>OX422221.1:381629211-391629211 GCA_949130495.1 Sambucus nigra
GGGCTGTTTTGTGTTTTCTCTCTCTAACGCCGTGTTTTTAAGCCTAAGTCTAAAAATATGCAAATTATTGTCGTATTCTCAAACCGGGAGTCCCGCGATTGCGTGGTCTGTTCCTACAAGTTACATTGGTCCCGTGGGAGGTGTTGGTGGCACCCATGGGGCTGTTCGGGGGTTGTTTCGAGTTTTCACCCTCTAACGCCATATTTTTAAGCCCAAGTCTAGATATATGCAAATTACTACCGTATTCTCAAACAGAGTGTCCCGTGGCTACGGGGTCAGATCGTACGAGTTACTTTGGTCCCGTGAGAGGTGTTGGTGCCACCCACGGGGCCGTTCGTGGGCTGTTTCGATTTTTCACCGTCTAACACCATGTTTGTAAGACTAAGTCAAGAAATATGCAAATTATCGTCGTATTCTAAAACCGGGAGTCTCGCGGCTATGGGGTCAGTTCGTACGAGTTACATTTGTCCCGTGGGAGGTGTTGGTACCACCCACGGGGACGTTCGAGGGTTGTTTTGAGTTTTCACCCTCTAACGCCATGTTTTGCTTAAGTGTAGAAATACGGAAATTAACTTCGTATTCTCAAACTAGGAGTCCCGCCGCTGCAGAATTAGTTCCTACAAGTTACATTGGTCCTGTGGGAGGTGTTGGTGCCACCCACGGGGACGTTCGGGAGAGGTTTCGAGTTCTCACCCTTTAATGCCATGTTTTTAATCCTAAGTCCAGAAAAATACTAATTATTGTCGTATTCTCAAATCGAGTATCCCGCGGCGGCGGAGTCAGTTCCTACGAGTTCCATTGGTCCTGTGGGAGATGTTGGTGCCACCCATGGGGCCGTTCAGGAGCTGTTTCGAGTTTTCACCCACTAACGCCATATTTTTAAGCCTAAGTCTTGAAATATGAAAATTACCTTCGTATTCTCTAACCGGGAGTCCCGTGGCTGTGGGGTCAGTTCCAACGAGTTACATTAGTCCCGTGGGAGGTGTTGGTGCCACCCACGGGGACATTCGGGGGTTGTTTCGAGTTCTCACCCTCTAACGCCATGTTTTCAAGCCTAAATCAAAAAATATGCAAATTATCATTGTATTCTGAAACTGGGAGTCCCGCAGCTGTGAGGTCAGTTCCTATGAGTTACATTGGTCCTGTGGCAGATGTTGGTGCCACCCACGGGGCCGTTCGGGGTCTATTTTGAGTATTCACCCTCTAACGCCATATTTTTAAGCCTGATTCTAGAAATAAGCAAATTACATTCGTACTCTCAAACCGTGAGTCCTGCGGCTGCGGGGTCAGTTGCTAAGAGTTACATTGGTCCCGTGGGAGGTGTTGGTACCACCCATGGGACCGTTCGGGGGCTGTTTCGAGTTTTCACCCTATAATGCCATGTTTTTAAGCCTAAGTCTCGAAATATGCAAATTACCTTCGTATTCTCAAATCGGGAGTCTCGTGGCTGCAGGGTCAGTTCCTACGAGTTACATTCATCCCGTGGGAGGTGTTGGAGCCACCCACGGGGACGTTCGGGGTTTGTTTCGAGTTCTCACCCTCTAACGCCATGTTTTTAATCCTAAATCTAGAAATATGAAAAATAATAATTGTATTCTGAAACCGGGAGTCCCGCGGCAGCGAGGTCAGTTCCTATGAGTTACATTCGTCCCGTGGGAGGTGTTGGTGCCACCCACTGGGCCGTTCGAGGGTTTTTATGAGTTTTAACCCACTAACGCCATATTTTTAAGCTGGAGTCTAGAAATAAGCAAATTATATTCGTATTCTCAAACTGGGAGTCCCGCGGCTGCGGGGTCAGTTCCTACAAGTTACATTGGTCCCGTGGGAGGTGTTGATTCCACCCATGGGGTCGTTGGGAGGCTGTTCTGAGTTTTCACCCTCTAACGCCATGTTTTTAAGCCTAAGTCTGGAAATATGAAAATTACCATCGTATTCTCAAACAGAGATTCCCGCGAATGCGTGGGCAGTTCCTACGTGTGACATTGGTCCCGTTTGAGGTGTTGGTGTCACCCACGGGGTCGTTCGGGGGTCGTTTCGAGTTTTCACCCTCTAACGCCATGTTTTTAAGACTAAGTCTAGAAATATGCAAATTATTAATGTATTCTCAAACCGGGAGTCCCGCGGCTGCGGGGTCAGTTCCTACGAGTTACATTGGTCCCGTAGGATGTGTTGGTGCCAGCCACGAGGACGTTCGGAGGCTGTTTCGAGTTCTCACCCTCTAAAGCCATGTTTTTAAGCCTAAATCTAAAAATATGTAAATTATCATTGTATTCTGAAATCGGGTGTCCCGCGGCTGCGAGGTCAGTTCCTATGAGTTACATTGGTCCCGTGTGAGGTGTTGGTGTCACCCACGGGGCCATTCGGGGGCTATTTTGAGTTTTCACCCTCTAATGCCATATTTCTTAGCCTGAGTCTAGAAACAAGCAAATTATCATTGTATTCTGAAACCGGGAGTCCCGCGGCTGCGGGGTCAGTTCCTACGAGTTACATTGGTCCCATGGGAGGAGATGGTGGCAACCACGGGGCCGTTCGGGGGCTGTTTTGAGTTTTAACCCGCTAACGAAATATTTTTAAGCCTGAGTCTAGAAATAAGCAAATTACATTCATATTCTCAAATCGGGAGTCCCCCGACTGCGGGGTCAGTTCTTACAAGTTACATTGGTCCCGTGGGAGGTGTTGATGCCACCCACGGGGCCGTTGGGGGGATGTTTCGAGTTTTCACCATCTAACGCCATGTTTTTAAGCCTAAGTCTAGAAATATGAAAATTACCGTCGTATTGTTAAACAGAGAGTCCAGCGACTGCGGGGTCAGTTCCTACGAGTTACATTCGTCCTGTGGGAGGTGTTGGTGCCACCCACGGGGTCGTTCGCGGACTGTTTTGAGTTTTCACCCTCTAACGCCCTGATTTTAAGACTATGTGTAGAAATATGCAAATTATCAATGTATTCTCAAACCGGGAGTCCCGTGGCAGCGGGGTTAGTTCCTACGAGTTACAATGGTCCCGTGGGAGGTGTTGGTGCCACCCACGGGGACGTTCGGGGGTTGTTTCGAGTTCACTCCCTCTAACGCCATGTTTTTAAGCCTAAGTCTAGAAATATGTAAATTATCAATGTATTCTCAAACCGGGAGTCCCGCGGTTGTGAGGTCAGTTCCTACGAGTTACATTGGTCCCGTGGGAGGTGTTGGTGGCACCCACGGGGCCGTTCGGGGGTTGTTTCGAGTTTTCAGCATCTAACGTCATATTTTTAAGCCTAAGTCTATAAATATTCAAATCATCGTCATATCATCAAATAGAGAGTCATGTGGTTGCGGGGTCAGTTCCTACGAGTTACATTGGTCCCGTCGGAGGTGTTGGTGCTACCCACAGGACCGTCCGGGGGCTGTTTCGAGTTTTCACCCTCTAATGCCATGTTTTTAAGCCTAAGTCTTGAAATATGCAAATTACCTTCGTATTCTCAAATCGGGAGTCCCGCGACTATGGGTCAGTTCCTACGAGGTACATTGGTCCCGTGGGAGGTGTTGGTACCACCCACAGGGACGTTCGAGGGCTGTTTTGAGTTTTCACCCTCTAACGCCATGTCTTGCTTAAGTCTAGAAATACGCAAATTAACTTCATATTCTCAAGCTAGGAGTCCCGCAGCTGCGGGGTCAGTTCCTACGAGTTACATTGGTCCCGTGGGAGGTTTTGGTGCCACCCACGAGGACGTTCGGGGGTTGTTTCGAGTTCTCACCCTCTAATGCCATGTTTTTAGTCCTAAGTCTAGAAAAATACTAATTATTGTCGTATTCTCAAATCGAGTGTCCCGCAGCGGCGGAGTCAGTTCCTACGAGTTACATTGGTCCTGTGGGAGGTGCGGGTGCCACCCACGGGGCCGTTCGGGGGCTGTTTCGAGTTTTCACACACTAACGCCATATTTTTAAGCCCAAGTCTTGAAATATGAAAATTACCTTCGTATTCGCAAACCGGGAGTCCCGTGGCTGTGGGGTCAGTTCCTACGAGTTACATTGGTCCCGTGGGTGGTGTTGGTGCAACCCACGGGGACGTTCGGGGGTTGTTTCGAGTTCTCACCCTCTAACGCCATGTTTTTAAGCCTAAATCTAAAAATATGCAAATTATCATTGTATTCTGAAACCAGGAGTCCCGCGGCTATGAGGTCAGTTCCTATGAGTTACATTGGTCCCGTGGGAGGTGTTGGTGCCACCCACGGGGCCATTCGGGGGTTATTTTGAGTTTTCACCCTCTAACGCCATATTTCTTACCGTGAGTCTAGAAACAAGCAAATTACATTCGTATTCTAAAACCGGGAGTCCCGCGGCTGCGGGGTCAGTTCGTACGAGTTACATTGGTCCCGTGTTAGGTGTTGGTGCCACTCACGGGACCGTTCGGGGGCTGTTTCGAGTTTTCACCCACTAATGCCATGTTTTTAAGCCTAAGTCTTGAAATATGCAAATTACCTTTGTATTCTCAAACCCGGAGTCCCGTGGCTGCTGGGTTAGTTCCTACGAGTACATTGATCCCGTGGGAGGTGTTGGTGCCACCCACGGGGACATTCAGGGGTTGTTTCGAATTCTCACCCTCTACCGTCATGTTTTTAAGCCAAAATCTAGAAATATGCAAATTATCATTGTATTCTGAAACCGGGATTCACGCGGCTGCGAGGTCAGTTCCTACGAGTTACATTGGTCCCGTGGGAGGAGATGGTGGCACCCACGGGGCCGTTCGGGGGTTGTTTTGAGTTTTAACCCTCTAACAAAATATTTTTAAGCCTGAGTCTAGAAATAAGCAAATTACATTCGTATTTTCAAACCGGGAGTCCCCCGACTGCGGGGTCAGTTCTTACAAATTACATTGGTCCCGTGGGAGGTGTTGATGCCACCCACGGGGCCGTTGGGGGGATGTTTCGAGTTTTCACCCTCTAACGTCATGTTTTTAAGCCTAAGTTTAGAAATATGCAAATTACCGTCGTATTCTTAAACAGAGAGTCCCGCGACTGCGGGGTCAGTTCCTACGAGTTACATTGGTCCCGTGGGAGGTGTAGGTGCCACCCACGGGGTCGTTCGTGGACTGTTTCGAGTTTTCACCCTCTAATGCCATGTTTTTAAGACTAAGTCTAGAATTATGCAAATTATCAATGTATTCTCAAACCGGGAGTCCCGTGGCTGCGGGGTCAGTTCCTACGAGTTACATTGGTCCCGTGGGAGGTGTTGGTGCCACCCACGGGGACGTTCGGGGGTTGTTTCGAGTTCACTCCCTCTAACGCCATGTTTTTAAGCCTAAGTCTAGAAATATGTAAATTATCAATGTATTCTCAAACCGGGAGTCCCGCGGTTGTGAGGTCAGTTCCTACGAGTTACATTGGTCCCGTGGGAGGTGTTGGTGGCACCCACGGGGCCGTTCGGGGGTTGTTCCGAGTTTTCAGCCTCTAACGTCATATTTTTAAGCCTAAGTCTAGAAATATGCAAATCACCGTCATATTATCAAACAGAGAGTCATGTGGCTGCGGGGTCAGTTCCTACGAGTTACATTGGTCCCGTGGGAGGTGTTGGTGCCACCCACAGGACCGTTCGGGGGTTGTTTCGAGTTTTCACCCTCTAATGCCATGTTTTTAAGCCTAAGTCTTGAAATATGCAAATTACCTTCGTATTCTCAAATCGGGAGTCCCGCGACTACGGGTCAGTTCCTACGAGGTACATTGGTCCCGTGGGAGGTGTTGGTACCACCCAAGGGGACGTTCGAGGGCTGTTTTGAGTTTTCACCCTCTAACGCCATGTCTTGCTTAAGTCTAGAAATACGTAAATTTACTTCATATTCTCAAACTAGGAGTCCCGCAGCTGTGGGGACAGTTCCTACGAGTTACATTGGTCCCGTGGAAGGTGTTGGTGCCACCCACGGGGACGTTCGGGGGCTGTTTCGAGTTCTCACCCTCTAACGCCATGTTTTTAGTCCTAAGTCTAGAAAAATACTAATTATTGTCGTATTCTCAAATCGAGTGTCCCGCGGCGGCGGAGTCATTTCCTACGAGTTACATTGGTCCTGTGGGAGGTGCTGGTGCCACCCACGGGGCCGTTCGGGGGCTGTTTCGAGTTTTCACACACTAACGCCATATTTTTAAGCCCAAGTCTTGAAATATGAAAATTACCTTCGTATTCGCAAACCGGGAGTCCCGTGGTTGTGGGGTCCGTTCCTACGAGTTACATTGGTCCCGTGGGAGGTGTTGGTGCAACCCACGGGGACGTTCGGGGGTTGTTTCGAGTTCTCACCCTCTAACGCCATGTTTTTAAGCTTAAATCTAAAAATATGCAAATTATCATTGTATTTTGAAACCGGGAGTCCCGCGGCTGTGAGGTCAGTTCCTATGAGTTACATTGGTCCCGGGGGAGGTGTTGGTGCCACCCATGGGCCCGTTCGGGGGTTATTTTGTGTTTTCACCCTCTAACGCCATATTTTTTACCCTGAGTCTAGAAACAAACAAATTACATTCGTATTCTAAAACTGGGAGTCCCGCGGCTGCGGGGTCAGTTCCTACGAGTTACATTGGTCCCGTGGGAGGTGTTGGTGCCACTCACGGGACCTTTCGGGGGCTGTTTCAAGTTTTCACCCTCTAATGCCATGTTTTTAAGCCTAAGTCTTGAAATATGCAAATTACCTTTGTATTCTCAAACCGGGAGTCCCGTGGCTGTGGGGTTAGTTGATACGAGTTACATTGATCCCGTGGGAGGTGTTGGTGCCACCCACGGGGACGTTCAGGGGTTATTTCGAGTTCTCACCCTCTACCGCCATGTTTTAAGTCAAAATCTAGAAATATGCAAATTATCATTGTATTCTGAAACCGGGATTCACGCGGCTGCGAGGTCAGTTCCTACGAGTTACATTGGTCCCGTGGGAGGAGATGGTGGCACCCACGGGGCCGTTCGGGGGCTGTTTTGAGTTTTAACCCTCTAACAAAATATTTTTAAGCCTGAGTCTAGAAATAAGAAAATTACATTCGTATTTTCAAACCGGGAGTCCCCCGACTGCGGGGTCAGTTCTTACAAATTACATTGGTCCCGTGGGAGGTGTTGATGCCACCCACGGGGCCGTTGGGGGGATGTTTCGAGTTTTCACCCTCTAACGCCATGTTTTTAAGCCTAAGTCTAGAAATATGCAAATTACCGTCGTATTCTTAAACAGAGAGTCCCGCGACTGCGGGGTCAGTTCCTACGAGTTACATTGGTCCCGTGGGAGGTGTTGGTGCCACCCACGGGGTCGTTCGTGGACTGTTTCGAGTTTTCACCCTCTAACGCCATGTTTTTAAGACTAAGTCTAGAATTATGCAAATTATCAATGTATTCTCGAACCGGGAGTCCCGTGGCTGCGGGGTCAGTTCCTACGAGTTACATTGGTCCCGTGGGAGGTGTTGGTGCCACCCACGGGGACGTTCGGGGGTTGTTTCGAGTTCACTCCCTCTAACTCCATGTTTTTAAGCCTAAGTATAGAAATATGTAAATTATCAATGTATTCTCAAACCGGGAGTCCCGCGGTTGTGAGGTCAGTTCCTACGAGTTACATTGGTCCCGTGGGAGGTGTTGGTGGCACCCACGGGGCCGTTCGGGGGTTGTTCCGAGTTTTCAGCCGCTAACGTCATATTTTTAAGCCTAAGTCTAGAAATATGCAAATCACCGTCATATTATCAAATCGAGTGTCCAGCGGCGGCGGAGTCAGTTCCTACGAGTTACATTGGTCCTGTGGGAGGTGCTGGTGCCACCCACGTGGCCGTTCGGGGGCTGTTTCGAGTTTTCACACACTAACGCCATATTTTTAAGCCCAAGTCTTGAAATATGAAAATTACCTTCGTATTCGCAAACTGGGAGTCCCGTGGCTGTGGGGTCAGTTCCTACGAGGTACATTGGTCCCGTGGGAGGTGTTGGTGCCACCCATGGGGACGTTCGAGGGCTGTTTTGAGTTTTCACCCTCTAACGCCATGTCTTGCTTAAGTCTAGAAATATGTAAATTTACTTCATATTCTCAAACTAGGAGTCCCGCAGCTGCGGGGTCAGTTCCTACGAGTTACATTGGTCCCGTGGAAGGTGTTGGTGCCACCCACGGGGACGTTCGGGGGCTGTTTCGAGTTCTCACCCTCTAACGCCATGTTTTTAGTCCTAAGTCTAGAAAAATTCTAATTATTGTCGTATTCTCAAATCGAGTGTCCCGTGGTGGCGGAGTCATTTCCTACGAGTTACATTGGTCCTGTGGGAGGTGCTGGTGCCACCCACTGGGCCGTTCGGGGGCTGTTTCGAGTTTTCACACACTAACGCCATATTTTTAAGCCCAAGTCTTGAAATATGAAAATTACCTTCGTATTCGCAAACCGGGAGTCCCGTGGCTGTGGGGTCAGTTCCTACGAGTTACATTGGTCCCGTGGGAGGTGTTGGTGCAACCCACGGGGACGTTCGGGGGTTGTTTCAAGTTCTCACCCTCTAACGCCATGTTTTTAAGCTTAAATCTAAAAATATGCAAATTATCATTGTATTTTGAAACCGTGAGTCCCGCGGCTGTGAGGTCAGTTCCTATGAGTTACATTGGTCCCGGGGGAGGTGTTGGTGCCACCCATGGAGCCGTTCGGGGGTTATTTTGAGTTTTCACCCTCTAACGCCATATTTCTTACCCTGAGTCTAGAAACAAGCAAATTACATTCGTATTCTAAAACTGGGAGTCCCGCGGCTGCGGGGTCAGTTCCTACGAGTTACATTGGTCCCGTAGGAGGAGTTGGTGCCACTCACGGGACCGTTCGGGGGCTGTTTCGAGTTTTCACCCTCTAATGCCATGTTTTTAAGCCTAAGTCTTGAAATATGCAAATTACCTTTGTATTCTCAAACCGGGAGTCCCGTGGCTGTGGGGTTAGTTCCTACGAGTTACATTGATCCCGTGGGAGGTGTTGGTGCCACCCACGGGGACGTTCAGGGGTTATTTCAAGTTATCACCCTCTACCGCCATGTTTTAAGCCAAAATCTAGAAATATGCAAATTATCATTGTATTCTGAAACCGGGATTCACGCGGCTGCGAGGTCAGTTCCTACGAGTTACATTGGTCCCGTGGGAGGAGATGGTGGCACCCACGGGGCCGTTAGGGGGATGTTTTGAGTTTTAACCCTCTAACAAAATATTTTTAAGCCTGAGTCTAGAAATAAGCAAATTACATTCGTATTTTCAAACCGGGAGTCCCCCGACTGCGGGGTCAGTTCTTACAAATTACATTGGTCCCGTGGGAGGTGTTGATGCCACCCACGGGGCCGTTGGGGGGATGTTTCGAGTTTTCACCCTCTAACGCCATGTTTTTAAGCCTAAGTCCAGAAATATGCAAATTACCGTCCTATTCTTAAACAGAGAGTCCCGCGACTGCGGGGTCAGTTCCTACGAGTTACATTGGTCCCGTGGGAGGTGTTGGTGCCACCCACGGGGTCGTTCGTGGACTGTTTATAGTTTTCACCCTCTAACGCCATGTTTTTAAGACTAAGTCTAGAATTATGCAAATTATCAATGTATTCTCAAACCGGGAGTCCCGTGGCTGCGGGGTCAGTTCCTACGAGTTACATTGGTCCCGTGGGAGGTGTTGGTGCCACCCACGGGGACGTTCGGGGGTTGTTTCGAGTTCACTCCCTCTAACGCCATGTTTTTAAGCCTAAGTCTAGAAATATGTAAATTATCAATGTATTCTCAAACTGGGAGTCCCGCGGTTGTGAGGTCAGTTCCTACGAGTTACATTGGTCCCGTGGGAGGTGTTGGTGGCACCCACGGGGCCGTTCGGGGGTTGTTTCGAGTTTTCAGCCTCTAACGTCATATTTTTAAGCCTAAGTCTAGAAATATGCAAATCACCGTCATATTATCAAATAGAGAGTCATGTGGCTGCGGGGTCAGTTCCTACGAGTTACATTGGTCCCGTGGGAGGTGTTGGTGCCACCCACAGGACCGTTCGGGGGTTGTTTCGAGTTTTCACCCTCTAATGCCATGTTTTTAAGCCTAAGTCTTGAAATATGCAAATTACCTTCGTATTCTCAAATCGGGAGTCCCACGACTGCGGGTCAGTTCCTACGAGGTACATTGGTCCCGTGGGAGGTGTTGGTGCCACCCACGGGGACGTTCGAGGGCTGTTTTGAGTTTTCACCCTCTAACGCCATGTATTGCTTAAGTCTAGAAATACGTAAATTTACTTCATATTCTCAAACTAGGAGTCCCACAGCTGCGGGGTCAGTTCCTACGAGTTACATTGGTCCCGTGGAAGGTGTTGGTGCCACCCACGGGGATGTTCGGGGGCTGTTTCCAGTTCTCACCCTCTAACGCCATGTTTTTAGTCCTAAGTCTAGAAAAATACTAATTATTGTCGTATTCTCAAATTGAGTGTCCCGCGGCGGCGGAGTCATTTCCTACGAGTTACATTGGTCCTGTGGGAGGTGCTGGTGCCACCCACGGGGCCGTTCGGGGGCTGTTTCGAGTTTTCACACACTAACGCCATATTTTTAAGCCCAGGTCTTGAAATATGAAAATTACCTTCGTATTCGTAAACTGGGAGTCCCGTGGCTGTGGGGTCAGTTCCTACGAGTTACATTGGTCCCGTGGGAGGTGTTAGTGCAACCCACGGGGACGTTCGGGGGCTGTTTCGAGTTCTCACCCTCTAACGCCATGTTTTTAAGCTTAAATCTAAAAATATGCATATTATCATTGTATTTTGAAACCGGGAGTCCCGCGGCTGTGAGGTCAGTTCCTATGAGTTACATTGGTCCCGGGGGAGGTGTTGGTGCCACCCATGGGGCCGTTCGGGGGTTATTTTGAGTTTTCACCCTCTAACGCCATATTTCTTACCCTCAGTCTAGAAACAAGCAAATTACATTCGTATTCTAAAACTGGGAGTCCCGCGGCTGCGGGGTCAGTTCCTACGAGTTACATTGGTCCCGTGGGAGGTGTTGTTGCCACTCACGGGACCGTTCGGGGGCTGTTTCGAGTTTTCACCCTCTAATGCCATGTTTTTAGGCGTAAGTCTTGAAATATGCAAATTACCTTTGTATTCTCAAACCGGGAGTCCCGTGGTTGTGGGGTTAGTTCCTACGAGTTACATTGATCCCGTGGGAGGTGTTGGTGCCACCCACGGGGACGTTCAGGGGTTATTTCGAGTTCTCACCCTCTACCGCCATGTTTTTAAGCCAAAATCAAGAAATATGCAAATTATCATTGTATTCTGAAACCGGGATTCACGCGGCTGCGAGGTCAGTTCCTACGAGTTATATTGGTCCCGTGGGAGGAGATGGTGGCACCCACGGGGCCGTTCGGGGGCTGTTTTGAGTTTTAACCCTCTAACGAAATATTTTTAAGCATGAGTCTAGAAATAAGCAAATTACATTCGTATTCTCAAACCAGGAGTCCCCCGACTGCGGGGTCAGTTCTTACAAGTTACATTGGTCCCGTTGGAGGTGTTGATGCCACCCACGGGGCCGTTGGGGAGATGTTTCGAGTTTTCACCCTCTAACGCCATGTTTTTAAGCCTAAGTCTAGAAATATACAAATTACCGTCGTATTCTTAAACAGAGAGCCCCGCGACTGTGGGGTCAGTTCCTACGAGTTACATTGGTCGCGTGGGAGGTGTTGGTGCCACCCACGGGGTCGTTCGTGGACTGTTTCGAGTTTTCACCCTCTAACGCCATGTTTTAAGACTAAGTCTAGAAATATGCAAATTATCAATGTATTCTCAAACCGGGAGTCCCGTGGCTGCGGGGTCAGTTCCTACGAGTTACATTGGTCCCGTGGGAGGTGTTGGTGCCACCCACGGGGACGTTCGGGGGTTGTTTCGAGTTCACTCCCTCTAACGCCATGTTTTTAAGCCTAAGTCTAGAAATATGTAAATTATCAATGTATTCTCAAATCGGGAGTCCTGCGGTTGCGAGGTCAGTTCCTACGAGTTACATTGCTCCCGTGGGAGGTGTTGGTGGCACCCACGGGGCCGTTCGGGGGTTGTTTCGAGTTTTCACCATCTAACGTCATATTTTTAAGCCTAAGTCTAGAAATATGCAAATTACCGTCATATTATCAAACAGAGAGTCATGTGGCTGCGGGGTCAGTTCCTATGAGTTACATTGGTCCCGTGGGAGGTGTTGGTGCCACCCACAGGACCGTTCGGGGGCTGTTTCGAGTTTTCACCCTCTAATGCCATGTTTTTAAGCCTAAGTCTTGAAATATGCAAATTACCTTCGTATTCTCAAACCGGGAGTCCCGCGACTGCGGGGTCAGTTCCTACGAGTTACATTGGTCCCATGGGAGGTGTTGGTGCCACCCACGGGGACGTTCGGGGGCTGTTTCGAGTTCTCACCCTCTAACGCAATGTTTTTAATTCTAAGTCTAGAAAAATACTAATTATTGTCGTATTCTCAAATAGAGTGTCCCGCGGCGGCGGAGTCTGTTCCTACGAGTTACATTGGTCCTGTGGGAGGTGCTGGTGCCACCCACGGGGCCGTTCGAGGGCTGTTTCGAGTTTTCGCACACTAACGCCACATTTTTAATCCCAAGTCTTGAAATATGGAAATTACCTTCGTATTCGCTAACCGGGAGTCCCGTGGCTATGGGGTCAGTTCCTACGAGTTACATTGGTCCCGTGGGAGGTGTTGGTGCAACACACGGGGACGTTCGGGGGTTGTTTCGAGTTCTCACCCTCTAACGTCATGTTTTTAAGCCTAAATCTAAAAATATGCAAATTATCATTGTATTCTGAAACCGGGAGTCCCGCGGCTGTGAGGTCAGTTCCTATGAGTTACATTGGTCCCGTGGGAGGTGTTGGTGCCACCCACGGGGCCGTTCGGGGGCTATTTTGAGTTTTCACCCTCTAACGCCATATTTTTAAGCCTGAGTCTAGAAATAAGCAAATTACATTCGTACTCTCAAACCCGGAGTCCCGCGGCTGTGGGGTTAGTTCCTACGAGTTACATTGGTCCCGTGGGAGGTGTTGGTGCCACCCATGGGACCGTTCGGGGGCTGTTTCGAGTTTCCCCCCTATAATGCCATGTTTTTATGCCTAAGTCTTGAAATATGAAAATTACCTTTGTATTCTCAAATCGGGAGTCCCATGGCTGCGGGGTCAGTTCCTACGAGTTACATTCGTCCCGTGGGAGGTGTTGGTGCCACCCACGGGGACGTTTGGGGGTTGTTTCGAGTTCTCACCTCTAACGCCATGTTTTTGATCCTTAATTTAGAAATATGAAAAATTTTCATTGTATTCTGAAACCGGGAGTCCCGCGGCTGCGAGGTTAGTTCCTATGAGTTACATTCGTCCCGTGGGAGATGTTGGTGCCACCCACGGGGCCGTTCGGGGGTTGTTATGATTTTTCACCCACTAACGCCATATTTTTAAGCCTGAGTCTAAAAATAAGCAAATTACTTATGTATTCTCAAACCGGGAGTCCCGCGGCTACGGGGTCAGTTCCTACAAGTTACATTGGTCCCGTGGGAGGTGTTGATGCCACCCAAGGGGCCGTTGGGGGACTGTTTCGAGTTTTCACCCTCTACCGCCATGTTTTTAAGCCAAAGTCTGGAAATATGCAAATTACCAACGTATTCTCAAACAGAGAGTCCCGCGAGTGCGGGGTCAGTTCCTACGAGTTACATTGGTCCCGTGGGAGGTGTTGGTGTCACCCACGGGGTCGTTCGGGGGTTGTTTCGAGTTATCACCCTCTAACGCCATGTTTATAAGACTAAGTCTAGAAATATGCAAATTATCAATGTATTCTCAAACTGGGAGTCCCGCGGCTGCGGTGTCAGTTCCTATGAGTTACATAGTCCCGTGGGATGTGTTGGTGCCACCCATGAGGATGTTCGGGGGCTGTTTCGAGTTCTCACCCTCTAACGCCATGTTTTTAAGCCTAAGTCAAGAAATATGCAAATTACCATCGTATTCTCAAATCGGGTGTCCCGTGACTGTGGGGTCAGTTCCTACGAGTTACATTGGTCCCGTGGGAGGTGTTGGTACCACCCACGGGGCCGATCGGGGGCTGTTTCGAGTTTTGACCCTCTAACGCCATATTTTTAAGCCTAAGTGTAGAAATATACAATTCACCGTCATATTATCAAACAGAGATTCATGTGGCTGCGGGGTCAGTTCCTACGAGTTACATTGGTCCCGTGGGAGGTGTTGGTTCCACCCACAAGGCCGTTCGGGGGCTGTTTCGAGTTTTCACCCTCTAACGTCATATTTTTAAGCCTAAGTCTAGAAATATGCAAATCACCGTCATATTATCAAACAGAGATTCATGTGGCTACGGGCTCAGTTCCTACGAGTTACATTGTTCCCGTGGGAGGTGTTGGTGCCACCCACAGGACCGTTCGGGGGTTGTTTCGAGTTTTCACCCTCTAATGCCATGTTTTTAAGCCTAAGTCTTGAAATATGCAAATTACCTTCGTATTCTCAAACCGGGAGTCCCGCGGAGGCGGGGTCAGTTCCTACAAGTTACATTGGTCCCGTGGGAGGTGTTGATGCCACCCACGGGGCCGTTGGGGAACTGTTTCGAGTTTTCACCCTCTAACGCCATGTTTTTAAGCCAAAGTCTGGAAATATGCAAATTACCAACGTATTCTCAAACAGAGAGTCCCGCGAGTGCGGGGTCAGTTCCTACGTGTTACATTGGTCCCGTGGGAGGTGTTGGTGTCACCCACGGGGTCGTTCGGGGGTTGTTTCGAGTTTTCACCCTCTAACGCCATGTTTATAAGACTAAGTCTAGAAATATGCAAATTATCAATGTATTCTCAAACTGGGAGTCCCGCGGCTGCGGGGTCAGTTCCTTTGAGTTACATTGTCCCGTGGGATGTGTTGGTGCCACCCACGAGGATGTTCGGGGGCTGTTTCGAGTTCTCACCCTCTAACGCCATGTTTTTAAGCCTAAGTCAAGAAATATGCAAATTACCATCGTATTCTCAAATCGGGTGTCCCGTGACTGTGGGGTCAGTTCCTACGAGTTACATTGGTCCCGTGGGAGGTGTTGGTGCCACCCACGGGGCCGTTCGAGGGCTGTTTCGAGTTTTGACCCTCTAACGCCATATTTTTAAGCCTAAGTGTAGAAATATACAAATCACCGTCATATTATCAAACAGAGATTCATGTGGCTGCGGGGTCAGTTCCTACGAGTTACATTGGTCCCGTGGGAGGTGTTGGTTCCACCCACAGGGCCGTTCGGGGGCTGTTTCGAGTTTTCACCCTCTAACGTCATATTTTTAAGCCTAAGTCTAGAAATATGCAAATCACCGTCATATTATCAAACAGAGAGTCATGTGGCTACGGGCTCAGTTGCTACGAGTAACATTGTTCCCGTGGGAGGTGTTGGTGCCACCCACAGGACCGTTCGGGGGTTGTTTCGAGTTTTCACCCTCTAATGCCATGTTTTTAAGCCTAAGTCTTGAAATATGCAAATTACCTTCGTATTCTCAAACCGGGAGTCCCGCGACTGCGGGTCAGTTCCTTCGAGGTACATTGATCCCGTGGGAGGTGTTGGTGCCACCCACGGGGACGTTCGAGGGCTATTTTGAGTTTTCACCCTCTAATGCCATATCTTGCTTAAGTCGAGAAATACACAAATTAACTTCATATTCTCAAAGTAGGAGTCCCGCAGCTGCAGGGTCGTTCGTGGACTGTTTCGAGTTTTCACCCTCTAATGCAATGTTTTTAAGACTAAGTCTAGAATTATGCAAATTATCAATGTATTCTCAAACCGGGAGTCCCGTGGCTGCGGGGTCAGTTCCTACGAGTTACATTGGTCCCGTGGGAGGTGTTGGTGCCACCCACGGGGACGTTCGGGGGTTGTTTCGAGTTCACTCCCTCTAACGCCATGTTTTTAAGCCTAAGTCTAGAAATATGTAAATTATCAATGTATTCTCAAATCGGGAGTCCTGCGGTTGCGAGGTCAGTTCCTACGAGTTACATTGCTCCCGTGGGAGGTGTTGGTGGCACCCACGGGGCCGTTCGGGGGTTGTTTCGAGTTTTCACCATCTAACGTCATATTTTTAAGCCTAAGTCTAGAAATATGCAAATTACCGTCATATTATCAAACAGAGAGTCATGTGGCTGCGGGGTCAGTTCCTATGAGTTACATTGGTCCCGTGGGAGGTGTTGGTGCCACCCACGGGGACGTTTGGGGGCTGTTTCGAGTTCTCACCCTCTAACGCCATATTTTTATTCCTAAGTCTAGAAAAATACTAATTATTGTCGTATTGTCAAATCGAGTGTCCCGCGGCGGCAGAGTCAGTTCCTACGAGTTACATGGGTCCGGTGGGAGGTGTTGGTGCCACCCACGGCGCCGTTCGGGGGCTGTTTCGAGTTTTCACCCACTAACGCCATATTTTTAAGCCTAAGTCTTGAAATATGAAAATTACTTTCGTATTCTCAAACCGGGAGTCCCGTGGCTGTGGGGTCAGTTCCTACGAGTTACATTGGTCCCGTGGGAGGTGTTGGTGCCACCCACGGGATGTTCGGGGGTTGTTTCGAGTTCTCACCCTCTAATGCCATGTTTTTAACCCTAAATCTAAAAATATGCAAATTATCATTGTATTCGAAAACCGGGAGTCCCGCGGCTGTGAGGTCAGTTCCTATGAGTTACATTGGTCCCGTGGGAGTTGTTGGTGCCACCCACGGGGCCGTTCGGGGTCTATTTTGAGTTTTCACCCTCTAACGCCATATTTTTAAGCCTAAGTCAAGAAATAAGCAAATTACATTCCTACTCTCAAACCCGGAGTCCCGCGGTTGCGGGGTTAGTGCCTACGAGTTACATTGGTCCCGTGGGAGGTGTTGGTGCCACCAATGGGACCGTTCGGGGGCTGTTTCGAGTTTTCATCCTATAATGCCATGTTTTTAAGCCTAATTCTCGAAATATGAAAATTACCTTTGTATTCTCAAATCGGGAGTCTCGTGGCTGCGGGGTCAGTTCCTACGAGTTACATTCGTCCCGTGGGAGGTGTTGGTGCCACCCACGGGGACGTTCGGGGGTTGTTTCGAGTTTCACCTCTAACACCATGTTTTTAACCCTAAATCTAGAAATATGAAAAGAATTCATTGTATTCTGAAACCGAGAGTCCCGCGGCTGCGAGGTCAGTTCCTATGAGTTACATTCGTCCTGTGGGAGGTGTTGGTGCCACCCACGGGGCCGTTCGGGGGTTGTTATGAGTTTCACCCACTAACACCATATTTTTAAGCCTGAGTCTAGAAATAAGCAAATTACATACGTATTCTCAAACCGGGAGTCCCGCGGCTGCGGGGTCAGTTCCTACAAGTCCTACAAGTTACATTCGTCCCATGGGAGGTGTTGAAGCCACCCACGGGGCCGTTGGGGGGCTGTTTCGAGTTTTCACCCTCTAACGCCATGTTTTTAAGCCTAAGTCTGGAAATATGCAATTTACCAACGTATTCTCAAACAGAGAGTCCCGCGAGTGCGGGGTCAGTTCCTACGAGTTACATTGGTCCCGTGGGATGTGTTGGTGCCACCCACGAGGACGTTCGGGGGCTATTTCGAGTTCTCACCCTCTAACGCCATGTTTTTAAGCCTAAGTCTTTAAATATGCAAATTACCATCGTATTCTCAAATCGGGTGTCCCGCGACGGCGGGGTCAGTTCCTACAAGTTACATTGGTCCCGTGGGAGGTGTTGGTGCCACCCACGGGGCCGTTCGGGGGCCGTTTCAAGTTTTAACCCTCTAACGCCATATTTTTAACCCTAAGTGTAGAAATATGAAAAATCACCGTCCGTATTCTCAAACAGAGAGTCCCGTGGCTCCGGGGTCAGTTCGTACGAGTTACAATGGTCCCGTGGGAGGTGTTGGTGCCACCCAAGGGGCCGTTCGGGGGCTGTTTTGAGTTTCCACCCTCTAACACCATGTTTTTAAACCTAAGTCAAGAAAAATGCAACTTATCATCGTATTCTAAAGCCGGGAGTATCGCGGCTATGGAGTCAGTTCGTACGAGTTACATTGGTCCCGTGGGAGGTGTTGGTACCACCCACGGGGACGTTCGAGGGTTGTTTTGAGTTTTCACCCTCTAACGCCATGTTTTGCTTAAGTCTAAAAACATGTAAATTACCTTCATATTCTCAAACTGGGAGTCCCGCGGCTGCGGGGTCAGTTCCTACGAGTTACATTAGTCTTGTGGGAGGTGTTGGTGCCACCCACGGGGACGTTCGGGGGTTGTTTCGAGTTGTCACCCTCTAATGCCATGTTTTTAATCCTAAGTCTAGAAAAATACAAATTATTGTCGTATTCTCAAATCGGGTGTCCCGCGGTGGCAGAGTCAGTTCTTACGTGTCACATTAGTCCTATGGGAGGTGTTGGTGCCACCCACGGGGCCATTCGGGGGCTGTTTCGGGTTTTCACCCACTAACGTCATATTTTTAAGCCTAAGTCTTGAAACATGAAAATTACCTTTGTATTCTCAAACCAGGAGTCCCGTGGCTGCGGGGTCAGTTCCTTCGAGTTAGATTGGTCCCGTGGGAGGTGTTGGTGCCATCCACGTGGACGTTCGGGGGTTGTTTCGAGTTCTCACCCTCTAACGCCATGTTTTTAAGCCTAAATCTAAAAATATGTAAATTATCATTGTATTCTGAAATCGGGTGTCCCGCGGCTGCGAGGTCAGTTCCTATGAGTTACATTGGTCCCGTGTGAGGTGTTGGTGTCACCCACGGGGCCATTCGGGGGCTATTTTGAGTTTTCACCCTCTAATGCCATATTTCTTAGCCTGAGTCTAGAAACAAGCAAATTACATTCGTATTCTCAAACCGGGAGTCCCGCTGCTGCGGGGTCAGTTCCTACGAGTTACATTGGTCCCGTGGGAGGTGTTGGTGCCACTCACGGGACCGTTCGGGGGCTGTTTTGATTTTTCACCCTCTAATGCCATGTTTTTAAGCCTAAGTCTTGAAATATACATATTACCTTTGTATTCTCAAACCGGGAGTCCCGTGGCTGCGGGGTTAGTTCCTACGAGTTACATTTGTCCCGTGGGAGGTGTTGGTGCCACCCACGGGGACGTTCGGGGGTTGCTTCGAGTTCTCACCCTCTACCGCCATGTTTTTAAGCCTAAGTCTAGAAATATGCAAATTACCATCGTATTCTCAAATTGGGTGTCCCGCGATGGTGGGATCAGTTCCTACGAGTTACATTAGTCCCGTGGGAGGAGATGGTGACACCCACGGGGCCGTTCGGTGGATGTTTTGAGTTTTAACCCTCTAACGCCATATTTTTAAGCCCGAGTCTAGAAATATGCAAATCACCGTGATATTATCAAACAGAGAGTAATGTGGCTGCGGGGTCAGTTCCTACGAGTTACATTGGTCCCGTGGGAGGTGTTGGTGCCACCCCCAGGACCGTTCGGGGGCTGTTTCGAGTTTTCACCCTCTAATGCCATGTTTTTAAGCCTAAGCCTTGAAATATGCAAATTACCTTCGTATTCTCAAACCGGGAGTCCCACGACTGCGGGGTCGGTTCCTACGAGGTACATTGGTCCCGTTGGAGGTGTTAGTGCCACCAACGAGGCCGTTCGAGGACTGTTTCGAGTTTTCACCCCCTACCGTCATATTTTTAAGCCTGAGTCTAGAAATATGAAAATTACCTTCGTATTCTCAATCAGGGAGTCCCGCGGCAGCGGGGTCAGTTCCTACGAGTTGCATTGGTCCCGTGGGAGGTGTTGGTGCCACCCACGTGGTCGTTCGGGGGCTGTTTCGAGTTTCCACCTTCTAACAACATATTTTTTAGCCTAAGTCTAGAAACAGGCAAATTACCTTCGTATTCTCAAACCGAGTGTCCCTCGACTGCGGGGTTAGTTCCTACGAGTTACATTGGTCCCGTGGGAGGTGTTGGTGCCACCCACGGGGCCGTTCGGGGGCTGTTTTGAGTTTATACCCACTAACGCCATATTTTTAAGCCTAAGTCTAGAAATTGGCAAATTACCTTCGTATTCTCAAACCGGGTGTCCCGTGACTGCGGGGTCAGTTCCTAGGAGTTACATTTGTCCCGTGGGAGGTGTTGATGCCACCCACGGGGCCATTGGGGGGCTATTTCGAGTTTTCACCCTTTAGCAACGTATTTTTAAGCCTAAGTCTAGAAATATGCAAATCAACATCATATTAACAAACATAGAGTCCTGTGGCTGCGGGGCCAGTTGCTATGAGTTACGTTGGTCCCATGGGAGGTGTTGGTGCGACCCACGGGACCGTTCGGGGGCTGTTTCGAGTTTTCACCCTCTAATGCCATGTTTTTAAGCCTAAGTCTTGAAATATTCAAATTACCTTCGTATTCTCAAATCGGGAGTCCCGCGGCTGTGGGGTCAGTTCCTACGAGTTACATTGGTCCCGTGGGAGGTGTTGGTGCCACCCACGGGGACGTTCGGGGGTTGTTTCGAGTTCTCACCCTCTAATGCCATGTTTTTAATCCTAAGTCTAGAAAAATACTAATTATTGTCGTATTCTCAAATCGAGTGTCCCACGATGGCGGAGTCAGTTCCTACGAGTTACATTGGTCCTGTGGGAGGTGTTGGTGCCACCCACGGGGCCGTTCGGGGGATATTTCGAGTTTTCACCCACTAACGCCATATTTTTTAAGCCTAAGTATATAAATATGAAAATTACCTTCGTATTCTCAAACCGAGACTCCCGTGGCTATGGGGTCAGTTCCTACGAGTTATATTGGTCCCGTGGGAGGTGTTGGTGCAACCCACGGGGACGTTCGGGGGCTGTTTCGAGTTTTCACCCTCTAACGTCATATTTTTAAGCCTAAGTCTAGAAATATGCAAATCACCGTCATATTATCAAACAGAGAGTCATGTGGCTACGGGCTCAGTTCCTACGAGTTACATTGTTCCCGTGGGAGGTGTTGGTGCCACCCACAGGACCGTTCGGGGGTTATTTCGAGTTTTCACCAACAAACACCATATTTTTAAGCCTAAGTCTTGAAATATGCAAATTACCTTCGTATTCTCAAACCGGGAGTCCCGTGGCTATGGGGTCAGTTCATCGAGTTACATTTGTCCCGTGGGAGGTGTTGGTGCCACCCACGGGGACGTTTGGGGGTTGTTTCGAGTTCTCACCCTCTAACGCCATGTTTTTAAGCCTAGATCTAAAAATAAGCAAATTATCATTGTATTCTGAAACCGGGAGTCCCGCGGCTATGAGGTCAGTTCCTATGAGTTACATTGGTCCCGTGGGAGGTGTTGGTGCCACCCACGGGGACGTTCGGGGGTTGTTTTGAGTTCTCACCCTCTAACGCCATGTTTTTAATCCTAAATCTAGAAATATGAAAAATTATCATTGTATTCTGAAACCGGGAGTCCCGCGGCTGCGAGGTCAGTTCCTATGAGTTACATTCATCCCGTGGGAGGTGTTGGTGCCACCCACGGGGCCGTTCGGGGCAGTTTAGAGTTTTCACCCTCTAACGCCATATTTTTAAGCCTGAGTCTAGAAATAAGCAAATTACATTCGTATTCTCAAACCGGGAGTCCCGCGACTACGGGGTCAGTTCCTACAAGTTACATTGGTACCATGGGAGGTGTTGATGCCACCCACGAGGCCGTTGGGGGGCTGTTTCAAGTTATCACCCTCTAACGCCATATTTTTAAGCCTAAGTCTAAAAATATGCAAATTACCATCGTATTCTCAAACAGAGAGTCCCGCGACTTCCGGGTCACTTCCTACGAGTTACATTGGTCCCGTGGGAGGTGTTGGTGTCACCCATGGGGTCGTTCGGGGGCTGTTTCGAGTTTTCACCCTCTAACGCCATGTTTTTAAGACTAAGTCTAGAAATATGCAAATTATCAATGTATTCTCAAATCGGGAGTCTCGCGGCTGCGGGGTCAGTTCCTACGAGTTACATTGGTCTCGTGGGAGGTGTTGGTGCCACCCACGTGGTCATTCGGGGGTTGTTTCAAGTTTTCACCCTCTAACGCCATGTTTTTAATACTAAGTCTAAAAATATGCAAATTATCAATGTATTCTCAAACCGGGAGTCCCGCGACTGCGGGGTCAGTTCCTACGAGTTACATTGGTCCCGTGGGAGGTGTTGGTGCCACCCACGGGGCCGTTTGGGAGCTGTTTTGAGTTTCTACCCTCTAACGCCATATTTTTAAGCCTAAGTATAGAAATAGGCAAATTACCTTAGTATTCTCAAACCGGGTGTCTCGTGACTGCGGGGTCAGTTCCTACGAGTTACATTCGTCCCCTGGGAAGTGTTGATGCCACCCACGGGGCCGTTGGGGGGTTATTTCGAGTTTTCACCCTCTAACGCCATATTTTTAAGCCTAAGTATAGAAATACGCAAATAACCATCATATTATCAAACAGAGAGTCCTGTGGCTACGGGGCCAGTTCCTATGAGTTACGTTGGTCCCGTGGGAGGTGTTGGTGCCACCCACGGGACCGTTCGGGGGCTGTTTCGATTTTTCACCCTCTAATGCCATGTTTTTAAGCCTAAGTCATAAAATATAAAAATTACCTTCGTTTTCTCAAATCGGGAGTGCCGCGGTTGCGGGGTCAGTTCCTATGAGTTACATTGGTCTCGTGGGAGGTGTTGGTGCCACCCACGGGGACGTTCGGGAGTTGTTTCGAGTTCTCACCCTCTAACGCCATGTTTTTAATCCTAAATCTAGAAATATGAAAAATAATCATTGTATTCTAAAATCGGGAGTCCCGCGGCTGCGAGGTCAATTCCTATGAGTTACATTCGTCCCATGGGAGGTGTTGGTGCCACCCAAGGGGCCGTTCGGAGCTGTTTTGAGTTTTTACCCTCTAATGCCATATTTTTAAGCCTGAGTCTTGAAATAAGCAAATTACATTCGTATTCTCAAACCGGGAGTCCCGCGATTATGAGGTCCGTTCCTACAAGTTACATTGGTCCCGTGGGAGGTGTTGATGCCACCCACGGGGCTGTTGGGGGGCTATTTCGAGTTTTCACCCTCTAACGCCATGTTTTTAAGCCTAAGTCTAGAAATATACAAATTACCATCGTATTCTCAAACAGAGAGTCCCGCGACTGTGGGGTCACTTCCTACGAGTTACAATGGTCCCGTGGGAGGTGTTGGTGTCACCCACGGGTTCGTTCGGGGGCTGTTTCGAGTTTTCACCCTCTAACGCCATGTTTTAATGACTAAGTCTAGAGATATGAAAATTATTAATGTATTCTCAAACCGGGAGTCCCGCGACTGCGGGGTTAGTTCCTATGAGTTACATTGGTCCCGTGGGAGGTGTTGGTGCCACCCACGGGGCCGTTCGGGGGCTGTTTTGAGTTTATACCCACTAACGCCATATTTTTAAGCCTAAGTATAGAAATAGGCAAATTACCTTAGTATTCTCAAACCGGGTGTCTCGTGACTGCGGGGTCAGTTCCTACGAGTTACATTCGTCCCCTGGGAAGTGTTGATGCCACCCACGGGGCCGTTGGGGGGTTATTTCGAGTTTTCACCCTCTAACGCCATATTTTTAAGCCTAAGTCTAGAAATACGCAAATAACCATCATATTATCAAATAGAGAGTCCTGTGGCTACGGGGCCAGTTCCTATGAGTTACGTTGGTCCCGTGGGAGGTGTTGGTGCCACCCACGGGACCGTTCGGGGGCTGTTTCGATTTTTCACCCTCTAATGCCATGTTTTTAAGCCTAAGTCCTAAAATATAAAAATTACCTTCGTTTTCTCAAATCAGGAGTCCCACGGCTGCGGGGTCAGTTCCTACGAGTTACATTTATCTCGTGGGAGGTGTTGGTGCCACCCATGGGGACGTTCGGGAGTTGTTTCGAGTTCTCACCCTCTAACGCCATGTTTTTAATCCTAAATCTAGAAATATGAAAAATAATCATTGTATTCTGAAATCGGGAGTCCCGCGGCTGCGAGGTCAATTCCTATGAGTTACATTCGTCCCGTGGGAGGTGTTGATGCCACCCAAGGGGCCGTTCGGAGCTGTTTTGAGTTTTTACCCTCTAATGCCATATTTTTAAGCCTGAGTCTTGAAATAAGCAAATTACATTCGTATTCTCAAACCGGGAGTCCCGCGGTTACGAGGTCAGTTCCTAAAAGTTACATTGGTCCCGTGGGAGGTGTTGATGCCACCCACGGGGCTGTTGGGGGGCTATTTCGAGTTTTCACCCTCTAACGCCATGTTTTTAAGCCTAAGTCTAGAAATATGCAAATTACCATCGTATTCTCAAACAGAGAGTTCCGCGACTGTGGGGTCACTTCCTACGAGTTACAATGGTCCCGTGGGAGGTGTTGGTGTCACCCACGGGTTCGTTCGGGGGCTGTTTCGAGTTTTCACCCTCTAACGCCATGTTTTAATGACTAAGTCTAGAGATATGAAAATTATTAATGTATTCTCAAACCGGGAGTCCCGCGACTGCGGGGTTAGTTCCTATGAGTTACATTGGTCCCGTGGGAGGTGTTGGTACCACCCACGTTGTCGTTCGGGGGCTATTTCGAGTTTTCACCCTCTAACGTCATGTTTTTAAGACTAAGTCTAGAAATATGCAAATTATCAATGTATTCTCAAACTGGGAGTCCTGCGACTGCGGGGTCAGTTCCTACGAGTTACATTGGTCCCGTGGGAGGTGTTGATGCTACCCACGGGACCGTTCGGGGGATGTTTTTAGTATGTACCCTCTAACGACATATTTTTAAGCCTAAGTCTAGAAATCGGCAAATTACCTTCGTATTCTCAAACCGAGTGTCCCGTGACTGCGGGCTCAGTTCCTACGAGTTACATTCGTCCCGTGGGAGGTGTTGATGCCACCCACGGGGCCGTTGGGGGGCTGTTTCGAGTTTTCACCCTCTAACGCTTTATTTTTAAGCCTAAGTCTAGAAATATGCAAATCACCATCATATTATCAAACAGAGAGTCCTGTGGCTACGGGGCCTGTTCCTATGAGTTACGTTGGTCCCGTGGGAGGTGTTGGTGCCACCCACGGGACCGTTCGGGAGCTGTTTCGAGTTTTCACCCTCTAATGCCATGTTTTTAAGCCTAAGTCTTGAAATAAGAAAATTACATTCAATTTCTCAAATCGGGAGTCCCGCGGCTACGGGGTCAGTACCTACGAGTTACATTGGTCCCGTGGGAGGTGTTGGTGCCACCCACGGGGACGTTCGGGGGTTGTTTCGAGTTCTCACCCTCTGACGCCATGTTTTTAATCCTAAGTCTAGAAAAATACAAATTATTGTCGTATTCTCAAATCGAGCGTCCCGCGGCGGCAGAGTCAGTTCCTACGAGTTACATTGGTCCTGTGGGAGGTGTTGGTGCCACCCACGGGGCCGTTCGGGGGCTGTTTTGAGTTTTCACCCACTAACGCCATATTTTTAAGCCTAAGTCTTGGAATATGAAAATTACCTTCGTATTCTGAAACCGGGAGTCCCGTGGCTGTGGGGTCAGTTCCTACGAGTTACATTGGTCCCGTGGGAGGTGTTGGTGCCACCCACGAGGTCGTTCGGGGGCTGTTTCGAGTTTTCACCCTCTAACGCCATGTTTTTAAGACTAAGTCTAAAAATATGCAAATTATCAATGTATTCTAAAACCGGGAGGCCCGCGGCTGTGGGGTCAGTTCCTACGAGTTACATTAGTCCCGTGGGAGGTGTTGGTGCCACCCACGGGGTCGTCCGAGGGTTGTTTCGAGTTTTCACCCTCTAACACCATATTTTTTAGCCTAAGTCTAAAATTCGGAAAATTACCTTCGTATTCTCAAACCTGGTGTCTCGCGACTGCGGGTCAGTTCCTACGAGTTACATTGGTCCCGTGGGAGGTGTTGGTGCCACCCACGGGGCCGTTTGGGGGCTGTTTCGAGTTTTCCCCCTCTAACACCATGTTTTTAAGCCTAAGTCAAGAAATATGCAAATTATCGTCGTATTCTTAAACCGAGAGTCTCGCGGCTATGGAGTCAGTTCTTACGAGTTACATTGGTCCCGTGGGAGGTGTTAGTACCACCCACGGGGACGTTCGAGGGTTGTTCTGAGTTTTCACCCTCTAACGCCATGTTTTGCATAAGTCTAAAAATACGTAAATTACTTTGATATTCTCAAACTAGGAGTCCCGCGGCTGCGGGGTCAGTTTCTACGAGTTACATTGGTCTTGTGGGAGGTGTTGGTGCCACCCACGGGGACGTTCGAGGGCTGTTTCGAGTTCTCACCCTCTAACGCCATGTTTTTAATCCTAAGTGTAGAAAAATACAAATTATTGTCGTATTCTCAAATCGAGTGTCCCGCGGTGGCGGAGTCAGTTCCTTCGAGTTACATTGGTCCTGTGGGAGGTGTTGGTGCCACCCACGGGGCCGTTCGGGGGCTATTTCGGGTTTTCACCGACTAACGCCATATTTTTAAGCCTAAGTCTTGAAATATGAAAATTACCATCGTATTCTCAAACCGGGAGTCCCGTGGAAGCGGGGTCAGTTCCTACGAGTTATATTGGTCCCGTGGGAGGTGTTGGTGCCACCCACAGGGATGTTCGGGGGTTGTTTCGAGTTCTCACCCTCTAACGCCATGTTTTTAAGCCTAAATCTAAAAATATGCAAATTATCATTGTATTCGGAAACCGGGTGTCCCGCGGCTGCGAGGTCAGTTCCTATAAGTTACATTGGTCCCGTGGGAGGTGTTGGTGCCACCCACGGGGCCCTTCGGGGGCTATTTTGAGTTTTCACCCTCTAACGCCATATTTTTAAGCCTAAGTCTAGAAACAAGAAAATTACATTCGTATTCTCAAATCGGGAGTTTCGCGGCTACGGGGTCAGTTCCTACGAGTTACATTGGTCCCGTGGGAGGTGTTGGTGCCACTCACGGACCGTTCGGGGGCTGTTTCGAGTTTTCACCCACTAACGCCATATTTTTAAGCCTAAGTCTTGAAATATGGAAATTACCTTCGTATTCTCAAACCGGGAGTCTCGTGGCTGTGGGGTTAGTTCCTACGAGTTACATTGGTCCGTGGGAGGTGTTGGTGCCACCCAGGGGGACGTTCGGGGGTTGTTTCGAGTTCTCACCCTCTACCGCCATGTTTTAAAGCCTAAATCTATAAATATTCAAATTATCATTGTATTCTGAAACTGGGATTCCCGCGGATGCGAGGTCTGTTCCTATGAGTTACATTGGTCCCGTGGGAGGTGATGGTGCCACCCACGGGGCCGTTGGGGGGCTGTTTCGAGTTTTCACACTCTAACACCATATTTTTAAGCCTAAGTCAAGAAATATACAAATTATCGTCGTATTCTAAAACCGGGATTCTCGTTGCTATGGGGTCAGTTTGTACGAGTTACATTGGTCCCGTGGGAGGTGTTGGTGCCACCCATGGGGACGTTCGGGAGTTGTTTCGAGTTCTCACCCTCTAACGCCGTGTTTTTAATCCTAAGTCTAGGAAAATACAAATTATTGTCGTATTCTCAAACCGAGAGTCCCGCGGTGGCGGGGTCAGTTTCTATGAGTTACATTGGTCCCGTGGGAGGTGTTGGTGCCACCCACGAGGACGTTCGGGAGTTGTTTCGAGTTCTCACCCTCTAACGCCATGTTTTTAATCCTAAGTCTAGAAAAATACAAATTATTGTCGTATTCTCAAACCGAGAGTCCCGCGGTGGCGAGGTCAGTTCCTACGAGTTACATTGGTCCCGTGGGAGGTGTTGGTGGCACCCACGGGGCCGTTCGGGGGTTGTTTCGAGTTTTCACCCTCTAACATCATATTTTTAAGCCTAATCCTAGAAATATGCAAATCACCATCATATTATCAAACAGAGAGTCATGTGGCTGCGGGGTCAGTTCCTACGAGTTACATTGGTCCCGTGGGAGGTGTTGGTGCCACCCACGGGGACGTTCGGGGGCTGTTTCGAGTTCTCACCCTCTAACGCCATGTTTTTAATCCTAAGTCTAGAAAAATACTAATTTTTTAGCCTAAGTTTAGAGTTTTCACCCTCTAACACCATATATTTTAGCCTAAGTCTAGAAACAGGCAAATTACCTTCGTATTCTCAAACCGGGTGTCTCGCGACTGCGGGGTCAGTTCCTACGCGTTACATTGGTCGCGTGGGAGGTGTTGGTGCCACCAACGGGGCCGTTCGGGGGCTGTTTTGAGTTTGTACCCTATAACGCCATATTTTTAAGCCTAAGTCTAGAAATAGGCAAATTACCTTCGTATTCTCAAACCGGGTGTCCCGTGACTGTGGAATCACTTCCTACGAGTTACATTCATCCCGTGGGAGGTGTTGATGCCACCCACGGGGCCGTTGGGGGGCTGTTTCGAGTTTTCACCCTCTAACGCCATATTTTTAACCGTAAGTCTAGAAATATGCAAATCACCATCATATTCTCAAACAGAGAGTCCCGCGACTGCGGGGTCACTTCCTACGAGTTACATTGGTCCCGTGGGAGGTGTTGGTGTCACCCACAGGGTCGTTCGGGGGCTGTTTCGAGTTTTCACCCTCTAACGCCATGTTTTTAAGACTAAGTCGAAAAATATGCAAATTATCAATGTATTCTCAAACCGGGAGTCCCGCGGCTATGGGGTCAGTTCCTACGAGTTACATTGGTCCCGTGGGAGGGGTTGGTGCCACCCACGGGACCGTTCGGAGGTTGTTTTGAGTTTTAGCCATCTAACGCCATATTTTTAAGACTAAGTGTAGAAATATGCAAATTGCCGTCATATTATCAAACAGAGAGTCATGTGGCTGCGGGGTCAGTTCCTACGAGTTACATTGGTCCCGTGGGAGGTGTTGGTGCCACCCACGGGGACGTTCGGGGGCTGTTTCGAGTTCTCACCCTCTAACGCCATGTTTTTAATCCTAAGTCTAGAAAAATACTAATTTTTTAGCCTAAGTTTAGAGTTTTCACCCTCTAACACCATATATTTTAGCCTAAGTCTAGAAACAGGCAAATTACCTTCGTATTCTCAAACCGGGTGTCTCGCGACTGCGGGGTCAGTTCCTACGCGTTACATTGGTCGCGTGGGAGGTGTTGGTGCCACCAACGGGGCCGTTCGGGGGCTGTTTTGAGTTTGTACCATATAACGCCATATTTTTAAGCCTAAGTCTAGAAATAGGCAAATTACCTTCGTATTCTCAAACCGGGTGTCCCGTGACTGTGGAATCACTTCCTACGAGTTACATTCATCCCGTGGGAGGTGTTGATGCCACCCACGGGGCCGTTGGGGGGCTGTTTCGAGTTTTCACCCTCTAACGCCATATTTTTAACCGTAAGTCTAGAAATATGCAAATCACCATCATATTCTCAAACAGAGAGTCCCGCGACTGCGGGGTCACTTCCTACGAGTTACATTGGTCCCGTGGGAGGTGTTGGTGTCACCCACAGGGTCGTTCGGGGGCTGTTTCGAGTTTTCACCCTCTAACGCCATGTTTTTAAGACTAAGTCGAAAAATATGCAAATTATCAATGTATTCTCAAACCGGGAGTCCCGCGGCTATGGGGTCAGTTCCTACGAGTTACATTGGTCCCGTGGGAGGGGTTGGTGCCACCCACGGGACCGTTCGGAGGCTGTTTTGAGTTTTAGCCATCTAACGCCATATTTTTAAGACTAAGTGTAGAAATATGCAAATTGCCGTCATATTATCAAACAGAGAGTCATGTGGCTGCGGGGTCAGTTCCTACGAGTTACATTGGTCCCGTGGGAGGTGTTGGTGCCACCCACAGGGCCGTTCGGGGGCTGGTTCGAGTTTTCACCCTCTAACGCAATATTTTTAAGCCCAAGCCCTGATATAAGTAAATTACCACCGTATTCTCAAACAGAGAGTCCCGTGGATGCGGGGTCAGTTCGTACGACTTACATCGGTCCCGTGGGAGGTGTTGGTGCCACCCACGGGGCCGTTCGGGGGCTGTTTCGAGTTTTCACCCTCTAACACCATGTTTTTAAGCCTAAGTCAAGAAATATGTAAATTATCGTCGTATTCTTAAACCGAGAGTCTCACGGCCATGGAGTCAGTTCGTATGAGTTACACTGGTCCCGTGGGAGGTGTTAGTACCACCCACGGGAACGTTCGAGGGTTGTTTTGAGTTTTCACCCTCAAACGCCATGTTTTGCATAAGTCTAAAAATACGTAAATTACCTTCATATTCTCAAACTAGGAGTCCTGTGGCTGCGGGGTCAGTTTCTACGAGTTACATTGGTCTTGTGGGAGGTGTTGGTGCCACCCACGGGGATGTTCGGGGGCTGTTTCGAGTTCTCACCCTCTAACGCCATGTTTTTAATCCTAAGTGTAGAAAAATACAAATTATTGTCGTATTCTCGAATCGAGTGTCCCGCGGCGGTGGAGTCAGTTCTTACGAGTTACATTGGTCCTGTGGGAGGTGTTGGTGCCACCCACGGGGCCGTTCGGGGGCTATTTCGGGTTTTCACCGACTAACGCCATATTTTTAAGCCTAAGTCTTGAAATATGAAAATTACTTTCGTATTCTCAAACCGGGAGTCCCGTGGCAGCGAGGTCAGTTCCTACGAGTTACATTGGTCCCGTGGGAGGTGTTGGTGCCACCCACAGGGATGTTCGGGGGTTGTTTCACGTTCTCACCCTCTAACGCCATGTTTTTAAGCCTAAATCTAAAAATATGCAAATTATCATTGTATTCTGAAATCGGGTGTCCCGCGGCTGCGAGGTCAGTTCCTATGAGTTACATTGGTCCCGTGGAAGGTGTTGGTACCACCCACGGGGCCATTCGGGGGCTATTTTGAGTTTTCACCCTCTAACGCCATATTTTTAAGCCTAAGTCTAGAAACAAGAAAATTACATTCGTATTCTCAAATCGGGAGTCCCGCGGCTACGGGGTCAGTTCCTACGAGTTACATTGGTCCCGTGGGAGGTGTTGGTGCCACTCACGGACCGTTCGGGGGCTGTTTCGAGTTTTCACCCTCTAATGCCATATTTTTAAGCCTAAGTCTTGAAATATGAAAATTACCTTCGTATTCTCAAACCGGGAGTCCCGTGGCTATGGGGTTAGTTCCTACGAGTTACATTGGTCCGTGGGAGGTGTTGGTGCTACCCACGGGGACGTTCGGGGGTTGTTTCGAGTTCTCACCCTCTACCGCCATGTTTTAAAGCCTAAATCTAGAAATATTCAAATTATCATTGTATTCTGAAACTGGGATTCCCGCGGATGCGAGGTCTATTCCTATGAGTTACATTGGTCCCGTGGGAGGTGATGGTGCCACCCACGGGGCCGTTCGGGGGCTACTTTGAGTTTTAACCCTCTAAGGCCATATTTTTAAGCCTGAGTCTAGAAATATGCAAATTACATTCGTTTTCTCAAACCGGGAGTCCCGCGACTGGGGGGTCAGTTCCTACAAGTTAAATTGGTCCCGTGGGAGGTGTTGATGCCACCCACGGGGCCGTTGGGGGGCTGTTTCGAGTTTTCACACTCTAACACCATATTTTTAAGCCTAAGTCAAGAAATATACAAATTATCATCGTATTCTAAAACCGGGATTCTCGTGGCTATGGGGTCAGTTCGTACGAGTTACATTGGTCCCGTGGGAGGTGTTGGTGCCACCCACGGGGACGTTCGGGAGTTGTTTCGAGTTCTCACCCTCTAACGCCATGTTTTTAATCCTAAGTCTAGAAAAATACAAATTATTGTCGTATTCTCAAACCGAGAGTCCCGCGGTGGCGGGGTCATTTCCTATGAGTTACATTGGTCCCGTGGGAGGTGTTGGTGCCACCCACGGGGACGTTCGGAAGTTGTTTCGAGTTCTCACCCTCTAACGCCATGTTTTTAATCCTAAGTCTAGAAAAATACAAATTATTGTCGTATTCTCAAACTGAGAGTCCCGCGGTGGCGGGGTTAGTTCCGACGAGTTACATTGGTCCCGTGGGAGGTGTTGGTACCACCCACGGGGACGTTCGGGGGTTGTTTCGAGTTCACTCCCTCTAACGCCATGTTTTTATGCCTAAGTCTAGAAATAAGTAAATTATCAATGTATTCTCAAACCGGGAGTCCCGCGGTTGTGAGGTCAGTTCCTACGAGTTACATTAGTCCCGTGGGAGGTGTTGGTGGCACCCACGGGGCCGTTCGGGGGTTGTTTTGAGTTTTCACCCTCTAACGTCATATTTTTAAGCCTAAGACTAGAAATTTGCAAATCACCATCACATTATCAAACAGAGAGTCATGTGGCTGCGGGGTCAGTTCCTACGAGTTACATTGGTCCCGTGGGAGGTGTTGGTGCCACCCACGGGGACGTTCGAGGGATGTTTAGAGTTCTCACCCTCTAACGCCATGTTTTAATCCTAAGTCTAGAAAAATACTAATTTTTTAGCCTAAGTTTAGAGTTTTCACCCTCTAACACCATATATTTTAGCCTAAGTCTAGAAACAGGCAAATTACCTTCGTATTCTCAAACCGGGTGTCCTGCGACTGCGGGGTCAGTTCCTACGAGTTACATTGGTCCCCTGGGTGGTGTTGGTGCCACCCACGGGGCCGTTCGGGGGCTGTTTTGAGTTTGTACCCTCTAACGCCATATTTTTAAGCCTAAGTCTAGAAATATGCAAATTACCTTCGTATTCTCAAACCGGGTGTCCCGTGACTACGGGATCACTTCCTACGAGTTACGTTGGTCCCGTGGGAGGTGTTGGTGCCACCCACGGGACCATTCGGGGGCTGTTTTGAGTTTTCACCCTCTAATGCCATGTTTTTAAGCCTAAAACTAGAAATGTGCAAATTATCATTGCATTCTAAAACCGGGAGTCCCGCGGCTGCGAGGTCAGTTCCTATGAGTTACATTGGTCCTGTGGGAGGTGTTGGTGCCACTCACGGGGCCGTTCGGGAGTAGTTTTGAGTTTTCACCCTCTAACGCCATATTTTTAAGCCTGGGTCTAGAAAAAGAAAATTGCATTCGTATTCTCAAACCAGGAGTCCCCCGGCTGTGGGGTCAGTTCCTACGAGTTACATTGGTCCCGTGGGAGGTGTTGATGCCACCCACGGGGCGGTTGGTGGTCTGTTTCGAGTTTTCACCCTTTAACGCCATATTTTTAAGCCCAAGTCTATATATAAGCAAATTACCACCGTATTCTCAAACAGAGAGTCCCGTGGTTGCGGAGTCAGTTCGTACGAGTTACATTGGTCCCGTGGGAGGGGTTGGTGCCACCCACAGGGCCGTTCGGGGGCAGTTTCGAGTTTTCACCCTCTAACACCATGTTTTTAAGCCTAAGTCAAAAATTTGCAAAAATTTCCGTACTCTAAAACCGGGAGTCTCGTAGCTATGGGGTCAGTTCGTACGAGTTACATTGGTCCCGTGGATGGTTTTGGTGCCACCCACGGGGACGTTCTAGGGCTGTTTTGAGTTTTCACCCTCTAACTCCATGTTTTGCTTAAGTCTAGAAACACACAAATTACCTTCTCATTCTCAAACTAGGACTCCCGCGGCTGCGGGGTCAGTTCATACGAGTTACATTGGTCCCGTGGGAGGTGTTGGTGCCACCCACGGGGATGTTCGGGGTCTGTTTCGAGTTCTCACCCTCTAACGCCATGTTTTTAACCCTAAGTCTAGAAATATGCAAATCACCATCATATTCTCAAACAGAGAGTGCCGCGACTGCGGGGTCACTTCCTACGAGTTACATTGGTCCCGTGGGAGGTGTTGGTGTCACCCACGGGGTCGTTCGGGGGCTGTTTCGAGTTTTCACCCTCTAACGCCATGTTTTTAAGACTAAGTCGAAAAATATGCAAATTATCAATGTATTCTCAAATCGGGAGTCCCACGGCTGTGGGGTCAGTTCCTACGAGTTACCTTTGTCCCGTGGGAGGGGTTGGTGCCACCCACGGGGCCGTTCGGAGGCTGTTTTGAGTTTTAGCCATCTAACGCCATATTTTTAAGACTAAGTGTAGAAATATACAAATCACCGTCATATTATCAAACAGAGAGTCATGTGGCTGCGGGGTCAGTTCCTACGAGTTACATTGGTCCCGTGGGAGGTGTTGGTGCCACCCACGGGGCCGTTCTGGGGCTTTTTCGAGTTTTCACCCTTTAACACCATATTTTTAAGACCAAGTCTAGATATAAGCAAATTACCATCGTATTCTCAAACAGAGAGTCCCATGGTTGTGGGGTCAGTTCGTACGAGTTACATTGGTCCCGTGGGAGGTGTTGGTGCCACCCACGGGGCCGTTCGGGGGCTGTTTCGAGTTTTCACCCTCTAACACCATATTTTTAAGCCTAAGTCAAGAAATATATAAATTATCGTCGTATTCTAAAATCAGGAGTCTCATGGCTATGGGGTCTGTTCGTACGAGTTACATTGGTCCCGTCGGAGGTATTGGTGCCGCCCACGGGGACATTCGAGGGATGTTTTGAGTTTTCACCCTCTAACCCCATGTTTTGCTTAAGTCTAAAAATACACAAATTACCTTTGTATTCTCAAACTAGGAGTCCCACGACTGCGGGGTCAGTTCGTATGGGTTACATTGGTCCCGTGGGAGGTGCTGGTGCCACCCACGGGGACGTTCGGGAGTTGTTTCGAGTTCTCACCCTCTAACGCCTTGTTTTTAATCCTAAGTCTAGAAAAATACAAATTATTGTCGTATTCTCAAACCGATATTCCCGCGGTGGCGGAGTCAGTTCCTACGAGTTACATTGGTCCCATGGGAGGTGTTGGTGCCACCCACGGGGCCGTTCGAGGGCTGTTTCGAATTTTCACCCAATAACGCCATATTTTTAAGCCTAAGTCTAGAAAAATACAAATTATTGTCATATTCTCAAACCGAGAATCCCATAGGAACAGCCCTGTGGCTGTCGGGTCACTTCCTACGAGTAACATTGGTCCCGTGGGAGCTGTTGGTTCCACCCACGGGGATGTTGGGTGGTTGTTTCGAGTTTTCACCCTCTAACGCCATATTTGTAAGATTAAGTCCAGAAATATGCAAATTACCTTCGTATTCTCAAACTGGGAGTCCCGTGGTTGCGGGGTCAGTTCCTACGAGTTACATTGGTCACGTGGGAGGTGTTGGTGCCACCCACGAGGACGGTCGGGGGCTATTTCGAGTTCTCACCCACTAACGCCATGTTTTTTAGCCTAAGTCTAGAAAAATACAACTTATCATCGTATTCTCAAACTGAGAGTCCCACGGCTGTGGGGTCACTTCCTACGAGTCACATTAGTCCCGTGGGAGCTGTTGGTGCCACCCACGGTACCGTTCGGGGGCTGTTTTGAGTTTACACCCACTAACGCCATATTTTTAAGCCTAAGTCTAGAAATATGCAAATTACCTTTTTATTTTCAAACCGGGAGTCCCGTGGCTGCGGGGTCAGTTCCTACGAGTTACATTGGTCGCGTGGGAGGTGTTGGTGCGACCCACGGGGACGGTCAGGGGCTATTTCGAGTTCTCACCCTCTAACGCCATGTTTTTAAGCCTAAGTCTAGAAAAATTCAACTTATCGTCGTATTCTCAAACCGAGAGTCCTGTGGCTGTGGGGTCACTTCCTACGAGTCACATTGGTCCCATGGGAGGTGTTGGTGCCACCCACGGGGCCGTTCGAGGGCTGGTTTGAGTTTTCACCCTCTAACACCATATTTTTAAGCCTAAGTCTTGAAATATGCAAATTACCTTCGTATTCTCAAATCGGGAGTCCCACGACTGTGGGGTCAGTTCCTACGAGGTACATTGGTCCTGTTGGAGGTGTTGGTGCCACCCACGAGGCCGTTCGGGGGCTGTTTCGAGTTTTCACCTTCTAACTCCATATTTCTAAGCCCGAGTCTCGAAATATGCAAATTACCTTCATATTCTCAAATTGATAGTGCGTACGGGCTACGGGGTCAGTTCCTACGAGTTACATTGGTCCCGTGGGAAGTATTGGTGCTAGCCACGGGGCCGTTCGCGGGTTGTTTCGAGTTTTGACCCTCTAACGCCATATTTTTAAGTCCAAGTCTAGAAATATGCAAATTACTATCGTATTCTCAAACTGAGAGTCCCGCGACTATGGGGTCAGTTCGTACGAGTTACATTGGTCCCGTGGGAGGTGTTGGTGCCACCCACGGGGCCGTTTAGGGGCTGTTTCGAGTTTTCACTCTCTAACTCCATATTTTTAAGCCTAAGAGAAGAAATATACAAATTATCATCGTATTCTAAAACCGGGAGTCTCGTGGCTATGGGGTCAGTTCGTACGAGTTACATTGGTCCCGTGGGAGGTATTGGTGCACCCATGGGGACGTTCGAGGGATGTTTTGAGTTTTCACCCTCTAACTCCATGTTTTTAAGCCTAAGTCTTGAAATATGTAAACTACCTTCGTATTCTCCATTCGGGAGTCCCGCGGCTATGGGGTCAGTTCCTACGAGTTACATTGGTCCCGTGGGAGCTGTTGGTGCCACCCACGGTACCGTTCGGGGGCTGTTTTGAGTTTACACCCACTAACGCCATATTTTTAAGCCTAAGTCTAGAAATATGCAAATTACCTTTTTATTTTCAAACCGGGAGTCCCGCGGCTGCAGGGTCAGTACCTATGAGTTACATTGGTCCCGTTGGAGGTGTCGATGCCACCCACGGGGCCGTTCGGGGGCTATTTTGTGTTTTTACCCTCTAACGCCATACTTTTAAGATTAAGTCTAGAAATATAAAAATTACCTTCGTATTCTCAAACTGGGAGTCCCGCGGTTGCGGTGTCAGTTCCTACTAGTTAAATTGGTCCCGTGGGAGGTGTTGGTGCCATCCTCGGGATCGTTCGGAGGGTGTTTTGAGTTCTCATCCTCTAACGCCATGTTTTTAAGCCTAAGTCTAAAAATATGAAAATTATCATTATATTCTCAAACCGGGAGACCCATGGATGCGGGGTCAGTTCCTACGAGTTACATTGGTCGCGTGGGAGGTGTGTGTGCGACCCACGGGGATGGTCGGGGGCTATTTTGAGTTCTCACCCTCTAACGCCATGTTTTTAAGCCTAAGTCTAGAAAATACAACTTATCATCGTATTCTCAAACCGAGAGTCTTGTGGCTGTGGGGTCACTTCCTACGAGTCACATTTGTCCCGTGGCAGGTGTTGGTGCCACCCACGGGGCCGTTCGAGGACTGTTTCGAGTTTTCACCCTCTAACGCCATATTTTTAAGCCTAAGTCTTGAAATATGCAAATTATCTTCATATTCTCCAACCGGGAGTCCCGCGGCTGTGGGGTCAGTTCCTATGAGTTACATTGGTCCCGTGGGAGGTGTTGGTGCCACCCACGGGGGCGTTCGGGGGCTATTTTAAGTTTTCACCCTCTAACGCCATGTTTTTAAGCCTAAGTCTAGAAATATGTAAATTATCGTCGAATTCTCAAACCGGGAGTCCCGCGGCTGCGAGGTCAGTTCCTACGAGTTGCATTGGTCCCGTGGGAGGTATTGATGCCACCCACGAGGCCGTTCGGGGGACTATTTTAAGTTTTCACCCTCTAACACCAAGTTTTTAAGCCTAAGTCTAGAAATATGTAAATTATCATCGAATACTCAAACCGGGAGTCCCGCAATTGCGTGGTCAGTTACTACGAATTACGTTGGTCCCATGGGAGGTGTTGGTGCCACCCACGAGCCCGTTCGGGGGCTGTTCCGAGTTTTCACCCTCTAACGCCATGTTTTTCTTAAGTCTAAAAATATGCAAATTTCCTTCGTATTCTCAAACTAGGAGTCCCGCGACTGCGGCATCAGCTCCTATGAGTCACATTGGTCCCGTGGGAGGTGTTGGTGCCACCCACGGGGACGTTCGGGGGCTGTTTCGAGTTCTCACCCTCTACCGCAATGTTTTTAAGCCTAAGTCTAGAAAAATACAAATTATTGTCATATTCTCAAACCGAGAATCCCGCTGCGGCGGAGTTAGTTCCTTCGTGTTACATTGGTCCCATGGGTGATGTTGGTGCCACCCACGGGGCCGTTCGAGGACTGTTTTGAGTTTTCGCCCTCTAACGCCATGTTTTGCTTAAGTCTAGATATATGCCAATTACCTTCGTATTCTCAATCAGGGAGTCCCACGGCTACGGGGTTAGTTCCTATGAGTTACATTTGTCCTGTGGGAGGTGTTGGTGCCACAAACGGGGATGGTCGGGGGCTGTTTCGAGTTCTCACCCACTAACGCCATGTTTTTTCTAAGTCAAGAAAAATACAACTTATCGTCGTAATCTCAAGATGGGAGTCCCGCGGCTGTGGGGTCACTTCCTGCGAGCCACATTGGTCCCGTGGGAGATGTTGGTGCCACCCAAGGGGATGTTCGGGGGTTGTTTTGAGTTTTCACCCTCTAACGCCATATTTTTAAGCCTAAGTCTAGAAATATGCAAATTACCTTTGTATTCTCAAACCGGGAGTCCCGTGGCTGCGGGGTCAGTTCCTACGAGTTATATTGGTCACGCGGGAGGTGTTTGTGCCACCCACGGGGACGGTCGGGGGCTATTTCGAGTTCTCACCCACTAACACCATATTTTTTAGCCTAAGTTTAGAAAAATTCAACTTATCGTCGTATTCTCAAACTGAGAGTCCCGCAGCTGTGGGGTCACTTCCAACGAGTCCCATTAGTCCCGTGGGAGCTGTTAGTGCCACCCACGGGACAGTTCGGGGGCTGTTTTGAGTTTACACCCTCTAAGGCCATATTTTTAAGCCTAAGTCTAGAAATATGCAAATTACCTTTGTATTTTCAAACCGGGAGTCCCGCGGCTGCGGGGTCAGTTCCTACGAGTTACATTGGTCCCGTGGGAGGTGTTGGTGCCACCCACGGGGGCGTTCGGGTGCTATTTTAAGTTTTCACCCTCTAACGCCATGTTTTTAAGCCTAAGTTTAGAAATATGTAAATTATCGTCGAATGCTCAAATAGGGAGTCCCGCGGCTGCGAGGTCAGTTCCTACAAGTTGTATTGGTCCCGTGGAAGGTATTGATGCCACCCATGGGGCCGTTCGGGGGACTATTTTAAGTTTTCACCCTCTAACACCATATTTTTAAGCCTAAGTCTAGAAATATGTAAATTATTATTGAATTCTCAAACCGGGAGTCCCGCGATTGCGTGGTCAGTTCCTACGAGTTACGTTGGTCTCGTGGGAGGTGTTGGTGCCACCCACGGGGCCGTTCGGGGGTTGTTTCGAGTTTTCACCCTCTAATGCAATGTTTTTAATCCTAAGTCTAGAAAAATACATATTATTGTCGTATTCTCAAACCGAGAGTCCCACTGCGGCGGAGTCAGTTCCTACGAGTTACATTGGTCCCGTGGGAGGCGTTGGTGCCACCCACAGGGCCGTTCGGGGGCTGTTTCGAGTTTTCACCCTCTAACGCCATATTTTTAAGCCTAAGTCTTGAAATATGAAAACTACCTTCGTATTCTCCAATCGGGAGTCCCGCGGCTGTGGGGTCAGTTCCTACGAGTTAGATTGGTCCCGTGGGATGTGTTGGTGCCCCCCAAGGGGGCGTTCGGGGGCTATTTTATGTTTTCACCCTCTAACGCCATGTTTTTAAGCCTAAGTCTAGAACTATGCAATTTATCATCGTATTCTCAAACCGAGAGTCCCGCGGATGCGGGGTCAGTAGCTACGAGTTACATTGGTCCCATTGGAGGTGTTGGTGCCACCCACAAGGCCGTTCGGGGGCTGTTTCGAGTTTTCATCCTCTAACGCCATGTTTTTAGCCTAAGTCTAGAAATCTGCAAATTATTATTGTAATCTCAAACCGGGAATCCCGTGATTGCGTGGTCAGTTCATACGAGTTACATTGGTCCCGTGGGAGGTGTTGTTTCCACCCACATGGCCGTTCGGGGGCTATTTCGAGTTTTCACCCTCTAACGCCATGTTTTTAATCCTAAGTCTAGAAATATGCAAATTACCTTCGTATTCTCAAACTAGGAGTCCCGCGGAAGTGGGGTCAGTTCCTATGAGTTACACTGGCCGCGTGGGAGGTGTTGGTGCCACCCAAGGGGACGGTCGCGGGCTGTTTCGAGTTCTCACCCTCTAACGCCATGTTTTTAATCCTAAGTCTAGAAAAATACAACTTATCTTCGAATTCACAAGCCGAGAGTCTTGTGGATGTGGGGTCACTTCCTACGAGTCGCATTGGTCCAGTGGGAGGTGTTGGTTCCACCCACAGGGCCGTTTCGGGGCTGTTTTGCGTTTTCACCCTCTAACAGGATATTTTTAAGCCTAAGTCTAGAAATATGCAAAATACCCTCGTATTCTCAAATCGGGAGTCCCGCGCCTGCGGGGTCAGTTCCTACGAGTTACATTGGTCCCGTGGGAGGTGTTGGTGCCACCCACGTGGCCGTTCGGAGGCAATTTTAAGTTTTCACCCTGTAACGCCATGTTTTTAAGCCTAAGTCTAGAAATATGCAAATTATCATCGTATTCTCAAATCGGGAGTCCCGCAATTGCGTGGTCAGTTCCTACGAGTTACATTGGTCCCGTGGGAGGTGTTGGTGCCACCCACGGGGCTGTTCCGGGGCTGTTCCGAGTTTTCACCCTCTAACGCCATGTTTTGTTTAAGTCTAGAAATACACAAATTACCTTCGTATTCTCAAACCGGGAGTCCCGCGACTACGGGGTCAGTTCCTACGAGTTACATTGGTCCCGTGGGAGCTGTTGGTGCCACCCACAGGGACGTCCGGGGGCTATTTCGAGCTTTCACCCTCTAATGCCATATTTTTAAGCCTAAGTCTAAAAATATGCAAATTACCTTCGTATTCTCAAACTGAGATTCCCGCGGCTGCTTGGTAAGTTCCTACAAGTTACATTGGTCGCGTGGGAGGTGTTGGTGCCACCCACGGGGACGATCGGGGGCTGTTTTGAGTTCTCACCCTCTAACGCCATGTCTTTATGCCTAAGTCTAGAAAAATACAACTTATCGTCGTATTCTCAAACCGAGAGTCCTGTGGCTATGGGGTCACTTACTACGAGTCACATTGGTCCCGCGGGAGGTGTTGATGCCACCCACGGGGCCGTTCCCGGGATGTTTCGAGTTTTTACCCTCTAACACGATATTTTTAAGCCTAAGTTTAGAAATATGAAAATTACCTTTGTATTCTCAAATCGGGAGTCCCGCGGCTACGGGGTCAGTTCCTACGAGTTACATTGGTCCCGTGGGAGGTGTTGGAGCCACTCACCGGGCCGTTCGGGGGCTGTTCCGAGTTTTTACCCTATAACGCCATGTTTTGCTTAAGTATAGAAATACACAAATTACCTTTGTATTCTCAAACTAGGAGTCCCGCGACTGCAGGTTTAGTTCCTACGAGTTACATTGGTCCCGTGGGAGGTGTTGCTGCCACCCACGGGGACGTTCAGGGGATGTCTCGAGTTCTCACCCTCTAACGCCATGTTTTTAAGCCTAAGTCTAGAAAAATAGAAGTTATTGTCGTATTCTCGAACCGAGAGTCCCACGATGGTGGAGTCAGTCCCTACGAGTTACATTGGTCCGTGGGAGGTGTTGGTGCCACCCACGGGGCCGTTCGGGGGCTGTTTCGAGTTTTCACCCTCTAACGCTATATTTTTAAGCCTAAGTTTTGAAATATGCAAATTACCTTTGTATTCTCCAACCGGGAGTCCCACGGCTGCAGGGTCAGTTCCTACGAGTTACATTGGTCCCGTGGGAGGTGTTGGTGCTACCCACGGGGGCGTTCGGGGGCGATTTTAAGTTTTCACCCTCTAACGCCATTTTTAAACCCTAAGTCTAGAACTATGCAATTTATCGTCGTATTCTCAAACCGAGAGTCCCGCGGCTGTGGGGTCAGTACCTAGGAGTTACATTGGTCCCATTGGAGGTGTTGGTGCCACCCACAAGGCCGTTCGGGGGCTGTTTCGAATTTTCACCCTCTAACAACATATTTTTGAGCCTAAGCCTAGAAATATGCAAATTACCTTCGTATTCTCAAACCGGGAGTCCCGCGACTGCGGGGTCAGTTCCTACGAGGTAAATTGGTTCTATTGGAGGTGTTGGTGCCACCCATGAGGCCGTTCGGGGACTATTTTGAGTTTTCACCCTCTAACGCCATATTTCTAAGCCTGAGTCTAGAAAGATGCAAATTACCTTCGTATTCTCAAACCGGGTGTCCCGCGACCGCGGGGTCAGTTCCTACGAGTTACATTGATCCCGTGGGAGGTGTTGGTGCCACCCACGGGGCTGTTCGGGGGCTGTTTCGAGTTTGTACCCTCTAACGCCATATTTTTAAGCCTAAGTATAGAAATAGGCATATTACCTTCGTATTATCAAACCGGGTGTCCCACAACTGCGGGGTCAGTTCCTACGTGTTACATTGGTCCCGTGGGAGGTGCTGATGCCACCCACGGGGCCGTTGGGGGGCTGTTTCGAGTTTTCACCCTCTAACAACATATTTTTAATCCTAAGTCTATAAATATTCTAATAATCATCATATTATCAAACAGAGAGTCCTGTGGCTGCGGGGTCAGTTCCTACGAGTTACATTGGTCGCGTGGGAGGTGTTGGTGCCACCCACGAGGACGTTCGGGGGCTGATTCGAGTTGTCACCCTCTAACGCCATATTTTTAAGCCTAAGTCTAGAAAAATACAAATTATTGTCGTATTCTCAAACCGTGAGTCCCGCGACGACGGAGTCAGTCCTACGAGTTACATTGGTCCGTGGGAGGTGTTGGTGCCACACACGGGGCCGTTCGGTGGCTGTTTCGAGTTTTCACCCTCTAACGCCATATTTTTCAGCCTAAGTCTTGAAATATTAAAATCACCTTTGTATTCTCCAACCGGGAGTCCCACGGCTGCGGGGTTAGTTCCTACGAGTTACATTGGTCCCGTGGGAGGTGTTGGTGCCACCCACGGGGGCGTTCGGTGGCTATTTTAAGTTTTCACCCTCTAACGCCATGTTTGTAACCCTAAGTCTAGAACTATGCAATTTATCATCGTATTCTCAAACCGAGAATCCTGTGGCTGCGGGGTCAGTACATACGAGTTACATTGGTCCCATTGGAGGTGTTGGTGCCACCCACAAGGCCGTTCGGGGGCTGTTTCGAGTATTCACCCTCTAACGACATATTTTTGAGCCTAAGTCTAGAAATATGCGAATTACCTTCGTATTCTCAAACCGGGAGTCCCACGACTGCGGGGTCAGTTCCTACGTGGTAAATTGGTCCTGTTGGAGGTGTTGGTGCTACCCACGAGGCCGTTCGGGGACTGTTTTGAGTTTTCCCCCTCTAACGCCATATTTTAAAGCCTCGGTCTAGAAATATGCAAATTACCTTTGTATTCTCAAATCGGGTGTTCCACGACTGCGGGGTCAGTTCCTACGAGTTACATTGGTCCCGTGTGAGGTGTTGATGCCACCCATGGGGCCGTTGGGGGGCTGTTTCGAGTTTTCACCCTCGAACGCCATATTTTTAAGCCTATGTCTAGAAATATTCAAATCAATGTCATATTGGAGTTAGCCAACTATCATGTGCTGCAGGGAACTCTCTATTTCAAGAGTCCCGGGGGGTTTCTGGCACGGTGCGTAAGGGATCAAGAATCCAAAGAGAGGTTAATAAAAATGCACCAAAGGCACTGTGGAGATACAGATATCCCCCTTTACAGAAGACTGCAGCGAAGCGGGTATTTTTGGCCCTCCATGAGCGTAGAAGCGGCCCACTTGCAACAAAGTTTCTTAAAGTGCCAAGCTAAATTTGATCAGCCGACGGAGGCTAACTTCGTGGAAGCCTTCAAAGATTGGAGACAGCCGTACCTAGCATATCTGAAGAATGGGGAGCTGCCCGCCGAGAGAGAGGATGAAATTTACCTTAGAAAAAGGGTAGCACGTTTCTACTTGGTCAAAGGAGAGTTATATAGGAAAGGGTACAATGAGAAGGCACTAAGGTGCGTAGCCAAGGAGGCGCCAAGCTGTATGATCAGCTGATGACGTTGGGATACTACTGGCCGACCATGGAGGCTGACTCCATTGGATACGTGAAAAAGTGTAGAGCATGCCAGGTTCACGGAAACATGGTGCACGCTCCCTCCGTCAGCCTACAAAGCTTGGCAACACCCTATCCCTTCCACACATGGGCGTTCGACCTGGTGGGTAAGATCGCCCCAGCATCTCATGGCAAGGCCTTTATCATTGTGGCTACAGAATTGTATACCAAATGGGCGGAGGCCATTCCTTTAAGGAGGGTCACTGCCCAAGTGGTAACCAAGTTTATAAAGGAGTATATGATATGTAGGTTTGGTATACCCAAAGTGATCCTAACGGATAATGGGAAGCAATTTGTATGCAAAGAGATGGCCCTCCTCACGAACAAGTATAAGATTGTGCATAATAGCTCAACCATATCATACCCCAAGGGCAACGGCCAAGCGGAAGCTACTAATAAGACCCTGATAAATATTTTGAAAAAGATGCTAGAAGACATGCCGGGAGCATGGGATGAGAAGTTGCCTATGGTGTTATGGGCCTACCGTACTTCGAAAAGAAAGCCAATAGGATTCACTCCCTTCTCTCTAGTATATGGGACCGAAGTTGTCCTACCAGTGGAACTGGCGGTACCTTCAGCCAGAATTTCTCTTAGCAATGGGCTCATCCCAGACCCAAGGCATGTGCAACTGGAGGCACTAGATGAGCACAGGGACAAGGCGAGAGAGAATTTCAAAGTCTACACTCAGCAACTGTCCAGGGCCTATGAAAATTTGGTTAAGCCTAGGGAATTCCAGGTGGGGGATCTAGTCCTGCGAGCATCAACCCACCATCTTCGTAGCATGTTGGCGTCAAAATTCAAACCTAACTGGGAAGGCCCTTTTGTTGTCAGAGGAGTGGGGAAGTCGGGCTACTGCCAGATATCAGAACCTGAGAGTGATTGCCTCCAGTCCATCAACTGCAAGTGGCTGAAGAGGTACTATGCTTAGTAATAACTAACAAGTTTTGTTTGTATTTTGCATGTCGGCAATGGATGTCAAGGATTGCTTCTACACCAGAAAAGTTTTTTTGTTCTTTTTTTGAAGCAATACTACACTGTAAACGGTAGACAAAAGTAAAAGAAATGAAATAGCAACACTTTTGTTCATTTTGACGTTTACTTTGCTTACTCATTTATATATACATTTACGCTCCCTATTAAGTTAGAAGAGAGTTAAAAAAAAAAAGAGGTCGGGAACTTTGCTCACTACACTTGGGAGGTAAGTCCATCCTAAGAGAAAGTATACTGAGCAAAGTCCCCCAGACATAAATTAATACAGTTTTATAACAAAATCGGGCTTCCGGAAAGAGGCGGGGGTCACCCTCCTCTCCAGCCCACCCTCTACGACTATAAGCAATAATATGTAGGAATACCCCCACAGACAGGAGGGGCAACCTAAGAAAGTCACGGCTACAAGAGGTGCATTTTCAAAAAAAATGTGTACAATATAATAATACATAACTTTTCATATCAATGCAAATACCCCGCAGTATATGGGGTAGCCACCAGTAGACTAAAGGCTCACAGAAATTAGAGCAAGTCATGTAAAACAAACACCCACAGCATAAAGGGAGAACAAAAGAAAAAGAAAGTGCAGAAGAAACAAAGTGTCTCATACAGGAATAATAAGTGATGTACACATAGAATTCTGAACACTACAAAGCAAGAAGTAGCCTATCAGCTAGAAACCACAAATAATAAATCATCGCGCGCGATGGCGCCAGCATATGACGGACCAGCCTCCCATAGAAACTCTTCCTCCAACCTGACGGATTTAGCATCATCCTCCTCATCGCCAGACTCAAGTCTGGAAAGCTTCACCTGTAGTAGGGCGATCTGATTCCGGATCCTCGTAGCCTCAGCGTGTCATTGCTCAACCCTGGACTGCCGGGACGTGTGAAACCTCACTATCTTCCGGAAAGGAACACTCAGGAAGGGGCGAACCCCTGCGTCAAGCCAATCCAAACAAAAATGATAGAACTGCTGTAAGTCACGGAGAGCATCCAAGAATAGCAAGATAGAAGAGCTAGTCAGCTTAGCAGGGGAGGTAGCCAAGAACTCATGAACATGGCTGGAAAGAGCCCTCAGGTTGAAGGCCGTAAGACTGTCAACCTGGAGTATACTCTGAGAAGTGAACGTCTCGGGATGGTGCTCCAAGATGAGATCCAAGAGCTGACGCTCATGTACCCTGAAGCGGCTTGGTAATTCCTCACGCCATAGCCTACTAGAAATAGTCGCAGCATCCTCTGTTTCATCATCACCCTCGGAGTGGCGAGACCCCGCCTCAGAGGGAAGAAAAGAAGACTCCCCACCAGAATCAGCATCACCGACTAAAGGAGTGAACTCAGAACTGTGATCTCCCTCCGCAGTTGCCCCACTACCAGTCTCCACAGTTATCGGAGTATCCTCATACACCTGGAAACAATGAGACAAGGGTGTTATAGGAAGGCTTGCACAGTATACGCAAGAAGAAAAAAAGGGAATAGTAAAAAGAGGGGGGTATGCCAGTCTAATACCTCTCTCACAGCTGCCCCGCTGCCAGACTCCACAGTTATCGGAGTATCCTCATACACCTGGAAACAATGAGACAAGGGTGTTATAGGAATGCTTGCACAGTATACGCAAGAAGAAAAAAGGGGAATAGTAAAAAGAGGGGGGTATGACAGTCTAATACCTCTCTCACAGCTGCCCCGCTGCCAGACTCCACAGTTATCAGAGTATCCTCATACACCTGGAAACAATGAGACAAGGGTGTTATGGGAATGCTTGCACAGTATACGCAAGAAGAAAAAAAAGGGGGAATAGTAAAAAAGAGGGGGTATGCCAGTCTAATACCTCTCTCACAGCTGCCCCGCTGCCAGACTCCACAGTCACCGGAGTATCCTCATACACCTAGAAACAATGAGATAAGGGTGTTATGGGAATGCTTGCACAGTATATGCAAGAAGGAGGAAAGTAGACACTCTTATACACGGTACCTGAACAATGCCCTCTGCAACGGTCATAGAAGTAGGAGCAGGGGCCCCCACAAGGGAAATAACACTGATCGATGCTCCAGAAGAAGTTACCTCAGTAACCAATACTTCCGAAGAAGCTACCTCAACCTCAGGCACCGTAAGGATAGCTACCTGAAGAGGCGCAACGACAGGACAAACCAGCCCTTGTATAGGGGCTGCTGAAATGGCAGTGGCAGGAGCCGCACTCGAAACAGCGCCAAGGGATAACTGCGACAAAGTAAAAGAGGGCTATGATAAGCACAGGCTGGACAAATAAGAAAATAGAACTAAGAAAATAAAAGAATACTTGAACCCCATCTAAGGGGGAAGTGCGAAAAAAGACGGTTGGCGTAGTAGGGGCTGTATTGATAGCCTGCAAAGAATGAAAATGCGTTGTTTACTACATGTTCGAGGAAAAGGAGATCCCATTGCTTCAACAGAAAGGACTGACCTGAAGTGTGGGCTCACTGGTGGAGGCCACGGTAAATATTGGGCCACGAGAAATCGCATGAACCAAAGATCTACCATCCATAGATACGCGAACCCTAGGAATAGAAATTCTCCCCGAAGAGGATAAACCAGGGGCGATAACGCCAGCTAAGGGAGGAGCCCTTTCCTGAGAAGAAAGTCCAAGAGCCATTAAGACTCCTGCTGAGAGGAAACAAATATTCAAAAAAAAATAAGTACTACCTCAGATGAAGAGGCCTCCAGGGGCTCAGCTGCAGAAGTACCCACCGCCGAGACAAGAGAGGACGATGTGGCAACGCCCGAAGACACAGCTCTCTACGCATGATAAATGGGTAAATAAAAAGAAGGAATACAAAAGGAAATGACGCAATGAAAGTTTTGAAAATAAAGAGGCATACCTGAGGAGAAGGGGAAGCCACAGGGGTGGTCCGAGTGACGGTAAAATGCACGGACGAAAGCTGCGAGGAAATGACAGTGTACGCAACCAAAAGGCAGTTAGAAGATGAATAAATTACAACAGATGTTAAATGAACTAAGGAAATAGCAAACCTCTCTAAACAGGACCCGGGAGGAAATGAGCATGGAGTTCCTCTCCCGCTGAAAGGGCGTCGATCGTAGTGGGGGAAGAGGAGAACTACCTGCCTCGATGGAAGTGGCCAGGACAAATATAACAGAATGCTTTGAATGAAAATATATGCATATATATGATGAAGGGAAGAAAGAAAATCATATGCAAAAAAAAATATAGACAAGTGAAGGGAGAACGCTTACAGTAACAGGGCACGTAGTCTGGCATAAGGGAGATGGGTGGGGCTAGCCCCCCCAGGAGAACGGGAGGCCTCGTCATCGCTAGAAGACTCTCTGGAGACTGATAACAAAGCATAAGTGTCAGCAGTGCTTTCGTTATGGGAACTCAGGCCGCCCATATCACCCGAAGAAGAACTATGGTCGTCATAGGAAGGGGTGCTTCCATAATCAACTAGTTCCTCTTCCGATGAAGGGGGGGGGAGATGAAAGAACTCCGTGAGAACTGGTTCCACTAAGTAAAGGAGGTGGTGATATAGTACCTTCCGCAATAGGAATGGACACGACCCGCGTCCCCTGGGAAGTAAGGCTCGGTGAGGAGTAACCTTTCCCTGTCACTACTTGAGAAGTCCCCCCTGCACCAAGGTTGCCAGTATTGGACTCTTGATCCACCGTAGATGAAGCAGCTATGCCAGCGCCACTTCCTTTCTTTTTCTTCGCAGCCCGGGTCCTCACAGGAGAAGAAGGAGGAGAAGCAGTAGTAGCAGGAACAAAATTGGAAACATCGGCGTTAGGATGTTTCCTTTTGCTGGTAGTAGAGGTGCCCGCCTTCCCTTTGCTCTTTGGTTGGCTTTTAGACTTCACAGGGGGAAGCTCAGTTGATGGAGGCGGAAGTGACTCGTCAAAGAGAGGTTTCACTAAAATAGGGATGGCCTGCTCCAAGGGGGGCGTAGAGGTCGTACTGAGAAACCAAGGATCTTTCTGCGTCCGTCTGACCAAAAACTGAGCTCTGGTATATTTAATGGGGTTAGTCTCATGAGGAGGGCCAACTACACATTCTCGAATAAGGCAAACCTGCTGCTGCCAAAGAAGAAACCAGGATGAAGTGAACGAAGGGTGATAATCACTGGGAGGCACATAGAGACCACCCAGACCACTGACTCTGCGGAATAACCCCTGAAGAGTAAAGCTCGCACACGCCTCAGAGAATGCCTCAGAATGACTGCCGTAGGTAGGAAGAGAAGGAGTGTGGACGCCCCGATCATAACCAAACTGTCGTTTGGCCCTCTCGGAATGGTAAAATTCAGCACGGGGACCTAACTCGGTCCAAGAAGGAAGGTGACATGGTAAGAGCATCGTCACCACATTAATATGAGGACACGTGGAAACTGACCCCACTGCGGAAGGACAATAGAAGGTTCCGCCATCACCAGGGAAAGAAAGCGAGCTGAAAGTACCCCTGGGGCGCTTGGTATAAGGCCGAAACTGAAACTCCTTGATGTCGTCAATCAACATTCCCAAAGACTGCTTGGGAGTTTTCTTATGCCACCGGAGAAGCCTCGCAGCGTCGCTATGACAAGCGTGAGCCCCTGAAGTAAAGTGGGGGAAATGCTCAAACAAAAAGGCCATCAAGAGAGGGGCGTTGACATGATTAGGAACATCATACCGACCGCAGGACCTCTCTACATCTATATGTGCTCGGTCTATCCAGGTGTAAAGAGAACCGAAAGTCAGGGGAGCCATGGGTACCGGTCTACCGCGAGACAATCGTACAGCCAATCTAAAAAGAAGTTCGCGAGGACAGTCTTCAGGCTTACCTGGAAGAAGGAACCGAGTCAGGAACGTAACGAGGAAAGCGGCTAAATGTGCAGGAGAGTGAAGCTTAGGACCATCCTGGGACCTGGGCGCTGCACGAGAAGTCTCCCCCTTTCGCAACTGCTCAAAGTCTCTGAACCAATATCTTTGCCATTTGGCAAAGGAATGCTTGGAATGACCCGTTACATTTATGGCCACATATCTCGAGCACTCCCCGAGAGATGACCATAACTCCCCCATCAACTCCTGCTCTAGGGCGTCCTCACAGTCATCAGTAAAGACCTGTTGCCCAAAGAAAGGAAGGGCGTACAACTCACATATATCTTCGAGAGTAACAGTAAATTCCCCCCAGCCTGTGACAAAGGTGTGAGACTCCATACTCCACCGAGACAATAAGAGATTGAGAGAAGAACCGTGTTTAAAGAGGGTGCAGGACTTCAGACTGCTAACGACGATGAAGAGCCCCACCTCCCTAAGAATAGCCACATAATCAGGAACGCTCAGAACATAGTCAACCCAACTGGCCCACTCCTCTGTAGGTCCACCGGGGGTTTTAACCTCAACGTTGGAATAGGGAAAGTCGCCTCGGTCAACTCAGACTCGGAGAATTGAATCCGGAGAAATAGTAGGAAGATCAGCAGACTCAGTTAACCCCACATGAGACCGATCGAGAACAGCACTCGAAAAGTTTTCCCCAAAATCAGAAAGTGAAACCATGAAACTCTCAGCAGGGCCAAAAAAGGGAGCACGACGATAAATACCGAAGTCCCGCCCTTGACGAATGTGAATATAATCCTTCCATGCCTGAGAGGAAGTTGGCGTAGCTGATGAACCACCCAGAGCCAGGGGCTCAAGAAAAGAACTCACCCCAATGGGGACTCCGAGCGAGAGACCCCCGGGGTCCCCTCTCGTAAAAAAAGAGGTGGAGGACGAAACCCCATCATAATCATATGAAGAGCCCCTGGGCAATGGCATGCTCCCTGTAACACCAATAGTCGTTGAGACGCCCTGGGTCACGGAATCCCTGAGGTGACAAAAGGTAGAAACACCCCCTTCCACAAACGAGAGACCTGTGGACGCGAGACCAAGTCTTGAGGCGCCACAAGCTGAAATGCTCATTTCAGAATCAAGCAAAAGCATCGAGACACCCGAAGGAGAAATACGAGCGTCAGCACTAAAACTCGTCGAGAAACCCCTTCTTCCAAACGCATCTTCAACAGACAAAGAACTCCCCGCGACTAGCTCAACTCGCGAGGAACCACTGACGACTCCAGAAAAATCCGAGATACCCTTATCCACACCAATTGGATAAATTTCACAAAAACTCGTGGGCACCGAGACGCTCAAGGTCGAGACGCCCCCGGACACCAACGACGGGATGTGCGAGAAGTCACCGCCAACGGTAGCTGGCCTCGAGATACCCATAAAAGAAACATCATCACGCGAGGAGACTCCACAAAAATTCATCGTGGGCGAGAAACCCTCGCATGAAAAACCGGCAGACAAAGAACCTCCACGACAAGGGCGCGCGGACCCCGAGTGCGAGAGGTCCAGAACGGGGCGAGACATGTCTCGTTGGAAACCGCCAATGTCACGAGGACTTGAAATGGGCGAGAGACCCGTGGAGGGAATATCCGTTGGCAAATAACTCTGAAGCGAGGACCCCGAGCACGCAAGGTCTTGGCTCGAGGACAAGTTACACTGATGCGGCGTGCTGTCGCGAGGCCTGGAGAGAGACGAGATACCGTGGGATCTAAGACCTGTTGGCGAGAGCGGGCGAGACCCTCGGACAACTGCCTCCTTGACACAAAAATCCTCTCCCCTCCCAGATGGGGCGAGATACCGAGATCCCTAAGCATATCGCCATCGTTCGCGAGAACCCTCGCCGGCAGCAGAGTATCGTCTGAGGCACCCCTTATTATGGGGGGACTCAAACGAAATGACGAAGGTGCTGAAGGAGGGGGAGAGGAATCCACGAGAGTCCTCGTCTCAAAATTGGAAAACGCAGGAACGACGGACGGTACATTGACGCCGAGAGGTACCCGCGGCCAAGGGTCGCCGGCGCCATAACCATCAGCCATAGAAACAGTTGAAATAGACAATGGAGAAGGCATGGAGTTTAGAGCTTTGGGAATTTTAGGGTTTTTTGCATTTGGAGAAACCTTCGTGGATTTAGGATCCATGGATAAGGGTATGATAGTTGGGAAGTTTAGAGCAAAAAAAGGAGATGGCTATGGGGTTTTAAAAACAAAAATATCCCTCTCTCACTTTCTCTCACTACAAACCCAAAGATGCTTAGGTTTTGGTTGAAGAAGATGAAAGACCCCAAGATAAGGGGCTTATGCTTTTTTCACCAAAATGGAAAAACGTGCAGGAAGGCAAAAAGTTGATGATCTTTTTTTCCCAGATGATGAGATGACAGTTCCCACACTGACGCGTGGGTTCTCAAAAAATTAAATACCTCGGATAAAGGGCCACGGAATTTAATGATCCTAGGATCCCTCAGAAAATATATATATATATAGATATATATATAATTGTTGAAACCAGATTTATAGCGTACAAAGTTTTTTTAGTCTACCCAACCAAAAAATCTTTGCACGAGGGGCTAATGTAGAAGAGTGTTATAAACAGAAAAAAGAAAAATAAAATAAATATGCTTTTTTTATTAAATAACATCCGAGAGGTACCCGCGAGGTCACCCAGAAGTCCAAAAGCCACCGCAAGTTTCAGCGCCGCGGTGAGTCCCTACGCCACCGCAAAGGTCAGCGCTACCTCAGGCGTCAGTGCCACTTCAAGCGTCGGCGCCCCGACAAGGGTCAGCGCCTCCTCACATGTCAGCGCCTGTTCAAGCATCAGCGCTACCTCAGGCGTCAGCGCCACTTCGAGCGTCGGTGCCACAACAAGGGTCGGCGCCACTTCGAGTGTCGGCGCCGCAATAAGGGTCGGCGCCACCTCACCTGTCAGCGCCGGTTCAAGCATCAGCGCTACCTCAAGCGTCAGCTCCACTTGGAGCGTCGGCGCCATTTCGAGCGTCGGTGCCGCAACAAGGGTCAGCGTCGCCTCACCTATCAGCGTCGGTTCAAGCATCAGCGCTACCTCAAGCGTCAGCGCCACTTCGAGCGTCGGCGCCATTTCGAGCGTCGGCGCCGCAACAAGGGTCGGCGCTGCCTCACCTGTCAGCGCCGGTTCAAGCATCAGCGCTACCTCAAGCGTCAGCGCCACTTCGAGCGTCGGTGCCATTTCGAGCATCGACGCCGGGACAAGGGTCGGTGCCGCCTCACGCGTCAGCGCCACTTCGAGCTCGGCGCTGGGACAAGGGTCGGCGCCGCCTCACATGTCAGCGTCGATTCAAGCATCAGCGCTACCTCGGGCGTCAGCGCCACTTCAAGCGTCAATGCCACTTCGAGCGTCGACGCCGCAACAAGGGTCGGCGCCGCCTCACAGCATCAGCGCCACTCCGAGCAACGGCGCCAGGACAGGGGTCGGCGCCGCTTCAAGCGTCAGCGCCACTGCAAGGGTCACTGCAGAAATGTTATTCGAGAAGTGCTGCTACAGGAGTTTTCATCATGAAACAGCAGGCTCTAAATGAACAACAGCACTAACACTTTACTTTCTTACACAGGTTGCCTAGTTGAGCAAGCAGGGCTCGAACAGGCGCGTCGGGACCTCCTGGGAGTTTTGGCTTGGCGGCTGAGGGACAAGGTATGTTGAGCAAGCTCAACCACTTAGCACTATAGGATTGAGAGAGTACTAGTAGGAAGACCCAGAAGTCACTCGAGACCGCACACACTGCACACTTGGTCACAAGTTAAGTGAGCAGCCAAAGAGCTGGCTACTCACAAGAAGTAAACTCTTTACAAGAAAATGACTTTTCCAGAAAAGGGGGTCCTCGAGGTCCCTCTCAAGAAAAATAACACTTTTAGAGGGGAGGAGGCCCTAAGGTCTCCTCTCTTAAATATTTGCAAAATTGTACCACAAGTTACCGTTTCAAAAGATAACTACCAAAATCTGCTATTTTGGTTCCATTAGGGGACATATGTGCTTTTTGGGTTTTGGTTGGCTCCAGGTGGTGCCTGCAGAGGGGACAGATAGGCTGCCTGCAGGTAGGGACAAATGGTACACTTCAGACATTGTTCCCCACCAACTCTCTCAATTTTGGCGCCCAAAATCGCCAGCTCACCCCTTACGCCCATGTATAAATAGACCTCCGGGCAAGGTCAAAAGATAGAGAAAAAGAAAAATTGCACTGTTACTCTGCTAAATATCACCAGACCTACCTAGTATTCTCTCCCTGCTCATTCTCTTAGTGTTGAGTGCCTTGTTCCTTCACTCCCCACTGACAGCCATCACTCTCAGGTGTTTCCCTTGAGAAAATTGCTATTTTTGCTGTGAAAGTTCATCTTCTTGCAGGGAGTGAGTTGAAGCTTGAGTTCCATTGTTACCAGAAGGAGAAGTTTTCTTCAGAAGTTGCACCAGGAGACCTTGAAGACTTGCAGACAGTGTCCATTGGAGTGGGTCACGCCTCACCCTTTCCAGTTATTCATAGACCCCAGTCTCACTACCCTCTTACATTATCAAACAGAGAGTCATGTGGCTGCGGGGTCAGTTCCATCGAGTTACATTGGTCGCGTGGGAGGTGTTGGCGCCACCCACGAGGACGTTCGGGGGCTGTTTCGAGTTATCATCCTCTAACGCCATGTTTTTAAGCCTAAGTCTAGAAAAATAAAAATTATTGTCGTATTCTCAAACAGAGAGTCCAGCGGTGGCGGAGTCAGTTCCTACGAGTTACATTGGTCCCGTGGGAGGAGTTGGTGCCACCCACGGGGCTGTTCGAGGGCTGTTTCGAGTTTTCAACCTCTAATGCCATATTTTTAAGCCTAAGTCTTTAAATATGCAAATTACCTTCGTATTCTCCAACCGGGAGTCCCGCAGCTCCGGGGTCAGTTCCTACGAGTTACATTGGTCCCGTGGGAGATATTGGTGCCACCCACGGGGGCGTTCGGGGGCTATTTTAAATTTTCACCCTCTAACGCCATGTTTTTAAGCCTAACTCTAGAACTATGCAATTTATCGTCGTATTCTCAAATCGAGAGTCCCTCGGCTGCGGGGTCAATACCTACGAGTTAAATTTGTCCCATTGGAGGTGTTGGTGCCACCCACCAGGCCGTTCGGGGGCTGTTTCGAGTTTTCACCCTCTAACGACATATTTTTGAGCCTAAGTCTAGAAATATGCAAATTACCTTCGTATTCTCAAACCGGGAGTCCCGCGACTGCGGGGTCGGTTCCTACGAGTTACATTGGTCACGTGGGAGGTGTTGGTGCCACCCACGGGGACGGTCGGGGGCTGTTTCGAGTTCTCACCCTCTAACGCCATGTTTTTAAGCCTAAGTCTAGAAAAATACTACTTATCATCGTATTCTCAAACCGAGAGTCCTGTGGCTATGGGGTCACTTCCTACGAGTCACATTGGTCCCGTGGGAGGTGTTGGTGCCACCCACGGGGCCGTTTTGGGGATGCTTCGAGTTTTCACCCTCTAACACGATATTTTTAAACCTAAGTCTAGAAATATGCAAATTACCTTTGCATTCTCAAACCGGGAGTCCCGCGGCTACGGGGTCAGTTCCTACGAGTTACATTGGTCCCGTGGGATGTGTTGGAGCCACCCACGGGGACGTTCGGGGCCTGTTCCGAGTTTTCATCCTCTAACGCCATGTTTTGCTTAAGTATAAAAATACAAAAATTACCTTCGTATTCTCAAACTAGGAGTCCCGCGACTGCAGGGTTAGTTCCTACGAGTCACATTGGTCCTGTGGGAGGTGCTGATGCCACCCATGGGGCCGTTGGGGGGCTGTTTTGAGTTTTCACCCTCGAACGCCATATTTTTAAGCCTATGTCTCGAAATATTCAAATCACCGTCATATTATCAAACAGAGAGTCCTGTGGCTGCGGGTTCAGTTCCATCGAGTTACATAGGTCGCGTGGGAGGTGTTGGCGCCACCCACGAGGATGTTCGGGGGCTGTTTCGAGTTCTCATCCTCTAACGCCATGTTTTTAAGCCTAAGTCTAGAAAAATACAAATTATTGTCGTATTCTTAAACCGAGAGTCCCGCGGCGGCGAAGTCAGTTCCTACGAGTTACATTGGTCCCGTGGGAGGAGTTGGTGCCACCCACGGGGCCGTTCGGGGGCTGTTTCGAGTTTTCACCCTCTAACGCCATATTTTTAAGCCTAAGTCTTGAAATATGCAAATTACCTTTGTATTCTCCAACCGGGAGTCCCACGGCTACAGGGTCAGTTCCTACGAGTTACATTGGTCCCGTGGGAGGTGTTGGTGCTACCCACAGGGGCGTTCGGGGGCTATTTTAAGTTTTCACCCTCTAACGCCATGTTTTTAACCCTAAGTCTAGAACTATGCAATTTATTGTCGTATTCTGAAACCGAGAGTCCCGCGGCTGTGGTGTCAGTACCTACGAGTTATATTGGTCCCATTGGAGGTGTTGGTGCCACCCACAAGGCCGTTCGGGGGCTGTTTCGAGTTTTCACACTCTAACGCGACTGCGGGGTCAGTTCCTACGAGGTAAATTGGTCCTGTTGGAGGTGTTGGTTCCACCCACGAGGCCGTTCGGGGACCGTTTTGAGTTTTCACCCTCTAACGCCATATTTCTAAGCCTGAGTCTAGAAATATGCAAATTACCTTCATATTCTCAAACCGGGTGTCCCGCGACTTCGGGGTCAGTTCCTACGAGTTACATTGGTCCCGTGGGAGGTGTTGGTGCCACCCACGGGGCCGTTCGGGGGCTGTTTCGAGTTTGTACCCTCTAACGCCATATTTTTAAGCCTAAGTATAGAAATAGGCATATTACCTTCGTATTATCAAACCGGGTGTCCCACGACTGCACTGTCAGTTCCTACGTGTTACATTGGTCCCGTGGGAGGTGTTGATGCCACCCACAGGGCCGTTGGGGGGCTGTTTCGAGTTTTCAACCTCTAACACCATATTTTTAAGCCTAAGTCTATAAATATTCTAATCCTCGTCATATTATCAAACAGAGAGTCCTGTTGCTACGGGGTCAGTTCCTACGAGTTACATTGGTCGCGTGGGAGGTGTAGGTGCCACCCATGAGGACGTTCGGGGGCTGATTCGAGTTCTCACCCTCTAACGCCATATTTTTAAGCCTAAGTCTAGAAAAAAACAAATTATTGTCGTATTCTCAAACCGAGAGTCCCGCGACGGCGGAGTCAGTCCTACGAGTTACATTGGTCCGTGGGAGGTGTTGGTGCCACCCACGGGGCCGTTCGGGGGCTGTTTCGAGTTTTCACCCTCTAACGCCATATCTTTAAGCCTAAGTCTTGAAATATGAAAATCACGTTTGTATTCTCCAATCGGGAGTCCCCCGGCTGCGGGGTTAGTTCCTACGAGTTACATTGGTCCCCTGGGAGGTGTTGGTGCCACCCACGGGGGCGTTCGGGGGCTATTTTAAGTTTTCACCCTCTAACGCCATGTTTTTAACCCTAAGTCTAGAACTATGCAATTTATCATCGTATTCTCAAATCGAGAGTCCCGCGGCTGCGGGGTCAGTACCTACGAGTTACATTAGTCCCATTGGAGGTGTTGGTGCCACCCACAAGGCCGTTCGGGGGCTGTTTCGAGTATTCACCCTCTAACGACATACTTTTGAGCCTAATTCTAGAAATATGCAAATTACCTTCGTATTCTCAAACCGGGAGTCCCACGACTGCGGGGTCAGTTCCTACGAGGTAAATTGGTCCTGTTGGAGGTGTTGGTGCCACCCACGAGGCCGTTCGGGGACTGTTTTGAGTTTTCACCCTCTAATGCCATATTTTTAAGCCTGAGGCTAGAAATATGCAAATTACCTTCGTATTCTCAAATCGGGTGTTCCGCGACTGCGGGGTCAGTTCCTACGAGTTACATTGGTCCCGTGTGAGGCGTTGGTGCCACCCATAGGGCCGTTGGGGGGCTGTTTCGAGTTTTCACCACCGAACGCCATATTTTTAAGCCTATGTCTAGAAATATTCAAATCACCGTCATATTATCAAACAGAGAGTCTTGTGGCTGCGGGGTCAGTTCCATCGAGTTACATTGGTCGTGTGGGAGGTGTTGGAGCCACCCACGAGGACGTTCGGGGGCTGTTTCGAGTTCTCATCCTCTAACGCCATGTTTTTAAACCTAAGTCTAGAAAAATACAAATTATTGTCATATTCTCAAACCGAGAGTCCCGCGGCGGCGGAGTCAGTTCCTACGAGTTACATTGGTCCCGTGGGAGGAGTTGGTGCCACCCACGGGTCCGTTCGGGGGCTGTTTCGAGTTTTCACCCTCTAATGTAATATTTTTAAGGCTAAGTCTTTAAATATGCAAATTACCTTCGTATTCTCCAACCGGGAGTCCCGCAGCTCCGGGGTCAGTTCGTACGAGTTACATTGGTCCCGTGGGAGATATTGGTGCCACCCATGGGGGCGTTCGGGGGCTATTTTAAATTTTCACCCTCTAACGCCATGCTTTTAAGACTAAGTCTAGAACTATGCAATTTATCGTCGTATTCTCAAATCGAGAGTCCCGCGGCTGCGAGGTCAATACCTACGAGTTACATTGGTCCCATTAGAGGTGTTGGTGCCACCCACAAGGCCGTTCGGGGGCAATTTCTAGTTTTCACCCTCTAACGACAAATTTTTGAGCCTAAGTCTAGAAATATGCAAATTACCTTCGTATTTTCAAACCGGGAGTCCCACGACTGCAGGGTCAGTTCCTACGAGGTACATTGGTCTTGTTGGAGGTGTTAGTGCCACCCACGAAGCCGTTCGGGGACTGTTTCGAGTTTTCACCCTCTAACGCCATGTTTTAAGCCTAAGTCTAAAAATAGGCAAATTATCGTCGTATTCTCAAAACGGGAGTCCCGCGGCTGCGGGGTGAGTTCCTACGAGTTACATTGGTCCCGTTGGAGGTGTCGATGCCACCCACGGGGTCGTTCGGGGGCTATTTTTAGTTTTCACCCTCTAACGCCATATTTTTAAGATTAAGTCTAGAAATATAAAAATTACCTTCGTATTTTCAAACTGGGAGTCCCGCGGTTGCGGTGTCAGTTCTTACTAGTTACATTGGTCCCGTGGGAGGTGTTGGTGCCATCCACGGGATCGTTCGGAGGCTGTTTTGAGTTCTCACCCTCTAACGCCATGTTTTAGGCCTAAGTATAAAAATATGCAAATTATCATTGTATTCTCAAACCGGGAGTCCCGCGATTGCGTGGTCAGTTCCTACGAGTTACATTGGTCCCGTGGGAGGTGTTGGTGCCACCCACAGGGCCGCTCGGGGGCTGTTTCGAGTTTTCACCCTCTAACGCCATATTTTTAAGCATGAGTCTAAAAATAAGAAAATTACCTTCGTATTCTCAAATCGGGAGTCCCACGGCTGCGGGGTCGGTTCCTACGAGTTACATAGGTCGCGTGGGAGGTGTTGGTGCCACCCACGGGGACGTTCGGGGGCTGTTTCAAGTTCTCACCCTCTAACGCCATGTTTTTAAGCCTAAGTCTAGAAAAATACTACTTATCATCGTATTCTCAAACCGAGAGTCCTGTGGCTGTGGGGTCACTTCCTACGAGTCAAATTGGTCCCGTGGGAGGTGTTGGTGCCACCCATGGGGCCGTTTCGGGGATGCTTTGAGTTTTCACCCTCTAACACGATATTTTTAAGCCTAAGTCTAGAAACATGCAAATTACCTTCGTATTTTCAAACCGGGAGTCCCGCGACTGCAGGGTCAGTTCCTACGAGGTACATTGGTCCTGTTGGAGGTGTTAGTGCCACCCACGAAGCCGTTCGGGGACTGTTTCGAGTTTTCACCCTCTAACGCCATGTTTTATTCCTAAGTCTAAAAATAGGCAAATTATCGTCGTATTCTCAAAACGGCAGTCCCACGGCTGCGGGGTGAGTTCCTACGAGTTACATGGGTCCCGTTGGAGGTGTCGATGCCACCCGCGGGGTCGTTCGGGGGCTATTTTGAGTTTTCACCCTCTAACGCCATATTTTTAAGATTAAGACTAGAAATATAAAAATTACCTTCGTATTCTCAAACTGGGAGTCCCGCGGTTGCGGTGTCAGTTCCTACTAGTTACATTGGTCCCGTGGGAGGTGTTGGTGCCATCCACGGGATCGTTCGGAGGCTGTTTTGAGTTCTCACCCTCTAACGCCATGTTTTATTCCTAAGTCTAAAAATAGGCAAATTATCATCGTATTCTCAAAACGGCAGTCCCGCGGCTACGGGGTGAGTTCCTACGAGTTACATTGGTCCCGTTGGAGGTGTCGATGCCACCCGCGGGGTCGTTCGGGGGCTATTTTGAGTTTTCACCCTCTAACGCCATATTTTTAAGATTAAATCTAGAAATATAAAAATTACCTTCGTATTCTCAAACTGGGAGTCCCGCGGTTGTGGTGTCAGTTCCTACTAGTTACATTGGTCCCGTGGGAGGTGTTGGTGCCATCCACGGGATCGTTCGGAGGCTGTTTTGAGTTCTCACCCTCTAACGCCATGTTTTAGGCCTAAGTCTAAAAATATGCAAATTATCATTGTATTCTCAAACCGGGAGTCCCGCGATTGTGTGGTCAGTTCCTACGAGTTACATTGGTCCCGTGGGAGGTGTTGGTACCACCCACAGGGCCGTTCGGGGGCTGTTTCGAGTTTTCACCCTCTGAAGCCATATTTTTAAGCATAAGTCCAAAAATAAGCAAATTACCTTCGTATTCTCAAACCGTGAGTCCCACGGCTGCGGGGTCGGTTCCTACGAGTTACATTGGTCGCGTGGGAGGTGTTGGTGCCACCCACGGGGACGGTCGGGGGCTGTTTCGAGTTCTCACCCTCTAACGCCATGTTTTTAAGCCTAAGTCTAGAAAAATACTACTTATCATCGTATTCTCAAACCGAGAGTCCTGTGGCTGTGGGGTCACTTCCTACGAGTCACATTGGTCCCGTGGGAGGTGTTGGTGCCACCCACGGGGCCGTTTCGGGGATGCTTTGAGTTTTCACCCTCTAACACGATTTTTTTAAGCCAAAGTCTAGAAATATGCAAATTACCTTCGTATTATCAAACCGGGAGTCCCGCGGCTACGGGGTCAGTTCCTACGAGTTACATTGGTCCCGTGGGAGGTGTTGGAGCCACCCACGGGGACGTTCGGGGCCTGTTCCGAGTTTTCACCCTCTAACGCCATGTTTTTCTTAAGAATAAAAATACACAAATTACCTTCGTATTATCAAACTAGGAGTCCCGCGACTGCAGGGTTAGTTCCTACGAGTTACATTGGTCCCGTGGGAGGTGTTGCTGCCACCCACGGGGACGTTCAGGGGACGTCTCGAGTTCTCACCCTCTAACAACATGTTTTTAAGCCTAAGTCTAGAAAAATACAAATTATTGTCATATTCTCAAACTGAGAGTCCCGCGATGGCGGAGTCAGTTCCTACGAGTTACATTAGTCTGTGCGAGGTGTTGAAATATGCAAATTACCTATGTATTCTCCAACCGAGAGTCGCACAGCTACGGGGTCATTTCCTACGAGTTACAATGGTCCCGTGGGAGGTGTTGGTGCTACCAAGGGGGGCGTTCGGGGGCTATTTTAAGTTTTCACCCTCCAATGACATGTTTTTAACCCTAAGTCTAGAACTATGCAATTTATCGTCGTATTCTCAAACCGAGAGTCCCGCGGCTGCGGGGTCAGTACCTAAGAGTTACATTGGTCCCATTGGAGGTGTTGGTGCCACCCACAAGGCCGTTCGGGTGCTGTTTCGAGTTTTCACCCTCTAACGACATATTTTTGTGCCTAAGTCTAGAAATATGCAAATTACCTTTGTATTCTCAAACCGGGAGTCCCACGACTGCGGTGTCAGTTCCTACTAGGTAAATTGGTCCAGTTGGAGGTGTTGGTGCCACCCACGAGGCCGTTCGGGGACTGTTTTGAGTTTTCACCCTCTAATGCCATATTTCTAAGCATGAGTCTAGAATTATGCAAATTACCTTTGTATTCTCAAACCGGGTGTCCCGCGAGTGCAGGGTCAGTTCCAACGAGTTACATTGGTCCCGTGGGAGGTGTTGGTGCCACCCACAGGGCCGTTCGGGGGCTATTTCGAGTTTGTACCCTCTAACGCCATATTTTTAAGCCTAAGTCTAGAAATAGGAAAATTACATTCGTATTATCAAACCAGGTGTCCCGCGACTGCGGGGTCAGTTCCTACGAGTTACATTGGTCCCGTGGGAGGTGTTGATGCCACCCACGGGGCCGTTGGTGGGCTGTTTCGAGGTTTCACCCTCTAACGCCATATTTTTAAGCCTAAGTCTATAAATATACAAATTACCTTCGTATTCTAAAACCGGGAGTCCCGCGACTGCAGGGTCAGTTCCTACGAGGTACATTGGTCCTGTTGGAGGTGCTGGTGCCACCCACGAGGCCGTTCGGGGACTGTTTCGAGTTTTCACCCCCTAATGCCATGTTTTAGGCCTAAGTCTAAAAATAGGAAAATTATCATCATATTCTCAAAACGGGAGTCCCGCGGCTGCGGGGTGAGTTCCTACGAATTACATTGGTCCCGTTGGAGGTGTCGGTGCCACCCACGAGGCCGTTCGGGGGCTATTTCGAGTTTTCACCCTCTAACGCCATATTTTTAAGATTAAGTCTAGAAATATAAAAATTACCTTCGTATTCTCAAACTGGGAGTCCCGCTGTTGCGGTGTCAGTTCCTACTAGTTACATTGGTTCCGTGGGAGGTGTTGGTGCCATCCACGGGATCGTTCGGAGGCTGTTTTGAGTTCTCACTCTCTAACGCCATGTTTTTAAGCCTAAGTCTAGAAATATGCAAATTATCATTGTATTCTCAAACCGGGAGTCCCACGATTGCGTGGTCAGTTCCAACGAGTTACATTGGTCCCGTGGGAGGTGTTAGTGCCACCCACAGGGCCGTTCGGGGGCTGTTTCGAGTTTTCACCCTCTGACGCCATATTTTTAAGACTAAGTCTAAAAATATGAAAATTACCTTCGTATTCTCAAACCCGAAGTCCCGCGGCTGCGGGGTCGGTTCCTACGAGTTACATTGGTCGCGTGGGAGGTGTTGGTGCCACCCACGGGGACGGTCGGGGGCTGTTTTGAGATCTCACCCTGTAACGCCATGTTTTTAAGCCTAAGTCTAGAAAAATACTACTTATCATCGTATTCTCAAACCGAGAGTCCTGTGGCTATGGGGTCACTTCCTACGAGTCACATTGATCCCGTGGGAGGTGTTGGTGCCACCCATGGGGTCGTTCCGGGGATGCTTCGAGTTTTCACCCTCTAACACGATATTTTTAAGCCTATGTCTAGAAATATGCAAATTACCTTCGTATTCTCAAACCGGGAGTCCCGCGGCGGTGGGCTCAGTTCCTACGAGTTACATTGGTCTCGTGGGAGGTGTTGGTGCCACCCACGGGGACGGTCGGGGGCTGTTTCGAGTTCTCACCCTCTAACGCCATGTTTTTAAGCCTAAGTCTAGAAAAATACTACTTATCATCGTATTCTCAAACCGAGAGTTTTGTGGCTGTGGGGTCACTTCGTACGAGTCACATTGGTCCCGTGGGAGGTGTTGGTGCCACCCACGGGGCCGTTTCGGGGATGCTTTGAGTTTTCACCCTCTAACACGATATTTTTAAGCCTAAGTCTAGAAATATGCAAATTACCTTTGTATTCTCAAACCGGGAGTCCCGCGGCTACGGGGTCAGTTCCTACGAGTTACATTGGTCCCGTGGGAGGTGTTGGAGCCACCCACGGGGACGTTCGGGGCCTGTTCCGAGTTTTCACCCTCTAACGCCATGTTTTTCTTAAGAATAAAAATACACAAATTACCTTCGTATTATCAAACTAGGAGTCCCGCGACTGCAGGTTTAGTTCCTACGAGTTACATTGGTCCCGTGGGAGGTGTTGCTGCCACCCACGGGGACGTTCAGGGGACGTCTCGAGTTCTCACCCTCTAACAACATGTTTTTAAGCCTAAGTCTAGAAAAATACAAATTATTGTCATATTCTCAAACCGAGAGTCCCGCGATGGTGGAGTCAGTTCCTACGAGTTACATTAGTCTGTGCGAGGTGTTGAAATATGCAAATTACCTATGTATTCTCCAACCGAGAGTCGCACAGCTACGGGGTCAGTTCCTACGAGTTACAATGGTCCCGTGGGAGGTGTTGGTGCTACCAAGGGGGGCGTTCGGGGCTATTTTAAGTTTTCACCCTCCAATGACATGTTTTTAACCCTAAGTCTAGAACTATGCAATTTATCGTCGTATTCTCAAACCGAGAGTCCCGTGGCTGCGGGGTCAGTACCTAAGAGTTACATTGGTCCCATTGGAGGTGTTGGTGCCACCCACAAGGCCGTTCGGGTGCTGTTTCGAGTTTTCACCCTCTAACGACATATTTTTTTGCCTAAGTCTAGAAATATGCAAATTACCTTTGTATTCTCAAACCGGGAGTCCCGCGACTGCGGTGTCAGTTCCTACTAGGTAAATTGGTCCAGTTGGAGGTGTTGGTGCCACCCACGAGGCCGTTCGGGGACTGTTTTGAGTTTTCACCCTCTAACGTCATATTTCTAAGCATGAGTCTAGAATTATGTAAATTACCTTTGTATTCTCAAACCGGGTGTCCCGCGAGTGCAGGGTTAGTTCCAACGAGTTACATTGGTCCCGTGGGAGGTGTTGGTGCCACGCACAGGGCCGTTCGGGGGCTATTTCGAGTTTGTACACTCTAACGCCATATTTTTAAGCCTAAGTCTAGAAATAGGAAAATTACGTTCGTATTATCAAACCGGGTGTCCCGCGACTGCGGGGTCAGTTCCTACGAGTTACATTGGTCCCGTGGGAGGTGTTGATGCCACCCACGGGGCCGTTGGTGGGCTGTTTCGAGGTTTCACCCTCTAACGCCATATTTTTAAGCCTAAGTCTATAAATATAAAAATTACCTTCGTATTCTAAAACCGAGAGTCCCGCGACTGCAGGGTCAGTTCCTACGAGGTACATTGGTCCTGTTGGAGGTGCTGGTGCCACCCACGAGGCCGTTCGGGGACTGTTTCGAGTTTTCACCCCCTAATGCCATGTTTTAGGCCTAAGTCTAAAAATAGGCAAATTATCATCATATTCTCAAAACGGGAGTCCCGCGGCTGCGGGGTGAGTTCCTACGAATTACATTGGTCCCGTTGGAGGTGTCGGTGCCACCCACGAGGCCGTTCGGGGGCTATTTCGAGTTTTCACCCTCTAACGCCATATTTTTAAGATTAAGTCTAGAAATATAAAAATTACCTTCGTATTCTCAAACTGGGAGTCCCGCTGTTGCGGTGTCAGTTCCTACTAGTTACATTGGTTCCGTGGGAGGTGTTGGTGCCATCCACGGGATCGTTCGGAGGCTGTTTTGAGTTCTCACTCTCTAACGCCATGTTTTTAAGCCTAAGTCTAGAAATATGCAAATTATCATTGTATTCTCAAACCGGGAGTCCCACGATTGCGTCGTCAGTTCCAACGAGTTACATTGGTCCCGTGGGAGGTGTTAGTGCCACCCACAGGGCCGTTCGGGGGCTGTTTCGAGTTTTCACCCTCTGACGCCATATTTCTAAGCCTAAGTCTAAAAATATGCAAATTACCTTCGTATTCTCAAACCCGGAGTCCCGCGGCTGCGGGGTCGGTTCCTACGAGTTACATTGGTCGCGTGGGAGGTGTTGGTGCCACCTACGGGGACGGTCGGGGGCTGTTTTGAGATCTCACCCTGTAACGCCATGTTTTTAAGCCTAAGTCTAGAAAAATACTACTTATCATCGTATTCTCAAACCGAGAGTCCTGTGGCTATGGGGTCACTTCCTACGAGTCACATTGATCCCGTGGGAGGTGTTGGTGCCACCCATGGGGCCGTTCCGGGGATGCTTCGAGTTTTCACCCTCTAACACGATATTTTTAAGCCTAAGTCTAGAAATATGCAAATTACCTTCGTATTCTCAAACCGGGAGTCCCGTGGCGGTGGGCTCAGTTCCTACGAGTTACATTGGTCTCGTGGGAGGTGTTGGTGCCACCCACGGGGACGGTCGGGGGCTGTTTCGAGTTCTCACCCTCTAACGCCATGTTTTTAAGCCTAAGTCTAGAAAAATACTACTTATCATCGTATTCTCAAACCGAGAGTCCTGTGGCTGTGGGGTCACTTCCTACGAGTCACATTGGTCCCGTGGGAGGTGTTGGTGCCACCCACGGGGCCGTTTCGGGGATGCTTTGAGTTTTCACCCTCTAACACGATATTTTTAAGCCTAAGTCTAGAAATATGCAAATTACCTTTGTATTCTCAAACCGGGAGTCCCGCGGCTACGGGGTCAGTTCCTACGAGTTACATTGGTCCCGTGGGAGGTGTTGGAGCCACCCACGGGGACGTTCGGGGCCTGTTCCGAGTTTTCACCCTCTAACGCCATGTTTTTCTTAAGAATAAAAATACACAAATTACCTTCGTATTATCAAACTAGGAGTCCCGCGACTGCAGGGTTAGTTCCTACGAGTTACATTGGTCCCGTGGGAGGTGTTGCTGCCACCCACGGGGACGTTCAGGGGACGTCTCGAGTTCTCACCCTCTAACAACATGTTTTTAAGCCTAAGTCTAGAAAAATACAAATTATTGTCATATTCTCAAACCGAGAGTCCCGCGATGGTGGAGTCAGTTCCTACGAGTTACATTAGTCTGTGCGAGGTGTTGAAATATGCAAATTACCTATGTATTCTCCAACCGAGAGTCGCACAGCTACGGGGTCAGTTCCTACGAGTTACAATGGTCCCGTGGGAGGTGTTGGTGCTACCAAGGGGGGCGTTCGGGGGCTATTTTAAGTTTTCACCCTCCAATGACATGTTTTTAACCCTAAGTCTAGAACTATGCAATTTATCGTCGTATTCTCAAACCGAGAGTCCCGCGGCTGCGGGGTCAGTACCTAAGAGTTACATTGGTCCCATTGGAGGTGTTGGTGCCACCCACAAGGCCGTTCGGGTGCTGTTTCGAGTTTTCACCCTCTAACGACATATTTTTTTGCCTAAGTCTAGAAATATGCAAATTACCTTTGTATTCTCAAACCGGGAGTCCCGCGACTGCGGTGTCAGTTCCTACTAGGTAAATTGGTCCAGTTGGAGGTGTTGGTGCCACCCACGAGGCCGTTCGGGGACTGTTTTGAGTTTTCACCCTCTAACGCCATATTTCTAAGCATGAGTCTAGAATTATGTAAATTACCTTTGTATTCTCAAACCGGGTGTCCCGCGAGTGCAGGGTTAGTTCCAACGAGTTACATTGGTCCCGTGGGAGGTGTTGGTGCCACCCACAAGGCCGTTCGGGGGCTATTTCGAGTTTGTACCCTCTAACGCCATATTTTTAAGCCTAAGTCTAGAAATAGGAAAATTACGTTCGTATTATCAAACCGGGTGTCCCGCGACTGCGGGGTCAGTTCCTACGAGTTACATTGGTCCCGTGGGAGGTGTTGATGCCACCCACGGGGCCGTTGGTGGGCTGTTTTGAGGTTTCACCCTCTAACGCCATATTTTTAAGCCTAAGTCTATAAATATACAAATTACCTTCGTATTCTAAAACCGGAAGTCCCGCGACTGCAGGGTCAGTTCCTACGAGGTACATTGGTCCTGTTGGAGGTGCTGGTGCCACCCACGAGGCCGTTCGGGGACTGTTTTGAGTTTTCACCCCCTAATGCCATGTTTTAGGCCTAAGTCTAAAAATAGGCAAATTATCATCATATTCTCAAAACGGGAGTCCCGCGGCTGCGGGGTGAGTTCCTACGAATTACATTGGTCCCGTTGGAGGTGTCGGTGCCACCCACGAGGCCGTTCGGGGGCTATTTCGAGTTTTCACCCTCTAACGCCATATTTTTAAGATTAAGTCTAGAAATATAAAAATTACCTTCGTATTCTCAAACTGGGAGTCCCGCTGTTGCGGTGTCAGTTCCTACTAGTTACATTGGTTCCGTGGGAGGTGTTGGTGCCATCCACGGGATCGTTCGGAGGCTGTTTTGAGTTCTCACTCTCTAACGCCATGTTTTTAAGCCTAAGTCTAGAAATATGCAAATTATCATTGTATTCTAAAACCGGGAGTCCCACAATTGCGTGGTCAGTTCCAACGAGTTACATTGGTCCCGTGGGAGGTGTTAGTGCCACCCACAGGGCCGTTCGGGGGCTGTTTCGAGTTTTCACCCTCTGACGCCATATTTTTAAGCCTAAGTCTAAAAGTATGCAAATTACCTTCGTATTCTCAAACCCGAAGTCCCGCGGCTGCGGGGTCGGTTCCTACGAGTTACATTGGTCGCGTGGGAGGTGTTGGTGCCACCCACGGGGACGGTCGGGGGCTGTTTTGAGATCTCACCCTGTAACACCATGTTTTTAAGCCTAAGTCTAGAAAAATACTACTTATCATCGTATTCTCAAACCGAGAGTCCTGTGGCTATGGGGTCACTTCCTACGAGTCACATTGATCCCGTGGGAGGTGTTGGTGCCACCCATGGGGCCGTTCCGGGGATGCTTCGAGTTTTCACCCTCTAACACAATATTTTTAAGCCTAAGTCTAGAAATATGCAAATTACCTTCGTATTCTCAAACCGGGAGTCCCGCGGCGGCGGGCTCAGTTCCTACGAGTTACATTGGTCTCGTGGGAGGTGTTGGTGCCACCCACGGGGCCGTTTGGGGGTTGTTTCGAGTTTTCTCCCTCTAACATCATGTTTTTCCTAAGTCTAGAAATATGAAAATTACCTTCGTATTCTCAAATTGGGAGTCCCACGGCTGCGGTGTCAGTTCCTACTAGTTACATTGCTCCCGTGTGAGGTGTTGGTGCCATCCCAGGGATCGTTCGGAGGCTGTTTCGAGTTCTCACCCTCTATCGCCATGTTTTTAAGCCTAAGCCTAAAAATATTAAAATTATCATCGTATTCTCAAACTAGGAGTCCCGCGATTGCGTGGTCATGTCCTACGAGTTACATTCGTCCCGTGGGAGGTGTTGGTGCCACCCACGGAGCCGTTCGGGGGATATTCTGAGTTTTCACCCTCTAACGCCATATTTTGCATAAGTCTAGAAATACGCAAATTACCTTCGTATTCTCAAAGTAGGAGTCCCGCGACTGCGGGGTCAGTTCCTACGAGTTATATTGGTCCCGTGGGAGGTGTTGGTGCCACCCACGGGGACGTTTGGGGGTTGTTTCGAGTTCTCACCCTCTAACACCATGTTTATAAGACTAAGTCTAGAAAAATACAAATTATTGTCGTATTCTCAAACCGAGAGCCCCACGGCGGCGGAGTAACTTCCTATGAGTTACATTTGTCCCGTGGGAGGTGTTGGTGCCACCCACGGGGCCGTTCGGTGGCTGTTTTCAGTTTTCACCCTCTAACGCCATATTTTTAAGCTTAAGTCTAGAAATATGCAAATTACCTTCGTATTCTTAAACTGGGAGTCCCGCGATCGCGGGGTCAGTTCCTATGAGTTACATTGGTCCCGTGGGAGGTGTTGGTGTCACCCACGGGGCCGTTCGGGGGTTGTTTCAATTTTTCTGCCTCTAACATCATGTTTTGCCTAAGTCTAGAAATATAAAAATTACCTTCATATTCTCAAATAGGGAGTCCCGCGGCTGCGGTGTCAGTTCGTACTAGTTACATTGGTCCCGTGGGAGGTGTTGGTGCCAACCACGGGATCGTTCGGAGGCTGTTTTGAGTTCTCACCCTCTAACGCCATGTTTTTAAGCCTAAGTCTTGAAATATGCTAATTATCATTGTATTCTCAATCCGAGAGTCCCGCGATTGCGTGGTCAGTTCCTACGAGTTACATTGGTCCCGTGGGAGGTGGTCGTGCCACCCACAGGGTCGTTCGGGGGTTGTTTCGAGTTTTCAACCTCTAATGCCGTATTTAAAAACCCAAGTCTAGATATTTGTAAATTACAGTCGTATTCTCAAACAGAGAGTCCCGCGGCTGCGAGGTCAGTTCGTACGAGTTACAATGGTCCCGTGGGAGGTGTTGGTGCCACCCAAGGGGCCGTTCGGGGGCTGTTTCGAGTTTTCACCCTCTAACGCCATGTTTTTAAGCCTAAGTCAAGAATATACAAATTATCATTGTATTCTCAAACCGGGAGTCCCGCGGCTAGGGGGTCAGTTCCTTCGAGTTACATTGGTCCCGTGGGTGGTGTTGGTGCCACCCACGGGGCCGTTTGAGGGCTGTTTCGAGTTTTCGTCCTCTATCGCCATGTTTTGCTTAAGTCTAGATATATGCAAATTACCTTCGTATTCTCAAAATGGGAGTCCCACGGCTGCGGGGTCAGTTCCTACGAGTTACATTGGTCCCGTGGGAGGTGTTGGTGCCACCCACGGGGAGGGTCGGGGGCTGTTTTGAGTTCTCATCCTCAAACGCCATAGTTTTAAGCCTAAGACCAAAAAAATACAACTTATCATCGTATTCTCTAACTGAGTGTCCCGCGGCTGTGGGGTCACTTCCTACGAGTCACATTGGTCCCGTGGGAGGTGTTGGTGCCACCCACGGGGCCGTTCGGGGGCTGTTCCGAGTTTTCACCCTCTAACGCCATATTTTTAAGCCTGAGTCTAGAAATATGAAATTACCTTCGTATTCTCAAATAGAGAGTCTGTACGGGCTACGGGGTCAGTTCCTACGAGTCACATTGGTCCCGTGGGAGGTGTTGGTGCCACCCACGGGGCCGTTCGGGGGCTGATTCGAGTTTTCACCCTCTAACGCCATGTTTTTAAGCCTAAATCCAAAAATATGTAAATTATCATCCTATTCTCAAAACGGGAGTCCCGCGGCTGCGGGGTGAGTTCCTACGAGTTACATTGGTCCCGTTGGAGGTGTCGGTGCCACCCACAGGGCCGTTTGCGGGCTATTTCGAGTTTTCACTCTCTAACACCATATTTTTAAGCTTAAGTCTAGAAATATGCAAATTACCTTCGTATTCTTAAACCGGGAGTCCCGCGATCGCGGGGTCAGTTCCTATGAGTTACATTGGTCCCGTGGGAGGTTTTGGTGTCACCCACAGGGCCGTTCACGGGTTATTTCGATTTTTCTGCCTCTAACATCATGTTTTGCCTAAGTCCAGAAATATAAAAATTACCTTCGTATTCTCAAATCGGGAGTCCCGCGGCTGCGGTGTCAGTTCCTACTAGTTACATTGGTCCCGTGGGAGGTGTTGGTGCCATCCACGGGATCGTTCGGAGGCTGTTTTGAGTTCTCACCCTCTAACGCCATGTTTTTAAGCCTAAGTCTAGAAATATGCAAATTATCATTGTATTCTCAAACTGAGAGTCCCGCGATTGCGTGGTCAGTTCCTACGAGTTACATTGGTCCCGTGGGAGGTGGTCGTGCCACCCACAGGGCCGTTCGGTGGCTGTTTCGAGCTTTCAACCTCTAATGCCATATTTAAAAACCCAAGTCTAGATATTTGCAAATTACAGTTGTATTCTCAAACAGTGAGTCCCGCGGCTGCGAGGTCAGTTCGTACGAGTTACATTGGTCCCGTGAGAGGTGTTGGTGCCACCCAAGGGGCGGTTCGGGGGCTGTTTCGAGTTTTCACCCTCTAACGCCATGTTTTTAAGCCTAAGTCAAGAAATATACAAATTATCATTGTATTCTCAAACCGGGAGTCCCGCGGCTAGGGGGTCAGTTCCTTCGAGTTACATTGGTCCCGTTGGTTGTGTTAGTGCCACCCACGGGGCCGTTCGAGGGCTGTTTCGAGTTTCCGTCCTCTATCGCCATATTTTGATTAAGTCTAGATATATGCAAATTACCTTCGTATTCTCAAAATGGGAGTCCCACAGCTGCGGGGTCAGTTCCTACGAGTTACATTAGTCCCGTGGGAGGTGTTGGTGCCACCTACGGGGAGGGTCGGGGCTGTTTTGAGTTCTCACCCTCTAACGCCATGTTTTTAAGCCTAAGACCAAAAAATACAACTTATCATCGTATTCTCTAACTGAGTGTCCCGCGGCTATGGGGTCACTTCCTACGAGCCGCATTGGTCCCGTGGGAGGTGTTGGTGCCACCCACGGGGCCGTTCGGGGGCTGTTCCGAGTTTTCACCCTCTAACGCCATATTTTTAAGCCTCAGTCTAGAAATATGCAAATTACCTTCGTATTCTCAAACAGTGAGTCTGTACGGGCTACGGGGTCAGTTCCTACTAGTCACATTGGTCCCGTGGGAGGTGTTGGTGCCACCCACGGGGCTGTTCGGGGGCTGATTCGAGTTTTCACCCTCTAACGCCATGTTTTTAAGCCTAAATCCAAAAATATGAAAATTATCATCGTATTCTCAAAACGGGAATCCCGCGGCTGCGGGGTGAGTTCCTACGAGTTACATTGCTCCCGTTGGAGGTGTCGGTGCCACCCACGGGGCCGTTCGCGGGCTATTTCGAGTTTTCACTCTCTAAAGCCATATTTTTAAGCTTAAGTCTAGAAATATGCCAATTACCTTCGTATTCTTAAACCGGGAGTCCCGCGACCGTGGGGTCAGTTCCTATGAGTTACATTGGTCCCGTGGGAGGTGTTGGTGTACCCCACGGGACCGTTCGGGGGTTGTATCCAATTTTCTGCCTCTAACATCATGTTTTGCCTAAGTCTAGAAATATAAAAATTACCTTCGTATTCCCAAACCGGGAGTCCCGCGGCTACGGTGTCAGTTCCTACTAGTTACATTTGTCCCGTGGGAGGTGTTGGTGCCATCCACGGGATCGTTCGGAGGCTGTTTTGTGTTTTCACCTTCTAACGCCATGTTTTTAAGCCTAAGTCTAGTAATATGAAAATTATCATTGTATTCTCAAACCGGGAGTCCCGCGATTGCGTGGTCAGCTCCTACGAGTTACATTGGTCCCGTGGGAGGTGTTCGTGCCACCCACAGGGACGTTCGGGGGCTGTTTCGAGTTTTCACCCTCTAATGCCGTATTTTTAAACCCAAGTCTTGATATTTCCAAATTACCGTCGTACTCTCAAACAGAGAGTCCCGCGGCTGCGAGGTCAGTTCGTACGAGTTACATTGGTCCCGTGGGAGGTGTTGGTGCCACCCAAGGGGCCGTTCGGGGGCTATTTCGAGTTTTCACCCTCTAACGCCATTTTTTTAAACCTAAGTCAAGAAATATACAAATTATCATCGTATTCCCAAACTGGGAATCCCGCGGCTAGGGGGTCAGTACCTTCCAGTTACATTGGTCCCGTGGGTGGTGTTGGTGCCACACACGGGGCCGTTCGAGGGTTGTTTTGAGTTTTCATCCTCTATCGCCAAGTTTTGCTTAAGTCTAGATATATGAAAATTACCTTCGTATTCTCAAACTGGGAGTCTCACGGCTGCGAGGTCAGTTCCTACCAGTTACATTGGTCCCGTGGGAGGTGTTGGTGCCACCCACGGGGATGGTCGGGGGCTATTTCGAGTACTCACCCTCTAACGCCATATTTTTAAGCTTAAGACCAAACAAATACAACTTATCGTCGTATTCTCAAACTGAGAGTCCCGCGGCTGTGGGGTCACTTCCTACTAGTCACATTGGTCCCATGGTAGGTGTTGGTGCCACCCACGGGGCCGTTCGGGGGCTATTTTAAGTTTTCACTCTCTAACATCATGTTTTTAATCCTAAGTCTAGAAATATGCAAATTATCATCGTATTCTCAAACCGGGAGTCCAGGGATTGCGTGGTCAGTTCTTACGAGTTACATTGGTCTCGTGGGAGGTGTTGGTGCCACCCATGGGGGCGTTCGGGGGCTGTTTCGAGTTTGCACCCTCTAATGCCATGTTTTGCTTAAGTCTAGAAATACGCAAATTCCTTTGGTATTCTTAAACTAGGAGTCTCGCGATTGCGGGATCAGTTCCAACGAGTTACATTGGTCCCGTGGGAGGTGTTGGTGCCACCCACGGGGACGTTTGGGGGCTGTTTCGAGTTCTCACCCTCTAACGCCATGTTTTTAAGCCTAAGTCTAGAAAAAATACAATTTATTGTCGTATTCTCAAATCAAGAGTCCCGCAGAGGCGGAGTCAGTTCCTACGAGTTACATTGGTCCCGTGGGAGGTGTCGGTGCCACCCACGGGGCCGTTCGGGGGCTGTTTTGAGTTTTCACCCTCTAACGCCATATTTTTAAGCTTAAGTCTTGAAATATGAAAATAACTTTCATATTCTCCAATCGGGAGTCCCGCAGCTGCGGGGTCTATTCCTACGAGTTACAATGGTCCCGTTGGAGGTGTTGGTGCCACCCACAAAGCCGTTTGGGGCCTGTTTCGAGTTTTCACCCTGTAACGACATATTTTTAAGCCTAAGTCTAGAAATATGCAAATTACCTTCGTATTCTCCAATCGGGAGTCTCGCGGCAGCGGGGTAAGTTCCTACGAGTTACATTGGTGCCGTGGGAGGTGTTGGTGCCACGCACGGGGCCATTCGGGGGCTATTTTAAGTTTTCACCCTCTAACGCCATGTTTTTAAGTCTAAGTCTAAAAATAAACAAATTATCATCGTATTCTCAAAATTGGAGGCCCGCGGATGCGGGGTGAGTTCCAACGAGTTATATTGGTCCCGTTGGAGGTGTTGGTGCCACCCACGGGGCCGTTCGGGGGTTGTCTCGAGTTTTCTACCTTTAACATCATGTTTTACCTAAGTCTAGAAATATAAAAATTACCTTTTTATTCTCAAACCGGGAGTCCCACGGCTGCGGTGTCAGTTCCTACTAGTTACATTGGTTCCGTGGGAGGTGTTGGTGCCATCCACGGGTTCGCTCGGAGGCAGTTTCGAGTTCTCACCCTCTAACGCCATGTTTTTAAACCTAAGTCTAGAAATATGCAAATTATCACTGTATTCTCAAACTGGGAGTCCCACGATTGCGTGGTCAGTTCGTACGAGTTACATTGGTCCCGTGGGAGGTGTTGGTGCCACCCATAGGGCCGTTCGGGGGCTATTTCGAGTTTTCACCCTCTAATGCCATATTTTTAACCCCAAGTCTAGATATATGCAAATTACCATCGTATTCTCAAACAGAGAGTCCCGAGGCTGCGAGGTCAGTTCGTATTAGTTACATTGGTCCCGTGGGAGGTGTTGTTGCCACCCAAGGCGCCGTTCGGGCGTTGTTTCGAGTTTTCACCCTCAAACTCCATGTTTTTAAGCCTAAGTCAAGAAATATGTAAATTATCATAGTATTCTCAAACCGGGAGTCCCGCGGCTATGGGGTCAGTTCCTCGAGCTACATTGGTCCTATGGGTGGCGTTGGTGCCACCCAAGGGGCCGTTCGAGGGATGTTTCAAGTTTTCACCCTCTAACGCCATGTTTTTAAGCCTAAGTCAAGAAATATGAAAATTATCATCGTATTCTCAAACCGGGAGTCCCGCGATTGCGTGGTCAGTTACTACGAGTTACATTGGTCCCGTGGGAGGTGTTGGTGCCACCCATAGGGCCGTTTAGGGGCTGTTTCAAGTTTTCACCCTCTAACGCCATATTTTTAAGCCCAAGTCTAGATATATACAAATTACCATCGTATTCTCAAACAGAGAGTCCCGCGGCTGCGAGGTCTGTTCGTACGAGTTACATTGGTCCCGTGGGAGGTTTTGATGCCACCCACGGGGCTGTTCGAGGGCTGTTTCAAGTTTTCACCCCCTAACGCCATATTTTTAAGCCTAAGTCTTGAAATATGCAAATTACCTTCGTATTCTCAAACCAGGAGTCCCGCGGCTGCGGGGTCAGTTCCTACGAGTTACATTGGTCCCGTGGTAGGTGTTGGTGCCACCCACGGGAGCGTTTGGGGGATATTTTAAGTTTTCACCCTCCGACGCCATGTTTTTAAGCCAAAGTCTAGAACTATGCAACTTATCATCGTATTCTCAAATCGAGTGTCCCGCGGCAACGGGGTCAGTACCTACGAGTTACATTGGTCCCGTTGGAGGTGTTGGTGCCACCCACAAGGACGTTCGGGGGCTATTGCGAGCTTTCACCCTCTAACGACATATTTTTAAGCCTAAGCCTAGAAATATGCAAATTACCTTCATATTCTCCAACCGGGAGTCCCACGGCGGCGGGGTCAATTCATACGAGTTACATTGGTCCTGTGGGAGGTGTTGGTACCACCCACGGGGGCGTTCGGGGGCTATTTTAAGTTTTCACCCTCTAACGCCATGTTTTTAAGCCTAAGTCAAGAACTATGCAATTTATCATCGTATTCTCAAACCGAGAGTCCTGCGGCTGCGGGGTCAGTTCCTACGAGGTACATTGGTCCTGTTGGCGGTGTTGGTGCCACCCACGAGGCCGTTCGGGGACTGTTTCGAGTTTTCACCCTTTAACGCCATATCTCTAAGCCTGAGTCTAGAAATATGCAAATTACCTTCGTATTCTCATATAGAGAGTCCGTATGGGCTGCAGGGTTAGTTCCTACTAGTTACATTGGTCCCGTGGGAGGTGTTGCTGCCATCCACGGGATCGTTCGGAGGCTGTTTTGAGTTCTCACCCTCTAACGCCATGTTTTTAAGCCTATGTCTTGAAATATGCAAATTATCATTGTATTCTCAAATCGGGAGTCCTAAGATTGCGTGGTTAGTTCCTACGAGTTACATTGGTCCCGTGGGAGGTGTTGGTGCCACCCACCGGGCCGTTCGGGGGCTGTTTCGAGTTTTCACCCTCGAACGCCATATTTTTAAGCCTAAGTCTAGATATATGCAAATTACCATCGTATTCTCAAAAAGAGAGTCCCGCGGCTGCGGGGTCAGTTCGTACGAGTTACATTGGTCCCGTGGGTGGGGTTGGTGACACCCAAGGGGCCGTTTGAGGGCTGTTTCGAGTTTTCACACTCTAACGCCATGTTTTTAAGCCTAAGTCAAGAAATATGCAAATTATCAGCGTATTCTCAAACTGGGAGTCCCACGGCTATGGGGTCAGTTCCTACGAGTTATATTGGTCCCGTGGGTGGTGTTGGTGCCACCCACGGGGCCGTTCGAGGGCTGTTTCGAGTTTACACCCTCTAACGCCATATTTTTAAGCCTAATTATAGAAAAATACAACCTATCATTGTATTCTCAAATCGAGAGTCCCTCGGCTGTGGGGTCACTTCCTACGAGTCACATTGGTCCCGTGGCAGGTGGTTGTGCCACCCACGGGGCCGTTCGGGGGTTGTTTCACGTTTTCACACTCTAACGCCATATTTTTAAGCCTAAGTCTAGAAATATGCAAATTACCTTCGTATTCTCAAACCGAGAGTCCCACGACTGTGGGGTCAGTTCCTACGAGTTACATTGGTCCCTTGGGAGGTGTTAGTGCCACCCACGGGGACGGTCGGGGGCTGTTTTGAGTTCTCACCCTCTAACGCCATGTTTTAAAGACTAAGTCTACAAAAATAAAACTTATCATCGTATTCTCAAACCGAGAGTCCCGCGGCTATGGGGTCACTTCCTACGAGTCACATTGGTCCTGTGCGAGGTGTTGGTGCCACCCACGGGGCAGTTCGGGGGCTGTTTTGAGTTTTCACCCTCTACCGCGATATTTTGAAGCCTAACTCTAAAAATATGCAAATTACCTTCGTATTCTCAAACCGAGAGTCCCATGGCTGCGGGGTCATGTACTACTAGTTACATTGGTCCCGTGGGAGGTTTTGGTGCCACCCACGGGGCCGTTCGGGGGCTATTTTAAGTTTTCACCCTCTAACGCCATGTTTTTAAACTTAAGTCGAAAAATATACAAATAATCATCGTATTCTCAAACCGGGAGTCCCGCGATTGCGTGGTCAGTTCCTACGAGTTACATTGGTTCCGTGGGAGGTGTTGGTGCCTCCCACGAGGCCGTTCGGGGGCTGTTCCGAGTTTTCACCCTCTAACGCATATTTTTAAGCCCAAGTCTTGATATATACAAATTACCGCCATATTCTCAAACAGAGAGTCTCGCAGCTGCGGGGTCAGTTCGTACGATTTACATTGATCCCGTGGGAGGTGTTGGTGCCACCCACAGGGATGTTTGAGGGCCGTTTTGAGTGTTCACCCTCTAACGCCATGTTTTCCTTAAGTCTATAAATATGCAAATTAGCTTCGTATTCTCAAACTAGGAGTCCCGTGGGTACGGGGTCAATTCCTACGAGTTACATTAGTCCCGTGGGAGGTGTTGGTGCAACCCATGGGGACGTTCGAGGGATGTTTCGATTTCTCTCCCTCTAATGCCATGTTTTTAAGACTAAGTCTAAAAAATAAAAATTATTGTCGTATTCTCAAATTGAGAGTCCCGCGGCAGCGGGGTCAGTTCCTACGAGTTACATTGGCCCCGTGGGAGGTGTTGGTGCCTCCCACGGGGCTGTTCGGGGGCTGTATCGAGTTTTCACCCTCTAACGCCATATTTTTAAGCCTAAGTCTTGAAATCTGCAAATTACCTTCGTATTCTAAGACTGGGAGTCCCACGGCTGCGGGGTCAGTTCCTACGAGTTACATTGGTCCCATGTGAGGTGTTGGTGCCACCCACGGGGGCGTTCGGGGGCTATTTTAAATTTTCACCCCCTAACACCATGTTTTAAAGCCTAAGTCTAGAACTATGCAATTTATCATCATATTCTCAAACTGTGAGTCCCGCGACTGCGGGGTCAGCACCTACGAGTTACATTGGTCCCGTGGGAGGTGTTGGTGACACCCACGGGGGCGTTCGGGGGCTATTTTAAGTTTTCACCCTCTAACGCCATGTTTTTAAGCCTAAGTCAAGAACTATGCAATTTATCGTCGTATTCTCAAACCGAGAGTCCTGCGGTTGCAGGGTCAGTTCCTACGAGGTACATTGGACCTGTTGGAGGTGTTGGTGGCACCCACGAGGCCGTCCGGGGACTATTTCGAGTTTTCACCCTCTAACGTGATATTTTTATGCCTGAGTCTAGAAATATGCAAATTACCTTCGTATTCTCAAACAGAGAGTCCGTACGGGCTACGGGGTTAGTTCCTATGAGTTACATTGGTCCCGTTGGAGGTGTCGGTGCCACCCATGAGGCCGTTCGGGGGCTGTTTCGAGTTTTCACCCTCTAACGCCATAATTTTAAGCCTAAGTCAAGAAATATCCAAATTACCTACGTATTCTCAAATCGGGAGTCCCGCAGCTGTGGGGTCAGTTCCTACAAGTTACATTGGTCCCGTGAGAGGTGTTGGTGTCACCCACGGGTCTGTTCAAGGGCTCTTTCGAGTTTTCACCCTCTAATGCCATATTTTTAAGCCTAAGTCTAGAAATATGCAAATTATCATTTTATTATCGAACAGAGAGTCCCGCGGCTATGGGGTCAGTTCGTACGAGTTACATTGGTCCCGTGGGAGTAGTTGGTGCCACCCACTTGGACGATCGGGGGCTGTTTCGAGTTCTATCCCTCTAACGCCATGTTATTAAACCTAAGTCTAGTAATATGTAAATTACCTTCTAATTCTCAAACCGAGAGCCCCGCGGCTGTGGCGTCCATTCCTACGAGTTACATTGGTCCCGTGGGAGGTGTTTGTGCCACCCACGGGGCCGTTCGAGGTCTGTTTCGAGTTGTCACCCTCTAACGCCATGTTTTGCTTAAGTCTAGATATATGCAAATTACCTTTGTATTCTCAAACTGGGAGTCCGACGGCTGTGGGGTCAGTTCCTACGAGTTACATTGGTCCCGTGGGAGATGTTGGTGCCACCCACGGGGACGATCGGGGGCTGTTTCAAGTTCTGACACACTAACGCCATGTTTTTAAGCCTAAGTCTAGAAAAATAAAACTTATCGTCGTATTCTCAAACCGAGAGTCCCGCGGATGTGGGGTCACTTCCTACGAGTTACATTGGTCCCGTGGGAGGTGTTGGTGCCACCCACTTGGGCGATCGGGGGCTATTTAGAGTTCTCTCCCTCTAACACCATGTTTTTAAACCTAAGTCTAGAAATATGTAAATTACCTTCTAATTCTCAAATCGAGAGCCCCGCGGCTATGGCGTCCGTTCCTACGAGTTACATTGGTCCCATGGGAGGTCTTGGTGCCACCCACGGGGCCGTTCGAGGGTTGTTTCGAGTTTTCACCCTCTAATGCGATATTTTTAATACTAAGTCTAGAAATATTCAAATTACCTTTGTATTCTCAAACCGGGAGTCCCGCGGCTGCGAGGTCAGTTCCTACGAGTTACATTGTTCCCGTGTGAGGTGTTCGTGCCACCCACGGGGACGGTCGGGGGCTGTTTTGAGTTCTCACCCTCTAAAGCCATATTTTTAAGCCTAAGTCTTGAAATATGCAAATTACCTTCATATTCTTAAACCGAGAGTCCCGCGACGAGTTACATTGGTCCCGTGGGAGGTGTTGGTGCCACCCATTTGGACGATCGGGGGCTGTTTTGAGTTCTCTCCCTCTAACGTCATGTTTTTAAACCTAAGTCTAGAAATATGCAAATTATCATCGTATGGTCAAATCGGGAGTCCCGCGGCTGCGGGGTCAGTTCTTACGAGTTACCTTGGTCCCGTGGGAGGTGTTGGTGCCACCCACGGGGACGTTCGGGGCCTGTTTCGAGTTCTCACCCTCTAACGCCATGTTTTTAAGCCTATGTCTAGAAATATACATATTATCATCGTATTCTCAAAATGGGAGTCACGCGACTGCGGGGTCAGTTCCTACGAGGTACATTGGTCCTGTGGGAGGTGTTGGTGCCACCCACGAGGCCGTTCGGGGACTGTTTTGAGTTTTCACCCTCTAACGCCATATTTTTATGCCTTAGTCTAGAAACATGTAAATTACCTTCGTATTCTCAAACAGAGAGTCCCGCGGCTACGGGGTCAGATCCTAGGAGTTACATTGGTCCCGTGGGAGGTGTTGGTACCACCCATGGGGCCGTTCGGTGGCTGTTTCAAGTTTTCATCCTCTAACGGTATGTTTTTAAGCCTATGTCTAAAAATATGCAAATTATCGTCGTATTCTCAAATCGGGAGTCCCGCGGCTGCTGGGCCAGTTCCTTCTAGTTACATTGGTCCTGTGGGAGGTGTTGGCGCAACCCACGGGGCCGTTCAGGGGCTGTTTCGAGTTCTCACCCTCTAACGCCTTATTTTTAAGCCCAAGTCTAGAAATATAAAAATTATCGTCGTATTCTCACACTGAGAGTCCCACGACTGCGGGGTCATTTCCTACGAGTTACATTGGTCCCATGGGAGGTGTTGGTGCCTCCCGCGGGGCCGTTCGAGGGCTGTTTCGAGTTTTGACCCTCTAACGCCTTGTTTGATTTAAGTCTAGAAATATGCAAATTACCTTCGTATTCTCAAACCGGGAGTCCCGCGACTGCGGGGTCTGTTCCTACGAGTTAGATTGGTCCCGTGGTAGGTGTTGGTGACACCCACGATGACATTCAGGGGTTGTTTCGAGTTCTCACCTTCTAATGCCATGTTTTTAAGTCTAAGTATGGAAATATGCAAATTATCGTTGGAATCTCAAACCGGGAGTCCCGCAACTATGGGGTCAGTTCGTACGAGTTACATTGGTCCCGTGGAAGGTGTGGGTGCCACCCACGGGGTCGTTCGGGGGCTGTTTCGAGTTTTTACGCTCTAACGCTATATTTTTAAGCCTAAGTCTAAAAATATGCAAATTACCTTCTTATTCTCAAACAGAGAGTCCTACGGCTGCGGGGTCCCTTCCTACGAGATACATTAGTCTCATGGGAGGTGTTGGTGCCACCGATAGGGACGTTCGGGGGCTGTTTCGAATTCTATCCATTTAACGCCATGTTTTTAAGCCTAAGTCTAGAAATATGAAAATTATGGTTGTATTCTCAAACTGTGAGTTCCGCGGCTGCAGGGTCAGTTCCTATGAGTTAGATTGGTCCCGTGGGAGGTGTTAGTGCCACCCATGGGGCCGTTCGGGGGCTGTTTCGAGTTTTCACCCTCTAACGCCATATTTTTAAGCCTAAGTCAATAAATATGCAAATTACCTTCGCATTCTCAAACCGGGTGTCCTGCGGCTGTGGGGTCAGTTCCTACGAGTTACATTGGTCCCGTGAGAGGTGTTGGTGTCATCCACTGGTCTGTTCGAGGGCTCTTTCGAGTTTTCACCCTCTATCGCCATATATTTTAATCCCAAGTCTAGAAATATGCAAATTATCATCGTATTCTCGAACAGAGAGTCCCGTGGCTGTGGGGTCAGTTCGTACGAGTTATATTGGTCCCGTGGGAGGTGTTGGTGCCACCCACTTGGACGATCGGTGGCTGTTTAGAGTTCTGTCCCTCTAACGCCATGTTTTTAAACCTAAGTCTAGAATTATGTGAATTATCATCGTATTCTCAAACCCGAAGTCCCCCGACTGCGGCATCTGTTCCTACGAGTTACATTGGTCTCGTGGGAGGTGTTGGTACCACCCACAGGGCCAGTCGGGGGTTGTTTCGAGTTTTCACCGTCTAACGCCATATTTTTAAGCCCATGTCTAGAAATATGCAAATTACCATCGTATTATCAAACAGAGTGTCCCACGGCTACGGGGTCAGTTCGTACGAGTTTCATTGGTCCCGTGGGAGGTGTTGGTGCCACCCACGGGGTCGTTCGGGGGTTGTTCCGAGTTTTCACACTCTAAAGCCGTGTTTTTAAACCTAAGTCAAGAAATACGCAAATTATCATCGTATTCTCAAATTGGGAGTCCCGCCGCTGTGGGCTCAGTTCCTACGAGATACATTGGTCCCGTGGGAGGTGTTCGGGCCACCCACGGGGCCGTTCGAGGGCTATTTCGAGTTTTCACCCTCTAGCGTCATGTTTTGCTTCATTCTAGAAATATGCAAATTACCTTCGTATTCTGAAGTCGAGAGTCCCGCGGCTGTGGGGTCAGTTCCTACGAGTAACATTGGTGTCGTGGGACGTGTTGGTGCCACCCACGGGGCCGTTAGGGGATGTTTGAGTTTTCACCCTATAAGGCTATATTTTTAAGCCGCAGCCTAGAAATATGCAAATTACCATCGTATTATCAAACAGAGTGTCCCGTGACTGCGGGGTCAGTTCGTACGAGTTACATTGGTCCCGTGGGAGGTGTTGGTGCCACCCACGGGGTCATTCGGCGGTTGTTCTTAGTTTTCACCCTCTAACGCCGTGTTTTTAATACTAAGTCAAGAAATATGCAAATTACGTTTGTAGTCTCAAATCGGGAGTCCAGTGACTGTGGGGTCAGTTCCTACGAGTTACATTGGTCCCGAGGGAGGTGTTGGTGCCACCCACGGGGCAGTTCGAGGGTTGTTTTGAGTTTTCACCCTCTAACGCCATGTTTTTCATAAGTCTAGAAATATGCAAATTATTGTCGGATTATCCAACCGGGAGTCCCGCGACTACGGGGTCAGTTCCTACGAGGTACATCGGTCCCGTGGGAGGTGTGGGTGCCACCCATAGGGACGTTCGGGGACTGTTTCGGGTTTTCACCCTCTAACGCAATATTTTTAAGCGTAAGCCTAGAAACATGCAAATTTCTATTGTATTCTCAATTAGAGAGTCCCGCGGCTGAGGGGTCAGTTCCTACGAGTTATATTGGTCCCATGGGAGGTGTTGGCGCCACCCACGGGGCCGTTCGGGGCCTGTTTCGAGTTTTCACCCTCTAATGCCATGTTTTTAAGCCTAAGTCAAGAAATATGTAAATTCTCATCGTATTCTCAAACCGGGAGTCCCGCGTCTGTGGGGTCAGTTCCTACGAGTAACATTGGTCCCCTGGGTGGTGTTGGTGCCACCCACGGGGCCGTTCGGGGGCTGTTTCGAGTTCTCTCCCTCTAACGCAATGTTTTTAAGCCTAAGTCTAGAAATATGCAAATTATCATCGTATTCTCAAACCGGGAGTCCCACGGCTGCGAGGTCAGTTACTACGAGTTACATTGGTCCTGAGGGAGGTGTTGGTGCCACCCACAGGGCCGTTCGGGGATTGTTTAGAGTTTTCTGCCTCTAAGGCCATATTTTTAAGCCTAAGTCTAGAAATATGCAAATTACGTTAGTATTCTCAAACAGAGAGTCCCGCGGCTATGGTGTTAGTTCCTACGAGTAATATTGGTCCCCTGGGAGGTGTTGGTGCTACCCACGGGGCCGTTCGGGGGCTTTTTCGAGCTTTCACCCTCTAACACCATGTTTTTAAGCCCAAGTCTAGAAATATGCAAATTACCGTCGTATTCTCAAATAGAGAGTCCCGTGGCTGCAGGGTCAGTTCGAACGAGTTACATTGGTCCCGTGGAAGGTGTTGGTGCCACCCACGGGGCCGTTTGGGGGCTGTTTCAAGTTTTCATCCTCTAACGCCTTGTTTTAAAGCCTAAGTTAGGAAATATGCAAATTATCTTCGTATTCCAAAATCGGGAGTCCTGAGGCTGTGGGATCAGTTCCTACGAGCTACATTGGTCCCGTGGGAGGTGTTGGTGCCACCCATGGGGCCGTTCGAGGGTTGTTTTGAGTTTTCACCCTCTAACGCCATGTTTTTCTTCAGTCTAGAAATATGTAAATTACCCACGAATTCTTAAATCGAGAGTCCCGCGGATGTGGCGTTAGTTCCAACGAGTTATATTGGTCCCGTGGGAGTTGTTGGTGCCACCCATGGGGCTGTTCGGGGGCTGTTACGAGTTTTCACCCTCTAATGCTATATTTTTAAGCCAAAGTCTAGAAATATGCAAATTACTAGCGTATTCTCAAACAGAGAGTCACTCGGCTGCAGGGTTAGTTCCTACGAGTTACATTGGTCCCGTGGGAGGTGTTGGTGCCACCCACGGGGTCGTTCGGAGGCCGTTTCGAGTTTTCATCCCCTAATGCCATATTTTTAAGCCTAAGTCTAGAAATATACAAATTACCTTCGTATTCTCAAAGCGGGAGTCCCGTGGCTGTGGGGTCAGTTCGTACGAGTTACATTTGTCCCATGAGAGGTGTTGGTGTAACCCACGCTTCCGTTCGGGGGCTCTTTCGAGTTTTCACCCTCTAACGCCATGTTTTGCCCAAGTCTAGAAATATGCAAATTACCATCGTATTCTCAAACAGAGAGTCCCGTGGCTGCAGGGTCAGTTCGTACGAGTTACATTGGTCCCGTGGGAGGTGTTGGTGCCACCCACAGGGCCGTTTGGGGGTTGTTTCAAGTTTTCACCCTCTAACGCCTTGTTTTAAAGCCTAAGTGAGGAAATATGCAAATTATCGTCGTATTCTCAAATCGGGAGTCCTGCGGCTGTGGGATCAGTTCCTACGAGTTACATTGGTCCCGTGGGAGGTGTTGGTGCCACCCACGGGGCCGTTCGAGGGCTGTTTCGAGTTTTCACCCTCTAACGCAAGGTTTTTCTTCAGTCTAGAAATACGTAAATTACCCACGAATTCTTAAATCGAGAGTCCCGTGGATGTGGCGTTAGTTCCTACGAGTTACATTGGTCCCGTGGGAGTTGTTGGTGCCACCCATGGGGTTGTTCGGGGGCTGTTACGAGTTTTCACCCTCTAACGCTATATTTTTAAGCCTAAGTCTAGAAATAAGCAAATTAGTAGCGTATTCTCAAACAGAGAGTCACGCGGCTGCGGGGTTAGTTCCGACGAGTTACATTGTCCCGTGGGAGGTGTTGGTGCCACCCACGGGGCCGTTCGGAGGCCGTTTCGAGTTTTCATCCTCTAACGCCATATTTTTAAGCCTAAGTCTAGAAATATAAAAATTACCTTCGTATTCTCAAACCGGGAGTCCCGTGGCTGTGGGGTCAGTTCGTACGAGTTACATTGGTCCCATGAGAGGTGTTGGTGTCACCCACGGTTCCGTTCGGGGGCTCTTTCGAGTTTTCACGCTCAAATGCCATGTTTTGGCTAAGTCTAGAAATATGCTAATTACCTTCGTATTCTCAAACCTGGAGTACCACGGCTGCGGGGTCAGTTCCTACGAGTTACATTGGTCCGATGGGAGGTGTTGTTTCCACCCACTTGGACGATCGGGGGCTGTTTCGAGTTCTCTCCCTCTAACGCCATGTTTTTAAACCTAAGTCTATAAATATGTAAATTATCGTCGTATTCTCAAACTAGGAGTCCCGCGACTGCGGGGTCATTTCCTACGACTTACATTGGTCCCGTGGGAGGTGTGGGCGCCACCCACGGGGCCGTTCGAGGGATGTTTCGAGTTTTCACCCTCTAACGCTATATCTGTAAGCTTATGTCAAGAAATTAGCAAATTACCGTCGTATTCTCAGACCGAGAGTGACGCGGCTGCGGGGTCAGTTCCTACGAGTTACATTGGTCCCGTGGGAGGTATTGGTGCCACCCACGGGGACGTTTGGAGGTTGTTTCGAGTTCTCACCCTCTAACCCATGTTTTTAAGACTAAATCTAGAAATATGCAAATTATCATCGTATTCGCAAATCGGGAGTCCCACGACTGCTGGGTCAGTTCCTACGAGTTACATTGGTCCCGTGGGAGGCATTGACGCGACCCACGGGGGCGTTCGGGGGCTTTTCTAACTTTTCACCCTCTAACGCCATGTTTTTAAGCTGGAACTATGCAATTTATCGTCGTATTCTCAAATCGAGGTGTTCGTGAGAGGTGTTGGTGTCACCCACGGTTCCGTTCGAGTGTTGTTTCGGGATTTCACCCTCTAACGTCATGCTTTGCTTAAGTCTAGAAATATGCAAATTGTTGTTGGATTATCAAACCAGGAGTCCCGCGACTGTGGGGTCAGTTCCTACGAGGTACATCGGTCCCGTGGGAGGTGTTGGTGCCACCCACGGGGACGTTCGGGGACTGTTTCGAGTTCTCACCCTCTAACGCCATATTTTTAAGCCTAAGCCTAGAAACATGCAAATTACCGTTGTATTCTCAAACATAGAGTCCCGCGGCTGCGGGGTCAGTTCCTACGAGTTATATTGGTCCCGTGGGAGGTGTTGGTGCCACCCACGGGGCTGTTCGGGGGCTGTTTCGAGTTTTCACCCTCTAAAGCCATGTTTTTAAGCCTAAATCTAAAAATATGCAAATTATCCTCGTATTCTCAAAACGGGAGTCCCGCGGCGGCAGGGTGAGTTCCTCGAGTTACATTGGTCCCGTTGGAGGTGTCGGGGCCACCCACGGGGCCGTTCGCGAGCTATTTCGAGTTTTGACTCTCTAACACCATATTTTTAAGCTTAAGTCTAGAAATATGCAAATTGCCTTCGTATTCTCAAACAGAGAGTCCCGCGGCTGCGGGGTTAGTTCCTACGAGTGATATTGGTCCACTGGGAGGTGTTTGTGCCACCACGGGGCCGTTTGGGGACTGTTTCGATTTTTCACCCTCTAACGCCATGTTTTTAACCGTAAGTCTAGAAATATGCAAATTATCATCTTATTCTCAAACCGGGAGTCCCGCGGCTACGGGGCCAGTTCCTACGAGTTACATTGGTCCCGTGGGAGATGTTGGTGCCACCCACGGGGCCGTTGTTGGGATGTTTCGTGTGTTCACCCCCTAACGCAATGTTTTTCAGCCTAAGTCTAGAAACATGCAAATTTTCGTTGCATTCTCAAACAGAGAGTCATGCGGCTGAAGGGTCAGTTCCTACGAGTTATATTGGTCCCGTGGGAGGTGTTGGTGCCACCCACGGGGCCGTTCGGGGGCTGTTTCGAGTTTTCACCCTCTAATGCCATGTTTTTAAGCCTATGTCAAGCAATATGCAAATTATCGTCGTATTTTCAAACTAGGAGTCCCGCGGTTGTGGGGTCAGTTCCTACGAGTAACATTGGTCCCGTGGGTGGTGTTGGTGCCACCCACGGGCCCATTCGGAGGCTTTTTCAATTTCTCTCCCTATAACTCTATGTTTTAAAGCCTAAGTTTAGAAATATGCAAATTAACATCGTATTCTCAAACCGGGAGTCCCGCGGCTGCAAGGTCTGTTCCTACGAGTTACATTGGTCCCGAGGGAGGTGTTGGAGCCACCCACGGGGCCGTTCGGGGACTGTTTCGAGTTTTCACCCTCTAACGCGATATTTTTAAGCCTAAGTCTAGTAATATTCAAATTACCATCGTATTCTCAAACGGAGAGTCCCGCGGCTGCGGGGTCCGTTCCTACGAGTGATATTGGTCCCCTGGGAGGTGTTGGTGCAATCCACGGGGCCGTTCTGGGGCTATTTCGAGTTTTTACCCTCAAACGCCATATATTTAAGCCTAAGTATAGAAATATGCAAATTATCGTCGTATTCTCAAATTGGGAGTCCTGCGGCTGTGGGATCAGTTCCTACGAGTTACATTGGTCCCGTGGGAGGTGTTGGTGCCACCCACGGGGCCGTTCAGGGGCTCTTTCGAGTATTCACCCGCTGACACCTTGTTTTTAAGTCTAAGTCTAGAAATATGCAAATTACCTTCGTATTCTCAAATCGGGAGTCCCGCGACTACGGGGTCATTTCCTACGAGTTACATTAGTCCCGTGGGAGGTGTTGGTGCCACCCACGGGGTCGTTCGGGCGTTGTTTTGAGTTTGCACCCTCTAACGCCATATTTCTAAGCATAAGTATAGAAATATGCAAATTCCCATCGTATTCTCAAACAGAGAGTCCTGCGGCTGCGGGGTCAATTCCTACGAGGTACATTTTTCTCGTGGGAGGTGTTGGTGCCACCGAAGGGGACGTTCGGGGGTTGTTTTGAATTCTCACCATCTAACGCCATGTTTTTCAGCCTAAGTCTAAAAATATGCAAATTATGGTTGTATTCTCAAACCGAGAGTTCCGCGGCTGCGGGGTCAGTTCCCACGAGTTACATTGGTCCCGTGAGAGGTGTTGGTGCCACCCACGGGGACGTTTGGGCGCTGTTTCGAGTTCTCACCCTCTAACGCCATGTTTTTAAGGCTAAGTCTAGAAATATGCAAATTATCATTGTATTCTCAAACCGGGAGTTTCGCGGCTGCGAGGTCAGTTCCTTCGAGTTACATTAGTCCTGGGGGAGGAGTTGATGCCACCCACGGGGCCGTTCGGGGACTGTTTCGAGTTTTCACCCTCTAACGCCATATTTTTAAGCCTAAGTCTAGTAATATGCAAATTACCTTCATGTTCTCAAACCGGGATTCCGCCAGCTGTGGGGTCAGTTCCTATGAGTTAGATTGGTCCCGTGAGAGGTGTTGGTGTCACGTACGAGTCCGTTCGGGGGCTCTTTCGAGTTTTCACCCTCTAACGCCATGTTTTACTTCAGTCTAGAAATATGATTTTATGCCTATGTCATGAAATATGCAAATTATCATAATATTCTCAAATTGGGAGTCCCGCGGCTGTGGGGTCAATTCCTACGAGTAACATTGGTCCCGTGGGTGGTGTTGGTGCCACCCACGGGGCCGTTCGGGGGATGTTCGAATTCTCTCCCTCTAACGCCATGTTTTAATGCCTAAGTCTTGAAATATGCAAATTATCATTGTTTTCTCAAACCGGGAGTTTCGCGGCTGCGAGGTCAGTATCTACGAGTTACATTAGTCCCGAGGGAGGTGTTGGTACCACCCACGGGGCCGTTCAGGGACTGTTTTGAGTTTTCACCCTCTAACGCCATATTTTTAAGCCTAAGTCTAGAAATATGAAAATTACTATCGTATTCTGAAACAGAGAGTCCCGCAGCTGCAGGGTCAGTTCCTACGAGTGATATTGGTCCCCTGGGAGGTGTTGGTGAACCCACAGGGCCGTTCGGGGGCTGTTTCGAGTTTTCACCCTCTAACGCCATGTTTTTAAGCCTAAGTCTAGAAATATGCAAATTATCTTCGTATTCTCAAACCGGGAGTCCCGCGGCTGCGGGGTCAGTTCCTACGAGTTACATTGGTCCCGTGGGAGATGTTGGTGCCACCCACGGGGCCGTTCTGGGGCTGTTTCGAGTTTTCATCCTCTAACGCTATATTTTTAAGCCTAAGTGCAGAAATATGAAAATTACCATCATATTCTCAAACAGAGAGTCCCACGGCTATGGGGTCAGTTCCTACGAGTTACATTGGTCCCGTGAGAGGTGTTGGTGTCACGTACGAGTCCGTTCGGGGGCTCTTTCGAGTTTTCACCCTCTAATGCCATGTTTTGTCTAAGTCTATAAATATGAAAATTACCTTCGTATTCTCAAACCCGGAGTCCCGCGGCTGCGGGTTCAGTTCCTGCGAGTTACAATTGTCCCGTGGGAGGTGTTGGTGCCACCAACTTGGACGATCGGGGGCTGTTTCGAATTCTCTCGCTCTAACGCCATGTTTTTAAACCTAAGTATGGAAATATGAAAATTACCTTCTAATTATCAAACCGAGAGCCCCGCGGCTGTGGCGTCCGATCCTACGAGTTACATTGGTCCCGTGGGAGGTGTTGGTGCCACCCACGAGGCCGTTCGGGGGTTGTTTTGAGTTTTCACTTTCTAACGCCATATTTTTAAGCCTAAGTCTTGAAAAATACAAATTATCATTGTATTCTCAAACAGAGAGTCACGCGGCTGCGGGGTCAGTTCCTACGAGTTACATTGGTCCCGTGGGAGGTGTTGGTGCCACCCACGGAGCCGTTCGGAGGCCATTTCGAGGTTTCATCCTCTAACGCCATATTTTGTAAGCCTAAGTCTAGAAATATGCAAATTACCTTCGTATTCTCAAACCGGGATTCCGCCGACTGTGGGGTCAGTTCCTTTGAGTTACATTGGTCCCGTGAGAGGTGTTGGTGTCACGTACGAGTCCGTTCGGGGGCTCTTTCGAGTTTTCACCCTCTAACGCCATGTTTTGTCTAAGTCTCTAAATATGAAAATTACCTTCGTATTCTCAAACCGGGAGTCCCGTGGCTGCGGGTTCAGTTCTTACGAGTTACATTGGTCCCGTGGGAGGTGTTGGTGCCACCCACTTGGACGATCGGGGGCTATTTCGAGTTCTCTCCCTCTAACGCCATGTTTTTAAACCTAAGTATGGAAATATGAAAATTACCTTCTAATTATCAAATCGAGAGCTCCGCGGCTGTGGCATCCATTCCTACGAGTTACATTGGTCCCGTGGGAGGTGTTGGTGCCACCCACGGGGCCGTTCGGGGGTTGTTTCGAGTTTTCACCCTCTAACGCCATATTTTTAAGACCAAGTCTAAAAATAAGCAAATTACCGTCGTATTCTAAAACAAAGAGTCCTGTGGCTGTGGGGTCAGTTCGTATGAGTTACATTGGAACCGTGGGAGGTGTTGGTGCCACCCACGGGGCCGTTCGGGGGTTGTTTCGAGTTTTCACCCTCTAACGCCATGTTTTTAAGCCTATGTCAAGAAATATACAAATTATCGTCGTATTCCCAAATCGGGAGTCCCACGGCTATGGGGTCAGTTCCTACGAACTACATTGGTCCCGTGGGAGGTGTTGGTGCCACCCACGGTGACATTCGGGGGCTGTTTAGAGTTCTCACCTTCTAATGCCATATTTTTAAGCCTAAGTCTACAAACATCCAAATTATCACTGTAATCTTAAACCGGGAGTCCCGCGACTGCGGGGTCAGTTCCTACGAGTTACATTGGTCCCGTGGGAGGTGTGGGTGCCACCCACGGGGCCGTTCGAGGGATGTTTCGAGTTTTCACCCTCTAACGCTATATTTTTAAGCCTAAGTCGAGAAATATTCAAATTACCGTCGTATTCTCAAACAGAGAGTCACGCGGCTGAGAGGTCAGTTCCTACGAGTTACATTGGTCCCGTGGGAGGTGTTGGTGCTACCCACAGGCACATTTGGGGGCTGTTTTGAGTTCTCAGCCTCTAACGCTATGTTTTTAAGCCTAAGTCTAGATATATGCAAATTATCATCGTATTCTCAAATTAGGAGTCCCACGACTGCGGGGTCAGTTCCTACGAGTTACATTAGTCCCGTGGGAGGTGTTGGTGCCACCCATGGGGACGTTCGGGGACTGTTTCGAGTTCTCACCCTCTAACGACATATTTTTAAACCTAAGACTAGAAACATGAAAATTACCATTGTATTCTCAAACAGAGAGTCCCGCGACTGCGGGGTCAGTTCCTACGAGTTATATTGGTCCCGTGGGAGGTGTTGGTGTCACCCACGGGACCGTTCGGGGGCTTTTTCGAGTTTTCACCCTCTAACGCCATGTTTTTAAGCCTATGCCAAGAAATATCCAAATTATCATAATATTCTCAAATCGAGAGTCCTGGGGCTGTGGGGTTAGTTCCTACGAGTAACATTGGTCCCGTGGGTGGTGTTGGTGCCACCCACGGGGCCGTTCGGAGGCTGTTTCGAATTCTCTCCCTCTCCCGCCATGTTTTTAAGCCTAAGTCTCGAAATATACAAATTATCATTGTTTTCTCAAACCGGGAATTTAGCGACTGTGAGGTCAATTCCTACGAGTTACATTAGTCCCGTGGGAGGTGTTGGTGCCACCCACGGGGCCGTTCGGAGGCCATTTCGAGTTTGCATCCTCTATGGCCATATTTTTAAGCCTAAACCTAGAAATATGCAAATTACCTTCTTATTCTCAAACTGGGATTCCGCCGGCTGTGGGGTCAGTTCCTATGAGTTACATTGGTCCCGTGAGAGGTGTTGGTGTCACGTACGGGTCCGTTCGGGGGCTCTTTCGAGTTTTCACCCTCTAACGCCATATTTTGTCTAAGTCTATAAATATGCATATTACCTTCATATTCTCAAACCGGGAGTCCCGTGGCTGCGGGTTCAGTTCTTACGAGTTACATTGGTCCCGTGGGAGGTGTTGGTGCCACCCACTTGGACGATCGGGGGCTATTTCGAGTTCTCTCCCTCTAACGCCATGTTTTTAAACCTAAGTATGGAAATATGAAAATTACCTTCTAATTATCAAATCGAGAGCTCCGCGGCTGTGGCGTCCATTCTTACGAGTTACATTGGTCCCGTGGGAGGTGTTGGTGCCACCCACGGGGCCGTTCGGGGGTTGTTTCGAGTTTTCACCCTCTAACGCCATATTTTTAAGACCAAGTCTAAAAATAAGCAAATTATCGTCGTATTCTAAAACAAAGAGTCCTGTGGCTGTGGGGTCAGTTCATATGAGTTACATTGGAACCGTGGGAGGTGTTGGTGCCACCCACGGGGCCGTTCGGGGGTTGTTTCGAGTTTTCACCCTCTAACGCAATGTTTTTAAGCCTAAGTCAAGAAATATACAAATTATCGTCGTATTCTCAAATCGGGAGTCCCACGGCTATGGGGTCAGTTCCTACTAACTACATTGGTCCCGTGGGAGGTGTTGGTGCCACCCACGGTGACATTCGGGGGCTGTTTAGAGTTCTCACCTTCTAATGCCATATTTTTAAGCCTAAGTCTACAAACATCCAAATTATCATTGTAATCTTAAACCGGGAGTCCCGCGACTGCGGGGTCAGTTCCTACGAGTTACATTGGTCCCGTGGGAGGTGTTGGTGCCACCCACGGGGCCGTTCGGGGGTTGTTTCGAGTTTTCACCCTCTAACGCCATATTTTTAAGAACAAGTCTAAAAATAAGCAAATTACCATCGTATTCTAAAACAAAGAGTCCTGTGGCTGTGGGGTCAGTTCGTATGAGTTACATGGGAACCGTGGGAGGTGTTGGTGCCACCCACGGGGCCGTTCGGGGGTTGTTTCGAGTTTTCACCCTCTAACGCCATGTTTTTAAGCCTAAGTCAAGAAATATACAAATTATCGTCGTATTCTCAAATCGGGAGTCCCACGGCTATGGGGTCAGTTCCTACGAACTACATTGGTCCCGTGGGAGGTGTTGGTGCCACCCACGGTGACATTCGGGGGCTATTTCGAGTTCTCTCCCTCTAACGCCATGTTTTTAAACCTAAGTATGGAAATATGAAAATTACCTTCTAATTATCAAATCGAGAGCTCCGCGGCTGTGGCATCCATTCCTACGAGTTACATTGGTCCCGTGGGAGGTGTTGGTGCCACCCACGGGGCCGTTCGGGGGTTGTTTCGAGTTTTCACCCTCTAACGCCATATTTTTAAGACCAAGTCTAAAAATAAGCAAATTACCGTCGTATTCTAAAACAAAGAGTCCTGTGGCTGTGGGGTCAGTTCGTATGAGTTACATTGGAACCGTGGGAGGTGTTGGTGCCACCCACGGGGCCGTTCGGGGGTTGTTTCGAGTTTTCACCCTCTAACGCCATGTTTTTAAGCCTATGTCAAGAAATATACAAATTATCGTCGTATTCCCAAATCGGGAGTCCCACGGCTATGGGGTCAGTTCCTACGAACTACATTGGTCCCGTGGGAGGTGTTGGTGCCACCCACGGTGACATTCGGGGGCTGTTTAGAGTTCTCACCTTCTAATGCCATATTTTTAAGCCTAAGTCTACAAACATCCAAATTATCACTGTAATCTTAAACCGGGAGTCCCGCGACTGCGGGGTCAGTTCCTACGAGTTACATTGGTCCCGTGGGAGGTGTGGGTGCCACCCACGGGGCCGTTCGAGGGATGTTTCGAGTTTTCACCCTCTAACGCTATATTTTTAAGCCTAAGTCGAGAAATATTCAAATTACCGGCGTATTCTCAAACAGAGAGTCACGCGGCTGAGAGGTCAGTTCCTACGAGTTACATTGGTCCCGTGGGAGGTGTTGGTGCTACCCACATGCACATTTGGGGGCTGTTTTGAGTTCTCAGCCTCTAACGCTATGTTTTTAAGCCTAAGTCTAGATATATGCAAATTATCATCGTATTCTCAAATTAGGAGTCCCACGACTGCGGGGTCAGTTCCTACGAGTTACATTAGTCCCGTGGGAGGTGTTGGTGCCACCCATGGGGACGTTCGGGGACTGTTTCGAGTTCTCACCCTCTAACGACATATTTTTAAACCTAAGACTAGAAACATGAAAATTACCATTGTATTCTCAAACAGAGAGTCCCCCGACTGCGGGGTCAGTTCCTACGAGTTATATTGGTCCCGTGGGAGGTGTTGGTGTCACCCACGGGACCGTTCGGGGGCTTTTTCGAGTTTTCACCCTCTAACGCCATGTTTTTAAGCCTATGCCATGAAATATCCAAATTATCATAATATTCTCAAATCGAGAGTCCTGGGGCTGTGGGGTTAGTTCCTACGAGTAACATTGGTCCCGTGGGTGGTGTTGGTGCCACCCACGGGGCCGTTCGGGGGCTGTTTCGAATTCTCTCCCTCTACCGCCATGTTTTTAAGCCTAAGTCTCGAAATATACAAATTATCATTGTTTTCTCAAACCGGGAATTTAGCGACTGCGAGGTCAATTCCTACGAGTTACATTAGTCCCGTGGGAGGTGTTGGTGCCACCCACGGGGCCGTTCGGAGGCCATTTCGAGTTTGCATCCTCTATGGCCATATTTTTAAGCCTAAGCCTAGAAATATGCAAATTACCTTCTTATTCTCAAACTGGGATTCCGCCGGCTGTGGGGTCAGTTCCTATGAGTTACATTGGTCCCGTGAGAGGTGTTGGTGTCACGTACGGGTCCGTTCGGGGGCTCTTTCGAGTTTTCACCCTCTAACGCCATGTTTTGTCTAAGTCTATAAATATGCATATTACCTTCGTATTCTCAAACCGGGAGTCCCGTGGCTGCGGGTTCAGTTCTTACGAGTTACATTGGTCCCGTGGGAGGTGTTGGTGCCACCCACTTGGACGATCGGGGGCTATTTCGAGTTCTCTCCCTCTAACGCCATGTTTTTAAACCTAAGTATGGAAATATGAAAATTACCTTCTAATTATCAAATCGAGAGCTCCGCGGCTGTGGCGTCCATTCTTACGAGTTACATTGGTCCCGTGGGAGGTGTTGGTGCCACCCACGGGGCTGTTCGGGGGTTGTTTCGAGTTTTCACCCTCTAACGCCATATTTTTAAGACCAAGTCTAAAAATAAGCAAATTATCATCGTATTCTAAAACAAAGAGTCCTGTGGCTGTGGGGTCAGTTCATATGAGTTACATTGGAACCGTGGGAGGTGTTGGTGCCACCCACGGGGCCGTTCGGGGGTTGTTTCGAGTTTTCACCCTCTAACGCCATGTTTTTAAGCCTAAGTCAAGAAATATACAAATTATCGTCGTATTCTCAAATCGGGAGTCCCACGGCTATGGGGTCAGTTCCTACGAACTACATTGGTCCCGTGGGAGGTGTTGGTGCCACCCACGGTGACATTCGGGGGCTGTTTAGAGTTCTCACCTTCTAATGCCATATTTTTAAGCCTAAGTCTACAAACATCAAAATTATCATTGTAATCTTAAACCGGGAGTCCCGCGACTGCGGGGTCAGTTCCTACGAGTTACATTGGTCCCGTGGGAGGTGTTGGTGCCACTCACGGGGCCGTTCGGGGGTTGTTTCGAGTTTTCACCCTCTAACGCCATATTTTTAAGAACAAGTCTAAAAATAAGCAAATTACCGTCGTATTCTAAAACAAAGAGTCCTGTGGCTGTGGGGTCAGTTCGTATGAGTTACATGGGAACCGTGGGAGGTGTTGGTGCCACCCACGGGGCCGTTCGGGGGTTGTTTCGAGTTTTCACCCTCTAACGCCATGTTTTTAATCCTAAGTCAAGAAATATACAAATTATCATTGTTTTCTCAAACCGGGAATTTAGCGACTGCGAGGTCAATTCCTACGAGTTACATTAGTCCCGTGGGAGGTGTTGGTGCCACCCACGGGGCCGTTCGGAGGCCATTTCGAGTTTGCATCCTCTAACGCCATATTTTTAAGCCTAAGCCTAGAAATATGCAAATTACCTTCTTATTCTCAAACTGGGATTCCGCCGGCTGTGGGGTCAGTTCCTATGAGTTACATTGGTCCCGTGAGAGGTGTTGGTGTCACGTACGGGTCCGTTCGGGGGCTCTTTCGAGTTTTCACCCTCTAACGCCATGTTTTGTCTAAGTCTATAAATATGCATATTACCTTCGTATTCTCAAACCGGGAGTCCCGTGGCTGCGGGTTCAGTTCTTACGAGTTACATTGGTCCCGTGGGAGGTGTTGGTGCCACCCACTTGGACGATCGGGGGCTATTTCGAGTTCTCTCCCTCTAACGCCATGTTTTTAAACCTAAGTATGGAAATATGAAAATTACCTTCTAATTATCAAATCGAGAGCTCCGCGGCTGTGGCGTCCATTCTTACGAGTTACATTGGTCCCGTGGGAGGTGTTGGTGCCACCCACGGGGCTGTTCGGGGGTTGTTTCGAGTTTTCACCCTCTAACGCCATATTTTTAAGACCAAGTCAAAAAATAAGCAAATTATCATCGTATTCTAAAACAAAGAGTCCTGTGGCTGTGGGGTCAGTTCATATGAGTTACATTGGAACCGTGGGAGGTGTTGGTGCCACCCACGGGGCCGTTCGGGGGTTGTTTCGAGTTTTCACCCTCTAACGCCATGTTTTTAAGCCTAAGTCAAGAAATATACAAATTATCGTCGTATTCTCAAATCGGGAGTCCCACGGCTATGGGGTCAGTTCCTACGAACTACATTGGTCCCGTGGGAGGTGTTGGTGCCACCCACGGTGACATTCGGGGGCTGTTTAGAGTTCTCACCTTCTAATGCCATATTTTTAAGCCTAAGTCTACAAACATCCAAATTATCATTGTAATCTTAAACCGGGAGTCCCGCGACTGCGGGGTCAGTTCCTACGAGTTACATTGGTCCCGTGGGAGGTGTTGGTGCCACTCACGGGGCCGTTCGGGGGTTGTTTCGAGTTTTCACCCTCTAACGCCATATTTTTAAGAACAAGTCTAAAAATAAGCAAATTACCATCGTATTCTAAAACAAAGAGTCCTGTGGCTGTGGGGTCAGTTCGTATGAGTTACATGGGAACCGTGGGAGGTGTTGGTGCCACCCACGGGGCCGTTCGGGGGTTGTTTCGAGTTTTCACCCTCTAACGCCATGTTTTTAAGCCTAAGTCAAGAAATATACAAATTATCGTCGTATTCTCAAATCGGGAGTCCCACGGCTATGGGGTCAGTTCCTACGAACTACATTGGTCCCGTGGGAGGTGTTGGTGCCACCCACGGTGACATTCGGGGGTTGTTTAGAGTTCTCACCTTCTAATGCCATATTTTTAAGCCTAAGTCTACAAACATCCAAATTATCATTGTAATCTTAAACCGGGAGTCCCGCGACTGCGGAGTCAGTTCCTACGAGTTACATTGGTCCCGTGGGAGGTGTGGGTGCCACCCACGGGGCCGTTCGAGGGATGTTTCGAGTTTTCACCATTTAACGCTATATTTTTAAGCCTAAGTCGAGAAATATGCAAATTACCGTCGTATTCTCAAACAGAGAGTCACGCGGCTGCGAGGTCAGTTCCTACGAGTTACATTGGTCCCGTGGGAGGTGTTGGTGCTACCCACAGGCACATTTGGGGGCTGTTTTGAGTTCTCAGCCTCTAACGGTATGTTTTTAAGCCTAAGTCTAGATATATGCAAATTATCATCGTATTCTCAAATTAGGAGTCCCACGACTGCGGGGTCAGTTCCTACGAGTTACATTAGTCCCGTGGGAGGTGTTGGTGCCACCCATGGGGACGTTCGGGGACTGTTTCGAGTTCTCACCCTCTAACGCCATGTTTTTAAGCCTAAGTCTCGAAATATACAAATTATCATTGTTTTCTCAAACCGGGAATTTAGCGACTGCGAGGTCAATTCCTACGAGTTACATTAGTCCCGTGGGAGGTGTTGGTGCCACCCACGGGGCCGTTCGGAGGCCATTTCGAGTTTGCATCCTCTAACGCCATATTTTTAAGCGTAAGCCTAGAAATATGCAAATTACCTTCGTATTCTCAAACTGGGATTCCGCCGGCTGTGGGGTCAGTTCCTATGAGTTACATTGGTCCCGTGAGAGGTGTTGGTGTCACGTACGGGTCCGTTCGGGGGCTCTTTCGAGTTTTCACCCTCTAACGCCATGTTTTGTCTAAGTCTATAAATATGCATATTACCTTCGTATTCTCAAATCAGGAGTCCCGTGGCTGCGGGTTCAGTTCTTACGAGTTACATTGGTCCCGTGGGAGGTGTTGGTGCCACCCACTTGGACGATCGGGGGCTATTTCGAGTTCTCTCCCTCTAACGCCATGTTTTTAAACCTAAGTATGGAAATATGAAAATTACCTTCTAATTATCAAATCGAGAGCTCCGCGGCTGTGGCATCCATTCTTACGAGTTATATTGGTCCCGTGGGAGGTGTTGGTGCCACCCACGGGGCCGTTCGGGGGTTGTTTCGAGTTTTCACCATCTAACGCCATATTTTTAAGACCAAGTCTAAAAATAAGCAAATTACCGTCGTATTCTAAAACAAAGAGTCCTGTGGCTGTGGGGTCAGTTCGTATGAGTTACATTGGAACCGTGGGAGGTGTTGGTGCCACCCACGGGGCCGTTCGGGGGTTGTTTCGAGTTTTCACCCTCTAACGCCATGTTTTTAAGATTAAGTCAAGAAATATACAAATTATCGTCGTATTCTCAAATCGGGAGTCCCACGGCTATGGGGTCAGTTCCTACGAACTACATTGGTCCCGTGGGAGGTGTTGGTGCCACCCACGGTGACATTCGGGGGCTGTTTAGAGTTATCACCTTCTAATGCCATATTTTTAAGCCTAAGTCTACAAACATCCAAATTATCATTGTAATCTTAAACCGGGAGTCCCGCGACTGCGGGGTCAGTTCCTACGAGTTACATTGGTCCCGTGGGAGGTGTTGGTGCCACCCACGGGGCCGTTCGGGGGTTGTTTCGAGTTTTCACCCTCTAACGCATATTTTTAAGAACAAGTCTAAAAATAAGCAAATTACCGTCGTATTCTAAAACAAAGAGTCCTGTGGTTGTGGGGTCAGTTCGTATGAGTTACATTGGAACCGTGGGAGGTGTTGGTGCCACTCACGGGGCCGTTCGATGGTTGTTTCGAGTTTTCACCCTCTAACGCCATGTTTTTAAGCCTAAGTCAAGAAATATACAAATTATCGTCGTATTCTCAAATCGGGAGTCCCACGGCTATGGGGTCAGTTCCTACGAACTACATTGGTCCCGTGGGAGGTGTTGGTGCCACCCACGGTGACATTCGGGGGCTGTTTAGAGTTCTCAACTTCTAATGCCATATTTTTAAGCCTAAGTCTACAAACATCCAAATTATCATTGTAATCTTAAACCGGGAGTCCCGCGACTGCGGGGTCAGTTCCTACGAGTTACATTGGTCCCGTGGGAGGTATGGGTGCCACCCACGGGGCCGTTCGAGGGATGTTTCGAGTTTTCACCCTCTAACGCTATATTTTTAAGCCTAAGTCGAGAAATATGCAAATTACCGTCGTATTCTCAAACAGAGAGTCATGCGGCTGCGAGGTCAGTTCCTACGAGTTACATTGGTCCCATGGGAGGTGTTGGTGCTACCCACAGGCACATTTGGGGGCTGTTTTGAGTTCTCAGCCTCTAACGCTATGTTTTTAAGCCTAAGTCTAGATATATGCAAATTATCATCGTATTCTCAAATTAGGAGTCCCACGACTGCGGGGTCAGTTCCTACGAGTTACATTAGTCCCGTGGGAGCTGTTGGTGCCACCCATGGGGACGTTCGGGGACTGTTTCGAGTTCTCACCCTCTAACGACATATTTTTTAGCCTAAGACTAGAAACATGAAAATTACCATTGTATTCTCAAACAGAGGGTCCCGCGACTGCGGGGTCAATTCCTACGAGTTATATTGGTCCCGTGGGAGGTGTTAGTGTCACCCACGGGACCGTTCGGGGGATTTTTTGAGTTTTCACCCTCTAACGCCATGTTTTTAAGCCTATGCCATGAAATATCCAAATTATCATAATATTCTCAAATCGAGAGTCCTGCGGCTGTGGGGTTAGTTCCTACGAGTAACATTGGTCCCGTGGGTGGTGTTGGTGCCACTCACGGGGCCGTTCGGGGGCTGTTTCGAATTCTCTACCTCTACCGCCATGTTTTTAAGCCTAAGTCTCGAAATATACAAATTATCATTGTTTTCTCAAACCGGGAATTTAGCGACTGCGAGGTCAATTCCTACGAGTTACATCAGTTCCGTGGGAGGTGTTGGTGCCACCCAAGTGGCCGTTCGGAGGCCATTTCGAGTTTGCATCCTCTAACGCCATATTTTTAAGCCTAAGCCTAGAAATATTCAAATTACCTTCGTATTCTCAAACTGGGATTCCGCCGGCTGTGGGGTCAGTTCCTATGAGTTACATTGGTCCCATGAGAGGTGTTGGTGTCACGTACGGGTCCGTTCGGGGGCTCTTTCGAGTTTTCACCCTCTAACGCCATGTTTTGTCTAATTCTATAAATATGCATATTACCTTCGTATTCTCAAACCGGGAGTCCCATGGCTGCGGTTTCAGTTCTTACGAGTTACATTGGTCCCGTGGGAGGTGTTGGTGCCACCCACTTGGAAGATCGGGGGCTATTTCGAGTTCTCTCCCTCTAACGCCATGTTTTTAAACCTAAGTATGGAAATATGAAAATTACCTTCTAATTATCAAATCGAGAGCTCCGCGGCTGTGGCGTCCATTCTTACGAGTTACATTGGTCCCGTGGGAGGTGTTGGTGCCACCCACGGGGCCGTTCGGGGGTTGTTTCGAGTTTTCACCCTCTAACGCCATATTTTTAAGACCAAGTCTAAAAATAAGAAAATTACCGTCGTATTCTAAAACAAAGAGTCATGTGGCTGTGGGGTCAGTTCGTATGAGTTACATTGGAATCGTGGGAGGTGTTGGTGCCACCCACGGGGCCGTTCGGGGGTTGTTTCGAGTTTTCACCCTCTAACGCCATGTTTTTAAGCCTAAGTCAAGAAATATACAAATTATCGTCGTATTCTCAAATCGGGAGTCCCACGGCTATGGGGTCAGTTCCTACGAACTACATTGGTCCCGTGGGAGGTGTTGCTGCCACCCACGGTGACATTCGGGGGCTGTTTAGAGTTCTCACCTTCTAATGACATATTTTTAAGCCTAAGTCTACAAACATCCAAATTATCATTGTAATCTTAAACCGGGAGTCCCGCGACTGCGGGGTCAGTTCCTACGAGTTACATTGGTCCCGTGGGAGGTGTTTGTGCCACCCACTTGGACGATCGGGGGCTGTTTCGAGTTCTCTCCCTCTAACGCCATGTTTTTAAACCTAAGTCTAGAAATATGAAAATTACCTTATAATTTTCAAACCGAGAGCCCCGCGGCTGTGGCGTCCGTTCCTACGAGTTACATTGGCCCCGTGGGAGGTGTTGGTGCCACCCACGGGGCCGTTCGGGGGTTGTTTCGAGTTTTCACCCTCGAACGCTATATTTTTAAGCCCAAGTCTAAAAATATGTAAATTACCATCGTATTCTAAAATAAAGAGTCCCGCGGCTGTGGGGTCAGTTTGTATGAGTTACATTGGTCCCGTGGGAGGTGTTGGTGCCACCCACGGGGCCGTTCGGGGGCTGTTTTGAGTTTTCAGCCTCTAACGCCATGTTTTTAAGCCTAAGTCAAGAAATATGCAAATTATCATCGTATTCTCAAATCGGGAGTCCAACGGCTGTGGGGTCAGTTCCTACGAACTACATTGGTCCCGTGGGAGGCGTTGGTGCCACCCACGGGGCCGTTCGAGGGCTGTTTCGAGTTTTCACTCTCTAACGCCATGTGTTTCTTAAGTCTAGAAATATTCAAATTATCTTCGTGTTCTCAAATTGGGAGTCCCGCGACTGCGGGGTCAGTTTCTACGAGTTACATTGGTCCCGTGGGAGATGTGGGTGCCACCCACGGGGCCGTTCGAGGGATGTTTCGAGTTTTCACCCTCTAACGTTATATTTTTAAGCCTAAGTCGAGAAATATGAAAATTTCCGTCGTATTCTCAAACAGAGAGTCACGCGGCTGTGGGGTCAGTTCCTACGAGTTACATTGGTCCCGTGGGAGGTGTTGGTGCCACCCACAGGCACGTTTAGGGGCTGTTTTGAGTTCTCACGCTCTAACGCCATGTTTTTAAGCCTAAGTCTAGAAATATGCAAATTATCAACGTATTCTCAAATTAGGTGTCCCACGACTGCGGGGTCAGTTCCTACGAGTTACATTGGTCCCGTGGGAGGTGTTGGTGCCACCCACGGGGACGTTCCGGGACTGTATCGAGTTCTCACCCTCTAACGACATATTTTTTAGCCTAAGACTAGAGACATGAAAATTACCATTGTATTCTCAAACAGAGAGTCCCGCGACTGCGGGGTCAGTTCCTACGAGTTATATTGGTCCCGTGGGAGGTGTTGGTGTCACCCACGGGACCGTTCGGGGGTTGTTTCGAGTTTTCACCCTCTAACACCATGTTTTTAAGCGTATGTCATGAAATATGCAAATTATCATAATATTCTCAAATTGGGAGTCCCGCGGCTGTGGGGTCAATTCCTACGAGTAACATTGGTCCCGCGGGTGGTGTCGGTGCCACCCACGAGGCCGTTCGGGGGATGTTCGAATTCTCTCCCTCTAACGCCATGTTTTTATGCCTAAGTCTCGAAATATGCAAATTATCATTGTTTTCTCAAACCGGGAGTTTCGCGGCTGCGAGGTCAGTACCTACGAGTTACATTAGTCCCGAGGGAGGTGTTGGTGCCACCCACGGGGCCCTTCAGGGACTGTTTCGAGTTTTCACCCTCTAACGCCATATTTTTAAGCCTAAGTCTAGATATATTTAAATTACATATGTATTTCTAAACAGAGAGTCCCACAGCTGCAGGGTCAGTTCCTACGAGTGATATTGGTCCCCTGGGAGGTGTTGGTGCACCCACAGGGCCGTTCGGGGGCTGTTTCGAGTTTTCACCCTCTAACGCCATGTTTTTAAGCATAAGTCTAGAAGTATGAAAATTATCTTCGTATTCTCAAACCGGGAGTCCCGCGGCTGCGGGGTTAGTTCCTACGAGTTACATTGGTCCCGTGGGAGATGTTGGTGCCACCCAAGGGGCCGTTCTGGGGCTGTTTCGAGATTTCAGCCTCTAACGCTATATTTTTAAGCCTAAGTGCAGAAATATGAAAATTACCATCGTATTCTCAAACAGAGAGTCACGCGGCTGCGGGGTCAGTTCCTACGAGTTACATTAGTCCCGTGTGAGGTGTTGGTGCCACCCACGGGGCCGTTCAGAGGCCATTTCGAGTTTTCATCCTCTAATGCCATATTTTTAAGCCTAAGTCTAGAAATATGCAAATTACCTTCGTATTCTCAAACTGGGATTCCGCCGGCTATGGGGTCAGTTCCTATGAGTTACATTGGTCCCGTGAGAGGTGTTGGTGTCACGTACGAGTCCGTTCGGGGGCTCTTTCGAGTTTTCACCCTCTAACGCCATGTTTTGTCTAAGTCTATAAATATGAAAATTACCTTCGTATTCTCAAACCAGGTGTCCCGCGGCTGCGGGTTCAGTTCCTACGAGTTACATTGGTCCCGTGGGAGGTGTTGGTGCCACCCACTTGGACGATCGGGGGCTATTTTGAGTTCTCTCCCTCTAAAGCCATGTTTTTAAACCTAAGTATGGAAATACAAAAATTACCTTCTAATTATCAAACCGAGAGCCCCGCGGCTGTGGCGTCCATTCCTACGAGTTACATTGGTCCCGTGGGAGGTGTTGGTGCCACCCACGGGGCCGTTCGGGGGTTGTTTCGAGTTTTCACCCTCTAACGCCATATTTTTACGCCCAAGTCTAAAAATATACAAATTACCGTCGTATTCTAAAACAAAGAGTCCCGCGACAGTGGGGTCAGGTCGTATGAGTTACATTGGTCCCGTGGGAGGTGTTGGTGCCACCCACGGGGCCGTTCGGGGGCTGTTCCGAGTTTTCACCCTCTAACGCCATGTTTTTAAGCCTAAGTCAAGAAATATGAAAATTGCCTTCGTATTCTCAAATCGGGAGTCCCACGGCTGTGGGGTCAGTTGCTACGAATTACATTCGTCCCGTGGGAGGTGTTGGTGCCACCCACGGGGCGGTTCGAGGGCTGTTTCGAGTTTTCACTCTCTAACGCCATGTTTTGCTTAAGTCTAGAAATATGCAAATTACCTTCGTATTCTCAAATCGGGAGTCCCGCGACTGCGGGGTTAGTTCCTACGAGGTACATTGGTCCTGTTGGAGGTGTTGGTGCCACCCACGAGGCCGTTCGGGGACGGTTTTGAGTTTTCACCCTCTAACGCCATATTTCTAAGCCTAAGTCTCGAAATATGCAAATTACCTTCATATTCTGAAATAGAGAGTCCGTACGGGCTACTGGGTCAGTTCCTACGAGTTACATTGGTCCCGTGGGAGGTGTTGGTGCCACCCACGGGCCCGTTCGGTGGCTTTTTCGAGTTTTCACCCTTTAATGCCATATTTTTAAGACCAACTCTAGATATAAGCAAATTACCATCGTATTCTCAAACAGAGAGTCTCGTGGATGTGGAGTCAGTTCCTACGAGTAACGTTGGTCGCTTGGGTGGTGTTGGTGCCACCCACGGGGACGTTCGGGAGTTGTTTCGAGTTCTCACCCTCTAACGCCATGTTTTTAATCCTAAGTCTAGAAATATACAAATTATCGTCGTATTCTAAAACCGGGAGTCTCGTGGCTATGGGGTCAGTTCGTACGAGTTACATTGGTCCCGTGGGAGGTATTGGTGCCCCCACGGGGACGTTCGAGGGATGTTTTGAGTTTTCACCCTCTAACTCCATGTTTTTCTTAAGTCTAGAAATACACAAATTACCTTCGTATTCTCAAATCGAGAGTCCCGCGGTGGCGGAGTCAGTTCCTACGAGTTACATTGGTCCCGTGGGAGCTGTTGATGCCACCCACGGGGCCGTTCGAGGGTTGTTTCGCGTTTTCACCCACAAACGCCATATTTTTAAGCCTAAGTCTTAAAATATGCAAATTACCTTCGTATTCTCCAATCGGGAATCCCGCAGCTACGAGGTCAGTTCCTACGAGTTACATTGGTCCCGTGGGAGGTGTTGGTGCCACCCACGGGGGCATTCGGGGGATATTTTAAGTTTTCAGCCTCTAACGCCATATTTTTAAGCCTATGTCAAGAACTATACAATTTATCATCGTATTCTCAAACCGAGAGTCCCGCAGCTGCGGGGTCAGTACCTAAAAGTGACATTGGTCCCATTGGAGGTGTTGGTGCCACCCACGCGTCCGTTCGGGGACTGTTTCGAGTTTTCACCCTCTAACAACATATTTTTTAGCCTAAGTCTAGAAATATGAAAATTACCTTCGTATTCTCAAACAGAGAGTCCATACGGGCTGCGGGGTCAGTTCCTACGAGTTACATTGGTCCCGTGGGAGGTGTTGGTGCCACCCACGGGGCCGTTCGGGGGCTGTTTTGAGTTTTCACCCTCTAACATCATGTTTTGCCCAAGTCTAGAAATATAAAAATTACCTTCGTATTCTCAAACCGGGATTCCCGCGGATGCGGTGCAGTTCCTACTAGTTACATTGGTCCCGTGGGAGGTGTTGGTGCCATCCACGGGATCGTTCGGAGGCTGATTCGAGTTCTCACCCTCTAACGCCATGTTTTTAAGCCTAAGTATAGAAATACGCAAATTATCATTGTATTCTCGAACCGAGAGTCCCGCGATTGCGTGGTCAGTTCCTACGAGTTACATTAGTCCCATGGGTGATGTTGGTGCCACCCATGGGGCCGTTCGAGGGCTGTTTCGAGTTTTCGCCCTCTAACGCCATGTTTTGCTTAAGTCTAGATATATGCCAATTACCTTCGTATTCTCAATCTGGGAGTCCCACGGCTACGGGGTTTGTTCCTACGAGTTACATTTGTCCCACGAGAGGTGTTGGTGCCACCCACGGGGACGGTCAGGGGCTGTTTCGAGTTCTCACCCACTAACGCCATGTTTTTTAGCCTAAGTCTAGAAAAATACAACTTATCGTCGTAATATCAAGCTGAGAGTCCCACGGCTGTGGGGTCACTTCCTACGAGTCACATTGGTCCCGTGGGAGCTGTTGGTACCACCCACGGGGATGTTCGGGGGTTGTTTCAAGTTTTCACCCTCTAACGCCATATTTTTAAGCCTAAGTCTAGAAATATGCAAATTACCTTCGTATTCTCAAACCGGGAGTCACGTGGCTGCGGGGTCAGTTCCTACGAGTTAAATTGGTCACGTGGGAGATGTTGGTGCCACCCACGGGGACGGTCGGGGGCTATTTCGAGTTCTCACCCACTAACGCCATGTTTTTTAGCCTAAGTCTTGAAAAATACAACTTATCGTCGTATTCTCAAACTGAGAGTCCCGCGACTGTGGGTTCACTTCCTACGAGTCACATTGGTCCCGTGGGAGGTGTTGGTGCCACCCACGGGGCCGTTCGAGGGCTGTTTCGAGTTTTCACCCTCTAACGCCATATTTTTAAGCCTAAGTCTTGAAAGATGCAAATTACCTTCATATTCTCCAACCGGGAGTTCCGCGGCTGCGGGGTCAGTTCCTACGAGTTACATTGGTCCCGTGGGAGGTGTTGGTGCCACCTACGGAGGCGTTCGGGGGCTATTTTAAGTTTTCACCCTCTTACGCCATGTTTTTAAGCCTAAATCTAGAAATATGCAAATTATCGATGTATTCTAAAATCGGGAGTCCCGCGGCTGCGAGGTCAGTTCCTATGAGTTACATTGGTCCCGTGGGAGGTGTTGGTTCCACCCACGAGGCCGTTCGGGGGCTATTTTAAGTTTTCACCATCTAACACCATGTTTTTAAGCCTAAGTCTAGAAATATGAGAATTATCATCGTATTCTCAAATCGGGAGTCCCGCGATTGCGTGGTCAGTTCCTACGAGTTACATTGGTCCCGTGGGAGGTGTTGGTGCCACCCACGAGGCCGTTCCGGGGCTGTTCTGAGTTTTCACCCTCTAACGCCATGTTTTTCTTAAGTATAGAAATACGCAAATTACCTTCGTATTCTCAAACTAGGTGTCCCGCGACTACGGGGTCAGTTCCTAAGAGTTACATTGGTCCCGTGGGAGGTGTTGGTGCCACCCACAGGGACGTTCGGGGGCTGTTTCGAGTTCTCACCCTCTAACGCCGTGTTTTTAAACCTAAGTCCAGAAAAATATAAATTATTGTCGTATTCTCAAACCGAGAGTCCCACGGTGGAGGAGTCAGTTCCTACGAGTTACATTGGTCCCGTGGGAGGTGTTGGTGGCACCCACGGGGTCGTTCGGGCGCTGTTTTGAGTTTTCACCCTCTAACGCCATATTTTTAAGCATAAGTCTTGAAATATGCAAATTACCTTCATATTCTCCAACCGGGAGTCCCGCGGCTACAGGGTCAGTTCCTACGAGTTACATTGGTCCCGTGGGAGGTGTTGGTGCCACCCACGGGGGCGTTCGGGGGCTATTTTATGTTATCACCCTCTAATGCCATGTTTTTAAGCCTAAGTCTAGAACTATGCAATTTATCATCGTATTCTCAAACCGAGAGTCCCGCGACTTCGGGGTCAGTTCCTACGAGATGCATTGGTCCCGTGGGAGGTGTTGGTGCCACCCACGGGGGCATTCGGGGGATATTTTAAGTTTTCAGCCTCTAACGCCATATTTTTAAGCCTATGTCAAGAACTATACAATTTATCATCGTATTCTCAAACCGAGAGTCCCGCAGCTGCGGGGTCAGTACCTAAAAGTGACATTGGTCCCATTGGAGGTGTTGGTGCCACCCACGCGTCCGTTCGGGGACTGTTTCGAGTTTTCACCCTCTAACAACATATTTTTTAGCCTAAGTCTAGAAATATGAAAATTACCTTCGTATTCTCAAACAGAGAGTCCATACGGGCTGCGGGGTCAGTTCCTACGAGTTACATTGGTCCCGTGGGAGGTGTTGGTGCCACCCACGGGGCCGTTCGGGGGCTGTTTTGAGTTTTCACCCTCTAACATCATGTTTTGCCCAAGTCTAGAAATATAAAAATTACCTTCGTATTCTCAAACCGGGATTCCCGCGGATGCGGTGCAGTTCCTACTAGTTACATTGGTCCCGTGGGAGGTGTTGGTGCCATCCACGGGATCGTTCGGAGGCTGATTCGAGTTCTCACCCTCTAACGCCATGTTTTTAAGCCTAAGTATAGAAATACGCAAATTATCATTGTATTCTCGAACCGAGAGTCCCGCGATTGCGTGGTCAGTTCCTACGAGTTACATTAGTCCCATGGGTGATGTTGGTGCCACCCATGGGGCCGTTCGAGGGCTGTTTCGAGTTTTCGCCCTCTAACGCCATGTTTTGCTTAAGTCTAGATATATGCCAATTACCTTCGTATTCTCAATCTGGGAGTCCCACGGCTACGGGGTTTGTTCCTACGAGTTACATTTGTCCCACGAGAGGTGTTGGTGCCACCCACGGGGACGGTCAGGGGCTGTTTCGAGTTCTCACCCACTAACGCCATGTTTTTTAGCCTAAGTCTAGAAAAATACAACTTATCGTCGTAATATCAAACTGAGAGTCCCACGGCTGTGGGGTCACTTCCTACGAGTCACATTGGTCCCGTGGGAGCTGTTGGTACCACCCACGGGGATGTTCGGGGGTTGTTTCAAGTTTTCACCCTCTAACGCCATATTTTTAAGCCTAAGTCTAGAAATATGCAAATTACCTTCGTATTCTCAAACCGGGAGTCCCGTGGCTGCGGGGTCAGTTCCTACGAGTTAAATTGGTCACGTGGGAGATGTTGGTGCCACCCACGGGGACGGTCGGGGGCTATTTCGAGTTCTCACCCACTAACGCCATGTTTTTTAGCCTAAGTCTTGAAAAATACAACTTATCGTCGTATTCTCAAACTGAGAGTCCCGCGACTGTGGGTTCACTTCCTACGAGTCACATTGGTCCCGTGGGAGGTGTTGGTGCCACCCACGGGGCCGTTCGAGGGCTGTTTTGAGTTTTCACCCTCTAACGCCATATTTTTAAGCCTAAGTCTTGAAAGATGCAAATTACCTTCATATTCTCCAACCGGGAGTTCCGCGGCTGCGGGGTCAGTTCCTACGAGTTACATTGGTCCCGTGGGAGGTGTTGGTGCCACCTACGGAGGCGTTCGGGGGCTATTTTAAGTTTTCACCCTCTTACGCCATGTTTTTAAGCCTAAATCTAGAAATATGCAAATTATCGATGTATTCTAAAATCGGGAGTCCCGCGGCTGCGAGGTCAGTTCCTATGAGTTACATTGGTCCCGTGGGAGGTGTTGGTTCCACCCACGAGGCCGTTCGGGGGCTATTTTAAGTTTTCACCATCTAACACCATGTTTTTAAGCCTAAGTCTAGAAATATGAGAATTATCATCGTATTCTCAAATCGGGAGTCCCGCGATTGCGTGGTCAGTTCCTACGAGTTACATTGGTCCCGTGGGAGGTGTTGGTGCCACCCACGAGGCCGTTCCGGGGCTGTTCTGAGTTTTCACCCTCTAACGCCATGTTTTTCTTAAGTATAGAAATACGCAAATTACCTTCGTATTCTCAAACTAGGTGTCCCGCGACTACGGGGTCAGTTCCTAAGAGTTACATTGGTCCCGTGGGAGGTGTTGGTGCCACCCACAGGGACGTTCGGGGGCTGTTTCGAGTTCTCACCCTCTAACGCCGTGTTTTTAAACCTAAGTCCAGAAAAATATAAATTATTGTCGTATTCTCAAACCGAGAGTCCCACGGTGGAGGAGTCAGTTCCTACGAGTTACATTGGTCCCGTGGGAGGTGTTGGTGGCACCCACGGGGTCGTTCGGGCGCTGTTTTGAGTTTTCACCCTCTAACGCCATATTTTTAAGCATAAGTCTTGAAATATGCAAATTACCTTCATATTCTCCAACCGGGAGTCCCGCGGCTACAGGGTCAGTTCCTACGAGTTACATTGGTCCCGTGGGAGGTGTTGGTGCCACCCACGGGGGCGTTCGGGGCTATTTTATGTTTTCACCCTCTAATGCCATGTTTTTAAGCCTAAGTCTAGAACTATGCAATTTATCATCGTATTCTCAAACCGAGAGTCCCGCGACTGCGGGGTCAGTTCCTACGAGATGCATTGGTCCTGTTGGAGGTGGTGGTGCCACCCACGAGGCCGTTCGGGGACTGTTTCGAGTTTTCACCCTCTAACGCCATATTTCTAAGCCTGAGTCTAGAAATATAGAAATTACCTTCGTATTCTTAAACAGAGAGTCCGTACGGGTTGCGGGGTCAGTTCCGACGAGTTACATTGGTCCGGAGGGAGGTGTCGGTGCCACCCACGGGGCCGTTCGGGGGCTATTTCGAGTTTTCACCCTCTAACGCCATATTTTTAAGCTTAAGTCTTGAAATATGAAGACTACCTTCATATTCTAGAACCGGGAGTCCCGCGATTGTGGGGTTAGTTCCTATGAGTTACATTGGTCCCGTGGGAGGTGTTAGTGCCACCCACGAGGCCGTTCGGGGGCTGTTTCGAGTTTTCTCCCTCTAACATCATGTTTTGCCTAAGTCTAGAAATATAAAAATTACCTTCATATTCTCAAACTGGGAGTCCCACGGCTGCGGTGTCTGTTCCTACTAGTTACATTGGTCCCGTGTGAGGTGTTGGTGCCATCCACAAAATCGTTCGGAGGCTGTTTCGAGTTCTCACCCTCTAATGCCATGCTTTTAAGCCTAAGTCTAGAAATATGCCAATTATCATTATATTCTCAAACCGGGAGTTCCGCGATATGGGGTCACTTACTACGAGTCACATTGGTCCCGTGGGAGGTATTGGTGCCACCCGCGGGACTCCCGATATTTTTAAGCCTAAGTCTAGAAATATGCAAATTACCTTTGTATTCTCACATCGGGAGCCCCGTGGCTACGGGGTCAGTTCCTACGAGTTATATTGGTCCCGTAGGAGGTGTTGGAGCCACCCACGGGGCCGTTCGGGGCCTTTTCCGAGTTTTCACCCTCTAACGCCATGTTTTGCTTAAGTATAGAAATACACAAATTACCTTCGTATTCTCAAACTAGGAGTCCCGCGACTGCAGGGTTAGTTCCTACGAGTTACATTGGTCCCGTGGGAGGTGTTACTGCCACCCACGGGGACGTTCAGGGGATATCTCGAGTTCTCACCCTCTAACGCCATGTTTTTAAGCCCAAGTCTAAAAAAATACAAAATATTGTCGTATTCTCAAACCGAGAGTCCCGCGATGGTGGAGTCAGTTCCTACGAGTTACATTGGTCCGTGGGAGGTGTTGGTGCCACCCACGGGGCCGTTCGGGGGATGTTTCGAGTTTTCACCCTCTAACGCCATATTTTTAAGCCTAAGACTTGAAATATGCAAATTACCTTTGTATTCTCCAACCGGGAGTCCCACAGCTGCGGGGTCAGTTCCTACGAGTTATATTGGTCCCGTGGGAGGTGTTGGTGCTACCCACGGGGGCGTTCGGGGACTATTTTAAGTTTTCACCCTCTAACGCCATGTTTTTAACCCTAAGTCTAGAACTATGCAATTTATCGTCGTATTCTCAAACCGAGAGTCCCACGGCTGCGGGGTCAGCACCTACGAGTTAAATTGGTCCCATTGGAGGTGTTGGTGCCACCCACAAGGCCGTTCGGGGGTTGTTTCGAGTTTTCACCCTCTAACGACATATTTTTTAGCCTAAATCTAGAAATATGCAAATTACCTTCGTATTCTCAAACCGGGAGTCCCGCGACTGCGGGGCTAGTTCCTACGAGGTAAATTGGTCCTATTGGAGGTGTTGGTGCCACCCATGAGGCCGTTCGGGGACGGTTTTGAGTTTTCACCCTCTAACGCCATATTTCTAAGCCTGAGTCTAGAAATATGCAAATTACCTTCGTATTCTCAAGCCGGGTGTCCCGCGACTGCGGGGTCAGTTCCTACGAGTTACATTGGTCCCGTGGGAGGTGTTGATCCCACCCACGGGGCCGTTGGGGGGCTGTTTCGAGTTTTCACCCTCTAACACCGTATTTTTAAGCCTAAGTCTATAAATATTCAAATCACCATCATATTATCAAACAGAGAGTTATGTGGCTGCGGGGTCAGTTCCTACGAGTTACATTGGTCGCGTGGGAGGTGTTGGTGCCACCCACGAGGACGTTCGGGGGCTGATTTGAGTTCTCACCCTCTAACGCCATATTTTTAAGCCTAAGTCTAGAAAAATACAAATTATTGTCGTATTCTCAAACTGAGAGTCCCGCGACGGCGGAGTCAGTCCTATGAGTTACATTGGTCCGTGGGAGGTGTTGGTACCACCCACGGGGCTGTCTCGAGTTTTCACCCTCTAACGCCATATTTTTAAGCCTAAGTCTTGAAATATGAAAATTACCTTTGTATTCTCAAACCGGGAGTCCCGCGGCTGCGGGGTCAGTACCTACGAGTTACATTGGTCCCATTGGAGGTGTTGTTGCCACCCACAAGGCCGTTCGGGGGCTGTTTCGAGTTTTCACCCTCTAACGACATATTTTTGAGCCTAAGTATAGAATATGCAAATTACCTTTGTATTCTCAAACCGGGAGTACCGCGACTGCGGGGTCAGTTCCTACGAGGTAAATTCGTCCTGTTGGAGGTGTTGGTGCCACCCACGAGGCCGTTCAGGGACTGTTTTGAGTTTTCACCCTCTAACGCCATATTTTTAAGCCTGAGTCTAGAAATATGCAAATTACCTTCGTATTCTCAAATCGGGTGTCCCGCGACTGCGGGGTCAGTTCCTACGAGTTACATTGGTCCCGTGTGAGGTGTTGGTGCAACCCACGGGGCCGTTCGGGGGCTGTTTCGAGTTTGTACCCTCTAACGCAATATTTTAAAGCCTAAGTCTAGAAATAGGCAAATTACCTTCGTATTATCAAACCGGGTGTCCGACGACTGCGGGGTCAGTTCCTACGAGTTACATTGGTCCCGTGGGAGGTGTTGATGCCACCCATGGGGCCGTTGGGGGGCTGTTTCGAGTTTTCACCCTCTAACACCATATTTTTAAGCCTATGTCTAGAAATATTCAAATCACCATCATATTATCAAACAAATAGTCATGTGCCTGCGGGGTCAGTTCCTTCGAGTTACATTGGTCGCGTGGGAGGTGTTGGCGCCACGCACGAGGACGTTCGGGGGCTATTTCGAGTTCTCATCCTCTAACGCCATGTTTTTAAGCCTAAGTCTAGAAAAATATAAATTATTGTCGTATTTTCAAGCCGAGTGTCCCGCGGCGGCGGAGTCAGTTCCTACGAGTTACATTGGTCCCGTGGGAGGAGTTAGTGCCACCCACGGGGCCGTTCGGGGGCTGTTTCGAGTTTTCACCCTCTAATGCCATATTTTTAAGCCTAAGCCTTTAAATATGCAAATTACCTTCGTATTCTCCAACTAGGAGTCCCGCAGCTCTGGGGTCAGTTCCTACGAGTTACATTGGTCCCGTGGGAGATGTTGGTGCCACCCACGTGGGCGTTCGGGGGCTATTTTAAATTTTCACCTTCTAACGCTATGTTTTTAAGCCTAAGTCTAGAACTATGCAATTTATCATCGTATTCTCAAACCGAGAGTCCCGCGGCTGCGGGGTCAATACCTATGAGTTACATTGGTCCCATTAGAGGTGTTGGTGCCACCCACAAGGCCGTTCGGGGGCTGTTTTGAGTTTTCACCCTGTAACGACATATTTTTGAGCCTAAGTCTAGAAATATGCAAATTACTTCGTATTCTCAAACTGGGAGTCCCGCGACTGCAGGGTCAGTTCCTACGAGGTAGATTGGTCCTGTTGGAGGTGTTGGTGCCACCCACGAAGCCGTTCGGGGACTGTTTCGAGTTTTCACCCACTAACGCCATGTTTTATGCCTAAGCCTAAAAATAGGAAAATTATCGTCGTATTCTCCAAACGGGAGTCCCGCTGCTGCGGGGTGAGTTCCTACGAGTTACATTGGTCCCATTGGAGGTGTCGATGCCACCCACGGGGCCGTTTGGGGGCTATTTTGAGTTTTTAACTTCTAATGGCATATTTTTAAGATTAAGTCTAGAAATATAAAAATTACCTTCGTATTCTCAAACAGGGAGTCCCGCGGTTGCGGTGTCAGTTCCTACTAGTTACATTGGTCCCGTGGGAGGTGTTGGTGCCATCCACGGGATCGTTCGGAGGCTGTTTTGAGTTCTCACCCTCTAACGCCATGTTTTTAAGCCTAATTCTAAAAATATACAAATTATCATTGTATTATCAAATCGGGAGTCCCGTGATTGTGTGGTCAGTTCCTACGAGTTACAATGTTCTCGTGGGAGGCGTTGGTGCCACCCACATGGCTGTTCGGGGGCTGTTTTGAGGTTTAACCCTCTAACGCCATATTTTTAAGCCTAAGTGTATAAATATTCAAATCACCGTCATATTATTAAACCGAGAGTCCTGGGGCTGCGGGGTCAGTTCCTACGCGTTACATTGGCCGCGTTGAAGGTGTTGGTGCCCCCCACGAGGACGTTCTGGGGCTGTTTCAAGTTCTCACCCTCTAACGCCATGTTTTTAAGCCTAAGTTAAGAAAAATACAAATTATTGTCGTATTCTCAAACCGAGAGTCCCGCGACAGCGGAGTCTGTTCCAACGAGTTACATTGGTCCGTGGGAGGTGTTGGTGCCACCCACGGGGCCGTTCGGTGGCTGTTTCGAGTTTTCACCCTCTAACGCCATATTTTTAAGCCTAAGTCTTGAAATATGAAAATTACCTTTGTATTCTCCAACCGGGAGTCCCACGGCTGCGGGGTCAGTTCCTACGAGTTACATTGGTCCCGTGGGAGGTGTTGGTGCAACCCACGGCGGCGTTCGGGGGCTATTTTAAGTTTTCACCCTCTATCGCCATGTTTTTAATCCTAAGTCTAGAACTATAAAAATTACTTTCGTATTCTCAAACTGGGAGTCCCGCGATTGCGGTGTTAGTTCCTACTAGTTACATTGGTCCCGTGGGAGGTGTTGGTTCCATCCACGGGATCGTTCGGAGGCTGTTTTGAGTTTTCACCCTCTAACGCCATAATTTTAAGCCTAAGTCTAGAAATATGCAAATTATCACTGTATTCTCAAACCGGGAGTCCCGCGATTACGTGGTCAGTTCCTACGAGTTACATTGGTCCCGTTGGAGGTGTCGGTGCCACCGACGGGGCCGTTCGGGGGTTATTTAGAGTTTTCACTCTCTAATGCCATATTTTTAGAAATATGCAAATTACCTTCGTATTCTAAAACCGGGAGTCCAGCGGCTGCGGGGTCAGTTCCTAAGAGTTACATTGGTCTCGTGGGAGGTGTTGGTGCCACCCACGGGGCCGTTCGGGGGTTGTTTCGAGTTTCCTCCCTCTAATATCATGTTTTTCCTAAGTCTAAAAATATAAAAATTACCTTTTTATTCTCAAACCGGGAGTCCCACGGCTGCGGTGTCAGTTCCTACTAGTTACATTATATCCGTGGGAGGTGTTGGTGCCATCCACGGGTTCGTTCGGAGGCTGTTTCGAGTTCTCACCCTCTAACGCCATGTTTTTAAACATAAGTCTAGAAATATGCAAATTATCATTGTATTCTCAAACTGGGAGTCCCGCGATTGCGTTGTCAGTTCCTACGAGTTACATTGGTCCCGTGGGAGGTGTTGGTGCCACCCACAGGGCCGTTCGGGGGCTCTTTCGAGTTTTCATCCTCTAATGCCATATTTTTAAGCCCAAGTCTAGATATATGCAAATTACCATCGTATTCTCAAACAGAGGGTCCCACGGCTGCGAGGTCAGTTCGTATGAGTTACACTGGTCCCGTGGGAGGTGTTGGTGCCACCCAAGGCGCCGTTTGGGGGCTGTTTCGAGTTTTCACCCTCTAACGCCATGTTTTTAAGCCTAAGTCAAGAAATATGCAAATTATCATCGTATTCTCAAATTGGGAGTACCGCGGCTAGGGGGTCAGTTCCTCGAGCTACATTGGTCCCGTGGGTAGTGTTGGTGCCACCCAAGGGGCCGTTCGAGGGATGTTTTATGTTTTCACCCTCTAACGCTATGTTTTTAAGCCTAAGTCAAGAAATATGAAAATTATCATCGTATTCTCAAATCGGGAGTCCCGCGGCTAGGGGGTCAGTTCCTTCGAGTTACATTGGTCCTGTGGGAGGTGTTGGTTCCATCCACGGGATCGTTCGGAGGCTGTTTCGAGTTCTCACCCCCTAACGCCATGTTTTTAAGCCTTTGTCTTAAAATATGCAAATTAACTTCGTATTCTCAAACCGGGAGTCCCGCGGCTGCGGGGTCAGTTCCTACGAGTTACATTGGTCCCGTGGTAGGTGTTGATGCCACCCACAAGGCCGTTCGGGGGCTATTTCGAGTTTTCACCCTGTAACGAAATATTTTTAAGCCTAAGTCTAGAAATATGCAAATTACCTTCATATTCTCCAACCGGGAGTCCCGCGGCGGCGGTGTCAATTCATACGAGTTACATTAGTCCTGTTGGAGGTGTTGGTGCCACCCACGAGGCCGTTCGGGGACTGTTTCGAGTTTTCACCCTCTAACGCCATATTTCTAAGGCTGAGTCTAGAAATATGCCAATTAACTTCGTATTCTCATATAGAGAGTCCGTATGGGCTGCGGGGTCAGTTCCTACTAGTTACATTGGTCCCGTGGGAGGTGTTGGTGCCATCCACGGGATCGTTCGGAGGCTGTTTTGAGTTATCACCCTCTAACGCCATGTTTTTAAGCCTAAGTCTAGAAATATGCAAATTATCATTGTATTCTCAAATCGGGAGTCCCGAGATTGCGTGGTCAGTTCCTACGAGTTACATTGGTCCCGTGGGAGGTGTTGGTGCCACCCATAGGGCCGTTCGGGGGCTGTTTTGAGTTTCACCCTCTAACGCCATATTTTTAAGCCTAAGTCTAGATATATGCAAATTACCATCGTATTCTCAAACAGAGAGTCCCGCGGCTGCGGGGTCAGTTCGTACGAGTTACATTGGTCCCGTGGGAGGTGTTGGTGACACCCAAGGGGCCGTTTGGGGGCTATTTCGAGTTTTCACACTCTAACGCCATGTTTTTAAGCCTAAGTCAAGAAATATGCAAATTATCATCGTATTCTCAAACCGGGAGTCCCACGGCTACGGGGTCAGTTCCTATGAGTTATACTGGTCCCGTGGGTGGTGTTGGTGCCACCCACGGGGTCGTTCGAGGGCTGTTTCGAGTTTACACCCTCTAACGCCATATTTTTAAGCCTAAGTATAGAAAAATACAACTTATCATTGTATTCTCAAATCGAGAGTCCCGCGGCTGTGGGGTCACTTCCTACGAGTCACATTGGTCCCGTGGGTGGTGGTTGTGCCACCCACGGGGCCGTTGGGGGGCTGTTTCGCGTTGGCACCCTCTAACGCCATATTTTTAAGCCTAAGTCTAGAAATATGCAAATTACCTTCTTATTCTCAAACCGAGAGTCCCACGGCTGTGGGGTCGGTTCCTACGAGTTACATTGGTCCCGTGGGAGGTGTTAGTCCCACCCACGGGGACGGTCGGGGGCTGTTTTGAGTTCTCACCCTCTAACGCCATGTTTTAAAGCCTAACTCTGGAAAAATAAAATTAATCATCGTATTCTCAAATCGAGAGTCCCGCGGCTATGGGGTCACTTCTTACGAGTCACATTGGTCCCGTGCGAGGTGTTGGTGCCACCCACGGGGCAGTTCGGGGGCTGTTTCGAGTTTTCACCCTCTAACGCGATATTTTTAAGCCCAAGTCTTGATATATACAAATTACCGCCGTATTCTCAAACAGAGAGTCTCGCGGCTGCGGGGTCAGTTCGTATGAGTTACATTGGTCCCGTGGGAGGTGTTGGTGCCACCCACGGGACCATTCAGGGGCTGTTTCGTGTTTTCACCCTCTAACGCCATGTTTTTAAGCGTAAGTCAAGAAATATGCAAATTATCGTCGTATTCTCAAATCGGGAGTCCCGCGGCTGTGGGGTCAGTTCCTACGAGTTACAATTGTCCCATGGGAGGTGTTGGTGCCACCCACGTGGATGTTCGAGGGCCGTTTCGAGTTTTCACCCTCTAACGCCATGTTTTGCTTAAGTCTAGAAATATGCAAATTACCTTCGTATTCTCAAACTGGGAGTCCCATGGCTACGAGGTTAATTCCTACGAGTTACATTGGTCCCGTGGGAGGTGTTGGTGCAACCCATGGGGACGTTCGGGGGATGTTTCGAGTTCTCTCCCTCTAATGCAATGTTTTTAAGCCTAAGTGCAGAAATATGAAAATTACCTTCTAATTCTGAAACCGAGAGTCCCGCGGCGGCGGGGTCAGTTCCTACGAGTTCCATTGGCCCCTTGGGAGGTGTTGGTGCCACCCACGGGGCTGTTCGGGGGCTGTATCGAGTTTTCACCCTATAACGCCATATTTTTAAGCCTAAGTCTTGAAATTTGCAAATTACCTTCGTATTCTCAAACCGGGAGTCCCTCGACTGCGGGGTCAGTTCCTACGAGTTACATTGGTCCCGTGGGAGGTTATGGTGCCACCCACGCGGGCTATTTTAAATTTTCACCCTCTAACGCCATGTTTTAAAGCCTAAGTCTATAACTATGCAATTTATCATCGTATTCTCAAACCGAGAGTCTCGCGGCTGCGGGGTCAGTACCTACCAGTTACATTGGTCCCGTTGGAGGTGTTGTTGCCACCCACAAGGCCGTTCGAGAGCTATTTCGAGTTTTCACCCTCTAACAACATATTTTTAAGCCTAAGTCTAGAAATATGCAAATTACCTTCGTATTCTCAAACCGGGAGTCCCACGACTGAGGGGTAAGTTCCTACGAGGTACATTGGTCCTATTGGAGGTGTTGGTGGCACCCACGAGGCCGTCCGGGGACTATTTTGAGTTTTCACCCTCTAACGCGATATTTTTAAGCCTGAGTCTAGAAATATGCAAATTACCTTCGTATTCTCAAATAGAGAGTCCGTACGGGCAACGGGGGCAGTTCCAACAAGTTACAATGGTCCCGTTGGAGGTGTCGGTGCCACCCATGGGGCCGTTCGGGGCCTGTTTCAAGTTTTCACCCTCTAACACCATATTTTTAAGCCTAAGTCAAGAAATATGCAAATTACCTACGTATTCTCAAATCGGGAGTCCCGCGGCTGTGGGGTTAGTTCCTACAAGTTACATTGGTCCCGTGAGAGGTGTTGGTGTCACCCACGGGTCCGTTCGAGGGATCTTTCGAGTTTTCACACTCTAACGCCATATTTTTAAGCCTAAGTCTAGAGATATGCAAATTATCGTCGTATTATCGAACATAGAGTCCCGCGGCTATGGGGTCAGTTCGTACGAGTTACATTGGTCTCGTGGGAGGTGTTGGTGCCACCCACTTGGACGATCGGGGGCTGTTTCGAGTTCGCACCCTCTAATGCCATGTTTTTAAACCTAAGTCTAGTAATATGTAAATTACCTTCTAATTCTCAAACCAAGATCCCCGCGGCTATGGCGTCCGTTCCTACGAGTTACATTGGTCCCATGGGAGGTGTTGGTGCCACCCACGGGGCCGTTCGAGGGCTGTTTCGAGTTGTCACCCTCTAACGTCATGTTTTGCTTAAGTCTAGTTATATGCAAATTACCTTCGTATTCTCAAACTGGGAGTTCGGTGGCTGCGGGGTCAGTTCCTACGAGTTAAATTGGTCCCGTGGGAGGAGTTGGTGCCACCCACGGGGACGATCGGGGGCTGTTTCGAGTTCTCACACACTAACGCCATGTTTTTAAGCCTAAGTCTAGAAAAATACAACTTATTGTCATATTCTCAAACCGAGAGTCCCGCGGCTATGGGGTCACTTCCTACGAGTTACATTGGTCCCGTTGGAGGTGTTGGTGCCACCCACTTGGACGATCGGGGGCTATTTCGAGTTCTCTACCTCTAACACCATGTTTTTAAACCTAAGTCTACCAATATTTAAATTACCTTCTAATTCTCAAACCGAGAGCCCCGCGGCTGTGGCGTCCATTCCTACAAGTTACATTGGTCCCGTGGGAGGTGTTGGTGCCAACCACGGGGCCGTTCGAGGGCTGTTTCAAGTTTTCACCCTCTAATGCCATATTTTTAAAACTAAGTCTAGAAATATGCAAATTACCTTTGTATTCTCAAACCGGGAGTCCCGCAGCTGCGGGGTTAGTTCCTACGAGTTACATTGGTCCCGTGTGAGGTGTTCGTGCCACCCACGGGGACGGTCGGGGGCTGTTTCGAGTTCTCACCCTCTAATGCCATATTTTTAACCCTAAGTCTTGAAATATGCAAATTACCTTCGTATTCTTAAACGAGTGTCCTGCGGCTGCGGGGCCAGTTCCTACGAGTTACATTGGTCCCGTGGGAGGTGTTGGTGCCACCCATTTGGACGATCGGGTGTTGGTTTGAGTTCTCTCCCTCTAACGTCATGTTTTTAAACCTAAGTCTAGAAATATGAAAATTATCATCGTATTGTCAAATCGGGAGTCCCGCGGATGCTGGGTCAGTTCGTACGAGTTACCTTGGTCCAGTGGGAGGTGTTGGTGGCACCCACGGGGACGTTCGGTGCCTGTTTCGAGTTCTCACCCTCTAACGCCATGTTTTTAAGCCTAAGTCTATAAATATGCATATTATCGTCATATTCTCAAACCGAGAGTCGCGCGACTGCGGGGTCAGTTCCTACGAGGTACATTGGTCCTGTGGGAGGTGTTGGTGCTACCCACGAGGTCGTTCGGGGACTGTTTTGAGTTTTCACCCTCTAACGACATATTTTTATGCCTTAGTCTAGAAATATGTAAATTACCGTCGTATTCTCAAACAGAGAGTCCCGCGGCTACGGGGTCAGGTCCTACGAGTTACATTGGTCCCGTGGGAGGTGTTGGTGCCACCCACGAGGCCGTTCGGTGGCTGTTTCAAGTTTTCACCCTCTAACGGCATGTTTTTAAGCCTATGTCTAGAAATATGCAAATTATTATCATATTCTCAAATCGGGAGTCCCGCGGCTACTGGGCCAGTTCCTACTAGTTACATTGGTCCTGTCGGAGGTGTTGGCGCCACCCACGGGGCCGTTCGGGGGCTGTTTCGATTTCTCACCCTCTAATGCCATATTTTTAAGTCTAAGTCTTGAAATATGCAAATTACCTTCGTATTCTTAACCGAGAGTCCCGCGGCTGCGGGGCCAGTTCCTACGAGTTACATTGGTCCCGTGGGAGGTGTTGGTGCCACCCATTTGGACAATCGGGTGTTGGTTTGAGTTCTCTCCCTCTAACATCATGTTTTTAAACCTAAGTCTAGAAATATGCAAATTATCATCGTATTTTCAAATCGGGAGTCCTGCGGCTGCGGGGTCAGTTCGTACGAGTTACCTTGGTCCCGTGGGAGGTGTTGGTGCCACCCACGGGGACGTTCGGGGCCTGTTTCGAGTTCTCACCCTCTAACGCCATGTTTTTAAGCCTAAGTCTAGAAATATGCATATTATCGTCATATTCTCAAACCGGGAGTCACGCGACTGCGGGGTCAGTTCCTACGAGGTACATTGGTCCTGTGGGAGGTGTTGGTGCTACCCACGAGGCCGTTCAGGGACTGTTTTGAGTTTTCACCCTCTAACGCCATATTTTTATGCCTTAGTCTAGAAATATGTAAATTACCTTCGTATTCTCAAACAGAGAGTCCTGCAGCTACGGGGTCAGGTCCTACGAGTTACATTGGTCCCGTGGGAGGTGTTAGTGCCACCCACGAGGCCGTTCGGTGGATGTTTCAAGTTTTCACCCTCTAACGGCATGTTTTTAAGCCTATGTCTAGAAATATGCAAATTATTATCGTATTCTCAAATCGGGAGTCCCGCGGCTACTGGGCCAGTTCCTACTAGTTACATTGGTCCTGTGGGAGGTGTTGGCGCCACCCACGGGGCCGTTCGGGGGCTGTTTCGAGTTCTCACCCTCTAACGCATTATTTTTAAGCCCAAATCTAGAAATATAAAAATTATCATTGTATTATCACACCGGGAGTCCCGCGACTACGGGGTCATTTCCTACGAGTTACATTGGTCCCGTGGGAGGTGTGGGTGCCACCCGCGAGGCCGTTCGAGGGCTGTTTCGAGTTTTCACCCTCTAACGCTATGTTTGAGTTAAGTCTGGAAATACGTAAATTTCCTTCGTATTCTCAAACCGGGAGTCCCGCGACTGCGGTGTCTGTTCCTATGAGTCAGATTGGTCCCGTGGTAGGTGTTGGTGACACCCACGATGACATTCGGGGTTTTTTTTTAGTTCTCACCTTCTAATGCCATGTTTTTAAGCCTAAGTCTGGAAATATGCAAATTATCGTTAGAATCTCAAACCGGGAGTCCCGCAACTGCGGGGTCAGTTGCTACGAGTTACATTGGTCCCGTGGAGGTGCCACCCACGGGGTCGTTTGGGAGCTGTTTTGAGTTTTTACGCTCTAACGCTATATTTTTAAGCCTAAGTCTAGAAATATGCAAATTACCATCGTATTCTCAAACAGAGAGTCCTACGGCTGCGGGGTCGCTTCCTACGAGGTACATTGGTCCCGTGGGAGGTGTTGGTGCCACCCACAGGGACGTTCGGGGGCTGTTTCGAATTCTAACCATCTAACGCCATGTTTTTAAGCCGAAGTCTAGAAATATGAAAATTATGGTCGTATTCTCAAACTGTGAGTTCCGCGGCTGCAGTGTCAGTTCCTATCAGTTAGATTGGTCCCGTGGGAGGTGTTAGTGCCACCCATGGGGCCGTTCGGGGGCTGTTTTCAGTTTTCACCGTCTAATGCCATATTTTTAAGCCTAAGTCAAGAAATATGCTAATAACTTCGTATTCTCAAACCGGGTGTCATGCGGCTATGGGGTCAGTTCCTACGAGTTACATTGGTCCCGTGAGAGGTGTTGGCGTCACCCATTGGTCTGTTCGAGGGCTCTTTCGAGTTTTCACCCTCTATCACCATATTTTTAATCCCAAGTCTATAAATATGCAAATTATCGTCGTATTCTCGAACTGAGAGTCCCGAGGCTGAGGGGTCAGTTCGTACGAGTTATATTGGTCCCGTGGGAGGTGTTGGTGCCACCCACTTGGACGATCGAGGGCTGTTTCGAGTTCTCTCCCTCTAACGCCATGTTTTTAAACTTAAGTCTAGAATTATGCGAGTTATCAACGTATTCTCAAACCCGAAGTCCCCCGACTGCGGCATCTATTCCTACGAGTTACATTGGTCTCGTGGGAGGTGTTGGTGCCACCCCCGGGGCCGTTCGAGGGTTGTTTCGAGTTTTCACCCTCTAACGCCATATTTTTAAGCCCATGTCTAGAAATATGCAAATTACCATCGTATTATCAAACAGAGTGTCCCGCGGCTACGGGGTCAGTTCGTACGAGTTACATTGGTCCCGTGGGACATGTTGGTGCCACCCACTGGGTCGTTCGGGGGTTGTTACGAGTTTTCACCCTCTAATGCCGTGTTTTTAAGCCTAAGTCAAGAAATATGCAAATTATCATCGTATTCTCAAATCGGGAGTCCCGCCGCTGTGAGGTCAGTTCCTACGAGATACATTGGTCCCGTAGGAGGTGTTGGTGCCTACCACGGGGCCGTTCGAGGGCTGTTTTGAGTTTTCACCCTCTAACGTCATGTTTTGCTTCAGTCTAGAAATATGCAAATTACCTTCGTATTCTCAAGTCAAGAGTCCTGCGGCTGTGGGGTCAGTTCCTACGAGTAACATTGGTCTCGTGGGAGGTGTTGGTGCCAACCACGGGGCCGTTCGGGGATGTTTTGAGTTTTCACCCTCTAACGCCATATTTTTAAGCCCAAGTCTAGAAATATGCAAATTACCATCGTATTATCAAACAGAGTGTCCCGCGGCTGCGAGGTCAGTTCGTACGAGTTACATTGGTCCCGAGGGAGGTGTTGGTGCCACCCAGAGGGTCGTTCGGGGGTTGTTCCGAGTTTTCACCCTCTAACGCCGTGTATTTAAGCCTAAGTCAAGAAATATGCAAATTATCATCGTATTCTCAAATCGGGAGTCCCGCCGCTGTGGTGTCAGTTCCTACGAGATACATTGGTCCCGTGGGAGGTGTTTGTGCCACCCACGAGGTCGTTCGGGGGTTGTTCTGAGTTTTCACCCTCTAACGCCGTGTTTTTAAGCCTAAGTCAAGAAATATGCAAATTACGTTTGTATTCTCAAATCGGGAGTCCATTGGCTGTGGGGTCAGTTCCTATGAGTTACATTGGTCCCGAGGGAGGTGTTGGTGCCACCCACGGGGCAGTTCGAGGGTTGTTTTGATTTTTCACCCTCTAACGCCATATTTCGCTTAAGTCTAGAAATATGCAAATAATTGTCGGATTATCCAACCGGGACTCCCGCGACTGCGGGGTCAGTTCCTACGAGGTACATCGGTCCCGTGGGAGGTGTGGGTGCCACCCACAGGGACGTTCGGGGACTGTTTTGAGTTCTCACCCTCTAACGCAATATTTTTAAGCGTAAGCCTAGAAACATGCAAATTTCTATTGTATTCTCAAATAGAGAGTCACGCGGCTGAGGGGTCAGTTCCTACGAGTTATATTGGTCCAGTGGGAGGCGTTGGTGCCACCCACGGGGCCGTTCGGGGGCTATTTCGAGTTTTCATCCTCTAACGCCATGTTTTTAAGCCTATGTCAAGAAATATGTAAATTATCGTCGTATTCTCAAATCGGGAGTCCCGCGTCTGTGGGGTCAGTTCCTACGAGTAACATTGGTCCCGTGGGTGGTGTTGGTACCACCCACGGGGCCGTTCGGGGGCTGTTTCAAGTTTTCACCCTCTAACCCCATATTTTTAAGCCCAAGTCTAGAAATATGAAAATTACCGTCATATTCTCCAACAGAGAGTCCCTTGGATGCAGGGTCAGTTCGTACGAGTTATATTGGTCCCGTGGGAGGTGTTGGTGCCACCCACGGGGCCGTTTGGGGGCTGTTTCAAGTTTTCACCCTCTAACGCCTTGTTTTAAAGCCTTTGTCCGGAAATATGCAAATTATCGTCGTATTCCCAAATCGGGAGTCCCGCGGCTATGGGATCAGTCCCTTCGAGTTACATTGGTCCCGTGGGAGGTGTTGGTGCCACCCCCGGGGCTGTTCGAGGGCTGTTTCGAGTTTTCACCCACTAACGCCATGTTTTTCTTCAGTCTAGAAATATGCAAATTACCTATGAATTCTTAAACCGAGAGTCCCGCGGATGTGGCGTTAGTTCCTACGAGTTACATTTGTCCCGTGGGAGGTGTTGGTTCCACCCATGGGGGTGTTCGTGGGATGTTACGAGTTTTGACCCTCTAACGCTCTATTTTTAAGCCTAAGTCTAGAAATATGCAAATTACTAGTGTATTCTCAAACAGAGAGTCACGCGGCTGCGGGGTTAGTTCCTACGAGTTATATTTGTCCCGTGGGAGGTGTTGGTGCCACCGACGGGGCCGTTCAGAGGCCTTTTCGAGTTTTCATCCTCTAACGCCATATTTTTAAGCCTAAGTCTAGAAATATACAAATTACCTTCGTATTCTCAAACCGGGAGTCCCGTGACTGTGGGGTCAGTTCGTCCGAGTTACATTGGTCCCATGAGAGGTGTTGGTGTCAACCACGGTTCCGTTCGGGGGCTCTTTCGAGTTTTCACCCTCTAACGCCAGGTTTTTAAACCTAAGTCTAGAAATATGCAAATTATCATCGTATTCTCAAACCGGGAGTCCCGCGACTGCGGGGTCAGTTCCTATGAGTTACATTGGTCCCGTGGGAGGTGTTGGTTCCACCCACGGTGCCGTTCAGGGGTTGTTTCGAGTTTTCATCCTCTAACGCCATATTTTTAAGCCCAAGTCTAGAAATATGGAAATTAGCATAGTATTCTTGAACAGAGAGTCCCGCTGGTGTGGGGTCAGTTCGTACGAGTTACATTGGTCCCGTGGGAGGTGTTGGTGCCACCCACTTGGACGATCAGGGGTAGTTTCGAGTTCTCTCCCTCTAACGCCATGTTTTCAAACCTAAGTGTAGAAATATGTAAATTATCGTCGTATTGTCATTTCCTACGAGTTACATTGATCCCGTGGGAGGTGTGGGCGCCACCCACGAGGCCGTTCGAGGGATGTTTCGAGTTTTCACCCTCTAACGCTATATTTTAAAGCCTAAGTCAAGAAAAATGCAAATTACCGTCGTATTCTCAAACGGAGAGTCACGCGGATGCGGGGTCAGTTCCTACTAGTTACATTGGTCCCGTGGGAGGTGTTGGGCAAACCCACGGGGACGTTTGGAGGTTGTTTCGAGTTCTCACCCTCTAATGGAATGTTTTTAAGACTAAGTCTAGAAATATGCAAATTATCATCGTATTCGCAAATCGGGAGTCCCACGACTGTTGGATCAGTTCCTACGAGTTACATTGGTCCTGTGGAAGGTGTTGACGCCACCCACGGGGGCGTTCTGGGGCTTTTTTAACTTTTCACCCTCCAACGCCATGTTTTTAAGCTGGAACTATGCAATTTATTGTCGTATTCTCAAATCGAGGTGTTCGTGCGAGGTGTTGGTGTCACCCACAGTTCCGTTCGAGGGTTGTTTCGAGATTTCACCCTCTAACGCCATGCTTTGCTTAAGTCTAGAAATATGCAAATTATTGTTGGATTATCAAACCGGGAGTCCCGCGACTATGGGGTCAGTTCCTACGAGGTACATCGGTCCCGTGGGAGGTGTTGGTGCCACCCACGGGGATGTTCCGGGACTGTTTCGAGTTCTCACCCTCTAACGCCATATTTTGAAGCCTAAGCCTAGAAACTTGCAAATTACCATTGTATTCTCAAACATAGAGTCCCGCGGCTGTGGGGTCAGTTCCTACGAGTTATATTGGTCCCGCGGGAGGTGTTGGTGCCACCCACGGGGCCGTTCGGGGGTTGTTTTGAGTTTTCACCCTCCAACGCCATGTTTTTAAGCCTAAATCTAAAAATATGAAAATTATCGTCGTATTCTCAAAACGGGAGTCCCGCGGCTGCAGGGTGAGTTCCTACGAGTTACATTGGTCCCGTTGGAGGTGTTGGTGCCACCCACGGGGCCGTTCGCGGGCTATTTGAAGTTTTCACTCTCTAACGCCATATTTTTAAGCTTAAGTCTAGAATTATGCAAATTACCTTCGTATTCTCAAACAGAGAGTCCAGCGGCTGCGGGGTCAGGTCCTACGAGTGATATTGGTCCCCTCGGAGGTGTTGGTGCCACCACGGGGCCGTTTGGGGACTGTTTCGATTTTTCACCCTCTAACGCCATGTTTTTAAGCCTAAGTCTACAAATATGAAAATTATCATCGTATTCTCAAACCGGGAGTCCCGCGACTGCGGGGTCAGTTCCTACGAGTTACATTGGTCCCGTGGGAGATGTTGGTGCCACCCACGGGTCCGTTGGTGGGATGTTTCGAGTTTTCACCCTCTAACGCCATGTTTTTCAGCCTAAGTCTAGAAACATGCAAATTTTTGTTGTATTCTCAAATAGAGTGTCCCGTGATTGAAGGGTCAGTTCCTACGAGTTATATTGGTCCCGTGGGAGGTGTTGGTGCCACCCACGGGGCCGTTCGGGGGCTATTTCGAGTTTTCACCCTCTAACGCCATGTTTTTAAGCCTATGTCAAGAAATATGCAAATTATCATCGTTTTCTCAAATCGGGAGTCCCGCATCTGTGGGGTCAGTTCCTACGAGTAACATTGGTCGCTTGGGTGGTGTTGGTGCCACCCACGGGGCCGTTCGGGGGTGTTTCGAGTTCTCTCCCTCTAACGCCATATTTTTAAGCCTAAGTCTAGAAATATACAAATTATCATCGTATTCTCAAATCGGAGGTCCCACGGGTGCGAGGTTAGTTCCTACGAGTTACATTGGTCCCGAGGGAGGTGTTGGTGCCACCCACGGGGCCGTTCGGGGACTGTTTCGAGTTTTCACCCTCTAACGCCATATTTTTAAGCCTAAGTCTAGAAATATGCAAATTATTGTCATATTCTCAAACAGAGAGTCTTGCGGCTGCGAGGTCAGTTCCTAGGGTGATATTGGTCCCCTAGAAGGTGTTGGTGCCACCCACGGGGCCGTTCGGGGGATGTTTCGAGTTTTCACCCTCAAACTCCATTTTTTTAAGCCTAAGTCTAGAAATATGCAAATTACCTTCGTATTCTCAAACCGGGAATCCTACGGCTGCGGTGTCAGTTCCTACGAGTTACATTGGTCCCGAGGGTGGGGTTGGTGCCACCCACGGGGCCGTTCAGGGATTGTTTCGAGTGTTCACCCTCTGACACCATGTTTTTAAGATTAAGTCCAGAAATATACAAATTATCGTTCTATTCTCAAACCGGGAGTCCCACGGCTGCGCGGTTAGTTCCTACGGGTGATATTGGTCCCTTGGAAGTGTTGGTGCCACCCACTAGTCTGTTGGTGGGCTGTTTCGAGTTTCCCCCCCTAACGCCATGTTTTTAATCCTAAGTCTTGAAATATGCAAATTACGTTGGTATTCTCAAATCGGGAGTCCCGCGGCTGCGGTGTCAGTTCCTACGAGTTACATTGGTCCCGAGGGTGGTGTTGTTGCCACCCACGGGGTCGTTCAGGGGTTGTTTCGAGTATTCACCCTCTGACACCATGTTTTTAAGATTAAGTCCAGAAATATACAAATTATGGTTGTATTCTCAAATCGGGAGTCCCACGGCTGCGGGGTCAGTTCCTACGAGTTAGATTGGTCCCGTTCGAGGTGTTGGTGCCATCCACGGGTCCGTTCGGGTGATGTTTCGAGTTTTCACCCTCTAACGCCATATTCTTAAGCCGAAGTCCATAAATATGTAAATTACCATCGTATTCTCAAACAGAGAGTCCCGCGACTGCGGGGTCAGTTCCTACGACATACATTGGTCCCTTGGGAGGTGTCGGTGCCACCCACGGGGCCGTTCTAAGGCTGTTTCGAGTTTTCACCCTCTAACGCCATGTTTTTAAGCCTAAGCCTAGAAATATGCAAATTATCATCGTATTCTCAAATCGGGAGTCCCACGGCTGCGAAGTCAGTTCCTACGAGTTACATTGGTCCCGAGGGAGGTGTTGGTGCCACCCACGGGGCCGTTCGAGGGTCGTTTCGAGTTTTTACCCTCTAACGCCATATTTTTAAGCCTAAGTCAAGAAATATGCAAATTACCTTCGTATTCTCAAACTGAGAGTCTCGTGGTTGCGGGGTCAGTTCCTAAGAGTTAAATTGGTCCCGTGGGAGGTGTTGGTACCACCCACGGGGCCGTTCGTGGGCTGTTTCGAGTTTTCACCCTCTAACGCTATATTTTTAAGCCTAAGTGTAGAATTATGCAAATTACCATCGTATTCTCAAATAGAGAGTCCCGTGGCTACGGGGTAAGTTCCTATGAGTTACATTGGTCCAGTGGGAGGTGATGGTGCCACCCACAGGGCCATTCGGAGGTCGTTTTGAGTTTTCATCCTCTAACGCCATATTTTTAAGTCTAAGTCTAGAAATATGCAAATTACCTTCGTATTCTCAAACCGGGAGTTATCCGACTGCAGGGTCAGTTTGTACGAGTTACATTGGTCCCGTGGGAGGTGTTGGTGCCACCCACGGGGTCGTTTGGCAGCTGTTTTGAGCTTTCACCCTCTAACGCCTTATTTTAAATCCTAAGTCAAGAAATATGAAAATTATCGTCGTATTCTCAAATCGGGAGTCCCACGGCTGTGGGGTCAGTTCCTACGAGTTACATTGGTCCCTTGGGAGGTCTTCGTGCCACCCCCGGGGCCGTTCGAGGGCTGTTTCGACTTTTCACCATCTTACGCCATGTTTTGCTTCAGTCTAGAAATATGAAAATTACCTTCGAATTCTTAAAGAGAGAGTACCACGACTGTGGCGTCAGTTCCTACGAGTTTAATTAGTCCCGTGGGAAGTGTTGGTGCCACCCACGGGGCCCTTCGGGGGATGTTTCGAGTTTTCACCCTCTAACGCAATATTTTTAAGCCTAAGTCCAGAAATATACAAATTGTCAACGTATTCTCAAACAGAGAGTCACACGGCGGTGGGATCAGTTCCTACGAGTTACATTGGTCCCGTGGGAGGTGTTGGTGCCACCCACGGGGCCGTTCGGAGTCCATTTCGAGTTTTCATCCTCTAACACCATATTTTTAAGCCTAAGTCTAGAAATAAGTAAATTACCTTCGTATACTCAAACAGGGAGTCCCACGGATGTCGGGTCAGTTCTTACGAGTAACATTGGTCCCGTGGGAGGTGTTGGTGCCACCCACAGGGAAGTTCAAGGGCTGTTTCGAGTTTTCACCCTCTAACGCCATGTTTTTCTTAAGTCTAGAAATATGCAAATTACCTTCGTATTCTCAAATCGGGAGTCCCACGGCTGCGGGGTCAGTTCCTACGAGTTATATTGGTCCCGTGGGAGGTGTTGGTGCCACCCACGGTGACATTCAGGGGCTGTTTCGAGTTCTCACCTTCTAATGCCATGTTTTTAAGCCTAAGTCTAGAAATATGCAAATTATCATCGTAATCTCAAATCGGGAGTCCCGCGACTGTGGGGTCAGTTCCTACGAGTAACATTGGTCCCGTGGGAGGTGTGGGTGCCACCCACAGGGCCGTTCGAGGGATGTCTCGATTTTTAACCCTCTAACGCTATATTTTTAAGCCTTAGTCCAGAAATATGCAAATTACCATCGTATTCTCAAACAGAGAGTCACGCGGCTGCGGGGTCAGTTCCTACGAGTTAAATTGGTCCCGTGGGAGGTATTGGTGCCACCTACGGGGACATTTGGGGGCTGTTTCGAGTTCTCACCCTCTAACACCATCTTTTTAAGCCTAAGTCTAGAAATACGCAAATTATCATTGTATTCTCAAATCGGGAGTCCCATGACTGCGGGGTCTGTTCCTACGAGTTACATTGGTCCCGTGGGAGGTGTTGATGCCACCCACGGGGCCGTTCGGGGGCTTTTTTGAGTTTTCACCCTAACGCCATGTTTTTAAGCCTATGTCAAGAAATATGCAAATTATCATCGTATTTTCAAACTGGGAGTCCCGCGGTTGTGGGGTCAGTTCCTGCGAGTAACATTGGTCCCTTGGGTGGTGTTGGTGCCACCCACGGGGCGGTTCGGAGGCTGTTTCGATTTCTCTCCCTATAACTCTATGTCTTTAAGACTAAGTCTTGAAATATGCAAATTAACATCGTATTCTCAAACCAGGAGTCCAGCGGCTGCGAGGTCAGTTCCTACGAGTTACATTGGTCCCGAGGGAGGTGTTGGTGCCACCCACGGGGCCGTTCGGGGACTGTTTCGAGTTTTCACCCTCTAACGCCATATTTTTAAGCCTAAGTCTAGTAATATGCAAATTATCATCGTATTCTCAAACAGAGAGTCCCGCGGCTGCGGGATCAGTTCCTACGAGTGATATTGGTCCCCTGGGAGGTGTTGGTGCAATCCACGGGGCCGTTCGGGGGCTGTTTCGCATTTTTACCGTCTAACGCCATATTTTTAAGCCTAAGTCTAGAAATATGCAAATTATCGTCGTATTCTCAAACCAGGAGTCCCCCGGCTGCGGGGTCAGTTCCTACGAGTTACATTGGTCCCGTGGGAGGTGTTGTTGCCACCGACGGGGCCGTTCAGTGGCTCTTTTGGAGTATTCACCCGCTAAAACCTTGTTTTTAAGTTTAAGTCTAGAAATATGCAAATTATCATCGTATTCTCAAACCGGGAGTCCCGCGACTGCGGGGTCATTTCCTATGAGTTACATTGGTCCCGTGGGAGGTGTTGGTGCCACCCACGGGGCTGTTCGGGGGTTGTTTCGAGTTTTCACCCTTTAACGCCATATTTTTAAGCCTAAGTCTATAAATATGCAAATTGCAGTCTTATTCTCAAATAGAGAGTCCCGCGGCTGCAAGGTCAGTTCCTACGAGGTACATTGGTCTCGTGGGAGGTGTTGGTCCCACCGAAGGGGACGTTCGGGGGATGTTTTGAATTCTCACCATCTAACGCCATGTTTTTCATCCTAAGTCTAGAAATATGCAAATTATGGTTGTATTCTCAAATCGAGAGTTCTGCGGCTGCGAGGTCAGTTCCCACGAGTTACATTGGTCCGGTGGGAGGTGTTGGTGCCAGCCACGGGGACGTTTGGGGGCTGTTTCAAGTTCTCACCCTCTAACGCCATGTTTTTAAGCCTAAGTCTAGAAATATACAAATTATCATTGTATTCTCAAACCAGGAGTTTTGCGGCTGCGAGGTCAGTTCCTACGAGTTACATTAGTCCCGAGGGAGGTGTTGGTGCCACCCACGGGGCCGTTCGGGGACTGTTTCGAGTTTTAAGCCTCTAACACCATATTTTTAAGCCTAAGACTAGTAATATGCAAATTATCGTCGTATTCTCAAATAGAGAGTCCCGCGGCTGCGGGGTCAGTTCCAACGAGTTATATTGGTCCCCTGGAATGTGTTGGTGCAATCCACGGGGCCGTTCGGGGGATGTTTCGAGTTTTTACCCTCTAACGCCATATTTTTAAGCGTAAGTCTAGAAATATGAAAATTATCGTCGTATTCTCAAATCAGGAGTCCCGCGGCTGCGGGGTGAGTTCCTACGAGTTAAATTGATCCAGTGGGAGGAGTTCTTGCCACCCATGGGGACGTTCAGGGGCTCTTTCGAGTATTCACCCGTTGACACCTTGTTTTTAAGTCTAAGTCTAGAAATATGCAAATTATCATCGTATTCTCAAACCGGGAGTCCCGCGACTTGCGGGATCATTTCCTATGAGTTACATTGGTCCCGTGGGAGGTGTTGGTGCCACCCATGGGGCTGTTCGGGGGTTGTTTCGAGTTTTCACCCTCTAACGCCATATTTTTAAGCCTAAGTCTAGAAATAGGCAAATTGCCGTCGTATTCTCAAACAGAGAGTCCCGCGACTGCGGGGTCAGTTCCTACGAGGTACATTGGTCTCGTGGGAGGTGTTGGTACCACCGAAGGGGACGTTCGGGGCTGTTTTGAATTCTCACCATCTAACGCCATGTTTTTCAACCTAAGTCTACAAATATGCAAATTATGGTTGTATTCTCAAACCGAGAGTTCTGCGGCTGCGAGGTCAGTTCCTACGAGTTACATTGGTCCCGTGGGAGGTGTTGGTGCCACCCACGGAGACGTTTGGGGGTTGTTTCGAGTTCTCACCCTCTAACGCCATGTCTTTAAGCCTAAGTCTAGAAATATGCAAATTATCATTGTATACTCAAACTGGGAGTTTCACGGCTGTGAGGTCAGTTCCTACGTGTTACATTAGTCCCGAGGGAGGTGTTGGTGCCACTCACGGGGCCGTTCGGGGACTGTTTCAAGTTTTCACCCTCTAACGCCATATTTTTAAGCCTAAGTCTAGAAATATGCAAATTACTGTCTCATTCTCAAACAGAGAGTTCCGTGGCTGTGGGGTCAGTTACTACGAGTGATATTGGTCCCCTGGGAGGTGTTGGTGCCACCCACGGGGCCGTTCGGGGGCTGTTTCAAGTTTTCACTCTCTAACGCCATATTTTTAAGCCTAAGTCTAGAAATATGCAAATTATCATCGTATTTTCAAATCGAGGGTCCCGCGGCTACGGGGTCAGTTCCTACGGGTTACATTGGTTCCGTGGGAGATGTTGGTGCCACCCACGGGGCCGTTCTGGGGCTGTTTCGAGTTTTCACCCTCTAACGCCATGTTTTTAAGCCTAAGTCTAGAAATATGCAAATTACATTTCTATTATCAAATTGGGAGTCTCGCGGCTGCGGGGTCTGTTCCTACGAGTTACATTGGTTCCGAGGGGCGTGTTGGTGCCACCCACGGGGCCGTTCAGGTGCCGTTTTGAGTATTCACCCTCTGACACCATGTTTTTATGCTTAAGTCTAGAAATATGCAAATTTTCATTGTATTCTCAAATCGGGACTCTCACGGCTGCGGGGTCAGTACCTATGAGTTAGATTGGTCCCGTTGGAGGTGTTGGTGCCATCCACGGGTCCGTTCGGGGGCTGTTTCGAGTTTTCACCCTCAAACATCATATTTTTAATCCTAAGTCTAGAAATATGCAAATTACCATTGTATTCTCAAACAGAGAGTCCCGCGACTGCGGGGTCAGTTCCTAGGAGGTACATTTTTCCCGTGGGAGGAGTTGGTGCCACCCACGGGGCCGTTCCGGGGCTGTTTCGAGTTTTCACCCTCTAACACCATGTTTTTAAGTCTAAGTCTAGAAATAAGCAAATTATTGTCGTATTCTCAAATCGGGAGTCCCACGACTGTGGGGTCAGTTCCTACGAGTTACATTGGTCCCGTGGGAGGTGTTGGTGCCACCCCCGTGGCCGTTCGAGGGGTGTTTCGAGTTTTCACCCTCTGACGCCATGTTTTACTTCAGTCTAGAAATATGCACTTTACCTTCGTATTCTCAAACCGAGAGTCCTGTGGTTGTGGGGTCAGTTCCTACGAGTTTCATTAGTTTCGTGGGAGGTGTTGGTGCCACCCACGGGGCCCTTCGGGGGATGTTTTGAGTTTTCACCCTCTAACGCTATATTTTTAAGCCTAAGTGCAGAAATATGCAAATTACCATCATATTCTCAAACAGAGAGTCACGCGGCTGCCGGGTCAGTTCCTACGAGTTACATTGGTCCCGTGGGAGGTGTTGGTGCCACCCACGGGGCCGTTCGGAGGCCATTTCGAGTTTTCATCCTCTAACACCATATATTTGCAAGCCTAAGTCTAGAAATATGCAAATTACCTTCGTATTCTCGAACTGGGATTCCGTCGGCTGTGGGGTCAGTTCCTATGAGTTACATTGGTCCCGTGAGAGGTGTTGGTGTCACGTACGGCTCCGTTCGGGGGCTCTTTCGAGTTTTCACCCTCAAACGCCATGTTTTGTCTAAGTCTATAAATATGCAAATTACCTTCGTAATCTCAAACCGGGAGTCCTGCGACTGCGGGTTCAGTTCCTACGAGTTACATTGGTCCCGTGGGAGGTGTTGGTGCCACCCACTTGGACGATCGGGGGCTGTTTCGAGTTCTCTCCCTCTAACGCCATGTTTTTAAAGCTAAGTCTAGAAATATGAAAATTACCTTATAATTCTCAAACCGAGAGCCCCGCGTCTGTGGCGTCCGTTCCTACGAGTTACATTGGCCCCTTGGGAGGTGTTGGTGCCACCTACGGGGCGGTTCGGGGGTTGTTTCGAGTTTTCACCCTCCAACGCCATATTTTTTAGCCCAAGTCTAAAAATATGCAAACTACCATCGTATTCTAAAATAAAGAGTCCCGCGGCTGTGGGGTCAGTTCGTATGAGTTACATTGGTCCCGTGGGAGGTGTTGGTGCCACCCACGGGGATGTTCGGGGACTGTTTCGAGTTCTCACCCTCTAACGCCATATTTTGAAGCCTAAGCCTAGAAACATGAAAATTACCATTGTATTCTCAAACATAGAGTCCCACGGCTGCGGGGACAGTTCCTACGAGTTATATTGGTCCCGTGGGAGGTGTTGGTGCCACCCACAAGGCCGTTCGGGGGCTGTTTTGCATTTTCACCCTCTAACACCATATTTTTAAGCCTAAATCTAAAAATATGCAAATTATCGTCGTATTCTCAAAACGGGAGTCCCGCGGATGCAGGGTGAGTTCCTACGAGTTACATTGGTCCCGTTGGAGGTGTCGGTGCCACCCAAGGGGACGTTCGCGGGCTACTTTGAGTTTTCATTCTCTAACGCCATATTTTTAAGCTTAAGTCTAGAAATATGCAAATTACCTTCGTATTCTCAAACCGAGAGTTCCATGGCTGCGAGGTCAGTTCCTACAAGTTACATTGGTCCCGTGGGAGGTGTTGGCCCCACCCACGGGGACGTTTGGGGGCTGTTTCGAATTCTCACCCTCTAACTCCATGTTTTTAAGCCTAAGTCTAGAAATATGCAAATTTTCATTGTATTCTCAAATCGGGACTCCCACGGCTGCGGGGTCAGTACCTATGAGTTAGATTGGTCCCGTTAGAGGTGTTGGTGCCATCCACGGGGCCGTTCGGGGGCTGTTTCGAGTTTTCACCCGCAAACATCATATTTTTAATCCTAAGTCTAGAAATATGCAAATTACCATTGTATTCTCAAACAGAGAGTCCCGCGACTGTGGGGTAAGTTCTTAGGAGGTACATTTTTCCCGTGGGAGGAGTTGGTGCCACCCACGGGTCCGTTCTGGGGCTGTTTCGAGTTTTCACCCTCTAACACCATGTTTTTATGTCTAAGTCTAGAAATATGCAAATTATTGTCGTATTCTCAAATCGGGAGTCCCACGAGTGTGGGGTCAGTTCCTACGAGTTACATTGGTCCCGTGGGAGGTGTTGGTGCCACCCCCAGGGCGGTTCGAGGGGTGTTTCGAGTTTTCACCCTCTGACGCCATGTTTTACTTCAGTCTACAAATATGCAAATTACCTTCGTATTCTCAAACCGAGAGTCCTGTGGTTGTGGGGTCAGTTCCTACGAGTTTCATTAGTTCCGTGGGAGGTGTTGGTGCCACCCACGGGGCCCTTCGGGGGATGTTTTGAGTTTTCACCCTCTAACGCTATATTTTTAAGCCTAAGTGCAGAAATATGCAAATTACCATCATATTCTCAAACAGAGAGTCACGCGGCTGTCGGGTCAGTTCCTACGAGTTACATTGGTCCCGTGGGAGGTGTTGGTGCCACCCACGGGGCCGTTCAGAGGCCATTTCGAGTTTTCATCCTCTAACGCCATATATTTGCAAGCCTAAGTCTAGAAATGTGCAAATTACCTTCGTATTCTCGAAATGGGATTCCGTCGGCTGTGGGGTCAGTTCCTATGAGTTACATTGGTCCCGTGAGAGGTGTTGGTGTCACGTACGGCTCCGTTCGGGGGCTCTTTCGAGTTTTCACCCTCAAACGCCATGTTTTGTCTAAGTCTATAAATATGCAAATTACCTTCGTAATCTCAAACCGGGAGTCCTGCGACTGCGGGTTCAGTTCCTACGAGTTACATTGGTCCCGTGGGAGGTGTTAGTGCCACCCACTTGGACGATCGGGGGCTGTTTCGAGTTCTCTCCCTCTAACGCCATGTTTTTAAAGCTAAGTCTAGAAATATGAAAATTACCTTATAATTCTCAAACCGAGAGCCCCGCGTCTGTGGCGTCCGTTCCTACGAGTTACATTGGCCCCGTGGGAGGTGTTGGTGCCACCTACGGGGCGGTTCGGGGGTTGTTTCGAGTTTTCACCCACCAACTCCATATTTTTTAGCCCAAGTCTAAAAATATGCAAACTACCATTGTATTCTAAAATAAAGAGTCCCGCGGCTGTGGGGTCAGTTCGTATGAGTTACATTGGTCCCGTGGGAGGTGTTGGTGCCACCCACGGGGATGTTCGGGGACTGTTTCGAGTTCTCACCCTCTAACGCCATATTTTGAAGCCTAAGCCTAGAAACATGAAAATTACCATTGTATTCTCAAACATAGAGTCCCGCGGCTGCGGGGACAGTTCCTACGAGTTATATTGGTCCCGTGGGAGGTGTTGGTGCCACCCACAGGGCCGTTCGGGGGCTGTTTTGCGTTTTCACCCTCTAACACCATATTTTTAAGCCTAAATCTAAAAATATGCAAATTATCGTCGTATTCTCAAAACGGGAGTCCCGCAGCTGCAGGGTGAGTTCCTACGAGTTACATTGGTCCCGTTGGAGGTGTCGGTGCCACCCAAGGGGACGTTCGCGGGCTACTTTGAGTTTTCACCCTCTAACGCCATATTTTTAAGCCTAAGCCTAGAAACATGCATATTACCGTTGTATTCTCAAACATAGAGTCCCGCGGATGCGGGGTCAGTTCCTACGAGTTACATTGGTCCCGTGGGAGGTGTTGGTGCCACCCCCGGGGCCGTTCGAGGGGTGTTTCGAGTTTTCACCCTCTGACGCCATGTTTTACTTCAGTCTAGAAATATGCAAATTACCTTCGTATTCTCAACCGAGAGTCCTGTGGTTGTGGGGTCAGTTCCTACGAGTTTCATTAGTTCCGTGGGAGGTGTTGGTGCCACCCACGGGGCGCTTCGGGGGATGTTTTGAGTTTTCACCCTCTACCGCTATATTTTTAAGCCTAAGTGCAGAAATATGCAAATTACCATCATATTCTCAAACAGAGAGTCACGCGGCTGCCGGGTCAGTTCCTACGAGTTACATTGGTCCCGTGGGAGGTGTTGGTGCCACCCACGGGGATGTTCGGGGACTGTTTCGAGTTCTCACCCTCTAACGCCATATTTTTAAGCCTAAGCCTAGAAACATGCATATTACCGTTGTATTCTCAAACATAGAGTCCCGCGGATGCGGGGTCAGTTCCTACGAGTTACATTGGTCCCGTGGGAGGTGTTGGCCCCACCCACGGGGACGTTTGGGGGCTGTTTCGAGTTCTCACCCTCTAACTCCATGTTTTTAAGCCTCAGTCTAGAAATATGCAAATTTTCATTGTATTCTCAAATCGGGACTCCCACGGCTGTGGGGTCAGTACCTATGAGTTAGATTGGTCCCGTTGGAGGTGTTGGTGCCATCCACGGGGCCGTTCGGGGGCTGTTTCGAGTTTTCACCCGCAAACATCATATTTTTAATCCTAAGTCTAGAAATATGCAAATTACCATTGTATTCTCAAACAGAGAGTCCCGCGACTGTGGGGTAAGTTCTTAGGAGGTACATTTTTCCCGTGGGAGGAGTTGGTGCCACCCACGGGTCCGTTCTGGGGCTGTTTCGAGTTTTCACCCTCTAACACCATGTTTTTAAGTCTAAGTATAGAAATATGCAAATTATTGTCGTATTCTCAAATCGGGAGTCCCACGAGTGTGGGGTCAGTTCCTACGAGTTACATTGGTCCCGTGGGAGGTGTTGGTGCCACCCCCGGGGCCGTTCGAGGGGTGTTTCGAGTTTTCACCCTCTGACGCCATGTTTTACTTCAGTCTAGAAATATGCAAATTACCTTCGTATTCTCAAACCGAGAGTCCTGTGGTTGTGGGGTCAGTTCCTACGAGTTTCATTAGTTCCGTGGGAGGTGTTGGTGCCACCCACGGGGCCCTTCGGGGGATGTTTTGAGTTTTCACCCTCTAACGCTATATTTTTAAGCCTAAGTGCAGAAATATGCAAATTACCATCATATTCTCAAACAGAGAGTCACGCGGCTGCCGGGTCAGTTCCTACGAGTTACATTGGTCCCGTGGGAGGTGTTGGTGCCACCCACGGGGCCGTTCGGAGGCCATTTCGAGTTTTCATCCTCTAACACCATATATTTGCAAGCCTAAGTCTAGAAATATGCAAATTACCTTCGTATTCTCAAACTGGGATTCCGTCGGCTGTGGGGTCAGTTCCTATGAGTTACATTGGTCCCGTGAGAGGTGTTGGTGTCACGTACGGCTCCGTTCGGGGGCTCTTTCGAGTTTTCACCCTCCAACGCCATGTTTTGTCTAAGTCTATAAATATGCAAATTACCTTCGTAATCTCAAACCGGGAGTCCTGCGACTGCGGGTTCAGTTCCTACGAGTTACATTGGTCCCGTGGGAGGTGTTGGTGCCACCCACTTGGACGATCGGGGGCTGTTTCGAGTTCTCTCCCTCTAACGCCATGTTTTTAAAGCTAAGTCTAGAAATATGAAAATTACCTTATAATTCTCAAACCGAGAGCCCCGAGTCTGTGGCGTCCGTTCCTACGAGTTACATTGGCCCCGTGGGAGGTGTTGGTGCCACCTACGGGGCAGTTCGGGGGTTGTTTCGAGTTTTCACCCACCAACGCCATATTTTTTAGCCCAAGTCTAAAAATATGCAAACTACCATTGTATTCTAAAATAAAGAGTCCCGCGGCTGTGGGGTCAGTTCGTATGAGTTACATTGGTCCCGTGGGAGGTGTTGGTGCCACCCACGGGGATGTTCGGGGATTGTTTCGAGTTCTCACCCTCTAACGCCATATTTTGAAGCCTAAGCCTAGAAACATGAAAATTACCATTGTATTCTCAGACATAGAGTCCCGCGGCTGCGGGGACAGTTCCTACGAGTTATATTGGTCCCGTGGGAGGTGTTGGTGCCACCCACAGGGCCGTTCGGGGGCTGTTTTGCGTTTTCACCCTCTAACACCATATTTTTAAGCCTAAATCTAAAAATATGCAAATTATCGTCGTATTCTCAAAACGGGAGTCCCGCGGCTGCAGGGTGAGTTCCTACGAGTTACATTGGTCCCGTTGGAGGTGTCGGTGCCACCCAAGGGGACGTTCGCGGGCTACTTTGAGTTTTCATTCTCTAACGCCATATTTTTAAGCTTAAGTTTAGAAATATGCAAATTACCTTTGTATTCTCAAACCGAGAGTTCCGTGGCTGCGAGGTCAGTTCCTACAAGTTACATTGGTCCCGTGGGAGGTGTTGGCCCCACCCACGGGGACGTTTGGGGGCTGTTTCGAGTTCTCACCCTCTAACTCCATGTTTTTAAGCCTAAGTCTAGAAATATGCAAATTTTCATTGTATTCTCAAATCGGGACTCCCACGGCTGCGGGGTCAGTACCTATGAGTTAGATTGGTCCCGTTGGAGGTGTTGGTGCCATTCACGGGGCCGTTCGGGGGCTGTTTCGAGTTTTCACCCGCAAACATCATATTTTTAATCCTAAGTCTAGAAATATGCAAATTACCATTGTATTCTCAAACAGAGAGTCCCGCGACTGTGGGGTAAGTTCTTAGGAGGTACATTTTTCCCGTGGGAGGAGTTGGTGCCACCCACGGGTCCGTTCTGGGGCTGTTTCGAGTTTTCACCCTCTAACACCATGTTTTTAAGTCTAAGTCTAGAAATATGCAAATTATTGTCGTATTCTCAAATCGGGAGTCCCACGAGTGTGGGGTCAGTTCCTACGAGTTACATTGGTCCCGTGGGAGGTGTTGGTGCCACCCCCGGGGCCGTTCGAGGGGTGTTTCGAGTTTTCACCCTCTGACGCCATGTTTTACTTCAGTCTAGAAATATGCAAATTACCTTCGTATTCTCAAACCGAGAGTCCTGTGGTTGTGGGGTCAGTTCCTACGAGTTTCATTAGTTCCGTGGGAGGTGTTGGTGCCACCCACGGGGCCCTTCGGGGGATGTTTTGAGTTTTCACCCTCTAACGCTATATTTTTAAGCCTAAGTGCAGAAATATGCAAATTACCATCATATTCTCAAACAGAGAGTCACGCGGCTGCCGGGTCAGTTCCTACGAGTTACATTGGTCCCGTGGGAGGTGTTGGTGCCACTCACGGGGATGTTCGGGGACTGTTTCGAGTTTTCATCCTCTAACGCCATATATTTGTAAGCCTAAGTCTAGAAATATGCAAATTACCTTCGTATTCTCGAACCGGGATTCCACCGGCTGTGGGGTCAGTTCCTATGAGTTACATTGGTCCCGTGAGAGGTGTTGGTGTCCCGTACGGGTCCGTTCGGGGTCTCTTTCGAGTTTTCACCCTCAAACGCCATGTTTTGTCTAAGTCTATAAATATACAAATTACCTTCGTACTCTCAAACCGGGAGTCCCGCAGCTGCGAGTTCAGTTCCTACGAGATACATTGGTCCCGTGGGAGGTGTTGGTGCCACCCACTTGGACGATCGGGGGCTGTTTCGAGTTCTCTCCCTCTAACGCCATGTTTTTAAAGCTATGTCTAGAAATAAGAAAATTACTTTCTAATTCTCAAACCGAGAACCCCGCGGCTGTGGCGTCCGTTCCTACGAGTTACATTGGCCCCTTGGGAGGTGTTGGTGCCACCTACGGGGCGGTTCGGGGGTTGTTTCGAGTTTTCACCCTCCAACGCCATATTTTTAATCACAAGTCTTAAAATATGCAAATTACCATCGTATTCTAAAATAAAGAGTCCCGTGGCTGTGGGGTCAGTTCGTATGAGTTACATTGGTCCCGTGGGAGGTGTTGGTGCCACCCACGGGGATGTTCGGGGACTGTTTCGAGTTCTCACCCTCTAACGCCATATTTTTAAGCCTAAGCCTAGAAACATGCAAATTACCATTGTATTCTCAAACATAGAGTCCCGCGGCTGCGGGGTTAGTTCCTACGAGTTATATTGGTCCCGTGGGAGGTGTTGGTGCCACCCACAGGGCCGTTCGGGGTCTCTTTCGAGTTTTCACCCTCTAACGCCATGTTTTGTCTAAGTCTATAAATATATAAATTACCTTCGTACTCTCAAACCGGGAGTCCCGCGGCTGCGAGTTCAGTTCCTACGAGATACATTGGTCCCGTGGGAGGTGTTGGTGCCACCCACTTGGACGATCGGGGGCTGTTTCGAGTTCTCTCCCTCTAATGCCATGTTTTTAAAGCTATGTCTAGAAAAAAGAAAATTACCTTCTAATTCTCAAACCGAGAGCCCCGCGGCTGTGGCGTCCGTTCCTACGAGTTACATTGGCCCCGTGGGAGGTGTTGGTGCCACCTACGGGGCGGTTCGGGGGTTGTTTCGAGTTTTCACCCTCCAACGCCATATTTTTAATCCCAAGTCTAAAAATATGCAAATTACCGTCGTATTCTAAAATAAAGAGTCCCGTGGCTGTGGGGTCAGTTCGTATGAGTTACATTGGTCCCGTGGGAGGTGTTGGTGCCACCCACGGGGATGTTCGGGGACTGTTTCGAGTTCTCACCCTCTAACGCCATATTTTGAAGCCTAAGCCTAGAAACATGAAAATTACCATTGTATTCTCAAACATAGAGTCCCGCGGCTGCAGGGTGAGTTCCTACGAGTTACATTGGTCCCGTTGGAGGTGTCGGTGCCACCCACGGGGCCGTCCGCGGGCTACTTCGAGTTTTCATTCTCTAACGCCATATTTTTAAGCTTAAGTCTAGAAATAAGCAAATTATGGTTGTATTCTCAAACCGAGAGTTCCGTGGCTTCGAGGTCAGTTCCTATGAGTTACATTGGTCCTGTGGGAGGTGTTGGTGCCACCCACGGGGACGTTTGGGGGCTGTTTCGAGTTCTCACCCTCTAACGCCATGTTTTTAAGCCTAAGTCTAGAAATATGCAAATTATCATTGTATTCTCAAACCGGGAGTTTCGCGGCTGCAAGGTCAGTTCATACGAGTTACATTAGTTTCGAGGGAGGTGTTGGTGCCACCCACGGGGCCGTTCGGGGACTGTTTCAAGTTTTCACCATCTAACGCCATATTTTTAAGCCTAAGTCTAGAAATATGCAAATTACTGTCGCATTCTCAAACAGAGAGTCCCGCGGCTGCGGGGTCAGTTCCCACGAGTGATATTGGTCCCCTGGGAGGTGTTGGTGCCACCCACGGGGCCGTTCGGGGGCTATTTCAAGTTTTCACTCTCTAACGCCATATTTTTAAGCCTAAGTCTAGAAATATGCAAATTATCGTCGTATTCTCAAATCGGGAGTCCCGCGGCTGCCGGGTCAGTTCCTACGGGTTACATTGGTCCCGTGGGAGATGTTGGTGCCACCCACGGGGCCATTCTGGGGCTGTTTCGAGTTTTCACCCTCCAACGCCATGTTTTTAAGCCTAAGTCTAGAAATATGAAAATTACATTTTGATTCTCAAATTGGGAGTCTCGCGGCTGTGGGGTCAGTTCCTACGAGTTACATTGGTTCCGAGGGGCGTGTTGGTGCCACCCACAGGGCCGTTCAGGTGCCGTTTTGAGTATTCCCTCTCTGACACCATGTTTTTATTCTTAAGTCTAGAAATATGCAAATTTTCATTGTATTCTCAAATCGGGACTCCCACGGCTGCGGGGTCAGTACCTATGAGTTAGATTGGTCCCGTTGGAGGTGTTGGTGCCATCCACGGGGCCGTTCGGGGGCTGTTTTGAGTTTTCACCCTCAAACATCATATTTTTAATCCTAAGTCTAGAAATATGAAAATTACCATTGTATTCTCAGACAGAGAGTCCCACGACTGCGGGGTCAGTTCCTAGGAGGTACATTTTTCCCGGGGGAGGAGTTGGTGCCACCCACGGGGCCGTTCCGGGGCTGTTTCGAGTTTTCACCCTCTAACACCATGTTTTTAAGTCTAAGTTTAGAAATATGCAAATTATTGTCGTATTCTCAAATCGGGAGTCCCACGACTGTGGGGTCAGTTCCTACGAGTTACATTGGTCCCGTGGGAGGTGTTGGTGCCACCTCCGGGGCCGTTCGAGGGGTCTTTCGAGTTTTCACCCTCTGACGACATGTTTTACTTCAGTCTAGAAATATGCAATTTACCTTCGTATTCTCAAATCGAGAGTCCTGTGGTTGTTGGGTCAGTTCCTACGAGTTTCATTATTTCTGTGGGAGGTGTTGGTGCCACCCACGGGTCCCTTCGGGGGATGTTTTGAGTTTTCACCCTCTAACGCTATATTTTTAAGCCTAAGTGCACAAATATGCAAATTACCATCATATTCTCAAACAGAGAGTCACGCGGCTGCCGGGTCAGTTCCTACGAGTTACATTGGTCCCGTGGGAGGTGTTGGTGGCACCCACGGGGATGTTCGGGGACTGTTTCGAGTTCTCACCCTCTAACGCCATATTTTTAAGCCTAAGCCTAGAAACATGCATATTACCGTTGTATTCTCAAACATAGAGTCCCGCGGCTGCGGGGTCAGTTCCTACGAGTTATATTGGTCCCGTGGGAGGTGTTGGTGCCACCCACAGGGCCGTTCGGGGACTGTTTTGAGTTTTCACCCTTTAACGCCATGTTTTTAAGCCTAAATCTAAAAATATGCAAATTATCGTCGTAATCTCAAAACGGGAGTCCCGCGGCTGCAGGGTGAGTTCCTACGAGTTACAATGGCCCCGTTGGAAGTGTCGGTTCCACCCACGGGGCCGTTCGTGGGCTACTTCGAGTTTTCATTCTCTAACGCCATATTTTTAAGCTTAAGTCTAGAAATATGCAAATTATGGTTGTATTCTCAAACCGAGAGTTCCGTGGCTACGAGGTCAGTTCCTACGAGTTACATTGGTCCCGTGGGAGGTGTTGGTGCCACCCACGGGGACGTTTGGGGGCTGTTTCGAGTTCTCACCCTCTAACGCCATGTTTTTGAGCCTAAGTCTAGAAATATGAAAATTACCATTGTATTCTCAAACCGGGAGTTTCGCGGCTGCGAGGTCAGTTCCTACGAGTTACATTAGTCCCGAGGGAGGTGTTGGTGCCACCCACGGGGCCGTTCGGGGACTGTTTCAAGTTTTCACCCTCTAACGCCATGTTTTTAAGCCTAAATCTAAAAATATGCAAATTATCGTCGTATTCTCAAAACGGGAGTCCCGCGGGTGCAGTGTGAGTTCCTACGAGTTACAATGGTCCCGTTGGAGGTGTCGGTGCCACCCACGGGGCCGTTCGTGGGCTACTTCGAGTTTTTATTCTCTAATGCCATATTTTTAAGCTTAAGTCTAGAAATATGCAAATTATGGTTGTATTCTCAAACCGAGAGTTCCGTGGCTACGAGGTCAGTTCCTACGAGTTATATTGGTCCCGTGGGAGGTGTTGTTGCCACCCACGGGGACGTTTGGGGGCTGTTTCGAGTTCTCACCCTCTAACGCCATGTTTTTAAGCCTAAGTCTAGAAATATGAAAATTACCATTGTATTCTCAAACCGGGAGTTTCGCGGCTGCGAGGTCAGTTCCTACGAGTTACATTAGTCCCGAGGGAGGTGTTGGTGCCACCCACGGGGCCGTTCGGGGACTGTTTCAAGTTTTCACCCTCTAACGCCATATTTTTAAGCCTAAGTCTAGAAATATACAAATTACTGTCGCATTCTCAAACAGAGAGTCCCGCGGCTGTGGGGTCAGTTCCTACGAGTGATATTGGTCCCCTGGGAGGTGTTGGTGCCACCCACGGGGCCGTTCGGGGGCTGTTTCAAGTTTTCACTCTCTAACGCCATATTTTTAAGCCTAAGTCTAGAAATATGCAAATTATCATCGTATTCTCAAATCGGGAGTCCCGCGGCTGCGGGGTCAGTTCCTACGGGTTACATTGGTCCCGTGGGAGACGTTGGTGCCACCCACGGGGCCGTTCTGGGGTTGTTTTGAGTTTTCTCCCTCTAACGCCATGTTTTTAAGCCTAAGTCTAGAAATATACAAATTACATTTCTATTCTCAAATTGGGAGTCTCGCGGCTGCGGGGTCAGTTCCTACGAGTTACATTGGTTCTGAGGGGCGTGTTGGTGCCATCCACGGGGCCGTTCAGGTGCTGTTTTGAGTATTCACCCTCTGACACCATATTTTTATGCTTAAGTCTAGAAATATGCAAATTTTCATTGTATTCTCAAATCGGGACTCCCATGGCTGCGGGGTCAGTACCTATGAGTTAGATTGGTCCCGTTGGAGGTGTTGGTGCCATCCACGGGGCCGTTCGGGGGCTGTTTCGAGTTTTAACCCTCAAACATCATATTTTTAATCCTAAGTCTAGAAAAATGCAAATTACCATTGTATTCTCCAACAGAGAGTCCCGCGACTGTGGGGTCAGTTCGTAGGAGGTACATTTTTCCCGTGGGAGGAGTTGGTGCCACCCACGGGGCCGTTCCGGGGCTGTTTCGAGTTTTCACCCTCTAACACCATGTTTTTAAGTCTAAGTCTAGAAATATGCAAATTATTGTCGTATTCTCAAATCGGGAGTCCCACGACTGTGGGGTCAGTTCCTACGAGTTACATTGGTCCCGTGGGAGGTGTTGGTGCCACCCCCGGGGCCGTTCGAGGGGTGTTTCGAGTTTTCACCCTCTGACGCCATGTTTTACTTCAGTCTAGAAATATGCAAATTACCTTCATATTCTCAAACCGAGAGTCCTGTGGTTGTGGGGTCAGTTCCTACGAGTTTCATTATTTCTGTGGGAGGTGTTGGTGCCACCCACGGGGCCCTTCGGGGGATGTTTTGAGTTTTCACCCTCTAACGCTATATTTTTAAGCCTAAGTGCACAAATATGCAAATTACCATCATATTCTCAAACAGAGAGTCACGCGGCTGCCGGGTCAGTTCCTACGAGTTACATTGGTCCCGTGGGAGGTGTTGGTGGCACCCACGGGGATGTTCGGGGACTGTTTCGAGTTCTCACCCTCTAACGCCATATTTTTAAGCCTAAGCCTAGAAACATGCATATTACCGTTGTATTCTCAAACATAGAGTCCCGCGGCTGCGGGGTCAGTTCCTACGAGTTATATTGGTCCCGTGGGAGGTGTTGGTGCCACCCACAGGGCCGTTCGGGGGCTGTTTTGAGTTTTCACCCTCTAACGCCATGTTTTTAAGCCTAAATCTAAAAATATGCAAATTATCGTCGTATTCTCAAAACGGGAGTCCCGCGGCTGCAGGGTGAGTTCCTACGAGTTACAATGGCCCCGTTGGAAGTGTCGGTTCCACCCACGGGGCCGTTCGTGGGCTACTTCGAGTTTTCATTCTCTAACGCAATATTTTTAAGCTTAAGTCTAGAAATATGCAAATTATGGTTGTATTCTCAAACCGAGAGTTCCGTGGCTACGAGGTCAGTTCCTACGAGTTACATTGGTCCCGTGGGAGGTGTTGGTGCCACCCACGGGGACGTTTGGGGGCTGTTTCGAGTTCTCACCCTCTAACGCCATGTTTTTGAGCCTAAGTCTAGAAATATGAAAATTACCATTGTATTCTCAAACCGGGAGTTTCGCGGCTGCGAGGTCAGTTCCTACGAGTTACATTAGTCCCGAGGGAGGTGTTGGTGCCACCCACGGGGCCGTTCGGGGACTGTTTCAAGTTTTCACCCTCTAACGCCATGTTTTTAAGCCTAAATCTAAAAATATGCAAATTATCGTCGTATTCTCAAAACGGGAGTCCCGCGGGTGCAGTGTGAGTTCCTACGAGTTACAATGGTCCCGTTGGAGGTGTCGGTGCCACCCACGGGGCCGTTCGTGGGCTACTTCGAGTTTTTATTCTCTAACGCCATATTTTTAAGCTTAAGTCTAGAAATATGCAAATTATGGTTGTATTCTCAAACCGAGAGTTCCGTGGCTACGAGGTCAGTTCCTACGAGTTATATTGGTCCCGTGGGAGGTGTTGTTGCCACCCACGGGGACGTTTGGGGGCTGTTTCGAGTTCTCACCCTCTAACGCCATGTTTTTAAGCCTAAGTCTAGAAATATGAAAATTACCATTGTATTCTCAAACCGGGAGTTTCGCGGCTGCGAGGTCAGTTCCTACGAGTTACATTAGTCCCGAGGGAGGTGTTGGTGCCACCCACGGGGCCGTTCGGGGACTGTTTCAAGTTTTCACCCTCTAACGCCATATTTTTAAGCCTAAGTCTAGAAATATACAAATTACTGTCGCATTCTCAAACAGAGAGTCCCGCGGCTGTGGGGTCAGTTCCTACGAGTGATATTGGTCCCCTGGGAGGTGTTGGTGCCACCCACGGGGCCGTTCGGGGGCTGTTTCAAGTTTTCACTCTCTAACGCCATATTTTTAAGCCTAAGTCTAGAAATATGCAAATTATCATCGTATTCTCAAATCGGGAGTCCCGCGGCTGCGGGGTCAGTTCCTACGGGTTACATTGGTCCCGTGGGAGACGTTGGTGCCACCCACGGGGCCGTTCTGGGGTTGTTTTGAGTTTTCTCCCTCTAACGCCATGTTTTTAAGCCTAAGTCTAGAAATATACAAATTACATTTCTATTCTCAAATTGGGAGTCTCGCGGCTGCGGGGTCAGTTCCTACGAGTTACATTGGTTCTGAGGGGCGTGTTGGTGCCATCCACGGGGCCGTTCAGGTGCTGTTTTGAGTATTCACCCTCTGACACCATATTTTTATGCTTAAGTCTAGAAATATGCAAATTTTCATTGTATTCTCAAATCGGGACTCCCATGGCTGCGGGGTCAGTACCTATGAGTTAGATTGGTCCCGTTGGAGGTGTTGGTGCCATCCACGGGGCCGTTCGGGGGCTGTTTCGAGTTTTAACCCTCAAACATCATATTTTTAATCCTAAGTCTAGAAAAATGCAAATTACCATTGTATTCTCCAACAGAGAGTCCCGCGACTGTGGGGTCAGTTCGTAGGAGGTACATTTTTCCCGTGGGAGGAGTTGGTGCCACCCACGGGGCCGTTCCGGGGCTGTTTCGAGTTTTCACCCTCTAACACCATGTTTTTAAGTCTAAGTCTAGAAATATGCAAATTATTGTCGTATTCTCAAATCGGGAGTCCCACGACTGTGGGGTCAGTTCCTACGAGTTACATTGGTCCCGTGGGAGGTGTTGGTGCCACCCCCGGGGCCGTTCGAGGGGTGTTTCGAGTTTTCACCCTCTGACGCCATGTTTTACTTCAGTCTAGAAATATGCAAATTACCTTCATATTCTCAAACCGAGAGTCCTGTGGTTGTGGGGTCAGTTCCTACGAGTTTCATTAGTTCCGTGGGAGGTGTTGGTGCCACCCACGGGGCTATTCGGCGGATGTTTTGAGTTTTCACCCTCTAACGCTATATTTTTAAGCCTAACTGCAGAAATATGTAAATTACCATCATATTCTCAAACAGAGAGTCACGCGGCTGCGGTGTCAGTTCCTACGAGTTACATTGGTCCCGTGGGAGGTGTTGGTGCCACCCACGGGGCCGTTCGGAGGCCATTTCGAGTTTTCATCCTCTAACGCCATATATTTGTAAGCCTAAGTCTAGAAATATGCAAATTACCTTCGTATTCTCGAATCGGGATTCCGCCGGCTGTGGGGTCAGTTCCTATGAGTTACATTGGTCTCGTGAGAGGTGTTGGTGTCCCGTACGGGTCCGTTCGGGGTCTCTTTCGAGTTTTCACTCTCAAACGCCATGTTTTGTCTATGTCTATAAATATACAAATTACCTTCGTACTCTCAAACCGGGAGTCCCGCGGCTGCGAGTTCAGTTCCTACGAGATACATTGGTCCCGTGGGAGGTGTTGGTGCCACCCACTTGGACGATCGGGGGCTGTTTCGAGTTCTCTCCCTCTAACGCCATGTTTTTAAAGCTATGTCTAGAAATAAGAAAATAACCTTCTAATTCTCAAACCGAGAGCCCCGCGGCTGTGGCGTCCGTTCCTACGAGTTACATTGGCCCCTTGGGAGGTGTTGGTGCCACCTACGGGGCGGTTCGGGGGTTATTTCGAGTTTTCACCCTCCAACACCATATTTTTAATCCCAAGTCTAAAAATATGCAAATTACCGTCGTATTCTAAAATAAAGAGTCCCGTGGCTGTGGGGTCAGTTCGTATGAGTTACATTGGTCCCGTGGGAGGTGTTGGTGCCACTCACGGGGATGTTCGGGGACTGTTTCGAGTTCTCACCCTCTAACGCCATATTTTGAAGCCTAAGCCTAGAAACATGAAAATTACCATTGTATTCTCAAACATAGATTCCCGCGGCTGCGGCGTCAGTTCCTACGAGTTATATTGGTCCCGTGGGAGGTGTTGGTGCCACCCACAGGGCCGTTCGGGGGCTCTTTCGAGTTTTCACCCTCTAACTCCATGTTTTGTCTAAGTCTATAAATATACAAATTACCTTCGTACTCTCAAACCGGGAGTCCCGCGGCTGCGAGTTCAGTTCCTACGAGATACATTGGTCCCGTGGGAGGTGTTGGTGCCACCCACTTGGACGATCGGGGGCTGTTTCGAGTTCTCTCCCTCTAATGCCATGTTTTTAAAGCTATGTCTAGATATAAGAAAATTACCTTCTAATTCTCAAACCGAGAGCCCCGCGGCTGTGGCGTCCGTTCCTACGAGTTACATTGGCCCCGTGGGAGGTGTTGGTGCCACCTACGGGGCGGTTCGGGGGTTGTTTCGAGTTTTCACCCTCCAACGCCATATTTTTAATCCCAAGTCTAAAAATATGCAAATTACAGTCGTATTCTAAAATAAAGAGTCCCGTGGCTGTGGGGTCAGTTCGTATGAGTTACATTGGTCCCGTGGGAGGTGTTGGTGCCACCCACGGGGATGTTTGGGGACTGTTTCGAGTTCTCACCCTCTAACGCCATATTTTGAAGCCTAAGCCTAGAAACATGAAAATTACCATTGTATTCTCAAACATAGAGTCCGCGGCTGCAGGGTGAGTTCCTACGAGTTACATTGGTCCCGTTGGAGGTGTCGGTGCCACCCACGGGGCCGTCCGCGGGCTACTTCGAGTTTTCATTCTCTAACGCCATATTTTTAAGCTTAAGTCTAGAAATATGCAAATTATGGTTGTATTCTCAAACCGAGAGTGCCGCGGCTTCGAGGTCAGTTCCTATGAGTTACATTGGTCCTGTGGGAGGTGTTGGTGCCACCCACGGGGACGTTTGGGGGCTGTTTCGAGTTCTCACCCTCTAACGCCATGTTTTTAAGCCTAAGTCTAGAAATATGCAAATTATCATTGCATTCTCAAACCGGGAGTTTCGCGGCTGCGAGGTCAGTTCATACGAGTTACATTAGTTCCGAGGGAGGTGTTGATGCCACCCACGGGGCCGTTCGGGGACTGTTTCAAGTTTTCACCCTCTAACGCCATATTTTTAAGCCTAAGTCTAGAAATATGCAAATTACTGTCGCATTCTCAAACAGAGAGTCCCGCGGCTGCGGGGTCAGTTCCCACGAGTGATATTGGTCCCCTGGGAGGTGTTGGTGCCACCCACGGGGCCGTTCGGGGTCTATTTCAAGTTTTCACTCTCTAACGCCATATTTTTAAGCCTAAGTCTAGAAATATGCAAATTATCGTCGTATTCTCAAATCGGGAGTCCCGCGGCTGCGGGGTCAGTTCCTACGGGTTACATTGGTCCCGTGGGAGATGTTGGTGCCACCCACGGGGCCATTCTGGGGCTGTTTCGAGTTTTCACCCTCTAACGCCATGTTTTTAAGCCTAAGTCTAGAAATATGAAAATTACATTTCGATTCTCAAATTGGGAGTCTCGCGGCTGTGGGGTCAGTTCCTACGAGTTACATTGGTTCCGAGGGGCGTGTTGGTGCCACCCACAGGGCCGTTCAGGTGCCGTTTTGAGTATTCACCCTCTGACACCATGTTTTTATTCTTAAGTCTAGAAATATGCAAATTTTCATTGTATTCTCAAATCGGGACTCCCACGGCTGCGGGGTCAGTACCTATGAGTTAGATTGGTCCCGTTGGAGGTGTTGGTGCCATCCACGGGGCCGTTCGGGGGCTGTTTTGAGTTTTCACCCTCAAACATCATATTTTTAATCCTAAGTCTAGAAATATGAAAATTACCATTGTATTCTCAAACAGAGAGTCCCGCGACTGCGGGGACAGTTCCTAGGAGGTACATTTTTCCTGTGGGAGGAGTTGGTGCCACCCACGGGGCCGTTCCGGGGCTGTTTCGAGTTTTCACCCTCTAACACCATGTTTTTAAGTCTAAGTCTATAAATATTCACATTATTGTCGTATTCTCAAATCGGGAGTCCCACGACTGTGGGGTCAGTTCCTACGAGTTACATTGGTCCCGTGGGAGGTGTTGGTGCCACCTCCGGGGCCGTTCGAGGGGTCTTTCGAGTTTTCACCCTCTGACGACATGTTTTACTTCAGTCTAGAAATATGCAATTTACCTTTGTATTCTCAAATCGAGAGTCCTGTGGTTGTGGGGTCAGTTCCTACGAGTTTCATTATTTCCGTGGGAGGTGTTGGTGCCACCCACGGGGCCCTTCGGGGGATGTTTTGAGTTTTCACCCTCTAACGCTATATTTTTAAGCCTAAGTGCAGAAATATGCAAATTACCATCATATTCTCAAACAGAGAGTCACGCGGCTGCCGAGTCAGTTCCTACGAGTTACATTGGTCCCGTGGGAGGTGTTGGTGCCACCCACGGGGATGTTCGGGGACTGTTTCGAGTTCTCACCCTCTAACGCCATATTTTTAAGCCTAAGCCTAGAAACATGCATATTACCGTTGTATTCTCAAACATAGAGTCCCGCGGCTGCGGGGTCAGTTCCTACGAGTTATATTGGTCCCGTGGGAGGTGTTGGTGCCACCCACAGGGCCGTTCGGGGGCTGTTTTGAGTTTTCACCCTCTAACGCCATGTTTTTAAGCCTAAATCTAAAAATATGCAAATTATCGTCGTATTCTCAAAACGGGAGTCCCGCGGCTGCAGGGTGAGTTCCTACGAGTTACAATGGTCCCGTTGGAGGTGTCGGTGCCACCCACGGGGCCGTTCGTGGGCTACTTCGAGTTTTCATTCTCTAACGCCATATTTTTAAGCTTAAGTCTAGAAATATGGAAATTATGGTTGTATTCTCAAACCGAGAGTTCCGTGGCTATGAGGTCAGTTCCTACGAGTTACATTGGTCCCGTGGGAGGTATTGTTGCCACCCACGGGGATGTTTGGGGGCTGTTTCGAGTTCTCACCCTCTAACGCCATGTTTTTAAGCCTAAGTCTAGAAATATAAAAATTACCATTGTATTCTCAAACCGGGAGTTTCGCGGCTGTGAGTTCAGTTCCTACGAGTTACATTAGTCCCGAGGTAGGTGTTGGTGCCACCCACGGGGCCGTTCGGGGACTGTTTTGAGTTTTCACCCTCTAACGCCATATTTTTAAGCCTAAGTCTAGAAATATGCAAATTACTGTCGCATTCTCAAACAGAGAGTCCCGCGGCTGTGGGGTCAGTTCCTACGAGTGATATTGGTCCCCTGGGAGGTGTTGGTGCCACCCACGGGGCCGTTCGGGGGCTGTTTCAAGTTTTCACTCTCTAACGCCATATTTTTAAGCCTAAGTCTAGAAATATGCAAATTATCATCGTATTCTCAAATCGGGAGTCCCGCGGCTGCGGGGTCAGTTCCTACGGGTTACATTGGTCCCGTGGGAGACGTTGGTGCCACCCACGGGGCCGTTCTGGGGCTGTTTTGAGTTTTCTACCTCTAACGCCATGTTTTTAAGCCTAAGTCTAGAAATATACAAATTACATTTCTATTCTCAAATTGGGAGTCTCGCGGCTGCGGGGTCAGTTCCTACGAGTTACATTGGTTCCGATGGGCGTGTTGGTGCCATCCACAGGGCCGTTCAGGTGCCGTTTTGAGTATTCACCCTCTGACACCATATTTTTATGCTTAAGTCTAGAAATATGTAAATTTTCATTGTATTCTCAAATCGGGACTCCCATGGCTGGGGGGTCAGTACCTATGAGTTAGATTGGTCCCGTTGGAGGTGTTGGTGCCATCCACGGGGTCGTTCGGGGGCTGTTTCGAGTTTTCACCCTCAAACATCATATTTTTAATCCTAAGTCTAGAAATATGCAAATTACCATTGTATTCTCAAACAGAGAGTCCCGCGACTGTGGGGTCAGTTCGTAGGAGGTACATTTTTCCCGTGGGAGGAGTTGGTGCCACCCACGGGGCCGTTCCGGGGCTGTTTCGAGTTTTCACCCTCTAACACCATGTTTTTAAGTCTAAGTCTAGAAATATGCAAATTATTGTCGTATTCTCAAATAGGGAGTCCCACGACTGTGGGGTCAGTTCCTACGAGTTACATTGGTCCCGTGGGAGGTGTTGGTGCCACCCCCGGGGCCGTTCGAGGGGTGTTTCGAGTTTTCACCCTCTGACGCCATGTTTTACTTTAGTCTAGAAATATGCAAATTACCTTCATATTCTCAAACCGAGAGTCCTGTGGTTGTGGGGTCAGTTCCTACGAGTTTCATTAGTTCCGTGGGAGGTGTTGGTGCAACCCACGGGGCCATTCGGGGGATGTTTTGAGTTTTCACCCTTTAACGCTATATTTTTAAGCCTAAGTGCAGAAATATGTAAATTACCATCATATTCTCAAACAGAGAGTCACGCGGCTGCGGTGTCAGTTCCTACGAGTTACATTGGTCCCGTGGGAGGTGTTGGTGCCACCCACGGGGCCGTTCGGAGGCCATTTCGTGTTTTCATCCTCTAACGCCATATATTTGTAAGCCTAAGTCTAGAAATATGCAAATTACCATCGTATTCTCGAACCGGTATTCCGCCGGCTGTGGGGTCAGTTCCTATGAGTTACATTGGTCCCGTGAGAGGTGTTGGTGTCCCGTACGGGTCCATTCGGGGTCTCTTTCGAGTTTTCACCCTCAAACGCCATGTTTTGTCTAAGTCTATAAATATACAAATTACCTTTGTACTCTCAAACCGGGAGTCCCGCGGCTGCGGGTTCAGTTCCTACGAGATACATTGGTCCCGTGGGAGGTGTTGGTGCCACCCACTTGGACGATCGGGGGCTGTTTCGAGTTCTCTCCCTCTAACGCCATGTTTTTAAAGCTATGTCTAGAAATAAGAAAATTACCTTCTAATTCTCAAACCGAGAGCCCCGCGGCTGTGGCGTCCATTCCTACGAGTTACATTGGCCCCGTGGGAGGTGTTGGTGCCACCTACGGGGCGGTTCGGGGGTTGTTTCGAGTTTTCACCCTCCAACGCCATATTTTTTATCCCAAGTATAAAAATATGCAAATTACCGTCGTATTCTAAAATAAAGAGTCCCGTGGCTGTGGGGTCAGTTCGTATGAGTTACATTGGTCCCGTGGGAGGTGTTGGTGCCACCCACGGGGATGTTCGGGGACTGTTTCGAGTTCTCACCCTCTAACGCCATATTTTGAAGCCTAAGCCTAGAAACATGAAAATTACCATTGTATTCTCAAACATAGAGTCCCGCGGCTGCGGGGTCAGTTCCTACGAGTTATATTGGTCCCGTGGGAGGTGTTGGTGCCACCCACAGGGTCGTTCGGGGGCTGTTTTGAGTTTTCACCCTCTAACGCCATGTTTTTAAGCCTAAATCTAAAAATATGCAAATTATCGTCGTATTCTCAAAACGGGAGTCCCGCGGCTACAGGGTGAGTTCCTAAGAGTTACATTGATCCCGTTGGAGGTGTCGGTGCCACCTACGGGGCCGTCCGCGGGCTACTTCGAGTTTTCATTCTCTAACGCCATATTTTTAAGCTTAAGTCTAGAAATAAGCAAATTATGGTTGTATTCTCAAACCGAGAGTTCCGCGGCTTCGAGGTCAGTTCCTACGAGTTACATTGGTCCCATGGGAGGTGTTGGTGCCACCCACGGGGACGTTTGCGGGCTGTTTCGAGTTCTCACCTTCTAACGCCATGTTTTTAAGCCTAAGTCTAGAAATATGCAAATTATCATTGTATTCTCAAACCGGGAGTTTCGCGGCTGCGAGGTCAGTTCCTACGAGTTACATTAGTTTCGAGGGAGGTGTTGGTGCCACCCACGGGGCCGTTCGGGGACTGTCTCAAGTTTTCACCATCTAACGCCATATTTTTAAGCCTAAGTCTAGAAATATGCAAATTACTGTCGCATTCTCAAACAGAGAGTCCCGCGGCTGCGGGGTCAGTTCCTACGAGTGATATTGGTCCCCTGGGAGGTGTTGGTGCCACCCACGGGGCCGTTTGGGGGCGATTTCAAGTTTTCACTCTCTAACGCCATATTTTTAAGCCTAAGTCTAGAAATATGCAAATTATCGTCGTATTCTCAAATCGGGAGTCCCGCGGCTGCGGGGTCAGTTCCTACGGGTTACATTAGTCCCGTGGGAGATGTTGGTGCCACCCACGGGGCCGTTCTGGGGCTGTTTCGAGTTTTAACCCTCTAACGCCATGTTTTTAAGCATAAGTCTAGAAATATGCAAATTACATTTCGATTCTCAAATTGGGAGTCTCGCGGCTGTGGGGTCAGTTCCTACGAGTTACATTGGTTCCGAGGGGCGTGTTGGTGCCACCCACGGGGCCGTTCAGGTGCCGTTTTGAGTATTCACCCTCTGACACCATGTTTTTATTCTTAAGTCTAGAAATATGCAAATTTTCATTGTATTCTCAAATCGGGACTCCCACGGCTGCTGGGTCAGTACCTATGAGTTAGCTTGGTCCCGTTGGAGGTGTTGGTGCCATCCACGGGGCCGTTCGGGGGCTGTTTTGAGTTTTCACCCTCAAACATCATATTTTTAATCCTAAGTCTAGAAATATGAAAATTACCATTGTATTCTCAAACAGAGAGTCCCGCGACTGCGGGGTCAGTTCCTAGGAGGTACATTTTTCCCGTGGGAGGAGTTGGTGCCACCCACGGGGCCGTTCCGGGGCTTTTTCGAGTTTTCACCCTCTAACACCATGTTTTTAAGTCTAAGTGTAGAAATATGCAAATTATTGTCGTATTCTCAAATCGGGAGTCCCACGACTGTGGGGTCAGTTCCTACGAGTTACATTGGTCCCGTGGGAGGTGTTGGTGCCACCCCCGGGGCCGTTCGAGGGGTCTTTCGAGTTTTCACCCTCTGACGACATGTTTTACTTCAGTCTAGAAATATGCAATTTACCTTCGTATTCTCAAATCGAGAGTCCTGTGGTTGTGGGGTCAGTTCCTACGAGTTTCATTATTTCCGTGGGAGGTGTTGGTGCCACCCACGGGGCCCTTCGGGGGATGTTTTGAGTTTTCACCCTCTAACGCTATATTTTTAAGCCTAAGTGCAGAAATATGCAAATTACCATCATATTCTCAAACAGAGAGTCACGCGGCTGCCGGGTCAGTTCCTACGAGTTACATTGGTCCCGTGGGAGGTGTTGGTGCCACCCACGGGGCCGTTCGGAGGCCATTTCGAGTTTTCATCCTCTAACGCCATATATTTTTAAGCCTAAGTCTAGAAATATGCAAATTACCTTCGTATTCTCGAACCGGGATTCCGCCGGCTGTGGGGTCAGTTCCTATGAGTTACATTGGTCCCGTGAGAGGTGTTGGTGTCACGTACGGGTCCGTTCGGGGGCTCTTTCGAGTTTTCACCCTCAAACGGCATGTTTTGTCTAAGTCTATAAATATGCAAATTACCTTCGTATTCTCAAACTGGGAGTCCCGCGGCTGCGGGTTCAGTTCCTACGAGTTACATTGGTCCCGTGGGAGGTGTTGGTGCCACCCACTTGGACGATCAGGGGCTGTTTCGAGTTCGCTCCCTCTAACGCCATGTTTTTAAGGCTAAGTCTAGAAATATGAAAATTACCTTCTAATTCTCAAACCGAGAGCCCCGCGGATGTGGCGTCCGTTCCTACGAGTTTCATTGGCCCCGTGGGAGGTGTTGGTGCCACCTACGGGGTGGTTCGGGGGTTGTTTCGAGTTTTCACCCTCAAACGCCATATTTGTAATCCCAAGTCTAAAAATATTCAAATTACCGTCGTATTCTAAAATAAAGAGTCCCGCGGCTGTGGGGTCAGTTCGTATGAGTTACATTGGTCCCGTGGGAGGTGTTGGTGCCGCCCACGGGGATGTTCGGGGACTGTTTCGATTTCTCACCCTCTAACGCCATATTTTTAAGCCTAAGCCGAGAAACATGCAAATTACCATTGTATTCTCAAACATAGAGTCCCGCGGCTGCGGGGTCATTTCCTACGAGTTATATTGGTCCCGTGGGAGGTGTTGGTGCCACCCAGAGGGCCGTTCGGGGGCTGTTTTGAGTTTTCACCCTCTAACGCCATGTTTTTAAGCCTAAATCTAAAAATATGAAAATTATCGTCGTATTCTTAAAACGGGAGTCCCGCGGCTGCAGGGTGAGTTCCTACGAGTTACATTGGTCCCGTTGGAGGTGTCGGTGCCACCCACGGGGTCGTTCGCGGGCTACTTCGAGTTTTCATTCTCTAACGCCATATTTTTAAGCTTAAGTCTAGAAATATGCAAATTACCTTCGTATTCTCAAACAGAGAGTCCCGCGGCTGCGGGGTCAGTTCCTACGAGTGATATTGGTCCCCTGGGAGGTGTTGGTGCCACCACGGGGCCGTTTGGGGACTGTTTCGATTTTTCACCCTCTAACGCCATGTTTTTAAGCCTAAGTATACAAATATGCAAATTATCATCGTATTCTCAAACCGGGAGTCCCGCGGCTGCGGGGTCAGTTCCTACGAGTTACATTGGTCCCGTGGGAGATGTTGGTGCCACCCATGGGGCCGTTGGTGGGATGTTTCGAGTTTTTACCCCCTAACCCCATGTTTTTCAGCCTAAGTCTAGAAACATGCAAATTTTCGTTGTATTCTCAAATAGAGAGTCCCGCGGCTGAAGGGTCAGTTCCAACGAGTTATATTAGTCCCGTGGGAGGTGTTGGTGCCACCCACGGGGCCGTTCGGGGGCTGTTTCGAGTTTTCACCCTCTAACGCCATGTTTTTAAGCCTATGTCAAGAAATAAGCAAATTATCATCGTTTTCTCAAATCGGGAGTCCCGCATCTGTGGGGTCAGTTCCTACGAGTAACATTGGTCCTGTGGGTGGTGATGGTGCCACCCACGGGGCCGTTCGGGGGCTTTTTCGAGTTCTCTCCCCCTAACGCCATGTTTTTAAGCCTAAGTATAGAAATATACAAATTAACATCATATTCTCAAACCGGGGGTCCCATGGCTGCGAGGTCAGTTCCTACGAGTTACATTGGTCCCGAGGGAGGTGTTGGTGCCACCCACGGGGCCGTTCGGAGACTGTTTCATGTTTTCACCCTCTAACGCCATATTTTTAAGCCTAAGTCTAGAAATATGCAAATTATTGTCGTATTCTCAAACAGAGAGTCCTGCGACTACGGGGTCAGTTCCTACGGGTGATATTGGTCCCCTGGAAGGTGTTGGTGCCACCCACAGGGCCGTTCGGGGGCTGTTTCATGTTTTCACCCTCTAACGCCATGTTTTTAAGCCTAAGTGCAGAAATATGCAAATTATCGTCGTATTCTCAAACCGGGAGTCCCGCGGCTGCGGGGTTAGTTCCTATGAGTTACATTGGTCCCGTCGGAGATGTTGGTGCCACCCACTGGTCTGTTGGTGGGATGTTTCGAGTTTTCCCCCTAACGTCATGTTTTTAAGCCTAAGTCTCGAAATATGCAAATTACGTTGGTATTCTAAAATCGGGAGTCCCGCGGATGCGGTGTCGGTTTCTACGAGTTACATTGGTCCCGAGGGTGGTGTTGGTGCCACCCACGGGGCCGTTCAGGGGTTGTTTCGAGTATTCACCCTCTGACACCATGTTTTTAAGATTAAGTCCAGAAATATACAAATTATCGTTGTATTCTCAAATCGGCAGTCCCACGGCTGCGGGGTGAGTTCCTACGAGTTAGATTGGTCCCGCTGGAGGTGTTGGGGCCATCTACGGGGCCGTTCGGGGGATGTTTCAAGTTTTCACCCTCTAAGGCCATATTCTTAAGCCGAAGACTAGAAATATTTAAATTACCATCGTATTCTCAAATAGAGAGTCCCGCGACTGCGGGGTCAGTTCCTACGACGTACATTGGTCCCTTGGGAGGTGTTGGTGCCACCCATGGGGCCGTTCTGGGGCTGTTTCGAGTTTTCACCCTCTAACGCCATGTTTTAAAGCCTAAGCCTAGAATTATGCAAATTATTATCGTATTCTCAAATCGGGAGTCCCATGGCTGCGGGGTCAGTTCCTACGAGTTACATTGGTCCCGAGGGAGGTGTTGGTGCCACCCACGGGGCCGTTCGAGGGTCGTTTCAAATTTTTAACCTCTAACACCATATTTTTAAGCTTAAGTCAAGAAATATGCAAATTACCTTCGTATTATCAAACTGAGAGTCCTGTGGTTGTGGGGTCAGTTCCTACGAGTTATATTGGTCCCGTGGGAGGTGTTGGTACCACCCACAGGGCTGTTCGTGGGCTGTTTCGAGTTTTCACCCTCTAACGCTATATTTTTAAGTCTAAGTGTAGAATTATGCAAATTACCATCGTATTCTCAAACAGAGAGTTACGTTGCTACTGGGTAAGTTCGTATGAGTTACATTGGTCCCGTGGGAGGTGATGGTGCCACCCACAGGGCCATTCGGAGGCCGTTTTGAGTTTTCATCCTCTAACGCCATATTTTTAAGTCTAAGTCTAGAAATATGCAAATTACCTTCGTATTCTCAAACCGGGAGTCATCCGGCTGTAGGGTCAGTTTGTACGAGTTACATTGGTCCCGTGGGAGGTGTTGGTGCTACTCACGGGGCCGTTTGGCAGCTGTTTTGAGCTTTCACCCTCTAACGCCTTGTTTTAAAGCCTAAGTCAAGAAATATGAAAATTATCGTCGTATTCTCAAATCGGGAGTCCCACGGCTGTGGGGTCAGTTCCTACGAGTTACATTGGTCCCATGGGAGGTGTTGGTGCCACCCCCGGGGCCGTTTGAGGGATGTTTCGAGTTTTCACCATCTTACGCCATGTTTTGCTTCAGTCTAGAAATATGAAAATTACCTTCAAATTCTCAAACAGAGAGTGCCACGACTGTGGCGTCAGTTCCTACGAGTTACATTTGTCCCGTGGGAGGTGTTGGTGCCACCCACGGGGCTGTTCGGGGGCTGTTACGAGTTTTCACCCTCTAACGCAATATTTTTAGGCCTAAGTCCAGAAATATATAAATTGTCGACGTATTCTCAAACAGAGAGTCACACGGCTGTGGGATCAGTTCCTACGAGTTACATTGGTCCCGTGGGAGGTGTTGGTGCCAACCACGGGGACGTTCGGAGGCCATTTCGAGTTTTCATCCTCTAACACCATATTTTTTAGCCTAAGTCTAGAAATATGCAGATTATCATCGTAATCTCAAACCGGGAGTCCCGCGACTGTGGGGTCAGTTCCTACGAGTTACATTGGTCTCGTGGGAGGTGTGGGTGCCACCCACGAGGCTGTTCGAGGGATGTCTCGAGTTTTCACCCTCTAACGCTATATTTTTAAGCCTTAGTCCAAAAATATGCAAATTACCATCGTATTCTCAAACAGAGAGTCACGCGGCTGCGGGGTCAGTTCCTACGAGTTAAATTGGTCCCGTGGGAGGTGTTGGTGCCTCCTACGGGGACGTTTGGGGGTTGTTTCGAGTTCTCACCCTCTAACGCCATCTTTTTAAGCCTAAGTCTAGAAATACACAAATTATCATTGTATTCTCAAATCGGGAGTCCCATGACTGCGGGGTTAGTTCCTACGAGTTACATTGGTCCCGTGGGAGGTGTTGATGCCACCCATGGGGCCGTTCGGCGGCTGTTTTGAGTTTTCATCCTCTAACGCCATGTTCTTAAGCCTATGTCAAGAAATATGCAAATTATCATCATATTTTCAAATTGGGAGTCCCGCGGTTGTGGGGTCAGTTCCTACGAGTAACATTGGTCCCTTGGGTGGTGTTGGTGCCACCCACAGGGCAGTTCGGAGGCTGTTTCGATTTCTCTCCCTATAACTCTATGTTTTTAAGCCTAAGTCTAGAAATATGTAAATTGACATTGTATTCTCAAACCGGTAGTCCCGCGGCTGCGAGGTCAGTTCCTACGAGTTACATTGGTCCCGAGGGAGGTGTTGGTGCCACCCACGGGGCCGTTCGGGGAATGTTTCGAGTTTTCACCCTCTAACGCCATATTTTTAAGCCTAAGTCTAGTGATATGCAAATTATCGTCGTATTCTCAAACAGAGAGTCCCGCGGCTGCGGGATCAGTTCCTACGAGTGATATTGGTCCCCTGGGAGGTGTTGGTGCAATCCACGGGGCCGTTCGGGGGCTGTTTCGAGTTTTTACCCTCTAACGCCATATTTTTAAACCTAAGTCTAGAAATATGAAAATTATCATCGTATTCTCATACCGGGAGTCCCGCGACTGCGGGGTCATTTGCTATGAGTTACATTGGTCCCGTGGGACGTGTTGGTGCCACCCACAGGGCTGTTCGGGGGTTGTTTCGAGTTTTCACCCTCTAACGCCATATTTTTAAGCCAGAGTCTAGAAATATGCAAATTGGCGTCTTATTCTCAAACAGAGAGTCCCGCGGCTGCAGGGTCAGTTCCTACGAGGTACATTGGTCTCGTGGGAGGTGTTGGTGCCACCGAAGGGGACGTTCGGGGGATGTTTTGAATTCTCACCATCTAACGCCATGTTTTTAATCCTAAGTCTAGAAATATGCAAATTATGGTTGTATTCTCAAACCGAGAGTTCCGCGGCTGCGGGGTCAGTTCCCACGAGTTACATTGGTCCCGTGGGAGGTGTTGGTGCCACCCACGGGGAAGTTTGGGGGCTGTTTTGAGTTCTCACCCTCTAACGCCATGTTTTTAAGGCTAAGTCTAGAAATATGCAAATTATCATTGTATTCTCAAACCGGGAGTTTCGCAGTTGCGAGGTCAGTTCCTACGAGTTACATTAGTCCCGAGGGAGGTGTTGGTGCCACCCACGGGGACATTCGGGGACTGTTTCGAGTTTTAACCCTCTAACGCCATATTTTTAAGCCTAAGTCTAGTAATATGCAAATTACCGTCGTATTGTCAAATAGAGAGTCCCGCGGCTGCGGGGTCAGTTCCTACGAGTGATATTGGTCCCCTGGGATGTGTTGGTGCAATCCACGGGGCCGTTCGGGGGATGTTTTGAGTTTTTACCCTCTAACGCCATATTTTTAAGCCTAAGTCTAGAAATATGCAAATTATCATCGTATTCTCAAACCAGGAGTCCCGCGGCTACGGGGTCAGTTCCTACGAGTTACATTGATCCCGTGGGAGGTGTTGTTGCCACCCATGGGGCCGTTCAGGGGCTCTTTCGAGTATTCACCCGCTGACAGTTTATTTTTAAGTTCAAGTATAGAAATATGCAAATTATCATCGTATTCTCAAACCGGGAGTCCCGCGACTACGGGGTCATTTCCTATGAGTTACATTGGTCCCGTGGGAGGTGTTGGTGCCACCCATGGGGCTGTTCGGGGGTTGTTTCGAGTTTTCACTCTCTAACGCCATATTTTTAAGCGTAAGTCTAAAAATAGGCAAATTTCCATCATATTCTCAAACAGAGAGTCCCGCGACTACGGGGTCAGTTCCTACTAGGTACATTGGTCTCGTGGGAGGTGTTGGTACCACCGAAGGGGACGTTCGGGGGCTGTTTTGAATTCTCACCATCTAACGCCATGTTTTTCAGCCTAAATCTATAAATATGCAAATTGTGGTTGTATTCTCAAACCAAGAGTTCCGCGGCTGCGGGGTCAGTTCCTACGAGTTACATTGGTCCCGTGGGAGGTGTTGGTGCCACCCACAGGGACGTTTGGGGCTGTGTCGAGTTCTCACCCTCTAACGCCATTTTTTTAAGCCTAAGTCTAGAAATATGCAAATTATCATTGTATTCTCAAATTGGGAGTTTCGCAGCTGCGAGGTCAGTTCCAACGAGTTACATTAGTCCCGAGGGAGGTGTTGGTGCCACCCACGGGGCCGTTCGGGGACTGTTTCAAGTTTTCACCCTCTAACGCCATATTTTTAAGCCTAAGTCTAGAAATATGCAAATTAATATCGCATTCTGAAACAGAGAGTCCTACGGCTGCGGGGTCAGTTCCTACGAGTGATATTGGTCCTCTGGGAGGTGTTGGTGCCACCCACGGGGCCGTTCGGGGGTTGTTTCGAGTTTTCACTCTCTAACGCCATGTTTTTAAGCCTAAGTCTAGAAATATGCAAATTATCGTCGTATTCTCAAATCGGGAGTCCCGCGGCTGCGGGGTCAGTTCCTATGGGTTACATTGGTCCCGTGTGAGATGTTGGTGCCACCCACGGGGCCGTTCTGGGGCTGTTTCGAGTTTTCACCCTCTAACGCCCTGTTTTTAAGCCTAAGTCTAGTAATATGCAAATTATCATTGTATTCTCAAACCGGGAGTTTCGTAGCTGCGAGGTCAGTTCCTACGAGTTACATTAGTCCCGAGGGAGGTGTTGGTGCCACCCACGGGGCCGTTCGGGGACTGTTTCAAGTTTTCACCCTCTAATGCCATATTATTAAGCCTAAGTCTAGAAATATGTAAATTAATGTCGCATGCTCAAACAGAGAGTCCCGCGGCTACGGGGTCAGTTCCTACTAGTGATATTGGTCCCCTGGGAGGTGTTGGTGCCACCCACGGGGCCGTTCGGGGGTTGTTTCGAGTTTTCACTCTCTAACGCCATGTTTTTAAGCCTAAGTCTATAAATACGCAAATTATCATCGTATTCTCAAACCGGGAGTCCCGCGGCAGCGGGGTCAGTTCCTATGGGTTACATTGGTCCCGTGTGAGATATTGGTGCCACCCACGGGGCCGTTCTGGGGCTGTTTCGAGTTTTGACCCTCTAACGCCATGTTTTTAAGCCTAAGTGTAGAAATATGCAAATTAAATTTCTATTCTCAAATTGGGAGTCTCGCGGCTGCGGGGTCAGTTCCTACGAGTTACATTGGTTCCGAGGGACGTGTTGGTGCCACCCACGGGGCCGTTCAGGGGCCGTTTTGAGTATTCACCCTATGACACCATGTTTTTATGCTTAAGTCTAGAAATATGCAAATTTTCATTGTATTCTCAAATCGGGACTCCCACGGCTGCGGGGTCAGTACCTATGAGTTAGATTGGTCCCGTTGGAGGTGTTGGTGCCATCCACGGGGCCGTTAGGGGGCTGTTTCGAGTTTTCACCCTCAAACGTCATATTTTTAATCCTAAGTCTAGAAATATACAAATTACCATTGTATTCTCAAACAGAGAGTCCCACGACTGCGGGGTCAGTTCCTAGGAGGTACATTTTTCTCGTGGGAGGAGTTGGTGCCGCCCACGGGGCCGTTCCGGGGCTGTTTCGAGTTTTCACCCTCTAACACCATGTTTTTAAGTCTAAGTCTAGAAATATGCAAATTATTGTCGTGTTCTCAAATCGGGAGTCCCACGGCTGTGGGGTCAGTTCCTACGACTTACATTGGTCCCGTGGGAGGTGTTGGTGCCACCCCCGGGGCCGTTCGAGGGGTGTTTCGAGTTTTCACCCTCTAACGCCATGTTTTACTTCAGTCTAGAAATATGCAAATTACCTTCGTATTCTCAAACCGAGAGTCCTGTGGTTGTGGGGTCAGTTCCTACGAGTTTCATTAGTCCCGTGGGAGGTGTTGGTGCCACCCACTTGGACGATCGGGGGCTGTTTCGAGTTCTCTCCCTCTAACGCCATGTTTTTAAAGCTAAGTCTAGAAATATGAAAATTACCTTCTAATTCTCAAACCGAGAGCCCCGCGGCTGTGGCGTCCGTTCCTATGAGTTACATTGGTCCCTTGGGAGGTGTTGGTGCCCCCCACGGGGCGGTTCGGGGGTTGTTTCGAGTTTTCACCCTCCAACGCCATATTTTTAAGCCCATGTCTAAAAATATGCAAATTACCATCGTATTCTAAAATAAAGAGTCCCGCGGCTGTGGGGTTAGTTTGTATGAGTTACATTGGTCCCGTGGGAGGTCTTGGTGCCACCCATGGGGCCGTTCGGGGGCTGTTTCGAGTTTTCACCCTCTAACGCCATGTTTTTAAGCCTAAGTCAAGAAATATGCAAATTATCGTCGTATTCTCAAATCGGGAGTCCCACGGCTGTGGGGTCAGTTCCTACGATCTACATTGGTCCCGTGGGATGTGTTGGTGCCACCCACTGGGCCGTTCACGGATTATTTCGAGTTTTCACCCTCTAACGCCATATTTTTAAGCCTAAGTCTAGTGATATGCAAATTATCGTCGTATTCTCAAACAGAGAGTCCCGCGGCTGTGGGATCAGTTCCTACGAGTGATATTGGTCCCCTGGGAGGTGTTGGTGCAATCCACGGGGCCGTTCGGGGGCTGTTTCGAGTCTTTACCCTCTAACGCCATATTTTTAAGCCTAAGTCTAGAAATATGCAAATTATCGTCGTATTCTCAAACCAGGAGTCCCGCGGCTGCAGGGGTCAGTTCCTACGAGTTACATTGGTCCCGTGGGAGGTGTTGTTGCCACCCACGGGGCCGTTCAGGGGCTCTTTCGAGTATTCACCCGCTGACACCTTGTTTTTAAGTCTAAGTCTAGAAATATGCAAATTATCATCGTATTCTCATACCGGGAGTCCCGCGACTGCGGGGTCATTTCCTATGAGTTACATTGGTCCCGTGGGACGTGTTGGTGCCACCCACGGGGCTGTTTGGGGGTTGTTTCGAGTTTTCACCCTCTAACGCCATATTTTTAAGCCTAAGTCTAGAAATATACAAATTTCCATCTTATTCTCAAATAGAGAGTCCCGCGGCTGCAGGGTCAGTTCCTACGAGGTACATTGGTCTCGTGGGAGGTGTTGGTGCCACCGAAGGGGACGTTCGGGGGATGTTTTGAATTCTCACCATCTAACGCCATGTTTTTCATCGTAAGTCTAGAAATATGAAAATTATGGTTGTATTCTCAAACCGAGAGTTCCGCGGCTGCGGGGTCAGTTCCCACGAGTTACATTGGTCCCGTGGGAGGTGTTGGTGCCACCCACGGGGACGTTTGGGGGCTGTTTCGAGTTCTCACCCTCTAACGCCATGTTTTTAAGCCTAAGTCTAGAAATATGCAAATTATCATTGTATTCTCAAACTGGGAGTTTCACGGTTGCGAGGTCAGTTCCTGCGAGTTACATTAGTCCCGAGGGAGGTGTTGGTGCCACCCACGGGGCCATTCGGGGACTGTTTCGAGTTTTAACCCTCTAACGCCATATTTTTAAGCCTAAGTCTAGTAATATGCAAATTACCGTCGTATTCTCAAATAGAGAGTCCCGCGGCTGCGGGGTCAGTTCCTACGAGTGATATTGGACCCCTGGGATGTGTTGGTGCAATCCACGGGGCCGTTCGGGGGATATTTCGAGTTTTTACCCTCTAACGCCATATTTTTAAGCCTAAGTCTAGAAATATGCAAATTATCATCGTATTCTCAAACCGGGAGTTTCGCAGTTGCGAGGTCAGTTCCTACGAGTTACATTAGTCCCGAGGGAGGTGTTGGTGCCACCCACGGGGACATTCGGGGACTGTTTCGAGTTTTAACCCTCTAACGCCATATTTTTAAGCCTAAGTCTAGTAATATGCAAATTACCGTCGTATTGTCAAATAGAGAGTCCCGCGGCTGCGGGGTCAGTTCCTACGAGTGATATTGGTCCCCTGGGATGTGTTGGTGCAATCCACGGGGCCGTTCGGGGGATGTTTTGAGTTTTTACCCTCTAACGCCATATTTTTAAGCCTAAGTCTAGAAATATGCAAATTATCATCGTATTCTCAAACCAGGAGTCCCGCGGCTACGGGGTCAGTTCCTACGAGTTACATTGATCCCGTGGGAGGTGTTGTTGCCACCCATGGGGCCGTTCAGGGGCTCTTTCGAGTATTCACCCGCTGACAGTTTATTTTTAAGTTCAAGTATAGAAATATGCAAATTATCATCGTATTCTCAAACCGGGAGTCCCGCGACTACGGGGTCATTTCCTATGAGTTACATTGGTCCCGTGGGAGGTGTTGGTGCCACCCATGGGGCTGTTCGGGGGTTGTTTCGAGTTTTCACTCTCTAACGCCATATTTTTAAGCGTAAGTCTAAAAATAGGCAAATTTCCATCATATTCTCAAACAGAGAGTCCCGCGACTACGGGGTCAGTTCCTACTAGGTACATTGGTCTCGTGGGAGGTGTTGGTACCACCGAAGGGGACGTTCGGGGGCTGTTTTGAATTCTCACCATCTAACGCCATGTTTTTCAGCCTAAATCTATAAATATGCAAATTGTGGTTGTATTCTCAAACCAAGAGTTCCGCGGCTGCGGGGTCAGTTCCTACGAGTTACATTGGTCCCGTGGGAGGTGTTGGTGCCACCCACAGGGACGTTTGGGGCTGTGTCGAGTTCTCACCCTCTAACGCCATTTTTTTAAGCCTAAGTCTAGAAATATGCAAATTATCATTGTATTCTCAAATTGGGAGTTTCGCAGCTGCGAGGTCAGTTCCAACGAGTTACATTAGTCCCGAGGGAGGTGTTGGTGCCACCCACGGGGCCGTTCGGGGACTGTTTCAAGTTTTCACCCTCTAACGCCATATTTTTAAGCCTAAGTCTAGAAATATGCAAATTAATATCGCATTCTGAAACAGAGAGTCCTACGGCTGCGGGGTCAGTTCCTACGAGTGATATTGGTCCTCTGGGAGGTGTTGGTGCCACCCACGGGGCCGTTCGGGGGTTGTTTCGAGTTTTCACTCTCTAACGCCATGTTTTTAAGCCTAAGTCTAGAAATATGCAAATTATCGTCGTATTCTCAAATCGGGAGTCCCGCGGCTGCGGGGTCAGTTCCTATGGGTTACATTGGTCCCGTGTGAGATGTTGGTGCCACCCACGGGGCCGTTCTGGGGCTGTTTCGAGTTTTCACCCTCTAACGCCCTGTTTTTAAGCCTAAGTCTAGTAATATGCAAATTATCATTGTATTCTCAAACCGGGAGTTTCGTAGCTGCGAGGTCAGTTCCTACGAGTTACATTAGTCCCGAGGGAGGTGTTGGTGCCACCCACGGGGCCGTTCGGGGACTGTTTCAAGTTTTCACCCTCTAATGCCATATTATTAAGCCTAAGTCTAGAAATATGTAAATTAATGTCGCATGCTCAAACAGAGAGTCCCGCGGCTACGGGGTCAGTTCCTACTAGTGATATTGGTCCCCTGGGAGGTGTTGGTGCCACCCACGGGGCCGTTCGGGGGTTGTTTCGAGTTTTCACTCTCTAACGCCATGTTTTTAAGCCTAAGTCTATAAATACGCAAATTATCATCGTATTCTCAAACCGGGAGTCCCGCGGCAGCGGGGTCAGTTCCTATGGGTTACATTGGTCCCGTGTGAGATATTGGTGCCACCCACGGGGCCGTTCTGGGGCTGTTTCGAGTTTTGACCCTCTAACGCCATGTTTTTAAGCCTAAGTGTAGAAATATGCAAATTAAATTTCTATTCTCAAATTGGGAGTCTCGCGGCTGCGGGGTCAGTTCCTACGAGTTACATTGGTTCCGAGGGACGTGTTGGTGCCACCCACGGGGCCGTTCAGGGGCCGTTTTGAGTATTCACCCTATGACACCATGTTTTTATGCTTAAGTCTAGAAATATGCAAATTTTCATTGTATTCTCAAATCGGGACTCCCACGGCTGCGGGGTCAGTACCTATGAGTTAGATTGGTCCCGTTGGAGGTGTTGGTGCCATCCACGGGGCCGTTAGGGGGCTGTTTCGAGTTTTCACCCTCAAACGTCATATTTTTAATCCTAAGTCTAGAAATATACAAATTACCATTGTATTCTCAAACAGAGAGTCCCACGACTGCGGGGTCAGTTCCTAGGAGGTACATTTTTCTCGTGGGAGGAGTTGGTGCCGCCCACGGGGCCGTTCCGGGGCTGTTTCGAGTTTTCACCCTCTAACACCATGTTTTTAAGTCTAAGTCTAGAAATATGCAAATTATTGTCGTGTTCTCAAATCGGGAGTCCCACGGCTGTGGGGTCAGTTCCTACGACTTACATTGGTCCCGTGGGAGGTGTTGGTGCCACCCCCGGGGCCGTTCGAGGGGTGTTTCGAGTTTTCACCCTCTAACGCCATGTTTTACTTCAGTCTAGAAATATGCAAATTACCTTCGTATTCTCAAACCGAGAGTCCTGTGGTTGTGGGGTCAGTTCCTACGAGTTTCATTAGTCCCGTGGGAGGTGTTGGTGCCACCCACTTGGACGATCGGGGGCTGTTTCGAGTTCTCTCCCTCTAACGCCATGTTTTTAAAGCTAAGTCTAGAAATATGAAAATTACCTTCTAATTCTCAAACCGAGAGCCCCGCGGCTGTGGCGTCCGTTCCTATGAGTTACATTGGTCCCTTGGGAGGTGTTGGTGCCCCCCACGGGGCGGTTCGGGGGTTGTTTCGAGTTTTCACCCTCCAACGCCATATTTTTAAGCCCATGTCTAAAAATATGCAAATTACCATCGTATTCTAAAATAAAGAGTCCCGCGGCTGTGGGGTTAGTTTGTATGAGTTACATTGGTCCCGTGGGAGGTCTTGGTGCCACCCATGGGGCCGTTCGGGGGCTGTTTCGAGTTTTCACCCTCTAACGCCATGTTTTTAAGCCTAAGTCAAGAAATATGCAAATTATCGTCGTATTCTCAAATCGGGAGTCCCACGGCTGTGGGGTCAGTTCCTACGATCTACATTGGTCCCGTGGGATGTGTTGGTGCCACCCACTGGGCCGTTCACGGATTATTTCGAGTTTTCACCCTCTAACGCCATATTTTTAAGCCTAAGTCTAGTGATATGCAAATTATCGTCGTATTCTCAAACAGAGAGTCCCGCGGCTGTGGGATCAGTTCCTACGAGTGATATTGGTCCCCTGGGAGGTGTTGGTGCAATCCACGGGGCCGTTCGGGGGCTGTTTCGAGTCTTTACCCTCTAACGCCATATTTTTAAGCCTAAGTCTAGAAATATGCAAATTATCGTCGTATTCTCAAACCAGGAGTCCCGCGGCTGCAGGGGTCAGTTCCTACGAGTTACATTGGTCCCGTGGGAGGTGTTGTTGCCACCCACGGGGCCGTTCAGGGGCTCTTTCGAGTATTCACCCGCTGACACCTTGTTTTTAAGTCTAAGTCTAGAAATATGCAAATTATCATCGTATTCTCATACCGGGAGTCCCGCGACTGCGGGGTCATTTCCTATGAGTTACATTGGTCCCGTGGGACGTGTTGGTGCCACCCACGGGGCTGTTTGGGGGTTGTTTCGAGTTTTCACCCTCTAACGCCATATTTTTAAGCCTAAGTCTAGAAATATACAAATTTCCATCTTATTCTCAAATAGAGAGTCCCGCGGCTGCAGGGTCAGTTCCTACGAGGTACATTGGTCTCGTGGGAGGTGTTGGTGCCACCGAAGGGGACGTTCGGGGGATGTTTTGAATTCTCACCATCTAACGCCATGTTTTTCATCGTAAGTCTAGAAATATGAAAATTATGGTTGTATTCTCAAACCGAGAGTTCCGCGGCTGCGGGGTCAGTTCCCACGAGTTACATTGGTCCCGTGGGAGGTGTTGGTGCCACCCACGGGGACGTTTGGGGGCTGTTTCGAGTTCTCACCCTCTAACGCCATGTTTTTAAGCCTAAGTCTAGAAATATGCAAATTATCATTGTATTCTCAAACTGGGAGTTTCACGGTTGCGAGGTCAGTTCCTGCGAGTTACATTAGTCCCGAGGGAGGTGTTGGTGCCACCCACGGGGCCATTCGGGGACTGTTTCGAGTTTTAACCCTCTAACGCCATATTTTTAAGCCTAAGTCTAGTAATATGCAAATTACCGTCGTATTCTCAAATAGAGAGTCCCGCGGCTGCGGGGTCAGTTCCTACGAGTGATATTGGACCCCTGGGATGTGTTGGTGCAATCCACGGGGCCGTTCGGGGGATATTTCGAGTTTTTACCCTCTAACGCCATATTTTTAAGCCTAAGTCTAGAAATATGCAAATTATCATCGTATTCTCAAACCAGGAGTCCCGCGGCTACGGGGCCAGTTCCTACGAGTTACATTGATCCCGTGGGAGGTGTTGTTGCCACCGTGGGGCCGTTCAGGGGCTCTTTCGAGTATTCACCCGCTGACAGCTTATTTTTAAGTCTAAGTCTAGAAATATGCAAATTATCATTGTATTTTCAAACAGGGAGTCCCGCGACTGCGGGGTCAGTTCCTACGAGGTACATTGGTCTCGTGGGAGGTGTTGGTACCACCGAAGGGGACGTTCGGGGGCTGTTTTGAATTCTCACCATCTAACGCCATGTTTTTCAGCCTAAGTCTAGAAATATGCAAATTATGGTTGTATTCTCAAACCAAGAGTTCCGCGGCTGCGGGGTCAGTTCCTACGAGTTACATTGGTCCCGTGGGAGGTGTTGGTGCCACCCACAGGGACGTTTGGGGCTGTGTCGAGTTCTCACCCTCTAAGCCATGTTTTTAAGCCTAAGTCTAGAAATATGCAAATTATCATTGTATTCTCAAACCGGGAGTTTCGCAGCTGCGAGGTCAGTTCAAACGAGTTACATTAGTCCCGAGGGAGGTGTTGGTGCCACCCACGGGGCCGTTCGGGGACTGTTTCAAGTTTTCACCCTCTAACGCCATATTTTTAAGCCTAAGTCTAGAAATATGCAAATTAATGTCGCATTCTGAAACAGAGAGTCCTGCGGCTGCGGGGTCAGTTCCTACGAGTGATATTGGTCCCCTGGGAGGTGTTGGTGCCACCCACGGGGCCGTTCGGTGGCTGTTTTGAGTTTCCACTCTCTAACGCCATGTTTTTAAGCCTAATTCTAGAAATATACAAATTATCGTCGTATTCTCAAATCGGGAGTCCCGCGGCTGCGGGGTCAGTTCCTATGGGTTACATTGGTCCCGTGTGAGATGTAGGTGCCACCCACGGGGCCGTTCTGGGGCTGTTTCGAGTTTTCACCCTCTAACACAATGTTTTAAGCCTAAGTCTAGAAATATGCATATTATCATTGTATTCTCAAACCGGGAGTTTCGTAGCTGCGAGGTCAGTTCCTACGAGTTACATTAGTCCCGAGAGAGGTGTTGGTGCCACCCACGGGGCCGTTCGGGGACTGTTTCGAGTTTTCACCCTCTAATGACATATTATTAAGCCTAAGTCTAGAAATATGTAAATTAATGTCGCATGCTCAAATAGAGAGTCCCGCGGCTGCGGGGTCAGTTCCTACGAGTGATATTGGTCCCCTGGGAGGTGTTCGTGCCACCCACGGGGCCGTTCGGGGGTTGTTTCGAGTTTTCACTCTCTAACGCCATGTTTTTAAGCCTAAGTCTATAAATACGAAAATTATCATCGTATTCTCAAACCGGGAGTCCCGCGGCTGCGGGGTCAGTTCCTATGGGTTACATTGGTCCCGTGTGAGATGTTGGTGCCACCCACGGGGCCGTTCTGGGGCTGTTTCGAGTTTTCACCCTCTAACGCCATGTTTTTAAGCCTAAGTCTAGAAATATGAAAATTACATTTCTATTCTCAAATTGGGAGTCTCGTGGCTGCGGGGTCAGTTCCTACGAGTTACATTGGTTCCGAGGGACGTGTTGGTGCCACCCACGGGGCCGTTCAGGGGCCGTTTTGAGTATTCACTCTATGACACAATGTTTTTATGCTTAAGTCTAGAAATATGCAAATTTTCATTGTATTCTCAAATCGGGACTCCCACGGCTGCGGGGTCAGTACCTATGAGTTAGATTGGTCCCGTTGGAGGTGTTGGTGCCATCCATGGGGCCGTTCGGGGGTTGTTTCGAGTTTTCACCCTCAAACGTCATATTTTTAATCCTAAGTCTAGAAATATACAAATTACCATTGTATTCTCAAACAGAGAGTCCCACGACTGCGGGGTCAGTTCCTAGGAGGTACATTTTTCCCGTGGGAGGAGTTGGTGCCGGCCACGGGGCCGTTCCGGGGCTGTTTTGAGTTTTCACCCTCTAACACCATGTTTTTAAGTCTAAGTCTAGAAATATGCAAATTATTGTCGTGTTCTCAAATCGGGAGTCCCACGGCTGCGGGGTCAGTTCCTACGACTTACATTGGTCCCGTGGGAGGTGTTGGTGCCACCCCCGGGGCCGTTCGAGGGGTGTTTCGAGTTTTCACCCTCTAACGCCATGTTTTACTTTAGTCTAGAAATATGCAAATTACCTTCGTATTCTCAAACCGAGAGTCCTGTGGTTGTGGGGTCAGTTCCTACGAGTTTAATTAGTCCCGTGGGAAGTGTTGGTGCCACCCACGGGGCCCTTCGGGGGATGTTTCGAGTTTTCACCCTCTAACGCTATATTTTTAAGCCTAAGTGCAGAAATATGCAAATTACCATCGTATTCTCAAACAGAGAGTCACGCGGCTGCGGAGTCAGTTCCTACCAGTTACATTGGTCCTGTGGGAGGTGTTGGTGCCACCCACGGGGCCGTTCGGAGGCTATTTTAAGTTTTCATCCTCTAACACCATATTTTTAAGCCTAAGTCTAGAAATATGCAAATTACCTTCATATTCTCAAACCGGGATTCTGCCGGTTGTGGAGTCAGTTCCTATGAGTTACATTGGTCCCGTGAGAGGTGTTGGTGTCACGTACGGGTCCGTTCGGGGGCTCTTTCGAGTTTTCACCCTCTAACGCCATGTTTTGTCTAAGTCTATAAATATGCAAATTACCTTCGTATTCTCAAACTGGGAGTCCCGCGACTGCGGGTTCAGTTCCTACGAGTTACATTGGTCCCGTGGGAGGTGTTGGTGCCACCCACTTGGACGATCGGGGGCTATTTCGAGTTCTCTCCCTCTAACGCCATGTTTTTAAAGGAAAGTCTAGAAATATGAAAATTACCTTCTAATTCTCAAACCGAGAGCCCCGCGGCTGTGGCGTCCGTTCCTACGAGTTACATTGGTCCCTTGGGAGGTGTTGGTGCCACCCACGGGGCGGTTCGGGGGTTGTTTCGAGTTTTCACCCTCCAACGCCATATTTTTAAGCCTATGTCTAAAAATATGCAAATTACCGTCGTATTCTAAAATAAAGAGTCCCGTGGCTATGGGGTTAGTTTGTATGAGTTACATTGGTCTCGTGGGAGGTGTTGGTACCACCCATGGGGCCGTTCGGGGGCTGTTTCGAGTTTTCACCCTCTAACGCCATGTTTTTAAGCCTAAGTCAAGAAATATTCAAATTATCGTCGTATTCTCAAATCGGGAGTCCCACGGATGTGGGGTCAGTTCCTACGAGTTACATTGGTCCCGTGGGAGGTGTTTGTGCCACCGACGGTGACATTCGGAGGCTGTTTCGAGCTCTCACCTTCTAATGCCATATTTTTAAGCATAAGTCTAGAAACATCCAAATTATCATTATAATCTCAAACCGGGAGTCCCGCGACTGCGGGGTCAGTTCCTACGAGTAACATTGGTCCCGTGGGAGATGTGGGTGCCACCCACGGGGCCGTTCGAGGGATGTTTCGAGTTTTCACCCTCTAACGCTATATTTTTAAGCCTAAGTCGAGAAATATGCAAATTACCATCGTATTCTCAAACAGAGAGTCACGCGGCTGCGGGGTCAGTTCCTACGAGTTACATTGGTCCCGTGGGAGGTGTTGGTGCCACCCACAGGCACGTTTGGAGGCTATTTTGAGTTCTCACCCTCTAACGCCATGTTTTCAAGCCTAAGTCTAGAAATATGCAAATTATGATCGTATTCTCAAATTAGGAGTCCCACGACTGCGAGGTCAGTTCCAACGAGTTACATTTGTCCCGTGGGAGGTGTTGGTGCCACCCACAGGGAAGTTCAAGGGCTGTTTTGAGTTTTCACCCTCTAACGCCATGTTTTGCTTAAGTCTAGAAACATGCAAATTACCTTCGTATGTTCACACCGGGAGTCCCACGGCTGCGGGCTCAGTTCCTACGAGTTATATTGGTCTCGTGGGAGGTGTTGGTGCCACCCACGGTGACATTCAGGGGCTGTTTAGAGTTCTCACCTTCTAATGCAATGTTTTTAAGCCTAAGTCTAGAAATATGCAAATTATCATCGTAATCTCAAACCGGGAGTCCCGCGACTGTGGGGTCAGTTCCTACAAGTTACATTGGTCTCGTGGGAGGTGTGGGTGCCACCCACGAGGCCGTTCGATGGATGTCTCAAGTTTTCACCCTCTAACGCTATATTTTTAAGCCTTAGTCCAGAAATATGCAAATTACCATCGTATTCTCAAACAGAGAGTCACGCGGCTACGGGGTCAGTTCCTACGAGTTAAATTGGTCCCGTGGGAGGTGTTGGTGCCACCTACGGGGACGTTTGGGGGCTGTTTCGAGTTCTCACCCTCTAACGCTATCTTTTTAAGCCTAAGTCTAGAAATACACAAATTATCATTGTATTCTCAAATCGGGAGTCCCATGACTGCGGGGTTAGTTCCTACGAGTTACATTGGTCCCGTGGGAGGTGTTGATGCCACCCACGGGGCCGTTCGGCGGCTGTTTTGAGTTTTCACCCTCTAACACCATGTTCTTAAGCCTATGTCAAGAAATATACTAATTATCGTCGTATTTACAAACTGGGAGTCCCGCGGTTGTGGGGTCAGTTCCTACGAGTAACATTGGTCCCTTGGGTGGTGTTGGTGCCACCCACGGGGCAGTTCGGAGGTTGTTTCGATTTCTCTCCCTATAACTCTATGTTTTTAAGCCTAAGTCTAGAAATATGCAAATTATCATTGTATTCTCTAACCGGGAGTCCCGCGGCTGCGAGGTCAGTTCCTACGAGTTACATTGGTCCCGAGGGAGGTGTTGGTGCCACCCACGGGGCCGTTCAGGGACTGTTTCGAGTTTTCACCCTCTAATGCCATATTTTTAAGCCTAAGTGGAGTGATATTCAAATTATCATCGTATTCTCAAACAGAGAGTCCCGCGACTGCGGGATCAGTTCCTACGAGTGATATTGGTTCCCTGGGAGGTGTTGGTGCAATCCACGGGGCCGTTCGGGGGATGTTTCGAGTTTTTACCCTCTAACGCCATATTTTTAAGCCTAAGTCTAGAAATATGCAAATTATCGTCGTATTCTCAAACCAAGAGTCCCGCGCTTGCGGGGTCAGTTCCTACGAGTTACATTGGTCCCGTGGGAGGTGTTGTTGCCACCCACGGGGCCGTTCAGAGGCTCTTTCGAGTATTCACCGGCTGACACCTTGTTTTTAAGTCTAAGTCCAGAAATATGCAAATTATCATCGTATTCTCAAACCGGGAGTCCCGCGACTGCGGGGTCATTTCCAATGAGTTACATTGGTCCCGTGGGAGGTGTTGGTGCCACCCATGGGGCTGTTCGTGGGTTGTTTCGAGTTTTAACTCTCTAGCGCCATATTTTTAAGCCTAAGTCTAGAAATAGGCAAATTGCCATCGTATTCTCAAACAGAGAGTCCCGCGACTGCGGGGTCAGTTCCTACGAGGTACATTGGTCTCGTGGGAGGTGTTGGTACCACCGAAGGAGACGTTCGGGGGATGTTTTGAATTCTAACCATCTAACGCCATGTTTTTTATCCTAAGTCTAGAAATATGCAAATTATGGTTGTATTCTCAAACCAAGAGTTCCGCGGCTGCGGGGTCAGTTCCTACGAGTTACATTGGTCCCGTGGGAGGTGTCGGTGCCACCAACGGGGACGTTTGGGGCTGTTTCAAGTTCTCACCCTCTAACACCATGTTTTTAAGCCTAAGTCTAGAAATATGCAAACTATCATTGTATTCTCAAACCGGGAGTTTCGCAGTTGCGAGGTCAGTTCCTACGAGTTACATTAGTCCCGAGGGAGGTGTTGGTGCCACCCACGGGGCCGTTCGGGGACTGTTTCAAGTTTTCACCCTCTAACGCCATATTTTTAAGCCTAAGTCTAGAAATATGCAAATTAATGTTGCATTCTCAAATAGAGAGTCCCGCGGCTGCGGGGTCAGTTCCTACGAGTGATATTGGTCCCCTGGGAGGTGTTGGTGCCACCCACGGGGCCGTTCGGGGGTTGTTTCGAGTTTTCACTCTCTAACGCCATGTCTTTAAGCCCAAGTCTAGAAATATGCAAATTATCTCGTATTCTCAAATCGGGAGTCCCGCTGCTGCGGGGTTAGTTCCTATGGGTTACATTGGTCCCGTGTGAGATGTTGGTGCCACCCACGGGGCCGTTCTGGGGCTGTTTCGAGTTTTCACCCTCTAACGCCATATTTTTAAGCCTAAGTCTAGAAATATGAAAATTACATTTCTATTCTCAAATTGGGAGTCTCGCGGCTGCGGGGTCAGTTCCTACGAGTTACATTGGTTCCGAGGGACGTGTTGGTGCCACCCACGGGGCCGTTCAGGTGCCGTTTTGAGTATTCACCCTCTCACACCATGTTTTTATGCTTAAGTCTAGAAATATGCAAATTTTAATTGTATTCTCAAATCGTGACTCCCACGGCTCCGGGGTCAGTACCTATGAGTTAGATTGGTCCCGTTGGAGGTGTTGGTGCCATCCACGGGGCCGTTCGGGGGCCGTTTTGAGTTTTCAACCTCAAACGTCATATCTTTAATCCTAAGTCTAGAAATATGCAAATTACCATTGTATTTCAAACAGAGAGTCCCGCGAGTGTGGGGTCAGTTTCTAGGAGGTACATTTTTCCCCTGGGAGGAGTTGGTGCCACCCACGGGGCCGTTTCGGGGCTGTTTTGAGTTTTCACCCTCTAACACCATGTTTTTAAGTCTAAGTCCAGAAATATGCAAATTATTGTCGTATTCTCAAATCGGGAGTCCCACGGCTATGGGTTCAGTTCCTACGAGTTACATTGGTCCCGTGGGAGGTGTTGGTGCCAACCCCGGGGCCATTCGAGGGGTGTTTCGAGTTTTCACCCTCCAACGCCATGTTTTACTTCAGTCTAGAAATATGAAAATTACCTTCGTATTCTCAAACCGAGAGTCCTGTCGTTGTGGGGTCAGTTCCTACGAGTTTCATTAGTCCCGTGGGAGGTGTTGGTGCCACCCACGGGGCCCTTCGTGGGATGTTTCGAGTTTTCACCCTCTAACGCTATATTTTTAAGCCTAAGTGCAGAAATATGCAAATTACCATCGTATTCTCAAATAGAGAGTCACGCGGCTGCGGGGTCAGTTCCTACGAGTTACATTGGTCCCGTGGGAGGTGTTGGTGCCACCCACGGGGCCGTTCGGAGGCCATTTCTAGTTTTCATCCTCTAACGCCATATTTTTAAGCCTAAGTCTAGAAATATGCAAATTAACTTCGTATTCTCAAACCAGGATTCCGCCGGTTGTGGGGTCAGTTCCTATGAGTTACATTGGTCCCGTGAGAGGGGTTGGTGTCACGTACGAGTCCGTTCGGGGGCTCTTTCGAGTTTTCACCCTCTAACGCCATGTTTTGTCTAAGTCTATAAATATGCAAATTACCTTCGTATTCTCAAACTGGGAGTCCCGCGGCTGGGGGTTCAGTCCCTACGAGTTACATTGGTCCCGTGGGAGGTGTTGGTGCCACCCACTTGGACGATCGGGGGCTATTTCGAGTTCTCTCCCTCTAACGCCATGTTTTTAAAGCTAAGTCTAGAAATATGAAAATTACCTTCTAATTCTCAAACCGAGAGCCCCGCGGCTGTGGCGTCCGTTTCTACGAGTTACATTGGTCCCTTGGGAGGTGTTGGTGCCCCCCACGGGGCGGTTCGGGGGTTGTTTCGAGTTTTCACCCTCCAACGCCATATTTTTAAGCCCATGTCTAAAAATATGCAAATTACCATCGTATTCTAAAATAAAGAGTCCCGCGGCTGTGTGGTCAGTTCGTATGAGTTACATTGGTCCCGTGGGAGGTGTTGGTGCCACCCACGGGGCCGTTCGGGGGCTGTTTCGAGTTTTCACCCACTAACTCCATGTTTTTAAGCGTAAGTCAAGAAATATGTAAATTATGATCATATTCTCAAATCGGGAGTCCCACGGCTGTGGGGTCAGTTCCTACGAACTACATTGGTCCCGTGGGAGGTGTTGGTGCCACCCACGGGGCCGTTCGAGGGCTGTTTCGAGTTTTCACTCTCAAATGCCATGTTTTGGTTAAGTCTAGAAATATTCAAATTACCTTCGTATTCTCAAATTGGGAGTCCCACGGCTGCGGAGTCAGTTCCTACGAGTTGCATTGGTCCCGTGGGAGGTGTTTGTGCCACCCACGGTGACATTCGGGGGTTGTTTCGAGTTCTCACCTTCTAATGCCATATTTTTAAGCGTAAGTATAAAAACATCCAAATTATCATTATAATCTCAAATCGGGAGTCCCGCGGCTGCGGGGTCAGTTCGTATGAGTTACATTGGTCCCGTGGGAGGTGTGGGTGCAACCCACGGGTCCGTTCGAGGGATGTTTCGAGTTCTCACCCTCTAACGCTATATTTTTAAGCCTAAGTCGAGAAATATGCAAATTACCGTCGTATTCTCAAACAGAGAGTCACGCGACTGCGGGGTTAGTTCCTTCGAGTTACATTGGTCCCGTGGGAGGTGTTCGTGCCACCCACAGGCACGTTTGGGGGATGTTTTGAGTTCTCACCCTCTAACGCCATGTTTTTATGTCTAAGTCTAGAAATATGCAAATTATCATCGTATTCTCAAATTAGGAGTCCCACGACTGCGGGGTCAGTTCCTATGAGTTACATTGGTCCCGTGGGAGGTGTTGGTGCCACCCACGGGGACGTTCGGGGACTGTTTTGAGTTCTCACCCTCTAACGACATATTTGTAATCCTAAGACTAGAGACATGCAAATTACCATTGTATTCTCAAACAGAGAGTCCCGCGACTGCGGGGTCAATTCCTATGAGTTATATTGGTCCTGTTGGAGGTGTTGGTGTCACCCACGGGACCGTTCGGGGGATGTTTCGAGTTTTCACACTCTAACACCATGTTTTTAAGCCTATGTAATGAAATATGCAAATTATCATAATATTCTCAAATCGGGAGTCCCGCGGCTGTGGGGTTAGTTCCTACGAGTAACATTGGTCCTGTGGCTGGTGTTGGTGCCACCCACGGGGCCGTTCGGGGGCTGTTTCAAATTCTCTCCCTCTAACGCCATGTTTTTAAGCCTAAGTCTCGAAATATGCAAATTATCATTGTCTTCTCAAATTGGGAGTTTAGCGACTGCGAGGTCAGTTCCTACGAGTTACATTAGTCCCGAGGGAGGTGTTGGTGCCACCCACGGGGCCGTTCGGGGACTGTTTTGAGTTTTCACCCTCTAACGCCATATTTTTAAGCCTAAGTCTTAAAATATGCAAATTACTATCGTATTCTGAAACAGAGAGTCCCGCGGCTGCGGGGTCAGTTACTAGGAGTGATATTGGTCCCCTGGGAGGTGTTGGTGCACCCACGGGGCCGTTCGGGGGCTGTTTCGAGTTTTCCCCCTCTAACGCCATGTTTTTAAGCCTAAGTCTAGAAATATGTAAATAATCATTGTATTCTCAAACCGGGAGTCCCGCGGCTGCGGGGTTAGTTCCTACGAGTTGCATTGGTCCCGTGGGAGATGTTGGTGCCACCCACGGGGCCGTTCTAGGGCTATTTCGAGTTTTCACCCTCTAACGACATATTTTTAAGCTTAAGTCTAAAAATATGCAAATTATGTTTGTATTCTCAAATCGGGAGTCCCACGGCTGCGGGGTCAGTTCCGACGAGTTACATTGGTCCCGAGGGGCATGTTTTTAAGCTTAAGTCTAGAAGTATGAAAATTCCTATTGTATTCTCAAAATGGGAGACCCACGGCTGCGGGGTCAGTACCTACGAGTTAGATTGGTCCCGTTGGAGGTGTTGGTGCCATCCACGGGGCCGTTCGGGGGCTTTTTCGAGTTTTCACCCTCTAACGTCATATTTTTAAGCCTAAGTCTAGAAATATGTAAATAATCATTGTATTCTCAAACCGGGAGTCCCGCGGCTGCGGGGTTAGTTCCTACGAGTTGCATTGGTCCCGTGGGAGATGTTGGTGCCACCCACGGGGCCGTTCTAGGGCTATTTCGAGTTTTCACCCTCTAACGACATATTTTTAAGCTTAAGTCTAAAAATATGCAAATTATGTTTGTATTCTCAAATCGGGAGTCCCACGGCTGCGGGGTCAGTTCCGACGAGTTACATTGGTCCCGAGGGACATGTTTTTAAGCTTAAGTCTAGAAATATGAAAATTCCTATTGTATTCTCAAAATGGGAGACCCACGGCTGCGGGGTCAGTACCTACGAGTTAGATTGGTCCCGTTGGAGGTGTTGGTGCCATCCACGGGGCCGTTCGGGGGCTTTTTCGAGTTTTCACCCTCTAACGTCATATTTTTAAGCCTAAGTCTAGAAATATGCAAATTACCATTGTATTCTCAAACCAGGAGTCCCGCGGCTGCGGGGTTAGTTCCTACGAGTTGCATTGGTCCCGTGGGAGATGCTGGTGCCACCCACGGGGCCGTTCTAGGGCTATTTCGAGTTTTCACCCTCTAACGACATATTTTTAAGCTTAAGTCTAAAAATATACAAATTATGTTTGTATTCTCAAATCGGGAGTCCCACGGCTGCGGGGTCAGTTCCGAAGAGTTACATTGGTCCCGAGGGACATGTTTTTAAGCTTAAGTCTAGATATATGAAAATTCCTATTGTATTCTCAAAATGGGTGACCCACGGCTGCGGGGTCAGTACCTACGAGTTAGATTGGTCCCGTTGGAGGTGTTGGTGCCATCCACGGGGCTGTTCGGGGGCTTTTTCGAGTTTTCACTCTCTAACGTCATATTTTTAAGCCTAAGTCTAGAAATATGCAAATTACCATTGTATTCTCAAACAGAGAGTCCCGCGACTGCGGGGTCAGTTCCTAGGAGGTACATTTGTCCCGTGGGAGGAGTTGGTGCCACCCACGGGGCTGTTCTGTGGCTGTTTCGAGTTTTCACCCTCTAACGCCCTGTTTTTAAGTCTAAGTCTAGAAATATGCAAATTATCGTCGTATTCTCAAATCGGGAGTCCCACGGCTGTGGGGTCAGTTACTACGAGTTACATTGGTCCCGTGGGAGGTGTTGGTGCCACCCCCAGGGCCGTTCGAGGGGTGTTTCGAGTTTTCACCCTCTAACGCCTTGTTTTACTTTACTGTAGGAATATGAAAATTACCTACGTGTTCTCAAACCGAGAGTCCTATGGTTGTGGGGTCAGTTCCTACGAGTTACATTGGTCCCATGGGAGGTGTTGGTTCCACCCATGGGGCCGTTCGGTTGATGTTTCGAGTTTTCACCCTCTAACGCTATATTTTTAAGCCTAAGTGCATAAATATGCAAATTACCATTGTATTCTCAAACAGAGAGTCACGCGGCTGCGGGGTTAGTTCCTACAAGTTACATTGGTCCCGTGGGAGGTGTTGGTGCCACCCACGGGGCCGTTCGGAGGCCGTTTCGAGTTTTCATCTTCTAACGCCATATTTTTAAGCCAAAGTCTAGAAATATGCAAATTACCTTCGTATTCTAAAACCAGGAGTCCGCCGACTGTGGGGTCAGTTCCTACGAGTTACATTGGTCCCATGAGAGGTGTTGGTGTCACGCACGGGTCTGTTCGGGGGCTCTTTCGAGTTTTCACCCTCTAACGCCCTGTTTTGTCTAAGTCTACAAATATGAAAATTACCTTCGTATTCTCAAACCGGGAGTCCCGCGGCTGCGGGGTCAGTTCCTACGAGTTACATTGGTCCCGTGGGAGGTGTTGGTGCCACCCACTTGGACGATCGGGGGTTGTTTCGAGTTCTCTCCCTTTAATGCCATGTTTTTAAACCTAAGTCTAGAAATATGCAAATTACCTTCTAATTCTCAAACCGAGAGCCCCGCGGCTGTGGCGTCCATTCCTACGAGTTACATTGGTCTCGTGGGGGGTGTTGGTGCCACCCATGGGGCCGTTCGGGGGTTGTTTCTAGTTTTCACCCTCTAACGCCATATTTTTAAGCCAAAGTCTATAAATATGCAAATTATCGTCGTATTCTCAAACATAGAGTCTCGCGGCTGTGGGGCCAGTTCGTACGACTTACATTGGTCCCGTGGGAGGTGTTGGTACCACCCATGGGGCCGTTCGGGGGCTGTTTCGAGTTTTCACCCTCTAACACCATATTTTTAAGAATAAGTTAATAAATTTGTAAATTGTCATTGTATTCTCTAATCGGGAGTCCCACGGCTGTGGGGTCAGTTCCTACGAATTACATTGGTCCTGTGGGAGGTGTTGGTGCCACCCAGGGGGCCGTTCGAGGGTTGTTTCGAATTTTCACCCTCTAACGCCATGTTTTGCTTTAGTCTAGAAATAATCAAATTACCTTCGTATTCTCAAATCGGGAGTCCCGCGGCTGCAGGGTCAGTTACTACGAGTTACATTGGTCCCGTGGGAGGTGTTGGTGCCACCCACGGTCACATTCGATGGCTGTTTTGAGTTCTCACCTTCTAATGCCTTATTTTTAAGCCTAAGTATATAAATATCCATATTATCATTGTAATCTCAAACTGGGAGTCCCGCGACTGCGGGGTCAGTTCCTACGAGTTACATTGGTCCCGTGGGAGGTGTGGGTGCCACCCACGGGGGCGTTCGAGGGATGGGTCGAGTTTTCACCCTCTAACGCTATATTTTTAAGCCTAAGTCGAGAAATATACAAATTAGCGTCCTATTCCCAAACAGAGAGTCACGCGGCTGCAGGGTCAGTTCCTACAAGTTACATTGGTCCCGTGGGAGGTGTTGGTGCCACCCACGGGGACATTTGGGGGCTGTTTTGAGTTCTCACCCTCTAACGCCATGTTTTTAAGCCTAAGTCTACAAATATGGAAATTATCGTCGTATTCTCAAACCGAGAGTCCCGTGGTTGTGGGGTCAGTTCCTACGAGTAACATTGGTCCCGTGGGTTGTATTGGTGCCACCCACGGGGTCGTTCGGGGGCTGTATCGAGTTCTCTCCCTCTAACACTACGTTTTTAATCCTAAGTCTAGAAATATGAAAATTATCATCGTATTCTCAAACCGGGAGTCCCACGGCTGCGAGGTCAGTTCGTACGAGTTACATTGGTCTTGAGGGAGGTGTTGGTGCCACCCACGGGGCCGTTCGGGGACTGTTTCGAGTTTTCACCCTATAACGCCATAATTTTAAGCCTAAGTATAGTAATATTCAAATTACCAGTGTATTCTCAAACCGATAGTCCCGTGGTTGCGGGTTTAGTTCCTACGAGTGATATTGGTCCCCTGGGAGGTGTTGGTACCACCCACGGGGATGTTGGAGGGAGGTTTCGAGTTTTCAGCCTCTAATGCCATGTTTTTAAGCCTAAGTCAAGAAATATTAAAGTTATCATCGTATTCTCAAACCGGGAGTCCTGCGGCTGCGGGGTCAGTTCCTACGAGTCACATTGGTCCAGTGAGAGATATTGGTGCCAGCCACGGGGCCGTTGGGGTGATGTTTCGAGTTTTCACCCCCTAACGCCATGTTTTTGAGCCTAAGTCTAGAAATATGCAAATTATGTTTGTATTCTCAAATCGGGAGTCCCGTGGCTGCGGGGTCAGTTCTTACGAGTTACATTGGTCCCGTTGGAGGTGTTGGTGCCATCCACGGGGCAGTTCGGGGGCTGTTTCGAGTTTTCACTCTCTAACATCATATTTTTAAGAATAAGTCTAGAAATATGCAAATTACCATTGTATTCTCAAATAGAGAGTCCCGCGGCTGCGTGGTCAGTTCCTACAAGGTACATTGGTCCCGTGGGAGGTGTTGGTGCCACCCACGGGGACGTTTGGGGACTGTTTCGAATTCTCACCATCTAACGCCATGTTTTTAAGTCTAAGTCTAGAAATATGCAAATTATGGTCGTATTATCAAACCGGGAGTCCCGCGGCTGCGGGGTCAGTTCTATAAGTTACATTGGTCCCGTGGGAGGTGTTGGTGCCACCCACGGGGCCGTTCGGGGGCTGTTTCGAGCTTTCATCCTCTAACACCATATTTTTAAGCCTAAGTAAAGAAATATGCAAGTTACATTCTTATTCTCAAATCAGGAGTCCCGCGGCTGTGGGGTCAGTTCGTACGAGTTACATTGGTCCAGCGAGAGGTGTTGGTATCACCCACGGGTCCGTTCGGGGCTCTTTCGAGTTTTCACCCTCTAACGCCATATTTTGTCTAAGTCTATAAATATAAAATTAACTTCATATTCTCAAACCGGGAGTCCCGTAGCTACGGGGTCAGTTCCTACGAGTTACATTGGTCCCATGGGAGGTGTTGGTGACACCCACTTGGAAGATTGGGGGCTATTTTGAGTTCTCTCCCTCTAACACCATGTTTTTAAACCTAAGTTTAGAAATATGCAAATTACCTTCTAATTATCAAACCGAGAGTCCCGTGGCTGTGGCGTCCATTCCTACGAGTTACATTGGTCCTGTGGGAGGTGTTGGTGCCACCCACGGGGCCGTTCGGGGGTTGTTTCGATTTTTCACCCCCTAACGCCATATTTTTAAGCCCAAGTCTAGAAATATGCAAATTAGCGTCGTATTCTCAAACAAAGTGTCCCGCGATTGTGGGGTTAGTTCGTACGAGTTACATTGGTCCCGTGGGAGGTGTTGGTGCCACCCACGGGGCCGTTCGGGGGCTATTTCGAGTTTTCACCCTCTAACGCCATATTTTGAAGAATAAGGCAATAAATTTGCAAATTATCGTCGTATTCTCAAATCGGGAGTCCCACGGCTGTGATGTCAGTTCTTACGAATTACATTGGTCCTCTGGGAGGTGTTGGTGCCTCCCACGGGGCCGTTCGAGGGCTGTTTTGAGCTTTCACCCTCTAACGCCATGTTTTGCTTAAGTCTAGAAATATTCAAATTACCTTCGTATTCTCAAATCGGGAGTCCCGTGGCTGCAAGGTCAGTTCCTACGAGTTACATTGGTCCTGTGGGAGGTGTTGGTGCCACCCACGGTGACAATCGACGGCTGTTTCGAGTTCTCACCTTCTAATGCCATGTTTTTAAGCCCAAGTCTAGAATTATCCAAATCATCATTGTAATCTCTAACTGGGAGTCCCGCGACTACGGGGTCAGTTCTTACGAGTTACATTGGTCACGTGGGAGGTGTGGGTGCCACCCAAGGTCCCGTTCGAGGGATGTTTCGAGTTTTCACCCTCTAACGCTATATTTTTAAGCCTAAGTCGAGATATATGCAAATTACCATCAAATTCTCATACAGAGAGTCACGCGGCTACGGGGTCAGTTCCTACGAGTTACATTGGTCCCGTGGGAGGTGTTGGTGCAACCCACGGGGACGTTTGGGGGCTGTTTCGAGTTCTCACCCTCTAATGCCATATTTTTAAGCCTAAGTATAGAAATATGCCAATTATCATCGTATTCTCAAATAGGGAGTCCCACACCTGCGGGGTTAGTTCCTATGAGTTACATTGGTCCCGTGGGAGGTGTTGGTGCCACCCACGGGGCAGTTCGAGGGCTGTTTCGAGTTTTCACCCTCTAACGCCATGTTTTGCCTAAGTCTAGAAATATGCAAATTATTATTGGATTATCAAACTCTGAGTCTCGCGACTGCGGGGTCAGTTCCTATGAGGTACATCGGTCCCATGGGAGGTGTTGGTGCCATCCACGGGGACGTTCGGGGACTGTTTCTAGTTCTCACCCTCTAACGACATATTTCTATGCCTAAGTCTAGAAATATGAAAATTACCATTGTATTCTCAAACAGAGAGTCCCGCGGCTGTTGGGTCAGTTCCCACGAGTTATATTGGTCCCGTGGGAGGTGTTGGTGCCACCCACGGGGCCGTTCGGGGGTTGTTTCGAGTTTTCACCCTCTAACGCCATGTTTTTAAGCCTAAGTCAAGAAATATGAAAATTATCGTCGTATTCTCAAACCGGAAGTCCCGCGGCTGTGGGTCAGTTCCTACGAGTAACATTGGTCCCGTGGGTGGTGTTGGTGCCACCCACGGCGCCGTTCGGGGGCTGTATCGAGTTCTCTCCCTCTAACGCTATGTTTTTAAGCCTAAGTCTAGAGATATGAAAATTATCGTCGTATTCTCAAACTGGGAGTCCCGCGGCTGCGAGGTCAGTTCCTACGAGTTACATTGGTCTTGAGGGAGATGTTGGTGCCACCCACGGGGCTGTTCAGGGACTGTTTCGAGTTTTCACCCTCTAACGCCATATTTTTAAGCCTAAGTCTAGTAATATTCAAATTACAGTCGTATTATCAAACAGAGAGTCCCGCTGTTGCGGGGTGAGTTCCTACGAGTGATATTGGTCCCCTGGGAGGTGTTGGTACCACCCACGGGGCCGTTCGGGGGCTGTTTCGAGTTTTCACCCTCTAACGCCATGTTTTAAGCCTAAGTCAAGAAATATGAAAATTATCGTCGTATTCTCAAACCGAGAGTCCCGCGACTGCGGGGTCAGTTTCTACGAGTCACATTGGTCCCGTGGGAGATGTTGGTGCCACCCACGGGGCCGCTGGAGGGCTGTTTCGAGTTTTCACCCCCTAACGCCATGTTTTTAAGCCTAAGTCAAGAAATATGCGAATTACGTTTGTATTCTCAAATCGGGAGTCCCGCGGCTGCGGGATCAGTTCCTACGAGTTACATTGGTCCCGTGGGAGGTGTTGGTGCCACCCACGGGGCCGTTTAGGGGTTGTTTTGAGTATTCACACTCTGACACCATGTTTTTAAGCCTAAGTCTAGAAATATGAAAATTATCGTCGTATTCTCAAACTGGGAGTCCCACGGCTGCGGGGTCAGTTCCTACGAGTTACATTGGTCCCGTGTGAGGTGTTGGTGCCGTCCATGGGGCCGTTCCGGGGCTGTTACGAGTTTTCACCCTCTAACGCCATATTTTTAAGCCTAAGTCTAGAAATATGCAAATTACCATCGTATTCTCAAATAGAGGTCCCGCGGCGGCGTGGTCAGTTCCTACGAGGTACCTTGGTCCCGTGGGCGGTGTTGGTGCCACCCATGGGGACGTTCGGGGGCTATTTCAGATTCTAACCATCTAACGCCATGTTTTTAAGTCTAAGTCTAGAAATATGCAACTTATGGTCGTATTCTCAAACCGAATATCCCACGGCAGCGGGGTCAGTTCCTACGAGTTACATTGGTCCCGTTGGAGGTGTTGGTGCCACGGGGCCGTTCGGGGTCTATTTTGATTTTTCACCCTCTAACGGCATATTTTCAAGCCTAAGTCTAGAAATAAGCAAATTACCATCGTATTCTCAAACAGAGAGTCCCGCGGCTGCGGTGTCAGTTCCTACGAGGTACATTAGTCTCGTTGGAGGTGTTGGTGCCACCCAAGTTGACGTTCAGGGGCTGTTTCGATTTCTCTCCCTGTAACACCATGTTTTTAAACCTAAGTCCAAAAATATGCAAATTATCATTGTATTCTCAAACTGGGAGTCCCGCGACTGCGGGGTCAGTTCCTACGAGTTATATTGGTCCCGTAGGAGGTGTTGGTGCCACCCATGGGGCCGTTCGGGGGCTGTTTCGAGTTTTGACCCTCTAAAGCAATATTTTTAAGCCCAAGTCTAGAAATATACAAATTACCATTGTATTCTCAAATAGAGAGTCCCGCGACTGTGTGGTCAATTCGTACGAGTTATATTGGTCCCGTGGGAGGTGTTGGTGCCACCCACGGGGCCGTTCGGGGGCTGTTTCGAGTTTTCACCCTCTAATGCCATATTTTTAAGCCTAAGTCAAGAAATATGAAAATTATTGTCATATTCTCAAATTGGGAGTCCCGCGACTGCGGGGTCAGTTCCTACGAGTTACATTGGTCCCGAGGGAGGTGCTGGTGCCACCCACGGGGTCGTTCCGGGCTGTTTTGAGTATTCACCCTCTGACACCATGTTTTTAAGCTTAAGTCTAGAAATATGCAAATTTTCATTGTATTCTCAAATCAGGAGTCCCACGGCTGCGGCGTCAGTTCCTATGAGTTAGACTGGTCTCGTTGGAGGTGTTGGTCCCATCCACGGGGCCGTTCGGGTGCAGTTTTGAGTTTTCACCCTCTAACGCCATATTTTTGAGCCTAAGTCTAGAAATATGCAAATTACCATTGTATTCTCAAATAGAGAGTCCCGCGACTGCGGGGTCAGTTCCTACGAGATACATTGGTCCCATGGGAGGTGTTGGTGCCACCCACGGGGCCATTCTGGGGCTATTTTGAGTTTTCACCCTCTAACGCCATGTTATTAAGCCTAAGTCTAGAAATATACAAATTATCATCTTATTCTCAAATAGGGAGTCCCACGGCTGTGGGGTCAGTTCCTACGAGTTATATTGGTCCCGTGGGAGGTGTTGGTGCCACCCACGAGGCCGTTCGAGGGTTGTTTGGAGTTTTCACCCTCTAATGCCATGTTTTACTTCAGTCTAGAAATATGCAAATTACCTTCGTATTCTTAAAACGAGAGTCCCGTGGTTGGGGTCAGTTCTTACGAGTTAAATTCGTCCCGTGGGAGGTATTGGTGCCACCCACGGGGCCGTTCGGGGGCTGTTTCGACTTTTCACCCTCTAATGCTTAATTTTTAAGCCTAAGTGCCGAAATATGCAAATTACCATCGTATTCTCTAACAGAGAGTCACGCGGCAGCGGGGTCAGTTCCTACGAGTTACATTGGTCCTGTGGGAGGTGTTGGTGCCACCCACGGGTCCGTTCGGGGGCTCCTTTGAGTTTTCACCCTCTAACGCCATGTTTTGCCTAAGTCTATAAATATGAAAATTACCTTCGTATTCTCAAATCGGGAGTCCCGCGGCTGCGGGGTCAGTTCCTAAGAGTTACATTGGTCCCGTGGGAGGTGTTGGTGCCACCCACTTGGACGATTGGGGGTTATTTCAAGTTATCTCCCTTTAACGCCATGTTTTTAAACCTAAGTCTATAAATATGAAAATTATCATCGTATTCTCAAACTGGGAGTCCCGCGACTGCGGGGTCATTTCCTATGAGTCACATTGGTCCCGTGGGAGGTGTTGGTGCCACCCACGGGGCTGTTCGGGGGTTGTTTCGAGTTTTCACCCTCTAACGCCATATTTATAAGCCCAAGTCTAGAAATATGCAAATTAGCGTCGTATTCTCAAACAGAGAGTCCCGCGGCTGTAGGGTCTATTCGTACGAGTTACACTGGTCCCGTGGGAGGTGTTGTTGCCACCCACGGGGCTGTTTGGCGGTTATTTTGAGTTTTCTCCCTCCAAGGCCTTGTTTTAAAGCATAAGTCAAGAAATATGCTAATTATTGTCGTATTATCAAATTGGGAGTCCCGCGGATGTGGGGTCAGTTCCTACGAGTTACATTGGTCCCGGGGACGGTGTTGGTGCCACCCATGGGGCCGTTCGAGGGTTGTTTCGAGTTTTCACCCTCTAACGCCCTGTTTTGCTTAAGTCTAGAAATATGCAAATTACCTTCTAATTCTCAAACCGAGAGTCCCGCGGCCGTGGTGTCAGTTCCTACGAGTTACATTGGTCTCATGGGAGGTGTTTGTGCCACCCACGGGGCCGTTCGGGGGTTGTTTCTAGTTTTCACCCTCTAACGCCATATTTTTAAGCCCAAGTCTAGAAATATGGAAATTACCATGGTATTCTCTAACAGAGAGTCCCGCGGCTGTGGGGTCAGTTCGTACGAGTTACATTGGTCCCGTGGGTGTTGTTGGTGCCACCCACTTGGACGATTGAGGGCTATTTCGAGTTCTCTCCCTCTAACGCCATGTTTTTAAACCTAAGTCTAGAAATATGTAAATTATCATCGTATTCTCAAATTGAGAGTCCCACGGCTCTGGGGTAAGTTCCTACGAGTTACATTGGTCCCGTGGGAGGTGTTGGTGCCACCCACGGTGACATTCGGGGGATGTTTCGAGTTCTCACCTTCTAATGCCATGTTTTTAAGCCTATGTTTAGTAAATATGCAAATTATAACTGTAATCTCAAACAGGGAGTCCCGCGACTGCGGAGTCAGTTCCTACGAGCTACATTGGTCCCGTGGGAGGTGTGAGGGCCGTTCGAGGGATGCTTCGAGTTTTCACCCTCTAACGCTATATTTTTAAGCCTAAGTCCAGAAATATGCAAATTACCATCGTATTCTCAAACAGAGAGTCATGCGCCTACGGAGTCAGCTCCTACGAGTTACATTGGTCTCGTGGGAGGTGTTGGTGCCACCCACGGGGACGTTTGGGGGCTATTTTGAGTTCTCACCCTCTAACGCCATGTTTTTAAGCCTAAGTCTTGAAATATGCAAATTATCATCGTATTCTCAAATCGGGAGTCCCACGACTGCGGGGTCAGTTCCTATGAGTTACATTGGTCGTGTGGGTGGTGTTGGTGCCACCCACGGGGTGGTTCGAGGGCTGTTTTGAGTTTTCACCCTCTAACGCCATGTTTTGCTTAAGGCTAGAAATATGCAAATTATTCTCGAATTATCAAACTGGGAGTCCCGCGACTGCAGGGTCAGTTTCTATGAGGTAGATCGGTCCCGTGGGAGGTGTTGGTGCCATCCACGGGGACGTTTGGGGACTGTTTCGAGTTTTCACCCTCTAACGCCATATTTTTAAGCCTAAGTCTAGTAATATCCAAATTAGCGTCGTATTCTCAAACAGAGAGTCCGGAGGTTGTGGGGCTACTTCCTACGAGTGATATTGGTCCCCTGGTTGGTGTTGGTGCCACCCACGGGGTCGTTCGGGGGCTGTTTCGAGTTTTCACCCTCTAACGCCATGTTTTCAAGCCTAAGTCTAAAAATATGTAAATTATCGTTGTATTATCAAACCGGGAGTCACGCGGCTGTAGGGTCAGTTCCTACAAGTCACATTGGTCCCGTGGGAGATGTTGGTGCCACCCACGGGGCCGTTGGGGGCTGTTTCATGTTTTCACCCCCGAACGCCAAGTTTTTAAGCCTATGTCTTGAAATATGCAAATTACGTTTGCATTCTCAAATAGAGAGTCCCGCGCCTGCGGGGTCAGTTCCTACGAGTTACATTGGTCCCCTGGGAGGTGTTGGTGCCACCCACGGGGCCGTTCAGCGGCTGTTTCGAGTATTCACCCTCTGACACCATGTTTTTAAGCCTAAGTCTAGAAATATGCAAATTATCGTCATATTCTCAAACCGGGAGTCCCGCGACTGCGGGGTTAGTTCCTACGAGTTACATTGGTCCCGTTGGAGGTGTTGGTGCCTCCCACAGGGACGTTCGAGGGATGTTTTTAATTCTCACCATCTAACGTCATGTTTTTAAGCCAAAGTCTAGAAATATGCAAATTATGGTTGTATTCTCAAACCGGGACTCCCGCAGCTGCGGGGTCAGTTCCTATGAGTTACATTGGTCCCGTGGGAGGTGTTGGTTCCACCCATGGGGCCGTTCGGGGGCTGTTTCGAGTTTTTAGCCTCTAATGGCATATTTATAAGCCTAAGTCAAGAAATATGGAAATTACATTCGTATTCTCAAACCGGGAGTCCCACGGCTTTGGGGTTAGTTCCTACGAGTTACATTTGTCCCGTGAGAGGTGTTGGTGTCATCCACGGGTCCGTTTGGGGGATCTTTCGAGTTTTCACCCTCTATCACCATGTTTTTCCTAAGTCTAGAAATATCAAAATTACCTTTGTATTCTTAAACCGGGTATCCCACGGCTGCGATGTCAGTTCCTACGAGTTACATTGGTCCCGTGGGAGGTGTTGGTGCCACCCACTTGGACGATCGGGGGATGTTTCGATTTCTCTCCCTCTAATTCCATGTTTTTATACCTAACTCTAAAAATATGTAAATTATCGTTGTATTCACAAATAGGGAGTCCCGAGACTGTGGGGTCAGTTCCTACGAGTTACATTTGTCCCGTGGGAGGTGTTGGTGCCACCCACGGGGCCGTTCAGGGGTTGTTTCGAGTTTTGACCCTCTAACGCCATATTTTTCAGCCCAAGTCTAGAAATATGCAAATTACCATCGTATTCTCAAACTGAGAGTCCCACGACTGTGGGGTCTGTTCATACGAGTTACATTGGTACCGTGGGAGGTGTTGGTGCCACCCACGGGGCCGTTCGGGGGCTGTTTCGAGTTTTCACCCTCTAACGCAATGTTTTTAAGCCTAAGTCAAGAAATGTGCAAATTATTATCGTATTCTCAAATCGGGAGTCCCACGGCTGTGGGGTCAGTTCCTACGAGTTACATTGGTCCCGTGGGAAGTGTTGGTGCCACCACGGGGCCGTTCGAGGGCTGTTTCGAGTTTTCACCCTCTAACGCCATGTTTTGCTTCAGTCTAAAAATATGCAAATTATTATCAGATTATCAAACTGGGAGTACCGCGAGTGCGGGGTTAGTTCCTATGCAGTACATCTGTCCCATGGGAGGTGTTGTTGCCACCCACGGGGACGTTCAGGGACTGTTTCGAGTTCTCACCCTCTAACAACATATTTTTAAGCCTAAGTCGAGAAATATGGAAATTACCGTTGTATTCTCAAACAGAGATTCCCGCGGCTGCGGGGTCAGTTCGTACGAGTTACATTGGTCCCGTGGGAGGTGTTGGTACCAACCATGGGGCCGTTCAGGGGCTGTTTCGAGTATTCACCCTCTGACACCATGTTTTTAAGCCTAAGTCTAGAAATATGCAAATTATCGTCATATTCTCAAACTAGGAGTCCCACGGCTGCGGGGTTAGTTCCTACGAGTTACATTGGTCCCGTTGGAGGTTTTGGTGCCATCCACGGGGCCGTTCGGGGGCTGTTTTGAGTTTTCACCCTCTAACGCCATATTTTTTAGCCTAAGTCTAGAAATATGCAAATTACCATTGTATTCTCAAATAGAGAATCCTGCGACTGCGGGGTCAGTTCCTACGAGATACATTGGTCCCATGGGAGGTGTTGGTGCCACCCACGGGGCCATTCTGGGGCTGTTTTGAGTTTTCACCCTCTAACACCATGTTATTAAGCCTAAGTCTAGAAATATACAAATTATCATCTTATTCTCAAATATTGAGTCCCACGGCTGTGGGTTCAGTTCCTACGAGTTATATTGGTCCCGTGGGAGGTGTTGGTGCCACCCACGAGGCTTTTCGAGGGTTGTTTGGAGTTTTCACCCTCTAATGCCATGTTTTACTTCAGTCTAGAAATATGCAAATTACCTTCGTATTCTTAAAACGAGAGTCCCGTGGTTGTGGGGTCAGTTCTTACGAGTTACATTGGTCCCGTGGGAGGTATTGGTGCCACCCACGGGGCCGTTCGGGGGCTGTTTCGACTTTTCACCCTCTAATGCTTTATTTTTAAGCCTAAGTGACGAAATGTGCAAATTACCATCATATTCTCTAACAGAGAGTCACGCGGCTGTGGGGTCAGTTCCTACGAGTTACATTGATCCTGTGGGAGGTGTTGGTGCCACCCACGGGTCCGTTTGGGGGCTCCGTTGAGTTTTCACCCTCTAACGCCATGTTTTGCCTAAGTCTATAAATATGAAAATTACCTTCGTATTCTCAAATCGGGAGTCCCGCGGCTGCGGGGTCAGTTCCTATGAGTTACGTTGGTCCTGTGGGAGGTGTTGGTGCCACCCACTTGGACGATTGGTGGTTATTTCAAGTTCTCTCCCTTTAACGCCATGTTTTTAAACCTAAGTCTAGAAATATGAAAATTATCATCGTATTCTCAAACTGGGAGTCCCGCGACTGCGGGGTCATTTCCTATGAGTCACATTGGTCCCGTGGGAGGTGTTGGTGCCACCCACGGGGCTGTTCGGGGGTTGTTTCGAGTTTTCACCCTCTAATGCCATATTTTTAAGCCCAAGTCTAGAAATATGCAAATTAGCGTCGTATTCTCAAACAGTGAGTCCCGCGACTGCAGGGTCTGTTCGCACGAGTTACATTGGTCCCGTGGGAGGTGTTGTTGCCACCCACGGGGCTGTTTGGCGGTTGTTTTGAGTTTTCTCCCTCCAACGCCTTGTTTTAAAGAATAAGTCATGAAATATGCTAATTATTGTCGTATTCTCAAATTGGGAGTCCCGCGGATGTGGGGTCAGTTCCTACGAGTTACATTGGTCCCGTGGGCGGTGTTGGTGCCACCCACGGGGCCGTTCGAGGGCTATTTCGAGTTTTTACCCTCTAACGCCCTGTTTTGCTTAAGTCTAGAAATATGCAAATTACCTTCTAATTCTCAAATCGAGAGTCCCGCGGCTGTGGTGTCAGTTCCTACGAGTTACATTGGTCTCATGGGAGGTGTTTGTGCCACCCACGGGGACGTTCGGGGGTTGTTTCTAGTTTTCACCCTCTAACGCCATATTTTTAATCCCAAGTCTAGAAATATTGAAATTACCATCGTATTCTCTAACAGAGAGTCCCACGGCTGTGGGGTAAGTTCGTACGAGTTACATTGGTCCCGTGGGTGGTGTTGGTGCCACCCACTTGGACGATTGAGGGCTATTTCGAGTTCTCTCCCTCTAACGCCATGTTTTTAAACCTAAGTCTAGAAATATTTAAATTATCATCGTATTCTCAAATCGAGACTCCCACGGCTCTGGGGTAAGTTCCTACGAGTTACATTGGTCCCGTGGGAGGTGTTGGTGCCACCCACGGTGACATTCGGGGGATGTTTCGAGTTCTCACCTTCTAATGCCATGTTTTTAAGCCTATGTTTAGAAATATGCAAATTATAACTGTAATCTCAAACAGGGAGTCCCGCGACTGCGGGGTCAGTTCCTACGAGCTACATTGGTCCCGTTGGAGCTGTGGGGGCCGTTCGAGGGATGTTTCGAGTTTTCACCCTCTAACGCTATATTTTTAAGCCTAAGTCCAGAAATATGCAAATTACCGTCGTATTCTCAAACAGAGAGTCACGCGGCTACGGAGTCAGCTCCTACGAGTTACATTGGTCCCGTGGGAGGTGTTCGTGCCACCCACGGGGACATTTGGGGGCTGTTTTGAGTTCTCACCCTCTAACGCCATGTTTTTAAGCCTAAGTCTTCAAATATGCAAATTATCATCGTATTCTCAAATCGGGAGTCCCATGACTGCGGGGTCAGTTCCTATGAGTTACATTGGTCGCGTGGGTGGTGTTGGTGCCACCCACGGGGTGGTTCGAGGGCTGTTTTGAGTTTTCAACCTCTAACGCCATGTTTTGCTTAAGGCTAGAAATATGCAAATTATTCTCGAATTATCAAACTGGGAGTCCAGCGACTGCGGCGTCAGTTTCTATGATGTAGATCGGTCCCGTGGGAGGTGTTGGTGCCACCCACGGGGACGTTTGGGGACTGTTTCAAGTTTTCACCCTCTAACGCCATATTTTTAAGCCTAAGTCTAGTAATATCCAAATTAGCATCGTATTCTCAAACAGTGAGTCCGGCGGTTGTGGGGCTACTTCCTACAAGTGATATTGGTCCCCTGGTTGGTGTTGGTGCCACCCACGGGGTCGTTCGGGGGCTGTTTCGAGCTTTCACCCTCTAACGCCATGTTTTCAAGCCTAAGTCTAAAAATATGTAAATTATCGTTGTATTATCAAACCGGGAGTCCCGCGGCTGTGGGGTCAGTTCCTACAAGTCACATTGGTCCCGTGGGAGATGTTGGTGCCACCCACGGGGCCGTTTGGGCTGTTTCAAGTTTTCACCCCCGAACGCCATGTTTTTAAGCCTAAGTCTTGAAATATGCAAATTACGTTTTCATTCTCAAATAGGGAGTCCCGCGCCTGCGGGGTCAGTTCCTACGAGTTACATTGGTCCCCTGGGAGGTGTTGGTGCCACCCACGGGGCAGTTCAGCGGCTGTTTCGAGTATTCACCCTCTGACGCCATGTTTTTAAGCCTAAGTCTAGAAATATGCAAATTATCATCATATTCTCAAACCGGGAGTCCCACGACTGCGGGGTTAGTTCCTACGAGTTACATTGGTCCCGTTGGAGGTGTTGGTGCCTCCCACGGGGACGTTCGAGGGATGTTTTGAATTCTCACCATCTAACGTCATGTTTTTAAGCCAAAGTCTAGAAATATGCAAATTATGGTTGTATTCTCAAACCGGGACTCCCGCATCTGCGGAGTCAGTTCCTATGAGTTACATTGGTCCCGTGGGAGGTGTTGGTTCCACCCATGGGGCCGTTCGGGGGCTGTTTCGAGTTTTCAGCCTCTAACGGCATATTTATAAGCCTAAGTCAAGAAATATGGAAATTACATTCGTATTCTCAAACCGGGAGTCCCACGGCTTTGGGGTTAGTTCCTACGAGTTACATTGGTCCCGTGAGAGGTGTTGGTGTCATCCACGGGTCCGTTTGGGGACTCTTTCGAGTTTTCACCCTCCATCGCCATGTTTTTCCTAAGTCTAGAAATATCAAAATTACCTTCGTATTCTTAAACCGGGTATCCCACGGCTGCGGTGTCAGTTCCTACGAGTTACATTGGTCCCGTGGGAGGTGTTAGTGCCACCCACTTGGAATGTCGGGGGCTGTTTCGATTTCTCTCCCTCTAATGCCATGTTTTTATACCTAACTCTAAAAATATGTAAATTATCGTTGTATTCACAAATCGGGAGTCCCGAGACTGTGGGGTCAGTTCCTACGAGTTACATTTGTCCCGTGGGAGGTGTTGGTGCCAACCACAGGGCCGTTCGGGGGTTGTTTCGAGTTTTGACCCTCTAACGCCATATTTTGCAGCCCAAGTCTAGAAATATGCAAATTACCATCGTATTCTCAAACTGAGAGTCCCGCGACTGTGGGGTCAGTTCGTACGAGTTACATTGGTACCGTGGGAGGTGTTGGTGCCACCCACGGGGCCGTTCGGGGGCTGTTTCGAGTTTTCACCCTCTAACGCAATGTTTTTAAGCATAAGTCAAGAAATGTGCAAATTATTGTCGTATTCTCAAATTGGGAGTCCCACGGCTGTGGGGTCAGTTCCTACGAGTTACATTGGTCCCGTGGGAAGTGTTGGTGCCACCACGGGGCCGTTCGAGGGTTGTTTCGAGTTTTCACCCTCTATCGCCATGTTTTGCTTCAGTCTAAAAATATGAAAATTATTATCAGATTATCAAACTGGGAGTACCGCGAGTGCGGGGTTAGTTCCTATGAGGTACATCTGTCCCGTGGGAGGTGTTGTTGCCACCCACGAGGACGTTCAGGGACTGTTTCGAGTTCTCACCCTCTAACAACATATTTTTAAGCCTAAGTCGAGAAATATGGAAATTACCATTGTATTCTCAAACAGAGAGTCCCGCGGCTGCGGGGTCAGTTCCTACGAGTTACATTGGTCCCGTGGGAGGTGTTGGTACTAACCCCGGGGCCGTTCAGGGGCTGTTTCGAGTATTCACCCTATGACACCATGTTTTTAAGCCTAAGTCTAGAAATATGCAAATTATCGTCATATTCTCAAACCAGGAGTCCCACGGCTGCGGGGTCAGTTCCTACGAGTTACATTGGTCCCGTTGGAGGTTTTGGTGCCATCCACAGGGCCGTTCGGGGGCTGTTTTGAGTTTTCACCCTCTAACGCCATATTTTTAAGCCTAAGTCTAGAAATATGCAAATTACCATCGTACTCTCAAACAGAGAGTCCCTCGGCTACGGGGTCAGACCCTATGAGGGACATTGGTCCCGTGAGAGGTGTTGGTGCCACCCACCGGGACGTTCGGGGGCTGTTTGAATTCTCACCATCTTACGCCTTGCTTTTAAGCCTAAGTCTAGAAATATGCAAATTATGGTCGTATTATGAAACTGGGAGTCCCACGGATGCGGGGTCAGTTCCTACGAGTTACATTGGTCACGTTGGAGGTGTTGGTGCCATCCACGGGGCCGTTCGGGGGCTATTTCGAGTTTTGACCCTCTAACGCCATATTTTTAAGATTAAATTTAGAAATATGCAAATTACCATCGTATTCTCAAACCGAGAGTCCCACGGCTGCGGGGTCAGTTCCTACGAGGTACATTAGTCCCGTGGGAGGTGTTGGTGCCTCTCACGGGGACGTTCGAGGGCTATTTTGAATTCTCACCATCTAATATCATGTTTTTAAGTCTACGTCTAGAAATATGCAAATTATGGTTCTATTCTCAAACCGGGACTCCCGCGGCTGCGGGGTCAGTTCCTATGAGTTATATTGGTCCCGTGGGAGGCGTTGGTGCAACCCACGGGGCCGTTCGGGGGTTGTTTCGAGTTTTGACCCTCGAACGCCATATTTTTAAGACTAAGTCAAGAAATTTGCAAATTACATTCGTATTCTCAAATCGGGAGTCCCACGGCTGTGGGGTCAGTTCCTACGAGTTACATTGGTCCCGTGAGAGGTGTTGGTGTCACCCACGGGTCCGTTCGGGGGATCTTTCGAGTTTTCACCCTCTATCGCCATGTTTTGCCTAAGTCTAGAAATATGAAAATTACCTTCGTATTCTTAAACTGGGCATCCCGCGATTACGGGGTCAGTTCCTACGAGTTACATTGGTCCCGTGGGAGGTGTTGGTGCCACCCACTTGGACGATCGTGGGGCAATTTCGATTTCTCTCCCTCTAACGCCATATTTTTAAACATAACTCTAGAAATATGTAAATTATCATCGTATTCACAAACCGGGAGTCCCGCGCCTGCGGGGTCAGTTCCTACGAGTTACATTTGTCCCGTGGGAGGTGTTGGTGCCACCAACGGGGCCGTTCGGGGGTTGTTTCGAGTTTTGACCCTCGAACGCCATATTTTTAAGCCCAAGTCTAGAAATATGCCAAATTATTGTCGTATTCTCAAACTGAGAGTCCCGCAACTGTTGGGTCAGTTCGTACGAGTTACATGGGTCCCGTGGGAGGTGTTGGTGCCACCCATGGGGCCGTTCAGGGGCTGTTTCGACTTTTCACCCTCTAACGCCATGTTTTAAGCCTAAGCCAAGAAATACGCAAATTATTGTCGTATTCTCAAATCGGGAGTCCCACGGCTGTGGGTTTAGTTCCTACGAGTTACATTGGTCCCGTGGGTAGTGTTGGTGCCAACCACGGGGCCGTTCGAGGGCTGTTTCGAGTTTTCACCCTCTAACGCAATGTTTTGCTTAAGTCTAGAAATATGCAAATTACCTTCATATTTTCAAACTGGGAGTCCCGCGGCTGTGGGGTCAGTTCCTACGAGTTACATTGGTCCCGTGGGAGGTGTTGGTGCCACCCACGGTGACATTCGGGGGCTGTTTCGAGTTCTCACCTTCTAATGCCATGTTTTTAAACCTAAGTCTAGAAATATGAAAATTATCAATGTAATCTCAAACTGGGAGTCCCGCGACTGCGGGATCAGTTCCTACGAGTTACCGTGGTCCCGTGGGAGGTGTGGGTCCCACCCACGGGGCCGTTCGAGGGATGTTTCAAGTTTTCACCCTCTAACGCTATATTTTTTAGCCTAAATCTATAAATATGTAAATTATCGTCGTATTCTCAAACAGAGAGTCACGCGGCTGTGGGGTCAGTTCCTACGAGTTACATTGGTCCCGTGGGAGGTGTTGGTACCACCCACGGGGACATTAGAGGGATGTTTCGAGTTTTCACCCTCGAACGCGATGTTTTTAAGCACAAGTCAAGAAATATGCAAATTACCTTTGAATTTTCAAACCGGTTGTCTCGCAAATGCGGGGTCAGTTCCTACGAGTTACACTGGTCCCGTGGGAGGTGTTGGTGCCATCCACGGGGCCGTTCGGTGGCTGTTTCGAGTTTTCACCCTCTAACGTCGTATTTTTAAGCCTAAGACTAGAAATATGCAAATTATCATCATAATCTCAAACGGAGAGTCCCGCGGCTACGAGGTCAGTTCCTACGAGTTACATTGGTCCCGTGGGTGGTGTTGGTTCCACCCAGGGGGCTGTTCGGGGGTTATTTCGAGTTTTCACCCTCTAACACCATGTTTTTAAGCTTAAGTCTAGAAATATGCAAATTACCATCATATTCTCAAACGGGGAGTCCCGCGGGTGCGGGGTCAGTTTCTACGAGTTACATTGGTCCCGTGGGAGGTGTTGGTGCCACCCACGAAGCCGTTAGAGGGTTGTTTCAAGTTTTAACCCTCGAAAGCCATGTTTTTAAGCCTAAGTCAAGAAATACGCAAATTATCGTTGTATTCTCTAAACGGGAGTCCCGCGGCTGCGGGGTCTGGTCCTACGAGTTATTTTGGTCCCGTGGGAGGTGTTGGTGCCTCCACGGGGCTGTTAGAGGGCTGTTTTGAGTTTTCACCCTCGAACGCTATGTTTTTAAGCCTAAGTCAAGAAATATGCAAATTATCATTGTATTCTCTAATCGGGAGTCCCGTCGCTGCGGGGTCATGTCCTACGATTTACATTCGTCCCATGGGAGGTGTTGGTGCCACCCACGGAGCCGTTCGAGGGTTATTTCGAGTTTTCACCCTCTAACATCGTGTTTTTAAGTCTAAGTCTAGAAATACGCAAATTACCGTCATACTCTCAAACCGGGAGACCCGCGGCTATGGGGTATGTTCCTACTAGTTACATTGTTCCTGGGGAGGTGTTGGCGCTATTAACGGGGCCGTTCGGCACTGTTTTGAGTTTTCACCCTCTAACGTCGTGTTTTTAAGCCTAGGTCAAGAAATATTCAAATTACCGTCATAGTCTTAAACCGGGAGTCCCGCGGTTACGAGGTCCATTCCTACAAGTTACATTGGTCCCGTGGGAGGGGTTGGTGCCACCCACGGGGCCGTTAGAGGGCTATTTCGAGTTTTCACCCTGTAACACCATGTTTTTAAGCCTAAGTCTAAAAATATGCAAATTATTGTCGTATTCTCAAACCGGGAGTCCCATGGCTACAGGGTCAGTTCCTACGAGTTACATTGGTCCCGTTGAAGGTTTTGGTGCCATCCACGGGGTCGTTCGGGGGCTGTTTGGAGTTTTCACCCTCTAATGCCATATTTTTAAGCCCAAGTCTATAAATATGCAAATTATCATCGTATTCTCAAAATGGGAGTCCCGCGGCTTTGGGGACAGTTCCTACGTGTCACATTCGTCCCGTGGGAGATGTTGGTGCCACCCACGGGGCCGTTGGGGGATGTTTCAAATTTTCACCCCCTAACACCATGTTTTTAAGGCTAAGTCTAGAAATATGCAAATTACGTTTGTATTCTCAATTCGAGAGTCTCGCGGCTGCGGGGTCAGTTCCTATGAGTTACATTGGTCCCGTGGGAGGTGTTGGTACCAACCACGGGGCCGTTCAGGGGTTGTTTCGAGTATTCACCCTCTGACACCATATTTTTAAGCCTAAGTCTAGAAATATGCAAATTAATGTCGTATTCTCAAACCGGGAGTCCCACGGCTGCGGGGTCAGTTCCTACGAGTTACATTGGTCCCGTTGGAGGTTTTGGTGCCACCCACGGGGCCGTTCGGGGGCTGTTTTGAGTTTTCACCGTCTAACGTCATATTTTTATGCCTAAGTCTAGAAATATGCAAATTACCATCATATTCTCAAACAGAGAGTCCCGCGGCTGCGGGGTCAGACCCTATGAGAGACATTTGTCCCGTGGGAGGTGTTGGTGCCACCCATAGGGACGTTCAGGGGCTGTTTCGAATTCTCACCATCTAACACCATGTTTTTAAGCCTAAGTCTAGAAATATGCAAATTATGGTCGTATTATCAAACTGGGAGTCCCACGGATGCGGGGTCAGTTCCTACGAGTTACATTGTTCCCGTTGGAGGTGTTGGCGCCATCCACAGGGCCGTTCGGGGGCTGTTTCGAGTTTTGACCCTCTAACGCCATACTTTTAAGCCTAAATTTAGAAATATGCAAATTACCATCGTATTCTCAAACCGAGAGTCCCACGGCTGCGGGGTCAGTTCCTACGAGGTACATTAGTCCCGTGGGAGGTGTTGGTGCCTCCCACGGGGACGTTCGAGGGCAGCTTTGAATTCTCAGCATCTAACGTCATGTTTTTAAGCCTACATCTAGAAATATATAAATTATGGTTATATTCTCAAACCGGGACTCCCGCGGCTGCGGGGTCAGTTCCTATGAGTTACATTGGTCCCGTGGGAGGTGTTGGTGCCACCCACGGGGCCGTTCATGGGCTGTTTCGAGTTTTCAGCCTCTAACGCCATATTTTTATGCCAAAGTCTAGAAATATGCAAATTAACATCGTATTCTCAAACCAGGAGTCCCACGGCTGTGGGGTCAGTTCCTTCAAGTTACATTGGTCCCGTGAGAGGCGTTGGTGTCACCCACGGGTCCGTTCGGGGGCTCTTTCGAATTTTCACCCTCTATCGCCATGTTTTGCCTAAGTCTAGAAATATACAAATTACCTTCGTATTCCTAAACCGGGCCTCCCGCGATTGTGGGGTCAGTTCCTACGAGTTACATTGGTCCCGAGGGAGGTGTTGGTGACACCCACTTGGACGATCGGGGGCTGTTTCAATTTCTCTCCCTCTAACGCCATATTTTTAAACCTAACTCTGGAAATATGTAAATTATCGTCATATTCACAAACCGGGAGTCCCGCGACTGCGGGGTCAGTTCCTACGAGTTACATTTGTCCCGTGGGAGGTGTTGGTGCCACCCACGGGGCCGTTCGGGGGTTGTTTCGAGTTTTGACCCTCTAACGCCATATTTTTAAGCCCAAGTCTAGAAATATTCAAATTACTGTCGTATTCTCAAACTGAGAGTCCCGCGACTGTGGGGTCAGTTCGTACGAGTTACATTGGTCCCGTGGGAGGTGTTGGTGCCACCCATGGGGGCATTCGGGGGCTGTTTCGAGTTTTCACCCTCTAACGCCATGTGTTTAAGCCTAAGTCAAGAAATACACAAATTATTGTCGTATTCTCAAATCGGGAGTCCCACGGCTGTGGGGTCAGTTCCTACGAGTTACATTGGACCCGTGGGAAGTGTTGGTGCCAACCACGGGGCCGTTTGAGGGCTGTTTCGAGTTTTCACCCTCTAACACCATGTTTTGCTTCAGTCTAGAAATATGCAAATTACCTTAGTATTTTAAAACTAGGAGTCCCACGGCTGCGGGGTCAGTTCCTACGAGTTACATTGGTCCCGTGGGAGGTGTTGGTGCCACCCACGGTGACATTCGGGTGCTGTTTCGAGTTCTCACCTTCTAATGCCATGTTTTTAAGCCTAAGTCTAGAAATATGAAAATTATCGTTGTAATCTGAAACTGGGAGTCCCGCGACTGCGGGGTCAGTTCCTACGAGTTACCTTGGTCCCGTGGGAGGTGTGGGTCCCACCCTCGGGGCCGTTCGAGTGATGTTTCACGTTTTCACCCTCTAACGCTATATTTTTTAGCCTAAATATGTAAATTATCGTCGTATTCTCAAATAGAGAGTCACGCGGCTACGGGGTCAGTTCCTACGAGTTACATTGGTCCCGTGGGAGGTGTTGGTGCCACCCACGAGGATGTTAGAGGGCTGTTTCGAGTTTTCAACCTCGAACGCCATGTTTTTAAGCCTAAGTCAAGAAATATGCAAATTACATTTGAATTTTCAAACGGGGTGTCTCGCGACTGCGGGGCCAGTTCCTACGAGTTACATTGGTCCCGTGGGAGGGGCTGGTGCCACCCATGGGGGCGTTCGGGGGCTGTTTCGAGTTTTCACCCTCTAACGCCATGTGTTTAAGCCTAAGTCAAGAAATACACAAATTATTGTCGTATTCTCAAATCGGGAGTCCCACGGCTGTGGGGTCAGTTCATACGAGTTACATTGGACCCGTGGGAAGTGTTGGTGCCTACCACGGGGCCGTTTGAGGGCTGTTTCGAGTTTTCACCCTCTAACTCCATGTTTTGCTTAAGTCTAGAAATATGCAAATTACCTTCGTATTTTCAAACTGGGAGTCCCACGGCAGCGGGGTCAGTTCCTACGAGTTACATTGGTCCCGTGGGAGGTGTTGGTGCCACCCACGGTGACATTCGGGTGCTGTTTCGAGTTCTCACCTTCTAATGCCATGTTTTTAAGCCTAAGTCTAGAAATATTAAAATTATCATTGTAATCTGAAACTGGGAGTCCCGCGACTGCGGGGTCAGTTCCTACGAGTTACCTTGGTCCCGTGGGAGGTGTGGGTCCCACCCTCGGGGCCGTTCGAGGGATGTTTCAAGTTTTCACCCTCTAACGCTATATTTTTTAGCCTAAATATGTAAATTATCATCGTATTCTCAAATAGAGAGTCACGCGGCTACGGGGTCAGTTCCTACGAGTTACATTGGTCCCGTGGGAGGTGTTGGTGCCACCCACGGGGATGTTAGAGGGCTGTTTCGAGTTTTCACACCCGAACGCCCTGTTTTTAAGCCTAAGTCAAGCAATATGCAAATTACATTTGAATTTTCAAACGGGGTGTCTCGCGACTGCGGGGCCAGTTCCTACGAGTTACACTGGTCCCGTGGGAGGTGTTGGTGCCATCCATGGGGCCGTTCGGTGGTTGTTTCGATTTTTCAACCTCTAACGTCATATTCTTAAGCCTAAGACTAGAAATATGCAAATTATCACCGTAATCTGAAACAGAGAGTCCCGCGGCTACGGGGTCAGTTCCTACGAGTTACATTGGTCCCGTGGGTGGTGTTGGTTCCACCCAGGGGGGCGTTCGGGGGTTATTTCGAGTTTTCACCCTCTAACGCCATGTTTTTAAGCTTAAGTCTAGAAATATGCAAATTACCATCATATTCTCAAACGGGGAGTCCCACGGCTGCGGGGTCAGTTTCTACGAGTTACATTGGTCCCGTGGGAGGTGTTGGTGCCACCCACGAAACCATTAGAGGGTTATTTTGAGTTTTAACCCTCGAACGCCATGTTTTTAAGCCTAAGTCAAGAAATGTGCAAATTATCGTTGTATTCTGAAAACGGGAGTCCCGCGGCTATGGGGACTGGTCCTACGAGTTATTTTGGTCCCGTGGGAGGTGTTGGTGCCCGCCACGGAGCTATTAGAGGGATGTTTCGAGTTTTCACCCTCGAACGCTATGTTTTTAAGCCTAAGTCAAGAAATATGCAAATTATCGTTGTATTCTCTAATCGGGAGTCCCGTCGCTGCGGGATCATGTCCTACGATTTACATTCGTCCAGTGGGAGGTGTTGGTTCAACCCACGGAGCCGTTCGAGGGGTATTTCGTGTTTTCACCCTCTAACATCGTGTTTTTAAGTCTAAGTCTAGAAATATGCAAATTACCGTTATACTCTCAAACCGGGAGACCCGTGGCTACGGGGTATGTTCCTACGAGTTACATTGTTCCTGTGGGAGGTGTTGGCGCTAGTAACGGGGCCGTTCGGGGCTGTTTTGAGTTTTCACCCTCTAACGTCGTGTTTAAGCCTAGGTCAAGAAATATTCAAATTACCGTCATGGTATTAAACCGGGAGTTCCGCGGTTACGAGGTCCATTCCTACAAGTTACATTGGTCCCGTGGGAGGGGCTGGTGCCACCCATGGGGGCGTTCGGGGGCTGTTTCGAGTTTTCACCCTCTAACGCCATGTGTTTAAGCCTAAGTCAAGAAATACACAAATTATTGTCATATTCTCAAATCGGGAGTCCCACGGCTGTGGGGTCAGTTCATACGAGTTACATTGGACCCGTGGGAAGTGTTGGTGCTAACCACGGGGCCGTTTGAGGGCTGTTTCGAGTTTTCACCCTCTAACGCCATGTTTTGCTTAAGTCTAGAAATATGCAAATTACCTTCGTATTTTCAAACTGGGAGTCCCACGGCTGCGGGGTCAGTTCCTACGAGTTACATTGGTCCCGTGGGAGGTGTTGGTGCCACCCACGGTGACATTCGGGGGCTGTTTCGAGTTCTCACCTTCTAATGCCATGTTTTTAAGCCTAAGTCTAGAAATATGCAAATTATCGTTGTAATCTGAAACTGGGAGTCCCGCGACTGCGGGGTCAGTTCCTACGAGTTACCTTGGTCCCGTGGGAGGTGTGGGTCCCACCCTCGGGGCCGTTCGAGGGATGTTTCAAGTTTTCACCCTCTAACACTATATTTTTTAGCCTAAATCTATAAACATGTAAATTATCGTCGTATTCTCAAATAGAGAGTCATGCGGCTGCGGGGTGAGTTCCTACGAGTGACATTGGTCCCGTGGGAGGTGTTGGTGCCACCCACGCGGACGTTAGAGGGCTGTTTCGAGTTTTCACTCTCGAACGCCATGTTTTTAAGCTTAAGTCAAGAAATATGCAAATTACATTTCAATTTTCAAACCGGGTGTCTCGCGATTGCGGGGCCAGTTCCTACGAGTTACACTGGTCCCGTGGGAGGTGTTGGTGCCATCCATGTGGCCGTTCGGTGGCTGTTTCGAGTTTTCAACCTCTAACGTCATATTTTTAAGCCTGAGACTAGAAATATGCAAATTATCGCCGTAATCTCAAACAGAGAGTCCCGCGGCTACGGGGTCAGTTCCTACGAGTTACATTGGTCCCGTGGGTGGTGTTGGTTCCACCTAGGGGGCCGTTCGGGGGTTATTTCAAGTTTTCACCCTCTAACGCCATGTTTTTAAGCTTAAGTCTAGAAATATGCAAATTACCATCGTATTCTCAAACGGGGAGTCCCGCGGCTGCGGGGTCAGTTTCTACGAGTTACATTGGTCTCGTGGGAGGTATTGGTGCCACCCACAAAGCCGTTAGAGGGTTATTTCGAGTTTTAACCCTCGAACGCCATGTTTTTAGGCCTAAGTCAAGAAATATGCAAATTATCGTTGTATTCTCAAAACGGGAGTCCCGCGGCTACGGGGTCTAGTCCTATGAGTTATTTTGGTCCCGTGGGAGGTGTTGGTGCCCCCCACGGAGCTGTTAGAGGGATGTTTGAAGTTTTCACCCTCGAACGCTATGTTTTTAAGCCTAAGTCAAGAAATATGCAAATTATCATTGTATTCTCTAATCGGGAGTCCCGTCGCTGCAGGGTCATGTCCTACGATTTACATACGTCCCGTGGGAGGTGTTGGTGCAACCCACGGAGCCGTTCGAGGGCTATTTCGTGTTTTCACCGTCTAACATCGTGTTTTTGAGTCTAAGTCTAGAAATATACAAATTACCGTTATACTCTCAAACCGGGAGACCCGTGGCTACGGGGTATGTTCCTACGAGTTACATTGTTCCCGTGGGAGGTGTTGGCGCTACTAACGGGGCCGTTCGGGGCTGTTTTGAGTTTTCATCCTCTAACGTCGTGTTTTTAAGCCTAGGTCAAGAAATATTCAAATTACCGTCATGGTCTTAAACCGAGAGTTCCGCGGTTACGAGGTCCATTCCTACAAGTTACATTGGTCCCGTGGGAGGGGCTGGTGCCACCCACGGGGCCGTTAGAGGGCTATTTCGAGTTTTCACCCTCTAACACCATGTTTTTAAGCCTAAGTCTAGAAATATGCAAAGTATCGTCGTATTCTCAACCCGGGAGTCCCACGGCTGCAGGTTCAGTTCCTACGAGTTACATTGGTCCCGTTGGAGGTTTTGGTGCCATCCACGGGGATGTTCGGGGGCTGTTTCGAATTCTCACCATCTAACACCATGTTTTTAAGCCTAAGTCTAGAAATATGCAAATTATGGTTGTTTTATCAAACCGGGAGTCCAACGGCTGCGGGGTCAGTTCCTATGAGTTACATTGGTCCCGTGGGAGGTGTTGGTGCCACCCACGGGGCCGTTCGGGGGCTGTTTTGAGTTTTCAGCCTCTAATGCCATATTTTTAAGACTAAGTCAAGAAATATACAAATTATATTCTTATTCTCAAACCGGGAGTCCCACGGCTGAGGGGTCAGTTCCTACGAGTGACATTGGTCCTGTGAGAGGTGCTGGTGTCACCCACGGGTCCGTTCGGGGGCTCTTTCGAGTTTTCAACCTCTAACGCCATATTTTGCCTAAGTCTAGAAATATGCAAATTACCTTCGTATTCTCAAATGGGGCATCCCACGGCTGTGGGGTCAGTTCGTACGAGTTAGATTGGTCCCGTGGGAGGTGTTGGTGCCATCCACTTGGACGATCGGGGGCTGTATCAATTTCTCTCCCTCTAACAGCATGTTTTTAAACCTAACTCTAGAAATATGTAAATTATCATCGTATTCACAAACCGGGCGTCCCACGACTGTGGGGTCAGTTCGTACGAGTTACATTGGTCCCGTGGGAGGTGTTGGTGCCACCCACGGGGCCATTGGGGGGCCTTTTCATGTTTTAACCCTCTAACGCAATGTTTTTAAGCCTAAGTCAAGAAATGTGCAAATTATTATCGTATTCTCAAATCGGGAAACCCACAGCTGTGGGGTCAGTTCCTACGAGTTACATTTGTCGGGTGGAAAATGTTGGTGCAACCCACGGGGCCGTTCGAGGGCTGTTTTGAGTTTTCACCCTCTTACGCCATGCTTTGCTTAAGTCTAGAAATATGCAAATTATTATTGGATTATCAAACTGGGAGTCCCGCGAATGCGGGGTCAGTTCCTATGAGTTACATCGGTCCCGTGGGAGGTGTTGGTGCCACCCACGGGGACGTTCGGGGACTGTTTCGAGTTCTCACCCTCAAACGACATATTTTTAAGCCTAAGTCTAGAAATATGCAAATTACCGTTGTATTCTCAAACAGAGAGTCCCGCGGCTGCGGGGTCAGTTCCTACGAGTTATATTGGTCCCGTGGGAGGTGTTGGTGCCACCCACGAGGCCGTTCGGGGGGGTGTTTCGAGTATTCACCCTCTAACGCTCTATTTTTAAGCCTAAGTATAGAAATATGAAAATTACCATCGTATTCTCAAACAGAGAGTCACGTGGCCGCGGGGTCAGTTCCTACGAGTTACATTGGTCCCGTGGAAGGTATTGGTGCTACACACGGTGCCGTTCGAGGGCTGTTTCGAGTTTTCACCCTCTAACGCCATGTTTTGCTTAAGTGTAGAAATATGAAAATTACTTTCATATTTTCAAACTGGGAGTCCCGCGGCTGCGGGGTCAGTTCCTACGAGTTACATTGGTCCCGTGGGAGGTGTTGGTGCCACCCACGTGGCCGTTCGGGGGTTGTTTCGAGTTTTGATCCTCTAACGCCATATTTTTAAGCCCAAGTATAGAAATATGCAAATTACCGTCGTATTCTCAAATAAAGAGTCCCGCGGCTGTGGGGTCAGTTTGTACGAGATACATTGGTCCCGTGGGAGGTGTTGGTGCCACCCACGGGGCCGTTGGGGGGCTGTTTCGAGTTTTCACCCTCTAACGCCATGTTTTTAAGCCTAAGTCATGAAATGTACAAATTATTGTCATATTCTCAAATAGGGAGTCCCACGACTGTGGGGTCTGTTCCTACGAGTTACATTGGTCCGGTGGGAAATGTTGGTGCCTCCCACGGGGCCGTTCGAGGGTTGTTTTGAGTTTTCACCCTCTAACGCCATGCTTTGCTTAAGTCTAGAAATATGCAAATTATTATTGGATTATCAAACTGGGAGTCCCGCGAATGCGGGGTCAGTTCCTATGAGGTACATCGGTCCCGTGGGAGTTGTTGGTGCCACCCACGGGGACGTTCGGGGACTGTTTCGAGTTCTCACCCTCTAACGACATATTTTTAAGCCTAAGTATAGAAATATGTAAATTACCGTTGTATTCTCAAACAGAGAGTCCCGCGGCTGCGGGGTCAGTTCCTACGAGTTATATTGGTCCCGTGGGAGGTGTTGGTGCCACCCACGAGGCCGTTCGGGGGATGTTTCGAGTTTTCACCCTCTAACGCTCTATTTTTAAGCCTAAGTCTAGAAATAGGAAAATTACCATCGTATTCTCAAACAGAGAGTCACGTGGCTGCGGGGTCAGTTCCTACGAGTTACATTGGTCCCCTGGGAGGTATTGGTGCTACCCACAGGGCCGTTCGAGGGCTGTTTCGAGTTTTCACCCTCTAACGTCATGTTTTGCTTAAGTGTAGAAATATGAAAATTACTTTCGTATTTTCAAACTGGGAGTCCCGCGACTGCGGGGTCAGTTCCTACGAGTTACATTGGTCCCGTGGGAGGTGTTGGTGCCACCCATAGGGCCGCTCGGGTGTTGTTTCGAGTTTTGATCCTCTAACGCCATATATTTAAGCCCAAGTATAGAAATATGCAAATTACCATCTTATTCTCAAATAAAGAGTCCCGCGACCGTGGGGTCAGTTCGTACAAGTTACATTGGTCCCGTGGGAGGGGCTGGTGCCACCCATGGGGGCGTTCTGGGGCTGTTTCGAGTTTTCACCCTCTAACGCCATGTGTTTAAGCCTAAGTCAAGAAATACACAAATTATTGTCATATTCTCAAATCGGGAGTCCCACGGGTGTGGGGTCTGTTCCTACGAGTTACATTGGTCCCGTGGGAAGTGTTGGTGCCACACACGGGGCCGTTCGAGGGCTGTTTCGAGTTTTCACCCTCTAACGCCTTATTTTTCTTAAGTCTAGAAATATGCAAATTATTATCGGATTATCAAATGGGGAGTCCCGCGACTGCGGGGTAAGTTCCTATGAGGTACATCGGTCCCGTGGGAGGTGTTGGTGCCACCCACGGGGACTTTCGGGGACTGTTTCGAGTTCTCACCCTCTAACGACATATTTTTAAGCCTAAGTTTAGAAATATGCAAATTACCGTTGTATTCTCAAACAGAGAGTCCCGCGACTGCGGAGTCAGTTCCTACGAGTTATATTAGTCCCATGGGAGGTGTTGGTGCCACCCACGAGGACGTTCGGGGGGTGTTTCGAGTTTTCACCCTCTAACGCTCGATTTTTAAGCCTAAGTCTAGAAATATTAAAATTACCATCGTATTCTCAAACAGAGAGTCACGTGGCTGCGGGGTTAGTTCCTACAAGTTTCATTGATCCCGTGGGAGGTGTTGGTGCCACCCATGGGATCGTTCGGAGGCCGTTTCGAGTTTTCATTTTCTAACGACATATTTTTAAGCCTAAGTCAAGAAATATGCAATTTAACTTCGTATTCTCAAATTGGGAATTCCGCGGCTGTGGGGTCAGTTCCTACGAGTTACATTGGTCCCGTGGGAGGTATTGGTGCCCCCCACCGGGCCGTTCGAGGGTTGTTTTAAGTTTTCACCCTCTAACGCCATGTTATTAAGCCTAAGTCTAGAAATATGCAAATCATCATCGTATTCACAAATCGGGAGTCCCACGGCTGTGGGGTCAGTTCCAATGAGTTATATTGGTCCCGTGGGAGGTGTTGGTGCCACCCACGGTGACATTCGGGGGTTGTTTCGAGTTCTCACCTTCAAATGCCATGTTTTTAAGCCTAAGTCTAGAAATATGCAAATGATCGTTGTAATCTCAAACTGGGAGTCCCGCGACTGCGGGGTCAGTTCCTACGAGTTACCTTGGTCCCGTGGGAGGGGTGGCTGCCACCCACGGGGCCGTTTGAGGGATGTTTTGAGTTTTCACCCTCTAACGCTATATTTTTTAGCCTAAATCTTTAAATATGCAAATTACCATCTTATTCTCAAAGAGAGAGTCACGCGGCTGCGGGGTCAGTTCCTACGAGTTACATTGGTCCCGTGGGAGGTATTGGTGCCACCCACGGGGATGTTAGATGGCTGTTTCGAGTTTTACCCCTCGAACGCCATGTTTTTAAGCCTAAGTTAAGAAATTTGCAAATTACCTATGTATTTTCAAACCGGGAGTCCCGCGACTGCGGGGTCAGTTCCTACGAGTTACATTGATCCCGTGGGAGGTGTTGGTGCCATCCACAGGGCCGTTCGGTGGATGTTTCGAGTTTTCACCCTCTAACGTCATATTTTTAAGTCTACGACTAGAAATACGAAAATTATCATCGTAATCTCAAACAGAAAGTCCCACGGGAGGTGTTGGTGTCACCCACGGTGACATTCAGGGGTTGTTTCGAGTTCTCACCTTCTAATTCCATGTTTTTAAGCCTAAGTCTAGAAATATGCAAATTATCATCGTAATCTCAAAACGGGAGTCCCGCGGCTGTAGGGACTGTTCCTATGAGTGGCATTGGTCCCGTGGGAGGTGTTGGTGCCACCTAGGGGGCCGTTCGAGGGCAGTTTCAAGTTTTCACCCTCTAACATCATGTTTTGCTTAAGTCTAAAAATATGCAAATTACCTTTTTATTCTCAAACTAGGAGTTCCTCGGCTGCGGGGTCAGTTCCTATAAGTTACATTGGTCCCGTGGGAGCTGTTGGTGCCACCCACGGGGACGTTCGTTGTCTGTTTCGAGTTCTCTTCCTCTAACGCCATGTTTTTAAGCCTAAGTCTAGAAATATGCAAATAATCATGGTATTCTCAAACCGGTAGTCCTGCGACCGTGGGGTTAGTTCTTACGAGTTACACTGGTCCCGTGGGAGGTGTTGGTGCCATCCACGGGGCCGTTCGGTGGTTGTTTCGAGTTTTCACCCTATAACGTCATATTTTTAAGCCTAAGACTAGAAATATGCAAATTATCGTCGTAATCACAAATAGAGAGTCCCACGGCTGTGGGGTCAGTTCCTACGAGTTACATTGGTCCCGTGGGAGGTGTTGGTGCCACCCACTGGGCCGTTCGGGGCTTGTTTCGAGTTTTCACCCTCTAACGCCATGTTTTTTAGCTTAAGTCTAGCAATATGCCATTTACTGTCATATTCTCAAATGGGGAGTCCCACGACCGCGGTGTCAGTTTCTACGAGTTACATTGGTCCCGTGGGAGGTGTTGGTGCCACCCACGGGGCCGTTAGAGGGCTGTTTAAAGTTTTCACCCTCGAACGCCATGTTTTTAAGCCTAAGTAAAGAAATATGAAAATTATTGTTGTATTCTCAAACTGAGAGTCCCGCAGCTGCGGGGTCTATTCCTACGAGTTACGTTGGTCCCGTCTGAGGTGTTGGTGCCACCCATGGGCCCGTTCGGGGGCTGTTTCGAGTTTTCACCCTCTAATGCCATGTTTTTACCCATGAAATATGCAAATTATCGTTGTACTCTCGAACCGGGAGACCCACGGCTGTGGGGTCAGTTCCTACGAGTTACGTTGCTCCCGTGGGAGGTGTTGGCGCCACCCACGGGGCCTTTCGAGGGATGTTTCGAGTTTTCACCCTCTAACGCCATATTTTGCTTAAGTCTAAAAATATGCAAATTACCTTCCTATTCTCAAACCGGGAGTTCCTCGGCTGCGGGGTCAGTTCCTAGGAGTTACATTGGTCCCGTGGGAGCTGTTGGTGCCACCCACGGGGACGTTCGGGGTATGTTTCGAGTTCTCACCCTCTAACGCCATGTTTTTAAGCCTAAGTCTAGAAATATGCAAATAATCATCGTATTCTCAAACCGGGAGTCCCGCGGCTGCGAGGACAGTTCCTATGAGTTACATTGGTCCCGTGGGAGGTGTTTGTGCCACCCACGAGGCCGTTCAGTTCCTGTTTCGAGTTTTCACCCTCTGACGTAATATTTTTAAGCCTAAGTCTAGAAATATTCAAATTTTTGTCATAATCTCAGACAATGAGTCCCGCGGCTGTGAGGTCAGTTCCTACGAGTTATATTGGTCCCGTGGGAGGTGTTGGTGGCACCCACGGGGCCATTCGGGGGCTGTTTTGAGTTTTCATTCTCTAACGCCATGTTTTTAAGCCTAAGTCTAGAAATATACAAATTATCGTCGTATTCTCAAACGGGGAGTCCCGCGGCTACGGGGTCAGTTTCTATGAGTTACATTGGTCCCGTGAGAGGTGTTGGTGCCACCCACGGGGCCGTTAGGGGGTTGTTTCGAGTTTTCACCCTCGAACGCCATGCTTTTAATCATAAGTCAAGAAATATGCAAATTATCATCGTATTGTCAAACCGGGAGTCCCGTGGCTGCGGGGTCTTTTCCTACGAGTTACATTGGTCCCGTGGGAGGTGTTGGGGCCACCCACGAGGACGTTCAGGGGCTATTTCGAGTTTTCACCCTCTAACGCCATGTTTTTAAGCCTAAGTCTTAAAATATGCAAATTATCATCGTATTCTCAAATCGGGAGTCCCGCGGCTACGGGGTCAGTTCCTACGAGTTACATTGGTCCCGTGGGAGGTGTTCGTGCCACCCACGGGGCCGTTCGGGGGCGGTTTCGAGTTTTCACCCTCGAACGCATTGTTTTTAAGCCAAAGTCAAGAAATATGCAAATTATCGTTGTATTCTCAAAATGGGAGTCCCGCGGCTGCGGGGTCTGTTCCTATGAGTTACGTTGGTCCCGTGGGAGGTGTTGGTGCCACCCACGTGGCCGTTCGGGTCTGTTTCAAGTTTTCACCCTCTAACGCCATGTTTTTAAGCCTAAGTCTAGAAATATGTAAATTACCATCGTATTCTCAAACGGGGAGTCCCGCGGCTGCGAGTCAGTTCCTACGAGTTACATTGGTCCCGTGGGAGGTGTTGGTGCCACCCACGGAGCCATTAGAGGGTTTGTTTTGAGTTTTCACCCTCTAACGACATGTTTTTAAGACTAAATCAATAAATATGGAAATTATCATCGTATTCTCAAACCAGGAATCTCGCGGCTACGGGGTGAGTTCCTACGAGTTACATTCGTCCCGTGGGAGGTGTTGGTGCCACCCACGGGGACGTTCGGGGGTTGTTTCGAGTTTTCACCCTTTAACGCCATGTTTTTAAACCTAAGTCTAGAAATATTCAAATTAACGATGTATTCTTAAACCGGGAGTCCTGCGACTGCGAGGTCAGTTCCTACGAGTTACATTGGTCACGTGGGAGGTGTTGGTGCCACCCACGGGGACGTCCGGGGGCGGTTTCTTGTTTTCACCCTCTAATGTCATGTTTTTACGCCTAACTCTAGAAATATACAAATTACCATCATACTCTCAAAGCGGGAGACCCGCGGTTGCAGGGTCAGTTCCTACGAGTTACATTGGTCCCGTGGGAGGTATTGGCGCCACCCACGGGGCCATTTGGGGGTCTGTTTCGTGTCTTCACCCTCTAACGCCATGTTTGGCTTAAATCTAGAAATACTCAAATTACCTTAGTATTCTCAAATTGGGAGACTCGCGGCTGCGGGGTCAGTTCCTATGAGATACATTGGTCCCGTGGGAGGTGTTGGTGCCACCCACGGGGACATTCGGGGGCTATTTCGAGTTCTCACCCTCTAACGCCATATCTTTAAACCTAAGTCTCGAAATATGCAAATTATCATCGTATTTTCAAACTGAGAGTCCCGTGGCTGCGGGGCCAGTTCCTACGAGTTACATTGGTCTTGTGTGAGGTGTTGGTGCCGCCCACGGGGCCGTTCGGGGGCTGTTTTGAGTTTTCACCCTCTAACGCCATATTTTTAAGCCTAAGTCTAAAAATATGCAAATTATCATCTTACTCTCAAACAGAGAGTCCCGCGTCTGCAGGGTCAATTCCTACGAGTTACATTGGTCCCGTGGGAGGTGTTGGTGCCACCCACAGGCCCGTTCGGGGGCTGTTTCGAGTTTTCACCCTCTAACGCCTTGTTTTTAAGCCTGTGTCAAGAAATTTACAAATTATCATCATATTCTCAAACTGGGAGTCCCACGGCTGCGGGGTCAGTTCTTACGAGTTACATTGGTCCCGTGGGATGTGTTGGTGCCACCCACGTGGACGTTTGGGGGCTGTTTTGAGTTTTCACCCTCTAACGCCATGTTTTTAAGCATAAGTCTAGAAATATGAAAATTATCGTCATACTCTTAAACAGAGAGTCCGGTGGCTATGGGGTCAGTTCCTACGAGTTAAATTGGTCCCATGGGAGGTGTTGATGCCACCAACGGGGCCGGTCGGGGGTGATTTTGAGTTTTCACCCTCTAACGCCATGTTTTTAAGCCTAAGTCAAGAAATATGCAAATTATCATTGTATTCTCAAAACGGGAGTCCCGCGTCTACGGGATCTGGTCCTACGAGTTATTTTGGTTCCGTGGGAGGTGTTGGTGCCCCCCACGGGGCTGTTAGAGGGATGTTTCGAGTTTTCACCCTCGAACGCTATGTTTTTATGCCTAAGTCAAGAAATATGCAAATTATCGTTATATTCTCTAATCGGGAGTCCCGTCACTGCGGGGTCAGTCCTACGATTTACATTCGTCCCGTGGGATGTGTTGGTGCAACCCACGGAGCCGTTCGAGGGCCATTTCGTGTTTTCACCCTCTAACATCGTTTTTTTAAGTCTAAGTCTAGAAATATGCAAATTACCGTCATACTCTCAAACCGGGAGATCCGCGGCTACGAGGTATGTTCCTACGAGTTACATTGTTCCCAGGGGAGGTGTTGGTGCTACTAACGGGGCCGTTCGGGGTCGTTCGGGGCTGTTTTGAGTTTTCACCCTCTAACGTCGTGTTTTTAAGCCTAGGTCAAGAAATATTCAAAATACCGTCATAGTCTTAAACCGGGAGTTTCGCGGCTACGAGGTCCATTCCTACAAGTTACATTGGTCCCGTGGGAGGGGTTAGTGCCACCCACGGGGCCGTTAGAGGGCTATTTCGAGTTTTCACCCTCTAACACATTGTTTTTAATCCTAAGTCTAGAAATATACAAATTATCGTCGTATTCTCAACCCGGGAGTCCCACGGCTGCAGGTTCAGTTCCTACGAGTTACATTGGTCTCGTTGGAGGTTTTGGTGCCATCCACGTGGCCGTTCGGGGGCTGTTTGGAGTTTTCACCCTCTAATGTCATATTTTTAAGCCTAAGTCTAGAAATATGCAAATTACCATCGTATTCTCAAACAGAGAGTCCCGCGGCTGCGGGGTCAGTTCGTACGAGGTACATTAGTCCCGTGGGAGGTGTTGTTGCGAACCACGGGGAAGTTCGGGGGATGTTTTGAATTCTCATCATCTAACGTCATGTTTTTAAGCCTAAATCTAGAATTATGCAAATTATGGTCGTTTTCTCAAACCGGGAGTCCCGCGGCTGCGGGATCAGTTCCTATGAGTTACATTGGTCTCGTTGGAGGTGTTAGTGCCATCCACAGGGGCGTTCGGGGGCTTTTTCGAGTTTTGACCCTCTAACGCCATATTTTTAAGCCTAAGTCTAGAAATATGTAAATTACCATTTTATTCTCAAATAGAGAGTCCCGCGGTTGCTGGGTCAGTTCCTACGAGGTAAATTAGTCCCGTGGGAGGTGTTGTTGCCAACCACGGGGAAGTTCGGGGGCTATTTTGTATTCTCATCATCTAACGTCATGTTTTTAAGCCTAAGTCAAGAAATATGCAAATTATGGTCGTATTCTCAAACCGGGAGTCCCACGGCTGCGGGGTCAGTTCCTATGAGTTACATTGGTCCAGTGGGAGGTGTTGGTGCCACCCACGGGGCCGTTCGGGGGATGTTTTGAGTTTTTAGCCTCTAACACCATATTTTTAAGACTAAGTCAAGAAATATACAAATTATATTCGTATTCTCAAACCGGGAGTCCCACGACTGAGGGGTCAGTTCCTACGAGTTACATTAGTCCCGTGAGAGGTGCTGGGGTCACCCACAGGTCCGTTCGGGGGCTCTTTCGAGTTTTCAACCTCTAACGTCATATTCTCAATTGGGGAGTCCCGCGACTGCGGTGTCAGTTTCTACGAGTTACATTGGTCCCGTGGGAGGTGTTGGTGCCACCCACGGGGCCGTTAGAGGGTTGTTTAAAGTTTTTATCCTCGAACGCCATGTTTTTAAGCCTAAGTAAATAAATATGAAAATTATCGTTGTATTCTCAAACTGAGAGTCCCGCAGCTACGGGGTCTGTTCCTACGAGTTACGTTGGTCCCGTGTGAGGTGTTGGTGCCACCCACGGTCCCATTCGGGGGCTGTTTCGAGTTTTCACCCTCTAATGTCATGTTTTTACCCTTGAAATATGCAAATTATCGTTGTACTCTCGAACCGGGAGACCCACGGCTGTGGGGTCAGTTCCTACGAGTTACGTTGCTCTCGTGGGAGGTGACGGCCCCACCCACGGGGCCGTTCGGGGGATGTTTCGAGTTTTCACCCTCTAACGCCATGTTTTTCTTAAGTATAAAAATATTGAAATTACCTTCCTATTCTCAAACCGGGAGTTCCTCGGCTACGGGGTCAGTTCCTATGAGTTACATTGGTCCTGTGGGAGTTGTTGGTGCCACCCACTGGGACGTTCGGGGTCTGTTTTGAGTTCTCACCCTCTAACGCCATGTTTTTAAGCCTAAGTCTAGAAATATGCAAATAATCATCGTATTCTCAAACCGGGAGTCCCGCAGCTGCGAGTTCAATTCCTACGAGTTACATTGGTCCCGAGGGAGGTGTTTGTGCCACCCACGAGGCCGTTCAGTTGCTGTTTTGAGTTTTCAACCTCTGACGTCATATTTTTAAGCCTAAGTCTATAAATATTCAAATTTTTGTCATAATCTAAGACAAAGAGTCCCGCGGCTGTGAGGTCAGTTCCTATGAGTTATATTGGTCCCGTAGGAGGTGTTGGTGGCACCCACGGAGCCATTCGGGGGCTGTTTCGAGTTTTCAGTCTCTAACGCCATGTTTTTAAGCCTAAGTCTAGAAATATTCAAATTACCATCGTATTCTCAAACAGGGAGTCCCGCGGCTACGGGGTCAGTTTCTATGAGTTACATTGGTCCCGTGGGAGGTGTTGGTGCCACCCACGGAGCCATTAGAGGGTTTGTTTTGAGTTTTCACCCTCTAACGACATGTTTTTAAAACTAAATCAATAAATATGGAAATTATCATCGTATTTTCAAATCGGGAATCCCACGGCTACGGGGTGAGTTCTTACGAGTTACATTGGTCCCGTGGGAGGTGTTGGTGCCACCCACGGGGACGTTCGGGGGTTGTTTCGAGTTTTCACCCTTTAATGCCATGTTTTTAAACCAAAGTCTAGAAATATTCAAATTACCGACGCATTCTCAAACCGGGAGTCCTGCGACTGCGAGGTCAGTTCCTACGAGTTACATTGGTCACGTGAGAGGTGTTGGTGCCACCCACGGGGACGTTCGGGGGCGATTTCTTGTTTTCACCCTCTAATGTCATGTTTTTAAGCCTAACTATAGAAATATACAAATTACCATCATACTCTCAAAGTGGGAGACCCGCGGCGGCAGGGTCAGTTCCTACAGGTTACATTGGTCCCGTGGGAGGTTTTGGCGCCTCCCACGGGGCCATTCGGGGGTCTGTTTCGTGTCTTCACCCTCTAATGCCATGTTTGGCTTAAGTATAGAAATACTCAAATTACCTTCCTATTCTCAAATTGGGAGACTCGCGGCTGCGGGGTCAGTTCCTATGAGATACATTGGTCCCGTGGGAGGTGTTGGTGCCACCCACGGGGACATTCGGGGGCTATTTCGAGTTCTCACCCTCTAACGCCATATCTTTAAACCTAAGTCTCGAAATATGCAAATTATCATCGTATTGTCAAATCGAGAGTCCCGCGGCTGCGGGGTCAGTTCCTACGAGTTACATTGGTCTTGTGTGAGGTGTTGGTGCCGCCCACGGGGCCGTTCGGGGGCTGTTTTGAGTTTTCACCCTATAACGCCATATTTTTAAGCCTAAGTCTAGAAATATACAAATTATCACCGTACTCTCAAACAGAGAGTCCCGCGGCTGCAGGGTCAGTTCCTACGAGTTACATTGGTCCCGTGGGAGGTGTTGGTGCCACCCACGGGCCCGTTCGGGGGCTGTTTCGAGTTTTCACCCTCTAACGCCTTGTTTTTAAGCCCGTGTCAAGAAATTTACAAATTATCAACGTATTCTCAAACCGGGAGTCCCACGGCTACGGCGTCAGTTCTTACAAGTTACATTGGTCCCGTGGGATGTGTTTGTGCCACCCACGTGGACGTTCGGGGGCTGTTTTGAGTTTTCACCCCCTAACGCCATGTTTTTAAGCCTAAGTTTAGAAATATAAAAATTATCGTCGTACTCTCAAACAGGGAGTTCGGTGGCTGTGGGGTCAGTTCCTATGAGTTAAATTGGTCCCGTGGGAGGTGTTGGTGCCACCAACGGGGCCGTTCGGGGGTTATTTTGAGTTTTCACCCTCTAAAGCCATGTTTTTAAGCCTAAGTCAAGAAATATGGAAATTATCGTTGTATTCTCAAAATGGGAGTCCCGCGGCTACGGGTTCTGGTCCTACGAGTTATTTTGGTCCCATGGGAGGTGTTGGTGCCCCCCAAGGGGCTGTTAGAGGGATGTTTCGACTTTTCACCCTCGAACGCTATGTTTTTAAGCCTAAGTCAAGAAATATGCAAATTATCGTTATATTCTCTTATCGGGAGTCCCGTCGCTGCAGGGTCATGTCCTACGATTTACATTCATCCCGTGGGAGGTGTTGGTGCAACCCACGGAGTCGTTCGAGGGCTATTTCGCGTTTCCACCCTCTAACATCGTGTTTTTAAGGCTAAGTCTAGAAATATGCAAATTACTGTCATACTCTCAAATCGGGAGACCCGCGGCTACGGGGTATGTTCCTACGAGTTACATTGTTCCCGTGGGAGGTGTTGGCACTACTAACGGGGCCGTTCGGGGCTGTTTTGAGTTTTCACCCTCTAACGTCGTGTTTTTAAGCCTAGGTCAAGAAATGTTCAAATTACCGTCATAGTCTTAAACCGGGAGTTCCGCGGCTACGAGGTCCATTCCTACAAGTTACATTGGTCCCGTGGGAGGGGTTGGTGCCACCCTCTAACACCATGTTTTTAAGCCTAAGTCTAGAAATATGCAAATTATCGTCGTATTCTCAACCCGGGAGTCCCACGACTGCAGGTTCAGTTCCTACGAGTTACATTGGTCCCGTTGGAGGTTTTGGTGCCATCCACGGGGCCGTTCGGGGTTTGTTTGGAGATTTCACTCTCTAATGCCATATTTTTAAGCCTAAGTCTAGAAATATGCAAATTGCCATCGTATTCTCAAACAGAGAGTCCCGCGGCTGCGGGGTCAGTTCGTACGAGGTACATTAGTCCCATGGGAGGTGTTGTTGCGAACCACGGGGAAGTTCGGGGGATGTTTTGAATTCTCATCATCTAACGTCATGTTTTTAAGCCTAAATCTAGAATTATGCAAATTATGGTCGTTTTCTCAAATCGGGAGTCCCGCGGCTGCGGGGTCAGTTCCTATGAGTTACATTGGTCCCGTTGGAGGTGTTGGTGCCATCCACGGGGCCGTTCGGGGGCTTTTTCGATTTTTTACCCTCTAACGCCATATTTTTAAGCCTAAGTCTAGAAATATGCAAATTACCATTTTATTCTCAAACAGAGAGTCCCGCGATTGCGGGGTCAGTTCCTACGAGGTACATTAGTCCCGTGGGAGGTGTTGTTGCCAACCACGGGAACGTTCGGGGGTATTCTGAATTCTCATCATCTAACTTCATGTTTTTAAGCCTAAGTCAAGAAATATGCAAATTATGGTCGTATTCTTAAACCGGGAGTGCCACGGCTGCGGGGTCAGTTCCTATGAGTTACATTGGTCCCGTGGGAGGTGTTGGTGCCACCGACGGGGCCGTTCGCGGGCTGTTTTGAGTTTTCAGCCTCTAACGCCATATTTTTAAGACTAAGTCAAGAAATATACAAATTATATTCGTATTCTCAAACCGGGAGTCCCACGGCTGAGGGGTCAGTTCCTACGAGTTACATTGGTCCCATGAGAGGTGCCGGTGTCACCCACGGGTCCGTTCGGGGGCTCTTTCGAGTTTTCAACCTCTAACGCCATATTTTGCCTAAGTCTAGAAATATGCAAATTACCTTCGTATTCTCAAATAGGGCGTCCCACGGCTGTGGGGTCAGTTCCTACGAGTTGCATTGGTCCCGTGGGAGGTGTTGGTTCGGGGGCTGTATCAATTTCTCTCCCTCTAACACCATGTTTTTAAACCTAACTCTACAAATATGTAAATTATCATCGTATTCAAAAACCGGGCGTCCCGCGACTGTGGGGTCAGTTCGTACGAGTTACATTGGTCCCGTGGGAGGTGTTGGTGCCACCCACGGGGCCGTTGGGGGGCTGTTTCGTGTTTTAACCCTCTAACGCAATGTTTTTAAGCCTAAGTCAACAAATGTGCAAATTATTGTCGTATTATCAAATCGGGAAACCCACGGCTGTGGGGTCAGTTCCTACGACATACATTGGTCCGGTGGGAAATGTTGGTGCCACCCACGGGGCCGTTCGAGGGTTGTTTTGAGTTTTCACCCTCTAACGCCATGCTTTGATTAAGTCTAGAAATATGCAAATTATTATTGGATTATCAAACTAGGAGTCCCGCGAATGCGGGGTCAGTTCCTATGAGGTACATCGGACCCGTGGGAGGTATTGGTGCCACCCACGGGGACGTTCGGGGACTGTTTCGAGTTCTCACCATCTAACGACATATTTTTAAGCCTAAGTCTAGAAATATGCAAATTATCATTGTATTCTCAAACAGAGAGTCCCGCGGCTGCGGGGTCAGTTCCTACGAGTTATATTGGTCCCGTGGGAGGTGTTGGTGCCACCCACGAGGCTGTCCGCGGGGTGTTTCAAGTTTTCACCCTCTAACGCTCTATTTTTAAGCCTAAGTCTAGAAATATGAAAATTACCATCGTATTCTCAAACAGAGAGTCACGTTGCTGCGGGGTCAGTTCCTACGACTTACATTGGTCCCGTGGGAGGTATTGGTGCTACCCACGGGGCCGTTCGAGGGATGTTTTGAGTTTTCACCCTCTAACGCCATGTTTTGCTTAAGTGTAGAAATATGAAAATTACTTTCGTATTTTCAAACTGGGAGTCCCACGGCTGCGGGGTCAGTTCCTACGAGTTACATTGGTCCCGTGGGAGGTGTTGGTGCCACCCATGGCGCCGTTCAGGGGTTGTTTCGACTTTTGATCCTCTAACGCCATATTTTTAAGCCCAAGTATAGAAATATGCAAATTATCGTCGTATTCTCAAATAAAGAGTTCCGCGACTGTGGGGTCAGTTCGTACGAGTTACATTGGTCCCCTGGTAGGTGTTGGTGCCACCCACGGGGCCGTTGGTGGGCTGTTTCGAGTTTTCACCCTCTAACGCCATGTTTTTAAGCCTAAGTCATGAAATGTGCAAATTATTGTCATATTCTCAAATCGGGAGTCCCACGGCTGTGGGGTCTGTTCCTACGAGTTACATTGGTCCGGTGGGAAATGTTGGTGCCACCCACGGGGCCGTTCGAGGGCTGTTTTGAGTTTTCACCCTCTAACGCCATGCTTTGCTTAAGTCTAGAAATATGCAAATTATTATTTCTATTATCAAACTGGGAGTCCCGCGAATGCGGGGGCAGTTCCTATGAGGTACATCGGTCCCATGGGAGGTGTTGGTGCCACCCACGGGGACGTTCGGGGACTGTTTCGAGTTCTCACCCTCTAACGACATATTTTTAAGCCTAAGCCTAGAAATATGCAAATTACCGTTGTATTCTGAAACAGAGAGTCCCGCGGCTGCGGGGTCAGTTCCTACGAGTTATATTGGTCCCGTGGGAGGTGTTGGTGCCACCCATGAGGCCGTTCGGATGGTGTTTCGAGTTTTCACCCTCTAACTCTCTAGGTTTAAGCCTAAGTCTAGAAATATGAAAATTACCATCGCATTCTCAAACAGAGAGTTACGTGGCTGCGGGGTCAGTTCCTACGAGTTACATTGGTCCCGTGCGAGGTACTGGTGCTACCCCCGGGGCCGTTCGAGGGATGTTTCGAGTTTTCACCCTCTAACGCCATATCTTACCTAAGTGTGGAAATATGAAAATTACCTTCGTATTTTCAAACTGGGAGTCCCTCGGCTGCGGGGTCAGTTCCTACGAGTTACATTGGTCCCGTGGGAGGTGTTGGTGCCACCCATGGGGCCGTTCGGGGTTGTTTAGAGTTTTGATCCTCTAACACCATATTTTTAAGCCCAAGTATAGAAATATGCAAATTACCATCGTATTCTCAAACAAAGAGTCCCGCGACTGTGGGGTCAGTTCGTAGGAGTTACATTGGTCCCGTGGGAGGTGTTGGTGCCACCCACGGGGCCGTTGGGAGGCTATTTCTAGTTTTCACCCTCTAATGCCATGTTTTTAAGCCTAAGTCACGAAATGTGCAAATTATTGTCATATTCTCAAATCGGGAGTCCCACGGCTGTGGGGTCTGTTCCTACGAGTTACATTGGTCCCGTGGGAAGTGTTGGCGCCACACACGGGGCCGTTCGAGGGCTGTTTCGAGTTTTCACCCTCTAATGCCATGTTTTTCTTAAGTCTAGAAATATGCAAATTATTATCGGATTATCAAGCTGGGAGTCCCGCGACTGCGGGGTCAGTTCCTATGAGGTACATCGGTCCCGTGGGAGGTGTTGGTGCCACTCACGGGGACGTTCGGGGACTGTTTCGAGTTCTCACCCTCTAACGACATATTTTTAGGCCTAAGTTTAGAAATATGCAAATTACCGTTGTATTCTCAAACAGAGAGTCCCGCGGCTGCGGGGTCAGTTCCTATGAGTTATATTAGTCCCGTGGGAGGTGTTGGTGCCACCCACGAGGACCTTCGGGGGGTGTTTCGAGTTTTCACCCTCTAACATTCTATTTTTAAGCCTAAGTCTAGAAATATGAAAATTACCATCGTATTCTCAAACAAAGAGTCACGTGGCTGCGGGGTTAGTTCCTACAAGTTTCATTGGTCCCTGGGAGGTGTTGGTGCCACCCATGGGGCCGTTCGGAGGCCGTTTCGAGTTTTCATTAACTAACGTCATAGTTTTAAGCCTAAGTCATAAAATATGCAATTTAACTTCGTATTCTCAAATTGGGAATTCCGCGGCTGTGGGGTCAGTTCCTACGAGTTACATTAGTTCCATGGGAGGTATTGGTGCCACCCACGGGGCCGTTCGAGGGCTGTTTCGAGTTTTTAGCCTCTAAGGCCATGTTATTAAGCCTAAGTCTAGAAATATGCAAATCATCATCGTATTCTCAAATCGGGAGTAACACGGCAGTGGGGTCAGTTCCTACGAGTCATATTGGTCCCGTGGGAGGTGTTGGTGCCACCCACGGTGACATTCGGGGGCTGTTTCGAGTTCTCACCTTCAAATGCCATGTTTTTAAGCCTAAGTATAAAAATATGCAAATTATCTTTGTAATCTCAAACTGGGAGTCCCGCTACTGCGGGGTCAGTTCCTATGAGTTACCTTGGTCCCGTGGGAGGGCTGGCTGCCATCCACGGGGCCGTTCGAGGGATGTTTTGAGTTTTCACCCTCTAATGCTATATTTTTTAGCCTAAATCTTTAAATATGCAAATTACCGTCTTATTCTCAAACAGAGAGTCACGCGGCTGCGGGGTTAGTTCCTACGAGTTACATTGGTCCCGTGGGAGGTTTTGGTGCCACCCACGGGGAGGTTAGAGGGCTGTTTCGAGTTTTACCCCTCGAACGCCATGTTTTTAAGCCTAAGTCAAGAAATTTGCAAATTACCTATGTATTTTCAAACCGGGAGTCCCGCGACTGCGGGGTCAGTTCCTACGAGTTACACTGGTCCCGTGGTAGGTGTGGGTGCCATCCACGGAGCCGTTTGGTGGCTGTTTCAAGTTTTCACCCTCTAACGTCATATTTTTAAGTCTAAGACTAGAAATATGAAAATTGTCGTCGTAATCTCAAACAAAAAGTCCCGCGGGAGGTGTTAGTGCCACCCACGGTGACATTCAGGGGATGTTTCGAGTTGTCACCTTCTAATGCCATGTTTTTAAGCCTAAGTATAGAAATATACAAATTATCATCGTAATCTCAAAACGGGAGTCCCGCGGCTGTGGGGTCAGTTCCTATGAGTTGCAATGGTCCCGTGGGAGGTGTTGGTGCCACCTAGGGGGCCGTTCGAGGGCTGTTTCAAGTTTTCACCCTCTAACATCATGTTTTGCTTAAGTCTAAAAATATGCAAATTACCTTTCTATTCTCAAACCGGGAGTACCTCGGCTGCGGGGTTAGTTCCTATAAGTTACATTGGTCCCGTGGGAGCTGTTGGTGCCACCCACGGGGACGTTCGGTGTCTGTTACGAGTTCTCTTCCTCTAACGCCATGTTTTTAAGCCTAAGTCTTGAAATATGCAAATAATCATTGTATTCTCAAACCGGTAGTCCCCCGACCGTGGGGTTAGTTCTTACGAGTTACACTGGTCCTGTGGGAGGTGTTGGTGCCATCCACGGGGCCGTTCGGTGGTTGTTTCGAGTTTTCACCCTATAACGTCATATTTTTAAGCCTAAGACTAGAAATATGTAAATTATCGTCGTAATCCCAAACAGAGAGTCCCATGGCTGTGGGGTCCGTTCCTACAAGTTACATTGGTCCCGTGGGAGGTGTTGGTGCCATCCACTGGGCCGTTCGGGGGCTGTTTCGTGTTTTCACCCTCTAACGCCATGTTTTTTAGCTTAAGTCTAGAAATATGCAAATTACCGTCATATTCTCAAATGGGGAGTCCCGCGACTGCGGTGTCAGTTTCTACGAGTTACATTGGTCCCGTGGGAGGTGTTGGGGCCACCCACGGGGCCGTTAGAGGGCTGTTTAAAGTTTTCACCCTCGAACAAAATGTTTTTAAGCCAAAGTAAATAAATATGAAAATTATCGTTGTATTCTCAAACTGAGAGTCCCGCAGCTACGGGGTCTGTTCCTACGAGTTACGTTGGTCCTGTGTGAGGTGTTGGTGCCACCCACGGGGCCGTTCAGTGGCTGTTTCGAGTTTTCACCCTCTAACGTCTAATTTTTAAGCCTAAGTCTAGAAATATTCAAATTTTTGTCATAATCTCAGACAAAGAGTCCCGCGGCTGTGAGGTCAGCTCCTACGAGTTATATTGGTCCCGTGGAAGGTGTTGGTGGCACCCACGGGTCCATTCGGGGGCTATTTCGAGTTTTCATTCTCTAACGCCATGTTTTTAAGCCTAAGTCTAGAAATATTCAAATTACCGTCGTATTCTCAAACGGGGAGTCCCGCGGTTGCGGGGTCAGTTTCTATGAGTTACATTGGTGCCGTGAGAGGTGTTGGTGCCACCCACAGGGCCGTTAGGGGGTTGTTTCGAGTTTTCACCCTTGAACGCCATGCTTTTAAGCATAAGTCAAGAAATATGCAAATTATCATCGTATTCTCAAACCGGGAGTCCCGTGGCTGCGGGGTCTTTTCCTACGAGTTACATTGGTGCCGTGGGATGTGTCGGTGCCACCCACAAGGACGTTCAGGGGTTATTTCGAGTTTTCACCCTCTAACGCCATGCTTTTAAGTCGAAGTCTTAAAATATGCAAATTATCGTCGTATTCTCAAATCGGGCGTCACGCGGCTACGGGGTCAGTTCCTACGAGTTACATTGGTCCCGTGGGAGGTGTTGGTGCCACCCACGGGGCTGTTCGGGGGATATTTCGAGTTTTCACCCTCGAACGCATTGTTTTTAAGCCTAAGTCAAGAAATATGCAAATTATCGTTGTATTCTCAAAATGGGAGTCCTGCGGCTCCGGGGTTTGTTCCTATGAGTTACATTGGTCCTGTGGGAGGTGTTGGTGCCACCCACGGGGCCGTTCGGGGCTGTTTCTAGATTTCTCCCTTTAACGCCATGTTTTTAAGCCTAAGTCTAGAAATATTCAAATTACCGTCGTATTCTCAAACGGGGAGTCCCGCGGCTGCGGGGTCAGTTTCTATGAGTTACATTGGTCCCGTGGGAGGTGTTGGTGCCACCCACGGAGCCATTAGAGGGTTTGTTTTGAGTTTTTCACCCTCTAACGACATGTTTTTAAGACTAAATCAAGAAATATGGAAATTATCATCGTATTCTCAAAACCGGAATCCCGCGGCTACGGGGTGAGTTCCTACGAGTTACATTGGTCCCGTGGGAGTAGTTGGTGCCACCCACGGGGACATTCAGGGGTTGTTTCGAGTTTTCACCCTTTAACGCCATGTTTTTAAACCTAAGTCTAGAAATATTTAAATTACCGACGTATTCTCAAACCGGGAGTCCTGCGACTGCGAGGTCAGTTCCTACGAGTTACATTGGTCACGTGGGAGGTGTTGGTGGCACCCACGGGGACGTTCGGGGGCGGTTTCTTGTTTTCACCCTCTAATGTCATGTTTTTAAGCCTAACTATAGAAATATACAAATTACCATCATACTCTCAAAGCGGGAGACCCGCGGCTCCAGGGTCAGTTCCAACGAGTTACATTGGTCCCGTGGGAGGTGTTGGCGCCACCCACGGGGCCATTCGGGGGTCTGTTTCGTGTCTTCACCCTCTAACGCCATGTTTGGCTTAAGTCAAGAAATACTCAAATTACCTTCATATTCTCAAATTGGGAGACTCGCGGCTGCGGGGTTAGTTCCTATGAGAAACATTGGTCCCGTGGGAGGTGTTGGTGCCACCCACGGGGACATTCGGGGGCTATTTCGAGTTCTCACCCTCTAACTCCATATCTTTAAACCTAAGTCTCGAAATATGAAAATTATCATCGTATTGTCAAATCGAGAGTCCCGCGGCTTGGGGGTCAGTTCCTACGAGTTACATTGGTCTTGTGTGAGGTGTTGGTGCCGCCCACGGGGCCGTTCGGGGGCTGTTTCGAGTTTTCACCCTCTAACGCCATATTTTTAAGCCTAAGTCTAGAAATATGCAAATTATCATCGTACTCTCAAACAGAGAGTCCCGCAGCTGCTGGGTCAGTTCCAACGAGTTACATTGGTCCCGTGGGAGGTGTTGGTGCCACCCACGGGCCCGTTCGGGGGCTGTTTCGAGTTTTCACCCTCTAACGCCTTGTTTTTAAGCCTGTGTCAAGAAATTTACAAATTATCATCGTATTCTCAAACCGGGAGTCCCACGGCTGCGGGGTCAGTTCTTACGAGTTACATTGGTCCCGTGGGATGTGTTGGTGCCACCCACGTGGACGTTCGGGGGCTGTTTTGAGTTTTCACCCTCTAACGCCATGTTTTTAAGCCTAAGTCTAGAAATATGAAAATTATCTTCGTACTCTCAAACAGAGAGTCCGGTGGCTGCGGGGTCAGTTCTTACGAGTTAAATTGGTCCCGTGGGAGGTGTTGGTGCCACCAACGGGGACGTTCGGGGGTTGTTTTGAGTTTTCACCCTCTAACGCCATGTTTTTAAGCCTAAGTCTAGAAATATGCAAATTACCATCGTATTCTCAAATCGGGAGTCCCGCGGTTGCGGGGTGAGTTCCTACGAGTTACATTGGTCCCGTGGGAGGTGTTGGCGCCACCCACGGTGCCATTCGGGGGTTTGTTTCGTGTCTTCACCCTCTAACGCCTTGTTTGGCTTAAGTCTAGAAATACTCAAATTACCTTCGTACTCTCAAATTGGGAGACTCGCGGCTGTGGGGTTAGTTCCTATGAGATACATTGGTCCCGTGAGAGGTGTTGGTGCCACCCACGGGGACATTCGGGGGCTATTTCGAGTTCTCACCCTCTAACGCCATATCTTTAAACCTAAGTCTCGAAATATGCAAATTATCATCGTATTGTTAAACCGAGAGTCCCGCGGCTGGGGGGTCAGTTCCTACGAGTTACATTAGTCTTGTGTGAGGTGTTGGTGCCGCCCACGGGGCCGTTCGGGGGCTGTTTCGTGTTTTCACCCTCTAACGCCATATTTTTAAGCCTAAGTCTAGAAATATGCAAATTATCATCGTACTCTCAAACAGAGTGTCCCGCGGCTGCAGGGTCAGTTCCTACGAGTTACATTGGTCCCGTGGGAGGTGTTGGTGCCACCCACGGGCCCGTTCGGGAGCTGTTTCGAGTTTTCACCCTCTAACGCCTTGTTTTTAAGCCTGTGTCAAGAAATTTACAAATTATCAACGTATTCTCAAACCGGGAGTCCCACGGCTGCGGGGTCAGTTCTTACGAGTTACATTGGTCCCGTGGGATGTGTTGGTGCCACCCACGTGGACGTTCGGGGGCTGTTTTGAGTTTTCACCCTCTAACGCCATGTTTTTAAGCCTAAGTCTAGAAATATGAAAATTATCTTCGTACTCTCAAACAGAGAGTCCGGTGGCTGCGGGGTCAGTTCTTACGAGTTAAATTGGTCCCGTGGGAGGTATTGGTGCCACCAACGGGGACGTTCGGGGGTTGTTTTGAGTTTTCACCCTCTAACGCCATGTTTTTAAGCCTAAGTCTAGAAATATGCAAATTACCATCGTATTCTCAAACCGAGAGTCCCGCGGTTGCGGGGTGAGTTGCTACGAGTTACATTGGTCCCATGGGAGGTGTTGGTGCCACCCACGGGGCCGTTAGAGGGCGTTTTTGATTTTTCACCCTCTAACGCCATGTTTTTAAGCTTGTGTCAAGAAATATTCAAATTACCATCGTAGTCTTAAACCGGGAGTCCCGCGGCTACGGGGTCCGTTCCTACAAGTTACATTGGTCTTGTGAGAGGTGTTGGTGCCACCACGGGGACGTTAGAGGGCTGTTTCAAATTTTTACCCTCTAACGCTATATTTTTAAGCCTAAGTCTAGAAATATGCAAATTAGCATCGTATTCTCAAAACGGGAGTCTCGCGGCTGTCGGTTCAGTTCCTATGAGTTTAATTGGTTCCGTGGGAGGTGTTGGTGCCACCCACGGGGCCGTTTGAGGGCTGTTCTGAGTTTTCACCATCTAATATCATGTTTTGCTTAACTCTAAAAATATGCAAATTACCTTCCTATTCTCAAACCGGGAGTCCCGCGGCTACGAGGTCAGTTCTTACGAGTTACATTGGTCCCGTGGGATGCGTTGGTGCCACCCACGTGGACGTTCGGGGGCTATTTTGAGTTTTCACCGTCTAACGCCATGTTTTTATGCCTAAGTCTAGAAATATGAAAATTATCGTCGTACTTTTAAACAGAGAGTCCTGCGGCTGCGGGGTCAGTTCCTACGAGTTAAATTGGTCCCGTGGGAGGTGTTGGTGCCACCAACGGGGTCGTTCGGGGGTTATTTTGAGATTTCACCCTCTAACGCCATATTTTTAGGCATAAGTCTAGAAATATGCAAATTAACATCGTAATCTCAAACAGAGAGTCCCGCGACTGCGGGGTCAATTCCTACGAGTTAAATTGGTCCCGTGGGAGGTGTTGGTGCCATCCACGGGGCCGTTCGGGGCCTGTTTTGAGTTTTCACTCTCTAACACCATATTTTTAACCCTAAGTTGAGAAATATGCAAATTACCATCGTATTCTCAAACCGAGAGTCCTGCGGCTGCGGGGTCAGTTCCTGCGAGTTACATTGGTCCCATGGGAGGTGTGGGTGCCACCCACGGGGCCGTTAGAGGACAGTTTCGAGTTTTCATCCTCTAACTCCATGTTTTTGAGCTTGTGTCAAGAAATATGACAATTACCGTCGTAGTCTTAAACCGGGAGTCCCGCGGCTACGGGGTCCATTCCTACAAGTTACATTGGTTTCGTGGGAGGTGCTGGTGCCACCCATGGGGACGTTAGAGGGCTGTTTCGAGTTTTCACCCTCTAACACCATGTTTTTCGGCCTAAGTCTAGAAATATGCAAATTATCATCGTATTCTCAAAACGGAAGTCCCGCGGCTGTCGGGTCAGCTCCTATGAGTTACGTTTGTCCTGTGGTAGGTGTTGGTGCCACCCACGGGGCCGTTCGAGGGATGTTTCTAGTTTTCACCCTCTAATATCATGTTTTGCTTAAGTGTAAAAATATGCAAATTACCTTCCTATTCTTAAACCGGGAGTCCCTCGGCTGCGGGTTCAGTTCCTATGAGTTACATTGGTCCGGTGGGAGCTGTTGGTGCCACCCACGGGGACGTTCAGGGTCTGTTTCGAGTTCTCACCCTCTAATGCCATGTTTTTAAGCCTAAGTCTAGAAATATGCAAATAATCATCGTATTCTTAAACCGGGAGTCCCGCGGCTAAGGGGTCAGTTCCTACGAGTTACATTGGTCCCGTGGGATGTGTTGGTGCCACCCACGTGGACGTTCGGTGGTTGTTTCGAGCTTTCACCCTCTAATATCATATTTTTAAGCCTAAGTCTAGAAATATGCAAATTAACATCGTAATCTCAAACAGAGAGTCCCACGACTGTCGGGTCAGTTCCTACGAGTTACATTGGTCCCGTGGGAGGTGTTGGAGCCACCCACGGGCCCGTTCGGGGGCTATTTCGAGTTTTCACCCTCTAACGCCATGTTTTTAAGCATGTGTTAAGAAATATGCAAATTATCATTGTATTCTCAAACCAGGCGTCCCGCGGCTGCGGGGTCAGTTCTTACGAGTTACATTGGTCTCGTGGGATGTATTGGTGCCACCCACGTGGACGTTCGGGGGATGTTTCGAGTTTTCACCCCCCTAACGCCATGTTTTTATGCCTAAGTCTAGAAATATTAAAATTATCATCGTACTCTCAAACAGAGATTCCCGTGGCTGCGGGGTCAGTTCCTACGAGTTAAATTGGTCCCGTGGGAGGTGTTGGTGCCACTAACGGGGCCGTTCGGGGGCTGTTTTGAGTTTTCACCCTCTAACGCCATGTTTTTAAGCCTAAGTCTAGAAATATGCAAATTACCATTGTACTCTCAAATCGGGAGTCCCACGGCTGCGGGGTCAGTTCCTACGAGTTACATTGGTCCCATGGGAGGTGTTGGTGCCACCCACGGGGCCGTTAGAGGGTAGTTTCGAGTTTTCACCCTCGAACGCCATGTTTTTTAGCCTAAGCCAAGAAATATGTAAATTATCGTTGTATTCTGAAACCGAGAGTCCCGCGGCTGCGGGGTCTATTCCTACGAGTTACATTGGTCCCGTGGGAGGTGTTGGTGCCACCCGCGGGGCCGTTCGGGGGATGTTTTGAGTTTTCACCCTCTAACGCTATATTTTTAAGCCTAAGTGCAGAAATATGCAAATTACCATCGTATTCTCAAACAGAGAGTCACGCGGCTGCGGGGTCCGTTCCTACAAGTTACATTGGTCCCGTGGGAGGTGTTGGTGCCACCCAGGGTGACGTTAGAGGGGTGTTTCGAGTTTTCACTCTCCAACACCATATTTTGAAGCCTAAGTCTAGAAATATGCAAATTAGCATCTTATTCTCAAAACGGGAGTCCCGCGGCTGTCAGTTCAGTTCCTATGAGTTACATTGGTCCCGTGGGAGGTGTTGGTGACACCCACGGGGCCGTTCGGGGGCTGTTCTGAGTTTTCACCATCTAATATCATGTTTTGCTTAAGTCTAAAAATATGCAAATTACCTTCCTATTCTCAAACCGGGAGTCCCGCGGCTGCGAGGTCAGTTTTTACGAGTTACATTGGTCCCGTGGGATGTGTTGGTGCCACCCACGTGGACGTTCGGGGGCTATTTTGAGTTTTCACCCTCTAATGCCATGTTTTTAAGCCTAAGTCTAGAAATATTCAAATTATCATCGTACTTTGAAACAGAGAGTCCCGCAGCTGCAGGGTCAGTTCCTACGAGTTACATTGGTCCCGCGGGAGGTGTTGGTGCCACCAACGGGGTCGTTCGGGGGTTATTTTGAGTTTTCACCCTCTAACGCCATGTTTTTAAGCCTAAGTCTAGAAATATGCAAATTACCATTGTACTCTCAAATCGGGAGTCCCACGGCTGCGGGGTCAGTTCCTACGAGTTACATTGGTCCCATGGGAGGTGTTGGTGCCACCCACGGGGCCGTTAGAGGGTAGTTTCGAGTTTTCACCCTCGAATGCCATGTTTTTTAGCCTAAGCCAAGAAATATGTAAATTATCGTTGTATTCTGAAACCGAGAGTCCCGCGGCTGCGGGGTCTATTCCTACGAGTTACATTGGTCCCGTGGGAGGTGTTGGTGCCACCCACGGGGCCGTTCGGGGGATGTTTCGAGTTTTCACCCTCTAACGCTATATTTTTAAGCCTAAGTGCAGAAATATGCAAATTACCATCGTATTCTCAAACAGAGAGTCACGCGGCTGCGGGGTCCATTCCTACAAGTTACATTGGTCCCGTGGGAGGTGTTGGTGCCACCCAGGGTGACGTTAGAGGGGTGTTTCGAGTTTTCACTCTCTAACACCATATTTTTAAGCCTAAGTCTAGAAATATTCAAATTAGCATCTTATTCTCAAAACGGGAGTCCCGCGGCTGTCGGTTCAGTTCCTATGAGTTACATTGGTCCCGTGGGAGGTGTTGGTGACACCCACGGGGCCGTTCGGGGGCTGTTATGAGTTTTCACCATCTAATATCATGTTTTGCTTAAGTCTAAAAATATGCAAATTACCTTCCTATTCTCAAACCGGGAGTCCCGCGGCTGCGAGGTCAGTTTTTACGAGTTACATTGGTCCCGTGGGATGTGTTGGTGCCACCCACGTGGACGTTCGGGGGCTATTTTGAGTTTTCACCCTCTAATGCCATGTTTTTAAGCCTAAGTCTAGAAATATGAAAATTATCGTCGTACTTATAAACAGAGAGTCCTGCGGCTGCGGGGTCAGTTCCTACGAGTTAAATTGGTCCCGTGGGAGGTGTTGGTGCCACCAACGGGGTCGTTCGGGGGTTATTTTGAGATTTCACCCTCTAACGCCATATTTTTAAGCCTAAGTCTAGAAATATGCTAATTAACATCGTAATCTCAAACAGAGAGTCCCGCGGCTGCGGGGTCAATTCCAACGAGTTAAATTGGTCCCGTGGGAGGTGTTGGTGCCATCCACGGGGCCGTTCAGGGCCTGTTTTGAGTTTTCACCCTCTAACGCCATATTTTTAAGCCTAAGTCTAGAAATATGCAAATTACCATCGTATTCTCAAACCGGGAGTCCTGCGGCGGCGGGGTCAGTTCCTGCGAGTTACATTGGTCCCATGGGAGGTGTAGGTACCACCCACGGGGCCGTTAGAAGACGGTTTCGAGTTTTCACCCTCTAACTCCATGTTTTTGAGCTTGTGTCAAGAAATATGACAATTACCATCATAGTCTTAAACCGGGAGTCCTGCGGCTACGGGGTCCGTTCCTACAAGTTACATTGGTCTCGTGGGAGATGTTGGTGCCACCCACGGGGACGTTAGAGGGCTGTTTCGAGTTTTCACCCTCTAACACCATGTTTTTCGGCCTAAGTCTAGAAATATGGAAATTATCATCGTATTCTGAAAATGGGAGTCCCGCGGCTATCGGGTCAGTTCCTATGAGTTACGTTGGTCCCGTGGTAGGTGTTGGTGCCACCCACGGGGCCGTTCGAGGGCTGTTTCTAGTTTTCACCCTCTAATATCATGTTTTGCTTAAGTAAAAAAATATGCAAATTACCTTCCTATTCTCAAACCGGGAGTCCCTCGGCTGCGGGTTCAGTTCCTATCAGTTACATTGGTCCGGTGGGAGCTATTGGTGCCACCCACGGGGAGGTTCAGGGTCTGTTTCGAGTTCTCAACCTCTAATGCCATTCTTTAAAGCCTAAGTCTAGAAATATGCAAATAATCATCGTATTCTTAAACAGGGAGTCCTGCGGCTACGGGGTCAGTTCCTACGAGTTACATTGGTCCCGTGGGATGTGTTGGTGCCACCCACGTGGACGTTCGGTGGTTGTTTCGAGCTTTCACCCTCTAACGTCATATTTTTAAGCCTAAGTCTAGAAATATGCAAATTAACATCGTAATCTCAAACAGAGAGTCCCGCGACTGCTGGGTCAGTTCCTACGAGTTACATTGGTGCCGTGGGAGGTGTTGGTGCCACCCACGGGCCCGTTCGGGGGCTATTTCGAGTTTTCACCCTCTAACGCCATGTTTTTAAGCCTGTGTTAAGAAATATGCTAATTATCATTGTATTCTCAAACCAGGAGTCCCGCGGCTGCGGGGTCAATTCTTACGAGTTACATTGGTCTCGTGGGATGTGTTGGTGCCACCCACGTGGACGTTCGGGGGCTGTTTCGAGTTTTCACCCCCGTAACGCCATGTTTTTAAGCCTAAGGCTAGAAATATTAAAATTATCATCGTACTCTCAAACATAGATTCCCGCGGCTGCGGGTTCAGTTCCTACGAGTTAAATTGGTCCCGTGGGAGGTGTTGGTGCCACCAACGGGTCCGTTCGGGGGCTGTTTTGAGTTTTCACCCTCTAACACCATGTTTTTAAGCCTAAGTCTAGAAATATGCAAATTACCATCGTACTCTCAAACCGGGAGTCCCACGGCTGCGGGGTCAGTTCCTACGAGTTACATTGGTCCCATGGGAGGTGTTGGTGCCACCCACGGGGCCGTTGGAGGGTAGTTTCGAGTTTTCACCCACGAACGCCATGTTTTTAAGCCTAAATCAAGAAATATGTAAATTATCGTTGTATTCTCAAACCGAGAGTCCCGCGGCAGCGGGGTCTATTCCTACGAGTTACATTGGTCCCGTGGGAGGTGTTGGTGCCACCCACGGGGCCGTTCGGGGGATGTTTCGAGTTTTCACCCTCTAACGCTATATTTTAAAGCCTAAGTGCAGAAATATGCAAATTACCATCATATTCTCAAACAGAGAGTCACGCGGCTGCGGGGTCCATTCCTACAAGTTACATTGGTCCCGTGGGAGGTGTTGGTGCCACCCAGGGTGACGTTAGAGGGGTGTTTCGATTTTTCACCCTCTAACACCATATTTTTAAGCCTAAGTCTAGAAATATGCAAATTAGCATCTTATTCTCAAAACGGGAGTCCCGCGGCTATCGGTTCAGTTTTTATGAGTTACATTGGTCCCGTGGGAGGTGTTGGTGCCACCCACGGGGCCGTTCGGGGGCTGTTCTGAGTTTTCACGATCTAATATCATGTTTTGCTTAAGTCTAAAAATATGTAAATTACCTTCCTATTCTCAAACCGGGAGTCCCGCAGCTGCGGGGTCAGTTTTTACGAGTTACATTGGTCCCGTGGGATGTGTTGGTGCCACCCACGTGGACGTTCGGGGGCTATTTTGAGTTTTCACCCTCTAATGCCATGTTTTTAAGCCTAAGTCTAGAAATATGAAAATTATCGTCGTACTTTTAAACAGAGAGTCCTGCGGCTGCGGGGTCAGATCCTACGAGTTAAATTGGTAACGTGGGAGGTGTTGGTGCCACCAACGGGGTCGTTCGGTGGTTATTTTGAGATTTCACCCTCTAACGCCATATTTTTAAGCCTAAGTCTAGAAATGCAAATTAACATCGTAATCTCAAACTGAGAGTCCCGCGACTGCGGGGTCAGTTCCTACGAGTTACATTGGTCCTGTGGGAGGTGTTGGTGCCACCCACGGGCCCGTTCGGGGGCTGTTTCGAGTTTTCACCCTCTAACGCCATGTTTTTAAGCATGTGTTAAGAAACATTCAAATTATCATTGTATTCTCAAACCAGGAGTCCCGCGGCTGCGGGGTCAGTAATTACAAGTTACATCGGTCTCGTGGGATGTGTTGGTGCCACCCACGTGGACGTTCGGGGGCTGTTTTGAGTTTTCACCCCCCCTAACGCCATGTTTTAAGCCTAAGTCTAGAAATATGATAATTATTGTCGTACTCTCAAACGGAGAGTCCCGCGGCGGCGGGGTCAATTCCAACGAGTTAAATTGGTCCTGTGGGAGGTGTTGGTGCCATCCACGGGCCGTTCGGGGCATGTTTTGAGTTTTCACCCTCTAACGCCATATTTTTAAGCCTAAGTCTAGAAATATGCAAATTACCATCGTATTCTCAAACCAGGAGTCCATCGGCTGCGGGGTCAGTTCCTGCGAGTTACATTGGTCCCATGGGAGGTGTAGGTGCCACCCACGGGGCCGTTAGAGGACGGTTTCGAGTTTTCACCCTCTAACTCCATGTTTTTGAGCTTGTGTCAAGAAACATGACAATTACCATCGTAGTCTTAAACCGAGAGTCCCGCGGCTACGGGGTTCGTTCCTACAAGTTACATTGGTCTCGTGGGAGGTGTTGGTGCCACCCACGGGGACGTTAGAGGGCTGTTTCGAGTTTTCACCCTCTAACACCATGTTTTTCGGCCTAAGTCTAGAAATATGCAAATTATGATCGTATTCTTAAAATGGGAGTCCCGCGGCTATCGGGTCAGTTCCTATGAGTTACGTTGGTCCCGTGGTAGGTGTTGGTGCCACCCACGGGGCCGTTCGAGGGCTGTTTCTAGTTTTCACCCTCTAATATCATGTTTTGCTTAAGTCTAAAAATATGCAAATTACCTTCCTATTCTCAAACCGGGAGTCCCTCGGCTGCGGGTTCAGTTCCTATCAGTTACATTGGTCCGGTGGGAGCTGTTGGTGCCACCCACGGGGACGTTCAGGGTCTGTTTCGAGTTCTCAACCTCTAACGCCATGTTTTTAAGCCTAAGTCTAGAAATATGCAAATAATCATCGTATTCTTAAACAGGGAGTCCCGCGGCTACGGGGTCAGTTCCTACGAGTTACATTGGTCCCGTGGGATGTGTTGGTGCCACCCACGTGTACGTTCGGTGGTTGTTTCGATCTTTCACCCTCTAACGTCATATTTTTAAGCCTAAGTCAAGAAATATTCAAATTAACATCGTAATCTCAAACAGAGAGTCCCGCGACTGTCGGGTCAGTTCCTACGAGTTACATTGGTCCCGTGGGAGGTGTTGGTGCCACCCACGGGCCCGTTCGGGGGCTATTTCGAGTTTTCACCCTCTAACGCCATGTTTTTAAGCCTGTGTTAAGAAATATGCTAATTATCATTGTATTCTCAAACCAGGAGTCCTGCGGCTGCGGGGTCAGTTCTTACGAGTTACATTGGTCTCGTGGGATTTGTTGGGGCCACCCACGTGGACGTTCGGGGGCTGTTTCTAGTTTTCACCCTCCTAACGCCATGTTTTTAAGCCTAAGTCTAGAAATGTTAAAATTACCATCGTACTCTCAAACAGAGATTCCCGCGGCTGCGGGGTCAGTTCCTACGAGTTAAATTGGTCCCGTGGGAGGTGTTGGTGCCACCAACGGGGCCGTTCGGGGGCTGTTTTTAGTTTTCACCCTCTAACGCCATGTTTTTAAGCCTAAGTCTAGAAATATGCAAATTACCATCGTACTCTCAAACCGGGAGTCCCACGGCTGCGGGGTCAGTTCCTACGAGTTACATTGGTCCCATGGGAGGTGTTGGTGCCACCCACGGGGCCGTTAAAGGGTAGTTTCGAGTTTTCACCCTCGAACGCCATGTTTTTAAGCCTAAGTCAAGAAATATGTAAATTATCGTTGTATTCTGAAACCGAGAGTCCCGCGGCTGCGGGATCTATTCCTACGAGTTACATTGGTCCCGTGGGAGGTGTTGGTGCCACCCACGGGGCCGTTAGGGGGATGTTTCGAGTTTTCACGTCTCTAACACTATATTTTTAAGCCTAAGTGCAGAAATATTCAAATTACCATCGTATTCTCAAACAGAGAGTCACGCGGCTGCGGGGTCCGTTCCTACAAGTTACATTGGTCCCGTGGGAGGTGTTGGTGCCACCCAGGGTGACGTTAGAGGGGTGATTCGAGTTTTCACCCTCTAACACCATATTTTTAAGCGTAAGTCTAGAAATACGCAAATTAGCATCTTATTCTCAAAACGGGAGTCCCGCGGCTGTCGGTTCAGTTCCTATGAGTTACATTGGTCCCGTGGGAGGTGTTGGTGCCACCCACGGGGCCGTTCGGGGGCTGTTATGAGTTTTCACCATCTAATATCATGTATTGCTTAAGTCTAAAAATATGCAAATTACCTTCCTATTCTCAAACCGGGAGTCCCGCTGCTGCGGGGTCAGTTCTTACGAGTTACATTGGTCCCGTGGGATGTGTTGGTGCCACCCACGTGGACGTTCTGGGGCTATTTTGAGTTTTCACCCTCTAACGCCATGTTTTTAAGCCTAAGTCTAGAAATATGAAAATTATCGTCGTACTTTTAAACAGAGAGTCCTGCGGCTGCGGGGTCAGTTCCTACGAGTTAAATTGGTCCCGTGGGAGGTGTTGGTGCCACCAACGGGGTCGTTCGGGGGTTATTTTGAGATTTCACCCTCTAACGCCATATTTTTAAGCCTAAGTATAGAAATATGCAAATTAACATCGTAATCTCAAACAGAGAGTCCCGCGACTGCGGGGTCAGTTCCTACGAGTTACCTTGGTCCTGTGGGAGGTGTTGGTGCCACCCACGGGCCCGTTCGGGGGCTGTTTTGAGTTTAAACCCTCTAACGCCATGTTTTTAAGCCTGTGTTAAGAAATATTCAAATTATCATTGTATTATCAAACCAGGAGTCCCGCGGCTGCGGGGTCAGTTATTACGAGTTACATCGGTCTCGTGGGATGTGTTGGTGCCACCCACGTGGACGTTCGGGGGCTGTTTTGAGTTTTCACCCCCCTAACGCCATGTTTTAAGCCTAAGTCTAGAAATATGATAATTATCATCGTACTCTCAAACGGAGAGTCCCGCGGCTGCGGGGTCAATTCCAACGAGTTAAATTGGTCCTGTGGGAGGTGTTGGTACCATCCACGGGGCCGTTAGAGGACGGTTTCGAGTTTTCACCCTCAAACTCCATGTTTTTGAGCTTGTGTCAAGAAATATGACAATTACCATCGTAGTCTTAAACCGGGAGTCCCGCGGCTATGGGGTCCGTTCCTACAAGTTACATTGGTCTCGTGGGAGGTGTTGGTGCCACCCACGGGGACGTTAGAGGGCTGTTTCGAGTTTTCACCCTCTAACACCATATTTTTCGGCCTAAGTCTGGAAATATGTAAATTATCATCGTATTCTCAAAACGGGAGTCCCGCGGCTGTCGGGTCAGTTCCTATGAGTTACGTTGGTCCCGTGGTAGGTTTTGGTGCCACCCACGGGGTCGTTCGAGGGCTATTTCTAGTTTTCACCCTCTAATATCATATTTTGCTTAAGTCTAAAAATATGCAAATTACCTTCCTATTCTCAAATCGGGAGTCCCTCGGCTGCGGGTTCAGTTCCTATCAGTTACATTGGTCCGGTGGGAGCGGTTGGTGCCACCCACGGGGACGTTCAGGGTCTGTTTCGAGTTCTCACCCTCTAACGCCATGTTTTTGAGCCTAAGTCTAGAAATATGCAAATAATCATCGTATTCTTAAACCGGGAGTCCCGCGGTTACGGGGTCAGTTCCTACGAGTTACATTGGTCCCGTGGGATGTGTTGGTGCCACCCACGTGGACGTTCAGTGGTTGTTTCGAGCTTTCACCCTCTAACGTCATATTTTTAAGCCTAAGTCTAGAAATATGCAAATTAACATCGTAATCTCAAACAGAGAGTCCCGCGACTGCCGAGTCAGTTCCTATGAGTTACATTGGTCCCGTGGGAGGTGTTGGTGCCACCCACGGGCCCGTTCGGGGGCTATTTCGAATTTTCACCCTCTAACGCCATGTTTTTAAGCCTGTGTTAAGAAATATGAAAATTATCATTGTATTCTCAAACCAGGAGTCCCGCGGCTGCGGGGTCAGTTCTTACGAGTTACATTGGTCTCGTGGGATGTGTTGGTGCCACCCACGTGGACGTTCGGGGGCTGTTTCGAGTTTTCACCCCCCTAACGCCATGTTTTTAAGCCTAAGTCTCGAAATATTAAAATTATCACCGTACTCTCAAACAGAGATTCTCGCGGCTGCGGGGTCAGTTCCTACGAGTTAAATTGGTCCCGTGGGAGGTGTTGGTGCCACCAACGGGGCCGTTCGGGGGCTGTTTTGAGTTTTCACCCTCTAACGCCATGTTTTTAAGCCTAAGTCTATAAATATGCAAATTACCATCGTACTCTCAAACCAGGAGTCCCACGGCTGCGGGGTCAGTTCCTACGGGTTACATTGGTCCCATGGGAGGTGTTGGTGCCACCCACGGGGCCGTTAGAGGGTAGTTTCGAGTTTTCACCCTCGAACGCCATGTTTTTAAGCCTAAGTCAAGAAATATGTAAATTATCGTTGTATTCTCAAACCGAGAGTTCCGCGACTGTGGGGTCTATTCCTACGAGTTACATTGATCCCGTGGGAGGTGCTGGTGCCACCCACGGGGCCGTTCGGGGGATGTTTCGAGTTTTCACCCTCTAACGCTATATTTTTAAGCCTAAGTGTAGAAATATGCAAATTACCATCGTATTCGCAAACAGAGAGTCACGCGGTTGCGGGGTCCGTTCCTACAAGTTACATTGGTCCCGTGGGAGGTGTTGGTGCCACCCAGGGTGACGTTAGAGGGGTGTTTCGAGTTTTCACCCTCTAACACCATATTTTTAAGCCTAAGTCTAGAAATATGCAAATTAGCATCTTATTCTCAAAACGGGAGTCCCGCGGCTATCGGTTCAGTTCCTATTAGTTACATTGGTCCCGTGGGAGGTGTTGGTGCCACCCACGGGGCCGTTCGGGGGCTGTTCCGAGTTTTCACCATCTAATATCATGTTTTGCTTAAGTCTAAAAATATGCAAATTACCTTCCTATTCTCTAACCATGAGTCCCGCGGCGGCGGGGTCAGTTCTTACGAGTTACATTGGTCCTGTGGGATGTGTTGGTGACACCCACGTGGACGTTCGGGGGCTATTTTGAGTTTTCACCCTCTAACGCCATGTTTTTAAGCCTAAGTCTAGAAATATGAAAATTATCATCGTACTTTTAAACAGAGAGTCCTGCGGCTGCGGGGTCAGTTCCTACGAGTTAAATTGGTCCCGTGGGAGGTGTTAGTGCCACCAACGGGGTCGTTCGGGGGTTATTTTGAGATTTCACCCTCTAACACCATATTTTTAAGCCTAAGTCTAGAAATATGCAAATTAACATCGTAATCTCAAACTAAGAGTCCCGCGACTACGGGGTCAGTTCCTACGAGTTACATTGGTCCTGTGGGAGGTGTTGGTGCCACCCACGGTCCCGTTCGGGGGCTGTTTCGAGTTTTCACCCTCTAACGCCATGTTTTTAAGCCTGTGTTAAGAAATATTCAAATTATCATTGTATTCTCAAACCAGGAGTCCCGCGGCTGCGGGGTCAGTTATTACGAGTTACATCGGTCTCGTGGGATGTGTTGGTGCCACCCACGTGGACGTTCCGGGGCTGTTGTGAGTTTTCACCCCCCTAACGCCATGTTTTAAGCCTAAGTCTAGAAATATGATAATTATCGTCGTACTCTCAAACGGAGAGTCCCGCGGCTGCGGGGTCAATTCCAACGAGTTAAATTGGTCCCGTGGGAGGTGTTGGTGCCATCCACGGGGCCGTTCGGGGCCTGTTTTGAGTTTTCACCCTCTAACGCCATATTTTTAAGCCTAAGTCTAGAAATATACAAATTACCATCGTATTCTCAAACCGGGAGTCCTGCGGCTGCGGGGTCAGTTCCTGCGAGTTACATTGGTCCCATGGGAGGTGTAGGTGCCACCCACGGGGCCGTTAGAGGACGGTTTCGAGTTTTCACCCTCTAACTCCATGTTTTTGAGCTTGTGTCAAGAAATATGACAATTACCCTCGTAGTCTTAAACCGGGAGTCCCGCGGCTACGGGGTCCGTTCCTACAAGTTACATTGGTCTCGTGGGAGGTGTTGGTGCCACCCACGGAGACGTTAGAGGGCTGTTTCGAGTTTTCACCCTCTAACACCATGTTTTTCGGCCTAAGTCTAGAAATATGCAAATTATCATCGTATTCTCAAAACGAGAGTCCCGCGGCTGTCGGGCCAGTTCCTATGAGTTACGTTGGTCCCGTGGTAGGTGTTGGTGCCACCCACGGGGCCGTTCGAGGGCTGTTTCTAGTTTTCACCCTCTAATATCATGTTTTGCTTAAGTCTAAAAATATTCAAATTACCTTCCTATTCTCAAACCGGGAGTCCCGCGGCTGCGGGGTCAGTTTTTACGAGTTACATTGGTCCCGTGGGATGTGTTGGTGCCACCCACGAGGACGTTCGGGGGCTATTTTGAGTTTTCACCCTCTAACGCCATGTTTTTAAGCCTAAGTCTAGAAATATGAAAATTATCATCGTACTTTTATACAGAGAGTCCTGCGGCTGCGGGGTCAGTTCTTACGAGTTAAATTGGTCCCGTGGGAGGTGTTGGTGCCACCAACGGGGTCGTTCGGGGGTTATTTTGAGATTTCACTCTCTAACGCCATATTTTTAAGCCTAAGTCTAGAAATATGGAAATTAACATCGTAATCTCAAATAGAGAGTCCCGCGACTGTGGGGTCAGTTCCTACGAGTTACATTGGTCCTGTGGGAGGTGTTGGTGCCACCCACGGGCCCGTTCGGGGGTTGTTTCGAGTTTTCACCCTCTAACGCCATGTTTATAAGCCTATGTTAAGAAATATTCAAATTATCATTGTATTCTCAAACCAGGAGTCCCGCGGCTGCGGGGTCAGTTATTACGAGTTACATCGGTCTCGTGCGATGTGTTCGTGCCAACCACGTGGACGTTCGGGGGCTGTTTTGAGTTTTCACCCCCCTAACGCCATGTTTTAAGCCTAAGTCTAGAAATATGATAATTATCGTCGTACTCTCAAACGGAGAGTCCCGCGGCTGCGGGGTCAATTCCAACGAGTTAAATTGGTCCCGTGGGAGGTGTTGGTGCCATCCACGGGGCCGTTCAGGGCCTGTTTTGAGTTTTCACCCTCTAACGCCATATTTTTAAGCCTAAGTCTAGAAATATGCAAATTACCATCGTATTCTCAAACCGGGAGTCCTGCGGCTGCGGGGTCAGTTCCTGCGAGTTACATTGGTCCCATGGGAGGTGTAGGTGCCACCCACGGGGCCGTTAGAGGACGGTTTCAAGTTTTCACCCTCTAACTCCATGTTTTTGAGCTTGTGTCAAGAAATATGACAATTACCATCGTAGTCTTATACCGGGAGTCCCGCGGCAACGGGGTCCGTTCCTACAAGTTACATTGGTCTCGTGGGAGGTGTTGGTGCCACCCACGGGGACGTTAGAGGGATGTTTCGAGTTTTCATCCTCTAACACCATGTTTTTCGGCCTAAGTCTAGAAATATGCAAATTATCATCGTATTCTCAAAACGGGAGTCCCGCGGCGATCGGGTCAGTTCCTATGAGTTACGTTGGTCCCGTGGTAGGTGTTGGTGCCACCCACGGGGCCGTTCGAGGGCTGTTTCTAGTTTTCACCCTCTAATATCATGTTTTTCTTAAGTCTAAAAATATGCAAATTACCTTCCTATTCTCAAACCTGGAGTCCCTCGGCTGCGGGTTCAGTTCCTATCAGTTACATTGGTCCGGTGGGAGCTGTTGGTGCCACCCACGGGGACGTTCAGGGTCTGTTTCGAGTTCTCAACCTCTAATGCCATTCTTTAAAGCCTAAGTCTAGAAATATGCAAATAATCATCGTATTCTTAAACAGGGAGTCCTGCGGCTACGGGGTCAGTTCCTACGAGTTACATTGGTCCCGTGGGATGTGTTGGTGCCACCCACGTGGACGTTCGGTGGTTGTTTCGAGCTTTCACCCTCTAACGTCATATTTTTAAGCCTAAGTCTAGAAATATGCAAATTAACATCGTAATCTCAAACAGAGAGTCCCGCGACTGCTGGGTCAGTTCCTACGAGTTACATTGGTGCCGTGGGAGGTGTTGGTGCCACCCACGGGCCCGTTCGGGGGCTATTTCGAGTTTTCACCCTCTAACGCCATGTTTTTAAGCCTGTGTTAAGAAATATGCTAATTATCATTGTATTCTCAAACCAGGAGTCCCGCGGCTGCGGGGTCAATTCTTACGAGTTACATTGGTCTCGTGGGATGTGTTGGTGCCACCCACGTGGACGTTCGGGGGCTGTTTCGAGTTTTCACCCCCGTAACGCCATGTTTTTAAGCCTAAGGCTAGAAATATTAAAATTATCATCGTACTCTCAAACATAGATTCCCGCGGCTGCGGGTTCAGTTCCTACGAGTTAAATTGGTCACGTGGGAGGTGTTGGTGCCACCAACGGGTCCGTTCGGGGGCTGTTTTGAGTTTTCACCCTCTAACACCATGTTTTTAAGCCTAAGTCTAGAAATATGCAAATTACCATCGTACTCTCAAACCGGGAGTCCCACGGCTGCGGGGTCAGTTCCTACGAGTTACATTGGTCCCATGGGAGGTGTTGGTGCCACCCACGGGGCCGTTGGAGGGTAGTTTCGAGTTTTCACCCACGAACGCCATGTTTTTAAGCCTAAATCAAGAAATATGTAAATTATCGTTGTATTCTCAAACCGAGAGTCCCGCGGCAGCGGGGTCTATTCCTACGAGTTACATTGGTCCCGTGGGAGGTGTTGGTGCCACCCACGGGGCCGTTCGGGGGATGTTTCGAGTTTTCACCCTCTAACGCTATATTTTAAAGCCTAAGTGCAGAAATATGCAAATTACCATCATATTCTCAAACAGAGAGTCACGCGGCTGCGGGGTCCATTCCTACAAGTTACATTGGTCCCGTGGGAGGTGTTGGTGCCACCCAGGGTGACGTTAGAGGGGTGTTTCGATTTTTCACCCTCTAACACCATATTTTTAAGCCTAAGTCTAGAAATATGCAAATTAGCATCTTATTCTCAAAACGGGAGTCCCGCGGCTATCGGTTCAGTTTTTATGAGTTACATTGGTCCCGTGGGAGGTGTTGGTGCCACCCACGGGGCCGTTCGGGGGCTGTTCTGAGTTTTCACGATCTAATATCATGTTTTGCTTAAGTCTAAAAATATGTAAATTACCTTCCTATTCTCAAACCGGGAGTCCCGCAGCTGCGGGGTCAGTTTTTACGAGTTACATTGGTCCCGTGGGATGTGTTGGTGCCACCCACGTGGACGTTCGGGGGCTATTTTGAGTTTTCACCCTCTAATGCCATGTTTTTAAGCCTAAGTCTAGAAATATGAAAATTATCGTCGTACTTTTAAACAGAGAGTCCTGCGGCTGCGGGGTCAGATCCTACGAGTTAAATTGGTAACGTGGGAGGTGTTGGTGCCACCAACGGGGTCGTTCGGTGGTTATTTTGAGATTTCACCCTCTAACGCCATATTTTTAAGCCTAAGTCTAGAAATATGCAAATTAACATCGTAATCTCAAACTGAGAGTCCCGCGACTGCGGGGTCAGTTCCTACGAGTTACATTGGTCCTGTGGGAGGTGTTGGTGCCACCCACGGGCCCGTTCGGGGGCTGTTTCGAGTTTTCACCCTCTAACGCCATGTTTTTAAGCATGTGTTAAGAAACATTCAAATTATCATTGTATTCTCAAACCAGGAGTCCCGCGGCTGCGGGGTCAGTAATTACAAGTTACATCGGTCTCGTGGGATGTGTTGGTGCCACCCACGTGGACGTTCGGGGGCTGTTTTGAGTTTTCACCCCCCCTAACGCCATGTTTTAAGCCTAAGTCTAGAAATATGATAATTATTGTCGTACTCTCAAACGGAGAGTCCCGCGGCGGCGGGGTCAATTCCAACGAGTTAAATTGGTCCTGTGGGAGGTGTTGGTGCCATCCACGGGGCCGTTCGGGGCATGTTTTGAGTTTTCACCCTCTAACGCCATATTTTTAAGCCTAAGTCTAGAAATATGCAAATTACCATCGTATTCTCAAACCAGGAGTCCATCGGCTGCGGGGTCAGTTCCTGCGAGTTACATTGGTCCCATGGGAGGTGTAGGTGCCACCCACGGGGCCGTTAGAGGACGGTTTCGAGTTTTCACCCTCTAACTCCATGTTTTTGAGCTTGTGTCAAGAAACATGACAATTACCATCGTAGTCTTAAACCGAGAGTCCCGCGGCTACGGGGTTCGTTCCTACAAGTTACATTGGTCTCGTGGGAGGTGTTGGTGCCACCCACGGGGACGTTAGAGGGCTGTTTCGAGTTTTCACCCTCTAACACCATGTTTTTCGGCCTAAGTCTAGAAATATGCAAATTATGATCGTATTCTTAAAATGGGAGTCCCGCGGCTATCGGGTCAGTTCCTATGAGTTACGTTGGTCCCGTGGTAGGTGTTGGTGCCACCCACGGGGCCGTTCGAGGGCTGTTTCTAGTTTTCACCCTCTAATATCATGTTTTGCTTAAGTCTAAAAATATGCAAATTACCTTCCTATTCTCAAACCGGGAGTCCCTCGGCTGCGGGTTCAGTTCCTATCAGTTACATTGGTCCGGTGGGAGCTGTTGGTGCCACCCACGGGGACGTTCAGGGTCTGTTTCGAGTTCTCAACCTCTAACGCCATGTTTTTAAGCCTAAGTCTAGAAATATGCAAATAATCATCGTATTCTTAAACAGGGAGTCCCGCGGCTACGGGGTCAGTTCCTACGAGTTACATTGGTCCCGTGGGATGTGTTGGTGCCACCCACGTGTACGTTCGGTGGTTGTTTCGATCTTTCACCCTCTAACGTCATATTTTTAAGCCTAAGTCAAGAAATATTCAAATTAACATCGTAATCTCAAACAGAGAGTCCCGCGACTGCCGGGTCAGTTCCTACGAGTTACATTGGTCCCGTGGGAGGTGTTGGTGCCACCCACGGGCCCGTTCGGGGGCTATTTCGAGTTTTCACCCTCTAACGCCATGTTTTTAAGCCTGTGTTAAGAAATATGCTAATTATCATTGTATTCTCAAACCAGGAGTCCCGCGGCTGCGGGGTCAGTTCTTACGAGTTACATTGGTCTCGTGGGATTTGTTGGGGCCACCCACGTGGACGTTCGGGGGCTGTTTCTAGTTTTCACCCTCCTAACGCCATGTTTTTAAGCCTAAGTCTAGAAATGTTAAAATTACCATCGTACTCTCAAACAGAGATTCCCGCGGCTGCGGGGTCAGTTCCTACGAGTTAAATTGGTCCCGTGGGAGGTGTTGGTGCCACCAACGGGGCCGTTCGGGGGCTGTTTTTAGTTTTCACCCTCTAACGCCATGTTTTTAAGCCTAAGTCTAGAAATATGCAAATTACCATCGTACTCTCAAACCGGGAGTCCCACGGCTGCGGGGTCAGTTCCTACGAGTTACATTGGTCCCATGGGAGGTGTTGGTGCCACCCACGGGGCCGTTAAAGGGTAGTTTCGAGTTTTCACCCTCGAACGCCATGTTTTTAAGCCTAAGTCAAGAAATATGTAAATTATCGTTGTATTCTGAAACCGAGAGTCCCGCGGCTGCGGGATCTATTCCTACGAGTTACATTGGTCCCGTGGGAGGTGTTGGTGCCACCCACGGGGCCGTTAGGGGGATGTTTCGAGTTTTCACGTCTCTAACACTATATTTTTAAGCCTAAGTGCAGAAATATGCAAATTACCATCGTATTCTCAAACAGAGAGTCACGCGGCTGCGGGGTCCGTTCCTACAAGTTACATTGGTCCCGTGGGAGGTGTTGGTGCCACCCAGGGTGACGTTAGAGGGGTGATTCGAGTTTTCACCCTCTAACACCATATTTTTAAGCGTAAGTCTAGAAATACGCAAATTAGCATCTTATTCTCAAAACGGGAGTCCCGCGGCTGTCGGTTCAGTTCCTATGAGTTACATTGGTCCCGTGGGAGGTGTTGGTGCCACCCACGGGGCCGTTCGGGGGCTGTTATGAGTTTTCACCATCTAATATCATGTATTGCTTAAGTCTAAAAATATGCAAATTACCTTCCTATTCTCAAACCGGGAGTCCCGCTGCTGCGGGGTCAGTTCTTACGAGTTACATTGGTCCCGTGGGATGTGTTGGTGCCACCCACGTGGACGTTCTGGGGCTATTTTGAGTTTTCACCCTCTAACGCCATGTTTTTAAGCCTAAGTCTAGAAATATGAAAATTATCGTCGTACTTTTAAACAGAGAGTCCTGCGGCTGCGGGGTCAGTTCCTACGAGTTAAATTGGTCCCGTGGGAGGTGTTGGTGCCACCAACGGGGTCGTTCGGGGGTTATTTTGAGATTTCACCCTCTAACGCCATATTTTTAAGCCTAAGTATAGAAATATGCAAATTAACATCGTAATCTCAAACAGAGAGTCCCGCGACTGCGGGGTCAGTTCCTACGAGTTACCTTGGTCCTGTGGGAGGTGTTGGTGCCACCCACGGGCCCGTTCGGGGGCTGTTTTGAGTTTAAACCCTCTAACGCCATGTTTTTAAGCCTGTGTTAAGAAATATTCAAATTATCATTGTATTCTCAAACCAGGAGTCCCGCGGCTGCGGGGTCAGTTATTACGAGTTACATCGGTCTCGTGGGATGTGTTGGTGCCACCCACGTGGACGTTCGGGGGCTATTTTGAGTTTTCACCCCCCTAACGCCATGTTTTAAGCCTAAGTCTAGAAATATGATAATTATCATCGTACTCTCAAACGGAGAGTCCCGCGGCTGCGGGGTCAATTCCAACGAGTTAAATTGGTCCTGTGGGAGGTGTTGGTACCATCCACGGGGCCGTTAGAGGACGGTTTCGAGTTTTCACCCTCAAACTCCATGTTTTTGAGCTTGTGTCAAGAAATATGACAATTACCATCGTAGTCTTAAACCGGGAGTCCCGCGGTTATGGGGTCCGTTCCTACAAGTTACATTGGTCTCGTGGGAGGTGTTGGTGCCACCCACGGGGACGTTAGAGGGCTGTTTCGAGTTTTCACCCTCTAACACCATATTTTTCGGCCTAAGTCTGGAAATATGTAAATTATCATCGTATTCTCAAAACGGGAGTCCCGCGGCTGTCGGGTCAGTTCCTATGAGTTACGTTGGTCCCGTGGTAGGTTTTGGTGCCACCCACGGGGTCGTTCGAGGGCTATTTCTAGTTTTCACCCTCTAATATCATATTTTGCTTAAGTCTAAAAATATGCAAATTACCTTCCTATTCTCAAATCGGGAGTCCCTCGGCTGCGGGTTCAGTTCCTATCAGTTACATTGGTCCGGTGGGAGCGGTTGGTGCCACCCACGGGGACGTTCAGGGTCTGTTTCGAGTTCTCACCCTCTAACGCCATGTTTTTGAGCCTAAGTCTAGAAATATGCAAATAATCATCGTATTCTTAAACCGGGAGTCCCGCGGTTACGGGGTCAGTTCCTACGAGTTACATTGGTCCCGTGGGATGTGTTGGTGCCACCCACGTGGACGTTCAGTGGTTGTTTCGAGCTTTCACCCTCTAACGTCATATTTTTAAGCCTAAGTCTAGAAATATGCAAATTAACATCGTAATCTCAAACAGAGAGTCCCGCGACTGCCGAGTCAGTTCCTATGAGTTACATTGGTCCCGTGGGAGGTGTTGGTGCCACCCACGGGCCCGTTCGGGGGCTATTTCGAATTTTCACCCTCTAACGCCATGTTTTTAAGCCTGTGTTAAGAAATATGAAAATTATCATTGTATTCTCAAACCAGGAGTCCCGCGGCTGCGGGGTCAGTTCTTACGAGTTACATTGGTCTCGTGGGATGTGTTGGTGCCACCCACGTGGACGTTCGGGGGCTGTTTCGAGTTTTCACCCCCCTAACGCCATGTTTTTAAGCCTAAGTCTAGAAATATTAAAATTATCACCGTACTCTCAAACAGAGATTCTCGCGGCTGCGGGGTCAGTTCCTACGAGTTAAATTGGTCCCGTGGGAGGTGTTGGTGCCACCAACGGGGCCGTTCGGGGGCTGTTTTGAGTTTTCACCCTCTAACGCCATGTTTTTAAGCCTAAGTCTATAAATATGCAAATTACCATCGTACTCTCAAACCAGGAGTCCCACGGCTGCGGGGTCAGTTCCTACGGGTTACATTGGTCCCATGGGAGGTGTTGGTGCCACCCACGGGGCCGTTAGAGGGTAGTTTCGAGTTTTCACCCTCGAACGCCATGTTTTTAAGCCTAAGTCAAGAAATATGTAAATTATCGTTGTATTCTCAAACCGAGAGTTCCGCGACTGTGGGGTCTATTCCTACGAGTTACATTGATCCCGTGGGAGGTGCTGGTGCCACCCACGGGGCCGTTCGGGGGATGTTTCGAGTTTTCACCCTCTAACGCTATATTTTTAAGCCTAAGTGTAGAAATATGCAAATTACCATCGTATTCGCAAACAGAGAGTCACGCGGTTGCGGGGTCCGTTCCTACAAGTTACATTGGTCCCGTGGGAGGTGTTGGTGCCACCCAGGGTGACGTTAGAGGGGTGTTTCGAGTTTTCACCCTCTAACACCATATTTTTAAGCCTAAGTCTAGAAATATGCAAATTAGCATCTTATTCTCAAAACGGGAGTCCCGCGGCTATCGGTTCAGTTCCTATTAGTTACATTGGTCCCGTGGGAGGTGTTGGTGCCACCCACGGGGCCGTTCGGGGGCTGTTCCGAGTTTTCACCATCTAATATCATGTTTTGCTTAAGTCTAAAAATATGCAAATTACCTTCCTATTCTCTAACCGTGAGTCCCGCGGCGGCGGGGTCAGTTCTTACGAGTTACATTGGTCCTGTGGGATGTGTTGGTGACACCCACGTGGACGTTCGGGGGCTATTTTGAGTTTTCACCCTCTAACGCCATGTTTTTAAGCCTAAGTCTAGAAATATGAAAATTATCGTCGTACTTTTAAACAGAGAGTCCTGCGGCTGCGGGGTCAGTTCCTACGAGTTAAATTGGTCCCGTGGGAGGTGTTAGTGCCACCAACGGGGTCGTTCGGGGGTTATTTTGAGATTTCACCCTCTAACACCATATTTTTAAGCCTAAGTCTAGAAATATGCAAATTAACATCGTAATCTCAAACTAAGAGTCCCGCGACTACGGGGTCAGTTCCTACGAGTTACATTGGTCCTGTGGGAGGTGTTGGTGCCACCCACGGTCCCGTTCGGGGGCTGTTTCGAGTTTTCACCCTCTAACGCCATGTTTTTAAGCCTGTGTTAAGAAATATTCAAATTATCATTGTATTCTAAAACCAGGAGTCCCGCGGCTGCGGGGTCAGTTATTACGAGTTACATCGGTCTCGTGGGATGTGTTGGTGCCACCCACGTGGACGTTCGGGGGCTGTTTTGAGTTTTCACCCCCCTAACGCCATGTTTTAAGCCTAAGTCTAGAAATATGATAATTATCGTCGTACTCTCAAACGGAGAGTCCCGCGGCTGCGGGGTCAATTCCAACGAGTTAAATTGGTCCCGTGGGAGGTGTTGGTGCCATCCACGGGGCCGTTCGGGGCCTGTTTTGAGTTTTCACCCTCTAACGCCATATTTTTAAGCCTAAGTCTAGAAATATACAAATTACCATCGTATTCTCAAACCGGGAGTCCTGCGGCTGCGGGGTCAGTTCCTGCGAGTTACATTGGTCCCATGGGAGGTGTAGGTGCCACCCACGGGGCCGTTAGAGGACGGTTTCGAGTTTTCACCCTCTAACTCCATGTTTTTGAGCTTGTGTCAAGAAATATGACAATTACCCTCGTAGTCTTAAACCGGGAGTCCCGCGGCTACGGGGTCCGTTCCTACAAGTTACATTGGTCTCGTGGGAGGTGTTGGTGCCACCCACGGGGACGTTAGAGGGCTGTTTCGAGTTTTCACCCTCTAACACCATGTTTTTCGGCCTAAGTCTAGAAATATGCAAATTATCATCGTATTCTCAAAACGGGAGTCCCGCGGCTGTCGGGTCAGTTCCTATGAGTTACGTTGGTCCCGTGGTAGGTGTTGGTGCCACCCACGGGGCCGTTCGAGGGCTGTTTCTAGTTTTCACCCTCTAATATCATGTTTTGCTTAAGTCTAAAAATATTCAAATTACCTTCCTATTCTCAAACCGGGAGTCCCGCGGCTGCGGGGTCAGTTTTTACGAGTTACATTGGTCCCGTGGGATGTGTTGGTGCCACCCACGAGGACGTTCGGGAGCTATTTTGAGTTTTCACCCTCTAACGCCATGTTTTTAAGCCTAAGTCTAGAAATATGAAAATTATCATCGTACTTTTATACAGAGAGTCCTGCGGCTGCGGGGTCAGTTCCTACGAGTTAAATTGGTCCCGTGGGAGGTGTTGGTGCCACCAACGGGGTCGTTCGGGGGTTATTTTGAGATTTCACTCTCTAACGCCATATTTTTAAGCCTAAGTCTAGAAATATGGAAATTAACATCGTAATCTCAAATAGAGAGTCCCGCGACTGTGGGGTCAGTTCCTACGAGTTACATTGGTCCTGTGGGAGGTGTTGGTGCCACCCACGGGCCCGTTCGGGGGTTGTTTCGAGTTTTCACCCTCTAACGTCATGTTTATAAGCCTATGTTAAGAAATATTCAAATTATCATTGTATTCTCAAACCAGGAGTCCCGCGGCTGCGGGGTCAGTTATTACGAGTTACATCGGTCTCGTGCGATGTGTTCGTGCCAACCACGTGGACGTTCGGGGGCTGTTTTGAGTTTTCACCCCCCTAACGCCATGTTTTAAACCTAAGTCTAGAAATATGATAATTATCGTCGTACTCTCAAACGGAGAGTCCCGCGGCTGCGGGGTCAATTCCAACGAGTTAAATTGGTCCCGTGGGAGGTGTTGGTGCCATCCACGGGGCCGTTCAGGGCCTGTTTTGAGTTTTCACCCTCTAACGCCATATTTTTAAGCCTAAGTCTAGAAATATGCAAATTACCATCGTATTCTCAAACCGGGAGTCCTGCGGCTGCGGGGTCAGTTCCTGCGAGTTACATTGGTCCCATGGGAGGTGTAGGTGCCACCCACGGGGCCGTTAGAGGACGGTTTCAAGTTTTCACCCTCTAACTCCATGTTTTTGAGCTTGTGTCAAGAAATATGACAATTACCATCGTAGTCTTATACCGGGAGTCCCGCGGCAACGGGGTCCGTTCCTACAAGTTACATTGGTCTCGTGGGAGGTGTTGGTGCCACCCACGGGGACGTTAGAGGGATGTTTCGAGTTTTCATCCTCTAACACCATGTTTTTCGGCCTAAGTCTAGAAATATGCAAATTATCATCGTATTCTCAAAACGGGAGTCCCGCGGCGATCGGGTCAGTTCCTATGAGTTACGTTGGTCCCGTGGTAGGTGTTGGTGCCACCCACGGGGCCGTTCGAGGGCTGTTTCTAGTTTTCACCCTCTAATATCATGTTTTTCTTAAGTCTAAAAATATGCAAATTACCTTCCTATTCTCAAACCTGGAGTCCCTCGGCTGCGGGTTCAGTTCCTATCAGTTACATTGGTCCGGTGGGAGCTGTTGGTGCCACCCACGGGGACGTTCAGGGTCTGTTTCGAGTTCTCAACCTCTAATGCCATGTTTTTAAGCCTAAGTCTAGAAATATGCAAATAATCATCGTATTCTTAAACAGGGAGTCCCGCGGCTACGGGGTCAGTTCCTACGAGTTACATTGGTCCCGTGGGATGTGTTGGTGCAACACACGTGGACGTTCGGTGGTTGTTTCGAGCTTTCACCCTCTAACGTCATATTTTTAAGCCTAAGTCTAGAAATATGCAAATTAACATCGTAATCTCAAATAGAGAGTCCCGCGACTGCCGGGTCAGTTCCTACGAGTTACATTGGTCCCGTGGGAGGTGTTGGTCCCACCCACGGGCCCGTTCGGGGGCTATTTCGAGTTTTCACCCTCTAACGCCATGTTTTTAAGCATGTGTTAAGAAATATGCCAATTATCATTGTATTCTCAAACCAGGAGTCCCGCGGCTACGGGGTCAGTTCTTACGAGTTACATTGGTCTCGTGGGATGTGTTGGTGCCACCCACGTGGACGTTCGGGGGCTGTTTCGAGTTTTCACCCACCTAACGCCATGTTTTTAAGCCTAAGTCTAGAAATATTAAAATTATCATCGTACTCTCAAACAGAGATTCCCGCGGCTGCGGGGTCAGTTCCTACGAGTTACATTGGTCCCATGGGAGGTGTTGGTGCCACCCACGGGGCCGTTAGAGGGTAGTTTCGAGTTTTCACCCTCGAACGCCATGTTTTTAAGCCTAAGTCAAGAAATATGTAAATTATCGTTGTATTCTCAAATCGAGAGTCCCGCGGCTGCGGGGTCTATTCCTACGAGTTACATTGGTCCCGTGGGAGGTGTTGGTGCCACCCACGGGGCCGTTCGGGGGATGTTTCGAGTTTTCACCCTCTAACGCTATATTTTTAATCCTAAGAGCAGAAATATGCAAATTACCATCGTATTCTCAAACAGGGAGTCACGCGGCTACGGGGTCCATTCCTACAAGTTACATTGGTCCCGTGGGAGGTGTTGGTGCCACCTAGGGTGACGTTAGAGGGGTGTTTCGAGTTTTCACCTTCTAACACCATATTTTTAAGCCTAAGTCTAGAAATATGCAAATTAGCATCTTATTCTCAAAACGGGAGTCCCGCGGCTGTCGGTTCAGTTCCTATGAGTTACATTGGTCCCGTGGGAGGTGTTGGTGCCACCCACGGGGCCGTTCGGGGGCTATTCTGAGTTTTCACCATCTAATATCATGTTTTGCTTAAGTCTAAAAATATGTAAATTACCTTCCAATTCTCAAACCGGAAGTCCCGCGGCTGCGGGGTCAGTTTTTACGAGTTACATTGGTCCCGTGGGATGTGTTGGTGCCACCCACGTGGACGTTCGGGGGCTATTTTGAGTTTTCACCCTCTAATGCCATGTTTTTAAGCCTAAGTCTAGAAATATGAAAATTATCGTCGTACTTTTAAACAGAGAGTCCTGCGGCTGCGGGGTCAGTTCCTACGAGTTAAATGGGTCTCGTGGGAGGTGTTGGTACCACCAACGGGGTCGTTCGGTGGTTATTTTGAGATTTCACCCTCTAATGCCATATTTTTAAGCCTAAGTCTAGAAATATGCAAATTAACATCGTAATCTCAAACAGAGAGTCCAGCGACTGCGGGGTCAGTTCCTACGAGTTACATTGGTCCTGTGGGAGGTGTTGGTGCCACCCACGGGCCCGTTCGGGGGCTGTTTCGAGTTTTCACCCTCTAACGCCATGTTTTTAAGCCTGTGTTAAGAAATATTCAAATTATCATTGTATTCTCAAACCAGGAGTCCCGCGGCTGCGGGGTCAGTTATTACGAGTTACATCGGTCTCGTGGGATGTGTTGGTGCCACCCACGTGGACGTTCGGGGGCTATTTTGAGTTTTCACCCCCTAACGCCATGTTTTAAGCCTAAGTCTAGAAATATGATAATTATCGTCGTACTCTCAAACAGAGAGTCCCGCGGCTACGGGGTCAATTCCAATGAGTTAAATTGGTCCCGTGGGAGGTGTTGGTGCCATCCACGGGGCCGTTCGGGGCCTGTTTTGAGTTTTCACCCTCTAACGCCATATTTTTAAGCCTAAGTCTAGAAATATGCAAATTACCATCGTATTCTCAATCCGGGAGTCCTACGGCTGCGGGGTCAGTTCCTGCGAGTTACATTGGTCCCATGGGAGGTGTAGGTGCCACCCACGGGGCCATTAGAGGAGGGTTTCGATTTTTCACCCTCTAACTCCATGTTTTTGAGCTTGTGTCAAGAAATATGACAATTACCATCGTAGTCTTAAACCGGGAGTCCCGCGGCTACGGGTTCCGTTCCTACAAGTTACATTGGTCTCGTGGGAGGTGTTGGTGCCACCCACCGGGACGTTAGAGGGCTGTTTCGAGTTTTCACCCTCTAACACCATGTTTTTCGGCCTAAGTCAAGAAATATCCAAATTATCACCGTATTCTCAAAACGGGAGTCCCGCGACTATCGGGTCAGTTCCTATGAGTTACGTTGGTCCCGTGGTAGGTGTTGGTGCCACCCACGGGGCCGTTCGAGGGCTGTTTCTAGTTTTCACCCTCTAATATCATGTTTTGCTTAAGTCTAAAAATATGCAAATTACCTTCTTATTCTCAAACCGGGAGTCCCTCGGCTGCGGGTTCAGTTCCTATCAGTTACATTGGTCCGGTGGGAGCTGTTGGTGCCACCCACGGGGACATTCAGGGTCTGTTTCGAGTTCTCAACCTCTAACGCCATGTTTTTAAGCCTAAGTCTAGAAATATGCAAATAATCATCGTATTCTTAAACAGGGAGTCCCGCGGCTACAGGGTCAGTTCTTACGAGTTACATTGGTCCTGTGGGATGTGTTTGTGCCACCCACGTGGACGTTCGGTGGTTGTTTCGATCTTTCACCCTCTAACGTCATATTTTTAAGCCTAAGTATAGAAATATGCAAATTAATATCGTAATCTCAAACAGAGAGTCCCGCGACTGCCGGGTCAGTTCCTACGAGTTACATTGGTCCCGTGGGAGGTGTTGGTGCCACCCACGGGCCCGTTCGGGGGCTATTTCGAGTTTTCACCCTCTAACGCCATGTTTTTAAGCCTGTGTTAAGAAATATTCCAATTATCATTGTATTCTCAAAATAGGAGTCCCGCGGCTGCGGGGTCAGTTCTTACGAGTTACATTGGTCTCGTGGGATGTGTTGGTGCCACCCACGTGGACGTTCGGGGGCTGTTTCGAGTTTTCACCCCCCTAACGCCATGTTTTTAAGCCTAAGTCTAGAAATATTAAAATTATCATCGTACTCTCAAACAGAGATTCCCGCGGCTGCGGGGTCAGTTCCTACGAGTTAAATTGGTCCCGTGGGAGGTGTTGGTGCCACCAACGGGGCCGTTCGGGGGCTGTTTTGAGTTTTCACCCTCTAACGCCATGTTTTTAAGCCTAAGTCTAGAAATATGCAAATTACCATCGTACTCTCAAACCGGGAGTCCCACGGCTGCGGGGTCAGTTCCTACGAGTTACATTGGTCCCATGGGAGGTGTTGGTGCCACCCACGGGGCCGTTAGAGGGTAGTTTCGAGTTTTCAGCCTCGAACGCCATGTTTTTAAGCCTAAGTCAAGAAATATGTAAATTATCATTGTATTCTCAAACCGAGAGTCCCGCGGCTGCGGGGTCTATTCCTACGAGTTACATTGGTCCCGCGGGAGGTGTTGGTGCCACCCACGGGGCCGTTCGGGGGATGTTTCGAGTTTTCACCCTCTAATGCTATATTTTTAAGCCTAAGTGCAGAAATATGCAAATTACCATCGTATTCTCAAATAGAGAGTCACGCGGCTGCGGGGTCCGTTCCTACAAGTTACATTGGTCCCGTGGGAGGTGTTGGTGCCACCCAGGGTGACGTTAGAGGGGTGTTTCGAGTTTTCACCCTCTAACACCATATTTTTAAGCCTAAGTCTAGAAATATGCAAATTAGCATCTTATTCTCAAAACGGGAGTCCCGCGACTGTCGGTTCAGTTCCTATGAGTTACATTGGTCCCGTGGGAGGTGTTGGTGCCACCCACGGGGCCGTTCGGGGGCTGTTCTGAGTTTTCAACATCTAATATCATGTATTGCTTAAGTATAAAAATATGCAAATTACCTTCCTATTCTCAAACCGGGAGCCCCGCGACTGCGGGGTCAGTTCTTACGAGTTACATTGGTCCCGTGGGATGTGTTGGTGCCACCCACGTGGACGTTCGGGGGCTATTTTGAGTTTTCACCCTCTAACGCCATGTTTTTAAGTCTAAGTGTAGAAATATGAAAATTATCGTCGTACTTTTAAACAGAGAGTCCTGCGGCTGCGGGGTCAGTTCCTACGAGTTAAATTGGTCCCGTGGGAGGTGTTAGTGCCACCAACGGGGTCGTTCGGGGGTTATTTTGAGATTTCACCCTCTAACGCCATATTTTTAAGCCTAAGTCTAGAAATATGCAACTTAACATCGTAATCTCAAACAGAGAGTCCCGCGACTGCGGGGTCAGTTCCTACGAGTTACATTGGTCCTGTGGGAGGTGTTGGTGCCACCCACAGGCTAGTTCGGGGGCTGTTTCGAGTTTTCACCCTCTAACGCCATGTTTTTAAGCCTGTGTTAAGAAATATTCAAATTATCATTGTATTCTCAAACCAGGAGTCCCGCTGCTGCGGGGTCAGTTATTACGAGTTACATCGGTCTCGTGGGATGTGTTGGTGCCACCCACGTGGACGTTCGGGGGCTGTTTTGAGTTTTCACCCCCCTAACGCCATGTTTTAAGCCTAAGTCTAGAAATATGAGAATTATCGTCGTACTCTCAAACGGAGAGTCCCGCGGCTGCGGGGTCAATTCCAACGAGTTAAATTGGTCTCGTGGGAGGTGTTGGTGCCATCCACGGGGCCGTTCGGGGCCTGTTTTGAGTTTTCACCCTCTAACGCCATATTTTTAAGCCTAAGTCTAGAAATATGCAAATTACCATCGTATTCTCAAACCGGGAGTCCTGCGGCAGCGGGGTAAGTTCCTGCGAGTTACATTGGTCCCATTGGAGGTGTAGGTGCCACCCACGAGGCCGTTAGAGGACGGTTTCGAGCTTTCACCCTCTAACTCCATGTTTTTGAGCTTGTGTCAAGAAATATGACAATTACCATCATAGTCTTAAACCGAGAGTCCCGCGGCTACGGGGTCCGTTCCTACAAGTTACATTGGTCTCGTGGGAGGTGTTGGTGCCACCCACGGGGACGTTAGAGGGTTGTTTCGAGTTTTCACCCTCTAACACCATGTTTTGCTTAAGTCTAAAAATATGCAAATTACCTTACTATTCTCAAACCGGGAGTCCCTCGGCTGCGGGTTCAGTTCCTATCAGTTACATTGGTCCGGTGGGAGCTGTTGGTGCCACCCACGGGGACGTTCAGGGTCGGTTTCGAGTTCTCACCCTCTAACGCCATGTTTTTAAGCCTAAGTCTAGAAATATGCAAATAATCATCGTATTCTTAACAGGGAGTCTCGCGTCTACGGGGTCAGTTCCTACGAGTTACATTGGTCCCGTGGGATGTGTTGGTGCCACCCACGTGGACGTTCGGTGGTTGTTTCGAGCTTTCTCCCTCTAACGTCATATTTTTAAGCCTAAGTCTAGAAATATGCAAATTAACATCGTAATCTCAAACAGAGAGTCCCGCGACTGCCGGGTCAGTTCCTACGAGTTACATTGGTCCCGTCGGAGGTGTTGGTGCCACCCACAGGCCCGTTCGGGGGCTATTTCGAGTTTTCACCCTCTAACGCCATGTTTTTAAGCCTGTGTTAAGAAATATACAAATTATCATTGTATTCTCAAACCAGGAGTCCCGCGGCTGCGGGGTCAGTTCTTACGAGTTACATTGGTCTCGTGGGATGTGTTGGTGCCACCCACGTGGACGTTCGGGGGCTGTTTCGAGTTTTCACCCTCTAACGCCATGTTTTTAAGCCTAAGTCTAGAAATATGCAAATTACCATCGTACTCTCAAATCGGGAGTCCCACGGCTGCGGGGTCAGTTCCTACGAGTTACATTGGTCCCATGGGAGGTGTTGGTGCCACCCAAGGGGCCGTTAGAGGGTAGTTTCGAGTTTTCACCCTCGAACGCCATGTTTTTAAGTCTAAGTCAAGAAATATGCAAATTATCATCGTATTCTCAAACCGGAAGTCCCGCGACTGCGGGGTCATTTCCTATGAGTTACATTGGTCCCGTGGGAGGTGTTGGTGCCACCCACGGGGCCGTTCGGGGGATGTTTCGAGTTTTCACCCTCTAACGCTATATTTTTAAGCCTAAGTGCAGAAATATGCAAATTACCATCGTATTCTCAAACAGAGAGTCACGCGGCTGCGGGGTCCGTTCCTACAAGTTACATTGGTCCCGTGGGAGGTGTTGGCGCCACCTAGGGTGACGTTAGAGGGGTGTTTCGAGTTTTCACCCTCTAACACCATATTTTTAAGCCTAAGTCTAGAAATATGCAAATTAGCATCTTATTCTCAAAACGGGAGTCCCGCGGCTGTCAGTTCAGTTCCTATGAGTTACATTGGTCCCGTGGGAGGTGTTGGTGCCACCCACGGGACGTTCGGGGGCTGTTCTGAGTTTTCACCATCTAATATCATGTTTTGCTTAAGTCTAAAAATATGCAAATTACCTTCCTATTCTCAAACCGGGAGTCCCGCGGCTGCGGGGTCAGTTCTTACGAGTTACATTGGTCCCGTGGGATGTGTTGGTGCCACCCACGTGGACGTTCGGGGGCTATTTTGAGTTTTCACCCTCTAACGCCATGTTTTTAAGCCTAAGTCTAGAAATATGAAAATTATCGTCGTACTTTTAAACAGAGAGTCCTGCGGCTGCGGGGTCAGTTCCTACGAGTTAAATTGGTCCCGTGGGAGGTGTAGGTGCCACCAACGGGGTCGTTCGGGGGTTATTTTGAGATTTCACCCTCTAACGCCATATTTTTAAGCCTAAGTCTAGAAATATGCAAATTAACATCGTAATCTCAAACAGAGAGTCCTGTGACTGCGGGGTCAGTTCCTACGAGTTACATTGGTCCTGTGGGAGGTGTTGGTGCCAGCCACGGGCCCGTTCGGGGGCTGTTTCGAGTTTTCACCCTCTAACGCCATGTTTTTAAGCCTGTGTTAAGAAATATTCAAATTATCATTGTATTCTCAAACCAGGAGTCCCGCTACTGCGGGGTCAGTTATTACGAGTTACATCGGTCTCGTGGGATGTGTTGGTGCCACCCACGTGGACGTTCGGGGGATGTTTTGAGTTTTCACCCCCCTAACGCCATGTTTTAAGCCTAAGTCTAGAAATATGATAATTATCGTCGTACTCTCAAACGGAGAGTCCCGCGGCTGCGGGGTCAATTCCAATGAGTTAAATTGGTCTCGTGAGAGGTGTTGGTGCCATCCATGGGGCCGTTCGGGGCCGGTTTTGAGTTTTCACCCTCTAACGCCATATTTTTAAGCCTAAGTCTAGAAATATGCAAATTACCATCGTATTCTTAAACCGGGAGTCCTGCGGCAGCGGGGTCAGTTCCTGCGAGTTACATTGGTCCCATGGGAGGTGTAGGTGCCACCCACGGGGCCGTTAGAGGAAGGTTTCGAGTTTTCACCCTCTAACTCCATTTTTTTGAGCTTGTGTCAAGAAATATGACAATTACCATCGTAGTCTTAAACCGGGAGTCCCGCGGCTACGGGGTCCGTTCCTACAAGTTACATTGGTCTCGTGGGAGGTGTTGGTGCCACCCACGGGGACGTTAAAGGGCTGTTTCGAGTTTTCACCCTCTAACACCATGTTTTTCGGCCTAAGTCTAGAAATATGCAAATTATCATCGTATTCTCAAAACGGGAGTCCCGCGGCTGTCGGGTCAGTTCCTATGAGTTACGTTGGTCCCGTGGTAGGTGTTGGTGCCACCCACGGGGCCGTTCGAGGGCTGTTTCTAGTTTTCACCCTCTAATATCATGTTTTGCTTAAGTCTAAAAATATGCAAATTACCTTCCTATTCTCAAACCGGGAGTCCCTCGGCTGCGGGTTCAGTTCCTATCAGTTACATTGATCCGGTGGGAGCTGTTGGTGCCACCCACGGGGACGTTCAGGGTCTGTTTCGAGTTCTCACCCTCTAACGCCATGTTTGTAAGCCTAAGTCTAGAAATATGCAAATAATCATCGTATTCTTAAACCGGGAGTCCCGCGGCTACGGGGTCAGTTCCTACGAGTTACATTGGTCCCGTGGGATGTGTTGGTGCCATCCACGTGGACGTTCATTGGTTGTTTCGAGCTTTCACCCTCTAACATCATATATTTAAGCCTAAGTCTAGAAATATACAAATTAACATCGTAATCTCAAACAGAGAGTCCCGCGACTGCGGGGTCAGTTCCTACGAGTTACATTGGTCCCGTGGTAGGTGTTGGTGCCACCCACGGGCCCGTTTGGGGGCTATTTCGAGTTTTCACCCTCTAACGCCATGTTTTTAAGCCTGTGTTAAGAAGTATACAAATTATCATTGTATTCTCAAACCAGGAGTCCCGCGGCTGCGGGGTCAGTTCTTACGAGTTACATTGGTCTCGTGGGATGTGTTGGTGCCACCCACGTGGACGTTCGGGGGCTGTTTCGAGTTTTCACTCCCCTAACGCCACGTTTTTAAGCCTAAGTCTAGAAATATTAAAATTATCATCGTACTCTCAAACAGAGATTCCCGAGGCTGCGGGGTCAGTTCCTACGAGTTAAATTGGTCCCGTGGGAGGTGTTTATGCCACCAACTGGGCCGTTCAGGGGTTGTTTTGAGTTTTCACCCTCTAACACCATGTTTTTAAGCCTAAGTCTAGAAATATGCAAATTACCATCGTACTCTCAAACCGGGAGTCCCACGGCTGCGGGGTCAGTTCCTACGAGTTACATTGGTCCCATGGGAGGTGTTGGTGCCACCCACGGGGCCGTTAGAGGGTAGTTTCAAGTTTCCACCCTCGAACGCCAAGTTTTTAAGCCTAAGTCAAGAAATATGTAAATTATCATTGTATTCTCAAAACGAGAGTCCCGCGGCTGCGGGGTCTATTCCTACGAGTTACATTGGTCCCGTGGGAGGTGTTGGTGCCACCCACGGGGCCGTTCCGGGGATGTTTCGAGTTTTCACCGTCTAACGCTATATTTTTAAGCCTAAGTGTAGAAATATGCAAATTACCATCGTATTCTCAAACAGAGAGTCACGCGGCTGCGGGGTCCGTTCCTACAAGTTACATTGGTCCCGTGGGAGGTGTTGGTTCCACCCAGGGTGACGTTAGAGGGGTGTTTCGAGTTTTCACCATCTAACGCAATGTTTTAAAGCCTAAGTCTTGAAATATGCAAATAATAGTCGTATTCTCAAAACGGGAGTCCCGCGGCTGTCGGGTCAGTTCCTATGAGTTACATTGGTCCCGTGGGAGGTGTTGGTGGAACCCACGGGGACGTTCGGGGGTTGTTTTGAGTTTTCACCCTCCAACGTCATGTTTTTACGCCTAAGTCTTGAAATATGAAAATTATCATCGTACTCTCGAACCGGGAGACCCACGGGTGTGGCGTTAGTTCCTACGAGTTACATTGGGGCCGTCGGAGGTGTTAGCACCACCCACGGGGCCGTTCGAGGGATGTTTCGAGTTTCACCCTCTAATGCCAAGTTTTTCTTAAGTAAAAAATTATGCAAATTACCTTCTAATTATCAAACCGGGAGTTCCTCGGCTGCAGGGTCAGTTGCTATGAGTTACATTGGTCCCGTGGGAGCTATTGGTGCCACCCACGGGGCCATTCGGGGGTTGTTTCAAGTTTTCACCCTCTAACGCCATGTTTTTAAGGCTAAGTCTAGAAATAGGCAAATTACCGTCGTATTCTCAGACGGGGAGTCCCGCGGCTGCGGGGTCAGTTTCTATGAGTTACATTGGTCCCGTGAGAGGTGTTGGTGCCACCCACGGGGCCGTTAGAGGGCTATTTCGAGTTTTCACACTCGAACGCCATGTTTTTAAGCCTAAGTCAAGAAATATGCAAATTATCATTGTGTTATCAAACCAGGAGTCCCGTGGCTATGGGGTCTGTTCCTACGAGTTACGTTGGTCCCGTGGGAGGTGTTGGTGCCATCCACGGGGCCGTTAGAGGTCTGTTTCGAGTTTTCACCCTAGAACGCCATGTTTTTAAGCCTAGGTCAAGAAATATGCAAATTATCATTGTATTCTCAAACCGGGAGTCCCGCGGCTACGGGGTCTGTTCCTACGAGTTACGTTGGTCCCGTGGGAGGTGTTGGTGCCAGCCACGGGGCCGTTCGGGGGCTATTTCGAGTGTTCACCCTCTAACGACATGTTTGGCTTAAGTCTAGAAATGTGAAAATTACCTTCGTATTCTCAAATTGGGAGACCCGCGGCTGCGGGGTCAGTTCCTATGAGTTACATTAGTCCCGTGGGAGGTGTTGGTTCCACCCACGGAGACGTTCGGGTGCTATTTCGAGTTCTCACCCTCTAACGTCATATCTTTAAACCTAAGCCTAGAAATATGCAAATTATCGCCGTATTGTCACATCGGGAGTCCCGCGACTGTGGGGTCAGTTCCTTCGAGTTACATTGGTCCTGTGGGAGGTGTTGGTGCGGCCCACAGGGCCGTTCGGGGGCTGTTTCTAGATTTCTCCCTTTAACGCCATGTTTTTAAGCCTAAGTCTAGAAATATTCAAATTACCGTCATATTCTCAAACCGGGAGTCCCGCGGCTGCTAGGTCAGTTCCTACGAGTTACATTGGTCCCGTGGGAGGTGTTGGTGCCGTCTACGAGGACGTTCGGGGGCTGTTTCGAGTTTTCACCCTCTAACGTCATGTTTTTAAGCCTAAGTTTAGAAATATGCAAATTACCATCATACTCTCAAATCGGGAGACCCGCGGCTGCAGGGTGAGTTCCTACGAGTTACATTGGTCCCAAGGGAGGTGTTGGCGCCACCCACGGGGCCATTCGGGGGCTGTTTCGAGTTTTCACCCTCTAACGCCATGTTTGGCTTAAGTCTAGAAATATGAAAATTACCTTCGTATTCTCAAATCGGGAGTCCCGCGACTGCGGGGTCAGTTCCTATGAGTTACATTGGTCCCGTGGGAGGTGGTGGTGCCACCCACGGGGACGTTCGGGGGCTATTTCGAGTTCTCACCCTCTAACGCCATATCTTCAAACCTAAGTCTAGAAATATGCAAATAATCGCCGTATTGTCAAATCGGGAGTCCCGCAGCTGCGGGGTCAGTTCCTACGAGGTACATTGGTCCTGTGGGAGGTGTTGGTGCCGCCCACGGGGCCGTTCAGGGGCTGTTTCGAGTTTTCACACTCTAACGCCATATTTTTAAACCTAAGTCTAGAAATTTGCAAATTATCTTCGTACTCTGAAACAGAGAGTCCCGCGGTTGCAGGGTCAGTTCTTCGAGTCACATTGGTCCCGTGGGAGGTGTTGGTGCCACCCACGGGCCCGTTCGGGGGCTGTTTCGAGTTTTCACCCTCTAACGCCTTGTTTTTTAAGACTGTGTCAAGAAATTTGCAAATTATTGTCGTATTCTCAAACCGGGAGTCCCGCGGCTACGGGGTCAGTTTTTACGAGTTACATTGGTCCCGCGGGATGTGTTGGTGCCACCCACGTGGACGTTCGGGGGCTGTTTTGAGTTTTCACCCTCTAACGCCATGATATTAAGCCTAAGTCTAGAAATATGCAAATTGCCATCGTATTCTCAAACCGGGAGTCCAGCGGCTGCGGGGTGAGTTCCTACGAGTTACGTTGGTCCCATGGGAGGTGTTGGTGCCACCCGCGGGGCCGTTAGAGGGCGGTTTCGAGTTTTCATCCTCTAACGCCATGTTTTTAAGCTTGTGTCAAGAAATATTCAAAATTACCATCGTAGTCTTAAACCGGGAGTCCCGCGGCTACGGGGTCCGTTCCTACAAGTTACATTGGTCTCATGAGAGGTGTTGGTACCACCCACGGGGACGTTAGAGGGCTGTTTTGAGTTTTCACCCTCTAACACCATGTTTTTAAGCCTAAATCTAGAAATTTGCAAATTATCGTCGTACTCTCAAAACGGGAGTCCCGCGGCTGTCGGGTCAGTTCCTATGAGTGACATTGGTCCCGTGGGAGGTGTTGGTGCCACCCACGGGGCCGTTCGAGGGCTGTTTCGAGTTTTCACCCTCTAATATCATGTTTTGCTTAAGTGTAAAAATATGAAAATTACATTCCTATTCTCAAACCGGGAGTCCCGCGGCTGCGGGGTCAGTTCTTACGAGTTACATTGGTCCCGTGGGATGTATTGGTGCCACCCACGTGGACGTTGGGGGGATATTTTGAGTTTTCACCCTCTAACGCCGTGTTTTTAAGCATAAGTCTAGAAATATGAAAATTATCATCGTACTCTCAAACAGAGAGTCCTGCGGCTACGGTGTCAGTTACTACGAGTTAAATTGGTCCCGTGGGAGGTGTTGGTGCCACCAACGGGGTCGTTCGGGGGTTATTTTGAGTTTTCACCCTCTAACGCCATGTTTTTAAGCCTAAGTCAAGAAATATACAAATTACCATCTTATTCTCAAATCGGGAGTCCCGCGGCTGCGGGGTCAGTTCCTACGAGTTACATTGGCCCCATGAGAGGTGTGGGTGCCACCCACGGGGCCATTCGGGGGCTGTTTCGAGTTTTCACCCTCTAACGCCATGTTTGGCTTAAGTCTAGAAATATGAAAATTTCCTTTGTATTCTCAAACGGGGCGTCCCGCGGCTACGGGGTCAGTTTCTAAGAGTTACATTGGTCCCGTGGGAGGTGTTGGTTCCACCCACCAGGCCGTTAGAGGGTTGTTTCGAGTTTTCACCCTCGAACGCCATGTTTTTAAGCCTAAATCAAGAAATATGTAAATTATCATTGTATTCTCAAATCGGGATTCCCGCGGCTACGGGATTTGTTCCTACGAGTTACGTTGGTTTGTGGGAGGTGTTGGTGCCACCCACGGGGTCGTTAGAGAGCCGTTTTGAGTTTTCACCCTCGAACGCCATGATTTTAATCTTAGGTCAACTAATATGCAAATTATCGTTGTATTCTCAAACCGGGAGTCCTGCGGCTGCGGGTTCTGTTCGTACGAGTTACATTGGTCCCGTGGGAGGTGTAGGTGCCACTCACGGGGACGTTCGGGGGCTGTTTCGAGTTTTCACCCTCTTACATCATGTTTTTAAGCCTAAGTCTAGAAATATGCCTATTACCATCATACTCCCAAACCGGGAAACCCGCGGCTGCAGGGTCAGTTCCTACGAGTTACATTGGTCCCGTGGGTGGTGTTGGCGCAACCCACGGGGCCATTCGGGGGCTATTTTGAGTTCTCACCCTCTAACGCCATATCTTTAAACCTAAGTCCAGAAATATGAAAATTATCGCCGTATTGTCAAATCGGGAGTCCCGCGGCTGCGGGGTTAGTTCCTACGAGTTACATTGGTCCTGTGGGAGGTGTTGGTGCCGCCCACGGGGCCGTTCGGGGGTTGTTTTGAGTTTTCACCCTATAACGCCATGTTTTTAAGACTAAGTCTAGAAATATACAAATTACCATAGTATTCTCAAACCGGGAGTCCCACGACTGCGGGGTGAGTTCCTACGAGTTACGTTGGTTCCATTGGAGGTGTTGGTGCCACCCACGGGGCCGTTAGAGGGCGGTTCCGAGTTTTCACCCTCTAACGCCATGTTTTTAAGCTTGTGTCCAGAAATATTCAAATTACAGTCGTAGTCTTAAACCGGGAGTCCCGCGGCTACGGGGTCCGTTCCTACAAGTTACATTGGTCTCGTGAGAGGTGTCGGTGCCACCCACGGGGACGTTAGAGGGTTGTTTCGAGTTTTCACCCTCTAACACCATGTTTTTAAGCCTAAGTCTAGAAATTTGCAAATTATCGTCGTACTCTCAAAACGGGAGTCCCGCGGCTGTCGGGTCAGTTCCTATGAGTTACATTGGTCCCGTGGGAGGTGTTGGTGCCACCCACGGGGTCGTTCGAGGGCTGTTTCGAGTTTTCACCCTCTAATATCATGTTTTGCTTAAGTCTAAAAATATGTAAATTACCTTCCTATTCTCAAAGCGGGAGTCCCACGGCTGCGGGGTCAGTTCTTACGAGTTACATTGGTCCCGTGGGATGTATTGGTGCCACCCACGTGGACGTTCGGGGGTTATTTTGAGTTTTCACCCTCTAACGCCATATTTTTAAGCCTAAGTGTAGAAATATGAAAATTATCGTCGTACTCTCAAACAGAGAGTCCTGCGGCGGCGGGGTCAGTTCCTACGAGTTAAAGGTCCCGTGGGAGGTGTTGGTGCCACCAACGGGGTCGTTCGGGGGTTATTTTGAGTTTTCACCCTCTAACGCCATGTTTTTAAGCCTAAATCTAGAAATATGCAAATTACCATCGTATTCTCAAACCGGGAGTCCCGCGGCTGCAGGGTCATTTCCTGCGAGTTACATTGGTCCCATGGGTGGTGTTGGTGCCACCCACGGGGCCATTCGGGGGCTGTTTCGAGTTTTCACACTCTAACGCCATATGTGGCTTAAGTCTAGAAATATGAAAATTACCTTCGTATTCTCAAATTAGGAGACCCGTGGCAGCGGGGTCAGTTCCTATGAGGTACATTGGTCCCGTGGGAGGTGTTGGTGCCACCCACGGGGACGTTCGGGGGCTATTTCGAGTTCTCACCCTCTAACGCCATATCTTAAACCTAAGTCTAGAAATATGCTAATTATCGTCGTATTGTCAAATCGAGAGTCCCATGGCTACGGGGTCAGTTCCTACGAGTTACATTGGTCCTGTGGGAGGTGTTGGTGCCACCCACGTGGACGTTCGGGGGCTATTTTGAGTTTTCACCCTCTAACGCCATGTTTTTAAGCCTAAGTCGAGAAATATGAAAATTATCGTCATACTCTCAAACAGAGAGTCCTGCGGCTGCGGGGTCAGTTCCTACGAGTAAAATTGGTCCTGTGGGAGGTGTTCGTGCCACCAACCGGGCAGTTTGGGGGTTGTTTTGAGTTTTCCCCCTCTAACGCCATGTTTTTAAGCCTAAGTCTAGAAATATGCAAATTACCATCGTATTCTCAAACCGGGAGTCCCGCGACTGCGGGGTGAGTTCCTACGAGTTACGTTGGTCCCATGGGAGGTGTTGGTCCCACCCACGGGGCCGTTAGAGGGCGGTTTCGAGTTTTCACCCTCTAACGCCATGTTTTTAAGCTTCTACCAAGAAATATTCAAATTACCGTCGTAGTCTTAAACCGGGAGTCCCGCGGCTACGGGGTCCGTTCCTACAAGTTACATTGGTCTCGTGAGAGGTGTTGGTGCCATCCACGGGGACGTTAGAGGGCTGTTTCGAGTTTTCACCCTCTAACACCATGTTTTTAAGCCTAAGTCTAGAAATTTGCAAATTATCGTCGTATTCTCAAAACGGGAGTCCCGCGGCTGTTGGGTCAGTTCCTATGAGTTACATTAGTCCCGTGGGAGGTGTTGGTGCCACCCCCGGCGCTGTTCGAGGGATGTTTCGAGTTTTCACCCTCTAATATCATGTTTTACTTAAGTCTAAAAATTTGCAAATTACCTTCCTATTCTCAAACTGGGAGTCCCGCGGCTTCGGGGTCAGTTCATTCGAGTTACATTGGTCCCGTGGGATGTATTGGTGCCACCCACGTGGACGTTCGGGGGCTGTTTTGAGTTTTCACCCTCAAACACCATGTTTTTAATCCTAAGTCGAGAAATATGAAAATTATCGTCGTACTCTCAAACAGAGAGTCCTGCGGCTGCGGGGTCAGTTCCTACGAGTTAAATTGGTCCCGTGGGAGGTGTCGGTGCCACCAACCGGGCCGTTCCGGGGTTGTTTTGAGTTTTCACCCTCTAACGCCGTGTTTTTAAGCCTAAGTCTAGAAATATGCAAATTACCATCGTATTCTCAAACCGGGAGTCCCGCGACTGCGGGGTGAGTTCCTACGAGTTACGTTGGTCCCATGGGAGGTGTTTGTCCCACCCACGGGGCCGTTAAAGGGCGCTTTTGAGTTTTCACCCTCTAACGCCATGTTTTTAAGCTTGTGTCAATAAATATTCAAATTACCATCGTAGTCTTAAACCGGGAGTCCCGCGGCTACGGGGTCCGTTCCTACAAGTTACATTGGTCTCGTGAGAGGTGTTGGTGCCACCCACGGGGACGTCAGAGGGGTGTTTCGAGTTTTCACCCTCTAACACCATGTTTTTAAGCCTAAGTCTAGAAATTTGCAAATTATCGTCGTATTCTCAAAACGGGAATCCCGCGGCTGTTGGGTTAGTTCCTATGAGTTACATTGGTCCCGTGGGAGGTGTTGGTGCCACCCACGGGGCCGTTCGAGGGATGTTTCGAGTTTTCACCCTCTAATATCATGTTTTACTTAAGTCTAAAAATTTGAAAATAACCTTCCTATTCTCAAACCGGTAGTCCCGCGGCTTCGGGGTCAGTTCTTTCGAGTTACATTGGTCCCGTGGGATGTATTGGTGCCACCCACGTGGACGTTGGGGGGATATTTTGAGTTTTCACCCTCTAACGCCGTGTTTTTAAGCATAAGTCTAGAAATATGAAAATTATCGTCGTACTCTCAAACAGAGAGTCCTGCGGCTACGGTGTCAGTTCCTACGAGTTAAATTGGTCCCGTGGGAGGTGTTGGTGCCACCAACGGGGCCGTTCGGGGGTTGTTTTGAGTTTTCACCCTCTAACGCCATGTTTTTAAGCCTAAGTCTAGAAATATGCTAATTACCATCGTATTCTCAAACCGGGAGTCCCGCGGCTGCGGGGTGAGTTCCTACGAGTTACGTTGGTCCCATGGTAGGTGTTGGTGCCACCCACGGGGCCGTTAAAGGGCGGTTTCGAGTTTTCACCCTCTAACGCCATGTTTTTAAGCTTGTGTCAAGAAATATTCAAATTACCGTCGTAGTCTTAAACCGGGAGTCTCGTGGCTACGGGGTCCGTTCCTACAAGTTACATTGGTCTCGTCAGAGGTGTTGGTGCCACCCACGGGGACGTTAGAGGGCTATTTACAATTTTCACCCTCTAACACCATGTTTTTAAGCCTAAGTCTGGAAATTTACAAATTATAATCATACTTTCAAAACGGGAGTCCCGCGGCTATCGGGTCAGTTCCTATGAGTAACATTGGTCCCGTGGGAGGTGTTGGTACCACCCACGGGGCCGTTCGAGGGATGTTTCGAGTTTTCACCCTCTAATATCATGTTTTGCTTAAGTCTAAAAATTTGCATATTACCTTCCTATTCTCAAACCGAGAGTCCCGCGGCTGCGGGGTGAGTTCCTACGAGTTACGTTGGTCCCATGGGAGGTGTTGGTACCACCCACGGGTCCGTTAGAGGGCGGTTTCGTATTTTCACCCTCTAACACCATGTTTTTTAGCTTGTGTCAAGAAATATTCAAATTACTGTCGTAGTCTTAAACCGGGAGTCCCGCGGCTACGGGGTCCGTTCCTACAAGTTACATAGGTCTCGTGAGAGGTGTTGGTGTCACCCACGGGGACCTTAGAGGGATTTTTACAATATTCACCCTCTAACACCATGTTTTTAAGCCTAAGTATAGAAATTTGCAAATTATCATCGTACTTTCAAAACGGGAGTCCCGCGGCTGTCGGGTCAGTTCCTATGAGTTAAATTGGTCCCGTGGGAGGTGTTGGTGCCACCCACGTGGCCGTTCGAGGGCGGTTTCGAGTTTTCACCCTCTAATATGATATTTTGCTTAAGTCTAAAAATTTGCAATTTACCTTCCTATTCTCAAACCGGGAGTCCTGCGGCTGCGGGGTCAGTTCTTACGAGTTACATTGGTTCCGTGGGATGTATTGGTGCCACCCACGTGGACGTTCGGGGGCTATTTTGAGTTTTCACCCTCTAACGCCATGTTTTTAAGCCTAAGTCTAGAAATATGAAAATTATCGTCGTACTCTCAAACAGGGAGTCCTGCGGCTGCGGGGTCAGTTCCTACGAGTTAAATTGGTCCCGTGGGAGGTGTTGGTGCCACCAACGGGGTCGTTCGGGGGTTATTTTGAGTTTTCACCCTCTAACGCCATGTTTTTAAGCCTAAGTCTAGAAATATGCAAATTACCATCGTATTCTCAAACCGGGAGTCCCGCGACTGCGGGGTCGGTTCCTACGAGTTACATTGGTCCCATGGGAGGTGTTGGTGCCACCCACGGGGCCATTCGGGGGCTGTTTCGAGTTTTCACCCTCTAACGCCATGTTTGGCTTAAGTCTAGAAATATGAAAATTACATTCGTATTCTCAAATTGGGAGACCTGCGGCTGCGGGGTCAGTCCCTATGAGTTACATTGGTCCCGTGGGAGGTGTTGGTGCCACCCACGGTGACATTCGGGGGCTATTTCGAGTTCTCACCCTCTAATGCCATATCTTTAATCCTAAGTCTAGAAATATGGAAATTATCACCATATTGTAAAATCGGGAGTTCCGCGGCTGCGGGGTCAGTTCCTACGAGTTACATGGGTCCTGTGGGAGGTGTTGGTGCCGCCCACGGAGCCGTTCGGGGGTTGTTTCTAGTTTTCACCCTCTAACGCCATATTTTTAAGCCTAAGTCTAGAAATATTCAAATTATCATCGTACTCTGAAACAGAGAGTCCCGCGGCTGCAGGGTCAGTTCCTACAAGTTACATTGGTCCCGCGGGAGGTGTTCGTGCCACCCACGGGCCCGTACAGGGGCTGTTTTGAGTTTTCACCCTCTCACGCCTTGTTTTTAAGCCTGTGTCAAGAAATGTGCAAATTATCATCGTATTCTCAAACCGGGTGTCCCGCGGCTGCGGGGTCAGTTCTTACGAGTTACATTGGTCCCGTGGGATGTGTTGGTGCCACCCACATCGACATTCAGGGGCTGTTTTGAGTTTTCACCCTCTAACACCATGTTTTTAAGCCTAAGTCCAGAAATATGAAAATTATCATCGTACTCTCAAACAGAGAGTCCTGCGACTACGGGGTCAGTTCCTACGAGTTAAATTGGTCCCGTGGGAGGTGTTGGTGCCACCAACGGGGCCGTTCGGGGGTTGTTTTGAGTTTTCACCCTCTAACGCCAAATTTTTAAGCCTAAGTCTAGAAATATGCAAATTACCATCCTATTCTCAAACCAGGAGTCCCGCAACTGCGGGGTGAGTTCCTACGAGTTACGTTGGTCCCATGGGAGGTGTTGGTGCCACCCACGGGGCCATTCGGGGGCTGTTTCGAGTTTTCACCCTCTAACGCCATGTTTGGCTTAAGTCTAAAAACATGAAAATTACATTCGTATTCTCAAATTGGGAGACCCGTGGCTGCGGGGTCAGTCCCTATGAGTTACATTGGTCCCGTGGGAGGTGTTGGTGCCACCCACGGTGACATTCGGGGGTTATTTCGAATTCTCACCCTCTAATGCCATATCTTTAATCCGAAGTCTAGAAATATGGAAACTATCCCCGTATTGTCAAATCGGGAGTCCCGCGGCTGCGGGGTCAGTTCCTACGAGTTACATTGGTCCTGTGGGAGGTGTTGGTGCCGCCCACGGAGCCGTTCGTGGGCTGTTTCGAGTTTTCCACCTCTAACGCCATATTTTTAAACCTAAGTCGAGAAATATGAAAATTATCATCGTACTCTCAAACAGAGAGTCCCGCGGCTGCGGGGTCAGTTCCTACGAGTTAAATTGGTCCCGTGGGAGGTGTTGGTGCCACCAACGGGGCCGTTCGGGGGTTGTTTTGAGTTTTCACCCACTAACGCCAAGGTTTTAAGCTTAAGTCTATAAATATGCAAATTACCATCCTATTCTCAAACTGGGAGTCCCGCAGCTGCGGGGTGAGTTCCTACGAGTTACGTTGGTCCCATGGGAGGTGTTGGTGCCACCCACGGGGCCGTTAGAGGGCGGTTTCGAGTTTTCACCCTCTAACGCCATGTTTTTAAGCTTGTGTCAAGAAATATTCAAATTATTGTCGTAGTCTTAAATCGAGAGTCCCGCGGCTACGGGGTCCGTTCCTACAAGTTACATTGGTCTCGTGAGAGGTTTTGGTGCCACCCATGGGGACGTTTGAGGGTTGTTTACAATTTTCACCCTCTAACATCATGTTTTTAAGCCTAAGTCTAGAAATTTGCAAATTATCGTCGTACTTTCAAAACGGGAGTCCCGCGGCTGTCGGGTCAGTTCCTATGAGTTACATTGGTCCCGTGGGAGGTGTTGGTGCCACCAACGGGGTCGTTCGGGGGTTAGTTTGAGTTTTCACCCTCTAACGCAATATTTTTAAGCCTAAGTCTAGAAATATGCAAATTACCATCGTATTCTCAAACCGGGAGTCCCGCGGCTGCGGGGTCAGTTCCTACGAGTTACATTGGTCCCATGGGAGGTGTTGGTGCCACCCACGGGGCCATTCGGGGGATTTCTCGAGTTTTCACCCTCTAACGCCATGTTTGGCTTAAGACTAGAAATATGAAAATTACCTTTGTATTCTCAAATTGGAAGACCCGCGGCTGCGGGGTCAGTTCATATGAGTTACATTGGGCCCGTGGGAGGTGTTGGTGCTACCCACGGGGACGTTCGGGGGCTATTTCGAGTTCTCACCCTCTAACTCCATATCTTTAAACCTAAGTCTAGAAATATGCAAATTATCACCGTATTGTCAAATCGGGAGTCCCGCGGCTGCGGGGTCAGTTCCTACGAGTTACATTGGTCCTGTGGGAGGAGTTGGTGCCGCCCACGGGGCCGTTCGGGGGCTGTTTCGAGCTTTCACCCTCTAACGCCATATTTTTAAACCTAAGTCTAGAAATATGCAAATTATCATCGTACTCTGAAACAGAGAGTCCCGCAGCGGCAGGGTCAGTTCCTACGAGTTACATTGGTCCCGTGGGAGGTGTTGGTGCCACTCACGAACCCGCTCGGGGGCTGTTTCGAGCTTTCACCCTCTAACGCCTTGTTTTTAAGCATGTGTCAAGAAATTTGCAAATTATCGTCGTATTCTCAAACCGGGAGTCCCGTGGCTGCGGGGTCAGTTCTTACGAGTTACATTGGTCCCGTGGGATGTGTTGGTGCCACTCATGTGGACGTTCGGGGGCTGTTTTGAGTTTTCACCCTCTAACGCCATGTTTTTAAGCCTAAGTTGAGAAATATGAAAATTATCGTCGTACTCCCAAACAGAGAGTCCTGCGGCTGCGGGGTCAGTTCCTACGAGTTAAATTGGTCCCGTGGGAGGTGTTGGTGCCACCAACCGGGCCGTTCCGGGGTTGTTTTGAGTTTTCACCCTCTAACGCCGTGTTTTTAAGCCTAAGTCTAGAAATATGCAAATTACCATCGTATTCTCAAACCGGGAGTCCCGCGACTGCGGGGTGAGTTCCTACGAGTTACGTTGGTCCCATGGGAGGTGTTTGTCCCACCCACGGGGCCGTTAAAGGGCGCTTTTGAGTTTTCACCCTCTAACGCCATGTTTTTAAGCTTGTGTCAAGAAATATTCAAATTACCATCGTAGTCTTAAACCGGTAGTCCCGCGGCTACGGGGTCCGTTCCTACAAGTTACATTGGTCTCGTGAGAGGTGTTGGTGCCACCCACGGGGACGTCAGAGGGGTGTTTCGAGTTTTCACCCTCTAACACCATGTTTTTAAGCCTAAGTCTAGAAATTTGCAAATTATCGTCGTATTCTCAAAACGGGAGTCCCGCGGCTGTTGGGTTAGTTCCTATGAGTTACATTGGTCCCGTGGGAGGTGTTGGTGCCACCCACGGGGCCGTTCGAGATATGTTTCGAGTTTTCACCCTCTAATATCATGTTTTACTTAAGTCTAAAAATTTGAAAATAACCTTCCTATTCTCAAACCGGTAGTCCCGCGGCTTCGGGGTCAGTTCTTTTGAGTTACATTGGTCCCGTGGGATGTATTGGTGCCACCCACGTGGACGTTGGGGGGATATTTTGAGTTTTCACCCTCTAACGCCGTGTTTTTAAGCATAAGTCTAGAAATATGAAAATTATCGTCGTACTCTCAAACAGAGAGTCCTGCGGCTACGGTGTCAGTTCCTACGAGTTAAATTGGTCCCGTGGGAGGTGTTGGTGCCACCAACGGGGCCGTTCGGGGGTTGTTTTGAGTTTTCACCCTCTAACGCCATGTTTTTAAGCCTAAGTCTAGAAATATGCTAATTACCATCGTATTCTCAAACCGGGAGTCCCGCGGCTGCGGGGTGAGTTCCTACGAGTTACGTTGGTCCCATGGTAGGTGTTGGTGCCACCCACGGGGCCGTTAAAGGGCGGTTTCGAGTTTTCACCCTCTAACGCCATGTTTTTAAGCTTGTGTCAAGAAATATTCAAATTACCGTCGTAGTCTTAAACCGGGAGTCTCGTGGCTACGGGGTCCGTTCCTACAAGTTACATTGGTCTCGTCAGAGGTGTTGGTGCCACCCACGGGGACGTTAGAGGGCTATTTACAATTTTCACCCTCTAACACCATGTTTTTAAGCCTAAGTCTGGAAATTTACAAATTATAATCATACTTTCAAAACGGGAGTCCCGCGGCTATCGGGTCAGTTCCTATGAGTAACATTGGTCCCGTGGGAGGTGTTGGTACCACCCACGGGGCCGTTCGAGGGATGTTTCCAGTTTTCACCCTCTAATATCATGTTTTGCTTAAGTCTAAAAATTTGCAAATTACCTTCCTATTCTCAAACCGAGAGTCCCGCGGCTGCGGGGTGAGTTCCTACGAGTTACGTTGGTCCCATGGGAGGTGTTGGTACCACCCACGGGTCCGTTAGAGGGCGGTTTCGTATTTTCACCCTCTAACACCATGTTTTTTAGCTTGTGTCAAGAAATATTCAAATTACTGTCGTAGTCTTAAACCGGGAGTCCCGCGGCTACGGGGTCCGTTCCTACAAGTTACATAGGTCTCGTGAGAGGTGTTGGTGTCACCCACGGGGACCTTAGAGGGCTTTTTACAATATTCACCCTCTAACACCATGTTTTTAAGCCTAAGTATAGAAATTTGCAAATTATCATCGTACTTTCAAAACGGGAGTCCCGCGGCTGTCGGGTCAGTTCCTATGAGTTAAATTGGTCCCGTGGGAGGTGTTGGTGCCACCCACGTGGCCGTTCGAGGGCGGTTTCGAGTTTTCACCCTCTAATATGATGTTTTGCTTAAGTCTAAAAATTTGCAAATTACCTTCCTATTCTCAAACCGGGAGTCCTGCGGCTGCGGGGTCAGTTCTTACGAGTTACATTGGTTCCGTGGGATGTATTGGTGCCACCCACGTGGACGTTCGGGGGCTATTTTGAGTTTTCACCCTCTAACGCCATGTTTTTAAGCCTAAGTCTAGAAATATGAAAATTATCGTCGTACTCTCAAACAGGGAGTCCTGCGGCTGCGGGGTCAGTTCCTACGAGTTAAATTGGTCCCGTGGGAGGTGTTGGTGCCACCAACGGGGTCGTTCGGGGGTTATTTTGAGTTTTCACCCTCTAACGCCATGTTTTTAAGCCTAAGTCTAGAAATATGCAAATTACCATCGTATTCTCAAACCGGGAGTCCCGCGACTGCGGGGTCGGTTCCTACGAGTTACATTGGTCCCATGGGAGGTGTTGGTGCCACCCACGGGGCCATTCGGGGGCTGTTTCGAGTTTTCACCCTCTAACGCCATGTTTGGCTTAAGTCTAGAAATATGAAAATTACATTCGTATTCTCAAATTGGGAGACCTGCGGCTGCGGGGTCAGTCCCTATGAGTTACATTGGTCCCGTGGGAGGTGTTGGTGCCACCCACGGTGACATTCGGGGGCTATTTCGAGTTCTCACCCTCTAATGCCATATCTTTAATCCTAAGTCTAGAAATATGGAAATTATCACCGTATTGTAAAATCGGGAGTTCCGCGGCTGCGGGGTCAGTTCCTACGAGTTACATGGGTCCTGTGGGAGGTGTTGGTGCCGCCCACGGAGCCGTTCGGGGGTTGTTTCTAGTTTTCACCCTCTAACGCCATATTTTTAAGCCTAAGTCTAGAAATATTCAAATTATCATCGTACTCTGAAACAGAGAGTCCCGCGGCTGCAGGGTCAGTTCCTACAAGTTACATTGGTCCCGCGGGAGGTGTTCGTGCCACCCACGGGCCCGTACAGGGGCTGTTTTGAGTTTTCACCCTCTCACGCCTTGTTTTTAAGCCTGTGTCAAGAAATGTGCAAATTATCATCGTATTCTCAAACCGGGTGTCCCGCGGCTGCGGGGTCAGTTCTTACGAGTTACATTGGTCCCGTGGGATGTGTTGGTGCCACCCACATCGACATTCAGGGGCTGTTTTGAGTTTTCACCCTCTAACACCATGTTTTTAAGCCTAAGTCCAGAAATATGAAAATTATCATCGTACTCTCAAACAGAGAGTCCTGCGACTACGGGGACAGTTCCTACGAGTTAAATTGGTCCCGTGGGAGGTGTTGGTGCCACCAACGGGGCCGTTCGGGGGTTGTTTTGAGTTTTCACCCTCTAACGCCAAATTTTTAAGCCTAAGTCTAGAAATATGCAAATTACCATCCTATTCTCAAACCAGGAGTCCCGCAACTGCGGGGTGAGTTCCTACGAGTTACGTTGGTCCCATGGAGGTGTTGTGCCACCCACGGGGCCATTCGGGGGCTGTTTCGAGTTTTCACCCTCTAACGCCATGTTTGGCTTAAGTCTAAAAACATGAAAATTACATTCGTATTCTCAAATTGGAAGACCCGCGGCTGCGGGGTCAGTTCATATGAGTTACATTGGGCCCGTGGGAGGTGTTGGTGCTACCCACGGGGACGTTCGGGGGCTATTTCGAGTTCTCACCCTCTAACTCCATATCTTTAAACCTAAGTCTAGAAATATGCAAATTATCACCGTATTGTCAATCGGGAGTCCCGCGGCTGCGGGGTCAGTTCCTACGAGTTACATTGGTCCTGTGGGAGGTGTTGGTGCCGCCCACGGGGCCGTTCGGGGGCTGTTTCGAGCTTTCACCCTCTAACGCCATATTTTTAATCCTAAGTCTAGAAATATGCAAATTATCATCGTACTCTGAAACAGAGAGTCCCGCAGCGGCAGGGTCAGTTCCTACGAGTTACATTGGTCCCGTGGGAGGTGTTGGTGCCACTCACGAACCCGCTCGGGGGCTGTTTCGAGCTTTCACCCTCTAACGCCTTGTTTTTAAGCATGTGTCAAGAAATTTGCAAATTATCGTCGTATTCTCAAACCGGGAGTCCCGTGGCTGCGGGGTCAGTTCTTACGAGTTACATTGGTCCCGTGGGATGTGTTGGTGCCACTCATGTGGACGTTCGGGGGCTGTTTTGAGTTTTCACCCTCTAACGCCATGTTTTTAAGCCTAAGTTGAGAAATATGAAAATTATCGTCGTACTCCCAAACAGAGAGTCCTGCGGCTGCGGGGTCAGTTCCTACGAGTTAAATTGGTCCCGTGGGAGGTGTTGGTGCCACCAACCGGGCCGTTCCGGGGTTGTTTTGAGTTTTCACCCTCTAACGCCGTGTTTTTAAGCCTAAGTCTAGAAATATGCAAATTACCATCGTATTCTCAAACCGGGAGTCCCGCGACTGCGGGGTGAGTTCCTACGAGTTACGTTGGTCCCATGGGAGGTGTTTGTCCCACCCACGGGGCCGTTAAAGGGCGCTTTTGAGTTTTCACCCTCTAACGCCATGTTTTTAAGCTTGTGTCAAGAAATATTCAAATTACCATCGTAGTCTTAAACCGGGAGTCCCGCGGCTACGGGGTCCGTTCCTACAAGTTACATTGGTCTCGTGAGAGGTGTTGGTGCCCCCCACGGGGACGTCAGAGGGGTGTTTCGAGTTTTCACCCTCTAACACCATGTTTTTAAGCCTAAGTCTAGAAATTTGCAAATTATCGTCGTATTCTCAAAACGGGAGTCCCGCGGCTGTTGGGTTAGTTCCTATGAGTTACATTGGTCCCGTGGGAGGTGTTGGTGCCACCCACGGGGCCGTTCGAGGGATGTTTCGAGTTTTCACCCTCAAATATCATGTTTTACTTAAGTCTAAAAATTTGAAAATAACCTTCCTATTCTCAAACCGGTAGTCCCGCGGCTTCGGGGTCAGTTCTTTCGAGTTACATTGGTCCCGTGGGATGTATTGGTGCCACCCACGTGGACGTTGGGGGGATATTTTGAGTTTTCACCCTCTAACGCCGTGTTTTTAAGCATAAGTCTAGAAATATGAAAATTATCGTCGTACTCTCAAACAGAGAGTCCTGCGGCTACGGTGTCAGTTCCTACGAGTTAAATTGGTCCCGTGGGAGGTGTTGGTGCCACCAACGGGGCCGTTCGGGGGTTGTTTTGAGTTTTCACCCTCTAACGCCATGTTTTTAAGCCTAAGTCTAGAAATATGCTAATTACCATCGTATTCTCAAACCGGGAGTCCCGCGGCTGCGGGGTGAGTTCCTACGAGTTACGTTGGTCCCATGGTAGGTGTTGGTGCCACCCACGGGGCCGTTAAAGGGCGGTTTCGAGTTTTCACCCTCTAAGGCCATGTTTTTAAGCTTGTGTCAAGAAATATTCAAATTACCGTCGTAGTCTTAAACCAGGAGTCTCGTGGCTACGGGGTCCGTTCCTACAAGTTACATTGGTCTCGTCAGAGGTGTTGGTGCCACCCACGGGGACGTTAGAGGGCTATTTACAATTTTCACCCTCTAACACCATGTTTTTAAGCCTAAGTCTGGAAATTTACAAATTATAATCATACTTTCAAAACGGGAGTCCCGCGGCTATCGGGTCAGTTCCTATGAGTAACATTGGTCCCGTGGGAGGTGTTGGTACCACCCACGGGGCCGTTCGAGGGATGTTTCCAGTTTTCACCCTCTAATATCATGTTTTGCTTAAGTCTAAAAATTTGCAAATTACCTTCCTATTCTCAAACCGAGAGTCCCGCGGCTGCGGGGTGAGTTCCTACGAGTTACGTTGGTCCCATGGGAGGTGTTGGTACCACCCACGGGTCCGTTAGAGGGCGGTTTCGTATTTTCACCCTCTAACACCATGTTTTTTAGCTTGTGTCAAGAAATATTCAAATTACTGTCGTAGTCTTAAACCGGGAGTCCCGCGGCTACGGGGTCCGTTCCTACAAGTTACATAGGTCTCGTGAGAGGTGTTGGTGTCACCCACGGGGACCTTAGAGGGCTTTTTACAATATTCACCCTCTAACACCATGTTTTTAAGCCTAAGTATAGAAATTTGCAAATTATCATCGTACTTTCAAAACGGGAGTCCCGCGGCTGTCGGGTCAGTTCCTATGAGTTAAATTGGTCCCGTGGGAGTTGTTGGTGCCACCCACGTGGCCGTTCGAGGGCGGTTTCGAGTTTTCACCCTCTAATATGATGTTTTGCTTAAGTCTAAAAATTTGCAAATTACCTTCCTATTCTCAAACCGGGAGTCCTGCGGCTGCGGGGTCAGTTCTTACGAGTTACATTGGTTCCGTGGGATGTATTGGTGCCACCCACGTGGACGTTCGGGGGCTATTTTGAGTTTTCACCCTCTAACGCCATGTTTTTAAGCCTAAGTCTAGAAATATGAAAATTATCGTCGTACTCTCAAACAGGGAGTCCTGCGGCTGCGGGGTCAGTTCCTACGAGTTAAATTGGTCCCGTGGGAGGTGTTGGTGCCACCAACGGGGTCGTTCGGGGGTTATTTTGAGTTTTCACCCTCTAACGCCATGTTTTTAAGCCTAAGTCTAGAAATATGCAAATTACCATCGTATTCTCAAACCGGGAGTCCCGCGACTGCGGGGTCGGTTCCTACGAGTTACATTGGTCCCATGGGAGGTGTTGGTGCCACCCACGGGGCCATTCAGGGGCTGTTTCGAGTTTTCACCCTCTAACGCCATGTTTGGCTTAAGTCTAGAAATATGAAAATTACATTCGTATTCTCAAATTGGGAGACCTGCGGCTGCGGGGTCAGTCCCTATGAGTTACATTGGTCCCGTGGGAGGTGTTGGTGCCACCCACGGTGACATTCGGGGGCTATTTCGAGTTCTCACCCTCTAATGCCATATCTTTAATCCTAAGTCTAGAAATATGGAAATTATCACCGTATTGTAAAATCGGGAGTTCCGCGGCTGCGGGGTCAGTTCCTACGAGTTAGATGGGTCCTGTGGGAGGTGTTGGTGCCGCCCACGGAGCCGTTCGGGGGTTGTTTCTAGTTTTCACCCTCTAACGCCATATTTTTAAGCCTAAGTCTAGAAATATTCAAATTATCATCGTACTCTGAAACAGAGAGTCCCGCGGCTGCAGGGTCAGTTCCTACAAGTTACATTGGTCCCGCGGGAGGTGTTCGTGCCACCCACGGGCCCGTACAGGGGCTGTTTTGAGTTTTCACCCTCTCACGCCTTGTTTTTAAGCCTGTGTCAAGAAATGTGCAAATTATCATCGTATTCTCAAACCGGGTGTCCCGCGGCTGCGGGGTCAGTTCTTACGAGTTACATTGGTCCCGTGGGATGTGTTGGTGCCACCCACATCGACATTCAGGGGCTGTTTTGAGTTTTCACCCTCTAACACCATGTTTTTAAGCCTAAGTCCAGAAATATGAAAATTATCATCGTACTCTCAAACAGAGAGTCCTGCGACTACGGGGTCAGTTCCTACGAGTTAAATTGGTCCCGTGGGAGGTGTTGGTGCCACCAACGGGGCCGTTCGGGGGTTGTTTTGAGTTTTCACCCTCTAACGCCAAATTTTTAAGCCTAAGTCTAGAAATATGCAAATTACCATCCTATTCTCAAACCAGGAGTCCCGCAACTGCGGGGTGAGTTCCTACGAGTTACGTTGGTCCCATGGGAGGTGTTGGTGCCACCCACGGGGCCATTCGGGGGCTGTTTCGAGTTTTCACCCTCTAACGCCATGTTTGGCTTAAGTCTAAAAACATGAAAATTACATTCGTATTCTCAAATTGGGAGACCCGTGGCTGCGGGGTCAGTCCCTATGAGTTACATTGGTCCCGTGGGAGGTGTTGGTGCCACCCACGGTGACATTCGGGGGCTATTTCGAATTCTCACCCTCTAATGCCATATCTTTAATCCGAAGTCTAGAAATATGGAAACTATCCCCGTATTGTCAAATCGGGAGTCCCGCGGCTGCGGGGTCAGTTCCTACGAGTTACATTGGTCCTGTGGGAGGTGTTGGTGCCGCCCACGGAGCCGTTCGGGGGCTGTTTCGAGTTTTCCCCCTCTAACGCCATATTTTTAAACCTAAGTCGAGAAATATGAAAATTATCATCGTACTATCAAACAGAGAGTCCCGCGGCTGCGGGGTCAGTTCCTACGAGTTAAATTGGTCCCGTGGGAGGTGTTGGTGCCACCAACGGGGCCGTTCGGGGGTTGTTTTGAGTTTTCACCCACTAACGCCAAGGTTTTAAGCTTAAGTCTATAAATATGCAAATTACCATCCTATTCTCAAACTGGGAGTCCCGCAGCTGCGGGGTGAGTTCCTACGAGTTACGTTGGTCCCATGGGAGGTGTTGGTGCCACCCACGGGGCCGTTAGAGGGCGGTTTCGAGTTTTCACCCTCTAACGCCATGTTTTTAAGCTTGTGTCAAGAAATATTCAAATTATTGTCGTAGTCTTAAATCGAGAGTCCCGCGGCTACGGGGTCCGTTCCTACAAGTTACATTGGTCTCGTGAGAGGTTTTGGTGCCACCCATGGGGACGTTTGAGGGTTGTTTACAATTTTCACCCTCTAACATCATGTTTTTAAGCCTAAGTCTAGAAATTTACAAATTATCGTCGTACTTTCAAAACGGGAGTCCCGCGGCTGTCGGGTCAGTTCCTATGAGTTACATTGGTCCCGTGGGAGGTGTTGGTGCCACCAACGGGGTCGTTCGGGGGTTAGTTTGAGTTTTCACCCTCTAACGCAATATTTTTAAGCCTAAGTCTAGAAATATGCAAATTACCATCGTATTCTCAAACCGGGAGTCCCGCGGCTGCGGGGTCAGTTCCTACGAGTTACATTGGTCCCATGGGAGGTGTTGGTGCCACCCACGGGGCCATTCGGGGGATTTCTCGAGTTTTCACCCTCTAACGCCATGTTTGGCTTAAGACTAGAAATATGAAAATTACCTTTGTATTCTCAAATTGGAAGACCCGCGGCTGCGGGGTCAGTTCATATGAGTTACATTGGGCCCGTGGGAGGTGTTGGTGCTACCCACGGGGACGTTCGGGGGCTATTTCGAGTTCTCACCCTCTAACTCCATATCTTTAAACCTAAGTCTAGAAATATGCAAATTATCGTCGTATTGTCAAATCGGGAGTCCCGCGGCTGCGGGGTCAGTTCCTACGAGTTACATTGGTCCTGTGGGAGGTGTTGGTGCTGCCCACGGGGCCGTTCGGGGGTTATTTCGAGTTTTCACCCACTAACGCCATATTTTTAAACCTAAGTCTAGAAATATGCAAATTATCATCGTACTCTGAAACCGAGAGTCCCACGGCGGCAGGGTCAGTTCCTACGAGTTACATTGGTCCCGTGGGAGGTGTTGGTGCCACCCACGGGCCCGTTCGGGAGTTGTTTCGAGCTTTCACCCTCTAAGGCCTTGTTTTTAAGCACGTGTCAAGAGTTTTGCAAATTATCGTCGTATTCTCAAACCGGGAGTCCCGCGGCTGCGGGGTCAGTTCTTACGAGTTACATTGGTCCCGTGGGATGTGTTGGTGCCAACCACGTGGACGTTCGGGGGCTGTTTTGAGTTTTCACCCTCTAACGCCATGTTTTTAAGCCTATGTTGAGAAATATGAAAATTATCGTCGTACTCGCAAACAGAGAGTCCTGCGGCTGCGGGGTCAGTTCCTACGAGTTAAATTGGTCCCGTGGGAGGTGTTGGTGCCACCAACGGGGCCGTTCGGGGGTTGTTTTGAGTTTTCACCCTCTAACGCCATGTTTTTAATCCTAAGTCTAGAAATATGCAAATTACGATCATATTCTCAAACCGAGAGTCCCGCGGCTGCGGGGTGAGTTCCTACGAGTTACGTTGGTCCCATGGGAGGTGTTGGTACCACCCACGGGTCCGTTAGAGGGCGGTTTCGTGTTTTCACCCTCTAACACCATGTTTTTAAGCTTGTGTCAAGAAATATTCAAATTACTGTCGTAGTCTTAAACCGGGAGTCCCGCGGCTACGGGGTCCGTTCCTACAAGTTACATAGGTCTCGTGAGAGGTGTTGGTGTCACCCACGGGGACCTTAGAGGGCTTTTTACAATATTCACCCTCTAACACCATGTTTTTAAGCCTAAGTATAGAAATTTGCAAATTATCATCGTACTTTCAAAACGAGAGTCCCGCGGCTGTCGGGTCAGTTCCTATGAGTTAAATTGGTCCCGTGGGAGGTGTTGGTGCCACCCACGGGGCCGTTCGAGGGCTGTTTTGAGTTTTCACCCTCTAATATCATGTTTTACTTAAGTATAAAAATATGCAAATTACCTTCCTATTCTCAAACCGGGAGTCCCACGCTTGCGGGGTCAGTTCTTACGAGTTACATGGGTCCCGTGGGATGTATTGGTGCCACCCACATGGACGTTCGGGGGCTATTTTGAGTTTTCACCCTCTAACGCCATGTTTTTAAGCCTAAGTCTAGAAATATGAAAATTATCGTCGTATTCTCAAACAGAGAGTCCTGCGGCTGCGGGGTCAGTTCCTACGAGTTAAAATTGTCCCGTGGGAGGTGTTGGTGCCACCAACGGGGCCGTTCGAGGGTTGTTTTGAGTTTTCACCCTCTAACGCCAAGTTTTTAAGCTTAAGTCTATAAATATGAAAATTACCATCCTATTCTCAAACCGGGAGTCCCGCAGCTGCGGGGTGAGTTCCTACGAGTTACGTTGGTCCCATGGGAGGTGTTGGTGTCACCCACGGGGCCGTTAGAGGGCGGTTTCGAGTTTTCACCCTCTAACGCCATGTTTTTAAGCTTGTGTCAAGAAATATTCAAATTATTGTCGTAGTCTTAAATCGAGAGTCCCGCGGCTACGGGGTCCGTTCCTACAAGTTACATTGGTCTCGTGAGAGGTTTTGGTGCCACCCATGGGGACGTTAGAGGGCTGTTTACAATTTTCACCCTCTAACATCATGTTTTTATGCCTAAGTCTAGAAATTTGCAAATTATCGTCGTACTTTCAAAACGGGAGTCACGCGGCTGTCGGGTCAGTTCCTATGAGTTACATTGGTCCCGTGGGAGGTGTTGGTGCCACCAACGGCGTCGTTCGGGGGTTAGTTTGAGTTTTCACCCTCTAACGCAATATTTTTAAGCCTAAGTCTAAAAATATGCAAATTACCATCGTATTCTCAAACCGGGAGTCCCGCGGCTGCGGGGTCAGTTCCTACGAGTTACATTGGTCCCATGGGAGGTGTTGGTGCCACCCACGGGGCCATTCGGGGGTTGTCTCGAGTTTTCACCCTCTAACGCCATGTTTGGCTTAAGACTAGAAATATGAAAATTACCTTTGTATTCTCAAATTGGGAGACCCGCGGCTGCGGGGTCAGTTCATATGAGTTACATTGGTCCCGTGGGAGGTGTTGGTGCCACCCACGGGGACGTTCGGGGGCTATTTCGAGTTCTCACCCTCTAACTCCATATCTTTAAACCTAAGTCTAGAAATATGCAAATTATCGCCGTATTGTCAAATCGGGAGTCCCGCGGCTGTGGGGTCAGTTCCTACGAGTTACATTGGTCCTGTGGGAGGTGTTGGTGCTGCCCACGGGGCCGTTCGGGGGTTGTTTCGAGTTTTCACCCACTAACGCCATATTTTTAAACCTAAGTCTAGAAATATGCAAATTATCATCGTACTCTGAAACAGGGAGTCCCGCGGCGGCAGGGTCAATTCCTACGAGTTACATTGGTCCCGTGGGTGGTGTTGGTGCCACCCACGGGCCCGTTCGGGAGTTGTTTCGAGCTTTCACCCTCTAACGCCTTGTTTTTAAGCATGTGTCAAGAAATTTGCAAATTATCGTCGTATTCTCAAACCGGGAGTCCCGCGGCTGCGGGGTCAGTTCTTACGAGTTACATTGGTCCCGTGGGATGTGTTGGTGCCACCCACGTGGACGTTCGGGGGCTGTTTTGAGTTTTCACCCTCTAACGCCATGTTTTTAAGCCTAAGTTGAGAAATATGAAAATTATCGTCGTACTCGCAAACAGAGAGTCCTGCGGCTGCGGGGTCAGTTCCTACGAGTTAAATTGGTCCCGTGGGAGGTGTTGGTGCCACCAACGGGGCCGTTCGGGGGTTGTTTTGAGTTTTCACCCTCTAACGCCATGTTTTTAATCCTAAGTCTAGAAATATGCAAATTACGATCATATTCTCAAACCGAGAGTCCCGCGGCTGCGGGGTGAGTTCCTACGAGTTACGTTGGTCCCATGGGAGGTGTTGGTACCACCCACGGGTCCGTTAGAGGGCGGTTTCGAGTTTTCACCCTCTAACACCATGTTTTTAAGCTTGTGTCAAGAAATATTCAAATTACTGTCGTAGTCTTAAACCGGGAGTCCCGCGGCTACGGGGTCCGTTCCTACAAGTTACATAGGTCTCGTGAGAGGTGTTGGTGTCACCCACGGGGATGTTAGAGGGCTTTTTACATAATTCACCCTCTAACACCATGTTTTTAAGCCTAAGTATAGAAATTTGCAAATTATCATCGTACTTTCAAAACGGGAGTCCCGCGGCTGTCGGGTCAGTTCCTATGAGTTACATTGGTCCCGTGGGAGGTGTTGGTGCCACCCACGGGGCCGTTCGAGGGCTGTTTTGAGTTTTCACCCTCTAATATCATGTTTTGCTTAAGTATAAAAATATGCAAATTACCTTCCTATTCTCAAACCGGGAGTCCCACGCTTGCGGGGTCAGTTCTTACGAGTTACATGGGTCCCGTGGGATGTATTGGTGCCACCCACGTGGACGTTCGGGGGCTATTTTGAGTTTTCACCCTCTAACTCCATGTTTTTAAGCCTAAGTCTAGAAATATGAAAATTATCGTCGTATTCTCAAATAGAGAGTCCTGCGGTTGCGGGGTCAGTTCCTACGAGTTAAATTGGTCCCGTGGGAGGTGTTGGTGCCACCAACGGGGTCGTTCAGGGGTTATTTTGAGTTTTCACCCTCTAACGCCATGTTTTTAAGCCTAAGTCTAGAACTATACAAATTACCATCTTATTCTCAAATTGGGAGTCCCGCGGCTGCGGGGTCAGTTCCTACGAGTTACATTGGCCCCATGGGAGGTGTGGGTGCCACCCACGGGGCCATTCGGGGGCTGTTTCGAGTTTTCACCCTCTAACGCCATGTTTTTAAGCCTAAGTCGAGAAATATGAAAATTACCTTCGTATTCTCAAACGGGGCGTCCCGCGGCTACGGGGTCAGTTTCTACGAGTTACATTGGTCCCGTGGGAGGTGTTGGTACCACCCACGGGGCCGTTAGAGGGTTGTTTCGAGTTTTCACCCTCGAACACCATGTTTTTAAGCCTAAGTCAAGAAATATGCAAATTATCGTTGTATTCTCAAACCGGGAGTCCCGCGGCTACGGGATTTGTTCCTACGAGTTACGTTGGTTTGTGGGAGTTGTTGGTGCCACCCACGGGGCCATTCGGGGGATGTTTCGAGTTTTCACCCTCTAACGCCATGTTTGGCTTAAGTCTAGAAATATGAAAATTACATTCGTATTCTCAAATTGGGAGACCCGCGGCTGCGGGGTCAGTCCCTATGAGTTACATTGGTCCCGTGGGAGGTGTTGGTGCCACCCATGGTGACATTCGGGGGCTATTTCGAGTTCTCACCCTCTAATGCCATATCTTTAATCCTAAGTCTAGAAATATGGAAATTATCGTTGTATTGTCAAATCGGGAGTCCCGCGGCTGCGGGGTCAGTTCCTACGAGTTACATTGGTCCTGTGGGAGGTGTTGGTGCCGCCCACGGAGCCGTTCGGGGGCTGTTTCGAGTTTTCACCCTCTAACGCCATATTTTTAAACCTAAGTCTAGAAATATTCAAATTATCATCGTACTCTGAAACCGAGAGTCCCGCGGCTGCAGGGTCAGTTCTTACGAGTTACATTGGTCCCGCGGGAGGTGTTCGTGCCACCCCCGGGCCCGTTCGGGGGCTGTTTCGAGTTTTCACCCTCTTACGCCTTGTTTTTAAGCCTGTGTATAGAAATTTGCAAATTATCGTCGTATTCTCAAACCGGGTGTCCCGCGGCTGCGGGGTCAGTTCTTACGAGTTACATTGGTCCCGTGGGATATTTTGGTGCCACCCACGTGGACGTTCGGGGGCTGTTTTGAGTTTTCACCCTCTAACGCCATGTTTTTAAGCCTAAGTCGAGAAATATGAAAATTATCATCGTACTCGCAAACAGAGAGTCCTGCGGCTGCGGGCTCAGTTCCTACGAGTTAAATTGGTCCCGTGGGAGGTGTTGTGTCCACCAACGGGGCCGTTCGGGGGTTGTTTTGAGTTTTCACCCTCTAACGCCAAGTTTTTAAGCTTAAGTCTATAAATATGCAAATTACCATCCTATTCTCAAACCGGGAGTCCCGCAGCTGCGGGGTGAGTTCCTACGAGTTACGTTGGTCCCATGGGAGGTGTTGGTGCCACCCACGGGGCCGTTAAAGGGCGGTTTTGAGTTTTCACCCTCTAACGCCATGTTTTTAAGCTTGTGTCAAGAAATATTCAAATTACTGTCGTAGTCTTAAATCGGGAGTCCCGCGGCTACGGCGTCCATTCCTACAAGTTACATTGGTCTCGTGAGAGGTTTTGGTGCCACCCATGGGGACGTTAGAGGGCTGTTTATAATTTTCACCCTCTAACACCATGTTTTTAAGCCTAAGTCTAGAAATTTGCAAATTATCGTCGTACTTTCAAAACGGGAGTCCCGCGGCTGTCGGGTCAGTTCCTACGAGTTACATTGGTCCCGTGGGAGGTGTTGGTGCCACCAACGGGGTCATTCGGGGGTTATTTTGAGTTTTCACCCTCTAACGCCATATTTTTAAGCCTAAGTCTAGAAATATGAAAATTACCATCGTATTCTCAAACCGGGAGTCCCGCGGCTGCGGGGTCAGTTCCTACGAGTTACATTGGTCCCATGGGAGGTGTTGGTGCCACCCACGGGGCCATTCGGGGCTTGTCTCGAGTTTTCACCCTCTAACGCCATGTTTGGCTTAAGTCTAGAAATATGAAAATTACCTTTGTATTCTCAAATTGGGAGACCCGCGGCTGCGGGGTCAGTTCATATGAGTTACATTGGTCCCATGGGAGGTGTTGGTGCCACCCACGGGGACGTTCGGGGGCTATTTCGAGTTCTCAACCTCTAACTCCATATCATTAAACCTAAGTCTATAAATATTCAAATTATCGCCGTATTGTCAAATCGGGAGTCCCGCGGCTGCGGGGTCAGTTCCTACGAGTTACATTGGTCCTGTGGGAGGTGTTAGTGCCGCCCACGGGGCCGTTCGGGGGCTGTTTCGAGTTTTCACCCTCTAACGCCATATTTACAAACCTAAGTCTAGAAATATGCAAATTATCATCGTACTCTGAAATAGAGAGTCCCGCATCGGCAGGGTCAGTTCCTACGAGTTACATTGGTCCCGTGGGAGGTGTTGGTGCCACTCACGGGCCCGTTCGGGGGCTGTTTCGAGCTTTCACCCTCTAACGCCTTGTTTTTTAGCATGTGTCAAGAAATTTGCAAATTATCATCGTATTCTTAAACCGGGAGTCCCGTGGCTGCGGGGTCAGTTCTTACGAGTTACATTGGTCCCGTGGGATGTGTTGGTGCCACCCACGTGGACGTTCGGGGGCTGGTTTGAGTTTTCACCCTCTAACGCCATGTTTTTAAGCCTAAGTTGAGAAATATGAAAATTATCGTCGTACTCCCAAACAGAGAGTCCTGCGGCTGCGGGGTCAGTTCCTGCGAGTTACATTGGTCCCATTGGAGGTGTAGGTGCCACCCACGAGGCCGTTAGAGGACGGTTTCGAACTTTCACCCTCTAACTCCATGTTTTTGAGCTTGTGTCAAGAAATATGACAATTACCATCATAGTCTTAAACCGAGAGTCCCGCGGCTACGGGGTCAGTTCCTACGAGTTAAATTGGTCCCGTGGGAGGTGTTGGTGCCACCAACGGGGTCGTTCGGGGGTTATTTTGAGTTTTCACCCTCTAACGCCATGTTTTTAAGCCTAAGTCTAGAAATATACAAATTACCATCTTACTCTCAAATCGGGAGTCCCGCGGCTGCGGGGTCAGTTCCTACGAGTTACATTGGCCCCATGGGAGGTGTGGGTGCGACCCACGGGGCCATTCGGGGGCTGTTTCGATTTTTCACCCTCTAACGCCATGTTTTTAAGCCTAAGTCGAGAAATATGAAAATTACCTTCGTATTCTTAAACGGGGCGTCCCGCGGCTACGAGGTCAGTTTCTACGAGTTACATTGGTCCCGTGGGAGGTGTTGGTGCCACCCACGGGGCCGTTAGAGGGTTGTTTCGAGTTTTCACCCTCGAACGCCATGTTTTTAAGCCTAAGTCAAGAAATATGCAAATTATCATAGTATTCTCAAACCGGGAGTCCCGCGGCTACGGGATTTGTTCCTACGAGTTACGTTGGTTTGTAGGAGGTGTTGGTGCCACCCACGGGGCCATTCGGGGGCTGTTTCGAGTTTTCACCCTCTAACGCCATGTTTGGCTTAAGTCTAGAAATATGAAAATTACATTCGTATTCTCAAATTGGGAGTCCCGCGGCTGCGGGGTCAGTCCCTTTGAGTTACATTGGTCCCGTGGGAGGTGTTGGTGCCACCCACGGTGACATTCGGGGGCTATTTCGAGTTCTCACCCTCTAATTCCATATCTTTAATCCTAAGTCTAGAAATATGGAAATTATCTCCGTATTGTCAAATCGGGAGTCCCGCGGCTGCGGGGTCAGTTCCTACTAGTTACATTGGTCCTGTGGGAGGTGTTGGTGCCGCCCACGGAGCCGTTCGGGGGCTATTTCGAGTTTTCACCCTCTAACGCCATATTTTTAAACCTAAGTCTAGAAATATTCAAATTATCATCGTACTTTGAAACAGAGAGTCCCGCAGCTGCAGGGTCAGTTCCTACGAGTTACATTGATCCCGCGGGAGGTGTTGGTGCCACCAACGGGGTCGTTCGGGGGTTATTTTGAGTTTTCACCCTCTAACGCCATGTTTTTAAGCCTGTGTCAAGAAATTTGCAAATTATCGTTGTATTCTCAAATCGGGTGTCCCGCGGCTGCGGGGTCAGTTCTTACGAGTTACATTGGTCCCGTGGGATGTGTTGGTGCCACCCACGTCGACGTTCAGGGGATGTTTTGAGTTTTCACCCTCTAACGCCATGTTTTCAAGCCTAAGTCGAGAAATATGAAAATTATCATCGTACTGTCAAACAGAGAGTCTTGCGGCTGCGGGGTCAGTTCCTACGAGTTAAATTGGTCCCGTGGGAGGTGTTGGTGCCACCAACGGGGCCGTTCGGGGGTTGTTTTGAGTTTTCACCCTCTAACGCCAAGTTTTTAAGCTTAAGTCTATAAATATGCAAATTACCATCCTATTCTCAAACCGGGAGTCCCGGGGCTGTGGGTTCAGTTCCTACGAGTTACATTGGTCCCATGGGAGGTGTTGGTGCCACCCACGGGGCCATTCGTGGGTTGTCTCGAGTTTTCACCCTCTAACGCCATGTTTGGCTTAAGTCTAGAAATATGAAAATTACCTTTGTATTCTCAAATTGGGAGACCCGCGGCTGCGGGGTCAGTTCATATGAGTTACATTGGTCCCATGGGAGGTGTTGGTGCCACCCACGGGGACGTTCGGGGGCTATTTCGAGTTCTCAACCTCTAACTCCATATCATTAAACCTAAGTCTAGAAATATGCAAATTATCACCGTATTGTCAAATCGGGAGTCCCGCGGCTACGGGGTCAGTTCCTACGAGTTACATTGGTCCTGTGGGAGGTGTTGGTGCCGCCCACGGGGCCGTTCGGGGGCTGTTTCGAGTTTTCACCCTCTAACGCCATATTTTTAAACCTAAGTCTAGAAATATGAAAATTATCATCGTACTCTGAAACAGAGAGTCCCGCAGCGGCAGGGTCAGTTCCTACGAGTTACATTGGTCCCGTGGGAGGTGTTGGTGCCACTCACGGGCCCGCTCGGGGGCTGTTTCGAGCTTTCACCCTCTAACGCCTTGTTTTTAAGCATGTGTCAAGAAATTTGCAAATTATCGTCGTATTCTCAAACCGGGAGTCCCGTGGCTGCGGGGTCAGTTCTTACGAGTTACATTGGTCCCGTGGGATGTGTTGGTGCCACTCACGTGGACGTTCGGGGGCTGTTTTGAGTTTTCACCCTCTAACGCCATGTTTTTAAGCCTAAGTTGAGAAATATGAAAATTATCGTCGTACTCCCAAACAGAGAGTCCTGCGGCTGCGGGGTCAGTTCCTACGAGTTAAATTGGTCCCGTGGGAGGTGTTGGTGCCACCAACGGGGCCGTTCGGGGGTTGTTTTGAGTTTTCACCCTCTAACGTCATGTTTTTAAGCCTAAGTCTAGAAATATTCAAATTACCATCATATTCTCAAACCGAGAGTCCCGCGGCTGCGGGGTGAGTTCCTACGAGTTACGTTGGTCCCATGGGAGGTGTTGGTACCACCCACGGGTCCGTTAGAGGGAGGTTTCGAGTTTTCACCCTCTAACGCCATGTTTTCAAGGTTGTGTTAAGAAATATTCAAATTACTGTCGTAGTCTTAAACCGGGAGTCCCGTGGCTACGGGGTCCGTTCCCACAAGTCACATAGGTCTCGTGAGAGGTGTTGGTGTCACCCATGGGGTCGTTAGAGGGCTTTTTACAATATTCACCCTCTAACACCATGTTTTTAAGCCTAAGTCTAGAAATTTGCAAATTATCGTCGTACTTTCAAAACGGGAGTCCCGCGGCTGTCGGGTGAGTTCCTATGAGTTACATTGGTCCCGTGGGAGGTGTTGGTGCCATCCACGGGGCCGTTCGAGGGCTGTTTTGAGTTTTCACCTTCTAATATCATGTTTTGCTTAAATATTAAAATATGCAAATTACCTTCCTATTCTCAAACCGGTAGTCCCACGGCTGTGGGGTCAGTTCTTACGAGTTACATTGGTTCCGTGGGATGTATTGGTGCCACCCACGTGGACGTTCGGGGGCTATTTTGAGTTTTCACCCTCTAACGCCATGTTTTTAAGCCTAAGTCTAGAAATATGAAAATTATCATCGTATTCTCAAACAGAGAGTCCTTCGGCTGCGGGGTCAGTTCCTACGAGTTAAATTGGTCCCGTGGGAGGTGTTGGTGCCACCAACGGGGTCGTTCGGGGGTTATTTTGAGTTTTCACCCTCTAACGCCATGTTTTTAAGCCTAAGTCTAGAAATATACAAATTACCATCTTATTCTCAAATCGGGAGTCCCGCGGCTGCGAGGTCAGTTCCTACGAGTTACATTGGCCCCATGGGAGGTGTGGGTGCGACCCACGGGGCCATTAGGGGGCTGTTTCGATTTTTCACCCTCTAACGCCATGTTTTTAAGCCTAAGTCGAGAAATAGGAAAATTACCTTCGTATTCTTAAACGGGGCGTCCCGCGGCTACGAGGTCAGTTTCTACGAGTTACATTGGTCCCGTGGGAGGTGTTGGTGCCACCCACGGGGCCGTTAGAGGGTTGTTTCGAGTTTTCACCCTCGAACGCCATGTTTTTAAGCCTAAGTCAAGAAATATGCAAATTATCATTGTATTCTCAAACCGAGAGTCCCGCGGCTACGGGATTTGTTCCTACGAGTTACGTTGGTTTGTGGGAGGTGTTGGTGCCACCCACGCGGCCATTCGGGGGCTGTTTCGAGTTTTCACCCTCTAACGCCATGTTTGGCTTAAGTCTAGAAATATGAAAATTACATTCGTATTCTCAAATTGGGAGTCCCGCGGCTGCGGGGTCAGTCCCTTTGAGTTACATTGGTCCCGTGGGAGGTGTTGGTGCCATCCACGGTGACATTCGGGGGCTATTTCGAGTTCTCACCCTCTAATGCCATATCTTTAATCCTAAGTCTAGAAATATGGAAATTATCGCCGTATTGTCAAATCGGGAGTCCCGCGGCTGCGGGGTCAGTTCCTACTAGTTACATTGGTCCTGTGGGAGGTGTTGGTGCCGCCCACGGAGCCGTTCGGGGGCTATTTCGAGTTTTCACCCTCTAACGCCATATTTTTAAACCTAAGTCTAGAAATATTCAAATCATCATCGTACTTTGAAACAGAGAGTCCCGCAGCTGCAGGGTCAGTTCCTACGAGTTACATTGGCCCCGCGGGAGGTGTTGGTGCCACCAACGGGGTCGTTCGGGGGTTATTTTGAGTTTTCACCCTCTAACGCCATGTTTTTAAGCCTGTGTCAAGAAATTTGCAAATTATCGTCGTATTCTCAAATCGGGTGTCCCGCGGCTGCGGGGTCAGTTCTTACGAGTTACATTGGTCCCGTGGGATGTGTTGGTGCCACCCACGTCGACGTTCAGGGGCTGTTTCGAGTTTTCACCCTCTAACGCCATGTTTTCAAGCCTAAGTCGAGAAATATGAAAATTATCATCGTACTCTCAAACAGAGAGTCCTGCGGCTGCGGGGTCAGTTCCTACGAGTTAAATTGGTCCCGTGGGAGGTGTTGGTGCCACCAACGGGGCCGTTCGGGGGTTGTTTTGAGTTTTCACCCTCTAACGCCAAGTTTTTAAGCTTAAGTCTATAAATATGCAAATTACCATCCTATTCTCAAACCGGGAGTCCCGCGGCTGCGGGTGCAGTTCCTACGAGTTACATTGGCCCCATGGGAGGTGTTGGTGCCACCCACGGAGCCATTCGTGGGTTGTCTCGAGTTTTCACCCTCTAACGCCATGTTTGGCATAAGTCTAGAAATATGAAAATTACCTTTGTATTCTCAAATTGGGAGACCCGCGGCTGCGGGGTCAGTTCATATGAGTTACATTGGTCCCATGGGAGGTGTTGGTGCCACCCACGGGGAAGTTCGGGGGCTATTTCGAGTTCTCAACCTCTAACTCCATATCATTAAACCTAAGTCTGGAAATATGCAAATTATCACCGTATTGTCAAATCGGGAGTCCCGCGGCTGCGGGGTCAGTTCCTACGAGTTACATTGGTCCTATGGGAGGTGTTGGTGCCGCCCACGGGGCCGTTCGGGGGCTGTTTCGAGCTTTCACCCTCTAACGCCATATTTTTAAACCTAAGTCTAGAAATATGCAAATTATCATCGTACTCTGAAACAGAGAGTCCCGCAGCGGCAGGGTCAGTTCCTACGAGTTACATTGGTCCCGTGGGAGGTGTTGGTGCCACTCACGAACCCGCTCGGGGGCTGTTTCGAGCTTTCACCCTCTAACGCCTTGTTTTTAAGCATGTGTCAAGAAATTTGCAAATTATCGTCGTATTCTCAAACCGGGAGTCCCGTGGCTGCGGGGTCAGTTCTTACGAGTTACATTGGTCCCGTGGGATGTGTTGGTGCCACTCATGTGGACGTTCGGGGGCTGTTTTGAGTTTTCACCCTCTAACGCCATGTTTTTAAGCCTAAGTTGAGAAATATGAAAATTATCGTCGTACTCCCAAACAGAGAGTCCTGCGGCTGCGGGGTCAGTTCCTACGAGTTAAATTGGTCCCGTGGGAGGTGTTGGTGCCACCAACGGGGCCGTTCGGGGGTTGTTTTGTGTTTTCACCCTCTAACGTCATGTTTTTAAGCCTAAGTCTAGAAATATGCAAATTACCATCATATTCTCAAACCGAGAGTCCCGCGGCTGCGGGGTGAGTTCCTACGAGTTACGTTGGTCCCATGGGAGGTGTTGGTACCACCCACGGGTCCGTTAGAGGGCGGTTTTGAGTTTTCACCCTCTAACGCCATGTTTTCAAGGTTGTGTCAAGAAATATTCAAATTACTGTCGTAGTCTTAAACCGGGAGTCCCGCGGCTACGGGGTCCGTTCCTACAAGTCACATAGGTCTCGTGAGAGGTGTTGGTCTCACCCACGGGGTCGTTAGAGGGCTTTTTACAATATTCACCCTCTAACACCATGTTTTTAAGCCTAAGTCTAGAAATTTTTCAAATTATCATCGTACTTTCAAAACGGGAGTCCCGCGGCTGTCGGGTCAGTTCCTATGAGTTACATTGGTCCCGCGGGAGGTGTTGGTGCCACCCACGGGGCCGTTCGAGGGCTGTTTTGAGTTTTCACCTTCAAATATCATGTTTTGCTTAAGTATTAAAATATGCAAATTAGCTTCCTATTCTCAAACCGGGAGTCCCACGGCTGCGGGGTCAGTTCTTACGAGTTACATTGGTCCCGTGGGATGTATTGGTGCCACCCACGTGGACGTTCGGGGGCTATTTTGAGTTTTCACCCTCTAACGCCATGGTTTTAAGCCTAAGTCTAGAAATATGAAAATTATCATCGTATTCTCAAACGGAGAGTCCTTCGGCTGCGGGGTCAGTTCCTACGAGTTAAATTGGTCCCGTGGGAGGTGTTGGTGCCACCAATGGGGTCGTTCGGGGGTTATTTTGAGTTTTCACCCTCTAACGCCATGTTTTTAAGCCTAAGTCTAGAAATATACAAATTACCATCTTATTCTCAAATCGGGAGTCCCGCGGCTCCGGGGTCAGTTCCTACGAGTTAGATTGGCCCCATGGGAGGTGTTGGTGCCACCCACGGGGCCATTCGTGGGCTGTTTCGATTTTTCACCCTCTAACGCCATGTTTTTAAGCCTAAGTCGAGAAATATGAAAATTACCTTCGTATTCTCAAACGGGGCGTCCCGCGGCTACGAGGTCAGTTTCTACGAGTTACATTGGTCCCGTGGGAGGTGTTGGTGCCACCCACGGGGCCGTTAGAGGGTTGTTTCGAGTTTTCACCCTCGAACGCCATGTTTTTAAGCCTAAGTCAAGAAATATGCAAATTATCATTGTATTCTCAAACCGGGAGTCCCGCGGCTACGGGATTTGTTCCTACGAGTTACATTGGTTTGTGGGAGGTGTTGGTGCCACGCACGGGCCATTCGGGGGCTGTTTCGAGTTTTCACCCTCTAACGCCATGTTTGGCTTAAGTCTAGAAATATGAAAATTACATTCGTATTCTCAAATTGGGAGTTCCGCGGCTGCGGGGTCAGTCCCTTTGAGTTACATTGGTCCCGTGGGAGGTGTTGGTGCCACCCACGGTGACATTCGGGGGCTATTTCGAGTTCTCACCCTCTAATGCCATATCTTTAATCCTAAGTCTAGAAATATGGAAATTATCGCCGTATTGTCAAATCGGGAGTCCCGCGGCTGCGGGGTCAGTTCCTACTAGTTACATTGGTCCTGTGGGAGGTGTTGGTGCCGCCCACGGAGCCGTTCGGGGGCTATTTCGAGTTTTCATCCTCTAACGCCATATTTTTAAACCTAAGTCTAGAAATATTCAAATTATCATCGTACTCTCAAACAGAGAGTCCCGCGGCTGCAGGGTCAGTTCCTACGAGTTACATTGGTCCCGCGGGAGGTGTTGGTGCCACCAACGGGGTCGTTCGGGGGTTATTTTTAGTTTTCACCCTCTAACGCCATGTTTTTAAGCCTGTGTCAAGAAATTTGCAAATTATCGTCGTATTCTCAAATCGGGTGTCCCGCGGCTGCGGGGTCAGTTCTTACGAGTTACATTGGTCCCGTGGGATGTGTTGGTGCCACCCACGTCGACGTTCAGGGGTTGTTTTGAGTTTTCACCCTCTAACGCCATGATTTCAATCCTAAGTCGAGAAATATGTAAATTATCATCGTACTCTCAAACAGAGAGTCCTGCGGCTGCGGGGTCAGTTCCTACGAGTTAAATTGGCCCCGTGGGAGGTGTTGGTGCCACCAACGGGGCCGTTCGGGGGTTGTTTTGAGTTTTCACCCTCTAACGCCAAGTTTTTAAGCTTAAGTCTATAAATATGCAAATTACCATCCTATTCTCAAACCGGGAGTCCCGCAGCTGCGGGGTCAGTTCCTACGAGTTACATTGGTCCCATGGGAGGTGTTGGTGCCACCCACGGGGCCATTCGTGGGTTGTCTCGAGTTTTCACCCTCTAACGCCTTGTTTGGCTTAAGTCTAGAAATATGAAAATTACCTTTGTATTCTCAAATTAGGAGACCCGCGGCTGCGGGGTCAGTTCATATGAGTTACATTGGTCCCATGGGAGGTGTTGGGGCCACCCACGGGGACGTTCGGGGGATATTTCGAGTTCTCAACCTCTAACTCCATATCATTAAACCTAAGTCTAGAAATATGCAAGTTATCGCCGTATTGTCAAATCGGGAGTCCCGCGGCTGCGGGGTCAGTTCCTACGAGTTACATTGGTCCAGTGGGAGGTGTTGGTGCCGCCCACGGGGCCGTTCGGGGGCTGTTTCGAGTTTTCACCCTCTAATGCCATATTTTTAAACCTAAGTCTAGAAATATGCCAATTATCATCTTACTCTGAAACAGAGAGTCCCGCAGCGGCAGGGCCAGTTCCTACGAGTTACATTGGTCCCGTGGGAGGTGTTAGTGCCACTCACGGGCCCGCTCGGGGGCTGTTTCGAGCTTTCACCCTCTAATGCCTTATTTTTAAGCATGTGTCAAGAAATTTGCAAATTATCGTCGTATTCTCAAACCGGGAATCCCGTGGCTGCGGGGTCAGTTCTTACGAGTTACATTGGTCCCGTGGGATGTGTTGGTGCCACCCACGTGGACGTTCGGGGGCTGTTTTGAGTTTTCACCCTCTAACGCCATGTTTTTAAGCCTAAGTTGAGAAATATGAAAATTATCATCGTACTCTGAAATAGAGAGTCCCGCATCGGCAGGGTCAGTTCCTACAAGTTACATTGGTCCCGTGAGAGGTGTTGGTGCCACTCACGGGCCCGTTCGGGGGCTGTTTCGAGCTTTCACCCTCTAACGCCTTGTTTTTTAGCATGTGTCAAGAAATTTGCAAATTATCATCGTATTCTCAAACCGGGAGTCCCGTGGCTGCGGGGTCAGTTCTTACGAGTTACATTGGTCCCGTGGGATGTGTTGGTGCCACCCACGTGGACGTTCGGGGGCTGGTTTGAGTTTTCACCCTCTAACGCCATGTTTTTAAGCCTAAGTTGAGAAATATGAAAATTATCATCGTACTCCCAAAGAGAGAGTCCTGCGGCTGCGGGGTCAGTTCCTACGAGTTAAATTGGTCCCGTGGGAGGTGTTGGTGCCACCAACGGGGCCGTTCGGGGGTTGTTTTGAGTTTTCACCCTCTAACGCCATGTTTTTAATCCTAAGTCTAGAAATATGCAAATTACGATCATATTCTCAAACCGAGAGTCCCGCGGCTGCGGGGTGAGTTCCTACGAGTTACGTTGGTCCCATGGGAGGTGTTGGTACCACCCACGGGTCCGTTAGAGGGCGGTTTCGAGTTTTCACCCTCTAACACCATGTTTCTAAGCTTGTGTCAAGAAATATTCAAATTACTGTCGTAGTCTTAAACCGGGAGTCCCGCGGCTACGGGGTCCGTTCCTACAAGTCACATAGGTCTCGTGAGAGGTGTTGGTGTCACCCACGGGGTCGTTAGAGGGCTTTTTACAATATTCACCCTCTAACACCATGTTTTTAAGCCTAAGTCTAGAAATTTGCAAATTATCGTCGTACTTTCAAAACGGGAGTCCCGCGGCTGTCGGGTCAGTTCCTATGAGTTACATTGGTCCCGCGGGAGGTGATGGTGCCACCCACGGGGCCGTTCGAGGGGTATTTTGAGTTTTCACCTTCAAATATCATGTTTTGCTTAAGTATTAAAATATGCAAATTAGCTTCCTATTCTCAAACCGGGAGTCCCACGGCTGCGGGGTCAGTTCTTACGAGTTACATTGGTCCCGTGGGATGTATTGGTGCCACCCACGTGGACGTTCGGGGGCTATTTTGAGTTTTCACCCTCTAACGCCATGTTTTTAAGCCTAAGTCGAGAAATATGAAAATTACCTTCGTATTCTCAAACGGGGCGTCCCGCGGCTACGAGGTCAGTTTCTACGAGTTACATTGGTCCCGTGGGAGGTGTTGGTGCCTCCCACGGGGCCGTTAGAGGGTTGTTCGAGTTTTCACCCTCGAACGCCATGTTTTTAAGCCTAAGTCAAGAAATATGCAAATTATCATTGTATTCTCAAACCGGGAGTCCCGCGACTACGGGATTTGTTCCTACGAGTTATGTTGGTTTGTGGGAGGTGTTGGTGCCACCCACGGGGCCATTCGGGGGTTGTTTCGAGTTTTCACCCTCTAACGCCATGTTTGGCTTAAGTCTAGAAATATGAAAATTACATTCGTATTCTCAAATTGGGAGTCCCGCGGCTGCGGGGTCAGTCCCTATGAGTAACATTGGTCCCGTGGGAGGTGTTGGTGCCACCCACGGTGACATTCGGGGGCTATTTCGAGTTCTCACCCTCTAATGCCATATCTTTAATCCTAAGTCTAGAAATATGGAAATTATCGCCGTATTGTCAAATCGGGAGTCCCGCGGCTGCGGGGTCAGTTCCTACTAGTTACATTGGTCCTGTGGGAGGTGTTGGTGCCGCCCACGGAGCCGTTCGGGGGCTATTTCGAGTTTTCACCCTCTAACGCCATATTTTTAAACCTAAGTCTAGAAATATTCAAATTATCATCGTACTCTGAAACAGAGAGTCCCGCAGCTGCAGGGTCAGTTCCTACGAGTTACATTGGTCCCGCGGGAGGTGTTGGTGCCACCAACGGGGTCGTTCGGGGGTTATTTTGAGTTTTCACCCTCTAACGCCTTGTTTTTAAGCCTGTGTCAAGAAATTTGCAAATTATCGTCGTATTCTTAAACCGGGAGTCCCGCGGCTGCGGGGTCAGTTCTTACGAGTTACATTGGTCCCGTGGAATGTGTTGGTGCCACCCACGTGGACGTTCAGGAGTTGTTTTGAGTTTTCACCCTCTAACGCCATGTTTTTAAGCCTAAGTCGACAAATATGAAAATAATCGTCGTACTCTCAAACAGAGAGTCCTGCGGCAGCGGGGTCAGTTCCTACGAGTTAAATTGGTCCCGTGGGAGGTGTCGGTGCCACCAACGGGGCCGTTCGGGGGTTGTTTTCAGTTTTCACCCACTAACGCCATGTTTGGCATAAGTCTAGAAATATGAAAATTACATTTGTATTCTCAAATTGGGAGACCCGCGGCTGCGGGGTCAGTTCCTATGAGTTACATTGGTCCCGTGGGAGGTGTTGGTGCCACCCACGGGGACGTTCAGGGGCTATTTCGAGTTCTCACCCTCTAACGCCATATCTTTAAACCTAAGTCTAGAAATATGCAAATTATCGCCGTATTGTCAAATCGGGAGTCCCGCGGCTACGGGGTCAATTCCTACGAGTTACATTGGTCCTGTGGGAGGTGTTGGTGCCGCCCACGTGGTCGTTCGGGGGTTGTTTCGAGTTTTCACCCTCTAACGCCATAGTTTTAAACCTAAGTCTAGAAATATGCAAATTATCATCGTACTCTGAAACAGCGAGTCCCGCGGCTGCAGGGTCAGTTCCTACGAGTTACATTGGTCCCGTGGGAGGTGTTGGTGCCACCCACGGGCCCGTTCTGGGGCTGTTTCGCGTTTTCACCCTCTAACGCCTTGTTTTTAAGCCTGTGTCAATAAATTTGAAAATTATCGTCGTATTCTCAAACCGGGAGTCCCGCGGCTGCGGAGTCAGTTCTTACGAGTTACATTGGTCCCGTGGGATGTGTTGGTGCCACCCACGTGGACGTTCGGGGGCTGTTTTGAGTTTTCACCCTCTAACGCCATGTTTTTAAGCCTAAGTCGAGAAATATGAAATTTATCGTCGTACTCTCAAACAGAGAGTCCTGCGGCTGCGGGGTCAATTCCTAAGAGTTAAATTGGTCCCGTGGGAGGTGTTGGTTCCACCAACGGGGCCGTTCGGGGGTTGTTTTGAGTTTTCACCCTCTAATGCCATGTTTTTAAGCCTAAGTCTAGAAATATGCAAATTACCATCATATTCTCAAACCGGGAGTCCTGCGGCAGTGGGGTGAGTTCCTACGAGTTACGTTGGTCCCATGGGAGGTGTTGGTGCCACCCACGGGGCCGTTAGAGGGCGGTTTCAAGTTTTCACCCTCTAACGCCATGTTTTTAAGCTTCTGTCAAGAAATATTCAAATTATCATCATAGTTTTAAACCGGGAGTCCCGCGGCTATGGGGTCCATTCCTACAAGTTACATTGGTCTCGTGAGAGGTGTTGGTGCCACCCACGGGGACGTTACAGGGCTGTTTTGAGTTTTCACCCTCTAACACCATGTTTTTAAGCCTAAGTCTATAAATTTGCAAATTATCATTGTATTCTCAAAATGGGAGTCCCGTGGCTGTCGGGTCAGTTCCTATGAGTTACATTGGTCCCGTGGGAGGTGTTGGTGCCACCCACGGGGCCGTTCGAGTACTGTTTCTAGTTTTCACCCTCTAATATCATGTTTTGCTTAAGTCTAAAAATATGCAAATTACCTTCCTATTCTCAAATCGGGAGTCCTTCGGCTGCGGGGTCAGTTCCTATCAGTTACATTGGTCCCGTGGGAGCTGTTGGTGCCACCCACGAGGACGTTCAGGGTCTGTTTCGAGTTCTCACCCTCTAATGCCATGTTTTTAAGCCTAAGTCTAGAAATATGCAAATAATCATCGTATTCTTAAACAGGGAATCCCGCAGCTACGGGGTTAGTTCCTACGAGCTACATTGGTCACGTGGGAAGTGTTGGTGCCACCCACGGGCTCATTCGGGGGCTGTTTTGAGTTTTCACCCTCTAACGCCATGTTTTTAAGCCTGTGTTAAGAAATATGCAAATTATCATTGTATTCTCAAACCATGAGTCCTGCGGCTGCGGGGTCAGTTCTTACGAGTTACATTGGTCTCGTGGGACGTGTTGGTGCCACCCACGTGGACGTTCGGGGGCTGTTTCGAGTTTTCACCCCCCTAACGCCATGTTTTTAAGCCTAAATCTAGAAATATGAAAATTATCATCGTACTCTCAAACAGAGAGTCCCGCGGATGCGGGGTCAGTTCCTACGAGTTAAATTGGTCCCGTGGGAGGTGTTGGTGCCACCAACGGTGTCGTTCGGGGGCTGTTTTGTGTTTTCACCCTCTAACGCCATGTTTTTAAGCCTAAGTCTAGAAATATGCAAATTACCATCGTACTCTCAAATCAGGAGTCCCGCGGCTGTACGGTCAGTTCCTATGAATTACATTGGTTCCATGGGAGGTGTGGGTGCCAACCACGGGGCCGTTAGAGGGCTGTTTTGAGTTTTCACACTCTAACGCCATGTTTTTAAGCTTGTGTCAAGAAATATACAAATTACCATCGTAGTTTTAAACCTAGGGTCCCGTGGCTACGGGGTCCGTTCCTACAAGTTACATTGGTCCCGTGGGAGGTGTTGGTGCCACCCACGGGGACGTTAGAAGGCTGTTTCGAGTTTTCACCCTCTAACACCATGTTTTAAAGCCTAAGTCTATAAATGTGCAAATTATCGTCGTATTCTCAAAATGGGAGTCCCGCGGCTGTCGGGTCAGTTCCTATGAGTTACTTTGGTCCAGTGGGAGGTGTTGGTGCCACCCACGGGGACGTTCGGGGGCTGTTTTGTGTTTTCACCCTCTAACATCATGTTTTTACGCCTAAGTCTTGAAATATGCAAATTATCATCGTACTCTCCAAACGGGAGACCCACGGTTGTGGGGTTAGTTCCTATGAGTTACATTGGTCCCCTGGGAGGTGTTGGCGTCACCCACGGCGCCGTTCGAGGGATTTTTCGAGTTTCACCATCTAATGCCATATTTTTCTTAAGTCTAAAAATATGCAAATTACCTTCCTATTATCAAACCTGGAGTTCCTCGGCTGCGGGGTCAGTTCCTATGAGTTACATTGGTCCCGTGGGAGCTGTTGGTGCCACCCACGGGGCGATTCGGGGGCTGTTTCGAGTTTTCACCCTCTAACACCATGTTTTTAAGCCTAAGTCTCGAAATATGCAAATTACCATCGTATTCTTAAACGGGGAGTCCCGCGGCTACGGGATCAATTTCTACGATTTACATTGGTCCCGTGGGAGGTGTTGGTGCCACGCACGGGGCCGTTAGAGGGCTATTTCGAGTTTTCAGACTCGAACGCCATGTTTTTAATCCTAAGTTAAGAAATATGCAAATTTTCGTTGCGTTCTCAAATCGGGAGTCCCACGGCTACGGGGTCTGTTCCTACGAGTTACGTTGGTTCCGTAGGATGTGTTGGTGCCACCCACGGGGACGTTCGGGGGCTATTTTGAGTTTTCACCCTCTAACACCATGTTTTTAAGCCTAAGTCTAGAAATATGCAAATTATCGTCGTATTCTCAAACCGGGAGTCCCGCGGCTATGGGGTCTGTTCCTACGAGTTACGTTGGTCCCGTGGGAGGTGTTGGTGCCATCCACGGGGCCGTTCGAGGGCTATTTCAAGTTTTCACCCTCGAACGGATTGTTTTTAAGCCTAAGTCAAGAAATATGCAAATTATCATTGTATTTTCAAATCGGGATTCCCGCGGCTGCGAGTCAGTTCCTACGAGTTACATTGGTCCCATGGGAGATGTTGGTGCCACTCACGGGGACATTAGAGGGTTGTTTTGAGTTTTCACCCTCTAACGACATGTTTTTAAGAATATGTCAAGAAATATGGAAATTATCATCGTATTCTCAAACCGGGAGTCCCTCGGCTATGGGGTGAGTTCCTACGAGTTACATTGGTCCTGTGGGAGGTGTTGGTGCCACCCACGGGGACGGTCGGGGGTTGTTTCGAGTTTTCACCCTTTAACGCCTTGTTTTTATGCCTAAGTCTAGAAATATTCAAATTACCGTCGTATTCTCAAACTGGAAGTCCCGCGGCTGCGAGGTCAGTTCCTACGAGTTACATTGGTCCCGTGGGAGGTGTTGGTGCCGCCCACGGGGACGTTCGGGGGCTGTTTCGAGTTTTAACCCTCTAATGTCATGTTTTTAAGCCTAAATCTAGAAATATGCAACTTACCATCATACTCTCAAATCGGGAGACCCGCGGCTGCAGGGTCAGTTCCTACGAGTTACATTGGTCCCGAGGGAGGTGTTAGCGCCACCCACGGGGCCATTCGGGTGCTGTTTCGAGTTTTCACCCTCTAATGCCATGTTTGGCTTAAGTCTAGAAATATACAAATTACCTTTGTATTCTCAAATTGGGAGACTCGCGGCTGCGGGGTCAGTTCCTATGAGTTATATTGGTCCCGTGGGAGGTGATGGTGCCACCCACGGGGACGTTCGGGGGCTATTTCGAGTTCACATCCTCTAACGCCATATCTTTAAGCCTGTGCCAAGAAATAAGCAAATTATCGTCGTATTGTCAAATCAGGAGTCCCGCGGCTGCGGCGTCAATTCCTACGAGTTACGTCGGTCGTGTGGGAGGTGTTGGTGCTGTCCACGGGGCCGTTCGGGGGCTGTTTCGAGTTTTCACCCTCTAACGCTATATTTTAAGCCTAAGTCTAAAAATATGCAAATTATCATCGTACTCTCAAACAGAGAGTCCCGCAGTTGCGGGGTCAGTTCCTACAAGTTACATTGGTCCCGTGGGAGGTGTTGGTGCCACCAACAGGGCCGTTCGGGGGCTGTTTTGAGTTTTCACCGTCTAACACCATGTTTTTAAGCCTAAGTCTGGAAATATGCAAATTACCATCGTATTCTCAAACCGGGAATCCCGGGGCTATGGGGTCAGTTACTAAGAGTTACATTGGTCCCGTGGGAGGTGTTGGTGCCACCCACGGGGCCATTAGAGGGTTGTTTCCAGTTTTTACCCTCTAACGTCATGTTTTAAAGCCTGTGTCAAAAAATATGCAAATTATCGTCATATTCTCAAACCGGGAGTCCCGCGGCTGCGGGGTCATTTCTTACGAGTTACATTGGTTCCGTGGGATGATTTGGTGCCACCCACATGGACATTCGGGGGCTGTTTCGTATTCTCAAATCGGGAGTCCCGCGGCTACAGGGTCTGTTCCTACGAGTTACGTTGGTCCCGTGGGAGTTGTTGGTGCCACCCATGGGGCCGTTAGAGGGTTGTTTTGAATTCTCACCCTCGAACGCCATTTTTTTAAGCTTAGGTCATGAAATATGTAAATTATGGTTCTATTCTCCAATCGGGTGCCCCGTGGCTGCGGGAGCTGTTCCTACGAGTTACGTTGGTCCCGTGGGAAGTGTTGGTGGCACCCACGGGGACGTTCGGGGGCTGTTTCGAGTTTTCACCCTCTAACGCCATGTTTTTAATCCTAAGTCTAGAAATATGCAAATTACCGTCGTATTATCAAACCAGGGGTCCCGCGGCTGCGGGGTCAGTTCCTATGAGTTACATTGGTCCCGTGGGAGGTGTTGAAGCCACCCACGGGCCCTTCGAGGGCTGTTTCGAGTTTTCATCCTCTAACGTCATGTTTTTACGCCTAAGTCTTGAAAAAAGCAAATTTTCATCATACTCTCGAACCGAGAGACACACGGTTGTGGGGTCAGTTCCTACGAGTTACATTGGTCCCGAGGGAGGTGTTAGCGCCACCCACGGGGCCATTCGGGTGCTGTTTCGAGTTTTCACCCTCTAACGCCATGTTTGGCTTAAGTCTAGAAATATGCAAATTAACTTTGTATTCTCAAATTGGGAGACTCGCGGCTGCGGGGTCAGTTCCTACGAGTTAAATTGGTCCCGTGGGAGATGTTGGTGCCACCAACGGTGCCGTTCGTGGGTTGTTTTGTGTTTTCACCCTCTAACGCCATGTTTTTAAGCCTAAGTCTAGAAATATGGAAATTACCATCGTACTCTCAAATTGGGAGTCCCGCGGCTGCGGGGTCAGTTCCTACGAGTTACATTGGTCCCATGGGAGGTGTTGGTGCCACCCATGGGGCCGTCAGAGGGTTGTTTTAAGTTTTCACACTCTAACGCCATGTTTTTAAGCTTGTGTCAAGAAATATCCAAATTACCGTCGTAGTCTTAAACCTAGGGTCCCGTGGCTACGGGGTCCGTTCCTACAAGTTACATTGGTCCCGTGGGAGGTGTTGGTGCCACCCACGAGGACGTTAGAAGGCTGTTTCGAGTTTTCACCCTCTAACACCATGTTTTAAAGCCTAAGTCTAGAAATATGCAAATTATCTTCGTATTCTCAAAACGGGAGTCCCGCGGCTGTCGGGTCCGTTCCTATGAGCTACATTGGTCCCGTGGGTGGTGTTGGTGCCACCCACGGGGACGTTCGGGGGCTTTTTTGAGTTTTCACCCTCTAACATCATGTTTTTACGCCTAAGTCTTGAAATATGCAAATTATCATCGTACTCTCGAACCGAGAGACCCACGGCTGTGGGGTTAGTTCCTACGAGTTACATTGGTCCCGTGGGAGGTGTTGGCGTCGCCCACGGGGCCGTTCGAACGATGTTTCGAGTTTCATCATCTAATGCCATGTTTTTCTTAAGTCTAAAAATATGCAAATTACCATCGTATTCTCTAACCGGGAGTTTCGCGGCTGCGGGGTTTGTTCCTACGAGTTACATTGGTCCTGTGGGAGGTGTTGGTGCCACCCACGGGGACGTTCGGGGGCTGTTTTGAGTTTTCACCTTCTAACGCCATGTTTTTAAGCCTAAGTCTAGAAATATGGAAATTACCATCGTACTCTCAAATTGGGAGTCCCGCGGCTGCGGGGTCAGTTCCTACGAGTTACATTGGTCCCATGGGAGGTGTTGGTGCCACCCATGGGGCCGTCAGAGGGTTGTTTTAAGTTTTCACACTCTAACGCCATGTTTTTAAGCTTGTGTCAAGAAATATCCAAATTACCGTCGTAGTCTTAAACCTAGGGTCCCGTGGCTACGGGGTCCATTCCTACAAGTTACATTGGTCCCGTGGGAGGTGTTGGTGCCACCCACGAGGACGTTAGAAGGCTGTTTCGAGTTTTCACCCTCTAACACCATGTTTTAAAGCCTAAGTCTAGAAATATGCAAATTATCTTCGTATTCTCAAAACGGGAGTCCCGCGGCTGTCGGGTCCGTTCCTATGAGCTACATTGGTCCCGTGGGTGGTGTTGGTGCCACCCACGGGGACGTTCGGGGGCTTTTTTGAGTTTTCACCCTCTAACATCATGTTTTTACGCCTAAGTCTTGAAATATGCAAATTATCATCGTACTCTCGAACCGAGAGACCCACGGCTGTGGGGTTAGTTCCTACGAGTTACATTGGTCCCGTGGGAGGTGTTGGCGTCGCCCACGGGGCCGTTCGAACGATGTTTCGAGTTTCATCATCTAATGCCATGTTTTTCTTAAGTCTAAAAATATGCAAATTACCTTCCTATTATCAAACCGGGAGTTCCTCGGCTACGGGTTCAGTTCCTATGAGTTACATTGGTCCCGTGGGAGCTGTTGGTGCCACCCACGGGGCCATTCGGGGGCTGTTTCGAGTTTTCACCCTCTAAGACCATGTTTTTAAGCCTAAGTCTCAAAATATGAAAATTACCGTCGTATTCTCAAACGGGGAGTCCCGCGGCTGCGGGGTCAATTTCTACGAGTTACATTGGTCCCGTGGGAGGTGTTGGTGCCACGCACGGGGCCGTTAAAGGTCTATTTCGAGTTTTCAGGCTCGAACGCCATGTTTTTAATCCGAATTTAAGAAATATGCAAATTATCGTTGTGTTCTCAAACTGGGAGTCCCACGGCTACGGGGTCTGTTCCTACGAGTTACGTTGGTTCCGTAGGATGTGTTGTTGCCACCCACGGGGTCGATCGGGGGCTGTTTTGAGTTTTCACCCTCTAACGCCATGTTTTTAAGCCTTAGTCTAAAAATATGCAAATTATCATCGTATTCTCAAACCGGGAGTCCCGCGGCTATGGGGTCTGCTCCTACGAGTTATGTTGGTCCCGTGGGAGGTGTTGGTGCCATCCACGGGGCCGTTCGAGGGCTGTTTCGAGTTTTCTCCCTCGAAGGCATTGTTTTTAAGCCTAAGTCAAGAAATATGCAAATTATCATTGTATTTTCAAATCGGGATTCCCGCGGCTGCGAGTCAGTTCCTACGAGTTACATTGGTCCCATGGGAGGTGTTGGTGCCACCCACGGGGACATTAGAGGGTTGTTTTTAGTTTTCACCCTCTAACGACATATTTTTAAGACTATGTCAAGAAATATGGAAATTATCATCGTATTCTCAAACCGGGAGTCCCTCGGCTACGGGGTGAGTTCCTACGAGTTTCATTGGTCCTGTGGGAGGTGTCGGTGCCACCCATGGGGACGGTCGGGGGTTGTTTCGAGTTTTCACCCTCTAACGTCATATTTTTTAGCCTAAGTCTAGAAATATTCAAATTACCATCGTATTCTCAAACCGGGAGTCCCGCTGCTGCGAGGTCAGTTCCTACGAGTTACATTGGTCCCGTGGGAGGTGTTGGGGCTGCCCACGGGGACGTTCGGGGGCTGTTTCGAGTTTTCACCCTCTAATGTCATGTTTTTAAGCCTAAGTCTAGAAATATTCAAATTACAATCATACTCTCAAATCGGGAGACCCGCGGCTGCAGGGTCAGTTCCTACGAGTTACATTGGTCCCGAGGGAGGTGTTAGCGCCACCCACGGGGCCATTCGGGTGTTGTTTCGAGTTTTCACCCTCTAACGCCATGTTTGCCTTAAGTCTAGATATATGGAAATTACCTTTGTATTCTCAAATTGGGAGACTCGCGTCTGCGGGGTCAGTTCCTATGAGTTACATTGGTCCCGTGGTAGGTGTTGGTGCCACCCACGGGGACATTCGTGGGCTATTTTGAGTTCTCATCCTCTAACGCCATATCTTTAAGCCTGTGTCAAGAAATATGCAAATTATCATCGTATTGTCAAATCAGGAGTCCCGCAGCTGCGGCGTCAATTCCTACGAGTTACATCGGTCATGTGGGAGGTGTTGGTGCAGTCCACGGGGCCGTTCGGGGGCTGTTTCGAGTTTTCACCCTCTAACGCTATATTTTAAGCCTAAGTCTAGAAATATGCAAATTATCATCGTACTCTCAAACGGGGAGTCCCGCAGTTGCGGGGTTAGTTCCTACAAGTTACATTGGTCCCGTGGGAGGTGTTGGTGCCACCAACAGGGCCGTTCGGGGGCTGTTTTGAGTTTTCACCCTCTAACACCATGTTTTTAAGCCTAAGTCTCGAAATATGCAAATTATCATTGTATTCTCAAACCGGGAGTCCCGCGGCTATGGGGTCAGTTACTAAGACTTACATTGATGCCGTGGGAGGTGTTGGTGCCACCCACGGTGCAGTTAGAGGGTTGTTTCGAGTTTTTACCCTCTAACGCCATGTTTTCAAGCCTGTGTCAAAAAATATGCAAATTATCGTTGTATTCTCAAACCGGGAGTACCGCGGCTGCGGGGTCAGTTCTTACGAGTTACATTAGTTCCGTGGGATGATTTGGTGCCACCCACATGGACGTTCGAGGGCTGTTTCGTATTCTCAAATCGGGAGTCCCGCAGCTACGGGGTTTGTTCCTACGAGTTACGTTGGTCCCGTGGGAGTTGTTGGTGCCACCCACGGGGCCGTTAGAGGGCTATTTTGAATTCTCACCCTCGAACGCCATGTTTTTAATCTTAGGTCATGAAATATGCAAATTATGTATCTATTCTCCAAACGGGAGCCCCGCGGCTGCGGGGTCTGTTCCTACGAGTTACGTTGGTCCCGTGGGAAGTGTTGGTGGCACCCACGGGGACGTTCGGGGGCTGTTCCGAGTTTTCATCCTCTAACGCCATGTTTTTAATCCTATGTCTAGAAATACGCAAATTACCATCGTATTCTCAAACCAGGGGTCCCGCGGCTGCGGGGCCAGTTCCTACAAGTTACATTGGTCCCGTGGGAGGTGTTGAAGCCACCCACGGGGCCGTTCGAGGGCTGTTTCGAGTTTTCACCCTCTAACGTCATGTTTTTACGCCTAAGTCTTGAAAAATGCAAATTTTCATCGTACTCTCGAATCGAGAGACCCATGGTTGTGGGGTCAGTTCCTACGAGTTACATTGGTCCCATGGGACGGGTTGGCGCCACCAATGGGGACTTTCGAGGGCTGTTTTGAGTTTTCACCCTCCAACGCCATGTTTTGCTTAAGTCTAAAAATATGCAAATTATATTCCTATTCTCAAGTCAGGAGTCCCTCGGCTGCGGGATCAGTTCCCATGAGTTACATTGGCCCCGTGGGAGCTGTTGGTGCCACCCACAGGGATGTTCGGGGTCTGTTTCAAGTTTTCAGCCTCTAACGCCATGTTTTAAAGCCTAAGTCAAGAAATATGCAAATTATCGTTGTATTCTCAAATCGGGAGTCCCGCGGCTATGGGTTCGGTTCCTACGATTTACATTAGTTCCGTGAGAGGTGTTGGTGCCACCCACAGGGACGTTCGGGGGATGTTTAGAGTTTTCACCCTCTAACGCCATGTTTTTAAGCCTACGTCTAGAAATATACAAATTACCATCGTATTCTCAAATCAGGAGAACCGCGGCTGCAGGTTTAGTTCCTACGAGTTACATTGGTCCCGTGGTAGGTGTTGGTGCCACCCACGGGTCCGTTCGGGTTCTGTTTCGAGTTTTCAACCTCGAACGCCATGTTTTTAAGCCTAAGTCAAGAAATATGCAAATTATCATTGTATTCTCAAATTGGGAGTCCCGCGGCTACAGGGTCTATTCCTACGAGTTATGTTGGTCCCGTGGGAGGTGTTGGTGCCACCCAAGGGGACGTTCGGGGGCTGTTTCGAATTTTCACCCTCTAACGCCTAGTTTTTAAGCCTAAGTCTAGAAATATGTAAATTACCGTCGTATTCTCAAATCGGGAGTCCCGCAGCTGCGGGGTCAGTTCCTACGAGTTACATTGGTCCCGTGGGAGGTGTTGGTGCCACCCACGGGGCCGTTCGGGGCTGTTTCGAGTTTTTACCCTCTAACGCCAAGTTTTTTAGCCTATGTCTAGAAATATGCAAATTACCGTCGTATTCTCAAATCGGGAGTCCCGCGGCTACGAGTCAGTTCCTACGAGTTACATTGGTCCCGTGGGAGGTGTTGGTGCCACCCGCGGGGCCGTTAGAGGGTTGTTTTGAGTTTTCACACTCTAACGACATGTTTTTAAGACTATGTCAAGAAATATGGAAATTATCATCGTATTCTCAAACCGGGAGTCCCTCGGCTACGGGGTGAGTTCCTACGAGTTTCATTGGTCCTGTGGGAGGTGTTGGTGCCACCCACGGGGACGGTCTGGGGTTGTTTCGAGTTTTCACCCTTTAACGCCTTGTTTTTAAGCTTAAGTCTAGAAATATTCAAATTACCGTCGTATTCTCAAACCGGGAGTCCCGCGGCTGCGAGGTCAGTTCCTACGAGTTACATTGGTCGCGTGGGAGGTGTTGGTGCCGCCCACGGGGACGTTCGGGGGCTGTTTCGAGTTTTCACCCTCTAATGTCATGTTTTTAAGCCTAAGTCTAGAAATATGCAAATTACCATCATACTCTCAAATCGGGAGACCCGCGGCTGCGGGGTCAATTCCTACGAGTTACATTGTTCCCGTGGGAGGTGTTGATGCCATCCACGGGGCCGTTCGAGGGCTGTTTCGAGTTTTCACCCTCTAACGTCATGTTTTTACGCCTAAGTCTTGAAAAATGCAAATTTTCATCGTACTCTTGAATCGGAAGACCCACGGTTGTGGCGTCAGTTCCTACGAGTTACATTGGTCCCGTGGGAGGGGTTAGCGCCACCAACGGGGACGTTCGAGGATTGTTTCGAGTTTTCAGCCTCCAACGCCATGTTTTTAAGCCTATGTCTAGAAATATGTAAATTACCGTCGTATTCTCAAATCGGGAGTCCCGCGGCTGCGGGGTCAGTTCCTACGAGTTGCATTGGTCCCGTGGGAGGTGTTGATGCCACCCACGGGGCCATTCGGGGTTGTTTTGAGTTTTCACCCTCTAACGCCATGTTTTTAAGCCTAAGCCTAGAAATATTCAAATTACAGTCGTATTCTCAAACTGGGAGTCCCGCGGCTACGAGTCAGTTCCTACGAGTTACATTGGTCCTGTGGGAGGTGTTGGTGCCACCCACGGGGCCGTTAGAGGCCTGTTTTGAGTTCTCACCCTCTAACGCCATGTTTTTAAGCCTAACTCTAAAAATACACAAATTACAGTCGTATTCTCAAATGAGGAGTCCCGCGGCTGCGGGGTCAGTTTCTACGACTTACATTGGTCCCGTGGGAGGTGTTGGTGCCACCCAAGGGTCCGTTAGAGGGCTGTTTCGAGTTTTCACCCTCGAACACCATCTTTTAAAGCCTAAGCCCAGAAATATGCAAATTATCGTTGTATTCTCAAACCGGGAGTCCCGCGGCTGCGGGGTCTGTTCCTACGGGTTACATTGGTCCCGTGGGAGGTTTTGGTGCCACCCACGGGGACGTTCGGGGGTTGTTTCGTGTTTTCACCCTCTAACATCATGTTTTTAAGCCTAAGTCTAGAAATATGTAAATTACCATCATACTCTCAAACCGGGAGACCCGCGGATGAAGGGTCAGTTCCTACGAATTACATTGGTCCCGTGGGAGGTGTTAGCGCCACCCACGGGGCCATTCGGGGGTTGTTTCGAGTTTTCACTCTCTAACGCCATATTTGGTTTAACTCTAGAAATACGCAAATTACCTTCCTATTCTGAAATTCGGAGACCCGCGGCTATGGGGTCAGTTCCTATGAGTTACATTGGTCCCGTGGGAGGTGTTGGTGCCACCCATGGGGACGTTCGAGGGCTATTTCAAGTTCTCACCCTCTAACGCCATATCTTTAAACCTAAGTCTAGAAATATACAAATTATCTTCATATCGTCAAATCAGGAGTCTCGCGGCTGCGGGGTCACTTCCTACCAGTTACAATGGTCCGGTGGGAGGTGTTGGTGCTGGCCACGGGGCCGTTCGGGGGTTGTTTCGAGTTTTCACCCTCTAACGCCATATTTTTAAGCCTAAGTCTAAAAATATGCAAATTATCGCCGTACTCTCAAACAGAGAATCCCACGGCTACGGGGTCAATTCCTACGAGTTACATTGGTCCCGTGCGAGGTCTTGGTGCCACCAACGGGGCCGTTCGGGGGCTGTTTAGAGTTTTCACCCTCTAACACCATGTTTTTAAGCCTAGGTCTAGAAATATGCAAATTACCATCGTATTCTCAAATCGGGTGTCCCACGGCTGCGGGGTTAGTTCCTACGAGTTACATTGGTCCCGTGGGAGGTGATGGTGCCACCCACGGGACCTTTAGAGGGTTGTTTCGAGTTTTCACCCTCTAACTCCATGTTTTTAAGCCTGTGTCAAGAAATATGCAAATTACCATCATAGTCTTAAACCGGGTGTCCCGCGGCTACAGGGTCCGTTCCTACAAGTTACATTGGTCCCGTGGGAGGTGTTGGTGCCACCCACGGGGACATTAGAAGGCTGTTTCGAGTTTTCACCCTCTAACACAATATTTTTAAGCCTAAGTCTAGAAATAAGCAAATTATCATCGTATTCTCAAAACGGGAGTCCCGCGGCTGTCGGCTCAGTTCCAATGAGTTACATCGGTCCCGTGGGAGGTGTTGGAGCCACCCACGGGGCCGTTCGAGGGCTGTTCCGAGTTTTCATCCTCTAATATCATGTTTTACTGAAGTCTAAAAATATGCAAATTACCGTCCTATTCTCAAACCGGGAGTCCCTCGGCTGCGGGGTCAGTTCCTATGAGTTACATTGGTCCCGTGGGAGCTGTTGGTGCCACCCACGGGAACGTTCGGGGTCTGTTTCGAGTCCAAACCCTCTAACGCCATGTTTTTAAGCCTAAGTCTCGAAATATGTAAATAATCATCGTATTCTTAAAGCAGGAGTCCTGCGGCTGTGGGGTCAATTCCTACGAGTTACATTAGTCCTGTGGGCGGTGTTGGGGCCATCCACGGGGCCGTTCGGTGGCTGTTTCGAGTTTTTACCCTCTAACGTCATATTTTTGAGCCTAAGTCTAGAAATATGCAAATTATCCTAGTAATCTCAAACAGAGAGTCCCGCGGCAGCGAGGTCAGTTCCTACGAGTTACATTGGTCCCGTGGGAGGTGTTGGTGCCACCCACGGGCCCTTTCGGGGGTTGTTTCGAGTTTTCACCCTCTAATGCCATGTTTTTAAGCTTAAGTCTAAAAATATGCAAATTACCGTCGTATTCTCAAATGGGGAGCCCCGCGGCTGCGGGGTCAGTTTCTAAGAGTTACATTGGTCCCGTGGGAGGTGTTGGTGCCACCCACGGGGCTGTTAGGGGGCTATTTCGAGTTTTCAACCTTGAACGCCATGTTTTTAAGCGTAAGTCAAGAAATATGCAAATTATCGTTGTATTCTCAAATCGGGAGTCGCGCGGCTACGGGGTCTGTTCCTACGACTTACGTTGGTCCCGTGGGAGGTGTTGGTGCCACCCACGGGGCCGTTAGAGGGCTTTTTGGAGTTTCACCCTCGAACACCATGTTTTTAAGCCTAGGTCAAGAAACATTCAAATTATCGTTGTATTCTCAAATCGGGAGTCCCGCTGCTGCGGGATTTGTTCCTACGAGTTACGTTGGTCCCGTGGGAAGTGTTGGTGCCACCCAACGGGACGTTAGGGGGCTGTTTTGAGTTTTCACCCTCTAACGCCATGTTTTTAATCCTAAGTCTAGAAATATGAAAATTACGATCGTATTCTCAAACCAGGGGTCCCGCGGCTGCGGGGACCGTTCCTATGAGTTACATTGGTCCCGCGGGAGGTGTTAGTGCCACCCACGGGGCCGTTCGAGGGCTGTATTGAGTTTTCACCCTCTAACGCCATGTTTTGCTTAAGAGTAAAAATATGCAAATTACCTTCCTGTTCTCAAATCGGGAGTCCCTCGGCTGCGGGGCCAGTTCCTATGAGTTATATCGGTCCCGTGGGAGCTGTTGGTGCCACCCATGGGGACGTTTAGGGTCTGTTTCAAGTTCTCACCCTCTAACGCCATGTTTTTAAGCCTAAGTCTAGAAATATGTAAATACCGTCGTATTCTCAAACGAGGAGTCCCGCGGCTGTGGGATCAGTTTCTACGAGTTACATTGATCCCGTGGGAGGTGTTGGTGCCACCCACGGGGCCGTTAGAGTGTTGTTTCGAGTTTTCACCCTTGAACGCCATGTTTTTAAGCCTAAGTCAAGAAATATGCAAATTATCGTTGTATTCTTAAACCGGGACTCCCGCGGATATGGGGTCTGTTCCTACGAGTTACATTGGTCCCATGGGAAGTTTTGGTGTCACCCACTGGGACGTTCGGGTGATGTTTCGAGTTTTCACCCTCTAACACCATGTTTTTAAGGCAAAGTCTAGAAATATGCAAATTATCGTCATATTCTCAAATCGGGAGCCCCGCGGCTGTGGGGTCAGTTCCTACGAGTTACATTGGTCCCGTGGGAGGTGTTGGTGCCACCCACGGGGCCGTTCGGGGGCTGTTTTGAGTTTTCACCCTCTAACGCCATGTTTTTAAGCCTAAGTCAAGAAATATGCAAATTATGGTTGTATTCTCAAACCGAGAGTCCCGCGGCTGCGGGGTCTATTCCTATGAGTTACATTGGTCCCATGGGAGGTGTTGGTGCCACCCAAGGGGACGTTCGGGGGCTGTTTCGAGTTTTCACCCTCTAACATCATGTGTTTAAGCCTAAGTCTAGAAATATGCATTTTACCATCATACTCTCAAACCGGGAATCCCGCGGTTGCAGGGTCAGTTCCTACGAGTTACATTGGTCCCGTGGGAGGTGTTGGCGCCACCCACGGGGTCATTCGAGGGCTGTTTTGAGTTTTCACCCTCTAACGCCATGTTTTGCTTTAGTCTAAAAATACGCAAATTACCTTCGTATTCTTAAATTGGGAGTCCCGCGGCTACGGGGTCAGTTCCTATGAGTTACATTGGTCCCATGGGAGGTGTTAGTGCCATCCACGGGGTCGTCCGGGGGCTATTTCGAGTTCTCACCCTCTAACGCCATATCTTTAAACCTATGTCTAGAAATATGCAAATTATCATCGTATTGTCAAATCGGGAGTCCCGTGGCTGCGGGGTCAGTTCCTACGAGTTACATTGGTCCTGTGGGTGGTGTTGGTGCCGCCCACGGGGCCGTTCGGGGGTGGTTTCGAGTTTTCACCCTCTAACGCCATATTTTTAAGCCTAAGTCTAGAAATATTCAAATTATCTTCGTACTCTCAAACAGGGAGTCCCGCGGCTGCGGGGTCAGTTCCTACGAGTTAAATTGTCCCGTGGGAGGTGTTGGTGCCACCAATGGGGCTGTTCGGGGGCTGTTTTGAGTTTTCACCCTCTAACGCCATGTTTTTAAGCCTCTGTCAAGAAATATTCAAATTATCATCGTATTCTCTAACCGGCAGTCCCGCCGCTACGGGGTCAGTTCCTATGAGTTAAATTGGGCCCATGGGAGGTGTTGGTGCCACCCACAGGGCTGTTAGAGGGTTGTTTCGAGTTTTCACACTCTAACGCCTTGTTATTGAGCCTATGTCAAGAAATATGCAAATTACCATCGTAGTCTTAAACGGGGAGTCCCGCGGCTACGGGGTCCATTCTTACTAGTTACATTGGTCCCGTGGGAGGTTTTGGTTCCACCCACGGGTACGTTAGAGGGTTGTTCTGAGTTTTCACCCTCTAACACCATGTTTCTAAGCCTAAGTCTAAAAATATAAAAATTATCGTCGTATTGTCAAAACGGGAGTTCCGCGGCTGTCGGGTCAGTTCCTATGAGTTACATTGGTCCGGTGGGTGGTGTTGGTGCCACCCACGGGGCCGTTCGAGGGTTGTTTCAAGTTTCACCCTCTAATATCATGTTTTGATTAAGTCTAAAAATATGAAAATTACGTTCCTCTTCTCAAACCGGGAGTCCCTCGGCTGTGGGGTGAGTTCCTATGAGTTACATTGGTCCCGTGGGAGCTGTTGGTGCCACCCACGGGAACGTTCGGAATCTGTTTCGAGTTCTCACCCTCTAACGCCATGTTTTTAACCCTAAGTCTAGAAATATGAAAATAATCAACGTATTCTTAAACCGGGAATCCTGCAGCTATGGGGTCAGTTCCTACGAGTTACATTGGTCCCGTGGAAGGTGTTGGTGCTATCCACGGGGCCGTTCGGTTGCTGTTTCGAGTTTTCACACTCTAACGTCATATTTTTAAGCCTAAGTCAATAAATATGCAAATTAGCGTCGTAATCTCAAACAGAGAGTCCCTCGACTGCGGGGTCAGTTCCTACGAGTTACATTGGTCCCGTGGGAGGTGTTGGTGCCACCCACGGCGCCGTTCGGGGGATGTTTCGAGTTTTCACCCTCTAATGCCATGTTTTTAATATTAAGTCTATAAATATTCAAATTAGGGTCGTATTCCCAAACGGGGAGTCCCGCGGCTGCGGGGACAGTTTCTACGAGTTACATTGGTCCCGTGGGAGGTGTTGGTGCCACCCACGGGGCCGTTAGAGGGTTGTTTCGAGTTTTCACCCTCAAACGCCATATTTTTAAGCCTAAGTCAAGAAATATTCAAATTATCGTGGTATTCTCAAACCGAGAGTCCCGCGGCTGCGGGTTCTGTTCCTACGAGTTACATTGGTCCCGTGGGAGGTGTTGGTGCCACCCATGGGGACGTTCGGGGATTGTTTCGAGTTTTCACCCTCTAACGTCATGTTTTTAAGCCTAAGTCTGGAAATATGCAAATTACCATCATAATCTCAAACCGGACGACCCGCGGCTGCAGGGTCTGTTCCTACGAGTTACATTGGTCCCGTGGGAGGTGTTGGCGCCACCCACGGGGCCATTAGGGGGCTGTTTCGAGTTTTCACCCTCTAACGCAATGTTTGGATTAAGTCTAGAAATATGCAAATTACCTTCGTATTCTCAAATTGGGAGACCCGCGGCTACGGGGTCAGTTTCTATGAGTTACATTGGTCCCGTGGGAGGTGTTGGTGCCATCCACGGGGACGTTCGGGGGTATTTCGAGTTCTCACCCTCTAATGCCATATCTTTAAACCTAAGTCGATAAATATGCAAATTATCATCGTATTGTCAAATCCGGAGTCCCGTGGCTGCGGGGTCAATTCCTACGAGTTACATTGGTCCTGTGGGAGGTGTTGGTGCCGCCCACGGGGCCGTTCGGGGGCAATTTCGAGTTTTCACCCTTTGTCGCCATATTTTTAAGCCTAAGTCTAGAAATAAGCAAATTATCATCGTACTCTCAAACATAGAGTCCCGCGGGTGCGGGGTCAGTTCCTACGAGCTACATTGGTCCCGTGGGAGGTGTTAGTGCCACCAACGAGGCCGTTCGGGGGCTGTTTTGAGTTTTCACCCTCTAACACCATGTTTTTAAGCCTAAATCTAGAAATATACAAATTACCATCGTATTCTAAAACCGGGAGTGCCGCGGCTACGGGGCCAGTTCGTACGAGTTATAATTGTCCCATGGGAGGTGTTGGTGCCATCCACGGGGCCGTTAGAGGGCTGTGTCGAGTTTTCACCCTCTAACGCCATGTTTTTAAGCATGTGTCAAGAAATATACAAATTATTGTCGTATTCTCAAACCGGGAGTCCCGCGGCTACGGGGTCAGTTCTTACGAGTTACATTTGTCCCGTGGGATGTGTTGGTGCCAGCCACGAGGACGTTCGGGGGATGTTTCTAGTTTTCCCCTTCTAACGCCATGTTTTTAAGCCTAAGTCTATAAATATGCAAGTTATCATCGTACTCTCAAACAGAGAGCCCCGCAACTGCGGGGTCAGCTCCTACGAGTTAAATTGGTCCCGTGGGAGGTGTTGGTTCCACCAACGGGGCCGTTCGGGGGCTGTTTTGAGTTTTCACCCTCTAACGCAATGTTTTTAAGCCTAAGTCTAGAAATATGCAAATTTCCATGGTATTCTCTAACCGGGAGTCCCGCGGCTGCGGGGTCCGTTCCTATAAGTTACATTGGTCCCGTGGGAGGTGTTGGTTCCACCCACGGGGACGTTAGAGGGATGTTTCGAGTTTTCACCCTCTAACACCATGTTTTTAAACTTAAGTCTAAAAATATGCAAATTATCATCGTATTCTCAAAACGGGAGTCCCGCGGCTGTCGGGTTAGTTCCTATGAGTTACATTGGTCACGTGGGAGGTGTTGGCGCCACCTACCGGGCCGTTCGAGGGCTGTTTCGAGTTTTCACCCTCTAATATCATGTTTTGCTTAAGTCTAAAAATATGCAAATTACCTGTCTATTCTCAAACCGGGAATCCCTTGGTTGCGGGGTCAGTTCCTCTGAGTTACATTGGTCCCGTGGGAGCTGTTGGTGCCACGCACGGGAACGTTCGGGGTCTGTTACGAGTTTTCACCCTCTAACGCCATGTTTTTAAGCCTATGTCTAGAAATATGCAAATGATCATATTATTCTTAAACCAGGAGTCCTGCAGCTACGGGGTCAGTTCCAACGAGTTACATTGGTCCCGTGGGAGGTGTTGGTGCCATCCACGGGGCCGTTCGGTTGCTGTTTCGAGTTTTCACACTCTAACGTCATATTTTTAAGCCTAAGTCTAGAAATATGCAAATTATCGTCGTAATCTCAAACATAGAGTCCCGCGGCTGCGGGGTCAGTTCCTACGAGTTACATTGGTCCCGTGGGAGGTGCTGGTGCCACCCACGGGGCCGTTAGAGGGTTGTTTCGAGTTTTCACCCTCGAACGCCATGTTTTTAAGCCTAAGTCAAGAAATATGCAAATTATTGTTGTATTCTCAAATCGGGAGTCCCGCGACTACGGGGTCTGTTCCTACGAGTTACGTTGGTCCCGTGGGAGGTGTTGATGCCACCCACGGGGCCGTTAGAGGGCCATTTCGAGTTTTCACCCTCGAACGCCATGTTTTTAAGCCTAGGTCAAGTAATATACAAATTATCGTTATATTCTCAAACCGAGAGTCCCGCAGCTGCGGGTTCTGTTCCTACGAGTTACATTGGTCCCGTGGGAGGTGTTGGTGCCACCCACGGAGACGTTCGGGGGATCTTTTGAGTTTTCACCCTCTAACGTCATGTTTTTAAGCCTAAGTCTAGAAATATGCCTATTACGATCATACTCTCAAACCACGAAACCCGCGACTGCAGGGTCAGTTCCTACGAGTTACATTGGTCCCGTGGTAGGTGTTGAAGCCACCCACGGGGCCATTCGGGGGCTGGTTTGAGTTTTCACCCTCTAACGCCATGTTTGGCTTAAGACTAGATATACGAAAATTACCTTCATATTTTCATATTGGGAGACCCGTGGCTACGGGTTCAGTTCCTATGAGTTACATTGGTCCCGTGGGACGTGTTGGTGCTACCCACGGGGACGTTCGGGAGCTATTTCGAGTTCTCACCCTCTAACGCCATATCTTTAAACCTAAGTCAAGAAATATCCAAATTATCATCGTATTGTCAAATTGGGAGTCCCGCGGCTGCGGGGTCAGTTCCTACAAGTTACATTGGTCCTATGGGAGGTGTTGGTGCCGCCCACGGGGCCGTTCGGTGGCTGTTTCGAGTTTCACCCTCTAACGCCATATTTTTAAGCCTAAGCCTAGAAATACGCAAATTATAGTCGTACTCTCAAACAGAGAGTCCCACGGCTGCGGGGTCTGTTCCTACGAGTTACGTTGGTCCCGTGGTAGGTGCTGGTGCCACCAACGGGGCAGTTCGGGGGCTGTTTTGAGTTTTCAACCTCTAACACCATGTTTTTAAGCTTAAGTTTATAAATATGCAAATTACCGTCCTACTCTTAAACCGAGAGTCCCGCGGCTACGGGGTCAGTTCCTACGAGTTACATTGGTCCCGTGGGAGGTGTTGGTGCCCCCCACGGGGCCGTTAGAGGGTTGTTTCGAGTTTTCACCCTCTAATGCCATGTTTTTAAGCCTAACTCTAGAAATATGTAAATTACTATCGTATTCTCAAATCGGGAGTCCCACGACTGCGGGGTCAGTTCCTACGAGTTACATTTGTCCCGTGGGAGGTGTTGGTGCCACCCACGGGGCCGTTTGGGGCTGTTTTGAGTTTTCACCCTCTAACGCCATGTTTTTAAGCCTAAGTCGAGAAATATGCAAATTACCATCGTATTCTCAAACCGGGAGTCCCGCGGCTGCGAGTCAGTTCCTATGAGTTACATTGGTCCTGTGGGAACTGTTGGTGCCACCCACGGGGCCGTTAGAGGGCTGTTTTGAGTTTTCACCCTCTAACGACATTTTTTTAAGACTAAGTCAAGAAATATGGAAATTATCATCGTATTCTCAAACTGGGAGTCCCGCGGCTATGGGCTGAGTTCCTACGAGTTACATTGGTCCCGTGGGAGGTGTTGGTGCCACCTACGGGGCCGTTTGGGGCGGTTTCGAGTTTTCACCCTTTAACGCCATGTTTTTAAGCCTAATCTAGAAATATTCAAATTACCGTCATATTCTCAAACTGGGAGTCCCGCGGCTGCGACGTCAGTTCCTAAGAGTGACATTGGTCCCGTGGGAGATGTTGGTGCCACCCACGGGGTCGTTCGGGGGCTATTTCGAGTTTTCACCCTCTGACGTCATGTTTTTAGGCCCAAGTCTAGAAATATGCAAATTACCATCATAATATCAAACCGGGCGACCCGCGGCTGTAGGGTCTGTTCCTACGAGTTACATTGGTCCCGTGGGAGGTGTTGGCGCCACCCACGGGGCCATTCGGGGGCTGTTTTGAGTTTTCACCCTCTAACGCCTTGTTTGGCTTAAGTCTAGAAATATGGAAATTACCTTCATATTCTCATATTGGGAGATCCACGGCTACGGGGTCAGTTCCTATGAGTTACATTGGTCCCGTGGGAGGTGTTGGAGCCACCCACGGGGACGTTCGGGGGTATTTCGAGTTCTCACCCTCAAACGCCATATCTTTGATCCTAAGTCTAGAAATATGCAAATTATCATCGTATTATCAAATTGGGAGTCCCGCGGCTCCGGGGTCAGTTCCTATGAGTTGCATTGGTCCTATGGGAGGTGTTGGTGTCGCCCAAGGGGCCGTTCGGGGGCTGTTTCGAGTTTTCACCCTCTAACGCCATATTTTTAAGCCTAAGCCTAAATATATGCAAATTACCGTCGTACTATCAAACAGAGAGTCCCACATCTGCGGGGTCAGCTCCTACGAGTTACATTGTTGCCGTGGGAGGTGTTGGTGCCACCCACGGGGCCGTTAGAGGGCTGTTTCGAGTTTTCACCCTCTAACGCCATGTTTTTAAGCCTGTGTCAAGAAATATGCAAATTATCATCGTATTCTCAAATCGGGAGTACCGCGGCTGCGGGGTCAGTTCTTACGAGTTACATTGGTCCCGTGGGATGTGTTGGTGCCACCCACGGGGCCGTTAGAGGGTTGTTTTGAGTTTTCACCCTCTAACACCATGATTTTAAACCTAAGTCTAAAAATATCCAAATTATCGTCGTATTCTCAAAATGGGAGTCCCGCGGCTGTCGGGTTAGTTCCTATGAGTTACATTGGTCACCTGGGAGGTGTTGGTGCCACCCACGGGGCCGTTCAAGGGATATTTCGAGTTTTCACCCTCTAATATCATGTTTTGCTTAACTCTAAAAATATGCAAACTAACTGTATATTGTCAAACTGGGAGTCCCTTGGCTACGCGGTCAGTTCTTATGAGTTACATTGGTCCCGTGGGAGCTGTTGGTGCCACGCACGGGGACGTTCAGGGTCTGTTTCGAGTTCTCACCTTCTAACGCCATGTTTTTAAGCCTAAGTCTAGAAATATTCAAATAATCATCGTATTCTTAAACCGAGAGTCCTGCGGTTGCGGGGTCAGTTCCTACGAGTTACATTGGTCCCGTGGGAGGTGTTGGTGGCACCCACGGGGCCGTTCCGGGGTTGTTTCGAGTTTTCACCCTCTAACTCCATGTTTTTAAGCTTAAGTCTAAAAATATGAAAATTATCATCGTATTCTCAAACGGGGAGTCCCGCAGCTGCGGGGTCAGTTTCTACGAGTTACATTGGTCCCGTGGGAGGTGTTGGTGCCACCCAAGGGGCCGTTAGAGGGTTGTTTCGAGTTTTCACCCTCGAACGCATTATTTTTAAGCCTAAGTCAAGAAATATGCAAATTATAGTTGTATTCTCAAACCGGGAGTCCCGCGGCTACGTGGTCTGTTCCTACGAGTTACGTTGGTTTGTGGGAGGTGTTGGTGCCACCCACGGGGCCGTTAGAGAGCCGTTTCGAGTTTTCACCCTCGAACGCCATGTTTTTAATCTTAGGTCAAATAATATGCAAATTATCATTGTATTCTCAAACCGGGAGTCCCGCGGTTACGGGTTCTGTTCCTACGAGTTACATTGGTCCCGTGGGAGGTGTTGGTGCCACTCACGGGGACGTTCGGGGGCTGTTTTGAGTTTTCACCATCTTATGTCATGTTTTTAAGCCTAAGTCTAGAAATATGCCTATTACCATAATACTCCCAAACCGGGAAACCCGCGGCTGTAGGGTCAGTTCTTACAAGTTACATTGGTCACGTGGGAGGTGTTGGCGCCACCCACGGGGCCATTCGGGGGCTGTTTTGAGTTTTCACCCTCTAACGCCATGTTTGGCTTAAGTCTAGAAATATGGAAATTACCTTCATATTCTCATATTGGGAGACACGCGGCTACGAGGTCAGTTCCTTTGAGTTACATTAGTCCTGCGGGAGGTGTTGGTGGCACCCAAGGGGACGTTCGGGGGCTATTTCGAGTTCTCACCCTCTAACGCCATATCTTTAAACCTAAGTCTAGAAATATGCAAATTACCATCGTACTATCAAACAAAGAGTCCCACGGTTGCGGGGTCTATTCCTACGAGTTACATTGGTCCAGTGGGAGGTGTTGGTTCCACCAACGGGGCCGTTCCGGGGTTGTTTTGAGTTTTCACTCTCTAACACAATGTTTTTAAGCCTAAGTCTAGAAATATGCAAATTACCATCGTATTCTCTAATCGGGAGTCTCGTGGCTGTGGGGTCAGTTCCCACGAGTTACATTGGTCCCATGGGAGGTGTTGGTGCCACCCACGGGGCCGTTAGAGGGCTGTTTCGAGTTTTCACCCTCTAATGCCATGATTTTAAGCTTAAGTCTAGAAATATGCAAATTATCGTCGTATTCTCAAACGGGGAGTCCCGCGGCTGTGGGGTCAGTTTCTACGAGTTACATTGGTCCCCTGGGAGGTGTTGGTGCCACCTAGGGGAACGTTCCGGGTCTAGTTCGAGTTATCACCCTCTAACGCCTTGTTTTTAAGCCTAAGTCTAGAAATATGCAAATAATCATCGTATTCTTAAACCGGGAGTCCTGCAGCTACGGGGTCAGTTCCTATGAGTTACATTGGTCCCTTAGGAGGTGTTGGTGGCATCCACGGGGCCGTTTAGTTGCTGTTTCGAGTTTCCACCCTCTAACAACATATTTTTAAGCCTAAGTCTAGAAATATGAAAATTATCGTCATAATCTCAAACAGAGAGTCTCGTGGCTGCGGGGTCAGTTCCTACGAGTTACATTGGTCCTGTGGGAGGTGTTGGTGCCACCCACGAGGACGTTCGGGGGCTGTTTTGAGTTTTCACCCTCTAACGCCATGTTTTTAAGCCTAAGTCTAGAAATATGCAAATTACTGTCGTATTCTCAAACAGAGAGTCCCGCGGCTGCGGGGTCAGCTCCTACGAGTTACATTGGTCCCATGGGAGGTATTAGTGCCACCAACGAGGCCGTTCGGGGGCTATTTTGAGTTTTCACCCTCTAACACCAGATTTTTAAGCCTAAGTCTAGAAATATGCAAATTACCATCGTATTCTAAAACCGGGAGTCCCGTGGCTACAGGGTCAGTTCGTACGAGTTACATTGGTCCCGTGGGAGGTGTTGGTGCCACCCACGGGGCCGTTAGAGGGTTGTTTCGAGTTTTATCCCTCTAACGCCATGTTTTTAAGCCCGTGTCAAGAAATATGCAAATTATCATCGTATTCTCAAATCGGGAGTACCGCGGCTGCGGGGTCAATTCTTACGAGTTACATTGGTCCCGTGGGATGTGTTGGTGCCACCCACGGGGCCGTTAGAGGGTTGTTTTGAGTTTTCACCCTCTAACGCCATGATTTTAAGCCAGTGACAAGAAATATGCAAATCACCGTCGTAGTCTTAAACTGGGAGTCCCACGGCTATGGGGTCCATTCCTAAGAGTTACATTCGTCCCGTGGGAGGTGTTGGGTCCACCCACGGGGACGTTAGAGGGCTTTTTCGAGTTTTCACCCTCTAACACCATGTTTTTAAACCTAAGTCTAAATATATGAAAATTATCGTCGTATTCTCAAAAAGAGAGTCCCGCGGCTATCGGTTTAGTTCCTATGAGGTACATTGGTCACGTGGGAGGTGTTGGTGCCACCTACGGGGCCGTTCAAGGGCTGTTTCGAGTTTTCACCCTCTAATATCATGTTTTGCTTAAGTCTAAAAATATACAAATTACCTGCATATTCTCAAACCGGGAGTCCCTTAGCTGCGGGGTCAGTTCCTATGAGTTACATTGATCCCGTGGGAGCTATTGGTGCCACGCAAGGGAACGTTCGGGGTCTGTTTTTAGTTCTCACCCTCTAATGCCATGTTTTTAAGCCTAAGTCTCGAAATATGCAAATAATCATCGTATTCTTAAACCAGGAGTCCTGCAGCTACGGGGTCAGTTCCTACGAGTTACATTGGTCCCGTGGGAGGTGTTGGTGCCATCCAAGGGGCCGTTCGGTTGCTGTTTCGAGTTTTCACCCTCTAACGTCATATTTTTAAGCCTAAGTCTAGAAATATGCAAATTATCGTCATAATCTCAAACGGAGAGTCCCGCGGCTGCGGGGTCAGTTCCTACGAGTTACATTGGTCCCGTGGGAGGTGTTGGTGCCACCCACGGGGCCGTTCGGGGGTTGTTTCGAGTTTTCACCCTTTAATGCCATGTTTTTAAACTTAAGTCTAGAAATATGCAAATTATCGTCGTATTCTCAAATGGGGAGTCCCGCGGTTGCGGGGTCAGTTTCTACGAGTTACATTGGTCCCGTGGGAGGTGTTGGTGCCACCCACGGGGCCGTTAGAGGGTTGTTTCGAGTTTTCACCCTCAAACGCCAATGTTTTAAGCCTAAGTCAAGAAATATGAAAATTATCGGTGTATTCTCAAACCGGGATTCCCGCGGCTATGGGGTCTGTTCCTACGAGTTACGTTGGTTTGTGGGAGGTGTTGGTGCCACCCACGGGGCCGTTAGAGAGTCGTTTTGAGTTTTCACCCTCGAAAGCCATGTTTTTAATCCTAGGTCAAGTAATATGCAAATTATCGTTGTATTCTCAAATCGAGAGTCTCGCGGCTGCGGGTTCTGTTCCTACGAGTTACATTGGTCCCGTGGGAGGTGTTGGTGCCACGCACGGGGACGTTCGTTGGCTGTTTCGAGTTTTCACCCTCTTACGTCATGTTTTTAAGCCTAAGTCTAGAAATATGCTTATTACCATCATACTCCCAAATCGGGAAACCTGTGGCTGCAGGGTCAGTTCCTACGAGTTACATTGGTCCCGTGGGAGGTGTTGGCGCCACCCACCGGGCCATTTGGGGGGCTGTTTTGAGTTTTCACCCTCTAACGCCATGTTTGGCTTAAGTCTAGAAATATGGAAATTACCTTCATATTCTCATGTTGGGAGACCCGCGGCTACGGGGTCAGTTCCTATGAGTTACAATAGTCCCGTGGGAGGTGTTGGTGGCACCCACGGGGACGTTCGGGGGCTATTTCGAGTTCTCACCCTCTAACGCCATATCTTGAAACCTAAGTCTTGAAATATGCAAATTAATATCGTATTGTCAGATTGGGAGTCCCGCAGCTCCGGGGTTAGTTACTATGAGTTACATTGGTCCTGTGGGAGGTGTTGGTGCCGCCCACGGGGCCGTTCGGGGGCTGTTTCGAGTTTTCACCCTCTAACGCCATATTTTTAAGCCTAAGCCTAAAAATATGCAAATTACCGTCGTACTATCAAACAGAGAGTCCCGCGGTTGCAGGGTCTGTTCCTACGAGTTACATTGGTCCCGTGGGAGGTGTTAGTGCACCAACGGGGCCGTTCGGGGGTTGTTTTGAGTTTTCACCCTCTAACACAATGTTTTAAGCCTAAGTCTAGAAATATGCAAATTACCATCGTATTCTCTAACCGGGAGTCTCGTGGCTGCGGGGTCAGTTCCTACGAGTTACATTGGTCCCACGGGAGGTGTTGGTGCCACCCACGGGGCCGTTAGAGGGCTGTTTCGAGTTTTCACCCTCTAATGCCAAGATTTTAAAACTGTATCAAGAAACATGAAAATTACCGCCGTAGTCTTAAACCGGGAGTCCCGCGGCTACGTGGTCCATTCCTAAAAGTTACATTGGTCCCGTGCGAGTTGTTGGTTCCACCCACGGGGACGTTTGAGGGATGTTTCGAGTTTTCACCCTCTAACACCATGTTTTTAAACCTAAGTCTAAAAATATCCAAATTATCGTCATATTCTCAAAATGGGAGTCCCGCGACTGTCGGGTTAGTTCCTATGAGTTACATTGGTCACGTGGGAGGTGTTGGTGCCACCCACGGGGCCGTTCAAGGGCTATTTCGAGTGTTCACCCTCTAATATCATGTTTTGCTTAAGTCTAAAATATGAAAACTACCTCCCTTGGTTGCGGGGTCAGTTCTTATGAGTCACATTGGTCCCGTGGGTGCTGTTGGTGCCACGCACGGGAACGTTCGGGGTCTTTTTCGAGTTCTCACCCTCTAACGCCATGTTTTTAAGCCTAAGTCTAGAAATATGCAAATAATCATCGTACTCTTAAACCGGGAGTCCTACAGCTACGGGGTCAGTTCCTACGAGTTGCATTGGTACTGTAGGAGGTATTGGTGGCATCCACGGGGCCGTTTGGTTGTTGTTTCGAGTTTTCACCCTCTAACGACATATTTTTAAGCTTAAGTCTAGAAATATGCAAATTATCATCGTAATCTCAAACAGAGAGTCCCGTGGCTGCGGGGTCAGTTCCCACGAGTTACATTGGTCCCGTGGGAGGTGTTGGTGCCACCCACGGGGCCGTTCGGGGGCTGTTTCGAGTTTTCACCAGCTAATGCCATGTTTTTAAGCTTAAGTCTAGAAATATGCAAATTACTGTCGTATTATCAAACAGAGAGTCCCGCGGATGCGGGGTCAGTTCCTACGAGTTACATTGGTCCCATGGGAGGTGTTAGTGCCACCAACGAGGCCGTTCGGGGGTTGTTTTGAGTTTTCACCCTCTAACACCATATTTTTAAGCCTAAGTCTAGAAATATGCAAATTACCATCGTATTCTAAAACTGGGGGTCCCGCGGCTACGGGGTCAGTTCGTACGAGTTACATTGGTCCCGTGGGAGGTGTTGGTGCCACCCACGGGGCCGTTAGAGGGATGTTTCGAGTTTTCACCCTCTAACGCCATGTTTTTAAGCTTGTGTCAAGAAATATGCAAATTATCGCCGTATTCTCAAACCGGGAGTCCCGCGGCTGCGGGGTCAGTTCTTACGAGTTACATTGGTCCCGTGGGATGTGTTGGTGCCACTCATGAGGACGTTCGGGGGCTGTTTCAAGTTCTCACCCTCTAACGCCATGTTTTTAAGCCCGTGTCATGAAATATGCAAGTTATCGTCGTATTCTCAAACCGGGAGTCCCGCTGCTGCGGGGTCAGTTCTTACGAGTTACATTGGTCCCGTGGAATGTGTTGGTGCCAGCGACGAGGACGTTCGGGGGCTGTGTCAAGTTTTCACCCTCTAACGCCATGTTTTTAAGCCTAAGTCTATAAATATGCAAATTATCATCGTACTCTCAAATAGAAAGTCCCGCGGCTACGGGGTTAGTTCCTACTAGTTAAATTGGTCCCGTGGGAGGTGTTGGTGACACCAACGGGGCCTTTCGGGGGCTGTTTTGAGTTTTCACCCTCTAACGCAATGTTTTTAAGCCTAAGTCTAGAAATATGCAAATTACCATCGTATTCACTAACCGGGAGTCCCGTGGCTGCGAGGTCAAGTCCTACGAGTTACATTGGTCCCATGGGAGGTGTTGGTGCCACCCACGGGGCCGTTAGAGGGCTGTTTCGAGTTTTCACCCTCTAACGCCATGATTTTAAGCCTGTATCAAGAAATATGAAAATTACCGTCGTAGTCTTAAACTGGGAGTCCCGCGGCTACGGGGTCCGTTCCTAAAAGTTACATTGGTCCCATTGGAGGTGTTGGTTCCACCCACGGGGACGTTAGAGGGTTGTTTCGAGTTTTCACCCTCTAACACCATGTTTTTAAACCTAAGTCTAAAAATATGAAAATTATCGTCGGATTCTCAAAACGGGAGTCCCGTGGCTGTCGGGTTAGTTCCTATGAGTTACATTGGTCACGTTGGGGGTGTTGGTGCCACCCACGGGGCCGTTCGAGGGTTGTTTCGAGTTTTCATCCTCTAATATCATTTTTTGCTTTAGTCTGAAAATATGCAAATTACCTGCCTATTCTCAAACTGGGAGTCCTTTGGTTGCGGGGTCAGTTCCTATGAGTTACATTGGTCCCGTGGGAGCTGTTGGTGCCACGCACGGAAACGTTTGGGGTCTGTTTCGAGTTCTCACCCTCTAACCCCATATTTTTAAGCCTAGTCTAAAAATATGCAAATAATCATCATATTCTTAAACCGGGAGTCCTGCAGCTACGGGGTCAGTTCCTACGAGTTACATTGGTCCCGTGGGAGGTGTTGGTGCCATCCACGGCACCGTTTGGTTGCTGATTCAAGTTTTCACCCTCTAACGTCATATTTTTAAGCCTAAGTCTAGAAATATGCAAATTATCGTCGTAATCTCAAACACAGATTCCCGTAGCTGCGGGGTCAGTTCCTACGAGTGACATTGGTCCCGTGAGAGCTGTTGGTGCCACCCACGGGGCCGTTCGGGGGCTGTTTAGAGTTTTCACTCTCTAATGCAATGTTTTTAAGCTTAAGTCTAGAAATATGGAAATTACAGTCGTATTCTCAAACAGAGAGTCCCGCGGCTGCGGGGTTAGTTCCTAGGAGTTACATTGGTCCCATGGGAGGTGTTAGTGCCACCAACGAGGCCGTTCGGGGCCTATTTTGAGTTTTCACCCTCTAACACCATGTTTTTAAGCCTAAGTCTAGAAATATGCAAATTACCGTCGTATTCTGAAACCGAGAGTCGCGCGGCTACGGGGTCAGTTCGTACGAGTTACATTTATCCCGTAGGAGGTGTTGCTGCCACCCACGGGGCCGTTAGAGGGCTGTTTCGAGTTTTCACCCCCTAACGCCTTATTTTTAAGCCTGTGTCAAGAAATATGCAAATTATCGTCGTATTTTCAAATGGGGAGTCCCGCGGCTGCGGGGTCAGTTCTTATTAGTTACATTGGTCCCATGGGATGTGTTGGTGCCACCCACGAGGACGTTCGGGGGCTGTTTCGAGTTTTCACCCTCGAATGCCATGTTTTTAATCCTAAGTCTAGAAATATGCAAATTATCGTCGTACTCTCAAACAAAGAGTCCCGCGGTTGCGGGGTCAGTTCCTACGAGTTAAATTGGTCCCGTGGGAGGTGTTGGTGACACCAACGGGGCTGTTTCGAGTTTTCACCCTCGAACGCAATGTTTTTAAGCCTAAGTCTAGAAATAGGCAAATTACCATCGTATTCTATAATCGGGAGTCCCGCGGCTGCGGGGTCAGTTCCTACGAGTTACATTGGTCCCATGGGAGGTGTTGGTGACACCCACGGGGCCGTTAGAAGGCTGTTTTGAGTTTTCACCCTCTAACGCCATGATTTTAAGACTCTATCAAGAAATATGCAAATTACCATCTTAGTCTTAAACCGGGAGTCCCGCGGCTACGGGCTCCGTTCCTAAAAGTTACATTGGTCACGTGGGAGGTGTTGGTTCCACCCACGGGGACGTTAGAGGGTTGTTTCGAGTTTTCACCCTCAAACACCATGTTTTTAAGCCTAAGTCTAAAAATATGCAAATTATCATCGCATTCTCAAAACGGGAGTCCCGCGGCTGTCGGGTTAGTTCCTATGAGTTACATTGGTCACATGGGAGGTGTTGGTGCCACCCACGTTGCCGTTCGAGGGTTGTTTCGAGTTTTCACCCTCTAATATCATGTTTTACTTAAGTCTAAAAATATGCAAATTACGTGCCTATTCTCAAACTGGGAGTCCCTTGGCTGCGGGGTCAGTTCCTATGAGTTACATTGGTCCTATGGGAGCTGTTGGTGCCACGCACGAGAACGTTCGGGGACTGTTTCGACTTCTCACCCTCTAACACCATGTTTTTAAGCCTAAGTCTAGAAATATGAAAATAATCATCGTATTCTTAAACCGGGAGTCCTGCAGCTACAGGGTCAGTTCCTACGAGTTACATTGGTCCCGTGGGAGGTGTTGGTGCCATCCACGGCGCCGTTCGGTTGCTGTTTCGAGTTTTCACCCTCTAACGTCATATTTTTAAGCCTAATTCTATAAATATGCAAATTATAATCGTAATCTCAAACAGAGAGTCCCGTGGCTGCGGGGTCAGTTCCTACGAGTTACATTGGTCCCGTGGGAGGTGTTGGTGCCACCCACGGGGCCGTTCGGGGGCTCTTTCGAGTTTTCACCCTCTAATGCCATGTTTTTAAGCTTAAGCCTAGAAATATGCAAATTATCATCGTATTCTCAAAAAGAGAGTCCCGCGGCTACGGGGACAGTTCCTACGATTTACATTGGTCCCGTGGGAGGTGTTGGTGACACCAACGGGTCCTTTCGAGGGTTGTTTTGAGTTTTGACCCTCTAACGCATTGTTTTTAAGCCTGTATCAAGAAATATGCAAATTACCGTCATAGTCTTAAACCGGGAGTCCCGCAGCTACGGGGTCCGTTCCTAAAAGTTACATTGGTCCCATGGGAGGTGTTGGTTCCACCCACGGGGACGTTAGAGGGCTGTTTCGAGTTTTCACCCTCTAACGCCATGTTTTTAAACCTAAGTCTAAAAATATGAAAATTATCGTCGTATTCTCAAAACGGGAGTCCCGCGGCTGCCGGGTTAGTTCCTATGAGTTACATTGGTCACGTGGGAGGTGTTGGTGCCACCCACGGGGCCGTTCGAGGGCTGTTTCGAGTTTTTACCCTCTAATGTCATTTTTTTCTTAAGTCCGAAAATATGAAAATTACCTACCTATTCTCAAACTGGGAGTCCTTTGGCTGCGGGGTCAGTTCCTATGAGTTACATTGGTCCCGTAGGAGCTGTTGGTGCCTCGCCCGGGAACGTTCGGGGTTTGTTTCGAGTTCTCACCCTCTAACGCCATGTTTTTAAGCCAAAGTCTAGAAATATGCAAATAATAATCGTATTCTTAAACCGGGAGTCCTGCAGCTACGGGGTCAGTTCCTACGAGTTACATTGGTCCCGTGGGAGGTGTTGGTGCCATCCACGGCGCCGTTTGGTTGCTGTTTCGAGTTTTCACCCTCTAACGTCATATTTTTAAGCCTAATTCTATAAATATGCAAATTATCATCGTAATCTCAAACAGAGAGTCCCGTGGCTGCGGGGTCAGTTCCTACGAGTTACATTGGTCCCGTGGGAGGTGATAGTGCCACCCACGGGGCCGTTCGGGGGCTGTTTCGAGTCTTCACCCTCTAATGCCATGTTTTTAAGCTTAAGTCTAGAAATATGTAAATTACTGTCGTATTCTCAAACAGAGAGTCAGTTCCTGCGAGTTACATTGGTCCCATGGGAGGTGTTAGTGCCACCAACGAGGCCGTTCGGGGGCTGTTTTAAGTTTCACCCTCTAACACCATGTTTTTAAGCATAAGTCTAGAAATATGCAAATTACCGTCGTATTCTCAAACCGGGAGTCCCGCGGCTACGGGGTCAGTTCGTACGAGTTACATTGGTCCCGTGGGATGTGTTGGTACCACCCACGAGGACGTTCGGGGGCTGTTTCGAGTTTTCACCCTCTAATGCCATGCTTTTAAGCCTAAGTCTAGAAATATGCAAATTATTGTCGTACTCTCAAACAAAGATTCCCGCGGCTGCGGGGTCAGTTCCTACGAGTTAAATTGGTCCCGTGGGAGGTGTTAGTGTCACCAACGGGGCCGTTCAGGGGCTATTTTGAGTTTTCACCCTCTAACGCAATGTTTTTAAGCCTAAGTCTAGAAATATGCAAATTACCATCTTATTCTCTAACCGGGAGTCCCGCGGCTGCGGGGTCAGTTCCTACGAGTTACATTGGTCCCATGGGACTTGTTGGTGCCACCCACGGGGCCGTTAGAGGGCTATTTCGAGTTTTCACCCTCTAACGCCATGATTATAAGCCTGTATCAAGAAATATGCAAATTACCGTCTTAGTCTTAAATCGGGAGTCCCGCGGCTACGGGGTCCATTCCTAAAAGTTAGATTGGTCCCATGGGAGGTGTTGGTTCCACCCACGGGGACGTTAGAGGGTTGTTTCGAGTTTTCACCCTCTAACGCCATGTTTTTAAACCTAAGTCTGAAAATATGAAAATTATCGTCGTATTCTCAAAATGGGAGTCCCGCGGCTGTCGGGTTAGTTCCTATGAGTTACATTGGTCACGTGGGAGGTGTTGGTGCCACCCACGGGGCCGCTCGAGGGCTGTTTCGAGTTTTCACCATCTAATATCATTTTTTACTTAAGTCTGAAAATATGCAAATTACCTGCCTATTCTCAAACTGGGAGTCCTTTGGCTGCGGTGTCAGTTCCTATGAGTTACATTAGTTCCGTGGGAGCTGTTGGTGCCACGAACGGGAACGTTCTGGGTCTGGTTCGAGTTGTCACCCTCTAACGCCATGTTTTTAAGCCTAAGTCTAGAAATATGCAAATAATCATCGTATTCTTAAACCGGGAGTCCTACAACTACGGGGTCAGTTCCTACGAGCTACATTGGTCCCGTGGGAGGTGTTGGTGCCATCCACGGGGGCGTTTGGTTGCTGTTTCGAGTTTTCACCCTCTAACGTCATATTTTTAAGCCTGAGTCTAGTAATATGAAAATTATTATCGTAATCTCAAACAGAGAGTCCCGTGGCTGCGGGGTCAGTTCCTACGAGTTACATTGGTCCCGTGGGAGGTGTTGGTGCCACCCACGGGGCCGTTTGAGGGCTGTTTCGAGTTTTCACCCTCTAACGCCATGATTTTAAGCCTGTATGAAGAAATATGAAAATTACCGTCGTAGACTTAAACCGGGAGTCCCGCGGCTACGGGGTCCATTCCTAAAAGTTACATTGGTCCCGTGGGAGGTGTTGGTTCCACCCACGGGGACGTTAGAGGGTTGTTTCGAGTTTTCACCCTCTAACACCATGTTTTTAAACCTAAGTCTAAAAATATGCAAATTATCGTCGTATTCTCCAAACGAGACTCCCGCGGCTGTCGGGTTAGTTCCTATGAGTTACATTGGTCACGTGGGAGGTGTTGGTGCCACCCACGGGGCCGTTCGAGGGCTGTTTCGAGTTTTCACCCTCTAATATCATTTTTTGCTTAAGTCTGAAAATATGCAAATTACCTGCCTATTCTCAAACTGGGAGTCCTTTGGCTGCGGGGTCAGTTCTTATGAGTTACATTTGTCCCGTAGGAGCTGTTGGTGCCACGCACAGGAACGTTCGATGTCTGTTTCGAGTTCTCACCCTCTAACGCCATGTTTTTAAGCCTAAGTCTAGAAATATGCAAACAATCATCGTATTCTTAAACCGGGAGTCCTGCAGCTACGGGGTCAGTTCCTACGAGTTACATTGGTCCCGTGGGAGGTGTTGGTGCCATCCACAGGGCCGTTTGGTTGCTGTTTTGAGTTTTCACCCTCTAACGTCATATTTTTTAGCCTAAGTCTAGAAATATGCAAATTATCGTCGTAATCTCAAACAGAGAGTCCCGCGGCTGCGGGGTCAGTTCCTACGAGTTACATTGGTCCCGTGGGAGGTGTTGGTGCTACCCACGGGGCCGTTCGGGGGTTGTTTCGAGTTTTCACCCTCTAATGCCATGTTTTTAAGCTTAAGTATAGAAATATGCAAATTATCGTTGTATTCTCAAAATGGGAGTCCCGCGGCTACGGGGTCAATGCTTACGAGTTACATTGGTCCCGTGGGATGTGTTGGTGCCACCCACGAGGACGTTCGGGGGCTGTTTCGAGTTTTCACCATCTAACGCCATGTTTTTAAGCCTAAGTATAGAAATATGCAAATTACCATCGTATTCTCAAATCGGGAGTCCCGCGGCTACAGGGTCAGTTCCTACGATTTACATTGGTCCCGTGGGATTTGTTCGTGCCACCCACGGGGCCGTTAGAGGGTTGTTTCGAGTTTTCACCCTCTAACGCCATGTTTTTAAGCCTCTGTCAAGAAATATGCAAATTATCGTCATATTCTCAAATCGGGAGTCCCGCGGCTGCGGGGTCAGTTCTTACGAGTTACATTGGTCCCGTGGGATGTGTTGGTGCCACCCACGAGGATGTTCGGGGGCTGTTTCGAGTTTTCACCCTCTAATGCCATGCTTTTAAGCCTAAGTCTAGAAATATGTAAATTATTGTCGTACTCTCAAACAAAGATTCCCCCGGCTGCGGGGTCAGTTCCTACGAGTTAAATTGGTCCCGTGGGAGGTGTTAGTGTCACCAACGGGGCCGTTCAGGGGCTATTTTGAGTTTTCACCCTCTAACGCAATGTTTTTAGGCCTAAGTCAAGAAATATGCAAATTAGCATCGTATTCTCTAACCGGGAGTCCCGCGGCTGCGGGGTCAGTTCCTACGAGTTACATTGGTCCCATGGGAGGTGTTGGTGCCACCCACGGGGCCGTTAGAGGGCTGTTTCGAGTTTTCACCCTCTAACGCCATGATTATAAGCCTGTATCAAGAAATATGCAAATTACCGTCTTAGTCTTAAATCGGGAGTCCCGCGGCTACGGGGTCCATTCCTAAAAGTTAGATTGGTCCCATGGGAGGTGTTGGTTCCACCCACGGGGACGTTAGAGGGCTGTTTCGAGTTTTCACCCTCTAACGCCATGTTTTTAAACCTAAGTCTGAAAATATGAAAATTATCGTCGTATTCTCAAAATGGGAGTCCCGCGGCTGTCGGGTTAGTTCCTATGAGTTACATTGGTCACGTGGGAGGTGTTGGTGCCACCCACGGGGCCGCTCGAGGGCTGTTTCAAGTTTTCACCATCTAATATCATTTTTTACTTAAGTCTGAAAATATGCAAATTACCTGCCTATTCTCAAACTGGGAGTCCTTTGGCTGCGGTGTCAGTTCCTATGAGTTACATTAGTTCCGTGGGAGCTGTTGGTGCCACGCACGGGAACGTTCTGGGTCTGGTTCGAGTTGTCACCCTCTAACGCCATGTTTTTAAGCCTAAGTCTAGAAATATGCAAATAATCATCGTATTCTTAAACCGGGAGTCCTATAACTACGGGGTCAGTTCCTACGAGCTTCATTGGTCCCGTGGGAGGTGTTGGTGCCATCCACGGGGGCGTTTGGTTGCTGTTTCGAGTTTTCACCCTCTAACGTCATATTTTTAAGCCTAAGTCTAGAAATATGAAAATTATTGTCGTAATCTCAAACAGAGAGTCCCGTGGCTGCGGGGTCAGTTCCTACGAGTTACATTGGTCCCGTGGGAGGTGTTGGTGCCACCCACGGGGCCGTTTGAGGGCTGTTTCGAGTTTTCACCCTCTAACGCCATGATTTTAAGCCTGTATGAAGAAATATGAAAATTACCGTCGTAGTCTTAAACCGGGAGTCCCGCGGCTACGGGGTCCGTTCCTAAAAGTTACATTGGTCCCGTGGGAGGTGTTGGTTCCACCCACGGGGACGTTAGAGGGTTGTTTCGAGTTTTCACCCTCTAACACCATGTTTTTAAACCTAAGTCTAAAAATATGCAAATTATCGTCGTATTCTCCAAACGGGACTCCCGCGGCTGTCGGGTTAGTTCCTATGAGTTACATTGGTCACGTGGGAGGTGTTGGTGCCATCCACGGGGCCGTTCGAGGGCTGTTTCGAGTTTTCACCCTCTAATATCATTTTTTGCTTAAGTCTGAAAATATGCAAATTACCTGCCTATTCTCAAACTGGGAGTCCTTTGGCTGCGGGGTCAGTTCTTATGAGTTACATTGGTCCCGTAGGAGCTGTTGGTGCCACGCACAGGAACGTTCGATGTCTATTTCGAGTTCTCACCCTCTAACGCCATGTTTTTAAGCCTAAGTCTAGAAATATGCAAATAATCATCGTATTCTTAAACCGGGAGTCCTGCAGCTACGGGGTCAGTTCCTACGAGTTACATTGGTCCCGTGGGAGGTGTTGGTGCCATCCACAGGGCCGTTTGGTTGCTGTTTTGAGTTTTCACCCTCTAACGTCATATTTTTTAGCCTAAGTCTAGAAATATGCAAATTATCGTCGTAATCTCAAACAGAGAGTCCCGCGGCTGCGGGGTCAGTTCCTACGAGTTACATTGGTCCCGTGGGAGGTGTTGGTGCCACCCACGGGGCCGTTCGGGGGTTGTTTCGAGTTTTCACCCTCTAATGCCATGTTTTTAAGCTTAAGTATAGAAATATGCAAATTATCGTTGTATTCTCAAACTGGGAGTCCCGCGGCTACGGGGTCAATGCTTACGAGTTACATTGGTCCCGTGGGATGTGTTGGTGCCACCCACGAGGACGTTCGGGGGCTGTTTCGAGTTTTCACCATCTAACGCCATGTTTTTAAGCCTAAGTCTAGAAATATGCAAATTACCATCGTATTCTCAAATCGGGAGTCCCGCGGCTACAGGGTCAGTTCCTACGATTTACATTGGTCCCGTGGGATTTGTTCGTGCCACCCACGGGGCCGTTAGAGGGTTGTTTCGAGTTTTCACCCTCTAACGCCATGTTTTTAAGCCTCTGTCAAGAAATATGCAAATTATCGTCATATTCTCAAATCGGGAGTCCCGCGGCTGCGGGGTCAGTTCTTACGAGTTACATTGGTCCCGTGGGATGTGTTGGTGCCACCCACGAGGATGTTCGGGGGCTGTTTCGAGTTTTCACCCTCTAATGCCATGCTTTTAAGCCTAAGTCTAGAAATATGCAAATTATTGTCATACTCTCAAACAAAGATTCCCCCGGCTGCGGGGTCAGTTCCTACGAGTTAAATTGGTCCCGTGGGAGGTGTTAGTGTCACCAACGGGGCCGTTCAGGGGCTATTTTGAGTTTTCACCCTCTAACGCAATGTTTTTAAGCCTAAGTCAAGAAATATGCAAATTACCATCGTATTCTCTAACCGGGAGTCCCGCGGCTGCGGGGTCAGTTCCTACGAGTTACATTGGTCCCATGGGAGGTGTTGGTGCCACCCACGGGGCCGTTAGAGGGCTGTTTCGAGTTTTCACCCTCTAACGCCATGATTATAAGCCTGTATCAAGAAATATGCAAATTACCATCTTAGTCTTAAATCGGGAGTCCCGCGGCTACGGGGTCCATTCCTAAAAGTTAGATTGGTCCCATGGGAGGTGTTGGTTCCACCCACGGGGACGTTAGAGGGCTGTTTCGAGTTTTCACCCTCTAACGCCATGTTTTTAAACCTAAGTCTGAAAATATGAAAATTATCGTCGTATTCTCAAAATGGGAGTCCCGCGGCTGTCGGGTTAGTTCCTATGAGTTACATTGGTCACGTGGGAGGTGTTGGTGCCACCCGCGGGGCCGCTCGAGGGCTGTTTCGAGTTTTCACCATCTAATATCATTTTTTACTTAAGTCTGAAAATATGCAAATTAACTGCCTATTCTCAAACTGGGAGTCCTTTGGCTGCGGTGTCAGTTCCTATGAGTTACATTAGTTCCGTGGGAGCTGTTGGTGCCACGCACGGGAACGTTCTGGGTCTGGTTCGAGTTGTCACCCTCTAACGCCATGTTTTTAAGCCTAAGTCTAGAAATATGCAAATAATCATCGTATTCTTAAACCGGGAGTCCTACAACTACGGGGTCAGTTCCTACGAGTTACATTGGTCCCGTGGGAGGTGTTGGTGCCATCCACAGGGCCGTTTGGTTGCTGTTTTGAGTTTTCACCCTCTAACGTCATATTTTTTAGCCTAAGTCCAGAAATATGCAAATTATCGTCGTAATCTCAAACAGAGAGTCCCGCGGCTGCGGGGTCAGTTCCTACGAGTTACATTGGTCCCATGGGAGGTGTTGGTGCCACCCACGGGGCCGTTCGGGGGTTGTTTCGAGTTTTCACCCTCTAACGCCATGTTTTTAAGCCTGTATGAAGAAATATGAAAATTACCGTCGTAGTCTTAAACCGGGAGTCCCGCGGCTACGGGGTCCGTTCCTAAAAGTTACATTGGTCCCGTGGGAGGTGTTGGTTCCACCCACGGGGACGTTAGAGGGCTGTTTCGAGTTTTCACCCTCTAACACCATGTTTTTAAACCTAAGTCTAAAAATATGCAAATTATCGTCGTATTCTCCAAACGGGACTCCCGCGGCTGTCGGGTTAGTTCCTATGAGTTACATTGGTCACGTGGGAGGTGTTGGTGCCACCCACGGGGCCGTTCGAGGGCTGTTTCGAGTTTTCACCCTCTAATATCATTTTTTGCTTAAGTCTGAAAATATGCAAATTACCTGCCTATTCTGAAACTGGGAGTCCTTTGGCTGCGGGGTCAGTTCTTATGAGTTACATTGGTCCCGTAGGAGCTGTTGGTGCCACGCACAGGAACGTTCGATGTCTGTTTCGAGTTCTCACCCTCTAACGCCATGTTTTTAAGCCTAAGTCTAGAAATATGCAAATAATCATCGTATTCTTAAACCGGGAGTCCTGCAGCTACGGGGTCAGTTCCTACGAGTTACATTGGTCCCGTGGGAGGTGTTGGTGCCATCCACAGGGCCGTTTGGTTGCTGTTTTGAGTTTTCACCCTCTAACGTCATATTTTTTAGCCTAAGTCTAGAAATATGCAAATTATCGTCGTAATCTCAAACAGAGAGTCCCGCGGCTGCGGGGTCAGTTCCTACGAGTTACATTGGTCCTGTGGGAGGTGTTGGTGCCACCCACGGGGCCGTTCGGGGGTTGTTTCGAGTTTTCACCCTCTAATGCCATGTTTTTAAGCTTAAGTATAGAAATATGCAAATTATCGTTGTATTCTCAAACTGGGAGTCCCGCGGCTACGGGGTCAATGCTTACGAGTTACATTGGTCCCGTGGGATGTGTTGGTGCCACCCACGAGGACGTTCGGGGGCTGTTTCGAGTTTTCACCATCTAACGCCATGTTTTTAAGCCTAAGTCTAGAAATATGCAAATTACCATCGTATTCTCAAATCGGGAGTCCCGCGGCTACAGGGTCAGTTCCTACGATTTACATTGGTCCCGTGGGATTTGTTCGTGCCACCCACGGGGCCGTTAGAGGGTTGTTTCGAGTTTTCACCCTCTAACGCCATGTTTTTAAGCCTCTGTCAAGAAATATGCAAATTATCGTCATATTCTCAAATCGGGAGTCCCGCGGCTGCGGGGTCAGTTCTTACGAGTTACATTGGTCCCGTGGGATGTGTTGGTGCCACCCACGAGGATGTTCGGGGGCTGTTTCGAGTTTTCACCCTCTAATGCCATGCTTTTAAGCCTAAGTCTAGAAATATGCAAATTATTGTCATACTCTCAAACAAAGATTCCCCCGGCTGCGGGGTCAGTTCCTACGAGTTAAATTGGTCCCGTGGGAGGTGTTAGTGTCACCAACGGGGCCGTTCAGGGGCTATTTTGAGTTTTCACCCTCTAACGCAATGTTTTTAAGCCTAAGTCAAGAAATATGCAAATTACCATCGTATTCTCTAACCGGGAGTCCCGCGGCTGCGGGGTCAGTTCCTACGAGTTACATTGGTCCCATGGGAGGTGTTGGTGCCACCCACGGGGCCGTTAGAGGGCTGTTTCGAGTTTTCACCCTCTAACGCCATGATTATAAGCCTGTATCAAGAAATATGCAAATTACCATCTTAGTCTTAAATCGGGAGTCCCGCGGCTACGGGGTCCATTCCTAAAAGTTAGATTGGTCCCATGGGAGGTGTTGGTTCCACCCACGGGGACGTTAGAGGGCTGTTTCGAGTTTTCACCCTCTAACGCCATGTTTTTAAACCTAAGTCTGAAAATATGAAAATTATCGTCGTATTCTCAAAATGGGAGTCCCGCGGCTGTCGGGTTAGTTCCTATGAGTTACATTGGTCACGTGGGAGGTGTTGGTGCCACCCGCGGGGCCGCTCGAGGGCTGTTTCGAGTTTTCACCATCTAATATCATTTTTTACTTAAGTCTGAAAATATGCAAATTAACTGCCTATTCTCAAACTGGGAGTCCTTTGGCTGCGGTGTCAGTTCCTATGAGTTACATTAGTTCCGTGGGAGCTGTTGGTGCCACGCACGGGAACGTTCTGGGTCTGGTTCGAGTTGTCACCCTCTAACGCCATGTTTTTAAGCCTAAGTCTAGAAATATGCAAATAATCATCGTATTCTTAAACCGGGAGTCCTACAACTACGGGGTCAGTTCCTACGAGTTACATTGGTCCCGTGGGAGGTGTTGGTGCCATCCACAGGGCCGTTTGGTTGCTGTTTTGAGTTTTCACCCTCTAACGTCATATTTTTTAGCCTAAGTCCAGAAATATGCAAATTATCGTCGTAATCTCAAACAGAGAGTCCCGCGGCTGCGGGGTCAGTTCCTACGAGTTACATTGGTCCCATGGGAGGTGTTGGTGCCACCCACGGGGCCGTTCGGGGGTTGTTTCGAGTTTTCACCCTCTAACGCCATGTTTTTAAGCCTGTATGAAGAAATATGAAAATTACCGTCGTAGTCTTAAACCGGGAGTCCCGCGGCTACGGGGTCCGTTCCTAAAAGTTACATTGGTCCCGTGGGAGGTGTTGGTTCCACCCACGGGGACGTTAGAGGGCTGTTTCGAGTTTTCACCCTCTAACACCATGTTTTTAAACCTAAGTCTAAAAATATGCAAATTATCGTCGTATTCTCCAAACGGGACTCCCGCGGCTGTCGGGTTAGTTCCTATGAGTCACATTGGTCACGTGGGAGGTGTTGGTGCCACCCACGGGGCCGTTCGAGGGCTGTTTCGAGTTTTCACCCTCTAATATCATTTTTTGCTTAAGTCTGAAAATATGCAAATTACCTGCCTATTCTCAAACTGGGAGTCCTTTGGCTGCGGGGTCAGTTCTTATGAGTTACATTGGTCCCGTAGGAGCTGTTGGTGCCACGCACAGGAACGTTCGATGTCTGTTTCGAGTTCTCACCCTCTAACGCCATGTTTTTAAGCCTAAGTCTAGAAATATGCAAATAATCATCGTATTCTTAAACCGGGAGTCCTGCAGCTACGGGGTCAGTTCCTACGAGTTACATTGGTCCCGTGGGAGGTGTTGGTGCCATCCACAGGGCCGTTTGGTTGCTGTTTTGAGTTTTCACCCTCTAACGTCATATTTTTTAGCCTAAGTCTAGAAATATGCAAATTATCGTCGTAATCTCAAACAGAGAGTCCCGCGGCTGCGGGGTCAGTTCCTACGAGTTACATTGGTCCCATGGGAGGTGTTGGTGCCACCCACGGGGCCGTTCGGGGGTTGTTTCGAGTTTTCACCCTCTAATGCCATGTTTTTAAGCTTAAGTATAGAAATATGCAAATTATCGTTGTATTCTCAAACTGGGAGTCCCGCGGCTACGGGGTCAATGCTTACGAGTTACATTGGTCCCGTGGGATGTGTTGGTGCCACCCACGAGGACGTTCGGGGGCTGTTTCGAGTTTTCACCATCAAACGCAATGTTTTGAAGCCTAAGTCTAGAAATATGCAAATTACCATCGTATTCTCAAATCGGGAGTCCCGCGGCTACAGGGTCAGTTCCTACGATTTACATTGGTCCCGTGGGATTTGTTCGTGCCACCCACGGGGCCGTTAGAGGGCTGTTTCGAGTTTTCACCCTCTAACGCCATGTTTTTAAGCCTCTGTCAAGAAATATGCAAATTATCGTCATATTCTCAAATCGAGAGTCCCGCGGCTGCGGGGTCAGTTCTTACGAGTTACATTGGTCCCGTGGGATGTGTTGGTGCCACCCACGAGGATGTTCGGGGGCTGTTTCGAGTTTTCACCCTCTAATGCCATGCTTTTAAGCCTAAGTCTAGAAATATGCAAATTATTGTCGTACTCTCAAACAAAGATTCCCCCGGCTGTGGGGTCAGTTCCTACGAGTTAAATTGGTCCCGTGGGAGGTGTTAGTGTCACCAACGGGGCCGTTCAGGGGCTATTTTGAGTTTTCACCCTCTAACGCAATGTTTTTAAGCCTAAGTCAAGAAATATGCAAATTACCATCGTATTCTCTAACCGGGAGTCCCGCGGCTGCGGGGTCAATTCCTACGAGTTACATTGGTCCCATGGGAGGTGTTGGTGCCACCCACGGGGCCGTTAGAGGGCTGTTTCGAGTTTTCACCCTCTAACGCCATGATTTTAATCTTGTATCAAGAAATATGCAAATTACCGTCTTAGTCTTAAACCGGGAGTCCCGCGGCTACGGGGTCCATTCCTAAAAGTTAGATTGGTCCCATGGGAGGTGTTGGTTCCACCCACGGGGACGTTAGAGGGCTGTTTCGAGTTTTCACCCTCTAACACCAAGTTTTTAAACCTAAGTCTGAAAATATGAAAATTATCGTCGTATTCTCAAAATGGGAGTCCCGCGGCTGTCGGGTTAGTTCCTATGAGTTACATTGGTCACGTGGGAGGTGTTGGTGCCACCCACGGGGCCGCTCGAGGGCTGTTTCGAGTTTTCACCATCTAATATCATTTTTTGCTTAAGTCTAAAAATATGCAAATTACCTGCCTATTCTCAAACTGGGAGTCCTTTGGCTGCGGGGTCAGTTCCTATGAGTTACATTAGTTCCGTGGGAGCTGTTGGTGCCACGCACGGGAACGTTCTGGGTCTGGTTCGAGTTGTCACCCTCTAACACCATGTTTTTAAGCCTAAGTCTAGAAATATGCAAATAATCATCGTATTCTTAAATCGGGAGTCCTACAACTACGGGGTCAGTTCCTACGAGCTACATTGGTCCCGTGGGAGGTGTTGGTGCCATCCACGGGGCCGTTTGGTTGCTGTTTCGAGTTTTCACCCTCTAACGTCATATTTTTAAGCCTAAGTCTAGAAATATGAAAATTATTGTCGTAATCTCAAACCGAGAGTCCCGTGGCTGCGAGGTCAGTTCCTACGAGTTACATTGGTCCCGTGGTAGGTGTTGGTGCCACCCACGGGACCGTCCGGGGGCTGTTTTGAGTTTTCAACCTCTAATGCCATGTTTTTATGCTTAAGTGTAGAAATATGCAAAGTTATGTCGTATTCTCAAACAGAGAGTCCCGCGGCTACGGGGTCAGTTCCTACGAGTTACATTGGTCCCATGGGAGGTGTTAGTGCCACCAACGAGGCCGTTCGGGGGCTGTTTTAAGTTTTCACCCTCTAATACCATATTTTTAAGCCTAAGTCTAAAAATATGCAAATTACGGTCGTATTCTCAAATCGGGAGTCCCACGGCTATGGGGTCAGTTCGTACGAGTTACATTGGTCCCGTGGGAGGTGTTGGTGCCACCCACGGGGCCGTTAGAGGGTTGTTTCGAGTTTTCACCCTCAAACGCCATGTTTTTAAGCCTGTCTCAAGAAATATGCAAATTATCATCGTATTCTCAAACGGGGAGTCCCACGGCTATGGGGTCAGTTCTTACGAGTTACATTGGTCTCGTGGGATGTGTTGAAGCCACCCACGAGGACGTTCGGGGGCTGTTTCGAGTTTTCACCCTCTAACGCCATGTTTTTAAGCCTAAGTTTTGAAATATGCAAAGTACCATCGTATTCTCAAACCGGGAGTCCCGCGGCTATGGGGTCAGTTCCTACGATTTACATTGGTCCCGTGGGAGGTGTTGGTGCCACCCACGGGGCCGTTAGAGAGCTGTTTCGAGTTTTCACACTCTAACGCCATGTTTTTAAGCTTGTGTCAAGAAATATGCAAATTATCATCGTATTCTCAAACCGGGAGTCCCGCGGCTGCGGGGTTAGTACTTACGGGTTACATTGGTCCCGTGGGATGTGTTGGTGCCACCCACGAGGAGGTTCGGGGGATGTTTCAATTTTTCACCCTCTAACGCCATGTTTTTAAGCCTAAGTCTAGAAATATGCAAATTATCGTCATACTCTCAAACAGAGAGTCTCGCGGCTGCGGGCTCAGTTCCTACGAGTTAAATTGGTCCCATGGGAGGTGTTGGTGACACCAACGTGGCCGTTCGGGGGCTGTTTTGAGTTTTCATCCTCTAACGCAAAATTTTTTAACAGTAAGTCTAGAAATATGCAAATTACCATCGTATTCTCTAACCGGGAGTCCCGTAGCTGCGGGGTCAGCTCCTACGAGTTACATTGGTCCCATGGGAGGTGTTGGTGCCACCCACGGGGCCGTTTGAAGGCTGTTTCGAGTTTTGACCCTCTAAAGGCCATGATTTTAAGCCTGTATCAAGAAATATGCAAATTACCGTCGTAGTGTTAAACCGGGAGTCCCGTGGCTACGGGGTCCGTTCCTAAAAGTTACATTGGTCCCGTGAGAGGTGTTGGTTCCACCCACGGGGACGTTAGAGGGCTGTTTCGAGTTTTCACCCTCTAACTCCATGTTTTTAAACCTAAGTCTAAAAATATGCAAATTATCATAGTGTTCTCAAAACGAGAGTCACGCGGATGTCGGGTTAGTTCCGATGAGTTAGATTGGTCACGTGGGAGGTGTTGGTACCACCCACGGGGTCGTTCGAGGGCTGTTTCGAATTTTCACCCTCTAATATCATGTTTTACTAAAGTCTAAAATTATGCAAATTACCTTCCTATTCTCAAACTGGGAGTCCCTTGGGTGCGGGGTCAGTTCCTATGAGTTACATTGGTCCCGTGGGAGCTGTTGGTGCCACGCACGGGAACGTTCGGGGTCTGTTTCGAGTTCTCACCCTCTAACGCCATGTTTTTAAGCGTAAGTCTAGAAATATGCAAATTACCGTTGTATTCTCAAACGAGGAGTCCAGCGGCTGCGGGGTCTGTTTCTACGAGTTACATTGGTCCCGTGGGAGGTGTTGGTGCCACCCACGGGGCCATTAGAGGGCTGTTTTGAGTTTTCACCCTCGAACGCCATGTTTTTAAGCATAAGTCAAGAAATATGCAAATTATCGTTGTATTCTCAAACTGGGAGTCCCGCGGTTGCAGGCTCTATTCCTACGAGTTGCATTGGTCCCGTGGGAGGAGTTGGTGCCACCCACAGGGACGTTCGGGGGTTGTTTCGAGTTTTCACCCTCTAACGCCATGTTTTTAAGCCTAAGTCTAGAATTATGCAAATTAACATCGTATTCTAAAACCGGGAGTCCCACGGCTACGGGGTTAGTTCCTACGATTTACATTGGTCCCGTGGGAGGTGTTGGTGCCACCCACGGGGCCGTTCGGGGGATGTTTCGAGTTTTCACCCTCGAACGCCATGTTTTTAAGCCTTAGTCAAGAAATATGCAAATTATCATTGTATTCTCAAATCGGGAGACCCGCGGTTGTGGGGTTAGTTCCTACGAGTTACATTGGTCCCGTGGGAGGTGTTGGCGCCACCCACGGGGCCGTTCGAATGCTATTTCGAGTATTCACCCTCTAACACCATGTTTTTTAGTCTAAGTCTAGAAATGTGTAAATTACCATCGTATTCTCAAATCGGGAGTCCCATGGCTGCGGGGTCAGTTCCTACGAGTTACATTGGTCCCGTGGGATGTGTTACTACCACCCAAGGGGCCGTTCGGTGGCTATTTCGAGTTTTCACCCTCTAACGTGAGGTTTTTACGCCTAAGTCTTGAAATATGAAATTATCGTCATACTCTCGAACTGAGAGACCCACGATTGTGGGGTCAGTTCCTACGAGTTACATTGGTCCCGTGGGAGGTGTTGGCGCCACCCACGGGGTCGTTCGGGGGTTGTTTTGAGTTTTCACCCTCTAACGCAATGTTTTCCTTAAGTCTAAAAATATGCAAATTACCTTCCTATTCTCAAATCGGGAGTTCCTCGGGGCCAGGTCTTATGAGTTACATTGGTCCCGTGGTGTTGGTTCCACCCACGGGGCCGTTCGAGGGCAGTTTCGAGTTTTCACCCTCTAACATCATGTTTTTAAGTCTAAGTCTAGAAATATGAAAATTTGCATCATTCTCTCAAACCGAGAGACCCGCAGTTACGGGCCTATTCCTACGAGTTACATTGGTCCCGTGGGAGGTGCTGGCGCAACCAACGGGTCCGTTCGGGTGATGTTTTGAGATTTCACCCTCTAACGCCGTGTTTTTAAGCCTAGGTCAAGAAATATGCTAATTACCATCAAAGTCTTAAACCGGGAGTCCCACAGCTATGGGGTCCGTTCCTACAAGTTACATTGGTCCCGTGGGAGGTGTTAGTGCCACCCACGGGGCCGTTAGACGGTTGTTTCGAGTTTTCACCCTCTAACACCTTGTTTTAAAGCCTAAGTCAAGAATTATGCAAATTATCGTCGTATTTTTAGAACGGGAGTCCCGCGGCTGTGGGATCAGTTCCTATGAGTTACATTGGTCCCGTGAGACGTGTTGGTGCCACCCACGAGGTCGTTCGAGGGCTATTTAGAGTTTTCATCCTCTAACATCATATTTTTCTTAAGTCTAAAAATATGTAAATTACCTTCCTATTCTCAAACCAGGAGTCCCTCGATTACGGGGTCAGTTCGTATGAGTTACATTGGTCCCGTGGGAGCTGTTGGTGCCACCCACGGGGTCGTTCGGGGTCTGTTTCGAGTTCTCACCCTCTAACGCCATGTTTTTAAGACTAAGTCTAGAAATATGCAAATAATCATCGTATTCTCAAACAGGGAGCCCCGCGGCTGCGGGGTCAATTCCTACGAGTTACATTGGTCCCGTGGGAGGTGTTGGTGCCATCCACGGGGTCGTTCGGTGGTTGTTTCAAGTTTTCACACTCTAACGTCATATTTTTAAGCCTAAGTCTAGAAATATGCAAATTATTGTCGTAATCTCAAATAGAGAGTCCCGCGGCTGCGGGGTCAGTTCCTACGAGTTACATTGGTCCCGTGCGAGGTGTTGGTGCTACCCACTGGGCCGTTCGGGGCTGTTTCGAGTTTTCACCCTCTAACGTCATGTTTTTAAGCTTAAGTCTAGAAATATGCAAATTACCATAGTATTCTCAAATGGGGAGTCCCGCGGCTGTGGGGTCCATTTCTACGAGTTACATTGGTCCCGTGGGAGGTGTTGGTGCCACCCACGGGGCCGTTAGAGGGCTGTTTCGAGTTTTCACCCTCGAACGTCATGTTTTTAAGCCTAAGTCAAAAAATATTCAAATTATCATTATATTCTCAAATCGGGAGTCCCGCGTACTTTGGTAAGACACGAGATCCATTATCCAAAGGTTTGAATCCATCCCGCCGAAGGAGCCGATCTCATTGGCACAATGTAAAAGTTCGTTGAGAATGAGATCGGGGAGCGACAATTGGCATCTCGCCAATCGGGGAGGGAAAACCGGGCAAAAAAGGCGGACGTGCACTACTCCGGCTGAACGTCTTATGCCGAGGTGGAGCATAGGATGATGGTAAGATTTAATTTTTCTATAACTACAAAAATATATTATTCTGCATTATTTTATTTTGCGGGGCCGATATTAATTTTACTTTATTTTATTTCAGGGGACAGGGAGTGGCCCTGGGGGTAGGCCACATAGGCTCAATACTTATGTGACTCTTCGGACGAAGAAGGGGAAGGACAAGGAGGTGTCCCCGAGCGTTGCGACCACGATTGTAAGTAATCTTACAGTTTACTTTTTAATAATTACGTTATAACTTTTTAATTTACTTATTTTACTAATCATATGCTTTTTGTCATTTCAGGCAAGGCTTAAGGAAGTGCATGAGTCGCAGTCTGAGGTCGACAAGGCATCTTTGTCCACAGACGCACTCAGCCAAGTGCTTGGCTCTGATCGCAAGGGGAGGACAAGGGGGTGAGCTCGCGGGTGGCCAAATCTAGGAACATCGGATTGGAGACGAGCAACACCGGGTTGGCTCGAACAGTGGACTCGCATGACGCGAAGTTGTCCCTTTTGGAGGTGACAATCCAAGATATGTTCTCATTCATGAAGCATTAGTTGGGCGGCGCAAAACGCAAGGGGAAAGGTAAGGAGAAGGTGGGGGGAGGAGGTGCGGGAGGATGAGGTACAGGATGACGAGGATGTGGACCTCGCTGCTTCATCGTCGACACGTGCGGACTTTGATGATCCACTTCCCTATTTATCTCCCTTCGACCAATCGATGTCGACACTTGGTTGACCGAGCGTGTTTATACTGGACATATTTGATGGCCAGTGGATAGGGCTGGGTTTGAGGAACCCGAATATTGTCCAGGGTGGACTAGTTCATGGACGTGAGCTTCAAGACATCGAGTCTAAGGTGCTCGTCACGTATCTGATACCCGGGAAGGAGAACTCCCCGTTGTGGTTGCACGAACAATGTGGCACGATGTATATCAGTGGGTGTGTCAATTCGTATATCGTGTGGCCTACTAACCTCCTCGGATTTAACCTTACCCAAGACATGTAGTGACATTATTTGAATTGAATTGTATTGTTTTTAAGTGGGTACATTTGAATTGTTTTTAAGTTGGTACATTTGAATTATATTTGGATTATATAGAGATGCATATTGTCTATTTTACTTTCACTATCTCTATTTTATTTGGATATATAATGTTTAAACATGTACAACGTTGCTATAACAGGTACAAATATACTGTTGGGCAGTGATAGTGGCAATACTGCCCAGCAGATTTTTTTTCAATTCTGCCCAGAATTGTCAGGGTCATCGACCGTGACATTTTTTTATTAAATGTCATGGGTTTGTCACTATTCTTATGAGTTACATTGGTCCCGGGGTGTTGGTTCCACCCACGGGGCCGTTCAAGGGCAGTTTCGAGTTTTCACCCTCTAACATCATGTTTTTAAGTCTAAGTCTAGAAATATGAAAATTTCCATCATTCTCTCAAACCGAGAGACCCGCAATTACGGGGCCTATCCCTACGAGTTACATTGGTCCCATGGGAGGTGCTGGCGCAACCAACGGGTCCGTTCGGGGGATGTTTTGAGCTTTCACCCTCTAACGCCGTGTTTTTAAGCCTAGGTCAAGAAATATGCAAATTACCATCATAGTCTTAAACCGGGAGTCCCACAGCTATGGGGTCCATTCCTACAAGTTACATTGGTCCCATGGGAGGTGTTAGTGCCACCCACGGGGCCGTTAGACATTTGTTTCGAGTTTTCACCCTCTAACACCATGTTTTTAATCCTAAGTCAAGAATTATGCAAATTATTGTCGTATTCTCAAAACGGGAGTCCCGCGGCTGTGGGGTCAGTTCCTATGAGTTACATTGGTCCCGTGAGACGTGTTGGTGCCACCCACGGGGTCGTTCGAGGGCTATTTCGAGTTTTCATCCTCTAACATCATGTTTTTCTTAAGTCTAAAAATATGTAAATTAGCTTCCTATTCTCAAACCAGGAGTCCCTCGGTTGCGGGGTCAGTTCGTATGAGTTACATTGGTCCCGTGGGAGCTGTTGGTGCCACCCAAGGGTCGTTCGGGGTCTGTTTCGAGTTCTCACCCTCTAACGCCATGTTTTTAAGACTAAGTCTAGAAATATGTAAATAATCATCGTATTCTCAAACAGGGAGTCCCGCGGCTGCAGGGTCAGTTCCTACGAGTTACATTGGTCCCGTGGGAGGTGTTGGTGCCATCCACGGGGCCGTTCGGTGGTTATTTCAAGTTTTCACACTCTAACGTCATATTTTTAAGCCTAAGTCTAGAAATATGCAAATTATCGTCGTATTCTCAAAACGGGAGTCCCGCGGCTGTGGGGTCAGTTCCTATGAGTTACATTGGTCCCGTGAGACATGTTGGTGCCACCCACGGGGTCGTTCGAGGGCTATTTCGAGTTTTCATCCTCTAACATCATGTTTTTCTTAAGTCTAAAAATATGTAAATTAGCTTCCTATTCTCAAACCAGGAGTCCCTCGGTTGCGGGGTAAGTTCGTATGAGTTACATTTATCCCGTGGGAGCTGTTGGTGCCACCCACGGGGTCGTTCGGGGTCTGTTTCGAGTTCTCACCCTCTAACGCCATGTTTTTAAGACTAAGTCTAGAAATATGCAAATAATCATCGTATTCTCAAATAGGGAGCCCCGCGGCTGCAGGGTCAGTTCCTACGAGTTACATTGGTCCCGTGGGAGGCGTTGGTGCCATCCACGGGGCCGTTCGGTGGTTATTTCATGTTTTCACACTCTAACGTCATATTTTTAAGCCTAAGTCTAGAAATATGCAAATTATTGTCGTAATCTCAAACAGAGAGTCCCGCGGCTGCGGGGTCAGTTCCTACGAGTTACATTGGTCCCGTGGAAGGTGTTGGTGCTACCCACTGGGCCGTTTGGGGCTATTTCGAGTTTTCACCCTCTAACGCCATGTTTTTAAGCTTAAGTCTAGAAATATGCAAATTACCATCGTATTCTCAAATGGGGAGTCCCGCGGCTGCGGGGTCAGTTTCTACGAGTTACATTGGTCCCGTGGGAGGTGTTGGTGCTACCCACGGGGCCGTTAGAGAGCTGTTTCGAGTTTTCACCCTCGAACGCCATGTTTTTATGCCTTAGTCAAGAAATATGCAAATTATCATTGTATTCTCAAACCGGGAGTCCCGCGGCTACGGGGTCTATTTCGACGAGTTACGTTGGTCCTGTGGGAGGTCTTGGTGCCTCCCACGGGGACGTTCGGGGGTTGTTTCGAGTTTTCACCCTCTAACACCATGTTTTTAAGCCTAAGTCTTGAAAAATGTAAATTATCATCGTGCTCTCGAACCGGGAGACGCACGGTTGTGGGGTCAGTTCCTACGAGTCACATTGGTCCCGTGGGAGGTGTGGGTGCCACCCACGGGTCCGTTCGAGGACTGTTTCGAGTTTTCACCCTCTAACGTCATGTTTTTACGCCTAAGTCTTAAAAAATGCAAATTATCATCGTACTCTCGAATCGGGAGATGCACGGTTGTGGGGTCAGTTCCTATGAGTTACATTGGTCCCGTGGGACGTGTTGGCGCCACCAACGGGGCCGTTCGAGGGCTATTTCGAGTTTTCACCCTCTAACGCCATGTTTTTAAGCATAAGTCAAGAAATATGCAAATTATCATTGTATTCTCAAACCGGGAGTCCCGCGGCTCCGGGGTCTGTTCCTACGAGTTACATTGGTCCCGCAGGAGGTGTTGGTGCCACCCACGGGGACGTTCGGGGGCTGTTTCGAGTTTTCACCCTCTAACGCCATGTTTTTAAGCCAAAGTCTAGATATATACAAATTACCATCGTATTCTCTAACCGGGAGTTTCGCGGCTGCGGGGTTTGTTCCTACGAGTTACATTGGTCCCGTGGGAGGTGTTGGTGCCACCCACGGGGACGTTCGGGGGCTGTTTTGAGTTTTCACCTTCTAACGCCATGTTTTTAAGCCTAAGTCTAGAAATATGCAAATTACCATCGTATTCTCAAACCGGGAGTCCCGCGGTTGCGGGGTCAGTTCCTACGAGTTACATTGGTCCCGTGGGAGGTGTTGGTGCCACCCACGGGACCGTTCGGGGGCTGTTTTTAAGCCTAAGCCTATAAATATGCGAATTATCATCGTATTCTCAAATTGGGAATCCAACGGCTGCGCGGCCAAGTCCTTCGAGTTACATTCGTCCCGTGTGAGGAATTGGTGTCTCCCACAGGAATGTTTCGAGTTTTCACCCTCTAATGCCATGTTTTTAAGCCAAGTCTAGAAATATACAAATTATCGTCATATTCTCAAACCGGGAATCCAGCGGTAGCGGGGTCAGTTCCTACGAGTTACATTGGTCCCATGGGAGGTGTTGGTGCCACCCACTGGGCCGTTCGGGGGTTGTTTCGAGTATTCACCCTCTAACGCCAAGATTTTCTTAAATCTAGAAATTTGCAAATTATCTTCGTATTCTGAAACCGTGCGTCCCGCGGTTGCGCGGCCAGTTCCTACTAATTACATTGGTCTCGTGGGAGGTGTTGGTTCCACCCACGGGGATGTTCAGGGGCTGCTTCATGTTCTCAGCCTCTAACGCCATGTTTTTAAGCCTAAGTCTAGAAATATACAAATTATGGTCGTATTCTCAAACCGGGAGTCCCACGGATGCGCGACCAGTTCCTACGATTTACATTGATCCCGTGGGAGCTCTTGGTGCCATCCACGGAGCCGTTTGGGAGTCCCACGACTACGAGGTCTGTTACTACGAGTTACATTGGTCCCGTGGGAGGTGTTGGTGCCACCCACGGGGACGTTCGGGGGTTATTTCGAGTTCTAACCCTCTAACGTCATGTTTTTAAGCCTATGTCTAGAAATATGCAAATTACTGTCGTATTCTCAAACCGGGAATTTCGCGGCTGCGTGGCCAGTTCCTATAAGTTAAATTGGTCCCGTTGGAGGTGTTGGTGCCACTCACGGGGCCGTTCGAGGGCTGTTTCGAGTTTTCACCCTCTAATGCCAAGTTTTTAAGCCTAAGTCAAGAAATATGCAAATTATTGTTGTATTCTTAAACCGGGAGTCTCGCAACTGCGGGTCAGTTCCTACGAGTTACATTGGTCCCGTGGGAGGTGTTGGTGCCACCCACGGTTACGTTCGGGGGTTGTTTCGAGTTTTCATCGTCTAACGCCATGTTTTGCTTCAATCTAGAAAATATGAAAATAATCATCGTATACTCGAACTGGGAGTCCCGTGACCGCAGGGTCAGTTCCTACGAGTTACATTGGTCCCGTGGGAGGTGTTGGTGCCACTCACGGGGACGTTCGGGGGCTGTTTCGAGTTCTCACACTCTAAGGCCATGTTTTTAAGCCTAAGTCTAGAAATATGCAAATTTTCATCATATTCTCAAACCGGGAATCCGACGGCTGCGCGGCCAGTTCCTTCGAGTTACATTGGTCCCGTGGGAGGAATTGGTGCCTCCCACAGGGCTGTTTCGAGTTTTGACCCTCTAACGCCATGTTTTTAAACCAAAGTCTAGAAATTACAAATTATCGTCGTATTCTCAAACCGGGAGTCCCGCGGCAGCGGGGTCAGTTCCTACGAGTTGCATTGGTCCCGTGGGAGGTGTTGGAGCCACCCAAGGGGCCGTTCGGGTTTTTTTTTGAGTTTTCACCCTTTAACGCCATGTTTTGCTTAAATCTAGAAATATGCAAATTATCGTCGTATTCTCAAAATGGGCGACCCCCGGCTGCGCGGCCAGTTCCTACGAGTTACATTAGTCTCGTGGGAGGTGTTGGTGCCTCCCAAAGGGATGTTCAGGGGATGCTTCGAGTTCTCACCCTCTAACGCTATGTTTTTAAGCGTAAGTCTAGAAATATACAAATTATCATCGTATTCTCAAACCAGGAGTCCCTCGGATGCGCGACCAGTTCCTACGAATTACATTGGTCCCGTGGGAGGTGTTGGTGCCATCCACGAAGCTGTTCGGGAGTCCCGCGGCTACGGGGTCTGTTCTTACGAGTTACATTGGTCCCGTGGGAGGTGTTGGTGCCACCCACGGGGACGTTCGGGGGTTGTTTCGAGTTCTAACCCTCTAACGCCATGTTTTTAAGCCTAAGTCTAGAAATATGCAAATTATCATCGTATTCTCAAACCGGGAGTTTCGCGACTGCGTGTCCAGTTCCTATGAGTTACATTGGTCCCATTGGAGGTGTTGGTGCCACCCACGGGGCCGGTCGGGGGCTGTTTTGAGTTTTCACCCTCGAACGCCACGTTTTTAAGCCTAAGTCTGAAATATGCAAATTATCGTCGTATTCTCAAACCGCGAGTTCCGCAGCTGCATGGCCAGTTCCTACGAGTTACATTGGTACCGTGGGAGGTGTTGGTGCCACCCATGGCGATGGTTGGGGGCTGTTTCGACTTCTCACCCTCTAACGCCATGTTTTTAAGCGTAAGTCTATAAATATGCAAATTATCTTCGCATTATCAAACCGGGAGTCCCGCAGCTGCGCGGGCAGTTCCTACGAGTTACATTGGTCCCGTGGGAGGTGTTGGTGCCACCGACGGGGCCGTTCAGGGGCTGTTTCGAGTTCTCATCATCTAACGCCATGTTTTCAGGCCTAAGTCAAGAAATATTAAAATTACCCTCGTATTCTCAATCCGAGAGTCCCGCGGCTGTGGGGTTAGTTCCTACGAGTTACATTGGTCCTGTGGGAGGCATTGGTGCCACCCACGGGGACGGTCAGGGGATGTTTTGGGTTCTCACCCTCTTACGCCATGTTTTTAAGCCTAAGTCCAGAAATATGCAAATTATCGTCTTATTCTCAAACCGGGAGTCTTGTGGCTGCGGGGTCAGTTCCTACGAGTTACATTGGTCCCGTGGGAGGTGTTGGTGCCACCCACGGGGCCGTTCGGGGGTTTTTTCGAGTTTTCACCCTCTAAAGCCATGTTTTGCTGAAATTTACAAATATGCAAATTATCATCGTATTCTCAAACCGGACATCCCTCGGCTGCGGGTCGAGTTCCTACGAGTTAAATTGGTCTCGTGGGAGGTCTCGGTGCCACCTACGGGGATGTTTCGAGTTCTCACCCTCTAACGCCACGTTTTTAAGCCTAAGTCTAGAAATATGCAAATTATCATCGTATTCTCAAACCAGGAGACCCGCGATTGCGCGGGCAGTTTCTACGACTTACATTGGTCCCGTGGGAGGTGTTGGTGCCACCCACGGGTTCGTTCGAGGGATGTTTTGAGTTCTCACCCTCTAACGCCATGTTTTTAAGCCTAACTCTAGAAATATGCAAATTATCGTCGTATTCTCAAACTGGGAGTCCCACTGCTGCGGGATCAGTTTCTACGAGTTACATTGGTTCCGTGGGAGGTGTTGGTGCCACCCACGTGGCTGTTCGGTGGTTGTTTCGAGTTTTCACCCTCTTACGCCATGTTTTGCTTAAGTCTATAAATATGCAAATTGTCGTCGTTTTCTCAAACCAGGCGTCCCTTGACTGCGGGGCAAGTTCCTACGAGTTAAATTGGTCTCGTGGGAGGTCTTGGTGCCACCTACGGGGACATTCGGGGGCTATTTCGAGTTCTCATCCTCCAATGCCATGTTTTTTTGCCTAAGTCAAGAAACATGCAAATTGTCATCGTATTCTCAAACCGGGAGTCCCGCGGCTGCGCGACCAGTTCCTACGAGTTACATTGGTACAGTGGGAGTTGTAGGTGCCACCCACGGGGCCGTTCAGGAGTCCCGCGGCCGTGGGGTTAGTTCCTACGAATTACATTTGTCCCGTGGGAGGTGTTGGTGCCACCCACAAGGACGTTCGGGGGCTGTTTCGAGTTCTCACCCTCTAACACGATGTTTTTAAGCCTAAGTCTAGAAATATGCAAATTATCATCGTATTCTCAAACTGGGAGTTCGGCGGCTGCGTGACCAGTTCCAACGAGTTACATTGGTCCCGTGGGAGGTGTTGGTGCCACCCACAGGGCTGTTCGGGGGCTATTTCGAGTTTTCACCCTCTAACGCCATGTTTTTAAGCCTAAGTCTAGAAATATAAAAATTATCATCGTATTCTCAAATCGGGAGTCCCGCAGCTACGGGGTCAGTTCTTAGGAGTTACATTGGTCCCGTGGGAGGTGGTTGTGCCACCCACGGGGACGTTCGGGGGTTGTTTCGAGTTTTCACCCTCCAACGTCATGTTTTTAGGCCTAAGTCTAGAAATACACAAATTATCGAAGAGAGAGTCCCGCGACTGCTGGGTCAGTTCCACCGAGTTACATTGGTCCAGTGGGAGGTGTTGGTGCCACCCACGGGGACGTTCGGGGTCTGTTTCAAGTTCTCACCCTCTAATGCCAAGTTTTTTAGCCGAAGTCTAGAAATATGGAAATTATCTTTGTATTCTCAAACCGGGAGTCTCACGGCTGTGCGACCAGTTCCTACAAGTTACATTGGTCCCGTGGGAGGGGTTGTTGCCACCCACGGGGCCGTTCAGGGGCGGTTTCGAGTTTTCAACCTCTAACGCTATGTTTTTAAGCCTAAGTCTTGAAATATACAAATTATCGTCGTATTCTCAAATTGGGAGTCCCGCGACTGTGGGGTCAGTTCCTACGAGTTACATTGGTCCCGTGGGAGGTGTTGGCGCCACCCATGGGGCCGTTCGAGGGTTGTTTTGAGTTTTCACCCTCTAACGCCATGTTTTGCTTAAGTCTAAAAATATGCAAATTACCTTCCTATTCTCAAATCGGGAGTCCCTCGGTTGCGGGGATAGGTCCTATGAGTTACATTGGTCCCGTAGTGTTGGTGACACCCACGGGGCCGTTCGAGGGCAGTTTCGAGTTTTCACCCTCTAACATCATGTTTTTAATTCTAAGTCTAGAAATATGTAAATTACCATCATACTCTCAAACCGGGAGACCCGCGGTTACGGGGCCTGTTCCTACGAGTTACATTGGTCCCGTGGGAGGTTCTGGCGCTACCAACGGGGCCGTTCGTGGGATGTTTTGAGCTTTCACCCTCTAACGCCGTGTTTTTAAGCCTAGGTCAAGAAATATGCAAATTACAATCATAGTCTTAAACCGGGAGTCCCGCAGCTATAGGGTCCGTTCCTACAAGTTACATTAGTCCCGTGGGAGGTGTTAGTGCCACCCACGGGGCCGTTAGACGGTTGTTTCGAGTTTTTACCCTCTCACACCATGTTTTTAAGCCTAAGTCAAGAATTATGCAAATTATCGTCATATTCTCAAAACGGGAGTCCCGCGGCTGTGGGGTCGGTTCCTATGAGTTACATTGGTCCCATGAGAGGTGTTGGTGCCACCCACGTGGTCGTTCGGGGTCTGATTCTTGTTCTCACCCTCTAACGCCATGTTTTTTTAGACTAAGTCTAGAAATACGCAAATAATCATCGTATTCTCAAATCGAGAGTCCCGCGGCTGCGGGGATCAGTTCCTACGAGTTATATTGGTCTCGTGGGAGGTGTTAGTGCCATCCACGGGGTCGTTCGGTGGTTGTTTCAATTTTTCACCCTCTAACGTCATATTTTTAAGCCTAAGTCTAGAAATATGCAAATTATTGTCGTAATCTCAAACAGAGAGTCTCGCGGCTGCGGGGTCAGTTCCGACGAGTTACATTGGTCCCGTGGGAGGGGTTGGTGCTACCCACGGGGCCGTTCAGGGTTGTTTCGAGTTTTCACCCGCTAACGCCATGTTTTTAAGCTTAAGTCTAAAAATATGCAAATTACCATCGTATTCTCAAACGGGGAGTCCAGCGGCTGTGAGGTCAGTTTCTACGAGTTACATTGGTCCCGTGGGAGGTCTTAGTGCCACCCACGGGGACGTTAGTGGGCTGTTTCGAGTTTTCACCCTCGAACGCCATGTTTTAAAGCCTAAGTCAAGAAATATTCAAATTATCGTTGTATTCTCAAACCGGGAGTCCCGCTGCTATGGTGTCTGTTCCTACGAGTTACGTTGGTCCCGTGGGAGGTGTTGGTGCAACCCACGGGGCCGTTAGAGGGCTATTTCGATTTTTCACCCTCGAACGCCATGTTTTTAAGCCTAAGTCAAGAAATATGCAAATTATCGTTGTATTCTCAAATCGGGAGTCCCGCAGCTATGGGGTCTGTTCCGACGAGTTACATTGGTCCCGTGGGAGATCTTAGTGCCACACACGGGGACGTTCGGGGGCTGTTTCGAGTTTTCACCCTCTAACACCATGTTTTTAAGCCTAAGTCTAGAAATATGCAAATTACCATCGTATTCTCAAATCGGGAGTCCCACGATTGCGGGGTCAGTTCCTACGAGTCACATTGGTCCCGTGGGAGGTGTTGGTGACACCTAGGGGCCGTTAGAGGGCTGTTTTGAGTTTTCACCCTCGAACGCCATGTTTTTAAGCCTAAGTCAAGAAATATGCAAATTATCATTGTATTCTCAAATCGGGAGTCCCGCGGCTGCGGGGTCTGTTCCTAAGAGTTACATTGGTCCCGTGGGAGGTGTTGGTGCCACCCACGGGGACGTTCGGGGGCTGTTTTAAGTTTTCACCCTCTATCGCTGTGTTTTTAAGCCTAAGTCTAGAAATAAGAAAATTACTGTAGTATTCTCATACTGGGAGTCCCGCGGCTGCGGGGTCAGTTCCTACGAGTTCCATTAGTCCCGTGGGAGGTGTTGGTGCCAACCACGTGGCCGTTCGGGGGCTGTTTCGAGTTTTCACCCTCTAACGTTATGTTTTTACACCTAAGTCTTGAAATGTGCAAATTATCGTCGTACTCTCGAACCGGGAGACCCATGGCTGTGGGGTCAATTCCTACGAGTTACATTGGTCCCGTGGGAGGTGTTGGCGCCACCCACGAGGCCGTTCGAGGGCTGTTTCGAGTTTTCACCTTCTAATGCTATGTTTTGCTAAAGTCTAAAAATATGCAAATTACCTTCCTATTCTCAAACCGGGAATCCCTCGACTGCAGGGTCAGTTCCTATGAGTTACATTGGTCTCGTGGGAGTTGTTGGTGCCACCCACGGGGATGTTCGGGGTCTATTTCGAGTTCTCACCCTCTAACGCCATGTTTTTAAGCCTAAGCTAGAAACATATAAATAACCATCGTATTCTCAAATCGATAGTCCCGCGGCTGCGGGGTCAGTTCCTGCGAGTTACATTGGTCCCGTGGGAGGTGTTGGTGCCATCCACGGGGCCGTTCGGTGGCTGTTTTGAGTTTTCACCCTTTAACGTCATATTTTTAAGCGTAAGTCTAGAAATATACAAATTATCATCGTAATCTCAAACAGAGAGTCCCACGGCTGTGGGATCAGTTCCTACGAGTTATATTGGTCGCGTGGGAGGTGTCGGTGCCACCCACGGGGCCGTTTGGGGGCTGTTTCTAGTTTTCACCCTCTAACGCCATGTTTTTAATTCTAAGTCTAGAAATATGTAAATTACCGTCATATTCTCAAACGGGGAGTCCCGCGTCTGTGGGGTCAGTTTCTATGAGTTACATTGGTCCCGTGGGAGGTGTTGGTGCCACCCACGGGGCCGTTAGAGGGCTCTTTCAAGTTTTCACCCTCGAACGCCATGTTTTTATGCCTAAGACAAGAAATATGCAAATTATCATTGTATTCTCAAATAGATATTCCCGCGGCTGCGGGGTCTGTTCTTACGATTTACGTTGGTCCTATGGGAGGTGTTGGCACCACCCACGGGGACGTTCGGGGGCTGTTTCGTGTTTTCACCCTCTAACGCCATGTTTTTAAGCCTGAGTCTAGAAATATACAAATTACCGTTGTATTCTTAAACTGGGAGTCTCGTGGCTACGGGGTCAGTTCCTACGAGTTACATTGGTCCCGTGGGAGGTGTTGGTGCCACCCACAGGGCCGTTAGGGGGCTGTTTTGAGTTTTCACCCTCTAACGTCATGTTTTTACGCCTAAGTCTAGAAATATACAAATAATCATCGTACTCTCGAACTGGGAGACCCACGGCTGCGGGGTCAGTTCCTACGAGTTACATTGGTCCCGTGGGAGGTTTTGGCTCCACCCACGGGGCCGTTTGGGGGCTGTTTCGAGTTTTCACCCTCTAACGCCATGTTTTTAAGCCTAAGTCAAAAAATATGCAAATTACCGTCGTAGTCTCAAGCGGGGAGTCCCGCGGCTGCGGGGTCAGTTCCTACGAGTTACATTGGTCCCGTGGGAGGTGTTGGCGCCTCCCACGGGGCAGTTAGAGTTGTGTTTCGAGTTTTCACCGTCTAATGCCATGTTTTTAAGTAATCATATATAGGTTGATTTAGTGTAAATTTACACCTTCCTAGATTATAATAACGAGAAGCGTCTAAATCAACTTGTATACGATTACTTATTACTTATTACCTTTTCACCCTCGTTACTTATTATATATGTATATAGAGAGAGATAGACAAATATATATATATATAGAGTGAGAGAGAGATATTTACCGAAATGTGTGTAAAGAGAGAGATGGTAGTCGAAATATGTGAGAAAAAGGAAAGGAGTCGTCGCTGCTGCAACCGAAAGAGAAAAAATTATTAAAACTGATCTATCTGAACTCATAACAGAGGCGAAAGGAAATTATCCAAGAAAATCACCTCAAGAACCTTGTACATACACACTTTTGGGCCACCAGAAATAGATGCAAAGACAAATGGGCATAGTCTGAACTTTAGCTCATTTGTATACAAATGAAAGAAGAGTTATTAGTAACCTTGAAAATCATCCAAACTTTGCCCCACAATATACTTTAGTTTCAACAAATAAAAAAAGGAAATAATATTGTCAAAATGATTTCAGATATTGCATTATTGTTTACCTATTACTAAAAAATTTATACCAAATCTGCTCTGGTAGGGAGGGAGCAAAAACACGTGACGAAAACCTAAACAGCAAACTTGAAATCATTTTCAACTCTCTATTTCTTTATGACTTTTCAGGATTTTAAACAATTACAAAATGGATTTTGTTAAAAAAAAGAATATGAAAAAACCGTATGAGTTTGAGTATGAGGACACTAACCTGAGTTCCTCGGATTTATTTTTTGACCTAGATTCATGAATCAAATCTTCACACAAACTTATGAAACTGAACTCAACATTATGCCTAAAAAAATTGGTGTGAAGCACCCAAAACTAGCCATTTGAGATTGAGGAGAATCCAAAAAAAAAACTAACCTGCGGTGACCCATTCGTCTGAGATATGGAGAGGAAAGATCTAGAAATACCACACCACGGATCCAGAATTTTAGTGCACTTGGAGCCAAATCCAATAAAAAAAAATCAACGACACTAATAAATAATGAAGCATAGAAACCAAAAAATGATAAAACATAAATATTTAATTGGGGTTTAATTTAAGTTGTACTGGGATTTATGCTTAGACTAACGGTGGTCATGAATGAAAAATGATGTCGTGCTTTTCGTGTACAAGTGTATCACTTGTCATGAAGTGAAGGTCGAGCACCAGAAGCCAGTAGGGTTGTTGCAACCCCTACATGAACACGACACAACTCGAACTCTTATACAACATGACATGGCTATTAACTAATTGGGTATTCGTTGAGTAAATATTGACGCTAACCCGATAGAACATCACACGAAAACCCAGTATGACATGGCACACGCTAAAATTGAGTAATTATTGGTTGAGTAACTATATTTTCCCACAGTTTCTGATAGAAAATAAAAATTCAATTGTTTTTCAATTTTCCTAACTTTGTTAACCAAACACACCCTATAATTAATTGCTAATATGAAACAATAAAAAAGAACTAGAGCGGAGGGTAAAGCAAGCTTACATTGCTGGTGCTCTTTGCACATGGAAAGCTCTAGCCCCGCAATCGCAGAAAAAATTAGAAACAAAAATCAAAGAAATTCCCATTCATTAACATCAAATAATGAAATGTAATAAAATAATGAAATGTTGAAATTTTGAATATAAGAAACACCAAATTGGGTTTAGATCTTTCCAATAGTATCTGCAATACGGTCAATAGAAGGATCGAGAAATGCAGTCCCGTCATCCCATGTCAGCTCATCATTTATAGGAAGCTGAAACAAACCAAAAAAAAAAATAGAGTTAGGGCTTTGTTTGTTTGCTATTTTGTGAGTAAAAAATGTTAAGATTGGATTGTGGGGGGCTTACAGGTATGTTGAGGATGATGTGTTTGCCGACGGGGAGGCCCATGCCGGAGCGGAGGCAGAGAGAGGAGGAGATAGAGCGAGAAACGACGCAATTCCGCCCATGATCTGAGAAGCAAAGCAGAGAGAGGGAGAAAATCTTGAGGTGGGAATCCGCCGCTGATTGTCCCCACGAAATCTCACCTACTACCCACGAAATCTCCTTACTCCATACCAGCTCCTTACTCCATAACCAATATCGCACCTGCTACCCACGAAATCTCTGTCGCTTCCATACCAGCGTTTGGGGAAGAAAGAAATAAGATATGAGCGGGGAAATGAAAATATGAAGTGCATGTTTTTTTAGGATTGACACTGGTCACGGCCAATAGCCATGACCCATCAATTGTGACCCATCAATGAAGCTAAGTTGTGTGGTCACCACCTATTGGTCACGGCCCATAGACGTGACCCATGCTAATAAATGGTAACGGCCTCTAGCCGTGACCCAATATATGTGTGTTGTGTGCTTTGTCATGCCTATGGTCACGGAGAAAGTCCGTGACCCATCCGGGACCAAGCTTGGAGGGAATTTTGGCGTGAATATGGTCACGATCTGGTCACGGCCCAAGTCCGTGACCCACAGTGGTTAGGGATTTGGGCCATGACCACTTCTAGAGCATCCATGACTTAGTGTGGTAATGAATATGGTCATGCCAAAAAATGAGATGGTCACGGCCCAAGTTCGCGACCAGCTGGTCGCGAACTTGGGCCGTGACCCACTGGGAGTGACCATTCACGGGATTTGGTGTAGTGTTTTTGATTTTGATCTGAACTGAGGAGATGATAGCTGGGGAAGATTTTGTTTCTTTAGGAGGCCTCGCAGAGGGGAACAACCAATTTTGGTGCTGAAAAAACTCCGCTGGGGAAGTGATCAGATGATCCTTTGAGATCCTCCGAAGCTTTGCCGGGAGGAGATTCACTTGGTTTTTGAGGATTTCGCTGGGAAAGAGTGGTTCCACTTGAGGGAATGCGAGATTTTCCAGGTGAAAATGTTCTAAATCCTTTTTAGGAATTTTTTGAGGATTTTGCGGGGCTTTCTAGTATTTTTTGGGAATTTCTGTACGAAATTTAAGGGGGATGCCGGTCGGCATGGTATGAGGGGTGCCATTCGGCAATGGCACAGACTTTTGGACTACCTTGGGAAGGTAAGGAGTCAGTGCCGATCGATATAGTGGGGGTCAGTGCCGATCGGCATGGCGTTTGGCATCCTATATAAAGGGGGGGAATCCCCTCATTTTTTCACAGCTTATTTGCTTTCTCTCTTTCTGCGATTCCTCTACAAATCGTTCTAGCATTCCGATCTTTAAGACGCTACACCGAAATGGCCAAATTGTCACCTTTTAGCCGGCCACCCTTGTCAAGGTCATTGACCATGACAAAAAACACACATTTTGTGTCATGATCATTGACCTTAACACGACCGTGACAAGAAATTGTCACGGTCAATGACCGTGACAAGACCGTGATAAATTTACTTGTCACGGACTTGTCACGGTCAATGACCTTGACACGACCGTGACAATGTTTACAGCAAAAACCCTTTCCCCCTTCTTTTCTCCCTCCCTCCCTCTCCCTCTCTCTCGACATTGCTCTCTCTCTCTACTTTCAGGTTTAATTCTCTCTCTCTCTCTCTCTTCCATTTATATATATGTTTGTGTGTATATATATGTGTGTATATATGTGCATGTGTGTGTGCGTGTGTGGGGGGTGGGGCAGGGTGGGGGTAGGGGTGGGGCAGGGTGGGGGCAGGGTGGGGGTAGGGTGGGGGCAGGGGTAGGGGGTTAAAAATTCAAATATATAAGTAATTTTCTCTAAATTTCCAAAAATAATATCCAAAAATGTAAATGTAAATAATATCCAAAAATAATATCCAAAAATGTAAATTTGTAGTAATTGTCATCCGAAGTTGCTAAAAGCATCCGAAGTTAAAAAAGCATGAAAAATAAAATATTTTTTAAAATTTGTGGTGAATAACTAAAGTTAAAAAAAGTATTACTTTAGTCATTAAATTACTTTTTGAATTTGGGCGATGCGCGTAAATTTGTAGTAATTGTCTTATAATAAAGATCAATTAGTCTATGTTGTTGAAAAATTTGATCAAATTGGTGAGCCCTTCATATTTTAAAAATGTTGTTTTTATTCCTATTTAACTTTTCTTTCTATACACCCTTAATTATATTTAGAGTTTAATAAAATAGGAGTTATAGAAAGAAAAGTGGGGTTTAAATAAAAACACTTTTAAATTTTAGGTTCTGGTGCATAATCTTACTTTGTCACAATTAATTTATATTCCTCAAAGTTATTTTATCACTCTTAATTTATATTTGTGATAATACTTTATGAACCACAACTATAGGTTGATTATTTTAGAACTTAAACTTCAAGATACAAAAAATAATTCTATAGAACGGCTTAGATATCTTAACAAAACACATATCTAACATTGAGTATGATTTATAAAAAGCACAAAACAATAGTAGAAATTCAATACATGAAATTAACATTGAGATTATTTAAAATAGACAGTCACTACTGTGTTTGTGTGTGTGGTGGGTGGGGGGCTATTGTGTGTGTGTGTGTGTGTGTGTGTGTGTGTGTGTGTGGTGAGTGGGGGTGGTGGTGTGTGTGTATGTGGTGAGTGGGGGGTGTGGAGGGAGGTGGGGGTGTGTGTGTATGTGGTGAGTGGGGGTGTGGAGGGAGGTGTGTGTGTGTGTGTGTGTGTGTGTGTATTTGAATTGACCCATGAATTTGTATTTTTGTATTTGAATTAACCCATGAATTTATTTTTGTATTTGAATTAACCCATGAATTTATTTTTGTATTTGAATTAACCCATTATATGAAACATACTTGAAATTAAATATAGTGCGCATAGATACTAGCATTCTAGTTCTTATGTGTACGCATTCAATAGCCCTTAGACCCGTTCGAGAGTCATTACCCCTATAATGAGATCTCTCGAATTGTCCGATTTGGACAGTTTGAGACTGTATAATTTCTGTATAATATTCTTATTGGCTTAAAGTTGTTACTTTTGGAGGAAGTTCGGCAGTCGTATCTTAATGTTCTCTGCGTACATACTAGATTGACAAGTGTGACTGTTATTTCAATTGACCAAATGAAATAACACTCACACCTGCCAATCTACGTTGTGTACTTGGAAAACTAAGGGGATATGCTGTCGAATTTTTTTCAAATCATAACACTGTGCATGAGCTGTTAAGTATATTACAGAAAAATGCAGTCTTGAATGGGATAGGACCACTTACCCTTTAATAGGATAATTAAATGATGGGATAATTAAATAAAACATACTATAAATCTAAGTTTTGTTTACCTTTAATAGGTGTTTAGTTGTGGTAGCTGTGATGGGATATCCGAAATACAAAGAGTGGATGGGTGAGACTAATAGAATGGGGGATGTGTTTCGCATAGGTGCTAATGAATTTGTGAAATATGCAAAAAGATGTCGTAATGATGAAGAGTTTCCGTGTCCGTGTGCTAGGTGTAAGAATGGTAAGGTGTTTGAGTGGAAAACAGTTGAACTACATTTGTTAAGATCGGGTATGCAAGATAGTTATCGATTTTGGAGTTTTCACGGTGAATTGAAAGTTCCTTTTGTCCCCGACCAACCTTCACAACAACCTTCAACAAGTATAATAGATGTAGAAGGGGACGACGTAGATCATAATATGTTAGAGGATTTAGTTGATGATGCGTACGGAGTTTATGAAGCTAAGGAGAATGAGGTTACTGATGATGTAGAAGATTCAAGTGCTCATGAAGATAACACGATAAAACTTGATGATGACTACCAATGTTTAAAATTTAAGACGACCCAGCCATTATACTCTGGCTGTGAGAAAGATCAAACAACTTTACATGCCATGGTTGGTTTGCACAGTTTGAAGACGCAGTACGGTTTGTCTGGCAATAGCATGACGGGAATTCTCAAATGGGTGAAGGGTTTATTACCCAAGGTGAATACACTTCCAAATAGCTATCCTCTTATGAAGAACAGTTTAAAAGGTTTGGGAATGAAGTATAAATCGATTCATGCTTGTGTGTATGACTGCATACTATACCGAAAGGAGTATGAAAATATCGATCGTTATCCGGTATGCGATGAACCAAGATATGTCCAATCTACTAGTAAGGAAGGCACAAGCTCAAAAGTGCTTCAAAAAGTATTGAAATATTTTCCCGTTGGGCCTAGATTAAAGTGATTTTTCACAGTACCATGGATTGCAGAGGCAATGACTTGGCATGCTAGGGCAGAAGTAGGGGGTAATATCATGCGTCATCCTATTGATTCTACTGCCTAGCGGAGGATGAATTTTGAGTATCCCGATTTTTCTTGAGAACAACGCAACATTCGTTTGGCTATATAAACAGATGGTTTCAATCCATTTGGAAATCTAAGCACCAATGAGAGTGTATGGCCAGTGATCCTAGCCCCACTCAACCTCCCTCCTTCACAGTGTATGAGACCTGAATTTTTGATGATGGCTTTATTGATACCTGGGCCAAAGGCACCAAGTGATGACATTGATATCTACTTGGCTCCTTTGGTAGAAGAATTAAATGAGTTATGGGAAGAGGGTGTGCAATCATTTGACTCTTTTAGAAAAGAAGAGTTTATGCTGAAAGCTATGTTGATGTGGGCAATTCATGATTTTCCAGCTTATGGGACATTATCCGGATGTGTAGTACATGGTTATTTGGGGTGTCCTATTTGTGGAGAGGAGACTGAATCTCTTCGTCTATCCTCTAGCTTAAAAAATGTATACCATTGCCACAGGAGGTTTTTACCCCCAGCTCATAGTTTCAGATTTGAGAAAGGTTCCAATTTTTTATTGGGCGGAGTTGAACATAGGCTACCGCCGAGAAAAATTTCGGGTTCAGAAATTGAAAGTAAATCTTCTGAATGTGGACCAAATATTCCAGGTAAGAATACCAAATTTAAGAATGTCAAGCATAAGAAGACCCCAACTGGGAATGAAACTGAGATAAGAAAGGCATGGTCTCGGAGGTCAATTTTATTTGACTTGCCTTATTGGAAGAAAAACCCGGTGCACCATGTATTGGATGTGATGCATGCAGAGAAGAACTTCGCTGAACATATTGTGGGTACTTGCCTTGGGGGGAGTCATTCGAAGGATGGAGAAAATGCACGAAAAGACCTTAAAAAGTTAAAACATAAGCCACAACTATGGTTGAAAGAAGATAGTAAGGGAAGGACAATAATTCCCCCTAGTGCGTTTACTTTGATGAGTGGGGAAAGGATGGTTCTTCTAGACACAATATATAATTTGAAGGGACCATCTACTTTTTCCTCCAACTTGCAAAGGATTGTGAATTATGCTACTCATGATTTACATAAGTGTAAGTCCCACGATTGGCATGTGATCATGCAATTGGTTCCTCTATTGTTTAAGCACTGTTTCTCCAAGCAAAAGGATTTGCTTAGGGCTATTAAGAAAATTAGTATTACCTTCTCCCTCTTGTGTGAGAAGGTAGTGAATCGAGAACACATAGTGGCCGCAAAATTGGCTGTGAACGAAGCGATTTGTGTATTTGAGAAGTACTTTCCCCCAGCATTCTTTGACATAAGTGTTCACTTGTTGGTACACCTATGCGACGAGGCACTTCTTTGTGGTCCAGTTAGATATCGGTGGATGTATCCGTTTGAAAGATTGATGAAAGTTTTTAAAGATTACGTCAAGAATACGCGATATATTGCAGGATCAATTGCAGAGGAATACATCACTGTGGAGTCATCAATATATACTCGGGAATATATGCCTGACTCGACCAGCGTTGATGACACTGATGAATTCCTCGATGATGGTGGTAATGTGAGGGGAAAATGAGTGAAATTAACGAGTTTGCAACATGAACAAGTAGCTCGTTATCTATTTGACACACATGAAGATGTCGAAGAATGGAAAAAGTAAGTTTCGAATATTATAATGTTTAACATTATTTTAGATTATTTTATACATGATTAATTTTGTAATATGAACTAAATATGAAGCCTGTGAGAACAATAAAAGTCGAAAAACAATGGTACAATCAAACAGCGAATTTAGGCTATGGTTGACACAAGAGGTAATTATAATGAAAACAGTCGTTATATAACGTTACATTACACTCAAATTTTACCACTAATATAATTAATTTATCTATATTCTCAGCTCCTAAAGATGGGTGATGCGATATCAAGGCTTGCTCTTCTAGCCATTGGACCCTTGTTCGTGGCACAAGAGTACAACAAGTATCGATTGAACGAATACATTTTCGGCGCTAAAGTGTACGAGAAAAGTACAAATGTACAGAACTCGGGAATTTCATACAAGGCTCCTACTTTCTTTCGAGCGAGCGCAAAAGATAAAAACCTCGTTGAAGCTGAAATGACTTACTATGGTGTAATCCAAAATATATTTGAATTGGATTATATAAGCTTCAAAGAGTTTGTATTTTACTGTGAATGGATAAGAGTTGAGGATAAAAATGCTTGTAAAGTTGATCCTGTCACCAATTTGATCATGGTTGACATGTCCAAGTTGAAGAGCAACGACCACGTGAGCGATGAGCCATTTGTTTGTGCATTTCAAAAGGTTAAGCAAGTGTTTTACTCAGATTATATCAACAACGAGCCGTGGTCAATTTTCCAACACGCGCCAAGGCGTCTAAATAGTAGTGTGGATGACTTGGCTGCTGCTACCGAATATCAATCCATTTTTTATAATAACCCGAATTTGAAACAATTTTTCAATTTTTAATAAATATTTCAATTTGTACCAAAACATCCATTTTTAATGCTTTTAATTGATCTGCACTTTATCATTTTCACTCTTGTGTAGTGTGCGTGTGTGGAGAGGAGATTAATACATAAATATTCCAAATACATCTAAGTTTTGTTTATAGTAATCCATGAATATAAGCATCTTACCTTTAATAGGTGATTAGTACATAGTTATTTGGGGTGTCCTATTTATGGAGAGGAGACTGAATCTCTTCGTCTATCCGAACACTAAGAAATGACATAATCCTATGGAGTGATGCTCTGCAAATTCCTCCTAACCATTATGTAGCCAAACATCACCAGTTGAAGTTGTCAATTCCACTTTCCATACCCCACCACTTGGAACTTCTAGCAAAACATGGGAGACCATTGAAAGGTGGAATTGACAACTTCAACTGCTAATTTTCGGCTACACAACGATTGGAAGGAATTTTCAATGCATAACTCCATAGGATTATGGTATTTCTTAGTGTTTAGATATGAAGAGAATTATATTTGACACGATTTCTCGAGGTACATTAGTTGGAAGGAGGTTCCATATGAGCTCAAGTTAGCTATTTGAGTGACACTACAGGTAATGTATTTATATTTATATGTCAATTTCGATTTCGATTTCAATTACGATTTATATTTATCTATATTTTAGGGGCGGATACTAATTTTAATTTATTTCAATTCAGGGGACAGGGAGTGGCCCTAAGGGTAGGCCACATATGCTCTATACTTATGTGGCTATTCGGACGAGAAGTGAAGGATAAGGAGGTGTTCCCGAGCGTCGCGGTACAAAATCTCTTTTCCATGCAAATAGTTTGTAGATTTGAGATAATTGATGGTGATGTTGTTTCTTCTTAAATAGTTTCTTATTTGAATATATATTTTCATTATCTTTAGTTTGTTCGGATATATGATGTTTGGAACAGGTACAACGTTGCTATAACAGGTAAAAAAATACTGCTGGGCAGTGGCAGTGACCATACTGCCCAGCAAATTTTTTTTAAATTCTGCCCAGAATTGTCACGGTCATTGACCGTGAGACGTCCGTGATAAAAGTTATCACGGATGTGTCATGGTCAATGGCCGTGACAATTTTTTTTAAAAGGGTCACGACTTTGTCACGGTTTATAATCATGACAAACATGCCACAGTCATTGACCGCGACACGACCGTGACACAAAACACGAGTTTTGTGTCAAGGTCAATGACCGTGACACCACCGTGACAAAAAAAGTTATCTCGCCTCAAAATATCACGGTCATTGACCTTGACAAGTTGGATTTGTCAAGGTCAATGACCTTGACAAATGGGCAGATTTGGTGTAGTGAGAAATGGCCACTTTTATGAGCACTGCAGTCCACAGGGAGTGGTTGACCGTTGATGATTGGGCGAATGTGGAGTGGAGGGCTAGGGCGTCTCTTTTTTTGGGGAGTGAGAACTCTTTTGATGCGTTTGAGCCTGTTGTGGATGAGCAGACTTTGCTGCGGGAGTCATCACGTCATCGCTCTTCGAAAGTGAATCCTGGCGGTTATGTAAGGGACTTGAACTTTGGCATTCCTTTCTTTTTGGTGATTTTTCTTTCTTTCTTGACTTCTGATGAGATTTTTTTCTTTTTGCCAGTCTGATATTTCTTTGAAGAACATGCACGCCCACGGGATGTCTGGGAGCATCTTCCACCTGTGGTGCATTGGGTGGTATCATCAGCGGGTTTTGGGAGGTTGGCATCTACGCTGGATGAGACACCTCGTTCGACAGTGGTCCTGTGCGCTTTGGGGGAGAGGTGGTGGGATACTACTCACACCATCTATTTCCGCTTTGGGGAGATGACTGTGACTCCTATAAACGTGCAACAGCTATTGGGCTGGATTGAGATGGAGAGCAGATAGAGGTGGATCGCTCTTTACGGCTGAGACCGGAGGCAGTGCGTGCGGCACTTGGTGATGTTGGGAGGATAGTTTCTAGGGATTCTATTCGGCTATCTCTGCTGAAAGATGTTTTGTTGGACAGGTTAATTGATGTGGAGGACGGGATGTAAGTGAGGAAGATGGCCCGGTTATTTATTTTGCTGGTGTTGGGAGGTTTCATGGTGGCGTTGAGCGGCGACGTCGTCCATTCTGGTTCTTGTCGTACATGAGGATGTTTTCGAACATCCTTTTCTATAATTGGGGGAGTCTGACTTTGGTGACCCTTTACTATTCTCTGGATGCCTTCAGTCGATGCTATCGGAAAACTTTTACTAGGGCCACGTACCTTCTTGAGGTATTCTTCATTTTGCGCATTTCCTTTCATCCATTCGCATTTTCCTTTCATGCGTTCGAATTTTCCTTATGCATCTATTTTTGTTTATGAATTCTTATCTTTGACAGACATGGTTTTATGAGGTGATTGGGTGCAATACCCCTCTTGGTTTTTGCATCTTCTGATATTGTATTGATTTATGCCTTCTTGGAGATTTTCAGGTGAACTTTTATCCCTGAGGGACAGCTATTCAGGATGCGGGGATGACCGGAGTGAAGGCGTAGATGAGGCGTTTACTGGCACATGAGTTCGGCCATTAATAGTCTCTTAGAGAGAGAGTGGTTCGCCATATTACTGAAGAGGAGGTGGTGGTGCTTCCTGCACAGCCTCCAATGTCTATGAGGCGGGAGCGATTTCTATTAGGGGATGCGAGGATCGCGGCGATGGTCGGCAAATCCTACTTGTTGTACACCGATATGGCTACGCCATATGACTATATGGATTTTGTGATGAGCTGGTTGATGGAACCCAATATATATGATGCCCTACCTTTCCCTCCTGCGGGTTCGAGTCGGGCGGTGGGATCTTCCCACAGTGGCGGCGGTCTGTCGACATCTGTGGCGGTTGCGGCATCTGAGGTTCCTTTTTTCCAGTTTCATACCCCTTCGTACAATATTCGGCGGGCTGATGGATGGATGCCGCCTATGATGCATCATCCTTATGCGATGGATCCGGAGGAGTTGGGTTTGGCAGAGGAGGTCCTCCGACTTGCGGTATACCTTTCTGTTCTTCTCTTTATTTCTTTTCTGTTTTGGTCATCTCTACTTTGATACTGATTTTACCTTTTCTTTCAGTAAGTCCGAGTGTCGACCACTTGGTTAAGAGACACCAGAGACTCGATATCTTTGGCGACTGCCCATATTCAGGATGCGATGCATGCTCCTTCTTTCTTGGTGCTGTCTGCTTCATCTGGAGAGGACTTTGGCTCGGGTAGTGGCGGTGTATCGTCTCGCCGTAGGGGGAAGAGATCACGTCACAAGGGTGGAAGCTCTTAAAGAGAAAGGTGGGTGAGAGAGAGAGAGAGAGAATGTGGGTTCGGGCTGAGTCCCGTTGTTTTTTATTTTTCCTTTTATTTCCTGCATAATTGTTGTAACACAGAAACAAATAGATGCAATGTAATGGAGTTTTTTATTATATTTTATTAATGATGAATGAATGCATGCACATGCACTTTTTACTTTGCTGCTAAGACCGTAAAAGGGAGTATTTTTGGAATTTTTGAAGGAAAGTTTTTAATTAAAAGGGGAAATTATATAAGGAGAAAAAGGGATTTTGAAATTCTGTTGAGAATATCAATATATTTTTATTGAGTTTTCTGATTTAACAAAACAGAAAAAAAGGGGATTTTCTAAAAATGAGGGGTTGTCGATCAACAAGCACCCTGTCCTGCCTATCAGCAGTTCGGTCCAGTCCCAACACTTGCTTTGATTGGTACCCTCTTCAGCCTTTTGTATTTTGTGGGGTAGGATTCCCTCGAATTTCTACAGGGATTATGTCTCTTTTGAGGGTTCTCAAGTATAAAAGGGGTAAGGGTGGGGTGTTTTCATCACACCTACGCACTCTTACTTACTTGCCCACTATCTCTTAGCCTTGCAAGATGGCTCTCCCTGGTAGCATTGAGTTTTCTAACTACCTCGAAGCTTTGGAAGCTATGTGCTCTTATAATGTCGACTATGATGCTTTCAACATGCATCGAGTCTCCTTATGGCGCAATCGACATATCGAATGGAACGTACTGATGGCGATGGTACAATTCTGGTACCCCGAGGACCACGTATTCCACTCAGGGTTGGATGAAGTTTGTCCTACCTATGAGTAATTTTCTATCATGTTGGGTGTAAATCCCAGTGTTGCTGCAGCTTTGCCAGAATTTTCCCGTTCTCCCAGGGATTTGTTGGCTGGGCTTCTTCATATTTTGCCTTCGATGGCCAGATCATTGGTTTCTGGAGGAATGATCTCCCTCCCGGCGGTGCTGTAGTCTGTGCATTTGCGGGAAGTAGGTGATGTTGTCTATGCTGGTGTCGTTTCTCTAGGCCTAGTTACAAAATTGCTATTGGTGACTGGGGAACTGCAGGTGAACCTGCAACTTGCAGCCATTACTTCATGGATGTCATACCATCGCAATCCTGGGGTGGTGATACTGGCAGAGACCCTAAATGGTCTAGATACCTGGCGAGAAGGTCGTTCTGATTTTTTGAGGGGTAGCCCCGTGATGCTGTTCATGTGGTTGTTTGAAAGACTCCTCTTGGTGACTCCTCCAGATAATCTTTTATTGGTTGTGCCCAACTTCTTTTAGCGTCACTTCATTTATATTGGCCTGGATATTACAAGTTGGGAGAATTGGTTGGTGGGGCTCGGAGTTTGTACTGGTTAGTTCCTTAGTGGGGGCAGTTGCAGCCTATTCTAGAACTAGGAGAGTACTCATATGTGCGGTTGGTTGGTCTCAGACAGACCTCTTTTTATTTCCCTTGGCGGCTTCTATGCCAATTTGGCTGGGCACAGTTTGTGCCACTTTGGACACTAAACTTCTTTCCGATAGATGTTTTGTCGACTGCCTGCATTTATTGCTTGGATCTCTATGAGAGAATCGGCGTCCGTCGACCCGTCCCTCTCAATCTGTCGGGAGAGTTTGGCATGTCCTTGGGGATTATATGAAGTGGTTATGGAGGAGATTAGTCAGCAAGATGTTGGTAGTGGAGACTGGATAAAGGCGGTTCTTTCTTTGCGGGAGTCTTAAAGATATTGGGCTAGCAAAGCCCCAGCTGCAATTTCGGTTATGGTTAGGTATAGGAGAAAAGGATGACCAGGCTGTGGTGGAATAAGCACTGGAGGTTGGGTCAGTTGTTATTTGATTCGGTCAAAAGCCTCTTGGTAGGCCTCATAATAAACCTTGGTTGAATCCTTTCGGAGGAGCTTTAAGATCGATTCGCAGATGGAGGTTAGCTGGCTGATGAACCGACTGATATATTATAACTTCCTAAGAAAACCTCAGACTTCTTTCTCTGTTCGGGGCGGTGGCATCTCAAATATGGCCTTCAGTTTTGCTGGAACTGCTTCTATCCCCTTCTCACTGACCATGAATCCCAAGAGGTTTCCCTATGTAATGCCGAAGATACATTTTTGTGGATTAAGCATGATCTGATACCGTCGCAGTTATTCAAAAAACTTTCGGAGAGCGGGAATATTACCTTCTCTAGTTTTGGACTTGATAATCATATCATCCATATAAACCTCGACTTCTTTATGAATTAGATCATGCAGGATGGTTGTGGCAGCCCTTTGGTAGGTAGCCCCAGCATGCTTGAGACCAAATGGCATAACGGTGTAGCAAAAGGTTCCCCATGGGGTGATGAATGTGGTTTTTTCTTGGTGGTTTGGGTGCATCTTGATTTGGTTGTATTCGGCAAACCCGTCGACGAATGACTTAAGAGCATGACTGGATGTGTTATCCACGATCATGTCGATATTGGGTAGAGGATAATCATCCTTTAGAGAATCTTTGTTTCTACACACATTTGAACCTTCCCTCGTGCTTTCAGCACAGGTACTATGTTGGATAGCCATGTGGGATATTCGATCACACGAATGAAGCCCACGTTCAACTCTTTGACCACCTCTTTTTTGACCTTGAGCGACCATTCGGTGTGGAGCTTTCCCAATTTTTGTTTAACCGACTTGTAATCTGGGAGAGTGGGGATCTCATGCTGAGCTATTTTAGGATCAATGTCGGGCATATAATCATAAGACCATGCGAAGACATCCCCGAATTCCTTTAGAAATTCTTCGAGTTGTGTGTACTCATGCTGGTCAAGGGTGGCCCTCTCCTAATCTCGTGCAGTTGGCTAATAGAATCGAGATTAATAATAATAGTCTCTTCTTCATTAACATGAACGCGGTTATGTTATTTATTATTAACCTTATCTAGATCAGTTAAGAATTGTTCGTTTGAAAAATCATCATCATCATCATCAAAAGTTCAATTAGAATCCAAACAATTAATGTAAGGCACATCAAGATATTCAAAATCTTCGTTAATTTCATCGATAGGAAAAATAACATTGAGAACCTTATTAAAAGAGGTCTCGATTACATTTGAACAAGGATAGACAATAGCAGAAGAAATAGGGTAAACATGGGGGTTAGGGGAGATTTCAAGAGGTAGAACTGGCGCAGTATGCCAGTTTATGAGGGATGTATCAGCAGCTTTAATCAGATGGGATGGATCCATTGATGTAGAGCCTGAATGAACCATGCAGAGTGCCATCCCTAGTGTTTGTAAGTTGAATGAATCTTTGGAATCACTTTCCTTAGTCTCTTCGGTATCTTTGATGAGCGGTTGTACTCAATATTGGAAACTTTTGGCCCATGGGTAGCTATCTTGGAAATAGATCTACATTCTAGGCTTCATCTTCTTATCTGTGTGGTTATACCATGGTTCAGGAAAACCGTAAAAGGGGAAGTCTTCGCTTTCTTTGATGAATTGTTCATTCAAGGAGTCTCCTGGGATAGTTGGGACGCGGTATAATCTTCTCTTTGGTCGAGACTTATAGATCATTCTGAGTTCTTGTTCTGATGGTTGATACCCCAAGCCACAAGGAGGGAAAGCATTCTTCAGTTAGACGGGCTCAAGTATCCCTTGCTACCTTTGCCTTAGCCCCAGTCTGGGCATGAAGTGCATGTTTCTGAACATATGAATCACATTAACATTTCCATGAGGTTCATATTTTGTACAAACCCTTTCTTTGAAATCGTCCCCTGCCGGGAGTAGGAGTGGCTCAACTCAGAATCCTGATATGAGCATATAATTTGACCCGTGTCGTATCTCAAGGATTGGACTGCTGGTGCTTGCACCCTCGACATTTTCGTCGTCGACCAAAATGGTGATGACTTGACCATCGACGAAGAACTTTAATTTTTGATGGAGTGAGGAAGACACACCCTTGATACTGTGGAGCCAGGTTCATCCGAGCAACAGGTTGAAACAAGTTGGGATGTCTATGACATGGAATTCAATGATATGGTTTATAAGGCCAACCCCTATTACAAGTTTTATGGATCCCATCACCTCCTGGTGAGTATTATCATAGGCACGTACAGCGGTGAAGGTTAGAGCGAGTTCCCTTTATTTCGGGCCTAAACACTTGAAGGTTCTCAGTGGACAGACATTCAAGGCGGATCCATTATCGACAAGAGAGAGTGGAACAGCCTTGTCCATAACTTTGACGGAGATGTTGAGTGCATGATTGTGATTTGTCCCAATTCTGGGGATTTCTTCTTCAGAAAATGATAGTATTAGGGTAGAGGTCAAGGATCCGATAAGATTTACTGCCTCTTCTGGTGTGGTAGAAGGAAGAACTGTGGGTCCAGTGAGCATCTTGATTAAAGCATTTCTGTGCAGCTGGGAAGATATGAAAAGCCCCCATAGAGTGATGTCAGCTTGAGTTTTCTTCAGTTGATCGAGGATCTTGATCTCCTCGATGGTCATCTCTGGCATATGAAGGTTTTTAATGCCCTTCCCCTTGTCATTTGTTGGTAGTGAACTTGGAACTTGGTAATGTCTCACTTATCTGGTCAAGTGATTTACTGATGAAGGGAAGAACATAAATCCCGTTTCCTCTTCGATCTCGGGTTATTCCATCACCCTGTTTATTTTTCCAAGGAGTTCTTCAAATGATATCATACCACATATGTTGGCTACCGGGCCAATTCTTCCTGAATCTTGTTCTTCATTCGAATCTTTGAATTCTTCCCCCCATCCAGTGGCAACAATTATGTATTTCCATATAAAGTCAATGCATTACACAACTTCAAAGGCTTATTCATACAGGTCTTCCCATTCTGTGGGGATAGGTATGGTTGAAGGTACAAAGCGCCCTTGTAGCTTTAAAATGTCAAGTAACCCGGTGATACTACAAATGTTGTTGGTTTGTCCGAATAAATTCTGCCATAATCTTGATAACATCATCTAGGCTAACTTCATCGATTGGTACCACCCACTTGTCTGAATCTCGGGCCCACTTTCGTGCTTCCAAGAATAGTGTACTTAACCTTTGGCAATCGATGACCATCTGTGAGGGAAATTTCAGCCCGAACTCTACGAGTTGGTTTAACACTTCTTACAATTCTATATTTCCATTTTAATAACGGGTACAAATAGCGATGCATGCTCTGGTAAGGAGTGACAGTGCCTGATCAGCAAGGCTAGTAGTGTGTAGGAGGAAAAAGGGCAAATTTGAAGAGGTTTTAGGAGAGTTTATGGGTGTGATTTGAGTTGAGGGATCGAAATCTGAGTTTTCTTCTAAGAAGATGGCATTGGTATGATTTAGGAGTGGATTGTGAGTAATGTTTGTCTTAGGATTGGCTGGTGGGGCGATGGTACCCCGATCAATGAGATCTTGGATTATGTTTCAGAGGTGAAAGTATTAGTCGGTGGTATGACCAACAGTTTGGTGAAATACGCAATAAGTGTCGGCCTTGAAGTTTCTTGGGAGTGGATTTGGCAATGGACAGGGATCCAAGGGTTTGATGAGGTTTTGGCTTAACAGGGCTTGGTAAACTTTGGAGAGGGGAGCATGGAGCTCAGTGTATTCCCTTTGGATGGGAGTAGGGAGGCTTTATGGTGCCCATGATGTGGTGGGTTGAGAGATGTTGTTGATGGTTGAGATTGTATCACTAGCAGGCTTGTCATACTTTCTAGGGGTGAACTGTCCGGACACCTTCTTCGGTTCAACCTCTATTTTAAAAAGCCTTTCCTCGATTTCTACTCTCGCTTCTCTAAGATCTCGGAAGTGGGGATAGCATTATCCTCCCATCATCTCTCGGACATGGGGCAAGAAGTTATTCTTCACTATGTTAACTTGTTACTCCTCAGATGGCCAGTTGGTCATAATAGTTGCTTGCCCTCTCCACCGGGTTATGAAGTTACTGATTGATTCCCCAGGGTCCTATTTAAGCATCTCTAAATCACGACGGGTGACCTCAAGTTATTCGTTGTATTTGTACTGCGACATGAATTCTCGGGCTACTCCTCCCAGCTACAGATTTTGGATTCCTCGAGAGACAAAAACCATCGGAGGGCACTATCCTTTAAATTTTGCTGAAACAATTGGGCCATCACTTCTTCAGAAGCCCCTAGTAGAGTCATGGAACGATGATAACTTCAAAGACGAATAATCGGGGGTCCACTCCCTCCAAACTTCTCGATATTTGGCATCTTGAACTTCTCAGGTTACCTCGCTTTAGGATAAGGAGACATGTGAGTGTATTCTATGTAATTCCCAGAGATTCTGACTTGGTCGAACTTCTTGGTGAGCATCTTGAGATCCTCCTTGACCTTATTCAACTACTTCTCTTTTGGATCAGTGACCATAGGCAGGTTAGCCATAGGCTGGGCAATGTTTGGCATCGAAAGCTGGACAGGCGGCGACCCATTGATAGGAGGGGCACGTGGAGCATGATGATATTCTTTCGGAACATAGATAGGCTCGAGTGGACCCATAACATGAGGGAATAAGGCCTCGGCCTCTTGAGGAATAGGAACCTGGTTCCGTTGCATCTCCCAGACCTCAGTTTGGAGGTTGTCAATCTTGGATACGAGCTGAGCTAGGACTGCAAATGAAACTTCGGGGTGATTTAACTGAAGACCGAAGCCAATAGGGAGCCAGGCCAAGGGCTTGCGATTGACCTGAGAAGGTGTAGAATGGGATTTTTTTTTTAGAAAAAGGAAAGAAACTATTTTTGGATTTTTGATAAAGAATGGAGAAATGTTTTTGGAGAAGGAACTCAGCATAATTATTAATATTATTATGTTCTAGGTCAGTACTCGGGGTATGACCTGGGTTTGTAGTGATGAAGGGAGGTACTATTGACCTAAGGAGAGTTAGGGGTAATAAAATGGGGTGTCTACAGTAGCATCTAATCCTAGAGGTAGAAGGATATGGAACCCTAGGCCCCCGAGGGATTATAAAAGAGTCCCTTAGGTTTAATTATGTCCTTCCTCGCTAACTTCAGTTATCCCCCCTTCTTTAAAATTTCTTTGAGCAAGAAAAATATTCTTCCCAAATAATATTAGCGAATAACAAATCTACTTACAAAGTCGTGGGCCATACTCCTTTATCATTTATAAAGCCAAAACTGATCTCTCTGCCACTTTTCCTACGGGCATAATTCCCCCTGGTAAGAAGGTGATGAGATATGGGGGGGGGGGGGGGGGTTTAACCCTGATTTTACCTATGGGGCTTACTCCATTTCATGGATTATAGAGCAAGATCTGGTAGAGATCCATAAGAACTATTAAGTTCTAGAAAATATTACTCCACATGTCGCAAGGCCTGAGGAGAGGGTATGTTACATAGTATCCCATCATGTGTCCTTCAATGAGTGTTTCCTCCAGTATGGGGCCAGATTCACCTTGCCTCTGTTGGTGGTGAGAAATTTGAAAGGCTATCGGAATACCCCTTTCTTAGTTAATGGACAATTAATGGAGGCATATGACGGCCACCATCTTGGCATTTAAGGAGTCCAGTGAAGTAAAATTTGACATTTCCCTGACCTAAATTTTTAAATTATATGGGGTCCAGATGCATAAAAAATAATGACAAGGGGTTAAAGTGCCTACCCCATAAGCTAATTGTCATGGTTCTTATGAAAGACAGGTACAATGCCCTGAAGAATTGTAAGGAATGATTCTTCCTTGTTAGGGGAGTGTGGTGATAAGAAATATCAACAAAAATTATAAGTAAATGCAATCACCAGAAAATAAAGGACAAGTATAGGAATAATCACAATCACACATAACACAATATGCACGTGGTTTGGTAAATTGCCTATGTCCATGGAGAGGTCTAATGTTCTATTAAGTAACTCTCAAGAAAGGTTTTTCTGCATACCCTTTGCCTTGGGCCAGGGGTAGAATATATATTCCATAAGAGGGAGAGAGGAGCACTGGTAAGTTCCCTTCTAGACCACTATCCCTTGAATATCTCCTCCAAAATTTTTGGGGATAGAATAGGTCAAACTCTTAGTTCTAACCGCTATTACTTAGAGCATCCATAATTGTGGGTTGGACATCCCTTATTCTTAGCTAGGCTATGTTCGGATACTCTTATGGTCCTAAAAGATGAATAAGGTACCCACAATTGGCCCTAAAATTTTAGGGTCACAACTTGGGATCAAAAATTTTAAACACTGATTTCCGTTGCTTCCAGGTAGCACTGTTTTGAATTATACCAAGCTTGGGGTGCGAAGCATCTCTTTACAGTAAATTTAGGCGAAAAATGTTCCTTGGTATCTATGCATTATCATTAGGACTTTAAACCGAGGAACGGTTTGTCTTGCCATTTCTATGTGTTCTCTTTTCAAACTCTCTCTTACTCTCAAGCTTTCTTTGGCTCTCAAGTTTGTTCTTCGTATTCTTTCAAGTTGCCTCTTTCTTCGATCACTTTTACTTACTCATGGCTTCCATTATTGAAAACTCCATTATTTTTTCCCTATAAGTTCTCAGTCCTCCCTTTTCTGTGCATTTCTTTTCGTTGTTTCGATTTTACTATAGCTAGGGTTTTCCCACGGCAAGGATAGATAACAAATCCTTGTCAGAATTTAGGAACTGTTACAATATTCCTAATTGGGTAGACATTGAGTGTGCCCCTATTCCTCAAAATATTCACGATGTTGAGGACGGTCATTAGATTGATGTTCTCTTATTATCTCAAGGAGGTTTAACTCTTCCTTCAAATCATCTCTTTTTACATTTTTTTTCAATATTTTGATATATTCCCAGCTCAATGTTCTCAAAATGTTTGGAATATCGTTAATGGTGTCCATAGGATAAATCATCTATATGGCATCAAGTTGGGCCTGGTCGAATTTTTTTTTCGCTACTCCTTTTCTCGCACCAACTCTGGTCTTCTTTATTTGAAAGTGAGAAGTCCAGATAGGGTATTGGTAGTTAACTTACATGATTCCTATAAGAACATTATTATACTGAGGGTTTTATAGTTAGGAGCTGGAAGTTCCCTCCTCAGGTAGGAGGTGAGAGGTACACAGGGCCTTGGATTCCTACCTAGGGAGAGGAATATATAGGTTGTTGCTCAATCTCTTTGTCCTTTCATTACTTCTATAAAATGTTCTTTATATAATGCTTTTCTTTTTCTCTTGCATCAAAGTCGAAGAATCAGGAGCCTACTCTTCGAGAGATCCGTGCTATTGAGTTACTCAAGTATTAAAATATATGAGATTCCATTACAGAAGGCGAGCATTCAAGATCTGCTGCCTTCTTACTGGAGTATAAGAATATTACTTCCAGCTTCATCGCCCGCCCAGTTTATTATATTCCACATCCCAACATCTCAGAGGAGGAAGAGGAAGAAGAAGGCTCTCCTCAACCTATCAACCTAGACAAAGAGGAGGAGAGCAGTTTAGAGTTTGGTGCTGCTAGTGGTGGTGAAGCAGGATCTGGTGAGAGAACTTCCAACTCGGAGGAGAGTTCGGAGAGTTTGGAGAATTCAAAGAGTTCCAACGAGGAGACTATGGCTCCCCCTAGGAAGAATTTAATTCAGGATGATGATGAAGATAATATTGCTCTAGATTATAGGATGAAGAAGCAGAAGTCTAGGAGTGGGGATACTACCACTGGCTCCTAAATTGTGGCTCATAAAAGGGAGAGGAAGAAGAAATAGGAGGCATTGGAGAGGGAGAGAGATAGAAATAAAGAGTAAGGGAGGAAGAAAGAGGAAGAGAGGAAGAGGGTTGAAATGGAGAAGAAGGAGAGAGAGGAAGACAGGAGGAGGGAGGAAGCAAGGACAAAAAAGGGGCAGTCATTGGTGCCTGTGTCTGCTTTGGCTGAGGGCGCTTTCGTCGCTCTTTCTACTCAGCTATCTCCTATAGTGCTCGAGAGAGAAGTTTTGCCAACAGACTGCCAGAGGTCATCGAGCATACGGACCGACCAGTTAGCCCTTAAATCAATTCAGGGGCTAGACTTAGTAAGTCTACTTTTACTTTTTTTACTCTACAATTTCCTTTTCCATACCTTCTTCACTAACGGTTTCCCACTTCTCTACACTTTGTGTCTAATTTCACCGTCCTCTATCGCAGTCGCGACGAGATGGTAAGGAAAAATGATGAGCTAGAGGTGAGCCTAAAAGTCGCTAGTGCTGCTAAAAAACCTTTTAATCTTACCTTAGTTGAAGCTATTAAAGGTAAGGAGGCAGAATCTAAAGAGCTAGAGGAGCTAAGGAAGTCCTGTGACATAGTCTGCATGAGACAGATGGTGGTGTTTAAGGAGAATAAAGAGCTTGTTGAGATGATGAGAAAGCTGGAATCTATGGCCTCCACCATCAAGGAAAGCTCTTTCAATGCGTGGGGGCTCGCAACATACGAGGATGATGAGGCTCAGATCGGCTACATCAGCCGTTGTAACTTCAAGAAAGGTTAGAAGAGGACTTTGCTCACTGCTGAGGTGGATGTTGATTCCCCTCTGTTCGATGAGAATAACCCTGGTCCAAACCCAATTATAGAGGACGTTCCACCTTCTGTTACCAATGAAGGTGTTCCAGCTTTTGCCACTACCGCTGTTGACGCTTCTATTGATTAGGGAGTGGTGGCTGTTCCATCCGAGGGAGTTGTAAATGATGCTGCTGCAGATAAGGGGAAGCAACCAACATCCTCAAAGCAGACTGAGGTTGCCAACTAGTCTTTTTTAGGGGGCCTTGTATTTTTATTTTTATTCCCTCTGATCATTGTACTTGTGAACGACTTGGGTTGATTTTAATGAGAAGAAGAAATTTTGTATTTTTTCACCTACTGATATATTTACTTTTTGTGCTTTTATGACTTGTAGTTTATTGACCTTGATGAATATATTCTAGCTACCTCTCGCCTAGGCCAAATTCTTGGTGCCGATATGAGCGACCGACTTCTCTGTGCCTTTATAAAAATATGCAGGTCTCTTAGATTAATGAACCACAAATATAAAGAAAGACTAATCAGATCTTGTTGCCAAGATGAAAGGTAGACTTGAGGAGATGGAAGAGGTCGGCGCTTCTGTTCAAGAAGAGATGAATGTTGTGAAGGCTAAGATTTTGGATGCCTTTGAGATCAATCAAGTTGGAGAGATCCTTTAATAGGAGAATGATGCTTTAAGGAGGGAAGTCATGTGCCTTAGGTAGAATGCGCCGAGCATTACCCCTCAAGTTTTACGTGGTTCTTCTTCATTGACTATGCGGAGAGATGGGTCTGACGACAGTGGTTCAGCTAAGGATATTGCCAAACAACAGGGAGATGTTCACAGGGCGTACGTGATAGTCGTTAGGCTTCAAAGAGACATCGCCCTATTGAGGTACTTGTTCAAGAAAGGTCCTCGGCTGGTGTGGGCAGATGGGTACGAGTAGGGATGGACATATGCTCCCTCAAGGTTGAAGGAGGTTAAGGCACTATCCTTCATTAGAGGGTGGCTTAGTGCCCTCATAGAATTAAAGTTTTCTCATAACTCCATCCTTTGGTATAAACGTGAGATTAATCCTTCATCTTTAGAGCCAAATCCATTTAGAAGGGATGATCTCAGGATCCCAATAGATACAATCCCAAGATAACTACTAGAGTCGAGTTTAAATGATGTCGAGGAGGAATTTGCTCCTCACCCAGATGATGGCCGAAGAGTGCGAGTAGCTAACTACCTTGCTCAACAACCTGGTCCTCATTAGGATTTGAATCACTTACCATATGTAACTCTTTGTACATGTAGTGATGTAATGGAACATTTATGTTTTTGACGATTTTTCGACTAAACATGTGTTGTGTTGTTTTTTTTACTTTATTAATATCTTGTTCAGTTATCTTGGGCTCTTCTAAACCGACTAGATATGACTTAGGCAGAGTTAGTTGTCGAGTGAGTATCCCCCCCAGTCCAGTATTCTTTAAGTGTATCATTTTGTCTTAATTTACCTTTTAGGTCGGGTCGTCACACTATCTTAGGCCTAAGTGAGGCAATGGCGAGGATACACATGTGATCGGATATTCTGTCTGAGCAGGATTTGTGGGCCATAAAATGTTGGCGACCAACCAGGGTTGATCATGTTCCCTAAGGTCCCTTATAGGGCTTCATATATTTCCTGGGGCAGTCATTTATGTTAATTAACAAATGCCTAAGGAGGGTCATTACACATCGACCCTTCTATTTTAGCCAATAAGTTTTTTGCGATCTTAGTTTGCATGTCAAGAGGGGAGCCCGTAGCGTGGATAGGGAGCATATACTATAATGTAGTTGAGAAAACCAACACTTCATAAAATGCTACTGCCAAAAAAATCTTATTAATCAGAGAAGTATTGAAATTTCAACATTAAGTTTGCAAAAATAATAAAGAAATCCAGAAGTAGAATTTCTTCAAGTTGGATGCATTCCAAGATCTTGGTATCTCCCTGCCCTCCAGCATTTCCAAGTGGTAGTCTCTTTGTAGGTCATCTTTTATCACTTTGAAAGGCCCCTACCAGTTTGGTTCTAACTTGCCCTCCGATGGTTTGACAGCACTACGAAGAACTTTTCTCAGAATGTAGTCCCCAACTTGGAATGTTCTTGGATTAACTTTCTTATTATAGTTCTTTACTAGATGTTGTTGGTAGGCTTCTAGTTTCACTAGGGCCAATTCCCTTCGCTCGCCGGTTAAGTCAAGTTCAGTGAGTAATGCTGCATCATTTTGGCCTTGGTCGACCAGCGTGGACCTCATGGTTGGGAGGCCAGCTTCCAAAGGGATAATTTCATGTATCCTATACGTAAGTGTGAATGGAGTCTCTCCAGTTGCTCGTCTTGGGGTGGTGCAATAATCCCACAGAATGTGGGGTAATTCTCTTACCCATGATCCCTTGGCTCTCTCTAAAAGCTTTTTTAATCCATCGATCACCATTTTATTGGAAGCCTTAGTCTGTCCGTTGCTCTGAGGGTATGCCACAAAGGTGAAGTGCTTCCTGATCCCATGGTCGTTACAGAAACCCTGGAAGCAGCCACTCTCGAATTGGGTTCCGTTGTCAATGATGATAGTCCTAGGGATCCAAAAGCGAGTGACGATGTTTCTTCATATGAATCTTATCATGTTTACGTCTTTAATGTTTGCTAGTGGATTTGCCTCTATCCACTTAGTGAAGTAATATGTTGCGACCAATAATTACTTGCGATTACCTTCTACAGTTAGTAGAGGGCCCACGATGTCCATACCCCATTAGGCGAAAGGCCATGGGCTAGTAAGTGATTTTAGGTTGCTAGGAGGCTGGTGTACCATAAGTGCATGAAGTTGTCACTTTTTGCATTTTCGAGCGTAGGTTTTGGCATCTTTCTGTATGTATGGACACCAGTACCCTTCTTTCATTGCTCGAAAGTCTAGCGATCTGCCCCCAATATGACTCTCGCAAATTCCCTCGTGGAGTTCATGCAGGACTTGCTGGACAACTTTTGGATGCATACACTGGAGGTGAGGGCCAGTGAAAGATCTTGTGTAGAGCTTGCCCTCTGGAGATAAGTGCAAGCGGGCAACTTTGACTCTTATCTGGTGGGCGGTCTTTTGGTCCCTTAGAAGGACATTATTCTTCAAGTAATCTTTAATGGGGTCCATCCAACTAGGGACTATTTTGATATGGAGAACGTGCTTTAGGTTTGGGAGCTCAGAGTTCTTGGTGATGCTTGGTTGTTCTAGGAAATTAATCCAAATCATCCTCTTTAAGTCGGAGTTAATTGCTGAGCTCAAGGATTCTAGGGCATTGGCATGGCTGTTTTGCCCCCTTGGAAATTCCTGGACATTTATGTGCTCAAACACGGTCATCAACATTTTGACAGTGGCGAGGTAGGTTGCCATACTTTCATTTTTTGTATTGAAATCACTACTTATCTGGTTGGAGACCAACTGTGAGTCTCCAAAAACTTGTAGTTGTTTTGCCCCTAGCATCCGTGCTTTTTGCATTCCTTTGATTAGTGCCTCATATTCTTCTTCGTTGTTAGAGGATTCAAATCCAAGCCTGATTCCTTGCTCAAGTATTGCATCATTCGGGGTAACCAGTATGATGCCTACTCATGTCCCTCTGTAATTGGAGGCTCCATCAACGTATAATCTCTAGATGCCTGTCGCTGGTAGAATTTTATGATGACTAGTTCTGGGTTGGTCGTGAGGCTGATCTCATATAAACTTTGGGATGAAATCGACGAGGACCTGCCCTTTGATGGCAGTCCTCGGATGGAACTGGATGTCAAATTGCCTGAGATCAACCGAACATTTTGACAATCTACCTAAAAGGTCTTCTCTTCCCAGGACTGCTTTAAAGGGGTGGGATGTGATTACGATAATGGAGTGGGCTTTGAAATAGTGTTTTAATTTTCTCGAGGCTACCACTAGTGCAAAGGGGAACTTTTCTAGTAGTAAGTATCGCTGTTCGGCATCCAAAAGAGTCTTTCTCGGCTAATAGACTGGGTACTGGATCCCCTTTCTCTCGCATACCAGTGAAGATCTCACAGTATGATTAGATACTACAAGGTAAAGGTATAGAGGATCATTCTCTTGAGGGATTACGAGCAAAGGCGGTTTACTGAGGTAAGATTTGATCCCTTCTAATGCCCTCGAGCAATCCTCATTCCACTCTGCATACTTACTTTTCTTTAACAACTGGAAGAATGGTTGGAACCTTTCTTAAGACTTTGAGATGGAACGATTTAGGGCGGCGAGCATTCCCTTGAACTTATGCACGTCTCTTATTATTTAGGGGGCTACACCCTGTTAATAGCATTAATCTGGTATGGGCTAGGTTCCATACCTCTCTTACTGACCAAGTACCTAAGGAATTTTCCTGATTGGACACCGAAGGATTACTTACTCGCGTTAAGCTTCATTTGGTAGTTTTTGATGATTTCAAAGGTTCTTGATAGGTCATAGAGGTGGTCATTTTTGAGTTTTCTCTTGACGAGCATTTCATATATGTAGACCTCCATAGTTCTCCCCATTAGGTCTTTGAACATCTTAATGACCAACTACTTGTAAGATGCTCCTAAATTTTTTAGCCCAAAGGGATAACCTTATAGCAATATAACCCAAATGTTGTTATAAATGATGTTTTGTCATGATTCGGCTCGTGCAGAGGGATCTGTTAATACCCGCAGTATGCATCTAGGAAGCTTATCCTTTCATGTACTGCCGTGGTATCCACCAGCTGATCGATCTTTGGGAGGGGGAAGTTGTCTTTAGGTTATGCTTTGTTGAGATCGGTGAAGTTAATGCAGACTCTCCACTTTCCATTAATCTTGGGTACAACCACGGGTTGGATATCCATTTGGGGAACTGACCTTCCCGTATGGATCCTGCGTCCAACAGTTTTTCAACTTCCTTCTCCACTGCCTTAGCTTTATCTGGAGCTGTTCGTCGAGTTTTCTATGCTATTGGCTTGAAAGTTGGATCGACGTGTAGTCGATGAAAAGTGATGTTAGGATCAATCCCGGTCATCTTGTAAGGCTCCGATGAAAAGACATCTAAGTTACTCTGAAGTAGGGTGACCAACTCCCTCTTTTTACGGTCGGTGAGTGAGGTTCCGATTAAGAACATTATTTCGTTCGAGCTTCTATTGGTTGTGACTTCCTCCATGTCCTCTACAACTCTTTTAGAGGCGAGGATCCTGGTCTCCTCCACTCTAGGTCTCCCATATTTTAGTTGCTATTTGGAGGGCATTAGCCTCTCCTGTTCCTCGTTCTTACTTTTAACCTCTTCAACCTTCTTCTCTGGTTTAGGATGAATGGCCACTATAAAGGACTTTCTTGCCATATCTTGATGTCGATGGATCTCTATCACTCCTCATTCAGTCACATATTTGAGCTTCTGATGGTAGGTAGATGGGACGGCCTTCATCATGTGCAGCCATCCTCTTCCGAGGATTTCTTGGTAGGGTGAATCAATATCGACCACGAGAAATTCGATCATTTTTGAGATGTTTCTTGCTCTTACTGGCAGGACGATCTTTCCCAAGGGGATAATTATTTTTCCAGCGAAGCCAACTAAAGGAACAGTGGCATCCTTTAGGTCGGAGATACTTAATTTCAACTTCCTGAACAGGTCGATATACATTACTTCGAATGAGCTACCTTGATCGACGAGTAACATGTCGACGTTATAGTTAGCTATCCTGAGTGTAATGATTAGTGCATCATGATGTGGGGTTCTTAGTCTCACTAGGTCTTCATCTGTGAATATAATATGATTGTTGTAGTCGACATCTTCTGCTCGTCGATGCTTCCCAGCTTGCATTTTAGCTAGATCGATCTGAAAAGCTTGCATTACTGCTGTAAGCTTTTTCACTTTCATTCGAGCTATATTTCCTTGAATTTTTTTAAGGTCGGACGCCCCACGAATTACTGCGAACTCATGGCCGATGTGTTCCTCGAGCATGTTAATTGGCCTCTGATCTCCATTTACATCTACCTTATCTGCCTTTTTCTCCACAAATTCGCTCAAATATCAATCTTGAGCTAACTCTTCAAGGTGGGACTTGAGGGCTTTGCAGTGATCGATTTTGTGCCTGCCCTCCTTTTAGAAATCACATCTCAGTGTGTAGTTTCCCTTGGAAGGGTCTCCACCCATCTTTTTGGGTCACTTGTTGAATGGTTCATCCTTGATCTTTGCTAGAATCTTATAGATCAATTCTCTGAAAACTGTATTTACTTCTTGAAATTCCTTTGAGGCATCACTCTTGGCCCTAAGAACCTTTGAGCAATCACTCTTATTACCAATCTTAGGGCCATTCTTTCCACCATTCTTACTCCTTTTCTTCTTACTCTCATTCTTATCGTTCCCCTTACTGGCAACCTTGGTGTGACCATTTTTTCCTGCACTGAGATGGGTCACGTCTTCGACTTTGGCATATTTTTCAATACGAGCCATCAAGTCATCAATGGTTGTGACCTCCTTTTTAGTGAGGGACTGGTGTAGGAAGCATGAGCTAGGTAAGCCAATCTTGAAGGATGCAATGGCGACCTGCTCCGAGCAGTACTCGACCTCATTAAACATCTCCTAATACCTCTTCGTGTAGTCTCTGAGGCTCTCTTGGGGACTTTTCTTCATTGTCAACAACGAATCCATCCTCTTCGGATGGGAGTTATTGGTAATGAAGCGAGTTATGAAGAGCTCTGCCAGGGACGCAAAGTTTTTAATGGATCTATGGGGGAGTTTCTCGAACCACTTTTGGGCCACGTCGTGCAAGATCGATGGGAAAATTAGGCACATCAGTGTGTCCTTGTCATTCTAGAGAGTCATGGACTTCCTATAATGTCTGACATGATAAATGGGATGAGTCTTACCATCGTAGATCTTGAACCTGGGCATTGCAAACTTCTTCGGGGATTCCTCTTCCTCTATTTCCCTTGAAAATGGGGATTTCATTTGGTTCCTGAGGGCATGCCTGGCTAGCTCTCTAGTATATCTGGCACCCTGATGTGCTGGGTGTTGTTCCATCTCTCTTCGACCAAGTTTCCTATGTCGTCATTTCTTTGACCGGGTCGTCTGTAATGGAAAGTTGGTTTCTCTTTCTCGGACGAGTCGTTATCTGACCTGTGTCCCTCAATTATTTGAGACCCATACCTTGGGCTTCCTCCTCAGCTGTGATATTTTCTCGCTTGAGGGCTAGGAGTTCGATAATGATTTTTCCTCGTGTTGCGATGGATTTCTCTCTCCATCTTTTCCAGTCGCCTTTTGAGGCGATCATCTTATCCTTCCTGCTTATGAGTAGCGTCCTCCTATTCTTAGAGCCTGGCCTCATAGGCGTCGATCATCCTGGAAATTTTTGTAGACCTAGCTCACCCCTGGCATTCTTCCGAGTCTTGCCATCCTAGGAGAAGTCTTAGGTTTGAGCATCGAACTTCATATCTAACCCTATAAGGGATAGGTTGCTCTTGAATATCCCCTACTTAAGCGGGATTGCTACTGTGATCAGAAATACTAGGCTCTTAGTGAAAACTTTGTTAAAGGAAGAGCAACCTCTTCCCACAGATGACGCCAATTGTGGTGACAAGAAATCTCAACACATATTATAAGTAAATGCAATCACTAAAAAAATAAAGGATAAGAACAGGAATAATCACAATCACACACAACACAAGATGTATGTGGTTCGAAAAATTGCCTACATCCATGGAGAGGCCTACTATTCTACTAAGTAACTCTCAAGAAAGGTTTTTCTCTATACCCTTTTCCCCAGGACAGGGGTGCAATATATATTCCATTAGAGGGAGAGAGGGGCATTGGTAACTGCCCTACTAGCCCACTATCCCTTGAATATCTCCTCCGAGATTTTTGGGGATAGAATGGGTTAAACTCTTAGTTCTAACTGCTATTACTTAGACCGTCCATAATTGTGGGCCGAACATACCTTATTCTTAGTTGGGCTTTGTTCGCTAATCTTATGGGCCTAAAAGATAAATAAGGTACCCACAGGGAGCCTCGCCCCATTGGTTGTCATACACTTTGGTGCACCCCTCCATCAAAGGGTAAGTTGGAGTTTATTTTTACTTTTTTCTTAAATTGACTTCTACTTTGAGTATTGACACTTCCCCCATCCTTTGGAGTGGTTGATATGCCCAACATGTCATAATTGAACATGATTATCGAGGATTAGAAGTTATACACCACACCTTTAAGATCTTGGTTACAACCATGTTCTTCTTCATATGAGGGATGGAGCCTGAGCCTAAGCCTCTAGCATTTGGGGGATTCCCTATGGTCCCTAATATTATTATGGTGAATGTACTTGGGTCTGGTCCTTATGTATTGGTGCCTCTAAAAAGGAAAACTTCCACTGAGGTTCCCCTTAAGGCTTGTGAGGCCTCAGACGGTTAAAATGACCTACTTGGGGGGCGCGGGGGGGGGGGGGGGGGGGGGATGATACCCTAAGGACTGAAGGAGTCTCCAACTGAAACTAATTATTATGTTTGAGTATAATTGTTCTCCCTGTAAGTGGATTTGACTTTCCTTTTTTTCTTTTTTCGAACCCTTTGTAAGCTAACTTTGACTTGTTGGTGATCCATTAGATGGACAGGAAGAGCGGGGAACACCTCAGAGGCTTGGTTAGGAGATTCTTATTGAGGCTGCGATCAACAGGAAGAATATTACTAAGACCACCAAATGCCTGAAGTTCAGTACCTTAGTGAATATTTTGATTCCAATAGTCCACTTAGTGGAGAAGGCTATAATACCCCAAAATTTTGAGAATATATTTATGAATATTTTATAAGATTTTAGTCGGGATATTTTATTTTAAATGATATTATTTTTTGTATTACATTTAAAAATAATTTATTTTGGTTTGAAATCGAATCAAACATTTAAATTCAAATTGCAGTGGCTTTTGGACATTTTGTCATGAGTTAAACATGTAAAGTAGGCAATTTTAAATTAAAGGGAAATATGGTTATATGTGTTAGCTTAGCTTCCAATCTAGGGTTTGAGAGATGAGCTATATAAGGAATATTATGGTTGATTATAAGTAAAGGGAGATGAAAAACAAAGGATAAAAAGGAAATCAAAAGAGTAAAAACCAAGTGGAATGAGAAGAGACAATTTGGACTGTTTAGATCTTCTTGTTGAGTGCATTCAGATGAGATTTGAGAAAAACTCAAAACATATACCTAGCCTAATTTTTCTTATAGAATCCAAATCTGAAGTTGGATTGGAAATTTGAATAGTGTTCAGAGCTAATTTTTTTGAATCTTCAAAACAGGCCTATAATTATGAATTTTGACTCGCTTGAGGTATTTTCGTTCTCCCGTGGTTAATTTATATGTATATACTCATATATTTTATTCGTTCTAACACCCATTTTCTATGTGTTATTTTAATGTCGTGTAGTTTGGAGTAATGAAACTAGTTAATTTTACGAGTATGTTGGGTTATAGAAATTGGGTAGAAAACATGTACACTTGATTTATGGGAATCAAATATTAAATTATTTGAATTTGTAGAACGTTATTATGATGATTATTATTGGAGGATGCATAGGAATTCCTTAACCAAACCACCCGCTGAACGGGGTGTGATGTTGGTTACGATTTTGTTTATTATACCAAGACTAAGCCATGGACCCCGATTGACGAGTATGTCAAGTTTTACTATGGTGGTGATGCAAATATTTTATGCCAGTGATGCCATGTTATGATGGGCCGTGTGCCCAAGTTATGTTATTTATTTTTGGGGTCATTGGATTGTTATAAGTATAATTGGTAGGATGGTGGATGGTAGTCCATACCTTACTGTGGGAAGTGTGGCGAAAATTTTGATATAGGGTCTTGGGTTGTGTAGTGCTGCGGTGAGATCATAGGTGGTGATTATATTATTGGAATTTTAGATTGAGTGTTAATATTTTATACATTCTTGTATACGATGAGGACACAAATGAGTATGTGTAGTTACACTTAGAGCATTTATACGAGCTACTGAGTTTTTCATTTATTTCCCTATAGTTTTTTTGTATTTTAGGTTGATGTGAGATGATATAAATGATATCGTTGGGATTGGGACCGTCACTAGAGCCTCTAGATATTTATTTTCAAAATTTATTTGTATCATTTTGTTTATTATAAATTGTTTTGTAAAAGGACATTTGAGATTTAATAAAATTGAGAAATTTTATTTCGTCGATTTATTATTTATGATTTTGAAAATTTGCAATCAATCTAGATGGTATTGTTTAGTAAATAATTTCTCTAATTTATCAATATTTTTCAGTAGTACCTATCGGGGTGTTACAAAGTCCATCTCGGGGCTTGGTCTCTCTTAGGGCTCAGCGTTGGAGCCTGTAAAAACACATCCCCTGCTGTAAGAAGAATTGGGGGAAGGTAAGACCTATTACGAAATCTATAGTGATCCTTTTATCTCAAGGGACTTACAACACTTGGTCTCATAAAAAGAAGATTTGAAGAGGGAGGGGTCTAAATAGGGTAACTGATGTTCCTAATACGTCAAAGAGTCTAACTACTACTGAGGGGAAATACATGTGGCCTATGTGGTGAAGAGTTATTCCAGACCTTCTTCAGATAAGGATATGTATTAATATGCCTCAACTATTAATGCCCTTCTCTCATTTTCCAAAATAAACAACTCTCATATGGTGGCGATGTTGAAGAGTAGGGAAAACCCTGCCAATGCTGAGGAGTTGGTCCACCTGATGATAAAGGTATCCCTATGATACTTTAATTCTTTCCTTATCCCTTTTATCTCTCAATTATCATATCACCTTTCTCTTTCAAGCATAAAATTTGACCGAGGCCTTGTGAGATGATGCTCTTAAGGGTAAGAGGGCATGGAAGAAGGCTACTAAGATGGTAGGAATCTAAAACTTGACTAGGATGCACCTATATCAAATGATTAATGACCACAGGTTATGAGTGGAGGACCTTATATAAGATATGCGTATCTTTAAGGTGCATGTCATCTCCTTGGAGCAGGGGAACCTTTGTAATGAAAAACTCTCAGAGATAACACCTTTTTACTGGTTGCCACACAAGAATATCTAACTAAGGTTGAGGATCTACTTTCCCTTAGTCAACTTGAGCACAAGGTGACATTAGATGATCTTCAAGGTAAGAAGATTGAACTTCATAAGTTTAAGGAAATCCCTTAGAAAGTTGATAGTGAGGTGGAGCCTTTGAAGCATCCAGTCAAATGCTTATCTATTGAGAAGGACAAAAGACCTCAAAATGCCAAGAATTGTTGAAGATCTATGTTGGGGTCTTAGTGAAACAAAAAGATCTCCAGGGTAAGATCTGTACTATAGTACAGAACTATATGGACACTTATTAGGAGTACGAGAACTTTAAGAAGTACCTTTTCCAGCATTTTAATTCTCGGTTTAAGGATTGTAAGTCCAAGGTTCGATCCTTATTTCTTGACGCGAACGTCTCTAGTCTATTTGATGAATCCCTCAGTCGAAAGAATGGATCTTAAATGATGAAGGAATCTTTGACGACGATATTGCTGAAGCCTATGCTCCTAAGTCTAAGAAGAAGAAAGCAAGGAAGAAACCTCTTCCTTTGTGCCTTCCAAAAGTAAAGCCCTTTGGACCCTCAAAACCTCAAGTTCTACAAGAATTTTATGTAAATTTCTTTTTTAGTAAACTTTATGTTGGATATGGACCATTCTTTGTAGTTTTCGTCTTTGATCTTCAATAAAAAGTAGTTTTTGGAATCATGGAACTTTATTTTTCTTCAGTCTTTGCCTCGCACTGACTTTATGTTACTCAGTTAAGCAATTTTTGCACTATTTAAGTTTTTTCTGAGGTATGTCGACATGTAATATACTTTTTAGCTCCCCAAGAATTCTTAGTAAAGTAAAGTAACTGGAGTAGTAAATTCTTGTAAGTATATTTAAGGGTCTTGAGACCTCTGCTATGAGCTTGTGCAGCTATTGGAGTCAAGACTAAGGTTTTGTGATGGGTACTTTGACCTTAAAATCATGGAATATTTTTTACTTATACTATTCAAGGACTAAAAAACCTAAAATTTGAAATGGATACTTAGCACAATCAAATCTTAGGTGTAAAGGCCTAAACTCAAATCTATAAAGGTAATTAAGACCTTAGATTTAAAATTTACACTTGAGATTTTAGAATTTGAATGTTGGGTCTAAAATGAAGACACTTTGAAGTTTTAAGTCCTTCTAGGGTCCTGAGATCCCCACACTTTATGAATTTTGAAATTTGAAGTCCTTATAAGGGTCCTAAGACCTCCAGACTTAGAAACTTTCGAAATTTGAAGTCCTTATCAGGGTCCTAAGATCTCCGTACTTACAAATATTTAAAGGTTCTACTGGTTTAAAAAATCATATAGACCTTTGCCCCATTGAGGTATGTATTATGTGTTTTATGGATCTTTTTATGAAAATCCGTGTTTTTATTTTTATAAAAAATTTAGTGCAAGAAAACTCCTCTGTATGGTCTGTTTATGAGCTTTGTACTTCTAGAATTGTGAATGAAAATTCTAGTAATTCCTTGTAGTTTTTATTGGGTCCTCATACCTTTTGGCTATGAATGTTGGGTCGTATAGACCTATGAATTGTAATCTTTTCGGGTCTTCGAACCTTTGACTGTTAGTCCTAACCTAAGAATAGAGTCCTTAAAACATGAAGTTTGGAGTCCTAAGATCTTAGATTAAACCTAGAGTCAAGGCTAAAATCCTTGTAACTCTTTATTTTGAGTAGTTAAACCTTCGTTTAAGCTTTTAGCCAAGTAAATATTAATTAGCGAGACAAGGGTTAATGTTTATTTGTATGAATTATATTGAGTATTTCTTAGTGAACGGGTCATAAAGTAGTAAGAATGCAATATGATGGTCATAAGTGAGAAACACGACAGTTACAGAAATTTAGTCAGGACGCGCGTGTCAGGACTTAAATTTATGAGATAGAATGTGATTTACTTATAGGTCACCCAAATGGTCAATTTGAGTGTGCCAGTGTGTCCATAAGGTTCGAGATAGTCAGAAAAGTGTACTCGGGGGGGGTGAATTGGGTCCCAGGGCATTTTTAGGCCAAATCGGCTACCCGAAAGGGTATTTTAGTCTTTTGGATTTTTAGGGTAAAGGGACCAATGAATTTAACAGGGTTATATCAGCATGTGGGTTGAGGGTGCTAGGGTTAGCAGTTAGAAAAACCGAGAGAGGCCGTTAGAGGAGGAAGGTGGAGGTTTCCAAGGCTCCCTACGCCACTTTTGCACCACCACCACCACCGGAGTTTAGATCAGTGGGATAGGAAGACAACTCGACCACTTTTCTACAAACATCAGACCTACAAACTCTAGCCAAGTGTTTATCTTGGAAATTGTAAGTGCATATACTATCCATGTTAGTGTAGGATTGAATAAGTCTCATAAATAAATGATTATGGATTTAGATTGGGAATTAAATTCATGTTATTGGGTAGAAATCATGATAGAAATAATCCATGTATGTATGTAGTACGAATATGATAATTTAGTAACATGAGAATATGGGGAAATCTAGGTTTATTGATGTTCTTGAATAAAGAAAGAATAACCTAGGGTTTGGGGATTTAAGTGTAGAATTAATCCGATTTAAATGATTCCCCTTTATGATTTGATAATTTGGATACGTTAGAACTCATTTATATATGCTAATATATGGTTTGGTATACTTTGTTGGGAGTTTAGGACTGTGTATAAAGGAGTTTGAAAGGTTAAAGATGGTGAAAAAGGGAAAATTTGAACGAAGGAGACAACTACTATATTTCAAATCGATTCGGCCCAAGGGAGAATCGATTCGGTAAGGCGAATTGATTCAACCATTGGGAAAATCGATTTAGTTTTCCCAGAATTCAAAATTTTCCCTTATTTAAGCCTAAAACTTGTGAATAAATTACGGGGAGACTTATGAGACATTTTTAAAATTTAATGATGGATTTAGTAATTTTAGTAAGCTTACGCTAGGGTTGAGGTTTCCCCGATTGAGGAGAATTATGGCTAGGAATTATTGCACATATTTTGATATTTAATGAATTCATGAGAAATAAAATGGGTCACAGAGAACATGAGGGAACCTAAGATCAGACCAGTAGTAGAGAGGTGTTTTGACTACTAAAATAATTAAAGGGGTAATTAGGACCTTTCAAGGAGCGGGAAACAATCGGGAATATACGATGAGAAGTATAATGGTAAATTGATACTATGTCGGATATTTAAGATTTATGCACTACGTACAAAATATATTATAGGTTATATGTATACCTATATTGATGATATATATATATATATATATATATATATATATATATATATATATATATTGTGTGTGTGAATTATTATGCGTATAAACATACCTACGCCACCTGCTATCACGGGAGGTTTTGCATTATGGACACTCTTATCTTGATGAGCCCATTTGGGGGGAGTTTTAGACTTGTGCCTTAGAACATAAAACTTAGGGTTGAGCACTACTTAAGTGTATGATAGTGTGACTCGTCATTTGGGTGGATTAGGTGTGTGTGTAGCCCAAAGGCTTAGAACTATGTCCGCCTCCATTATTATGTGAATTGTAAATTTATGGTTCGATAGTGATTCCGAATCGAAAGTCCATTACTTAGTACGTTACGTGCCAGGAGCCGATAGCCGAGTATGTACGCATTGCTGGCCTCCACCCAGGGATGCCCTATTCGTATATAATACAACAATGGTGTATACATATATACGTATGATTTATTCTACTGTGTGTGCATTAGTAGATAAGATATATAGTGATATCTAAAGTAAACTAAATAGGTTGAAACTTAATACTTACTTGGTCAAACTAGTTAGGCGCGTAGCGTAACTAAGTTGGTTTAGGAGAATACGTTAGGTGTGCACAATAGTTGAGAGGTGAGGATCTCAAGTGAGAGCACGTGAAGTTAACATGCATACAGTATCTACTCTTACTTCATTTTAAATACTTGTAAATATTTTTCAAATGTTCTTGGGCTCTGACCCGTTTTAAATCTATTTTTGTAAAAACCTTTTACGTGCCCAGCCATAAGGACGCCAAGCTTAGGAGTCCATTCTTATTTGATATGCTATAACTGCTATGGACGTTACAGGACCTCGGTAGTAGATGCTTCCACTTTTATCAGATCATTTTCATCATTCATTTATTCCAGTCAGACATGTCGCCCATCTTTAGTTAGTAGTTATTTTAGAGCTACTATATTTCCAATTGTTGGATTTGGTTTTTACTATGGACTATTGTATGTGTACTTCAGTTTGGAGTGCTTACTCTCATCGCATTATTTATCTAGTTGTTTACTGGAATGGTGAATGAGGTTTAGTAGTTTAAATTATTGCATGTTAATAAAAAAGATTAAAACTTTGGCACCGGGCCATTAGGGTATTAGTAACATAATTATGTTTCAATAATGATGCTAAGAATAAAACCATTAATGATTCTTGTTTAATTTAATAATGGATTGATGACCCAGGATTAGAATAGGCAGGGTGTCACATCTGTGCAACTCGATTTGTGGGCATTTAGACTTTAGATCCAAGGCTTCAATCCTTATATCTCTTAGAGAATACTTATACTAAATACACCACGAGTAACACAAAGTTTTTTTATTCATTTCTTTTAGTCAACATAATGCATTGTTTACATTCATTATGTGGGATGGCATATGTCCCCTAAGGTTTATTTTATTTTAATGTTTTTCCTTAGTTTAGACCCCTACTCATGAGGGCAACTGTCCTCGTCTTGTGGGGCTAAGGTACCCAAACTCATCAATTCAATGCTCAAACTTTTTCGACGGAGCTCAGACATTGGTACTAGTATAGGTAAGACCTCTGTTGAGACCTCAAGAATTTTCTCAGGCTTTGTTGGGACCTCTATCAATCCATGTGGAGCACTAAAAGCATTCTTCTTATCCTTAATGGACATGATGTAGCACTCCCGATATTTTTTCTAGTCTAGAAAGACTTTCCCCACTTCTTTGGGGGTTAGGAACCTCATTTCCAACCTGTGGGTTAAGATAACATCGTCTTGAGCATTAATTGATGGTTTGCCTAAAATGAAAAAGTAAGCTAATGGGAGGTCCACCACAATGAACTTATTCCAAATTGTTATAAAACAATCATTGGAACTAAGGGTAGGGGGAGTGTGAAGTCAAAGGAATATGTTCGTTCTCCGTTGAACCAAATGAAAGGGGTTATGACTGGTTTCACATGCTTTTCACCATGGCCCATATCCTCAAAAGCCTCTAAGAGTATTATGTTTGCAGAGATTCCTGTATCAATCAGAAACATCCTCATGTTTGCATTTTCCATGATTGACATGATCATAAAAGGATCGTCATGAGGTAGTGGACCCCCTAAGGTCCATTTCTCGGAAGACCATTATTAGAATAACCTTGTGATCTTAATATGGGAGAGATACATGGTTGATGTGGGTACCCGGATTTCCCATCATGGTCCCGGACGAGTTGCCTAACAAAAATGGCCCAAAGTATGTACCCCTCACCTTAACTAAATTCAGTTATGACTTAGTCTTCTCCTAGAATCTTGTGTAGAGATATTCCAGGAGAGAAAGATGGATGTGGGGGAGTCCAACACCTCCACTCCCTAAAGATAAACATGTATAAAATAAACCCTAAGCCTGGGGAAAGAGGCACGCACTAAATTCTCTATAAACGCTCCCCGGAGTATATAGAAATAATACTGACTGCACCATCGTTGACGTAGGTATTCTTGCTGAACCACGTACATACTGTGTTGTGTGATTGGCATTTTACGTTCTTTATTTTCCTTGGTGATTGCGCTTTTCTCATTTATTTGTGTTGAATATCATTATCACCACAATTGGCGCCGTCTGTGGGAACGTTTGTCTTCCTTGAGAAAGCCCACACCAACAAAGAAGTTTGAAATGTCTAGTCACATCAGTAATGCCCCTCAGGAAGGAGATATCAAAGAACAACCTGATCCTCGCAGGATCAGATCTGAAGTTCGGCGTTCAGATCAGAGGGCTCGCCCAGAGAGGCTAGCCTCAGAAGAAAGCCAAGGACCAGCAAGGTCCACATAAATCTCTAGAATGATTGATGACTATGGCGCAAGGCTCCAAGAGCAAATGGAGTCCGCTCGCAAGCAAGAGGCTGAGAATGCTCTCCTCAAAAGGAAAGTAGAAAGGATGGAGAAAGATCTGCATCGCAGAACTATGGGACGTCTATATCGCACTCCTAGCCATCAGGCGAGTATGTCTCGCAGCCGAGGAAGGAGCCCTAGGCATGGATCCCAAAAGAGTGAGAAACACGAGTCAAGCGACGACTCTCTCAACCACCAGTGACCAGCTCGTCGTTACAGGAGCCCAACTCGTAGCAATGAGAACATACAAAATTTGGTCCAAAGGGAGATGGACCAACACCCAGCACATCGCAGCACAAGATCGACCAGGGAGCTTGCTAGACGATCTCTCAAGACCCAGATGAAATCCCCTTTCTCAAGGGAAATAGAAGAAGAGGAAGCCCCCAAGAAATTTTCTATTCCGAGATTGAAGATTTATGACGGAAAAACTGACCCCATTGATCACGTTAGGCAGTACAGGCAAGCCATGACCCTCTGGAACCACCGGGATGCACTAATGTACAGGATTGTTCCCTCGAGCTTACATGACGTGGCGCAGATATGGTTCGAAAGGCTCCCTCATAGGTCTATCAGGAGCTTTAAGTCCCTAGCCGAGCTCTTTATGGCTCGCTTCATTACTAGTAGCTCCCATCCCAAAAGAATGGATGCTTTACCAACAATGAAAAAGACGCCTCAATAGAGCCTCTGAGACTACGCGAAGAGGTACTGGGAGTTGTTTAATGAGGTCGAGGACTGCTCGGAGCAGGTAGCAATGGCCTCTTTCAAAATTGGGCTACCCAGCTCTTGCCTTCTGCACCAATCCCTGACGAAGAAATAGGCCATGACCATCAACGACCTATTGGCTCGCATCGAGAATTACGCCAAAGTGGAGGATGCGACCCGCCTTAACACAGGGGAAAACGGTCGAACTAAGCTCACTGCCAAAGGCAACGATAAAGCTGAGAACCAGAAGAAAGGAGGCAAGAATGGTGGCAATAATGGCTCTAAGAATGGAGGCAAGAGGGATGTTTCAAAAGCATTTCAGGCAGTCAACATTGTCTTCAGAGAACTAATTTATAAGATTCTAGCAAAGATCAAAGACGATCCATTTATTAAGTGGCCCAGAAAGATGGGAGGAGATCCCTCAAAGAGAAACAACACGTTGAGATGAGCTTTTCATAAAGAGGGAGGACATAAGATTGAGCACTGCAAAGCTCTTAAGTCCCACCTCGAAGAACTGGCCCAATCTAGGCACCTGAACGAGTTTGTGGAGAAGAAGGCAGAGAAAGTTGCTGTCAATGGAGAAATAAGACATGACAACGTACTCAAAGACGATGCTGGCCATGAATTCGTCGTAATTCATGGGGCATCTGATATGAAGCAGATTCAGTGGAATTCATCTCGGATGGAGGTAAAAAATATAACGGCAGTAATGCAAGCTTTTCAGATCGATCCAGCAAATACCCAATCAGGAAAGCATTGGTGAGCAGATGATGTCGACTATAGAAAACATATCGTGTTCACAGATGAAGATCTGGTTGGAGTGAGAACCCCACATTGTGATGCCTTGATCATTACCCTCAGGATAGCCAACTATGACGTCGACAAGTTGCTTGTCGACCAAGGAAGCTTGTCTGAGGTAATGTATCTCGACCTGTTCAAAAAATTGAAGTTGAGCAATGCCCACCTGAAATAAGTCACTATCCCTCTAGTTGGCTTCGCTGGAAAAGTGGCTATTCCAGTGGGAGATATTGTTCTACCAGTAAGGGAAGGAAGTATCTCCAAAAATATTGAGTTTTTTGTACTCGACATCGACTCGCCATACCAAACGATCCTCGGTAGAGGATGGCTACATGCGATGAAGGCAGTCCCCTCGACCTACCATTAGAACTCAAATATGTGACCGAGCGAGGAGTAATGGAGATACATGGTGATGAAGCAATGGAAATAAGGTGCTTCACAACGGCCATCCATCCAAAACCAGAGAAGAAGTCTAAAAAGCCTAATGAGAAGGTCGAGGAACGAGAAGGTCTGATACCTTCAAAATAGCAGTTAAGGTACGGAAGACCCGGAGTGGAAGAGACCAGGCTCCTCCCCTCTGAGAGGGACGTTGAAAACTTGGAGAAAGTTATAAATGGTGATAGCGAGAAGGACAGGATATTCTTGATTGGAGCTTCCTTCACAAATCAAGAAAAGAAAGAATAGACGATTCTGCTGAGAAGAAACGTAGACATTTTCGCATGGGAACCATACGAGCTGTCTGGAATTGATTACAGTGTGGTTTTTCATAGGTTTCATGTCGACCCCACTTTCAAACCTATCACGCAGAAGGCACAGTGAACTGCGCCCGAGAAGGCAAAAGCCGTAGAAAAAGAAGTTGAAAATTACTGGATGCAGGATCCATACTGGAGGTTCAATTCCCTAAATGGTTATCCAACCCAGTAGTAGTTCCAAATAATAATGGGAAATAGAGAGTCTGTATTAACTTCACTGACCTTAACAGGGCTTGCCCTAAGGACAGTTTCCCTCTCCCAAAAATTGACCAATTGGTGGACGCCATAGCAGCTCACGAAAGAATGAGTTTTCTGGATGCATATTCGGGATATCATCAAATCCCTCAATATGCACCAGACTAGGACAAGACATAATTCATCAACACCGTTAGATTATAATGTTACAAAGTCATGTCATTCGGGCTAAAAAACGCAGGTGAAACCTACCAGCGGCTGGTCACCAAAATGTTCAAAGGGCAAATGGGAGACACCATGGAAGTCTACATCTATGTTATGCTCGTCAAGAGAAGGAACAAAGAAGACCACCTCTCAGACCTATTGAAAACCTTTGAAATCCTCAGGAAATACCGAATGAAACTCAATGCGAGCAAGTGTTCTTTCGGTGTCCAGTCAGGAAAATTTCTTGGGTACTTGGTCAGTACGAGAGGCATCGAGGCTAATCCGGACTAAATCGATGCAATCAGCAGGGTATAGTCCCCTCACATTATATGGGATGTACAGAAACTCATAGGCATGCTCGGTGCCTTGAACCATTTCATCTCTAAGTCCTCCAGGAAATGCAAACAATTTTTCCAGCTCTTGAAGGGAAACAAGACAGTAGAGTGGAATCAAGATTGCTCGTAAGCATTGAACGAGCTTAAGTCTTACCTTAGCTCACCACCCCCTCTCGTCATACCCCAAGAAAGAGATTCCTTGTACTTATACCTCGCCATTTCCAACCACGTCGTCAGTTCTTCACTGGTGTGCCAGAAAGTAGGAATCCAGCACCCCGTTTATTACGCGAGCAAGACCTTATTAGAAGCTGAGTAGCGATACCTACCACTAGAGAAGCTCGCATTTGCACTCGTAGTAGCTTCAAGGAGCACTACTTTGAAGCTCACCCCATCATCGTCCTTACATCGCACCCCCTTAAAGAAATCCTAAGGAAAGCGGATCTATCGAGCAGATTGACTAAATGGTCGGTCGAGCTCAGATGATTTGACATCCAATTTCAACCAAGGAATGCAATCAAAGGACAAATCCTTACTGATTTCATATCTGAATTCACAGGCGAGCATCCTCTCGACCAACTTCAACCCATGAAGCAAAGTGAGAATCACGCAACAGAGGGAGTTTGGCAATTATTTATTAATGGAGCCTCCAACTCAAAGGGGGTGGGAGTAGGCATTGTGCTTGTTACTCTAGAAGATACAATCCTCAAACAGGGAATCAGACTTGGATTTGAAGCCTCCAACAATGAGGCAGAGTATGAGGCTTTGATAGCCGGCCTCCAGAAGGCGCACACTTTGGGGGCAAAACAGTTATAGGTGTTCGGCGACTCACAATTAGTCTCTAATTAGATAAGTGGGGACTAAAACACAAAAGATGAAAGAATGGCAACCTACCTCCCCTTGGCATAGAGGCTAATGGCCAACTTCAAGGAAGTCAGTGTCCAGTAATTTCCTAGAGGATAGAATAGCCATGCTGATGCCCTGGCAGCCCTGAGTTTGGCAATCAATTCAGACTTAAAAAGAACGATCCCCATCGACTTCCTCGCTCATCCGAGCATCAATAAGAGCGATGAGCTGCCAAGCGTGGAACATGTTCTCTAGATTGAGTCAGCGTCCAGTTGGATGGACCCTTTAAGGGACTATTTGAAGGATGGCGCACTTCTAAGAGATAGGAAGACCGCTCATCAGATAAGAGTCAAAGTTTCCCGCTTTCACTTATCTCCTGAGGGCAAGCTGTATAAGAGATCGTTCTCCATCCCTTACCTACAATGTGTTCACCCGAGGGATGTTGAGAAAATTCTACACGAGATCCACGAAGGAATCTGTTGAAGCCATATTGGAGGAACATCACTAGCTTTTTGAGCTATTAAAAAAGGCTATTGGTGGCCATATATGCAAAAAGATTCGGTAGTGTCGCTCGCAAATGCGAGAAATGTAAACTACATGCTCCTATGGTTCACCAACCTTCCAGCAACCTAAGATCACTCACCAACCTCTGTCCTTGAGCTCAATGGGGAATGTACATCGTAGTACCGTTTTGTACCACCGTCAGTAATCGCCAGTATCTATTGGTCGCAACGAATTACTTCACCAAAGGGATCGAGGCAGAGCCACTAGCAAACATTCGAAATGCAGATATGATGAGATACATATGGAAAAACATAATTACCCGTTTTGGAATCCCCAAAACCATCATCACTGACAACGGAACACAGTTCGAGAGTGGCCCTTTTCAGAACTTCTGCAATGAACACGAGATCAGGCACTATTTTAGCTCGGTGGCGTATCCTTAGAGCAACGGTCAAGCTGAGGCTTCCAATAAAACAGTGATCGATGGGTTAAAGAAACGATTAGAGCAAGCCAAAGGCGTATGGGTGAATGAGCTACCTCATATCCTGTGGGCTTACCGCACTACCCCACGTCGGGCAATGGGGGAAACCCTATTCTCACTAACGTATGGAATGGAAGCGGTCATCCCATTATAAGAAGGCCTACCAACTATGAGGTCCACCCTTATCGACCAAGGCCAGAATGATGCAGCATTGCTCGCTAAACTCGACCTAACCGACGAACACAGAGAACTTGCCTTAGTGAAATTAGCGAGCTATCAGCAACAGCTCACAAAACACTATAACAATAAGGTTAATCCAAGGGCATTCCAAGTTAGAGACTATGTCCTACGAAAAGTCCTTGGCAGGGCAGTAAAACCATCAGACAATAAGTTGGGGCCAAACTGGGAAGGACCATTCAAGATAACAAGAGATGATCTGCAAGGAGCCTATCACTTAGAAACGCTGGAGGGCAGAGAGATACCCCCAGCATGGAATGCAGCAAATCTTAAGAAATTCTATTTTTTGTTTTTTCTTTCGCCATTTACCAGATTTATATGAAAATGGTAGCTCATTTTCTTGTGATTAATAAAAGTTGTTTGGCAATTACATTTTATGAGGTGTCAGTTAACTAATATATGAACTTTATAACTTTGACACCCTTTTCAAGTGATATGCACACTACTCAGTACACGATAGCAGGGAAAACACCCTCCTCAGGTTTTCATTATGAAACATGAATAACCTCTTAGTATTTCCCCTGGCAGTATATGAAGCCCTACAGGAGATCCTTAGGCAATCCGTCCAAGTTAAATTGGTCTCCAAATAATGTTTAATTAACAAAACCCTGATCGAATAGAGCATCCAACACTACGTGTGTCCTCGCTAATTGGCACACTTAGGCCGAAGGGAGTGTGATGACACAACCTAAAAGGTAAAGTAGGGCAGAATGGTATCTCATAAGCATACTGGACTGGAGGGACACTTACTCAACAAATGCAAACCTACCAACTTAGTCGGCCATGAGAAGCCCAAGATTATTAAGCGAAGAATTGATGGTGTAAAAACTATAGGACACATGTTTAGTCGATGGGTTTGACAAAGACATAGATATTATATTACTTCATCGCATTTACAACAAGAATGTACAACCTGTGTTTAATCGGAGAGATCACCCAAAACATCAATATTACATTACTTCATTACATATGTACACAAAGTTACAACTGGTAAAAACCTAATGAGGATGAGGCCTCTAAACAAGATAATCAACCACTTGTGCTCTTCGATCGTCATCCGGATGAGGAGCTAATTCCTCCTCAACCTCATTCGTATCTGACTCTAGCAGCTGCCGAGGGATGGCATCGATAGGGATTCAATGATCATCCCTCCTGTCATCCCTCCTGAAGGGGTTAGGCCTTAAAGTAGAAGGAGAGATCTCGTGACGGTATTAGAGTATTGAGTTCCTTGGAACTTGAAGCTCCCTGAGGGCACTCAACCATCCTCTGATAAATATGAGCTCTTCAAACTCTATCAGCCTCGTCGGAGCATCTACCCAACCTTGGTCGTAATCATCAGCCCATACTCGCTAAGGTCCTCTCTTAAACAGATACCTCAGCCGTGTGACATCCCTTTGGAGCCTAGCAGTAATCACATATGCTCGATGGACATCTTCATGGAGCTCATCCATTTCACTTGTTGGGCTTCTTACGCTTGTACTATCTCGCGAAACACTCGATGGGGTAGAACCTCGCAGCACCGGAGGAACATCGCTTGGTCCTATGCCAGCTCGTGACGAGGAGGAACCCCTTAAAATGCGAGGCACAGTTCTCGGTGCATTCTCCCCGAGGCGCAACACTTCCCTCCTCAAGGACTCTTTTTCCTGTTCCAGAGCTTCTCCGACTTGGTTAATCTCAATAGCATGGAGGAGTATTTCTCTGAGAGTGTTCACTTCCTCTTGAATATAAGCTCCAATTTCTTCCATTTCCTGAAGCTTGTCTTTCAGTTTAGCAATGAGCTTCGTCTGATCTATGAAATGCTTATTCCTCAATCGCAGCGATTTGTAAATTCTTATAAAGGTATAAAGAACTTGAGGACTCATATTAGGACCAAGCATTCTTTCCAGTTGAGAAGTGGCTGGTATATAGTCATCTACATCAATCGACTACAGGCCATAAAAGAGCAGTAAAGGATATAATGAATCAGTACACTGAGGGAAAAGTCTTTTCATTTCATTCATAAAGGATCAAAGTACATTAAGAATCAGAAAGTAACATTAGAAACAAAAATACAAAAGCAACCTTAAGAGTAGATTAGTTGGCGACCTCAGTTTGTTCAGAAGAAGCTGGCTTCTTCCCCTTATCAACAGCAGTAGGAGCATCTCCCTCAAGAGGGACAACTTTTGTCGCCCGAGCAGGAAGGGCATCAACAGGAACTGATTGGGAAGCAGGGTGAACACCTTCGATGGCTGGGGTAGGACCTTCATCTATGACAGGCTTTGGGCCTGGATCATGCTCATCAAACAAGGGAGAAGTAACATTTACCCCGGTAGCCAAGAGGGTCTTGTCCCAGCCCTTCTTGAAATTCAAATGGCTGATGTAGCCTATCTGAACCTCAGCATCTTCCTATGCGGCAGCCCACCTAGAATTATATGAATCTTCCTTAATGGTGGCTGCCTCGAACTCCTTCTCCTTCAGCTTCTCCACCAGCACCTTATTCTCCTCCACCACCGCTAGCTTGCTTGAGTAGACCAAATCATAGGCCTGTCGTAGTTCGTTCAGTTCTTTGACCGCTGCCTCCCTCGCTTAATTGTCTTTAACAAGGGTCAGATCAGAAGACGTTCGAGCAGCATCAGCAGCCTTCAAGCTGGCCTCGAGCTCAATACTTTTCACTTTCAGAGTAGCGTTCTGCTTCTCCCGCTCACCATTCTAATTCACCAGCTCGTTGCGAGAGCGATAGAGCACGACAAAGTCAGTCACGAACTTCAAGTAAAAGAAGGCATTAGAAGAAAAAAACAAACAAAAGTTGACAAGCATTAAAAAAGAGAAACATACTTACTAAGGCTAGCGTCTGAATCGCTTGCAAGGCTAACTGGTCAGTCCCCATTGCCCTTTGGCGATCAGCAGGAAGGACTTCTCGCTCGAGCAACGCAGGGGCCAGTTGAGGAGAAATGGCAACCGAAGCCCCCTCTGGCAATGCAGACACGGGCACTAGAGCTTACCCAGCCTTGGTCCTCACCTCACCTCCACTCTTCTCCTCTCCTCCTCTCTCTCCTTCTCCTTCTTTGCCCTCTTCCTCTCCTCCACCTTCTTTTTCTCTTCAGTCTTCTTCCTCTCCTCTTATCTCTTTTTCTCTCTCTCTCAACAGCTCTCTTCTTTTCTCTTCTTCTCCTGATCCTGAGCAGTGGACTGAGAACCAGTGGAAATAGCCCCACTACTGGATTTCTGCTTTTTTGATCTCTGAGCGAGAAGAACATCATCCTCATTATCATTATCACAGATCAAGTTTTTCCTAGGGGGAACCATTTCCTCGCTAGAACTGCCGGATGTAATTGAAGACTCTTGAGCCTCAGAAACATCTTCTGAGCTGGAGGAACGTTCACTACTGGAGCTCGTCTCACTAGAACCACCTTCAACACCTCCTCTGATATCAATTTCAGAACTGCTCTCTTCCTCGTCCAACTGAATGGGATCGGCAGCAGCTTCTTCAAAATTATCTAAGTCAGGAATGTTGTCCACAGGCCTCACAATGAAACTGGACCCGATGTTCTTATACTCCAGCAGGAAATTAATGGATTGGGGATGTTTACCATCAGCCAGATATTCCATGATATTCCAAGCTTTAATCAGCTCGGCAGCTCGGACCTCGCTGAGGGAAGGTTCCAAGTTCTTTATCGTCACTGAAAATAAAATAAGAAAGTATATGAACAATCACACATTAATACGGAGATCCAAAGAGCAGAGTAAAGACTACGTATATACTCTTCCCCATAAAAGGGAACAGTGAATCTATCAGACCTCGCCCCCTCAATCTGGGGGGAGAACTGCCAATTCCTAGCAAGAAAGTCATCTTGCCAATAATCCTTGTGGGAATCAGGTAAATTTACTACCAATACCCTATTAGGACTCCTAGCCTTGAGGTAGAGAAGACTAGATCTCGTTCGAGAGAAGGAATAACAAAAATAAACTTCAGTGAGCCCCAATTTAGTGTCATAAAGTTGATTTATTCTATGGACACCATTGACTATCTTCCAGACATTGGGCGAACACTGTGCAGGGGCAATGTTGAAATAACCAAAGAAATGTAAGAACAAATTGTTTGGAGGAAAAGTAAGCCCCCCTTGGATGAATCCAATGAGCACACTCTATCTCTCTAACATTCTTAGGGGGAGAGGCACACTCAATCTCTATTCACTCTGGGATATTATAAAACTTTCTAAACTCAGACACTGATCTATTACCTATCTTTGTCATTTGTAAACCCTAAATTGTAAATTCAAAGAAAACTCAACAGAGAAAGCACACAGAGATAGAGCAGAGGGGACTTACGAGATGAAAGTTTGACTTGGACGATGCAATATCACAAGCCCGGGTAAGGAGGGAGATTGAAAGCGAAGAAAATGAAGACTTGGAGAAGAGGGCACAATAGCTAAAACTCGCAAAAGATGAGGGAACACTAAGAAGTTTGAAACGAAAACTATGGAACGTTGCCCTAAATAACTTTTAAATGCTCCCAATCATCGCGTACAGGATACGAAGCAACTGCCGCCTAAATCAGTTCTCAACTTTAGGAAGAGTTAAACGATTTACAAAAAGAGACATTATGAAAAATCATTTAAATTTTTTGAGCCCAAATTGTGGCCCAATAACTTTAGGGGTAATTGTGGGTACTCAGATTTTCCATCATGGGCCCGGACGAGTATCCTAACAAAGATAGCCCAAAGTTCGGACCCCTCACCTTAACTAAATTCAGTTATGACTTAGTCTTCTCCTAGAATCTCGTATAGAGATATTCAGGAGAGAAAGATGGACGTGGGGGAGTCCAACACCCCCACTCCCTAAAGATAAACATGTATAAAATAAACCCTAAACCTGGGGCAAGAGGCACGCATTGTATTCTCTATAAATACTCCCCAGAGTATATAGAAATAATACTGATTGCACCACCGTGGACGTGGGCATTCTTGTTGAACCACGTACATACTGTGTTGTGTGATTGGTATTTTACGTTCTTTATTTTCCTTGGTGATTGCGCTTTTATCATTTATTTATGTTGAATATAATTGTCACCATAGTTGATATGGACCCCTTTATGATGGATACTCTTGAGGTGGGCCTTTCTAGTTATGGTAGAGATCCCACCTATGGTAAAACCTCCGAAGATGCATTTGATGTCAATTAAAGGAACATCATCCTTGTTGTGTTGTTGTTGGTGGTGGTGGTGGTGTTGGTGTTGTTGTTATTGTTATTGTACTAATATTTTCTTGCATCTTTTGCCACATATTATTTAAGGTAGTTCCTCTTTATTGCCCCCTCGATGGCTTCTTTCAGTATGAAACAGTCGGTTGTGTTATGTCTATGATCTTTGTGGAAGCAACAGTACATGGAATTATCTATTTTGTCTTCCATTGTTCTCGTGGGTTTTGGTTGAGGCAAGATATCATAATCTTTCGTGGCTGTAAAGATCTCCTCTATGGTGGTTGTGAATGGGGTGAAGTGTTAAGCATATGGAGGCCCTTTTTTCTTATCCCTTCCTTTCTTCTTCTTAGACTCAATTGCTTTTAAGGTCTCCCCAAGGCAGGGGAAGACATATTTTCTCTTTCATTATAGGGACATATTATAGCATGTCTTGTTGAACATTCATATATTTCTTAGCTCTATATACAGACGATCGAACAACTGGAAATGTTCCGAGTTATAAGTATAAGCTCATGACAATGGGTCATGAGTGTGGAACAAGGAGCTGTGTGAAAAATCTTTCTTCTCTATATAATTCTGATTATTTAAATCTATTAATCTCTTGTAATGCTCGAGATTAGTTTCCTCCAAATAGTTTATTATATCCTTCCTTTTATATGCCAACTCTAGGAGAGGGAGTGACTGAACTATGACAACATGGTTGTAGTGCCTTCTGGATTTGACGTTGTCATCAAAGTGGTGAAGTGTTGGTAAAAATATTTGTAGATTGTGTAAGGTAGTTGCTGGTAGTATTAAATGTGGATGGGAGCCTTCGATGCAAGTGGGCTTAGGTAATGGCGATAGGTGAAATAATGTTCTTCTTTCTAGCTGCTCTGGCAGACTAGTTGTAGAAGTCTTACCGAGAGCTTAGGAAATTGAAAGCTGGGATAGGATGATCTCAAATCTCTCTCGATATATTTTGTTATGGTACACATTGGTGCTGAGGACTAAGTATCCTTAAATGGATACCTCTCTTCAGACTGAGGTCCGTTCTGGGCATCAAACAAGGAGAAACTCTGGTCATGTGGTCTCTGGACTTAGCTGAGGAGATATGTTTGAACGAGTGTCCATACTAGGAAGGAAGAATTAGTGACTAAGGTCTGATACAATAACGTGGCTTATCCTTGAGAGCAATAAAGGTCTTGGGTACCAATTAATGATATATCTGAGGTCAGGGTAAACCATGGGACCTTAGTTCTTACCTAAGGGTATTCGAGGGGGCTTAAAGCCTTCTAAATATCAAGTGTAAAATAGGATATCATCATAAAAAAAAAAAAAAAAACTACGACCTCAATAATTGCTAAAGGGTCAACAGGGTGATATAGAAAAAAAAAACAAAATTACCACAATGCAAGATATGCTTCAATCAAGCAACCTAATGCACAAATCAATATCTACTATAAAGAAAAATCACTTATTTTAAAACTATCATTCCACACATAAATACTTCCATATATAGCATGATGTGGTAGAGGTAGTATTGTAATCAACATAGAGCCCATTATAATGACTTGAGAAATGTTGAATCACCGTAGGACTCCAATGTTTAAAATAAATAATCACGTACCCCATAATTGAAAAAATCTAAATTAGTGATCTTAGAGTAAAACTTTATTATATATTCAGTTTCAAGTATAAATAACACTATAAATTAGTTCAAAGCATTGGAATTAATAATATTTCGCACCAGAATAGCTATACCATCAAGCCACTTATCATAGTTTAGTTTAAGTTGTAATTCTATTTTGTAAATTTGAGTTTCTAGCACGTTAGTAATGTATTAAAATTTCAACTTCATGATTTTTTTACCATTTTCAATTTAATTAAAGAAATCAAATGAACTATAAGTTTTAATTTGCAATCTGACTACCATCTACAATGTCTAACGGCCTGTACCCACCTCACAGTGGCCACGATGGATAATTAGCATATTTGATAAAAAAAATTAATAATTTTACATTAAAAATTTCCATTCACAATGTATGACACTGAAAATCTGTTACTAAAGTCATTTAATAAAATTAAACTATTTAAGTAACTCCGAACAGTTTTTTGAAGAAAATTTTTTCTTAAAAATTAAAAACTAATTGAACAGAAGATGTGTTTAATAAAAGTATGTACGAGATCTATTCAAGATTTGATTAACGGGTTTAATAAAGCTGTTTAAAAATTTTAAACTTAGCACAACCAAGAATGAGATGAGGAGATGTAGAAAGATTAAGAACAAGATTTTTATGTGTAAAACCTCACCCAACTGAGGAAACATCCACGACTCCCTCTATGGAGTAAACCAAAAAAATTCTACTATAAACAAATTTAACAGTTACAAACTATATAACTAACATGCATACAACTCAGACCTATATAAGTTTAGGAATGTACCCTCTGGTGTCCTTATAACCTCTCTGCAGTTCTGATTGTTGATGTTGCTCTCCCAGTTTGCTAACTTCCAATTTGTTCAAGTTCTTTACGTAGACTCTTGTTCTCAAGATCTTATTACCAACACTTTTAGTGTGTTAGAGTGAAAGTGTTTGTGGAGTTGCTTTCTAACCCATGCATGCACACACACACACTTAATATGTACAACCAGTCCTAACAAATTACATATAAGACTATATGCTGTGATTTTTCTTTTTCTCTCTTCTCACAAAACTTAACCTTAATTGACCTTTATAACAATCCCAGAATCCACGGCTATCTTGCTCAGAAGACGTATCAAGATCTTAATCAATCTCGGGTTTTGAAAAGATTTTTGAGATTGAAAACCACCAAGTGCTATTCCAAACTAGGTCAAAGCTCTTGTTTCAAGAGAACTAGAAACAGAAAACATTATTGTTGATTTCAAAGTTAAAAAAATTTACAGAGAAGAATCAACAATATATTTCTCAAGCTGAGAAACAAAAATATGTAAATCTAAGTGTAATGTAACATGAAATACTCAGATCTGAAATTTCTATAAAACAGAAAATAAATCTAAGAAAGAATGTTTAAGTTGGACACAAGATCTAAAGAACGAAGAGGTTACAGCAACAACCAACTACACAAACCAACTCTCAAGCACTCAAACACTCAAGGTTGTGTTTGAGATATCCAGGTGTTTGAAAAGAGTTTAGGTTTGAAAAATGGTTTGGACGATTTAGGGTTAGGGTTTATAACTCCTTCTCTCTCTTCTGGCTTCTCTCTTCTCTCTCTACTCTCTTTTTTCTCTCAAAAGGACGAAGTGGCAAAAAATCTCAGAAGGCTGAGTGAGGGGGTCCTTTTATAGGAGGCTAAGAAGATTCGAGAACGAGGATCAAAATCAAGGTTTCAGATTGAGTCAAGCTTGATTGACTTTAATCCAAGGGTTCACAATATGCGGTGATTAAAATTCTCCTGATTGGATCATCTGGGGTTCACAGGGATTATGAAGAAGCGCATGCAGATCGTTGATGAAAACGATCCAAGGGTTGAAAACAGGCGCTGGTTCCCTCTCTATAAAGAAACACACTCTCCACCAATCAGAAGACAACAAATGTTGGCCAATAAAAGGATATCAAACGCGCGTCTAAAAAATAATTAAAAACACACCCTGAAGTCTTTGCCGCTTTCGGATTCTACCCAAGGCAACTTTAAACCAATAAAACCATTAATACTTAATTGCAGATTGGCCCCAAAAACTTTTAAAAACAAGTTTTAATTAATAAAAACTTATTTTAAATGTTTATAAAATCCCAAAAAAAATAAAAAGCAATATTAGGGATTTAAACACACTAAACATACGTACACACAATTATATGCAATATGACATGTATGAGATCAATTCTACTATGTGTGAGTGTTGGTAATATGGTCTAGATCACTTAACCAAGAAAGATAAAATAGCAATGCAATCCCTGGGGTTCTTTGGATTCTAGGAAAGACATAATTTTGTCACAATTTCCAAACTAGATGAACACTTATACAATATAGACTCAAGTGAGTCAAGAGTATAAGGTGCTTCAGACAATTAGTAGCGTAAATATAAATGTAGTAAAATTAGTAATAAACATAGTTTTAGTGCATTTATTTTTTGGCATTGGATTTTTTTTCTAGCAAATGACATTTGAATACAAGGTTATTGAAATAATTTTTAATCACCAGAAATGTCACTAGAAATAATTGAAGGATCTTCAAAGTATATGAACAATAACATAATTGAAAGTTGTTCTAGGTATATGAAAATGACATATGTATTTTGTAAAAGCTTAATTAAATATAGTGTGAAGAAGAATATACTTATTTTTTTAGGATTGATTTATTAAGAAAAGAAAAAGAGGTAATATAGGCTTGGAAGCTAAAACACACACTACTAAGATGGTTTTAATCCCACGTTTTTATTATTCGTATGCCAACAAGTGGTTCACATGGTTAGGTTTGTATGTCGATCAGGGTCGGCTTTGATGTTTTAGAGGCATTAGGTGAACAATTAAGTGTTCACCCTTTACAATAATAAAAGAAAATGTGTTCTTCTCGCACTTTTCGATTGAAAACTATCAATTAAATCATCATATTTAATTGTTGTTATCAAATCTTCTTCAATTGATAACATGGATAATCCATTTCATCTTTCTTGTAACATGGTAGAACGAAGGTAAGATTTTATTAATTTTGACTTTGACAAACTTCTTTTGGCCAAAGCAACCATAACAGGCATTGTCAAAAATATTCTATAGGCAATTCAAGTGTTTGAAAAAATACAATTCATTCTTTTAATGTATTCTAACACCTCAATAGATTTTTTTAATCTCTTTAGTTAAAGACGTCTTTAAATTTTAAAATTCAAAAAATAATTGATTTCGATCAATATCACAACTATTTTCATGTGTTAAATAATTTTTAAGCTTAATACAATAATAATTTAAAATATCATCATCTAAAATTTCTAACTTTTTCAAGTCAAACAAAAACTTAAAAGTATCCTCATATTTTTAAAATTCCTCAAATCTAGTTCTAATTGACATAAGCGCATGATCTATTATATGTAAGAAGTAACTAACTCCATATGATTCTTTCAATGATTGTTTAATCCAATCACTAGAAATCTCATCAAAATGTTTTTCTATAAATATTACGTTTTTCACGAAATATGGGTTTAAATTCCATTTCTTTAGCAATATCTATAACTTCAATATTTGTGGATTCAAATCCGTTTTCTCTTTCAATTTGAAAATAAAAAACAAGTCCTTTTTAAAAGATTCGAACTGACATCAATATCCATGTCATATGTTTTTTAAAGTTTTCTAACTTTATTGACCACATTCAATACATTGCACCAAATAACCATACCAAAAATAAAATCAAAAGTACCAAAATCATTAGTTAGTAAGCCATCACAAATATTTTTGTGCTTCCTTCACATTGGGGACTATTCGTTAAGTTAATTAATGTATCTCTAATTTGTAACATTTGAAATCTAATTGGTTTTATACCTTCAATATGACTTTCCCAACGTGTTTGAGATAAAAGTTTAAGTGTACGTCCTTTTTTTTAATAAAATTTTTAAAAACTTGCCATCGTTTTGTAGAAGATGATAATGAATTATATACATTTGTTACATGACCAAAAACTTCTTTACCTTGACTATATGAATTAACCATATTAACAAGTACAAGATTAAGACTATGATAACCACATGGTGTGAAAAATACCCTGGGGTTGTTTGTATTACTCTATTTTGTACACCTTTATTTTTTGCTTTCATATTAGAACTATTATCATATTTCTCTCCTCTCATATCATTAATATTAAGCTTGTGACCTGTTAAAAACTTTATAATGGCTTAAAAATCCATTCTCTGGATGTATCATCTACCTTCAGAATTCTCAAATAAATTATTTTATCTTTATTGGACTTTTTGAATTATCAACACAACGTATATGATAGACATTTGTTCTTCTTTACTTTCATTATCGAAATCGTCTATATTTTGATGTTCAACATCAAGATGTTCTTTTTTTATATTTTTTATTTATTGAAATATTTATTTAGTGAACCCGCTAATTGTGATATTTCTTCAATTTGTTTTTATTTATTTTTTCGTGATCGGAGAGATATTTTCTAATAGACATATTAATCACACAATAACAAGTATAATTTGCAAACACAAAAATTAATCATACAATTACAACAATATTAAATCTAATATAACATATAAAAATGGTGTCTCCAAATGTGGTTATGCCACCTGTTTGAGATTTAATGCATTAAAGTTTTTAATACCATCTATCTGTCCTCCTAATCTAGATGGACTTTGCCTAAAAAAATAAAACGTTGTCATTCATCTACAATTAAGGGTTAAAACAAAAGATCATTTTGATCTCTTTTCTTTCTCTTTTAATGACTAAATCCTTTTATTTTCCATCTTTTCCTTTTTTTATTAAACTTTATAGCCTTCAATTGCGCGAAAAGAGTTTTGCAAAACTTTATATGGGTTAAATTGAATGTATTTTTTTCTCTGGTTCAAATGTTTCTTTCTAATCTTATTTGTAGTCTATGTAAATTTATATTGATGTTTGTGTTGGTGGTGGGTTTTTTAGTTTTTTTTTAATAAGATGAATAATTTTATCATTTATCATTTTGCAGTTCTACGTCTTATGTTTGGCAAAAAACTTAAATTAAATTTAGTCTCATATTGACTTGTTTTTTTCAATTGAATTTACATGTATTTTTAGTTATTTGCATTCTTTATTTATGAGATTTGACTTATACTTTATTGTAGCATTTTTTATTTTTTTGTCTTCCGTCCGAAGTCCCCCCTTGACAGTTTTTTGCTTCTAAGTTCTTGAAGTTGATTCACAGTGGTTATCATTTGCAAGACTATGCATGTCTTGAATTTTAATATATTTTATATAAGCTTTAACCATACTGTTAAATAGTTGACTTCTACAAATCTTTTTTGAAGTTGCTCAAAATTAATTAAAAGAAAGGAAGACTTATTTGGCACGTGAACGAAAGAAAAAGAAAGACTTATTTGAAACTATTATACAACCTCATCATAACACTCCACAGCATTTCTCATAAATTGCTGAATAAATTTTATGGATTGTTAGCTCGGTAAATAACTAAGGTTTTGCTCTCTTTTATTATGTTTACCTTTCTTTTATTTCAGATAGCACATACTTTGTTAGTTATTTCTTTCCAAAAATTGATTATGTTTCTTTTGATCAAATCCCCTGATTATTTGATTACGTATGCTTTGATTGGTTTCATTCTTAAAATATTCATTCTAAGTATATATTTTTGTCATTATTAATTTTCTACACAATGTTATTAGTTGTGTTCTTTTTTGTCTAAGACAATATTGTGTTCATTTTCATTATGCAATTTAAATGTAATATTTATCTTATTGCACTTATATATGTATATATTCATGGTTAGATAATCAAAATCAAAATGTATGTGGAAATGTTTTATATTTTGCATAATGATGAGTTTTTCATATATATTTATTTTTAAATTAAATTATATTTCAAATATTTTAAAACAAGTATACATATTTTTTAAAGCGTCGCGCATCGCGTGTGGTTAAAACCTAGTATTAAAGAAAAATACTAAAGAGGAACAATAAAACTTGGTTTGTAATCAATTTGAGAGTAACCCCAAATTATAATTTGCACACGCACAAATAACAAATTGTAATCTACAAAAAAAAAAAACACAACATAAATATTGGTAACAAAAATTTACACAGTAAAAAAAATATAACAAAAGAAATGAATATATACTTAAACACACAAGCTCCAACCAATCTCCAAATGTTTGAGGACACACACACACACAAAAAAAAAAAAAATTCAAACTTTTTGAAATTGAAGAATTTAAAACCCTAGATTTTTTAACCCTTGCTTTTATGGGTGGAGTTATTTAAAAAGAAGGGGGTGGGGGGGGGGGGGGGATTGTCGTTTTGCTAGTAGTGTATGAGAGAAGAGAAGAAGATAGAGAGAGAAATGGAAGAGAAGAAAGTGAGTGAATGAATAAGAAGAGAAGAAAGAGAGAGTTGGGGTTAGAAAATAGGTGGGTAAGTGAGTGGGTTGAATTGGGGATTTTGTTGAGTGGGTCTAGTGTAGGGGTTTTGACTTATTTAATTGGGCTTATAAATGAGTTTCTAATCTTTATATTTGGGGGCCTTTTATTTTGTAAATTATTTTAAATAGAACACATTTTATTTTTTTGGAGTGTTTTATAAGAGGTAACTCTAATTTTTTTGACGACTAATTTTTTTTTCATAACATATTTTTTTACACTTATTTTTTTATATTTTATATCTAATTTTTTTTTGAGGGAGCCTCAATTAATCGGGAACTCCAAATGGCGGTCTACTTTGTTTATAGGTAAAATCGGTTCTCCTATAGATTATGACTAAAAAATCTAGAACAAAATTGTCATTTTCGTGATTTTACCAACAAACACAATTACCCTAAAACCTGGGTATGGTAGCGCTATTCGCGCTCCCCTTATTTACTTTGGCACTTCAATTACACTCATCTTTCCATGAACTGACTCAAATACCCTTTCTTCTCTCTGTATGAAGACAACCCCACTTCTTGACTTTTTTTTTATTCAATTGCTCACCACCTCTCCTCGTGTGTGCATAATTGAGTGGCATTTTGTTTTAAAGAACTTCCTTGATAATTTCTCACTTTAAAATTTTATTACTACTGAAAAAAATGGTGATAAAAAAATAGAAAAAAATATAATGTTACTCTTAAAATATAATATATAATATATATATATTTTTTGTCTGCTACCAAAAAAGAATAATATAAAAAAAATCGTACCGGGTACACAAACATTTGTTATCGCACGAGTTCCGACCTCTTACCAAAAAGTGTAATATACTTTTCCTAATTTTGCACTTAATTGTAATATACCTTTTAATTTTTTTAGGTTTCGTATCGTGTCGTGTCGTGTTACTTTTTATATTGTCTTCGTTTTGTTTTCGTGTTGGGTAAGATACATTTTATTTTGCGTTGTTACGTGACATGTACGTTTTAATTGGATCGTGTTCATATTTCATAAAAAGATAAAAATTCGAATTTTATCGTTTTTCTTGTCATGTCGCTTTCCAATAGCAAAATTTTTATTTGGTCAAAGAAATACGATTTTATGTTGAATCACGTTTTATTTGTTTGTGCTATTTTTTTAAAAGATTTCTTGTCGTGTCGTGTGTCAATTAGGTCGTGTTCGCGTGAGGTTAAAAAAATATGATTTTATATCATATCGCATGTTATTTTGCACATGTTCGTGTTAGGTAAAAATATTTTTTTTACCTATCACGAACACCGTTCAAATAAAAGAGACACGGCATGACACGATCAGATATTTTATTCTTTTTACTTAACACAAACACATCATTATTAAGACAACACACAATCTTATTATTTTTACCTCGAAAGAACGAACCGAATAAAAGCGGCACGACAGGAAATTAATTTTTTTAACCAAACACGAACACGACTCAATTAAAAAGAGGCACGACACATAACATTAAATCATTTTTTCACCTAAAATGAACACAATCTAACAAAAAGCAATACGACACAAAATCTTATTTTTATCGAATACAAAAACAATCGGTTTTTGATTTCGTGTCGTGTCACTCTTATTCGGTTCGTTCGTTCGAGGTAAAAAGAATAAGATTGTGTGTTGTCTTAATAATGATGCATTTGTGTTAAGTAAAAAGAATAAAATATCGGATCGTGTCATGCCGTGTCTCTTTTATTTGGACGGTGTTCGTGTTAGATAAAAATATTTTTACCTAACACAAACATGTGCAAAATAAAATGCGATATGATATAAAATCATATTTTTTAACCTCACGCGAACACGGCCTAAATGACACACGGCATGACAAGAAATCTTTTTTAAAAAATAGCACGAACCAAATAAAACACAATTCAACATAAAATCGTATTTTTTTTACCAAATAAAAATTTTGCTATTGGAAAGCGACATGACATGAAAAACGATACAATTTGATTTTTTATTTTTTTTATAAATATGAACACGGTCCAATGAAAATGTACATGCCACGTAACAATGCGAAATACAATGTATCTTATCTAAGATGAACACAAAACGAAGACAATATAAAAAGTGACACGACACAACACGATACGAAACCTAAAGAATTTAAAAAGTATATTACAATTAAGTGCAAAATTAGGGAAAGTATATTACACTTTTTGGTAAGAGATCGGAACTCATGCGATAACAAATGTTTGTGTACCCGGTACGATTTTTTTTTATATTATTCTTTTTTGGTAGCAGACTAAAAAATATATATTTTATATACTATATTTAAGAGTAACGTTCTATTTTTTTCTATTTTTTTATCACCATTTTCTTTAGTAGTAATCAAATTTAAAAGTAAGCAATTATCAAAGAAGTTCTTCAAAACAAAATGTCACTCAATTATGCACACAGAAGTGGTGAGTAATTGAATAAAAAAAGTCAAAAAGTGGGGTTGTCTTCATACAGAAAAATAGAGAGTATTTGAATTAATTCATGAAAAAATAAGTATAATTAGAGTGTCAAAATATATAAGGGAGCGCTAATAGCGCTTCCCATCCGAGTATATCCCAATCATGTTGTATCCAATTTGCCCACATGTGCTCCCAATCTTACAATATCAATTGTAAGCTCAACTTGTATTATCCACTTTCATTTATTAAGCATTACTTTTGCAACAATATCACTACCCATCTACCCACTAAAATTGCGATTCGATACTTGAACGTGAAAAGCGATAATATATATCATTGGCAACAATCTTGTTTTTGATTTTTTCATGCAGACATACAAAATTGTGCACACCAAACGTATGCGCCATTATAATATTAACACAACAAAGGTAGTGTTGATTAAAGTTTGGAATTTAGTGACCTATTAGCGCCAGGTGGACATTCCAAGTTAATGGGAATGTGTTGGGATAAAAACAGGTAGTGGTGTGAGTGACGGATGCCATCTAAAAGTCAATTAACTTTCATGCGGTTGGAAAATTGCCACATCTGTTTCACGTAAGGGCTACACGTACTACTAATAACTCCTGTCTTTGCACCACAAAAGAAATAGTCCTTGTCATTTAAAAATATAAATTTACGTTCGGACAAAATATTTATATTCCGGCTCCATTAAAGTATCCCTCACTCTAATATTGATCTTCAGTCACAATTTTCGAAGATTTTGTTGTGATACTCTTAAGAAATTTGCGACACTGTTTTTGAAGTGCCAGAAGATATTAATGAAGAGTGGGAATAATAAAACTCAAAGAAAATGAAGTATTATTTCATGAGTGTAATATCAAGAGTCATGTTTTTGTTTCTGATTCATCTTAATTTTTTTAATTTTGTTATAAAGAATTGTATATAAAATTATGCGAGATTATGTTGTTAACCATTTAAGTAACAGTTATAGGAGAAACATGATTCAATTGCACGTGCCACATCTCAAACATACTCATAATTCATAGGATCACATATTCAATAAGTCATATGTTTCTTTCAAATATTTGACTTTCAAATGTGAATTTTAAATTTTGGACGATGGGAGTAATAAGTTTTTATTTCAAAAATATTCTCGGCCAACAATCTCAACACTCATATACAGTTGTAGAGCGAGGATTACATTTGAAGGGATATAGATTTTCTTTTTAGTTTTTTAAACCTTAAAATTCATAAACCTAATACTAAGTTGATTACTAATTAAAACTAATCGCATAACATACACATAAATCTCAAAAGTCTTCAATTAATTAAACAAAATGAACCTTATATTTTTAGTTAAATATAACTAGTTGTAAATTTACATTTTATTATGTAATCTTCCATGAAAATTCAATTATTTTAGATAATAATTTGGGAGCAAATAATGAAGAAGAAAATAATCATGTTGAGATTATTCCAAATGAAATATTGTACATAAATATTAAGCCGTGCTTAGATTTTATTTAGTTAAACTTCAAATTTTACTTTGTAAGTACGAAAACATCACCCTTCCATGTTAGTAAAAATAAAATAAAAAGATTATTTTTTTTTAAATTGGGGGGGGGGGGGGGGGGGGGGGGGGGGTATGTATAGCAAGTTAAAAGGGCAACATTGTAAAAAATATGAAAATTATAGGTTTCCATAATTAATCACGCGGCAAGTTATTTTTTCTTTTTAATTATGTCAATATATAATTATTATTTTTCTTACCAATTTTTTAATCTTGGATCCCTTTGTAAACATATTTTTTTTATAATAAATTAGGTAATAATAAGTTTAACTTCTACGTGTTAGGCACTTGGATACATTGGTCTTTGCATGTTCCGTTATATGAAATCATGTTCAAAATGGTTTATTAAGTGAATATAATATCTCGTACATAGCTCACCATCATGAAGTTATAAAGTTCTTCTAGTTTCTTAATTCTTTCACAACAAAATCTCAAAATATATAAATATCATAAATATGACAAGTAGCGAATTGCTATGTATAATGTACTGTTCTAATTTAAAGGTATCAAATATGTGTGAAAACAATTAGTACTCTCCAAATGAATAAATATGACAATGCAATTCTGAAAGCACGAGGGTTCAAGTTGTAAAGGTAGAAGAATGACAATTCAATGCCGGAAGCATGCGATGTCAAGCATGTTAAGGTAGAAGAATGATAAGGTAAAGTTAGAAGTATGAGGTGTCAAACATGCATAGTTAGAAGCATGGTGTAAGGATATATTTTAAATCTTATATTTGGTTTTTGAATTTGTTCTTGAACTTAACGAATGTATGTGTACGTGTTTTTTGAGTCCTGAGTTTGTATTGAAAGAAGATGATAAAGATAAACTATAGTTTTGCATGTGAAGTTTGATATAGATAAAATATAGTTTTTGTATTGTCATACATGCATGATCTTTTGCATTGTCCGCTCTTTTGTAGGTATTAAATTGTCATATTCAGGCTCTACCCAGATTTAGATTCAACATTCATTTTGATTAATTTGGTATTTGGGTTTAGTTGTTTCTCTGATTTTTCATAATCTCATTTTTTGCCTTTATTGGGGTTTGTATGATAAATTGAGATTAAGATGTGGTTTTTGGGATTTTGCCATGACATAGCTAAATGGGAGATTAAAAATGCATTTTTATCTATTTTGTGAGATTGGTTACTCACTTGTTAAAATATTTGAGTCTTTGATCAGTCAAGACCATATATTGTTCTCATATGGATGTTATTGGTGAATGTTGTCTGGATCCTATATTGATTTCTTTTTACGCTTCCTGCGACATCAATTCTTCAACATATCTATTGTGGTTCCGATGATACGCTACTTTGAAGAGTATTATTTATGTTAATTACCCCCAGGGATTTGGCCGAGTGGTAAGGGGGGGACCCTTGACAACCTAAGACCGGTTGGTCGAGGGTTCGTCCTACCGCCCTCAGTCACTCCTGATTTACATTGGTCCAGCACCGTGGGGTCGAGAAAACAGGACCCGTGAGTTTGCTTACCGGTAGTGTTCACAAAGTGGCATCGGCCGGGGAAGTTCCCACGATAATCAAAAAAAAAAAATTACCCCTAGGGGTTTGGCCGAGTGGTAAGGGGGGGGGGATCCTTGGCAGCCTAACACCGGTTGGTCGAGGGTTCGATTCCTACAGCCCTCGGTCACTCCTGATTTACATTGGTCCAGCACCGTGAGGTCGGGAAAACATGACCCGTGAGTTTGCTAACCGTTAGTGTTCAAAAGGTGGCACCGGCCGGGAAAGTTCTCACGATAATAAAAAAAATTAAAAATTATTTATGTTAATTTTTATGGTCTAGAGACCTTTTGGTTTACACACATGAAATTTTATGCACGAGGTATGTTGGATTTAATTGCAAAAATATTTTATTATGTGTAAATTTAGACACATTGGGCATTAAATTAAGAACCTTACACGAGAAAAAAATTGGTATGTTTGCACATTCATTGTAATATCTCGTAATTTTAAAGAGCATCAAATTAATTAAATAAAAAAGCAGTGTGTGTGTATACTTTTTTGCAGTGATCGCGTGTAAGTACATTATTTGAAATTAAACTAAAATTAAGATAAGGGTAAATTTAAATGGATTTAAGATAAATGTAAATTAAATTTGGTTTAACACCTGAAAAGGTTAAGTTTGAAGCCTCGTATGCTAGTATATGGTTTGGGATAGACTTTAGACTATTTAGAGATGATTTTGGGTTTAATAAGTCATGACCTATATGGGAGTTAACCTGAAAAAGTTAAGTTTGAAGCCTCGTATGCTAGTATATGGTTTGGGATAGACTTTAGACTATTTAGAGATGTTTTGGGGCTTAATAAGTAATGGCCTATATGGGAGTTAACCTCAATTTCGTAGTTAAACACACAAAAGAGAGGTTATGGTTAAGATGAATCATCTTAACGCCTTAGAAAGAAAACTCTAAAGCTAGAGAATAAGAAATCGAAGGCAATTGGACATTGATAAGAAGGAATTAGACTAATTGGATTAGAATCTCATATCATTTTTCTAGAAAAAATTTACTTTGTTAAAATATATAATTGATTTTATTTTATTATATCCTTACTCATTGCATTCTAAACCTAGGTTTAGTAAAATTTGAGTTAGGTGTTAAATCTAAAAATTTGGGAATTGTTAATTAGGAAAATTTAGGGTAAACTCCATGTTTCTAGAATAATTGATGAAATTCAATATGTTATTTAATTACATGGATAAATTGATATTTGATTAATGTTAGATTTACATAATTGAGGAAAATCCCTTTGGCATTTCATGAAATGTTTTGGAAATTGGGGGAATAAAATGGAATACAGGAGTTCTAAGCCTTTAGATCTGATGTGTAACTCCAATTGCTATATAAATCAACTAAAATGTGTGAGGATTGGTAGACAATTAAATGTTGTAGAGTTAAACTGACCATTTGGGGTATAGCGGAGGACTTTAGGATACATTGATAATGGTAGTTCTGCACATGGAAATTGTGACAAGGGCTATAGGTTGAAGAAAACATGGAATTCTGGAAGGTTTGATCATTTATTCGTGCAGACGACCATAATTGTGGTCTGTACGCACAAACCGTGCGAATGATAAGGTTTTAGGGTCATGCACACGACCAAGGCATAATTATAATTTTCCTATATTAGTGAAAAGGAAAAGTTGTATGACTTTGGGGCTTAGACTAAAGTAAGATACCGTTCTAATAATTGTAATTATGTGGGACTAATTACTTAACAAGGAGTTAAGTAAGTTAGTGTTTCGATGACAGACTTGTAACCCTTATGTGCAGTAAGTTTAGTAGTTATGTGTATTATGTGAAACATGTCACGCATGTGTATTCATTGGATATGTAGTAGAAGAGATATCCTTATGGGGTGTGAGCGATAGAGACCGGTACCCGATGCGATGATTACATGTTTGACCTAGATTATAATTATCTCGAACACTACTTGCTAAAATTCTCATGGTATCTAGAGTAAGATGCTTAGATCATTTCATAGAACTTTTGGTATGGGGTTATATGGATTGTATGAAGGCATAGTGATTATCCCTTTGGAGATTATATAATGGTTATTGGTGTGGGACAACCTATAATTATACCTAGTACTCGCGAGAGATTCTCGAAGGCATTGAGATTGGTCTTTATAATGTGAGGGCTTGAGAAGGGACCTTGTATGATGTACGAGTGTTGAAACGTGCCTGTATTATCTGGATGAAGATGTAGCAAATATTTCTTTTGAGATGTTACACAATTGCGACGTATAAGATGATTAAAACTGGATTTATTAAGCATAATTATACTAATATTAATAAGACTTACTAATGGGAAAATATGGGTTAGGGATTAGATGCATATGATGAGTGCATTATTTTGTATATTTTATACCCAAATTTATACTTTGTTATTCCCATTTTAGTGTATTTAATAATTTCTTAGGATTATTTTATTAAAAGGAGGAAAAAAATGCGAGAATGATTGAATTCATATTGAAAATGGCAATTTTAAGTAAAAAATGGGCACTTCGATAATTTTATAATATTCTTGTGCTAATTTGTAAAAAAAGTTGCCTAGTGAAATTTTTGCAGATAATGATGGAATTTGGTGCAAATTGATGATCAATTCAAAAAAGGCGCGAAAAAGCTGATTTTTACGGTCGTTCGGAAAAATGCTGTTTTTACACTCCGATTGGACGAAACTCGGCATGCGTATTCAGCAATAAACTATAAGACTTTTTGAGTGGGGGGAAATTCCGTCCCTTATCACGATCCAAAGATTAAATAGGTGGAGGGATAGCTACCAACACTATTCGGCCAATCAGAAAGAGTCCCACCACAACTCAAATACCTCACCACTTGTCCTATAAAAAGGACCCTTGGGCTCATAATTTCAGGGACAATGGGAGAGGAATTTCGTGAAGGATTTCGGGGAGCAACTTTGAGTGATTGTAATCAATTTGAGGGCCAAGTTTTTATCATTTTTTTAGAGGATTGAAGATTGTTGTGAGAGAACTATTTGTAAGTTTAGTTTATTAATGAAGATCTCTACTCATTCTTGCAATTTCTCCTTCATTATGGTAGCTTAATTCTTATATTCGGAGTAGGGTGAAGTTTATCATAGTTAGCTAATATTGTCACATTAATTTTATCGTTGTCTATTCCCTACTTGTTTTAATTGTTATTAAAGATTCGGTATTCATTTTAAAGCGACCCGAGAGTGTGTTTTAAAACCTTCAAGATTGTTTTGTCAAATCAAGTTTTGAGATTTAAAAATAGTAATTTTTGATGGATTATGCTTGCACTTTGATTGTTTTGATAGTCCATGCTTAAATACATTTGCGAATTTTAAAACTTGTATTTTCTAAGGGAATAGGGATTTTAGTCGTCTATTAGAGACGTTAAAAATATTTTGAACATAATCGTCATATTTTCCGAATTAAACGCGGCGAGAGTCGGTTTGATTTGAGTTATAAAAAGGGAATGACAACATTAAATTAGTGTGCAATATTAGTTACCTAATAAATGGACCCCGAATCCTAATTATTTCCTAATTATTTACAAATCTCTTGTGTTACTCTCATTTATCGTAGTTGCTTTTATTTAGTGTAATTTATAATTATTCTCTACCCCATTTGATCCCTTAATGATAACGATGAAAATCTGCAATTGTATAGTGGAGAGAATCATGATCAACACAAGAAGATCGACTGACCTCATTTACTATGAGTGCTTTAAGAAGATGAATCTACAGGGGGCGCAATTAAATCCAGTACAAGGACCATTATTAGTCTTCCTTGGAGAGTATATATACTCAGAGGGCTCGGTGGAGTTACCATTCATCATTGGATTAGGCAAGCAGTCAATCATTATTCAGGTGGAATTCCTGGTGGTCAGATCTCCATTAGCCTATAATGTGGCCATAGGGCGAATGACTCTTAGCCACCAAGATGAAATCGTATCAATTAAATCCCTGACCATTCAGCTCCCAATGTCGAGCAGAATACGGACAATTCAAGGAAGTCAGTCATGGGCCTTACGATGCTATGTCATATCCTTAAAGAAGAAAAGGGAAACCACTAATCTTGATTCATTGGACTCGAGGGAATATACCATTACGAGGTCTCTAGTAGAGGATCTGATACGTATCCCATTATATAATGGCTGCCCAAAGAGGGTAGTATATGTAGGGTCATCACTGTCGAAAGATAGGAGAGAAATATTGATATAGTTTCTGAAATAACATCACATGTCATTTGCATGGAGTCACGTAGACATACAAGACATTGACACCCCATTAATGACCCAGAAATTGAAGGAAGATCCGACCAGACAACATGTTCAGTAAAAGAAGAGGACATTCGCCTCAGAGAGGAATCAGTCCACCCATGTGAAAGTAGGAAAGATGTTAAATTAAACTTCATTTGGGACATCAAGTACCCCAAATGGTTTTCTAACAAAGTGATGGTGCGAAAGACGTAACAAAAATGGAGGCTATGCATAGACTATTCCGATTTTAATGATACATGACCAAAGGATTCAAAGCCTCTCCCGAGGATCAATAACCTTATGGACGCTGCAACAAGCCACGAAACACTCTCCTCCATGGATGCATACTCCAAATATAACCAAATTTGTATGCATCAGGGGGACACAAAAAATATTTTATTTGTGACAGATCGGGGGAATTATTGTTACTAGATAATGTCGTTCACTTGAAGAACATTGGGCTGACTTATTAATAATGGTCAACTAAATGTTTGAAGATAAAATAGGATAAATGGTAGAAAACTACGTTGATGATATGTTAGTGAAAAGTCTGAAGGTGGAAGAACACGTGACAAATCTGAAGGAGACGTTTAAAATCCTTGATCGGTATGAGATGAAGATAAATCACATGAAATGTGTACTCAACATATCTTTGGAAATGTTTTTAGGGTTCATGGTGACACAAAGGGGGATAAAAGAAAATCCTTAGAAAATCTAGGCAGCTCTAAATATGAGAATCCCAAGAATAGTGAAGGAAGTGGAATCACTAATATGTAAAGTAGCCACATTGAACTGATTTCTGAGTAAGGCAACATATATTAGCATCTCATTCTTTAAAACATTAAATAAGGTGCTCGTCTGGACAAATGAGTGCCAAAGAGATTTTCAGGACCTAAAGACCTATTTGATGTACATTCCTCTAGTTTTAAAATTGAAGTTGGGAGAAAATATATAAATCTACCTCGTTATTTCCTTAATGGAAGTCAAGTCAGTTTTGATCAAATGACAAAGGGACTTAATGTCTAGTATACTATGTAAGCAAGGTTTTCAGGGGGTGAGATGAGATACGTAATCCTAGAAAAATTGGAATTCACATTGATCATAACAAACCAAAAATTGAGATCGTATTTTTAAGCTCACAAGATAGTTGTGACCGAATTTGCCTATTAGGTAGGTCCTCCATAAACTATATATCTCCAAAAGACTCATGAAATGGCCAATGGAACAAGGAGAATTTGACATACAACACAAATCTAAGTTGGAATTTCGTCATGGAATTTTTGGATGAGGAGAGGGATAACACGGTCCAGTAAATTTAAGAAGAAGGTAAACAAATATTGATAGCGAAAGAAGGATGTGGGGCAAGACTATTAATCAAAACATTTGAGGGTTCTATCGTGTAATACGCATTGAGTTTTAACTTCATACATTTCAATAACAAATTCGAGTATAAAGCACTAATAGTAGGGGCACGACTCTCCCTATCCATTAAGATCGATGAGGAAATTTTTTTGAGTGATTTTCACGTGGTGGTCCAACAGGTAATAGGGGATTATGATGTGAAAGGAAAAAAATAAGATATCCTACATAAAGAAATTTCAATAAATAGTAAATCAATTAAAGGATTTAAACATCAAGCATATCTTTAAGGAAGAGAACACCCAAGCCAACCACTTAGCAAATATGGCCTCAATCTTAGAAATCCTAGATAAGCCAAGCATCCACACTAAAAAGGATAAAGTCATCGATTTCACGTGTTGGGTCATAGTTGTATGGATAAATATATGATGTTCATATAAGAGGGGACACTACCAGATGATTCGATAGACGCGTGGAAGGTTCGAGTCAAGGACACTAAGTATCTAATTCATAAAGTGGTACCTTACCTCATGGTATACTCAAGGTGTATCCTATAATGTGTCTACCTGACGAAAGTAAGAACTGTCCTCACCAAACTTCAAGAAGGCGCCTACGGGGGACAACTTGGGGGAGGACCTTAGATCAAAGATCCCTAACATGGGGATATTATTATCCAATAATGAGTAAGGATGTCGGGGGCTATGTGAAAACTTATGACAGATGCTAAATAATAACCAATGACATTCACCAGCCAATTGAAGAATTAAATACAATTGTTTCTCACTATCCGTTGACACTATTGTGGATGGATATCCTTCGCCCATTCCCAATCGAAAATGGAAAATGCTAGTTCCTTCTTCTAGTTATCGATTATTTCACAAAGTGGATGGAAGTAAAATCACTGGCCATGATCACCAACTAGAAAATTCGCTCGTTCATATGGAAGTTTATAATCAGTTAGTTGGATATACCCAAAACTATCATCTCATCAATGGAAGACAATTTGAGAGTGTCCAAATTGATAAATTGTGTGACCAGTTTATAATTAAACATTATTGCTTGGCCCCAAGACACCCCAGATGCTATGGTCAAATCAAAGTGAAGAACATAACACTCCTCCATAAGATTAAGACATAGCTTAAAACTCCAAGGGCCTCTGGGAGGATAAACGAACCTCAGTCTTGTGGGCATACCAAATGATAATGAAGAGACCAATAATATTTACTCTATTATACCTTACTAATGGAACTAAAGTAGTTGTCCCAATTGAGATAGAAGTACCAATCTTGAGTGTACCGTGTTTTTAGGAATAGTGGAGCGACGAATGACTCCGTATCAATTTGGATCTCTTAGATGAACGGAGGGGAGAAGAAGAACTGAGGATTGCAGCAACGCAGCAGAAAGAAGCTCACTATTATAACCGAAGAGTTGAGAACTGAATGTTCCTATTTCATGACCTGGTGCTCAGAAAAACGATGCACTCAACCAAGAATCCTAGTCACGAAAATTTGGAAGATAAACAGGAAAGGTCATAAGTAGTTGATCGCACTCTCATACCAGGAACCTACGAGCTCATATGTCATGAAGGCCTAGCCTTCCATTCCCATTGAATGTTGAGAAATTTAAAAGATAATATCAATACATAATGGTCGCAAGGTGTGGGGAATATCGTTTGGTAGTAGAAATATATCTTTTATTTCTTGTCTATTTTAATTTCGAGTTGTAAATTTTGGTAGAACTTATTATGCATTTCTATTTTTAAGTGTTATTTTTAATGTATCTTTGAACAACAACATTATTTAATGAGAGCCTTTTAAGAATGATTGTTTCTCCATATGTTCAAGTGTCTTGAAAATTATAATTTTCCTACCCACCTAAATGTTTGGTTAATACGAGATTACGAACCAACCACTATGAAGAAGAAGGCTAACACTAAATGACATAATGGTATATCTTTCCCGGGCTTTTAGCCTCCAAAAAACAACTTGGCTGATCCCCAACTTAATATTCTACCCCCAGGTCTGATCCAACCTTTTAAGCAAGGTTGTTTGAGTATAATAGGGTTAACTCTGGGTCAAGAAGGGATGTCTCCGATCACTCAATTAATTTAACATTGAAAGGGGTATGTACTAGGGTGAATATGGATAGAATAAGGCTATAGTGTTGATATATGATCAATTTTTTTTTCTCTAAAACCTAATGATCGAAACACAAATGCTCATTCGTATCACCCATTGCTAATTGATTTTTGGATTATGAATAACACGGTTCATCAACGGTGTATAAGCAAATAGTTCGGAGTGACTTAGCTTGTAAGAGGGGTATAAACAAATCTTACATCACAAACAGAGGTCCAACACAAATTTGTGACCCTACGCATTTTGGCAAGCGAAATGGTCATCCGTCGCCGCCAAACTATGTCCGGTACCACTAAATAAGTTATCATTCTCAGCATGTGATAGATATATGAGACATTTAAAATAATCAAAGTTATTCAACAAGTATAACCATTTATGCAATAATAAAATCAATCACCATGATATCTCCAAAATAAATACCACTCCAAATAAATATAACTGAAATGAAATCATCCAATGGTAAATATCTAACTGAAACCATAAACAAATGTGGAACTGATTGGCCCATCAAGTCCGTAAATAAGAGTTTCATAATAAAAGTGACGGAATGGAAAGTAAATCTAAATTACTAAAGAAAGTAAAATAAATCTCCATCTGCACTCCTGAAAAATCCCCAATCACTCTTGTGCAGCTACTCCAGCACAATACTTGAAATGTTAGTCAATGCAATGGGTCAAAACCCACCACATGAATATTAGCTACTCCTCCCAATTAGGGTCCGTAAACTCATAAAATGGCATTATAAATGCTAAACATCACCATATAGTGTAGACACCCCATTCTGTTACCCCCTAAACTCTCCACAGGTCCCTAGCACCTCTCTTCATCCCTACAGACCCACGTCATACCCTGAGTATTGACCTAGATGCCACCGGGCGCTCTCAGGATCCATTTGAGCAAAAGTTGAATTTTTTATCTCTACCGATACTAAATGAATATTCGAAGGGCACTGAAACCCCTTTCCAACGGTCTATCCCATGTGCGATTCTGACTTACGGTACGGATGAACGATCCATTTTACTCCGAGAGGTCACCGAATGCTTCCAGGGCCCGGTTGACCAAAGTAAACTTCCCGAACTAGATCAAACTCTTTGGAATGTCGAAGAAAATATATTAGCCTTTCCAAAGGTCTACCCCGTGCGCGATTCGGACTTACCAATGGACTGGCGAATGCTTCCGAGCCATATTTGACCCAAAGTTAACTCCTGAACTTGGGATCAGTCCAAAGGACTTTTGATGGTCTCTGAATTACCTTTCCAATGATTCATCCCATGTGCGATTTTGATCAACAGTTTGCGTTCTGTGGCTGATTTTCCGAAAACGCCTGAAAGACACTTCCAAACGGCAGGTCCCAAATCCTGCCAATCGGTAGTGTGCCTAAACTCACCTACCGATTGGAAGGAATAGGGATATGCCAATCGACAATGCCCCGGGCCTATACAAAGGAGTCCTAAACCCACTTGCAAGGGGGAGCCCAAATCAGAAACATATCACTCTCAGCAAATCCAGAAAACCTCTCTCGAAGTCAACGTGATTTCCACACCCAAATCCCTTTCCAAACTTCACTTTTCATCAAACCTGGTGAATTCATTACCCTCCATCATCATCCAAGTCTAAGGTCTTCTCTCCAACATTCAAGATCAGCTCAAGATCTTCAAAAAGGTCCAATTTTATCAACTCTCTCCTTAAATTTTCATAAATTCGCAATAACTTGTTTTATTACTTAGCACTTTTACTATCTCATCTCACACATCCTAATATCCTTTTCATTTGGTATTATTGCACATCTCTTATTTTCATATAAATAAAAACCCCAAAAATAAGAAAAAGAGGCTTTGCTCATAAATCCCGAACGAGAATTCTCATACTTTACTTATACTTTTCTCACAACTAAAACACTTCTTCTACACACACACAAATAAGAGAATCCCTCGATTGGATTTATGGGATAAACCCCACCCCTTTTTTTTCATGCGAACTACGTGGACTTTGATGCCTCTATAGGCTACCTAGGCGTCTAAGGATAAAACCAAAGACTCGAGTCCTATTTTTACTTTTTCTCTCATTTTCTATCTTATCTAAACTCCACTCTCTTATATATATATATATATATATATATATACACATATGTTTGTTCTTAGTGGCGTATTATTCCACATGCGTTATCGTTCCATCATAACGGTCAACGTAAGGATAATCGTATAAATCCTATTTTCTAATAATATTTTTATACCTTCCTACGGATGACTCGCTTTACCTCTTCCATAGTACAAGTCGATGATTCCTATCTCCACTATATATACACATGCACACACATCACGGGGAAAATAAATGGAAAATAGCAGAAACCCATGAGAGATTAAAAGGGCGGAATGCGTGCCTAACACCTTCCCATTTCGTAACTTAGCCTCCAGACCCTTTTTCGAATCATTTTGGTTTCGTATGCATCAGTATGTCTTTGGATGCTGTCCTTCGGGATGGTTTCCCCTTTTTTTTTGTCTGTTTTGAGTAAAATAGAATGGCGACTCTAATATCTCTACATCTTTCACCTCATCCAAATGATGCCGGCTGAAGCGCTCTCGAGAGGGACGCGTGGGACCTAAGGACCCTCCATCGCGTGCCCGCCCTCCGCGAGGATCCGGGGGGGGGGGGGATGTCCACGATGGCGACTCTGTTGGGGACATATTCTTTTGAGGGCTAGACTCTATTTACATGGGTGTTATGTTTGTTTATATTTTCCCCCAATTTTTCATGTTCCCCTTTATTACCCATGTATACCCTATACTTATGCTTCTATTCACACACTTGTAGAAAATTCTCCATGTACACTTCGCACCACATGCACATAGGGTCACATATATCCACATGTTGCACACATCACCCATCCATACTTGGTGAACTATTGGTACTCTTACTTTGCTCCCTGTTTGTCATAATCGAAAAAAACATTCTCATAAGATACTAATAAGAGAATCATGCATGATTCACACGACATCACCAAAGAGCATTATTATTGTCCAAATTTTACCCAGTAACTCGAGGGTCCCTTCATGATGGGCGTTGGTCTGGCAGGGCGCAGTTAGCCTAAGCGATATGACTCTCAAGTTCCATTAGCCAAGTACCTTCGACGTATATTGAACGGTTCCCCTATATCGTACCGCTTGATCAAAGTCATGATGTGAGGTATATCGCAGGAAACTCGTTCACGTATGCCGAGTATATCGAATTCGCTCTCACATGTACCGTCCCCACGAGGTATATGGTGAGACAATTCATGTACACTCAAGTATATCAAATGGCTTGTCCACACGTAACGACTGCCCGCAAGAGCAAGACGTATATCATGGAAGTCACGCCAAAGGGGGGAACCCTTTCCGATTCACCCAACCAACTGCATACCCGCATATAGGTGTCAATCCTAAGACACACATGTTAGATTGCCAGTTTCTACCCAAAAATCTGCCAAAATTCCGGGTCGGCTTGCCACCCAAATTTTCGCGCATTTTTAAAATGGGACCCTGTCCGTGAGCCTGGTCACAAGTCCAGCCATAGCTTTGCATATATTACAAATCCAATTTTTCCAGGCTCGGGTCCTGTCCGGCATTTCATTTTTCATTTAGGAGAATTAATACAAGTGAAAACATAATAATTATAATAATCATGCTGAGACCGTCTGCAAAGGGAAAACTCCCTTTTTCTTTATCCAAAATCCAAAAACATTTCTCCTCTCTTTATCAAAAATCCAAAAATATTTTGTCTTTCAATCTCGAAAAAAAAATGTCAAAATTCTTTTTTCATCATTTTTTCTAAAAAATAAATCCCATTTTATGCCTTCTCAGGTCAATCGCAAACCCTTGGCCTAGATCCTTATTGGCTTCGGTCTTCTGTCAAGTCACCCCGGAGTTCCGTTCGTTTCCCTATTACTTCTTTCGAGTCCGAAATCCAGCCGCTTTCCATGGAGAACACAGATCAAGTACCCGTTGTGTAGCCGGATCTGACGGCAATCCTAGCTCAACTTGTGTACAAGATTGACAACCTCCAAAATGAGGTCCAAGAGATGCAACAAAACTAGTTCTTGTTCCACAAGAAACCGAGTCCCTATTCCCTCACTCTATGGATCCACCCGACCCTATTTGGGTTCCTGAAGATTATCTGCACGCTCCACATGCCCCTACTGCTAATGGGACGCCACCTGCCCAGCTTCCTATGCTGAACCTTACCTAACCTGGGGCTAACTTGCCTAAGATCATTGATCCGAAGGAAGAAGAGTTGAGAAAATTCAAAGAGTACCTCAAGATGCTCACTAAGAAGTTTAACCAAGTCACAATCTCAGTAAATTACATGGACTACACCCACATGTCTCCTTATCCTAAAGTGAGGTTACTCGAGAAGTTCAAGATGCCAAATATCGAGAAATTCGGAGGAAGTGGACCCCCAATTGTTCATCTTCGAAGTTATCACCATTCCATGACTCTATTAGGAGCTTTTGAAGAAGTGATGGACCAATTGTTTCAACAAAATTTGAAGGATAACGCTCTACGATAGCTTTTTTCTCTCGAAGAGTCCATAATTCGTAGTTAGGAGGATGCAGCCTGAGAATTCATGTCACTGTACAAATATAATGAAGAGCTTGAGGTCACCCTCCGTGATTTAGAGATTCTCAAATAGAACCCTGGAGAATTAGTTAGTAACTTCATCACCCGATGGAGGGAAAAAGCAACAACCATGACCAATCGACCTTCCGAGGAGGAACAAGTTAGCATAGTGAATAAGAACTTCTTATCCCATGTACGAGTAATGATGGGAGGACAATACTATCACCACTTTCGATCTCTCAGAGAATCAGGAGTAGAAATCGAGGAGGGTCTTTCCAAGACAGAAGTTGAACCAAAGAAGGTGTTCGGACAGTTCACCCCTAGAAAGTATGAAAAGCCTGACAGTGCTACAGTCTCAACCATCAACAACATCTCTCAACCAACCACGTCATGGGCACCAGAAAGTTGCCATGTCCCAGTCCAAAAGGAATACACCGAGATCCATGCTCCTCTCTCCAAAGTCTATCAAGCCCTGCTAAGCTGAAAACTTATCAAACCCTTGGATCCCCGTCCATTCTCAAATCCACTCCCAAGAATCTTCAAGGCAGATGCTCATTGCGCCTTTCACAAAACTGTTGGCCATACCACCGACCAATGTCTTAACCTTCGAAACATAATCCAAGGTCTAATTGACTGGGGTACCATTTCCCCACCAGCCAATCCTAAGCAAAACACTACTCACAATCCACTTCCAAATCATACCAATGCCATCTTTCTAGAAGAGAACCCAGAATTCGATCCCTCAACTCAAATCACACCCATATACTCTCCTAAAACTCTCCAAATTTGCCCATATTTCCTCTTACACCCTACTAGCCTCGCTGCTCAGGCACTGTCACTCCTTATTAGAGCATTTATCGCTGTCCGTACCCATTCTGAAAATGGAAGCATGGAATTTTCAGAAGTTAAACCAACTCCTAGAGTTCGGGCTAAAATTTCCCTCACATATGGTCATTGATTTCCAGAGGTTCAGTAACAAGTTCTTAGAAGGACGAAAATGGGCCCGAAAGTCAGATAGTTGGGTGGTACCCGCCGATGAAGTCAGCCTGGATGATGTTGTCTAGATTATGGCAGAATTATTCAGATAAACCAACAACATTTGTAGTATCACCGAGTTATTCGTTGCTTTGAAGCTATAGGGGCGCCTGGTTCCTTCACCCTTACACATCCACATAGATTGGGAAAACCTATATGAAGAAGCCGTTGAAGTTGTGGAATGTATCAACTTTACATGGGAAGAAAGAATTATTGCCACCAGATGGGGGGAAGAATTTGAAGATTCAAATGAAGAGCAAGCCTTAGAGAAAACTGGGTCGGTAGCCGATATGTTTGGGATGATATCATTCTAAGAACTCCTCAGAGAAATAAACAAGGTGGTAGCACAACCCGAGATCTTTGAGGAAATGGGATTCATGTTTTTCCCTTCTTCAGTAAATCACATGACCAGATCAAGGTGGCATTACTAGATCCCAAGCTCACTACCATCCAATGACAAGGGAAAGGGCGTTAAAAACCTTCCTATGCCGAAGATGACCCTCTTGGAGAGGAAGATCCTTGATCAACTGAAGAAAACTTAAGCTAACATCACCCTATGGGGTCTTTTCATGTCTTCCCAGCTATACATAAATGATTTGATCAATCTACTCACTGGACCCACAGTTCCTCCTTCTACTACACCAGAAGAAGCGATAAATTTGGTCGTATCCTTGACCTCTAATCGAATGCTATCCTTTTTCGAAGAAAAAATCCCCAAGATTGGGACAAACCACAATCATGCACTTAACATCACTGTCGAAGTTATGGGGAAGGTCGTGCCACTCTCTCTTGTCGATAATGGATTCTCCTTGAATGTCTTCCCACTGAGAACCTTCAAATGTTTAGGCCTGAAAGAAAGCGATCTCCCTCCAACCTTCGCTGCTATGTGTGCCTATGATAATACCCATCGGGAGGTAATGGGATCCATAAAGCTTATAATAGGGGCTGGCCCTATAAACCCTATCGTCGAATTCCAAGTTATTGACATCCGAACTTGTTTCAACCTGTTGCTAGAACGACCTTGGCTTCATAGTATCAAGGGTGTGTCTTCCTCACTCCATCAGAAATTAAAATTCTTCATCGACGGATGGGTCATTACCATCTTGGGAAATGACAACAATGCCGATGGTGCAAATACCAGCAGTCCAATCCTTGAGATACAAAATGGGTAAAATGATATGCTCCTATCAGGATTCCAAGTTGAACCACTTCTACTCCCGGTAGGGGACAACTTCAAAGAAAGGGTTTGTCCAGAATACGAACCTCATGGTAGCGTCAATGTGATTCAGATGTTCAGAAATATTTACTTCATGCCCGGACTGGGCCTAGGATAAAGACAACAAGGAATACTTGAGCCGATTGAACTAAAGAACGCTTTCCCTCCCTGTGGTTTGGGGTATCAAATGTCAGAATAAAAACTCAGAATGATCTGCCTATCTCGACTAAAGAGAAGACTAGGCCGCGTCTAGACTATCCCAAGTGACTCCTTGAATGGACGATTCATCAAAGAGGGAGAAGACTTCCCCTTTTAGGTCTTTTCGGAACATGGTATGACCATACAAACAAGAAGATGAAGCCTAGAATGGAGATATTCTTACAAGACAGCTACCCATGGGCCGAGAGTTCCCAACACCATGTACAACCGCTCATCAAAGATACCGAAGAGACTGGGGAAAGTGACTCTGAAGATTCCTTCAGCTTACAGACACTGGGACTGACACTCTGCATGGTTCATTCAGGCACTACGTCACTAAATCCATCCCAACTCATTAAATCTGATGATACACCTCTCCTCAACTGTCATGCTGCGCCAGTTCTACTTATTGAAATCTCCCCTAATCCTAATGTTTACCCCATTTCTTCTTCTGTTGTCTATCCTTGTTCAAATGTAATCAAGTCCTCTTTTGACGAGGTTCTCGATGCTGTTTTTCCGATCAATGAAATAAACGAAGATTTTGAGTATCTTGATGTGCCTTACATTAAGTGTTTGGATTCTAATCAAACTTTTGATGATGATGATTTTACAAATGAACAATTCTTAACTGATCTAAATAAGGTTAATAATAGACAACATAACCACGTTCAAGTTAATGAAGAAGAGACTGTTGTTGTTAACCTCGGTTCTAGTAGCCAACTGCGCGAGATTAGAATAGGGGCTACCCTCGACGAGCATGAGCATGCACAACTCGAAGTATTGCTAAAGGAATTCATGGATGTCTTCTCATGGTCCTACGATGATATGCCCAACATTGATCCTGAAATAGGTGAGCACGAGATTCCCACTCTCCTAGATTACAAGCCGGTCAAATAAAAATTGAGAAAGCTCCGCACCGAATGGTCGCTTAAAGTTAAAGAAGAGGTGGTCAAATAGTTGAACGTAGGCTTCATTCATATGATTGAATATCCCACATGGTAGCCAACATAGTACCCATACCAAAATCAGGAGGAAAAGTTCGGATGTGTGTAGACTATCGAGATTTGAACAAAGCCGCTCTAAAGAATGATTATCCGCTACCCAATATCGACATGATCATGGAAAACACAGCCAGTCATGCTCTTAAATCATTCATTGACGGGTTCGCCAGATACAACCAAATCAAAATGCACCCAAACCACCAAGAAAAAACCACATTCATCACCCCATGGGGAACCTTTTACTACACCATTATGCCATTTGGTTTGAAGAACGCTGGGGCTACCTACTAGAGGGCTGCCACAACCATCCTACATGATCTGATTCATAAAGAAGTTGAGGTCTATGTGGATGATATGATTATCAAGTCCAAAACTAGAGAAGGCCATGTTCCTGCTCTCCGAAAGTTCTTCGAACGACTGTAACAGTATCAGATGAGACTCAATCCGCAAAAATGCGTCTTCGGCGTTACAAAGGTAAAACTCTTGGGATTCATGGTTAGTGAAAAGGGGATAGAAGTAGATCCCGCCAAGCTGAAAGTCATACTTGAGATTCCACCCCCCCAAACAGAGAAAGAAGCCTGAGATTTCCTCGAGATCAGTCGGTTCATCAGCCAGTTAACCTCCATCTGCGAACCTATCTTCAAACTCCTCCAAAAGGATTTAACCAAGATTTGGAATGAGGCCTGCCAAGAAGCTTTTGACCGAATTAAATAATATCTGACCCAACCCCCCCGATACTCATGCCACCACAACCTGGTCTCCCCTTGCTCCTATACCTAACCATAACTGACTCTACAGTTGGGGCTTTGTTAGCCCAATACCTTAAAGATTCCCTTAAAGAAAGAGCCATCTATTATTCTAGTCGCAAATTGGCCGGGTATGAGGTTAATTACACCTCTTTGGAAAAGGCGTGTGTCGCACTTGTCTGGGTCACCCAAAAGTTATGACACTACATTCTCACCTTCCCCATCAAACTTATATCCCGAATGGACCCCATCAAATACCTTCTTGAGAAACCCGCTTTATCTAGCAGAATGGCCTGATGGTTAATGCTCCTAGCCGAGTTCGATATCGTGTACGTCACATAGAAGGTCATGAAAGGAAGAGCCATCTCTGAATACCTAGCTAATTCCTCCGTAGAAGAAGCTGATGTATGGATCTCTGAATTCCCAGATGAAAACATTATCTGTGCTACTCAATACTTCCTTCGATGGAAAATGTTCTTTGATGGCACTGCTAACAAAAAGGGATATGTCATTGGGATACTTATGATCTCCCTAGATGACTCCCACACTCCCATCGCCATCAAGTTGGATTTCCCTTGCACCAACAACATGATTGAATACGAGGCATGCACAGTAGGCCTCAAAGTTGCTCTCAAGAAAGGTATTCAATGCCTATATGTCTACGGGGATTCTTCCCTCATCATCAGTCAAGTGCTCAGAAAGTGGAAAGTCAAGGATGAGAAACTCCAATCCTTCTATGTCCACTTAGAAGAACTAGCCTCCCAATTCCAAGATATCAACTTCCATTACCTACCTCGAGAAAAGAATAACCTATCCGATGCCCTTGATACCCTAGACTCCATGGTCGACATGCCCGAAGGAATCATAATGACCCCCTTCCTTATTCAAAATCAAGACAAATTAACCCATTGCTACCACATTAAGCTCATTACAGCAGAAGATCCCGGGATAACCAATTATTGGTACTATGATATCTAAAGCCTCCTCAAGCATGGCAGGTATCCCAAAGGTTCCAATAAGAAAGATCGAGTAACCCTTCGAAGACTCGCTGCCCAATACATCATCTGTCATAAAGCACCGCTCAAAAGAAACTTCGATGGAACTCATTTGCACTGCATCGTAGGGGCTGACATTGAAAAGATAATGCAGAAGATCCACAGTGGGGAATGCAGACCCCACATGAATGGTTACATGCTTGCCAAAAACATTATTCAAAAATGTTACTACTAGACTACCATAGCCCAGGATTGCACCGCCTATGTCTGAAGATGCCTCAAATGCCAACAATTCTCCAATCTTCAGCATTTGCCTCCACATGAATTATACAACATGACCTCTCCCTGACCGTTTTCCACCCGAGGCATCGACATTATAGGGAAGGTTACACCGAAGGCTTCCAATGGGCATGAGTTTATCCTAGTTGCCATTAATTAATTCACCAAATGGGTCGAAGCAGAGTCAGACGCAGTACTAAATGCTAAGAAAGTGGCCAAATTCATCAAGAAAAACATCATCTGCCGGTATGGGGTCCCGTACGAGATGGTGTCAGATAACGGGTAGCATTTCGAGGCAGAAGTTACAGAGGTGGTCAGCGAGTATGGGATTCAGAGACACAAATCTTCTCCTAACTGACCTCAGACCAATGGTGCAGTTGAAGCCGCCAATAAGAACCTCAAAGCCATCATCAGCAAAATAACCGAAAGCTATCGGGATTGGGCTGAATGGATCCCGTACACCCTCTAGGTCTACCAAACCTCCATTTGAACCTCTAATGGCGCTACCCCTTACTATCTAGTTTATGGCATAGAAGCAATCCTACCCATGGAGCAAGAAATACCCTCATTGCGCGTCATGCTTGAAAGCAAGGTCAGTAAAGAAAACTGGTGCCAAAACCGTCTTGACGAGCTGACCCTCCTAGATGAAAGGAGATTAAAAGCGCTATACCACATATAAGGGTACCATCACCGAATAGCACGTTCATTAAACAAGAGAGTCAAGGACCGCGGTGTCCGAGAAGGGGACCTAGCCCTTAGAGAGATCATAGAACCCATCTGGAACCCCAGAGGGAAATTCAAGCCCAATTGGAGCGGCCCCTACATTGTCAAGAAGATCTTGTCTGACAGTGCCACTATGATTACCGACTTAGATGGGGAGGATATTGCTCATCCAGTCAACCTGGACCGTCTCAATATATTTTACCCCTAGTTCGAAATATCGACGCGCTACGACTCTTCTCATCTCCCTTCTATTCTAAAAAAAAATCTCTCTTCATTTCCTTCTACCCAAAACTACATGGGCTTGATCCTCTGTAAAAAAACCATTTTCAAACAAAATTAAAACTTTTTCAAACTTACATGAGCATGCCTCTTTCTTTTTCACAAAATACTATTCTTTTCGTACCTTTGAGAATGACACTTCATTCTAACATATACTTGAACAAAAGGATTATGTATGTCTTAGCGATCGGTATAGATAATTCAAACAACACAAAACTCATCAAAAGGCACAGCTGGATTATCAGAAACTTGTTTATTTCACTAATAAGAAAGTACGATAAAAATTACATAAGAAAAGGAACGGATAACTCCCTTCCCCCTACCCTCCTAAAAAAGACAAATAAAATCCCCACATTTATTCCCCATTACAAAATAAACCATCCTACCCACATCTACCAGAGGAGCCTGCTCCGTTATCATCATCTACATCTTGGGGTCCACAAGTTTCCCCTACCTGAACAGAGTGTCGCAGACACTCCATGGATCGATAAGATCGAACCAGCTTCGAAAATACCACAACACCTCCTTCCATAGTGTCAAAAGAGACAAGCCACTTTTGTCCAGTCTCCACTGCCAACATCTTGCTCACTACTCTCCTCTACAACCACTTCATATAATCCCCAGGGATATGCCAAAATCTCCCAACCGACTGAGAGGGACAAGTCCATGGACGCTGATTCTCCCACAGAGAGCCAAGCCGCAGGCGTAGACGCTCGGTCAAATCCCCTACCGGAAAGAAATTTAGTGTCTGAGGTGGCACGACCCGTGCCAACCAAATTAGCGTAAAAGTCGCCAAGGGAAATAAAAAGAGGTCTGTCTGAGACCAACCAGCCGCACATAAGGGTATTCTCCCAGCTCCAGAACAGGTAGCAACTGTCCCCACCAAGGCACTAACTAATAAAGATTCCGAGCCCCATGATCCACAAGTCAATTCACCCAGCTCTCAATATCCAGGCCAACACTGAAGAAGTGACGCGAAAAGAAGTTGGGTACAACCGACAAATGATATTCTGGAAGAGTCACCAGGTGGAGTCTTTCAGACGACAACATGAACAACATCACGGGTCTACCCCGCAGGAAGTCAGAACGACCTTCTCACCAGGCATCCAGACCGTTCAGGGTCTCCGCCAGTATCACCGCCGTAGGATTGCGACGGTATGACATCCATGAAGTAATAGCTGTAAGTTGCGGATCCACCAACAGTTCCCAGTCACAAGCAGTAATTTTGAAACTAGGCCCACAGCAATGGCTCCAGCATAGCCAACATCACCTACTTCCCACAAATGCATGGACTGCAACACCACCGGGAGGGAGATCATTCCTCCAGCAACCAGTAATATAGTCACCGAAGAATAAATACGAAGAAGCCCAGCCAGCAAATCCCTGGGAGAACGGGAAAATTCGGGTAAAGTCGTAGCAACACTGGGATTTATCCCCAGCACGGAAGAAAATTCCTCGTAGGTAGGAAAAACTTCATCCAACCCAAATCGAAATACATGGCCTTCGGGGTACCAAAATCGTACCGCCGTCATCAGCATGTTTCACTCAATGGACTGATTGTGCCACGAAGAGACTCGACGCATGTTAAAAGCATCGTAGTCGACATTATAAGAGCACATCGCTTCCAAGGCTTCAAGGTAGTTAGCAAACTCAATGATATCAGGGAGAGCCATCTTGCAAGACTAAGAGATAGTAAGCAAGTAAGAAAGAATATGAAGGTGTGATGAAAACACTCAACCCTTACCCCTTTTTATACTTGAAAACCTTCACAAAAGACATAATCCTTGCAGAAATCGGAGGGAATCCTACCACACAAAGTACAAAAGGATGAAGAGGGCACTAATCAAAGTCTTTGAATTGATGGGACCGGACTTGACTGCCGATAGGCAGGGCAAGGGGCTTGCTGATCGGTAACCCCCCATTTTTGTAAATTTTCCTTTTTCCTTTTTTATCAAAATTGGAAAAAGCCAATAAAAAATGAATTAATATTCTCAATAGAATTTCAAAAAAATCCTCTTCCACCCCTATATAATTTTCTATTCTTAAAACTTTCCTCAAAATCCAAAAAATGTCTCTTTTTACGGTCTTAACAGCAAAGTAAAAAGTGCATGTGCATACATTCACTATTAATAAAAGATAAAAAAAACCATTGCATTGCATATATATATATTCTTCTGTGTTACATCAAATTTTGCAGGAAATAAAAGAAAAGAAAAAAATAACGGGACTCAGCCCGAACCCACATTCTCTCTCTCTCACTTCCCCTTCCCCTTGACTCTAAGAGCTTCCACTCCTGCGACGCACTCTCTTTCCCCTACGGCGAGACGATGCACCACCACTACCCGAGATAGAATTCTCCTCGGATGAAGCAGACGGCACCAAATAAGAACGAATCGGGACCGCATCCCAAATATGGGAAGTCAGTGAAGATATTCAGTCTCTGTTGTCCCTCAGCCAAGTGGTCGACACCCGGACTTGCTGCAAAGTAAAAGGAAAAATCAGTATCAAAGAGGGATCAAAACATAAAAGGAACCAAAAAGAGCAAGAAGGTATACCACTGGACGAAGAACGTCCTATGTCAAGCCCAACTCCTCTGTATCCAATGCATGAGGACAGTGAAACATAGGCACCATCCCTCCATCAGCCCATCGAATTTTGTACGAAGGGGTATGCAACCGCACGAAGGGAACCTCTAAAGTCAGCGTCATCGCAGATGCCGACGGACCACTGCCGCTGTGGGAAAACCCCAACTCGAACCCGCAAGAGGAAAAGGAAGGGCATCATATATGTTGGGCGCCATCAACCAGTTCGTCACAAAGTCTATATAGTCATACGGCGCAGCCGTATCAGTATACAACAAGTAGGACTCGCCGATCATCGCCACGATCCTCGCATCTTTCGGAAACAATCTCTCCCGCCTCATAGACGTAGGAGGCTGCGCAGGTGGCAACACCACCTCCTCCTCAGCAATCCACTGAACCAACCGCTCCCCCAGATACCAAGAATGGCTGAACTCATGCGCCAACAAACTCCTCATCTGAGCATTCACCTCGGTCACCCCTGTATCCTGAATGGCTGTCCCCCAAGGGTAAAAAGTCACCTGAAAATTCCCAACATGCATAAGTCAATACAAAATCAGAATATGCTAAAAAACCAAGACTGAAAAGGAAAGAGTCTTACCCTACCATTGGTCAGGCCATTCAAGACCTGACGCACCGCCTCTAGAGAGAGAGATCCCTTCGACTGCCAATTAGCCTTGCGCCATCGATACAATCGGTAGAAGTTCCCAACGGTATCATCCTTCAAAGCGATTAGCTGGGTATTACACCCAATCACCTCATAGAACCACGTCTTCCAAAGACAGGAATTCACAATAAAAAAGAGACGCATAAAGGAAATGCGAATGCATGAAAGGAAAATGCACAAAATTAAAGAATAACTCAAGAAGATACATGGCTCCAGTAAAGGTTTATCGGAAGAGATGGCTAAATGCATCCAAAGAAAAATAGAGGGTCGCCAAAGTCAGGATCCCCCAATCATAGAGAGGGATGTTCGAAAACATCCTCAAATACGACAAGAACCATAAATGGACGACGTGGCTGCTCGACGCCACCATGAAGCCTCCCAGCACAAGAAAAATGAACAACCGGGCCATCTGCCTCACGTGCAACCCATCCTCCACATCAACTACCCTACTCAGCAGAACATCCTTCAGCAAGGACAGCCAGATGGAATCCCCAGAGACTATCCTCCCTACATCACCAAGCGCCGCCCCCACCCACCGATCGACACTCACCCCTTACCTTCCTGAGGCAGTACAAAAGTCCATGCCACTGCCGAATGGCACCCTCTGCACCATGATGACCGCCACTTCCCTTAAAATTTCGTATAAAAATTCCCAAAAAATACCAGAAAGCCCTGACAAATCCTCAAAAAATTCCTAAAAATCCCAGGAAGGATTTAGAACATTTTAACCAAGAAATTTCACACTCCCTCAAGAGGAACCCCCATTTACCAAGTGGAACTCTCAAAAACCAAGTAAAACTCCTCCCGGTAATGTCCTCGGAAAATCTCTAAGGATCACCTCCTATCCCCCAAAGGTCTCAAACCTCCCCGAGCAATACATCCAAACCTTGGTCCACCTAATCACTTCCCCGATGAAGTTTACAGCATCAAACTTTCCTTTCCTCCACAAAATCCCCAAAATCACAAGGATTTCGCAAGCAATCGACTCCCCTACTCAAAACAACATCACGAGGTAATTTCCCTAGCGAAACTCCAGAAAGTCATTTTCAATGTCTCCAAAGGACACTTTACATTTTCCCTGGCTCATTCTCTATTCCCCAGCAAAACCCAAAATCCAATCTTTATCCCCTTTTTGGTCAGAATTGACCTCGGTCTTGGATCATCACTTTAGTTAGGTTGAAATTGACCTCGATCCTCGGTAGACACCTCTCTTAGGTCAGAATTGACCTCGGTCTTGGATCGTCACCTTAGTTAGGTTAGAATTGACCTCAGTCCTCGGTCGTCACCTCTCTTAGGTCATAATTGACCTCGATCTTGGATCATCACCTTAAGACCGCATAATTGGCTTCGACCCAACAGAATTGAGCATCTCTATATAATCCCGCAGAATTAACTTTGACCCACATAATTGGTCATCTCACCTTAAGCCCGCAGAATTGGTCATCTCACAGAATTGGCTTCGACCTGCAGAATTGGTCATCTCACCTTAAGCCCGCAGAATTGGCTTCGACCCGTAGAATTGGTCATCTCAACTTAAGCCCACAGAATCGACTTCTACCCACAGAATTGGTTATCCCCAACACACTTCGTAGTTCCTAAGAATCATCCTCGACCCTCTGAATTGTTCATCCTCCCTCTATAGGTCCTCAGAATCGACCTCGACCCTCTCAATTGGTCATCCTCCCTCCTTAGGTCCATAGAATTGGCCTCGACCCTCTGAATTGGTCATCCTATTTCAAGGCATCATGCGGTGTCTATTCGACGGCTATCGTTTACTCAAAACTCACTCATCGAGGGGCTCTGTAGACACCCCATTATGTTACCCCCTAAACTCTCCTTAGGTCCCTAGCACCTCCCTTCATCACCAAAAACCTAGGTCATACCTCGAGTACTGAACTAGAAGCCACCGGGCGCTCCTGGGCTTCGTTTGACCAAAAGTTAAATTCTTCAGCTCAATCGAGACTGAATGAATATTCGAAAGGCACTGAAACCCCTTTCCAACGGTCTATCCCATGCGCGATTCTGACTTACGGTACGGACGAACGATCTATTTTACTCTGAGAGGTCACCGAATGCTTCCATGGCCCGATTGACCAAAATCAACTCCCCGAACCAGATCAAACTCTTTGGAATTTCGAAGTACATCTCTTAACCTTTCCAATAGTCTGCCCTGTGCACGATTCAGATATACCATGCAGACGAACAATCCGTTTGCGTCCGACGATTCCCCGTCTAATGGACTGACGAATGCTTCCAAGCCATATTTGACCCAAAGTCAACTCCTGAACCCAGGAGCAGTCCAAAGGACTTTTGAAGGTCTCTAATTACCTTTCCAATGGTCCACCCTGTGCACGATTATGATCAACGGTTTGCATTTTATGGTTGATTTTCCGAAAAGGCCTGAAAGACACTTCCAAAAGGCAGGTCCCAGACCCTGCCTATCGGTAGTGTGCCTAAACGCACCTGCCAATTGGTAGGAACAGGGCTATGCCGATCGGTAATGTCCTGGTCCTATAAAAAGGAGGCCCAACCTCACTTGTAAGGGGGATCCCAAATCACAAACATGTCACTCTCAGTAAATCCAGAAAACCTCTCTCGAAGTCAGCGTGATTTCCACACCCAAATCCCTTTCAAACCTTCACTTTTCATCAAACCTGGTGAATTCACTACCCTCCATCATCATCCAAGTCTAAGGGCTGCTCTCCAACATTCAAGATCAAGCTAAAGATCTTGAAAAAGGTCCAATTTTCTCAACTCTCTCCTTAAATTCTCATAAATTCGCAATAACTTGTTTTATTACTTAGCACTTTTATTATGTCATCTCACACATCCTAATATCCTTTTTATTTACTATTATTGCACATCTCTTATTTTCATATAAATAAAAACCCAACAAATAAGAAAAAGAGGGTTTGCTCATAAATCCCAAACGGGAATTCTCATACTTTTCTTATACTTTTTCTCACAACAAAAACACTTTTTCTACACACATACAAATAAGAGAATCCCCCGATTGGATTTGTGGGATAAACCGCACCCCTCATTTTGCATGCGAACTACGGGGATTTTGATGCCTCTATAGGCTACATAGGCGTCTCAGGGTAAAACCCAAGACTCGAGTCCTATTTTTACTTTTTCTCTCATTGTCTATCTTCTCTAAACTCCACTCTCTTATATTATATATATACATATGTTTGTTCTTAGTGGCATATTTTTTCACATGCGTTATCATTCCATCATAACGGTCAACTTAAGGATAATCGCGTAAATCCTATTTTCTAATAATATTTTTATACCTTCCTACGAATGACTCGCTTTACCTCTTCCATGGTACAAGTCGATGATTCCTATCTCCACTATATATACACATGCACACACATCACGGGGAAAATAAAAGGAAAATAGCAAAAACCCATGAGAGACCGAAAGGGAGGAATGGGTGCCTAACACCTTCCCATTTAGTAACTTAGCCTCCAGACCCTTTTTCGAATCATTTTGGTTTCGTATGCATCAGTATGTCTTTGGATGTTGTCCTTCGGAATGGCTTCCCCTTTTTCTTTTTAACGTTTGAGTAAAATAGACTGGCGACTGTAATCTCTCTACATCTTTCACCTCATCCAAATGATGCTGGCTAAAGCGCTCCCGAGAGGGATGCGCGGGACCTATGGACCCTCCATCACGCGCTCGCTCGCCACGAGGATCCGGAGGGGGGGGGGGGGGGGATGGCCATATGGAGTATTTTAAATTTAAGCGAGATATAATAACATGCGAGTAAAAATGAATCACCATTATCTACCCACATACCTAAGCCACCCCAAATGTTAGAGTCCGATCATGATATTTAAAAATAACACTAGATCTCATAATTTAATTTAATTAATTAAATCCAATTCATTTATGCGACACCAGTATAGCCAGTTCACCCTATTTTGGGTCATGCACATACGCCGAGCCCACTTAAGTTCTACACGACATGTATTCCCTTAACTATAGTCAGTTTGCCTTAGCACTGCAAATACTCGTGAGATTCCACACATGACACGTCACCATAGTAAGTTCTCCCCTATTTTGTCTGCCTTTCACATACTCATGACACCACACACACCCACGTCTCTATATCCAGTCGGCTCATATTCTACTAGCACTGCGTATACTCATAATGCAAATTCATTTTAATGCCCGTTTATTTTCTTAGGCATTAATTATCAATTTTCTTAAGTTTTCACTATTCTCTTTTAGACCCACCATTTTATCGAGCATAAATTCCTCAACATGACCTTACCCTCATTCCTAGAGGTCTCCAACATACAAGCGTATCTTAGCCTAACATTTAGGAAGAATACCTACCACTAGCTACCACCTAGCCTCGCACCTAGACTCACGATCCAACAAAAAATGATGTTCCAATCAGCACACCCTAGAATGATCCATCCATAAAAACCCAAAATATCTAGTCCTATACTTAGAAAGAGTTACCAAAAACTAAGGCCTACCTACTAGTCCTAGACCTAGAAAACTTAAAATAAGGTGAGAGCACTAACTACCCCAAAAATCTCTTCGTCCCCATGGTGTCAATTATTAATAACATAACGAATCACATATGGCATATTTTCAACTTATCATAACAATTCTTTAAATTAATCAAAAGATCATTATTTATCCAAATTATGTACTTTTAATTATAATATTAATTAAATAATTTGTTTTCTCGTCAACTGTGACACCCTGCCTAATTAAACATCGAGTGATCAGTCCTTTATTAAATTATAATCAAGGTGCTTAGCATCACTGTCGTAAAAATAACTTTTCCAATTAAACACCCTAAATAATTAAGCTAAGTGTCAAAACCATTTTAGACATTTCTTTCCAAATTTTATTTTCAAAACCAACATTTAAAACTTTACATAATTCATAGTTAAAGAATCACACAACAACTATTCTGGAACATATAATCCAAACAATTAAACATCCAACGGATTGATTCCAACATTTAAAACTTAAAGGAAATACATCCTGACAATAATAAATCCCAAAGTGTAAATACTGGAAATAAACGAATCACAATATATAATAAAACAACTGAATAATGAAAAAGGGCGACACATGCCCAACTAGATATAATAATGCTAGGAGTGGAATCAAAAAATGAGATTGTCTAAGCAATATGCCTGCAACTCCCACCTAAGCTGCAGCGCGTTCCTTCCAAAGGATCCTATGCAAGACGCCCCTATGGCTGGGCACCTGTAATATATATATATATATATATATACAAGAGAGGAGAGATAACAGTAAACGGGTCAGAGCTCAATGGTAAAATAGTTTAAAATTTTAGTTTAGCAAGTATTTAAAATGTTTACTGGCTAATGCAACAACATATTAGTAATGACACTCTCTTGAGAACGTCTCACCTATCTTCTAGTGTGCATACCTATCGCACTAATCTTCCCAACAGTTTAATTCATCTTATCTTAAGTTGCTCGTGATGTTTCAAACCGACAAGGTTAAATGTTCAAGAGGTTAATTTTATTTAAAAGCAAAGTTCTTAATTAGACCTTATTTAATGATTACGCTTCTCAGTATTGAATCATGCTTTTTAAACACTTATACCCAAGTTGAAATAATTAATCATTTCTTACTTACCATAGACACAGTAGGTAGTTCCCAAATTCCAGATTTAAATATATATATTAAATACTCATATAATATATATATATATATTCTAACGGCACCCCACATAACAATTATGGTGCGGGCATACTCTGCTATCCAGTCCCCGTATCACTCGTACTAACGGAAATACAAGTTCGGAATCACTCTCGAACTGTATTAACATAAAACACATACAATATTGAGGCGAAGCATAGTTTCCAAGTCTCTAAGAGGTCAGCACATACCCTCACGTCTCTTAGGACCGTCTGACTATCGATCCGATAGCCTGTACCAAGGATTCCTATCTTCTAGGGTACGAGTCAGTATCCCTCATAAAGGTCCCATCGAGATAAGACTGTCCCAGCGCGGTAACCTCAGGGATAGCAAGTAGCGCGGGCATGATTTTTACACATATACAAAATATATGAACAATCACAGAATCATATAGATATATAACTATTCACATTCATAAGTTAGGTATGCCCACGGCCCAACATTATATTATCCCATTCTTAGTAAATTTTTATTCGATTATTTCTTATAACGGACCTATTCATTTTTATTTTCGAAATTTAATTTATTCCAACTCATTTCTCATCTCTCGAAGTATTCTCTTTACCTAAGTACAAATTATGTAGGCCCTCACTTAACTTCTAATCCAACTCCTAGACATTTCGATTATTACGTCTATACACATTAAATTTCTTAGGTATGAATCTTTCCTGTTTACCCTTCATTTTTCCCATTTCATTAAAGTTCCACTAAACGGGGTTTACCTTGACCCTACTGGTCCTTTTTGTGCTTCATTATGTCCTAATAACATTAGACAAGATTTATTACGCATTTAATCGGATCAAGTCAACGTAAGGACAAAATCTAGTTTTTCCCAGGAGGGGCTGATCGATCGATAGAAAGGGGTCGATCGATCGAACCGTCGATCGATCGAAGCTCTTGGCTCGATCGATCGATCAAGCAGGTATGACGAAACTGCAGAATACCAGTTACGGTAATTATCGTCCAAAATCATCCAAATCCAAGTTTTTAACTCCCAAACTCCCAGAAATTTATACCACAATCATTATAAACCCAAATGAACAATATTCTACATAAGGCATGTGAGTTTTCATTAAGTATCATGGATTAAAAAGGGGTAAAATTTATATAAATATCATGAACCCTAAAAATTTCTTTAACTTAATTCTTCTCTTTCTTTTTCCAGAATTTCTACTTATAACCCAATGTAAATTCGTGGTTCAACCTCTACCTGTGAAGGGAATTTCCAGAATGATGTTTATATCTCTACAACATGCGATTTCTAACCTCCAACATGAGTTTTCTTTCATAAAAACTCATCCTAATCAACCCTAAGCTAATATGAATGAAGCATTAACTAAGTTAAGCAAGATAAATACTTGCCTGGGAATTTTTGTTTCTGATTTGTGGATGAAATCAGTGTGGTGGTGATCCTTGTTGCGCAATCTAACGTTTGGCAGTGATGACGGTGCAAACGGAGGGGTTCTTGGCCTAGAAATCCTTGGTAAGCTCTTCCTTTCCTTCTCCAATGGCCGTCTTTTGTTTTTGGTTGTGTTAACCCTAGAAGACAACCCTAAGCATCTGATATAACCTAGAAAATTCGTAGGTTTCCAAGCCCAAAAATACAAAATGCCTAAAACGCCCTCCCGGGGTGTTAATTAAGCCTAAAAATGCCTCGAGACTCAAACTAAACCCCTGGGTACATTATTTTGACTATCTCGACCCTTCCGGACACTTTGACGCACTTGAAATGACCATATGGGTTGCTTATAATTTATTCACTTTTATTAATCAAAATTTAGTCTTTACACGATACGGACGCGTTCCGACTTAAATTTCCAAAATTGTCATTTTATTCACTCGTGACATTTAATAGTACCAATTTTATATATTACCTTGATCATTAGTAATATTCAACAATTTTCCAATAATTACTAACTCTCGTCAGGTTAGTAATTAAAAATAATTAATTTTCGGATTTATATTAAATTAATAACTCACATCAAATTTAATAAATCCCGAAATTTAGAAAGCATAAAAATACGGGGTATTACATACTTCCCCCCTAATAACGAAATTTCGTCCCGAAATTCGGAAAATAAGGCATACCTGGTAAGAATAAATCTTGGTATTTCTCGCGCATATCTGCCTCGCGCTCCTAGGTGGGTTCCTCCACATTATGATGCTCCCACTGGACTCGTACAAGTGGAACTACCTTCGACCTCAATATCCTTTCTCTATGGTCTAGGATAGCCACTCTACTTTCCTCGTAAGAGTTATTGGTATGTAAGTCAATCTCCTCAATCGCGATATGGGTATGGGCCATGTCATCGCGAAGGTATCGTCTCAATGACGAGATGTGGAATACATCGTGAATGCGATGTAAATGCTCTGGCAGCCCCAATCTGTATGCTACCGGCCCAATCCTCTCGCTGATGAGAAATGGTCCCACATACCTCGAGGCCAATTTCCCTTTCTTCTCGAATCTCATCACTCCTTTCATAGGAGATACACGTAGTAATACTTGGTCCCCCACGTTAAACTCTCGGAAGAACCGTTTTGCATCGGCGTAGCTTTTCTGCCTGTCCTGGGCTACCCGAATGCGACTCCTGATAATATCAATCCTCACGGAGGTTTCCTGACTCACCTCTGGTCCGAGCAACTTATTATACCCCACCTCTAGCCAACATGTTGGGGAGAGACAAGGCCTGCCATACAAAGCCTCGAATGGAGCCATGCCAATCGTGAACTGATAAGAATTATTATAAGCGAACTCTACCAGTGGAAGATGTGGCTCCCAACCTCCTCCAAAATCAAGGACACATATGCGTAGCATATCCTCCAACATCTGATTAGTATGCTCTATTTGTCCATCTGTTTGTGGGTGATAAGCTGAACTCAACCTCAACTCTGTATCCATGGCCTCCTGAATGCTCTCCCAGAAACGTGGCACGGAGATCTTATCTCTATCTAACATAATATTCAGGGGCACCCCATGTAATCTGACAATATCAGTAATGAACTGAGCATACTGACTCGTGGTATAGTCTATTCGTACCGACAGAAAATAAGTCACCTTGGTCAAATGGTCCACAATCACCCAGGTGGAGTCATGGCCCAGCTGTGATGTAGGCAACCCACTAATAAAATCCATAGAAATACTCTCCCACTTCCACGCGGGTATTTCCAATGGCTGAAGCAACCCTGATAGTTTCTGGTGGTCCACCTTTACCAGCTGGCATGTAGAACACTTGGACACGATCTCAACAATGTCCTTTTTAATCCCACTCCACCAGTATTGCCGCCTCATATCCTGGTACATCTTATCTCCCCCAGGATGCACCGTAAATCGGGACCCGTGAGACTAGGTCATCACTGCATGATGTAAGTTTGCTCCTTCTGGGATCATCAATCTCCCATTAAACCTCAAACCTCCATCAGAACTAACAGAATAGGACTCAACACCCTTAGCCAAAAGTCGTATAATCTGCTCCTGGCAAAATGGGCCTGCGGTCTGTGCCTGTATTACCCTCGTAACAATCTCGGGTGTCACTGTCATGACAGATATGAAGGAACGGGCTACTGCGTCCTGGTGACCCAACTCTTTCCACTTTGATCTCTAGATGTTCGCTATATTGTCTATCGGTCTACGACTCAACGCATCGGCAACTACGTTGGCCTTCCTCGGATGGTACTGTATGTCGAGCTGATAGTATTTCACAAACTCTAATCACCTGCGCTGGCGCATATTCAGCTCTCGCTGAGTGAACAGGTAGTGCAGTGACTTGTGGTTTGTGAACAAGCGAAATTTCTCCCCCAATAAATAGTGCATCCATATCCTCCATGCAAAAACGACCGCTGCTAACTCTAGGTCGTGTGTGGGGTAATTCTTCTCGTGCGGTTTAAGCTTGCGGGAGGCAAAATCTATAGCCTTTTCCTCCTCCTGAAGTACTCCCCCAAGTCCCCGTAAAGAGGCATCGATGTAAACCAGATACTCCACGCCCGGCTTAGGTAAAGTGAGGACCGGTGCAGAAGTAAGCTTGTCTTTCACCTCGTCGAAAGCCAATTGACAAGCGTTATTCCAAACATATGGTACCCCCTTGTGAGTTAGGTTCGTCAATGGACCCGCTATTTTAGATAACCCTCAAATGAATCTCCTGTAGTATCCGGCTAATCCCAAGAAACTACGCACTTTCGTCGGTGTCGTGGGCTATCCCCACTCCCTTACCGTTGACACTTTACTCGAGTCAACTGCTATCCCTCGTTCAGAAACAACATGTCCCAATAACTGCACTTCCCGTAACTAGAACCCACACTTCTCGTACTTAGCATACAGCTGATGCTCTCATAGAGTCTGAAGAACATGTCTCAAGTGCTTGACATGCTCTTCCTCGATGTGTGAATATATCAAGATGTCATCTATGAATACGATGACAAACTGATCCAAGAACTCTCTGAACACTCGGTTCATCAAGTACATGAATACGACTGGAGCATTTATGAGTCCAAATGGCATCACTCTGAACTCATAGGACCCATATCTCGTCAAGAAATCAGTCTTTGAAACATCCTTCTCCCTAATACGTAGCTGATGGTATCCTGACCTCAGATCTATCTTCGAAAAGAAAGTTTCTCCCCTCAGCTGGTCGAACAGATCATCGATTCGAGGCAACGGATACTTGTTTCGTATCGTGACCTTGTTCAGTTCCCGGTAGTCCAAATATAGCCTCAGTGAACCATCTCTATTTTTTACAAAAAATACTGGAGCGCCCTAAGGTGAGGTACTCCTACGAATGAAGCCCTGACCTAACAGCTGCTCTATTTGATCCCGTAACTCTCGCATTTCCGTCGAAGCCATACGGTATGGAGCACGTGCTATCGGTCGAGTATTCGGTAATAAATCTATGACAAAATTTATCTCTCGACTGGGGGGTAGGCCTAGTATCTCCTGAAATACATCAGAATACTCACGAACAACTGGGATCGAGTCTAAGGGAATCACGAACTCCTTAGAGGTATCCTCCTCTATGTAATATAAATGAGCGGTCGAGCCTCCCTCTGGGCGAGGCATCACTACTACAAACATATCTTACTTCGAAATGGGAAAGATAATACTCCCACCGAAATAATCTATCATGGCTCTGTAAGCTGCGAGCCAATCCATACCAATAATAATGTCGTGCTCATATATATCTAAGACTAACATGTCTGCTGGTAATACCAAGCTACCAATATCTACTCCTATACCCCGACATATAAAGAAAATTAACGATCCATTTCCTAGTGGTGAGTCTACACAAGTTACAGTGCTCTTTGCTGTGGCTAATAACCCTAAATCCTTCGCAAAATGGGTAGCTATAAAATAGTGTGTCGCTCCAGTATCAAATAAAACCCTAACCATAGTACCATGGATAGGAAACATACCCTCAATTGCGGGTGGTGCCTGTGGAGCTGCTGCCTGGTGGACGTTATAGACACGTTCGTACTGTAACTTCCCCTGCTGTACTAGAGCTGTTGGAATGTTTGGTAGGGATGGTACCTGAGCTGGTACTGGGAGGGCGGCTGGAAAAAGTGTCCTCTATGGCTCATTATGGGCACCCTGCTGCTGTGGGGACCTATCACCCTCTGGACAATCCTGGCGCTTATGGCCATTTTTACCACACCCGAAGCATCGGCCCCTGAAATTCCCTCCCCTCTGTCCCTGCTGATTACGGCTCGGCTAGCCATTACCACCCCGCCATTGGCCCTGTTGGCCCTGCTGAAATCGTTGTTGGCCCGGATGGCCTTGATGCTGCCCCTGCGGCTGACGATGTTGGCCCTGCCTAAATCCCCCAAATCCCTGCCTGGAATCACCTGATCGAAACCGTTTGGCAGGGTCCCCCTGATGGGAACTCTGCTCATGCTGACGAGTCTGCCCCTGAGATGTCGGTGCTCCACTAGCACCACTACACCCTATCCTGCCTTGCTGGCCGGACTCTCCTGCTCGCTTGCTTCCCTGTAGGTGGAAGCGGTGATCCTGGCAGTGTAGCAAAGCAGCATTGAGTACGTCTATGTAGGTACTCAGAGACAGATTTCCTATAAGGTGTTGACGGATCCTCCAAGATAACCCGTCTACAAACAATAGTATCTTCTTACCCTCAGTGGGTGCCTCATCTGGCACTATAGTGATAAGTCTTATGAACTCCTCTTCATACTCAGCAACAGTAGAATTTTCCTGCTTTAAGTTCAGTAACTTTCGCCGCATCTCAGTTTGCACGGAGGATGGAAAATATTTGCGGTCAAACCACTCCCAGAATGACTCAATCGAGATAACATCCCTCTCCTCCAAGGTGGTGGTGGACTCCCACCACCGCAAAGAGGCCCCCACTAGCTTAATGGAATCCAATAAATGTTTTTCCACGTCTGTGCACTCATACATACGCAGATGCCTTTGGATATCTTTCTTCCACTGGCTGACAATGATGATATCTGAACTACCCGAGAACTCAGGGGGATGCACCTTTTGAAAGGCATCCCTAACCCAATCCCATGCACATGGAAGCTGTGCAGGTACTGGAACCACTACCTGAGCTTGGGGTGGAGCCTGCTGTACTACCGCTAGCGCGACATTCACCGCCTGAGCAACGATGGCGGCTACCTCATTTGCGTTCATTGTTCCCTGAGCAAGAGCTACTGGCTGCTCGGCTTGGGTATGCCTATCCTTTGGTGCACGTCTCAGAGGCATCTGAAACGTGAAATTTTTTATTAATCTATAATTATTATCAAATCTCAAATAGCTGAAGACGTAAACGTAAAAGCAAGAATACAACAATCCTAAAATAGGGCTCTATAACAAGAACGCTAAGCTAAAAGCGAAGTAAGCCGTACAGATGCTAAGGACACTAGAACCTGATGCTCCGATACCACTTGTGACACCCTGCCTAATTAAACACCGGGTGATCAGTACTTTATTAAATTATAATCAAGGTGAACGGTTGGTTCATTCTTAGCATAACTGTCATAAAAATAACTTTTCCAATTAAACAGCCTAAATAATTAAGCTAAGTGTCAAAACCATTTTAGACATTTCTTTCCAAATTTTATTTTCAAAACCAACATTTAAAACTTTACATAATTCATAGTTAAAGAATCACACAACAACTATTCTGGAACATATAATCCAAACAATTAAACATCCAACTGATTGATTCCAACATTTAAAACTTAAAGGAAATACATCCTGACAATAATAAATCCCAAAGTGTAAATACTGGAAATAAAAGAATCACAATATCCAATAATACAACTGAATAATGAAAAAGGGCGACACATGCCTAACTAGATATAATAATGCTAGGAGTGGAATAAAAAAATGAGATCGTCTAAGCAAGAGGCCTGCAACTCCAACCTAAGCTGCAGCGCATTCCTTCCAAAGGATCCTATGTAAGACGCCCCCGTGGCTGAGCACCTGTAATATATATATATATATACACACACAAGAGAGGAGAGATAACAGTAAACGGGTCAGATACCGATGGTAAAACAGTTTAAAAAGTTAGTTTAGCAAGTATTTAAAATGTTTACTGGCTAATGCAACAACATATTAGTAACGAAACTCTCTTGAGAACGTCTCACCTCTCTTCTAGTGTGCATACCTATCGCACTAATCTTCCCAACAGTTTAATTTATCTTATCTTAAGTTGCTCGTGAAGTTTCAAACCGACAAGTTTAAATGTTTAAGAGGTTAATTTTATCTAAAAGCAAAGTTCTCAATTAAACCTTATTTAATGATAATGTTTCTCAGTAATAAATCATGCTTTTCAAACACTTATACCCAAGTTGAAATAATTAATCATTTCTTACTTACCATAGACACAGTAGGTAGTTCCCAAATTCCAGATTTAAATATATATATTAAATACTCATATAATATATATATTCTAACGGCACCCCACATAACAATTATGGTGCGGGCATACTCTGCTATCTAGTCCCCATATCACTTGTACTAAGGGAAATACAAGTTCAGAATCACTCTCGAACTGTATTAACATAAAACACATACAATATTGAGGCGAAGCATAGTTTTCAAGTGTCTAAGAGGTCAGCACATACGCCCACGTCTCTTAGGACCATCTGACTATCGATCCGATAGCTTGTACCAAGGATTCCTATCTTCTAGGGTACGAGTCAATATCCCCCATAAAGGTCCCATCGAGATAAGACTGTCCCAGTGCAGTAACCTCAAGGATAACAAGTAGTGCGGACATGATTTTTACACATATATAAAATATATGAACAATCACAGAATCATATAGATATATAACTATTCACATTCATAAGTTAGGTACGCCCACGGCCCAACATTATATTATCCCATTCTGAGTATATTTTTATTCGATTATTTCTTATAACGGATTTATTCATTTTTATTTTCAAAATTTAATTTATTCCAACTCACTTCTCATCTCTCGAAGTATTCTCTTTACCTAAGTACAAATTTAGTAGGCCCTCCCTTAACTTTTAATCCAATTCCTAGACATTTCGATTATTAAGTCTACACACGTTAAATTTCTTAGGTATGAATCTTTCCCGTTTACCCTTCATTTTTCCCATTTCATTAAAGTTCCACTAAACGGGTTTTACCTTGATCCTACCGGTCCTTTTTATGTTTCATTATGTCCTAATAACATCAGTAAAGATTTATTACGCATTTAATCGGATTAAGTCAATGTAAGGAAAAATCTAGTTTTCCCAGGAGGGGTCGATCGATCGAACCGTCGATCGATCGAAGCTCTTGGCTCGATCGATCGATCAAGAATGTATGGCGAAAACTGCAGAATACCAGTTACGGGAATTATCATCCAGAAACATCCAAATCCAAGTTTTTAACTACCAAACTCCCAGAAATTTATATCATAATAATTATAAACCCAAATGAACAATATTCTACGTAAGGCATGCGAGTTTTCATCAAGTATCATGGATTAAAAAGGGCTAAAATTTATATAATTCTCATGAACCCTAAAACTTCTTTAACTTAATTCTTCTCATTCGTTTTCCAGAATTTCTACTTATAACCCAATGTAAATTCGTGGTTCAACCTCTACATGTGAAGGGAATTTCCAGCATGATGTTTATATCTCTACAACATGCGATTTCTAACCTCCAACATAGGTTTTCTTTCATAAAAACTCATCGTAATCAACCCTAAACTAATATGAATGAAGAATTAACTAAATTAATCAAGTAGAATACTTGCCTGGGAATTTTTGTTTCTGATTTGTGGATGAAATCAGTGTGGTGGTGATCCTTGTTGCGCGATCTAACGTTTGGCGGTGACGGCGGTGCAAACGGAGGGGTTCTTGGCCTAGAACTCCTTGGTAAGCTCTTCCTTTCCTTCTCCAATGTCCGTCTTTTGTTTTTGGTTGTGTTAAGCCTATAAGACAACCCTAAGCATCTGATATAACCTAGAAAATTCGTAGGTTTCCAAGACCAAAAATACAAAATGCCTAAAACGCCTTCCCGGGGTGTTAATTAAGCCTAAAAACGCCTCGAGACTCAAACTAAACCCCCAGGTACATTATTTTTACTATCTCGACCCTTTCCGACACTTTGGCGCACTCGAAATGACCATATGGGTGATTTATAATTTATTCACTTTCATTAATCAAAATTTAGTCCTGACACGACAAAGGCGCGTCTCGACTTAAATTTTCAAAATTGTCATTTTATTCACTCGTGACATTTTATAGAACCAATTTTATATATTACTTTGCTCATTAGTAATATTCAACAAGTTTCCAATAATTACTAACTCTCGTCACGTTAGTAATTAAAAATAATTAATTTCCGGATTTATATTAAATTAATAACTCACATCAAATTTAATAAATCCACAAATTTAGAAAGCATAAAAATACGGGGTATTACATCAACTTACCGAATTTCTAGTCACATGCGTATTTTAGGAACATATAACACTAAATATCTACTCTACAAGATGCACATAAATAATGTGATTTTACATGTCGAAAATAATTTGTAACATCCCTACAATTTATTCTACATGAGAACATCATAAATTCTAACGGAATCCCAATCTCTAATATAAGCATGCAAGGGTATTGAGTCTTAATTCATATTAAATATTTGAATAAAATCAGTCCCCAATTTAGTTTCACTTTCCCTAATTAGTCTTTATAATTGATTTTAAGAAAAAAAAATTAGTATTTAGGCAAAATTTAAAACGCATAATACGAAGGGGAAACAATAGAACTATTCATGCTTGTAAAAGTCATTTGAATAATCTGATTGGATGGTTGCATTCCCCTCATGAAAATGAAAAAACAAGTTCTTGAACGATCTTGAAAAAACCCGATTTAGCTCTCCGAATCTTGGGTTGGTAGTTAATTTAAATCGGAATTAGGCTTTGTATAAGAGAGGATGAAAATTATAGGAGGCTACTGATTTTTTAGAAGGCTAAAATATATTTTTAAAAATCCTAAACCCGCCACTTTATGACTAAATACCAAAAAGGATTTGAGTCCTACACAACTCTTAAAAGAAAGAGTTTTATTTTTGCAAAACAGTCCAAGCGAACGGGTTCGCCCCACCATGTGAACCTGTTCGGATGCCCTGACCCCCGAAAATCCTTTGTTTTTATAAAATGCAAAACTCTCTTAATTCAAATCCAATTCCCATTTCGATAAAAACACATTTTTATATAAATCAAGATCAACATTTTTACATATGAAAATAATTAATTTCCAAAATTTTATTTTACCTAAAATTTTAAATTCCCAATTATTTTTTATGTTTTAAAAACATGGGGTGTTACATACTTTCCCACTAGCACATGAATTTCATCCTTGAAATTCGACAAAGCGTAAATGCGGAAAATAAAATAAGTCTCACATATCCCAACCATAGAATGCCATAATTGGGCACCCATACACCAAATTCTACTCGCACCTACTCCCGCGAACAAAATACAATACACACACACACACATATCTGGAAAAATAATAACGTACCATTATATCCCACTAGCCGCTCTTTGGCTCCTGCTGAGCCTGTCCTACCTAAGGCTCCCAAGTTGGAAGTAAATAACACCTACCCACTACAGGCACTGCTGGCACTCCCTACACATCGATTGATGCCGGTGATGGAAGCCCCTGGCCCTGTGCACCCTGATCGTGTTGGTCTTGCTTCTTTGGACACTTGGAAGCTCGATGCCTTATTTCCCCACAATTGTAACGCGTGCCCCTAAAACCTCCAAATTTCCTAACTGGCCCCCGTTCATACTGCTATCCTTGATCTTGTTCCCGAGGGCCCTATGGGACTCCATTGCCTTGTTGAAAGGCCTTCTCCTCCTATACTACTCGTTGTCTCTTCCACGACTGTTCATTGTGACCCTTATTCTCCCCATTCATCATATTCCCTTCATGTCCACTCGACTCTTGCCTTTTACCCAACTTCTTCTGGTAGTTCACTTTCTCTTGCCAAAATAATAGTACAACGTCCACAACCTGGGTGTAAGTAGTGTATGTCAGATTCCCAACACTATCTACTTAATATACCACGATAAACCCTTGGTGAAACATTTGATCTTCTTGGCCTCTATATTCACCTCCTCCAGTACAAACGTCGAAAGATTAGTGAACTCCTGCACATACTCTGCAACTGATTTCGAACCTTTCTCTAAGTCCAAAAACTCTCTCTTCTTTGCACTCTTAATCGAATAAGGAAAATACTTGTCATTAAACTCCATAAAAAAGTCTTCATAGTTAAGGCGATCCCTATCCTCATATGTGGTGACACTCCCCCACCACTACAATGAATCTCCAGTCAGCTTGAATATAGATAACATATTCTTATGCACATCAATACAATCTACCATGCCCACGTGCATCTACATATCCCTACTCCACTAGTGAGTGACAGTTGGGTTGGATACCCCATGCAAACGGGGGAGGATTTCCCTTATGAAAATTGGCTCTCACCATATCCCAAACTAAAGCGGGTGTACCCTGCTGCTGCGCCTCTAGAGTCACCCACCTTTATCTCCCCATCTCAATACAGACCATTGTGGCCTCATGGAAGATAGACGCTAACCCATTAGCACCCAAATTAAACTGGCGCTGCCTCTCTTAAACTGTTGGACAAAAACCGAACCCTCTTTCCTATCTCCAAATCTCTTTGTGTTCACCATATGAAAAGACAGGAATAAACAACAATCAGACTCAGGATAACTATGAGTACAAATCATCAAAAGGAATCAAAGATAAGAATTGTAGAATCCAAAATGGACTCACAACCTACGATGTCGAAGACCATGCTCTGATACCATATGTGACACCTCGCACATTTTAGAAAGTGAGGTGGCCAACCTCTGCCGCCAAACTACGTCGGGCGTCATTAAATAAGTTATTATTCTTAGCATGTGATAGATATATGAACCACTTAAAATCATGAATGTTATCCTGCAAATATAACCATTTATTAAATAATAAAATCCATCACCATGCTATCTCCAAAATAAATCCCACTCCAAATAAATATAACGTAAATGAAATCATCCAATGATAAACATCTGATAAAAAACATAAACAATTGTGGAACCGATTGGCCCACCAAGTCCATAAATTAAAATTCTCATAATTAAATTGACGGAATGGAATGTAAATCTAAACTATTAAAGCAAGTAAAATAAATATCCATCTGCACTCCCGAAAAATCTCCAATGACTCCTGTGCAACTACTCCAGCACGATACCGAAAATGTTAGTTAACGCAATGGGGAGAGCCTACTGCATGAATACTGGATACTCCTCCCAATTAGGGTTTGTAAACCCAGACAATATCATTATACAAGATAACATCACAATAGAGTATTTTAGATTTAAGCGAGATAACATGGAAGTAAAAATGCACCACCACTATCTACCCATATAACTAAGCCACCCTAATGTCCAAGTCTGATTACGATATTTCAACAAAAGATTAGATCCCGTAATTTAATTTAATTAATTAAATCCAATTTATTTATAAGAAACCAGTTTAGCCAGTTCACCCTATTTCAGGTCTTGCAATGTAAAAACTGTGTGCTATAGAGGAATAATGCGACTTCTCAAATAAATCTAATTTTAATTAAACCCAAATTTTAGTTAAAACCCTAACACATTCATCTAGGTGATTTGATAACATAAAATCAATAAGCATGCAGAAAAACAATTTCAGAAAAACAATTCCTGAAGGGGAAATCTTATATTTCACTATAATTATAAATTGCAACTTAAACGGTTACAATGAAATAGATTTTAACACACGAATACCCATAGGTGTCGATCGGTGTCATTAGCAATGAATTACACACAATAATCCATAACAACTGTAGTCCTACCTTCAGTAAAGATCCACACGTAGTGAACCTCAATGATCGCAGTCGTCACTACAGTACCTCCCTCAAGTGGTAGCTAGATCAGCAATAGGTTACCCTCCCTAAAAGAGAAAACTTGAACAAGATGTATGTTCTTGGGTTCCAAAATAATTGACCATATCATATAGGATTTTTTGTGAATTGAAAACAAGAAAGAAGCCAAAAGTGTTATGCTGATTTCACAGTGTTTGCAGAATGAAAAACGAGAAAGACTTCGTACGAAAAACATAGTTGAAGAGACCCTTTTATAAAAAACTCAAGGCGGCATATCTTTCGAATGATACACGATGTCATTTGATGTATCGCGTGACATGCAGTGTCGTTTGAAAGACGTACGATGTTGTTCGAACGAGATGATTAAGATAATATTTTTTTATTTATCTTTTCCTCATTAAATACACCGCCTCAAAAACTCCAAAAAATATTTAAAGCTCCGCTCCAACACTTCGAAAATATTTTGCAAAAAATATCCCAAAGTCCTAAGTGAATAATTATGGAATAAAAACATAATCTTTACCAAATTCGTCTTGCAGAAGATTCTTTGATGAAGAACTTTGAAATTCGGATCCATCTTGATAGTTGAATGATCTTGAATAATTCTTCGATGGTTGTAGAGGAATACGACATACTCTAATATAAATAGGACTTATAAAATATGTCCTTACAAATCTCCCCCTATGTCTATGCTAGTACAAAATAAAAATAATCCAAATTATCAACTCAAAGTGACTATACAAATCTAATACCCTCCCATGAATCCAAAAGTAAAAAGGTACTCGAAATGTAAGTCTTCAATCTTTTCTTCAAAAATCTTCATCATTCTTCATCAATCTTCAAATATCAAAGTTTTTCTCATAAGGGTGTGAAATCCAATGATCTTCTCTTTTGTACCTACACACATGAGATAAAGCAAATACCTTCGTGATGCATCGAGATTGAAATTATAAAAGAATAAATCAATCAATATAATTAAATCTGCCCCATAATGCAAACTCCCCCATAATTCGTTCTCCCCCTTTTTATTTGTCCGAAATAGACAAGGAAAAGAATAAATAAATAAAACATGGAGTGTCACGACAAACAACTCAAATTTGGATCAAACTACGCGCATGTAGAGAAAATGCTCAAAAGATCCACAAACTATTTTTCAATTTTTCAATTTTTTCAGACAAAAACAATTTACAAAAATCCCACCATGAAAAACATTAAGACAACCAAATCATGGATATGGAATGAACGGGTGTGAACAAATTCAATAGGTAATAAAACTTAATCAAGCATATGTGCACAATGCATATGTGTACTCCTATCGATTGAACATAAAAAAATATCCTTAGGTGTAAAATTATTGAGTTTAGATGATATCGACTAAATCAAATCAACAAATTAAAGCCTAAGTGATTTTCACACCAATAACATCCAAAACTATTTAGTGTCGTTTGAAGAACTTTTCAAAGGACGTGAAAACCCATTGATTACTTTCCAAACAAAATCCATCATGTAAAATATAGAAATCTTTTTTTTATCTAATGAGGTTTTAAATTCTCAACTTAGAGAAAACCTATTGGCCCAAATTTTGGCATATTTCATCTTTTTATTGCCTAAATGTTTGTGTGGACTCTTTTCAAATGATGGCTTTCACGCAGAGTCAATTTTACACTCTCGTAGCCCTTTCCCGTGTCACTCATCATTTTTTAAATATAAACAAATTCCTCATGAGCAATGGTTTTTACATGCACTACTTTTATTACTCTCGTATTATTGCACTTGGTTCATTTTAAGGACAAAATTGAGATGAAAACACTCGACTACCATGTGATAGATAAGTACAATAATCAAACATATGTGGAATGTGTGCATTAAAGGAAATAATGAGTCAAACAAGTAGGAAGTATCAACTAATAACATCTCAATGACTCCAAACAATGTAAAGCAAAAAGATGACATGATATATTGTCTCAAAACACTGTCGAATAGTCAAATGGTTAAATGGAATGAAATTGTGACTCGGTTATCCTAAATGTCCATTCATATACGGTGAAAACAAAATACAAAACTTCTTTTTATCTTTTCAAATTTTTTTATCAAAATAAAATATTTTTATATTTTGGCACAATTTTTCAAAAACGAAAATCTTTTTTGGTTTTCCAAAAAAATATGTCGCAAATGTAGTACAACCAACAATAGGCATAATATCAGTATGAACATCATCCTATGCTAACAAACAGTGAATCACACAAAAAATCATCAATCTAAGCGGGTGTGATTAAACGAGTAATACAGTATTAGGAATTAAACATAAATTCCAAAAGCAACTACATATAAACTGTCAGAAGAAACCCAATAATACTAAATAATGTAACCAAAGAGCACAAAGTACTACAGATAGAATGGGCAAAGTCAACCAGGTCGCTCGAACGAGACTTCCTGTCATTCAAATGACATATCATCTCGTGAGAAGGCTTCACGCGAGATCGAGTTCTCGCTCGAAAGAGAGAAACCAATTTTTACATTTATCCCAGAAAATCATGCAGATTCACCCAGTGAAAAAATTTCTGAAAAATAATACTTGAAAGGTGATAAGATATCCAAAACACCGCTAAAACAATAACTAAACTCATTAAATAATGTGAACTACAACAAAGTGATTCATAACACTAGTAAGAGTATATCATGGAGCACAACTAGCATATGACAAATAACTAACACCATCAACCAAAAGATCTAACATGTGGTGAATCGCGTGCATGTAAACGAGAATCGTGAACAATTATACCATAAGCCTCTAAATTCAATTTCCTAACCCAAACAGATTTAAAACGACATGTGGGGGTTTGAGGAATCAAATTTACTTTTCTATTAAACATCCTAGGAGTGTTTTGAAGTTTATAACAAAAACACCTAAGGTAACCTTTTCACCCGTAATGTGTCAAGTGTAAATCGGGCAATGAATGTTACCTAAATGCGGTCCTCTTATAAAGTTTTTAGGTGGCGCTCTCCTCAAATTCCTAAGTGGATCTCGCTTGACGACCCTCGGTGCCTCTCTTTGAACAACCCTAGGAGGCTCTCTCACACGTGTGGGATTGACTTTGTGAATGGGTGCAACACTATCATCGAAGTCTATACCACCCCTATTCTCCTTAATTTGGGCATTCTCTAAAATTTTATCTATCTTTTCGGACCAAGACTCCAAATCAATTTTTACCTTACTAGACTCTCTCAAACTCTTCTCCAACTCACCTATCCTTGACTTGAGCAAACGTCTAGAATCCTCAAACTCTAAAATATTTTTTTCATAGTCTCCATCAACCCTCTAATACTATCTCTCTCTCTCCCTCGACGTACTCAAGCTTCTCTCTCAAAATTTTCTCACGTTCCCTAAGATCTTCAACTAAAACATCATTATTTTTTAAGGAACCCCCTTTCAATTGAGCTTTTAATTTCAAATTTTCTTTCTTTATTTTCAAAGCTTCAGCATAAAGTCCATTAAAAGCCGTTTGCAAGTTATGCTCATCAAAACTTCCATCCTTACTCTCATCACCCTCACTCTCATCACTAATCCCCTGGCTGGGAAGCTCTTGCCTAGAAGCATATAAACTTCTTCTTCTGAATCACTAAGGGTAGAAACATGATATGTTGGTTTATTTAATTTCTTCCTCTTATTTGTGGGACACTCATCTATCGTGTGACCAACACCCTCCTAACCCGAACACCTCTTAGAATCATTTTCAATGGAATATTTAAAACAAGAGTTCATGTGAATTTTGCAATTAGACTTTTCAAAAAGTTGACATCGAAAATCATCAAGACCACGAAAAACCATTTTTAAGAAAATCAGATCAAACACAATAACTTAGTACAATAGGCTCTGATACCAATTTGACGACGTGAGTAGTCAAATTGTAACAGAAAAAATACGTGAAAAATCAGGATCGCACGATAAATTAGCATAACCCGCTCTGATACCAATTTGTAAAAAGTGTGTGCTATAGCGAAATAATGTGACTTCTCAAATAAATCCAATTTCAATTAAACCCAAATTTTAGTTAAAACACTAACACATGCATCTAGGTGGTTAGATAACATAAAATCAATAAGCATGCAAAGAAAACTAATTTCAGGAAAAAATCTCCCAAGGGAAAAACTTTTTATTTCACTATAATTGTAAATCGCAACTTACATGGTTACAATGAAATAGATTTTGACACATGAATACCCGCAGGTGTCGGTCGGTGTCATCAGCAATGAAGTACACGCAATAATCCATAAGATGCGCAGTTATATCTTCAGCAAAGATTACACACAGCGAACCTCAATGACCTCAGTCGTCAGTCCAATACCTCCCTCAAGTGGTACCTAGATCAGCAGTAGGTTACCCTCCCTAAAAGAGAAAACTTGAACAAGATGTATGTTCTTGGGTTCCAAAATAATTAACCACAGCATATGGGATTTTTTGTGAATTGAAAACAAAGAAGAAGCCAAAAGTGCTTTGCTGATTTCGTAGTGTTTGCAGAATAAAAAACGAGAAACACTTGTTCTGAAAAACGGAGTTGAAGAGACCCTTTTATAAAAAAAACTCAAGGTGATATGTCATTCAAACGATACACGATGTCGTTTGATGTATCGTGTGAAATGTAATGTCGTTTGAATGACGTACGATGTCGTTCGGACGAGATGATTAAGATAATATTTTTTATTTATCTTATTCTTGTTAAATGCAGCGCCTCAAAAACTCCGAAAAATATATTTTTTGATGAAAAACATTTAAAGCTCTGCTCCAACATTTAGAAAAATTTTGCGAAAATATCCCCAAATCCTAAGTGAATAATTATGGAATAAAAACGTAATCTTTACCAAATTCGTCTTGCAGAAGCTTCTTTGATATTTGGATTCGTCTTGATTCTTGAATGATCTTGAATAATTCTTTGACGGTTGTAGCGGTATATGGAATACTCTAATGTAAATTGGACTTATAAAATATGTCCTTACATGCACATACTTATGGCCCACTTGAGTTTTACACTACACACATTCCCCTCAATATATCAAGTTCGCCCAATTCCGTTAGCACATCACATACTTGTGAGGTTCCACACACGACACGTCATTATAGCCAGTTTGCGTGTAGTCTATCAGCTCTTCACATACTTATGATGCCACACACACCCACGTCGCTATAGCCATTCAACCCGTATTCACTTAACCCTGCACACACTCGCGATGCAAATTCATTTTAATACCCATTTATTATTTTAAGCATTAATTTTTAATTTTCTCAAGTTATCATTATTCTCTATTATCCCCATCATTTTATTGGGCATAAATTCCTCAACCTACCCCTAGTTCCATACGTGGAGGCCTCTAACACTCAAGGGTATCCTAGCCTAATATTTAGGAAGAATACCTACCATTAGCTACCTCCTATCCTCGCAGTTAGACCCATGATCCAATAGAAGTCACGTACCAATCGACCCCACCCCAAAATCATCCATCCGTAAAAACTTAGTCCCATACCTAGAAAGCGTTACCAACAACTAAGGCCTACCTAATAGTCCCTTACCTAGCAAGCAACCTAAAATAAGGCGAGAGCACTAACTACCCCAACAATCTTGTCGTCCCCATGGTGTTAATTAATAATAACAGAATAAATCACATATGGCCTATTTTCAACTTATCATAAAAATTCTTTAAATTAATCGCAAGATTACTATTTATCCAAATTATATCCTTTTAATTACGATATTAATTAAATAATTTGTTTTCTCATCAACTTATCGAATTTCTATTCACATGCATATTTTAGTAACATAAATCACAAAATCCCTACTCTACAAGTTTCACATAAATGATATGATTTTACATGTCGAAAACAATTTGTAACATCCCTAAAATTTATTCTACAAGGGAACGATGTAAATTCTAATGGAATTTGAACCTCTAATCTAAGTATGTAAGGGTTTTGAGTCTTAATTCGTATTAAAGATTTGAATAAAATAAGTCCCGTAGTTTCACTTTCCCTAATTAGTTTTTCTAATTGATTTTTTGAAAACAATAATTACTAGTGATTAGGAAACATTTAAAATGTATAATACCAAAGGAGAATAATAGAATTATTCATGCTTGTAAAAATTGTTTGAATAATTTGATTGGGTGGTTGCATTCCTCTAGAGAAAACCCTAAAAACACGTCTTTGAACGATCTTGAGAAAACCCGATTTATCTCTCCAAATCATGGGCTGAAAGTTCATTTCATTGGGCTTTAGGTTTTGTTGAAGAGGGGATGAAAATTATGGGAGGTTATTGATTTCTGAGAAGGATAAAATGTATTTTTAAAAGTCCTAGACCCGTCACTTTATGTTTATATACCAAAAAGGATTTGAGTCCTACACAACTCTTAAAAGAAAGAGTTTTATTTTTGCAAAATAGTCCAAGCGAACCGGTTCGCCCCTCCCTACGAATTGATTTGATGCCCTTACACCCAAAAATTCCATTTGTATCTATAAAATGCAAAACTCTCTTAATTTAAATCTGATTCCATTTCTAATAAAAACACCTTTTTGTATAAATCAAGAGCAAAATTTTTACATACAAAAATAATTAATTTCCAAAAATTTATTTTACCAGAAATTTTAAATTCCCTGCAGATCTTTTTATGTTTTAAAAAAATGGGGTGTTACAAAATTGCTAGGGATAATGCAATTCATCAATTGTTTATAAACAAATGGTTTAAATAAACTCGGTTTAGCAACCGAGTATAAATAAATTTCAGCATAAATCGATTTATCAACAGAGTATAAATAACTCGATTGGAATCACTCAGTTTGTCAACTGACTGTAACAAATTAATCAAGGCAGAACATGGTTTGTTAACCCTATCAAAGGCCCTTACCGGACATATACATCAGTTATCACCGATCTCTCTCGATAGAAAATTATCTACATTGGTTCTTACCGATCGCTTTTTTCATAGAGTCCCAACTAGATGCTAATATTAGGAAGAAATAAGACTATCTCAAATAACAAATTGTTTAAGTACAAACAACACGGGCCATTCATCGTGTATAAATAAATAGTTCAGTATACCTTGGATTGTCTCCTAAGTTTAAACAACATAGATTACTAACCATGTATACCCAAGGTAATTGGCATATAATGAAATGTTATCTCCACCTAACCTTTACCGATAACATAAGGACAAGCGAATTATCACTTTCTAGTAAGTGTATCAAAGCACAGTATAAAATAACCAAAGTAGAAACCAAGAAAAATGAGTTCATACAAAAAAGAGAGGTTCAAACAAAAGTTACATGTTCATAGGAAAAAACCAACAAAAATTGGTGTTCAAAGGCTGAAGACAATATTACATTTCAACAATAATAAATAAAGGAAGAAATCAAGAAAATTCATGGAGAAGGAGGTGGGATAGGAGGGTTCACTCTTGAGATAATGCGAACTATCTTATCTTGCATGGAAATTTGAAAGTCTTCATCTTCAAAACCTGCCCGGGGTCACAAAGCAATCATCATTTTGCAATATTGAATGTAACCGAGCTCATCCAAGAAATAAGTATATGATATCATCTCCTCCTTGATGTTCACATCGTCCGGGTTGAAAGTTAAAAGGTCTAAGTCAGGGTGAGCCTCCCTCATTCGATTGACCAGCTCGTTATGACCATTGATAAAGAACTGGTATTTAATTAACCCACAATACTCAGAGGAAATAAAGGAACACATATACCTAAAACTGATCAAGGTACCTAAGACTCTTTTTCCCCTAATAACCTCCTTCTTCTCCCTACTTCGAAGTTCCAAGAGATGCCTAAGCTCAAAAAATTCAACCATCATCTAAGTTTTAAGAACAATCACATATTTCATAGTGGGATCTTTAGTAGCTTTCTCCACACCATGCTCCCTTCAAGTATTAAACCAGGCATCATCCACCTCAGAATTAGTTTTAGAGTCTCTAGCTCTGCTTTCAGTCCGTGGATCTCCCTTGCCTCGTCCATTTTACTTTTCCATTTCTCGGGTATGCCCTAAGTAGATCATGTTGCTCTAGCGTATGATTTAAGTGCAAATCTATCGCAATAAGTATTATCCAGGTATGTTCGAAATCGTATTCCACAGGGACTGAACACTCCTAAAAGAATAATAGTGGGTTAAAAGTTATACTCTAAATGTGACAAAGATAAAGTTTAAAAGATGATTTGTTATTTGAAGTGTTGAGATTAAGTAGCCTCTATACTAAAATGCATTTAATTAATAAAGAACGAGTTAACTATGGAGATAAACTGAAATGAACTAAGATAAGGTTAAGTTCAAGAGATAAAAGGGATTGGGGATCATTGTCCCACCTCATATTCGCTATGAAGATGATAGGATATGGTTCAAATTAATTTTAATCGAGCATAACTAATTAAGTCCGAACATCAACCATGTAGAGACAAAAGGATTAAGGGTTAATTAGTTATTTCTGAATGGGATGGGTTTGTAGTAGAGCTTCAACCAAAACCCTTTCTTGATAAAGGAAGTTAAGAGACTAGGATACTCCAAAACCAACACGTGAAGTTCCATTAGAACAATTGTAAACTAAACCCTAAATTTGAATTTCAAGCATTCAAGGTGGGATCATGATACCCAACCATAAGTTTAGCTACTCATCATGGAAACTAAGATACATATGCAAAAGAACAACATACTTAAGGAAGCCATCTAGTTAAACACAAGACAATACAAGAGATGATAATAAATGCAATTTAAAGCTAAGAGAACGAGAAGAGAATAAGTAAATGAACCTTTCTTGGATTAACTACAACAAATTAAGAAGTAATCAAAGCTCTACAAGTAGGTAAGAAAAATAAATGAGCTTGACCTAGGAGATAGAAGATAGAGTTTTATATTTTGAAGGTTTCTAATAAAAGAAATATGATTATTATAATGAGTAAACAAAGGGATATACCCCAAAAACTCAAAAATGGAAAACTTGTAATAAGATGGAACAGGGGGTGAATCGATTCGGTATTAATCTGAAGTGATTCACTAATGGGGAAATGTGGCATTGGATGAGATTGAATCGATTCTGTTAGGACCCGAATCGATTCACACCTGCATAAAAAGTGGGGGAAGGTCTGCTATGGGCGATTTTAGGCCATTACTCCAAACAAAGGTCTGTAATTCTTTGATACAATTCGTATTCATGCACTATCGAAGGCCACGCAAAGATGAGTCAAAGGTCTTAAACTTATGTGAAGAGTTCGAGATCAAAACCCAATGGCTGAATTTACTGAAATGCCCCCGACTTTGCGACTATCTATGAAAATTTCCCAAAATTCAACCAAACTTCATATCATGCATTCCCGAGACCTACAAAAGCTCAAATAAGGCACACACAATATATATATGATCAAAATAGGGGTTAGTCAATAAATGATTATAAGAATCGGGAATAACATACATAGGAATGCTAGAATGAACAAATTAATGGGTATTAAATACAATAACTATGACTTATCACGCCCCATAACTTAGGCATTTCTAGTCCCGAGAAATGAAGTACGAAGATACAAAAGCCAACCATAAAACCATAAAAGCAAAAATATGTACAAAGAATAAAAAATGCCACTTTAGCAGGCGAACAATTGCAGTTAGCGTGTGAAATAAATCATTGAACCCCTAGGTGGCCCTAAGGGATGAGTTTTGTCTCGTGAGGGTTTCTAGGGATGACACCCACAAACATGAAGTCAAATAATACAATGATAACCCAAAAACTGATGCATAGCTCAACACTAATCAAAGAAAGCATAATTGATTAACAAAGTGAATGATGCTCACACAAAAGTCAACAATTATTGACATTATAAGAGGAACTTCAATAAAAATTAAAACCATGGAAATGGAAAATAAGCAGACACATGTGGTAATTTAGATGTGTCAAAACATTCATAATCCATGTAGATGCTAAAGCATGCATGACTCAATTTCTCTTTGGTTGTTACACTCACAAATGAAAGCACTAAAAAATGGGATGTAACACACATGGGACATGCCGACATAAGGAGTAATTATAAATGGAAACTAGGCCACGGACATTTAATCAATTAAGAACTATATATAAAAGGGGAAAATACAATCTCATGAAAGGATATTTCATATTAACCGAGATGAAATGCACTCTAACAGGTTATTACAAATGTTGGACCTTTGAATCATTTTCCCCCACGATCAAATAGGACTTTTTAGGTATGTAAATAGGTCTAGGCTAGGATTTGGAAACGAAAGTCTATTTATAGGAACAAAGGGTATTTGTGAATAACATTCTTGATTATGGAATTAGTGGGCAATATATGAATTGGATTTCAAGTTCGAAAAGCAAGATACTCACGAGAGTAGGACTTTTATTCACATATATATGGTGAAAAGGGATTCACGCACATGGAGCCATTTATTCTAAAAAAAATCTTCTTTTCTTTCTCTTCCTCTCATTGCTTGATTGCAATCCAAATAAGTCAAACATCATTCAATCCCGAGAATAATCCAAAATCAAGGTGTGAAAGGTATATATAAGAGTAAAAACTCCAATGTCGAGTTAGTTGGGGGATTTGGGAATGAAATGAAAGGTCATAATAAGGCTCAAAGGGGTTGACTAGGGAAATGTGTAAGGGTAAGGCTAAGGTCGTATCAAAGAAGGCCTTTGATTTTTTCCATGTGATTCTCGGGACACAACACTATTGAAAATCATGCTCAAGTGTCAATTTCATGATGAAGTCAATTAATATGCAATCAATGAAAAGAAAGTGAGATTGTTAACATCATACGTTTTTCAAGAAAGAGAAAGAGTAATTGCATACGCTCATAATTGGAGGTTTGTCTCAAATCTCACTTATGCGAGGGTATATCATGCGCTTATGATAAATGAATTAGCAAAGCTTTAAACCAAATCATAAATATTATTTTGGGTATTGTACTCATGGGATTCACAGTTTAATTTCATGAAGTTATTCACAATGATAACAATATACGGGATAAAGGCTAATAAATCATAAACTCTAAGAATGCATAATCACTACACAAAATGACAGGGAGATTATATAAGTAATCATTAGAGACAAGAGAGAAAAAGAAGAATTTGATTTTTTGATTTTTTGAAATAAAAAATAAATACGAATTAATAATAACATGCTAATCGGTTGCAAAAAAATGTAATTCACACCCCCTAACTTGAAATAAACATTGTCAATGTTAGTAGGGAAACAAATGGAGAAGAGGGTGAGAAAGTGTCACCCTATAAGGAAAAAATTCCGAGAAGTGCAACGGAAAACATGTTAACATGTTAGTACTAAAAACAACAATATATATACAATAGAGAGATATATACAAATCCAAATGAAAATAAAGAAACTGAGTGATTTCATTAATAATAGCAGGATGTGTAAATGGGTTTAGAAACCAAAAATGGAAAACACAAAAAATGCACTCCCTCAATCCTCAGTCGCACAACTAAGAAACCAACCAAAAGCCAACTAAAAACCACAAAAAATGGAGATAGAAAAAACAACAACAACATATAGGGGAAGAACCTAAGGGAGACTCGACTATCCGGACTCGGAGGGGTAACTCGGGGGAAGAACTGGGGGCTGCTCCGTCGGGACATCGGGTATAGGAGCATCAGCAACAACAAAGTCGGCCCTCGCAGTGGGATGATCCATTATCCTCTTCTTGCATCGCTCCCAATAATCTTTTCCCAAACACATCTCAATTTCTCCATTGTCGAGCCTCATGGGGTTCCTCGGAATCTTATCGGTCCCCACCACCTCATAATTTGCAGTTCTTCATATCCAGAACACAAGCCACATGTAAGGTGAATAGTCGATCCCTTATCGCAATACACGACATTAAACATCCATTGGAGAACTAAAGCGGGGAGGCTAACGATGGAATTGGCATCCAACAGGTGGTAGAGGAAATGGGCCTGGGCAGAGTGAAGGAAGGATTTGGTTTGGGTAGGGATAATGGAATTGATAGAAACCAAGTCCATGAGATGATGTACATAAGGCATCTGAGTGGTGGTGAAAGTGTCGCCGATCTAAACCTTTCCTGATGACAGTCACGCAATAATGGTCTCATTAGAATGCATCCCCTCTCCAGAAAATGGGTAATCAAATCCTCGGGGTTTTCAGACCTGGTCAAATGAGAGAGTCTTGGAGATCGTCATTCGCTTACCCCGCACATAAGCCTTATAATTCCCATCTCTAGATGAGATGAGAGACACATAGAACTGGCAAACACGCTCTTTATTCACTCCCCTCGTTCAGGTGGGCCTCCTATTTGAACTTTTAAAAATAACTTCGATTGGAGGTAGGGAAATGCTCGAGGTGCACAGGCCTCTCTACAGCAATGGCTCAACCGAAAGGGAATTTGGCTCGGTACCAGTCCCTCTCCTCCTTCGGGTAGAAGGATTCGAACCCGATCTGACTCATAACAGTAGTGGTAGTGGGTTTGAAAGCCATACGAACCTAAAAAATGTCAATTCAATACATACACCATCTGTGTAACGCACGAAATTAACATAAGAGTGAAATTAGGGGAAACTAGGTTTGGAGGGTGAACATCAGGATAAAAAGGCCGGGTAAATGTGACTGACGTGCATCGCATTCAAAATAAGGATAAATAACATGAATGTGTGATAAACGATGCGAAAAATAATCATTTATGCATAAAAAACCCGTTGGGGCAATTTATCGAACACTTCGTATGCACTGTGTACAAACTAGAGTGAAAAATTCCATAGATGTATGAAACACCCCCAACAAATACAACATAATCAGCAAAACAGTGTACACATGTTGTATTTATTGGTAATCCAAGAGAATCAATTGATAAAATTGTGTATTTCATGCAAAATAAGGAAATATATGCAACTAATATATTTCTCCTTAATTTGTATACAATACCCACAATCATATGTTCAAAATGACAAAGATTGGAGTTCAATGTCACCTTGGATGAGGATACCTTGAGGATGAAAGAGAATTTTTTAGAAGGGAAAAGATTTGGGAGAAGAGGGATTTTCATAGGGCACAAAGGAGAGAAGCGAGTTTGAGAATTAAAGTGTACTGAATAAGAAAGGCCGAAATTTAAAGTACCTGACTAAGTGAATCGATTCGGTTGGGACCCGAATCAATTCAAAAATGTTAACTTGGGTAGTGTAATGGAGTGAATTAATTTGAAATTACACCGAATAGATTCGTGATGAGAGACCTGTTTACTGATCTTGATTAGAATCGATTCGAAAAGGGCCGAATCGATTTGCAGATGGATACCTGCTCAGTGACTCTTATTTGAATCGATTGGAGCATCCCCTGAATCGATTCGCAAAGGGATCTCAAGTTTATTCTTAAGATATTTTTGCGAACTCCATATATAATGACCAAGGGGCTATATTCTATGGTTTCTAAGGACATTATGAGTGTAACGATGGTGTACGAAGGTCTGGGATAAATAAAGTTCAACCCCACACTTGCCAAGGTTGCTTGACACTAAAAATTAAGGTTCGATTAAACCTATCCAACATTGTAAATGGGGTCGAACAACGAAATACACACCGTAGAAGGACCAAATAACTCAATAAATCGTTTAAGGCGTTGACCATTCACCTTAAACATGTTACTATATTTTGGGTCTTCCACCTCTATTGCACCATGAGGATAGACAGTATTTATGACATACAGACCCATACACCTCTATCTTAACTTACAGGGAAATAAATGTAGCCTGGAATTATACAAGAGTACCTTCTGGTTAGGGTGAAATGATTTTCGGGATATGTTCATGTCATGCCTCGCCTTAACCCTCTCATTACAAATTCCCGCACTCTTGTAAGAATTGTTCCGGATCTCCTTCAACTCATTGAGTTGGAGCATCCATTTCTTTCCTGCTTTGTCTAACTCAAAATTCAATTTCTTTATCGCCTAATAGGCTTTGTGTTAAAGTTTGACACGGAGATGGCATGTTTTGCCGTACATAATCCTAAAGGTAGACATTCCTACAAAAGTTTTGTATGCCGTGCGATATGCCCATAAAAGACCAATCCTTGCGGTCAGGATTGATAGTCTTCTCTAGGATTTTCTTAATATCTCAGTTGTCCAACGTAGCCTGACCGCTAGTCTGAGGGTGGTAGGTCGTTCCAACTTTACGAACGACCCCATACTTTCGCATGATATTGGAAAATAGAGTATTACAGAAATGGATTATGTTGTCACTAATTACTGCCTTTGGAGTCCCAAAGCATGAAAGTATGTGTTCCTTTTAGAACTTTAATATCAACCAATGATCGTTGGTTTTGGATGTTATCGCCTTAACCCACTTAGACACGTAATCGACAGTAACTAGATGTATATGTTACCAAACAAAGGGGGAAATGGGCCCATGAAATCAATGCCCCATTAATCAAACATTTCAAACTCAATAATGGGGGACATTGGCATCATGTTCTGACAAGTTATAGCACCCAACTTCTGGTAACGCTCGCATGAGATGCATAATTCGTGCGCATCCTTGAAGAGTGTGGGCCTATATAGTCCGCATTGTAAGATTTTTGCAGCGATTTTCTTGGATAAAAAGTGAAATCCATGCGCTTTCGAGTGCAAAAATTGAATTACGCTCCAATTATCATCATCCGAAACACATTTTTGAATGATTTGGTCTGTGCAGTACTTAAATAAGTATGGGTCATCAAAGAAGAACATGCGCACCCAAATAAGGAATTTCCTTTTTTCTCGAGGGGTCCATTGAGATAGAATGGATACCATCACGAGGTAGTTCACTATGTCAGCAAATCATGGAAGAGAGGAAGTGGAGAATAATTATTCATCTGAAAATCATTCAGCGATGGGAAGTTTGTCTTTGGATGCCTCGAATGTGAACCGAGACAAGTGATCGACAACAACATTCTTGACTCCTTTTTTTTTTTATCTTTTATCTTGAGCTTAAACTCTTGGAGTTGGAGGACCCACCTAATAAAATGCAGATTGGCGTCCTTCTTAAAAAGAAGGTACTTCAACGTCGCGTGATCCGTGAAGCACACTATGGGAGGTCCCACTAATAACTCTTTTTCGGTAGTAGAGAAATTCAATTGGGCACCATTTAGTGTTCTACTAGAATATTTTATGACATAGGGGTTTTTATCGCTTCTCTATCCTAAAACATCCCCAATCGCGAAGTTACTGGCATCGCACATGAGTTCAAAGGGAAAGGTTCAATCCGGGGCTTGAATTTTAGGGGCGGTGGTAAGCACGCTTTTTAGCTTCTCAAAAGCTACTTGACAAGAATTGCTCCATTAAAATGGGGTCTCCTTAGAGAGTAGATTACATAAGGGTTTAGAAATGGAGCTAAAGTCCTTGATGAATCGTCGATAAAACCCCACATGCCCCAGGAAAGACCATATGTCCTTTAGTGATTTTGGAGCGGGCAAATTGATAATCACCTCAATCTTTACCTTGTCCACTTCAATTTCGTCGGAGGATATAATATGGCCAAGGACAATCCCTTTAGTGACCATAAAATGGTACTTTTCCCAGTTTAAGATGAGATTCTTCTCAATGCACCTAGACAAAACCCTCTCAAGAATGGAAAGACAATGGTTGAAGGAGTTTCCAAAGACACTAAAGTCATCCATGAATACCTCCAACCCTCATTCTAACATATCGCTAAACATACTCAACATGCACATTTGGAACGTATCTAACGAATTACACAACCCGAAGGGCATCCTTTTGTAGGAAAATGTACCGAAAGGGCATGTGAAAGTGTTTTTGTCTTGGTCTTGGATATCGAGCTCAATTTGGTTATTTCCTAAATAACCATCGAGAAAATAAAAATACGGGTGGACGGACACATGTTCTAACATTTTATCAATAAATGGAAAGGGGAAGTGATTTTTCAAAGTCATGGCATTGAGTTTTCTGTAATAAATGCATACTTTCCACCCGGTGGTAATGCGTTTAGTAATCAACTCACCTTTACATTTTCGATGACGGTGACTCCTGATTTCTTATGAATCACATGAATCGGACTCACCCATTTACTATCCGATATCTGGTAGATTATATTCACATCAAGTATATTAATCACCTCGGCTCTAACTAACTCCTTGATCACCGGATTTAACTAACATTTCATTTCATAATAGGGTTTGGCATCCTCCTAAAGACGGATTTTGTGAGTGCATATAAAAGGGATCACTCCTTTTAAATCCGCTATAGCCGACCCAAAGGCACTCTTATGCCTTTTCAGCAAGCCCATCAACTTTGTTTATTGACTCCCTGGAAGTGAGATGAGACAACAATGAGATATGTCTCATTATCACCCAAGTATGCATATTTAAGCTCGGAAGGCAATTTCTTGAGATAAATCTTGGGAAATATCACATTTGAGGGTACCTCGTACGAGTTACCGGGGGGGGGGGGTAAATCCACAAAATTGGAACATCAAATAACTTCCTCAACATGCTAAACCTCTTCTAACATCGAAATCACTATCTTGACTTCATGGTCATAAGAAAAATAATCATTCTCTAATTCAAGTGAAGTCACTAAACATGCCTCTAAGGGATCCACACAATACGTAGCATCAAAATTCTCTTGGACTACCTCCTCAATAAGGTCTACTTCTTAGACCTCATCATCATCACCCATTTGCTTAACAATGTTAAATATGTTAAGCTACAAAGTAATGTTTCCAAAAATGAGATTCATTTGTCCATTTCTAGCGTTAATCAAGGCATTAGAGGTAGCTAGAAACAAATGACCAAGGATAATGATGGTATTGTTTCTAGTGGGAGCAACGAGATGGGTGTACAAGATCACAATGTCCACCGGGAAGTAAAATTTATCAACTTCAATGATGACATCTTCCATAAAACCTATTGGAACCTTAACGGAGTGATCCGCTAATTGAAGAGTTATTTTTGTGGGTTTGAGGATGCCTAGGCCGAGTTGTTCATAAACTGAGTATGGTAGTAAATTGACACTTGAGCCTAAGTTGAGCAAAGCTTGCTTTATTTTTAAGTTTCCTATCACACAAGATATGGTAGGACATCTTGGGTACTTATATTTTGGGGTTAGCTAGGATTGAATGATTGGTCTCACATGTTGAGCCGAAAATGCCCTTTTCTACACAAAAAGTTTTCTCTTTACAGTAATTAAGTCCTTGAGGAATTTGCATAGGCTGGAACTTGTATTATCGCATCTAAAATGGGGATGTTAATCTTAACTTATTTGAAAATATCTAAGACATCGACATTGCTAGCACTTATTTTTGGAGGAATAAGCCTTTGAGGATAAGTCACGGGAATGGGACATTTCTCAACTACCTTTGGCTCTAACTGCGGTTCCTTACCACTCTCTTTCGAGGAAGAGTCTACGACCTCTATTGGGTTGGGTGAGACTTCCAGAATGGTTGGGAGTGGAGGAGGTATGGACTTATCTAAAAAAATTCCCACTCCATAGAATGATAATAGCCTTATATCTTGATTAGGAGGGGGAATCGAGACGTCGGTACTCACACTATTTTATCCAATGGGTCATTGAGTTTGAGAGTGACACTTAACCTTTTATTGGACACTCAAGGAGGTGGTAAAATTATAGATTTGAGATTCAAGTTGAGCAAATCTTTGAACATTATTATTATTGACCACTTGTTGAGAATTGATAAAAGCATGAAGAGTATCTTCACGGATTTTCTTATTCAAATGGGCGTAAGGAGGTATAACTGAAGGGGTAGTTCCGATGGAGGACCTTACATTTGCATATTTGGAGGAGGAGGTTACAAGTACTGTTGTTGGTAATTGGGAGCAGCGGGAGGACCTTGATAATTCGAGTGAGGAGGATTTTGGGCTTATTGGGGCTTCCCGTAGGAGAAATCAGTGGCCATGAATTTCTCCGAGAGGAGTCATGAATTTCTGATTATAAGTGGCCATTGCGTTGGCTTGATCATGAATCATCATTTTATACGTCAGGATTGTAAGACAATCCTTAGTAGAGTGATCTTCAAATTCATAAATAGCACATAACTATTATATGTGAGATGGAGAAGGAGTTGAGGGTTCCCGACTCTTTTGATCCATAACCTCAATTCTCTTTGTTAGTTGAGCTACTCGCAAATGCATATCATCCCCATCATCTAGGTTATATATCCCATGGCTAGTGGAAGGATGATTGGAAGAAGACAAATTAACATTGTTTGGGTCCGAGGTATCCCAAGCTTGGGTAGTCTCGGCACAATACTTAAAATGTACCCACGCATTATCTAGATCAATACTGAAGAATTCCCCGGAGCACATAGTCTCCACCATTTGTTTAGCATTGAGATAAAGCCCATTGTGGAAAAAGGATATAAGTCTCCATTTATCAAATCCATGGTGTGGATAGCTATTCAAAATCTCATTGAATCTTTCCTAACATCTCCTAAAAGTCTCACCCTCACTTTGAGAAAAGGTTTGGATTTGACCCTTAAGTGAGTTGGTGCGGTGGGTAGGGAAAAACTTCATCAAATATTGGTATTGTATATCCCTCAAACTTCCTATAGAGTTTGGAGCTAAGGACCAAAGCTAAGTTTTAGGTTTGTCCTTAAGAGATAAAGGGAAGAGTTTGAGTCGTGTGACATCGAGAGGACAGTACACCTCCTCAAACTCTCTCACGTGTAGGCATGGCTGCTCGCTCTCCATTCCATGGAAAGTAGGTAAAAGTTGAATAATTCCATTACAGAAATGGAAATGCATGTCATTGTAAGGAAAAATGATGCACGACACAGAGGTGGTCCTCTCTGGTTGTAAATACTCTCTCATGGGTCGATTGGGAGACTCGGGTTCCCTTTGACTATTATGCTCACTTTGGTTGTCGTCCATGGTCATGGGCTCGGAGTGGGCTCCAGTATAAGATGATATTGAAACTAAAGGAGTCGGAGATGGTCTCTAATAGTCCAAATGTTGGTTGGACGATGAGGATTCAGCTATAGGATTTCATGGACTATCGCTCACGTCTTCCATAACCAAATTTGGATTAGTGTTCGGAAACCATGATGTCACGGTGACCACAGGGAACGGGAGAGTGTAAAGAAGATTTATTTGAACCTATAATTGTTGCCAATTCCCGACAATGACGCCAAAAACTAAATGCTCTAAAAATGGTGTATGATTCAAGTGCAAATCTATCGTAACAATTAGTATCTAGGTAAGTCCGTAATCGTCTTCCACAGAGATTGAACACTCCTAAGAGAACAAGAGTGATTTGTTGTTTGAAGTGGTGAGATTAAGTAACCTCTATACTAAAATGCATTTAATTAATAAAGAATTAGTTAACTATGGAGATAAACTGAAATGAAGTAAGATAAGGTTAAGTTCAAGAGATAAAAGGGATTTGGGATCACTCTCTCACCTCAGATTCGCTATAAAATATGATAGGATATGGTTCAAATTAATTCTAATCGAGAATAACTAATTAAGTCTAAACATCAACCATGTATAGACAAAACTCATTAATGGAGGATTAGGGGTTAATTTGTTATTGTTAAATGGGTCGGATTTGTATTAAAGCATTAAACACTACCCTTACTTGACAAAGGAAGTTAAGAGACCAGGATCCTCCAAAACCAACACATGAAGTTCCATTAGAACAATTATAAACCAAACCCTAAATTTGAAGTTCAAGCATCTAAGGTGGGATCATCATCCTCAACCATAAGTTTAGCTACTCATCATGGAAACTAAGCTACATATGCAAAATAACAACATTCTTAAGCATACCATCTAGTTGAACACAAGCTAATAAAAGATATGATAATAAATGCAATTAAAAGATATGAAAACATGTAGAGGAGAAGTAAATGAGCCTTTCTTGCATTAACTACAAGAAGCTAGGAAGTAACTAAAGCTTTACAAGTACGTAAGAACAATAAATGAACTTGACTTAGGAGAGAGAAGAGATATTTTCTATCTTTATAAGGTTTCTAATAAATGAAATCTAATTATTACAATGAGGAAACAAAGGGATATACCCCCCAAAAATCGAAAATGGCAAAGTTGTAATAAGATAGAACACGGGTCGAATCAATTCGACATTAATCTAAATCGATCCTCTAAGGGGGAAATGTGGCACTGGATGAAACCGAATCAATTCGGTTGGGACCCAAATCGATTTGGACCTTCATAAAAAGTGGGGGAAGGTCTGCTAGGGGGATTTTAGGCCATTACTCCAAAGAAAGGTCTGTAACTTCTTTGATACAATTCGAATTCATGCACCATCGGAAGCCACACGAAGATGATTTAAAGGTCTTCAACTTTTGTGAAGAGTTTAGGATCAGAACCCAAATGCCTAATTTACTGCAATGCCCCCAACTTTGTGACTATCTACAGAACTTTCCCAGAATTCAACCAAACTTTATATCATGAATTCTCGCGACCTACAAAACCTCAAATAAGGCACACAATATATATATATATATATATATATATATATATATATGATGATGATGAAAATATGGATTACCCAATAAATGAGGGTAAGATTCAGGAATAACATACACGAGAATGCTAGAATGCACAAATTAATGGGGTATTGAATACAATAAACGTGACTTATCAGATCACATGAGGAAAAATCCCCAAAAATCAATTCATGGTGACTGGAAAGTCAAAATTATGTTTTAGGAAATGAAGGCAAGCTCTCACCTTATCTTCTAGTTAGATCAGATCCTTAGCACTACCGATCGGGCCCCTACTTAGTCAATCAAGATCTTCGGGAAGATAGGAATTTAGAAAAGCTAGATAGCTCTTATCATACTCTTCATACCTAAGGCAAGGAACCTTAGTCACATCCTCCTCTAGAGGGATCCTATCCCATTAAGCATTTTCGTCACTTTCGTCATAATTACTTTCCAACGAATGGATGTATGTGTAACCCCACACTCTATGGGCCTTTTGTCTCATCTTCTCTAGAAGGCTGCTACCTCCATAAACTGAACATAAAATGTTTCTTCCTCAATTACATTTAGGGGAAGGAAGGGCTCACCTATTCTACCCCCTTAACCTAGGGGTAGACATCTACCTGATGAGGATTCGGTTGGGGAAGCTAACTATTTGACAAATGAATTTTGGCTCAGCCTTTGAAGCATAACTCGATATCCCCGATAGGCTATGGCGTCAGACACTGTAAGGACAAAAGAAGATAAAATTGAGATTACAATAACATTTAGCAATCAAAGTAATCGATATGAAAAAAAATTACCTAATGAGAGGGGACAATACGTACACTGAAACTGAATGAGAAGGAGGTGAGCTTACCCCTCTGTCTTTCCAAAGCCAAAGGATATCGCGATCTCTTTCTTCCTTCCACCTGGCAATGAAACCTAACTCCTTCCATTATTTTAAATCATAAACCTATTTAAAGGGGCGAGATCTACTTATGGATTCTTCCACTCTCTCCATCCGATAGAAAGGAATATTCAAAATCTCGTTGAATAAATATACAAATTAATAAATAAAGACAAATAGGTATCATAATAAGGGAAATTCATCACTAATTAACCAAAAGAAGTGAAACTCAATCAGGTCTGGCTTCGTCTAGGTTAAGGGGACCATGATCATTCTTTTCATCATATTCCCACCCCTCCCCTCTGATGTAGAGAAAATGATGTCTCCAATAATGCTTGGATGAAGGAAGGAAAATAATAAAACCTTAACCTTTATGCCCACAAGAAAAGGTGTACCAACCTCCTTGGGAGGCTGTAATTTTGTACACAGTCATCAGTTCGTCGACTGATAACGGGTGGTTATCTCCAAATAGATAGTAAAAGTGAATAATAGAGCCGACCTAAATTTTCCTTGCATTTGGGATTAATTGGGATGGGCCAAGGTTTATGAAGGCAAGGATTTCACAAATTATCTTCAGGAGGGAATACTAAGCCCAACTTTGAAGGAATGCTCAGAGAAATAAAATTTACCCTCCTCATACATTAGGACTTGATCAGTCTCATCGACTCTATGAAAAAATGAAGACCTCGAAAGTGAAAGTTGCTCAACCCATTCCTTAGCCGTCTCTTCGATCAAGTAGCTGGAGAATTTATATGGACCTAAAGTGTTACCCCTATAACGATCGACTGAAGATGAAACTTGTGGGTTGACCTTAGGTGATCTACAAAGGGGTTGATTAGGAGCCCTAAAGTGAATATTGGGCCTAAAAGGGTGTGATGAGTAAGTCCCTCGAGTAAAATTCCTTCACTCATTATGGCTAGGCCCAAAGGCCTCCACAATTTACACTATATTTATTAGGTCTCTTTAGTGATAAAGCCTATCTTTTAAAGCCAGGTGAAGATATTTATTGAATGGATGAAGCCACTCAATATATTGGAATATTCGTGAATTGGAAGACTCAAAGTTTGAAATCCGACGATTGCCCTCTGGGAATTAGGAAACAAAATTACTAATCCTTCTCAAATGAAAATAGAAACCAAGACTAAGATAAGAAATAATTTAATATGAAATCAAATAACAAGAAAGGATAAGCATACCAGTAGAAAATATGAGTTACAATAGAAGAAGTTCTTAAGAAGAGCAAAGAAAGATGGGGAAGTAGAGAGCATTGGAAAAAAGTTACTAGTGAAGAAAACTGAATTGGCAAAGGAAAATATCTTTTTATATGAAAATGAAAGAAACCATTCAAATTCAATAGTTGGATCTCAATAGATCGAATGACCCACAAACATCGAGTATAAAATACCCGCAGTCAAAATGCATAAGATGGGTAAAAATGCCCACACGCACCTCGAGAACATGTTCATCTCTAGGTGGTAATGACTGATGTCCTTCTATCAGATGACTTTATGTATCAAAATTGATTCAAGTCCAGTCAGACATTAATGAAATTATGACTGAATCACGGTAGATCACGAGTAAACCCAAATGTCATAGTCATCTTAAAATGCCATAAGCCGGTGATCACATGGAAAGAACATCGTTCGGCTACTAAAAGACTCTTCGGCTTGGCTTAGTGAATGCAAAGAATCTGGGGGTAATTGATGAGGTGGATTTTCGAATGATAATGAGAATTAGACAATTGTCGAACACTAAGCAGATAAGAAATGACGACTGTCACACAAGCACTGATCTACGACCACTCACATATACGAAGGCTTTTGACCCCATGGTAGAGGAATGGTCTATTTTGACCAATCCACTAAGTTGTATAGATTTTGAGGGGTTCTTCAACAAATCTTTAAAAGCCGAAAACTCATAACTCTTCGGCACATGATCTTTTGCAACTAGCTGAAGGCTCATATATGGTTGTTTTATTGTATTTGAATCTTATATGACTAAATCAAAGAATATGTTCCTAATGGCTAGCATGAACCCTATTTCTATGAGCAAGTATCTCAAAAAATATAAACATGTGTCACACCAAGACTTAATTATATCAAACGTGCATGCTCAAGGTAAGAGAGAATGTTGTATCAGGTTTTGTATATAAAACCTTGTATAGTGATGATACAAGAAATCTAATAAATCTACAACTATATGCTCAAGCATCCCCCATAATTATAAAGAAAGGTTACCCTACCCTTCACCCGTGGACATAGGTCGAACTGACTGAACAACGTATACACATTATCCCTTCCTATCTCTCACTGCATTCTGTTTTATTTGACATTATAAATTTATTGTGTTGTGAAAGAAATATTTGTTTTTCTACACTAACATACATATCCATATAAATTAAAACCTCATTGATGACTGATCAATAATAAATACCAATCTGGACATTACTCAAAAGACAAATATGCAAACATTGTCCTTAGCATAAACATAAAAATAATGACGAAGATTAACTACTAATCTATTAATAACCATTAATTCAAAAGTTGCAAGCAATGTAATACCAAATTAAATACGATAATTTCATCCTTATCATGCATCCCAAAGTATTCTAAGCTAAATATTCTATAATACATCAAACTAAGCCATTTTTCAACATAAAAAAATAGTAGACCGACTACATATACCACAGTTATAAATATACACACTATGTAAATCATTCACAAGAAAATGACTCCAAAAAACTAACTATATAAAAAGAAACCATACATCAGTCTTCCTTTGTAAACCTCCAAGTTCCTGTCATGTAATAAAAAAGTTTATTAATATTAGAAAATGTTTCTTATTTAATAAGAAATAGAATACCTTGAAAAGTAGTGTCGACGCCCCAAAGCTCCAAATCACATAATATAAACCTGAAAGAACTCAATGAACTGATGTTAAAGTTCATTGATATCATGATTTTGATATAACTCATTCCCAGTCAACTCATTCGTCTAAATAAGATAATGAAGTTACATTACGTTTTTAGCACATCTAAAGAAATAAAATAGTTTTAAAAAGCATATGACCTTCATTCTAATATATTTAGATGGATCTTCAAATATCTCTTTCATGAACTTCAATACATAAAAACCACATACAAATTTCCATCGTCATTATCATTTGTTGTATTTCCACCTAATGGAACTCTAACTGCATTGAGCCCATGTAGAAATTCCATAATAAATTCAATTATTTCTTCTACAATATAGTGTCGGGCGATGCAACCTTCTGGGTGATTTTGAATATTTACTTGACCCTTTAAAAATTTAATGTCCATATAGAAACTTTCAAATGAGTACGAACCTTTCAAATGAGTAATGACATAATGGTTAAGCATGTACGAACCTTTCAAATGAGTACATCCAACGATAAAAAACTAGACCACAAAGTTTAACCTCCCTAACAAGATGTACCATTAGATTAAAGAATGTTGGAGGGAAGTAATTTTCCAAATAACATAATGTGATGAGATTATCATCTTGAATACCTTTTAACTTTTACACACAAAGAGAATTAAAGAAATATCACACCCTAATAATTTCCTATCTAACATGATTTGGTAACACATATCATATTGCCACTGAAAATACTTGTTACATAAGTATGTGGCAATAATGAGACTTGAGACCGAACAATTTTAACGCTTGCATTTGAAAAAGGTTATTAAAACTTGATGAGTACCCATCGCGAACCTTAAGTTAGATCAATATCTCTTTTCTCTTCTCTTGACAATGTATAACATGCAGGTTGTAAATAAATTCATTTTTCCTTATCTTATGGTGTCAACTCCCCTCTTAAAACCATGTCTATAAGATCAAGATGACTCTTGATTCCATCTTTTTCCGTACCGGGAATGTTGAGTAGGGTTCCTCTTATGACGTCACAAACATTCTTCTAAATATTAATAGCATTCAAATTCTGTCGAACAAGAAAATGTTTCTAATACTCCAACTTAAAGAATATTGATTTTTTCTTCCAACATTTGGATCTATTATGGTAAATCCATATTCTCTTCATAACTCTTCTTCTTTTGTTTCAATTTATCCTTTCCTTTCGGTATTGTAGTGTCTTTTGGACCCATCTTCTTCCCCAACATAAAATAATACTTTCACCCATTTCTAATCTTTTTCTCTCCACTCAATGGCTTAGGTTGTTCTAGGAACTCTTACTTACAATAAAATCCTTATTTTTCTTTAGAAACAGATGATTTTATGAAATAAATATTTTATACGATATGTGCTTGTGTATGTATATATATATATATTCTTACAATAATATTTTAATCGAATAAAATTAGTTTTAGAACTAATAATCCATAACAATTCGACCTTCAATGTAAACGATTCTTGTTAGTAGGCACAACAAACCTTAACACCTTCATCCCACAAAGTTTTCGAGTCCTCAACAAATGGTGCTAAGTAAACATCAATATAAATTTTTGGCTTTCACGGACTCAATGCCAATATTGTCAACATAAAAAAAATTCTCTTTGTGCTCAAGGTCATAGGTTTCCAACATAACTAGCCAATATCTATACATACTACTAAGAGTACTACGTGGGTTGATTCCATCAGTCGATGGTTTCTATCTTCTTTTCCAAACTCTGGCTAGGGTTATCAACCAACTTCCAAGCAGGGGAATCCGTGGATTTGGCGCAACTTACCATCAACCACTTTTTCATTTGCATGTCATGTCAAAGCCTTTGTAGTTTTTATAGAATAAAACCATCTTTTGAACCTAGTAATGGGCAGAAAATACCATAAAATTTCTTCAAGAACACCCATTGCCTCCTCGGTTGTATTCTTTTTCAACATATACCTTGGTGTTCCACAAGTAGGGTATACAGTTGCATCTTTATACTCTTTTATATAGAGAATGCAATCATTATGGCATGCTTGTATCCTTTCATACCACAAGTCAATCATGTGCAATGTCTTTAAGGCCTTATTTGAAGATAAAGGCCTTTATAGATAAAGGCAGTTAATTATCTTCTGGGAGCATTTCGAAAAATAATTCCACTATATTTGAAAATCTCGTATCCATCCACCAACTATTTTCTTTCAGATTGAATAGACTCACAAGTGCAGACATTTTTGTAAAAAATTTACACCCTTTGCATAAAGGCTTATGTGCATATTTAATCAACTTTAAAAATGCATTACGATTCCCTATAAAGTCTTCATTTACTATGTTAATCATCCCCATCATAAAACTAGCTTATTATGGACTTTCCATCATGTTATCTTGATGGATTACTTAACCTATGTTAACACGTGCTAAAGTTGAATTATAAACAATTTCCACATGAAATATCCATATATGGTAACTTTTTTCAATACTATTCGCATATATATATGACCTTTGATGTTTATTAGACTCCATTTAAAGAAATTTCCATAAGATATACACAGACATCGTATAGATTCAAAATTTCCATCATTTTTACCAGCAATTTTAAGAAGATATTGACCCCTTGTAAGTACTCGTGTGAGAATGTATGCATAGACATCCATGAATTGTATGTTCCCATTTCTTAAACTGCACCTATTAAGACTATAATTATTAGTATTATAAATGTGATTACCATGCTAAATAACATGATTCACAATACTTGAATCACACGATTCGAATAAGTAGTGTTATAAAATAAAATCAATGAATTTTATTAATGGAGGATGTTTTTAACAAGGATCACTAAACCTAACATTGGTCACTTAATTGCATAGAATTCCCCTACAGTAATGTCCAACAAAGTAAGATGTCATAATAAACCAAGTTTAATGCAGCTATTTGAAAAAAATATTTACAGTATTCATTTAATGTATGGATGTTTAAAATTAATGCGTGCACAGAAATAATCCAACTTAACTAACTGTAATATGTCAGGACATTCACATGAAACTTTGCATTAACCAGTGGTAGATCCAAAAACCTTTGACAAGGTGAATCCCAGCATCATCAGTTTGGAACCGTTTGTGGTAACGAGAAGATATCTCTTCCTTTATACAGCTTGACCTCACCGAAAGCTCTGGTGGTGAACCAGTTCTCCCCCCTTCGTGTGGAGATGTTTCACCATTGAAAGAGGTTTATTAACGTTCTCAAGCTCATTAGTCTTTTGATCATTCAACTCTTCATAGCTTAAACTTATGGCACCGGAGATGCCACCACCTCCTCCTCTTCCATCGGATAGTGGAATAGGACCTAGTTCTAGTCATGAACCACCTCAGTCTGAGATGGCAGACGTGGGGGCCACCCTGAAGTCTTTAGGAGCAAGTCAGTGGATTATGCAGGAGCAATTTATAGCTCTTAGCCAAAACACACTAATACCTCCAGGAGTCTTATCGGAAACGATTACTCAGGCAGCAGCTCCAGGGCAGCATGAGGCCAGGGGACCACCCCAGTCACCGCATAAAGACCTTCAACCTCCATAATGGCAGAGGGATATTACTGACCCCTGGTGTTTACACCTGAAGAGGCAAGGAAACCCTTGCCTAGAAGACAGATATGATGGTCTGGACGTGGAAGAGGCCCCCATAGAGTGATGGGAGCCGTATGAGGTCTCCAATAATACTATACGACCGATCTAGGAGATTCGAGGGAAGTGTGGAAGGAAAAATCCTGACGATTGCCCGAAAGGCTCTGCTTTCGATCGCTCGAGCAGGGGGTTGTCTTTTAAGAGGCTGGGCCAAGTAAATGACCTCCAAGAAAAATTATCCCGATCGATAAGTATTACGAGGTCCAGGAGGGAGGCAACAGATTGTCGACCCCAAGGGGGCCGACCCCATGGATGGGACAATAGTCAGGGAGAAGTAAACAGCCGACATAGACCTGCCGCAGCAGAACCCTTTGTTCAACTCAAAGAGGTGGCAGGGTATAACATCGACCAAGACGACCCTACGAGGCTATGGAATGACTCCATCCAAAGGTTAGAGGATAAAATTGGTGGCATCCTAAAGAGACGGGACCCTCTTCAGAGAGGATACTCCATAGGCTCACCCTATGTGGCGAATATAGTTAACTTCCCAACGCGATCCAAGTTTAAGCCACCTGTAGTCACCCCAAGGTATGACAGGAGTACCAACCCTGTCCATCATATTGAGATGTACCAATCAGTGGCAGATATATACTCTATCTCAGATGAGATGAGGTTTCATGCCTTTTCCAGCACTCTTACTGGGGCTGCACATGTCTAGAACATGTCTCTTCCAAAGAACTCCAGTGAAAGCGTTAAGCAGTTAGCAGACCGGTTTATCCATAACTTTTGCTTTGGAGTAAGGCCAAAGAAAAAGACCACACACCTACTCTGTGTCAAGAAGGGGACGAACGAGATCCTAAGAGACTACATAGCCAGATTTAATAAAGAAAAGTTAAAGGTCGAAGATTGCGAGGAAAGTATAGCCATGACAGCCCTCATTGGTGGACTCCAGAAGGGGAAACTATTATAGAAGCTTGCCAAAGACCCTCCGAAGATGATGGATGAATTGCTGTTAATGTCGAGAAAGGTGATGAATGCCGAAGAGGCGATGGCCGCAAAATACGAAGATGAAAAATGAGGCACTAGTGGAAGTAAGTACCAGAAAAAGAATAAGGAGGGGAAGAAGAACCTATCAGATGACAAATTCACTGATTACACCCCTCTGATGGTCAGCTGCGAACATATTCTGAATGAGATAAAGAGCGACCGGTCCTTTAAGTGGCCTGAGAAGTTGAGGGTAGCTCCCCATAAGAGGAACAAAAACATGTGGTGTGAATTTCACCAAGACCATGGCCATGTGACCGACATGTGTTTTGCTCTGAAAGATGAAATCGAGAAAATGTTAAAAAAGGGAAGTTAAGGAAATACGTTGACAAAGATGCCTTCAAGAGGGGACGAGCGGACGACCCTAAAAATAAGAGAGGTGATACGTGCAGAGAAGATCCTCCAAACAGAAGGGACGACCTTCGGACGATGAGAACGACCCTGACCTCCCATCGAGAGATGACCACGTCCATGTAAAAAGACTTAATATGATCTCACTCGATATTGGGATGATCTCTGGGGGCCTGGAAGGTGGAAGATCAGAGGTTGCCGACAGGAAGGCCCATGTAGCTGAGTCCAAGGCAGTAATAAAGACTGTACACTTGACCTCTATTGAAACAAAGTCAGAAAAGAGGAAGAAGGTTGATATGGATACTCTCATAGTGGGTTTTTAAAGAATAAAATTCAAGGGCCTCTTAGCCCTGCATGATGACCCTCCTGTCATCACCACCAGGGTACACGGATGTGAGGTGCCGAGGATCTTAGTGGATGGGGGAAGTAGTGCAGATGTGATGTTATGGCAATGTTTTAAATCCTTAGGTCTTACCCATGCTAGGATCGCCCCATACCATCACCCATTGATTGGTTTCAGTGGGGAAAAAGTTCATCATCTAGGAGTGTGTGAGGCCGATGTCAGGATGGGGGATGAGTGGCCGAGATGGCTTACCAAGAAGGTCAACTTTTTCATGATGGATGAATATGTCTTCTCATCCTACAACATTATACTGGGGTGAGTGGCCCTCAAGGAGTTTGAGGCTGTGTCATCTACAGTTCATAAGATGATCAAATTTTTGACCCCTTACGGGGTAGGGGAAGTTCAAGGGGACTAGACGACAGAACGGGAATGTTACTTCAACTCCGTGGAAGAAAGAGAGGTGCCCAAGAAGGCAACGACTATTTACAATATTGATACCCTCGACCCCAGGGATGAGACGAAGATGAAGAAAGGGGAAGTCATGGAAGAGGTAGAATCCATCATCATCAATGAGGATGATCCAAAAAAATTGTCAAATTGGCAAAGCTCCGAGGACAGGCAAAAAAGAAGAACTCATCAAGCTGCTAAGAAGAATACATGACGTCTTTGCATGGAGTCATGCAGATATGCCGGGGATTGACCCCAAAATCATGAGCCACAAGCTCAACGTGGTAGAGGGCGCAAAGTCGGTGAGGAAGAAAAGGAGAATCTATTCTCGAGAAAAATATGAAGTCATAAGGGACGAGGTCAAGAAGCTAGAAAATGCTGAGTTTATTAGGGAGGTCATCTATCCCGAATGGCTATCCAACGCAGTCATAGTCCCAAAAGTCAACAGAAAGTGGAGGATGTTCGTAGACTTCACCCACCTTAATAAACATTATCCCAAAGATAATTTCCCTCTTCCCCGCATTGATCAGATGGTGGAAGCTATTGCGGGTCATGATCTAATGCGCTTTATGGATGCCTATTTAGGGTACAATCAGATCTTCATGAGACCTGAGGACTAAAAAAAATGAATTTCATTACTGAAAAAGGGACATACTATTAGAGGGTCATGCCCTTTGGCCTAAAGAATACGGGGAAATGTCTCAGAGCCTTGTGAATAAAATGTTTGAAGACCAAATCGGGAAGTCCACGGAGGTCTATGGAGATGACATGCTGACCAAGAGTTTGAAGGCATAGGATCATGTAGCCAACCTAGAAAGGACCTTTAACACGATGGAAAAGTACCGAATGAAGCTCAACCCAGTTAAATACGTCTTCGGGGTCAGGGTAGGGAAATTCTTGGGGTTCATCGTCAATCAAAGAGTTATTGAGGCCAATCCTGATAAGATAAAGGCTCTTTTAGAAATGAAGACCCCCAGGACCATTAAATACGACCAGAGGCTCACAGGACGAGTGGCTACCTTGAATAGGTTCGTATCCAGAGCCACAGACAAGTGTTTACCGTTCTTCAAAATTCTCAGAAAGGTCTTTGAATGGAATGAAGAGTGTGACAAGGCTTTCAAAGAATTAAAGTCATACCTAGGGTCTCCCTTGCTGTTGTCAAGACCAATACAGGGTAAACAACTACACGTGTACCTACCCATCTCAGAATCAGCCATCAGCGCATCCATTATGCGAGAAGAAAATAGGGTACAGAAGCCTGTGTATTTCAATAGCAAGGCACTCCAAGGGGCAGAGCAAAGATACCCATGGATGGAGAAGTTATCCTATACCTTGATCCATTCATCAAGAAAGATGAAGCCGTACTTCGAGTCCCATACAATGGTCATCCTCACTAACTCTCCTCTTAGGCAGGACTTACACAAGCAAGAAAAATTAGGGAGGCTAATGGCCTGGTCTATAGAGCTGGGGGAGTTTGACATTGTATATCAACCTAGGGTGTCCCTTAAAGGGCAAGCATTAGCAGATTTCATGGATGAATTTACTCGGGAAGATGATGAGGCTGAAGATGAGAGCCTCAAGAAGACAAATACCCGACAAGGCAGAATTGTTGACCCATCCACAGATAAGGCAGAGACAAGCACTGCTAGAGAAAAAGTTCCCAAAAATGAGGAGGGAAGATATCTATTTTGAGAGGGATCCCTTAGTGAGGGAAATTTCTTAGAGGAACAGACTATATGGAACCTCTTCATTAACGGGTCCTCTTGCGAGAGCAGAAGTGGGGAAAGATTAATTATATCAGCACCCGATGGCACAGACATTGAGTACGCCCTGAGGTTCAAGTTCAAAGCCTCCAATAATGAGACTGAATATGAGGCCCTGATAGCCAGCCTCTCATTGGCTAAGTCTCTTAGTGTGGACCAGATCTTGGTCCATAGTGATTCAAGACTAGTAGTGAATCAGATACTAGGAGCCTATGAGGCTAAGGATGAGAGAATGGCCAAATATCTTGAAAGAGTTAAGTCACTATTGAAGAGCTTAAAATAAGTGAAATTAAAGAGGATACCTAGGATTAATAATGGCTGAGCCGATGCGCTTGATAGGCTAGCCTCGATAACTAGGGCAGATATCAGGAGGACAGTCCCAGTGGAAATATTGCTTCGACCGACGATCGAAGATGCAGACAGAACACTTGTCACTTGCTTAAATATTAGCAAGGAAGCTTCATAGATGGACCCTCTGATCAGATACATTCGAGAGGGGGGGATGCCAGAAGAAAAATAAGAATGTAAGAAGTTAAGATATAGAGATGCGAAATTCACTGTCATTGGAGATACCTTGTACAAAAAGGGGTTTTTTGTCCGCTTCCTTATATGTGTGCACCCGTATGAGGTCCCACAAATCTTTCAAGATGTACACGAGGGATCATGTTCAAGCCACATTGGGGGTGGGTCTTTAGCAAAAAGGATAGTAATCCAGGGATACTGGTGGCTAACCTTGGGGAAAGATGCCACGACTTATGTAAAGAAGTGTGATAAATGTCAAAGGTTCACCACCATCCCTCACCAACCTCATCAGCCACTTACCTCCATCACATCCCTATGGCCGTTCATAGTATGGGGAATCGATAGGGACGTTAATAACTATCGATACCTAATCGTAGCAATTGACTATTTCTCAAAATGGTGGAAGCGTAGGCGATGGTCACGATTACGGAGCAGAAGAACTTCCAGTTCATCTGGAAAAACATTATATGCGGATATGGTCTACCCAACACCCTCATCTCAGATAACGGGACTCAATTCAAGAATGTATCCATGGAGAAATACTGTGAAAGAACAGGGGTAAAACAGTTCTTCTCTACCCCAGGACGACCTCAAGCTAATGGGAAAACTGAAGTTACAAATAGAACAATCCTAGACGGGATCAAGAAGAAACTCGAGGAGGTAAAAGGAAGATGGATTGAGCAGTTGTACATTGTACTGTGGGCCTACAGGACGATGACAAAGACTACTATCGGAGAAACCCCGTTCATGCTAACGTATGGATCATAATTCGTCATCCCCACCGAGATTGGGTTTCCTACTCACCGAGTCCAAATGTATGACCCCCAGAGAAATATGGAAGAAAGTAGACTCGACTTAGACGTGATCGAGGAAAGGAGGGAAGATGATGAGATAAGGCAAGCTGCCTACCAGCAAAGGACTGCCAGGTTTTACAACCAAAGGGTGAGGCAAAGGTCAGTCGTTGTGGGCGACCTAGTCCTAAAAATGACTTGGCAAAAGCCTAAAAAACTCCACCTAAATTGGCATGGCCCATATAGGGTCATTGATGAAGTCATCCCTGGAACCTATAGACTAAAGAACCTTGAGGGGGAACCCTTTTCCAACCCCTGGAATGAAGATCATTTGAAGAAATACTATTAATAATGTAGTGTCCTATCGGACCATGGTTGTAATGAATGTGTTTCTCAAACAAAACACTTCAAATGTTAATGAGAATGTCATATTGGACCATAATCTTGTGTTTATTAATTCTAGTATGATTGGGGTTATCCTCGTTAAACCACTATCGGCTATGATGAGGGTGAATGGTGGGAACAACCTCCCATTCACTCTTAAGAAAGACGAGGGGGGATTTGAAATAATTGAAAACATCATTTGTTTGGTGGTAACCACCCTCGGCTATGATGAGGGTGAATGGTGGAGATGACTCCCCATTCACTCTCAAGAAAGATGAGGGGGGACTTGTAATAATTGAAAAACATCATTTTCTTGGTAGTAACCACCCTTGACTATGATGAGGGTGAATGGTGGGGATGACCCCCCATCCACTCTCAAGAAAGATGAGGGGGGATTTGAAATAATTGAAAATATCATTTGTTTGGTGGTAACCACCCTCGGCTATGATGAGGGTGAATGGTGGGGATGACCCCCCATTCACTCTCAAGAAAGATGAGGGGGGACTTGAAATAATTGAAAAACATCATTTTCTTGGTGGTAACCACCCCCGACGATGATGAGGGTGAATGGTGGGAACGAACCCCCATTCACTCTTAAGAAAAATGAGGGAGGACTTGAAATAATTGAAAACATCATTTGTTTGGTGGTAGCCACCTTCAGCTATGATGAGGGTGAATGGTGGGGAGGACCACCCATTCTCTCTCAAGAAAGACGAGGGGGGACTTGAAATAATTAAAAACATTATTTCTTTGGTGGTAAGCACCCTCGACTATGATGAGGGTGAATGGTGGGGACAACCCCCCATTCACTCTCAAGAAAGACAAGGGGGGACTTGAAATAGTTGAAAACATCATTTGCTTGGTGGTAAACACCCTCGGCTATGATGAAGGTGAATGGTGGGGATGACCCCCCATTCACTCTCAAGAAAGACGAGAGGGGACTTGAAATAATTGAAAACATCATTTATTTTGTGGTAACGACTCTCGGCTATGATGAGGGTGAATGGTGGGGATGACCCCCCATTCACTCTCAAGAAAGATGAGGGGGGACTTGAAATAATTGAAAACATCATTTGTTTGGTGGTAACCACCCTCGACTATGATGAGGGTGAATGGTGGGGACGACCCCACATTCACTCTCAAGAAAGACGAGGGGGGAGTTCACAGGATGGTTAATTCAAATATCATAAGTTAAAACAAATCACGTAAGAGGCAAGCATAGAAGACAGGAAGAGACATTATATTATAAATCGTGTTACAAATGCTTGTCCAACAAAAATTTAGTACAAAAATATTTTTTACGTGAAAAGGGTATGGGCTACATACAACCACCCTATTGGGCAATATCAGCAGACAAGGCTTCAACATCCACTAGAGGAGTCTCTTTAGTGACCAAAATAGGCCGATCCTCAGAGGTGTCGGTGCCTTCGATGTGTACTTGAGACTCTAGTTGGGCTAGAGCCTCAGGTATGAGGGGGTCATCCATCTCCACTGCTTCAAGAGAGGGACGGATGGACGACACGGCATCAACAAATTTTAAGATGACCCATCGACAGGCCGTCTTAATCCCTCTTTTCAGGTACTCAATGCCAAAGCCTTGGAATTCATCCAAGAGCTTGTAAGCCTCCATACCACCAGCCTCGCCCTTCTTCACTACCTCTTTAAGTTCAGCCTTGAATTAGGCCCCGTTGTTGGTCAAGGCCTCTTCCTTTTCTTTGATGATGGAGTCCTTCACCTTTAGGTCGGCCTCGTGCTACTTCACTAGCACATCCAGGACCTTGGCATGCTCGATCCTCGCACTCTCCAGCTCTGCCCTCATAGTCTCCAGCTCGATCATCCTCATGTTGAATATCTCTCTTAGCATCATAAAACTTTTGCTAATTGGCAGCCATCCATTTAGTAGCAGAGGTGAAGGTACAGACATACTGCACAGACAAACACATGTTAAAAGGGGTCGAGAGAATAGTTCATGAAATGGTGGTAAATCAAAAAGAATGAAGTCGAAAAATATACCTGATCCAGAGTGTGCATACTATAGTCATAGACCTTAACCAGGGGCATCTTTGATAAGAATTCATAATCTGCGGCCGAGGGTACAGAAAACATTAAGGCTTTGGCCGCCCTCAGGTTAACTATGAGGGAAAAGGGATCAGCTTTGAGGAATGTAAGATTCTGAAACCAATAGGCGCCCATACTAAAAGAGGAGTTGATCCCCTCAGTGTGTTCTTGAGACACCTCCACCCTCACCCTCATCCGTGAGTCAGGTCGAGAGCCCCCAGGGACTTCAGGCTCCTTCCTTTTGTGACTATCGGCAGTCGGCTCAACATGTATCGGCCCCACAACCTTTGTCTTCTTCTGAGCCTACTGAGGCTCTTTACCACCAATAAACTAGGAGCAATCACCTCCCAGAGTTGATCAGATATATTTGCAGGATGACCTGAAAAGGAGATGATACATCAAAAAGATATAGTGGCAAAGAGGAAACGCTTGGATAAAATTAAAAATTGAGAAAAAATCTACTCACATAATTCTGTCAGGGGGCCGACCCTCAGACCAACTTCTTTGAGGAAGCGAGGGGTCATCAAATCTTTAAATTTATGAAGTTTACCCTCTTTCCCTTGTTCCCTTATGTAGTCATAATTCCCTTCTCATTCAAGCTGAGTTTGGTGTCTGACAGTGCTCTCATTGAAGGGTTGGACCATGACCTTGGAACCCTGGGGCTGTCTTCTAAAGGCTCTACCTCGACGGTGAATTACCAATCCCCAGAGATAAAGAAAATCTCTTCTTCCAATCGTGGTTTGAAGTTTGGGCCACGTAAATGAGTCTTTTGTCACACTTCCTCGCCCCAAGATGAAAATACCCAGGTTATTTGGATGAGGAAGTGATATTGTAGCAGGCTATAAAAAGATCAGCCGAGGGCTCATCAATGAAAGTATTCTTCCAGAGGGAGATAGAGCAGAGGATGATTCTCTAAGAGTTGGGAGGAATTTGAGAAGGAGCAACCCCAGGGGAAGATAGTATGTCAACTATTGCAGGGTGTAGAGGGAACCTAACACCTACCCTGAGCATCTAGTCATAAACAACAACCTCCCCCTCATTCCCCTGGAAGACTCTCTCGTCTGCATTTAGGACCCTCATAGTTATATTAGGATGTATACAAAATGTGTGCCTCCACAACAAGAGGTCATAATCCCTAATACATGATACGTAAGCCGAGGCACTAGAAGTGTCAACTTGATCAGCATCTAGATCCTCACTATCATCCTCAGAACCCATGGCCCCAAATCTCTCAGCTCAATTCTTGTCGATGGTCCATCTATAAAGGCCACCTGGAAGGTAAGAGAAGACAGGGCTGTTACAGGAACAACCTCAGAATGTACCGTACCCTTGGACTATCGGCTTGGATCAAGAGTGGACATCTCTCTCCTCCCAGAAGGCCCAACACTAATTGGTGACGATGCTCTCTCATTCATCTCTCCCTCATACGTTTGACTCTCGGTTGGACAACATGAAGACCCACAGGACTCAGATGGAATTATTGTGGCCAAAGGAATGGGGAAGATGGGTCATACCCAATTAGGGTCGTCTGCTCATCTTCGTTCGTAATCCTCCTCTAAACGTCTGATCCCAGTGAAGAACTTCTCCCTCAAGGTTAGAAATTCCTCGGCTAAATCGTAAAGTCTTCTAAGCATTAAGGGGAGGACCCTACAATTGAGAAATTTGTTCCAACTAACTACAAACAAGTTTATAGTTTGACCAAGTTAACTTTTGGATTAAAACCAAATAAATAAAGGGTTTTGATCATGAATACCCAAGAACAAGTGGAAACAGGTCCACCGGAGAAGAGCGCTAGAGAACAACCGGAGAACTAAAGAAGTACCGCAAATAGGCACTAAACCACTAAGAATTGGTGGAGGAATGATCCTAAAAATTCTAAAACCTAAGGCTCAACCCTACAACTACCATAGGATAGTAGGTTCACATGCCGAAAGGGTATAAAACAACTAATAAAAACTGAAAAAAAAACTAAAGAAAGAAAGCAAACAGAAGTGGAAGATAAATAGGGAATTGGGGCAGAAAGAGTAAGTGAGAATGAACGGTGACACAACCAAGCTTGGAACACAAATAAAGGTGAAGAATGGTAGAAATGTCGATTTGAGCTTCTAAAGAATTTAGCGACAGAAAGCTTAAGCGCGAAGAAGAAAAATAAATGATTATTCCAAAATCCTTTAAATACCTTGTTATTTATGGGCCCAATAATCAATGCAAGACATAACCCACGAGGAGTGGCATCATTAGGGAGTAAAGCCCAAGAAGATGTGTGAAACTGTCACATTGGGGAAACGTAAACGATGGTGGATATCTGACAAGGTGTCAAGCAACTTGACAAATGTCACTCATCAAGATGATCACGTAGTTAGCATTCAAAGGCAACAATACCCTTCAGCCATCTCAACAACATCGATGGCTAAGGGCTGGGGGTGATTTATATACCAATATATAACCTCGGCTAGGTCGAGTGTGTCCTCCACCCAGACAAGGGCTCAGGTCCAGGACGAGTTCAATTATCACAGTTCCGTGATAGGAAGGTTCGGCCAAGATGATCCCTCAGCCAAGAACAGATGACCCAATAAGGGGTCGGCCCCTCATCATGAACTAGATGACCATACAAGGGGCCAACCCATCATTATGAACCCGATGACCATACAAGGGGCTGACTCCTCGTCATGAACCAGACGACCCTTCAAGGCGCCGACCCCTCATCAAGGACCAGACGAACCTTCATCACGAGCCGGACGACGCTATAAAGGGAAGACAGCAAGAGGCCCACATACAGTCGGGCCCAATACTAGCAATAACTTTAGCCTCGACTTGGCATCCTAAGCCGAGGGTGATATCATCACAGCGCATGACTTGGGAGATGCGTGGAATAGTGCGCACGAGACTCATATAGCACGTGGACTAAACCGTTATAATAATATTATCCCCTCACGTTAGGGAATATTATGTCATCATTAATTGCAAGTGTCACATCCAGGTGTGAGCAAGGGATTGTCTAGATCATCATTCTTATGCACCATGCATGCTTGGGGGGTACACTACACCCACCAAGCCCTATATATACTAGTCATCTTGAACCTTGTAAAGGGATCGATAATGGTAACCCTAGCTAAAACTCTGCTTGTAGACACAGTAGAGAGAGAGAGAGAGAGTGTGTGTGAGCTTATGAGCATTGTATCCAAGGCCATTAGTGCCCATATTTAGTGGAGATCACACTCACAGTGGATGTAGGCCTAATTGGCTGAACCACTATACATCATTGTCTTCATTACTCTTATACTCATCCCCTTATATCTACTTATACATATATATCTCTATGGCTGCCATTGTTATCATTGTTTGAGATCTCCACCTCTTATCTGGTGGTGCTGAATCCCAGAATCATCATATATTAAAAAACCTATTGATAAAGATATTAAAGGGAAAAACAATGTTAGACTCTTGCCTCATTTGCATGAAAAATTGAACCACAATAAGCGATAAACACATAAAATTAATTTAGGCGACTCACACTCTTCAAAAATCAATGTAAACACGTGCAAATTCATATAAAGTGGGACCCACAACCCACACGCATCACAGATTAAGCTACAACAATGGAAAATATACATTATTTTTATTCCTTAACGTGTTTAAAAGTTTCACTATTTATGTTTTCAACATAAATTAAGGTGGGATGAGTTATGTCATTTCTATTTATAACCTCAAATATTGTACCTAATATCTTTTTGGCCTAAACTTAAGGTGGGCAGTTGCCCACCTTCCATCCTTTTTATATCCGTCCATGACATCCACCTGTGACAACATACCTAAATAAATTCCAACTTTCTCAATAAAATTAATCCAAGGAACAACTAAAAATTAAAGATCAACATTTTGTTTAGAGGCTAAGATGCTCTTAAAAGCCCTTATTTTAGCATTATTCTAAACAAACACAACAATCAATCTGAAGACAAAGACAAAGTAAATCATAAAAAGAAGAAAAAATTGAAAAAAGTATATCCAGATTTGACTCTTACATTCTAAAAGAAAGATCGGTGGAATTTAAAAAGGAAGAGAATAAAAATGTGTGTGTATAATTTGATACTTGACTTTTACCACTTAAGTTATTATATTGATGAATTGTTATGTACGAATGAGTGTAAGTAAGGGTTTCATATAAATATGTGTGTGTATATGTTTGTGTGTGTGAGCGTGTATATGTGTGTGAGATACATATATATATATATATATATATACACACACACACACACACACACATACAGAGAGAGAGAGAGAGAGTATAGTGGTAGACGAGTGTTAGGTTGATTTTGTGTGAGGAGAGCTAGGTTACTTTTGGAGAAAAGAGGTTATAATTTGAGATGGAGGGAAGAAAGTTAGCCCTTTTTTTCCTTTACGCGTATCAAAATATTTTATAGGGAAAGAAAAATCCATCATACTTTTTTGCTAGATATGCATTTACACTTTTCATTAAAAATAGTCATAATATATATATATATATATATATATATATATATATATATATATATATAAAATTAATTAAATATGATTGTGATGTTTAAACTGTCATGTAAATTAACACTATTATGTATATAATGACGTTTTATAAAAAAAAAATATCATGCAAGTAATAGTACTATACTATTATTGACATTTTTTTGAAAATGTCTTAAGTCATTTTTTTAAAATCGTCTTTAAAAGGTATTTTTCTTGTATTGAAATGTTAGAAAGTGTGCCTTTGGCATATATGGATGTCACTAACATGTGAGAAAAATGAATGGGTGAAGGTAAGCACATGAATACACCCAAAAGTGACTAAATGAGGACTATATGAATATTCACCACAACATCACCACAAATGATCATGGTTAACCATGGGAGAGAAAAATATAAATTAGGATAAGATATGAGTACAAGAGAAAAAGGAAGGGCTAATATATAAAAGTGACAAATTAAGATAAGCTACGCGTAGAAATGACGAGGAGTGTTATCTAAGGGTTAACCTTTTCTAACATTACTAGTAATGTTTGACTTTCTTAAAAGCATGGTCTTGGCTTTAGCAATGAAAGCATTTGTATTATCAAAGACAATCCCACATGTGTCATCTTTCACTCGAATGGTGGAATTGTATGCAATAGGCTTCTTTCCCTCCTTCTTAGCTTAGTGGGACACTTAGCTATCCAATGGCTATAAACCTCACACCCAAAACATATATTTGACTCATCCCTCTTAAATTTATCATTGCGATTCTTAGGGAATTAATCAGCCCCGTTATACTTATTTTTGTTGAACTTCTTTACATCTTTCGATCATTTTTCAAACTTGAGAAATTTTCTAAACTTATTTGTAAACATGGACGTATTGTCAGAATTGATGTTAGACTCATCATCCAAAACTCATGTTTCCTCCTTTTGAGATTTCAAATAAATGCCCTTATATTTCTTTGTTTTTTCGGAGGAGAACATGTCAATCTCATAGGTTTTAAGATCATCCAGAAGATCTTCGACTTTCGTAGAATCTAAAGTACCCAAGGATTTCAAAATAGTCACTTTTGAATTAAATCTTTCAGGATAATACCTTAAGATTTTCTTGACTACTCGATTTTTGAGTATTCTCTCTCCTAAGTTAAATGATGAGTTAACAATATCCGACAATCTTGCATAGAACTAATAAAAGGTTATGTTCTCCTCCATCTTAATATTTTTGAACCAAATGGTGAGGTTTTGCAGTTTGTAATCCCAAACAACACTAGTACCTTCATGGGTGAGTTGGATTATGTCCCATGCCTCTTTTTACGTTTTACATGTCATAATATGAAACTCCTCTAGTGTGACTACACAAAACAAATAATTTAAACATGGTGAATTATAGATTGCTAACTTATGCTCTTCGTCACTCTAATTTTCTACGGGTTTAGGGATTATATATTCCCCTCCTTTTAAAGTAGGTGGAGTTCACCCTTTACCAAATTCTAACTAAACTAGCTCATCTATAACCTTAAGTGTTGATTTCATACGCATCTTCTAGAATGCGTAATTATACCCATTAAACATAGGTGGCCAAGAAAGCGAATGACCTTCCATGTAAAAACCTCCCATATTCTATCCTAAATAACTTATAAACACCCGTTCTAATACTAATTCGGATAAGGAGGATGGCCAGAAACACACTAATCAATTTTTTTCTTATTCAAATTAAACAATTTTAAATAACCCAAATAAACTAAAACTAATTTTAAACCAAAGTTGTTATTAAATGATTAACCAATTTTATCTTAACCTAAAACAAGTATTTATTTGAGTGTATCATAAGATAATTAAATCTAACCAGAACGTCCGATGTAATAGGAAAATCCAAATGGGAAAAACCTTGGATAGCCCAACCAACATAATTCACTATGATACCTAATTATACAAGACTGATAGAAGACTTACACAATGACTCGACACCCTCACAAGCCTTTATGTGTCTTTAATATTCAAATGCTTCTCCCTAAGATGCGCACAGGCTCCTCACTATATTAATTATCAAGTTCTATCTGGATATCTTCCTAATTTTTATGTTGATACACGACCTCACCCCACAAGAATCTACGAAGCATGGAAACATGAAACATGTTATGTACCTTGTCTAAGTGGTGTGAAAGTGCTAAATGATACGCAAGATTCCAAACTCAAATTATAATCATGAATGTACCAATGAACTGTGTGGACAACGTCTCCCTTTTCCGAGTGTGGTTCACCCTTTTTATAGGTGATACCTTGAGATGTACATGATATCCTACTGAGAATTGAACGTCTTTCCTCTTTAAGTGTACATAACTATTCTTTCAATTCTTTATATTCTTGATTCGCTACCAAATCATCATCGTCACATTTTTTTCGTCTCCTAAACATATTTTAGTCCCAATAAAATAATCTCACCGGGATCTAACAAAAATACGATTAATCTACATGAAATCCAAAACACACGCTTGCAACATATCCTCCAAAATATGGTTCACCCTCTGTGTCTACCCATATGTCTGAGGATAATATAGCATACTAACGTGAAACCTTGTCCCTATCACTTCCTTGAATATACTAAAATAGGGACACAAATGTCAGATATTTATATGAAATGATCAACAAAGGAAACCCATGCAATTAAAAAACATATGCCAAAATTCAATCATTTATATTCCTATGGAGATAAGTTTGTACAAACAGGAAAGTAATGTGATAGCTTCGTGAAACGAACCACTATCACCGACATAAAGTCATGATTGCATGGTGTCAAGGTTAATACCATGATAAAATCCACGGTAATGTTGTTCCAGTTACAATTGGGAATGGGTAAGGGCTATAATGTACCTGATGACCTCTGATGATCCACTTTCACAATCTAATGAGTATTACACCAGGACAAAAGTGTAGCAACATTACTTTTCATAAATTCCCACCAATACTACCTATGCATATCTTGGTACATCTTATCCCCATCGAGATTCACCAAAAACTGATAACCATGGGCCTCCAACATAATCTCCCTACAAAAGTCCTCGTCAAATGGTGAAATTATGTCTCCTTATACCACAAAATACTATCCAACCTAATGGTGTAAAGAGGTACACATGTAGCAATAATTCTACCATGTTCACCTTGCATGCCATGTCATCCATTTATGCTATGACTACCTTCATAATGATGTTGTGATTCATTATGGTAATCCCAAAAAGGGCATCCACCAACTCATCAATCACCAACAATGAACCGCAATCCGACACGTAAAGATTATAGATAACCTTCAATTCAATTGATGACTCAAAGTATCCATCATAAGGTTGGCCTTTACCAAGTGATACTAAATCATGAAATGAAAATCCTTGATTAAATCGAAGCACCTTCGCTACCTTATGTACAAGTCATTCTGCATAAACAAATATTTACGATATTATGGTAACTAAAGAGCTTAAATTTCTCACCCCATAAATAGTGCCTCTGAACATATTCTGGAAACACTACCACCACTAACACCAAATAATTAGTCGAATAGTTGACATCGTGAGGCTTTAAATTCCAAGCAAATAAGAAATTGGTCATTTATATTGCATTAATACCCTACCTTTTTCGTGCGGGGAAGAATCAACATAAACTAAGTACTAAAACCCACTCCTAAGTAGAACTAAAATTGGCATCGAAGTCAACTTATCCTTAAGATTGTTAAATCCGGTTAACACCTCTCACTCCACACAAACATAATCCCCTTCAATATCAACTCAATAAATGGCCATACTATCCTCGAGATTCCCCTTGTGAACGTATGATAGTAGTGTATTTAACGATAAATGATATAATTTTGAGTCATTGTGCTTGTACACTTTGTGTGTACTGAACGGGACCAATTTGAGATAATTATATTTATACTGAATGTATAAGGTAGTACAACGCTCATGGTTATAATGAGTGCTTAAGATCGTACTATGAACATAATTTATGGACACGCGCATTTGCTGTTCATTACTTTGACCAACTAGGTGAGATTCATTTATAGATCAATAAGAATGGTGTATTGGGTCATGATGATTATGTATGGTGAAAGGTAATTGTGGATGCAATCAACGTGTTCGTATAGAGATTGATGATACCCTCTTGATGAAGCTTATATATTTTGATTATATAAATCCCGTTCGGTGGATTTCATTATCCAAAATCCCAAATAAGTTAATTGAATGATCTTAAGGAATTTACAAGGAGGTCTATTAAATATCATCAGTAGTAATTTAATTTAATCAATGGTAATCTGTAATATTAGCTTGGGGAGATTATCGAGAATCTAATAACGAGGATCTTAATTATAATTTTGGGATAATATATGCGACACCCTGCCTAATTAAATACTTGCTGATCAGTCCTTTATTAAATTAAATCAGAATATCCAATTGGTTCAGAATATGCATCACTGTCAAAAACTTATTATTAACACTAACCACATAATATTTAAAAAGGTTCATGCCAAATATTTTATCTTTTAATTTACATAAAATCAAATTAACCAATTATTAAACATACACCATTCAAACTAATCTCATATGAAATAAAATGAATTAAATAATAAATGTGACTGAAGTAAACACTTTTAGCCTAAATACCAAATACAATAATCCAACAACTGAAAGGAGTAAATAAATAAATCCACCATCTCTGACTGTTTGAATAAGTAAAAGGGGCTACATGCCCTAACTGAAGTAAATAACTCAAGATGAAGAAACGAAAGTCATGGAGGCGTCTACTACTAAGTCCTGTAACTTCCACAGCAGTTAAAACTCTTCAAATGAACGGAACTCCAATACTTGTTGTCCCTGTGACTGGGCACCTAAAATAATTTGACAAAAGAAAAGAGATTGGCAGTAAATAGGTCAGAGCTCGTGTTGAAAATAATTTAAAAATCAGCAAGTGCTTAAATGAAAACAATAGCACATATAGTGTTCATGTTAGATTCTCATACTCTCACTTGAGGTACTCACCTCTCATCTAATGTGCACACCTAACGTGTATAATTAACTCACCCTAGTTATGCTACCCCGCCTAACTAGTTCGATAATGCACAAACATCACGCAAACACTCTCAAATGTTTATCCACATCTCCCGTATCCCATATTACCATATGTTAAGGATCATTATTCACATACACAACCGTTATTCTCATAGACATTATTTTACTCTTTAAGTTAATTTAATAAATATCATTATTTCCATATCTACTAAACATGCTCAATAAAATAAGTTACAGGTATACATATATTTATCTCTCTCTCTCTCTCTCTCTATATATATATATATATATATATATATATATATATATATATATATATATATATATATATATATATATAAAGTAGGAAATTTATGTATGACATAAGATAGCACCCTGATGTCATCAATATGAAATTTTTTTGTACTACCTATTTTACCCCTCAAATTTTTGGTTTTCCCCCTTTTTTTACTTACCAAATTTACACTTCAATTTAAATTGGGGGGACTTTGGTCAAAGTTACTTCATCACTTTGTTCATGATCTCTCTCATTTCTCACACAAACATCTGATTCTCTACTTCTCCCTCGTTCTCTCATCGTGTACCCAAAAGAACCCTACCACAACATAAACATTAACCCATTCTCTCCTTAACTCCAATCCATCACCTCCTCCTCCTCCTCTACACCACACCCTTATGCACACAGCTACCCCACCATAAATCCACGCATACACCATCACCCTCTGAGATCCAAGGTTGTCGCCTGTCCCCCATAGTGGATTGAATTACAGTAGTGTCCTTTGATTTCTTTATTTCCATCTCTGATTTTTTATGCCCAAATCTGTTTCGTGCGATATTACAAGTGTTGATTTTTGGGGGTTTAGTTTAGGGTTCAAGTGTTTGATTTTTTTTATGCCCAGATCTGTTAAATGTGATTTTTGTAATATCACTCTTGCATTCACTAGATCACTTGATGTCTTAATTAGAGAAAAGATGATGGAAGATAAAAGGTCTCCATAGGAGGTATATTTTTTCGGGTTTATTGGTTGAAAAATTAATATGAGTGTTTGTTTATTTAAATGTGGGAAGTATATGACTCTTAGGGGTATTTATTTTGAAAGTAATTTCTCCAATATGGTTTTTACTTAAACTTGGTACTTTTCTGAAATGAGATATATTGGAATCTATATGTGCAGGTTCAAGACATCTATTTGTGATGTTGTTTATTTCATAGAAGTTTATGATGTAAGAATCATACCATATAACCATTTTATTTTTGTACACATGATATTGTGATGAATCTCTGATTGTTTAGATATATACCAATTTGGGGTGTTTATTATAAGAAACATACCATATAACGAATCTCTGTTTATTTAGATACAAACCCATTTGGGTTGTTTATTGTAAGAAACATACCATATAACCATTTTCTTTTTTTAAACATTTAATACTATGACGATAGGAGCTTATCTTAGGTTTTTAGTCCTTCTCTCTATTTTAGTCCTTCTCGCTAATTTTTTTTATTCTTATTCTCTGATGCAAGATTATTTCATTAGAAATTAAAAATATTGATAAATGAGGTAGTTTCTATTATACCTAAGTTTATTTTGTATTCATTTTGGTTTTAATATATTGATCCCGTCGTTGAACCCGATTCAATTTGCACATCTTCACACTATTTGACTAATTTTCTTTTTTTTTTATTCTTAGTCTTTGGCGCGAGTTGTCTCTCGATTGAGGTAGTCTCTTGAATTTCTTTTGGGTGTGTATTTTTTATTCAAAGTATCTCACGGTATTAGGGTTTAGGGCTTGCTAGTGTTTATAATGTATTTTTTTGGTATGTACTAATTTGTTTCTTATTTATGTTTTGTTGTTTTTCATTTGGTGTTTATTTTCATTCTTTATTGTTTTGTCTGTCTGATGTCACACACAAACATATTTGGTTGTTTTTAGTCTATATAAGTGAATTACTCATATTATTCAAAGTGTATACATATGTGAAAACATATAACCATGACATCATCTTTTATTTTGAGTAATTGTCTCAACTAAACCATGCACCCTAATCTCGATTTTACTTGAGTTATGTTTAGTTTTGTGTAAGTGTCTTTTGTTATGGATTGGAAGCTAATGCCAAATGTGACTTTGGGGAATTTCTATCTCTTTAAATATTTATGTTACTTGAACTTTGGTGGATTTTTCTGGACTATATTTACACCTGAGAAGCACCCCCAAGGATGGCATGAAGATCGATATTAATTCAGAGGCGACAAAGGGAGCAATGAAAGGGAAACAATGCTCCAGAAGGGTGAGTGAATTTCCTTAATTGATCCTAAAGTACATAGTTTGAAGAGAAAGTATTTACCTATGATGTTGGTGTAGCCGAGGTGGACTCACTCGCTGCCAGGACTTCGACATCACCACTGATGGAAATACCACTTGCACCACTAAGAGTTAATTGAAATCCTCATGTTCATCATTTCCACTCCGTTAGTTTTACATATTGGTTCTCACTCTGTTAGTTTGAGTTTTGAGTTGATTTAATTTTGAATATTGATTCTCACTCATTTTGTGTGGTGTTTGCTGATTTGTTTTAATTATACAACATTCTAACTTACAACATACATATTACTTTCAGTGTTGAGTTCTTATTTGTTTACAGTTTTACTACATCATTCGGCATAAAGTGTAATTTCTTTGTAGCTATTTTTGATCTTTAGTTGAAATTTATTACCTGTTAATAAGTTTTGATTCCGAATCAAATGGTTCTAATTTTTTTCTTCTTTGTTTAAGGGTTGATTTAGAAGTTATGGTTTCATAATGTTTGAGATATTGACGAGGTAGTATTTGCGCGAACATTTTCTGTTTTATAGTTTTTTCGTTTAATTTGATTGAAATATAACTATTGCTTCCTCATTCGATTTAGACGTTCCTTAATTGGTACATTTTCCCATTTACATGAGTTATAGTTATTATAGTTAGATGTTCCTAGTTAGTTGTTTCAAATGTATAAAACTCGAGATTTCTATTGTTTTTTCAGTTTTCTCGATCTAATCATGCTTTTTTCGTTATATATTTTATGTTGCTTTGCTCATAGCAGCCCCTGTTTCAAACCAAAGAAATTCAAGTTGGAAGCCCTATTGTAGATTTTAAAATTAATAATAACCAACCCTACATTATCATGATAGAACAATGATACAACAACACACAGTAACTGCAATCAATTTGTTAGTGTTTCCAGTCCAAAGCAAGTTTCAAACCCAAGAATGAATCATATCCAAGAGTCTAGCAGACCATTTATAGTTATTGAATTTGTATAGAAGAATAGGGAGGATGATAGATTTGATATGATGGTCTATACCAGTAGTGGATAGGAGGTGCCCTTTCTATTTTTCTAACTTGATTCTGGCCTTATCCATAAGAGCCTGCGAGTGAGCATTAGAAAGGCTACCTGTGGCCATCCCCGATCCTCGCGACGGGAGAGGATCCTTGGTCCTATGCGTCCCTCTTGGGAGTGCTTCGTCCGACGTCGTTGATGAGGTGAAAAATGTATAGAGATGGAGTCGCCAGTCTATTTTACTCAAAATAGACAAAAGAAAAGGGATTTATCTCGAAGGACAACATCCAAAGACATACTGATACATACGAGACCAAAATGATTCGAAAAAGGGTTTGGAGGCTAAGTTAGGAAATGGGAAAGTGTTAGGAACCCATTCCGCCCTTACGGTCTCTCATGGGTAGTTTCTATTTTCCTTTATTTCCCCGTGATATGTGATCATGTGTATAAGTAGTGGAGACAGGAATCATCGAGTTATATCATGGAAGAGATAAAGCGAGTCATCCGTAGGAATGTTCCTAATAATAATATTAGAAAATAGGATTTGCACGATTATCCTCGCGTTGATCATTATAACGGAACGATAACGCACATGAAATAATACACCACTAAGAACAAATATATGTATATATAGAAATTAAGAGAATTGAGTTTAAAGAATATGGAGAAAATAGAAAATGAGAGAAAAATAGGAATAGGACTCAAGTCACGGGTTTTACCCCGAGGTGCCTACGTAGCCTATAAAGGCATCAAAGTCCATGCAGTTTGCATGCAAAATGAGGTGTGTGATTTATCCCATAAATCCAATCGGGGACTTCTCTTATATGTGTGTCTAAAAAAGTGTTTTAGTTATGAGAAAAGTGTGAAAATTCTCGTTTGGAATTTATGAGCAAATCCTCTTTTTCTTGCTTTTTGGGTTTTATCTATATGAAAAATAAGAGATTTGCAATAATACTAAATAAAAAGTATATTAAGATATGTGAGATGAGAGAATCAAAGTGCTAAGTAATAAAACAAGTTAATGCGAATTTTGGAGAATTTAAAGAGAGAGTTGAAAGAGTTGGACCGTCTTGGAGATCTTGAGCTTGATCTTGGATGTTGGAGAGAAGCCCTTGCACTTATATGATGATGGAGGTTACTTAATTCACCAAGTTTGATGAAGAATTTGATGAAAGTTGAAGGTTGTAAAGGGATTTGGATGTGGAAATCACGCTGACTTCGAGAGGGGTTTTCTGAGCTTGCTGAGAGTAATGGATCTCTGATTGCGTTTCCTATTGGAATGAGGTTAGGCCCTCCTTTTTATAAGCCCAGGGCATTTTCGATCGGCATAGCTCTGGTCCTACCAATCGATAGGTGTTTTTAGGCACACTATCGATACGCAGGGTTTGGAACGTGCCATTTGACAGTGTCTTTGAGGTTCCTTCGGAAAATTGGTCGTAGAGCATGAACCGTTGATTCGAATCACGCACGGGGTAAACTGTTGGAAAGTTATTTCAAATACCTTAGAAACTCTTGGGACCGCTCTCGAGTTTGAGAGTTGACTTTGGGACAAATGTGGCTTGAAACCGTTCGTCGGTCCTTTGGACGAGGAAACTTCAGACGCAAACGGATCGTTTGTCTGCATGGTAAGTTAGAATCACGCACGGGGCGAATAGTTAGAAAGGTTAGGAGATGTACTGCAACATTCCAAAGAGTTTGACCTAGTTTGGGGAGTTGACTTTGGTCAACCGAGGCCTGAAAGCGTTCGGTGACCTTTCGGAGTAAAATGGATCGTTCGTCCGTACCGTAAGTCAGAATAGTGCATGAGATGGATTGTTGGAAAGGGGATTCAATGCCTTTCGAAGAATCATTCAGTCTCGGTTGAGCTAAAGAGTTGACTTTGGTCAAATGGAGCCTGGAAGAGTCCAGTGACCTCCTCATCGAGTTTTGGGGGAAATGGGTCGTTCATCTGCATCGTAAGTCAAAATTGTGCACGTGATGGATCATTGGAAAGGGGATTCAGTGCCCTTAGAAGATTCATTCTGTCTCATTCGAGCTAAAGAGTTTGAATTTAGGTCAAACGGAGCCTGGGAGTACCTGATGGCCTTTAGGTCAGTACCCGGGGTATGACTTGGGTTTGTAATAGTGAAGGGAGGTTCTAGGGACCTAAGGAGATATTAGGGGGGGGGGGTATTAGAATGGGGTGTCTATAGATCCCCTCGACGGGTGAGTTTGGAACAAACGATAGCCGTCAAATTGACAGCACATGATGCCTTTGAAAGAGGATGACCGGAGGGTCGAGGTCGAATCTGAGGACCTAAGGATGAGGATGACTGAATTTTTGAGTCGAAGCTGATTATGAGGGCTTAAAGATGAGGGTGACAAATTTTGTGGGTCGAAGATGATTCACCGGGATTAAAGGGGCATGCTGGGGATGGTCTTAATGGAAGTGAGGACCAAAGATTTAGGTCAATTCCGAGGACCTACAACAATGATGGGGGTGACCAATTCTGTGGGTCAAAGCCAATTCTGGGGACTTAGGTTTTGTTGACCGATTCTGTGGGTCGGAGACAATTCTGTGAGCTTAAGCTGGGGATGACCAATTCTGCCGGTTGAAGCCAATTTTGCGGGCTTAAGGTGAGATGACCAATTCTGCGAGTCGAAGCCAATTCTATGGGCTTAAGGTGAGGTGATCAATTGTGGGGGTCGAAGCTAATTCTGCAAGAATAAGGTGAGATGACCAATTCTGCGAGTCGAAGACAATTCTGTGGGCTTAAGGTGAGCTGAACAATTCTACGGGTCGAAGCTAATTCTGTGGGCTTAATGCGAGGTGACCAATTCTGCAGGTCGAAGCCAATTCTGTGGGCTTAAGGTGAGGTGAATAATTCTGCGGGTCAAAGACAATTCTGTGGGCTTAAGTTGAGGTGACCAATTCTGTGGGCTTAAGGTGAGGTGACCAATTCTGCGGATCGAAGCCAATTCTACGGGCTTAAGTTTGAAATGACCAATTCTGCGGGTCGAAACCAATTCTACGAGCATAAGGTGAGATGACCAATTCTGCGGGTCGAAGCCAATTCTGCGGGCTTAAGGTGAGATGACCAATTCTGTGGGATTAATCCAATTCTGCGGGCTTAAGTTTGAAATGACCAATTCTGTGAGTCAAAGCCAATTCTACAAGCTTAAGTTGGGGATGACCAATTCTGTGGGTCGAAGCTAATTCTACGGGCTTAAGGTGAGATGACCAATTCTGCGGGTCGAAGCCAATTCTGCGGGCTTAAGGTGGATGACCAATTCTGCGGGTCAAAGCCAATTCTACGGGTTAAACTGATATGTTATTTGGGAACTCTATCAGAGAGATTACCTTGTGGTTTTAATTTGAGCCAGGGAGCCAATTTCTGGGGACATCATTGTGTCTTTCAGAGACTTTACCGGGGGAACAACCAATCTGATGTTGGGGAAACGATTAGGTGGTCGAGGGTTTGAACGCATTTCTCAGGGAAATTTGAGACCTTTGGGAAATAGGATGTGATCCTGAAGTTTTGGATATTTTTGAGGTCCTCTGGGGATGTTGTAAGGGAGAGATTCGCTTGGCTTTTGGGAGTTCCGCTGGGGAATAGGGGCTCTTCTTAAGGGGGTGAGAAATTTTCCTGGTGAAAATTTTCTAAATCCTTTTCGGGATTTTTAGGAACTTTTTGAGGATTTTTTAGGGTTTTCTAGTATTTTTTGGGAATTTTTGTACGAAAATTGAAGGGGGGTGCCGGTCGGCATGGTGTGGAGGGTGCCATTCGACAGTGGAGGAGGTATCTCTCTTTGGAGACGGTGCGTTAGGTCTTAAATGGCCTGACCAGTGATAGGGTACGACTTTTCCTTCTTCAGTCCTGGTCTTTGTGTGCTCTGATTTTGTATTTAACATATATCTGCAGGGGATTTTTCAGGTGACCTTTCACCCTTGGGGGACGACCGTTCAGGACACGGGGTTGACTAGAGTAAATGCGCAGATGAGGCATTTGCTAGCACATGAATTTGGTCACTCTTGGTATCTCGGGGGATGGTGGTCTAACAGATTGCTGAGGGGGAGGCGGTGGTGCCACTTGCGAGGCCCCCTATATCTATAAGGCGGGAGCGGCTATTGCTGGAGGATGCGAAGATCACGGGGATGATTGGCAAGTCCTACTTGCTGTACACTGATACGGCTATGCCTTAGGATTATATGGACTTTGTGACAAGCTAGATGATGGCGCGCATCATATATGATGCATTGCCCTTCCCTCCTGTGAGTTCGAGTCGGCCAATGGGATCCTCCCACAGTAGTGGTGGTCCTTCGACATCTAGAGCGACGAAGACTTCGAAGGTTCCCTTTGTGCGATTGCATACTCCTTCGTATAATATCCGGTGAAATGATGGAGGGATGATGCCTATGTTGCATCGTCCTCATGCGATGGACCCGAAAGATTTGGGTTTGACAGAGGAGGTTCTTCCTCTGAGGTATATCTTCTATGTTCTTCTCCTTTAGTTTATTTTGATCTTTTCTGCTTGACACTGATTTTGCTTTTCTTGCAGCATGTTCGGGTGTCCAGCACTTGGCTGAGGGACATTAGGGACTATATATTTTCGACGACTACCTATATTAGGGATGTAGTTCCTATTCCTTATTGCTTGGTGTCGTCAACCTCATCTGGGGAGGAGTATGGTTCAGGTAGCGATGGTGCGTCATCTCACCGTCGGGAAAAGAGAGTGCGTCGTAGGAGTGGAAGCTCTTAGAGGAAAAGGCAAGTGAGAGAGAGAGAATGTGGGTTCAGGCTGAGTCGCATTTATTTTTTATTTTCTTGCAAAATGATGTAACACAGAGAATATCTATGCAATACAATGAAGTTTTTTCATTCTCTTTTATTAATGATGAATGAATTAATGCACATGCGCTTTTTACTTTGTTGCTGAGACCGTAAAAAGAAATATTTTTGGGATTTGAAGGAAAGTTAAAATGAGAATTTATATAAAGATGGAAAGAGGAATTTTTGAAATTCTTTTGAGAATATCAATTTCTTTTTATTGAGTTTCCTGAATTTGATAAAACAGGAAAAATGAAATTTTCAAAAGTTGGGAGTTGCCGATCAGCAAGCACCTTGTCCTACTTATCGGTAGGTTAGTCCAGTCCCATTAATTCAAAGATTTTATTAGTAGCCTCTTCAGCCTTTGGTACCTTGTGGGGCAGGATTTCCTCCAATTTCTGCAGGGGTTATCTCTTTTATGGGAGGTTTCATGTATAAACGAGGGGTAAGAGTGGGGTGTTTTTCTCACACCTTCACATTCTTACTTTCTTGTTCTGTGAGATGGATCTCCCTGGTAGTGTTGAGTTTGTCAACTAACTCGGGACTTTGGAGGCGATGTCCTCCTACAACATCGACTATGATGCCTACAACATGCATCGAGTTTCTTTATGGCGTAATCGTCCCATAAAGTGGAATATTCTGATGGCGGCGGTACAATTCTGGTACCTTGAAGACCATGTATTCTGCTTTTGCTTGGAATAAGTCTGTCCAACTTATGAGGAATTTTCTTCCATATTGGGGATAAATCCCGGTGTTACAGCGGCTCTGCCTGAGTTTTCCCGTTCTCCCCGAGAGTTGTTGTCCGAGCTTCTTTATGTTTCGTCCTCGGCGGCCAGATCACTGGTGACTGGAGGTATGATTTATCTTTCGGCGGTGTTGCAATCTTTGCATTTGCAGGAGGTTGGTGATGCTGGATATGCCAGAGTTGTCATTCTTGGTTTGGTTTCAAAATTGCTGCTGGTGACCGAGGAGCTGCTGGTGAATCCACAACTTGCAACTATTACTTCATGGATGTCCTACCATCATAATCCAGCAACGGTGATACTTCCAGAGACTTTGAATGGCTTAGATTCCTGGCTAGAAGGTTGTTCTGACTTTTTGAGGGGTATCCCTCTTATGATGTTCATGTGGTTGTCTGAAACATTCCGCCTAGTGACTTCCTCCAGAATACCCTTTGTGACTTGTACCCAATTTCTTTTTGCACCATTTCATCGGTGTTGGCCTAGATATTGAGAGCCGGGAGAACTGGTTCATGGAGAATGGGGCTCTAAATCTGTACTGGTCATTACCTTGGTGGGGACAGCTACTGCCTATTCTGGAACTGGGAGAATACCTGTATGTCTGGCTGGTTGGTCTTAGCCAGACCTCTTTCTATTTCCCTTGACGTCTTCTGTGACAATTTGTCTGGGAGAAGATCGTGCCACCTCGGACACTAGACTTCTTTTCGGTAGAAGATTTGACAGAGCATCTGCGCACGCATCTTGGCTCTTTATGGGAGAGTTGACGTACGTCGTCCCGTCCCTCTCAGTCTGTTGGGAGAGTTTGGCACATCCATGGGGATTATATGAAGTGGGTATGGAGGAGAGTAGTTAACAAGATGTGGGAAGTGGAGACTGGACAAAGGTGGCTTGCCTTATCTGATACCATGGAGGGAGGTGTGGTAGTTTTTCTGAGGCTAGTTCGAACTTATCGGTCCATGGAGCATCTGCGACACTCTATTCAGGCAAGGGAGGTTTGGGGGCCCTAGGATGTAGATGATGATGATGGAGCGGGCTCCTCTAGTAGATGTAGGTAGGACTCTTAGAGGGTTTATTTTCTACCGAGAAATAAGTTTGTTTTTTTTATTTGGCTTTTAAAGAAGGTAGGGGGAAGGTAGTCATCCGTTCCTTTATGTAATTGCAAGGTAATTTCTTATTAGTGAAAGAAACAAGTTTTTGATCATCCAGATGTGCCTTTTATTGAATTTTGTATTTTGAATTATTTATACCGATCGTTAAGGCATGCATAATCCCTTTGTTCAAATATATGTTAAAGTGAACTGTCATTCTCGGAGATAAGAAAAGAATAGTTTTTATGAAAAAGAAGGGGTCGTGCTCATGTAAGATGTATGAGCTGCCTACGTACCTTTGGGGTTTTTTAAAATTTTTTAATTTTTCTAAAAATGGTTTTTTTTGCAGAGGATCAGGCCCACGCAGTTCTGGGTAGAGGGAAATAAAGAGATTTTTTTTAAAATAGAAAGGAGATGAGAAGAGTCGTAGCGCACCGAGATTTCGGACTAGGGGTAAAATTTCTTGAGACGGTCCAAGTTGACTGGACGAGCCATCTCTTCTCCATCTAAGTCAGTGAGCATGGTGGCCCCGTCGGATAAGATCTTCTTCACAATATATGGTCCACTCCAATTGGGCTTGAATTTCCCTCTAGGGTCCCAGATGGGATCTATTATTTCTTTGAGGGCTAAATCCCTTTCTCAAATACCGCGATCCCTGACTTTCTTATTGAATGAACGCGTTATTCGGCGATGGTACCCTTGTATGTGATACAACACCTTCAGCCTCTTTTCGTCCAGGAGTGACAACTCGTCGAGGTGGCTTTGATGCCAGGCTTCCTCATTGACCTTGCTTTCTAGTATGATGTGTAACAAGGGTATTTATAGCTCCACAGGTAGGACTGCTTCCATGCCACAGACTAGAGAGAAAGGGGTATCCCCAGTAGAGGTTTGGATTGAGGTTCGATAGTCCCAGATGGCGTATGGGATTCGGTCGGCCCAATCTCGATAGCTTTTGGTCATCTATCTGATGATGGATTTGAGGTTCTTGTTAGCGGTTTCAAATGCACCATTGGTTTTAGGTCGGTAGGGGGAGATTTGTGTCTATGGATCCCATACTCGTTGACCACTTCTGTGACTTTTGCCTTAAATGCAACCCGTTATCTGACACTAGCTCATGCGAAACCCCATATCGGCAGATGATGTTTTTCTTGATGAATTTGGCCACTTTCTTGGCATTCAGAACTGCGTATGACTCAACTTTAACCCATTTGGTGAAGTAATAAATGGCAACGAGGATGAACTTATGTCCGTTAGAGGCCTTGGGTGTAATCTTTCCTATAATGTCCATGCCCCAGGCGGAGAACATCCAGGGAGAAGTCATGTTGTATAATTCTCAGGGACGGAGGTGTTGAAGGTTGGAGAACTGTTGACATTTAAGGCATCTCCGGCCATTAGCGGTGCAATCTTGGATCATGGTGGTCCAGTAGTAGCCTTGTCGTATGATCTTCTTAGCAAGCATGTGACAGTGCATGTGGGGTCTGCATTCCCCGTTGTGGATTTTCTGTATTACCTCTTCAATGTCAGCCCCTACGATGCAGTATAGATGGGCTCCATCAAAGTTTCTTTTGAACAGTGCTTTGTGACAAATGATGTATTGGGCAGCCAACCTTCATAGGGTTTCCCGGTCTTTCTTATTGGAACGCTCGAGATAATTACCATGCTTGAGGATGTGCTAGATATCATAATACCAGCAGTTGGCTTTCTTGGGATCTTCTTTGGTGATAAGCTCAATGTTGTAGCAGTGGGTTGTTTTATCTTGCTTTTGGACCAGGAAGGGCGCCATTGTTATTCCTTCGGGCATGTCGACCATGGAGGCTAGGGTACCAAGGGCATCAACTAGGTTATTTTTTTCTCGAGGTAGGTAGTGGAAGGTGATGTCTTGGAATTGGGAGGCTAGTTCTTCTAGGTGGGCGTGGAAGGGTTGGAGTTTCTCGTCCTTGACTTTCCATTTTTTGAGCACCTGACCAATGATGAGGGCAAAATCCCCATAGACATCTAGGCATTGGATACCTTTATTAAGAGAAACTATAAGGCCTACCGTACATGCCTCGTAATCAGTCATGTTATTGGTGCAGGGGAAATCCAATTTGATGGAAATGGGAGTGTGGTAGTCATCTTTGGAGATCATAAGTATCCCAATGACATATCCCTTTTTGATGGAAGCGCCGTCAAAGAACATTTGCCATCGGAGGACGTCTTGAATGGCGTAGAGGATATTTTCGTCTGGGAATTTACAGATCCAGTCATCAGCTTCTTCCATAGGGTAATCAGTGAGGTAGTCAGAGATGGATCTTCCGTTCATGTCTTTCTGTGTGATGTACATGATATCAAACTCGACTAAGAGCATCAACCATCGAGCCATTCGGCTGCATAAGGAGGGTTTCTCAAGCAGGTATTTGATGGGTTCCATTTGGGATGCAAGTTTAATGGGGAAAGCGAGCATGTGGTGTCGCAACTTTTGGGTGACCCAAAAAAGCGCGATGTACGCTTTTTCCAAAGCGGTGTAGTTGACTTAGTACCCAACCAATTTGCAACTGGCGTAATAGATGGTTCTTTCTTTGATGGAATGTACAACGTATTAGGCTAGCAAAGCCCCAACTGCAGTGTCAGTTATGGTTAGGTATAGGAGCAAGGGGAGATCAATATGTGGTGACATGAGTACCGGGGGTTGAGTCCGGTATTGTTTGATTTGGTCGAAGGATTCTTGGCATGCCTCATTCCAAACTTTGGTTGAATCCTTTCGGAGGAGTTTGAAAATAGGTTCGCAGATGGAGGTGAGCTGGCTGATGAACCGGATGATATATTGCAATTTGCCAAGGAAACCTCGGACCTCTTTCTCCGTTCGGGGAGGTGGCATATCAAGTATGACTTTTAGCTTGGCAGTATCTGCTTCTATCCATTTTTCACTGAGCATAAATCCTAAGAGTTTTCCCTTTGTAACGTTGAAGACACATTTCTATGGATTGAGTCTCATCTGATACCGTCGCAGTCGTTCGAAGAACTTTCGGAGAGCAAGAACATGACCGTCTCTAGTTTTGGATTTGATAATCATATCATCCACATAAACCTCGACTTCTTTGTGAATTAGATCGTTGAGGATGGTTGTGGCCGCCCTTTGGTAGGTAGCCTCAGTATTCTTGAGACCAAATGGAATGATAGTGTCGTAAAAGGTTCCCCATGGGGTGATGAATGAGGTTTGTTCTTGATGATCTGGGTGTATTTTGATTTAGTTGTATCTGGAAAACCTGTCGATGAATGACTTGAGAGAATGACTAGTCGTGTTGTCCAAGATCATGTCGATATTGGGTAGCGGGTAATCATCCTTTGGAGATGGTTTGTTCAAGTCCCGGTAGTCTACACACATCCGAACATTCCCTCCTAATTTTGGCACAGGCACTATGTTAGCTAACCATATGGGATATTTGATCACACGAATGAAACCCACATTCAAATGTTTGACCACTTCTTCTTTGACTTTGAGCGAACTTTCGGTACAGAGATTTCTCATCTTTTGTTTAATCGGCTTATAATCTCGAAGAGTGGGGATCTCATGCTGACCGGGAATATCATCATAGGACCATGCGAAGATCTCTATGAATTCCTTCAATCATTTTTCGAGTTGTGCCTACTAGAACCAGGGTTAACAATAACAATATCTTCTTCATTAACTTGAACGCGGTTATGTTGTTTATTATTAACCTTATTTAGATCAGTTAATAATTGTTCATTTGCAAAATCATCATCATCAAAAGTTTGATTAGAATCTAAATAATTAATGTGAGGCACAGTAAGATACTCAAAATCTTTGTTTATTTCACTGATATGAAAAATAGCATTGAAAACCTCATCAAAGGAAGTCTCGATTAGATTTGAGCAAGGATAGACAACATAAGAAGAAATGGGGTACACATTTGGGTTAGGTGAGATTTTAACAGGTAGAACTGGCACAGCATGCCAGTTGAGGAGAGGTGTATCAACAACTTTATTCAGGTGGGATGTATCCAATGATGTAGTGCCTAAATGAACCATGTAAAATGTCAGCCCCAGTGTCTGTAAGGTGAATGAGTCTTCAGAGTAACTTTCCTTATTCTCTTCGGTATCTTTGATGAGCAGTTGTACATGGCATTGGAAACTTTCGGCCCCTGGGTAGTTGTCTTGAAAGAAGATCTCCATTCCGGGTTTCATCTTTTTGTCTGTATGGTCATAACATGGCTCCGGAAAGCCTCAAAGGGGGAAATCCTTGCCCTCTTTAATGAATCATCCATTCAAGGAGTCACCTGAGATGGTATGGATGTAGTCTAGTCTTATCTTTGGTCGATACTGATGGATCATTTTGAGCTCTTGTTCTGATGGTTGATACCCCAAACCACAAGGATGAAAGCTTTCTTCAGTTCAATGGGATCAAGTATCCCTTGATGTCTATGTCCTAGCCTTAGTCCGGGTATTAAGTGCATGTTTCTGAACATCTGAATCACATTGGCATTTCCATGAGGGTCGTATTCTGGATAGACCCTTTCTTTGAAATCATCCCCTGTCAAGAGTAGGAGTGGTTCAACTCGAAATCCTGATAGGAGAATATCATTTGACCCGTGTTGTATCTCAAGGATTGGATTGCTAGTACTTGCACCCTCGGCATTGTCATCGTCGTCGCCAAAAATGGTGATGACTTGTCTGTCGGTGAAGAACTTCAATTTCTGATGGAGTGAGGAAGACACACCCTTGATACTGTGGAGCTATGTTTGCCTGAGTAATAGGTTGAAATAAGTTAGGATGTCAATAACTTGGAATTTAACAACAGGGTTTATAGGGCCAACCCCTATTACAAGTTTTATGGATCCCATCACGTCCCGATGGGTATTATTATAGGCTCGTACAACAGCGAAAGTTGGAGCGAGGTCACTTTCTTTCAGTACTAAGCATTTAAAGTTTCTTAATGGGCAGACATTCAAGGCGGATCCATTATCGACAGGAGAGAGTGGTATGATCTTCCCCATAACTTTGATGGAGATGTTGAGTGCATGATTATGGTTTGGCCCAATTTTGGGGATTTCTTCTTCGAAAAAGGAAAAAATTTGGGTAAAGGTCAGGGATCTGACTAAATTTATCACTTCTTCTGGTGTGTTGGAAGGACGAACTGTGGGTCCAGTGAGCAACTTGATCAAAGCATTTCTGTGCAGCTGGGAACACATGAAAAGCCCCCATAGAGTGATGTTAGCTTGAGTTTTTTTCAGTTGATTGAGGATCTTGCTTTCCTCGAGGGTCATTTATGGCATAGGAAGGTTTTCAATGCCCTTACCCTTATCATTGGATCGTATTGAGGTTAGGATCTGGTAATGCCTCCCCGACCTGGTCATGTGATTTACTGAAGAAAGGAAGAACATGAAACCTGTTTCTTCATAAATCTCGGGTTGTTATACTACCTTGTTTATTTCTCTGAGGAGCTACTCAAATGATATCATCCCACACATGTCGGCTATCGGGCCAGTTTTCTCAAAAACTTTCTCTTCATTCAAATCTTAGAATTCTCCCCCTATCTGGTGGCAACAACTCTGTCTTTCCATGTAAAGTCAATGCATTCCATAAAATGGTTTCTTCATACATAACTTCCCATTCTGTGGGGATATGTAAGGGTGAAGGGACCAGTCTCCCTTGTAACTTTCGTGTATCAAGTAACTCGGTCATATTGAAAATATCATTGGTTTGCCTGAATGATTCTACCATGATCTGGACGACATCATCCAGGCTGACTTCATTGGTTGGTACCACCCAATTGTCTGACTCTCAGGCCCATTTATGTGCTTCTAAGAACAGCGTACTAAACCTCTGGAAATAAATGATCATCTATAAGGGCAATTTCAGCCCAAAATCTAAGAGTTGGTTAAACACTTCTGATAATTCCAAACCTACGTTTTCATAACGGGTACGGACACCGATGCATGCTCTGGTAAGGAGTGATAGTGCCTGATCAGCGAGGCTAACAGGGTGTAGGAAAAATATGGGCAAGTTTGGAGAGGTTTAGGAGAGTGTATGGGTGTAATTTGAGATAAAGGATGAAATTCTAGGTTAATTTCTAGGAAAATAGCATTGGTATAATTTGGGAGTGGGTTGTGAGTAGTGTTTGGCTTAGGATTTGTTGGTGGGGCAATGGTACCCCGATCAATTAGACCTTGAATTATGTTTCGAAGGTGAAAGCATTGATCGGTGATATGACCAGTAGTTTGGTGAAAGGAGCAATGGGCATCTGCCTTGAAGTTTCTTGGAAGTGGGTTTGGTAATGGACAGGGGTCCAAGGGTTTGATGAGGTTTCGACTTAACAGGGCTTGATAAACTTTGGAGAGGAGGGCATGAATCTCGGTGTATTCTTTTCAGATAGGATGGGGTGACTTTCTAGTGCCCACGAAGTGGTCGATTGAGAGATGTTGATGATGGTTGAGACTGCAGCACTAGCAGGTTTGTCATATTTTCTGGGAGTGAATTGTCCGGACTCTTTCTTTGGTTCAATTTCTATTTTAGCAAGACCTTCCCTGATTTCTACTCATGTTTCTTTGAGATCTCGAAAGTGGGGATAGTATTGTCCTCCCATGGTTGCTCGGACATAGGGCAAGAAGTTATTCTTCACTATGTTGACTTGTTCTTCCTCGGATGGCCGATTGGTCATAGTGGATGCCTTTACCCTCCATCGGGCCATGAAGTTACTGACTGATTCCCCAGAGTTTTGTTTGAGCAGCTCTAAATCATGGCGAGTGACCTCAAGCTCTTCGTTACATTTGTACTGTGACATGAATTCTCGGGCTACATGCTCCTAGCTATGGATTTTGGACTCCTCGAGAGATAAAAACCATCTAAGGGCGGTATCCTTCAGAGTTTGTTGAAATAATTATTCCATCACTTCTTTCGAAGACCCTAGGAGAGTCATAGAACGGTGATAACTATGAAGATGAACAAACGGGGGTCAACTTCCTCTGAATTTCTCGATATTCAGCATCTTGAACTTATCGGGTAACCTTGCCTTAGGATAAGGAGACATGTGGGTGTACTCCATGTAATTTCCGGTGATTCGAACTTGGTCAAACTTCTTAGTTAGCATCTTGAGATCTTCTTTGACCTTTTTCAATTCTTCCTCTTTCGGATCAATGATCGTAGGCCAGTTAGCCCCAGGTCGGGCAAGGTTTGGCATAGGAAGCTGGGCAGGCGATGACCCATTAAAAGGGAGGGACACGTGGAGTGTGCTAATATTCTTCAGGAGCCCAGATAGGCTCGGGTGGACCCATATAATGAGGAAATAGGTCCTCGAGCTCTTGAGGAACAGGAACCTGGTTTCATTGTATTTCTCGGACCTCAGTCTGAAGTTTGTCAATCTTGGACACGAGCTGAGATAAAACTGTCGTTAGATCTGGCTGCGCAATTGGTACTTGATCTATGTTCTCCATGGAAAGTGGATGGCTACCGGACTCGAAAGAAGTAGAAAGAGAACGGACGGAGCTCCGGGGTGATTTGACTGAAGATCGAAGCCAACAAGGAGCCAGGCCAAGGACGTGCGATCGACCCGAGAAGGAATAAAACGGTATTTATTTTTGAAAAGAAAGAAAGAAAATATTTTTAACATTTTTTTCTTTTTGAGATTGAAAGACAAAATATTTTTGGATTTTTGGTAAATGAAGGAGAAATATTTTTGGATTTTTGATTAAGAAAGGAGAAATGTTTTTCGATGTTTGATAAAGAAGGGAGGAATATTTTGGAGACGGGTCTCAACATGATTGTTATTATTATTATTATTATTATTATTATTATTATTATTATTATTATTATTATTATTATTATTATTATTATTATTATTATTATTATTATTATTATTATTATTATTATTATTATTATTATTTTTATTATTATTATTATGTTCTCACTTGTATTAAATTCTCCTAAATGCAAAAAGAAATGTTGGACGAGACCCGAGCCTGGAAAAGTTGGGTTTGTAACATGTGCAAAGTTATGGCTGGACTTGTAACAAGGCTCAAGGGTAGGGTCCTGTTTAAAAAATGCACAAAACTTTTGGCGTCAGGATGACTCGAAATTTCGATAGAGTTTCGGGTTGAAACCGGCAATCTAACATGTCTTTCCTCGGCTTGACACCTATATGAGGATATGCATCTTGGTTGGGTGAATCGGAAAGGGTTCCCCCTTTGGCGTGGCTTCCACGATCTACGTCTTGCTTTTGAGGGAAATCGGTACGAGTTGACAAGCCATTTGATATACCTGAGTTTATGTGAATTACCTCACTATATACTTCAAGGGGACGGTACGTGTGAGAGCGAATTTGATATACTCGGCGTACGTTAACAAGTTACCTATGATATACCTCCCGTCATGACTTTGGTCAAGTGGTATGATGCGGGGAGCCATTCGATATACGTAGAAGGTGCTTGGCCAATGAAAGGTAAGAGTCATATCACTTAGGCTAACTGCGCCCAATCGAACCAGCGCCCATCACGAAGTGACCCTCTAATTACTGGACAAAATTTGGTCAATCACAATGCTCTTTGGTGATATCGTGTGAATCATGCATGATTCTTATATTAGTATCTTATGAGAGTATCTTTCTTGATCATACCCAACAGGGAGTAAAGTATGAGTACCAATGATATACTAAGTATGGGTGATGCGTGCAACATGGGGATATATGTGATCCTAGGTGCACGTTGTGTGAAGTGTACATGACGAATTTTCTATAAATGTGTGAATATAAGCATAAGCATGAGGTACACATGAATAGTAAAAGGGGAACATGCAGAATAGGGGAAAATATAAACAAATATAACACCCATGTAATTAGAGTTTAGCCCTCAAAATAAATATGTCCCCTGCGGAGTCGCCACTGTGGCCATCCACGATCCTCGTGACGGGAGATAATCCTTCGTCCCGCGCATCCCTCTCGAGAGCGCTTCGACCGGTGACGTTGCTGAGGTGAAAAATGTAGAGAGATGGAGCTGCCAGTCTATTTTACTCAAAACAGATAAAAGAAAAGGGAGCCGTCCCGAAGGATAGCATCCAAAGACATACTGATACATATGAATCCAAAATGATTGGAAAAAGGGTCCGGAGGCTAAGTTACGAAATGGGAAGGTGTTAGGCACCCATTCCTCCCTTACAGTCTCCCATGGGTTGTTGCTATTTTCCTTTATTTCCCCGTGATATGTGTGCATGTGTATACATAGTGGAGACAAGAATCATCGACTTGTATCATAGAAGAGATAAAGTGAGTCATCCGTAGGAATGTTCCTAAGAATAAGATTAGAAAATAGAATCTGCGCGATTATTCTCGCATTGATTGTAATAACGGAATGATAACACACATGGAATAATACGCCACTAAGAACAAATATATGTATATATAGAAATTAAGAGAATTGAGTTTAAAGATTATAGAGAAAATAGAAAATGATAGAAAAGTAGGAATAGGACTCGAGTCACGGTTTTTACCCCGAAACGCCTACGTAGCCTATAGAGGCATCAAAGTCCACATAGTTCGCATGCAAAATGATGGGTGAGATTTATCCCATAAATCCAATCGGGGACTTCTCTTATATATGCGTGTGTGTGTGTGTGTGTAAAAGTGCTTTAGTTGTGAGAAAATTGTGAGAATTCCCGTTTGGAATTTATGAGAAAATCCTCTTTTTCTTATTTTTTTGGTTTTATTTATGTCAACATAAGAGATGTGCAATAATACTAAATAAAAAGTATATTAAGATATCTGAGATGAGAGAATAAAAGTGCTAAGTAATAAAACAAGTTAATTCGAATTTAGGGGAATTTAAGGAGAGAGTTGAAAGAGTTGGACCTTCTTGGAGATCTTGAGCTTGATCTTGGATGTTGGAGAGCATCCCTTTCACTTGGATGATGATGGAGGGTAATTAATTCACCAAGTTTGATAAAGAAGGTGATGAAAGGTGAAGGTTGGAAAGGGATTTCGATGTGGAAATCACGCTGACTTCGAGAGGGGTTTTCTGAGCTTGCTGAGAGTAATGGATCTATGATTTTTTTTCTGTTGGAATGAGGTTACCTTTTTGTAGGCCTAGGGAATTGCCGATTGGCATAGAACTCGTCCTGTCAATCGACAGGTGTGTTTAGGCACTCTGCCGATAGGCAGGGTTTGGAACTTGTCGTTTGCCAGTGTCTTTCAGGTTCCTTCGAAAAATTGATCGTAGAGCGCGAACTGTTGATCTGAATTGGGCACTGGGTGAACCGTTGGAAAGGTATTTTAGATACCTTAGAAAGTCCTTCGTTATGCTCCCGGTTCTAGGAGTTAACTTTGGGTCAAATGTGGCTCGGAAGCGTTCGTCGGTCCTTTGGACGAGGAAACTTCGGATGCAAACGGATCGTTCATCTGCATGGTAAGTCAGAATCGTACACGGTTAGAAAGGTTAGGATATATACTTCAAAATTCCAAAGATTTTGACCTGGTTCGGGAAGTTGACTTTGGTCCACCGAGGCCTGGAAATGTTCAGTGACCTTTCAGAGTAAAACAAATTGTTTATCCATACCGTAAGTCAGAATAGCGCACGGGATGGGCCATTGGAAAGGGGATTCAGTTACCTTTGACTATTCATTTAGTCTTGGTCGAGCTAAAGAATTGACTTTGGTCAAATAGATCCTGGGAGTGTCCGGTGACCTCTTAATCGAGCTTCATGGGAAAATGGTTCATTCGTCCGCATCTTAAGTTAGAATTGTGCATAGGATGGACCGTTGGAAAGGGGATTCATTTCCCTTTGAAGATTCATTCAGTCTCATTTGAGCTGAAGAGTTTTACTTTTGTTCAAACGGAGCCTAGGAGTGCCCGATGGCGTTTAGGTCAGTACCCGGGGTATATCTTGGGTTTGTGATGGTGAAGGGAGGTGATGGGGACCTAAGGAGAGGTTAAGGGGGTATTAGAATGGGGTGTCTACACTACCTTTGAAAATTAACTCCCAAACATTGAAAATAGGGGTTGAACTTCAATCTCCTTTGCCTTTTGTGAATAGCTTATTTGCCTAAACATAATATGCATGAACTTCAATCTCAACACTCTAAAGTAGATTATAAGTCCATTGCTTGATATAGATTTGATTAGTTATACATTATCAATTATCAGCGATACATTATTAGTTATACATTATTCATTCTTGATTTAGAAATGCATTGAACTAAATATGGTTAGTACACAATTATTTATTTGTACCCTCGTAACTGCCACAAAAGACATCTTTGACTTTGCCAAAATGGGTAAAAGGTTGCCAACTTTTATAGGAGGGTTCAAAGTCATTTCAAGAAGCAGTTGATAACGTTTAGATTTATATGGTATACATCAGTTGACAAGGTCAAAGATCAGATCGGAATCATTGAAGAATCCAGGAATGTTGAAGAGGACACTATTGATTTATGTGGTATACATCGATGTGTTTTTAATATTAATGATAACACTATCTTTTTACTCAAACATTGTCTTGATTTTCTTTGTTTTGGACACGTTGGAAGCACTATTCAGGATGCCAATTGATTTCACCACTTTAAAGATGGAAGATGTTAATGCCATGTTTGTTGGTGAACTTAAGGTTTTGATATGAATATGTCTCATTGCCACTTAGAGTATCGTCCTAATTTTTTAAATAATTTGATGTCCTTTCCTTAATTTTCAGGTTTAAGTGATTTATTTTGGTTCTTTGGTGTCTGTAGATATTGAAGATGGCTTATAGGCTACTGGAGTTCGAAGTCAAAAGGTTCAAGAGAAGATGAAGGCCTTACAGAAGGAGAGGGAATGAAAGCTCATAATGATTCTTAAAACTCTCCATAAACCATTTGTTGAAGGTCGAACTGATGAGTTTGTTAATTAGGAAACATCGGAAGCCTGCTATCTTTCACAAGTTACTTTCGGTGAGGCGAAGCTACATTCTATCGGATATATCTGCACAAGTCAAGTAGCAAGAGAATTGGGAAATGAAAAGTTACATCATATGAAGGTGTGATTTCTAGCAGCAAGCGAAGCTTTCTTTGTTGATTGATCTGAAGTGTGGATACTAATTAGATTCGTTAACTGATCTGAAGTGACCTGCCTAACTGGAGTAGCTCGAGCTCTCCGAAGTTGCATGGGGACTTTTTCATCTGTATAAATCTTCATAATTGTTTGGGGTTAGTTTGGTGACTTTCTCATCAGACCCTCACCCTCTCATCAGTTCCTAATCGACGGCGTCTCTCTATTGACGGTTCCTTAGGGTTGTTCTGATCACTAATTTTTTGGATGTGTTTTGTTTTCTTTTTGATTTAGCAACATAGTCATAATTAGTAACAAGATAAATATTATTTATGATTTTAAATTTATTTATTGATAAATTTAACAATCTTCACCCCACTATACTAGAACAATCTATGCATTTGTCATATATTGGCATATTACTGTTTGATGTGTATCTATATAATATCAAACGAGGCCTGATGTGCATAATAGTACTTCTTAAAATGTCTGCTGGGCCTGGGAAGTTTTAAGAAGGGATATTATAGAGGCTATGAATTGCCCAAGGTTATAAGCAGGTATGATGACTTAATTTCTTATTGCCTTTCACCTTTCCCTGGCCTATCGCCGTCTAGGCGGTCATATTAATCCCGATGGCTCGTATCTTTGTATTTGCCATATGTTGGAGATTCTTTTTGTGGGATTTTTCATACCTACTGTTGCCAATAGTTGTTGCCTAGGTTCTCTCAGGATTTGGCCTTTCCATCGGCGAATATATTGTTATTGTTCATTTCTTTCAGCTCCACTATGCTCAGCGACTATTTGGTAGGCCCCAAGGGGACATCTCCTTTGAATATGATACTAATATGACCTCCAGCCGGATCAGAAACACTGAAAGACATGTGCATATTTCGTGGTGCTAGCTCATCCATTACTCTTTTAGCGTATGATGTCGAGGTGCATCCAACAGCCAACGTTCTAGGGTAAATTTAAAGGGGATCAGCGAAGAGGTCGTGCCAATTTATTTCTTTGCACTTTGCATCTAAAGTTTAGTTCCTATATCTTTAAAGTTACATTGATGTAGAAATTAAAAATCTAAAATAATAGAAGTCACAGATATAATCTTTGCTATATAGCCTTGCCTCTCTACATTGTAAACCTTGACATCACAAGTATAATTTAAATTTTATAAATATTTACATTTATACGCTTATCTGCACAGTATTGATATTTGGATTTGGATCTTATTAAACAGAATAATGTAGTGGGAAGAAACCTTTGGGGTGAACATGCTGAGAATTCAACCAAAATTTTACACTTGTCACACCATTTTGTATATGGACAAGGGTGGGTTGTAGTCATTGTTTAAGAGGGATTCAACTTGCTGTAGAGTCAGACTCGATCCATAGAAATTTCCATTCTTTTTTCCAAGCCACTTGAACTCCAGTGATGATGGAAATTTCAGCAAAAAAGGCTTTATGATTAACTATTTTATGACATCATCTTAAAATAAACTCTCACAGTTTTCATAGGAATATATACCTTTGAAATTGTTTTTTTGAACTATTTTGTTGATTAAAAAAATGGCAATTTATGATTAGGTCCCTTGGTAACAACTTTTAAACACTTAAGGACAATTTATAATTAGGTCCACTTATTATGCCACTAGCGTGGACTTTTACAAGAAGAAAATTAGTGGACCTAAGTGTTTAAAATTTGTCAAAATTCCTTTAGTGTTTAAAATTTGTTTGTGAGGGACATAAGAGTAATTTTCCCATTAAAAAAAGAAGGTTCAACCATAATAAATCTTTTCCTTTTACATGAACTATTATAGATAGACTTTTTATCACTCTAGATAGGCATTTGTTATTGTTCACTTATTGTTTTGTACTTTTTTCACTTTATTGCTCAGTATGTTTTATATTTTGTATTGTGACATAAAGCACATGTGTTGGTCATTCTTTTAATTAAACTCCATGTTCGTATCTAACTATCCATCTCTTTAAAGCATACAAATTAGGTTATTTTTGTATATTTCATGTTATATGTGAGTTTATTTGATGAATTTGGACTATTTGAATGATGTTGGACTATTTGTTATTTTTTAAGCCGGATGAATAGTCTTATGAACAAAGGAGATTCTGGTCATTTTTTTAAAACTTATATTTTGTTTTGTTGGGGAATAAAAAATTTCTCCTTTTTGCAATAATATACTTCAAAATTTTTTCCCGTTTTACGATTATCAGCGTGCCTTTAGGCATGAGCATACCCTAGTATATATATACACACACTAATTCTGCACCCTTGGTGCAACGCATACTGTATGGTGCAATGCATACTCTGCTATCATGTGTCGGTGCATCGCTCATTGCATGAAGGACTATAAGTTCAATCTCTAGCGAACCATCAAAACAAACACACATATTGGAGGCAAACATAGTTCGAAGCCTATGGGTTAAGCACATACCTACGCACCCATATCACCGTCAACAGTATCATTCTCACCGATAGCCCGTACCTAGGTTCTATGTTCTAGTAGTACGAATCAAAATCCCCCCGAAGGCTCCTCAAGATATTATTATCCACAATGCGTAACCTCCACCCGATAGCAAGCAACGCAGGTATGTCATACACACAATAATTTAATCAATAGGTATACACACAACCTATAATACTCATTAGGTATTTATGCGACCTAAACCCTCGAATTTATAAATAGCATTATTATCTCTAATACTCACGTTACTCTATCCGTATGATTAATCTCTCTATCGTATATATTCCATAAGGACCTCTTATTACAACATATTCCCTTAGTAGTTACACAATCATCTCACCACTAGACTATGTAATGAAGACACTCAAGAATAGCGTAGGTCATTCTCTCTCACTCGAACCAACCTTGTAAGGTTTTAACTTGTCCGGGCAAAAATTTGAACTTCTGAAATCTCGTTAGAAGCTGGGAAATTCTCGTTCGAACGAAACTTCGAAAGAACCAAGGCTCTGTATTATCGTTAGAAGCTCGTTCGAATGAGGTCGTTCAAACTCTCTGAATTCTCGTTGGATAGGTCATTGGAATTATCGTTCGAATGAGAATTCTGCAAATCGTCCATGTCCTCTAAAAACTATGTTTTTCTAACTTTTTCAACTCTCAAATCACCCAAAACTTATCCTAACTCAAATCCAACAATTCTAAACTATACTCCCTGGTAACAGAATACTTTCTAACACGTTTTTAGCATTAAATGCTTTAAAATTATGACATGAATTCACATTAATTACTCAAATCTTCAAAAAGCCCTAAATTCATGTAATCACCATTAGTAACAATTAAAGCCAGATTTAAATTCATGAATTCAAATTCAATACCTATACCACAATCACAGATTAATACCCAATTTTAGTCCCAATTTCATAATATCATGAATAAATCATCAACTAGTCTAACATGGACATCATATGCTCTAAGTTAAGCAATATAAACATTTTCCTTTTTCACGAAGGTCTGGTTCGTCGCATGAAATTGGTATGAGCTTGTTCCTCTCTTCCTGATCTACGTTTTGATCGTATTTTTGGTGAAAAAAGATTGGGTTTGGTCCTAGTGTCTTTATAAGTTCTCTCATTCTTCCTCCTGGGTTACCTCTCTATTTTTTCATAACATAATCCTAACTACTACTACGTAAGGGATGATATATTAATCTATCTTTTGTCCATTAATAAAACATAATTTTTCAAAAGTCTAAAATACCCCTCTGGGGTGTCGGGTTGGCCTAAAGTTGCCCCAGACTCCAAACTAAAACCCCAAGTAGACTTTTCTCACTATATCAACCCTTCCGGACACACTGGCGTACTCAAAACGACTATCAGAATAATCAAAAATAAAATGACATTTTGATTCCCCATTTAAGTCTTGACACGACTCAATGCGCATCCCAACTAAGTGTACTGTAACTGCCGTATTTTTCACTCGCGGTAATTATAATATATTCATAATCATATATTAATTCACTCACTAAGTAATCTCCAACATAATTCTCACCAATAAATACTAACTCTCATCACTCTAGTAATTATTTACTTAAATCCAGATTAATTATAAATGATTTCCCCATTTAAATGAATTAATCCCATAATTAAAATAAAATCTTTCAAAAATATGGGGTATTACAATATACTGGAGCGGAATTATTATTATTTACTGGACTGAATAATAATGTACATAATTAAAGAATTAATTATAGAGTTTAATTAGGATGCCTAATTTTATACGAAGTTAGTCTCCTATTTCTCATAGGCGTCCTAGTGATAGCCTATATAAGAAATACCTTGTCTCCAAATAAGTTTGGGATCATTATGGATTAGAAAATACATAAAAATGAGTGGTAGGGTCGTGCTCCTTGGTGTCCATACATGTCTTAGCTTGAAAGAAATAGTTTGGAAATATCTCGAAGTCTCTTTCACATCTCGCAACATGTAAAATCGATTTTGGATATTTGGAATGTCAAAAAATTTGAAATTTTAACTTGAGGTTCCTGATAGATACAGGAAGATGAAAACCAAATTCCAGGTCATTTAGGGATGATTTGGTATATCGTCTTCATGCATATTTACAAAATAGTTCTTCCTAAAATGGATCTGACAACAGAGGATATAGAGAATTGAATTAAGAAAAAATCAAATAGGTTGAATCAATATTAAAAAATGTGTTCTAATACACATAAACCTTAATATTATACTTGTGGGGTCATCAATATGAATATATGGGGATGAAATAAATTCAAGAAAATTTGATTTCATCTTTAAAAAAAAAATTACAACCTAACAAAGTGTCTACTTTGTCGGAGTCACAACTTAAGAACCATATATTAAAATGGGTTGAATTTGTTTTGAAGGTTCTAGAGGCTGAAAGCAAAAAAAATATCAAGTTTTGTCATTTTGAGTTCATTAATGTTTTTGAAAAAAATAAATTTGATTTCTTCACAGTCACACCATCACATTCCTATAACTACACAAAAGTGATCAAATCTTTGATTAATCTAGAAAAAATCGCAAAGGTTTTTTATCTCAATTATATATCCACCATAAACATATTGTTATTGAAACCTAATTATCATATAAATCAAGATATTCGATAAATTAAATCCTCCAATAATTGGTATCAGAGCTAGGTTTTTTAATTACATAATACTGTAACATCCCATATATTTCAATAATTAGGTTGCTCAAGTCTAGCTATTAAATCTATACATGTTGTTTAAAAAAATTAAATATCATCCTTAGCATGAAAAGGAATCAATGAATAATGAAAATAAATATGGAGTAAGACATAAATAACCTTAATAATACCAAATAAGGGATATGAGTCAATCATCACCACTAACTAAAATAAAGGCTAATAAAGCCAGGTAATAATAAATCTTAAAAGATAATACAAGTCGAAACTATTGTCTCCACAATCTCCAACATAAACATAACCACCAACAATGTTTAGAGAGGTAAATATAAACCTCATATTCCTCAAAGAAATAAAAAAAACCCCATTTGGGACAGATTGTCAAGGATAAGGATCTTGATAAGTCAGGGCATGACAAATCCCCATGTCACACTCCGTGACCATGATAACACCCCTTTGTCACTACCCATTTTACTGTAACACCCCGCTTAATTAAATAACGGGTGATCATGCATTTACTAAATTAAAATAGAATACCCATATTGGTTTATTCTTAGCACCACTTTTGAAAACTTTTTATCATTTACTAACTACTTAGTATTTGAAAAGATGGTGTCGAAATTTTATCTTTATATTAACATGAAAGATTAAAAACAATTAAATAATTAAGTATCACATTCACTATACTAAATTAATCAACCCCAAAAATAATGAAATACTGAATCAAATAAAATATGATGAGAGTAAACACCTCAGTGTGAATCTCTAACACAATAATCCATATAGAAAACTAAATCCCCAACTGAATAATAAATGGAATACAATATCTCTAGAAACAACTGTTAAAAGAAGATTGGAAGCATGCCAGACTGATATAGTTGCATCAAGGAATTAAATGGATAAGAGTGAAGGCGTCTAATATTGAGGACTACCAATTTTCACAATAGCTACAGCATGTCAAGCGGCAGTGAACCCCAAAGCTTGGCCTCCCTGTGACTTGACACCTAAAATTATTTGCACAAGGAAATTAGATTTGGAGAAAAACCAAGTCAGAGCCTGAGTAGATAACAGTTTAAAACATTTTAACAAGTATTTAAGATGCTTAACAGCTAATATTATATACATGTTAGTTTCCCGTCTCTCACTTGATAAATCTCACCTATCAACTAGTGTGCACGCCTAACGTACTTATAAACAATTGTAGTTACTGCTACCACAACTAACTAGTTCTAATAAGCTAACCTTTATAAACTATTACTCATAGTGTCCACTCGTATTTCTCTTGTAATACATCATTTGATATTAAAGTAACTTTTTTACTCAAGTAATAATGTCTCATACAATATTTAAGTGCTCACATACTTAGATTATCTCTGATTTCACTATCTTACTTATCTAAAAAGCACACACAATATCACAAATGTATATATATATATATATATATATATATATATATATATATATATATATATATATATATATATATATATATATATAGAGAGAGAGAGAGAGAGAGAGAGAGAGATTCATCACTCAAGGTGCGGCATACGCTGCTATCAAGTCTCAGTACATCACGCACTGTATAAAGTACTATTGGTTATGTATCTCTCTCGAACCATAAATACAAATCACATATATTTGAGGTGAATATATTCCAATCCTGTGGGATACGCACATACCTACGCACCCATATGATCTCCATATTATCGTTCACACAAATAGGCCTTTCCTAGGTTCTATATTCTAAGCTACAAGTCAAGAATACCCCTAAAGACTCATTTGGATATGACTGTCCGAACGCGAAAACCTCCTGTGATAGTAAGCAGCGTAAGTATGTCATACACATAAAAATCATACAATAGTTATAAACACAAACCATATAATTGTATCATCGGTATAAGCATACTCACGTCTTATATCATAAGTCCCATATGTAGTATATTTATATCCCCGATATTCCACGTATTAGTAAATCACAATTTTACTTCTTATCATACGTTCCCGAGTATCTCTCACCACTCAAAGTGTGTCCATTATTATATACTTAATATTAACAGGTAACTCACTCAAATCCTACTAGCCTAAGTCATCGTTTCCCATGAATTCTGGTGACTCGAATTATTCTTCAAATTAGTTTTTTCTCTCAATTAATCCAAGTTGATTTAGCTCTTACATTATCCTCATAAGGCCAAGCTTAAAACCAAACCTAGGCCTACTAGTACATCAATATAATCCCCATTATATTTAAATTTTCATCCCGCAAGTGAATCCCAAACATTTCCCAAAGATTCTAAACCAAAGGAGAAAAGCTGTAAAAATTCTGGTAGCCGAATCGATTCCCCCCTACAGGTCTTGTCTTCTACCTTTACACCGTTACGGGTTTCCTCCATTTTTAACCTCTAAAACTACAAGATTCATTCCCAAACTCCCAACCAAACATTCGAAACATTATACTAACATGTATGGGGGATTTCTAACGTACATGAATCAATGAATCATCAATTAACATCAATAAATTTCATAATTTCCAATTAATCTCTTGAAAACCCTAGTTCATCATTTTTGTTAATGAATTCCTATAAAACCAAGATTTCTTTACACATAAATAATCCTAATTCATAGATTTCGTTCTTCATATATCAGAGGGCTAATCCTAACATGCATTTCATCCAAGAACAAAATTTAATTCTCCAAAAATTAACTCAATCTCTACATAATCATGTAAATATTCATCATATACTAACATGGATATTATATATGCTCAGAATTTGCAAGTTTAAACACTTTCCTTATGCAGTAGGTCTGATTCGTTGAAGATGATGGTTATATTTGCGTGACTCTTTCTCTCATCTATGCAATGGTGGTGTTTGTGGTGCTAGGGGAGCAATTATGGTAGTTCTAGCCCTTTGGAAACTCATCTCTTCTTCCTCCTATGGAGTCTCTGCAACTTTATGATATCTAAACCTAGAATACTTCTCTTATCAGATGATATTACACTCCTAAATTCGTAGGTTTAATTACACCCCAAAATACAAATGACTAGAATACCCCTCTGGGGTGCCGTTTTGGTTTAAAAGTGCCATGGGACCCAAACTAAACCCCCGGGTAGACTTTCCAGACTATTTCGACCCTTGCGGACACTTTGGTGAACTCAAAATGACCATATGGGTGACTTAAAAATAAATTAATTTTTATTTCCTTAAATTGAGTCTCGACACAACTGAAACGCGCGTCCCGACTAAATTACTATAACTGTCGTATTTTTCACTCGCGACAATTTTAATATTTTCATAATTCCTTATTATTTTATTCACTAAGTAATATTCAATATAATTCACACCATTAAATACTAACCCTTGTCTCGCTGGTTAATATAATATTCTAATACAGATGAATTTCGAATAAATTTTCCATATTTAATTTAATTAATCCCACATTTAAAAATCATAAAATTACGAGGTATTACATACTTCCCTCCTAATAACAGAATTTCGTCCCTAAATTCAGAAAAGAAAGGTAGAACTGGTAAGAACAACTCTGGATACCTAACGTGCATCTCATCCTCACACTCCCAGGTAGACTCATCGTCATTATAATGCCCCCACTGAACATGTAGAAGAGGAACTGTCTTCGACCTCAGTCTCTTCTCGCTATGGGCTAAGATGGCCACCAATATCCACTCATATGTATTGGGATGACAATGGTTCGATTTGGGGTCTGGGGAAGCATTCCTATCCCCGTCCTCGTTAGAAATATCATTCTCTTTCCCCACCCCATTCCCCATTATAATGGGTTCGGGGGTCCCCATCGTCGTTTAAAACGGGTATCGATTTCCCTGCAGGGAACTCGTTTCCCTTTTTCCCTTTAAGAACCTAAGTAATAATTACTTTTAAATTACATCCCAATTAGAAATGATTGTACACAATTAAAGTGCAATAGTTTAAAATCCAAACTTTGCAACTTCAAAATCTCCAAAATCTCAAAAAATTTACAATTAAGTATACATTATTACATTATCTATTAAATCTAAAAAAATAAGTACATATGATAAAAGTAACACTCTCAAAGCAAGAACAAAAAAAGACAGTCTCAATGCAGTAGAAATAATGTTAAACTAAATATGAGATGTGGATCGAACCAATAGAAAACAGAGTCTCAAAGCAGTAATAAAAAGGGATTTCCAAACCATTAACCTTCATACCTAAGCAGTCTAAAAAATAGACTTCCAAAAATAGTCTCAAAGCAAAAGAAACACAGTATCATAGGCTCGGATAACATTCATATCAAACCATTAATAACAGTAACGAAAATGGATGAAACAGTTTTACAAGATGAGGACCGAAATCAACAATCGTAAAATAGGAGGGTCCTGGAGAGTAGATATGGTAACAATAAAGAGAACCCGAAATCAATAATCATAAAATCAACAATCAACAATCAACAACAACAATACCTTACAACTTACGAGACCGTGAGGTCATGGAGATAAGTGAATTGAGGTCCTGCGTTGTAGAGATGAGGAAGATGAGTAGGAACTTCAGACTGAAAGGAACTTCAGACTAGAAGGATTTGATGTTCTTATCTTTAAAATGAAAGGAACTTTAGACCAGCATCGGCGTGGGAAGATGTGGGAGATGAGTGAGGGAGATCGAGGGAAGATGAGGGAGCGACGCTAGGACTAGGTTTATAAAAATACAAATTCTTTTATACCCGTATACTTATATATATATATATATATATATATATATATATATATATATATATTATTAATTTGGGTATCTCCTTAGAGACCCGAGGTATACCCAAAATCTACCCGGAATTTTTCAGGGAATTTGTTTACTCCCAGAACCCACAACGATCCCTGAATTTTTGGGGATTTTTTACCGGGTATCCGCGAGGACCTGAATTTTTGGGGAAAATTTTCATCCTTACATATGCAATATCGGGCTGTAAATTAATATCCTCCAACGCAATGTCAGTGTAAACTAACTCAACCCTGAGATATCGTTTCAACGCATAAATTTGGAACACATCATGGATACAATGCAAATGATCCGACAACTCGAGTCTATACGCTACTGGCCTAATTCGCTTCATAATAGTAAATGGACCTACATACCATGGTGCCAGATCCCCTATCTTCCCATATCCCATTATCCCATTCAAAGGAGATACATGTAGCAATGCCCGATCCCCTATGTTAAACTCCAGAAAGGACAACTTGGCATCAGGTTAGTTCTTCTGTCTTCACTATTATCCATATCTGACTCGAAATTATCTCAATCCCTGGCAAAGGATCCCAAATAACTTCTAGCCCAAGAAGCTTGTTGTCCCCCACCTCTAACAAAAAAGCGAGAAAATAACAAGGTCTATTGTATAACACCTCGAATGATGTTATGCCAATCATAAACTCATAGAATCCATTGTATGAAAACTCCCCCAGCGGGAGATACTGCTCCCAACTTACTCTAAAATCAAAGATACACTAACATATCCCCTAACATCCAAGTCATTTGTTCAGTCTTCCCATCTATCAGCAGGTGATATTTTGTACTCAATCGTAACTCCGTATCCATGGCCTCCTGAACACTCTCCCAAAATTGAGAAATAAATTTTTTGTCCTTATCGGATATGACCTCATATGGCACTCCATATAATATCACTATCCTAGTTATAACGTTCTTCTTCGGCTATATCTCTACTAACGTGTCCTTTAATCCAATGTTCTTCCCCTACCGTTCCAACTCGTGACTAATTTTCTTTAGTCATCATATATCTAAATATTTCTTCATCATTCTACCAATTTAACCTGGTGCCTACATAACACTCTACAATTTCATTCCCTTTTTGACATTATTATGAGCCTTTCTACTCACGGCTAAAGTATTTCCCTTACTGGAGAAAACTCCAACATCTCCATGTGTTAACTCCCTTATTCGTTTGATAATATTACACATATAGTTCCACATCTTTCTAAAGTTTGAAACATTGAACTATTCTCAATACCCCTTCATAATGGTACTATTTAGTCTGATGGTCTATACTCTACCCTTCAAACTATTGATCAATTTGTTCGTGCTAGATCTCTGCAATCATACCCGACTATTCATGTTAGACTTTTACGTCTTCAGTTGGTTCTAATGGAACTCTTTTCATATTACCCTTCTGCACAGAGTAACTGCAGATTATCCCCAAAAATCTAAAATGTTTATTTCGTGTACTTTTCAACACTATAATCACTCCCTTTCTTCCACTCTTTATATCCTGGTAACTCATCTCGTTCTCAATGTCACTACATTCTCTTTGTACCATTTTTTTCAATTTTTAATTTTCTCATGCATCTATGTTTATTTGATAGATTTCCATGTCCACTCATCGTGAATGATACTAAAAATCTAAACTAACTAGGGTGCCCATACACCCTATCCCCGTGCATTTCTGCACAATGCCACGAAACATAACAAACTTGTGTTAAATTAATTCTTGCATTTTTGGCATAACTACACAATGAGGTTATACTCTACCAACCTACTAATCGCAACATAATTATTCTCCAGGTTGCCATAACGATATAATCGTGGTATAAACATTTTATGCTATTTTTTTACACCATCATTATATGATTCTACCGACCTCAATTGGTAATACAACTATCAACTCCCAGTTATAATCACTTATACGCACAATAACTAGGGTACTACACCCGACTCCTAAGGAATACACTTCTCTCAATCTCCAATGTTCAAAACGTTTCATCCGTGGGATGTCCTGCAATGCAAAATTCAAATAAGGAACCCCCTGATACACTACTACCTAACCTTGTCGGTCGTCGAGATTCGATAGGCCCTCGTCCCACAACATGTACCCCCAAAGACCTATATGCTGACATAAAAAGTGTACTCATCCACTCTCATGTCACTAAAGACGACATACAACACGACGATCTCACTATCTCAAGTTCTCAGCGCTATATAAGTAACGAGCTATATCTCTCCGCTCAATAAAGAACACAAAGCAACCTGAATCACATTAGTAAGAAGTCCATACACACCGGGATCAGATATAACAAGACAATCTGCTCATCGAAGTCCAATATATAATATAATATATATATAGGTAGGCCCGATCCTCTTTTAGGTGATGCCTCGACAAATAATATTTTTCACCCTGGAATAACAAACACAATAGCCTTTTCATAATCCCTACTACCACTTAAACCTTCGGTATCCATTAACTACAGATGATCATAATAAATTTTACTTTCATAACACTCAAAAGTAACAAAACTAATCACACAATACAAATGTCCTTCTAGTGTACACTACCGCTCCCCTACAGGTGACACCGAAAAGTCCCGCTACCCAACAGTAATATATTCATAATAGGGCTGATACCGCTATATACCCATTAAACCCGCCTCACACTCAACTTTTACTGTTGTTAATAAAATATGGTGACTCTCGCATGTCACTCGAAACTTATCCTATAACAATAAGGATAAACTAAAAAAAATCTATCTCCATTTTTGCTATTTACCTTGCGTGATCGTTGGGTTCCTAAACATAACCGTTGCACCAGAACTGGCCCACGATCAATTGCAATGGTTGTACATCCAGGATCTAATCATGTAATTTCCCCTACCTCGCTTTGGGAAATCCTTCTTCATGTCGTCTCCCTTCGCACAAGAAAAATATGAATGCTAGAGAATCTCACTTGCTTCTGGAACTGGCCCTTTTGGCCTACCTCGCCATTTCCTTAACCCCAACGAGCCTAAAAGGCAGACACGTTGTTATTGTTGTTGAGGACTTTGCTGATCCTACCTGAACCTACCATTCTCGAGTTATTAATCTTTGTAGAAAAATCTCTTAGTCTTATTCTCCCACTGGAAGTCTTGCTCCTACTGCTATTGTGCCCCACTCGCACTATTTCCACCTACTTTCCTAATCTGACTGGTCTCACTTTCTTGCTATTGACACATTCAATATATAGGTGGCCCTACTCTCCACACATAAGACACTTTATGTTCCATCCCCCTATTTTTGGTCCCCCTGACCGTATCAAGTCCTCCTTATCTCGGACCTAGTAGTCTTGTCCTCGATTTTTTACCCCTCATTATTCCATGGGATCCACTGGTCCTATGGAACTCGTTTTTAGTCTCAACAGCCCAAACTAAATCCATTGTCATTTGGTAGGAGTTCAATTTAACTGAACCATTTAAATGGGTCCCCTTCTAGTTATACCTTCATCTGGTGCTTCATTAGCCTGTTTACTCTACTCTTTATTTTGGAGTGGATACTCAACACCCTTCTCTTCCTTTCATGGAAGCGTTTATATAAATTCATAAGCATACGTCCTTAATGACATCGACACTAGTCATTCTAGCCATATTTCGTACCCACATTTGTGTATTATATTCATGTCGAAAGTCCATTCGATCTCTGTCTGAACAGCAGATGGAAGATCTTACGATCAAACCAAACCCAAATTCCTCATTTTATTTCATATATGCTCCTTTATATACGGTGATTGACTCTCACCACTTTATGCTGGTCTAATGAGCTAAAAAAAATTACCAAAAAATTTAATACCAGGTGTCGCTATTCTCCATCCAACATAATTGCCTTTGGATTGTCTCCTTCCATTGGCCCATCACACTTCCTCTTTTCTCAGAATTCTTATAGATGACTCTTCTGAAGATTTCTTCTGACTCCTTCCTTCCAGACTGACCTACGATGGTGTTTGGGGATGCTACTATTCCCGAGCGATTATCCTATTATCACATATCTGAATAATAATCATGGTGCCTTATATTGCGATCACCATTTCAAGAATGCTCTATGTCTTATGTTGAGACTCTCCTCCTGCAATCCTCCTAACGTCCCTCGATGGTCATCCTATATTATTCAGTGTACAAAGCCCGACCTAACTCTCATATAAATCTTATCACTAAATTTAGTAGCATAAGAATGTAAGTTGGATACGTAGAGCAATACAACAATCCTATAATAATGCTCTATGATAAAAAACACTAAGTTGAAACGTGAAAAGCCGTACAGATCCTAAAGACACTTGAACCTGATGCTCTGATACCATCTGTAACACCCCACTTAATTAAATACCGGGTGATCAGGACTTTACTATATTAAAACAAAATATCCAGATTGGTTCATTCTTAGCATCACTGTCGAAAACTTTTTAACATTCGCTAACCACCTTAGTATTTGAAAACATGGTGTCAAAATTTTATCTTTATGTTAACATGCAAAATTTAAAACAATTAAACAATAAAGTATCACATTCACCATACTAAATTAATCAACACACAAAAATAATGAAATACCGAATCAAATAAAATATGATGGGAGTAAACACCCTAGTATAAATCTCTAACACAATAAACCAAATAGAAAACTAAATCCATAACTGAATAATGAAGGGAATACAATATATCTAGAAACAACTGTGAAAAGAAGATGGGCAGCATGCCCGACTGATATAGTTGCATTAAGAAATTGAATGGATAAGAGTGAAGGCATTTAATATCCATTACCTGCAACTTCCACAATAGCTGCCACACATCAAGCGACAGTGAACTCCTAAGCTTGGCGTCCCTGTGGCCGAACACCTAAAATAATTTGCACAAATAAAATAGATTTGGAGAAAAAACGGGTCAGAGCTTGAGTAGAGTTTAATTTAAAAAATTTTATCGAGTATTTAAAATGCTTAACAATAGATATTATATACATGTTAGCTTTTCGGCTCTGACTTGAGAAATCTCACCTCTCAACTAGTGTTCACGCCTAACATACTTATAAAACATTCTAGTTACTGCTATCACGATTAACTGGTTCTAATACGTTAGCGTTTATAAACTATTACTCATGGTGTCCACCCGTATTTCTCTCGTAATACATCATTGAATATTACCATAACTTTTTAACTCAAGTAATAGTGTCTCATGTAACAGTAAAGTGTTCACATACTTATATTATCTCAGATTACACTATCTTTCTTATCTAATAAGCACACATAGTAGAATAAATTACAAATATATATACATATATATATATAGTAAAAATGGCACCTCTAGGCTCAGCTGCGGTGCATGCATGCTCTACTATCAAGTCTCGGTACATCACACACTGTATAAAGGATTGTTTGTTATGTATCTCTCTCGAGCCATAAATACAAATCACATATATTGGAAGCGAATATAGTTCCAAGCCTATGGGCTACGAACATACCTACGCACCCATATGACTGTCAACTTATCTTTCATACAGATAAGCCTTACCTAGGTTCTATATTCTAAGCTACAAGTAAAAAATTCCAACAAAGGATCATCAGGATATGACTGTCCCGATGAGAAAACTTCCCATGATAGCAAGCAGTGTAGATATGTCATACACATAAAATCATACAATAGTTATACACACAAACCATATAATTGAATCATCGGTATAAGCATACGCACGTCTTATATCATAAGTCCCATACGTAGTATATTGTTATCTGGAATATTCCCCATATTAGTAAATCACAATTTTATTTCTTATCGTATGTTCCCGAGTATCTCTCACCACTCGAAGTGTGTCAATTATTCTATAAATAATATCAGTAGGTAACTCACTCATATCCTAGTAGCCTAAGTCATCATTTCCCACGAATTCTCATGACTCGAATTATTCTTCAAATTAGGTTTTTCTCTCAATTGAGCCTATTTAATTAAGACCTTAAATTCCCCTCATAGGGCCAAGACTAAAACCCAACCCAGGCCTACTGTACATATATATAATAACCATTATATTTAAATTTCAATCCCACAAGTGAATCCTGCACATTTCCCAAAGATTCTAAACCAAAGGAGAAAAGCGGCAAAATTTCTTGCAGTCAAATCAATTCTCATTGTCGAATCGATTCGGCCTGGAACCGAATTGATTTGCCCCTTACATGTCTCATTTTCTACATTTACATAGTTATGGGTTTTCTTCATTTTTAACCTCTAAAACTCCAATATTCATTCCCAAACTCCCAACCAGTTATCTTAAACACTATACTAACATGTAAGGGTGATTTCTAACGTACAAGAATCTATGAATCATCAATTAACATCAATAAGTTTCATAATTTCCGATTAATCTCTTGAAAACCCTAGTTCATCATTTTTGTTCAATAATTCTTATAAAACCCAGATTTCTTTACACATGAATAATCCTAATTCATAGATTTCATTCTACATATATCAGAGGCCTCATCGTAACATGACTCTCATCTAAGAACACAATTTAATTCTCCAAAAATTGACTCAATCCCTACATAATAATGTGAATATTCATCCTGTACTAACATGGATATTATATATGCTCAAAATTTGGTAGTTTAAACACTTTCCTTATGCAGTAGGTCTGATTCGTTGTAGATGATGGTTATGTTTGCATTCCTCTTTCTCCGATCTTCACAACGGTGGTGTTTGTGGTGCCAGCGGTGGAGCTATGGTGGTTCTAACCTTTTGGAACCTCTTCCCTTCTTCCTCCTATGGCCTCTCTGTAACTCTTTGATTTCTAACCCTAAAAGACTTCTCTTATCAGATGATATTAACCTCCAAAATTCGTAGGTTTAATTCCCCCCAAAATACAAATGACTAGAATACCCCTTTGGGGTGTTGATTTGGCCTAAAAGTGTCCCAGGACCCAAACTAAACCCCATGATAGACTAATCTGAATATTTCGACCCTTTTGGACACTTCGATTCACTCGAAATTACCATATGGATGATTTTAAAATAAATTACTTTTTACTTTCTTAAATTGAGTCCCAACATGACTGACACGCGTGTCCCGACTAAATTATTATAACTATCATATTTTTCACTCGAGATAATTTTAATATTTTCATAATCTCATATTACTTTATTCAGTAAGTAATATTCAATATAATTCACATCAGTAAATACTAACCCTTGTCTCGCTGGTTAATATTATATTTTAATACGAATCAATTTTCGATAAATTTCCCATTTTTAATTTAATTACTCCCACATTTAAAAATCATAAAAATATAGGGTATTACATGCTTCCCCCCTAATAACGAAAATGTCCCAAAATTCGGAAAAGAAAGGTATACCTGGTAACAATAACTCTGGATATCTATCGCAGATCTCATCATTGCGCTCCCAGGTAGACTCATCGGCATTATGATACCCCCATTGAATACAAACCAATAGAACTGTCTTCGACCTCAATATCCTCTTGTTATGGTCTAAGATGGCCACCGATCTCCACTCATCTATAATATCAGTCTGTAAATCAATCTCCTCAAACACAATGTGAGTGTGAGCCAACTCATCCGTGAGATATTATTTCAACACAAAAATGTGGAACACGTCATGGATACAATGCAAATACCCCGGCAACCCGAGTCTATGTGATATTTTCCCAATTTGCTCGATAATAGGAAATGTCCCTACATACCTTGGCGCCAAATCCCATTTATTCCCATATCTCATTTTCCCCTTCATAGGAGATACACGTAGTAACATTTAATCCCCCACGTTTAACTCCATAAAGTACCAATTGGCATCAACATAGTTCTTCTATCTACCCTGTTATCCGTATCTAACTCTGAATTATCTCGATCCTATCAGAGGTATCCTGAATCACCTATGGACTGAGAATCGTGCTATCCCCCACCTCTAACCAACAAACGGATGCACGATAAGGTCTATTCTATATTGCCTCTAATGATACTATGCCAATCGTAAACTGATAGGAGTCGTTGCATGCAAACTCCCCTAGTGGGAGTTACCGCTCCCAACTTCTGCTAAAATCAAAGATACAATTTGGTAATAAATCCCCTAACATCTGATTCGTTTGCTCAGTCTTCCCATCCGTCTGCACGTGATAGGCCGTACTCAATCGTAACTCAACACACCTAGCCTCCTAACACTCTCTCAAAATTAAGACATAAAAATTTTGTCCCTGTCAGATACGACCTCACATGGCACCCTATATAATATAACTATCCTAGTTATAATGTTCTTCTTTTCCCGCTATATCTCTACTGACGTGTCCTTTAGTCTAACAGCCTTCCCCGACCGTTCCAACTCTTGACTATATTTTTTTAGTCATCACATATTTAAATATTTATTCATTACTGTACCAATTTACCATGGTGCCTACACAACACTCTATAATTTTATTCCCTTTTTTGACATTATTATGAGCCTCTCTACTCACGACTAAAGTATTTACCTTACTGGAGAAAACACCAACATCTTCATGTGTCAACTCCCTTATTCATTTTCTCATAATGGTACTCTTTAGTCCGACGGTATATACTCTACCCTTCGAACTAGTGATCAATCTGTTCATGGAAGATCTCTGCAATCATACCCGACTATTCATGTTAGACTTTTATGTTTTCAGTTGGTTTTGACGAAATTCTCGTCATATTACTCTTCTGCACAGAGTAACTCCTAATTATCCCAAAAAATCTAAAATGTATATTCTGTGTACTTTTCAACACTATAATCACTCCTTTTCGTCCACTCTTTGGTTCCCAGTGGCTCGTCTTGTTCTTAATGTCACTACATTCTCTTTATCCCATGTTGTTTCTGTTTCTAGTTTTCTCATGACTCTACAATTATTTGATAGATTTCCACATCCACTCATCATGAATGATACTATAATCTCAACTAACTAGGGTTCCCATACACCATATCCCCGTGCATTTCTACATATTCCCACTAAACGTGAAGGACTTGTGTTAAATTAATTCTTGCATACTTGGTATGACTATACAATGAGAATAGCGCACTCATTGGGTTAGGGGTGCTCGTCTGTCTGCGAGTGATATCCTTCATTACTTTAGGAATTTTGTCGCCTCCACGAATGTCATGAGTATAGTGTCTAATTGGGTTAGGGGTAGATTACATGTCGTGTGTGTATGATGACTCGAATGAATTCGGTGAGAGGAATAAAGTAGTGGTCTCCTTACCCACCTTATCCTTCCATTTTTTGTTATCCTTCACCCTCCCTGTCCCTATATCCGTGGTTGCGCATTTGACCCATTCTAATATTTGGTTCATCATTTGTTGGAGATTTTCCAATTATGAGTCTACATCTTCTTTTTCACAATTGACCTTGGCAAACAACTGTCTGTTATTGCAAGCAATGCCCAATAACTTAGACTTTCCTATCCAGTAGTTAACACCCTGAGTATGGTCTTTTATATCTTGTTCCACTACTCGGTTCAATCCATTCGTGCACCGTCTTTAGCCTCTTTGAAATAGTATGAAAACACGTTATTAACTTTGAAAAATAATATCAATAAATAGTATGGAATTGAATATATAATTTCAATTATAACTTACGATGGTCTGGGCAACCTATGAATTAACAGCCTCACCATGCTTCATCCAAATCTTTATATAAGAGTCGATCCTATGTGGCTTTCCCTCGGGCCACTTCCAGACTCTTAACAAATGTGACCAATTTAAAGTAATTTACTTTACACTAAACAAAATGTAATTTAAAGAAATTTACTTACCATCCTATGCCCCACCTCTGCGTAAAATGTTTTCCCGGAGAAGTTCACATCCACCTTCTTTAACCGGTTAGTCATCTCTGATCCATAGGTGGTCAACTATCTCTGGGATGGCTCGTTACCCAAAAACTTCTATTAGTTATCCAATGTGATTGGATCCTTATCTATATTGGTGTCCTTACATTGCATCACAGACTCTAGGTACTTCACAAAATAGCGGGCGCACAGGATATTCTCCCATGACTTCCGTTGATCTCTTACACTGAGAAGTACATTGCCTTGCGATTTCGGGGGGAAAGTTGAATTATTTTTGTTCAACAAACATATAATATACGAAAGTTAGTTACATAACACTAAAAATATAGTAATAAAATATTATAAATTAGAGTCTAAAATTAAATTTAAATATTGAGATTTTCTTACCTTTAAGTCCCACGGGCACGTTCCTCTAACCATTGTACCTAGGACCATATACAAATTTCAAAAGATCTAACACCCTCATTTATATACTATTCTCGTTTTCTACTATGCTGCCATACTTTCTGAAATTGATGGGCTTATTATTAGATGATCCCTTGTCACCTCCTCTTTTTCCGGGGTTCTGATTCCCTGAGGTAGACATATTCATACAAAAAATAGGCTTTAGTAGCATAATCTATAAGATAAATTAAATGGAAATACTAATGTTTGGGATATAATAATTTAAATAACACAAAACTATTCCACCCAGTTATTTTCACAAGTGAAATAAATGGAAATACTCAATCGGGATATGAGAATAAACGATAATGCTCACATGACTTCAACAATTGTTTTTACAAGTTATTTTAATGTCATGTGATGTGATCATGCCTATATACATTAGCACATAATCAGTAATTATGAATGATTCTTTACCAATATATGTTTTGATGTGAAGTGTATATTCCAATTACATTGAGTGGACATAAATATATACATGGCTTGAAAAAAAATCATGATTTAAGTTTGAAGTCAACATTGGGTTTGGTGCATGAGTTTATGCAAAACAACTCAATAATTCCTTTTCGTTTATTCATTGATTAAAGGTTATAACTATTAAGAGTGTCTTTTTTGCATAAATTCGTTGGTTAAAGAGACGTGGTACTCAACTAATTTTTTCCCATTGTTAATATTTGGAAAATTTTATCTAAAATTTAATGATTTTGGGCTATACAAACTTGATGGGTTATTTTTTCCATATATTTAGAATGTTTAGGGAAAAAATTTAACTCCATAGGTTTTTATTATCTCGAATGGTCAAAACTGTCGTATCTAAATACCAAGTATATTAGAAAATATAATTGTATGTTAAAATCTTATTTCAGCAATTAATAAATTACGACGGAATCCTTATTCACCCATTTGAATTATTATATTATTTATGAACGAAATATGGTTCTTTGGATGGATGACTATGAACTACATGTCACTGAATTTGTAGTGGGTTCGATATATTTTATTTGAACTATTTCCTTGAAGAGTCATTGTTTCCATTGAGCAACTGTTTGAAAAGTTGTGATCCTATTTGTGAGATTAAAATCAATGCATATAAATTTCAATCAGAGACAGAAAAATTTTATTTAAAAAATGTTTCTGAGGATAAAATTAATAAAATATGCTAATACTGTAAAGATTCATAATTCATTTTGAACTTTTCAAATCAGTGCAATTTTATTAAAACCATGAATGTGTAAGAGTTATTACAAAGTTAAGCATTGGTTATTTTGCTTTGATTATGTATAATGAACGTAGTCATAATAAAAGATGTTAATACTGTGAAAATTCATAATTCATTTTGAACTTTTAAATGGGTGCACTTTTATTAAACCCAAGAATTTGTAAGAGTTATTAAAAAGTTGAGTATCTTTTTCTTTCATTACATATAAAGAATGTAATCATATGTTATTGCCATGAAAATCTAACATGTTTTATGCATGTGTGAATATAACATATGATAATACATTCATGTTGATGAAACATTATTTTTTACGTGTCATATTCCAATATTATAATCACGTAAATTTATAATAAATAATGATATGGCAATAATGTGCCGTATAATTTACGTAGAGGGGTCCTAGATCTTCTTAGTACTAATTATAATTTATATTGATTATGCATTTGTTTTTAAGTACTAATGGTAATATATATTATAGGTTACTGAAGTTATAAGGTTATATGTACTTAGGTTATTTCATAGAATACACACACACAATGCAATTAAAAATTTGCCAAGTATAGATATATTCCAATTTTAATTGCTTTTGCAAATTTAAAAGTTAGCATAACAATTAATAGTTCAAGTGATGGGATTGATAACTTGATTACGAGAAATAAATTATCCAATTTTATCCTTTTTATCCTATGCATACATCTACGTGATTTAATAAAGTATGTTGCGAAAATCACAACCACAACGCACCGATGTATGAGGAAAATCCAAATGGGAAAAACCTCGGACGGCTGGGCCTAGACAAATCACGTAAAAATAGGTTTTACAAACGACTCAAAAGACTTACAGAGTTTGAATAAATCAAGACATGCTCGTCCCATCCTATACCTCCGAATTTGTAGTACGCGAAGCACCAACGCGTTGCTCGACACTACTTGTGTCGTAGTATCCACCGAAACCCAAACTACAGTCTCTAATAAGCTTGAATGCAGAAATCCACCGAAAGTGTGCGTGTTGAATTTCAAGTTGACGGCATGGGGTTTTGGGTCAAAGGTTAAATTGTGTTGGAGAAGGATTTTTAATCAAAAAGGGAAGATATGAACTTTTAGCTCTCAATAGTTTGCAAAACTTCCTTATAAAAAAGAACTGATTTTCGTCCATACATTAAAACTGGAAAAGTAGTGGACTATGGCAGTTATGTAAAATTCATGCAGGAAAACAGTTTAAAAAATTTCACAACTGACACATCTCGTTAAAACGAGGTCATTCGAACGACATTTCGTTCGAACGAGTTATTTAACGATAGTCCAGTGTAAAGTTAGATAAGTCAATAGAAATCTCATTCGAATGATATTTCTAACGAGCTTCCAACGAGTTACCAGTGCAGTCTGGGCAATGTCGTTAGATCCAGGTCGTTCGAACGACCTAGAAGAACTTCGAACGAGATTTCCTTTTTTCTTTTAAAAAGAGTTCAAATTAATTTTAAAATTGATTTTTATGAAAATTGCTCTTTATGAAATGAAACTTACTCAAACACATAAAAAATTATTTTGGTCATATACCTTTTTAGGAGAATGGATTTGAAGGCATATTGATGTCACGTGAACTTTGGATGCTCGATTCTCTAAGTTTGTATGAAGCTTCACGAGTAATGACCCAAAAGCATTTTGTCCAACAGAATGTAGCCAATACTACAAATGACTCGATTGGAAATTTGTCCTTACAAATCTCCCCCTTTGGCTATTTCGGGACAAAAAAATAATAAAAATAAAAAAAAAGACTGAATTTGCTCAGCCAGCCATAAAACCGATTCTAAATCCCGTCCCAAAAACCCAAATAAAAAAATAGACTAAGTAACGCGGTTGATGGTGTGCTGCAGAAAAGTAGGTGATGTATCCTACACACATGAAACAACAAATTCATAAAAGGCATGGCGGGATAGAGAATATAAAAGCGTTAACTAATCAAGAGAATATAAAGAATATAAAGCAGGTTAATTATCATGACTTTGACATATGTTAAATTTTAAGTAACTCCCCCTAAATTCATGAGTGTGACATATGTTAAATTTTAATTAACTCCCCTTAAATTATGAATTATGAACTCCCCCTATCAATGGTCTCCCCCTTTTTGTCCAGAAAATACAAAGGGACAAATATAGCCTGCATGGTTAGAATGAAAGCAATAGAAAAATAGGCAACACAATCCAAGAAACATATGTGCAACATTTGAAGAAACAGGAGAGATTGCATTAACATAAATGGAAAAATCAAATATCCATACATTAGAAAAGATAATGTAACCAAAGCAAAGAAGTAGCTACAAGTGAGAAAATTTAAATACAGATGTTCCGCTCGTCCTCACAAGTACAAAAGAAAGAGACTAAAACATAAATGAAATCAAGGAGCAGGGGCATCATTTGGTGAATCATCTGGAAGGGACCCGATGCCGAATGAGACAGCTCCACGGCGCATCTCCATGCGACGAATAGCCTCAAGGTGCTCAAGAATCATAGAATCCCTATGCTCTTGAGATTCATCCATGTGTGCTTGAGCCTCCTCATGGCGAGCCTGAGCCTCCCTATCTTGCTGCATATAAATTAGAAGCTCCTGCAACATAGCCTAGTCTTGACGCCTATCCTTTTGAATTTGCTTCACCTATGAACGCACAAACCTAATATCCTCTGATTCAATGGGTGCAGGAGAATGAGAAGAAGATGGTCTATGGGTGGCAAGAGAGGGTGCAGTCCTACTAGGGGCAGGAGTGGAGGAAGCGGAGGATTGAGAAGATGTGGATTGAGAGGGAGTGAGTTGAGGAGTATCGAGGGGTAAGTGACCACGAGACCTACCAATAGAGGACATATCAATGGATTGGTAGCGGGTCACCGGGACATCAGTGGGAAGACAAGGGCAATCGACGGCAAGACAAAAGCGGGTAATAATAACGACAAAGGGGAGGGCTTATCTAGCAGGACCGGAGGGAAGGATTATAACAGACTTAATGACAAGATAAATGAAGTTAGGAAGGCCGATGGAAACCCTAATGCTAATGGAAAACATGAGGTCCACGTGCATCTTTGTGGTTTGGGTTGAGTTTTCACGTGGAATGAGACAAGTACAAATAATCCAATCGAGGACCATAAAATTAGGATGTAAATTTTTATGAAAAATTATAATAGTGCTAGGTTGGATAGTCCTACACACGGTGCTCATAACCAAAGTAGAGTCAGGATGAGAAGCAGGAGCCCAAGGTTATGATGGATTATTGACACGGGGTAAAGATAGGAGACGAGCTATAGAGTCAGGACTGACATAGATCTCCCGACCTCTCACACGAGAGAAAATATGATCCTCTCGAACAGACATATAAAAATAAAATTCCCGAGTAAGGTCGGGAAAGATTGTGTCAGTGAGGGAGAACAAGGGATCCCACCCTAAGCTAGAAATCTAGGAGTGAACGGTGGTGCCTGCTAGAGATGTGAGATGGACAACTTTTTCGCTGACAATGGCCCTAGTTGAAAAACCTTGTGTGTGGTATCGTGTATGATTGGAGAGCATCCCCCAATGCAGTTTAAGATCAGGGATGGATGTAGTGACACTATTTTCCTCATCGGATGAGGATGAAGAATAAGAGGAAGAACGTTCCTCGGGAGATTCGCTAATGCGACGAGTGCGATGACTACGAGGAACCATGCTAAAAGGGGGCTAAACTAGAACCTACCCAAACAAAGAACCATCCAAACCGCCAAACACACCAAAAAACCAACACCAAACAACAACAATCCCATCCTCCATTAGAGATAAAACTAAAACTAAATAAAATGAAAAAAATAAACAATATTTAAGTGAAATTCCACGAAATTAAAAAGAATTTTAATTTAAGGAAAAAGATAATGTTCATGGAATTCAACTTAAATTGGGGGCAACAAAAAAATAATACGGATAAATAATATAGCCCCACCCCCAAAAAAAATGTAGATATATACATATATATGTATATGAAATTGGGTAACAAAGAAGGGATAGAATTGTAGGTGCAGAAATCACACCCAATAGCATATATATATATATATATATATATATATATATATATATATATATATATATATATATATATATATATATATATATATATATATATACACACACACACACACACACACGTATAAAGAAGAGAAGAAGAAAATACCTAGAAAAGAGAAGAGGAAGAACCCCAAACTTTGGAACCCTGGCTGAAGAATGATGGGAAGAGGTGAAATGAGTGAGGTGGAGGAAGAAATAGGTAATATGTAGGGAGAGGGGAAAAATCCCAGGAAGATGAAGAGGAAGTGGGAAAATGGGTAATGGGTGTAAAGGGTAATGGGTAGTGGGAGAGGAAGTGGGAAAAGTGAGAAGAGAGAAATGGCGAAAATTTAAGAAAATGGGAAATCGTAAGAAAGAGGAGAGAGAAAAAAAATGAAACGGCTGAAGTTTAGGGAAGACAAACCACCCAAAATAAACCCAAGTTGTTTGAACGACTTATTTCGAATGATATCCCAGAGACGTTTAATGAACCTCGTTAAACATTTCGTTAGAAGTTCGTTCGAACGACATTTTTGTTCGAACGACAATTCGAACGATGTTCCAGAATTGAATGGGAAAAAGTCGTTCAAAAACTAGTTTAAACGAGTTTTACTGAGGAAATTCAACTAGGTTTAAAAAGAAGAAAAATAAAATAGGCTTGAAAATAACATATAAGAAGGAATTGGGAAGGCCGAAAATTTTCCAAAATGAAGTTTTTAATTGTACTAGCTTGTGAAGACATATCCAAACCGTGGGAGCGGAAATGTAAGGGTGTGAACAATGCGAGTGAGAGTTTTTACCCAAGACAATGCACAACTGAAGAATTCCAAACAATATATAAATGTAATATGCACTCACATAAGCTTGTGTCAATAAAGAAATACCATTGGACACTCAAACACTAAAGCAACATGCATACAAGATAGATGATTCTCTCGCCAATTTTGTTACAATTAGAAAGCAAATCTTCAACTTATATCTCCCATTAGCAACTTTAGATTGAGACTTTTCTTTTGAAGAATCAATCAAGCTAAATATTTTTGGCCTTGGCATTATATATCATTTTTCAATGCTTCAATTTAAGGCACTTATACTATTATGAAAATGCAGGTTATTCACGCAAAACCTTTTTGTTTTTCGCAGTCTGAGTCCATTGCTAGAAACAACAAACAACCGGATGAATATAATTACTTTTTGTTTAAATCCGGGCAATGGATGATCATGCACAATTTCGATTACTGATAAAAGATTGACTAAGATTGAGAAGACAACACCAAATCTCACCTTACGAGTACAATGTGAAAAAGATATCTGCAATATTTCATGAAAAATGTGTGCAAGAAGGCAAATAGATGAGGCAATCACAGAAATACATATCATAAAAGAGCATTTTTGTGCATAAGAGAAACGAAGTCCGGCTTGACTACTCATCGAAAGCCACATGGACATGAAATAGTATAGTGATCCAAACACATCGAACACAAAACCATATGGACAAAAATTTGTGAAAGATTTTCTAACCATTCCCGTTTTCCTTGAAAATAAGAAAGAAAAAAAATATTTTTGAAATTTTAAATAAAATATTTACAAAAACAATCTAGTTCATAGGTATAAAAATATACATGAGAAACAACCTAAACTAGATATACGGATTCGATTTCAATCAATGGAGAAAACCCCAATTGATTTGCTAAGGTTTTCAAACCTTTGGGCATCTAGAGGTTTGGTAAAGATATCGGCCAATTGTTGATCGGTACAAATGAAGCTTAGAGAGACGATTTTCTCTTCAACCAAGTCACGAATAAAATGTCCACGGATCCTAATATGCTTGGTTATAGAATGTTGAACGGGATTATGGGAAATGTGAATTGCACTAGTATTGTCGTAATAGATAGTCATAGTGCCTTGAGAAATACGGTATTCTTCCAATTTTTGTTTCATCCGAATGAGTTGAGTGCAATAACCCCCGACGGCTATGTATTTGACCTCCGCCGTGGATAAAGAAATAGAATTTTGTTTCTTGCTCATCCATGAGACAAGTGCGCTTCCAAAGTTGAAATAACCGCCAGATTTACTTTTGCATCCATCAAAATTTCCTGCCCAATCGGCGTCCAAATATGCCGATAGACAATCATTTGTGTCGGAGGAATACCAAATCACAAAAGATAGGGCACCATTAACATATTTGATAATACGTTTAATGGGAAGTAAATGAGACTCTTTTGGGGAAGCTTGATGGCGGGCACAAACTCGTACACTAAAGCAAATATTCGGATGACTAGTGGTTAGGTAAAGTAAACTACCTATCATACTCCTAAAGAGTGTGTGCTCTAAATCCTTTCCTTTGGTGTCCTTACTGAGTTTAATCGAAGAACTCATAGGAGTACGTGCATGCTTAGCGGATTCGAGTTTAAATTTCTTAACAAGGTCTTTAGCATACTTAGTTTGGGACAAAAATATCCCACTTTCGAGTTGACAAACTTGAAAACCTAGTAAGAAAGTAAGTTCACCGACCATACTCATCTAAAATTCATCTTGCATTTCTTTTATAAAAAAATGAGTATGTTTATCACACGTAGAACCAAACACTATGTCTTCGACATACACTTGTGCCACTAGAATAGATTTCTTATCACAACAAACAAATAGTGTCATATCTACTCCCCCTGTCAAATAGCCACGAGAAAGGAGATAAGAAATGAGTCTTTCATACCAAGCACGGGGTGCGGTGCTTGTTTCAAGCCATATAGAGCTTTCTTTAGGAAGAAGACATGATTAGGATGATTTGGGTCCTCAAACCCTTTAGGTTGTTCAACATAGACTTCTTCTTGAAGAATACCATTTAAAAATGGACTTTTTACATCCATTTTCTATGGCTAGTAAAAGGCGAACCGATTCTAACCTAGCAACTAGAGAAAAAGTCTCTTCAAAGTCAACACCTTCTATTTGGGTGTATCCTTGGTCAACCAACCTAGCTTTGTTACGAACAATGACACCATTTTCATCCATTTTATTTTTGAAAATCCATTTGGTGACAATAACATTTGTATTAGAAGGCCTAGGGACTAATTCCCAAACATCATTTTTCTTAAATTAAAACAATTCTTCTTGCATGGAATTAATCCAATGTTCATCTTTTAATGATTCTTTAAAGTTTTTAGGTTCAATGTTAGAAGTATAGAACAAATAGGTAACTTCATTTTTTAATTGAGCCGTAGTCTTGACACCTACCTCGGGATCACCTACAATTTTTGAAGGGTCATGACTTTTACGAACCCAAGGAGAAGGATCCTTTTTCTCAGTAGTAGGAACAACCAAGTCATTTTGAGACTCAATATTTTCAACATCGGAAATAACATCACACTCACATGAGAAATCTTCCTCATTTTCAATAGATATGGCCGGAGCATAGTCTTTTATTACAACATTTATTGATTCCATGACTTTAGAGCTACTTAAGTTGAAAACTCTAAAAGATCTACTGTTTTGAGAATATCCTAGGAAAATACCTTCATCACTCCTTGAGTCAAACTTACCTAGAAGTTCTCTATCCCGAAGTATATAACAAGGACTACCAAAAACTCTAAAATAAGCCAAATTAGACTTCTTGCCCGGCCACAATTCATATGGAGTTTTATTAGTATTAGGACGTAAATAAACCCTATTTACAGTTTGACATGAGGTGTTAATCACTTCGGCCCAAAACTTATGAGGCACATTTCTTCCTAGGAGCATAGATCTTGCCATTTTTTTATCGTTCAATTTTTTCTTTCAAATATACCATTTTGTTATGGATTTTGAACGATCGATAATTCATGTTTAATTCCTATTTTATCACAAAATGCATTTACATCGGATTCCTTAAATTCGGTGCCATTATCACTCCTAAAGCGGTTTATGGTAACACCAAGTTGATTTTTAAGAATTCTACACTTAACAGTGAGAAAATCAACTGTCTCGGATTTTTCTCATAGAAAGCCTACTATGGAGTATCTAGAAAAATCATCCACCATTACTAAGATATATCTCTTTCCTCCTATGCTCTCAGTCCAAGTGGGACCCAAAAGGTCCATGTGTATCAATTCTAAGACACGACAGGTAGTTATTGAGTTCAACTTTTTATGTGGATTCTTAATTTGCTTTCCCAATTAACAAGGCCTGTAAATAGTGGAGATTGGTTTTCCTATAGATGGTAAACCTCAAACCAGCTATTTTCTCACTAATCGATCAAGATCTCTAAATTTAACATGACCTAAACTTTGGTGCCAAAGATCGGTAGACGAGGATTTCGCACTATTGCAAACCAAAGAGGATTTAGGAATTATTCCGTAGCAATTGTCACTAGTTCTCACACCTTGTAAAATAGATTCACCCGATTAATCATATACGGTGCACTCCGATTGACTAAAATTAACATCAAGATTTTCATCACATAATTGGCTAATACTTATCAAATTAGCCTTGATACCATCAACATAAAGGACATTTTCAAGTTTAGGAAACCTAAAGATTTCAATAGATCCTCTGCCCATGATTCGAGATTTGCTTCCATCCCCTAAGGTGAACTTACCATCTTTATAGTTTTCAAGAGTGGTAAACAAAGATTTATCACTGGTCATATGTCTCGAACAACCACTATCAAAGTACCATTGGGAGGTATTTTGAGCCTTAAGTGCAACATGAGCAACAGAAGCATTATTGGTATGATCTTTCTTAACCCAAGATTGAGTTGTATTCTTTCCTTTATTGGATCTAGTGTTATGATTGGAATTATTTCCTTGGGATTTAGAAAACTTAAGAAACTCTTCCATTAGACCTTTAGAATTATTAACTAGATACTCAACTTGGCTCTTAAGACTAGCTAAGGAGCTATATTATTGCTTAAAAGTTGTGAAATAAGAGTTCTTCCCAAGATTGTAACAAAAATATTTAATATGACCCATTTGTGACAATAAGTGGACACATAGGGTTGTTTTAGGAGGACTCTTTTGAAGGTAGCTTAAGAGGACTTATTTTAGGTAGATAAGTTTTAGGAGAATTATATTTGGTAACAAACTTATCTATGGGGTCGGGTTTGACTTTGGATAACTCTCCTTCTTCATATCATATACCCTTTCTCTCTTGATAACCTTTCTCCTTATAACCCAAAACGGGACCTAGAAATAATTTTCCCATTCTTCCTGAATAATCTTCAAGTGTGACTTTGACTTCACGAGAGGACTCGAGATCTTTTTCAAGTTGGACAATTTTATCTTCAAGAGATTTTCTAATCTCTAAAGACTCATGAAGATCTTTGTTTGCACTCTCTAAGGAGTTAATTAAATCACATTTTTCTTTGCCTACCAATATAAGTTTATTAAAGAGGGATATCTTAATTACCTCGAGTTGACTAACTAAAGCCTCCTTCTCCTTCAGGACTTTCAACTCTTTTTCTAGAGTTAAGACTTTAAAGGTTAATCTTTTGTTTACTTTTTGAATACGAAGAGACTCAGTGTATAGATCATAATAGGCGGATTGCAGTTCACTCTCATCTATTTCACTATCACTTCCTTTTTTATCACTACTAGTAAAGTGAGTGGAAGCAACCTCAAGATTTTGCTCAGAATTATCAACATTAGGTTTTGACTCACTTAAATTACTAGCATTGCTTGCTATAAAAGCTATGAAATTATTTCTAGACGAGGTAGAGTCATCAGAGTCTTCAGACTCATTATCACTGTCGCTTAGAGTAGCATTGTAAACTACCTTTTCTTTGCCTTGTCTCTTAAGTTTAATAGGGCACTCAAATGCTCAATGACCATGTCCCTCACTCTCAAAGCATCTGTCCGAATCATCCTTTTTAAAGTTATCTCTGTTGAACTTCTTAGGATCCTGATTATTGAATTTTCTATTACCGTTGTTTTTGTTATTCTCAATTTTTGGTTTTTCAAATTTTGAGTTTTGTTTTTTAACTTGAGAAATTTTTTAAATTTTTTAGCAAATAGAGTTATATCATCAGGATCTATATCAGACTCATCAGATTCAGAAACTTTTACTTTCTTTACTTTTAAGGCAACACCTTTATCTTTGATTTTGTTATCTTTAGGAAACATATCTAATTCATATGTTTGAAGATCACCAACAAGCTCTTCAAGTTTCAAAGTATTTAGATTTCCTAATGAATTAAGAACAGTGACTTTAGGAATCAAATGCTTAGGAAGACATCTAAGAAGTTTTTTAACAACACGATCTTCAGGTATTTTATCACCTAAGTTAAAGCAAGAATTAATAATATTAGATATATGAGCATAAAACTCATCAAACGTTTCAGTTTATTTCATGGTGCTGGTTTTAAATTGAGTTGTTAAGTTTTGAGTTTTGAAGCTTTAACTACACTAGTTCTCTCATGAGTAACATGGAGAATATTCCAACCTTCCTTTGACGTCTCACACGTCATTATACGATGAAATTCATCGGGAGTCACCGCACCAAACAAGGCATTTAGGCCTTTAGAGTTAAAGTTACGCCGTTTCAATTCTTCGTCACTCCAATGTTCTATAGGTGTTAAAATAGTTTCATCATCAACAATCATAGTAGGAGGGGACCATCCTCTTTCAACAGCCACCCAAACACGTTCATCAATTGATTTAAGGGCAGATTCCACACGTGCTTTCCAATAGGTGTAATTAGTTCCATCAAACATAGGTTGTCTATTCGACGAAAAGCTTTCCATATAACCTCTAGGATTCATCTAAATAACTTTTAGAGACTTTCTCTGATACCAATTTGAAGTTGTAAGGTTATATGTACTTAGGTTATTTCGTAGAATACACACACACAACGCAATTAAAAATTTGCCAAGTTGAGATATATTCCAATTTTAATTGCTTTTGCAAATTTAAAAGTTGGTGTTGATGTAAAAAATTAGATTATATCTAATTATTTAATCACAGATAAAACAAAATGAGACAAAGAAATTTTAAAGTGGTTCAGCCTTATAAGAATGGCCTACGTCCACTGTTTCTGTTATTGCTGACTGTTTGGGAATTCTCGATTACAAGTTTTCTCAAGAAATTTCGGTCCCCTCACAATGAGGATAATACAATGTATTTATAGCCATAAGGTTGTAATGTGAAAGGGTAATACATTCAATGCCCCTTAAGCGTATACATATGTATGATAATAAGCATTTAATGCGCAGTCAAACTATTGGTTATCCTGCTATTAATGCTTTGTTCGAGGTGCAGATCGGACCGCCTAATCTGCTCGGACCGCCTAAGTTCCTCGGTACTCAAAAGTTCCTCGGAGAGTTCTTGTAGATCGGAGCGTCTGAGTTAATCGGGGAAGCAGAGTTCCTCATTACAGTATGGTTCCTGGGAGTCAAGGTGTTGTTCGTAAGTGTTTGTCATTGCCACATAGATTGCCACATGTCTTCACCCAATTGAGCCATGTCAACAGGTTAAATTTGGTATCAACAGAAGCCCCCAATGTTTCATAGTTCAAAATTTGAGGAGTGTGGAACATTTTTTCTCGAAATATGGCGGTTTTAAATGGTCATCCTGAAATTTAGGAGTATTTTCTTTTGTATTTATTTCTCCTTCCAAATTCGTAGAATCGGTCTTTTTTGAATTTTTTTAACCGCTTCGACTCCCGCACCCTTTTGGTCTTTTTAGCCGCTGGTAACGTAACCGTCTCTTTTTGTAATCATTACTTTTACCCTTTCCCAAGGAAAAGTATTTAAACATTGTAGAAAATTCCATCGTCTTCTACTTTTTCAAATTTGTCTCTTTGAGTTTTCCATCGCATCTCTCTCCTGTGCGTTCATCTCTTTCATCATTTGTTGTGAACATACTCATCCCTTTCCTATAAGATTTACTTCTTTCATCATGGTTTATCCTGTAGAATCGATTGATAAGTTTTGCTCTGATTTCTCTATTCCCTCATGGGTTATTTTGGAAGAGCTTTCTGAGTCTTCAGACTATTTTCGTTTGGCTGAGGGACATTGGTTCCCCAATCTCTTTGTTGCTGAGTGTGGCTTTTCTTTTCCCCCAAACCCTCTATGTTTGGAATTCTATCAATACTTTGGCGTAGTTCCTGCAAGAATAGCCCCCAATACGTGGAGAATAGCTAACGGTGTTTATAGATTAAATCAAATTCATAGAACTCGTATAGGAATTCCTAAAATTATGTTTTGTTATAGATGGGCTCTGGGCGATAATACTTTTTATTTAAAAAATAGGTTTTTAAATAGAGCTTTAGTGGTCAATCTCCCAGATGCCAATAGGGACTACTTTGAGCACGGGGTTGTTATGAAAAATTGGCAACACCCTCCATTAATTGGAGATGATGTTTACCAGGGTCCCAGATGTCCTCCCTATGGCAATGCGATAGGTTATTTTTATTTTATTTTCAAAATTATGCTTCCTTTGTGTTTGATAAAATGTGCCACTGATATTTTAATTTTGATTTATTTGAAGTTGACAGCAAAAGAAAATCTCCAAAAGAGGCAGACGTTAATATAAGGCATTTAAAACTTATCTGGAGTTTGCATCAGACTGTTGCCGACGAGCATATTAGGTCAGCTTCATATTTGCTACAGTACAAGAGTTACACCTCCTCTTTTACTGCTCGTCCGGTGATAAGCGACGTAGAACCAATACCAGCCTCTACAAGTTCTTCACCTGAGTCACATATTCCTTTGAGTGAAAGGATGAAGAAAAGAAGACCTCCTACTCTTTTTGAGAAATCTTCCTCTGGTGCTGGAGAGGCAAAGAGAAGTAAGCTTGATGCCCCGGGAGAGGGGACAAAGAAACTTGATGCACCTCCTTCAGCTGCTCCGGTGAAGGTTGTCGAGAAGCCCCCAGTGGCCCCGAGCAAGGCTGCTGCTCCAAGTGAGGTGATTGTCATTTCTCCGACTAAGACTACATCGTTAGTCGAGAAAGTTGATGCTCCTCTCAGGAGGCTGGAGAAAAGCTCCTCTATCAATTTGCCTGAATCCATCTCTCATCCCCCGACTAGTGGTGTTCCCACTTTTGTTCCCTCGAGCTCTGCTATGAACTCGGTGAAGACTTGGATCATTCCCGAGATCCAAGGTATTGAAGAAAACCTTTCTCGGGACACGGTTACCACATTAGCAGCTCGTCATATTGCTTCTGTAAGTCCTATAGTCTTAAATTTTCATTCTTTCCTTTTTGTATCTGTGCACTGACTTGCTTTTGTTTTCTTTTCACAGTTGGTGAGATGTTTTAATACAATTTTGAAGAAATATGAAGCTATTAAAGCTTCAAGCTCCTCGTCTGGTGTAGAGGAATCTTTGGTAGGCCTGGCACAGTCTCTCAAAGATTCTCGTCAAAAATATAATGATGATGATAAGGCAATTTGGGAGAAAAAGCTTACTTCGACTGAGAAGGAGAAGGCTTAGGTTATTGAGGTCTCCAAGGGGTTGGAGAAAAAATTAATGATTTGGAGAAGAAGAATAAAGAGCTCAAAGGGAAGCTCAAAAATGCTGGGGAGCTTAAAAATAAGCTCAAGGCTGCTGAGGAGGAGTTGGGTCAACTTCGGGAAGTAATTCGTCAGAAGGATGAAGTTGAGAATAAATTGAAAGCTGCTGATGATCTTCTTTCCGAGAAGCTTTCCTTGGAGAAGACAAAGAAGAAATTGGCTGTCAAAAAATCTTTCAGTTCCGGTTGGGATAAAAGGTGGAATAAAGGTTTGGCTGTCATGATGTCGCAAGTGGAATAAGGAAGACTCAAATACTTTAGAGATGGATGGGTCGCTGCTCTGCAAGAGATGAAATTTGATGAACATTCTGAACTATTTCAGCGACACATCCCTGGCCCCTCTCCAACTCCTGAAGAATAAGAGGACGAAGCTGCCTACGAGGAATCTTCCATGGTGATGGGAGATCAAATTTCTCATCCCCCAGCTATCCATCCCACTGGCAAGGAACTTCAGATACCCGTTACTTCATCCGAGCAACCTCCAGCACTTCACGAGCAACCCTTTGTTCCATCCGAGCAACCTACCTCCTCGTCCCAGCCTCCCGCGGAAGTTTTAGGTGATAAGGAAAAGGTGTAGAGTTGTTCGGATTTCTCTCTATTTTATTTTTCTTTGTCAAATGTAACTCTGAACATGTAACTCTTAATTTTGTACTTCTCCTTTATGATGTAATAAAATTTGACCTTTTGCTTATATATACTGTTGATTCTCCTCTTCATGCTCTGTTTGTACACTTATTGATTATTGCTTTTTCTTCCTTTACTAGTTTCTGGCCAGGATGGAATTATTATCTGCTCATGATACAAAACTATTAAGGAAATGCAATGAGTATTTCAAATCCGGTCATACAGATATGAGTGCAGCTCAAATCACTGACATCCTCGGTCAAGGTGCTTCAGAGCAAGCAATTGAAGCCTATCAGTATTTGAAGTGCCTACTCGACCGTGCAGTGGATAACAACGTAGCATACTATGATATGATTGAGGATCTCCAAGGCACTCTTGAAGAACTTCAGCAACAATATAAGGAATCCACTGCCCTTTTGCACGAGGGGTACGAGAAGAAGTATCAGCAAATCAGTGTTGATAAGGGATATGATAAACGGTTTGCTGCTTACGATGTGAGGGAGAGAACTTTGAAGGCTGAGGTCGAAGAGCACAGATAGATAGATGAGTTGTTAGAGCAAGAAAATAATAACCTGCAAAGAGAGGTGTCTCAGTTGAAGTTTGCAGCTTAAACCTCAAACGCTTTGATCCCAGTGACCTATGAGGGATTCTCTTTCTTGGAGGTCGAAAATGCCAACCTGAGGGATGAATTAGAAACCTTGAAGAGAGCTGGCCCTTCTACATCTACTCGGGGACGAGCAAGAGCTGCTCGGGGATAAGCAAGAGCTACTCGGATTCCTGTCGAGGAACAGAGAACTCAATCTGCTCTAGAGAACCAGGCCTTCCAACTGATGGCAAAGAACCAGGCATTGGCTGAGATGTCTAAGAAGATCAGGGGTCTGGACGAGCAGCTTTCTGTGCAGAAATCTGTCTTGGAGAATAAAGAACTCTTTATAAAAAATCTCCACGAGCAACTGGAAATATTGACATATCAATTCCACAAGCAGCCCAGAGAATTCTGGATGGCTGGCTACAACGAGGCTCTTTACCATTTGGATGATCGTATCCAAAATGCAAATAATGAGGGTTACAAAAAGGGATGGTTGAATGCCTTAGGTGTGCTGCAACTGGAACAAGGTCATTACCTGTGGGATTACCATAATCCTGGGTTGCTCGACCTACCAGTGCCAGCATTCAAGCTTGATATGAGTTGGATCCCTGCTCAGGCCATCCCTCGGTGTATGATTTCAAAATACCTTGGCGATTACAATCTCCATTCCAATGTTGAGATATCTCGTCCCGAGCACCTACTAGATCGACCATCTGTGATGAATATCAGGATGCTTAAAGATATTAACTTCATAAATTCCCCTCATGCTTTAAATGATCCACTTGCTGGCGAGGAACCTTTTTCAAAAGCAGAGGGGAAGAAACCAATAGAATAGGAATCTTAATGTAATAAATTTGTATTTCATTCTTGATGTATTTTGTTCTACATTTAATGAAATAATTTTATTTACAAATCTTGACTGCCATTGTCTTGTAATTATAAAACAATTTACATCTGTGTATGTATATCTGTTAAAAAGATAACAACATTGTGTTATTTGTTGATCAACTGGAGTTTGTTCAAACTTATTGTCCACTATCTTGAATTTGTGGTAATCATTTGATGACTAACCAAAATTGATGATACTTTTTTTCTCGACCAACTTGGTAGTAATTTAAAAAGTCATGAGTTTCAAAAAATTTTCTCGATCACTTTCTCGTACTCATAAAATGTTTTCGACCAACCAAGGTCGGTAAATTTTTCTTCTCGACCAACTACAGTTAGTGGGTTTTTATACCCGATCAACCATAGTTAGTGGATTTTTCTTACCGACCAATCTTTGGCACATTTTGGAATAGTTTTTCTTCCTAACCAATCTTAGTTGGTATTTTTAGGAATAGATTTACTTCCCGACCAACCTTAGTTGGCGTTTTCAGGAATAGATTTAATTCCTAACCAACCAAGTTGGCATTTTTAGGAATAGATTTACATCCCGACCAACCTTAGTTGGCATTTTCGGGAATACATTTACTTCCTAACCAACCAAGTTGGCATTTTTAGGAATAGATTTACTTCCCGACCAACCTTAGTTGGCGTTTTCGAGAATATATTTACTTCCTAACCAACCAAGTTGGCATTTTTAGGAAAAGATTTACTTCCCGACCAACCTTAGTTGGCATTTTCGGGAATATATTTACTTCCTAACCAACCAAGTTGGCATTTTTAGGAATAGATTTACTTCCTAACCAACCAAGTTGGCATTTTTAGGAATAGATTTACTTCCTAACCAACCAAGTTAGCATTTTTAGGAATAGATTTACTTCCCGACCAACCTTAGTTGGTGTTTTCGGGAATATATTTACTTCCTAACCAACCAAGTTAGCATTTTTAGGAATAGATTTACTTCCTAACCAACCAAGTTGGCATTTTTAGGAATAGATTTACTTCCCAACCAACCTTAGTTGGCGTTTTCGGGAATAGATTTACTTCCTAACCAACCAAGTTGGCATTTTTAGGAATAGATTTACTTCCTAACCAACCAAGTTGGCATTTTTAGGAATAGATTTACTTCCCGACCAACCTTAGTTGGCGTTTTCAGGAATAGATTTACTTCCTAACCAACCTTAGTTGGCATTTTTAGGAATATATTTGAGTAGTCCGAGTTTTACTGAGTAGTGTGTAGCACTAGTATTCCGCAAAAAATTTCCAACAAAAGGAAAGAACTGGGCAGAACATTGTCACTTTATTCATACTGATGAAACTGCATTACATGAGAGTTTACATTACTGATAATATTTGCGCAGGTGTTCAGCATTCCATGCATTCTTAAACTCCTCCCCTCTAAAGTTTCTATTTTGTATGTCCCTGGTCGAACAACTTCCTTAACTCGGTAGGGTCCATGCCAGTTTGCTTCCAGTTTGTTGTGCTTTTGAATCACCTTCTTTAGCACATAGTCTCCTTCTTTCAAGTCGCACTTCTTCACTCTCTTATTGTAGAACAAAGTTGTTCTTTGCTGGTAAGCAGCATTTCTAATGGCTGCTTCTTCCCTGACCTCCTCGAGCATGTCCAAGTCTAACCTTCTCATTAAATCGTTGACAGGGGAATTGAAATTCAGTATTCTATGCGTTGGGAGACCCAATTCGGTGGGTATAACAGCTTCACTTCCAAATACTAGCATATATGGAGATTCCCCTGTTGCTGCTCGGGGAGTAGTTCGATAAGCCCATAGCACTGATTGTAGCTCATTGATCCAGTTTGCTTTCGTGTCATTCAGTCTTTTTTTCAAACCATTGAGGAGCGTTTTGTTTGTTACTTCAGTTTGTCCATTGCTTTGAGGATGGCCTGGTGCCGAGTGGATCTTCAAGATATTTGACTGATGACAATAGGCAGCGAAATCCTCGTTGTCAAATTGTGTTCCATGGTCTATGATGAAGGCATGAGGAAGACCATATCGACAAATGACGTTCTTCCAAATAAATTGGTACACCTTATCGTACGTCATATCAATGAGAGGCTCAGCCTCAACCCATTTAGTAAAATAATCCACAGCGACCATGAGATACTTAAATCTTCCCCTTGTCGTTGGCAGTGGCCCGACCAAATCTATTCCCCATATGGTAAATGGCTAAGGGGAAGTAATGGGTGCCAATAATGCTTGGGGAGTTCTTCGGATGGATGAGAAGCACTGACACTTGTCACATTTTTGGCATAGGCTATACAATCAGCTCTCATCGTCGGCCAGTAGTATCCTTGAGTCATCATTCTTTGCAAAAGTGTCCGACCTGCTACATGGGCTCCACAGGACCCTTCATGGACCTCTTCAATCAAATCTTTCACCTCGGTGGGATGCACACATCTGTACAAACCTGCTATAATTCCTCGTCTGTATAGAATACCATTAGTCAGTACATAATGAGCAGACTTAAACTTTAGTTTCTTGGATGCAAGTTTGTCAGTTGGTAATTCCCCTTTCTCAATATATGCCCTGATGGGATCCATCCATAATGACCCTAAATCGAGGGTATTAAAGTTTATCGTCAGATCTTCATCTATACTTCGACCAGTTAAAACTTAAATTAGGATTGTTCTTTGTAGCTCAGTGTGAGTAGTTGATGCTAATCAAGCTAAGGTGTCTGCTCTTGCATTCTCCATTCTTGGTATTCTGACCAGCTGAATAGAAGCAAATTCCGACACTAATTCCCTTGTCTTTACATGATATCTGATCATTAATTCTCCTTTGGCTGCACATACTCCCATCATTTGATTTATGACCAATTGCGAGTCACTGAAAACAATAACTTGTTCTGCACCCATGGTTTTTGCCAAACTAAGACCTACAATCATGGCTTCATATTCAGCCTCATTATTCGAAGCTTTGAATTGGAAACGTAGGGCGTATTCCATGTCGACCTCGTTCGGACTGTTCAAAACTATCCCTGCGCCACATCCTGTAGTGCAGGATGAACCATCCACATACAGACTCCATATAGGTAACTCCTCTTCAAATTTCTGATCTGACAGAGTTCCTCGGTGGAAAATTTGTTGCTTCCTTTCACCATCTCCTGATATTTCTTGTTGTTCGTCAATCATATTTTCTTGCCCTTTTACCAACCTAAGCTAGTTTGGGCTCGAATTTGATGATTCTATAACATCTACTTTCCCTTTTACAAAGCTAAGTTGGTCTGGGCTTGTATTTGATGATCCTATAACATCATTAGGTTGATTAGTGAGCAACTTTTTCTCCTCGGGGGTATTAGGATAGGTGAACTCTGCTATAAAATCTGCTACCGCTTGCCCTTTTAGCAATGATCTGGGTTCATAAACTATATCATATTCACCAAGTTCTATTGCCCAGCACATCAATCTTCCTGATTTTTCTGGTTTATGAAGGGCTTGCCTCAATGGCATATCAGTATATACTACTATAGTATGAGCCTGGAAGTATGGCTTCATTCTTCTACTTGCCTCGATCAACGCTAGTGCCAATTTTTCCAGCCTTGGATATCTGATCTCTGCTCCTCGGAAGTCCTTACTTGTGTAGTAGATTAGTTTTTGTACTCCATTCTCCATTCTTATCAATGCCGAACTAACTGCATTCTCGGACACTGCCATATACAAGTATAATTTTTCTCCCATCACTGGCCTGGATAACAGTGGAGTTGCTCCCAAATATTTCTTCAAGTCTTGGAAAGCCTTCTCAGATTCATCATTCCACTCAAAAGTCTTTCGGAGCGTCTTGAAGAATGGGAGACATCGATCAGTTGCTCGAGATACAAATCTGTTGAGTGCCGCTACTCGTCCTGTAAGACTTTGTACCTCTTTCTTTGTCGTTGGGGATCGCAGCCCTAACAGAGCTTTGATCTTTTCAGGGTTAGCTTCAATGCCTCGTTGATTGACAATTTACCCGAGAAACATGCCTTCTCGTACTCCAAATATGCACTTCGTCTGGTTCAACTTCATTTGATATTTATCTAGTTGATCAAAGGTCTGGCCTAAGTCGACTAGATGATCAACAGGTTTCTTACTCTTTGTCAGCATATCGTCAACATAGACTTCCATATTGCAACTGATTTGTTTTGCAAACACTTTGTTCATCAGCCGCTGATATGTTGCACCTGCATTTTTCAAACCAAAAGGCATAACATTATAACAATAAGTTCCCCTAGGGGTAATGAAAGAAGTACTCTCCCTGTCTCCAGGTTTCATTTTAATCTGATTGTAACCAGAATAAGCATCCATGAAGCTCAGCAGCTCGTGTCCCCCGGTATCATCCACTAGTTGATCAATTCGGGGCAGCGGAAAGTGATCCTTTGGGCATGCTTTGTTGAGGTCGGTGAAGTCTACACACATCCTCCATTTGTTGTTCTTCTTTTTCACCATCACCACATTTGCTAACCAGTCTGGATATTTAACATCTTTAATAAAGCAAGCTTTCTAGAGATTCTCGACTTCCTCCTGTATAGCTTGATTCTTCTCGGGACTTAATACTCTTCTTCTCTGCTTCACAGGCTTGATCTCCTTATTCACATTGAGCTCGTGACATAAGAAATTTGGGTCTATCCCGGGCATATCCTCATGACCCACGCAAAAGTTTTCTTTCTGCTTCTTAAAAAAGTTATCAATTTTTGCTTTAGTGAGGCTTCCAACGACAAACCTACTTGAGTAGTTCGTTCAAGGTGCTCATCGTCCAGAATGATGTTTTCAGTAGCTTCCACCACTTGGCCCTTGACGAGTTGCGACTCATCTCTAGGATCCAATGTTTCAATTTCTGCACCTTCATCAACTTGATAGGTAGTAGTCTTTTTCCATGATTCCTCCATTTCCTCTTGCTCGGCGGATGAATAATAGCATTCCCGAGCTACTTTCTGATCACCTTTCACAACTCCTACTCTAAAATTTATTGGAAATTTCAGGCATTGATGTACCGTAGATGGTACAACTTCGAACTTCTTCAATCCTACTCTTCCCATGATGATATTGTATGCTGATTGAACATTCTTATCCATCACGAAGAAGCGTATTCTTTATGTTCGATAAGCAGGCCACGTACCAATGAATATATCCAATTTGATCGTCCCAAGTGGAAAAACTTTCTCACCAGAAAAACCCAGGAGGGGTCTGTGATAAGGCTCCAGTTGAGATATTTTTAGATTTAAACTGTCGAAGCAGGAGTAAAATATGATGTCCGCCCAGCTACCATTATCTACCAGTACTCTTAAAATCATCACTTCCTTCATCCTCATTTTGATCACCAATGGGTCATCATGAGGATATAGAACACCTGCGAAGTCGTTCTTTGAGAAACCAATGAACAATTTCTCTTTATTTACTTTTCTAGGGCGATCCTCCTCAGATAGATTTATTCATTGAATGTATGAGCAAGCTCGAGCCTCACAGAGGTAAGCTTTTGTCTCTACAGTAAGGTCTCCTCCTCCTCCATCTCCACCTGTAATAACATTACAATCAAATGTCCCAAAACGTATCGAAAATACCTCACGTTCTGGCTGCCTTGGTCTCTTAGGAAGATCGGGGTCGTCTTCTGGATCAACTTCATGGTCTATTTTCTTATTCTCCTCTACTCGACGAGGAGATCTAGACCTCTCTCTTGTTCGGTCGTTGCTTCTTCTTTCATTCCTTCGATCAACATACTTTGCCATTTTTCCTCGTCTGATGAGTGTTTCAATCTCATTTTGAAGAACTATGCAATTTTTGGTCATATGACCATGATCTTTGTGAAACTCGCAACATTTTGCCTTATTTCTCCTGTCAGGGTCTGCCTTCATTTTCTTTGGCCAGTTTAATTCCTCGTTGTTCTTGATTTCTTTTAGAACATGGTTGATGTTTTTCTTCAAAGGAGTATAATTATAAAATTTCTTTAATACTTCCCATGACAACCTTGTTTTTGAGTGTTTGTCATTACCATTGTTCTTATTCTCTTTCTTCTTAGCTTTATCGCCTTCCACCTTGGTTTCTTTGGCATCCATATTCTTCTTCGCAGCCATAGCCTCCTCGGCATTCATAATCTTGGCTGCTTTTCCCATCAGATCTGACATGGTTCTAGGTGGATCTTTGGCCAAAGTGTAGTATAACTTGTTGGGCAGTAATCCACTCATCAAAAAGGTAATCGCTGTCTTTTCCTCATAATCAATGACTTCGAGTTTCTCGTTATTAAAACTAGTTATATAATCTCTAGTACTTTCACCAGCTTTTTGTCTAACACTTAACAAATGCGCTACTCGTTTAACTGGCTTTGCCCCAAAATAGAAATTCCCAATGAATAACTCGGCCAGTTGAAAAAAATTTGAGATCTTACCCCGAGGAAGATTATTATACCATATTTGAGCAGATCCGGTAAGAGTTCTCGAGAATGCTCTGCATCTCATCTCATCTGGAACAGCATAGATGTCGGCTGTAGCTTGGTATTGTTCTATATGAAGGACAGGGTCGGTCTTTCCATCATATTTGGGGGTCACAACGGGTGCTTTGAACTTTGATGGTGTTGGAAAATCTGCAATGGCCTGGACAAAAGGTGTTCCTTGAACAAAAGTTTATTGTAGAGGGTTCTTGGCTTTAGTCATTTCCCCTAATCTATCCTCCAGCCTCTGAATAGAGCCTTTCCACCCATCATTACCTTCCTCGGGCCTGTTGGTTCGAGCAACTGATCGCGTTGATGTGGCTTCCTAGGATCTATCTTGACGAGCAGCTGGTCGTGACTGGGCAGATCCTTCCCTTAGGTCTGATGGTCGTCGAAAACTCCTCGATGCGGTTCTAGGAGGACTTTTTCTCCTCCTAGGATATAATCGATCAAAAAGAGATACTCTGCTTAATCTCTCTAGCGCACTAGTCCTTTATGGAGAGAGAGTGATACGTTGTTCAGTATCTGTGGCTCGTACCGATGAAGTTCGTCCAGGTTGATAAGAAAAATCCTCAGACTCCTCAGTACGATATGAATCGGTACGCCTAGTATGCGAAGAAGGTAAACGGGTATTTCGTTGAATACTTCGCGGTCCTGAATGGGTTGGTGCACCGCCATGGAGGGTTTGTATGAGTTGTCGCATAGTTTCTTGCATGACTGTCTGGCCCTGGGCCAGATTTGTCATTATTCCAGCCAGATCTGGAATATTGGGCGGAGCAGATGGATTTGGAGGGCTTCCAGCGTTTCGATTGCTGGGTTCTGGAATATCAGCCATTGGTGATGAATTATTTTTGATGAAAAACGATATTACCAGTCATTTCTAATAGACGGCGCCAATCTGTTGATGTAAAAAATTAGATTATATCTAATTATTTAATCACAGATAAAATAAAATGAAACAAAGAAATTTTAAAGTGGTTCAGCCTTATAAGAATGGCCTACGTCCAGTGTTTCTGTTATTGCTGACTGTTTGGGAATTCTCGATTACAAGTTTTCTCAAGAAATTTCGGTCCCCTCACAATGAGGATAATAAAATGTATTTATATCCCTAAGGCTGTAATGTGAAAGGGTAATACATTCAATGCCCCTTAAGTGTATACATCTGTATAATAATAAGCATTTAATGCGCAGTCAAACTGTTGGTTATCCTGCTATTAATGCTTTGTTCGAGGTGTAGCTCGGACCGCCTAAGTTCCTCAGTACTCAAAAGTTCCTCGGAGAGTTCTTGTAGGTCGGAGCGTCTGAGTTGATCGGGGAAGCATAGTTTCTCATTGCAGTATGGTTCCTCGGAGTCAATGTGTTGTTCGTAAGTGTTTATCGTTGCCACATAGATTGCCACGTGTCTTCACCCAATTGAGCCATGTTAGCAGACTAAATTTGGTATCAACAGTTGGCATGAACAATTAACAGTTAAAGGGATTTGATTGATAACTTGATTAAGAGAAATAAAATTTTCTATTTTTATCCTTTTTATCCTACGCATACATCTATGTGATTTAATAAAGTAAAGTGCGAAAATCACAACCATAACGTGCCGATGTACGAGGAAAACCCAAATGGGAAAAAACCTCGAACGGCTGGGCCTAGACAAATCAACTACAAATAGGTTTTACAAAGGAATCAAAAGACATACAGACTTTGACTCAATCAAGACATGTTGATGCCGTCCTCTACCTTCGAATATGCAGTACATGAAGCTCCAACGTGTTGCTCGACACTACTCGTGTCGCGGTATCCACAGAAGCCCAAACTACCATCTCCAATAAGCTTGAATGCAAAAATCCACCCCAAGTGTGCTTGTTGAATTTCAGGTTGATGGCTTGGGGTTTTGGTTCAAAGGTTAAATTGTGTTGGAGAAGGATTTTTAATCAAAAAGGGAAGATGTGAACTTTTTTCTCTCAAGAGTATGTAAAACTTCCTTACAAAAAAAACTTCTTTTCGTCTATATATTAAAACTAGAAAAGTAGTGGACCATGGGAGTTATGTAAAATAATTACAGGAAAATAGTTTAAAAAATTTCACAACTGACACATCTCATTCGAACGAGGTCGTTCGAACGACCTTTCATTCAAACGAGTTATCAAACGATAGTTCAGTGTAAAGTTAGATAAGTCGTTAGAAATCTCGTTCGAACGAGTTTATTCGAAGGACATTTCTAATGAGTTTCTAATGAGTTACCAGTGCAGTTTGGGCAATGTTGTTAGATCCAGGTCATTTGAACGACCTAGAAGAACTTCGAACGAGATTTCCTTTTTTCTTTTAAAAAGAGTTAAAATTGATTTTTATGAAAATTAATTTTCCATGAAAATTACTCTTTATGAAATGAAACTTACTCCAACATATAAAAAATTGTTTTGGTCATATACCTTTTTAGGAGAATGGATTTAAAGGCATATTGATGTGGCGTGAACTTTGGATGCTCGATTCTCTAAGGTTATATGAATCTTGATGAGTAATGACCCAAAAGCGTTTTGTCCAACGGAATGTAGCCAATACTACAAATGACTTGATTGGAAATTTGTCCTTACATTTACCAAGAAGGGTACTTTGGTCCAGTCAATGGTTCGAGTTAGCAATGATCGAGAGGACTAGGGGCCCACTAAAGTATCGAATGGGATCTTTGAGTGTTTATCTTGGAGGCTGAAGAGTAAGGCTCGTTGAATAAGATAAATGTTCAACCATTATAATATAAGATATAAAAGCACCAAAAGTCCCGAGTAATTGGATATTACTCAATAATGTCACACTACCCTCATGGTACCTTAAGGTTGCTTGAGAGGACATTTACATTATAGTAAGTTGAGGGGGCTCAAGGCCCCTCAACATGTCATTTTACTTAATAGTTTCGCAGGGAGTCTCCACTCGTCACAAGTAGTATATTTTATTTACAGTCACTCTATGGGGTTCATGTTCCCCAAGAAGTCATAATTAAATTAATAGTCAATCGAGAAGGCTCACAGTCTCTCGACAAGCTCACCACGCACTCCAAAAAAATATAATTTTTAATTGTAGTTTAATATTTACTAATTTTTTTTTGCCATGGGAAAATGGACTTCACATGCGTATCTTTTATAAAACTGCTTTTTGAGCCAACCGCATAGGTTGTCCCCGCCCACTTTATTTTTGTGTCCCTCCTGTCTCATTATACTATTTAAATAATAAAGACAAGTCTATTCACCTCATTTTAATAAGGACACATGTCACATTATGGTGAAACCTTAATTCACCCACACTCAATTATAAATAGAAGGCTTAGCCCTCACTAGAAGAACAGTGAGAAAAGGAGGCAAGAGCACTCTATAAGAATAGAGACTCTAAATTATCCTCAAGAAAACAAAGATTGAATCTTGGAGTTATAGATTCGAACTTATGGAATTTTACACCAGTTTATATCATTAATAGTTGAGTCCATATCATTGGATTCACACACTCGGTGCTTTTACACACTAACAGTCTCTCTCTTATTTTAGAGGGCTTATTCTCTCACCCTCTTCTCCAAAGCTCTCAAAGGTTCTTTCATGGAGATTAAGTGTTTGCTGCTATTATTATTGAATGCTACACCCGAAAAGATATGTAGAAAGGATTACTCCGAAAATATTCGTCACTCCTCACCCAATTCAATATATTCATAGAACCTAGTATCACTACCCTCCAACATTTGGTGACTCCACTAGGAGGTATCCTTATTTAATATGGATGCTAAAGGAGAAGAAAATAGAGTATTTAAGAACTATGTCCATACATCTTTTATTCTCACTCAGCTAACTAGGGAAGTAAACTATTATATTTTTTAATCATCTCATACTGAAGTCAGTCATTTAAAATGATATGCTATGAAGTTGATTATAATTTATTCTACTGACCTTATATCATAGCTTCTAGAATAAGCTTATGGACCTATGAAAGAATAAATGTTCTCATCTTTAAAAGTTAAAACTACATGTTTATTTTAATATAATTTAGCATTTTCCCCCAAAAAACTGCAAAATTTATCAACTAAAATTTGTCTTATGAAAAATATTAGTCACATCCATGTATTAATGATATTCTAGCCTTTAGTTAAGAGGCGAAGGGAATTTTTTTGCATTTAGCATATTATTCACCAGTTTACTTATAGAATGATAAATAGATTTAGTAAAAGGGATAATCCTAACTTCTAGAACCCCCCAAAGAACGTCCTTAGGACCCTAGAACTCACCCGCTCACCATAAATCCTCAGACATACTCCGAGTACCGATCTAGAGGCCACTGGGAATCTGGAGCCTTGTTTGACTCTGGTAAATTCTCCAGTTTAAGCGAAGCTCAATGAATCCTTGACGGGCTCTAAATCCCCTTTTCCAATGGTCCGTACTATGCTCTAATCGGCCTTACGGTCTGAACGAATGATCCATTTTATTCCAAGAACTATTCCAGAAGCCATCGGGAGCTATCAGCCCCCTTTTGACTCCGATCAACTCTCCAACTTGAGACAAGGTTAATTAATATTCTAAGATCTTTGAATTCCCTTTCCAAAAGTCCATCCATGCACGAATCGGCCTTACGGTTGGGACGAATAATTTGTTTTGCTCTGAAGGGTCATCGGGCTATTTTAAGCCCCATTTGACCTCGGTTAGCTCTTCGAACCGAGTAAAGCTTAATGAAATTTCAAAGGGTACTGAATTCCCTTTCCTAGGGTCTGCCCCGTGCATGAATTGGTCTTGTAGTTCGGACGAATGATCGAGTTTCCTCTTAAAACCTCACCTCTAAAGACTAAGAGTCACCTCCGAGCACCATTTGAATTTGGTCAACTCCCAAACCTTGTAGTGACTCAATAGATTCTTAAAGGGCTCTAAATTCCCTTTCCAATGGTGTGCCCCATACATGATTCAGACTTACAGTTTATATTTTATGCTAGTTTTTTGAAAAAATCGCTCTAAACTGCCTATAGGCACCCATAACACCCCTTTGACCCTATAAATGGATGAAACAACCGTATCTTGAGGGAGATATTGGATACCCCTTTTAAAAAGTCAGAAAACATTCCCCTAGAGTTCAGAGCCTTTCACATCCCCAAAATCCCATTTTCCCATATTTCCTTCTACCATTTTCTTGCCCCATTTGGTGATCCACCCCACCTCCCCATACCACTTTAATACCATTTCAAGATCAACATATTAGCATCTAAAGATAAAAAACAAGTATTCATAAGGAGGTCTACTGACCCATCGCTTTCTCTAATTTTTCCTTTTTAGTGTTATTCATATATTTCTACTTATATACTTTTGTTCCATTACATCACATCCAGTAATATATAATCTTTATTTGTATTATTGCACATAATCTATTTTAATAAAAAAAAAAGAGGGTTCGTCTGTGAATTATAAACGCAGGATTTCCATTTCACACTTTCACTCTAAAAACAAATTTTTTATACACTCACATAAGAAAAATCCCACATATTTATTTATGGGTTGAACCCCGCCCCCATGCTATTTATGAACTATGTGGACTTTAATGCCCCTTGGGCTATGTAGTCGTATTGGGCCAATCCAGATATTCGAGTCCTCCATTTTTCAGGTTCATATACTTTGTTTCTACCACATATATATATATTTGTGTGTGTGTGAGAGAGAGAGAGTTATGTACCACTGTTTCATCTGACGTGCACATTCACTCTCTCATAGAAATTTATGATTCGGCGAGCATTTACATCATACTTTTTATCAATTATTTTTGGGAATACTCCTACGGATGAATCCACTCCATCCCTCCCATGACGTGAGTTGGGTGATTACATTCTACCACCATTAATATTATACACATGTACACACACGTCACGAAGTCTAAAAGGAGACGATTAACATTAGCCCATGAGAGATGAAAAGGGCGGAATGGGTGCTTAACACCCTCCCATTCCATAACTTAGTCCCAGGACCCTTGAACTACTTGGTTTCGCATGGATCATTTTGATCTTGATGCCATTCTCTTGAGGCGCCGATATTCTTTTACTTTTTTGAGAAATTAGGCTGGTGACTCTATCTCTTTACATTATTTCCCATTTGACGACGATAGACACCCGTATTCATGTGCGCTGAAGGGAATCCGACCCCGTATGACCACAGTGGAAACTCCATTGGGGAGTTATTTTAAGAGGACTAGATTCATTTCCAAATAGGTTTTATTCTTTTCTCTCCTAGTTTTATACATGTGTACATATGCTCCCATTTATATGTTCCTTTTACTCCTTTACTTACTTTTTATATGCCTACCTCATGATTATCTCTACCATGCCTCTCCTCATGTATATGTCATTTTGCACTCACTTATACATGCTCATTTCACACTCTTTTATATATCTCCATACTCACATACACATATCACATACCGTTTGTTGTCTATCCATGCTTAGGATCACTGGCATACACTTTCACTTGTATATGTTCACATTATCACTCATAATACTCCCGTGTCTCTCTCTCACCATAAACATCTCACTCACTTGTATATTCACATGCTTCTATGTCCCCATTTTTAGTGAAGTCTTCATGCTCCATGCTAGATTTCCCTTTCATGATACTTGTATGATCTCTCTCATTAGTATAGTCCCCCCTCACTTAGCGTGCAAATAAAAATCTCACTCTATACTATACGAATTAAGACTCGCCAATTTTTTCACAGTACATCACCAGAGCATGGCAATATTGATCAAAATTTTGTCCCTTACTGGGGGGGTCCCTTTGTGATGGGTGCCGGCTTCACTGGGGTGCGGTTAACCTAAGCGATATGACTCTCTCCTTCCATTGACCTTGCACCTTCAACGTATATCGATTAATTCTCCTTGCATTGTACCCGTTGACCAAACTCATGACGGGAGGTATATAGCAGGGAACTCGTTCAAATATGTCGATTATATCAAATTCACTTTCACACATACCATCCTCATGAGGAAATTCACATACACTCCGGTATATCAAATGTTTTGTCCACATGTACCGATGAATGATTGCCCTTATAGGCAAGAGGTATATCGTGGAAGGCATGTGAAAGGGGGGAACCCTTCCTCTAACCCAAAAAGTGCATAAACCCCATATAGGCGTCAACCTTTGGGTACTCATAATTAGTTTGTCGGTTACCAAGCAAAATTCTACTTAAATTTTGGGTCGACATAACGCCCGAATTTTACCGTTATTTCGCATTTTTTAAAACAAGACCCAGTCCGTGAGCCTAGAAATAAATCAAATTTTGTCTTCTACCTTTAAACACTATTTTCCCAGGCTTGGGTCCTGTCCAGAATTTTTCTTGCATTTAGGCAAACCTAATACAAATGAAAACCATATAATAATAATAATAATAATAATAATAATAATAATAATAATAATAATAATAATAATAATAATAATAATAATAATAATAATAATAATAAAAATAATAATAATAATAATAATAATGATAATAATAATAATAATAATAATAACATCGAGATTCCCCTCTTTTTTCCTCCTTTTAAAACACCAAACATACCAAAAATCGTTTTCTCATTCTTCCAAAAATATCAAGAACATTTTTCCCTTTTTCCAAAATACCAAAAATTCTCCCTCTTTCTTAAAAAATTAATTTGAACTATTTTTCCTCTCAGGTTGATCACATACCCGACTTTGGAATGGCTCCCTATTGGCTTTGAACTTCTGCCAAACTGCCCTGAAGCTTCGATACTTCTTTTGCTACTTTGATCAAATTTAGGATCTACCTCCACAAGCTCTTCATGGATAACACTGACCAGGCACTGAATGTCCAGCCAAATCTAATGGCTTTATTAGTCCAACTCAGTGCCAAGATTGAAAACCTTCAAACTAATGTCCAAGAGATGCAACGACATTGAGTCGGAATCCTGAAGCTTATGAACCTGAGATCATATTTCCTCGTGCTATGGGTCTACCTACCCCTGAGCTTATTCGGGTCTTAGAAGAATACCCGCATGTATCTCGCGTGCCCCACCTACAAATGGGCTACCACCTACTCAGCTACGAATTTTAAACTGTTCCCAGCCAGGGGCTAACCCTCTAGTACCCATTTATTTCGAAGAAGAGGAACCAAAAAAAGTCAAGAAATACCTCACGATACTATCAAAGAAGTTTGATCAAGTCAAAATCTTCAGAAACTACATGGATTACACCCATATGTCTCCTTATCATAAAGCCAAACTGCCAAAGGAGTTAAAGATGCAAAACATTGAGAAATTTGAGGGCAACGAGCCCCCAATTATGCACCTATGATGTTATCACCAAGCCATGACCCTTATTTGTGCCTTCAAAGAAATAATGGCCCAGATGTTTCAGCAGGCCTTGAAAGAAAGATATTTTTTATGGTTCTTGTCCCTCAAAGAATGAAAAATCTGTAGTTGGAAAGATGTTTCCATCGAATTCATATCTCAGTACAAATACAACGAAGAGTTAGAGGTAATGCACAGAGACCTATAGATGATAAAGTAAAATCATGGTGAATCAATCAATAGATTCAATAGGTGGTGGAGAGAGAAATATTCCACTATGAGCAATAGGCCCCTGGAGGATGAAAAAGTGAGCATTATAAAGAAAAAATTCTTACCCCATATGCGATCCTCTATGGGAGGATATCACTACCCACACTTCCGATTTCTTCGAGAGGATGGGGTGAAAATATCAGAAGGTGCCACCAAAGTGGAGTTTGAACCAAAGAAGCTGATTGGACAGTTTATAACTCAAAAATATGAAAAACTCGCAAATTCCTCAGTTTCACCCATCAATAATGTATCATAACATGTTACCTTTTGGGAACTAGAAAGTCATCCCAATCCATCCAGAAAAGAATACACTGAGCTTTGAATGTTTACTAGTCTCTGCTAACCCGAAATCTCATCAAATCATTGGAACCTCAACCATTACCAAACCCACTCCTTATAAACATCAAACCCAATGCCCACTGTGACTTCTAGCAATTCACAGGTCATACCAGTGACCAGTGCTTTCACCTAAAAAATGTTATCCAAGGCCTAATAGACTGGGGTATCATCGCCCTGCCAGCTAATCCCATGCCCAACGCCACTTATAACCTTCTTCCAGCACATGGAATAGGAACGAATGCCATTTTATTCAAAAGCAACCTTGAGTTTTACCCTTCTACCCAAATCGTGCCCATCAAATCACCCATTTTCCCTATAGTCTTACCCATATCGCACGAGGTTTGATCATCATTTCTCCTGAACATGACTTGTTTATCATGCTCTATCACTCCATGCGAGAGCATATATTTTTGTATGCACATAATCTGAGGTGGAGGCATGGGACTACCTACTATATTAGACCAACTCCAAGGGTTTATGTTAAAATTTCCCATCGAGATGTCCATCAACTACCAAAAATTCAGTGGCCCGAGAATAAAATGAGTGGGTAGTACCCATTAAAGAAGTCAGTCCAGATGACATTGTACAGATCATGGATGATGTGTTTTAATATATAGGGGAAATTTGCGGCATCTATGAACTTCTCACGGCTTTAAAACTATAAGGACGACTGGTCCCTTCACTCCTGTACTTCCTCGTTGAATGGGAAGGATTTAGTGGCAACGTTGTTCAGGTGGTTAAATGCATTAATTACTATTAGAAGGAAGAAATTGTCGCCACCAGATGGGGGGTTAACTTTGATATCTCAGATGACAAACCGAATCTTAAAAAAACCTATTCAGTTGCCAAGTTTGTGGAATGATCTCCCCTGAAGAATTGTTAGGTGAAATCAACAAAGTATCCATTCATACCAAAGTAGATGAAGCCACGGGGTTCTTATTCTTCCCCGCCTCAGTTAACCATATGACCAAATTTAGGCGATACTACGAAGATCCGATTCCCTAGTCAATCGGAGTAGACGAAGGGAAATAGAATTGCCAATACCAAAAATGACCACTGATAAAAGTAAAGTCCTCGATAATATTAAGAAAACCCAATACAACATAACCTTATGGGGACTCTTTATGTCCTCTCAGCTTCACCAGAATGCCTTGATAAATATTATCATTGGTCCCATAGTCTCTCCCACTACTACTCCCGAAGAAGTTGTGAATATTGTTGAATCTTTAACCTTTACCAGACTCCTCTATTTTTTAAAGAAGAAATCCCAAAGTTTGTCCCCTACCATAACTATGATATAAAAATCTCTATCGAAGTCTTGGGAAAGATAGTCCCACTACCACTTATAGAAAATGAATCTTCTATCAATGTCTGTCCACTCACAACCTTCAAATTCTTAGGATTAAAAGTCAGTGATCTCACTCTTACATATTCCACCATGTGTGATTATGACAATACTCGTCGAGAAGTAATGGGTTCCATAAAACCTATCAATCCTCTAATAGAAGTCCAATTTATTGACATGCCTTCTTGATTTAACCTACTCTTTGCATGCCCTTGGTTTTACAGCATTTGAAGAGCATCCTCTTTTCTCCATAAGAAACTAAAGTTCTTTGAAATAGTTCAGACAATGCTAATATTAGCAATCCAGTGTTAAAGATTTAATATGGAACCAAAGACATGATCTTATCTAGTTTCAGAATTGATTTGCTCCGTGTACCAATAGGGGATAACTTCACAGACTGAGTCTGCCTGGAGCATAACACTCACGACAACATCAATTTAATTCAGATGTTCAAGAATATGCACTTCATTCCTGGAATAGGTATAGGGAGACGGCAAAAAGGAATCCTCAACACCATAATCTTAAAAGAATCCTTTCCCCCATGTGTCTTAGGCTACCAACCTTCATCAGCTAAACTCAAAGCACTCTGTCGAACGCAATCGAAAAGAATCCTAGAGGATGAAAATAATTTTTCATGGGAATATACAAATGGAAGATTTGTTAAGAAGGATGGGGACTTCCCCTTATGTGGATTCTCTAGACTTTGGTATAGCCACGCTGACAAGAAGATGAAAGCAGGGCTATAGATCTTCTTTCAAGACAACAACACTTAGGATAAAGACTTGAAACATGTAGTAGAACCTCTGACCAAGAAAACCATGGAAATTACTGAGTACTCTAATAGAAGAGGCTTCGGGGAATCCTTTGACCTACACACACTGGGGATGAATCTCTACATGATCCACCAAGATGTTATGCTATCAGACTTTCCGGCCCTAATCATAACTACTGATATACCTCTCATAAACTGGCACGTCATCCCAGTCCATCCTACTCGAGCCCAACCAAACCCTCATGCCAATCCAATCCAAGCAATGTCTACACCTATTTCTATTTCTCCTTTTCCTGATGTAAATGTAATTGAGACCTCTTTTGTTGAGGTTCTCAATGTTGTTTTCCTTGAAAATTAAATAAATGAGAATTTTAACTATCATGATGTGCCTTATATTAATTGCATTGATTCTAATCAAACTCTTGATGATGATTATTTTGTAAATGAATAATTTTTAGCTAATGACAATAAGGAAAATAATGAATAACACAATTGCGTTCAAATTAATGATGGAGAGAGTGTTGTTATTAATCACTACACCAAAAACAACATTTTGGCACACCCTAATATTAAAAATCTGGCACAGTTTAAAACTGTGCCAGATTTTGGCACGGTTTAATAGAAACTTGGCACAGTTTAAAACAGTGCCAAAATTAAGTACACTTGACTTGAATATAATATACCCTAAAAAAATCATTATCCAAACTTTGTGGTATCCCGCTCTCTCTTTCCCACTCACCCTCTCTCTCTGCTTCGATTTCTCTCGTCTCTCTCTCTCTCTCTCTCTCTCCGGTTATCACTCTCTCGTTCTCTCTCCGCTCAATTCTCTCTCTTCAATCATCCCAATAAGGTTAGCATTTGTATTTTTTTAGCCTAAGTATTTACAAAGACAATATGTTTTTGTTGAATAAAGCCTCAAAGCTTCTTTAATGTCAATACGTGTTTGTGGAATAAATGAACTGTTTTTGGCATGGAAAAAATGGCGCAAAGTTGGTTTGTTGGCTTCTTGGAATTGGGTGCCTCTTTTCATGGAACAATATGCTGAGAATTGAAGATTACTATGTTTCATTGTTCTGGTTATGTTTTAATAAATGATTTTGTTCTATGTTTGATTATTATGAGCATTTTTAGTTCCGGAATATGTAAGATTCGTAATTTCATATGTAAAGTTTTCAATTTTATTTAAGAATTTAAGCAAAAACAATTTCATTTAGTAAACTCCAACTTCATGGGAACTAGATTATAGAAAATCACAGAAGGTTGAAGCAAAACATACTAGCCCTTAAAGATGCCTCACTGAACTGCCCATGAAAAATCTGACATAATTTGATTAATTTCAGAGAAAATAAAAAAAAATCTTAAGTTTTAAGTACATGGAAATAACCCCGTATGTTCAAATAACCCCCTAAATAGTATTTTGCGGCAAAGACTCTTGGACTTTTTAGTGACACATGAGGGTTTTCTTAACAAAAAATAGAGTATCACTCCAACTCATTTGACATATAACTTCCTTAATTGTATAGAGGTACAACCCCTCAAGGGTCCTTACTCTTGTATATCAACCATTCGCGTTAGGAACACTCGCAATTCTGGCATACAAAAAGGCAACAATCAATACTAGATGATGAAATCTCTTTGGATATGCTCTTTTCTTCGTAAGTACCCTTTTGGTACTAGTTATAAGTTCCACAAATTTTCGGTCTTTCAATTTCAATTTGTATAACTCCAAAGTTCAATGTTTCACTAATCCATTTTAATTTACATTTTCATTGTATCTGCTATAGTTGGATCTAGCTACATCTGGGAAAGGAGGAATTGGAACTTAAATTAAAATATCTACCATTAGTGGTGCTTTTGAAGATGCTCATGTTCAGAGTGGAATGGTTGGATATCTCTCATTCATGCTACCCGAGTTCATTCAAGTAAAGTCCCCTAAGTTTCTCTTTAAAAATAATTCTGTTGTTAAATATTTGAATGGATCCACTCGTTGATTTTAAATTTGGACTCGATACTTTATTTAACACATAGATACCATGCTATATTTTCAGTCTGCGAATATCTAGACATATATGTGGACAACATACTAATATCTAAAACTTGTTTCCCCATGGGCCTAATTCTAAAAGACCATTATTTTCCCCCCTTTGCATATTTTATCTAATTTTGAAATATTAAGACACTTTTGTTCATTGTGTTGTTCGGTCTTTCCTGACTGGTCTAGCCACATTAGGGGCTCTAACCTCTGTTTTAAGGTTGATTATAAAAGTAGTATTTGAGAATTCAAAGAATGGGCTTAGAAAGGGAGGTAGTAAGTTCATAACCCCATTTATTTATTACTTTATAATTTTTTTATATTATGAAACAAAGCATTGAAGAATAACTGTTCTTTTCGGTATATAAACTAATAGTGTGAGTGTAAAGTAGATTGACAAAAATTGTTAAATATCTCCTTCATTATGTTTTCTTCATTTTTCAATATCTCTTGTAAAAGCTACATTGGCCGGGCTTTTCTACTAATAATTTTAATAAATTGGGGATTCTGACCTCTTAACAGGTCTAAAAGATAGAGAATGTGTATTCACAAGTTGAAACATGATCAAGGAAATTGGATTAAGTTTGAAAAAAATCCTCAAAACGATTCTAATCACTTCATGGACCTTATTTTTTTCTCAATCCCAAAGTAGTGTTCACATTTACCTCATTCATAATTAAACTTAAGTTAATTTATGATGAAGATAATGATGCTCTGATAAGTTTCCTAGAAATATATGAAGTTCAATCTATAGTTTTTGGCATGAATGGTCATAATTCAACTAGTCCAGATGGTTTCCATGGTTATTTCTTCCACAAGTGACGGGATATTAATAAATCATATATAGTTGATGATGTGAGAAGATTCTTTGCTGGTAGTCAATTGCCAAAATCTTGTTTTAGTACTCGTATAGCCCTGATTCATAAGGTTCAAGATCTCACTCTTTTTAGTAAACTTAGACCTATTGTTTTGTGTAACCTCTTTAATAATATTTTAAATAGTCTCATTGTTGCTAGGATTGCTTTTATATTGACTAAAATCATCTATAAATATCAAAGTTCTTTTTTCCTTGGAAGAGAAATTGTTGATAATATTCTTCTAGATCAAAGCATTAATAAGAAGTTTCATGGTGGGACCTATTGTTTGGAAGGCTATTTTAAATTGTTGGTTGGTTGTCTAGTTAATGGTGGTCCTATAGGTTTCTTCTCTTCATTTAGAGGATTGAGGTAATGGGATCCCGTATCTCTACCCTCTTTGCCATTATTGCAGCAGTATTTAGCAAGAGCTCAGATGATTGGATTATGGAGGGTAGAATAAAACCTTAAATTGCTGCTAGAGGTGCCCCTGTTATATCCTTTTTGGTTTATGCTAATGATGTTCTTATTTTTACTAATATAGGTAAGAAATATATTAGAGAACTAATGAGGCTCATTGAAGAATATGAAACTTCTTCTGGTCAACTTATAAACAAGTCTAAGAGGGGCTACCAAACATCTCCTTTGATGAATAGTTGCAGAACTAATATTACTGGTAATATCACTAGTTCTCAAAAAATATTTTCCAATTACCTACCTTGGTTTCCCCTTGTATGTTAGTAGGAAATATTATGGATTATTTGATTATCTCATTGATAAAGTATATACCAAAGTTCAATAGTAGAGAAGTAAACTTTTATCTATGGTTGGAAAATTGATTTGTAATAAACATGTTATCTAAAGTATGAGAATTTATTTATTCACTAATTTGAATCCTTTAAAACAAAGTCATCATAGATATTGAAAAGATTTTTGCAAACTTCTTTTGGGGAGAGACTAATTTGGTTATAAGCTTCATTAGAGGAATTGGTATAAGCTTCATTAGACTAATTTGGTCATAAGCTTCACTAAATAATTTTTTTTCATAACTATAGTTAAAACACACAATAAAACATGTCTTAAAAAATCTTCTGAACTTTATAGATTGACGTTATTATAAGCCTTTTAAGTGGTAGACTTGTTCGCGAATGAATTGGTACGGCTATGCAGAGCGCAGTGCAAAGTCAGGTATTTATCAACATTTATGCCATATGTTTAACGCTTTGACAGAAAATTTGAATTTCCACTTTCATTTGCTTATGATTTCTGTGTTAATAAGATGAGAGATATGGAAACAATCTTTGAAGATATTTAAAATATCTTCTACATCGGTGGATCCAAGGGCCTGTCGGTAGATTCAGTTGAGAAAATCCTAAAGGTCCGAATTACTAGTGATAACAATGTAGATGCTTCTGGTGAGAGATTCTGCTGCTCAGTTTGCCTTCAGGTATTGCCTATAATTGTTCATCTTGTTCATTTATTTTTAGTTTATAGACACTTGTTAGTTGATTATAGGGAAAATTTCCCCCTGATCTATGCATGTTTTGGAAAGAATGAAAAAACAACTACTACTTATAATGCCAAAAATCGTCCTTAACTATGCGTTTTATTGCAGTGCCCCTTTCGGGGACATTTTATCGACGTAATATCATATTATTAATGACCTATAATAGGATTTGATGATGCTATAATAATTAACCATTTATAATAGGATCCCACCACATAAGGACTCGCTCTATAGGTTGTTGTGGAGGGGCCTCCCCAGGTAAATTGTCTTTTAACACTACTTCCTTCTGCCCCAAACCACCCTACTTGCTGCTACCCCAAACCACCACCAACTATCACCGACACACCTGCTTATCCTCCACCTGCTCCCAATCCAAACTACAGAACCTACTGCTAAAACCATCAATACATTCAATATTTTGAAATTCTTCATGGTATCAGAACCCCTGGCGGGCTACTAATGTGGTCTTACTGTTTGTATTGATATGCATTATCTATCGGAGCTATTTTTTTAAGGGGGATTTGGTGATGAGTATTGTCATGCGGGGAAGAATTGATTTTGTTGGTCAGTAAGGTATTCCCATCATCAAAACCATAAATGACATCGAAGTTGGGGGTAAATCTCCTATCATTGTTCGCTACCATTATTACGATCATCGAAGCAGAATCCCATCAATGTGTTCTCTATTCTGCTAGCTTTCATCAAGCTCGAAGTTTCTCATAGTTGTCGATTGCTAGGGCGTGCATTGCATCGCCCTTTTTTCACCCTCACAAAATAACTATTAATCAGTAGCACTGCTGGTATTCCTTGCCAGCGTCAGTCGTTCGTCACTGCTGCCATTAGTAGAACCTTTAGGAAATTCATGGTATGGGATGAAGAGTTCATTACAAATATATTCGATTGATACTAATATGAGATTCCTAAATAACCGTGGATAATACTATTACTCAGAATGAAATTCATTATTTTTGTACCGTTCTCTGTTTTGATTCATTTATAATGGTACTAAAAGTTGCATAAGACATTCAAAGTTGTATAAGACATAGCGCCAACATAAACGTTTTTTGTCAAATGTTGCATAAGACATTCAATGCTTGATTTTTAATAACCATCATAAACTAACATTTCTTTGCATTAGGCTCATCACTATTGAACAACTGCCTAATGGCAGCTGCCTAATAGCAGCAGCAACAACTGCCTAACATCGGTAGTGGTTCTAATAGCAGCAGCAGCTCCCTATGAGCAGCGGCTATCTAACCCCTCTATATTCTTAATGTGCGCTCTGTATTATTGTTCTTAGCGACTTACATTAGGCTATAAAAAATGGCTTGAATAACTCGTGCGAATTGACCGCGTAGTCCCGAGTCTCTCGATTTGAGAATATGATGATAATTTCAAAATACGTAGATTAGGCCTGAGAACAAGTCGTTCGAGGGTGAAACTCAAACCAGGCCCCATACGGCCCTATAAGAGGCACGAACACCTCGCACGGGACCAATGTAACTCATGTGAACTGACCGCGTAGTCTCGGGTCTCCCGGTTTGAGAATATGATGATAATTTCAAAATAAGTAGATTAGGCTTGAAAACAAACAGTTCGAGGGTGAAAACCCAAACCATTTCCCATACGGCCCCGTAAGAGGCACGAACACCTCGCACGGTACCAATGTAACTCGTGCGAACTGACCGCATAGTCCCGGGGCTCACGATTTGAGAATATGATGATTAGTCTTGAGAACAAGTCGTTCGAGTGTGAAAACCCAAACCAGTCCCCATACGGTCCGGGACCAATGTAACTCGTGCAAACTGACTGCGTAGTCCCAGGTCTCCCGGTTTGAGAATATGATGATAATTTCAAAATACTTAGATTAGTCTTGAAAACAAGCCGTTCGAGGGTGAAAACCCAAACCAGCCCCCATATGGCCGCGTGCGAGGCACGAACACCTCGCGCGGGATCAATGTAGCTCATGAGAACTGACCGCGTAGTCTCGGGTCTCCCGATTTGAGAATATGATGATAATTTCAAAATACTTAGATTAGGTTTGAAAACAAGTCGTTCGAGGGTGAAAACCCAAACCAGCCCCGTAAGAGGCACAAACACCTCGCACGGGACCAATGTAGCTCGTGCGAACTGACCGTGTAGTCCCGGGTCTCTCAATTTGAGAATATGATGATAATTTCAATTTACATAGATTAGGTTTGAGAACAGGCCGTTCGAGGGTGAAAACCCAAACTAGCCCCCATACGGCCCTGTAAGAGGCACGAACACCTCGCATGGGACCAATGTAACTCGTGTGAACTGATCGCGTAGTCCCGGGTCTCTCGGTTTGAGAATATGACGATAATTTCAAAATACATAGATTAGGAATGAAAACAAACCGTTCGAGGGTGAAAACCCAAATCAGCCCCCATACGGCTCCGTAAGAGGCACGAACATCTCGCACGGGACCAATGTAACTAGTGAGAACTGACCGTGTAGTCTCGAGTCTCCCAGTTTAAGAATATAACGATAATTTGCAAAAATCACACTTAGACTTAAAAATAACCCGTTAAAGGGTGAAAACCCAAACCAGCCCCCAAACGACCCCGTAGGAGGCACGAACACCTCGCACGGGACCAATGTAACTTGTAGAAACTGATCGTGTAGTCCCGGGTGTCCCAGTTTGAGAGTATGACGATAATTTTCAAAAATCACACTCAGACTTAAAAACAAGCCGTTAAAGGGTGAAAACCCAAACCAGCCCCCAAACGACCCCGTAGGGGGCATGAACACCTCGCATGGGACCAATGTAACTTGTATGAACTGGTTGCGTACTCGCGGATCTCCCGGTTTGAGAATACGACGATAATTTGAAAATATCAACAATTAGACTTAAAAACAAGCCGTTAAAGGGTGAAAACCCAAACCAGTCCCCAAACGACCTCATAGGGGGCACGAACACCTCGTACGGGACCAATGTAACTTGTAGGAACTAACTGCGTAGTCCCGGGTCTCCCAATTTGAGAGTATGATGATAATTTTCAAAAATCACACTTAGACTTAAAAATAAGCCGTTAAAGGGTGAAAACCCAAACCAGCCCCCAAACGACCCCGTAGGGGGCACGAACAACTCGCACGGGACCAGTGTAACTTGTAGGAACTGACCGCGTAGTCTCGGGTCTCCCGATTTAAGAGTATGACAATAATTTGCAAAAATCACACTTAGACTTGAAAACAAGCCGTTAAAGGATGAAAACCAAAACCATCCCCCAAAAGGCCCCGTAGGGGGCACGAACAGCTCGCACGGGACCAATGTAACTTGTAGGAACTGACCACGTAGTCCCGGGTCTCCCAGTTTGAGAGTATGATGATAATTTGTAAATATTACACTTAGACTTAATAACAAGCCGTTAAAGGGTGAAAACCTAAATCAGCCCCCAAACGACCCCGTAGGAGGCACGAACACCTCGCACGGGACCAATGTAACTTATAGGAACTGACGGCGTAGTCTCGGGTCTCCCGGTTTGAGAGTATGACGATAATTTGCAAAAATCACACTTAGACTTAAAAATAAGCTGTTAACGGGTGAAAACCCAAACTTTCCCCAAACTACCCAGTAGGGGGCACTAACACCTCGCACGGAACCAATGTAATTTGTAGGAACTGATCGCGTAGTCCCGAGTCTCCCAGTTTAAGAATAGAACGATAATTTGCAAAAATCACACTTAGACTTAAAAATAACCCGTTAAAGGGTGAAAACCCAAACCAGCCCCCAAACGACCCCGTAGGAGGCACGAACACCTCGCACGGGACCAATGTAACTTGTAGAAACTGACCGTGTAGTCCCGGGTCTCCGAGTTTGAGAGTATGACGATAATTTTCAAAAATCACACTCAGACTTAAAAACAAGCCGTTAAAGGGTGAAAACCCAAACCAGTCCCCAAACAGCCCCGTAGGGGGCATGAACACCTCGAACGGGACCAATGTAACTTGTATGAACTAGTTGCATAGTCGCGGGTCTCCCGATTTGAGAATACGACGATAATTTGAAAATATCAACAATTAGACTTAAAAACAAGCCGTTAAAGGGTGAAAACCCAAACCAGTCCCCAAACGACCCCGTAGGTGGCACGAACACCTCGTACGGGACCAATGTAACTTGTAGGAACTAACTGCGTAGTCCCGGGTCTCCCAATTTGAGAGTATGATGATAATTTTCAAAAATCACACTTAGACTTAAAAATAAGCCGTTAAAGGGTGAAAACCCTAACCAGCCCCCAAACGACCCCGTAGGGGGCATGAACAGCTCGCACGGGACCAGTTTAACTTGTAGGAACTGACCGCTTAGTCTCGGGTCTCCCGGTTTAAGAGTATGACAATAATTTGCAAAAATCACACTTAGACTTGAAAACAAGTCGTTAAAGGATGAAAACCGAAACCATCCCCCAAACGGCCCCGTAGGGGGCACGAACAGCTCGCACGGGACCAATGTAACTTGTAGGAGCTGACCACGTATTCCCGGGTCTCCCAGTTTGAGAGTATGATGATAATTTGTAAATATTACACTTAGACTTAATAACAAGCCGTTAAAGGGTGAAAACCTAAATCTGCCCCCAAACGACCCCGTAGGAGGCACGGACACCTCGTACAGGACCAATGTAAGTTATAGGAACTGACCGCGTAGTCCCGGGTCTCCCGGTTTGAGAGTATGACGATAATTTGCAAAAATCACACTTAGACTTAAAAACAAGCTGTTAACGGGTGAAAATCCAAACTTCCCCCAAACGACCCAGTAGGGGGCACTAACACCTCGCACGGGACCAATGTAATTTGTAGGAACTGACCGCGTAGTCCTGGGTCTCCCAGTTTGAGATTATGACGATAATTTGGATAAATCACACCTAGACTTAAAAACAAGCCGTTAAAGGGTGAAAACCCAAACCTGCCCCAAATGACCCCGTAGGAGGCACGAACACCTCACACGGGACCAGTGTAACTTGTAGTAACTGACCGCGTAGTCCCGGGTCTTTGAGAATATGACTCTAATTTCCACTCATATACGTAATTTTTTAGTTTGAGTAAAAAAAAATTTGTAAATTGTTGGGTTACTAATATCGTATCTTTTTTGTATCCTATTTTTTTTTTGCAGGATAACAGTTTATCGTTGGCATTTATTCACGTGGAACACAAAGAGAACTCAAAGGTTTACAACAAGGGATTTATTCATGATTCCATTTTTTTGTGTCATGGTCATGCGGTCTTTTGTTGTTTTATTGTTGACTTTTATGACCGTGCGAGCTTTTGTAAGTTAATTGTTATATTTTGTGTCCGTGCGGGCTTTATGTTAGGCATGTTTTGTATTAAGAGCTTTTGGAATGTCTAGAAAATAGAGGAAACTGTGCCCAATTTTTTTTGGGCCTGTGAACTGTTAAAGTTTGTATGTACATTAGTTTACTAACAACGTGCAATATTATTAATTTGTGAATTTTGTGATTTCAAATAATTAAATTTTTTTTTATAAAAAATTTGGCACAGTTCAAAACCGTGCCAAAAGTGTGCCAGAAATATCAAATTCTGGCACAGTTTAAAAGTGTGCTAGAAGTGTTCCTGTTTGGCTGAATCTGGCACAGTTAAAAACTGTGCCAAAAGTGTGCCAGAAAGATCAAATTCTAGCACGGTTTAAAAGTGTGCCAGAAGTGTTCCTATTTGGCAAAATCTGACACTTTTGAGCCGTGCCAGAAAAAAAATGCCATTATGGGACACCTGATTCTGGAACAGTTCAAAACCATGTCAGATTTGATCTGGAACAGTTTTAAATCGTGCCAGATTCCTGTTTTTGGTGTAGTGAATGTCGCTTCTAGTAGCAACCAGCATGAGATTATGATAGGGTCTACCCTTAACGAGCATGAGTGTGCGCAATTTGAAAAGCTGCTACAAGAATTCATAGACGTCTTTGCATGATCTTACGATGACATGACTGGCATTGACCCAGAGATAGCTCAACATAAGATCTAACATTCCCCGAATGCAAATCGGTCAAGCAGAAGTTAAGAAAACTCCAAACCAAATGGTCATTCAAAGTCAAAGAGGAAGTAGTCAAAGAGTTAAATGAGGATTTCATTCATGTTGTCGAATACCCCAGATGGATTTCCAATTTTTTCACCATTATAAAGTCGAGAGGAAAGGTCCGCATGTGCATCGACTATTGGGATTTGAACAAAGCATACCCAAAATATGATTACCCATTGCCAATCATTGACGTGATGATGAATAATATGGTCAGCCACGCCCTTAAGTCATTTGTCCATGGATTTTTTAATTACAACCAAGTCAAGATGCACCCTATAGACACCACATTCTAGGACCCTCCTAAGCATCTCCTTAGGTCCCTGGCACTAATTCCATCACCATAAACCCTAGGTCATAATTTGAGTATTAATCTAGAGGCCACCGGGCACTCCCGACCCTTATTGACTACTGATCAACTCTCTCACCCAAGTGGAATCTCAAAGAATATTCCAAGGTCCCTCAATCCCCTTTTCAACGATCCACCCCGTGCATCAATCGAACTTATACTTTGGACGAACGATTCATTTTACTATTAAAAATCGATTTGAAGGCCACTAGGAGATTACGGGCCCCGTTTTGACCCCAATTGACTTCCTCTCTTGAGTGAAAGCTCAATGAATCTTTGAAGGTCCCTATATTCCCTTTCTAATGGTCCACCCAGTGCACGAATAATCCTTACGGTTCGAACGAACAGACCATTTTCCCTAAAAAACTAGTACAAAGGACACTAGGTGCTCTCGATATCCATTTGACTCCCGTCAACTCTTAAGCTCGAATGAGATATAATGAATCTTCAAGGGGATCTAAATCCCCTTTTTAATGTCCACTACTTGCATGAATCAACCTTACGGTACGGAAATATGACCCATTTTACTCCAAAGGGTCACTGGGCACTTTCAAGCCCCGTTTGACCAAGGTCAACTCTCCGAACCGATCGAATCTCTTTAAAACATAGAAGGTCCCTGCATAACATTTCTAATAGTTCGCACCTTGTGCGAATCATCCTTACCGTTCGAATGAACGGTCCATTTCCCTCTTGTCTAAAAGATCGTTGAGCGCTTCTGAACCCATTTGACCAAAATTATTTCCCAAACTCGAGAGCGGCCAAATGGATTCTTAAATCGCTCTGAATACCCTTTACAAGGGTTTATACCGAGTGTGATTCTAACTTACAGATTGTGTCTTACGACATTTTTTGGAAAATCTTCATGACACTGTCGAATGGCAAAACCATTTCCCTGCCCATTGGCAGTGTGTCTGGGGTTGCCCTTTTGTAGGCATGTCAAGGATAATTCCGATCACCACCCCCTTGTCCCTATGTAAAGAGAGCATGTGCTCACTTCAAAAGGCACCTCAGAAACATCCCTCTCAGTGATCTTAGCAACATTCTCTCAAAGTCAACATGATTTCCATATTGAAACCACTCCAGCGCATTCCATTTCCATCATTTTCTTACCCAATTTAGCAAATTCCATTTCCTCTCCTCCTACCACCTCCATCAGCCCTTCAATGATCAAGATCAATCTTAAAACGTCCGAAAAAGGTCTAAACCATTCACTCTATCTTTATATTCTCTTATTTCCGCTTAAATTATTTAATTCTTAGTTTAGCATTTCATCTTTTTTAGTTTACACATATTAATATCCAACTCTTTTATTCGTAGTATTGCACATACTATATTTTCTATTAAAAAATCCTAAAACAAGAAAAAGATGGTTTTCTTGTAAATTCAAAACAAAAATTTCTCACTACATTTTCTCACACTAAAGCCTTTTTTTTCTACACACACACATAATAAATTTTCTGGTTGGGTTTATGGGATAAACCCCACCCTCGTGTTGCATGAAAACTACGTGAACTTTGATACCTTTTTAGGTTACGTAGACTTCTCGGGTAAAATCTGAGATTCGAGTCCTACTTTCCTATTTTTTATTATACCTTAATTCCATATATTATATTTGTGATCCATGCTTGCGTTTTATACAACATATACCATCGTCTCTTTATAAACGATCGATGACCCAACAAATGCACACAATATATTTTTAATTACTATTTTGGGAACACTCCTATGGATGAGCTCACTCCGCCTTTATTCATGATACGATTTTCCATTTATGTATACATTCACACACACTTCATGGAGTTATTAAGGAGAAGAATAACACATTTCCATGAGAGACCGAAAGGGAAGGATGGATGACTAACACCTTCCCATTCCGTAAATCCCCCAAATTCTTGAACTAATTGGTTTTACAAGCATCAGTTTATCTTTGATGTCATTTTATCGAGGCAAAAATATTTCTTTTGCCTGGCGACTCTATCTATATACATGACCCACATCGAAGATGGGCAAAGCGCCCCGAGGGAGGCGTTACCGTGAGAGGGATGGCCACAGTGGCGACTCCGTTAGGGACTTATTTGTCATAAGAGGACTAGACTTTATTCTTACATGGGTGTTATCATTTTTCGCATGTGTGCGTATGCACCTGCATGCATGTTACATTTTACCTCTATTACTTCCTGTGTATATCTACCTCATGTATATATCACTTTTCACTTCATGCACCTATAAATACCCTCCATGTACATGTCACACTACTCACACTTGTACTTATGATCACTTATACCCATATGTTTCACACACCACTTCGAATATCTATGCTTAGGTTTCCCTATCACACACCTTCACTTATCACACTTGTATATATTCATGTTCACTTCCATATATCACACTCCACTTGTTTGTAACTGATTCATGCTTAGGCTCACTATCACATACTCACTTATAGATCTTCATATATCACTCACTCACATGTATCCATGCTTAGTGCAGTATTCATGTTCAATGTTAGATTTACTTTTCATGATACTTGTACATTCTTCCCCATTAGTATAGTGTTTATTTTACTCATCATGCTAAATAAAATACTCTATCCATAATATATTAATTAAGAATCATTCATTTTGCACACTACATCACCAAGATCATGGTTATTGAACAAAATTGTGTCCCGTACCGGGGGCCACTTTGTGATAGGTGCTGGTCCGATAGGTCACAATTAGCCTAAGAAATATGACTCTCACCTTCCAATGGCCTAGTACCTTTGATGTATATGGAATGGCTCTCCTCGCATCATACTTCTTGATAGAACTCATGACAGGAGGAATATAGAAGTGAACTCGTTCACGTATGTTGAGTATATCGAATCATCTCCCACACGTACTATCCCCATGAGGTATATAGTGAGGCAATTCACGTACACTAATGTATATCAAATGGATTGTCCACACGTACCAATTGCCCTTAAAAGAAAAAAGTATATCGTGGAAGTCATGCCAAATAGGGTAACGCTTCAACTAACCCAATAACCGCATAAACCTCACATACGCGTCAAACTTACAGCACTCGTATTTAGTTTGCCAGTTTCCATACGAAACTTTGTCGAAATGCCAAGTCGATATGCAACCTAAAGTTTTCTGCTATTTCATCATTTTTCAAAATAGGGCCCTGTCCATGAGCTTGGAAACAAGTCAAACCATATCTTACCCATATTTCAAACCCAATTTTCCCAAGCTTGGGTCCTCTTCGGAATTTCTTTGGCCTTTAGGTAAACCTAATAAAAGTGAACACATAACAATATCCATGTTGAGATTCTTCTCTCGTTTTTCCTCCACTTTCTTAAAAAAAATGAAATACCCAAAAATATTTTTCCTCTTTTTCATCAAAATTACCAAAAACATTTCATCTCCTTTTTACCAAAAGTGTCAAAAATATTTTATCTCTTTTTCAAAAATACCAAAAAATAATCTTTCCTTCTCAGGTCGTTCACATACCCGACTATTATCCTGGCTCCCTATTAGCTTCGGTCTTTCATCAAACTGCCCCGAAGCTCAACTAGTTACTCTACTACTTCATTCGAGTCCATAGTCTGCCTTAACTAGTCCTTCATGAAAAATGTTGACCAATCTCCAAACGTGCAGTAAGATCTTATTACAGTCTTCCTCTAACTCAGTGCCAAGATTGGCAACCTTCCGACCGAGATTCATGAGAAACCGCAAAATCGGGTCCAAGTTCCCGAATAACCTGAGGTTCTCTTTCCTCGGGCTATTGTCCCTCCCGTTATTGAGCCTTTTGTGTACTAGAAGAATATCAGCATGTTCCGTGTGCCCCGCCTGCTAATGGGTCGCTCCCAACTCAGTTCCTTATGCCAAACCTTTCCCATCCAGGGGCTAACTAGCCAGTACCCATTGATCCCAAGGAGGAAGAACTAAACAAGGTTAAGGAATACCTCAAGTTGTTGTTGAAAAAGTTTGATCAAGTTAAGATATTCGAGAACTACATGGACTACACCCACATGCCTCCCTACCCTAAAGCAAGATTGTCAGAGTAATTCAAGATCCCAACCATCAAGAAGTTCAGGGGCAACAGGGTCCTAATTGTTTACCTTCGCAACTATCACCGAGCTATGAACCTTATTTTTGCCTTTAAAGAAATAATGCACAAGATGTTTTAACAAACTTTGAAGTGTATAGACCTACGATGGTTCCTATCCCTCGAAGAATCCAGAATCCGCAGTTGGGAAGATGTCACTCGAGAATTTATGTCACGGTATAATTATAATAAAGGACTAGAGGTTATACACCGTGATTTATAGCTTATCAAGAAGAATCATGGAGAACCTATCAGTAACTTTAAAGAAAGTTGGAGGGAGAAAGATACCACCATGACCAATCAGACCCCTAAAGAAGAAGAATTTGTCAACGTGAAGAAGAATTTCCTTCTCTATATCCGATTGACTATGGGAGGTCAGTATTATTCACACTTTTGAGCTCTTCGGGAAGCGAGTTTATAAATTGCAAAAAGTTTTACCATGTTAGAAGTCGAGATGAAGAAGATGACCAGATAGTTCATTCCTAAAAAATACGATAAGCTTGCCAATATTACAGTCCCCATCGTCAATAATATATGCCAGCCTACTACCTCTTGGGCACCAAAAAGTCTCCCTACTCTTGTAAAAAAGGAATACACCTTGCTCAATGCTCCCTTATCTAAAGTCTACCAAGACTTGTTAATCTGAAACCTCACCAAACCCTTGGACCCTCATCCATTACCAAATCCATTTTCCAAGAACTTTAAGGTCGATGGCCATTGGGATTTCCACATGTCTGTCAGCCATACTACCTACTGGTTCTTTCATCTCCGGAATGTGGTCCATGGTTGAATTAATTGAGGTATCATCGCCCCACCATCAAATTATAAACCCATCACCACTCATAACCCACTTCCAACCCACACAAATGCCATTTTTTTAGATAATTACCCGAAATTCAATCCATCTACCCAAATTGTGCCCAGTAAAGGACCCATTATACTCGTAATCTCACCCAAACCACTCAAAGTTTGCGTGTACTTTATCCTTCACCCTACCTACTTCACTGACCAAGCTATATCACTCCTAACATGGGATCATATTATTGTCCATACCCGATCCTAAGGGAGAGATATGGAGTTATCATTTCTTTCGAATCAAGTCTAGGAGTTTAGGCTAAAATTGCCAACAAGATGACCATCGATTATTAGATATTCAGTGTCTTATTCATGGAAGCCAAAAAATGGGCTCTAGAGGCAGATAATTGGGTATTATCCATTGATGAAGTCATCTTAGATGACATGGTACGGATCATTGTAGATCAGTTTCAATAGACCAATGATATTTCAGCATTTCTGAATTACTCAGTGCTTTAAATCTTCAAGAGTGGTTGGTCCCTTCACTTCTGTACCTCCCCATTGAGTGGGAATATTTATATGAGGAAGTTGTTGAGGTTGTGGAATGAATCAATTTCTCTTGGAAAGAATATATAATTCCACTAGATGGGCGGATGAATATAACATCTTAGATGATGAATCGAGTCAGGGAAAATTCAGTCTAGTAGTCATCATGTGTCGAATGATATCTTTCAAAGACATGTTGAGAAAAATCAATAAAAAGCCATTAAACTAAAAATAAATGAAGACACGGGGGTCTTATTATTCCCCGCCTCCATAAACCACATGATCATATCAGGAAGACACTACCAAGATCTGAATCCTCAATCATCAAGAACAGATAAGGGAAAGGGAGTTACCAAAGCACTTCCCATGCTCAAAATGATCGTTGAAGAGAGTAAGATCCTCGACCAACTCAAGAATACTAATGCAATAGCACCTTGTTAGGACTCTTCATATCTTCCCAATTACATCAAAATTTTCTGATAAAACCTCTCACCGGGCCCTTAGTCCCAACTTCCACCACTACAGAAGAAGTTGTAAACCTAGTTGGATCCTTGACTACCACTAAACTCCTTTCCTTATTCGAAGAGGAAATTATGAAGGTTAACCTTGACCATAAATATGCCCTAAACATCTCCGTTGAAGTGATGGGAAACACAGTCCCTCTCTCATTCTTCGATAATGGATCCGCCCTCAATGTTTTCCCACTAAGAGCCTTCAATTTCTAGGGTTGAATGTAACCGACCTTACTCCTACTTCCCCTGTAGTACGTGCCTATGATAACACTTATCGAGAGTTAATGGGATCCCTTACAATAGTGGTTGGCCCTGTCAATCCCATTACTGAGTTTCAAGTTATTAACATACCTTCATGCTTCAACCTACTAGTTGGTCGATCATAACTTCTTAGCATTTGGGGAGTATCCTCCTCCATTCACCAAAAGTTAAAATCCTTTATCGAGGGGAAAGTCATTACCATCTTAGGGGATGAGTATAGTATAAAAAATGCCAGCACCAAAAATTCGTTACTTGAAATACATCATGGGATGAATAATATGATTCTCTCCAACTTTAGGGTTAATCCCCTTCCCCTTCCAACATGGGATAATTTCAAAGACCGAGTCTATCTAGAGCATAACCATCATGGCAATGCCAATATGATACAAATGTTCAAGAATATGCATTTCATGCCTGGACTGGAGTTGGGGAGACGTCAACAAGGGATACTAGAGCCCATAGTCTTCAAAGTGACATTTCCCCCATGTGACGTGGGTTATCAACCTTCACAATAAAACTTGAAATTCTCCACTGACCACATCTAACAAGGAGTTTATAAGATTCATATCTGTTTTGAGGGATTTTATGAATGGTAGATTCACCAGAGAGCTTGAAGACTTCTTTTTATGTGTCTTTCTTAAATCATGGTACGACCACGTGGATAAGAAGATGAATCCATAAATGGAAATATTCTTTTAAGACAACTACTCATGGGCTAAAGACTGCCACTATAAAGTGCAACCTTCCACTAAGAAAGTCGTAGCCATTAGCGAGGTCTCCGACGAAAGTGATTCCGAAAATTCCTTTAACATGCAGACACAGGGCCTAACCCTCTATATAATCCATTCAGGTGCTACATCGTGGGACCCATCCACTCTGATCAAGGACATTGATGATCCTATTCTCAACTGGAATGTTATACCAGTTCCACCTACTGAGATACAACCCAATCTTACTGTTTACCCTATCTCTTCATCTATTATTATTCCTCTTTTTTTGGATAACAATGTAATCATGAACTCTTTTGACGAGGTTCTCAAGGCTATTTTTATGAAAAATGAAATAAACGAGGATGTTAAGTATCTTATTGTTCCTTAGATTGATTATATTGATTCTAATCAAACTCTTGTTGCGGATAATTTTGCAAATGAACAATTCTTAATTGATCTTAATAAGGTTAATAATAAAAAACATAACATCGTTCAAATTAATAAGGATGAAACTATTGCTATCAATCTCGGTTCTAGTATCTAATAGAGTGAGATTAGGATAGGGTCCACCCTTAATGAGCATGAGCGTAAATAATTCAAAGAACTGCTGAAGGAGTTTATGGATTTCTTCACATGGTCCTACGACAACATGCCTGGCATCTATCCTGAAATATCTCAGCACGAGATCCCAACTATTCCAGAATGTAATCCTATTAAATAGAAGTTATATATGCTCTGCACTGAATGGTCACTCAAAGTCAATTAAGAGGTAATCAAACAGTTGAATGTAGGCTTTATCCGGGTGATCGAATATCCCACATGGCTCTCCAACATCGTACTTGCACCAAAATTAAGAGGAAAAGTTTGCATGTAAGTCGACTGTCATGATTTGAACAAAGCATCTCTAAGAAAGATTATCAATTGCTCAATATCAACATGATTGTGGACCACACAGCCAACCACACCCTCAAGTCATTTGTTGATTAATTCATCGGATAAAATTAGATCAAGATGTACCTTGTCCATCAAGAGAAAATCGTATTCATTACTCCCCAGGGAACCTTTTACTTCACAGTTATGCCATTCAGGATTAAGAATGCTGGGGCTACCTACCAAAGGGCTTCCACAACCATCTTGCATGACTTGATACATAAGGAGATCTATCTCTACGTAGACGATGTGATTATTAAGTCTAAGATTCGAGAAGGTCATGTCCCCACCCTCCAAAATTCTTCGAATGACTACGGCGATACCAAATGCGGCGACACCCACATAAATACATTTTTGATGTCAAATAAGGAAAAATTTAGGGATTCATAATTAGTGAAAAGGGAATCGAAGCAGACCCCGCCAAACTGAAAGCTATACTCGAAATGCCACCACCCCTAGTGGAGAAGGAAGTACACGTATTCTTGGGAAAACTTCATTACATCAGTCGATTCAACAACGAGATGACTTTTATTTGCGAGCCCATCTTCAAACTCCTCCGTAAGGATTATACCAAAGTTTGGAATGAGGCCTATCATGAAGCTTTTCATATAATCAAGAAATATCTTACCGACACTCGATACTCATGCCTCCACAGCCAGGTCTACCTCTATTGTTGTACTTTTCTGTAACACATCCTGCAATAGGGGCTTTGCTAGACAAATATATCGAATAATCCCATAAGGAAGGGGACATATACTATGCCAGTCAAAACTTGGTCGGGTACGAAGTCAACTATTCTATCTTGGAAAAAGCATGTGTCACCCTAGTCTGGGTCACTCAAAAGTAAGAGCACTACATGCTTGCTTTTTCTATCAAACTTATTTTCAGAATGGATCCTATCAAATACTTGTTTCAAAAACCCACCATATCAAGACGAATGACCTGATAGTTGATGTTACTAGATGACTTCAATATAATGTATGTCACATAAAAATCTATGAAAGGGAGAGCCATCTCCGATTACCTTCCTGACTGCCCCATGGAAGAGGCTAATGTTTGGGTCTCTTAATTCCCAGATAAAGATATTCTCTTCACCTATCATAAGGACCTTCAATGCTAAATGTTATTTGACGGTGCACCCAATAAGAAGGGATACGACATAAGGATACTCCTAATCTCCCCTAATGACTCTCACACTCCCTATGGCCATCCCTAGATATCTCTCATCTCCTCTCTCCCCATGATACGGCGAAGGAGGGGGAGAAAAATATCTCACACCGGCTTTCTCTAAGAGCGCTTAGGCCATCTTCTGTGTGGGGTGAATGTAAAGAGATGGAGTAGCTAACTTATTTTGCACAAAATAGGCAAAAAAAAACACGCCGTTGCCTCGAGACAACAGCATCAAATACAAACTGATGCTTATAAAACCAATAGATCGAAGGTTTGGTGGCTAAGTTACGTAATGGGAAATGAACCCATCCCAACCTTTCGGTCTCTCATGGGCTTATGTTACTATTTTTCTTTATTTCTACGTCAAGTGTGTGTTCGTGTATATATAAATGGAGATCAGAATTGACAAACTCATACCATGGAAAAGATTGAGTGATGTCATCCATAGGAATGTTCCCAAAATAATATTTAGAAAATACGATGTTTGCGTTTATCGGGATATTGATCGTTATGATGAAACGATAATATATGTTGGATGAAATGATAATAAGGATAACAAATATAATATATCTTAAAATAATGTAATGATCAAAAGGATGCAAATGAAAAAAATGGAGAATTGGAAAAATTGGACTCGGGTATCGAGCTTTAACTCGAAAAGCCTATGTAGCCTATAAAGGCATCAAATTCCACGTAGTTCGCATGTGGCATAAGAGTGGGGTTTATCCCATAGATTCGAACATGAATTTATTACATGTGTATGCTTAGAATATGTATTTTAGTTTTGAGAAATTATGGTGGATAATCCTATTGAAATTTATAGGTGACACCCACTTTTTATTTGTTTTGTTTTTTAATAAAAAATAAAGTGTGTTCATTATAACTAATAAAAGGTGAGATATTGATGTGTATGAATAGTAAAAACTAGGTTGAGAATTTATGCAACTAATGCGAAAATAATGAAATTTAAAGAGAGATAGGAGAATATTTGGACCTTCTTTAGGGAATTGAGGCTTAATCTTGATCTTTTATGAGCTCCCTTGAATGTTGGGATGAATGTTGGATGAGAGAGAATGAGATTTTGCTAAATTGGATATCAAAGGATTGAAATGAAATATGGAAAGTAATTTCACATAAGGAAACTTCACTGATTGCAACAGAATATTACTGCGATCATTGATTTCGATGGATCTGAGGTGTGTTTTTGGAGTGAGGTCATTCGCTCTATTTATAGGCTATGGGGGGTTTTGATCAGCATATCCCTAGCCCTACCAATTGATAGGTAACCCTAGACACACTACTGATAAGTAGGGAAATTTACCTACCAATTGGTAGTCTCGTGCATATTTTTGTGGAAAAAATGGTCTTAGAATGCAATCGGTTGATCCAAATCATTCATGGGTCATACCATTAGAAAGGTAATTCAGATACCTTCAAGAGTATTATGGGAATCTCCCAGATCTAGGAGTTAACTTTGGGTAAAACGAGGCTCAGAATCTCTCATCGATCCTTTGGACGAGAGATCGTCAAACGAAAATAGATCTTTCATCTGAACGGTAAGTAAGAATCATGCAGAGGTAGACCATTAGAAAGGTTATGAGACTTACTTAGACATTACAAAGATCTTCTCTCGGTTCAAAAAGTAGACCTTGGTCAACCGGGGCCCGGAAGCACCCGGGGACCTTTCGGAGTAAAACGGGTCGTTTGTCCATACCGTAAGGTTGATTCATGCATGGGGTAGACTTTTGGAAAGGGATTTAATGCCCTTAGGATATTCATTCAGTCTTGTTAGATATGAAGAGTTACCTTGGTCAAATGAAGCCCGGGAGCACACGATGGCCTCCGAATCAATTTTTAGGGGAAAATGAATTATTTGTCCAAACATTTATATCGTTTCGTGCACGAAGTTGACAATTGGAAAGGGGTTTCAGTTCCCTTTGAAGATTATAATAGATTTTTCTCTAACAATGAAGTTGATTAGGGTTAAATCGGGGCCCAGTAGCGCCCGGTTGCCTCTAGATTAATTTGTAGTAGCTAAATGGTTCGTTCGTCCCAACCGTTATGCCTATTTGCACCTGGGGCAGACCTTTGGAAAGGGGATTCAGAGTCCTTAGAATATTCATTAAGATTTCACTCTATTGATAGAGGTTATCGGAGTTAAACATGGATCAGGAGTGCCTGATAGACTCTAAATTGGTACTCGGAGTATGATCTAGGGTTTGTAGTAAGCTGGAGAGGTTATGGGACCTAAGGAGAGACTTGAGGGATCCTAGAATGTGGTGTCTACAAAATCCCTCGATGGGTGAGCTTGAAATAAGTGAAATTCGTTTAATAGACACCGTATGATGTTTTGGGAAGAGGTCAATTCTGAGGACCTAAGGCACGAGGATGATCGATTCAGATGGTCAAGGTCAATTCTAAGGACCTAAAGAATGCTTAGGGTAGACGATTATATGATCCAATGTTGATTATGAGGACCTAAGGTAGGGAACGCCTAATTAAAAGGGTCAAAACCAATTTTTAGGCAAAAAGATGGGAGCGAACAATTCTGCAGGTTGAGGTCAATTATGATAACCTTAAGTAGGAGCGACCAAGTCTGTGGGTTAAGGTTAATTTGGAGGACCTTTAATAGGAGCGACCAAATCTGCGGGCCGAGGTCAATTATGAGGATAAGTAGGATCGACCAATTCTGAGGGTCGAAACCAACTCTAAGGGCTAAAGTAGGAATGACCAATTCTGAGGGTCGAATCCAATTTTAAGGGCTTGAGTAGGAGCGACCAATTCTGTGGGTCGAGGTCAATTCTGAGGAACTTAAGTAGAAGTGACCAATTCCATGGGTCGAGGTCAATTCTAAGGACATTAAGTAGGAGCAACCAATTCTAAGGGTCGAAGAATATTCTAAGGGCTTTAAGTATGAGTGAATAATTTTGAGGGTCGAAGATATTAATTTGATATTAATTTGAGGATTGGGTACATCCTACTGGGGAATTCTTCGATTTCAGCGGTGTTCCTTCGAGATGTTGCTGGGGAGATATCCAATTGGATTTGGTAATTCCTTTGGGGAAATAATTTTGGGAGAAAAGTTGGTATGGTTTGAAAATATGTTTTTGGTGAAAAAGATTCTAAAATTAATTTGATAATTTTAGGAATTTTCTAGGGATTTTTTAGTATTTTTTGGGATTTTTTGTACAAAGTTTCAGGGAGGTGCCGACCAGCAGGGTCTAGGAGGTGCCAAATGGAAGTGACATGATCTTTTGGGCAATCTTGGGCAGGTGAAGGGACAGTGCCAATCGGTATACCCCTTAGCCTTTTATTAAAATGGGGCGGGATTTCCTTACTTTTCACAACTTTGAGATATTCTATCTTTTTCCTTTCCTTTCTGTGAAGTGTTCTAGCATTCTTTTCTCCTCCAAAACTAAGAAATGGAAGATTTTTCAAGCAGTGCGGTCCACATGGCATGGTTAAGTATTGACGAATGGGTGCATTTGGAGTGGCGGGCTAGGGTGCCCCTAGCACTGGTTAGTGAGAATGTCATTTACTCGTTCGATGAACGACCCCTTTTACTGAGACAATGCACCATTGATCCTCTAGGGTGGTGAACTCTAGTGGTTATGTAAGTATTAATGGTCTTTGGTATTTCGTTTTTCTTTCTTGGTGATATTTCCTTATTTTTTGAATTTTGACAAGGGTTTTTCCCTTTTACTTTGGCTGGTTTCATCAGCTAGCTTTGGCAGTTTGGTGTCTAAACTGGATGAGACGCCTCATTCGATGATTATCCTCTGCGCTTTAGGGGAGAGGTGGTGGAATACCACCCACACCATGCATTTTGGCTTTGGGGAGATAATAATGACTCCCATCGATGTGTAGTAGCTGTTGGGGTAGAATTATGAGGGGGCCCAGATAGAAATGGACCAGACTTTGTGGGTTATGCCGAAGGTTGTGGATGTTGTGTTAGGTGATGTGGGGAGCATAGTCTTTGGGGATTCCATATGTCCTTATCTTCTGAAGGAGGTTTTGCTAAGTCGATGGATCGGCAAGACTGACGGGCTGCATGTGGTGAAGATTGCTTTCTTGTTTATTCTTTTGTTGTTGGAAGGATTTTTGGTGGCGACGAGTGGAAACATTACCCATCTGTGGTTTTTACCTTGTTTGAGGTTATTATCGGATATCCCTCTTTTTGACTGGGGGATCCTGACTTTGGCGACCCTTTATCCGTCTCTTGATGCATTCAGTCGGTGCTTTTAGCATACCTTTACTGGCACCACGTATCTTTTGGAGGTATTCTTTCCTTTATGCATTTAATTTTTTAATTCCTTGATTGCTTTCTTATGATTGATGATTCTTTGTCCCTTCTAGACATGGTTTTATGAGGTGATTGGGCTTAATGCCCAACTGATTTGTTTGAAAGATGATTTAGTTGGTGACTTCTGTCATATGTACCGATAGTGGTAGTCCAACCGGTAATCTAGGTTGTTTGTCTCTTTGGAGGCGGTGCATCGGGTCTTGAATGGCCTGACGAGCAATCGGATAAATTCTTCTTCCCCCTTGAGAGCATTTTTCTCTGATGACCTTTTCTGATATAGATTTTTCGCTGGGAATCTTGAGGTGACCTTTTATCCTTGAGGGACGTCCATCCAACACACAGGGGTGACCGGGGGGAATGCCAAGCTAAGTTGTCTATTAGCGTATGAGTTCGGCTACTTCTTGTACCTGGTGGAGAGAGTAGTCTGATAGGTGGTGGAGGACGAGGTTATGGTTCCACCTACAATGCCTCTGAGGTACATGAGGCGGGAGAAAGAGATGTCAAAGGAGGTGAGAGTGGCGGCGATGGTCGGTGAGCCTTATTCGTCCTATACTGGTACGACGATGACCTATGATTATCTTGATTTCATATTGAGTTGGATGATTCCGCCAACATATATGATGTTATTCCTCTTCCCCCTAAGGTCTCTATTAGGGGCACTAGTTGGCCAGTGGGGTCTGCCCACAGTGCAGGTGGCGCGTTGAGATCAATAGCGGCGGTGACTTCAGAGGTTCCATTGCGGCTGGCTCCTCCCTCTTACAACATCAGACGACCTGATGGAGGATCGATGCATATGCGGCATCCACCCAATGCAATGGACCTAAAGGCACTGGGGATGATAGAGGATGTCCTTCAATCAGAGGTATACCTTTCATTTCTTTAGTTTTTATCCTTCTTATTTTTCTCTTTACCTCAGACAAACTGATTTCTTGTTTCTTATTTTTTTTGCAGCACGTCTGGGTGTCGACTACCTGGTTAAGGGACATTCAGGATTGGGTGGCTTCTACGATGAGTCACATTCTGGAGTCGATCCCAATTCCTTCTTGCTTGGTGTCGTCTTCTTCATCTAGGGAGGGGTCTGTGTTAAGGAATGGAGGTTCACCATCTCTTCGTTGAGGAAAGCGCATACGCCGTAGGGATGGAGGGTCTTAGAGAGAGAGAGAAAAAGAAAGAGACGAGAGAGATGGTGAGATATAGAGAATGTTTTTGGTTGGTTCGGGCTGAGTACCGTTGTTTTTTTATGTTTTCCTGCAAGGCAACATGTAATAAATCAATATATATGAATTGGAATGGGATTTTATTAATTTATGTTTTAGTGACTTAATGAATATGCACATTTTACTTGGCTGGTGAGACCGTAAAAAGTAGTTAAATAACTAGAGAGAAAATTTCTTTTAAAATAGGATGAGTGAGGAAATATATGGAGAAGGAAATTCTGAATACCTTAGAATAGAAATTATTTTTTATTGAGTTTTCTATTTTGACAAAAAAGGAAAAAGGGAGTTTTTAAAAAATGGGGGGTTGTCAATCAACATACCCCTTATCATGCCTATCGGAAGGTCAATCCAGTCTAATCAACCCAAGGCTTTGATTGCACTTTCTTCAACTACTTGGTCCTTCATGGGGCAGGATTTCCTACGAGATTTTCAGGACTTTTATCTTTGGCTAAGTTTTTCAAGTATAAAAGGGATAATGGAGTATTTTCTTCACCCATCCACATTTCCTTTCTCTTACTTACTTCTTCTCTTATGATTTTGCAATATGTCTCTTCCCATAAGTGTTAAATTCTCTTCTTACCTTGAAAATTTAGAGTTTATGAGCTCATATAATGAAGACTACAATGATTTCAACATGCATAGGGTTTCAGTATGGCGTAACTGACCTATTGATTGGAATATGATGATGGAGACGGTACAATTCTAGTATCCCAAGGACCATGTATTTTTCTTTGGCTTGGGAGAATTTTGTTTAACTTATTAAGAGTTCTTTGTCGTGCTAGGGATAAATCCTAACATCGTGGCGGCCATACCTGAATTTTTTCCGTCTCCTAGGGGGATGTTAATAGGACTTCTCCATATATATCTCACCCTCGGAGGCTTATTCATTGATTATGGGAGGAATTATATATCTCATGGTTGTGCTGCATTTCATGCATTTGTAGGATGTCGGTAATGCGGGCTATGACGGAGCCGTTATCCTTGGCTTAACTTCAAAATTACTGTTGGTGACCAGAGACCTATTGGTGGATCCACAACTTATTACCATTACATTGTGGATGTCATAACGTCGCAATTTTGTAGAGGTGATACTAACGGAGACCCTGAATGGTCTAGATGCTTAGGGATAAGGTCGTTCTCACTTCCTAAGGGATGTTCATGTGGTTATCGGAGAGATTCCGTATGACAGTCCCTCCTGAATATCCCTTGGCACCCATACCAAAATTCTTTTCTCTCTAATTTATCAGCTTGGGCTGGATATTGAGAGATGGAAGAAATGGTTTGCGAAGCAGGGGCACAAAGTTTACGCTAGTCAGTGCCTTGGCGGGTAGAGTTGTAGCCCATTCTAGAATTGGGGGAATACCAGTATGTTCAATTGGTTGGCCTCCAATAAACTTCTTTCGGTTGGCCTCCAACAAACTTCTTTCTACTTTCCCTGGCGTCTCTTGCATCAATTTGGCTAGGAGCTGATTTTTTCACCTCGATCACTAGACGTCTTTCCTATGGAGGATTTGATAGAGCGCAAGAAAATGCGGATGGGCTCTCTATAGGAGAATTTTTTACCATTGGCTCGTCCTAACCAGTCTATGGGCAGAGTTTAGTATGTTTTGGGAGATTACAATTAGTGGTTGTGGAGGAGGGTAGTGGCTAAAATGGTATTTGAGGAGATCGGGCAGAGGTGGTTCGCCATGTTTGACACCAAGGAGGGAGGTGTTGTGGTTTTCCCTTGTCTAGTTAGAGATTACCGTTCCATGGAGCACCTTTGGTATTCCATCCAAGAAGGATAAGTTTGCAGAGCCTAAGATGTAGATGATGATGGGGCTGATTCTCCTGGAAGCCGCAGGTAGGATCCCTAAGGAGTTGTATTTGTGAAGCTTTCATATAGTGTTTGGTTATGTATGGTTTCTTTCTAGTAGTAATAACTTTGGGGAGGTTATTTAGGAGTAGTCTGGATTATTTTGTTTTTAGGAAAATAAGGTTAGGTTGGAGGGTGAAGTTGTTTGACTCCCTATGTCGATATTTGTAATCTTATTGGGTTTTTCCAATAATGGAATAAAAGAAGATTTTAATTTTATTGTTGTGCCTGTTGATGAGCTTTTGATTTTGAATTATCTATACCAATCGCTAAGGCGTACATAATCCTTTTATCCATGTACATGATAAAAATGAACCGTCATTCTTAGAGATAAGAAAAGAATAGAATTTTATGAAAAAGAAGGTGGTCTTGCTCATGTAAAGCGTATAACTTGCCTACGTACATCTGGGGATTCTAAAAAAAATATGAGTTTCATGTTTTTAAGTTAAAATATTTTTTAGAGGATCAGTCCCCACGTAGTTTTGAACATAGGGAAATGGAGGATTTTTTTTAGAATAGACGGGAGATGAGAAGAAGCGTAGTAAGACGAGATTTTGGACTAAGGGTAGAATTTCTTGAGACGATCCAGGTTGACTAGACGGTCCATCTCTTCCCCATCAAGGTTGGTGGGCATAGTGTCACTACAGGATAGGATCTTTTTCACAATGTAGGGGCCACTCCAATTGGGCTTGGATTTCCCTCTTAGGTCCCAGATGTACTCTACGATTTCTTTAAGGGCTAAATCCCCTTATCGGACTCCACGATCATTAACTCTCTTATTGAATGATCGTACTATTTGGTGATGGTACCCTTGTTTATGATATATAACTTTTAACCTCCTTTCAACTAAGAGTGACAAGTCGTCAAGACGAGTTTGATGCCAACCTTCCTCGCCGACTTTACTTTCAAGCATGACATGTAGTGAAGGAATTTCTAGTTCGACGGGTAGGATTACTTCCATGCCATATAACAGAGATTAAGGGGTAGCCCCAATAGATGCTCGAACTGAAGTGCGGTAGGCACAAAGGGCGTAAAGGATCCGATTGACCCAATATCGACAACTCTTAGTCATTTTGCATATGATTGCTTTGAGGTTCTTATTGGCGGCTTCAACTGTACCATTAGTTTGAGGTCGTTAGGGAGAAGATTTATGTATTTGGATCACATAATCTTCGCCCACTTATGTGACCTATTACTTAAAATTTAACCCGTTGTCTGACACTTGCTTGTACGGGACCCCATACCGATAGATGATATTTTTATGGATAAACTTGGCGACCTTTTTGGCATTCATAATTGCATATGACTCGACTTTGACCCATTTGGTGAAGTAATCAATGGCAAATGATATGAATTCATGTCCGTTGGTGTCTTGGGTGTAACTTTCCCTATGATAACGATGCCCCATATGGAGAATAGTGAGGGAGAAGTCGTGTTCTATAAGTCCTGTGAAGGCAAGCGTTGGAGGTTAAAAAATTATTGGCATTTAAGACATCTCCGAACATAGGCAATACAATCCTAGACCATGGTAGTCTAATAGTAATCCTGCCGAATGATCTTCTTGGTGAGCATATGGACATTCATATGGGGTCTGCACTCCCTGCTCTGGATTTTCTACATCATCTTTTCAATGCTAGCCCTTGCGATGCAGTGTAAATGGGTTCCATTAAAGTTTCTCTTCAATAGTGCTTTTGCAGACAGTGTATTGGGGAGCTAGTTTGCAGAGGGTTGCAAGGTCTTTCTTGTTAGAATCTTAGGTATACCTACAATGATTGAAGAGGTGTGAAATACCATAGTACCAACAATTGGCTATATCAAGATCTTCTTCTATGATGAGCTCAATGTGGTAGTAGTGGGTTGGTTTAGCTTGCTTTTGGACTAGGAAGGGGGCCATTATTATTCCTTCGGACATGTCAACCATGGAGGCTAAGGTAGCAAAGGCATCGGCTAAGTTATTCTTTTCTCCGGGAAGGTAATAGAAGGTGATATCTTAGAATTAGGAGGCCAACTCTTCTAAGTGGGCATCGAAGGATAAGAGTTTCTCGTCCTTGACTTTCCATGTTCTAAGTACTTGACTGATGATGAAGGTTTAATCCCCGTAGACATATAGGTATCGAATTCCTTTCCTTAGAAAGATTTTGAGGCCTACGGTTGATGTCTCGTATTCAGTCATGTTGTTGGTGCATGGGAAATCCAGTTTGATGGCAATGGGAGTGTAAGAGTCATCTGGGGAAATTTAAAGTATCCCAATGCCATGCCTTCTCTTATTGGCGCCATCGTCAAAGAACATTTTCCACTAGAGGTCTTCTTATGAGTTACAAAGGATATTTTCATTTAGGAACTCGAAGATCCAAACATCGGCTTCTTCCATATAGTTATCAGCAAGGTAGTCATAGATGGTTCTTCCTTTCATGGCTTGTTACTTGACATATACAATATCAAATTCGGATAATATCATCAAGCATTGGGCCATTCGTGTAGATATGGTAGGTTTCTTGAGTAGGTATTTGATAGGATCCATTCGGGACACAAGTTTGATAGTAAAGGAAAGAATAGAGTGCCGTAATTTTTGGGTGACCCGGACAAGGGAAACACACACTTTGGCCAACTTGTTACTAGAATAATAGATGGCCTTCTCTTTGCGGGACTCTTCAAGATATTGGCCAATAAAGCCCCAGCTGCAGTGTCTACTACAATCGGGTATAGGAGTATGAGAAGACCAGGTTATGGTGGCATGAGTACTTAAAGCCTGGTTAGGTATTGCTTGATTCAGTCAAAGGCTTCTTGGCAAGATTCGTTCCAAACTTTAGTGGAATCCTTTCATGGGAGTTCGAAGATAAGTTCACAAATAGAAGTCAACTCGTTGATGAACCGATAGATATACTGTAATTTTCCAAGGAATCTATGAATTTCCTTTTCTATTTGGGGTCCACTACTCTCGAACTTCTCGATGTTAGGCATCTTGAACTTTTTCGGTAGCCTTACTTTAGGATAGGGAGACATATGGGTATAATAAATATAGTTCCTGAAGATTCAGACTTAGTCAAACTTCTTGGTCAACATCTTAAGGTCCTCCTTGACTTTGTTCAACTCTTCTTCCTTTCGATCAATGGTCAGAGGTAGTTTAGCCCCTGGCTGAGCAAGATTCATCATAAGGAGCTGAGTTGGCGGCTGCCCATTAGCAGAAGGGGCATGTAGAGCATGTTGATATTCCTCGGGGACTTAAATAGTCTCAGGTGCAGGCGACCCATAACGCGAGGGAAGAGTACCTCGGGCTCTTTGGGAATAGGGACTCGATTTAGTTACGTCTCATGAACCGCGATTTGAAGATTGTCAATCTTGGTAGTGAGTTGGGCTAGGACCGTCATCAAATTCGGCTTCACATTAGGTACTTGGTCAGCGTTGTCCATGGAAAGTGGATGGAGATGAATTTTGAACTCGTAGGAAGTAGCGAAGGGACTGACAGAGCCTCGGGGCCATTCGATAGAAGACCAGAGATAATAAGGAGCTAGGCCTAGGGTCGGGTATGCGATTGAACTGAGAATGAGACAAATTCAAATTTATTTTTGAAAGATAAAGGGGAAACTTTATTGAAATGGGATGAAAATATTTTTGACATTTTTGGAAGAGAAGAGGACAAAATGTTTTTTGGGTAAAAAGGAGGGAAAATATTTTTGGTATAAGGAAGGAAAAATGCTTTTGGTAGTTTTGATTAAAAAGGGAAAAAAATAATTTTGACACTTTCGGTGAAGAAAGAGGAAAATCGGGAAAATAGGGTCTCAGCATGATTATTATTAGAATTTATTATTAGAAAATAGGGTCTCAGCATGGGTTTAAAAAATATGTAAAAATATTGTTGGACTTATGGTGAGGCTCATGGATAGGGTACCATTTTGAAAAAGATGAAATCGCCCAAAAAATTGGGCGGCATGCCGACCTGTCATTTCGGTAGAGTTTTGGGTAGAAACCGACAAACTAAATATGAGTGTCGTAGGTTTGACGTCTATATGAGGGTATGTAGTTGTTGGGTTAATTGGAAGGGTTCACCCTTTAGCATGACTTCCACGATATACGTCTTACCTTTGAGGGAAATCGATATGTGTGGTCGAGCCATTTGATATACTTGAGTGTACGAAAATTGCCTGACTATATACCTCTTGGGGACATCATGTGTGAGAGCGAATTCAATATAATCGACGTACGTGAACGAGTTCCCTGTGATATACCTCCCGTTATAACTTCAGTCAAGAGGTACGATGCAAAGGGAACCATTTGATATACGTCGAAGGTACTTGGCTAATGCAAGGTAAGAGTGATATCACTTAGGCTAACTGTGACCTACCGGACCAATTCCCATAACTAAGTGACCCCGTAGTTACAGGACAAATTTTGGTCAATAGCCATGCTTTTTGGTGATGTAGTGTTCAAAATGCATGATTGTTGATTAGTATATTATGGAGAGAGTATTTTATTTGGCATGATGAACATTATACTAATAGGGAAGATGTACAAGTATAAAAAAGTAAATATAACATGGATCATGAAGATTACACTAAGCATGGATATGTGAGGGTGAGTGATGTGTGAATATCTACAAGTGAGTGTGTTGTAGTGAACCTATGCATGGATCAACTACAAGTGGTGTATGACAAGTGTGAGTGAGTATGTATATATACAAGTGTGATAAGTGGAGGTGTGTGTTAGTGACACCTAAGCATGGATATTCTATGTGGTGTGTGCAACATGTGGATATAAGTGATCCTATGTGTAAGTAGTGTGAAGTGTTCATGGGAAGTATCTCCAAGTGTGTGAATGAGTAGTAATATAAGCATGAGGTATATATAGGAAAAAATAGTAGAGGATAAAAATGGAAACATACATGTAGGTGCATACATACACAAGCAGAAAACAATAACACCCATGCAAACAGAGTATATCCCTCTTATGAAAATTGTCTCCAGCGAAGTCACCACTGTACCATACCCGGATATCTCCCCTATCCTCTCTACCTGTGGGGGGGGGGGGGGGGGGGGGGGGAGTAGGGGCAGAAAAAGGTCTCATGCCCGCTTTCTCTAAGAGCGCTTCGGCCGATGTCGGTGTGGGGTGAATGTAACGATATGGAGTCGCCAGCTTATTTTGCACAAAATGGGAAAAAGAACAGGTTGTCGCATATAGAGAGCGACATCAAAGACAAACCGATGCTTACGAAACCAATAGTTCGAAGATTCGAGGGCTAAGTTACGAAATGGGAATGTTTTAGGCACCCATCTCGCCCTTTCGGTCTCTCGTGGGCTTATATTATTATTTTCCTTTACTTCTCCATGAAGTGTGTGTGCGTGTCTATATAAATGGAGATCGGAATCATCTGACTCATAGCATGGTAAAGATGGAGTGAGGTCATCCATAGGAATGTTCCCGAAATAATATTTAGAAAATATTATGTATGAGTTTATTGGGATATTGATCATTATGATGAAACGATAATATATGTTGGATGAAACGCTAATATGGATAACAAATATAATATATCTTAAAATAATGTATAAACGAAAAGGATGAAAATACAAAAATTGGAGAATTGGAAAATTTAGAAAATTAGACTCAAGTCTCGGGTTTTAACCCGAAACGCCCACGTAGTCTATAAAGTAATAAAAATCCACATAGTTTGCATGAGCATAAGGGTAGGGATTATCCCATATATTCGAACGGGAATTGATTATATGTTTTTGTGTAGAAAATGTATTTTAATTATGAGAAATTTTGGTGGATAATCTCGTTGGAATTTATAGGTGTAACCTTCTTTTTCCTTTGTTTTGGTTTTTTTTATAGAAAATAAAGTATGTGCAATATAACTAATAAAGGGCGAGATATTAATGTGTATGGATGGTAAAAACTAGATTATGAATTTATGCAACTAATGCAAAAATAATGAAATTTAAAGAGAGATGAGAATATTTGGATCTTCTTTGGAGAATTGAGGCTTGATCTTGGTCTTTGATGAGCAACCTTGAATGTTGGGATGAATGTTGGATGAGAGAGAATGAGATTTTTCTAAGTTGGGTATTAAAAGGATGGGAATGAAATATGAAAAGGAATTTCACATAAGGAAACTTCACTGATTGCAAGAGAATGTTGCTGAGATCACTGATTTCGATGGATCTGAGGTGTATTTTTTTAGTGAGGCCATGCCCTCTATTTATAGGGTAAGGGTGTGTCAATCGGCACATCCCTAGCCCTAAAAATTGACAAGTAACCCTAAGCACACTATCGATAGGCAGGGAAATCGACCTGGCAATTGGAAGTCTCGTGCAGATTTTTTTGAAAAAATGGTTGTAGAATGCAATTCGTTGATCCAAATTGTGAACGGAGAATGCCATTAGAAAGGTAATTCATATACCTTCAAGATTTCTTTCGGCCTCTCCCGGGTCTGAGAGTTGAGTTTGGGTCAAATGGGGCTCGGAAGTGCTCGTCGATCCTTTGCTCGAGAGATCGTTGGACAGAAACAAATCATTCGTCCGAACGGTAAGTCAGAATCATAAACAGGTTGGATCGTTGGAAAGGTTATGAGTGGTACTTTGACATTCCAAAGAGATTCATTCGATTTGGGAAGTTGACATTTTTCAATTGGGGCTCAGAAGCTCCCGGTGAGCTTTGAGAGTAAAATGGGTCATTCGTCTGTACCGTAAGGCTTATTTATGCACGGGGTGGACCATTGGAAAGGGTATATAGTGACCATCAGAGATTCATTCAATATCGTTCGAGCTGAAGAGCTGGCCTTAGTCAAACGGGGCCCGGGAGCTCCCAGTGGACTCCAGATAAATTTTTAGGGGAAAACAGATCGTTCATTCGAATGGTTATGTCATTTCGCGCACGGGATGAACCATTGGAAAGGGCTTCCAGTTACCTTTGAAGATTCAAAGAGCTTTTTCTCTAAAGATGAAGTAGATTGGGGTCAAATCAAGGCCCAGGAGCGCCCGATGAACTCCAGATCGATTTTTGGTGGTAAAATAGTTTGTTCATCTGAATCGTTATGGCGATTAGCACACGGGGCAGGCCATCGAAAAGGGGATTTAGATCCCTTCAAAGATTCATTGAGATTTTGCACTGTCGATAAAGTTGACCACAGTCAAACAGGGCTTATGAGCGCCCAATGGCCTCTAGATTAGTACGCGTAGTATGACCTAGGGTTTGTAGTGAAATGGGGAGGTGCTATAAACCTAAGGAGATACTTGAGGGGTCCTAGAATGTGGTTTCCACACTCTCATTGCCATCAAACAAGATTTTCCTTGCACCAACAATATGACAGAATACGAGGCATGCACTATAGGCCTCAAAGTCTCCCTCAAGAAAGGTATCAAACACCTACATATCTATGGGGATTTTTCTCTCAACATCAACCAAGTCCTTAGAAGATGGAAAGTCAAAGACAAAAAGCTATTATGCTTCCATGCCCACCTAGAAGAGTAGACCTCCCAGCTCCAAGATGTCACCTTCCACTACTTGCCCTGCGCAAAGAACTAATTAGCTCATGTCCTTGCTACCCTAGTCTCCATCGTCGACATTCCCGAGGGAATAACGATGGCCCCTTTCCTAGTCCAAAAATAAACTATGCTAACCCACTGCTACTACATTGAGCTCATCACAGAAGAATATTTCGATATGGTCGGGCTTTGATACTATGACATTTGGAGACTCCAAAGTCATGGTAAGTATCCCCAAGACGCCAACAAGAAAGGCCGTGCAACCCTTCATAAATTGGTTGCATAATACATCATCTGCAATAATGAATTATTCACGAGAAACTTTGATGGAACCCATTTGCACTACATTACAAGGTTGACATTAAAAAAATGATGCAGAAGAACTACATCGAGGAATGTGAAACCCACATAAATGGTCAAATGCTTAATAAGAATATCATATGTCATGGGTATTATTGGACGACCATGGTTCAGGTTTGCACCGCCTACATTTGAAGATGCCTCAAATGCCAATAGTTTGCCAATCTTCAGCACTTACCTTCACGGGAATTATACAACATGACTTTTCCTTAGCTGTTCTCTACCTAGGGCATTGACATCATAGGGAAAGTCACACCCAAAGCTTGAAACAGGCATAATTTTATCCAAAAGAATAGAATATGCCGATATGAGGATCTCAACGATCTAGTATTAGATAATGGGTTACACTTTGAAGTCGAAGTAACAGAACGGGTTGAAGAGTATGGGATTCAGAGACACAAGTCTTATCCCTACCGACCTCAAACCAATGGTGCAGTCAAATTCGCCAATAAAAACCTCAAATTCGTCATCAGCAAAATGACCAAGAGTTATCGAGATTGGGCTGATCGGATCCCTTACGCACTCTAGGGATACCGCACTTCAGTCAGGATATTTACTGGGGTTACCCCTTAGTTTCTTTTATATGTCATCAAATCAATCCTACCTTTTGAGCTAGAAATACCTTCCATACGTGTTATGATCGATACCAGAGTCAGCGAGGATGACTAGCATCAGAGCTGCTTTGATGAAGTGTTAATATTGGATGAAAAGAGGTGGAAGTCTTTATACCACATACAAGGGTACCTTCATTGAATAACGTGATCATTCAATCGAAGAGTCAAGGAGTGTGGTTTCTAGGAAGGAGACTTAAGGAGATCATAAAACCTATTTAGGACACCATAGGGAAATTCAAGCAAACTAGAGTGGCCCCTACATAGTGAAGAAGATTCTCTCAGGAGGTACCACTATGCTCGCAGACCTCGACAAAGAAGAAATGACATGTCTAGTCAACCTGGACTGTCTCAAGATGTTCTACCCTTAGTTCGAAATCTTGGCACACTACGACTCTTATTATCTCCCTTATATTCTAAAAAACTCTTAATTTATCTCTACCCATAACTACGTGGGGCCTAATCCTCTATAAAAACCTTTTGCTTCAAAAATGGAACTCCAAAATTTTCAAATCCCTAGAGGGATGTAGGCTTCCCATACACTTTACATGGGCACGATCCCCTTCTTTTTCACAAAATGCTATTATTTTCTAACCTTTGATAATGATAGTTAATATTATCATTTATATGAACAAAAGGATTATGTATGCCTTAGTGATTAGTATAGATAACTCAAATGTAAAAATCATCAAGAGACACAATAATATGATCAAAATCTTTTTTATTTTATATAAGGAAGTTTGGTGCGATTACATGAAGTATCAACGAAAGGAGTAAAACCAACCATCCCTCTTCACTGACCAAACTGTTTCTAAACAAGCCTAACCAAACTTCACAAAATTATTCCCATAACACAAAATACAAAAACACCCCAAAAGCTTCACAAAAGTCACCCAAAAAGCCTCACATAGTAATTATTCTAACTTCACAAAAACCTATCCACAACTTCCAGAAGACCCAGCCTCATCATTACCTTCCCCCTAAGGTCCCCTAACTTCCCTACTCGACTATATTCCAAACATGCTCCATGGAGTGGTATGCCCTGACCATCTTGGAAAAAACCATTACACCTTCTTCCATGGTGTCAAAAAGAGCAACCCACCTCAAGACAGTCTCTTCCGCTAGAATCTTCGCCACTATTCACGTATACAACCATTTCAAATAGTCCCCAGACACATGCCATACTCTACCTATGAATTAAGATGGACCGGTTGATGGTCGAAAATTCTCCCAGAGAGAATATAACCTCATGCGCATGGATTCAATCAAGTCTTTGACCATAAAGAAGTCTAGTGTCCGAGGAGGCACTATTTTCTCCCATCCAACTTGACAGAGAAATCTCTATGGGAAATAGAATGAAGTTTTTTGTTAGATAATTAATTGTGCATATCGGTACTCTCCCAGTTCTAGAATGGGTTAAAATTCTCCCCTTTATGGCACCGACCAACGAAGGCACTAGGCTCCTGCTCCACAAACCAACTGACCCAGTTCTCTATGGATGGGTTAAAACTGATAAAGTACTAAGACAAAAAATTTGGCACTCCTACTAATGGATATATAGGAGGAACTGGCATACGAAACCTCTCAACCAGCCACACGAACAACATCACAGGTCTCCCTCTCAAAAAATCAGAGCGACCTTCCCTCTAATCATTAATACCATTCAGAATCCCTGCCAGTATCACCATCGCAGCACTACGATGTTGTGGCATCCAGTCTATTATCGCATACAATTGAGGATCCACTTAAGTCCCCCGTCACTAATAAAAGTATCGAAGTTATTCACAAGGCAACAACTTTGATATAGCTCGCATCCTTGAAATACCTCAAGCGGACAGAATGCATGACACCATGAAGGGAAGTCATCCCCCCAATAACCAATGATCGAGACAACGAAGGGGAAATAAGGAGTAACTCCGCTAATAACGCTTGGGGAGATCGAGAAAATTCAGGCATAGCCGCCGCTACTTGGGATTAATTCCCAGCATGGATGGAAACTCTTCGTAGGTTGGGTAGGCCTCATCTAAACCAAAACGAAAAACATAATCATTGGGAAGCAAAAACTACACCATCGCCACTAGTATATTCCTGCCAATGGCTCTGCTACGCCACAAGGAGACTCGACACAAGTTAAAAGCCTCACAATTCGCATTATACAAACACATAGCCTTAAGGCTTTAAAGGTAAGAAGAAAATTATGCATGCATCAGAAGAGCCATTTGGGTAATAATGGGGTAAGAACAAAGAAGCAAGAAGCAAGGAAAAGAAAGTGGGTATGGATGCGAGTGACACTACTTACCTCTCCTTTAATACACAAATGGCTTGGCTAAAGACAACGGATATGAGGAGTCCGAATGAATTCCTACCCTACAATGTACTCTGATCTACAAGAAAGTGCAATCAAAGCCTTAGAGTTATTTAACATGACCCATATGCTAATAGCTAGGATAAGGGGTATGCCAATCGACAACCCCCTATTTAGAAGATTCTAACTTTATTTTTTTCTCAAAATCAAATTCTCCACAAAGAAAAACTTATTTCCCTGGTTATTTCGTATTAATTATCCAATTTTATTTACATTTCCTAAAATAAACCCTTTTCTCGAGTTAATTAAGCTCTCCTTTTCAAAATAAATATCTTGTCATTTTTACAGTCTCAGCAACAAAGTAAAAGTGCATATAGAATAAGTCAATAAAACAAAAAATAAAAATAAAAATCTCCTTCATATATATGTTGTCATTGCACGATTACATTTTTTAGGTAAAAGAAAAGAAGAAAATTAGAAAAAATAAAAACAACGGGGCTCGGCCCAAACCCACAATATCTCTCTCTCAAACCTTCAACCCTAATGACAAACACATTTCCCCCCAATGACGAGCGGTAGAACCTAGATTTATTCGAGGTGGTAGGCGGAACCCAGAAAGAAGGAACGGAGTCCTTGACATAAGCAGTCGCGGAGGCCACCCAGTCCTTGATATTCTTTAAAGACCAATCAGTTAGTAAAAAGCAAAGAAAGAACCTAAAGATATAAGGAAAAAAAAGTACACCTCATGATGAAGGACATCATCTGTAAGCCCCATCGATCCTAACACCATTGCATTAGGACGGTGCAGCATGTTTATTTCCCCCCGCTATTCAATCGAAAATTGTAAGAAGGGGGAGTGAACTAAATAAGCATAGGCCCCTTTTCCACTATCACCACCAACGATGTACCACCCGTTCTGTGGGAAGATCCCACTAGCCTAATGGTAACCCTACCCAAAGATGTAGGAGGTGGAGGCATGTTCACCACATCGTAAATACAATATGCCATTAACCAGCTTATCACGAAATTTAGGTATTCATAGACCGCCACCAGGTCCATGTAGAGAATATATGCCTCGCAAACCATCGTCATCACCCTAGTCACGGTAGACATCTCCCTTACCCATCTCATGCACATTGGGGGCACCAACGGTCGTACCTCCACCTCATACTCCATGATCTTCCGCACCACCCTTTCTCCCAGGTATCAGTCTTACCCAAACTCATGTTTCATCAACCACCGCATCTCTACATGAATACCCATCACCCCTGGATGCTGAGGAGACGTCCACCAAGGGTAAAAGGTTACCTGCAATCCCCGACAAAAGTCAGGCTCCCCCAATAATAGAACGGGACATCAGGAAACGTCCTTAAAAATGGCAAAAATCAGAGATGTCCAACGTCACCACTCGTCGCCACCAAAAAACCACCCAACAGAAGAAAAATAAACAACCGGCCCATCTGTCTCACCTACCGCCCATCGATCTCATAAATCCTCCTACTCAAAACCACCTCCCGAATAGAAGAGATGCAGATAGAATCCCTAAAAATGATCCTGCCCACATCCCCCAATACCGCTTGAACCACCTCCGGCATCACCCTCACAATGCACTCTAACTCTAAATGCGCACCCTCGTAATCTATCCCCAGCAGTTGTTGAACGTTAATGGGAGTAACAGTCATCTCCTCGACACCCAAATGGAAGGTGTGGCTAGTCTCCCACCACCTCTCTCCCAAATAGCATATCACCGCTATAGAACGCGGAGTCTTATCCAAGGCATGCGTTAAACCTCCAAAACCAACAGAAGTAACCATCCAGTGCACCATCACTAAAAGATGCTCCCATGCATCCCTCAACCCAATCGTCCCCCTAGAACACATACTCAAAGGAGCTATGTCAGTCTGTAAAATCCAAATAGAAGAAAAGGCCTTTCATCGGCACAAGAAAACAAAGAAAAATAAAAAGGAATACCAAAGGTCACCATACTTACATAGCAACTAGGGTTCCTCACCCTAGACAAGCGGTGGTGTTCAGGCTCAAGTAGAAGAGTGCACTCATTATCAACGGGATCAAACAAATCAAATGCATTTTCGTTACCCAAGGCAACGGGCACCCTTAGACTGCCACTCCAGGTCAGCCCAGTCATCAACATTCAGCGACCCTAAGTGGTATTCCTCACTAGAAAATCCCTCCATTTGAAGTCTTAAATAATAAAGGACTTAGGAACAGTTTCTAGAGAGAGGAAGCAAAAGATTGGAAGGTTTGAAGAAGTTAAAAATGAGGAGGGATCGCCCCCGTTTTATAGGGGACTAAACGGCAGGCCGATCGGCAAACCCCTGACCTACTTGTGCCTTTGCTCAAGGAAGCACAAGAGTCTATGACATTGCCAAAAGGAAACCCTAACAACATACCAGTCGGTAGCCCCCTGAACGTTTTGTACAAAAATGCCAAAAAATTCAAAAATTACCTGAAAATTTCCTAAAAATGCCAAACAAATATTAGAAAATTTCTACACCAGGAAAACCATTTTTTGGAGAACTAAACCCCTTACTGACTCCTAAAATCCCCAATACGATTAATATTAAGCTCGTGTCCGCAGTATAAACTCTAAACAATATTCCACAAATAGAACCAATAAGATGCCCACATCCCAAGTCCAACTACTATTCCCCAGCGAAATCTCAATTCTCAAGTCTACCCCAACGAAAGACAAATGCCTCCCCAGAAGATTACAAAATAATAACTTCATAATTCCACCAGTGGAATATCCAGGCCGAACCTTCTCAATCCAGCAGTGGAATTTCATGATGCGTCTGTAATCAGTAACCCTCATAGTTTCCCTAATGAAGTTATCCCATCTCAAAACAGTGTAATCCCCAACCGAATATCTCAAGGGTCAAACCTTACCCAATAGTGTCTCAAAACAACACGAACATCAGTAAAACAATAGGTGAATCTGCATCCCCAATATAAAATAAAAAAAAACCCAGGAGCAACTCCTTATGTCTCAACTTTAGGTCCTCAAAATTGATCTCGACCCGCAGAATCGATCGTCATAACTTTAGGTCCTCATAATTGACCTCGACCTTCGAAACTGGTCATCATCACTTTAGGACCTCAGAATTGACATCGACCCTCAAACTTGGCCGTCTCAACTTTTGGTCCTCAGAATTGACCTCGACCCTCAGAATCAATCATTACAACTTAAGGTCCTTATAATTAACCTTGGCCCTTAGAATTGGTCGTCACCACTTTAAGTCCTCAAAATCGACCTCATCCCTCAGAATCGATCGTCTCAACTTTAGGTCCTCAGATTGATCTTAACCCGTAGAATCGGTTCCTATAACTTTAGGTCCTCAAAATCTACCTAGACTTGTAGAATCGGTCCGTATAACTTTAGGCCCTCATAATTGACCTCGACCCGCAAAATTGGTCAATATCACTGTTGATAAATGATGAGGATGAGATTGAAGATGAAGATAAACATTCACATCAAACATATAAGAGACAAAGGTTTTTAAAGTGGTTCGGCTATAAGAAAAAGCCTACGTCCAGTGTTATTTTATTCCCAGGGGTTTACAATAGCACAATATGGTGTAGAGAGAGGGAGAAAAAGGGTGTGGATCTTGTGTATGGTGTCTCTCGGATCTCTTGGATCTCTTGGCTCTCTTGGATCTCTTGGATCTCATGGATCTCTTGGATCTCTCGGATCTCTTGGATCTCATGGATCTCTTGGATCTCATGGATCTCTTGGATCTCTCGGATCTCTTGGATCTCATGGATCTCTTGGATCTCTTGGATCTCTCGGATCTCTCTTCATAGTTGTCCCTTTTGGCTAAGGGAATACATGTATTTATAGTGATGGGAGATAAAGAGATTCATTGTATGTAGACATTTATACATTATGTCTACATTCAACGAATCTAATTGCTTGGTATGCTATGTGTTGTCATCTACAATATAAATGTACATTAATGATCATTAAATGCGTAGTTATCCTTTGATATTCCTGGTTGGTATGCCGACCAACACTCCTCGGGTGCCGACCAACTCTCCTCGGGTGCCGACCAATACTCCTCGGGTGCCGATCAACTCTCCTCGGGTGCCGACTAACACTCCTCGGGTGTCGAATATTTCCACGTAGGATGACATGTGTCCTTTTCTGATTGGTCCTCGTAGATGGAGAATTTTTGCGTTAACAGAAGCCCCCAATGCTCCATGCTTGATGGTTTACTTGAAAGGATGGAGTATTTATTCTGCAGTGTTGCTCGGTGCTCATGAAATTCTTGATCTACCTTCTTGATTTGTTCAACACAAAGTGCATTATCTCCTGGATGACATATGATGCAGGCTGATCGATGGTTGCTAATCTTTCTCTTGAGGAACTCCGTGTGCTATGTATCACCCCTGGGAATTTGGATGCAGCCATGCCATAATATGCAGCTTGTAGCTTGTCATAATCTTCAAGTATGTTGATTGGTTTGCCAGCCGACCAAATGCTTCCTGTGTCGAGCAACTGAATGCTAACTTTACGTGCTTGATTTTTCTAATTTATGCTGCTCTGAATACTTTGTCGAGTAACATATTAGCTTTTGAATCCAACTCTTCAATTTGATTAGTACCAAGCTAGTGGTGGACTTCGAAATATTTTCATACAACTTCTTCTTCATTATTGGTCGGGACAGTAGTAAAGATCTCAGTGCTGTAGATGTTGATTTTGACTTCTACCTCTGTTCGGGGACGAGCAAGCGGTTCTCGGGGACTAACAAGTGATTCTCAGGGATGAGCAAGAGCTTCTCGGGAATGAGCTAGTGCTTCTCGGACAGATCATCTGTGATGAATATCAGAATGTTGAAAGATCTTAACTTCATAAACTCTCCTCTTGCTTTAAATGATCCACCTGCTGGCGAGGAGCCTGTTTCAAAAGCAGAGGGGAAGAAACCAATAGAATGGGAATATTGATGTAATAAATTTGTATTTCATTCCTGATGTATTTTGTTTTTGATTTTAATGAAAGACTTTCATTTTTGTTCGCAATCTTAATTGCTATTGCCTTGTAAAATACTTTACATCTGTGCATATGTATCTGTTAAAAAGATAACAATATTGTGTTGTTTATCGACCAACTTAATAATAAAAAAGTTACAAGTATCAGTAATATTTCTCGATCACTTAATAATAAAGTAATGAGTATAAAAATGTTTAAAATTTTTCCAACCAACCAAGGTTGTTAAATTGTGCTCGTCGACCAGTTATAGTTAGTGAGAGTTTATCCCCGACTAATCATACTTGGTAAATTTTTGTCTTTTGCATAAAATGTGTCCGACCAACCAAGGTCGATAAATTCTCCTCGTCGACCAACTACAGTTAGTGGGTTTTTATCCCCGACCAACCATACTTGGTTCAATTTGAAATATTTTGTTCTTCGTGGAACTTTTATATTTTCTGTAATAATCTTACCTCCCGACCAACATAAGTTGGCATTTGAGAGCATATTTTGTTTACTAACCAACCAAGATTGGCCTTTTTTAAGAATGTTGTTCTTGCCCTTTTACCAACCGGTTGGTCGTGGGTTTTTCAGGTGAGGGAAAATTATTTTTTATATTGATCCCTTCCTATTCCCTATTTGGAGAGATAAAAATCTGCTGAATGATAGAAGCTATTACCAAATTTATAAAAAAAATCAAACAATTTGACTTTATTGACATAGATGGAAGATGAACCAAATTAAGTATATAGTTCATAACAGTGAATGCAAAGAGACTCAAACTTGAAGAGAGAGAAAATAGATCTGGGTCATGATTTCCATGAGAAGACTTTTTATTGTCTTTAACCTTTTCCCATTCTTTTATTAAAAATATGATGGGAATTTAAATAGACATCAAAGATCTTACAAAATTTATTTCAAAATCAACAATGAAAATGATCAAATCTTATCATCGTCGTATATATTGGTATATGTAACCATTTAAATTATTTATTCCATGATATAAAATTGAAACTTGAGAATCAAGAAAAAATTTATGATTTATGAAATCCACTATTTTTCAGATTTCTAAATAAGGATTAATCTAATAATTATGATTTAAAAATCATGATATGCAATATTTTGCAGATAAAAATTGGACAATTAATTTATGTATATAAATATAAAAATCATGATTGAATCAAAAGATGTACGTATAATTGATTATACATAGAGAAAATAAAAACTTAGCTTTTGATGGAGAACAATGGTTGTAACACGTTCCCACAGACGGCGCCAATCTGTTGAAGACAGAAAATGGCCACTGCCATTTTAGTGGCGTCAACAGCAGATAAATGATGAGGATGAGATTGAAGATGAAGATAAACATTCACATCAAACATATAAGAGACAAAGGTTTTTAAAGTGGTTCGGCTATAAGGAAAAGCCTACGTCCACTGTTATTTTATTCCCAGGGGTTTACAATAGCACAATATGGTGTAGAGAGAGGGAGAAAAGGGTGTGGATCTTGTGTATGGTGTCTCTAGGATCTCTTGGATCTCTTGGATCTCATGGATCTCTTGGATCTCTCGGATCTCTTGGATCTCATGGATCTCTTGGATCTCATGGATCTCTTGGATCTCTCGGATCTCTTGGATCTCATGGATCTCTTGGATCTCTTGGATCTCTCGGATCTCTCTTCATAGTTGTCCCTTTTGGCTAAGGGAATACATGTATTTATAGTGATGGGAGATAAAGAGATTCATTGTATGTAGACATTTATACATTATGTCTACATTCAACGAATCTAATTGCTTGGTATGCTATGTGTTGTCATCTACAATATAAATGTACATTAATGATCATTAAATGCGTAGTTATCCTTTGATATTCCTGGTTGGTATGCCGACCAACACTCCTCGGGTGCCGACCAACTCTCCTCGGGTGCCAACTAATACTCCTCGGGTGCCGATCAACTCTCCTCGGGTGCCGACTAACACTCCTCGGGTGCCGATCAACTCTCCTCGGGTGTCGAATATTTCCACGTAGGATGACATGTGTCCTTTTCTGATTGGTCCTCGTAGATGGAGAATTTTTGCGTTAACAATCACTTTAGGGCCTCGGAATTAACCTCATCCCTCAGAAACGGTCATTGTAACTTTAGGTCCTCAGAATTGAACTCGGCCCTTTGAACTGGTCATCCTCGACCCTCTAACCCAGTCATCTGTGTCCCTTTGGTCCACGTAATTGACCTCTTTTCCAAAACATCCATGTGGTGTATATTCAACGGACTTCGATTGTTTGAAGCACACCCATCAAGGGGCTTTGTAGACACCACATTCTTGTACCTTCCTAAGCATCTCCTTAGGTCCCTATCACTTATTATTTCACCATAAACCCTAGGTCATACACTGAGTACTTATTTAGAGTCCATCGGGCGCTACCAGGACCCATTTGACTACCGGTAAACTCTCTCACCCAAGTGGAAGATCAATGAATCTTTGAAGGGCCCTGAATCCCATTTCTAATGGACTGCCTCGTGTTCAAATCGTCCATACTATCTAAACGATTCCTTTTACTATCGAAAATCGATCTGGAGGCCAGTGGCTGCTCTCAAGCCCCATTTTAACCCCAAATCAACTTCCTCTCCCGAGAAAAATCTCAATGAATCTTTGACGGGTCTTGAATTGCCTTTCTAACAGGCCGCTCCATGAACAAATTGACTATACGATTTGGACGAATGAACTACTTTACCCTAAAAACTGATACGAAGTGGGCTCTCTCGGGCTCCATTTGACTCCTATTAACTCTTGAGCTCAAACGATACTAAATGAATATTTAAAGAGCTCAAATCCCCTTTCCAATGGGCTGCCTCGTGCTCGAATCAGTCATACGATATGAACGAATGACCCGTTTTACTCCGAATGTTCAACAGGTGCTTTCATCCCTCGATTGACCAAGGTCAACTATCTGAATTGAGTGAAGTTCTTTGGAACATCGAAGGTCCCTGCATAACCTTTCTAATAGTTCATCCCTTGCTCAAATTGGACTTCTGGTTCGAACGAACGATCCATTCCCCTATTGTTTAAAAGATCATCGGGTGATATTGAGCCCCGTTTAACCATAGTCAATTGCTGAACCCGGGAGCGATTCAATGGATTCTTAAAGGTCTCTGAATACCCTTTCCAATAGTTCATCCCGTGCGTTATTTAGACTTATGAATTGCGTTTTACAATTATTTTTTAAAAAAATTTACTTGAGACTACTGAATGGCAAACCCATTTCCCTACCTATCGCAGTGTGTCTCGTGTTGCCTGCCGATAGGCATGTCAAGGACAATTATGATCATCACCCTTATTGTACCTATATAAAGAAATCATGTTTTCACTTCAAAAGGCACCTCAGAAACATCCCTCTCAGTGATCTCAACAACATTCTCTCAAAGTCAAAATGCTTATCATATTCAAACCTCTCCCCCACATTCCATTTCCATCCTTTTCTTACTCGATTTACTAAATTCCACTCCCTACCTACCTACCACCTCCATCCACTTGCAGGAGTTTCCCTTCAACAATCAAGATCAATCTTAAAGATTCCGAAGAAGATCCAAACCTTTCACTCTCTCTTTAAATTCTCTTCTTTTCGCATTAGTTATTTAATTCTTACTTTAGCATTTCATCTTTGTTAGTTTACGCAAGAAACTTCAACGTAGATGCTCATTGCGCCTTTAACCAAACTACTGGCCATACCACCGACCAATGCCTTCACCTCCGAAACATAATCCAAGGTAAAATTGACCGGGGTACCATTGCCCCGCCAGCCAATCCTATGACAAACACTACTCACAACCCACTTCCAAATTATACCAATACCATATTTCTAGAAGAGAATCCAGAATTCGGTCCCTCAACTCAAATCACACCCATATACTTTCCTAAAAATCTCCAAATTTGCCCATATTTTCTCCTACACCCTACTATCCTCACTGATCAAGCATTGTCACTCCTTACTAGAGCATGCATTGTTGTCCATACCCATTCTGAAAATGGAGGCATGGAATTATCAGAAGTGTTAAACCAACTCCTTGAGCTCGGGATGAAATTTCCCCCACAGATGATCATTGATTGCCAAAGATTCAGTATGCTATTCTTAGAAGCATGAAAATGGGCCCGAGAGTCAGATAGATGGGTGGTACCGATCGATAAAGACAGCCTGGATGATGTCATCCAGATCATGGCAGAATTATTCAGGCAAACCAATAACATTTGCAGTATGACCAAGTTACTTGATGCTATGAAGCTACAGGGGCACCTAGTCCCTTCACCCTTACACATCCCCACAGAATGGGATGATATGTATGAAGAAGCCGTTAAAGTTATGGAATGCATCAATTTTACATGGAAAGACAGAATTATTGCCACCGAATGGGGGGGAGAATTTGGAGATTCAAATGAAGAGCAAGCTTCAGATAAAACTGGCCCGATAGCCGACATGTGTGGGATGATATCATTTAAATAACTCCTTAGAGAAATCAACAAGGTGGAAGAACAACTCAAGATTGACGAGGAAACGGGATTCATATTCTTCCCTTCTTCAGTAAATCACATGAACAGATCAGGGAGGCATTACCAAATCCCAAGCTCACTACCAGCCAATGACAAAGGGAAGGGCGTTGAAAATCTTCCTACGCCAGAAATGACCCTCGAGGAGAGCAAGATCCTCGATCAACTGAAGAAAACTCAAGCTAACATCACTCTATGGGGGATTTTCATGTCTTCTCAGCTACACAGAAATGCTTTGATCAAGTTACTCACTAGACCCACAGTTACTCCTTCTGCCACACCAAAAGAAGCAGTAAATTTGGTCAGATCCTTGACCTCTACCCGAATGCTATCCTTTTTCGAAGAAAAAATCCCCAAGATTGGACCAAACCACCATCATGCACTCAACATCTTCGTCGAAGCCATAGGGAGGGTCGTGCCACTCTCTCTTGTCGATAATGGATTCGCCTTGAATGTCTGTCTACTGAGAACCTTCAAATGTTTAGGCCTGAAAGAAAGTGACCTCGCTCTAACCTCCGCTATTATGTGTGCATACGATAATACCCGTAGGGAGGTGATGGCATCCATAAAGCTTGTAATTGGGACTGTCCCTATAAACCCTGTTGTCGAATTCCAAGTTATTGACATCCCAGCTTGTTTCAATATGTTATTATGATGACCTTAGCTCCACAGTATCAAGGGTGTGTCTTCCTCACTCCATCAGAAATTAAAGTTCTTCGCTGACAGACGGGTCATTACCGTCTTGGGTGATGATGACACTGCCAAGGGTGTAAGTACCAGCAGTCCAATTCTTGAGATACATCATGGGTCAAATGATATGCTCCTATCAAGATTCTGATTTGAACCACTTCTAATCCCGGCAGGGGATAACTTCAAAGTAAGGGTTTGTCCAGAATACGACCCTCATGGCAACGTCAATGTGATTCAGATGTTCAGAAACATACACTTCATGCTCATACTGGGGCTAAGGCAAAGACAACAAGGGATACTCGAGCCGATTGAACTGAAGAAAGATTTCCCTCTTTGTGGTTTGGGGTATCAATCGTCAGAATAAGAGCTCAGAATGATCTGCCTGTCTCGACCAAAGAGAAGACTAGACCGCGTTCGGACTATCCCAAGTGACTCCTTGAATGGACAATTCATCAAAGAGGGCGAAGACTTCCCCTTTTACGGCTTTCCAGAACCATGGTATGACCATACAGACAAGAAGATGAAGCCTGGAATGGAGATATTCTTCCAAGACAGAACCAATGGGTCGAGAGTTCCCAACACCATGTACAACCGCTTATCAAAGATACCGAATAAAGTGACTCCAAATATTCCTTTAATTTATAGATACTGGGGCTAACACTCTGCATGGTTCACTCAGGCACTATATCACGGGATCCATCCTAACTGATTAAAGATGCTGATACACCTCTCCTCAACTGGCGTGCTGCGCCAGTTCTACATGTTGAAATCCCCCCTAATCCCATTGTTTACCCCATTTCTTCTGTTGTTGTCTATCCTTTCTCAAATGTAATCGAGTCATGCTATTTTTTATATCAATGAAATAAACGAAGATTTTGAGTATCTTGTTGTGGCTTACATTAACTGTTTAGATTCTAATCAAACTTTTGATGATAATGATTTTGCAAATGAACAATTCTTAACTGATCTAAATAAGGTTAATAATAAACAACATAACCGCATTCAAGTTAATGAAGAAGAGACTGTTGCTATTAACCCCGGTTCTAGTAGCCAACTGCACGAGAATAGGATAGGGGCTACCCTCGACGAGCATGAGCATGCATAACTCGAAGAATTGCTAAAGGAATTTATGGATGTCTTCGCATGGTCCTATAATGATATGATCGGCATTGATCCTGAAATAGCTCAGCACGAGATCCCCATGCTCCCAGATTACAAGCTGCTTAAACAAAAGTTAAGAAAGCTCCACACCGAATGGTCACTCAAGGTCAAAGAAGAGGTGGTCAAACAGTTCAATGTGGGCTTCATTTGTGTGATCGAATATCCCACGTGGCTAGCCAACATAGTGCCTGTGCCGAAATTAGGAGGAAAATTACGGATGTGTGTAGACTATCAAGATTTGAACAAGGCCTGTCCAAAGGATGACTATCCGCTACCCAATATCGACATGATCGTGGACAACATAGCCAGTCATGCTCTCAAGTCATTCATCGACGGATTTTTCAGATAGAACCAAATCAAAATGCACCCATACCACCAAGAAAAAACCTCATTCATCACCCCATGGGGAACCTTTTACTACACTGTCATGCCATTTGGTCTGAAGAACGCTAGGGATACCTACCAGAGGGCTGCCACAACCATCATGCACAATATGATTCACAAAGAAGTAGAGGTCTATGTGGATGATATGATTATAAAATATAAGACTAAAGAGGGTCATGTTCCCGCCCTTCGAAAGTTCTTTGAACGACTTCGACAATATCAGATGAGACTCAATCCGCAAAAATGCATCTTCGGCATTACAAAGGGAAAACTCTTGGGATTCATGGTCAGTGAAAAGGGGATAGAAGAAGATCCTGCCAAGATGAAAGACATACTTGAGATACCACCTCCCCAAACAGAGAAAGAAGTCTAAGGTTTCCTTGGGAAATTGCAATACATCAGCCAGCTAACCTCCATCTGCGAGATAATCTTCAAACTCCTTCGAAAGGATTCAACTAAGATTTGGAACGATTCCTGCCAAGAATCTTTTGACCGAATCAAATAATATCTGACCCAACCCTCGGTCCTTATGCCACCACAGCCTGGTCTCCTCTTGCTCTTATACCTAACCATAACCGACACTACAATTGGGGCTTTGCTAGCTTAATACCTTAAAGATTCTCGTAAAGAAAGATACATCTATTATGCTAGTCATAAATTGGTTGGGTACGAGGTTAACTACACTGCTTTGGAAAAGGCATGTGTCGAACTTGTCTGGGTCACCCAAAAGTTGCGGCACTACATGCTCACCTTCCCCATCAAACTTGTATCCCGAATGGACCCCATCAAATACCTACTTCAGAAACTCGCCTTGTCCAGCTGAATGGCCCGATGGTTTATGCTCCTAGCCGAGTTTGATATCATGTACATCACGGAGAAAGCCATGAAAGGAAGAGCCATCTCTGACTACCTCACTGATTACCCCATGGAAGAAGCTGATGTCTGCATCTCCGAATTCCCAGATGAAAACATCCTTTGCACTGCTCAAGATAACCTTCGATGGAAAATGTTCTTTGACGACGCTGCTAACAAAAATGGATATGGGATAGGGATACATTTGATCACCCCAGATGACTCCCACACACCCATCACCATCAAGTTGGATTTCCTTTGCACCAACAATATAATTGAGTACGAGGCATGCACAGTAGGCCTCAAAGTTTCCCTCAAGAAAGGTATTCAAGGCCTAGATGTCTACGGGGATTTCGCCCTCATCATTGGTCAAGTGCTCAGAAAATGGAGAGTTAAGAATGAGAAGCTCCAACCCTTCCATGCCCACTTAGAAGAATTAGCCTCCCAATTCTAAGATATCACCTTCCATTACCTACCTCAAGCAAAGAATAACCTAGCCGATGCCCTTGCTACCTTATCCTCCACGGTCGACATGCTCGAAGGAATCATAATGACCAACCTCCCTTGTTCAAAAGTAAGACAAACCAACCCACTTCTACCACATTAAGCTCGTCACTACAGAAGATCCTGAGCTATCCAATTATTGGTACTATGATATCTGGCACCTCCTCAAGCATGGTAGGTATCCTAAGGGTTCCAATAAGAAATATCGAGAAACCCTTAGAAGACTCTCCGCCCAGTACATCATCTGTCACAAAGCACTGCTCAAAAGGAACTTCGATGGAACTCATCTGCACTGCATCGCAGCGACTTACATTGGAAAGATAATGTAGAAGATCCACAGCGGGGAATGTGGACCCCACATGAACGGTCACATGCTTGCTAATAAAATCATTCGACAAGGTTACTACTGGACCACCATGACCCAGGATTGCACCGCCTATGTCCGGAGATGCCTCAAATGCCAAAAATTCTCCAACCTTCAACATCTGCCTCCATGTGAGTTATTCAACATGACCTATCCCTGGCCGTTCTCCACCTGGGGCATCGACATCATAGCGAAGGTTACACCGAAGCCTTATAATGGGCATGAGTTCATACTAGTTGCCATTGATTACTTCACCAAATGGGTCGAAGCCGAGTCATACGCAGTGCTGAATGCTAAGAAAGTGGCCAAATTCATCAAGAAAAACATCATCTGCCGATATGGGGTCCCACACGAGTTAGTGTCAGATAACGGGTTGAATTTCGAGGCAGAAGTCACAGAGGTGGTCAGTGAGTATGGGATTCAGAGACATAAATCTTCTCCCCACCTGTCTAAGACCAACGGTGCAATTGAAGCCGCCAATAAGAACCTCAAAGCCATCCTCAGCAAGATGATCGAAAGCTGTCGGGATTGAGCTGATCGGATCCCGTATGCCCTTTGGGGCTATCGAACCTCAATTCGAACCTCTACTGGATCTTGATAGACATAGTTTTGCCGCGACGCGAGAATCACCTACGTGCCGCTCATTTTATATTTGACTCGCCAACTCTATACAAAAACCTAAACTTCTGACTACACTCAATGGGTGAGTATAGCGGCCAAGTCCGGGTATCGAATCCACATAGAATGTTCGATAGATCGTAACAGATTATTAATTCAGGAATAAAAGATTAAAAGGGTGATGTGTGCTAGAAAATAGAAGAAAACAATAAGTTAAGTCTAAATAAAGTAAAAGCGAGGATCAAGATATCATCCAACCATACGACTCAAAACAACTATTAGTCAGAATTTCGGCTCGAGAGCAATTTAATCGAGCATTAATAATTAATCATAAACTTCACACAATAAAAAATTTAAGCCAAACTTGCGTGAATAAATAATTAATGGAAAATGGTCGCACGCGGATTAAACTCGAATTATCGCTATAAACACTAACGTTGCATGACAAAGAAAATTAAACGTAATTCTGCACAAAACCTAATTCTCGGAGCTCGGGGCCCGTTTATGGTGGAACGACATCCCGGCGCTAATTATCTAAGGGCACATAATGATTAAACTAAATTAAAACTAATTAAATTAGAAAAGAAAGTAATAAAGCAATTAAACTATTTAACAAAGCATGGAAATTACTCTACAAAGCAATGAATCAACAAGAACAACTTATATAAATGGAGATGGAAGTGGAAAGTTCAACATTCACAACCCATATGGTTGTCAACCCAAAGAGAAATGAAGCCAAGCTCTCCAAACCCACAAACTCTAGGATAAACTAATTAAAACTGAGTATATGAATGTCCCCTGATATTACAAGAAAATTGGGTTATATAGTAAGTTGGAATAAAAAGAAAAGAAAGCAAAATATCTGTAGAAAATAGGGGATCGATCGATCGACCCATATGGTCGATCGATCGATCATTAAAATCGTGGTAAATTTATGAAGGATCGATCGATCGATCCTTTTAATCGATCGATCGATCAATCAGGGCAGAACCTCCTATCCTCCTATTTTGGCATGTTTTCTTCTCCATTAGAATCACTGTAACTTCTTCATTCGGGATCGAAATTTCACACCATTCACAGCCACGCGAAGCTTGTCAGGAGGGATACAACTTTCGTGATATGTCGGGCCAGATGCCCAAACTATGAATTGACCAGATTGCCTTGAACATGCGAATGCATAAGGGACTTGAGCATAATGCGTCTGAACTCCATTCTTAGTACCTAAATACCTAAAAAAGCCCAATTATACCTCACATAGCATGTTAACAATATAAACCGAGGTTGTCTAGTTAACGGGCTTAAATATAGAGATTAAGACACCCGAGGGGGATAAAATGCATAGGTTTGATGGATGAAATATGCAATATTTACGTAGTATCACACCCCCTAACTTACACATTGCTAGTCCCTAGGAATGAAATAGGATGCAATAAGAACAACAAGTAAACCAAAAATAGGAGATTGTACAAAAATATAGTATAAAAGCAATAAAAAAAAAGATAAGGCCACTTTCGCGGGCGAACGATTGCATTTAGTGTATGCAATAAGCCGTTAAAACCCTTGGTTACCCTAGTGGACGAGTGTCATCTCGTGATGGTTTTTAGGGATAATACCCACAAACATCATAACGTTTCCTCAAAATATGCCCAATCACATGCGACAAACTCAACAATATGAACAAGATTTCAACATGTTATTAGCAAAGCAAACGAATTCACGTGAAAAGTCCGTAGTTATTAACATAATAGAATGCACCTCAATGAATTGAAACTCTAACATGTGGGACGGGAGTGAGAACACGCAAAATATGATTTGGCAAAAACATAAATAACTCGGATACTAAATATGAAAGCATGCATAAAAGTCAATCCTCACGGGCATTACACTCATCAAATGAATTCACTTAAAACGGGGAGGTAACACACAGTACATGCGGGTATAAGGAGTAAATGTAAAGGGAAACTAGGTCGCGCACATGTCACAATTTAAGAACGCTATATAGAAAATAAAAACTGTAATCTCAGTGAAAGATTCCGCACATAAAAAAGAGGCGAAGTGCATTTTCACAGATTATCAAAACTATTAAAACCTTTGAATTACATCTACTTAAGATCACATAGGAATTTAATAGGGTTGTGATGTAGGCTAGGTTAGGATACGAAACGAAAGGGATGTATATACGGATTCAAATGTGTTTGGGGATGAAACTCGGGATAATGGAAAAAAGTGGGCAATTTCAAAATTGGACAAATGATTTCCAAACATGCATTAAATATAACAATCGAGAGTAATCAAAGATTATTGAATCAATATAAACAATATATACAACTTTCTCTTTCTTTTTCTTTTATTCTTTTTCTCACTTTTTCTTTTGTTTTCTACTTTCTATTTTTCTTCTATTTTTCACTACACTTTCTTCTTTTCTCACTCTTTTTATCCTCAAATTACAACCACAATACACAACAATATCATTCAATCCCAAGTAAACAATCCAAACAAGGATATGTAAGGTAAAATATATGGTATAAAACTCCAATTTGAAGTTGGCTATGGGATTTTGGGTAATGAAAAGAAAGGCTAGTATTTAGGCTCAAATGGGTTGACTAGGGAACATATAAAAGGTTAGGTCAAGGTCATATGGGTTATATACAAAGATGTCCTATGATCATTTTAAAAATATTACGCAATTCTCGAGTCAAAACAATATATGAAAATCATGCTCAAGTAATACATTTCAAGAATGAACTCAATTAATGAACAGTCAATGAAAGAATAAAGAGATTATCAACGACTCTAACGTTTTCAAAGAGGAAAGAATAGTGTATACACTCACAAATGAAGATAAGTCTCTAATCTCACTCGGTGTAAGTATATACAATGCAACAAAAGCTTGCCAAGTTATAAAAATCTTAAACCAAATCAATAAAATAAGAAAAACGCATGTGCTCATGGGATTAAAGTTTAATTCATGAAGTTATTCATAATATCAATAATTAGGACTAAAGTTTAATAACTTCTAAAATCGAGAACATGCATCATTGAATTGTCTAATGAATCGGGCAATTACTAAAATTTATCATCAAAAACAAGGGAAAAATGCCCAACAAAGGAGAAAAAAGAAAGAAAATCTTTTTGAAAGTTTTTCAATTTTTTAACAAAAACATGCTTTGTAACTAAATTGTAGTCAAATTCAATGACTAAACAATGAAATGGATAGAATATCCCACACCCCCTAACTTAAATATTGCATTGTCCCCAATGCGTCCATTAAAGAACACAACACAAAGATAGGAAAATAATGATATTACCCAAATTTGGACCGATCTCCATAAGTACAAGTCCAAATGAATCTGCAAAATAAGTTAGTACAAAGAACAGGAAGAATATATACCGATGTATTAAGTTGAAAGAATATATGTCACAAGTCACAATAATATAGAGGGTCTGAAGTGCAAATACTAGATAAATTGATGGTGAACTTTTTGTTTTTATAAAATGGAAGGTCACACACATCAAAATCCAATAAATAACCAAAAACTACATTCTCATTGCTCATTTCATAAGTTCCATACAAAACAACTTAATACATTACAACTATGAAAAAGAAAGAAATAAAATAAAATAAAAAATACAACATAATATCCGCCCCAGAAATGTAAAAATGACCCAAAACAACAGTAGCCTAGTGGGCGAAACCACTAGGATCAGAAGGATACTAAAAATGAGGTGGTAACGCTGTGTCCGGATCATGCCTTTGCAAATTAAGGTCTCTCGTCATCACCTGCATCATCTGGTACTCATGCCTCTAATGCGCTCTCGCCTGCCTCTGCTCGGCCAACTCCTGCCGCTGCTCGGCCTATTTCTAGTCCAGGCGGGACTCCCATCTATCCCACCTGAGTTAGGTCTCCTCCCAGTGTTGGTCCTTCATGGCCTGAAATACCTCAAAGAGAGCATCATAATCTGTGTGTGGCACGTGAAAACCCTCAAATTGGGAAGAGAATAGAGAAAGAAATGAGGAGAAAAGGTAAAAAAAACTGACCTGCCTCGGCTTTTTACTGATCGATCGATCGATCGACCCTTGGGCTTCGATCGATCAGTAAAAATCCTACTGCCTCTAGTTTCGAAATGGGGGGGGGGGGTGGAATTTAGGGGAGTATGGGGGTAGAAAAGTAATATATATATATATATATATAAGTATAAGAAAATAAAAATACAAAGAAAAAATTAAAAATTAAAATAAAATAAAAAATAACATAGACTTAGACTAAAATATACACATACATAGGCCTATGCTAACCAAAAATTGAAAAATATGTACAACGAGCGGCACACACGCATGTTCACAAAGAAATGAAAAAATAAAATAAAATAAAAAAGAAAAACAAATGTAAATGCGTGAGAATGAGTGTGTGAAAAATGAAGAAATATGTTTTTGTGATTTTCTCCATTGTTTTCTTAGCAAAAGTATGTCGGGGTGACGAATCTCCGCAAATTCAAGCTGCATTGAACCTACAAAAAGAGTTAGAACCGAGCATACAGAAAATATAAAAAGAGATTAACTAATTACACTAGACTAAATTAAGAAAAAATAAAAAATGAAGAAGTTACTATGTACAACCTACATTTAGAACTTCTAATTAGCTATATACTAAAAGTTGAAATTTTTTAGGGTCCATCCAAAACACAATTTGACTTTGACGGATCAACAGTGGATCCTCCTGAACATGCATGCCTCCCGGAAAATAGGAATTTCGTTCAAACGACGGAAGGCATGTGTAAGGCGGTAAAAGTGAACCATCCCCAATTGAAACTTTGGGAGGGAGGATGGGGGATTTGGATAGGACGGGCGACAAATACACATGTGGGCCAAGAAAAATTGAATCATCTCCCAAGTATTTTAAAGTTGGAATGGGAGGCGGCGCACATGAGGGCAAAGATGTCATCATGGAAGGCAGCTCGAGCGAGTACTCCTCGTCGGTGAAAATATTTGGAACTGAAAAGTTTTGAACCGATTCATCGGGTACTAGAATTGGTGTGACAGTATAGAATAAAGACGGGGATGAAAGAAATTCAATCTCAGGCGATGAGTGATCATCACCGAAAGATTGAATTTCGGAAGAAATAGTATCGTTTACAATTAAACTTTCTTCTTTGAAAATCAAAGAAGAAACGCATTCATTACAAATGGATACTAGGCCCGTTTCATCCTCATTTTCATTCTCTACTATACCATGGGCCAAGCCAAGGATGATTTGTTCCAAAGTAGGAACGAAGTCCTCATTTGGTTCAAAACAGTCCTCGACTTCGGTAGTCTCCGAAGAAAAGTCATCGTCGGATTCGAATAATAAATCCAACTCATGTTCCCAACAACGATTTTCTTCTCGATAACGGTTTTCAATCCTCTCATTTTCAAGCATGCGGAATCCCTCGCCAAAAGTCATAGGGCGAGGAGCGGATTCTTGGAATTGAGAGTTTTGGAAATTGTTCTCGGGACTACACTCAAAATCATTAACATAAGAATTTTGAAAATGAGTACAATTTGTTTCAAAATTCTTATCATAAGGATCTTGCGACCCATAATCAAAATGATCACGCCCAAAATTGATGTAATCCAAACTTTGACTCTCGTAATACTCACCCAATGTCATTTTAGATGTTGCAACTTTTTGGGATTGTAAGTATTGACCAAAAGTCATAGGTTTATCGAAATTTTATGAATTATCATTAGGATTACCTGAAAAGTTATAATAAGGCATGCTTACCCTAAAATAAAGCTCAAGAGGAAAAATTCCACAAAGATGATGTGCGCATGGCAAAATTCAAGTGTTTCTAGGCGCTCAAATGTAGAAGTCCTGCAAAAAAGGTTAAAAGAAAGAATACAAATACAAAAGAAAGAATACTATGAACTAATAAGACAATTACAATCTATAAAAAAAATAGTCCCCGGCAACAGCGCCATTTGATAGAGCGGGTTTTGTCGCGGCGCGAGAGTCACCTACGCGCCGGTCATTTTATATTCGGCTCACCAACTCTATAAAAAAACCTAAATTTATGACTACACTCAACGGGTGAGTATAGCGGCCAAGTCCTGGTATCCAATCCACAGAGAATGTTCGATAGATCATAACAGATTACTAATTCAGGAATAAAAGTGTAAAAGGGTGATGTGTGCTAAGAAATAGAAGAAAATAATAAGTTAATTCTAAATAAAGTAAAAGCAACGATCAGGATATCATCCAACCATACGGCTCGAAACAACTATTAGTCAGAATTCCGGCTCGAGAGCAATTTAATCGAGCATGAACAATTAATCATAAACTTCACACAATAAGGAATTTAAGCCAAAGTTGCATGAATAAATAATTAACGGAAAATGGTCGAACGTAGATTAAACTCGGATTATCGCTATAAACACTAACGTTGCATGACAAAGAAAATTAGACGCAATTCTGCACAAAACCTAATTCTCGGAGCTTGGGGCCCGTTAATGGAGGAACGACATCCCGACCCTAATTATCTAAGGGCAAATAATGATTAAACTAAATTACAACTAATTAAACTAGAAAATCAAGTAATAAAGCAATTAAACTAATTAACAAAGCATGGAAATTACTATACAAAGCAATAAATTAACAAGAACAACTTATATATATGGAGATGGAAGTGGAAAGTTCAACATACACAACCCATATGGTTGTCAACCCAAAGAGAAATGAAGCTAAGCTCTCCAAACCCACAAACCCTAGGCTAAACTAATTAAAACTGAGTATATGAATGTCCCCTGATATTACAAGAAAATTGGGATACATAGTAAGTTGGAATAAAAAGAAAAGAAGGTAAAATATCTGCAGAAAACGGGGGATCGATCAATAGACCCCTTTGGTCGATCGATCGATCATTGAAATCGTGGAAAATTTATAAAGGACTGATCGATCGATCCTTTTGATCGATCGATCCTTTTGATCGATCGATCGATCAAGCAAGGCAGAACCTCCTTTCCTCCTATTTTGGCATGTTTTCTTCTCCGTTAGAATCGCCATAACTTCTTCATTCGAGATCGGAATCGCTCACCGCTCATGGCCATGCGAAGCTTGCGAGGAGGATACAACTTCCATGAGATGTCGGTCCAGGTTCCCAAACTGTGAATTGATCGGATTGCCCTTGAACGTGCAAATGCGTACAGGACTTGAGCATAATGCGTCTGAACTCCATTCTTAGTACCTAAATACCTACAAAAGCCCAATTATACCTCATATAGTGTGTTAACAATATAAACCGAGGTTATCTGTTTAACGTGCTTAAATATAGAGATTAAGGCATCCGAGGGGGCTAAAATGCATAGGTTCGACGGATGAAATACACAATATTTGCGTAGTATTAGAGATACCCCTTACTCTTTAGTTTACGATATGGAAGCAGTCCTACCCATGGAGTTGGAAATACCCTCACTGCGTATCATGATTGAAAGCGAGGTCAGTGAAGAACACTGGTGCCAAAGCCATGTTGACGAGCTGACCCTCCTACAAGAAAGGAGATTAAAAGAACTATACCACATACAAGGGTACCATCACCGAATAGCACATTCATTCAATAAGAGAATCAAGGACCATGATGTCCAAGAAGGGGACCTAGCCCTCAAAGAAAAAATAGAACCCATCTGGGACCCCAAAGTGAAATTCAAGCTCAATTGGAGCGGCTCCTACATTATCAAGAAGATCTTGTTCGGTGGTACCGCCATGCTCACCGACTTAGATGGGGAAGAGATGGCTCGTCCAGTCAACCTGGATCGTCTCAAGAAATTTTACCCCTAGTCCGAAGTCTCGGCGCACTATGACTCTTCTTATCTCCCTTCTATTCTATAAAAAATATCTCTTTATTTCCTTCTACCCAGAACTACATGGGCCTGATCCTCTACAAAAACCATTTTCAAATAAAATTAAAACTTTTCAAAAACCCCAGAGGTACAAAGGCAGCTCATACACCTTACATGAGCATGGCCCTTTCTTTTTCACAAAATACTATTCTTTTCTTATCTCCGAGAACAACAGTCAATTCCAACATATACTTGAACAAAAGTATTATGTATGCCTTAGCGATCGGTATAGATAATTCAAATAAAATTCATCGAAAGGCACAGCTGGATGATCAGAAACTTGTTTATATCACTAATAAGAAATTATGGTACAAATTACATAAGAAAAGGAACGGATAACTCCCTTCCACCTACCCTCCTAAGAATGCCAAGTAAAATCCCCACATTTATTCCCCATTACAAAATAAACCATCCTACCCACGTCTACAAGAGGATCCTGCTCCGTCATCATCATCTACATCCTAGGGTCCCTAAGTTTCCCTGCCTGAACAGTGTGTCGCAGACACTCCATGGATCGATAAGATCGAACCATCTTCGAAAAGACCACAACACCTCCTTCCATGGTGTCAAAAGAGACAAGACACTTTTGTCCAGTCTCCACTGCCAACATCTTGCTAAATACTCTCCTCCAAAACCACTTCATATAATCCCCAAGGATATGCCAAACTCTCCTAATAGACTGAGAGGGACGGGTCGATGGACGCTGACTCGCCCACAAAGAGTCAAGTTGCAAGCACAGATGCTCGATCTAATCCTCTACCGGAAAGAAATTTAGTATTTGAGGTGGCACGACCTGTGCCCAGCCAAATTGGAATAGAAGCCGCCAAGGGAAATAAAAAGAGGTCTGCCTGAGACTAACCAGCCGCACATACGGATATTCTCCTAGCTCCATAACAGGAAGCAACTGTCCCTACTAAGGCACTGACCAGTATAGATTCCAAGCCCCATGCTCCACAAGCCAATTCTCCCAGCTCTCAATATCCCGGCTAATGCTGAAAAAGTGACGCGAAAAGAAGTTGGGTACAACCGAAAAAGGATATTCTGGAAGGGTCACCAGGAGGAGTCTTTCAGATAACCATATGAACATCATCATGGGGCTACCCCGTGGGAAGTCAGAATGACCTTCTCTCCAGGCATCCAGACCGTTCAGGGTCTCCGCCAGTATCACCGCCGTAGGATTGCGACGGTATGACATCCATGAAGTAATGGCTGCAAGTTACGGATACACCAGCAGTTCCCCAGTCACCAGCAGCAATTTTGAAACAAGGCCTAGAGGAATGGCTCCAACATAGACAACATCACCTACTTCTTGCAAATGTACGAACTGCAACACCCACGAGAGGGGGATCATTCCTCCAGTAACCAATGATCTAGTCATCAAAGGTGAAATACGAAGAAGCCTAGCCATCAAATCTATGGGAGAACGAGAAAATTCAGGTAAAGATGCAGCAACACTGGGATTTATCCCCAGCATGACAGAAAATTCCTCGTTGGTAGGACAAACTTCATCCAACCCAAAGCGGAATACATAGTCTTTGGGGTACTAAAATTATACTTCCGCCATCAGCATGTTCCACTTAATGGATGGATTGCGCCACAAAGAGACTCGACGCATGTTGAAAGCATCGTAGTCGACGATATAAGAGCACATTGCTTCAAAGGCTTCGATGTAGTTGGCAAACTCAATGCTACGAGGGAGAGCCATCTTGTAGGACTAAGAGATAGTAAGCAAGGGTGTGATGAAAACACTCCACCCCTACCCCTTTTTATACTTGATAACCTTCACAAAAGACATAACGCTTGCGAAAATCAGAGGGAATCCTACCCCCACAAAGTACAAGAAATTGAAGAGAGCACTAATAAAAAGCTTTGAATTGATGGGACTCGACTTGACTGCCGATAGGCAGGACAAGGGGCTTGCCGATCGGCAACCCCCCATTTTTGGAAATTTCCCTTTTTCCTTTTTTATCAAAATCAGAAAAACCCAATAAAAATAAATTGATATTCTCAACAGAATTTCAGAAAAATCCTCTTCCGCCCCTATATAATTTTTCATTTTTAAAACTTTCCACAAAATCCCAAAAATATCTCTTTTTACGGTCTCAGCAGTAAAGTAAATAACGCATGTGAATGCATTCATTCAATATTAACAAAGATAATAAAAAATCCCATTGCATTGCATATATATATATTCTTCTGTGTTAAATCAAATTTTGTAGGAAATAACAGAAAAGAAAAAAACAACGAGACTCAGCCCGAACCCACATCCTCTCTCTCTCACCTACCCTTCACCCCTTAAAGCTTCCACCCCTGCGACGCTCTCTCTTTTCCCTACGGCGAGATGACACACCACCGCTACCCGATCCAGAGTCCTCCCCGGACGAAGCAGATAGCACCAAATAAGAAGGAATCGAGATTGCGTCCCAAATATAGGCAGTGGCCAAAGATATCCAGTCTATGATGTTTCTCAGCCAAGTGGTCGATACACGGACTTGTTGCAAGTAAAAGGAAAAATCAGTATCAAAATAGGGATCAAAATAGAAAAGGAATCAAAAAGAGGAAAAGAACATAAAGGTATACAGCAGGATGAAGGACCTCATCTGTCAAACCCAACTCCTCCGGATCCATCGCATGAGGATGGTGTAACATAGGCACCATCCCTCCATCAGCCCGTCGAATGTTGTATGAAGGAGTATGCAATTGCACGAAGGGAACCTCTGAAGTCTTCGCCGCCGCAGACGCCGACGAACCACCGCCACTGTGGAAAGACCCCACCGCCCGACTCAAACCCGCAGGAGGGAAAATCAAGGCATCCTATATGCTGGGTGCCATCAACCAGCTCATCACAAAGTCCATATAGTCATACAGCGTGGCCGTATCAGTATACAACAAGTAGGACTCGTCAATTATCGTCGCGATCCTCGCATCCTCCGGTAGCAATCGCTCCCGCCTCATAGACATAGGAGGCTGCGCAGGTGGCACCGCCACCTCCTCCTCAGCAATCTGTTGAACCACCCGCTCCTCGAGATACCAAGAATGTCCAAACTCATGCGCCAGAAAATGCCTCATCTGTTCATTCACCTCGGTCGCCTCCGTATCCTAAATGGCTGTCCCTCAAGGGTAAAAAGTCACCTGAAAATTCCCAGTAGGCATAAGTCAATACAAAATCAGAACATGCCAAAAACAAAGACTGAAAAAGAAAAAGTCTTACCCTACCACTGGTCAGGCCATTCACGACCTAACGTACCTCCAAAGAGAGGGATCCCTTTGATTGTCGATTGGCCTTCCGCCATCGATACAATCAGTAGAAGTCCCCAATGGTTTCGTCCTTCAGAGCGATCAGCTGGGTATTGCACCCAATCACCTCATAGAACCACGTCTGACAAAGATAGGAATTCACAATAAAAAAGAGACGCATAAGGAAAATACGAATGCATGAAAGGAAAATGCGCAAAATTAAAGAATACCTTAAGAAGATACGTGGCTCTAGTAAAAGTTTGTCGGCACCACCGACTGAATGCATCCAAAGAAAAATAGAGGGTCGCCAAAGTCAGGCTACCCCAATCATAGAGAGAGATGTTCGAAAACATCCTCAAATACGGCAAGAACCACAAGTGGACGACTTCGCCGCTCGACGCCACCATGAAGCCTCCTAGCACCAGCAATATTAACAACCAGGCCATTTGCCTCACCTGCATCCCATCCTCCACATCAACCACCCCACTCAGCAGAACATCCTTCAGCAAGGACAGCCGGATGGAATCCCCAGAGACTATCCTCCCTAAATCACCAAGCGCCGTCATCACCGCCTCCGGCCTCCCCCTCAGAGAGCGATCCACCTCTATCTGCTCCCCATCGCAAGAGTCACAGTCATCTCCCCAAAACCGAAATAGAAGGTGTGGGTAGTATCCCCCCATCTCTCCCCCAAAGCCCATAAGATCGTTGTCGAATGAGGTTTCTTATCCAGCGCAAACGCCAACCTCCCAAAACTCACTGATGATACCACCGAATGCACCACAGGTGGAAGATTCTCCCAGACATCCTTAAGCCCCGCCGTCCCACGGGCACGCGTGTTCTGCAAAGAGATATCAGACTGTCAAAAGAAAAAAACCTTGTCATAAATTCAAGAAGGATCACCAAGAAAAAAAGAAAAGAATGCCAAAAGTTAGATTACCTACATAACTGACGAGGATCACCACCCTCAAAGACCGATAATGCGATGTCTCCCGAAGAAAAATCCGCTCATCCGCAACCAGCTCGAATGCATCAAAGGAGTTCTCACTCCCCAAAGCAAGAGGCGCCCTGGCCCTCCACTCCACGTTCGCCCAGTCATCGACAGTCAACCATTCCCTATGCGCTGCAGTGCTCACAAAGGCAACCATTTCTTAGAGATCAAAACACTAGAACGATTTGTAGAGGAAAATCGCAGAAAGAAAGAAAGAAATAAGTTGTGAAGAATGGGGGGAATTTGCCCCCTTTATATAGGATGCCAAGGGCCATACCGATCGTCATTGACCCCCAACCCACTGATCGGCGCTGACCCCTTACCTTCCTGAGGCAGTCCAAAAGTCTCTGCCACTTCTGAATGGCACCCTCTGCACCATGCCGACCAGCACCCCCTTGAAATTTCATACAAAAATTCTCAGAAAATACCAGAAAGCCCTGAAAAATTCTCAGAAAATTCCTAAAAATCCCAGGAAGGATTTAGAACATTTTCGCCAAGAAAATTTCACACTCCCTCAAGAGGAACCCCTATCTCCCCAGCAAAACTCTCAAAAACCAAGTAAAACTCCTCTTGGCAATGTCCCTCGAAAATCCCTATGGATCACCTCTCATCCCCCAAAGGTCTTAAACCTCCCCGAGGAATACATCCAATAACTGGACCACCTAATCACTTCCCCAGTAGAGTTTATAGCATCAAACTTTCCTTTCCTCCGCAAAATCCCCAAAATCACAAGGATTTATCTAGCAATCGACTCCCCGGATCAAAACAACATCACGGGGTAATTTCCCCATCGTTACTCCAAAAAGTCATTTTCAATGTCTTCAAAGGACACTCTATATTTTCCCTAGCTCATTCACTATTTCCCAACGGAACCCCAAATCCAATCTCTATCCTCTCTTAGGTCAGAATTGACCTTGGTCTTGGATCGTCACCTTAGTTAGGTCAGAATTGACCTTGGTCCTCGATCGTCACCTGTTTTAGGTCAGAATTGACCTCGATCTTAGATCGTCACCTTAGTTAGGTTAGAATTGACCTCGATCCTCGGTCGTCACCTATCTTAGGTCAAAATTGTCCTCGGTCTTGGATCGTCACCTTAGTTAGGTTAGAATTGACCTCAATCCTCGGTCGTCACCTCTCTTAGGTCAGAATTAATCTCAGTCCTTGATCGTCACCTCTCTTAAGTCAGAATTGACCTCAGTATTCGGTCGTCACCTCTCTTAGGTCAGAATTTATCATAGTTCTCGATCGTCACCTCTCTTAGGTCAGAATTGACCTCGGTTTTGGATCGTCACCTTAAGACCATAAAATTGGCTTCGACCCGCAGAATTGGTCATCCCACTATAAGCCCACAGAATTGGTTTCGACCCAGAGAATTGGTCATCTCAACTTAAGCCCCGTAGAATCAGCTTCTACCCACAGAATTGGTTATCCCCGGCACACTCCGTAGGTCCTCAGAATCGGCCTCGACCCTCTGAATTGGTCATCCTAGTTCAAAGCATCATGCGGTGTCTATTCGACGGCTATCATTTGTTCCAAACTCACTCGTCAAGGGGCTTTGTAGACACCCCATTTTGTTACCCCCTAAACTTTCCTTAGGTCCCTAGCACCTCCCCTCATCACTACAAACCCAGGTTATACCCCAAGTACTGACCTAGAAGCCATCGGGAACTCCCAGGCTTTGTTTAACCAAAATTCAAAGTCTTCAGCTCGACCAAGACTAAATGAATCTTCAAAGGTCCCTGAATTCCCTTTACAATGGTCCATCCCGTGTGTGATTCTGACTTACCATGCGGATAAACGACCCATTTTCCACCGAAATCTGATCTAGAGACCACCGGGCGCTCCCCGGCTCCATTTGACCAAAGTCAACTCTTCAGCTCGACCGAGACTAAATGTATCTTCTAAGGGCACTGAAATGCCTTTTTAACGATTCATCCCATGCACGATTCAAACTTACGGTACAGACGAACGATTTATTTTACTCCGAGAGGTCACCGAATGCTTCCAGGGCCAGGTTGACCAAGGTCAACTCCCCAAACTGGATCAAACTCTTTGGAATTTTGAACTACATCTCCTAACCTTTCTAACGGTCCACCCCGTGTGCGATTCGGACTTACCATGCCGATGAACGATCCGTTTGCGTCCGACGATTCCCCATCCAATGGATTGACAAATGCTTCCGAGCCATATTTGACCCAAAGTTAACTCTTAAACCCGGGAGCAGTCCAAAGGACTTTCTAAGGTCTCTGAAATATCTTTCCAATGGTCCACCCCATGCGTGATTCTGATCAACGATTTGCATTCTGCAACTGATTTTTCGAAAAGTCCTGAAAGACACTACCAAACGACAGGTTCCAAACCCTGTCGATCAACAGGTGCCGATAGGCAGGACCAGGGCTATGTTGATCGGAAATACCCTGGGCCTATAAAAAGGAGGCATGGCCTCACTTGCCAGAGAGATCCAAAATCAGAAACATATCACTCTCAGCAAATCCAGAAAACCTCTCTCGAAGTCAGCGTGATTTCCACACCCAAATCCCTTTCCAGCCTTCACTTTTCATCATCCTTTTCATCAAACTTGGTGAATTCACTACCCTCCATCATCATCCAAGTCTAAGGGCTCCTCTCCGACATTCAAGATCAAGCTCAAGATCTTCAAGAAGGTCCAATTTTCTCAACTCTCTCCTTAAATTCTCGTAAATTCGCAATAACTTGTTTTATTACTTAGCACTTTTATTATCTCATCTCACACGTCACAATATACTTTTTATTTAGTATTATTGCACATCTCTTATTTTCATATAAATACAAACCCAAAAAACAAGAAAAATAGGGTTTGCTCATAAATTCCAAATGGGAATTCTCCTACTTTTCTCACAACTAAAACATTTTTTCTACACACACACACACACACACAAATAAGAGAATCCCCCATTTTTATATATGGGATAAACCCCACCCCTCATTTTTCATGCGAACTACGTGGACTTTGATGCCTCTATAGCCTACGTAGGCGTCTCGGGGTAAAACCCGAGACTCGAGGCTTATTTTTACTTTTTGTCTTATTTTCTATTTTCTCTAAACTCCACTCTCTTATATTATATATATACATATATTTGTTCTTAGTGGAGTATTATTCCACATGCGTTCTTGTTCCATCATAACGGTCAACGTAAGGATAATCGCATAAATCCTATTTTCTAATATTTTTATACCATCCTACGGATGACTCGCTTTACCTCTTCCATGGTACAAGTCGATGATTCCTATCTCCACTATATATCCACATGCACACACATCACGGGGAAAATAAAAGGAAAATAGAAAAAACCCTTGAGAGACCGAAAGGGCGGAAAGGGTGCCTAACACCTTCCCATTTCGTAACTTCGCCATTTTGGTTTCGTATGCATCAGTATGTCTTTGGATGCTGTCTTTTGGGATGGCTTCCCCTTTTCTTTTGTCTGTTTTGAGTAAAATAGACTAGCGACTCTAATCTCTCTACATTTTTCACCTCACCCAAATGACGTCGGCCGAAGAGCTCCCGAGAGGGACGCGTGGGACCTAGGATCCATCCACCGCGCGCCCGCCTTCCACGAGGATCCCGGAGGTGGGGGATGGCCACAAGGGCACAAAACTACCTTGTAGACTAGGGCCCGAAGTTTCTCAAGACGATTGTTAGCTCCGAGTACACGTATTGAAGGAAGGTGCCCTACGAGCTCATGATGGTCATCTGGAGGGGCATTACAGGTAGTTACTCAGTTTATTTTTATTTTGTATTTTTATTCATATTTATATTTTATTATTTTTTAATAATTTAAATACAACTAACTCACTTTCTTTTTGTTTTGTATTTGTTTAACAGGAACAATTCGGCTTGCCCCCATATATACGCGACACCACGTTCGAACAATTGAGAGATCAATAAAAAATGTGGAAGAAAAACATGCACGCATAATACTTTGGACAAGACCAAGAGTCCATCTTAAGGCTTGGGGACACCGTACTGTCGAAGGAGCCAATCCCATTGGCAAGCTCGCAATAGTTTGTTGATAGTGAGATCTCGGATAGGCAGTTGTCCTCTCGTCAATCAGGGAGGGAAAATTGGGCCAAAAAGGTTGACGTGCACTACTCCGCGTGTACGTCTTATGTCGAGGTGGAGCACAAGATAAAAAGGTTTTAATTTTCTTTCATTTTAGTTTATGTTATTCTAATTTAGCATTACTTTGCATTACTTATTAATTTTGCATTATTTTATTTTAGGATATATGGAGTGACCCTGGGAGTAGGCCACATAGACTTGATGTCTATATGGCAATTTGAACGAAGAAGGGAATGATAAGGAGGTGTCCCCGAGCATGACAGCCACAGTTGAAAGTTATAAATTTAATTACGTTATCAAAATATGTACAATTTTGTACTTTTTTAATTACGTTATAATTTTTTATTAGCTTATCTAATCGTATACTTTTTTTTCATCTCAAGCAAAGCTTAAGGAGGAGCATAACTCCCAGACTGATGCTGACAAGGTACCTTTAGCTACAGACACACTAAGCCAAGTGTTCAGGTCGGATCACAAGGGGCTAATAAGGGGATCGGCTCACCAGGATTGAGACGAGCAACACCATGTCGGATCATAAGGTGGACCCCACAATGAGAAGTTCGAAAGGTTGGAGCAAACGATCCATTATATGTTCGATTACATGAAGCGTCAATTGGGGTCCAGCTCATATAAGGACAAGGGGAAAAGGTTAGACAAGGGGGTCACTGCTCCATCTTTTTCACCCTCACCACCGATACGCACCCCTGTACCATACCCACCTACTCCTCTCCATATGATCCATTATCCACCTTTACCCCCATCGAACGGCCTATGTCAACAATTGGTTGACCGAGTGTGTACATAATAGACACACGGGGTGGCGCGCCCATAGCTAGTAGCTTGAGGGACTCGGACACACACCCTGGTACTTTGGTGCATCAATGTCCGTTGTAACCAATTGATGCATCAACGTCCGTTGTAATGAATTGAGGCAAGGGCCCGCATCACGCATATTGTGCCCAAAAAAGAGAATGAACACTTGTGGTTAGACAAATAATGCGGCGTTCATACTATTGATGGCTGTCTAAATTCGTTTGTAATGTGGTCTACCTTTTTTCTTCGACTTGTTGAAAACCCAACCCCGAGACAATTATTTTTAATAATTTTATTTGTATTTGATGGTTTTGAATGTTGAAAATTATTTTTTTTATTATTGTTTGATAATGATTGAATTAATGTGTATGGCTTTAGATTTTATGAATGGATGAATGTTGCTTGAGATATATACCTTATATTTGTTGTAACAGGTTAAAACATACTGCTGGACAGTGGCAGTGACCATGCTGCCCAATATTTTTTTTTAAATCTGGCCAGTGTTGTCACGTTCTTTGATCGTGACAAGGAAAAACTTGTCACGGAATTGGATCGTGACAAGATAATAATTGTCACAGACTTGTCAAAAACATTGATCGTGGTAATTTTTTCATTGTCACGAACTTATCACGGTCAAAGTCTACGATGAGTAAAAATCATGTCATGGACTTTGACCATGACAAGTCTGTGGCAAAAAAAGTTGCCAACCCCAAACTTGTCACGATTTTTTACCATGACAAGTTTGCCTTGTCAAAGTTTTTTATGGTGACAATTCGCTAGTTTTGGTGTAGTGCGTCTTAGACAGCCTTGAATAATTTTGTCACATCTCGGGTCAAAAAGTAAATTACTCCAAATCAAAAGTTTTCATCTCTCCTAATATCACTAGATTTAAACAATTGAGTTAAGTTACAAATTTGGGATGACACTAACGGATAATATGGGAACATTTTTTGGTACCAATCTTGTTCAATAATGCTCACCTTAAGAATGTAATTGAAAAGATTCAAAAGAAACTTGTTGGCTAGAAAACTAAACTCCTACGCTTTGTCGATAGTGCCACTCTAATCCAATCGGTTGCTTCTACGATTCATGCTTATAACAGGCAAACCTCTCTATTCCCTAAGAAGACTTGTGAGAGTCTAACCAACCAAATAGAAATTTTATGTGGGGAGGGATCGAAAGAAATAAAAAAATTCACCTTGTTAGTTGGGATAAAGTGTGTCAGCCTAAAGATAAGGGTGGACTTGGTATAAGAAGTACCCTAAATAACAACAAAGTAACGAATGCCAAGTTAGGATGGAATTTAATAAATAACAGTGGCTCACTTTGGGCAAATGTCATCTCAAAAAAATACAAAGTGGGCCCAAATCCTAGACTTTTGACCAAGAAAACCAACGCCTCCCACATATGGTGTAGCATTTTTAAATGTAAATATATCCTTGTTGAGAACACCAAATGGAATGTGGGTAAAGGTAATAAAATCAATATCTTGAAAGATTGCTGGTGTGAAATGACCCCCATTGCCTCACAAATAAGTTAAAACACAAATGATGAAGATACTGTGATTTCCCTTATAAATGAAAATGGTGGTTGGGACATAATTAATATCCACAAAAGTTTTAATGATCAAATTATGGGGGAAATTATTAACACGTCACTACCGACTATGGGGGATAGGGAGGATAAACCATTTGGCAACCAAAGTTGAGTTCTCGATCCACTCATTCTATAATATTATATCTATGGGGGAAGACACAAATCTTGCATGGAATGGGAAGCTTTGGAAACTTAGACTCCCTCCCAAATTAAAACACTTTGATTGGACCCTTCTATATGGCAAACTACTTACTAATTCTCATAGGGTGAAAAGGGGCCCTACCATGGATAATGCTTGTCCTATATGCTCAAGCGAAGAAGACCATAATCATCTTTTGAAAGATTATTTCTTTACAACTAAAGTGTGGAAAAATTTCAATCCGCGCACTATACAAAGCGAAGGTATGCATCTCAATGTTAATTCTTGGGTGATGGCAAATGTGTGGAATAATCTGGATGACAAATGGTATTTTACTTGTATATCTTGTCTTTGGTGCATCTGGAATGCTTGCAATAAACTTGTTTATAATAATAAAACTCTAACTCCTTCTATTATTAATATGCTTACTTACAAACTCATGTGTGAAAATTTTGAATCTCATAGTAAGAATATACCAAAAAGGAGTTAGAGTAGTTACATCCATTAATGCTTGAAATTGTGTCTCAAGTGGCTACATTATTCATACGGATGGTAGCTTTAACAGTAGTAGTGGTACGGGAGCTTTTAGAGGAATTGTCTGAAATGACGAAGGTAGATGGATCATAGGATTCATAGAAAGGCTCCAATGAACCGCAAGCCTCCTCCGTGCTGAGTTAGAAGGTGTTTTTCATGGTCTAAATATAACTCTTGGAGAAAAATGGAAGGAAATATGCCTTTAAACGGATTGCCTCGAAGTCGTCAAACTCATGGAATTGGAAGATAATGGAAATCATCTCCTTGCAAACATTGTCGAGGATTGCCACGAACTCATCACATGCACCAACACCTAGATTGTACACATCCCCCGTAGAAGTAACACCCAAGCATATTGCAGGACAAAAATTGCAAAATGAACACATGATCTATATATGAAGTATGAACGTACACCGAAGCAATTGCTTGCAATGCTAGAACATACTGAGATTGAAAACCTTGTGGTCTACGCTTTTGCCTTCTGTTTGTTGCTTACTTTTTTAATTTCCTTTTTGTAATAAAATAAAATCTAAAATCGAATGTCAGTCTCACTCAATTTATTAATTGAATTCGAAGATTGATCATAAAATCTGATTTCTAGTAATTTATTTTGCTTGTAAAAAATGTCAAAGGACTTTTAACCCAAAATTTCTACTAAACTAAACGTTAGGCGATGTAAACAAAATGTTGTATTAAAATATATCAATCATGATACATGGCAGTGAATTTTAAAATTCAATGTTTGCTGCCAAATTAACATGAAGATGCCGATGGGTTTAAAGTGGCATGATTCTCCAAGATTGCAAAATAAAATTTATCAATAGTTAAGCTAAAAGAAACAAAATTCGATGCGTTGTGAGTTTATTAACTAAATTTGAATTGATTTGCGTGGGGTAGCTGGCCCTCTTGAACTATTAAACTATTGGTGCACTCGGGCCACGTGAGATTTTAAAAATGTTCTTTAAACTTACGCGGTCATATAGTGTCCAGTCTGCATCACAAACAGGTGCAAGTTAAGAACGCTAGTTGTCATTAGCAACTGGAGAATGTTATTTTATTTCTTTTGCGGTATCAGTAAGAGAACGTCATCGGGTTGGACTTCCCTATCTATTTGTTTTCGGTAAAAACTGGTGGACGGTTGAATTGATAGTCAATAACATCACAATAAATTTTTGCATATAATCCTGTTCAAATGTTGAGTTGCCATTGTATGAAGTGGTATCAACAAAATACCATTGCGCATGTGAGTATATGGTAGTATTTTATTAGCATGCATTGGTAGGAAGGAAGGACCTACACAACGTTTCACTTACGTATGCGAATCTTAGCCTATAAAAGGCCACCAACTCTAATTTTTCTCATCTCAGTTTCCAAATTGGCAGCGGGAGAGAGTGTGGGGGAGATGGCTCTCAAAAGTAGCTTTGTTCCCTCACTTAATTCTCAAGATGGGTACTCCTATTCCAATTTGCTAACCTTTTCCACACCTGTTCTTCCCCGCAGGAGGCCAAAGGTTTGATTATCTCACTTCACTTGTGTTAGAAGTTGATAAACTTATTTTGATCCCACAAACTTGTTTACGGACATTTGTTATGTTGACACACACACCCGCCACATTTGCTTGTGCTAAATGTTGATAGAATATTTTGAGATGTATTCAGATGACCCTATCTCTGTTTCTCTCTGTCAAAACGACAGTTTAGTGGAGTAGTAGCTGCTCAATTCAATAATGCAAGCAACGAGACTGAGATCCTAGTGAAAGGAGACCACCCAACAAGACTCAATGGACAGTCCACAAAATCCGTACATTACACGGGAGAGAAGCCTCCCACTCCAATTTTGGATACTATTAACTATCCAACTCACATGAAAAATCTTTCAGTTCAGGTACGACTGTTATAGTATTCACTTTTCTTTTCCTTACATTTTCAGAATAATAAACAAAACACAAAATATATATATAAAAAAAATAATTAAAAAAAAAACTTTCAATAACCATACCATGCCTTGCAAGTGAACATCAGCAATGCACTCAAATGTGTTATTCTTAGATTTCGAACCAACTTTTTGTACAAGTGAAGGGATGATAATTATAAATTTTAAAGCTATGTGTATTTTAGGGCCCATCAGTTCGTTGCCACATACTTTAGATGTAGAGGTTTTTTAAATTTTACTTTACGGTTCATTTTAACACTTTCGTAGAGAAGATAAGATCATGCAAATATTAGAGTTTCATTAAAAAATGTAAGTAAGTCTCAAAGTGCAAGTGTAAAAACTCTGGAGCCTAAAATCAAGAACTTAAACCTAATTTACAATGGTTTTAACTTCTTGATGATATATTTAAGTAGGAGCTTGCAAAGTTGGCCGATGAACTACGAGAAGAGATTGTTCATACAGTGTCAAAAACAGGAGGCCATCTAAGTTCGAGTCTAGGAGTGGCTGAGCTAACTGTATCCCTTCACCATGTTTTCAACACACCCGAAGATAAAATCATTTGGGATGTTGGACATCAGGTGAGCCATCATATTTATTTAACTTTAATGTCACATTTTTATTTAAGGGCATATATCAAATAGTTCCTCGAACTTTTTTTAATACACGTTTAGTCCAAATGTTTTTATTTTGCACCAAAAAGTCTTTCACCATGTCAATGCTTCACCATGCCAAAATGATTTACCGTGTCGCTGTCACCATGCCAAAATGTTTACAATGTTTTATCGCGTCGCTGATGCGGACTTTTAAAGATAAGAGAATAAGAGATTTTTTGGTACAAAATAAAAAGACTTTGACTAAATGTATAGTAAAAAATGTTTGAGGGACTTTTTGATATTTAATTTTTTTATTTAATTAGTAATACAATTTGATGTTTAGGTTATAATTTGATTCTTGGCAGGCTTACCCGCATAAGATTTTGACTGGGAGGAGGTCGAAAATGAACACAATGAGACAAACATGTGGGCTTGCAGGGTTCCCAAAGAGAGATGAGAGTGTACATGATGCTTTTGGAGTTGGACATAGTTCTACAAGCATTTCAGCTGGCTTAGGGATGGCTATTGGGAGAGACTTGCTAGGGAAGGCCAATCACGTAATTTCTGTAATAGGGGATGGTGCTCTGACAGCAGGGCAGGCATACGAGGCAATGAATAATGCAGGATATCTAGATTCTAATCTCATAATTGTGTTAAACGATAACAGACAAGTATCTTTACCAACCGCCACCATTGACGGTCCAGCTCAACCTGTTGGAGCTTTGAGTAGAGCACTTACAAGGCTACAATCAAGCCGACAGTTTCGTCAGCTCAGTGCCAAAGAAGTAATTTCTTTATTTCTCTCCTAATTATATAGTCGTCATGAGATCCTTCTAGTTCTTAATACCATGATAAATATATAATGAACGGATCATCACTTGCTATGTCATAACATCCTTTTTCTTAATAAAGTTTCTAATTGAGTCCCTACCCAATAAGATTCTTTTGACATCGTTCCCTACATATATTTTTTTACTATTATGGTCCCTCACCTTTACTATATACACGATATGTTATTAATGTACAAAAAACATTAGCATGTACACATTACAACAATATATATATATATATATATATATATATATATATATATATATATATATATATAATAAAGGAGCATGATTTTTTAAAATTTTGGCCAAAATATCTCCACTTTGGCATGCATGACATTTTTCTCTTTCATGCCCATACATGAATGTCATGCTAAAAGTTGTTTTTTTTTCTTTTTCCTATTTTTTTGTGTTATATATACCATTATATACTATTATACTATTATAAATACATGTATTTTTTTAAATACGTGTAAATTTAATTTTTTTTTATTAAATATTCTTTTCCAATTTTAATTTTTTTAATTTATATTTTTAATTTATTTTTATTTTTTCTTTAATTTTATTTTTTTTTTTTATATTTATATTTTTTTTTCTTTAATTTTATTTTTTTATTTATATTTTTAATTTTTTTTTCTCTAATTTTTTTTTAAAATTTTTTTCTTTCATTTTTTTTTATTACAGGGGCAAATTTTTCACCGTGCCCTCGGGCACGGGCATCCTCTAGTATATATATATAGGGAGAGGTTCACAAGTGGACCAAAAGAATGGACTTTTTAATGGACTTAACAAAAAAGACTTTTTAATGGACTTTTGGTCCACTTGTGATCCTCTTCCTATATATATATATATATATATATATATATATATATATATATATAATAATGATCTTGTGCGGACCAGTCCGCATTTTAAGAGTGCGGACCGGGCATGTGTCACTTAACATTGCGCCTAGAAATTATCGTCTAAATTATAGGCGCACTCTCTCTCTTTTCTGGGCTCACCGCCAGGTGACACATGTCCGGTCCGCATTCTTAAAATGCGGACTAGTCCGCACAAGAGCATTATATATATATATATATATATATATATATATATATATATATATATATATATATATATATATAAGTTATCATATATTACACGTAAAATCACATAGCTACAAACACACAAAAACCACATTAAAAGCGAACGATAGTATCATTGGAATATTGTAACATCTAACCCAAAGCCAATTGGCTATCGGTGGAGGGCCCTGAGATATTATATACTGTGATACAAGCTTTTAATATTCTAATGTGGGACTTTATATTCTCCAATACGCCTTTTCACGCGTGGTTTCACTTGATCCTAATACGTCAATATATTTACATTGGCTGACGAGGCCAAGAATACACTTCTTTGATACCATGCTATATATTGCAACATAGAACCCAAAACAAATCGACTATGAATAGAGGGCCCTCAGGAAATTATATATTGTGGTGGAAGATTTTAATATTCCCGTGTGGGACTTTATATTCTCTAACAGTATCATTGGACCATACTTTTAAATATTTTCATAGTGTTCTAAACCATATATATATATATATATATATATATATATATATATATATATATATATATAGAGAGAGAGAGAGAGAGAGAGAGGGAGATGCAGGGTCTTGTGCACACCAATTTTTTTAAAGTATTAAAAAAAATGATTTTATTTTTTATGTGATATTAAACATTTCAACGGACCCATATAAAAAAATTCAACTCAATTTTTTTTTTGCTATTTTTAAAAAATGACCAAACTTTCACAGGTTTTAAAGTGCCTAAAAGCAACGAAAGTTTGACCGATTTTTTAAAAATAACAAAAAAATATTTTTTTGAGATGATTTGTTTTATATGGGTTCCTTGAAATGTTTAGATATCACACACGCAAAATTAGCTTAAAAATATTTTTTTTACTATTTAAAAAAAATGATGTGCAAACTTAGTGTGCAAACTTAATGTGCACAGGAGCTTGACTCTCTCTCTCTCTCTCTCTCTCTCTCTCTCTCTCTCTCTCTCTCTCTATATATATATATATATATATATATATATATATATATATATATATATATATATATATATATATATATTACTGCTCTTGTGCGAACTGTCCCGCATTTTAATCATGCGGACTAGACATGTGTCACCTGGCGGTGAGTCCAGAAAGGAGAAAGAGAGCACCTATAATTTCGCTGATAATTTATGAGTTCACCGCTGGGTGACACATGTCTCGTCCGCATTGTTAAAATGCGAAATAGTTCGCACAAGAGCATCATATATATATATATATATATATGTGTGTGTGTGTGTGTGTGTGTGTGTGAGTAAAGACAATTTTTCCATTTTTTTAATAGTATTATTATATCTGTTCCAATTTAAAGATTTTTATTTAAGGGTACAACTATTATTACTCCGCTTTGGTACTGGAGTACTCCAAAAATACTTTTTGTGACACTTTATAAATATTTGGATCATTTGCCCTTGGCCCCTATCAATTATGGATTATATCAGCGTGGTTATCACATTTTGACGTAATATCACTTTGGGTTTCTTTTTCAAATTTTTACCCTTTTTTTACTTTTGCCGACACTTTTTTACTAAAATGCATCGCAAAAAGTGAAAATTGTACCCAAATAATTTTACGTCAAATTTTGATCCCCAAATTGATATACACCATATTTAATGTGGGTAAGAGGGTAAATGACCCTAAATATTTTTTTAACACTTTTAATACTTTGGATGAGACTTGTGAAGTGCTAGAGTTCTTAAGTGCAGTGCTAATAACTATATCCTTATTTAAATTTCAAAAAAAATTAGAGAGAGACTTCTTTCTCCGTGTCAAATCAACATCATTTAATAAATAAACTCCTCATTTAATTTAAAATGTTTTGCTATTTTATACACTATTTTTTTTAAGCATGAAGCTTAATTCATGAAACAAGAAAAGAAAACATGATTCTTACTTTGGAACGTGGTTAAGCCGATACAATTTTGTTTAGAACTTCTGAGTTTTTCACTATAATTTTAGTATCCACCCCACATTTTGAAAATTATGAATTTAAACAATTTTTGGATTCCTAGTTTTGGCGCATAGTTTAATTCTAAAGGCTGAAATCAAGTAAGAGCATGCAAAAGCAAAAACATTATGATGTGGGTTGCAATCTAAAAAATTATGGCTAAATATATAGGCGCAAACTTAAATTTTCCTAGTTGTTTTTTCCCATGGGACTTCTTTCTCCACTTTATTTTTGAACCAAAAATCTAAGTTGTATTGATTAATTTAAAGGGTGCGATAAAGCAAATCGGAGAGCAGACACATGAAATTACCACCAGAGTAGACTCATATTTGAGAGACTTGCACGGTGGTTCAGGGTTCTCTTTGTTTGAAGAGCTTGGACTCTACTATATTGGTCCCGTAAATGGCCATAGCGTGGAAGACCTTGTCTATATTTTCCAATCCCTCAAAAATATGCCAGCACCAGGTCCAGTTCTAGTCCACATTGTAACAGAGAAAGGGAAAGGCTACCGTCCAGCTGAAATAGCAGTCGATAAAATGCATGGTATATTTGTACACTAGTCTAAAAATAATTTCAAAAATTGTTTATTTATGGATCGCTGTCTAAATGAGAATTGTTTTATAGGTGTTGTGAAATTCGACCCCAAAACTGGAAAACAACTTAAGACAAAAACAAAGACACAATCGTATACGCAGTATTTCGCGGAGTCTTTAATTGCAGAAGCTGAGAAGGATGATAAGATAGTGGCTATCCATGCTGCCATGGGGGGAGGTACTGGGCTCAATGCGTTCCAGAAACGTTTTCCGGAGAGATGTTTTGATGTGGGGATAGCAGAACAACACGCTGTTACCTTTGCAGCTGGTTTAGCAACTGAAGGTCTGAAGCCCTTTTGTGCTATTTACTCATCTTTCCTTCAAAGAGGTTATGATCAGGTAAATAATGCTGACTTATTAAATGTTGCCTAACAAAGAATTCAATTTCTTTCATTGGTACATATTTATTAATAAAAGAAAAAAATGTGACATGTATGAAATTGATGCAGGTTGTTCATGATGTTGATCTTCAAAAGCTCCCGGTGAGATTTGCAATGGACAGGGCTGGACTTGTTGGAGCAGATGGTCCGACCCATTGCGGAGCCTTTGACACAACTTTCATGGCTTGTTTACCTAACATGGTGGTCATGGCTCCTTCGTGCGAGAGTGAGCTAATGCACATGGTAGCAACAGCCACTGCCATTGATGATGGACCTAGTTGCTTTAGGTACCCTAGAGGAAATGGCATTGGATCAATTCTTCCACCAAATAATAAAGGAATCCCTCTTGAGGTACATTAATACATATCCTTTTTTATCTATGAGTAATTCCAGGAGAAAAGGTTGGTGTGACACGGTTATATAGGCACATTGATGGGCTACAACTTTATTAGTTGTAAAATTTTAATGGGTTTATCAAACCCCAAATTATCAATCTTAAATCATTGTATTTCTCACCTAAAGTCATCTAAATAATAGACGGAAGCATATATTGATCAATTGAAGTCTTTTTAAATGTGTTCTAAACTTTGTAGTCACAAGAATGGAAAGATGTGTGTACCTACTTTGGTACACATATTCCATACCCAGTGCTTTAAAATCTTATACCCTATTGCTGTGGGTTCCGTCAGGGCACAAAGTACAACCCTCTATTGCCTTGTCTTATTAGGCGGGTATGGAAAACAGGTATGAAAGTGTGTCAATGTAGTGGTACTCCACAAGAATTATTTTTTCTCCCTCTTGACCCTTTCGATAATTTCCTTACACTTTAATGTGTTATCTATTCTCTACAAAAATTATGATTTTTAACACCTTTAATGGGAATGGTGTGTACCTTTTATAGGTAGAGAGATGACCCAACCTTTGATCAATATGTGAGTCTCTTCTTCATCAAAGAGACACACTTTTATCGTATATCTTTAACCAAAAGACATGTCAGTTAATATATTTACAAATTAAATCATTTGGGACACAAAATTAAAACAATAATAATTAAAATTACGTCTAACATTCTCCCACTTGTCCCATATGATTAAATAATAGATCGTGGGATACAAAAATATTATGTGATCACAACAATATATCTCAACGAACTAATAGTTCAATTTTAACATAATTTGATTGTATTGCATCCATTATATTTAATATCCTACTAATGCGGGTCATGGCGGTTCTATATCGCTAAAATAACGTAGTTCCTTCCATGCACCATGACATTAGTAACCTATTTAATATAATTCACTAATGAGGCAACTGGCAAATAATCTATTTCCATATAAGGTCCAACAATAATGTCTTTTCTTAAGACTATTCCTATTATCATTCATCCATATATAATGTATACACTAATTGAAAAATAGAAAACTTAACAAAATCAACTATTTAAGAGATCTCAAGATATCTAATAAGATAATTTATAAATACATATGTCCAAACATTCAAATATTATGGGATGATTCCAAGACTCATATTAGCAACATGCTCTTTAAATGTCTTGGATAGTATTCCCTAGGTTAAAGTATCAACAATCATTATATGTGTGCTTATATGTTATATGGATACTCTTTGTTTCTGTACTTCTTCTTTGACAACAAGATATTTCAATTCAACATGTTTAGCACCATTAGAATTCTTGATGAGAAGGAGGGGAGAGTCGAGCTCTCGGAGGAGGGTAAAAGAGTTAGGGAGGTTAAGAGAGGGGAAATCGGGATTAGGCTCATTTAGGAAGAGATTAGTTGGAGGCAAAAATCTATTGCATTATGGTTGAGAGATGGTGATCTGAATACAAAATTTTTTCACACAGTTGCCAGTTCTCACAGGCGCAGTAATCACATTGGTAAAATTGAGGTTGGGGGAGAGGTGTTTGAAGAGGAAATAGAGGTGAGGGGGACCATTGCTCAGTTTTATGAAGATCTGTTCAGGGAAGAGGAGGAGAGGCGACCCTCTCTTGATGGTGCCTAACTGGGGAGTATTTCTGCATCCGAGGCTGAAGGCATAGAGGGCATCGTCACCGAAGAGGAGGTGGTACAGGTCCTTAAGTGGATGCGAGGGGATAAGGTGTCAGGTCTAGACGGTTTCTCGATGGCCTTTTTTCAGCAATGTTGGACCGTTGTTAGGGATGATGTGATGGATTTCTTTGGTGAGTTTCATGACAGAGGGTACTTTGTTCCTAGGTTGAATGTGACTTTCATCACTTTGATATCTAAGAAAGGGGGATCTTTTGACATCAGAGACTTCAGGCCCATCAGTTTGGTCGGGAGTATCTACAAGCTACTTGCCAAAGTGATGTCGATTAGGCTCAGGAATGTCATTGACTCCATGATTTCTAAGACTCAAAATGTTTTTGTTGGTGGCAGACAAATTCTCGATGCAGTCTTGGTGGCAAATGAATGTGTGGATTCCAGGTTCAAGAGTGGGACTCCTGGTTTAGGGTGTAAACTCGACATTGAGAAGGCGTATGATCATGTAAATTGGAATTTTCTTTTGTACCTTTTGAGAAGGATGAGGTTCGGTGATCGTTGGTGCAGGTGGATGAGGAGGTGTGTTTCGACGGCTAGGTTCTCTGTTCTGATTAATGGGGTGCCTCAGGGTTTCTTTTCGAGCTCTCGCGGTCTTAGACAGGGAGACCCGTTATCCCCTTTCCTGTTTATCATTGTTATGGAGGCGTTTAGTCGGATGATGGGGAGGGTTGTCGAGACAAGGTGGATCAAGGGTTTCACTTTGGGGACTTCGACTCCTACTAGGGTGACGGTTACCCACCTCCTGTTTGCGGATGATGCGATCATTTTTATGATGCCGGTCAGAGGCAAGTTCGTGCTCTGAAGGTTCTCTTTATTTGTTTCGAGGTGGTGTCAGGTCTTCGAATCAATGCGGGGAAGTGAGAGTTGATTCCAATTGGGGGAGAGGAAGTTGTGGAGGAGTTTGTCGACATCATGGGTTATAGAAGAGGGTCATTTCCCAATACTTATCTTGGCATGCCTCTTGGTGCGAAGTATAAGATATAGCGAGCTGGGACCTGGTATTTGAGAGAATGCGTAGGAGACTGGCTGGTTGGAAAAATAGGTATCTATCGAAAGGGGGGAGACTGACTTTGATTAAGAGCACTTTGTATAACCTGCCTACTTATTTCATGTCCATCATGCCTTTGCCTGTTGCTGTGCGTAGTAAAATGGAGAAACTCATGAGAGACGTTTTGTGGAGAGGTACTGAGGATAGTTTTAAGCACTGTCTTATAGGATGGGAGGAGGTTTGTAAGCCTATTAAGGAGGGGAGGGGGAGGTTGTGAGAAACTTGGCTAAGTTTAATCGATCTTTATTAGGGAAGTGGTTGTGGAGGTTCTCTCGTGAGGAACATAGGTTGTAGAGAAGAGTTGTAGGATCTACAGGGGGTTCCTCTCAGTGGGGTTGGGGGGCGAGGGTGGGGACTTTTGTGCATGGCATGGGTTTATGGAAGAATATAGCAAGGGAGTGGGTGGATTTTTTGAGACAAACGGATTTAGTTTTAAGGAGAGGTGATAGGATAAGATTCTGGAAGGATAGGTGGGGGGTGCAGGGGTCTTTACAGGAGCTCTTTCGAGGATCTTCAACCTAGGTGGGGATCAGAATGGGTTGGTGGTTGACCACAAGAATGTTAGCAGAGAAGGTGTGACTTGGAATCCACAGTTCAAAAAAAGGATATGGGATTGGGAGCTTCAGGAGGCGGACTTATTCTATGAGTGGTTGAGTTCGGCCCCCCGATCGACGGTTAGCGAGGATTCCTTACGGTGGAAGGGAGGTGGGTCAAGGGAGTTCTCGGTTAGAGGTTATTATTCGATCCTGTGCGGGAGTGGGAATCCCAGAGTTAGTTTCTCTTGGAAGAATATTTGGAAGGTTAAAGCGTCGTCGAAGGTCAGATTCTTTGTGTGGACAGTGACTCGACACGTCATTCTGACGCTTGAGGGTCTTTAAAAGAGAAGTTATCATCTCGCTAGTCGGTGCTGGTTATGTAAGGAGGATGAGGAGAAGACTGATCACCTTCTCCTCCACTACAAGGTGACGAGAGGTTTGTGGGACATTTTTCTTGCCCTCACTAGGATCGCTTGGGTTTTTCCCAGGTCTGTGAGGGCTCTTTTAGAGGGGTGGAAACCCCCGTGGGGGTGGCGGGGTGATATGCGAGTGTGGTATTTAGTTCCTCACTGCATTTTCTGGACGATTTGGAAGGAGAGGAATGCGAGATGCTTTAATGGCATCAAGACTGCTCGTTCGAGGCTTCATTGTCTGTTTTTGAGCACTTTTCTTGTATGGTATAAAGAGAGTTTTGTCATCACCTCTCAGAATTTTCTTGAGTTCGTCGAGGAGCTTCACTCTGTTTTATAGTCATGAGTAATGTTTGTGGGGGCATGTATGATTTTTTTCCTTTTAGTTGGTATCTCTCCTTGTATACTTCCTATACGCAGGTTCGCTTCCTTAGCGATGGTTTTATAATATCATTTATTTATCAAAAAAAAATAATTCTGATCAGTTTTAGAAAAGAAAACCGTTGCGGCATTATCACAATGAATTTTCAGTGACTTGGCAATAGAGTCACTAATTCCAAGTCCTGAAATAAAATTCCACAACCATAATCCTTGAACAATGGTCTCAAAGCATACCACAAATTCAACCTCAATAGTAGATAAGACAATAATTGATTGATTTGCATTTTCCATGAGATAGATCCTCCCCCGGTAGGAAAACATAATCAAAAGTCGATTTCCTACTATGAAGACATTCGAAAAAGTCTGAATCAGAATATTCAATCACCTCTAGGCTACTTACATCCATGTTTTCGATCTAAATTTTTTTTGATTCCAATCATATAAGTTGCCTCCCCACATATTCCATTTCAAAGTTATTAGAGAGAAACTTCTTGGTTTCATTTAATAAGAATATCATCAACATATAGGATTAGAAAAATAAACTTGCTCCCACTAGCCTTTAGATATATACACCAATATACAGTAATTTCTTTCAATCCGAAAGAGGTTATGGTGTCATTAAACTTAATATACCATTGACGAGAAACTAGTTTAAGTCTGTATTTTGATTTCTTAAGCTTACAAACCATGTGTTCCTTTCCTTTTAAGGAGAAGCGTTCGAGTTTTTAAGCTTAGAGTGTCATGTCCAAATTCAATACTCCTTGATGAAATTGTACTTGTTCACACCAATCAGAAAAAATTGATTCCATTAAATTCTTGATCAGATGAAGCATGCGAGTATAATAAAACAGGAGTAGAGACTTGAATAGATATATAAACAAACAAATAAATTTACTTTAATGCTTTGACTATGAACATATATAAATAATAATTGATGGGAAAATAATATCATTATGATTTTTGCCTTTGGGCATAAATCATAACATATAAACCGTTCACTCAGTTTATATTTTATTAGTGATAGGGTTAAGTAATCATGAAATTTTAATTCTTTAAGTATGGTATCTTTGAGTATCCAATTCCACATAACAAAAGTAAATTTCAATTACCTTTTATATAATTTTAAAATATTTCTAAATAATATACCTTTGGGATAATTATTTATACACGATTAAGAAAGAAAGAAATATATCTTAATGTGTCATTATCTTAATAAAAAAAATATATGTATATCTTATTGCACCACTTTGGTGAGCAACAAACACACTTGAATTACAAATTATAATATATAACTATCATTGACAGCGGAACACGGAGACGACATTTGTCGCTTCCTCGTGATGCCACATGTACAATTTTAATGACCCTCTCTCCTCACACTATGGGAGAGAAAAGAAAGGGACGCCCAAAACTATTCACATTCATCATTTTCTCTTCCCTTACAAGCCCAAAAGTGTCTCTTCAGATCTTTTCCATTTAATTGCATACCCATCTCATGTGAGATAGAGAAGGGTCACCTCGGTTCTTTGGAAAATTGGAAACGTAGGGATGGAATTTGGTTTCATATTTTTTATTTAGAATATATATATATGTGTGTGTGTGTGTGTGTGTGTGTGTGTGTGTGTGTGTGTGTGTGTGTGTGTCTTAAGGCATGACACACTATGGGAAGTGGCCCCGAGAGTATTTGAACTCTTGATCTCGAGGTTGTGAGGTAAGCATGTTATCCCCTTTCTTTTGTTGAATCCGATTTAGAAGTTTTGGGGGTGAAATTTCTTTGCTGATATTTTATAGGTGAAATTTCTTTCCTGAAATTTGGTTTGTTCATATACGTTGTAGAAGTTTTAGGGATGAAATTTCTTTTATTTAAATTTGGTTTGGTAAATCTAATTTAAAAGTTTAGGGCTGGAATTTTAGGGAAGGATTTCTTTTACTGAAATTTGATACGTTAAATCAGATTTGATGAAGTTCTAAATCTGGGTGGTTTTTATATGCTTTTGAAGTTAAGGATGGAATTTTACATCAATTTTCTTTGCTGAAATTATTTTTATTTTGCATTTTGGCTCAAAATTCTTTATGGAATTTCTAGGCTTTGATTAAGAGTTTTTTTTAACATCTATTTCTCCCTTCCCCTAATTAGAATGGTCCCATTATATTTTCCTCTCAACACATGGAGAGTTTTCGAATTAAAGAATCATCAATCATATTGTTTTTCTCTCTGAACCGTGAACATATATAATGACTGAAAGCTTGTGAATACTACAAATATAGAATTACGAATATTTACATTTTAAATAGTTTGTGGATGCTCACGCGCCATTTATGGATTTAAAAAATTATCATAAATGGTCTACTCACTTCTAATGTGGTGATATGGATCGAGCCGAGAGATCTAAGCTAGATTCTAGAATACTACATTTGATATGTTTTAAAACTTATGTTTCCTATTAAAGTAACTTTTTTAGTTGCATAACATATTTATATATGCCACGTTTTTATGTTATAATTTATGCAACTAACATTTATCTTGAAGATATTTAACATAATTTAATATTTTAATTAGGTACATGATTTTAATGCAGTCTCTTTTACAAATCCACAATTTTTATATACATCTCATTCATAGCCTATAATTATTTCATACTATGTTTGAAAATTTTAATAAACCGTCCATACTTTGAAAAAAATATTAGTGTCGTCTCTTCTATAAAAGTACATTACTTTAAAACTTTTTTTCGTTTTTCATGAAACAGTTTTCGATGAATAGATAAAATAGTTTTTCCTAAAAAAATATATAGAAAATGATTTTTTGACATTAGAACATTTATTTTTAAAAAAAGTCTAAAAATACAAAAAAAAATCGTAAAAACAGTTTCTTCAAAATACAGTTAAAAATTTTATTTAAAAACAATTTGAAATTTTGAAAATTATTTTGATAAAATATTGTTACTTATATTTTAAAGCATATCATTTCGGGTTATGTTCCACCAATTTCTTCACGTACTAATTTATATTTCATTGAATAATTATTTTATATAGTTACATGAACACTTTTTTTTAATTATATTTTTAGTGTGTATTTTAACAAATTAATGGAAAAAAGGCCTCGCATCGCGGGGTTTGCATACTAGTTTATACTAAAATAATGACATGCTCAATAATTTAGTGTAAACTTAAATGTAATAACAAGACTACTAATTAATAAATCATTAATGATGACATGTTCCAAATTTATATTATTTAACACTAGAAAGGATACTCTCTCTCTCTCTCTCTCTCTCTCTCTCTCTCTCTCTCTCTCTATATATATATATATATATATATATATATATATATATATATATATATATATATATATATATATACACACACACACACACACACACTAGGGTATGCTCGTGCCTAAAGGTACGACGATAATTTTCGAAAGTGTATGTTGTTGATAGGACCATACGTCGCATTTAGTTCACTGTGTTTAATTTTTTTTAAATAACCTATGGTGAGAACCGATTAATTAAAAAAATTGGACATAATTTCCTTTGTTTATGAGACAATCCACCTTGTTTAAGAACAAAAATACCAAGTATACTACTATTAATTCTAAATTTCGATCAATAATAAAATCCAACCCCTTCAACCACAACAATTTACTCACATATTTTATCTGACATGAACTCTATAACACGAATATAATTTGTTGCTACATGGTCCCAATATAAAAGGAGGTAAAAATTAAAGAAAGAAGAATAAAAACGTGACCCAAAGAAAAGAGATAAACCCCATATGTCTGAGCTATGTAGTCTCCTTATTTCATAATCGATAACCATCGAAATTACTCCCGAAAACATTATGTTTATTTTTCTGCTCCGTAGCTTTCTCTTTCTCGAGTTGACCATAGCATACTTAAATATTCGACTTCGCGTATGACAACTGAACTGCCTTTCTAATGGTCAAGCCATCTTGGCGGCGAGTTTTTGCGCACATCTTACAACTTCATACTTTGGTGCACTAAGTCCCTCAACCTCATGAGTACCAGTTGAGTTTGAGCCAAGACGAAAATGAATCTTTTTTAGCTTTTCCAACAGCCCCTTTTGAATCTGCAAAATTCTATTTGTTAGACATCAAGCAAGAGGCTTCACTTCTTCAACAACAATAACAATTTTCAAATGAAATTTAAAAAAAAATCCTGCAGTAACAATTTATATTATCATTCAAAATGGCTTACGGGTAGTATAAAAAACTTCAATACTCTCTATAATCCTACACAACATATATGAAATAACAAACTATACAATTAGTTTAAAAATTGAAAAATAAGGTTAAATATCTAAACACCAAATCTTAGTATAAAAAATTAGCCCGTGTACATACTGTTCAGTTACATACTGTTCAAATAGATCAAAAGTTAAACAAATAGATCAAAATCCATTACCAATTGTAAAGATAAGAACTCGTGTATATATTGTTCAGTTGGTAAAACAAATATGGAACGTTTAGCAAAACAAAGGCTGACACTTTGAATCAGCACACTAAGGTAGGACAAAAATGAACCACAAGTAGGAACCAAATTAACCATTAATAAAGATTACCTTGTGTACCAAGGCAAACGCAGGCATTCCTAGTTTCGACAAATGCAGGCAGTCCTAGTCTCGACAACACCGGATTCGAACTACCCAAAGATAGCTCACGTTTATTCCAAGCTCCAACCGGGTGGTCCGGATACCTTAAGATATAAGGTATTTGTATACAACAACTACATGGATATAAGACAGAAAAGGTAACATGAAGACAGTGTTTCTAATATGATCACCAACAGGCAGAAAAATAAAACAGAAAATAAGAGAGTTGTTATTAGCATCATTTAACATGGGGTGGATGTGGGAATTAATGAAATAAAACCTGACTTTTTGTGATTGGAAGAATAAAGAGAGCTGAAGTTGTTGACAAAATGTGCTTTGAGGAGAGGAGGCTTAGAATTCACTAACACATTATCTTTGAGGCAGATATTATGTTTATAATTCTTCTAGCCTTAGAGCTTTATGAAAATATGAAGAATTACGATCCCCTTCCTTTAACCATCTAACTCTAGCCTTGCCTTTCCAAAAGGAAGCTTCATTTGTCATTGTTTTGAAGAGATTAGCTTTATCAATACCTTCATTCTTGGACATAGCATCGGAGTAGCCCATAGATTCAATCTCCTGTTTAATGTGCAAAAGGTTATCACATTGTCACATTTCTGCAAAAGCTTAATCCCCAGGAATTCTTTGTATAACCTGCAGCCACCATATGACTTACAGTTAAGAACTAAGGATTCAAACGATTTTGTTGGTGTGTTCCAAATTAAATCTACATAATATTCATACAATGAAGAGCGTCAACGTGGAAATCAAATCCCAATTATGTTCCAAAAACTTTCCTGAGCATCAGTCATACTAAAACTCCGATTATGTTTTGAACAAATCTCTGTCCTCTGTAGCTTCTTCACAGTGTTGAGAAATCCATCAACTCCTCCTCTAGGCCGCTTTATAGCCACCATTATCGATTCGCTTTGGAGTTGGTATGAGTGTCTTATTTTAGTAAACGGACCAAAAAATCTCACTGTGTAATATATCAAAGCAAAGAGCAATTAGACAATTCATATAGTACATCATATTTGGGGACACATTAGATGGGCACTTGATAGGAATAATAATACAATAAGATACAATACTAAGAGTTTAGAATTTGAAAGATAGAACCTGAATAGAATTCCAAGGGACATGAATAGAATGACAAAGAGATAACCTGCTCAAGCCCTGACATTATTTAGAAACATCAGTAATTTATAACATTCCAAGCGACACAAAACAACGAGGAGAATACAATAAATCAACTATCACAATAAAAAGGAGACAAATTATATGCAAAAGGAATTACCACTGACATTAGTAATCTTAAGGGTGAAGAGTCTTCACCGCTCTTGTAATATCTCGCATCTTGTAATATATATAAAAACAAATACAACTAAACACCATGTGAACTTTAGCAAGGTTGTTGAAGCATGTAAATTAACATATTATGTGTATATTTATCTCCATCTCTTATAACTCATGAGCTCTGGTTACACTTCACAAAAGCATGTTGCATCTCGGCTCTTAAGGAGTAACTCCGTAACCCAAACCGAAAACAAACTATTCATATTATTTTATCTATTTTTTCCATTTATGCATTGTAATTGAACCTCATAGTAAGGCCAAGGATATAGTATTTTCACGACAAACATGATTTCAAGTGTTCACTGGGAACTTGTTTGAGAATGGAAATGGGTTCATAAGAGAAAATACTGCAGAGAATACTTACTACTTTGCAAATATTGCAAATAGTGCAGAGCAAATACTGCAAATGCTATAGAGAATACTTATTAGCTATGAAGTTGATAAACTCGTATATGGAAAAAGGAATAAAACATGGACATTTTGAATTTGAAACATCTGGAATAATTTTGAAAAAATAAATAAATAAAGCAGAGAGAATTTCAAAATATTTGATCAACACATGAGAAAACTAAATCAGAAAGGATCAATTTTGAAAAACCAAGATCAAAATTTAAATTTTTGAAATTCAAAAATCGTATACAGTAGAACTACCTATAAACGTGTTTAATACATGTTGAATACCTATTAAGTAGTTGCTGAATACATGTTTAAGACCTGTTTAAATGTAGATCTGTTGAATACCTATTAAGAATACATGTTTAAAACAACATCAATGTTATAAGCACTGCTATGGCGGCAAAAATTGAAGCACTGCTATGACAGTATAAATTGAAGCACTACTAAAACAAAAACAATGTCATAAGCATTACCATGATTCAACTACATAACCTAGTCCCTCCAGGTATGAAGCTAGCCTGCAAGATTGCGAAGTTTTCCCACCAATTTCATACCAATATGTTTATATGTTTTATCAACTTGGGTTATTTTACCCGAATCATTGATCTTCTCTTAACTCCAGCATTAGTTTTTCCAAGAACAATTACATAGGCAATCAAACACACACCAAAAGTTGGAAATTTTGGAAATCTTTCAAAATTGTCAATCAAACACACCCTAGTAATTTCAAGTCGTTTAGAATTTTGTCTTTGTTTCCCTCATGGGCCATATGACCTATTTAGTAGTTCATTTTTATCCTTAACACAAACACTGCAGCATCATTTGACCAGCATCCCTAATCTTTATGTGTCAAATTGGCAAAGTTGCCTCAATAACGACTATCAATAAATCAACCATCCAAAAGACTAAATTAAACTGGATCAAAAGCCTAATACAATTACCAGTATCGCAGAAGACGAGACGGTAGAATCCCCATCAACCCTGCCTTTAGAGCTGACATCTTTGTAAAAATGATGAACCAAATCTAGTTGTTGTTGAAGAACCTGCAAAAAAAATATTTTGAAGACAAACTCGCCAAAAATATAAAAACGATCGCCAAAAATATTTTGAAGACAAATGAAGCAACTTGAAAAAAACATCAAAACAATCGTCAAAAATATTTTGAAGACAAACGAACCAACCTGTAAAAAAAAATCAAAATGATCGCCAAAAATATTTTGAAGATAAACGAACCAACCTGCAAAAAAACATCAAAACGATCACCAAAAATATTTTGAAGACAAACTCGCAAAAAATGAATCTTTGTTTTGGTGTAACAATCGATTCAAGAACGCCTCCTAATGAAGCTAATATATTAGTAAACACCGGTAGAAGGACACAGGCAGAAGAACAAAGGTTGGAATAAAAACCCAGATACAAAAACTCATAAAAACTCAAATATCTGTGAAACCAAAACTTTCAAATGACATTTTGTGCAAATATCTACCAAATTAGCAGGCGTAATGATTATGAGAGAACCAATTTTATTCACGGATCCAGAAAGTTAGGATAAAAAATCGCGTATGCCATTTGAAAAACCCCACATACCTCAAATCTTAGGCTTCTCTACTCCACAGTACCATACGCGATGTTCCAAGTAAGGAATCTTATGGATCCTCATCTCCAACAATGGAAAAATAAAAAGAACGATGAGAGAGAGCTGTTAAACAAAATACATGGTGGATAGATGGATTAAATCAAACCCACTTAGCTAACGGATGAAATATTAAAATCCACTTTGCTACCCGCAGTAATATTAAAATCCAAATGCAGAGTTGGAGAGGTGGATTGAAAGAAATAGAGAGAGAACTTACCAGAAGACATAGTGGAGAATCAAAAGACATGGCCAGCAGTAGAACTCCTGTCACAAAAAAATAAATGAAGAGATATCCTCAGAGTATACAACATAGAACACATAAAAATGAATGTCTGAGTATATGCGATCAATCAGCCACAGAACACATAAAAATGAGAACGAAATTTAAACTAACTTTTTTCTTTAGTCATTCCAAAACCTCCTGGTTATAAAGGGAGAAGTAATTACCGTTAGAGACAATATAGATCTACGATTCATGCTTCTGAGGAAAAAAATAGTAAGCTTTTGTTGTTATTCTAACCTTTTCCATTTGTCTTCCCACAAATGAACATAGGAGGGGTATAAACTAAACAGGGGTAGAGAACGAATATCAGGTGCACAATGGATTGAGGTCTGAGAAAGTAAGGAGTAAGGAGCAAGTACGTGATAATGGTGCAAATACTATTATGCCCTTATTTTTGAATTTTGAACAAAATGGGGAAACAAGGTAGAGTGGGTTAAAAGAGGGAGAATTCCAAATTTAAGGGGTAAAAGAGGAAATGTAAGAAAAAACTCATCTGATGACATCATCAAGCAAACTTATGGCATACATAAGTTTGCTACTTTATTTTATATATATATATATATATATATATATATATATATAGGGCAAGGCTCATAAGTGAATATAAAATATGAACATTCTAATGAACCTTAACAAAAAACACCTAACACTCATTCAATTTTAATTCTTATGTTGTAATTGGTTCGCGTCAGCGGCAACGAACACACGTGTGACACACGATAGCGACAACGGACACGCGTGTATTAAAAAATACGCGTGCCACACGCGTCTTTTTCAATACACGTGTGTCCGTTGTCGCTATCGCATGTCACACGTGTGTTCGTTGTTGCTGGCGCGAACCAATTACAACATAGAAATTAAAATTAATTGGGTATTAAGTGTTTTTTGTTAAGCTTCATTAAAATGTTCATCTTTTATGTTCATTTTTTAACCTCTCCACACACACACACACACACACACATATATATATATATATATATATATATATATATATAATTGGTGTTGGTCACCCCTCAATATATATAATGCTGTATGTTTCATATGACCCGCACACCGTAAAATTCTCTCAAAATACATACCGCGTGATGTTATTCCATTTTCTTAATAAGAATTTAAGGCATTGACTCCTTACAAGATATAAAGAATTCAAAGGTCTGATATATACATGATGTTATTCCATTTTCTAAATAATAATTTAAGGTATTGACTCCTTACAAGATATAAAGAATTCAAAGGTCTGATATATATACACCATATAGATTGTTATACACCATACAGATTGTTCAATCTATATGGTGTATATATATCAGACCTTTGAATTCTTTATATCTTGTAAGGAGTCATTGCCTTAAATTCTTATTAAGAAAATGGAATAACATCATGAGGTATGTATCTTGAGAGAATTCTATGGTGTGCGGGTCATATGAAACATACAACATTATATATATTGAGGGGTGACCAACACCAATTATATATATATATATATATATATATATAAATGGTAACAAAAATACCAATGATTCATAACCTTGTTATGATACCACATATAAAATTTTAATGGGTTTATCAAACCCCAAATTATCAATCTTAAATCATTGTATTTCTCACATAAAGTCATATAAATAATAGACGGAAGCATATCTTGATCCATTGAACTCTTTTTAAATGTGTTATAAACTTTGTGGTCACAAGAATTGGTGTTTCTTTCGATAATTTCCTTACACTTTAATGTGTTCTCTATTCTCTACGGAAATTATGATTTTCAATATCTTTTATGGGAATGGTGTGATTTTCAACACCTTTTATGGGAATGGTGTGTCTTTTATAGGTAGAGAGAGAATCCAATCTTTGACAAAGAGACACACCATTTTATTATATCTCTTTAACCAAAAGACATGTCATTTAATATATCTACAAACTAAATCATTTGGGACACAAAAGTAAAATAATAATAAAGATTAAAATTACCTCTAACATTAGTCACTAGATATATCCCCCGAACGTTATTGTTTATCTTTTTACAAGTGCATCTCCAACCTCAAAGCTATTTAGGCTTAAATAGTAAAAATCAAGTTTGCTAAAATATAAAGGAGTCTCATGGTGCGACTGGCATTCCTATTTGTCACGCATCATTCCCTTTGTACTCCTACTCCGTTTTAACAAAAATAGTGGCGTGTTCACTTGAAGTGTCGCTTGAATGAAAAAAGAAATATAGGTTTGACATACTTCTAACAATTCAATTGAAAATGGAAAAAGTCGTTTCGATGTTAAATGGGTTAAACTGATTTTGCAAGTGGAAGTTAGAAATGGTTTATTGTTGCATATTATTTAATTATTTTATTGTCTTTATTTAAAAAAAAAGGTTGGAAGAGGAAGGGTGCTAAGGGAAGGAAGTAGGGTGGCCTTATTGGGTTATGGAACAATGGTACAAAGCTGCCTAGCAGCGGCAGAACTTCTTCAAGAGTATGGCGTTTCAGCCACAGTGGCCGATGCACGATTCTGCAAGCCGCTTGATGGAAAATTAGTTCGAGAATTGGCTCAAGAGCACGAGGTTCTCATCACCGTTGAAGAAGGATCAATTGGTGGATTTGGATCTCACGTCTCTCACTTCTTGTCCATGAATGGATTACTTGATGGAAACCTCAAGGTAACAATTTCTTTTAACTTGTTTACTACCAGTCTCTACCATATACAAAGTGAAGTCCCTTTAGTTACTAAATAATATCTTCATTTTTAGCCATATTTACAATTGAAAATTTTCAAGTGGCATGTCCTTCTTATTAATTATTTTTATATTAAAAAGGAGAAAACTCATTTGATATTTCATTTAATATGACAGTGGAGGGCAATGATGCTTCCTGATAGATATATTGATCATGGGGCTAAAGCAAACCAGATTGAAGAGGCGGGCCTTAGTTTGAGGCATATAGCAGCAACAGTTCTATCAGTAATTGGTGAGAATAAGGAAAGCCGGCACCTTTTCAAACTCTAGCTTCAACATTCCCCAACCGCAATTGATACAAATTTACCGTCAAGTTGCTCAGCTGAATCTTCATGAGTCTGGCATTAATGTTTGTAATTATACTTTGTGTCAGAAATAAAACTTGTAAAAATGGGATATAAAATCATGGCGATTCTCAACAAGTTGAGAAGCATGTGTAATTATTCATGGAATTCCTTCAGTAAATAATGGAAGAGATTGGCTACTGTATCTTTCTCTCTTTCTCTTACCTTTCGTCACAATGTTAATGCGCAAGGACAAGCTTACATGCATTTTGTATCATGGGTTGGCAGCTGTGAGCTGCGTATGAAGAGAGAACATAAAAATAGTGACATGGACCTGCCATCCAATCATCCTCACTCAATTTAGTAACTTAGATGAACAATACCAAGTCCTTTCTATTACAAAAATAATATTGTCAATAGTATTTGGACACAGGATTTTCTTGCTATATGAATGGAATTTGAATAATTTACATTGTTGGTATTCTGAAGAGATTGCATGTAGAAGTTTCTCGTTCCTTTCTCTTAAACTCGACAAAGATACCTCTATGAAAGAGATATTATATGAATTGTAAAGTTAAAAAAATTGTTTGGATGCATGGAAATGATATATTATGGGTACTACTCGCAAAATTATGAACTGGACCTAATTTGGACAGGTCAAATATGGGTTGGGCTAAATGTAGATTGGGCTAAATATGAGTTGGGTAAATATGGGCTGAGACAAATATGGACGGACCAAATATGAATTGGGCCAACTCATTGTTTTTCTACTAAAGGAAGTATTACAATTCGAGTTATATGTAAAAGAAAGTCATATTTTACTCAAAACTTTTAAAAAATGAGTATTATATTTGATTCGTATCTTTTAAAATTGGTCTCCATATATGATTCTTATCTTTCAAATATGAGTCTCATATTTGACTCATATTTTTTAAATATGGACCATATATTTAACTCATAGTTTTAAATATGGGCCTCGTATTTAGATGAGTAAGCTAATATGAATGATTATATTATTTGAGCCACATTTTACCATTACTAATTATGAGTTGCTTCTTAGTGTAACTAACATTTGTTTTGTTGCATTTATTGTATGTCGTACGTCGATGATGGTCATGTTAATCTTGTTGTTGCATTCCATTCGAGGAAAAAAATGGTATTAAAAGTTGTTATGATGTAGTTCGATCATAATAAAGAAATTGATTGTATAAAATAATGTGAATAATAAAGTACATATCATGATGGGTTGGTGGTCTTCCGTGCATTATGTCGGCGATGGTCACATGGGAGAAATCGGTAATTCTCCATTTTTAACTGCAACAAACTTTTTCTCACACTCCGGTGTTAGAAAAGGATTTAACTTATGTATGTATGATAAAATAAATGCTTGGTTGGGAAGCAAGATCCTGTTTGGTTTGCAACTATAATTCTGTTTTCTATGTTTAAATATAATTTTGATAAAAATTTGTGTTTGGCAACCTGTTTTTAAACACTAAATTATAATATTTCTATGTTATAATCAAGTTTTTCAGAAAACAGGTTAAGGGTGTTTTATAACTTCTGTTTTTTATTTTTCAACTAAGAATTATTCATTCTTAATAATTTAATGCATTTATACCTTAATATATAATATATATACATAATACATTAATATGTGTGTAATTCTTATAAATAAAAATATATATGTACAAGTACACAAAATTACGTATGGAATAATATAAAGTTAAGTAATATTATCAATAGATACATGATACTTATATATAGTTTTATATATGTATTATTAATGTATGAAATAATATAAAATATACATATAGTACATATGTATTAAAATATATTATCAATTAATGTATGTATATAATTTTATAGTGAATTATACATGCAATATCATTATATATATATATATACATGTTTGTCAATTTTGTCAAATTTAAAAAAAACTGTATTTAAACAGAAGTTTACCAAAGGCACGCCAATAATTATAAACACAAAAAATTGAATTTTAAAACTGTATTTAAAAACAACGTTTAAATCGAATTTTCTGAATACAGAACCAAACGGGCGCTAAATATTTATGTTTATTTTTTTTTTGAGGTTCCATCAGTAGGAAATGTGTATGTCATTTCCACATTTCCCTCGCCTCCTTTAATTCACTCCCTCATTAAATTACTTTAAATTTAAGAGAGTACATGAAGAGTTATCAATTTTATATTTATTTATTAAATTTTAATATCTAATATATAAATATAAAAATAGTGGCTCTTAAAATAGATTCAACGTGTTACTCATCCAAATTACTTATTAAATTTCAAGTAATTTAATAAGTAAATTGGATGAGTAACACGTTGAATCTATTTTAATAGCCACTATTTTTATATTTATATATTAGATATTAGATTAAATATATATTAGAATTAAATTGGCAACAATTTTTTAAAAGAATTTGTGTTATTTCTAAACAAACATTACAAGAAATTCTACCATGTATTATAATCGATTTGTCCAAATAAATTTTACTTTATTTCAGAATTCAGGATAATATCAAGAATGAATACATTGGTGTGACTACAAACTCTATGGTTCATTCTTTTAGTTTTCCCTTAGCAAAATTTGTTAATCATTTAAGCATTAGACATTATACACACACACACACACACACACACACACACACACACACACACACACACACACACACACAGAAAGAATCTCATGCATACCCAGTTTACATACCCTCCGTGCGGATCATTTTTTTTAAATAGTAAAAAAATTATTTGTTTTGTTATTTTAAAAAAATCGGTCAACCTTTGTTAGTTTTTCAGTTGTTAAAAACTGGCAAATTTTGACCAATTTTTATAAAATCGCAAAAAATAATTTTGAGTTATATTTTTTTATGGTTTAATTGAAATGTTTAAAAACCTTAAAAAAAATTAGGCCAAATTTTTTTTTACTATTTTATCAAAAATGGTACGCGTCATCAATATGCAAACTCGGATATGCATGAGAATCTCTCTCTCTCTCTCTCTCTCTCTCTCGTCGGTCGACCGACGAAAAACAGTACCGGGAAGGAACCTCACGCTACCGAGAAAACTCGGTCACGCTACCGGGAAAACCAGGAGAGGAACCTCAGGATACCGAGAAAACTCGGTCACGCTACCGGGAAAACCAGGTGAGGAACCTCGGGCTACCGAGAAAACTCGGTCACGCTACCTGGAAAACCAGGTGAGGAACCTCGCGCGTCGGTCAACCGACGAAAAACTCGATCACGATACCGAGAGAACCCGGTAAGGAACCTCGCGCGCAGAGAGAGAGAGAGAGAGAGAGAGAGAGAGAGAGAGACTCGGATACACATCACATATGCATACCATCTATGTGGACTATATTTTTTAAATAGTGAAAAAATTGAATTCAGTTTTTTGTGTATGGTATTTAATATTTCCGGCAATCCCACGAAAACAAATCAACTCAAAATAATTTATTTTGCTATTTTAAAAAAATCGGTTAAAAGTGTGTTAGTTTTTAACAGCTTACAATTTTTTTAAAATAGCAAAAAGAAATTATTTTGAATTGATTTTTTTGTGAATTCACTTGAAATGTTTAAACACCACACAAAAAAGAAATCAACTGAAAAATATTTTTTTACTATTTAAAAAAAAAGCCTACATTGGTAGACCTCATATGTGGTATGCATGAGAGACTTTCTATATATATATTTGAGAAGTTAACTATATTTGTGTGTTTGTTTGACTATACGATTTGATCACTTTGTAATAAGAAATATGTTTGTATTTTTTACTTAAATAAAATGGACATTTCTACTCAACTAAATTCATGATTCGATTGTTTTATTTCATGATAAGAATAAAAAGATCTAAGGATAAAAAAATTATTTTATGTTATACCTCATTTCGTTACCATTAAGAATTAGGTTGGTTGAGGTTATGGCCAAATCTGAAAATATTCATCGTTAGATAGCTTTCAGCATTATGCAACAACATTATGCGTGGAACTATTCAATTAGAATTATGTTGATATTTTTTGTAGCAGAATTTTTATGGAAAGAGTAGTGTATCATTAAAGGTTGTATATTATTTACTTGATGTGAGTGGATTTCATGTCAATTAGGTTTTTATGCAAATTATGTTCCAATTTTTATATAATTGTCAACTAATATAAAAATTTTCTTATTGAAAATATTTGAATACATATTTCTATAATAGTTGAATAACATGTTTCTTTTAATCTTCTTATATGATATTTTATAAAACGCCCGCGCATCGTCCGGGGTTAAAATCTAGTAAATATAAAAATGATGTCTCTTAAAGTAATTTCGCCACGTGGCTCATCCAATTTAACTCCTCGATAGTAATTTCTTTCGTTTTTCTCTATTTTCACCGACTCACTAAATTACTCAGTGTCTCTTTGATTACTTGTGAGCCCTTTCATTTCCTTACAATTATTGACATAAAATATTTTAATATAAACCTTTTTCTCCCTATTCTCGCCTCCACTGAGAAGAGAGATGTTTGGTACTAATATCCTCTAAGTCTATTTGTTATAATTTAATTCGTTATCCACTTTTTATGTTCTACTTTACAATTGTTTTTAGTTTTTCTCTAATTTTTGTGTTAGAGTTTACTTACATTTGTTTTAAATTTTTGTTTCTTGCTAGATCTGATGGAATATTTATTTTCATATTATGTACTTAGTGTTGTTCACCAGCTTTGTAAACCCTAAAGCTAAAACCCCTTTTCCCATCCTCTCATTCACCTCAACTACTTCCGATGATGATAAGATTCCTATTAACATTACAGTTTGGGACGAAAACTTGAATATGAAGAACCCATTGCAAAAGGCCGGACCCAGAAACATGATCGAGACCAATGTGTTGAAAAACAATCTACTGACCAGGATAGCAATGTTGGGTGTTGGCATTAACGGGGTTAAGGTTTGTATCGACAACAACACTGTTTTCTTTTCTAGAAAGGGAGAGATTGAGTGTGAGGTTAACAAAATTGGGAGAAAATGTGGGGGTAGCATTGAGTTACCCTTGGATTGGCAGGGATGAAAATGGCATTCTTAGGTTGTTAATTCCTATTAAGCTCAATCACTAAGTAGGCTAGGTTGGTTTATATGTGCTAGGGAGTTAAAGTATGTGACCCACTCATTGTATTTTGAGTGAATAGTATTAGAGTTTGTGATAAAGTTAGTACTAAATGGAATAAAGGGTTATCAAGTAATTGCTATAGATTTTTTTACTATTGTAGTCAAATTTGATGATATTTTGTTGTGAGATTTGGTCCATATGAGATTTTGCTCTAGCAGTACACCTTTCCTCATTTTATTTTATAATTTTTTTTTTTTTTTGTTTTTGTTTTTCACCCTATTAATGCCCACTACATCAGTGTAATACCCCGTGATTTTATTAATTTTTATTTAAGGGATTAATTGAATTAAATGAGAATTAATTGGAAATTAATCCAGAGGTAATTACTAGCAAGATGTGAATTGGTATTTGATTATGATGTTAAAAATAAAATATTACTGAGAATATATGGTAATATACAAGTATTGAAAATATTAAAATTGTCGCGAGGCAGAAATACGACAATTTGGGAAATTAAGTTGGGACGCGTGTGTCAGTCACGTCAGGAATGAAATTAATTAGATTAAAAAGTAAATTATATTTTTATCAACCTAATGGTCATTTTGAGTACGCCAATGTATCCGAAAGGGTCAAAATAGTCAGAAAATACTAGTCGGGGGTTTAGTTTGGATCCCGGGGCATTTTTAGGCCGAACCGGCAACCCAGAAGGGTATTTTGGTAATTTTAAAAATTGAGGATTTAAGACCCACCAATTTTGATGGTTATTTATTAATAATTAGTGAGGCCACTAAGGCCATTATCAACCAAAAACAATAGAAGTGGGCTACGGGAGTTTGAGAGAAGTTACAAGAGGTTCCAAACCAAAACCATCACCCATCACCACCATTTTGGAAGGATTTGTGACAAGAAAAAGGAGAGATTCGGCCTTTAATCACCAACAACAAATCAGAAGAACAAATCTAAGGCAAGTGGTTTAGATTCATTACTTGCGTTGAATATTTCCTCCATGTTTAGTGTAGAAATTAACATATGTCTTGAAAGATTGATGAAAACCTAATGGAAGTGTTAGGGTTTGCACGTAGAATAATTATGGACAAAATTAGTACTCAAATGTATATCTTTTGATGGTTTAAAACAGATTAAAAAGGAGTTCCTATGTTCAATTAGATTTTGAGTTCTTGTTGTTAGGGTTTGTGGCAAAATTTGGGGATTTATGGATTTTACACGTTGATTTGAAGGAATTCACTCAAAAACAATGTTAGGAAGTGATCTAGGGTGGTTTAGAATAATTTAAGAACCTTAAAATGTGATTAGTATGAATTTGGGATGACTTTGGAGAAGGGAAGAGTTGAGAAAAACGAAATGGGTGAAAACTGGGCACTTTCGAAAATCTCGTTAGAAGACCAACCCAGGTCGTTCGAACGAGCTTCAAACGAGATTCCAGTAGCCCTTCTAACGAATTCGTTCAAAGCCCTTCGTTCGAACGAGATTTCTAACGAGTTGACAGAATGACCTTGTTCGACCGATTTTTGGTTCGGACTTCACATGGGCTTATTTATAGGTATTATTTTTAGGAGAATGTGACACCCCGACTAATTAAAAACCGGGTAGCTGCTCCTTTATTAAATTAATACAAAATGCCAAGTTGGTCCAGTTAATAGCATCACTGTCGAAAACATTTTTAATGATTACTAACCACCTAGTATTTAAAAAGTGGGTTGCCAAATTTTAAGTTAACACTGATTAACATGCAAATAAAAGGATAATGATAGAATAACAACATTCACCATAACGAAACCATAGAATAACCAACAACATAATAATAAGTCCGGAGGAAAAACTCCTCACAACAATACCACAACTGAACTAAGTAAAACAAAGTAATCTGAATCATGAATTAATTACACGACAGAAGTCTGAATAACTGAAATAAATGAAATGTCTCTAAAAGGAATGGGCGACATGCCCTACAACTGATGGAATCTGAATATAGAGTCAAGATAGATGAAGCGTCTACTAGCAAGGTCCTGTAACTTCCATAAACAGCTACAGCTCGTCACCTGAATGAAAATCCTATACATGGTGTCCTTGTGGCTGGGCACCTAAAATGGTTTTTACAAAAATAGATTTGAAAGCAAATGGGTCAGAGCCCGAAAGTGGGGATTATTTTAAAAAAAGCAAGTGTTTTAATAACATTAAAACAATGAATGCAAAATACATGTTAGGACGTGCACTCACATGAAGTACTCACCCCTCGACTAATTTGTGCACTCCTAACGTACCGTACCCATCTAAGTAACATACATAACTAACCAAACCATAATAAGTTCTACCCCTTACTACTCAATTCCCATTATACATTCTAACGTTATCGATTAGATAGAGGGCTTTACTTAAACTCAGATTCTCAATTAGTAGCAATACAATTCATTATAGGTTATCCCTTTTTAGTTACTCAAAGCATTTCTGTATTTATACGCACAATACCAACATGCAAGTTCTCATTAATTTAAGTGTATATTAATCACGCCATAAATATACAATACAAGCACCCGAGACTAGGCTGCGGTGCACACATACTCTGCTATCCATCCCGGTACATCACGTACATAAGGATCACGCATTCCGAATCTCTCAGGAATCGCTCAGATAATAGCAAATCACAAACAATGGAGGCGAACACAGTCACATCACATGGGTCACGCACATACCTACGCTCCCACGATCAGCAGACTTATTAACATCCCAATAAGTCCTTCTCTGACCTATGTTCTCGAGGTACCAATCTAAATCCGGGAAACACAAGGATTAAAGGGCCCTAAGCGAACGTAAACCTCCCGTGATAGCAAGTATGGTAGGTATGTCATACACATAAGATCATATACATATACTAAGTATACACACAACTTAGTAGTCACCATAATTTATTTGTGGTACACATCTCATTCTCGTACCGACTTATAATGTTACACAGTTTACATATTCCCGGTTAATATAATTATATAAGCCGTCAATAATTTTCGCATCGTAATGGTCACTCATGTCCTATTCTTCAATTTCCATTCAATTCGAATCACACTTCTATGTTTTACTCCTCAATATATCCCAAATGTCCCAACTATATCAATTTAACATCAAGGGAATGTTATCTCTACAATTAAACAAGGTTACGGGACACGCGAAATCAAAACAGGCCGAAAAGCCTAAACTGTCAGCTCGTTAGAAGTCTCGTTCGAACGAGGCTCTTCGAACGATAGTTCGTTCGAACGAAGTGGGCTTTCTAACGAGATCCCGTTCGAACGAAAGTCATTGAATGAACATCCCTTTCTAACGAGCTCGTTCGAACGACCTGGGCAGGTCTTCTAACGAGGGGCCAGTTTCGAGCCCAGATTTTCCCAAATTCGTTTTTCCAACTTTTCTTCACCTCTAACCTCATCTAAACATCAATCCAACAATTGTTCATGGGTTCTAATCATTCCTAAACATACTTAGGTCATATATTAACGTTTATATAGGGCCAATTCTTCCTAAACATCATTGAATCATCAAATCCCTTCCTTTATCCCCAAATCACATGAACATGAACCCTAAAATTTTAAAGTCACCAATGGGCATAATTAAATCCGTTTTGTTAGGAACAAGGTGTATTTCCATCAGAATAATCCTCCTAACACAATTCTACATGCAATCCTTTCATCAAAATATAAAGTTCTAAATCCAATTAATGGGTTTTTATCAAACTCCCAAGAACAATACAAATTTTGTCAATTTCCTACGCATGGAAGAAACATTCTTTGTAATAAACGAAATTAAACCACTTGCCTTATGTACATCTCCGACTTTGATGGCGAATTGATGAGTTTCTCTCTCTCTCTCTCTCTCTCTCTCTGCAGAATTCTCCTCTCTCTACAAGCTCTTCTTCTCCAAGGTGACAATGGTGGCTAGGGTTTGCCTTAGGAACTTTTGGGACTAATTCTAATAACCCCCGTAGCCCATTAAGTTATTAGTGGGTTTAGTGGGTAATTACCAAATCAGATATTTATTTCCTAATTTTCGTGGGTTTTAATTCCCAAAAATCCAAAATTACCAAACTACCCTTATACGTTGCCGGTATGGCCTAAAAATGCCCCGGGACCCGAACTAAACCCCCGGCTAGTGTTTTCTGACTATTTCGACCCTTCCGGACGCGTTGGCGCACTCAAAACGACCATACGATTAATAGAAATAAAATTCACTTTTTAATTAAATAATAATATTCCTGACACGACTGTCACACGCGTCTCAACAAAATTTCCAAATTACCGTATTTCAATCTCACGACAAATTTCATAATTCAATATTCATATATAGCCATATATACTCATTAAAATCAAATACCAACTCGCATCTCGCTAGTATTTTTACCCGGATTAATTCCCAATTAATACACATTTAATTCAATTAATCCCATAAATAAATATCATAAAAATACGGGGTATTACATACTTCCCCCCTAATAACAGAATTTCGTCCCGAAATTCGGAACTAGAAAGTACCTGGTAAGAACAACTCTGGATAACGTTCGCGCATCTCATCCTCGCGCTCCCATGTGGACTCCTCGACATTATGATGTCGCCACTGAACACGCACTAATGGGACTATCTTTGACCGCAGTTTCCGTTCACTTCGGTCCAATATAGCAATCGGCCCCTCCTCGTAGGAGTTATCGGGCTGGAGATCGATGTCCTCCAAAGCAATGTGAGAATGAGCCAAATCGTCTCTAAGATATTTCCTTAGCGAGGAAATGTGAAACACATCGTGAATCCGATGCAAATGCTCCGGTAACCCAAGTCTATACGCAACCGGTCCAATCCGCTCAATAATAGGAAATGGTCCCACATATCTCGGTGCCAAATTCCCCTTCTTCCCAAATCGCATAATCCCCTTTATAGGAGATACTTTGAGCAAAACCTGATCCCCCACTTCAAATTCCCTGAAGGACCTCTTCGCATCAGCATAGCTCTTCTGCCTGTCCTGAGCTACCCGAATGCGACTCCGTATCAGCTTTATTCTTGCCGAAGTATCCTGAATCACTTCCGGCCCAAGTAGTTTGTTGTCCCCCACCTCCAACCAACATGCTGGGGAACGACAAGGTCTACCGTACAACGCCTCAAATGGAGCCATGTCAATGGTGAACTGGTAGGAGTTGTTGTAAGCAAACTCCACCAGTGGAAGATACTGCTCCCATCCACCCCCGAAATCAATGATGCACATACGTAGCATGTCCTCCAACATCTGGTTTGTACGCTCGGTTTGCCCATCGGTCTGCGGGTGATACGCCGTACTCAACCGTAATTCCGTGCCCATGGCCTCCTGAAAACTCTCCCAAAACCGTGAAACAAATATCTTGTCTCTGTCAGACACGATATTTAGGGGCACTCCGTGAAGTATCACTATCTCTGCAATAAAGAGCTGGGCATACTGTCCCGTAGTGTAGTCTGTCCTTACGGGTAGAAAATGAGCGACTTTGGTCAACCTGTCCATAATTACCCAAATGGAGTCATGACCTCTATGTGACGTAGGCAACCCCGTGATAAAATCCATGGATATGCTCTCCCACATCCACATCGGGACCTCCAATGGCTGTAGAAGTCCTGCCGGTCTCTGATGATCCACTTTTACTAGCTGACAAGTGGCGCATTTAGAAACAAACACGGCAATATCTCTCTTCATCCCGCTCCACCAATACTGTCGTCTCATGTCTTGGTACATTTTGTCCCCACCAGGATGTACCGCGAACCGTGAGCCGTGCGACTCTGCCATCACCTCGTGCCGTAATTCCTCCCATTTCGAAACTACCAATCTCCCATTGAAGCGTAATCCCCCGTCTGAGCTAACGGTATAGGACTCGGCTCCCTCTGCTAATAATCGAACTATCTGCTCCTGACAGAACGAGTCATCTGCTTGTGCCTTTACCACTCTCGTGACAATCTGTGGTGTAACAGTCATCACCGATATGAATGATCGGGCCACTGCATCCTGGTGTCCCAACTCCTTCCACTTTGCCTTCCACACCCCTGCCACTTCATCTACTGGCCTACGGCTCAACGTGTCTGCTACCACGTTAGCCTTCCCCGGGTGATATTGGATATCAAACTGATAGTCCTTCACAAACTCAAGCCACCTCCGCTGCCGCATATTCAATTCCTTCTGCGTGAATAGGTACTGTAGGGACTTGTGGTCTGTGAACAATCGGAACTTCTCCCCCAAAAGGTAATGTCTCCAAATTCTTAGAGCAAATACCACCGCCGCTAATTCCAAGTCATGAGTGGGGTAATTCTTCTCGTGAGTCTTAAGCTTACGGGAAGCATAAGCTATGGCTTGACTCTCCTGCTGCAATACACCTCCAAGTCCTTGCAAGGACGCATCGGTGTAGACTAGATACTCAACTCCCAGTCTCGGCAATGCTAACACAGGTGTTGAGTTCAACTTATCCTTCAACTCATCAAATGCCAACTGACAGGCATCACTCCAGATGAATGGCACACCCTTACGAGTCAGATGTGTCAAAGGACCCGCTATCTTGGAGAAACCCCGAATAAACCTCCTGTAGTATCCTACTAGGCCCAAGAAACTACGGATCTCAGTCGGTGTCATGGGCTGTCCCCACTCCCTCACCGCGGATACCTTCTCCGGATCAACAGATATCCCCCGGTCGGAAATAATGTGCCCCAAAAACTGGACCTCCTTCAGCCAAAACCCGCACTTCTCATATTTTGCATACAGCTCGTTCTGACGTAGCGTCTGCAAAACCATTCTCAAATGCTCTGCGTGCTCCTCCTCTATCTGGGAGTAAACCAGAATATCATCAATGAAGACAATGACGAACTGATCAAGGAACTCTGTGAACACCCTATTCATCAAGTCCATAAACACTGCTGGAGCATTGGTCAAGCCAAAAGGCATAACCCGAAACTCGTAAGAACCATATCTTGTTAAGAACGCAGTCTTCGAGACATCCTCTTCCTTGATACGCAACTGATGGTATCTCGATCGCAAATCAATCTTCGAGAATAAAGAAGCTCCCCTCAACTGATCGAATAAGTCATCGATTTGGGGCAATGAATATTTATTCCGTATCGTGACCTTATTCAACTCTCGGTAATCCACACACAACCTCAACGATCCATCCCTCTTCTTCACGAATAACACAGGGGCACCCCACGGCGAAGTACTCCTCCGTATAAACCCCTGACCCAACAACTGCTCAATCTGATCTCGTAGCTCTCGCATCTCTGCCGGAGCCATGCGGTACGGTGCGCGTGCTATAGGTCTCGTATCTGGTAATAAGTCTATGACAAAGTCTATCTCTCGACTGGGGGGCAGGCCTGGTATCTCGTGAAACACATCGAAATACTCCCTGACAACTGGGATCGAATCTAAAGAATCACAACCTCCTTAGAGGTATCCTCCTCTATGTAATACAGATGAGCGGTCGAGCCTCCCTCTGGGCGAGGCATCGCCACTACAAACATCTCTTGCCCCGGAATGGCAAAAACAATGCTCCCACCGAAGCAATCAATCATGGCTCTATAATCTGCGAGCCAATCCATACCGATAATCACATCGTGCACATGCATATCTAATACCAACATGTCTGCAGGTAATACCAAACTACCAATCTCTACCCCCACTCCCCGGTATATAAAGAAAATAAGTGACCCACTCCCCAATGGTGAGTCTACACACGTCACTGTGCTCTCTGCTGTGGCTAATAACCCTAAGGCTTTTGCAAAATGTGTAGCTATAAAACAATGCGTTGCCCCCGTATCAAACAAAACCCGACCCATAGTGCCATGAATAGGAAACATACCCTCAATAGCGGGTGGTGCCTGTGGAGCTGCTGCCTGCTGAAGCTGGTATACTCTCCCATACTGCAACTGCCCCTGCTGAACTGGGGCCACTGGAATGGGTGGCAATGCTGCCATCTGTGGTGGCGCCGGGAGGGCGGCGGGAAACACGGGTCTCTGCGGCTCCTGTCGAGCACCCTGCTGCTACTGCGGGGCCCTGCCCCTATCAGGACAGTCCTGGCATTTATGGCCAGTCTTGCCACAAACGTAACACTTCCCCGGGAAGTTCCCCCCTCTCTGTCCCTGCTGCCCCCGGCCCTGGTGGCCGTTACCGTTCCTCCCCTGGCCCTGCTGGCCCTGCTGAAACTGCTACTGACCATTCTGACCCTGCTGGTTCTGATGGCCGTTCGGACCCTAATGGCCCTGCCGGAAACCTCCTTGTCCGTGCCTGAAATTTCCCGACTTGAACCTCTTGTGATCCCCCTACTGGGAACCCTGGTCACCATGTCTCTGCCCCTGAACAGATTGTGCCCCACTGGAACCATGTCCTCCTGTCCTGCCCTGATGGCTGGACTCTCCCGATCTCTTGCCCTCAGCCATGTGAAAGCGGTGATCCTGGCAGTGTAACAGTGCAGCGTTAACCACATCAGAGTAAGTGGCCAACGATAGGTTCCCTAACAAATGATGACGGATCCTCCAAGTCAACCCGTCTGTAAATTTTTGTATCTTCTTCTCTTCTGTCAGTATCTCATCCGGAACAATATTCAACAGATTGGTGAATTCAGCCTCATACTCGGCCACAGTCGTACCTTCCTGTCTGAGATTCATCAACTTCCTCCTCATTTCCGTGTGAACAGCTGACGGAAAGTACTTGCGGTCAAACCGCACCCAAAACTCCTGGATTGTGAGAGTATCTCTCTCCTTCACGGTGGTAATAGACTCCCACCACTACAGTGCAGACCCCACTAGCTTAAAGGTAGCTAGTATCTGTTTCTGGACATCGGTGCACTCATACATCCTCAGGTGCCGCTGAATGTCCTTCCTCCACTGACTCGAAACCACTACATCGGAGCTACCTGCGAACTCCGGTGGGTGTGCTTTCTGAAAAGCATCACGTACACGTTCCCAAGCAGACGGGAATGCATGTGCCTGAACTGGCGCGGCTACTGGCTCCTGAGGTGGTGCCTGCTGAACTATGGCTAGTGCGGCATTTACCGCCTGGGCCACAATGGCTGCAACCTCGGCGGCATTCATCGTGCCCTGAACTGGTGCGGGCTGTGGTTCTGGCGTAGCATCCCTGGGAACCCGTTATGCACGTCGCGGAGGCATCTGAAATAAGAATAAAGTTTATAAGTTCGCAGTTATAAACTTGAAATAGCTGACGAACGTAGCATATACAAAAGAATACAACAGTCCTAAAATATAAGGCTCTACATCAAAGAAAGCTCAGCGGAAACATAATAAGCCGTACAGATCCTAAAAGACACTAGAACCTGATGCTTTGATACCACCTGTGACACCCCGACTAATTAAATACCGGGTAGCTACTCCTTTATTAAATTAATACAAAATGCCAAGTTGGTCCAGTTAATAGCATCACTGTCGAAAACATTTTTAATGATTACTAACCACCTAGTATTTAAAAAGTGAGTTGCCAAATTTTAAGTTAACTCTGATTAACATGTAAATAAAAGGATAATGATAGAATAACAACATTCACCATAACGAAACCATAGAATAACCAACAACATAATAATAAGTCCGGAGGAAAAACTCCTCACAACAATCCCACAACTGAACTAAGTAAAACAAAGTAATCTGAATCCTGAATTAATTACATGACAGAAGTCTGAATAACTGAAATAAATGAAATGTCTCTACAAGGAATGGGCGACATGCCCTACAACTGATGGAATCTGAATATAGAGTCAAGATAGATGAAGCGTCTACTAGCAAGGTCCTGTAACTTCCACAAACAGCTACAGCTCGTCACCTGAATGAAAATCCTATGCATGGTGTCCTTGTGGCTGGGCACCTAAAATGGTTTTTACAAAAATAGATTTGAAAGCAAACGGGTCAGAGCCCGAAAGTGGGGATTATTTTAAAAACAGCAAGTGTTTTAATAACATTAAAACAATGAATGCAAAATACATGTTAGGACGTGCACTCACATGAAGTACTCACCCCTCGACTAATTTGTGCACTCCTAACGTACCGTACCCATCTAAGTAACATACATAACTAACCAAACCATAATAATTTCTACCCCTTACTACTCAATTCCCATTATACATTCTAACGTTATCGATTAGATAGAGGGCTTTACTTAAACTCAGATTCTCAATTAGTAGAAATACAATTCATTATAGGTTATCCCTTTTTAGTTACTCAAAGCGTTTCTGTATTTATACACACAATACCAACATGCAAGTTCTCATTAATTTAAGTGTATATTAATCACGCCATAAATATACAATACAAGCACCCGAGACTAGGCTGCGGTTCACACATACTCTGCTATCCATCCCGGTACATCACGTACATAAGGATCACGCATTCCGAATCTCTCAGGAATCGCTCAGATAATAGCAAATCACAAACAATGGAGGCGAACACAGTCACATCACATGGGTCACGCACATACCTACGCTCCCACGATCAACAGACTTATTAACATCCCAATAAGTCCTTCTCTGACCTATGTTCTCGAGGTACCAATCTAAATCCGGGCAACACAAGGATTAGAGGGCCCTAAGCGAACGTAAACCTCCCGTGATAGCAAGTACGGTAGGTATGTCATACACATAAGATCATATACATATACTAAGTATACACACAGCTTAGTAGTCACCATAATTTATTTGTGGTACACATATCATTCTCGTACCGACTTATAATGTTACACAGTTTACATATTCCCGGTTAATATAATTATATAAGCCGTCAATAATTCTCGCATCGTAATGGTCACTCACGTCCTATTCTTCAATTTCCATTCAATTCGAATCACACTTTTATGTTTTACTCCTCAATATATCCCAAATGTCCCAACTATATCAATTTAACATCAAGGGAATGTTATATCTACAATTAAACAAGGTTACGGGACACGCGAAATCAAAACAGGCCAAAAAGCCTAAACTGTCAGCTCGTTAGAAGTCTCGTTCGAACGAGGCTGTTCGAACGAGAGTTCGTTCGAACGAAGTGGGCCTTCTAACGATATCTCGTTCGAACAAAAGTCATCTAACGAACATCCCTCTCGTTAGAAGTCAAACTATCAACTTGTTAGAGGCTCGTTCGAACGAGCTTGTTCGAACGACCTGGGCAGGTCTTCTAACGAGGGGCCAGTTTCGAGCCCAGATTTTCCCAAATTCATTTTTCCAACTTTTCTTCACCTCTAACCTCATCTAAACATCAATCCAACAATTGTTCATGGGTTCTAATCATTCCTAAACATACTTAGGTCATATATTAACGTTTATATAGGGCCAATTCTTCCTAAACATCATTAAATCATCAAATCCCTTCATTTATCCCCTAATCACATGAACATGAACCCTAAAATTTTAAAGTCACCAATGGGCATAATTAAATCCGTTTTGTTAGGAACAAGGTGTATTTCCATCAGAATAATCCTCCTAACACAATTCTACATGCAATCCTTTCATCAAAATATAAAGTTCTAAATCTAATTAATGGGTTTTTATCAAACTCCCAAGAACAATACAAATTTTGTCAATTTCCTACGCATGGAAGAAACATTCTTTGTAATAAACGAAATTAAACCACTTGCCTTATGTATATCTCTGACTTTGATGGAGAATTGATGAGTTTCTCTCTCTCTCTCTCTCTCTCTGCAGAATTCTCCTCTCTCTACAAGCTCTTCTTCTCCAAGGTGACAATGGTGGCTAGGGTTTGCCTTAGGAACTTTTGGGACTAATTCTAATAACCCCCGTAGCCCATTAAGTTATTAGTGGGTTTAGTGGGTAATCACCAAATCAGATATTTATTTCCTAATTTTCGTGGGTTTTAATTCCCAAAAATCCAAAATTACCAAACTACCCTTATATGTTGTCGGTATGGCCTAAAAATGCCCCGGGACCCGAACTAAACCAACGGCTAGTGTTTTCTGACTATTTCGACCCTTCCGGACGCGTTGGCGCACTCAAAACGACCATACGGTTAATAGAAATAAAATTCACTTTTTAATTAAATAATAATATTCCTGACGCGACTGTCACACGCGTCTCAACAAAATTTTCAAATTGCCGTATTTCAATCTCACGACAAATTTCATAGTTCAATATTCATATATAGCCATATATACTCATTAAAATCAAATACCAACTCGCATCTCGCTAGTATTTTTACCCGGATTAATTCCCAATCAATACACATTTAATTCAATTAATCCCATAAATAAATATCATAAAAATACGGGGTATTATAGAGAACTTCAATAATTTTGACCCTAAAGAATTGATGTTGGGAACTTTGTGAATACTTAGACTCGAGGAAGACTAGTAGGTATATTTGTGAGACCTAAGTATAACTTAGGATTTAATTTTGGAGAAAGGTATATAAGATTTTTTTAACCTTTATGAGTTAGGTTTTAAGTAATTGAGATTTACGACGTGAGATGTGTCGGCGGTCTATATTGTATATTATCCAAATACTTATAAATGTACAAACTTTCATGACGGTATAAGGGGGTGGAATATACCTCTATTAATATTATAAGATATCTAAGATATGTGAATGCTTAGTAAATGGACTTATATGTGTATAACATACCTATCATACTTGCTATCACGGGAGGACGACTTTCGATCAGGGCCATCTAATCTTTGTGTGCCTAAAGGGGGATTTAGATTGGTACCTCAAGGAAATAGGTCAGAGAATGACTTATTGGTGAGTCAATAAGTCAGCTGACCCTGGGAGCGTAGGTATGTGTGTGACCCATGGGTGTGTGAACTATGTTCGCCTCCATTATGTGTGTTTGTTGCTTATTGAAACGTTTGCTGAGAGATTCGAAACACGTGGTCCTTATGTACATGATGTACCGGGATTCGATAGCAGAGTATGTGTGCACCACAGCTTAGCCTAGGGTGCTATTATTGTATATTTATGATGAGATCAACATACTGATAATTGAGATGAACTGTTTATTAAAGTGTAAGTGTGAATAATTATAACATTTTAGTAGAGTTAAAAATGGAAAATTTCTTAATAATTATTATAACAAATTCTGAGGAATTAAAAAGTAAGACTCTCCATTTACATTAAGATGTCGGGAATCGAACTTGAATTGTAAAGTAAAGTCAGGTTATGGATTGGACTAGTTAGATAGTGGAATAACTAGAACGGGTACAGGTACGTTAGGAGTGCACAATTAGTTGAGCGGTGAGGAACTCATGTGAGTGCACGCACTATCATGTATTTTATATTCACTGTTTAATGAAATTAAACACTTGCTATATTTTAAACTGTTTTCACAATCAGGATCTCACCCATTTTCTTTCAAATCTATTTTCTTGTAAAAACCTTTTAGGTGCCCAGCCACAAGGACACAAAGCATAGAAGTTCCATTCTAGTGACGTGCTGTAGCTGCTGTGGAAGTTACAGGATCTTGATAATAGACGCTTCCATTTTCTGCTTTGACTCCATCTCATATTTACTCATCTGTAGGGCATGTCGCCCCTTTTCTCTTAAAGACAGCTTAATTACTCAATTCTATTTCAGTTTTGGATTAAATTAATTAGTGTTTCAGACTTTGTATTTGTTTTATTCAGTATTCGGATTATTCAGAGGAGTGTTCCTCCAGATTCATTTTTATTCTATTATTATTCTATTGTGATTGTGATGTGACCGTGGTATAATTATTTCATAATTTAACTTGTTGCATGTTAATCTAATTTAATTAAAATTGACAACTCACTTTTTAAATATTAGATGGCTAGTAATTGTTAAAATGTTTTTCGTTAGTGATGCTATGAAGTGAACCAACTTGACATTTTGTATTAATTTGAATAAAGGAGTAGCTACCCAGTATTCAATTAGACAGGGTGTCACAGGTGGTATCATACCATTAGGTTCTAGTGTCCTTACGATCTGTACGGCTTGTTATGTTTCTGCTGAGCGTTCTTTGATGTAGAGCCCTATATTTTAGGATTGTTGTACGCTTTTGTGTATCTTACGCTCTTCATCTATTTTTGAGATAATAACTGCAGACTTATAAGACTTCTCTTTCATTTCAGATGCCTCCACAATGTGCACAGCGAGTTCCCAGGGATGCTCAGCCCGAGCCACAGTCTGCACCAGTTCAGGGCACTATGAATGCCGCAGAGGTTGCCGCTATTGTGGCCCAAGCGGTAAACGCCGCTCTAGCAGTTGTGCAGCAGGCACCGCCTTAGGCGCCGATAGTAGCACCAATAAAGGCTCATGCATTCCCGTCTTCTTGGGAATGTGTTCGTGATGCTTTTCAAAAGGAACACCCTCCGGAGTTTGCAGGTAGCTCCGACGTCATTGTGTCCAGTCAGTGGAAGAAGGACATCCAAAGACACTTGAGGATCTACGAGTGTACGGATCTACAGAGGCAGATACTGACTACTTTTAAGCTGGTAGGATCAGCGTTGCAGTGGTGGGAGCCCGTTACCACCACAGAGGAGAGGGATGTTTTTACTATTCTGGAGTTCTGGGTGTGGTTCGACCGCAAGTATTTTCTCCCAGTCGGTCACACCGAGATGAGGAGAAAATTGATGAACCTCAAGCAGGAGGGGAGGACGGTTGCCAAATATGAGGCCGAGTTCACAAATCTCTTGAACATCATCCCCGATGATATTCTGACAGAGGAGAAGAAGATACAGAAGTTCATGGATGGGTTTACTTGGAGGATCCTTCAGCATTTACTGGGAAATCTCTCGTTGGCCACTTATTCTGATATGGTTAACGCAGCACTGCTTCACTGCCAGGACCACCGCTTTTACTTGTCAGAGAGTAAGCGATCAGGAGAGTCTATCCATCAGGGCAGGACAGGGGGAAATGGTGCCAATGGGGCACAATCAGTTTAGGGTCAGCACAAGCAGGGTGATCAGAGTTCCTAGCAGGGGGATTCTAAGAGATTTCGATATGGAGGCTTAAGAAATGGTCAAGGAGGTTTTTGTCATGGACAGCAGGGTCAACACGGTCATCAGGGTCAACAGGGCCAGTAGGGCCAACAGCAGCAGTTTCATCAGGGCCAGCATGGTCAGTGGAGAAATGGAAACGGTCATCAAGGCCGTGGGCAGCAGGGTCAGATAGGGGAAACTTTCCGGGGAAATGTTATATTTGTGGAAAGATTGGCCACAAATTCCAGGAGTGTCCTGATAAGGGTAGGGCCCCACAGCAGCAACAGTAGGGTGCTCGACATGAGCCCCAGAGACCTATGTTTCCCACCGTCCTCCCAGCACCACCGCAGCTGCCAGCTTTGCCACCCATCCCAATAGTCCCGATTTAGCAGGGACAGCTTCAGTACGGGCGAGTCTATTAGCTCCAACAGGCCGCAGTCCAACATGATCCACCCGCTATAGAGGGTATGTTCTCTATTCAGGGGACTATGGGGGCGTATTTTATTTGATACGGGAGCCACACACTATTTCATTGCCACGAGATTTGCGTGCACTATAGGGTTGTTAGACATTGCATAGAGTATGATTACTTGCGTAGATTCACCGTTGAGTAGGGGTTCTGTGATGTCTCTTATTTCTAGAGGTGTGGATATAGAGATTGGGAGGTTTACTTTACCTACTGATATGTTAGTATTAGATATTGTGGCCATCCCCTATCCCTGTCGTGCGGGCGGGCGCGTGGAGGAAAGGATCCTTCGGGTTCCACGCGTCCCTCTTGGGAGCACTTCGATCGGCGTCGTTTGAGATGTGGTGTAAGAATGTAGAGAGATTTAGAGTCTCCAGTATATTTTACTCAAAACAGACAAAAGAAAAAAGGGAAGCCACCCCGAAGGATGACATCCAAAGACATATTGATGCGTGCGAAACCAAGATGATTCGAGAAGGGTTCGGAGGCTTAGTTATGAAATGAGAAGGTGTTAGGCACCCATTCTGCCCTTTCGATCTCTCATGAATATTTGCGATTTTCCTTTTGTTCCCCCTCCCCCCCCGTGATATGTGTGCATGTGTATTTATAGAATGGAGGTAAGAATCCTCGACTTGTATCATGGAAAAGATAAAGTGAGTCATCCGTAGGAAGATATAAGAATAATATTAGAAAAATAAGATTTACACGATTACCCCTATGTTGATCGTTATAATGGAATGATAACGCATATAGAGTAATGCGTCACTAAGGGCAAGTATATAGAATATAAGGAAAATGGATTTAGAGAAGATAGAAAATGAGAGAAAAGGTGAGAAAAAGGACTCGAGTCTCGGGTTTTACCCCGAGACGCCTACGTAGCCTATAAAGGCATCAAAGTCCACGTAGTTCACATACAAAAGAGGGGTGGGGTTTATCCCATAAATCCAAATGGGAAATCTCTGATTTGTAAGTGTGTGTGTGTGTGTGTGTGTGTGTATAAAAAGTGTTTTAGTTGTGAGAAAAGTGTGAAAAAAAAGTGTGAGAATCCCTACTCGGAATTTATGAGCAAACCCTCTTTTTCTTATTTTTTGGGTTTTGTGAAAATAAAAGATGTAAAATAATACTAAATGAAAAGTATATTAAGATGTGCGAGATGAGATAATAAAAGTGCTAAATAAGAAAACAAGTTATTGGGAATTTAAGAGAATTTAAGAGAGAGTTTGAGAAAGTTGGACCTTCTTGAAGATCTTGAGTTTGATCTTGAATGTTGGAGATAAGCCCTTGAACTTGGATGATGATGGAGAGTGGCTAATTCACCAAGTTTGATGAAAAAGGGTGATGAAAAGTGGAAGTAAAAAAGGGATTTGAAAGTTGAAATCACACTGCCTTCGAGAGAGGTTTATGGGATTCGTCGAGAGAGATTTTTATCATATCTAGGCTCTCCCTTGAAAATGAGGTGAAGGCCTCCTCTTATAGGCCCAGGTAAGTGCCGATCGACATATATCTATTCCTGCCTATCGGTAGGTGCCGATAGGCAGAGTCTGGAACCTTCCATTTGGTAGTGCGCTTTAAGCTTTTTCGGAAAATCGCCCGCCGAGGGCAAACCGTTGGTCAGAATCACACACGGGGCATACCATTGGAAAGGTAATTCAGATACCTTTGAAACTCCTTTGGATCTCTCCCGGGTTCGGGAGATGACTTTGGGTTAAATATGGCTCGGAAGCGTTTGTCGGCCCATTGGACGGGGGATCATTCGGACGCAAACAGATCGTTCGTCCGCATGGTAAGTTCGAATCGAGCATGATATGGACCGTTGGAAAGGTTAGGAGATGTACTTCGACATTTGGAAGAGTTTGACCCAATTTGGAGAGTTGACTTTTGTCAACCGGGCCCGAGAAGTGTTTGGTGACCTCTCAGATTCAAACGGATCGTTTGTCCTCATGGAAAGTCAGAATCGCGCACGGGACGGACCGTTGGAAAGGGTATTCGGTGACCTTTAAAGATTCATTCAGCCTCGGTCGAGCTGAAGAGTTGACATATGTCAAACAGAGACCGGGAGCGCCCGATGGCCTCTAGGTTAAGTTTCGGACGCAAACAAATCGTTCGTCGATATGGTAAGTTAGAATCGCGCATGGGGAGGTCCATTGGAAAGGGTATTCGGTGCCCTTTGAAGATTAATTCAGTCTCAGTCGAGAAGAAGAGTTTGACTTTTGGGTCAAACTGAGTCGGGGAGTGCCCGATAGCCTCTAGGTCAGTACTCGGGACATGTCATAGGTTTACAGTGGTGAAGAGAGGTACTAGGGACCTAAGGAGAGTTAGGGGGTAACAGAATGGGGTGTCTACAGAGCCCCTCAACGGGTGAGTTTGGAACAAATGATGACCGTCGAATAGACACCACATGATATTTTTGAGGGAGTATGACCGATTCATAGGGTCGAGGCCGATTCTGAGGACCTAAGGAGTGTGCTGGGGATGATCAATTATGTGGATCAAAGCCAAATCTAAGGGCTTAAGGTAAAGGTCTAATAACTGAGGTCAATTCCGACCTAAAGAGTGGTGAAGACCAAGGATCGGGGTCAATTCTGACCCAACTCAGGTGACGATCCAAGACCGAGGTCAATTTTGACCTAAGAGTGGTGACAATTGAGGACTGAGGTCAATTCTGACCTAACTCAGGTGACGATCCAAGACCGGGGCCAATTTTGACCCAAGAGTGGTGACGACCGAGGATCGAGGTCAATTCTGACCTAACTCAGATGACGATCCAAGACCGGGGCCAATTCTGACCCAAGAGTGGTGACGATCGAGGACCGAGGTCAATTCTGACCTAACTCAGGTGACGATCCAAGACTGGGGACAATTCTGACCCAAGAGTAGTGATGATCGAGGACTGAGGTCAATTCTGACCTAACTCAAGTGACGATCCAAGACCGGGGCCAATTCTGACCCAAGAGTGGTGACGATCGAGGACCGAGGTCAATTCTGACCTAACTCAGGTGACAATCCAAGATCGAGGCCAATTCTGACCCAAGAGTGGTAACGACCGATGACCAAGGTCAATTATGACCTAACTCAGGTGACGATCCAAGACCGGAGTCAATTCTAACACAAGAGTGGTCACTACACCAAAACTGGCGATTGGTCACGGCCAAAATCCCTGACCAAACCTGTGGGTCGCGGACTTGGGCCGTGACCATTTCGGGCGTGACCATTTTCGTGGGTCGCGGCCCAAGTCCGTGACCAAAAAATGGTCACGGCCTAGAGGGGTCACGGCAGATGGTCGCGGACTTAGGCCGTGACCCATGCCGTGATGGGTCGCGGCTCTAATCCGTGACCCATAACCGTGACAAATTGGTCGCGGCCAAAGTCCGCGACCCATGTGCGTGACAAAAAAAAATTAAAAAAATTGGTCACGGCCTTTGTCCATGACCCACAACCGTGACAAATTGGTCGCGGCCGAAGTCCGCGACCCATGTGCGTGATAAAAAAAAATTAAAAAAATTGGTCACGGTCCTTGTCCATGACCCACGACCGTGACAAATTGGTCGCGGACTTTGGCCGCGACCCATGTGTGTGACAAAAAAAATTTTAAAAAAATTGGTCGCGGCTCTAATCCGCGACCCATTACCGTGACAAAAAATAAAAAAAATGGTCACGGACTTTGGCCGCGACCATTTTTAAGCGCGACAAAAAAAAATAAAAATGGTCATGGACAAAGTCCATGACCATATTTATCTGTAATTTAAAAAAAATGTATTTTTTTTGCCCAATCCTAAAATTGGGGTTCCTGTGAGTGCATCATCGGTTGCTACGAGGTGTTACAAATATTTATTATAGGCAAAACAATAAAAAAAAATCACAAATTGCGAATTGAGAATGTTGTTAATAAACAAATATATATACAAACTTAAAAATATTACACGTCTTAATAATTCACAGACCAAAAAAAATTTGGGCAGAGTTTCCTCTATTTTCTTGACATTCCAAAACCTGTAAATGAAAAACCTGCTTATTACAAAGCCCGCACGGCTATAAAATTTAACAATCAAATTATAAAAGCCCGCACGGCCATAAAACTAAACAATAAAAGCCTGCACGGCTATAACACATAAAAAATATTATCCTGAATATCCACAACATATAAATAATCATCATGTTGGAAACTATTGCCTCCTTCATTTGATCCACGTGCAAAAATCCTACAAATGATAGGATACAAAAAATAAAAGTATCAGTAACCAAGTAGTTTTACAAAAAAATTAATCAAGCTGAAAAATTGCATATATGAGTTAAAATTATCAGTAACCAAGTAGAAATATAAAAATTAAGTGTGGAAATAAGCAAATTACTGCCGTACTCTCAAACCGGGAGACCAGCGGCTGCGGGGTCAGTTCCTACGAGTTACGTTGGTCCCGTGGGAGGTGTTGGTGCCACCCACGGGGCCGTTCGGGGGCTGTTTCGAGTTCTCACCCTCTAACGCCATGTTTTTAAGCCTAAGTGTGGAATTAAGCAAATTACCGTCGTACTCTCAAACGGGGACACCCGCGGCTGCGGGGTCCGTTCCCACGAGTTACGTTGGTCCCGTGGGAGGTGTTGGTGCCACCCACGGGGCTGTTCGGAAGCTGTTTCGAGTTTTAACCCTCTAACACCATGTTAAGCCTAAGTGTAGAAATAAGCAAATTACCGTCGTACTCTCAAACCGGGACACCCGCGGCTGCGGGGTCAGTTCCTACGAGTTACATTGGTCCCGTGGGAGGTGTTGGTGCCACCCACGGGGCCGTTCGGGGGCTGTTTCGAGTTCTCACCCTCTAACGCCATGTTTTTAAGCCTAAGTGTGGAAATAAGCAAATTACCGTCGTACTCTCAAACCGGGACACCCGCGGCTGCGGGGTCAGTTCCTACGAGTTACGTTGGTCCCGTGGGAGGTGTTGGTGCCACCCACGGGGCCGTTCGGGGGCTGTTTCGAGTTCTCACCCTCTAACGCCATGTTTTCAAGCCTAAGTGTGGAAATAAGCAAATTATCGTCGTACTCTCAAACCGAGAGACCCGCGGCTGCGGGGTCCGTTCACACAAGTTACGTTGGTCCCGTGGGAGGTGTTGGTGCCACCCACGGGACCGTTCGGGGGCTGTTTCGAGTTCTCACCCTCTAACGCCATGTTTTTAAGCCTAAGTGTGGAAATAAGCAAATTACGGTCGTCCTCTCAAACCGGGACACCCGCGGCTGCGGGGTCAGTTCCTACGAGTTACGTTGGTCCCGTGGGAGGTGTTGGTGCCACCCACGGGGCCGTTCGGGGGCTGTTTCGAGTTCTCACCCTCTAACGCCATGTTTTCAAGCCTAAGTGTGGAAATAAGCAAATTACCGTCGTACTCTCAAACCGGGACACCCGCGGCTGCGGGGTCAGTTCCTACGAGTTACGTTGGTCCCGTGGGAGGTGTTGGTGCCACCCACGGGGCCGTTCGGGGGCTGTTTCGAGTTCTCACCCTCTAACGCCATGTTTTTAAGCCTAAGTGTGGAAATAAGCAAATTATCGTCGTACTCTCAAACCGGGACACCCGCGGCTGCGGGGTCAGTTCCTACGAGTTACGTTGGTCCCGTGGGAGGTGTTGATGCCACCCACGGGGCCGTTCGGGGGCTGTTTCGAGTTCTCACCCTCTAACGCCATGTTTTCAAGCCTAAGTGTGGAAATAAGCAAATTATCGTCGTACTCTCAAACCGGGAGACCCGCGGCTGCGGGGTCCGTTCCCACGAGTTACGTTGGTCCCGTGGGAGGTGTTGGTGCCACCCACGGGGCCGTTCGGGGGCTGTTTCGAGTTCTCACCCTCAAACGCCATGTTTTCAAGCCTAAGTGTGGAAATAAGCAAATTACCGTCGTACTCTCAAACCGGGACACCCGCGGCTGCGGGGTCAGTTCCTACGAGTTACGTTGGTCCCGTGGGAGGTGTTGGTGCCACCCACGGGGCCGTTCGGGGGCTGTTTCGAGTTCTCACCCTCTAACGCCATGTTTTCAAGCCTAAGTGTGGAAATAAGCAAATTACCGTCGTACTCTCAAACCGGGAGACCCGCGGCTGCGGGGTCCGTTCCCACGAGTTACGTTGGTCCCGTGGGAGGTGTTGGTGCCACCCACGGGACCGTTCGGGGGCTGTTTCGAGTTCTCACCCTCTAACGCCATGTTTTCAAGCCTAAGTGTGGAAATAAGCAAATTACGGTCGTACACTCAAACCGGGACACCCGCGGCTGCGGGGTCAGTTCCTACGAGTTACGTTGGTCCCGTGGGAGGTGTTGGTGCCACCCACGGGGCCGTTCGGGGGCTGTTTCGAGTTATCACCCTCTAATGCTATGTTTTTAAGCCTAAGTGTGGAAATAAGCAAATTACGGTCGTACTCTCAAACCGGGACACCCGCGGCTGCGGGGTCAGTTCCTACGAGTTATGTTGGTCCCGTGGGAGGTGTTGGTGCCACCCACGGGGCCGTTCGGGGGCTGTTTCGAGTTCTCACCCTCTAACGCCATGGAAATTACCGTCGTACTCTCAAACCGGGACACCCCGAAGACCGGGACACCCGCGGCTGCGGAATTGGTGCCACCCACGGGGCCGTTCGGGGGCTGTTTCGAGTTCCCACCCTCTAACGCCATGTTTTTAAGCCTAAGTGTGGAAATAAGCAAATTACGGTCATACTCTCAAACCGGGACACCCGCGGCTGCGGGGTCAGTTCCTACGAGTTACGTTGGTCCCGTGGGAGGTGTTGGTGCCACCCATGGGGCCGTTCGGGGGCTGTTTCGAGTTCTCACCCTCTAACGCCATGTTTTCAAGCCTAAGTGTGGAAATAAGCAAATTATCGTCGTACTCTCAAACCGGGAGACCCGCGGCTGCGGGGTCAGTTCCTACGAGTTACGTTGGTCCCGTGGGAGGTGTTGGTGCCACCCACGGGGCCGTTCGGGGGCTGTTTCGAGTTCTCACCCTCTAACGCCATGTTTTTAAGCCTAAGTGTGGAAATAAGCAAATTATCGTCGTACTCTCAAACCGGGACACCCGCGGCTGCGGGGTCAGTTCCTACGAGTTATGTTGGTCCCGTGGGAGGTGTTGGTGCCACCCACGGGGCCGTTCGGGGGCTGTTTCGAGTTCTCACCCTCTAACGTCATGTTTTCAAGCCTAAGTGTGGAAATAAGTAAATTATCGTCGTACTCTCAAACCGGGAGACCCGCGGCTGCGGGGTCCGTTCCCACGAGTTACGTTGGTCCCGTGGGAGGTGTTGGTGCCACCCACGGGACCGTTCGGGGGCTGTTTCGAGTTCTCACCCTCTAACGCCTTGTTTTCAAGCCTAAGTGTGGAAATAAGCAAATTACCGTCGTACTCTCAAACCGGGACACCCGCGGCTGCGGGGTCAGTTCCTACGAGTTACGTTGGTCCCGTGGGAGGTGTTGGTGCCACCCACGGGGCCGTTCGGGGGCTGTTTCGAGTTCTCACCCTCTAACGCCATGTTTTCAAGCCTAAGTGTGGAAATAAGCAAATTATCGTCGTACTCTCAAACCGGGAGACCCGCGGCTGCGGGGTCCGTTCCCACGAGTTACGTTGGTCCCGTGGGAGGTGTTGGTGCCACCCACGGGACCGTTCGGGGGCTGTTTCGAGTTCTCACCCTCTAACGCCGTGTTTTTAAGCCTAAGTGTGGAAATAAGCAAATTACGGTCGTACTCTCAAACCGGGACACCCGCGGCTGCGGGGTCAGTTCCTACGAGTTACGTTGGTCCCGTGGGAGGTGTTGGTGCCACCCACGGGGCCGTTCGGGGGCTGTTTCGAGTTCTCACCCTCTAATGCTATGTTTTTAAGCCTAAGTGTGGAAATAAGCAAATTACCGTCGTACTCTCAAACCGGGACTCCCGCGGCTGCGGGGTCAGTTCCTACGAGTTACGTTGGTCCCGTGGGAGGTGTTGGTGCCACCCACGGGGCCGTTCGGGGGCTGTTTCGAGTTCTCACCCTCTAATGCTATGTTTTCAAGCCTAAGTGTAGAAATAAGCAAATTATCGTCGTACTCTCAAACCGGGACACCCGCGGCTGCGGGGTCAGTTCCTACGAGTTACGTTGGTCCCGTGGGAGGTGTTGGTGCCACCCACGGGGCCGTTCAGGGGCTGTTTCGAGTTCTCACCCTCTAACGCCATGTTTTTATGCCTAAGTGTGGAAATAAGCAAATTACCGTCGTACTCTCAAACCGGGACACCCGCGGCTGCGGGGTCAGTACCTACGAGTTACGTTGTTCCCGTGGGAGGTGTTGGTGCCACCCACGGGGCCGTTCGGGGGCTGTTTCGAGTTCTCACCCTCTAACGCCATGTTTTTAAGCCTAAGTGTAGAAATAAGCAAATTACGGTCATATTCTCAAACCGGGAGACCCGCGGCTGTGCGGTCAGTTCCTACGAGTTATGTTGGTCCCGTGCGAGGTGTTGGTGCCACCCACGGGGCCGTTCGGGGGCTGTTTCGAGTTTTCACCCTCTAACGCCATGTTTTTAAGCCTAAGTGTGGAAATAAGCAAATTACCGTCGTACTCTCAAACCGGGACACCCGCGGCTGCGGGGTCAGTTCCTAAGATTTACGTTGGTCCCGTGGGAGGTGTTGGTGTCACCCACGGGGCCGTTCGGGGGCTGTTTCGAGTTCTCACCCTCTAACGCCATGTTTTCAAGCCTAAGTGTAGAAATAAGCAAATTACCGTCGTACTCTCAAACCGGGACATCCGCGGCTTCGGGGTCAGTTCCTACGAGTTACGTTGGTCCCGTGGGAGGTGTTGGTGCCACCCACGGGGCCGTTCGGGGGCTGTTTCGAGTTCTCACCCTCTAACGCCGTGTTTTCAAGCCTAATTGTGAAAATAAGCAAATTACCGTCGTACTCTCAAACCGGGACACCCGCGACTGCGGGTTCAGTTCCTACGAGTTACGTTGGTCCCGTGGGAGGTGTTGGTGCCACCCACGGGGCCGTTCGGGGGCTGTTTCGAGTTCTCACCCTCTAACGCCGTGTTTTTTAGCCTAAGTGTGAAAATAAGCAAATTATCGTCTTACTCTCAAACCGGGACACCCGCGGCTGCGGGGTCAGTTCCTACGAGTTACGTTGGTCCCGTGGGAGGTGTTGGTGCCACCCACGGGGCCGTTCGGGGGCTGTTTCGAGTTCTCACCCTCTAACGCCATGTTTTTTAGCCTAAGTGTGGAAATAAGCAAATTATCGTCGTACTCTCAAACCGGGAGACCCGCGACTGCGGGGTCAGTTCCTACGAGTTACGTTGGTCCCGTGGGAGGTGTTGGTGCCACCCACGGGGCCGTTCGGGGGCTGTTTCGAGTTCTCACCCTCTAACGCCATGTTTTTAAGCCTAAATGTGAAAATAAGTAAATTACCGTCGTACTCTCAAACCGGGACACCCGCGGCTGCGGGGTCAGTTCCTACGAGTTACGTTGGTCCCGTGGGAGGTGTTGGTGCCACCCACGGGGCCGTTCGGGGGCTGTTTCGAGTTCTCACCCTCTAACGCCATGTTTTTAAACCTAAATGTGAAAACAAGCAAATTACCGTCGTACTCTCAAACCGGGACACCCGCGGCTGCGGGGTCAGTTCCTACGAGTTACGTTGGTCCCGTGGGAGGTGTTGGTGCCACCCACGGGGCCGTTCGGGGGCTGTTTCGAGTTCTCACCCTCTAACGCCATGTTTTTAAGCCTAAATGTGGAAATAAGCAAATTACCGTCGTACTCTCAAACCGGGACACCCGCGGCTTCGGGGTCAGTTCCTACGAGTTACGTTGGTCCCGTGGGAGGTGTTGGTGCCACCCACGGGGCCGTTCGGGGGCTGTTTCGAGTTCTCACCCTCTAACGCCATGTTTTTTAGCCTAAGTGTGGAAATAAGCAAATTATCGTCGTACTCTCAAACCGGGACACCCGCGGCTGCGGGGTCAGTTCCTACGAGTTACGTTGGTCCCGTGGGAGGTGTTGGTGCCACCCACGGGGCCGTTCGGGGGCTGTTTCGAGTTTTCACCATCTAACGCCATGTTTTTAAGCCTAAATGTGGAAATAAGCAAATTACCGTCGTACTCTCAAACCGGGACACCCGCGGCTGCGGGGTCAGTTCCTACGAGTTACGTTGGTCCCGTGGGAGGTGTTGGTGCCACCCACGGGGCCGTTCGGGGGCTGTTTCGAGTTCTCACCCCCTAACGCCATGTTTTTAAGCCTAAGTGTGGAAATAAGCAAATTATCGTCGTACTCTCAAACCGGGACACCCGCGGCTGCGGGATCAGTTCCTACGAGTTACGTTGGTCCCGTGGGAGGTGTTGGTGCCACCCACGGGGCCGTTCGGGGGCTGTTTCGAGTTCTCACCCTCTAACGCCATGTTTTTAAGCCTAAATGTGGAAATAAACAAATTACCGTCGTACTCTCAAACCGGGACACCCGCGGCTGCGGGGTCAGTTTCTACGAGTTACGTTGGTCCCGAGGGAGGTGTTCGTGCCACCCACGGGGCCGTTCGGGGGCTGTTTCGAGTTTTCACCCTCTAACGCCATGTTTTTAAGCCTAAGTGTGGAAATAAGCAAATTATCGTCGTACTCTCAAACCGGGACACCCGCGGCTGCGGGGTCAGTTCCTACGAGTTACGTTGGTCCCGTGGGAGGTGTTGATGCCACCCACGGGGCCGTTCGGGGGCTGTTTCGAGTTCTCACCCTCTAACGCCATGTTTTCAAGCCTAAGTGTGGAAATAAGCAAATTATCGTCGTACTCTCAAACCGGGAGACCCGCGGCTGCGGGGTCCGTTCCCACGAGTTACGTCGGTCCCGTGGGAGGTGTTGGTGCCACCCACGGGGCCGTTCGGGGGCTGTTTCGAGTTCTCACCCTCAAACGCCATGTTTTCAAGCCTAAGTGTGGAAATAAGCAAATTACCGTCGTACTCTCAAACCGGGACACCCGCGGCTGCGGGGTCAGTTCCTACGAGTTACGTTGGTCCCGTGGGAGGTGTTGGTGCCACCCACGGGGCCGTTCGGGGGCTGTTTCGAGTTCTCACCCTCTAACGTCGTATTCTCAAACGGGACCCTACGGGGGCTGTTTCATGGTTTCGCCCTCTTCGTCTTGTTTTCAATCTATATGGCAGCTATATATGCCCATATATAGCAGCTATATATGAGCCTATATAGCTGCTATATATGGCCTTATATTGCAGCTATATAGGCTCATATATAGCAGCCATATATGGGCATATATAGCAGCTATATATAAGCCTATATAACTGTTATATATGGCCATATATAGCTGCTATATATGGCCATATATAGCATCTATATATGGCCTTATATTGCAGCCATATATGGCCATATATAGCAGGTATATAAGCTCATATATAGCTGCTATATATGGGCATATATAGCTGCTATATAGCCATATATAGCTGCTTTATATAGCTGTTATATATGGCCATATATAGCTGCTATATATGGCCATATATAGCTGCTATATAGCCATATATAGCTGTTATATTGGCATCAGTTATGTGCGAGTGTGTTATGTTCTACCTAGCTGCCTAACTGAATCGATCCATTAGTGGTCCGCATAGCTTCCTAATTGATTAAATGTTCTGCAATTTGGGGGTTTTGGTATATAGTTGCATACACAAATTACTGGTATATAACTAATAAATTTTCTCCTTTATTGACTGGATTTAGTGGTTGATCTATGGTCCTTATTAAGTGAAAATATTTTCACTTAATATTAGTTTTGATCACAGAAGTTGTTCATCATCTTGACAAAAGTTGATTTGATCACAGTCCACTGATAATGCAGATTACTATTACTAACACGTACGAACTGATCGCGCGATCACGGGACTCCCGGTTTGAGAATACGACGATAATTTGAAAATACGAGGACTTAAGCTTGACAATAAGGCGTTAGAGGGTGTAAATGGGAGGACATTACAAGGCCTACAAATGGAGGTGGTCTGGGAGTCAGGAACTTCCATATATATAGAGAAGGCAACCAGGTGGCAGACTTTTTAGCGAAAATGGGAAGTAAAGAAGGGATTAACCGTTTTTCACCCTCTAACGCCTTATTGTCAAGCTTAAGTCCTCGTATTTTCAAATTATCGTCGTATTATCAAACCGGGAGTCCCGTGATCGCGCGATCAGTTCGTACGTGTTATATTGGTCCCGTGAGAGGTGTTGGTGCCTCTCACGGGATCGTACGGGGGCTATTTCTTGTTTTCCCCCTCTAACGCCTTATTTTTAAGCTTAAATCCTAATATTTTCAAATTATCGTCGTATTCTTAAACTGAGAGTCCCGTGATCGCGCGGTCAGTTCCTACGAGTTACATTGGTCCCGTGAGAAGTGTTAGCGCCTCTTAAGGGGCCGTTCGGGGGCTTTTTCTGGTTTTCACCCACTAACGCCTTGTTTTTAAGCCTATGTCTAAAAATATACAAATATTCATCGTATTCTCAAACTGGGGGTCGCGTGATCGCGCGATTCAGTTCCTATGAGTTACATTGGTCCCGTGCGAGCTGTTGGTGCTACTCACGGGGGCTGTTCGGGGGCTATTTCAACTTTTCACCCTCTAACGCTATGTTTTTAAGCCCGATTCCAGAAATATTGAAATTATCGTCTTATTCTCAAATCGGGGGTCCCGGGATCGCGTGGTCAGTTTCTACGAGTTACATTGGTCCCGTACGAGGTGTTGGTTCCATTCACGGGGCCGTTTGAGGGTTGTTTCGGCTTTTCACCCACTAACACAATGTTTTCTAGCTTAAGTCCTCATATTTTCAAATTATCATCGTATTCTCAAACCGGGAGTCCCGTTATCGCGCGGTCAGTTCCTACGTGTTACATTGGTCCCGTGAGAGGCGTTGGTTCCTCTCACGGGACCGTACGGTGGCTGTTTCGAGTTTTCACCCTCTAACGCCTTGTTTTTAAGCTTAAGTCCTCATAATTATCCCGTATTCGTTCTAATTATCCGATACTCCTTCTAATATACTATCCGAAAACAAGCCAACAACCAATAATTATCCAACAACCAAACCAAACAAAACCAATAATTATCCCGTACTCCTTCTATCATCTAAAATATTTAATAAATAATGTATATCAATTATATAACTACTTTAGTTAAAGTAAAGAGTACCTGGAGTGTAATGAAGAACTGGTATGTAATGAAGAACCGGTATCCAATTGGTTAGATCTGCAATACGTAAATAATGTGTTGTGAAGAACGGGTATGTAAAATTAAATAAAGTACCTCACAAAACCACTGAATTGTTTTTGAAAATTAAAGAAAGTACGGGACCGTACGGGGACTGCTACAAAAAATATAGGTGATGCTACAAAACTTCCTTCAAACAAAATAGGGGTTGGGGTTGGTTTTTGCGTATGTAGAGGAATGTTTGAGTTGGATTCTTTGGTTTTCTTGGGTTGGGGTTTGAAGATGCAATAATCATACATTTGAAGATGCAAGAATAGAGAAAAGCGATGCAACTGCTGTTGAGCCCTTGGCAAGATCGGAAGTCATGCTCCCAGCATCAGTTATGACTTTCCCATTACTAACCAGTATGAAAAAAGTCTTAAAAACATCACATGTTGTATGCATATATGCATTCAGTAGCATATATGCTATAACTGTATGCATATATGAACACAACAAAATATATGCAAACAGTAGCATATATGCGATAACTGTATATATGTTAATAACTTCTCCACGTGTCAATTGGGCATGTTAGGGAATTAAATTATCGTAACATCGTGTATCAAATTATCCATACAAGGTACCTAAGGGGCTGCTAGTGCACCTAACAAAATTAAAAATAGAAGTAGAACCAAACATTTCATAGTTGAAGTAGCATGGTAAAAAATAATTTTCATACAAGGTGCTACATAAGATAGCAATAAGCATTTGCCATACCTTGGAGCTCCATGTTTACTTCAAAAAGCTCGACAATTCATTTGGACTCCACCGCTTTCAGAAAATCTATTGGATTCAAGGGTGTTAAAATTCCTTTCAAATTCGATTAGATAACTGGTCAAATTCTGTAACATGATAGGAATTAAGTCACGAACTCAATCTCAAATATAGAAAAATACAGGATTAGTAAAAAATAACTAGTACTCACCGAATTTACTTCTAAAATATGCCTTTGTTTCAACTAAAATTCAAGATTCAATTTCTGGAGATCCCAATATCAGTACTCACCATTTTCTACTTGCGGCTTTTTACTTGGACTTAAGCCCAGTTGAAAATAGAGACCCAAACCCAACAACCCTCACCGAACCCAGTTGAAAATCGCCCCAGTTGAAAATCGCAACTCAGTTGAAAATCTCCCCTGCCTCAATAACCCTCACCGAACCCTCCCCTACCTCAATAACCCTCTAAAACCCGCCCAACCTCCATACGAACCCTTTAAAACCCGCACCTGCTACCAGCGTTTGGGGAAGAAACGTCGCACCTGCTACCATCATTTGGTGTTTGGTTTCATTTGGGCTACAACAGACTTGGTTCTTTATTTTTGGAAATTAAAACAACATTAACCCTGTGGGAAGTAATTGATTTGGTCTTTTATTTGGATTGACCAATTCCGATAAAGAGTGAATAAAACTAGTTGTTTGTGTACAGCCAGCGTATGAAAGAGGAAGCTTGCGTCAACTTTTATAATGGTCAACTAGACAACAGCCATTTCGTTTCCATTACTAGTGCATTGACGACGTGTAGACAACCATTGTGGGACAAAAATCATTTAAACTATGCAAATGAAATCATTTGATATGAATGGAAAAGTACCTGCAAAACTAGGAGAGAAGAAGCCGATATTCCGCGAGAATAATCAACAGCGGGAATGAGTTTCCGTAGGTCCAAAGTGGGGGCAAAGTCACCAAAATCGTCGATTACTCCGTCTGACTCCGCCTCTACAAAGAGGACACCTTCGCCGTTGCAGTCAATCTCGATACGGCCATCATCATCTCTTTTTAACCTCCCCGCCATGGGATAGAAGGGGACAAGTACCCTGCTCAAAGCCTCTTTCATCACCTTAGGATCAAAAAAGTTAGCCGATCCAGTAGGCCGATAAAAGTAAATATATTTACAACCAACCCAAACTTAGAAACAACTGAGTCGTTCTCCAAAATAAGCAATATACAAGCAACCAAATATATTTACAACCAACCCAAACTTCACAATGAAATATACAACAAACAAACTAATGAGTCATTAACAAATATAAGATGTGAAATTTGGTTGATGAAGCCAATAATGGACAAAAAGAATCTAAGAAAACATGTAAAAACCCAAATCAGGTGGAAATAAAAAAGGTTATCCCACTAATTACTAAACAAAGAGATGAAAAAATAAAACCAATATACCCCACATCACAAACAATAACCAAGAATGCAACTAATTGTAGAATTCCAAACCCGCAATCAGAAAAACAAATTCACTCTATATATTAAGCAAAAACCCAAATGTAATCAAATAAAAATGTGGAACTTTTCAAAAATACTACATAAACTCACCATTCATCAACAAAACCCTTTGAGGTTTTCATGCCCTATCACAAATTTTCCAACACACCGATTTTCCAGATGAAATTTAACAAATCATTCCCCTAATTAAAGAGATATTGTCATAGAATATGATAATAAAGTAAAATGCATCAATTTATTCTTTGATATTGTCATTGTGAATATAAGCAAAAGGCATCTTAAATCTAGTTGCAAGAGTTCACCACGAAGAAAATTTAGTGACAACAATTGGTCTTCTAGCCTCCCCAAGTCAAAAAACACCATGTGAAACTCAATGTAAAAGCAAAAGATAAATATAATCAGAGCCCGCCTTCAATCTAACGCACAATTGAAGCTTCGCTTCTCCGAGTTTGAAAGATGTGAATGACAAAACCAGAAAAATTAGTGAACTCGTGTAGGAGAGAGAGAGAAAGAAATACCTGCTGGAATGGGAGAGGAAACGCGTCGATTGGCTAATAGTGGCGGCGGCGGCCGACAGCTGCAACAACAACCTTTGGCGGCAGTGAAAATTCGGCACCACCAGGTCCACGTTCGAGTTCCACAGCCGCTTCGCCGGGGCCTCCTCTGCCGGCCTCACCATCGTCGACTTTCTTGATGAAAGTTTTGAGATTAACAAGACGAGCGGGGAAATGAAAGTTTTGAGGGGCTTTGTTTTATTTTAGGATTAACAGTGGTCACGGCCTAGAGCCGTGACCCATCCACCGCGACCCATTAATGAAGTTAAGTGGGATGTATACTGCCTATGGTCACGGCCCATAGCCGTGACCCATACTAAGAAATGGTCACGGCCCATAGCCGCGACCCTCAATCTGTGATGCGTGACCCTTTTTTATCAACCTAGTGCCTGAATGAGGGATGGTCACGGCCCATAGCCGTGACCCACACCCAGAAATGGTCACGGCCATTAGCCGTGACCCTAAATGTGTGTGCTCTCTGCTTTGTCATGCCATGGGTCACGGACTTGGGCCGTGACCCATCCGCGACCAAGCTTGGAGGGAAATTTGGCGCGAGTTTGGCGCCAAGATGGTCACGACCTGGTCACGGCCCAAGTCCGCGACCACTGTGGTCACGGTCCAAGTCCGTGACCACTTCCAAAACATCGATAAATTAGTGTGATAATAAATATGGTCATGCCAAATATTGAGTCAGTCACGGCCCAAGTCCGCGACCAGCTGGTCGCGGACTTGGGCCGTGACCCACTGGGCGTGACCATTCGCAGGATTTGGTGTAGTGGGTGACGACCGAGGACCGAGGTCAATTCAGACCTAACTTAGGTGACGATCCAAGACTGGGGCCAATTCTGACCCAAGAGTGGTGACGACCGAGGACCGAGGTCAATTCTGACCTAACTCAGGTGACGATCAAAGATCGGGGACAATTCTGACCCAAGAGTTGTGACAACCGAGGTCCAAGGTTAATTCCGACCTAACTCAGGTGACGATCCAAGACCGGGGCCAATTCTGACCCAAGAGTGGTGATGACCGAGGTGAATTCTGACCTGACTCAGGTGACGATCCAAGACCGGGGCTAATTCTGACCCAAGAGTGGATAAAGATTGGATTTTGATTCTATTGGAGCAAGAGCTTTGTGATTTTGATCTGAGATGGGTAGATGATAGCTGGGGAAGCTTTTAGGAGACCTCACAGGGGGAATAATCTATTTTGGGTGCTGTAGGAGAATTCTGCTGGGGAACTGATCAGGTAATCCTTAGGGATCCTCCGGAGCTTTTCTGGGAGGAGTTTTCACTTGGTTTTTGAGGATTTCGCTGGGGAAGAGGGGTTCCGCTTGAGAGAATGAGAAATTTTCTTAGTAAAAAGGCTTTAAATCCTTCCTGGGATTTTTAGGAAATTTTCTGGGATTTTTCGAGGCTTTCTGGTATTTTCTGGGAATCTTTGTACGAAATTTAAGGGGGGTACCGGTCGGCATAATATGAAGGGTGCCATTCGACAGTGGCACGGACTTTTGGGCTACCTAGGGAAGGCAAGGGGTCAGTGTCGATCAGTATGGTAGGGGGAGAATCCCCTCATTTTTTCACAGTTTCTTTTGCTTTCTCTCTCTCTGCGATTCTTCTGCAAATCATTCTATCATCCAGATCTTCAAGAAAATGGCCGATTTCGTTAACACTGTAGTCCACTGGGAGTGGTTGATTGTTGATGATTGGGCGAATGTGGAGTGGAGGGCTAGGTTTCCTCTTGCTTTGGGGAGTGATAACTCATTTGATGCGTTTGAGCCTATTGCAGATGAGCGAACCTTGCTGCGGGAGCCATCGCATCATCGCTCTTCAAGAGTGATCCCCGGTGGTTATGTAAGTAACCCGACCTTTGGCATTCTTCTATTTTTGGTGATTTTTCTTTTTTGACCTTTGATGAGAATTTTCTTTTTCCTAGTCTGATATTTCTTTGAAGAACATGCGTGCCCGTGGGACAACGGGGGTCAAGGATGTCTGGGAGCATCTCCCACTTGTGGTGTGTTGGATGGTATCATCAGCGGGTTTTAGGCGGTTGGCATCTGCACTGGATGAGACGCCTCGTTTGACAGCGGTCATGTGCTCTTTGGGAGAGAGGTGGTGGGACACTACCCACACCTTTCATTTTGGATTCGGGGAGATGACGGTGACTCCCATAGACGTACAACAACTTCTGGGGCTCGATTGTGATGGAGAGAAGATAGAGGTGGATCGCTCTTTACGGGTGAGGTCGGAGGCAGTTCGTGCGACACTGGTGATGTAGGGAGGATAGTTTCTGGGGATTCAATCCAGTTGTCCCTGCTGAAGGATGTTCTACTGAGCAGGGTGATTGATGTGAAGGACGGGCTGCAAGTGAGGTAGATGGCCTGAATATTCATTCTTCTGGTATTAGGAGGTTTCATGGGGGCGTCGAGCGGCGGCGTCTTCCATTTATGGTTTCTACCGTACTTGAGGATGTTTTCGAACATCCCCTTCTATGATTGGGGGAGTCTGACCTTGGTGACCCTTTACTTTTCTCTGGATACATTCACCCGGTGCTGCCGATAAACTTTTACTGGGGCCACGTACCTTCTTGAGGTATTCTTTAGTTTGTGCATTTTTTTCATGCATTCGCATTTTCCTTTCATGCACTCGCATTTTCCTTTCATGCATTCGCATTTTCCTTATGCGTCTCTTTTTGCTTACGAATTTAGACGTGGTTCTATGTTGTGATTGGGTGCAATACCCCACTGATTGCTTTGAAGGACGACACTGTTGGGGACTTCTATCGATTGTTTCGATGGCGTAAGTCCAATCGACAGTCGAAGGGATCTCTTTCCCTGGAGGCGGTGCGTCAGGTCTGGAATGACCTGACCAGTGGTAGGGTAAGACTCTTTCCATTTCAATCTTGGTTTTTGCTCCTTCTGATCTTGTATTTATTTATGCTCTCTCGGAGATTTTCAGGTGACCTTTTACCAGTGGGGGACAGCCATTCAGGATACGGGGGCGATTGGGGTGAACGCGCGAATGAGGCATTTGCTGGCGCATGAGTTCGACCATTCCTGGTACCTCGGGGAGAGGGTGGTTCATCAAATTGCTGAGGAGGAAGTGGTGGTGCCACCCGCGCAGCCTCCTACGTCTATGAGGCAAGAGCGACTGCTGTCGGAGGATAAGAGGATCGCGAAGATGATTGGCGAGTCCTACTTTTTATACACCGATACGACTGCGCCGTATGACTATATGGATTTTGTAACGAGCTGGTTGATGGCGCCCAACATATATGATGCGCTGCCCTTCCCTCCGACGGGTTCGAGTCGGGCGGTGGGATCATCCCACAGTGGTGGTGGTCCATCGGCATCTGCGGCGGCGGCGACCTCGGAGGTCCCTTTTGTACGGCTGCATACCCCTTTATACAACATTTTGCGGGATGATGGAGGGATGGTGCCTATGCTGTACCGTCCTCATGAGATGGATCCGGAGGAGTTGGGTTTGACAGTGGAGGTCCTTCGACCTGCGGTATACCTTTTTGTTCTTCTCTTTCTTTCTTTTCTGTTTTGGTCATTTCTGCTTTGATACTGATTTCACCTTTTCTCTCAATAAGTCCGGGTGTTGACCACTTGGCTCAGGGACATTAGAGACTGGATATCTTCGGTGACTGCCCATATTCGGGATGCGGTTCCTGTTCCTTCTTACTTGGTGCCATCTTCCTCGTCTAGAGAGGACTCTGTCTCGGGAAGTGGTGGTGCGTCATCTCGCTGTAGGGGGAAGAGAGCACGCCGCAGGGGTGGAAGCTCTTGAGAGAGAGAGGGAGAGGAAGAATGTGGGTTCGGGCTGAGTCCCGTTGTTTTTTCTTTTTCTTTCTATTTCCTGCAAAATGATGTAACACAGAAAACAGATATATGCGATGCAATGGAGTTTTTTGACTATCTTTTATTTAATGATGAATGCATGCACATGCGCTTTTTACTTTGCTGCTGAGATCGTAAAAAGGAATATTTTTGGAATTTTTTTGAAGTAAAGTTTTTGATTAAAAAAGGGGAAATTTTATAAGGAGAAAAAGGGATTTAGAAATTCTGTTGAGAATGTCAATTTATTTTTATTGAGTTTTCTGATTTGACAAAAGAGGAAAAAAGGGAAATTTCTAAAAATGGGGGGGTTGCCGATCGACAAGCACCCTGACCTGCCTATCGACAATTCAGTCCAGTCCCATCAATTCAAAGCTTTTATTGGTACCCTCTTCAGTCTTTGGTACCTTGTGGGGTAGGATTCCCTCTTATTTCTGCAGGGATTATGTCCCTTGTGAGGGTTTTTAAGTATAAAAAGGGGGAAGGGTGGAGTTTTTTCATCATACCTTTGCATTCTTATCTACTTGCCCACTATCTCTTAGTCTTGCAAGATGGCTCTCCCTGGTAGCATTGAGTTTGTCAGCTACCTCGAAGCCTTGGAAGTAATGTGCTCCTATAATGTCGACTATGATGCTTTCAACATGCATCGAGTCTCCTTGTGGCGCAACCAGCCTATTGAGTGGAATATGCTGGTGGCAGCGGTACAATTCTGATACCCCGAAGACCATGTATTCCACTTTGGGTTGGAAGAAGTTTGTCCTACCTACGAGGAATTTTTTGCCATACTGGATGTAAATCCGAGTGTTGCTGCGACTTTGCCCGAATTTTCCCGTTTTCCTAGGGATTTATTGGCAGGGCTTCTTCATATGTCACCTTCGGCGTCCAGATCATTGGTTGTTGGAGGAATGATCTCCCTCCCAACGGTGCTGCGGTTCGTGCATTTGCGGGAAATAGGTGATGCTGGCTATGCTGCAGCCGTGGTTCTGGGCATGGTTTCAAAATTAATGTTGGTGACTTGGGGAGGTGCAAGTGGACCCATAACTTACAGCCATTACCTCATGGATGTCATATCGTCGCAATCCTGTGGTGGTGATACTGGCGGAGACCCTAAATGGCCTGGATGCCTGGAGGGAAGGCTGTTCTGACTTTTTGAGGGGTAGCCCTGTGATGCTGTTCATGTGGTTGTCTGAAAGATTCCGCTTGTCGACTCCGACAGAATATCCCTTGTCAGCCGTACCCAACTTCTTTTTGCTCTACTTCATCCGTGTTGGTTTACATGTTGAGAACTGGGAGCATTGGCTCGTGGAGCATGGGGCTTGTGGTCTGTATTGGTTCGTGCCTTAGTGGGGACACTTGCATCATGTTCTAGATCTAGGACGGTATTCATATGTGCGGCTGGTTGGTCTCAGACAGACCTCTTTTTACTTCCCTTGACGGCTTTTGGGCCAATTCAGCTAGGCGCAGGTCGTGCCCCCTCAGACCTCAAACTTCTTTCCGATAGAAGATTTGACTGAGCGCCTGCGTCTGTTGCTTGGATCTCTGTGAGAAGATCGGCGTCCGTCGAACCGTCCCTCTCAGTCTGTCGGGAACGTTTGGCATGCCCCCAAAGATTATATGAATTGGTTATGGAGGAAAGTAGTCAGTAAGATGTTGGCAGTGGAGACTGGAAAAAGATGGTTTGTTTTATCTAACACCATGGAAGGGGATGTTGTGGTCTTTTCGAAGATGGTTAGGCTCATCGGTCCATGGAGTGTTTACGACACTCTATTTAGGCAGAGGAAACTTGGGGTCCGCAGGACGTAGATGATGAGGGTGCAGGCTCCTCTGGTAGTTGTGGGTAGGACTCTTGGAGAGTTTATTTATGTAATAGGTAATGTATGTGGGGATTTTATTTGGATTTTTTATGGTAGTAGGGGGAAGGGGGATATCCGTTACTTTTTCTTATGTAATCCGTACTGTAATTTTTTATTAATGAAATAAACAAGTTTCTGATCACCCAGCTGTGAATTTTGATGAGTTTTGTATTTTGAATTATCTATACTGATCGCTAAGGCATACATAATCCTTTTATTCAAGTATTTTTAGAATGAACCGCCGTTCTCGGAGGTAAGAAAACAATAGTACTTTGTGAAAAAGAAAGGGCCGCGCTCATGTGAGGAGTATGAGCTGCCTACGTACCTTTAAGGATTTTGAAAAGTTTTAAAATAGTTTTTATAGAGGATCAGGCCCACGTAGTTCTGGGTAGAGGGAAATGAAGATTTTTTTTTAAGAATAGAATGGGGATGAGAAGAGTTGTAGCGCGCCGAGATTTCGGACTAGGGGTAGAATTTCTTGAGACTGTCCAGGTTGACTGGACGAGCCATATCCTCCCCATCTAGGTCAGTGAGCATGGCGGCACCGCCGGATAAGATTTTCTTCACAATGTAGGGGCCGCTCCAATTGGGCTTGAATTTCCCTCTGGGGTCCCAGATGGGTTCTACTATCTCCTTGAGGGCTAAATCCCCCTCCCGGACATCGCGATCCTTGACATTCTTGTTGAATCATCGCGCTATTCGGCGATGGTACCCCTATATGTGGTAAAGAGTTTTTAATATTCTTTCATCTAGGAGGGCTAGCTCATCAAGACGACTTTGGCACCAGTCTTCTTCACTAACCCTGCTTTCGAGCATGGCGCATAGCGAGGGTATTTCCATCTCCACAGGTTGGACTGCTTCCATGCCATAGACCAGGGAGTAAGGGGTAGCCCCAGTAGAGGTTAGAATTTAGGTTTGATAGCCCCAGAGGGTGTATGGGATCCGGTTGGCCCAATCCCTATAACTTTCGATCATCTTGTTGATAATGGCTTTGAGGTTTTTGTTGGCGGCTTCAACTGCACCATTGGTCTGAGGTCGGTAGGGAGAAGATTTGTGTCTCTGAATCCCTTACTCGTTGACTACTTCTATGACTTCTTATTCGAAATGAAACCCATTATCTGATACCAGCTCGTACGGGACCCCATATCGGCAGATGGTATTTTTCTTGAGGAATTTGGCCACTTTCTTAGCATTAAATACTGCGTATGACTCAGCCTCGACCCATTTGGTGAAGTAATCAATGGCAATCAAGATGAACTCATGTCCATTTGAAGCCTTTGGTGTAACCTTCCCTATGATGTCGACACCCCAGGTGGAGAACGGACGGGGAGAGGTCATGTTGTATAATTCTTGCAGAGGCAAGTGTTGAAGGTTGGAGAATTGTTGTCATTTGAGGCACCTCCGGACATAGACAGTGTAATATTGGATCATGGTGGTCCAGTAGTAGCCCTGTCGGATGATCTTCTTGGCGAGCATGTGACCATTCATGTGGGGTCCGCATTTCCCACTGTGGATTTTCTGCATTATTTTCTCAATCTTAGCCCCTGCGATGCAGTGTAGATGAGTTCCATCAAAATTCTGCTTGAGTAGAGCTTTATGACAGATGATGTACTGGGCGGCTAGTCTTCGGAGGGTCATTCGATCTTTCTTGTTGGAACCCTCAGGATACCTACCATGTTTGAGAAGGCACCAGATATCATAGTACCAGCAATCGGCTAGTTCGAGATCTTTAGTGGAGGCAAGCTCAATATGGTAACAATGGGTCGGTTTGTCTTGCTTTTAAACTAGGAAGGGGGTCATTGTTATTCCTTCGGGCATGTCGACCATGGAGGCCAAGGTGGCGAGAGCATCATCTAGGTTAGTCTTTTCTCGGGGTAGGTAATGGAAGGTGATATCTCAGAATTGGGAGGCTAACTCTTCTAATTGGGCATAAAAGGGTTGGAGCTTTTCGTCCTTGACTTTCCACTTTCTGAGCACTTGACCGATGATAAGGGCAGAATCCCTATAGACATCAAGGTATTGAATACCTTTCTTAAGAGAAACCTTGAGGCCCACTGTGCATGCCTCGTATACCTTCATGTTGTTGGTGCAAGGGAAATCCAATTTAATGGCGATGGTAGTGTGGGAGTCATCTGGGGCGATCAGGAGTATCCCAATGCCATATAACTTTTTGTTGGCAGCACCGTCAAAGAACATTTTCCATCAAAGGCGGTCTTGAGTGGTGCAGAGGATATTTTCATCCGGGAATTCGGAAATCTGAACCTTCGCTTCTTCTATGGGGTAATCGGCGAGGTAGTCAGAGATGGATCTTCCTTTAATAACTTTCTATGTGACATACACGATATCGAACTCGGTTAGGAGCATCAACCATCGGGCCATCTGACTGGATAAGGCGAGTTTATCAAGCGGTTATTTGATGGGATCCATTCGGGATACAAGTTTGATGGGAAAGGTGAGCATGTAGTGTCGCAACTTTTGGGTGACCCAAACAAGTGCGACACATGACTTTTCTAAAGCAGTGTAGTTGACCTCGTACCCGACCAATATGCAACTGGCATAATAGATGGCTCTTTCTTTACGGGAGTCCTCAAGGTATTGAGCTAGCAAAGCCCCAACAGCAGTGTCGATTATGGTTAGGTATAGGAGAAAAGGGAGACTAGACTGTGGTGTCACGAGCACTATAGGTTGGGTTAGGTATTGTTTGATTCGGTCAAAAGCTTCTTGGCAGGCCTCGTTCCAAACCTTGGTTGAATATTTTCGGAGGAGCTTACAGATCAGTTCACAAATGGAGGTTAGTTGGCTGATAAACCGGCTGATATGTTGCAATTTCCTAAGAAAACCTCGAACTTCTTTCTCTGTTCGGGGAGGTGGCATCTCAAGTATGGATTTTAGCTTTGGAAGATCTGCTTCTATCCCCTTTTCGCTGACCATGAATCCCAAGAGTTTTCCCTTTATAACGCCGAAGACACACTTATGTGGATTAAGTCGCATCTGATACCGTCGCAGTCATTCGAAGAACTTCCGGAGAGTGGGAACATGACCTTTTCTAGTTTTGGATTTGATAATCATATCATCCAAATAAACCTCGACCTCTTTATGAATCAGATCATGCAGGATGGTTGTGGCAGCCCTTTGGTAGGTAGCCCCAGCGTTCTTGAGACCAAATGGCATGACGGTGTAGCAAAAGGTTCCCTATGGGGTGATGAATGTGGTTTTTTCTTGGTGGTCGGGGTGCATCTTGATTTGGTTGTATCTGGAAAACCCGTCGACGAATGACTTGAGGGCATGACTGGCTGTATTGTCCACTATCATGTCGATATTGGGTAGCGGATAATCATCCTTCGGAGAAACTTTGTTTAAATCTCGGTAATTTACACACATTCAAACCTTCCCTCCTGATTTCGGCACAGGTACAATGTTGGCTAGCCATGTGGGATATTCGATCACCCGAATGAAACCCACGTTTAACTGTTTGACCACCTCTTCTTTGACCTTGAGCGACCATTCGGTGCGGAGTTTTCTCAATTTTTGTTTAACCGGCTTGTAATCTGGGTGAGTGGGGATCTCGTTCTGAGCTATTTCAGTATCGATGTCGGGCATATCCTCATAGAACCATGCGAAGACATCTACGAACTCCTTCAGTAATTCTTCGAGTTGAGCGCGCTCATGCTCGTCAAGGGTGTCCCCTATCCTAATCTCGCGCAGTTGGCTACTAGAAGCGAGATTAATAACAACAGTCTCTTCTTCATTAACTTGAATGCGGTTATGTTGTTTATTATTAACCTTATTTAGATCAGTTAAGAATTGTTCATTTGCAAAATCATCATCATCAAAAGTTTGATTATAATTCAAGCAGTTAATGTAAGGCACAGCAAGATACTCAAAATCTTCATTTATTTCATTGATAGGAAAAACAGCATTGAGAACCTCATCAAAAGAGGTCTCAATTACAGTTGATCAAGGATAGATAACAGAAGAAGAAATAGGGTAAACATTGGGGTTAGTGGAGATTTCAAGAGGTAGAACTGGCGTAGCATGCCAGTTGAGGATAGATGTATCAACAGCTTTAATCAGACGGGATGGGTCCATTGATGTAGTGCCTGAATGAACCATGCAGAGTGCCAGCCCCAATATCTGTAAGTTAAAAGAATTTTTGGGATCGCTTTCTTCAGTCTCTTCGACATCTTTGATGAACGATTGTACTTGGTGTGGGAAACTTTCGGCCCATGGGTAGCTGTCTTGGAAAAAGATCTCCACTCCAGGCTTCATCTTCTTGTCTGTGTGGTCATACCATGGTTCTGGAAAACTACAAAAGGGGAATTCCTCGCCTTCTTTGATGAATCATCCACTCAAGGAGTTTCCTGAGGTAGTTCGGATATAGTCTAATCCTCTCGTTGGTCGAGACTGGTGGATCATTCTGAGCTCTTGTTCTAATGGTTGATACCCCAAGCCACAAGGAGGGAAAGCTTTCTTCAGTTCGATGGGCCCAAGTATCCCCTGCTGCCTTTGTCCTAGCCCCAATCCGGGCATGAAGTGCATGTTTCTAAACATTTGAATCACATTGACATTTCCATGAGGGTCATATTCTAGACAAACCCTTTCTTTGAAACCGTCCCCTGCTGGGAGTAGGAGTGGCTCGACTCGAAATCCTGATAGGAGCATATCATTGGACCCGTATTGTATCTCATGAATTGGACTGCTGGTGCTTGCACCCCTGACATTTTCGTCGTCGCCCAAAATGGTGATGACTCGCCCGTCGACGAAAAACTTCAATTTATGATGGAGTGAGGAAGACACACCCTTGATATTGTGGAGCCAGGGTCGTTCGAGCAACAGGTTGAAACAAGCCGAAATGTCTATGACTTGGAATTCAACTACAGGGTTTATTGGGCCAACCCCTATTACAAGTTTTATGAATCCCATCACCTCACGAAGGGTATTATCATAGGCACGCACAACAGCGGAGGTTGGAGCGAGGTCACTTTCTTTCAGGCCTAAACACTTGAAGGTTCTCAATGGGTAAACATTCAAGGCGGATCCGTTATCGACAAGAGAGAGTGGCACGGCCTTTCCCATAACCTCGACGGAGATGTTGAGTGCGTGATTGTGATTCGGCCCAATTCTGGGGATTTCTTCTTCAGAAAATGATAGCATTCGAGTAGAGGTCAAGGATCCGACCAGATTTATCGCTTCTTCTGGTATGGTAGAGGGAGGAACTATGGGTCCAGTGAGTAATTTTATTAAAGAATATCTGTGCAGCTAGGAAGACATGAAAACACCCCATAGAATGATGTTAGCTTGGGTTTTCTTCAGTTGATTGAGGATCTTGGTCTCCTCGATGGTCAGTTCTGGCATAGGAAGGTTTTCAACGCCCTTCCCTTTCTCATTTATTGGTAGTGATCTTGGAACCTGGTGATGTCTCCCTGATCTGGTCATGTGATTTACTGAAGAAGGAAAGAACATAAATCCCATTTCCTCGTCAATCTCAGGTTGTGTTGCCACCCTATTTATTTCTCCAAGGAGTTCTTCAAATGATATCATCCCACATATGTCCGCTACTGGGCCGGCTCTTCCTGAAGCTTGTTCTTTACTCGAATCTTCGAATTCTTTCCCCCATCCGGTGGTAAGAATTCTATCTTTCCATGTAAAGTCGATGCATTCCACAACTTCAACGGCTTCTTCATACAAGTTATCCCATTCTGTGGGGATATGTGTGATTGAAGGGCCGAAGCGCCCTTGTAGTTTCAAAGTGTCAGGTAACCCGATGATACTGCAAATGCTGTTGGTTTGCCCAAATAATTCTACCATAGTCTGGACAACATCATCGAGGCTAACTTCATCGGTTGGTACCACCCACTTGTCTAAATTTTGGGACCATTCCCGTGCTTCCAAGAATAGTGTACTGAATCTCTGGCAATCGATGACCATCTGTGAAGGGAATTTCAGCCTGAACTCTAGGAGTTGGTTTAACACCTGTGATAATTCCATACTTCCATTTCCAGAACGGGTACGAACAGCGATGCATGCTCTGGTAAGGAGTGACAGTGCCTGATCAGCGAGGCTAGTAGGGTGTATGAAGAAATATGGGCAAATTTGAAGAGGTTTAGGAGAGTATATGGGTGTGATTTGAGTTGAGGGATCGAAATCTGGGTTTTCTTCTAAGAAGATGGCATTGGTGTGATTTAGGAGTGGGTTGTGAGTAGTGTTTGGCTTAGGATTGGCTGGTGGGGCGATGGTACCCCGGTTAATGAGATCTTGGATTATGTTCCGGAGGTGAAAGCATTGTTCGGTGGTATGGACGGTAGTTTGGTGAAAGGGGCAATGAGCATCGATCTTAAAGTTTCTTGGGAATGGATTTGGCAATGGACGGGGATCCAAGGGTTTGATGAGGTTTCGGCTTAACAGGGCTTGGTAAACTTTGGGGAGGGGAGCATGGAGTTCAGTGTATTCCTTTCGGATGGGGGTAGGGCGACTTTCTGGTGCCCATGATACAGTTGGTTGGGAGATGTTTTTGATGGTTGATACGGTAGAACTGACAGGCTTATCATACTTTCTAGGGGTGAATTATCCGGACACCTTCTTTGGTTCAACCTCTTTTTTAACGAGGCTTTCCTCGATTTCCACTCCAGCCTCTCTGAGAGCTCAAAAGTGGGGATAGTATTATCCTCCCATCGTTGCTCGGATATGGAGCAAGAAGTTCTTCTTCACTATGTTGACCTGTTCTTCCTCGGATGGCCGATTAGTCATGGTAGCTGCTTTCTCTCTCCATCGAGTTATGAAGTTACTGACTGATTCTCCAAGATTCTATTTGAGCAGCTCTAAATCACGACGGGTGACCTCAAGCTCTTCATTGTATTTGTACTACGACATGAATTCTCGGGCTACATCCTCCCAGCTACGGATTCTGGATTCCTCAAAAGGTAAAAACCATCGGAGGGAACTATCCTTCAAAGTTTGCTGAAATAATTGGGCCATCACTTCTTCAGAAGCCAGTAGTAAAGTCAGAGAACGATGATAACTGTGAAGATGAACAATTGGGGGTCCACTCCCTCCGAACTTCTCGATATTTGGCATCTTGAACTTCTCAGGTAACCTTTCTTTAGGATAAGGAGAGATGTGGGTGTAGTTCATGTAATTCCCAGAGATCCTGACTTGGTCAAACTTCTTGGTGAGCATCTTGAGATCCTCTTTGACTTTATTCAACTCCTCCTTTGGATCAACTACTACAGGCAGGTTAGCCATAGGCTGGGCAATGTTTGGCATTGGAAGCTGGGCAGGCGGCAGCCCATTGGCAGGAGGGGCACATGGAGCGTGCTGATATTCTTCTAAAAACTAGATAGGCTCGGGTGGACCCATAGCACGAGGGAATAGGGCCTCGAGCTCTTAAGGAACAGGAACTCGGTTTCATTGCATCTCTCAGACCTCGGTTTGGAGGTTATCAATCTTAGACACTAGCTAAGCTAGAACTTTCGTCAGATCCGACTGTATAACTGGTGCTTGATCTGTATTCTCCATGGAAGATGGATGGATTCTGGACTTGGAAAAAGTAGTAGAAGAACGGATGAAACTCTAGGGTGATTTGACTGAAGACCGAAGCCAATAGGGGCCAGTCCAAGGGCTTGCGATCGACCTGAGAAGGCGTAGGATGAGATTTATTTTTGAGAAAAAAGGAAGAACTATTTTTGGATTTTTGATAAAGAAGGAGAAATGTTTTTTGGATTTTTTTTATAAAGAAGGGAAAAATGTTTTTGGAGACGGAACTCAGCATGATTATTACAATTATTAGGTTTTCACTTGTATTTAATTCTCCTAAATGAAATGCCGGATGGGACCCGAGCCTGGAAAAGTGGAGGTCTTAATATATGCAAAGCTCACGGTTTGGACTTGTAACCACGCTCACGGACAGGGTCCCATTTTAAAAATGCCCGAAAATTGGGCGGCAGGCTGACCCGAAATTACTGTAAAGTTTCGAGTTGAAACCGGCAATCTAAAGTGCGTGTCCTAGGTCTAACACCTATATGCGGGTACGCAGTTGGTTGGGTGAATCGGCAAGGGTTCCCCTCTTTGGCGTGACTTCCACGATATACGTATTGCTCTTGTGGGCAATCAGTACGTGTGGATAAGCCATTCGATATACCTGAGTGTACGTGAATTGCCTCACCATATACCTCGTGGGGACGGTACGTGTGAGAGAGAATTCGATATACTCGATGTACGTGAATGAATTCCCTGTGATATGCCTCCCGTCATGACTTCGGTCAAATGGTATGATGCGGGAGAACCGTTCGATATACGTCGAAGGTATTTGGCCAATGGAAGGTGAGAGTCATATCGCTTAGGCTAACTGCGACCTGTCGGACCAGCGCCCATCACGAAGTGACCCTCCAGTTACTGGGTAGAATTTGGTCAATAGCAATGCTCTTTGGTGATGTTGTGTGAATCATGCATGATTCTCTTATTAGTATCTGACGATGAGAATGCCTTTTCTTTATTATGCCAAACAGGGAGTAAAGTACGAGTACCTCAAAAGTTACACCAAGTATGGATAGGTGATGCGTGCAACATGGGGATATATGTGATCCTAGGTGCACGTGGTACAAAGTGTACATGGAGAAATTTCTATAAGTGTGTGAATATAAGCATAAGTATGGGATACACATGGAAAAAGGAACATGCAGATATGGGGGGAAACATAAGAAAATATAGCATTCATGTAAATAGAGTCAAGCCCACAAAAAAAACATATCCTTAGTAGAGTCGCCACTATGGCCATCCCCGATCCTTGCCGTGCGGGCGGGCGCGTGGAGGAAAGGATCCTTCGGGTCCCGCGCGTCCCTCTCGGGAGTGCTTCGGTCGGCGTCGTTTGAGATGTGGTGAAAGAATGTAGAGAGATTCAGAGTCGCCAGTCTATTTTACTCAAAATAGACAAAAGAAAAAAGGGTAGCCACCCCGAAGGATGGCATCCAAAGACATACTGGTGCGTGCGAAACCGAGATGATTAGATAAGGGTTCGAAGGCTAAGTTATGAAATGGGAAGGTGTTAGGCACCCATTCCGCCCTTTCGGTCTTCATGAATATTTGTTATTTTCCTTTTGTTTCTTCCCGTGATATGTGTGCATGTGTATATATCGAATGGAGGTAGGAATCCTCGACTTGTATCATGGAAAATATAAAGCGAGTCATCCGTAGGAAGATATAAGAATAATATTAGAAAAATAAGATTTACGCGATTACCCCTACGTTGGTCGTTATAATGGAACGATAACGCATATGGAGTAATGCGTCACTAAGGGCAAGTATATAGAATGTAAGGAAAATGGATTTCGAGAAGATAGAAATTGAGAGAAAAGGTGAGAAAAAGGACTCGAGTCTCGGGTTTTACTCCAAGACGCCTACGTAGCCTATAAAGGCATCAAAGTCCACGTAGTTCGTATACAAAACGAGGGGTGGGGTTTATACCATAAATCCAAATGGGGAATCTCTTATTTGCAAGTGTGTGTGTGTGTGTGTAGAAAAAGTGTTTAAGTTGTGAGAAAAGTGTAAAAAAACGTGTGAGAATCCCTACTCGGAATTTATGAGCAAACCCTTTTTTTCTTTTTTTTCTTGGGTTTTATGAAAATAAAAGATGTAAAATAATACTAAATAAAAAGTATATTAGGATGTGTGAGATGAGATAATAAAAGTGCTAAATAAGAAAACAAGTTATTGGGAATTTAAGAAAATTTAAGAGAGAGTTTGAGAAAGTTGGACCTTCTTGAAGATCTTGAGCTTGATCTTGAATGTTGGAGAGCAGCCCTTGCACTTGGATGATGATGGAGAGTGGCTAATTCACCAAGTTTGATGAAAAAGGGTGATGAAAAGTGGAAGTAAAAAAGGGATTTGGAAGTTGAAATCACGCTGCCTTCGAGAGAGGTTTCTGGGATTCGTTCAGAGAGATTTTTATCAGATCTGGGCTCCCCCTTGGAAATGAGGTGAAGGCCTCCTTTTATAGGCCTAGGTAAGTGTCGATCGGCATATATTTGTTCCTGCCTATCGGCAGGTGCCGATAGGCAGCGTCTGGAACCTTCCATTTGGCAGTGCGCTTTAGGCTTTTTTGGAAAATCGCCCGCCGAGGGAAAACCGTTGGTCAGAATAATGCACGAGACATACCGTTGGAAAGGTAATTCAGAGACCTTTGAAATTCCTTTGGATCTCTCCTGGGTTCGGGAGCTGACTTTGGGTCAAATATGGCTCAGAAGCATTTGTCAGTCCATTGGACGGGGGATCATTCAGATGCAAATAGATCGTTCGTCCGCATGGTAAGTCTGAATCACGCACGAGGTGGACCGTTGGAAAGGCTTGGAGATGTAATTCGACATTCCAAAAAGTTTGACCCTGTTTGGAGAGTTGACTTTGGTCAATGGGCCCGAGAAGCATTTGGTGACCTCCCGAAGTCAAACGGATCGTTCGTCCGCATGGAATGTCGGAATCGCGCACGGGATGTACCGTTGGAAAGGGTATTCGGTGAACTTTGAATATTAATTCATCCGCGATCGAGTTGAAGAGTTTTCATAGGTCAAACAGAGCCCGGGAGCGCCCGGTGGCCTCTAGGTCAAGTTTCGGATGCAAACGGATCGTTCGTCCGCGTGGTAAGTCAGAATCACGCACGAGGAGGTCCGTTGGAAATGGTATTAGGTTCCCTTTGAAGATTCATTCAGTCTCGGTCGAGATGAAAAGTTTGACGTTTGGGTCAAACTGAGCCGAGGAGTACCCGATGGCCTCCAGGTCAGTACTCGGGACATGACTTGGGTTTACAGTGGTGAAGGGAGATACTAGGGACCTAAGGAGAGTTAGAGGGTAACAGAATGGGGTGTCTACAGATATGACTCAGTATGAAGCGATCGTTGGTATGGATTGGCTAGTTGCGTAACGAGCCATGATTGATTATTTCAGCAGGATTATTATTTTTGCCATACCCGGGCAAGAGATGTTCTTAGTGGCGATGCCTCGTCCTGAGGGAGGATCATACACTCACTTGTATTATATAGAGGAGGAGACCTCTAAGGAAGTGGTATTACCACTCGATTCGATTCCCGTTGTTAGTGAGTTCACTGGTGTATTTCAGGATATTCCAGGATTACCGCCTAGTAGGGAGATAGACTTTGTTATCGATTTGACGTCGGGTACTCGGCCTATAGCCCGCGCAGCTTATCGTATGGCTCCAACGAAGATGAAAGAGCTACGGGATCAGATAGAGCAGCTGTTTGGTTGGGGGTTTATCCGTAGGAGCACTTCGCCAGGGGTGCCCCTGTACTGTTCATAAAGAAGAGAGATGGATCATTGAGGTTATGTGTAGATTACCGGGATTTGAATAAAGTCACGATACGGAATAAATATTCGTTGCCCTGAATCGATGATTTATTCGACCAGTTGAGAGGAGCTTCCTTCTTCTCAAAGATTGACTTGTGATCAGGATACCATCAGTTGCGTATCAAGGAATAGGACGTCTCAAAGACTGCCTTCTTGACGAGATATTATTCCTACGAGTTTCGGGTTATGCCTTTTGGCCTAACCAACGCTCCAGCCGTGTTTATGGACTTGATGAATAGGGTGTCCAGAGAGTTCCTAGACCAGTTCATCATCGTCTTTATTGATGACATTTTGGTTTACTCCCAGACAGAGGAGGAACATGCCGAGCACTTGAGATAGGTTTTGCAGACGTTGCGTCAGAACGAATTATATGCAAAATATGAGAAGTGTGGTTTTTGGCTGAAGGAAGTATAATTTTTGGGGCATATCATTTCAGACAGGGGAATATCAGTTGATCCGGGGAAGGTATCGGCGGTGAGAGAGTGGGGACAAACCATGACACCAACTGAAATACGTAGTTTCTTGGGCCTAGCAGGATACTACAGGAGGTTTATTCGGGGTTTCTCTAAGATAGCGGGTCCCTTGACACATCTAACTCGCAAAGGTGTGTCCTTCATCTGGAGTGATGCCTATCAGTTGTCATTCGATGAGTTGAAGGACAAGTTGACCTCAGCGCCAGTGTTAGCTTTGCCCAAATCGGAAGTTGAGTATCTAGTCTACATCGATGTGTCCTTACAAGGACTTGGAGGTGTACTGCAACAGGAGAGTCAGGCTATAGCTTATGCTTCCTGTAAGCTTAAGCCTCACGAGAAGAATTACCCCACCCACGACTTGGAGTTAGCGGCAGTCGTATTTGCTCTTCGGATTTGGAGACATTAGCTTCTGGGAGAGAAATTTGGTTTGTTCATGGACCACAAGTCTCTACAGTACCTCTTCACGCAGAAGGAACTTAATATGCATCAACGTCGGTGGCTTGAGTTCGTGAAGGATTATCAGTTCGATATCCAATATCACCCAGGGAAGGCTAACGTGACAGCAGACGCGTTGAGCCGTAGGCCAGTAGGTGAGGTGGCCGAAGTGTGGAGAGAAAAATGGAAGGAGTTGGGATACCAGGATGCAGTGGCCCGATCATTCATGTCTGTGATGATTGTTATGCCTCAGATTGTTGACAGAGTGATACAGGCCCAGGCAAAAGACTCATTATATCAAGAGAAGATAGTTTGATTACTAGTAGAGGGAGCCAAATCCTATACCGTTAGTTCAGAGGGGGGCTTACGCTTCAATGGGAGACTGGTCGTTCCAGAAGGGGAAGACTTGCAGCACGAGGTAATGCCAGAGTCATACGATTCGCGATTTGTAGTACATCCTGGCGAGGATAAGATGTACCAGGACATGAGGCGATAGTACTGGTGGAGCGGGATGAAGAGGGATATTGCCGAGTTTGTTTCTAAATGTGCCACTTGTCAGCTGGTAAAGGTGGACCATCAGAGACCGACAGGACTTCTACATCCATTAGAGGTCCATATGTGGAAATGGGAGAGCATTTCCATAGATTTCATCACGGGGTTGCCTACATCACAGAGGGGTCACGACTCCATATGGGTAATCATGGATCGGCTGACCAAAGTTGCTCATTTTTTACCGGCCCGGACATACTACACTACGGGACAGTATGCCCAGATTTTCATAACGAAGATAGTGAGACTTCACGGGGTACCTCTCAATATCGTGTCTGACCGATTCAAGATATTTGTTTCACAATTTTGGGAGAGTTTCTAGGAGGCCATGGGTACGGAGTTGCTACTGAGTACGGCGTATCACCCGCAGATAGATGGGCAAACCAAGCGGACAAACCAGATGTTAGAGGACATGTTGCGTATGTGCATCCTAGACTTTAGAGGTGATTGGGAGCAGTACCTTCCACTGGTGGAGTTTGCTTATAATAACTCCTATCAGTTCACCATTGGCATGGCTCCATTCGAGGCGTTGTATGGTAGACCTTGTCATTCCCCAACATGTTGGTTAGAGGTAGGGGATAACAAAATCCTTGGGCCGAAAGTGATTCAGGATACTTCGACAAGGATAGAGATGATATGGAGCAGTACTCGGGTAGCTCAGGACCGACATAAGAGCTATGCTGATGCCAAGAGGTTCTTCAGAGAATTCAAGGTGGGAGACCAGGTGCTACTCAGAGTATCTCCGATGAAGGGGATTATGCATTTTGGGAAGAAGGGGAAACTGGCACCAAAATATGTGGGGCCATTTCCTATCATCGAGCTGATTGGGCCAGTAGCATATAGACTTGGGTTACCGGAGCACTTGCATAAGATTCATGACGTGTCCATATTTCCTCGCTAAGGATATATCTTAGGGACTATTTGTCTCATACTCACATTGCTTTAGAGGACATCGATCTACCGCCCTATAGTTCCTACGAGGAGGGGCCGATTACCATTTTGGACCACAGCAAGAGGAAACTGAGGTCGAAGATGGTACCATTAGTACGTGTTCAGTGGTGACATCATAATGCCGAGGAGTCCACATGGGTGCGCGAGGATGAGATGCGCGAGCGTTATCCAGAGTTAATTTTACCAGGTATTATTCAGTTCTAAATTTCGGGACAAAATTCTGTTATTAGGGGGGGAATATGTAATACCCCGTAATTTTATGAATTTTTATTTAAGGGATTAATTGAATTAAATGAGAATTAATTGGAAATTAATCCGGAGGTAAATACTAGCGAGATGTGAATTGGTATTTGATTATGATGTTAAAATAAAACATTACTGAGAATATATGGTAATATACGAGTGTTGAAAATATTAAAATTATCGCGAGGCAGAAATACGACAATTTGAGAAATTAAGTTGGGACGCGTGTGTCAGTCGCGTCAAGAATGAAATTAATTAGATTAAAAAGTAAATTATATTTTTATCAACCGAATGGTCATTTTGAGTGCGCCAATGTATCGGAAAGGGTCAAAATAGTCAGAAAATAGTAGCCGGGGGTTTAGTTTGGGTCCCGGGGCATTTTCAGGCCGAACCGGCAATCCAGAAGGGTATTTTGGTAATTTTAAAAATTGAGGAGTTAAGACCCACGAATTTTGATGGTTATTAATTAATAATTAGTGAGCCCACTAAGGCCATTATCATCCAAAAATAATAGAAGTGGGCTACGGGAGTTTGAGAGAAGTTACAAGAGGTTCCAAATCAAAACCATCACCCATCACCACCATTTTGGAAGGATTTGTGACAAGAAAGAGGAGAGATTCATCCTTTAATCACCAACAACAAATCTGAAGAACAAATCTAAGGCAAGTGGTTTAGATTCATTACTTGCGTTGAATATTTCCTCCATGTTTAGTGTAGAAATTAACATATGTCTTGAAAGATTGATGAAAACCTAATGGAAGTCTTAGGGTTTGCATGTAGAATAATTATGGACGAAATTAGTACTCAAATGTATATCTTTTGATGGTTTAAAATTGATTAAAAAGGAGATCATATGTTCAATTAGATTTTGAGTTCTTGTTGTTAGGGTTTGTGGCAAAATTTGGGGATTTATGGATTTTACATGTTGATTTGAAGGAATTAACCCAAAAACAATGTTAGGAAGTGATCTAGGGTGGTTTAGAATAATTTAAGAACCTTAAAATCCGATTAGTATGAATTTGGGATGACTTTGGAGAAGGGAAAAGTTGAGAAAAACGAAATGGGTGAAAACTGGGCACTTTCGAAAATCTCGTTAGAAGACCAACTCAGGTCGTTCGAACGACCTCGTTCGAATGAGCTTCTGACGAGATTCCAGTAGCCCTTCTAACGAGTTCGTTCGAAGCCCTTCGTTCGAACAAAACTCGTTCGAACTACCTCATTCGAATGAGATTTCTAATGAGTTGACAGAATGACCTAGTTCGACCGATTTTTGTTTCGGACTTCACATAGGCTTATTTATTGGTATTATTTTTGGAAGAACTTCAATAATTTTGACCCTAGAGAATTGATGTTTGGAACTTTGTGAACACTTAGACTCGAGGAAGACTAGTAGGTATATTTGTGAGACCGGAGTATAACTTACGATTTAATTTTGGAGAAAGGTATATAATACTTGTTAACCTTTTTGAGTTAGGCTTTAAGTAATTGAGATTTATGACGTGAGATGTGTCGGCGGTCTATATTGTATATTATCCAAATACTTATAAATTTACAAACTTGGATGACGGTATAAGGGGAGGAGTATACCTCTATTAATATTATAAGATATCTAAGATGTGTGAATGCTTAGTATATGGACTTATATGTGTATAACATACCTACCATACTTGCTATCACGGGAGGACGACTTTTGATCAGGGCCATCTAATCTTTGTGTGCCTACGGGGGGATTTAGAATGCTACCTCAAGGATTTAGGTCAGAGAATGACTTATTGGTGAGTTAATAAGTCAGCTGACCATGGGAGCGTAGGTATGTGCATGACCCATGGATATGTGAACTATGTTCGCCTCCATTATGTGTGTTTGTTGCTTATTGAAACGTTTCCTGAGAGATTCGGAACACGTGGTCCTTATGTACATGATGTACCGGGATTCGATAGCAGAGTATGTGTGCACCGCAGCTTAGCCTAGGGGTGCCATTATTGCATATTTATGATGAGATTAATATACTGATAATTGAGATGAACTGTTTATTAAAGTGTAAGTGTGAATAATTCTAACATTTTAGTAGAGTTAAAAATGGAAAATTTCTTAATAATTATTATAACAAATTCTGACGAATTAAAAAGTAAGACTCTCTGTTTACATTAAGATGTCGGGAATCGAACTTGAATTGTAATGTAAAGTCAATTTATGGATTGTACTAGTTAGATAGTGGAATAATTAGAACGGGTACGGGTACGTTAGTTGTGCACGATTAGTTGAGAGGTGGGAACTCATGTGAGTGCACGCACTATCATGTACTTTATATTCACTGTTTAATGAAATTAAACACTTGCTATATTTTCAACTGTTTTCACAATCGGGCTCTGACCAGTTTGCTTTCAAATCTATTTTCTTGTAAAAACCTTTTAGGTACCCAGCCACAAGGACACCAAGCTTAGAAGTTCCATTCCAATGACGTGTTATAGCTGCTGTAGAAGTTACAGGATCCCGATAATAGATGCTTCCACTTTCCGCTTTGACTCCATCTCAGATTTATTCATCTGTAGGGCATGTCGCCCCTTTTCTCTTAGAGACAGCTTAATTACTCAGTTCTATTTCAGTTTTGGATTAAATTAATTAGTGTTTCAGACTTTGTATTTGTTTTATTCAGTATTCGGATTATTCGGAGGAGTGTTCCTCCAGATCCATTTTTATTCCATTATTATTCTATTGTGATTGTGATGTGACCGTGGTATCATTATTTCATAATTTAACTTGTTGCATGTTGATCTAATTTAATTAAAATTGACAACTCACTTTTTAAATATTAGGTGGCTAGTAATTGTTAAAATGTTTTTCGTTAGTGATGCTATGAATTGAACCAACTTGACATTTTATATTAATTTGAATAAAGGAGTAGCTACCCTGTATTTAATTAGATGGGGTGTCACAATCATAAGAAGGAAACATATCATATATCCAATTTCCATTTTGAAAAAAGAAGGGCATATAATATGGATGCAATATGGTTTGAAGGTAGAATATTTGATAATGTGATTGAGAGGTTATGTGTTTGTGGTTTGTATCCGGTATCACATGAAGACGACTGAGAGTAAAACTATAAATAAACTATAAAAATTATTCGTATATGTGTTTTTACTTTGTTATATGATAAGGAAAAGTTACATGATAATGTTATTGGTTATAGAGTTTTCTTTTAACGTTACCACATTTGTGGCTCTAAATTTATTGAAAACAGAGTGGGTATTATATTTAGGACATAGAACTGTATTTTAAAATTTGGGGAAGATTTTCTTTTTGTGTTAAATATATATTGGCATATGGAAAATAAATCGCTTAGAATTCAGGGCTCCTTTCATCTTGACAGAATTTCTGGAAACTATAAATTCTATTTAAAATAGGGTTAGTGATGTAATATATTTATCTGCATTACATGGGTGTATTTACTAAATATAGTTTAATAAATTTTATACAATATTCATGTATATTTATATATTCATTTGCATAAGATTGTACGTAGGATTTCAAACATGCCCACAGATCGCGCGGGGTCTAAATCTAGTTAATTTGTATTGTTAGGGTCTCAGGAGGCTAGAGTAAATATGAGTGGAGGTGAATTAAATAATGTAAATTAGTATGGGAGGAAATTGCTTTTAAACGTTTATCCTTTGGCATGTGATGTGGTTCTAAGTCAATTATTTCTAATACTAGGGGTAAATCTTCATGATGCACTGACTAAGCTAAGGTGTATATCTCACAATAAAGTATGGGATAAGACTTAAACCTCAAAAAATATTTAAAATAAATCATTGAATCGAAAACAATTAATGAAAAGAGCTAATGGCCCAGGAATATTAAAAGTATGTTTAGTTCTTGCCTTACTCCAATGTTTTTATGGACTACAACATGAAATTAAAGATGATATCATGTAATCACAAGCAAAACAATACATTACCATAGATTTTGAAGTACTCGTTATAAGCCTGTTATGGTAGAAAACATATTACACAACATTTTCTTATAAATGGGGTTGGAAACAACCCCTAATAATTCCAACATAAATATACTACTAAACTCATTTCCTTTATAATTCTCATATGCCTTCCTAAAAGGGAAGAAGTCTGGAATTTATAATATAGTCTTTTCCACCCAATTTAAAGAAGAAAAACCAGATACAATAAAGAATACAATACTAACAAAATCTGAATATTATATTTTCCACCCGCCTAAAATTTGCATGCATACTTGCATGATACATATTTTAGTATTTACATATGCAAGAGATTAAAACTTTCTCTCTCTATTCAGATTTTTTAATTCCCAATATCACACTTAGACAAACTACATCTCCATCTCAGCCTCTAACTCTTTGGATTTAAAAACAAAAGTAATACATAACCCAACATTGAAAGAATTATGACAGTTTATATCGACAGAGATGTCAAGATCTAAAAAACATCATTGTTTAATCTGGAATTAACATATATGAGGATAAAAATGGATACAAAACAATCTCAAATGAAATAAAAAAAAGAATTTTTGAAAGGAAAATAAATAAAACCCGTTATATGCCTTTTTCATTTTATTTTTTCGTTTTGAAAGGAGAACATTAAGTCCTTAAAGAAATATGGTATATGAGATATATAACCAAAAAGTTCCATAACCTGAAGACACAATAAAGAAAAAAAATATATGTTTTCTACTCTATGATGGGTATCTCGAGGACAACATTTACACATAAAAGATTCAAATAAAGTCTAGTAGTTTTTTCAACATATATTGGGTTTTATTACGTACTTTGGCCAGCAATTTAAGCAAAGGACACAACATCTTAAAGCATGGGCTCGTGAGTAGTTTTATAAACAACAAACCAAAACTAACCAAAATGAGGTGACCAACAGAGAAATCAAACAAGGTTAAAAAAAACAAATAAAAATAAGGAATATAATCTAGCATCAATAATAAATCAAATCAAGAACAAAGAACTCTTCATCAAAATGTTGAAGCCCAACCAGCAAATTAAACTTGTAATCTTCAAGATACCATCCATTAGAATTACAAATCAGTACATCGTTAAAGTAAATTTGGTCAAAAAATCTCCTTCATTGTAATCATAACTACATAAAAGATTCCCTAACCAAATAACCCAAATCTTAATAAAGCCCAAACAAGAGTTGAGGGATAATTTTCAAAGAGCCTGGGTCGTTGGTTTATAGAGTAGTTGGCCGTGGATTAGAAATCGGTGATGTAAAATTGATGAGTGGATGAAAGATGATTTGGTCAAAAATTATTTTCAGGATGTACCGATTTGGGTTCAACAAATTTTACTTTTGATCAGTTGATCACCCTTGTGAAGGTTCGACAACTGTGGCGATTATAGAATCAAGCCGACTACCGGACATTTTTATTATTTGTTTGAGTCAAACTCCATAATTGTCTCGTCTTAGAAAGAGCTTGAACAAACTAATCCATGTCAATTTAGGTTGGCGTCAGTGGAATTTTTGTGATCGTTCTGTGAAAGTCCAATGGAAATAAATGGACCGAAGTTTTGAAGAGCGATCTCCTTGAGATCCGATGGCGACTTTCTCCAATTTTCTCGCCTCTAATTTGTCCGTAACAATAACTTGATCTTTTTGGTGTCGGGTCTTGGCTAATTTATACAAATATGAGATCCCGATGATCTCATTTTTCTCAGTGGCACATCGGATGAGATAAATAAGAGTTGGTCAAAGTTTTGAGATGAGGTGGTGTAATATATACTTAAATAGATGAAAAAAATATATAACTTTTGAAATGAGGGATATCAGGGATCAAACCCATTAAACTACCAGCCATCCATAAATTGATGAGAAAATGAAAATAACAGATGAAAAAAATAGTACAACGGGGGTAAGAAGAGATGCGTTTAAGTGGGAAAGAGGGATCATAGGAGGTGAGAAAATGAGAACTGGACAACTGGGGAAATAACATTAATATTTTAGGAGAGTCACATCTCCAATAGACAATTACAAAAAAGAGGTCCATGTGGACGCTCTAAGCAAAGAGATTTTTTAATTCTTGTGTAGCTTTTTAGAGTATACAAAGAAGAGACCAATAATTAGACCTATGTTTAATGAGAGATATTTGGTGAAAGATGAAAGAAAAAAGAAATTATACTTTTCAATCCCATAAAGTGAGTAAATATGAATTGAGCACAAATATTCACTTAGAGAAAAAGATGATGACACCATCAAATGTAATTTTCTACCACCAAAATTAACCTTCTAGTCTTAGTTTGGTGGATAAGAGCTACAGTGTAAAGCAAGATGTATTTTGTGTTTTAATCGCACTTTCCCAAACAAATAAGATACTGACCAAAATGACTGCTTTTTGTAATTATAAAAGCACTAATTTTGCTAAAATAATCTAGACATGCACATATTCTTCAAAATTTCACTCACCAAAGCTGACAAAGATATAAGTACTCCAGAAATTGGGTTTTATAAGAAAATAACAATACCTTTTTTCTTTTCTTTTGTGTGTGTGTATTGGGGGGAGGGGGATTTGATTAAAAAACAAAATATAATTTTTATTTAATTTTGTGTCCACATTTAGAAAAATTAATGTTGATTTCGTAGTAGTAGTAACATTAATACACAAATACTGACACTAATATGTCCAGTCGATGTCACTATTCGTGTGATAATATCACTATAAGATATAAATATTATTTTACAAATTATGTTGGACTAAACATTAAATGAATTTTTTTTAGGAAGTAACATTTATTTAACCCTTTCCAATTTAGATAACCATTGGTTGTGTATTATTATATTTTTTTTAGGGATGTTTTGTTTGCCCACCATTTTGTTATTATTATTAGACTTAGTTTTGCTTTAGCTTTACCCACCATTCTATAAAAAGTGTTAGAAAAGAAAGAACAAATGTCGCTAAAGTCAAAATGATGGAAAAGTATAAAGAAAAATAAAATGGTGGCTAAAGTCTCATAATGAAAACTAATTAGTGGGTGAAGTCAAAATACTTCTTTTTTTATTTGGTGTTTTGAGAGAATTTTATTTTAATAAAACAAAAAAAATGCTTACACTATAACGAGGGCAACCTATTAGCTCAAACACCTCTTACACTTTCTAATTAGGTGTGCATGTGTATATTTGTCCTTAATTTTGTTGTAAGATGGGGACCCCAATTTTCGTAATTTAATTCAAAATTGTGCAAATTCATAATTTATACTTTCTAGTGATTGTTGTGTCTAATTTATGAAATTGATGTTGGAATCTTAATGTTTTGTTATTTTTTTTATAGATTGCAAAGAATATAATTAATTAAGTAACTAATTAATCTTGTTTACTTTACCAGTGGCAATACCCAAGTTCGGATATGAAACGAGGTGGCTTAGTATTAGGTTGACAACCGACTGTAAAATTTATACCAAATCTTTATGATGGATTCTATAGTAAAAGAAAAAAAACATAAATAATAATAACATACAAAAAATTAGATTTGGTACGTGGAATTTAGGTATACATACTAGAATGTATAAAAAACTTATGGATACCTTAAAATGAAAAAAATGAGCATAACATGTATACAAGGAACTAAATGGAATAGAGAAAAGGTTAGAGAGATAAGAGAAGTTTATAAATTATTTTATTCGGAAGAGAGAGATAATTGTAGAAAGGGGGTACTTATCGTCGTTGATCACTATATGAAAGATAAAGTGGTCGATGTTAAAAGGTGGGGAGATAGATTAATGAACATTAAGATTATCTTAGATAAAATAATATTGAATGTTATAAGTGCTTACGTGCCCTAAGGAGCTTTAGATGAAAATGTAAAGAAATTATTTTGAGAATTATTAAACTATAATAAATTCGTACGCTTGAAAACATATTGTTAGGAAATGAGTTGAATGGACATGTAGGACTAGAATGGGACGGTTATTCAAGGATACAGAGGGGTTATGGTTTTGGTGAGAGAAATGTAGGAGGGAAAACTATTTTCAGAATTTGTGCGACCTTCGATCGAGCAAACACATTTTTGAAAAAATGGAAGAACATTTAATAACGTTTAAAATTGGCAAGAATAAAACTCAAATATATTATTACTTGCTTCGAAAAAAAGACTTGAAGACATGCAAAGACTGCAAGGTTATACCAGGTGAAAGCTTAACAAATCAACATCGTCTACTAGTAATAGATTTAGCCATTAAAGGAGTTAACTATCGAAAAGAGAAAACATGTTATCAAAATATAAAATGGAAGGATTTAATAGGATGCAAAAAGATAAAATTTAAGAAGAAGTTATTGTTAAACATCAAGTGAAATTAGAATGACAATGTTAACAACATTTGGCCAAGAGCGAATATTGATATTGAAGAAATAGGTAAGAAAATTCTAGCTGAGACTAAAGGGAGAAGATTCATTAAAAAGAGACTTGGTGGTGGAATGAGGAAGTTCAACATATAATAGAAAAGAAACAGATAAGTTTAAAAGAATGGTAAGAGAGTAAATACCAAGAAAACTTAGAAAGGTATAAGAAATTAAAAAGTGAAGCAAAAAGCTTTGTTAGAAATGCGCACAAAATACACTAGATAATAGGTAGAATAAATTGAGTACCAAGGAAGGTGAGAAGGAGATATATAAATTGGCAAGGCATAAGGATACACAGACAAAGGATATGGGACCAGTTAAGTGTATAAAAGATATAAACCAAAATGTATTAATTAGTGATAAAGAAATTTTAGATAGATGGGAAGACTATTTTCAAGTATTATTGAATGAAGATTATCCTGAAAAGGATATTAAGAATATAAAACCAAGTATAGGGATGGTGTGTCCAGTTACTAAAAAGGACGTAGATATATTATGTGACACCCTGCCTATTAAAATACCGGATGGACAACCCGTGATCAAAATAACACGTTGGTCTCATATGGCTCATTCTTAGCATCACTGTTGAAAACTTTTTAAGGTTACTAACCACCTAGTAATTTAATTAGACCGGTGCCAAATTTTATCTTACATTAATTAACAACGTGCGGAAAATAAATAAAAAATTAAACCATCAACAACAATGATAATTAAATCCAACACAAATTAATACTATAACTGAAGATGTCCGAATCCACGATCGATTAAACAATAGAATACAAAAATAACTAGAATAATAACCTGGATACACAAAATTTGATAAATAAACTAAATACAAAATCTGAGGGCGACATGCCCGAAAGAGTACTGAAGAAGAGTTCCTACACAAGGAGTAAATGAATGAAGTGTCTATAAGAAGGTCATGTAACTTCCACATGAGATGCAACTGCGCATCCCTGGATAGAATCCTCAAACTGGGCGTCCATGTGACTAGACATCTAAAAGATTTTGACACTGGTCAGAGCCCAAGTAAAACATTTTAAAAATATTTAGCAAGCAGTTAAATTGCAATAATTAAATATGCATGTACACTTTTCATATTTAAGCTAGTATCGCACTCTCTGGAGATATAGCTCACCCGTCATCTAATGTGAACACCTAGCTATTTCCTTCTAACCTCCCTAGTTCTGCTACCCCGTCTAACTAGTTTGAACCAATTCTTTTCCTCCATACAAATTCCCTTTTTGCCCGCTCATATTTCCCATACAATACGTTATCAAAATTTTCTTGTCTTTTAGCGAGTTATGGATTTTCCATTTAAAGATTAAGTTCCACATACTTAGGTTATTTTAGATGTTGCTCTCTTTCTCATATCCTAGAACTCACAATAGAATAAGTTACAAGAATATATATATATATATATATATATATATATATATACACACACACAATACCCCTAGGCTGAGACCTGCAGTGCAAGCATACTCTGCTAATAAGTCTGGGTATATCATCTACTAAGCACACACAATAGAATAAATCACGAGTATATATATTTATCATTCTATTTTATATATACTAATACTGCACCCACATGTTAATCTGCGACGCAAGCATACTCTGCTATTAAGGCCCGGTACATCACGTACTAAATAAGGACTGTTGCTTCTTTATCTCTCTCGAACCATAAATAATAATCACACATATTGGAGGAAAATTATAGTTCCAAGTCAAAAGGGAGACGCAGATACCCACTCACCCCTATGACCATCTGCACTATCACTCACAGATAGGCTGTACCAAGGTTCTATGTTCTGAGGTACAAGTCAATATTCCCCCAAATGGGCTCATCAGAATAAGACTATCCTGGCGCAAAAACCTCGGTGATAACAAGTAGCGCGGTATGATGCATACACATAAGAAATTATACAGTAGGCGCTCATACAACCTCAACTCAACTCAACTCAACAAAGCCGACTACATGAATCCTATTTTTCCATTCCATTCTGTCCAGTGCAATATCTTCGGTTAAACCACATGACATCATGTCCTTTTTTATAATATCCCACCAAGTTAATTTAGGCCTACCTCTACCCCTTGTGTTACCATCAATACTAACTCTTCCTTACAGGAGAATCCATTGTTCTACGCTTGACATGTCCAAACCATCTAAGTCGATTTTCTCTCAATTTATCTTCTATAGGAGCTACTTTTACCGTTTCACGAATTTGTTCACACAACCTATATATTATTTTATCTGTAGGTATACCCATGGCCTATAGTACGTGTCTCATACGTACTATATATATATATACATATATCACGAATATTCTACGTATCATTAAATTTCAATTATACATCTCATCGTATATTCCCGAGTATCCCTGACTGCTCGAAGTGTGTTAATTAACCTTTAAAGTATTCCAGCAGGTAATTCACTCATATCCTACTGGTCTCCGTCATAAGTTCACTCACCTTCACCGTGATTCATTCTTATTCCCCGAATTCAGTACATTGCAAATTACACCAACTAATCCAATCAATTTCCCATTAATTTACTTATTAAAGTAGCGTCACCCAACTACAATATTCCGACTCACTCCTTCGGTACGTATCTCCAACCTTTAAAATTTATCACACCAAGTCCCACTATTAGGTCCTTTATAAAATCCAATATTCGATAAGTTATTATATACATCAATATTAATTTAAACCGACTACCCTTTGCCTAACTCCTATAGCACTATCCTAAAATATCCGTCCTATAACCCAACCCTTCCTTTAATTTACTCCACTTTAATTAATTTAACTTTGTAGTGTGACACAACTACAATGTCTGGACACATTCCCTCGGTCCATAAATAATTATATATGAATTTATCTCCCAAAATTTCTCCCATAAGCTTTGCACCCTTATGTAATTCAAACATCCCTAATAACTTATTCCCAAAGTCCTAGGTACCAAGTTATAATTTAATTCTCGCTAATTAATACCCCTAAAAAGTCCCACCAAGGAAATTAAGACTAAATAAATAAAAATAAGGGGCGTTGCCAAAAATCATGCTTAGTCGATCGATCGACTCCCTGGGTCGAACGATCGATCGACCAGTTCATCTTCTTCGCCCTCATGTTCCGCCATTAACGAATTTCCATGCTTTATATCCTCAATTTCAAACATTATTTTATTATCTTCATCATATATCAAACCTTAAAACTAGTTTTACTCATCATCATAGTTTCACAACATTAACGATTTCCATTAAAGATAATAAATTTCTAGGTTTGGGTATCTCACAATTTCACACGATTTTAATCATCAATTCAAATCTCTCGTCTAAACTAATTTACAACCACTACAGAAATCATGGTATCTCATATTAAATTTGACACCCACTCATATATTCACATCAATTTCACTTGTAATTCACCCAACCTGTTTGCTTCTCCTAAGACCCGTTTTCATACGAGATCTCGCCCCAAAACAAATTTCGTTATAGTAATCAATCCCAAAATAAATATGGTTTATACCCACCATGATATTAATTGCAATAACGCAAATTAAATGAAATAAAGTTTAACTAATTCCCTAGATGAATTCGTAGAGTCCGATTCCTTTGTTGTAGATGGAGATTTGACAGAGAACACACTCCTCTTCTTGATTTGGCTCCCAAAATATCCCCAATTTTCTCTCCCAAACTTCCTCTGCAGATTTAGGTTTTCTCCCATTGAGTTATGGCTACCCCTAACTCCCTTAATTAGCTTTTATTGGCCTAATTCCGTTTTTAGACTAATGGGCTTAATTAAAATGGCTCAAACACTCCCGTGTGGGCCCGATTATGCCTAAAAATGCCCCGAGACCCAATTACTACCCCCCGGATACTCTATTTTGACTATCTCGACCCTTTCGGAATCACCCGTACACTCGGAATCATCATCCGAGTTACTTAAATGAAATCTCAAATTTCAACCTCAAATTACGACACATGTATTCTTAAAAGAAATAACCCGAATTAATTTAAATCTCAATTCTCCAAATAAATTGAATATTCCAATTTAAATAAATCTCCAAATTAAATAGTTTCTCCAAATCACCAATTTAGTTGAAATTATAATTCTCCAAATTAAATAAATTATTTATCCTAAAAAATAGGGCACGTTACATACTTTCCCCTTTCAAAGGAATTTCGCCCTTGAAATTTAGATGAGTCTAGTACTCCAAGCCTCGAATACTTCCTTACTCACATGTCTCTAATATCACTACACATATTTTTACCTCTCCTAATCAAGAATAATGTTAAAATTAAATTAATTGTCCAGGGCGCCCATACACCTAATACCCATGCATAACTGCACAAAGGTTACCCAACTCCACTAGCCTTAAATTATAATATAACTTTCATCTTATGGTTATAACTACCTAAATGCATAATAGCCAAGGTACCAAAACTATGTTCTAGTGACCAAACATCTCCCCATTTCAAACGTTGCCGTAAGTTTCATGCGTGGGAGGTCTCGCAAAGCGAAATCCAAATAAGGAAACCCCCGATAGGCTACTACCTAGCTTTTCCGGTCGATGAGATCCGTTTGGCCCTCAGTCCATTACACATACCCACAAATCCCGTCTCCTGACATAAAAGTATACTCGAACTTTTTCATGTTACCAAAGACACTATACAATATAACGCCCCTTACTATCACTAGTATCTTAGCGCGAGTCAATCACAAGCTATATATCCTCGCTCGATAAAAACATATCCACCATTGATCAATTATAACAATAAAAACACTTTCTCATAAGTATATTATGCAACACACGATAACATATATACACGAACATATAGGTTAGACCCTCTTTCAGGTGATTACTAGCACAAGCAAATCATACCTTGGAACAACGAACACAGAGTCTCACCATAGTAGATACTATAGTCTAAACATTCCAGTATAATTATCATTAATGTCACTCACGTAACATACCTATCTCAAGCTCAGCTTTGCACTCTTGACGTGGATATATCCTACGGGTATTCTCGATTACCCCTCCTATTTGCCATATAATTCTTCTCGATGCTGCCCCACTCATTAACTTGTGGTACATAAGTTTTCTTAGTGCTTCTCTTATAGCACTCCCCGCCTCCACTGCCCATATATCGCAATAGCTCTCAGCTTTAAGCTTTTCCTCTACACGTTTAATAATTTAACATTAAAAATAGATGCACTAGCATCCGAAAATGTATCACTACTCCCAACGTTTATTAAGGTCAATGTGTATAACATCCGACAATGAAACTTTCCCCAATGCACTATCCCCTAGCATTGTCGATTATCGAAATTCGTGCATCCCAAGCACATAATTAAGATATATCAAGTTCTGTCTTCCAACACATAAATCAAATCATTTATACCCATATATCTTAAGTCGTCACACTATACGATGCTATCTTTATCAGTAATTTCTCAGTATACACAACATTGAGCTAAATCTCCCCGTCCAATGGTAAACTCGATATACTTTGAATCACATTAGTAAGAGTTCTTACGCATCGGGATTCAGTATAAATAGACACGTGTACTCTATAAAGTCTACTTCATAAAAATATCACTGTGAGCTCAACCCTCTTTTAGTTGAGACATCGCAAAATATACATCCTACCCCGGAACATCGAACACGATAGTTTGTTGTAACCGTCCACCATCGCTTAACAGTCAGTACTCAAGATAAAACCATACCTCGAATATCACCTCCCAAAATGAGACAACCTATATATATATATATATATATATGTATATATCCTCTCAGTGTTCACACCCGCTCCCCTGCGGATGGCACTAAAGAGAGCCCCGCAACACAATGGTAAATATATGAAACTATATAAATTTTATCAATACTTTTACTAAACCCGTTTCTTATGCGAATCTAGTACTAAGAAATTACATTAACTCGTTCGTGTAACACAAAACATACCTCAATCACCTCGGGATAAAACTCATTCTTTCAATTGCCAATAGCACTTGTGGTTCAAATTGTTCTTGGACATAACACCTTCATCCCCATCTAAACTTCTTATAATTGTTGCCCTTACTGGGCATCCTGAACTTGTCCCCCAATTCACTCCAGACCAGATCCACACATGTGTTCTTACTCTTTACACAAAAGACACCTCTTGGTGCCATTCACCTTTCTCACCTCTTGGTGCCATTCACCTTTCTCTGTCCCTTAGTAGCCATGTCGGGGTTGTCCTTCTATCGAACCTAATAGTCTCGACCTTGATTGCTACCCCCATTGTCCTTTTGGATCCTCTGACCCTATGGAACTCATTGTTGGCCTTGACGACCCTAACTGAATTCAAAGTCACCTGGTAAGGATTCTATTGTTCTCAATTATTAAAATGGATTTGATTAAGGGTGAAAAGTAGCACATAGTCAGCATGCCGATCGTTGTTTTCTGTTCACCACCTTAATACAAAAACCTAAACTTATGACTACACTCAATAGGTGAGTATAGCGGCCAAGTTCGGGTATCGAAAATCCACAGAGACGAGTTCTAGAATTTAATTGGTTTATTACTTCTCAAAAAAGTGTAAAAGATAATTTTGCTAACTAAAAAGAAAAGATAACAAAAGGAAAAAGTTTATTCTACGCGTGGGTAAATTAAAAAAGTTAACAAAACGAATAAAAACTATAGGTTGCGTCGGATATCCTTCACCCCGAGTTAATTGGTATAAATGGTTACATGGGCTCATGAGTTATTAAGATTGCATCTTGTTTTGATAGTTAATTAAATCTAGGGTTATCATACCCCTAAATTCCCATAAACCCCTACGAAGATTTTGACATCAACAAATACCCCATAAATTACGCATGCAATGTCGTAAATACAGGGCATACATGATATACCTCTTTAAATATCCTAGGCATAATAACAAGGAATCAAAATAAACACGTAAAACTCCATCACCAAAGCAAAGCAACCATTCAACCCTAGGTGAGTTCAATCTAACACAACCTAGATTAAACTCGCTAGAAAGCATGGTAAATTACATGTATTTAAAGTAATAAATGAAAGCAAGAAAATTTACACTACAAATCAAAAAATACACAAAACAAAGCTTAAACAAATAAATGAAAATAATATAAATGGAGGGGAAGATGAATAGTAACTTACACAACCCAAATGGGGCAAAACCTAGGAGAGATAAGCCAAACCCATAAATCCCATCCTCTTTAACCTAAAATGAATCCCTCTAAGTCTAAATATGATCTCCTAACTTAAAAAAATGTTTACAAATAAATACCCCACCAATAACAAACTTAAAATTACAAATTTGTGGACTTTCTATGCAAGGCGAATCGATTTGCCTCTAGGCGAATCAATTTGCCCCTACAGGTCTGCAATTCTATAACTTTGTCTAACTTTATGAAAAATACCGTAACTTCTTTGTTATAACTCGAAATTAGGCACGGTTGGAGGTGACACGAATATAACTCAGAGGGATACAATATCTAAGAAGACATTAGGCCAAAAAACCAAAATATGAAATGACTAAAATTCCCTTGAATGTGCCCTTGAGTGTGAATTTGAAGTAAAAACCATCCTAAAAATGCCATAACTCCTTCATTATACATCGGAATCATGCACCGTCAGTGGCCACGCGAAGAGAAATCAAAGGGATTAAACTTTTGTGAGGGTCGGGGATTAAAAATTGAATGTTGGAATTACTAAAATGCCCCCGAAGCTACAATAATGAATGAAACTTTTTCGGAACGCGACCAAACTTCACGCCAAGCACCTAAATACCTATAAAAGTCCAATTATATCCCATATAGCATGTTAACATATCAAACTGAGTTTTTCTGGTTAACGAGCATATATATATTAATTAAGGTACCCGAGGGGGGCTAAATTGCAAAAGTTCGAGGGTAATTAAATGCAATATTTGATATGAATCACACCCCCTAACTTACACAGTGCTAGTCCCTAGCAATGAAGTACAAAGAAAGAAGAAAAACATGCAAACCATAAAAAATGAGATATGTACAAAAGGGATAAAAGCCACCTTCGCGAGCGAACGATTGCATTTAGCATATGCAATAAGCTGTTAAACCCCTAGGTTACCCTAGTGGACGAGTGTCATCTCGTGAATTGAAACCCACAAATATCAAATAGATTCCTCAAAATATGCCCAACCCAACATGCAACAATCCCAACAATATCAAAAAGGATTTCATATACATTAGTAGCATAATGAAGGAATTCAAATAAAAGTCCAATTCATTAAACATTATGAAATGCACCTCATTGAATTGAAACCTGAAAATGTAGGACGGGAGGGAGCACATGCAAAGTATGATTTGCCAAAAACTTAAATAAATCGGATAAGAGTTAAAGTATGCATATAAGTCAATCCTCACCGGGCATTACACTCAACAAATGAATTCACTATGAAAAGGAAAGTAATACACGGGACATGCGGGCATAATGTGTAAATGTAAATAAAAACTTGGTCATGCACATGTCACAAATGATGAACGTTATATATAAAATGAAAAATTGTAATCTCAATGAATGATACCGCTCATTAAAGAAGGCAAAATGCATTTTCACAGATTATAAAAACTATTTCAACTTTTAAATTAAGTGCACCCTAAGATCACATAGGACTTGTATAGGGTTATAAAGTAGGCTAGGCTAGGGTACGAAATGAAGGATACGTGTATGAATTCAAAGTGTTCGTAATAAAAACTCGAGATAATAGAAACATGAGGGTAATTAAGAAAATGGAAAACAAGTTCCATAATCAAGCATTAAACATAACAATTGGAGGGCAAAAATGATTATTGAACTATACATAACACACATATATATACAAACTTTCTCTTTTCTTTTCTTCTTTTTCTCATGTTTTCTTTTCTTTTATTTTATCTTTCACTTCTCTTTTTCTATTTTATTTTTCATTACACTTTCTTCTTCACTTTTCTCACTCTCTTCATATGCTTAAATTGTAACCACAATACACAACATCATCCAATCCCAAGTAACATTCCAAACAAAGGTATGGAAAGTAATATGTAGGTTTATAATTCCAATGTGGAGTAGGTTATGGGATTTTGGGTTATGAAACGAAAGGCTATATTAAGGGTCAAAGGGGTTGACTAGAGAAAACATATAAGGTGAGGTTAAGGCTAATATGTGTAATATAACAAAGATGGACTATGATCATTTCATAAAGTTTACGCAATTCTCGAGTCAAAACAATATATAAAAATCATGCTCAAGTAACACATTTCAAGATATAAACTCAATTAATGAACGATCATAGAAAGAATAGAGAGATTAACAATGAATTCAATGTTTTCAAGGAGGAAAGAGTAGTGTATAACACTCACAAACAAGGAAAATCACAAATCTCACTCGGTGTGAGTATATACAATGCAACAAAAGATTACCGAGTTATAAAAATCTTAAACCAAATCAATAAACCAATAAAAGTGCATGTGCTCATGGGATTAAATTTTAATTCATGAAGTTATTCATATTATGAGTGATTGAGAACTAAACTCTAATAACTTCTAAAATCGAGAACATGCATCATTGAATTGTCTATTGGATCGGGCAATTATTGAAATTTATCATCGAAAACAAAGGCAAAATACCCAACAAAGGAGAAAAAAGAAAGAATTTTTTTTTGAAAATTTTGTTTTTTGCAAGAAAAGTATGTTTGGGAATAACATATAATCAAATCAAAGAAACTACCAATGAATGGATAGAATATCCCACACCCCCAACTTAAAACCTGACATTGTCCTCAATGTGAATTAAGAACCAAGTTAAAGAGAGAAAAATAACGATATTACCCAAAAATGAATGATCTCGTAAATGTACAAGTCCAATGATTCTACAAAACATGTTAGTACCAAAGCATAAAACATGAATAAAACTTTAACTAATTACACTAGACAATAAGTAATAAAAAGAAAAATAAAACTAACTATTTACAACCTACAATTTTAACTTCTAACTAACTCGAAGTTGAAATTTTTTAGGTTCCACCCAAACTATAATTTGACTTTGGAGGATAACCGGTGTACCCTCACTTGAAAGCATGCCTTCCGAAAAATAAAAATTCCGTTTGAACAATGGAAGGCATGTGTAAGGCGGAAGAAATGAACCATTGCCAATTAAAAGTTTTCGGGGGACAATGAGGGGTTTGGATAAAATGGGTGACAAAAACACGAGAGGTCCAAAAAATATTCAATTTTCTCCCAAGTATTTTGAAATTGGAATGGGAGGGGGCACACAAGGAGGCAAAGATGCCTTCATGGAAGGAAACTCGAGTAAGTACTCCTCATCGGTGAAAAGTTTTAACACTTTAAAGTCTAGAACCGAGTCATTGGGTACTTGTATCAGTTCAATAACAGAGAATGAAAAGGGGGAGGAAAGAAATCCAATTTCAATAGATGAATCATCATCGCTTGAGGATTGAGTTTCAAAGGAAATAATATCATTTTCAATGAAATGTTCTTCTTTGGGGGCCAAAGAAGAAATCATTTCATTGCAAATGGATATTACGTCCATTTCATCCTCACTTTCATGCTCTACTATACCATGGGCCAAGTCAAAAATGGTTTGTTCCAAACTAGGAAAAAATTCCTCATTTGGTTTAAAACATTCCTCGACTTCCAAAGTCTCAGAAGAAAATTTTTTAAATCTAGGCAAACCGAATCGATTCTCCCTAGTGCCAAATCGATTTGAAGTGTAGCAAGTCGTCTCATTTATTGGGTTTTAGTGTTTTTCACCATTTTTCTTTTACACAACTCTCATAATACTTGACCAAACTTACACCCAATTGTCCCAGACATTATATACATGTATTAAGATGATTTTCAAACTAATTATAACATCAAAAAGACTATGGTTTCCATTCAATAATAGATCAAATCATTTATTCATCAAAACCCTAGATTTTCCACGTTCTTCATGCATACTCACATAAACCCCAGATTTTCTTCATGTTCATCACCATACAAATTTTGATTTGGTCTACTCTACATGTGTGGATAAACTCTACATGTAAATTCTACCCAAATTATGTGTTATATAATCATATTTACTTGAAAAACATCATTTAAATCATATTTTAACACCCTATTCTACATGGGTGTCATAACTTCAAAACAAATTGAAAATAAACACATGCCTCTTATGGGTATGATCTTAATTAATGATTAAGATGATGAATTTCTTGTATTCTCCTCCAATCCTCAATCCAAGGTTGATAGGGGTGTGAGGACAATGAAGAACACTCTAAGAATCCTCTTCAAATCTCCCAGAATGCTTTTTCTTTCTTCTCTACTGGCCTCCCTTGGTTTTTAAATCTCTAAACCCTAGCCTCTCCCATCTACCAGCTTATATAGCCTATGGAAATTCGTATTTCTATTAATCCTAGGCTACAAAATGACTAAAAAGCCCTCATACGGTGTTGGTTTGGTCTAAAATTGTCCCGGGACCTATATAGTACCTCCAGGTATACTATTGTGACTATTTCGACACTTTTGGAACCATTAGTGACCTCAAAACCATCATCCGAGTCACTCTAACTAAATCTCCTATCTCGACCTCATTTTAGTCTACACCCGACCCTCGGTTGAGATATAATAAAATCTCGTCATTTAACTCACTACGACGTATAATAATAGTCACATATTATTTACTACACACTTAGTATATATTATTTCATTTATATTAATCATTATCTCTCCCGATTAAAAACACATAAAAATTAATTCAATTAAATTACGACGCACTTGTAATTTAAATTTAGCCGGATTAATTAAATATTAAATACTCAGAAATACGGAGTGTTACAACCACTAATAGAATAATGTAGAAGTAAGAATAAAAATTTACACATGGTCTTTATAGACTTAAAGAAGGCTTATGATAGAGTACCTAGGGATATAATATGGCGGGATTGAAGGAGAAAAAGAATCCCTATTGGTTATATTAAAGTTATTGAAGATATGTATGATAACACAAAGACTAGGGTAAGAACTATTTATTGAAAACTAATGAATTTATGATTAAAGTGGGCCTACATCAAGGATCAGCTTTAAGTCATTACTTATTTACCGTAGTATTGGATAATATTACTAAGGACATACTACAGTATGTCCCTGCATAGTATATGTTGTTTGCGAATGATATAGTTTTAGTAAACACTTCAAAGAAGACCTTAGAGATACGAATAAATACTTGGAGAAATGCCTTAGAGTCTACGAGACTGAAAATGAGTAGAAATAAAACTGAATATATGGAATGTAAATTTAATAATGAGTCGTCAGATAGTATAATGTTAAAGATTGAAGAAAAAGTTATAAACCAAACTAATAAGTTTTGTTATTTAGGTTTAGTGATACAGAGTAATGGGGATTTGATGAGGATGTTACGAGTAGAATATCAACTGGATGGATGAAATGGAGACATGCGAGTGGGGTGTTATACGATAAGAGGATAACTAATAAATTAAAAGGATAATTTTATAGAATGGTTATTAGGCCAGTGACCTTCTATGAAGAGAAAAATATCCATTTTAGTGTGATGAGGATGATCCGATGGATTTTAAGAATTACTAGAAATGACTATATTAGAAATCAGTGTGTGAGAGATAAATTAGGAGTAGCTCCCATTAGTGGACTTAGATGGTATAGACATGTGTTACATAAACCATTAGATGAACTTATAACAAGAGGAAGACTACTGAAAATTTAGAGTAAAAGACAAAGGGTCGTCCCAAGCTATCTTGGGAAGAAATTATTAGAAGAGATCTTAAGGAATTAAATTTGAATAATAATATTGCTTATAATAGATTAGAATGGAAAATGAGAATCCATGTGGAAGACCCCATATGATGGGATTAAGACAAGGATGGTGAGTTTTTATGAATGTTATTTAACATATTAACCGACGTAAGTTGTGCCTAATGTTTATAGCAATGTTTATATTTTAAGGAATCCTTATTTCTTATTTTTACATAAAATCACAATCTCGAATATGATATATTTTATTATTATCATTTCACCATTATAATAATTCTTTATCTTCACTTTCTTTAATCCAGGATCGAATTAAAAAATAACACGCCTTTTGTCCCGCAGATGATTAATTGTTATACCTATTACCAAAGGCATGAAATACAAGTCATTGTGAACCAAAAGTACCATTTTCCTCACATTGATTTAGGGTTCAATTATAGCAACGTGTATAACATAACACATTAAAATAAGTTATAAATTAGTAATTCAAGATCCAAGACTATTTAACCTAGCATTCCAAATTCCAAAATATCAATATTATCTGCATTTGTTTAGTGTCATTTAATTTTACTTAGATTGAAATATTTTCACCTATTCATTGTTAATAATTTTATTTGTTTGTCTTTTTAATTAATCGCACATTATATTACATCTTCCAAAAAGAACACTGATAAAACTTTCTTTCAAACAAGTTAAAATAATGGTTTTTGATGCAAAAAATACATTAATGTATTCAGGGCAAAAATTATAATGCACCAATGTCACACCCCGCGCAATTCGACAGACGGGGTATCCAACCACCACCGCTGTTGATGTAAAAAACTAGATCACTCCAATAATTTAATCACAGATAAATAAATGAGACAAATAATTTTAAAGTGTTTCAGCCTTATATGAATGGCCTACGTCCACTGTTATGTTATTGCTGAGTGTTTGGGAATTCTCGATTACAAGTTCTATCAAGAAATTCCGGTCCCCTTGAATGAGGGTGATACAAGGTATTTATAGCCCTTAGGCTGTACATGAAAGGGTGTTACATTAAATGATACACATATGAAAGGGTAATTCATTTAATGCTCTTCAAACGTGTGCGTCAAGATGATAAGCATTCAATAAATAGTTGAACTCTTGATTATCTGGCAATCAATGCTGCGGTCGAGATGCAGCTCGAACCGCCTTAGTTGTTCATCGTTCAAGAGTTCCTCGGAGCGTTAGAGTTCCTCGGAACGCTGGAGTTCCTCGGAGAGCTAGAGTTCCTCGGAGTGTACTTGTTGCTCGGAGTGAGTCTGACTTGGTCGGGGGAATGAACATCCTCGTTGCTATAGTGCCACGTCGATTGACACGCGTCTTCTTATTATTCGTCCACATCAGCATATTAATTTTGGTATCAACAGAAGCCCCCAATGTTTCATATTTCGAACTTTGAGGAGTATGGAACATTCTTTCTCGGTATATGGCAATATTAAATGACCTTCCTGGGTTTTAGGAGCCTTTTCTTCGTATTTGAATTTCCTTCCAAATTCGCAGAATCCGCCTTTTTTTGCATTTTTATAAGCGCTTCGATCTTCGTGCCCTTTTTGTCCTTTTAGCCGCCGGTAGCGTAATAGTTTCTTTTTTGTAATCATTTTTTTCGCCGTTTCCCAAGGCAAAGTATTTAAGCTTCAGAAGCAATCCCATCGTCTTCTACCTTTTCAATTTCTGCTTCCGAGTTTTCTATAGCTTTTCTCTCTCTTGTGCGTTCATCCCTTCCTTCGTTTGTTTGTCAACAAATCTCCTTTTTCCTGTAAGATTTTCTTCCTTCCTCTTCATTTCTTTTTATTCAACATGGTTTATATTATTGAATCTCTTGAGAAGTACCGTTCTGACTTCTCTATTTCTTCTTGGGTAACTTTGGAGAGTCTTTCTGACCCTTCAAGTTATTTTGATTTGGCTGAGGGACATTGGTTCCCTAGACTCTTTATTGCTGAATGTGGATTTTCTTTTCCACCAAACCCTTTGTGTTTAGAGTTCTGTCAATATTTCGACGTTGTCCCTGCAAAAATAGCCCCCAACACATGGAGAACAGTTAATGGGGTGTATAGGTTAAATCACACTCATGGAACTCGTATAGGAATTCCTGAGATTATGTACTTTTATAGATGGGCTGTTTTAGATAATATTTTTTATTTAAAAACTAGGTTTTTGAATAGGGCCTTAGTAGTCAACCTCCCTGATGCAAACAGGGATTATTTTGAACAAGGGGTAGTTATAAAAAATTGGCAACATGCCCCTTTGGTTGGAGATGCAGTATATGAGGGTCCCAGATGCCCCCCATATGGCAATGGGATAGGTTATTTTCATTTTATTTCATTTCTAAAATTATGATTTCATTATGTTTGAATAAATGCGTGATTGACATTTCAATATGTTTTTGTTTGCAGTCGACAACAAGAGAAAAACTCCCAAAGAATCAGAAGTTAATATAAAGCATTTGAAACATATCTGGAATTTTCATCGAAGAGTTGCAGACGAGGACATCAGGTCTGCATCATATTTGTTGCAGTACAGGAGCTACACATCATCCTTTACTGCTCGTCCTGTGGTCAGCATTAGTGACCCATTGCCAGCTTTTGAGGAATCTTCACCAGAATCTCACATTCCTATAAGTCAGAAGATGGGTAAGAGAAGAGTTCCTGCTATCTTCAAGGAGACTTCCTCTGCCGGGGATGGAAAGAGAAACAAGGCTGAAGTCCCAAAGGGGACAAAGAAAGTGGATGTTGTTCCTTCTATTGCTGCTCAGAAGGCTGTCGAGAAGCCTCCAATGGCTCCGAGCAAGAAAATTACTTCTGTGGAAGTGGTCACCATTTCCCCCACCAAAGGTTCTTTGGCTGAAACTGCTGAAGTACCACTGAGGAGATTGAAGAAGTCCTCCTCGATCAGTTTTTCTGAAACCATTCCTCAGCTCCAAGCTAGTGGAGCTGGTGTTCCAACCATTATTCCCCCGAGCTCTGCAATGAGCTCGGTAAAGACTTGGACTATTCCTGAAGTCCAAGGAATTGAAGAAAACATGTCTAGGGATATGCTGACATCCCTAGCTACTCGTCACATTGTTTCAGTAAGTTTTTCTTATCTTGAATTTTTTTCTTTCTTTCAGTCAATATATATATCTCGGCACTGACTTTTCATTACCTTCTTTTTCAGCTGGTGAGTTGCTTTAACACCATAGTGAAGAAAGATGAAGCGCTCAAGGCTTCAAGCTCCTCGTCCGGAGTAGAGGATGCTTTCCAGGGTTTAGCCCGATCTCTGAAGGAATCCCGTAAAAAATACAACGAGGATAGAGGTGAATGGGAAAAGAAGTTGACTGCGTCCGAGGCAGAGAAGGTACAGTTGGGTAATAAAGTGAAGGATTTGGAGAGAGAGAATAAAAAATATGCCGAGAAACTCACAAGCTTTGGGGAGCTTGAGAATAAGTTGAAATCGGCCGAGGAAGAGCTGACTCTTCTGCGAGAAGTAAATCGCCAGAAGGAGGAGGTGGAAGCCAAATTGAGAGCCACCGAGGATCTTCTATCCGAGAAGCTCTCCTCGGAGAAAATGAAGAGAAAAGCGGCTGTGAAGAAATCCTTTTGAACTGGTTGGGACAAAGGATGGGACAGGGGGTAGCGGCAATGATGACTCAGGTTAAGTATGGAAGTTTGAAATACTTCCGAGATGGTTGGGTTGCTGCCCTGCAGGAACTGAAGGTGAGCGAGGACTCTGAATTATTTCAACAACATCTCCCTGGTCCTCCTTCAGCTATTGAAGATGAAGAAGAGGATGAAGCTGCATCCTAGGAGTCTTCAGTGATAGGGGGTGACCAAGTCCTTGCTCCACAACCCAATCAGACAACCACTGAGGAGATTTCTTCCTTGCCTGCTCCTCTTCAATAAGTCCCAACTCCTGCCAACCAAATCGTTGTTCCCACCGAGCAACCAAGCTCCTCGTCCCAGCCTCCCGAGAAAGTCTTGGGAGACAAGGAAAATGTGTGAAGTTGTTCGGTATTCTCTTTTATTTTCCTTTTACTTGTACTTTGTATTCTGAACGATGTACTCTTTTTGATGATGTAATAAAATCACATCTTTTTGTTCTTTTACATTGTTGATGCTCTGTCTTCTTCTTTTATTAACTCTTGCCTTCTCTTCTTTATTAGTTTATGACTAGAATGGAATTGCTTTCTGCCAATGATACAAAACTGATGCAGCAATGCCATGAATATTTTAAAGCTGGCCATACTGACCTGAGTGCATCAGAAATTGCTGATATCCTTGGTCATGATGCTTCAGACCAAGCAGTGGAGGCATATCAATACTTGAAATGTCTTCTTGATCGTGCTGTAGCCAACAACGTGGCTTATTATGACATGATCGAGGAGCTACAGTATACTTTAGAAGATCTTCAGACTCAGTACAAGGAATCAAATGCCTTGTTACATGAGGGGTATGAAATGAAGTATCAACAGCTTTCTGCCGAGACAGGCCACAAAAAGATCATTGCTGGGTACGATGTCAGGGAGAAAACCCTAAGGGGTGAAGTTGAAGCTTGTAGACAAATTGCTGAACTGCTGGAGCAAGAGAATAATAATTTGCAGAAAGAGCTAGCACAATATAAGTCTGCAGCCTCTTCTCCAACAGCGGTAATCCCAGTGACTGATGAGGGATTTTCCTTCTTAGAGGTTGAGAATGCCAAATTAAGGCAAGAGTTGGATGTCCTGAGAAGGTCTGGTAGTTCTACTTCTACTCGGGGACGAGGAAGAGGTTCTCGTGGGCGAGGAAGAGTTGTCCAGGATGTTGTCGAGGAACGAAGTACTCTACCTGCTCGGGGTCGATCAATAACTCCTCGTAGTATTGAAGAAGCTCGTACTCTGTCAACTTTGGAAACCCAAGCGTACCAATTGAATGCAAAAGATCGATCTTTATCTGAAATGTCTAAGAAAATCCAAACTCTGGAGGATCAACTTGCTTCGACCAAGTCTGCTCTGAAGAATAAGGATGTTTTTTCCAGGAACCTTCAGGAGCAGTTAGAGAGAATAACTTTCCAATTCCACAAGCAACCCCGTGAGTTCTGGAATGCAGGCTACAATGAGGCCCTTTATCACTTGGATGCTCGTATTGAAAATGCCAATAATGAAGGTTACAAGCAAGGTTGGCTGAATGCCTTGGGCGTGCTGAAGCTCGAACAGGGGCACTACCTGTGGGATTATTATGATCCCGGGGTTCTTGACTTGCCAGTGCCACCGTATAACTTGGACATGGAATGGATCCCATCTCGTGCCATTCCTCGGAGCTTAATTGCAAAATACCTTGGCGACTATAATCTTCACTCTCAGATTGAAGTATCTCATCCCAAGCATCTATTGGATACTCCTTTAGTAATGAATGTCAGAATGCTCCGAGATATTAACTTCATTAACTCTCCTCAGACTTTAAATGATCCGCCTGCTGGCGAGGAACCTATTTCAAAAGCTGAAGGAAAGAAACTAATAGAGTAGGGATCTCAATGTAATAGTTAGTACACATATGTAAATTGTAATTCATTTTGAATTTTAATGAAAGACCTTCATTTTCTGTTTGCAAATCTGTATTGCTATTGTTTTGTGCTTGTCAAACACTTTATATTTATGCATATGTATCTGTTTAAATAGATAACAATATTGTGCTATTCATCGACCAACTTAGTAAAAAATTACAAGTACCAGTAATGTTGCTCGACCACTTAACAATAAAGTAATGAGTATAAAAATGTTAAAATTTCTTACAACCAACCAAGGTTGTTAAGTTGAGCTCGTCGACCAATTATAGTTAATGGGTTTTTATCCCCGACCAGCTATACTTGGTAAATTTTGTCTTTTTCATAAAATGTGCCCGACCAATCAAGGTCAAATATTTTTCCTCGTCGACCAACTACAATTAGTGGGTTTTTATCCCCGACCAACTATACTTGGTTCAGTTTGGAATATTTGTTCTTCGAGGAACTTTTATGTAATAAACTTACTTCCCGACCAACATAAGTTGGCATTTGAGAGCATATATTGTTTCCTAACCAACCGAGATTGGTCTTTCATCGATCATCTTTTGTTCTCGCCCTTTTACCAACCGGAGTTGGTCGTGGGTCTGAACTATCATGTCCACTAGATCTTTTACCAACCTTAGTTGGTCACACTAATGTACGCCTCCTAACCAAAGGAGTATAGTTTGTTCTCGCCCTTTTACCAACCAGAGTTGGTCGTGGGTCTGAACTATCATGTCCACTAGATCTTTTACCAACCTTAGTTGGTCACACTAGTGTACGCCTCCTAACCAAAGGAGTATAGTTTGTTCTCGCCCTTTTACCAACCGGAGTTGGTCGTGGGTCCGAACTATCATGTCCACTAGATCTTTTACCAACCTTAGTTGGTCACACTAGTGTACGCCTCCTAACCAAAGGAGTATAGTTTGTTCTCGCCCTTTTACCAACCGGAGTTGGCCGTGGGTTTGAACTATCGTCTTCTTTTTACTGTCGAGCAGCTTTACTGCCGAGCAGCGTAGTGTTAAACACACTAGTATTCCCCGAAAAACATTCAATAAAAGGAGGGAAGATTGTGAAATATCATCATTTTATTCATATTGATGGAACTGCTTTACATTTTACATCACTGATAATACTTGCGTAGGTGTTCAGCATTCCATGCATTCTTAAATTCCTCTCCTTCTAGAGTTGCTATTCGGTAAGTTCCTGGTCGGACAACTGCAGTAACTCGGTAAGGTCCATGCCAGTTTGCTTCCAACTTATTGTGCTTCTGAATGACCTTCTTTAGTAAGTAATCTCCTTCTTTTAAGTCGCATGTTTTTACCCTCTAGTTGTAGAACAGGGATGTTCGTTGTTGATAAGCAGCATTCCTAATGGCTGCCTCTTCTCTAACTTCCTCGAGCATGTCCAAATCTAATCTCCTCATCAAGTCGCTGACTGGGGAATTGAAATTCAGCACTGTGTGTTGGAAGACCCAACTCGGCAGGTATTACAGCCTCACTTCCAAATGTCAGCATATATGGTGATTCTCCAGTTGCTGCTCGGGGAGTTGTTCGGTAATCCCACAACACTGACTGTAGCTCATTAATCCAATTAGCTTTAGACTCACTTAGCCTCTTCTTCAAACCATTTAATAATGTTCTGTTCATCACTTCAGTCTGCCCATTGCTTTGAGGATGCCCTGGTGCTGAATGAACCTTCAAAATGTTTGATTGATGACAATAGGCGGCAAACTCCTCGTTATCAAATTGTGTTCCATGGTCTGTGATGAAGGCATGAGGGAGACCATATCGACAGATGATGTTCTTCCAAACGAATTGGTACACCTTCTCGTATGTCATATCAATCAGAGGCTCAACTTCTACCCACTTAGTAAAATAATCCACTGCGACGACGAGGTACTTGAATCTTCCTCGGGTCGTTGGCAGGGGTCCAACCAAATCCATTCCCCACATGGCAAAAGGCCAAGGAGAAGTTATGGGTGTCAACAATGCTTGCGGAGTTCGTCGGATGGAGGAAAAACGTTGGCATTTATCACATTTCTTAGCATAGGCTATACAATCAGCCCTCATCATTGGCCAGTAGTATCCTTGTGTCATCACCCTTTGCAAAAGTGTCTGACCTGCTCCATGGGCTCCACAGGATCCTTCATGGATATCTTCAATCAATTCCTTCACCTCGGAGGGATGCACACATCTTTGCAAACCTGCCATAATTCCTCGTCTATGCAAAACACCATTAGTTAGTACATACCGAGCAACTTTAAACTTCAATTTCTTGGCAGCGATCTTATCCTCCGACAATTCTCCTTCCTCGACATATGCCCTGATGGGATCCATCCAATATGGTCCTAAATCAAGAGTAATAATATTCATCGTCAGGTCTTCATCTATGCTTCGACTTTCTAACACCTCAATTGGTATCGTTCTTCGCAACTCGGTACGAGTAGCTGATGCTAGTCGGGCCAGTGCGTCTGCTTGTGCATTCTCCATTCTTGGTATTCTGATCAACTGAATGGCATCAAATTCTGCCAACAACTCCATCGCCTTTGCATGATACTTGATCATTAATTTTCCTTTAACTACATACGTTCCCATCATCTGATTCAAAATTAATTGAGAATCACTGAATACCATTACTTGTTGCGCTTCCATAATATTTGCTAAATTAAGACCTGCTATCAAGGCTTCATACTCAGCCTCATTATTGGAGGCTTTGAATTGGAATCGCAAGGCATATTCCATGTCAATCTCGTCTGGGGTTTTCAAAACAATTCCTGCTCCACACCCTGTTGTGCAAGATGACCCATCTACATATAATATCCATGTAGGTAATTCGTCTTCAAATTTCTTATCTGACAGAGTTCCTCGGTGAAATATCTGTTGTTTCCTTTCATCCTCCCCTGGTATTTTTCGCTCTTCGTCGACCATCTCTTCTCGCCCTTTTACCAACCGGAGTTGGTCTGGGTTTGAATTTGATGATCTTTCTACATCCACAAGCCCTTTTACCAACCGGAGTTGATCTGGACTTATGTCTGTTGGTCCTGTAACATCCACAGGTTGGTCAGCGAGCAACTTTTATTCCTCGGGAGTATCAGGATATGTAAATTCTGCTATAAAGTCTGCTACAGCCTGCCCTTTTAATGATGATCTGGGTTCATACACAATATCATATTAACTGAGCTCTATTGCCCAATACATCAGTCTCCCTGATTTTTCTGGCTTATGAAGGGCTTGTCTCAATGGCATGTCGGTATACACGACGATGGTGTGGGCCTGGAAATAAGGCCTCATTCTTCTACTTGCTTCAATTAATGCCAATGCCAATTTTTCCAGCTTTGGGTACCTGATCTCTGCACCTCGGAAAGCCTTACTTGTGTAATAAATTGGCTTCTGGACTCCATTCTCCAATCTGATCAATGCCGAGCTGACTGCATTCTCTGATACTGCCAGGTACAAGTACAACTTTTCTTCCATTACTGGTCTGGACAATAGTGGAGGTGCTCCCAAATATTTCTTCAAGTCTTGAAAGGCTTTTTCACATTCATCATTCCACTCGAAAGTTTTTCGAAGTGTTTTGAAGAATGGGAGGCATCTATCAGTTGCTCGGGATACAAATCTGTTGAGCGCTGCAACTCGCCCTGTAAGACTCTGCACCTCTTTCTTCGCCGTTGGAGATCGCAACCCTAAAAGAGCTTTGATCTTTGCTGGATTTGCCTCAATGCCTCGCTGGTTGACGATGTACTCGAGGAACATTCCTTCTCGTACTCCAAAGGTGCACTTCATCGGGTTGAGCTTTATCTGGTATTTATCCAGTTGATCAAAGGTCTGACCTAAGTCAACTAGATGATCAGTAGCTTTCTTGCTCTTTGTCAGCATATCGTCGACATAGACCTCCATATTGCAACTGATTTGCTCGGTAAAAACCTTGTTCATCAGCTGCTGGTATGTCGCTCCTGCATTTTTCAAACCAAAAGGCATAACATTATAACAATAAGTTCCCCTAGGGGTAATAAAAGAAGTGCTTTCCCTGTCTTCAGGTTTCATTTTGATCTGGTTGTAACCAGAGTAAGCATCCATGAAGCTGAGCAGCTCGTGTCCCGAGGTAGCATCTACTAGTTGGTCAATTTTGGGCAATGGAAAGTGATCCTTTGGGCAGGCCTTGTTGAGATCAGTGAAATCAACACACATTCTCCATTTATTGTTTTTCTTCTTTACCATCACCACATTTGCTAACCAGCCTGGATATTTCACATCTTCAATGAATTGGGCTTTTTGGAGCTTCTCGACCTCCTCTTGTATAGCCTGATTCTTCTCGGGACTAAACACTCTTCTTCTCTGCTTTACAGGTTTGATCTCCCTATTCGCATTGAGTTCATGGCATAAGAAGTTTGGATCTATTCCTGGCATGTCTTCATGACTCCATGCAAAAGTTTTCTTTCTGTTTCTCAAAAAAGTTATCAACTCCTGTTTTATTGAAACATCCAACGATGATCCTATCTGGGTTACTCGTTCAGGATGCTCGTCGTCCATAATAACATTTTCTGTAGATTCCACCACCTGTCCTTTTACAATTTGGGATTCATCTCGGGGATCAAGTGTTTCAATTTCTGTACCTTCCTCCACCTAGTAAGTAGTAGTATTTTTCCTTGACTCTTCAAGCTCCTCTTGCTCGGCAGACGAATAATAGCGTTCCCGAGCTACTTTCTGATCACCTTTCACAACTCCTACTCCAAAATTTGTAGGGAATTTTAAACATTGATGTACTGTAGATGGAACTGCTTCAAACTTCTTCAAACCAACTCTTCCCATGATGATGTTGTAAGCTGATTGCACATTCTTATCCATCACAAAGAAGCGTATTTTTTCTGTTCGACAAGCAGGCCAAGTTCCAATGAATATATCCAACTTGATCGTCCCAAGTGGAAAGACTTTCTCACCAGCAAAACCCAATAGAGGTCTGTGATAAGGTTCCAATTGAGATAATTTCAAATTTAAACTGTCAAAGCATGAATAGTACATGATGTCTGCCGAACTACCATTATCTACCAGCACCCTTGAAATCACCACTTCTTTCATCCTCATTTTGATCACCAAAGGGTCGTCGTGAGGGTAAATAACACCTGCCAAGTCATTTTTTGAAAAGCCAATGACCATCTTTTCTTTGTTTACCTTCCTCGGGCGATCCTCTTTAGCCAAATTTATCCGCTGAATGTATGAGCAAGCTTGAGCCTCTCCAAGGTAAGCCTTTCTTTCTACAGTAAGGTCTCCTCCTCCTGCATCTCCTCCTGTAATGACATTACAATCAAATGACCCAAAGTGTATTGAAAATACCTCTCGTTCTGGCTGCCTTGGTTTCTTGGGAAGATCGGGGTCATCCTCTGTATCATCTTCATGATCCCTTTTCTTTTTCTCCTCTGCTCGACGAGGGGATCTAGACCTTTCTCTAGTTCGGTCATTATTTCTTCTTTCGCCTCCCCGATCAACATACTTTGCTAGTTTCCCTCTATGGATGAGTGTTTCAATCTCGTTCTGAAGAGCTATACAATTTTTAGTCATATGGCTGTGATCCTTATGAAACTCGCAATATTTATCCCTGTTCCTCAGGTCGAGGTCTGACCTCAGTTTCTTTGGCCACTTTACTTCCTCGTTATTCTTGATTTCTTCCAAGACATGATTAATACCCATTTTCAAAGGAGTATAATTATCGAATTTCTTCAGGACTTCCCATGATGATTTATTATTCTTGGAATGCTTGTCACCGCCATTGCCCTTATGCTCTTTCTTCTTGGATTTGTCATCTTCCACCTTGGTTTCTTTATCCATATTCTTCTTCGCAGCCATAGCCTCCTCGGCATTCATGATTTTGGCCGCTTTCGCCATTAATTCTGACATAGTTGTAGGTGGACTTTGGCCAAAGTGTAATACAACTTGTTAGGCAATAACCCACTCATCAAGGTGGTGATTGCTGTCTTTTCTTCATAATCTATAACTTCCAGTTTCTCGTTATTGAAACGAGTTATGTAATCTCTAGTACTCTCACCAGATTTTTGTCTAACACTTAACAAGTGTGCTACTCTTTTTACTGGCTTTGTCCCAAAACAGAAATTGCCGATGAATAACTCGGCCAATTGAAAGAAAGTTGAAATCTTACCCCGAGGAAGATTGTTGTACCATATCTGGGCAGGTCCAGTAAGAGTTACTGAGAATGCTCTGCATCTCATCTCGTCGGGGACGGCATAAATGTCGGCAGCAGCTTGATATTGCTCTATGTGTAGAACAAGATCTGTCTTTCCATCATATTTGGGGGTCACCACAGGTGCTTTAAACTTTGACGGGGTAGGAAAACCCATAATGGCCTGGACAAAAGGTGTCCCTTGAACAAAAGTTCATTGTAAGGGATTCTTCGCCTTAGCCATTTCTCCCAATCTATCCTCCAAGCGCTGAATGGAACCCTTCCACGCATCGTTTCCTTCCTCGGGCTTATTAGTTCGAGCAATTGATTGTTCTGATGTGGCCTCTTGAGATCTACTTGACGAGCAACTGGTCGTGATTGTGCTGATCCTTCTCTTAAATCTGATGGTCGTCGAAAACTCCTCGACACGGTCTTAGGTGGACTCCTATTCCTCCTAGGGCCTAATCGACTGAAAGGAGACACTCTACTCAGTATTTCCAAGGCAGTGGGTCTTTCTGGAGAGAGAGTGATACGTTGATCAGTATCTGTAGCCCTTATTGACGAAGTTCGCCCAGGTTGATAAGAGAAATCATCAGATTCCTCATTACGATATGACTCAGTACGCCTGGATCGTGAAGAAAGTAAATAAGATTGCCTCTGACCACTTCGTTGTCCTGAACGTGCAGGTGTACCGCCATGAAGGGTCTGTATGAGTTGTCACATTGTTTCTTGCATGGCGGTTTGTCCTTGAGCCAGATTCGTCATAATTCCAGCCAGATCTGGAGGTGCAGAGGGATTTGGAGGATTCCCAGCATTTCCAGCGTTTCGATTGCTGGATTTCGGATTATCAGCCATTGATGATGAATGATTTTTGGTGAAAAACGATAATAACAAATCGTTCCCACAGACGGCGCCAATCTGTTGATGTAAAAAACTAGATCACTCCAATAATTTAATCACAGATAAATAAATGAGACAAAGAATTTTAAAGTGGTTCAGCCTTATATGAATGGCCTACGTCCACTGTTATGTTATTGCTGAGTGTTTGGGAATTCTCGATTACAAGTTCTATCAAGAAATTTCGGTCCCCTTGAATGAGGGTGATACAAGGTATTTATAGCCCTTAGGCTGTACATGAAAGGGTGTTACATTAAATGATACACATATGAAAGGTTAATTCATTTAATGCTCTTCAAACGTGTGCGTCAAGATGATAAGCATTCAATGAATAGTTAAACTGTTGATTATCTGGCAATCAATGTTGCGGTCGAGATGCAGCTCGAACCGCCTTAGTTGTTCGTCGTTCAAGAGTTCCTCGGAGCGTTAGAGTTTCTCGGAACGCTGGAGTTCCTCGGAGAGCTGGAGTTCCTCGGAGTGTACTTGTTGCTCGGAGTGAGTCTGACTTGGTCGGTGGAATGAACATCCTCGTTGCTATAGTGCCACGTAGATTGACACGCGTCTTCTTATTATTCGTCCACATCAGCATATTAATTTTGGTATCAACAGCCGCCGAACTACGCTGGGCGTGAACTAAATAAATACAATCCTTACATGAGACAGATATGAGACACAAATAACTCAATCCACAAGATAAATAATTGAATCAATCCCAACTGACAATAATAATTGAATGATAAAAGATCCATCACATGCTAAAATTTCGAATAAAAGCCAATCTCCAATAATGATTGATTAAACTCTGAATAATCCAACAGAAATCTTTTAATAACTTTGGAACCGAATGGCCCAATAAAACCCCAAAATAAGCCTCATAATGAAATACAACTGAAAAGAAAGTCTAACTAAATAAAGCAATAAATGAATAAACTCAAGCTGCACCTCCAAACGATAAACTCTGAGAATCCTATATAGCTTCTCCAAAACTTATCCTGAATACACACTACTCCCCTCAAATAGGATCCTTGAATCAAGACAGTAGCATTATACGCAATAAATATCACAATAGAATATTATAATTAAACGATATTATTAAACGCGATAAATGTAAATCACTAACTACCCGCAGGGATCCCCATTTCAAAAGAACACACCAATATGATTTAAAATTCTCAAGTCCCACAATTTTAGACTCATTCAATTAACCCAACTGTTATTAATGTTTTCACTTTTTATTATGGCGGTCCTCCCACCCCGGGTGGTACTTTCCACAAAAGTGTCACACTTCCCCTTGTCAATAGCCAACCGAATCCGTTTAAACTGTCGATCCCCCACAATATGACAAGGTTCCACACACGACACAACATAAATCGCCCAAGCTGACCCGATTAAACTGTTGGTCCCTGACACATTGTGTCACCACCAATTTTAATACCCGTTTTACCTTAGGCATTAATGCTCATTTTTCTCAATTTCATAATTTACCAAAACCTCCCCCCTTATTATCGATGTGAGATCCTCAAAATACCCCTCAGTTCCATACTTAATGGTCCCCAAGTTATCAATACGTCCTACCCTATGTATAGGATGAATTTCTAACTTAAATCTCTACTTAGTCTCATGCCTAGGCTAGCGTAATGACGTTAAATACCAAAAATCAGCCCACCCTTAAAAGGATAAAAATGCAATAATCTACCCTCACTAGTCCCATATCTAGAAGGTGTAAATCATCAAAAGGCCTACCCACTAGTCCCATACCTAGAAGGCATCCTAAAATATAGGGAGAGCAAAAATACCTAACAACTCGTCGTCACAATGGCAATAATTGATAAGCACCCAAAAGTGTACAATTTATACCCCGAATAGACGTATTTTAGTTGCTAATTCTTGACAATTTGGGTCTTATGTGCTTTCTTGTCTATTTTGTAGGAGGAATGCTCATTGCGGTGTTCAACCGCGTATTTCAAAGTAATTGTGCGAATTATGGAGCTAATTACCCTTGTCCCGTACCCTAGCCTCCCCTAGCCTACCTAAACCTGTCCCTAAACGTGTGTGTTTAGTGTGTCCCATTTTATATTATTTGTGTCATTTTATTTTTAGGGTTTATTTTATTATTTCATTGAGTCATGTATATATTTTTAGGATATTTTATATTTTTAGCGCGTTGCGTATTAGTTTTTATATTTTCTTATTTTTAGTTAGTTTATTATTATTTCATTATTTCATTATTATTTTATTAGTTTTTATCTTTATAGTTTTTATTTTAGTTGTGTTTAATTTTTTTAGAATTTTTATAGTGTGTCGTGTCGTGTCAATTTTAATTAGTTGATTTTTTTTATTTTTAGTTTAGTTAAAATTTTATTTTAAGTTAATTTTAGTTTATTTCATTTTTTATTTTATTTTAGGGCCACTAACACGCACAACACACACACACACAAAACAACCCTCATCTCACCCACATATCCTACCCTACACCCTCACACACACAAACCCTCCTCCCCATCATCTTCCCCACACCACATTCTCTCTCCTTACACCCATATCCTCAAACCTCCATAACCACACCACCATTAAACTCATCTCACTCTCTCTCCTAACTCAGCCCCAAAAATCCTATCGAACTCACCAACCCAGCAACCCCCGACCCCCAACAGAAAAACTCGACCCTTCACCCGGATGCCTTGAACCCACTGCCTCACCCCTTAACCCGAACTCCCATTAACTCGCATCCACCATAAAACCCCTGGCCAAACACCCATACCTGAAGTTTCAACCACCTCCCTCCCTCCGACGACTCTCCTCACCTCCGGCCATCGCATTTCGAACTCGTGGCATCCCTCAAATCCAACCCGCAAGACCAACAACCCATTTGTCAAACAAAACCAAAGAACCAAACCCATTTCCATTTCTCCCCAAATGACAAAATCGTGTTAGCTAAAAAAACACAACCAAAAACAAAACAAAGACCAAAGTCAAAAAGCCTCACACGCCATTAAAACCTCTTTTAACCCTAATTCTAAAAATACTCCCAACTACCTATTTTAACCAAATTTGATTTTATTTCCTCACCAATCCACTTCCCACATGACCTCACACAACCCATGCACATGTGTGCATTTTCCTATTTTAACCCCAACTTATCCTCACACTCCACATGCTCTTGCATCCCTACCCAAATTTCCCTCATGCTCCATGCCTACTATTTAAGGAAGATGAAGGCCACTTGAAGAAAAAATCTCCAATCTAGTTTTTTTGAACTCTTGTGTGATAAATTTCTCTACACCCCTCTTTAGAGAGTATTTGTATTTTTAGCAAATATCTCAATATAGAGGTGTGTAGTGAAATTTATCTCTAGGATGAATTCCACCCCACCCATCTATACTGAATTTTTGCATTTTAAGCAATTAATTCATAATAGATTGATGTAGTTGAATTCATCCATTATCATCGGGCTTTAAAATAGTAATTGGTAGAGAGTATTTTAGAGAGAGAAACACCATTTTAGTTTAGTTTGTTTTTAGGTTAGAATTTATTTTATTTTACTTTTTTTTAGATAGTGAGGGAAAAATAAATTATTGTGAGGACTAATTTGAGTGAAATTTTTGATGTAATTTTGTTTGGATCATTCAAATTGAGGGATGTTAATTTCAACTCATGGATTGAAGTTCAATTAAGCATCAAGAGATTGGGTTTGATTGTTCTCTTCTCTTCTCATTTATTTTATGCCTTTGATTATTAATTTATCAAATTTCATACCATGTTAGGCTAAATCCCCTTTCAAGGGGTGGGGTGAACCCTTATTTGATGTTATTTTAATTTAATTAGTTTGATTACTTGAAAATTCCCTTTGAATATTAATTTTGATCCCTCACCCTTAAATTTACGCCCCGAGATAGGGTAAATAATTTTCGAGAGAAAATTAAAATTCTAAGTTATAATACCCATTTTAGATTCAAACTAGAGATAGGGGTTTCTTAAGTGGGGTATTATTACTTGAATTTCAACTCTAAATTTATTTTCTAAGATTTACATAAATTTTAATCGATTGATCCTAGCGGGTGATTAATTAAAAGGAGTGTAGATCTATTTTTTTTCTAAAAGATTACTATTACAATTACACTTGCAACGAGAGTTGATTTTTAATTTTGATATTAATTTGGGAGAATTCAAATAATTAAATTAATTAGTTAGAATAGCTAAAATTTGTGGCGTAATCCCACTCCTTGATTGTTCTCCCATTGATTTACCTCATTTATCTCTTATTTTTGTGTTAGACTTTCTTTTTCATTTTAGTCACGTTTTAGTTTGTAATTTAATCTTCCATATAGTTTAGTATTATTTCACCTCACCTAATTGTTTTAACATTTGAAAAATCTAAAAAAAAATAGAAAAAGCAAAAGCCCAAAAAAGAAAAATAAAATTGAATTACAATTCAATTTGTCTCTAGCTTTACCCCATTGTTGTGGATTGATACCCTTTCTTACCTCTACACTTTAGATTGTTATATTTTCTAGGTATTTTAGGGTTTTGATTAACTTGGCTTTCAACAACGACAACACACAAAAAAGCAAAGTTATCAATAATAATACCAACAAGTCACTCAAACAAGCATAATTAATCAACGTATAAAACTACGCATACTAGTCCAATTCAATTAAATCTTAATTTAATTTTCACATCGTCATATATACCCAATTAATTCCCTTTAATTATTTTAATTTAAAAACACTGGGATTTCATCATTAATACGTCATATTTCCAATTTCATTATCTCTACACAATTTACATGAGTTATACGTCCCCAAAATGAAATTAATTCTAAACCAAGGTTTTTCTACATTGAACCTTTACCAATAAAACCCAAAATCCACTCATCAATCCTACGTACCCAAGGGTTATGAATATTATTTAGATTAAAAAATTTAATAAAAACAACCCCATAATTAATGTCCACTTTCTCTAATTAAGTTACTAATTGATTTTAAGAAAACATGTAATTAAGTGTTTAGCGACACTTAAAACACATAATACTAAAGGAAAAGAATAGAGTATTCATGCCTAAGATTAAGTTGAAGAAAAACTGGTAGTACTGTTTGATTCCTCTCGAAAAATTAACAAAGAAGTGTTCTTGAACAAACTTGATTAAACCCCAATTAAGCCTTTCAAAACTTGTGACGAAAACTTGATTATGTTGGAGGTTGATGATTATGGTGCAGAGGAAAAACTTTTGGAGGAGTTCTCGGGTGAAAAACTTGGAAAAAAATGATTACGAGAAGTCCCCCTACAGATTAGAATGGTTAAATACCAACTAAGAATCCTAAACCAACTCAAACTCTAAAAATTAAGAAGCTGATCTGCGCCAAAAACTGACAGGTCGATCGATTGACTCCCAGGGTCGATCGATCGATCGAGCAGTTCTGATGGCAGTTCTCCCACAAAATGTCTATAAGGCAAAAATATTAAAAATTCCACTAAAAATCCATTTTAAATCCGATTTCAATTCCGCTTGAAGTTTTATTCTTCTAAAATCATAACCAACATATTTATTTAATAAAAATTATTAAATCCAAAAATTTATTTTTCTCGAAATTTTCAATTAATTAATTAAATTAATTAATAAAAACACGGGGTGTTACATACTTCCCCACTAGCAAAAGAATTTTGTCCTCGAAATTCAGCAATTCGTAATTGCGTAAACTAGAATAAGGCTACCATACGCTTACCCACAGAGTACCACAATCAGGCGCCCATACACCTAACCTCCCCGAACATAATCGTTAACAAAATATAATATATATAACGCCTAAACATATAAGTATGTAAAAATATTACGTACCATAATACTCTTCTAGCCATGCAATCTATCCTGCGCAACCTGACACAGAGGCACATAGCACCTCCCATAACCGGTATTGGTTGGTGTTGCGACCACCCCCTACGCACGTGACGTTGCCGGTGCTCCTGGCGCCCCTTGAACACCTGACGTTGCCCGCGCAGCTAGTGCTCCATGAACACTAGCTGCTGCTAAGACTGGAGGCCTCAGTCCTAGCTGTCCCTGAACTCCTTGCCCTTGCTGCCCTTACTGCAATTGGCCCAATTGGGCCTGGACTGCTTGTCCTTGTTGGCCTTCTTTCTTGAAACACTTAGCCTCCTTATGCCCTATCTTCCCATAGATGAATCATTCACCCTTAAAAGGTTACAAATGCCTAAAAGTGGCTCTCTCCTCCCCTTGACCTTACTGTTCCTGATTGGTCCTCTGCCTCTTCCATGCTTGATCATTGAGACCCTTACTCTCATTTCCTTATCCATTAGACTCTTCTATCTTTCCGAACTTCTTTTGATAATTAGCCTTTTTCTTGCCATAACAACATTGCAACATCCACCACCTAAGAAAAAGTAGTGTATATCGGGTTCCCCAACACCATCTGCCTAGTGGACCACGATAATCCTTTAATGAAACACTCCATATTCTTTCTCTTCGTATCCACCTCTTCGGGTACAAAAATTGATGAATTGGTGAATTCCTATTCATACTCAACAATCAACTTTGATCCTTTCTCTAAGTCTATAAATGCTCTCTTCTTTGCGTATAGAAAATACTTATTATTGAATTTGATCAGAAATTCAACATATCCCAACTTATCCCTATCCTCTGACGTGGTGGTACTCTCCCACCATTGCAAAGCATCCCCAGTCAGCTTAAATATTGTTAACATCTTCTTCAGCACATTTGTGCAGTCTACCATCCTCAAATGCCTCTACATATGTCTCCTCCACTAGTGAGCAACCGTTGGGTCAGATCTCCCTACGAAGGTGGGAGGATTCCCTTAAGAAAATTGGTTCTCACTCTATCCCAAGGAGAAATGGGTGTACCCTGTTGTTGTGCATCTAGAGTCACCCATCTCTGTCTCCCCATCTCCATACCGGTCGCCATGGCCTCACAGTGAAAGTCGCTAACTCCTCGACCACCAAAGCAATCTGATGCCGCCTCTCCTGAGTTACGGGACCAGAAACATACTCCTCTCTCCTACTCCCAGCTCTCTTTATGTTTGCCATCTAAATTGATAGGAACAAAATAACATCAGACTCAAAATGACTAAGAGTAAAAATCATCAAAATGGAATAAAAGATAAGCAATGCAAAAGATAAAACGGACTCCGAACCTACGAGACCTAAGACCATGCTATGATACCATCTGTCATACCCTGCGTAATCCGATAGACAGGGTGGCCATCCATCGCCGCCGAACTACGCCAGACGTGAACTAAATAAATACCATTCTTATCATGAGACAGATATGAGATATAAATAACTCATCCACAAGATAAATAATTCAATCAATCCCAACTGACAATAAAAATTGAACGATAAAAGATCCATCACATGATAAAATTCCGAATAAAAGCCAATCTCCAATAATGATTAATTAAAATCTAAATAATCAAGAACTGTGAATAATCCAATTGAAATCCTTTAACAACTTTGGAACAAAATGGCCCAATTAAAACCCAAAAGAAGTCTCATAATGAAATACGACTAAAAAGAAAGTCTAACTAAATAAAGCAATAAAATGAATAAACTCCATTTGCACCTCCAAATGATAAACTCCGATAATCCTATACAACTTCTCCAAAACTTATCCTGAAAAAGTTAGTCAACGCATGAGGTCAGATCCCCGAGCATGAATACACACTACTCCCATCAAATAGGATCCTTGAATCCAGACAGTAGTATTATACTCAATAAATATCACAATAGAATACTTTAATTAAACGAGATTATAAAACGCGATAAATGTAAATCACTAAGTACCCGCCGGGATCCCCATTTCAAAAGAGCACACCAATATGATTTTAAATTCCAAAGTCCCACGGTTTTAGTTTCATTCAATTAAACCAACTTGTATTCATGTTCTCACTTTTTATTATGGAGGTCCTCCTGCCCCGAGTGGTAATATCCACTAAAGTGTCACACTTACCCATGTCAATAGCCAGCCGAATCCATTTAAACAGTCGATCCCCCATAATATGACAAGGTTCCACATACGACACGACATAAATCTCCCAAGATGACCCGGTTAAACTATCAGTCCCTAATGAAGAGTGCCCAACATGTGTGTGCTTTCTTTCAAACCAATTTTTATAAAAAAAAAATATCCAACTTTTAATTAATCACCAAACCAAGTTGTGAAAACCCAATTCTTACTTTAAACCAATTTTATCTTGATTAATCCTAAACATGCATCTAGTGATTAAAGCAAGTAAAGTAAAGTAAAGAATACTCATAATGTCGGATGTACGAGGGAAAAAACCAAAATGGGAAAACAACTGTAATACCCCGTATTTTATGCTATATTAATTTGGGGATTTATTAAAGTATAAAAATCCGAAAATTAATTATGTTATAATTATTAACGTGACGAGAGTTAGTAATTATGGGAAATTTGTTGAATATTACTAATGAGCAAATTAATATATTATATTGGTTATATTGAATGTCATGAGTGAGTTAAATGACAATTTCGGAAATTTAAGTCGGAACGTGCTCGTGTCGCGTCGGGACAAAATTTTGATAAATAAAAAGTAAATATTTTATAAGTTGCCCGTATGGTCGTTTTGAGTGCGCCAACGCGTCCGGAAGGGTCGAGATAGTCAGAAAAGTGTACCCGGGGGTGTAGTTTGGGTCTCGGGGCGTTTTTAGGCCTAATTAGTACCCCGGGAGGGCGTTTTGGACATTTCACCTTTTTGGGTAATTAAACCCACGAAAATCAGAAACATATATCAGCCATTTAGGTTAGTCAGCTAGGGTTAGAAAACTCAAACACAAGTGACAGCCAAAGGAGAGGGAAGAAGAAAGCTCTCAAGGCAATTCAAGGCCAAAAAGCCACCCGTTTGCACCGCCGTCACCGCCAACGCGTAGATCGCGAGATGAGGAACGCAACCATACCAAAATCAGCCATAAATCAGAATACCAAAAATCCCAGGCAAGTGTTTATCTTGCTATTTTCGTTGGTGCAATTTCCATATTAGTTTAGGAATGATTAGGAATGAAATATGTGGAAGAAAACCCAATTTGTGATAGGAAAATCCATGTAGTATTGGTTGATATGATGATTCTGGAAACCCTTGCCATGTAGAGGAAATTAACCATGAAATTTTGATGATTATAAGAAAGAAATTCTAGAGAAAAATTTGTTAGAAATCTGTTTAAGAAAATTCTAGGGTTCTTGATAATTAGATATAATTTTGGGTTGAAAATCCATGTTTAAATGATGAATATGTACATGCCTTACGTTAGAAACATCTGGTATATTGTTATAATGTCAGTAGTAGAATTTTTGGGACGTTTGGGTTTGGAAAATATGGATTTGGATGCAGAAAAGTGGTAGAACCCGTAACTGCAATTCTGCAGAAATCAAAATACCTGCTTGATCGATCGATCGAGCATAGAGCTTCGATCGATCGAAGGTTCGATCGATCGAGCCCCAGACCTCGATCGATCGACCCCTCCTGGAAGACTCCTATTTCCCTTATTTAATTAGTTAAATCAAATTTATCGTGAAATAATTCTTGAGTATTCTTAATAAAATGTTTTGGGAGATAGGAAAGACCAGTAGGACATATGAATAAGTGTTGGGAACTTTATTATAAGACGAGGATTTTGCTTTTGGGATAATTATATAATGAACGATGAAACTACGTATTTCAAGTGAGAGATTACGGCGAATAGCTACGATAGTGAATAGAGGTATACCTACTGAATTTTCTACTTGGAAGGATAGAGTCCACGAGTGTCACGTAATAAGTGAGAAAACTCTTCGAGTTAAGGTTAGAGATGAAACCTTATACGTAATACTAATAATGTGAAATTAAGGATAAATGTTGTAATTATGGGTGACGAGAGGAACCCATATTAATATGATAAAAGTGGTATATTTATATGATTGTGTGTACATATATTATATACATGTGAAAAACATACCGCGCTACTTGCTATCCTTGAGGTTACCGCGCTGGGACAGTCTTATCTCGATGGGACCTTTATGGGGGATATTGACTAGTACCCTAGAAGATAGATATCCTTGGTACAGGCTATCGAATTGATAGTTCAGACGGTCCTAAGAGACGTGAGTATGTGCCATCCTCTTAGAGACTTGGAATCTATGCTTCGCCTCGATATTGTTTTTATATGTGTTAATACAGTTCGAGAGTGATTCCGAATTTGTATTCCCCTTGATATGAGTGGTATGGGGTTTGGATAGTAGAAGTATGTACGCACCATAGTTTTATTTGGGGTGCTGTTATTTTATATATATTATATGAGTAGTTACTATATATATGAGACTTGGAAATTGAAACTGCCTACTGTGATTTGATAAGTAGGACATGGTTGATGACTCAAATAGTAAATACTTGTTTTGTGAAAGTATAATATGACACTGGGAAACTTTATAAATTAATAAAGTTAAAGCGAGAGTTGTGCTGCTAATTCGAAGTATTCTTTTTAAACAATGATATTGTTCGGTTTTGAAATCTTATGAGTAAGTTAAGATAAGCTAAATTATTGGGAAGGTTAGTATGATAAAATGATAAGATAAACCGTTGGGAAGGTTAGTACGATAGGCGTGCACATTAGAAGAGAGGTGAGAATTTCTCAAGAGAGTGTCGCTCTAATATGTTGTTGCATTGGCCTGTATAAATTTAAATACTTGCTAAACAAATTTTAAATCATACACACTATCGGGCTCTGACCCGTTTATTTTTCTCCCTCTCTCTTGTATATATATGTATATATTTCAGGTGCCCAGCCATAGGGGCGTCTTGCTTAGGATCCCTTGAAAGGAACGTGCTGCAGCTTAGGTGGGAGTTGCAGGTCACTTGCGTAGACGGCTTCCTTTATTGACTCCACTTCTAGCATTCTCATTTATTGGGCATGTGTCGCCCTTTCCATTATTTCATTGTTATTGGGACATTTGTATTTAAGTTATTTCTAGTATTGTCACTATGGGATTTATTCAGTTTGAATTGTGTTACTTTATATTTCGCATGTTGACATTCGATTGACGAATGTTTTAAATTAATTGGATTGTGTTCCAGGTTTATTGTGGTGTGATTCTTAATTGTTGAAATGTTATTAATAAATAAATAAATCATTTTCTTTAAATAAAAATTTGGAAAGTAATGTTTAATTATGGTTTTGACACTTCGCTTAATTATTTAGGGTGTTAAATTGGAAAGTTTATTTTTACGACAGTGATGCTAAGAATGAACCAAACTGTTCACCTTGATTTAATTTAATAAATGAGTGATCGCCCGGTATTTAATTAGGCGGGGTGTCACAGGTGGTATCAGAGCATCAGGTTCTAGTGTTCATAGGATCTGTATGGCTTATTTTCGCTTTCAGCTTAACGTTATTGCTATAGAGCCCTATTTTTAGGATTGTTGTACTCTTGTTTTACGTTTAAGTCTTCAGCTATTTTAGATTTGATAATAACTGTAGACTAATAAACTTCTTCATGTTTCAGATGCCTCCGAGACGTGCTCCGAAGGATAGGCATGCCCAGGCCGAACAGCCAGCAGTTTCGGCACAAGGCACGATGAATGCAAATGAAGTAGCCGCCATTGTTGCTCAGGCAGTGAATGTCGCACTAGCGGTGGTTCAGCAGGCTCTACCCCAGGTTCAGGCAGTGGCGCCAGTACCAGCACAACTTCCATCTGCATGGGAGAGGGTTAGGGATGCTTTTCAAAAAGCGCATCCCCCTGAGTTCTCTGGTAGCTTCGATATTGTCACAGTTAGCCAATGGAAGAAAGACATCCAGCGACACCTCCGTATGTATGAGTGCACTGATGTGCAAAAGTAGTTATTGGCTTCCTTTAAGCTGGTGGGAACCGCATTGCAGTGGTGGGAGTCCACTACCACTTTGGAGGAGAGGGACACGATCCTTATTCAGTCATTTTGGGAGCGGTTTGACCGCAAGTATTTTCCACCCGCCGTGCAGACTGAGATGAGGCAGAGATTGCTAAGTCTGAAGCAGGAGAGTCTTACCGTAGCGGAGTATGAGGAGGATTTCACGAGACTTCTCACCATTGTGCCAGATGAGGCACCTACTGAGAGCAAGAAGATTTTGTTGTTTGTCGACGGGTTAGCTTGGAGGATCCGTCAGCACCTTATTGGGAATTTATCCCTGAGTACTTTCACTGATGTACTCAATGCCGCATTGCTACATTGCCAGGATCACCGCTTCCATCTGCAGGGAAGCAAGAGAGCAGGAGAGTACAGCCAGCAGGGAAGGACCGGGGGTAATAGTGCCAGTGGGGCACCATCTCATGGACAGACTGGTCAGCACGAGAAGAGTCCCCATCAGGGGGACCCTGCTAAGCGATTCCGTTCAGGCGATTCTAGGTAGGGATATGGGGGCTATAGGCAGGGCCAGCAAGGCCAGCAGGGTCAACAACAGGGCCATCAGGGCCAACAGGGCCAGTGGCGTGGAGGTAACGGCCAACAGGGCCGTGGACAGCAGGGTCAGAGGGGAGGTAACTTCAAAGGCCGATGTTTTGGGTGCGGTAAACATGGCCATAGGAGTCAGGATTGCCCAAAGGGCGATAGGGCTCCACGGCAGCAGGGAGCCCGTAATGAGCCACAGAGACCACTTTTTCCACCTGCCCTCCCAGCTCCAGCCCAGGTGCCAGCCCTACCAGCCATTCTAGTAGCTCCAGTGCAGCAGGGGCAATTAAAGTATAGACGTGTCTATAACGTCTACCAGGCAGCAGCTCCACAGGCACCACCCGCGATTGAGGGTATGTTTCCTATCCATGGTACTATGGGTCGAGTTTTGTTTGATACGGGGGCAACGCATTGTTTTATAGCTACGCATTTTGCGAAGGCCTTAGGGTTGTTAGCCACAGCAGAGAGCACAGTGACGTGTGTAGACTCACCACTGGGGAGTGGGTCCCTTATTTTCTTTATATGTCGGGGAGTGGGGTAGAGATTGGTATCTTGGTATTACCTACAGACATGTTAGTTTTAGACATGCACGAGCATGATGTGATTATTGGTATGGATTGGCTCGCAGCTTATAGAGCCATGATTGATTGCTTCGGTGGGAGCATTATTTTTGCCATTTCGGGGCAAGAGATGTTTGTAGTGGCGATGCCTTGCCCAGAGGGAGGTTCGACCGCTCATTTGTATTACATAGAGGAGGATACCTCTAAGGAGGTTGTGATTCCCTTAGATTTGATCCCAATTGTCAGGGAGTATTCTGATGTGTTTCAGGAAATACCAGGCCTACCCCCCAGTCGAGAGATAGACTTTGTCATAGATTTATTGACAGATACGAGACCTATAGCACGCGCACCGTACCTTATGGCTCCGGTAGAGATGCGAGAGCTACGAGATCAGATATAGCAGCTATTAGGTTAGGGCTTCATTCGCAGGAGTACCTCACCTTGGGGCGCATTAGTTTTGTTTGTGAAGAAGAGAGATGGTTCACTGAGATTGTGTGTGGACTACCGGGAGCTGAACAAGGTCACGATACGGAATAAGTATCCATTGCCTCGAATCGATGACCTGTTCGACCAGTTGAGGGGAACAACTTTCTTTTTGAAGATAGATATGAGGTCGGGGTACTGATTCGTATCGAATATTGCATATTTCCTCCCGTTATCTTTATGAATTCTAGCACTTTTACGGTCCTAAATGCCTATAATTATGCTCATTAACCACCCAACCTTGGATTTGGATATATACATACTTTGCAGGGGTTATTTGTGCTTTTTTAGGTATTGGAACGCTAAAAGTGAGGTTCGGTTGCATTTCGGAGAAGTTCCATCGTCGAATGCTACTTCAAGGGCAATTTTGTCTTTTCAAACTCACTATTTTTTATGGAATGAAGTTACCAACACGTAGATCATCAAATTATCTTTTCGTGTCCACTGACCGTGCGTCATTCTGACTCCGTATGTGGAAGTTATGCCCATTTCCGGAAGGTTTTGGTATTTTCTTCTACTTCAAGGGCATTTTGTTAATTTCATACTTCATAATTTAGAGGGTTTCAAAATAGAATCATGTAGAGAATTGAATTAGCTTCGCGTCGGTTCTGACCACGCCTCATTTCGATTCCGTATGAGGGAGTTATAGCCGTTTCCGTGCAACGCCTCAAAATTGGTTCAAAGTGGAAAAGTGGGCTGTCTCCGGCCCAAGGCAAATTCCAAAAGTGCGGTCGACCGGTCCCAAACATGAGGTCGACCGGTCCCATCAGATATGGACGAAAATTGACTTATTTTGGGTTTTTTGGCTTGGTTTTGTTGGGGGTTTGTTTTGGGGTATAAATAGAATGTTGTAGGCTTTTCTTTGAGGATATATTTCATTTTAGGTTAGAAGCATTTGGGTATTTTTGTGGAGTGTTTCCCCTCTCCTCATTTTTGTTGTGTAATCTACCATTAATGTAAGTTCCTTGCACTATTCATATTCTTCCTCTTGTTCTTGCTTTGTGCCCTAGATTTATTTCATGCTTTATTTATTTCAAGTCTAGTTTAATTTGTGTTGTGTAATTTAATTAGTTGATTTATTTATGTTGTTTATCATTCTTAGTGGCTAATTTAGTTTAGGTTGTCTTGGATTGAACTCACCTAGGGTTGATTTGGTTGCTTTGCTTTGGTGATGGTGTTTACGAATTTATTTCGAGTGTGTTGTCCTAGTTATTATGCCTAGGAGATTTGATGGGGTATATCATGTATGCTCCGTGCTTACGACCTTGCGTGCGTAATTTCCGGGATATTTGTTGACGCCAAAATCTTATTAGGCTTTTATGCAAATTTAGGGGTGTGACGACTCTTGATTTATTTAACTGTCGAAACGAGACGCAACCTTAATAACTCGTCGACCCATGTAACCATTTTATACTAATTAACTCGGGTGAGGGATATTCGACGCAACCTATGGTTTTTATTCTCTTTATTAATTTAGTTTAATTTCCCTCGCCTAGATTTATCTTTCCCTTTCATGCATCTTTTGTTTTAGTTTGTAATTCACCTTTTACACTTTTATTTAGGAATATTAAACCTTATAAATTCTAACAACTTGTCCCTGTGGATTCTCGATACCCGACTTACCGCTCTACTTGCCCCCCAAGTGTAGTTGTAACTTAGGTTTTTGTATTGAGTTGGCGAAACAAAAACAACGACTAGCGTCTTTACACGCGCTACTTTTCGCGCTTGATCAAAATGGCGCCGTTGCCGGGGATGAGTTTGTTTTAGACTTTATTTGAATTAGTATTTCATAGTATTTTCTTTCTATTTGTATTATTTGCTAACTTTTAGCAGGACTTCCACATTTGAGCACTTGGAAACGCTCGAATTTCCCGCGCGCACCTATTTTGTGGAATTCGCCACTTGAGCCATTTTTGGGGTAAGCATGTCTTATTCCAATTCTTTCGGTAATCCTTGTTATAATTCTCAAAATTCTAGTCCTATGACTTTCGGTGAATACTTAGCATCCCAAAGTAAAACAAATTCAAATATGACTTTGGGCGAGTATAATGAAAGTCAAAACTTAGGTTATTGGAATTTTGATGATGATGACAATGATTTTGGGCCTTTACCTCCTTATAATAGGAATTTTGAAACGAATTGCAATAGGTTTCAAAATTCCTATAATAATGAGTTTTCGTTTAAGTCCGATGGTAATTTTCAAAGTTCCCATTCTAATGCATCCGCACCTCGACCTATGACATTCGGTGAGGGTTTGCGTATGTATGAAAATGAGAAAATTGAAAATCGTTATCGGGAAGAAAATCGTTCGTGGGAACATGAGTTGGATTTATTATTTGAGTCCGACGACGATTTTTCTTTCGAGACTTTTGAAGTCGAGGAATGTTTTGAACCAAATGAAGTACTTGTACCTACTTTGGAACAAGCCATTCTAGACTTTGCCCATCTCGTAATAGATATTGAAAGTGAGGATGAAAATGACGTAATATCTATTTGCAATGAAATGATATCTTCTTTGTCCCCCAAAGAAGAACATTTCATTGAAAATGATATTATTTCCTTTGAAATTCCAACTTCATGCGATGATGATTCATCTCATGAGTTTGAATTTCTTTCATCCCCATTTTCATTCTCTATTACCCCACCGGAACAAGTACCCGATGATTCGGTTTCAAACTTTAATGTTTTAAACCCTATCGCCGATGAGGAATACTTGCTCGAGTCGCCCTCCACGATTGCATCTTTGCCTTTGTCTGTGCCGCCTCCCATTCCAACTTCAAAATCATTGGGAGGATATTCGGCTTTTCTCGGTCCCCACTTGTTTTTGTCACCCGTTCAATCCAAACCCCCATCGTCCCTCGAAAACTTTTAATTGGCGATGGTTCATTTCTTCAGCCTTACACATGCCTTCCGTTGTTAAAACGGAATTCATATTTTTCGGAAGGCATGCTTGTATGTGAGGGTACACCGGTTATCCTCCAAAGTCAAATCGTTCTTATGGTGGACCCTCAGCTATTTAGACTTCTAGTGTACAGTTAGTGTGAAGTCTAAATAGTAGGTTGTATATAGTTAGCTTTTTATTTTTTCTTTTTATTTTTTTTCCTTCCTTTTTAATTTAGTCTAATGTAATTAGTTAACTTTTTATTATTTGTTTTTGCTATGCTCGGTACTAACTTGTTTTGTAGATTCTTTGGACTTGTTCTTATGGGGATCGCTCCACTTTTGGGTAATATCGCTCTTTTCCTCTCTTTGACTTGTTTCTTAATTTACATTGGGGACAATGTCAAGTTTTCAGTTAGGGGGTGTGGGATATTCTATCCATTTCTTATTTTAGTCCATGTTTTTGCTCACATGTTAGTTTTTTCTTAGTATGCTTTTCTTAGAAAAATTAAAAAATTTCAAAAAGATTTTCTTTATTTTTTCTCCTTTTTTGGGCATTTTGCCTTTGTTTTCGATGATAAATTTTTAATAATTGCCCGATCCAATAGACAACCCAATGATGCATGTTCTCGATTTTAGAAGTTATTAGACTTTAGTCTCACTTATTGATATTATGAATAACTTCATGAATTAAACTTTAATCCCATGAGCACATGCATTTTTATTGTTATATTGATTTGGTTTAAGATTTTTATAACTCGGTAATCTTTTGTTGCATTGTATATACTTACACCGAGTAAGCTTTGTACCTTTCGTCGTTTGTGAGTGTATACACTATTCTTTTCTCATTGAAAACGTTGAATTCGTTGTTAATCTCACTATTCTTTCATTTGACCGTTCATTAATTGAGTTCATACTTGAAATGTGTTACTTGATCATGATTTTCATATATTGTTTTGACTCGAGAATTGCGTAAACTTTGTGAAATGATCACAGACCCTCTTTGATATATCACCCATATTAGCCTTGACCTCACCCTCATATGTTTACCCTCGTTAACCCCTTTGAGCCTAAATATTAGCCTTTCGTTTCATACCCCATTCCCATAACCAACTCCAAATTGGAGTTATAAACCATACATACACTTTCCATACCTTTGTTTGAAATGTTACTTGGGATTGAATGATGTTGTTATGATGTCGGTTGCAATTTAGGCATATGAGAGTTTGATAAGTAAAGAAAAGAAAGTAGTGAAAAAAGTGAAGAAAAAGAGAAAGCAAAAAGAAAAAGAAAACAAAAGAGAAAGTGAGAAAAAGAAGAAAAGAAAGAAAAGAGAAAGTTGTTTATGTTGTGTATAGTGTTCAATAAGCTTTGATTCCTCTCCTCGATGATACATTTAATGCTTGTTTGGAAGCTACTTTCCATTTTTGATATTGCCCGCATCCTTCCCATTATCCCGAGTTTTCATTCCGAACACTTTGAATCCGTACATATATTCCTTCGTTTCGTACCTTAGCCATACCTACATTATAACCCTATTAAAGTCCTATGTGATCTTAGGTTGATGTAATTTAAAAGCCATAATAGTTGTGATAATCTGTGAAAATGAATTTCGGCTCTTTTAGTGAGTGGTATCCTTTCATTGAGATTACAGTTTTTTAGTTTATACATAGCGTTCTTCTTTCGTGACATGTGTACGGCCTAGTGTCCATTTACAATTACTCTTTAGCCCGCATGTTCCATGTGTTACCTCCCTGTTTCGAGTGAATTCGTTTGTTGATCGTAATGCCCGTGAGGATTGAATGTATGCTTGCTTTGATTAGTATCCGATTTATATAAGTTTTTTGCCAAATCATATTTTGCATTTGCTTTCCCCCTCCCACTTTTAAAGTTTCAATTCTATGAGGTGCATTCTATAATGTTAATGATTCGAACTTTTATGTGAATTCATTCACTTTGCTAATAATGCATATGAAATCTTTTTCGCTTTTGTTGGGCTTGTCGCATGTTGGTTTGGGCATATTTTGAGGAAACCATATGATGTTTGTGGGTATCATCCCTGAAAACCCTCACGAGACGACACTCGTCCACTAGGGTAACCTAGGGGTTTAACGGCTTATTGCATATGCTAAATGCAATCGTGTTCCCTACGAAAGTGGCAATTATATTTCGATGCATATATAAGTTTTGTATTTCCTTCTGTGGACTAGTTTTGCTTGTTTCATCACTAGGGACTAGCAATGTTTAAGTTAGGGGGTGTGATTCGTATCGAATATTGCATATTTCTGCCCGTTATCTTTATGAATTCTAGCACTTTTACGGTCCTAAATGCCTATAATTATGCTCATTAACCACCCAACCTTGGATTTGGATATATACATACTTTGCAGGGGTTATTTGTTCTTTTGTAGGTATTGGAACGCTAAAAGTGAGGTTCGGTTGCATTTCGGAGAAGTTCCGTCGTCGAATGCTACTTCAAGGGCAATTTGGTCTTTTCAAACTCACTATTTTTTATGGAATCAAGTTCACGTAGATCATCAAATTATCTTTTCGTGGCCACTGACCGTGCGTCATTCTGACTCTGTATGTGGAAGTTATGCCCATTTCCGGAAGGTTTTGGTATTTTCTTCTACTTCAAGGGCATTTTGGTAATTTCATACTGCATAATTTGGAGGGTTTCAAAACCGAATCATGTAGAGAATTGAATTAGATTCACATTGGTTATGACCACGCCTCATTTCGATTCCGTATGAGGGAGTTATAGTCGTTTCCGTGCAACGCCTCAAAATTGGTTCAAAGTGGAAAAGTGGGGTGCCTCCAGCCCAAGGCAAATTCCAAAAGTGCGGTCGACCGGTCCCAAACATGAGGTCGACCGGTCCCATCAGATATGGACGAAAATTGACTTATTTTGGGTTTTTTGGCTTGGTTTTGTTGGGGGTTTGTTTTGGGGTATAAATAGAATGTTGTAGGCTTTTCTTTGAGGATATATTTCATTTTAGGTTAGAAGCATTTGGGGATTTTTGTGGAGTGTTTCCCCTCTCCTCATTTTTGTTGTGTAATCTACCATTAATGTAAGTTCCTTGCACTATTCATCTTCTTCCTCTTGTTCTTGCTTTGTGCCCTAGATTTATTTCATGCTCTATTTATTTCAAGTCTAGTTTAATTTGTGTAGTGTAATTTAATTAGTTGATTTATTTATGTTGTTTATCATGCTTAGTGGCTAATTTAGTTTAGGTTGTCTTGGATTGAACTCACCTAGGGTTGATTTGGTTGCTTTGCTTTGGTGATGGTGTTTACGAATTTATTTCGAGTGTGTTGTCCTAGTTATTATGCCTAGGAGATTTGACGGGGTATATCATGTATGCTCCGTGCTTACGACCTTGCGTGAGTAATTTCCGGGGTACTTGTTGACGCCAAAATCTTATTAGGCTTTTATGCAAATTTAGGGGTGTGACGACTCTTGATTTATTTAACTGTCGAAACGAGACGCAACCTTAATAACTCGTCGACCCATGTAACCATTTTATACTAATTAACTCGGGTGAGGGATATTCGACGCAACCTATAGTTTTTATTCTCTTTATTAATTTAGTTTAATTTCCCTCGCCTAGATTTATCTTTCCCTTTCATGCATCTTTTGTTTTAGTTTGTAATTCACCTTTTACACTTTTATTTCGGAATATTAAACCTTATAAATTCTAACAACTTGTCCCTGTGGATTCTCGATACCCGACTTACCGCTCTACTTGCCCCGCAAGTGTAGTTGTAACTTAGGTTTTTGTATTGAGTTGGCGAAACAAAAACAACGACTAGCGTCTTTACACGCGCTACTTTTCGCGCTTGATCAGGTACCATCAGCTACGTATTAGGGAGCAGTATGTTTCGAAGACTGCTTTCTTGACGAGATATGGGTCTTATGAGTTCCGGGTGATGCCGTTCGGACTCACAAATGCTCAAGCCGTTTTCATGGACTTGATGAACCGAGTATTCAGAGAGTTCTTGGATCAGTTTGTCATCATTTTCATAGATGACATTTTGATATATTCACACTCCGAGGAGGAGCATGCCGAGCACTTGATGCAGGTATTTCAAACTCTACGAGAGCATCAGTTGTATGCTAAGTACGAGAAGTGCGGATTCTGGTTGCGAGAGGTACAGTTCTTGGGGCATGTTGTTTCTAAGCTGGGGATAGCAGTTGACCCAAGTAAAGTATCAGCGGTGAGGGAGTGGGGACAACCCACGACACCGACGGAAGTGCGTAGTTTCTTGGGGTTAGCTGGTTACTACAGGAGATTCATTCAGGGATTCTCCAAAATAGTGGGTCCATTGACGAACCTAACTCGCAAGGGAGTACCATATGTTTGGGATGACGCTTGTCAGTTGGCTTTCGACGAGCTGGAAGAAAAGCTTACTTCAGCGCCAGTCCTTGCTTTACCGAAGCCGAGTGCGGAGTACCTGGTTTACACCGATGCCTCTTTACGGGGACTTGGGGGAGTACTTCAGCAGGAAGAGAAGGCTATAGCTTTTGCCTCCCGCAAGCTTAAGCCGCATGAGAAGAATTACCCCACCCACGACCTGGAGTTAGCAGCGGTCGTCTTTGCATTGAGGATATGCAGGCACTATTTGTTGGGAGAGAAATTCCGTTTGTTCACAGACCACAAGTCTTTGCAGTACCTGTTCACTCAGCGAGAGCTGAATATGCGTCAGCGCAAATGGCCAGAATTTGTGAAGGACTACCAGTTCGACATACAGTACCATCCGAGAAAGGCCAACGTAGTTGCTGATGCGTTGAGTCGTAGACCGGTAGACGAAGTAGCAGACGTCTGGAAAGCAAAGTGGAAGGAGTTGGGTCACCAAGACACAGTAGCACATTCTTTCATATCCGTGATGTCAGTCACACCCGAGATTGTTACGAGGGTGATACAGGCACAGACCACAGACCCGTTTTGCCAGGAGCAGATTGTGCGACTTCTAGCCGAGGGTGCTGAGTCCTATTCTGTTAGTTCTGATGGAGGTTTGCAGTTTAATGGGAGATTGGTGGTTCCAGAAGGAGCAGAATTACGTCATGCAGTGATGACCCACTCTCACGGGCCCCGATTTGCAGTACATCCTGGAGGAGATAAGATGTACCAGGATATGAGGAGGCAATACTAGTGGAGTGGGGTGAAGAAGGACATTGCTGAGTTCGTGTCCAAGTGTTCTACCTGCCAGCTGGTGAAGGTGGACCATTAGAAATCATCAGGATTGCTTCAGCCATTGGAATTACCCGCGTGGAAGTGGGAGAGAATTTCCATGGATTTTATTACAGGGTTGCCTACATCACAGCGGGGCCACGATTCTATCTGGGTGATTGTAGACCGTTTGACCAAGGTGGCTCATTTTCTGCCGGTGCGGACAGATTACACCACGGGTCAGTATGCTCAGTTGTTCATCGCTGAGATTGTCAGATTACACGGGGTGCCCCTGAATATTGTGTCAGATAGAGACAAAATTTTTTTGTCACGTTTTTGGGAAAGCTTTCAGGAGGCTATGAGTACTGAGTTGAGGTTGAGTTCAGCTTACCACCCACAGACAGATGGACAGACAGAGCGTACTAATCAGATGTTAGAGGATATTCTACGCATGTGTGTTCTTAATTTTGGAGGAGGTTGGGAGCCACATCTTCCACTGGTAGAGTTTTCTTATAATAACTCTTATCAGTTCACGATTGATATGGCTCCCTTTGAGGCTTTGTATGGCAGGCCTTGTCGTTCCCCAGCTTGTTGGCTCGAAGTGGGGGATAACAAATTGCTAGGACCAGAGGTGATTCAGGAGACCTCCACGAGGATTGAGATGATCAGGAGTCGCATTCGAGTAGCCCAGGACAGGCAGAAGAGCTACGCCGATGCGAAACGGTTCTTCCGAGAGTTTAGTGTGGGGGACCAAGTGTTATTGCGTGTATATCCTATGAAAGGAGTAATGAGGTTTGGTAAGAAGGGGAAGTTGGCTTCGAGGTACGTGGGACCATTTCCCATCATCGAGAGGATTGGGTCGGTTGCATACAGATTGGGACTGCCAGAGCATTTACATCGCATTCACGATGTATTCCACATCTCGTCGTTGAGATGGTATCTTCGGGATGATATGGCCCATACTCACATTGCGATAGATGAGATCGACTTACAGCCTGATAGCTCTTACGAGGAGAGACCGGTGGCTATCCTAGACTATAGTGATAGGAGATTGAGGTCGAAGATAGTTCCACTTGTGCGGGTCCAGTGGGAGCATCATAATCTGGAGGAATCCACTTGGGAGCGCGAGGCAGATATGCGCGAAAGATATCCAGAGTTGTTTTTACCAGGTATGCCTTATTTTTCCGAATTTCGGGACGAAATTCCGTTATTAGGGGGGAAGTATGTAATACCCCGTATTTTATGCTATATTAATTTGGGGATTTATTAAAGTATAAAAATCCGGAAATTAATTATGTTATAATTATTAACGTGACGAGAGTTAGTAATTATGGAAAATTTGTTGAATATTACTAATGAGCAAAGTAATATATTATATTGGTTATATTGAATGTCATGAGTGAGTTAAATGACAATTTCGGAAATTTATGTCGGAACGTGCTCGTGTCGCGTCGGGACTAAATTTTGATAAATAAAAAGCGAATATTTTATAAGTTTCCCGTATGGTCGTTTTGAGTGCGTCAACGCGTTCGAAAGGGTCGAGATAGTCAGAAAAGTGTACCCGGGGGTGTAGTTTGGGTCTCGGGGCGTTTTTAGGCCTGATTAGTACCCCGGGAGGGCGTTTTGGACATTTCACCTTTTTGGGTAATTAAACCCACGAAAATCAGAAACATATATCAGCCATTTAGGTTAGTCAGCTAGGGTTAGAAAACTCAAACACAAGTGAAGGCCATATGAGAGTGAAGAAGAAAGCTCTCAAGGCAATTCAAGGCCAAAAAGCCACCCGTTTGCACCGCCGCCACCGCCAACGCGTAGATCGCGAGACGAGGAACACAACCATACCAAAATCAGCAGTAAATCAGAATACAAAAAATCCCAGGTAAGTGTTTATCTTGCTATTTTCGTTGGTGCAATTTCCATATTAGTTTAGGAATGATTAGGAATGAAATATGTGGAAGAAAACCCAATTGTGATAGGAAAATCCATGTAGTACTGGTGATATGATGATTCTGGAAACCCTTGCCATGTAGAGGAAATTAACCACGAAATTTGGATGATTATAAGAAAGAAATTCTGGAGAAAAATTTGTTAGAAATCTGTTTAAGAAAATTCTAGGGTTCTTGATAATTAGATATAATTTTGGGTTGAAAATCCATGTTTAAATGATGAATATGTACATGCCTTACGTTAGAAACATCTGGTATATTGTTATAATGTTAGTAGTAGAATTTTCGGGACATTTGGGTTTGGAAAATATGGATTTGGATGAAGAAAAGTGGTAGAACCCGTAACTGCAATTCTGCAGAAATCAAAATACCTGCTTGATCGATCGATCGAGCATAGAGCTTCGATCGATCGAAGGTTCGATCGATCGATCCCCAGACCTCGATCGATCGACCCCTCCTGGCAGACTCCTATTTCCCTTGTTTAATTAGTTAAGTCAAATTTATCGTGAAATAATTCTTGAGTATTCTTAATAAAATGTTTTGGGAGATAGGAAAGACCAGTAGTACATATGAATAAGTGTTGGGAACTTTATTATAAGACGAGGATTTTTCTTTTGGGATAATTATATAATGAATGATGAAACTACGTATTTCAAGTGAGATATTACGGCGAATAGCTACGATAGTGAATAGAGGTATACCTACTGAATGTTCTACTTGGAAGGATAGAGTCCACGAGTGTCACGTAATAAGTGAGAAAACTCTTCGAGTTAAGGTTAGAGATGAAACCTTATACGTAATACTAATAATGTGAAATTAAGGATAAATGTTGTAATTATGGGTGACGAGAGGAACTCATATTAATATGATAAAAGTGGTATATTTATATGATTGTGTGTACATATATTATATACATGTGAAAAACATACCGCCCTACTTGCTATCCTTGAGGTTATCGTGCTGGGACAGTCTTATCTCGATGGGACCTTTATGGGGGATATTGACTTGTACCCTAGAAGATAGATATCCTTGGTACAGGCTGTCGAATTGATAGTTCAGACGGTCCTAAGAGACGCGAGTATGTGCCATCCTCTTAGAGACTTGGAATCTATGCTTCGCCTCGATATTGTTTGTATATGTGTTAATACAGTTCGAGAGTGATTCTGAATTTGTATTCCCCTTGATATGAGTGGTATGGGGTTTGTATAGTAGAAGTATGCACGCACCATAGTTTTATTTGAGGTGCTGTTATTTATATATATTATACGAGTAGTTAATATATATATAAGACTTGGAAATTGAAACTGCCTACTGTGATTTGATAAGTAGGACATGGTTGATGACTCAAATAGTAAATACTTGTTTTGTGAAAGTATAATATGACACTAGGAAACTTTATAAATTAATAAAGTTAAAACAAGAGTTGTGCTGCTAATTCGAAGTATTCTTTTTAAACAATGATATTGTTCGATTTTATAATCTTATGAGTAAGTTAAGATAAGCTAAATTATTGGGAAGGTTAGTATGATAAAATGATAAGATAAACCGTTGGGAAGGTTAGTACGATAGGCGTGCACATTAAAAGAGAGGTGAGAATTTCTCAAGAGAGTGTCGCTCTAATATGTTGTTGCATTGGCCTGTATCAATTTAAATACTTGCTAAACAAATTTTAAATCATACACACTATCGGGCTCTGACCCGTTTCTTTTTCTCCCTCTCTCTTGTATATATATGTATATATTTCAGGTGCCCAGCCATAGGGGCGTCTTGCTTAGGATCCCTTGAAAGGAACGTGCTGCAGCTTAGGTGGGAGTTGCAGGTCACTTGCGTAGACGGCTTCCTTTATTGACTCCACTTCTAGCATTCTCATTTATTGGGCATGTGTCGCCCTTTCCATTATTTCATTGTTATTGGGACATTTGTATTTAAGTTATTTCTAGTATTGTCACTATGGGATTTATTCAGTTTGAATTGTGTTACTTTATATTTCGCATGTTGACATTCGATTGACGAATGTTTTAAATTAATTGGATTGTGTTCCAGGTTTATTGTGGTGTGATTCTTAATTGTTGAAATGTTGTTAATAAATAAATAAATCATTTTCTTTAAATAAAAATTTGGAAAGTAATGTTTAATTATGGGTTTGACACTTAGCTTAATTATTTAGGGTGTTAAATTGAAAAGTTTATTTTTACGACAGTGATGCTAAGAATGAACCAAACTGTTCACCTTGATTTAATTTAATAAAGGAGTGATCGCCCGGTATTTAATTAGGCGGGGTGTCACAACAACCTCGGACGGCCCAAACCAGACAATCACTATGAATAATATTTTTACAAAGACAGATTAGCCTTACACTAAGACTCGATCCCCACAGGTCTTGACGCTCCTTCTGATCTTCAACCGTTCTTTAATAGTGCCCACGTAGAAATTTTGTCTTCCACGATACCTGTCCACAACACACGCATCCACGTATGTCTCGGTGTCCACCGAATGGCTTTGATTCGTCTACGATGTCGAACAAGAAGTCCTTCTCTTTTCTTCACCACAAAACCCTTTGTCTTCAATGTGTAGAACAAGCAACTTTGGTGCAGCAAGATCACGTAAACATATAGGAATGATAACTCGGATCTTTTCAAACTATAAGGATGTGTTTAGGACTTTTAAACCTTAGAAAACATGTGCAAACAATGTTCTGGTTCGTAAAATTATTTTCTAGAAAAGCACTCTTACGAAACTATAATGAAAACACAGTTTAAATAGGATTTACATGCTGTCTCAAAAAATGTGTCATTCGAACGACTTGATGAACTCGTTCGAGCGACATCCCATCTCGTTCGAACGAGATTGAATGTCGTTTGAACGACAACGTGAAAGTTTGACTTTTTGACTTTTTGTTTAAAACGTCTCTTCCAATGAGAGATACATAAATGTCAAACTCTTTTATGAGCTTATCATCATAAAATGTAGTGTAAACCTTTAAAACACTTTTAAAACATTTAAAAACATTTTTCTTTATAAAAATTGCATCCTTATCTTTTATAAAGTAATTTCGAGCACCATTAATTATAAGCATTCATACCTGAGTGATCTCGGAATGAAATTAACTTTGAAGACGATTAAACTTGAACCAATTAAACTTCGGCATGATTTAATTCTTTGAAGCTTTGTTGCAACGCCTTCAATTTCTTCAATATGTCATAGACCAAGTGGGACCGTGACAAAATAAAATTCTCCCTATAACATATTACAAACACAGTTTTGTTCACGGAATTAAGTCAAAACAATACAGGGACTCAATTGGAAATTTATGTCCTTATAAATCTCCCCATTTGACTATTTCAGGACAAAACTAAACCAGTGAAATGCCTAACTGGGCCGTCAATCCGTATGACGCCTAAATCGCATCCCATAAACCCAAAAATAAAAATTACAGGACACATATTATAATATGTAGCACCGACAAGCATGAACTGTCTGAATGTGATGTAGACTTGAAATCTCTAATCGCTGAAGCATACCTACACACATGAAACAGATAAACAGATACCTAGTGAAGTATGGAGGAACAAATGATACCAATTTATATTTCTATAAAGAAAAAATCATTTGAAACACGTGAGCAATTATTTGATACCAATTTGAAACAAATATCATCAAATAATATGTAAACCCAAATATCAATAGTAGCGCTCAACAAATATCCCCTACAACACATACATCTCTCCCCATTTTTGTCTCGAATAGACAATCCGGTGAAAAGATAAACCAATTTGAAATATCTAGCATGAGAATATGATACCAAATTGAATCAAGTTGATACGAATTTTAAAAAAAAATGAAAAACGCTAGATAAACATGAAACAACCAGCTAAATAAGATCATGTTATGACAAATCAAAATCTAGTAAACCAAGGAATCACACAAAGAATATCGCAAATTAATCAGGTGTGATAAACGGACTTATATGAAAAATACCAATCTGGAACATAAAAGAACCTGCATATAAACCAAACAGTCCAAAAATGCTTCCCGTAGTACCAAAAATATATCAAATTAAACCAGTGGACTGCAAACCAATCAGAAGCTTAAAAAAAGCATGTCATTCGAACGAGCCACAGACTTCGCTCAAAAGAGATGAGGAAGTCACTCGAATGAAGTACATATGTCGTTTGCGCGAGATGAGATGTCGTTTGAACGACTTCGCGCGACCTTCCAAAATTTCCTAGATTCCAAAAAATAATATAAAGTATTGCCCAGTGAAAAAATTTCCACAAAAAAATTCCAGGAAGGACTTGACAGATGCAAAACAGTGCTAAAACAGTAGGCTTTTCGCACAAAATGCAAAACTCATGAAAACTTAAAATGCGAGTTACATGCAAACATGGTACCGATGTGCTCAAACATGGGCATGGAATGAATAGGCGTGAAACTACAACAAATGAGTCACAATTCCAATACATCGAAATGATCAAGAAGCTCTAATTGATAGCGATAAATCATAAAACTTTATCATAGTCATATGACAATAAAAGTGTGAGCTTAATGAACTAAACATACTACATGCACACAAATCCAGAATTTTGACGATTCTTCAAACAATAGTGTCAAATTGCAATGTTTCAACATTAAGATTAGTTGTGCAAACCCGTTCAAATTTTTAATCCATCCAAACTCCCTCCATAATATCATATTTTCTTTGGAATGAACTAAACAAATTTGGCCCTTTTCTTAGCATATTGCATTTTCTTTTGGGTCTCTTTTAAACGGTGGCTTTCACAATGAGTTAATTTTGAACTCTTACAACCCTTTCCCGTGAATCACTCATCATTTTTTCAATTAGATCAATTCAAATCCTCACATTAAACGGTTATTACATGAACACTTCTCCTTAACTTTATTGACGCATAGATGACAAGATTGAGATAAGAATGCCTCACCAAATTCAAATATACAAGAGAAGTCAAACATCCATATAAACTCGTGCGTGTGTGCAATGTTGGCATATATACAAAGTCGAATCAAAATGCATATCAACTTCAAAACAACCCCATATAAACAATGGTTAAATCATTATAAGCATCGATAATAATGACCAAATGTCCTAGCCACATGGATAATGAAACGATGGGGGGGGGGGGGGGGATCCAAGCACACCAATATGCCACATCAAACATGTAAACTCAAAAACAAAAACGGAAAATCTTTTTGAATTTTCAAACATATTTTGACTCAAAGAAAAACAAAATCTTCTTAGATTTTCAAAAGTTTTCTCAAAAACAAAATGTTTTTGTATTTTTCAAATAGGACTCAAACAAATGAAAACTATAATACAAAATGATACACATGTCATTGTACCAGCAATGAATAAATCATGAAGCAAACTAGCATATGACAAACATGGAAACACTATCATCCTTTAGATTTAGCATGGGAAGAATCAAGTGCACCCAAACGAGAATCATGAAGTTTAATTCCAAAAGCCAGTAAATCGAATTTCCTAACCCAAGTAGGTGTAAATCGATGCATGGAGGTTTTGGGAACCGGGGAAACTTTATTCCTAAACTTCCGAGGAGCTTGTCTAAGGTCGTAAAAATAACGCCTAAGGTGACCTTTCCTACCAAAAAACGTGAAAGTGTAGCGGTGGTGGGAATAATTACCTATATGTGGACCTTTTCTAACCTTCCTAGTGTTTCTCACACGTGCAGGGGGAATGGGAACAACTCTCTCATCAAAACATATACCTCCCCTATATACCTTAATTTGGACCGTGCCTAGGATCTTATCTAACTTCTCCGACCTAACCTCTAAATCAAACTTTACTCTAGACGAGTCTATCAATCTCACCTCCAACTCGTGAATTCTAGACTCGAGCAAACGCCTAGACTCCTCAAATTCTAAAATTTCCTTTTTCACTCCATCAAACCACGGAGATTATCTGTCTCTTTCTCCACAAACTCTAATTTCTCCCTAAACTTCTTCTCTCGTGCCCTAAGATCCTCAATCAAACTATCATTATTTTCTATGGCACGCTCATTCAACTTAGATTGCAATTTTGAGTTAGACTTTTTCACCTTCACCATTTCGGCATACAACTCATTAAATGCATTTTGCAACTCTTTCACATCTACCTCCTCGTCACTCTCTTCACCCTCACAAACATGGGATTCACTCAAAACCTCCTCAGAAGTGTCATTCACATGAGTAGTATCATCGTCGCTCAATGACATGCCATAAACGCAAAGAAGTTACGCTCAATGGGGGAACTCTCTCCCTCTTCCGATTCACTATCACTTAAGGTGGCATTATAGACAATGGGTTGCTTTACCTCTTTCTTAAGTCTAGTGCGACACTCCTTAACCTTGTGACCATACCCCTCACACCCAAAACACTTATCCGACTCATCTCTCTTAGGCTTCTCAAACTTATCCTTAGAGGCGGGATCTACTTTGTCATTCTTGAATTTTTCAAATTTCTTAGCATCTTTCGATTGCTTTTGAAACTTAATAAATTTTTTAAATTTCTTTGCCAACAAAGCAACATCCTCAAAATTGGAATCGGAATCGGAATCGGAATTCGAAACTTTAATTTCCTCCTTCCGGGTTTTCAAAGCAATACCCTTTTCTTTCTCAGGCACTTGCTTGGAGGTAATCATGTTGATTTCATAGGCTTGTAAGTCACCTACAATCTCTTCTAGTTTCGTTGACTCTAACCTACCCAAGGAGTTTAAAATGGTCACTTTCACGTCAAACCTACTAGGCAACGACCTAAGGATTTTTTTAATGACACGGTTGTCGTGAATTTTGTCACCTAGGTTAAATGACGAGTTGACAATATTGGATAACCTAGCATAAAACTCCTCAAAGGTCTCACTCTCTAACATCCTAATGGTCTCAAGCTGTGTAGTGAGATTTTAAAGTTTTGACGCCCTAACCGTGCTAGTGCCCTCGTGAGTGAGTGCCAAAATATCCCAAGCCTCTTTTGATGTTTCACAAGTCATAATTCTATTATATTCTCCCTGTGTGACATGTGAAGCAATAACATGCAGACCCTTAGAATTATATTGTGTAAGTCTTTGTTCAGTTTCGGTCCATGACTCAACAGGCTTTAAACTAGTGACCTCACCTACAATAGTGATAGGGGTGTCCAACCTTTCTCAACTGCAAGACAAACACGCTCATCAATAGATTTTAAATCACATCTCATTCTCATCTTCCAATAGGTGTAATTAGTGCCATAAAAAATAGGAGTTCGAGAGAATTCATCTTTGAAAACACATGGGATCACGAAACAAATAAAAATATTTTCTAGATCTGATACCAATCTGAAGAGTGCCCAATATGTGTTTGTTTTCTTTCAAACCAATTTTTATCAAAAAAATTATCTAACTTTTAATTAAGCACCAAACCATGTTGTGAAAACCCAATTCTTACTTTAAACCAGTTTTATCTTCATTGATACTAAACACGCATCTTGTGATTAAAGTAAGTAAAGTAAAGTAAAGTAAAGTAAAGAATACTCACAACGCCGGATGTACGAGAAAAAAACCCAAAACGGGAAAACAACCTCGGACAGCCCAAGCCAGACAATCACTATGAACAATATTTTTATAAAGACAGATTAGCCTTACACTAAGACTCGATCCCCACGGGTCTTGACGCTCCTTCTGATCTTCAACCGTTATTCAATAGTGCCCACGCAGAAATTACGCTTTCCATGATACCTGTCCACAACACATGCGTCCATGTATGTCTCGGTGTCCACCGAATGGCTTTGATTCGTCTACGATGTCGAACAAGAAGTCCTTCTCTTTTCTTCACCGTAAAACCCTTTGTGTTCAATGTGTAGAACAAACAACTTTAGTGCAACAAGATCACGTAAACATATAAGAATGATAACTCGGATTTTTTCAAACTCTAAGGATGTGTTTAAGACTTTTAAACCTTAGAAAACATGTGCAAACAATGTTCTGGTTCGTAAAACTATTTTTTAGAAAAGCACTCTTATGAAATTATGATGAAAATACAGTTTAAATAGGATTTAAATGCCACCTCGAAAAACGTGGCATTCGAACGACTTGAGGTACTCGTTCGAGTGACATCCCATCTCGTTCGAACGAGATTTGATGTCGTTTGAATGACAACGCGAAAGTTTGACTTTTTGACTTTTTGTTTAAAACGTCTTTTCCAATGAGAGATCCAAAAATGTCAAACTCTTTTACGAGCTTATCATCGTAAAACGTAGTGTAAACCTTTAAAACACTTTTAAAACATTTAAAAATATTTTTCTTTATAAAAATTACATCCTTATCTTTTATAAAATAATTTCGAGCACCATTAATTGTACGCATTCATACCTGAGTGATCTCGAAATGAAATTAACTTTGAAGACGATTAAACTTGCACCAATTAAACTTCGGCATGATTTAATTCTTTGAAGATTTGCCGCAACACCTTCAATTTCCTTAATACGTCATAGACCAAGTGGGATCGTGATAAAATAAAATTCTCCCTATGACATATTACAAACACAGTTCTGTTCACGAAATTAAGTCAAAACAATAGAGGGACTCAATTGGAAATTTATGTTCTTACACCTGACACATTATGTCACCACCAATTTTAATACCCATTTTTATCTTAGGCATTAATGCTCAATTTTCTCAACCGCACAATTTACCAAAACCCCCACCCTTATTATCGATGTGAGATCCTCATACCCCTTAGTACCATACCTAAGGGTCCCCAAGTTACCTAGGCTAGCATAACGACGATAAAATACCGAAAATCCGCCCACCCTCAAAATGATAAAAATGCGATAATCTACCCTCACTAGTCCCATACCTAAAAGGCATAAATCATCAAAAGACCTACCCACTAGCCCCTACCTAGAAGGCATCCTAAAATATAGGGAGAGCAAAAATATTCATGAATCGGCACATGCACTTTGGGAATCCTCATCTTGGAACTCTTCATCAAAATCTTGGAAATCAATATAAATTGCTTTGGTAGTTTGAATGGTCAAATTCATTGAACCTTTGATACGTTCTTTAGCACTTATATAAGGAGTTTTCTCCTTTTGCAAATTTCTCATTCAAGCAACATCAGATTATTAGAGTTTTATGAGAAATAACTTTGTGTTATCTTTTGTCTTCTTTGGCTATTCTTCTTTGAATACTTATTTTGTGAGATATTTCCTCTTTGAATAATTTTATACACCTAAGGGTGTTTATATTTTCTTTGGTGGTGACACCTTTGAGTCTCTTACAATCCATTTATAATTTGAAATTTGTGATAGTGAAGGAATTGACCTTAAGGTCCCGTTGACGTACCCTACACTTTTTAGGTTAACCATGTAAATATGTGTCTCCCTTATTTTTCTGCATTATTTTTATTTGATTTACGCTTGTGAGAAACCCCATTATTTACCCAACAATAGGTATCAGATCCTTGGTTGTAGATTTGCTTGTAAATCATGGAAGACAATGTTGGTCGTATGATCAGTCTCAATGGAACCAACTGGATGACTTGGAAATCCAAGATGGAAAATCTCTTGTACTGCAAAGATCGTTATGGGCCCGTTAAAGATATCATGGAAAAACTAGAATGCAGGTATGATGCCAACTGGAACAAACTCGACAGAAAGGCTGTCTAAATTATTTGACAATGGATTGATGATAAATTTTTTCATCACTTATCCACGAAATATTCAACAAATGCACTTTGGAAGAAGTTGGAAAATCAATATAATAGAAAGATTGCCTCGAATAAAGTTTTCATGTTTCGATAGCTTGTAAATTTCAAATTCAAAGTAGGAAGTTCCATTGCAGTTTGAATGAATTAAATAGTATTACTAACAAGCTCTCCACAATGAAAATTATTTTTGATGATGAACTGTAGTCCTTAATGTTCCTTAGTTATTTTTTAGAAAGATGGGAGATCTTGGTGGTAATAGTTAGTAATTCGGCACCTGATGGACTTATATCTATTAGTCAAGTAACTAGTAGTTTGCTAAATGAAGAAACTCGAAGACAATCAAATGGTTCTTATCAGTCTGAAGAACTTATCACTGAAAGCCAAGGGACAGGCAGAAGTACATTATCTCACCACTATAGAAAAAGTTATAACAATCGTGTTAAGATCTGTGATAGTAAAAAAACACCAGATTGGAAGAAAAATGTTGAGTGTAATTATTTCCGTAAGAAAATATATATGAAGATGGAATGAAGAAAGCTTAAGGTCAAAGAAAAAGTCAAGACAAAATTGATGAGAAGCAGCATGAAAGCATAATTGTATTTTCTTTTGACGGTGAGATTGTGATTATTTGTGACAATGCTTGTGGTAATCTGATAAGTCAAGAAACCAATTGGGTGATTGACTCTGGTGATACGTTTCGTGTCACTTCACGAGCCGATTTCTTAAACTCTTACATTTAAGGGAATTAGGGGTGTGTTCATATGGGAAATGAATGTTTGTCTTGAATCATTGGTATAAGAGATATCTGTTTGGAAACTAATATTAGTTACATGTTACTGCTTAAAGATGTGAGGCTTGTACCGAATATTCGTCTGAATTTGATATCAATTGGTAAGCTTGATGATGAAGGCTTTAACAAGCAATTTGGTAATTAAAGATGGAAGCTATCCAAAGACTCTTTAGTGGTTCAAAAGGTAACAAGAGTTTCACTCTTTATACAATGCAAGAAAAAATCAGCAAGGGAGTTATGCATGCATTAGAAGATGATTCTTCTACTAAACTATGGCATAAAAGGCTCGAACATATGAGTGAAAAGGGGCTAAAATTTTTATCAAATAAATAGCTTCTAGGAGGACGGAAGGTACCCCACTTAAGACTTGTGTTCATTGTTTATTTGGTAAACAAAATATAGCTTCTTTTCGTAAAAATATTGCATTAAAAAAATTTAATGTTTTGGATTTGGTACATTCTGATATGCGTGGCCCTACGAAAGTTGGGACACTTAGTGGTTCTTTATAATTTTTCACCTTTACTGATGATCACTCTAAGAAATTGTTGACTTACCCTTTGAAAATTAAAGATCAAGTGTTAGATGTGTTCAAGAATTTTTAGGCAAAAGTTGAAAGTGAAACGAGAAAAAAATTAAAATGTTTTCGCTCTGACAATGGTGGTGGGTACATGTGACAACCCGCCTAATAAGATACCGGGCGATCACTCCTATATCAAATTAAAACAGGAGTCTCATATGGATCATTCTTAGCATCACTGTTGAAAATGCATTTAATTACTAATAACCTATTAGGCCGGCGTCAAAATTTTACTTAACTACTCTTTTTTTTAACAACTACAAAGTTAAAACATCCACACAGTTTTGCGTAAATGAAATGGAAATGAAATAAAATAATCGAACACTTGGTGACAAATATAAAACCATATCAAATGCCGTACTAAAAGAATAAATAAATGCAATTGGGCCATTAGCCCGAATATTTATGCAGTACCTCCTATCTAGAGTACAAGAATAGAAGCGTCTACCGAGAATCCTGCACGCATCCACAGCTACTGCAGCAGACGTCTGACTCAAAAGAAGTGTCATCCAGGCGTCCCAATGTCTGGACACCTATATATATATATATATATATATATATATATATATATATATATATATATATATATATATATATAGAGAGAGAGAGAGAGAGAGAGAGAGAAAGAAAGGAAAGGTAGATAAACGGGTCAGAGCTCGAGTTTGAAAATATTTTGCAAGTGCATAAATGCTTTATTTTTAGAAAAATATATTTTATCTCATATTTAAATTGGTATCGCACTCCCATGAGATACCCCTCACCTCTCTTCTAATAATGCACATCTAACGTACTTAACAATCTAGTTAAGCTACCCCGCCTGACTAATCTAATCCACCCTTCTACTAGAAACCTCTACAACCCGATTACTAAGGGATAAACTTCTCTTCATTCTCAACACTGCGCTAAGTTCATGCGTGGGGTGTCTCGCGAAGAGAAATCCAAACAAGGAACCCCTCCGATACACTACTACTTGGCAGGGTTAATGGTAGAGATCCATTAGGCCCTTAGAATGAAACTAATGTATAAATACATACTTATATATTAATGTCCATAACAGATTCATTTTTTTTATATACATCTTACAATATACATCCGAATAATATCTCCCGGACTGAGGTTTACCAATTCAATTTCATCTTTATAATACAAATCCGGATCTATCTCCCGGACTGAGGATTCATATACAAAGTATTTATCAATACTTTGCATTTTTTTTTATTTCAAAACTTTTCATTTCCTTTCTTATGTCCAGGAAATGTATTTAAAAGCCAATTTTATTATTATATAAATGTTTTTCTGTTCCATAATATCCCATTTCCCTTCTTATATCCAGGAAATGTATTTAAAAGCCATTTTTTTTATTATCATAAAAATGCTTTTATCATATCACATGCTTCCATTTCCCTTCTTCCATCCGAAAAATGTATCCAAAGCCAAATCGTTTATCCCATTTCCCTTCTTCCACCCAGGAAATGTATTTAAAGCCAATTCATTATCATGAATTGCTTTAACATATCTAAGACCGTCCCTCCGCGTTTCCCCACTAGACGCGCCCCTAAATGGCTATCATCTTCCTGGGCCTATCAAACAAGACAACCTGGGAACCTACCGAAATGTCGGGAAGCGGCCATATGCCTGCGGGATAGTCATGACCACACCCAGAATTACCTAACCAGCGTAGTAAACATATATAATCGCCCATATGGCCTATAGGACTATATCCACCCTGCATTCATTAGCCAGGGGGCTTCACCATATGCACGCAACTTCCCTTATGATAGAGATTTAGAGAGGTGTGTATCAATAAATTATTATTTATGAAAATCATTTATCTTTCCATTTTGAAAACATTTATCTTTACATTTTCGAAAGTCATCTACGTCATATCATTTACATACTTTAATCGCATAGTGTGTGTATATATATATATATACTAGCGTATGCCCGTGCCTGAAGGCACGGCAAAATTTTCCAAAGTACGTAATCACGAAACGATGATAATTTTTCAAAGTACGTAATAGCGAAACACAAAAATTTCGAAGTGTAATTTTTAAACAATGTCAAATAGTCCAATAGCATTCAAATAGTCTAGATTCATCAAATAAATTCACATATAATATGAAATGTACAATATTCATCCATCGAATTCACATTGTCTCAAAAAAACAAAGTGTCAAATTTTAAAAAAAATTGGACATAATCTCCTTTGTTTATGGAACTATTCACCCTGCTTAACAAATAACAAACAGTCCAACATCCAAATTGTCTAAATTCTTCAAACAAATTCACATATAAAATGAAATATACAATATTCACCAATCAAAGTAACTGTGTCTAAAAAAAAAGTGTCAATTTTTAAAAAAAAACGGGCATAGTCTCCTTTTTTTATTGGACTATCCACCCTATTTAAGGGGTAACAACAAATCCAACAAATTAAAAAAAAATCCCAAATTCAGAGATGGGAACTAGAAGGCAGGGGAAGGAGAATATGTGGGACTTCCTCAAAATGTTTGTGCCATGGTGCTTCTGGATTAGATGCTACGACTGCTGTCTTCCCATCCTTATTCCCACCTCTAGCCATGATCACTCTCTCTCTCGGTTTTCTGTACGATTTGACAAACAATAAACATAATTAATCAGTTTCACGGACAAAGATACAGTCACATTAGTAAATATAAAATTAGTTAAATGAAATATACAATCACATCCAAATTGTCTAAATTCGAGATTGATTCAACCGGATCCAATTGGATTACCTCTTTTATACAAAAATGCAGATTCGAGTTTGATCCCATCATATTTGGTCTACAAATAAAATAAATAACAATATTAGGAAAAAGGAACTATTTGAATAGGTGCATATGCATATATGCGAGTGCATCTATACAGTGCGTGTGTGTGTGAGTGTGTGCGCGCGCGCGTGTGTGCGTTTGAGTGGGAAATGAGGGAGGGGATGGGCAGGGGGCGCGTGTGTGCGTGGGGAAGGGGGAGGGGATGAGCAGGGAGCGCGTGTGTGCATGTGTTTGTGTGCACGTGTGTGCGTGTGAGTGGGGAAGCGGGGAGGGGACGGGGCAAGGGGCGCGTGTTTGCGTGTATGCATATGCATATGCATATATGCCAATGCATATATGCAGTGAGCGTGTGTGCCTGTTTGTGTGTGTTTATGTCTGCGTGTGCGTGTGTGAGTGGGGAAGGGGGGAGGGGACGGGCAGGGGGTGCGTGTGTGCATGTTTGTGTGTGTGTTTGTGTCCGCGTGTGTGAGTGGGGAAGGGGGGATGGGACGGGGAAGGTATGCATATATGCAGTGCAATTGTGTGAGTGTGTGCGTGCGCGTGTTTGTGTGCACGCGTGTGAGTGGGAAAGGGGGGAGGGGATGGGCAGGGGCGTGTGTGTTTATGTCCGCGTGTGTGCGTGTGAATGGGGAAGGGGGAGGGGGTGCGTGTGCATGTGAGTGGGGAAGGGGGAGAGGACGGGGCAGGGGGCGTGTGTGTGCATGTGTATGTGAGTGCATGTTTGCGTGTATGCATATATGCATTGCATATATGCCAGTGCGCGTGTGTGCATGTTTGTCAGTGTTTGTGTGCGTGTGAGGGGGGAAGGGGGGAGGGGATGGGCAGGGGGTGCATGTGTGCGTGTGTGCGTGTTTGTGTGTGTTTGTGTCTGCGTGTGTGAGTGGGGAAGGGGGGAGTGGTTGGGGCAGGTATGAATATATGCATATGCATATATGTAGTGAAAGTGTGTGCGTGTGTGCGTGCGTGTGTTTGTGTGCGCGTGTGCGAGTGGGAAAGGGGGCAGGGGACGGGCAGGGGGCCCGTATGTTTTTGTCCACATGTGTGCGTCTGTGAGTGGGGAAGGGGGAGGGGACGAGAAGGGGGAGCATGTGTGTGTGTGTGTGTGTTTGAGTGGGGGAGGGGACGGGGCAGGTATACATATATGCAATCTGCATAAATGCAATGCATATATGCAGTGCGAGTGTGTGCGTGCGTGTGTGCGTGTGCGTGTGCGCGTGTCTGAGTGGGAAAGGGGGAGGGGACGGGAAAGGGGAGCATGCGTGTGTGTGTGTGTGTGTGTGTGCATGCGTGTGTGCGTGCGTGCGTGTGTGTGTGAGTGGGGAAGGGGGGAGGGGACGGGGCAGGTTTGCATATATGCAATCTGCATATATGCATATGTGCGTGTGTGAGTGGGGAAGGAGGGAGGGGACGGGGCAGGTATGCATATATGCAGTGCATATATACACCCAAGAAGTGTTATTGCATCTATTCTAAACCACAAATCTATATAAAATAGTTAAAAAAGTACATTGAATATTAACCAATCCCATATTTATAGATCAAAACAGAATGGGATATCTTTTATGACAAATTTACCTTAATAGCAAATGATGACATCATGTGGCTCGTCAACTGCTGGCTTCGATAGCAAAATGAACACGTGTTCATCTTGAGAATCGGTATTTAAACATGAATACACTTTCACCTCTGTTTAGAAATGTCCACCTACATATTTATGAATTGAATAAATGACTCAAATCAGTAAAACGGAAGGTGAAACGTAATAGATAATCCAACCAATCGAGACCCTATTTGTGTTTATGCAAATTTCATCTTAATATTCAGTATAACATATTTTCAGCATAGTATAACATATATGACTTGATATTCAGCATAATATTATGCAAATTTGTTTATTAAATAAAAAAGTGAAAAGTTAGTTATCAAAACAGTTATGTGTCAACCAACATTAACACAAACCCCTATAAAACAAGCTAATTAACAGACCAACACTACCATAATAACCCATAGCTTCATTTGAAGCATTGTAAAGATGGAAATACGCAAAACATGAGGAACTTAATACATATATATGCATACGCATATGCATATGCATATATAAGCACTGCATATATATGCATATGGACACATATATATGCAGCTGCATATATATGTGTATGCATATATATGCCCTGCATATATATATGCAGATTGCATATATATATGCATATGCAGATTGCATATATATATGCATATGCATATATATGCGCATATATATGCACCTGCATATATATATATGCACTGCATACATATGCAACCGTCCTAATCTACGGCCATCATTTCAGTGCGAGCATTTTTATCATTTCAGTTGCTGCTAAATTTTATCAAAAAGAAAATGATACCCAACAGAAGTAAAATTAAATCAATACACTGTAATTCTAGTGGTCAAACAGTATGTTCAAGTGGGAAATAAATGGGAAAAATAGGCAAAGAAATTGTAGTCAGGTAAATACCTCCTCAATAGATGAAAAATTCATGCCTTTGTGTTACCCACGCACGTGGATGCCATCATCGCTGAACATCGCTGCAAAAAAACTCTTCGCTGAACATCGCTGCAAACATGGATGATATGCAATATTAGTGTACACGTAACATCCACCGTGATGCAACTACAGGAAATTAGTGTACATGCAATATTAACTCGCGGACAATTTATAGCCGTAGTGAAATCAACAATTTTAACTCGAGATGGTCTGTTTAGCTCATCTTACTCTTTAGAAATGTTTTTAGCATCTAAAAATATCACCTCAAATTCAAATAACTTCCTAAATATGTGCTTTTGAGTTGTTATGCCTCCATGGGGTGGCAATTTTCAATTTTTAGAAACAATACAATAGCATAAAACGACACGACATTAATCCAAAATTGACACGACATGAGTCCAAAACTTTGCAAGTATACTATATCTACGTATATGAACGGTTCAAATCAATGGGTAAGTTAGTTAAAATTAAATTAAAATTAATTACTTATTATATATGATCTTGCTCGTAGATTACTTCCTATAACATGAACAAATGAATAGTACCATGAGACAATATGAGACTTTTCAAATACATGAGACAATATGCACTGGGGAAGAAGAGGGAGAAGACCATTTTATCTTGAGCCTTGGTTGATTAAAGAAGAGGGACGTGAAGACAACTTAAAATGTTTGTGTGTGTGTTTGTGTCCGCGTGTGTGCGTGTGTGAGTGGGGGAGGGGACGGGCAGGGGGCGTATGTGTGTTTGTGTTTGTCTGCACGTGTGTGAGTGGGGAAGGGGGTAGGGATGGGGAAGGTATGCATATATGCAATATGCATATATGCATATGCATATATGTATATGCATATGCATATGCATATGCATATATGAAGTGCATATATGCATATGCATATGCATATATGAAGTGCATATATGCATATGCGTGTGTGCGGGTGTGCGTGCGTGTGTCTGTGTGCGCGTGTGTGAGTGGGAAAGGGGGGAGGGGACAGGCAGGGGGCGCGTGTGTGCATGTTTGTGTATGTGTATGTGCGTGTGTGAGTGGGGAAGGGGCAGAGGGCGCAAGTGTGCGTGTGTGCATGTTTGTGTGTGTGTGTGAGTGGGGAAGGGGGGAGGGGGCGGGGGAGAAGATGAGGGAGAGTTGTGTGTGTGTGTGTGTGTGTGCGTGTGTGTGTGTGCGTGTGTGTGAGTGGAGAAGAGAGGAGGGGTATGGATTTTATCAGGGAGGAGGGGGTTGCGGAGGGGGCGGGGGAGGGGGCTGCATATATGCAATATGCATATATGCAGATTGCATATATGCATCGCATATATGCTCTACGTGTGTGAGAGTGGAAGGGGGAGGGGGCGGGGAGGGGGGCGGAGGAGGGGGAGAAGATGAGGGAGAGCTCTGTGTGTCTGTGTGTGTGTTTGTGTGTGTGTTTGTGTGCGCGTGTGTGCATGTGTGAGTGGGGAAAGGGGGAGGGGACGGGGCAGGGGGTGGTGGAGGGGGAGGGGGAGAAGATGAGGGAGAGTTGTGTGCGTGTGTGTGGGGGGGGGGGGTAGGGGGAGGGATTTTACCAGGGGTAGAAGGGTGCTGCGGAGGGGGAGGAGGTTGCATATATGTTCAGATAAATATAAGTATGATGAGATAGACCACGATTTTTTTTACATGCCGAGCAATTCAATAGAAGAGAACTGATCAATACCACTATCATAATCGGTTGGAACCGTTGGGTCTTCCCAGATCAGCTGCATCGGCACTGCATCCATTGGCGCCCAGGAGTCTTCGTGACCAAATAAGGGAATTCAGTAAAATGATCACTAATATGCCCAGGAGTCTTTTGGCAGAACACTCATACCTACTACTGCATTCTGCAGATTTAATTTTATGTTGTTCTACTGATTCTGGTTTCGTTTTAAGCATACATCTGTTATTATATATTAACAAAGAAATGAGTAAACGTTATAGATAACAGTTAGCAATAAAGCTGAAATGAACATAAATGAACACAAACTTATAACCTCAAAACAGAACAAATGAAGTAGAAATGAGATTAAACCGAATCAAGCTCAGAACATGGCTAAAGTCCACCTGAAATAGATAAGTAGAATAGTTAAAATATGAGTTCTACATTTACTAAAAAGTTATTGAAACAAACGAATACCACTGGTTCTTGGAGACTTGGTAAGTAGTTTTTTTCAGATCGTAAATTAAACAAAAGAAAAAAACAAATAGTACACCTGATTTGCCAAGTAATATGATCAATCCAAGTATAAATAGTACACCTGATTTTCAACATCACAATAATGGTTACAAACCATATAAGACTATATTCCCAAATTTGAGAAAAGAGGGAGTAATCATTTTCAATTTAAGTGTGTTCTTTAAATGGCTATAATGACCTTAAGCCAACACCAAAAAATACAAATTCTCATGAAATAGAACTACGAATATGAATCAAACATATTAAAACATTATGTCACAATAATCCATACGACATAATTATTATTACCTTAAGAATCCAACGAACTTTATTATTAACAACCATACTTTCCTGAGAAAGTACCAAAAACCAAAGTGAAATATTAGCTCCCACCCATAATGCTTATGTGCATAAAAAGTATGCAACAAATTATATTTTGTTTCAAGTCTTAGTGTCACAAATGAATAAAACCCGACTAAAGAAATAATACATGAAACCCTGCGAGTCGTGGTGCTTATTAATTTAGTAGGTTCCAATCAATTTCTTTAGAGGAACAAACATGTAGGTTACAAACCAAAAACTATATGAACCATATGTTCTGCTCACTTCTCTACAGCAAAATGTAACATACCATAAGTCTCAGTGCGCCTTCTACCCCCATAATAAATACTAATAAACTATCAATTTGGGTAAACATAATAAACAAAATCTTCGGATTTAGAACACACCTCAACCTAATTTGTACCAGAACCTTGATAAAAATTCAGATCCATATTAGTTGATTCTATATCGCTTTTTTGCAATGCTCGACTCTTATTAACACAACTCAAGCAAACACTTAATTCAGCAACATCGTAAAAATCCCAAACCAAAACAGAAAGTTAAAATATGCAATAACTCGAACTCCTTTAAGAGAAGAAATAAAAAAAATATAAATCTGTAACACTGAATTTCTTTGTTGTTTAATATTGTACACCATAAGCTCCATTATCTCTCTTTGGTGACGAACAAAAAGTCTTTAATGTGTAGTCCAGGTTTTCAGGGTTATTTCATCAAACAACTTCGTTGTAGATTGCAAAATTCGGTTCTTTATTGATGCAATCTGCAACATATGAAATAACCCATCAAAGCAAACAAAAACAACAAAATCTTGTAATTCAAAACGGATTTGGTTTTGAAACTACTATCAACATACCCATTAAAATAAACAATAAACAACAAAGAGTCGTAGAAGTAAAACACTGGTTCGTATAATAAGATGATCAAATTAAAAAAAAACATACATTTTTGGTTCCTTGTAAGCCCTAGAATAACATTTGATCTGCAAAAAAAAAATTACCCAACTATTAAATCAATCTTTGATCTGGAACCAACTATTTTGCATAAAGTTCTAAGACTGCACAAAACTCATCAAAGCAAACATATGAAATAACCCATCAAAGCAAACTGCAACATATGAAATCTGCAACATATGAAATAACCCATCAAAGCAAACAAAAAACAAAAACATCCTGTAGATCAAAACGGAATTGGTTTCGAAACGACTATCAACATACCCATTAAAACAAACAATAAACAACAAAGAGTCGTAGAAGTAAAACACTAGTTCGTATAATAAGATGGTGAAATGAAAAAAAATACATTTTTGGTTCCTCGTAAGCCCTGGAATAACATTTGATCTAAAAAAAAAAATAATTACCCAACTATTAAATCAATCTTTGATCTGGAACCAACTATTTTGCATAAAGTTCTAAGACTTTAATCTTCCATGGAGCGTTAGATTCGTGGGTTGAGAGTGACATATGAGAGAGAAAGAGAGTGGAGTGTGTGTGTGTGTTTCTGTATGTGGGTGTGTGTGTTTATGTGTGTGTGTGTGTGTGTATGATTCTGTGTGCGTCTGTGTGTTCGTGTGTGTGAGTGGGGAAGGGAGAGGGGGAGGGGGGTTTACCAAGGGCGGGAGGGGTCTCCGTTCGGCGCCGGAACCATAGCCGGATTGCCCTGTGTGCATGTGGGTTTAGGGGGTTTGGAGTGAGACAATGAGGGAGAGATGTGAGGACGACGAGGTGGGATTGGGAGGTTTCGAGCGAGATAATGAGGGAGAGAGGTGAGGGTGTGCGTGTGTAAGAGTGTGAGGGAGAGAGGGTTACTAAAGTGCCCTCATTTTTTAATTAAATTGTAATATTTGTGGGTAAAAAAAGGGGGAAACCCAAATTAGTGAGGGTAGATTTGTAAAAAGGAATGTGAAGTGATTTAAACAATTAAAATGTGTAAAAATAGGTGAGTAGGTGTCATCGATCTAAACCGTTAAAAATGTGTATATTTTCAAAAACCAAGATCCCATATTATATAGATGGCCATAATTGCCAATTACATCTAGAGATAACTATTAATCCCAAAGATATAAATCCCTTGAAATCAGTTTCTAGGTTTCACCAAGATGTATTCAAATCACATACATTCAAACACATACATACTTATGATTAATGATAGCCTAACTCTCTCTTTCAAATTATGGTTGTCCCGAACGTTAACTATGTTCGTTCCCCGTATTATGCCCTACCCCAATCTAAGGCCTTTTCTTTCATTTAAAGGTTTACTAGCCCTCAAAACCCGATATCATAACTAGGGTCCCCCATATAAGTCCCCAAATTGTAATTTAACTCCCCATACTCTTAAGAGGAGAAAACTCGCAAATCTGACCAAAGCGAATCGATTCGCCCCAATTGTGAATCGATTCGGGTAGGCGAATCGATTCGGCCCCCAATCTGAATCGATTCGGAAAGTGTTCTCCAAGAAGGTCCTTAATGGCGAATCAATTCGATCTAAATCCGAATCGATTTGGCCCATTGCAGAAACACAGATCTCCTCAGGCGAATCGATTTGGCCTGGACCCGAATCGATTCGTCATGTTTGAGGGTCATTGTTTGGGCAATTTCTCAAACTCCAAAATACCCAAAACTCAATCCAATCTATATTTAATTCATAACTTGGATTTATTCCTACAAACCCAAAGTTTTCATATCTCCTCAAGTTCTTTAGAGGTCCTAACACTCCATTTGAGAACCCCTAATATTTATCTCCAATAAGTTCTAACAAACGATTTCGATATCGGACAGCTTTCCGTAGAAAAATCACTATAAATCCAAAAAAAATCAGAAAAATACGCAGTCGGCATCCACATGACCGCATCGAAAGATATACAATTTTCATTTTCTGACTAAGAGCCGAATCGATTTGAACCAAGGCCGAATCGATTGGGAAAGATGCAGGTTACTATTCATCGTCTTCTCCGAGACGGTTTCAGCCATTAACATACGTCCAAGCTTTTTGTCGCCTCACCCAACGTCCTACAACCTCAACCAACTACAAATACACATATATAAAGGGTTCTAAACATCTTAGAACCCTAAACCACCAATTTATTTCGATTAATTTCTAAGTTTCTCCAATTATGAAATTTTAGGGGTTTATTCGTTTTAACTCCCGAAAACCCGTTTTATCCACGAAAACCCAACCAAAAATCTTTAGGGTTTGTTATTACCAAACTAAGATAGTAGATTTATGCTCAAAAGTAAATAAAGCAAGTAAACACTTGCCTCATGCATATAATCCGATGACCTCGAGTCGAATCCGGCGGAGTTTGACTTGAGATCTCCATTTCTCTCCTCTTTCTTCCTTCCTCTCTCTCTTCTCTCTCTTTTCTTTCTTCTCTTTCTCTTTTCTCCCTCTCTCCTTCTTTATAAAGAAAGAAAAAGGGTTTTAACCCTTAAAACCCAAAAATGACTTATTTACTCACTTACGAGCCCTTTTAATTCTAAAATTCCTCGAAACTCATTTTCGATAATCGAACACTATTTTCTGACTATCTCGGACATTTAGAGACTCACGGTGCAGTCAAAATTTCCATCCGAGGTACTTAACTGCAAATCACTATTCTAACCCATAAAACTTAATGCGGGTTTTCTAATCGAAATCTTACCTTTTGTCTCTTTACTTCACGGCGATATATAATTAAAATACTTCGACCTATTTAATCCCAAAAGAAATCACAACATCCATCGAAAATCATCTAATCCTAAAAAATCCCAAAAATCACTATTTCGAGAAATTCTCCAAATTGCCAATTTATACTCAATTATGGAATTTAATGTCTCCAAAAAGGACGGGTTGTTACAGTACATTAGTCCCTTTGATGAGTATTGAAAAATTCATGGTATTTGTCATCAAAGGACTATTAAGAAGACCCCTCAATAAAATGGGGATTCGAGAGGAGGAACCACACCATTAATAAAAAATCATATGTATGCTCAGACATGCCAAATTCCTAAGATCGTTTTAGAGAGAGGCTATGCGAACAACCACGGACTTAATTAATTTATCTCCTTAAAAACCTATGCAAGATGATGTGCCAGAGAAATTATGGACGGGTAAATAAACCTCTTATGATAATTTAAATGTTTTTGGTTGCAGGGCTTTTGTTTATATCCCAAAAGACGAGAGGTCCAAACTTGATGATAAGGCAAAGCAATGTATATTTCTTGGCTATAGACATGAAGAGTTTGACTATAGATTTTGGGACCAAGTAGACAAGAAACGTATGAGAAGTAGAGATACTGTATTTTTTGAAGACCAAAAAGCTGGAAATTTTGAAAAAAGGTGCTCAACCCGGGTCACATGGTGATCCAAATTCCACTTATGGTGATGATCTTATTGATCTGGATCATATATCTTTACCTAAGGAGCAGCCACATGAAGGTAGTATATTAGGAAATGAGTTTCCTAATGATGATGAATATCCGCCTATTGATGTCAAAGTAGAAAATTAGGGAGAGCAACAACTAAAAGAGCAACCACCACAACCCGACTTGAGAAGGTCTTCGAGAGTAAGAAAACCTTCTACAAAACCTTCTACTAATGAGTTTTTGTTGTTATCTGATCATGGGGAGCTTTCAACTTACCAAGAAATTATGGAACATGGAAACAAATAAGAATGGGTGTCATTGCATGAAAATCACACCTTTGAACTTGTGAAGTTACCTAATGTTATGAAGCTGTTGAAAAACAAATGGGTTTTGCAATTAAAGAATGGTGAGTAAAACTCACAACCTTGGTACAAGGAATGATGTGACAGCCCGCCTATTCTGATATCGAAAGTCCAATCGTCTACTAAAATAAAACAGTAACCTCGATATAGTACATTCTCAAAATCAGTGTAGCAACAAAAATATAAATAAATAATACGAATAAACCATACAATACAATGAGTAGAATAATCATCATTCATCAATAAATAATAAATGTGAACCGAATAAATCATCGGTCACCAAAATAATAATATCCATCTGAAATAAACTAAATATCAACCATATGACCATAATAAAAAGTCATATCCATCTACGGGAAACACGCTCAAACTGAAAACTAAAATGAACTAATCCTATACAGGTAGAATAACTGAGGTGTCTAAATCGATCTATAGCATTCACAGCTATTGCAATGGTAATAATTGATCTATCCCTACAGTTTCGGCTATTACTTCTACACAAATAAGGAAAAATTAATTTCCCGCGAGTCAATGCTCAAAAAGTAGAAAATATTTTGTAAATATATAATTGTTTTAAATCAATTAAAACTGTAGTATATTACTTTCGTAATTAACCGACTGCACTCACATGAGCTAATACTTCACCTCTCAACTATAGTGCGCACCTAACGTGTTCATTTACTATCCTAATTAAACTATCGAGTTTAACTAAGTGATATCACTCTTATCTAAGCCCACTCCTTACTAATTTTCTCTATTAGCTAAGCATAATTACCTTTACTAGGTATACGTTCATAACATAGCTACGCTCGTGCTATAATTAGATACATACATTATATCCTATAAGAATACATATATATCACCTGCTATATACGCATAACCATATCCCTAAAGCTTGGACCTCGTAGATACATTCCTCGTGTGCTATTAGGCTCCAATTATCACGCATTACACTAAAATTTGGGGACAAAATCTCATCGTCGATCCCAAATGAGAACACAACAACTGAGGCGGTCATAGACATTCGTTCGGGGGTTAAAGCCATATCACATCGCAACCAATCGATCTCCAAATCAATATATATCTTCATACATGGCCATGCAACAAGCCTATGACCCTAGAAATCAATTTGACACTTGCTGGACAATGCCATGTGGACTGCCCACTACATGAAACCTCCTACGATAGTACTACCGAGTAGGTATGTATAAAAAAATAAGTAGCATACACACATAAATATATATAAACACCACTATAATCTCTCTCTCTCTCTCTCTCTCTCTCTCTCTCTCTCTCTCTCTCTTTATATATATATATATATACACTAGGGTATGCTTGTGCCTGAAGGCACGCTGATAATTTTAAAAGCATAAATTTGTGCCTTGGTGTGATAGCAAGTGCCCTCACCAAAGCTATGGTTGGTCTCAGATTCGAAATATGGGAGAAACCTCTTCATATATGGGGGTAAGCAAGCCGACATCCGCCTATCCAAGATCCTACAGTTAAGTGTATTTCCCTTTGACTGAAGAAACGAAGATTTTTTTTCAAAATATCAAGTCATGTATAATTTAAGTCTAATGTTTTTATATAAAACAAATAATTGCAAACAATTTAAAATTTTGGACAGAGTTTTCTTTGTTTATAGGATTCTCAGCCCTGTATAAAAAATAAGAAATACATTAACAAAAAAAACTAATAGCTTGTAATTAAATTATAATATCATTGTCTATAATAAGTTCTCAATATTACCAACATACATCATCTTGATTTATGAAAACACTTTTGAAGAAAAAAAGAGAAATGGAAGATGCTAGATCTATCGGTTTCCTATCTTCCATCCCACTAAAGATCTCATTGTCATCAGCTTCATATCAATTAATCAACTTCTTTCATGACGAACAACCACACACTAATACCATTTGTTATTACCCTGGGGAGATGTTGCTACTCGCAGTTTCTTATCAATAATTGTGCTAAGGGAAAGTGTTCCAAATATTCTGCAATTCACTTTCTCCATGTTTAGTTTATCTCCATGTTCAGAATAAAAAATAGTGCCTAATCAATACAACAGAAATTGAAGATATGTCATGATCAAAGACGCATAATCATTTTTAAAGTCAAAATAATTGTGCTTCCGGCATTAAAATAGAGCATATAAGTGAATTCAACAATACAGGATGTAAAATGAATAGTCAAATAGACATACATCATCATAAACATAAATAAATTAAAATATACAATAAGTCTCAATCTCTAAATAAATAGTTAAATAAACATACATATCATACCGGCACAACATCTATGCAAAGCTCCTCATGAGTGTGCGCTTATCGAAACATTTGCAATTCTGGCCAAAATGCGCGCATTTTCAAACACTAGTTATTATTGTATGTTGCTTCTATCTAATGGTGAGATACCTAAATAAGAAATAAGAGTAAAGTAAATAGTAGAAAGAAGAAAAAAAGATGGAAAACAAAACAAAGACTGGAATATTAGAGATCTAACTCATTCTCAGTGTTGTTTCCAAGTATGAGAAAATTCCAGTAAAGGTAGGAGCGTGACAAAAAAACCAACCAAACCGAAACGTATAACCTGGCTACAGTGTTGGATTTGTAATGTAGAGGTGGAAAATGTATAATCTGCTACAGTGTTGCATTTATAATGGAGCATAAGAGGTAGCGATAGTGACAGGATTATTGATTTAGAGCATACATCACCATATTCATCCTCACGTTTCAGTTTGAGTACTTTGCAAATTGGTGTGTAGCTAATGTTTAAAGTAAATCGATGTACAAAAGGAAGATGAATCCATTACATTTCAGTTTAAAGTAAATAAAATGGGAATTTTTTTCCAAACCAGAGTGTTATCCTTGCTATTCATCCTCACGTTTGGGTGCTTCTTTGATCTTGTCCCCCGCCATACTGCATATCAGACGTCCATAAAGTCAAATTATTGCGAAGAAGCTGCATTATGAGAGTGATATCCTTGTATGAATCCTCTGAGAGCCAGTTGTCGCTCATATTCTTCCATGTCAGCAGCTGAAAATATCGATAATTATGTAGAAGCTAGAGCGTAGAGGGGTGGAGCTGATACCTGAGTGGATAACAAAAGTTATGGGCATAAGAAGTAATTTGCAATTGAAGTTAAAAAGGAAAGTTGAGTTCTACTAACTACCTGTTACTGCCCAAACAGAGAATTAATTGAATTACAAAAACAAAAAATTAACAATAACATTAAGTTACCTCATAATATGTACTAACTCAAGATAAATTGATATGAGGATTTACTTCAAATTGATATGGGCATAACTTCAAATGTTTATGGGCATAACTTCAAATTGATATGTACCTGATAGACATATGGGCATAACTTGACTACTTTAGTACATAAATTAATATGTACCTGATAGACATATGTATATATTTCTATGGGCATAACTTCATATGTACATATTTCTAATTGATGGTACCTGTTGACTACTTTAGTACATAAATTATAAATATGTACCTGATAGAACTGCATAAGTTATGCCCATATACAATAAGTATATGTACACTGCAGACATATGTACCTGTTGTATGTACACTGCATATGTACACTGGAGGTACATATGTTTGAAAATAACTTTCCTTTTTTGAAAGTTATGTTCAAGAGTCCCAAAGATAACTACAACAAGTACATATGCTTGAAAATAACCTCAAATGCCCATATCAATTTACTTGAAGTTGTTTGAAGTTATGGGCATTGGAAGTTGTTTCTACTATCAATTATAAATATGTACATATGCAGTGTACATATTTTAGTACATATGCAGTGTACATATGTAGTGTCTATCAGGTACATATCAATTTATGTACATATGTACACTGCATATGTACACTGTAGGTATATAAATTATGCCCATATACAACAGGTACATACATAAATTGATATGTACCTGATATAACAGGTACATATGTACTAACTCATAATATGTACTAACTCAAGATAAAGTTGATACATAATACCTCATGGATTATCCTTTAAGCATATTCTATCATCATTGTCATGGCATTGTAGTACATAGAAAGACTACCACACCATGTACCCAAATAGTCTTGTGTTGCTTCAAAATGAAATAAAAAAAAGATATCCTATAAAATTACCTGAACAACCATCAACCATAAACAAAAATAGTAACTGAACAACCATCAACCATCAAAATGAAAACAGAGTACCTGTGAGGGACACCGAGCTTTGTTTTACCCAAAATTAACAAAAATGAAAGGAACACCAAGGGTTGTGCTTAGATTCAAACTCATATTAAGCATCGTTGTCATGGCATTATAAGTTTGTACAAAAAGTACCACGCCATGATCCCAAATCTTCAAAATGAAATAAAAACAGATTACATGAATAAAAGCACCCGAATAACCATCAACAATCAACAAAAATAATACATGAACAACCATCAACAATCAAAACGGAGTATTTTGTGATGAACACCAAGCTTTTTGCAAACAAACTCATCATTATTATGAAATTAAATCAGTATGAAAAGATCAGTAATGTCAAATCACAAAAAATAATTAACTCATAATTGTTATAAAAGCAAAATGAAAAAAAAAGATAAAAAATAAAATTACCTCAACAATGAGATTTGTTTCCCAGAATATTAGCACCCTTTCTTGAAAAAAAAAGTGTACAACCTACAACAGCAAGTCACATCCATAAATATTTTATCGCGGCCCAATTGCAAGTTATTTGTATCTCAATTTAGTTTTGAAAGTGTATTTTTATCTCAATTTACATAAAATATGAGATAAAAAAAGTAAACAATTTATCTCATATTTATATATAAGTGACACACACACACACACACACACACACACACACACACACACACACACACACACATATATATATATATATATATATATATATATATATATATATATATAATAATCATATAGTTTTCCAATCAAGATTTTTTTATTTTCGTTAGCTGAATGATTTTTCCATGTGAAAAGGATGACTAAGCATAAAGTTGAATACAATGTTTTATCACAATATTTTTACTATTATTTCTCAAATTTCAGCCTCTCGCATAGAAATTAAATACATAATAGTTGCTATTGTTCTGAATCAGATAAGATTTATTTGTTGTGTAATGCTTCAGTCTTACATGAAAGTAAAGACCAAATATAAAGTTAGAAAATAATGATTTGTCATTATGATTTTTAGTGATTCCCAGTTTTTAGCCCAAAATAATATTCAGCCTTCGTATAGAAAAATCAATACATCACAGTTGGAATTGATCTAAATCTCAGACAACATTTATTAGGGGTGTTGGTCTTTAATTAGCTTAATGATTTTGTTGTGTGAAAAATATGACCAAACATTAAAGTTAGAAGACAATGATTTGCAAGAATGCTTCCCATTATATCCCAAATTTGAACCCAAAATAATTAAGGATTTAGAACCACCGAACTGGTTTCACGTTCAATATTAATTAGCAAACTCACAGTTGAATAACTCAATGATACTTACAAAATATTCTTCACCACCCAAATACTCAGCATCCCGTTCAAACCTATCAACCCAAATGGCCTCTTCTACATTCCCTGAAAGAAGATGTTGTAACAACCATAAACATTGAAATTAAATCTTAGCAAACCATATCTTCATGTCATCGGTAAACCCATGAATTTAATTTACAACCTAAATAAAGATACAAAAAATGCAAAATGAGAAACACAAAGACCAAAACCTTTATGCCATCTGTAAACCCATAGCCACACCCTTTTGTGATTTGATAAACCTGCCTTCAACATTAGTCATATATAAAAAAAAAACCTTCAAGAACTTTAACACAAAGAAGCAAACATCTTCAAGGCCACCACCACGATACGGGGTGAATAAGAATTTAGAACATAAAACCCATATTACAACCACAAAGAAAAAGCAAAAAATAAATAAATAGAGGGGCGTGCAAAACTCAGCTTGCCTATTATCTCCCAAAGCCATAAAACCCATCACCTGCTACTTCCTTATTTTCTATACTAAGGTCAGATTCAAAGAATGGTTATAAATCAGAAGGCTTGAAAACACATAAAAGATTAAATTGAAGGTACGCTAGCAAAGTTATATTGATTTGAAAAGAAAAAGAAAAATAATTAAAGGAGTTGTATTAAGGCGATTTTCGAACCTTTGATAAATTCCTGGAATGGATTTTTGACTTTGGTCCAAAGAATCCCCTACGGCCTTGCGTTTTTGTTCCCCAAATGAGTGGTTGTAAGTGGGTAGCCTCTCCACAACAAAGATTCAAGAAAAAATCGATTAGAAAAAGAAAATAACAAAAAAGAAAAGCATTACAGGAAAAAAAAAATTACCGTGTTGTTAATCTTATCAGGCTTGCGGCAGGTCGGAATAGGAGTTTCTAGCGGCAGATTGGTTTCAGGTTGGAAGGTCATGGGTAGCCGAGAGAAACAAAGGGAGAGAGTAATTTGGGGAAGAAAAATAAAAAGACGGGGAAGGGGTAATAGGATAGGAAAGTGTGATAATGGTACAAATACTATTGTTGATGTAAAAAATTAAATTATATCTAATTATTTAATCACAGATAAAAAATAAATAAGACAAGAGATTTTTAAAGTGGTTCAGCCTTGAAAGAATGACCTACGTCCACTGTTTGTGTTATTATTGATTATTTGCAGAATTCTCGATAATGGATTTACCAAGAAATTCCGAGTCCCCTGCTAATGAGGAGGTTACAATTTATTTATAGCCTTGAGGCTGTACATGCGAGAGAATATTACATAGTTGTCCAATAGGCGTGTACATCTGTATGATAATAATCAGCATTTAATGCGCATTCAATCCTCTTAATTAGTCGGTTGTAAATGCTCTGTACGAGGTGCAGCTCGGACCGCCTAAGTAGCTCGGTATACATGAGTTGCTCGGTACAATAAAGTTCCTCGGAGAACACTTGCTGCTCGGAGCGACTGAGTTGGTCGGGGAGGTTTAGTTCCTTGGAGTCAATGTGTTGTAAAAAATGTTCGCGGGTGCCATGTATATTGACATGTGTCTTCACATAATTGGTCCACGTCAGCAGGTTAAATTTGGTATCAACAGAAGCCCCCAATGTTTCGTGGTTTGATGTTGAAGAAAAGTATGGAACATTTATGTTGCCTAAACTTTATGAATTTTAGACAATCGTTTGTTGTACATAACTCCTTTTTTGAATACATAGTATCAGGCTTTTAAAGTATTTTGAATTTCCATAATCGCTTCGTGTTTCGTGCCTTTTTCTTCTTTTTAGCCGCCGGATACGCAATCGTCCATCTTGGTAATCATTGCTTTTCTCCATTCTCAAGGTAAAGTATTTAAACGTTTCAGAAAACTCGATCATCTTTTACTTTTTCAAATCTGCATCTTTAGAGCTTCTTCACTTCTTCTCTGTCTTGTGCGTTCGTTTCTTCCATTGTTCGCTGTCACCTGATTCATCTTTTTCCTGTAAGATCTTCTTCCTTCTCTTTTATTTCTTTTGTTCATCATGGTTTACGTCGTTGAATCTCTTGACAAATTTCGTTCTGAGTTTTTAATTCCTTCTTGGGTCATTTTGGAGGAACTCTCTGAACCTTCTGACTATTTCTCTTTGGCTGAGGGACATTGGTTCCCCAGCCTCTTTGTGGCCGAATGCGGCTTTTCTTTTCCTCCAAATCCCCTATGTTTGGAGTTCTGTCAGTATTTTGATGTTCTTCCTGCAAAAATAGCACCCAATACTTGGAGAATAGTTAATGGAGTTCATAGGTTAAATAAAATTCATGGAACCCGTTCAGGAATTCCAAATAATATGTTTTGTTATAGATGGGTTGTTAGTGATAACACATTTTATTTAAAAACTAGGTTTTTAAATAGGGATTTAGTTGTCAATCTCCCCGATGCCAACAGGGATTACTTCGAGCACGGGATTGTTATGAAAAATTGGCAACATGCTCCATTAAATGGAGATGATGTGTATCAGGGTCCTAGATGCCCTCCCTATGGCAATGGGATAGGTTTTTTTATTTTATTTTATTTTTGAAATTATTTTTTCTTTGTGTTTGATAAAATGCGTCATTAACATTTTAATTTTTGTTTATTTGCAGTTGATAGCAAAAAGAAATCCCCTAAAGAAACTGATGTCAATTTGAGGCACTTGAAACTTATCTGGAGTTTGCACCAAATTATTGCTGATGAACATATCACTTGTTGCAGTACAAGAGTTACACTTCTTCTTTTACTGCTCGTCCAGTAATAAGTGACACAGAATCAGCACCAGATTCTGAAGGTTCCTCTCCTGAACCAAATATTCCTCTCAGTGACAGAATGAAGAGAAGAAGAACTCCCTCATACTTTGACAAATTAGACTCTGCCAATGTAGAGGCAAAGAGAAATAAGCAGGATGCCCCAGAGGAAGGGACAAGAAAAGTTTATGCACCCCCTCCTGCTGCTGCTAAGAAAGTTGCTGAGAAGCCCCCTGTGGCTCTGAGCAAGGTTGTAGTTGTTTCTCCTCCCAGTGAGGTTATAGTTATATCACTGACCAAGACAACATCCTTGATCGAGAATGTTCCTGCTCCCATGAGGAAATTGAAGAAAAGCTCATCGGATAAATTGGCTGAATCCATCTCTCAGCCTCAGACTGCTGGAAGTGGTGTTCCCACTTTTGTTGCTCCGAGCTCTGCCATGGGCTCTGTGAAGTCTTGGGTTATCCCAGAAATTCAAGGCCTTGAAGACACTCTTTCTGGGGATAGGGTTACCACCTTGGCAGCTCAACATATTGCCTCAGTAAGTAGTACTAATCTAAACTTTCATTTTTCAATGTTTTATTCTTGTACTGACTCAAAGTTATTTTTCTTATCAGTTGGTAACAAGTTTCAATACCATTTTGAAAAAGGATGAAGCTCTTAAAGCTTCGAGCTCCTCGGGAGGTGTGGAGGAGGCTTTTGTAGGTCTGACTCAATCCTTAAAGGATTCTCGTCAGAAATATGAAGAAGATAAGGTTGCTTGGGAGAAGCAACTGAAGTCCGTTGAGCAAGAGAGAGAAAAAGATGTGGAGGCCTCTCAGGAGTTGGAGAGGAAAATAAAAGAATTTAAGAAGAAAAATAAAGAGCTAGAAGAAAAGCTCAAGAATGCTGGAGAGCTTAAGACCAAGCTTAAAACTGCTGAAGAGGAACTAGGAAAACTTCGTGAAGCTGATCGTTAGAAGGAAGAGGCAAAAAGGAAATTGAAAGCTATCGAGGAACTTCTATCTGAGAAGATTTCCTCGGAGAAGGTGAAGAGAAAATTGGCTGTTAAAAAGTCCTTCAGTGCTGGCTGGGACAAAGGTTGGAACAAAGGCCTAGCTGCCATGTCCTCTCAGTTGGATTTTGCTAGCCTCAAATTCTTCAGGGACAGATGGATTACTGCTCTACAGGAGTTAAAGGTCTCAGAGAGTTCTGAGCTATTTCAATGTCATGTTCATGGTCCTCCTCCTTCCCCTGGCGAAGAAGAAAAGGACGAAGCTGCCTCTGAAGAATCTTCAATGATGGTTGGGATCAGATCCCTACTGTTGAACTTCGCTACGAGCAGCCCCAACCAACTATTACTCCTATCGAGCAGCTTCAATCTACCAGTACCTTTGTCGAGCAACTGCCAATATCCTCCGAGGAACCAGCCTCCTCATCTCAGTCTTTCGAGGAAGTCGAAAAAGACAAGGAGAAGGTGTAAAGTTGCTCGGGCTTTAATTTTATTATTTCTTTTGAATGTAACCCTGAACCTTGTACTTGTCTTTTGATGAATAAAAATTCGAGTTTTTGTTGTTCATGTTGACTTTCTTTGTCTTGCTCTGCCTTTATCATTTATTAATCCTATTTATTGCATCTTTTTGCTAGTTTATAGCCAGGATGGAACTTTTGTCAGCTCGCAATACTGAGTTGATTAAAAAATGTAATGAATATTTCAAAGCTGGCCATACAGATTTGGATGAATCACAAATTTTTGATATCCTGGGCTCAGATGCCTCTGAACGAGCAGTGAAAGATTACCAATATCTAAAATGCTTACTGGACCGAGTTGTTGCCAATAATGTGGCTTATTACGAGATGATTGAAGATCTTCAGGGTACCATTGAGGAACTTTAGCAATAATACAAGGAATCCTCTGCCCTTTTGCATTAGGGGTATGAGAAAAAGTATCAGCAGCTAAATGCTGACAAAGGCTATGATAAGTTAGTCACTGCTTATGATTTTAAGGAGACGACTTTGAAGATCGAAGTTGAAGAGCATAGGCAGATCGCGAAACTGCTGGAGCAGGAAAATAACAACTTGCGAGGAGAAATATCCCAACTAAAATCTGCAGCATCGACCTCGGGAGCCTTGGTCCGTGTTACTAACGAAGGTTTCTCATTTCTGGAGGTTGAAAATCCCAATTTGAGAGACGAGTTGGAAACTTTAAAGAGGTTGGGACCCTCTACATCTATTCGCGGATGAGAAAGAGCTTCTCGGGGATGAGCAAGGGCTGCTCGGGTAACTATTGAAGAAGCTAGAACACATGCAGCTTTGGAGAATCAAGCATTCCAATTGATGGTGAAGAATCAAGCATTAGCTGAGATGTCCAAGAAGATTCAGACCTTCGATGAGCAACTTGCTGCCCAAAATTCTACCTTGGAGAATAAGACAAATCTGGTGAAGAATCTTCACAACCAGTTAGAGAGGTTAACCTACCAGTTCCACAAGCAGCCAAGAGAATTTTGGATGGCTGGTTATAATGAAGTCCTTTACCACCTTGATGACCGGATCTAGCAGTCGAACAACGAGGGGTACAAGTAAGGATGGCTGAATGCCTTGGGTGTGATACAGTTGGAACATGGTCACTATTTGTGGGACTATTATGATCCTGGGTTGCTCGATTTTCTAGTGCCTCCATTTAAGCTTGACATGAGTTGGATTCCTGCTCGGGACATTCCTCAGTGCCTGATCTCAAAGTATCTTGGTGACTATAATTTTCATTCAAATTTTGAGATATCTCGGTCAGAGCTCGTCCTTCTGTGATTAATACTCGAATGTTGAAAGACATAAACTTTATAAACTCCCCCTATGCCTTATATGATCCTCCTGCTAGAATGGAACATGATTCAAAGGCAGAGGGAAAGAAACCCATAGAATAGGATTTTATGTAATGACTTGTACTTTTCACCACTTATGTAATTCTATTTAATTTGAATGAAAAATTTAATTTGTAGAATGTTTTTGCTTGTTGGTTGCTTATTTCATTGCAGTGATTTATCAATCTTTGATATTTATGTGATAAAACATCCTTTATCTCATGATCCTGTTTAATTTAAACAACTGGAGATGATTGTAATTGGCTTACCGACCAACTAGAATTTATTAAGATATTTGTTTCCGACCAACCGGAGTTGGTGAATGATGATGCCGAGATTTAGCACCACCAGATAAGTGATAGTGAGCTCAAGCAGTAGCAGCCATGGCAGCCATATAGATGTATAAGTATATAGAAGGGGATGAGTATAAGAGGAAATTAGACAATGATGTATAGTGGTTCAGCCAATTTGGCCTACATCCACTGTGAGTGTGTGATCCACTAAGTACGGGCACTAATGGCCTTGGATACAATGTACATAACCCTCTCTCTCTCCACTGTGTGTGTACAAGCAGAGTTTTAGCTAGGGCTACTATTCATGGATCGATCCCCTGTAGGGTTGGGGGTGACAAGTATATATAGGTCTTGGGGGGTGTAGTGTACCCCCCAAGTAAGCATGGTGCATGTGAATAATGATCTAGCCAATTCCCTGTTAACACCTGTAGATGCCAAATGATGACATAATATTCCCTCACGTGAGGGGGTGATTTCGTTATAACGGTCTGCCACGTGTCATATGAGCCTGACGCGCATTGTTCCACGCGTGTCCCGGACCACGCGCTGTCATGATGTCACCCTCGGCCTATGAGCTGAGGCCGAGGGCAAAGTTCCTTCCGGTAGGGAGCCTGGTTTGATTCTGGCCTCGTACTGTCATACCCTCGTAGGGTCGTCTGGAGCCTGAGGAAGGGTCGACCCCCCGTAGGGTCGTCCGGAGTCTGGGGAAGGGTCGTACCCTCGTAGGGTCGTCCGGAGCCTGGTGGAAGGGTCGTCCCCTCGTAGGGTCGTCTGGGCCCGGTGGTGGCCAGCTGGGGCCTGGTGAAGGGTCGTCCGTATTGGAGGTAATCCTCATCCAGGCTGAGGGTATAAACGGGTATATCAATCACCCCCCAGCCCTTAGTCATAGGTGTCATTGAGATGGCTGAGGGATATTTGCTGAATTCGAGACACGTGTGATCAGTTAGGTGAGTGACACATGGGCAGGTACTCATTGCTATTTAAGTTCCCAAGGCAGGGCGGCTGCACACTTGCCTGGGGCTTTGTGCCCTGACTATTCCCTTCTTGGCAAATGTGCCCATTTATTGCCAATGTATATAAGCAATTTTTAAACTCTCTTTCCAACTTCTTCTTCTTCGCGCCTAACCATTTTCTCTCTCTAGAACCAGTCGCCATTTGCAGCCTTCAATCTTTCAGGCCTCACTGCGCTCTTGTTCTCTCGTCATCAGGTAACCTTTTTCTCCCCGTGCCTTCTTTTGTCTTCATTTCTGTATATTTTTTAGGGTCGTAGGTCGTCTGTTTCTTAGAGTTCCCCTATTGCCTTTTTCCGGTGTCTTCTCCGATTGGTAGTTCTTGAACATTCTTGGCGAAAAACGTTTTAGTTCTTTGGTTTGATCCAAAGTCAAACTTGGTCAATCCTCCAAGTGTTTGTAGTTGAATTAGCCAAGTCTAGTATAATTTCTCCAAGTGTAGGGTCTTCCCCTTAATGCTTAGGAGGCTTTACAACTTAGTGTCTGAATTCCCATCTCTGAGAGAGAAACTCTTTACCGAGATCAGACGAATAGAGGAGGAGGAAGAGAGGAGACGAGGGGCCGACCTTAATTGGGTACGACCCATCTTTCCCATTCCTCTTGCCACCATAAGACCATCTGAACCCTCTGAGTCTTGTGGGTCATCGTCTCGTCCTGCCGACACTCCCAAACCAAGTGAAATGGACGAGAGAACCTCCTCTCCAACTGGTGCTGGAACGTCTGGTAGAAGGGACACGTCTGACCTTAGCCCTCCCCGAGAGGCCGAGGGTACGATCCCCTCTGAGGCTGTCCCTGTGACAACCCTGTCCCCCAATGCCTTCCAAGTGGCTTTCCCTCAGGGTCCTCCTGCAGGTGATGAGATGGAGGGGGATGAGTACGAGGACGATGATACAGATGATGAGGTTGACACTTCCCACGCCTCATCTTTTATCTCCTCCGTTAGGGATAGGGACCTTCTGATATGGAGGCATACTTACGGAGTGCCCTCTGGGGTAACTATGAGGGTTCCCTCTGAGACTGAGAGGGTTTTTGAGGGTGAAGAGGGAGAGGTTGCAGTCTACGAGAAAATGTTCAAGGTAGGTGTCAGACTTCCCTTCCACCCTGCCATTGTAGATATTCTGTCGGCTCTGGGCGTCTCCCCCTCTCAACTTCCACCCAATTCTTGGAGGATGATTCTGGGTTACATTTCCTTGTGGAAAAACTCTTTTACTGATGAGCCCTCGTCCGACTTATTCTTAGCTTGCTATAATATCACCTCTTCATCTAAACAGCCCGGATATTATCATCTTGGGGCGAGAAGGTCTGAGAAGAAACTTCTTCACGTGTCTCAAACTTCCAATCATGATTGGAAAAAGATATTCTTCTTCATATCTGGGGCGTGGGAGCGCTCCGCCGAGGCGTCCCCTTCTACCGATGGTCCGAGGGTCCCTAACAAATGGTCTAATCCCTCAATGAAAGCTAGGTCAGACCCCAGACTTAGCCTAGAGGAAAGGGATATTGTTGAGTATCTGAGGGGACGAGGGAGAGAGGGTGAGATCCCAAAGTTCGAAGATCTGATGACTCCTCGCTTCCTTAAAGAAGCTGGTCTGAGGGTCGGCCCTCTGACAGAACTATGTGAGTTATACTGAACATTTTCCCTTCTTTACTTATTTTTGAAGTGTTCTCTCTTTATCTCTGAACTTTTCTAACATGTCGTCCTCTTATCAGATCGTCCTGCAGGCACACCAGACTACCTCTGGGAAATGACTGCTCCAAGCCTACTCGCTGGTTTGTCAAAGAAGAAGGGGAAGGAGCCTCAGCAAGCTCCAAAGAAGACAAGGGCCTCAGGGCCGACGGTTGTTGAGCCGACATCTGATAGCCACAAGAGGAAGGAGCCTGAGACTCCTGTTGAGCATCGGCCTGATCCAAGGACGAGGGCAAGGGTCGAAGCCTCTGAGGGGACGACCTCTTCGTCCAGCATGGGGGGCTTCTGGTCTCAGAATCTGTCCCATCTGAGGGCCGACCCCTCATCCCTTATTGCCAACTTGAGGGCGGCCAAGGGCTCGATGTTCTCTGCACCATCGGCCTCTGACTTCGAGTTCTTGGAAAAGATGACTCCAGCCAAAGTGTACGACTTCGGTCTGCACTCCCTTGCTCAGGTATTGGTCTTGACCTTTAATTTCATTCTCACTAACTGTTCCCTCGACCCCTCTTGACATTTGTTCATTTTACTTGCAGTCTGTCTGTGCCTTTACCTCAGCCACCAAGTGGATGGCTGAGAACCAACAGAAATTCCATGAAGCTGAGAGGGCCATTCAACAAGAGGCTGACCTATGGACAGAGCTGCACACTGTGAGGGCCGAGCTGGAGAGCACAAGAACTGAGCATGCTAGAGTCCTTGATGAGCTGACGAGGCAGCATGATGCCGATATGCAGGCTAAGGACTTGTTGATCAAGGACAGGGACTTGTTGATCAAGGGCAAGGACGAGGCTTTAACCAATATGGAGGCCAGGCACAAGACTGACCTTGAAGCAGCTGTCCAGAAGGCCGAGGCTGATGCTGTTGAGGCTTACAAGACTTCAGATGAATTTCAGGGCTTCGGCCTTGAATATCTAGAAAGGGGGATTAGGACGGCCTGCCGATGGGTCGTCCTCAAATTTGGCGATGTCGTCTCCTCTGTTCGTCCTTCATTGGAGGGTGTTCAGCTGGACGACCCCCTAATTGCCGAGGCCCTCAACCAAGTGGAATCCCAAGTCCAGATCGAGGGGGTCGGTACTTCTGAAGATCATCCAGTGCTGGTAACCGAGGAGACCATTCCCATTGATGTTGAGGCCCTGCCCTCTGATGTCGTCCCATAGGGTGGCTGCCTGTAGCCCATACCCTTCAAGTGTATTTTTGTTCAACGGTCTTGTAAAACACTTAACATTTTGTTTTATTAATACCAGTCTCTTCCATAATTGCTGTCTTCCATATTTAATTCTGTTATGGTTTGTTCCTTGCTAATTTGCTACTAACCCCTCCCTCGTCTCTCTTGAGGACCATTGTGGGGTCGTCCCCTCATGTGGCCTCATTATAGCCGAGGGTTCAAGTAACCAAATTAATGATTTTTAAATAAAGTCTACCCTCGTCTTTCTTGAGAACATTGGTGGGGCCGTCCCCTCCACTGGTCCTCATTATAGCCGAGGGTTCAAATAACCAATTTAATGGTTTTAAATAAAGTCTACCCTCGTCTTTCTTGAGAACATTGGTGGGGTCGTCCCCTCCACTGGTCCTCATTATAGCCGAGGGTTCAAATAACCAATTTAATGGTTTTAAATAAAGTCTACCCTCATCTTTCTTGAGAACATTGGTGGGGTCGTCCCCTCCACTGGTCCTCATTATAGCCGAGGGTTCAAATAACCAATTTAATGGTTTTAAATAAAGTCTACCCTCGTCTTTCTTGAGGACAGTGGTGGGGTCGTCCCCTCCACTGGTCCTCATTATAGCCGAGGGATCAACTTTCCAAATTAATGGATTTTAATGTCTTCCCTCATCTTTCTCGAGGACAGTGGTGGGGTCGTCCCCTCCACTGGTCCTCATTATAGCCGAGGGTTCAAATAACCAATTTAATGGTTTTAAATAAAGTCTTCCCTCGTCTTTCTTGAGGACAGTGGTGGGGTCGTCCCCTCCACTGGTCCCCATTATAGCCAAGGGATCAACTTTCCAATTTAATGGATTTTCAAGTCTTCCCTCGTCTTTCTTAAAGACAGTGGTGAGGTCGTCCCCTCCACTGGTCCGCATTATAGCCGAGGGATCAACTTTCCAATTTAATGGATTTTCAAGTCTTCCCTCGTCTTTCTTGAGGACAGTGGTGGGGTCGTCCCCTCCACTGGTCCCCATTATAGCCGAGGGATCAACTTTCCAAATTAATGGATTTCTGTAGATGTTTCCATGCATGCTAGGACTGACAACAGGATGAAGGAAGCACTGATATTTCTCATTAATTTTCCGAGTGTTCTGTTGGAGCAACTCTCATTACAATTATGGCCTTTCAAGACCTTACAACACTACTGATAGTATTTCTTCAAATGATCTGCATTCCAGGGGTTTGAAAAAGGTTCTCCCTCTAGGTTTTCTGGCCTGTAGGTCCCAGGGACAACTTCATCTGTGACCCTATAGGGGCCGTGCCAATTAGGATGGAGTTTATTGGGCTTCTGCCAAGTCTTCTTGAGGACCAAGTCTCCTACTGCGATAGGCCTCTGTTTCACCCTTTGATTGTAAAACCTTGCGGTCCTCTGCTGGTAGGAAGCCTGCCTTATCTCAGCATCCTCCCTTCTTTCCTCAATCAAGTCCAGGTCAAGTCTCCTCTCTTTCGTATTTCCCTGAGGGTCATACACTTGGACCCTATGAGTGGGAAACTCGACTTCGGTGGGGATGACTGCTTCTGATCCATAAGCTAACATGAATGGGGTCTCCCCAGTGGAGGTCCTTACTGTCGTCCTGTACGCCCACAACACTGCATATAACTCCTCGACCCATCTTCCTTTTGCCTCCTCAAGCCTCTTCTTAATCCCATCTAGGATTGTCCCGTTCGTTACTTCGGTTTGCCCATTGGCCTGAGGTCGGCCTGGGGTGGAGAAAAATTGTTTGATACTTACCCTCTCACAGTACTTTTGCAGAGAGGCATTCTTGAACTGTTTCCCGTTATCCGAGATGAGGGTGTTGGGTAGACCATATCTGCATATCACATTCTTCCAGATGAACTGGAAGGTCTTTTTCTCTGTAATCGTGACCATCGGTTCGGCCTCTACCCACTTTGAAAAGTAGTCAATTGCTACGATGAGGAACCGATAGTTATTGACTGCCCTCGGTAAGGGTCCTACCAGGTCAATCCCCCTCACTGCAAGCGGCCATGGGGATGTAATGGAGGTGAGGGGCTGATGAGGTTGGTGAGGGATGGTAGCAAATCTTTGGCATTTATCACACTTTTTAACATATGCGGCAGCATCTTTCCCTAAGGTCGGCCACCAGTAGCCTTGGGTGATCATCCTCTTTGCCAAGGATCTACCCCCAATGTGGCTTGAGCACGACCCTTCATGCACATCTTGCAAAATGGAAGGGACTTCTGAAGGATGCACACACCTAAGTAAGGGGAGCAGAAACCCCTTTTTGTACAGCGTGTCTCCGATGACAGTGAACTTTGCAGCCCTGTATCTCAGCTTCTTCCTCTCTTGGCTTGCTTCTGGCATCTCTCCCCCTTTAATGTATCTGATCAGAGGGTCCATCCATGAAGGTTCTTGAGAAACATTCATGCAAATGCCAAGTGTTCCCTCGTCGTCTTCGATAGTTGGTCGAAGCAAGATTTCTACCGGGACAGTCCTCCTTATGTCTGTCCTAGTAGCTGAGGCCAACCTTGGAAGGGCGTCAGCACGGCCATTGTCGAGCCTAGGTATCCTTTTGAATTTCACTTCTTTAAAGTTTTTCAGCAATGACCTCACCTTCTCAAGATACCTAGCCATCCTCTCGTCTTTGGCCTCGTAGGCTCCTAGTATCTGATTCACCACCAGCCTTGAATCACTGTGAACCAAAATTTGGCCGACACTAAGGGACTTAGCCAAGGAAAGGCCAGCTATCAAGGCCTCATACTCAGCCTCATTGTTGGAGGCTTTGAAATTGAACCTCATGGCGTACTCGATGTCTGTGCCGTCGGGTGCTGACACTTTCAATCCAGCTCCGCTCCCGCTTTCGCAAGAGGACCCATCGACGAAGAGACTCCACACAGCATGTTCCTCCGAGAAATTTCCCTCGATGAGTGACCCTTGTCTAAAAAGGTATCCTTCCTCTTCATTTTCAGCCACCTTTCTTCTAGCGGTGCTTGTCTCAGCCGTATCTGCAGGAGGGTCGGTGAGCCTACCTTGCTGGGTATCTGTCTGGCTTAGACCCTCACCCTCGGCCACGTCACTCTCCCAAGTAAATTCAGCCACGAAATCTGCCAAGGCCTGCCCCTTAATGGCTGTCTTAGGCTGATACACAATGTCGAACTCCCCAGCTCTATAGCCCAGGTCATTAGCCTTCCTGACTTTTCAGGCTTGTGTAGGACCTGCCTAAGAGGAGAGTCAGTAAGGATGACCATAGTATGGGATTGGAAGTACGGTTTCATCTTCCTTGAGGCATGGATCAAGGCATAGGCCAACTTCTCCATCCTCGGGTATCTTTGCTCTGCCCCCTGGAGTGCCTTGCTGTTGAAATATACGGGCTTCTGTATCCCGTCTTCGTCTCTTACGATTGCTGCACTAATAGCGGACTCTGAGACAGCAAGGTACACGTAAAGTCGTTCACCCTGCACGGGTCGTGACAGCAGCAAGGGAGACCCTAAGTATGATTTTAGCTCCCTGAAAGCCTCATCACACTCTTTACTCCATTCGAAGGCCTTCCTGAGGATCTTGAAGAATGGTAGACACCTGTCTGTAGCCCTTGACACAAATCTGTTCAAGGCAGCCACTCTCCCTGTGAGCCTCTGAACGTCTTTAATGGACTTGGGGGTCTTCATCTCAATAAGGGCCTTTATCTTTTCAGGATTGGCCTCGATGCCTCTTTGATTGACAATGAACCCCAAGAACTTCCCCGCTCCGACCCCGAAGACACACTTGTCCGGATTGAGCTTCAATTTGTATTTGTCCATTGTATTAAAGGTCCTTTCCAGGTCTGCCACATGATCCTCTGCCTTCAGACTCTTAGTCAGCATGTCATCTACGTAAACCTCCATAGACTTCCCAATTTGGTCTTCGAACATTTTGTTTACGAGGCGCTGGTACGTTGCCCCCGCATTTTTTAGGCCAAAGGGCATGACCCTATAACAGTATGTCCCCTTGTCAGTGATGAAGGCGGTCCTCTCCGAGTCCTCAGGGTTCATGAAAATCTGGTTATACCCTGAGTAGGCATCCATGAAACTCATGAGCTCATGGCCTGCGGTGGCGTCCACCATCTGGTCGATGCGGGGGAGAGGGAAGTTGTCTTTGGGACAATGCTTGTTGAGGTCTGTGAAGTCCACACACATTCTCCACTTGCCGTTGGCCTTTGGGACGATGACTGCATTGGACAGCCACTCAGGGTAGATGACCTCTCTGATAAATTCAGCGTCTTCTAATTTTTTAACCACATCCCTGATGACCTCATACTTTTCTCTAGAGTAAATCCTCCTCCTCTGCTTTATCGGCTTCACTCCCTCTACCACATTGAGTTTGTGGCACATGATTTCAGGGTCGATCCCTGGCATATCTACATGACTCCACGCGAAGACGCTTCGCCTTCTCCTCAACAGTTTGATGAGGTCTTCCTTGATACTGGGCTTCAGAGACTTGCCAACTTGGACGGTTTTTCCCGGGTCATCCTCATCGAGGATGATGGGTTCTACCTCCTCAGCGGCCTCTCCGTTTTGAGCTTCGTCTCGTCCCTGGGGTCTAGGGTATCAATGTTGTAAGTGGCTGTAGCCCTCTTGTGTGCCTCCCTCTCTTCAGCGGAGTTGTAGTAGCACTCTCTCGCTGTCGTCTGGTCTCCCTGAACTTCCCCCACCCCATAAGGGGTAGGGAACTTAACCATCTGGTGGACTGTGGACGGCAAAGCTTCAAACCCCTTGAGGGCCACACGTCCCAGTATGATGTTGTATGCCGAAAACACATGCTCATCCAGCACAAAGAAACTGACCCTCTTGGTGAGCCACTTCGGCCATTCGTCCCCCATCCTGACATCAGCCTCATATATTCCCAGGGGGTGAACCTTCTCCCCACTGAACCCAATCAATGGATGATGGTATGGGACAAGTCTGGCACGACTGAGGCCCAAGGCCTTGAAGCATGGCCAAAACATCACATCTGCGGATGAGCCCCCATCTACCAGGATCCTCGGCACTTCGCACCCATGCACCCTGGTAGTGATGACAAGAGGCTCATCATGCGGGGCCAAGAGGCCTTTGAAGTCCATCCTTGAAAATCCCACTATCAAAGTGTCCATGTCAACCTTCTTCCTTTTTTCTGACTTGACCTCTAGAAAGGTTGAGTGCACCATCTTCGTCACTGCCTTAGTCTCAGCAACATGGGCCTTCCTATCAGCGACCTCAGACCCTCCTCCTGCTAAACCCCCGGAGATCATTCCTACACCGAGCGAGATCATATTGAGCCTCTTGACAGGACCGTGGTCGTCTCTCGGCGGGAGGTCAGGGTCGTCCTCATCATCAGAAGGGTCGTCCCCTCTTTTTTTAGGACCTTCTCTGCAGGCATCGACTCGCTTCTTTCTGGGGTCGTCCCCTCGGCCCCTCTTGAAGTCGTCTTTGTCGACGTACTTTCTGAGCTTCCCTTCCTTCAGCATCTTCTCAATCTCGTCTTTCAGAGCGAAGCATTTATCCGTCACGTGACCGTGGTCTTGGTGAAATTCGCACCACAGGTTCTTATTTCTCTTGCCGGGGGCTGCCCTCAGCTTCTCTGGCCACTTCAGCGTCCGGTCACTCTTTATCTCGTTGAGGATCTGTTCACAGCTGACCGTCAGAGGGGTGTACCCCGCGAACTTATCATCCATGGTTCTCTTCTTCCCCTATTTGTTCTTCTTAGGGTACTTTCCCCCACTTGCACCTCCTTTTTCGTCTTCATGTTTTTCGGCCATCGCCTCTTCGGCGTTCATCACCTTCCCTGCTGTTAACAACAGCTCAGCCATCGTCCTCGGAGGGTCTTCGGCAAGCTTCCATAATAGCTTCCCCTTTTGGAGCCCTCCAATCAGGGCTGTCATAGCTATGCTCTCCTCATAGTCTTCCACCTCCAGCTTCTCTTTATTGAATCTGGCTATGTAGTCTCTCAGAGTCTCATTCTTTCCCTGCTTAACATAGAGCAGGTGTGTGGTCTTCTTTTGTGGCCTCACCCCAAAGCAGAAATTATGGATGAACAGGTCTGCCAACTGCTTAAAGTTTCCAATGGAATTTTTTGGAAGAGACGTGTACCAGACATGCGCAGCCCCTGTCAAGGTACCAGAGAAGGCACGACACCTCATCTCATCTGAGATAGAGTATATGTCTGCCGCCGACTGATACATCTCCACGTGGTGGACGGGGTTGGTGCTCCCGTCATACCTTGGGGTGACCATAGGTGGCTTGAACTTTGACGGCGTGGGGAAGTTGACTATCTTTGCCACAAAGGGTGAGCCTATGGTGTATCCCTTCTGAAGAGGGTCTCGGCTCTTCAATATATCACCAATCTTATCCTCCAACCGCTGGATTGAGTCATTCCAGGGCCTCACAGGGTCGGCCTGGCCGATGTTATCCCTTGTTGCCTCTCCGAGGTGGACGGAGGGTTCTGCTGCAGCAGGCCTGTGTCGGCTGTTTACTTCTCTTTGGCCATCATCTCGTCCTCGGGGCCGACCATCTGCTGCCTCCCTCCTGGATCTTGCAGCACTCCTTGGCCTGGACAACTGCTCTCATAGGTCATTTACTGGGCCTAGCCTCTCAAAGGCCGACCCCCTGCTCAAGCGATCAAAAGCTGAGCCTCTTGGGCGATCATCAGGGTTCGGTCTCCCGCACTTTCCCCTACTGTCCTGTAGGGGTCGCACAGTGTTGTTGGAGACCTCGTAAGGTTCCCAGCACTCTATAGGAGCCTCCTCTCCCTCCAGATCTCCATACCTATCCTCAGGGCAAGGGTTTTCTTGCCTCCCCAGGCGTAGACGCCGGGGGTCAGCAACATCCCTACGCCGCTGAGGGGGTGGAAGGTCTTTGCGTGGTGCCTGGGGTGGTCCCCTGGCCTCATGCTGTCCTGGAGCTGCTGCCGGAGTAATCATCTCAGGCGAAACCCTTGGTGCTCTTAGTATGTTCTGGCTTAGAGCTGTGAACTGCTCCTGCATCATCCGCTGACTTGCTGCCAGAGACTTTAGGGCTGCCGCCATATCAGCCATCTCAGACTGAGGCGGCGGATGACTGGAACTGGGTCTTCCCCCCTCATCCGGCGGGGGAAGTGGTGGCGGTGGCATCTCAGGTTCCATGTGCTTGAGCTATGAAAAGCTGAACTGAAGAAAATACTGGTTAGCTTGGGAACCTTAGTGGGTCTCTTTCAATGGTAAAACACCTCCTCTCAGGGGGAGTGTTGGTTCACCACCAGAGTGCCCAGTGAGGTCAAGCTGTACAAAGGAAGAGATGTCTTCTCATTCCCACAGACGGCGCCAAACTGATGATGCCAAGATTTAGCACCACCAGATAAGTGATAGTGAGCTCAAGCAGTAGCAGCCATGGCAGCCATATAGATGTATAAGTATATAGAAGGGGATGAGTATAAGAGGAAATTAGACAATGATGTATAGTGGTTCAGCCAATTTGGCCTACATCCACTGTGAGTGTGTGATCCACTAAGTACGGGCACTAATGGCCTTGGATACAATGCACATAACCCTCTCTCTCTCTCTCCACTGTGTGTGTACAAGCAGAGTTTTAGCTAGGGCTACTGTTCATGGATCGATCCCCTGTAGGGTTGGGGGTGACAAGTATATATAGGTCTTGGGGGTGTAGTGTACCCCCCAAGTAAGCATGGTGCATGTGAATTATGATCTAGCCAATTCCCTGTTGACACCTGTAGATGCCAAATGATGACATAATATTCCCTCACGTGAGGGGGTGATTTTGTTATAACGGTCTGCCACGTGTCATATGAGCCTGACGCGCACTGTTCCACGCGTGTCCCGGACCACGCGCTGTCATGATGTCACCCTCGGCCTATGAGCCGAGGCCGAGGGCAAAGTTTCTTCCGGTAGGGAGCCTGGTTTGATTCTGGCCTCGTACTGTCATACCCTCGTAGGGTCGTCTGGATCCTGAGGAAGGTTCGGCCCCCCGTAGGGTCGTCCGGAGTCTGGGGAAGGGTCGTACCCTCGTAGGGTCGTCCAGAGCCTGGTGGAAGGGTCGGCCCCTCGTAGGGTCGTCTGGGCCCGGTGGTGGCCAGCTGGGGCCTGGTGAAGGGTCGTCCCCTCGTAGGGTCGTCTGGGCCCGGTGGTGGCCAGCTGGGGCCTGGTGAAGGGTCGTCCGTATTGGAGGTAATCCTCATCCAGGCTGAGGGTATAAACGGGTATATCAGTGAAGTTTTATTCCCCGACCAACCGTAGTTAGGGGGTTTTATTTATCGACCAACCGTAGTTGGTAGGGTTTTATTTATCGACCAACCGTAGTTGGTAGACCGACTAACCGTAGCTGGTAGGGTTTTATTTATCGACCAACCGTAGTTGGTAGGGTTTTATTTACCGACTAACCGTAGTTGGTAGGATTTTTATTTATCGACCAACCGTAGTTAGTAGACTGACCAACCGTAGTTGGTAGGGTTTTTATTTATCGACCGTAGTTGGTAGACCGACCAACCGTAGTTGGTAGGGTTTTATTTGTCGACCAACCGTAGTTGGTAGACCGACCAACCGTAGTTGGTAGGATTTTATTTACCGACCAACTGTAGTTGGTGGGATTTTTATTTATCGACCAACCGTAGTTGGTAGGGTTTTTATTTATCGACCAACCGTAGTTGGTAGACCGATCAACCGTAGTTGGTAGGGTTTTTATTTGTCGACTAATCGTAGTTGGTAGACCGACCAACCGTAGTTGGTAGGGTTTTATTTACCGACCAACCGTAGTTGGTGGACCGACCAACCGTAGTTGGTGGGATTTTTATTTATCGACCAACCGTAGTTGGTAGGGTTTTTATTTATCGACCAACCGTAGTTGGTAGACCGACGAACCGTAGTTGGTAGGGTTTTATTTATCGACCAACCGTAGTTGGTAGGGTTTTATTTTAAACTTGATGCATAGTGTGTAGCACTAATACTCCAAAAAAATTTCAACAAAAGGAGAAAATTGGGTAAAACATCCAAAGCTTTATTCATATCGAAGAAAATTGCATTACATAAGGATTGAATTACTCATAATATTTGCGCAGATGCTCTGCGTTCCATGCATTCTTAAACTCCTCTCCTTCTAAGGTTTCAATCCTATATGTCCCTGGTCGAACAACTTCTGTCACTCTGTAGGGTCCATGCCAGTTAGCTTCCAATTTATTGTGCTTTTGAATTACTTTCTTTAGCACGTAGTCTCCTTCCATCAAATCACACTTTTTTACCCTCTTGTTGTAGAACAGAGTTGTTCGTTGTTGGTATGCAACATTCCTGATTGCTGCTTCTTCTCTAACTTCCTCGAGCATATTCAAATCTAATCTTCTCATCAAGTCACTGATAGGAGAATTGAAATTCAGCACTCTGTGTGTGGGGAGGCCCAGCTCGGCAGGTATAACAGCTTCACTTCCAAATGCCAGCATGTATGGAGATTCTCCTGTTGCTACTCGTGGTGTAGTACGATAAGCCCACAATACATAATGTAGCTCATTGATCCAATTTGCCTTTGCATCATCCAATCTTTTCTTTAAACCATTCAGCAGTGTTCTGTTCGTCACCTCAGTTTGTCCATTGCTTTAGGGATGGCCTAGTGCCGAGTGGGTTTTCAAAATGTTTGATTGTCAAATTGGGTTCCATGATCAGTAATGAATGCATGGGGAAGACCATATCTGCAAATGATATTCTTCCAAATAAATTGATACACCTTCTCATAAGTCATATCAATAAAAGGTTCAACTTCCACCCATTTAGTAAAATAATCCACAGTGACGACGAGGTATTTGAACCTTCCTCTTGTCGTTGGGAGTGGCCCGACCAAGTCTATTCCCCACATGGAAAATGGCCAAGGGGATGTTATGGGTGTTAACAATGCTTGGGGAGTTCTTCGAATAGAGGAGAAGCGTTGACATTTATCACATTTCTTGCCATACGCTATACAATCAGCCCTCATCGTCCGCCAATAATATCCCTGCGTCATTATTCTTTGTAAAAACCTCCGACCTGCTACATGAGCTCCACATGACCCTTCATGGACCTCTTCAACCAAATCTTTTACCTCGGAAGGGTGCACACATACTTGTAGACCTGCTATAATTCCTCGTCTATATAGAATACCATTAGTCAATACATAACGAGCAGCTTTAAACTTCAATTTCTTTGCTGCGAGCTTATCAGTTGGCAAAACCCCTTCTTCAATATATGCCCTGATGGGATCCATCCAAGATGGTCCTAAATCAAGGGCAATAAAGTTCATCATCAGATCTTCGTTGATGCTCCTGCTAGTCAAAATCTCTATTGGAATTGTTCTTCGTAGCTCGGTGCGTGTGGCAGAGGCTAACCGAGCTAAAGCACCTGCTCTTGCATTCTCCAATCTTGGTGTTCTAATTAATTGCACAGCGTTAAAGCTTGATACAATTTCCATCGCTTTTACATGATATTTGATCATCAATTCTCCCTTTGTTGCATATACTCCCAGCATTTGATTTATGATCAACTGTGAGTCACTGAATACGATGACCTTATCTGCCCCCGTGGTTTTTACTAAACTAAGACCTACAATCAAAGCTTCATATTCAGCCTCATTATTAGAGGCTTTGAATTGAAAGCGCAGAGCATACTCCACATCAATTTCATTCGGGCTGCTTAAAATAATCCCTGTTCCACAACCTGTACTGCAAGATGAGCCATCCACATATAGATTCCATATAGGTACCTCTTCCTCAAATTTTTTATCGGATAGAGTTCCTCGGTGGAATATTTGTTGCTTTTTTTATCCTCCTCTAGTACTTCTTACTGCTCGTCGACCATCTCCTCCTGATCGTCAACTGACTTAAGTTGATCGGGGTTTAAATTTGATGATCCTGTAACATCCACAGGTTGGTCGGTATTCAGCTTTTGCTCCTCGGAGGTTTCAGGATAAGTGAATTCTGTGATAAAATCTGCTACTGTTTGCCCTTTAAGTGACGACCTAAGCTCATAAATTATATCATATTCACCAAGTTCTACTGCCCAGTACATCAATCTCCCTGATTTTTCTGGTTTATGAAGAGCTTGCCTCAGTGGCATATCGATATACACTACTATAGTATGAGCTTGGAAGTACGGCCTCATTCTTCTACTTGCTTCGATCAACGCTAGTGCCAACTTTTCCAGTCTTAGATATCTGATCTCTACTCCTCGGAAGGCCTTGCTGGTGTTATAAATTGGTTTTTTCACTCCATCCTCCATTCTTATCAATGCCAAGCTAACTGCATTTTCTGAAACTACCAGATACAAGTATAATCTTTCTCCCATCACTGGTCTGGACAATAGTGGGGGTGCTCCCAAGTATTTCTTCAACTCTTGAAAGGACTTCTCGCATTCATCATTCCATTCAAACATTTTTTGGAGTGTTTTAAATAATGGGAGGCATCTATCAGTTGCTCGTGATACGAATCTATTAAGTGTTGCAACTCGCCCTGTGAGACTTTGCACTTCCTTCTTCGTCGTTGGAGATCGTAGCCCCAATAGAGCTTTGATCTTTTCTGGATTTGCTTTAATACCTCGTTGGTTGACATAATACCCGAGGAACATGCCTTCTCGTACTCCGAATATGTACTTGGTAGGGTTCAACTTCATTTGATATTTATCTAATTGATCAAAGGTTTGACCTAGATCCATTAGATGGTCAGCAACTTTCTTGCTCTTCGTCAGCATATCATCAACATAGACCTCCATATTGTGACTGATTTGCTCTACAAACACCTTGTTCATCAGCCACTGATATATTGCACCTGCATTTTTCAAACCAAAAGGCATAAGATTATAACAGTAAGTTCCCCTAGGGGTAATAAAAGAGGTACTCTCCCTGTCTTCAGGTTCCATTTTAATCTGGTTGTAACCAGAATAGGCATCCATGAAGCTCAACAGCTCGTGTCCCGAGGTAGCATCCACTAATTGATCAATTCGGGGCAAAGGAAAATGATCCTTTGGGCATGCCTTATTGAGGTCGGTGAAGTCTACACACATACTCCACTTGTTGTTCTTCTTCTTCACCATCACCACATTAGCTAACCAGACTGGATATTTGACATCTTCAATAAAGAAATCTTTTTGGAGCTTCTCGACCTCCTCTTGTATAGCTTGGTTCTTCTCAGGGCTGAACACTCTTCTTCGTTGCTTCACAGGTTTAATTTCCTTGTTCACATTAAGTTCATGACACAAGAAATTTGGGTCTATTCCTGGCATATCTTCGTGGCTCCATGAGAAAGTTTGTTTTCTGCTTTTTAGGAAGGCTATCAATTCCTGTTTTAGTGGGATGTCCAACGATGAACTGATTTGAGTTGTTCGTTCTGGGTGTTCGTCGTCCAGAATGACGTTTTCAGTAGCTTCCACCACCTGACCTTTTACGAGCCGCGACTCGTCTCTAGGATCTAGCATTTCTATTTATGCACCTTCATCCACTTGATAGGTGGTAGTCTTTTTCCTAGATTCTTCTAGTTCTTCTTGCTCGGCTGATGAATAGTAGCATTCCCGAGTTACTTTTTGGTCACCCTTCACAATTCCTACTCCAAAGTTGGTTAGAAATTTTAGGCATTAATGTACAGTAGATGGTACTACATCGAACTTCTTCAATCCTACCCTTCCTATGATGATATTTTAAGATGATTGGATATTCTTATCCATCACAAAAAAGCGCACTCTTTCTGTTCGACAAGCAGGCCATGTACCGATGAACATATCCAACTTGATCGTCCCAAGTGGAAAAAATTTCTCGCCAGTAAAACCGAGGAGGGGCCGATGATATGGCTCCAACTGGGATAGCTTTAGGTTCAAACTATCAAAACATGGGTAGACCATAATATCTGCCGAGCTACCATTATCCACCAAGACTCGCGAAATCACTACTTCCTTCATCCTCATTTTGATCACCAATGGGTCATCATGAGGATATAGCACACCTGCGAGGTCATTCTTAGAGAAACCGATGACCAGTTTATCTTTGTTAACCTTCCTCGGGCGATCTTCTTCAGCTAGATTTATTCGTTGAATATACGAACAAGCTTGAGCCTCGTTGAGGTAAGCTTTTCTTTCTGCAGTAAGGTCTCCACCTCCTGCATCTCCACCAGTAATAACATTGCAATCAAATGACCCAAAAACGGATAGAAAATACCTCACGTTCTGGTTGTCTTGGTCTTTTCGAGAAATCGGGGTCGTCTTCGAGATCATCTTCATGATCTCTTTTCTTATTTTCTTCTGCTCGACGAGGAGATCTAGATCTCTGTCTTGCTCGGTCGTTGTTTTTTCCTTCATTTCTATGATCAACATACTTGGACATCTTTCCTCGTCTGATGAGCGCTTCAATTTCATTCTGAAGAGCTATGCAATTTTTGGTCGTGTGACCATGGTCTTTATGAAAATCGCAATATTTGGCCTTATTCCTTTTGTCAGGATCTGTCTTCATTTTCTCAGGCCAGTTTAACTCTTCGCTGTTCTTGATCTCTTCCAGAACGTGGTTTATATCTACCTTCAAAGGAGTATAGTTTCCAAATTTCTTTAACTATTCCAACGCTTGCATTGCTTTTGACTACTTGTTACCATTATTCTTCTGATCCTTCTTCTCAATATTTTCGGCCTCAACTTTGGTCTCCTTAGTGTCCCTGCTCTTCTTTGCAGCCATAGCTTCCTCGGCATTCATGATTTTGGCTACTTTTGCCATTAATTCTGACATGGTCCTAGGTGGATCTTTGGCCAAAGTATAGTATAATTTATTTGGCAAAACTCCACTCATCAGAGCAGTGATTCCTGTCTTTTCCTCGTAATCAATAACTTCGAGCTTCTCGTTATTGAAACGAGTAATATAATCCCTGGTGCTCTCACCTGCCTTTTGTCTAACACTTAGCAAGTGTGCTACTCGCTTAACTGGTTTTGCTCCAAAATATAAGTTTCCAATAAAGAGTTCGGCCAGTTGAAAGAAAGTTGCAATCTTCCCCCGAGGAAGCTTGTTGTACCATATTTGAGCAGATCCGGTCAGAGTTCCTGAAAATGCCCTACATCGCATCTCGTTTGGAACAGCATAGATATCAGCAGCTGCCTGATATTTTTCTATATCAATAACATGATCAGTTTTTCCATCATATTTTGGTGTTATCAGTGGGGCTTTGAACTTTCATGGTGTGGGAAAATCCACAATTGCTTGGACAAAAGGTGTCCCTTGGAAAAAAGTTCTTTGTAGAGGATTTTTGGCCTTAGCCATTTCCCCTAGTCTATCCTCTAACCTCTGAATAGAGCCTTTCCATGAATCATTTGCCTCCTTGGGCCTGTTGGTCCGAGCAACTGATCGTGTCGAATTTGCCTCTTAGGATCTTTCACGACGAGCAGCTGGTCGGGATCGGGCATAACCTTCCTTTAAATCAGAGAATCCTTGAGAGTTCCTCGACACCATCTTAGGGGCACTTTTATTCCTCCTAGGACCCAAATTATCAAAGGGAGAGACTCTACTCAATCTTTCAAGAGCACTGGTCCTTTCTGGAGATAGAGTGACGTTTTGTTCAGTATCTGTGGCTCGTACTGATGAAGTTTGGCCAGGTTGATAAGAAAAATCATTAGATCTATCAGTGCGATATGAATTGGCATGTCTAGATCGAGATTCTTCTGGGAGTAATGTTCGTCTAGTTCGTGAAGAAGGCAATTGGGTATTTCTCTGAATGCTTCGTTGTCCTGACTGGGCAGGTGCTCCACCCTGGATAGTTTGCATGAGTTATCGCATTGTTTCTTGCATGGCGGTCTGGCCCTAAGCTAAATTAGCCATTATTCCAGCCAGATCTTGGACACTTGGAGGAGTGGATGGAATTGGGGGGTTTCTAGCGTTTCGATTACTGGATTCAGGATTATCAGCCATTGAGGATGAATTATTTTGGTGAAAATGATAGTTTCAGTCGTTTCCCACAGAAGGCGCCAATCTGTTGATGTAAAAAATTAGATTATATAAAAAATAAATAAGACAAGAGATTTTTAAAGTGGTTCATCCTTGAAAAAATGGCCTACGTCCACTGTTTGTGTTATTATTGATTATTTGCAGAATTCTCGATAATGGGTTTACCAAGAAATTCTGAGTCCCCTGCTAATGAGGAGGTTACAATGTATTTATAGCCTTGAGGTTGTACATGCGAGAGAATATTATATAGCTGTCTAATAGGCGTGTACATCTGTATGATAATAATCAGCATTTAATGCGCATTCAATCCTCTTAATTATTCGGTTATAAATGCTCTGTACGAGGTGCAGCTCGTACCGCCTGAGCTGCTCGGACCGCCTAAGTAGATCGGTATACATGAGTTGCTCGGTACAATAAACTTCCTTGGAGAACACTTGCTGCTCGAAGCGACTGAGTTGGTCGGGGAGGTTGAGTTCCTTGGAGTCAATGTGTTGTCAAAAATGTTCGCGGGTGCTATGTAGATTGACACGTGTCTTCACATAATTAGTCCACGTCAGCAGGTTAAATTTGGTATCAACAACTATAATGCCCTTATTTTTGAAATTTAAAAAAAAAGGGGAAACCAAGTAGAGTGTGAGAAAAGAGGGGGAAATAAAAAATTTGTGGGGTAAAATTGCGAGTGCAATTTTTTTTATATTGATGATGTCATGAGCCAAACTTGTGACATACATAAGTTTCCTACTTTATTATTATTATTATTATTATTATTATATATATATATATATAAACTGAACTGGTACGCATATCCCACAGTGCACGGTTTACCCAATCCCAAAGTGCGAAACCAACTCCCTATTAATTAGTTAAATAGTCACTCATTTGATTCCAAGTTCTCCTCACTCGAACCTATCTATTATTGGATTATCACACATACAAAGTCCTGGAAAGCATTCCTTACTAATCCCACAGTACCCTAAAAGCCTCTATGGTCATTCCCCAAGATCTAATGGGTTAGAACAACACATGGACAAAAATTGGTAAGGCCGACAAACCGAATCGATTCACTGGCAGACCGAACTAGTTCGGTTGATGTTCATATTCAAAAATATAGACAATACATAATCAAGAGAGATAATTTATGAGAAATAAGAATTATGAAGAATGGGGATGAGAGACAGTGAAAACACAATGATTCTTACGTGGTTCGATCCTGGGAGAGGAAACCTAGATCCACGGTGGTACTGCTTTTGTATTGCACCTGTTGACTTGGTTACAATTTAGGGTTTTTCTAATACAACTCGAGGCTTAGGAAGATATTCAAAAGGTGCCCTTTATTTCATATCTATGTACCTTATTTATATGTGATTATTAGATATTTATAAAGATATGGAGTGCCCTTATAAGTCGGGTAGTTACCTCTTGATACAAGTTTATCATAATAAATATGGACGCCTTAAAGTACAAAATAACTTTGTTGATGCACGTCCAGATAATCATGAGGTAACAAATTTGGAGGTTGTAATACCACGTGATTGGTAAGGTATATCTCGTGTGTAAGTTCTCAGATGAACACATGTGCGTCCAACCTTGTAATAAATAGGTAGGCCGAGGAGTCTAACACTGAGACGACCTCCTTACATGATGAAGACGAGCACTTTTAATAATTCCCTTAGATTATTTAGAACTTACTCTCTGGTGAGCCTATATAGGTATAACAGTTTCGCTCCCCCGTGCAAATCAGTTCACTTTACTGGGATGCTAGTTGTCTTCTTCCTCGAGATTTCTCCTCCAAAACCATCCAATGGAGGTCCCAAGCCTCCCCAAATATGAAATCAACCTCACACATCAGTATATTAACGTTTTATCAACATTATAACACCTAAATAACCATGAATCCTATATGAAACACCTAGGATTACAACTCAAACATCAATTTAATTCAACTAAGAATTTTTCCCAATTTGATTTTCAAAAGTTCAACCTTCCAATCAAAGTTCTACATGCTCACAAATTTAAACCCATAATTAATTTTAAATTTCTAATGTGATTAGTCCCAATTAATAATCAACTTTAAATCATTGATCCCTTACCATTTAAATCTATATATCAATTAACCAAAATTTCAATCTTCAATACTTTAAATCTCAAATTTCTATCCCCAATTGTGAAAATAACTAACGACGCATAATTTGAAATTTAAAGTAACTAACTACTTTCCTTGGTGGATTAAGATTCGATGCTCTCTACATAATTTTATGACAGGTTGAATCCAAAATTATCTTATCTTCTTCCTTTTCAAGCCCTTTTATCTTCTCTTGAACTCTCTCTCATTCTCCCTTGCGCAGAAAATCAAAAGTGGGTTGCCATTTACCTACCCAACTTCTTAAATACTCGCTTAGCTACCCTAATCCCGTATTTCCACTTAACCTCAAGCATAAAATGACCCTGTTACCCTTATACGGGTCCTATTATCTCTAAAAATCCCCCGAATGTAATATCACGCCCCAATATTTTATTTATTTTTCCTTGTATAGGTTGTAATGATATAAGGACATAAATATTTGGATGATTATGATTTATTGTATATTCTTATTTGACTAGTTCTAAGGCTTGATGGTAATTGTTGGATGATTGTGGGTGAAATTAGAATTTAGAGGGTTCAAACGAAAGTAGGATCATTCGAACGAGATTTGGGTCTCGTTAGAAGCAGTGGATCAAACGAGCTTCAAATGAGTTCCTACTGTGTAACTTTTAAGGGTCGTTTGAAGGTCGTTAGAAGCCATGAATCGAACGAGATACCCTTATTGTTTGAACGAGGCTCAATATCGTTCAAACGACGCATTTTGAAATTGTGCGTATCAGATTGCCCTTCTTCGTTGTCATATTTTGGACCCTTGATTTGATGAGCTATCATGCTCTCGTGAGACGAGATTTGGCAAAATTGGAATTGCAAGCTTTGGACCTTTTTTTAAAATATTTGTATGGATCATTTAGGGAATTTTAAAGAGAGAAGAAGATGGAAAAGGGAGAGAATGAGGGTGGAGTAGTCTTCCACCATTGTTGGTTTCTCTCCACCATCCCACCACCATAAACCTCCACATTCTTATAGTATTCCACCTTATTCAAGCCTACAACACCCATTTCCACCATTGTTGAGTGGAGCTACGAATTTATCTAGCTTTATTGGGGGTTCTTGAGGATAGATAAGGATGCTTCCATGGAGTTTGAAGAGAATTTTATTGGGGCTTTGCTTGGAAGCTTAAATGGATCACACATGGAGAATGCATTTGGTAACCCCCTTGAGGAAACCTTTGGAGGTGGGGTTTGTTCCCCTAAACCAACTTCTCTACCACCATTCAAATTCTTTGATATGGGAAAATATATCCTTAGTGCTTAAGATTCTATTTTCATTACTAGTAGTCTTGTTGTTAGATTACATGAGTAAAATGTGTATGAATAATTGATGGTTTCTAATAGATTAATATTAAAACATTTTTACGAAATAAAAATATTGGTAAATATGTTATTTTATTGGAAATAAAGGATGAGTAAATATTTTAAAGTTTTTAAATATTAAAATATTAAAATTGGTATTTTAAGAAAATAGTATATTTTTTAGAAATTTGAAGTTAAACATTTTATGAAATAAAATGTTTGAAAAATGATGTTTACCTTGCGATAATGTTTGTGAAATAATTTTCCAAAGTTTCATGCAAAAATTGAGATTTCATAAAAATGGACATTTGTTGAGTTTGAAGAAATTAAAAATGTCTTTAGGTCTTGGAAATCATAATTTTGCAAGTATTGAGAATTTTTAAAATAAAATGTATGTTTAACCCATTTGATAAGATTTTAGGATTAAAATCCACCTTCTCATGCAAATAAACTTGTAGTATTTTGATAATGGGCATATAAGCAAGTTGAAAAGAAGGTTTTGTTGAGTCTTATCATGAAATAAAAAAAAAAGTAAAAATTCTAGTCTTCAAAGTGTGTGAAAAAGTGATTATAGGTGATAAGTGTAAGGTTGTAAGACTAAATGTGTTAATAAAAGAAAATTATATTTTTCGTATAAAGTAGTATTATATGTTAAATGATTCTCGGAAATAAAAGTGTTTAAATTAAGATGTTTTTAATTGACAAGAATATTACTCCAAAAGGTTAAAAAGTTGTTAATGTGTTAAAAACACTTAAGAAGTTAGAATGGGTAACTTAATGTTGATTAAAAAATTAACACTCTCGAAATGGAGTAAAAGGCGCATATGGAAACAAAAGGGTAAAATAGTAATTTTACATATAGTGGAACATTTGTATGAAATAAAATATTGAAAATGGTGTTACACATGATAGTCCTAATGAACATGAGTTTTGGAATAAAATTAATGCTAAAGTGTAAAGGATATGAAATGATGATTTCCAAAGTGTAACACAAGTTGGGTTGAAATCCCGATTTTTGGCTTTAGTCGGATAGAAGAAAAAGTAGAATAATGTGGACATTTGTAAAATGTTAAAACATATTTAAAAATGAGCTTGCATGACACTGAGAAAATTAAGTAGGGTCTGGAGCCAGGGGTGAAAGACCAAAAATATTAGCTAAAGCATATGTGGCGTCGTCGGCGGTGTGGAGCTCGTAAAAGTATGTGGTTATTGAAAAACTTCATGATAAAGATAAAGGAATAAGGAGCATATCAAGAAATGGGTTGTGTGATGAAAATGTGTTAAGACAACCTAACTTGAATGAATTAATAAATGTTTCGATAAAGGTTAAAATGGGCAAGTAAATTTGTAAATTGATTTGGGTCCATAAGGTATAGGACAGGTAGGTAAGTGGGTAGATGGGTGGTTAAGCAACCTAAGTGGTTAAACCCATAATTAGCACAAGAGTGTTATGAAAGGTTTTCAAAGGCTAAATAAGTTTTTTCTAACACAGTATTCGCGTGTGTTGAAAGAGTGATTTTTAATGAAAATACTAATATGGGTCGGTTAAAATAAAAATGGTAAATTCGGTGAAGAAGTGGCTTTCGATCAAAACAAGTGTAGTTGTTTCAAGTATTTAACCGTGTGTGCTAAATAATTTGAGAAATGTCAAAATGAGAAAAAGGAAGTCTTTTACAAGATTAGGGTGAATTAATCGGGATAAATAAGGTTTTCAGAAGAAAAATATTTTCATGCATTAATTATATGTATATGTATGTTTATATGTGTATAAAAGATAGTTGTGTGTGCACATATGCATAACATGTTAGAGTCTTCATTCTACCGATCAATTATATACAACATTTTGTATATATTTTACTAAGCATTCGACTCACTCCCTCGTTTTGTTATGGCAGGTTGGGTGCGGTCTAGTATTTTGAGAGTGTGATTCTGGTAAGTACTCTCTTTCATTTTACATTAGTTGTTGTGTATGCTTGGACTCCGGGGTGTTCCCTGTGGGTCCCTTATGTAAACGCTAATTAATACAAAATTGGATTAGCAACATTATATAAGTTGTTTCATTGCATTTCACGCCTAACACTCGAGTTGGACTGGTTTAACTACGAGTAACTCATAAATCTGGGATAGGGCCTTACAATTGATATTAGAGCTCTATGTTCAAGGTTCCTTTTGGGAGTGACGTGGTGAGGTCGGTAGAGGATCTTTTGACGTCAGCATTGGTTTGAGCCAATCACAGTTGATGAGTTCATTATTTAGCATGGATTATGTCCAAATATAGACCTTTTAAGGCCCATTGTATTATAAATAATGAGCTTTTAGAATCATTTTCGTAAAATAAAAAAAATACAAGTTTGAATAAAATTTGAGTTGAAAATACAATTTTAATAACCGCAGGGGTAAATTTGTAATTTTGGAAACTTTATGGGTCTAAAAATAATTTTTAAATGCTCATCTAGGCAAAATAAAGTTCTCCCTAAAATTTGGTTGAATTCGGAATTAGAACGAAAAAATTATGAATTTCAGGGGCTAAAATGCAAAGAGGGGTCATTTTATCATTTTTAAAATATTTATGTTTATAAATTTGAATTAATTATTTTTATTTTGCATTTTTATAGTTACACCGGAAATGAGAATCCTATATGGAAGAGTAGGACGGATAAGGATGGAACCATGGACAGTGACAGAAGATATGACTCGAAGCATGACGATCGAAAGATCGATATCCCACCCCTGAGAAACATGGAACATGAAATAGACAATGTCAGACCCAATTTGTGTATGATTTATCCGAGGATAAATGGATGCTGACACAAACCTATTTAGTACACAAAAGGCAGGGTAAAGCTGGCGATGATACATCGTAGAACCTGCCTGGGGAATCTCCCAGAAATAATGCTGCAAAATATCATCATAAATAGGTCCATCGTCAGTATAACGAGGATACACAGCATCTGGGACACGAGGAAGGTGCAGAAAAGCTGCTATGAGATCTGCAGTGACGAGAACAGGAACTCCACGTACAGTAGAAAATATCCCCTCAGCGTGGGGAAGGGCTCAGAAGAAAAACTCTCAGATAATGTTCGGATAAACAACCCCACGAACCTCAAACATATAATCCCAACCTCTATCAGATAACCAACGAGGAATACCTAACTCCGGAAACTCGACATAATGAAACACCCTCTCTGAAATAACTGACCGAATGTGGAGATCTAATGAGCAGTAGTGATCATAGTCAACATGAGTGGCCCACCTCACAGGTGAGTATGGGGGCCGACTAGCCTGAGATCTCTGAGCTCGAGCAGAGGCTGGTGCCTCATCGAGTCTCCCGGTCGGGGCACCACAGCGTCTAGGTGGCATGACTAGAAGGTGTAATGTGTGATGTGAAGAACAAAATATCGTCGTGGAAGAACACACGCACACCTAAGCACTTATCTCCATACAATTGTCCACCCAAACCACCGCGAACACCAGCCACAATCACAGACAAAATCAGAAACAACAACCAACATTTTCTCAAATAAAATATTCCTGAAAAAAAATTAAGAATCAGTCATGAACAGTAATACCTCGAAATCGCCGAAAAATGGGAACTGTTTGCCGGAGAAATAATGCAGGAGTAGTGTTAAAATCGAAATTGACGGAGAACCACTGTCCGAAAAGATTACACGTCGGAGAATAGATCTTAGGGGGAACACACTCCTTTAAAAGTGCAACCGTCGACAAACCCTTTTCATCGCCGGAAAACAAAGAGTGACAATGGCTTAGAGGTACAGAATATGCACTCCAAAAGATATAAAGTTCCAGAACAATGAAGCTTTAAACGCCAAAAATTATGGGAATTTTTGAAACACTAGATCTTCTATCGCTTGAAAAAAATGTGAGAATGACAGGAGAGAAGGGAGAACAACTGCTTAAAAGAAACCCTGATCTCGCGAGAAGTCGTTCGAACAACTTGCAGATGTCGCTCGAATGATTTGATATGTCTCTTGAATGATGTGTTCGCACGACATGTGATGTCGTTCGAACGAGATTTTAAAATTTTCCAGAAACACCCCAAAAACATTCAGAATTTGCCTAGTGAAAAATTTATCCCAAAACAGTACCTGGAACAAAGAAACAGACTGCAAAATAGAAAACAGTGTAAAAAGCGAAAAATGGGAATTACATGTTAACATGGTACTAATGTTCTCAATTATGAAAGTGGATTGATTGGGAGTGAACTACAACAATTGAGCCATCATTTCAATACGTCGAATCGATCAAAGAGTTCTTATTGATAGCAAGGAATCATCAAACTTCATTAAAGCCATGTGTGACACAATAAGTGTGAGTTTGCTGAACTAAACTTAATCAACATGCATACAAGTCCGGATTGTTGACGATTCTACAAACAATAGCGTCATGATACGATGTTTCAACATAGGATTCGTGGTGCAAACCTGTTTAAATTAATTTCCAGCCAAACTCCCTCAATATATGAATTTTTCAAGATCTTTAGAAATATCTATCAATCTCAACTTAGAGAAAGTCCTATTGGTCCCAATTATGGCATTTATTTCTTTTAACTGCCTTGATTTTCTTTTGGGATCTTTTAAACGGTGGCTTTCACGACGAGTCAATTTTATACTCTCGCGGCCCTTTCCCGTGAACACTCAACATATTTTCAATACCAATTTGAAGAATCGCTACTGTGTGATAATTGATTAAATTAATTCGCAAGTTTGTAATTCGACACACTTATTTAATTAGACTCTATTTTTAAACCAAATTAATCTATCCCCTAAACATGCATCTAAAAGTGTGTGTGCCAACCCATAAATAAATAAAGCATGTGACACAAATATCCAGGAAAAATCCCCCAAAGGGGCAAAACCTTTTATTTCACTATAATTTTGTAATAAAATGTCTTACACGGATTACAATAAAATAGGGTGACATACGAAATACCTGCAGGTGTCGGTTCCGATGTCTCGGCTGGAACTTTCCCTTTCCAGGAGGGCAGCAATGAAGAAGAAGACGGCTTCTCCACGAGATGTGAACTTTATAAGGATTCCCTCCACAATAGCACACAACTATCGGTTGTGGAGTTTTCCCCACAAAGAATAAACCAAAGAAAAATATGTTATTGGGTTCCACAAAACAACTCAGATAAAAGTAACTCGGATTTGTTGTGAATTGTAAACAAAGCAGAAATTATTTAAACCCTTAAATGAGAAAAGAAAACAATCCGCCAAAAGATGTTATCAAATAGATTATGGGTAGATAAACAAAACCAAAACTCTAAAGTGTTTGGAAAAATCTTCTCTGCACAAAAAACGAGGCCTGACATCCCTTTTATAAAAAGATTGTGGTCGTCAAAGAGATAAGCAGGATAGCAGCGTGTTAGGCTAAAAGTCATCTCGCTCGAACGACATAGCTATCTCATTCAAACGAGATAACTATGTCGTTTTAACGACACAAGTAGGTCATTCGAACGAGATTCCAAACGTGCCCCTAAATAATTTTGGTACGAACGTGTGGCCGCCAGTTTCGTATTTTTTTGATTTTTTATTAATTAGTTATGATTTTTCTACGGAAAGGTGTCCGAGAACAAAATCTTTAGAAAAATATTTGATAAAAATATCCCAACACTTTAATATGAAATGTAAATTAAACTTTAAACATTATCTTACCAAATGTCATATTGTTGGGCTTGAATGTTGAAGACCACTTGTAATTCGGATTCGTCTTTTGTAGATGAAAACTTCTTCAATTCTTCGATGACTTGTAACGGTATACGACATAATTAATTGTGACAGACTTATACAAAATATGTCCTTACAAATCTCCCCCTATGTCTATGCCGGTACATATATAAAAATATCCGAATTAACTAATATCAAAATGCCTATACAAATCTACCCTCCCATGAATCCCAAAACTGAAAAGGTAAAATTTGCAAGTTTTCAAATTTTTCTTCAACATCAAAACTCTCAAAGCTTTTCTCATCAGGGTGTGCAACATCATGATCTTCAATCTTTGTACCTACACACATGAGAAAAATCAAAAACCTTCGTGACGCATCAAGTTTGAAATGATATAAGAATAAAGCATTAATAATCAAATCTCCCCCATAATGCAAAAACTCCCCCATAACATGATAATTCTTTCTCCCCCTTTTTATGATGTCCCCAAATAGACAGATAAGAAGAAACAATCAAAATATGGAGTGTCACGATAAAATGCATGGCAAACCATAATCAAGCTACGCGCATGCAAAGGAGTTTCTCAAAAATTTCACAAACTGTTTTTGAATTTTCAATTTTTCATACAAAAATGAGATAAAAAAATCGCACCATGGATTTAAACTAAAACAACCGAGTCATGGAAATGTAATGTATGGTTGTGAACACATTCGATAGGTAAATAAACTCAATCAATCATATCTGCATGATGCATACGTGTACCCCTAACGAATGAACATCAAAAGAATCCTTAGGTGTAAAAATTTGTTGAATTTAAATGACATCGTCTTATGCGAATCAACAAATAAAAGTCAAAGTGATTTCCACACCAATAATATCCAAAACTAAATTGTGCATTTTCAAGAATTTTAAGGACGTGCAAACCCGTTTTAATTTCTCCATCCAAACACCCTCATATATATTTTCTTTAGAGGTGTTAAACTAATTTCTCAAACTTTGGAGAATTGGTGCAAAAACCTAAATGGCCCATAATTGGAATGAATTTCTTTTTATTGACTTTAAATTTTTTCGAGCTCTTTTAAACCTCTTTGGACCCCGGATAATAAAATTCCTCTATTTTTTGGGTCCAATTTAACGGTGGCTTAGTATTCGCAAAGGCAAAATGAACCTTTCGCAACCCTTTTCCCGTTTTCAAACAAAGCACACAAACTCACAAAACGGTTCTTATATGCACAACTTTTTATCAAGTTTTATCGCGCTTGGTTCGTTTAAAGGATAGGATTGAAGTGAAAACACCCAACCAACATGTGATAAGACAAGCACAATAATCAAATAAATCCGTGCACGTGTGCAATAAAGGAAATCATGAGTCAAACATGTAGGAAGTAACACTAAATCACATCTCAATGATTCCAAACATTGTAAAGCACATGGATGAATTGACCTATTGTCTCAAAACACTATCAAATTGTCACATGAAGAATGGAATGATGTTGTGACTTGGTTATCCTAAGTGTCCATCCATAAAAGGTGCAAGCAAAATACAAAAATCTTTTTAGATTTTCAAAAATTTTGTCAAAATAAAATCTTTTTGTATTTTTAAAAGTTTTCATAAAAAGCAAAATCTTTTTGAATTTTTCGAAAAGACTCAAATAAATAACAAAAACAAGAAACATGCCATAACACTAGCCAAATGTAACGCAAGATGTAAATACTAGTGTACGAAAAACCAACGAACAACCTCAATCGAAAGAAAAAAGATGAGGAGAACCATGAGCAATGATGTGAGAATCGCCAAGCTTTATACCCAACGCTTCTAAGTCCGACTTCCTAACCCAAGTAGGTGTGAACCGACGAGAAGGGGCTTTGGGAACCGGAATGGCTCTAGACTTTCTTGGAGCATTCTTAAGATCGTAGCAAACCATCTAAGATGACCTATCCTACCGTAATGAGTGCAAGTGTAGATACAGTGAGGAGCATGTCCTATAGGCCGATTATACCTCACGTTCTTAGGTGGTACTCTCCTAAAGTTCCTAGGAAGCTCTCTTTTTTGCATGATTTTGCCTTTGGGAGCAGGTGCGACGGTGCCTAAGATTTTGTCTAACTTTTCAGATCTAGCCTCCAAATCAAGCTTAACTTTACTCGAATCTCTCAGTTTTTCTTTAAGTTCAACTATCCTTGATTCAAGTAAGTGCGTAGAATTTTCAAACTTTAGAATTTCCTTTTTCATAGTCTCCATCAATCCCCAAAGACTATCTCTCTCACCCTCGACATATTCTAGCTTCTCTCGAATTTTCTTTTCTTGTGCCCTAAGATACTCAATTAAAGAATTGGAATTATTTATTTTTATGGCACGTTCTTTCAATATAGCTCCTAGTTTCATGTTTGCTTTCTTTGCTTTTAAAGTTCTCTATACAGATTTTTGAAAGCAGTTTACAAATCTCTCTCGTCTTTTCTCTCATCCTCACTCACCTCATCCTCACTCTCAGGAGTATTAACTTCAGTGGTTGCGGAAGAATCATGCAAAGGTAAGTCTTTATCACTTACACGACTAACCACAAATGTGGAAAGATCACGCTTACTAGAAAAAAAAATTTCTTTTTCTGGGTCACTATCACTAAGGGTAGAAACACTATTTATCGGTTTATTAAAATTCTCTCTAAGTTTAGTGGGACACTCATCTATCCTGTGACCAAAACCTTCGCAGCAAAGACACTTTTCACAATAACCTTTATTGACCAGTTTTTTAAGAGCAGTTTTCATGTGTGATTTCCAATTAGATGATTCAAACAGGTGAATTCTAAAATCATCAAAACCACCGAAAGGCATACGTAAAGACACGGGATCACAAACACAATAAAGTAGTGCAACAAGCTATGATACCAATTTGAAACGGCCCTTTAGTGTACTTTAGGTAAAAACAACTTTGTTCCAATTTTTAGTTAAAACCAATTTTAACTTCTTAAACCCTAAACATGCATCTAAGTGATTAAATCCATTTGATGAATAAAACATGCGGTAAAAGAAACAATTTTAGGAAAAAATCCCCGAAGGGCAAAACCTTTTTATTTCACTATAATTTGTAAGAAAACGGCTTACACGGATTACAATGAAATAAGTGCAACATACGAAATACCCGCAGGTGTCGGTTTCGATATCTCGATTGGAACTTTTCCTTTCCAGGAGGGAAGCAATGAAGAAGAGAAACGGCTTCTCCATAATATACTTCATAAGGTCTCCTTCTACAATAGCACGCAGCTCTCCGGTTGTAGAGTTCTCCTCACAAAGTGAAACACGGTGTAGTTAATGAATGAATAGTCTTCCGGTAAACGCATTCAAGATCACTAACTTTGGAATTGAGTAATACGATCTTGAATAAACACCGAAAGATGAAAAACTTGTATGGGAATAAGTTTTTCTAAACTGTTCTGCACACAAAAACGTTTGCAGATACGTTTTTATTTATAACTGAGCTGCACAGAGTCCAAGAAAATGCTAACACAAAAATCGGGGCGGCAGGTCATTCGAGCGAGATGAGATCTCGTTCGCGTGACATGTCAATGTCGTTTGAACGATTCACAATCTCGTTCGAGCAAGCTACAGTAAAAATATTATTTTTTTCTTTTTAATTTAATCCACGAATTTTCTTTAAACTGTTTGCAACTCAGAAATATTTTTAAAACATAAAAAGATTTAATTCCCAAACATTTAAATCACCCAGCATTTAATTAATATACAAATTACCCAACTACTCACAAGTATTCATACCACAGTGATCTTAAACATATGCAACACGTCTTGACTTATAATCTTCTTGAAAGATTTGAATGCACATTCTTGGACTTGAACTTTGTCGTAGGCTTTAAATAAACTCCATAAATAACTATTCTAGACTTAATTTATTTTGTCCGGAATTAAGCCAATTAAAACAAATGAATACACTACACCAAAAATAGCATTTTGGCACACCCTGATATTAAAAATTTGGCACAGTTTAAAACTATGCCAAATTTTGGCACGGTTTAATAGAAATTTGGCACACTTTAAAACAGTGCCAAATTTTGGCACTGTTTTAAAGTGTGCCAAAATGGAGTACACTTACTAAAATATATAATACCCAAAAAAAAATATTACACTCCTCTCTTTCTCTTGCTCCTGCTCACGGTTCTTGCTCACTCGGTCTCTCTCTCGCACTTCTTCGCTCGGTCTCTCTCTCTCGACGATCAACATCCATTCCCTCTCTCGACCTATAGATCGTATTCTCTCGGCGGTCAGCATCCATTCTCTCCCTAGGTCGGCATCCATTCTCTCTCTAGGTCGCTGGTCAGAATCTCTACTGTCGACACTCTCTCTCCAGCCCATTCTCTCTTTCACTGGTCACGGCCCTGTTCTCTCACTGCACTCATCCCAATCAGCTAATTGAATAAAGCATTGTATTTTTTTAACCTAAGTTAGGTTTAAGATTTGATCCTAGAGTTTATGATATGCCTAATTTGATTCGTATTTGCTTTTGAGGGTTTTATATATACATATTTAAATATTTTTTTTAATGTGTGAGTTTTTGTTGCAAATTGAATGTTGATAATGAAAAAAAATAAATCATGGGTTTTTATGTTCTTACCCCTTTAATTAAAATCCATATTTGATCTGATTTGTACATGTTATGGAGTTTTAAGAAAATTTAAGTGCTAAATATTCAATAATAATGTAAAAATAACAAATTGAAAAGTAGACACCCCACTAATTAAATGGATAAATGAGATTATGTGTTTAAAATTTAAGAAAAAACAAAAAAAAAACTATTTAAATAGTAAGTATACATTAATACTAAACATTCAATAATGATGTTACGCATGTAGAAAAACCTTAGACCCGTTCAAGAGGCCTCACTATGACTGTGGTGAGAACTCTTGAATTGTCCCATTTTTGGACAGTTTGGAAATGCAAAAGTTTGTATTGTACATAATGATTATGCATGTCCTATTTTGAAAAATTCGGTGGCATCTCTTTATGTTCTTTGGGTGCATACTAGATTGATGTAGTGTTTTGTGTTTTCTTGGTTGAAAAACTTAAGTAACACATGAACACTCCCAATTTAAGTTGTGTACTTGAAGAACTATAGGGAGATGCTGGAAAAATTTTCTATATTAGGACATGGCATGAGACATTATGACCAATACAAAATATGCATTTTCGAATGGGATAGGACCCTTACCCTGTAGAGGAGATGGAGGAAATATAGGAGCTCAAATATATACATATTTACAATTGAATAAACTTCAATATATTTACAGTAAGCGTTTATATTATAATATGTGTTCTTTAAACTTATCAGGATGTCATCGGGAATCAACAAAGAGTGGATAAATGAGAAAAATATCAACCGATACATATAGAGATGGGGTGTTACAGTTTCTACATTATGTTTGTAGTAATAGTTCGAATGCTAAACATTCATGTCCCTGTAGACGTTGTCGAAATGGGAAAGGACATGTTGTTATAGATGACATATTTGTTCATTTAATGACATATGGTATGGACATGAACTATACCTTATGGCATTTTTATGGTGAGACATTAGTTGTTGATCAAGTCCAACCACCACTGTAATATGTGACACCGAAAGAACACGCTGATGTGCACAATATTCCAATTTTGAATGATCTTGTGAATGATGCTTGTGAGATGTTTATGGGTGAAGCGGAACCTAGTGAACCTAATTGTGTAGGCAGTGATGAAGCCCCCGCAACTTCTGAGGTTCCCAATGATTCGTACACACATAAATACAAAGGCAAGAAGTACTCACACAGGAGCCATTGCACCCAGCTATCGATTCTTCGCGTCATACCACAATGTATGCTCTTATAAAGTTGAATGATTTGAAAACACAATTCAATTTATCGGATGGTGCTACAGGTGGAATTCTTAGATTGTTGAATGAACTACTTCCTGAAGAGAACAACTTGACAACTAGTTATACAGAAATGAAAAACACCGTTAGAGATCTCGATATGGATTATGTTAAGTATGATGTATGCATTGACAACTGTATGCTATTTTGGAAAGAGCATGAAAAATCTACTAGATGTATAAAATGTGGTTATTTACGCAACAAGTTTACTTGTCTAGACGAGGACGGTGTAGAAATTCAGAATACTAATGGAAAAAAAAAGTACTTTAGGTTTCCTAAGAAGGTAATGCGACATTTCCCTCTAATCCCTAGGCTAAAACGGTTGTATACCATAAAATGGATAGCAGAGAAAATGATTTGGCACGCTCATGCAAGCTCTTGTATGGAATTCTTGTGTCATCCCCGAGATTCAGCAAAATGGGTAAATTCAAACATTTTGTGGAGAGATTTTGCAAAAGATCCGCGGAATATTAGACTTGTAACAGCAACTGATGGTTTCAGCCTGAATAACATGTTTGGTCGTAAGTATAGTTGTTGGACAGTGATAATTCAACCTCTCAACCCTCCTCCATCAATGTGTATGAAAAGTGAGTTTTCAATGTTGTCTGTATTGATTCCCGAACCAAAGTCACCATTAAGTAATATTGATGTTTTCCTCCAACCGTTGGTTGATGAGTTAAATATCTTATGGTCTCGAGTTGAGGCTTGGGATGCGTACAAAAATGAGAAATTTCAGTTAAAAGCCATGTTGATGTGGGGTATACATGATTTTCCAGCTTATGGGATGTTATCAGGTTGTTCAACTCAAGGTTACAATGGGTGTCCTGTTTGTTCTACAAATACACCTTCTCAATACCTTTCTAAGTCAACGAAATGCTGTTACCAACGATCTCGTATGTTCCTTCCTAAAGACCATCCTTACAAGTTTGACACATCAAAGCAAACATTTAATGGTAAAATAGAGGATGCTATGGCTCCAAGATAGTTAACAAGTGTAGAAGTTGAGCAGATAGTGTCACTTATCGCTCGAGAAGATGTTCAAAGAGAGGGAGAGGGAGATAAAAAGGGAAAGGGGAAGGGAAAGTAGAAGGAGGATGTCATAATGGAAGACAATGATTATCCAAGTGAGGGTGACGATGAGAATCTAGTGGGTACCGAGGGTTTTTCAAGGAGGTAAATTTTCTTTGACTTAGAGTACTGGAAGTATCATGATATTAGACATAATTTAGATGTTATGCATGTTGAAAAGAATGTCACAGAGACTCTTTTAGGTACAATACTCTCGGTGAAAGGTTCATCAAATAAAGATACGGTCAAAGCCCGTGAAGACTTGAAAGTTCATTTGAATCTTAAAAGGACATTATGGATGAAAGATGTTGAAGGAAGTAACAAAAGGCTTATGCCAAAGGCACCTTTTGTATTAGGAAATAAAGAGAAAGAAGCCTTTTTTCGTACACTAAAAATATTAAAGGTACCGACTGGATTTTCATCAAATTTCAGCAACAATGTTAACCTCGATCCACCTGAATTTACCAATCTCAAGTCCCACGATTATCACGTCATCATGGAACGGTTGCTTCCTGCGTTGCTTATGCATTCATTTCCAGATGATAAGCCTTTGTTTAAAGCTATACAGCGGATAAGCATATTCTTTAACGTGTTGTATGCCAAAGTGATATTTAGGGAACATCTTTTGAAGGCTAAAAACGCATTGGTAGAGGCACTTTGAGTCTTTGAAATTTATTTTCCACCTGCCTTTTTTGTGGTGATGATCCACCTCATGCACCATTTAGCCGATGAAGCTTGGACAGCTGGGCCATCAAGATATCGGGCGATGTGATTGTTTGAGAGAGAAATGGGAAGATATAAAAAGTGGTCACGAAATAAGAGGTACATTGAAGGGAGCATTGCTAATGCATATTTGTTACATGAAGCCTCTTTGTATGCCATGGAGTACATATTGAAAAGAGGTGAAGGAACTCATAAGAGGAATCTTGAGAATTTTCTTGATAATGAGTTTGATGACTCGGAATGCCAACGACCATTGGGTAAAAGTAAAGAATTAATCTTAAATAATGTACAATATGAGCAAGTGCGAAGATGGGTTTTATCTTAATGTGACGGTATTGATGAATGGAGAAGGTACACACTTAGTTCTATGTTAATTCATATTAATCGATTGTAATGTGATATTTCTTAATTTTGAAACTAATTTCTTGTAGAAAATTTGTGGTAACTGAGACTCAATCGAGGCATAGAATTGATGATTTCATCCCTTGGCCAAGGAACGAGGCAAGTCTTTATTTATACATGTACTTTTTTATCAACCGTAATTATTTTTAATGAAACTTTAAAAAATTATCAATTCCTTACAGGCCTCAAGATTTAATGGTACGGGAATTTTTCCATACGCTGACGGTCCGCTCCATAGGGTTACCAGTTATGAGAAATTTCAATGCAATGGGTACACCATTAGTACTTCTGGACATGAAGAGAATCATAACTTTCAGAGTAGCGGTGTATCCACTAAGGCCTTTAATAATAAGGGGATTATGACAATCTTTTATGGAGTTATTAGACAAATACTCAACCTCAATTACATTGAGTTCGCACATACTGTCTTTTATTGTGATTGGGTGGATGTAAATGATAAGAATACTTGCAAAATTGAACCCACCTCAAAATTGGTGATGGTGAATCTTAGTAAGCTCGTGAGTAAAAATACTATTCACGATGATCCGTTCATCCTTGCATCTCAAGCCAGTCAAGTATTTTATTGTCAAGATGTAAAGATGAAGGGGTGGTCAGTTGTTTTACACTCTCCCAAGAGACTGACAAAAGAAATAGATGCGATTGATATTGACCGTACGATGTATGACTCCATTCTCGAGGAAAATGATAAATTGTCGGAGCTTTTGGACACGGATTTCTAGTGCAATGATTTAGTTATGAACTTGTTTTTGAATATGCAATATTATATTTTTGTTATTTTGAACGGGTAATATTCTATTTATTCCGTTTGTTGTTGTTGTAAACATTTAATAATTTATTGTTGTTTGAACATTTAATATAGGTATGGTTGTTTGAACTTGTAATTCTATGTTTACTGATGTTTGAACATGTAATATACTGGTGTCTATTTGAACATATATTCTTATAATGTTTATTCTGATTATTTTGGTGTCCAATAGTCACTTTTTTCCAGATAAATGTCTCATATTGGTGATACTTCGCAACCGTCAATAAATGGGGTGACACCTATATTAACCTCCCGCTCTAAGGTTGCTTCGGGTGTTTCGAGTGTAAGTGATGGATCTTTCGCCAAGAAATTAAAATTTAATGAGCACGGCCTTCCAGTTGGTGAAGATTCATATACACTCTCAACCAGGGGAGACTTAGCAGGGACACATGTTCCCATTTCTTATACGAGTTGGAAACAAGTGGATGTGCGATATAAGAACTCAGTTTGGTTATCATTAATGGTATATTATTCCTTTCTATTCCAAATAATGTAATAGTTAGTAAATTCAATTATGTGATGTTTTAATTTTATTTCTTCATATATTGTAGAAAGAGTTCCCAGATGTGCGCGAAAGTCAGAAGAAAATTTATATGAAAAAAGCGAACGATGCTTGGAAAAAGTTCAAGTCAAAGCTAAGGGTTAATTTGAAGGATGGTGATGTTGGAAAGTGGAAGGAGAAAGTTCCACGAAATGTCAAATCTGAGGACTGGGAGGTGTTTTGTAATAATGAAGCTTTTGAGATTCAAAAAACTTTGCGAAGAAAGAACAAAGAGACTAAACAAAATTGTGTGAGAAAGACAACTCATAACACAAGTCGTCATGGTTATGCCAGAGCTTCAGAGAATTGGAGAAAGAAGCATGGGCGTGCACCCACTCGTGCTGAATTGTGGTTGGCAACTCATATACTCAAAGGAGGTGGTTATGCCCCTCATGATAAAATATTTGTGGTAATTTAAAATTTTTAATGTTCGTTTTGTCAAAAAAAGTATCGTATCATCAAACCTAATGTTAATATATTTTTGTACAGGACCAAATTCAATTTCTTCTGGATGTATACAAAGCGAGTGGTCAGGAGGAGACCTTGGATGTCAGGCCTATTTTTGAGGTTTTTGAAAAAGATACACGAGGACGTGTTCGTTGTGTTAGGTCCACAATTTCGAGAACCGCTATATTAGAGTCGGCATTCACTAGAGAAATGCTTGAAGAGGTGAAAGAGGACACCGAAAATTGGAAGGATCATGTTGATCACCTAAGGAGTGACATAGAGGGGGTAAAGTCTTCATTATCAAAATTCATTACTGACTTCAAAATCGGGAAATTTTCATGTGTTGGACACAACGTTCAAGAGTTACCTACTTTAGGCACCGCAGCTCCTTCGTGTTCTCTTTCCTCCCCTTCATTCGAGGTTCCAAATTTCACCTCTCTAATTGAATGCAAAATACTATCCCATACACGTGAACTTGTTGGTTATGGGAGGAAAACGCAACCAGGAGCCGTCTCGACTGTTCACTTCCATGCGTTGAGAAAGAATGAAGTGCGAGTTTTACTCGATGACATCAAAGTGCCCGAGTATACAGTTTGGGGTGGAAAACAAGCTCATTGCGATAACTTGGAAGATGTTGGTAAAAATGGAATTATGTATTGGCTCGACGACCTTTGTCCTCCCATTGGTGACACCGACGAATGAACACAGGTATAAACACACTGATTAGACTCTCTTTCAATTTCATCTTCACTAATTAATATTCATATATTAATATTTGTGTGTATGTATATATCTTTATGTCGATTCTTCTTTATATGCAAAAAATATGTTATTGTGAGCATATAGGCAACATATATGCTGCTGCGTGCATATATGCTACTGCATATATGCAATTGTATGCATATATGTTGCATATATGCTGCTACGTGCATATATGCTACTGCATATATGCATACAGATACTGCATATATGCAACATATATGCATACAGTTGCATATATGCTGCATATATGCATACAGTTATTGCATATATGTTTCATATATGTTGTTGCGTGCATATATGCTACTGCATATATGCATACAGCTACTGCATATATGCAACATATATGCACACAGTTGCATATATGCTGCTGCGTGCATATATGCTACTGCATATATGCATACAGCTACTGCATATATGCAACATATATGCACACAATTGCATATATGCTGCATATATGCATACAGTTATTGCATATATGCTACTGTATGCATATATGCTGTTGTATGCTGAAAATTAATATAGCGACTAATAATTTGGGACAGAGGATAAACAAAGCACAAAAGTGCCAATAATGTGGTCCTCTAAAAAAATGTGCAAGAAATTGACTTGTACATAGATCAAGAATTATATGTTGTCGAAGTGTCTAAGTACAAAGGATGAAAAACTAATCCAGAAATTCTAGTACATAGCTCTCTTAGTTCTTATTTGAACCTCCCGCTTTTCGAAAAAGGCAACATTACTAGTAGACACCTGCACATCTCCTACCAATTGATTATGTCTTAGTTGAAAATAATCTTCCTCCATGATCTGTAGACCTGTAGCTACAGCCTCTTAGTTTGAGAAATCTTGCAGACCTATAGCTACAGCCTCTCAGTTTGAGAAATCTTGCAGACCTGTACCTGAGAAATCTTGCAGACCAGAGAAATCTTGCAGATCTGTAGACCTGCATACCTGTACATAATCTTACAGTCCTGCAGCTGCTTCAGCCTCTTAGTTTGAGAAAAGGGCTTAGTCTATAAACAAGTAATTTTCCTCACCTTCCACTTGGGTCATCATGCATATGAGGTATGGTCCATCGTTGTAGTTATTGTTCCACACTAATGGAAGAAATCTTCGAGGATCGAAGAGGGGATTAGGACATAATTTGTTGAAGTTACACTTGCAAAGTAGTGACTTCACATGTTGTCATTAAATCAGTAAGGTCCATAGTTGGAGGATAAACCTCAGCTTGTGAGGAGCTAACCTTAAAGGAAAAGTCATTTGTTCCGGAGTATCCTCAAGAGCTAGAAAATGCCAGGTGACTTTAGCATATTATCATCAACATTGGAACCTTGATTGGGCTTTTCTTACATAAGATCTAAAATACCAGTAACCTCATATTAAGATACGGGATTGGAAGCAGGATAGTCAAAATTTATTAGGCTTGATTCACTTCAGGAACTGGGTTCGAAGTGGGAATAAATGTTTGAGCAGGAGCATCAATTAGCTCATTTTTTCAGAAGTTAAAAAAGGAGTAATAGGATCTGCAACTTGTAAAGGTTTCTACACATTGGCTGAGCTATTAGCTAAGTTTATAATAAGAGAAAAATAGTTCGAAGTTAGGATTTTGGGGTAATAATAACAGAGTATAAATCTTTCTTTAAAAGGAAAACACATTGGTGTACCTGCCAATTAGACCTTATGAATAGGTCTCCGACTATCGTTTTCACATGTTTCCTCTTTGGAATGTTAAACATGGTTCATATAGGAGTTTCAATAGGTTCAGGGGTACATGAAGAAGTACTAACTAGAACATAAGAATAGGATTTGTCCATTCCAGTATGACCACAAACCAACATGTAATGGATTTTAATTAACACTATCATGGTTTGACCACAAACCAACAAAAGCCTCACCCACTTTAGTATGAAAATAATCATCAATTATGTTAAAGGTGCTTCGAACCTCATGATAACTACTAATCCCAACCATTATAGTTGTTTTAATAATTTGAAAAGACCTTAAAATAAATGTGGCTTGGCAAGTCTCCTCTCAGGGACTAGAATAGATTGATAAAAGCCAAATCACTTGGAAATTTGAACAATAAGTAAATTTCCCCAAAATATTTGGAATTGCGAAAGGAGTCCCGGGTCTCCCGGTTTGAGAGTATGACGATAATTTGCAAAACTCACACTTAGACTTAAAACAAGCCGTTAAAGGGTGAAAATCAAAACCAGCCCCTAAACGACCCCGTAGGAAGCACGAACACCTCGCACGGGACCAATGTAACTTGTAGGAACTGACCGCGTAGTCCTGGGTCTCCCGTTTTGAGAGTATGACGATACTTTGCAAAAATTACACTTTAGACTTAAAAACAAGTCGTTAAAGGGTGAAAATCCAAACGACCGCGTAGGAGGCACGAACACCTCGCACGGGACCAATGTAACTTGTACGAACTGATTGCGTAGTCCTGGGTCTCCCGGTTTGAGAGTATGACGATAATTTGCAAAAATCAGACTATAGACTTAAAAACAATCCGTTAAATGGAGAAAACCTAAACCATCCACCAAACGACCCCGTAGGAGGCACGAACACCTCGTAAGTTGACCGTGTAATCCCAGGTCTCCTGGTTTGAGAGTATGACGATAATTTGCAAAAATCACACTTTAGACTTAAAAACAAGCCGTTAAAGGGTGAAAACCCAAACCAGCCCCCAAACGACCCCATAGGAGGCACGAACACCTCGCACGGGACCAATGTAACTTGTAGGAACTGACCGCGTAGTCCCGGGTCTCCCGGTTTGAGAGTATGACGATACTTTGTAAAAATCACACTTAGACTTAAAAATAAGCCGTTAAAGGGTGAAAACCCAAACCAGCCCCCAAACGATCCCATAGGAGGCACGAACACCTCGTACGGGACCAATGTAACTTGTAGAAACTGACTGCGTAGTCCCGGGTCTCCCGGTTTGAGAGTATGACGATAATTTGTAAAAATCACACTATGACTTAAAAATAAGCCGTTAAAGGGTGAAAACCCAAACCAGCCCCCAAACGACCCCGTAGGAGGCACGAACACCTCGCACGGGACCAATGTAACTTGTAGGAACTGACCGCATTGTCTCGGGTCTCTCAGTTTGAGAGTATGACGATAATTTGCAAAAATCACACTTAGACTTAAAAACAAGCCATTAAAGGATGAAAACCCAAACCAGCCCCCGAACGACTCCGTAGGAGGCACAAACACCTTGCACGGGACCAATGTAACTTGTAGGAACTGACCGCGTTGTTCCGAGTCTCTCAGTTTGAGAGTATGACGATAATTTGCAAAAATCACACTTAGACTTAAAAATAAGCCGTTAAAGGGTGAAAACCCAAACCATCCCCCAAACGACCCCGTAGGAGGCACGAACACCTCGTACGGGGCCAATGTAACTTGTAGGAACTGATCGCGTAGTCCCGGGTCTCACAGTTTGAGAATATGACGATAATTTTCACTCATATATGTAATTTTTTAGTTTGAGTAACAAATTTTTTTTGTAAATTATTGGGTTACTAATATCGTATCTTTTTTGTATCCTATTTTTTTGGGCAGGATAACAGTTTATCGTTGGCATTTATTCACGTGGAACACACAGAGAACTCAGTGGTTTACAACAAGGGGTTTATTCATGATTCTATTTTTTGTGTCATGTCCGTATGGTCTTTTGTTATTTTATTGTTGACTTTTATGGCCGTACAGGCTTTTGTAAGTTAATTGTTACATTTTGTGGCCGTGCAGGCTTTATGTTAGGCAGGTTTTGTATTAACAGGTTTTGGAATGTCCAGAAAATAGAGGAAACTCTGCCCAATTTTTTTTGGGCATGTGAACTGTTAAAGACTTGTAATATTTTGAAGTTTGTATGTATATTAGTTTATTAACAACGTGCAATATTATTAATTTGTGAATTTTGTGCTTTCAAATAATTATTTTTTTTTATATAAAAAATTTGGCACAGTTCAAAATCGTGGCAAAAGAGTATCATATTTTGGCAGGGTTTTGAACTATGCTAAAGTTTTTTAAACTGTTCTGAATACGGCATAGTTAAAAACTGTGCCAAAAGTGTGCCAGAAATATCAAATTTTGGCACGGTTTAAAAGTGTGCCAGAAGTGTTCCTGTTTGGCCAAATCTGGCACAATTAAAAACTGTGCCAAAAGTGTGCCAGAAATATCAAATTCTGGCACGGTTTAAAAGTGTGCCAGAAGTGTTCATGTTTGATCAAATCTAGCACAGTTTTAAACCGTGTCAGATTCCTGTTTTTGGTGTAGTGATATGCTAAGAATTATGTTCTTACATAAATAATTATATTTTCAATAAAAAAAAGGTTTTTAATAAAAAGAAAAATTGTTAAATGTAAAATCTTATCTATTTTTTTTTTATTAAAAACTGTTTATAAAACGTAAAATTTGTTTTCTTAAAAAAGTTTTTTTACAAATTTTATTTATGATTAAAAACTATTTTTTTTACTTTTTTAAAAATGATATTTAAAATAAACATTTTAAAACGGTTTTGATTATAAAAAAAACTGTTTGGATTAAAAATGTTTTTTTTAATTAAAAACGGATTTGATTATAGAAAAAATGTTTTAATAAATAGTTAATTAATACAATTTTAAAAAAAAAATAGTTTTATTTAACAAACAGTTAAAAAAACAGTTTATTAAAGAAAATTATTTTTTTTAAATTGTATAAATTAATTGTTTATTAAAAAAACTCTTTTTTATAACTATTTTAAAAAAACAAAAATTAATTTTCGTTGTCTGGAAAAAAATTTACTATTTTTAAAAATTGTTCATAAAAACTAAAACAATGTTTATATAATATAAAAGACAATTTTGTTACAAAATAAATTGTTTTAGTTGTTAAAATAGTCTTTATATATAAATTATTTTAAAAATAATCTTTTTACTATTTAAAAAAAAATAGTCCCTGACAGTTGTATGTATTGGCAGTCTTACCACCTATACATACCGCTGGCACGGACCAACATATTAAAAAAAATGATCCACGCCAGCGGTACGTATAGGCGGTCTGACCGCCTATACATAACACTGTCGCGGAGCATATTTTTTTTAAATAGTCAAGAATATTTTTAAAATTGTAAAAAAAAAACAGTTTTTAACCAAAAATAAAATTTGTAAAGAAATGGTTTTTTATAAGAAAACATAGAAAACATTTTTAAGAAAATAAATTTTACGTTTTATAAACAGCTTTTAATATTAAAAAATAGATAAGATTTTACGTTTTATAAGTTGTTTTTTTTAATAAAAAACCGTTTTTACTTAAAATATAATTATTTGTTTTTATTAAATATAGTTATTTTAATTGGAGGTGAAAATTGAACATTTAAATTATATAAACATAAGGGTACAAATGTCATTTATCACCCAAAGAATATGGGGAAAGATGGGAGGGGTGAACCTAAGAGCACAAATATCATTTGTCATCCAAAAAATGTGGGAGAAGATGGGAGGGGTTTTGGGATAGCCCATGCCTACTTAAATAAGAATGAATCTCCTTTACAATGTTTTGAAAGCTAATAATAACCAATTTACAGTTTCTTCTCCTAATAATAAATTATAAAGAAAATAAATCTGACTATAAGTTGATAACTGTGAAATAGTATGTTGTCCTTTTCGCTTCTTCAATCCCAAGGAATGAAGAATTTCGACTATTAATCAGCCTCTTCACAGACTCGATACATTCACACTTCTTCAACCTGAAAATCGGTAAGAGCATCCAGAACGGTGGATGCTCACAAAAGGTATCTTTGCAAAATTAAAAGTGAAACTTAGCTTTCGTTAGCACTAAAGATCATAATGGGGGAAGAAAGAAAATGGGTAAAACACTTCCTACGAACTAATGTTGTTCGTAGGAAATATGAAAAATGTTTCCTACGAACAACATTAGTTCGTAGGAATTGTTACGGATACCTAAAGTTCGTTAGAACTCAAATATCTAATAAAAAATAATTATTTATATTTGATACGAGTTGCTACGAACAAAAGAAGTTCGTAGAAATTGCTACGAACAAAAGAAGTTCGTAGAAACCATTTACAAATTCTCTCCACGATTTCTAAATTTGCAGAACCTTTGCAAATTTATCTATGAAATCTGTTGGTTAATGCCCACCATTGCAAAGGTTTAAATTTGCAAAGTTACAAAATCTCTTGTTTTCTTCTTCCCCAATGTGGATGCTCTGAGTAAACTTTTTATAACAATAAATATATAAAAAATTAATAAAATAATGAAGTCATACTGCGCCATCCTTTGTTACTAACATCAAAAGAAAAATTTCCAAATTCCATATTTTTTATCCCTCTCTTTGGTGAAATTTCATGGAATATTAGGAGTACCTGAGGCAGACTCGTTAGCTCATGAACAACTTTGTTGGGGGTCAGTTCATTGTCAATGATCCGAGCAACAGTTGTCAAAACTGGAATTTTTACACTACATTTCTACGCCAATGCAATCACTGCACCGATCGTTGTTCGGTAAAAAAAAGAGAGATTGAGAACAATCAATACCATAACAATATTTATACATACAAATTGCAAGTGGGTCTAGTAGAAACAGCAAAACGAAAAATACATACCCAATAAATAAAATAGATCCATAGGTAATGAGAAGTTTTTTAGAAAGTAAGAGGAAAGGAAGAAAGGCATGATACCTACAATTGTTCTTTCCTCATCTATCTTTGTGTTTGGTGAGCGAGAAAGTGAAGAAAAAAGGTGGGTTTTTGGAATAAGGTTGTGGTTTGGAATGGGTTCAAAGCCACCACCGTTGAAGAGCTTAGGAGGAGACTCTCTGATAAAAAATGGTGTAGATGTGGAAACTTAAATAAACTTCTAGGGTTTTGGGAAGTCACAAAGCCCATTGAAGGGATTGGAAGTGTTGGAGATTTGTGAGATAGTATCATAAATAACTGTGTAGTGAAAGGCCTAAGATAGTAACGAAAGGATATTAATAGACTGTGAAATGTGAAACGGTTCTAGATTAGGTGAATACCGCGATTAAGGAATTTTAAAAAGCAGTAGAATAAATAGGTTAGTGGAATTACTTGATATTAAAACCTCTAATACTATCGTATTAGAGGTATAATATAGCTTTAGTCTAGTTGAACAATCATAATTATTTTGAACGAAAAAATTGACAAATCTCTGTGGGTTCGACCCGTACTTACACTCGTTATTCTATAATAGCCCATGCACTTGCGGTATATTATAAAATTGACAAACAAGTTTTTGGTGTCGTTGCCGGGGTTTTTGTTCGATTTTTTTTAAAAAAAAGTCATGACTTTCGAACTAGTTTTTTTTTTTTACTTTTCGCATTTTTTTAGTAAAAATTCATCAAAAAAAGTAGAAAATTCTAAAGAAAAAAAAATCAGCAACAATATTTCTATTATTCTGGGGAAAAAAATTCGAAAATTCAAAAAAATATTTGTTTTCCAGTACTAATTTCCAGAATAAAAGAAATTAAAAAAATGATTCATAAATGTACTTGGTCATTTTTGTTTGTATGTTGAATACACCATTAGTGCGCGTGTCGCGTTAATTTTTTTTGTTTTCTTTCTTTATTATTTTTTTTGTCCACTTTACGTTTGGTGTAGTTTCTTTTGTGTGTGTTTTTCAGAAGCACATTCGGAAAAAAAAAGAGCATAATTGAAAGAAATATTCGAAAAAAAGTTTGCAACGGTGATCGAACGTGAAGAAAACTTGTGCAATCTTGCCACGAGCACAAGGATCTCTCGGGGATGACTAAAATATAGGCAAATTTTTCCCTCGATTGACGTCAACTTAAACTTCGACCCGACGTAAGCAAGTGACTGTAAAAAGTCCACGACGGAGGTACGTTTTTGTGTGCTTCTATGTGATTTAATTTCGCACTTTAGCACATTGCATAAATTGACTTAAGGGCAAAACCCTTAATGAGGCTAGAATTAAAAGATACTCCAACGCGAACTTATCAAATCGATTTCGTTTTACCTTGTCTAGGATTGGTGGTTTTTGACGAGTCTTCGTACTGACCACCTACCTGGAGGAAAAAGCGGGATTTGAGGCGATAATCGTAGTTGGTCGTCTTTTAAATTCTCCCTTGTCAAAGAGTATGGGTTGTCTAAATAAATTTTGAGTCAATTATAACTGCTTTTTCATTCTAAATTATATAAAAAAAAAATCATGCATTGTAAATTACATTGGGTGATCCTCATACTCTTATCCCGCCATCTTTATCATATTCCTCCATTGATCATGTGGACGTGTTTTTACAAAATACTGAAAATTTAGATGACTACGCATTTCAATTTGAGTCAGATGGGTCAGTAGTCATTTTAAAATTAAAGAAAGTATGGATGAAATTCAACCCTTGTAATTACTATTTGTTCACCAAAGTGTATCAATTGAAAAGAGGTAAACAAACGGTATAATGGTGCTATTTTTAAAAATAATCATGAATTAAATGGCGATAATCAATTATGTAAGGAGGAAAAAATTGACAATCTTGATACATATAATAGTTGTGATGATTTGGATGCTAATTTCTGTCGAGATTTTACTCCTAATTTAATTGAGAAAAATGCCGATTCTTATTATATGTGGGAAAATTCACCACAACAAAACACATAATTAGTGGCAAAAACATTTGTCACCAAATGACAAATTTTCGTCACCATAGACGTTTGGTGACGAAAAAAATTTCGTCAATCTTCCGTCACGAAAACCCCGTCACTAAAGGTTTTGGTGACGAAATACAAATTTCGCCACCAAATAGTACACCTTTTGGTGACAAAATATTCTTTATCACGTAATAACAGGCTTTTAATGACAAAATTATTTGTCACCAAAAATCTTATTTTTTGTCACAAAAATGTCAATTTTGTCACCTAATGTATACGATAATATGCAAAAGGATCACCATTTGGTGACAAAATTAATGTATTTCGGGGACAATATTTTTGTCACGAAATGAATTTTATTGCCAAAAAATTATAAATTTAGAACTCATATTTTTTTCATTTCTCATATATTCAGTCAAATAATATTAATTATAAAATCGACTAAATTACATTGACATTATATAAGTAATCAACTACCATCATATACATATTCAAAATTAAGGTTAAAGAGATTATATAATTGATAAGAAAGCATTTGTACAAATATCTCAAAATCATTGATCAATTACAAGGTAGCCTACATCGTTTGTTACAACACATCAACTACAAAGTAGCTTACAAAAAACAATTTCTAAGGCATTAGTTTCTAACTTTATATTTCCTAAGGCAATAGTTTGTAATCAATTACAAAGTAGCCTCCAAAAAATAATTCCCAACAAGTTTGTTAAGTTCTTTCATCTTCATCATCATTGTAAAAATAATTTCCAAAAAAATCCTCACAACGTCCCAATCTGCAATTCAAAATGTACCAAGGCATTAGTTTCTAACTTTATAAGTCTATTAACAATTTATAATTAGAATAACATCAACTAAGAAATAAAACATTGAGCTAAACTCTAAAAAAAAAATTACAATATTCAATTTTATTTAAAAATTTTAAAAAAATCAATGGAGTTTCCTTTGTTTAAAGACTAAAACCACCCTGTTAAATTAAAAATAAAAAAATCAAGAAACCCAACGACAATCCACCAAAATACCCCTTCCGCTGATTCAAAAGATAAGGTAATAGCATCGCTAATATTTTAAAAAAATTCGGCAGAGTTTCCTTTGTTTATAGACTAAAACCAACCTGTTAAATTAAAAAAAAAAGTCAAGAAACCCAATGACAGTCCACCAAAATACCCCTTCCACCGATTCAGTAAATAAGGTAATAGCATCACCAATAGAGATATTAAATAACTCAAAGGATGTGAATCCAACAATGTAATTTTAATGAATTTAATATTGAAATCATTAAAACTTACCATATAGTAAATGTGGGAGGAAGCGAACCTCATGCTTTTAAAGCATCACACAACTTGTCGAATCCAAATTGATGAGCCTCTAAATGTTCCAGACGCTCATCAAGAGCCTATAGTTGTTCCTTTAACTCACGATTTTCTCTTTGAGCTTCCCTAAGGGCCTCTTCCAACTCTGCATCTCGTCGTGATGTTTTTGATTTGATAGCTTTTAGTCGATGCCCAACACCTATATGATATATTCCATTTTAGTACCAAGTATTCGATCAGCTATCTCATCGGGAGTGAAATGTTCATTACCCTCGGAAGTAGGCTCAGCTTGCAACTATTTCATCTTAATCTGTAAAAAAATTAGTATGTATCATTTCATAAATCTAAGTTATGGTATTTGTCTAATATATGTTATATTCTTAAATATAGTTCCTCAGCTTCAGGAGAAGACCACTTTTCATTAGTGCAGTGGGTTTTCTTGTAGAACTCAATTCGATCAAGATCCTCATTCGCCACATCATTTTTCATAATCGTGAAATACAATCATTATCATCAATATTTGTGAAAGATAAAATAAAATTTAGAAAAAATAAATATATAAAAATATGTACCAAGTGATAACGAGCTACTACAAATGCCCTTGACCCTTGATTGTGTTTGATAGTTTGCCTCAATTATTCTTATTGGCGTCACATTGATGATTCAATAATAGTTGATGGATAATGAGTATGTTATGTGTCAATTAAAAGAACGTAATGATTTTATTTTATAAATTTATTGTACCTGATGCTCAAAGTTAGAGAACAAATCATAAAGAGCATTCCAATTTTCTTGACTCATATTTTTTGGCTTATCACGTCGTGCCTCTTCAATTGATTTGTGCTTTTTGAACCTTAGTCGATGTCTATATTCGGCACCCCTGCTTCGACTCATCAGCAATTTGACACTATTTCTAGCATACTCATCCTCTATTTTAATATCAAATTTGGACTGAAAATTCATAATTTATAAAATTCTAAGATAAAATAAATCAATTACTCAAGCACGTTTAATAACATAGTAGTTTTTACTTGCATCGAGTCGTTTGAAGGCTAATTCTTTGTCATTTTCAGACATGTCCTTCCATTTCGTAGGAACAGGGATGTGATTTCGTGCAATAATTCCCAACTCACTTGATAGTTTATAAGATTGAACCACATTTGTCGGCCTTCCCTTGTCCCTTGCGATTTCAATAGTCAACTTCTTTCCATCCGACCTAGTCAACTTCTCAAGGCCCTTTCCTTTAGTTGGACCACATATCCTTTTTGTCGTGGTGGAAGCTGCAATTAAAGGATATATTAGTTCATCGAATACAACATATAATGAGGTGAGGCATTATAAAAACCCTTATGTGAACTTAACAAACTTGAATTATCATCTAACATGCATACATGAATTAACATTTTGATAAACCAATACATTAGCTACAATTTTAAGATATTGAATTGTTATGATGTTGTGTTTTTGTTGGTGATGAAAGAATTTTTTATGTGGTTGGCCATATGGTATTTAAGTAAGATATTTTGATTATTTTACCCTGTATATTCATTTTATCCTTAAATCAGTAAGTATTTTTATGGTCGATACATTATATTTATTAACTATAGCATTTGCTTATGATGATATATTTAAGTTGGCACGCCCATTTACTTTAAAAAAAAGTCCTTAACAGTTGTTACTGTAATGAACTCTGATGTTTTTTGCTGCATTAACAATTGATAACTGTTTAATGAATCCCCCAATATAGGAGCTTTGTACTAATCATTAGGAGCTTTTAATGAATTCCCCAACATATTTTGTGTTGCATTTATAGTTGATAACTATTTAATGAACTCTGATGTAGTTGATGCACCAATACCTATTTACCTTAACTATTACGTGTAACACCCTACCTAATTAAATACCGGGTGATCAGCCCTTTATTAAATTATAATCAAGGTGAACGGTTGGTTCATTCTTAGCATCACTGTCGCAAAATAAACTTTCCAATTTAAACACCCTAAATAATTAAGTTAAGTGTCAAAACCATTTAAAACATTATTTCCATTTTATTAAATCCAATTATGAAAACCTTTAATAAGTAACAGTTTAAAAATCACACAATTATTAAGACTAGAAATAAACACCCATGAATTTAACCATTCAGATAAACCAATACCAACTTTAAAATTACAAAGGAAAACCATCCTGACAGTAATCAAATTCCAAAGAGTAAAAATACTAAAGATGAATGAACATAATCTCTGACAAATCCAACGGAATAAGGAAACGGGCGACACATGCCCAACTAATTAGAACTGCAATAAGAGTGGAATCAACAACGAGGTCGTCTAAGCAAATGGTCTGCAACTCCCACATAAGCTGTAGCACGTCCATTCCAAAGAACCTAAGCATGACGCCCCTGTGGCTAGGCACCTGTGATATGTATATATATATACAAGAGAGAAGAGATAACAGGAAACGGGTCAGAGCCCGATTGTAGAATAGTTTAAATTTAGTTTAGAAAGTATTTAAAATGATTACCGACTAATGTAACAACCATGTTAGTACGCGACACTCTCTTGAGAAATTCTCACCTGTCGTCTAGTGTGCATGCCTACCGTACTATTAACTCCAAAAGTTTATTTTAACTTAACTTACCCATAAGGTTTTATGCCGACAATTACTATGGCTAGGATAATAAATTTCTGAAATTAAAGTTCTCACATCTATCTCATTTCATTTTAAAGTAATTCCAGTGTTGTCACAAAATTCTCAAACACTTAATAATAAAACCGAAGTATTTATTCATTACTTAACTACCTTTATGCACAGTAGAACGTTCCCATACTTAAGTACACATATCTATATTAACCACTCATATAATATATATACTATCGGAACCCCACATAAGCTTTATGGTACTGGAATACTCTGCTATCAATTCCCCGTATCACTCGTACTAAGGGAAATACTAGTTCGGAATCACGCTCGAACTGTATTAATACAAAGAATAAACAAATGGAGTCGAAGCATAGTTCCAAGTCACTAAGAGGTCATCACATACCCTCACGTCTCTTAGGACCATCTGACTATCAATGAGATAGCATGTACCAAGGAATCTTATATTCTAGGGTACAAGTTGTTATCCCTCGTAAAGGCCCAATCGAGATAAGATTGTCCCGACGCGGAAACCCGTTTATGATAGCAAGTAGCTCGGGTACAATTTTTACACATATATATAATATATGCACAATCACACAGTCATATATATATATATATATACATATATATATATATATATCACTATTCATATTTCTCAATTAGGTGCACCCACGACCCATAATTATAATTATCCGTTCTTAATACATTCTACTCATTTATCCCGTGTAATGGACTCGTCTCTTTTATTTTCATCTGTAGGTTATTCCATACTTACTTCATATCTCTCGAAGTATTCTATCTCCCTAAGTATAATTTCAGTAGGTACACTCACTTACTTTCTAGTCTAACTTCCTAACGAGCCTCAATCTTCTATTTAAACGTTCGGATAATTTCATATGTGTAAATTACTCCCCGTTAACCCTTAATTTTATCTTACATTAAATTCTCACTTGTTGGGGATTACTAAAACCCTATTGGTCGTACTTTTATCCCAAAATGTTATAACAATAATACTCAAGGGTTACTACGCATTTTAATTGGAATAAACCATAATAAGAGGAATATGCAGTTTTTCAGGAGGGGTCGATCGATCGATGGAAAGGGGTCGATCGATCGATCAAGAAGTTATGGAGAAAACTAAATTAACCCAGTTATAGAAATCCATCTCCAACCTCAACCAAATCTCGATATATGATTCCCAAACTCGCAATAAATGATACTACAAGCACTGTATACCCAAATATATGATTATCTACGTAAAATATGTGAGTTTTCATCAAGTATAACAATTTAAAGGGATAAAATCTATATAGACTTCAAGAACCCTAATCTTTTCTTTAAATTTTAATTCTTCCAATTCTTTTCCAGGTTTTCTACTTCTAAATCCATGAAATTTCATGGTGTATCCTCTACATACGAATTAGATGTCCAGAATATGATTACTTCTTTTACGACATGTGAATTCTAGTCTCCAAACTACACTTTCTTTCATGAAACAAGTTCTAAACAACCCTAGACTAACACAATTGAGACATTAACTGAAAAATAAAGCAAGATAGATACTTTCCTAGAAATTTAGTTTATGATTTGTGGAAGAAAGTGGTGTGGTGGTGTTCCTCGTCGCGCGATCTACGATTTGGCGGTGGTGGCGGTGCAAAAGGTGAAGTTTTTGGCCTTGAACTCCTTGAAAAGCTTTCCCACTTCTTTTGTTAACCCTAGATGACAACTACTAGAAGCTGATATAACCTTGGGATATTCGTGGGTTTAATTACCCAAAAATACGAAATGTCCAAAATGCCCTCCCGGGATGTTAATTAGGCCTAAAAACGTCACGAGACCCAAACTAAATCCTTGGGTACATGATTTTGACTATCTCGGCCCTTCCGGGCCCATTGGCGCACTCAAAATGACCATTCAGGTGACTTATAATTTATTCACTTTTAATAATACTAATTTAATACCAACACGACACAGGAGCGTCCCGATTTAATTTCACAATTATCAAATTATATACTCGTGATAATTTTAATAAGTTCAATTATACATATTACTTTATCCATTAAGTAATATTCAATAAAATCCCAATAATTACTAACTCTTACCACGCTAGTAAATGTTTAAAATAATTTTTGAATTAATATTAAATTAATATCTCAAATTAAATTTAATAAATCCCCAAATTTAAAAGTCATAAAAATACGGGGTATTACATTATGTTCCAAACAAATAAAGTCAACCTCTTTGTCTGTAATGACCAGACGTGACATAAATGCAGCAACCAAGGCTGAATTGTCTATAGTAAATCGTATCCTTGAGGCATCTGATTGAGCCTCAGGAATACAATAGGAGCAACTCGGGACACGTCATCGGAATCTCCTAGTCGATCTAGGTGATGATGTGGAGGCTTGTGCATCAAAAGTCTATCTGGGTCCACTCAAAAGATGAGTATTTTTACTCACATTCCTTTTTACTCTCACAATATCGAATATGTACAAAAAACAGTGACAATAATGGGATATAACCAAACAACTTAGAAATAAGGCTCCTAGGGTAGAAATACACAAACGTAATGGTATGCTCAGATGTTGATGCAGAACTAGATGTAATATATCATGCTAACTTTGATGAGGCTAATATGAGGGATGTTAAGGGCAACAGCAGGCCCAAACCCAGAAGAATAATAAGTTCCCTATGTGAAACAAATGCCTTTTTTGCCAGTTAGTCAAAATTTTCAAGTTTGGAACACAAAACCATGCCAAAACGTATTTATAATAAACATTAACTGATACAAGGAACATAAATGATAAATTATCTCCATGGGTTTAGAGATTAATAGAATCGAATGGAGAAACCAGTGTCAGTGGTTATAACATTGGCATGTGGAAAATATTCAAAATCGGAATCAGTGTAATTGCACCACCCACCATGAGAACCTTCATCTTGACCACTGAGTTTAGAAGGAACCATAAACTCAGAGATGGGAATAGGCAGAGGCTCCTCATTTTAACTATGTCGAACACATAATTTTAACTATTTTAACACGATGCATATACAAAGAGGATAAATTTTCATTGGTAATACATAAGCTTTGACCTATTAGATATGTTAGTGAGAGAAAGCGAGAGAGAAGGGGAAAAATTTAGTTATGAATATAACGTCCAGATAATCAATAGAAATTGTTGCAAAACTATCACTGAGTAACATTTCGAAACCCCATACCATAAGGCCTTATTTGATGTGCTGGGGTAACATATCGTGGTCTTTAAGGTGAATTATATAAGCCATTTATCCTAAAAATTGTGTGGGGAAATAAAGCAACTAAAGGAAAATTCACATCCAGCAATCTGATATACAATATTCCAATGAAATAAACTTATAACTGGTCATAACTTTGGTTTTCTTTACTTCTCCTTGTCAAGAATCAATTATAACCCCCTTTTTTGCCTCCTCGTTGATGCACTAAATTAAACACTGTAACGATGTAATATTTGTGGTGGGTGTAGTCTTGAAAAGAGATGGAGGGACGTGATAGATTTTAGTTCATAAGTGATTATTTGACAAAAAAATTAAATAGAAGGGAACAAAAAGAAAGTCTCTGATAGTTCTCCTTGACAAGATCCAAGAATAGAGTTTTTATCATGATAAACTAAGCATACACTGTTACAATTAGGTAACAGGTGATGTAAAGGTTTAGAAAAGAACTTAAAAAATAAGGCATTCTGCTTATGCTTACCAATAATCTGGTCAGATCTTCATTTTCATTACCATATATGGCACATGTATCTAGCAACTTAGGTAAGTCAAGCAACTTCTTTTCCTGCAGAATGCCTACATGTCAAAATCATGAGCAACAATGAACTGAAAATATTATAAACAAAAGCATTTAGGGTGGTAGAAGTACAAAAATCACTTTTAAAAATAATTGAGTTTACCAAAATACCCCGAATTTTCAAAATATCCCTCATTTACCAATAACCAAATAAAAAATTTACCAATATCCCTCGTCTGGTGACATTGACCTCGAACCCCTTCGATCCCTCTGTTTTTCTTTTTCTTCTTTGGTTTCTTCTATTTTCTCAATTGAATTATGCTCAACTTCTGCAGATTTTGACCTGGAGTGCCTTTGGTGTTTCAGTTTAATCTCATCATCACTTCTGCAGATGTTGGTTTGTAATGATTATTAACAAAATCATTACAGATAAATAAAAATAAAGTACATTTTGTTGATGCCTTGTCTAGATTACCACCTAAACCACACTAAAAATTTGGATCCAACTATGTTATGCTCAAAATGAAACTCTTTAGTCATGTATTAAAACAGTAATGTAATGCTACAATTATACGCATTAGAATATTCAATATTTTTCCCAGACATGATTCAAATCAGTAAAAGAACACCTTAAATTCATTGAGGACTCAAATTCGAACTCGCAGCTATGCAAGCGTCAACACCAAATATATATATCCAAAATATAAAAGACATGACAATTTCCTTCCAAGATTGTAGCTGAGCAAGCATCAACACCAACGTTTTTCCTCTAAAAACTTCACTTCACCCTGAATTCTAGCTTATGTTAGTATTAATTAAAATCATAATCAATAAATTTTGCAAAAGACAAACACGTTAATTAAAAATAAACATACCTAAGAAAATAACCTTTGTCAAAATAATAGTACAACTACAATTTAATCCCAAAAAACCTAAGTAAGAAAAATTTTATACTGCTCAAATGAATACATGAAACCCTGAGTCAATCGGTAAAAAATGCACTTTTCTCCATAAAATATATTCCACGCACAAACACATTCAAATGTATCCCACACAATCAAAAAATCAATAATAAATTAAAAACCCAAGTTGGAATCAACAATAACATAGATATAAATCGAGTATTTACTACACCTCAACTTGAATTTGTACAAAATCCACAAATTTCTGGTCTATCACACAATGTTTACTTTAATAACTATTGATAGTTGGTTAGGATTTGAACAACAATAGAAAGCCTAATTTTCTGATACACATACCAACATGGAAATAACATTCTTAGAGATTCTTACAGTGAGAAAGAGAAATGATTTGAGAGAGAAACAATAACTTAGCCAAAAATAATGTTGAGGACGACGGGTAAAGGTGATGGAGGACGCGACGAGGAAGGATGATGGAGGAGCCAAAAATCATTGTGGATGATGGAGGGGGTAACGAGGAGTATTTTGGGCAGAGGGTTTGAGGATTTACATATATGAAAGGGTTTTGTTATTTTTTTAAGTAATAAGTGAGGATTCTTTTTTGTCACCAATTAATTTTTTTTGTGATAAACGTATTTGTCACTAAATGTACATTAATTTTGTCATGAATAGATAGCTGGAATATTTTAGGCCGGGAGAAAAATGGCGCCAAAATTTTTATGATTATTTGGTGATAAATATTATTAATTCGTCACCAATTTAACATCATCTCACTTAATTTGTGACGAAATGAATTTTCCTCACAGAAAGGTAACTTTTAGTGACAAAATTACTTTTGTCCTATTTTTTTGTCACTAATAAGGCATTATGTTGTAGTGATTTATTTGAGGATTCGTCATTCGATTTTAGAGATACTTCAAGTATTTATGACGGTCCTCCTATTTTTTATGAAGAAAGTGTATCGCCTCGTGATACCTCTTATTCCCGCACTTTTCATAAAATCTCACGTTTAGGAGTAGAGTATGCATCCCCAATTTTATGCGACTACTTTCGAAAAAGGGATAGTAAATATTTGGATCCTTATTGTAATTTTCTACCCTAATGTGATGCATCAACATATGATTCGTATGATTCAAATTTTTTTGTTATTAATGATGTCGGTGCACACCATTATGACCATGAATTTATGGTTGAAATTTGTGTTGTATGGTTATACTCTAAAATTTATGTTGTTTTGGCACTTAGTGCTACAAAGTTTATTATTTGGAATGACCCGCAACTCTTTCGATTATTAATTTATGGTGATGATGGTAATTTTTATAGGTTTTTTATATTATTAGTGTAGTTTTTTCCCCTTTTTTCTTGTTATTTTGTACTTGTTTTTATTAACATACACTTGTTACTTTGGATGTTGGTAGCAAAGTGAAGTTCACGGGTAATATCGTCATTTCTCTTCTTTACATTATTTTCTTTGTCTATATTTTTATTTGAGTATAGATTGAGGACAATGTAAAATTTAGGTTTAGGGGTAAGGATGATGTTTTTGAAAAGAAAAAAAATAGAAAATTTTCAAAAAATTCAAAAAGATTTTCAATATAATTGTGTTTTGAAAATAATTTCTTAATATAGAATTAATTCATGGATCTCTCATCTTATGAAATTTTTATATATTAGACATATAATATGATCAGAAATGGATATTGAGGCGAAAGTTAATATGCTTAACGAATAAATGGGGAGATTTTAACTCGGTGAGATTTTGTGCCATTCATCATTTTCGAAAGATTTAAATCAATCCGAGTTAAAATAACTCAAACTTTCCTTCAGTGATAAATTCACTGATGATCTCAAATTCTTTGTTTTGTTCGATTACTAAAAATAAAAAGTCAAAATGTGAATCTTAAAGCACTAGAAGTCTTAGTAAGTCATCTTGGGATACAAATAAACTAAACGAAACTTGAGAAATTAGATTAGGCCATCGTTTGAAAGCCCAAAATTAAGCCTAAACTCCAATATTTTTTTCATTATTCCGTTGCAAGCGCATTTGAGCCAAAAAAATATGCCTTTTTGCTGAAAACTCATTATCCTACCTAACTCCAACTGGGAGTCTAAAGCCCATAAAAAGAAGTGATACCCATTTCTGAGAATACTAGGGTGAAATTATTGTTGAAAAAAAAAGGTGCAAAAAAAAGTTTGCAAAAGAATGATGTGTGAAAAAAAAATGAAAAAAAGGAGCACGTGAAAAAAGAAAGAAAAAAAAAAGGAAAATGGAGGTTGGGAGAAAAAGTTCCTAAAAGTCAAAATACCGAAAAATCTCTATATTCTCAGAAATTTTGAACTCCAAAAACTATTCTTTCTAGCCAAACCCGAGCCTACAATACAACCAAAGAAAGTCCTAATCGATCTCAAGGGAAGTTAGTTATAGTGTGGAGAGAAGGTGAATAGGATCTATGGTGCAATTCAATTTTTTCAAAAAGTAATAAATTTTTCATTCATGAGATCATATTCATCCATTATAAAAAAAGTCCATTTTTTATCATGTATATGTGAAATTTGCTCACATAAATTTACTCTTTTTTCACATATACCGAGAGAAAATAACAAATTTCCAATTGTTTAATTGAGAGTGCATCCTGCGAGATTTTGAAATCAAAATGAACTTTCGAATAAGAAATGTAACGATCAAATCTTTTGAAATGGACTGTTATATTGGCTATGCACACACACACACACACGATAAGTTGAGATTGAAAAATGAAGTTCTATTGTATTTATGAAGTTTGCATTCAAACTTGATTATATTATTTTTGAGTCTTTTGTATTGAGTCAAGTTTTTGAATTTTGTGGGTATATTCACTGCAAACTCTCACGAAACAAAACTCTCCCGCTAGGTTAACATAGGGGTTTAACGGCTTTTTGCACATGCTAGGTGCAATCGTGATTCCTACGAAAGTGAGTTAGATTTTAAAATTTTGGTTTTTGCTCGAGGACTAGCAAAGCTTAGGTTTGGGGTTATTTGATGAGTGCATTATTTTTCATGAATTATGTCCAAACTTAGACCTTGTTAGGCACATTGTATTGTAACTAATGAGCTTTTAGAATCATATTCGTAAAAGAAAAGAAAAATGCAAGTTTGAATAAAATTTGAGTTAAAAATATAATTTTAGTAACTCCAAGGGTGAAACCATAATTTCAAAAACTTTAGGGTCCTAAAAATAAATTTTAAATGCTTATCTAGGCAAAATAAAGTTCTCCCTGAAATTTGGTTGAATTCGAAATTAGAACGAAAAAGTTATGAATTTCGGGGGCTAAAATGAAAAGAGGGGTAATTTTATAATTTTTAAATATTTATGTTTCTAAATTTGAATTAATTATTTTTATTTTACATTTTTACAGGTACCCCAAATATGTGGACAACAAAGGAGTCGATGTGCAAAAATTGTTACGATACGTCGCGATACGACACGAAATGACACGGTTGACACAGTTGTACTAAATATTTTTTATAAAATCGTTCGAGTGTCCATTGAGGCCGTGCCATAGCTTTTTGGTAAGGTCTTGACAATAATCACAACTTTGAAGTTCGAACGAAATTAAATTTTGAAGTATTAAAGGTCAAAAATGCGATTAAAGATGGTGTTGTGAATAGTGCCAAAATTGGGTATAATTATTTTTTAAAAAAACTTCTCAATTATCTCCAACTCTTCCTAAGACTCCAAGAGATAATTATCATCTCAGCTACAACCAATCAAAGAGAGTTTCAGTCCATTTCAAGCACTTCATTCATCAGCCTATAAATAAGACGCTTTGGCTCATTATTATGGGAGAGAATTTTAGAGAGAGTAATTTTTGAAGGATTGTATTCAATTTGAGGGCCAAGTCTTTATCATTTTTTAGAGGATTGAAGATTGTTTTGAGAGAACTATTTTTAAGTTTGATTTATTAATGAAAGTCTCTACTCATTCTTGCAATTTCTCTTTCATTATGATAGCTTGATTATTCTATTACGATTAGGGTGAAGTTTATCATAATTAGCTAATATTGTCACGTTAATTTGATTGTTGTTTTTTCCCTACTTGTTTTAATTGTTATCAAAGATTCGGTATTCATTTTAAAACGACACAAGAGTGTTTTTTAAAACCTTCAAAATTATTTTGTCAAATCAAGTTTTGAGATTTAAAAGTAGTAATTTTTGATGGATTATGCTTGCACTTTGATTGTTTTGATAGTCCATGATTAAATACATTTGTGAACTTTAAAACTTGTATTTTCTAAGGGAATAGGTATTTTAGTAGTCTATTAGATACGTTAAAAATATTTTGATCATAACCGTCATATTTTTCGAATTAAACGTGATGAGAGTCCGTTTAATTTGAGTTATAAAATGGGTTACGTGATAAATGGACCTCGAATCCTAATTATTTCCTAATTGCTTACAAATATCTTGTGTTACCCTCATTTATCGTAGTTGCTTTTATTTAGTGTAGTTCATAATCATTCTCTATCCCATTTAGTCTAGTTGGACAATCACAATTGTTTTGAGCTAAAAAATTGACAAATCTCTATGGGTTCGACTCGTACTTACACTCGTTATTCTATAATAGTCCATGCACTTGAGGTATTGTATAAAATTGACAAACAACAGTAGTATTGGTGAAGGTTTAGGTCATGTCCTCGACGGTGATGTCAAAGAGGTTAGCACGACACATGAATTCATTGCCAAGTAATATGTGACTAAGTTAGTTGTTGTTAATTGTTTTTGCGCTTCTGATTTAGATATGCTAGTAAGTTATGGGTGTCCGTGCGAGTCAATAGTGGCGACATCGTAAATTTTTAGTGTGAGATTCTTGTTTGTCAATCTGTAGTAATATGAAAAATCAATTGAGGTGTCCAGCATTATGAATTACATATTTTGAGTTAGAAATATGACTTGTGTGAAATCAACTGTGGAAATTAGGTAACGAGTGAGTCATACCTAGATAGTGTTAATTTGTGATATAAATACATTAAAATTATGTGAATAGGTACTTCGGGTAATTAGTACTAATGATACAGTTGGGTGAATTCAATCCTTGAGATAGTATCCCGTCGGAAGGGAATTAATGATTTAATGGGCAGGATGGACCGCAGTGGTCAACACTTGGGATGTGTTCTCTGTCTAAGTCGGTAAGATAGTATCTTTATAAGTAAGTGTCATGGTGATTCTTAGTTGAAGGTCATACCACGCAGGGTGTGACAAGAGTTATGGGAAAATTGCGATAAGTGTTAGGAGTGAACTCTTGGTTATCTTCTATGTCGGGGATTAGAAGGTATGGTGTGACTTCAGAGAATAGGATCTTTAGTGATGTCGGTGTGCAGACCTAAGGTTTGTAGGTTGCGAGCGACGTCTTGTATTCTGTCAGAATCCTTAGTGGTATTAGTTATCATTTGGTACGTGGCTAATTCGACACAAATTCTTAACATTTATCCCCTTAATTTCGATATTTTTATGTCCCCGTGCATTGTAGTTTATATGGATTTATCTCATATTTATGCTACTATCCCTTTTTGGAAAGTATTTCATGTTTTGTGTATCTCTAATGTATTTTACAGGTATTTCATGCAAGAAAGATGGAAAAGAGAACTCTATATGGTGAAAATAAACAAGAAATGGGAAGTTCAAGGGAATTTTCGTAAATTTTTAGCCATATTCCAGAGGTGGAGAAAACTATAAAGTTGAAGATCTTGAAATTATAAGAACACTGGAAAAAATAGAACCTCAATCCAAGCTACGGTGAAGAAGTTATGGTCATTCAAAGTTAAGATAAAATCGCATGAAAAAAATAATCGAACTTGTCCCCTTGAACTTACTGTCTAACCTTGGTGAAGTAGACCGATCCGAATTTAATGGAAAACGAACCGATTCGTCCATTAGTCACGCTCCAAAACCGTTACAAAATTAGTCATGCTTTCTAAGTGTGACAAAATTGCCAGATACGGGATTTTTATTTTGTCCTTATCTTTTAGCCAAAAGAGTTTTATGTTTTGGGGACTCTTCTGAGCGACCTCTAGCCTATATATTTAGTTATTAGGGTCCTTTTTATTCATATTTCATTCATGTAAAAGCTCCTAATTAAGGAGAAACATCTAGTAGAAGATTTTTCATATTTTGCACATTTAATTGAAGAGCTTTTCCGATTTTTCTTCAAGATTCGATTTCTTCTTGCATGTTCATGTTCTTTAATCTTGGTAACCTTTATTTCTAGTACTTTTATTATTATTAAATTATATTTTCATGCATGTTAATGTGTTTTTACTTAGATATTTATAATACCATGTCCGGCCAGATTTCTAAGGGTTGGGATGCATGAACCCACCCTGATGTGGTTTGCATGACTATAAAATTAATCCTCTAAATTGAATAAATGATTGAATCGTGTTGATTGTTTGTCACAACCTTCGTAGGGATTTTTACCTCGTTTGCCCATGGTAACCGGGGTGTTTAAGAGTATGACGTGTGTGTTAGCTATGTCGACACTGCTTTATTCTTACTCTTGATTATCTATGATGTGCATGTATAACCTCATATATGTAATGCTTGAGATTAATAAAGACTGGGTGTAATCAATTATCTAATTTACGACTTATTTTATATCTGATAAACATACTAGGGATTGGGGGATTGTATTCCAACCTATTTCTCATTCATTTTACTTAGTTCTGAATTAATTTAGTCTTGCATTCTTAGTTTAATTTTTAGTTCAATTGATTTGCATTTAGTTGTTAGATAATTTCGAAACAAAATCATTTTTCTTTCTTTTCTTTTAGAGTCAACCATAGGATTAGTTTTCCTACCTTTTGTCATCACGAGCGATCGTCATATTCCCTGAGGATTAGACACTATTTTATCGAGTTTATTACTTAAGCGATCGGTTTGCACTTGAACCGTAATTAGTACGCACTAGAGACACATTTGTAGTCGCGTCAGTGGTCTAAGGTTAAAGCCGTTTGGAATAGAGATAAGATTCTTATGTAAGTGTCAAGGATCATTTTAGCCACCGAAGTAATAGCTGGGAACAAGGTAATCCTAGTGTGAGTGTGGTTTAAAGTCTTTTAGGGTATCCCTAGGACTAATTGTGTGTGGCATCATTAGGGGTAGAAATTGACTGTTATGATGTCCTAAGGCATTCTATGGTTAAGGTAAGCCATAGGTGGAATCTCGTGGACTATTCTCTTATGAGCACCAAGTAATCGTAATGTAGGTATTGAAAGGTGTGTAGAATTCAACTACAATGATAAGTGTAGGGATGATAAAATCTTATCGGGTCTTGAAGACGGTTATGTGAAATGTGTTTAGTGTCCTTAGGAGAACAGTTAAGTCTGGTATGAAGAAGAATTAGCGTCCTAGTAATGGTTATGTTAAAGGTCAGGCGGTGACCTCAAGTTGATGTTCAAGGTTTAGATTTTTTGAGTAGCGTACGTGTCAGGTATGATTTCCCAAATCAGCACAGATGGGTAGTGTATCCTCTAAGGAGGAATTATAAGTTTGTGTCTGTATGGGGAGTAAATCCCGGGTGCCATGGAATGACTAGTAGTGTCACTGTGACACTTGATTTGTAGGAATAGTAGGAAATGTATTTGAGACTTAGGTTGATGACACCATATGTAGGCTTGAAATGGCAACAAAAGAGGCATGATATCGAAGCATGATTAGAATGTTGGTATGGATCGATAGTATATGCTAGGATATCCTTAGCAAGGTAAGGATTAGTTCTTGTCATGTTCTTCCATGTCAGTACGGATTACTATGTGATACTTAATGCCTTTATAATGGAAATAGCTAATATTGTGGCCCTCACATGAGTTCAGTTTGGGTAGAACTGGAAGTAAACTTAATGACAATCTCGTGTAGTCAAAGGATACAATAAGGGAAATGTTTCTCTTGAACAGAGTACTACCTAAGGGGATTTGGGATTTCGATCACGATATGATTAGATAGACAGTGACCTATGTGAAGTAGGTTAGTGACGTCATCATCAATAAAGGGAATATGTCAGTGTGAACAAGGGCATTAGGCTTTCTCCAATAAGAGTGGTTCATGTGTGTGCCAAGGTTGTGAGGGGAAGGGCCTTACTCCAAAGGAGAGAAGTCGGGCATTGACGTTTTAGAGAACGATTGGTTTGTACGTTGATTTCGTCTTGGGAGGATGAATGGTTACGATTTGATTAATCGTGATTGGTAATCCAAGCCTAGGTATGTGGCTAGATTAGTACCCAGTTAGAATGTCTGGAATGAGTAATAAGACTTCGAGCATATGGCATAGGTTCTCTTTTGTAAATCATAGTATGATGCATGTGGGAAGGATTTTATCAAAATGATTACTATTCCTTATGACTCTTGTGTGTCCCTTTTGATTTCGGTAATCGTGGATCGATAATCTCACGTATGTGGTAACTTGGATTGGTACTATGTTAAGGTACGATATGGTTGGGCCTGGTAGAGCGCGATGGATCGGGTATAGTTATTACATCTCGGTAACTGGGTGTGTCCTATTTCAGGTATTTTGCTATTGCATAAAGTTCTGTGTATGGGTGGTTGTTCTTTTGGCCACACGATTTGCTCATAGTATTGGCTTTTCTTGTGAAAAATGATCTTTTGGACTGGTCATCATGGCAGTTAGTGGCTTTGGTTGTTAGGAGAAGGAATGATGGTTTAAGGATATTATATGTAATACCCCGTATTTTTATGACATTTAAATTTCGGGATTTATTAAATTTAATTGAGATAAATTAATTTAATATTAATCCGATTTTTTTTAAATGTTACTAGCGTGACGAGAGTTACTAATTATTGGAAAATTATTGATTTGTTAAATATTATTTAGTGAGTAGAGTAATATGTAGGATTGAATTTAATAAAATTGTCACGAGTGCATAAAATGACAATTATGGAAATTTAAGTCAGGACGCGCCTGTGTCGTGTCGGGACTAAATTAGTATTATTAAAAGTGAATAAATTATAAGTCACCCGTATGGTCATTTCGAGTGTGCCAATGTGTCCGTAAGGGTCGAGACAGTCAGAAAAGTGTACCCAGGAGTTTAGTTTGGGTCTCAGGACGTTTTTAGGCCTAACCGGTAACCGGGGAGGGCATTTTATAATTTTCTATTTTTGGCCTTTAATAATGACGAAAATCATTAAAATTATATCATATGGAGTGCCAGGGAAGTTAGGGTTCTTAGAACCAAAAGGGAAGGAGGCCATAGGAAGAAGAAGGGAAAAATATTTCCAAGTAATCAAGGCCAAGAACCAGCAATCTTGCACCCCCACTACCACCAAAGCGTAGATCTAAAGAAGAGGGTTACTGCGATACCAATTAGAGTCATCAAATCAGACCTTTAATTCTCAGGCAAGTATCTATCTTGCTTCTCTTTTAGTTAATGTCTCACAATGTTAAATTAGGATTGTTGAACCTAGATTTCATGGAAGAATTTAATGATTTAGAGAACCCAATCACATGTTGCAGAGAAAATAAACATATTCTGGAATCTCAATTATATGTAGAGAATTACCCGCGAAATTTGAACAATTTAAAAGTGAGAAATCTGGAAAAAGAATTAGAACAATGGAAGTTTAGTGAAAAATTAGGGTTCTTGATAATTAAGGCATATTGGCCCTTTAATACAGTCCCGTTGATGAAACTATATATGTCTTACGTAGAAATTCATGCATATATGTATATAGAACCAGTAGTAACCTTATTTGGGAGTTTGGGCGAAATTGATAGACGTTTTGAGGACTTGTGGAGATGAAACCCGTAGGATGGATATGCAGAATCTGGGAAATATCTGGGCGATCGATCGATCGACCTTGAATGTCATCGACCCCCTACCTTCGATCGATCGAGCTCTTCTGAATTTTGAAGCTTGTTCTTTATTCTTAATGATTAACCCCGTGCCACTTTGTGAGAACCCTTAAACATATTTTATTTACCGTAATGGGACTTGGGAAAGACCAGTAGGTTTGTAGGCAAGTTTCGGGTGATACGATTCATATGTGAGTTCACCATGGGGTTTTGGGAATATAAATTTAGTGGGAAATCGGGCGTACGCTATGGTATAGCTTGTGAGGATTAAGGAAGACTTAGACCAGTAGAGTAGTGAGGGTGTACCTACTGATTTTATATTATTTCGAGAGGAGCCACTTCTAGAGTCGAGAAGTACATAAGGATTTGTTATACTTAATAGAATAAAAAGAGTGATTTACTTATACGTAAAACTCGACCGTGATATGTTAGCATGACTAGGATAATATTATGGGTCGTGGGCGCACCTAATTTAGACATTTGAATATATATATATATATATATATATATATATATATATATATATATATATATATATATATATATTTATATATATATGACTGCGTGATTGTGCATATTATATATCTGTGTAAAAATCATACTCGGGCTACTTGCTATCACGGGAGTTTACGCACCGGGATGGTCTTATCTCGATTGGACCTTTATGGGGGATATTGACTCGTACCCTAGAAGATAGTATCCTCGATACAGGCTATCAAAAAATGATAATCAGATGTTAGAAGAGATGTGAGGGTATGTGCTGACCTATTAGGACCTGGAACTATGCTTCGCCTCCATTTGTTTGTGTATTGTGTTAATAAAGTTCAAGAGTGATTCCGGACTAGTATTTCCCTTAGTTTGTATGATACGGGGACTTAATAAAAGAGTATGCCAACACCATAGGTTTTATGTGGGGTGTCGTTAGTATATATATTATTTGTGTGACTAATATATATACATATATCTATATGGAAACTTTTTACTGTGCGTATAAGTAGATAAGTAATGAATAAATGCTTTAATTTTATTATAAGCGTTCGGGAACTTTATAAGGGAAATGAGTTGTTCTAAATAACATAGAAATCTCGAAGAGAATTATTTCCTAAAGTAAATATCATAACCTCGCTTATCACCTGATAAAACCTTATGGAATAAGTTAGAGAAACTTATGAGATTTATTAGTACGATAGGCTTGCACACTAGAATGAGAGGTGATAATTCTCAAGAGAGTGTCGCATACTAACATGGTTGTTACATTAGCCCGTAAGGATTTTAAATACTTGCTAAACTAATTTTAAACTGTTTTACACTCGAGCACTGACCCGTTTCCTGTTATTTCTTCTCTCTTGTATATATATATATATATATATATATATATATATGTATATAATACAGGTGCCCAGTCACAAGGGCGTCATGATTAGGTTCTTTGGACCGAACGCATTGCAGCTTATGTGGGAGTTGCAGGCCATTGCTTAGACGACATCATTGTTGACTCCACTCCTACTTTTAGTTCTTATTAGTTAGGGCATGTGTCGCCCGTTTCTCTATTCAATTGGATTTTTATCAGAGATTCACGTTCCTTTATATTTCCATTAGTTGGTACTCTTTGGGATTTAATTACTGTCAGGATGGTTTTATTTATAGTTTAAACTGGTTTGGTTTATATGAATGAATCTAATTCTTGTGTGTTATTATCCATCTTTAGTATGTCAGAGTTCTTAAATTGTTCGTTATTTAAAAAGGTTTTCATATTTTGATTTAATAAAATGGAAATAAGGTTTTAAATTTTTTCTTTTTACACTTAGCTTAATTATTTAGGGTGTTTAAATTGGAAATTTTATTTTGCGACAGTGATGCTAAGAATGAACCAACTGTTCACCTTGATTTTAATTTAATAAAGGACCAATCACCCAGTATTTAATTAGTCGGGGTGTCACAGGTGGTATCAAAGCATCAGGTTCTTGTGTCCTTTAGGATCTGTGCGGCTTATTATGCTTCCAGCGCTGCTTTGTTTGATATAGAGCCCTATGTTTAGGATTGTTGATTTCTATGGTGGGATTATGTTCTCCAGCTATAACGTATGTATATTAGTGAATTCTAATTGCGTTCGGATGTGTGCGTGTGCCGAGCGATGAAGGATGTCAGACGAGGGCCGTTGGGCGGACATCAGGAGGCAGGGATCAGTTGAGGTTGTAAAATATATTCGAGGATGATAACCATAGTCAAGGTCACCCATATTAGGGAACGAGAAGCCAGGACTATAAAGGCGGCTAGGACCCAACCTACAAATTTCAAGTGCTGCTATAGTCAAAAGTGAGGACAAACTTGACCCACCCAACGTGGTGCACTTGTGAGAGGGTCGAAAGGTAAAATTGAGGAGAGTCATCAGCGGAGATTCTAGACGTGCGGGAATTGTGTGTGTTACCCAACGAAGGTAATATATCCAAAGGCTTGGGAATATAGTGGAGTGTGGTTAACTAGAAGTGAAAATTTGGGGTAAGATTTTTCTTGACTCAGGGGAGAAAAAGTTACAATAGTGTGAGTCAACCATCATCGTTAGTGTGAAAATGTTGCGTCAATGAAAGGACCTTAGGTATAATTTAACCGCACGTTCTTTCATCAGTTGTTCAGGATAGGATATGAACGTCGTGCTGAACCCATTATGGAAGGGCCAGACAGGGGTCCATTTATAAATGGATTTAGACTTTTAGCAAATTTTGTATCAGCGGGAGTGGACACCAATGGTAGAGAAGATTTCAAGTGGAAAATTGACTCGTGAGGAAAGATTGACAACACTTAAAGACAGTCGATCCATATGGTGACAATGTCACGCGTTGTCCGAAGAGATCTTAACGCTCTTATGAAGGGAGTTAATATAACCGGAAGACTTATTGGAAAGTGAGTCTACATGAAAAGTAGTTAGTAAAACACCGCAAGGGGGAGACCCATCGAGGAGCTCATTTAAATGATTCAGATATCTAAATTCTTACCAAGCGATGGTGAATTCAGTAAGGGTTATTGAAGCCAGTAGCATGTTCCTTAGGGCCAACAAAGCTAAGGGACCAATGGGCGTAGCCACCAGGAATTGAGCATACCAAGTCCGAGAAGGACAATCCTAATATGGTTTGTATGACAGGTGATAAGTGGATCATGTATAGAGGTATTTTGTGGAAAGTGATTCACATGCATTAACATTTTTCGAAGTGAGTAAAGGGACAAGTGTAGGATGCCTAGTAAAGGACAACGATTAAAGTAGTTTTTGTTTTGGTTTGGACAGACGTGTTACGTCCAGGGACCATTTGTGTAGTCAAGACGATTGGTAAGGTAGAAGTATGAGTTTTATCCTCAGAGGATGAGGCGTGTTTTATGTGACACGAGCAAGTCACTATATTTTTTTCATTGCTAGATTAGCATGTGAGACGAGTTAGTGTGCATAACTATAAACAATATTATTATGTGAATATTTTCCCTAGTGTAGCGGGATTATCCTTAGTGCTATTCGCGGAGGATAAATGGGTGTATTAATAGTGTTATATAATTTATTAAGATTACCCATTTTAGTGATGTGATAAATGAGTATGATATTGTCTTGGTTACAACTATATAGTAATGGGTAGTACGATAGTAGGCAGTTATTGCAAGTCTATCAGAATGGTTGCATTAGTGCAGCATGTTTTGTTATGGCGAGGCCGCACCTACGAGAGGGTCAGACTCGCACTTATATTTTCTATGCTAGAAACTTCGGAGGGGATAGTGGGATCGAGATATTCGATCCCGGTGTTTGTATGGACTTTGTTGTTATGATTCAGTATGTGTTGGGATTACTGTTGAGTGAAAAGATTTAACTCATTATTATGTTTAGCGCTCAGGACTATGTGATAGGAAGAGCGCATTGATATATCTATCCTTTAGAGATGTGAGAGTTAAGAGTTATACCTATATGTTTGGGGAGAGGATTTCGAGAATCCCGATGGTATGTATTCGAGGTTTATGGAATGTGATTACCACCAATGATGAACGATAGGGAAATTGACGAAATGTTCTTTGTTAAGTTTAATTACGGGAAGAGATGTAACTTTTTTGTTAAGAGACAGAATAAAAAAGGGGTAAATGCTCTGGACGGAGGGCCTAACGGATTTTGATAACTGACAATGCTAGGTAGTAGTGTATCGGGGGGGTTCCTAGTTTGGATTTCTCATTGCGAGACATCCCACTCTTGAAACTTAGCGTAAGGTTAGAAGTAGGAAGATGTTTGTTCATTAGTCTATAAGTTTAGTACCTCGGTCGTAATAGGAGCAGGTAATTATATCTATAAATTGGAAGTTGAATTATGAATTAAGGCCAGCGGAGCCGGTTGGTAGTAAGAAAGCATTAAAAGTTTTGGTCTTATGACCACGAGTTGAGGTGTGGAACGATAATAAAGAGGATTTAAAATTTCAATTTCTAGGGTAATTGAGAGTACCCGAGTGTTGTAAGAACATTGTGAGCACAAGGAAAATAAAGAATTGGGTGTTATGTGTGAAGCATATGTGAAGCTTACGCTAGTATGCACGGTTTATAGGGTGTGTGGGCATCCTGATTAACTGATGTTAGAATCGTTCGAGTCGTAGGAATGTGGGAATAGACGTGTGGAATAAATGTTTGTGGGATTAACATAACGAAGTGGAAGTGGTAGGGAGGATTGAGCACTGTGTGAAAGATGATAAATCTATATATTTGTATTCATAGTTGCACACCGAATTTGGTTGGAAGGCCGTGGGAAGCCATTTAAATATGGGTATTCCTTGAGAAGGGTAGAATTAAAATTATTATGGAGAACACTCAGAGCGGAGTTAGAATTAGTCCAATGTTGAGAGCGAATGGCTCGTACAAAGAGTGAAGATGTTAGCATGGTATAAAAAGGTCCAGAAGTGCACATCATGGAGAAAAGTGCATGAGTCGGAACTTTCAGCATACACAAAGGAAAGAAGGGGAGTATTAAGTGTCACTTAATGTGAGATATAACAAGTATAATTCAATGTCGAGCGGAACATATTGAGTAGTCTCCGCGGGCACCACTCATAAATACAAATCGGTTGGAACAAGAGGAACAACCAAAGAATTTTGGGGCTATCAACAATTCCTATAATGGAAAAGGCCGGTAAAGTCGGTAAAGTTTCTTGGATGAGTTGACAACCTCAAGGTAAGATCAAGAGTTCCTTCGAACGTGTGGAACAAGATGCCCAAAAAGGAAATGATTGACATTCCTTTGGGGTGAGTTACAATATTAGTTAGTGTGCCCCCGTCTTCCTTTGAGAGGGAGAATCGCGTTGGCATGTGGTCCTACACAGTATTTTTCTGAATTAGGATAAGATTTTGAATCCCACCTTCAATACGGGATTTCAGGAAGCAACGGGGATATCATTTTGTTTTGAGAAGGTTGTATCACCCATAATTCAGGGAGTACGTGAGCGGTGATTAACCATTAGTGGAGCAGTGTGAAAGTAATTTTGGGTTCATTGTGATCATTTCTTTTCCACAACGATTATAACTAGCAAGTGGAGTATAGTACGGTAATTGGAGGAGGATATTATCTAATATTAGGGTTACGTGGGATCACTCGTACCTATTTATTGTGAACAAGATGCTTAATGAGGATTTGGTGTGGGAAAAACCTTAACTTTTCCTACTCTGAATGTTAAGAGATGGGCGGATAATCAGAATTTTGGATAGGGTGAGTTAGAGTCTGACGACAATGGTGGAATTCTAAGACTGTTTTAGGCGAAAAAAAGTGGTTAGATGTTCGTATGGCTTCTCTCAGAATGGGAGTTTTGTGTTTAGATAAAGCCGAGTGGTTCTCAGGTGGTGAGGTTCGGCCTCCCAATGATATTGAAATAATAAGGAATTAATAATGTATATGCATGTCTTATGCAATTATTTTTGGTTAAAAGAACAATGAGAAGTGTATTTAATGAGAGTGTTAAACAAGCTTGCTGTGAGGCGGGGGCTATAGGGATTGAGGGACTTACTATGTAAATAGTTTGCGTGCTAATTAGTTATATTTATTCAAGAGAATTTTGTTGTATTAAATTGATGAGATTGAGATTTGTAGTTCTCTTTCGATGTTGTGGGAATTAGATGCTTTATACCTTGTTACATATGATACAAGATAGGCCTTATTTTCTGAATTTCAGGAAAAAATTCTGTTATTAGAGGGGAAGTATGTAATACCCCGTATTTTTATGGCTTTTAAATTTAGGGATTTATTAAATTTAATTGAGATAAATTAATTTAATATTAATTCAGAAATTTGTTTTAAATGTTACTAGCGTGACGAGAGTTAGTAATTATTGGAAAATTATTGATTTGTTAAATATTATTTAGTGAGTAGAGTAATACGTAGGATTAAATTTATTAAAATTATCACGGGTGAATAAAATGGCAATTATGGAAATTTAAGTCAGGACGCGCCTGTGTCGTGTCGGGACTAAATTACTATTATTAAAATTGAATAAACTATAAGTTGCCTATATGGTCATTTCGATTGCGCCAATGTGTCTGGAAGGGTTGAGGTAGTCAAAAAAGTGTACCCCGGGGTTTATTTTGGGTTTCGAGACGTTTTTAGGCCTAACCGATAACTCGGGAGGGCATTTTGATAATTTTCTATTTTTGGCCTTTAATAATGACTAAAATCATTAGGATTATATCAGATGGAGTTCCATGGAAGTTAGGGTTCTTAGAACCAAAAGGGAAGGAGGCCATAGGAAGAATAAGGGAAAAAGCTTTCCAAGTGTTCAAGGCCAAGAACCACCAATCTTGCACCCCCACTCTACCAAAGTGTAGATCGAAAGAAGAGGATTACTGCGATACCAATTAGATTCATCGAATCAGACCTTTAATTCTCAGGCAAGTATCTATCTTGATTCTCTTTTAGTTAATGTCTCACCATGTTAAATTAGGATTGTTGAACCTAGGTTTCATGGAAGAATTTAATGATTTAGAGAACCCAATCACATGTTGTAGAGAAAATAAACATGTTCTAGAATCTCAATAATATGTAGAGAATTACCCACAAAATTTGAACAATTTAGAAGTGAGAAATCTGGAAAAAGAATTAGAACAATGGAAGTTAGTGAAAAATTAGGGTTCTTGATAATTAAGGCATATTGGCCCTTTAATACAATCACGTTGACGAAACTATACATGTCTTACGTAGAAATTCATGCATATATGTATATAGAACCAGTAATAACCTTATTTGGGAGTTTGGACGAAATTGATAGAGGTTTTGACGACTTGTGGAGATGAAACCCGTAGGATGGATATGTAGAATCTGGAAAATATCTAGGCGATCGATCGATCGACCTTGAATGTTGATCGATCGACTGGATCAATCGATCGACCCGCTACCTTCAATCGATCGAGCTCTTCAGAATTTTGAAGCTTGTTCTTTATTCTTAATGATTAACCCCGTGCCACTTTGTGGGAACCCTTAAACATATTTTATTTACAAATAATGGGACTTGGGAAAGACCAGTAGGTCTGTAGGTGATCGTGTTGAAAACCGAGCGTCCGTGTATATATGCCAGTCGTTGTTATCGGCTTCCAACCGCAATACAAAGAACCTAAACTTTAACTACACTCTTATGGAGTATAGTGGCGAGTCTGGGTATCGAATCCACAGGGAATGTTTAGTAGATTTTAATTGATTTATTACTTCAAAAAATAAAGTGTAAAAGTTGATGATTGGGTGAGAAAGGATAAAGTGAAAAATAAAGAAGTTAACTAAAACTAATTAGAAAATTAAGGTAGAGACACAATCCCCCAACCCTAGAGAATTGATGGTATAAAACTAATCGTAAATTTAAGTGATTAATTAGACCCATAATTAGGTACTCCCAAGCATTACGTATATGAGGTTCAAGCCCGCATTATAGTTAATCAGAGGACGAGTAAATCGGTATTGCAATAGTGACACTCGAATTGCATTCTGAAGCATCCCAGTTATCCTGAAGCAAACGAGATCCAAAGATCTACAATTGTCATGTTTCTACGCAATACGGTCGTAATAAATCATTAAATTTAGAGGACTAATTTTATACACATGCAACTACCACATCAGGTTGGGTTCATGCATCCCAACCTTTAAAAACCTAGCCTAACATGGTGAAATTAATAATAAAAGTGCTGGAAATAAAAGTTACCAAGTTTGAAGAACAAGAACATGCAAGAAGAAATCAAAGATTGAAGAAAAATCGGAAAAGCTCTTGAATTAATGGTGCAAAGTACGTAAATTCTTCTCCTAGATGTTCCTACTTCTTATGGAGCTTTTACATCAATGAAATCTGAATAAAAAGAGCCCTAATGACTAAATATAGGCTAGAGGTCGTTTAGAAGAGTCCCCCAAATATAAAACTCTTTTGGTTAAAAGATAAGGACAAAACCAAAATCCCGTATCTGGAAATTTGTCACACTTAGAAAGCGTGACTGATTTTGTAACGGATCTGGAGCGTGACTAATGGCCGGATCGGTTCTTTTAATTTCTGACCGGATCGATTTGGGTCTGAAATATTTTTTCTTGGATTTCTTTCTCAACTTCAAATGGTCATAACTTCTTCACCGTAGCTCAAATTGAGGTGCCGTTTTTTCAAGTGTTCTTGTAATTGAAAGCTATTCAACTTTCCAGTTGGCCCCACCTCCGGACTAAGGCTGAAAATTTACAAAAATTCTCTTCAACTCCTCGATTCTTGGTTTCTTTCACTATTTTGAGTTATCTTTTCCATCCTTCTTGCATGAACTACCTGTAAAACACATAAGAGATATACAAAATACGAAATACGAAATACTTGCCAAAAAGGGTTAGTAGCATAAATATGAGACAAATCCAAGCTATTTACACCACACGTGATCATAAAAATACCGGAATTAAGGGGATAAGTGTGAAAAATTTACTCCTAATCAAACCCCCCTAACTTAGAAGTTTGAGCGTCCCGAGCAATGTAAAAGCATAAGATCATGAGTTAAAGACCCTTCAAAAACTTTTACTGGGATAGAATACCTCTTTTGCGGGCAAGCGATTGCATTTAGCGTATGCAACAAGACTTTAAACCTCTAGGTTACCCTAGTAGGACGAGTGGTGTATCGTGAGGGTTTGCAGTGAATATACCCACAAAATTCTTTATTGACTCAAAGAAAAATCAAAATACTTAAAAATTGTACAATTTAAACTCCCCAAAACACTCACCTTAAAATCATATTTACAAGACTCAAGTCATAGTGTGTGTGTGTGTGTGTGTGCGAAGCCAAAAATCGAACCGCTAACTTCCACCGATTGATCATTACGTTACTTTCTGAAAATTCATTTTGATTCAAATGCTCACGGGATGCTCTCTCAAATGAATCACTCGGAATGTGGATATTTTCTCGGTGAGCGTGATATAAAGAGTAAATATAATGGACGCAAAGTCATGCACACAAATTGAAAGACAAAAATATATGGTGAATAGATCTCATCATCAGAATACGGTCATTGGGAAATGGGAACATCGCCTCTTTTTCACACATTTAATCTCTTATGTTATCTTTTGTCCCTTAGCTCTCCACGCGGTAAGTCATTTCGCAATTCGGACTCGGTTAGGACTTTTTCGGGTTTAAGGTGTAATTGGGTAACATGGAAATGGTTGGCAAATTCATAATTGGAATTTTTTTCTTATGATGTCCCTTAGTGCTTTTTCGGGCTTTTGCTCATTTTCTATTCCTTTTCTCTATTTTTTCTGTTTTTCACTTCTTTTCTCTTCTTTCTATTTTTGTTGAGCATTTCTATTCTTTTTCTTGCCCATTCTTATGCACTTTCTGGACTTTAATGAATATTCCGTTTTCGCAATTCCGGGCTACTTGAGTTTTTCGGGTTACCAAACGAAAAGGATAAATTTTATTCGGCTCAATTGGGTTATCAAAGGGATAATTTTTCACATCTTTTTATGGCTAATATTTTTGGGTAACAAACGATGGCCTACTTCATTGTCTGAATTACTTATTAATTTACCATATGCGTCTCAAGATTAATTCAATTTAGAGATTTGTAACGTGCGTTTCGAGACAACATTCCCTTTTCCATAACCGATCAAAACAATAAAATAGAGATCCTCAACAACTTTTGTAAAATGCTGAATTAGAACTATGAGTTAACCATTAACTCGGATTGATTTAAAAACTCAAAAAGATCGATAGGCTCGAAATCTCACCGGGTTTTGTTAATCTCCACAATCATTCGTTAAGTCGTCAATTTTCGTACAATTTCCATCTTTGGTTAATTTCGAATTTGTGCATTTGATTTTACAACTTGAGACAGAAAAATGTGACATTCTTGAAGCTTTTAAATTCCAATCTTTATTTATTTTGAAGAAAAATATTTTTGGCTTTTTTTCAAAAATTTTCAATTTTTTTGAAATTTTTTAAATTTTCGAAAAAAAAAACACACTTGGAAAGAACATGTGATTGAATCAATGAAACTAAATAATAAATGGGAAGAATATCCCACACCCCCTAACTTAAATGTTGCATTGTCCTCAATGCGAATCAAGAACAAAACATAAAGAGAGGAAAAGGAAGAAATTACCCAAAATGGAGCGATCCCCGAAAAGTACGAGTCCATTAAATCTACAAAACATGTTAGAACCAAGCATAGAAAAAAGAATAACAAAAACTCTAAGCTAAAAAAATAAAAAAAAATAAGCTAACTATTGTACAACCTACGTTTTCAAATTCTAATAAGTTATACACTAGAAGTCGAAAAATTTGAGGGTCTACCCAAAATACAATATGACTTTGAGGGATTAATGGTGTGCCCTCACTAGGATGCATGCCTCCCGAAATATAAGGATTCCGTTTGAACAACGGAAGGCATGTGTGAGATGGAAAAAATAAATCATCACCAATCAAAAAATTTAACGAGATGATGGTGGTTTGGATGCTAGGAGGGACAAGTACAATTGAGATCCAAGAAAAATATAATCACCTCCCAAATATTTTTCAAGTAGCATGGAGAGAGGAGCACACAAAAAGGAAGAGACCATATTAGAAAACAATTCTAGCAAAGTGTCTTTGTCGGTAAAAGGTGTAAACGTTTCAGAATTTTCAACCGACTCATAGGAATCTAGCTGTACTTCTAATGGTTCAATAACGGTGAACGGAAATGGTGATAAAATAAACTCAATCTCAAGTGATTTATCATCACTCGGAGATTGAATTTCAAGGGAGCAAGACTCACTTTCAATGAGATGTTCTTCAAAAATTTGAGGTGACACACAAGTCTCAACCACCTCTTTGTTTTCCAAAATAGAACGCACATCATCGCAAAGTGTGACCATTTCCTTCACAAGACCATAATCGATATTCTTTTTGCTTTGGGTGGAAAGAAAATCCAGTACTCTTTTGGTTAGAAAAATCGTGTTTTCTTCCAAAGTAGGATCCCTTGGCTCTAGAACCTCGGATTCCTCATTTGGTTGAAAACCTTATATAGTTTCACAAATATCGGAAGAAAAATCGTTATTGGATTCCCCAAAATGATTTTTTTTCGATATTCATTTTCAAGCTTTTCATACGCAAGATTTAGAAAGGCCTCACCCATGGTAGTAGGTCGAGGCACGGATTCTTGAGAATATTTAATATAAATTTCTCTCCGATATTCATTTTCAAGCCCTTCATACTCTAGAGTTAGAATGGCCTCACCAATGGTAATAGGTCGAGCCACGGACTCTTGAGGATAAAATTTTTGAAAATGATTACCATATGAACCATTATAATTACCGAACTCACCATGAAAAGACATGATTACCGAATAGTATGTAAATGGAAACTCGCGTACATAGGTGTGCAATTGATGATTCAAAGTTTCTTGGCGCTCAATTGTGCAAGGCTACAAAAAAGGTTAAAACAAACAAACAAACAAAAAAATACTAAAAAAAATCTTTCGAAATAGTAAATAAATTATAATCTATAACAAAACACTCCCCGGTAACGACACCATTTTGATCGTGTTGAAAACCGAGTGTCCGTGTAAATACGTCAGTCGTTGTTATCGGCTTCCAACCGCAATACAAAGATCCTAAACTTTAACTACACTCTTATGGAGTATAGTGGCGAGTCTGGGTATCGAATCCACAGGGAATGTTTGATAGATTTTAATTGATTTATTACTTCAAAAAATAAAGTGTAAAAGATGATGATTGGGTGAGAAAGGATAAAGTGAAAAAATAAAGAAGTTAACTAAAACTAATTAGAAAATTAAGGTAGAGACACAATCCCCTAACCCTAGAGAATTGATAGTATAAAACTAATCGTAAATTTAAGTGATTAATTAGACCCATAATTTAGTACTCCCAAGCATTACGTATATGAGGTTCAAGCCCGCACCATACTTAATCAGAGGACGAGTAAATTGGTGTTGATGTAAAAAATTAGATTTCTTCTAATTATTTAATCACAGATAAATATAAATGAGACAAAGAATTTTAAAGTGGTTCAGCCTTATAAGAATGGCCTACGTCCACTGTTTCTGTTATTGCCAAGTGTTTTGGAGTTCTCGATATGTAATTCTATCAAGAAAATACGGTCCTCTTGAATGAGGGTGATACAATGTATTTATAGCCCTTGGGCCATACATGTGAAAGGGTAAATAATTAATGCCCTTTAAGAATGTACGTCTGTATGATAAGCATTCAATGAATAGTTGAACTGTTGATTATCTGGCAATCAATGTTGTGGCCGAGATGCAGCTCGGACCGCCTTAGTTGATCGTCGTTTAGGAGTTCCTCGGAGTGTTGGAGTTCATCGGAGTACACTTGCTGCTCGGAGTGAGTATGACTTAGTCGAGGAAATAAACTTCCTCGTAGGTTGACACGTGTCTTCTTATTATTCGTCTATATCAGCATATTAATTTTGGTATCAACAGAAGCCCCCAATGTTTCATATTTCAAACTTTGAGGAATATGGAACATTCTTTCTCGGTATATGGCAATATTAAATGACCTTCCTGGTTTTTAGGAGCATTTTCTCCGTGTTCGAATGTCTTCCAAATTCGCAGAATTCGCCTTTTTGAATTTTTATAAGCGCTTCGATCTTCGCGCACTTTTTGTCCTTTTAGCCGTCGGTAGCGTAATAGTTTCTTTTTGTAATCATTTCTTTCGCCGTTTCCCAAAGAAAATTATTTAAGCTTCATTGGCAATCCCATCATCCTCTACCTTTTCCAATTTCTGCTTTCGAGTTTTCCATAGTCTTTCTCTCTCTTGTGCGTTCATCCCTTTCTTCGTTTGTTGTCAACATATCTCCTTTTTCCTGTAAGATCCTCTTCCTTCTTATTCATTTCTTTTATTCACCATGGTTTATGTTATTGAATCTCTTGAGAAATTCCGTTCTGATTTTTCTATTCCATCTTGGGTAACTCGGGAGGATCTTTCTGAGCCTTTAGATTACTTTCGTTTGGCTGAGGGACACTGGTTCCCCAGCCTCTTTATCGCCGAATGTGGATTTTCTTTTCCACCAAACCCTTTGTTCTTAGAGTTCTGTCATTATTTCGATGTTGTCCCTGCAAAAATAGCCCCCAACACATGGAGAATAGTTAATGGGGTGTGTAGGTCAAATCAAACTCATGAAACCCGGATAGGAATTCCTGAGATTATGTATTGTTACAGATGGGCTATTCTAGACAATATTTTTTATTTAAAAACTAGATTTTTGAATAGGGCCTTAGTAGTCAACCTCCCTGATGCCAATAGGGATTATTTTGAACATGGGGTAGTTATCAAAAACTGGCAACATGCCCCTTTGATTGGAGATGAAGTATATCAAGGTCCCAGATGCCCTCTATATGGCAATGGGATAGGTTGTTTTCATCTTATTTTATTTATGAAATTATGACTTCACGATGTTTGAATAAATGCGTGACTGATATTTCACTATGTATTTGTTTGCAGTTGGCAGCAAAAGAAAAACTCCAAAAGAATCAGAAGTAAATATTAAGCATTTGAAACTTATCTGGAGTTTGCATCAAAAAGTTGCAGACGAGCACATCAGGTATGCTTCATATTTGTTACAGTATAGGAGCTATACTTCATCCTTTACTGCTCGTCATGTGGTCAGCACTAGTGATCCAGTGTCAGTTCCTGAGGACTCTTCTCCAAAATCTCACATTCCTCTGAGTCAGAAAATGGGCAAAAGAAGAGTTCCTGCTATCTTTGAGGAGACTACCTCTGCTGGAGATGGAAAAAGAAACAAGAATGACGTCCCAAAGGGGACAAAGAAAGTAGATGCTGCCCCTTCTGTTGCTCCTCAGAAGGCTGCCGAGAAGCCCCCTGTGGCTCCGAGCAAGAAAGATGCACCTGTGGGAGTGGTCATCGTCTCCCCAACCAAAAACTCTTCTTTGGTTGAAACTATTGAAATGCCACCGAGGAGACTGAGAAAATCCTCCTCGGTCAATTTGGCTGACTCCATTCCCCAGCTCCAAGTTAGTGGAGCTGGTGTGCCAACTATTATTCCCCCGAGCTCTGCTATGAGCTCGGTGAAAACTTGGACTATTCCTGAAGTCCAAGGAATTGAGGAGAATATGTCAAGGGATATGCTTACATCCCTGGCTACTCGTCACATTGCTTCAGTAAGTTTATCTCATTCTGAACTTTCTTTCCTTCCATCAATACGTATATCTCTGTGCTGACTTATTATTATCTCTTTTTTCAGCTGGTGAGTTGTTTTAACACCATTGTGAAGAAGGATGAAGCGATCAAGGATTCTAGCTCCTCGTCCGGAGTGGATGATGCTTTATCGAGATTGACCAAGTCTCTGAAGGATTCCCGTCAAAAGTATGACGAGGATAGGGCTGATCGGGAGAAAAAGTTGGCTGCAGTTGAGGCAGAGAAGGTGCAGCTCGTTGAAGTTTCCAAGAGTTTGGAAAATAAAGTGAAGGATTTGGAGAGAGAGAATAAGAAGTATGCCGAGAAGCTCACGAACTTTGGGGAGCTTGAAAATAAGTTTAAATTGGCTGAGGAAGAGCTAACCCTTCTGCGAGAAGTAAATCGTCAGAAGGAGGAGCTGGAGGCTAAGTTGAAGGCCACCGAGGATCTTCTATCCGAGAAGCTCTCCTCGGAGAAAATAAAAAGAAAACTGGTGGTGAAAAAATCTTTCCGCACTGGTTGGGACAAATTATGGGACAGGGGGGTAGCGGCAATGATGACCCAAGTGCAATATGGGAGTCTTAAATACTTCCGAGATGGTTGGGTTGCTTCCCTGCAAGAGTTGAAGATTAATGAGGATTCAGAACTATTTCAACAGCATCTCCCTGGTCCTCCCCCAATTATTGAAGATGAAGAAGAAGACGAAGCTTCCTCCGAAGAATCGTCAATGGTAGTGGGTGATCCCATCCTTACCCAGCCTGCTGACGAGGAGCTTTCATCTCTACCTGCTCCTCCTGAACAAGTTCCAGCTCCAGCCGACCAACTCATTGTTCCCACCGAGCAACCGAGCTCCTCATCCCAGCCTCCCGAGAAAGTCTTGGGAGACAAGGAAAAGGTGTGAAGTTGTTCGGTATTTATTTTATTTTCTTTTTTGTCAAGTGTAACCAAGATCTTTGTAACTCTGCACTATGATCTAATAAAATTTGAGTTTTCCCTTCTATACGATTGTATCTTTTCTATTTGTACTCTGTCTTGATCTTCTTTTTGATGATTACTTTTTCTTTCTCTGCTAGTTTCTGGCCAGGATGGATCTGCTATCTGCTAATGATACAAAGTTGATGAAGCAATGTCATGAATATTATAATGCTGGTCACACAAACCTGAGTGCATCAGAAGTTGCCAACATCCTTGGTCAGGATGCTTCAGAGCAGGCAATCGAAGCTTATCAGTATCTGAAATGCTTACTTGACCGAGTTGTGGCCAATAATGTGGCTTATTATGAAATGATTGAAGACTTGCAAGGTACTCTCGATGAACTTCAGCAGCAGTATAAAGAGTCTTCAGCTCTTTTGCATGAAGGGTATGAGAAGAAACTCAAACAACTTGGTGATAAAGGCTATGACAAGATGCTTGCTGGCTATGAAGTGAGAGAGAGAACATTGAAAGAAGATGCCGAAGGGCAGAGGCAAATCGCTGAGCTATTGGAACAGGAAAACAACAATCTGCAAAAAGAACTAGCTCAGCTGAGGTCTGCTGCTTCATCTTCCACTGCCTTGGTACCGGTCACTGATGATGGATTCTCATTTTTAGAAGTAGAAAATGCCAAGTTGCGAGAAGAGTTAGAGGATTTGAGAAGAGCTGGGCCTTCTACTGCTATTCGGGGATGAGGAAGAGGTTCTCGTGGACGAGGAAGAGTTGCTCAGAATGTTGACGAGGAACAAAGTACTCAACCTGCTCGGGGACGACCAAGAGGTCTTCGTCGTACTGTTGAAGAAGCTCGTACTCAATCAGCGTTGGAAAACTAAGCATTCCAATTAATGGCTAAGAACCAAGCTTTGTTTGACATGTCAAAGAAAATTAGAGAACTGGAACAACAACTCTCTTCAAAGACATCAGCGTTGGAGACTAATGAACTTTTCATCCAAAGTCTTCACGAGAAGCTTGAAAGGTTGACATTTCAATTTCACAAACAGCCTAGGGAATTCTGGATGGCTGGATACAATGAAGCCCTATTCCATTTAGATGATCATATCCAGAATGCCAATAATGAGGGCTACAATCAAGGTTGGTTGAATGCCTTGGGCGTGCTGAAGCTCGAACAAGGACACTACCTGTGGGACTATTATGATCCTGGGGTACTTGAATTGCCTGTGCCACCGTATAATTTGGACATGGAATGGATCCCAGCTCGTGCCATTCCTCGGAGCTTAATTGCAAAATACCTCGGTGACTACAATCTTCATTCTCAGATCGAGGTATCTCGTCCCGAGCATCTACTGGACACACCTTCAGTAAAGAACATCAGAATGCTTCGAGATATTAACTTCATTAATTATCCCCTTTGCCAGGAAGATCCTCCTGCTGGCGAGGAGCCTATTTTAAAAGCAGAAGGGAAAAGACCAGTAGAATATGAAATTCTGATGTAATAATTAGTACACAATTTAATATCAATGTAATAAATTTGTGTAATTCATTTTGAATTTAATGAAAGAGTTTCATTTTTGTTTGCAAATTTGTATTGCTATTGTCTTGTATTTGTCAAACACTTTATATTCATGCTTGCATAACAATATTGTGTGGTTCATCGACCAACTTAGTAAAAAAAAAATTACAAGTATTAGTAATATTGCTCGATCACTTGATAATAAAGTAATGAGTATAAAAATGTTTAAAATTTTTCCAACCAACCAAGGTTGTTAAATTGTGCTCGTCGACCAATTATAGTTAGTGGGTTTTTATCCCCGACCATCTATACTTGGTACAATTTGGGGTATTTTCTCCTCGTCGACCAACTACAGTTAGTGGGTTTTGATCCCCGACCAACCATACTTGGTTCAGTTTGGAATATTTTGTTCTTCGAGGAACTTTTTGTATTTTCTGTAATAATCTTACCTCCCGACCAACATAAGTTGGCATTTGAGAGCGTATCTTGTTTCCTAACCAACACGTTGGCATTTTTAGGAATGTCGAATTGTTGTTATCGCCCGGAGTTGGTCTGAGTTCGAACTATCATGTCCACTTGCCCTTTTACCAAAATTGGTCTGAGCCAGTGTCAGCCTCCTAACCACTGGAGTATGGTTTGTTCTCGCCCTTTTACCAACCAAAGTTGGTCTGAGCTTGAACTATCGTGTTCTTTCCCTTTTACCAATTGGAATTGGTCTGAGTTAGAACCATCATGTCCACTCGCCCTTTTACCAACCGGAGTTGGTCTGAGCTAGTGTACGCCTCCTAACCAAAGGAGTATGGTTTGTTCTCGCCCTTTTACCAACCGGAGTTAGTCTGAGTTCGAACTATCGTGTTCTCGCCCTTTTACCAACCGGAGTTGGTCTGAGCTTGAACTATCGTGTTGTTTTTACTGTCGAACAACGTAGTGTTACACACTAGTATTCCCCAAAAAACTTTCAATAAAAAGAGAGAAGATGGCGAAATATCGTCGTTTTATTCATATTGATGGATCTGCTTTAAGTTTTACATCACTGATAATACTTGCGTAGGTGTTCAGCATTCCATGCATTCTTAAATTCCTCTCCTTCTAGAGTTGCTATTCGGTAAGTTCTTGGTCGAATAACTTCTGTAACTCGGTAAGGTCCATGCCAGTTTGCTTCCAAATTATTGTGCTTCTGAATGACCTTCTTTAGCACATAATCTCCTTCTTTTAAGTCGCATTTTTTCACCCTCTTGTTGTAGAACAGGGTTGTTCGTTGTTGATAAGCAGCATTCCTAATGGCTGCCTCTTCTCTAACCTCCTCAAGCATGTCCAAATCTAATCTCCTCATCAAGTCGCTGACTGGGGAATTGAAATTCAGCACTATGTGTGTTGGAAGACCCAACTCGACAGGTATTACAGCCTCACTTCCAAATGCCAGCATATATGGTGATTCTCCAGTTACTGCTCGGGGGGTTGTTCGGTAAGCCCACAATACTGACTGTAGCTCATTGATCCAATTAGCTTTAGCCTCACTTAGCCTCTTCTTCAAACCATTTAGTAATGTTCTGTTCGTCACTTCAGTCTGTCCATTGCTTTGAGGATGGCCTGGTGCTGAATGAACCTTCAAAATGTTTGACTGATGACAATAGGCGGCAAACTCCTCGTTATCAAATTGTATTCCATGGTCTGTGATGAAGGCATGAGGGATACCATATCGGCAGATGATGTTCTTCCAAATGAACTGGTACACCTTCTCGTATGTCATATCAATAAGTGGCTCAGCTTCTACCCACTTAGTAAAATAATCTACTGCGATGACGAGGTACTTGAATCTTCCTCGGGTCGTTGGCAGTGGTCTAACCAAATCAATTCCCCACATGGCAAATGGCCAAGGGGAAGTTATGGGTGTCAACAATGCTTGTGGAGTTCGTCGGATGGAGGAAAAACGTTGGCATTTATCATATTTCTTAGCATAGGCTATACAATCAACCCTCATCGTTGGCCAGTAGTATCCCTGCGTCATCACCCTTTGGAAAAGTGTCTGACCTGCTACATGGGCTCCACAGGACCCTTCATGGATCTCTTCAATCAAATCTTTCACCTCGGAGGGATGTACACATCTTTGCAAACCTGCCATAATTCCTTGTCTATACAAAACACCATTAATTATTATATACCGAGCAGCTTTAAACTTCAATTTCTTGGCAGCGAGCTTATCCTCTGGTAATTCTCCTTCCTCAATATATGCCCTGATGGGATCCATCCAAGATGGTCCTAAATCAAGGGTAATAATATTCATCGTCAGGTCTTCATCTATGCTCCGACTTTCTAATACTTCAATTGGTATCGTTCTTCGTAGCTCGGTACGAGTAGCTGATGCTAAGTGCATCTGCTTGTGCATTCTCCATTCTTGGTATTCTGATCAACTAAATGGCATCAAATTCTGCCAACAACTCCATCGCCTTTGTATGATACTTGACCATTAATTCTCCTTTAACTGCATATGTTCCAATCATCTGATTCACAATTAATTGAGAATCACTGAATACCATTAGTTGTTGCGCTTCCATAATCTTTGCTAAATTAAGACCTGCTATCAAGGCCTCATACTCAGCCTCATTATTGGAAGCTTTGAATTGGAATCGCAAGTCATATTCCATGTCAATCTCGTCTGGGGTGTTCAAAACAATCCCTGCTCCACAACCTGTTGTGCAAGATGACCCATCTACATATAATCTCCATGTAGGTAACTCGTCTTCAAATTTCTTATCTGACAAAGTTCCTCGGTGAAATATTTGTTGTTTCCTTTCATCCTCCCCTGATATTTTTTGTTCCTCGTCGATCATCTCTTCTCGCCCTTTTACCAACCGGAGTTGGTCTGAGCTCGAATTTGATGATCCTTCAATATCCACAAGCCCTTTTACCAACCGGAGTTGGTCTGAGCTTGTGTTTGTTGATTCTGTAACATCCACAGGTTGATTAGTGAGAAACTTTTTCTCCTCGGGGGTATCAGGATAGGTGAACTTTGCTATAAAATCTGCTACAGCTTGCCCTTTTAATGATGATCTGGGTTCATACACAATATCATATTCACCGAGTTCTATTGCCCAGTACATCAGTCTCCCTGATTTTTCTGGCTTATGAAAGGCTTGTCTCAATGGCATGTCGGTATACACGACGATGGTATGGGCCTAGAAATATGGCCTCATTCTTCTACTTGCCTCAATTAATGCCAATGCCAATTTTTCCAGCTTTGGGTACCTGATCTCTGCACCTCGGAAAGCCTTACTTGTGTAATAAATTGGCTTCTGGACTCCATTCTCCATTCTGATCAATGCCGAGCTGACTGCATTCTCTGATACTGCCAGGTACAAGTACAACTTTTCTCCCATTACTGGCCTGGACAACAGTAGAGGTGCTCCCAAATATTTCTTCAAGTCTTGAAAGGCTTTTTCACATTCATCATTCCACTCGAAAGTTTTTCGAAGTGTTTTGAAGAATGGGAGGCATCTATCAGTTGCTCGGGATACAAATCTGTTGAGCGCTGCAACTCGTCCTGTAAGACTCTGCACTTCTTTCTTCGTCATTGGAGATCGCAACCCTAAAAGAGCTTTGATCTTTTATGGATTCACCTCAATGCCTCGCTGGTTGACAATGTACCCGAGGAACATTCCATCTCGTACTCCAAATGTGCACTTCGTCGGGTTGAGCTTCATTTGGTATTTATCCAGTTGATCAAAGGTCTGACCTAAGTCAACTAGATGATCAGCAACTTTGTTTCTCTTTGTCAACATATCATCGACATAGACTTCCATATTGCAACTGATTTGTTCGGCAAAAACCTTGTTCATTAGCCGCTGGTATGTCGCTCCTGCATTTTTCAAACCAAAAGGCATAACATTATAACAATAAGTTCCCCTAGGGGTAATAAAAGAAGTACTTTCCCTGTCTTCAGGTTTCATTTTGATCTGGTTGTAGCCAGAGTAAGCATCCATGAAGCTGAGCAGCTCGTGTCCCGAGGTAGCATCTACTAGTTGATCAATTCTAGGCAATAGAAAGTGATCCTTTGGGCATGCCTTGTTGAGATCGGTGAAATCAACACACATTCTCCATTTGTTGTTTTTCTTCTTTACCATCACCACATTTGCTAACCAGTCTGGATATTTCACGTCTTCAATGAATTGGGATTTCTGGAGCTTCTCGACCTCCTCTTGTATAGCTTGATTCTTCTCGGGACTAAATACTCTTCTTCTCTGCTTTACAAGTTTGATCTCCTTATTCGCATTGAGCTCATGGCATAAAAAGTTTGGATCTATTCTTGGCATGTCTTCGTGACTCCATGCAAAAGTTTTCTTCCTGTTTCTCAAGAAAGTTATCAACTCCTGTTTTATTAAAGCATCCAACGTTGACCCTATCTGGGTTATTCGTTCAGGATGCTCGTCGTCCAGAATAACATTTTTTGTAGATTCCACCACCTGTCCTTTTATAAGTTGGGATTCATCTCTGGAATCCAGTGTTTTAATTTTTGTACCTTCAACCACCTGGTAGGTAGTAGTCTTTTTCCTTAACTCTTCAAGCTCCTCTTGCTCGGCAGATGAATAATAGCATTCCCGAGCTACTTTTTGATCACCTTTCACAACTCCTACTCCGAAATTTGTTGGGAATTTTAAACACTGATGTACTGTAGATGGAACTGCTTCGAACTTCTTCAAACCAACTCTTCCCATGATGATGTTGTAAGATGATTTCACATTCTTATCCATCACAAAGAAGCGTATTCTTTCTGTTAGACAAGCAGGCCAAGTTCCAATGAATATATCCAACTTGATCGTCCCAAGTGGAAAAACTTTCTCGCCAGCAAAACCCAAGAGAGGTCTATGATAAGGCTCCAATTGAGATAATTTTAAATTTAAACTGTCAAAGCATGAGTAGAACATGATGTCTGCCGAACTACCATTATCTACCAGAACCCTTGAAATCACTACTTCTTTCATCCTCATTTTGATCACCAAAGGGTCGTCGTGAAGGTAAAGAACACCTGCAAGGTCGTTTTTAGAAAAACCAATGACCAGCTTCTCTTTGTTTATTTTTCTTGGGCGATCTTCCTCAGCCAAATTTATCCGTTGAATGTATGAGCAAGCCTGAGCCTCACCGAGGTAAGCTTTTCTTTCTGCAGTAAGATCTCCTCCTCCTGCATCTCCGCCTATAATGACATTATAATCAAATGTTCCAAAACGTATTAAAAATACCTCGAGTTCTGGTTGTCTTGGCCTTTTGGGAAGATCGGGGTCATCCTCTGTATCATCTTCATGATCTCTCTTCTTTTTCTCCTCTGCTCGACGAGGAGATCTAGACTTTTCTCTAGTTCGGTCATTATTTTTTCTTTCACCTCCCCGATCAACATACTTTGTTAGCTTCCCTCTTCGGATGAGTGTTTCGATCTCGTTCTGAAGAGCTATGCAATTTTTGGTCATATGGCCATGATCGTTATGGAACTCGCAATATTTCTCCCTATTCCTCGTGTTAGGGTCTGACCTCAGTTTCTTTGGCCACTTTACTTCCTCGTTATTCTTGATTTCTTCCAAGACATGATTAATACCCATTTTCAAAGGAGTATAATTATCAAATTTCTTCAGGACTTCCCATGACGACTTATTATTCTTGGAATGCTTGTCACTGCTATTGCCCTTATGCTCTTTCTTCTTAGATTTGTCGTCTTCCACCTTGGTTTCTTTATCCATATTCTTCTTCGCAGCCATAGCCTCCTCGGCATTCATGATTTTGGCCGCTTTTTCCATCAACTCTGACATAGTTGTAGGTGGATCTTTGGCCAAAGTGTAATACAACTTGTTAGGCAACAACCCACTCATCAAGGTGGTGATTGCTGTCTTTTCTTCATAATCTATGACTTCCAGCTTCTCGTTATTGAAACGAGTTATGTAATCTCTAGTACTCTCACCAGATTTTTGTCTAACACTTAACAAGTGTGCTACTCATTTTACTGGCTTTGCTCCAAAACAGAAATTGCCAATGAACAACTCAGCTAACTGAAAGAAAGTTGAAATCTTACCCCGAGGAAGATTGTTGTACCATATCTGGGAAGATCCAGTAAGAGTTCCTGAGAATGCTCTACATCTCATCTCGTCGGGGATGACATAGATGTCGGCAACAGCTTGATATTGCTCTATGTGTAGAACATGATCTGTCTTTCCATCATATTTGGGGGTCACCACAGGTGCTTTAAACTTTGACGGGGTAGGGAAATCCATAATGGCCTGGACAAAAGGTGTCCCTTGAACAAAATTTCATTGTAGGGGATTCTTCGCCTTAGCCATTTCTCCTAATCTATCCTCCAACCGCTGAATGGAACCTTTCCACGCATCATTTCCTTCCTCGGGCTTATTAGTTCGAGAAATTGATTGTTCTGATGTGGCCTCCTAAGATCTATCTTGACGAGCAACCGGTCGTGATTGTGCTGATCCTTCTCTTAGATCTGATGGTTGTCGAAAACTCCTCGACATGGTTTTAGATGGACTCCTATTCCTCCTAGGGCCTAGTCGACTGAAAGGAGACACTCTACTCAGTCTTTCCAAAGCACTAGGTCTCTCTGGGAAGAGAGTGATACATTGATCAGTATCTGTAGCCCGTATTGATGAAGTTCGCCCAGGTTGATAAGAGAAATCATCAGATTCCTCATTACGATACGCATCTGTACGCTTGGATCGTGAAGAAAGTAAATAGGTTTTCCTCTGACCACTTCGTTGTCTCGAATGTGCAGGTGCACCTCCATGAAGGGTCTGTATGAGTTGCCGCATTGTCTCTTGCATGGCGGTTTGTCCTTGAGCCAGGTTCATCATAATTCTAGCCAGATCTGGAGGTGCAGAGGGATTTGGAGGATTTCCAGCATTTCCAGCGTTTCGATTGCTGGATTTTGGATTATCTGCCATTGATGATGAATGATTTTTTGTGAAAAACGATAACAACAGTCGTTCCCACAGACGGCGCCAATCTGTTGATGTAAAAAATTAGATTGCTTCTAATTATTTAATCACAGATAAATGTAAATGAGACAAAGAATTTTAAAGTGGTTCAGCCTTATAAGAATGGCCTACATCCACTGTTTCTGTTATTGCCAAGTGTTTTGGAGTTCTCGATATGTAATTCTATCAAGGAAATCCGGTCCTCTTGAATGAGGGTGATACAATGTATTTATAGCCCTTGGGCTGTACATGTGAAAGGGTAAATAATTAATGCCCTTTAAGAATATGCGTCTGTATGATAAGCATTCAATGAATAGTTGAACTGTTGATTATCTGGCAATCAATGTTGTGGCCGAGATGCAGCTCGGACCGCCTTAGTTGCTCGTCGTTCAGGAGTTCCTCGGAGTGTTGGAGTTCCTCGGAGTGTTGGAGATCCTCGGAGTACACTTGCTGCTCGGAGTGAGTATGACTTAGTCGGGGAAATAAACTTCCTCGTAGGTTGACACGTGTCTTCTTATTATTCGTCTATATCAGCATATTAATTTTGGTATCAATAATCGGTATTGCAATAGTGACACTCGAATTGCATTATGAAGCATCTCGGTTATCCTGAAGCAAACGAGATCCAAAGATCTACAATTGTCGCGTTTCTACGCCATACGGTCGTAATAAATCATTAAATTTAGAGGAGTAATTTTATACACATGCAAATACCACATCACATTGGGTTCATGCATCCCAACCTTTAAAAACCTAGCCTAACATGGTGAAATTAATAATAAAAGTGCTGGAAATAAAAGTTACCGAGATTGAAGAACAAGAACATGAAAGAAGAAATCAAAGATTGAAGGAAAATCGGAAAAGCTCTTGAATTAATGGTGCAAAGTATGTAAATTCTTCTCCTAGATGTTCTTAATTGTAATGGAGCTTTTACATCAATGAAATCTGAATAAAAAGACTCCTAATGACTAAATATATAGGCTAGAGGTCGTTTAGAAAAGTACCCAAAATATAAAACTCTTTTGGTTAAAAGATAAGAACAAAACCAAAATCCCGTATCTGGCAATTTGTCACACTTAGAAAGCGTGACTGATTTTGTAACGGATCTGGAGCGTGACTAATTTTGTAACGGATCTGGAGCGTGACTAATGGCTGGATTGGTTCTTTTAATTTCTGACCGGATCGATTTGGGTCTGATATCTTTTTTCTTGGATTTCTTTCTCAACTTCAAATGGGCATAACTTCTTCACCGTAGCTCGGATTGAGGTGCCGTTTTTTCAAGTGTTCTTGTAATTGAAAGCTATTCAACTTTCCAGTTGGCCCCACCTCCGGACTAAGGCTGCAAAATTATGAAAATGCCCTTCAAATCCTCGATTCTTGGTTTCTTTCACTATTTTGAGTTATCTTTTCCATCTTTCTTGCATGAACTACCTGTAAAACACATAAGAGATATACAAAATACGAAATACTTGCCAAAAAGGGTTAGTAGCATAAATATGAGACAAATCCAAGCTATTTACACCGCACGGGATCATAAAAATACCACAATTAAGGGGATAAGTGTGAAGAAATTACGCCTAATCTGTAGGCAAGGTTCTGGTGATACGATTCATATGTGATTTAACCATGGGGTTTCGAGAATATAAATTTAGTGGGAAACCGGGTGTACACTATGGTATAGCTTGTGAGGATTAAGGAAGACTTAGACCAGTAGAGTAGTGAGGGTGTACCTACTGATTTTATATTATTTCGAGAGGAGCCACTTCGAGAGTCGAGAAGTACATAAGGATTTGTTATACTTAATATAATAAAAGAGTGATTTACTTATACGTAAAACTCGAGCGTGATATGTTACGCGTGGCTAGGATAATATTATGGGTCGTGGGCGCACCTAATTTAGACATGTGAATATATATATATATATATATATGACTATGTGATTGTGCATATTATATATCTGTGTAAAAATCATATCCGGGCTACTTGCTATCACGGGGGTTTCTGCGCCGGGACGGTCTTATCTCGATTGGACCTTTATGGGGGATATTGACTCGTACCCTAGAAGATAGTATCCTCGATACAGGCTATCCAAAAATAATAGTCAGATGTTCTAAGAGACGTGAGGTTATGTGCTGACCTCTTAGAACCTGGAACTATGCTTCACCTCCATTTGTTTATGTATTGTGTTAATACAGTTCGAGAGTGATTCTGGACTAGTATTTCCCTTAGTTTGTGTGATACGGGGACTTGATAGCAGAGTATGCCAGGACCATTGGTTTTATGTGGGGTGCCGTTAGTATATATAATATATGTGTGACTAATATATATACGTATATATATATGGGAATTTTCTACTGTGAGTATAAGTAGATAAGTAATGAATAAATGCTTCAATTTTATTATAAGCGTTCGGGAACTTTATAAGGGAAATGAGTTGTTCTAAATAACATAGAAATCTCGAAGAGAATGATTTCCTAAAGTAAATATCATAACCTCGCTTATCACCTGATAAAACCTTATGGAATAAGTTAGAGAAACTTATGAGATTTATTAGTACGATAGGCGTGCACACTAGAATGAGAGGTGAGAATTCTCAAGAGAGTGTCGCATACTAACATGGTTGTTGCATTAGCCGGTAAGCATTTTAAATACTTGCTAAACTAATTTTAAACTGTTTTACATTCGGGCTCTGACCCGTTTCCTATTATTTCTTCTCTTATATATATATATATATATACTAGGGTATGCCCGTGCCTGAAGGCACGCTAAAAATTTTCGATAGTGTATGTCGGTCTTAAACCTCATATAAATAAAAGGTCCACATCTTGAACCTCGTATTAAATTGAGTGTCAAAATTATTAACCGTGTAAAAATTGTCATGTATTTTCATGTTAACTTGGGTGTAAAAATTGTTAACTATGTCAAAATCGGGTTTCAATAAACACGATTAAATTCGACCCAACACGACACGATTAGACCAATTAGTAAGAAATTTAAAAAAATAGTGGATCTAAATAGAGTTGATGGTAGATCTACATAAAATCTATATAATAACCTTAATTGGGTCAGTATCGTGTCATTATTATGTCCTTATCAGGTCAATTTCGTGATAAAAAATTGAACACGAACATGACATGACCTGACCGCAAAAGACCATATCAATTTCATTTCGTTTTGTGTTATCATTTCGTTTCCAAAATAACAGTTAACCCGATTTAATTCTTTACAATGCATTTTTTTACCAAATAAAAGTGGAATTACCTATAAACCAAATTCAAACTATGATACAACCGTGTGTACCGAGTTGGGAGGTCAAGAATGTTACACCACTCTATGTTGTAAGGTTTTTCCAACCTCTAGACATGATGGATGCACATAAGAGGATCCATAACGGACTCCCGTGGAGTAATTCCATCCCCCTATCATTCTCATATGACATATTATCTATGATTTTGCTCTTCTAGAACTGCCAGGGAGTCGGTAAACAAAACTTCTAACATGACGTTATTGTTTCATAATAACAAACCCAACATCATTGTTCTTACGAAAACCAAAATCCCACTGAGAAAAAAAAAAGGTACCTATTTCAATGAATTAGGCTTTACTGCCTTAGTTTATGAAGAGTGAGTGGCATTTGGGTTTTGTAGAATATTACTCCCAGTACAAAATGTTAACAACTATAAGGCCTACATAATACACACGACTCAATATGTAAACTGCCCTCTACAAAATATCAACAACCCTGTTTCAAGATGGAAAACAACAAATATTTTCATCCCACATAGAGGAATTTCTTGACAACATATTACCTACTATTATATGACTTGCTAAATAGAATGAACAATATAAAAAATCAAATAAAAGAGTTAAATTCACTCTCCATCTTGAGTCTATCAATGTCACATCTTGAAAAAAAGCAGGCCAATATAACTTAGGTAATGGACATCCATAATTCTTGTATTTTTATTTCAAAGATCATACGCAGGTGATATGGGTTGTTGCAGGGGTAATCACTGGGCATATGAAACATCTTAGACAATGCTGATGTCAACTCAGCTTTGATGGAGCTAAAAATCAGGCGTGATACAGCTCCCGCAACTGCATTGGATGCCTGACCAATTTAAATAACCTGAGCGGGCTTCGCAATGGGCACATGAAAGCTTCCCCTCCAATGCACCTTCTTCAACTGTTGGCATCCAATGAAGGGTCTCAACAAAGATAGATGGGCACTCAATCTCAAAGGATGTTTCTCCCTCTCCTGGAACATGATCCACAACATTCTCCTGCCAAAACTCTCTGACATTTATTATAGTGATATGCTGTAGCAGATAGAACAGATTTATCCATAAATGCTCCAACCTCAGAAGGGGCTTCTTTGGTTTGCAAGACAGGATCAACACCTAATATTTTTAAACAGATGCATTTGTATATCGTTTTAGCATGATCAACCTTGAAACCCGTTCAATCCCTATAATGAATCCCTATAACAGAACCTGTATGCAATCTAAAAGCAACGTGTATGACAGAAGAACCTGTATGACAAAAGAACACAGAGAGGATTAACTCAAACAAATAAAAAATGTTTGTAAATAAAAAGTAAACTTTTAGTTGTTTGTAGCCCTCATCATATCTCCAAAACGGGCCGACGACAAATAGCTGAGCCTCCCCTTGATTCTCGTGAAAAAAATAGAACTCATCATTTAATGTTGGTGTAATCATAACATTTTAAGATCTGCCCATAAGAGTAACGCAATGGGGTGTAATACCTTGCAAGCAAGGGCACATGCTTCCATGGAAACTTTTTTTGTCACTCGTTACTCCATATCAAGCCTTTATACACCTAGAGGAGCTTAGAACTGCATTTTAAATAATCCAAACAGACCAAGAATTCAGGTTCTGTGTCCAAGATAACAAAAAGAGTATAAATCGATGAACCTTATCAGATATAGAATAGATGTTCTGGTCCAGATAACTTAAATCTAGAAAGAGCTGGATAAAGCTTTTAAATAGCAATTGCTCACATGTAAGAAAACAAAGTTTGTCCCTTGAATTATTCATTGAGGAAGATACTTTTTCCGTAGCAAATGGTATTTAAAAGCTTTATGCAAATATTAAGGTGTCACCATTGATATTTTGTCCGTAGCATTTCCAATTTTTCAAAAATGTATTTTTATCCCTTTTAGTGTCACACTACAAATAGGAAAAAATGCATTCGTCATGACACATTAATATTTGAAATGCAAACTATTGTATCAAATAGTGAAAGAAAATAGATGCAAGTAACATAAATTAGGAGGTGTTAACAACTTTACAACAGTATACCCATGGACAATTGATGAGATAAATGTTGGTTCCAACCCATATATGCCATGACAGTGTTGCACAGGATAAACACAAAGTTGACCTAATTTTATTCATTGCTGGACCTCTGGACACACAAATAAAAAATGATATAAGCCAAAAAATCAGCGCAACTCCGCTAATTATTCGTATTTATACTAAAAAACAATTACAGAGACATGAATAGCTCTGGAGATATTATAACACCCTCTGCGTCACCACTAAATTCATTTGTTTTTATCATGAAAAACATTCACCTGTGGCCCAAACTTAAGTAATTACCATATGGTTCCAACTATTCTCATGGAGTCATTATGTATTTAGAAAAAAAATGAAGGAGACAAAAAGTAAAGTAAAAATTATATAAATATTAAAGGAGACCAAATTTTATATAAAAGTAAAGTAATAAAGTAACTAATGAAATTACTGTCAAAATCACAGTTAAACAGAGACTATATACTTAAAGAATCATTTTTTCATGTCATGTATAAATTAGAAATGTATAATAACCTCAATAACTTACTTATGCAATCCATGCTCAATTTGCATGCCAAATGACTTCTGTCTACAACATTTAACTGTGTTTCATCAATGGTGTTAAAGGAATCCTAAAGTAATGAGAAATATGCATTTGACACATATATTTTTACTAATTGACGCATCACGTGAGAGATGAGATGGACAATACCTGTTACAACGAAAAAATACGAAATTAGTAAATGTAAACAAAATGAACAAAACAAAAATATTTATAGAAGAAAAAATATTCCATTGTGGATGAGCTAGCACCACGGAATGTTCACACATCTTTCAGAGTTTCTAGTCCTGCTGGAGGTCAGAGTAGAATCATATTTAAAGGATATGTCCCCTTAGGGTCTGCCAAATAGTCGCTGAGTGTGGCGGAGTTGAAAGAAATGAACGGTAATAATATATTCGCTGATGGAAAGGCCAAATCCCGAGAGTACCCAGGCGGGGTATGACAGTCCCCTGGTGAGGACAACAACATTTCACTCTATTAGATTGTGAAAGTTGCAACCATTGGCAACAACAGTTATGAAAAAGTATACAAAACGAATCTCTAACATATGCCAGATATAAAAATGGCAACTATGTGATGAGATCCAAGGCCGGTCCAAAACTAATATCAATAAGACCATAGAGTTGCATAAAAAACTAATAAAACTCAACAGTGTATTATTAGGTGTGCATAAGTTAATAATAAAACTCAACAATAAAAAGTCACCAAAACAAAAACAACTGCAGCCTATTTGGGCAACTATTCCATTCCACCTGAACATAATAATACAATGCTACAAAAAATTTATTATTCCCAACCCCGATCCATGATCAAGCAACAAAAAGAAGCATCAAATAAGTAAACCAAGAATAGATCATGACTTCATGGGCTGAGATATTGTATTCACTACGACATCTAATGAATTCCATGGTGTTAAATGAACCATGTATTCACTATGACACTAATAACATTTTTAGAATAGAGAAGAGAGCCTAATACACATACTACATAGAGGAGAGAAATACACTGACAACAGAGAGGGGAGCAGTTGAAACTAATACACTGCTGAAACTAATAACATTAAATGTTTGGTTTAAACTAATAACTCCATCTGATCCTACAAAAATCACCAAATAAATTTTTGAGATGCGCTAATCTAACTCCGACTTGCTCTTACTTTTCCTTTTCGCTTTAAATTTGTATTTTTCCATGAGTGTATGTACTATATTTGTGAAGTTTCCAGCTGCCATTAAAACCAAAAGTACCTAACAAAACATAACCTGCCATTTAGAAACAACTCTAACAAATGTGGTCATAAGTAGCTGTAGTCCAAAATATTCCTCAAACCCCAGTAAAATGAAGAGTATAGGATATAACAGCCACAACTGATTAAGGCAAATATGCTCAAACTAAACTGATTAAGGCATTCATGTAGTATAATATGCACCAAAATAAAACCAACCTGAAGATCCATGTCTCAAGCCAAATAGAATCTAACAACACCTTAAAACACCAATTTCAAGGAATTACTATGCACCTGAATGTAAAATGAACAAAAAATCGAACCAAAATCATGCCATTGTTAGAAGAAAATGAACAAAAAATACAGTTTATATGTGGTAGTACCCAAAATCGAACCAAAACGGTCAAATTTTGAACCACGTTTAATAAAGCAGGGGATCTAATACTTGGGTTTAAAAAAAGATTAGAGAGATTAACCTAGAAATTGTTCTTATTATTCAACAATGGAGAGTTTTCTCTCTTATCTCTGTCTAAATAGTGGTGACCAAAAATGAGATAAGTAAGGTATCCCAACAGTGGTGAACGAAAATTCAACAAATAAAACCAAAATGAAGATCCATGTCTCAGGCCAAATAAAATCTAACTAAACCTTAAAACACCAATTTCAAGGCATTACTATGCACCTAAATGTAAATCAAATACTAATCATGCCATTGTTATAAGGAAATGAACAAAAAAATAGAGCTTATACCTGGAAGTACCCAAAATCGAACCAACGAGTGAACCAAAATGGTCAAATTTTGAACCACGTTTAATAAAGAAGGGGATCTAATACTTAGTTGATTAGAGAAATTAACCTAGAAATTGTTCTTCTTCTTCAACAATGGAGAGTTTTATCTCTTCTCTCTCTCTCTCTAAACAGTGGTGAATGAAAATGAGATGAGATATTCCAACAATGGTGAACGGGTTAGGGTATGTCAGAGGTGGCTTCAACATCCAGCGATTAGATCTGATCCTCTTTGGTCTAGAGGTGTATAAGCGTGTGAGCATAAGGAAATATTTAGGCTATATTTGGTCGAGTGAGTCCTCGAGGTGTATAAGCATGGGGGTACAATGCCGAAAACATGTCGTAAGGTCTGTCGGCTGTGTTGGTTTAAAAAATGAGATGAGGTAGAGAAAGAGGTAGCTGAGAGTTTTGTTCATAGGTTGCATATGTCTTAGGTAGGTTTGTGTTTTAAGAGAAAATAACGGAGGTTTTGAGAGAGCAAGTGAGCCTTTGTGTAGTATTAAAGAAAATACCATTCTATCCTTGCTTTTGAATTTTAAAAAGAAGGGGGAAATAAATTAGAGTGTATCAAAAGAGGGGGAAATCAAAAATTTTAAGGGCAAAAGAGGTAGTGTAGGAAAAACTTAATTGGATGACATCATAGGTTAATCTTATGACATACATAAGTTTTGTAACTTATTATATAGATATATATATATGTATATAATACAGGTGCCCAGCCACAGGGGCGTCATGCTTAGGTTCTTTGGATCGGACGCGCTGCATCTTATGTTGGAGTTGCAGGCCATTGCTTAGACGACCTCATTGTTGACTCCACTCCTACTTTTATTTCTTATTAGTTAGGGCATGTGTCGCTCGTTTCTCTATTCAGTTGGATTTTTGTCAGAGATTTACATTCCTTTATATTTCCATTAGTTGGTACTCTTTGGGATTTAATTACCGTCCGGATGGTTTTATTTATAATTTAAACTGGTTTGATTTATATGAATGAATCTAATTCTTGTGTGTTGTTATCCATCTTTAGTATGTCAGAGTTCTTAAATTGTTGGTTATTTAAAAAGGTTTTCATATTTGGATTTAATAAAATGGAAATAAGGTTTTAAATTTTTTTTAGACTTAGCTTAATTATTTAGTGTGTTTAAATTGGAAATTTTATTTTGCGACAGTGGTGCTAAGAATGAACCAACCGTTCACCTTGATTTTAATTTAATAAAGGACTTATCACCCGGTATTTAATTAGGCGGGGTGTCACATTATATAGTGTTAGAAATCGAGGAAAACATAGCCCGCGGTCTTTCTTTTGCCATTAGTAGTGGAGTAATGGGAGGTTTAAGTGAGTTCACTAAGGTAAGACACCTAGGGTAGTAGTGATGCAACGAAAGGTGTCAGACGAATGCACGTTGATAATTTGGTAAGCGTATTAATTCTCAGGGTGAGGAATTAGAAATTCATGGATAATGTTAAGCTCAGAAAAAATTTGTGTAGTCGGGATAACCTGAAAATTCGTGGGACAGAGGATAGGTCGTTCAAAGATTGGAAATGATTCTTGATGATGAACTTGTTGATTTGTCATATTGTAATCACTCTTGGGTGAGTGTAAATCACTAGAAATGGTTTCCGTGGAAGCATCGATATACTTTGGGTGTTAGCCAAGGTAGCCCTAGGACTCGATTGAACATGATCATCAAGTGAGTTGAGACTCGGAGTCGATTATGGGACGTTCATGGTTAGTAAAATGGTGAGCGTTAGAGCATGTCGTATGTTGAGCCCTTAGGGACAAACCCCGTGTAAGGGCATGTAATGTGATCTTAGTTGTGAGGACTTCAATGATTTTGTCTTAGAGGGTTTCTATGACATAGAATGATAATTGGTAAACCCCATGAATTTGGAGAATCGATGGATCGAGAATTTTGGGTACGAAATTCCCCAAGGAAGGAAGTTTGTAATACCCCGCTCCAATATTTTATTTATTTTTCCATGCATAAGTAGTAATGATATAATAATATGGAGATTTGGATGATTATGATTGAGTTTATATTCTTATTTGTCTGCTTTGAAGGATTGATGTGGCAAAATTGAAATTTGGAGTGTTCGAACAAAAGTAAGATCGTTCGAAAGAAAATTTGGTCTCGTTAGAAGCATGGGGGGGCCAAATGAGCTTCAAACGAGATGCCACTATGTAATTTTTAAGGGTCGTTTGAATGTCGATAGAATCTATGAATCTAAAAAGATTCCCTTGTAGTTCGGATGAGGCTCAATGTCGTTCAAACGATGCGTTTCAAAATATTGTGTTTCAAATTACCCTTGTACGCATTTCAAAATTTTGTGTATCAAATTGTGTGATTTGTTGAGATGTCAAGATCTAGTGAGCCCAGATTGGGCAAAATGGAAATGTTAAGCTTTGGAGGGTTTTTATATGGATTTATTTTGCTCATTTTGAAGAAAGAAGAAGATAGAAGAGGGAGAGATAGGGTGTAATCTTCCACCATTGTTGGTTTCTTTCCACCATCCCACGACCATAAACCACCACATTATTATAGTATTCCATAATATTCAAGCCTATAACACCAATTTCTACCATTATTGAGTGGAGCTACAAATTTGTGGAGCTTTGTTGGGGTTTCTTGAGGATGGAGAAGGAAGCTTCGATGGAGTTTGAAGAGAGTTTGGTTGGGGCTTTTCTTGGAAGCTTAAATGGATGGAGGATGCATTTAGTAACCCCTTAAGACCACCTTTGGAGGTGGGGGTTGATCCTCCTACACCAATTTCTCTACCACCATTCAAAGTCTTTGAGGCGGGAACATATATCCCTAGTGTTTAAGGCTCTATTCGCATTACTAATAGTCTTATTATTAGATTAGATGAGTAGAATGCACATGAATAATGATGGTTTCAAGTAGATTAATATTAAATATTTTTATGGAATAAAAATATAGGTAAAAATGTTATTTTGTTGGAAATAAAGGATGAGTAAATATTTCAAAGTTTTGAAATATTAAAATTGGTATTTTATGAAAATGGTGTATTTTATAGCAATTTGATGTTAATCATTTTATGAAATAAAATGTTTGAAAAATGATGTTGATCTTGTTATAATGTTTGTTAAATAAAGTTCCAAAGTTTCTTTCAAAAATGGAGATTTCATGAAAATGGACATTTGTTGAATTTGAAGAAATTAAAAATGTCTTTATGTCTTGGAAAGCATAATTTTGCAAGTATTGAGAATTTCTAGAACAGAATGTATGTTTAACCCATTTGGTAGGATTTTAGGATTAAAATTCATCTTCTCATGCATATAAACTTGTATAATTTTGATAATGGACATATAAACAAGTTTAAAGAAGGTTTTGTTGAGTCTAAAGATGAAATAAGAACAATAGAAACTCTAATCTTCAAAGTGTGTGAAAAAGGTATTATAGTTGATAAGTGTAAGATTACAAGGCTATATGGGTTAATAAAAAAATGGTGTTTTTCTTATAAAGTAGTCTTATATGTTTAATGATTATTGACAATAAAAGTGTCGAAATAAAGATGTTTCTAAATAAGAAGAATGGTACTCCAAAAAGTTTAAAAGTTGTTAAGGTGTTAAAAACACTTAGGAAGTTAGTGCGGATAACTTAATGTTGATTGGAAAATGGACACTCTTTAAATGCAGTAAAAGGTGCATATGGAAAAAAAGGGTAAAATGATAATTTTATGTAAAGTGGAATATTTTTATGAATAAAAATGTTGGAAAGGGTGTTACACACGATAGTCCTAATGAATATGATTTTTGGAAATGCTAAAGTGTAAAGGACATGAAATGATGATTTCCAAAGTGTAACACAAGTTGGGGTGAAACCCCTAGTTTTGGCTTTGTTTGGGTAAAAAGAAAAATGGAATAATCTCGATATTTATAAAATATTAAAACACGTTTAATAGGGAAACCGAATGACACCGAGAAAATTAAGGAGGTCCCGGAGCCCTAGGGTGATAGACCCAAAACACTGGCCAGAGTATATGGTGACGTGGTCGACAATGTGGAGCACATTAAAGTACGTGGTTATTGGAAGATTATGAGATAAAGATAAAGGAATAAGGAACATGTCAAGAAATGGGTTAAGAAAACCTAACTTGAATGAATTAATAAATGTTCCTGTAAAGTTTAAAATGGGCAAGTAAATGTGTAAATTTATTAGGGTCCATAAGGTAAAGGAAACGTAAGGTAAGAGGATAAATATGTGGTTTAGCAACCTAAGTGGTTAAACCCATAATTAAAAAAAGTGTGTGTTGTGGAAGGTTTTCAAAGGCTAAATTATTATTTTCTAACACGGTGTTCTTGTGTGTTGAAAGGGTAATTTACAATAAAAATACTAATATGGGTCGGTTAAAATGAAAAAGGTAATTTCGTTAAAGAAATGGCTTTCGATCAAACCAAGTGTAGTTGTTTCAAGTTTTTAACCGTGCGTCTTAAATAATGTGAGAAATATCAAAAGCAGAAAAAGGAAGTCTTTTTACAAAATAAGGTTTTAAAAAGCAAAATGGTTTCATGCATTAAGTATATGTATACGTATGTTTATATATATGCAAGGTTGTTGCATGTTCACGTAGGCATAGCGTGTTAGAGTCTTCTTTCCATCGTTCGAATCTATACTGCATTTTGTATATTTCCCACTAAGAATTCATCTCACTCCCTCATTTTGTTATGGCAGGTTGGGTGCGATTTCGTACTTTGAGAATGTTATTCAAGTAAGTACTCTCTTTTGTTTTATGTTACTACCTCTGTCTGTATAGACTCCGGGGTACTCCCCACGTGTCCCTCACATAGTTTGACTTGAAATTGGAATCGCATGCGAAGAAAGTGAAATTCTAATTAACATAAAATTGGATTAGCGACACTATATAGGTTGTTTCATTGTACTTCACACCTAACACTCGGGTCGGAGTGGGTAAACTATGGGTAGCCCATAAATCTGGGTCAGGGCGTTATACTGGAACCCAATCATAACTCCCAAGTACCTATCCAGTACTATTTCAACCCCTCCCGGATCACCAGTGCACTTGAAATGGTTATTAGAGTCACCCAACTCTAAATATACTAACATCTCATTGACCGAGCCTGACATGCGCATATTGACCATAAATTATATCGATCCATCAATGTAAGACCCTATCGACATTTAAAAATAAACCATTATTTTCATTCATACGCCACATATAATAAATCACATAACTATTTACTTATCACACACAAGTAAATAATAATAATAATAATAATAATAATAATAATAATTAATTAATTAATCTTTTTTCTCGCTAACTAATATTTATCGAATCCAAATTTAATTTCCCCCAAGTACGGGATATTAATTTCTCCCTATAATAATGGAATTTTGTCCCTGAAACTCTAGCGTATCTACTAGAAAAAGCTTCGAATACTTTTTTCGCATGTCATCCTCACACTCCCACCTTTGACTGAACAGGTCTCTCCTCATATAAAATATCTGGTCTTAAGTCAATCTCCTCTAACGGTATATGCCGATAAGCTACATCAATCATAAGATACTTCCTTAACGATGACACATGGTACACGCTATGAATCCACTACAAATGCTTATGGAATAAAAGTCCAAGATATTGTAATCTCAGACTAAGAGATCCCAATATTAGATTATTGGAAACATCTATACAAAGATCCAATATTAACTGTCAATGGCTTATAATAAAGCTGTCAAAGACTTCCTCATAAATAAAAGAAATATTTTAGAAGGAAGAAGACTTAAATGGATTTTGGCAGTTAAAACTAGCTGAAGAATCTAAGCCATTGACAGCCTTTAGTACCCCTAGAGGACACTATCAATGGAATGTTATGCCTTTTGGACTAAACACAGCTCCTCAGGTATATCAAAGATGGATGGAAAAAATCTTTAAAGACCTTAAAGATTTTTGCGTTGTCTATATAGATGACATTCTTGTTTTTTCCAAAACCATAGAAGAACATAGATATCATCTGAAAATTATCTGTGAAAAATTCCAAAGACATGGAATCATTTTATCACCTAAGAAAATTGATGTTGAAAAAACAGAAATTAATTTTCTTGGCATAATCCTAAACCAGGATGGCCTACAATTACAAGATCATATCATCTCTAAAATAAGAGATTTTAATGAGGAAATTTTGGATAAAAAACAATTACAAAGTTTCCTAGGAATCCTTAATTATGGAAGAAATTTCATAAAAGGATTATCTCAAAAAGAATTACCACTTCTTGAAAAACTCAAAAAGAATGAAGTTTTTACATGGAGTGATAATGATACTCTTGTTGTCAAAACAATTAAACAAGAAATTATTAATAATTGCCCAAAAGTTTATTTTCCTAAAATAGGAGATAAATTAATATTGGAAACTGATGCTTCGGATAATTAATGGGGATGTGTTCTCAAAGCAATTCCTGCAGAATATTGGAATGAAAACAATCCTTCCAATACTTTTGGTATTCGTGGTAAGAAAACCACTATCCCAAAAATAATTCAAAAACATGAATTGATATGTGGATATAATTCAGGAAAATTTAAACCAAATGAACTGAATTATATTATTTTTGAAAAGGAATTATTAGCAATTAAGCTTGCTATTAAAAAATTCCATATTTTCTTAGCACCTGAAGACTTTATTGTCAGAACAGATAATAAAGCTGTCAAAGACTTCCTCATAAATAAAAGAAATATTTTAGAAGGAAGAAGACTTAAATGGTTCAACCAAATTGCTGTCTATACATTTGAAGTTGAACATTTAAATGGTACTAATAATTTTCTTGCAGATTATCTTAGCAGGAACTATGAAGAAAAACCTACTAACCAAGTAGAGTTTTTAGAAACCCACTAAACAAGTGGAGTATGTTGCATATTTTAAAATAACATCCACTAAACAAGTGGAATATTTTGAAATATATTTTATCAAAACCACTAAACAAGTGGAGTTTTCTATTTTCAGGATGGGAGATAAGCACCCAGGAGAAGTAAAAGGAGATTGGGTAACTGTTGCTAAAAAGGCAAAAACCCAAGCATCATCATCTACACAGCCTAAACAAAATCCTGTTTATGTTGTATTCAGTGGAAGAAATCCAGGCTTCTATGACAACTGGAATCAATGTTTTATGCAAGTAAACAAATACCCTGGTGCATGTCACCAAAAATTTGACACTATGCCAGAAGCCATTACAGCATGGGAAAATTGGATGAAACAGTTAGGACCTCCTAATATGATTTACCAGTTCTCCAAACTACAGACCAAGGAAAGCCTCCTTGATACTGAAACTTATGACTTTCACAACCCAGGAATCCCTTGCGAGTTGTATACACCATTAAATGAAGCATGGAAATCTCATCTCCGAGATAAAAGGAAAGATTTTAGAAAAAATATGAGTATCCTTGCTAACAAAATTGCTGAACAAACAGCAACTTTGGACAAATTCAAAAGTCTGAGCCTTAAACTCATAAAAAGCTTAAACTATGAAAATGAAGATTTTCCTTTGGATTACTGGAAAATGATTTTCCTGACAAGATCTTCAACACTATCAGGAGAATTTGTCTATTTGAAAAAGCAAAGATAATTCTCCCACGTCCTCTATTCCAAATCGAAATTTTACCAAAAATCGAGGACCATGAGCAAAAGATAAAAAGTCTTTTACTCCAACATTTTTACTCTAGCTTAAATTATAGTGATGACATGCCAAAACTGCATTTCATTACTGAAGAAGGATATCCACCTTGGGATATTGAAACAATTTAATGGGGGTTAGTAAACAAACTAATCTTCTCCAGTGTAGCCTGTTCCACTCATTTTGAATTTTTACCTATGATGATCAAAACCATGATCTATCATGTATTGACAAAAAGCAGGTATAAATATACTCGCTATCTGTCATTTCATATCACAAGCACAATTGGTTGGCGATCAAGAGAAATTTTCTATCAACCCTACCAGATCTGGTACCTCAGAGCTACTGAGGACTACGAATGGGACGAGATTGAACAAAATTGGGAAATTGCACTTAATGTACCGCTAGACCAGTTGGACACAACGAGATATTGGTCACAAAACCTGATCAATACTTCAAACCATGCAGAATATTTTTGTCGGGAATCAGCATTAAAATTCATGGTAACTGATGGCAGACGATTATTTGTTACCGATTTACCGATAAATTATACTACCTCGCTTGAACAACGAGCGGCAGTAAGGGAGTTTCTAAATAATTTGAAAAACAAAAATAATTTGGATGTTCCCTTTGAACAATTAAGCCATGCGGAGGAATACGAACAAGCCCAATTACATGGACCTCCAAATCACAGCCCTAACGATAGTATGTCTTTCGACTCTGTCGCTGAGGCCAATATTGCCAATGCATTCGATGCATGACAATTGGAACAAGGAAATAAACCCACATGGACGACTGCAATTCATCCAGCACACGAAGTGGGATATGCACATGGACAGTAAACAGCTGACGCATGTGATGACGATTTGGACGTTTAAAACAAAAACATCCAAATCAGTTACTATTTACTTTTTTGAATCATTGTAAAATACTGTGTGCTTTTACTGTGCAAATCACTGTGCACTTTACATTCAGCAGCCCACGTTTATGTTTTCAGCAGCCCACGTTTATGTTTTCTTTTCTTTGTTTATTCATTAAGAAAAAGCTAAGGTTATCCTTTAGAGGCTATAAAAGGAGAGCTTCTCCTCAGTTGTAAATCATCAGTTGTAATTTTCTCTTTCTCTTTTGTACTCTCTTTCTCCACATATAATATTAGTCCGATCATTTCCGATCTGTGTTATTGTTATTGGCGATCATATACGCAATTGGTCCTACCTTATCGATAATGGAAAAATTCCCCACATACATAGGCACCAACTACCATTTCTTCCAAAATTGCATCACTCCCTTCATGGGAGATACCCGCAGCAACACCTGATCACCCATGCCAAACTCTAAAAATCTCCAACTAGCATTGGTGTAACTCTTCTACCGATCCTGAGCTACTCGGATGTGACTCCTGATCAACTCGATCTTAAATGATGTCATATTAATGGTGAACTTATAAAAGTTGTTATACACAAACTCTATTAAAGGAAAATACTGCTTTCAGCTAACCTTAAAGTCCAAAATACATATCCAACATATGAGTAACCCTCTTGGTCTGCTTATCGATATGTGGGTGATATGTCATGCTAAAATGAAACTCTGTCCCCAATGCCTCCAGAAAGCTCTACCAGAAGTGGGACAAAAAGATCTTGTCCGATCTTAAATAATGTTAAGAGGCACCCCATGCAATTTTACTATCTCTGCTATAAACATCGGTGCGTAAAGCCCTGTCATGTAATACACCCAGACTGGCAATAAATTGGCTTCCTTGGTCAACCAATCCATAATGAACCAGATGGAGTCGTGACCCCGAAGAGATGTCGATAACCCTGTGATAAAGTTCATCAAAATATTCTTCTATTTCCACACTTGAATCTGAAATGGGTGTAGAACCTCAGTTGGTCTCTGATGATCAACCTTAAACATTTGGCAAGTGGTGCACCTGGAGAACAACTCTATTATGTCTCGCTTATTATCGATGGTCGTAGGTCATCATTTGGGACTATCAACCTCCCATTAAAGCGTAAGACTCCACTCCACCTTCCAATAACTGTTGAATCCTATCCTAATAGGGAGGATCCTTTGCCATAGCCTTCATAAACCTTAAATTGCTATCGCGTGTGACAGTCATCACTGTTATATATGCCCGAACTACATCATACTCCTGACACTTCACTTTCCACACTGCTACTAACTGCCCTGTCGGCATCGGATCAATGCATCTGCCACTATGTTAGCCTTCCTCGGATGATCTTGGATGTCATACTGATAATACTTCACGAACTAAAGCCACCGACGTTGCATGTTCATCTCCTTCTGCATGAAAAAAATACTGAAGCGAATTATAGTCCGTGAATAATCGGTCATTCTCCCCCATAAGATAATGCCACCAAATTAGCAAGGCGAAAACAAGTGCTGTTAATTCTAAGTCATGAGTGGGATAGTTTTTCTCATAGGGCCTAAGATTGAGAGATGCATAAGCTATAGCTTGATCCTCCTATTATAAAACTCCCCTAAGTCCCTATATGGATGCATCGGTAAACACAAAGTACTACACTCCACCCCTATGCAATTCGAGTATCGGCACTAAAGTTAACTTTCCCTTTAGCTCATCAAAAGCTAACTGGAAATGGTCATCCCATACGAAAAGCACTCCCTTACGAGTCAAATTCGTCAAGGAACCCACGATCTTAAAAAATCCGTTGATGTATCAACGGTAGTACCTTACTAATCCTAGAAAATTACAAACCTCTATCGGTGTCGTGGGCTGACCCTACTCCCGCACCACTGACACCTTACTCAAATCCATAGAAATCCCTATAACAGGGATAATATCTCCTAATAACTACACCTCCTGCAACCAAAAGTCACATTTCTTAAACTAGCATGCAACTAGTGGTCCTACAAAATCTGAAGAACCATATGTAAATGCTTTACGTGCTCGCCCTCTATCCAAGAATAAATCAAGATGTCACATATGAACACAATGATAAACTGGCCCCTGAAATTCTTGAACAACCTATTCATGAGACCCATGAAAACTGATGGCACATTGCTTAGTTCAAACGGCATAACTTTTAACTCATATGACTCGTATCTCATTAAAAACACAGTCTTAGGGACATCCCGCTACCTGATATGTAATTGATGGTACCCGACATCAAATCAATCTTAGATAAGTAGGATGCTCCTATGAGCTGATCAAACAAGTCATCAATATGCGGTAACGAATAATAGTTCTGAATTTCAACCTTGTTCAACTCCCGGCAGTCGATACACAATCTTAATGACCTGTCCTTTTTCTTCACCAATAGCACTTGGGAACCCCAAGGTGAAGTACTCCTACGAATAAAGCCCTAACCCAACAACTTCTGAATCTGATCCCTCAACTCACGCATCTCTAAAGGAGCCATATGATACGACGCTCGTGCTATCGTCCTAGTCCTGGGCGCTAAGACAGTCACAAAATCAATCGCTCGACTTGATGGTAACCCCGGTCTCTCTTTAAACACATCGTCATAGTCTCTAATAAAGGGGATTGAATCTAGTGAGATGACTATACCCTTAGAAGTCTCCTACTCAATATAGTATAAGTATGTACTCGACCCTACCTTCGGACAAGGCATCACCACAAAGAGCATGTCCTGCCCTAGAATAGTGAACACGATATTCCTATTGCAATAGTCTTCCATCTCTTTATACGTAATTAACCAATCCATATGCAAAATAACACCATAAACATTCAAATCTAAAATGCGAAGATCCACTACTAACCATAACCTCCCCATGTTCACATCCACTACCCTACAGATGGAATGAATGAGATTCCCCCATCTAATGGTGAATTTATGGTCGTAATGATGCTTGACGCTGAAGTCAATAAACCCATATCACGTCCAAATTTAATGCTAACAAATGAGTGTGATGCTCTTGTGTCAAACACAATGTGCCCCATATTTCCATGGATAGAAAATATACCCTCAATCGCTGGCGGCACTAGTGGTAACACTAGTCCTATGAGGTGATATACATGCCCAAACTGCCCCTGCCCCTACCCCTTTGGAGGTGGTAATGATAGAACTACCAGTGGGATTGGAAGTTGTTGTAACTCTTGATCCAACTAGGCACCATTATCTTGACCTTTAGCCATGTTCTAGCATCCCCGCCGCATGTGGCCCTGCTCCCCACATATGACACACCTCCCAATGAAATAGGTTTTCCTTTGGCCCTATTGTTCTAGGAGAGGTTATCCCTGTCTCTATCCCTGATTTCCCCGACCCTACCAAAAATTACCATTACTCATCTTAAATCTCTTAGACTCCTCCAAATGAGAAATTTGCTTTTGCTGCCTCTACTGTTGTTACGACGCCTCATTGGCACCGCTAGCCCTAGTCTTGCCCTACTAGATATACACCCTGATCCACTTCACCCCCCTCAAAATGGAAGCAATGATCTTGACAGTAGAGAAATACGGTGTTAATGACCTTAGTGTAAGTCCGTAATGTTGGGTTACCTAATAAGTGTTGTTGAATCCTCCAAGTGAGTCCCTGAATAAACTTGAGGGGCCTCTTCTCCTCAGTGTTCATCTTATTCAGCACAAAGTTCACAAAACAAGTGAACTCCTCCTCATAATCGGTCACAGTTAGGTCCTCCTATGAGAGATCTACGAATTTTCTCCTCATCTACTTTTGAACTTTTGATGAAAAGGACTTACTTTCAAACCGCTCCCAAAACTCCTGGATCTTCACCGTATCTCTATCTTCTACTGTGGTGATTAACTCCCACCATTAAAGTGTTTCCATAACTAACTTAAACATAGCTAGTATCTGCTTATGTCATTGCACTCAACAATGCGTAAGTGACTTTGGATATCCTTATACCATTGTCTAGATGTAACCACTTCCGTACTCCCCTGGAACTGTGGCGAATGGAATGTCTGGAAGGACTCACTAACTCTCTGCCAAACTAATGTTACTGGGCAAGCCAAAACTAGTGCTGCCTTTGGTTGTTGTGGTTGTGCCTTAGGGAAATGTTATGCTAAGGCAGTCATTGCAGCATCAGTGTGCGACAATAGCTCTGACCTCTGCTTCAGTCACAATCCCCTAAATGACCTGTGGCTCCGGTTGAGTCGCCTCGTCTACGACCCTCCTGGAGGCACATGCTAGTCTACCTCTCCTGTTGTTTGGAATATGAAATCAAATTGAAATTGCATAAGATTCACTTCAATCATAAATAATGGTATAAGAACGTAAATGCGCAATATGAAATAACAGTCCTAAATAAACGACCCTATATCAAAGAAAATAAATGTAGACAAATAGCAAGTTCACAAAAATCCGAAGGACATTAGAACCTGATTCTCTGATACCAACTGTGACAATCTTCCTATTATAATACTGGGTGACCAATCATCTATTAAAATAAAATAGGAATCTCATTATGGTCCATTCTCAGCATCACTATTGCAATAATAATATAAATAAATATTACGATAAACCATATAATACAATGATCAGAATAATCGTCATTCATAGATAAATAATAAGTGTGAAAAGAATAAACAATAGGTCACAAAAATAATAACATCCATCTGACATAAGCAGAATATCAACCGGGTATTAAAATAAAATATCTGACATTAATATAAAGTCCTATCCATCTACGGGTGGCATGCCCAAACGAAAAATTGAAATGAACTGATCCTATCTAAATAGAATAACTATGGCGTCTAAATTGATCGTGTGGTGTCCACAGTTACTGCAACAGCAAGAATGGATTTATCCATGCAGTTCTGGTTGCTGATGCTGCACACTGGGGATTTAAAAAGAAAATTAAGTAAAAAAATTATTGCCCACGGGTCAAAGCTTGAAAAGTAAAAAATATTTTGCAAGTAAGTAATTGTTTTAAATTGATTAAAATTGTAGTTTATTACTTCCATTATTAACTAGTCACACTAACATGAGATAATACCTCACCTCTCAACTACAATGTGCACCTAAAATGTTCATTTTATTTTCCTAGTTAAATTACCTAGTCTAACTAGGACACATCACCACTATCTAAGCCCAATCCCCACTAATACTATCTATTATCAAAGGATAACTACCTTCACTAGGTATACGTTCATAACAATATTGTAGCGACACACTTGATATAAATTACTATTCATGTAATAAACATAACATAGCGACGCTCATGCTATAAGTAGATACATATAATATACCGTATAATCTTACATATATATTACTCGCTATATACGTACAATTGTATTCCCATATCATTGACCTCACGGATACATCCACCGTGTTCTATTTGGCTCAAGGCATCATGCATCACACTGACCCAGCGGGTCAGAACCTAACCACCAATCCGAAATGAAAACAAAACAATAGAGGCATTCATCGACATACTTTCGGAGGTCACATCCATACCACATCACACCCAACTAGTCTTCAAACCAAGGTCTACACTCACACATGGATAGTTTCCATGAAACAGTCATATGACCCAGGGAATCAATCTGACACCTGTTGGTCAACGCCATAATGGACTGCCCCTTACGCGCAACCTCCTACGATAGCACTACCGAGTAGGTATGTTAAAAAAATGAGTATCATACACACACACACACACACACACACATATATATATATATATATATATACATGTCACTCTAATATGTGTGTATATATATAGTACTGAACTTGTATGCATATCCCATAGCACACGGTTTATCAAATACTGAAGTTCAAACCAACTTCCCGATTAATTAGTTAATTAGTCACTTGTCACACCCTGCCTAATTAAATTCTGGGTGATCAGTCCTTTATTAAATTAAATCCAGGTGAACAGTTGGTTCATTCTTAGCATCACTGTCATAAAATTAAATTTTCCAATTTAAACACCCTAAATAATTAAGCTAAGTGTCAAAACAATTTATAATTATTTTTATTTATTAAATTTCATATCGAAAACCTTTTTGGAATATAACCCAACAAGAATAATACACGAGATAATTTAAAATAACCATGCATAAGAATGACAACTAGATTACTCAAACCAAGAAAATATCCACATCGTAAGTCCACATGACAAATAAATAATCCCACAAAAGTACTGAATATTGGAATCATAAATGAATACTGAATCTCTAATAAGTCTAAACTAGAAAAATAGGAAATGGGCGACTGATGACCTGTCTACTGAGGAAATAAAACATGAACGGAATCAAAGGTGAGGTCGTTTACTGCAAAGACCTGCAACTCCAACATAAGATGCAGCACGTCCAGTCCAAGTAACCTTATCCTGGCGCCTCTGTGGCTGGGCACCTATAATATATACATATATATACAAGAGAGAGAAGATGACGGGGAACGGGTCAGAGCCCGAATGTAAAAATAGCTTTAAAAAGTGTTTTAGCAAGTAATTAAATGCTCACTAATTGATAAGACATCCATGTTAGCACACGACACTCTCTTGAGAGTTCTCACCTCTCATCTAGTGTGCACACCTATCGTACTAATAAAAGACTCATAAGTCTATCTAACTCATCTCCCATAAATTTTATTTCGAGAATTCATAAGGCTATGATTTTCATTTAGAGATTAAATCTCTTAAAGTTTTCTTACTTACTTATGTATATCTCAATACTGTTATAAAGTTCTCAAACACTTACTATAATATTGGAGCATTTATTTGATATTTATCTACTTATACGCACAGTAGAAGAATTCCATATATACGTATATATATTAATCACTCATATAATATATATACTATCGGCACCCCATATATACTATGGAATACTCTACTATCAAGTCCCCGTATCTCTCGTACTAAGGGAAATACTAGTTCGCAATCACTCTCGAACTGTATTAACACAATACACACAAAATGGAGGCGAAGCATATTTCCAAGTCACTAAAAGGTCAGAACATACCCCTCATGTCTCATAGGACCGTCTGACTATCATTCTCAGATAGCCTGTATCAAGGAATCCTATGTTCTAGGGTACAAGTCAATATCCCCCCATAAAGGTCCCATCGAGATAAGATTGTCCCGACGTGGCAACCTTCGTGATAGAAAGTAGCGTGGGTATGATTATACACAAATATATAATATATATACACATGCACTCGGTCATATATCTAAATATTCTCATTTTGCAATTAGGTTCGCCCACGACCCATAATAATATTTTTAACCGTATGTAATATAATTTTACCAATTCTTACGCATAAAGAACTCATATCTTTTTATTCTCAATTATAATCATTTCAAAATTTCTTCTCGTCCCTCGAACTATTATCTCTTCCTAAAGGTAAATTCAGTAGGTACACCCTCTCTAACATTCTGGTCTAAGTCATTCACGAATCTCCCAATTCCTTAGTTAATGTACGCACGATTTCCAATATGTGTCAAACCCCCGTTAGCCCACGGTTACATCCTATATAAAATTATATACAACGGAATATAATTAGACCCTACTGGTCCTCTTCATGACCCATTATTCTCTTTAAATGATATTCAAGGGTTCCTACGCATTTTATCCGAATTAAAGAAAAAGAGGAAAAACATGCAGTTTACAGGAGGGGTCGATAGATCGCTAAAAGCGGTCGATCGATCGAATAGGTATTCCAAATTCTGCCATTGTTAACTACGGGTTTCCTTTATCAAACTCAACCAAAACTCCCTAATTGAGTTCCCAAACTTCCAACCAATTAAACTAATAGTTATAGTAACCTACCTACATGATTTCCTATGTAAAGTATGTACGAATTTCATCAAAAGTATAGGATTAAAGGCCCAATTCATAATATTTATCAAGAACCCTGGTTTCATTATAATTTCCAATCTTCTAATTCTTTTTCCAGATTTCTCTCTTCTAAACCATTACGATTTTGTGGATAATCCTCTACACATGATAAGATTTTCCAGAATATACTTATTTCTTCTAAGCATGTGATTTAAATTCCCTCAATCATCAAATTCTTCGAATAAACATATACTATTTAATCTTATTCTAACATGGTTGAATTATCCACTAGAAATCAGCAAGAAAATTACTTGCCTTAAGATAGTAAGTCTGATTCCACGAGTTTGACAGGTATAGGCTTGATTCCATCTCTCCGATCTACGTTTTGGTGGTTGTGGTGGTGGTGGTACAATTGGGTTGGTTCTTAGCCTTGGATTCTTGGAAGACTTTTCTTCTTTCATCCTCTCACTGCCGTTCTAGAATTTTGAGAATGTTAAACCTAGAGGGATCTCTTAACATCTGATATTAAATCTTAATTTTTGTCATTAACTAAGGCTGAAAATGGGAAATGACCAAATTGCCCTCTCGGATACCGATTAGGCCTATAAACGCCCCGGGACCCAAACTAAACCCCCAGGTACACTTTTGTGACTATCTCGACCCTTCCGGACTCGTTGGCTCACTCTAAATGACCATACAGGCGACTTATAATTTATTCATTTTTTATAATAATAATAATAATAATAATAATAATAATAATAATAATAATAAAGTCCCGACACGTCACAGGCGCATCCCTACTTGATTTCCATAATTGTCATATTATTCACTCGTGACAATTTTAATAAATTCAATTCTACATATTACTTTACTCATTATGTAATATTCAACAACAATAAATACTAACTCTCGTCACGCTAATAAATATTTAAAATATAATTTCGAATTAATATTAAATCAATATCTCAATTAAATTTAATAAATTCCCAATTTAAAAGCCATAAAAATACGAGGTATTACATCACTCTCTTAAATTTTTGATTCTCCTCACTCCAACCATCTATCATTGGCCTATCACACATACAAAACCCTATTAATCATTCCATGGTAATCCCACAGTACCCCTGAAGCCTCTACGGTCATTCCTGACAACTTGACTTTTTTGTGTGTAGTTGTTGTTTGAAGCCAAGTCAATCAAAACCTTAAAATACCAAAAAAATATAACATCAAACTAAAGTGTAGATGTAAGTAAGGGTATCAATCCACTTCAAGGGGGTAAAGCGAGGGGAAACAATTCTAATTTAATTTTTATTTTCTTTTTTGGACTTTTTACTTTTTACTTTTTCCATTTTTTTTTAGCTTTTTCAATATTAAAACAATTATCGAAGGTGAATGAAACTATACTAAACTAAATGAGAGATGAAAACAACTAACTATAAAAATGAGATAAAAATGAAACTAAGTAAATCTAACTAAATAAAAACCTAAAATATGAGATTAGTGAGAAAATAAAAGTGAGAACAATCAAAGGATAAGATGACTCAAAATATTTTAGTTAATCAAAATTAATTATCCCAGGTTAGTATCAAAGTCACAAATCACCTCTCATTGCAAATGTAATTTTAATAATAACATTTTATTTAATTAAATTTAACACTCCTACAACTCTTGAAAAGTAGATCTAAACATCATTTAATAGATCACCCGCTAAGATCGATCTAATAGACTAGTTTAAATCATAGAAAATAAATTTTAGAGTTGAAATTATAATCATAATACCGCACTTGAGAGACCCATATCTCTAGTTCGAATTTAAAATGGGTATTATAACTAGAATTCCATTTTTCTCTCGAAAATCATTCACCCTCTCTTGAGGCATAAATACAAAAGTAATGTGACACCCCGCCTAATTAAACCTTGGGTGATCAAGCCTTAATCTAATTTAAAATAGGTTTCTTAAATGGTTCATTCTTAGCATCACTGTCGAAAACCTTTTTATTACTAACCACCTAAGTGAAATTAAGCTAGTGCCAAATTTTATCTTTATTAAACAGATACAACTCAAGAGGAACAATACAAATTAAGAAGTACTAAAACCAACCATCATAAATAACTGAATAAAATAAAGTCTTGTCGAAAACTACGGCTGAAATAAAACCAACTCAAAATCCAACACAATAGAATAACAGCAATTGTAACGAGTGGACAACATGTCCCAAAATGAGAGTGCTAAAAACTGAGAACCTACACTAGATCCGTAAAGGGTAAAGGAAGCGTCTAGTCAATGCCCTGCAACACCCACCTATGCTGCAGCTCCGAAATCCCTGGAATGAAGTCACGCTTGCCGTCCCTGTGGCTGGACACCTAAGAGGTTTTTAAAATGTTGTATAGCAAGTGTTAGTAAACAAAATATTTTGAAAATATTTAGAAAGTAATCTATCGCAATAAATATCAGTTATTGATTACACATGCTAGTCTCACGCACACTCTCATGAGTTTCCTCACCTATCATCTATCGTGCGCATCTAACGTTCCTACCTAGTCTCGTTATCCATCTTAACTAGGTCTCCAACATCTACATACCTCAGACAATCTAACTCATCAGTATTGCCCATATAGTACGCTACATGCTACCCTTAATTTACATTAAGTCATTGGTTAAGTTTAACTTTAACTTTCCCATACCGCCCATACAGTACCTGCCCGAACGTCTAGAAATTATCATTACTCTTACCTTAGTATCAATACTTTAAAATTAAGTTCTCATACTTAATCAAATCTTAGGTACATACTACCTACCTTTTCTACTAATTACACTCAAGTAGATTATATATATATATATATTCTATCTGTCCACTTATGTTCCATCCACTCTTGCCCATATGTAGTTTATACAATTTCAGTTATGCACTAATAGTTTTCACTACTATCACGCCTGACTATATATTGAAAACGATACTTAGGTATACCCCACCTAATCTTACTACTATCACACATAAGTAGATTATTTAGACGGTATATCTTTCACACACACCTATACCCAGTACAGCATATCCTATTATCAGTCCTATTTCACACATTAAGGACAAATTATTCGGAATGTCTCCTCGAACCTTGCTCGGAATGTCTCCTCGAGTAATGTTCGGAATGTCTCCTCGAATATGGTTCAGAATGTCCCCTCGAACCTGGCTCGAAATATCTCATCGAGCATAGTTCGGAATGTCTCATCGAACTTAATAATACTATCACAAGGAAACACACAATAGGCATTCACAAACCTATTCATCCTATAAAACAGTAGGTATTCACATAAACCAATTATTCATACTTGTACGTAATATATTTCTCTCTAATATTCACCGTACTTGTTTGCTTTAGAAATTTATTTCACTTTTGTATTAATTCGAGTATTCACACAACTCTAATGGTCCTAGTTACCCCTTCTTATATCAATTTAGTAGTCACCCTTGTTAACTCACTAACCTAATGAATTTAAGCTCGCTCACGCTTTTCCGTAATTATATTCTTATCATCTCGAATTAGAGTACGTCACAATCAAGCCTATGAATCTCCACTTTAACTCTCTCACAAAATTAAAGTCCAACACTTAATCATATACCTACTTCCATATCATTATTCCATCAATATATTTCATCAAGGTCCCAAACACTTTCGCGATAAAAATTTAGACATTTGAGGCTTAAAAAGAAAAATCTCAAATTTTCTGGCAGATTAAACACCCTCTAGTAAAATTTTGATTTCTCACTCTACAGAACTCCGATTGACCTGATTCTAAGTTCATTGGAAAGCTAAGAGCAATACCTTTCCATGCATATATGATTAACACTCTAATTCGAAGTAAAATTCAAATCGCACACGTTTAAATTCACGTCAAAATTATGGCAGATTACTATGTTGACAGATCAAACTCCTGTAGTAAAATGTTGATTTATCCCTCTACAGAACTCCGATTGACCTAATTCCAAGTTCATTGTATATCTAAGAGAAATAACTTTCTATAAATGTATGGTTCACACTCTAATTAGAAGTAAAACATAAATAACATGCATTTAAAGTTGTGTCAAAATTTTTGGCAGATTGACATCTTGTGTTCATCAATTAAACTCTAAGTCATTCAAGATTCACATTATTCATCCAAGAACTCATAAAGATTCCATGTTAATCATCAAATATATTCAAATTTAATTTTATCTTTACGTAGGGATTCATTCTACATGCAATCCTACTCAAACATGTGATCAATTCAAACATTTAATTCAAGGTTTTTCAATAGAATCAACCAATTCTTAAAACTCCCTACACATGGGTATTATAACTTGAATTTGATTTGAAATAAATACTTGCCTTATATCTAGTAGGTATGATTTCGTGATTGTGGTTAGTGATTGATGATCTTTCTCCTTCAATATTTCTTCCCAATGAGTTTGTGGTGAAAGTCTCCTTTGAATCCTTCCCACTTCTTCCTTTTTTCCTTGGAATTGTTTCTCTCTTCTCTCTAATGGCTACGGTGTGTTTTTCTTCTCCCTAACCCTAGCCTCCAACTCTTATAATCTCACTTAGAGTTCTAAAATTCGTTGATATCCTCACCCTAAAATATAAAAAGGCCAGAATGCCCTCGTATGGGCCCGGTTTAGCCTAAAAATACCCCAAGACTCAATTGCTACCCTCGGGTACTCTTTTATAACTATCTCGACCCATCCGGACTCAACCGCACACTCAAAGTTGTCATCCGAAATACTTTTTTGACATTTCCAAATTTCGACCTCAAAATGCGACACACATTTAATTCGGACAATTAAACTTAAAAGTCGCCAAAATAATTAATTCTTCTTACTCAAATAAATTCTCCAAATCATAAATTTATGTTTCTCCAGTTTAAATATTTTTATAACTCCCAAAATAATTAAATATTAAATACTCAAAATTACGGGGTGTTACATACTTCCCCCTTACAAAGGAATTTTGTCCTCAAAATTAAGATAAGCCTAGCGTTCCAAGCTTCGAATATTACTCTCTAGTCACGTGCTTATAAGCTCGATATATCTATCTCTCTCGCTTCTAACCATAACTTACACACGTATGCATTAATTTAACCAGGGTGCCCATACATCCTATACTCGTGCTTATCCGCACAAAATTTGCCTTAATTAACCCAAATGCCCATACACCCTATCCCCGTGCTTTACTGCACGAAAGTTACCCGACTATGCTAGTCGTAACCCATAATATGACTTCTAACCCGTAGTCATATCACATATCTATATATATTGCCCAGGATACCCAACCCATTTACTAATAACCAAATATCTCCCCAAATATAATATCAACTCCTCTTCAGATCGAATGCATCAATGTGCCACAATTCACTGGTGACTCCTTACACACAAAGGGACTATCAGGTATCTCTAACATGCCAACGACTCGTGCAAAACTAGACCTAATAAAAAATTTTAAGGCCCAGTATCAAACAAAATTCAACTCTCAAGATATTAAATAGAAAACATACCCTCTATCATGGGCGGTGCCTGTGGAGCTAGAGGCATCGGTACGTCCCGGACGTTATACACACGCCCATAGTGCATCTGGCCCTGCTACTATGGGGCCGGTGCTGGAACTATCAAAACCCGAGGTTCCTGCTGGGCATCTTGCTACTGAACCCCGTCCTGTTGTGGGCATTGTGTATGTCTATGACCCTACTGGCCACATATAAAACATTATCCCGGAAATGGTCTCCTCTGGACCTGCTGTCCTTGCCTACCCCCCGTTAGGTTGGTAACTTCCGGACCTTAAGCTCTTGGCAAAGTTCCCCTGCCAAGAATTTTTCCCCTGCTGACTACCAAATGCTGTGGCGGTGCTTCACCGACACTACCCCCATTGGCCTTATCCGACAGGCTTGGCTCCCCTCTCTTGCCCCTTTTTGTATGGAAGCGATGATCCTGACAGTGTAGTAAGGATGCATGAACGACATCAGTGTATGTCACCAGTGCAGGGTTACCTATCAAATGCTGCCTGATCCTCCAGTCCAAACCTCCCATGAACTTTGCTTTCTTCCTTTCTTCATTGCTTACCTCATATGGCACAAAATTATCCAGGCGGGTGAATTCTTCATCGTAGTCTGCTACCGAATGGTCACCTTGAGCTACTTCATTAAATTTCTTCCTCATCTATGACTCCACTGTCGGCGGAAAGTACTTGCGATCAAACCGCACCCAGAACTTAAAAATTATCATCAGATCCCTCTCCTCAGCAGTGGTCACCGACTCCCACCACTGTAGAGCTGCCCCAGCTAATCTAAAGGTAGCTAACATCTGTTTCTTAACTTCACTACAATCCAACATGCGTAGGTGGCGCTGAATGTTTCTCTTCCATTGGCAAGCCATCAATACATCTGTGCCACCCTGGAACTCTGTCGGGTGACCTTTCTAAAAGATTTCTCTAATGTTGTGCCAAGTGGGATGCCCTGGATGGGCCTAAATAACTGGGACTGTGGGCTACTATTCCTGAGGCTGGGGGAAATGGGATACCATGGCCCTCATAGCTGTCTCCATGGCCTGTGACACTATTACAGCCACCTGAGTAGTGAAAATCATCTCTGGTGGTGGGGGTGGGGGTCTCTGCTGGTCCTGAGGGGCCTCCCTAGCCTCATCTCTAGCGTCTGCCCTCTCGACTCTCTCCCTCCTTAGCGGCATTCTGAAATACAATTCAAGTTTGTATAAGTACACAGTCTATACAAAATTCTAATAGCAGAAGAGCGTTATCGTAAGCACACAAGGATAATTCAGCAGTCCTACCAATAGGGCTTTATATCAACATAATGATATGCTGGAATCGTAGTAAGCCGCACAGATCGTAAGGACACTAGAAGCTGATGCTCTGATACCATCAGTGACACCCCACCTAATTAAACCTTGGGTGATCAAGCCTTAATTTAATTTAAAATAGGTTTCTTAAATGGTTCATTTTTAGCATCACTGTCGAAAACCTTTTTATTACTAACCACCTAAGTGAAATTAAGTTAGTGCCAAATTTTATCTTTATTAAACAGATACAACTCAAGAGGAACAATACAAATTAAGGAGTACTAAAACCAACCATCATAAATAACTGAATAAAATAAAGTCTTACCGAAAACTACGGCTGAAATAAAACCAACTCAAAATCCAACACAATAGAATAACTGCAAATGTAACGAGTGGACAACATGTCCCAAAATGAGAGTGCTAAAAACTGAGATCCTACACTAGATTCGAAAAGGGTAAAGGAAGCGTCTAGTCAATGCCCTGCAACATCCACCTAAGCTGCAGCTCCGAAATCCCTGGAATGAAGTCACGCTTGGCGTCCCTCTGGCTGGACACCTAAAAGGTTTGAAAAATGTTGTATAGCAAGTGTTAGTACACAAAACATTTTGAAAATATTTAGCAAGTAATCTATCGCAATAAATATCTGTTATTGATTACACATGCTAGTCTCACGTTCACTCTCTTGAGTTTCCTCACCTCTCGTCTATCGTGCGCATATAACGTTCCTACCTAGTCTCGCTATCCATCTTAACTAGTTCTCCAACATCTACATACCTCAGACAATCTAACTCATCAGTACTGCCCATACAGTACGCTACATGCTACCCTTAATTTACATTAAGTCATTAGTTAAGTTTCACTTTAACTTTCCCATACCGCCCATATAGTACGTGCCCGAACGTCTAGTAATTATCATTACTCTTACCTTAGTATCAATACTTTAAAATTAAGTTCTCATACTTAATCAAATCTTAGGTACATACTACCTACCTTTTCTACTAATTACACTCAAGTAGATTTTATATATATATTATATCTGTCCACTAATGTTCCAGCCACTCTTGCCCATATGTAGTTTATACAATTTTAGTTATGCACTAATAGTTTTCACTACTATCACGCCTGACTATATATTGAAAACGATACTTAGGTATACCCCACCTAATCTTACTACTATCACACATAAGTAGAATATTTAGACGGTATATCTTTCACACACACCTATACCCAGTACAACATATCCTATTATCGGTCCTATTTCACACATTAAGGACGGTATGTCTCCTCGAACATGGTTCGGAATGTCCCCTCGAACCTGGCTCGGAATATCTCATCGAGCATAGATCGGAATGTCTCATCGAACTTACTAATCCTATCATAAGGAAACACACAATAGGCATTCAGAGCCCAAGTAATCCTATAAAACAGTAGGTATTCACACTAACCAATTATTCATACTTGTACGTAATATATTTCCCTCTAATATTCACCGTACTTGTTTGCTTTACGAATCTTTTTCACTTTCGTATTAATTCGAGTATTCACACAACTCTAAGGGTCATAGTTACCCCTTGTTATATCAATTTAGTAGTCACCCTTTTTAACCCACTGACCTAACGAATTTAAGCTCGCTCATGCTTTTTCGTAATTATATTTTTATCATCTCGAATTAGAGTACGTCACAATCAAGCCTATGAATCTCCACTTTAACTCTCTCATAAAATGAAAGTCCAACACTCAATCATAGACCTACTTCCATATCATTATTCCATCAATATATTTCATCAAGGTCCCAAACATTTCCGCGATAAAAATTTAGATATTTGAGGCTTAAAAAGAAAAATCTCAAATTTTTTGGCAGATTAAATACCCTCTAGTAAAATTTCGATTTCTCCCTCTACAGAACTAAGATTGACCTGATTCCAAGTTCATTGGAAAGCTAAGAGAAATAACTTTCCATACATCTATGATTCATACTCTAATTCGAAGTAAAATTCAAATCGCACACATTTAAAATTACGTCAAAATTCTGACAGATTACTATGTTGACAGATCAAACACCCTGTAGTAAAATGTTGATTTATCCCTCTTCAGAACTCCGATTGACCTGATTCTAAGTTCATTAAATAGCCAAGATAAATAAATTTCCAAGAATGTATGGTTCACACTCTAATTCAAAGTAAAACTCAAATGGCATGCGTTTAAAGTTGTGTAAATTGTTTTGGCAGAATGACATCTTGTGTTCATCAATTAAACCCTAAGTCATTCAAGATTCACGTTCTTCATCCAAGAACTCATAAATATTCCATGTTAATCATCAAATATATTCAAATTTCATTTTATCTTTACTTAAGGATTCATTCTACATGCAATCCTACTCAAACATGTGATCAATTCAAACATGTAATTCAAGATTTTTCAATAGAATCAACCAATTCTTAAAACTTCCTACACATGGGTATTATAACTTGAATTTGATTTGAAATAAACACTTGCCTTATATCCAGTAGGTCTGATTTCATGATTGATGATCTTTCTCCTTCAATCTTTCTTCCCAATGAGTTTGTGGTGAAAGTCTCCTTTGAATCCTTCACACTTCTTCCTTTTTGCCTTGCAATTGTTTCTCTCTTCTCTCTAATGGCTATGGTGTGTTTTTCTTCTCCCTAACCCTAGCCTCCAACTCTTATAATCTGACTTAGAGTTCTAAAATTCGTTGGTATCCTCACCCTAAAATGTAAAAAGGCCAGAATACCCTCATATGGGCCCGGTTTAGCCCAAAAATGCCCCGAGACTCAATTGCTACCATCGGGTACTCTTTTCTGACTATCTCGACCCATCCGGACTCAACCGCACACTCAGGATTGTCATCCGAAATACTTTTTTGACATTTCCAAATTTCGACCTCAAAATGCGACGCACATTTAATTCGGATAATTAAACTTAAAAGTCGCCAAAATAATTAATTCTTCTTAATCAAATAAATTCTCCAAATCATAAATTTAAGTTTCTCCAATTTAAATATTTTTATAACCCCAAAAATAATTAAATATTAAATACTCAAAATTACGGGTGTTACAAGTAAGTGTGCAAAATTAATCATCAAAAAGATATTTAATATAAATAAGCTAATTAAACTAAGATTAACATCAAATAATGGTCACCCCACCCCTTGAAAGGGTATCTAGCCTAACATGATGAGCGAATAATCAAGGCTATAAACAAATAAAATAGAAGGGTAAAAGGACAAATCTTCAAACAAGTCTCCTTGATTTGCAAAATTGGACTCTAATCCTCCATTGAAATTGAGCAACATCCATTCAAATTGAGTTTTCCACAATATTCAATTACATACAAACACTCAATTGAATCACTCAACAATTAAATTCTCACAATTCTCTAAAAAAATAAAATAAAAATAAAAACCTACCTAAAAAAATTAAAAATATAAAGTGTTTCTCTTTCTAGAATTCTCTCTAAAACCCTAATTTTTTTTGAATGAACATGGTCTTCTTATATAGTAGGAACAAGGAGCATGGGGGTAAATTAGGAAATATATTTAGGTGTGCATATGGCTTGGGTGTGTCATGGATTGTGTGAGGTAATGATAGTATGAGGGAATAAAAATCAGATTTGAGTGAGGGGTTATTTGGAGTATTGGGTTAAAAGTCGTAATTGGGGGTAAAATGGGTAAAGGGCTAAAGGGTTTAAGAACATGTGGGTTTATGTTTATTTTGGTTTATTGTTTTGGAGATTGGCCTTTTTGGTTTAACAGGTCAGGGAATATTGTGTTTGGACAAGGGGCAAAATGGGTTCATGGCTTTGATGAGTTGAACCGAGATGGTTCGCAGCTCGTTCGAGTTATGAGTAGTGGTTCGGGTTGAGGTCGCCGGAGGTCAGAGTTAGAATTGTGGGTCTCGTGGCTTGGTTCAGGTGACGGTGTGAGCATGTGGGTACAAGGGAGGAAATCGGATTGGCATGGCTGTGGTCTTGGTCAGAGTTGGGTCGCGGGTTGGGGATCCAAGTAGGGCTGTAAATCGGGCTGGGTGAGCCGGTCTTGGGGTTGCTCAGGCTCGGCCCGAACTCACTTACCCATGCTCAAGCCCGAGCTCGGCCTGAATTATTTTTTCCCACCTAGGCCCGAACTCGGCTCATATATATTACGGGCTTCGGGCCCGATTTCAATTTTTTTTCTTGTACATCATGGAAAAAATTACACATTAAAATCTAATTGATATTTCATAAAATAAAATATATAATTATGAAATGTATTAAATTAAAACAAGGGAAATAAGAGTGAAAACCTATAAATGCCTATTAAATTTCATACATTTAGCAAAATTTGATCACTAAGAAAGGCCTATTGTGACTTGAGCAATTATATATATTATTTATTTATTTATTTGGAAATATGAAGTTTGGGCTTCGGGCCCAATTCGGGCTTGGCAAGGTTTGGCTCAAGCTCGGCCCGAAATTCATTCGGGCTTGAAATTTTGGCTCAGGCTCGGATCGGCTTAAACTCAAATAAAGCTCGGCCCGAAAATAGCGGGCTGAACGGGCGGCCTTCGGGCCTCGGGCACTCAATTTATAGGCCTAGATCCAAGTATGAAAGTGGAGGTGGGTCGAGCAGGCACCGAGTTGGAATTCGGGTATGGAGGATTCACGACCGGGTAGGGGATAGCAGGTGGTGGGATTGCCGACGGGGTCTATATGGCAAGTGGAATGGAGCTCAGGTTCGATAGCAGCGGGTAACTCGGGTTTAAAAGGTGTTTGGACACAGATTCTTGGGTTCGGTTTTATCAGGTGATTCCGCCGGGTAAGGAGTTGTCCGGGTTGTGGGGTTTGGTTGTTAAATAAGGATGATGGAGGAGTGTTTTTGAGGGTTAGTTCTTGGGTTAATGGTGTTTTAGGAGAGAGAATGTATTGGGTGGAGAAGATGGTGAGGGGGGATAAGGTGTGGTGAGGGTGTAAGATAATGGAGTGTGGGTGAGGGTGTTAATTAGGTGTAGGGGTGTGTAAGATAGTTAAGTGTGAGTGAGTTGGGTTAATTTGGATGATGGTGTGTGTGTGTTTAATTTGGACACCTAAAAATTAAACTAAAACAATCTAACTAAAAAATAAAATAAATAAAATTAAGAATTAAAATCTAAAATTAAAATCCTAATTTATAAATAAAAGACACAAATAAAAGAAATGAAAATAAAAATACAAATCTATTAAAACTAAAAACTAAAATCCAAAAAAATGTAAAATCTAATAAAACTTAAAATAAATGAAAACCTAAAAAAAATTAATCCTAATAAAATAAAATAAAATAAAAAACTAAAAACTAAAAACTAATCAAAATCAAAATAAAACTACACTAAATAAAAAGAAATAGAAAAATATTCAAATAAATTCTAAAAATTCTAAATAAATCTAAAATAAACCCTAAAAATAAAAACGACTCAAACTAAAAATCTAAAAAAAAATCTAAAAAGTACAAACTAAACACACACGGGCTTCGGGGTAGGTTTAGGGACTCATTTAGGCTCGGGTAAGGTTACATGACAAGGTGAATTAGCTCCATGAATTGTATATCTGACTTGATTTATCGCTTTTACATCCGCAAGACACAACTAACCTACAAAATAAACATTAACACGCATAAGACCCAAATTGCCGAGAATTAGCAACTAAAATACGTCTATTCGGGGTATAAAATGTACACTTTTTGGTTCTTATCAATTCCTCGGGCTCTAACTGGTCAAAACAACACACGAATAAAAACTGGATGTAAGGACATAGTCCGTCACAATTTGTATGTCATATACCGCTACAACCGTCGAAGATGTTCAAGATCAAATACGTAACAAGACGGGTCCGAATATCAAGCTTCATCAAAATCAAGCCTCCGCGAATGAATTTGGTAAAGTTGTGTATTTAATTCCTTTATAATTCACTTAGGATTTTGGGATATTTTTCACAAAGGATTTTCTAAGTGTTGGAGCGGAGCTTTAAATGTTTTTCATCAAAAAAATTATTTTTCAGAGTGTTTGAGGCGATGCATTTACTGAAAAGGTAAACGAGAAAAAATTATTATTATATTAATTTCATTCGAACGACACCACATATCGTTCAAATGACATCATGTGTCGCCCGATACTTTAAACGACATCACGCCTCGCTCGAACGACAACGTGTCTCATTCAAACGACCCATCGCCTTAAGTTGTTTATAAAAGGGTCTCTTCAACTCCTTTTTCTTAAGAAGTCTTTACGTTTTTCATTCTGCAAAACAGTGCAATATCAGTAGAACCTTTTATCTTTCTTTTAGATTTTAATCTCTTTTGTTTTTTCAATTCACAAAAGTCCCAATTGTTCAAGTGAATTGTTTTGGAGTTTGAGAACACACTTTACTGGTGTTCATACTTTTTTGGAGAAGATTTAAACATCATAAGGCTGCGTGTCACTAAGGTTTGCTACGTGTGGATCTTTGGTAAGATTAGGACTGCGATTCTTGTAGATTGTTGCGTGTAATTCATTGTTGACGACGCCGACCGAAGCTTGTGGGTATTCATGTGACAAACAACTGTATTTAATTGTAATTTGTGTGAGTTGCGATTTACAAATTATAGTGAAATAAAAGTTTTTTCCCTGGGGTAATTTTTCCTAAACTTTGTGTCACATATTTTATTTATGTTGGTTTGACACATGCACGCACATAGCTAGTTGATTTTGAGGGTTGAATTAATTTGATTCATAAATTGACACTAATTAAATAAATTTGTGATTGAAAGTTATGCGTTGGTTTAAATATATATCACACATAGTTTTTACAAATTGGTATCAGGGCAGGTTACGCTAATTTATAGCGTATTCCCATTTTCCACAAAAGTGTGTGATATTGATTTTTTTTTTTAAATTATATTTTTAAAATTGCCGCAATATTTCCAAGTGAAAACTTATATAATCAATTGCCAATTTTTGGCAAGTCTAATTATGCTTACTGGAAAGCCCGAATGAAATCCCACTTAAAAGCAATCGATGAGAGAGTTTGGTTAATTTGTGAAAGAGGTTGGACTCCTACCACTATCACCGCAACTAATGTCATGAATTTAAAATATGTGCTTGACAGGACTGAGGAAGAGTTTAGGTGGAGCACTTACAATTCACGAGGGCTTAGTGCAATTTTCGGACACATCACCCCTGACGAGTTTCGATGTATTATGATGTGTACCATGTCTAAAGAAGCATTGGATATTTTGCAACTCACACACGAAGGCACTAACACAGTCAAAGAGTCTAAAATTCAAAATTTGACCACTCAATTTGAGATGGTCACTATGTTAGAGACTGAGTATTTTGATGAGTTTTATGCACATTTGTTTGATATTTTCAACACTAGTTTTAATCTTAGTGAGCTTATACCTGATGCACGAGTGGTTAACAAGATTTTAAGATCGCTGCCTAGACGTTTTATCCCAAAAGTGACTGTTTTAAATACCTTAGGAAATTTGAGTAGTCTGAAACTAGAAGAGTGGGTAGGAGATATCCAGACGTACAAAATTGACATGTTCCCCGGCACTGTCAAACCTAAAGATAGAGGGATAACACTTAAATCCCAAACTAAAAAGGGAAAGGAAGTGTACACCAGTGATAGGAAAAAGAAAGTGAGTTTCGGTGAGTCCGAGTCTGAGGACGAGTCTAATTTTTCCATGGCCCTGCTTGCAAATAATTTGAAAAGGTTTCTCCAATTTTTGAAACAAAATTCTTCCAATAAAAGGTTTTCGGAGAAAAACAAAAAGAAAGATAAGGCCAAAGAAAGCGGTGAGAAAGAGAAAGAGGATGAGGAAAATTTTGAAAATCTAAAATCTTTTGAGTATGAGGGGAGAGGGCACAAGTCATTTGAGTGTCCCACTAGGCTTAAGAGAGAGGGCAAGAAAGTATCCATGCCTGCCACTCTTAGTAATAGTGAGGGAGATGAGTCCGATAAAGGTTTAGCACATGGGACGTGTGTAGATTTTTTGAGTCGTGTAAGCACACCCACCTTGTCCCATGATGATTATGTACACGAGAGCGACGGTGATAAGTCGAGTGTTTCTAGTGGAGGTGAGAGCGAGTTTAAGAGTGGAGATGAAAGTGAGCTCCAAAAAGATTTTAGGGATTTGTACTCCGAGACATTGAAAACAAAGAATTATAATAGGGATTTAGCTCATCGAGTTTTATATTTGGAGAGAGAGAAAGAAGTTTTCATGAGAGAAAAGTGTGACTTGACTGACATGTTGTCTAGTCTGATAACACGTGTATCCCAACTCGAGAGTGATCTCGAAGGTTACCGGGAGGTCAAAGTCCCTTTAGAGAATGCATCTAAGAAGGTTGAAAATATGGTTATCAATCCCATTTTGGGTAGTGATGAGAGTATAGGAATAAGTCATGACGGTGTATCCACTTTTTTGTTGCACCCGAGTCGATTCCTACTTTAGTGAGAGATCTATGTGACTCTCGACCCGACCCACCTAGGCGTCCCATACCTATTAGGAGAGAGCATAGGGGACATTTTGAGAGAGGTGCACCTAGACCATTTTATGTTTGCAAACACTGCAAGAGAAGAGGACACCTAAGAGAGTTTTGTTTTAAGTTGGGTTATGTGTCACGTTATGCTACTACACGTGCCCACAAGCATGCACCCACACCTGACGCTCCTGATGATTACATGAGAGAGTTTGCACATATTGGGGAAAGGGTAAAAAAAATTTATCAAGACTTCACATGACTTGATGGAGTTGTTTCGAAAGATGTCACCATCTTTGGAAAACTCCACCTCACCTAACGGTTGAGGTCTAGACATGTTTGCTAGCATAGGTTATCTTATGCCTATTGTTATCGTGTCCCATTTGTGTTTTACTTTATTAGCATATAACTGTTTTAGCTCTGTTTTGGATCTGTCAGCACCTTCCAGGTACTTTTTTTCTGGAAAATTTTCCACTGGAAATATTGTTTAAAATTCTGGGCTGAGTGGGGGATTTCTATTTTCTCGTTCGAGCGAGATCTCCTGTCGCTCGAAGATGTAGTTCTAATGACAAGCCTTTTCATTCGAGCGACATGGTGTTTCGTTTGAACATCCTGGTTGGTTTTCGGCATTTATCTATTTGCATTCCTCTGGTTCATATTGTTATATTATTTGGTACTGCTGGGTAAATTTTGAACATTGTTTGAAAAATACAAAAATATTTTATTTTGATAAAATTAAAAAAATACAAAAAGAGTTTTGTATTTTGTTTACACTGTATATGAATAGACATTTAGGATGAACGAGTCACAACATCATTCCATATCCATGTGACTATTTGATAGTGTTTTGAGACAATGTGTTGTGTTATTCATGTGCTTAACAAAGTTTGGAGTCTTTGAGATGATATATAATGTTGCTACCTACATGTTTGACTCATTTGTCCTTCATTGCACACATGCACGGATTTGTTTGACTTTTGTGCTTGTCTATCATGTGTTGATTGAGTGTTTACATCTCAATTTTGTCTATATAACGAACCAAATGTGATAAAACTTGACAAGAAAGTAGTGCATGTTATAAACTGTTTCTGACTTTGTGTGATTTATTTTGAAAACGAAAACGAGTTGCGAAAGGTATTTCATTTTTTCCTTTGCGATAAAGCCACCATTTAAATGGACCTAAAAAGTGAGGGATTGAAAATCATCTGGGGTCCAATGAGGTTTAAAAGAGCTCGAAAAATTGAACGGCAATAAAAAGAAATATATGTCAAAATTGGGCCAATAGGTTTTAGTTTCATCACCTCATAAGAAAAATAAAAAGCATTATCTTTTAATGAGGAATTTTGGATGGAATTAAATACGGTTTGCACGTCCATGAAAGTCATGAAAAAGCATTACTTTGTTTTGGACGTTATTTGTATGGAAATCATTTATGCTTTGATTTGTTAATATGATTAAGACGATGTCATCTAAATTCAACAATTTTTACACCTAAGGACTATTTGATGTTCATTCGTTAGGAGTACACTTATGCATCATGCACACATGTCATGATTGAGTCTATTTTCCTATCGAATTTGTTCACACCCATTCATTCTGTTTCCATGATTTGGTATCTTAGTGTAAATTCATGGTGTGTGATTTGTGTAACATCATTTTTGCATTTTTGTATGAAAAATCAAAAATAGTTTGTTTGCCTTGTTTACCATAAGACCCCAATTTGATTTATGTGATTTATTATTTTCCTTGTCTATTTCAGACAAATAAAAAGGGGAAAAATGAATTATGACCTTATGGGGGAGTTTAAGATGGGGAAGAATTAATTATGCTTCATGTTTATGGTTATATCATTTCAAACTCGATACGTCACAAGGTATTTTCTTTGTCTCATGTGTGTAAGTACAATTGAAGATTTTTGGATTACACACCCTGATGAGAAAAGCTTGAAGTTTTGAAAAGTTGATTGTTGAATCAAAGTTTGAAGACTTGTCATTTTATCTTTCCACTTTAGTTATTGGGAGGGTAGATTTGTATAGGTCATTTTAAGATTGGTAATTCGGATGTTTTTATTTTGTACCGGAATATACATAGGGGGAGATTTGTAAGGACATAGTCCATCACAATTTAGTATGTTGTATACCACTACAACCGTCGAAGATGTTTAAGATCAAATACGCAATAAGATAGGCCCGAATATCAAGCTTCATCAACAATCAACCCTCCGTGAAATGAATTTGATAAGTTGTGTTTTTAATTCCTTAATAATTCACTTAGGATTTTGGGATATTTTTCACAAAATATTTTTTAAGCATTGGGGCAAAGCTTTAAATGTTTTTCATCAAAAACTTATTTTTGGGAGTGGTTGAGGCAGTGCATTTACTAAAAGGATAAACGAGAAAAAAATATTATTATATTAGTCTCATTCGAGCTACACCGTATATCGTTCAAACGACATCGTGTGTCACACGATACTTCAAATGACATCGTGTCTCGCTCGAACGATAGCGTGTCTCACTCGAACGACCCACCGCCTTAAGTGGTTTATAAAAGTGTCTCTTCAACTCCATTTTTCTTAAGAAGTTTGTACATTTTTCACTCTGCAAAACAGTGCAATATCAACAGAGCCTTTTGGCTTCTTCTTTTGTAGTTTAATCTCTTCTTTTTTTTTTAAATTACAAAAGTCCCAATTATTCATGTGAATTGTTTTGGAGTTTGATAACACACTTTGCTGGTGTTCATACTTTTGTGGAGAAGATTTCAACATTATATGGATGCATGTCATTGAGGTTCGCTGTGTGTGGATCTTTGTTAAGATTAGGACTGCGATTCTTGTGGATTGCTGCACGTAATTCATTACTGACGACGCGACTGACACCTGCGGGTATTCGTGTGCCAAAAAATTGTATTTCATTGTAATCCATGTAAGTTGCAATTTATAAATTATAGTGAAATAAAAGGTTTTGCCCTGAGGGGATTTTTCCTGAACTTTGTGTCGCATATTTTATTTATGTTGGTTTGACACATGCACGCACGTAGCTAATTGATTTTGAGGGTTGAATCAAATTGATTCATAAATTGACACTAATTAAATAAGTTTGTGATTGGAAGTTATGCGTTGGTTTAAATCTTTATACACACACTCCTTACACTGGACAGACTAGAAAATTGAATCGGTTTGTTGGCAGACAAACTGGTTCGGTTAAGTAAACTAGTTCTCTCCACCTAGCAAACTGGTTCGGTTTGCTGGACTGTTAGGCATCTTTTTCCTCAGAATTTATCCTCTAAAAACCTCTAATGGAGGTCCCAAGCCTCACCAAATATTAAACCGACCTCACACATCAATATACTAACATTTTAGCAACGTTATAACACCTAAATAACCATGATTCTATATCAAACACTTAGGATTACAAATAAAACATCAATTTAATTCAACTCAAAAAATTTCCCAATTTGATTTTCAAAAGTTCAACCTTCCAATCAAACTTTTATACGCTCATCAATTTAAACCCATAATCAATTTTGAATTTCCAATGTGATTTATCCCAATTAATAATCAATTTAAAATTAGTGATCCCTTATCATTTAAATCTCTACACCAATTAACCAAAGTTTCAATCTTCAATACTTTAAATCTCAGGTTCTAATCATGAAAGTAATTAACAACGCATAATTTCCAACTTAAAGCAAGTAATTACTTGCCTTAGTAGATTAAGATCTAACATTCTTTACGTGTTTGATGAAGGGTTGAATCTGAAATTATATTTATCTTCCTCTTCTCCAAGCCATTTTCTCTTCTCTTGAACTCTCTCTCAATATCCCTTGTGCAGAATATCAAAAGTGGGTTGCCATCCACTTACCCAACTTTTTAAATACTCCCTTAATTACCCTAATCCCATTTTTTCACTTAACCATAAGTGTTAAATGACCCTACTACCCTTATACGGGTCCTTTTATGTCTAAAAAGACCCCTGAACCTAATCATAATGCTCGAGTACATATTGTAGACTATTTTGACCCTTACCGGATCACCGGTGCACTTAAAAAGGTCATCTGAGCTGCCTAACTCTAAATATGATAACATCTCATTAACGGGGCCCGACATGCACGTACCATACACGTCACCCATAAATTATATTGATCCATCGATGTAACACTCTATCGACCTATAAAAATAAATCGTTATTTTAACTCATACGCGACATATAATAAATCAAATAACTCTTTACTTATCACATGCAAGTAAATGAAGAGGTGCATGAAGGATCATGTGGAGCTCACACAATCGAGAGGTCTCTAAGACAACGGATAGCAATGCAAGGTTACCACTGATTGATTATGAAAGTAGACTCAGTTTCGTTCACCAAGAAGTGTGATAAGTGCCAAAAATTTGCCAACATCCATGGAAGACTAGGAACAACTCTAACACCCATAACTTCTCCATGGCCTTTCACTATTTGGGGAATTGACTTGGTCAGACCACTACGAACCACTAAGGGAAGGTTCAAATACTTGGTTGTAGTAGTTTATTACTTCACCAAATTGGTGGAGGTTGATCCTATGATTGATATGCCCTATCAGAGGGTTTTCTAGATCATATGGAAGCAGATCATTTTCAGGTATGGCATGACTTATACTTTCATCACCGACCATGGCACTCAATTTGATAACGAGGAATTTGAAGAGTACTGTATTAGGTATGTATCCAAAAACTTCTTTCAGCACCTAGGCACCCACAGTGAAATAGCCAGACAGTAATCACCAATAAAACCTTTCTAGATGGGTTCAAGAAAAGGTTGAAAGAGGATAAAGGTAACTTGATTAATGAGCTCCACAGTGTCCTTTGGGCATATAAGAACACTCCCAGAACAGCAACACAGGAAACCCCATACATGGTAGTTTTGTAACTGAGGCAGTGGTACCATTTGATACAGGTCTACCGATTCACAGGTTATTGAACTTTGATTCACCTAAGAGTGGCATCATGAAAAGAATAGATTCGGACATGATAGAAGAAGTCCAAGAAGATTTTTCTATTTGGATGGATGCTTATCAATAAAGGACTGCAAGGTTTTATAATCGAAGGGTTAAGCTGACCAACCTGAAGCAATGAGACTAGTGCTCAAGAGAGTAATCCAGAAGAGCAACGAGATGGAGCCTAATTGGAATCGTCTATACTATATCTCTATGGTTATCCGACCATGAACTTATTACTTGGAAACTCTAGTAGGAGAGGAGTTCAAGAATCCTTAGAACGCAGATCATCTACGCAAATATTATCTGTAATTTCATTTTTGATGTAATCATTTATTCAAGTTAATAAAATTTCATATTTTCCTCCATTATGCTTCCTTTTTGTGTTTTATTTTTCGGAGTATGGTGCTGTGACACCCCGACTAATTAAACACCGGGTAGCTACTCCTTTATAAAATTAATTCAAAATGCCAAGTTGGCTCAGTTAATAGCATCACTGTCGAAAACATTTTATTATATCTAACCACCTAGTATTTAAAAAGCAAGTTGCCAAATTTTAATTTAAGTCTGATTAACATGCAACAAGTGTAATGAAGAAATAAATAACACCATTCACCATACTGAAGTAAAACGAATAACCATCACAATAGAGTAAATAAAGTCTGGAGGAAACCCCTCACTACAATCCCATAACTGAAATAAATGAACTGAAACAATAATAAAACGTGCTAAAGTCTGAAACTGAAGTATAAAAGATGTCTCTAAATAGAAATGGGCAACATGCCCTGCAACGGATAGATGGTGACTCTGGAATCCAAAAGATAGAAGCGTCTACATGCAAATCCCTGTAGCTTCCACAAGCAGCTACAGCTCGTCACCTGAATGAGTATCCTATGCTTGGTGTCCTTGTGGCTGGGCACCTAAAATGGTTTTACAATGAAAAAGAGATTTGAAAAGCAAACGGGTCAGAGCCCGAATGTGGAGTTATATTTTAAAAACCTGCAAGTGCTTTAAAAACATTTAAAACATTAAATGCAAAGTACATGTTAGGACGTACACTCGCATGATATTCTCACCTCTCGTCTAACTGTGCACTCCTAACGTAAGTACCCATCTATAACTACCCTTTCCACTAGCTAAAGTACAACGTAACTAGCTAGACTACCAAAGGTTCTACCCATTTTACTCGGTTAATTTAACATAACAATGCTCGTAATTTAATAGAGGTTTAACGTAAACTCAGCTACTAAATATGCCATTGATATAACTATCAGCTAACTCATTATATATCTCGAAACAATACCGTAATATTTTTACAACATTAACATGAGGATTTCCATTAATTTAATGTATATTATTCACATCATAAATATACGATACAAGCACCCCGCAATCTAAGCTATGGTGCACACATACTCTGCTATCCATCCCGGTACATCACGTACATAAGGATCACATATTCCGAATCTCTCAGGAATAGTTCAGATAACACAAATCACAAATAGTGGAGGCGAACACAGTCACCATCACATGGGTCACGCACATACCTACGCTCCCATGATCATGCAGACTTATTAATATCACAATAAGTCCTTCTATGACCTATGTTCATCGAGGTAACCAATCTAAATCCGGGAAACACAAGGATAAGAAGGCCCTAAGCGAACGTAAACCTGCCGTGATAGCAAGTATGGTAGGTATGTCATACACATAAGATTTTATGCTAAGCATTCACACATCTTAGATATCTCAATATTAATAAAGTCATACTCTACATCATTATACCATTATTCCAAATCCATATATTTCAAGTATCCCGATAATATATAATTTAAATGGTCGACACGTCTCACGTCGTAATTCCTTAAACTTAAAACCTATCTCAAATAGACTATTAAGTCTCCCATAATTCTCACATATGACATCTTTATACCTAAGGTCTTTGCTTCTGCCCCAAACCTTATTTCATCAAATTATTCAAATTTGTACTATTAACCCAAATATTATCTCACATGACAAATTTCATTTATTTAGAAAAATTCCTCAAATTACATTCCAAATAAAGTCCCATCTCATAATCATGCCTACTGGTCTTCCTTAAAGTTAAGGGTATTCATAAAGTCTCTAATAATATTATCCAAGGGTTAACACCACTAAAATTCAATTAAGGGAAAACTTCATTTATTCTGGGAAAGTCGGTCGATCGACCATGACCTTCGATCGATCGATTTTGTCGATCGATCGACTGATGAATGTCGATCGATCGATTACACAGGTATGGTTACGGACTGTTTCGATTTGCAGATTTGAAAACATCCCAAAAACTTATTTTTAAAGCATGATTCTCTAATATAACGTTATAGTAATGTCATATAACCATCCTACAATATTACTAACGTCCATAAATCAATATTTCAACAACTAAAGGCTACATATGGATCAATCTTCATCAAAAACCTAGTTTTCTAATTTATCTCAAGAACATTCATAAACCTCATCTTAAATCCGTATTTGGTATCACAAAAGTCAGTAATTTTCTTAATATGATCTTCCAGTAACATTCTACATGCAACCTATATCCCAAAAATTAAACTAATAACTCCAATCGTATGGGTTTTTCATTATCTTCCAAGAACACATAAAGTTTTTGAATAATCTAACATGGAAGAAGCATTCTCCAAAATTTAAATGGAATAAATCACTTGCCTTGATTGTCTCTGGATTTGGTGTTGGATTTGTAAGCTCTTTCTGCAGATTTTCTGCAGAATTCCTCCTCTCTCTCCTTCTCCAAGCTTTCTTCTTCCAAAGGTGGCTATGGTGGCTAGGGTTTCCTTTGGGAGAGTTGGAAGACTAAATGATAACCTACGTAGCTTTCTAGGTTAATAAGGGTTGGTTATGGGCTTAGTGGGTCTTATCCAAATCAGATTTAATTAACCAAATTTTCGTCATTTTTAATTACCCAAAAATACCAAATTACTAAAATACCCTTTATGGTGCCGGAATGGCCTAAAAATACCCCGGAACCCAAACTATACCCCCGGCTAGTGTTTTCTGACTATCTCGACCCTTCCGGACGCGTTGGCGCACTCAAAACGACCATACGGATTATAGATTTTAAATTCACTTTTATTATCAAAATATTAAACCGTGACGCGGTGGTCCCACGCGTCTCAACAAAATTTCTAAAATGCCGTATGTAAATCCCATGACAAATTTTATAATACCAAGTTCATATATAATCATATATGCACCTAATCAAATACCAATTCGCATCTCATTAGTATTTTTAACCCGAATTAATTTCCAATTAATACGCATTTAATTAATTAATCTCAAAAATAAATATAGCCAAAAGTACGGGGTATTACATACTTCCCCCCTAATAATTGAATTTCGTCCCGAAATTCGAAACTAGAAAGTACCTGCTAAAAATAGCTCTGGATAACGTTCGCGCATCTCATCCTCGCGCTCCCATGTGGACTCCTCGACATTGTGATGTCGCCACTGAACACGCATTAACGGAACTATCTTTGACCGCAGTTTCCTCTCGCTTCGGTCCAAAATAGCAATTGGCCCCTCCTCGTAGGAGCTATCCGGCTGGAGATCGATGTCCTCCACATCAATGTGAGAATGAGCCAAATTATCCCTAAGGTATTTCCTCAGCGAGGAAACATGGAACACGTCGTGAATCCGATGCAAATGCTCCGGTAACCCGAGTCTATACGCAACCGGTCCGATCCGCTCAATGATAGGAAACGGCCCCACATATCTTGGTGCCAACTTCCCCTTCTTCCCGAATCGCATAATCCCATTCATCGGAGATACCCTGAGCAGAACCTGGTCCCCCACTTGGAACTCCCTGAAAAACCTCTTCGCATCAGCATAACTCTTCTGCTTGTCTTGAGCTACCCGAATGCGACTCCGAATCAACTCAATCCTTGCCGAAGTATCCTGAATCACTTCCGGCCCAAGTAGTTTGTTGTCCCCCACCTCCAACCAACATGCTGGGGAACGACAAGGTCTACCGTACAATGCCTCAAACGGAGCCATGCCAATCGTGAACTGATAGGAGTTGTTGTAAGCAAACTCCACCAGTGGAAGGTACTGCTCCCATCCACCCCCGAAGTCAATAATGCACATGCGTAGCATGTCCTCCAACATCTGATTGGTGCGCTCTGTCTGCCCATCAGTCTGCGGATGATAAGCCGTACTCAACCGCAATTCCGTGCCCATGGCCTCCTGGAAACTCTCCCAAAACCTCGAAATAAATATCTTGTCTCTGTCAGACACGATATTTAGGGGCACACCGTGGAGTCTCACAATCTCTGAAATGAAGAGATGGGCATACTGTCCCGAAGTGTAGTCAGTCCTTACGGGTAAGAAGTGAGCGACCTTGGACAACCTGTCCACAATTACCCAAACGGAGTCGTGACCCCTCTGCGATGTAGGCAACCCCGTGATAAAATCCATGGATATGCTCTCCCACATCCACACCGGAACCTCCAACGGCTGTAGAAATCCTGCTGGTCTCTGATGATCCACTTTTACAAGCTGACAAGTGGCGCATTTCGAGACAAACTCAGTGATATCTCTCTTCATACCGCTCCACCAATACTGCCGTCTCATGTCCTGGTACATTTTGTCCCCTCCGGGATGTACTGCGAACCGTGAGCCGTGCGACTCTGTCATCACATCGTGCTGCAATTCTTCCCCTTCCGGAACCACCAATCTCCCATTGAAGCGCAATCCCCCGTCTGAGCTAACGGTATAGGACTCGGCTCCCTCTGCTAGCAATTGAACTATCTACTCCTGACAGAACGTGTCATTAGCCTGTGCCCGTACTACCTTTGTGACAATCTGCGGGGTAACGGTCTTCACAGACATGAAAGATCGGGCCACTGCATCCTGGTGTCCCAATTCCTTCCACTTAGCTTTCCACACCTCTGCTACCTCATCTGTTGGCCTGCGGCTCAACGCGTCTTCTACCACGTTAGCCTTACCCGGGTGGTACTGGATGTCGAACTGGTAGTCTTTCACAAATTCAAGGCACCTACGCTGCCGCATATTCAATTCCTTCTGCGTGAACAGATACTGTAGTGACTTGTGGTCCGTGAACAGCTGAAACTTCTCCTCCAAAAGATAGTGCCTCCAAATCCGTAAGGCAAATACCACTGCCGCCAACTCCAAATCATGTGTGGGGTAATTCTTCTCATGAGGCTTAAGCTTACGGGAAGCATAAGCTATGGCTTGTCTCTCCTGCTGCAACACACCTCCCAGTCCTTGCAAAGACGCATCGGTGTAAACCAAATACTCAACTCCCGGTCTCGGCAATGCTAACACAGGTGCTGAGGTCAATTTGTCCTTCAACTCATCGAATGCCAACTGACAAGCATCACTCCAGATATATGGCACACCTTTACGAGTAAGATGTGTCAAAGGACCTGCTATCTCCGAGAAACCCCGAATAAACCTCCTGTAGTATCCTGCTAGACCCAAGAAACTACGAATCTCCGTTGGTGTCGTGGGCTGTCCCCACTCCCTCACCGCTGACACCTTCCCCGGATCGACAGATATTCCCTGGTCGGAAATAATGTGACCCAAGAACTGGACTTCCTTCAGCCAAAACCCGCACTTCTCATATTTTGCATACAGCTCGTTCTGACGAAGTGTCTGCAAAACCTGCCTCAAATGCTCGGCGTGCTCCTCCTCTGTCTGAGAGTAAACCAGGATATCATCAATGAAGACAATGACAAACTGGTCTAAGAAATCCCTGAACACTCTGTTCATTAAGTCCATAAACACTGCTGGAGCGTTGGTCAAACCGAAAGGCATAACCCGAAACTCGTAAGAACCATATCTTGACAAGAACGCAGTCTTCGAGACATCCTCCTCCCTGATACGCAACTGATGGTATCCTGACCTCAAGTCAATCTTCGAGAAGAAAGAAGCTCCTCTCAACTGGTCGAATAAGTCATCGATTCGAGGCAACGGATACTTATTCCTTATCGTGACCTTATTCAACTCTCGGTAGTCCACGCACAATCTCAGTGAACCATCCCTCTTCTTCACAAACAAAACTGGAGCGCCCCAAGGTGAGGTACTCCTGCGAATAAAGCCCTGCCCTAACAGCTGCTCTATCTGATCCCGTAACTCTCGCATCTCATCTGGAGACATACGGTACGGTGCACGTGCTATGGGTCTCGTACCCGGTAGCAAATCAATAACGAAATCTATCTCTCGACTGGGTGGTAAGCCTGGTATCTCCTGAAACACATCTGAATACTCCCTGACAACCGGGATCGAATCTAAAGGAATAACAACCTCCTTAGAGGTATCCTCCTCTATGTAATACAGATGAGCGGTCGATCCTCCCTCTGGGCGAGGCATCGCCACTATAAACATCTCTTGCCCCGGAATGGCAAAAACAATGCTCCCGCTGAAGCAATCAATCATGGCCCTATATGCTACGAGCCAATCCATACCGATGATCACATCATGAACATGCATGTCTAACACTAACATGTCCGCAGGTAATACCAAACCACCAACCTCTACCCCCACTCCCCGGCATATAAAGAAAATAAGTGACCCACTCCCTAAAGGTGAGTCGACACACGTCACTGTGCTCTCTGCCGTAGCTAACAATCCTAAAGCTTTCGCGAAGTGTGTAGCAATAAAACAGTGTGTAGCACCCGTATCAAATAACACCCGACCCATAGTTCCATGGATAGGAAACGTACCCTCGATCGCGGGTGGTGCCTGTGGAACTGCAGCCTGGTGAACGTTGTAGACACGTCCATACTGTAGCTGCCCCTGCTGAGCTGGGACTGCTGGAATGGGTGGCAAAGCTGCCATCTATGGCGGTGCAGGAAGAGCGGCGGGAAACATAGGTCTCTGTGGCTCCTGGCGAGCACCCTGATGCTGCTGCTGTGGGGCCCTGCCCCTATCAGGACAATCCTGCTTCTTATGGCCAGTCTTGCCACAAGTAAAGCACTTCCCTGGGAAGTTCCCTCCCCTCTGCCCCTGATGTCCCCGGCCCTGGTGGCCATTACCATTCTTCCCTTGGCCCTGCTGGCCCTGATGGAACTGCTGCCCATTCTGCCCCTGCTGGCCCTGATGGCCGTTTGGACCCTGATGGCCCTGGCCGAAACCTCCCTGTCCCTGCCTGTAGTTCCCTGACCGGAACCTCTTATTGTCCCCCTGCTGGGTACCCTGCTCAGTCTGTCTCTGCCCCTGACCGGTCTGTGCCCCGCTGGCACCATGTCCTCCAGTCCTGCCCTGATGGCTAGACTCCCCTGACCGTTTGCCCTCGGCCATATAAAAACGGTGGTCCTGGCAGTGTAATAATGCAGCGTTAACCACATCAGAATACGTGGCCAATGATAGGTTCCCTAGCAGATGCTGACGGATCCTCCAATTCAACCCATCGGTGAACTTCTCTATCTTCTTCTTCTCTGTTGGAATCTCGTCTGGAACGATATTCAACAGGTTAGTGAACTCGGCCTCATACTCGGCCACTGTCTTGCCCTCCTGCTTCAAACTCATCAGCTTCCTCCTCATCTCTGTATGAACTGCGGATGGAAAGTACTTGCGGTCGAACAGCACCCAGAACTCCTGAATCGTGAGGGTATCCCTCTCCTCCGCGGTGGTGATAGACTCCCACCACTGTAGTGCAGATCCCACTAGCTTGAAAGTAGCTAGCACCTATTTCTGAATGTCTGTGCACTCATGCATCCTCAGATGCCTCTGTATGTCCTTCCTCCATTGGCTCGAGACTACCACGTCTGAGCTACCTGCAAACTCCGGCGGATGCGCTTTCTGAAAGGCGTCTCGTACCCGCTCCCAAGCAGACGGGAATGCATTAACCTGTGCTGGCGCGGCAACTGGCGCCTGAGGCGGTGCCTGCTGAATCACGGCAATCGCGGCATTTACCGCTTGGGCTACTATAGCAGCAACCTCAGCGGCGTTCAACATACCCTGAACTGGAGCGGGCTGGGGTTCGGGCGTTGCATTCCTGGGAACTCGTCGTGCACGTCGTGGAGGCATCTGAAATAAGAACAAAGTTTTTAAGTTCGCATTTTATAAACTTAATATAGCTGATGAACGAAGCATACACAAAAGAGTACAACAGTCCTAAAATATAGGGCTCTATATCAAAGAAAACGTAGCGGAAACATAATAACCGTACAGATCCTAAAGGACACTAGAACCTGATGCTCTGATACCACCTGTGACACCCCGACTAATTAAACACCGGGTAGCTACTCCTTTATAAAATTAATTCAAAATGCCAAGTTGGCTCAGTTAATAGCATCACTGTCGAAAACATTTTATTATATCTAACCACCTAGTATTTAAAAAGCAAGTTGCCAAATTTTAATTTAAGTCTGATTAACATGCAACAAGTGTAATGAAGAAATAAATAACACCATTCACCATACTGAAGTAAAACGAATAACCATCACAATAGAGTAAATAAAGTCTGGAGGAAACCCCTCACTACAATCCCATAACTGAAATAAATGAACTGAAACAATAATAAAACGTGCTAAAGTCTGAAACTGAAGTATAAAAGATGTCTCTAAATAGAAATGGGCAACATGCCCTACAACGGATAGATGGTGACTCTGGAATCCAAAAGATAGAAGCGTCTACATGCAAATCCCTGTAGCTTCCACAAGCAGCTACAGCTCATCACCTGAATGAGTATCCTATGCTTGGTGTCCTTGTGGCTGGGCACCTAAAATGGTTTGACAAAGAAAAAGAGATTTGAAAAGCAAACGGGTCAGAGCCCGAATGTGGAGTTATATTTTAAAAACCTGCAAGTGCTTTAAAAAAATTTAAAACATTAAATGCAAAGTACATGTTAGGACGTACACTCGCATGATATTCTCACCTCTCGTCTAACTGTGCACTCCTAACGTAAGTACCCATCTATAACTACCCTTTCCACTAGCTAAGTGACAACGTAACTAGCTAGACTACCAAAGGTTCTACCCATTTTACTCGGTTAATTTAACATAACAATGCTCGTAATTTAATAGAGGTTTAACGTAAACTCAGCTACTAAATATGCCATTGATATAACTATCAGCTAACTCATTATATATCTCGAAACAATACCGTAATATTTTTACAACATTAACATGAGGATTTCCATTAATTTAATGTATATTATTCACATCATAAATATACGATACAAGCACCCCGCAATCTAAGCTATGGTGCACACATACTCTGCTATCCATCCCGGTACGTCACGTACATAAGGATCACATATTCCGAATCTCTCAGGAATAGTTCAGATAACACAAATCACAAATAGTGGAGGCGAACACAGTCACCATCACATGGGTCACGCACATACCTACGCTCCCATGATCATGCAGACTTATTAATATCACAATAAGTCCTTCTATGACCTATGTTCATCGAGGTAACCAATCTAAATCCGGGCAACACAAGGATAAGAAGGCCCTAAGCGAACGTAAACCTCCCGTGATAGCAAGTATGTTAGGTATGTCATACACATAAGATTTTATGCTAAGCATTCACACATCTTAGATATCTCAATATTAATAAAGTCATACTCTACATCATTATACCATTATTCCAAATCCATATATTTCAAGTATCCCGATAATATATAATTTAAATGGTCGACACGTCTCACGTCGTAATTCCTTAAACTTAAAACCTATCTCAAATAGACTATTAAGTCTCCCATAATTCTCACATATGACATCTTTATACCTAAGGTCTTTGCTTCTGCCCCAAACCTTATTTCATCAACTTATTCAAATTTGTACTATTAACCCAAATATTATCTCACATGACAAATTTCATTTATTTAGAAAAATTCCTCAAATTACATTCCAAATAAAGTCCCATCTCATAATCATGCCTACTGGTCTTCCTTAAAGTTAAGGGTATTCATAAAGTCTCTAATAATATTATCCAAGGGTTAACACCACTAAAATTCAATTAAGGGAAAACTTCATTTATTCTGGGAAAGTCGATCGATCGACCATGACCTTCGATCGATCGATTTTGTCGATCGATCGACTGATGAATGTCGATCGATCGATTACACAGGTATGGTTACGGACTGTTTCGATTTGCAGATTTGAAAACATCCCAAAACTTATTTTTAAAGCATGATTCTCTAATATAACGTTATAGTAATGTCATATAACCATCCTACAATATTACTAACGTCCATAAATCAATATTTCAACAACTAAAGGCTACATATGGATCAATCTTCATCAAAAACCTAGTTTTCTAATTTATCTCAAGAACATTCATAAACCTCATCTTAAATCCGTTTTTGGTATCACAAAAGTCAGTAATTCTCTTAATATGATCTTCCAGTAACATTCTACATGCAACCTATATCCCAAAAATTAAACTAATAACTCCAATCGTATGGGTTTTTCATTATCTTCCAAGAACACATAAAGTTTTTGAATAATCTAACATGGAAGAAGCATTCTCCGAAATTTAAATGGAATAAATCACTTGCCTTGATTGTCTCTGGATTTGGTGTTGGATTTGTAAGCTCTTTCTGCAGATTTTCTGCAGAATTCCTCCTCTCTCTCCTTCTCCAAGCTTTCTTCTTCCAAAGGTGGCTATGGTGGCTAGGGTTTCCTTTGGGAGAGTTGGAAGACTAAATGATAACCTACGTAGCTTTCTAGGTTAATAAGGGTTGGTTATGGGCTTAGTGGGTCTTATCCACATCAGATTTAATTAACCAAATTTTCGTCATTTTTAATTACCCAAAAATACCAAATTACTAAAATACCCTTTATGGTGCCGGAATGGCCTAAAAATACCCCGGAACCCGAACTATACCCCCGGCTAGTGTTTTCTGACTATCTCGACCCTTCCGGACGCGTTGGCGCACTCAAAACGACCATACGGATTATAGATTTTAAATTCACTTTTATTATCAAAATATTAAACCGTGACGCGACGGTCCCACGCGTCTCAACAAAATTTCTAAAATGCCGTATGTAAATCCCACGACAAATTTTATAATACCAAGTTCATATATAATCATATATGCACGTAATCAAATACCAATTCGCATCTCATTAGTATTTTTAACCCGAATTAATTTCCAATTAATACGCATTTAATTAATTAATCCCAAAAATAAATATAGCCAAAAGTACGGGGTATTACAGGTGCATTACACCTTAAACTTAACCATAAATTAATGAGCAATTTTAATTTTGATCCAAACTTTTCCAACTTCAGACAAGTGCATTTTTTAAACGTTTCCAACTTCAAAAAAGTTAATTTTAATTCAAACCTTTCCAAATTCATAAAATTTAAACTTCGTGTACGATTTGTCCTCAGCAAGTCAAGAATAAGAAGCCAGTCAAATTTCTTCACTAGAGATTTTACCCTACCAGGTTAAAACACATGAATAATTTTACATTACTAGTACACTTGGTCACCACTGATAACTAATGCTATAACTTAGTACAGTAAAGTTATTTACAATTTTATCTAAGTGCATTAGTCGAATATAAGGCCGTATAAATATTTCAAACACGAATCAAATATTAAATATTTGAGCCGGTTATCTAGTCTATAAGACGATTAACTAATCAAAATATAGGTTACCTAGTCGTAAAAAAGATTAATATCAAACACAAGCTTAAATAAAGGAAACTTAATTAAAAATAACTTCATTTCATTAATCAAAAGACATTACAATTAGAAAAGGAAGTATAAAACTATTCTATTGAGCGTTTTCCATCAGCCTTGCTCATCCCAAGACGAGGATCGTCAAGGATGCTCGGATGATTGATAGAATCAAAAGGCTTCCTCCTTGAACGCCTACTGCCACTTGGTCGATCAAGAAGATGTTGAGGATGAACATACTCCGCTTATCCTTTAAGGCAAAAATCCCCAACATATTTTCTAATCAAACTCTTAGGAATAGCATCTAGAGAAATCCAACTAAAGATAATCGAGAAAGGAGAATCGGGATAGTCCATTATCCATGGAGTATTCCAGTGCCATCTTGTGCTATAGTTCATCATCTTTGGTTACCTTTAACTAGGTAAGTAGGTTTAACCAACCCCATTTATAACCTTCATTTCTAGCTTGCTCCATATGCACATCCAGATAAGTCAGAGCTTCATCATATCCATCCATCCAAACAGGTATGGGTTGCTTATGGAAATGAAAATTAAGTCGGTCCACATTATCTTGAAGCTTTTTCATGGCCTTGTCTTTCTCTAAAGTAGAGTAGCTTGCTCGGCTAAGGTTCTCCTATTTCTTTCTTCATTAACAGTAGACGGAGCAACTGTATTATGCCTTGACTGTCGGCCAGAGACGAATTTGGTTTTCTTTTTTAATAAAGCATTTAGCTCCTCAAACAACCTGGCATTTTTAGACTCTAAAAATGAAACACCCTCATCTGGACTATTAGTGGTTGATTTCTTCAAACTGTCAAGTTCATTCCTTATGGAATTATTTTATATCTCTAATATAGCAATAATTGATCGGTCACTCTCCAGATCTTATTTTAGAGACAATTCTTTCTTATTCATAGTAGAAGTGAGGACTTGTAATTTTTTGTCAAAAGCATTTGCTTCACTCAAGGCCTTGTACTTAGCCTCATAATTAGAATGAAGCAAATCTAAGGACAGCTCGTGTCATCCCGCATACCCTCAATCATCTCATAATAAGTAGCATTATTAGCTACAACCCTATCAAAAGGCAATGAAGATGGATATATTATTCCTTGAATTGATCGAAGACATCTAGGCTGAGCAACCTGCTAAGTCTTCCTCAGACATGGGAACATAACCAGCTTCCAGAATATTTATACACCGCCTGAGTAGGTCAGATTCAACAGAGACTATGGCCTTATTCCTAGCATTAAATTGGAAAGTTACAAGTATGAGTTTATGGAACAAATCCATAGAAATAGGCAATATAGAAAATAACGCATCAATAAGAAATTAAAGTCATTCAAAGGCATCAACAATTGAGAAAAACATCTTCTTTAATTGATTAATCTTGAAGTACAGGGGTTGATACATAAGTAACAAAGACAAGAGAAGAATTAAAAAATTCATATGAGAAAGGACAAAAAAAACTAGCTAAGGAGTTAAACCTTCTCCTTAATTTTGGCTTGGTCTCTGTTGGCAACAGGTAGGTCGACACTTGCTTCTGGGACCACTAAAGGCTCAATGGGCATCATTAAAGATTCTCCTGACAATTATTCGTCATCAAACTCCTCATCCAATTTAACAGGAGTTCTTGGGTCATGCCTTGGGAAAAGCTCAAAGTTTGCCTCTTTGTTGACCACCTTCAGAGCCTCCGACCAACCTTCCTTAAAGGACAGTTTCTTAGGATACTCAATTTGAGCAGGGGCAACAAAAAGGCATTCTTCCAACCCTTGTCAACTGAAACTTTTCCCTTATATTTCAAGGAAGTAACTTTAGAATTCAATATTACTTTATCTTCAGTAGTTTGGGCTCGAGTTGTGGCTTCTGTAAGTATGTTTTTCGCAGCCTTGGATCTACCTTCAGCATCATCCAATTTTTTCTCGACAGTTTGGGCCTTTTTCTCAGGAGATTTTATTTTATCTTCTATTCTAATTTCCCTATTTTTAGCCTTTCTTAGCTCCTCCTCCTAGAACTTCTATTTTGATTTTAAAGTCCCTGAGGAAGCAGCCAAAGATTCTCTCAATCCCTCAAAGGCCTTTTTCACCTCACTAGGAAAAGATCTCAATTGGTTGTCCTTCTCCATCATTCGGTTGAAGTCAACTAAAAACTGGGGAAAAAAAGTAAACACCGGAAATAAAAAAATCATCAACATGAAGAAAGGAAGAAAATAAGATAATTACCGGTGCCAAATTATGGCAAGTCTTCCCAGTCAGCCTGGACCTAGGCATGGGGGCAGATGTAGCTATATCAGCAGGAAGAGTCCAGACTTGATTAAACTCCTGGCCAATCCAGGGTAAAAAGAAATACAAACTAGCCCAATGTCAAGGTTAGGTTGAATTTTTCTCAATAACTCTTATTAGTCAGCCATAGTATTCTATATAGCCAACGCTTGCTAGTCGGCTTGATATTTCTGGGATTATTTCTAAAGGTCAGGAAAACCTCTCTTCTATCTCTTAAATTGAGACTTAATAGTTTGATTCTCATCAACACTAGGGACTTGAGGCCTCTTATCACTAGCCTGGGAATTATTCTCAACTGGCTTCATACTAGTGTCAGTATTGTTCTTGGGGGGAGGAGACAATAGCCCACTCATCAAATTGGTCATCTTCCTCTTAATCAAGTCGGCTAGCGGATAAAGTGGGATCTTAAAAATATCAAAGGATTCAAATGAGAAAGAAGTTCATCCTTGGGTGAACTCAGTACTAGCAGATTCTGTAGTTGATAAAGTAGGTACAGGATCCTCTTTTAAGTTTATAGCGACTAGGTGCATCACAAGTGTTGGTCAGGCAATAAAAGAGGTGATGGAACTCTTATATTCCAACAAAAAAGAAGCAGATCGAGGATGTTCCTCTCCAACCCTCTGGTTAAGTCCCCACATAAATTTAATCTCTTCAATATTAATTTCCCCTTCTTTGGGACACCTCTTCTTACTTACCTCTGCATAAAAAAAGAATAGCAAAGTTAGTCGGCTAAATTCAGCAATACATAACAAAAGAGGGAAATAAAGACCAAAATTGCAACCTATGACACACGCTATTTAAGGACACCTGGGACCAGTGTAATATACTCCCTCAGAAAGAGAAGCATATTGCCAGTTCTTAACAACTGCACCATAATCCCAATAATCCTTATTGGAATCCGATAAATTCACTACGAAAGCCCAATTTGCTTGCCTAGTCTTTAGATAATATGTACTTTCTCCAATACTACCCCATTTATAGAAAAACATCAAATTGTGGACTCTATTATGGGTCCCATAAATCTCATTCAATCTATTGACACCATTTACAACCCTCCAAGTGTTTAGTGCCACCCTAGTAGGAACCACGTCAAAGTATTAACAAAATTGAAGAAAAAGAGGGTTTGGTGGAAAAGTGATGTCATACTCAGCTATGAATAAGGTGGGGATACAGTGACCCTCAAAAAGAGAATACACATCTATGGGAGAAAAAGGAAAACTCTTAAGTGTAGAAGGTTTGAGGTGAAAACAAAGGAGGAAAATTTTTTACATGTATGGTTTGCCTCGATAAATGGGAATGAAATGATTAACTAAATGAACGATTGAACTACCGTCGACTGCACGCTTCCCAAAACTTTGAAAAACCATTATGCCCTATGGCTATTCAAAAAAGTTTGAATTATTTATGAAAATTCTATTATCAAACAGTATTTGGGAAAAAATTTACAAGTGTTCGAGGTCGACACAATCAAACCAATACGCCGAGAAACTTTTAATCAGCCTTCAAGCATGGAGCATTGGGGTATTTCGTTGTAAGTAAAAATTACTCTCCTATGTGGACAAATGATAAATGTACACTTGCCCTCCTATGTGGCCGACCAGCCACCATGATTGGCATCAGAGATACTTAGTCGGTTGCAAGGCCAACCAACTCCAGAACGACAACCATCAAGAAGATCAAAAGTTATTTGGATGGGATGCCAAATAGCACTGAATTCCAAGGGTTTCATTTATTGTATATAGATATAAATGACTGGTAATATAAAGGCATTCCATCTCTAGGTTTTTATACCATTATGAATAAAACATACTCCCTCAGTTGAAGAGATAACTCGAGTCACTCATATGAAGACCATGGTGAGCTATTATAACCCTATGAAATAATACCAACAGTGAACGTAGGCTATTTCATAGCTGAACCACTCTAAAAATCTCTTCATGTGTGTGTATGATTTGATTGACCTACTATATTTTTATCTGTGATTATAAATCTATATTAAGTCCATTTTTAGACATCAACAAATAGCTTTGTGTTAGTTTTCATCTTCTTTGGCTACTATTATTTGAAGACTTATTTTGTGTGATCTTTAATCTTTCAATATTTGTATAAACCTAAAGGGTGTTTGTATTTGTTCTGGTGGTGAGACCTTTGATCCTCTTATAATCCATTTGTAATTCGAACTTTGTCATAGTGAAGGAATTAACCTTAGGGTCCCATGGACATTTCCTACACTTTGTAGGTGAACCACATAAATCTATGTCTCCTTTATTCTTCTATACTATTTTTATTTGGTTGAAACGTGAGAAATTCTGTTATTTACCCAACAAAGACGATAAATGTGGGTTTATTGACTAAGCATAAATTCTTCTGAATTTAGCTCCTTAATTTAGTAATTTTAATATCTCGAACAACGTAATTGATTTTATTTTATCCCATATCATTTCTAATGACTTCTTCTAACAAGTATCCCAAGTTTCGTGTATTTCTTATTGATTTTACAAGTATTTAGTGCAAGAAAAGAAAGAAAGAAAGAAACCGGAAGAAAGGAATAGAACAAAGGAAGACAAGTCAAAGGGCATTTTTGTAATTTTACATATATATTCCGGAGGTGGGGGAAGATAGAAATTTTAATAGCTCTAAATTATAAGAACATTGGAAAAAATGGCACCCCAATCTGAGCTACGGTGAAGAAGTTATGATCATTTAAAGTTGGAGACAGAAAGTCAAAGTTGAAATTAATTCTGGAAGCTGAAGAGTTCCAACTCTTGAAATTTTTTGTATAATTCCTTTTTATTAGTTGTAAAACGTGGAGAGGCGTGGGAAGAGTCATTTTTGAGATATATAAAAGGGCAAACCCTAGTAGGAATAGAGGAAAGTTTTTTACTTCATGTTGTATGGGGACTAGTAGTTAGGGTTTCTTTATTGTTAGTTTTTAAAGGAATCTTATATCCAAGAACCCTAGTTTTTAAGTTTGGCTACTATTCAAGATTCAAAGATCTATTCAAGATTCATCATTCATCCATTGTAAGTAATTTTAATTCATTGCTTTTACTTCTTTCATGGTTAGTTTAATTAATTGTTGTTTTCTAGTATTTCAACCCCGATTCAAGTCATGTTCTCAATTTTCTAGATTTAGTTATGGATTCCTTCACTTTCAGTTTTAAGTTTTCTTTTTTTTTAAATCATGTTAAGCTAAGTTTTTAAGGGTGGGGATGCATGAACCCGGCCTAATGTGGTATGCATAGATATAAAATTTGTCCTCTAAATTAAATAAGTGATTAGATCGTGTTGTATATTTTCACAACCATTGTAGACCTTTTGACCTCGTTTTCCCTAGGTAACCGGGGTGCTTAAGGATGAAACACACGTGAACTATTCTGACACTGCTTTACACATTCTTTGATTATATATGATGCGGGCTTGAACCTCATACATGTAATGCTTTGGAGTAGTAGAGACTGGGTCTGATCAATTATCTAATTTATGAATAGTTTTGTACTGGCATACACACTAGGGTTTAGGGGAGTGTATTCTTAACCCATTTCTCCATTCATATTAATTCCTTCTTAGTTAGTTAATTTTGCATGCGTAGGTTAATTTAATTGAATTTAGTTAATTCATAGATAAAATCCAAAAATCAATCATCTTTTTCTTTTCTTTTCTTTTAATATCAACTTTAGGATTAATCTACCTTACCTTTTTCGTCACGTTCACATGTCCTAACTCCCTGTGGATTCGATACCCAGACTCACCACTATACTCCGCAAGAGTGTAGTTAAAGTTGAGGTTTTTGTATTGCGGTTGGAATCCAATAACAACGACTAGCGTATTTACACGGACGCTCGGTTTTTCCACTCGATCAAAATGGTGTCGTTGCCGGGGAATTAGGTAGACTTTAGGTTAGGTTGGTTAATCCCGAATTTGACCTTAAAAAAAATTCAGAAATATGGGAGTCACGTTCTTGAATTTCCCAATTTGAAATGTCTTACTTTCACTCTTTTAGTGGCTTTAATTGTTATGATAATAGTGAGCAGGAGGCGCTCAAGACTTATGAACATTAGATCAATATCACTAAAGATGAGTCTCATAAATACAAGCCCAGTGCTAAGGCCATCCAAATTTATCAAAACGAATTGCTTGAAGAAAAAACACTTCAAAAATAATATCGGGAAAAAAATCTTTATTGGGAGCAAGAGTTAGATGCATTATTTGAACCCACTGAGGATTTTTCTTCCGATATTTTTGAAGTCGAAGAATGTTTTCAACCAAATAAGGAATCCGAGGTTCTAGAACCATGGAAGCCTACTTTGGAGGAACACTTGATTATTATCAAAAAGAAATCTAATGACCTTGTTGCTATAGAGTTAAAAATTAGAGCAACTTGCATGGAGTTTAATGATTATTTGGACAACTTAGAGAAGGTCGAGACTTGCGCTTCACCTAACACTTTTGAGGATTAAATCATTGAGAGTGATCCAATATCTTTTGAATATCAACCTCTTATAAATATTATAAAATCTACTGAGGTTGAAGATCATTTGTCTCCTTGTGTACCCACTATTATCGAACCATTAAATCCATCACAAGAACTAGATGAATGTCTTGAGGATGTTGATCCGATTCTTGTATGGTAATGTTTTTTTTAGATGCTTCATCTTATGGGCCATACACTTAGACGTGTCACTCCATCAGATCTAGTTGAAAATTTTGGGGGAGAAGATTTTGAGGATAAGGACTCTATGCTTGAATTGTTTTCCAAGATGGACTCTTTCTGTTTGTGTGCTCCACTTCCCATACTACTTGAAAAATATTTGGGTCGTGATTATATTTTTCTTGGATCCCAATGGTACTTGTCCCCTTGTGCACTCAAATCCCACATTATCCCCCTAAAAATTTTAATTGGTGATGGTTCATTTCTTTCGCGTTGCACATGTCTTTCATTTTTCCAACATAATTCTTATTTTTCGGGAGGCATGCTTTCTAGTGAGGGAACACCATTAATCCCTCAAAGTCAAATTGTATTTTGGGTGGACTCTCAAATTTTTCGACTTCTAATGTATAACTTATTAGAAGTTCAAATCGTAGGTTGTACATAATTAGCTTTTTCTTTTTCCTTTTTTTTTATAGTTTAGAGTAATTAGTTAAAGTTTTTGTTATTCTTTTTGTTATGCTTGGTTCTAACATGTTTTGTAGATTCAATGGACTCGCACTCATCGGGGATCGCTCCATTTGGGTAATATCTTTCTTTTCCTCTCTTTATGTTGTGTTCTTGATTCGCATTGAGGACAATGCAACATTTAAGTTAGGGGGTGTGGGATATTCTTCCCGTTTATTTTTTAGATTCATTGATTCGATCACATGTTCTTTCCAAGTGTTTATTTTTTTTTAAATTTCAAAAATTTCAAAAAAATTGAAAATTTTTGAAAAAAGTCAAAAATATTTTTGTTCAAAATAAATAAAAATTGGAATTTAAATTTATCAAAAATGTCACCTTTATTCTATTTAAAGTCTCAAAATGTAAAAATTAAATGCACTAAGCCAAAATTGACCGAAGATGGAAATTGAAAGAAAATTGACGACTTAACGAATAAGTGTGGAGATTGATCAAACCCGGTGAGATTTCGTGCCTTTCAATTTTTTATGAGTTTTTAAATCAATCCGAGTTTATGATTAACTCAAAGTTCTTTTTAGAGTTTTAATAAGTCGTTGATGATCTCAATCTTTTTTTTGATCGGTTATGGGAAATGTGTGAAATGTTGTCTCAAAATTCGTGATAAATATATCTCTAAACTTAATTAATCTTGAGATGCATATGGTAATGTGATTAGCAATTTGGACAATGAAGTAGGCCCTCTTTTGTTTAACCCAAAAATATTAGCCATAATAAAGTTATGAAAAAATCATCCCTTTGCAACCCAATTTGAGCCAAATAAAAATTTTCCGTTTCGTTTGATAACCCGAAAAACTCAAATAGCCCGAAATTGTGAAAATTGAGAAAAATCATCAAGTAAGTCCAAATTGTGCAATAAAAAGGGGCAAGAGAAAAATAGAAAAAAAATTCTCAACAAAAAATAGCAAGAAAAAAATGAAAAATTTCTAGAAAAAGAAAGGAAATAGAGCAAATGCCCAAAAAAGCACTAATGGACGTCATAAGGACATTTTCCAATTTCGAACAATTCGTCCATTCCCATTTTTACCCTTTACAATTTTTAACCCGAAAAGACCTAATTGAGTCTGAATGGCGAAATTAATTACTGCATGGAGAGCTAAGACATGAAAAGATAATAAAAGAGATTAAAATGGTGTGATTAAGAGATGATGTTTCACGTTTTCTAATAACTGTATTCCGATGATGAGATCTTTTCACCATATATTTTCTTCTTTTCAATTTTTATGCGTGAAATTGTGTCCATTATATTTACTCTTTATATCATGCATACCGAGAGAAAACAACCACAATCCGAGTGATTCGTTTGTGAGTGCATCCATAAGAATTTGAATCAAAACGAATTTTTGAAAAGTAACGTAATGCTCAATCGGTGGAAATTTGAGGTTTAATTTATGGCTTTGCACACACACATTATGGTTTGAGACATTTGAATATGAATTTATGGTGATTATTTTTTGAAAAGTTTAAATTGTACAATTTTTAAGTATTTTGATATTTATTTGAGTCAATAAAGAATTTTGTGGGTGTATTCACTGCAAACCCTCACGAGACAAAACTCGTCCTACTAGGGTAACCTAGGGGTTTAAAGGCTTGTTGCATATGCTCAATGAAATCGCTTGCCTGCGAAAGTATAATTTTATTTTAATAAATGAATTCTCAAGAGCAGAACTTGCGTTAGCTTCATTTACAGTACCCAAGACGTGCAAAGTTCTAAGTTAGGGGGATTTGACTAAGCATAAATTCTTATGAACTTAGCACCTTAATTTAGCAATTTTAATATCTCGAACAACGTAATTTATTTGATTTTATCCCATATCATTTCTAATGACTTATTATAACAAGTACCCCGAGTTTCGTGTATTTCTTATTGATTTTACAGGTATTTAGTGCAAGAAAAGAAAGAAAGAAACCGAAAGAAAGGAAGAGAACAAAGAAAGACAAGTTAAAGGGAATTTTCGTAATTTTACATATATATTCCGGAGGTGGGGAAAGCTAGAAAGTTGAAGAGATATAAATTAAAAAAACATTGGAAAAAACAGCAATCCAATCCGAGCTACGGTGACGAAGTTATGCCCATTTAAAGATGGAGACAAAAAGTCAAAGTTGAAATTAATTCTAGAAGCTAAAAAGTTTCAACTCTTGGAATTTCTTGTATAATTCCTTTTTATTAGTTGTAAAACATGGAGAGGCATGGGAAGAGTCATTTTTAAGATATATAAAAGGGCAAACCCTAGTAGGAAGAGAGGAAAGTTTTTTACTTCAAGTTGTAGGAGGCTAGTAGTTAGGGTTTATTTGTAGTTAGTTTTTAAAGGATTCTTGTATCCAAGAACCCTAGTTTTGAAGTTTGGCTACTATTCAAGATGCATCATTCATCCATTGCAAGTAATTTTAATTTATTGCTTTTACTGATTTCATGCTTAGTTTAATTAGTTGTTGCTTTCTAGTATTCCAATCCCAATTCAAGTCATGTTCTCAATTTTCTAGATTTAGTTATGGATTCCTGCACTTTCAATTTTAAGTTTTTTTTTTAATCATGTTAAGATAAGTTTTTAAGGGTGGGGATGCATGAACCCAACCCGATGTGGTATGCATAGATATAAAATTTGTCCTCTAAATTAAATAAGTGATTAGATCGTGTTGTATAGTTTCACAACCATTGTAGACCTTTTGACCTCGTTTGCCCTAGGTAATCGGGGTGCTTAAGGATGCAATGCGCGTGAACTATTGTGACACTGCTTTACACATTCTTTGATTATGTATGATGCGGTATTGAACCTCATATTTGTAATGCTTTAGAGTATTAAAGACTGGGTTTGATCAATTATTTAATTTATGAATAGTTTTGTACTGGCAAACACACTAGGGTTTGGGGGAGTGTATTCTTAACCCATTTCTCCATTCATATTAATTCCTTCTTAGTTAGTTAATTTTGCATGCGTAGGTTAATTAAATTGAATTTAGTTAATTCATGGATAAAATCCCTAAATTAATCATCTTTTTCTTTTCTTTTCTTTTAACATCAACTTTAGGATTAAACTACCTTACCTTTTTCATCACGTTCACACGTCCTAACTCCCTGTGGATTCGATACCCAGACTCACCAATATACTCTGCAACAGTGTAGTTTAAGTTTAGGTTTTTGTATTGCGGTTGGAAGCCGATAACAACGACTAGCGTATTTACATGGACACTCGGTTTTTCCACTCGACCATTTATGCCATAGGGAGAATTATAAAATGATTGGAGGTAAAGGGGAGTAGCACTAAACACATTACTTTCCTTTGTTTAATAGTTGATCCTTCCTGGTTTCCTAACTCACATAATATTAATCACTTCACACTCATACTCAGTTTATATTTAAAGAAGAATTAAATACATTTCCAACCACTATTACCCATAAAAAATACATACACGTCAAAATCGACACAATTCAACAAATTGAGCTAAATCATAATGGGATTATGGTATTTTTATAAATCGGTGGATTAGAATTCTAAGACATGTGAGTTAGCTCTAGAGTACACCACATATGACTATACCCATACGAAAAGAGAAAAAAAAAAGAGAAAAGAAGAAACTTTCTAATATATATTTAAAGTCTTTTTTTACTTATTCCTCAAATTTTAATGTCAATTTTTACTTGCCTTTTAATTTCATAATCCTTTTGCTTTGCTCCAACATAAAGGGTTAAGCCTAATTTGACATTATAAAATAAGATAAAGTCAAATAAATTTGTAGACTTAACCTCATATTTTTATGTAATATTGTGAGATAACCCCTATTTTTTGCAAAGTAGGGATTAAGTCAAATATCACATTAAAAAATGGGGGGTCATTTAAAAAAGCCAATATTTAGATAAACAACCATATTTAGTCATTGGAAAAGAAAAAAAAAAGGAAGGGCGTGAATTAATTGCATACTTTGGGATGGCTGAGGAGGGTTTATAAAACAGTGAGAAAGAAAAAATGATAGGAGGTAAGAGGGAGTATTACTTGATCCCTTTGTTGTCCTCTGCTTGAACACTCTATACTTTTTCACTCACATATGTTTTTAGCACAATTAACTGATCCCCCTGGGTGAAAAATGTGTACAAATATTGACTCATCATGAAAACATGTTTAGTGTAAGGCCCCTTGCGCGTGCTCCTATTATGGTTCTTATAATTTTAAGCTTGAGATTTAAGTCTTATTTAACAAGTTAACGATGGAAAATAATTATGTTACATATTTTCTCAAGCATGGTAAATTTAATGCCGCCATAGGGACATCTACAATGTCTTTTTATGAGGAATTTGTTGAAAAAATCCACGTGAAATGGAAAAATATGAGATCAACATCATTTAATATGAGTTATGAAGTATCAAGTAATACACGTTGCTCGGTAGATAATGAGATTGATATGGGGAACATGCTTGGATATAGATATATCCTAATGGTTTGGATATAGTTGTTATAACACTTAGTCTCGAAAGGCATGACTATGAGTCTGAAACTAATGATGCTTGTAACTCCTTTGACGATGAATTATATTATGTTGAAATTGATAGAGAAATGCAACCCGACTCATATACGTAGTAGAATAGGACATTAATGTCCACTGGATGGGAACAGTTAATTATAGGAGTTGGTCAGATATTTTAAGGTGCTGGAAGGAAATTCAAAATGGATTTGTGCAACTAGGTTGTTAAAGTTGAATTTAACTTTGGTTACTCAAATAATGAATATACTAGAGTGAGTGCACATTGTTCAATGAAAGTCAAAACTGGTTGTAAGTGGCAAATTCACTCTTCAATTTAACATTGTAATAATTTTTTTTGTTACAATGACTTTCAATGGTGATCATACTTGTGGTTATGTTGTGTGCACTGCAAAGAATCTTAGAATTATATTTGAGCTAGTTTTAGAGTTAGTTGTGGATGAAATACATTCAAACCCTTCAACTACACCTTGCGATGTAATTCAGGAGTTTAACTCAAATTATGGAATACAATTGATATATCATGCTACTTAGTTGTGTGTTGAAAAGGTACGGGCACAGTTATATAATTATGCATGTCTTTCATTTGATCAACTAAAGTGGTACGTTGATGTTGTGAGGACAATAAATACTAAAAGTGTTGCTAACTTAAGTTGGAATTCGTCAACAAGAGGTTCTAAGGTTTTTATGTATATTTTGGCGCATGCATCAGTGGTTTTAAATTTTGTTGGCCAGTGTTATTTTTAGATGGTACATTTTTGAAAAGTCGATACGAAGGGAATTTACTTGATACTACGAGAAATAATGGAAACCAAGGTGTGATATGTGTAGCGTTTGGAATTCATATTTCAAAATTCTATACTGATGCATTTTCACATTGAGATTTTGTAATTTATAATGGTAAATTATGCGAAATTACATTGTGAAATCTCAATGCATAATATAATTATATGCGAAATGCATGGAAAAGTTGAAAGTTGAAATGTTAAATTTGAAATTCAAAGAGGATATACAACTCTAAAATAAATCTTTGACAAATAAAATTTTTAAATGTGATGTGTTGAATGAAACCTAATACTTTGTTATAATATGTAATTGAGAATGTATAAATTTAATAGGTATTGTAAAAAAAAGATTCATTTGTTGTTCAAGTCCTCACTAGGGAGTTTACATTATTGTCTAACGATGAAGCTATTGTATATCCTAATAGGATCTCATGTTCCTTTCTATATTCGGAGTGTAAATATGTGCATTTGGTTGTTACAGTAGATCAAAACCATTATTGGTCCCTATTAATAAATTCGGAGTAGAAATTATACATCAATTTTATGCTTAACACTACAATTTTTTAGTCCAATAGTTTTTTATCCTTAAAATTGATTCAAAGAAGAAATTCAATATTTTCGACATTGACATGATTGTCAGTTATATTAATCGGCGTCGTGCTGTTTAGATCATCATAAAATCATCGAATTTTTCGTATTTAACATTACAATTTTATCTAGTTTACACAATTTGTTACTTTAGGTGTTTTATGTTACTTTCAACATGAGGTAAAAATGTGTGGAATTACAGAAAAATAATTAATAAGTTGAAGTTACAAATGATTGCAAAAAATTTAATTGATTAATTCTGCATTACGAATTTTATAATTTTTAAATGAGAAATGGGTTACTTTTCACTGAGACATATACAATTTTGCATTTCTAAATATAATATTTCTCACTGAAAAATGAATTACAATTTCACTAAATTGGACAATTTGCAGGTATGTTATGCCTTACATTTGCTATAGTAGTTGTTGAAGATGAGGATAACCTGACATAGTTCTTAAACCAACCTCATTTTTTATTGGTTATGACAAAGACTTGCAATTCATTTATGATCATAATTATGTGTTGAAATAAGCTCTCCTTAAAGCTTTCTCTTAAAGTAACCATTTATGTTGTCTACAGCATCTCAAGGTATGTTATGCCTTACATTTACTTTTAATGGTGGTCATAAATACTCCAAGATTCTACATGAAACAATTATGAGCAAGTTTAAAGCTGCAGCTTATGGGAAGAGTATGGATTAACTAAGAAAGTATGGGGTGAAGAAATTAAAAATTTCTTAGAGGATTGTGATCCAAAATGTTTGGCAAATGTAGTATTCACTAGTAAATGGTTTGCCGAGATGTATTCCAATATGGCCGAATCTTTTTGTTCTTGAATTAGGTGTTCCTGTCATTTATTGATTTCCAGAATGATTGACAATATAAGAATGAATATGATGTCAAAAAGGCACACACAATAGAGAAAATGGACTGTTGTGTTGTGTCTTGGCATGGAAAAGAGATTGCAACTTATTATAAAAGAGGGTCGTATTTTGTGTGTACCCAGTCAGCCAATGGTATATATGAGGTGGTTTTCCCTTCTTATTCCATTTTGGTCAACATCGACAATAGGACAATAATGATTTCCTTATGCTCATGTTTCCACAACAATGAAAAAGAGTGAAAAACTTTTACAAATATGTGAACATATATTTCTATGCCGATACATTAAGAATTTCTTATAAAGATTACATTGCATCAATCCCTACCATTACCAAACCCGAATTTAAGTTAAAATATATGCTCATTATACCACCAAATACAAAAAACTAACATGGTCATTCAAGAAATAAAAGGATTCCATTTAAAGGTGCGACTGGAAGGCTGACTAAATTAGGTAGATTTAAAAGTTTGCACCTCAAAATCGTAGGAAATATAAGGAGGAAATAATGGAGGATGAAATAAATGAGAAATACAAATTTCATTAAGAAGTTTATTGATTTTAAGTAATTATCCATATTATAATTTCGCACTAAGAATTACTATATTTCGCACTATGGAATATAGTAGTTTCCATTGTGAATTAATATATTTCGCAATGTGAAATATAATAATTCTTAGTGAGAAATATATATATCATAATTATGAGTTGTTATATAACAATAATTTTTTTATGTCATCTAGTTAGGACTGCTAAAACAACATATGAATGCATATTGTGACATAAGTAACACATATGTCGCATAATATGATCAACTCAAAACTATTTCAACTTTTTTCCATTTGACAAAACTATCCATTCACTTTCATTAAATAGGCAGACAGTCGTCATCATTACTCTAAATGTAATCTAATATGACAACGATAAACATATAAAAAATTGATCCTCATAATAGTTGGACATGTAAGGAGGATATAACAGACGGTGAAATAAATGAGAATAAAAAAATTTCATTAAGAAGTTCATTGATTTTAAGTAATGGTCCAATTTTAATTTCTTACTAGGAATCACTATATTTCTTGCTGAGAAATATAATAGTTCACATTGAGAATTATCATATTTTGCAGTGTGAAATATTATAATTCTCAATGTGAACTACATATATCATAATTACAAGTTGTTTATAAGTTTTGGTACAATATCTTGCTATTGTTTAAAGCATGATGAATAATTATAAGTACATTTCAAAAAGGGCACTGACCAAATCGAGCTACCAAATCGGGCTTCAATGTTCTTTAATTTGCTGTGAACAAGTTCCAAAGACCATTAAAGAAAATTTTGAACTTATACAATATCTTGTTATTGTTTGGAACTTGAATAACAATTGGAAATACATTTAAAAAAAATGTAACGGACTAATTCGACCTTCGTTGTTTCTTAATTTGTTGTGAACAAGTCTAAAGACCACTAGAGTAATCTTCAATTTTTGTGAAGAGTGTTTAAATACCAATAAATCAATATTTAATTTGTTGTGAAGAAGGTCTACAGACTGACCACATTCATATCAAAGTAAAATACATCTAAAAAGGGAACTAGCTATCTGAGAATTCAACGCAAGCATCCCCCAAATCTTCAAAGGATTCTATGCAGTTGATAATGGTGGTTACCCTTGTTAAAATCCATTTTCACATAGCCTTATTCTTTAATCCCTTTTCGAAACCAATTCCTCATAATTTGGAATGACTTATTGTAATACCCCGTACTTTTGGCTATATTTATTTTTGGGATTAATTAATTAAATGCGTATTAATTGGAAATTAATCCGGGTTATAAATACTAACGAGATGCGAGTTGGTATTTGATTATGTGCATACATGTTATATATGAATTTGGAATTATGAAATTTGTCGTGAGATTAATATACGGCAATTTGAGAATTTTGTTGAGACGCGTGTGACCGCCGCGTCATGGTATATTATTTTAATTATAAAAGTGATTTTTATTTCTATTATCCATATGGTCGTTTTGAGTGCGCCAACGCGTCCGGAAGGGTCGAGATAGTCAGAAAACACTAGCCGGGGGTGTAGTTTGGATTCCGGGGTATTTTTAGGCCATACCGGCATCATAAAGGGTATTTTGGTAATTTTGTATTTTGGGAAATTAAAAGTGACGAAAATTGGTTAATTACATCTGATGTGGATTTGACCCACTAAGCCACTAACCAACCCATATTAACCTAGAGGGCTACGTAGGTTATTAGAATTAGGTTTTCTAATATCTTCCCAAAGCAAACCCTAGCCACCATAACCATTGGAGAAGAGAGCTTGGAGAGAGAAGGAATTCTGCAGAAAAACTCCATCAAACCAACATCTAAATCAAAGATAAACCGGAGGCAAGTGACTTAATTCCATTTAATTTCGGAGAATGTTCTTTCCATGTTAGATAATTCAAATTTATGTTTGTTCTTAGTGAAATATGAAAACCCATGTAGTTTGGAACTTAGAACTTGAAAATCTTGAGGAGAATTGCATGTAGAATGATAGGTAGATGAGTATTCCCATAATATTTGTGATTGGAAGAAATTAAAATGGATTTATATTGGGTTAATTCATGATTCAAAAAGTTAGGGTTCATGTTCTTGAAAAATTGGGAAAAAGTGTAGAGATTTGTAAATTTGGTTGATGTTAGGATGGATTAATCCTTCAAAACGTGTTAGGATGTGATTATAATATGTTTAGGATTGTTTAGAGACCTTAAAAAGATTGTTGGGACTTAGTTTAGAAGAGATTTGAGGAGTAAGAATGGTGAAAAAACGAGATTAGACAAATCTGGGACGAATCTCGTAGGTCGTTAGAAGCCCCTGCCCAGGTCGTTCGAACGAACTCGTTCGAACGAGCTTCTAACGAATTGACCAGTCGTTCTAACGAAAGGGAGCCTCGTTCGATAACTTCGTTCGAACGAGATCTCGTTAGAAGGTACAGTTCGTTCGAACGAACTGGATCTCGTTCGAATAGCCTCGTTCGAACGAGACTTCTAACGAGTTGACAGAGGAATCTCGTTCGAACAGTCTCGTTCGAACGAGACTTCTAACGAGTTGACAGTCTGGACCCTTTTGGACTATTTTGATTTTTGGAGTCCCGTAAACTTGTTCGAGGATATAGATAACATTCCGATGATGATGTAATGATAGAATTGGGACTTTTGGGTATTTATGAGAAGGAAATTATATACGAGAGTTATATTAAATGGATGGATTGGGTTGAGACGTGAGTGTCTACTACGACGTGAGAATAAATTATGGCGCATATGATTATAAACCGGAATAGTATAAATTGTGATAATTATAAGTTGGTACGAGAATGATAATAGTACTACGATTAAACTACGGGATTACTAAGATGTGTGTTTACTTAGTATTGGTATATGAATTGTGTGTATGACATACCTACCATACTTGCTATCACGGGAGGTTTGCGTTCGCTTAGGGCCCTCTAATCCTTGTGTTTCCCGGATTTAGACTGGTTACCTTGATGAACATAGGTCATAGAAAGACTTATTGGGATATTAATAAGTCCGCTGATCGTGGGAGCGTAGGTATGTGCGTGACCCATGTGATGTGACTGTGTTCGCCTCCATTATTTGTGATGTTGTTATCTGTGAACTATTCCTGAGAGATTCGGAATAGGTAATCCTTATGTACGTGATGTACCGGGATGGATAGCAGAGTATGTGTGCACCGCAGCTTAGTTCTCGGGGTGCTTATATTGTATATTTATGATGTGAATAATATACACTTAATTAATGGGAACCTTCATGTTAATGTTGTGAATATAATTACGGTATTGCTTCGAGAAATATAACGAGTTAATTGATAGTGATATATATTGCATATTGAGCATCTGAGTTTACGTTAAACCCCTACTTAATTACGAGCGTTATAATGTTAATAGAACCGAGTAATATGGGTAGGACCTATTATAGTCTAGCTAGAGATGATGTCACTTAGCTAGTGGTTTGTGTCGTTATAGATGGGTACTTACGTTAGGAGTGCACAGTTAGACGAGAGGTGAGAATATCATGTGAGTGCACGTCCTAACATGTACTTTGCATTTAATGTTTTAAATGTTTTTAAAGCACTTGCAGGTTTTTAAAATATAACTCCACATTCGGGCTCTGACCCGTTTGCTTTTCAAATCTATTTTTCTTTGTAAAACCATTTTAGGTGCCCAGCCACAAGGACACCATGCATAGGATATTCATTCAGGTGACGAGCTGTAGCTATTTGTGGAAGCTACAGGGATTTTCTTGTACACGCTTCTATCACTTGGATTCCAGATTCATCATCTATCAGTTGTAGGGCATGTTGCCCATTTCTATTAGAGTTACATTTCCATTACAGTTTTCAGACTTTGGCATGTACTGTTTTAGTTTTCGGTTTACTTATTTCAGTTGTGGGATTGTAGTGAGGAGTTTTTCCTCCAGACTTTATTTACGTTATGTGATGTTCATTCTATTTACTTCATTATGGTGAATGGTGTTATTATTCTTTATTACACTTGTTGCATGTTAATCAGACTTTAATTAAAATTTGGCACTTACTTTTTAAATACTAGGTGGTTAGTAATCATTAAAATGTTTTCGACAGTGATGTTATTAACTGGACCAACTTGGCATTTTGAATTAATTTAATAAAGGAGTAGCTACCCGGTATTTAATTAGTCGGGGTGTCACACTTATTGGACATAGTAAGACCATAAATCATCAAATTTGTGAGGAATGTTTACCCTTTCACTTAATTCGGGCATTGAGGGTGATCATATCCATCCTTCTACAACATATATGAGGACCACATGGTATGATGCGCTATAATGATGGATAACATCCTCAATGTCTTTAAGTTCTAGTCTCCAATTAGTTTCCTTATCCAAATAGTCTTGTAAACGTCTCATAAGTTGAACCATTATTCATATAAAAAGTTAAAGAGTCTTAGGGTTTGCATGATGATATTTTATAGAGAAAATGTAAGTGAATATTAATTAGGAATTGGATTAATGTATATTTATATATGAATGTGTTTATAGAAGTGGATAACACAAATGTAACATCGTTTCATCATCTGACTTTTCAGATATGAAATCCACATTTTTTCCCTATATATAGACCATTCATTCACTTTATTGAATACATAGCTTATCGTAAGTAATCTATGTATGTTTTGTCACTTATCCGCTCAATTCATTTAATGATATCCATCAATATGAAGAAGATTATTCCAAAATATAGATTAATATATGTTATTGAAGTAGTCCTCGCTAGAGGTAGCAAATAAAGTTTTAATTATCATCAATATAAAATAATATTTTTTTACTAAAACATGATAAAATATTATGATATAAGCAAACAAATTTTTAATTATGATTAATATTTCATAATAATTTTTTATTTTCTCCAGCTAGGACTACTAAAATAACATATAGAAGCGTGTACAGACATGGGTAACACATATGTCATATGATTTCATTAACTAACCACTATTTCAATTTTTGTCCATATGAAAAAACTATTCATTCACTTCTTTAAATACATAGACAATTATCATCATTACTTTGTCCTCATTTTCACGTAAGCATTTAGTTCATTTAATTATTAATTCGATTAATATTCCACAATAAATATGAATGTTAATTAATTATAATCAAGTTTAGTTACGAAGGCGTGGCGTTTTGCACTGAAAGGTTGCATTGTCATTTCATAGTAATATTTCGCACTGAGCCTTTGCAGGGAAGTTACTATTAAAGATCATTACCTATAGACAAGCTTTTGAACTACCATCAACTTATATATTTGTCATAATTACTTTCAACACAAGTGATGCATTTTACAAGAACTGGGATTTTATATGCTTCTATAAATACTTGTTAAACATTGCATAGCATGTCATTATATATTCTTGTTCTATCATTTGAACATATATTCTTTCCTAAAAAATTACATACAAAATATCGTATATGTTTTATTTTAGTGATAAATGTCTAATTAATATAATTTCACCTTTTTTAATTGCTCATATTTTGAAAACAATTGCTTCATTTAAAAAAGATTATGCAAATACGTTTACATGATACACTAGATAAAATTTACATGGGATATATACCCATTAGAATTTTCAAAATGAGTGAATTGTTGGAAAAATGGTACGATAGTAGGTATTCAAAGCCACAAAATGGCATCAAATATATTACAGTAATTATGAGATTTATGGAAGCAGAAGTTGGTGGGAGGTCATAGTCTTTACTCAAAGATTTGGGTGCTAGTGAAGGTATATATACTTTACATGATTTTGCAATATTTTTAGTCCTGATTGGTTTACCAAAGGATGAGAAATTTGGGATAAAATTATTGAGGGGGAGGATTTTTGAAAGGGATTGCGCTTTTTGGAAGGAATCATTCTGGCATTTTGAAGTAGTTTCAATAAATTCGAGGTTATACATCCAATATGTAGGGTATGAATCTGTTTATATAATTCATTTATAGAAGGAACTTCTCCAAGAATGACTTTGAATAATTAGATTTTACTAAATGTAAAATTGATGCATTCCTTAGGAGGACCAGTTTTTTTAAAATGTAAGTGTAAAATTATCAATGTTAATCATCTATATTTTATAGTATAAGAAGATTTCTTAAGGGTTATTTGTCATGTTTAACCTATGTTATATTTTTAGTCCGAAAATGGTGTCATACAGAGAATGTGGTAGGGGATATGTTCATCTCGCATTATAAAATTTTCACCTCTCATTACAAAATAGAATACATTTCACAATGTGAAATACATATATCTGAGTGCGAAATTCATGATTTCGCATTGAGAATTGTTTATCTGGCAATGCAAAATTTGATAAATATAAAATAATGAACGTTGTTTGTTCTTTTTTCAATCTTAATTACTTTAGCGAAGACTATGACCACAAAATGAAAGAGATCTATTAATCCATCAATTTCATGAAAAACGTATTAAAAATAAAAGAAATTACAACAAGGACTATTTCCACTAAAGGAAAGAGATATATTAATGGAGCAATTTCACAAAAACAAGTTAGAAATAAAAAAGTCATGACATGGAATATTACAAATAAAGGAAAGAGATATGATAATGATGCAATTTTGCAAAAAAAATGTTAAAAATAAAATAAATGATAACAAGGACTATAGTCATCGAAGGAAAGAGATATAGTAATGGTGCAATTTCGCCAAAACAATTGTTAAAAATATAATAAATAATAACAAGGACTATTACCACCAAAAGAAAGAGATATATTAATGATGCAATTTTTAAAAAAGATGTTAAAAGTAAAAGAAATAATAACAAGGACTATTAATATTGGGGAATTATTTGACCTGGTAGGATAGAACAACATGTGTCTGAAAGTCTTGATAGACAATCACACCTTAGAGATAAGGGCTGAAGGAAGTCGATTAGTGAAAATATCATACTTCGATTCACTCGATCATATCACGGAAGTAATCCAAAGTCATGGATTCCGAGATGATTCGATTTCCTTATATTCTCTACAAATGTAACTCGCACCCTGGAAAAAAGGGAATGTAATCTTTGTTATCACAAATCGATATATATATATATATATATATATATATATATATATATATATATATATAGAGAGAGAGAGAGAGAGAAAATAAAGAGGGAAACGCCTCATGGACGTAGGCACATTGTCTAACCATGTATATATTGTATTGTGTGACTGTGGTAATTAATTTCTACTCAACTTGATTGTGTTGAATCAATCACGGTAGGATTTTACCACCTACAATTGGTGTCGTTTATGGGAAATGATTTCTTTTTCTCAACTAAGAAAAGACAACAAGAAGTTATGTCTCACTCACATAGCCCACGTTTGGCATCTAATAGGGATCATCAGAATAATGAAAATGGACCTCCAACACCTAGGATCGGGTATGAGGTCCACCATAATAGGAGTAGTAACATTCCTAACTTCTATTATAATTTTTTATAAGAAAAAAATGTGGAAATCAATGAACAACTATGATACCCTTAGATCTCAAGGTTTGTGGACACCTATAAACGGCGAATTCATCCACAATAGGATGGCACGTGCCTCCAACAGGAGGAGAATGACTGTTTGCAATGTCTCTTGGAGATAATTGATCAAAATCTATATGGGGACAACTGCAAATGGTATGCCCAAACACACAACCCTCAAGTAAGTAAAATTTAGAGTCGAGGAAGGAGTTCATAGCACGATCAGGAATGTTCCAGGCACGTAATCCCAACAACGAGAAGAGAACAGAAAGTAGGTCATTGCAGGAATGATCTTTGAGACCTCCTCTAATGGGAGATTTATTGGTGTACTACTCATCACAGGGCCATCATCAGCTAGATGAAGTCCCCTCTCTCAAGGTTAATTGAGGAACCAAAGCCTCCTAAGAAGTTTGCCATACCCAAATTCAAAATTTATGATGGTAAGACTAATCTCATTGATCATATTCACGAGTATCGACAATCAATGACTCTTTATAGCAGCAACGAAGCCTTCAAGCTTGGGGAATATGACGTAAAAGTGGTTTGAGAAGTTAGCACACATGTCGATAATCAACTTCAAGAAACTCACAGAGGCTTTCACCACGAGATTCATCATCAATAGTTCTCTTCCTATGAGGATGGATTCATTCCTCACCATGAGTAAGAAACTATATTAATCCTTGCGGGATTACGCTCGGCGGTATTATGAAACTTATGATAAAGTGCAGAATTATTGTGAATAGGTAGTTGTGTCCTCATTCAAGATTGGTCTTTCGAGAAGCTCTATGTTTCACTAATCTCTCATAAAGAATGAGGTTGGGACTATTAATAAACTTATGTCCATAATTGATATATATGCCAAAGTATAAGATGTAGTGGTGGTCACCCAACACAACAATGGTCGGTCAAAGACGATCAAGAATGGAGACAAAGAAAATGCTCCCATGAAGTGGGTATAAGAAGAAGAATGACGGATCTAATATTAATGATAAGGCAAACCCCTACAAGACCCACCAAATATCAATATTGTTTTCACAGAGCCAATCTACTAATGTTTGAATAAAATTAAAGATCAGTGGTTTTTTAAAGTGTCCGAGGAAGATGAGATTATACCCATCAAAGAGAAACACTGCCCTGAGGTGTTCTTACCACAAGGAGCATGGAAATAAGATTAAAAAATTGACAACGTGATCAAATCCCACCTAGAGGAGTCATCCCAATGGCCCACTTAGATTGATTATGTGGAAAAGAAGGGTTCAAAGACCCCTATAGAGTACAATTAGAATCCCAATAATGTCCTAGACGAATACGAGATGGGTCACAATTTTCCAATCATCCGCGGGGCATCAAATTTTAACCAGATTCAACGGAATGTTGTTTATATAGAATTAAGGAAGGTTACTGTGATCATGGAAGCTTTTAAAATAGACACTTCCAAGACCTCTTCAACAAAGCACCATCGACCATAACACATTTATTATAAAAAGCATATATTTTTTATTGAGCTAGACCTAGTCAGAGTAAAGAATCCACATCAAGATGCTATAGTAATCACTCTCAAAATTTCCAACTGGAATGTGCATAGTCGTACATAGGGGATCACTACACCAAAAATAATAATTTGGCACACCATGATATCAAAAATTTAGCACGATTTAAAACTATGCCAAATTCTGGCACTTTTTTTACAATCTGGCACACTTTAAAACTATGTCAAAATTTGGCACTCTTTTAAAGTGTGCCAAAATTGAGTACACTTGACTAAAATATAAAACACCCTAAAAAAATAACTTTGGTATCCCGCTCTCTCATCTTTCTCATTACCACTCACCCTCTATCCTTCTCTCCGCTCTGACTTCTTTCCGCACGTCTCTTGTAAGAACCCTCGTTTTTAGGAGGCTAATTTTATATTAATTTACCGCATGAGGTAATTATATAAAATGTTGAAACTCGAGTAAATATTAATTTTATGAATCGAGAGTTAATATTTACTAGCTTGTTGTATATTTACTGTATGTGGAAGTAAATATCATCACGTTGTGTTTTATAGTGTCATGTGCATTAAATGACACTATGGTTTAAATGAAACCGAAACTTGAAATAATTTGTAAAAATTATCGGATGCCAGTTTAGAGGGCGTAGTCAGTCCTGGAATGTGCGAGACAGTCAAAATAAGTGTCATATTGTATTTTTGTATTTCGAGCACTTTTACCTGGTTTTGACTTTAATACGTATTTGCGAGTCAATTTAATGTGGTATTAACCACTTAAGTTGGGAACTTTAGACTTAAGCCCCGATTTTTAGTCTTCCAACTCCCCTAATTTCCTCATTTTATGTCTTAAACATAGAGAAAAAAAAGGAGAGAAAGAGAGAGGAAGAGAAAAGTGGAGAAAGAAAAGAGATTTGAAGATTTGGGATTGCTTCTACCACAAAGAAATCTGAGATTTCAACCCTAAGGAAAGTTTTCTACTTGCTAATATATGATTTAAGATGATTAATTTGTATGATAGTTGTGTATTAGCACCTTTGGATCAAAAATGGAATTTATGAGATTTAAAACCCTAATCTTAGTTTTGATGATGAAATTGTGGATTATAGTTGTTATAAATCATGTAGGATGATCTGGGTAGATAAATGTTGTTGGCTGTGTTTAAAATGAAAGATAATTTGAGTTTGGGATAATCTAGGGTTCATAACCCTCAAAGAAAAACTTGGCAAATTCATAGGGGCGAATCGATTCGGCCTACCGGAATCGATTCGCTAGAGGGGCAGTGTCCAGGTCTGAAGGGTCCAAATCGATTCGGATGGCCCAAATTGATTCGGTAAGTTACAGTAAGTCAGGTCTTCTCATCCGAATCGATTCGGCAGGTACGAATCAATTTTATTTCTAGTCCGAATCGATTCGGCTAGGGCGAATCGATTCGGTAATGCTGCAATTTTGAGTTAATCTCAATTCTTTTTTTTTTGTTAGGCTTAGGATTTAGGGACCTTCTTGTATGAAGTAAACTTAGAGTTTTAGAGTCCTAGATGAGTGGTGTAACTACCCTAGGATAGAAAGGATTTATATGGGGTTGTTTTGGGGGGTATGGCAATTAAAGTTAAGGCATTCTTTTCTTTTAGTTAATTATGATGAGACTAGGAGATTGTAGTGTTATGTTTGGGAGACTTTAGAAGCTCGATTGAGCTACGTTAGTCTTGGTGGTTTATAATAATACCACAAACGAATCTTGGTAGAGCAAATTTAAGCTTACTCTTTCATTGAGGTATGTTAGTCTGGGGTGATTTATGATAACACCCTAAACTGTTTGGAGATAATTGAAGTTCTCCACTTCTTGAGGTTGTAATGACGATGTAGAGTACGTATGGCTCCGGATATAATTGGGATAATATTAAAGGTTACTAGTTTTATATAATGGAACACACATATGAAAAATGGAAATGGAAATGAAAATGAAATGGAAATGGAAATGATATTGATTCTTTAAGTAAATGATAATTTACTTAATCATGAATCTGGTAAATGATAATTTAATTGATTTTGAAAATGGTAAATAAAATGGTTTAAACACACCTCTCTAAATGACATCATAAGGGAAGTTCGCGCGCTTGGTGATGCCCCCGGGCTAATGAATGCAGGGTGGATATAGTCCTAGGCCATATGCGCGATTTTGTTATGTTTCCTGCGCTGGTGAGGAGATTTCGGGTATGGTCTTGACTCTCCCGCGGGCATATGGCCACTTCCCAACGTCTTGCATTATAGGTGCCCAGCTGCCTTGTTTGATAGGCCTCTGGAAGATGATGGTCATTTAGGGGCGCGCCCAGTGGGGAAACTCGGAGGGGCGGTCTTAGAATCGTTTTATGTATATGAATATAACAATTCTTAATCAAGTGGGATTTGATGTATGAGTAGTGCCATGAAGAGCACAAGGAAATGCCACAAAGAGCATTTGAGGATGATTATATTCCTGATAAGGAATGGAATGCTAGTAAGAGCATAAAATTTATGATTATGAGTTCCTGTTAAGGGACATAATAATGAAATGAAACAATATAAAATGATGGAAGTTTTTAATTAATGTTGATCATATTCTTATGCATAGTTTAAATTTCATTATATGATCATTTGATTCCTTTAGTTAATGCTTTAAAACTGTGTAGTTAGATTTTATATTTTTAGTATGATTACTGTCCATAACTGTCATACTCTTTATTCATCTGGTGATCATATAAAAATCGGGCCCTGACCCGTTCATATTTCTTGTTGTGCATGCATCTTATATCCGTTCAGGTGGCTCCACCGCAAGGACGCCTGTTCTGACTTTCCTATTCCTATGTCTTCGACGAGCCGTAATGCTTTACGGGTATTACGGGACATGTTGCAACAGACGCTATCATCCTTGTACTCTAGTAAAGATCAGGTCTTTTACTCGAGCATGAGGCCCAAGCTTTTGTAATTTCTTAATATAATGTATTATATAATTTATTGAATTTGTCCAGCATTGTTGTAGAGTCTGTTGACCGACAGCATATTCAGTCCTTTTAATTTGTTTACTTGTTGTTATTATATATTTGTTCTTGGGGTTCCCACTTTCTTTTCAGTATTGGGTTGTTTAAATTCTTCTCTTAACTTCAAAACAAAAAATTTTGGCAACCCGTTTTTCTAAAATATTGAGTGGTTATCCTGTATACTTTATATTTTATTGTGATGCTGAGAATGATTCCATTCGGGATTCCTGTTATATTGTAGTATTCGGGCTGGCCACCCCATATTTTAGTGAGCGGGTTATCACAGATGGTATCAGAGAATCAGGTTCTAGAGTCCTTAGGAATCTGCATGGACGCATTACGTTTTAGCGTTGCTTTTGATTTGACATAGAGCCTTAGGATTAAGATCGTTGATTTTCTTGTGAGATTCCGTTCTCCTGCCATGAGGTAGAATCCATAGAATATTTTGCACGTTCGTGTGAGATTCATAGGTCGACTGAAGAAGGATTCCAAGGAAGTTCGTTGTGAAGGCGTCATGATGAGATTACTAAGAACTGTAAGTGGTGGTCGGGGATGAGGACCGCTTTAGAGGTCGCTCCCATTTTGTGGCATTTTCTTATCTTGATACTGCGACTACTAAGTACGGTAAATAAGGTTTTCCCAAGTATCGCGAGATGCAGAGAGTGGTATTCAGCTTGGGATTTCCCAGCGATGTTACATTAAATTGGAGAAGAGCCCATGGTAAGGGCCACATATAGAAGTAAGATGGAAGAGATGCATTCTCTTTTGGTGGATGCATAAGGTCCAAGAGTTTGGCCTAGAGGAGGGGCATGGAAGTGCCCAGATTATAAGGATAGAGGAAAATCCTTCACCCATAGGGGTAGTGTTGTAATGGTGGGAACGTAGTCGCAATAAATGTGGGTATAAGAAGTTTTGCCCATGGAGAAGCCCGGTGGACACCTGCAACAGAGAGTTTCTCTGGGATAACTGGACTGATGAGAATGTGGATTCTCAAATGTTCACACAAGGTTCGATCAGAGATCGATAGTGAATAAAGAGTTATACGGTTTGGGAGGCCATGCACCAAAATAAGATAGGTATAAGGAGGAAAGAGACCTTCAGTGGAACGATAGGCTCCAAAATAAGTGTCGTTAACACTTTTGAAGGATTAGTGTTCATGAAACCCCATTTGGTGGATATCCGCCCGGGGAGGATTCATTGAACTAAAGAAGGGGAGGCTGGTATCATGCTCTCTTTTATTAAGGAAGAACAAGGGACTGCGTGGGCAATTGTGTGACAGTCAGGGTCAGAACAATGGCTATAACATGGAGTGTAGAACCACTCATTTTGATTTTTATGGATTTAGAGAACAAGAGCAATGATAAGAGTGCCTAGTTGGGGAGTTGATGGAAGTAATATTGGTTTGGATAAGACTCGAATACGGTGTCTGAGAACCATTAGTATTAATTCGGCGTAATTAGCAATAATATTGGCGAGAATTCCACCTTATTAGTGGGTGGTGCATCCCTTATAATTAGATGGAGTACTATTGTGTTTACCCTAGAATCGGGTGTGCATATTGAGATCTTGGTAATATCGATAGAAGGGTAATTATATGGCTTTTGTGGTAGGGGAGGTTTTATATTTTCCTTCCCTCGATTTACATTTTGTGTGTTATGTATTACTTGTATTATGTAGAATATACGAGTAAGGATATTTTGGTTTGATTGGGGTGATAGCAAGCAAATAAATTGCGAGGCTATCCTACTTCTAGTTTCAGAATGGAACTAGTGGTTCTATAATTTCTCTCTTGGATACAGGTTGAGACCGTATAAAGGTGGTTTGAGGTAAGTAGGAGATTTTCATTACTTGTTGTGTTATCTTGCTTGAGTGTTTGATCATTTTTTTTCTTTGTTTGTGTTTGTTATGTATTATCTCCACGACCAACTAGTTAAGTAGGCATGTGTCGGAGGGGTTCCTTGTTTGGATTTCGCTTTGCGAGACACTCCACCGCATAAACACTTAACGACGTTGTGAGTGGAGAGACGCTATACTTTTCTCTTTATTTTATTTTATTTTATTTTATTTTGTTGATGGAATGTTGGATTGAAAGGTTTAGCCGAGAATCACATAGTTGAATGATTAAGGGCTACTAAAGTGCGAGATAGTAGCACGGTATATAGTTCTCTCCTCTGATTGATGTGAGGGAGACTGAGATATGAAGTTGAATTGAGACTTCTGGATTATGCCTTAATGAGAAGGCTATGTTTATATAATGGGATATATATTTGTAAGACTTTACAGAAAGTAAATGTCCGATTAATTAAATTTTTTGATTATTTGAATGGTAAAACATAGAAGTAAAATCTTGTTAGTAGGGTTGTAACTTAGAATTTTACTGGTCCCGATCACATGTCTTAGACCGTCATATCTTGATGACCGACGATGCGAGTTAATAGTGTAACGGGAGGGTTCCTTGTTTGGATTTCGCTTCGGCGAGACGTCCCACGCACGAAACCGAGCGAACGTCGGGAGTTGAGAAAGGTCTTGGGCACTAGGGATATACTTAGTTTTATACATCTATTACTTAGATCGAATATATATATATATATATATATATTGACTTTAGGATTATTGATAGGTAAGGCCTTTAGGGCTTGTGACGTTGACTTAGGCAGGCTGTAGGGAGTTGACCACGAATAGGTCATGGGTTGACTCTAAGGGGGATTAGGTCCATAGGAACAAGAAGTATGGAATCTCGAGAGATTTGGAAGGTTAGGCCGAAGGAGATGAGGCCTCTCTTAGATAGAGTATTACATTAATAACTTAACTTTCGGGGAGTTAAAAGGATGAATTGACTTTTGCTCCTGAACCCATGTTGTTAAGCTGGAGGGTGGATTTAATGAATAAATCTCTACCAGGAATGGGGGGTAATGATATTGAAGCATGGACCCATCGTTTGTGCATCTCACAAGCTTAAACTTTGTGGGAAGTATTATTCCACACTTGGTTTAAAATTCATTGCGGTTGTGATCGCCTTAAAGAAATAAGGAACTACTTCCTGGGCAGGAAATTTGGTCTTTCTCGTGAGCAACAAGTGGTCGCAATGTGTAGTGGGAGGAATTGAGTTAGTGTATGAAGCTCATAAAGGACTATCGATTGGAATTTCCCTTTCACTAAGGGAAAGCGATTTGGGTAGTAGATGTGACGAGTAGAAAACCCGTTGGAAAATTTGTGAAGGCTTGGAATGCCAAGTGGAATGAGCGTTTACGTTTGGAACTGACCATTTCACATACTCGTGTGAAGAAGAGTAGTAGTGGAATGAAGAAAAGTATGTTCATAGTCACTTTCATTGAATTGCAGGCACCGAACTGGTCATGATCTTCTTCGAGAAAATTGTTGATTGTTCGACCCAATTATTGCTTTTCGGCAATTATGGGTGGACTATATTTAGAAGAGTACTCTCCTCTCTATATGGAGGAATTTTAAAGCCGTATGAAGTGCCCCTGGGGGTGGACCTAAACTAGATATTCATGTCGAAGGTTTGGTAAAGTTTCTATGAAGTAACGGGAACCGTATGAAAATGGAGTGTATCTTACCACCATCAAGTGGATGGATAAATGGAGGAAGTTAACTTTATGCCAAAAGGCATATCTCGAAGGTACGCCTTAGCCTAAATGGAGGGAATGAAAATTACCGAACAAGACTTGGGCTTTTTGAGTGGCCCTATGGATCATTTCCTAAGGTATGGCACCGTGAGTGGCCTAGTGTAGTCGGTTGAGTAATTCGCATACTCGTTGGATGGAGCCGGCGGATCATGTGTTCCTTGGACTTGAAATGGTCCCGAAAAATTTCTTTACAAATTTGGATTTTTGAGTCATATACTTTGAAGGGATACGCATATTCGAAGAGAAGTTGAGTAGAGTTGGGGTTAAGCCTTTAGCGTTGGTGTAGGTATCCCTGAGGTGGGAGGTAACGTGATTTACGAAAGTAAGGCAATTTATGCCGAGTTATGAGAGAATATTCTTTCGCCATAGATAGGTAGGATCAACAGCTCGTGATGAACGATTTGGTGCTATATTAGAGCACGAAGAATGTCGATTGAGATCGATAGTGACGACCTTAGTTCGAGTCCATTTGAGACGCCTCGGTAACGAGGGGTTTATTAATGGTGATAGAACAATGGTTTAGAATAGTATACCCTTTATATGATTGGGGTATGCCTGAATTTTGAGGGAAAAATTCCCTCGTAAGGGGGGGGGGGGGGAGTATGTAACAACCCTCGTTTTTAGGAGGCTAATTTTATATTAATTTATCGCATGAGGTAATTATATAAAATGTTGAAACTGGAGTAAATATTAATTTTATGAGTCGAGAGTTAATATTTACTAGCTTGTTGTATATTTACTGTATGTGGAAGTAAATATCTTCTCGTTGTGCTTTATAGTGTCATGTGCATTAAATGACACTATGGTTTAAATGAAACCGAAACTTGAAATAATTTGTTAAAATTGTCGGATGCCAGTTTAGAGGGCGTAGTCAGTCCTGGAATGTGCGAGACAGTCAAAATAAGTGCCATGTTGTATTTTTGTATTTCAGGCACTTTTACCTGGTTTTGACTTAAATGCGTATTTGCGAGTCATTATAATGTGGTATTAACCACTTAAGTTGGGAACTTTAGACTTAAGCCCCGATTTTTATTCTTCCAAATCACCTAATTTCCTCATTTTATGTCTTAAACTTAGAGAAAAAAAGGAGAGGAAGAGAGAGGAAGAGAAAAGTGGAGAAAGAAGAGAGATTTGAAGATTTGGGATTGCTTTCACCACAAAGAAATCTGAGATTTCAACCCTAAGGCAAGTTTTGTACTTGCCAATATATGATTTAAGATGATTAATTTGTATGATAGTTTTGTATTAGCACTTTTGGATCAAAAATGGAATTTATGGGATTTAAAACCCTAATCTTAGTTTTGATGATGAAATTGTGGATTATAGTTGTTATAAATCATGTAGAATGATTTTGGTAGATAAATGTTGTTGGTTGTGTTTAAAATGAAAGAGAATTTGAGTTTCGGATAAATCTAGGGTTCATAACCCTCAAAGAAAAACTTGGTAAATTCGCAGGGGCGAATCGATTCAGCCTGGCCGAATCGATTCGCTAGAGGGGCAGTGTCTAGGTCTGAAGGGTCCGAATTGATTCGGATGGCCCGAATCAATTCGGTAAGTTGCAGTAAGTCAGGTCTTCTCATCCGAATCGATTCGCATTCTAGTCTGAATCAATTCTGCCAGGGTGAATCGATTCGGTAGTGCTGTAATTTTGAGTTAATCTCAATTCTTTTTTTTGTTAGGCTTAGGATTTAGGGACCTTCTTGTATGAAGTAAACTTAGAGTTTTAGAGTCCTAGATGATTGGTGTAACTACCCTAGGATAGAAAGGATTTATATGGGGTTGTTTTGGGGGGTATGCCAATTAAAGTTACGGCATTCTTTTCTTTTAGTTAATTATGATGAGACTAGGAGATTGTAGTGTTATGTTTGGGAAACTTTAGAAGCTCGATTGAGCTACGTTAGTCTTGGTGGTTTATAATAATACCACAAACGAATCTTGGGAGAGAAAATTTAAGCTTACTCTTTCATTGACGCATGTTAGTCTGGGGTGATTTATGATAACACCCTAAACTGTTTGGAGATAATTGAAGTTATTCACTTCTTGAGGTTGTAATGACGATGTAGAGTACGTATGGCTTCGGATATAATTGGGATAAAATTAAAGGTTACTGGTTTTATATAATGGAACACACATATGAAAATGGAAATGAAAATGAAATGGAAATGATATTGATTCTTTAAGTAAAATGATAATTTACTTAATCATGACTATGGTAAATGATAATTTACTTGATTTTTAAAATGGTAAATAAAATGGTTTAAACACACCTCTCTAAATGACATCATAAGGGAAGTTCGCGTGCTTAGTGATGCCCCTTGGCTAATGAATGCAGGGTGGATATAGTCCTAGGCCATATGCGCGATTTTGTTATGTTTCCTGCGCTGGTGAGGAGATTTTGGGCGTGGTCTTGACTCTCCGGCAAGCATATGGCCGCTTCCTGACGTCTTGCATTATAGGTGCCTAGGCTGCCTTGTTTGATAGGCCTCTGGAAGATGATGGTCATTTAGGGGCACGCCCTGTGGGGAAACTCGGAGGGGCGATCTTAGAATCGTTATATGTATATGAATATAACAATTCTTAATCAAGTGGGACTTGATGTATGAGTAGTGCCATGAAGAGCACAAGGAAATGCCACAAAGAGCATTTGAGGATGATTATATTCCTGATAAGGAATGGAATGCTAGTAAGAGCAGAAAATTTGTGATTATGAGTTCCTGTTGAGGGACATAATAATGAAATGAAACAATATAAAATGATGGAAATTTTTAATTAATGTTAATCATATTATTATGCATAGTTTAAATTTCATTATATGATCATTTGATTCCTTTAGTTAATGCTTTAAAACTGTGTAGTTAGATTTTATATTTTTAGTATGATTACTGTCCATAACTGTCATACTCTTTATTCATCTGGTGATCATATAAAAACCGGGCCCTAACCCGTTCATATTTCTTGTTGTGCAAGCATCTTATATCCGTTCAGGTGGCTCCGCCGCAAGGACGCCTGTTCTGACTTTCCTATTCCGATGTCTTCGACGAGCCGTAATGCTTTACGGGTATTACGGGACATGTTGCAACAGACGATGTCATCCTTGTACTCTAGTAAAGATCAGGTCTTTTACTGGGGCGTGAGGCCCAAGCTTTTTTAATTGCTTAATGTAATATATTATATAATTTATTGAATTTGTTCACCATTGATGTAGAGTCTGCCAACCGACAACATATTCGGTCCTTTTAATTTGTTTACTTGTTGTTATTATATATTTGTACTTGGGGTCCCCACTTTCTTTTCAGTATTGGGTTGTTTGAATTCTTCTCTTAACTTCAAAACGAAAATTTTTGGCAACCCATTTTTCTAAAACATTGAGTGGTTATCCTGTATACTTTATATTTTATTGTGATGCTGAGAATGATTCCATCCGGGATTCCTGTTATATTGGAGTATTCGAGCTGGCCACCCCATATTTTAGTGAGCGGGTTGTCACATCTCTCTCTCCCCCTCTCCTATCAGCTCTCTCAGCTCTCCTAACGTGGGCCATCTTGATTCAAACCCTTTGATCCCGTGGGTATATTAGTAATTTCTACCCCTTATGAAGTGGCAATAACCCTAAAAGTAAGTTCGGACACAACCATTGGGGTCTCTCATAGCTTAACAATCCTTATTGTTTTGTTTTAATGTATACATTCTTGTTTTTTATTATTATTTTTTCCCTTGATAATGATTTCAAATCCATTTCCTATGATTCCAGTTGTATTTACTTTATTATATCATTGTTGGCTTTGGATGTGTTTCTTTGTGATGATCAAACATGATGAAGAGTCTAATCTAATCCATTCTTTTGAATCATGACAACATATCGAGGAATTTGTCTGTGAGAAACCATGTAGTCCATACCTTCCATTTCTTTTAAATCTTTACGAGAAATTAATCATTTTTTTTAATTTTTTAATTTCTTCTTTTTGTTGATACTGATAATATAATTAGGAATTTCTTTGGTTTTTGATATGTTTCAAAATATAAGATCTGATTATAGTCTCATATTGTAAAATAATAGATAGATGTTGACAATGGGCATAATGATGATGAGTTTGACAATGTCTTCTGAATTTGATGATTGAATAACAACCTCCTACTCATTCCAAATGCCTCATTTTATTTCCTTCTCCATTAGGGTACAATCATCAAACTTTGGATATTTATGATTTATGATTTGTAGATTTATTTTTGAATCGGTTGTTTGAGGTGGTTGTGATTTCTGATTTGATTTATGATTTGCAGATTTCTTTTTGAAGCGGTTGTGCTTTATAAAATCAGTTAAACTTCAGGTGAGATTTATGATTTGTATATGTATTTTCGAATTTTGTGCTTTGGTTTACCTTTGTGTCTATACAGATAATTTACATAAAGGTGTTTATGTTTTTTTGGGCGTTGTGTGTATACTCTTTTTTCTGAGGGGATTTGATTTGTATGATTTGGGATTCTAGCTTAAAATTTGAAATTGGAATAGTTTTGGGTGTTTTTAGTTCAAACTAGGGTTTGTTGGGTGTGATTTGGGTGTTATGTTTAATTTGTATGTCTTGGGGTTCTATTAGGGGTTTTGTGCACTGAAATTCAAATAAATTCATACTGCGAAAAGTTCATGAAATGGTTAACTTTCAAACATTATGATTCTATTTAAATTATGCTCCATATTCAATTTTATGTATACTGTATGTTTTGTTTTGAGATGGAAATTACCATATAACACAATATGTTCATTGATTTTCGTCTGTACGGATAACTCGGTATTTTAGTTCCATCATTTTGTATCTGGGAGTAACTCGGTAATTGGATCCCACTCCCATATTTATGGATAGTAATATCACTATATTTGGCTCTGTAAGTTTAATCTAAATTTTTTTCGTATATTTGTTGGGAGATCTGTAAATTTATGCGACAATGATGTTTTTCTGTATATATCATATTAATCAGAATGTAAATCTAATTTATATATGAGATTATAAGTTTAAATAGAATTTTGGCATGATGTAGGAATGATAAAACATGGGATAAAAGTAATAGCATTCCATCGACACGGGTAACTATGTATTTTTCATAACGAACGGCCATAAACCATGTATTTTATTTATTTTAGATTTTAATTTTTCAACTGATTTTTACTTTACATTTTGCAGTGGTATATATAGTTTTTTTACTATCGTATATATGTAGGAGATTACCTCCAAGACTTACTAGCACATGTATTCTTTCAACTCAATTCTCTTTCTTTGGCTTTTTTATGTATACCACTGCATTAGAATTAATCTTATGTATACATCAACACCAACTGTGATGCATAATTTTCTAATTTTATTTGATCAGTAAGTTCTATTCTCTTAATGTTTACAATTTAAATATGACGATTATTAGTTCATGTTATATTTTTACCTAAGTTAATAAAGTAAAGAATTTTATGTGATTTAGGTGAACTGGTGCTTTGGCGCCGAACGTGAGCTAAGATAGCCCCCTCATGTACTCTTTTCTACCGTAATTATATTGAAAATTAATGTACTAGATTCAATGGTCAAATTAGATTGAAAATCAATGTACTAGATTCAACGGTATATGTGTAAGTTTAATAATGTGTATATAGAGAGATAGTGATGTTTATTGTGTTTTTTGTATTACGTGTATGATTTGATCTATATTTGCACATTATCCACATTGGCTTGGTGATACTTTTTGAAGCAGTTGTACCGATTGCACATTACGCAAAATTATTGTTATGCTATTTAGTTGTGATTCTTTTTTAATCATCATAAGGGTTATGATTGCATCCATTTTTTATCAAATTATATTTATTCTTAAGAAGATTACAAACATAAATTTGTCACTATTATAAACTTGACAATTTAAAAAGAAATAAAATTACCACACATTTTTCATGCTTAGTCACCATTGTCCCAATATGTGCACATATATTGGATGCTTTTGATGTCCAAACAGGAGGGTATGTTTCTTGGACTGGGAATGCTCTGTCTTAGTTATATCCTTATTTTCTGCTGATAATGTTTAATGTTATTATATGAAATCCCTTCTCTAAATTAAAAGTCATTTTTATAATGTTTAGGTACTTGGAGTTTTGTATCTTCACATTTTATGGTTTCACTCGAGGGTCTTTGTGTTTTTTCTCTTAAATATTTATTGTTGAGTAATTTGATGGTGCATTTTTTATCTTTGGTTGATGGTGAATTAGTATTTCAGGTTAATTAACTGACATGATTCTTTTTTTCTATTTTTAGGAGGTACGTTGACAGGTGGGAAAGTTGGGTTTCTTATATGAATCTGAAGTTCTTACATGGTCAAGTAATGCCTTTATCTTTGTGTATGGTGTAAGATACTCCTATCTATATTGTGATATGGTATTCAAATTTTATTTACTCTGTGAGCACTTATTTTAAGCTTAAATAAACTCAACTTCCTAGTGCGTCTATCCGTTTTTAGGTTTCTAGTCATACTTTTTTTTGTATGCTTTTGTAGTCCCCAACTGTTCTTGACGTTGATAAAAGAGAGATGTTCTGCTTCCACTTCTTTCCAGGAAACTAACAGAGTAAAAGGGTTGGTTTAGTACTTTGTTTTTTTCTTTGTGCGCATTTAAAAGCCATCCCATGAAGTTTTGTGTGTATTTGTTTGCATAGAATACTCTAAATCAATATCAATGCCACTAATCTCATCACCAACGACTTTACTTTTAACACAAATTATGTGATATTTTGTATTTGGCCATTAACCTAGTTGGACTTGGTCAAATTAAACTAAAAGTTAGCATCGTTTAAAAAATAGTATATCGTATGTGTTGTATGTGTTCTACAAAATGTATGTAACGTACGTATCCCATCGGTATTGTATCGTGTGCTACAACTTATAAAATGATACACTATGTGCATTGTATCATTTTACTCACAAAACATATTGTACGTATGATATCGTGTATGAAATGATATTGACAACAATGGTTTCCATCACTTGAAAATAGAGGAAAGACTCAGTCTCAATTTGTTTTTCATCTATGCCTTGTCAATTTCTAGTTTAATTTCATTATCTTCTACTAATATTATATTTATTTCATTTCACTCGATTAAGTGACAATTTTTTAGAAAGGAAGTGATATTTATTGTTGATATAAGTGGAAGTATGAACGAAAAGCCACTCGAGGATACAAAGAATGCTCTTTCTGCAGCACTCTCTAATCTTGATCCAGGAGACTCGTTTAATGTGATAGCATTTAATGATGTGACTTACCTATATTCTTCATCTATAGAACTGGCAACAAAGGAAGCATTTGATAATTCCACCTAGTGGATTAGCATGAACGTTATCGTGGGGTTGGTACAAACATTTTGATTCCCTTGAATAAGGTCTTATTTAATTCTCAATTAGTTTTTCATAACATAATATAGGTAATTTGTATAATCTGTACACATAATCTTCATAACATAGGTAACTAAATCTTGTTGTTTAAAATATTCATATCCGATACTTCTTTAATGATATCTTTGAATTATTTGTGCTACATAAGCAAAGAGAGGCCTAGCATGGGTGGGTTAATGAGTAGACCAAAAAACACAGTGTGGGGCTGTCGATAGAGGTATCGGGCAGTGGAAGCATGGGGTTGTTGTATGCGTATATGCACAACAGCATATATGCAACATATATGCATACAGTTGCTACATAAATGCTACTACATATATGTTGTTGTATGCATATATGTTTCCTATATGCTATTGTGCATATATGCAACATATATGCATATAGCTGCTACATATATGCTTCTATATGCATACATGCAGCATATATGCATACAGAATATCATATATGGGGATAGATCTGGATGTCTAAAGAAAACTATATACTTATATCGGGACAAGTCATGTTGTTGAGAGTGTTGAGTTATTCATCACAGTGTCCTATATATTTGGGTGGTTTTATGGTTGTTAAAATTTTGAGTGCATATTGATGAACCCATTGTGATAATTTTCACTTTACCCAAATTGAAATTGTCTTGTATGAGACTGGAAGTTTTATGATTCTCATAAAATCATATAGGCACACCATTGAGCAGATGTTCTTTGAGCAAATGCAATTGAGAACAGCTCTAGTTGAGAACATTATTAACAGCTCATAGAATTTTTGTTTTACATCATGATAGTTCACTTTACACCCTCTAATAAAATGAAGGTATATAATTTTATTCCTTATCACTCATAATGACATATAATGACTTATAGTGGAACCGACATATCGAGTTCTTAGAAAGCATCATTATGCTTTTAGTTATATAAAATTAGTAGGTTTATGTATTCCTAGCATGAAAGGTGAGATATGATGATAATTTGAAAATATCTGGTGTAAGCTTAAAAACATGACGTTAGAGGGTGAAAACCCAAATCAGCCCTCAAATAGCCCCTTAAGAGGCACAAACCCTCGTGCGGGACTAATGTAACTCGTACGAACTGACCGCATAGTCACGGAACTTTCGGTTTGAGAATATGCCGATAATTTGAAAATATCAAGACTTTGGCTTAAAAACATGTCGTCAAAGCGTGAAAACTCAAAACAACCCACAAATAGCCCCGTATGAGGCACTAACACCTCGCACGGGGCCAATGTAACTCATAAGAACTGACCGCGTAATCGATTTTCGGTTTGAGAATATGAAGATAGTTTTAAAATATCTAGATTAGGCTTTTGAAAAAACACTGTTAGAGGGTGAAACCCCAAACCAACCCCCAAATGGACCCATAAGAGGCACTAACACCTCGCACAAGACCAATGTAACTCATACAAACTGATCGCGTGGTCACGGGGCTCTTGATTTGAGAATATGATGATAGTTTAAAAATATATAGATTAGGCATAAAAATATACCATTAAAGGGTGAAAAATAAAACCAACCCCCAAACAACCCCGTAAGAGGCATGAATACCTTGCACGGGACCAATGTAACTCTAATGAACTGACCGCATAGTCACGAGTCCGGTTTGAGAATATGATGATAATTTGAAAATATGTAGACTTAGGCATAAAAACATACCGTTAGAGGGAAAAACGCAAAACAATCCCCAAATGGCCCCATGAGAAGCATGAACACCTCGCACGGGACCAATGTAACTCATAGGAACTGATCGCGTCGTCATAGGACTCTCGGTTTAAGAATATGATGAAAATTTGAAAATATCTAGAGTAAGACTAAAAATACACCATTAGAGAGTTTGAAAACCCAAACCAACCCTTAAACGGCCCTGTAAGAGGCACAAACACCTCGCATGAGACCAATGTAACTGGTAGGAATTTATCGCGTAGTCATGGGACTTCCGATTTGAGAGTATGACAATAATTTGAAAATATCAAGACTTTGGCTTAAAAACACGTCGTCAAACGGTGAAGACCCAAAATGACCCTCAAACGGCCCCGTAGGAGGCACTAACCCCTCTCACGGGACCAATGTAACTTGTAGGAACTGACCATGTAGTCCTGGGAGTCTTAGTTTGAGAATATGATAATAATTTGAAAATATCTAGACTTAGGCTTAAAAACATGTCTTTAGAGGGCGAACAAACCAAAACATCCTCCAAACGGCCCCTGGAAGGGCATGAACACCTCGCACGGAACCAATGTAACTCGTAGGAACTGACCTCGTGATCATGGGACTCCCAGTTTGGGAATATGACAATAATTTAAAAATATATAGACTTAGGCTTAAAAACATGCCGTCGAAAGGCAAAAATTCAAAATAACTCCAAACGACCCCTTGAGAGGCACGAACACCTCACATATGGGATCAATGTAACTCGTAGGAACTGTTCGTGTGGTCACGAGACTCACGATTTGAAAATATGACGATAATTATAACTTGTATATGTAATTTTTCATTTTGAATACAATTTTTTTAAAATTACTTGGTTACTGATATAATCTCTTTTTTGTATCTTATTTTTTTGTAGGAAAACATTTTAATTTTAGCTTTTATCCATGTGGAACACACGAAGACCTCAATAGCTTACCAAAAGGGGGTTGTTTATTTAGTGTCATTAAATGTTCAGGATTTTATTTTTTTAGTGTGATGGTCGTGAGGTCTTTTTTAGTTTTCTTGTTCACTTTTATGGTTGTGCGGGCTTTTGTAATTATATTATTATATTTTTGGTCGTGTGGGCCTTACATTACACAGGTTTTATATTAGCAGGTTTTAGAATGTCTAGAAAATAGAGGAAATTCTGCCCAATTTTTTTTTATCTGTGAACTATTAAGAGTTGTAATATTTTGAACTTTGTATGTAAATTAGTTTATCAACAACGTGCGACATTCGTAATTTGTGATTTTTTTTGTTTTCAAATAATTAATTTTTTTCTTTGATCCAAAATTTTGGCACAGTTCAAAACCGTACCAAAAGTGTATCAAATTTTGGCACGGTTTGGACTGTGTCAAAAGTTTACCAAAATATACTCAATTTGGAACAGTTATAAACTATGCCAAAAGTGTGCCAAAAATATCAAATTCTGGCACGGTCTAAAAGTATGCCAGAAGTGTTTCTGTTTGGCCAAATCTGGCACACTTTTAAACCGTGCCAGAAAAATGGTCATTTTGGAACACCTGATTCTGGCACAGTTCAAAATAGTTCCAGATAGTTGTTTTTGGTGTAGTGGATCTTCAAAGGACATGTACCTAAAACTATTCAACAAGCTCAACCTCAAGATGAAACATTTGAAGGAAGCGAGCATCCTTTTATCCATCTTTACTGGAAAATGACTATGACTCTAGGAAACGTGTACAACCAGTATAAACTAGAAGCATCTCAAAGTTGATCGATTTTCTAGTCGTGAAAATTGAGTCCCGTTACAATGAAATCATTGGATGAGGATGGCTCCACGCCATGAAGGTTGTCCCATCTACTTACCATTATAAGCTCAAATGAATCACCAAATGGGGGATAAGATAGATAAGGGTAAATCAGGTTACGAATTGACAATGATTTATTATTGCAATCAGGCCGAAACAAGAGAAGAAGAAAGCAAAAGTGGTCACTAATGAGGCGACCAAAGATGGAGCTACTCCGTCCAAGTAGCAAGTAAAGCATGAAAGATCGCAGGTAGAAGAAATAAGGGTGTCACCTTAAAATAGAGTCGTGGAACCATTTCAAGTCATGTTCGATGACTCACACCCAGAGAAGAAATTTTTTATTGATATCTTGCTTACCGATCATGAAAAGAAAATTTTATCTCTCTTATCAAAGAGAATTAAGATGTATTTTCTTGGAAGCCTTATAAAATTCCTAGGATTGATCCTAAAGTTATGTGCCACTAACATCACGTGGGCCTAACATTCCCTCCAATCACAAAAAAATGCGCATCGATCACACCCCCAAAAGTGAATGTTATAGAAGAAGGAATGGTAAAATTTCTAGAGGAAAGGTCCAATAAAGAAGTTCAATTCCTCAAGTGGTCTCTAACCCATTTTTACTCAATAAAAGTAATGTAAAGTGGAGAGTTTGTGTAGACTTCACAGACCTGGACAAAGAATGTCCCAAAAATATCTTCCTCATACCAAAAATCAATAAGTTGGCCGATGTTACGGCCAACCATGAATAAGTGAATTTCTTGGACGCTTACTCAGGGTATCATCAAATACCTATGTTCAACCTCGACCAGAAGAAATCTTCATTGATTACCACACCTGGCTTGTACTACTAAACAGTCATGCCATTTGCGTTCAAGATGTTCAAGCAACAGTTAGGTGACACGATGGAGGTTTACATAGATGATATGCTCATTAAAAGTAAGCATAAGAGCGACCACTTGCAAGACCTGGGGGAGATGTTTGAGGTCCTCAGTTAGTACAAGATTAAACTCAAAGTAGACAAATGATATTTTGGAGTATAGTTGGGGAAATTACTAGGCTACCTAGCCAAAGGGTAATTGAAGCGAACTACATCCAGATTGACATGATCAACAACGTTCAACCACCAAAAATAGTAAAAGATGTTAAAAAAATTGCCCGAAAGATTAGTCATGCTCAATCGCTTCATTTTTAAATCCTTCAAGAAATGCCGACAATTCTTTCAGATCTTGGAGAAGTATAAGGGTATGTCCTAGAATGAAGAATGCTTAAAGGCACTTGAGAAAATCAATCTTTATTTATATCGAGCAACCTTCTCGCGACCCCAAACTTAGGAAATACAGTTTACCTTTATCTCGTTGTGTTGACACAAAGTTAGCTCGACCTTAATGTTCAAAAAAGAGAGGCCCTATGACCCAATCTATTATGTTAGAAATACATTATTGGATGTTGATAAATGTTGCCTTCCTTTGGAGAAGCAAGCTTACTCTCTAGTGATAACCTCACAGAAGTGAAAGCACTATTTTGAGTCCCACTGGGTCATAGTTACCCCCTCCTTCCCACTAAAGTCAATCCTCTGAAAAGTCAACCTCTTTAGACGAATGTCCAAATGGTTGGTGTAACTAGAGAGGTTCGATATCCATTTTTAACTTAGAACTACGATCAAAGGGAAGATGTTGGAAATTTCATCATTGAGTACATCGAAGGATAGAAGCTGACAAAGAGAAGCACGCCAACCAAGTCAACATTGAAGAATTTGAGGAAATCAATAAATTGATGCTTTATGTCGATGCGTCTTCCAACTCGAAAGGGGAAGTAATGAAAATTGTCATTATAATTCCATAAAAAACCATGCTCAGTTAATGAATCACTTGTCTTTGAGGCATACATTAATGAGGCTAAATATAAAGCCATTAACGTCGAATTGAAGAAGGCCATATCTATTGGTGCAAGTCACCTTCATCTCTTCTTTGACTCAAGGATGGTATTTAATCAATTCTCATGAGACTATAATCCTAGATAGGAATGCTTGTTAGCGTACTTATAGGTCTCCGAGGACCTGGTTTCCAAGTTTAAGAAAGTTCATATCTAACAGTTTCCTTGAGGAAATAACATCCATGAAGATTCATTGGATATATTGGGTTCATCCGTTGACTCTGATCTCAAAAGAATAGTTGAGGTGGACTACATTTCCCAGCCAAGAATCGTGAATCCAAAAATCTCCTAGTTGGATGGACCTAATCATAGCATACCTACAAGAGGATATCATGCCTGCTAACTAGAAGCAAGACAATTATAACAAAGTAAAAGTCGCTCGATATTATTTATCACCTTAAGGGAATATCTAGAATATATATTTCATAGGTTCTTACCTACATTTTGTGCATCCTAGTGATGTCACACAAGTCTTATTCGAGCGTCACGATGCAATATGTGGAAGTCATGACAGGGGAAGGTATTTAGCATTCATGGCCATAAAATAAGGGTACTTGTGGCCTTACATGAAGAAACAAAATAGTCTCATATGTCATCAAATGGCAAGAATTCTCTCTCTCAATTCACCAACCAACCAACGACCTTAAGTCACTGTAACACCCCACCCACTCGGAGAGAGCGAACGGAGCGCCACTATTGATAAAACTAACCAAAATCATCAATAAACTAGGTATAGATCATCTAAAAATCCCACAATATAAGATAACCCACTAATCTTAATTTCTTCAAATTAAATATAACAAAGTCTCTCAAAATAAAATAAATCGCTAATGCTCTATACAAAATAAATAAATAACAATTTTCTCATTTTGTATTCTCGAATATTCTTCCCAAAAATGACCATGCTTAAATAATCCCATTTGGTCCATAGCGCTCAGATCCACGCTAACCTGCCAACTAAAAGAAAATATGGGGAAGTACGCAATACAACAGGAAAGATGCTCAACAAATATATTGGCGATGAATAAAGCGTAACAACACGAGTACGAATGTTCAAATCAAATGCGAATCTCATAAGCATTTTTATCAATATAATTTCTCAAAAGCACATTAATCCGAGTCACCAGGCCTCACCATACCGTGCTATACTTTATCAAGTAGCCGGAACAGGAATCTTGGCGGGTGCCCAACATCAGTGCCATATTAAAATCTCATGACAATATGCCCAACAAATAATAATACCACATGAATCGAAATCAGATATCAACAATAATTTTCAGATTTCCAAAAGAATTTAGCAATTCAAATATGAGTTCAATAATCACATGAAATCAAAGGGAATAACACTCACGATATTAAGGAGCATATTGTGTAAAATCCCATACCTTAAAACACCAAAAATAATCCACCATAAATCTGCCCATAAAACTTAGATTACTCCATCAAAATCATCTCCCAAGCTCCATCTCAAAACAAACCCAAGAACACACCTAAAACTAAAATCGAATACATAAATATCATTGTTCTAAAAAACCCGCCTAGGCTTCGCCTAGGCTTGAGGCTTGGGAGAAACGCCTCGCCTTAAGATTTTGACGCCTTATGCTTGGTAAAACCCTAAAGGAGCATTTTTTCTCTATAAACAACAATGCTTTAGTGAAACGATATCACCTTTTAAAGATTTTTTTACATACCGAACCATTAACTCATCCAAAATAATCAAATCATATTTTAATTTACAAATATTTAGACATATTTTTATGATATGTACAATTTTAGTATTTTAATAGCCTTGTTAAGGTTAAAAAATATTAAAATGTATTAAAAAGGCCTAAATGCTTTTCACGCCTTTTTACGCCTAAGGCCCGCCTAGGCTTCTAAGGCTTAAGGCTTGGCCTCCACGCCTCGATCACGCCCCGCGTTTTTTAGAACCTTGATAAATATAAAGGGGCTAAATTTATATATATATATATAAGGAAAGGAATAAAATATGTCTGCTGCATATTACTGTGCCGAAAGTTGCTTCAAAATAGTCAAAAAGGGTTTCCCACCATCCATTTAATTAAGGCAACAATAATTCAAGTTTAAAATAAATAAAAAAACAAAAACAAAACTTCTCAAAGAAAATTTTTGACCGAATTGAAAATTGGCATAAATCGGGTTTAATGATGTTTTTTGGAAATGTTGAAGAAGGAAAAGTTGCTCAAAATTAAATTTTGAGTCGGTATGGTGATTTTCAGAATTTTCGGAGCACTTTTATTTTTTTTAATAAAATAATAATATTTTATTTATTTATTCATTTTTCGATTTTTGACCCCATGTCACTCTTACGAATATTTTTAGCAGCCAATAAATATGGTCAAATTATTTTTAACCCAAATAAAGCGTCCTACAAAAATCACGCAAGTTCGCGTCGTGCGCGACACATGCTCACTAAAGTCCAATTTAAAATACCCATTTAAAAAAATTCGGGTTGTTACAGTCACTGACCAATCCGTGGCCTTTTGTCACCTGGAAATCGAAAGTATCTCCTAGTCTGTACAGACTACTTCACTAAATGAATAGAGGCTGAAACTTTGGCGAACATAAGGGACACAATTACGATCATATTTAACTGGGGGAATATAGTGATACAGTTTGCCATACTGTGGATGATCATCACTGACAATGGAACATAATTTGAAAGTGGACTATTCCAAGACTTCTGCAAAAGCAACCACATTATGCATTACTATAGTTTGATGGCTAACCCCCAAAGAAATGGGAAAGATTAGGCTTCTAATAAAATTGTTCTCGATGTAATGCAGAAAAGGTTGAAGAAGGCAAAAGGGAGCTTGGGTGGATGAGCTTCCACATGTCCTCTGACAATGCCCGAGAGGTCGATTGGGGAAACACCCTTCGCCTTGGCTTAAGAAATGGATGTCATAATCCCAATAGAAGCTGGCTTGCTGACCATGAAGACAATCATTGTCGATCGACCTGTAAATAATTATATCATAAGCAATGATCTTCACCTAAGCGATGAGATAAGGGAACAAGTGATTCACCTAAAATATTATATGATGAAAGTGAACTCTAATCGCGCGTATAGTATGAAACCCAATAAGATCGGAGTCAATTTTTGAGGGGAATTTTAAAAAGCAACGTAAATATTCTTTTAGTTAAAAATTAATAAGCAAGATATAAAAAATAAAGTAATAGATGATTTATGTTTCAAAAGATGTAACAAACTAAGGTGACCCACAATTAAAGGGAACGCTTGTCTAAAGATTATTGAAGTAAGCAAGATTTATAATACAAATGAAAATTATAGTTTAATAAAATGTCAAGGAACATTCCCCCACCTCGGACTATCACAATCAAAATGGTTCTTACGATTGAATCACAATCAAATTTGAATAAAATATTATTTTTAAAATCATGTCTGAAAGGTTTTACCCAATCGATAAGAAATGAATATTCTAATATGTTATCGGATAAATTTGTAGGCCCATTTTTCTCAAATGTGCTTTAAGGTGACAAAGCAATTTTTCTTTCAAAAACTTTTTCCAATTTCAACACGCACCAAGTTTGTGAGCCAATTTTAATTAAGTCCAATTTTATCTTATTTAATCCTAAACAAGCATCTAGGTGATTAAAGCAAGTAAAATAAAGTAAAGTTCACAATGTTGGATGTACGAGGAAACCACAAAGGGAAAAAACCTCGTATGGCCCAAGCCAAACAATCACTATGATATGGTTTTATAAAGGAAGACAGAAAAACTTACGCAACGACTCGATCCCCATAAACCATGATGCTCTTCTTCTCTTTCACTACTCCTCCATAGTGCCCACGTTGAAATACTTCCATGATACACGTCCACAACACATGATTCCACGAGTGCCTCGGTGTCCACCGATGCAGATTGGAAAACGTCTACAATTCAAAATATGAACTTATATGCTTCTTCACCATAAAACCCAAGGATCAAACTTGTTCAAAGTGATGAACAAACCCCAAATTGTGCAAACAAGATCTCTACAACAATTGAATATGAAAGCTAGGATGTTTTGAACTCTAAGGATGGTTTAAATCTTTGAAAACCTTAGAAACATTTGTGCAGAAAAACAAAACTGTTTATTCTTTAATTCTGTTTTTGCAGCCTTACGAAGTTGTGAGAGAAAAATGCCTTAAATAAAAACCTTAATTCGGTAAGTCGTTTTAACAAGATCACGAAGTCATTCTAATAACTGTGAGATGTCGTTCGAATGAAATCACATGTCGTTTGAACCACTTAAAACAAAGATTGGGTTTCATATGACTCTAAACATCATATAAGCTCAGAATAAATGAAGATAAAACCTTTAAAATCATTTTAAACATTTTTTAATAAAGTTTTCGTCCTTTAAAACTCTTTGTGAAGTCCATACACAAAATGCATTCATACCTGAGAGATAATCGGAATGCAATTTAAATGAAGACATAAAACGTTCACCAATAAAACTCGGCATGATTAATCTTTGAAGCTTAGCCACCATGTCTTCTAAACAAACACGTCATATACTATGTGGACATCATGACAATATAAAAATCGATCTATGACCCAAACAAGTTTTGTTTTGGGAATAAGTCAATTACATACAATTAGACTCAATTGGAAATTTTGTCCTTACAAATCTCCCCCTTTGATTATTTCGAGACAAAACCCAAATAGTGAAATGCCTAAGTCAGTCTATCAAGCTGTATAACATCTAAATCCCATTGCATAAGGCCCAAAAATCAAAAATACAGGATAAGGACTAGTATATGTAGGTTCGTTAATCATGAGTTGTCTGAATGTGATGTAGTCTTGAAATCTTGACTCGCGAAAGAATACCAACACACGTGAAACAGACAAATACTCAGTGAAGTATGGAGGAACAAATGATATAAAATATACCAATATGTAAAACACACCATTTGTTAAACATGTGAGCAAAACATGACCAATATGTGCAATACAATACGATACGATACTAATAAAATATAAACATACATATGATCAAAAACATGATCTCAATATGAAATGCAAAAAGAACATATGTGGTCATCAATCAAACTACTCCACATACATCACATACATCTCTCCCAGTTTTGTCTCGAATCAAGTATCTAGAATTAGAATAATCAGATGAAGCATATCTAGATAAACATAAAACACTAGCTAAAAATAATCACAGTACCAAATTGTAGCTAGAAAATAGTCACAAAGAATGAATCATTCATCTAAGCAAAGATGTGACTAAACGAATCAATGCAAGATAAGAATCAAAGCATGAACAAGTAGTATCGACTGCATATAAATTGTCCAAATGAACCCAGAAGTACCAAAGAAGAATGAAATCATCATATATATAAAGCAGAAACAAAAGAAAAATAAGGGCTCAAAAATCCAATGTGGTCATTCGAACGACTACGCCATGTTGTTTGAACAATAGAGGCATGTCATTTAAACGAGGTCGGAGACGACCCAAAATAGTAAGGTCTCTTTTGAAATACCTATCTAAAGACCCTATAAATGACCCTTCTAACGACCATATCTGATAAAATTGATTCCTCAAAACTCGTGACGTTAGTACCATACTTCGAACGATATGGACATGTCATTCGAAAGACGTCCAAAAGTCATTTGAGCGACTTCAAAAAATTCTATATTCCAGCTCTAAAAATGTTAAAGTTTTGCCTAGTGAAAAAATTTCATGAAAATAGGATTGGAAATACGAAACATTAGCAAAACAGACTCAAAACAGAAAAAAAAACAAATAAAAACAACGTGAGTTTCATGCTAACATGGTATCAATGTTCTCAAACATGGATATGGAATGAATGGGAGTGAAATAAAAAAAATGAATCACAATATGACCACATCGAAACGATTAAGAATCTCTAATTGATAGTTAAATATCATCAAAACTTTTTTTAATTTCAACACACACCAAGTTTTGAACCAATTTCAATTAAGTCCAATTTTATCTTGTTTAATCCTAAACATGCATATAGGTGATTAAAGCAAGTAAAATAAAGTAAAATTCACAGCATCGGGTGTACGAGGAAACCATAAAGGGAAAAAAACCTTGGACGGCGGAAGCCAGATAAGCACTACAATACAATTTTATAAAGGAAGACAGTCAGACTTACATAACGACTCGATCCCCACAAGCCTTGACGCTCTTCTTTTATTTCATCACTCCCCTACTCTGCTCACGTAGAAATCCTTCCATGATATTCATCCACAACACGTGAGACCGCAAGTGCCTCGGTGTCCACCGATGTAGCTTGAAAACCATCTACAATTCGGAACACATACTTCTAAGCATCTTCACTGCAAAACCCAATGATCAAACTTGTTCAAAGTGATAAACAAACCCCAGATGGTGCAAATAAGATCTCTATAGAAATTTAATATGAACGCTCGGATCTTTTAAACTCTAAAGATAGTTTTAATCTTTGAAACCCTTAGAAAACTTTATGCAGAAAAATCAAACTGTTTAATCTGTAATTCTAGTTATGAACCCTTACGAAATTCTGAGAGAAAAAATACTTAAATAAAAAACTTAAGTAGGCTAGTCGTTCTAATGACTGTGAGATGTCTTTCGAATGACATCACATGTCGTTTAAACCAATTAAAACAAAGACAATGTTTTATAAGTCTCTAAACATCAGATAAGCTCAGAATAAATGAAGATAAAACCTTTTATAATCATTTTAAACATTTTATAATAAAGTTTTCATCCTTTAAAACTCTTTCCGAACTCCATAAACAAAATGCGTTCATACCTAAGAGATATTTGAAATGAAATCCGAATGAAGACGTGAAACGTGAACCAATAAAACTTGGCATAATTAATCTTTGAAGCTTGGCCGCTACGTCTTCTAAATAAAAACGTTATAGACTATGTGGAGATCGTGACAATATAAAAATCTATCTATGACTCAAACAAGTTTTGTTCCAGGAATAAGTCAATTACATACAATTAGACTAAATTGGAAATTTTGTCCTTTCAAATCTCCCCCTTTGACTATTTCGAGACAAGACCCAAACAGTGAAATGCATAAGCCAGGCCGTCAAGTTGTAATGACATCTAAATCACATCCCATAAAATCTAAAAATAAAAAATACAGGACAAGGACTAGTATATGCAGGTTCGGCAAGCATGAGTTGCCTGAATGTGATGTAGTCATGAAATATTGACTCGCTGAAGAACACCTACACACATGAAATAAACAAATACCCAGTGAAGTATGGAGGAACAAATGATATAAAAAAATACCAATATGTAAAACACACCATTTGTTAAACATGTGAGCAAAACATGACCAATATGTGCAATACAATATGGTACCAATAAAATATAAACATAAACATGATCAAAAACATGATATCAATATGCAATGCAAAACGAACATATGTGCTCATTAATCAAACTACTCCCCCTTCATCATATACATATCTCCCCCATTTTGTCTCGAATCAAGAATCTATAATGAAAATAATCACATGAAGCATATTTAGATAAACATGAAACACTAGATAAAAATAATCACACAATACCAAATCGTAGTTTGCAAACAATCACAAAGAATGAATCATTAATCTAAGCAAAGATGTTACTAAACAAATCAATGCAGTATAAGAATCAAAGCATGAATAAGTAGTATCGAATGCATGTAAGCTTCCAAAATGAACCCAAAAGTACCAAAGCGAAATGAAATCATCATATATACGAAGCAGGTACAAAAGTTAAGGGCTAAAAAATCCAGTAAGGTCGTTCGAATGACTATGCCATGTTGTTTTAATGATAGAGTCATGTCATTTGAACGAGGTCAGAGCCACCCAAAATAGAAAGGTCTCTTTTGAAATACCTATCTAAAGACCCTACGAACGATCCTTCTAACGACCATATCTGAAAAAATGTATGCCTCAAAACTCGTGTCGTTAGTACCATACTTCGAATGACATGGACATGTCATTCAAACAATGTCCAAAAGTCATTTGAACGACTTCAGCAAATTCTGTATTCCATGTCTAAAAATGTTAAAGTTTTGCCCAGTGAAAAAATCTCATGAAATGAAACAGTAGCAAAACAGACTCAAAACAGAAAAAATAAATAAATAAAAGCAATGTGAGTGAATTATAACATGGATATGGAATGAATGGGCATAAACTATAACAAATTAATTACAATATAACCACATCAAAAATGATCAAGAAGCTCTATTTGATAGCTAAATGTCATTAAAACCTTATTCCATCTTCAACACGCACCAAGTTTGTGAGCAAATTTCAATTAAGTCGAATTTTATCTTGTTTAATCCTAAACATGCATCTAGGTGATTAAATCAAGTAAAATAAAGTAAAGCTCACAATGCTGGATGTACGAGAAAACCACAAAGGGAATAAACCTTAGATAACCTAAGCCAGACAATCACTATGATACAGTTTTACAAAGAAAGATGGGTAGACTTACCGAACGACTCGATCCCCATAAGCCTTGACGCTCTTCTTTTCTTTCACCGCTCCTATATAATGTACACGTATAGATCCTTCCATAATACTCATCCACAACACATGATTTCACGAGTGCTTTGGTGTCCACCATTGCAGTTTGGTAACCGTCAATGATTCGAAACACGGACTTTGTCGCTTCTTCACAGCAAAACACAACGATCAAACTAGTTCAAAGTGATGAACAAACCCCAGATGGCACAAACAAGATCTCTATATCAATTGAATATGAAAGCTCATATCTTTTAACTCTAAGGATGGTTTTAATCTTTAAAAACATTAGAAAACATTATGCAAAAAATAAAATTGTTTATTCTGTAATTCTGATTATGCACCCTTACGAAATTTTGAGAGAAAAATGACTTAAATAAAAAATTAAGTCAACAAGTTATTCTAATGAGATCACCAAATCGTTCGAACGACATCGCATGTCGTTTGAACCACTTAAAACAAAGATAGTGTTTTATACGACTCTAAACATCATATAATCTCGGAATAAATGAAGATAAAATCTTTTTAAATCATTTTAAACATTTTATAATAAAGTTTCCATCCTTTAAAACTTTTTTCGAACTCCATAAACAAAATGCGTTCATACATGAGAGATATTCATAATGCAATCTGAATGAAGACGTGAAATGTGCATCAATAAAACTCGGCATGATTACTCTTTGAAGCTTGGCCACTATGTCTTCTAAATAAACACGTCATAGACTATATGAAGTAAATGAAGAGAGATAAGCAAGGAAATGCAGTAAACCCTAAGAGATAAAAGAGAACAAAAGCTTGCCAAATTCTATCTTAACCCTACAAAAGAATTCCTTTTTGAGACGGTGCTTTAGCCATCTTAAAGGGTACTCAAGTCATCTAAAATACTTTTTTAGGATGGTATTTGGGATTGCTCAAGGGGGACTTATTAGACCCCCGTTTAAAATACTTTTTGAGATGATAACAGCAATTCCAAAAGAGTTTTTTTACACGAGAACTAAGCCATATCAATATCTCATCGTTTATGGGACCCTTTTGAGATGCCAAGAAAACCATCTTTAATAAATGTTTTTTGAAACGATTACATCAGTCCCAAAAGGGGTTTTTGAGAGGGAAACTAAGTGATCTCAAAATATCATCATTTATGGGATCCTTTTGAGATGCCAAAGTTAGAATTATATCCATTCTAGCATAAAATACATTCCTGAATACATTAAAAAATAAAGTGCATTCCATTCTTTACATTCACTCCAACATATATTTGTAAGGACATTGTCCGTCACAATTTAGTATTTCGTATACCGTTACAAGTTGTTTACAAGTCGTCGAAGAATTGAGAAGCTCACCTCTACAGGACGAATCCAAATTTCAAGAAGACTTCAACTTTCAATCCCAACAAGGATGAATTTGATAAAATGTGTTTAAGTTTCATTTACATTTCACATTAAAAGTGTTGGGATATTTTTTATAAAAGTTAAATTGATTTTTGGAATTTTAATAAATGGTTTTTTATTTACAAAAATATTTTATCATAAAAGTTTTGAATAAATATATCCTGATCCCGAAACAGTTTTAAGGTTTGAGGATTCCAAGTTACATAAAACTTTAAAAGTCTTTTTAAGGGGATTAGTGACTGTCGTTCAAATGACGTCATATCTCATTCGAACGAGATAGAGGTTCACTCGAACAACGTCGCTTGTCATTCGAACGAGAGTTGTTTTGCTACGACACGTCACCGCCTTGATTTTTATTATAAATAAGGGTGTATGGCTACTAAATTTCGTGTGGAGAAAAATTAGTTTTGACATAATACATTTTTTTTTCTATTCTCCAACCATATTTGAGGGTTCAAAACTTTTGTTTTATAATTCACAATCCCAATTGCTTTTATGTGAGTTTTTTTGTGGAACCCAAAGCATAGTTTGCTATTGTTCATATTTTGTGGGGAGATATCTGCAATCGAGGGTTGCATGATATTGTGGAGTGAGTCTCGACGGAGTTTTGTGACTGCATGTCATTAGGGAGTGATGCGGTGTTCCTGGGTTGAAAACTGGACTACAGTCCATGTAGGTTCATTGTGTGTGGACTTATTACTGACGACATCGACCGGCCTGCGGGTATTCGAGTGTCAAACTTTATTTCATTGTAATCTGTGTAAGTTGCGATTTACAATTATAATGAAATAAAAAGGTTTTGCCCTGAGGTTATTTTTGATGAAATTTTGTGTCGCATAGTTTACTTATGTTGGTTTGACAATGCACGCACATTGCTATTTGTGTTTAAGGGCTGAATTGATTTAATTCACAAATTGACTCTAATTAAATAAGTTTGTCATTGGAATTTGTGCATCTATTCGAATTAGTATCACACATAAGGTTTCTTAATAATCATAAACAAAACCTGTTAAAAATAATATATAGCATCTTTGGCATCCATTTCAACATATATAACATACAATTTCCCATTCAACTATAATTAGAGTTCATACAAGTAAAATATCTCTAGATAATCAACAATTCAAATATCATGTCCACTAGTCTAAATCAAAGTTTCTTTAATCAAAACATTAATGGTAATAATAAGTTTCTCAAATATTTCACTCACCTCATTAGAAAAAATACATAAAATTCATCTAATCTATTATATACTCTAAAATGCTATATTAGAATTAAGATCCCTCTTTGTTTAGAGTGTCCACGTGTACACAACTTGGATTAAATCTATTTGTCAATTGCTTTTTTCAGAGTCCACGTTCTCTATTTCTCTCTACCTATGTATTCCATTTCGTCCTTTCCCTTTTTATTTTCCTCGCCTTTCACTTCCTCTCCATTAAAATATTCTCTTCCTAACATCAATCCAACACCTCTCACCTTATTGAAATACAAATTTCATGAAATACAACAATCCCTCTCATCATTTCTGGCACCAAAATTGACTCTTTCATTTCGGTTTCCCAACACATGTTAGGTTACCTTTCTCACTCTCTCCATTTTATACACACATTTATTTCTTCTTATTAAAAACTAAACAAGGTTTGTTTATTGATGAAATAAACAGTACAATAAGATTCATAAATTCCCTCTGATACATATCATATATTGTATTTATAATTCTCTATATTAACAGCTCACTAGGTATGTGCAAGTGATATGGTGATTTGAGGCTGATAGCATGCTCGGGATGCAGGGGATCTTGAGTAGTCAAAGAAGGCGGACCATTCATTTTTAACATCGTGGATGACATGTACCACTCATTTGGGGGTAAATTAAAGATCTAAACCTTCAAGTGCATAAAATTCAAAGCTAGAGGATATTTTGGCTGCCCTGAATGCTCTAAACCACTCCAAGGGTGATATTCACTAGGTTATGTAAATTGCCTATTAGTTTGTTCTGTTTTTAACCTCATGCAGATTTGCATACCTTATTGCATTAAAGGTGTCTTCTTGTATTACATAAAGTCATGGTATTGTACCCTTATATTGATTAATTCTAAATGTTCCATGCCAAACTTCTTTCTTATTGATTCCTGAGCAGTTTAAAATGTGAGGAAATTTATAAGCACGCATTATTCTTAGTAATTCTTTCAAATCATCTGTGCTGCTATCTCAAGGAATGCGGTGTGAATTTGATCATATAATATTACAAAAATAGCACAAAAACTTGAACCAAACATCAATTATTTCAATACATCATGAAATACTTCCTTTCATGAAATTACATAATTGCTATTGTCGAATATTTTCAAATTGAATCTTTATTCTTCATACAATCTTCATTGTATCTGATTAATTAAAGATTTTTCTTTTTTTTCAATTGAACAAATTTCTCATCTATTGTATATAATTGTTTTAACCTTTTTTGTCAAATCTAGAAAAACCAAAGAATATAAGCCCAGATCGACGGTCTCTCTCTTCTCAAAAGCGCATGTAACAGTTGGACTTTAGTTTTCTTCTATTTTTATCCCGATTATGTTAATAGCAATTATATGCTAATTAATTTATCTTTTGTTTTATCTCTCACCAACAAAAATGTGAGTTGTTTTCACAGATCATGGAAAATAATCTTTATAAATTACATTTTCTTCCACTATTTTATTTTAAAACTTTAAAACATAGAATGATATTCAAATTTATAAGAATTTAAATTTTTGTCTGCATAGTGTTAGACAACCATTTAAATTTGAATAATGTTATGTGTGGCTTTTGTTTGAAACCCCAAACTAGATCTTATTCATAATATTGTCTATTCTCCATCTAAAACGAACAAATCAATTTTCATTAACCTAACAACACCACCTTACTTTTTTTTATTTCTATATTTGTTTGTAGTTTTTTTATTCCAATTAAATGTTGTACATTTCTTTGATATTACTACCTTATTATTTCCAAAATATATCTGTTATAGCTTCAGTGAGTTTTATTATATTTTTCTATAATAGCTTCGATAACAAAATGTATATGTGATGACAATTATTATTCAACACAAAGAGATAAGAGAAGCGCAATCACCAAGCAGAATAAAGAATACAAAATGCCAATCACACAACAAGAGATGTATGTGGTTCAGCAAAAATGCCTACGTCCACGGTGGTTCAGTCAGTATTATTTCTATATACTCCGGAGAGTGATTACAGAGAATACAGTGTGTCCATATGCCTCGAACCTAGTGTTTATTATATACACGTCCATTTTCAAGGAGTGGGGGTGTTGGATTCCCCCACGTTTTCTATCTTCTCCTAGAACCCCTCTTAACGGGAACATGGGAGAAGACTAAATCATAACCGATTAAGATATGGGGGTCTGGACTTTGGGCCGCTACAATTGGGCTACTAGTCTAGGCCCATCATTCTAATTTCGGGTACCCACAATTGCCCCTAAGTTTGTTGGGCCATGCTTTGGGCTCAATAAATGTAAATGATTTGTCATAATGGCTCCTTTGTACACCGTCCAACTCTTCCCAATGTTTGAGGACTGATTTAGGCGGCACTTGCTTCGTGGTCTGTGCATTATGATTAGTAACACTCAAAAGTTATCCAGAGCAGTCATTTCTCAATCATCGTTTCAAGATTCGCAGTACTTTCCCATTTTCTGCGAGTTCTAGCGATTCACGTTCTCTTCTCCCGGTCTTCATTCTTATTGCTTTCGATCTTCCTCGTCATTTGGGCTTGTGATTCTTCATCGTTCAAGTTGAACTTTCACCTTGTAAGTCCTCTGTGCCTTCTCTTTGTATTTTTTCTTTGAATTTGTAGTTTTTTAGGGTTTTCCAATGGCAAAGATTGGTAGTAGATCGGTTTTTGAGTTTAGGAAGTTTTACGATATCCCTGAGTGGGTAGAGATTGAGTGCGCCTCTCCCCCTAGAAATGTTAGAGAGATAGAGAGTGCCCATTGGATCCATGTCTTGTTGATTTCCCAAGGGGGACTTACTTTTCCTCCCAACGATCTATTCTTGCACTTCTTTGGTTATTTCAACATTGTTCCTGCACAATGTTCGCCCAATGTGTGGAAGATAACCAACGGCGTGCATAGAATAAATCAACTCTATGGCACCAAATTAGGGCTCGTTGAAGTCTGCTTTTGCTACTCTTTTTCTTGAACTAGTTCTGGTGTTCTCTATCTCAAAGCCAGGAGTCCTGACAGGGTATTGGTAGTAAACCTACCTGATTCCCATAAGGACTATTGGCAAGACGGTTTCCTTGCTAGAAATTGGCAGTTTTCTCCCCAGACTGAGGGGTCGAGGTCTGATAAGTTCTCTGTTCCCTTTTATGGGGAAGAATATATAGGTAGTCTTTGCTCTGTTCTTTCAATTTATTTACTGATTTGTGATCTTTCTGACTTTTCCTATTTTTTCTTCAGCGAGGTCGAAGAATTTGGAGCCTGCTCTCAGCGAGGTTCGTCTTTCTAAATTGGTCAAGGCCTGGAATATTAGGGAGCCCTTAGCCGATGACGAGCATCCTCGATCTGCTTATTTCTTGATCGAGTACAAAAATGTTGGTTCTAGCTTTATAGCGAGGCCGGTAAATAGTATTCCTGAATTTGATACCTCTGAAGAGGCTGTTGTTGATCCTATTCGGTTGGACAAGGAGGAGAGCAATTCTGAGAGTGATATCGTAGGCGGTGTTAAAGGAAATTTTGGTGAGGGGAGCTCCAGTGGTGATAGTTCTTCTGACTCGGAGGAAGTTTCTGAAGCCCGAGAATCTTCGAGCATGTCCAGCAGTTCAAGCGAGGAGATGGTTCCTCTAAGGAAAAATTTGATTCGGGATGATGATGATGATGATGATGATGATCATGTGCTCCTCACTCAGAGGTCGAAGAAGCAGAAGTCCAGCACTGGGGCTGTAGCTACTGGCTCTCGGTCTTCTGCTCAGGAGCAGGAGAGGAAGAGGAAAGAAGAAGAACAGATGAGAGAGAGAGAGAGAGAGAGAGAGAGAGAGAGAGAGAGAGAGAGAGAGAGAAATGAAGAGGAAAGAAAGAAGATGGAGGAGAATAAGAGGATGGAGGAGAAGAGCAGAATGGAGAAAGAGAAAGATGAGGAGAGGAGAAAGATGGAATTGAGGATGAAGACTAGGCAGGCCTTAGTCCCGGTGTCCTCATTTCCCGAGGGGGCCTCAGTTGCCATTTCTCCTCAATTGGCCCCTGTGTTGTTCGAGAGGGAAGTTCTTCCTGCAGATCGCCAAAGGGCACTGGGGTCTGATCAATTGGCCCTACAAGCTAGCCAGAGGCTAGCCTTGGTAAGACCTTTTCCTTTCTCTAATGCTTTAATAAGTTTTAGCTATTTCCTTTTCTTGATGTCTTCTTTATTTTTGTAGTTTGTGACTGACTTCGTCGTGCTCTATTACTCTCGCGACGAGCTGGTAAGCAGGAACAGCGAGCTGGAGCAGCAGAATGCTGCCTTAAAAGTGAGGGGCACTCAACTGGAGGCTAATCTGAAGACTGCTGATGCAGCCCAATCTTCTTCTGACCTGGCCCTCATTAATTCCAACCGAGAGAGGGATATGGTAGTCAAAGAGCTGAACGAGCTGAGGCAGGCCTATGACCTAGTCTGCTCGAGCAAGTTGGCCATCGTAGAGGAGAATAGGGTGCTGACCAAGCAGCTGAAAGAAAAGGATTCTCAGGCAGATACCATCAAGGAGGACTCTTATAACTCCAGGTGGGCTACTGCATATGAAGATGTCGAGGTTCAGATAGGCTACATCAGCCGTCTGAACTTCAAGAAAGGTTGGAATAAGGCCCTCATAGCCGTTGGTGTCGTTGTTGCCTCTCATCTGTTCGACGAGCATGACCCAGGTTCGAAGCCAATTGTGGAGGAAGCCCCTGCCCCAGCCATCGAAGGCATTGACCCTGCCTCCCAGATGATTCCTACCGATGTTCTCCCTGCCCAGGCGACAGAGGTTATCCCTGCGGAGGGGGATGCTTCTACTGCTGCTGACAAGGGGAAGTAGCCAGCTACTTCTGGGCAGCCTGAGGTTGCCAATTAATTTACTTCTAGGATTACTTTTGTATCTTTTCTTATAATTTTCCTTTTTGTTGCTCGATGTACTTTGACCCTTATTAATGAAATGAAAAGGTTTCTTTTCCCCAGTGCACTGATTTATTTTTCTTTCCATTTCCCTTTTATTGCTTGTAGCCGATTGATGTTGATGATTATATACTAGCCACTTCTCAATTGGGAAGAATGCTTGGACCTGATGTAAGCTCTGAAGTTCGTCATACTTTTGTGAGGATTTGCAAATCACTGTGATTGAGGAACAAGCGCTTTATGGAGCAGACTGAGCTTGTTGTTGAACTGAAGGACAGGCTCCAAGAGATGGAGGAAGTTGGTACCTTAATCCAAGAGGAGGTGAATACACTAAGAGCAAAGCTTCTAGACGCTTCTGAGATCAACCAAGTTGGGGAAATACTTCAGCAAGAAAATGAGGCTTTAAGGAGAGAGGTCTCGCATCTTAGGGAGCATGCACCGAGCATCGCTCCTGCAGTATTACGAGGTTCCTCCTCGTCGCGAGCTGGAACTGGCCCGAGCGATGTTCCTCCGGTGCTGCGAGGCCCTACTCCTCCGACTGCTCTGCGAGTTGGTACTCGAGCAAGGAGTCCAGATGGGGAAATGGAAGATCTTCGAGGTGATGTCCAACGAGCGTATGTGATTGCTGCTGGTCTTCTAAGGGATGTCACTCGGCTAACGCACCTATTTAGGAGAGGTCCTCGGCAAGTATGGACTGATGGTTATAACCAAGGTTGGCTAGATGCTCCGACAAGGCTAACGGAGTTTGAAGAGCTCGCCTTTATCAGGGGTGGTTGAGTGCCCTGAAGGAGCTGCAACTCCTAAGGAACTTGATACTTTGGTACCGTCACGAGATTTCTCATTCTACTCTACTGCCTAATCCCTTCCGGAGAGATAATCAGTGGATCCCTATTGATGCCATCCCTCGGCAACTATTAGAGTCGGATGCGAATGAAGTCGAGGAGGAGCTGGCCCCCCATCCTGATGACGATCGAAGAGCTCAAGTGGATGATTATCTTGTTCGGAGGCTTTAACCCCGTTAAGATTGTTGCCAGTAATGATCCAGTGTATGAATATAATGAAGCGATGTAATTTTGATGTCTTGGGCGAGCTCTCCGACTAGACATGCATTGTATTTGTTGTAAATGTGATGAATTAATATAAAATTTATGTTTTGGTCGAATTTGCCGACTAAACAAGTGTCTTATATTTTCCACATCTTTGCTTAAAAATCTTGAGCCTATCTTGGTTGACTAGATTTGTATATTCGTATTATCAAGTAAGTGTCCTTCCAGTCCAGTATGCCAACGAGATACCATTCTGCCTCACTTTACCTTTTAGGTTGTGTCGTCACACTCCCTTTGGCCTGAGTGTGACAATTGGCGAGGACACACCTCGTATTGGATGCCCTATCCGATCAGGATTTTATTTAACCAAACATTATTTGGTGACCAATTTTGACTTGGACATATTGCCTAAGGATCTCCTGTAGGGCTTCATATATTGCCAAGGGCAATGCTAAGAGGTTTTTCATATTTCATAACGAAAACCTGAGGAGGGTCATTTCCCTGCTATAGTGTAATGATCAGCGTGCCTGTTACTTGGAAAAGGTGTGTGGGTTATAAAATTTATACATTGACACCTCGTAAAATGCAAATTAGTTAACTTTTACTTTGTAGAATGCAACTACCAAACAACTTTTTATTAATGATAAGGAAATAAACTTCTAGTTTCATAATTAAAGATCAACGCAAAAGAATCTAGAAATAGAATTTCTTAAGGTTGGCTGCATTCCATGCTCAGGGTATCTCTCTGCCATCCATCGTTTCTAAGTGATAGGCTCCATGTAGATCATCTCTGGTTATCTTGAATGGTCCTGCCCAGTTTGGCCCTAGCTTACCGTCTGATGGTTTTACTGCGCTGCCCAGGACTTTCCTCAGGACATAGTCCCCAACTCGGAATGTCCTTGGATTGACTTTCTTGTTGTAGTGCCTTGCGAGTTGCTGCTGATAGCTTGCTAGTTTTACTAGGGCCAGCTCGCGGCGTTCATCGGCTAGGTCGAGCTCGGTGAGCAATGCTGCATCATTATTGCCCTGATCGATAAGGCTGGACCTCATTGTTGGTAAGCCTGCTTCCAAGGGGATGACTGCTTCCATTCTATATGTCAATGAGAATGAGGTTTCCCCTGTCGTTCATCGTGGAGTAGTACGGTAAGCCCATAGAATATGTGGTAGCTCATATACCCATGCGCCTTTGGCTCGTTATAATCATTTCTCTAATCCGTCGATCACTATTTTTTTTAGAAGCCTTGGCTTGGCCATTGCTCTGAGGATAGGCCACCGAGCTGAAATGATGTCTGATTCCATGCTCGTCACAGAAACTCTGAAAGGAGCCGCTCTCGAACTGCGTTCCACTGTCAGTCATGATGAATCTAGGGATGCCAAAATGGGTGATTATATTTATCCATATGAACCTTAACATATTTGCATCTCGAATGTTCGTTAGGGGTTCCGCCTCGATCCATTTGGTGAAGTAGTCAGTTGCGACCAACAGATACTTGCGATTAACGGTGGCGGTAGGAAGTGGTCCTACGATGTCCATTCCCTATTGGGCGAACGGCCATGGGATGGACAGTGATTTTAGGTCGCTAGCAGGTTGGTGGACCATAGGAGTGTGAAGTTGGCATTTCAAGCACTTGCGAACATATACTGCAGAGTCCCTTTGCATATATGTCCACCAATAGTCTTCCTTCATTGCTCGAAAAGCCAGAGACCTTCCTCTAATATGGCTTCCACAGATTCCCTCGTGAAGCTCATGTAGAACTTTCTCGACATCTCTCGGGTGAACGCATTAAAGGTAGGGATCGAAAAAGGATCTCTTATACAGCTTTCCCTCTAGAGATAAGTGAAAGCGAGCAGCTTTGACTCTTATCTGGTGAGCGGTCTTCTTATCATCTCGGAGTGTTCCATCCTTCAAATAGCTCCTTAAAGGGTCCATCCAGCTGGGTACTGACTCAATTTGGAGCATATGTTCGACGATTGGTAGTTCATTGTCAAGGTTAATGCTTGGACGAGCGAGGAAGTCGATGGGGATTGTTCTTTTTAAATCAGAATCGATTGTCGAACTCAGGGCTGCTAGGGCAACAGCATGGCTATATTGCCCTCTGGGAAACTGCTGGACACTGACTTCCTCGAAATTGTCCATTAGCCTTTTTGCTAAGGGGAGGTAAGCTGCCATTCTTTCATCTTTTGCATTGTAGTCTCCACTTATCTGATTGGAGACTAATTGAGAATCGTCGAACACTTGTAAATGCTTTGCTCCCAAAGTGTGTGCCTTTTGGAAGCCGGCTATCAATGCCTCATATTCGACTTCATTGTTAGAGGCTACATATCCAAGCTTGATTCCTTGTTCAAGGATTGTATCCTCTGGAGTAATGAGGACAATGCCTATTCCTGCCCCCTTTGAGTTGGAGGCTCCATCAACAAATAATTTCCAGACTCCTTCTGTTGCGTGGTTCTCGCCTTGCTTTTTTGATTGAGGTTGGTTGAAGGGCTGTTCACCTGTGAATTCGGCTATCGGTAAGGACCTGCCCCTTGATTGCGTTCCTTGGTTGAAATTGGATATCAAATCATCCAAGCTCGACTGACCATTTAGACAGTCTGCCCGACAAATCTTCCTTCCTTAGGATTTCTTTAAGGGGATGTGATGTAAGGACGATGATAGTGTGAGCTTCAAAACAGTGCTTCAGCTTTCTTGAAGCCACCACTAGTGCAAAAGCGAGCTTCTCGAGTGGTAGGTACCGCTTCTCGGCATCCAATAAGGTCTTGCTCGTGTAGTAAATGGGGTGCTAGATTCCTTCTTTTTTGCACACTAATGCAGAACTGACGGTGTGGCTGGAAACGGCGACGTATAAGTACAAAGAATCTGTTTCTTGGGGTATGATGAGCAGTGGTGGCGAGCTAAGGTAAGTCTTGAGTTCTTCCAATGCACACGAGCAATCTTGATTCCATTCTACTGCTTTGTTTCCCTTTAGGAGCTGGAAGAATGGTTTTCACTTCTCGGAGGATTTTGAGATAAAATGGTTTAAGGCAGCGAGCATGCCGGTGAGCTTATGTACGTCCCGGATCGTGTGAGGAGGTTGCACCCTATTTATTGCATCGATATGGTCTGGATTAACCTCGATACCTCTCATACTGACCAAGTACCCAAGAAATTTTCCTGACTAGACACCGAAAGAACACTTGCTTGTGTTAAGTTTCATTCGATAACTCCTGAGGATTTCGAAGGTTCTTGATAGGTCTGAGAGGTGGTCTTCTTTTTTCTTTCTTTTGACGAGCATATCGTCGATGTAGACCTCCATGGTGTTTCCCATATGGTTTTTGAACATCTTGGTGACCAGCCATTGGTAGGTTTCCCCTGTGTTTTTAAACTCGAAGGGCATGACCTTATAACAGTATAACCCAATCGTGGTGATGAAAGCTGTCTTGTCCTGGTCTAGAGCGTATAGAGGGATTTGGTGGTACCCTGAGTATGTGTCCAAAAAGCTCATTCTTTCGTGAGCTGATGTGGCGTCCACCAGTTGATCAATTTTTAGTAGGGAAAACTATCCTTAGGGCATGCTCTGTTAAGGTCAGTGAAGTCTATGCAGACTCTCCATTTCCCATTGCTTTTTGGAACTACTACTGGGTTGGATAACCATTTAGGGAATTGGACTTCCCGTATGGATCCTGCATCCAGTAGTTTCTCGACTTTTTTTTCTACGGTTTTGGCCTTCTCAGAGGTAGTTCGTCATGCCTTCTGCGTGATAGGTTTGAAAGTGGGGTCGACATGCAACCGATGACAAGCCACACTGGGATCGATCCCAGGTAACTCGTATGGTTCCCATGCAAAAACATCTACGTTGCTTCTCAATAGAATCGTCAATTCCTTCTTCTCTTGATCTGTGAGGGAAGCTCCGATTAAAAAAAATCCTGGTATTACTGCTATGTCCGGCTGTAACTTCTTCCAGGCCCTCGATGACTCTTTCAGAGGGGAGGATCCTGGTCTCCTCCACTCCGGGTCTTTCGTACTTTAACTGTTATTTTGAAGGTGTCGGACCTTCTTATTCCTCAGTGTTCCCTTTGGGCTTGTCGACCTTCTTCTCTGGCCTTGGACAGATGGCCGCTATGAAGCACCTTCTTGCCATTGCTTGATCGCCATAGATCTCCATTACTCCTCGCTCGGTTACATACTTGAGTTTCTGATGGTAGGTTGAGGAGACTGCCTTCATCGCATGCAGCTATACCCTATCGAGGATGGCTTGGTATGGTGAGTCAATGTCAACTACCAAAAACTCAATCATCTTGGAGACGTTTCATGCTCGTACTGGCAGCACGTTCTTTCCCAAGTGCATAGTCACTTTTCCAGTGAAGCCAACTAAAGGGACAGTGGCTTCCCTTAGGTCGGCGATGCTTAACATCAATTTCCTAAATAGGTCGAGGTACATTACCTCGGATGAACTCCCTTGGTCGATGAGCAATTTACCGACATCATAGTTAGCTATCCGGAGGGTAATGATCAGAGCATCATGATGTGGGGTTCTCACTCCTACTAGATCTTCATTCGTGAATACAATATGCTTACTATAGTCAATGTCATCTGCTCGCCGACGCTTTCCTGACTCTATTTTTGCTGGGTTGATCTGAAAATCTTGCATCACCCCTGTAAGATTTTTTTTCTCCATTCGAGCTGAATTTCCTTAAATCTTCTTGACATCGGATGCCCCATGAATTACTGCGAACTCATGTTAGACATCATCTTCGAGCACGTTGTCCGGCCTGGCCTCTCCATTGGCAGTAAATTTATCTGCCTTCTTCTCCACAAATTCGTTTAAACGCTCGGATTGGGCCAGCTCCTCGAGGTGAGACTTAAGAGCCTTGCAATGTTCAGTCTTATGTCCCCCCCTCTTTATGAAAAGCGCATCTCAGCGCGTTATTTCTCTTTGAGGGGTCTCCTCCCATCTTTGTGGGCCACTTAATAAATGGCTCGTCCTTGATCTTTGCGAGAATCTTGTAAATGGGTTCTTTGAAGACAGTGTTGACTGCTTGGAACACCTTCGACACATCATTCTTGCCTCCTTTATTGGGGCCATTCTTGCCCCCATTCTTCCCTCCTTTCTTCTGGTTCTCATTTTTATCACTGCTTTTGGCAGCGATCTTGGCTCGATCGTTTTCTGTTGTGCTGGAGCGAGTGACATCTTCTACCTTGGCGTATTTCTCAATGTGAGCCATCAAGTCATCGATAGTAGTGGCCTCTTTCTTCGTCAAGGACTAGTACAGGAGGGAAGAGTTGGGTAGCCCAATCTTGAAAGAGGTCACCGCTACCTGCTCCGAGCATTCCTCGACTTCGTTGAATAACTCCCATTACCTCTTCGCATAGTCTCGGAGGGTCTCTTGAGGTGTCTTCTTCATTATGAGTAAAGCATCCATCCTTTTGGGATGGGAGCTACTAGTAATTAAGCGGGCTGTAAAGAGCTCGGCTAGGGACTCGAAGCTCCTGATAAACCTGTGTGGGAGCCTCTTGAACCATTTTTATGCCACGTCATGCAGGCTTGAGGGAAAGATTCAGCACATCAGTGCATCTCGATGGCTCCAGAGAGCCATGGCCTGCCTATACTGTCTAACGTGATCGATGGGATCAGTTTTACCATCATAAACCTTGAATCTCGGAATAGAAAATTTATTGGGGGCTTCCTTTTCTTCTATTTCCCTTGAAAAATGGGATTTCATCTTAATTTAGAGTGCTCGTCTAGCGAGCTCTCTGGTCGATCTGGTATCGCGATGCATAGGGAGTTGGTCCATCTCTCTTCGGACCAAATTTCATATATTCTCGTTACTGCGAGTTGGGCTCCGATAACGGGGAGCTTATCGCAGTTGCTTTCGTAAGTCATCCTCTGACTCGTTTCCATCAACCTTTTGGGATCCGCATCTGGGGCTCCTTCCTCGGCTGCGAGACTTGCTCGCCTGAGGGCTAGGAGTGCGGTACGAACGTCTCCTGGTGTCATGATGGAGCTCTTTCTCCATTCTTTCTAACCTTCTCTTAAGGCGAGCATTTTCAGCCTCGTACCTGCGAGAAGACTCCCTTTGTTCCTGGAGCCTCGCCTCATATGCATCAATCAACCTGGAGATTTGTGTGGACCTCGTTGGTCCTTGGATTTCCTCTAAGGCTGGCCTTTCCAGGCGATCCCTCTGATCTGAATGCCGAACTTCAGATCTGATCCTTCAAGAAGCAGGTTGCTCCTGGATATCTCCTGCTTGAGGAGCATTACTACTGTGACCAGAAAAACGTTTGCCACAGACGGCGCCAATTGTGGTGACAATTATTATTCAACACAAAGAGATAAGAGAAGCGCAATCACCAAGCAGAATAAAGAATACAAAATGCCAATCACACAATAAGAGATGTATGTGGTTCAACAAAAATGCCTACGTCCACGGTGGTTCAGTCAGTATTATTTCTATATACTCCGGAGAGTGATTACAGAGAATACAGTGTGTCCATATGCCTCGTACCTAGAGTTTATTATATACACGTCCATTTTTAGGGAGTGGGGGTGTTGGATTCCCCCACGTTTTCTATCTTCTCCTAGAACCCCTCTTAACAGGAACATGGGAGAAGACTAAATCATAACCGATTAAGATATGGGGGGTCTAGACTTTGGGATGCCACAATTGGGCTACTCGTCTAGGCCCATCATTCTAATTTCGGGTACCCATAGTATAAATTTAATTTAAATGCTTTAGGAATTCCATATCCCTTTTATTATTTTTTTCAAACTTCTTGGTTGTGTATCATGTCTAATATTTATAAAAATGGAATATAATATAGATAATAATATTTATTTCATCATTACATCTAAATTATTTTCGTGGGAACTAATTTAAAGGTGAATGGTAATTATCACTTTATAATTTATCAATGCATTTTATGTTTTATTATATAAAAATGTTATTCCACCATAATTAAGATTATACTTTGTACCAATCAAAAATAATAATAAGGGCATGGGGTGTTTGAAAGTGTCTTTTTTTATATAATATAATATAACTTGTGGCATGAACTTCTTTAGGTCATGTTAGAATTTTTGTCATATAAAACTTCTAAGTACAAATAACTTTTCAATTCAGTAAAATGACTCAAATGTCTTTAGCATTAATTTTTTATTTTGTTTTGAAAATAAACTTTGTTCCAAATAACTACTCAAAATTGTAAACCAGAATTGTACAAATTTAATTTGCGTACTTAAGTATTGCACTCGCGTATCATGCTGGTTTACAACTAGACTTAACATAAAATGATGTCATCATAGTAAACATGCAACCTTGAGGCCTACGACCTCCAAAAAAATGACATCAATCATTTGTCTTTTCCACAAAAGGTTTCCACGTGCAATAAGATTTATTTCGTGTCAATTTCCTTACACAAAGAAGAATTTTTTTACTAGTTTCTATAAATGACAATATTTAAAAACATTATCAAATTTGTATAGCTTTATATTTATTACCTTTAAAAACACTTAATATTTTTTAAAAATGTTGGCAAAGCCTCTTTTGTTTATTCATGAAATCCAACATATTTAAACATAAAAATCAAGTCAAAAATAACAACAATAGCCACAACACTGTAAACAACTATATTAATTATTTTTAACACAAAACAACCTTTAAATAACTTTAACCAAATAGTTGCCTCAGTTAGTATATATGCATATCGTTCTATCTAATGATTCATCCTTAACATTGAAAGTTTTATTATTCGAAGCCCGAGTGGCCTGCCACATGCTGATATTGTCAACATGCTCTCCTTATTCTACCCTCTAATAAAAAATAATATATGTATTAGTATATGTATATATATAACATACATAATCAAGTTAATTACATAATAACAAAATTGAGACAGAGAGTAATGAAGTTAATTTTACGTAAAATAAACGTGAATTTATAATTAGGCAGACAAATATATCATGATAAAGTCTAATGAAAAATGCTCAACAAAATCAAATGAGGATTGCAATATAACTAAAATCATATAATTCTAACAAAATGCGTAAAACATATGTAAATAGACTTTAAAACAGATATAAACAGAGCTTTATATCAGTGTTGCATTCAACAAAAAACATTAATTCCGGACTACAAAATGCATTGTGAAGTAGGCTGTAACAACCCGCTTAAAATAATAACGGGTGGCCAGCCCTATACTACTTTAATTCATGAATCTCAGATGGCTCAGTCTCAACATCAACTGACAACACTATATAGTATAAGACTAACTACCCGAAATCATATAAGCGAGATGTTAAAATTTAAATAAAACACACCACGAATAACAAATCAAAACTATAGAACTACTAATAAAGAAGAAATGCATAAGCACTAAGATAAAGGAAATGCTAGAATAAAATGAAATGAGTGTATACAAATAAATATACCCGAATAAGCTGTCGGGTCATAGACAATACAATAACTGAAATGGAAAAAATATGAACATCTATAAATATCCCTTGGGTATAAACCCGATATACAATGATGAATCCTATCTAGATTTACAAAGAAATAAGAAGCGACTATGATCTAAATCCCGCAACAGTCCGCACCTGTCACGGCTCCCAAGACTCTAGATAGATGGGCATCCGCCATCCATGCGGTGGGACACCTGTAGTAATATATATATATATATATATATATATATATATATATATATAGAGAGAGAGAGAGAGAGAGAGAGAGAGCAGGAGAGAAATATAAACGGGTCAGAGCCCGAGTTGTAAAAATATTTAGCAAGTGTGTTAACCGTGCATAATAAACATAAATGCACTTATTTCATAATTTAAAGTGGAATCGCACTCTCGTGAAACCCTCAAACTCACCTCTCATCTACCAGCGCACACATATTCGAGTCCCTGAATCTTAATTAAGTTACCCCAGCCATAAGGACAACCTAACTTACTATAGGCACGGCCTATACCCCCAAGACCCGCCTTCCTAACATAACTCGAGAATCTTTCCCATTCCAATTACACTTAATTATTTTTACACATAAATGCCATATTAGCTTAATTGATTCCGTTTTATAATTTAATTAATTATAATTCTTAATACTTTACCCATTTACATTAGGCTGCAATAATATAATTTAATTTCTAAATAACATGCATACAAAATTAATAAGGACAAAACTTCTCTCCACTCTCAACTTTGTACTACGTTTCGTGCGTGGGGCGTCTCGCAAAGCGAAATCCAAACAAGGAACCCCCCCCCCCCCCAATACACTACTCATTGACAATGTCGATCGTAGCGATCCATTATGTCATACACACAATTCTACTATTACAATTACCAAAATTAGATTACTCTATAAGGGTGACCTCAATATCTCCAATAATATCCTTGGGATGATGTAACTGAAACATTCCTTAAATGCGATACATCAACCCCCAACAATCTAGTACACCATAATCATCCAAGATGTACACCATAGAACTTTTATATCCTTCATCTATAGGATATGTATAAGTATATATATGTATTTATTCTAAACATATATATAGATACAATCATTCATTCCCATAGCCAAGTCTACATACCACATATGATGTACAATGGCCATTCACATAATATAACCGGCTATATATATCGCCGATAAACTGCACCATGCTATCATCTTCCAGGGAATTACTCATATACCATCCTGGGGACCACGGTCGGACTCAATATCACCGACATCGGGTCCAAACACACACACGACATCCTGGGAAACGGTCATAGCTCCTAACCGGTCAATGAGACGAAACATACCCACCATGTCTCACCCCAAAATATAAATCACATAATAACACAATGGACGACTATGACCTGGGGAATATCCACACTCTGCTCCTTGAGCAAGAGTGCTCACCCTCAATGCGCGCAACTTCCCAATGATAGCATGAGCGGGGTATGCTTAACCACATAAGTATATATATCATTCACATGCATAATATATACATCCTTATGATCCCATCATATAATTAAACCATCATATACGGTTTAGATATCCACCATATGAGTATACACATATAGCCGTATTTATACAATTATACATATATTCACATATCCACATAAATATACACACTATTTCTCATCCGTATATATAAGATTTATAAACTCGGTGTTGATACAAAAAACTGGACCGAATTCCATTTTTATGATCACAGATAAATAGATGAAAGCAATCCAATCAAGCACATAAGAGACAAAGATTTTTAAAGTGGTTCGGCTATGAATAAAGCCTACGTCCACTGTTATTTTATTCCCAGGGGTTTACAATAGCACCATATGGTGTAGAGAGAGAAAGGATGTGTATCTTGTGTATGGTGTTTCTAGGTTCTCCTGGATCTCCTCATTTCTCCCGGATCTCTTCCCTTTTGGCTAAGGGGATACATGTATTTATAGTGATGGGAGATAAATAGATTCATTGTATGTAGACATTTATGTCTACATTCAACGAATCTAATTGTTGAATTGCTTGGTATGCTATGTGTTGTCATCTATTAATACAGTATAAATGTACATTAAGGCTCATTAAATGCGATGCCATCTTCATTAATGCACATTAAATGCATAGTTATCCTTTGATCTTCCTGGTTGATATGCCGACCAACTCTCCTCGGGTGCCGACTATCACTCCTCGGGTGCCGACCAATTCTCCTCGGGTGCCGACTAACACTCCTCGGGTGCCGACCAACTCTCCTCGGATGCCGACCAACTCTCCTCGGGTGTCGAATATTGCCACGTAGGATGACATGTGTCCTTTTCTGATTGGTCCTCATAGATGGAGAATTTTTGCGTTAACACTCGGCTATAAGTATACATAATCCTCAATATACTAGCCGTCGTCCCCTCACATTTAATTTACCTCAATATGTGAATACAATCCCTCACTTGATGCATATTCATCCACTCCTCCGATGATATAAATAATCTTCCAACATAAATATATCTCTGATATTTAGGTTATCACCCAAAGTTTAGTGTAGGTAACAATCACTACACATCACATCTATATCCGAAAGTACATCAATATTTCCAGTACAAATTTCGACTATTGGTATACATGTAACTAATAGTCTATGAACCCCAAGCTCAATCTTAAATTTATTCTGGGATTCCATCACATATTGGAACTCCCATTAATACCTCCACACAATTTTATATATAAACTATCCTAACTAGAATTTCATTACAACCTATCCTAGTTGATAGTACAATCCAATCGTTCCCAATTTCACCTATGGTTCAATTGCTCTTATGAACCCTTAATCCTATTGCATTACAATTTATTCCTTAATTTAAACATTACTAAGGATATGCGACCACTCTCTCTCATCGGTCCCCAATCTTATCCTAAATAGAATTCTATTACAATACGGATTCGGAACACACACCTTGGCCTATGATTTCGAGCCATGCCCTCACCACACTCTCTCAAATAGAACTACCGTTCGTAAAGAATTTCCACACTACACTAATACAATAACCTCCAATGCATAAGTATATAAGTCCCCAAAAATAACCCAATACATTCTCGGAATCTCATCATACGAAAAGTTCCCAATTAATCTCCAAAATAACTTTCTAACATCATATAATCATGTCCCAAATCAATAAACCCAACCAAAAAGGATTTGAAATCATGTTAGAGAAAATTCCTCAAAATGCCCTGTTTTCGAATCGATTCGGTCCTATTTCGAATCGATTCAGCCCAACGAATCGATTCGGCCTCCAAGGCGAATCGATTCGGGTACAAAGACCTGGGCTTCTGTCTCAGGATGAATCGATTCGCCTTGGGTCCAAATCGATTCGGTCAATGCAGACCTGCCAATTTGCCTAGGCCGAATCGATTCGCTTAAGCGGCAAATCGATTCGGGTCTGCAGAACTTGAAGGGTTCTTCTTCTTCAATAAAACCCACGAATTCTAAACCCTAAAATTTCACTTCTAACCCCTATACCTTCATCACAACATGATTCTAAGCCAATAATTCAACCCAAATCTAATCCTAACCATTTCTACACCATTAAACCCATATTTAAACATTGATTTCAAGATTTAACCCAAAATCTTGGTTTTGATATTAATACCCAAAATCCATTTCTTAAACCCACAAATTATGAAATGAAATACACAAATGACTTATTTAGCAAGATTAAACACTTGCCACAGATTGGTAGAGGTTGGATCGTCCTCGGGATCGCATTTGGGCCAGAATCTCCAAGCTTTTCTTCCTCTATATCTTCCTTCTTCTTCTTTCTTTATTCCTTCTCTTTTATTTCTCTTTCTCTCTTTCTCTAAATGTGATGGATTGATCCGTAAGCCTCTTAAATCCCTTAAAACAATAAACCCAGTTTTAAATGTTAATACACACTTTAAATGACTCGTTTACTCCAATTCGAGTCAAACTGACTTAAAAACATTCATGAGCCGAAATAAAACCCAATGATAGTCATTTTGACTATCTCGACCCTTTCGGGATCGATGGTACACTCAAAATCATCATCCGGAATACTTTGAAACGTTCTCTATTTTTTTTTGGACTTCAATCTCCAAATTTTAAAATTCTCCAATTTAAATGAATTTTATTTTTCTCGAAATTTAATTTCTCAGTCCCAAAATCGTGGGGTGTTACATAGGCTTGTCAAGAAGAAAACGATGACCTTTGAGATTTTCTTTAAAAAAATCAATAAAAATAAATCAAAAATATATATGCAGAACTATCTAAGAAGATCTCTGTGTTGTTTGGTAGATCTCTTGAAGTAATACTATGTTCACCAAATATCAATTGTGTATATTGTGTATGTTCAAATTAATGAGCTGACATGGAATCACTTTTTAGGCTAATCAAACTATTAGACATGTATACACTATTTAAAGACTTGTAAAAAGTTTGGGGGGGGGGAGGAAGAGGCATGCCCCCCTCTAGTCCCTATGTGACCTTGTTTATGCTCATACACATGATTTTGATTTACTTCCTATATCTAGGTAGTGCAACATTTAAGTGGAGTGCAATCAACATATTGCCAATAATTGATTCCCAGTAGTAAAAAAACATTTTAAGTGAAAACATCATTATACTACGTAACAATGTGATCTCCTAAGTGACAACCCAAAAGTATTGCCATTCTAATCAAATAATGAGCAATGTAGTCGTAAATATAGTATAGATGTATGTAATTATATTAGAGAACTAGAACGAAATGTCAATTGAAGTATGAACAATAAATAAGCCATTTACTTAAGGTACATGCAACATAATCAGTTAGTACTCACAAGTCTTATCATTTTCATCTTATACTAAAACTGTGGCTGTGTAATGGTGGGGGGTGTTCAACTACATACAGCCCCTCTCGTGTAGTAGTATTATGCCTTTAATCTAAAATGGTTAAATTTAGACACAATATAGAATACTAAATCCTACATTTGTGTCCTTGTGACATAGAATAAACCATAACAGAATATGAAGGCTTAACAAGCAACAATCCATTTATGCATAATGCACTCCCATTATTTATTGTACAGTCACCATTTACCGGTAGATTCAATCTACATGACCGTACTGTTGAACAAATGATAATATACTTTTTTGATTTTTTAAATAGTCCAAACATATAATATTGTTATTTAATTGTGCCATGGAGATTTCCTCCCTTGCCTTATTAATTTTTTGTAACGCCCCACGATTTTGGGACCGAGAAATTTAATTTTTGGGAGAATTAAAATTTATTTAAATTAGAGAATTTTAAAATTTGAAAATTGAAGTCCAGAAATTGAGGACGTTATAAAGTATTCCAAATGATAATTCTGAATGTGCCATTGATTCCGGATGGGTTTAGATAGTCAAAAAGACTGTCATTGGGTTTTATTTTGGTTCTGAAATATTTTAAGTTTGTTTGACTCGAATTGGATTAAACGAGTCATTTAAAGTGTGTATTAACATTTAAAACTGGGATTTATGTTTTAAAGGTTCAAGAGGCTTATAGATCAAGCCATTCTCATTTAAGAGAAAGAGAGAAAGAGAAAGAAAGAAGGAAATAAGAAAGAAAAGAAGAGAGAGAGGAAAAGCTTGGAGATTTTCAGCACAAACGCGATCTCGAGGATGATTCCACCTCTACAACTTCGAGGCAAGTGTTTAATCTTTCTAAATAATTCATTTGTGTATTTTATTTCATAATTTGTGGATAAGAAAATTGGATTTTAATCATGCTAAGTCTTGACATTGATGTTTGCACTTGGGCTTAAGGGTGTATAATTTGATGAGAATAGATATAGGATGGATTTTGGTGTTGGGAACTTGATTGGGTTAGAGTTTGATGGTTGGAAGTTGTAAAATTTGGGTTTTGGAAATTTTGGGTTTAGAGAAAAATAGCCATTTCGTGGCTTGGTGAATAGGCAGAATTGATTCACCCCTAGCGAATCGATTCGGTATGTAGCAGACTTACAGGTCTAGTTGGGTCGAATCGATTCGCTGGGGCCGAATCGATTCGCTGTTGGGACCGAATAGATTCGGAAACAGGGCAGTTTTGAATAGTTTTTCGTAGGGAGAGTTTTACCCCTTTTCTCTTGGGCTCATCAATTCGAAACTTTATAATTTGATGAAAGGAACATGAATTGAAGACTTCTAAGAGATTTCTTATATGATATGATTAGGAGGACACATCAAATTATAAAGTTGAATATATTGGAAGACTATTCATATCGTAGGGATAATAGATGAATAAGCTTCAAGTGAGGGATCGTATTTATATAAGGAATTAAATTTAATACGTTTGGGACGATGGCTAGCATAAAGAGGATTATATACACGTATATCCGAGTTTATAAATTTTATACATACGCATGAGAGATGGTATGTATATATATATAGGTATGGCTATGTATATATGTATGTACTCATGGCGTGAATATCTAAACCGTATGTGATGGTTTAATTATATGATGTGATCATATGGATGTATATATATTGTATATGTGAATGACATATATACTTGTGGTGTAAAGCATACCAGGCACATGGTATCATGGGAAGTTGCGCGATGAGGGTGAGCATCCTGGCTCGAGGAGCAGGGTGTGGATATTCCCCAGTCCATAGTCGTCCATTTTATTTATTTGTATGATTCTATATTTTGGGGGTGAGAAGTCTTGGGTATGGGTCGTTCTCACCTGTCGGTTAGGACCCCAACGTTGTGCGGTGTTGAGAGTAGAGAAAAGTTTTGTCTAAATACTTGCATGCATATTGTTTAGAGAATACACTTTTATATTACCGATTAATGTTAGTGTGTGACTTAATCATTGGAACCACTATAGCCTAGTAAGGCATTCATGTGTGAATATATCTATTTATGTGGGTTTATAATGGTAAGGATTCTTGGGTTATGGCAGAATGGCAGGTCATGCGGGTATGGACCGGGCCTATTGTTAGTTAAGTTGTCCTTGTATGGGTGGGGTAACTTAATTAAGGTTCCAGGACACTATTTGGTGCGCGCAGTAGATGAGAGGTGAGTTTGGGGGTTTCACGAGAGTGCAACTCCACTTTAATTATGAAATAGTGCATTTAGATTTATTACGCATGGTTAACACACTTGCTAAATATTTTTACACCTAGGGATCTGATCCGTTTATATTCCTCTTCTGCTATCTATATATATTACTACAGGTGTCCTATTGCATGGATGCCGAATGCTTTTCTATCCAGAGTCTTGGGAGCCGTAACAGGTGCGGACTGTTACGGTATTTAGATTATAGTCGCTTCCTACTTCTTTGAAAAATCTAGGTAGGAATCATGTTGTATATCGGGTTTATACCCAAGGGATATTTGTAGCATTTTATATTCCTTCTTTATGGATGTTGTACTATCTGTGACCCGATAGCTTATTCGGGTTTATATTTCCTTTTGTATACTCATTTTACTTTAATGTTAGCACTTTCGTTTATCGTGGCTCTTGCGCATTCTACCTTTGTTAGTAGTTATACATTGTTGGTTTGATTTCCATTACATGTTTTATTTAAATTTTGGCATCCGCTTTTATGATTTAGGGTAGTTAGCCTTATCTATTTATATTATAGTCTGTTAATGTTGAGACTGATCCATCTGAGATTCCTGATTTAATGTAGTATAGGGTTGTCCACCCGTTATTATTTTAAGTGGGGTGTCACAAATGGTATCAGAGCATCAGTAACTAGTGTCTTTAGGATCTGTGCAAGTTTTATGCGTTCTTCTGTAAGCATTCTCGATATAGAGCCCTACTATTAGGATTGTTGTGTTCACTTCGTTTACCTTCTTCTTCGAGATGTACTCACTTGAAGGACGTTCTGATACGGTTGTTTTTGTCTCAAACGTCGCCAATAATAAGTCGTCCAGGAAGGGGCAAGATGAGAGATGCAATACCCGTAACAGATTTTTGGGTACGCTTTGACTGGAGGTATTTTCCTTCCGTGACCTAGGCGGAGAGAAGGAGGATAATCCTGGCGGTAATTCCAGGTGATTGATGATAGTCGAGTGAGATGGAGAATTTCGTGATCGATGAGGTAAGTGCTTATGAGAATCGAATAGGAAGCCCTTGGGAGGTTTAGATTGATGAATTCGCTAGCATTTGTTATGAAACTCGGTGTTGGTGATTTTCCTGATGTGAGGTGTGTGACGTTGTCCCAAAGTCAGGAGTATCGCCTTCTTGGAAGGAGTAAGTAATTTGGAGGTTTGGGTTCATTGAGTATGATTGAAGGCGTTATCGGGGGTCACAATGGCATTTTGTCCTTTAGGATGATTAGGAAGGATTTTAGGGAAGATGTTTTTCTGATGGGGAAATAGGCTTTATGATGAAAGATTGTCCTGGAAGAAGTAGAGGACTTTGAACAGGGACTCGGGAATGAAGTGAAACAATTGGGTTATGGGAGTATAAGGTCGAATAACTTTCTTTGAGTTTAGTTCATGCTTTGCGCGGTATTGGGAGCGTCACATGTAAGGTTTATGAGTGGTTAGATGTTATACCATTGTGTGTGTAGAATTTTCCTTGGAGGAAGGAAGGATCAAGTACGGCCTTTGTATGACATATTTTGGGATATCAGACTGTCTCGTGAAGAGCTAGTAGAGAGTTGTGCTATTGATTTTCGAAAGTGAGGATTGTAAAGGTTTGTCAAGTAGTGGTTATAAGGTTATTATTTGATAGTTAGGCTAGGGCATGTAAGGGTAGTATTCCAGTGACGGAAGGACTTATCTAGTGACAATGCCTTGATGTAATGTAATGGAATTGTATAACTGAGAGGTTCAGAGTTTAGCAGGTTCATTATTGAACAGGGAAGTTAGCTCAGGGTAGTGCTAGTTGTGAGGACTAGTTATAGGTTAGAGTATTGTATTTGTTGGGGCCTTATGTCTTGGACATAAGGTGTTTGTTTGGCATGTCGAAAGACATGGAATTATTTTATAGTATATAGTTATATGGGCCTTCGGGCCATATCTATGATTTGAAAACCTTTTATAAAACCTTAACCCTGGTTCAACTGATCTTAATCCCCGACATAGCTACGCAGTAATGTATTGGGAGGGTTCCTTGTTTGGATTTCGCTTGCGAGACCTCCCCCGCATGAAGGTAGCTTATGTCAGGAATTGAGAAGAGTTCAACCATTGGAAATTTTTAATTTTTATATATACTTAATCTGGTACTATAGAATTTGTTGAGAGTTATATCATGATTTGAGGCTAGTAGAGTCGGGTTATTATTTTACAAGTTGAGCTCGGGTATAGGGTGTATAGGCGCCCTGGGTAGCTAGTTTGATTTTTAAAATCTATATGGTTCGATGTGAGAACTGGGCGAGATAAGTATAGCGATGTTAAGGGTATATGTAAGGATTAGATGAGATTCGAAGTCCTAGGCATAACCTAAATTTTGAGGATGAAATTTTTGTAAGGGGGAAGATCTGAATACCCCACGATTTTGGGACCGAGAAATTTATTTTTTGGGAGAATTAAAATTTATTTAAATTGGAGAATTTAAAATTTTGGAAATTGAAGTCCAGAAATTGAGGACGTTATAAAGTATTCCAAATGATAATTCAGAATGCGCCATTTTGAATGGGTCGAGATAGTCAAAAAGACTGTCATTGGGTTTTATTTCGGTTCCGGAATATTTTAAGTTTGTTTGACTCAACTTGGAGTAAATGAGTCATTTAAAGTGTGTATTAACATTTAAAACTGGGATTTATGTTTTAAAGGTTTAACAGGCTTACGAATCAAGCCATTCTCATTTAAGAGAAAGAGAGAAAGAGAAGGAAAGAAGAAAGAAAAGAAGAGAGAGAGGAAAAGCTTGGAGATTTCCGGCCCAAACGCGATCTCGAGGATGATTCAACCTCTACAACTTTGAGGCAAGTGTTTAATCTTTCTAAATAATTCATTTGTGTATTTTATTTCATAATTTGTGGATAAGAAAATTGGATTTTGGGTATTTATATCAAAAACCTAAATTTTAGGTATCTAAGTCTTGAAATTGATGTTTGTACTTGGGCTTAAGGGTGAATAATTTGATGAGAATAGAGATAGGATGGATTTTGGTGTTGGGAACTTGATTGGGTTAGAGTTTGATGGTTGGAAGTTGTAAAATTTGGGTTTTGGAAATTTTGGGTTTAGAGAAAAATAGCCATTTCGTGGCTTGCTGAACAGGCCTAATTGATTTGCCCCAACGAATCGATTCGCCATGTTGCAGAAGCATCAGGTCTTTAGGTATGAATCGATTCCGTATGTAGCAGACTTACAGGTCTATTTGGGCCGAATCGATTCGCTGGGGCCGAATCGATTCGCTGTTGGGGCCGAATCGATTCAGAAGCAGGGAAGATTTGAATAGTTTTTCCTAGGGAGAGTTTTACCCCTTTTCTCTTGGGCTTATCAATTCAAAACTTTATAATTTGATGAAAGGAACATGAATTGAAGACTTCTAAGAGATTTATTATATGATATGATGAGGAGGACACATCAAATTAATTTGGAGAAGAATGTATGTGTGAATTGGGGATTGACGGATTGGTGTAGTGTGGGAAATTCTTTAAGACCGGGATTTTTAATAAGAGTTCATAGGTGAGCTTAGATATGACGTAAAGTTTAGGACCCTTTGAAAGAGAGATGAGGGTTTGGTGAGAATTTAGGCAGATGTTTGTGTCCAATCCTTATAGTGATAGGATTCTAGTTAAGTTATTATTGTGGGCCAACGAGAGAGAGAGGTCGCGTATCCTTAGTGATGATGCACTCGAGGAATAAATTGTAAAGGATTTAATTTTAAGGGTTCATAGGGACAAGTGAACTGTAGTCGGAATTGAGAGCGATTGGATTATACTAGCACTTAGAGTAGGGTGTGTTGTATCTCTAGTCGGGATAGTTGTTAGATATCCGTGTGTATTTAACAATGGAAATTCCAATTATGGATGGGATCTTGGAAAGAAATTAAGATTAAGCTCGAGGCTTAGACTATTAGTCACGTGTATACCAATAGTCAAAATTAGTGTTGGATATATTGATGTGCATTTGGATATTGATGGGATGTGTAGTAATTGTTATATACACATTAAACATTGGGGTCATAACCTTAATGTTGAATATATTGGAAGACTATTCATATCGTAGGGATAATAGATGAATAAGCTTCAAGTGAGGGATCGTATTTATATAAGGAATTAAATTTAATACGTTTGGGACGATGGCTAGCATAAAGAGGATTATATACACGTATATCCGAGTTTATAAATTTCATACATACGCATGAGAGATGGTATGTATATATATATAGGTATGGCTATGTATATATGTATGTACTCATGGCGTGAATATCTAAACCGTATGTGATGGTTTAATTATATGATGTGATCATATGGATGTATATATATTGTATATGTGAATGACATATATACTTACGGTGTAAAGCATACCAGGCACATTCTATCATGGGAAGTTGCGCGATGAGGGTGAGCATCCTGGCTCGAGGAGCAGGGTGTGGATATTCCCCAGGTCATAGTCGTCCATTTTATTTATTTGTATGATTCTATATTTTGTGGATGAGAAGTCTTGGGTATGGGTCATTCTCACCTGCCGGTTAGGAACTATAACCGCTTCCCATGCGTTGTAATTTGGTTTTGACCACAAAGTGGGTGACAATTAGTCCCACCGGTGGTCCCCAGGATGGTATATGAGTGATGCCCTGGAAGATTATAGCATGGTGCAGTATATTGGCATTCTATAGTCGGTTATATTATGTGTATGGCAATTCTACATTATATGTTTTATGTACACGTGGCTATGAGAATGAATGACTGTATATATATATATATATATATATATATATATATATATGTTTAGAGTATATATATATATATATATATATCATATAGGTGAAAAAGGATATGAAATTTCTATGGTGTACATCTTGCGTGATTATGATGTACTAGATTGTTGGGGGTTGATGTATCGTACTTAGATACAATTTCGGTGATATCGACCCAAGGATTTGATGGAGACTTTTAGGTTGTTCTTAGATAGTAATCGAGATTATAATAGATTTGTGTGGATGACATTATGGATCCCTACGTTCAACATTGTCAAGGAGTAGTGTATCGAGGGGGTTCCTTGTTTGGACTTCGCTTTGCGAGATGCCCCACGCACGAAACGTAGTGCAGTGTTGGATGTAGAGAGATGTTTTGTCTAAATACTTGCATGCAGATATTGTTTATAGAATACACTTTTATATTACAGAGTAATGTTAGTGTGTGACTTATTAAGACTTATAACTGGTTTACATTAATAATTGGAACGACTATAGCCTAGTAAGGCATTCATGTGTGAATATATCTATTTATGTGGGTTTATAATGGTAAGGATTCTTGGGTTATGGTAGAATGGCAGGTCATGCAGGTATGGACCGGGCCTATGGTAAGTTAGGTTGTCCTTGTATGGGTGGGGTAACTTAATTAAGGTTCCAGGACACGATTAGATGCGCGCAGTAGATGAGAGGTGAGTTTGGGGGTTTCACGAGAGTGCGACTCCATTTTAATTATGAAATAGTGCATTTAGATTTATTATGCATGGTTAACACACTTGCTAAATATTTTTACACCTCGGGCTCTAACCCGTTTATATTTCTCTTCTGCTATCTGTATATATTACTACAGGTGTCCTACCACATGGATGCCGGATGCTTTTCTATCCAGAGTCTTGGGAGCCATAATAGGTGCGGACTGTTGCGGGATTTAGATTCTAGTCGCTTCCTACTTCTTTGAAAAATCTAGGTAGGAATCATGTTGTATATCGGGTTTATACCCAAGGGATATTTGTAGCATTTTATATTCCTTCTTTATGGATGTTGTACTGTCTGTGACCCGACAACTTATTCGGGTTTATATTTCCTTTTGTATACTTATTTTACTTTAATGTTAGCACTTTCGTTTATCGTGGCTCTTGCGCATTCTACCTTTGTTTGTAGTTATACATTGTTGGTTTGATTTCCATTGCATGTTTTATTTAAATTTTGGCATCTACTTTTATGATTTTGGGTAGTTAGCCTTATCTATTTATATTATAGTATGTTGATGTTGGGACTGAGCCATCTCAGATTCCTGATTTAATGTAGTATAGGATTGGCCACACGTTATTATTTTAAGCGGGGTGTCACATTTTTATCCATCTATGGAGTATTTTGTTTTTAATATTATTCCATTGATCTTTTTATCATCAAAGATCTGTATTGATTAGATTTAATGAAGTACATAACTAATAATTACATTCTTTTAATCAATATATACCATTGATCATATTAAGAGCAACAGACTAAATCCATAGCAAGTAGTCCAATTACCCATAATATTATCATTCATTCGTATAAATTTTCCACAACATCCCCCATATCTCAAATATACAAACTAACAATAAGAGATACATAAATTAGGTAAAATAAAAAGAAAAAAGAGTTGACCAAGAGTTGAGTATTTCCTGCAATAATAAACCAATAAACGTTTGGGGTTAGGGTTATGAAAGGAAGGGACTATTAACGGCAATGAAAAACTTGGGATAATGGGAAATTGTGGGCAATTTCAAAATTGGACAATGCTTTCCATGACAAGTAGTAGATAAGAAATTGGAGAGTGACAAAGATTATTGATCATTGTGTACATAAATGAAAGTACTTTCTCTTTCTTTTCTTTTCTTTTCTTCTTCTTCTCACTTTTTCTTTTGATTTTTTTTTTGTTTTGTTCTCTTCTCTTTTCTTTTTATTTTTCTTGACTTTTTTTTCTCTCACACTCTCACATGCTTAATTGCAACCACATAACAAGAACATCATTGAATCCCAAGTATCATTCCAAACAAAGGTAAGGAAGGTGATAAAATGGTTTATAACTCCAATGTGGAGTTGGTTATGAGATTTTAGGCTATGAAACGAAAGGTTATATTTAGGCTCAAAGGGGTTGACGAGAAAAAAAATATATAAGGTGAGGTCAAGGTCAATATGGGTGATATAACAAAGAGTGCCTATGGTCCTATCCAAAAGTGTACGCAATTCTCGAGTCAAAACAATTTTGGAAACCATGCTCAAGTAACACATTTTAGAATATGAACTCAATTAATGAATGATCAATGAAAGAATAGTAAGATTACTGATGAATGTAATGTTTTTAAAAAGGAAAGAGTAATGTATAACACTCACAAATGAAGAAAATTCCAAAGCTCACTTGGTTTAAGTATATACAATGCGACAAAAGATTACCAAGTTATAAACGCCTTAAACCAAATCACTAAAATAGGAAGAGTGCATGTGCTCATGGGTTTAAAGTTTAATTCATGAAGTTTTTCATAATATCAATGATTCGAGGACTGAAGTCTAATAACTTCTAAAATCGAGAACATGTTGTGACACCCCGCCTAATTAAATAGTGGGTGATCAGTCCTTTATTAGATTAAAACCAAGGTGAACGGTTGGTTCATTCTTAGCATCACCGTCACAAAATAAAATTTCCAAATTAAACACCCTAAATAATTAAGCTAAGTGTCAAAAAAATTTAAAGTCTTATTTCCATTTTTAAATTTCAACTTGAAAACCTTTTTAAATAATCAACAGCCTCAGAATCACATAAGTGCTACAGATTGCAATCAACACAAAATAATTAATCCATTTAGATTAACCAAACCAAGTCAAATAACCATACATGAAATCATCCTGACAAAATTAATTCCCAAGGAATACTGAATACTGGAAATATAAACAACCGTAAATCTCTGACAAATCCAAACTGAATATGGAAACGGGCGACACATGCCCTAACTAGGCAGAACTAAAATAAGAATAGAATCAATGAAGAGGTCGTCTAAAGCAACGGCATGCAACTCCCACATCAGCTGCAGCGCGTCCAATCCAAAGAATCTATGCATGTTGCCCCTGTGGATGGGCACCTGTAATACATACATATATATATACAAGAGAGAGAAAAAGATCGGAAATGGGTTAGTGCCCGAGTGTAAAACAGTTTTAAAAATAGTTTAGCAAGTATTTAAAATGTTAACCGGCTAATGCAACAACCATGTTAGTATGCGACACTCTCTTGAGAATTCTCACCTCTCATCTAGTGTGCACGCCAACCGTACTAATAAATCTCATAAGTTTCTCTAACTTATTCTCCATAAGGTTTTATCACGTGAAAAGCAAGGTTATGATAATTACTTTAGGAATTCATTGTTTTCAAGATTTCTTACGTCAATTAAAACAACTCATTACCATTATAAATTTCCCGAACACTTAATATAAAGTTGAAGCATTTATTCATTACTTATCTACTTATATGCACAATAGAAAGTTCCTATAAAGATATACGTATATATATTAATCACACATATAATATATATATACTAACGGCACCCCACATAAAATCTATGGTGCTGGCATACTCTGCTATCAAGTCCCCATATCACTCGTACTAAGGGAAATACTATTTCAGAATCACTCTCGAACTGTATTAACACAAAACACATACAAATGGAGGCGAAGCATAGATCCCAGTCACTAAGAGGTTAGAACATACCCTCACGTCTCTTAGGACCATCTGGCTATCACTCAGATAATCTGTATCAAGGATAATATCTTCTAGGGTATGAGTCAATATCCCCCATAAAGGTCCAATCGAGATAAGACTGTCCCAGCACGGAAACCTCCGTGATAGCAAGTAGCTCGGGTATGATTTTTACACAGATATATAATATATGCACAATCACACAGCCATGTATATAAATATTCACATTTTCTAAATTTGGTGCCCCCACGACCCATAATTCTAATTATCCGTTCTCAGCACATATTACTCGATTATCTCGCATAACGGATTCGTCTTTTTTAGTCTCATTTATAAATTATTTCATACTTACTTCTCATCTCTCGAAGTGTATCCTCTCAAAATAATATAAAATCAGTAGGTGCACCCTCACTACTCTACTGGTCTAATTTTTTCTTAATTCTCACAAGATATACTATAACGTACACACGATTTCCCACTAAATTTATATTCTCGAAACCCCATGATCAAATCCCATATGAATCGTATCACCCGAACCTTGTCTACAACCCTACTGATCTTTCCCAAGTCCCATTATGGTATATAAAACATATATAATGGTTCCCACAAAGTGGTACAGGGTTAATCATTAAGAATAAAGAACAAGCTTCAAAATTCAGAAGAGGTCAATCGATCGAAGGGAGGGAGTCGATCGATCGCTCCAGTCGATCGATCGATCGCCCAGATATTTCCCAGATTCTGCATATACTATCCTACGGGTTTCATCACCAAAAGTCCTAAAACCCTCTATAAATTTCTCCCAAACTCCCAAATAAGGTTACCACTGGTTCTATATACATATAAGCATGAATTTCTACGTAAGACATGTATAGTTTCATCAACGGAATTGAATTAAAGGGTCAATTTGTATTAACTATCAAGAATCCTAATTTTCATAAAACTTTCATTCTTTTAATTTATTTTCCAGATCTCTTGCTTCTAAACTCATACAAATTCGTGGGTTATCCTCTACATATGATTGGGATGTCCAAAATATAATTATTTTCACCAAGACATGTGATTAAATCCTCAAATTCCTCAAATTCTTCTATGGAACATGGATATAACAATCATAATCTAACATGGATGAAACAATAACTAAATGAAAAAAAAGATAGATACTTGCCTGGAATTTGAGATTCTGATTTTTGGACGAAAGAGGTATGGTTGCGTTCCTCGTCACGCGATCTACGGTTGGTGGTGGTGGCGGTGCAAATGGGTGAGTCTTTGGCCTTGAGTTGCTTGGAAAGCTCTCCAACTCCTTCTCTAATGGGCATTCTTTATTTTTGTGTTTGTTAACCCTAGAAGACAACTCCTAAAGGCTGATATATCGTTAGGAAATTCATGGGTTTAATTGCCCAAAAATGTAAAATGTCGATAATACCCTCCCGAGATGCCAATTAGGCTTAAAAACGCCCCGAGATTCGAACTAAACCCTCGGGTACATTATTTTGACTATCTCGACCCTTCCAGACACATTGGCCCACTCGAAAAGACAATTCGAGAGAATTATAATTTATTCACTTATAATAATAATAATAATAATAATAATAATAATAATAATAATAATAATAATAATAATAATAATAATAATAATAATAATAATAATAATAACTTAGTCCTGACACGACACAGGCGCGTCCCGACTTAATTTCCCTAATTGCCATTTTATTCACTCGTGACAATTTTAATAAAATCAATCTTATATATTACTTTACTCATCTAGTAATATTCAACAAATTTTCAATAATTACAAACTCTCGTCATGCTAGTAAATATTTAAAACAAATTTCCGAATTAATATTAACTTAATCTATCTCAAATAAATTTAATAAATCCCTAAATTTAAAAGCCATAAAAAATACGGGGTATTACACATGCGTCATTGAATCATCTAAGGGATTGGGAATTTATTGAAATTTATCATTGAAAATAAAGGCAAAATGCCCAACAAAAGAGAAAAAAGAAAGAAAATATTTTTGGAAATTTCCAATTTTTACAATAACAGCATGCTTGGGAAGAACATATATTCAAATCATGGACTAAGTCATATGATCAAATCATGGACTAAGAAAAACAATGGATTGAATATCCCACACCCCCAAACTAAACACCTTGCATTGTCCTCAATGTAAATTAAGAACCAAGTTAAAGAGAGGAAAATAGTTATATTACCCAAAATGGAGCAATCTCTAAAAAAATACAGGTCCAATAATTCTTCGAAACATGTTAGCACAAAGCATGCAAAAAGGAAGAACTAAAACTTTAACTAATTACACTAGAGAATAAGTAAAAAGAAAAACATCCTAGTATATACAACCTACAATTTGAACTTCTAACTAACTATACACTAGAAGTAGAAATTTTTTAGGGCCCGCCCAAAATAAAATTTGGCTTTGAGGGAAAATTGATGTACCCTCATTTGGATTAATACCTTTTAAAAAATAAGAATTTTATTTTAATAATTGAAGGTGTGTGTAAGGCAAAAGAAAGGAACCATCATCGATTAAAATTTTTGTGGTGATGATTGGGGGTTTGTATTGAACGGGTGGCAAATACACATGGGATCCAAAAAAATAAAATTTTCTCCCAAATATTTTACAATTGAAATGGGAGGTTGTGCACAAGGAGGCAAAGTTGCCTTTATGGAAAGAGACTCAAGAAGTTAATCCTCATCGGTGAAAGGGTTAAAAGTTAAAGCTGTGTATCGTATCATGGGATACTTCTAACAGTTTGATAATGCATAATAAATATGGGGAGGAAATAAATTCAAACTCAAGAGATGACTGATCATCACTTGAAGATTGAATTCTAAAAGAGAAGGATTCACTTTCAATGAAATTTTCTTCCAAAATGGTTTTAGGTGAAACATGCGTCTTAAACTCCATTTTGTTTTTCAAAGAAGAAATTATTTCGTTGAAAATGGGTACTAAATCCGTTTCTTCATCACTTTCATTCTCTATTATGCCCCATGGGCAAAAAGAAGAATGGTTTGTTCCAAAGTAGGCACCGATTTCTCATTTGGTTCAACACATTCCTCAACTTTAAAAGTCTCAGAAGAAATATCATCGTTGAATTCGAATAATGCATCCAAATCTTTCCCCCAAAGATGATTTTCTTCCCAATAATGGTTTTCAAGTTTCTCATTTTCAAGAAGGCGCAAACCCTCACGCAATGTCATATGTGGAGGCGTGGATTCTTGAGAATGTGAACTTTGGAAACTATCCTCGAAACTATTATCTAAATCATTATTATAAGAATTTTGAAAGCTATTGCAATTAGTTTCAACATTCATATTATAAGGATTTTGTGGACCATTATTGGAATGATCATTCTCAAACTGCCCATAATCGATATCCTGGTTTTTCTAATACTCACCCAAAGTCATTTTAGATGTTTTAAGATTTTTCTTTGTGAGTATTCACCAAAACTAATAGGTTTAGGGTCATTTTGAGAATTATCATTACGATTACTGAAAATATTAGAATAAGAGATGCTTATCCCAATAAGCTCGAGATAACAAAATCCACAAAGTGATGTGAGGCTGATCGATTCAAGTGTTTTTTGGTGATCAAATGTAGAAGTTCTACAAAATTAGTGAACAAATAATTCAAACAGAAAGAAAAATATCACGAGATACTAAAATAATTAATTTCTAAAGCAAGCATTCCCCGACAATCAAACCAATTTGATAACAGGAGAAAATTGCGGTGTCCTTATAAAAAAGACGGCAATCGTTATTTTCATCTTCCACCTCTATAAAAAAACATAAACTATAACTACACTCTTTAAGGGAGTACAACGGCAGTCCAGGTATCAAATCCATAAGGAATGTTTCTAGGCGTTAATTAATTTAATACATCTCGAATAAAAGTGTAAAAGATGAGAAATAAAACAAAAGATAAAACTAGACCTGGATTTAAACTACGATTAACAAAAATGGTTAAAACTATAGATTGAGACCAATATCCCTCACCTCGGATTAATTTGTATAAATGGTAACATGGGAAGACAAGTTTATCAAGATTAAATCTCATTTTCATAATTAATTAAATCTAGAGTTGTCACCCCCTTAATTTTTATAAAAGATTAATTGATTTTGGCATCGACAAATATCCTCGAGATTACACACGCAAAGTCATGAATACGACACAGACATGATCTACACTATTAAATCTCGTATGCGTAAAATCAAGAACAACCAACCCCATTTAAATTCATATAACCCATCACCAAAGCAAAGCAACGCATCAACCCAATGTGAGTTCAATCAATCCCAACCTAACTAAATTAACTACAAAGAATAATGAAAGACATGTATTTAAATGAAAGCAAGTAAATAAATTAATTAATACTAATTAACAACTCAAGTAAATTAACAATGGAAGCTTAAATTAATGAAAGAGATGATGTATAGTGGATTACATACCCATAAGAGTAAACCCTAGGAGAGAGAAAAGGATGCTCCCAGAAATCCCCTCAAACCCTATTCTCTAGCCTAAAAACTAGAAATGAAAGTGTATATGTTATACAATTAAGCCCACTTATATAGTAAGTGGGAAAAAGAATAAAGAAAAAAAATGAAATAATCGCCTGAAATATGTAATTATCGATCGATCGAACTGGACCCAGCCACTGCCTTCCTTTATAGGCCAAAATCGAAAGACCAATCGATCGGGGTCGGGGTTCTATTTTTAGGGGTCCTTGGTTCTTCAAAAGGGGGATTAGTTCATTTATGGAAAAGGCAATAAATTCCTCATTCGGGCTGAAAACGACGTGTCGTTTGCAGCCATGCGTAGCAAACTCAACAAACTAAGGTTCCATAGAATTCCACTGAGTAGGAGATGAAGTATGAAATGACTAAAATGCTCTTAAAGTTTCATCAGATGACTGAACTTCTTGAAATGCAACAAATCCACACGCTAAGCATTCCCATAACTGCAACAGCTCAATTATTCCTCGTAGACATATAGGCATATATAATAGAGGTTATCTGGATAATAAGCATAAATATAGGAATCAAAGGAACAAAAAAGTGCTAGAATGCATATGGAAACGGGCGCTAATATGCAATATTCATGATGTGTCAAGTGCATACATACCATAGTCAATAATAGACTCATCCCCGGTGGCACCAGTTTGATTAACATTTTACCCAATACCTAATTCAACCAAAACACATTAATTCCCCCATAAACAAAAAACAAAATAAAAGTAACAAATAATAATTATTATAAACACTTACAGAGATCCAAAATATGACTCTTGCAAATAGCGTTGTTGTCGACAATGATATCTACATCAGACAATCAAAGTTCAACAACTCAATTAACTACAAATATTATATCAAACTATTTTGTGTAAATTGAACTTGGGTTAGGTATTGTAATGGACCCCAATCCCAAATAGCAACCCCATTCCACAATTTGATTTCAAAATGTTTGATTTACTGAAAGAAGGTCCAATACCACTAAACCCTTCGTTGACGTGACAATGAGCGACCGTCGAGGTTGTTAGATCACTCCTCGCAGTGGCTCTTAATCCTCGTAAAGAATTACATATATAGTTAAATGTCAGACCACTCCTCATGGTGACTCAGTCGAATGAAGGTTAGGTTTAGGGGGTTTCTTTTGTCATGTTTGAAGAAGAAGAAGAAGAAGAAGAAGAAGAAGAAGAAGAAGAAGAAGAAGAAGAAGAAGAAGAAGAAGAAGAAGAAGAAGAAGAAGAAGAAGGTATCATGAAGGTTAGGTTTAGGGGGTTTCTTTTGTCGGGTTTGAAGTCCAGATGGGGTGTGACTTTTTTATTTCCCTTCTTTTATTTTATTTTCCCATCGCAAAGTTAAAGAAGAGGGAGACAAAAATCATGAGGTTGGAACCAAATTTTTAGTCATCTCATAAGGTATACAATTTATAACGTCTACTAATATGCAGTCCCATTAGTATTATTTTTTGGGATAGGAAACAAAAGGAGTTTTAAATATTATTAGTTTTTTAAAATGGCTTATTATACCCATCCCAAAATATGTGTATTAGGGACTCAAATTTTAGTCATCTTAAAAGGTTCTGACCCAAAAACTAATTTTTATAGTGTAATCTCTTAGACAAAATGAAACCCAGATAATTACAAAGAAAATCCATTTGCTACTTATAGCAAGTGGAATCAAAACCAAAATCCAAAACCAAAACATTGACACCAAAATAATAATCATGTATATGATAGGACTAATCGACCACTTATGTGAAGATAACCAACTAGGTGCAATCATAGGAAAAACCAACATCATCAATCGACTGAGGATGTTTGATCGATCGATCGGTGCCATATTTTTGCACAAACCCTCATTTATTTTAAGTAAAAAAGGACTTTAGGAAAATGGTCATAACTCAAACATTAGGAACTAGATCATCCCATCCCAAGTCATATGCCTTGTCTTCGTCCTCTAAGGCCTCGGACAAAGTATGTGAAGGCTCTTCAACATTCTTCTTAAGCTACTTTGTTTTGGAGTTTTGTTTGGAAAGATCCAAGTCGTTGGCCATCACCTCAACCCTATAGGCCATTTCAGCGGCCTTCAAAGCCTTCTCAAAATCCTTCAAGGCATGGTCCAGTTCAGTCTTGAACTTCTCATGGTCATATCTTATATACAAAATTTTGACAAAGTTCATAAGGAACTGTAAGAAAAAGGTTGATCAAAAGAGTTAGTTACTAAAAATCTTTAAAGAAACAAAATCTAAGAAAACTGTGAAAACTTACTAAAGATAATGTATGGCTAGCATAGGTGATCATCCAGTCATTTAATAGTTTTCCAACCACCTCCTTGTCAGCTAATAAGTAGGCCCCTTCAATAATGTGGGATCCAAGTCAGAATTTTTAGCCACTGACATGATAGCAGAGCTCTTCCCCTTACTGGGGATTCCACCTTCCTGGTGGGATAAATAACAATAAGAATAGTTCCAATCCTACTTTTATTTACAAGATAAACTTGTAATTTGTCTGGGGAATCCCCCAAACTAACGGGTTAGATGGATCCCCGAACTCTTCCCTTTTGGAAGATTGGGCTTTTAAAGAAGTAGAAGTGTCAAACTCCTCCAGAAAATTGGGGATCCTTCTTCTTAGTGGCATCTCCTCTTCTATAGTGGAAGGAATGATATTAAGGATAGAGGTAATATTTACGAACTCAAAAAAGGCCGAAGTGCTCTCGCTTAAATACCACTCTACTAAAAGTAAATGGGATAACTGGTTTTTTATCGACTGGTCTGACAATAAAGGAATTAATGGTGATAGTTTAGTTTAATAACAATGGTGCCGACCTTGGATTCTTGGCGCCAGCACACAAAGGTTTCTTGAGTTTTAATACCTTGCTCAACTCGTTAAAATTGGGGTGCTCTTGGCCGAGATCTTTTTATTTGGAATCTTTTACACAAAATAAAGACGGAAAACATCATAAAAAAATTGTATAAGACTTGACCAATCAAATTATAGGGCAACTGAAATTATAAATTGACCTCTTTCATGTCCCTAGTGGGGCACCTATAGCCCCTATAGGGTTCATAAACCTCGGGGAAGGATGGGTGTTCCCATTGTTTCCCAAAAAGCTGTGAGACGAATAATCTATGTTGAATTCAAACAGGTTTATAATAACTACTCTCTCCGCCTTCCTTGCCTTCAGATAAAAAGTGTTATCATTTGTTTTCACCCACATATAATAGTATTTGATCTCTAATATCCCTAACTTGGTTTGGTACTTCTCATTTATCCTAACATCTAATGTCATCCCTTAACATTATAATAATCCTTTGGTTTTTCACAAATTCAATCTTTACCCATTCAGGGATAGAAAAACGATTCATAAACTCTCCTATGGAAGTCTCGGTTACTAGATAAATCATTTTCACAACTCAATAAAGAAAAATGACGAGGAAAATAGAAAGAAAAATGTAGAGAAATGAGAAACGAAGAAGGAGAAGACATATAGTGAATGAAGAAGATAAAACTCTAAATTTATTTTGAAAAGTTTATAGAATGGCATCTCAAACTAGCAGTAGAGGGGACATTAATAGTCAAGGATCGACTCTTAATACAAAGTCATCATTAGAGGAACACGCTCCCAAATGATGGTACATGCTACAATCCTTTTATTAAACTATGTAGAATTACTAGCATACCCATGAATAATCAAGGCTCATTACAAGAGTGCCCTTCAACCTCAACAGGAAGAACTAAATTGCTTTTCATCTTAAATAACACCAAGTATTGACACTTTTCGAATATTTCTTCTATAGGTGATCAAATATTATTTTCAATCAATGCCACAATTAACAAGTGATGAAATCTCTTCATCCTATTCAGGATGAAAAGCTTGAAGGGAATATATGCGGGAATTATTTGACTTGGTAAGAGATAACAACATGTGTCTGGAAATCTTGATAGACAATCACGATTGGAGATAAGGACTGGAGGAAGACGATCGGTGGAAATCTCGAACTTGGATTGACCCTATTACATCACGACAGTGATCTAAGATCATGGAGTCCCAAATGACTCAATTTCCTTTTATTATCTATAAATGTAACCTGTAACCTTGAAAAAATTGGCATGTAATCTTCGTTATCATGAATTGATCATTAAAGATGGAAAGAGAGAAACACCCCATGGACTTAGACACATTACCGAACCACGTATATAATATGTTATGTGACTGTGATATTTATTTATGCTTTGTGACAAAAGGTGAGATCCAATTGTTATCAATACTCTCTAAAGAATATAAACCCTAAAGAGTTTGGGGGACTAAGTGACAAAAGGTTTGTAGATAATAAAATGTCTTTATCTATTATTGGTTAACCTAAAGAAAATAGTTGATCATATGCAAATATAAAAAGAAATAAAGAAAAATAATAGTATATACCTCATTCTTATTTAACCTAAGTCAAAATGAATCTTTCTGCAAGTAAGAGTGAGTAGCAATCTGTAACACCTAAACATTTTTTCTTGAAAATGTGAGGTACGAAATAAATTATATATAACTAATAAACAAATAACAATATATCATTTGATGGGAAAGGAGGTACACTCACTCAGAAACCTAGGAGGTCATATAAAAGGTGGGAAAAATCACAAAGTCAATTATTAGTCTTTACACCTCCAAAAACGGGATTAAACATAACAATCAACGATGGAACTCCACCGTAGAGAATTATGGAGATCAAGTCATAAAAAACAGGCATAAAAAATCCTCCAAACTAATTCCATGTTCATGTGAAGCTAGAAAATCATCCTTCGTTGTAGTAAAACACATCGATAAGGTCATGAAATGTAGGCAGACATTTTCCAAAGGATGCACAAAAAGGATTGGGAGAAGTAAACATAGATTCCCATCAGTGAAACTGCATCAACTTCAGAATATCCTTTAATTTTGAAATACATTTCATACTTAAAAGTATATATGATATGATAACGATAAACAACTTAAAACACACACACTCAGTTTCGAAAAACATGTTTCATTCCATTATAGACATTCTAGGTAAGGTGTACATTAAGGCTCTAGGACCTTTACCTTCACCCTAACATGATGAATGTAGCTTTGAGGATGATTATTTGACCTTAATTTATAATATTTAGTGTAGTTTTTCTAAGATGAAAATACGAAAATTTAGAGTGTGTTTTATATAAACGAAATCAAGACAACACAAACTCAAAGTATGTTATACATTTACTCTTATAATCCCTCATTAGCTTATTCTATAACAAAACACAAAAAATAAAATATTATAAGCAAATGAATAACATAGTCGAGGTTATAATCCACATAAACATTGCACAATAACCCTTGTCTTTGTATTGATATATCTCTTTTAAGGGGCACAATAATCCATCTGAATTGCTGAATTTAACTATCAATTCAAGTTAAATAATGGAACTTAGGGTTTTGTGTTCGTAGGATTATAGGTTTAACATAATGGACTAAATAAATCATAAAAATACTTTAATACTCACTACGGTTTTAAAAGTCTGAGAGTCGTAGTTCTGTATCCCTTATATTATATTCTTTTTTATTATAAGAATTGGAATTTATTACAAAAATATATCTCAAAATTCTTGAAAGTGAAGGCACCTCATGTCGAATGAGTGTGCATCTCGTGTGAATAAGTTATTTAAAAGGCTCGTGTGAGATCTTTGGACTAAAGTAAAAATAATTTATGTACTACTCATTTGAAGTTAATTTTTTTAAGAGATACTCATGTGATCCTCATATGAATTTCAATTTTAGACAATCTTCATATAAGAACCTTGTAATTGTACGAATAATCAATTTCTTGTAAGAAGGCTCGTGCAAACAAGATTGCATCTCATGCGAACGTGACCAAATCTCAACCGATCAACATATTTTCAAACCCTTATATTAGTTCAAATATACCCATAACTGGATAAGTATTAAATCAGTTATCTAGTAAATCTATCATGTTAATATAAATAATCATATGAATAAAATCATTAAAAGACCATGATTTAGCAAAATCTTTTTAATTAGTTTATTAGCGTGTAATCATACAATGGTAAGATGAATCGTTCTAATGTATTATATAGCATATCAATCATCAATAGGAAACACAAACCTAAACCTACATTTTATCCAACCAGAAATAAGCTAATGAAAATGTTCCCTTAATAGATTCTTTTATATTGAGTGTTTTACTTTAAGGGAGATTTTTGAACAACCCTAAACACCACTAAGTTGAGAATTTATAGGTAAATACGGATCATAAATCATTACAACTCATGATTGAGTTACTGAGAGAGAGAGAGAGAGAGAGAGAGAGAGAGAGAGATAACGAGAGAGATAAACCTTATGTCTTTTCGGGGGCCATTCAAGAAGTACCTAGAAAAAGCTTTGGAGGGACGATCAATTTCTCCATTAAAGATTGACCAATTAAGGCAAAAAATTCTTCCACTTATCTCTTTTTAACTAATTTGTAATTATTTATTGCTAAACCCTAAAAGAGATTTAGGTTCAATGATTTAGTGAATATGGTTAATGTTAAAGATTGAATAAGAATTTATGAACTCTCACGTGAAAGATTGTGAGTCAGATTTATGATACGAAAATTTAAATTTATGATAATGTTAAATTAAGGAAAAAGATGAACGTACCATTCATACTAATTAATGAGTATGAAATTACTTGGATATATGAACTTTTGAGGATGAAAACACATCTCTTATTTATAGATTATCACATGTAATGTTATATCCTCATGAATATTTATTTAAAGTTGAAGAATATGTAAAATGGAATGTCAATAAAATCATATACCGCCTAGTTTTCTTATTTTACACCTCAAGCCAAACTTTGAAAAATTATAAGCATAACGAAATTGAAATCATATCATTCATGTGCCTATATTAAAGCCTCAAATGTAAAATTCTTATAGAAAAGGTTTTCTAGTTAAGGAAATTAAATATCATAAAGAACAATTCAAATTTGAAAAATATTAATTAATTATGGCATAATTGAAATTAATGAATTTATGTGACTATATGTTAAATAATGTACTTTCATTGGAGCTTGCAAAAAACCCAATACATTGGAATATTAAATAAAATAAAGAGAGAGAGAGAGAGAGAACATGGGTAGAGTACATGTTATTAGAGCTTTAATTTTTAGGTGAATATAAACCTATTTGTGGTAATTTGAGATGTAGTATGTGGGATTGATCTTGCTTGTAATGATTTTTAAATCTGGTTTAAGCATATCTCACGTGAGTGGGTGACTTACAGAGAATTTAATAGTGAGGATTTTGTTGGAGTTGAGCTGTAGAATATGTACCATGATTGTCCCAATGATGAAGTTAACCATAGGTTATATCCATAGGACCTATGTTTTAGACTACACCTTTACAAATATGCCATATTGGTGGTCTTATAATATAAACATTGTTATGTGGTTATGGAATAGGTTTGGCGAAATAGTGGTCACCTTTCATGTTATATTGTAGACATTGTTGGAAGAGGGATACCCTTCAGTCTATAATAGTATAGGGAATGAGAGGTCCTTATAGGTTGTTAGATCGCTATGATTTGGTCATTAATTATTGTAAAACGATTTATTTACATGAACCCTAAGATCGTGAACATCATGATAATCACCTAATATGTATGTGAAAATGAGGGATAATGTAATACCTCCTTTCTCCATCATGGATGTGATGTCGTTCTTTCTCGTCGATGATTGTCGTCGGTCCGACCACCTTAATAGTCCTTCAACGGAGAATTTTGGCTTCTCTTTCCTTGCCTATAACGTGTGTATTTCATGGGTTCCTTTTAGATGGAAGTAAGGCATCTATTTATAGGCGAAGAGAGGGCCTATTCCAAAGGTCAATTAATCTTAACCGTCCATCAAGGTAGAGATTTAATTGGAATTTTAACTCCTTTTAATATACATTTCATTTTTGGAATATGAACCATTTTTTTAGGAAATAACATATTCTAATTAAAAATTGAAATACTAATGACCATATTTCGGGGAAGGAATTAAAACTATTAAGTAACCCAAAGGTTAATTAATAATTTCCTTACAATTAATGGGTTGATTGTGTGTGACATATTTATTGTTATGTGATAAGCGTGATGTTTAGTACCTATCTACCTTAGGCATGTTAGTGCTAGCCTCGGGTTTAGTGTTGATGAGAGGATGATATATTCAGTATCAATGTTCATCTAATGATTATTCAATGGTTATTATATGTTGTCTCTCTAATTGTGACGTGTAAAATTGGTTTAACTACATGTTATTCACTATTTTTAAGTCTTGGACAACTCTAATTTCTAGGTGACTAAGCTAGTTCAGAGAAACTTTAAACCTACAATCGTTCTATTTCTTTTAGTGTGTGTTTGATAGCAATCAAATCCCATGACAAATCTCAAAAACTTGAAAATTTTGGAAAAATTTCTACTTTTTTGTTGTTTGAAGCCTAAATTTTCCCTGAAATTATTTTTTCATGTACAACACCACTTAAGCACAACTTTTCACCTTTGGGTGGCAACCATTCTTTGCGGGGCCGGTTTTTGCTTACCACCTTTGGGTGGCAAATTACTCAAAGCCATTTTTTTAAATTCTCTCTCTATATATATATATACTAGGGTATGCCCGTGCCTGAAGGCACGATGAAAATTTCCGAAATATACGTAATGGCAAAATGACAAAAAATTTTGAAAGTACGTAATTGCGAAATGAAAACAATTTCGTTCCCCCAACAAAATTACTTAATCGACCTTAATTTTCAAAAGTATACGTCGTTAATAGGACCATACATATTTTATTTTGTTCACAACGGATAAACAATTTTTTAAATAACCTATGGTACAAACCTATAAGTTTAAAAAAAAGGAAATTTTTTTATTTTGTTTATATATATACCTACACTGTGTTTATGTACATACATATACATACACCGTCGTACAAACTAAGTCAAAAAGTTTATTTACGAACCTATTTGATTTTGATTTCCCTTCTTTTCATCTTTACATGACCTACCAAAAAACTCATGTCAATAATAAATCACAGATAACACAACATACTACTATGTCAATATGGACTCATTGTGAGGGGTCATCGTGTTAAGGCATAATTACTATCAACAAACAGAGCAATTAATCTCATTGTAGAATAGTCTTTGCAAAGAAGGAAATTATTGCATAAATTGGATTGAATACAGAAATATAATTTTCATTATGTTTTTAACAAAAATTTGATGACAAAAATTGAGCCAATAATTACAAATGCAGGCAAAAAAAATACTACAAAATAATTAACACATCATGGGAATAGGGGTTTAAAAAGTACAGGACAATATGACTCTAAAAGAATAAAACAAAATCATTGAGCTCTTCTTCTCAAAAAGTAGTCTTCGACTGTCAAGAAAACGTGCTCTCCCAACACCATTTCCACCTCTGGCTGGTTTTCAATGCAATTAACCTTAATCTTGCCATTTCTAAGTTGACACTCGGACTTCAAATTGTAGTGATCCCTGGACAACATATACATTTGGATAATATGTGAAAACTTTATGTTTCCAGCATATAATGTAAGAATAGCCTGTGTTGAACACTAATGTTGCTCAAGCTAAAGTGATTACAAATGCCAAATTTGAAATCCCGTGAAAACTATCCCCAGCTATGATGTCAGCATGTGGTGCAATCATGGTAGAAGGAAGAAAAGAAGAACCAAGTTCACTCCTGATGTATGATTCCTGTGATGTGAATTCAAAATTTGTTGAGAGACTAAAGAAGTTGTGATACTGAATACTGTATATTAAGTTCAAAGAATCATTGCATGGGACAACTGATTGTATATTGAGTTCCTCTAGCACATACTCTTTTAGTTTTCCAGTAATGTCATCAAGGAACTCTGCATCTCGATGTATAACAATTATGCCAAAATTGACTCCAGTTCACATAATTCTAAAAGTAAACTTAATGTCGAACTTCATCAAGCAATATGAACCTCTCACGTTATGTTGCATAACCGTGTCATGCTCTTAATTGTAATTGAATTCTAACAAATTATGAGTTAACTACAGTAGGTAGAGATGCTCAATTGAGCCACTTGATGAGTAACCAATTCAGATGGTCATGCTCCACTTGAGTTACCTTAGCTTGAGGTTGAGTTTTTTTTGCAACTGTGATGGGTTGTGGAGTTGGGTTGGTGATAGCATCCCCCAACTTATCATACCCTGGATGGTGATTACTGGGATGCCTTCCTAAATTTCCTTTACCAAGGGGAAAGAAAAAGATTAGTTAAAAATGAAAATCATGTTTTAATACACTAAATCACACTATCAGAAGGCCAGTGTTGAAAGTACATTGGTTCAAAAGATATGGTGAGTATGAGCACACTTGAATTTTTGTTGCTCCAGTTATTCAGTGAAGAAGAAAACTATATATTTGGCTTGCTTTTTCTATCTTACGTCAAATGTAGTACAGTGATGCACATTTGCTGCTGTTTGACTCAATAGAGCTAGATTCTTTGTATATTTAGTATATATTTTTTTGTAGCTTTATATTCTTGAGTTGCTACAAATAATAAGAGTCCAGTTGGGGTGTCAACCTAGTTGAAATGCCTTCTGGGCTTGTGGTGATCTTAGCAGTCCCCTTGTTCTCAGTTTGTTTTACTATTTTTGGTATTAAGAAAATTTCATCTCCTATTGGAATTTTGCTTAAAGAAAAAAGATTCAACAGCTGCATTAAAGGGTTTTTTAAATAGGTTATGCATTAAAGAATCAACAAATTGAATTTTTGTTGCTCCAGTTATTTAGTGAAGAAGAAAATTATAGATCCGTAGATCTTGAATTTAAATCATTATTGAGCGTTATGAGCCACAAACAAAAAATTAGCACGGGGAGAGAAGTATAGATGGATAATAAGTAAATTTACCTTTAGCTAAACTTGAAAGTTGACAAAACTCAATTAGTTGTGGATGTGGTGCCATGTACAAAACCATTGGCAAGAAGGGCAATTTCAAAAAATTACTCAACTTTAGAACAACAGACGTTATATAGTTATAAAACACAATAAAAAAAAGTAATTCGATAGATTCTATTACCCGAGATGCCTATGACATCCATGTCAGGAAAATCATTCTGAAGGAATTTGAGGACTTTTTGGACCCCTTTTGAGATCATGTTCATGCCCATTGCATTCCTGTGCTGCAGCTTAATCTTATGTATAAATTCTTCCATGCTATTGCACATTGAATGACTTGCAACCTCCCAAATAGACTTGATATATTTGTATACATTTGTGTAAGAATGGGCCACTCAATTATAGTTACTGATAAGTAAACGGAAAATTATAAACATAAGGTGCACATTCCAAACAAAGGGTGTACATCCCCTGTGCAAACCTCTCGCTGGTTGTGAACAGTAAAAATGACTAAAAATGGCAGCTGGTATACACCATTTTAAACATATATTCTCGTCCAAATTAAAACATCTCTAAAGTTACAAAGGCAAAATGAGGGTCATGTTATCAAAAAGAATCCTACAGGTAAGGAACATAAGGCTTTACATCCGGTCAAAAACCCTATATCCATAAAACTATCCAGTTAGAGGCTTTGATAGTTGGCGGTCACTAATTCTCAAAATATGAATACTGATTCATGTTATCCGAACAACCATTGTGAGAGGTTGAGCCACTGTTATGAATATCGATTCCTGTTTATATAAGCCTATTCAAGCAGGTTATCAAAATAAATAAATAAAAAACTCAAATTCGTACATACAAACCAATCTCTGCACACCCTCAGCAGCTTATGTGTCGTGGCAGCGCGTGGTCTCGCCATGCTCCGCTTGGGACTCGCTTTCGCCAAACGCCGCTTCCAACCCACCTTGAAAGATACCACCTTTTTGGACTCACGTCGCTTCCAACCCGCAGGACACCTACTTCTGGGCAAACGCCCCCGAAATGGACACCTGGGAAGCAGGCAGATGGCCCATCTTCAACAGCAGAATCAAATTCTAAAGCAAGGAAAACGTTTTTAACTACTAAACGAATAGTCTGGATATCAATTGTTGGGGTGTTGTTTTTAGTCATTAGTACTTTTTCTATGTATGCCGAGAAGCTGCAGAGGACGGCAGGAGCATGCCCAAATTCCCAAGCATTTTCCTAGAGACAATGAATCCTTAATTTTACCAGTCGATCAGATGGAAAAAGTTCCAAAAGCAGCAGTCGTGAAGCCAAAGGAAGAATTTAAAAAAGTTCCAAAGCCACAGAATAACCAGAAGCTAAATGTCCCAAGGATGAATACAATATCAATGCGTGAAGGTCATGGAATTGACTTAAGTAGATATGACATTCCCGTTCAAGTTGGTATGTGCACGATACATCAGAGAGCCATGAAGTGTGGACGACATCATGTCATTTTATCTTGCACCTGAGAAAATCAACAACAATAACCCCTGTTAAGAAATGTGTATGACGACAAAGTAACCGTAAAATAGGGAAACAAAACATAATGCACCATCGGACTTCTTCACATATGTTTCCTACCTCAACTATCACTTAACAAATATGACTAAAGAACCTAAAAAACTGTCCAAAATCATGAAAAAACTGTAATAATATAGCATTTATATTGACTGAGATTAGCAGTGCTCATGTATACCAACAAATGGAGTGCAAGCTTCTGGAACATAGGTTGGATGCTTAACTGAGGCGGGCTTAAGAATATGATTGTAGCTGCCTTTCTCCATGAAAATCTATGACCAAATATATTTGGCTATGACCAAATTCAGTTAATATATATTTCAGTTTATGTTAGAATAATTATGCATATCTCAGGTTAATGTTGATGGGTCATGGATTCATGTATAAGTGGTTCGCATCATGTATAATCGGGTTTGGGGGAAGCCAAAGCCATATAAAGGGAAATGTGTATACAAAGCCATATAGTATCACAACTGTGTAAAACATACAGCATCCAAAGCTTCATTTGATACTATGTGGCTTTGTATACACATTTCATAACTACAACACAAAACAGGCCATAGTTGTTTTACAAAAATACTGTTGCATTCACTTGAGGTCTTTCATTACCAAAAAAACTAATCATATACACAACTCATAAGAGAAAATATTAAGTAACTAAAGAGTGGAAAAACATTATGTTCATTTCATTTTGAAATGACCATCTATACTATTGAAACTTGTTAATTTACAGCATCAACAGCAAAGTCAGGCTCGGGAGGCTTCTACAGACCCACCAAACCTCTAGCACTCCTTGTTCCATGAAGCCTATGAACCCTATGAATCTTATTTACACTAAAACTACGGGAAATTTCTAACATTTTTTATGCAAAATATTGGTGTCTTCTCATGAAGCTTCTGACTTTTTATATTAGTTTTTGTCAATGGCCATGACTTGGTCCTTAGCTTCTCTTGCTCAGAAGCCCCTAAACCTGCGCATACCATGATTGTCGACAGATATGCACGTATATAAAAGATAGTAAATATTGTTATTATTCCAAACAACAATTTGTCATATGGAAGCTTCAAGTTCATCTGGGGTTACTGCAACTCCATTTTGGACATCGCCATCTGCACGAAGCTGAGCACAAACATCATCCAAAGTCTAGTTCAACTGTACAATCTTCTCAGTTAGAATTTTGTGCATCCTCTCCAAAGGTTTCTCCTCGCCGTATATAAATTCCAACAGCTTTCTCATCGAATATTTTCTATCAGCTCCTTCTAGTGCCTTGCTTATCTACGGTGAAGTGACACAGTGTGTTATCAACATGGTGAAGTGACACATTGTGTTCAGCCACTCTAAGGACCCATAGGCTGACACAACCAAAACATAGTAAGCATCCCTCATGGTGGCTCGCTACAAAATAACAAAATTCAACAATTAATTCAGCAAGTGATGTACAGTACATATCAGATGGGCAATTTAAAATGATATATATATATAGACTTAAAATGAAATTTAAATAAGTATGAAAGAAAAAATAATGTATAATTGAAACCATATCAGATGGACATTAACAATTCGTGCCATATTCTTCTTTAAGTTATTGTAGGCTTAGCAAGCCAGTATTTCATAGCTTGGTCACTTCCATAGAATGCTCAATGATGGGGCTGTTGAGTATGAAAATTGCGCCTCTGCTATTGAAGAAGCTCGGGTCACACACTTAGAATTTCTAGTCAAATGTAAGTCCTAAATTACATAACTACCTATCCAATTTAACACCAAATAATATTACAAAGTATCCAGCGAAGGTCAGCTAATGCTCTTCCTAGTGCATCCCATATCAATAACCTACTACATGAATTGATATTAGGTAATTATGAAACAATTACAAATAAGGGTATTATTAACATTTTAGGTGTATACTAAAAGGTAATGCTGCGACCTTCTCTATCAATCAATATCAATAGCGATAACCTATATATTAGGCACCTAACATGTTGTTCAATTATGAATATACCTTATGTTACTTTTCAAGAGATATTCCTCCCTTGATAAGCACACCTTGTGAGGCACCCTTTCCGGTGGCCACCATGACCGCAGTAGGAGTTGCTAGCCCTAGGGCATAGGGGCCTGTAACATAAAAATAAATCTTTCAATGAATCTTTCAAGCAGTATTCTAACTGAAAGTTAGTGATTTTAAAAAATCGTAGGGCTAGCAATGACAAATTATTTGCAGAAGTGTTTAAACCACCAGGATTACAACTAACATAAGCTTTAAATCTTTCAATGACAAATTAAATAGCAAACAAACATAAAATTAAATATATTTACCTCCGGGATAGATATAACTGAAAATAACCTTTCGGATTGAAATAACTGAAAATGACCTCCTGGATAGACAACAAAGTTAGTGATTGTATATAAACCAAACAATGAAATGAAAAAAATGAAGCTAACCAATAAAAAAACTTTAAACCACTAATTTAATTATAAACTCTCACCACCATTATCTTCTTATGAAATAATCCATATGTATCTCCCAAAAGCAACCTACACATATTCAAAATAAAATGTAAAAGTTTGAATTCATTCAACTTATTAAGCTTTGAGATGTGTATTTATAGGATTCTTGACTGAGACCTTCACCACCAAAATAAAATATCACTTTGACATTTTGTCAAATACTTGTAGTGTAAAAGATCAAATATCATTGAAGTCATTTCAAATAGAAGATCATTTATTTCTAAGCATATACAAAGATCGTGAGTCTTTAGTACTAATTGTGTACCAACTCTTCACAGCAAAAAATAATGAAAGGGGAAAGAAATACTTATATTGAAATATGAACATGTTAGAATACATAAACCCATAAATTGATAGTACCTAGATGAAGAATGAATTCGTTACAGCTTCAGATTATAAACCTGAGTCAGGGGAAAAATTACAAAATATATAACCCAAAAGAATATAGAAAATGCCCCAAATAAACAAATCAGAATCGTATTAGTTGAAACAGAGAGAGAAATATAGAAATTAGGGTTTCTAAAATTATAATTTCAAGATAGAGTAGTACCTTTGATGTTGTACCGGGGTTGAGAATGGGTGGTGTGAGAGATCGTAAGGGAGATGTGATAGAATAGTCCCAAGAGGTGTGTTGGAAATTGTGTAGAGGAGAGTTCAAATTAAGTGACGAATTCATTGAGCGGGATAATGCAAAAAGACACCTGATCATTTCCACCCATGAATGAGACATGAATTACAGTTGTGCCGCCCATCAAAAGAGAGGAAATCAAAATTTTCAAGGTTGAAATGGGTATTGGAGGAAAAATGTATAGTGTGACATCATCAAGCAAACTTATGACATACATAAGTTTGCTACTTTATTATATATATATATCGTATATTTCATAGATTTTTGTATGTATGTATATTGCGTATATTTTATATACTAATATATTTCATACATTTATATGTTTTGTATATTTAATATATTTGGTATATTCAATATATTTAATATATGTTCATATAATTCGTATATTTCGTCAATATTTTTAAATATTTTTTATATTTTTAAAATATTTCATATTTTCATATATGTATATATTAATTGCATAAAATTTGTGTATTTCGTATATTTAATAAATGTATATATGTTCTATATTTCACATATTTTCATATATTTCATGTATGTGTGTGTATATATATTCAGAAATAATATTAACAAAATATAACTATAACATATAGATATGTTCACACTTATTTCTATTTTTTCAGCTTTTGTGTTTGATAGAAATGATGGAAAATTGATAATTTTCCAACATGTATCAAATAGACATGTGTTGAAAAATACTGATTCGCCTTGAAATTATTTTCCCTTGAATTATAAATTTTAGTGATATAGAAGTGATGTAGTTGTTAAAACCGTTTCAATTTTATTTATAATTTTAGTTAGTTATCTATTTTGACTCCCCTTGTTTGATATAGGGTTGTCAATGGATCAAAATTTTAATATGGATTCCATCGGAATTCGATCCCTTTAATCAGATCCAGTATTGATTTTGAAATCTAATTATCTGATAACCCAATTATCCGTTTACTAAATGGATCGAATATGGATTAATGTCAATCCGATCCAATAATAATATGATCTCATCCCATTAATAGTAGTCTTAATGATGATGATGATAATAATAAATATAAATATAAAGACTTAACATATATTTTTTTAGTCTTAAATATAAAGTAATATATACATATAATTTATACATATACATGTGAATGTGCATGTGTGTATATATAGTCTTAAATTTATTTTTAAATACATAAACATAAGGTTTGAAAAATCAAATAATTAGATTTTCAGATTGGATCAGATTATTTGGATCTTTAACACATCAAAATTAGGTATAAAATATATATGATCTGTCTAATTATCAATTCGGATCCGAATTCATTAATAGTTTAACAAATCGGAGTTGGATCTCCTCGATTCGGTTCGAATTCAATTCGTTTATGGCCCTAGTTTAAATTTAGTTTAGCTATAGATTTAATCTCTACAGGTTATTCTGGTTTCAACTTATATGAGTTATCTCATTATTCAGTTTTAGTCATTTATGCTTAGAATGATCTTTATATTTATTTGACAACATTTACTTTATGCATTGAGGACATATCACGTAATACTCGTGCCCGAGTTTTTATTCTTTTTCCTGCGTAATTTGTATTAGATTTAGAACTCTTGGGATTTGGATCTATATATATTGTGGTGACCATAAATCTCAAAACAAATTATAAGCAAATGCGATCACCGAAAAAAGTAAAGAACATAAATTAGAATATCTGCAATCACACACGACCCAAGATATACGTGGTTCGGAAAATTGCCTACGTCCACGGTAGTGCTCTCTGGTTGTATTTCTCTTTTCTCCAAGGGAGTGTTTACAATTACATACTATTTTCCCCGAGTTGGGGGGTTCAATATATACATGTAATTCTCGGAGAGTGGGGGTGTTGGGCACCTCCACGTTGGCCCTTAATCCCTAGAATATCTCCTGAGAGATTTTAGGGGTTGAATGGGTCACTACTAATTAACCATTTATAAGGCTTAGGATTTTGGGCCGGGATTTCCCTATTTTTGATAGGGCTTAGCCTGACTACTTCTCTGGGTTGAGATAAAAAAATGAGGTACCCACAATTGCCCCTAAAAATTTTGGGTCACAATTTGGGCTCAATAATTTTAAATAATAGCCCTGATGGCATTTTTGTGAATTATAAGATGCTTTGGGGAGTGAAACGTCATTCCCAAGTAGATTTAGGCAGAAGATTTACTTCGTTCTCTGTGCGTAATCATTGAGAAGTTTTAAATTTGTTTAAAGAGGCCATTTCTGTTGTCACTTAAAAAAATCTTCATGCTCTCAGGATTTCTTCAGCTCCTCACTGCGTTTTCTCACTTCTAGGTCTCTTCTTTCGTCTTCGAGCTCTTTGTTATCTTTCCATCTTCCTTGCTTGTGGCCTTGCATCATCTCAAACTGATTTTACTTCGTAAGTTCTGCACAACTCTTCCCTTTTCTTTTCTGTTGAAATTTCTTCATTATCGTTGCTAGGGTTTTTCCTTCTGATGGCAAGGATAGGTAATAGGTCAATAGAAGAGATTAGGGAGTTTTCTAACATCCCTAACTGGGTGGATATTGATTGTGCCCCTGTTCCTCGCAATGTTTGAGATATTAAGGATGGGATTGGATTCATGTCGTCTTGTTGTCCCAAGGGTGTTTAACCTTTCCCCCAAATCGCTTATTTTTGCACTTCTTTAGTTACTTTTACATAGTTCCTGCTAATGTTCTCCAATTGTTTGGAAGATTGTCAACGGTGTATATAGGATCGCTCAGCTCTATGGCACCAATCTAGGTCTTGATGAAATTTATTATTGCTATTCCTTCTCTCGAACAAGCTCTAGTCTCCTCTATCTGAAAGCTAGGAGTCCTGACAGGGTGTTGGTAGTCAATCTACTTGATTCTCACAAGGACTATTGGCAAGAGGTATTTATTGCCAGGAACTGGCAGTTCCCTCCCCAAACTGAAGGGGCAAGGTATAGGGGACCTACAATTCCATTTTATGGGGAGGAGTACATAAGTAGACATAGATCTTTTTCTGCTCATTGATTTTATGTTAATGTACTCTCTTTCTTATATTTTCCTTTTTTCCTTTTTAGCGAAGATAAAGAACTCAAATCCTACACATCGCCAAATTCGAGTTGTTGAGTTGGTCAAAGCTTAGAAGATCAGGGAATACTTGGCTGATGGTGATCATCCGTGATCAGCTTCATTCCTTTTGGAGTACAAGAACATTGGGTCAAGCTTCATCGCCCAACCTGTGGGTAGTATTCCTCAGCTAGATATCACAGAAGAGGTTGTTGCTGAACCAATTCAATTAGACGAGGAGGAAAGCATCTCTGGTGAAGAGAGTGAGGGAGATGACAGAGGTGGAGTTAAGGGTGATTATAATGAGAAGAGTTCGGGTGGTTAATAATCTTCCAGTTCAGAGGAGGGTTAAGAAGTTTCGAAGGACTCAGAGGATTCGGATAACTCTAGTGAGGAAACTATAGCCCCTCCTAGGAAAAATTTGATTCAGGATGATGATGAAGACAATATGGTACTTGCTCGCACGTTAAAGAAGCAAAAGTCTGGGAGTGGGGATACTTCCACTGGCTCCCAGACTGTGGTTCATGAACAGGAGAGGAAGAGGAAAAAGGAGGCGTTGTTGATAAAAAGAGGAATGAAGAAAGAAGAGGAGAAGAAGAAGGAAGAAGACAGGAAGAAGAAAGGAGGAGAGATGAGGTGAGGACAAAGATGGGGAAATATCTGGTACCTGTGTCTGCCTTAACATAGGGGGCTTCTGTTTCTCTTTCCCCACAGCTAGCTCCAGCGGAGCTTGAGAGCAGTCTTGCTAGCCGATTGCCATAGGTCGTCAAGTATAGGAACCGACCAGTTAAACCTAAAAGAAAGTTAGGGGATAGCCTTGGTAAGTTTGTTCTTACTTATCTACTCTTGTAATTATTTTCAATACCTTCTTCATAAAATATTTTTCCTTCTTCCTGCAGTTTGTATTCGATTTCACTGTCCTTTATCACAGCCGCGATGAGCTGGAAAGGAAAAATGCTGAGTTAGAGGCGAGCTTAAAGGCTGCCAGTGCTGCTCAGAAGTCTTTTGACATTGACTTGGATAAATCTAACAAGGCAAAGAGTCAATGTCCAAGGAGATGGAGGAGCTGAGGCAGTCTTATGACTTGGTCTTTACGATCAAGCTGGCGGTGGCTGAGGAGAACAAAGAGCTTGCCGAGAAGATGAAGAAGATGGAATCTGAGGTCACCACTCTCAAGGAGATCTCGTACAACGCTGGATGGGTTGTAGCGTACGAGGATGTTAAGGTTCAGATTGGCTATATTAGCCATCTCAACTTTAAGAAGGGTTGGGACAAGGATTTTCTTACTGTCGAGGTGGATGTTGATTCCCCCCTCTTTGACGAGCATGAGCTTGGCCCCAAGCCTATTATGGATGAGGTGCCTCCTCCTACTACCAGTGAAGGTGTACCAGCTGTCCTGACCACTGCTGTTGACGCTCCCCTTGATTAGGGAATGGTGACTGCTCCATCTGAAGTAGGCATACCTGGGGCGGCCGTGGATAAGAGGAATCAATCAGCATCCTCTTAACAGACTGAGGTCGCCATCTAGTCTTCTTAGGGACCTTTGTATTTTTTGTATCTCTGTTTCTTCTCATTGATGTACTCGAACTATTTTTGTTTTGATGAAATAAAGTTTTGTTCCTCTTCATATACTGATTTATTTATTCTTAATGCTCATATGATTTGTAGCTCATCGATATTGAGGAATATATTCTTGCTACCTCTCACTTAGGAAAAATGCATGGTCCAGATGTGAGCAACTGAGTTCGCCGTGCCTTTGTAAGAATCTGTAAGTCCCTTAAATCGAGGAATCAAGACTATAAAGACCAGCCAGAGCTTTTTGCCAAGATGAAAGATAGGCTTGAGGAAATGGAGGAGGTCGGCGCTTCTGTTCAGGAGGAAATGGATGCATTGAAGTCTAAGCTTCTGGATGCTTCAAAGAACAATTAAGTTGGAGAGGTCCTTCAATAGGGGAGATAATGATCTAAGGAGGGAAGTCTTGCGACTTAGGGCAAATGTGTCGAGCATTGCCCCTCAAGTTTTACGTGGTTCCTCTTCATCAAATGGGCACCGAGCTGGTACTGATGATAATGGTTCAACTAGGGAGATTGTTAAACTGTGAGGTGACATTCGTAGGGCATATGTGATAGCAACTGGTCTTCAACGAGTTATAACCTTACTGAGGCACCTGTTCAAGAAAGGTCCTCAACAGTTGTGGGCTGACGGCTATGACCAGGGTTGGACTGATGCTCCAATGAAGTTAAAGGAGGTTCAGGAGTTAGTTTTCATAAGAGGGTGGTTGAGTGATCTTAGGTAGCTGTAAGTCCCTAGGAACTTTGTTCTCTCATATCGATATGAGATCTATCCTTCAACTTTGATGCCGAACCCATTCAGGAGGGATGATCGATGGGTTCCCATAGATGCGATCCCAAGACAAATCATGGAACCAAGTTCAGATAAATTCGAGGAGGAATTAACTCCTCACTCGAATGATGGCCGAAGAGCGTGAGTGGATGATTATCTTACTCAGCGACCTAGTTCTCATTAGGATTCTATTTACTCAGCGTATGTAACTCTTTGTATATGTAATGATGTAATGAAATAGTTATGTTTTGGGAGATTTACCGACTAAACATGTGTTGAGTATTTTTTTACTTCATTGATTTCTTGTTCAACTATCTTGGGCTCTTTCAGTCGATTCTATTTGATTTAGTCAAAGTTAGTTTGTTGAGTGAGTATCCCCCCAGTCTAGTATGCTTTTAGCGTATCATTCTGCCTTACTTTACCTTTTAGGTTGCATTGTCACACTTTCTTAGGCATAAGTGAGGCAATGGCGAGGATACACCTGGTACTGGATGTTCTATCCGAGCAGGATTTTTTATCCAAACAATGTTAGTGACTAACCTGGGTTGGCCAGGTTTCCTAAGGGTCCCATGTAGGGCTTCATATATTTCCAGGGGCAAGGTAGGAGGTCATTCGTGTTTGTTGACGAATGCTTGAGGAGGGCCATTATATATTGACCCTTCTTTTAGTTTTGTATGTTAAAAAGGGGAGCCTATGACTTGGAAAGGGTCATGAATTATAATATAGTTGAGAAAAATCAACAGTCCATAAAATGCCACTGTCAAACAAATTTCATTAATCATAAATGAATTATAAATTCAACACTGAGTTCAAAAACAAAAAAGAAAACTAGAAGTAAAATTTGTTCAAATGGGCTGCATTCCAAGCTCTAGGTATCTCCCTGCCCTCCATTATTTGTAAGTGATAGGCTCCTTGTAGGTCATCTTTTATCACCTTGAATGGCCCCTCCTAGTGTGGTCCTAGTTTGCCATGTGATGGTTTTACAGTGCCGCCAAGAACTTTTCACAGGACATAGTCCCCAACCTCGAATGCTCTTGTATTGACCTTTTTATTGTAGTGCTTTGTTAGCTATTGCTGGTAGGCTGCTAGTTTCACTAGAGCCAAGTCCCTTCATTCCTCAGCTAGGTCAAGGTCTGCGAGTAATGATGCATCGTTCTGGCCTTGTCGACCAGAGTGGACCTCAAGGTAGGGAGGATAGCTTTCAAAGGGATAATTTCCTCCATCCCATACGTCAGTGCGAAAGGTGTCTCTCCAATTGCTCACCGTGGGGTAGTGCGATAACACCATAGGATGTGGGGTAGTTCATTTAACCATGCACCCTTGTCTCACTCTAGATGGTTTTTTAATCCATCAATCACTGTTGTGTTGGAAGCTTCAACATGTCCGTTGCTCTGATGGTATGACACAGAGGTGAAGTAGTGCCCGGTCCCGTGGTTGTTGTAGAAACTCTGGAAGAGGCCACTCTCAAACTGGGTTCCGTTATCAGTGATGAGAGTCTTAGGGATCCCAAAATGAGTAACAATGTTCCTCCATATGAATCTTATCATGTCCGCATCTCTAATGTTTTTCAGTGGCTCTGCCTCTATCCATTTGGTGAAGTAGTCTATTGAGACCAACAAACACTTGCGATTACTGACTGCAGTAGGTAGAGGGCCCACAATGTCCATACCCCATTGGGTGAAAGGCCATGGTCCAGTAAGTGGCTTCAGGTCACTAGCCGATTGGTGAACCATAAGTGTGTGAAGTTAGCACTTTTTTCATCTTCGAACATAGATTCCAGCGTCTTTTTGTATGTACAACCACTAATAACCTTCTTTCATTGCTCAAAAATCTAGCGACCTATCCCCAATATGACTCCCACAGATTCTCTCATGGAGTTCATGCAGGACTTTCTCGACGTCTTTTGGATGAACGCATTGAAGGTAAGGTCCAGTGAAAGATATCTTGTACAGCTTGCCCTTAGAAGATAAGTGAAAGCAAGCAGCTTTGACTCTTATCTGATAAGCGGTTTTCTTATCTGCTGGTAGCGCACCATCCTTCAAATAATCCCTTATGGGGTCCATCCAACTGGGGGTTGTCTCAATTTAGAGAATATGTCGTGCGTTTGGCAGCTCGTTGATCTGGTTGATACTTGGTTGGGCAAGAAAATCGATATGAATTGTCCTTTTCAAGTCAGAGTTGATCGTTGAGCTTAAGGCTACCAGGGCATTAGCATGGATGTTCTATCCTCTGGGAAACTGCTGGACGCTGACTTGTTCAAAGTTGGCAATCAATTCTTTCACAGTGGCGAGATACGTTGTCATCCTCTCATCCTTAGCATTGAAATTGCCACTTATCTGGTTGGAGACCAACTGTGAGTCGTTGAACACTTGGAGTCATCTTGCTCCGAACAATCGTTCCTTTTATAAGCCCACGATCAGTGCTTCATATTCTGCTTCGTTATTGGAGGCTTCAAATCCAAGCCTGATTCCTTGCTCGACTATTACATCTTCAGGGTTAATCAACACGATGCCTACTCCTGCCCTATTAGAATTGAAAGCTCCATCAATGAATAGTCTCCAGATGCTTAATGTCAGGGGAACATCATTCTGATGAATAGTTTTGGTTTGGTCACAAGGATGTTCTCCTATAAACTCTGTGATGAAGTCGATGAGGACCTGCCCTTTGATGGCATTCCTCAGCTAGAACTGAATGTCAAATCGCCCAAGCTCAACCAACCACTTTGATAGTCTACCTGATAGGTCTGCTTTTCTTAGGACTGCTTTAAGAGGGTGGTATGTAAGTATGATGATGGAGTGGGCTTCTAAGTAATGTTTCAATTTCTTTGAGGCTACCACTAGCGCAAAGGTGAGCTTTTCTAGTGGTAAGTATCGTTGTTTGGCATCCAAGAGAGTCTTACTCACATATTAGACTGGGTGTTGGATCCCCATTTTTCGCATACCGGTGTAGAACTTACAGCGTGACTGGATACTGCAAGGTAAAGGTATAGAGAATCATTCTCTTGAGGGATTACGAACAAGGGTTGTGTGCTGGGGTAAGCTTTGAGCCCCTTTGATGCCCTTGAGCAATCCTCGTTCCACTCCACATCTTTGCTTTTATTCAACAACTGGAAGAACGGCTGGCACCTTTCGGATGACTTTAAGATTAACCAATTTAGGGAGGCGAGCATCCCCATGAGCTTCTGCACATCTCTTATAGTACGGGGGTGCTGCACCCTTTTGATGGCATCAATTTGGTCTGGGTTGGCTTCAATACCTCTCTTGCTGACCAAGTACCCAAGGAATTTTCCTGACTAGACACCGAAGGAGTACTTACTTGCATTGAGCTTCATTCGGTACTTCCTGAGGATTTCTAAGGTTCTTGATAGATCAGATAGGTGGTCTTCCTTGAGCTTTCTCTTGGCGAGCATATCATCGATCTAAACTTCCATAGGGCTTCCCATTTGGTCTTTGAATATCTTGGTGACCAATAGTTGGTAGGTTACTCCTGCATTTTTTAGCCCAAAGTGCATGACCTTATAGTAATATAACCCAACTGTGGTTATAAATGCTGTTTTGTCTTAATCTAGCTCGTACAGATGGATATGGTGATACTCGGAGTATGCATCCAGGAAGCTCATCCTTTCATGTGTTGTAGTGGCATCCACCAGTTGATCAATCTTTGGGAGGGGGGAGCTGTCTTTAGGGCATGACTTATTGATATCGGTGAAATAGATGCACACTCTCCACTTTCTGTTTCTCTTAGGGATGACCACTGGGTTGGATAGCCATTTGGGGAACTGGACTTCCAGTATGGATCTTACGTTCAGCATTTTTTTAATTTCCTTCTCCACTTCTTTGGCTTTTTTCAGAGCAGTTCGACGAGCTTTTTGTGCTATTGGTTTGAAAATTGGATCGACGTGAAGTCGATGACAAGTGATGTTTGGATCAATCTCGGGCAGTTCATAAGGCTCCCATGCAAATACATCTAGGGTTACTTTGGAGTAGGGTGACCAACACCCTCTTTTCGTTGTCGATAAGTGAGGTTCCAATCAAGAACTTTATCTCATTTGAACTGCTACTGGCTGTGAATTCCTCCAGGTCCTCGACGACTCTTTCAGAAGGGAGGAGCCTAGTCTCCTACACTCCTTGTCCCCCATATCTTAGTTTCTATTTGGAGGGCATTAGCCTCTCCTACTCGTCATCCTTGCTCATAACTTTTTCAACCTTTTTCTCTATCTTGGGACGGATGGCTATTATGAAGCACTTTCTCGACATCGCTTGATCTCTGTGGATCTCCACCACTCCTCGTTCAATCACATATTTGAGCTTCTGATGGTAGGTATAGGGGATGGCCTTCATTACATGCAGCCATCCTCTGTCGAGCATATCTTGGTAAGGTTAATTAATATCAACCACGAGAAATTTGATCATTTTCAAGATGTTTCCTGCCTTTATTGGCAAGATAATCTTTACCAAGGGCATGGTTATTTTTCCATCAAAGTCAACTAGAGGAACGGTGGCTTCCTTTAAGTCGCTGGCACTCAACTTCAACTTCTTGAACAGGTCAAGGTACATTACTTCGGATGAGCTACCTTGATCGACGAGCAATATGTCGACGTCATAGTTAGTTATCCTGAGTGTAATGATCAATACATAATGATGCGGGGTTCTTACTCCCACTAGATCTTCATCCATGAACACAATGTGCTTGCTGTAGTCGACATCTTCTTCTTGTCGACGCTTCCCTGCTTACATTTTGGCTGGATCGATTTGAAAAGCTTGCATTACTGATGTAAGCTTTTTGACTTCCATCCGAGTTGTATTCCCTTGAATCTGTTTGAGGTCGGATGCTCCATGAATTGCTGTGAACTCATGGCTGACGTCTTTATCGAGCACGTTATCAGGCCTTTGATTTCCATTGGCAGCTACCTTCTCTGCCTTTTTCTCCATAAATTCGCTCAAGTGTCTAACTTGGGCTAGCTCCTCAAGGAGAGATTTAAAAGCCTTGCAATGCTCGGTTTTATGCCCGCCCTCTTTATGGAAGGCACACCTTAGTGTGTTATTCCTCTTTGAAGGGTCTCCACCCATCTTCCTGGGCCATTTAATGAATGGTTCATCCTTGATCTTCGCCAGAATCTTGTATATCGGTTCGCTGAAAATTGCATTTACTGCTTGGAATGCCTTCGAAGATCCACTCTTACTCCCATTCTTGGGGCCATTCTTGCCCCCATTCTTACTTCCTTTTTTTACCCTCATTCTTGTCATTTCCCTTACCGGCTACTTTGACATGACCATTTTACCCTGCACTAAGATGAGTTATATCTTCGACTTTGGCATATTTTTCAATACGAGCCATCAAGTCATCGATGGTTGTGGACATCTTCTTAGTAAGGGACTCGTGCAAGAGGCAGGAGTTGGGTAAACCAATCTTAAAGGATGCCATGGCGACCTGCTCCGAGTAGTCCTCGACCTCGTTAAATAGATCCCAATACCTCTTCGCATAGTCTCTGAGGCTCTCCTTAGGCTTCTTCTTCATTTTCAACAAAGCATCTATCCTCTTTGGATGGGAGCTACTGGTAATGAAGTGAGATGTGAAGAGCTCTTCCAGGGACTCAAATTTCTTAATGGATCTGTGAGAGATTTTCTCAAAATAGTTTTGGGCTCGTCGTGCAAGCTTGACCGGAAAATTCAGCACATCAATGCGTTCTTGTGGTTCCAAAAGGTCATGGCCTACCTGTACTGCCTAACATGGTCAATAGGATCAGTCTTTCCGTCATAGATCTTAAACCTAGGCATTACGAACTTCTTGGGTGCTTCTTCTTTCTCTATTTCCCTTGAAAAAAGGTATTTCATCTGGGTCCCTAGAGCTCACCTGGCTAGCTCTCTGGTCGACTTGGCACCCCAATGTGCTGGGTGTTGGTCCATTTCTCTCCAGGCCAAATTTTGTATGTCATCATTTCCTCGGTCTGGGATCCTACAATGGCGATCTAATAATTATTACTCAGACCACTCGTTATCTGACCTGTGTCGCTCAATTCTTTGAGATCCACGTCTTGGGCTCCTTCCTCGGATGTGATATCTGCTCGCCTGAGGGCGAGGAGTGCGATAATGATGTTGCCTTATGCTACTATGGAGTTCTCTCTCCATCTTCTCTAATCTCCTTTTGAGGCGAGCGTTCTCGGCTTCCTTCTTGCAAGTGGCTTCCTCCTGCTCTTGGAGCCTCGCCTCATAGGTGTTGATCAGCCTAGAGACTTGCATGGACCTAGCTGGTCCCTGACTTTCTTTTGAGGCTTGTCGTTCTAGGCAAGGCCTTGTTTGAGCATCGAACTTCATACCTAAACCTACGAGGGGTAGGTTGGTCTTGAATATCACCTACTTGAGGGGCATTCTTCGGTGACCAGACATTCTAGGTTCTTATTGATGAAGGCTTTCTTAAAGGAAGAACAACCGCTTCCCACAGACGACACCAATTGTGGTGACCATAAATCTCAACACAAATTATAAGCAAGTGCGATCACCAGAAAAAGTAAAGAACATAAATTTGTATAGCTTCAATCACACACGATACAAGATATTCATGGTTCGGCAAAGTGCCTACGTCCACGGTGGTGCTCTCTGGTTGTATTTCTCTTTTCTCCAGGGGAGTATTTACAATTACATACCCTTTGTCCCTGGCTGGGGGGGTTCAATATATACATGTAATTCTCGAAGAGTGGGGGTGTTGGGCACCTCCATGTTGGCCCATAATCCCTAGAATATCTCTTGAGAGATTTTATGGGTTGAATGGGTCACTGCTAATTAACCGTTTATAAGGCTTTGGAGTTTGTTCGGGCTTTCCTTATTTTTAATAGGGCTTAGCCTGACTACTTCTCTGAGCCGGGATAAAAAAACGAGGTACCCACACATATATATATATATATATATATATATTGTTGATAACTGAAAACTTTTGTGGCCCTTGTAGAATTTGTTGGGAATTGATTGGCCAAACTTGGAATTTAGAAATAATTTTTTTATTTAAATGAAGTTGAGGTTCATTTGAACAAGATCCTTATCTTGTTCTAACGAAGTCCCTTTAGTTCGAACGAGAAGCCTATATCATTTAATGTGCTTCAAACGCAGTTCTAACAACCCACCTCTGTACAGGATTTTCCCACCTCGTTAGTATGTCATTTAAACGTGGTTCAAACGAGATGTGATCTTATTTGAACGTGGCTCGAACGAGATGTGATCTTGTTCGAACGACCACTTCAAAATTTTAATATTTTGAGTTGCCCTTGTATTCTATCGCATTTTGGAGAATTGGATTAATGATGTGTTGACCTCTGAGAGCAGTGGATTATTAAAAACATGTATAGCATGTGGGGCTTAGGTTTTTAAAACAATTTGTTGGTTATTTTGTGGTTATCAGAAGAGAGAGAGGGTGGGTCTTCCCCCACCATTTTTCATCAGCCATATTTCCTCTCTCTCTCTCTCTCTCTCTCTCTCTCTCTCTAAGTTTTAAGATTTCATCTTCATCCCCAAGCATTTCCCACCATACTTCCACCTTTCCACCACTATAATACACCATTTTGAAACTATTTTCTTCATTTTTTAGCTTTATCAAGGGTAGAAGTGGGTAGAGTCAAGTAAGTGGGATAAAGCTTTGGAGTATTTTGAAGAGTCTTGGAGTATTTTGGAGAGTGTTTTGGAGTATCTGGAGCTAGGAAGTTCTATAGTCATCTTCTTTTTTATCTCCTCTTCAAACTATAATGTTAGGTTTTCCTGTTCCTAAGATTTCAAGGTTTCTAGCTATGAAAAATGTAAAGGATGCATGTTAAATGATATTTAATGCCAAAAATGAAGTTATTTGCTAGTATATTAAATTTTTACAAAAATGAATTTTTAAAGAAGACGAACTCTAAATGGGTCTTTTATGAATAAATGACATTTTCACCATGAAATATCGAAAGAAAACATGAAAACTGTAAACCCATGATTAATATCTTGTTTAGTTCATTTTTGAGGAATTTCTAGGCTTGAAATCCTCCGTAGCATGTGTAGAAACATTTAATATGATAGGAAATGGCATTTTAGACTTGATAAATCATGTTCAAATGAGTTTTATGAGAAAATCATTAAATGTAGAAAAATTTCCCTAAGTATGTGTTATAAATATTATTAGAATGAAGAAAAATGATATTTAAAGTCACATGAGATAATAGGGCCAAGTAGTGGACATTTGGCTAAAATTATCTTTAAATGGTTAAATGTATTTTATTAGAAGACATAAAACAATGAAGCATGATTTTGGACATAAAATCACAAAAAAGATGTTTTGAAAGAAAATATTGGTTTTTAGTGACATAGTGGGTTAAATATATTTTTCACAAAGTTATGATGACATAAAAGGCAAAATGGTAATTTTGAAAAATTGAGGGCCCTAGTGACTGAATTTCCTCGTTAAACGTTTTCAATCAATTTTGGGTGAAATGGATAAAATGGCATGTTGACAAGATGAAATATTGATATAAAACATAGACATGATGAAAACGGTAAAATGGTGGAATAATGTGAACATTGGCTAAAAATGTTCAAATAACATTAATATGGACTCAGATGACATCGAGAATAATTAAGAAGGGCCCGGAGCGCTGGGGTGAAAGATCCAAAATCATTGGCCAGAGCATATGGTAGCATAGCCGGCAGTCTGGAGCCCGTTAAAGTGTGAGGTTATTGGATGATTCCAAGAAAAGACAATGGAAAATGGAAAATGGAAAATGGAAAATGGAAATGATAATGGTTGTACTAAAAAATACTTAAGTAAGACAACCTAATGAAATGTGATAAAAGAGACTAGTAGAGGGTGGTATTAAATAGTTAAGTGTGAGTATGATATCATTGCTCGGTTGCATTGTATAGTAGTTGCATTAATACAATCTAAATTATTAAACATTTTTTAAATTAATTAAAATACATGTTATATGTATAATATTTTTGTAGAAAACGTATAGCTTAGTGTTATCCACCCTGTTGTGCATTCACTCACCCCTCTTTTTTATGTTAAAACCCCACCCCACCTCAGGTACTTCGAGTAGAGATGTCGGGAAGTATGCGGATAGGGCCAGAGGGCAATCAATGTCATTAGTGGCTCTATGATTTTAAAGAAATAATGTCTTGGAACATTGGTAATTTGGGACTTTGAACATTTTATTCAGGCCTTTGGCCATGGTTTGTAATTATACTGGGATTATTATGGTTTATTTCTTATTTAATTAGAATTGTGAATTAAATCGATTTTTTATCAATTAACCTTGTAATTTGACTTAATTACTTAAAGTGACCACCCTTTTTTCAGCTCAAACTGGTAAATTAAACTTTAATAAATTGTGTAAATAAAAGGGTTTTACTTAAATAATAAAAATTGAACTTTCCCCCTCCCCTTTAACTCCTTAATTCGATGCAGGTTGATCCAATGGTGACCCAAATTTGGGTTGGGGCATTACAAATGGTATCAAAGAAATAAGATCCTCGGGTGTGACAGAATGTTTATGCTTTCTCAGTACGTTTTTCTTATATGTTTCCACGTAGTTAATGCTTTAGTTACTGCTTAGTAAATCACATTTGCTATTGCTTTCAATGCTAATCATGGTGTATTGAACTCTCATTTCCTCTATAGATGCCTCCACATCGTTATGTAGCTAGTGGGTCCGATCAAAGGGAGCTTAAACGCATGGAGAAAGCCATGTGCTAGCTTGCCGAATCCCTCTCTCAATAACAAAGGGCCAATCGTAATAGATCATTTGAGAGTACTACCTCCACTTCAATCCCGAAGGAGTTCAGAAGGTTATACACACCCACATTTAATGGGGCAGTTAGCCCCGATGCTGCAGATGAGTGGCTTGATGAGTCACTAGTTAGAAATAATCTTGATGTGCCAGTTGGACACAATGTGAAGATATCTACGTTCCATCTCACGGAGCAAGCACAGTTCTAGTGGAGTGCCTATTGCACCAATACTACTAAGATTATAAACTAGGGTAGCTTTAGGGTTGCCTTCCTCAACAGGTATTTTTCCCATGCATTTGAGATGCTAAGAGGGATGAGTTCCTTCATCTGATATAGGGGAAGACTTCTGTGAATAAGTAACTGGTGAAGTTTGAAAGCTTGTGTAAGTATGTGGACTCAGTGCAAAGAGACGAGATTGACAAAATGAGGTTATTTGTTAAAAGCCTCAACGTGGGCATTCGGTGGATCTTGGAAGGTATGGATCTACAAATTTTAGGTCGGCACTGAATAAAACTATTCAATTAGATCTTGATTTTGAGGATGGCAAGGCCATCAGGGAGAAGAATCAAGATAATAAGGTACATCAAAATACTCAAAATCCTCGTTCATTTCATTTTTGAGAAAAACAACATTGAGAACCTCAATAAAAGAGGTCTCAGTCATATTAATATCAGGAAAAGAAAAAACAACAATAGGTGAAGAGACTTGGATAGGGTAAATAGGAGGGTTAGGTTGGATCTGAGAAGGTTGGACTGGTACGACATTCCAGTTGAGGAGAGGCATGTCAGCAACTTTGACTTGAGCGGACGGGTCCGATGGCGTGGCATCTAAGCGGATCATACAGAGACTCAGTCCTAGTGTCTATAGTCCAAGTGATTCTTCCAATTCACTTTCCTCAGAGTCTTCGATAACTATCACAACTTTCTTAGTGAGAGGTTGAACTTCATGTTTACAGTCTTCAGTCCAAGAGTTACTCTATTGAAAGAATATTTTCATCCTTGCTTTCATCTTCTTGTCAACATGGTCGTACCATAATTCAGGAATGCCACAGAAGGGGAAGTTTTCATATTCCTTGATAAATCTTTTGTTAAAAGAGTCGCCTGAAACAGTCTTTTCATCTTCCAAGGTTTTTTTTGGTCTCAGTCAATGGAGCGCTTTAAGTTCATTGGTGAGGGTTGGTAATCCAGGCCACATGGGGGAAAGCCTCCTTCAGGATTATGGGTTCAACTATCCCTTGACAATGTCATCCTGGACCCATTCTAGGCATGAAGTGCATGTTCTTGGGCATCTGAATCACATTAACATTGCCATGAGGGTTGTGTGACGAACAGACTGGGTCTTTCAAGTTGTTCCCTACTGGGAGGGGAAGTGGATCAATTTGGAAACCAGATAGGAGCATGTCATTCCTCCCATGTTGGATTCCTAATATTGGATTGCTAGTGTTGACAATGTCTATGTTATCGTCATCACCCTAAAATGGTGATAACCTAACCTTTGGCGAAGAACTTAAGTTTTTAATGAAGAGAAGAAGATACCCCTTATTGATGTGGAGCCATGGATGTCCAAGGAGTATATTGAAGCATGCAAGTATATCAATCACGTGAAACTCGATGACAGGATTAATAGGGCCAGAACCTAGTGTGAGTTTTATATAACCCATTACTTCTCAGCGGGTATTGTTATAAGCACGCATGGAAGTAGAATTAGGAGTGAGATAACTCCTAAAAAATTGAAGTTTCTAAGCGAATGGACATTGATAGCATATCAATTGTCATAATAGGACTATTTTTCCTAAGACTTTAACATAGATGTGAGAGCATAATTATGATCATGGTCGAACTTCAGTATATCTTCTTAGAAAAAAGAAGAGGAGTTTATAAGAGGTTAAGGACCCAACCATATCTATGAATTCTTCAGGAGTGGTGGACAGGATGACTGTGGGTCCGGTGAGAAGCTTTATCAAGGCATTTTGGTCCAACTAAGAAGAATTAAAATCGCCCATAGGGTGACATTGGCTTAGGTTTTGTTAAGATAATCAAGTACTTTTCTCTCTTTAATGTTCATTTCTATCATGGGAAGTTCTTTAGCAACTCCCTTTTCTTTATTTGTTTCGATTGCATGAGGAATCGGATCTTTGTAGTGTCTCCCTGATCTGAGCATGTGATTGACAAAAGCAGTAATGAACAAGAATTTCGTGTCTTCATCTACCAAGATTTGAATGACCCCCTTATTGATTTTCCTAAATAGATCTTCGAAGGATATCATTCCACACAGGCTGGCTATTGGATTGAGTTCTTCTTGACTTGGTTCATCATCTGTGCTGTCAAAATCATCCCCTCATCTGGTGGCAACTATGTCTTCTTACCAAGAGTAATCAATACATTCGACCACCTCAACGACTTTATTGTATAAATCTCTCACTCAATGGGGAAATGAAGGAGTGAATGGACCAACCATCCCTAGATCTTCAAAGCGATGAGAAACTCAGAGATGTTATAGATTCACTTGTCTATCAAACATATCGACCATGGTCAGTACCACATCATTTAGATTGAATTTTTTAACAGGTACTACCCATTCATCTGATTCCCGAGCCCACTTTCGGGATTCCATGAACAAGTTGTTGAACTTCTTACAATCAAAGGTCATCTCAGCGGGAAGTTTCAAACCAAACTAATAATTAGATTTTAATTAATTAGACTCATACCGAATTATAACTATTTAATGCGTTAATTGTTTATTAGAATTCATCGTATTTTGAGTTGATGTTTGGAACTCGTAGAAAGACTTTTTTGGCTTAAAATAGTGAGTTTCAAGTCTATTGGGTTAGTATATGCCTTGGGTAAAATTTTGTCCATTTGGAGTTATTTGGACACATTGGGTTGAGGCTTAAATTGAGACCAAGTCAAATTTCGTGGGAAACTTACTTGCTAGGTCATTATACTAAACCTAAAACATTCTTTTGTCATTTGAGGGACCCTAGAATGCTAGGAAAATAAAAGACACTCAAGGGTCAAGAGGATTTAGGAATTTTTGGGACTTTGATTTATCAATCGGTCCAAGGCAAGTTTATATTGATTAAGAATTTAATTTGGATTGTGTTATGGCGGTGGTAGTGGTAGTAGTAGTAGTAGTAGTAGTAGTAGTAGTAGTAGTAGTAGTAGTAGTAGTAGTAGTAGTAGTAGTAGTAGTAGTAGTAGTAGTAGTAGTAGTAGTAGTAGTAGTAGTAGTAGTAATAGTCATTGGAATCTAGATTAAAATGTGTATAATCTAATTTTTAATCATCAAAACCTAATTTTCGAATTTTGTTTAATGGATAAATTAAGTTTGAAACTCATGTTAATGATTTATATTGATTTAATGTTAAATCTCAAGAATATGATATTATAATCTGATGTTAATTGTTAGAAATTAATTCATGTTAATGAATCAAGTAAAAGACCTTGTTTTAATTCAACAATTTATCCAAATATGAGATATTTTGGGCCACATGAACCTAGGGTTCTAATATGTACACTACGCCAAAATGGGCAATTTGTCACTGCTATTTACCTTCACGATTTAGGGGGTGACACCACTCAAAGCAGTGACAAACATTATTTGTCACCCCATGGGGTTATAAAATATGATGTCACCCTATAAAGGGTTACCTTCATGATGTTAGAGCATCCTTACTAGGGGAAGCAGATGAATGGTAACTTTGCCAATTGAAAATAGTTTTACCTTTCGTAGAACAGATAAGCATACAGTGGTGGAAAGCTTCCAAATTTCTAAAATAGTTCCTACGAACAAATGTTATTCGTAGGAGATAACAAAATATTTCTTACGAACAAATATTGTTCGTAGGAAGCATATTTACATTTGTTACGAACTTTTGAAGTTCGTAGGAACTATTACGAACAAAAGAAGTTCGTAGGAACTTTTTACTGAATTTGCATCCGTTCCGTAAATCTAGCAAATGGCTACCATCTTCCTTACAAATTTTTTAGGCTTTCGTCCACCACTGGATCACTCACAGTTTGCATCTTTACCATTTTCGGTGTCCTTTTGCTCCACCATTGTGGATGCTCTTAGCACTTATTGTAAAAGGTATAAAGTTAAGGAAACTCCTATTCGTACTCTTTATATATTTAATACATAATCCTTTTCTGTTGTTGGAAAAAATGGTGTCAACAGGGACAAACTAATTCAACGTGTCAATCGAGACAATTAAATGTTTGGATTATTATCAAACATTAAAATAATAACCCTTTTAAATAATTTTATCCAGAGAAAACTTCAAGTTTCCCTTATATATTTACCTGCTATTGCATAATTTGTTTTAAGAATTAGCTGATAACAGCAGTTATTTTTTTATGGTATCTAAAATTTGCAAAGATTAATCGTATGTAGGGCCTCTATGTGGTTTGTTTAAGAAAGTTTATTTGTACTACTAAATTAATCTTATACTTTTGCATTTTTGTTTTTATGGAAAATAACAAAAGATAAGACTTCCACTTAAACAAACAAGAAGCCCCCCCCCCCCCCCCCCAACACACACACACACATAAACACACACACACACACACACACACACACACATATATATATATATATATATATATATATATATATATGACTTTGTTTATTTTTCTATACATATATGACTTTGTTTATTTAAAACGAAAGTTGTGGTTTTGACCATATTTTTCTGATTTTACAAAGAAGAGAATCTTTTAGGTATATATATATATATACCTAAAGGATTCTCTTCTTTGTAAAATCAGAAAAATATGGTCAAAACCACAACTTTCGTTTTAAATATATATGAAGAAAAATAAACAAAGTCTTTTTAAAAAGTAATTAATCTAAAATCCCATACTTCTTACCTCATATGAATGCCTAGGCATCGTCTGTCAACATTGAGTTATGGTGGGGTAGGAGAAAGAACCGGAACCGGTGGTAAATTTCAGCAATATGTGTATTGCATACAGAGAAGTGACGATTTGAGAAAGAGAGATATTAGGGATTTAGATAGAGACGACCAAATAGAGAGAAGAAGATAAGGGTGAGCTTGGGAGGTAAAATGAAAGAATTAATGAGGTCATTAAGCTTATCTTTTATCCTAATAGTTGTTAATATCTGACGGATGTGACTAGGCAAATAATTGTCACTCATAATGGAAGTGACAAATAAATTTTAAAGCCAAATTTTATCCAGTAAATGGCAGTGGTTAATTGGCGCAAAAAAATTTCACCACTCGTGGCAGTGAAAAAATAATTATAAAATCAAATTTATCACCGCTAAAGGCAAAAACAAACACTAAGGACAAAAAATTATCACTGCCCTTAGCGGCAAAAAACTAATCAACTCAAATTCGTCACTGCCCAAGGCAGTAATAAATTGGGAAATTGTTCTATCACTCCTCATAGCAGTGACAAATAATTTTATTTGTTCTAAAAATTAGTTTATCACTGTCACAAGCAGTGATAAAGTTTGTCATTGCCAATAGGAGTGATAAGTTCTTAATGACAAAATCAGTGTTTTGATGTAGTGGTATAAATCTAAGATTTGATCATTACTTGTCATTTAATTCACCTAGAATTAGTTGATTTAGGTTATTATTGATTTTATACACCTTTTACTTGAAGAATGATAGGATTTAATCTGTTTAGACGATTTAAAAATTAGGTTCGAGCTGTTAATGGTCGATTTTAGCACTTGGAGAAGATGGGTTATGCATCAATCTCGCAGAAACAAGATTAGGACTTCATTAGAACGAAGTAGGGTATCTCATTCGAACAAGGTTTGTACTCATTTGAACGAGGTAGGGGATCTCGTTGGAACAAGGTTAGACTCGTTCGAATGACTTTTAGACAGGGGCATGTGCACGGTTACGAAATGGCTCCATATGTACAGCCAGAGATGGATGTGTGGTAGTTTTACTATGCAGGGTTTGGGTGTTGGTTTATGGAGGATATTTAGAGTTATTTCTTACCTAATAAGAGATATTTAAGTTAGAACTTGAGATACGTTAATAAACCTTGAATTAATGGAATCTCTATATAATTGATGATCGTGAGTGTAAGACCAACTATTAGAGTACATCACGCATGTGATAGATACGTTATGGTTGTGGAGATCACCCATTCATACATGAAGCCTTATTAACCACTGAGTAGGGTATATATTATTTTAAATAAACCTTGTGAGAGTTATGCGTGAGACTATGCCTAATTTTGGAAGGCCTCGACATATTAACTAATAATTATAAGAGATTTTTATGCAATGCAGTTGAGTAGGGTTTGTACTTATTTATTTGGCCCGGGTGCATAGGGTCATACTTGCTTACTTGTTTTATGTACAATCATACTAGAGTGTTGTGTGTGCTCATGGGGGACGTACTAGAAGGGATTTAGATAGGGTGCATACGAGATCGCGGTGGTATTCCGATAATGAGACAGGATTTCCCTTTGTCTTATTACCCCGATCCTATAGTTGACATATCCGTGTTCACGAGTGAGGACAATATGGGGAAATTATAGCATACGACCCTAGTTTACACATGAGTGATCCCCGAAGGTATTAGGGATAAGCCTTTGTACTTTTATTTGCGGGCTCGAGCATAACCCATTTTTTATATGTATCTGGGATCTTATTTATGTGGATATTAGACTTTAAGACTATATTTCCTTATTTGTGGGCGTGAGCATAACCCGTGAGGTTTGATTTGGGTTGTGTACACGCATAACTATTCTGGATTATGTGACTCTATTTTGCGATACTTACGATGATTGTATCGATTTATGATTTATACACTACACCAAAATACATAAAATGTCACTCTTCACCTGGCTAGCATTGTTACGATCAAAAACCATGGCAAAAAAACATGTGTTTCTTATCACAGTCATTAACCGTGACACGACCAGGGCATCACCTTGTCACGTCAAATGTGCGACTTACATTTGATGTGGTATTTGAATTTTAATGTGAACATCACTATATTTTAATAATGCATGCATGTATAGAACAAAAATAACAGGTTTATTATCGGACACCTCAAAATGACGTAGTTTTCGATGTTCGGATACAAAGCGAGGGATTTTCTTTACATTTCACCCTCATTGTCACACCAAAACTATGTCGTTTTAAAATGATCCACTAGCTTTTTCTCTTTAATTGTTTCTATTATGATCTTGGATCTTAGATTATTTAATATTTCACATTATTATTTGAATTGTTATTTGGGATTGTTGAATTGTTGTTGATTGGTGAATTTGAACATCTATATGGCCATTGAGTTGGTTGGCCCTAAGCATTTCTAACATTTAGGGTTGTGATACTACAAAATATAAATGAAACATACTTACCATAGAAATATAAATAAAATGAGGTGGGCAATATAAATTTTAAAACATCAATTAAAAGTAGGGTAAAATTATAGATAGCAACACAAATCATACACTTAATATGCATAAGCCTCTGAAGTTACAGATAGTGCGCATATATACTAGACTTCTAGTTCATATGTGTATGCATTCAATAGCTCTTAGACTCGTTCGAGAGCCTTTACCCCTGTGATGAGATATCTCAAATTGTCCCATTTGGATAGTTTATGACAACATAGTTTCTATATAATAATATACTTAGTGGATTACACTTGTTACTTTGGGGGAAAGTTTTGTTGTCGTCTCTTAATATTCTCTGGGTACATACTAGATAATGTGGTGTTAAATGTTATTTCAATTGATAAAATAAAATAGCACTAAAACTTGAGAATCTATGTTGTGCACTTGGAGAACTACAGGGATATGCTGTCAAATTTTCCTCAAATTGGAACAATGTGGATGAGCTGCCAAGTATATTACAGAAATATGTGGTCTTGAATGGGATATGACCACTCACCTTTTAGAGGATATGGAGGAAATAGGATTCATATTGTTTTTATAATATTAATGATTTTTTAAGAACAATAAGTATTGTCACATAAATTTTGCGATCATTGTTGGTAAAAAATGGTAAAAATAGTGAAGACAATGGATTAACTAACCTTTTTGTTCCTAAAAAACTTCATTCATCCATTATTAGTGTAATATAAATATTTTACTATAATAAATATGTAAAATAAGTGACAAAGGGTTATTATATATAAGGTTTTTCCTGACCCAAACCAAACAAGGTCAATGGACAGTAGGCTTCCCAAAGGAAAGTTTGAGGACTTAGGAAATGTTACCATATAGACTGGATTCCTCAAATATAAACACATGACAAAAAATAAATGAATTAGAAAATGATACTTATTGCAACCCATCTTCTAATAATTAAAAAAAAATCTAAATTTAAAGTAGTTATAAGAATTTTTGGTATTAAAATTTCATTGTGATCATACTGGTTGATAAATTACCACCTGTGTAATATGAGAAGAGAGTACAGAGAGAACACCCAAAGCCCATGGATAAAAACTCATACAAATTAATTTTTTGAGACTTCATATGCATTTTTATCCTAAAAATTAATTTTTTGCATGCATTTTTATCCCTGAGCTTTGGGAGTGTTCTCTATACTCGTATGATCAGAATGAACTTTTAATACCAGCAATTCTTATAACTACTTTAAATTTAGAAGTATTTTTATTGTTAGAAGATTATTTAAATAAGTATCATTTTCTTATTCATTTTATTTTTTGCCATGCGTTTATATTTGAGGAATCTAGTCTAACATGGTAAGTCTCCTAAGTCCTCAAAGTTTTCTCTAGGAGGCCTATGTTGTCCATGGACCTTGTGTGGTTTGGGTAGAGCAAAACCTCATATACAATAACACTTTGTTACTTATTTTACATTTTTACTATAGTAAATTATTTATATTACACTAATAACGGATGAATGAAGTTTTTAAGGAACAAAAAGGTTAGTTGATCCATCGTCTTCAATAATTTTATCACTTTTACCAACAGTGATCGCAAAATTTTTGTGACAAAACTTATTGTTCTTAAAACATCATTAATATTATGCAAATATTATTTTTATAATATGATACTAAAAGATGAAATGCTAATCTTTTTGTAAAACATTTATTGGAAACTAAATTTTCACACTTTTGTTTATACTAATCCGTGAATATACGCTTCTTACCCATAATAGATGATTGTTTATGGTAGCTGTGATGGGATATCCTCTATACAAAGAGTGAATGGGTGAGGCAAATAGATTAGGGGATGTGCTTCTTAGAGGTGCTAATGAATTTGTGAAATACGCAAAGAGATATCGTAATGATGAAGAAATCTCGTGTCCTTGTGCTAAGTGTATGAATGTTAAGGTGTTGAGTGGAAAACAATCGGACTACATTTGTTAAGATGGGGTATGCACGATAATTATCGATTTTGGATTTTTCACGAGGAATCGTATGTTCCATTTATCTCAAAGCAACCCTCACAACAATCAACAAGATATATGTACAAGGGAAGGAGGAAAATGTAGATCATAATATCCTAGAGGATTTAGTTGATAACGCGTATGGAGTTCATGAAGTGGAAAAAAATGAGGTCACTAACGATGTACAAGGTTCATTTGCTCATGAAGATATCGGGATAATCCTTAATGGTGAATATTAAAGTTTAAAACTTAAGACGACCCAATCATTGTACCATGGTTGTGATAAGGATCAAACAACTTTAAATTCCATAGTTGGTTTGCATAGTTAGAAGACCCAATATGGTTTGTTTGGCAATAGCTTGACACGAATTTTAAATTGGGTGAAAGGCTTGCTACCTAAGCAAAATACGCTTCAAAATATCTATCCTAATATGAAGAACAGTTTGAAAAGTTTGGAAATGAAGTATAAATTAATTCATGCTTGTGTGTATGACTGCATACTACACCGAAAGGAGTATGAAAATCACGATCGGTGTCCGGTATGCGATGAACCTAGATATGTGCAATCTACTGGAAAGGAAGGCACAACCTCAAAAGTGCCTCAAAAAGTGTTAAAATATTTTCCTATTGGGCCTAAATTGAAGCGCATTTTCATAGTACAATGAATAGAAAAATCAATGACTTGGCATGCTAGGGAATAATCTTATGTGTCATCCTATTGATTCTACAACTTGGAAGAATATGAATTATGAGTATCCAAATTTTTCTTAAGAAGAGTGTAACATTTTTTTGGCAATATTAACAAATAATTTCAATCCATTTGGAAATCAAAGCATTAATCGGAGTGTATGGCCAGTGATTTTATAACCACTCAACTTCCCTCCTTCACAGTGTATGAAACCTAAATTTTCGATGTTGTCTTTATTGATACCTGGGCCAAAGGCACCAAGTGAGGACATCAATGTCTTCTTGGATCCTTTATTAGAAGAATTAAATGAGCTGTGGAGAGATGGTGTGCAAGGATTTGACTCTTTTAAAAAAAGAGTTTATGCTGAAAGTTATGTTGATGTGGGCAATTCATGATTTTACAGTTTATGGGACATTATCCGATTGTGTAGTACATGGTTATTTGGGGTGTCCTATTTGTGGAGAGGAGACTAAATCTCTGCGTCTCATCGCTAGTGGAAAAAATATATACCATTGTCGTAGGAAGTTTTTATACCCCCACTCATACTTTTAGATTTGAGAAAGGTTCCAATTTTTTACCGGGCGGGATTAAACATAGTCTACCTCTGAAAAACCTTCAGGTTCATAAATTTAAAGTAAATCTTTTAACCGTGGCCCAAATATTCCAGGTCAGAATTCTAAATTGAAGATTATCAAGAATAAGAATACTCCACCTGCAAATGAAACTGAGACAAGAAAACCATGGTCTAGGAGGTCAATTTTATTTGACTTGCATTATTGGAGGGTAACCCAGTGCGCCATATATTGGATGTTATGCATGAGGATAAGAACATCATTGAACATATTATGGGTACATGCCTTGGTGGGAGTCATTCAAAGGATAGAGAAAATGCACGAAAATACCTTAAATTGTCAAAACTTAAGACAAAACTATGGTTGAAAGAAGATAATAGGGTAAGGACAATAATCCCCCCTCGTGCATTTACTTTTACAAGTGAGAAAATAAAGGTTCTTTTAAACACAATATATAATTTGAAGGTTCCATCTAATTTTTCATCCAACTTGTAAAGGATTGTGAATTACGCTACCCACGATTTACATAAGTGCAAGTCCCATGATTGGCATGTGATCATGGAATTGGTTTCTCTATTTTTTAAGCATTGTTTCTCTAAGCACAAGGATTTACGTAAGGCCATTATGCAAATTAGCATCTGCTTCATACTCTTATAAGAGAAGGTAGTCAATCGAAAGCACATAGTGGCCACAAAACTAGTCGTTCCCAAAGTGATTTGTGTGTTGGAGAACTACTTTTGACATAAGTGTTCACTTGTTGGTACACTTATGCGACGAGGCACTTCTTTGCGTCCCAGTTAGATATCGATGGATATACCCGTTTGAAAGGTTGCTAAAAGTTTTCAAAGATTATGTCAATAATACACGATACATTGAAGGATCAATTCTAGAAAAATACATCACCGTGAATTCATTAATCTATACTCAGGAATATATTCCTGACCTAAGCAGCGTGGATAACAGTGACGAGTTAATAGATGAGGATGGTCAGTTGATGGTCACACGAGTGAATCTAACGAGTTTACGACATGAACAATTAGCTCGCTATCTATTTGACACACATGAAGATGTCGAAGAATGAAAAAAGTAAGTTTATATTATTTTAATTTTTATACATGATCAATTTCGTAATACATTCATCACGATCAATGCAGGAAATATGATGCGTGTGGGAACATTAAAGTATGAAGAATGATGGCACAATCAGATATAAAATTTAGGTTGTGGGTGTCACAGGGGGTAATTATATAATGCCCAACCAGGATTTATGGGTTACTCGTGGGTCAACCTGGTCCGACTGGATCATTAGGTGTGAAGTGCAATGGTACAAACTATATAATGTTTCTAATCCAATTGTATTCTAATTTCAAAGTAATCTACATGTGGGACCCATGGGGTCCAAGTAAATAAAGCTATTTATATAAACATAAATAAAATATACGTATCCGTATAACGCCCTCAAAATACGGAACCGCTCCCAACCTACCGTAACAAAGTGGGGATGTGAGCTTATGCCTAGTGGGATTTATACAAATAGTATAGAAAACAAATGGAAGAAAGGAATACTCACACGCTACAACCACATGCATGCAAAATTATGTACATATCTAAATACGTATACCTTTGAAAAATATATGCTCCAATGCATTAACCGTTTTAATTTCGAAAACCTTACTTGTCCGGATTAATTTACCTTAATCTTATTAAAGGCATTCTTTATTCATACTTATCATTCTCACTTTATTTAACACACCCGATTCAGCACTTGAAACCATTACACTTGATTTATCCAAACCCATTCCTTTACCGGAATCTAATCCTTTTATTTATTTCAATACACTTTAGTATTTTCATTGAAAATCACCATTTCAACGCATGCATTCACCATTTTATAAAATACTTATTTAATCTTTGAAAAACATTTTATTACAACACATTCTTGTGTTAAAGATGGATTTAACCATTTTTGTTACTTAACTACCCATTTACTTACTTTCTCTAGCACTTTTTCATTCCTTTATGGACATTAATAGATTTACGCATTTACTTATCCATTTCACCTTTACCCTGACATTTACTATATCCATTCAAGTTAGGATGTATTAACATATTTTACCATACAATCCATTTCTTGACATGTTCCATATTTCCTTTATCTTTTCTCGGAATCTTCCTATATCGCATACTTCCACGGGCTCCACATCTCCAGCTATGAGCACCATATGCTCTGGACGGTGATTTAGGGCTTTTCACCCAAGGGCTCTAGGCCATTCTTTCTTATTTACCGGTTGCATACGAGTCCTTATTAATATGTTTAACATTTTACACATACCCAAATAATTACACTTCTTTAGTTTTGCCCGGCCGAATCCTAAACCCGGACTTAACCATCCATTTTTCCATTAACACTTGGAAATTTGTTTCTTTCTCTTTAAGTTCGTTATTCACACATACGATGATTTAACACCAAAAGCATTCACGCTTTATAACTATAACGCCTCGATCTGGATATATGGGTTACTCGGGAGTCAACCCGATTCGAACCGGGCGTTAGGTGTGAAGTGCAATGAAACAATCCTATACAATGCCTCTAGTCCAGTTTTATAATAATTAACATTTCGCTTGTTTGTATGTGATTCCAATTTCAAGATAAACTACGTGTCGACCCACGGGAGCACCCCAAAGTCCAGGTAAACAGAGCTGCTAACATAAATAGTGAAACTACTTACCTGAATAATGCTCTCAAAATACAAAATTGCTCCCAAATTGTTATGATAAAGCGAGGTTGTGAGCCGATGCCCAGTGGGAAATATACAATAATGCAATATGGAATCTAACGCAAGAAATAGACTCGACATGTTATAGCTACGTATACATGCAACTATCTTATACACACACACACACACACATATATATATATATACTTTAATGCGTAAAATCGCTTTTATGAAAAACATTACTTGTCTGGAACAATTCACCTTAATCGCGTAAAAGAACTTCTTATTAATGCTTAAGATTTATTCCTTCATTTAACTCAAGTGGTTAAATTACTTAAATCACTACACTTTGTTTAAGTGAAGATCATGCCTTCACCGAAATTGCCACTTTTACACAACTTACACATTTTAGTATATTCATTGAAAGCACCCATTCAACACACATGACCATCGCATTGGAAAATACTTATTCAACTTTTGGAAAACCTTCAAGAACACATTCTTGTGTTAATTACGGGTTAAACCAATAAGTTTTCTTAACTCGCCCATTAACAACTATACCTTACACTTTCATTCCCTTTATGTACATTATTCACTTTGCACATTACTAGTGCAATTAACCCATATCTGGAATACTTACTGATTCATTCAAGTTAGGTTGTAATCACACATTTCAACACGCAACCCGTTTCTTGATATGTTCAACATTCCATTACCTTTTTTCGGAATTATACCACTTAACCACATACTTCAACGAGCTCCACACTATCGGCATCATAAGCTCTGGCCAGTGATTTAGGGCTTTTCACCCAAGGGCTCCGGGCCCTTCTTGCTTACTTCCCAGTTGCATCCGAGTCCTTATTAATTTTCTTAACATTTTACACATGTCCACATCATTATACGCTTTTGTTTTTACTTTTACCCGGTCGTAGCCAAAACTCGGACAAAACCGTTCGTTTTTCCTTTAGCACTTGGAAAATTGTTCCTTTCTCCTTAAAGTCACTTTTTCACACACACGTGATTTATATTAAAAGCGCTCATACTTTAGGACTTAATTCATTCTTTACCCATACTAGTGTAAGACGTTCTTTTAATATTTTTACTCCATAAAAATGTTCCAATTTAAGTAAATTACCAATTTACCCTTTTTTTTACCAAACTTACACTTTAGTCCTTTAACAAGTATTATTTCTCAAAATGGTTATTAAGTTTTCAACTTAATATTTAAAACACCTTTAGCCATTTTAACACTTGTTAAATACTACACCATTTCCCAATTCTCACACTGGACACTTTTACACCTTGAATATATAACATAACACCTTTACATAATAAACTCCCAATTTTCACACATTCTTTAAAGACCAAAATTTTCATTTGTCTTATTTCATGTTTACACCTAATAAAATCTTTCCTTAAACATGTTCACATAATTTATTATTAAAATACTACAAGTTTACGTGCATGAGAAAGTGGACTTTAAATTCCTATAATCCTCCTAAATGGTTTAAACATACAATCATTCTAGAACTTTATACCAATGCGACAAACATGCATTTTAAGTCAAAAGTGCATTTTTAATATCTTTAACTTCGCAAATGCCCATCTTATGTGAAACCTTAAAACATGCATTCTCCTTTTATTCTTAACAAGATTGATAATTCCTTACATTTTTATTCCATAAAAATATCCATTATTAATTTTACTAGAAAATACACTAAATAATATTATCATACATTTTTATTCCAAAAATGTCCATTATTTCTTTTCACACAAAATAATATTTTCTTACATTTTTATTCCATAAAAATGTCCATTATTTATTTTATCATAAACACACTAAAATAATATTATCACACATTTTTATTCCATAAAAACATCCATTATTTCTTTTTACTAGAAATACACTAAAATAATATTATCACACGTTTTTATTCCATAAAAATGTCCATTATTTCTTTTACTAGAAAATACACAAAACTAATATTTTCTTATATTTTTATCCCATAAAAATATTTATTATTTCTTTAACTAAAAAATACACTGAAATATTATCATCCTGTATTTTTGTAAGGACATAGTCCGTCACAATTAAGTATGTCGTATACCGCTACAACCGTCGAAGATGTTCAAGATCAAATAAACAACAAGACGGGTTCGAATATCAAGTTTCGCCAACAATCAAGCCTCTGTGAAATGAATATGGTAAAGTTGTGTTTTTAATTTCTTAATAATTCACTTAGGATTTTGGGATATTTTTCACAAAAGATTTTCGTGTTGGAGCGGAGCTTTAAATGTTTTTCGTCAAAAATATATTCTTCTAAGTTTTTGAGGCAGTGCATTTAACGAGGAAAAGATAAATGAAAAAATATTATTCTATACATCTCGTTAGAACGACACCGTATATCATTAAAACGACATCGTGTGTCGCGCGATTCTTCAAACAGCATCGTGTCTCGCTCGAACGACATACCACCTTAAGTTTTCTATTTAAAGGACTCTTCAAATTTGTTTTCCATAAGAAGTTTGTACGTTTTTCATTCTACAAAACGGTGCAAAATCGGCAGAAATATTTTGGCTTCTTATTTTAGAGTTTAATCTCTTGTTTTCAATTCACAAAACATCCCAATTTGGTAGTGAATTGTTTTTGAAGTTTGAGAACACATCTTGTTGGCATTCATACTTTTGTGGGGAAGATTTATGCATCATATGGCTGAGTGTCATTGAGGTTCGGTGCGTGTGAATCTTTGTTAAATATAGGACTGTGGTTCTTGTGGATTGTTGTGTATAATTCTTTATTGATGACGCCGACCGACGCCTGTGGATATTCGTGTGTCAAACAACTGTATTTCATTGTAATTCATGTAAGTTGCGATTTACAAATTATAGTGAAATAAAAGGTTTTATCCTGAGGGGATTTTTCCTAAACTTTGTATCGCATATTTTATTTATGTTGGTTTGACACATGCACACACATAGCTAGTTGATTTTGAGGGTTGAATTAATTTGATTCATAAATTGACACTAATTAAATAAGTTTGTGATTGGAAATTGCGCATCCATTTGAATCGGTATCGCACATGGCATTGCCATTTACAATTTTTATTCCATAAAAATGTCTACTATTAATTTTAATAGGAATCCATCATCATTTTCATAATAACACTACTTTTAACATCCAAACAAGATCAAGACTATAATATACATTAAATAGAGTTTTACGTATAGAGTAGATTATCCCACCTCAAATGAATCCCAAATCAATGGAAGGCATGAAAATCAAGGGAGATGACAACCCCCACCTCCTAAGGTGGCCTTAAAGGGGTTGTCTTGCACCGCCAAATTTACCTCCAAGAAAACACCAACAAAGACCCTCTACAAAACCTCCATCAACATATTTATTTTCTTCTCAAGAATATCTCCTCAAATACTCATCAAAACCCCAACAACAACTTTTGTATTTCGTAGCTCTCTCTTGATAGTGGAAGAAATAGGTATTTTAAGATGTGAGTTCAATTATTACTTCTAAGAAAATTGGATGATACACTAACTATGGATTAAGAGAAACATTGAGAGTATTTAGAGAGATAAAGAAGACGATAATGGCTGTGGGGTTTTCCCAACCCACACCTCTCTCTATTATAATAATCTACCAACCCTCTGTAGCTTAAAACGGAAGATCCATATTCCAAATGTTTCCATATCTGCTGGGAATTCATCCTAGCTCGATAATACATTTGATACAACGGTTGGTGTGTTGACAGCATGTGTAGAATGTGATATTCTTATACACGAAACCTACTAAGACCCTTATGCAAATAACATTTCTCTGCCTTCATGGCTGACTTGAAACACTAAGCAATGAACGAGAGGATGACAGCACATAAGGGAGAAGGATTTTCCAAACATCGTTCGAACGACGGCTTTGGTCGTTCAAATGATGGGGCTTCTCTTTTGTTAATTCGTCCCCTAACTGCCTTGTCTTATGGTGGGGTACCAAACTCGACATAAATAAAAGGGTGGGATTTTATAACCGATAATGCTCTTAACTTACTTTAATCTTTTACCCACATTTTTTCCAGTAATTGGCATCAAGTTCCCACATCAATTTAATTCAGTATATAATCCCATTATACTCATTTAATTTTCAATGTTTCGTACTATCACAACTTTATGCGGGGATTAAATAAAATATTTAGGGAGGGATATTACAAACTTCCCTCCTTTCGTCCTCGAAATTCTTGGTTTATCACTATATATAACTCAGTTCTTGCGACCAGTTCCCAATCCTAGATACTCTCAATACTATAGTATAACCCCAAAGGTTTTACTCTATTCAATCGTAGTTTCTAATCCGATCAAGACAACCCCAAGGTCCTATTGTAAACTTTCAAGGACGTTCAACATTTCTATCTAAATAAAACCCCGAGATGCTGGATACGCACCAACTATCGCAGTATTCCCAATGAATTTATTTAACATATCACTATCAGTACTCATAACCTATGTTCCTTAAATAATTCTCGGATCACTCCTTGCCTAGGCAGATATAATTTCAACACTTCTCGTTACACATAACGATGATTTTTAAGACAATCACTTTATTACATAGTCTTAGTCGACTGTTATCTCCTATGGGATCCCTATGTTAAACTTGGGCCACTCTTGGTTTCACAACACAAGCATACATAAGCGATTAAATTCCCAATTTGTACCCTTCTTAATGGAGTGTGACACTAATACCACCTCATGTTTTATCAATTTCCAATTTTCGTGATACTCTCAAGTCACAACCTCGGGACGCTTGACCAAGTTGAAACTAGTTATATCGGCTAACTAACAAACATGTTAACCTAAGGCAATTAAGCAACCCATGCAACTATATGTAAGGACGTGAGACCACGTGCACATGGAGATTGGTGTAGAATAAATGTGCATCCGAAGAAGAGTGCACTCACATACCGTGATGCATCGGCCACAACAGGCTTAACCCGCATCACTACTGAGCTTACGCAGCACCACATCCGAATCAAAACTAATCAACAACTTCCTATTATCGGGATCAAATAAAGCACAAGAATGCAATAAATCACATGACTTCCACACCAAAGAAAATAATATAATTTCGACAACAAATAGAACCATACAAAGTACGAACTCCCAACATACACTTAAGGACTCTAACTCTTATTGATACTTGTTAGTTCCATGGCCTTGACATGAATCCTAGCTTGGACTCTTAATTCTAACATGTTCTACCAAGAATCGTCCGTCCATGCTAAACGAATGGAAGACAAAACAAATTTCTTTGAGGAGATAAAATGCTAGGCTTCCCTCCTTAGTACTAACGCTACCTATCCATCTCCAGTAAGAATAACAATCCTAATTCAAGGCGAAATTACTCCTCTTGTCACTCATCATTAGTTACCGACCTATCACAGCTAGGCCTCCGAAATTTTAGCATGCGTTAGCTAACCTAAGTTTTCAAGATCATTCTCATCAAGTAGAACACAGCGCTCTCCTAACTTTAAGCATTCAATTCATGAACAATTGCTACCACTCTTAGCACCGTCTACATGATACCATATCATAATCATTGTAATGGAATCTCAACTTTTAAGCATCACTCATGCCCGATGATTTCCCTCAATGACATCATTACTAACTATACAAGTAGAACACGTATGTGATATAATCAAGCCTAACACTTTATCCATAGTTCTATCTCTAAAAATCCATAACGGATATCATTGTGTTCTAATCCTCCCAGGTGAACCACCTAGAATTGATTAACCTATTTTCGAAATCATCCTCGAAGGTCATATCGTGCCATATGCCTATAAACAAAAGCCAAAGTACTAACTCCAAGTCACCTTCATAAGTCAACATGATCTAATCGTACAATAATCATCAATCGTCTACCATCACTTATGGAAATATAATAATGATTCCCAATGCCTCATGTGCGACGATGTCAATTATTCCTTTAAATAGTTGACACGTCTATTACAAGAAAATATTTTGTGTTGGTAGGATAAGGGACGTCGGGTGTTTCCTATGAACATTAAGGCCCATGCCCACAAATGCCATAAGGGATCTTATTTCTCAATGACACGATAAACTATAAATTAATAACATTTAGGTTCTGGTATAACACGAGACGTCGAGTATTGTCTAAGAGGAGGCCCACCCAAATGACGTCGTAAGAGGTCTTATTCTAAAACATCACAACTCATTTATTCAATACTAAGTCACCACGGTTATTTAGTTTTGCTCCTAAGTTACCTTAATCCACAAGATTATCTAAACTCACACTGTAGTCAAGGCACATGCATCGAGATATACTACATCCAAGCCCACAACCAAAGGACCTAATATGTTCTTACCTCAGAACTAACTCTTTTAAACACATTACTCCTTGTTGTCACTCCATGACCCCACTAAAGGCTCGTACATTATACTCATGTGCTAACAATCACTAAGGCATTCTACCATAAGGAAAACATCCTATCAATTTTCCATCAATCATGGTGTTACCCCCAAGGATCGTATTTACCTAATCATAACATTGATATGGACTCCTCATGTGTGTCGCACCTAAGACTGCATATAATTTGAAATCACGATTTCTCATTTAATGACACTCTAACTATCAATCCATGCCATTGGTTATACACATTTTTACTACTTGCCCCATGGGCGTAATCTTTATCTATTAATATTTCCAAAGACTCTACGTCATCAAAGGTTGAAACAAACACCTCACACTAGAAGTCACAGTGTCCCCACTTGTTGGCTTACATGGAAACCCATAAATTATTACATACTTAATCAGAATTGTAGAAGAAATTTATGATAATTAATTTGATCGTATGCTACTTGGCACTAACTTACTTGTCGTGCTAACCTCTTTGACCTTACATGTCGAGGACACGAATCAAACCGTCTTCAAACTAACATGACTGGACATAACCAACAACGACGTCGAAAGATCCACTACAGACCTCACCACGTCACTCCCGAAGGGAACCTTGAACCTAGATCTTTAATACCATTTTAACGCCCCGTTCTGGGTATATGGGTTACTCGGGAGTCAACCCAGTCCAAACTGAGCGTCAGATGTGAAGTGCAATGAAATAATCCTATACAATGTTTCTAGTCCAGTTTTATTTTAACTAACATTTCATTTGTTAGCATGCGATTCCAGTTTCAATATAAACTACGTGTGGGACCCACAGGAGCACCCCGAAGTCCAGGTAAACAGAGATGTTAACCTAAATAGTGAAATAACTCACCTTAATAACGTTCTCAAAATACGAAACTGCTCCCAACCTACCGCGACAAAGCGAGGGTGTGAGCCGATGCCCCATTGGAAATATACAACAATGCAATATGGAATCGAATGGCAGAAAGAGACTCAACATGTTATAGCTACGTATACATGAAACTATCTTATATAAACATATATATACACTTTAATGCGTAAAACCACTTTTATGCAATACATTACTTGTCCGGTGTAATACACCTTAATCTCGTAAAAGAATTTCTTGTTAATGCTTAACATTTATTCCTTCATTTAACTCACATGGTTAAATTACTTAAACCACTACATTTTGTTTAAGTGAAGATCATGCCTTTTCCTAAATTTCCCTTTTTACACAACTCGCACATTTTAGTATTTTCATTGAAAGCACCCATTCAACACACACGACCGTCGCATTGGAAAATACTTATTCAACTTTTGGAAAACCTTCATGGACAGACTTTTGTGTTAATTACGAGTTGAACCTATAAGGTCGCTTAACACACCCATTAACCACTATACCTTAAATGTTTCATTCACTTTATGAACATTATTGACTTTGCACATTACTAGTCCAATTAACCCATAACCGGAACACTTATTAATTCATTCAAGTTAGGATGTACTCACACGTTTCACCACACAACCCGTTTATTAATATGTTCCACATTCCACTACCTTTTTTTGGAATTATTCCACTTAACCACATACTTCAATGGGCTCCACACCGTCGGCTATGTGCACCATATGCTCTGGCCAGTGATTTTAGGACTTTTCACCCAAGGGCTCCGGACCTTCTTGCTTATTTCCCAATTGCGTCCGAGCCCTTATTAATGTGCTTAACATTTTACACATGTCCACATTTTTGTACCTTCTTTTTTTTACTTTTACCCGACCATAGACAAAACCCGGACATAGCCATTCGTTTTTCCCTTAACACTTGGAAAATTATTCCTTTCTCCTTAAAGTCTCTTTTTCACACACACGTGATTTATACCAAAATCGCTCATGCTTTAGGACTTAAATCATTCTTTACCTGTACCAGTGTAAGACATTCTTCTGACATTTTTACTCCATAAAAATGTTCCACTTTAAGTTAATTACCAATTTACGATTTATTTACCAAACTTACACTTTAGTCCCTTAACAAATATTATTTCTTAAAATGTTTATTAAGTCTCCAACTTAATATTTAAAACACCTTTATTCATTTTCACACTTGTTCAGTACAACACTATTACCCAATTCTCACACTTGATACTTTACAACTTGAATATATAACATAACACCTTTATGTGACACCCCGACTAATTAAATACAGGGTAGCTACTCCTTTATTAAATTAATACAAAATGCCAAGTTGACCCAGTTAATAGCATCACTGTCGAAAACATTTTAATGATTACTAACCACCTAGTATTTAAAAAGTAAGATGCCAAATTTTAAGTTAAGTCTGATTAACATGCAATAAAAAAATAATGGAAGAACAACATAAATCCATTCACCATAACGAAGTAATGAAATAACCAACAATGGTAATAAGTCCGGAGGAAAACTCCTCACAACAATCCCACAAATGAAAATAATAAGACAAGTCTGAATTCTGAATTAATTACATGCCCGAAGTCTGAATAACTGAAATAAATGAAATGCCTCTAAAAGAAATGGGCGACATGCCCTACAACTGATAAATACTGAGTATAGAGTCAAGATAGATGAAGCGTCTATAATCAATGTCCTGTAACTTCCACAAACAGCTACAGCTCGTCACCTGAATGAGGATCCTAAGCATGGTGTCCTTGTGGCTGGGCACCTAAAATGGTTTTTACAAAAATAGATTTGAAAGCAAACGGGTCAGAGCCCGAAAGTGGAGAGTATTTTGAAAACAGCAAGTGCTTTAACAACATTTAAAACAATAAATGCAAAATACATGTTAGGACGTGCTCTCACATGAAATACTCACCTCTCGTCTAACTGTGCACTCTTAACGTTCCTATACCCATTCATGTGTTTTCTCATAACTATCTAGTTCCAAAGAGTTTCTAACACTTCTACTCGGTTCACGTTTAATTCCAACCTTAACAATTAAATAAAGAGTTCTACTTTAATTCTCGGATTCCCAATTATTAACAAAACCATTTATTGATATCTGTCCCCTTTTATCTTTTCATAATATTACAATTACTATACCCACAAATTAACATAGCAATTTCCTTTTCATTTAACCGTATATTATTCACATCATAAATATACAATACAAGCACCCAAAGGCTAAGCTGCGGTGCACACATACTCTGTTATCCATCCCGGTACATCACGTACATAAGGATCACAAATTCCGAATCTCTCAGGAATTGTTGGAATAAACACCACACACAAAAATGGAGGCAAACATAATTCAACATATCCATGGTCACGTACATACCTACGCTCCATATTCAGCTGGCTTATTAACTCACAAATAAGTCGTTCTCTTGAACTATGTCCTCGAGGTACCAATCTAAATCCGGGCAACACAAGGATAAGAAGGCCCTAAGCGAACGTAACCTCCCGTGATAGCAAGTATGGTAGGTATGTCATACATATAAAAATCATATACTAAGCATTCACACATCTTAGATAATTCAATATTAATAAAGGTATACTCTACATCCTTATACCATTATTCTAAATTTGTATATTTTACGTCTCCCGATAATATAAAAGTTAAACTGTCGACACGTCTCACGTCGTAGTTTCTTATACTTAAAACCTATCTAAAATAGATTATTAAGTTCCTATTATTCCCACGTATAACATCTTTATTCCTAAGGTCCTTACTTCTGCCCCAAACCTCATTTCATCAACTTATTCAAATTTACACTATTAACCCAAATATTAACTCACTTATCGAATTTCATTAGTTTAGAATAATTCCTCAAATTGAATTCTAATTAAGGTCCAAATTTCATAACCATGCCTACTGGACTTCCTTAAGGTTAAGGGTATTCATACGGTCTCCAACAATATTATCCAAGGGTTAACATCATTAAAAGTTAAATAGGGAAAAACTTTACTCATTCTGGGAAGGTCGATCAATCGACCTTTTCCTTCGATCGACTGATGAATGTCGATCGATCGATCACACCAAGTAGGCTGCGGACTGCTTCGTTTTGCAGTTTTCAAATCAACCCAAAACACTATTAACAAGCATGAAACTCTAAGATAATGTTATAATATCATCATACAACCATCCTACAACAGTGTTAACGTTCTAAAACCAATAATTCATCATTCAAGGGCTTTGCATGGATCAAATCTTCATCAAGAATTCCAGTTTTCTATTTCTTTCAAGAACATTAATAAACTTCTTCTAAAATCCGTTTTTAAATTATCAAGGGTCATAATTCTGAGTTCATAATTCGTCCAGAATGTTTCTACATGCAGTCCCTAACATAGTTCATAGTTTTAAACTTCCAATTCATGGGTCTATATCATCTTCCAAGATAAATTCGAAAATTCCTAAACATGGAAAAGCATGGCATTGAATCAATTGTAATTAAACCACTTGCCTTAATCTTTCTCTGAATTTGATGTTGAATCTTGAAGGCTGAGTTGTTCTCCCTCTCTCTTTCTGCAGAATTCTCTTCTCTCTCTCTCTCTCTACAAGTTTCTCTAAGGATGATGACAATGGAGGTGTGGTTGGTTTTTGGCAAGTTGGAACTATATCTTAACTTCTCCCGTAGCCCATTAAGTCCCTTAGTGTAGTTAGTGGGTTTAGTGGATAAAGAATAAGTCAGATTTTTGTTTCTAATTTTCGTGTGTTTTAATTCCCAAATTTCCGAAATTACCAAAATGCCCTTTTAAGTTACCGGTATGGCCCAATAATGCCCCGGGACCCAAACTTAACCCCCGGCTAGTGTTTTCTGACTATTTCGACCCTTCCGGACACGTTGGCGCACTCAAAATGACCATACGGTTAATAGAAATAAAATTCACTTTTTAATTAAATAAATACATTCCTGACGCGACAGTCACACGCGTCTCAACAAAATTTCCCAAATTGCCGTATTTCAATCTCGCGACAATTTCAATAGTTACAATATTCATATATTGCCATATATACACATTATAATCAAATACCAACTCACATCTCGTTACTATTTTATCCGGATTAATTCTCAATTAATTCACATTTAATTTAATTAATCCCATAAATAAATATCAATAAAAGTACGGGGTATTACATATTTCCCCCCTAATAACAGAATTTCGTCCCGAAATTCGGAAAAGTAAGGCACACCTGGAAAAATTAGGTATCCTCCAGTATTCAAAACAATTATAAAGAAAAGCCCAAATCACTAAAATTCTCGCTTCACAATAAGCTTGTTTAACATACTTGATACCTTATCAGAATCATCTTCGATAAATGCACCTTACGTTGTGCTCTTATTAAACAACCTTCGAATAAATAAAAAAAAATAGCCCATACATCATTATCCGCACTATTTTTATTAGTGTTGTGAGTCCGCACCTCACTACTAACTCCCGCGTTTATCAAAACTCCAAACTCCCATCCTGGGATGAATCAATAACACATCTGACTATGCTCGTCCATTCCTTGAAGTATCACGACGTTGTGACTTTTACACTTCAGCCTGTTGGTGTCACACAAACCTTTGTAAGCACCTTGTCCACCATAAATAGATACGGGTGCTTTTCCCCCAACTCTACCATTAGTTAATATCTCCTCCTCATGACTACAATATACCTCACTAGTTATACCCGAATTGGAATTGAAAATATCGCAATGAATCCAAAATTTCTTTCATACAATCCATCAGTCGTTAGTCACCTTGCGCCTGCACCTCGGGTTATAGGTGATACAACCCTCAGTTTGAATCGTTATTTCCCACTACTTATTGTCACCCCACCTAAATGTGGATTTCGGGGATTTCATCCCAGTTCTAAATAATACTACGTCGAACCACGTACCGGCGTGTTCACTATCTAATAGTGTAAATCACTCCAAGTATATAACAATTTCTCTCCTTCTGGACAACATGTCCCACATAATCGAAGAAACTCATTACTTATCAATAAGTTGGCTATCTCTCAAGAAAATTTCCAACTTGACCCTCCCATTCTTGGAATCGTCGTCTTGATACAAAATTATCTGGTTGATCATCTAACCCCAACTGTTCTACTACTTACTATACCTCCTGATATTCACATAAAATTTTCCCCGTTAAATGATACTTAATGATCCTATCCTCCCGACGAATACCAAAAGTTTGGACCTTTACCCTTTTCACTACTTTGTGCATAACTGGACTTGTACCTGATTGACATCCTCATTCTATTTACTCTTGAGTTACCCTCAACCTTCGATTGATCGGGACTCTACTCCAAATTTCTCATAATAATTTATTCGCCTTCTCAAGAGATATCCCTTTATTAAATGGCTTTCTACTGCCTAAGTTTGAACGTGCTACACTTACTACACATGATATTCACTTACACCTTTTCTTATGACGTTTAATCTCATAAGTAATAATCTCACCCGTCTATTTTCCTCTTCCATTGATTTATACTTTAGTAAATCAAGATGTCTACGCCCCTTATAACCCAACCATACGGTTTTTAAACATTATATACGCTACATACAAATCCCAAATTCTTTATTGTCACTGTAAATACAATGGTGCTATACCACTTGGGCGTTCTCAATCGCTTCTAAATTAGAAATCCTAAATCCTCCTTATCCTCAATGCGTCCTTCAACGCGTTGTGACAAAACCAACATTATTAGTACTTATATCGTAATTTACTAACAACTGGCTCTAATGGCCTTACATCATAATTTACTCCTTGTAACTTCCCGTGATAATTACGTACTCCCATAACGATAGAGGTATCCAAATCGTGAACAAAGGGTTACACATCTCCTTACTACCAACCTTACGCTAAGTTTCATGCGTGGGGTGTCTCGCAAAGCGAAATCCAAACAAGGAACCCCCCCGATACACTACTACCTAACATTGTCGGTCATCGGAATCCGTTAAGCCCTGTCCATAATATGTACCCCTACGCTCTCGTCTTTTAACAACAAAGTTTCATCTCAGTTCGCAATTATACATAAACAAAGAACTCCTTCTGAAAGACACTTTTCTCTTTACAGTGATGGAAATCACATTTCATATACAACATGCGAGATATTTGGGACCCTCAAATTCCCGTCCCCCGACACACAACTATGAGTATAAACTTCCAAATCTCTAACGGGTGATAAAACAATGCACTCTTTGTGTTACGACCTCTCTATCGTTAATTATAAGAACCAACTAACCCTTTGTTGACTAGTAAATCAATTACATGCAACTCATAACAATGAAATCCCTACGCATACTGGGATTAAATATCCGAGACCATTATACCCATTTGAAATCATAACCTGTATATATATTTATATATATACGCACGAAAGTACAATTGCGAGCCCGGCTCTCTCACAGATGGGGCCTCGCCAGAACAAAACCTGCTACCCCAAGGTAGTAACTTCGATAAACTTATAATACCAGCACACTATCGGTATAATCATATATATAAAACAATAATTAAGATCATATCATACTCGTATAACATAGCACTAAAACGAGTAATTTCGATAAAGCATAAACCGCTATTAATATACCCATTCATCCTCCGTGGATGACAATAAAAGTAACCCCCCCACACTATCAGGGAAAAATGTTCTTGTATATAATAAACTTACTTATATTCTCACTAAACTTCGACTCTCAAGTGCAAATACAATTGTAACAAATGTAGTAACTCATCCATGCCACAAATAACATGCATCCTTATCTGAGGATATAACTCATACTTCTATCCTAATAATCGTCCTGGCTGCTCAAATGGTTACTGGACTTACCACACATGTCTGTCCCAAACCGGATATTTCAATAATTGTTGCCCTTTCCAGGCACAATACCGTGATCCTTACTCTTGTATCGTGAAAAATTTTATAACGCACGGGTTTCACTCCCCACAGAGATACCTCTACACATACTCCACTTATCTTTTGTCTCACAAAACATGTTGGGGTGGTCCATCTCTCGGACGTTGGTAGTCTCGACTCTGAAGACTATCTCCATTGTTCCCTTAGCTTGATGTACCTAAGGAATACACTACTAGTTTTCCACCTCTCTTACTGAAATTACCATCGCTCGGTAGTAATTCCGCTATCGAATTATTTTAACGGTTTCTCCATTGGGTCTTCCTCCTTGTGATGTTTCTCCAACATCATTTTCCCAGTCTTATTCTATAAAAATTCTTCGATTTTTGTATCTCCTTACCCAAGGGAACATTTATCTCCAAATTTACACCACGCGATATAATTACTATCTGTATTTATCATCCAAGCAGAATTCCCCATAAGAGCTAACAATTCTTCTTGTATGTAGATTCTCCCTTTAACATCTTCTTCTCCATACCACCTTCTCCACCCGGTGTAAGGTTCGCTACAACATTAAATTTCTCCTCAAAAGTTGACCCCTGTTTGTCCCTCTTATGTGAGTTCAGAATAACATTCACCTTTCAACCTGAACATCTGATAAAGGAACTTATGGTCAAACCATACGTGTACACCCTCTCGACATTACATTCCACTTTTAAGTGGGTTGCTTGTTTCTCACCATTGAATCTCCGCCCTTACGAGTCAAGGAAAAATTTCTCCCCAATTTTCACTCTCGATTGGCCATACTCCGACATATGTCCAAGCCTTTGGATACATTGCGTTCGTTTGGCTAGCATATGCCGTCTTCGCCTTTCGAGTATTGCTACTTCTGGTTCTCTTCAATGTTACACTTAACTCTGACTCTCCCATTCCAACCTTTTTGGATGTGTCTAATTTGACCCCATTCCTACTATAGCTGTACTCGGAAGTCTCAAGTCGCGCCTTAGCCTTCTATATCATCCAGGACTTTCGTGCCATGATATCGGTGACTTCAACTACGGTCATCCTTCTTTAAATAAATCAATTAACCTCAATAAATATTTGCCTCCTGCTGTCCACCCAAATGTCTTCGCCTGACGTACTACATTATTCGGCACACGAATACACCCGATCGCAATACGATTCGCTATCATATACATCATAGCAGGAGAACGAAATTTTACTAAAGGAATCAACAATCCTAAACATAGGGCTCTATATCAAAGAAAGCTCAGCAGAAACATAATAAGCCGTACAGATCCTAAAGGACACTAGAACCTGATGCTCTGATACCACCTGTGACACCCCGACTAATTAAATACCGGGTAGCTACTCCTTTATTAAATTAATACAAAATGCCAAGTTGACCCAGTTAATAGCATCACTGTCGAAAACATTTTAATGATTACTAACCACCTAGTATTTAAAAAGTAAGATGCCAAATTTTAAGTTAAGTCTGATTAACATGCAATAAAAGAATAATGGAAGAACAACATAAATCCATTCACCATAACGAAGTAATGAAATAACCAACAATGGTAATAAGTCCGGAGGAAAACTCCTCACAACAATCCCACAAATGAAAATAATAAGACAAGTCTGAATTCTGAATTAATTACATGCCCGAAGTCTGAATAACTGAAATAAATGAAATGCCTCTAAAAGAAATGGGCGACATGCCCTACAACTAATAAATACTGAGTATAGAGTCAAGATAGATGAAGCGTCTATAATCAATGTCCTGTAACTTCCACAAACAGCTACAGCTCGTCACCTGAATGAGGATCCTAAGCATGGTGTCCTTGTGGCTGGGCACCTAAAATGGTTTTTACAAAAATAGATTTGAAAGCAAACGGGTCAGAGCCCGAAAGTGGAGAGTATTTTGAAAACAGCAAGTGCTTTAACAACATTTAAAACAATAAATGCAAAATACATGTTAGGACGTGCTCTCACATGAAATACTCACCTCTCGTCTAACTGTGCACTCTTAACGTTCCTATACCCATTCATGTGTTTTCTCATAACTATCTAGTTCCAAAGAGTTTCTAACACTTCTACTCGGTTCACGTTTAATTCCAACCTTAACAATTAAATAAAGAGTTCTACTTTAATTCTCGGATTCCCAATTATTAACAAAACCATTTATTGATATCTGTCCCCTTTTATCTTTTCATAATATTACAATTACTATACCCACAAATTAACATAGCAATTTCCTTTTCATTTAACCGTATATTATTCACATCATAAATATACAATACAAGCACCCAAAGGCTAAGCTGCGGTGCACACATACTCTGTTATCCATCCCGGTACATCACGTACATAAGGATCACAAATTCCGAATCTCTCAGGAATTGTTGGAATAAACACCACACACAAAAATGGAGGCAAACATAATTCAACATATCCATGGTCACGTACATACCTACGCTCCATATTCAGCTGGCTTATTAACTCACAAATAAGTCGTTCTCTTGAACTATGTCCTCGAGGTACCAATCTAAATCCGGGCAACACAAGGATAAGAAGGCCCTAAGCGAACGTAACCTCCCGTGATAGCAAGTATGGTAGGTATGTCATACATATAAAAATCATATACTAAGCATTCACACATCTTAGATAATTCAATATTAATAAAGGTATACTCTACATCCTTATACCATTATTCTAAATTTGTATATTTTACGTCTCCCGATAATATAAAAGTTAAACTGTCGACACGTCTCACGTCGTAGTTTCTTATACTTAAAACCTATCTAAAATAGATTATTAAGTTCCTATTATTCCCACGTATAACATCTTTATTCCTAAGGTCCTTACTTCTGCCCCAAACCTCATTTCATCAACTTATTCAAATTTACACTATTAACCCAAATATTAACTCACTTATCGAATTTCATTAGTTTAGAATAATTCCTCAAATTGAATTCTAATTAAGGTCCAAATTTCATAACCATACCTACTGGACTTCCTTAAGGTTAAGGGTATTCATACGGTCTCCAACAATATTATCCAAGGGTTAACATCATTAAAATTTAAATAGGGAAAAACTTTACTCATTCTGGGAAGGTCGATCGATCGACCTTTTCCTTCGATCGATCGATGGTGGTCGATCGATCGACTGATGAATGTCGATCGATCGATCGCACCAAGTAGGCTGCGGACTGCTTCGTTTTGTAGTTTTCAAATCAACCCAAAACACCATTAACAAGCATGAAACTCTAAGATAACGTTATAATATCATCATACAACCATCCTACAATAGTGTTAACGTTCTAAAACCAATAATTCATCATTCAAGGGCTTTGCATGGATCAAATCTTCAGCAAGAATTCCAGTTTTCTATTTCTTTCAAGAACATTAATAAACTTCTTCTAAAATCCGTTTTTAAATCATCAAGGGTCATAATTCTGAGTTCATAATTCGTCCAGAATGTTTCTACATGCAGTCCCTAACATAGTTCATAGTTTTAAACTTCCAATTCATGGGTCTATATCATCTTCCAAGATAAATTCGAAAATTCCTAAACATGGAAAAGCATGGCATTGAATCAATTGTAATTAAACCACTTGCCTTAATCTTTCTCTGAATTTGATGTTGAATCTTGAAGGCTGAGTTGTTCTCCCTCTCTCTTTCTGCAGAATTCTCTTCTCTCTCTCTCTCTCTACAAGTTTCTCTAAGGATGATGACAATGGAGGTGTGGTTGGTTTTTGGCAAGTTGGAACTATATCTTAACTTCTCCCGTAGCCCATTAAGTCCCTTAGTGTAGTTATTGGGTTTAGTGGATAAAGAATAAGTCATATTTTTGTTTCTAATTTTCGTGGGTTTTAATTCCCAAATTTCCGAAATTACCAAAATGCCCTTTTAAGTTACCGGTATGGCCCAATAATGCCCCGGGACCCAAACTTAACCCCCGGCTAGTGTTTTCTGACTATTTCGACCCTTCCGGACACGTTGACGCACTCAAAATGACCATACGGTTAATAGAAATAAAATTCACTTTTTAATTAAATAAATACATTCCTGACGCGACAGTCACACGCGTCTCAACAAAATTTCCCAAATTGCCGTATTTCAATCTCGCGACAATTTCAATAGTTACAATATTCATATATTGCCATATATACACATTATAATCAAATACCAACTCACATCTCGTTAGTATTTTATCCGGATTAATTCTCAATTAATTCACATTTAATTTAATTAATCCCATAAATAAATATCAATAAAAGTACGGGGTATTACACTTTACATAATAAACTCCCATTTTTCACACATTCATTAAAGACCAAAATTTACATCTGTCTTATTTCATGTTTAGACCCCATAAAAACTTTTCTTAAACTTGTTCACATATTTTATTATTAAAATACTACAAGTTTACGTGCATGAGAAATGGGACTTTTAATTTCTATAATCCTCTTTAGATGGTTTAAACATACATTCATTCTAGAACTTTATACCATTGTGACACACATGTATTTTAAGAGTATTTTTAATTTCTTTAACTTAACAAAATGCCCATCTTATGTGAAACCTTAAAACATGCATTCTCCTTTTATTATTAACAATACTGATAATTCCTTATATTTTTATTCCATAAAAATGTCCATTATTAATTTTACTAGAAAACACACTAGAATAATATTATCACGCATTTTTATTCCATACAAATGTCCATTATTTCTTTTTACTAAAAATATACTAACATAATATTATCACACATTTTTATTCAATAAAAATGTCCATTATTTCTTTTACCAGAAAATACACAAAATTGATATTTTCTTACATTTTTATCCCATTTAAATGTTTATTATCTCTTTAACTAGAAAATACACTAAAATATTATGATCTTGCATTTTTATTCCATAAAGATGTATTTTATTAATTTTACTAGGAATCCATCATCATTTTCATAATAACACTACTTTTAGAATTCAAACAAGATCAAGACTATAATATACACCAAATAGAGTCTTAGATATAGAATAGAGTACCCACCTCAAATGAAGACCAAATCAGTGGAAGGCACGAAAGATTAAGGGAGGTGACAACCCCCCACCTCCTACGGTGGCCTTAAAGTGGTTGTCTTGCACCACCAAGTTTGCCTCCAAGAAAACACCAACAAATACCCTCTACAAAACCTCGATCAATATATTTATTTTCTTCCCAAGAATATCTCCTCAAATACTCATCAAAAACCCAACAACAACTTTTGTATTTTGTAGATCTCTCTTGATAGTGGAGGAAATAAGTATTTTAAGGTGTGAGTATAGTTATTACTTTTAAGAAAATCGGATGATACACTGACTATGGAAGAATAGAAACATTGAGAGTATTTAGAGAGATAAAGAAGACGGTAATGGCAGTGGGGTTATCCAACCCATGTCTCTCTCTCTCTTATAATAATCTACCATCCCTTGTGGATTAAAAGGGAATGTCCATATCCTAAATGTTTCCATATCTAGTGAGAATTCATCCTATCTAGACAACACATTTTATCCAGTGGTCGGTGTGTTGACAACATGTGTGGAAGGTTCTATTCTTATACACGAAACCTACTAAGACCCTTAAGCTAATAAGATTTCTCTGCTTTTGTGTCTGACTTGAAACACTGAGCAATGAACGAGAGGATGGCAACACATAAAGGAAAGGGATTTTCCAAACGTCATTCGAACGACGACTTTGGTCGTTCAAACGACAGCCTTTAGTCATTCGAACGGCGGCTTTGGTCGGTCAAATGATGGGGCTTCTCTTTGGTTGATTTGTCCACTAACTGCCTTACCTCATACAGGGGGGTACCAAACTCAACATAAATAAAAGGGTGGGATTTTTTAACCAATAATCCTCTTAACTTACTTTAATCTTTTACCCACATTTTCTCCAATAATTGACACCAAGTCCCCTCATCAATTTAATTAGGGATATAATCCCATTATACTCACCCAATTTTCAATGTTTCGTACTATCACAACTTTACGCGGGGATTAAATAAAATATTTAGGGTGGGATATTACAAGGACTTAATTTTTTTTTCAACCCACACTTGTGTAAAAACATTCTTTGACATTTTTATTCCATAAAATTGTTCCACTTTAAGTAAATCACCAATATACACTTCATTCGCAAAAACTTATAATTTAGTCCTTTATTAAGTGTTATTTTCCCAAAATGATTATTAAGTTTCTAACTTAGCACTTAAAGCACTTTAAACCATTTTAACACTTTCCTAAAATCACAATTTACTCAAATTTCTTACTTGCTACTTTAACACCTTTAATATAAAAAATACACTTTTTAACATATTAAGGTCCCATTTTATTAACATTTGAAATACACACTTTATTTATGGAATTTTTCTTCTTAATAGCCACTTTACTACTATTAACACATTTAAATCATTTAGTTTCCATTATTAACCTTTATCCCACAACTTATGGAAAATTCACTCTTTACACATTCAAACATCAAACCCACTTACTCACTACATGGATTTCGCACACTTTAAATACCAATTAAAGTGAAATTTTCCCTTCTCCATTTATTCATGTAGTAAATCACAATTTATTCTCATAAAATGGCTCAAACAAGTCTTACACCTTGTATTGCATAAAATCATATTCATTTCCTTTAAAACATCATTAAGAAACATTTTATTGCATAAAATGTTAGATGAATATATTCTGAAATTTTCTATGATTCAAAACCCATTTTGTACAAATGATAAGATGACTAATAATCCACACTTGGATACAAACTAACATCAATCCTACATATATTTAGTATAATATATGTAAATAAGCATGTTGATTTTTAATATACTTTAAACTTATATCAAAGTTGATTTTTCCCACCTTAATTGAGCTCTAAAAATGGAGGAGATGGTGAAAAAGATGTAGGACCCCCACCTCCAAAGGTGGCCTCAAAGGTTTCTCTAAAAGTCCTCAAAAGCAAGCTCCCAAGTATGTTCAACGAATTTTCTTCTTCATCCTCAAGAACATCACGACCACCCCTTCAAACACCCATCAACACTTACCAAGAACACCCTCTTATTTATCCTAAAATTAATCTAGGGATTAATAAGGTAACACAAGGTGTTTAGAGGCTTACTAGTAATGGTTTACATGGTGTGTCTGTCCAGAAACATCTCAATGGAAGTTGTGTGTGTGTGTGTGTGTGTGTGTGTGTGTGTGTGTGCGTGTGTGTGTGTGTGTGTGTGTGTGTGTGTGTGAGAGAGAGAGAGAGAGAGAGAGTGTGTGTTTAAACATATGATGGAGTCTCTCTCTCTATAACCCCTACCATTTTTACCTTCTTATAACTCAAACTAAAGAGTTGCTACCTTAAAAAGGGAACCTCATAACACCAAAACCTTTCCATATCCGGTCATAGGTAGTCCAACAATCGACAACACATCAAATCCAAAGGTTGGTATCAAGATAGCACATAGCCGTAGCCGAAACTGCCCGTGACCTGCTATGCACGGTCGACTGCGGCCAGGGGCCGATCGATTGGGCCCAGTGTGTAAAAACCTATTTTTTCCAATTTTGACCCCATGGTGTCCACATATATATTTTTAGACCCCAATAAATGTGTTCATTATATTTTTACTCCAAACCACAGGCCCTACAAAATTTGCATAAAGTTTCATGTCGTGTGTCGCGTGCTGACAAAATTATCATTTACCCTTTCTCATAATCGTGGGTCACTCGTTTCTTCATTATAATGCGTCGTACCTTATCAATATATTTGTATTAACTAATTGAACATAAATGTTCATCCATGCGGGACATGAAATGTATATTTTTTTCCTTTTTAATCCATACGTGCGACGCGTCACTTTTGTATAATTTTGCCTCAATACTTATGTATTCGTTTCTTAAATAATTTCTTCCTTGATTCAACTACTTCAACTATCATTAAATATTTGTTTTCTAGGGCGGGATATTATAAGTTATAATGAGAATGTCTGTTATTGAATGACATATTACAAGAAAGTTTTAAAAGTAACATAATTAATTTATCTATAATCTCGGCTCTAAAAAACGGATGGTACGACATCAAGGTTTGATCGCCTAGCCACTAAACCCTTGTTCGTGGCACACGAGTACAAAAAGTATCAATTGAACGTTTATGTATTCGGTGCAAGGGTGTATGAGGAAAATATAAATGTATAGAACTCGGGCATTTCATATAAGGATCTTACTTATTTTTTAGTGAGCGTGAAAGATAAAAACCTCATTGAAGATAAAATGACTTACTACGGTGTCATTCGGAATATATTTGAATTGGACTATATAATCTTCAAAGAGGTTGTGTTTTAATATGATTAGGTAAGAGTTGAGGACAAAAATAGTTATAAAGTTGGTCCCGGTACCAATTTGATCATGGTTGACTTGCTCAAGTTAAAGAGCAACGAGCACATGAGCGATGAGCCATTTATTTGTACTTTTTAAAAGGTCAAGCAAGTGTTTTACTCAGAGTATATCAACAACGAGCCATGGTCAATCATCCTACACGTGACAAAGCATCTAACCAGTAGAGCGGATGACTTGGTTTCTCCTACCGAATATCAATCTATTCTAGGTGATAAATCGAATTTTAAATATTTTTTAGATTTGCAATGAGTATTTCAATTATTTGAAATAATGCTTAGTTTGGTATGTAATGCAATAATTAGATTTGTACTCTCATAATGTCATTAACTTTCATTCTTCTAGTGTTTTATATCACTCGGACAGTAGTTTAATGGTTTAATTCATTTAAATTTTATCAGTTTTTGTGGATTTGAATCAAAATTGGTTGGCTGGTTAGTGAATATGTTAATTTGAATTTTAATTAGTTTAAGCGTTAATTCAAAGTCTGTGCCATGACTCGGATTTGAGGCCATTTTTAGATTTGTAATAAGTATTCCAATTATTTGAAACAATGCTTGGTTTGGTTTTTAATGTGGATTTGTATTCTTATATTGTCATTAACTTTCATTCTTCTAGTTATTTAATTCATTTGGATTTTAATCAATTTAATTCTTTTATTCATTTGGATTTGATCATTTTCTCATATATATGTTTCTACTAATAATAACAATTTTTGTAGGAAATGTCTACTTCGGGGCATTAGGGAAATGGGGCGAGGAAGGCTTGTCTAGCACTAGGCCCTTAAAGTGGGGAAAACTGGGGACCACAGTGGAGAACAAGATGTCCTTACAAGCTAGGGTTCTAGAGTTGTTGAAGATGATTGTTGGCCCCGGGTACATGGGTTGGAGGAAAGTTCCCTGCAGCTTAAGATGGCCATATGGGGCGCATTATAGGTACTTGCTCATTTTCTTATTATTTTGTATTGTTTTGTATTTATATATTTTTAATGTATTTTGTAATTTAAATACTACTAACTCACTTTCTTTTTGTTTTGTATTTGTTTGACATGAACAATTCAGCTTGCACCTTAGTTTACGCGACACCACGTTGGAACAATTATGAGATCGATATAAAACGTGGAAGAAAAACATACGTGTATGTTACTTTGGCAGGACTGGGAGTCCATTTTTCAACTTAGGGACACGGTACCCTCGAAGGAGTCCATCTCATTGGCAAGTTGGCAACAGTTTGTCAATAATGAGGTCTCGGAGAGGCAATTGTCCTCTCATCAATCAGGGAGGGAAATTCGATCCAAGAAGGTCGATGTGCACTACTCCGGCCATATGTCTTACACCCAATGGAACACGGAATGGTAATTTTTTAATTTTCATTCATTTTATGCCTTATTTTATTTTATTTAGTTATAATTGTATACTAATTAACTAATTTTGCATTAATTTATTTCAGGAGGTGGGGAGTGGCCCTCGGGGTAAGCCACATAGGCTCGATGCCTATGTGGTAATTCGAACGAAGAAAGGGAAGGATGGGGAGGTCAATCCGAATGTGAATGTTGATGATGCTGGAAATAGCACCACCCTTCAAGGTGTTTGTAAGCTCAATTCAATGTTAACAATGGTAGTATAAGGGTATATACACACATAGTAGAGGGAGGTGAGGAGAAGAGGATTTACACAGAAATATAAGTGGTTCAGCCAATCAGGCCTACGTCCACTATGCAAGTGTGTGATTAATATCACTGTATGAGGGCTCTAATGGCCATAGATACAAGCTCTCAAACTTTCTCTCTCTACTGTGTATTTGAACAGAGTTTCAGCTAGGGTTGCTAACTTTGGATCCTTTGCAAGGTATAGGATGACCTTTATATATAGTACCTGGGGGGGTGTAATGTACCCCCATGCATGCAATGAGCATGTGTGTGTTGATCCAGTCAATCTGAAGATGACATCTGTCACTGTCACATGTAGAGAATGATGATGAAATATTCCCCCCACGTGTGGGGAATGATTTGTTATAACTAACTTGTGTCCACGTGTCCTTATCCACATGTCAATAGGTGCTCGGCCATCGTGTTTGGTCATGACCTCAGCCTGGGAGAAGCCGAGGTTGATAAAGTCTAGCTGCTCATTCAATCTGAGATGGGCTATAAAGGTCTCGGCTTAAGTGAAGCCGAGGTTAAGACTTAGGGTCGTCCTGGGCTGAGGTTGAGCTGGCATGTACCTGGAACATCGATTGATTTACTAATGAGGTTAACCTTGGTAGAAGTACGACTTCCCGCGACCTCGGCCAACCCCTGGCCGAGGTTGTCATTCCCAGGTAAACTGAAGTGTTGTTGACCCTTATTATGAGGTTGGTGGTAGTGTCGGCCCCAGCCGACCTTGCCATGGCCGAGGCCTATTGTCATGGATCCAAGGCATTTCTAACCTCGGCAATGTCTTGGCCGAGGCGGTAGTTTATGGGCCGAGGTGACACTTGGGGCATATCAATCACCCCCCAGCACTTAGTTACATGTGAGAGCAGGTGATTGGGGGATCTCTACACCCTCGAGGTCTTCCTCCTATGTGCCAATGTTCATTTGACACTTGTCCATTGCTGAAGTGTGGCTTGTCTAGCAAGCATGTGTTGTCATCCGTCCTTTAGGGCTCCCACGGCAATGATGGGCCTTGGGAAATGTGCCTCCATATTTAAGGGTTTAAACCCTATTTTTTCCTCCTTCTTCCTCATTTCTATTTCCTGGCACGATTTGCTTCAGCAGCTTTCTCTCTCTAGAAAAGCTTTGGTTTGAGGCATTTGGTGGTGATTCATCGCATCCTCTTCATTCTTCCTTACCATTCCATCCTTAGGTATCCTCTTCCATTCCTTTTCCTTCATTTTTCCTGCAATCTTCTTACTTTTACATTTTCCGGCGAGTTTTGGAGTTTTCCGGTGAGATCTCCATACTTTTAGGCGAACTGCATTTGCTCTAGGTTTGGTAGTTTGATCCTTAAATTGCTTTATTTCATTAGCCAATCTTATTTATCGTTTAGGAGATCCATAAGTGTAGTGTCTTCCTCTGATGCTCAGACCCCTCTACCAACTTCTTGAGGAGTTCCCTTCTCTTAGAGAGAAGACTTTAGAAAAAATTAGGCAAATAGAAAGAGCACAGGAGGAGGCTCGTAGGTCGCAAGAATTCCCTCTCAGACCTATCTTTCCACCACCCCTGAAGGTGATATACCCTGATCCATTGGAACCATTTAGCCAAGCAGAGATCCCTGCTGAACCCGTACCGATGTCTGAGTCTGAGTCTCCACCTCAGACCCTATGTCTGTGGATTCCTTCCAAGAGGCCATGGACTTCACAACTCAACAAGATCAGGCCCCTGATCAACCCGAGGTCTCTAGTCGGGCCTCGTCCCATAATGATTTAAGCACCTCGTCTTTTTCCTCAGAGGTTGAGGTTGTTAAGCCGAGTGTGGCTATTCCACCCATTCTTGACGCCATTCCCCTATCGGCCGTTACTAGGGCTGAGTTCGCTCAGAGGTTCCCAAGTAATCCATCAATGTCTGCTCAGGCCGACATTGAGTTAGACAATAACGATGATGACGACGTTGAAAGTGATGTCGACGTCTCTGAGGCGGCCGATATCGAGAGTACCGTTACTGAGGTAGACCTTCTTTGCTTCAGATATCGGTACTCCATCAACCCCTCCATAAAGCTTAGGAGACCTCTGAGGGAAGAGAGGTCCTACCATGGCCGAGATGGTGAGATCTGCTTGTACGAGCAGATGTTCAAGTTAGGGTTTCGTTTTCCCATCCATCCCATTATTAGGTCCATCCTGGCCTACATCAATTTGGCCCCTTCCCAATTGTTCCCTAATGCTTGGAGGGTCATAATTGGGGCCATAGTCCTATGGAGGGATGTTCACCATTCGGACCTTCCAGTCCAGGTCTTTGTTGGTTGCTATGTCCCCTCCTCTGCCAAAAATCGTCCGAGCTACTATCATTTTGTACCTTTGAAGCCTGAGAAAAAGATGCTCCAGATAACTCAGACTTCCAACCACAACTGGAAGCCTCGATACTTCTTTGCTTCAGGGCCATGGGAATTTGGTCCGTGTGTTCCCTCTTCCCTTCTAGAGCCGAGCATGCCCCTAAGATGGGGTAAGGTCACAATGTCTGCGAAGGTCGACCCTGGTCTGAGCCTGCAGAACCTTCAGAAGGTGAAAGCCCTTCAAGATCAGGGGATGCATGGTCTGCTCGTTAAATTTGAACACTTGATGACCCCCTGCTACCTCTCTGAGACTGGTCTAGGTGGAAGTCCTCTTGCCGAGCTTGGTAAGCATTTTTTATTCCAAGTCGAACCTCTGAGTTTATGCATGTCTGATCCTCTAACTCAAACCTTTCAATTTCACAGAGCGTCCGAAGGATTTCTCAGACGAGCTTTGGGAAATGGTTGCGCCGAGTTTAACAAAGCTTGCGAAGAAGGCAGGTCTTAATGCTCCTCCTCCAGCTCCCTCAACCTCGAAGCCTCAAGCCACCAATAAGAGAGCTTCTACTGAACATGCCCCTGAGGATCAGAGGAAGAAGAAAAAAGGTGGGGACTCTGCCATCCCAATATCCTCTGCCGACGTGTTGGCTACTCGTATAGATCAACTAAAAATCAACGACAGCATCATAGGTCACAGCCTACAGGCGTTGGATGCCATCAGCTCTGCCATGACCGAGGCTGACAAACGTTTCTGTCAGTCAATGGATACGCCTCTTCTTATTGAATTTGGTCTCCACAGGTCCATTCAGGTATGACTTCAGATTTCTTTATAGTTTCCAAATATAACCTCGGATTTGACTTTCAACTCATATACATGATCACATAATTTGTAGGGCCTGTCCACCATGCATCATCTCTCCAACTGGACTCTGAGGAAGTTACCCGTCATCCAGAAGGGGCAAGAGGCCGAGAAGGTACAAAGCACAGTGAACGCCGAAATAGACCGCTTAAAGTCTGAAGCAAAAGAGTCTGAGAAGAAAGAGCAGGGGTGGAGAAGGAGATCTCCAAGCTCAAGAAGGACCATGTTGTGTCTCTGAAGGCCAAGGATGATGTTCTGCAGTAGAAGGTCAACTCGGTAGTGAAGGCATCCCTCGATGATGCCTCTAAGGGGATATTAGCTGAATATAAAACCTCTGATGAATTTATGAGCTTCGGCTTTGAGTACATTGAGAGAGGTATCAAAACTACTACCAAATGGGCAGTTGTCAAGGAGAAGGAGGCTGGAAGTCTGAAGGCCTTTGATTTCATTGGTCTCGGCTTTGCTAACCCTCGGCTTGCCCAAGCCCTTAAAGAGGTGGAGGAGGAAGTCGCGGCACCTACAGAGACTGCACCACTAGATGGCACTGAGATAGAAGGAGCTGATCACAGAGAAGACACTACCGAGGTAACCAACATCGTCCAATAGGATCAGGCTGCGGACACCAGCACTCGTCCCTCTGACCCTTAGGCTAATTGTGAAGATTTTCGATATTTTTTGTAACCCCTGATTGGATATAGCCTCTGAGTAGCATGTAAAACTTTAAGGTTTTTAAATTTTTATAATTGGAATGACAACCTCTGAGGAGGGTTTTTACTTCATTTACTTTGTTGAATGCTTGTCATGCGATGTTTTAGCTCTGAAGCTTGTGCAATGGTGTATGCTTGAACTAAATTAGTAACCTTATCTCAGACCTCGTCACCACTTAATGATGTTATAAGGGTCTGAGGTCATCACCTAAGATGTTATTCTCATTATTAATCTCACCAAATTAATGATGTTAGGGGTCTGAGGTCATCCGTGTATGTGCATGACCTCAGACCTTGTCACCACTGAGTGATGTTATAAGGGTCTGAGGTCATCACCTAAGATGTTATCCTCATTATTAATCTCACTAAATTAATGATGTTAGGGGTCTGAGGTCATCCAATTATGGTGTCTGACCTCAGACCACATCACCAGTTAATGATGTTATAAGGGTCTGAGGTCATCACCTAAGATGTTATCCTCATTATTGATCTCACCAAATTAATGATGTTAAGGGTCCGAGGTCATCCAAGTATGGTGTCTGACCTCAGACCACATCACCATTTAATGATGTTATAAGGGTCTGAGGTCATCACCTAAGATGTTATCCTCATTATTAATCTCACCAAAAAAAATATTAATGATGTTAAGGGTCTGAAGTCATCCAAGTATGGTGTCTGACCTCAGACCACATCACCAGTTAATGATGTTATAAGGGTCTGAGGTCATCACCTAAGATGTTATCCTAATTATTAATCTCACCAAATTAATGATGTTAAGGGTCTGAAGTCATCCAAGTATGGTGTCTGACCTCATACCACATCACCAGTTAATGATGTTATAAGGGTCTGAGGTCATCACCTAAGATGTTATCCTCATTATTAATCTCACCAAATTAATGATGTTAAAGGTCTGAGGTCATCCGAGTATGGTGTCTGACCTCAGACCTTGTCACCAAATCATGATGTTATAAGGGTTTGAGGTCATCAACTAAGATGTTATACTCATTATTAATCTCACCAAATTAATGATGTTAGGGGTTTGAGGTCATCCGAGTATGTGCCTGACCTCAGACCTTGTCACTACTGAGTGATGTTATAAGGGTCTGAGGTCATCACCTAAGATGTTATCCTCATTATTAATCTCACCAAATTAATGATGTTAGGGGTCTGAGGTCATCCGAGTATGGTGTCTGACCTCAGACCTTGTCACCAAATCATGATGTTATAAGGGTCTGAGGTCATCAACTAAGATGTTATTCTCATTATTAATCTCACCAAATTAATGATGTTAGGGGTATGAGGTCATCCGAGTATGTGCCTGACCTCAGACCTTGTCACCACTGAGTGATGTTATAAGGGTCAGAGGTAATCACCTAAGATGTTATCCTCATTATTAATCTCACCAAATTAATGATGTTAGGGGTCTGAGGTCATCCAAGTATGGTGTCTGACCTCAGACCTTGTCACCAGTTAATGATGTTATAAGGGTCTGAGGTCATCAACTAAGATGTTATCCTCATAATTTTTGACATTAGAGCACAATGAGGCAAGAACCGTCATGGAAACTGATCTTTTATTAATAACCTCTTCATAATAAGATGGTACATTTACATAACTCTTTGTAACATCATATGTAATACTTTTTTAGGTGATCAGCATTCCATGGGTTAGCGAAAGGTTCCCCTTCTAGGTTTTCTAGCATGTAGGTGCCAGGCACAACCTCTTCAATCACTTTGTAGGGACCATGCCAGTTTGGGTAGAGCTTGTTTGTTTTCTGCAAGGTCTTCTTTAGCATTAGGTTTCCCACAGTGATGGGTGTTGACTTCACCCTCTGATTGTAGAATTTCGCTGCTCTCTGCTGGTAAGCTGCTTTTCTGATCTCTGCGTCTTCTCTTCTCTCTTCAATCAGATCTAGGTCTAGCCTCCTTTCTTCCCTATTTTTATCATGGTCATAAGTCTGAACCCTGTGAGTAGGGAGTCCCACCTCTGTTGGTATGACATCCTCTGAGCCATGTGCAAGCATGAACGGGGTTTCTTCTATAGGTGTCCTTACCGTGAATCTGTAGGCCCATAACACAGCGTAGACATCTTAAATCCATCTTCCCTTCGCTTTTTCTAACCTCTTCTTGATTCTGTCGAGGATTGTTCTATTCGTGACCTCGGTCTGATTGTTTGCCTGAGGTCGGCCAGGACATGAGAAGAACTGCTTTATCCCAACTCGTACGCAATACTTCTCTAAAGAGGAGTTCTTGAACTGGGTCCCACGGTCTGAGATGAGAGTGTTTGGGAGGCCGTGTCTGCATATGATGTTCCTCCAAATAAATTGAAAGGTCTTCTGTTCTGTGATCATTATCATCGGCTCTGCCTCCACCCACTTTGAGAAGTAGTCAATAGCGACTATCAGGAACCGGTAACTGTTGGCAGCTCTTGGTAGAGGTCCCACTAAGTCAATCCCCCATACTGCAAATGGCCATGGAGAGGTGATTTACATCAGAGGTTGATGAGGTTGATGTGGAATAGTGGCGAATCTCTGACATTTATCACACCTCTTTACGTAAGCTGCAGCATCTTTGGCCAAGGTTGGCCACCAGTATCCCTATGTAATGATTCTCTTGGCCAAGGGTCTTCCTCCTATGTGGCTAGAGCAAGAACCCTCATGAACTTCCTGTAAGACCTCAGGAACTTCGGTGGGATGCACACATCTGAGGAGAGGCAATAGAAATCCCTTTTTGTACAAGGCGTCTCCTATTATCGAGAACTTGGCAGCCCTGTATCTCAATTTCCACCTCTCTAACTTGGATTCGGGTAGCTCTCCCTCTCTGATATACCTGATGAGGGGGTCCATCCATGAGTCTCCTACATTCAAATTGAGACAAGGGCTACATACCTCTTCTTCCTCAATGGTCGCTTTTCCTAAGACCTCGACCGGAACTGTCCTTCTGATGTCTGTCTTCGTCGCTGAGGCCAACCTTGCCAATGCGTCTGCGTGGCTGTTACTTTGTTGAGGTACTCTCTTCAGTTTTGTCTCTTCGAAATATTCTAACATCATTCTCACCTTCTTCAGATACTTGGCCATCCTTTCATCTTTGGCCTCATAGACTCCCAATACTTGATTGACAACCAACCTTGAGTCGCTATGAAGTAGGAGACGTTTTACACCCATAGTCTTTGCCAATGAGAGACCTATTATCATAGCTTTTTATTCCGATGCCTTGAAGTTGAACCTCAATGCGTATTCGATGTTGGCACCATCTGGAGCTGAAAGTATTAACCCTGCACCGCTTCCATTATCGCAGGAAGAACCATCAACGAAGAGGTTCCAAATGTCTGTATCCGTTGCGAAGGCCACTTCTGACATGATTCCTTTCTGAAAGAGGTACCGATCCTCCTCGTTCTCTGCTACTTTTTTCCTGATCTTTTTGGACACAACTTCTTCCTGATCTCAGGAGACGTTCGGCGCCATCTCTTCCTGCTCTCGGAAGACGTTGGGTGTCGTCTCTTCCTGGTCCCGGAAGACACTGCTATTTGACCCTTCAGCACCCTCTAGATCATTCTTTGCCTCGACCTCTTCCCAAGTGAATTCAGTAACAAAGTCTGTGAGGGCCTGCCCCTTGATGGTTGTCCTAGGTTGGTAGGTAAGGTCATACTCCCCCAACTCAATGGCCCAAGTCATCAACCTTCCAGATTTCTCAGGTTTATGCAGGACCTGTCTTAGTGGTGAGTCGGTAAGGACAACCATGGAGTGGGCTTGGAAGTAGGGCTTCATCTTCCTTGAAGCATGAATCAGGGCGTAGGCCAGCTTTTCCATACGAGGGTAGTTTTTTTCATACCTTTGAAGGGCTTTACTGTTGAAATACACAGGCCTTTGGATTCCAACATCTTCCCGCACTATGGCTGCACTGACAGCCGATTTAGAGACTGCTAGATACACATATAATTTCTCTCCTATTATGGGCCGAGATAGTAGCAAGGGAGACCCAAGGTAAGACTTGAGTTGGTTGAATGCTTCTTCGCACTCTTCATCCCACTGGAAGGCCTTTCTAAGCACTTTAAAGAACGGAAGACACTTGTCCATTGCCCTAGAAATAAATCTGTTAAGTGCAGCCACTCTCCCCGTGAGTCTTTGGACGTCTTTGATACTCCTCGGTGTCTTCATATCAAGCAACGCCTTGATTTTCTCAGGGTTTGCTTCAATTCCTCTTTGATTGACAATGAATCCCAGAAACTACCCACCTCCTACCCCGAAGACACACTTCACTGGGTTGAGCTTCATCCTGTATAAGTCCATAGTATCGAAGGTCTTTTCAAGGTCTGCCACATGAGTGCAAGCTTTTAAGCTCTTCGTTAGCATATCGTCTACATACACCTCCATAGTCTTGCCTATTTGATCTTTGAACATCTTATTCACAAGATGTTGGTATGTTGCCCCTACATTTTTAGACCGAAGGGCATCACTTTGTAGCAGTACGTCCCTTTGTCGGTAATGAAGGTTGTCTTCTCTGAGTCTTCCGCATCCATTAAGATCTGGTTATAGCCTGAATACGCGTCCATGAAGCTCATGAGCTCATGTCCTGCAGTAGCATCCACCATCTGATCTATCCGAGGTAAGGGATAGCTATCTTTTGGGCAAGACCTGTTCAGGTCAGTGAAATCAACACACATCCTCCACTTCCCATTGGCTTTGGGCATGATGACTGCATTTGATAACCACTACGGATATATGACTTCTCTTATAAACTCAGCCTCTTCTAATTTTTTGACCTCTTCCCGGATGACTTCGTACTTCTCCCTGGAGTAAACTCTTCGTCTTTGTTTGATAGGCATGGCATCTTTGGTCACGTTAAGCTTGTGACTCATAACCTCAGGGTTGATGCCGGGCATGTCTGCGTGACTCCAAGCGAAGACACTCTGCCTCTTCCTAAGGAAGTTTATCAGCTCTTCCTTTATTTTTGTCTTTAGGGTTTTACCGACCTGGATGGTTTTTTCTGGCTCGTCCTCATTGAGGACGATGGATTCTACCTCTTCTGCGGCCTCTCCCTTCTTTAACTTTGTTTCATCTCTCGGGTCCAATGTATCAATATTGTAGGTGGTGGTTGCCCTCTTATAGGCCTCTCTCTCTTCGGTCGAGTTGAGTAACATTCTCGCGCTATGGTCTGGTCACCTTGCACTTCCCCTACCCCATAGGGGGTCGGTAATTTTAGCATCTAGTGGATCATCGACGGCACAGCTTCAAACTCCTTAAAGGCCACTCTTCCTATGATGAGGTTATAGGCCGATAAGACGTTCTCGTCGATCACGAAAAAATTTATCTTCCGGGTCAACCTCTTGGGCCACTCGTCACCCATCTGAACGTCCATCTCATACATGCCCAATGGGTGGACCTTTTCGCCGCTGAAGCCCATCAAAGGATGATGATAGGGTACCAGCCTAGCTCTGCTAAGACCTAGGCTCTTGAAGCAAGGCCAAAACATCACGTCTGCTGAACTCCCCCCGTCCACGAGGATCCTCTGCACCTCGCACCCATGCACCCTTGTTGTTATTACCAAAGGGTCATCATGGGGGGCTAAGATACCTTTAAAGTCAAGTTGGAAGAACCCAACTATAAGGGTGTCCATGTCCACCTTCTTTCTTTTCTGCATTGCGTCGAAAGACGTTAAATTGACAACCTCATGTTTGGCCACTGACTTGGCCTCTGCCACATGAGCTTTCCTGTCAGCCACTTCAGAGCTACCTCCTGCCAGTCCTCCGCATATGCTGTCAACACCAAAGGAGATCATGCCAGCCCTCTTCACTGGGGTGTTGTCATCTTTCAGCGGGAGGTCCGAATTGTCTTCATCATCACCTTCTGAATCATTGTCTCTTCTAGCTGGGACATCGTCACGGCATCTGTCGTTTTGCCTCTTTCTAGGGTCATCTCTTCCCCCTTTAGGTGTCTTACCATCAACATACTTCCTCAATTTTCCGAATTTTAACATTTTTTTAATCTCATCCTTCAAGGCGAAGCATCTGTCTGTGACATGGCCATGGTCCTGGTGGAACTCACACCACAAGTTTTTGTTCCTCTTATTTGGCGGAGCCTTCAATTTTTCTGGCCACCTCAGAGTCCTATCATTCTTGATCTCGTTGAGGATATGCTCACAGCTCACAGTTAGAGGAGTATAGTGAGGGAACTTGTCATCGGCTGACCTCTTCTTTCCATCTTTCTTTCTCTGGGACTTCCCGCTACTACCGCGGTTCTCATCCTCATACTTGGCGGCCATTGCCTCTTCGGCATTCATGACTTTCCCCGTAGTTGCCAGTAGCTCGGCCATGGACCTGGGAGGGTCTTCCATAAGTTTCCATAACAACTTTCCTTTCGGAAGCCCTCCTATGAGGGCGATCATGGCTATATTCTCTTTGTAGTCTTCAACCTCAAGTTTCTCTTTGTTGAACCTGGCGATGTAGTCTCTTAGGCTCTTGTCCTTGCCCTGCTTGACATACAGTAGGTGAGTGGTCTTCTTTTGAGGTCTTACCCCAAAGAATAAGTTGTGAATGAATCGTTCAGCCAAACCTTTGAAGTTCTCAATTGAAATCTTCGGAAGAGAAGTAAACCAGCTGTGTGCTGCTCCTGTCAAAGTACCAGAGAAGGGCCGACACTTCATCTCATCAGGTATTGAGTAGATGTCTGTTGCTGACTGATACATCTCAATGTGATGTACAGGGTTGGTACTACCATCATACTTGGGAGAGACCACGGGAAGTTTAAACTTTGCAGGAGTCGAGAAGCTCACTATCTTAGCCACAAATGGAGAGCCCTCCGAGTAACCCCTTTGTAACGGGTCCCTACTCTTGATGAGGTTTCCTATCTTCTCCTCAAGACATTGGATAGAGTCATTCCATGGTCTCCTGTCGTCATCCTGGCCGAGGTTGTCCCCAGTCACCTCCAAGGGATGGACTGAGGGTTCCCCTACCGCAGCACAACATCGGCTATTGACCTCTTCTTGGTCCCTGCTCCTTTTTTCACGAGGTCGGCCTTGGTCAGGCCAACCTGGTCTGTCCCCTCTTTGTGAGCCGGCAGCACTTCTCAATCTGGATAACCTCTGTCTTAGGTCATTCACTGGGCCCAACCTCTAAAAGGCTGACCCTTTGCTCAATCGATCAAAAGCTGATCCTCGTTGTTGGGCCTCTTCAGCTCTTCGGCCAACACATCCTCGGCTCTGCTGAAGAGGACGAACCGTATTATTCGAAACCTCATACGGCTCCCAATAATCTTCCGGAACCTCTTCCGCCTCTAGATCGTCATACATGTCCACTGGGCAAGGGTTTCCTTGCCTCCCCAGGCGTAAGCGCCTAGGGTCAGCAACGTCCCTCCTACGCTGAGGTGCAGGTTGGTCCTTCATTGGTGCCTGGGGTGGTCCCCTGGCGTTAGGATGTGGCTAGACAGCCGCCGGAGTGATCATATCCGGTGAGACTCCAGGTGGTCTCATCATAGTTTGGTTGAGCTGTGCAAACTGTTCCTGCCTAGCTTGCTATGTTGCAGCCAAATACCTCAAGGCTGCAGCTACCTCCGCCATTTCGTACTGTGGTGGTGCCTGGCTGGAGCTTGGCCCTCCCCCACCTAGCGGAGGAAGAGGTGGTGGAAATTCCGGTGCCATGTGTCAGTTAATAAAGAGCTTAGGTAGCAAGTGAGCTTGATACCTTAAAGGACCTCTTTCAATGGTGAAACAGCTCCACGCAAGGGGTGGTTCCTGGTTCACCACCAGAGTCTTCGGTGAGGTCAAGGTGAAGAAGAGGAAGAGACAGCTTCTCTTCCCACAGACGGTGCCAAAATGATGATGCTAGAAATAGCACCACCCTTCAAGGTGTTTGTAAACTCAATTCAATGTTAACAATGGCAGTATAAGGGTATATACACACATAGTAGAGGGAGGTGAGGATAAGAGGATTTACACCAAAATATAAGTGGTTCATCCAATCAGGCCTACGTCCACTATGCAAGTGTGTGATTAATATCAATGTATGAGGGATCTAATGGCCATAGATATAAGCTCTCAAACTTTCTCTCTCCACTGTGTATTTGAACAGAGTTTCAGCTAGGGTTGCTAACTTTGGATCCTTTGCAAGGTAGAGGATGACCTCTATATATAGTACCTGGGGGGTGTAATGTACCCCCCATGCATGCAATGAGCATGTGTGTGTTGATCCAGCCAATCTGAAGAAGACATCTGTCACTGTCACATGTAGAGAATGATGATGAAATATTCCCCCCACGTGTGGGGAATGATTTGTTATAATTGACTTGTGTCCACGTGTCCTTATCCACATGTCAATAGGTTCTCGGCCATCGTGCTTGGTCATGACCTCGGCCTGGGAGAAGTCGAGGTTGATAAAGTCTAGCTGCTCATTCAATCTGAGATGGGCTATGAAGGTCTCGGCTTAAGTGAAGTCGAGGTTAAGACTTAGGGTCGGCCTGGGCCGAGGTTGAGCTGGCATGTACCTGGAACATCGACTGATTTACTGATGAGGTTAACCTTGGTAGAAGTACGGCTTCCCGCGACCTCGGCCAACCCCTGGCCGCGGTTATCATTCCCAGGTAAACTGAAGTGCTGCTGACCCTTATGATGAGGTTGGTGGTAGTGTCGGCCCCGGCCGACCTTGCCATGGCCGAGGCCTGTTGTCATGGATCCAAGGCATTTCCAACCTCGGCAATGTCTTGGCCGAGGTGGTAGTTTATGGGCCTAGGTGACACTTGGGGCATATCATATGCTACTATTATAAGTTAAAATATTAATTACGTTATAAAAATAAAATTTTATAATCACATACTTTCTTATTAATTTATCTAACCTTATACCTTTTTGTTGTTTTAGGAATAGCTTAAGGAAGTGCACAACTCCCAGAGTGATGCCGACAAGGAATTTGTTGCTACGAATGCACTCATCCAAGTGTTCAGGCGAGATCAAAGCGGTCGTACTCGGGGGGTGACATCTCAGGTGGGGGAGATGAGGCTCGTTGGGATTGCGTCGAGAAATGTAGGGCTGGCTCGCAAGGTGGATGAGTTGTCGACAAATTGCGGGCCCGCGAGGTTAGAAAACATAGAGAGAACAATGCATACAATGTTATAATATTTCAAGGGTGACTTTAAAGGCTCGGGGAAGGGCAAGGAGAAAACGGTGGATAAGGGGACCACTGCTTCGTCTTTCTCACCCTCACCGATATCCCCTACCTCCTCGTCTACATATGATAAGATATTCGCCACCCCCCACCCATACCCCCATCCCAAGGCCAGTTTCAACAATTGGTTGGCCTATTGTGTATATAGTAGACACACGAGGTGTCCATAGAATAACTAAGGGGTTGAGGGACCCAGATACGCATCGTGGTACTCTGTTGCAAAACCATCTATTGCAATCGCACGAGGCATGAGTCCTTGTCACAGATGTGTATGTGGGAAAAGAGAATGAACCCTTGTGGTTGAGCGAGCAATGCGGCGTTACTACTATTGATGGTTGTCTCAATTCCTATATAGTGTGACCTACCTTCATCCCTCAAAGTGATGATCGATGAACAATTATTTGTAATAATTTGATTACTATGTTTTTATTATGATTATGAACAGTAACTTTCAATATTGAATATTGAATTATTTTTTATTGTTTATTGTTTGATACAATGATTGAATAAATGTTGTATGGCTTTTGATATTATGAATGAATTATTTGTAATATATATGTTTGTTGTAATGGGTGTTGGAACAAGATAAAATAGATTGCTAGGCAGTGGCAGTGGCCATAACTGCCCAGCAGTTTTTTTTAATGTTGCCCAGTATTGTCACAGACTTTGACCGTGATAAGTCCGTGACAAAGAAAAACTTGTCACGACTTTGACCATGACAAGTTAATAATTGTCACAAACTTTTCACGGTCAAAGTTCGTGATAAGTTTTTTTTTGTCACGGACTTTGATCGTAACATGTTCGTGACAATTATTATTGTAACCCCCAAACTTGTCTCATTTTTTTACCGTGACAAGGGTGCGTTGTCAAGGTTTTTAACTGTGACAATTCTCCAGTTTTGGCGTAGTGATACGGGAGATGTATAACTATAAATGTATGACTTGAGAATAATGTTACGAATATACGGGAGATGTATGTACTAAATCCTTAGCCTGATTGGAGATTTTGAGAGTTGAGATACTTTTTTTAAATTATAACTAGAGACAGTTATTGATGCTATGTTTAGTAAATAAGTTAACTTTAATGTAAGAGATTACAATATAATAAATGATACTTAATCAATAGATGAAACTATGTCACGTTGGGCTATACACGGATTCGGGGGTATAACTACTTACTTATTTTAGATTTCTTGGGTTGGGTAACTTACATAACTTAAAATCTACTTAATCTGACACTAAGGTGTATTATAATTATTATTGTGGCCAAATATGAGTTAATTTCTTATTCCTTGTAGACTTGTTGTTTACATTGTTATTGAATTTGTTTTTCACTGGTCTTAAACCATCGTTGTCACCTTAGACTTGGGTTGATCGTTGGAGGAGCATCTCTAATGAAATTCCATTCATCATTCCTAAGATGTAGAAGTCGAGCAATGTAGCTCATTCATATCTTTGTATTCATGTTAGATTTCAATACATGCGATGGTATTCTTACTGTTTATCCCGAATTATAGATTGTACATGTGGTACTTGTATTCAGAGATAGATATTATTTTAATGAGATACATATTATATTTCAGAGTTGAATTTGTTTTGTATCAACAGTTGGATGGTATCATAAATGGTTTTTATTTATTAGTATTTTATTATCTCGTACATTATTTACTGGTTCAGTTTTATTTTATTATGCTGAGAATGTTATCAAATATTTTTTTCATTCCTGTGATTTTTGTATTATTCACTGGGCATTACAGTGTCTCTAGAATGTCTTCAAAGCCACTAGAGTATCTTCGAAGTCCGCTGCCAAAACCTTGGAGATGCCGTGTCGAAGTTACAATACCGAAGGTTTGCCATAGAATCAAAAGAGACATGAAATGAGTTAAGGGATCAAAAGAGACATGAAATGAGTTAAGGGGGAGAGAGAGAGAGAGAGAGAGAGAGAGAGAGAGAGAGAGAGAGAGAGAGAGAGAGAGAGAGAGAGAGAAGAATTATGAGTGAATTAGTTATAATAAAGGTTACTTTGGTATACTCTAAAAAGGCAGAATATTATTGTTTCTAGGACCATTTCCAGGTTCTTTAGAAAACTGTCGAAATGTACTTTTATAAAATGGTTTTGACATAACTTAAACTCCACAACATTAAGAAAGATATCATAAAAAATTTAGTACATGTGTTTGCAAAATGACAAAAATATATGCAAACTCCAGTTATATACAGGACTCCTGTGGAATTCAAATCGCCATGAGAGTTCGACCAGAAAGTGTACTACTATGAGAGACTCTAACCCTACCGCGGGCACAGATGATCCCCTGCCATACTCGGTCCTCCTGGTGTCGTAGTTGAACTGCATGTTTGTGTAACCTAATGCTACATGCTAATGATTTTTCTGGTGATTTACAATCTGATCTTTGGTCACGGACTGACTAGTCATCCCAAGCGATGCAAAAATGGGATAGATGTAAACCCAAGTTTTTGACTCCAACAACTATCCTCACATACCACACATGAATATCATCTCCTTGCAAAAAGAAAATCCCAGTGATGCGAGAGTGCATCAATCCTCCCTATCAACGTGGTTGCTCCCCCCCCCCCCCCCCCCATGGTTGCCATCAATGGATATTGATGTCTCAACTTGAGTTGGTTGTGGAACATATGAACTTTGTAATGGACCAACCATGTAGCATTCACCCTATCATGTCCATCAGGCTAAAATACGAGATAATGATTGTATACGCGGCAAGGTCGGCTCTGAAGTTTTAGGGGCCTTAGGCGGACAATCAATTTGTGGCCCTTTACATAAAAAAATCAAATTAAAGAAAATGTGTTCTTCTAATATTTTTCGATGCAAAATTATCAATTAAATCATTAAATTTATTTTTTGTTAACAAATCTTCTTCAATTGATAAAATGTCTAATCCATTTAATTTTTATTCTGACATGGTAGAACAAATGTAAGATTTTATCAATTTTAACTTTGAAAAACTTCTGTCGATCGAGGCAACCTAATGGGCATTGTCAAAATTATTTAATCCAAGCATTTGAAAAAATACAATCATTATCTAATTCTTCTAAATTTTGATGTTCAATAACATTTTCATTATCTAAATATTCTATATTTTGATGTTCAACATCAACATGTTCTTTCTATTTTTTTTAGTTTATTAAAATATTTGTTTAGTGAACGCACTAATTTTGTTTCTTCTTCAATTTATTTTTATCTTTTTCTTTTTTCGTGATCAGAGGGATATTTTCTAGTAGACATATTAATCACACAATAACAAGTGTAATTTACAAACACAAAATTTAATCACACAATGTAACACCACACCCATTCTGGCAAGCGAGGTGGTCAGCCTCTGCGGCCAAACTACGTTGAGCGTTAGTAAATAAGCTATCATTTTTAACATGTAGCAGATATATGAGACATATAAGATTTTTTCACAAGATAATATTCAAATTTAATCTCATCCATATAAGCATTCATGCAATATCAAAAATCCATCACCATTCTATCTCCAAAAATTCAACTCTAAATATATAAATGAACCAAAATGAAACAATCCAGCTATGAAAATCTGACTCAATCCATAAACAACTGTGGAACCGATTGGCCCACCAAATCCATAAAAAGTGTCCCATAATAAAAAGTGACGGAATGGAAAGTAATCCTAAACTGTTAAAGCGTCTAAAATAAATCTTCAACTGTATCTCCAATCACGCCTGTGCAGCTACTCCAGCGCTATACCTGAAATGTTAGTCAATGCAATGGGTCAGAGCCCACCGCATGAATACTAGCTATTCTTTCCAACTAGGGTCCGTGAACCCAAACAATAGTATTATATATGATAAACATCACAATAGAGTATTTTAAATAAATGAGATATATATTAACGATGCGAGTAAAATAAATTACCACCAACTACTCACATGTACCGGTCACCATTCTATAAGTCCAATTATTATTTTTCTGTCATTTAAAAATATTAAGTGATTAATCCCATTTAATTCAATTAATCAAATTATGATTATAGCGACGTCGTCGTAGCCAACCATCCTTCCTATTAGTCCTGCACTTATTAGAGCATGCCTAAGGCTTTTCATCACTCACATTCCCCTCGCTATATCCAGCCGGCCCAATTTCGTTAGCCCTGCACTTATTGATGAGGTTCCACGCACGACGCATCATAATAGTCAGTCAACCCATATTCTGTCAGCCAACACACTCACATTGCAATAGTCAACCAACCCGTACTCTGTCAGTCTTGCACTTATTGACGACACATTTCCATTTAATACTCATTTATTATCTTAGGCATTAATTCTCAATTTCTCAATTGCTCATTATTTCTATTAGCCCCATCCTTTTATCGAGTGTAAATCTTCAAAACCACCCCTAGTCTCATACCTAAAGGTCTCCAAAGCAAAAGTACGTCCTACCCTATCATATAGGATAAATTTCTACCCTCAAGCACCCCCTAGTCTTGCATCTAGCACTATCAAAGTAACGGAACGACATAAAAGTCATCCCTACCCAAAAATATCCCCTCCGTAGGAATCTACACTAACTAGTCTCATACCTAGAAAGTATTAACCACTACTAAGTCATACTTACTAGTCTCATACCTAGCAATCACTCCTAAAATAAAGGTGAGAGCATAACTACCCAAAAATCTCGTCGTCCCCGCAATGTCAGATATAATTAAATCGATAAGTCGCATAAGACATTTTATCAACGATTCTACCAATTTCTCATAAGATCACAAATTAATCTAATTTCACTCATCCAATCAATCTTCATAATTAAACAACTTATTGTATGCAGCCAATACAATTTCATCATCATGCAAGTTTATGGTGCACGCAACAATAGTTTCTCTTTTATCACACCTACATAATTTTATATGATTTCACAAGTCACTTTCAATTAATAAGGCTATTATGATTTTCTAACATGCAAATCTACTTTCATATTAACTAAAATTCATCATCTACCCTAAACACACAAGATTTATAAGTCTTAATTCATATTAAGAATTTTTTTCATAAAAACAGTCCCAACATAGATTTTACTTTTCCTAATTAAGGTTTCTAGTTTATTTTAAGAAAATCATGCAGATTAATATTTAGGCAGTATATAAAACGCATAATACTAAAGAGAAATAATAAAACATGCCTTAGAAAAATCGTTTGAGAATTCTGAATTAATGGTCACGTCGCTCTCGAGAAGATGACAAAAACGTGTTTTGGATGATCTTGAAAAAACTCGGTTTGAACCTCCAAATCTAGTGTTTTGTAGATGGAAGAAGTTGAAAAAGAGAAGTTTACTTCTCTTAGGTTTTATGTAAATGTGTTTTTAAAGGTCTAACCCTGAAATACATTTATAAAAATAAGTGGAAGTGTTTTAGTGCAACTCAAACTCGTCAAAAAGAAGTGAACTGCTAAAAGTCTGACTCGGCAAATCGTTTCGCCAGCCCATCTGAACTGGTTCGAATGTACTGAAAGACCCAATTTTGCTACGGATTTATAAAAAGGTTAAAATGTTCAAATTTTAATTCGATTTAATTCCGATCGAAACTCTCATTTTCTAAAAATCAAATCAACATTTTTCATTAATAAAAGTAATCAAATCCCACAAAAATATTGTTTTGATTTTTATTTCAAAAGGAGTTATCTGAGTTTTTAAAAAAATCACGGGGTGTTACACATAATCACAACAATATTATATATTAAAGAAAAATATTAAATAAGAACAATAAAATCTTATTTGTAATCAATTTGAGAGCAACTCCAAATTATAATTTGTAAATGCCCAAATAACAAATTGAAATGTACAAAAAAATACACAACACAAATATTAGTAACAAAAATTTACATAGTAAAAAAAATATAACAAAGGAAATGAATATATACTTACACACACAAACTCTAACCAATCTCCAAATGCTTGAGAGAGAAGAGAAGAAGATAGAGAGAGAAGAAAGTGGGTGAGAAATGAATGAGAAGAGTAGAGAGTAGAAAAAGAGACTTAGGGTTAGATAGTAGGCAGGTATTATGTTGGGTGGGTTTAGTGTGCGTGTTTGAACTTATTTGATTGGGCTTATAAATGGGTTTCTAATCTTTTTGATTGGGGGCATTTTATTTTGTAAATTATTTTAAATGGAACAATTTTTTTTTTGGGTGGGGGTGGGGGTGGGGGTGGGGGGTGGGGGGGGGGGGGTTAAATGATAACTCTAAAAACAAATTTAGCTTATAGGCAAAGTCGGCCCTATGTACGCCCATCTCTAGCTGGAGGAGAGGTACTCGAACCACCAAAACAATTCAGGATTATAATAAAATATGTATTTGAGTATAAAACAAAGAATATGTAAAAACATATTATTAAATTTACATGTAGGATCCAACTAAAGTCATTGATTAAGGGGTTATAAGGGCATCACAACATTTACTTCAAAATACCATAAGGAAAAAAAAAGTCAAAAGCAAATGAAAACTCTCAAAATCACATTTTTCTTCTAAACTTTGAGTCCCATTATATATGTATGTTTGTTTATTCATAAAGATTGAAAAATTTATCCCGAATCAAACTTCAATATTTTTTTGCAGAAAAATTTTCATTCGGGATGATTATGCCGAATGAAATGCATATATTCGGGGTGATTATGCCGAAATAAATGCATATATTTAGGATGATTATGCCGAATGTAATGTATATATTTTTTTTTTGTTCGGGATGATTATGTCGAATGAAATACATATATATTCGGGGTGATTATGCTGAATTAAATGCATATATTCAGGATGATTATGCCGAATGAAGTTTGAATCCAATTTTTCATACCATATTTGATTCGAGGCAAACATGACGAAATTTGGCTCTTTATTCGGGGGCTTTATACCGAACCACTGGGTTATCAACTAGGGTTTTGTACGCTAGGATTTATTGATTATGTGGTGTTTTCTCAACATATGAGGAGTATTAAACGTTCTTTGCATAAAAAATTAACACATTATTATTGTTCAATATATTTTTAATAGGTTTAACATGTTTTTCAAGAGTTTAACATATTTTTTATAATGAATAATATATCAAACAATGTCTATTATATATGTTTTGATGACTATAATCTTGTTTGTATGGAGTTGAATGATGATGTAATGAAGATCTTTGAAACTTTGGAGGTTTAGACAATGAAATTAATTTGTAGTTGAAGTTGAGAGATTTTGAAGTTGAAATGTTAAGAAGTTGAGAGGTTTGAATGTGTAGAGAGGAGAGAAAGTGGGTAAATGATTTTTTACAACTTTAAATATGTGGTAGCCCTTTGGTGGTATTTGAAAGTAACTATTAAAATTAAGTGGTATTTTATAGTAAAAAAGAAAATAGTGGTATTTTGAAGTATTATTTGGGATACCCATAGAAACACCTTGATTAAACGTCCCCAATGTGGCACCTCCCCAATATTTGTTCAACTCGCTATAGAGATTAATGCAGGCACACCCCAATAAAATCCAGTAGTTCCTGTCAATAAGTGGAGCAAGCCAGCACAACCCGACACTATTGTTGCTAGATTTGAAAAAGAACTAGACCAACGCATGAGAAAAATGTGAGAAAAATAAAAGCACTCAGGTGTTTGCTCGACATGAACCATTTTGTTCCTCTTGCCTCGATTGGGACTGAAAAATTGATGCATTGTATTTGATTCCTACCCTTTTCAATATCATGGATTTTGCATTCTTAAAAATCATTTTTTATTTTTGGACAAATGTAAAAACCTAGATAAACTACCCATGGTGTACCAGCAACGTCCATTGCAAAAGATGCAAAATGTACTTGTTAATTGCATAATTTCCATTTCAATTGACACGTAGCCTATGTTTTCCAACCAACATTTTAAAAATGTCGTAATCAAAATAAGTTATATAGATCAATTGCAAAGTTGTAAATCTTTATTCATCACATCACTTCCTTGATAACAAAATAAAAAATACATGCGGTTTTATAATCAAGACCTGTGCTGGGACATGTGACAGAGTCGCGATCGAAACTTGGGAGTTTACATATATTTTAAAGGTGTCATGGGAGATGAAAGTGAAAAATTTACAATAAAGATTCGTCACTATTGGAGTATTTGGAGAGAAAATTTGTAAGAAAATAATTAAACAAGTATCCTGAAATCATTTTATCTCAAAACAAAAGCATAAACTGAACAATTATGTGAAAGGTTATCTTTGAATAACTATGGAAACTAAATCACCTTAAATTATATTACAACTAGCTATAACTAAGGCATTCGAGGAAAAATATCCAAAAGAATTACGCGGAGGGGCCAGAATTTAAATTTACTCTAATAAAAGGGACTTGTGATGTACACTCAATGGGGGCCACAACATCTATCCATCTTAAGAGAACTTCGTTGCTAAAAAGGAATACACGCGCACAATAATTATGAATTGCAACCCATGATGGGACGATGGTTACAAACTAAAATCGTTGCTTAAATATGGCCCACGTAAGGTTTAGACCCTACGTGGAGAGGCAATATAGAATGGAAGAATATATACAAACTTGTATGGAAACAAAAACTCACTACAATTATTCAAACATTTTTATATCAAATGCGCACATCACTTTCGTAGTTGTAATACTAGGAGGAATTATGGTTATTTCAACCTGGAATGAATATCAAACGAATCCACATTGGGAGTTCACTTTGATTAAAACTTTTTGTTATTAATTTTTTCTAGCACATTAAATTTTTAGCTTTAGATTTATTACATTTTGTTTTCTTTCTTAAAAAATAAAAGTTTCTTTAATTTACAATTAATATATCAGTTAATGTGCATGTTGTATAAAATTTTAATGTATAACTAGGTATAAACTCGCGCGATGCGCAGCGCTAAAGCTCATAAATTGTAACTTATTGAAGTTGTTTTAGCAACGCTTTTAGGGTGCGTCTCAATTATTTAAAAAATTGAGGTGTAACAAAAAAGTTGGAATGGTGAAAGCCTACTCTCTTCATATTATATAATTAGTTCATGTGGTGAGGACAATGTAGAAGTTGAACCAATGTTCGACAAAATCTAATTTACCAGTAAGCAGTAATGGGGTGGTGAACTCTTTCCATTGGTGAAGATCCTGATCAGACTGAACTATAAGCTAACTCCAGACAGGACAAATACAAAATAAAGGGCCGTTATGCAGAAGAAACCTGCAATAGGGATGCCAATCAAGAAAGAAACGTTCTCAAGCATCTCACCTAAAGCAACCTGCATATACTCAATTTCATACAAGTAACAAGAAAAATTGGCTAATTGTTGATTTGGTAACTCCTTTAGTTGACATTCACGAGAATCTTGCGATCCCCACACATGCAGCTTGAGTACAACAAATTTGGATAACTCATCTAAAGAGTTTACCACTGTAAATTATTGAATTCACATTGACACCATGATATTCATAACCATCCCCTACCCCTACCCCTACCCCTACCCCCACCCCCTAACACACACACAGACACAGCACAACGCAACAAAATTTGTTTGAAGAAGTTCATTTGACCCAAGTAATTGAAATATAAATTTCAGCTACCTGGGGGTTAAATCACCAGTTTGTGCCTGTTCACAGTGCAATCAAGGTGTACCGAGTGCACAAATAACATATAAAACAGTTATATATTAATTACTCTTAAAAGCTAGGACTTTACGGCCCTTCTAATTACATAAAATACTTTAATGGAACAACATATTTATTGAATATTCCAGGACTAAGTCATTAACGGAGTTCCGTGATTGACGCTTGGATCTCTTCTAGAGTCCGTCCCTTCGTATCTGGCACCAGCTTTGCAACAAATAGAATTGTAGAAGCACTAAAAATTGTGAATATGAAGAACACTCCTGCAGCAATGTAGCAGAAACATCACGAAATTAATAGCTGAAAATAACTATAAGAAAAAGCCTAGATCTGGTCTTTAGTGTTTAAACAAAACAGGATGTGATCCAAGATGATGCAGCTTCAGTGTGCAGTTACTCGTACCTGTTCTTTATTTATGGATGTTTTAAATGATCAAAAAAAATATTAGTGACGGCATGCTAAAGTCAAATCATCTTGGACCCTGCATTTTTTCTTTAACCTTTTTTAGGGAGTTATTAAGATTTGGCCCCCATACATTTAGGCGTAATTGACCTTGGTTCCCATAATATTCATTTTGACTCCATTGGCCTGTAATACATATAGGGTGCGACGGATTTTATTGGACTAGAACAATTTCGGGTTTCCCAAATTCTCCGTTGGCAGGGAACTTGATTTGTGGGCTAAATAATTGAAACTCAATTTGGTCCAAAATTGATGAGCCAGAATATTTAAAAGTATTTATTTATGTGTCGTAGGCTTCTTCAAATTTCTTCGAAAGCTCATAGGCGGGTTTTTCGAAAGAGTGAAGAATGATGTATATTGGGAAAAGGTCGTACCTTGGTGCGATGACAAGTGCCCTCACCCAAGTTACGGTTGGTCTTGCGTTCAAGATATGGGAACAACCTCTCCATATATAGGGGTAAGGTCGACATCTGCCTCTCATACCCAGCAGTTAAGCGGGAGCCTTGTGCACTTGGTACGACCTTTTTATACATGGATAGTGAATGGAGTGTGTCCCAAGAGGAATATTAAATTGTAATTACCTTTAGTATTTAATTATTTTTAGTAAAATATGGATGATCCTTTAGGATATTCCTTAGGTAATAGAATACTATTAGGGTGCCATTAGATCCATAGAATTGGAATTCAATTAGGGTCCGTTTGGCAATCCAATTCCAAGCCATGGAAATGGAATTGGAAGGCCAATTTTAATTCCACGGAATTAAAATTGGCCTTCCAATTTTAAATCCAACCCTTGGAATTGTGTTGCCAAACGGGTCCTTAAAATCAGAATTCTACGGAATTGAAATTCAATAAATTCCAATTCCACAGCATCAGAATTCTACTGTTTGGATTATTTACAAAATTTCAAATCCAATTCCAAACTTAAGAATTTTTTTAATTGACTTTATGTGATGATACCAAATGTGATATTCAACCTCGAATCTTTAGGAGGAAATCTGAAACACCGAGCCAAGGTCAGCTCAGGGACCTCATCCCTCTTTCTCTCGACTCCAACAAATGGCCTAGCCACCTAAGATATTCAAAGAGCCCCTAAAAAGCTCCCCCAAGACTATACTGAATGCACGAGGTCACCAACAGACCTCAGAACCTAATGGCAGAACCTGCGTCACATGGCAGAGACCCCAGAAGCCCTTCGCTGCAAACATACAGGGGGAAACGGTTGTTATAAGGTCTTTAGTCCAGAACAAAGCGACCATACCTAAAGTCCAGCAAAGCTACGACAGAGAATAGTTAACATCAGCTGGGCTCCCAGACCTCAGTAGGACTGGGACCCACTTGTACGTGATCGGTCCGACCTCAGTAGCTCACAAATATGACCTCAAACATCAGCAAAGTCCCAGCGGACTAATCCGACAGGTTGGTAGAAATAACACACTATTCTACCAACGCCCAATCACCACTTATAGTTTAACCTAGTGCATTAAATGACATAAAATGCACTCAAAAACCATCACAACTCGCAAGACCTTCCACCAACACTCCACCATTCCATTGTAGCAGCAACGCTCATCCATAGCCGCCCATGCCTCTACTATCACTTCTCAACTACTCCCAGAGGCTTGGCTCTATAATGAGTGCTTGGGAAAGATTGCAAAAGGATCAAGTCCAAGAAATATATTCAGCAAAACAGGTGTTAGAGATGTTACTTATCATTTGATAAAGTTTGGACCACTTCCAGCTCTCATATTGGGTGGGTTCTAGACATTATATTTGGCGCCCTAGTCTTTCTTAAGTTTCTTGAGTCCTAACTGAGCAAGAAACTTAGAGGAGCCAATCAATTGTTTCGTAAGAGCTTTCTACCTCTTACGAAGATTACCACCTTAATTGAAGTCTAAGGTCAGAAATATTTCTATTATTCACCATTATATTGACTATACAATAAAGAAACACCTTAAGAATGGACGCGGCACTAAACTACTTGATGTGAATCAAGAATGCAGAAGCGTTATTATTACAACTACACACCAACTACTAACTACACAACACCACCACCAAAAATTAATAATAAAAACTAAACTAAAAAAAAGGGTTTCTTTCTCTTTCCATATTCTTTTTCAATATTCAAGTTGTTTACACATGATGGCCAAGGGCCTATTTATAGGAGAGGTTAGTTTGCTAACCAAGCTAAGACCCAAAAAGACTAAAAAGGGCAACGAATAACTAAAAATGACTAATTAGTCCCAAACATTCTTAGGAACTAATTAAACACTAAAAGTAAAAGTAAAATGACAATAAACCCTAAACTAAAAATGAAAAATAAAAGATAAGTCTTCTCCCGGAGGCACACCAAAGCGCCACGTGTCACTATAAATCCCATACACATCATTCTCCCCGTCTTCGAAAAAGCTCGTCCTCGAGCTTGGAGGGTGACTCATCAATGCCACATGATATGAACCAAAAAAAGCTTCGGATCTCAATCAAAAGTGGGCATCCCAACTGGAATTAGTCCCATGTATATGAATCTCATCAATAATGGGTCTAATAAACCCAAATTCCGGCGATGCCCCTCTACGAAATCCGAGCAACCAAAAACTGATGACCATATCCGCCTTCTCGACACCACAAGTACATGGTTGCTACTTGGTGTTGTGAACCTTGAATCTGACCGGACAGAAACTCCGGCGATCGCACCTTTATGAGTACAATGACGAAACAAGCGGACTGAAGACGGCGACAGTCTAGAAAGCCGGACCCAAAATGGATAATAGTCGGAAATGGGCCCCAAGTGGGACGCATTTTTCATGGAAGTCATATGCTGTGTCACAAAGAGGCCCTAGGACCAATTTTGATCGGATTTAAGGTCAAATAGGAGGTGGGGTATTGGATCAAAGGGGGAAAGTCCATTTTTGTTGGGTTTGATTGTGGTTGGGCATAAATGAGTGGGAAAAGGGTCTATATAGGGTAAGAAATAGGGATGGGGCAGATTAGGGCTAAAAAGAGGAAGGGTAGAAGTGGGCTTCTTGGCCAAAATAGGGGTTGGGGGGCTAGGGTTTTGGTCGAATGGGGTTCTTGATGGTTCTTGGTTTTTTTTTTAGGGCTAGGGTTCGGAGGAAGGTAGGAGATGGTGTTTCATATGACGAGGTGGTGCTTTTGTGGTGGTAGGAGGTGGAGGTGGAGGGAGGTGATGGTAGAGGATGGAGGATAGAGGAGGCTAAAAGGGTTGGTATCCACCCTTTTAGCGGTGATGGAATTTCGGGTTTCCATCCACCCGATTCTCATTTGGACATTTATTAATTTACCGATTGAAAGGTTGCCCGAGTTGGAATCACAACTCGATACCCACTTCACGCACCACGACGAACACCAAGAACAAACACAACTCTGATACCAATTTGATGTGAATCAAGAATGCGGAAGCGTTATTATTATAACTACACACCAACTACTAACTACACATCACCACCACCAAAAAATAAAAATAAAAACTAAACTAAGAAAAAGGGTTTCTCTTTCTATATTATTTTGCAATACTCAAGTTGTTTACAAATGATGGCAAATGGCCTATTTATAGGAGAGGTTAGCTTGCTAACCATGCTAAGACCCAAAAAGACTAAAAATGGCAAAGAATAACTAAAAATGACTAATTAGCCTCAAACATTCTTGGAAACTATTTAAACACTAAAATTAAAAGGAAAATAACAAAAAAACCTAAACTAAAAATGAAAAATAAAAGATAGTCTTCTCCCGGAGGCACAACCACGTGCCACGTGTCGCTATCCCACACGCATCACTACTATACATCCTTGTGTTCTCATATTTCCAATTTATGGATTCTCCTCCTACTCGAAGGAGGCATATTTGGTGGGTCTGAGGTCAAAACAGATTTCAAAACCATTATTATGCATTACAACAAAATGAAAATTGTTTTAGAAAACATTTTAAGTCCCTTGCACCAGAATTAAAATGACTCTAAAATATTATTTAATAAGTTACTAATCTCTAATCCATCGTAGCACCATGGGGCAATCACACCTCCTAGGGGATACAAGTCCTATACTTTAATCCTAAAAAAGTAAAATTTTAAAGGAAAGGGTTACTTATTGTAAGAGATGAAAATGTGAAAAAAAGGATTTCAGTTGAACTGTCAAAACTTCAAACCTCCAAAGTCCATGTGTATATTATATATAAATATACATACGCGCACACACACACACACACACACACACACATATATATATATATATACATATACATATATATATATATATACATATAATATGATAGGGCAGTTTTTGAATCTTAAAAATGTAAAAGCACATCAATGGTTCAAATGAGTGCCACATCATCCAAATCAATGGTTGAAATTAAATCTTCTTTTAGACATTTTGAAATTCCAGTGTACTTTTATTTTCATTTCTTTCATTTCCCCCCTAAAATTTAACACACCTTTTTCATTTCCTCCCCCCACTTTCCGACTCACTTTTTTATTTTCCTTCCAAAGTCCCTACTACTTTCAATGCACCTTCTCCAACACACATCTTCTTCTCACACAATCCGATCACTTCTCGCTCTCTACCCTCTCTCTTCTCTCTCCACACTCAAGAACATCTTTATGGCACCAGGTAATCTCTCTCTCTCTCTCTCTCTCTCTCTCTCTCTCTCTCTCTCTCTCTCTCTTAATTGGGTTACCTTCTGGAATAAAGGCGAAGGATTTTTATGGTCTACATAGAAGTTGTATGAATCGGATAATGATGCAAGCAACGACAATTCGGTTCTCATCAATGAATTTAACGTCTATTCAGTTAAGTCATAGATCAAGGCATTAAAAACATTGATATGCTTCATCGTATCCTCAACCTCCTTCATCTCACGCTTGAAGAATTTCTTGTCGTCGAACAATTTATTTGACAACAACTTGCCCAATTAAATCTCTTCTAGCTTATCCCACACGCCTTTAGCCGTGGTCTCCGCTATCACGTGATTCAACACATCATCTGTTATGAGCATTGTAACACCCCGTGTTTTTATTACTTATTTTAATTAATTAATTGGAATTTTCGGGAAAAATAAATTTTTGAATTTAATAATTTTTATTGGCTAAATATGTTGGTTATGATTTTAGAAGAATTGAGCTTCAAGCGAAATTGAAATCGGAGTTAAAACAGATTTTATATGATTTTTTTTATATTTTGACTTATGACATTTTTAAGCAAAACTGTTAATTTTCCGGGATGATCGATCGATCGATGCCTTCAGAAAACGTGCGCTGCAATCCATTTTTGGACGAATTTGACTTACTTTAAAACTCTTCCACTTATATATAATTAAAGGGACGGGGCTAGATTTTTAAACACTCATTTGTGAAAACCCTAAGAGCAGAAAACTCCATTTTTCTCCATCTTCTTCTACCTCAAAACCCTAGCCACCATTAAAATAACTTTTCAAGCTCAGTTTTGAAGGCCAAGGCGAATCTGTCCCGAGTCGGTTCAAGAGGGGATTTTGAACCATTTTTCGAGAGGAACACATTCACGTAATCAGATTTTTCTGTCGAACTAATCCCAGGCATGTTGACCCTATTCTTTTCCTTTAGTGTTATGTGTGTCTTGATTGTAGCCTCCATCAAACTCGTGTTTTCTAAAATAAGATATGAATATAAAGATTGAAGAGATAAATTTCGGGGTTGTTTTACATGAAAAAAATTAATGATATCGAATACTTATAACTGTGTATTGTTTGGGTTGTGTCGGTGTAGTCGATTTTGCTATGGGCATGTGCATGTAGAGGAGCCCTTTTAAAAGTAAATTTTGATATTTCATGTGAAAACCCTAGTTTAATTTAATTTCTTGTGTTGGAAAATAAGGATCATGATAGGACTTGCATGTAGCGATTATTCTGAAAATCATAATATTTAGGTGTCTTTGATTTCCACTTTTTTTAAATTGAATTATTTAAATGGGAATTTAGTATTATTATGAATGTTGTTATAATTTGGAATTGTGTTACTCTATGGAAATATGATAATTTTTCGGGAAGATTGGGTATGGTAGATAATTGGTTTTCACCCTTGTTATAGTACACTTGTTAGGTATGGGACTAGTAAGTGGGCCTTAATTACGATTTATGCTAATTAGGTATGGGACTAGTTAGTGTAAGTCTATGCGGGTTATATAATTTGGGGTGGGGGCTGATTTTCTATATTATACCTTTGTTGTGATAGCCTAGGATTGATATCTAGGTGGAGTGAAATTTTGTAATCATTCTTTGCTTAGGATAGGACGATATTGTGTTTTGGGAACCCTTAGTTGGGACTAAAGGTTATTTTGAGGATTTTCACATCGCTTTTAAGGGTGGGGGAAATTAATGTGCTTTATGAAAACAAGGAATGTAGAATTTAATATCGCAGGACTAAAACGGATATTAAAAATTTATTGGCGACATAATGTGTCTAAGGCCGACAGTTTGAACGGGTCAGAGGACGAGTTATGTCGAGTCGTGTGTGGAACCTTGTCATATCGCGAGGGTCGCGGGATAAAAACGGACCAGACGGCGGACTTGACAAGGGGACGGGTATTGGTAATATTCTTCACGGTTAAATTAATTAAATTTAACATTGTGGGAAGGTGGGTTAATTAAAATCATATTGGTGTGGTTTTTATGAAAACCTTGCGGGTAATTGTGAATTTATTTATGGTGATTAATAATCTCGTAATTAAAAGATTCTATTGTTATAGTCGATATATATAGCACTATTGTCTGGGTTCAAGGACCCTATTTGAGGAGAGTAGCCGGTTTACATGCTCGGGGCTTTGGCTCTGACACATGCGTTGACTAATATTTTTCAGGATGAGAATTGGAGAAGCTGCATAAGTTTATCAGAGTTATCATTTGGAGGAGCAGGTGGAGTTATTCATTTTATGGCATAGTTTAGTTAGACTTTCCTTTTCAGTCGAATTATTATGAGACTTCATTTGAGTTTTATTGGGCCATTCGGTTCCAAAGTTGTTTAGAGGATTTCTGTTGGGATTATTCAGATTTTATTTAATCATTATTGGAGTATGGATTTCTTTTGGAGTTAGCATGTGATGGATCTTTTATCGCTTAGTTGTTTATGATCATTTGAGATTAATTCAATTATGTATCTTATGGATTGGTTTATTTATGTCTCATATCTGTCTCATGCTAAGAATGGTATTTTATTTACTCACGCCCGGCTTAGTTTTGGTGGCGGCCGACGCCAGAAATAGGAGGGTGTGACAAAGCATCTCAATACACGAAGCCTCTCTTTGATCAATGTCAATCCACTCGTCATCGATCATGCCTACCGGTCATCCCTCTACCCCTAACAATGCTAATTGCAACCTCTGTTGGACAAGAACGCCTCGAATCCGTCTTTACTATAGCCAGAAATTGATCTTCTCATCAAAAGCCTTCATGTCCGTCTCCATTGAGCCACTCGATCCATAACTCGGATCCCATCTCTTACCGCTCGTAGAGGTTTATTCGAGAATACTCTCCACATTTTCCGTCACTTGGAAGAAAAACTATGCCAAAATTGCCAAAATTGATCCAACCTCGAACCAAAATACCGGGCAAACAATGCAACCTAAGCTCTGATACCACTTGTTGCACAAAAGCAAAATTATCTCTAGCAACCAAAACGATAAAACTCACTCGGAAATTTTGTCAAACATTTGGTGCGCGAAAAACACCAAGACCTTGTTCCTAAGATGAACAACAAGTGCAAACTCGAAATGAATACAACAAACATCAATGAAGCAACACAACGACCGTATAAGCAACAAACAATCAAAGATATACGTGGTTCACCCAAACTTTGGGCTACATCTACAAATGGTAGAATATTACACATACACCTCACTTATCTCTCTCAAAAGTCAATCATTAACCAACCTCAAGAACTCACCTTGCTCAAAGTAGCTCTCTATCTCTCTTTGCCTTTGATTAGCTCTCAAATATGCCCACTCTCTTGAAAACCTATAAATACCCTTCTATTTATAGTTTTCCACCACAATGGCAAATTTGTAAATAAACCACAGCTGAAAATAACACACAGTAGAGAGTTCGAGGCCTCCAGTTCTGCACCAAACACAAAAGGAGAGCCAAAACCAACAATATATGATGAGAGAGAGAGAGAGAGAGAGAGAGAGAGAGAGAAGGAATATCCACATCCACAGTTTGGCGATTAGATTTGGAATAAATTCCAGAACTTTGGTTTTTGAATTCCCCGTCACAATTAAGGAATTGGAAAATTTAGTATATAAGAATGAAAAAAAAGTAATTCTAAATATTTTTTTATGATCCAAACAATGAATTTGACTTCTATCCTCCAACTCCAATACAAAAGCCTTGGAATTGAGGCTGCCAAACAGACCCTTAGTAATTATCTTTTATTTAATAGGTGCCTACAGTTATGGGATTTGCCTCCCAATTGATAATGTAATTAGCTATTATCTCTTTGGTAAATTTAGGACTCTAGGTAGTTCAGTTTATAAATAAGGACATTGGCCCCTCTTGTAAGCACATAACGATATGAAGGATAATTAGGGAATTGAGAGGTAAAATCTGTATTTATGTGTGAAAATTATTCTGCATTTTACTCACACACACACACACACACACAGAGAGAGAGAGAGAGAGAGAGAGAGAGAGAGAGACCTGGTGAGCTCCAGTTAAGGAAGAAGCTAAAAACATAGGAAACGATCCAAGAACTGAGGCTGTTGACAAAGATTGAAAGACTTCCAGCTGAACCCTTTATGTTTATGGGAAATATCTAAAGATACAGAAACATATTTCAGTGTATGAGTCAACCGTCCAATTAATATTTTAATAAAAATAAAAGAATTAAGTTCAATAAATTAAGGTACACCTACCTCAGCCATGATAACCCATGGTGTACCAGCAATACCCATTGCAAAGGATGCAAAGTGTACCTGGTAATTGCATAATCGCATAAACAGTATATAGCTCAATTTTCCACTCAACAGTTTGAAATGTCCCAATGAAAACATACAATAAATAGATCAGTAAAGAAGTAGAAAACCATGCTTCATCTGAGCAAGATTTTCCTCGATTAAAACAACAAATAAGCATAATATTTTGTATGGATTTGGATCCATGCTGGGACCATAGACAGTCGTCAAAACTTGCCAAAAAAGAGGTAGTCTTGGATCTGTCCCAGTTTTTTGTTAGTTCATTCAATATTAATTTAATTGTAAGTTCAATTCAGTGCCCTATAAGTTTAGCAACATAGTAGTATTAACCAACTAATTTAAATCTTATATGTGTTTTAAAATTATTATGTCAAATATAGAAAAAATTGTTGTATGATTTCAGTCTAACCCTATATTCCTTCAGTGTACCCACAAGATAACACTTTAACCCCCCATCCCCACAATCATTTCTTACATAACATAAAATAGTATCTGCAGCAGTGGATGTATTGTGTTGGAAGTTAAACCAAAATTCTACAGGGACGGCCGAAAGGTTCATTGGAAAGTGTTAAGAGTCATAATGAATCTCGTCTTAATTAATGTGTTCATGTCTTTATGAAGTATTCATGTATTTATAGTAAGCATATATCTAGAGTATTCATGTATCCAACACATTCGTGTACTTGAAAAAATATAAATACAGCATATGTAATCAGACAGGAAACCAAGAAATAAATACATTGCTGAGATTTATCATATTTTCTTCCTCTCCATTTATCTCTACAAAGTGGTATCAGAGCCATATAGATGGCAAGTTTCAGCTACAATAATTTGGAACCTCTCATTCCTCATTTTAATGGAGAAAACTATGATTACTGGAGGAAAAATATGAAGGTGTTTCTCAAGTCTTTAGAGCTTTGAAAAATTATTGAAGAAGGATTTGAAGAGCCTGAAAATGAAGACCAGTTGTCGCAGGCACAGAAAAAGACTTTGAATGACAACCGGAAACAAGACAGCAAAGCACTTTTTCAAATATATCGAAACATTGAGATGCCAGTTTATGAGAGGATTGCCCAAGCCGAGACTTCGAAGGAAGCATGGGAGATTATTCAAGCAGCCTATAAAGGTGAACAAAAGGTGAAAAAGGTTCATCTTCAAACATTACGGTCAGATTTTGAAAATTTGGAAATGAAAGAAAATGAAGGCATTGGGGAGTATCTCATGTGACACCCCGCCTAATAAAATACCGGGTGGTCAGTCATATACCAAATTAAACAGGAATCTCATCTAGTTCATTCTTAGCATCACTGTCAAAAACTTTTTAAAACTTACTAACCACCTAGTATTCAAAAGATATGGTGCCAAATTTTATCTTTTTCTTTAACATCCCAAAAATAACAGGCGAAAGAATATACAACTAACCATTCACACAAACCCTAAAATGAACAATAATAGACAGGAATAAATATAATCCTTGCTGAGACAACCATTGGCTACAAATTAAATAATGAAATGAATCACAAGAGTAATAACTTAATACATCAACTAACTGAAATAAAATGGAACAACTAGGGCGATATGCCCAAATGGACCATAGACTGATGCAGCCAAGGCAAAGTCCTGCAACATCCACATGTGTTGCAGTTGCGTAACCCTGGAGTAGAACAATTCTGGCGTCCCTGTGGCTGGACACCTAAAAGGTTTTGAAAATATTTTATAGCAAGGGTTAGAACCCAAAACATTTGAAAATATTTAGCAAGTGTATTTAAATGCAAGAAATTAAAATGCAAATGCTCTTCATATTTAAGTTAGTGTCGTACACTCCCTTGAGGACACCTCACCTCTCAACTAATGTGCACGGTTAACGAATTATACATAACTCACGTAGCCACCCTCCCCCTAACTAGCCTTGTCCCAAATATTATACTATTTGTCCCACTACTACACCCCGAGTGAGTTTAGCCTGCACATTATAAGTTGTTATGCACATTAACTTATTTGAGCAAAATCTAATTCAATATTATATAACCGTTTCACAAGTAATATTTATTATACATTTACACCATGTATATCTATATCCGTATATAATTCTGCACTATATATATGTATCACATCACAACATTCACACACATGTCGGATATAAATGCTATCGTTAAATGCGTGGGAGGCGGTCATATTTTCCCACGGTAGTAAGAACGAATTAGACACCATTCGCATCACTCCTGAACCGAAACGCTATGACCTGGGGAATTGACTCACCTTCCGTTCGCTAGTCAGGGGGTTTTCCCACATCGCGCAACCTCCCCTATAGCACTAATATTAAAATGCTTTACTCTAAATATTATTCACACAAATATTTATGTCATATATATACTGCACATCACCATATATATATAGAAATCTAGTCTACCGGTGTACTATGCCCATACACAAAGCCTAAAACATTTAAGTCTATGGTCCGACTTCATTTTAATTAATTATACCCTAATTAATTTCCATTATTTTGGCGTTCCCTGACCAAGTATACCCGTACTCTTTATCACTCGGCCCGAACTTCAATCAATTCCAACCTGTCCTTCAAATTTCATGCAATCAAGTCTACTCACTTAATTAACAAGATTGTAATATACGAAATCATGAATCCTTACCTTTTCAATTGCATTGATTCTCTAATTAATTCAAGGTTAGGTACACACTAATTTAAACCCTAAATCATACCCAAGATTTTAGAAATATCAACAAGGTTACCATTTACTAAGTCATGAACCTTACATCTTCAATTGAATAAGTCTTCTAATGAATTCAAGGGTATACATTCACTAGTTTAAACCCTAGATTATATCCAACATAGCAGAATCACCCAATGCAGAAACTGTGTATCTCAAAACACATAACAGGTCTAAATCAGGGGAAGAAGAAAATAGGACAGGGTGGGGGATGTTGTTCAAACGACAAGCCCTGTCGTTCTAACGACAGTGGCTCTCATTTGAACAAGATACCAGGTCGTTCGAACGACCCTGGTATCATCTCCTTCCCTCTCTTCTGCCCAGAAACCCAGTCCGCCATTAACATATTTTAAACTTTCATTCTGTACAGGTTTCTTCATCAAAACGACCCCAGATTCATCCTAAAGTCATACTTGTATCAATTTCAATCTAACCGTAACAATTTCATCAATTAGAATTCAATTTCATCATATCTTAACATCTCTTACAGATTTATAACTTCAAATCAAAGAAATCCCCAATTTCTAATGAACACAAACCCTAACATATTAATTGATTTTCACCTCTTTTAATATGAATAAGTAAATACACCTTAACAATTTGCGAATTAAACCACTTGCCTCAATTTGTAGATCAAAGCCTTTGAGTGAGGGCGTTGGATTGAATGCAAGGATCTCCTCTTGTTCTTGAAGCTATCTCCCAAAATCCCCAATTTGTCTTCCAATGGCTCTCCTCTTAAGCTCTTCCTAATTTTAGTCTTCTAAAATGACTTTTGGTGGCCTTACCCTTACACACTTAGGGTTAAAAACTCAATTCCCGTTTTTGGGCCTATGGGTCTCCTAAAAAGGGCCCAAACTCTTTATTTGGAGCTCAATTATGTCTAATTAAGTCCCTAGACCCAATATATACATATGGGCATTCATTTCCAACTATTTTGACCCATCCGGATTCACCCGTGCACTCCAAATTGCCATCCAAATTAATTTATAACATCTTCCAACTTTAAGACCTCAAAATACGACATAAAATACTCGAAAATAATTAATCCTCAATTTGCCAAATTACTAAATTCCTCAAATTTACAAATTCACAAATCATGGATTTAATTCCTCCAAATAAAATAAATTCTTCTTCTCCAAATATTTTTATTTAATTAAAGGTCCTTGAATTTACGGGGTGTTACATCTCACTAAAGTAACTTCCATTGTAAATCAAATGGCATTAGATGAAGAGATTTTTCCAGATGTAAGAGCGGGTGAAAAAGTTCTTCGGAGTTTACCATCAAAGTTTGATTACATTGTGGTTGTTTTAGAAGAAACAAAGGATCTATCTACCCGCTCTCTAGAAGATTTGCAGGGAACATTTCACGAGGTAAAAATGATGTTGGAATATCTGATTTTTATGTATTTGAACATAATGGCGGTCCAACGGGCAGTAAGAAGTGCTGCCCGTGGACGGAGGTGATTAGAAGATTAAAACCTCAACACAAAAGGATCTAGGCTCTGATATCCAGAAGAAAATCAGATATTCTAACAAATCAATAGGAGGAATCCTCCACCTTCTCAACCTGATCAAGCTCTAAAATTCCAATTTACATCTAAGGGAGGCCGTGGTTCTGAAAAAGGTGGAAATTTGAGAGGCAGAAGCTCAAATTTTCGTGGAAGGGGAAGAGTTTAACCAAGTCGTGAAAACAATTCAAATTAAAGATAAAATCATAACTATAGAGGAAGAGGTCGTGGCTATCGACCAGGAAGAGGTCGTGGTTTTCAACGAGGAAGAGTTCGTGGCTATTTTGAATGTTACAATGGCCACAAACCTGGTCACGCATAAGCATGCAGACAAAATGCAGGACAAGGCTGGTTTTGTGCATGATGACAATGCTGAAGATAAGAATGAACAAGAAACTTTGTTGCTAGTATCCCAAAATGAAGATATGAATGACATGTGGTACTTGGACAGTGGTGCCAGTAAACATATGACCGGTACCAAAATGATATTTTCAAATCTTGTTGCATCAAAACATTGGACAGTGGGGATTTCAATCACAATCTTTAGATATCAATTCTGGCTAAACGATTTTAAGCCTATCTCATGTCCCATGGGTAATTTGATTCCTGGTCCGTCAGTTTATCAGAGATTGGTTGGTCGCCTCATTTATTCGACCAACAGGAGGCCTGATTTGACATTTGTCGTGAGTATGGTTAGTCAGTGAATGCATGCTCCACGCGCCGCACACTTGGATGTTGTTTACCACATTTTAAGATACCTCAAGCCGCGTCCAAGACTTAGGTTGTTTTATGTCTCGGGAAGTCAGACAGGCCTCTCATGCTTTACGGATGCAGACTATGCAGGCTCTAAAACAGATAAACGTTCCACTTCAAGGTTTTGTACATTTTATGGTTCTCACCTCATCTCATGAAAGAGGAAAACGCAAGCAGTGGTTTCATGTTCTTCAACAGAGGCCGAGTACCATGTGATGGCTCAGGGGACAGATGAGATTTTATGGTTTCAATCAATTTAGGGGGAGTTAGGTTTTATGAAAAAATAATCATCGAAGTTATTTTGCGATAATAAGTCTATTATTATGCTTGCATCTGATTGCGTGCTTCATGAGAGGACGAAGCATGTGGATGTTGATATTTATTTTATCTGGAAAAATTTGAGGTCCGACATAATTCGTCTAACTTTTGTCCTTTCGGATCAGACGACGGATTTTTTTCACCAAATCAGTCGGGCCCTCTCTTCTTCATTCTTCCATTGTCAAGTTGAGCTTGATTGATATCTTCGCTCCAGCTTGAGGAGGAGTGTTGGCTTTCATGTTTTTTTAGTATTTTTCCCTTTGTATTGGGCCTCCGTGTTTTGGGGCTTAGTTGTGTAGTCCTAGTTTTGTAGTCTCTAGAACCTTCTAGAATTGAAATATGTTTACTAGAAATACAATTATTGGGCTCCCAATTGGGTAAGCCATTACATTACAAAAATCTTTTACAACTATGGCAAACGATTATGCTCAAAATCCTTAAGATAGTTTTCCATTCATTCAAATATAGGTATCCTCACAATTTAGCTTTCGAAAATCATCTGCAAGTGTGAATTTTCCTTATAAACCTAAAAGATCACAAAGGTTACATATGTCAACAATATTCTTTTTAAAAGTTCTTCAATCTTATTAATGATGTGAAGATGTTCAAAGTCGTCATGAGATTCAGGTGAGTTAACACACCCTATCTTCTACATGATAATTGGATTATGTATCCAATCTATACATGATGTAATGGATTAACACGGTATAAAACCAACTTCTTATATTTACAAAATATTACATTTTCAGATGTCCTTGTACTCGGCACCGTTGTCAGATCTTAACTTATTTATCTTTAACGGTCTCATTCTCCGCCATGACCTTCCACTTCTTGAACACCTCGTACACCTTGGGTTGTTGTCTCAAGAAGTACCCAAACATTCTGGAATGGTCCTTCATGAAAATCACCAACTAGGACTTTCCGCTAATGGGCAAGACTTGGCTTGTACAGACGTCCGTGAAGATCAAGCTTCTCTTTCTTCGGAGTTCTTCCAAGCTTTTGGAAGTTAACTCCGTTTTTCCTTCCCAAAGATGCAACTCCCTCTCACAAGCCAGTAATATCAACTGACTATAGTGCTCCCTTAAAGTGCATAACCTTGATTCCTTTTTCACTTGTGTGACCAAGTCTCTGGTGCCACAAGTTTAATTCCTCTTTGCTATCAACAACTACAATTAACCCGCAAGCATTTATTGTCATATGGATTGTGCTGCCCCACACAAAGAATATTTTTCTCAAGTCAGGGATATGTCTCACATCCTTCAATTTCAATAAAGACTCATTCCACTCGTTTGTAAACCACATCACGGGGTTGGTCGTCACCAAGATACACCTTGCCAAGGTTACCTGGTATATAGCTGTCAAATAAGTTTTACTTGAGGTACCATAATATGATACCCCGAAGTCTAACACCTAGGACTCCACATTGCTCTTCAAAGAGCATATCAGTTCATCTGCTTTTCTTAAACAAAGTTTGCTTCATTCTTCTCTTTTGTGTTTTTATTCGAACCTCGGCACCAGTTCTTCAAAGATGACCATTATCGTGGAGGCCGACGGCATTCCTTAATTAACACTTCACTCACTCAATCTGCTCAACACATATTCAGAAGACGCAATATTTCAGAGAATATGTTGCAAACCTCAATCACAAGCAAAAGTCTGGGGGGGCTTTTGTTGTCCCATGAATTTGGTATGGCCCATGGACCGATCAGAAGATTTCTCTCTTAAAGGAGGTCGGCCCAGCTACTGACCTGGTCGATAGGGCAATTCTGGCCGGCCCCGGTATCACAGACAGTGAATTTAGCACAGCTAGCTCACAACAGTTAACACCGATATATAACTCCGTCAAAGTAAGCATGTACTATGAGATTGAATGACGTCAGCCTATGAAGCACCGACACTCTCCCAGAGGAGACGAATCTCATTTGACACGTGTCGGACACGCGACATGCTCTGACATGTCCCGACACGCTGGGACACGCGAGTCCCAGAGTATCCTCGTTTTTTTTTATAGCCCGACACACTGAAACACGCTCCCGACACACTCGTCCCTGTTTTTTTGCTATTTCCTCTTTATTTATTTATTTTGTTTTTCTTTCCCTTTTCTTTGCTTTTTTTCTTTTGTTATTTCTTCCTCTTTATTTTATGCAACTATAGCAAAAAAAATAAGATTAGAAACAACAAATAAATAAAAGAAACAGCAAAAAAAAGTGTGTTTGAATGTTAAATGCAAGTAATGTGATGGTGATTCTATTTTATTTATGATTTTTAATGTTAAAGTGTGTTTGAATATTGTTTTGTACGGTCCATTTTCGTAATTTTATTATCTTAAAAGCTCTAATAATGTATTTTATGGAAAAAAATTGTTTTATTTCTTTTATATATATTTAAATATATATTATATATTATACGTATCCTAGCGTGTCGTATCCTAGTTTTTAGAAAAATCACGTGTCGCGTGTCGTGTCGAAACACGTATTGCGTGTCGAGTCCGTGCTTCATAGACGTCAGCAGCACACCCCACGTGAGGGAGATATGCAAATATTCCCCCTTGTGCTTTACAACAAACTTTATGATTATTCTCCCACTTTCATGTAAAAGGTGTACCTGCTTAAACTATAAAGGCATGACACATGTCCCTCTCTATTCTCTCTTCTAACAGCCTATAAATAGCACGCTATCTCTCATTGTAAAGGGATTGAGATATTATTTTCATACCGTTATGATGTCCAACTCTAAAGTAACTTGAGAGCTTGTAACCTCCATTCATCTGTGGCTTTAGTCATATGAATCAGGACATTAAACACCTGCACCTATGGATGTAGGCACCTCTTTGTGCCAAACCACGTAAATCTGGATTCATTCTCTTTCTCTCATCTCTCTCTACTGTTTGCTCTAGATTACCATTTCTGTGATTATATCTCTTTATCTGTTATTGTTTATAGTTAGTACACATTTTCTAATACTGAATCCGTATACTAGTTTTAGACGTTACCTGTCAAATTTCTCAACTTTGGATTGTAATACCCCGTACTTTTGGCTATATTTATTTTTGGGATTAATTAAATGTGTATTAATTGGAAATTAATCCAGGTTATAAATACTAATGAGATGCGAATTGGTATTTGATTAGGTGCATATATGATTATATACGAACTTGGTATTATAAAATTTGTCGTGGGATTTATATACGGCATTTTAGAAATTTTGTTGAGACGCGTGGGACCGCCGCGTCACGGTATAATATTTTGATATTAAAAGTGAATTTAAAATCTATAATCCGTATGGTCGTTTTGAGTGCGCCAACGCGTCCGGAAGGGTCGAGATAGTCAGAAAACACTAGCCGGGGGTATAGTTTGGGTCCCGGGGTATTTTTAGGCCATTCCGGCACCATAAAGGGTATTTTAGTAATTTGGTATTTTTGGGTAATTAAAAGTGACGAAAATTGAGAGTTGTAATCTGATAAGGAATTGACCCAACCAACCCTTATTAACCCAACAAGCTACGGAGGTTTATTAAATTAGGTTTTCATAAGTTCCCCCAAAGCAAACCCTAGCCACCATAGCTTTTTGGAGAAGAAAGCTTGGAGAAGGAGAGAGAGAGGAATTCTGCAGAAATTCTACACCGAATCCACACCAAATTCAGAGACAAACAAGGCAAGTGACTTTATTCCATTTAAATTATGAGAATGTCTTTTCCATGTTAGAAAATTCGGATTTATGGTTGTTCTTGATAAAATATGAAAACCCATGTAGTCTAGATCATAAAACTTGAGGAATTTGAGAAGGATTGCATGTAGAATAGTTTGGAGACAATTAATCTGATGTTAATACATGTTTGGGTGAAAGAAAAACGAATTAAATTATGGATTTGATGTTGATATATATCTAGGGTTCATGTTCTTGATGATATTGGGGAAAAGTATAAAATCTTGGGATTTAATGATGTTTAGGATGCCTTATTGCCTTAAAAGACGTTAGTTTATAACCTAAGCATGTTTTAGTATGATTGGAGGTCTTAAATCATTGTTAGGACGAACTTTGGAGAAGGATTGAAGTGATAAAAATGGATGAAAAACGATTTGGGAAAAATCTGGGCCGAAACTGGTAGCTCGTTAGAAGCAGCCCCCAGGTCGTTCGAACGAACTCGTTCGAACGAGCTTCTAACGAGTTGACCAGTCGTTATTAACGAGTAGGGATTTTCGTTCGATATCTCGTTCGAACGAGATATCGTTAGAAGGGTCAGTTCGTTCGAACGAACTGGGATCTCGTTCGAACAACCTCGTTCGAACGAGACTTCTAACGACCTGACAGTCCAAACTCGTTCGAAGCCTCGTTCGAACGAGACTTCTAACGAGTTGACAGTTTGACCCTTTTTGGACTGTTTTGATTTTTGGAGTCCCTTAAACTTGTTCGAGGATATAGATGACCTTCCTTTATTGATGTGAGGTTAGATTTGAGACTTTTGGATTATTGAGAGGAGTAAACTATATACGAGAGTTATATTCAATGAACCATTTGGGTTGAGACGTGAGGGTCTACTACGATGTGAGGATGAATTATAGCGCGTATAATTACAAACCGGAATAGTACGAATTGTGATAATTATAGTTAGTACGAGAATGCGATATGTACTACGATTAAAATACGGTATTACTAAGACGTGTATTTACTTAGTATTGGTATATGGATTGTTTGTATGACATACCTACCATACTTGCTATCACGGGAGGTTGCGTTCGCTTAGGACCCTCTAATCCTTGTGTGCCTACGGGGGGGATATAGACTGGTACCTCGATGAACATAGGTCATAGAAAGACTTATTGTGATATTAATAAGTCCGCTGATCATGGGAGCGTAGGTATGTGCGTGACCCATGTGATGGTGACTGTGTTCGCCTCCATTATTTGTGATGTTGTTATCGGTAAACTATTCCTGAGAGATTCGGAATATGTAATCCTTATGTACGTGATGTACCGGGATGGATAGCAGAGTATGTGTGCACTACAGCTTAGATTGCGGGGTGCTTGTATTGTATATTTATGATATGAATAATATACATTATATTAATGGGAATCCTCATGTTAATGTTGTAAAAATATTACGGTATTGTTTCGAGATATATAATGAGTTAACTGATAGTTATATCAATGGCATATTTAGTAACTGAGTTTACGTTAAACCTCTATTTAATTACGAGCGTTGTTATGTTAAAGGGAACCGAGTTATATGGGTAGAACCTTTGGCAGTCTAGCTAGTTATGTTGTCAGTTAGCTAGGAGTATGGGTCGATATAGATGGGTACTTACGTTAGGAGTGCACAGTTAGACGAGAGGTGAGAATATCATGCGAGTGTACGTCCTAACATGTACTTTGCATTTAATGTTTTAAATGTTTTTAAAGCACTTGCAGGTTTTTAAAATATAACTCCACATTCGGGCTCTGACCCGTTTGCTTTTCAAATCTCTTTTTCTTTGTAAAACCATTTTAGGTGCCCAGCCACAAGGACACCAAGCATAGGATACTCATTCAGGTGACGAGCTGTAGCTGCTTGTGGAAGCTACAGGGATTTGCATGTAGACGCTCCTATCTTTTGGATTCCAGAGTCACCATCTATCAGTTGTAGGGCATGTTGCCCATTTCTATTTAGAGCATCTTTTACATTTCAGCTTTCAGACTTTAGCACGTTTTATTTCAGTTTCGGTTATCCATTTCAGTTATGGGATTGTAGTGAGGAGTTTCCTCCAGACTTTATTTACTTTATTGTGATGGTTATTCGTTTTACTTCAGTATGGTGAATGGTGTTATCTATTTCTTCATTACACTTGTTGCATGTTAATCAGACTTAAATTAAAATTTGGCAACTTGCTTTTTAAATACTAGGTGGTTAGAAATAATAAAATGTTTTCGACAGTGATGCTATTAACTGAGCCAACTTGGCATTTTGAATTAATTTTATAAAGGAGTAGCTACCCGGTATTGAATTAGTCGGGGTGTCACAGGTGGTATCAGAGCATCAGGTTCTAGTGTCCTTTAGGATCTGTACGGCTATTATGTTTCCGCTACGTTTTCTTTGATATAGTGCCCTATATTTTAGGACTGTTGTACTCTTTTTGTGTATGCTTCGTTCTTCAGCTATATTAAGTTTATAACCGTGAACTTATAAACTTTGTTCTTATTTCAGATGCCTCCACGACGTGCACGACGAGTTCCCAGGAATGCAATGCCCGAACCCCAGCCCGCTCCAGTTCAGGGCATGTTGAACGCCGCTGAGGTTGCTGCTATAGTAGCTCAAGCGGTAAATGCCGCGATTGCCGTGATTCAGCAGGCACTGCCTCAGGCGCCGGTTGCCGCGCCAGCACAGGTTAATGCATTCCCGTCTGCTTGGGAGCGTGTACGAGACGCTTTTCAGAAAGCGCATCCGCCAGAGTTTGCAGGTAGCTCAGACGTGGTAGTCTCGAGCCAATGGAGGAAGGACATACAGAGGCATTTGAGGATGCATGAGTGCACTGACGTTCAGAAACAGGTGCTAGCTACTTTCAAGCTAGTGGGATCTGCACTACAGTGGTGGGAATCTATCACCACCGCGGAGGAGAGGGATACCCTCACGATTCAGGAGTTCTGGGTGCGGTTCGACCGCAAGTACTTTCCGTCCGTAGTTCATACAGAGATGAGGAGGAAGCTGATGAGTTTGAGGCAGGAGGGCAAGACAGTGGCCGAGTATGAGGCCGAGTTCACTAACCTGTTGAATATCGTTCCAGACGAGATTCCAACAGAGAAGAAGAAGATAGAGAAGTTCACTGATGGGTTGAATTGGAGGATCCGTCAGCATCTGCTAGGGAACCTATCGTTGGCCACGTATTCTGATGTGGTTAACGCTGCATTATTACACTGCCAGGACCACCGTTTTCACATGGCCGAGGGCAAGCGGTCGGGGGAGTCTAGCCATCAGGGCAGGACTGGAGGACATGGTGCCAGCGGGGCACAAACCGGTCAGGGGCAGAGACAGAATGAGCAGGGTACCCAGCAGGGGGACAATAAGAGGTTCCGGTCAGGGAACTACAGGCAGGGACAGGGAGGTTTCCGCCAGGGCCATCAGGGTCCAAACGGTCATCTGGGCCAACAGGGACAGAATGGGCAGCAGTTTCATCAGGGCCAGCAGGGCCAAGGGAGGAATGGTAACGGCCACCAGGGCCGGGGACAGCAGGGGCAGAGGGGAGGGAACTTCCCAGGGAAGTGCTTTACTTGTGGCAAGACTGGCCATAAGAAGCAGGATTGTCCTGATAGGGGCAGGGCCCCACAGCAGCAGCAGCAGGGTGCTCGCCAGGAGCCGCAGAGACCTATGTTTCCCGCCGCTCTTCCCGCACCGCCGCAGATGGCAGCATTGCCACCCATTCCAGCAGTCCCAGCTCAGCAGGGGCAGCTACAGTATGGACGTGTCTACAACGTCCACCAGGCTGCAGTTCCACAGGTACCGCCCGCGATCGAGGGTACGTTTCCTATCCATGGCACTATGGGTCGGGTGTTATTTGATACGGGTGCTACACACTGTTTTATTGCTACACACTTCGCGAAAGCTTTAGGATTGTTAGCTACGGCAGAGAGCACAGTGACGTGTGTCGACTCACCATTAGGGAGTGGGTCACTTATTTTCTTTATATGCCGGGGAGTAGGGGTAGAGGTTGGTGGTTTGGTATTACCTGCGGACATGTTAGTGTTAGACATGCATGTTCACGATGTGATCATCGGTATGGATTGGCTCGTAGCATATAGGGCCATGATTGATTGCTTCAGCGGGAGCATTGTTTTTGCCATTCCGGGGCAAGAGATGTTTATAGTGGCGATGCCTCGCCCAGAGGGAGGATCGACCGCTCATCTGTATTACATAGAGGAGGATACCTCTAAGGAGGTTGTTATTCCTTTAGATTCGATCCCGGTTGTCAGGGAGTATTCAGATGTGTTTCAGGAGATACCAGGCTTACCACCCAGTCGAGAGATAGATTTCGTTATTGATTTGCTACCGGGTACAAGACCTATAGCACGTGCACCGTACCGTATGGCTCCAGCTGAGATGCGAGAGTTACGGGATCAGATAGAGCAGCTGTTAGGGCAGGGCTTTATTCGCAGGAGTACCTCACCTTGGGGCCCTCCAGTTTTGTTTGTGAAGAAGAGGGATGGTTCACTGAGATTGTGCGTGGACTACCGAGAGTTGAATAAGGTCACGATACGGAATAAGTATCCGTTGCCTCGAATCGATGACTTATTCGACCAGTTGAGAGGAGCTTCTTTCTTCTCGAAGATTGACTTGAGGTCAGGATACCATCAGTTGCGTATCAGGGAGGAGGATGTCTCGAAGACTGCGTTCTTGTCGAGATATGGTTCTTACGAGTTTCGGGTTATGCCTTTCGGTTTGACCAACGCTCCAGCAGTGTTTATGGACTTAATGAACAGAGTGTTTAGGGATTTCCTAGACCAGTTTGTCATTGTCTTCATTGATGATATCCTGGTTTACTCTCAGACAGAGGAGGAGCACGCCGAGCATTTGAGGCAGGTTTTGCAGACACTTCGTCAGAACGAGTTGTATGCAAAATATGAGAAGTGCGGGTTTTGGCTGAAGGAAGTCCAGTTCTTGGGTCACATTATTTCCGACCAGGGAATATCTGTCGATCCGGGGAAGGTGTCAGCGGTGAGGGAGTGGGGACAGCCCACGACACCAACGGAGATTCGTAGTTTCTTGGGTTTAGCAGGATACTACAGGAGGTTTATTCGGGGTTTCTCGGAGATAGCAGGTCCTTTGACACATCTTACTCGTAAGGGTGTGCCATATATCTGGAGTGATGCCTGTCAGTTGGCATTCGATGAGTTGAAGGACAAATTGACCTCAGCACCTGTGTTAGCATTGCCGAGACCGGGAGTTGAGTATTTGGTTTACACCGATGCGTCTTTGCAAGGACTGGGAGGTGTATTGCAGCAGGAGAGACAGGCCATAGCTTATGCTTCCCGTAAGCTTAAGCCTCATGAGAAGAATTACCCCACACATGATTTGGAGTTGGCGGCAGTGGTATTTGCCTTACGGATTTGGAGGCACTATCTTTTGGGGGAGAAGTTTCAGCTGTTCACGGACCACAAGTCACTACAGTATCTGTTCACGCAGAAGGAATTGAATATGCGGCAGCGTAGGTGGCTTGAATTTGTGAAAGACTACCAGTTCGACATCCAGTACCACCCGGGTAAGGCTAACGTGGTAGCAGACGCGTTGAGCCGCAGGCCAGCAGATGAGGTGGCAGAGGTGTGGAAGGCTAAGTGGAAGGAATTGGGACACCAGGATGCAGTGGCCCGATCTTTCATGTCTGTGATGACCGTTACACCGCAGATTGTCACAAAGGTAGTACGGGCACAGGCTAATGACTCGTTCTGTCAGGAGCAGATAGTTCGATTGCTAGCAGAGGGAGCCGAGTCCTATACCGTTAGTTCAGACGGTGGATTACGCTTCAATGGGAGATTGGTAGTTCCGGAAGGAGAGGAGTTGCGGCACGATGTGATGGCAGAGTCGCACGGCTCACGGTTCGCGGTACATCCCGGAGGGGACAAAATGTACCAAGACATGAGACGACAGTATTGGTGGAGCGGTATGAAGAGAGATATCGCTGAGTTTGTCTCGAAATGCACCACTTGTCAGCTTGTAAAAGTAGATCATCAGAGACCAGCAGGATTGCTACAGCCGTTGGAGGTTCCGGTGTGGATGTGGGAGAGCATATCCATGGATTTTATCACGGGGTTGCCTACGTCGCAGAGGGGTCACGACTCCGTTTGGGTAATTGTGGACAGGTTGTCCAAGGTCGCTCACTTCTTACCCGTAAGGACTGACTACACTACGGGACAGTATGCCCAGCTCTTCATTTCAGAGATTGTGAGACTCCACGGTGTGCCCCTAAATATCGTGTCTGACAGAGACAAGATATTTGTTTCGAGGTTTTGGGAGAGTTTCCAGGAGGCCATGGGCACGGAATTGCGGTTGAGTACGGCTTATCATCCGCAGACTGATGGGCAGACAGAGCGCACCAATCAGATGTTGGAAGACATGCTACGCATGTGCATTATTGACTTCGGGGGTGGATGGGAGCAGTACCTTCCACTGGTGGAGTTTGCTTACAACAACTCCTATCAGTTCACGATTGGCATGGCTCCGTTTGAGGCATTGTACGGTAGGCCTTGCCGTTCCCCAGCATGTTGGCTAGAAGTGGGGGACAACAAACTACTTGGGCCGGAAGTGATTCAGGATACTTCGGCAAGGATTGAGTTGATTCGGAGTCGCATTCGGGTAGCTCAAGACAGGCAGAAGAGTTATGCTGATGCGAAGAGGTTTTTCAGGGAGTTCCAAGTGGGGGACCAGGTTCTGCTCAGGGTTTCTCCGATGAAGGGGATTATGCGATTCGGGAAGAAGGGGAAGTTGGCACGGAGGTATGTGGGGCCGTTTCCTATTATTGAGCGGATCGGACCCGTTGCGTATAGACTTGGACTACCGGAGCACTTGCATCGGATTCACGACGTGTTCCATATTTCCTCGCTGAGGAAATACCTTAGAGATAATTTGGCTCATTCTCACATTGCTGTGGAGGACATCGATCTCCAGCCGGATAGCTCCTACGAGGAGGGGCCAATTGCTATTTTGGATCGAAGCGAGAGGAAACTGCGGTCAAAGATAGTTCCGTTAGTGCGTGTTCAGTGGCGACATCACAATGTCGAGGAGTCCACATGGGAGCGCGAGGATGAGATGCGCGAACGTTATCCAGAGCTATTTTTAGCAGGTACTTTCTAGTTTCGAATTTCGGGACGAAATTCAGTTATTAGGGGGGAAGTATGTAATACCCCGTACTTTTGGCTATATTTATTTTTGGGATTAATTAAATGTGTATTAATTGGAAATTAATCCAGGTTATAAATACTAATGAGATGCGAATTGGTATTTGATTAGGTGCATATATGATTATATACGAACTTGGTATTATAAAATTTGTCGTGGGATTTATATACGGCATTTTAGAAATTTTGTTGAGACGCGTGGGACCGCCGCGTCACGGTATAATATTTTGATATTAAAAGTGAATTTAAAATCTATAATCCGTATGGTCGTTTTGAGTGCGCCAACGCGTCCGGAAGGGTCGAGATAGTCAGAAAACACTAGCCGGGGGTATAGTTTGGGTCCCGGGGTATTTTTAGGCCATTCCGGCACCATAAAGGGTATTTTAGTAATTTGGTATTTTTGGGTAATTAAAAGTGACGAAAATTGAGAGTTGTAATCTGATAAGGAATTGACCCAACCAATCCTTATTAACCCAACAAGCTACGGAGGTTTATTAAATTAGGTTTTCATAAGTTCCCCCAAAGCAAACCCTAGCCACCATAGCTTTTTGGAGAAGAAAGCTTGGAGAAGGAGAGAGAGAGAGGAATTCTGCAGAAATTCTACACCGAATCCACACCAAATTCAGAGACAAACAAGGCAAGTGACTTTATTCCATTTAAATTCTGAGAATGTCTTTTCCATGTTAGAAAATTCGGATTTATGGTTGTTCTTGATAAAATATGAAAACCCATGTAGTCTAGATCATAAAACTTGAGGAATTTGAGAAGGATTGCATGTAGAATAGTTTGGAGACAATTAATCTGATGTTAATACATGTTTGGGTGAAAGAAAAACGAATTAAATTATGGATTTGATGTTGATATATATCTAGGGTTCATGTTCTTGATGATATTGGGGAAAAGTATAAAATCTTGGGATTTAATGATGTTTAGGATGCCTTATTGCCTTAAAAGACGTTAGTTTATAACCTAAGCATGTTTTAGTATGATTGGAGGTCTTAAATCATTGTTAGGACGAACTTTGGAGAAGGATTGAAGTGATAAAAATGGATGAAAAACGATTTGGGAAAAATCTGGGTCGAAACTGGTAGCTCGTTAGAAGCAGCCCCCAGGTCGTTCGAACGAACTCGTTCGAACGAGCTTCTAACGAGTTGACCAGTCGTTATTAACGAGTAGGGATTTTCGTTCGATATCTCGTTCGAACGAGATATCGTTAGAAGGGTCAGTTCGTTCGAACGAACTGGGATCTCGTTCGAACAGCCTCGTTCGAACGAGACTTCTAACGACCTGACAGTCCAAACTCGTTCGAAGCCTCGTTCGAACGAGACTTCTAACGAGTTGACAGTTTGACCCTTTTTGGACTGTTTTGATTTTTGGAGTCCCTTAAACTTGTTCGAGGATATAGATGACCTTCCTTTATTGATGTGAGGTTAGATTTGAGACTTTTGGATTATTGAGAGGAGTAAACTATATACGAGAGTTATATTCAATGAACCATTTGGGTTGAGACGTGAGGGTCTACTACGATGTGAGGATGAATTATAGCGCGTATAATTACAAACCGGAATAGTACGAATTGTGATAATTATAGTTAGTACGAGAATGCGATATGTACTACGATTAAAATACGGTATTACTAAGACGTGTATTTACTTAGTATTGGTATATGGATTGTTTGTATGACATACCTACCATACTTGCTATCACGGGAGGTTGCGTTCGCTTAGGACCCTCTAATCCTTGTGTGCCTACGGGGGGGATATAGACTGGTACCTCGATGAACATAGGTCATAGAAAGACTTATTATGATATTAATAAGTCCGCTGATCATGGGAGCGTAGGTATGTGCGTGACCCATGTGATGGTGACTGTGTTCGCCTCCATTATTTGTGATGTTGTTATCGGTAAACTATTCCTGAGAGATTCGGAATATGTAATCCTTATGTACGTGATGTACCGGGATGGATAGCAGAGTATGTGTGCACTACAGCTTAGATTGCGGGGTGCTTGTATTGTATATTTATGATATGAATAATATACATTATATTAATGGGAATCCTCATGTTAATGTTGTAAAAATATTACGGTATTGTTTCGAGATATATAATGAGTTAACTGATAGTTATATCAATGGCATATTTAGTAACTGAGTTTACGTTAAACCTCTATTTAATTACGAGCGTTGTTATGTTAAAGGGAACCGAGTTATATGGGTAGAACCTTTGGCAGTCTAGCTAGTTATGTTGTCAGTTAGCTAGGAGTATGGGTCGATATAGATGGGTACTTACGTTAGGAGTGCACAGTTAGATGAGAGGTGAGAATATCATGCGAGTGTACGTCCTAACATGTACTTTGCATTTAATGTTTTAAATGTTTTTAAAGCACTTGCAGGTTTTTAAAATATAACTCCACATTCGGGTTCTGACCCGTTTGCTTTTCAAATCTCTTTTTCTTTGTAAAACCATTTTAGGTGCCCAGCCACAAGGACACCAAGCATAGGATACTCATTCAGGTGACGAGCTGTAGCTGCTTGTGGAAGCTACAGGGATTTGCATGTAGACGCTCCTATCTTTTGGATTCCAGAGTCACCATCTATCAGTTGTAGGGCATGTTGCCCATTTCTATTTAGAGCATCTTTTACATTTCAGCTTTCAGACTTTAGCACGTTTTATTTCAGTTTCGGTTATCCATTTCAGTTATGGGATAGTAGTGAGAAGTTTCCTCCAGACTTTATTTACTTTATTGTGATGGTTATTCGTTTTACTTCAGTATGGTGAATGGTGTTATCTATTTCTTCATTACACTTGTTGCATGTTAATCAGACTTAAATTAAAATTTGGCAACTTGCTTTTTAAATACTAGGTGGTTAGAAATAATAAAATGTTTTCGACAGTGATGCTATTAACTGAGCCAACTTGGCATTTTGAATTAATTTTATAAAGGAGTAGCTACCCGGTATTTAATTAGTCGGGGTGTCACATGGATGTCTCCTTCTCTGAAGCCATTTCTCCCACTCGAACAAATATGTTGAATGCGAAAATTAACTTTGCAGAGTAATTTTGTCAAAGAACTTCCGGGAACCCAAATTTCTAAAAATAAAACCAGGAGATCAAATTCCAGTTATTATGAAATTAGATGCTACTAATTCCGCTAATAATTTTTCCAAGACCTTGGGATTCAATAGTTCAAAAAAATGACAAATACCACTCGCTTGGAACTTAAATCCAATATTATACCGTTGGCAAAAATTACACGAGAATAATAATAATGCAAGAAAATACCCAAAAACACACAAGATAAAGATTTACGTTAGTCGGCATATTTTGCACTTTCACTATAAATATTTTGAACTGTTATCTTGCCTCCCTCTTGAACACACAAACTGTGTATTTTTCTCTCCTCTTTTGTTGTTAACACAACTCAAATTTTATTTGGTGTATTTGTTTATGTTCTGACTCCATATATATAGGCCTAAGAGCATTAATTTCCCATGGAAACTTGGTCATCAAGTTTTCTTGGTCACCAAGGTTAGAACTTGGTCACCAAGTACTTCATTTGTCTCCACATACATCAACATCTTTCTCGCCAAGAAAGTATTTTTTTTTTTCTAATTCTACAAACTCTAACACGGAGTTGTCCTATTGAGAGGCATGAGGATATAATATATGCTACAACGACATCGTGATCCATCTAGCAGAGGGCACTCTACCTAGCTATTCATATTAAACAAGTTGAATTTGAGGCTTTCCTTTATTTTGAAGAATATATATACACACGTGTATTTGCTTGTGTAGTTTAAATATTATTTTATTTCCAGGTGCTCAATCCTACGTCTAGTAATTTTAATGACCACTCATTTGCTTCCATAGTAGGTAACTCATAAATTGATGAATACCTAAAGTAAAAGTAAGGTGTAGGTTTCTTGACGAATCACTAGTTTCTTTTGGAACATCGACGATCTATATGGTGTCTTTTTTATTGACTAATTAGAATTTATCTATATTTTATTGTTTGAAATTTTTTTGAAGGGGTATACTAATTGGCATTCTAACATTTAAAAAGGGGACGGATCCAAAATCGCCCCCTAAAAATGGCTGTGCATAAGGTTTAGATCGCACATTGGAATGAAACATAGGATGGAAGGATATATACAAACTTAAATGAGATCAAAACTGATTAGGTATATATTTGGGGTCATTTTGACATTCACTCCCGCTTATGTTCCAACTTTCGTTTACACCCCACCATTTTGAAAACTTGAGATACACATTGAAAAATTCGCATTAAAGCTCAGGAATTCTCACTTAACGAAGGTCTTTTAAGACACCGGGTTTTAGTGATGCCTTTGAGGAATTAAAAGTTTTTTTGTTTGTTAATTGAGAGTGCAAAATCAGAAGTTGGAACAAAAGATAGAGTCAGTCAAAATCATCCTATAATTAACTGTGTACGTGATGAAGACAGTGTAAAACCATCGTTCGACTAAATCACATTACCAGTACGCCAATAAGAGCCAATGGGGCGGTGAGCTCCTTCCATTGATGAAGATCCTGTTCAAGGTGAATTAAAATCTAATTTCTGATATAACCAATAAAACAAGAATAAATAATTACAAAATTATTGTTTTAAAGAAACCTGCAAGAGGAATGCCAATGCAGCAAGAAAACTGCCCAAGCTTGTCCCAACCAAAGCAACCTGCAAATACACGACTACTGTCTCATTAATCAACTACTCCTTCTATCTCAAATTAAGAGTCATCATTTGAAAATCAGACATTATAAAAAGATCTTGGGCCTTTCACAACTAGGTCCTTGAAGTATTAATATAATAAGATGCAGTACAGGTATTTTTCATTAATAGGATGCGGTTCAGATCCTTCAAACTAGGCATCTGGATCACATCCGCAAGTGCTTATTCACCAAGAGATCATATACAATAGCTTAACTCTCTGAGGTACTTTTTGAAGAAGAAAAAAACTAAGTAGACTTCACTCGCTTAACAATACTTCCAAGGGACTTTTTCCTGATTTTCTAACAAACCTATTAAGTATTGTTTTCCAAACTTAACCTTAATTTAAGATAGAATGACTTGAATTAAAGGCTGAATAGTTTCTTAATAATGTCCATATTTGGAACGTCATAGTCCTTCGTAAAGTGTGACTCTTTATTTGAGACAGATGAAGTTCAACGAACTCAAAGTAGAATTCCTGATATTCTAACCATCAGAAGCATTCGTCCTCCAATTTTGTCCATCAATAGTATACCCAAAACAGAAAAAGGGATCTGCATAAGAAAATCTGCATTACTAAGAAAGCTTCAAGAAGAATCCCACATTTAAATAAAATTTAAAGATTCAAGAACCTGGACAATAGCCATTGCTGCACTCCCAAAGCTTGCTGAAAAACCTGTTATAAGCTATAGATCAGATTTCAATTCCACAAAGTTTGGATGGTTTTAATTCTTCATGTACATAAATTATTGCTGAAGTCACTTAACATACCAATAGCTTCAAAGACTGAACCGGCATAAAATAGAATCCCAGTCATCCCTCCTAATGGTACTAGTAACATTATCCCAATCCCAACCTATATTAAGAAGATATGACTGGCCTTGGAAAAGTAATGATACAACATCAATTAAATGGGGATATTTACAGTACCCTCTACGTGTTTTGGGTTCATTACATAGACCTTTATAGCATTTTGGGAAATTACATCGACCTCCCTATTTTCGTAATTTTCAATTTAACATCACTTGCGCTAATGAGAATCAAAGTTACAAAGAATGCTTATTATGTGATATTACTGAATAATCACACAAAACTTTTCCCAAACAAAGGAAATGTTGTTACTAAACCTAAATATCATGGGAGATCATTATTACCGAACTCAAATGTGAGTGGAGGTTTACTGTAATATCCCAGAACACGAGGGAAGTTTGTGTAATAGATCCTAAAACACAGGAAGGTTACTGTAATAACGTCATTTGATTATTCTGTCTTACAATGAGTGAACGAGCATATTTCCTTTCGAACAACTCAAGAAATCTGGATTCCGAGGGCAGTTGAAAAGTTTCCATAGAATCCTACAAGACAACAAGACTCATCTAATTTCCTTCTGGCATTCATTAAAGTGTAAAGTTGAGCAGTTACTTTTATCTCAGCCGCTTCTTGAGAAATATCAGCATTGTCACCCCTAAGGCGCTGTAGACTTGCTTCTAATTCTTTTTTTCGACCAGCCTTTGCCTGAAGACATTGAACCATTTACAGCACAGATGCTAAAAGAAGTTTTTTTTTTTTACCCTTTCATTTTCTATCTTCATGCCACGTTACTTAACAATACAAATTATCGGAAGAAATCTTATATTGGTACAAAGTGGATGTACAAAGAGATTAAGAGAGATCCTCTACAATAAAAATATAGAAAATAAAAAAGAAGATAAGAAAACAAATAAAAGTATTCTAACAAAATTTTCTCCATCACCAGTTTTGCACTTCAAAACCTTTTCATGCTTCTCCTATGGTAGAGTAGATTGCTATGCTGAGGCCCGCAAAACATGATCTTTAACAATTGAATCCTTGGAGTAACAAGCTAACTAAGTTCAGATATGTTCGATTTAAAAGATTGAGTTCCAATACCTTCAACTGAGTTAAGGTTATCTAAAATTTCGATAAGGTACATGTGAACTTGGAAAGGTATTTGTGAATTTAGTAAGGAAACTGTGACTTTGGTAAGATAACTGTGAAGTTCGGTAATTTGCAGCTGTCATTTTGGTAAGGTATTAGTTAGTTTTGGTTAGGAATCCGTGAACTTTGGGAATTTGTTAAGATATTAGCAAATTTCAGTAGTGACCGGCTAGATTTCATCTCTTAAGTTGATTTTAACAAGGTTATGGTACTAAAGTATATCATTAAAGATTAACAAAAGGTGATTAAAACAGTCAGTTGACCATTTATATACAACTCAACAAAGCTTTTTCCCAATTATTTGGGATCGGCTTAACAAACCATTTATATAAAATAAAAATATAAGAACTAACGATATTTTTCCAACCTTTTTGGAACTGTCGTTGATGTGAAACACGGGAAAATAACTCTCATACACAATCACAAAAGCTTCAAACTCTCTCATTATTATTCAATTCAAAAGTGATCAGAAGAGTTCACAAGCCTCTTTTGAATTGGCAACTTAACACTCATAGATCTAATAAACTATATAAATAATTAAAGAAATAGGGATAATTAAAGGAATTACGAAAACGATAATCCCTTCCCTACCACAACTCCTAAATCTCTTCTAAGAATCCTCCAACGTCCTCCATAAATCTGAAACTAATATCAAGTATATAACAGAAAATTAATCAAAACAGATAATAAGAGGAAATTAATATTGGGCTCCTGCGTTCTCATCATGCTGATGTACTTTTCAAAGAGAGGGACCATTTAGTTCTTGTGTTACCCAACGTTTGATGATTAGGAAATCATGTTGGGTCTCTTAATCTCCATTGATAGATTCATCTTCCATCTCTTCACTGATCAAAATGGCACTCTACTTTGGGTTCATGTAATTCAACATACGATGTCCGGATTCTCCACCAGGAGAAACAATCAAAACTATCCTTGCTAGGGTTATTACTTGCTGCCTTTGCTTTGGTAGATGAGGCCGTAGGTGCTCTGTTTGGATGATTGGGACAGCAGTACTTTGGTTGCATGCTCAATGGCTTGGCCCAAGATTGCAATTTTTTGCAGCTCTAGCTCTATTTGATTGCGCAATTGGAGTGCTTAGATAAACCTTCCAATTTTTTTCTCAATACTCTCTCGAACCTTTTCACATGTACATAAAAAGTTTAAATTGTTCAAAGTATACTTGAACCGATATTGTCCCATTCCTAGGCCCTTGAACATGATGCAGGAGCATATTCTAACCTGAATGGGCCGAGCCTCACTAGGCTCGGGCTCAATGGGGGCAAACTCACCACTTGCATTTGGGAATAAAGTTGCGTCATTATGAACATATATAGATTTTGGTAAATCGATAAGCGCTTGACTCATTATTTGGTATCAGAGCGAGGTCATGGGTCGAGTCCCAAGAGTCACACCTATTCTGGTGGGGAGAATGAAGCAGGAGCATGTTCTAACCTACGTGTTGGACACGTGAAATTTAAGCGTTTCACATTAATTTTATATTTAAATGGTGAACATGTGAAATGGAGTGTCGAACATGTGTCCGAGATTGTTGGTGTTCAACACGTGTCAGACACGGGCACGTTGCCTTCTCACAAGTGTTCGTTCTTCCTAGGCTCCCTGAACCTGTGAAAAGAGGTGATGAGAAGGATGAAGAAAGCCCTCAACTCATCCTTCATGCGAGCCCAAGTGATAATCGGGGGTTATTGGGTCAACATTCTCCCTTGGATTGTATCGTTCCACCATATACATGCGAACCGTGAAGTTTTTTTGTTGCTAGTTGAACACACTTGCATCCGAAGATACGCTTTTATTACAGGAATGATGGAATTCAATTATGGTCCCTACAAGTTTAGGGGCTTATATTTATACTAAAGAGGAAATACATTGGGGGACCAAATTACCATTATGGTCAATTACATAAATAACATACACATTCCAACACTCCCTCTCAAGATGGCGAGTAGATATCGACCAAGCCAAGCTTGCCAATAGAAGTGCGAAGAAGAGAATGACTAGCAGGTTTGGTAAGAAAATTTGTAACCTGTTCTCCTGAAGAAACAAACAATGGAGTGATGATCTCATGATGAACCTTCTCTGTAAGAAAATAAACTTCTATCTCAATGTGCTTTGTCCTCTCATGAAGAACTGAATCAAAAGCAAGTTGAATAGCCGACTTATTATCATAATGCAGAACAGAAGAAGTCTTTTCAGGAAATCCCAACTCCCCAAGAATAGAACAAAGCCATATAATCTCACACGTGCCTAAGGCCATGGCCCTATATTATTCCTATGTAGAGGAACGCGAAACGACAGCTTGCTTTTTACTTTTCCAAGAGATGAGATGACTACTAGTAAGTTACAAAACCCAGTAGTAGAGTGGTCATCACAAGCTCCTCCATAATCTGAATTATTGTAGATCTACGATCCTCCAGGCTGAGGGCCTACTGTATAAAATAACCCAAGTCGAAGGAGTGTTAGCTGTGTGAGTACGGTATGCTCGAGGAGTACCTAAGGAGGATGCAGTAATAATAGTAAGCCTACCAGCAGGAGCTTGATAATTACCCAACAAATAAAGAATCCGATCCATCTTGGAACTAACAAATTGCTCAATCTTGGCATTCAGATCATCAGGAGGAGTAGAGAAATGAGAATTAGTGGGATCTTCAACAACGGCAGCTATACGAGTTGTACCCTTCTTATTTCTCAACTAAGGATATAATTTGAAGCAGGTGAGATTTGCATGCCCCTTTCTACCACAATGCTCAGGGCCGGCCCCGAAGATTTGGGGGCTCAAGGCGAACTTGTAAAATGGGGCCCTTTATATAATATTTTTTTTTTCGAAAAGTATATGTATTTTTACAAGCTAATAAGAAACGAACAAAATAGAATACACAACAACCCAACAATCAATCTAAAAATTTCCGACCACAACAAAATAAAGGAACATTGGAACCTGTTTTCTTGAATTTGTAAAGTAACTTTGAAAGCCCTTCTTTGCTAAAGAAACACATAAAAAATGAACATCATTAGAATAAAAAAATTAATAGCAGATTAAAAGGAGCAACAAGATTAATAACAAGAACTTAACAAAAAAAATTAACACTAAGAACTATAATTAAAAAAAATGACAGATTAATAAAAAAATGATAACAAGAACATATAATTTTCTATTCACTTTTAAACTACATCATTTAAATCTTTAAATATCGATGTTGTTTGAACTAATCTAAGTGTTTAAAATATTTAAAAAAATGACAACAAGAACAGCATTTAAATTTAAAAATATAAAAAACAGCATTTTAATCCAAAAATTAACAACAATAATTATAATTAAAAAAATGACAGATTAATAAAAAAATGGCATTAAGAACTTAACAAAATGACAACAAGAAGAGGTAAAAAAATGACAACAAGAAGAGATAACTTTATATACACTTTAAACCTTAGATTAGTAAAATAACAACCTTTAAAAAAATTAATAAAAGGGTTTAACATATTAGTCAAAACACGACATTTATATTTCTGGATTTAAAAAAAATATGAACAAGAATAACTTAACAAAAAAATTAACATCATTTTACAAGTTTTCAATAAATTAATAAAAAACAACATTTATATTTAACAACAATGAAGATTTCAATCTAAAAAATTAACATGAGATAATGAGAGAGGGTGAATAAAAAAAATACAAACCTCTCGAATATTTTTGGGTTGAAACTTGAGAGTAGTGTAAGAATTTAAAAGATGGTTAATTTTTTTTAGAGATAATGAAAGAGAGTTTAAATGGTTGGAACTTCGATGGAATTTGGAAAGTTGGTCTTGGGTGGGGTGGGAGCCGTTTTTTTCAGTTCTTAAATGAGTGTAATGAATGAGCAAGTGGAGATGAAGTGTTAGTTGTTGGTGGGTGGATTTTAAGTTTATCTTTTGGGCTTGGGCCTATTTTTAGAAACTTACATAATACACACTTATACAATATTTGGGGCTTATATTTTTATATCAGATTTGGGGGCCCAAGGCGGTTGCCTCATTGGCCTACCCCTTGGGCCGGCCCTGACAATGCTCACAGACCATTTTCTTCTTTTCAGGACATGTACCCCAAGACAGAGCAGAAGAAGAACCCAAACATTGATTCATGTATTGGCTACAAAAACCATTTGATCAGTTGCAGTTGCAGAAGGAGACTCGGATATCACCGCAAAAAAGGATGTAAGCTTGAGGCACCGCTCATGCTTTTCACACACTGCATACACTTCACCTAGTAGTGGAAGGCGTGAAGTGTTCAAAATATGTATCCGAGGAAGCTCAAAAGTAGCCCCAAGACCAATCAAGAACCAGTAAACCTTTTGCTTCTCTTCCCGAACTCTAAGTGATTCTGCATCATGCATGGTAAGACCCACTATGTCAGTTAAAGAACGATACAAATCATAATCCTCCCATCTCTGAGTTAGATAGCTATAAAATGTCAAAACCGAATCATTACCTTGACAGGCATGCGATATCTCCTTACATGGTTCATATACCCGAACCTCATTGTATGAATGAGAGTACATAGTAGTCATACCCTTCCATAGGAGCGAAACCGACTCATAAAATTGAAAATTTTCGGTGCCATAGATTTGAACATCCATCTCAGAATAGTGCAATTAGTAACAAACCACTAACTGAAGGTTGGATCAAATTCCTTCGGCATTGGGATCTTCCCAAAAAGCTAATCAATTTTGCCTTTTGTACCACAGAATAAACGGAACGATCGAGCCCACAACGAAAAATTCCAGCAATTAAGTAACAGAGTCGTGACTTTCTGTGAGGGTGCATGGTGAATGGTCATTGAATTAAATGTTGGGTTCGTTATTTCGACAATTCCCCCCTCAAATACCAAATCAGCAATAACACTAACAATTATGAACTCACAAGTAATAACAATTACTCAAAGCAATCCACAAAAAACAGCCCCTAAAAATCAGCCTGCAAAAATAGTCACGTGGCCACCAAAATTTACGGAGCAGCAATAAGGAAATTTCTAGATCGCAAGAGATAAAAAATGGGTAAGGTATACCTTCAATTGCATACAATCAATGAAGAAAGAACTTCAAATACCCATAAAAGTGTGTTGCTCCAAATGATGAAAAATTGTACCAATAATCAACCACATTAATAAGAGTTTTCTATAGTCATAATAAATTAGCCCCAAAAACACAGAAAATCGCTCAAAAATCCAAACCCTAGGCAGCTTGAAGGTGGAACCCAAATTCTAAGGGGAGGGGGGCACACAGAGGGGATGGTCTACGGAGGGGCTGCGCAACCTAGGGTTTGCGCCTCAGGTGGGGGTGGCTAGGCTGGAAGGGTTAGGGTTTAAGGTTTCGTGGAAGACGAAGGAACGGGCAAGTCAAACTTCTCACCCTTTTTTTGTGTTTTTAGCTCTAATACCAACTAGAATGATAGAATTCAATTATGGCCACTACAAGTTTAGGGACTTATATTTATACTAAGGATGAAAGACATTGGGGGACCAAATTACCCTTATATCGTCAATTACATACATAACATACACATTCCAACAGTATTCAAAACCTCCTCCATAGCATCGAGCCATTCAATGAAGTCGTCGGAATTAAGGTGGCCATCCAATATGGGAATGTCCACCCGTATGTCACGATTGAGGCTCTTGGAGAGTAGGCGCAATGCATGTGCCAAATAGTCTTCTCCCAGAGGGGCTCCACAGCATTGTCTTCCTCCTCATCGTCAAAATCAACAGTCGAGAGTCGGACATGGGCCATAGGTATGAAGTCTGATGGTGGTGCTTCATGTTAGGGCGGCATCTCTTCAACTAGGGGTAGTTCAACCATGTCCCTTCGTTTGAGGGGAAATCATCCATTTGGTACCCATTTTCATAACATATGAAGCAATTTCTCTCCCCAACTAGGACAAATGGGGTCACCTTTGGGCTTAGTGAGCCAAACGGAGATAAATTCATCCTCCACTCCTCGGGGACGGGCCCGCGTTCATCACCATATAACGACACATGCATGACAAGTAAGTCTTTGCCACCTACATAGTGACCAAATTGAATCCGGGATTGAAGAATGAGGGGTTATTGGATCCATTCTTTAACCCGTTGTTGTAGTCCCACCCCGTATCATGGGGATCCACCCGGGCCATGACATCTAAATGGGCATCCCACAAAACCTTAGGTAACTTGATTGGGGCTTTCCCCACCACCAAATGAACGTTTGATGAACAGTGGGTCTCAGGTAATGGACAGGGAAGGTGTGGGGATCTTATGCCAAAAAGCAGGAGTTATCACTTCGGTGAAATGGGTTAGAGGGGTTGGGGTAGGGAAATGTGGTTGGGGTTTCCTTTCAGGGTTAGTGGGTAGGGTTTCGACTAATATTGGGACTGATGGATGGTCGAGGTAATAGGGTTACGAGAAGGCTGTCAACTGGTGAGGAGGGGTCGAAAGTAGAAGTCAGGATGCTCCTTTATGGTCGGATACTTGACATACCACGATGGGGATTGTGCCTTAAAGTCAACTACACGGGTGGAGTTTCTTGTGGTGGGAGAAAGTTGTTGAGCATGGCAGGTTGACGGTTGGTTTAGAAGGCTTGCGTGCACAGCTGGTGGTGGTGATTGGTTGCGATGCGCGGTTTGGGTGTCTCTTTAGCGACATTGTTGCTTTGTTTACAATTTTTACAACAAGAACAGAAGCGGGGATGGAGCAAACTAGGCTATGATACTAATTGACGTAAACGGTGCAATGGCACATAAAGAAAATACACTTAAAACAAGAGAGGTAATATTCAAAATATTTATTAATGGAATGATTTACCCCAAATGAAGAGCATAATATCTATTGGCTAGAGGGAATGATTTAGAAGGGCTTATTACTTCTCCAAAAGGAATGAACTAGCATTAATGTCATGGTTGACAATCACTAAGGGAGGGCCCCCATCATGACAACACAAGATCTAGAACATTCTTATTACATAATACCTGAAATAGCCCTTACTAACGTTCTAACTACTATTAAACCAATCAAAGGGAATAAGACATGAAAAGACAAAATAAACTGCAACAAATGACCAAATGCCCTTGATTCACATCCGAACAAGTCCCTCTTATAGGTGTTAGGAAGAAAAGCGAGCTTCAAACTCCCTCTTGATCTCCGACTTACTTCTAATTGTAGGAAGGCTGTTGGCTTCTCTCTCTATTAAAAGTTTATTCCGAGAAACTTGTGTGTAGACATTCACTATAATTCTCACTAGTTTTACACATTATGGTCCTGGGATGAAAAGACGAAATAAACTCTAACAAATGACTAAAATGCCCTTGATTCACATCAGAACAAGTCCCTGTCATAGGTGTGGCTTAAAATTCCCTCTTGATCTCCGGCTTACTTCTAATTATAGGAAGGTTGTTGGCTGCTCTCTTTGTCAAAAGTTTATTCCAAGAAACTTATGTGTAAACATTCACTATAGTTCCCATTAGTGTTACACACTATGGTCCTAGGATGAAAAGACAAAATAAACTCTAACAAATGATTAAAATTCCCTTGATTCACATCAGAACAAGTCCCTCTTATAGGTGTCAGGAAGAAAAGTGGGCTTGAAACTCCCTCTTGATCTCCGACTTACTTCTAGTTATAGGAAGGTCGTTGGCTTCTCTCTCTGTCAAATTTTATTCCAAGAAACTTGTGAGTAGACATTCACTATAGTTCCCACTAGTTTTACACACTATGGTCCTGGGATGATTGTATAATCAAAAGATTATCCCACCACATCCAATCAATTAACAAAAGAATCCGACATCGTTTGACCATTGAAAGTTGGGGCATCCATGTGTATATCACCTTGCGTTGTCTTTTCAAGTATAAGCATCACACTCATATGATTCCCCCAGTTTGGTGACACCTCATCAAGCCCATCTTCAACATCCTCCAAGGCATCATCAGCAACCCTTATGGAACCTAAAGCATAAGATTTCCAACCCATTTGCTTAATGACACACTGCTGCTAGAATTGTTATGAACATAATGATTCGCTTGTTTTGTTGTTTTCATGGTCGGGTATTAGCTTATAACATGGTCCACCTTTTACAATGAAAACAATCTAGTCCGGTTTGTAGAGCAACAATGGAGGTGTCATTGTACCTTGTATTTTGGTGTAAACCATGAAAGTATTTATGCAGCATTCGTTCATTGTTGAAAGAGGAGTCAGGTGAGTGGAACCTTCGAGATGTCATGCTCAAAGTGGTGAACACCATTCACAGACACCTCCATTCCGAAGATACCCATATCAAGTGGGTTTAGATGTTGTCTTTGTACTCACTTACAAACATCGTGCCCCTAGTCTCTATAAAAATAGTGGTCGCCAGGGAATCTCTTGGTTGTGAAGATGGAAGATCCTCAATGAACACATCAACATTTAAATGCATGGATTACTTACCCCAGATCTTCTCAATCTTTTTCCCTTCTCTTCCCGCTATTTGTCATCAAAAGCCTTGACAAGAGTTGGAATAGTTTGTTTGTCTTCCTTGGTTTCCTCAAGGTGAAGTTTTCGGTGAATCGCGGCTCATCCCCCTTCAAAGACGTCACTGAGCTCCTCGCCAGCCTTCTCTCGTCTGCGTGGTCCTACGTTTGATATGAGTTGCGCCCGTGGGGCATCGTTGAAGGATGTTGTTCGCGATCTTTGCTTAAACATCATCGCTCGCTGGCGATGGGAGCTAACATTGTTGTTGTTATACCCCTCCACCAACACAACAAAGGCATCATGGTGAAAGGCGGTGAAGATGTTCTCTCGAGCTAGATCGAGGGCGACAGGAGTCCCGCTGTTATCAATCCTCCCAAACCGCTCGTCTAGGACATAAATTGGGGACATCGGATATCCCATCATTGCGAATAACTTAAGTATATCGTCGCAGAAAGATTCGTTAGCTCATGGGATTTTATTGGGTGTCATTTTACGGTGTGTAAAACATATACTCACATACCGTTCACACATACCAAGAGGCATAAACACGCGCCAAGAGCAAATGAGAAACACAATATCAAAGGATTCAAATTCTTTCAATATCATACAATTCAAGGTCATTGGAAGATCATACAAATCTCCTTTAAATAGGCAATATATCATTTTTCTTAAATCTAATAAAATATATAATGATAATTAAGAATATAAAATAAAGGAGTTACCAAAGAGAGAATCCCATCCCTAACAAAACTCCTAAAATCTTTCCCAAGAATCCCCTAACTTCCTCCAAAAATTATAAACTAATAAAAATTAACTTAACTTAACTCAACAAAGCGCTTTCCTAATTATTTAGGGTCGGCTAAATGAATCCTAATTTTCCATTCCAATCTGTCCAGCGCAATATCTTCGGTTAAACACATGATATCATGTCCTTTTTTATAATATCCTGCTAAGTCAATTTAGGCCTATCTTTACCCCTTGTGTTACCAACAATACTAATTAAATTACTCTTCCTGACGGAAGCATCCATTGGTCTACGCTTGACGTGTCCAAACCATCTAAGTCGATTTTCTCTCAATTTATCTTCAATAGGAGCTACTTTTACTGTTTCATGAATTTGTTCATTTCTAATTTTATCCTTTTGAGTTTTACCACAAACCCATCTTAGCATTCATATCTCCGCCACACTCATTTTCTTCGCATTTTGTTTCTTGGTTGCCCAACACTTTGTCCCATATAATACGGCGGGTCTAATGACTCTAATGGTCGTCCTATAAAAATTTTCTTTTAATTTCAGAGGTATAGGCCTATCACACAAAACGCCGATAGCACTTCTCCACCTTACTCAGCTTGCTCTAATCCTATGAGTAACATCATTACTAATATTTCCATTGTTTTGAATAATCGAACCTAAATAACGAAAATGATCATTTTTAGGTATCTCTTGACCCTCCAATATCACATCTCCATTTGTCCTCATATTACTACTAAAATTGCACTCCACATATTCTATTTTAGTTCTGCTTATTTTAAATCCTCTTGTTTCTAGAGTTTCTCTCCACAATCTCAACCTAACATTAATGCCCGTCTTAGTCTCATCCACCAAAACAATATCTTCAAATAGCATACATCATGGCACCTCATCTTGTATTTGTCCAGTCAACTCATCCATAACAAGATTGTAATATCCAGTTATATATTTGTTTTAGAATTTAAATCAATTTATGATTAAAATTTATTTGGAAAACAGATGTGTTTAAATTTTGAGCAATGTTATATATTTACAAGTTGAAATGAATTAATTTTATTGAAATGGAGTTGCATTTTTAATGCTAATTGAAGCAATTACTAAAAAATTGGAAACAAAAATTTTAATATTGAAACTCGTAATTATTAATGGTTTTAATAAAGTTGAATTTATATTTTAATTGATAAAAGAAAGGAATGGGCTTAATAGGCTTATGGTAGGGTAGGGATGTTTTCTTTTAAATTAAAAGGATATTGGGCCCTAGGGTTTTAATAATTCAGCTGGCTACTTAAACCTAATGATAATCTTGTTGCAAAAGGCATTTTTCCTTTGAGAGAGAGAGAATGTCTGCGGGGATTTCCTTTTGAAAATGATGTGGGTCAACATGAGTGTAATGAGATAAGGCAGAGAAAGAGGAAGTGAGTTGTTGACCGTGTAGATAAGAGAGGAAAGAGCCCACTTTTTCTTATGCTACGACAGTAGTAGGTATCAAGAAAGGAGGTGGGCAGTTAATGGGTAGTAAATGTTTGGTTGGCGGAGAACTTTCTTCTCTTGAGCCATGAAGAAATAATACGTCTAAGCTAAATAAGCATTACTGGACTTGCCCTCTCTGTTTGACCCGTGGTGGTGGTGACACAGTGAAGGTTTAGTTACCTGTTATTTTTATTATTATTATTATTATTATTATTATTATTATTATTATTATTATTATTATTATTATTATTATTATTTAATAGGCTCATTTATGAATTTGACTCCAAACTTTTATTTATATTAAAGGAGTATTTAGAGATCCTTGTTAAGGGACTTTGCCATCAACTCGGGTACTAATTTCGAGACACTTTCGAGGCAACTAATTTTCTACTCCTCTCCTTTTATGTGTGTATTTGTTAACTTCACATAAACTAAATTGTTATCATAAAATTTGTTAGTGGTTCTTAGAAAAGTGTACAATTCTAATTGATGTTATATTAGGTGAATTTGAATAGTTGTATATACTGAGAAATTTATGTCGAGCTTATTAGTTTGCGAAAATTAATTATAGACCCCAACGCATGAAAATAAATATTTTAGATTTTTACCCCGTTTGTGAAAATTGATAATCTGAGATACGATAATAGATAATGCCAAATTAATTTAGAATAAAAAAATATTGGGAAAGTGTAATTGCTCAGTAGGGTTGTACCTTACGCTTTAGGAGTTGTACTTTTTATATGTATGTTCCAAATCGATGAGATTGGTTACGGGCAAGGTTCTAAAAAACGCGGGGCGTGATTGAGGCGTGGAGGCCAAGCCTTAAGCCTTAGAAGCCTAGGCGGGCCTAGGCGTAAAAAGGCGTTTAGGCCTTCTTAATATATTTTAATATTTTTAACCATAACAAGGCTATTAAAATACAAAAATTGCACATATCATAAAATTATATCTGAATATATGCAAATTAAAATACTATCTGATTATTTTGGATAAGATAATGGTCCGGTTAGTAAACAAATTCTTTAAAAGGCGACATCGTTTCACTAAGGCATTGTTGTTTTTAGAAAAAAGTGCTCCGTAAGGGTTTTACCAAGAATAAGGCGTGAAAAACGTAAGGCGAGGCGTTTCTCCTAAGCCTTAAGATAATGGTCCGGTTAGTAAACAAATTCTTTAAAAGGCGACATCGTTTCACTAAGGCATTGTTGTTTTTAGAAAAAAGTGCTCCGTAAGGGTTTTACCAAGAATAAGGCGTGAAAAACGTAAGGCGAGGCGTTTCTCTTAAGCCTAGGCATGCCTAGGCAGAGCCTAGGCATGCCTAGGCAGAGCCTAGGCGGGTTTTTTAGAACAGAGGTTACGGGACTCGTATTCATGATATAATATCCAATATGGTAGTACTATAAATGACTTGGGACAATTGGTATGCATTAATGAACCCCTTATGATGTAACACACCCACGTAAAATAGTTATGTATCCCTTTTATGTAAGAACTCAATATGAACTCATGCTCGAAACCACGTTCTTATTGATGTATATTTTGTTATGTAGAAGTTAGAAGGAGTACGGGATATTATTGTGATTGGTTTGGTATTTGAATAGTAGTATGGATTAATTCGGAGACTTCACACGTAGACATTTAAATCCTTGCCCCACTCTCGCTTAATAAGCCTTCAATAATTTGTCTTAGCAACTACTCAATCTAAACGTTAGTGTATCGGGAGGGTTCCTTGTTTGGATTTCACTTCGGTGAGACGTCCCACGCACGGAGTTTAGAGATAGGTTGTCGTGATGGCTTAAATCATAAATAAAGATTATATACTTTCAACTTTACGCTTTGCGTTACGAAGAATCACTTGAATGATGGTTGTCCTTTAGCTCTTTATATAATAATTTAACATAGAGATAATGAATCCTAAATAGTAGAGCCCAGTCGGGGTAACGAGGATAATTGAGGTTTCAGTAGTTCCTCGGAGTGAATAATTATGTGTTAAAATGTCAATATTGATTGAACATGTTAAATGGAAATGAATAGGTAGCTACCATGGAAGAAAACTTTATATTGTGATATATTCTCTCAGCTATGTGAATACTAGGTGGCGCCAGAACATGGGATATGATATTTATGATCTATTGTGATATATATATATATATATATATATATATATATACAGTCTTGCTCTTGTGCGGACTAGTCCGTATTTTAAGAATGCGGACCGGACATGTGTCACCTGACGGTGAGCCTAGAAAAGAGAGAGAGCGTGCCTATAATTTAGGCGATAATTTCTAGGCGCACCGTTAGGTGACACATGTCCGGTCCGCATTCTTAAAATGCGGACTAGTCCGCACAAGAGCATTATTATATATATATATATATATATATATATATATATATATATATATTGTCAGCCATGTGAATGACAAGTGGCATCTAGTTGAGAGATGAAATATGTAAGTTTTGGTGATACGTGATGTTTATGAATGTGGTGTTATAATATGTTAATTCCCAGCCATGCGAATACCAGATGGCATCAGGGTGTGAAATGTGATTATTTGAATTTGGCGTACCGCATGTTTATGAGATGGCCGAGATGAAGGGGCGCATGTCGATTACGTGACAATTAATTAATGAGCATAACTGACTAATGAAATAAATGAACATTATTTGAATTTGGCGTATCGCATGTTTATAAGATGGTCGAGATGAATGGGTGCATGTCAGTTACGTGTCAATAAATTATTGAGCCTGTCGGTTACGTTTTAATGAACTTTCGAGTATTTCGGTTACTGATTGATTAGTTAACAAGAATGATTAATTAATGGTATGAAATGAGATAATTCTAATACTTTGTGAGATCACGTTTATGGGTTGGGTCGTTTATTAAATTATTAAACTGTGACTTTATCATCTATGCATATAACTGCTTTGAGTTGCGTAGCTAAATTACTTGCTAGGGTTTTAACCCCCTTTTTGTGGAAACCAGGTGTTAGGGCTGGACCTCATTCTTAGATTGCATTTCGATCCAGTTGGAATGCGATATACATCTCTCAGGATATCGACTCCAGAGTTATTTTAGATTTCTACTCCTCATGTTGTCATTTACCTTTCAGTCTAGCTTATTTTGAAATGTCTAGTTGTATGTTGAGACATAGATGGTTTGTAATATTCATAGACTCTTGAAGATTGTATTTATGTACTACTGTCGAGACAACATTGTTTATAGATTTTGGTTTATTGGACATTATGAATTATTCTCGAGGTTCTTCTCTCGGTTCAAAATTTTTGTCTATTTTTGCATTTGATCTCTCTTCATGTTAAGGATGATATTATTTTGTTTGTGATCTCGTATGATTTTATATTTAGACTTGATCAACCTAAGTGTATAATTATACGGGGTATTACAAACATCAAAGAGATAAGGACTTAATGCCGAACCGTGGTGTAGACCTACAGTAATTAAAAATTCACTACTTTCTCCAGCTGATGTTCTTATTGTAGTCCTGGCCCCATTATACATGTCCTTTATCATATCAATATATCTACGAGTCACTCCTTATGTAGAAACCACCATATTTTATCTCTAGGTATCCTATCATACACGTCTTCCCCAAATCTATAAAAATCTTTCTTTTTCTCCCTATACCTCTCCATTAATCTCCTTAATAAATAGATTGCTTTCATTATTGACCTCCAAGGCATAAACCCAAATTGATTCTCAGATACTATTGTCTTCAATCACTATCTCCCAAAGTTTCATTGTATGACTCATTAACTTAATACCACGACAACTTGAACAACTTTGTATGCCCCTTTTATTTTTATAAATAGGTACTAAAACATTAGTTCTCCATTCATTGGGCATCCTATTAGTCATTAAAATTTTATTAAATAATTTTGTAAGCCATGATACTCCTTCCTCCCCTAAGCGCTTATAAACTTCAATAGGGATACTATCTGGTCCTAAAGCCTTCCCTGTTTTCATCTTTTTTAGAGCAATCCTGACCTCTGTTATCCTAATTCTGCAAAAAAATATATTTTCTCGAGTCTCCCTAAGTTCCTCTATATCTAATCTACTCCCATTATCTCCATTTAATAACCTCTCAAAGTAGTTTTTCCATCTTTCCACAATCTTATCATCTTTGACTAGGACTCTCGAATCATCACTTTTAATACACTTAACGTTATTAAAATCTTTTGTTTTCTTGTCCCTAAGTTTCGCAAGCTTATAAATACTTTTTCCCCTTCTTGTGTTCCTAATTTTGTATAAAGATCATCATACGCTTTTAACTTAGCATCTCTTACCACTTTCTTAACTTCCTTTTTAGCCCATTTATATTTCTCAAAATTTTCTTCATTTCTATTTGTTTTCCATGTTTTAAAGCACTCCCTTTTGATTTTTACTATATTTTGTACTTCTTCATCCCACCACCAAGTTTCTTTAAACTGTAGCCCCTTGCCTTTTGATTCTCCAAGAACTTCTTTTGATATTCTGCTAATGCATGTGACCATCTTATTCCACATTATGTTAGTCTCTTCTTCAGTATCTCATGTTGCTTCATTTAATACTTTATCTTTAAATAGTTCTAATTTCTCTCTTTTCAAGTTCCACCACCTAGTTCGTGGGTTAATCTTCTCTTTTCGCACTCGTCATTAATTTTTAATATTTATATCTAACACCATTATCCTACGTTGTGAGTAGCACTGGCAGTTATGCGGGTTAGGGTTAGTTTGAGCGGGCTAAATATGGGCTGGGTTGGATTTGGATGGGTCAAATATGGGCTAAAACACTGAGCGGGTCGGGCTTGGTCTGGGCAGACCATTTTTTCCCTTTATTTTGCAACCCTAGAAAATGTTCTCATAGTTGCGTAGATCTTCAAAACCACTTGTAGAAGATAGTTGATTTCCCCCTTAAACTAAACAGCAAGCTCAAATAGATAGAGACTAGAGAGAGACGCCTGAAGCTCTGAGAAAACAGAGTCAGTGAGATATGGGAAATGACATTAGGGTTCATTCCAATAACTTTTAGATATGTAATGGGTGGCCCATATTTGACCCGAAAAAATTATTTTGGGCCCAATTTTAGCCCACGAAATTAATAAAATGGGGCCCATAAATAAATAAGTGGGTTAATATGGACGGATGTTGATAACTGGGCCAGTTTTGCCTGCACTAGTTGTGAGGTCTAATAAAAATTATTTAAACAGAAATTAAAAGAAATGAAAATTTACCACTGAGCCCTACATTCTCATCAGTCATATTTTATTGTATGAATATATGTTTTTTTGGGACTACGTATACTCCACGCCAGCATCATCCACGTAATAACTTCGGCACAATGTGCTTCGAGATGCATATCCTTTGACGTGGTTGATCCTGTTGACCCTAATTTATACTCACCCTGGTCTCAGTACAGATTCATGTTTCTAAACTCAATGTACTAAATATATAAATAAGTTTTGATCTTGATCCTTAATTACATTAAAATTAGTGTTTTCTTAACAAGCTTGACTTCCAAATAACGACTTTTAATTTGAGATGGAGAATGTGTTTGTTTGCATATTGTTGCAGTATAGTTGATTTATTTGCACAACTCAGAAGAACATGTAATGACAAAAAGTTTATTAGAACTCACCAGCCATCTCGGAGACTCTGGTATGAAAAATACCCCAATGAACTGTACAAGACATGGTATAATTCCTTGAATCAAAAACAAATGTAAGCATTTGTCAAAAATTACCTTGATAGCGTATTAAACTCTACAGGAATAAAGAACTTACCAATCAGAGCCAAGGTGCGCCAGGATATGACATTTCCAATAAAGAGCATTAGTGACACTCCACCACTAACCATCAGCTGCAGTTCATATAAACAAAGTTATTTTAGATATATATATATATAACTGCTGAATTGACAGTATGCAAGCATTTAAATGAAGAGTTGATTTAGTAGTTAATTGTGAAAACGAAAAAAGAAACTTAACCATGCATAATTTTACAATCCCTGAAAAAACGACGAGGCATTCGTATGCGAATGTCTCCTACATGTCTACAAAAATCATGATCCTTTGTCCAAAGTCCACAAGGCAGGTATTTGCAACAAAATGCATAGTTTTTATTCTTGTGTGTATGTATTTGGGGGGGGGTGAAGGCAGTTTTATGCAAAACATGGGTAGTTCAGGTGGACTTTTTTAACTCTCTTTGTTATTATAAATCAATAGCGGTTGCTTACCTGAATAGCCACAGTAAATCCTCCCCGGATACTCTTGGGTGTTATTTCAGCAACATATACAGCTGACTATTTGGCAACATGAATGTGAGATCCGATATACAACTGATGGATAGATAATTAAACGAGTTATAAAGACTTTGCTATAGTTACCACATAAGATTGAATCCCTGTTCCAAATCCCAGCGATAATCTTCCAAGGTCAAGCCACCAAGCACCCTTTCAATCACAGGCACTAAACATTCAGTATATCCATTGACTTTATTTGGGTGATGACTTTCAACCCTTTTTTGGCTCTCTTGAGAGCATCAAAATACATTTTACTGTAATCTGTTTAAAAAGAAACTTCATTGAAGAAGTAATCTAATGCGACTACAAAGGTTTCAGTTCTTGCCTCAATCATGATTCAAACTATATACTGGCGGCAGTCAGATGCTTTAAGAGGCTAGGCTATCTCGAGTTATAATAAAACAAAAATTAAAACCTTCAGAATAATTATATGTAAATTTTAAGCCTTTGCATGAATGTTCAACATGACAAATGTTACAAGGAAACAAAGCAGTTAGCGAATATTTCCCACAACGTTTGGATTACTCATTCTTATCAAAGTTGCTTCAACGTCACGCTAGTGGTCCCCTCGAGTTATAATAAAACAAAAATTAAAACCTTCAGAATAATTATATGTAAATTTTAAGCCTTTGCATGAAAGTTCAACATGACAAATGTTACAAGGAAACAAAGCAGTTAGCGAATATTTCCCACAGCGTTTGGATTACTCATTCTTATCAAAGTTGCTTCAACGTCACGCTAGTGGTCCCTTTTGTTTGAATGAAGGCATTTGATGGATACAAAAATAAGGAGCATAACTACTTGGTAATCAAATGAAGCACTCACTAGTGACAAAGAAAACTTGATGTGCTATATAAGGAAGGAAATTGACTCGGTGGGAGATTGTTAAGAAGGACATGAAATCGCGTGGTTTACGGTGGAATTCCGCTAAAGAGGACGGAATGAAGAAATAGGATTCTTGTAGCTAACCCCAAGTATCATGGAAGGAAGGAAATTAAGTTAGAACATAATACCTTCGCAAAAACTATTGCAAGCCACCCCATGATGAGAAATATTTCCAAGAACCACATTGCCTGCATCACAACCCAAGTTACATAAATAGTTATAGAGCTGGTATACTTTTTAGAATAAATTTTTTAGGGGCATTAAGTATCTAGTTTGTCTTTAATGTTTAGAAATAGTAATATAGCTGGTATAATGTTTAGAATGGATATTTTTTTTGGGGTGTGGGTGTGGGTGTGGGTGGGAGTGGGTGGGTGTGTGTGTGTGTGGGGGGGGGGGGGGGGGGGGGGGGGGTCAGACTGACTCTGTAAAACAGAACAAATTAGTAAAAGGATAGCCTTTACATACATCCCTCCCAACTCCTAGTCTGATTCTGGCCTCTTCTAGGACTAAATGTTGTTCATTATTTATTTCTTTGAAAACTTTAGAATGTAATAAAGTTTATTTGACAAGACTGTTTTTCAGAGAATCTGTATTTTTGGAATTATATAGTCGACCTATTAAATACAATCCAGGATAAATATGAAATCCGAAAGAAAAAAAACAATAATTTAGATACACATTACATTATAACTTCAAAATACTTCAGTGATATTATAACTTTAGTATAATGTCCACAATGACATTACGACTTCAGTACAATGTTCATAATGATACTGTAATGTAGCGTCACTATAATCATCATATGCGAAAAAAATAGCTACTTGTTTTTTCATAATATAATATTGATCATGGATCGTGTTTGAAATGTCTCAACGAGTGAATTCTGATAATACAGATTCTATAGAAAATAGACGTCTAAAATAAGATAAATCATTTTGAAGCTTAAATAAATAAAGAGTTTCCATCATCATGTTTCTAGTTTCTTCAATGCTGGTCATTAAGATGACGGGTATTAAGGTGCCTTTCTAAAACATTTCAGCTACACCTTTATGCCTCATCACCATCAAGAGGCAAAAACATTAGTTATGAGATTATGTGGAGAACATAAATGCTTGTTAAAAAATGAGGGATTGTTTCTAACTACAATATGAAATAGGGACTAAGTACAAATTTTCTCTAAAGTTAACAGTACGCTAAGAGATAATAAGGGGGTCAAAGAAATAATTACACGTTTTCTTCCAATCAGATCTGCCACTTTGCCGCTTACAATTGCACCCAACATGGAACCAATTGTCAACATGGAACCAAAAGTCGAGTACTGCATAAGATATTTTGCACCGAGGAGGGGTGGGGGAGAGGACTACTGAGTGAGATTATCAGAACACCCATCTTATTCTGATGAGAAATAAATGTGCAAACATAATAAAGAAAATCATGTAAAAGGTCGTACCAGTGCACAAGGCTCCTGCTTAACTACAGGGTCGGCAGACCTTACCTCCATACATATGTGGAGAGGATGCTCCCATGTCTCGAACCCGAGACCAACCGTAGCTTGGGCGAAGGCACTTGCCATCGCACCAATGTACGACCTCTAATAAAGAAAGAAAATCAGGTCAAAATATAAATAAATATTTTTTTTTACTAATTGTGTAATAAATATTATTCCCTCCGTTCCAAATTAAGAGTCCACTATTGCTTTTTTGGATGTCCCAAAGTAATGGTCCACTTTCCTTTTTTTGGTCATAATCAACGAACCACATTTCATGATAATGAACGAGTGTCGATCATGGCCATGGTGTATCCTTAATCTATACAAAAAAATGGATAGGGACTCTTAATTTGGGACGGAGGGAGTATATAAATAATTGTAGATTTATCTTTGTAAGGAAAAATAAAATTAGATTTCGCAACCCCATCCCCAGCTCAAAGATAAATTTCTAGGTACGCCATGGGTCCAGTATGACTGGTATCGTCCATGTTCAATAGAATAAACACTAAGTGCTGTTTTGGTTTGTGCTATTGTGCTTTTGTGGAATAGATTCATAAATTTTCACATTCAAATAGTTTCTTATCTTAAAAAAACAAATCACATACAAAGTCTCATATTTCATGTCAAGAGATCGAATCGCATAGTATCAATTCCTTTCCTAAAACCCACAATTCAGAAATGTTTTCTTCCAAATGAACACTAAATTGTTAAGTTGGTGTGCCACTTTTAGCACCACTTTCATATCCCCTACCTTGTTTCTGATAGAAAGGCCGGCATCTCAAGTGACATTGTGATGATACCACCACACACGAGTTGAAAATCTGCTTTCAATGGCCAACAGAGTTTCCACTATTGGTGTGGGGGTGCTACAATGTTCATATAGCGTGTCTATACAAAATATAGAGGTGCAACAAACAAGAAAAAGAATGAAGCAAGAACAACACTTTTCACGTACGTGCTTCAACATTCCATAAAATTTAGGGTGCATTTAAAGTAGAATTTGAGGTTCAATCTATTGTCAAGATGAACACCCCTGAATAATCATCATCTAATTAACGCTTTCAAAATGTGCAATCTCTCTCCAAACTTATTAGGAATATTATAAACAACATTTTTTTTACTTTTTCCTTAAATTATCAGAATAGAACAATGCATCCCAGAGCAATAACCTTACACATATAAACAAGCATGAAAGAAAGAAACATAATTGAATTCCTCTCAAGGAAAACAAGACCGAAAAATATATTCCTTTAAGAAAAATCTTATCCACATCTGAATACAGAGAACTTCGCATGACTACCAAATCAGAGAATCACATGTTCTGTTACAATGTTGTTTCCCTTGGACCTCTATTAGTAACATTAAAAACCAATAATGCTATGATCAAGTATATTACCCCGCATTCAGGTATCGTCAGTAACTTTGTATACATATCAAGAATCGTAACTCAGACCATATTCTCTCTATAAGATTTACAAACAATTGAATTGGCTTCCTTGGGGAGACCCAAGCAGAACGAGTTCTATTTATAATCCTGAATACATGACTTACAAGATAAGGATGAATACCGATGACCAAAAATCTAATGAATCCTACTTGATCCTATCTAATAATATCTATACAAATCGCTACGGGTATAAACAATCTTTACATCTTTGACTTGGTATATTGCATGTGTAGTAGCTTTATGACTCCCCCTCAAGTTGGAGTGGAGGTAGAGTGATCTCCAAGCGGTTTGGTAAAAATGTCGGCAACTTGGTCACAGGACCTAAGGTAGCAGGGCACTATCAAGCCAAGCCAGAGCTGATTTTTTCACGGACAAGGTGACAATCAATATCGATATGTTTCATTCACTTGTGAAGGAAGGGGGTTTTCTGCGATGAGGATAGCAGCTTTGATATCACAGTAAACTGAAATTGGTTGTGGATGAGATATACCAAGATCAGTGAGAAGAAATTTGAGCCACTGTAATTCACATGAAACAGTGGCGAGAGGCTGAGAGCACGATATTCAGATTCAGCGGAAGATCGAGATATTGTGGGTTGTTTCTTTGTTTTCCAAGAGATTGGACTAGAACCCAATTGGAGTCGCTATAACCCCTGTGATGAAGGGAACTTGAGGCAGATAAGAATAAGCCTTTGCCAACGGAACCCTTAAGATGGTGAAGGACATGATTTGCAGTGTCAAGATGGACGGTGCGAGGTGATTGCATGAATTGAGTTACTGTATTGACAGCATATTGAATGTCTGGTCGTGTGACAGTGAGAAAACGGAGTTGCCCGATTAACCGGCGATAGGATGCTGGGTCAATGAGGGGTTCGCCGTCCGTAGGACGAAAGTGAAGTTGTTCCGTTGGAAAATTAGTAACCCTTGCACCAATCAGTCCAACATCTTTTAAAAGATCAAGAGTATATTTTAGTTGACATAAAAAAATACTATGTTTTGAGAGTGATATTTCAATACCATATAGAATGATTTGTCGAGAAATACCTTGAGATTGGAAATGTCATCGCTGTTATTTCCGGTGATGATTATGTCATCGACATAAACCAGAACGAAAAGAGAGATATGTCCCTTAATGTAAGTAAAGAGACTATAATCGGCAATCGATTGAGTGAAAACCCCTTTTAAAGAGCGTGGTGGAGAATTTCGAGAACCATTGTCGAGAGGCTTGTTAAAGGCAAAAAGAGATTTATGGAGTTTGCAAAACACGGGTCTCCCCCTTAGTGGAGAACCTGGGAGGTAATTTCATGTACACTTCCTCGTCAAGGTCCCCTTGAAGAAATGCATTATTGACGTTGAGTTGGTGAAGAGACCAAACCTTGATAGCAGCAATGGAGAGGAGAAGACGAACGGTTACTAACTTTGCAATGGGTGCAAAGGTGTCGTGATAATGCACACCCCCAACTTGGGTGTATCCTTTTGCAACGAGTCGTGCTTTGTATCTTTCAATAGAACTGTTTGGGCGATATTTAATTTTATAAATCCATTTACAACCAATTAGTTGTTTTCCAGCCGGTAATGGGGAAAAGGACCAAGTAGTATTATCTTCCAAAGCTTTGATTTCTTTAGCCATGGCATGACGCCATTTTGAATTTTTCATTGCTTGGGTCAAAGAAGTTGGCTCATTTGTAGACATTATGTTTGTGAGAAAAGACACGATGAGGTTGTTTAAAATGAGATAAACATAAATAATTTGCAATGGGCAGCTTGGTTATAGTAGAGATAGATGAACAAACATAATCCTTGAAATGGGAAGGAGGACATCGAACCCGTGAAGGGTTACGGGTGATAGAGTCTGTTGGATTGATGTTAACATCCAATGTGGATGATAAGGGTAAGTTACTACCAACCGTTGGGGAATGTAGGGGAAGAGACTTGGGTGTAGAAGAACCGAGTGGGAAATCGTTTGGAGATAACTCGGGAGTTAGAGAAACAAGTGGAGGGAAAGTTGTGGTGACTTGGAAGAGTCTGAAGATGAGCTTTGTGAGGAGGGTAAATGAAACGATTCATCATCAGATATTAGTTAGACATGAACTCAAGAATCCACTAATGTGGGGAAGTTGTCTTGAAAAGAAAATGTATCCTTATAGAAAATGACATCACGGGAAGTTTATATTTTACTAGTAGTGATATCGTAGATTCAATATCCTTTTTGTCCATACGGGTAGCCTATAAAAATGTCAGGTTTGGCACGTGCATCAAATTTCTTTTTAATATACATGTTTTTGACGTAATCTACAAGTCAAAAGTCTCCTAAAAATATCTAACACACACCTTTAGAGAGAGAAATACTCTTTTTAATTCCAAAATTCAAGTCTTACTCAAATGAGACTTACATGGGGGTATTTAGAAGGGAGGAGTAGCTTCGTTTCTAAGCTAAGGCCCTAATTACAAAAATGTCATTATTACTCCTTACCTCTAAATACTAAAGTAAAACAAAGGAAAATACAATAACAAAAGAAAAGAAAATAACAAAAGAAAATAAAATGACTAATAAAGCTCTAAAAACCATTTCCATCACTCTCCCCTTCTTAAGACCAAGCTCATCCTCGAGCGTTCAAAAAAAATTTGGGGACTCGTGAGGAAATTTCAAAAATTGTGCCAAGGAAGTTGTAGGGGGCCAAAATAATTTTTTGAAAGTTGAGGAGTATACATCCCACAAATCTTGATCTTCATTTCTTCTTCTTCTCTCTTTCTACATATCTTCGCCCAAAGCAAGCCCTAAAAACTTCCACTCGGGTCAACAACTATGGTTTTGGAGCAGTTAGAAGAAGGGTTTGGAGCTGGGTTGGGCAGCCCAGATGGGTTCCAAACCAAACTAAAGGAAAACCCTAGATTTTCGAGGTGGTTTTGGGGGGTTTGTGGGTCGGCGTGATGCGAGTGAGGGTTTCAAGCAAGTTAGTAGGAAGTTTTCCAATGGTTGTGGGATAAGGGGATGTGTCGGAAGCAGGACGGGGAGGTTGGAGTAGGGCGGCACTGAGGTCAGCAGGCCCTAGGGGCTGCTTTGGTGGCTGGCCCGGGTCTGACCAGGAGGGGTTGGGGTGGGGTGGCCGACTAGGGTTTGGGGACGGGGAAGCAGTGGAAGGGATGAGGTTTAGGGTTTTGGGTGGGCTAGGGTTAGGCTTTTGGATCTTCGAGGAGATGAGTTGGATGAGGAAATCAAACTTTTTGTTGAATTCTAAGGTTTGTTGATGGATCATTTGCCTCAACTCTTGAATCTCTTCATTGTGTTGTTTGGATTTCTTGGGAGCCATTGCGAGTAGCATACGATTTTGATGAAAATACACCGATACACCAACACCAATGTGGAGTGATACCCGCTCAGATATTGATTTGACGTAAATTACACGTCAAAAGGCTCGTAATAAAATCTAACACACCTTTAGAGAGAGAGAAATACTATTTTCTATTCCAAAATTCAAGTCTTACTCAAATGAGGCTTACATGGGGGTATTTAAAGGGGAGGAGTAGCTTAGGCTCTAGGCTAAGGCCCTAATTACAAAAATGTCATTATTACTCCTTACCTCTAAATACTAAAGTTAAACAAAGGAAAATACAATAACAAAAGAAAAGAAAAGAAAATGACTAATAAAGCCCTAAGAAGGGCCCATTTCCATCAGTTTTTGGCAAAACAAAGGCACCCCAAAACACGTAAACACGAGTATAATGCAGTAGCACCAAAGAGAATTTCGTGTGGAGATTTATGGCCGAGGATGGGGGTGGGCATTTTATTTATTAACTATGCTGTTATTAATGTGCATTCACCCCAAACCTCTAAAGGTAGATATGCTTGAAAACGGAGAGCATGGGCAACATCAAGTAGATGGCGATGTTTTCGCTCAACGACACCATTTTGTTGAGGAGTCACAATGCAACTGCGTTGGTGAATTATGCCATTTTCATGAAACCATAATTGAAGACGTTAAGATAAAAATACAGTTCCATTATCGGAATGAAAGTTATGGATTTGGGGGAGAAAAATATCACCACCTCCAGAATGAATTTTACTGATTTTCAGATTAAACTGACAGTTTACAAGATTAAAAAAATTAAGCAGAAGTTTCGTAGTTTCTGATTTTTCTTTCATTAAATAAATCCAAGTACAATGTCTATAATCATCAACTATAGTGAGGAGAAACCGAGCAACACTATGGGAGGGCGTAGAGAATGGCCCCCAAATGTCACAGTGAATTAATTCAAATGCATGAGAACTAGAAGTAACACATTTATTGAAAGGTAATCTAGTTTCTGTGCAGGAGGGCAAACATCACAAGCACATTCAAAAATAGATTTTACTGAATCAAAAGTTTTCACTAGAAATTTAAAACGAGACATAGACGGGTAACTGAGGTGCCAATGCCAAAGGTCAAACTAATTTCTTCCTAGAACTGAAAATACTGAAGCAGTACTGAGATAATATAAACCATCTCAAAAATCACCCCGACCGAAACTTCTCTGTTTTATCTTCCGTTGTCCTGAAATATGCATTGAGACGGTGAGAAAATAACATCGCAACTAAGAGAACGCGTTAGTTGGGATATTGATAGGAGATTAAATTTGAAAGAAGGTATATAAAAGACATTTTCAAATTTAAGAGTTGGAGAAAATATGATAGTACCAATATGATGTACTAAGGAGTGAGTTCCATCCGGTAATTGAACAGAGCAGTTTTTCGATTAAATGAAATGTGGTTAGATGCTCCAGATTCAATAATCCATGATGAGGAGGAAAATGGAAGAATTGAACCTGCTAGATTTGCCATAGGAATTACGGACCCGTCGGTTGACAAAATTGTGAGCAAACGATTGTATTACTCAGTTGTCAAAGGGTGGATGATATGATCCAGTAGTAGTGGTTGGGGCATGTGGTACATCAGCAATCAAATCTTTTGGTTTAGGAGGATAACCATTAAGTTTGTAACATGTAGCTTTGGTGTGTCCATGTCTGTTACAATGCTCACAAAAAGGGCGTGGCCTCTTTGAGGAATACGACGAAGGATGCATCATATGTTGTCGCACATGAAGAGCAGCAGAATCAATGGAAGGAGACACAAAATTATTTATTTCTTGTTGTCTCTCTTCTTGTCAGAGCAGAGAATATTGCGCTGGATAGATGGGAATGGTTCCATGAGAAGTAGTTGGCTACGAATAGCGGAGAAGCGATCATGGAGTCCTTGGAGGAATTCCATGGCGTGGTCCTGATTGGCTTGTTCAATGGTGGCCTTACCATTGCCACAAACATGTGGAGAAACAAAAATCATAGAGTTACATTCATCCCACAAAGATTTCAAATGGGTAAAGCAAACCGATACCGTAGAATCTTCCTGTTTGAGAGCGGAGATTGATTGCTTAAGTTGATAGATTTTGACGCATTCGATTTCGAGAAGCATTCCTTGAGATCATTCCAGATTTCAGAAGAAGTTTCGGCATATAAAATGCAATTGCAAATGTCCAGGGATAAGGAATTCAAGATCCATCTGCTAACGAGGTCATTGCATCGCCCCCAATTAGGAGCATCTTTTTCAGCAATATTTGGTGAATGTTCCATCAACGAAGCCAAGCTTATATTTTGCTTGCAAGGCTATGGTGATAGTGATGAAAATTATGGTTTATTTTAGTATTTTCTTGCATTTTTTTATTTCATTGTATTTTCCTTTTATTAGTTGTTTAGTATTTTTGTTACATTTTTAGTTATAGCAAGGGTTGAGATGGAAGCTTCTAATAGTTTCTATTAGTTAGTTGTCATGACAACTCATACTTAGCTAATTGCTTCTTGAAGGTTTCATTTTGACATGTGATGTATTTGGGAGTTAGTTATAGCACATGTAACATCACATGGGCTTACACCCTCTCAACCAATAGGAGCTTAGAAGATCCCTTCTAGAATCTTCTATTCCTCCCCTATATAAAAGGCCTTAGTCCCTCATTTGTATAAATCCTACATTTGAAAGATATAAAAAAATTCTAGTTTCTCTCTCTAGTTGTGTGTTTATTTTAGTTTTGGACCTTTTGACATGTAGTTTAAGTCAAATTGGTATCAGAGCGAGGTGTCACTCCCCGATTGGTGTATTAGTGTATCGATTATCAAAAAAAAAATCATAGGCTACACTTTCGATGGATCCGAAGAAATCAAGTCAACATCAATCAAGAAATGAGGCAAAGTAATCAAGATCTTCCCCAACAAGTTAACGAATTAGCCCAACAACAAACCTTATTTTTCTAAGAAATCAATAAAAAATTTGAAGATCTCTTCCTCCTCTTCACCCAACCTCAACCCAAAACACCACCATCTTCCGCCACCATCCCAGCTGCTCCAACACCCTCATTCCCCATTTCACCACCCTCTGCTGCCCCACAAACTCAAACCCTAACCCCACCAAACCCACCTCTATCAAAACCCAGAAAAAAACGAAGAAAGAGGGCCTGAAATCCAGCCCTAGGATTAGATTGAGGAGAGGCATGAGAATAGAGAAGAAAACGACCAGGGGGGGGGGGGGATTGTCCCTCCCCGCCGCCATGTCACCTTCGGCAGCTCTTTTTGTGCTCCGGCGACCCCTGACGGCTTTGGATTCGACTGAAGATGGCCATGGACAATTTGATCTAAAGTTTCGAACCCCTAGACTATTTTTGACCCCGAAGGCGACCCATTTAGTGGGCCGGAAGTGAGAAAAGAGAAAGACATGGAGGAAGATCGTCACCGGAATGAGAACGTGTCCCAGTCTTCTCAGGTAGTGGTCTAGTCGGCACATATTTTAAGAACTTTTCACATGCATCTCCAATTTTAAAAGCTCGAGGACGAGCTTGATTTTAAGTGAGGGAGAGCGATGAAAATTAGGGTTTATTTTAATATTTTCTTGCATTTTTTTATTTCATAGTATTTTTCCATTTATTAGTTGTTTAGTATTTTTGTTACATTTTTAGTTGTAGCAAGGATTGGGATGGAAGCTTTTCAAAGGTTCCATTAGTTAATGTTGTCATGGATGAGTTGTCATGACAATTCATGACAAGTCATGCTGACGTAAATAACGCCAAATGCGAGCAAGAAGAAAATAACTATCGTCTAAACTCTCAAATCAATATATCTCAAAAGGGAAGAATGCCTCAAATGAGGCTACAAAAGAGTATTTATAGATGGGAAGTAACTTGAGCTCTAAGCTATAGAACTAATTACAATTATGTATCTAAATGCCACTTGTCCTTCCCACCTTTAAATACTAACACAAGAAAAATACAATGCAATACAAGAAAGAATAAAAGACTAAAAAAATGACGAAAAGGCCCTTATTCACCTCCCTCCCCCCCCTGAAAGAGTTCGTCCTCGAACTCAACGGGGAAGGCCTTCGGTGTCACCATCCAGAATAGTAATGAGGGCATGTTGGGGTGGAGCCTCCTCCTTCTCCTTGAGATACTCGGGGCCGCCAAAAGCTAGGAGGGCTCGAAGGCATGGGAGTGAACAATTCAAAGCACAATGTCCCATCACCCCACAATTGTAACATTTGAATGTTACTGGGTGAGGGTGCAGGAGGTGGAACAGTGGAGGTCGCAGCGACTGAAGTAGGAGGGGGCACTAGAAACAACAGGGGCTGAAGGAGCAGCAGTGGAGCGGGCACGAGGTGGAAGGGTTGTCTGATGGAAGGACTCTACTTTGGTGGCGTACTCAACCGCCTTCGCAAAGGAGGTGACGTCACACAAAGCAAGATCCTGTTAAATATAACTCTGCAGCCCGTGGATATATCGACTAATCTGCTGTTCCTCGCTTTCGCCGAGGCGAGCACTAGTACATAGAAGCTGAAAACGCTCCGTATAGTCCAATACTGTAGTGTCCGGCCTGAGAGATTGGAAGTGGAGAAAAATATCTCATTCGTAAGTAGCAGGCACAAATGTTGTCATCAACTGTGCACGGAGCTTGGCCCAGGACTGGATGAAAGGCTAACCCTCAAGAACACGGCGCTACTCCAAATCATTCCACCAGACACTAGCGGAGCCCTGGAACTTGGTTGTTGCTAGCAAAACACATCGGCGACCCTTCAGCCACTTGTACTAAAAAATTCTCTCCATCACGGTGAGGCCAATCAATAAAGGCGTCGGGCTGAAGGTGAGCATCGAACATCGGGACATCCACCCGAATATTTCCCTACATGCTCGTTGACATCAACCGGAGGGCTAAGTGTGTGATGGCATCGCCACTCTGTAGGGTCAAATCACCCTCATCATCGTCTAACGGAGGCGTATCAATCTGGGCTCTCTGTCGTTGTCTCCGAGGCCGTGGATGAAGAGGATCGGGACCTGGTGGTAATACCTCAAGTGGGACTGGTGAAGGGGGAGGAATATAGGGTGGTATGGCCTCCACAGATTGGGGAGGGGGTGGAGCAGGGCAGAGGCTGGCGATAGGGGCAATGGTCCATCTGGTGCCCTTTCTGGTAGCACAGAAAACAATGTCTCTTGGTGATAGGCACATATGGGGTGACCTTCGAACTCCGCGAGTCAAAAGGCGACATATCGGTGCGCCAATCAGTGGGTGGTGGAGGCTCAATGTTTGGGAGAGAGTGGGGACGGGGTGAGGGTGGACCGTCAGGTGGAGAGAGACCAATCCACTCTCGTACCTGCTCAAATGAATCAACAGTGACAGAGAATGGGCGGAACGGGCATCGCATACAGAATGGGGGCGGGGAACATGTCCCGGATGTCTCGTAGGTGGAGAAGTGTGGAGCATAGGTGGGGGAAAAAGCGTGGGAAAGGTCATGTGAAATGTATGGGGGTAAATAGGGGTGGTTGGGGATGGTGGCATGGAAGGAAAATGGTGGGATTCGTGGTGTCTCTGAGGGTGGTGGAGAGAGTAAATTGAAATGTGAAGGATGGGGACATGGTTAGTTTGTGCGGCTAAATGGGATGATACGAGAATGCGAGGTGGTGGGAGGTGAGGGGATGGAAGATGATGGTGGTATAATGGAAATTTAGGTGGTGGTGGAGGGTTCTTGGGTGATTCTGGGTAATTTTAGAGCGTGGGGTTATGTTGGTTTAGGGTTTCGAGTGCAAGGACATGTGTCTGAGTGGTTCCAAACACAAGAGGGTAGGTGGGGAGGCTAGGGTTTGTGATTAAGGTTTCTTGAGTATGAGGGTGTTGAAACCCTAGGGTTTCTTGATCAAAATGTTGGTTATTGACCACTATGGGATCACTACCCACCGGAATCATGTTATTTGTGCATAATTGTTGGTTGGTTGACTTTTTGATCGCTGGATTAAGGTCGGAAAAACCCTAAACACCATCGGTTGATTTTATTGCCCCTTTTGGTTGCCGGAGGCCACGGATGATGTCGACGATTGTTGGAGAGTGGGTTCCGATCACCAGAGGAATGGTCTAACCCCCGGAAGGAGTGGGCTACATTGGGGAGGCATGAAATTGAATGGACGGCCTCGAGCCGAGTCCCTTGTTGTCGTTTTGTTGGCCAGAACTCCGGACCGGATCCGTATTGATCACTGACGGATCGAGGAGTACAAGAGGTACTGGTTGGCGGCTTCAGTTTAGATAGGCAGTGGGCGGCGGATGCCCAGCGGCTTCAAGAATGGTGGTCCGACCACCATGGGGCAGAGTGCGAGTGGCGGGAGGATTCCGCCCAGATTGGTAGCAATCGGTGACAACCGAAGGGTTCCAAAAAGTGGTCAGCGGCTGTGGTGGGGTTTTTCCACCCGAGGTGGCTCCGATTTGGGTGTGGTGGAGATTAAGGTTGGATTTTTTTGTGGTAGAGGTGTGGAATGAGTCGACTTTGGGGAATTAGGGTTAGGGTTTTGAGATGGTGACGGAGAGGTACGAAGGCGGCCAGTGGTGGCTCCCAGTGGTGGAAGTCGGGTGTTGAAGTCATCCATCTGAGCCATTAGCCGGTTGACAACCTCCTCGAGATGCTCGTTAGAAGTTTTCACGGGGGCATACTTTCTTCTCGGTCCCATCTTGACGTTGTTTACGAGTTTTTATTTATACAACAACAATAACAGGTAGAACCAACAAGGTTCTCATACCAATTGACGTAAATGACGTCAAATGGGAGAAAGAAGAAAATAACTCTCGTCTAAACTCTCTCGAATCAATACATCTCAAAAGGGAAGAATGCCTCAAATGAGGCTACAAAAGAGTATTTAGAGGTGAGGAGTAACTTGGGCTCTAAACTATAAAACTAATTACAACTATGTCCCTAGATGCCATTTATCCTTCCCACCTCTAAATACTAACAAAAGAAAAATACAATGCAATACAAGAAAGAATGAATGACTAAAAAAATGATGAAAAGGCCCTTATTCACATCACACACTTAGCTAATAGCTTCTAGAAGGTTTCATTTTGACATGTGATGTATTTGGGAGTTAGGTATAGCCCATGTGACATCACATGGACTTGCACCTTCTCAACCAATAGAAGCTTAGGAGATCCCTTCTAGAATCTTCTCTTCCCCCTATATAAAGGGCCTAAGTCCCTCATTTGTGTGAATCCTACATTTGAAATATATAAAGAAATTCTTGTTTCTCTCTCTAGTTGTGTGTTTGTTTTAGTTTGGGCCTTTTGACGTGTAATTTACGTTAGACAACACGAGACCAGGTGCCATAGTTGTCACCAGAGAGGACGGGGGAGACCAAAACTGTTGTCGGGTTATCAGAATGATGGATGGAAAAGGGATCCAGAATACAAGTTTAATTGGAAGCAAGAATTGAGTTTTGAGAAGAAAGTGAGGTTTCAGCCATTTGGTTTGTGTACTCTGATACCATATAAGATTCACAAACAATTGAATTGGCTTCCTTGCGGAACCCCAAGCAGAATGAGTTCTATTTATAATGTTAAATACATGATTTATAATATAAGGATAAATACCAATAACCAAAAATCTAATGAATCCTACTTGATCCTATCTAATAATATTTATGCATATCTCTACGGGTATACACAATCTTTACATCTTTGACTTGGTATATTGCACGTGTAGTAGCTTTGTGACTCTATGATGGAAAATATAAACAGAAAACAGATTGAATGATTAGCATATACCTCTGCAACAGAGAGGCTCAAGTCCTCCATAATTCCTGGCTGAGCTGGAGATGAATATCCATTCTGCAAAATAACCATAAGCAATCAACTAGTTAAGCCACTTTGTTCATGTAGCATATCCACCCCAATAATCTTATCCAAATTTACCCTAGACTAGGAGTTTAACTAGGAGTCAAAAGTATATTATTGCAGATTTTGCACCAAAAGTATTATAACCCACACAAATGGGGGCCAAAGTCCAGATCAGCTCAAAAAAACTATTCTAGGGCCCTGTCTGATACATAGCCTAAAAAGGGATTAGGATAAAGTTATTCAACTCCAACAAAATGATATTATCCCACCTACTAGGCAGATGGTTTTATCCTATAAGACATGGGATAAGAAGTATATTTCGAAGACACTACCCGATCTACTAACACTAAACACGGAATAAAAGAAAATCGCCATGTGCATTAAACTGGAAAACCACATTGATGTTTTAAATCAGGTTAGGGAAATTCATATTCCAGAACCAATATTGGTCACTCTTTTAACCACATTGATACTTTGCGATTTATTGTGTTAGTCATGCGCGCACCAGACTAAGTATCCTCCCCGATCCCATCAAAGGCAAGCCATCAATGGGAGGGGTAGTGAATTCATGATTTCTTTCAACCGTCATAGATCATAACAAATGAGAAAAACATCTCCAGTCAAAGAGTAATTATATATAAAATGATAGAACTAAAGTCTAGTGATATACTCCCTCCATCCAACATTAATAGTCGTTGTCAGAAAGTCAAACATTTTACAGAGATATTTCGGTTTCCACTTTTATCCTCCTAGAAATGAAGAATACCTTTCCATAAGTGTTGGTGGGATGGGTAACTTTGTAATTTCATCCAGTTTTATTTACTAAGTTTATAAATCAGACTATTAATTTGGGATGGTCCAAAAAGGAAAACGGGACTATTAATTTGTGACGGAGAGAGTAGTAAGCAATGAGGGTTAAGCTAAGAATATTTGTGTCAGTATAAAAAATTGATCCATTTTTTTGTCCACCATAGATATTGTATGTATATATGTAAATATGTTTAAGTGTGTGCATATCTATTGTAAGTGGCAGAAAAGTATTGGAAAATAAAACAGATATGGGGTTTTGTAATCAATTGGCACCCAGTCAAAAATTTGGGGTCCATTACAGATTAATTTTTTTATAGTCAATCTCCAAACTGTTATGGAGTGCCAAAACCCAAATAATTAAATATACATTCCTTCATTCTTATTGTAGGCATAGAAATGCATATTGATTGTCGAATCAGGTAAAGGCAATTCATATCCCAATCAAAATAGCCAACCCTTTCACTAAGTATTCCTATTCTCAAAACAATGTATAACACTTAAAGCGGATATATCAAACGCAGCATCATGTGCTTGGCAAAAGTGAATGCTGTTTTGGTAATAGCATATCCTTCCAATGATATATCATTCTAGCCATTATCGTTCTAAGGGGTTGTTATTTATTAGCCTCTGAATACTTTAATGTTGAACACTGAATGAATGTTGAATGCTTAACTCCGAATACTTAAAAGGGTGTTTGTTTTTTTATCTGATCTGAATGTATGTTACCGTTTCGCTATTACCAGCTATTTACTAATATGTTTGTATTAGTGCCCTTTAAAATAAGGGTAAAATTGAAATAAAATTTCATTAAGAGAATGCAGCATTCAGCATTAAGCACTTGCCTCTTAATGCTTATTGCTGAATTTTAACTATTTTCAGCATTAAAAGGTAAAAACAAACACCAAATATTACATCTTAAAGCTTAATGGAACTCAATTTACAAACCCCTAAGGCCCTGTTTGGTTGCACAAATTATTTGATCGTATAAATTGGTTCGTTGTGAATTATTGAATTGTCAATGAGTGGATTTGAAATGAGTTTAAATCCAATTTACGCAGTGTTTAATAATCTGAAATTGAAGCTAAGGTTATGAGAAAAAAAATAAAAACAAATTAAGAGAGGGGGAAGGGGAGGGGGAGGGGAGCGAAGAGAGGGAAAGAGAGAGAGGAGCTTGCACTTTATGTGACTCTTTTTTCAAATGGATGCATTTCACATTTTTTGTGAAATGATCCAATTTCAGATTTTATACTTGAGCTAAAATGGTACGATTAACAATCATTTCATTAATGAAACCAAACACAATTAATGGGTCAATTTGTAAATGGACCGATTTATTAATGAGCCAATTTACAATTTTGGGACAACCAAACGGGGTCTAAATTGATGTTTAAGTTTGTCAGTATTCAAGCCATAGTGGTTCTCCAATGAACCTTATTTAACATAACTAAAGAGCATACCTCCAATTTGGGATCCTAGATGAATGATTGTCAATATTCAAGCCATAGTGGTTCTCCAATGAACCTTATTTAATATAACTAAAGAGCATACCTCCAATTTGGGATCCTAGATGAATGAAATTTAGTAAAGATAAAAAAAAAAAAAATCAACAATTTAGTGAGTCAAATGATAATAATAAGTTTTAACCACCAAACATAGAAATACAAGCTGCATTTCCACCAAATTTGGTGAAGCCTTTATTCAAATACCCACAAAAGATAGAATTTTTTTTCATACCCACAAAAGATATATAAAAGTATGTACATTTAATGACTAAAGACTCACTATGCATGAAAAGAGACAAGTGAAGAAGATAGTGAAAAGTTGGTTGTTGAAAGAGGAAAGTAGTTGAGGAACAGTTAAATAAATAAAATAGGAAGGATTTGATTGCTTACAGCACAACCCAAAGCGAATGAACTAGCAATGGCAATTAAGCTGCTGAGAACAACAACAGCCGTGGCATCACCATCGCTACTGCATATTAGCCCTTCTTCTTCTTCTTCTTCCATGCTTGCTTCTCCTCCTACTCTTTTTGGCCAAATTTCAACTGCTACTCAACAATGTGCTCCATCAAACAGCAGATAAATAATAAAGTTGTCTATTATCACAATAAATGCTGAATGCCAAAACTAGTAGCAATATCTTCTTCTTTTTCTCATTTGAGAATACAATATCTCACCTACTTCCATTTTGTATAACAAATTTTGTCGGTAGATCTTAAGTAATTTTTCCATGCTTTTATATTTTTAACGAGCATCTAACCCGCGCAATGTGCGGCGCATATAATTTTTTTTCCTATCATATTTCGATAAATATATATGATGATGAACGTAGTTATATCGGGGTGTTAATTTTAAAATTCACACGAACACGACTAAATCAATATAGGCTTGATCCGAACATAATATGATAAATCATGTTATTTTCATTTAGTTCAGTTCGATCAATAATATTCATGTTTAAATCATAATTGGTTTTATGTTGTGTTTTCGTATTCCTATTATATTTAATATCAATTTATACAAATAATTCCAAATTAATATTTTATAGAATACATGAACGAGGCAAAACCTAATATTTAAGTCAAACAATAAATTATGATTAGCAAAAATATATTCATAATAACTTGCATAAATAAAACCTACATATTATATTATCTCAAATATCATTTAACTTTTTAACTAAAACATATCCCATTTAGACATGAAAATCCTAATACATGAACCAACTAAATACATCTATTGACTAAATACATGAACCTCCATTTAAACTTCTATACATGAATTTCATAATAGATGTACCAATTAAATTCATGTATTGCCCAAATATAAGAGAAATTATTATGAGAGAAGAAACGTAAAAAGGCAATCTTGAGAGACTTTTTTTTTAGAAATCGAAAACATTAGGAGAGGGGAGAGATTTATAACAAATTAAAATGAATTTTGAAGTGGTAATAAATGATCCTCATCAAACTCTCTTTCTATTGTTTTAGAAGTATAATATAGATTGTTGATTATTTAATAATTATGGAGCAAGTGCAATTCTCCGTAAAAAAAGGCAGTTACGGAACAGTTTTTGGTGGTTATGTGACATACTATAATTTTAAAAATACAAAGAATGAGAGCCTAACAAATCTTTGAAGACGACATTAAAATCAAAAATACTATTTTTTTTACTACTTAACCAGTTACTCCCGATAAAATTGGTTGTAAACCATAAAAAGTCAATTTTGACTTTGTCCCCTGTTAGTTATGTTACATATCACTTTGAGAATCAAAATTTAACGTAATATCATCTTGGATATCGTTTTCAATTTTTGCGACACATATTTACACTTTTTGAAAAAAAATTGCAACACATTTTTTTCACAAAATTTTCGCAAAAAGTGAAAATAATAATATTATTATATGGCCGTCGCTAAAGGCACTCCTAATTTTTTCACCGGCACCACCTACTAAAAACACCACATAAGTTGTCAAAAATCTTTCTTACTACCTAAAAGTGAGGGATCCACAAGTCAAAAGTATTTAAACCATTTTTTTTTATCAAATTTATTTTCTTTCATCTTCTTCTCTCTCTACATTTTTCCTTCTCACTCTCAAGCATAAAAAAATCATAACCTTAACTATACCATCACATCACCCCCACCCCGTTGCCGCCTCTCCCCCGGCGTTCTCTTCCTGCTTTTTCCCACAACTCGTCACCAACTCTACAACTCGCGCTTATGTTTTTTGTATTGTATATCTATAAATTTATCTTTATTGTCGGCTGAAGATCTAGTTAAATTGAATTAAGAACGCGTGGGCACTAGTTTCGTAATTTTTGGAGCTTCCATGAATATCTTATGAATATGACTCAAATTTTATGGGGAAAATCCATCACTTTGAGGCAGTTTTCGGCATGGTTTATCTACAAATTGACTTTCTTTCCAACTTATGGTGCAGTTAAATTGAATTAAGAACACGTGAGCGCTAGTTTCGTAATTTTTGGAGATTCGGTGATTATCTTATGGATATTTTTTGAACAATGCGCACGACTGAAATTTCTTACAGATTTTTTGGATTATTTTGCGATTAAAGATTTGAGATGCTTAAATCACATATTTTCAAGAACGTCCAAGAACGGGACTTTCTTATTTTTGCCAGACGAATACAATCGAGTATTCAGAATATTCAAGAGAATTATTTTAAGGCAAGATTCTCCTTAACTGTTGTTTGATTTAAATGTTACCTAAACTTTAATTATGCATGTTTATGTAAAATAATTAGCAACTTTAATTAGAAAAAGCGAGAACCTAATTATGGATCTATTTTTATTAAATTTGAAAATTTATTTATGACTCGAAACATCACTTGCTTAAATTAGTTGTACTGTATTATTGTGGATTATTGGGATGAATCGGATTTTAAAATTAAGATATGTATGTCAAATAATGTTTTGACTCGTAAAATTACGATATTGTTATTGATATGTATGTAGTAGAATGAATTTAATTGTTGTAAAACATTGCTATTACGCACAATTGACTTGAAACATATGTTGAATTGATAAAATATCACTCGTATTGAAATTATGACGTCTGATAACTTGTGTAGGTATTTCGAAAAACTTGATTATTACATGATTAAGTGGATGTAATTAGAATGGAATTCGATTTGTATGATTAATTGAAGGATTATAACATTCAGTTAAAAATTTGAGTTATGTAGAGATTGTTCATGTTATTAATTTGACATCGCGGGAACGTTTGGATTTGGGGAGTAGTAGTACTTTCATCCTTGTTTAGTAGGTTGATCGCTAGGTATGGGACCGTAGGTAGACTTTAATGTTGTTGGCACTTTCTAGGTATGAGATTAGTGAGTGTGCGCTTGTACATTTTGGTATTTTCCTGAGTGGGGCTAGGTAGTATGCCATTACGTTATTCTTTTAGCCTAGGTGCGATACTAGGTATTATTCCTAGGTCATACTTTATGGTTTGGTGATCTCTAGGTATGGGACTAGAGATAGATTTAGTTGTGATGTCTGAATTATGGGTGGGGCTTATTGAAATAATGAAAACTTGATTAAAAGAATATAATAAGTGCCTAAGATAATAAAAGGGTATTAAAATAGATTGACGTTACCAATATGTACAGGACTAACAGAAATTGGGTCGGCTGGCTATAGTGGGTGTGTGTTGGCATTACCAATATATGCAGTGCTAATTAAAATTGGGTTATTTGGCTATAGTGATGTGTCATGCACGAAACATCACCAATATGCACGGCTAACGAAATTGAATTGTCTAGCTATAGTGGTAGGTGTGAGTGTGATGTATTGAAATTTATTTAGCGTGCCCGAATATGTGCAAGACTAATAGAAATGTTGGTTGGGTAGAGTGGTGTCGCATCAGTAAAATAATTGGATAATTGAATTAAGATAAGTTAAAGGTTTAAGATTTGATTAAATGTTGAAATAAATATAATTAGACTTGGGTAGTTGAATGACTTGGTTTGTGTGGGTAGTTAGTATAGTTTTACTTTACTCGCATCTTATTATATTGATTCTTAATTTAAAATACTTTATTGTGATATTTATCTCTTATGATGCTTATGACTGGATTCGTGGATCCTATTTGGAAATAGTAGTTGATATTCTTGTTGTGGGCCCCATCGTTGTTGACTAACATTTTAGGTTAGGATGTTGGATAGCTACGTAGTAATTAGATATTTAGGACTTACAACTAGAGTTTATATTTATTGCATTCGTAGTTTAGTTTTTTTTTTCTAGTCATATTTATTATGAGACACTCATTAGGAATTTTCGAGGGTCGTTCGATTCCACAGTTGTTTATGATTTTCAGTTCGAGATTTGTAGCTAGATTATTTCTATTTGAGTATTATTCCTTTAGATAATTGAGATTTTATTTATTGGAGTTTTAGTATGGTGACAAATTTTATCGTGGTGGATGTTTATATTCGTCGGATTATTGAAATTATATCTTGTGGAAAAAAAAAATTAATGTCTCATAAACCTGTCACATGCTAAGAATGGTTTATAATTCTAACGCCCGACGTAGGTTTGCAGCAGAGACTGGTCACCTCCAATGCAAAAAATGATCATATAATTTGATAGTATGTTACCGACTCAGTATTTATGATATTGACACAATATTGTGGTGCCAAAATTTATCTTCACTTTCGTTATTAGGATACCGAAACAACTAGGAATGACATTTTTTTACATTCACTTCATCACTTAAGTATCGAGAATGATGATATAATTCGACACTTTGATATCAACTCGGTAATCTAAGATCGAGTTTGTATTCTAATGCCAAAAAAATAAATTATTACATGTGGTGTCAATAATAACTTTTTGCCATTATTGTGGTGCCATGGAGTGTTTGAGTATTGTGGTGCTGAAATCTATCTCTACTTTCGGTATTAGGATACCGAACTAAAGTTTTCAAACAAGTTATCTCCATTCATTGTTACAGTACGAGAAACGTCATCGTTCTCAGTATTGTAATACCGAATCAATTGGTAAAGATAAGTTTTTTTTATGTTCATTTCGATCATTTAATGTTTAAAGGTTATATAAAGGTTGAGAACATGACTTTATACTTCTAAGAGTTCATCTTTTAATGTTCCTTTGAGTTTGAAACATTGGGTTCATCCATATTGTTTTAGCTTATTTTTTGGAGTTCCAATGTCCATAAAGAAACTCCTTGTGGAAAGAGTTTCAATGGAGATTTGGGTGATGAGGAATTTTAAAGGTTCTTTTAAGTTTAAAAGTTAAATTATAGAAAATAATTGTGGGTTTGACTTCTATTTTTAAAACATTACAAAAATAGTTAAATTTTGTGGGTCCCATAATCCATGTGGTTTTTTTACCTTTAGCAACACCCTTAATATATGTGAGTCATATTTAAAGAGTGTTTTTTTTATTTAAGTCCTATTGAACCATTAACTAAGTCTTATTTTTGAATTTGGGAATTTTTTTTCCCTTACTAATATACTCTCCCTATATACAAATCCAAAATTTACGAAATTCATATTTTTGAAAGCAATTAATCGAGCCCTATAAAATAAGATCCATATTCAATATAAAATATTTTAAAAAATATGTGTTTACTTCGTTGTTTATGCATATAGTAAATATTTACTATTTGCTTAATATTAACACAGTAAATGTGTACTATCTCTGAAAACATCACATATATAAAAAAAAGTTTGATTTTATCTTAAACATAGCAAATATGCATTGTTTTAATATTTTTTTTCCTTTAAATTTTTATAATCATCATATATCATGTTTGATAGATTTTGTTGCGCATGTTTAAAATATATAAATTTTGTAATAAATAGATTTCTCAATAAGAAATATAACATTTTAAAGTTTAAAAATGTAAAAAAATTTGTGACAGTCTAGAAGTTTTTTCTCGCACCAATTACGATTAAGTTGACTATAAGGGGTAGTTATGTCAAATAAAAACACAAAAATTAAGAAATATGACTTATTTAAAGGTTGTAAAGTCAATGGGAAAAAGTGTTCACATGGAACTTATTGGTAAATGTAATACCCCTTACTTTCATGTATTTTTTTATATTAAATTATCGGGTGTGGGTGATTTAATATAATTAAGAATTAAAAATCAGGATTTAACATAAATATTGACTTGGGTAGAGTAGTTAATATTTATGAGAATTGCACATTTACTAGTGTGATATAGTCAATATACTCTTGTTGTATGCAATTTCGTTGTATATGTCTGTGTATTGGTGGCGGGAATTAGTCATTTCTCTACCGTGGCATATTTTAGTGAGTTATATGAGGTTGGAGATGGGTTTTATATTCCGAGTTTCGGATGAAAATTTGGAGGGCATGGTTGATTCCGGAAGGACCGAGAAAGTCAAAATGACTGCCCTGGAATTTTTATTTGGGTTCCGTAATCTTTTATATTAGTTTGACTCGAATTGGGGTATATGAGTTATTTTTATGTGTGTATTATCATTTAAAGTTGGGATTACTAATAATGAGGGGTTATTAGGCTTAAGAGAGGTAATTAATCTCAATTAAAAGAAAACCCATTTGAGAGAAAGAATGTGAGAAGAAGAGAAATAGAAGAGGAAGCTTGAGGAACTTAGAAACCTTGTATAATCCGTGACTTTGAGGAAGAATCAGACCCTACATCATTGAGGCAAGTGGATTAACTTGCTAAATACTTATTTGTCTGATTTATTTCATAATTTGTGGAAAGATTTTGGTAATATTAGAGATATATGTTAAACCCTAGACTTTAGTGTAGAAGTTTAGTCTCTGATGTTAGTATATGGGTTTGAAGGTATAAAAATGGTGGAATTCATATTTTGGGTCGATTATGATGTGAAATATTGTAGAAGAGGGGTTTGTTGGAGAAATAGGAAGATTTCGTATGATTCAAAACTGTGCAGTCCGGACCGGTTCGTTTTCAAATGATATCGGATCGGTCTGGTAATTAAAAGTTTTCTTCCAGTTTTAAGGAACCGAACCGGTTCATTTTTGGGGATCTTCGGTCCGGTCCGGTTACTACTGTTGCGAATTCTGGTTTTATTCCTCCGTAGTTTATTGTTAAATACTTAGGAATCCTTTTATATTATTTGGGTAAACATGTTTATAGGGCATATGGTGTGTATGTTATGAATCAATGGAGGGGAAACTTTGGGGCTATTATAGAGGCATATTTGAAACGGTATTATGTTGTTTCCTCTTTATAAATCCTCCAATGAGTGGGGATTCTTTCTAGGAATGTTATGGGTTACTGAGTGAGTTCGTGGGTCCTTAACGAGGCCAAATTTGAGGAAAAATCAGAGGTGTGTTTGATTATCAATAATCAAGTAAGCGAGTAAATTATTATATGAACTTGAAATGATTGTGTGGACTATTAACTTAGCGTGATATTTACATATAGCTAGGATTATTAATATATACATTCAAAAATGTGACGGCTTATATATATGATGTGAATGTATATTGGGTGTGTATGATATTTGTTATGTGGTACATACCCCTCTATTGCTATCATGAGAAGTTGCGCCATGTGGAAAAATATCCTGGCTCGAGGAGCAGGGAGAGTATAGTCTCTAGGTCATAGCATCCAGTATTTTACCGCGTGTGAGGCAGGGGTAAGACGTCTTGGGTATGATTTCTCTTACCTTTAGGTAAGGAACTATGATCTCTTCCCATACGCTTGTGAATTGGTTTTATACCAAGTCGGTGTGAGATTCCAACCACTGATAACCCAGGATGATATGTAAGTAATTCCCTGTAAGTTGATGGCATTGTAGAGACTGTTAGTATACGTGTACAATGTGTGTTATATATTGCCCTACTTGTGTGAGATGTGTATTATGTATTACCCTTTTTAGCATGAGATTGGATATGTATGTTTTTATGTTTGTAGCCTGGAAATTAGTAGTACGAACTATGTACTGAGGGTCTAACGGATTTCCACGACTAACAATGTCAGGTAGTAGTGTATCGGGGGGGGGGGGTTCCTTGTTTGGATTTCGCTTGCAACACGTCCCACGCATGAAACCTAGCGCTATGTTGGAAGTGGAGAAATGTTTGGTCATCAGTACATGGGGTACTTGAATTTGCATAATTTTGGGGAATGACATCTAACTATGATAATAAGTTACAGTTACGCTAAAGGGAGTTATGCATAGGCTCAAGGGGGTATGATCCGTAGAATTTAGTGGGGTAGCTTAACTTCATATTTAATGTGTACATTTAGGTGCGCGCTGTAGCTGAGAGGTGAGGCCGAGTATCAAGGGAGTGCGACTCCACATTAATTATAAAATCTGGCTTTTTTAATTATTATGCATTTAATTCACTCTATTTTCAAACCCAGGGATCTGACCCTTTTATATATTTCCTTTGCAATATATATATATATATATTGTGTCTATTTTTGGTGTTCCTCCGTAAGGCCGCCCATGATGGTTATCTGTTCTAGAGTTTTGGGAGTTGTAGCATGTGCGGGATGGTACAGGATTTTGTTATAGACGCATCTCTTTTTGTAATCTAGTTGAGAACTCACAATTGTAAATCGGGTGTGTATACCCAAAAGTCTTATATGTTGACCTCTTATATAGTTGTCTTAATGTTGTATGGTATGTTGCCCGACAGCATATTCTGGAATATTCTTTTGTATGACTACTCATAGCATGTTAATGATCTAGTCCTTTAATTGTCTATTATGTTTATGCTCCATAGTATGTGAATGATTTATTCTCGGAACACTTTATAAAAAGAAAATTTTTGGCACCTGTTTATTTTATATAGGGTGGTTACCGGTTATATTTATATTCGGCAGTTGGTGTTGAGAATGATACACTTGAGATTTCTGTTGTATTTTAGTATAGGCCTGGCCACCTGTTATATTGAATAAGTGGGGTGTCACAGTAAAATCCCCATAATAATATGCTAAACTTTGTTACCAAAAATGAAATGCGGCATAACTAATGGGGGTCAAATGTCAAATGACCCCAAAGAAATTTTTGGGTGCTCCAATTTCCCTTCTTATCTTTTCAAGTATTATTTTTCACGTTCTAAAATAGTATTGTATTTAAATTCTTTGGTAAAAAAATACATCATTATAATACTATTAACTATATGTGTAGACAATTTCCAAACCATGTAATAAAATATCATAATGCTATTTTGCTTCACCAATTTTGTAATTCCCGCTCTCCAAAACATAGACCAAACTAATAAACTTCTTTAAAACATTCTCCACACCATCTTCTAGGCAGGGAGAAATTTTGCAAAATGCTACTTTTGCTATATCATTTTATGATTTTAGCTATGTAAAGTATAGTGCGGACTAATAAAGTGACCCTAAACAAGCAAGTCAGGACCAGAACGACATTAGAGTATTTTGATGGAACAATGGGAAAAAGGTGTTCACATGGAACTTATACGTAAAAGCCCCAAATAATAATACCTAAACTTTGTTACCAAAAATGATACGCGCCATAACTAATGGGTATTGAATGTCAAATGACCTAAAAGAAATTTTTGGGTGCTCTAATTTACCCTCTTATCTTTTCAAGTATTCTTTTTCACGTCTAAAAACAGTATTATATTTAAATTTTTTGGTAAAAAAATATACACCATCATAATACTATCAATTATATGTGTAGACCATTTTCAAGTTGTGCAATAAAATATCATAATGCTATTTTTCTCCACTAATTTTGTAATTTCGGCTCTCCAAAACATGGACCAAACTAATAAACTTCTTCTTAACATTGTCCATATCATCTCCTAGGCATTGAGAAATTTTGCAAAATGTTACTTTTGCTACATTATTTTATGATTTTGGGTCTGTATAGAATAATGCAAACTAATAAAGTGATCATAAAGAAACAAAAAATATTCCAATGCCTTAGAGATGGTGATTAGTCGTGAATATTGCATCTAGTACCCTTTATTCTTGCACGTTTTAGCATTCTCGTGTCCATTAATTCCTATATTTAAGTTCATATATTGGGTAACCTTTGTTCTATATGTTTATATATTTTATGAGGTATATTTGAGCTTTTGTAGGTATTATGGAGGGATAGTGTGAAGCTGGATGCATTTCGGGATTATTTTGTTGCAAAAGGAAACTTCAAGGGAAATTTGACATTTCGAGACTCACTATTTTATATGTAATGAAGTTAGCAACATGTGTATCATCAAATTATCTTTGCGTGGCCATTGACCGTGCGTTATTCTAACCCCGACTAAGGAAGTTATGGACGTTTCCGGAAGGTTTCAAGATTTTCTTTTACTTCAAGGGCAGTTTTATAATTTCATACGGCATAATTTAGAGGGTATCAAAACAAAATCATGTAGATAAATAAATTAGCTTCGTGTGGATTCTGACCATGCATCATTTTAATTCTGTATGAGGGAGTTATAGGTGTTTTCGTGCGACGTGTCAAAATTGGATCGGAGTGAAAAAAGGGGCTGTCAACAACCCAAGGCAAATTTCTAGGACCAGGTCGTCTGGCCCCTTTTAGAGGTCGACCGGTCCCATAAGATATTAACGAAAATTGACTTATTTTGGGCGATTTTTCTTGGTTTTGTCGGTAGTTTGTTTTGGGGTATAAATAGAATGTTAGGGGTTTTTATTTGGGGATATCATTAGAAATCATATTTTTTAGGTTCTCTTTAGGAGCTTCTCTGTTTAGGGTTTCAACCCATTTGGGTGTATGTAAGCACTATTCATCATCTCTCTCCTTAAATTCAAGCTTCCATTGTTATTTTACTGTTGTGTTAATTTGTGTACCTGCTTTTTAACTTAGATCTATTGTTTTCATTTTATACATGTCATTTAACATGCTTTCTTGCTAATTTAGTTTATGTTGTGATTGATTGAACTCACCTTGGGTTGATGTGGTTGTTTTGCTTTGGTGATGGGTTTTATGAGTTTCATTCTATTGGGTGTAACACCTCGTATTTTTATGACATTAAATAATTATGAGATTAATTATTATTGTTGGATTAATTAAATTAAAAATGTGAGAAAATTAATTATTAATTAATTCGAATTAAAAATAAATATTAACTAGCGTGCTAAGGGTTAATACTTATTGTTGAGAATTATGAAATATTACTGTGTAAGTATGTAATACGGAATTATGAAATTTTATAAATTGTCGAGAGTGGAAAATACGACAGTTTGGTACATTAAGTCAGGACGCGCGTGTGAGTCGTGTCGGGACTAATTTAATGGATTAAAGAAGTAAATTACTTTAAGTAACTCTTATGGTAATTTCGAGCGCTCCATTGAGTCTGAAAGAGTCGAAATAGTCAGAAAACTCTACCCGGATATTTTATTTGGACTCCGGGATGTTTTTAGGTCTAACCGGCACCCCGTAGGGGTATTTTTGTCCTTTAAATTTTGGGGAAAATATTATGGACAAAAATTAAGAAATTAAATATGGATGTACGTGGGTTAGAGGGGAGTTATCAGTTCTAAACCTACGAGGGAGAAAAGAGAGAGGCATAGAGGAAGGAATAAGGAACCATAGGAGTTCTTGGTGCATAACTCAAGAACTCACACCAAAAATCTCACCAAAGCATAGATCGGGAGACGAGGAATGCACCTATACCAACATCACTAGAGGATCAGACCTTCGAAATTGAGACAAGTGTTTATTACTTTCTTTCTTTTAGCACCATTTATGTTCATGTAAGTGTAGGATTGTAGAAACCATGTTTACACATAATTTTGGGGAAATTAAGGAAGTTAAATTCTTAATCTGGTACGAAATTGAGGATAGATTGATTTATCAATTGATATAGAGGAAAAACCATGATGTTTTATGTTTAAATGATGAACTAATCTGTAAGTTACATGTTCTTGGGTTGGAGATTTATGAACTAGGGTTCTGATTTGTTAAATTTGGGATTTTGGATTTTATAGATGAATTGTGATGATTTAATAAGTTAGGAAAAATCATTTATACATGTTAGAACATCAATTAGGATTGATGTTTTGGTGTTTGGATTGAGAGATTTAGAGGTTTTAAAACTGAAATTCTGAGGAAGACGAAGCAGTAACAGGAACACGTAGCAGGTCTGGACAAACCAGAGAAACGATCAATCTCATTCGAACGAGATTGAGTCTGGTTCGAACAAGACAAGGTGTCGTTCGAACGACAGTAGGCTTCGTTCGAATGACAATTCCAAATCTGGAAAATTCCTAATATAATCCAACTTCAGTTACACGATTATTTTGAGTGAGGGAGAACTGCTAGTTGAGGATTTGTAGTCCAGTGTAGAATTTATTGAGAAATATTCCTAAGATAACACTTTAATATTTAGATAGGTGAAATAGCATTGGGAATTTCGAGAGAGTGAATAATAGAGTTAATTACATAATAAGTAGTAATGAGAAGAACACTACGTATGAAAAAAAATGTATGTATGAGTTGGGTGAATACTTGGACTTTTATAGGACGTGGGAACGTCTATTATTATTATTATTATTATTATTATTATTATTATTATTATTATTATTATTATTATTATTATTATTATTATTATTATTATTATTATTGTGTGTATAGCATACCTACGCTACTTGCTATCGGGAGGAGGTTTTAGCGCAGTGTACTATCTTATCCTCGGTGACCCAATGGGGAGATATTTGACTTGTATTCAGAGCATATGAACTTGGATACATGTTATGTGAGACGTAGGATAGTTTCGACGGTTAAATGGGAGCGTAGGTATGTGCGTGACCCATTTGGCTGGCGAGTATGCTCGCCTCCAATATTTTTGCTATGAGATTTATGGTTCGTGAGAGACACCGAACCAATTGTCCTTTATGCAGTGAGCAATGCATCGAGACACGATAACAGAGTATGGATTGTGTCAACTGGTCCTAACCAAGGGATGTATGATTTGTATATATATGTATAGGGATGATGTGACTATATATATATATATATTTGTGAATGATTTTAATGTGTGAAATTAGCAAACTTATAAATGTTGGTAAGTAAAGTGATTTCAGTGGATAAAAGATTTACTATCAGAATAGTGAATATAATATACGTTTAATTGGAATAAATGATCCTAATAGCGTATTGTATGGGCGATATGGGTTACTCCTTTGAGATATATTAAGAAGTATAAGTCTATGATCTAGTTGGGAACCTCATGGATAACTAGGTTAGGATAGACGTGCGTTAGGCGTGCATAATAGTGGAGATGTGAGAACCTCATGTGAGAGATCGAAACTAACATGCACATAATAACTGCATTATTACAGTTTTAAATACTTGCTAAAACAAATATTTTTACAACTCGGGCGCTGACCCGTTTCTTGTTATTCTTCTCTCTTTGCTATATATATATATATATATATATACACACATATTATCTATCAGGTGCCCAGCCACATGGTTACCAGATTTAGACGCGTGGATCATTTAGCGAGCTGCAGCGGTTGTGGGATTTGCAGGTCCTTGTATTAGACGCCTCTATCAGTTCTTTCTATTCCTTTTCAGACATTTCTCTTAGGGCATGTTTCGCCCATCTTCAGTCATTTTATTAGAGATTGTACTCAATTTACATTAGTAGTTTATTTCAGTTACACTTGTGGATTTTATGGCTTATTAGTTTTAGACTTGGAACTGGAATATTTTATCCAGTCTAATTTATTTCAGTATTTGATTCATGTCCAGTATTTATTTTATTCTTATGGAATGTGAGTAGCTTATATTTTAAAGAATGGAAATTTATTAATGGATTAATTGGGTATAATTAAATGGGAAAATATTTTGATACTTAACTTAATTATTTATTAGGTGATTAATAATATTAAATATTTTCGACAGTGATGCTAAGAATGAACCAACCGGTCACTTCGGTTTAATTTAATAAAGGACTAATCACCCAGTATTTAATTAGGCGGGGTATCACATTGGGTTGTTCTTGATTTTATGCCTAGGAGATTTAACGATGTATATCATGTATGCGCCATATTTACAACCTTGCGTGTGTAATTTTCGGGGTATTTGTTGACGCCAAAATCATAGTAGGCTTTTAAGAAAATTTAAGGAGTGGCAACTCTGGATTTAATTAATTGATGAGATGAGATTTAATCTTGGTAGACTTGTCTTCCCATGTAACCATTTATACCAATTAACTGAAGGTGAGGGATATTTGTCGCAATTTATAGTTTTTAATCGTTTTGTTAACCTTAGTTTAAATACATGCCTAGAATGATCTTTCTTTTTGTTATCCCATATCTTTTACACATTTATTGAGAAGTAATAAATTAATTAAAGTCAAGCAACATTTCTCTATGGATTCGATACCTAGACTGGTCGTTGTACTCTCTTAAAGAATATAATCATAGTTTAGGTTTTTGTATTGAGGCGGTGAAACTAATTCAACGACTGACGTACTGACACGGTGCTACTCTTCACCCTTGATTGGATGGTCTCAGCAATAGCATATGACACCCTCGTGCACCAAACCAATAGTTGGGGGAAAGACATATGTGACATTTGGAATGTTGTGCCACCAACAACCAAAATTTATTCAAAACCTATCTAATTCATCCCATAAATAGTTTTAGGCACCAAATTTTTTTATATTTACAAATAATATAATGAGAGATTTGGGATTTACGTCGTTTTCAAAGATATTCATCTCGAAATTTACAACATCATTTATGATGTTGTTTGGCAAATGGTTGGGTACACCAATTAGCACATCTGAAAATTTAGTATATATAGTGAAGCTTGCATTACTTATGTGAGATGTGTCGACCGGTAGAAGCATCCCTAGATTAAATTAAACCCCGAATACTACTAAGAAAAGGGAGTAGTTGAATTAAATTAATTAAATTATATTAATTTGTTACTACACCAAAATGACAAAATTGTCACCTTTCAGCCGGACACCCTTGTCAAGGTCATTGACCGTGACAAAAAAACACGCGTTTTATGTCACGGTCATTGACCTTGACACGACCGTGACAAGTAAATTTGTCATGGACTTGTCACGGTCAATGACCGTGACAATTCTTTAAATAATTGTCACAGTCAAGGACCTTGACACAACCGTGACAACTTCTGCAGCAAAAACCCGAACCCCTTCTTTTTTTTCCCCCGCCGTTCCCTCCCTCCTTTTTCCACATCTCTCTCTCTCTACGCTGCTCTCTCTCTACTTTCAGGTTTATTTCTCTCTCTCTCTCTCTCTCTCTCTATTCCATTTATATATATGTTTGTGTGTATATATATGTGTGTGTGTGTGTGTACATATATGTGCGTGTGTGGGGGTGGGGCAGGTGTAATACCCCGTAATTTTAATAACCTTTAAAATGAGTTATAATTTAAATTAATGGATTAATTGGATTTTATTATTTATTAATTCATTTGGGTTTTATATCCGAATTGTGGATATTAAAATGTATGATTCCGAATATTACTTAAAGATATTTAGGTAATATATGAATGTGATGATTATTGATAATTTTTGTGAGATATAAATTCGGTAATTTGAATTTTTAGTCAGACGCGGTATGGGACGTGTCGGGACTAATTTTGTTAAATTAAAAAGGAAATTTATTTTATGTCGACCTTATAGTCATTTTGACTACGTCGTTGCGTCCGGAAGGTTTGAAATAGTCAGAAAAGTTTATTTGGATGTTGGATTTGGGTCTCGGGTCATTTGGAAATGAATAGACAACCCAAAAAGGAATTTTGGTCATTTTTACAAGGGGATGAATAGTGATTTCGGATTTTGTCATATTATAAGTATTTGGAGATTAAGTGTACGTGGGTTATTCATCTCCTCTACACAAAATAGAGAAGTCATCTTCCTAGAGAGAGTAAAAGGTTGCTTGAGAAGGGAAAAGCTTACTTGGGAAGGAAAAAGAACAAATAACACCACCAACCACCACCGGAAGCTCACCGGAGAAGGGAGAACCACCTGAGATATACTACACCAAAGGATCAGACCTTCATTGAGGCAAGTGTTTGATAATGGCAATCTAAGTTTGTATATTGTCCATGTTAGAATAGTTATTAAAAGAGATGATTTTTCATGTTTGGAAGACATAATGGAATTGTTAAATGGATTTCTAGAAACTGAAAAGATATAGGAATCAAACTCATGTTGTAGGTTGATAATAATCCACGAAATAATCATATCTCTATTGCATAATTCTGAAAACCATTGTTGTGTTCTTGAGGATATTAGGTTGATAATTTTCTGGAAAAAGAGGAGATAAACATGCTTTTTAATGCAATCTCTTGATGATTCTAGGATGTTTAGATCATTAGAAATCATTTGTATATGTTGATACATCATGTAGTAAGGATCATAAGTCATTTGGAATATTAATATGAAGGTTTGAATGATCAAAAATGGCTAAACTCGTAGTTGTAGAAATGCAGAAAAACCAGGCTATTACCTGAGTGATCGATCGATCGACCTTCTGCCTTCTATCGATCGACCTCCCCAGGATTGTTAAAGTTGTTTCTTTTTAATGTTGATTCTTATCCCAAACCTTTGGTAGATCTTTGGTGATTATTAATTGGATATTATGGGACTTATATAAGATCAGTAAGCCCTAGATAAGATTTGAATTAATTTGATGGGGATTTAATTGATTAGAATAATGATAATTAAATTAAAGGAATTTCGGTTGCTAGATTCAAATGTTGGATTCTAGTTGGTATGCATGAGGATTAAAGGTAGGACCAGTAGGGGTGATTGAATATAACACCTGGGTATCCTTAAGTTTAGAAGAGGGTTTAATCCTAAGTAAAAGAAGATGTGTGTATAAGAGATTTGAAACTATCGGTTTTAAACCTAATTAAAGGGAGAGTTTAACTCGTAGTAATTCGGGAAAGATGACGATACGGACCAGTAGGGTATTAGTGACCTCTTACTGAATATATGTTGAGGAAAAACCTATCTGAACCTTGAGTACTAAGTGAGGCTCGGGGATAATTAAATTAAGAAGTAAAGTTATGATATTTTAATACGTGGGATTTAAAGTGATATAACGCTACGGATGTGAATCATCTAAGGGTAATATGAGTACCTTGTTGATAGTATATTATAGGTGTGATAATGCCTATTTGATTGATTTATGATTTATGTGTATGACATACCTAGCTTACTTGCTATCGACGGGAGGTTTGCGCGCGAGGGCAGTCATATCCTGATGAATTCATGGGATCTTTGATTTGTCGCTCGAGAACATAGGTCTATGAAAGACTTATTGGGGAGTTGATAAGTCCGCTGACTATGGGAACGTAGGTATGTGCGTGTCCCGTGGGTATGAGAACTATGTTCGCCTCCAATGATTGTGTTGTTGTTTATGGTTCGAATAATCCTTACTGAACCTTTAGTCCCCTATTCGGCGACTAGCGATGATGGGATATGATAGCAGAATAATGCACTGCACCGCAGCTGTGACTCGGGGTGCTGTATCATATATATATATATATATATATATATATATATATATATATATATATATATATATATATATATATATATATATATATATATATATATATAATGAATTAAATGAATAAATGGTTATATTGTGGTTAAATCATCTACTGTGTGATAATTGTAGATAACGGTGAATTGAGAAAGAATGAAATAAGTTAATGAATATTTATTGAAAAGCTTAATTCATGTTAATGGGAAAAGATTCGTATAAGAAAATAATGTATAAGAATGATTATATAACGTATGGTATGGGACATACGGGGTTATAATCTTGGATGAAATCATATTATGGAAATTAGTAATGAGGAGCCATTAACTAGGAGGTTAATAGGAAAACGTTAAGTGTGCACTCTAGTTGAGAGGTGAGAATGGCAAGTGAGAGTTGGATACTAACATGTACATAATAAATTCTTTATTGCACTTGTTATATACTTGTTGTTTTCAAAATCATTTTCACATCGGGCTCTAACCCGTTTTCTTGCATATTCTCTTTTCTATTGTATCTTCTATACCAGGTGTCCAGTAGCAGGGACGCCAACCTTAGCGGATTATGATGAGCTATAGAGCTATGGAGTTTTGCTTAGACGCTTATCCTCATTTGATTCACAGTATTCTTATAGTTAGGACATGTCGCCCAAAGGATTTCAGTTATCACTTTCTATCAGAGTCATATACTATTGTGTTCGAGTCATTTTAATACATTTGTTATTGTTGGGATTACTGTAATGGATTAATATTATTTGGGAATGTTTATTCCAATTGCATTTAAATTCTTTTGTGTTATCTGTTCAGTTATAAGTGTTGTAGAATAAAATGTGTTGTGTTATTCTTAAACTAAAAATAGATTTTGTTGAATTAAAATTTGGAAAGTTTTTTTTAACACCAGCTTAATTGGGTATTGGGTGAGTTGTAAATATTTTCGACAGTGATGCTAAGAATGAGCCAACTGTATATTCTATTTTAATTTGGTATGGGACTGGCCACCCGGTATTTAATTAGGCAGGGTGTTACAGCAGGGTGGGGGTAGGGGTGGGGCAGGGGGTTGTTGTGTGTGTGTGTGTATATGTGTGGTGGGTGGGGTGGGTGGAGGGAGGTGGGGCAGGGTGGGGGCTATTGTGTGTGTGTGTGTGTGTATGTGGTGGGTGGGGGTGGGTAGGGTGGGGGGCAGGGTGGGGGTAGGGGGTATATTCACGAGTTATTTGTATATGTGTGGTGTTTTTTTATCTTTATATGATGTTTATATGTTGGAAATAACTCATAAATTTGTCAATTTATTTTTGTATTTGAATTAACCCATGAATTTGTATTTTTGTATTTGAATTAACCCATGAATTAATCCATGAATTTATTTTTGTATTTGAATTAACCCATGAATTTGTCAAACAAATTGACAAATTCACGAGTTATTTATTTTTGTATTTGTATATATATGGGTTCTTGAATTTTTTGCACTTTTGTTGAAACTAACTAGTGAATATATGTTTGTGTATGTTTGTTAGGTGTATATGATGTTTATATGTTGGAAATAACCCATGAATTTGTCAATTTGTTTGTGTGTGTGTGTGTGGGGGGGGGGGGGGGGGGGGGGGAAGGGGGAGGAGGCAAGGTACCATTGTAATTCTCTTAATATCGTGTTTTGATGATTCTATGAGATAATATATATTGTTTCAAGGTTAACTCATTGTAGATAAAAACATTCACATAGTAAGATTAAATTGAATCCATCCATAGATTCTATAATTACATCCACTAAAATATAATTAATAAATGAAACAGTTTTAGATGAAAGTAAATTAATAATTAGTGCCCATTTCATATGAAAGTAGGATTGCCCCTCAGTGTAAATTAGTAAATTAATAATTGTATACGTTAATTGTTAGTTTAATTGATAAAATGAATTAATTGAGTAGATGAATTAGAAGGAGTACGGGATACACATTTGTTGTTGACATTGCTGTTGAATTATTTTGTTTGGTAAATGTTTGGTTGGTTAGTTTTAAAAGTGGCATGACCACTGGATTATTGTTCATATGGGGGTGGGATTTTTTAACTTTTTTTGAAAATTACTTTGTATATCGAACAATATATATAGTATGATAGTTAAATGAAACATACTTGAAATTAAATATAGTGCGCATAGATACTAGCCTTCTAGTTCTTATGCGTACGCATTCAATAGCCCTTAGACCCGTTCGAGAGTCATTAAACCTGTAATGAGATCTCTCGAATTGTCCCGTTTGGACAGTTTGAGACTGTATAATTTCTGTATAATATTCTTATTGGCTTAAAGTTGTTACTTTTGGAGGAAGTTCTGCAGTCGTATCTTAATATTCTCTGGGTACATACTAGATTGACAAGTGTGACTGTTATTTCAATTGATCAATTGAAATAACACTCACACCTGCCAATCTACGTCGTGTACTTGGAGAACTACGTGGATATGTTGTCGAATTTTTTTCAAATCGTAACAATGTGCATGAGCTGTTAAGTATATTACAGAAAAATGCAGTCTTGAATGGGATAGGACCACTCACCCTTTAATAGGATAATTAAATGGTGGGATAATTAAATAAAACATACTGTAAATCTAAGTTTTGTTTACCTTTAATAGGTGTTTAGTTGTGGTAGCTGTGATAGGATATCCGAAATACAAAGAGTGGATGGGTGGGACTAATAGAATGGGGGATGTGTTTCGCAGAGGTGCTAACGAATTTGTGAAATATGCAAAGAGATGTCATAATGATGAAGAGTTTTCGTGTCCGTATGCTAGGTGTAAGAATGGTAAGGTGTTTGAGTGGAAACCAGTTGAACTACATTTGTTAAGATCGGGTATGCAAGATAGTTATCGATTTTGGAGTTTTCACGGTGAATTGAAAGTTCCTTTTGTCCCCGACCAACCTTCACAACAACCCTCAACAAGTAGAATAGATGTAGAAGGGTACGACGTAGATCATAATATGTTAGAGGATTTAGTTGATGATGCGTACGGAGTTTATGAAGCAGAGGAGAATGAGGTTACTGATGATGTAGAAGATTCAAGTGCTCGTGAAGATAACACGATAAAACTTGACGATGACTACCAAAGTTTAAAATTTAAGGCGACCCAACTGTTATACTCGTTTCAGCTGCAATGGTGGATTCTTTTCAGTATAATTATTTTTAAACACCATTTATAAAGGTTTTTACGGACACGAACTATTTGGAAGGTAAATGATTGAATTTAGCTCTGATCATTTTTACTAATTTGGATGTGCATTTTTAACTCGATTACATTTTGAAAACAAAAATTATTTGTGAGTATCGCACTACGACACCTAATGTCATATAAAGGTAATGAAGCTATTCAAGAAATGGAAAAAAATTTAAAAAACTTAGTCGTCAACTATAAAAAGGTGAATGAGCGAAGAGCAACCTATTTAACCGGATGATGCATCAAAATAAATCAAATATTAGGAACATGCGCGGCTGGAAAGCAAAGGAAATAAACTGACCAAATTTTTGGTAAAACGACAAAAGGTGATCAATCGTTGTAATGCAGTCCTAACAATTGCAAACTGAATAGCTACTACACTCAAAATGGATTGGTTCAAGCTTTCTGTTTCATCTAAAAGGTGAAAATACAAAACAAACACAATCTTTATTTGGACAGCAACACACTTATAATTAGACTAATCAACCACATTACACAATCCGAGTAAAAGGACCAAGAAACCAGAAAAAATAGTGAGGAAGGGAGGTCCTTGGGCGGCACCGTCACTGGTATCCGATTTTTCTGTGACAGAATCTCTTTCAGGAGGATTGGTATTTGACGCGTGTACAGAAAGCAGCCTCTGAATCAAACGGTGTTTTACAACATTCTTAAATCTGAATATACAAATAACAGTTAGGTGCTCTCTAAATAATTCATATCTCATGGGGCATTTGAGTTTTGGTCCCCAATTTTAGACATAACTGATTTTGGCCACCAACATGTCATATAGGACTTTTAAAATCCAGCCATTTGACTGTCACATATCATACCATATTACCAAAATATCACAAAACAGTTCCTATATATTCAAAACACTAACCAATGAAGTAAATAATTTTGTCACCTGATAGATTAGTAAGGGCAAATGATGGAACTAAGAAAAATGGAGTTCATTGTCGAATGATAGTATTTTGGAAACTTTTGGGGTTTAGTCAGCTTTGTCAACATTTTTCTTTTTCTTTTACTTCTTTTTTTAAGGGTTGGGGGTGGGGGTGGGGATGTGGGGGAGGATCAAGAGTCAAATCTATAAAATCAACTCATATGGTGCATTACAAATACTCCTGTCCAGATTGATAGTCTTCCTTTCGTTTTTAGTCCATCCCAAATTAATAGTTGTGTTTCTAAATATATTATATAAAACTACTGGGTGAGATTACGAAGTTACCCATTCAAATATTACAATTGAGAATAATGCTCCAATTGCTTGTACTACTGTTGATGTAAAAAACTAGATTGCTCTAATTATTCAATCACAGATAAATAAATAAGACAAAGATTTTTAAAGTGGTTCGGCTAGGAATAAAGCCTACATCCACTGTTATGTTATTGCTGAGTGTTTGCAGAATTCTTGATTACAAGTTCTCTCAAGAAATTCCGGTCCCCTTGAATGGGGTTGATACAAGGTATTTATAGCCTTGAGGCTGTACATGAAAGGTTCGATACATTAAATGATATACATGTGAAAGGGTAATACATTTAATGCAGCGTGCGCGTCAAGAATATAAGCATTCAATGAATATTTGAACTGTTGATTATCTGGCAATTAATGATACGACCGAGGTGCAGCTCGGACCGCCATAGTTGCTCGTTGCTCAGGAGTTCCTCGGAGCGCTAGAGTTCCTCGGTGTATCCTTGTTGCTCGGAAAGAATCATGGTTGGTCGGGAAATGAACTTCCTCGCTGCTATTGCGCCACGTAGATTGACACGTGTCTTCGTATTATTCGTCCACATCAGCATATTAATTTTGGTATCAACAGAAGCCCCCAATGTTTCATATTTCGAACTTTGAGGAGTATGGAACATTCTTTCTCGGTATATGGCAATATTAAATGACTTTCCTGGGTTTCAGGAACATTGTGTTCAAATTTCCTTCTCATTTCGCAGCTTCCGCCTTTTTTTTGAATTTTTTATAAGCGCTTCGATCTCCGTGCAATTTTTGTCCTTTTAGCCGCCGGAAGTTCAGTAGTTTCTTTTTGGTAATCATTTATTTCGTCGCTTCCCAATGCAAAGTATTTTAACTTCTTAGGTAACCATACCGTCTTCTACTTTTTCCAATTTTTTGCATTCAAGCTTTCTATTCTCTCCTTCTCTCTTGTGCGTTCATCTTTTCCTTCGTTAGTTGTCAGCAGACCTCCTTCCTTCCTGTAAGATTTTCTTCCTTCTTCTTTTATTCATCATGGTTTACATTATTGAATCTCTTGAAAAGTTCCGCTCTGACTTTTCCATACCATCTTGGGTAATCTTGGAGGAACTTTCTGAACCTCAAAATTATTTTCGTCTGGCTGAGGGACATTGGTTCCCCAGTCTTTTTATTGTTGAATGTGGTTTTTCCTTTCCACCAAATCCATTGTGTCTCGAGTTTTGTCAGTATTTTGATCTTGTTCCTGCAAAAATAGCCCCAAATTCATGGAGAATAATTAATGGGGTGCATAAATTAAATATAACTCATGGGACTCGTATAGGGATCCCTGAAATTATGTACTGCTATAAGTGGGCCACTCTAGATAATATTTATTACTTAAAAACTAGGTTTCTGAATAGGGCTCTTGTAGTTAACCTCCCTGACTCAAATAGAGATTATTTTGAACATGGGTTGGTTATAAAAAATTGGCAATATGCCCCTTTAGTTGGTGATGGAGTATACAATGGTCCCAGATGCCCCCCATATGGCAACGGGATAGGTTTATTTTTCATTTTATTTTTCTTATGAAATTATGCTTTCATCATGTTTGACAAAATGTACGACTGATATCTCATTATGTATTTATTTGCAGTTGATAGCAAAAGAAAAACTCCAAAAGAATCATAGGTTAATATCAAGCATCTGAAACTTATCTGGGGTTTGCACAAGAACGTTACAGACGAACACATCAGGTCTGCCTCATATCTGCTACAGTATAAGAGTTACACAACCTCTTATACTGCTCGCCCTGTTGAACCAGCTTCAACTCCAGAAGATTCTTCTTCAGATTCTCATCTTCCTTTAAGTCAAAGGATGGGTAAGAAAAGAGCTCCTCCTGCTCTCTTTGATGACATTACTTCTGCTGTTGGGGCTAAGAAAAGCAAAACTGACGTCCCAGAGGGGATTAAGAAAGTGGACGCTGCATCCTCTAAAGCTGCCGAGAAGCCCCCAGTGGCTCCGAGCAAGAAAGTTGCTCCCATGGAAGTGATTACCATCTCTCCGACCAAGAATTCTTCCTTGGTTGAAGTTGCTGACGTCCCATTGAGAAGATTGAGGAAATCATCTTCAGTTAATTTGGCTGAAACTGCCTTTTCCCCACCATCTGGTGATGTTGGTGTTCCAACCATCATTCCCCCGAGCTCTGCAATGAACTCGGTAAAAACTTGGATCATACCCGAGGTCCAAGGAATTGATGAAAATATTTCCAGGGATATGCTGACATCCCTAGCTACTCGTCACCTTGCTTCGGTAAATGTCTCATACTCTGGGTTTTCTTTCTTTTTCTGAGTATTTGTATTTTTGCACTGACTTACTGTTTTTCTCCTCTTTCAGCCGGTGAACTGTTTCAATAATATTGTGAAGAAAGATGAGGCTATTAAAGCTTCAAGCTCCTCGTCAGGTGTAGAGGATGCTCTGCTGGGTTTGACCCAATCCTTGAAAGAATCTCGCCAACAGTATAATGAGGATAAGGCTGTTTGGGAGAAAAAGTTGTCTGCAGTTGAGGCCGAGAAGGTGAAGTTGGCTGAAATCTCCAAGGGTTTGGAGAAAAAGGTGAAAAGTTTGGAGGTTGAGCATCAGAAATACGACGACAAGCTCAAGAATTTTGGAGAGCTTGAGGATAAACTGAAGAAGGCAGAGGAAGAATTGCTCTCCCTGCGAGATATCAAAAGTAAAAAAGAAGAATTGGACGTGAAGCTCTCCTCGGAGAAATTGAGAAGAAAGGTTGCAGTAAAAAAATCCTTCAGTGCTGGCTGGGAGAAAGGATGGGATAAGGGAATTGTTGCAATGACATCCCAAGTTCAATATGGGAAGTTGAAATACTTCCATGATGGCTGGGTAGCTGCTCTGCAAGAGTTGAAGATTAAAGACGATTCTGAGCTATTCCAACTACACCTCCCTGGTCCTCCTCCAGCAATTGTGGAGGAAGAAGAAGATGAGCCTGTTTCTGATGAATCTTCTATAGCCATGGGTGATCAGGTCTCTGCCTCTCAACCCTCTGCCACCGAGGACATTTCTTCCATGCCTCCTCCTCCTGAGAAGATTCCTGCCGATCAAGTCGCTGTTACTACCGAGCAACCAAGCTCCTCGTCCCAGCCTCCCGAGAAAGTCTTGGGGAACAAGGAAAAGGTGTGAAGTTGTTCGATATCATTTCTATATTTCATTACTTGTAATCGAACAATGTAACCTTTTGATGATCTAATAAAATACATCTTCGTTCCTCTTCATTATTGATACTCTGTCTTCTTTTATTTATTAATTCCTGCTTCCTCTTCTTTATTAGTTTTTGGCCAGAATGGAATTGATATCTGCTCCTGATACTGAGTTGATGCGACAATGCAATGGATATTATAAAGCTGGTCACACAGACCTAAGTGTATCAGAGATTGTCGACATCCTTGGTCACGATGCCTCAGAACAAGCAGTTGAGGCTTACCGGTACCTGAAGGATTTACTTGATAGATCTGTGGCCAATAACGTGGCATACTACGAATTGATCGAGGAACTTCATTGTAGCTTAGAAGATCTTCAGAATCAACATAATGAATCAACTGCTTTGCTGCATAAGGAATATGAAAATAGATATCAGCAGCTCTCTTCTGAAACAGGCCATAAAAAGATCCTCGCTGGATATGATATTAGGGAAAGAACTCTAAAAGGTGAGGTTGAGGCCTGCAGGCAGATTGCTGAGTTGTTGGAACAGGAGAACAATAATTTGCAGAAAAAGTTGGCTCAGTATGAATCTGCAGCATCATCTTCCACTGCTTTAGTGCCAGTTACTGATGAAGGTTTCTCGTTCTTAGAGGTCGAAAATGCCAAATTAAGGCAAGAACTGGATGACTTAAGAAGATCTGCTGTTTCTGGGACTACTCGGGGACGAGGTAGAGGTTCTCGGGGGCGAGGAAGAGCTGCTCAAAATATTACCGAGGAGCAAAGTTCTCCAATCGCTGCTCGGAGTCGATCAAGAGTCCTTAGTCGTAATGTCGAAGAGGCTCGTACCCAATCTACTCTGGAAACTCAGGCATTCCAATTAAACGTCAAAGATCGAGCTCTATCATAAATGTCCAAGAAAAATCTATCCTTGGAAGATCAACTTACTGCAACGAAGTCTGCTCTACATACTAAGGATCTTTTTGCCAAAAACCTTCTCGAACAATTGGATAGATTAACCTTTCAATTTCATAAGCAACCCAGGAAATTCTGGATGGCAGGATATAATGAAGCTCTTGTTCATTTGGATGCTCGTATTGAACATGCCAACAATGAAGGTTATAAGCAGGGGTGGTTGAACGCACTGGGTGTGTTAAAATTGGAGCAATGGCATTTTTTATGGGATTATCATGCTCCAGGGTTACTAGACTTGCCTGTGCCACCTTTCAAATTGGACATGGCCTGGATCCCAGCTCGTTCCATTCCTCGTAGCTTAATTTCAAAATACCTCGGTGATTATAGCCTTCATTCCCAAATCGAAGTATCTCGTCCAGAGCATCTAATGGAGACACCTTCAATAATGAATGTCAGAATGTTGAAGGACTTGAACTTTATTAATTCTCCCCTTTGCCTGGAAGATCCTCCTGCTGGCGAAGAGCCTATTTCTGAAGCAAAGGGCAAGAAACCAATAGAATAGGACTATCAATGTAATAGTTAGTACATTCATGTAACCTGTAATTTATTTTGAATTTTAATGAAAAGACTTTCATTTTCTGTTTGTAAATTTTGCTGTTGTCTTGTGTTTATCAAACATCTTTATATTTGTGCATATGTATCTGTTAAAAAGATAACAATAATATTGTTCATCGAGCAAATTAATAAAAAGTTACAAGTATCAAGGTTGTTCAATCACTTGAGTATAAAATATTCAAAATATTTCCAACCAACCAAAGTGGTTAAATAATGTTTGTCGACCAATTATGGTTAGTGAGAGTTTGTCCTCGACTAACCATACTTGGTAAATTTTTATCTTTTTCATAAAATGTGTCCGACCAACCAAGGTCGATAAATTCTCCTCGTCGACCAACTACAATTAGTGGGTTTTTATCCCCGACCAACCATACTTGGTTCAGTTTGGAATATTTTGTTCTTCGAGGAACTTTTGTAATAATCTTACCTCCCGACCAACATAAGTTGTAATGTGAGAGTATATTTTTATCTTACCAACCGTAATTGATCATGCTGGTGTACACCTCTTAACCAAAGGAGTAGTAGTGGTTCTTTCGAACTGTCCACTAGATATCTTACCAACCGTAGTTGGTCACACTAGTGTCGCCTACTAACCAAAGGAGTATTTTTTGGTTCTTTCGAACTGTCCACTAGATATCTTACCAACCGTAGTTGGTCACACTAGTGTCGCTTCCTAACCAAAGGAGTATATTTTTGGTTCTTTCGAACTGTCCACTAGATATCTTACCAACCGTAGTTGGTCACACTAGTGTCGCCTCCTAACCAAAGGAGTATTTTTTTGGTTCTTTCGAACTGTCCACTAGATATCTTACCAACCGTAGTTGGTCACACTAGTGTCGCCTCCTAACCAAAGGAGTATTTTTTGGTTCTTTCGAACTGTCCACTAGATATCTTACCAACCGTAGTTGGTCACACTAGTGTCGCCTCCTAACCAAAGGAGTATTTTTTGGTTCTTTCGAACTGTCCACTAGATATCTTACCAACCGTAGTTGGTCATACTAGTGTCGCCTCCTAACCAAAGGAGTATTTTTTTGTTCTTTCGAACTATAAGCGTAGTGTATTACACTAGTATTCCCCGAAAAACTTTCAACAGAAAGAAAATGGTGAAACATCCTCGTTTTATTCATAATGAAGGAAATGCTTTACATTTTACATTACTGATAATACTTGCGCAGGTGTTCAGCATTCCATGCATTCTTAAATTCTTCTCCCTCTAGAGTTGCTATTCTGTAAGTTCCTAGTCGAACAACCTCTGTAACTCGGTAAGGTCCATGCCAGTTTGCTTCCAACTTATTTTGCTTCTGAATGACTTTCTTTAGCACATAATCCCCTTCTTTTAAGTCACATTTCTTCACCCTTTTGTTGTAGAACAGAGCTGTACGTTGTTGGTAAGCAGCATTCCTAATGGCTGCCTCTTCTCTAACCTCCTCGAGCATATCCAAATCCAGTCTTCTCATCAAATCGCTGACTGGGGAATTAAAATTCAGCACTCTATGAGTTGGGAGACCCAACTCGGCAGGAATCACAGCCTCACTTCCAAATGCTAGCATATATGGTGATTCTCCAGTTGCTGCTCGGGGAGTTGTTCGGTAAGCCCATAGTACTGATTGGAGCTCATTAATCCAATTTGCTTTAGCTTCACTTAACCTCTTCTTCAAACCATTTAGTAATGTTCTGTTTGTCATCTCAGTCTGTCCATTGCTTTGGGGATGGCCTGGTGCTGAATGAAACTTCAAAATATTCGATTGATGACAATAGGCAGCAAATTCTTCATTATCGAATTGTGTTCCATGGTCTGTGATGAAAGCATGGGGGAGACCATATCGACAAATGATGTTCTTCCAAATGAAATGATATACCTTCTCGTACATCATATCAATTAGTGGTTCAGCTTCCACCCATTTAGTAAAGTAATCCACTGCCACGACGAGGTACTTGAACCTTCCTCGGGTCGTCGGCAATGGTCCAACCAGATCAACCCCCCACATGGCAAATGGCCAAGGTGAAGTTATGGGTGTCAACAATGCTTGTGGAGTTCTTCGGATGGAGGAAAAACGTTGGCACTTGTCACACTTCTTGGTATAGGCTATACAATCAGCCCTCATCGTCGGCCAGTAATATCCCTGTGTCATTACCCTTTGCAAAAGTGTCCGACCTGCTACATGAGCTCCACAAGATCCTTCATGGATTTCTTCAACCAATTCCTTGACTTCTGATGGATGCACACATCTCTGCAAACCTGCCATAATTCCTCGTCTATACAAAACACCATTAGTTAACACATACCGAGCAACTTTATACTTCAATTTCTTGGCAGCTAGCTTGTCCTCCGGTAATTCTCCTTCTTCAATGTATGCCCTGATAGGATCCATCCAAGATGGTCCTAAATCAAGAGTAATAATCTTCACCGTCAGATCTTCTTCAATGCTCCGACTTTCTAATACTTCAATTGGTATTGTTCTTTGCAGCTCGGTGCGCGTAGCTGACGCTAATCGGGCCAATGCGTCTGCTCTAGCATTCTCCATCCTCGGTATTCTCACCAATTGAATAGCATCAAATTCTGTCAATAACTCCATCACCTTTGCATGGTACTTCACCATTAATTCTCCCTTAACTGCATATATTCCCATCATTTGATTCACAATTAATTGAGAATCACTGAAAACAATTATTTGCCGTGCCTCCATAACTTTCGCCAAATGAAAACCTGCTATCATGGCCTCATACTCAGCTTCATTATTGGAAGCCTTGAATTGGAATCGCAAGGCATATTCCATGTCAATATCATCTGGGGTGTTTAAAACAATCCCTGCTCCACAACCAGCTGTGCAAGATGATCCATCTACATATAATCTCCATGTAGGTAACTCGTCTTCAAATTTCTTATCTGTCAGAACTCCTCGGTAAAATATCTGCTGTTTTCTTTCATCATCCCCTGGTATCTTTCGTTCCTCGTCGGTTATCTGTTCGTGCCCTTTTACCAACCGGAGTTGGTCTGGGTTTGAATATGATGATTTTTCTACATCCACAAGTCCTTTTACCAACCTTAGTTGGTCTGGACCTGTGTCTGTTGATCCTGTATCGTCCACAGGTTGGTCAGCAAGCACCTTTTGTTCCTCGGGGGTATCAGGGTATGTGAACTCTGCTATAAAATCTGCTACAGCTTGCCCTTTTAAGGATGATCTGGGTTCACACACAATATCATATTCACCAAGTTCTATCGCCCAATACATCAGTCTTCCTGATTTTTCCGGCTTATGAAGGGCTTGTTTTAGCGGCATGTCGGTGTACACAATGATGGTATGGGTCTGGAAATATGGCCTCATTCTTCTACTTGCTTCGATTAGTGCAAGTGCCAATTTTTCTAGCTTTGGGTACCTGATTTCTGCACCTCGGAAAGCTTTACTTGTGTAGTAGATAGGTTTCTGAACTCCATTCTCCAACCTGATCAATGCAGAGCTGACTGCATTCTCTGATACGGCCAGATATAAGTACAATCTCTCTCCGGTTATTGGCCTGGACAACAATGGTGGTGCTCCCAAATACTTCTTCAAGTCTTGAAAAGCCTTCTCACATTCATCAGTCCACTCAAAACTTTTTCGCAGTGTTTTAAAGAATGGGAGGCATTTATCAATTGCTCGGGATATAAATCTGTTGAGCGCTGCAACTCGTCCTGTAAGACTCTGTACTTCTTTCTTCGTCGTTGGGGATCGTAGTCCTAAAAGAGCTTTGATCTTTTCTGGATTCGCCTCAATGCCTCTTTGGTTGACGATGTATCCGAGGAACATTCCTTCTCGTACTCCAAAGGTACACTTCGTCGGGTTGAGCTTCATTTGGTATTTATCCAGTTGATCAAAGGTCTGGCCTAAGTCAACTAGATGATTAGTAGCTCTCTTGCTTTTGGTAAGCATGTCGTCGACATAGACTTCCATATTGCAACTGATTTGTTCGGCAAAAACCTTGTTCATCAGCCGCTGATATGTTGCACCTGCATTTTTTAAACCAAAAGGCATAACATTATAACAATAAGTTCCCCTTGGGGTAATAAAAGAAGTACTTTCTCTGTCTTCAGGTTTCATTTTGATCTGATTGTAGCCAGAGTATGCATCCATGAAGCTGAGAAGCTCATGTCCCGAGGTAGCATCCACTAGTTGGTCGATTCTGGGCAATGGAAAATGATCTTTTGGGCATGCCTTGTTAAGATCAGTGAAATCAACACACATTCTCCATTTATTGTTCTTCTTCTTTACCATTACCACATTTGCCAACCAATCTGGATATTTTACATCTTCAATGAATTGGGCTTTCTGGAGCTTCTCGACCTCCTCTTGTATGGCTTGGTTCTTCTCGGGACTAAACACTCTTCTTCTCTGCTTCACAGGCTTGATCTCCTTATTCACATTGAGCTCATGACATAAGAAGTTTGGATCTATCCCTGGCATGTCTTCATGACTCCAAGCAAAAGTATTCTTCCTGTTTCTCAAGAAAACTATCAACTCCTGTTTTATTGAGACATCCAACGACGATCCTATCTGGGTTACTCGTTCAGGATGCTCGTCGTCCAGAATAACATTTTCTGTAGATTCTACCACCTGTCCTTTTACAAGTTGAGATTCATCCCTAGGATCAAGAGTTTCAATTTCTGTACCTTCCTCCACTTGGTAAGTAGTAGTCTTTTTCCTTGATTCTTCAAGTTCCTCTTGCTCGACAGACGAGTAATAGCATTCCCGAGCTACTTTTTGATCACCTTTCACAACTCCGACTCCAAAATTTGTTGGAAATTTCAAACACTGATGTACCGTAGATGGAACTGCTTCGAACTTTTTCAATCCAACTCTTCCCATGATGATGTTGTAGGCTGACTGCACATTCTTATCCATCACAAAGAAGCGTATTCTTTCTGTTCGACAAGCAGGCCAAGTTCCAATGAGTATATCCAACTTGATCGTCCCAAGTGGAAAAACTTTCTCGCCAGCAAAACCCAGAAGGGGTCTATGATAAGGTTCCAATTGAGATAATTTCAAATTCAAGCTATCAAAGCATGAATAATACATGATGTCTGCCGAACTACCGTTGTCTACTAACACCCTTGAAATGACCACGTCCTTCATCCTCATTTTGATCACCAAAGGATCATCATGAGGGTAAAGAACACCTGCCAGGTCGTTTTTTGAAAAACCAATCACTAGCTTCTCTTTGTTTACCTTCCTCGGACGATCATCCTCGACCAGATTTATTCGCTGAATATATGAACAAGCTTGAGCCTCTCCGAGGTAAGCTTTTCTTTCTGCAGTAAGGTCTCCTCCTCCTGCATCTCCTCCTGTAATAACATTACAATCAAATGACCCAAAACGTATGGAAAATACCTCTCGTTCAGGTTGCCTTGGCTTCTTGGGAAGATCGGGGTCATCATCTGGATCATCTTCATGGTCCCTCTTCTTTTTCTCCTCGGTACGACGAGGAGATCTAGATCTTTCTCTAGTTCTATCATCATTCTTCCTCTCACCCCTGCGATCTACATATTTTGATAATTTTCCTCTTCGGATGAGCGTTTCAATCTCGTTCTGAAGGGCTATGCAATTTTTGGTCATATGGCCATGATCTTTGTGAAACTCGCAGTATTTGGCCTTATTCCTCAAATCAGGATTTGTCCTCAGTTTTTCTAGCCACTTGATTTCCTCGCTATTCTAGATTTCTTCCAAAACATGATTAATACCCATTTTCAATGGAGTATAATTGTCGTACTTCTTTAGGACTTCCCATGACGTTCTATTGTTCTTGGAGTGCTTGTCACCACCATTACCTTTCTGCTCTTTCTTCTTAGACTTGTCGACCTCCACCTTGGTTTCTTTATCCATATTCTTCTTTGCAGCCATAGCCTCCTCGGCATTCATGATTTTGGCCGCTTTTGCCATCAACTCCGACATAGTTTTAGGTGGATCTTTGGCCAAAGTGTAGTATAACTTATTAGGCAACAAACCACTCATCAAAGCAGTAATTGCTGTCTTTTCTTCGTAATCTATGACTTTCAACTTCTCGTTATTAAAACGAGTTATGTAATCTCTAGTACTTTCACCTGTTTTTGCCTAACACTTAGCAAGTGTGCTACTCGCTTTACTGGCTTTGCTCCAAAACAAAAATTGCCAATGAACAGCTCGGCTAACTGAATAAAAGTTAAAATCTTACCCCGAGGAAGATTATTGTACCATATTTGTGCAGATCCGGTAAGAGTTCCAGAGAATGCTCTACACCTCATCTCGTCGGGGACGGCATAGATGTCGGCAGCAGCTTGGTATTGTTCTATATGAAGTACAGGATCTGTCTTTCCATCGTACTTGGGGGTCACCACAGGTGCTTTGAATTTCGATGGTGTAGGAAAATCCACAATGGCTTGCACAAACGGTGTCCCTTGAACAAAAGTTCTCTGTAGGGGGTTTCTTGCCTTAGCCATTTCTCCCAATCTATCTTCCAACCGCTGAATGGAACCTTTCCATGCTTCATTTCCTTCCTCAGGCCGTTTAGTCCGAGCAATTGATTGCTCTGACGTAGCTTCCTGAGATTTATCTCGACGAGTAGCTGGTCGTGATTGTGCTGATCCTTCTCTCAAACCTGACGGTGGCCGAAAACTTCTCGATGGAGCTCTAGGTGGACTCATATTCCTCCTTGGTCCTAATCGACTGAAAGGAGACACCCTGCTTAATCTTTCTAAAGCGCTAGTTCTCTCCGGAGAGAGAGTGATACGTTGATCTGTATCCATAGCCTGTATTGATGAAGTTCGCCCAGGTTGATAAGAAGAATCATTAGACTCCCCATTACGATATGACCCAGTACGTCTGGATCGCGATTGCCCACGATCACTCCTTTGCCCTGAATATGTAGGTGCACCGCCTTGAAGAGTTTGAATGAGTTGCCTCATAGATTCTTGCATGGCGGTTTGTCCTTGAGCCAGATTTGTCATAATTCCAGCCAGATCTGGAGTTGCAGATGGATTTGGAAGATTTCCAGTATTTCCAGCATTTCGATTACTGGATTCTGGATTATCTGCCATTGATAATAAACGATTTTTGCGAAAAACGATAATAACAGTCGATTCTCACAGACGGCGCCAATCTGTTGATGTAAAAAACTAGATTGCTCTAATTATTCAATCACAGATAAATAAATAAGACAAAGATTTTTAAAGTGGTTCGGCTAGGAATAAAGCCTACGTCCACTGTTATGTTATTGCTGAGTGTTTGCAGAATTCTTGATTACAAGTTCTCTCAAGAAATTCCGGTCCCCTTGAATGGGGTTGATACAAGGTATTTATAGCCTTGAGGCTGTACATGAAAGGTTCGATACATTAAATGATATACATGTGAAAGGGTAATACATTTAATGCAGCGTGCGCGTCAAGAATATAAGAATTCAATGAATATTTGAACTGTTGATTATCTGGCAATTAATGATACGACCGAGGTGCAGCTCGGACCGCCATAGTTGCTCGTTGCTCAGGAGTTCCTCGGAGCGCTAGAGTTCCTCGGTGTATCCTTGTTGCTCGGAAAGAATCATGGTTGGTCGGGAAATGAACTTCCTCGCTGCTATTGCGCCACGTAGATTGACACGTGTCTTCGTATTATTCGTCCACATCAGCATATTAATTTTGGTATCAACAACTACTTTTAAAGGTATTGCACTGACACGTCATTTGTTGCAACTTTTAATGCAAGTTCTTGGCTCACAAACCCATGGACACAGTATAATTGTTTACTTGAAATGAAAATACATCAACTTACTAATTTCTGAATATAAATCACTAATCAAGATTTAAACTAATTTGATTCGATAATTGAAATAGTTGTGGGAATGAAAAATATTTTTCTTAAACCAATTGCATACGGACATGGGAAGATGAGGTCATTATGCACAATTAATTTGACACCGTAATTAAATTGTTCCAGAACCAAAATTATTATTTTCCTGTATTCATTTAATTGCTATTGTCCAACTCTACTAACTCTACCAAGGGAATTGAAACTAAAAAACAAAGTATAACCGTTGCAGTCTCAAAGCGTAAGAGAGGAGGTATCTTCACTAATCATCACTTCTGTCATAAAGAAATTAGCAAGGATCATTAGCATGAGAGTAATCCCATCCCCAGAAGTCCCCAAAAGCCATCTCACTCTCTATTTGTGCATTCATCGACGCCTCTTGATAACAATATCAAACACATAGAATGCAAGAGACAACCTAATTGATTTGTACATTACGTAGTTCGCGAATCTTCCATTCTCACATTGATTTCTACATTAACACACTCGTTCTTAATGTTCGATGATGGAAGAGAAGCCCATAAGTACATAGAGTTGAGCTTTGATCCCTAGTTGGCGAATTACATTAAAACTTCAGTTTAATACTGATTAATGAATTTCAAAACTAATTCATAACGTAATATGTAAGGACATTTTTGTCCATTATTAATTTGTATGTCGTACGCCGTTACACCGTTGAAGAAACTCAAGATCGCATCTACATCAACGGATCCGAATATCAAAGTATCTTCAACATCATAGCCTCTGCGAGAATGAACTTGGTAAAATTTTGTTTTTACGTTCCTTAAAGTTCATATTTAGTATTGGGAAATTGTTATAAATTTTTTTTATAAAAATAAGAAGTAAGTTTTTTCAAGTAAAATGAGGCTTTTAAAAGTTTTTTATTTTTCTGGAAAGCCGGATCGGTCCGCCTCCCTACCGGACCGATCCGCCACCGGACCGGTCCGCCCCTCAACCGGACCGATCCGCTTGCTGCAGATCCAGTAAACCCCGGACCGAAAGCGAATCGAAGAAGCCAAAATTTAAAAGAACCGATTCGAGGTCGGACCGATCCGCCCCCAAGCCGGACCGGTCCGCCTGGGATAAATTCGGCCAGATCTGTTTGAGATTTTTTAGGCTCAAAGTTTTCCTATTTAAAGCCAACTTCGGGGAGTTGTTTTCTAAGACTTTTCAAGACGATTTTTAGAGTCCTAAATACTCTAAGTCTTCACCTTTTTGATGTGCAAAACATCTTTTTGATTCACACAAAAATCCCAATTACTTTTGTGAATATTTTGGAACCCTAGAACACAAGCTTAGCTATTGTTCAACCCTTGTGGAGAAGCCGTTCTCTTCTTCATTGCAGCCCTCCTGAAAAGGGAAAATTCCAGCCGCCGACATAGGAACCGACACCTGCGGGTATTTCTGTATCACACACTTGTGGAGAAGCCGTTTCTCTTCTCCATTGTTGCCCTACTGGAAAGGGATTCTTCCAGCCGCGACTACAGAATCCGATGCCTGCGGGTAATTCTTAGTCAAAAACTTGTATTTTTATTGTAATCCGATTGTAAGCCGTTTTCTTACAAATTATAGTGAAAATAAATGGTTTTGCCCCTTTGGGGGATTTTTCCTGAAATTGTTTGTTTTTTATCCTGCATTCTATATTTTATTTGATAAATCATCTAGATGCATGTCTTAGGGTTTAACTAAAATTTGGGTTTAATTAAAAACTGGATTTTATTTGAGAAGTCGCAATATTTCCGCTGTAGCTGCACTCTCAAATTGGTATCAGAGCGGGTTACGATAATTTATCGTGTGATCCTGATTTTTCGAGGATTTACTTTCTGATACAATTTGTGTACTCACGTTTTCAAATTGGTATCAGAGCCTGTTGAACTAAGTTATTGTGTTTTGATCCTGATTTTGCACAAAAATGGCTTTTGATGGTTTTGATGATCTTCGATGTCAAATTTTTGAAAAAATTAATTGGAAAATTCACACGAACTCTTGTTTTAAATCTTCTGTTGAAAACGAATCTGAGAGGTGTCCTTGTTGTGAGGGTGTTGGTCACACGTTACATGAGTGTACCACAAATTTAAAGAAGAAATTGAATAAACCGATTTCTCATGTTTCTACCCTTAGTGATTGTGATTCGGAAGAAGAAGTTTTTTATGCTTCTAGGCGAGAGTTTCCCATCCATGTGATTAGTGATAGTGAAGGTGATGGGAGTGTGGATGAAAGTGAGGAGGAAAGTGTAGATGAGCATGACTTTCAAACTGCTTTCAATGAACTTTATGCTGAAACTTTGAAAACAAAGAAAGAAAATTTGAAATTGAAAGCTCAGTTGAAAGAGTGTGCCATTAAAAATAATGATTTTTTAGTTAAAGAACTTAGGGATCATGTGAAAATTTCGAAAGAGAAGCTTGAGTACGTCGAGGGTGAGAGAGATAGTCTTAGAGGGTTGGTGGAGACTATGAAAAAGGAGCTTTTAGAGTTTGAGGATTCTAAACGGGTACTTGAATCTAGGATAGGTGAACTTGAGGTGAAATTGAAAGATTCAAGTAAAGTGAAATTTGATTTGGAGTCTAGGTCTGAAAAACTTGATAAGATTTTAGGCACGGTCGAGATCAAAACTGATAGGGGTGGGATTGGTCTTGAAAAATATGTTGCACCCATTCCCACACGTGTGAGAGAGCCTCCTAGGATTGTTAAGAAAGAGGCACCTAAGTTTGTTAAAAAAGCGCCCCATAGGAACATCGTGAGAGAACCTCCTAGGATCATTAGGAGAGACCCACCTAGGCAAATTCGAAGAGAGCAACCGAGAAATTTGAGGAGAGGGCCACCTTTAGGTAACACACACCGCCCGATTTACACTTGCACACATTGCGGTAGGCAAGGGCATATTAGGCGATTCTGTTACAAGCTGTTAAATGAACCTAGGAAGGTTAATAGAAGAATAAATTTGATTCCCAAAATCCCCACACTCCGTTACACATCTATTTGGGTTAGAAAATCGGATTTAAAGGCTTATGGTTTATTTGTCCACGATTCCCGTTTGCTTGCACGTGATTCAACCCATGTGAAATCTTTTGGTTGATTGTGTTTGCATGTTTGTCATACACTAGTTGTGTTTTCATGATATATTTTTGATAGTGTGATGACTTGTACTTTTTGTATAAATCTTTGTTTTTGAATTTTTTTTTTAAAAAAAAAATACAAAAAGATTTTATTTTGATAAAATTTTGAAAAATTCAAAAAGATTTTTTTTGTTGCACTGTTTATGGATGAACTCTTTGGATGACCGAGTCACAACATCATTCCATTATTTTCATGTGACTATTTGATAGTGTTTTGAGACAATAGGTCAATTCATCCTTGTGCTTTATAATGTTTGGAGTCATTAAGATGTAATTAAGTGTTACTTCCTACATGTTTGACTCATGTTTCCTTTATTGCACACATGCACGGATTTGTTTGATTATTGTGCTTGTCTTATCACATGTTGGTTGGGTGTTTTCACTTCAATTCTGTCCTTAAAACGAACCAAGCGCGATAAATTTTGATAAGGAAATTGTGCATATAAAAACCGTTTTGTGAGTTTGTGTGCTTTGTTTGAAAACGGGGAAGGGCTGCGAAAGGTTCATTTTGACTTTGCGAATACTAAGCCACCGTTAAATTGGACCTAAAAAATGGAGGAATTTTATTATCCGAGGTCCAAAGAGGTTTAAAAGAGCCCGAAAAAATTGAAAGGCAATAAAAAGATATTCATGCCAAATAGGGGCCATTTAGGTTTTTGCACCAATTCTCCAAAGTTTGAGAATTTAGTTTATACACCTCTAAAAGAAAATATATATGAGGGAGTTTGGTTGGAGAATTTAAAACGGGTTTGCACGTCCTTGAAATTCTTGAAAATGCGCTATATAGTTTTGAACGTTATTGGTGTGGAAATCATTTGACTTTGATTTGTTGATTTGCATAAGACGATGTCATCTAAATTCAACAATTTTTACACCTAAGGATACCTTTGATGTTCATTCGTTAGAGTACACGTATGCATCGTGCACATATGATTGATTGAGTTGATTTACCTATCGAATGTGTTCACACCCATTCATTCCATTTCCATGACTTGGTTGTTTGAGTCTAAATCCATGGTGTGATTTTTGTATCATATTTGTTCATATTGCTATCCTATCTTTGTATGAAAAATTTTGAAATATTCAAAAATAGTTTCTTTTTTTTGTGTACCGTGGCACCCCGATTGTGCTTATTTGATTCATTCTTCTCATTTGTCTATTTGGGGACATCATAAAAAGGGGGAGAAAGAATTATCATATTATGGGGGAGTTTGAATTTTGGGGGAGTTTTTGAGATATAGCTTATGTTTTTATCATATATTGATATCCATGTTTATCTCATTTCAAACTCGATATGTCACGTGATATTTGCTTTGTCTCATGTGTGTAGGTATGAAGATTGAAAATCAATATGTTGCACACCCTGATGAGAAAAGTTTTGAGATTTGATGATTGCTGAAGATTGAAGAACAAACGATGAAGATTTATACCTTTGTATCTTTCCATCTTTAGGGTTCATGGGAGGGTAGATTTGTATAGGTCATTAGTTGATAATTCGGATTTTTTTTATGTATGTACCGGCATAGACATAGGGGGAGATTTGTAAGGACATTTTTGTCCATTATTAATTTGTATGTCGTACGCCGTTACACCGTTGAAGAAACTCAAGATCGCATCTACATCAACGGATCCGAATATCAAAGTATCTTCAACATCATAGCCTCTGCGAGAATGAACTTGGTAAAATTTTGTTTTTACGTTCCTTAAAGTTCATATTTAGTATTGGGAAATTTTTATAAAATGTTTTTTATAAAAATAAGAAGTAAGTTTTTTCAAGTAAAATGAGGCTTTTAAAAGTTTTTTATTTTTCTGGAAAGCCGGACCGGTCCGCCTCCCTACCGGACCGATCCGCCACCGGACCGGTCCGCCCCTCAACCGGACCGATCCGCTTGCTGCAGATCCAGTAAACCCCGGACCGAAAGCGAACCGAAGAAGCCAAAATTTAAAAGAACCGATCCGAGGTCGGACCGATCCGCCCCCAAGCCGGACCGGTCCGCCTGGGATAAATTCGGCCAGATCTGTTCGAGATTTTTTAGGCTCAAAGTTTTCCTATTTAAAGCCAACTTCGGGGAGTTGTTTTCTAAGACTTTTCAAGACGATTTTCAGAGTCCTAAATACTCTAAGTCTTCACCTTTTTTATGTGCAAAACATCTTTTTGATTCACACAAAAATCCCAATTACTTTTGTGAATCTTTTGGAACCCTAGAACACAAGCTTAGCTATTGTTCAACCCTTGTGGAGAAGCCGTTCTCTTCTTCATTGCAGCCCTCCTGGAAAGGGAAAATTCCAGCCGCCGACATAGGAACCGACACCTGCGGGTAATTCTGTGTCACACACTTGTGGAGAAGTCGTTTCTCTTCTCCATTGCAGCCCTACTGGAAAGGGATTCTTCCAGCCGCGACTACAGAATCCGATGCATGCGGGTAATTCTTAGTCAAAAACTTGTATTTTCATTGTAATCCGATTGTAAGCCGTTTTCTTACAAATTATAGTGAAAATAAATGGTTTTGCCCCTTTGGGGGATTTTTCCTGAAACTGTTTGTTTTTTATCCTGCATGCTATATTTTATTTGATAAATCATCTAGATGCATGTCTTAGGGTTTAACTAAAATTTGGGTTTAATTAAAAACTGGATTTTATTTGAGAAGTCGCAATATTTCCGCTGTAGCTGCACTCTCATAATATATTTTTTTTGTTCGTTCTTTCTCATCTAAAGTCTAATTTCTCTAATTTCTTTTGAGATCAGCCATGCTATCAGGCATGACACGCTATCAGGTCGGGTTTGTACCAAACACCTCATAAATCCTTATATTCGGCAGTGAAAGATGACAATCAAATGGATGTTTCTTTAGAAAAGCTAGAAGCTATCAGACCTTAGCGTATATTGTTTTCTTAATAAAACAAAAACTTTCCAATCCGTTGATCTCACATAAACACGAAATAATGGGGGGAAATTATAGGGAATATGAATGAAAATGAAGTTGGGAGTGGATGAAAATGGAGTATCAAATTTTATTACCTTCATTGACAAAATTCCAGCCGAGATTGAGACCTTGTAGCCGAAATTAAAATTTTCGTGATAATCCCTCCATTTCAAATTATGAGTCGTGCTTTTCTTTTTGGGATGTTTCAATAAGAATTGCGTTTCGCAAATTAATGTACCAAATATCATAATGTATGAATACGAATTAATTTTAACCATTGATTACATAAGAGTTATCTTCGGCAGACAGAGCGAGTATTATTAATCTTTTTTTATGAAAAAGAGAAACAAAAAAGTGATTGAAAATTATATGCTAGAATTCACCTTATAAAATATAAAATGCAAACATAACGACAGTAAATTCCTTGTGATATAATGCTCAGTGTTTGCAAGCTAAATTAGGAAATGAAACACTGAGAGTACCTTTCGTTCACTATTTCTTCACTCTTATACTAATAATTTAAAATTTTGCCTAATCTCTTATTCTGTCAAAATCATCATAATTTGTCATGACCACTAAAATCTGAAGTTTCTGCAACTATGCTTCCATATCTATTTCTTCTAGGATGAAATTTTTTAAGGAGTCTAACTAAGTAAATGAAATAAATCTAATATAAAGGTCACAAGCATATTGTAAACAACCTTCTTATTAGAAAATTGACATTCCATACATATTACACACATCACCTTACCTATATTTCCATATGTATTATGTTTATCATAGAATTCAGTTCTTTATATTTGCAGTGGGCTATATCATTCATAGAGTAACAATATCAAATACACAGAATGCAAGAGACAATCACACAATTTCACATGATGGGAGGGGATTGATGTGTGACTTACTATCGACGAAGAATGATTGAAAACCAGAGGTGTGTGCCAAAGATAAACTCTGTAAAAAATACATTACTTTATAAATTTTCACAACAAAACATATGACACATTATATGTTAAAATCTATTATTAAAAATACAATCGTAGGAGAGTACCCGAGGAAGACTGCAGAATTTGGAGGATGAAGGTTTCAAATATAAAGGTTTGGAATAAACCTTTAAATCTTCCATCTTAATGTGTGTAACCATTATGTATATGGCAACCAGACCGTCGAAGGAGATGGAGAGACAATAGTAGATTTGTGTTGAATAGAATTTTAAGATTGAGGACTATGACCTTCTCTTTAAGAGTGGAAGTCGAAGAGTCGGGCTAGTTGGGACGTTTGGTTAACAGGGGTAAGGGGACGTTTGATGTTGGGACGTTTCGTTAATGGGGGAACGAGACGTTTGGTTAAGGGGACCTTTATTCATTTGTTAACATAAATTGATATTAATAACTCTAATACTACTGTATTATAATTATAATATAGATATAGATTAGGAGTAGGAGTAGGAGCTCAAGAATATTTATAATAAATCATAATATAAAGACTACTAAATAAGTATTCCTGTATTCCAAGAAGGATGCAGTAAATGTAAGGTTAACGGTGAAAGTTATCATATGATGTAGTTGACATACTCTAGGTAAAAAATGGTAAAAGTTGTAGGAGTTGGAATATGCCAGTATAAGTGACTACTTATTGCAATTTTAATCTTGAATATATATATATATATATATATATATATATATATATATATATATATATATATATATATATATATATATATATATATATACATACACACACACACACACACATACACACACACACAAACTTCAGTACATACCAAGTATAAATAGCTATTGTTTTAAAATAGTGAAAAAAAATTAGATTTTGACTTAATTTTTATATGACATTTAAACATTCTACATGATCCATATAAAAAAATCAATTCAAAATAATCTTTTTTGTTGTTTTAAAAAAATCGATCAAACTTTCGTAGCTTTTAAAGCTGTGAAAATTTGATAGATTTTTTTAAAATAGCAAATAAAGTTATTTTGAGCTGATTTTTTATATATGTCCATTGAAATGTTTAAATATCGCACCAAAAAAACTCAACTCAAAAATATTTTTTTAATATTTAAAAATAATAGTTTGCGTCAGCAGTTTGTATACTTGGTAGGTATGAGTCTCTCTCTCTCTCTCTCTCCATATATATATATATATATATATATATATATATATATATAGTTTAGAAGTGAACATAAAAGATGAACATTTTAATAAACCTTAACAAAAAACGTCCAACAACCCATTAATTTTACTTCCAATGTTGTAATTGGTCTGCGTCAGCGACAACGAACACAAGTGTCGATCGATCCCCAACCCTCCCCTCAAACCCCCACCACGGTAGCCCTTATGGCAGTAGGTGCCATAAGAGATGCCATGTTAGTGTGGGTGGGTGGGCGGGGGTGTAAAAAAATATTCGATTGATATGCGTGTTCATTGCCGCTAGCGCAGACCAATTACAACATAGGAGTTAAAATTAATGGGTTGTTGGGTATTTTTTGTTAAGGTTCATTAAAATGTTTATCTTTTATGTTCACTTCTAAACCTTTCATTATATATATATATATATACACTAGCGGATGCCCGTGCCGAGGGCACGACGATAAATTTGCTCCCGTGATAAAATTCAGTCCATAATAACCCACCTTTTTTTTAAAAACACCTTTAAGAAAAGAAAAAATACATATATATATATATATATATATATATATATATATATATATATATATATATATATATATATATATTTTTTAAAATATTTTATAAAATAATATTTTAAAAAAATAATATAATATTATATGTATATGTTAAATATGCATGATATTTTATGTCTTCCACATGATATTTTATGTCTTCCATGTAACCATGGAAGACATAAAATGTCATGCATGACACGTAAAAATGTAGCATATGCTACTATATATATAAGAAAAATAAAAAAATAATAAAAAAATATAAATTAAAAAAATATAAATATTTTAAAAAAAATATAAATTAAATTATATAAATTATTTCCCTTTTTAAAAATAATTATTTTCCTTTAAAAAAAACCTTTTTATTAAAAAAAACACTTTAGCATGACATTTCATGCATGGGCATGAAAGGAAGAAAATATCATGCAGAAATGTCATGCATAAAAGTGAAGATATTTTGTCAAAAATCATGTTCCTTTATTTTATATATATAAATATATATCGATAATCTCTGGTGCGGACTCACCGTGCGAAATTTTCGTGCGGACTTTGTCCTTATCCCGAAAGTGGTCCCCTCGTAGTCCCAAAAACTTTTGTTATTTACTTTAGATGGTCCCCCTCTTGTCTTATACTAAAACCTTAGTTTAAGACTATATATTTAAAAGATTTATAGTTTAGACCAAAATTGGTATCAAGACCTTAAAGACTTTAGAAACTCACCAAATTCCGACCAAAACCCTAATTCTGGTATCAGAGCCATAAGACGCTCCTTTTAGACTTATAGTAAAACAAACTTTAATACCCTTGGGATTTATCCCTCGCATTTACCAAGATATTTTTGGAACCAACCCAGACTATCAACCTATACCCATAATTGATTTAGACCCAGTAGGTTGTTTAACCTCTCACATAGATGGTTGTTCACACACTAAATATATCCCAGCTAAACACGCAGACAGTAGACAAGTCAGTGCTAGTGCTATTAGTAGCATAATATATCAAAATAAGTGTATACTCCTTATATTAAAATAATTAATAAATGACACTAAAACCCTAGAAACAGAGATAAAAAATATCTCTAAAAGATTACTAGAAATAGATAATCAAATCCCAATAGACTTAGTAGATATTTTACAAGAAATAAATATTAAGACTAATCATATAGAATTCCTTAACAAAGACATTTTAGAAATTAAAACTTTAATTAAAAATCAAGACAATGAGTTAATTAAACTTACCAAAGAACAAACTAAACTTATCCCTAGATTAGATAGTTATCTTCTTAATGGAGATAGTTAGATCAGACTGGAATGAGGTACCAAGAGACCTCTCCATTCAGACCTTATCCGACTTTTATCAAAGAATTTTAGAAAAGATAAATGATGATAGATTTTATTATAAGATAAATGAAAATGAGATTGCCAACGCTGCTAAAGCAACTAGACTTATATTAGGAAGATTAAATTTAATTTCTATCCATAGCAGCTACCCAAGACTATAACAGTAGCTTTGTTAAAGACGTGCATTTAGACTTAAAAGCTAAGACACAAGGATTAACCACCTCTACATAGACTTTGTTAAATTCCAACAAAATTTAGCAAATTATCTTAATAATATGGAAAGCCATAACCTATCCAAGATGGATAGTATTATTAATGAACTTAGACTAAACATGGCCCAAGTAGAAGAAAAATATGAAGAAATTATAAGCGAAATGAAGGTCGTATATAATAAACCTTCCCAAGCAAAAATAGACTCTCCTTTTATTCTAACTCGTTTAGATAAAATAGAAAGGACTGTAGAATCTATAGAAGCTAGGTCTGTGCAACAACAAGAAAATGATAATGAAGTAAAAGACTATATTACAAATGTTGCCAAATCCCTAGTTAATTCTCTAGCTCGACATAGTGAAGAAATTTCTGAGAAGAAAAAAAAGAGAATAAGAATTTTAAAGAAGAAATTCTTAGTCAGATAAAAAGACAAAAAGATTATTCAGACTTCATAGAAAGAATTGAAAAAATACTTGAACAAAAATAGGTAACCACCAGTAAATTTAGAGAATCCCCTCCAATAGAAACTAAATAAAGGAATACCATAGGTAGACGAGTCATAAATGACGGGTTAGATAAGACTAGTAAGATAGTCAGCTCTATCCCAAATATTGGATAGAGTAATCATATGCTCCAAAGACTTAAGGATTCATCCTGCAATGTTAGGACATGGTGGAAAGAAATAAATTTCACCAATCCTCTCCAATGGAAAGAATGGGGTGAAATTAACTGTAAGATTGTTGAAGATTCCATTCATAATGGACAATTTCCAGCCGTTAGATACATGGACTTGTTTAAAAAGGGTGTCACCCCTAAGACTCCTAATTATAACATGACTTACCATTGTAAGAATCATGTGTTAGGCAAATCTTATACTGAGCTCCAAGTATTTGACTAAGAATGTCTTAGATCTAGAGGAACTGATAGAAAGTTCCAATTCTTAACCTTTGGACTTTTTCAAGCAAGAATCCAAGGATTACATAGACATCAGAATAATATCAACATTTTATGTTGCTTAGTAGATAAAAGATGGAAAGATTTTGAGAAAAGCCTTATTGGGATAGCCCAATTAGAAATGTCAGACAATATAGGTTACTTTAATGTCATTTCGACATGTACAGTAATCATAAACACAACCAAACATTTTAAGTTGATCTTATATGCTAGTGTCTATGAAGACTATATTATCCCAGACGTTAATATAAATATAGAATTCCAAAGCTATGTGAAGTTCTCCTAATTTCCTTATGAAGGAATGCAGTCGGGAATTCCTAGCAGTAGACTTAATGAAGAAATCTTAGTTAGAACAAATGTTTCAAACTATAATCATACTTACAATATGAGGAATACTGGACCTATGAAAGAAAAAGCTAAGACCCTTTGGCAATTGTCAGAATTTCAAGAAACTAAGACTATAGAAAATAAACCTTTGTTTATTAATCAAGACGATGTCATTGTAAATGTTACCATCCAGTTTGATCCTCCTAAGATTGTCAATAAGAATATCCAGACCGAAGAGATTAGATTTATGAATATGGGAGAAGCCATAATCAATGATCCTTCAGAAGGAGAATGTAGTAGTAAGACTAATGCGAGTTTACTAAGACAAGCCCTAGTAATTAGACCTAGAAGATCATTTGAATAAAAAGATTTAATTAAAGAAAAAGCTAGGATCCAAAACTTTGGACAAGAACCCTCAGAATTGGATATGAAGACATTCAAAGATACCTTAAGAGAAGTCATTCTGTTAGATTTCAAGAAAGAGAAAGATTTAATATGATAGCCCAAGACCGCATATTAAAATTAAAAAAAATCTAAGAATACAAAAGAACTTCTTAGAAACCTAAGACTAATAAAAGAAGGAGAACAAAGATTAATGTCATCTACAAAAGTAGAGCCTAGTAAACAAGAGATATGAAGTAGTAGTAGGCTAGAAGATGTTCCTAGACTTTTTAGTAAACCAATAAATATTCCTATATACTCAAGCACTGTAGTAAAGACTAAACTCGATTATATAAAAGACTTTCCAACTAGTGACAAGAGTTTTACTCCTGTTAAGACTATGGCAAGTCAATCCATAAATCCAGTAAATATATACCTTAACCTAGACAATGCTCAAGATAAGAAGAATGCCTTAGATGAATGGCGTAATCAGATGAACATGTGTTTTGCATCTAGTGAATAATGGGATGCAAGTTCATGTAAACAATACGCTGAGCAATCCATTAGAGATAATGCAAAAGATTATTTAGATAGTTTAAGAAAGGCTACAGATGAAGACTCCTTAGCTAAGATTAAGAAGATGAAAGAAAACTTAGAAAAAAGATCAATTTAAGAATATATCCAATTGTTTACATCAAAATTCATTGGAGCTGGACATCTAGCTCAAATCAATGAACAAGACCTAGAAAAAACTAAGTTAGCCCTCCTTAGCATTTGCAAACTAGATAAGATAAATGAATATAACAATAATTATAAGCAGCTATATTACCAAATTAAAGAATTTGGAGAGACCTTAAAAGATAAATACTTTAAAAAGATATCAGCCATAGGATCAATGCTAATTAATGAATATATAAATTGGCCAGGAGTAGCTGGAGTTAAGAACAACTCCCTTGGTGAAAGAATCAATTTCGCCAAAGACTATACCATATCTAAGAGACGTGATATAACTGAAGGAAAGTTGATAGAAGAAGCTTTCAAACAGATCCCTCCAATTAAAGATGAAAGAGACATTCCTCCAATCCAATGGGGGTGTGGAAGTGAATCTATGAAATTCAAAAAGAAATTATATTGGAAACATAGGAAGTTTAAGACTAGACCTTTAGGATTTCCAAAGACATATAGATTTAGACCATCTACTACCTTTAAGAAAAGAACTCTAAGACTAAGAAAAATAGATTTAACCAAAGAAGATATTTTAAGAAGAGCACTAGTAAGTATAAGAAGGTTCCTAATTATAGGAAAGAAAAAGATGTAGATCAATCTAAGACTGCCACCAAAGAATGTTGGACTTGCGAAAAAGAAGGACACTTTGCTAAAGACTGCCCAAATAAGAAAGATAAAGAAAGTATTAAGATTACCAAATACAATATTAGACTATACAGATCAAGAAGAGTTAGATATCCTATATGCTATAGAAATATCAGACATAGAAGATGATGACAATAATAGTATCTATAGTGCATATACAGACAGTGACTCAGAAAACTATAATAGTGATACTGATGAGTACGAAGACTCTCAGGATACTTTAGACTTGTATATGATGCAAACTAATTAAGACGATTTAGGTAATGAATATATATACTTTGAAGAAGCTTGGTATAAGTGCATATTAAGCCCATATTTAAAGAAAATATGGACAGTTAGTAATCACGAGTTACTAACTTATATACCTAGATGCTACTTTGATGAAAGACATTATTGCAAATTTGAAATGAAATGTAGCGAGAAAGACTTTAGATGCGTAGAATGCTTTGAGATTATACAAACATAATTATTTATGGTTTGTGTTATTTGTCAATTACACTACCATGAAGACTGTTGGAGAACTAGATTTAGAGCAATTTATACTAGCCAGTATCATGCTCAAATAGACTTAGATATTAAAACATATTATCAAGACATTGATAAAAATATATCCAAAAGATTGCAAGAAAATGAAGACTTCAAAAGAAAGGGAATTTCCTATGATTTAGAAGAATACCATTCTGATAGTAGTTCAAAAGATCAAATACCCTTAGATTTTATAGATAAACCCCAGAAAGGAATATATATTTTAGAAAAGAACAATTTTGGAATTTCTACTAAATCACATGCTTGTTTTGTAGAGTTATTTGTTCAACACAAAGACTATCCTAAAAGACTTTCAGCTTTTATAGATACAGGATGCTCTCAGAGTATTTGCAAGGCTAATACCTTTCCGGAAGACTATTTTTTAGAAAGTACTCAAGAAATCTATGGTAAAGTAGTTAATGGAGATCCATTTACCTTATATTTCCAGACTATTCCTATTTATTTTAAATTAGGAAATCAGACCAACAAAATCGTTAATCATCGATTTTGGATAATGGATCCTCGTCCTAGTTTCACAGGAAATATTATTTTAGGACAAGACTTTATTAGTAAATATCATCCTTATACACAGTATAATGATAAGATCTTAATTAGTGATAACGAGGAATTTAATATTAAAGCTCCTCTAATAGATCAGAAGACTGCCTTTGACCTTATCCAGGTCAAACCCAATTATAGACCCATAAAACATCAGAGTTCTTCGACTAAGCATGGTGGACCTAGACCTACAACCCAACAAGAAGCCTTAGAAATTACTAAGCCCTTAAAAAAAGAATGTAAGTTTCCAGACCAAAAGTGTTATAAGCAAATCGTGCTTATACAACAAGACATTTTAGATCAAGCCCAGAACACCTTATTACAGGTTCAAGCTATATCCAAAAAAAAAATGGATATAGAAATAGAAAAAGAAAAGATTAGGCAACTAACAGAGCCTACTTTAGGAGAAGATCCCATCGCTAAGTGGGATAAATACCAAAGTTACTGTGAAATTATCCCTATTAACCCAGACGCCACTATTAGCGGTGGAACCTATAAGAAAGGATATTCATAAGAAGACAGAGAAGAATTAAAAAAAGATATAGATGAAATACTTAAGTTAGGCATTATTAGAGAAGGTAAAAGTATACATAATAGCCTTGCCTTCTATGTTCAAAATGAGTCTGAACGTAAAAGAGGAAAAAGACGCATGGTTATAGATTATAGACAATATAATAATAATTATGAATTTGATTCTTATAAGATACCAGACAAGAATAATTTGATTAATTTAATTGAAGATAGAATTATATTCAGTAAGTTTGATTGCAAATCAGGTTTCAGGCAAATTAAGATGCATCCAGACAGTATTACTTGGACAGCCTTTAGTGTGCCCCAAAGAAAATACGAATGGCTAGTAATGCCATTTGGATACTTGAACACTCCTCAAGTATTCCAAAGAAGAATGGATAATATATTTAGACCTTATTCAAAATTTTATCTTATTTATATAAATGATATTCTTGTAGCCAGTAAGACTGAGATAGAGCATGTAGACCATCTTAGAAAGATTATTTTAGAATTAAACAAGCATGGTATTGTTATTTTCGAAAGGAAAATGCAATTATTTCAAACTGAGATAGACTTTGTGGGAATGCATATTAATAAAGGAAAATTATCCTTGGCATAACACATAACCAAAAAGGTTCTTTAGTTTCTAGACCAACTTAAAGATAGAAAATAATTACAATCATTTTTAGGATTGCTTAATTGTGCTACAGACTTTATTAAAGACCTTGCCTAAAAAAGACAAAACTTAACTGTCAAATTAAAAGGAACAGACAAAACTAATCCTTTTTATCGGACTAAAGATGATTTTGAAGTTATAAGACAGATTAAAGATGCAGTCAAGAATATTCCTTTACTTGAACTGCCTAATGCAGAAGACCAGTTTATAGTAGAAATAGATGCTTCTGATAAATAATGGGGAGCAATATACTTTTCCATTGATCATCAGACAAAAAAGAAGAAACTTTGTAGATATAGTTCTGGAACCTTTACAGACCCAGAAATAAGATACACTGCCCATGAAAAAGAAGTTTTAGCTATAGTAAGGGAAATAGAAAAAATATATGCTTTTTCTTAAACCTAAACATTTTACTGTTTATACCGACTCTTCTTATGCAGTAAAATTCAGCGACTTAGATTTGTCTAAATCAAGACTAATAGACTTATTAGATGGAAACAATTACTTAATGATTATGACTTCTCTGTTACACATATTAAGGGAAGTAAAAATACCATTCCAAACATCATATCAAGAGAACCAATGTTTGCTAACACTAATATAATTTCATGTTTTATGTTGCAAACAGAAGACCTAGACAACATGAGTTCCTATGAAACAAATAGACTAAACAGAGAAGACGTTGCAGACTATCTTTGACGAGTAATACCAAATTTTGGTGCAACGTAAAGACAGATTTATATTCAAAACTCTCAAGAAAGACCAATCCTAGAGAACTTTGATGATATATTGGTTCCTCCAGGAAAATCTAGACAAGAGATTATTGCTCAAAATAGACTCATTGGAAAAATGTATTTTCCCCAATATAGACCCGATCAAAGATACCCAAACTTGATCAAATTTAGACGAGAATTTTTAAATGATGAAAATACTCTTATAGACGCCATATGGTGGAATGTGAAGAATAGACTATGGATAGAGTTCAAACAAAATTTGGTAGCCATTGCGAGATTCATGAGGACTCAAAGACTTACAGTTACACAACTCAGTGGTACTGCTATACCTAGACCACAGACTCAAACCTACGCTCAGACTCTTGGAGAATCCTCCAAAGCTAGACCCACTGATAATTTTTGTTATTAGGAAAAGACTTTTAAGACTAAGATTGTTATACCGTTTGGTCATAATAATCTTCCATTATTAGAAGACTATAATAAAGAATCTAATAACATTATTGAACATTTCAATATGTTATTATGTGAGACTAATGGAGATGCCTTAATGATGAAAGTTTTTTTCAAAGACGTTCCAAAGATTTATCTTTCTGGGAAAGCAAAGATTTCCCAGATAACCTTAGCAGACTATGGGTTCATTGGACTCATCCAAATTGAGACTATAGAAGAATCTATTGATCTTGGAAAAATAGTCCATGAGTATGTTAAGAGGGTAGAAGACTTCCTTCCTCTATTTGATAAAATCTATCAGATTGCTCCAAGTTCCTGTAGAGGAATGAGAGTTGAAAGATTTAGACTTGTTAGATTTCCCAATTATATATTTGAAGATGTTAAGATTCTATCAGAAGACGAGACTAGAGATTTAATTATTGATAAGTCCAAACTCCAGATTGCTAAAGCCATGGAGATAATAGAAATCATGGAATTATTAACAGGTGAAGACAAATGGTACACTGCCTACCACAAAGAAGACCTAATGATCCAAGCCGATGAGCCATTCAATAGAAGGCTTAAGAAGGAAGCTAAGGAATTGGTAAAGATAGCTTTGCCAGCTAGCCTTAGAATTGTGGGCCTCATTGATGAATTTTTCAATAATGCCCTCCTAGGCCAGGACAAGGCAGAAGAAGGCACATACACGACAAAGAAGGGCCCCTCAATAGTGGATGCATTATTAAAGACGGAAGACTCATTTGCTTAAACTTTGCTTTCTATAAATAAAAAAAGATTCCTGCTGATTCGTATCGAATATTGTATATTTCCGCCTGTTATCCTTATGCATTCTAGCGCTTTTACGGTCCTAAATGACTATAATTATGCTCATTAACCAGACAACCTTGGATTTGGATAGATACATGTTTTGCAGGGGTTATTTGTGCTTTTGTAGGTATTGGAATGCTAAAAGTGAGGTTCGGTTGCATTTCGAAGAAGTTCCGTCGCTGGACGCTACTTCAAGGGCATTTTAGTCAATTCACATTTCTTATTCGGCTCTTGGAAATTCCACGGATGCGTAGTTCATTGAGTTAGCATCGCGTGGCCGCAAACGGTGCGTCGTTTGGAGTTCGGACGAAGAAGCTAGGCTCGTTTCCGTAATGGACCTTTTCCCCCTCATCATGGACCAAATGCAGCCTGAAAACAGAGTACCGGTCGACCGCGTACAAGGGACCGGTCGACCGCGGTTTCAACTTTTGCCGTGGGAAGGAGACAGTATGCTTTGGCTTAAGGGACCGGTCGACCGCGCCCCTGCGACCGGTCGACCGGTAGTGCCAGATATTTTGGGCTCTTTCCTCTTTCTTTCCTTTTTCCCTTATTTTTTTCCCACTTACTATATAAACCCATTTTTGGTTTTAATATCAGATATACACGATTTTAGGTTAGTTTATCTTAGGGTTTGGGGTTTTTGCTTGGTTCTTCTTCATTTCTCTTTGGTTTGACACCCCATTTGGATTGTAAGTTGACTATTCATCTCCCCTACCATTTGAATATAGTTGTATTTCTTCATTTCTTGCTTTCTAGTTAATTTACAAGCTTTCTAATTTAGGTTTTCTTGCTTTATTTACATGCTTTGATTTACTTTCTTTGTAGTGTAATTTTTCCGCGTTTATTTACCGCTTTCCATTTATCGCGTTTTTAACATGCTTTCTAGGTAATTTAAATTAGGTTGTGTTTGAATTGAACTCACTCGAGTTGACGCGTTGCTTTGCTTTGGTGATGGTGTTTACGGGTCTATTTCGAGTGTGTTGTCCTAGTTATTACGCCTAGGAGATTTGACGGGGCATATCATGTATGTCCCGTGCTTACGACCTTTCGCGCGTAATTTCCGGGATATTTGTTGACGCCAAAATCTTATTAGGCTTTTATGATGATTTAGGGCGTAACAACCCTTGATTTAATTAACTGTCGAAACGAGATGCATTTGTAATAACTCGTCGACCCATGTAACCATTTTATACTAATTAACTCGGGTGAGGGATATTCGACGCAACCTATAGTTTTACTCACTTTCATAATCTAGTTTCAATACCATTGCCTAGTTAATCATTTACCTTTATGCATCTTTTCTTTTAGTTTGTAATCATCTTTTACACTTTTATTTCGGAATATTAAACCACTTAAATTCTAACAACTTGTCCCTGTGGATTCTCGATACCCGACTTACCGCTGTGCTTGCCTCGCAAGTGTAGTAGTAACTTAGGTTTTTGTATTGAGTTGGCGAAACGAAAACAACGATTATCGTCTTTACACGCGCTACTTTTCGCACTCGATCAAAATGGCGCCGTTGCCGGGGATGAGTTTGTTTTAGACTTTATTTGATTTAGTATTTCATAGTATTTTCTTTCTATTTGTATTATTTTCTAACCTTTTTGCAGGACTTCCACATTTGAGCACTTAGAAACGCTCGAATTCTTTCCGCGCGCACCTACTTTGTGGAATTCGCCACTTGAGCCATTTTTGGGGTAAGCATGTCTTATTCCAATTCTTTCGGTAATCCTTATTATAATTCTCAAAATTCTCGCAAACCTATGACTTTCGGTGAATACTTAGAGTCCCAAAAATTTGCAAATTCACATATTACTTTGGGCGAGTATAACGAAAGTCAAAACTTAGGTTATTGGAATTTTGATGATGATGATAATGATTTTGGGCCTTTACCTCCTTATAATAGGAATTTTGAAACGAATTGCAATAGTTTTCAAAATTCCTATAATAATGAGTTTTCGTTTAAGTCCGATGGTAATTTTCAAAGTTCCCATTCTAATGCATCCGCACCTCGACCCATGACATTCGGTGAGGGCTTGCGTATGTATGAGAATGAGAAAATTGAAAATCGTTATCGCGAAGAAAATCGTTCGTGGGAACATGAGTTGGATTTATTATTTGAGTCCGACGACGATTTTGCTTCCGAGACTTTTGAAGTCGAGGAATGTTTTGAACCAAATGAGGTACTTGTACCTACTTTGGAACAAGCCATTCTAGACTTTGCCCATCTCGTAATAGATATTGAAAGTGAGGATGAAAATGACGTAATATCTATTTGCAATGAAATGATTTCTTCTTTGTCCCCCAAAGAAGAACATTTCATTGAAAATGATATTATTTCCTTTGAAATTCCAACTTCATGCGATGATGATTCATCTCATGAGTTTGAATTTCTTTCATCCCCATTTTCATTCTCTATTACCCCACCGAAACAAGTACCCGATGATTCGGTTTCGAACTTTAATGTTTTAAACCCTATCGCCGATGAGGAGTACTTGCTCGAGTCGCCCTCCACAATCGCATCTTTGCCTTTGTGTGCGCCGCCTCCCATTCCAACTTCAAAATCCTTGGGAGGATTTTCGGCTTTTCTCGGTCCCCACTTGTTTTTGTCACCCGTTCAATCCAAACCCCCCATCGTCCCACCAAAACTTTTAATTGGCGATGGTTCATTTCTTCCGCCTTACACATGCCTTCCGTTATTAAAACGGAATTCATATTTTTTGGAGGGCATGCTTGTATGTGAGGGTACTCCGGTTATCCTCCAAAGTCAAATCGTTCTTACGGTGGACCCTCAGCTATTTAGACTTCTAGTGTACAGTTAGTGTGAAGTCTAAATAGTAGGTTGTATATAGTTAGCTTTTTATTCTTTCTTTTTATTTTTTCTTTCCTTTTTAATTTAGTCTAATGTAATTAGTTAACTCTTTGTTATTTGTTTTTGCTATGCTCGGTACTAACTTGTTTTGTAGATTCTTTGGACTTGTTCTTATGGGGATCCCTCCAATTTTGGGTAATATCGCTCTTTTCCTCTCTTTAACTTGGTTCTTAATTTACATTGAGGACAATGTCAAGTTTTAAGTTAGGGGGTGTGGGATATTCTATCCATTTCCATTTCTTATTTTAGTCCATGTTTTTGCTCACATGTTAGTTACTTAGTATGCTTTTCTTAGAAAAATTCAAAAATTTCAAAAAGATTTTCTTTATTTTTTCTCCTTTTTTGGGCATTTTGCCTTTGTTTTCGATGATAAATTTCAATAATTGTCCGATCCAATAGACAACCCAATGATGCATGTTCTCGATTTTAGAAGTTATTAGACTTTAGTCTCGATTATTGATATTATGAATAACTTCATGAATTAAACTTTAATCCCATGAGCACATGCACTTTTATTGTTATATTGATTTGGTTTAAGATTTTTATAACTCGGTAATCTTTTGTTGCATTGTATATACTTACACCGAGTAAGCTTTGTACCTTTCGTCCTTTGTGAGTGTATACACTATTCATTTCTCATTGCAAACGTTGAATTCGTTGGTAATCTCTCTATTCTTTCATTTCACCGTTCATTAATTGAGTTCATACTTGAAATGTGTTACTTGAGCATGATTTTCATATATTGTTTTGATTCGAGAATTGCGTAAACTTTGTGAAATGATCATAGGCATTCTTTGTTATATCACCCATATTAGCCTTGGCTTCACCTTATATATTTACCCTCGTTAACCCCGTTGAGCCTAAATATAGCCTTTCGTTTCATAACCCCCTTCCCATAACCAACTCTAAATTGGAGTTATAAACCATACATGCACTTTCCATACCTTTGTTTGGAATGTTACTTGGTATTGAATGACGTTGTTATGATGCCGGTTGCAATTTAGGCATATGAGAGTTTGATAAGTAAAGAAAAGAAAGTAGTGAAAAAAGTGAAGAAAAAGAGAAAGCAAAAAGCAAAAGAAAAGAAAAGAAAAATGAGAAAAAGAAGAAAAGAAAAAGAAAGAGAAGTTTGTATATGTTGTATATAGTGTTCAATAATCTTTGATTACTCTCCCCGATGATATATCTAATGTCGTTTTGGAACTCGTTTTTCAATTTTGATATTGCCCGCATTATCCCATTATTCCAAGTTTTCATCTCCGAACACTTTGAATCCGTACATATACCTTTCATTTCGTACCTTAACCCCAAACCTACATTACAACCCTATAAAGTCCTATGTGATCTTAGGGTGCATTTAATTTAAAAGTCATAATAGTTTTGATAATCTGTGAAAATGCATTTCGCCTCTTTTAGTGTGCGGTATCCTTTCATTGAGATTACAGTTTTTCAGTTTATATATAGCGTTCTTCATTTGTGACATGTGTGCGGCCTAGTTTCCATTTACATTTACTCTTTAGCCCGCATGTCCCGTGTGTTACCTCCCTGTCTCGAGTGAATTCGCTTGATGAGCGTAAGGCCCGTGAGGATTGAATATATTCTTGCTTTAATGTTATCCGGTTTATATAAGTTTTTGCCAAATCACACTTTGCATGTGCTCGCTCCCCTCCCACATTTTAAGGTTTCAATTCTATGAGGTGCATTCTATAATGTTAATGATTCAGACTTTTGTGTGAATTCATTCACTTTGCTAATAATGCATATGAAATCCTTTTCTCCATTGTTGGGCTTGTCGCATGTTGGGTTGGGCATATTTTGAGGAAACCATGTGATGTTTGTGGGTATCATCCCTGAAAACCCTCACGAGACGACACTCGTCCACTAGGGTAACCTAGGGGTTTAACGGCTTATTGCATATGCTAAATGCAATCGTGTTCCCTACGAAAGTGGCAATTATATTTCGATGCATATATACATTTTGTACCGCCCTCTGTGGTCTGGTTTTCTTTGTTTCATTACTAGGGACTAGCAATGTGTAAGTTAGGGGGTGTGATTCGTATCGAATATTGTATATTTCCGCCTGTTATCCTTATGCATTCTAGCGCTTTTACGGTCCTAAATGCCTATAATTATGCTCATTAACCAGACAACCTTGGATTTGGATAGATACATGTTTTGCAGGGGTTATTTGTGCTTTTGTAGGTATTGGAATGCTAAAAGTGAGGTTCGGTTGCATTTCGAAGAAGTTCCATCGCTGGACGCTACTTCAAGGGCATTTTAGTCAATTCAAATTTCTTATTCGGCTCTTGGAAATTCCACGGATGCGTAGTTCATTGAGTTAGCATCGCGTGGCCGCAAACGGTGCGTCGTTTGGAGTTCGGACGAAGAAGCTAGGCTCGTTTCCGTAATGGACCTTTTCCCCCTCATCATGGACCAAATGCAGCCTGAAAACAGAGTACCGGTCGACCGCGTACAAGGGACCGGTCGACCGCGGTTTCAACTTTTGCCGTGGGAAGGAGACAGTATGCTTTGGCTTAAGGGACCGGTCGACCGCGCCCCTGCGACCGGTCGACCGGTAGTGCCAGATATTTTGGGCTCTTTCCTCTTTCTTTCCTTTTTCCATTATTTTTTTCCCACTTACTATATAAACCCATTTTTGGTTTTAATATCAGATATACACGATTTTAGGTTAGTTTATCTTAGGGTTTGGGGTTTTTGCTTGGTTCTTCTTCATTTCTCTTTGGTTTGACACCCCATTTGGATTGTAAGTTGACTATTCATCTCCCCTACCATTTGAATATAGTTGTATTTCTTCATTTCTTGCTTTCTAGTTAATTTACAAGCTTTCTAATTTAGGTTTTCTTGCTTTATTTACATGCTTTGATTTACTTTCTTTGTAGTGTAATTTTTCCGCGTTTATTTACCGCTTTCCATTTATCGCGTTTTTAACATGCTTTCTAGGTAATTTAAATTAGGTTGTGTTTGAATTGAACTCACTCGAGTTGACGCGTTGCTTTGCTTTGGTGATGGTGTTTACGGGTCTATTTCGAGTGTGTTGTCCTAGTTATTACGCCTAGGAGATTTGACGGGGCATATCATGTATGTCCCGTGCTTACGACCTTTCGCGCGTAATTTCCGGGATATTTGTTGACGCCAAAATCTTATTAGGCTTTTATGATGATTTAGGGCGTAACAACCCTTGATTTAATTAACTGTCGAAACGAGATGCATTTGTAATAACTCGTCGACCCATGTAACCATTTTATACTAATTAACTCGGGTGAGGGATATTCGACGCAACCTATAGTTTTACTCACTTTCATAATCTAGTTTCAATACCATTGCCTAGTTAATCATTTACCTTTATGCATCTTTTCTTTTAGTTTGTAATCATCTTTTACACTTTTATTTCGGAATATTAAACCACTTAAATTCTAACAACTTGTCCCTGTGGATTCTCGATACCCGACTTACCGCTGTGCTTGCCTCGCAAGTGTAGTAGTAACTTAGGTTTTTGTATTGAGTTGGCGAAACGAAAACAACGATTAGCGTCTTTACACGCGCTACTTTTCGCACTCGATCACCTGCCCCACACGGGCCACCAGACTAATAAAAAGACGAAGACATTAGCTGTTTGATTCTCTTGCAGTGTCACATGACGACAGACTTATAGGCCATGACCATCAGACGGTCCCATTCACACATAGACCTGCCCAAAGAAGACGGATTACTTTATAAAGAGATAAGGCTATAGACTTTAAATATTTGTTTTTCTTCTTTAACCAGTTAGATTTTTGCCTCCGGTAGTAAGTCATATGTATGCTCCCTTGTGCTATAAAAGGGACGTTAAGGTTGTGTTGTAAATCATCAGCTGCTAGACTTTTAGTATTTGATATTAGAGAGAGTATGCTTGTAGTGAACAATATGTACATGAGTGAGTAAACCTCTCATAGTTAGGGGAGAGGGGAGAGTTGTATTTACCTATGAAATGCAATAAAAGTATTTTCTTTTCCAGAAATCTCTTATGCTAAGTTGTTATTATTTTCCAAATTGTCTCTAACTTTCTGTTTATAGAGGACTATTATGTGGAACCTCTGGTGTAGCACACAAGGTGTTATACTGGTGAATCGCCGATAGGTGCCGATTTTTCGTGAGCCGTTAGCGAGGTGAGCGTTAGGCGTGAAGGCGTACAAGCAGGAAACGGGTTTAACGCCAAAATAGTGGATTGAGATGCGACACATAAAGAGGGAGTTGTAGGAGGCCGAGGCTGGAGAAGAATAGTAGTAAGGCTGAAGAGAAGAAGGAAGAAAGATAAAGATATTGTAGACCAGAAGGAAGGTATAACTCGAACCAAACCCTTAACTATTTTTACATATTATTGTTTTAAAAGAAACTTATATGAGCCTACAAATCACCTCAGACTTTTTAGCATTTGTTAACCAAACAAATCTAGACTTAACAAGAGAAATCCAAGATTGGACTCTTATAGACACTAAAGATAAAGAACTTATAGAATCTGCTTTAATATACGTAGGTGGTACTTTCAAATATATAGACCAGATTATTGAGTGGTTAGGAAGAGAAGTACCTAGAATAGAAATAATTAGAACAGGGATCCGTGATCTCTTTAGACAAAAATTAAAAACTGAAGATTTTGCAGAAGAACTGTCAAGACCTGAAAAATATCAAGAATACACTAGGATACTTGAAGACAGTATAGACGTATTAAAATTTATTAGACGAAAAAGGTTAGCTGAAACAATGGCTATTTTAATTAGAGCCATAGGAATCTGCCCTCTCATTAAAAAAGTAGAAACAACTGCCCCTAGAGCATACCGTAGATTTTTTCCATCTTATGGTGATAATAATTTAGACGAATTTATAGATAACGATATAATTTATATTATTAATCAAATATATAAAGAAACTAGACTGATAAACCCATGATACCGTATAAGGTATTTAAGACTAGAATATTTTCCATTAAAACCTCTTTCAATTTCTAGACTCCCTGAAGAAACTATTTATATAGATAATCTTCGCTATTCAGAACTCCAATACGATAGTGACGGAAGAAGCCTGAGAAGTAGCAGTAGTCCTAAAACTTCTATACCTAGACTTCCAGATTAATTAAGCGTTAAAATAAGCTTAAAAGACCTTAGAAATCATTGGGGTAAAAATTTATATTCCCTAAAACTTAGAAGAAGTTAAAAGACATCGTGGTCCCAAAAGTTGGTCCTAAAAAGACAAAACGGTCCCTAGATAATTCTTGGACGGTAGTGGTCCGTAAACTAGGTCCGTATGAGAGCCGGTCTCTCTCTCTCTCTCTCTATATATATATATATATATATATATATATATATATATATATATAGGAACTTCGGCGTTTGTTAAGTTAGTTTAAAGTATTGAAGTGCCACACCTAGAAATGTTTAAAAAAAATTAATTAATTAATTATTTTTGGATAAATATAATTATAACAAAAAATGGGGCCAAAACCGAAATATATCCATTGGTTATAAACTAAAACCCTCTCTAACAGTAAGAGACTTTTTCGTTTAAAAAAAAAGTCTGCCTCTAAGCCTCTTTGACAGAAAACGCTTGCCTTCTCCGTTCCTGCCCACCACCACCACTGTCCCGGCCCTCCACCTCCTCTGTGGCTCCATTGTTAAGGTCCTCCTCCCTCCTTCCTTCATCCATTGTTTTAACAATGTTGTTTATATTTGCCCATTATAAATTACCCCCATCTCTCTTTGTTTGCTGTTTAGATTTGAGTTCATGATTTGTTGTGATTTAATTTTTATTTGTTATCATTTGTTTATTTTTTGGGATTTAATTTTTATTTAAACTTGTAATTTGTTTTTTTTATATATAATTTAATGTTTAGTGCGCTAAAATAATTTAATATTTAAAATTACAATTTATGTTATGGAAAAGTATTATAAAAGAACTCGCAAAAATGTGGTGCCTCCAACGAATAAATTCGATGTCCAAAAGGAACCTACTCCAAAAAAGATATTGTATTCAATGTTGTTTTTTTGAGTTATAATTGTAAAAATGTAAAAATAAGTTAAAATTTTTTTTCGGGGGCAACCACCCCCGAACCCCCGTCAATGGATTGTGCCCCACTTACACTGCATTCCTAGCTCCGCCAGTGCCAATATGATAGAACTTAAGTAAGCAGGGGCAGATCTAGAAGATTTAGCTAAGAGGGGCACATTATAATACCAACATTTCATCCAAATTAAGGTGGGAAAGAGATGTTGTACTTTTAAAAAAATCTCTTCCTTTAAAAAAAAGCCTCACATCTTATATTAATAATCTTAAGAAAAAGTTAAACTTAAGTTAGGCAATTGCACACCATACATATCACATGGATCCGCCCATGTAAGTTAGTTACCTCTATTTATCTAACTCAAATTAATGGATCATATGAACAATAAACTTTGACAAAGGATGTAAATATTTTTATTTTAAACAAACTAGTTAATAATGATAAACATGAGTGTGAGTCTAAATATGACCTTCCCCAGATGCATAGATGAAACATAAACTCAGGAATGTACCAATGAGTAATATACCAATGATCGATGCGGATTGCCCTCGGGGTGGCTCAAATTTTGGTTGAGGTGTTACAATATAAACCGACGATAATTATACACAAGTGAGAGACATATAATGTAAATATAAAATACAAAAGTTATAATTTACATATAAATTATATAAAACGTCTTTTATAACATATTAGTTTATATATACTGTATATCATATATTTTCATGAATGATTAAAATACATAAAAGAGGGAATTTAATTTTAGTTAAAATTATTACCATTAGACAAAAATGCACTCTATATCTCAACTAGTCGTAGTAATAATTATTGTGAAAGAACAAATTTGTAATCTTGAGTTAAAATTGTAAAAGGACAATTTAAAGTGCACATAAATTATAATATAACTATTAATTTATTTGGAATTTTTTTCAACTAAACATAATGCTTATAACAGATTGTTTATAATACCCATTGAGTCAAATATTTCTGCACAAGGATGTATTTCAAATTAAATTAATAAAATCATAGTTTAAACCCGACTTTATAATGAAACAAGATCAGGTATTTGTTTTCTTATCCCTAGACAAACCTCTGCTCAATATATATATATATATATATATATATATATATATAGAGAGAGAGAGAGAGAGAGAGAGCGGATTTCATGAGGACCTCTATTTGCATACCGCTGGCGCGGATCAATTTTAATAAAATAGTAAACAAAATATTTTTAAGCTAATTTTTTTATATAGTTTTTAAACATTTCAGTAGGGCCATATAAAAAAAATCAGGTCAAAATGAGTTTTTTTACTATTTTAAAAAAATCGGTCAAACTTTGTCAGTTTTTAATAACTTAAAAACTGACAAAGTTTGACTGATTTTTTTAAAATAGAAAAAATAAACATTTTGAGCTGATTATTTTTTTATGGTGCTATTGAAATGTTTAAAAATTATAAAAAAAAAATCAGTTCAAAAATATTTTTTTTACTATTTTAAAAAATTGGTCCTCATTCGGGGTCCTCAAACTGGGAGCTCACTTGATCCTTTCCCTATATATATATATAATTCGGATACATAAAAAATATATTTAATAGTTTTTGCATTTAGAAAAAAAAGCCTTGAAAATTAAAATGCTAATGAATATATTTTTAATTATGTATATATATCTTCTGAATGTGGTAACATTCTCATAAGATAAGATTGTCGGATGCTAGATTTATTTTCAAAAAAATGTTTTATGTATTATAATAATAAAATAACAAAGGAGTTTAGGGCACGAATTTATCAAGAAGACTCTACCAGCTTAATGTTGTTTTGCGAATTAAAGAACAAAGTGAGAACCTTATATGGATGTGATTCCTAATTTCCCAAACAGTCTCTTAAAACACTTTGGTAAAATGTGGGTGAATGAATGAATGAAAGGAAAGAGATGGTTGCACAATGATTGCTGATCATATTTTATACAAATCAAACATAAAAGCATGTGTGGTGAACTTGGAGTTTTGGTAGGTAAGATGGATGGCAAGTTTTGGTACAGCGATCCAAATAAAAGACAAGGATAAGTAAGCTTTTATTTGGGTGTTTTTTTTATGCACCGTACTTTCCTATCAACAGCCCCACTTAAGGCTTTTTAATGGTTTAAAGGCTTCATTGTATAATGACAAGTTTTCCCCTTTTAACACCCCACCGTTTTCTTTCTGGAATACAGTTCTAACAAGAAAAGTGATTAATCCAGTCATCCCCACAAATATATTGTTCATCAGAGTATCCAAACTTGTGTCGTCATCCTAGAGTAAATCATTACTAAAACAATCCAAAAACTTGTCTTGAGCACATGCTGCCATTGCATTAGACATTGATAGATAGAATTTGTAAGGCAAATGCCAACAGGGGTATGGGCATTACAACAAATGCGTTGCCCATTAATTCATGCCCCCAAATTTTTTTGTGTTCAACAGACATGACACGATTGATGATTTTTTTGTATAATCCTCGACAGAAAAATAATCGCTCGATCCATCCTCATTGCTATTATTCCCATCGGAGAGATAATACAATCAACAGAGAGGAATATATTGAGTTTGACTTAGTTTTTTGGGTGGCTATGGATGTGTTTGTTAATCTCACACACTCATATTCTCAAAAAAAAAATCACACTCATACGGCGAAATCATCACCTGTAAGCCTCTCAACAGGTTTGTCCATACATGTATATACAGACATTTATGTTTTTGTATATCTAGAATAATGGGTTTGTCCTAATTTCTGTTGGATTTCAAGTTCAACTACACTACGGTTCGGTGGGACAAATGGGTACATATTACTGCTAATCGTCAGTTCAGTGATTTTAGTGTGCCCATATTGCTTTTTTCGCAGTCAAACCCCAACAGTGGGTAAGTGAAAAGGGTGTTAACCCAAAAAAGGGAGATAAAAAAAGTTGGGGGCTCCAATAAGAAAATTACGGTCTATATAAAAACACCCTTTTATTTTAGGGTCATTTCGATTGAAATATTATTTTAACATTTTCATGGTAAAATATAAAATAATATTAGTTAAAAACTTTGATAAAAGAAAAAAAAAATGACTAGCCGTTCATATAAAAATACCATTGGGCTATTTTAAATTTGACCTAATTATTTTTTTCTAGGAAAGTTTATTCCCAATAAATATTTTCTTGGCCTTTGCCTTTTTTTAAAAGAGTCAATTAACCATGAATATTAATTTTTTTGTAATATTGTAGGAGGGAACTAAAACGAGTGAGGCGCGATCCACTCATACAGGCGTTGTCTTCAAGGTTTTCAATGTCTCAAGAGTAGCTGGAGAAGAAAACCTTATATTTCTGGAAACAATGTAGCTTTTTGTAACTTAAAAAGAGAATAATGAGTAACAACATTTACTATAATGATATTGTCTGAGAGACTGAAATAGATCTTCTATAAGTGATGGTTGTAAAGGGAGTGAAGAGTTAAGCACTTCGATAATCAAGAGAGAGTAGGGAGAGGATACTTTTCTATTGTGATTTTGAGAGAGTAACAATGCTAATTTGAGTTTTCTATGTATTCTTTACTTTACCCAAGGGTCCTACTTATAGGGAGATAATAGGGTTGATGTGGTGTTTAGGCCCCAAAACGAGGCACTCTTAGAAACAAGCTCTTCAATGTACCTTTTGTCTCTGTTATCTGTTAGCCGCCTGTCCCTTTTGACAGACGAGACCTGTTGCATACCAAAGTCAAAAAGCAAATATGTCGGCTAATAGTGCCAAAACGCGTGATTTGGTAAATATCTTTTTAGATGGTAACTTAAGGAACAAACTTTTATAAAAAACTTGCGAGTAGCCTTGAGAGATACTCGTTAATAGTCATTAAAAATACTTTTGTGAGTAACTTCTAGGTTACTCACTCATTTAATCTAAGTGTGAGCTGTGTGAGTGTTTGGGCGACCTCTAAGGTCTCCCCTATTAGTATTCTCTCTATTCTAAAGTGTCAAGTGGCTCGGCCTTCTCTTTGACCAACAGACCTGCCTCTTAGCCACCAAACTAAAACTCCCTAGAGATCCTAACTGCCCACTTGAGCCATGCTTTCTTCATCCTGTTGTAAGGATACAATAATATTAGTAACTATTTATCAAGTGGGACTTGTAACAATTATTGAACTGTGAGCATCCCCTCAATCTTTTGGGTCTTCTCACTCATTTTCTTTTGTCTTAAGGTTGATCGTTGAGCACCCCCTCGCCATTCTTATGTAGGCAGCGTGTTTGCTTCTTTTGGGCCTACTCGCTGTGAGCCTCCTCACCAATATTCTACATTGACTCATCTATGGGTTTGGGCCCCTCGTTGTGGACCCTCTCTTCTAATCAATTACTTTGGCATCCTTTTGAGTTTAGGGCCACTCGTTGTGTACCCACTCACCAAATTTTTCCGTTGACTTTTTTTTGGATTTGAGCCACTCATTGTGGACACACTCGCTAAATCTTTTTTTGGCATCTTTCTAGGTTTAGGCCCCTCGTTGTGGACCCACTCGCCAAATATCTTATTTTGGCTTCCTTCAAGAATTGGGCCACTCTTTGTGGACCCATTCGCTTATTCTTGCACCCGCTCACTTGTGATCCCCCTCACCCTATTAGGCTTACTTGTGGGCAGTTGAGTGGGTACCCCCTCCACGTTAGCCCCCTCGTGCAAAAGTGTGTGCGTTGGTTAAACTAAAGATATTTCCATGAAATAATTATTATTTTTTCTTGGAATTTGAAGGACTTATTTAGTCACATCATTACACTGTTTGGCATTTAATGCTTTTGTCACTTTAGTCTTCTTATATTGTCATGAGGTGACGCGTGTCTACTGGGAACTCACATTCCAACATTTGGTTAATCATTTTATTCATTTTGAGCCGCCAAGCATGCGACCCCCTCTTAGGTATAAAAAAATCCATTTAAAATATATTGTCATTTACCTTTATCATTAGCAGCCAGATTTTTTTTTATATATAGAGAGGTTTTCGTCTTCTACAAACCCTTGTTTCCTATATAACCGTTTCTCACAAATTCTCCATTGTTCCCATGGTTTCTTCTTCCAAAATCTCTTCCACTGTCATCTCGAATGCTACTAGTGAACTTCTTATTGGATCAATTCCTATTCAAGTGATGGTGTTAACTGATCTTTCCACTGGTGTTACCGCCATGACCACCACTACTGTTGCCTCGACCACCACCCTTGCTGGTGAGTCTAGTGGTGCTTCTTCTGACACCGCCCTCTCTAAATATTGAAGAGAGTTTCTTAAAATTCTCTCCAAGAGGAAATTTGGACTTTACCACATTTCCCCATATAATCATTCGAGCGGTTTGAAGAGGAGTTCATGGTGAAGATCAACGAGCAACCTCATCTGGGTTTTCTTGAGTCTAGTGATACTCCTATTATTTTAGCAGACAATGTTTTGTACAATATAGTGGATAAAGGTGATTTTACTTATTCTAACATTAATCTTGATTTTTGTGGAGGTGCCCCGGACGAGTGGAACCTTTGGGTGGACCATGTTCTCATTGACCCCTCCCACAAGGTTATTGTCGAGGGGCTTGGTCTATCAAGGACCATCCATTTGAAGACCCGCATTATTACTAAACATTCCAACACTTTCAATAGATTGCCCTCTCGTTGGAGCATTAATTCACTCACTTTTATTACTTGTTGGTGTGAGCATTCTATCACCCTAGAAGATATTCGCAGGCTGACTGGCCTCCCCCTCTTGGGAAATCATATTTTTACTGATGGTTTTGAAGATGATGTGGAGAAGGAAATGTGTGAGGAGCTGCACGAAGCACTGCTTGAATGCACTTGTAATGTGGCTATCAATAAAGCAGGGACCACTAAGTATTCCTTTGCTAAGTGGCAGTGGTAATGGTTGAGGGATTTTGAACCCACTCCTAAATAAAGAAGCTCAAGTAGAGTGCCCAAAAGTCAAGATGGGCCCGAGATCACCGCTCACACTTAACATCTTTCTTTGTCACTTTTATGAGTAGATTTTTATTTTCAGGAAGGCCAAATGACTCCCCTCGCAAATTATCATTTTTCCTTGCTATTAGGATCGCTCGAGGGAGGGCTGTGCCCCTTGCAATGCTTACCTTGGGTTCAATGTACACTTGGTTGGATCGTTCCCATATATATATGGAATGATCCCATGATCGCTATGACATAATCATTTTTGTCAACTCCTTCATTTTGTTGGCCTTATTATTTAAGAGATTTCCTAACTTTTCCCAAAGGCTCGTTATTTGCATAGTAATACCACTCAAATTCCTAGGTGGAACAAGAAATACCCCAAGCAGGATTTAGGTCCCTTAATTGATAATATTGACGAGTTCTCGTTCCGTCCTTACTACAAACGAGTGCGGGGTGTTTTATCATGGGGTTCCTTCACCACTTCTTATTATTGTCATGTTGATTCTGACATGGCTATGGTCCTTATAACACTACGTATTTCTAAGCATTTATTATTTAATTAATTTGGGTATTTTTAAATTACACGTGTGCCATAATTTAATTGAATTAATTATTATGTGTGAATTAAAAATATTAATCGAGAGAGATAATGGCTAATATTTGTGGAATAAGATTATTAAGTGAATAGTAAATGATTATTTTACGTACTAGCGAGTGATAGTGATGTGACAACATTATATCTCAATCGGGAGTCGCGTGTAGACTAATTGGAGTTGGGATAGGACTTTACTATAGAGTGACTCGGATGGAAATTTAGAGGTCATGGTTGATTCCAATTGGGTTGAGATAATTGGGCTTTGGGGACTTTTTAGTCACAACCGAGCCCACACGGGAGTGTTCGGGTCACTTGGGCTTGGCCCGTTAGCCTAATTTCAAAAATTGGGACTTAAAACCTAAGATTAGTTATTTGGGGCAACATCATAACATATCTCAAACCTTAAGAATCAGAGGAGAAGGGAGGAGAGGCCATTAGAGGAAGAAAAGAGAGTTTGGAGGTGCAACATCTTAATTCATCCACATTTGTTACCGAAATCGTGATCGGGAGCAAGGGAGAAACCTTTATCACACAACACAAAATGAAGTCAGGCTTCTTTGATAAGGCAAGTGTTTATCTTGCATGATTTTATGAGTTAAAATACCTATGTAGTAGGGTTTTTGATTTAATGAAAATTGATGATGTTTTTAGAAGTTTGATGAATAAAACTCATAATTCTGGGTAGGATTGCATATAGAATGAATCCATGTATGTAGAGGACACGAAATCAGATTATATGTGATAATTAAAATAGGAGAAATCTGGGTAAATGGATGATTATGCATTAAGAACACTTAAACTAGGGTTTTTGTGAATATTAAGGTTTAATCAGTTCTTGGATAGATTTAATTGAGATTTGGTGTGTTATTTATGTTAGAAATCATCCCTAGACACATAAGTAATGTTTGGTTATGTTGATTGGGAGTTTTGGAAAGATCCATGAAGGTTTGTGGTGCTAAACATGGAGAAGAACGCAATTGGGACGAAGCTGTCAAACCCAGGTGTTGATGTAAAAAACTAGACTGCTCTAAATATTCAATCACAGATAAATAAATAAGACAAAGATTTTTAAAGTGGTTCGGCTAGGAATAAAGCCTACGTCCACTGTTATGTTATTGCTGAGTGTTTGCAAAATTCTTGATTACAAGTTCTCTCAAGAAATTCCGGTCTCCTTGAATGGGGTTGATACAAGGTATTTATAGCCTTGAGGCTGTACATGAAAGGTTCGATACATTAAATGATATACATGTGGAAGGGTAATACATTTAATGCAGCGTGCGCGTCAAGAATATAAGCATTCAATGAATATTTGAACTGTTGATTATCTGGCAATTAATGATACGACCGAGGTGCAGCTCGGACCGCCATAGTCGCTCGTTGCTCAGGAGTTCCTCGGAGCGCTAGAGTACCTCGGAGCGCTAGAGTTACTCGGTGTATCCTCGTTTCTCGGAAAGAATCATGGTTGGTCGGGAAATGAACTTCCTCGCTGCTATTGTGCCACGTAGATTGACACGTGTCTTCGTATTATTCGTCCACATCAGCATATTAATTTTGGTATCAACAGAAGCCCCTAATGTTTCATATTTCGAACTTTGAGGAGTATGGAACATTCTTTCTCGGTATATGGCAATATTAAATGACCTTCCTGGGTTTCAGGAACATTGTGTTCAAATTTCCTTCTCATTTCGCAGCTTCCGCCCTTTTTTTTTTGAATTTTTTATAAGCGCTTCGATCTCCGTGCAGTTTTTGTCCTTTTAGCCGCCGGAAGTTCAGTAGTTTCTTTTTGGTAATCATTTCTTTCGCCGCTTCCCAATGCAAAGTATTTAAACTTCTTAGGTAACCATACCGTCTTCTACGTTTTCCAATTTTCTGCATTCAAGCTTTCTATTCTCTCCTTCTCTCTTGTGTGTTCATCTTTTCCTTCGTTAGTTGTCAGCAGACCTCCTTCCTTCCTGTAAGATTTTCTTCCTTCTTCTTTTATTCATCATGGTTTACATTATTGAATCTCTTGAAAAGTTCCGCTCTGACTTTTCCATCCCATCTTGGGTAATCTTGGAGGAACTTTCTGAACCTCAAAATTATTTTCGTCTGGCTGAGGGACATTGGTTCCCCAGTCTTTTTATTGCTGAATGTGGTTTTTCCTTTCCACCAAATCCATTGTGTCTCGAGTTTTGTTAGTATTTTGATCTTGTTCCTGCAAAAATAGCCCCAAATTCATGGAGAATAATTAATGGGGTGCATAAATTAAATATAACTCATGGGACTCGTATAGGGATCCCTGAAATTATGTACTGCTATAAGTGGGCCACTCTAGATAATATTTACTACTTAAAAACTAGGTTTCTGAATAGGGCTCTTGTAGTTAACCTCCCTGACTCAAATAGAGATTATTTTGAACATGGGTTGGTTATAAAAAATTGGCAATATGCCCCTTTAGTTGGTGATGGAGTATACAATGGTCCCAGATGCCCCCCATATGGCAACGGGATAGGTTTATTTTTCATTTTATTTTTCTTATGAAATTATGCTTTCATCATGTTTGACAAAATGTACGACTGATATCTCATTATGTATTTATTTGCAGTTGATAGCAAAAGAAAAACTCCAAAAGAATCAGAGGTTAATATCAAGCATCTGAAACTTATCTGGGGTTTGCATAAGAACGTTGCAGACGAACACATCAGGTCTGCCTCATATCTGCTACAGTATAAGAGTTACACAACCTCTTATACTGCTCGCCCTGTTGAACCAGCTTCAACTCCAGAAGATTCTTCTTCAGATTCTCATCTTCCTTTAAGTCAAAGGATGAGTAAGAAAAGATCTCCTCCTGCTCTCTTTGATGACATTACTTCTGCTGTTGGGGCTAAGAAAAGCAAAACTGACGTCCCAGAGGGGACTAAGAAAGTGGATGCTGCACCCTCTAAAGCTGCCGAGAAGCCCCCAGTGGCTCCGAGCAAGAAAGTTGCTCCCATGGAAGTGATTACCATCTCTCCGACCAAGAGTTCTTCTTTGGTTGAATCTGCTGAAGTCCCTTTGAGAAGATTGAGGAAATCATCTTCAGTTAATTTGGCTGAAACTGCCTTTTCCCCACCATCTGGTGATGTTGGTGTTCCAACCATCATTCCTCCGAGCTCTGCAATGAGCTCGGTAAAAACTTGGATCATACCCGAGGTCCAAGGAATTGATGAAAACATTTCTAGGGATATGCTGACATCCCTAGCTACTCGTCACCTTGCTTCGGTAAATTTCTCACACTCTGAATTTCTTTTCTTTTTCTGAGTATTTGTATTTTTGCACTGACTTACTGCTTTTCTCCTCTTTCAGCTGGTGAACTGTTTTAATAACATTGTGAAGAAGGACGAGGTAATTAAAGCCTCTAGTTCCTCGTCTGGTGTAGAGGATGCTCTGTTGGGTTTGACCCAATCTTTGAAGGAATCTCGCCAACAGTACAATGAGGACAAGACTGCTTGGGAGAAAAAGTTGTCAATTGTTGAAGCCGAGAAAGTGAAGTTGGCTGAGATCTCCAAAGGTTTGGAGAATAAAGTAAAAAGTTTGGAGGTTGAGCATAAAAAATATGATGACAAGCTCAAGAATTTTGTAGAGCTTGAAGATAAGTTGAAGAAAGCAGAGGAGGAGTTGCTCGTCCTGCGAGATATCAAAAGTAAAAAAGAAGAATTGGACGTGAAGCTCTCCTCGGAGAAATTGAGAAGAAAGGTTGCAGTCAAAAAATCCTTCAGTGCTGGCTGGGAGAAAGGATGGGATAAGGGAATTGTTGCAATGACATCCCAAGTTCAATATGGGAAGTTGAAATACTTCCATGATGGCTGGGTAGCTGCTCTGCAAGAGTTGAAGATTAAAGACGATTCTGAGCTATTTCAACTACACCTCCCTGGTCCTCCTCCAGCAATTGTGGAGGAAGAAGAAGATGAGCCTGTTTCTGATGAATCCTCTATAGCCATGGGTGATCAGGTCTCTGCCTCTCAACCCTCTGCCACCGAGGACATTTCTTCCATGCCTCCTCCTCCTGAGAAGATTCCTGCCGATCAAGTCGCTGTTACGACCGAGCAACCGAGCTCCTCGTCCCAGCCTCCCGAGAAAGTCTTGGGGGACAAGGAAAAGGTGTGAAGTTGTTCGGTATCATTTCTTTCTTTCATTACTAGTAATCGAACAATGTAATCTTTTGATGATCTAATAAAACACATCTTCGTTCCTCTTCATTGTTGATCCTCTGACTGCTTTTATTTAACTACTGCTTTCTCTTCGTTATTAGTTTTTGGCCAGAATGGAATTGATATCTGCTCCTGATACTGAGTTGATGCGACAATGCAATGGATATTATAAAGCTGGTCATACAAACCTAAGTGTATCAGAGATTGTCGACATCCTTGGTCACGATGCCTCAGAACAAGCAGTTGAGGCTTACCGGTACCTGAAGGATTTACTTGATAGATCTGTGGCCAATAATATGGCATACTACGAATTGATCGAGGAACTTCATTGTAGCTTAGAAGATCTTCAGAATCAACATAATGAATCAACTGCTTTGCTGCATAAGGAATATGAAAATAGATATCAGCAGCTCTCTTCTGAAACAGGCCATAAAAAGATCCTCGCTGGATATGATATTAGGGAAAGAACTCTAAAAGGTGAGGTTGAGGCCTGCAGGCAGATTGTTGAGTTGTTGGAACAGGAGAACAATAATTTGCAGAAAAAGTTGGCTCAGTATGAATCTGCAGCATCATCTTCCACTGCTTTAGTGCCAGTTACTGATGAAGGTTTCTCGTTCTTAGAGGTCGAAAATGCCAAATTAAGGCAAGAACTGGATGACTTAAGAAGATCTGCTATTTCTGGGACTGCTCGGGGACGAGGTAGAGGTTCTCGGGGGCGAGGAAGAGCTGCTCAAAATGTTGCCGAGGAGCAAAGTTCTCTAATCGCTGCTCGGAGTCGATCAAGAGTCCTTAGTCGTAATGTCGAAGAGGCTCGTACCCAATCTACTTTGGAAACTCAGGCATTCCAATTAAACGTCAAAGATCGAGCTCTATCAGAAATGTCCAAGAAAAATCTATCCTTGGAAGATCAACTTACTGCAACGAAGTCTGCTCTACATACTAAGGATCTTTTTGCCAAAAACCTTCTCGAACAATTGGATAGATTAACCTTTCAATTTCATAAGCAACCCAGGGAATTCTGGATGGCAGGATATAATGAAGCTCTTGTTCATTTGGATGCTCGTATTGAACATGCCAACAATGAAGGTTATAAGCAGGGGTGGTTGAACGCACTGGGTGTGTTAAAATTGGAGCAAGGGCATTTTTTATGGGATTATCATGCTCCAGGGTTACTAGACTTGCCTGTGCCACCTTTCAAATTGGACATGGCCTGGATCCCAGCTCGTTCCATTCCTCGTAGCTTAATTTCAAAATACCTCAGTGATTATAGCCTTCATTCCCAAATCGAAGTATCTCGTCCAGAGCATCTAATGGAGACACCTTCAATAATGAATGTCAGAATGTTGAAGGACTTGAACTTTATTAATTCTCCCCTTTGCCTGGAAGATCCTCCTGCTGGCGAAGAGCCTATTTCTAAAGCAAAGGGCAAGAAACCAATAGAATAGGACTATCAATGTAATAGTTAGTACATTCATGTAACCTGTAATTTATTTTGAATTTTAATGAAAAGACTTTCATTTTCTGTTTACAAATTTTGCTATTGTCTTGTGTTTATCAAACACCTTTATATTTGTGCATATGTATCTATTAAAAAGATAACAATAATATTGTTCATTAAGCAACTTAATAAAAAGTTACAAGTATCAAGGTTGTTCAATCACTTGAGTATAAAATGTTCAAAATATTTCCAACCAACCAAAGTGGTTAAATAATGTTTGTCGACCAACTACAGTTGATGGGATTTTATCCCTGACCAGCCATACTTGGTTCAATTTCAAATATTTTCATAAAATGTGTCCGACCAACCAAGGTCAATAATTTGTCCCCGTCGACCAACTACAGTTAGTGGGTTTTTATCCCCGACCAACTATACTTGGTTCTCTGGGGAACTTTTTGTATTAATCTTACCTCCCGACCAACATAAGTTGTAATGTGAGAGTATATTTTTATCTTACCAACCGTAATTGATCATGCTGATGTACACCCCTTAACCAAAGGAGTAGTAATGGTTCTTTCGAACTATATGTCCACTAGATATCTTACCAACCGTAGTTGGTCACACTAGTGTACGTCTCCTAACCAAAGGAGTATATTTTTGGTTCTTTCGAACTGTCCACTAGATATCTAACCAACCGTAGTTGGGTCACACTAGTGTCACCTCCTAACCAAAGGAGTATATTTTTGGTTCTTTCGAATTATCCACTAGATATCTTACCAACCGTAGTTGGTCACACTAGTGTCACCTCCTAACCAAAGGAGTATATTTTTGGTTCTTTCGAACTGTCCACTAGATATCTTACCAACCGTAGTTGGTCACACTAGTGTCACCTCCTAACCAAAGGAGTATATTTTTGGTTCTTTCGAACTATAAGCGTAGTGTATTACACTAGTATTCCCCGAAAAACTTTCGACAGAAAGAAAATGGTGAAACATCCTCGTTTTATTTATACTGAAGGAAAAGCTTTACATTTTACATTACTGATAATACTTGCGCAGGTGTTCAGCATTCCATGCATTCTTAAACTCCTCTCCCTCTAGAGTTGCTATTCTGTAAGTTCCTGGTCGAACAACTTCCACAACTCGATAAGGTCCATGCCAGTTTGCTTCCAGTTTATTATGCTTCTGAATGACCTTCTTTAGCACATAATCCCCCTCTTTTAAATCGCATTTCTTCACCCTTTTGTTGTAGAACAGAGCTGTTCGTTGTTGATAAGTAGCATTTCTGATGGATGCCTCTTCTCTAACCTCCTCGAGCATATCCAAATCCAGTCTTCTCATTAAATCGCTGATTGGGGAATTAAAATTCAGCACTCTATGTGTTGGGAGACCCAACTCGGCAGGTATTACAGCCTCACTTCCAAATGCTAACATGTATGGTGACTCTCCAGTTGCTGCTCGGGGAGTTGTTCGGTAAGCCCATAGTACTGATTGGAGCTCATTAATCCAATTTGCTTTAGCTTCACTTAATCTCTTTTTCAAACCATTTAGTAATGTTCTGTTCGTCACCTCAGTCTGTCCATTGCTTTGGGGATGGCCTGGTGATGAATGAAACTTCAAAATGTTCGACTGATGACAATAGGCAGCAAATTCTTCGTTATCGAATTGTGTTCCATGGTCTGTGATGAAAGCATGGGGGAGACCATATCGACAAATGATGTTCTTCCAAATGAACTGATATACCTTCTCGTACGTCATATCAATTAGTGGTTCAGCTTCCACCCACTTAGTAAAGTAATCCACTGCCACGACGAGGTACTTGAACCTTCCTCGGGTCGTCGGCAATGGTCCAACCAGATCAACCCCCCACATGGCAAATGGCCAAGGTGAAGTTATGGGTGTCAACAATGCTTGTGGAGTTCTTCGGATGGAGGAAAAACGTTGGCACTTGTCACACTTCTTGGTATAGGCTATACAATCAACCCTCATCGTCGGCCAGTAATATCCCTGTGTCATTACCCTTTGCAAAAGTGTCCGACCTGCTACATGAGCTCCACAAGATCCTTCATGGATTTCTTCAACCAATTCCTTGACTTCTGATGGATGCACACATCTCTGCAAACCTTCCATAATTCCTCGTCTATACAAAACACCATAAGTTAACACATACCGAGCAACTTTATACTTAAATTTCTTGGCAGCTAGCTTGTCCTCCGGTAATTCTCCTTCTTCAATGTATGCCCTGATAGGATCCATCCAAGATGGTCCTAAATCAAGGGTAATAATCTTCACCGTCAGATCTTCTTCTATGCTCCGACTTTCTAATACTTCAATTGGTATCGTTCTTCGCAGCTCGGTGCGCGTAGCTGACGCTAATCGGGCCAATGCGTCTGCCCTAGCATTCTCCATCCTCGGTATTCTCACCAATTGAATAGCATCAAATTCTGTCAATAACTCCATCACCTTTGCATGGTACTTCACCATTAATTCTCCCTTAACTGCATATATTCCCATCATTTGATTCACAATTAATTGAGAATCACTGAAAACAATTATTTGCCGTGCCTCCATAAATTTCGCTAAATTTAAGCCTGCTATCAGGGCCTCATACTCAGCCTCATTATTGGAGGCTTTGAATTGGAATCGCAAAGCATATTCCATGTCAATATCATCTGGGGTGTTTAAAACAATCCCTGCTCCACAACCAGCTGTGCAAGATGATCCATCTACATATAATCTCCATGTAGGTAACTCGTCTTCAAATTTCTTATCTGTCAGAACTCCTCGGTAAAATATCTGCTGTTTTCTTTCATCATCCCCTGGTATCTTTCGTTCCTCGTCGATCATCTGTTCGTGCCCTTTTACCAACCGGAGTTGGTCTGGGCTTGAATATGATGATTTTTCTACATCCACAAGTCCTTTTACCAACCTTAGTTGGTCTGGACCTGTGTCTGTTGATCCTGTATCGTCCACAGGTTGGTCAGCAAGCACCTTTTGTTCCTCGGGGGTATCAAGGTATGTGAACTCTGCTATAAAATCTGCTACAGCTTGCCCTTTTAAGGATGATCTAGGTTCATACACAATATCATATTCACCAAGTTCTATCGCCCAATACATCAGTCTTCCTGATTTTTCCGGCTTATGGAGGGCTTGTCTTAGCGGCATGTCGGTGTACACAATGATGGCATGGGCCTGGAAATATGGCCTCATTCTTCTACTTGCCTCAATTAACGCTAATGCCAATTTTTCTAGCTTTGGGTACATGATTTCTGCACCTCGGAAAGCCTTACTTGTGTAATAAATTGGCTTCTGGATTCCATTCTCCAATCTGATCAACGCCGAGCTGACTGCATTCTATGATACTGCCAGATACAAGTACAACTTTTCTCCTGTTATTGGCCTAGACAGCAATGGTGGGGCTCCCAAATACTTCTTCAAATCTTGAAAGGCCTTCTCACATTCATCAGTCCACTCAAAACTTTTTCGCAGTGTTTTGAAGAATGGGAGTCAGTTATCAGTTGCTCGGGATACAAATCTGTTGAGCGCTGCAACTCGTCCTGTAAGACTCTGTACTTCTTTCTTCGTCGTTGGGGATCATATCCCTAAAAGAGCTTTGATCTTTTCTGGATTTGCCTCAATACCTCGTTGGTTGACGATGTATCCGAGGAACATTCCTTCTCGTACTCCAAAGGTACACTTCGTCGGGTTGAGCTTCATTTGGTATTTGTCCAGTTGATCAAAGGTCTGGCCTAAGTCAACTAGATGATCAGTATCTCTCTTGCTTTTGGTGAGCATGTCGTCGACATAGACTTCCATATTGCAACTGATTTGTTCGGCAAAAACCTTGTTCATCAGCCGGTGATATGTTGCACCTGCATTTTTTAAACCAAAAGGCATAACATTATAACAATAAGTTCCCCTTGGGGTAATAAAAGAAGTACTTTCCCTGTCTTCAGGTTTCATTTTGATCTGATTGTAGTTAGAGTATGCATCCATGAAGCTGAGCAACTCATGTCCCGAGGTAGCATCCACTAGTTGGTCGATTCTGGGCAATGGAAAATGATCTTTTGGGCATGCCTTGTTAAGATCAGTGAAATCAACACACATTCTCCATTTATTTTTCTTCTTCTTTACCATTACAACATTTGCCAACCAATCTGGATATTTTACATCTTCAATGAATTGGGCTTTCTGGAGCTTCTCGACCTCCTCTTGTATGGCCTGGTTCTTCTCGAGACTAAACACTCTTCTCCTCTGCTTCACATGCTTGATCTCCTTATTCACATTGAGCTCATGACATAAGAAGTTTGGATCTATTCCTGGCATGTCTTCATGACTCCAAGCAAAAGTATTCTTCCTATTTCTCAAGAAAGTTATCAACTCCTGTTTTATTGAAACATCCAACGACGATCCTATCTGGGTTACTCGTTCAGGATGCTCGTCGTCCAAAATAATATTTTCTGTAGATTCCACCACCTGTCCTTTTACAAGTTGAGATTCATCCCTAGGGTCAAGAGTTTCAATTTCTGTACCTTCATCTACTTCGTAAGTAGTGGTATTTTTCCTTGATTCTTCAAGTTCCTCTTGCTCGGCAGACGAGTAATAGCATTCCCGAGCTACTTTTTGATCACCTTTCACAACTCCGACTCCAAAATTTGTTGGGAATTTCAAACACTGATGTACTGTAGAAGGAACTGCTTCGAACTTCTTCAATCCAACTCTTCCCATGATGATGTTGTAGGCTGACTGCACATTCTTATCCATCACAAAGAAGCGTATTCTTTCCGTTCGACAATCAGGCCAAGTTCCGATGAATATATCCAACTTGATCGTCCCAAGTGGAAAAACTTTCTCGCCAGCAAAACCCAAAAGGGGCCTATGATAAGGTTCCAATTGAGATAATTTCAAATTCAAGCTATCAAAGCATGAATAGTACATTATGTCTGCCGAACTACCGTTGTCTACTAACACTCTTGAAATCACCACCTCTTTCATTCTCATTTTGATCACCAAAGGATCGTCATGAGGGTAAAGAATACCTGCCAAGTCGTTTTTTGAAAACCGAATGACTAGCTTCTCTTTGTTTACTTTCCTCGGACGATCATCCTCGGCCAGATTTATTCGCTGAATATACGAACAAGCTTGAGCCTCCCCGAGGTAAGCCTTTCTTTCTGCAGTAAGGTCTCCTCCTCCTGCATCTCCTCCTGTAATAACATTACAATCAGATGACCCAAAACGTATGGAAAATACCTCTCGTTCAGGCTGCCTTGGCTTCTAGGGAAGATCAGGGTCATCATTTGGATCATCTTCGTGGTCCCTCTTCTTTTTCTCCTCTGCACGACGAGGAGATCTAGATCTTTCTCTAGTTCTATCATCATTCTTCCTCTCACCCCTGCGATCTAGATATTTTGATAATTTTCCTCTTCGGATGAGCGTTTCAATCTCGTTCTGAAGGGCTATGCAATTTTTGGTCATATGGCCATGATCTTTGTGAAACTCGCAGTATTTGGCCTTATTCCTCAGATCAGGATTTGTCCTCAGTTTTTCTGGCCACTTGATTTCCTCGCTGTTCTTGATTTCTTCTAAAACATGATTAATACCCATTTTCAATGGAGTATAATTATCGTACTTCTTTAGGACTTCCCATGACGTCCTATTATTCTTGGAGTGCTTGTCACCACCATTACCTTTCTGATCTTTCTTCTTAGACTTGTCGACCTCCACCTTAGTTTCTTTATCCATATTCTTCTTCGCAGACATAGCCTCCTCGGCATTCATGATTTTGGCTGCTTTTGCCATCAATTCGGACATAGTTTTAGGTGGATCTTTGGCCAAGGTGTAGTACAGCTTGTTAGGTAGTAAACCACTCATCAAGGCAGTGATCGCTGTCTTTTCTTCGTAATCTATGACTTCCAACTTCTCGTTATTAAAACGAGTTATGTAATCTCTAGTACTTTCACCTGATTTTTGCCTAACACTTAGCAAGTGTGCTACTCGCTTTACGGGCTTTGCTCCAAAACAAAAATTGCCAATGAACAGCTCGGCTAACTGAATAAAAGTTGAAATCTTACCCCGAGGAAGATTATTGTACCATATTTGTGCAGATCCGGTAAGAGTTCCCGAGAATGCTCTACACCTCATCTCGTCGGGGACGGCATAGATGTCGGCAGCAGCTTGGTATTGTTCTATATGAAGAACAGGATCTGTCTTTCCATCATACTTGGGGGTCACCACAGGTGCTTTGAATTTCGATGGTGTAGGAAAATCCACAATGGCTTGTACAAAAGGTGTCCCCTGAACAAAAGTTCTCTGTAGGGGGTTTCTTGCCTTAGCCATTTCTCCCAGTCTATCTTCTAACCGCTGAATGGAACCTTTCCATGCTTCATTTCCTTCCTCAGGCCGCTTAGTCCGAGCAATTGATTGCTCTGACGTAGCTTCCTGAGATTTATCTCGACGAGTAGCTGGTCGTGATTGTGCTGATCCTTCTCTCAAACCTGATGGTGGCCGAAAACTTCTCGATGGAGCTCTAGGTGGACTTATATTCCTCCTTGGTCCTAACCGACTGAAAGGAGACACCCTGCTTAATCTTTCCAAAGCGCTAGCTCTCTCCGGAGAGAGAGTAATATGTTGATCTATATCCGTAGCCCGTATCGATGAGGTTCGCCCAGGTTGATACGTAGAATCATTAGACTCCCCATTGCGATATGACCCAGTACGTCTGGATCGTGATTGCCCACGATCACTCCTTTGTCCTGAATAGGTAGGTGCACCGCCTTGAAGAGTTTGAATGAGTTGCCTCATAGATTCTTGCATGGCGGTTTGTCCTTGAGCCAGATTTGTCATAATTCCAGCCAGATCTGGAGGTGCAGATGGATTTGGAAGATTTCCAGTATTTCCAGCATTTCGATTACTGGATTCTGGATTATCTGCCATTGATAATAAATGATTTTTGTGAAAAACGATAGTAACAGTCGTTCCCACAGACGGCGCCAATCTGTTGATGTAAAAAACTAGATTGCTCTAATTATTCAATCACAGATAAATAAATAAGACAAAGATTTTTAAAGTGGTTCGGCTAGGAATAAAGCCTACGTCCACTGTTATGTTATTGCTGAGTGTTTGCAAAATTCTTGATTACAAGTTCTCTCAAGAAATTCCGGTCTCCTTGAATGGGGTTGATACAAGGTATTTATAGCCTTGAGGCTGTACATGAAAGGTTCGATACATTAAATGATATACATGTGGAAGGGTAATACATTTAATGCAGCGTGCGCGTCAAGAATATAAGCATTCAATGAATATTTGAACTGTTGATTATCAGGAAATTAATGATACGACCGAGGTGCAGCTCGGACCGCCATAGTTGCTCGTTGCTCAGGAGTTCCTCGGAGCGCTAGAGTACCTCGGAGTGCTAGAGTTCCTCGGTGTATCCTCGTTGCTCGGAAAGAATCATGGTTGGTCGGGAAATGAACTTTCTCGCTGCTATTGTGCCACGTAGATTGACACGTGTCTTCGTATTATTCGTCCACATCAGCATATTAATTTTGGTATCAACACCAGGTTCGATCAATCGACCCATGAATGTCGATCGATCGATGGATTGATATATCAATTCCTTCGATCGATCGACGGCTAATGAAATTGGGGATTTGGTTTAATTCCAAAGTTTTCTTTACCTCGATTTACCTGGAATCTTATTAATGATCTTTTAACTATAAAATGACTTAGGTAAGGTCAGTAGACACATAGTTGAGGCCAATTTAGTCTTAATGACCGTAAGGTTTGAGACTTAGACCGACGCGAGTCCACCAACTGTGTCGCGTATTGAAAAATTATAAATCAGGTTAGGGAAGGGTAAAGGTAATCTAAGACAAATATTAGTAGGATAAAGATGTATTAGCTCCTAATATTAATTAAGGGGTAACTAGGACCCTACGAGTAGCGAGTGATACTTAGGATTATATGAGAAGAGGTTATAATTAGTATGTTGAGTATTCAAGAGTTATATACTACATACGGATTTATATGTGATGGGTTGTGTGTATACCTATTGAATAAAATGTGTATATAGGTTATGTGAATACCAATTGCTGTGATTTGATTATGTGTGTGAACATACCTACGCTTCTTGCTATCAGGAGGCCTCCGCGAAGAGGGCGATTCCACCTTGACGATTCCAGTGAGGTCTGGATGTGTGCCCTAGAATATGGAACTTAGGGCGGCTCACTATGTGTTGTGTATTAGTGGGATCGACGTGTCGTTTGGGTACATTAGGTATGTTCATATCCCAAAGGCTTACAATTACGTTCGCCTCCAGTTGAGCTGATTGATTTTGGGTTGGAGGAGACATGCCGAACCAATACTCCTTGATTTAGTACAAAAGGTACATGCACTTGATAGCAGAGTATGCCAGCATCACGAGGCGCTATTATAGAGATGCTATAGTTGTATATATTATATATGTGTTAAATATATACAAGTGCGATATATGTACTTATGTGTGATCGTAGAACTGATAGATAGTGTATATCTAAAAGTAAGATAAGTGGAGAAACTTAAATAAATGACTCAATAATTGTCACGGCCAAAATTAGTAGTAGGGAACGAGTGTCTTGACATGCCACCAAGGCAACAAATATTCGGCAGTAAATTGTTTCCTTAAATAAATGCAGCGAAAATACAATCACATGAAACACTGAAATTAAAGGAATTACGCCATCAGAGCTTTCTAAAGGAAACCTCATTTATATTAAAAGTAACGATGAATTACAACTTAAGACAAAATTTAAAGCTTATTACAAGAGAGCCAAACATGCTCTAAATGATAAAACAAACATAATAACAAAAAGAGCTCTAAAAGCTGAATCTTCAACACAGTCCTTTTTCGTTCCCTCCGTGAACCTACTTATTTCCTGAAAAATGGTTATTTATACAACATCAGCTAAAAGTCGAGTGAGATTTAGTCTCTAGATATTCCAGTTTTTTTAGAAAATTGATACCTATTCAATTTCCAACAGAAGGCATATGCATACATGGACAGGAATTTGCAGTAAAATATATAAAATAAACTAGCAGTATATATTTTCAGAATAATCACTTAAGAACAGAAAAGATAAAACAATTTGAACAATATATCAATTATTCAATTTTATTTTAATGCCCATGTACGCTCTAATACCCAGATAAACAGATTGTGTTACCAAATGTTTCCACCCGGCAACAACACAGACAGAAAATCATGACATCTGAAACAACGCCTTATTTAGGACACACCAGTGATAAACCAGCTGGGAAGGTACCACCCAAGTATTTTCACCCAGTAGTCAAGGCCAACATAGTAAAAGAGTTTCCATAGGCCGAATAAAAAATTTCAGAATTCAAATCAGATGTTTATATCGAGAGATATAAACATATAACAAATGAAAGAATCATTGGTATTAGATGAATTTTGAGGATTAAACATTTCACAAAATATATATAGTTTGTATAATATCATATAATTAAAATACGCAAGGAATTTCACAGAGTAATCACTTAGAACAGAAGTCTAAAGTCACAGATGCTGAGTCTTGGATCACTCGTTAATTCTTAAGACAAAACTTCTTCTTAAACTTTCTCGTATTTTCTCTCTGATCTTTGGAATGAACTTCGTGTAAGAACTGATCCTAAGGCCTTATTTATAGGTTTCCAAAGTTATTTGGGTGTTGACATGTGTCCTGATGACTAAGCGCTTATTTTGGTGAGTCGTCATTAGCGTGTCACGTAAAGGGGCTGTCTTGTAGTCTTAATTCACCAGATGGCGACACGTAATTTCTCTAATTACATGACATGTGTTTTGTCCCTTCCTTTAAAGGCGACATGTGTACTGTGGAGGTGTCAAAACTAAGCATGAGGTGTAAAGTTATTAAGGGTATAAGGGTCATTTTACACATGAAAGGGTATTTTAGTAAGTTTACACCATACAATTTCAATATTTCTTAGGGGTCCTAGAAAATATTTTATTTATAAAATGGTCCTTTTTTATATTTTTATTTTAGTCCCTGAAATATTCTTTATTTAAAATCAAGTCCCTAAAGTTTCATAAATTTAAATTTTCTACCCCAAAACTTATCATTTAGCTTAGGATATGCCATAAGACTTTGATTTAATTCATTTTGATGAAGAAGGAGGTTATTTCAAAGTGTTTAAGTCGGCCAAACCAGCCTCTGCTTCCAACCAATGAAAATATTACACATGGTGTGGTAATAAGACAAAATATCACTTAAAGGATGGACATATTTGCCCTTATTTCGTAATTTTGGTATAACTTCTTGGTCGAACCTCCGTTGTAAACACCGTTTGTTGTGTTACAAACCTAATTCATATATCTACAACTTTTTACCTTTTACCTCAAGTTAATTTTTATATTATAATAGCCAAAACTAGTCTCTAATATGAACATTCCTACCGAAAACTTTAAAATTTTATGTTTGTAACTAATTTGATATTTCATGATTTATGAAGGGAGGATTAGACTAAAATAATAAATTAATATTATTCATATCACATATGAAAGAATACAACATTTAAAGCTATATATGAACATATAAAAGTGGGGTCATTTCAGTAATAATATGTGGGTAATATATTATTGATATTGTGGCAACATGTCGTATGGGTAATACGAGAGATCTAGACCTACTGAGGTTATTTAAATACATTATATAGTTGGGATGGTTAACATAGCTAGATAGGGTACGTTAGGCATGTAGATTAGTTGAGAGGTGAGGATCTCAAGGGTGTATACGTGAAACTAACATGTGTATCTAAGAACTTAGTTAAACTATCATTTAAACACTTGCAAATTTTTTTCAAACTGTTTTCTTGTGCTCTAACCCGTGTCAAAATATTTTCAAAACCTTTTAGGTGTCTAGCCACAGGGACGCCCAACTTGATGATTCTATCCTGGGATGCGTAGATGTAGCACTTGTGGAGGCTTTTAAGAGTTTCTTTAGATGTTTCAGTTGATTCATTTGTAGATAAGAGTTCTTTCAATATTTTATTTGTGCATGTTTCCCCTTCAGACTATTTGGTTCTTCAGTTTATTTATCAGAATTAATTCAAATTTCATTTTTTTACTTCAGATTGTGGTTGGATTATTGTTTTGAGAACCAATGGTTTATTCAGTATATTTTGATTATATATTTGTCATGTGATTGCTCAAACTATTATTGTGTTGGTCGTTTGGTTAATTTATTTTAGTTCCACTTGTTGTTAATTAAGTGAAAGATAAAATTTTCCACCAGCTTAATATAACATAGGTGGTTAGTAATTAAAAAGTTTTTCGATAGTGATGCTAAGAATGAGGCAAATGAGATGGTTATTTTGATAAAGGACTGATCACCCGTGATTAAAATAGGCGAGGTGTCGTAGATGGTGTTAGAGTATTAGGTTCTAGTGTCCATAGGATCTGTACGTCTTACTACGATTTCCGTGTAACGTTCATTGACATAGAGCCCTATTATTAGGACTGTTGTATGCATGATTGCGCATATGAGATTACGTTCTTCTGCTATTATATTTGTACTGACTGTGAACTCATACAATTCGATATATTTTTAGATGCCACCCAAGAGAAGACGAGCAGCGAGAGCAGCAACTAGAGATAATATGAGGAATGCTCAGTAAGGGCCATAGGCAGTGCAACCACAACCACTATAGGGGTCAATGTCAGTAGCAGAGGTGGAAGCGATTATGGTGCAGGTAGTTAATGAAGTGATGATGGTCATAGCTTTCCATTTTCCTCAGGCCCAGAAGCCACCACAACCAGTGGCACTGATTGTCCTGGCCCACTTGGGGCCGTCAAATGGGCAAAGGGTTTATAAGGATTTTCAGAAAGGACACCCACTCGAGCTTCCAACCACAATGCAAAAAAAAAAACTAAACTTTAACTACACTCTTGCGCAGTATAGTGGCGAGTCTGGGTATCGAATCCACAAGTAATGTTTGATAGATTTTAATTGATTTATTATTTCAAAAAATAAAGTGTAAAAGATGATGATTGAGTGAGAAAGAAAAAAGGGAAAAATAAAGAAGTTAACTAAAACTAATTGGAAAAATTAAGGTAGAGACACAATCCCCCAACCCTAGAGTATTGCAGGTATAATACATAATCATAAATTTAACAGATTAATTTGACCCGGAATTTAGTACTCCCAAGCATTACGTATACGAGGTTCAAGCCCGCGTCATACTTAATCTGAGGATGAGTAAATCAGTATCGCGATAGTAGCATTCAAATTGCATTCTAAATCATCACGAGTACCCAGAGGCAAACGAGATATAATGATCTACAATTGTTGTGTAACTACGCAATACGGTCATAATCAATCATTAAATTCAGAGGACTAAAATTATACACATGCAATTAACACATCAGGTTGGGTTCATATATCCCAACCTTTAAAAACCTAGCCTAACATGGTGAATAATAATAAAAGTGATGGAAATAAAAGTTACCACGACTGAAGAACAAGAACATGCAAGAAGAAATCAAAGATTGAAGAAAAACCGAAAAAGCTCTTGAATTAATGGGGCAAAGTATGTAAATTCTTCTCCTAGATGTTCCTACTTGCTATGGAGCTTTTACATCAATGAAATATGAATAAAAAGAGTCCTAAAGACTAAATATATAGGCTAGAGGTCGTTTAGAAGAGTCCCCAAAACATAAAACTCTTTTGGCTAAAAGATAAGCACAAAATAAAAAACCCGTATCTGCCAATTTGTCACACTTAGAAAGCGCGACAAATTTTGTAACGGATATGGATCATGACTAATTTCGTAACGGATCTGGTGCGTGACAAATGGGCGGACTGGTTCTTTTTTCTCAGCTTCGATTCGGTTTGGGTCTGACAGCTTTTTTTCTTGGATTTCTTCTCAACTTCAAATGGGCATAACTTCTTCACCGTAGCTCGGATTGAGGTGCCGTTTTTTTCCAATGTTCTTGTAATTGAAAGATATTTAACTTTCTAGTTGGCCCCACCTCCAGACTATAGCTGAAAAATTACGAAAATGCACTTTAACTCCTCGATTCTTGGTTTCTTTCACTATTTTGAGTTCTTTTTGGCACTAACTTGCATGACATATCGGTAAAACACATAAGAGATACACAAAATACGAAATACTTGCCAAAAAGGGTTAGTAGCATAAATATGAGACAAATCCAAACTATTTACACTGCACGGGATCATAAAAATACCGAAATTAAGGGGATAAATGTGAAGAATTTATGCCTAATCAGCGGTTTAACTACAAATACTTTCTGCCAGCCGTTGAGACTGAGATGCAGAAAAAGTTAAGTGAGGTGACTCAGGGAGATCAATAAGTAGCTGAGTACGAGGAGGAGTTCATTCATTTGACTAATTTTGTTCCGGACGAAGTGAACAGTAAAGAAAGGAAGAAGCTGAAATTTATGGATGGTTTAGCCTAGAGGATCAGACATCATTTGATTGGAAACCCTGCAATGGTAACTTATACAAATGTCATCAATGTTTCACTTTTACATTGCCAGTACCATCGCTTCCATGTGCAGGGAAGCAAGAGAGGATATGAGCATAGCTAGGTGGGCAAGGCTCGAGGGAGAGGTACTAGTGGAGCACCACAGCAACAACAGTAGTCAGGCAGACACCAGGGGTAGGATTCCCAGAAGGGGGATCAGGCAAAGAGGTTTAGATCTGTGGGCTATCGACTCGATGGAGGTTTTAAGCACAATAGCAGCAGGTTCCTCAGGGCTAAGGGAATAATGGGGGAGGCCAATAGGGCCGAGGACATCAAGGCCAACAGCAGGGTTAGCACCGTCAAAGATAGAGAGATTTTCCAGGCCAGTGCTTTATTTATGGTCAGACAAGCCACAAGAGGAGGGACTGCCCACAGTAGGGTAGAGCACCGTAGAAATAGGGTACCCCGTAGGAGCAGCAGGCACAAAGACCACTTACAACACCAGCCCCACTTTCCCCACCACAGCAGGAATAGTTGCAGTACGGACGTGTTTATAATGTCTGAGATGCCGTCATACAGTAGGCCTCACAGGCACCACTGATAGTAAAGGGTAAATTTCCTATTCACGGTCTTGAGGATAGTATTATTTTTTATATAAGGGCATCACATTATTTTATAGAGACCAGATTTGCATAAGTTGTCGGTCTATTAGAGATAACTGGTAGTATCCTTATGTGTGTGGAGTCACCGTTGGGTAGTGGGTCACTTATACACTCGATCTATAAGGGTGTGGATATCAATGTGGGTAGATTATGCTTAGCCACTGACCTTATTATGTTAGATATGGAGGGGTATGGTGTTATTTGGGTATGGATTGGTTAGCTAGATACCGAGAAATAGTGGATTATTTCGGGATGACTATTGTGTTCTCAATTCTAGGATAAGAGATATTCTTAGTGGCGATGCCTCTTCCCGAGGGAGGGTCGAGCATACATTTGTATTACATTGAGTGGGAGGCCTTACAGGAGGTGGTTGTTTCATTAGACTCGATTCTAGTGGTGAGGGAGTTTTAGAATGTATTCCAGGAGATAACTGGGTTGTCGTCTGACTGAGAAATTGAGTTCTTTATTGACCTAGCATCGGGTACGAGGCTTATAGCCCGAGCGCCTTATCGCATGTCCCTATTCGAGATGAGGGAGTTGAGGGAGCAGATTCAGTAGCTCCTGGGGCAGGGTTTCATCAGAAAAAGTACATCACTGTGGGGTGCTCCGGTGTTGTTTCGTCAAGAAGTGGGATGGATCACTTCGATTGTGTATCAATTATAGGGAGTTGAACAAGTTCATGATTCGAAGTAAATATCCACTGCCTCAGATCGATGATCTATTCAACCAGTTGAGCGGAGTAGATTACTTTTCCAAGAAAGACCTTAGGTTCGGTTATCATCAGTTGTGCATCCGAGAGGATGATGTTTCTGAAACTACATTTCTGACACGCTATGAGTCGTACGAGTTTAGGATGATGAGATTTGGACTCACCAATGCACCAATAGTATTCATGGATTTGATAAACTGAGTTTTTAGAGAGTTTCTTGATTAGTTTATGATTGTGTTCATCGATGATATTTTAGTTTACTCTTGCTATGAGGATGAGCTTGCTGAGCATTTGTGGATGGTGTTATAGACACTACGTGATCACCAGTTGTATGCCAAATTTGAGAAGTGTGGATTTTGGCTTTGGGAGGTGCAGTTTCTGGGCCACATTGTGCCTTACATGGTTATAGTGGTTGATCTGAGTAAGGTATCGGCGGTGAGGGAGTGGGGACAACCCAAAACACCGACCGATGTTCGCAGTTTTCTAGGGCTGGCCAGATACTATAGATGTTTTATTCAGAGTTTCTTGAAGATTGCGGGTCCATTGATGAATTTGACTCGCAAGGGGGTGCCATTTGTTTGGGACGACCATTGTTAGTTGTCTTTTGATGAGCTAACGGACAAATTGACCTCAGCATCTGTACTCGCACTGCCTAAGGGAGGAGTGGAGTACCATGTCTACACTAATGCATTGATAGAAAAGACTTTTCGGTGTATTTTTGTTATTGCTTGAAAAGCTCTTCTAATCAAAATCCTCAAATACCTACCAAATATAATATCTCAAGTGTAGCGATAAGTAAGGGTATCAATCCACATCAAGGGGGTAAGCTATAGACAAACTCAAATGTAGTTCAATTTTTATTTTCTTTTTGGAATTTTACTATTTCTATTTTTTTTAGCTTTTTTAAATATTAAAACAATTGGGTGAGGTGAAGTGAAATAACACTAAACTAAAATGTGAGATGAAAACAACTAACTAGAAAGTGACTAAAAGTGAAAAATAAAGTCTAACTCTAAAATAAGTGAGGTAAATAATTGTGAGAACAATCAAGGAATGGGATTATACCACAAATTTTAGTTATTCTAATTAATTAATTTAATTATTAGAACTCTCCCAAATTAATATCAAAATTATAAACCAACTCTCGTTGCAAATGTAATTATAATAGTAATATTTTAGAAAATTAAGTTTAACACCCCACAACTCTAGAAAAATAGATCTACACTCCTTTTAATTAATCACCTGTTAGGATCGATCAATTAAAATTTATGTAAATCTTAAAAAATAAATTTAGAGTTGAAATTCAAGTTATAATACCCCACTTAAGAAAACCCTATCTCTAGTTCGAATCTAAAATGGGTATTATAATTATAATTTCGATTTTCTCTCGAAAATTATTTACCCTCTCTCGAGGCGTAAATTTAAGGGTGAGGGATCAAAATTAACATTCAAAGGGAAATTTCAAGTAATCAAACTAATTAAACTAAAATAAGATCAAATAAGGGTTTCCCTCCACCCATTGAAAGGGGATTTAGCCTAACATGGTATAAGATTTGACAAATTAATAATCAAAGGCATAAAATAAATGAGAAGAGAAGAGAACAATCAAACACAATCTCTTGAAGTGAAAGTGAACTCTTATTTCCTTGAAATCAAGCACAATCCATCCAATATGATCATTCAACAATAATCAACACAATTGAATTTCACACATTTCTCACTCACAAATATCTAAAAAAATAAAAATAAAATTATTTACGAATATTTCTACCTAATTTATTCTAACCAAACTCTCTACTTTTCTCTAGAATTTTCTCTCTCTATTTGATATATCTCTCTATTGGGGTCTTGAGTCTTCTTTTATAGTAGATGCATGGCACACATGGGGCTAAGGGGTATTTTTGGGAAGGTTTAATGTGCATGGAAATGAGGTGTGTACACATGAGGTAAGAGAGGTGTGAGGTCATGTGGGTTAAATGGGGTGACAAAATCTGATTTGGTTTAGAGGGTATAATGGGAAGTTGGGTTAAATAGGTACTTGGGGGTATTTGGGTAAAATGATTAAAAAGGGAATAAGTTGGAATGTGGGGTTTTATTTTGTGTTTGGCTTTGGTTTTGGCAGGTCGTGGCTTTTGGAAATGGGTAATGGTTGGACATGGGTTTATGGTTTCGTTGGAGGTTCCGTTGGAGGTATTCAGGTTTGAAATGGTGAATAAAGGGTTGCGGGTTCAGGCGGGAAAGGCAGTTGGGCGGCGACGGGTTGTCGCTGGAGTTGTCGGGTTAGTGGGTTTTAGGACGCCATGGGGGTCGGGGTGCACAGGGCTGGTCATGGTTCGGAGTAGGGTCGGGTAGGTCCGATCGATGCCGGGTTGTGGAGCCGGCTAAGGCGCGCCGAAGTTGGTAGGGGCGGTTCAGGTCCAAGGTGGGCAGGTGCTGAGAGTTGTACGCCGGCGGGGGTTTGAGCAGGTGGGTATTGGGTTTGTTGTGGACTATGGGCATTAATAGAGAGAGTTATGGTTGTAGTTGTGTTAATGGAGATGAGGTTGTTAATGGGGGAAGAGAGATGATAGAGAGTGTGAGGTTGGGAAGAAGATGACGTGGGTTAGATAGGGTGTATGAGGGTGTAGGGTAATTGGTGTGGATGAGGGTTTGTGTTGTGTGTAGTGTAGTTTATGGGAGGTGTAGGATAAGTGGGGTGTGTGTTTTTAAATTGTGACCCTTAAAAGAATAAAATAAAACTAAAATTAATAAAAATAAAAAATAAAAATAAAATCTAACTAAAAATAAAACAAACCAAAAGCAATAAAAATATTAAAACTACAAAATAAAGTCTTAAACTTATATAAAAACTAAAATAAAACAAAAGAAATAGAAACTAAAAATCTAAATGAAAACTAAATTCCTAAAAAATATAAAATCTAATAAACTAAAAATAAACTCCTAAAACTAATCCTAATAAAACTAAAAACTAAGAAAAAACAACAATAAAATAGAAAAATAGAAAATAAAAACTAGAAATCCTAAATAATTCCTAAAAATAAAAATGAATCAAACTAAAAATATAAAAAATATTAAAAAGGGACAAATTAGACACACACAGGGCTCGGGGTAGGCTTAGGCTCGTGATAGAAATGACTTTTCGGTATATTTTTCGTTGCTTGAAAAGTCCTTCTAATCAATACCTCATGTACCTACAAATATAATAAACTCAAGTGTAGAGGTAAGTAAGGATATCAATCCACTTCCAAGGGAGTAAAGCAAATGGAACAAATTCACATGTAATTCACTTTTTATTTTCTTTTTGTACTTTTTCACTTTTCTAATTTTTTTAGCTTTTCCAACATTAAAACAATAGGGTGAGGTGAGTTCTAAACTAAATTAAACTAAATGTGATATGATAATAACAAACTAGAAATTTACTAAAATGAATAATAAAGTCTAAACTAAAATAAAAGATAAGTGAGGTAAATAATTGTGAGAACAATCAAGGAGTGGGATTACACCACAAATTCTAGTTATCCTAATTAATTAAGTTAATTATTTGAATTCTCCGAAATTAATATCAAAACTACAAATCAACTCTGGTTGCAAGTGTAATTTTAATAATAACATTTTAGAATATTAAGTTTAACACCTCACAGCGCTAGAAAAATAAATCTACAATCCTTTTAATTAATCACCCGCTAGAATCGATTAATTAAAATTTATGTCAATCTTAGAAATTAAATTTAGAGTTGAAATTCAAGTTATAATACCCCACTTAAAAGACTCCTATCTCTAGTTCGAATCTAAAATGAGTATTATCACTAGAATTTTGATTTTCTCTCGAAAATCATTTACCCTCTCTCGAGGCTTAAATCTAAGGGTGAGGGATCAAAATTAACATCCAAATGGACTTTTCAAGTAATTAAACTAATTAAGATAAAATAACATCAAATAAGGGTTTTACCCCACCCCTTGAAAGGGGTTTTAGCCTAACATGATATGAAATATGACAAATTAATAATCAAAGACATAAAATAAATGAGAAGAGAAGAAAACAATCAAACCCCAATATCTTGAAGTGAAATTGAACTTTTATTCCTTGAGTTGAAATTCACATCCCTTAATTTGAATGATTCAAACACAATTACATCAAGAATCTCACTCAATTTAATCCTCACAACAATTTATTTTCTCCTCACTATCTAAAAATAATAAAATAAAAATTCTAATCTAAAACTACACTAAAATGGTATTTTCTCTCTCTACAAATTCCTATCTCCTCAGTCTAGATATATGATTTGGGGTCTTCTTCTTCAATTTATAGTAGGCATGGAGCATGGGGGTAAAAATGAGAATTGACTATGGTGAACATGTGAGAAAGGTAAGAGCACATGTGCATGGGGGTGTGAGGTATCAGAATATAATCTGATTTGGGTCAAATGTGCATTTGGGTGCACATGGGAGGTGTGAGGTATGAGGTTAAAGGGGTAATTTTGGAAAAGTATTAAGAAAGGGTATTAAGGGCAAAAGGTTTAAAAGTGGGTTTAATTGGCGTGTGGCTTTAGTGAGTTTGTCTTTTGGTTTGGTTGGCTTTTGGTTTGTTGACATGTGAAGTAAAAAAACGTGTATGGCTTTGGAGAAATGGGTTTGGGTTTTGAATGGGAAATGGGTCTTGGATGAAAATGCCTTTGGTGGCTTTTGGGTTGAAATGGGTAAGTTTGAGTGACCGGATATGGGCATAGAAGGTGGTCGCCGGACAAGGGGGTAAGGCCGTCGGAGCTCGTGACCATCGTCGGATTGAGCCACGCCAGAGCTGGCGAGAGAGAGAGAGGCCGGAGATGGGTTTTCCGTCGGCGGGTCTGTGGTCGGGTTGGGATCACGATAGGAGGGTTGCCGGCAGGGGTTCTGGTTTGGTGTGGTCTGCCGGATAGGGTGTCAGGGACGCTGCCGACGAGAGGCCGGCGGGTTGGAGCGGTTTCAGGAGGAGAGAGAGTGGTGAGTTTTGTTTGTGGGTTTTGTGGTAATGGTGTGTTAATGGGTTTAGATGAGAGAGGAGATGGTTGGAGGTTGAAGAAGAAGTGGTGATGATTGGGTGTAGTAGGGTGTAGAGTAGGTGTGTGAGGGTGAGGGTGTATGGGAATGTGTGTGAGGGTGAGGGTGAGAGTGTAGGATAATGTATGGGATTTGTGTGTGTGTTTCATTTGAACCCCTAAAAAAAATTAATAAACACTCACTTAAAACTAATAAAACTAAAACTAAAAAAATAAAATCTAACAAAAAAAAAATAAAACAAACAAAAAATAATAAAACTAAAGAATAAAATCCTAAGCTATAAAAAAAACTAAAATAATAAAACAAAAGAAATAAAAAATAAAATATGAAAACAAAAAAATCCTAAAATATAAAATCTAATAAACTAAAAATAAAATCTTAAGACTAATCCTAATAAAATTAAAAACTAATAAAAATCAAAATAAAATAAAATTATACTAATAAAAATAAAATAAAAAAATCGAAAATAAAATCTAAAAATTCTAAAATAAACCTAAAATTAATCCTAAAAAATAAAAATGACAGAAATTAAAAATCTAAAAATATTAAAAAGGACACAAACTAAACAAACACAGGGTTTGGGACCGTTTAGGCTTGGTTTAGACTAGGTTTAGGCTCGGGTAATGTTACGGGGTTGGTATTAGCTCCATAAAACGCACAATTGCCTTGAAATACGCATTTAAACACCGCAACGTGCATTTAAGCCTACAAAATAAACATTTAAGCACATAAGACCCATATTGTCGAGAATTAGCAACAAAAGTACGTCTATTTGGGGTATAAATTGTACAGTTTTTGGTGCTTATCACACCACCCCCAAACAGAGCGTTGCTAGTCCTCGAGCAATAAAATAGAGAGAAAGAGAAAGATAAGAAACCAAAAGTGTACCACTTTCGCGGGCACTTGCGATTGCACTTAGCATGTGCAACAAGCCTTTAAACCTATAGGTTGCCCTACAGGACGAGGGAATATACCCACAAAATTCTTTATTTGCAAAAATTTATTGAAAGGCAGTCAATCTCTTATTAGACATAGAATAATCGCTCAATCCATCACATGAAAAATGATTTGAGAAATACAAGCTAGAATGTGTTAAAATTTTAGCTAAGTAAATACATAAGGCGCATCTGTGACAGCCCGCTCTAAATAATAACGGGTGGCCAGCCCTATACTACATAAATCATGGATCTCAGATGGTACAGTCTCAACATCAACAACTAAACACAATAATATAAGGCTAACTACCCGAAATCATTAAGTGCGAATTGTCAAAATTTAAAACTTTTATATTTAAAAACAACAACAAAACCAATAATGCAACTCAACTAACAATAAACATCTAACTATGATGAGTGATAAGTGCAAACTCCAATAAAATAAAGGAGTACAAAACAATGTACAAATAAAATATCAGCAATAAAGTACCCGAATATGCTGTCGGGTAACAGACAGTACAATAATCTGATAAATAAAATATGAAAGTGTTAATCTACAACACTTGAATACTAACTCAATACAATTGAATCCTGATCTAGATATACAAAGATAGGAATCGACTAAAGCAAAGTGCCGCAACAGTCCGCTACTGCCACAGCTCCACAAATACCCTGGATGGATAACATCAAAGGCGTCCTTGCGGAGGAACACCTGAAGTAATACAATATATATACATGGAGGAAGAAAATATAAACGGGTCAGAGCCCGAGTTTGAAAAACATTTTATACCAAGTGTATTAAAATGCATAATAATTATAAATGCATTATTACATGATTTAATGGAATCGTCCTCTCCATAAAATCCATCTCACCTCTCAACTAAAGCGCGCACTAAGCGTATGCACGTGATCTCCAAATGGATGTTCGATTCTAATTTAGGTAAGAGGATTCTAACTTAATCCCAAAAGAAGTACTTAAGTTAAATCATCTAACCTATCTCCCAATACATTTGTTTCCATAATTTATAAGTTATATACATTAACTTTAATGTAATAGTTATAATTATCTTTATAATGTTCATTTGTTGAACACATAAAGTTACATGATCCAATCATGTCCACATCATCACAATACATCAACAATCTCATTTACTAGAATATTATATTTTCTAGTGATGCCCTTATAAGGCATGAAACCATATATATAATTATTATATGATTTATTAGCATCAAGAGTTAAGGACTAAACTCCTCCCGATTCTCAACACGGCGCTGCGTTTCGTGCGTGGGACGTCTCGCCGAAGCGAAATCCAAACAAGGAACCCCCCCGTTACACTACTCCTGACCGTATCGATCCTCGGGGCTCATTATGACCTCAATGCAAGATTCATGTAACCCAAATGATTATTATCCAATTTTAATTAATTAATATTCCCAATTCTAAACAGTACACGGCGTTTCATGCGTGGGACGTCTCGCCGAAGCGAAATCCAAACAAGGAACCCCCCTGTTACACTACTCCTGGAACTGTCGATTGTCGGGATAGGTGATATATATATAATTAATTATGAGCATTAAGGACTAAACTTATCCCCAAGTTCCAACATTACACTGCGGTTCGTGTGTGGGACGTCTCGCCGAGGCGAAATCCAAATAAGGAACCCCCCCGATACACTAATCCTGGCAATGTAGGTCGTTGAGGTCCATTATGCCCTTGATACCCAAGTACAAACACAAGCGATAATAACCATCCAACCGAGCTATAACTCGAAGGACGCAGGCTCACATGCTATCATCTTCCAGCAGCCCATATACGTAGCAAACTGGGGCCACCTGGTGGGGTTCAACGACACCCACCTCGTGATCTACTCACGCACACAACGTCCGGAAAGCGGTCATAGTTCCTAACCGGCAAGTGAGAGCGACACATACCCACGACCTCTCACCCCCAATATATATATATATATATATATATATATATATATATATATATATATGTCATTTGCTGACCACAAAGGACGACTATGACCTGGGGAATATCCACATCCTGCTTTTCTAGTCAGAATGCTCACCCTCTACGCACGAAACTTCCCAATGATAGCAAGGAGGGGGTATGCTTAACATGTATATACACCATCATATAAGGTATACATACATCCCACATAATAAAGATATACCATTATATAAGGTATACCTGCAACAACATATTTATTTTCATTATACGCTCTTAGGCGCAATTTGATTAACATCATTGTTTAGTATATCTCTCTCATGGTACACCAATCGTCAATACTCACACATTTACCCCACTTAGTATATGCTATACTAATTCTCGCTTGAAGCTCTCATGTCGCTTCTAGTATGGATTGCCTTTCAAATCTATTTAAGTTAAGGATATTCTATATCCTAATACACCTCAATTAGCATTTCTCATTGTGTGAGATATCTCCCAAATCAATCATCAATAAGGATATTTCTATATCCGTATGCACATCAAATAGTATTTATGATTCTCCATCCATTATAGGGTTCAATTCAGTTTATGAACCTTTTTAAAGTTATCCCATTTGGGATTGGATTTTAAAGTCCATTATCTCTAAATTTGTCTCATTTATTCATATAATTGTAATTATCATCCCCAAGTCGAATCTCCAAATCACGGTGGGCTTCCCCACTTAGAATATACCAAAATCTCTAATCGGTAATCCCCAACTTTAATTAATATGACTCCAATAATTTCGTACGATGGAAACCCTCTAAAAGTCTCCAAAACATACTCCAAATCTCTCATATAGAGGCCCCAAATCGATAACCTCAAAAAAACGGTATGAAATTCTCCTTAGAAAACATCTCCAAAAATTCCCCTGTTTCCGAATCGATTCGGCCCAGAAACGAATCGATTCGGCCCATCCGAATCGATTCGGTCCAAAGGATCTGGGAGTCTGCTACATACTGAATCGATTCGCAAGGGGCGAATCGATTCGGCCCTAAAGACCTGGGCAATCTGCAACAGACCGAATCGATTCGGTAGGGGCGAATCGATTCGGCAAGTGCAGCAAGCTACAAAATAGGCAATTTTCTTCTTAACCCAAAATACCCAAAAATCATTTTAATCATCTTCCAACTATTTTGATCCAACCCAATCACAAATACAACATTAATATTCATTCTAGAATACCTATAAACTAATTTCTAACCTTAAATCCATTTTATACACTACAAATCTAAGGTTTTTCCCAAAACTTAGTTTTTGTCAATTTAAACCTAAAATACAAAATTCAATCCACAAATCATGCAATAATTAATACACAACAATTATTTAGCAAGTTTAATCACTTGCCTCGGGTTCGTAGGGTCTGAATCCGCCTTGAGATCGCGTATTTTCCCGGAAATCCTCTTTCTCCCTCTTTTTCTCCTTCCTTTTCTTCTTCTTTCTTCTTCTCTTTCTTTCTATTTCTCTCTTTGGAGAATTGTTTCTCCCGTAGGCTAAATATGCCTAAATCCCAAATTACACATCTTTAAATGATAATACATACTTTAAATGACTCGGTAACTTTAATTAGAGTTAAACGGTCCTAATTTATTTCAGAACCCAAATAGACCCCAACTACAGTCATTTCGACTTTCTTGACCCTTCCGAAAATGATGGTACCCTTAGAATTTCCATTCGACACACTTTTTAACGACTCCAAATTTTGACTTTAATTGCCAATTTAATTATTCTACAAATAAAATAATATTTATTTCTCCCAAAATAAATAAATATTCGTCTCCAAGACCTCGGGTTGTTACAACATCCTTCCTAGAACTCAACGTGTGTAGTGTGAATCAGTCAAAACGGGTCGAGTATCACAAGAGTAATTCCTAAATTGCATCTTTGGAATCAATGCTTCAACTCCAAATCTCACGGAATATATCTCTCTCAAACGAACTCTCGAGATTAGGGTAAGTGTATCACTCTTGTGTATGAGGAGGTGAGTAAATGTAAGCAAGTTCAAACGTCTCACACACTTATAAGAAAGAACGAACATATAGAAAGAAAAGTGATCTCATGAAAGAATGCTAATCACTATAGTGAGAACGTCGAGTTATTCACCACGTTGACTTTCATTTGCCCGAACACCTAGGGGAGATATGGATGTATATGGGTGAGGGGAAAATGAAATGGGAAGGATATGATATATGAGGTATGATGGTGTATGATGGATGTGTGAAATGATGGATATATGATGGATGAGCGAGAAGAGTGTACTATACTTTAGGCACAAATGTATTTATTTAAAAATTAACTACAAACTCTCTTTCTTTTCTTTTCTCTTTTTTTTTTATAATTTACTATTTTTCTCTCTCTCTATATATTTTTCTTTTTCTTTTCTTTTCTTTTTTTTTCCTCTCACTTTTTAAACCAACATTGAAGACATTTACATTTGAAATCACACTCTTTTATTTGAAAATGAAAGATGATGTGTTAATGTGGTGGGGAATGTGTATGGATGATGAGGGGAATAAATGGGAATATGGAAGAATATAGGAATGTAATGGGTGAAGTGAACGGTAAATGGTATGTGTATGGATGAGAAACTAGTATTCGGGACAAATTTTAAGACACGCGTTTCTTACTACTCAAAAATGATGTCGTTCTCAGTGATCAACCAAAATTTTATGAAAGATAATGAGATCATACAACAATTAAATACGGACCCAAAAGAAGTTGAATCAACATGTGACTCGGAGATTGCATAAAATACTCTGAAAGGGTGAAAGGCACAAATCTCACAAGCTAAAGTCTCGACTAGTGATCCTTAAGGTTCTCTTTAGAATTCTAGTACTCCTCAACTCTTAACCATAGTGACGTGATAAGTGCACAAATGTTGTTGAGTCTAGAAATTCATGGTGCAATATGCCTTGCGATGTATTACATAAGCTATTATAAAAACTATTCTCTAGCTTGATTCCTAGACTTTTGAAAGATGGATGATTGAAAATTCACATCAATGAGTGAGATGAAAGAAACTATACGAAAATTTAAAAATCAGGTTTAAAACTCAAATTTTTTCAAAAGAGGCACGATTTTGATAAAATTTCCCACCCCCAAACAAAAAGGAACATCATCCTCGATGTTAAGTAAAATGATTTTTTAAAATGGAGAGCATATGGTAGGAAAGAGTTTACCAGAATCAACCGCTCATGAAGTGGAAAGATGTAGCCAAGAATAAACCTGAATAAATGATAAGAGAAAAAAAGTGTGCAAGTCCATAACATGATAAAGCATAGGGTGATGTGAAACACCACCCCCAAACAGGATGAGACTAGTATAAGAAATGCGGGCTGCCTCCCGGTAGCACTAAGTTTAATGTCTTCAGCCAGACCGAACCATTCTCACCCTAAAGATAAGATCTATGAAAGCGCGGGGTGGCAGAAAAATTAGGGTGATGAGAATCACCCCCAAACAAGACTGAAGCGTCAGTCTTGCTGGAAACAGGCTAAAAGTGGTCAATGCACTTGTATAGCAAAGTGCATCACACGATGCAAAGCATCGGTGGACCAAGGGTAGGTGGGAAAAAGGGCTAAGGTGAGGGTGGAAAGGTATCGGTCACGGGCCTTGTTGAGCCTAAAGGTGAGGGCAACTATAGGGCCCTATAAGCATAGTGCTCAAGTTGGTGAAGGAGGCAAAAAGGTTTGAAAAGTGTAATGGGATGGGCCTCATAGAAATTACACGACCGTTTTATGAATGGGCGATGATAATTGTCGTGCCGTGACAAGCCAGGGAGCTGTTGAGAAAAATTAACACCACAAGAGAGTGGCGGGCATGGAAGAACAAGCTCGGTGTCACGGGAGTGGAGAGTAGCACCAAAAATACTCTAGTGGATGGAGGATGGTTTCAGGTGAGGATCTAAAAATGTAGATGGAAACTTGAAATGCGCAAAATCAAGATCCAAACCAGGTGGTGGGGTGGAAAGGATAATGGGTGGTTCGGGTGGGATAAACGGTGGAGGAAGATGATCCAACTCAAGAGTGGGAGACACACACTCATTGGGAGGAGTAAAGGAATACTCATGAGGGAGTGTGGTTTCTAAATAATGAGTTGTCAACTTCTCCACAAGAATATCATCGGTGAATGTGGTGGATGGGTAAGACGAGGCACCAAGATCGAAGATAGAGGAATCACTAGAAATATTAGGCTCAAAGGGAGCCATGCATGATGGGATATCATCCATATCCGGATAGTTAGGAACTATCACGGATTCTATCTCGGGAAAATGGTGAGCACTCGTAGCCGGAGCTAACCTAGGATAAATTGGTTCCTCGGGAACACAAGGGTGAAGCTCGATAGGTGTAGACTCGGGCATGTTTTTGGATGTGGAGGGAAAGGGAATAGGAACCTCAAAGTGGGGTTCAGGATGACATGGTGGGATTGGATCAGGCTCACTATATAAAGGTAAGTCAACACAATTTCGACTTGGGACCCGGACCATGGAATGGTCCCAACTTCGAGATTGTCGAGGTGGTAGGGTTGGTCACACTCAAAATTTGTGTCACGATAGGACACATCATCATCACACTCGGTTGTAATGATGGGTGGGTCCATGGGAATATCCGACTCTCTCGCACACTCCAATTCATTTAACCTTTGTTCAAGTCTTTGGAGAGCTTGAGTTTGAATTTGAGTGGCTCGCTCTTGCTCAAGGATGAACTTTTGCAAGAGGGTTTCGAGAGCGGATGTGGATGAAGGTGTTGGTGGAATGATGGGTGGTGGCGGTGGGTGAGGTGGACACAACTTGCAATAATCGTGAGTGTATGGAGAATACTCATATGAAGTGTGTGGGGTGGGGCCAAGTGAATCATACACGAAAGGATCGCTTTCGATCCCCAACAACAATGCCATTTGATAGAAATGACTTTTCGGTATATTTTTCGTTGCTTGAAAAGTCCTTCTAATCAAAATCTCATGTACCTACAAATATAATAAACTCAAGTGTAGAGGTAAGTAAGGGTATCAATCCACTTCCTAGGGACTAAAGCAAATGGAACAAATTCACATGTAATTCACTTTTTATTTTCTTTTTGTGCTTTTTCACTTTTCTAATTTGTTTTAGCTTTTTCAATATTAAAACAATAGGGTGAGGTGAGGTCTAAACTAAATTAAACTAAATGTGATATGATAATAACAAACTAGAAATTTACTAAAATGAATAATAAAGTCTAAAATAAAATAAAAGATAAGTGAGGTAAATAATTGTGAGAACAATCAAGGAGTGGGATTACACCACAAATTCTAGTTATTCTAATTAATTAAGTTAATTATTTGAATTCTCCCAAATTAATATCAAAACTACAAATCAACTCTCGTTGCAAGTGTAATTTTAATAATAACATTTTAGAATATTAAGTTTAACACCTCACAACTCTAGAAAAATAAATCTACACTCCTTTTAATTAATCACCCGCTAGGATCGATTAATTAAAATTTATGTCAATCTTAGAAATTAAATTTAGAGTTGAAATTCAAGTTATAATACCCCACTTAAGAGACCCCTATCTCTAGTTCGAATCTAAAATGGGTATTATAATTAGAATTTTGATTTTCTCTCGAAAATCATTTAGCCTCTCTCGAGGCGTAAATTCAAGGGTGAGGGATCAAAATTAACATTCAAAGGGATTTTTCAAGTAATTAAACTAATTAAAATAAAATAACATCAAATAAGGGTTTTACTCCACTCCTTGAAAGGGGTTTTTTCCTAACAAGATATGAAATATGACAAATTAATAATCAAAGGCATAAAATAAATGAGAAGATAAGAAAACAATCAAACGCCAATATCTTGAAGTGAAATTGAACTTCTATTCCTTGAGTTGAAATTCACATCCCTTAATTTGAATGATTCAAACACAATTACATCAAGAATCTCACTCAATTTAATCCTCACAACAATTTATTTTCTCCTCACTATCTAAAAATAATAAAATAAAAATTCTAATCTAAAACTACACTAAAATGGTATTTTCTCTCTCTACAAATTCCTATCTCCTCAGTCTAGATATTTGATTTGGGGTCTTCTTCTTCAATTTATAGCAGGCATGGAGCATGGGGGTAAAAATGGGAGTTGGCTATGGTGAACATGTGAGAAAGGTAAGAGCACATGTGCATGGGGGTGTGAGGTATGAGGATATAATCTGATTTGGGTCAAATGTGCATTTGGGTGCACATGGGAGGTGTGAGGTATGAGGTTAAAGGGGTAATTTTGGAAAAGTATTAAGAAAGGGTATTAAGGGTAAAAGGTTTAAAAGTGGGTTTAATTGGCATGTGGCTTTAGTGAGTTTGTCTTTGGTTTGGTTGGATTTTGGTTTGTTGACAGGTGAAGTAAAAAAACGTGTATGGCTTTGGAGAAATGGGTTTGGGTTTTGAATGGGAAATGGGTCTTGGATGAAAAGGGCTTTGGTGGCTTTTGGGTTGAAATGGGTAAGTTTGAGTGACCGGATATGGGCACAGAAGGTGGTCGCCGGACAAGGGGGTAAGGCCGTCGGAGCTCGTGACCATCGTCGGATTGAGCCACGCTGGAGCTGGCGAGAGAGAGAGAGGCCGGAGATGGGTTTTCTACCGGCGGGTCTTGTTGTAGCAGCAATTTAAATGCAGAAGTAAATAAGGAACGAAATTACCCAATTAGGAGCTCATAAACCGAGGCCGAAAAAATATAAGAAATCCGGAACTAGACAGTTTATAAATTTGGCTGAGTCGCGGACAAAGTCGCTCTCTTCAAGGTGTTTCGCGGCTCTGCCCAAATTGTGCCAACAGTCTCAATAGCCTCGTCACCCCCAGGATAAAACAGCCTCCAATAAAATACGAATTGCTAGCACAATCCAATTCGTTCAATGAACACCGATTCGTATATATATATTGCTCGAATCTTGAAATATAATTAATCTTGTGGAAGATTAATTATTCCCTGTTCTGTGTATAAAATTTTGTAGGAAAGAAGTTTCCAAAAAAAAATTAGCCGGAACAAGTATAAGTTCTCTCTTGCAGAATTTTTCTTTTGTTCTCTCTGCAGAATTTTTCTTTAGTTCTCTGTGTTTAATAATGGAGTCTAATGGCCATATATTAATTATGAGGATAACGGTCAAGTAAACAATTAGATGATAGTGGGAGTAAAACCCGGATGCTGTGTCTAGTGGATTCAAAAGGGTGGGTGGCAATTATGCCCCACTACAATATTCAACTTTTGCAAAAGGCAGTTATCAATTAATGATCACTGTTCCAACAGGTCTGTGGTCAGGTTGGGATCGCGATAGGAGGGTTGCCGGCAGGGGTTCTGGCTTGGTGTGGTCTGCCGGAGAGGGTGTCAGGGACGCTGCCGACGAGAGGCTGGCGGGTTGGAGGGGTTGGTATTACATGTCACGGGGTTGGTATTACCTCCATAAAATGCACAATTGCCTTGAAATACGCATTTGAACACCGCAACGTGCATTTAAGCCTACAAAATAAACATTTAAGCACATAAGACCCATATTATCGATAATTAGCAACAAAAGTACGTCTATTTGGGGTATAAATTGTACAGTTTTGGGTGCTTATCAGCTCGGTTTAGGGTAGGCTAGGATACGGGGGACGGAATTAGCTCCATAAAACGCGCATTTGCCTCGATATAAAGCTTTTGACACCGCAAACGGACATTTGACCTGCAAGATAAACATTTAAGAACATAAGATCCATATTGCTGAGAATTAGCAACTAAAGTACGTCTATTCGGGGTATAAAATGTACAGTTTTTGGTGCTTATCATGCATCCTTATAGGGACTTGGGGCTATATTACAGCAGGAGAAGAGGGTTATAGATTATGCATGTCGTAAGCTTCATCCCTATGAGAGGAATTACCCCATGCATGACTTGGAGTTAGCAGTGATTGTGTTTGCCTTTAGGATTTGGAGGCACTGTCTATTGGGAGAGCAATTTACTTTATTCACGAATCACAAGTCACTTCAATATTTGTTCACGCAGAAAGATCTGAACATGAGGCAGAGAAGGTGGTTGGAGTTCATGAAGGATTACCAGTTTAATATTCAGTATCATCCTCAGAAGGATAACATAGTAGCATACATGTTAAGTCGACGACATGCAGGGGAGACATCAGAGGTTTGGAAAGAAAAGTGGGGAGAGCTTCGACACGATGATGAGATTTCCAGGGCCTGTATGTCTGTATTAGCTGTCACGCCCGAGATTATGATAAGGGTGGTGAAAGCACATGCAGGGGATCAGTATTGCCAGGACAATGTTTTTAAGTTGTTAGCACAGTTATACTCGATCAATTCAGAGGGTGGTTTGTATTTTAATGTGAGGCTCGTGGTTCCAGAGGATGAGGATTTGAGACATGAAGTGATGTCAGATTCTCACGGATCCAGATTTATGATACATCCCAATCGGGATAAGATGTACTAGGATATGCACAGGCAGTATTGGTGGTCGGAGATGAAGCGAGACATAACGGAGTTTGTCTCTAAGTGTACTACCTTCCAGCTAGTGAAGGTAGACCATTAGAGACTGATAGGGATATTACAGCCACTCGAGGTTCCCGTGTGTAAGTGGGAGATTATCTCCATGGATTTCATTATCGGGTTATCATTATCGCAACGAGGTCACTACTCTATTTGTGTGACAGTGGATCGATTTAATAAGGTGGCCTACTTTTTACTGATTCGTATGAATTTTGACACGAGGTAGTATGCATAATTTTTCATTGCTAAGATAGTACGATTACACGGGCGGTTCAATTAATATTGTGTCCGATAGGGACAAGATCTTTGTGTCCCATTTCTGGTAGAGCTTTCAGGAGGTGATGGGAACGAATTTATGGTTAAGTACAACATATCGCCCATAGACAATTGGGCAGACAAAGAGAGTTAATCAGATGCTTGCGGATATGTTGCGGATGTGCATACTTGACTTTGGGGGAGGATGGGAGAAATATCTTCCTTTGGTGGAGGTTGTGTATAATAACTCCTACCAGTTCACAATCAGATCAGCATGGCGCCATTTGAGGCACTATACAGCTGACCTTGTTGTTCGCCCGCTTGTTAGTTAGAGGTGGGGGGATAACAAGCTACTGTGGCTAAAGATAATTCAGGACACCACTACCAAGATTGAGCTAATTCGAGGGCGCATCCATATAGCTTAAGATAGGCAACAGAGTTACGCCGATGCAGACAAGATTCACATGGAGGTTGAGGTTAATGACCAGTCTTTGGTACGGGTGTCTCCTGAGATGGGGGTGATGAGGTTCGAAAAGAAGGGGAAGCTAGCACCGAGATATATGAGACCATTTTTTGTCATTGAAAGAGTGGGACCAGTGGCATATAGGCTGGGACTACCGGAGCACTAACAAAAAGTTCATGATGTGTTCCATGTATCATCGCTAAAGAGGTATTGGAGGAGTGAGAGATTTTTTTGCACGTTCCATTAAAGGAGATCACCTTGTAGCCTGATATTTCATATAAGAAGAGACCAATGGCGATACTTGATTGTAGTAAGCATAAGCTGCGGTATAAGGTGGTACCCTTGGTTAGAGTTCAATGGGGGCACCACAATGTCGATGTGAGAGCGGGAGCATGACATGTGTGAGCGGTATCCAGAGTTATTCACTGCAGGTACCTACTAATTTCATGGGCGAAATTCCTTTGTAAATGGGAAAATATGTAACACCTCGTATTACTGAGAATTTATTATTTAATTAATTCGAGTATTTTTAAATTACACTTGTGCCGTAATTTAATTGAATTAATTATTATAAGTGAAGTAAAAGTATTAATCAAGAGAGATAATGGTTAATATTTATGGAATAATATTACTAAGTGAAAAGTACATGATTATTTTACGTCCTAGTGAGTGGTAGTAACGTGGTAGCATTATATCTCAACCGAGAGTCGCGTGTAGACTAATTGGGATTCTGATAGGACTTTATTGTAGAGTGACTCAGATGGAAATTTTGAGATCACAGTTGATTTCGAATGGATCGAGATAGTCATAATAGTTTACCTGAGGGTTGTAATTAGGTTTCGAGGCCTTTTTAGTCATAACCGAGCCCACACGGGAGTGTTCGGGTCACTTGGGCTGTTTGCTTAATTTAGGGAATTGGGACTTAAAAACTAAGGTTAGTTATTTGGGGCAGTAAGATAACATATCTCAAACCCTAAGAATCAAAGGAGAAGGGAGGATAGGCCATTAGAGAGGAAGAAAAGAGAGTTTGGAGGTGCAATATCTTAATTCATCCACATTTGTCACCAGAATCATGATAGGGAGCAAGGGAGGAACCTTTATCACACAACACAAAACGAATTCAGACTTGTTTGATAAGGCAAGTGTTTATCATTCATGATTTTATGAGTTATAATACCCATGTAGAGTAGGGTTTTTGATTTAATAAAAACTGATGATGTTCTTAGGAGTTTGATGAATATAACTCATAATAATGGGTACTATTGAATGTATAAAGAATCCACATATGTAGAGTAAATGAAATCAGATTATATGTGATAATTAAAATGGAGAAATCTGGGTAAATGGATGATTATGCGTCATGATCACTTAAACTAGGGTTTTTGTGCATATTGAGTTTTAATTAGTTCTTAGATAGATTTAATTGAGATTCGGTGTGTTATTTACGTTAGAAATCATCCCTAGACACATGAAGTAATGTTTACTTATGTTTCTTGGGAGTTTTGGAAAGATCCATGAAGGTTTGAGGTGTTAAACATGGAAAAAAATGCAACTAGGGCGTAGTTGTCAAACCTAAGATCAATCGATCCACCCATGAATGTCGATCGATTGTCGGCTGCTAAAATTAGGGATTTGGTTTAATTACAAAGTTTTTTTTACCCTGATTTACTCAAAATCTTAGTAATGTTATTTTAACTATATAAGGACATAGGGAAGGTCAGCAGACACATAGTTGAAGTCGACTTACTCTTAATGAGTGTAAGGTTTAAGACTTAGATCAACGAGAGTCCACCGACTATGTCGCGTATTGAAAAATTATAAATTGGTTTACGAGAAGGGTAAACGGTAATCTAAGGCAAATACTAGTAGGATAGATATTATTAACTACCGATATTAATTAAGGGGTAACCAGTACCCTTTGAGTAGCGAGTGATACTCGGGATTATATAAAAATAGGTTATAATTAGTAAGTTGAGTATTCGAGATTTATATACTACGTAGGGATTTATATGTGATGGGTTATGTGTATACCTACTGAATAAAACGTGTATATAGGTTATGTGAATACCTATTATTGTGATTGTATTATGTGTGTGAACATACCTACGCTGCCTGCTATCAGGAGGTTTTCACGCAGAAGGCGATCCCACCTTGATGATTCCAGTGAGGTTTGGATGTGTGCTCCAGAACATGGAACTTAGGATGACTCATTATATGCTGTGTATTAGTGGCACCTGCATGTCGTTTGGGTACGTTAGGTATGTGCATATCCCAAAGGCTTAGAACCATGTTCCCCTCCAGTGTGTGTTGATTGATTTTGGGTTCGAGGAAACATGCTGAACTAATAGTCCTTGATTTAGTATGAGAGGTACATGGACTTGATAGCAGATTATGCCAGCATCAAGAGGGGTCATTCCGGGGATGCTATAGTTGTATATATTATACGTGTGTTTAATATATACAAGTATGATATATCTACTTATGTGTGATAGTTGAACTAATATATTGTTTATATCTAAATGTAAAATGAGTGGAGAAACTTAAATAAATAACTCAATAATAATATGTGGGTAATATATTATTGATATTATGGTAGCATATCGTATGGGTAATATGAGAGAGTTAGACCTATTGTGGACATTTAAATACGTTATCTAGTTAGGATGGGTAGCATATCTAGATAGAGTACGTTAGGTGTGCACATTAGTTGAGTGGTGAGGATATCAAGGGAGTGTCCGTGGAACTAACATGTGTATCTAATAAATGATTTAAACACTTGTAAAATATTTTAAAACTGTTTTCTTTGGCTCTGACCCATGTCAAAATATTTTCGAAACCTTTTATGTATCTAGTCACATGGATGCCAAGCTTGATGATTCTATCCAGGGATGCGCAACTGCAACACTTGTGGAGGATTGCATGAGTTTTTTTTATCAGACTTTATTCAGATTTAAGTTTTATTTACTTCATATTGTGGTTGGATTATTTGTTTTGGTAAGTGATGGTTTATTTGGTATTATTTGATTATATATCTATCGCATGATTGTTTGGACTATTATTGTGTGGGTAGTTTGGTTAATTTATTTTCGTTCCACATGTTGTTAATTAAATGAAAGATAAAATTTGGTATCAAGTTAATTTAACATAGGTCATTAGTAATTAAAAAGTTTTTCGACAGTGATGCTAAAAATGAACTAAATGAGATTCCTGATTATTTTGATAAAGACCACCCGTGATTAAAATAGGCGGGGTGTCACAGTCCTTCCTTGCATTTTTTCCTCTTTGATTGACATTGGTCAAGGGGTTGAATTTTATCTCTCCGAGTGAGTGAGAAGACAGTCTGGGTATGACCAAGGTGTCCACATTCCCACTTACCCTTCAAACCCCTTTCCCACTGAGCTATACTTGTAAGCATATTCTAATTTTATTTTTGAGGGGATGCTTTGCAGAATTGAAGGATTTGGTGGCCTTTTTGTTCCCGCTCTTGATTACCGCCCACCCTTCGGTTGCTTGTAGTTTAACTTCTGGCAACGTCAGATTTCATTAATTAATTAATATATTATGGATATTCCCTATGAGACTATTCCTACCAAGATACCCAATAATGATAAATACTTGGGCAAAAGAACTTAAAAAGAGTTGTGGTTTCTCAACACTATAGCGAAGACCCCCTCGAGCAAGTCACTCCCATTTTAGTGAGACCTTTGTGCGAGGAATTTATATATGCCAATCACCCTGAGCCCCAACCATCAAAGGACAAAGGAAAGGGTAAGGACACGTCTAAATCCCCCTCAAAGAGAAAGCATCGGACACAGACGTGCCAAATTTTATCCTAGCACAAGTAGAGACCGCTTCCCTCCTCCTTCACTTGTGAGGACTCAAGAAAGTGAAAAGAAGAAGAAAATGGCTGATCCCACTGCTTCCACAAGTATTCCAGGATAAAAATCAGACACTAACACTCTTGAAATTGAGCAGACATTCCAGAATATGCATGAGCAGGGCTATGAGGCTTTGGGTATTCCATCTCAGGAGCAGTCCCTCTCATCCTCCCCTCTCGCAGAAGCTACTCTAGATAATTCTCTTTTCCTTAGTGAAATTGTCAGTTATGAGATTTTAAATTCCCATTCTCTGCCTTACTCACTTGAAGAGGAGATGGTTAATTATGGAAGCGCCCACCTTTTCCTATGATGATAATAGTTTTTCTTCAAATGACATTGGTGTTATTGACTATAACTAAGGTCACTCGCCTGATGCTTATACTTTGTTGTCATCTTTAAGAGGCGCTATCAGCGAGGATGATGATATTATGATCTACTCGCCTTTCAACACAACCCCACCACTGGGAAGTTACCTTATGGCCAAGACTCTTACCCAAACATTGTAAGTGACTTCTATTATCTTTCCTTTGTTTCCTTTTGATTGATTTCTATTATATGTTTCTAACTTTAACTTTGTCTTTTTTTGAACAAGTTTCTTCCCTAGGGACGAGCAGTCCCTCAGAGGTTAGGGCCACCCCTCATTTGCACCTTCTCCACTCCCACGGTTGCCTTTCCTTAGTAAGAGAAACTCTATGATTGTCTCCTCTCTAGGCTTTGCTAGGGAGGCTTGTTCAAAATTTTTTTAGACTTGTATCTGATCTTACTTATCAAATACCTTAACATCTTTTGTCTTTAATTATTCTACAGCTTTCTACTATATTTTCCACTTCTACGAGGGGATCTTTTATGTCCCCTCGCTCTGTGAAGGTATTCACCAATATTTTCAAATACATTTTTTGACTCTCATCACCCACTTGTTTTCTACTCGTTCTTGTGAATTTAATTTTGTACATTTGTCTTTCTAATAGGTGACTGTATCCCCTAATATCCCTCCCTCCTCCTTAGAAGGCAATTCTTCCGTTGGGCTTTCTATCGCTGTCTCTTCAGAAGTACCTTATAGCATTTTCCTTTGCATATGTTCTGGTTTTGCTCCTACATCACTTTAAATCTATTACATTAGAAATTTATGTTTTACGGCTCTTTTTCGAGCAACCCATATACTAGTGGGGGAATACACCTACCCATAGGGGTAGTCATTCTGCCTCCTTTTGGGAGGATATCTATTCCCAAGGTTTGCCTTCCCATGAACAATAGGCCATTGGTCCAGCCTCTTCCTACATAACCTATGTACAGTGTGTTTACTAGAGGATCTGTCTCATACGTTTCTCCTTCAACAAAGGTATGTAGTTATCTAGCCTTGTTATTTTCCTCACTTGGTCTTTTTTCTAATACCTTACTTATTGGCAGGTTAATGCGAGCATCTATGCACCCCCTATGGATGATTTAAGTCCTCCCCCCCCCCCAAGGTTAAGGTATTTAATTTTACTACTTTAAATTTTTAGTAACTTGTGATTATAAACTTCACATGAGTTATAGCTCACTTTTTGTTTACTTTTATTTAAGGTTAGCATCAGCACCTTGCCACCAACTATTTTTTTTGCAGCTGGTGTTCAAATGAGCAGCTTAGCTGCCGTTCCACCTCAGGTATTTTCTTTATTCTCTTGGACTTTATATACTCGCAATTTTTTTTCTTTATTTCAGAGCATCTTGGATCACGAATTTTCCTTCTTTATAGGTGATTCCCTCGCTGGTCATTGTTATTGTGGACCTTCCTGTGAGCTTACCTTCGAGCACCTCCTCATTAGAGGTCTCTTAGGTACACTATTATACTTGGTATTGCACCCCTCTTACTTTTTACTACATAAGACATCTTGGTGACTTATTCCTTTTTTTTCAGGCGGATGCTGTTGAAGTCCCTCTATCTATTGGAACTGCTACGAGCACTATGGAGGTGAATCCTCAGATACTCATTTCAACATATGTTTTATTTAAACTTGTTTATCCTGCGCAAGTGCTCCCTAACACATCCCTGTTTCCTTGTTCTCAGGTTAGTGCATCGAGCATTTTGATGACTGTAGAATAGCTTGGGAGCACAGTTGTGAGTGAGGTACTATAATGTTATAACTTATTCATTCCTTTCTATTTTCTCTCCTTTTGTTTTCAATTCTTGCTATTGGTGTGCAAGTTCTCACCATTACGCCCCTTTTTCCCTCTTTTCATGTTGGTGAGGCAGGTGTTCCCATATTTGTGGGGTGTTTTTGGATGGATCTCCTTGTGTGTTGACCACTTGATAGCTACTTTTGGACCCTTTAAGCACTAGGGTAGCATCCCTGATGGGTAGGGGCTATGTGAGATGACTACGTGTCATGTAGAGTGGCTTGTATGGGGTTACCTACACCACACCAAAAAGTCCAAATTGGCACCCTTCAGTCGGCCAACCTTGTCACGATCATTGACTGTGATAAAAAACACACATTTTTTTATCACGATCGTTGACCATGACAAGCCCGTGACAAAGACTTGTCACGGTCATTGATCGTGATAAGATCATGATAACTGTACTTGTCACGGTCTTGTCACGATCATTGACCGTGAAAAGCCTTAAAAACTTGTCACGGTCAATGACGGTGACAAGTCCATGATAACTTTATCAGTAAACCCCCCCCCCTCTTCTTTTTTCCCACCATTTTCTATTCCCTCCATTTTCTCTCTCTCTCTCTCTAAGCGACTACGCTATCTCTCTCTTTCCCTACCAGGTATTTTTCTCCTCTCTTTCTCTTTCATTTGTATATATGTGTGTGTATATGTGCATGTGTGTATATATGTCTGTGTAAATGTGCGTGTGTGTGTGTGTGTGTGTATGCATGTGTCATTACAAGAAATAATATATATGCCAACATTTTTTTAGGCATTTTAATAAAACGTTGGCATAGAAACCATTTACGATGTTTATTTAAAAAGGTTACTAAATTTACCTGCGTTTTATTTAAACGCTAGGAATTAATGACGTTTAAATGGAAAACGTCGTAAATTATCGACGTTTCTCTTTGAACGCCACAAAAAAAAGAGATGTTTTGAAACAAAAACGCCGGGTACCATTTTCCCGCATTTTATTCCTACACGGAATATTCCAAACAAAACGTGGGACTCTAAATTTTTACCTATACTAGTTTCCCTTCAATACTCAATTTTATGATCTACAATTTTCATCCAATACGCCATCTGATGCTGTAGAGGAGACAATCAAGCCGTTAAATTATATCGGAGACAATCAATCTCATCAGGTACTGAAGTACTTTTTCACTTTGCTAATTTGAGCGCATCAATTACTATGGAAGTATTCTCGTAAATCTCATCAGGTAGTCGCAATAGGAAAATATTTGATAGGGTTTTATTTGGTGACAAACAATCTCATCAGGTGGCAATATCTGTAGAGTCCCACGTTTTGTTTGGACACAAAACAAAACGTTTTGGTATAAATCTAACAGCTTTGGTAGGGTTTTGTTAGGATTTTATTTGGTGTGATGGAAGATATGAGGGTATGGAGGTGGCAATTCGGGTCAACGGGTTATGTCTTAGGCCGACACGATAAGGTTTTTCGGACATCAACACGACACGAATTCGTTTTTTTAGTTGACACGAACACGACCCGAATAGAAAATAACACGGCACGACGCGAATACCAGAATTTCCTAAATTTCATACCTAAAAAATATGATAACACGACACGACTCATAATTCATACACGAACACGACACGACACGACTTCGTGTAAAAAAACACCACACGAACATGACATATCGTGTCAATTTCGTGTCGTTCCGTTTAATTTTTTTATATCGTTTCTAAAATTGCCACCCCTAGTATGGATCTTCGTTTTGGTTGTAATTTGTGGTTTTTTACGCCTTTGATTTTCATTTTATGTTCAATCGCCACCTTTTCGTTCTGATCCGAGATGGATTTTTTCGGTTTCTAATCTAATAATGTTGTTGTGATGTCTGTTTTTCTATTTAATTAATTAATTAAATGTTGGTTCTTTTAATTAATTAATCAAAAGTTGAAATGCTTTTAGAAAAAATTACGATCAGAGCAAAGTTGATAATATAAAAAAACTTGGACACATAGTTCCAATGGTATTTTTATCATGTATATATAAGGTGGTTGATTTTGTTTATTTTATTTTTTCTTATAATATGAAATTGCAATTTCACATATAACAGTTTTTGCAATTTGGTATAGCTGATCGTATCTGGCAATTTGTAGTTCTTGGTATAGCTGATCATATAGCAGTTCTTGCGATTTGTTCTTACAATTTGGTATAGCTGATCGTATAAGAATCCACAGGTATTTTGCATCTTATAACAGTTCTTGTAACACTTCATATCTTGTAACAGTTCGTATCTTGCAAGACAAGAATCTAGCAGTTCATGTAAATCCCCAATTTTTTATCTTGCAGTTTCATCAAATCCATAATTTCATATAGTTGCTCGTAGTTTTGTGGTTGACTATTTCAGTTTACTGTTAGTTATGTTTATGCTCTTTTTTGTTCAGACTATGAAATTATTCACAAACAAAACATGTGTTGATATTATTTGGTTGCACAAATTGCATTTGACAATAATGTTAAATATTTAATAATAAAGTTAACTTTATTATTAAATGTTTGAGTATGTATAAGTGTTTTTATATGTATGGATATTTGTGTGTTTCAATCTATCATGATTTTGGTTTCATAAAATTTGGGGTCTGGAACCCTAAATTTACGATAAATTTATTATTTGCATATCTCTTAATAGTTCAAAATAAATTCATAACTGAACCAATTACCAATGTTATCCCCCCATTGGCAAATCCACAAATTTGTTTACCTAGAATCATTTAATATGTAAGTATGTTTTTCAATACTTATTTGAGTCATAATTGTTTACCTATAATCGTAAGATCTATGTTGACGATAATGATTTCTCGCATTAATTTCAAATCTTTTTTTGTTTTTGTTTTCACTAGGCCGAATATACTGATGGATAAGAGTTGGATTAATATAAAACATAGGGGCCATCCTTTATACGATAAAGGAGCGGAAGAATTCCTTAAATTTGTCTCTGATAATAGACAAAATTCTGAAAGAATATTGTGTCCATGTAAGAAGTGCCGCAATATGATATTTGTGAAGAAAGATGAGGTGGTGGAACATATATTACTAAATGGCTTTCTAGCGAGTTATACTTGTTGGACTTTTCACGGGGAATCTTCCTCATATCCAGTTCCCTCTTCCGAATCAGTTGGTGGTGATGAAATACGAGAGATGATACACGATGCTTTTGGAATTCCTCCTTCAAACCCGCTTAACTTTATGGATGGTGATGAGGAGCATCAACATATGGGTGGGGGTCCCGATGAAGAAACTAAGAGATTATTTAATTTGATAAAAGAAGATGAGCGGGAGTTGTACCCAGATTGTAAGAAGTATTCTACCCTCTCATTTATTGTACGACTGTTGCAGATAAAGTGCCTTAGTGGATGGAGTGACAAGACCTTTACAATGTTTCTTGAATTATTAAAAGATGCATTTCTCGAGGGTGAAACATTGCCAAAGTCTTTTTATGAAGCCCACAAGCTGATTGTAAACTTGAGGTTAGAGTATAAGAAGATACATGCAAGCCCTAACGATTGCATGTTGTATTGGAATGAGACAGAACATGAGAGTGAATGTCAAAAGTGCCACACCCCAATATATAAGCAATCAAAGGCTCAAACAGACGACGATCTTACAATAAACCGAAAAATTCATGCGAAAGTGGTAAGATACTTCCCTTTGGCACCAAGACTCCAGAGGCTATATATATCATCGAAGACATCATCAGAAATGAGATGGCATGCCGAGGAATGTATTGATGATGGAAATGTATGACATCCCGCTGATTCTCTTGCTTGGAAAAGAATCGATGACATTTATCTAGATTTTACTGAGGACCCGCGAAATATCAGACTTGGATTATCCAGTGATGGATTTAACCCATTCAGGAGCTTGAGTATTGTTCACAGCACATGGCCAGTAATTGTGATAATATATAACTTGCCCCCATGGTTGTGTATGAAGCAACCGTATATGATATTACCGATACTAATTGATGGTCCTCACGGACCTGGTAATGACATTGATGTTTATTTGTGCCTTTTAGTTGACGAGTTGAAGGAATTATGGGTTGGGGTGGATACTTATGATGCGTCATGTAATCAGATGTTTAAAATGCTTGCATCATTGCTATGGACAATAAGTGATTTTCCCTCATATGCAAATTTGTCAGGATGGAGTACTAAAGGTAAATTGGCATGTCCTTGTTGTCACAAATATACTCGCTCCTGTTGGTTGGAAAAGGGACGTATATAATGATACATGGGCCATCATCGATGGTTGCCGAAAGGGCATAAATTTCGAACAGATAAATTCTCGTTTGATGGTAAAGTTGAGTTGGATACAAAGCCCATTCGACTATCTGGAGCTGAAGTGTTTGATGAGGTAAGGGACATCAATAATATGTTTGGGAAGGATCCGAAGCCGAAACTTAAGAGGAAAAGGGATGATAATAAAGATGGTGGGAACCTCACATATAATTGGAAGAAATGAAGTGTATTTTTTGAGTTAGAATATTGGAAGGACAATTTAATATGCCACAATATTGATATAATGCATATCGAGATGAATGTATGCGATAATGTGCTCTGGACGCTATTAGATGTTGATGGTAAGGGAAAGGATAATCTAAATTCTTGTCTTGATCTACAAAAAATGGGTATTCGTAAGTCACTGCATCCTCAAAAATGGGCAAACAACAAATATTATTTTCCACCAGCATGTTTCACATTGGATAATAAAGGAAAAGACATAGTTTGTAAAATATTGAAGGGGGTGAAAGTTCCAGATGGTTATGCTTCGAACATATCGCGTTGTGTCAACCTTAAAAAATGTACTATATCGGGACTTAAGAGTCATGACAACCATATCTTAATGCAAGAGTTGCTTCCTATTTCCCTAAAAAATGTTTTGCCTAAAAATGTGCTTGGACCAATAATTGAGTTGAGTAGCTTTTTTAGGAGTATGTACTCAAAAGTAATGAACGTAACTGATTTAGATCATGCTCAATCTAGTATTGATCTCACGCTTTTCCATCTTGAGAGGATCTTTCCGCCTTCATTTTTTGATGTCATGGAGCATTTGGTTATTCATTTAGCAGAAGAGGCAAGATCGGAGGACCACCACAATACCGACCGATGTACGCTATTGAGAGGTGTGATGTTCTTTTTGTCTTCTCATTGTAATCATTTGTATCTCCTTCTAAAAATTAAAAATCTCGCCATGATAGATACTTGTGCACATTGAAGAATTATGTGAAGACCCGAGTAATCCGGAAGGTTCAATTGCACAAGGATATTAGGTGGAAGAATGCTTGACGTTTTGTTCAAGGTACCTGCAGGATGCTGAGACGAAATGTAACCGACCAATAAGGAATGACGAAGGCAATACTCTTGATAAAAAATATGGTCGTAAGTTAGGAAAATCAGTGGGATTTGTGCTTGATGACATTACATATGTACAGGCACATCACTATGTGCTTATCAACATAGATGAAATTGCTCCATTTCGAGAGTAAGTATCCTAATTAATTAATTTCTCCCATTTTTAATCATGTAAAACATAGTGTAATGGTTCATATTAATGCAAGACTCACCGTGCGTCAATTAGGAGTAATTTTCGTCTTAGACCACATGAAGTGGATCGCATTCATAATGAAACATTTCATTTGTGGTTTAAAGGTAATATGTATGTTGAAACTAAATTACACTTTTAATTATATTATTACAAAAGCTTGGTGTTTAATATAGTTTTTGTAAATGTCTGGTATATTTTAGCAATATTGTTAACATGATTATATATTCGATTAGGTGTTTTATCACTTTGAGCTAAGCGCCATATAGTGATTGTACACGTGTATATGTATGCACTAGTGGATGTCCGTGCCTAAAGGCACATATATATGGTAGTGTTTGACACCGTCACATGATATATATCAATTGTGTTTTCCATGTATCAGGCAAAAAGTGCAAAGAACAAAGCCATCCGTGCACGTCTGGCAATGCCACACACAACTGGTAGGAGTAGTCATGCTCAAGTTAAAAATAAGGTAAAAGTTTGATACTTTTAATGATTACTACGTTCTTTTTTTATTGCGAACAAATTAAATGAAAAGATATGATATCTTGACACTTAAAATATTTTGCTCGTAGATTGCTAAAAGAATTGGACACCAACCAACTCATAAGATGGTATACAAGGAGACACATATAACCAAGGATAAGGGTCCAGTTAATGAAGAAGCTGCTCGATTAATTGTATGTATATTTTGGATTTTAATGACAATTTAAACAACTTGATTTTTATTTGCGTGTCTATTATCTTTTGAGAAAACATTATTTTTCATTTGAAAATAGATTTGGGTGCCAGTCAAGTGTTAGTTTTCAAATTATATTTATTGGAACGGTATTCATTATGATAGCTTGATTTTATTTTTACAGCAAGAGATGGACGAACTAGAATCACAACATCCATAGATTACGGATACCGTTAGTGCACGAGATGACATATTTGGACGAATTATGGGACCTGAAAGGCATGGTCGTGTGCGGACGTTTGGTCTTGGTGTCACGCCAAGTATGGTCTTTGGCCGATCATATACGATGTCCGAGGCTCATAGGAGGGATATTGAGATGTGACATCAACAAGAGTTAGAGAGGATACGACGTAAGATGGAGGCTGAAAATGAGCGGGTGCGGCGTGAGATAGAGGCTGAAAATGAGCGGGTGCGGCATGAGATATAGGCAAATTATGAAAGGAAGCAAGCCGAAATGAAAGAGAAGATGGAAGCTCAAATGCAAGAAAAAGTATCTGCTATGGAATCTCGGATGGAAGCTCTGGAGGCTCATATGCGTGCGAAGGGTAGTTTTACGCAATCTCCACGAGATGTGTCTTCAAGCACTGAGCAGGTCAACGATTATTAATTATAGATTTATACGAGTACGATCGGCTCATTTTCATGCATTACATCTGACATTTTTTTTGTATTACTATAGGTTCCTAATGGAGCCAATATTGATCCTTTAGCATCATTTCAACCGTCGAGGCAATTCCGATCAGAGGTTCAATCGCAACGACAATTGCAACCACTAAGGAAAACACCGCCACAAATCATATCATGATACCAACTTCAAAACTATTGTCAGGTTAGTCTATTTTATTAAGCAAATATTTATTTCTCTCTTTTTCATAAGTTAATATTTAGGTTTCATATGTTAACTTCTCAAGGCATTTCTGTTTTGCATAGAAGAGATAAATTAAATGAAATCTTTCAACCAAATTATTAGGACAATAGGTCTGAACATGGTGGACACGTCCTCTATTAGGGCAATAATCAGGTATACCAACTATTCTCTGTTGTCACACATAAAAGTTAATATTGGAGTGAGATTTATTAGTTAAAAATTAATCTATTAGAGAAACATTAACACGAATTTGGGTTTGGTATGAAGTTCAATTTGACTAATTAGTAAGGTTCATTTTTCCTCTCTGCTATATTCAAGTAAAAATATTACTTAAGTGAATAAAAATATACTCGTAAAAAGCTTCTCAACTTCTAAAATAAGAGTAGTAAGTAGTAATGCTGCTAATTTATTAAACAAACATGAGGTACCTGAGGATGCCGAATAATCATTTGAAATCACCTGTACCAAACAACCATATTTTTCTATTAGAATTATAAAGAGAGTCTAAACCCTAATCTTATCATGAAATTAGTAATTGACTCCCCATTTTGTTTAGGCTCCAAAATAGCCAAAACTGAAATTTTATGAATCTTGAGAAATATCTTAAGTCTTCTCATAGCACCTTTCTTAGCAATACCTATGATATTCTAAGCTAAGATATTGATCGTGACATATCATCATGATTAGCTTTAGAATTTGACCTTAAAAGAATTTTATGAGAACCTCCTTTGGTTAAAAGTCTAATAGGGGACAATGAAATAGACATGCTAATAGGGTCTATAGAATCAAATGTTGGACTACTTATTTTCTTCCTAAACCCCTTGTTTTTCTCTTGTCTATAGTGATAGCTTCCTCCGAAAATATTTTCAACATCACAATCCTGCACAAAATCACAATGATCTTCAATTCCCCTTCCTTAATATCAGCCACTCTATCACAAAAAAGATCATGCTGGGAGACTTCTACAATAGGCAGTGTATGTTGAACTGCCTTTACTGTCTTGACGTCTGCTGTTTTAGCTGGAGCTACGTTCCTCACTAGATTGTCTAATTAAATCTTATCCATCAACTTGCAACTCTTCCTAACTAGGACAAGAGGGAGCTATATTGACTTTATCTATACCAGTTGCTGTAACCTGCCTACCTTCTTGATCTAGATTAGGGGGACTTGCTGTGCCATTCACAACAGTAGATGAGTTATGTTTATTAAAACTCTTAATGACCCATTCTTTAGTGGCTTCTTTGGGATGAGGGAAATTTTCTAGATGATTTTCTTCATTAAATTTTGTATAACTGTTTGCTTTCCTTCTTTCTTGAAACATACAATCATCTTGTTTATGCCCCTTCTTAAAATATAAATTATAATATTCAGGCAAGGTTACCCAAATAGGAACTAACATGGATTCAACATCGGGATGAAACTCTGGAGTCCAATTGAAAACACGCATTGGAAACCTCTGAATAAACCAAGCATATAACATATTTGGAACAAAATAAGTATTCGAGTTTCTTAATGATATTTTTATTTTTATGGTTTATTTAGTTGAAAAATAGCAGATGGGTTCTGCACCTGATTTATAGGAGCTGGTCTAAAATTTATGTTTCTTAGTTGTTTGTGTTTTGTGTGTATTGTCCAAGACTTAAGAATTAGAAATTTTAGGATTTGTTTGTTCTTAGAAATTGGTTCAAAGGCTTAAGAAGCGATTTCGTATTGCAAAAAGGCTATCACAGTTTGCAAGTCTAGGTTGTAGAGTCTTATGAACGAAGTGAAGAGTTCATCACTATCAACAACAACATCAGCTCGTCCTCCTGAATTAGACTCGACTGTTCAACACACTTCCAGTTCGATTCAGTCTGCTGATTCTGTCCTAGATAGAGAAATTGAGATTGAAACACTCACTGGCCTCTCTGGTGAGCTAGAAAAGAAGCTTGAGGATCTTCAATAGCATGTTTCGAACCCAAAATCTATACTCTTAATTATCCTAGCCATGGTGACTGCCAAGGCTAGAGGAAATGAGAAGATTTCATCCTCTTCTACTTTAATTAGCTCTACACCTATTGGTACCATTAGGAACAATGGAAATTTCGAGTCTCCTAGTGTTTCCACTTCTCACACATATGGAGCTGCTGTAGGAGTAACACATCTTGGTGTGGTGGGAAGAGGATTCAAGCGAGTGTTGACCAACTCAGGCTCAGCGGAATCGAGCACGACTAAGAAACCCGTGATAAATCCATCTGCAGATGATTAAGGTGCATCTTGAGTGTTTGTATTTTTCTAGGCTTGGTCTGTGTTTAGAAGCTCTAGTGCAAATTTTTGAGTCTCAACTACATATGGATCATCCTCTACCACCTTGTGATGTAGATGTCCCTAGCATGGGTTAGTACAGTGTGCTTGTTGTGGACTTAAATTTCTCCTAAGGCTTTCCTGTCATCCACTTTTTTTTCTTGAATGAGAGTTGAAATTCATCTTTCAGCATTAAGAGACAAGTAGGTATGAGACATGCCTACTGATTAATGATGAATCTGTTGAATTTAATAAAATTTAATTCCAAATTACCCTTATTATTTTTGCAATTATATTATTTTGAGAATAGAATGAGTTCTTCCAAGAATGGAGTTCCTCCAAAATTGTTGGTTTCAGTGTCTGACAAAAATTTGTTATTATGTTAATCCATTGTTTCATATGCCATTGCCTTCTGTTTTATGGTAATTCCGTGGCTTCATGAGGAAGATTGAATACTTGAATTATTCTAGTATCTTCGTACTGAGTGTCTACGGATTTAATTTTGTTTATATGAGCCTGCAAGACATCTTGAGAGATTTTCTTTCTATGATCAAATCTATTAGGACTTTTTTATTGAGACTTTTGATGGGCTGCTTTCTTGATTGAAATCTGTGAATTCTTTTTTATCTTGAACTTGGGTATCTTGATTGATGATAACTTTGATAGGTTCTTGATTGTTGTTTTGGTAATTCTCGTTGCCTATTTATGAGATTGTTCTCCTGTATGCATCATTAGGATTCTTCTGAGCAAGTTCTCGATATGGTTCTTGAATTCTTTGGTATGGAATCATTAGGATTCTTCTGAGCCAGTATATGTTTCTCCTGCTAAGGGGAAGCAATAGCGATCATGCTTCCCCTGTTTCGCCTATGCTGACACTACCTTTTTTTTTTTCATTTCACACACATGCCCACAATATCACATGAAAAAATGCAACAACCACAATATCACCATCAGGTGCGCGTTGTGTTTGAACATGAACTAGAACACAACCCTGTTTTAGATTTCAAGTACCCAACTACAAATTCATATCAGTTTTGATTTCAACAAAAAACAAAATTTTAAACATAAAACATTGGCAGGAAACTCAGGATATTAGAAATTATGAGTATGTAGTTCTACGACTTCGATTAAGTCCAGGGTCTGCATAGTATATCAATCAAGCTATTAGAAATGACATGATAACATGAAATGAAACGATGATGAAAGATGAAACTTGGAACCATCATAATGATGCAAGACTAGTCTAAATGCATCCTCCTCTAAGGCTTTGCAGAGTTTCCTGACGCATATGCTTACCTGATAAGGGAAAAAATTGACCAAATATAGTAAGTCAAATCCATGTGATAGGATCACTTGAAAATTATAAGCAATCTAGAAATGAATTCTACACTCATATTTTTACCTGAGCATGGAACCTCGACTCCCCTTTAAACTTTTTATCTTCCCAAGTCGTTGGATCGATGTTAGAACCCCCAAAAGTCACTGCCTGTACAAATGTAATTCATGAAATAAATCAATCACAAAAGTTAATCAAGATAAGTTTATACAAAGAAAATGTAAATTTATAAAAATGATATAGTATTGTCTATCGCACTTTGTAAATCAAAAAAGAAAATGTAATATTGCCATAAATTTCCTATACTTTCATCTATTGCTACAAAATAATATATATTCTTACTGGCTTATTGTTCACAAACTAACTAGCCAAGTGTTTAAAAAGACTTATTAAAGCAACACCATTTATACTTCAATAGTGCCTCTTCAATTCTCATTAACACACACACACACACACACACACACACACACACACACACACACACATATATATATATATATATATATATATATATATATATATATATATATATATAGGATCATATTGATGACGCCATTTCGTGTTTGTGTTAAATATCAGTCGATGTGTTTAACTAATCGTGTTAAATGAGTAAGCATTAACCTGGCTTGTTAATTAATTGTTAACACAAACACGCGACACGCAACCCGGTATGACATTCATAAAAATGTAGGACGCGAACACGTAGACTGTCATTTATATTTTGTATAAATTACAAGACAAAAAAATAATGTTGTTCAGGTATATTAAAAATATTGTACTTTGATCCCTTTAATTAAAAAAGGTGGTTTCTGGCCCCCATTAGTTTTGTGCGTTTGGGGATTGACCCCCAATTAAAGACTATTGTAGGATTAATCAACATTTTTCACTTTTAGTGACACTAATATAAAAAAAATCAAACTTTTTTGACGTGATACAAAATATCAGTCGACGTGTTAATGTAAATTTGATTTAAACTTGTTAGTTAAATTTTAATTAGTTATTTGTTCCCTATTTTTATACTTGCATTGTTAATGTAAATTAAACTATGTCCATGTAAGTTCTGTTTATATGATGTACAATTAATATGTATTTTGTGTATGTTTTAAATTATAATTTTATGTCGCCATATAATACAAAAAATATTCAAAGTAGATTTATTAATCAAATGTTTTTTTCCTCTCCTATTTCAGGATCGTGTGGCATTAAAGAAGGCAAAGAAACACAAGTAGTCTAAATTTTCAATGTAAGTCATGATATTTTTATAACTTTGATTTATTCATCTTTGACACTTTGCTTTTCTTCATTTTTGCAGGTTTGCATTTTATCATGCTCATGGACAAGGTGTTTTCACGGATGTTAGACATATGTTTAGTATTAGGATATGGGTAGAATGTTAGTATGGATATTGTGTTTGGGATTTAGATGATCCGATGTTTTGGACTTATGTTTAATATTGTTAGGGTATTAGTGAACAACGTTATACTATTTTGATGCTATAGATAATGTTTTTTTGGATCACGGTATATAAAGGGTGACTAGTTAATATAAATGACTCAAATTATACTGTTTTGATAATTTGGTGTCATCATAACATACTTAATATTTGTGAATAGACAAAAAAATTTGTCATGTTTTTATGTTATTATTGGGGCAAGTTTGGTAAGGAGAAAAACAATTGTGGTGTTTTTGAAAGGGGACTGTAGAAATTCCGACTTTTATTGTTCAAGCGTGGCAAGTTATTCCAATGTTTTTAAATTAAACGTGGCAAATGGTAAGCAGGCTGACAGATAACCCGACATTTTAATAACGTCGGTACAAACGTCGAAATAAATGATACCGACGTTTTTTTATAAACGCTGTGAATTCCCGACTGCGACTATGCCGACTTATTAAAAAACGTTGACGCTTTTTTATATTTTCCCGACATTTTTTAAATGTTGTCTAAACCTAAAATTCTTGTAGTGTGTGTATATATGTGTGCGTGTGTGTGGTGGGCAGTGGCATTGGGTGGGGGCAGGGTTGGGGGTGGGCAGGGGGTGTGGGGCTGCGTGTGTGTGTGTGTGTGTATATGTGCATGTGTGTGTGGTGGGTGGAGGGGTGGGGGTGGGCCGGGGGTGGGGCTTGTTAATTTTATTTATTAAATTTTGATTGGTTTATTAGATATTGCCCCTCATATGTAAGTAGTGCCCCTTATAAAGGAATTGATTGAGTAAATATTGATTATTAATTTTTTTAGTAAATTAATAATTAGTTCCCCTTTCATATGCAAGTAGGATTGCCCCTCAATGTAAATTAGACTATTGATAATTGCATACTTTAATTGTTAGTTTAATTATTGAAATGAATTAATTGAGCAGATGAATTAGAAGGAGTACGGGATACACATTTGTTGTTTCTATTGCGGTTGGATTATAGTGGATCGATGTTCGGTTGGTTAATTTTAGAAGTGACATGACCACTAGATTATTATCCATATGGGGGTGTGATTTTTCAACTTTTTTTAAAAATTATTTTGTATCACGAACAATATATATATATATATATATATATATATATATATATATATAGTATGATAATTAAATGAAACATACTTGAAATCACATTTAGTGCGCATAGATACTAGCCTTCTAGTTCTTATGCGTACGCATTCAATAGCCCTTAGACCTGTTCGAGAGTCATTACCCCTGTAATGATATCTCTCGAATTGTCCCTTTTGGACAGTTTGTGACTGCATAATTTATGTATAATAATATTCTTAGTGGCTTAAAGTTGTTACTTTTGGAGGAAATTCTGTAGTCGTATCCTTATGTTCTCTGGGTACATACTAGATTGATAAGTGTGAGTGTTATTTCAATTGATCAATTGAAATAACGCTCACACTTTTCAATCTACGTCGTGTACTTGGAGAACTATGGGGATATGCTGTCGAATTTTTCTCAAATCATAACAATGTGCATGAACTATTAAGTATATTACAGAAATATGTGGTCTTGAATGGGATAGGACCACTCACCCTTTAGAGGAGATGGAGGAAATAGGAATTTCTATTATAAATTTAATTTGAATTTGAAATTTAAAAATCGAATATAAGTAAGACACAATTAAATTAAACATACTATAAATCTAAGCTTTGTTTATACTAATCTAGAAATATACACTTCTTACCTTTAATAGGTGATTAGTTGTAGTAGCTGTGATGGGATATCCTAAATACAAAGAGTGGATAGGTGAGACAAATAGAATGGGGGATGTGTTTTGCAGAAGTGCTAATGAATTTGTGAAATACGCAAAGAGATGTCATAATGATGAAGAGTTTACGTGTTTGTGTGCTAGGTGTAAGAATGGTAAGGTGTTTGAGTGGAAAAAAGTTGAACTACATTTGTTAAGATGGGGTATGTAAGATAATTATCGATTTTGGAGTTTTCACGCTAAATTAAAAGTTCCTTTTGTCCCCGAACAAACTTCACAATAAACTTTATAAGTAGGATAGATGTAGAAGGGGACGACGTAGATCATAATATGTTAGAGGATTTAGTTGATGATGCGTACAGATTTTATGAAGTGGAAGAGAATTAGGTCACTAATGATGTACAAGGTTCAGGTGATCGTGAAGATATCACGATAAACCTTGATGATGACTACCAAAGTTAAAAATTTAAGGTGACCCAACTGTTATACTCTGGATGTGAGAAAGATGAAACAACTTTACATGCCATGGTTGGTTTGCACAGTTTGAAGACGTAGTACGGTTTTTCTGGCAATAGCGTGACATGAATTTTGAATTAGGTGAAGGGCTTACTATCCAAGGAGAATACACTTCCAAATAGCTATCTTGTTATGAAGATCAGTTTGAAAGGTTTGGGAATGAAGTATAAATCGATTCATGTTTGTGTGTATGACTGCATACTCTAGTGAAAGGAGTATAAAAATCTCGATCATTGTTCGGTATGCGATGAACCTAGCTATGTCCAATCTACTGGTAAGGAAGTCACAAGCTCAAAAGTGCCTAAAAAAGTGTTGAAATATTTTCCCTTTGGTCCTAGATTAAAGCGATTTTTCACAGTACCATGAATAGCAGAGGCAATGACTTGGCATGCTAGGGCAGAAGTAAGGGGTAATCTCATGCATCATCATATTGATTATACAGCTTGGAGGAGGATGACTTTTGAGTATCCTGATTTTGCTCGAGAACAACGCAACATTCGTTTGGCTATATCAACAGATGGTTTCAATCCATTTGAAAATATAAGCACCAATCAGAGTGTAGGGCCAGTGATCCTAGCCCCACTCAACCTCCCTTCTTCACAGTGTATGAGACCTGAATTTTCGATGCTGTCTTTGTTGATACCTGGGTCAAAGGCGCCAAGTGATGACATCGAAGTCTTCCTGGATCCTTTGGTAGAAGAATTAAATGAGTTGTGGGAAGAGGGTGTGAAAGCATTTTACTCTTTTAGAAAAGAAGAGTTTATGCTGAAAGCTATGCTGATGTGGGTAATTCATGATTTTCCAGCTTATGGGACATTATCCGGTTGTGTAGTACATGGTTATTTGGGGTGTCCTATTTATGGAGAGGAGACTAAATCTCTTCGTCTCTCCGCTATCTAAAAAAATGTATACCATTACCATATGAGGTTTTTAACCCCAACTCATAGTTTCAGATTTCAGAAATGTTCCAATTTTTTATTGGGTGGGGTTGAACATAGGCTACCACCGAGAAAACTTTCAGGTCCAGAAATTGAAAGTAAATCTTCTGATTGTGTCCCTAATATACCAGGTAAGAATCCCAAATTTAATAATGTCAAGCATAAGAAGGCCTTGACAAGAAAGGCATGGTCTAGGAGGACAATTTTATTTGACTTGCCTTATTGGAAGAATAACTAGGTGCGCCATGTATTGGATATGATGCATGCAGAGGAGAACCTCGTTGAACATATTGTAGGCAGTTGACTTGGGGGAAGTCATTCGAAGGATGGAGAAAATGCACGAAAAGACCTTAAATCATTGAAAATTAAGCCACAACTATGGTTGAAAGAAGATAGTAGTGGAAGGATAATAATTCCCCGTGGTGCATTTACTTTGACGAGTGGGAAAGGAAGGTGCTTTTAGACACAATATATAATTTGAAGGGTCCATCTAATTTTTTATCTAACTTGCAAAGGATTGTGAATTATGCTACTCATGATTTACACAAGTGTAAGTCCCACGATTGTCATGTGATCATGCAATTGGTTCCTATATTGTTTAAGCACTGTTTCTCCAAGCATAAGGATTTGCGGAGGGCTATTACGCAAATCATTATCTGCTTATCACTTTTGTGTGAAAAGGTAGTCAATCGGGAACACATAGTGGTCGCAAAATTGGCGGTGACCGAAGCGATTTGTGTGTTGGAGAAGTACTTTCCCCCAGCATTCTTTGACATAAGTGTTCACTTGCTGGTATACCTATGCGACGAGGCACTTGTTGACATAAATATGTTATTCTGCATTATTTTACTTTGTGGGCCCGAAACTAATTTTGCATTATTTTATTTCAGGGGATGGGGAGTGTCCCTGGGGGTAGGCCACATAGGCTCGATGCTTATGTGGTTATTAGGACGAAGAAGGGGAAGGATAAGGAGGTGTCCCCGATTTTCGCGTCCACGGTTGTAAGTAATATGACAATTTACTTTTTGTTAATTACGTTATAATTTGTTTATTTACTTATTTAATTAATCGTGTGCTTTTTGTCATTTCAGGGAAAGCTTAAGGAAGTGCATGAGTCGCAGTTCAATGCCGACAAGGTATCTTTATCCACGGACGCGCTCAACCAAGTGCTTGGCGCTGATCGCAAGGGGAGGACATGGGGTGATCTCGCAGGTGGTCAAATCTAGGATCATAGGATTGGAGATGAGCAACACTGAGTTGGCTCGAACGGTGGACTCGCATGACGCAAGGCTATCAAGGTTAGAGGCGACAGTCCAAGATATGTTCTCATTCGTGAAGCGTTCGTTGGGAAAAAAGGGCAAGGGGAAGGGTAAGGAGAAGGTTATGGAGAAGGAAGTGGAGGAGAATGAGGACGTGGATGTCACTGCTTCATCGCCGACACGTGAAGACTCACCGATTGATGATCCAATCCCCTACTTGGCTCCCGTCGAGCGGCCTATGTCAACGATTGGTTGGTTGAGCGTGTTTATACTCGACGTATTTGGTGGCGAGTGGATAGGGTGGGGGTTGAGGGGACCGAATACCATCCAGGGTATGCTAGTTCATGGACGTGCGCTTCATGACATCGAGGCCATGGTGCTCGTCACGCATGTGATAATCGAAAAGGAGAACTCCCCATTGTGGTTGTGCTAACAATGCAGCATGATACATATTTAAGGGTGTATCATTTCGTATATCATGTGGCCTATCCACCTCCTCAAACCTACCCTAGAAATGTAGTGACATTATTTGAATTGTTTTAAGTTGTTAAATTTGAATTGTCTTAAGTTGTTACATTTGAATTATATTTGGATTATATCGTGATGCATAATGTTTTGAATGTATATTTGTATTATCTCTATTTTATTTGGATATATGATGTTTGAACAGGTACAACATTTCTATAATAGGTACAAATATACTGCTAGGCGATGGTAGTGGCCATACTGCCCAACAGATTTTTTTTCAATTCTGCCCAGAATTGTCACAGTCATTGACTGTGATAATTTTTTTAGATTCATCACGGTCATGTCACGGTTATTGACTGTGGTAAGTCTAATGAACTTGTTATGGTCAATGACCGTGACAAGTCCGTGACAAATTTTTTTTCACCCCCAGACTTGTCACGGTCAATGACCGTGATAATCCGACAGATTTGGTGTAGTACTACTCCATTTCCTCCCTTATATTCTAAGTGAAAATCTGCATTTAGTCCAATCTAAAAATCCACATTGTCTCCATCATTTTAACTCAGTAAGACCTTTATTATTCTCTTTATAGTTCACTTATACTATCCCACATATTTACCCTTACATAATCAAGGGATACTAAGATTTATTGAGGTGTTATTTTGGGTGTACAAGAGGATTGTTAGAAGAACTTAAATTCAGAAAGTTTCGAGCTTATTGGGATTTCTGTTAAACATTTTGATCAAAGTTATTATCTTCAACAAGTAGGAGTTCCACACTATTTTGAAGTTTGAAATCAAACGATGCTAGATATATGTATATATGTATAACTATGTATGCTTATTATCACTACATATGAATATATGATAAAATGGACAAAAGTTAAAGTTTCAAAGAAGAAAAATTTTAGAATGTTTCATCTAATTATTTCTTGCATAAATCATGTTTAACTTGTTGATTTTATGATAATATTTTATATTGAAATTATGAGGATATAGTACGATGCATTTATCGGGTTTATTGGGCTAAAACTTTATTGTCATTAATATAAACTCACGTAGTTGGGATAAATGGGTTAAGTACGTTAAAATTGTATTAAAATAATCTTTTGAAAATGAAATGACGACCTTAAAAATTTCAGAATATTAACCACATAAATTGATATAAATTATGTGAACAAATTTTGAGAAACTTGAAGAAAATAAAGTATGTATATTCAAATATACAATATTAAATGGTTTAGGCCCAAGGTGAAACAAAGAACAAAGGTAATAATGAAAAGTTATTAAATTATCAAACAAGTCTTGAAATGTCAGAAGTATAGTTTTTAAGCCAAAAGTGTGTTTATGTGAAAAGTCTGGACTAAGTAGTAACTTTTGCAAATGTGAGGATTGTTTTTGAAAGTAATTTTAAATGGAATAATATGAACACTTAAAATGATAGGAGTTAACAACTTAAAAATATAAATCTTGGAATGACAAAACTAATATTTTAGTACAAAAGTGTTATTGGACTTATTAATAAATTTCCCAAACTAAAGGAATCTAATCAAAAGAGTTGGATTTTGTGTGGTGAAACTCATATTTTGTAAAGTGAGATGAAAAGAAGCATTTTTGGCAAAGTGTATAAAATGCAAGTTGACAAGTGTGTGTGAATAGTGAAAAATGCATTAAAGTGTATAAAGGGATATTTTAAACTCAAAAGTTAAGTTGCATAAGAATTGGTAAGTAAAGTTGTTTTCAAAAATTGAATACCAAGTCAAAGGTAAAATGAAAGAGAACTTTTGATTAAGTGTGAAACTTAGAAAATTACATGTTGGGACTAGTATATTCCAGGTATTTGGCCTCATCGATCGATAAAAAGGAAAAAGACTTAAAAATATATAATAAATAAAGAAAGGAAAAAATGGTTACAAAGATGTAACAAGTAAAAGACATTAAGAGGTAATTGGGAAATTTAAGGAGGGACTGGATCCCTAGGGTGTGAATTAATACTTAGACCTAAAACCACTGATTAGTAGTATATTCTAGCATGATGGGAGTCGGTGAGAGGCCGTATAACACTCATTGATCGGTAACATAATAGATCAAGTCAAAAGATGATTATGGGCATGACGCTCATTAATGTAAAGGCACGTCAATGAAATAAATTTAAATATGTGAAATTATGTTAATATTTAAATTTTCAGGATAGGGGTAATATTAAAATAAGGATTAAGTGTGAGTAAGATCATCGCCCGAGTTGCATGGTTATAACACACATTGGATGGTTACGATACAACTTGCATGAGAATATTTAATCAAATGAAAGATGATTTCATAATTGCTAAAATTCACTTTATATGTATAGGTATTACTATATACATATTACTCTGGTAGTATATATTCTACTAGGCGCATGATCATACCCCACCATTTATTAAACCACTCCACCCAGGTACTTCAGGGAGAGATAGAGGTGAGGAAATTGTAAGAGGCAAGGAAGGATTTATGCACTAGTAAATATCTATTTACTTTATATTTTGAACGTATAACTTTATCTCAAACATTGGTTCTTATCATGTGGACTTTATTCGAGTATTTAAAATTTTGTTTGTAATAAGATATGATGATGTTGACTTTCTTTAATTATTACTTCTTCCATGAAACTCTTTAATTTCAAGTGATCTTATAAACTTCATCAGTTGGAAATTATTTCATTAATTAAATTCAATGGATTTTACTATACCAAAATTTGAAAGAAAGATTTTATTTAAAAGGAGGATTTTCTTCAATGTAATCAAATTATAAAAGGTTTTTCACAATTGACACCCATAAATGCGGCTCCACAACTTGGTACCAGAGCATAGGTTACGTGTGAGTCTAAAAGTGCGCTTACATTTTATTTAATAATAGTCATTTGTATTCTCTCACATTCTAAACTATCAATCCCTCTTTAAAATGTCTACATGTAGAGGAGATAGACGTACTAGTGGTGGACATACTGGTGCAAACACTAATGAGTTACGCCAAACAACTCAGGTAGTTAGGTAGTCAGGCATCTGGTTGATTCTCTCTTTCAACAACATCAAGGCAATGGTAGCACAATGGAGAGAAGTAGGGCTGCAACCATATTAAAAGAGTTTAGAAATATCAATCCCCCTACATTTATCTATACTACAGGACCTAAAGAGGCCAAGGAGTGGTTGCAGTGCGCCACTCTTATTTTTGAAGTTCTTGAAGTGTCCCTTTCTTATCAGGTTCATGTGTTTACATTTCAATTTATGGACCAAACCAAAAAAAGGTGGGAGTCATATCAGACGAGTTTGAATGGGGATGTTCTTTAGGAAGACTTCAAGGCGTAATTTTTGGAACAATACTTTCTATAAGCTTACCGCAATGGGAAGATGGATGAGTTCCATAACTTGTTTCAAGGGAAAATGTCCGTTGGTGAGTGTGAGGTGATGTTTGAAACACTGTCAGACTATGACAAGTATGTGATAAGTGATTAAAGGGAGAAGACCCGCCTTTTTAGCAAGGCAATTAAAATAACAAGTTTAACCAAGGGCATGCCTATGCCCCCATACAATCAATAGCTCAACTTGACACCACTATTATGGAAGGTATGATCTTAATTTATCATATGGGGGTCCAAGAATTATTTTATTCTAGCGCTTCACATTCAGTCATATTCAGTTCTCTAGCTTGTAGTTTAGGACTTAAGATTCATTTTTTTATCCCCTATTTTCATGGGAATTCTAATAGAATGATGTATTTTCCTAAATCATGCTTGCTGTAATTGTAGGGAAGTATGTTCTTCAGTATGACTTAATTGTCATGGACATGGAAGGTTTCAAAGTAATCCTCAGAATGGACTAGCTATCATATTTCAATGCCACGATAGAATGCTATTGGTATAGTGTTTCAGTGTTCTTATGGGATGGTTCCAAATATTTAACAATGAATAATTCACGGATCATCCTTGAAAATACAATAACACTAAGGAACAAAAAAATTACTTTAGATGGCTTTTGAGACTTATAGCACAAGATACCCCTCACCGTGTGTATCCATACTATCCAATTGTGTGGGAATTCCCATATATGTTTTCAAAGGATCTTTTAGGGTTACCATCGCAGATAGAAATGGATTTATTATATAGACACATTCAAGTGTCTCACCCATTTCTATCCCTCCACACCATTTTAATCCAACTGAACTGAACGAGCTGAAGATTCAGTTAGAGGATTTTTTGTCCAAGGTCTTCCTTAGACAGAGTATGTCACCAAAGGGTGCACTAGTTCTTTTTTCAAAGTAGGACAGTTCATACAGACTCTGCATTGACTACATGCAGTTCAATAGAGTCACAATTAAGAAAAAATATATCTTATGACCTAAGTTGATGATCTATTCAATTAGTTATGAGGCGCAAGGACATTTTCAAGTATTGATCTTCGGTTCTGCTATCATCAATTGAGGGCCAAACTGAGCATATTTAGAAGATAACATTCGAGATGTGATACAATCATTATGAATTCTTAGTGATGCCATCCAGGTTAATGAACACACCAACATAATTTATGAACCTGATGAATCAGATTTTTGCCTGTGCCTGGATATATTTGTTGTGGTATTTGTTGGTAATATTTTAATCTACTTGACTTCCAGATTGGATCATGAGGAGAAACTTTGCATGACCTTTCAATTTCTTCATGGAAATCATTTGTATGCTAAGTTCAACAAGTGTGAGTTCTTGATGGATGAGGTCAGGTTTTTTAGTTATGTCATTTCAGGACAAGGGATATTAGTAGATCTAGTTGTGGTTGAAGCAGTGGTAGAATGGGAATAGTTAAATATAGTCATAAGGGTGAGAGTTTTTTGGGACTCATCGAGTATTATAGGTGTTTCATCCAAGGTATCTCACAGGTAGCTTCACACCTCACCAACTTAACACAAAAAAAGATCTTCGCTTTGAGTGGATTGATAACAGTGAGGGAGCCTTCTAAGAATTAAAGACTAGACTAACTTGAGCACTTATACTTATCCTCATAGAGCAAGGAAATCGTTATGTCATGTATTGTTATGCATCAGGAGCATGTTAGGAATGGTATTGATGAAAGGAAAAAATGTGGTAGGTTATTAGTCAAGGCAGTTAAAGGTTCATGAGAAGAACTACCCAACGCATAACCTAAATCTTAGAGTAGTTGTATTTGCACTTAAGATTTAAAGATATTACATGCACGTGTAACGGTTCAATGTGTACTCGAATAAAAAAGTATCCATCATATTTTCACTTAGAGATACCTGAATCTTAGGTAGAGACGATGGATGGAGGTCATATAAAATTATGATTTTGGTCTCCATTACCACCTGTGTAAGAATAATGTTATAACCTTTGCATTGAGAAGGAACATGGGAGTATCTTTAGTGATAATGAGATGTTACCATCAAAAGATGATGCAGGACCTTCAGAGCTATGAATTAAGGGTTAAGAAGGGAAAGAATAATGCTTATATCTATGGGATGGTGACAAGGCCTGTAATACAATAAAAAGTTATTAATGCATAAGATTTCAATGATGATTTGGAAAACTTTTGAAATGAAATCTCCTTAGGTGAGCCAATTGAGGACTTACCCATCGACAAGGATAATGGTATGAGATTTCGAAGAAGGATGCTAGTTTTTAAAATTGAGGAACTCAGGGAAGAAGTCACCAAGGGAGAACACGAGTATGGTTTCAAAATTCATCCAGGGAGTATAAAGATGTACATGGATTTGTTCAAAGACTACTGGTGGTCAGTAATGAAAAAGAATGTCACGCTCTTTGTGGAAAAGTGTCTAACTTGTCAGTAGTCAAGGCTGAGCACCATTAACCAATAGGGTTGTTGCAACCATTACTGGTATCGTAGTAGATGTGGAAAAATATAACGACGGACTTCATCACAACCGTGCCTACAAATTAATCTGGGCATGATGCATTATGGGTTGTGGTTGATCGACTTAGCAAGTCGACATATTTCCTTCCTATCAAAGTCATGAATAATTTGGCCAAGCTTTCTAGACTCTACATCCATGAAATCACAAGGTTACATGGCACACCTTTTCCATTATTTCAGATAGGCAAGAAGGGAATGAATTTAAACCTTAACACAGCCTATCATCCAAAGATGGATGAAAAGTCTGATAGAACTATTCAAATACTTAAAGATATGTCGCGGGCTTGCGCTATAAATTTTCATTTACCGTTAGAAGAGTTCACTTACAATAATAAATTTCAAGCTAGTATTAGGATGGCAGAATTTGAATATTTACACGGGAGACCTTATTGTTCACCAGTTTGTTTGGTAGAGGTCGGAGAGAAACACATCTCAGGGTCAGAGATGATTCACATACCACTAAAAAGATTTAAGCCATAGTAGATAGACTTGAAACTGCTCAGAGCCGTCAAAAGAACTATGCTAATGTACGTCGTTTCGATTTAGAGTTCAGTGTGGGTGATCACATATTTTTGAAGATCAAGATTGAACTAAGAGTTATATGATTTTGTAAAAAGGTAAAGTTAGCACCAAAGTACACAGGACTATTTGAGATTTTAGATAGGATTAGTTCAATATTGTATCGTTAGCCTTAGTTAGAAAATATTCAAAACATTTTTCAAGTATTGATGTTACGAAAAAATATTCCGGATCCATATTATGTAAGCAATTGGGGTCACTTGAATCTTCAGTATGATGTTTCCTACGAGACCAGGCTAATGTTAATAGTTGGCCACAAATCAAAGATTCTTCGTAAGAAGATGATTCCCCTCGTTAAGGTTGTTTGGGATAAGAACGACATTGAGGAATTGACTTGGGAGTTAGAATCTACGATGAGAAAGAAACATCCAAAATTCTTTACTTAAGATTGTTTAGTGTTTAATTTTGGTGGAAAAAATTCCCAAGGTGGGAACGTTTGTAACACCCCATTTTGTTAAATTACAAATCGTCAAAATGTCCATAAGATTCGGATTACATAAAGTATTCACGTTTGAAATAATGGGTTAAGATAATCTCAAAACTATAAAAATAATTCTTGGTGTGAACCCAACAGTTAAAAAAATTGGAAGTTCGGGTCGATCCAAAATGATTTCAGATCAATCCAAATGACCTATCAATAGTAGATTAGTTTATTTGTAGGCTGTTGAATGTTCAATTATATGGGGTATTTTTGGATGGATATCCTTGGGTATTAAACAATTTTTAGCTACCTTTAGACGCTTTAGGCAGTAGGGTAGAAACCCTGATAAGTAGGTGCCATGTGTGATGACTAGGGGTCATATAAGGTGGCTTGTAGGGGGCTACCTACTCCTTTTCCTACATTATTTGATGGGTAAGAATATGCATTTAGTAAAATTCAAAAATACAAATTCTCTCCACAATTTTAACTCAACAAGATCATGCTTATTGTCTTTGTAGTTCACTCATACTATCCCACACAAGTACCCTTACATAATCAAGGGTTTTCAAGAGTTATAGACGCGTTATTTTAGATTTGAAATAGGTGTTCTAGAAGAGCTCAAATTTAGAAAGTTTGGAGACTACTGGGTTATCTTTTCAACATCTTCATCGAAGTTATTATCTTCAAGAAGTAAGGGTTCTACACTATTTTCAAGTTTATAATCAAATAATGCTAGACATATGTATATATGTATGACTATTATGTGATAAAAATGGCCAAAAGTTAAAGTTCAAAAGAAGAAATTTTTTAGAATGTTTAAGCTAATTATTTCTTGCATAAATCCTATTAAACTTGTTGATTTAATGATAAAATTTTATGTTGAACTTATGAAAAACTAGGATGCATTTGTTAGGTTTTATTGGCATAAAATCTTACTTTTGTTGAAATAAAATCACGTAGTCGGTATAAATAGGTTAAGTAGGTTAAAAGTTTATTAAAATGAGGTTTTAAAAATGAAATGATAAACCTAAAAATTTCATAGTATTACTCACATAAACGATATAATTTATGTGAACAAAGTTGAGAAACTTGAAGAAAATCAAGTAAATTGGTGCAAAATATCAAAGTAGTAAAAGTATGGGTATTCAAATGTGTAATATTAAAAAGTTAAGGCCCAAGGTGAAATAAAGAACAAGGGAAATAATGAAAAGTTATTAAATTGTAAGACAAGTCTTGAAATGACAAAAGTATAGTTTTTGGACCAAAAGTATGATTATATAAAAAGTCTGGACTAAGTAGTAACTTTTGTAATCATGAGGATTGTTTTGGAAAGTTGGTTTTAACTAAAATAATATGAACACATAAAATAAAATGACTAAATAAGTTAGAAATATAAGTCTTAAAATGACAAAATCTATATTTTAGTGCAAAAGTGTCATTTTATGTAAAAATTGGACTTATGAGTAATTTTTCTAACCTAAATGTCTCTAGAGTTGGATTTTGTGTGGTGAAAACTCATATTTTGTAAAATAAAGATAAAAATAAGCATTTTTGGTAAAGTGTATAAAATGCAAGTTTACAAGTATGCATGAATAGTGAAGAACGCGTTAAACATAAAAAATGGGTATTTTGAACTCCAAAGTTATGTTTCATAAGTATTGGTAAATAAATTTTTTTCAAAGATGAAATACTGAGTTAAAGGTAAAATGAAAATTAACTTTTGATAAAGTATGGAACTTGAAAAATTAAGTGTTGGTACTAGTCTTGTCATAAATCCAGTTGGGATATACCTTAATCTAGACAATTTCCAAGATAGGAAGAAATCCTTAGACGAATGGCATTATCAAATGAACATGTGGTTTGCATCTAATGAGTAACGGGATGCAAGTTGATGTAAAAAATATGCTGAGTAATCCATTAGAGGTATTACAAAAGAGTCTAATAAAGGCCACAAATTTAGACTCCCTAGCCAAGGTCGAAAAGATGAAAGAAGACCTATAAGAAAGATCAATTGAAGAATATATTCAATTGTTTACTTCAAAATTCATTGGAGCTGGACATTTAGCTCAAATCAATGAACACGACTTAGCAAAAACTAAGTTAGCTCTTCTTAGTATTTGCAAATTAAATAAGATCAATGAATATAGCAACAATTATGAACAACTATATTATCAAATCAAAGAATTTGGTGAGACCTTAAAAGATGAATATTTTAAAAAAATACCAGCCATAGGAAAAATCATAATTAATGAATATAGGAATTGTCCAGGAGTAACTGGAGTTAAGAATAACTCTATTGGAGAAAGAATCAATTTTGCCAAAGACTATACCATATCTAAAAGATGAGATATAACTCAAGGAAAGTTAATTGAAGAAACTTTCAAATAGATTCCTCCAATTAAAGACAAAAGAGACATTGCTCCAATCCAATGCGGATGTGGTTGTGAATCTAAGAAATTTAAAGAGAAACTAGAAGGGAAACAACAGAAGTTTAAGGTTAGGCCTTTAGTTTTTTTAAAGAAATATAGATTCAGACCATCTACTACCTTTAGAGAAAGGAACTCTAAGACCAAGAAAAATAGATTTAAAAAAATAAGATATTTTAAGAAGAATACCAGTAAGCATAAGAAGGTTCCTAATTATGGGAAAGAAAAAGAAGCAACTCAATCTAAGACTGCCATCAAAGAATGTTGGACTTGTGGTAAAGAAGGATACTTTGCTAAAGACTGTCCTAATAAAAAAGATAAAAAAAGTATTAAGATTATTAATACAATATTAGACTTTGCATATCAAGAAGAATTAGACATTCTATATGCTATAAAAATATCAGACATAGAAAATGATGATAATACAAGTATCTATAGTGTATACACAAATAGTGATTCAGAAGATTATAATAATGATACTGATGAATATGAAGACTCCCAAGGTGCACTATATTTATATATGATGCAAATTAATCAAGATGAACAAAATGATGAATATATAGACTTTGAAGAAGCTTAGTAAAAATATATATTAAGCCCCTTTTTTTTTACAAAAAAGATGGATAATTAGTAATCCCATGTTACTAACATATATGCTTAGATGTTACTTTGATGAAAAACATTATTTCACATATGAAATGAAATGTAGAAAGAAAGACTTTAGATGTGTAGAATGCTTTGAGACTATACAAATAAAAATATTTATGGTTTGTGTTATTTGTCAATTACACTACCATAAAAACTGTTGGGGAACTAGATTTACAGAAATTTATACTGCCCATTATGATGCTCAAATAGACCAAGATATTAAAACATATTATCAAGACATTGATAGAAATGTAGCCAAGAGATTACAAGAAAATAAATACTTAAAAGGAAAGGTAATTTCCTATGACTTAGAAGATAACTGCTCTGATAGTAGTTGAGAAGACCTAACACCATTAAAATTCATAGATAAACCTCAAAAAGGAATATCTATTCTAGAAAAGAATAATTTAGGAATATATACTAAGCCACATGTTTGTTTCGTAGAATTATTCATACAACATAATGATTATCCTAAAAGACTTTCAACTTTTATAGATACAGGATGCTCAGAGAGTATTTGTAAGGATAATGCCTTTCATGAATTTTTTTTCTAGATAGTAATCAAGAGATACATGGTAAGGTAGCTAATAGATAACCATTTACCTTATATTTTCAGACTATTCCTATTTATTTTAAATTAGGAAATCAGACTAACAAAATTGTTAATCATCAGTTTTGGATAATGGATCCTTGTCCTAGTTTCATAGGAAATATTATTTTAGACAAGACTTTGTTAGTAAATATCATCCTTATACTGAGTATAATGATAAGATATTAATTAGTGATAAAGAGGAATTTATTATTAAAGCCCCTCTAATAGATCACAAGACTGCTTTTGATCTTATGCAGGTCAAACCCAATTATAGACCAATCAACCATCAGAGTTCTTCAGCTGAGCGTGGTGGACCTAGACATACAAACAAACAAGAAGCTCTAGAAATAACTAAACCCTTATAAAATGATGGTAAGTGTCCAGACCAAAAGTGTTATAAGTAAATAGTGCTTATACACCAAGACTTTTTAGATCAAGCCCATCAAACCTTATTAAAGGTCCAAGCTATATCCAAACAAAAGAAAATGGATATAGAAGTAGAAAAAGAAAAAGAAAAGGTTAGGCAATTAACAGACCCTACTTTGGGAGAAAATCCCATTGCCAAGTGGTACAAAGACAAAAGTTATTGTAAAATTATCCCCATCAACCCAGATGCCACTATTAATAGTGGAACCTATAAGAAAGGATATTCACAAGAGGACAAAGAATAATTTAAAAAAGACGTAGATGAAATGCTTAAGCTAGGAATTGTTAGAGAAAGCAAAAGTAGACACAATAGTCTTGCCTTCTATGTTCAGAATGAGTCTAAACTAAAGAGAGGAAAAAGACGAATGGTCATAGACTATAGACACCTTAATAAGAATTATGAGTTTGATTGTTATAAGATACTAGACAAGAATAACCTCATTAATCTAATTGAAGACATAATTATATTCAGCAAGTTTGATTATAAATCAGGCTTCTGGCAAATAAAGATGCATCTAGATAGTATAACTTGAACAACCTTTAGTGTGCCCCAAGAAAAAGATGAATGGTTAGTTATGACATTTGGATACTTGAATGCTCCTCAAGTATTCCAAATAAGAATGGATAATATATTTAGACCTTATCCATAATTTTGTCTTATTTACCTAGATGATATTCTTGTAGACAGTAAGACTGAGATAGAACATGTACATCATCTTAAGAAGATTATTTTAAAATTAAATAAATATGGTAGTGTTATTTCTGAAAAGAAAATGAAATTATTTCAGACTGAAATAGATTTTATGGGAATTCATATTAATAAAGGAAAAATATCCTTAGCAGAACACATAACCAAAAAGATTCTTGAGTTTCCAGACCAACTCAAAGATAGAAAATAATTACAATCATTTTTAGGATTGCTAAATTGTAATGCAGATTTTATTAAAGACCTTGCTTCAAAAAGACAAAACTTAACTTTCAAATTAAAAGGAACTGATAAAACTAATCCTTTTAGATCGACAAAAGATGATTTTGAAGTAATAAGACAAATCAAAGATTCAGTCAATAATATCCCTTTACGTGAGTTGCCTAGTGCTGAAGATCAGTTTATAGTAGAACTGATAAACAATGGGGAGCAGTATACTTTACCATTGATCATCAGACAAAAAAGACAAAACCTTGTAGATATAGTTCTGGAACCTTTACTGATCCAGAAATGAGATACACAGCCCATGAGAAAGAATTTTTATCTATAGTAAGGGCAATAGAAAAATATATTCTTTTTTAGACCTAAACACTTTACTGTTTATACTGACTCTTTTTATGCAGTAAAATTAAGAGACTTAGATTACCAAAGTCAAGAACTAATAGAATTATTATATGGAAACAACTACTTAATGGTTATGACTTCTCTGTTATACATATAAAGGGAAGCAATAATACCATTCTCGACATCATATCTAGAGAACCTATGAAGCAATAATACCATTCCCGACATCATATCTAGAGAACCTATGTTTGCTAACACTAATATCACCTCTTATTTTATGTTGGTAAGAGGGTAGTTTAGATAAGATGGAGGCGTAACCTCTTTTGAGTATGGTAATGATAAGTTAATTAGCCAAAACCTTGGATTAATGATAGGAAACACAAACACAAACCCAATGAAGATAAACTCAGTTTAAACTCACAAATCTCTCTCGTGTATAACTCAGAAGATAGCAATGAACTTAGAAGTAACTTAGCTAGAGGGAGAGAGAAGTAAGCACCCTAGACACACCTTGGTAGGTAGGTAGAAACACACCAAACACCGTCAAGAATCTCTGTCAAGTATTAAAATCTTCGTAATAAATAACAATGGTGAGTGAGTAAACCCTCTGGTTTGCAATAACTCTCTCTGATGTATATATCTATCTAGCAATAACTCTTGAACTCTCAAAGGATCATCATCTCCTCAAAAGTGGTTGGGGTCCTTAAATAGCTCCCCACACCACTCCCGAGGCAACTTAGTCATTAAAGACTATGAAAGACATCCCTCATACTTTATGTCACAACATTAGATGCCTGATGCACTAGTTGTCTCCACGTCATAAATATTAAATGCCAAGACATGCCTTTTGCCTAACCACTGTGTGTTAGGGGGCTGTTGTAGCAGAGATGGCTCACCAACTGCCTGATAGCCCTAAATACCACGGTGGTTTACTCAAGTGCAGGTCTGACATTATTTAGCTGGATAATGACATCACCTACACTAGATGTGACATTAAGTAGAGGGCTGTTTGGTTCTCAAGTCAACGCTCGATGGAACTCCAAGGTACTCCGCCCGAGGTTCCTCGATCAAGGTCCTTCGATATTTTTACCAGGTGTATCTAAGATGGTCAGGATAAGATCCAACGGTGACTCACTTCTCAATCCTCCAAACCAAGTCCCTCTAAAGTTTCCATGGCGAGGTCATTCGATAGAGCATGGAAGCTCTCCCAGGCCCTGCCAAGCTTGGTCTCTCGTGAATACCGTTTGACCTCACACTAAAACTCATTATTATTCTCGTTACATCATTACAACCGTTATAGCTTATAGTTAACATAAACAGAAATACAATATGACTAATCCAACAAGCTAAAGTATGAGTTGCCACACCAAGATGCCTCACTGAGTTTCCACGCTTGAGTTGCCATGCTTGAGCTGCCTCAGTTGCTTAATCTCAAACACTATTGCCAATTAGGGAATTATCTCTAATATTAGGATTACCTTCGACCCCCCTCTATATTTGTCCCTTCATGGAGAGATTTGTTGGAACACAAAATGTCTGGACGAAACTTCTCAATCCGATGAACTCTCTTTTCGTGAAAATTTTTTGGCCTTCTTTCCCTCGTTATAATTGCAACGTTATAATCTCCTAAAAAAGTAAAATTCTCCCCGATGTACCTGAGCTGAAGCGCCATAACTTATTGGTTCTTGGGCGAAGGGACATCGCCATTTTTTCCTCATGCCGAGCCTCAACCGTTCTAGCTTTACTATTTGAAATTCTCCTGAAAGGCCTACTAACCTTCTCGAATACTCGATTGGACTCTTGGAAAGTTAACTTCTCCCTTGTAATGCTTCGCTATGTTCAAAAAAGCATGAATTCTCCCCGATGTAACTGAGTCACAATTTAAACAACGTTTGGACATGTGGCGTGGGAACATCATAGCTTTTTTGAACTGTTGAGTCACTGCCCTCGTTGGGAGTCATTGGATATGTCGGACAAGAATTATGGCACCAAAACTCAAACTTGATGGAGAAGGTAACTCCATTCTTTTCTCAAAGCCTCTTTTCATTAATGATGTGGCGCAGTCTTTTCAACTATCGAGACCCTTCCCAAAGTGCCACGTGTTCATTTGAAATGATTATAGGCAGCCCTTGCACGTTCGATGGTGGGAAACTCAAAAGTCGGGTTTAAAACCCATCAAACGTCTCTTTTATTTCAAAACCCTTCTCCTTCCTTCATCTTCTTCCAGCTCCCCGCTTTCTGTAGAGAGAGAAACTCTGTGCGAACTCTGTGTGACATCTATTATTGCCCCATTCTTTACTCAGTCTCCTCCTTCTATCATCCTTTGCACCACCACCTGCGGTTGTGCTTCTCCCTATTCATTTTCAACTCTTCTTTTACCAAGCCTTTTCGTACTTCTATTGTCTACGATGGCCTCTTCAATCAACCCTGTCAATCCTACCACCACTGCTCCGCCTGCCGCCCCCATTGTCACCGCCCCTTCTGCCACCTCATTGACTGCTGCTCGTCAAGAAAAGTTGTACTTTTACCACCGATCCCCTGTTTTTGGCAAAGGTGATGACTTTACAGGGTTTTGTAAGAGTTGCATTTTTAACGCCAAGTATGATGCCATGACGCTTGATGACGAAGATGAGAATTCTGATGATTGGGGCTTTCTACCTCCCGAGGGGACTCTCAGATTTCGTCTTGAGCGAGGGGACTTCCCATGGTCCCACATCTATTTTGAAGGTCCTTGGGGCTCTCCTACTAACTTTGCTGCTTAGAACTCCCATATGCAGAATTTCCACGCTGATACCCTCACTAAGATAGGGCTTCATCAGACCAAGTGGTTTAGTGAGTTCACCCTCTCTAAAAATAATGTTGCCCTTCTCATTTTGGTATCTCGCTGGAACGTTACCACTCATACGTTCATCACTACATGGGGTGAATTCACAATAACACTAGAGGATGTGTGTGAGCTCTTAAGCCTTAAGGCAATAGGCCATGAGCCTTATTCTAATGAAGCCCTGGATGCCCAAGAGACTGCTAACCATTTGGAGTTGGACCGTATATGCTAAAGGTGCATCGGTACTTCAAATAAATCTACCTTCACTCCTCTTATCAACTACTTCTTCAAGAATCCTGCTGACGGTAGTTCATCTGAGGCTGCCCCTGGACAAGGTACATCGCTAGAACTTACTGCCTATATTCTTGTCATTCTTTCCTGCTTATTTTTAACGGGAAAGCCCATTGACCAACCTCGAAGGGATCTCATCAACATATCCCTTCGTTTGGCCTGGGGCATCAAGCTCCCCCTGGCTGCAATCGCCTTGGGATCCCTCTACACATGGCTTGATAGAGCCCTTTTTGACATGGAGAGATCTCTAGGTTGTTACAACCTAGCTAATTTTTCCAACTGCATCCTCTTAACGGGCTTCCTCTATGTGCACTTCCCGGTCATAATAGCCAAGACTAACCACCCTCCTTCGGGGGAAACAATCCTGCTCCCTCGCTCCTTTGTTTACCACAGGAGGCAAAGCCGAAAGGAGCTGACCTCCTTTATCGATGACTTTTCAAGTTTTGTAATGAGACCCTATGAAGAGGATATTTTTCTCTATACTTGTGATTTTTTCAAACATGGGGCAAGGATGGTCCAAGCAACCACTATAAACCTTCTTACTGAAGACCCCTCACTGACCGTGGTCCTTCTATTTTTACCAGGATACCCGCCCTCGTACACTGAGTGGGGATACACCAGCGAGCATTACAATCCCAATCGATGTAGCCGTCAGTTTGGCTTCGATCAAGGGGCCCCTCGCCCGGTTTTTCAATTATTTAACCCCAAGGTGTCCTTTGGTGAGGCATGTTCTCTATTCTTCTCAACAGCTGCGTGGGGAGTGAGTTTCACATTGGATGGGCGAGTCACCATTCCCAGTATCACCAGACAAGAGGACGTGACTCCTCTATTTACCACCAAGTACTGGCCGAGGCAACTGGCCCAAATTTCTGATTTCATCAAGTGTATCCTTCAGTTCTTTCAGTTCTTTCATTTTCTGTCCTGAAGTTGGGGTTGAAGGGAAATTCCGTTCTCGTGGTTGAGTTCCCTCTAAGCCAGACCCCCAAAGAAATTCCCACTGAACTTCCTCCATACTTCCCCATGATCCCTGTTGCCATGACCAAACCTAAGGCCGCCGTAACCCCCAAACCACCTGCCCCCTCGGCCGAAGTTGCCACGGGGGAAGGGCCTTCTCATCCATCTGCTAAGAAGGCCAAGAAGTCCAAGTCCAAGAAGTTTAAGGACCAAGTTCAAATGCAAATTCCCTTGGAGGCATTCCCTATTGCCTCCGTTCCCCCTCCTATGTCTCCAGAGATGGTCGAAGAGCTGAGGAGGCAGGTGCAAGATGAAGTTGACAGAATACATGTTGAGTTTTGATGGCGCGCTGTCGCCGTTCCTCCTTCGAGTACGTTACCCACAATCATGGTTGATCCTAGTGAACCACCGACAAAAAGGAGAAGAAGGTTGAGGGTACTTGAAAGTGGTGGTGCGACGAGATCAAGGAAGAAAATGTTGTGTACCAAATCCCAGAAGAAACAGTCACATGAAAAGCCTTCCTCCCCAGCTCCTTCAACTGCTGCCTCCTCGCCACCTTCACTAGTGGTTATACCCTCTCATTCTCCCTCTGGATCCAAGGCATGTGTGCGTTATTTGTTTGTAAATTTCCTTCTCTTGAGGTGTGTTGCATCTTCTCATTTCTTAATAAGAAAATGTTTTGGTGCAGGGAGTTGAAGAAGAAGGGCCTAGTCCCCCCAGCCCTCATAAGCTGTTTCGGGGGGGGGGGGGGGGGCATTGCGGTATCTCTCCACCATACACTAATATTCCCCGTTCCCCTTGATAAGTCTCACATATTATCACCGTTCATCCTCGCACTGGGTTATATATGCTGCCACGGGGGCTGCTAAGATGTTTGACCAACCCGAGGCAACTACTCCAGCCTCCGAATTATCCACCGAGCAAGAGGTCCCTCTGCCCCTCGTTGTGGTTGAGGAGAGTGCTTCTGAAGTAAATTTCTTGCCAAGTCTCACATCTTTTATTTATCCCATTTCTTTGTTTATCATTTCTAACATGTTGGGTCATTTTAGGTGGAAGTGGCATCACTGATAGCTAACATTCTTCTTCCTCCTGCATTGTCAATACCCCTTACCACAGTTCCTCTCTTCAGTGCCATAACGGGGGTAAGTTAGGTGCATTTTTTCCCCTTATTCTTTTGTGTTTACTTCTTGTGTCTAACACTTGGATTTTTGTTTGCATCTTTCTCCAAGTCTCTCTCCACCCTTTTCTCTGAGTGGCCTTTTCATTTCCCAGGCCTAGGTTGGTGCTACTACTCTCGTTGGGGAATATTTTGAAGGTTCAACGTCTTCTTTCGATGATTCCCCCAAGTTAGCCTTAGTAACTTATGTTGGTGAGGGAAGTTTGCCTATCGTTGAGGCTTCTGCAGCCAAGTGCCCCATTGAGGCTTCTGAGGCAATGAGCCCGCCTCCAACGATTTATTCCATTATGGCGTCCGTGGTGACTCCTGTTCTCGCTCCTACTGCTTTTGAGGTACTTTGCTAGTTTCTCTGTATTTCTCAGTTTCTCGGACTTCAACTGTGTTTGTGACTTAAGAATGAAAACACTTGTTAAGATTTTTTCATAAATTCCACCTGTATTGGTGACGTAACAACGAAAACACTTATTAAGGTTTCTCATAAACTCCACCTGTATCGGTGACTTAACAATGAAAACACTTGTTTAGGTTTTTTCATAAACTCCACCTATATCGGTGATTTAACAACGAAAACACTTGTTAAGATTTTTCGTAAACTCTACTTATATTAGTGACTTAATAATGAAAACACTTGTTAACATTTTTCATACTCCACCTATATCGGTGACTTAACAACGAAAACACTGGTTAAGATTTTTCGTAAACTCCACCTATATTGGTGACTTAACAACGAAAACATTTGTTAAGATTTTTCGTGAACTCCACCTATATCGGTGACTTAACAACGAAAACACTTGTTAAGATTTTCAAAAACTCCACCTATATCGGTGACTTAATAACGAAAACACTTGTTAAGATTTTTTTTATAAACTCCTTGTTTCCTCTAACTGTTTTCAGGTTGCTCAGGAGGATTCTCCACCAGTTCCTTCGCCTATTGCCTCGCCCCATCGTGAACCTGTAGCTTCCAAAGAAACTGGCCATAATGATCAAGGTTCCACGATAGGTGCTGCTATAGAGAGCGAATCTGGGTGCGAGCTTCCTCTGCCCGACTTGGCTCCTCACTCCTTCTGCCTGATGGTACTCCAATGTTCTCTCCAAATGCCTGCCAACCACCATTTGGCAATTGAGCAATTTATGAGATATCATCCTGAAACCTTCACAGTGGACTGCCTACGTTCAAACATCTCAGTTATGAGCTACAGGATTCAAGGCGTGGCCACCGTCATTGCTAAAGTTGCCAATACTCCAACTGCAAACATTACCAGACCTCTCCTCAAATAGTTTGTAAATTTTAGTCGTTCTCTCAAATTGGGGGTCCCATGACTACCCTATCGATTTCTATGGATTACATTGGTACCATGCGAGGTGTTTGTGCCTCTCACGGGGACATCTAGTGTCTATTTTATGCTCCAATACTCTGATGGTATGTTGATAAGCCTAAGTATAACTGTTTGTAAATTTTGATCATTCTCTTAAACTGGGGGTCCTGTGAATATGTGGTCGGTTCCTGTGGGTTTCATTTGAAATACGCGAGGTGTTCGTGCCTCTCACATGGTCATCCAGTGGTTGTTTTATGTTCTCACCCACCGACATAATGTTTTTAAGCCTAAGTCTAACAGTTTTCTAAATTTGGTTGTGCTCTCAAACTTGGGATCCCGTGATTATACAATCGGTTCCTACGGGATACATTGATCCCGTACGAGGTGTTCTTACCTCTCACGGAGTCGTCTAGTAGTTGTTTTATGTTCTCACCCTCTGGAGGCATGTTTTTAAGCCTAAGTCTAACAATTTTTAATGTTTGGTTTTTCTCTCAAATCGGGAGTCCCATGACTTCGCCATCAGTTCCTGCAGGTCACATTGGTCCCGTGCGAGGTGTTTGTGACTCTCATAGGGCCATCTAATGGTTGTTTTATGTTCTCACCCTTCGACGGAATGTATTTAAGCCTAAGTCTAAAAGTTTACAAATTTGGTCGTTCTATCAAACTGGGGGTCTTGTGACTACGCGGTCGGTTCAAATGGGTTACATTGGTCCCGTGCGAGACGTTCTTGCACTTCACGTGGATGCCTAGTGTTTACTTTACATTTTCACCCTTTGGCAAAAAGGTATTAAGACTAAGTCCAACTATTTATAAATTTTGGTCTTGCTCACAAAATGGGCATCCCCTGACAACGCGATTAGTTCCTACGAGTTACATTGGTTCCGTGCGAGGTGTTAGTAACTATCATGGGTCCGTCTTATGGCTATTTTATGTTCTCACCCTCTGACGGCATGTTTTTAAGCCTAAGTCTAACAATTTGTAAATTTTTGTCATGCTCTCAAGTCGGGGGTCCTCTGACTACGCAGTCAGTTCTTGTGGGTTATATTTGTCCCGTGGGAGGTGTTTGTGCCTCTCACGGGTCCGTCTAGTGGCTATTTTACGTGCTCACCCTCTAATGACTTTTTATAAGTCTAAGTCTAACAGTTTGTAAATTTTGGTCGTTCTGTAAAACTGGGGGTTCCATGACCAGGCGGTCTATTCCTCCATGTTACATTTGCCCCGTACGAGGTGTTTGTGCCTCTCACGAGGCAGTCTAGTGGTTGTATTATGTTCTCACCCTTAGAAGACATTTTTTTAATCCTAAGTAAAATCGTTTTCAAATTTGGGTCGTGCTCTAAAACTAAGGGTCCCGTGATTACACGGTCGGTTCCTGCGAGTTACATTGGTCCCGTGCGAGGTGTTCGAGCCTCTCATGGATCCGTCTAGCGGCTGTTATACGTTCTCACCCTCTGACGACTTTTGTTAAGCCTAAGTCTAATAGTTTGCAAATTTTGATCAGCTTTTAAACTGGGGGGCCCGTTACTACGCTTTCGGTCCTTACGGGTTATATTGGCACCGTGTGAGGTGTTCGTGCCTCTAATGGGTCTATCTAGTGGAGTTTTATGTCCTCACCCTCCGATAACTTATTTTTAAGCCTAAGTCTAACAATTTGCAAATTTTGATCGTGCTCTCAAACCGGGGGCCCCGTGATTACCCGGTCGATCCTCGCGGGTTACATTGGTCCCGTGCGAGGTGTTCATGCCTCTCATGAGGTCGTCTAGTGGATGTTTTACGTTCTTACCTCTGATGGCATGTTTTTAATCCTAAGTCTAACAGTTTGCAAATGTTGGCCATTCTCTCAAACGGGGGTCCTGTGATAATGCGATTGGTTTCTATGGGTTACATTGGTCCCGCGTGAGGTTTTCGTGCCTCTCATGGAGCCATGTGGTGGATGTTTTATGTTCTCACCCTCTGACGGAAAGTTTTTAGGCCTAAGTCTAATAGTTTGCAAATGTTTGTCCTGCTCTCGAACCGGTGGTCCCGTGACTACGCGATTGATTCCTACGGATTACACTAGTGCCGTGTGAGGTATTCGTGCCAATCACAGGGCCGTCTTGTGGCTGTTTTATGTTTTCACCCTCTGATGGCATGTTTTTAAGCCTTAGTATAATAGTTTGAAAATTTTGGTCGTGCAATCAAATTGGGGATTGTGATGACACGATCAATTCCTCTGGGTTACAATGGTCCCGTGCGAGGTGTTCATACCTCTCACGGGTCCGTCTAGTTGTTGTTTTACATTTTCACCCTCTCACGGCATTTTTTAATCCTAAGTCTAAAGTTTACAAATTTTAGTCATGCTCTAAAATCGGGGGTCCAGTGATTACACGGTCGATTCCCGTGGGTTACATTGGTCCTGTGCGAGGTGTTCATGCCTTTCACGGGACTGTCTACTGGATATTTTATATTCTCACCCTCTCACGATATGTTTTTAAGACCAAGTCCAACAGTTTGCAAATTTTGGTCGTGCTCTCAAAACGGGTGTCCCGTGACTACACGATCGATTACTGCGGGTTACATTGGTCATGTACGAGGTGTTCATGCCTCTCATGGGGCTGTCTAGTGGCAAGTTTGGTCGTGCTCTCAAATCCTTTGATGACGTGTTTTTAAGCCTAAGTCTAATAGTTTGGAAATTTTGGTCGTGCTCTCAAATCCGGGGTCCCGTGACTATGCGGTCGGTTCCTACGAGTTACATTGACACCAGGCGAGGCGTTCATGCTCTCTCACGAGGCCATCAAGTTGCTATTTTATGTTCTCACCCTCTGGTGAATTATTTTAAAACATAAATCTAACAATTTGAAAATTTTGAGCGTGCTCTCAAACCGGGGTTCCCATGACTATGTGGTCAGTCCCTCTGGGGTACGTTGGTCCGTTATGATGTGTTCATGCCTCACACGAGTCCGTCTAGTGGTTGTTTTACATTCTCACCCTCTGATGGAATGTTCTTAAGCCTCAATCTGACAGTTTGCAAATGTTGGTCGTGCTCTCAAACTAGGGATCCCATGATTACGCAATCGATTCTTGTGGGTTACATTGGTCCCGTGTGAGGTGTCCATGCCTCTCACAAGACCATCTAGTGGCTGTTTTATGTTCTCATCCTCTGACGGCATGTTTTTTTAGCCAAAGTAAGAGAGTTTGAAAATTTTGGTTGTGCTCTCAAATCAGGGTTCTTGTGTCTACACGGTCGGTTCCTGCGGGTTATGTTGGTCTCGTGAGAGGTGTTTGTGCCTCTCATGGTGCCGACTAGTGGTTGTTTCACGTTCTCACCCTCTAACGGCATATTTTTAAGCCACAGTCTAACAATTTACAAATTTTCATCGTGCCTTTAAATCGGGTGTTCGGTGACTATGCAATAAGTTTCTACGGGTTACACTGGTCCCGTGTGAAGTGTTCATGCCTCTCATGGGGTCGTCTATTATTTGTTTTTTGTTCTCACCCTATGATGGATTATTTTTAAGCCTAAGTCTTAGAGTTTACAAATTTTGGTTGTGCTGTCAAATTGGCGTTCTCGTGATTATGTGGTTGGTTTCTACGAGTTAGATTTGTCCCGTGCGAGGTGTTCGTTCCTCTCACAAGGCCATTTAGCAGATATTTTACGTTCTAACGCTCTAATGACATATTTTTAATACTAAGTTTAGCAGTTTGCAAAGACTGGTCTTGCTCTCAAATCGGGGGTCCCGTGACTATGCAATCATATTCTACGGGTTACATTGGTCTCGTGTGAGGTGTTCGTGCGTCTCACCGGCCCGTCTAGTGGTTGTTTTATGTTCTCACACTCCGACGGCATGTTTTTAAGCCTAAGTATGAGAGTTTGAAAATTTTCGTTGTGCTCTCAAATCGGGGGACCCGTGACTACGCGATTGGTTCCTACAAGATACACAGGTCCCTTGCGAGGTGTTCATGCCTTTCATGGAGCTGTCTAGTCACTAGACCAAAATGGTAAAATTGTCACCTTTTTAGCGGCCAGGCTTGTCACGGTCAATGATCGTGACACAAAAACACGCGTTTTTTGTCACGATCAATGATCGTGACACGTCCGTGGAAATTCTGTTAGTAAAAAAACCCTCCCCCTTCTTTTTTTACCACCGAATTCGTTCCTTCCATTTCCCTCTCTCTCTCTAGAGGCTGCTCTCTCTCTCTCTACAACTTTGGTATGTTTTCTCTCTATTTCTCCCCCATTTATGTATACGTGTATGTATATGTGCATGTGTGTATATATGTGTGTGTGTGTGTGGGGGGGGGGGGGGAGGTAGCAGGGCTGGGGGGAGGAGAGGGGGGTATGTGCGTGTGTGTGTGTATATGCGTGTGTGTGTATGTGCGTGTGTGCGTATATATGCGTGTGTATATATGTGTGTGTATGCATGGGGTGGGCAAGGGCAGCGGGGGGTGGAGGGCAGGGGGTGTATATGTGTGTGTGTGTATTTTTTTAATTAAATTTTTATTAGATATTGCCATTCATATTGTAGTGCCCCTTGTAAAAGAATTGATTGATTTAATATTGATTGGTTATTAATTTGTTTTGTAAATTAATAATTAGTGCTCCTTTCATATCCAAGTAGGATTGCCCCTCATTGTAAATTACTAAATTAATAATTGTATACTTTAATTGTTGGTTTAATTGATGAAAAGAATTAATTAAGTAGATGAATTAGAAGGAGTACGGGATACACATTTTTTATTGCCATTGCGGTCGGATTATAGTGGATCGATGTTGGGTTGTTTAATTTTAAAAATGGCATGACCACTGGATTATTGTCCATATGGGGGTGGGATTTTTCAACTTTTTTTTGAAAATTACTTTGTATAATGAATAATATATATATATATAGTATGATAATTAAATGAAACATACTTGAAATTACATATAGTGCGCATAGATACTAGCCTCCTAGTTCTTATGCGTACGCATTCAATAGCCCTTAGACCCGTTCAAGAGTCATTACCCCTGTAATGAGATCTCTCGAATTGTCCCGTTTGGACAGTTTGGGACTGCATAATTTATGTATAATAATATTCTTAGTGGCTTAAAGTTGTTACTTTTGGAGGAAGTTCTGCAGTCGTATCCTAATGTTCTCTGGGTACATACTACATTGACAAGTGTGACTGCTATTTCAATTGATCAATTGAAATAATACTCACACTTGCCAATCTACGTCGTGTAATTAGAGAACTACGGGGATATGATGCCGAATTTTTCTCAAATCGTAACAATGTGCATGAGCTGTTAATTATATTATAAAAATATGCGGTCTTGAATAGGATAGGGCCACTCACCCTTTAGAGGAGATGGAGGAGATAGAAATTAAATGAAATTAAGTGAAACATACTATAAATCTAAGTTTTGTTTATACTAATCCATGAATATACACTTCTTACCTTTAATAGGTGATTAGTTGTGGTAGCTGTGATGGGATATGCGAAATACAAAGAGTGGATGGGTGAGACAAATAGAATGGGGATGTGTTTCGCAGAGGTGCTAATGAATTTATGAAATACGCAAAGAGATGTCATAATGATGAAGAGTTTTCGTGTCCGTGTGATGGTGTAAGAATGGTAAGGTGTTTGAGTGGAAAACAGTTGAACTATACTTATTAAGATCGAGTATCCAAGATAGTTAACAATTTTGGAGTTTTCGCGGTGAATTAAAAGTTCCTTTTGTCCCTGAACAACCTTCACAACGACCTTCAACAAGTAGGATAGATGTATAAGGGGATGACGTAGATCATAACATGTTAGAGGATTTAGTTGATGATGCGTACAGAGTTTATGAAGTCGAGGAGAATGAGGTTACTGATGATGTACAAGGTTTAAGTGCTCGTGAAGATTTCACAATAAACTTTGACGATGACTACCAAAGTTTAAAATTTAAGGCGACCCAACCTTTATACTCTGGTTGTGAGAAAGATCAAACAACTTTACATGCCAGGGTTGGTTTGCACAGTTTGAAGACGCAGTACGGTTTGTCTGGCAATAGCGTGACAGGAATTCTGAAATGAGTGAAAGTACAAATGTACAGAACTCGGGCATTTCATACAAGGCTCTTACTTTCTTTCGTGCGAGCGCAAAAGATAAAAAAATCGTTAAAGCTTAAATGACTTACTATGGTGTAATTCGAAATATATTTGAATTGGATATATAAGCTTTAAATAGGTTGCGTTTTACTGTGACTGGGTAAGAGTTGAGGATAAAAATGCTTGTAAAGTTGATCCTATCACCAATTTGATCATGGTTGACTTGTCCAAGTTGAAGAGCAACGTGAGTGATGAGCCATTTGTTTGTGCTTTTCAAAAGGTTAACCAAGTGTTTTACTCGGAGTATATAAACAACGAGCCGTGGTCAATTGACCTACACGCACCAAAGCGTCTAAGCAGTAGTGTGGATGACTTGGATGCTCCTACCGAATATCAATCCTTTTTTTTATGATAACCCAAATTTGAAATAATTTTTCAATTTGTAATAAATATTCCAATTTGTATTTTATCAATATATTTTTAATGCTTTTAATTGATTTCCACTTTATCATTTTCACTCTTATGTAGTGTGTGTGTGTGTAGGCAGTAGCGGCGGGGGTGGGGATGTTTCGAATTTTTAGTAATTGTACATATTATGAGATAGATGCTGTAGTTTTGGAATTCGGAATTGAGGTGTTAAACAGTAACAATTCATTTGAATTTGTAGTAATTGTACATATTTGCATGTCTTCTTCTAATTCATTTTGATTTGTACTAATAACAACAATTTTTTACTGCAAATGTCTCCTTCAGGTATTAAGGCCAGGATGATGATGCTGATTGTGATGATGTCGTTGGGGTTTGGTGTTAACGGAGGCGAGGAGGGCTCCTTGGCCTCTAGGCTCCCCAAATATGGAAAATTGGGGGATGGCTATAGAGAACAAGACGGGGCTATTAGCAAGATCCCTCGATCTGGTAAAGACGATCATCGGCCTAGGGTACACTAGTTGGAGGGAGGTGCAAATGAGCTCAAGTTAGCTAGTTGGGTGGCACTACAGGTAATAAATTTATATTTATATTTATATGAATATTTCAATTTCAATTTCAATTTCATTTTATATTTATATTTATATTTATTCGCAACTAACATTGTATGTGTTGGACAGGAACAATTCAGCCTGGATCCAAAGCTACACGATTTTATCTTGGATCAGTTGAGGGAGCAACACAAGACGTGGAAGAAAAATATGCGGACACGGTACTTTGGGAAGACCCGAGAGTCCGTTATCTGAATGCGTGAATCCGTCTCGCCAAAGGAGACGATCTCATTGGCACAATGACAAAAGTTCATTGACAATGAGATCGGGGTGCGACAATTGGCATCTCGCCAATCAGGGAGGGAAAATCGAGCAAAAAATACGAACGTGCACTACTCCGACCGGACGTCTTACGCCGAGGTGGAGCATAGGATGATGGTAAGATTTAATTTTTCTATAACTACAAAAATATATTATTCTGCATTATTTTACTTTACGGGGCCGATACTATTTTTACTTTATTTTATTTTAGGGGACAAGGAGTGTCCCTAGGGGTAGGCCACATAGGCTCGATACTTATGTGGTTATTCGGACGAAGAAGGGGAAGGATAAGGAAGTGTCCCTGAGCATCGTGGCCATGATTGTAAGTAATCCGACAGTTTACTTTTTGTTAATTACGTTATAATTTTTTTATTTACTTATTTTACTAATCATGTGCTTTTTGTCGTTTCGGGCAAAGCTTAAGGGAAATGCATGAGTCGCAGTCTGATGCCGACAAGGCATCTTTCTCCATAGACGCACTCAGCCAAGTGCTTGGCACTGATCGTAAGGGGAGGACAAGGGGGTGAGCTCGTGGGTGGTCAAATCTAGGATCATCGAATTGGAGACGAGCAACACCGGGTTGGCTCGAACGGTGGACTCGCATGATGCGAAGATGTCCCGTTTGGAGGCGACGATCCAAGATATGTTCTCAGTCATGAAGCGTTCGTTGGGCGGAAACCGTACGGGGAAAGGAAAGGAGAAGGTGGTGGAGGAGGGGGAGGTGTAGGATGACGAGGATGTGGACCGCGCTTCTTCATCGCTGACACGTGCAAACTTTGATGTTCCACTCCTCTATTTGGCTCCCTTCAACTGACTGATGTCGACATTTGGTTGGCTGAGCGTGTTTATACTAGACATATTTGATGGCTAACGGATAGGGCGGGGGTTAAGGGACCCGAATACTGTTGAGGGTATGCCAGTTCATGGACGCTTGCTTTAAGGCATTGAGACTAAGGTGCTCATCGCGCATGTGATACCCGGGAATGAGAACTCCCCCTTGTGGTTGCACGAATAATGCGCCACGATGTATATTGGTGGGTGTGTTAATTCGTATATCGTATGGCCTACTCACCTCCTCAGAGCTAACCTTACCTCAGACATGTAGTGATATTATTTGAATTGAATTGTTTTAAGTTGTTACATTTGAATTATATTTGGATTATATCATTATGCATATTGTTTTGAATGTATATTTGCATTCAATCAATTTTATTAGGATATCTGATGTTTGAATAGGTATAATGTTGCTATAACTTGTACAAATATACTATTGGGTAGTGGCAGTGGCCATACTGCCCAACAGTTTTTTTTAATTATGCTTAGAATTGTCACAGTCATTGACCGTGATAATTTTTTAAAGACTTTCACGAGTTTGTCATGATTTATGACCGTGATAAAACTTTTCAAGGTCATAGACCGTGACATGATCGTGACAATTCTAATGAACTTGTCACGGTCATTGACCGTGACATGTCTGTGATAATAAACGTTATCACCCCCAGAATTATCACGGTCATTGACCATAACAAGTCCAACTTGTCAAGGTCAATGACCGTGAAAATTCGGTAAATTTGGTGTAGTGAGTGGTTATTTTATGTTCTCACCCTCTGACGGCATGTTTTTAAGCCTAAGTCTAATAGTTTGCAAATTTTGGTCATACTCTCAAACACGGGGTTCCGTGACTTTGCGGTCGGTTCCTACATATTACATTGGCATCGTACGGGGCATTCGTGCCTCTCACGGGACCGTCTAGTGTCTACTTTATGTTGTTACTCCGTGGTGCCTTATTTTTAAGCCTAAGTCTAAAAATTTGCAAATTTTGATCGTGCTCTCAAATCGGGTATCCCGTGCTTACACGGTCGATCCCTGCAGGTTATATTAGTCCCGTACAATGTGTTCGTGCCACTCATGATGTCGTCTAGTGTTTGTTTTACGTTCTCACCATCTGATGGCATCTTTTTAAGCCTAACTTTAATAGTTTGCAAATGTTGGTCGTGCTCTCAAATCGGGGGTCCCGTGACTACGCGATCAATTTATGGGGGTTATATTGGTCCTGTGCGAGGTGTTCGTGCCTCTCACGATCCCGTCTAGTGGTTGTTTTATGTTCTCACCCTCTGGCGGCTTTTTTTTAGCCAAAGTATGAGAGTTTAAAAATTTTGGTTATGCTCTTAAACTCGGGTTCTTATGCCTACACGGTCGAGTCCTGCGTGTTACGTTGGTCCCATGCGAGGTGTTCATGCCTCTCATGGGACCGTCTAGTGGCTGTTTCACGCTCTCACCCTCTAACAACATGTTTTTATGCCTAAGTCTAACAGTTTACAAATTTTCGTCGTGCCCTTAAACCGGGGGTGCAATGATTATGAAATCGGTTTTTACGAGTTATATTGGTATCGTGTGAAGTGTTCGTGCCTCTCACGACGCCATCTAGTTTTTTTTTTCATTCTCACTCTCTGATGGCTTTTTTTTAAGCCTATGTCTTAGAGTTTGCAAATTTTGGTTGTGCTATCAAGTTGGGGTTCTCATGATTATGTGGTCGGTTCCTATGGGTATACGTTTGTCTCATTCGATGGGTTCGTGCCTCTGACCGGGCCATCTAGTGGCTGTTTTACATTCTCACCCTCTGAGGGCATGTTTCTAAGACAGTCTAATAGTTTGCAAATGCTAGTCGTGCTCTCAAATCGAGGGTCCCGTGACTATGAAATATTTTCCCACGTGTTACATTTGTCCCGTGCGAGGTGTTCGTGCATATCACGGGCACGTCTAGTGGCTGTTTTATGTTCTTACACTCTGACGGCGTGTTTTTAAGCCTAAGTATGAAAGTTTGAAAATTTTGGTTGTGCTCTCAAAATCGGGGGACCCGTGACTACACGATTGGTTCCAATAGGATATATTGGTCCGTGCGAGGTGTTCATGCCTCTCACGGATTCGCCTAGGGCCTATTTTATGTTCTCACCCCTGACGGCATGTTTTTAATACTAAGTCTAACAGTTTGCAAATTTTGGTCGTGGTCTCCAAACTGGGATCCCGTGACTATGCGTTTGGTTCCTAAAGGTTATATTGGAACCATGAGAGGCGTTTGTGCCTCTCATGGGACTGTCTAGAGGCTATTTTATGTTCTCACTCTTTGGCGGCTTATTTTTAAGCCTAAGTCTAACAATTTGCAAATTTTGATCATGCTATCAAACCAGGTATCCCATGACTACGTGGTTGATCCCTGCGTGTTACATTAGTCCTGTATGATGTGTTCATGCCTCTCACAAGGTCGTCTTGTAGTTGTTTTACGTTCTCACCCTCCGACGACATATTTTTAAGCCCATGTTTAATAGTTTGCAAATGTTGTTCGTGCTCTCAAACTGGGGGTCCCATGACTACATGATCAATTCATGGGGATTACATTGGTCCCGTTCGAGGTGTTAGTGCCTCTCACGGGTCCGTCTAGTGGTTGTTTTATGTTCTCACCCTCAGACGACATGTTTTTAAGTCAGTTTAACAGTTTGTAAATTTTTGTCGTGCTCTCAAATCGGGGGGACTGTGACTACGCGATCGGTTCCTACGGATTACTTTGGTCCCGTGCGAGGTGTTAGTGCCTCTCACGCGGCCATTAAGTGGCTATTTTATGTACTCACCCTCTAAAAATATATTTTTAAGCCTAAGCCTAACAGTTTGCAAGTTTTGGTCGTGCTCTCAAGCCAGGGGCTCCGTTACTATGTACATTACACCAAACTGGGCAATTCGTCATGGAAAAGGGGCCACGACCGATATGCTTAACCAGTTGGTCACGACCCATAGCCTTGACCATATATGAAATAGGCGTGACGAAGTCCATTATGTAGTCTAGTAATGGATCGTCTCGCATGTGGTGACGAATAAAAGTTGTGACTCGCGTGAGTCACGACTATGATCCGTGATCCAATCATGATCATTATGGTGCCAAGTTTTCTTCCAAATATGGTCTTAGAAGGGGTCACGGTCTTAGACCGTGACCATAAAAAAAAGCCACACTGATATAGTCACGACTTTGATCCTTGACCATTATGGAAATCGAGTCACGACTTTTGGCCGTGATGAGGTTATTATTCACGCTGACATGTTAAAAAATGAGCGTGTCACGAAATGTGGTCACAACCCTGATCCATGACCAACGTCTTTATATTAAATTTGTAGAAGAACTTATCATTTCCTCGCAAACACCCTAAACCCTTCGAATTTTGGCTCTCGTGCGATTTCGTCTCAATCTCTTTCAATCTATAAGGTGTGTGTTTCTGTGTATTTCATTATGTATTGTTGTGTGTATTTCTGTGTATGTACGTATGTGTGTATTTGTGTGTGCATATTTCAATGTGTATATGTGTGTGCGTGTGTGTATTTGTGTGCGTATATTTCAGTTTGTGTATATGTATGTGTATGTATGTTTGTATATGTATATGTGTATGTGTGTGTATAGTGTATATGTGTGTGTATGTGTATATATAATGCATGTGTGTGTATTCTAGAAAAAATATATGACTGATATTGGTTTAGGTTTAAGGATGAAATATAACAAAAAATAATAAAAAAATGTGTCCCCTTTAATACTGATGCTAAAAAATAAAAAATAAATATATGACTAATGTTGGTTTAAGTCTAGAAAACAAATATATGACTAATGTTGGTTTAAGTTTAATATTGATGCTAAATTCAGGATTAATATTAAGGGTAATGTTTGTAAGGGATTAATTTTTATGACTAATGTTTGTAAGGATTAATTTTATGACTAATGTTTGTAGGGGTTAATTTTAGGGTTGATGTTAGGATTGATTTAGGGATTGTTTGCTTAAATGAAAAAATAGGTATTCAAAACCTAAAAAATTAACAGTGAGATACACACACATATACGGGATTCACTCCCGGGAGACTACGTGGCTCCGATAGTATATTTGGAGTTTTGTCTGGACAGTCTTTGGACTAGTGACTTGGCTTTTTACAACTATAACAAGTGTTCCCATTACTGATATTAAATGGTGGAGTTTGTAAGGACATAAATTTCCAATTGAGTCCCTGTATTGTTTTGACTTAATTCCGTGAACAAAAGTGTGTTTGTAATATGTCATAGGGAGATGTTTATTTATGTCACGATACCATTTGGTCTATGACGTATTGAAGAAATTGAAGACGTTGCGGAAAATCTTCAAAGAATTAAATCATGCCGAAGTTTAATTGGTGCAAATTTAATCGTCTTCAAAGTTAATTTCATTTCGAGATCACTCAGGTATGAATGTGTATAATTAATGGTGCTCGGAATTATTTTATGAAAGATAAGGATATAATTTTTATAAAGAAAAATGTTTTTAACTGTTTTAAAAGGGTTTTAGAGGTTTACACTACGTTTTATGATGATAAGCTCGTAAAAGAGTTTGAAATTTTTGGATCTCTCATTGGAAGAGACGTTTTAAACAAAAAGTCAAAAAGTCAAACTTTTGCGTTGTCGTTCAAACGACATCCAATCTCGTTCGAACGAGATGGGATGTCGCTCGAACGAGTTCCTCAAGTCATTCAAACGACACATTTTTTGAGGCGGCATTTAAATCCTATTTAAACAGTGTTTTCATCATAATTTCGTAAGTGTGCATTCTGGAAAATAGTATTCGACCAGAAACTTGTTTTGCACAAGTTTTCTAAGGTTTAAAAGTCTTAAACACATCCTTAGAGTTTGCAAAGATCCGAGTTATCATTCTTATATGTTTAAGTGATGTTGTTGCACCAAAGTTATTTGTTCTACACATTGAACACAAAGGGTTTTGCGGTGAAGAAAAGAGAAGGACTTCTTGTTCGACATCGTAGACGAATCAAAGCCATATCGATGGACACCGAGACATACATGGACGCATGTGTTGTGGACAGGTATCGTGGAAGACGGAATTTTTGAATGGGCACTATTGAAGAATGATTGAAGATCAGAAGGAGCGTCAAGACCCGTGGGGATCGAGTCTTAGTGGGCTAATCTGTCTTTGTAAAACCTTTGTTCATAGTGATTGTCTGGTTTGGGCCGTCAGAGGTTATTTTTCAATTTTGGGTTTTTTCCTCGTACATACGACGTTGTGAGTATCCTTTACTTTACTTTACTTTACTTGCTTTAATCACTAGATGAATGTTTAGGGTTAATCAAGATAAAATTGATTTAAAGTAAGAATTGGGTTTTTCACAACTTGGTTTGGGGCATAATTAAAAGTTGCATCTTTTTCGGAGAAAAAATTGGTTTTTTTTAAAACACACATATTGGGCACTCTTCAAATTGGTATCAGACCTAGAAAATAATTTTTTTGTTTTGTGATCCCGTGTGTTTTCAAAGATGAATTCTGGATATAATGAATTTTCTCGCACTCCTGTTTTTTATGGCACTAATTATACTTATTGGAAAATGAGACTGAGATGTGCTTTAAAATCTATTGATGAGCGTGTTTGGCTTGAAGTTGAGAAAGGTTGGACACCCCATGTCACTATTGTAGATGAAGTCACTAGTTTAAAGCCTGTTGATTCATGGACCGACACTGAACAAAGACTTGCACAATATAACTCTAAGGGTCTGCACGTTATTTCTTCACATGTCACACAGGAAGAATATAATAGAATTATGACTTGTGAAACATCAAAAGAGGCTTGGGATATTTTGGCACTCACTCACGAGGGCACTAGCACGGTTAGGGCATCAAAACTTCAAAATCTCACTACACAGTTTGAGACTATTAGGATGTTAGAGAGTGAGACCTTTGATGAGTTTTATGCTAGGTTGTCCAATATTGTCAACTCGTCGTTTAACCTAGGTGAGAAAATTCCCGAAAACCGTGTCATTAAGAAAATCCTTAGGTCGTTGCCTAGTAGGTTTGATGAGAAAGTGACCATTTTAAACTCCTTGGGTAGGTTAGAGTCAACGACATGATTGTAGGTGACTTACAAACCTATGAAATCGACATGATTACCTCCAAGAAAGTGCGTAAGAAAGAAAAGGGTATTGCTTTGAAAACTCGGAAGGAGGAAATTAAAGTTTCAGATTCCGATTTCGATTTTAAGGATGATGCTTTGTTGGAAAATAAATTTAAACAATTTATTAAGTTTCAAAAGCAATCGAAAGATGCCAAGAAATTTGAAAAATTCAAGAACAACAAAGTAGATCCCACCTCTAAGGATAAGTTTGAAAATCCTAAGAGAGATGAGTCGGATAAGTGTTTTGGGTGTGAGGGGTACGGTCACAAAGTTAAGGAGTGTACCACTAGACTTAAGAAAGAGGGCAAGCAACCCATTGTTTATAATGCCACCTTAAGTGATAGTGATCCGGAAGAGGGAAAAAGTTTCCCTATTGATCGTAACTTTGTTGCATTTATGTCATGTCATATGAGCGACGAATATTCTCATGTGCATGACACTTCCGAGGAGGTTTTGAGTGTATCCCATGTTAGTGAGGGTAAAGAGAGTGACGAGGAAGAGGTAGATGTGAAAGATTCGCAAAATGTAAGTAATGAGTTGTATGCCAAAACAATGAAGGTGAAAAAGGCTAACTCAAAATTGTAATCTAAGTTGAATGAGCGTTCCATAAAAATAATGATAGTTTGATTGAGGATCTTAGGGCACGAGATAAGAAGTTTAGGGAGAAACTAGATTTTGTGGAGAAAGAGGGAGATAATCTCTGTGGTTTGATTGAGTCCTTGAAAAAGGAGATTTTAGAAGTTGAGGAGTCTAGGAGTTTGCTCGAGTCTAGGATTCACGAGTTGGAGGAGAGATTGATAGACTCGTCTAGAGTCAAGTTTGATTTGGAGGCTAGGTCGAAGAAGTTAGATAAGATCTTAGGCACCGTCCAAATTAAGGAAGATAGGGGAGGTATAGGTTTTGGTGAGAGAGTTGTTCCCATCCCCCCGCACGTGTGAGAAACACTAGGATGGTTAGAAAAGGTCCATATAAAGGTAATCATTCCCACCACCGCTACAATTGCACGTTTTGTGGTAGGAAAGGTCACCTTAGGCGTTATTGTTACGACCTTAGACAAGCTCCTAGGAAGTTTAAGAATAAAGTTTCCCCGGTTCCCCTAACCCCCATGCGTCGTTTTACACCTACTTGGGTTAGGAAATCGGATTTAGTGGCTTTAGGAATTAAACTTCATGATTCTCGTTCGGGTGCACTTGATTCTTCCCATGCTAAATCTAAAGGATGATCATGTTGCCATGTTTGTCATATGCTAGTTTGCTTCATGATATATTCATTGCTAGTATGATGACATGTGTATCATTTTGTATTATAGTTTTCATTTGTTTGAGTCCTATTTGAAAAATACAAAAAGATTTTGTTTTTGAGAAAACTTTTGAAAATCCAAAAAGATTTTGCTTTTCTTTGAGTAAAAATATGTTTGAAAAGCCAAAAAGATTTTCAGTTTTTTGTTTTTGAGTTTACATGTTTGATGTGGCATATTGGTGTGCTTGGATTCTCCCCCATCGTTTCATATACATGTGGCTAGGACATTTGGTCATGATTATCGATGCTTAGAATGATCTTAACCATTGTTTATATGGTGTTGTTTCGAAGTTGATATGAATTTTGATTCGATTTTGTATATATGCTAACATCGCACACATGCACGAGTTTATATGGATGGTTGACTTATCTTGCATATTTGAATTTGGTGAGGCGTTCTTATCTCAATCTTGTCATCTATGCGTAAGTAAACTTAAGGAGAAGTGTGCATGTAATAACTGTTTACCGTGAGGACTTAAATTGAAAAAATGATGAGTGATTCACGGGAAAGGGCTATGAGAGTTCAAAATTAACTCGTCGTGAAAGCCACCGTTTAAAAGAGCCCCAAAAGAAAATGCAATATGCTAAGAAAAGGGCCAAATCTGTTTAGTTCATTCCAAAGAAAATATGATATTATTGAGGGAGTTTGGATGGATTAAAAATTTAAACGGGGTTGTACAACTAATCTTAATGTTGAAACATTGCAATTTGACGCTATTATTTGTAGAATCGTCAAAATTCTGGATTTGTGTGCATGTAGTATCTTTAGTTCATTAAGCTCACTCTTTAATTGTCATATGGCTATGATAAAGTTTGATGATTTATCACTATAAATTAGAGCTTCTTGATCATTCGATGTGTTGGAATTGTGACTCATTTGTTTTAGATTTAGGCCCATTCATTCCATGTCCATGTTTGAGCACATCAGTATTATGTTTGCATGTAACTCGCATTTTTTAGTTTTTATGAGTTTTTGCGTTTTGTGTTAAAAGCCTATTGTTTTAACACTGTTTTTCATCTGTCAGGCCTTTCCTTGAATTTTTTTGTGGAAATTTTTTCACTGGGCAATACTTTATATTATTTCTGGGATTCTGGGAAATTTTGTCTGGTCGCGCGGAGTCGTTCAAACGAGAACTCATCTCGGGCGAATGACATCTGTACTTTGTTCGAGAGAATTCGTCATCTCGTTTGAGCGAAGTCCCTAGCTTGTTCGAACGATAGGTTGAAAAAATGGCTTCTAATTGGTTTGCAGTCCACTGGTTTAATTTGATATATTTTTGGTATTGCGGGAAGCATTTCTGGACTTTTTGGTTTATATGCAGGTTCTTTTACGTTCCAAATTGGTATTTTGCATACGAGTCCGTTTATCACGCCTTATTAATTTGCGATATTCCTTGTGTGATTCCTTGGTTTACTAGCTACTGATTTATCATTGCTTGATCATATTTAGCTGGTTGTTTCATGATTATCTAGCATTTTTCATTTCTCAAATTGGTATAAACTTGATTCAATTTGGTTTCATATTCTCATGCTAGATATTTCAAATTAGTTTATCTTTTCACCGGATTGTCTATTCGAGACAAAAAGGGAGAGAGATTTATGTGATGTAGGGGGAGATTTGTTGAACGCTACTATTGATATCTCGATTTACATATTGTTTGATTATATTTGTTTCAAATTGGTATCAAATAATTGCTCACATGCTTCAAATGATTTGTTCTTTTTAGAAATATAAATTGCTATCATTTGTTCCTCCATACTTCACTGGGCATCTGTTTGTCTGGTTCATGTGTGTAGGTATGCTTCAGCGATTAGAGAGTTCAAGACTACATCACATTCAGACAGTTCATGCTTGTCGGTGCTACATATTCTAGTCCGTGTCCTGTATTTTTGATTTTGGTTTTATGGGATGGGATTTAGGTGTCATACGGCTTGATGGCCCGGTTAGTCATTTCATTGGTTTAGTTTTTGTCCCGGAATAGTCAAAGGGGGATATTTGTAAGGACATAAATTTCCAATTGAGTCCCTGTATTGTTTTGACTTAATTCCGAGAACAAAACTGTGTTTGTAATATGTCATAGGGAGATGTTTATTTGTGTCACGATTCCACTTGGTTTATGACATATTGAACAAATTGAAGACGTTGCGGCAAAGCTTCAAAGAATTAAATCATGCCGAAGTTTAATTGGTTCAAGTTTAATCGTCTTCAAAGTTAATTTCATTCCGAGATCACTCAGGTATGAATGCATATAAGTAATGGTGCTCGGAATTATTTAATGAAAGATAAGGATGTAATTTTTATAAAGAAAAATGTTTTTAAATGTTTTAAAAGTGTTTTTAAAGATTTACACTACGTTTTATGATGATAAGCTCGTAAAAGAGTTTGAAATTTTTGGATCTCTCATTGGAAGAGACGTTTTAAACAAAAAGTCAAAAAGTCAAACTTTCGCGCTGTCGTTCAAACGACATCCGTTCGAACGAGATGGAATGTCGCTCGAATGAGTTCCTTAAGTCATTCGAGGCGGCATTTAAATCCTATTTAAACAGTGTTTTCATCATAATTTTGTAAGTGTGCATTTTGGAAAATAGTATTCGACCAAAAACTTGTTTTGCACATGTTTTCTAAGGTTTAAAAGTCTTAAACACATCCTTAGAGTTTGCAAAGATCTGAGTTATCATTATTATATGTTTAAGTGATCTTGCTGCACCAAATTTTTCTGTTTTACACATTGAACACAAAGGGTTTTGCGGTGAAGAAAAGAGAAGGACTTCTTGTTCGACATCGTAGACGAATCAAAGCCATATCGGTGGACACCGAGACATACGTGGACATGTGTGTTGTGGAACGGTATCGTGGAAGATGGAATTTCTGAATGGGCACTATTGAAGAATGGTTGAAGATCAGAAGGATCTTCAAGACCCGTGGGGATCGAGTCTTAGTGTAAGGCTAATCTGTCTTTGTAAAAGCTTTGTTCATAGTGATTGCCTGGCTTGGGCCGTTCGAGGTTGTTTTCCCGTTTTAGGCTTTTTCCTCGTATATCCGTCATTGTGAGGATTCTTTACTTTACTTTACTTGCTTTAATCACTAGATGCATGTTTAGGGTTAATTAAGATAAAATTAGTTTAAAGTAAGAATTGGGTTTTTCACAACTTGTTTTGGTGCATAATTAAAAGTTGGATCTTTTTCGAAGAAAAAATTGGTTTTGTTTAAAACACACATATTGGGCACTTTTCAGAGTTTGATTTTGTTGAGTAAGGGGAAGTAAGGCCTGTTATTCAACTATAGTTTGATCCCATGCTCTCCTTATCAAATGTCATATTGTTGGTGGTAATTTCCATTATAAAACGAAGACTTGACATGAGCGAGAAAGTAACCGCTATGTGAAGGAAATCAAAGGTTAGGTCACAAAAATCGATCTCTTCTTTAATTACAAGCTATGTATGTTTTGGAATTATTCGACCCGGAGTATCTCCACAATCGCATTCATATATCTTTATGTGTGTATGTGTATATCTGTGTGTATGTGTGCACGACATTCAAACTATAGTTCATAATAACTAGTTAATGATTCATTAGAGCCATTATTTATAGGAATCATAATCCCGCCCTCGTTCATTTTTCTGTAGAAAAATGAGTCACGGTGCTAATAAATGGAAACAAAGTGGGAAAGGTTGCAATTGTACTGCACTCGTACATCTTTCATTAATGAGCGTCATTTAGTGGGTACTCCGGTTTATTGGTATGGGAATAGGAAGATCGAAGAATTTAACTAGCTTATAAACTGAGGAGTTCATCTCCAGTAAAGAGTACTTGTTCGATCATATTCTGTTTTCCCTACAGGAATGCTGGAATGAAGCTATACAATATATATTTCTCATACATAATCCCGACAAAGCACTGACCTTGCTTATGCTGTTAGAGAAGGCAGAAAAAAAATTCACCCTTTATGGATAGAATTATGTACAAAGAGCTTTGCCAAAGACTGTGATGTCTCGCTACATATACACGTCAAACTCACTCTTGCCAATAGGCCGAAGAGGACGAGATTTCGAGTTCACGTCGCTCACATTTACGCATCCATTATAGATATGCTTCCTCCTAATTGGCCACGTGAAAAAATCCATAGGTTTTTTAAAAACAAATCCTGACTAGATGGAGATCAGACACATTGAACTTTTATTAAAGTCTTACCATGAAAAGGTGGATTATAATATATGGACAAATAATTTATTTTTTTAGTTATAATTTCATATTGAACATTTAAATTATGTACACATTGAGTTTTTATGTCTAGATACACATTGAGTTTTTATTATTTTTATAGATAATGTCAGGAGGTAATGGAAACAAAGATCCAATCGAGGACAAGACACTACCATAAGGAGAATTATCATCACCAATTGGTGACAAATACACATCTCCACCAGAAATACACTCCACTACTCTGACTTGCAGTAGACAAGGTACTCCCAATAATCCAATAATCACGCCCAACGCTCCTGAAACTGCTGGGTTAGTTGAGAAGAAGCCCATTGGGTTCTCTCTATTGGGAAATAACCCCACAGGGGATGATAATCATGTTTAACAATTTAAAGCCAAGTGTTTATCCTTGGAAAAAATGAATGTGGGAGAGGGAAGAGATGATAATTGGAAATTAAACAAACAGTTTTCTTTTTTTGAAAACTGAAAAAATAAGGATCTTTCTCGGGTTGCTGAACAACTCTGAACTTATCAGAGAAACCTTAGGAAAAAGCATTTCCCTAAGGGAGCATCGAGCTTCGATATTTTGGCTCTCAAAGATAAAGTACCTTCGAACATTCAGATACCAATCGGTGAATGGAATGATTTTCTAGAAAATGAGGCGAACGATTCGAAAATGCTGCAAATGGAGAAAAACTTGTAAAATAGGGCCAAAAAAACTGATGTCCACCGTCTTGGCTCGAAATCTTATGAAGATTTGAAGAACGAGTGATCGACCAAGACAAAAGGCAGCCCAAATGAAGAAAAGACACTGAATAGGTCCAACTTGTACGTGCATGCTAGACGAGACAAAGATAATAAATTCCCTCCTCACTTAGCCAAGGCTGTAGAATTGATAGAGTCTATCATTAGTCTGTCAGATTCAAGCCCGTTCGATGACATTGAGAATGATGCCATCGTAAAAACCTTTGGGAAGGACCATAGAGTGAGGACGAGAGGTTTGGGGTCGTATATGTCAAAAACAAGATTCAAACACTTCGCCCCTATAGTGGACGAGCTCTTTTCTATTAATAAGAGTTTTTCACTGGTTTCTTTAGAGTTTTATCTGGACAATCTTTGGACCAGCGGAGCCACGTAGTCTCCCACGAGTGAATCCCTAGATTTTTACAACTTTAACAAGTGTTACCATTATTTATTTTAGATGGCGGAGTTCGATTTTGTTGAAGAGAGTAAGGGGTAATGTTTGTAATGGATTTATTTCAAGGTGCAGGGAACTCAACATTACAAGGTGGCCTCATAGGAAGATTAACAGCTTGACAACTCGCAATGAGGGTTGTCAAGATATTAATCTTCCAGTGAGGCCACCTCTTTTGTTCATAATGATGGGGCCAGGCTGTTATTACAAATTGTTCAAAGTGTTGGGGCTATTGCTGACAATGCTCAGCAAAAACTGCTTCCCCATCCTTCGTCTCTTGAGCAGTAGTTGGGTTCCCCGTGAGGCCACCGTGAGTTACCTAGAATGTCATATATTGGATGTTCTTGATGAAATCCACACTCCCTAGAATGAGAGGAGTCCTATTTGGAATACTTTATCAAACTCCAAATGTGAAAATGCATCATATTATCCGGGACTCCTATCTAGAACAATTTCAACGATCTCTACAACACGTTGCATTTGACAAGGTCAGAAAAGGTAGATTTTCTTGCCAAACATATCTTTTGAGTGAAAACCCAAAGAACCTCCCAAACAGCCCTTTGAGAGGCATAAACACCTCAGACGTGATGATGTAACTCGCAGGAACCGATCGCTTGGTCACGGGCCCCCCGATTTGAGAATATGACAATAATTTGAGAAAAATCCACACTTAGGCTTGAAAACGTGCTGTTAGAGGGTGAAACCCCTTATCACCCCTCAAGCAGCCCCTTTTGGGGAGCGATCACTGTTCATGGGACCAATGTAACTCGCCAGAACCGACCACATGGTCAAATGACCCCCAGTTTGATAATATGATGATAATTTGAGAAAATACACACATAGGCTTGAAAACGTGACGTTAGAGGGAGAAACCCCTTAGCGCACCCAAACGGTCCCTTTAGGGGAGCGATCACTGTGCACGGGTGTATTTAGCAGGAGCCAATCGTATGGTCACGGGTCCCCCGATTTGAGGGCATGAGCCAAAATAGAGAAAATCTACACTTAGGTATAAAAAAGTGCCGTTGGGGGGGGCAAAACCCCTTAGCGCCCCCCAAACGGCCCTATCAGTGGCGCCACACCCCGCACGGGTCTAATGTAACTCGTAGGAATCGATCACATGGTCATGGGACCCCCGGTTCGAAAGCATGACACAAATTTATGAATATCCACACTTAGGCCTGAAAATGTGCTGCTGGGGGAAAAAATCTTAACGCCCTCAAATTTCCTTATGAGCAGCGCCAACACCTCACATCGGTCAAATGTTACTCGAAGGAACCGACCACATGGTCATGGAACCCTCAGTTTGAGAGCATGGCCCAAAACATAGAAAATCCATACTTAGGCTTCAAAACATGTTGTTGAGTGGAAAAACCCCTTAGCACCCCCCCACACGGCCCCGTAAGCGGTGTCAACACCTTGGACAGGTCCAATGTAACTCGTAGTAACTGACCGCGTGGTCACGGGACCCTCGGTTTGATAGCACAAACCCAAATAGAGAAAATCCACACATAGTCTTAAAAACGTGCCGTTGGGGGACAAAAACCCTTAGTTCCCCCCAAAGGCTCCGTGAGCGGTGCCAACACCTCGCACGTGACCAATGTAATTCATAGGAACCGACCACGTGGTCACATGACCCTCGATTTGGGAGCACGACCCAAAATAGATAAAATCCACACTTAGGCTTAAAAATGTAACGTTGGGGGGTGAAACCCCTAAGCGCCCCCATACGGACCCGTGAGCATCTCTAACGCCTCCCACAGGTCCAATGTCACTTGTAGGAACCGATCACTTGGTCACGGGACCCCCTTTTTAAGAGCACGACCCAAGATAGAGAAAATCCACACTTAGGCTTAAGAGCATGCCATTAGGGGGTAAAACCCCTTAGCGCCCCCTAAACTGCCCCGGGAGAGGCCCCAACACCTTGCACGGGGATAATGTAACTTTTAGTAATCGACTACGTGGTCACGGGACCCTCGGTTTGAGAGAATGATCCAAACTAGAGAAAATCCACACTTAGTCTTGAAAACGTGCCGTCGGGGCAGTGAAACCCCTTAGCACCCCTCAAATGGCCCCGTAAGCTGTGCCAAAAACTTGCACATAACCAATGTAACTTTTAGAAACCAATCGCGTGGTCACGGGACCCTCAGTTTGAGAGCACGACCCAAAATAGAGAAAATCCATACTAAGGTTTGAAAACATGTCGTTGGGGCCAACACCTCGCACGGGTCCAATGTAACTCGTAGGAACCGATTGCGTGGTCACAAGACCCTCGATTTGAGAGCACGACCCAAAGTAGAGAAAACCAACACTTAGGCTTGAAAAGGTGCCATTGGGGGGTGAAACCCCTTAGAGCCCACAAACGGCCCCGTGATCGGCGCTAACTCCTCGCACGGGACCAATGTAACTCAAAAGAAATGACCGCGTGGTCACGAGACCCTCGATTTATGAGCACAGCTCAGAACAGAGAAACTCCACACTTAGTCTTGAAAACGTGTCGTTGGGGGCGAGACCCCGTAACGCACACCAAACGGCCTCTTCAGTAGTGCCAACACGTTTCACCAGACCAACGTATCCCATATGAACCAATCGCGTGGACACAGGACCCTCGATTTGAAAGAACGACTCAAAATAGATAGAATCCACACTCAGGCTTAAAAACATGCCGTTGGGAGGCGAAATCCCGCAACGCCCCCCAAACGGCCCCGTGGGAGTTGCAAACACCTCGCACGGGATCAACGTAGCCTGCACCAATCGATCGTGTGGTTAAGGGACCCCTAGTTTGAGACCACAACCCAATTTTGAGAATATCCACACTTAGGCATGAAAACGTGCCGTTAGAGGGCAAAACTCCACACGGCTCCCAAACGTCCTCGTGGATGGAGCTAACACCTGGCTCGATACCAACGTAGCCCGGACGAACTGACCACATGGTTACGGGACCACCGGTTTGAGAACATGGCCTAGATTTTAGAATGCCTACACGGTCCCGTGATCGTGTCATCATGGGACTCCCGGTTTGAGAGCACGAGACCCCCGCGTGATCACCCAAGGAGCACTTGCAGCAACTGAGTGATTAGTATACCAATTCGAGGATTTTTTTTTCATTATTATTGTGGCCATCCCGGGATATGTCCCCTCGTGGCGCGGAAGGAGATGATCCCTCTAGGTCTCCCGTGTCCCTCTCAAGAGTGCTGCGGTCGGCGTCGATGAATGAGGTGAATAATGTAGAGCAATAGAGTCGCCAGTCTATTTTGCTCAAAACAGACAAAAGAAAAGGGAGTCATCACGAAGGACAACATCCATGGACATACTGATACATACGAAACCAAAAATGATTCAAAAAGGGTCCAGAGGCTAAGTTACGATATTGGAAGGTGTTAGGCACCCATTCTGCCCTTGCGGTCTCTCATGGGTTTTTGATATTTTCCTTCTTCGTAATATGTGTGCATGTGTATATGTATAGGAGATAGGAATGATCGACTTGTATCATGCAAGAGATAAAGCGAGTCATCCGTAGGAATGTTCCTAGAAATAATATTAGAAAATATGATTTACACGATTATCCTTGCATTGATCGTTATAATGGAATGATAAAGCATATGGAATAATATGCCATTAGGAAAAAAATATGTATATATGTATGTAAAGGTATAGAATCTAAGACAATTGAGTTTAGAGAAGATAGAAAATGAGAGAAAAAGTAAGAATAGGACTCGAGTCTTGGGTTTTACCCCGAGACGCCTACGTAGTCTATAGAGGCATCAAAGTCCACGTAGTTCGCATGCAACACGAGGGGTGGGGTTTATTCCATAACTCCAACCAGGGCTTATCTTATGTGTGTGTGTAAAAAAAGTGTTTTAGTTGTGAGAAAAGTGTAAGAAAAGTGTGAGAATTCCCGTTTGGAATTTATGAGAAAACCCTCTTTTTCTTATTTTTTGAGTTTTTTATTTATATTAAAATAAGAGATGTGCAATAATACTAAATAAAAAGTATATTAAGATGTGTGAGATGAGAGAATAAAAGTTCTAAGTACTAAAACAAGTGAATGTGAATTTATGAGAATTTAAGGAGAGAATTGAGAAAATTGGACCTTCTTGAAGATCTTAAGCTTAATCTTGAATGTTGGAGAGCAGCCCTTGCACTTGGATGAGGATGGAAGGTAGTTAATTTACCAAGTTTGATGAAAAGGATGATGAAAAGTTAAGGTTGGAAAGGGATTTGGATGTGGAAATCACGCTGACTTCGAGAGAGGTTTTCTTGATTCGCTGAGAGTGATGTATTTCACATCTGGGCCTCTTGCAATGAGGTCAGGCCCTCCATTTTATAGGCCCAGGGCATTGCTAATCGGCATAGCCATGGTCCTACCAATCAGTTGGTGCATTTAGTCACACTACCGATAGGCAGGGTCTGGAACCTTCTGTTTGCCAGTCTCTTTCAGGGTCCTTCGGAAAATCGGCCGCTGAGCGTAAACCGTTAATTCGAATCATGCACGGGATGAATCATTGGAAAGGTTTTTTAGATTCCTTATAAAGTCCTTTGGACTGCTCTCGGGTTTGGGAGTTGACTTTTAGTCAAATGTGGCTCGGAAGCGCTCGTCGATCATTTAGATGAAGAAACTTCGGACGCAAACGGATCGTTCGTCCGTATGGTAAGTTAGAATTGTGCACGGGGTAGACCGTTGGAAAGATTAGGAGATGTAATTTGACATTCCAAAAGTTTGACCCATTTTGGGGAGTTAACTTTGGTCAACTAGTCCCTGGAAGCATTCAATGACCTCTCGGGATAAAATGGATCATTCGTTTGTACTGTAAGTCAGAATCGCGCATGGGGTGGATCGTTGGAAAGGGGTTTCAATGCCCTTTGAAGATTCATTCAGTCTCGATCAAGATGAAGAGTTAACTTTGGTGAATCGGAGCTCGGGAATGCTCGGTAGCCTCTTGATCGGGTTTTAAGGAAAAATGGGTTATTCGTCTGCATGGTAACTCAAAATCGCGCACGGGATGGACCGTTGGAAAGGGGATTTAGTGCCCTTCGAAGATTCATTCGGTCTCGGTCGAGTTGAAAAGTTTATATTTTGGTCAAACAGAGCTTGGGAGCATTCGATGGCCTCTAGGTCAGTATTCGGGGTATGACTTGGGTTGGTAGTGATGACGGAAGGTTCTAAAGACCTAAGGAGAGTTTAGGGGGTAACAGAATGGGGTGTCTACAGAGCCCCTTAACGGGTGACTTTGGAACAAATGATAGCCGTCGAATAGACACTGCATGATGCCTTTAGGAGAGTATGACCAGAGGACCTAAGGATGAGTATGACTGATTCTGTGGGTCAAAGCCAATTCTATGGGCTTGAAGGAACTTGCTGGGGATGGTCTTAAAGGAAATGATGACCAAAGCAATGATGGGGGTGACTAATTCCGCGGGTCCAAGCTAATTCTGTGATCTTAAGGTGAGATGACCAATACTGCGGGCTTAAGGATGAGATGACCAATTTTGTGGGTCGAAGCCAATTCTGCGAGCTTAAGGATGAGATGACTAATTTTACAGGTCGAAGCTAATTCTACGGGCTCAAGTTGATGATCCAAGACCGAGATCAATTCTGACTTAAGAGAGGTGGCGACCAAGGAACGAGGCCAATTCTGACCAAAGAGAGGTGGCGACCGAGGACCGAGGTCAATTCTGACCTAACTAAGGTGACAATCTAAGATCGAGGACAATTCTGACCTAAGAGAGGTGACTATCGAAGATCGAGGTCAATTTTGACCTAACTAAGGTGACGATCCAAGACCGAGGTCAATTTTGACCTAAGAGAGGTGACGATCGAGGACCGAGGTCAATTTTGACCTAATTAAGGTGATAATCCAGGGTCGAGGTCAATTCTGACCTAAGAGAGGTGACGACCGAGGATCAAGGTTAATTTTGACCTAACTAAGGTGATAATCCAAGATCGAGGTTAATTTTGACCTAAGAGAGGTGACGATCGAGGACCGAGGTCAATTCTGACCTAACTAAGGTGACGATCCAAGACCGAGGTCAATTCTGACCTAAGAGAGGTGACGACTGAGGACCGAGGTCAATCATGACCTAAATAAGGTGATCCAAGACCGAGGTCAATTCTGACCTAAAAGAGGTGTACATTTCCTTCGGGAAAATCAAGGATTTTACTGGCGATAAAGATTAGATTTTGGGTTCCGCTGGGGAATAGCGAATGAGATGGGGAAAATTTCGAGCGTCCTTTGGAGACATTGATGGGGAATATAATTCTCTGGAATTCCGCCGGGGAAAATATCTCGTGATTTTGTTTTGAGAAGGGGAGCCGATTGTTGGGGAAATCCTTGTGTCTTATGGAGACTTTACGGAGAAAAGGCAAATTTGATGCTGTAAACTCCACTGGGGAAGTGATTAGGTGGTCCAGGTATTGGACGTATTGCTCAGGGAGGTTTGAGACCTTTGGGGTATAGGAGCCGATCCTTAGATATCCTCCAGGGACGTCGCTAGGAGCAGTTTCACTTGTGTTTTTTGAGTTCCGCTGGGGAAATAGGGGTTCAACTTGAGGGAGTGCGAATTTTTCTTGGTGAAAGTATTCTAAATCCCTCCTAGGATTTTTAGTAATTTTCTAATGATTTTTCAGGGTTTTCTGATATTTGTGGGGAATTTTTGTACGAAATTTTTAGGCTGGTGCCGGTCGACATGGTGTAGAGGGTGCCATTCGGTAGTGTATCGGACTTTTGGACTGCCTTGGGAAGGTAAAGGGGCAGTGCCAATTGGCAACTTCCTATATTCGGGATGCCATTCCTGTTCCTTCTTGCTTGGTGTCATCTTGTCGCAGAGAAAAGAGAGCGCATCGCAGGGGTGAAGTTTAGGTTAGAGAGAGAGAGTGAGAGAATGTGGGTTTGGGCTGTGTCCCACTGATTTTCTTTATTTTCTGCACAATTTGATGTAACACAGAAAAACATATATATGCAATGAAGTGTTTTTTTAATTATCTTCTGTTAATAATGAATGAATGCATGCACATGTGCTTTTTTACTTTGCTGTTGAGACCGTAAAAAGAGATATTTTTGGGATTTTGAAAGAAAGTTTTATTTACAGTGAGGAGTTATATAAAGCTAAAAAGGGGATTTTTGAAATTCTGTTGAGAATATCAATTTATTTTGAGTTTTCTGAATTTTAACAAAAGAGGAAAAAAGGAAAATTTCCAAAAGTAGGGGGTTTTCGATCGGCAAGCCCCTTGTCCTGCCTATCGGAAGTCAAGTCCAGTCCCATCTATTCAAAGCCTTGATGGGTATCCCCTTCATCCTTTTGTACTTTGTGGGGTAGGATTCCCTCCGATTTCTGTAGGGGTTATGTCTTTTGTGAGGGTTTGCAAGTATAAGAAAGGGGTAAGGGTGGAGTATTTCCATCACACCTTCACACTTTTACTTTCCCACATTCTCACCTGCTTACTATTTATTAATCTTGCAAGATGGCTTTCCCTGGTAGCATTGAGTTTTCTAACTACCTCGAAGCCCTGGAAGCAATGTGCTCTTATAATGTCGACTACGACGCTTTCAACATACGTCGAGTATCTTTGTGGAGAAATCGACCCATTGAGTGGAACATGCTGATGGAGACGGTACAATTTTGGTACCACGAAGACCATGTATTTCGCTTCGGGTTGGATGAGGTTTATCCTACCTACGAAGAGTTTTCTTCCATGCTGGGGATAAATCCCAGCATTGCTACGGCTGTACCTGAATTTTCCCATTCTCCCAGGGATTTGTTGGTCGGGCTTCCTTGTGTTTCTCCTTCGACGGCTAGGCCACTGGTCGCGGGAGGAATGATCTCCCTTTCGGTGGGGTTACAATCCAGCATTAGAAGGAGGTTGGTGATGCTGGATACCCCGGAGCCGTTATTCTGGACTTGGTTTCAAAATTGCTGCTGGTGACTGGGGAACTACTTTTGGACTTACAACTTGCTGCCGCTACTTCATGGATGTCATACCATCGCAATCCTATGGTGGTGATACTGGCGGAGACTTTAAACGGCCTGGATGCCTGGCAAGAAAATAGTTCTAACTTTCTGAGGGGTATCCCCATGATGATATTGATGTGGTTGTCTGAAAGGTTTCGTCTGGCGATTCCTCTAAAATATACTTTGTCGGCTGTAACTAACTTCTTATCGCATCATTTCATCAATGTTGGATTAGACATTAAGAGCTGGGAGAACTGGTTCGTGGAGCATTGGGCTCTAAATATGTACTGGACAGTGCCTTTGTGGGGACAACTGCTGCCTATTCTGGAGCTGGGAGAATATCCGTACATTTGACTGGTTGGTCTCAGACAAGCCTCTTTCTATTTATCTTGGCGGCTCCTGCGCTAATTTGGTTGGGATCAGGTCATGCCACCTCGGACACTAGATTTCTTTCCGATAGAATATTTGACTGAGCGTCTGCGCATGCGACTTGGCTCTTTGTGGGAGAGTCAGCGTCCGTCGACCCATTCCTCTCAGTCTGTTGGGAGAGTTTGGCACACCCCCTAGGATTACATGAAGTGGTTGTGGAGGATAGTAGTTAGCAAGATGTTGGAAGTGGACATTGGACAAAGGTGACTTACCTTATTTAATACCATGGAAGGAGGTGTTGTGGTTTTCTCAAAGCTGGTTCGAGCTTATCGGTCCATGGAGCGTCTGCGACACTCTATTCAGACAGGGTAATCTTGGGGTCCCCAGGATGTAAATGATCATGACGGAGCAGGTTCCTCTGGTAGATGTGGATAGGACTCTTGGAGAGTTTATTTTGTAATGGAAAATAAGCGTGGGGATTTTATTTGGCTTTGAGGGTAGGGGAGGGAATTATCCGTTCCTTTTCTTATGTAATTGTACCGTAATTTCTTATTAGTGAAATAAACAAGTTTTTGATCATCCAGTTATGCCTTTTTGATGAGTTTTGTATTTTTGAACTATCTATACTGATCGCTAAGGCATACATAATCCTTTTGTTCAAGTATATGTTAGAATGAACTGTCGTTCTCGGAGATAAGAAAAGAATAGTTTTTCGTGAAAAAAAGAAGAGGCCGTGCTCATGTAAAATGTGTGAGCTGCCTACGTATCTCTAGGGTTTTGATTTTTTTTTAATTTTCTTTAAAATGGTCTTTGCAGAGGATCAGGCCCACGTAGTTCTGGGTAGAGGGAAATAAATATTTTTTTTAGAATATAAGGGAAATGAGAAGAGTCGTAGCGTGCCGAGATTTTAGACTAGGGGTAGAATTTCTTGAGACGGTCTAAGTTGAGTGGACGATCCATCTATTCTCCATCTAGGTCAGTGAGCATGGTGGCACCGCCAGACAAGATCTTCCTGACGATGTATGGCCGCTCCAATTTGGCTTGAATTTCCCTCTAGGGTCCTAGATAGGTTCTACTATTTCTTTGAGGGCTAAATCCCTCTCTTGGATACCACGATCTTTAACTCTCTTGTTGAATGAACGCGTTATTCGGCGATGGTACCCTTGTATGTGATACAACTCTTTTAGTCTCCTTTCCTCCAAGAGTAGCAGTTCATCGAGACGGCTTTGATGCCAGTCCTCCTCACTAACTTGGCTTTCGAGCATGACACGAAGTGAAGGGATTTCTAGCTCCACGGGTAAGACTGTTTCCATGCCATAGACTAGAGAGTTATGGGTAGACCCAATAGAGGTTAGAATTGAGGTTCGATTGCCCTAGAGGGCGTAAAGGATTCGATTGGCCCAATCTCGACAGCTTTCAATCATCTTACTGATGATGGCCTTGAGGTTATTGTTGGAGGCTTTGACTGCACCATTGGTCTGAGGTCTGTAGGGACAAGATTTGTGTCTCTGGATCCCTTACTCATTGAACACTTCTATGACTTCTTCCTCGAAGTGTAACCCGTTGTCTAATAATAGCTCGTGCGGGACCGCATATCGACAGATGATATTTTTCTTGATGAATTTGGCCACTTTCTTAGCGTTCAGCACCGCGTATGACTCACCTTCAACCCATTTAGTGAAGTAATCAATGGCAACTAGGATGAACTATTTTTCGTTAGAGGCCTTCGATGTAACCTTCCCTATGATGTCGATACCCCAGGTGGAGAACAGCCGGGGAGAAGTCATGTTGTATAATTCATGCGGAGGCAGATGCTGAAGATTGGAGAATTGTTGGCATTTGAGGCATCTCCGAACATAGGCGGTGCAATCCTGGGTCATGGTGGGCCAGTAGTAGTCTTGTTGGATGATCTTTTTGGCAAGCATATGACCATTCATGTGGGGCCCGCACTCCCAGCTATGGATTTATTGCATTATCTTTTCAATGTCAACCCCTGCGATGTAGTGTAGATGGGTTCCATCGAAGTTTCACTTGAGCAGTGCTTTGTGAAAGATGATGTATTGGGTGGCCAGTTTTTGGAGATTTGCTCGGTCTTTTTTATTGGAACCCTCGGTATACCTACCATGTTTGAGGAGGTTCCATATATCATAGTACCAGCAATTGGCTAGGTCGCAATCTTCTGCGGTAACGAGCTCAATGTGGTAGTAGTGGGTAGGTTTATCTTACTTTTGAACTAGGAAGGGGGTCATTGTTATTCCTTCAGGCATGTCGACCATGGAGGCCAAGGTAGCAATGGCATTGGTTAGGTTATTCTTTTCTCGAGGTAGGCAGTGGAAGGTGACATCTTGGAATTGGGAGGATAGTTCCTCTAAATAGGTATGGATGGGTTGGAGCTTCTCGTCCTTGACCCTCCACTTCCTGAGAACTTGAACGATGATGAGGGTAGAATCCCCATAGACATTTAGGTATTGAATACCTTTCTTGAGAGAAACTTTGAGGCCTACCATGCATGCCTCGTATTCAGTCTTGTTGTTGGTGCAAAGGAAATCCTACTTGATGGCGATGGGAGTGTGGGAATCATCTCGGGCGATCAGAAGTATCCCAATGCCATATCCCTTTTTATTGATAGCACCGTCAAAGAACATTTGCGATCGTAGATTGTCTAGGGCAGTGCAGAGGATGTTTTTTCTGGGTATTCGGACATCCAGACTTCAGCTTCATCCATGGGGTAATTAGCGAGGTAGTGAGAGATGCCTCTTCCTTTCATGGCTTTCTCCGTGACATACACAATATCGAAATCAGCTAGGAGCATCAAGCACCGGGACGTTCGACTGGATAAGGTGGGTTTATCCAGAAGGTATTTGATGTGGTTCATTCGGGATACAAGCTTAATAGGGAAGGCGTGCATGTAGTGCCGCAACTTTTGGGTGACCCGGACAAGAGTGCCACATACCTTTTCCAAAGCAGTGTAATTGACTTCGTATCCGGCCAATTTATGGATGGCATAATAGATGGATCTTTATTTGCGGTAATATTCAAGGTATTGGGCTAGCAAAGCCCTAGTTGTAGTGTCGGTTATGGTTAGGTATAGGAGCAAAGGGAGACCAGGCTGTGGTGGCATGAGTGCCGGGGGTTGGGTCAGATATTGCTTTATTCATTCAAAAGCTTCTTGACATGCCTCGTTCCAAACCTTGGTTGAATCCTTTTGGAGGAGATTGAAAATGGGTTCACAGATGAAGGTTAACTGGCTGATGAACCGACTGATGTATTGTAATTTCCCAAGGAAACCTTGGACTTCTTTCTCCGTTCGGGGAGGTGGCATCTCAAGTATGGTTTTCAGCTTGGCAGGATCTGCTTCTATCCCTTTCTCGCTGACCATGAATCCCAAGAGTTTTCCCTTTGTAACCCCGAAGACACATTTCTGTGGATTGAGTCTCATATGATACTGTCGCAGTCGTTCGAAGAACTATCGAAGAGCGGGGACATGTCCTTCTCTAGTCTTGGATTTGATAATTATATCATCCACATAGACCTCAACTTCTTTGTGAATCCGATCATGCAGGATGGTTGTGGCATCCCTCTGGTAGGTAGCCCCAGCGTGCTTGAGACCAAATGGCATGAAAGTGTAGCAAAAGGTTCCCCATGGGGTGATGAACGCAGTCTTTTCTTGGTGGTCTAGGTGCATTTTGATTTGGTTGTATCCGGCAAACTCGTCGATGAATGACTTAAGAGTATGATTGGCTGTGTTGTCCATTATCATGTCGATATTGGGTAGCAGATAATCATCCTTTGGAGAGGATTTGTTCAAGTCCCGATAATCTCCACACATTCAAACTTTCCCTCCTAATTTCGGTACATGCATTATATTGGCTAGACATGTGGGGTATTCGATCACACAAATGAATCCCACATTCAGCTATTTGACCACCTCCACTTGAACTTTGAGCGACCATTCGGTGCGAATCTTTCTCAACTTTTGTTTGACCATCTTGTAATCTGGAATAGTGGGGATCTCATATTGAGCTATTTCGGTGTCAATGCGGGGCATATCATCATAGGACCATGCGAAGACATCCATAAATCCCTTTAGAAATTCTTCAAGTTATGCACGCTCATACTCGTCAAGGGTAGCCCTTATCCTAATCCCGCGCTGTTGGCTATTAGAACCGAGGTTAATAACACCAGTCTCTTCTTCATTAACTTGAACGCGGTTATGTTTCTTATTATTAATCTTATTTAGATCAGTTAAGAATTGTTCATTTGCAAAATCATCATCATCAAAAGTTTGATTAGAATCCAAACAGTTAATGCAAGGCACAACAAGATACTTAAAATCTTCGTTTATTTCATTGACAGGAAAAAAAACATTAAGAACCTCATCAAAGGAGGAATCAATTACATTTAATCAACGATAGACAACAAAAGAAGAAATAGGGTAAACATTAGGGTTGGGGGCATTTTAACAGGTAGAACTGGCGCAACATGCCAGTTGAGGAGAGGTGTATCAGCAACTCTAATCAGGTTGGATGGATCCAGTGATGTAGTGCTTGAGTGAACCATGTAAAGTGTCAGCCCCAGTGTTTGTAAGTTGAATAAGTCCTCGGAGTCACTTTCTCTAGAATCTTTGGTATCTTTGATGATCGATTGTACATGGTGTTGGGAACTTTCGTCCCATGGGTAGCTGTCTTGGAAAAAGATCTCCATTCCAAACTTCATCTTCTTGTCTGTATGGTCATACCATGATTCCGAAAAGCCGCAAAAGGGGAAGTCTTCACCCTCTTTGATGAATCTTTCGTTCAAGGAGTCACCTAAGATGGTTTGGACGCAGTCTAGTCTCCTCTTTGGTCGAGACTCGCGAATCATTTTGTGCTCTTGTTCTGATGGTTGATACCCCAAACCATAAGGAGGGAAAGCTTTCTTTAGTTCAATGGGTTCAAGTATCCCTTACTATATTTTTCCGAGCCCTAGTCTGGGCATGAAGTGCATGTTTATGAACATATGAATCACATTGATGTTGCCATGAGGGTCGTATTCTAGACAAACCCTTTCTTTGAAATCGTCCCCTGTCGGGAGTAGTAGTGGCTGAAATAGGAATCCTAATAGGAGCATATCATTTGAACCGGCTGTATCTCAAGAATTGAACTGCTGGTACTTGCCCCTTCGGTATTATCGTCGTTGCCCAAGATGGTGATGACCCGTCCGTCGGCGAAGAACTTTAATTTTTGATGGAGTGAGGAAGACACACCCTTGATACTTTGGAGCCAAGGTCGTCCGAGTAATATGTTTAAACAAGTTGGGATATCAATAACTTGGAATTCAACGACAGGGTTTATAGGGTCAGCCCTTATTACAAGTTTTATGGATCCCATCACCTCCCGACGGGTATTATCATACGAACCGATAGCAGCGGAAGTTGGAGCGAGGTCACTTTTTTTCAGTCCTAAGCATTTGAAGGTTCTTAATGGGCAAACATTCAAGGAGGATCCATTATCGACAAGAGAGAGTGGTACGACCCTCCCCATAACTTCGACGGAGATTTTAAGTGCATTATTATGGTTTGGCCCAATTTTGGGGATTTCTTCTTCGAAGAAGGATATCATTCGTCTAGAGGTCAAGGACCTGACCAAATTTATCGTCTCTTCTGGTGTTGTAGATGGAGGAATTGTAGGTCTAGTGAGCAACTTGATCAAGGCATTTCTGTGCAGCTGAGAAGACATGAAAAGCCCCCATAGAGTGATGTTAGCTTTAGTTTTCTTTAGTTGATCGAGGATCTTGCTCTCCTCGAGGGTCATCTCTGGCATAGGATGGTTTCAAATGCCATTCCCTTTGTCATTTGCCGATAACGAGCTTGGGATATGGTAATGCCTCCCTGATCTAGTCATGTGATTTACTGAAGAAGGGAAGAACATGAATCATGTTTCCTCATCAATCTCGGTTTGTTCTGCCACCTTGTTAATTTCTCTGAGGATCTCCTCAAATGATATAATCCCACACATCTCGACCATCGGACTAGTTTTCTCGCAAACTTGTTCTTCATTCGAATCTTCGAATTCTTCCTCCCATCCGGTGGAAACAATTTTGTCCTTCCATGTAAAGTCGATGCATTCCACAACTTCAATGGCTTCTTCATATAGATCTTCTCATTCTGTGGGGATATGTAAGGGTGAGGGGACCAAGAGCCCTTGAAATTTCACAGTATCAAGTAACTCGATCATACTATAGATGTCATTAGTTTGCCTGAATAATTATGTCATGATCTGGACAACATCATCTAGGATGACTTTATCGGTTGGTACTACCCAACAACATGACTCTCAGGCCCATTTTTGTGCTTCCAAGAACAACGTACTGAACCTCTGGCAATCAATGGTCATCTGTGAGGGAAATTTCAGCCCAAACTCCAAGAGTTGGTTTAACAATTCTGATAATTTCAAACTTCCATTTTCGGAACGAGTACGGACGATGATGCATGCCCTAGTAAGGAGTGACAGTGCCTGATCAACGAGGCTAGTAGGGTGTAGGAGGAAATATGGGCAAGTTTGAATAGGTTTAAGAGACTATATGGGTGTGATTTGAGTTGAGGTATCAAATTATTGGTTCATTTCTAGGAAGATAACACTGGTATGATTTGGGAGTGGGTTGTGAGTAGTGTTTGGCTAAGGATTGGCTGGTGGGGTAATGGTCCCCTAGTCAATTAGACCTTGGATTATGTTTTGGAGGTGAAAGCATTGGTCAGTGTTATGACCAGCGGTTTGGTGAAAGGCGCAATGGGCATCTTCTTTGAAGTTTCTTGGAAGTGGATTTGGCAATGGATGGGGATCCAAGGGTTTGATAAGGTTTCAGCTTAGCAGGGCCTCACAAACATTGGATAGGGGAGCATGGAGCCCGGTGTATTCCTTTCGGACTGGGACAGGGCAGATTTCTGGTGCCCATGAAGTGGTGGGTTGAGAGATGTTGTTGATGGTTGAGACTGCAATACTGGAAGGTTTGTCATATTTTTTGGGAGTGAACTGTCCAGACACTTTCTTTGGCTCAACCTCTGTTTTAGCAAGACCTTCCTCGATTTCCACTCCTGCTTCTCTGAGAGATCGAAAGTGGGGATAATATTGTCCTCCCATAATTTCTCAGACATGGGGTAAGAAGTTCTTCTTCACTATGGTGACTTGTTCTTCCTCGGAAGGTCGATTGGTCATGGTAGTTGCTTTTTCCCTCCATTGGGCTATGAAGTTACTGACTGATTCCCCAGAGTTCTATTTGAGCAGCTCTAAATCATCGCGGGTGACCTGAAGCACTTAATTTTATTTGTACTGCGATATGAATTCACGGTTTACATCCTCCCAACTACAGAATCTGGAATCCTCGAGAGACAAAAACCATCGGAGGGCGCTATCCTTTAAAGTTTTCTGAAACAATTGGGCTATTATTTTTTCTGAAGCCCCTAGGAGAGTCATGGAACGGTGATAACTGTGAAGATGAACAATCGGTGGTCCACTTCCTCCTAATTTCTCAATATTCAGCATCTTGAACTTCTCGGGTAACCTTGCTTTAGGATAAAGAGACATGTTGGTGTAGTCCATGTACTTTCCCAAGATTCGAACTTGGTCGAACTTCTTAGTTAGCATCTTGAGATCTTCTTCGACTTTGTTCAATGCTTCCTCTTTAGGATCAAGAATCGTAGGCAAGTTAGCCCCAGACTGGGCAAGGTTTTGCATAGGAAGATGGTCAGGTGGCGGCCCATTAATAGGAGGGACATGTGGAGCGTGCTGATACTCTTAGGGAACCCAAATAGGCTCGAGTGGACCCATAGCGCGAGGGAATAGGGCCTCAGGCTCTTAACGAATAGGAACCTAGTTTCATTGCATCTCTTAGACCTCAGTCTGGAGGTTATCATTCTTGGACATGAGCTGAGCTAGGATTGCCATCAGATCCGACTGCACAACCTGTACTTCATCTGTGTTCTCTATGGAAAGCGAATGGATATCGGACTCAGAATAAGTAACAGGGGAAGGGACAAAACTCCGAGGTGATTTGACTGAAGATTGAATCTAATAAGGAGCCAGGCCAAGGGCGTGCGATCGACCTGAGAAGGTGTAAAATGGGATATATTTTTGAGAAAAAGAATGAAAATATTTCTGACATTTTTTCCCTTTTTTTTGAGATTGAGAGACAAAATATTTTTGGATTTTGGGTAAAGAAAAGAGAAATGTTTTTTTGGATTTTTGATAAAGAAGGGAGAGATGTTTTTGGATTTTTGATAAAAAAGGGAGAAATGTTTTTGGATTCCTATTTTTTTTTGGGAGACGGTCTCAGCATGCTTATTATGATCATTATGTTCTCACTTGTATTATATTCTCCAAAATGCAGAATGAAATGTCGGATGGGACCCGAGCCTGGAAAAGTTGGGTTTGTGATATATATAAAGCTATGGCTGGACTTGTAACCAGGCTCACGATCGGGGTCCCATTTTACAAATGCGTGAAAATTGACCCAGAATTTTGACAGAGTTTCGAGTTAAAACCAACAATCTTATATGTGTGTCCTAGGCTTGACACCTATATGCGGGTATGAAGTTGGTTGGGTGAATAAAAAAGGGTTCCCCCCTTTGGCGTGACTTTTGCGATATACATCTTGCTCGTGCGGGCAATCGGTACGTTTGGACAAGCCATTTGATATACCTGAGTGTACGTGAATTACCTCACCATATACCTCGTGGGGATAGTACGTGTGAGAGAAAATTCGATATACTCGACGTACGTGAATGTGTTTCCTGCGATATACCTCTCATCATGACTTCGATCAAGTGGTACAATACGGGGGAACTGTTTGATATATGTCTAAGGTACTTGGCCAATGGAGGGTGAGAGTCATATCTCTTAGGCTAACTGATCCCTTCTGGACCATCTCCCATCACGAAGTGACCCTCCAGTTACTAGACATAATTTGGTCAATCACAATGCTCTTTGGTGATGTCGTGTGAATCATGCCTAATTCTCGTATTAATATCTTATGATGAGAATGTCTTTATTGATTATGCCAAATAAGGAGCAAATTAAAAGTAACAATGGTACACCAAGTATGGATGGGTGATGCGTGCAACATATAGATATATGTGATCCTAGGTGCACGTGGTGTGAAGTGTACATGGAGAATTTTTCTACAAGTGTGTGAATAGAAGAATAAGTATGGGGCACACATGGAAAAGGGGAACGTGCAAAGCATAACATCCATGTAAATAGAGTTTATCCCTCACATAATCCTCAGCAGAGTCGCCACTGTGGCCATCCCCGGATATGTCCCCTCGCGGCGCGACATGAGAGGATCCCTCTAGGTCTCGCGTGTCCCTCTCGGGAGCGCTTCAGCCGGCGTCGGTGAATGAGGTGAGGAATGTAGAGAGATATAGTCGCCAATCTATTTTGCTCAAAATAGATAAAAGAAAAGGGAGCCATCCCGAAGGATAGTATCCGAGGACATACTGATACATACGAAACCAAAATGATTCAAAAAGGGTCCGGAGGCTAAGTTACGAAATGGGAAGGTGTTAGGCACCCATTTCGCCCTTGCGGTCTCTCATGGGTTATTGTTTTTTTCCTTTATTTTCCCCGTGATATGTGTGCATGTGTATATGTAGAGGAGATAGGAATCATCGACTTGTATCACGGAAGAGATAAAATGATTCATCCGTAGGAATGTTCCTAAAAAGACTATTAGAAAATAGGATTTACGCGATTATCCTTGCGTTGATCATTATAATGAAATGATAACGCATATGGAATAATATGCCATTAAGAAAAAATATGTATATATGTATGTAAATGTATAGAATCTAAGAGACTTGAGTTTAGAGAAGATAGAAAATGAGAGAAAAGTAAGAATAGGACTCGTGTCTCGGGTTTTACCCCGAGATGCCTACATAGCCAATAGAGGCATCAAAGTCCACATAGTTTACATGCATCATGAGCAGTGGGGTTTATTCCATAAATCCAACCGGGGCTTCTCTTATGTCTGTGTGTAAAAAAAAGTGTTTTAGTTATGAGAAAAGTGTAAGAATTCCCGTTTGGAATTTATGAGCAAACCCTCTTTTTCTTGTTTTTTGAGTTTTTTATTTATATGAAAATAAGAGATGTGCAATAATACTAAATAAAATGTATATTAGCATGTGTGAGATAAGAGAATAAAAGTGCTAAGTAATAAAACAAGTAAATGCGAATTTATGAGAATTTAATTAGAGAATTAATAAAATTGGACCTTCTTGAAGATCTTAAGCTTAATCTTGAATGTTGGAGAGCAGCCCTTGCACTTGTATGAGGATGGAAGGTAGTTAATTTACCAAGTTTGATGAAAAGGATGATGAAAAGTGAAGGTTGGAAAGAGATTTGGATGTGGAAATCACGCTGACTTCGAGAGAGGTTTTCTGGATTCACTAAGAGTGATGTATTTTAGATATGGGCCCCTTGCATTGAGGTCAGGCCCTAATTTTTATAGGACCAGGGCATTGCCGATCGGCATAGCCCTGGTCCTGCCAATCAGAAGGTGCATTTAGGAACACTGCCGATAGGTAGGGTCTGGAACCTGCCGTTTGACAGTCTCTTTCAGGCTCCTTCGAAAAATCGGCCGCTGAGGGCAAACTGTTGATCCAAATTGTTCACGAGGTGAACCATGAAAAGGTAATTTAGAGACCTTCAAAAGTCCTTTGGAATGCTCTCGGGTTCGGTAGTTTATTTTGGGTCAAATGTGGCTCAGAAGCCCTTGTCGGTCCTTTGGACGGGGAAATTTCAGACGTAAATGGATCGTTTGTCCGTATGATAAGTGAGAATCACACACATGGTGGACCGTTGAAAAGTTTAGGATATGTACTTTGACATTCCAAAGAGTTTTACCCAGTTTGGGGAGTCAACTTTGGTCAACCGATCTATGGAAGCATTCGATGACGTCTCGGGATAAAACAGATCGTTCGTCCGTACCGTAAGTCAGAATCGCACACAGGGCGGATTGTTAGAAATGGGTTTCACTGACATTTGAAGATTCATTCAATCTCGATCGAGCTGAAGAGTTGACTTTGGTCAATCGCAGCCCAGGAGGCCTCCTGATTGGGTTTCGAGGGAAAATGGGTCGTTCGTCCGCATGGTAAGTCAGAATCGCACAAGGGATGGACCGTTAGAAAGGGGATTTCGTGCCTTTAGAAGATTCATTCAGTCTCAGTCTAGCTGAAGAGTTTAACTTTTGGTCAAACGGAGCCTAAGAGTGTTCGATGGCGTCTAGGTTAGTACCCGGGGTATGACTTGGGTTGGTAGTGATGATGGGAGGTGCTAGGGACCTAAGGAGAGTTTAAGGGGTAACATAATGGGGTGTCTATAATTATTAAACCTAGTCACGACCCAAATTCGTGACCATGTTTTCTATAGAAGTAAATTTGGTCACGACCTAAAGCCTGACTAAGTTTACTTCTATGGAAAACATTGTCATGGCTTTGGTCCGTGACCAAGATTAATTCTACAAAAAATGGTCATGACTTTGGGCCTTGACTATTTTATTTTTAGATTGGAAAATGGTCACGACTTTGGGTCATGACCATGTTTTTTTGGGGTCAGAGATATTGACCCTAACCATGTCCGTGACTATCACGAGTCCGTGACCAAGGCAGTGGGAAAGGGATTTTGGCCATGAACACCGCAATTGATCACGCCAGTTTTGGTCAGGGACCAAATCCACGACCCCCACCCTATGGTCAGGGATAAAGTTCATGACCAATCGCCCAATTTGGTGTAGTGGTAATCAGTTCTTGCGGGTTAATTTTGGTCCCGTGAGAGGTGTTCGTGCCTCTCACAGGGAAGTCTAGTGGATGTTTTATGTTCTCACCCATTGACGACATGTTTTTTAGCCTAAGAAAGAGAGTTTGCAAATTTTTGTTGTTCTCTCAAATAGGGGTTCTCGTTATTACACGTCTAGTTCCTGCGGGTTAAATTTGTCCCGTGCGAGGTGTTACTGCCTCTCACGGGGCCATTTAGGGGCTGTTTTATGTTCTCAACCTCTGAAGGCATATTTTTAAGCATAAGTCTAATACTTTGCAAATTTTGGTCATCATCTCAAATCAGGGGTCCTGGGACTACACGATCGGTTCCTACGGGTTACATTGGTCCCATGCGAGGTGTTGGTGCCTCTCACGGGGCCGTCTAATGGTTGTTTACTGTTCACACTCACTCACCATATATTTTTATTCCTAAGTGTAACAATTTGCAATTTTTGGTCGTGCTCTCAAACCAGGGGTCTTATAACTTCGCAATCGAATCCTACGGATTACATTGGTCCCTTGCGAGGTGTTTGTGCCTCTCACGGGGCCGTCTAGTGGTTGTTTTAAGTTCTCTCCCTCTTACAACATGTTTTTAAACCCAAGTCTAACAATTTGCAAATTTTGGCCGTGCTCTCAATCTGGGGGTCCCGTAACTATGCGATCGGTTCTTATGGGTTACATTGGTCCTATGTAAGGTGTTAGTTCCTCTCACGGGGTCGTCTAGATGGTATTTTATGTTCTGACCCACCAACGACATGTTTTTAAGCCTAAGTTTAACAGTTTATAAATTTTGTGTGTTGTCAAATCGAGGATCCTATGACTACACGGTCGGTTCTATAGATTACATTGGTCCGATGAGAGGTGTTCATTCCTCATGGGGTCTTCTAGCAGTTGGTTTATGTTTTCACACTCTGACAACATGTTTTTATGCCTAAATCTAACATTTTTCAAATTTTGGTCGTGCTCTTAAATCGGGTGTCCCATGATTACACGGTCAGTTCATGTGGGTTACATGGGTCCCATGCGAGGTGTTCGTGCCTTTCACGGGTCCGTTTGATGGTTGTTTTTACATTTTGACCCTTTAACGATATGTTTTTATGCCTAAGTCAAATATTTTGGAAATTTAGGTCGTCCTCTCAAATTGGGGGACCAGTGACTACGGAATCGGTTCCTGTTGGTTACATTGGTCCCGTGCAAGGTGTTCGTGCCTCTCACAGGGCCATCTAATGGTTATTTTATGTTCTCACCCATTGACTATATCTTTTTATTCCTAAGTCTAACAATTTGCAATTTTTGGTCATTCTCTCAAACTAGGGGTATCGTAACTATGCATTTGGTTCCTGCGGGTTACATTGGTCCCTTGTGAGGTGTTCGTGCCTCTTAAGGAGCCGTCTAGTGGCTGTTTTATGTTCTCATTCTTTGGAGGTATGTTTTAAGCCAAAGTCTAACAGTTTGAAAATTTTGGTTGTGCTCTCAAACCAGGGTCCGATGAATACGCGATCCATTTCTGCGGGTTACATTTGTCCCTTGCGAGGTGTTAGTGGCTCTCACGAGGCTGTTTAGTGACTGTTTTATGTTGTCACTCTTTGATGACATGTTTTTAAGCTTAAGTCTAACAGTTTTTAATAGTTGGTCCTGCTCTCAAATTGGGGGATCAGTTTGTGCGGGTTACATTGGTCCCGTGCGAGGTGTTCATGCCTCTCACAGGGCCGTCTAGTGACTGTTTTATGTTTTCACCCTCTGAAGGCGTGTTTGTAAAACTAAGTATGAGATTTTAAAATTTTTCGTTATGATCTCAAATCGGGGCTCTCGTGCCTACGCGATCGGTTCCTGTGGGTTATATTGGTCCTTTGCGACGTGTTCGTGGCTCTCACGGGGCCGTATAGTGGTTGTTTTACGTTCTCACCCTTTGACAGCATGTTTTAAAGCCTAAGTATACCAGTTTGAAAGTTTTGGTCATGGTCTCAAACCGGGGATCCCGTGACTACGCGATCAGTTCTTGTGGGTTACATTGATCCCGTACGAGGTTTTGGTACCTCTCACGGGGCCGTTTAGTGGATGTTTTATGTCCTCACCCTCTGAAAGTATGTTTTTAAGCCTATGTCTAACAATTTAAAAGTTTTTGTCGTGCTCTCAAATCAGGGGTCTAGTGACTACACAATCAGTTCATGTGGGTTACACTGGTCTCGTACGAGGTGTTTGTGCCTCTCACGGGGCCGTGTAGTGGCTACTTTATGTTCTCACCCTGTAATGGCATGTTTTAAGCCTAAGTCTAACTAATTGCAAATTTTTGTCATGGTCTCAAATTGGGGGTCCTGTGACTACACGACCAGTTCTCGTGGGTTACATTGGTCATGTGCGAGGTGTTTGTGCCTATCACGGGTCCTTCTAGTAGTTGCTTTATGTTCTCACCCTCTAATGGCATATTTTTAAACCTAAGTCTAACAGTTTGAAAATTTTGGACGTGCTATGCAGTCGAGGTACCGTGACTACGCGATCGGTTCTTCTTCGGTACATTGGCCCCATGCAAGGTGTTGGTGCCTGTCACGGGTCCGTCTAGTGGATTTTTACGTCCTCACCCTCTGAAGGTATGTTTTTAAGTCTATGTTTAACAGTTTGAAAGTTTTGGTGTTGCTCTCCAACCAGGGGTCCGGTAACTACACAATCAATTCATAAGGGTTACACTTGTCTCGCGTGAGGTGTCCATGCCTCTCACGGGGCTGTCTAGTGGATATTTTATGTTCTCACCATCTGATGACATGTTTTAATCCTAAGTTTACCGATTTGTAAATTTTTGTCATGGTCTCAGATCGGGGGTCCCGTTACTACACGATCGGTTCTTGCAGGTTACATTGGTTCCACGCAAGGTGTTCATGCCTCTCATAGGGTCTTCTAGTGGTTATTTTACATTCTCACCATCTGATCGCATGTTTTTATGCCTTAGTCAAACAGTTTGGAAATTTTGGTCATTCTGAATATGTGATCGGTTCCTATAGGTTACATTGGTCCTGTGCGAGGTGTTCATGCTTCTCACAGAGCCTTCTAGTGACTGTTATATGTTCTCACCCTTTGACGGCATGTTTTTAAACCTAAGTCTAACAGTTTGCAATTTTTGAACATGCTCTCAAACTGGGGGTCTCATGATTCCTACGGGTTACATTGGTCTCTTAAGAAGTGTACATCCCTCTCACGGGGCCGTCTAGTTGTTGTTTTATGTTCTCATCGTCTGACGGCATTTTTTTATGCCTAAGGCAAATAGTTTGGAAAGTTAGGTCGTGGTGTCAAATCGGGGGACCCATGACTACGCGATCGGTTCCTACGTGTTACATTGGTCTCGTGCGAGGTGTTCGTACCTCTCACGGAGCCTTCTAGGGACTGTTATATGTTCTCACCCTCTGACGGCATGATTTTAAGCCTAAGTCTAACAATTTGCAATTATTGGACGGGTTACATTGGTCTCTTATGAGGTGTTCATCCTTCTCACGGGGCCGTCTAGTGGTTGTATGTTCTTATCCTCCGACGGCATGTTTTTATGCCTAAGTCAAACAGTTTGCAGATTTTGGTCGTGCTCCCCAATTGAAGGTCCCATGACTATGCGGTCGATTCCTGAGGGTTACATAGGTCCCTTGCGAGGTGTTTGTGCCACTCACGGGGCCGTCTAGTAGCTGTTTCATGTTTTCACCTTCTGACGACATGTTTTTTAGCCTAAGTCTAACAATTTACAAATCTTGGTCATGGTCTCAAATCGGGGGTCCCGTGACTATGCAATCATTTCCCGTAAATTACATTGGTCCCGTAAGAGTTTTCCATGACTCTCACGTGGCCATCTACTGGTTTTTTATGTTCTCACCTTCTGACGTCATGTTTTTAAGACTAATTCTAACATTTTGCAAATTTGGTTTGTTCTTTCAAATCGGGGGTTCCGTGATTACACGATTAGTTCGTACAGGTTACATTGGTCCCGTGCGAGGTGTTCGTGCTTGTCATTATCACCATCTGACGACATGTTTTTGGTCGTGCTCTCAAACTGAGGGACGCATGACTATCTGGTAAGTTCCTATGGGTTATATTCATCCCGTACGAGGTGTTCGTGCCTCACACGGAGCCGTCTAGTGGTTGTTTTACGTTCTTACCCTCTCATGACATGTTTTTAAACCTAAGTCTAATAATTTGGAAATTTTGATCTTGATTTCAAACTGGGAGTCCCATGACTACGTGGTCGGTCCCTACAGGTTACATTGGTCTCGTGCGAGGTGTTCGTGCCTCTCACGAGGATGTATAGTGGTTGTTTTACGTTCTCACCCTTCGATGCCATGTTTTTAAGCCTAAGTCTAACAGTTTGCAAATATTGGTCATGATCTAAAATCGAGGGTCCCATGACTACGTAATCAGTTCTTAGGAGTTACATTGGTCCTGTGCGAGGTGTTCGTTCCTCTCACAGGGTCGTCTAGTGCCTATTTTATGTTTTCACCCTCTAACAGCATGTTTTTAAGCCTACGTATGAGAGTTTGCAAATTTTTCCTTGTTCTCTCAAACTCTGGCTCTCGTGCCTACGAGATCAGTTCATGCGGGTTACATTGGTCCAGTGCGAGGTGTTCGTGCCTCTCATGGGGCCTGCTAGTGGCTGTTTTGCGTTTTCACCCTCCGAAGGCATGTTTTAAGCCAAAGTCTAACAGTTTGAAAATTTTGGATGTGCTTTCAAATCGGGGAACCCTTAACTACACGATCGGTTCTTGTGGGTCAGATTGGTCCCGTGCGAGGTGTTAGTGTCTCTCACGGTGCCGTCTAATGGATGTTTTACATTCTCACCCTCTAACGGTATGTTTTAAGCCTAAGTCTAATAAATTGAATATTTTGATCGTGCTCTCAAACTAGGGATCCCGTGACAACACAATCAGTTCCAATGGGTTACATTGGTTCCGTACGAGGTGTTCGTGCATCTCACGTGATCGTCTAATAGCTATTTTATGTTCTCATCCTCTGAGAAAATGTTTTAAGCCTCATTCTAACAGTTTGGAAATTTTGGTTGTGCTCTCAAATTGAGCGTCCCGTGACTACACGTTCGGTTACTGGGGGTTACATTGGTCCCTTGCGAGGTGCTCGTGCCTCTCACGGGGCCGTCTATTTGCTATTTTATGTTCTCACCCTCTGACGGCATATTTCTAGGACTAAGTCTAAGATTTTGAAAATTTTAGTCGTGATCTCAAACTGGGGGTGCCGTGACTATGCGATCGGTTCCTGCAGGTTAAATTGATCCCTTACGAGGTGTTCATGGCTCTCACCTGACCGATTACTGGCTATTTTATGTTCTCACCCTCTGATAGCATGTTTTTAAGCCTAAGTCTAATAGTATGTAAATTTTGGTTATTTTGTCAAATTGGGGGTCCCGCGAATACGCGATTAGTTCCTGCAGGTTAATTGGTCCAGTGCGAGGTGTTCTTGTGTCTCACGGGGCCGTTTAGTGGCTGTTTTATATTTTCACCCTCTAACAGCATGTTTTCAATCCTAAGCATGAGGGTTTGCAAATTTTTTTTTGTGCTCTCAAACCGGGGCTTTCATGCCTACGGTATCGGTGCATGCGAGTTACATTGGTCTCGTGCGAGGTGTTGGTACCTCTCATGGGGTCGTCTAGTGGATGTTTTGCATTTTCACCCTCCGACGACATGTTTTTAAGCCTAAGTCTAACATTTTGAAAATTTTGGTCATGATCTCAAACCGGGGGACCCTTGACTACGCGATCGGTTCTTGTGGGTCACATTGGTGCCGTGCGAGGTGTTGGTGCCTCTCACAGGGCCGTCTAGTGGATGTCTTACGTTCTCACCCTCTAATGGTATGTTTTTAAGCCTAAGTCTAGCAATTTGAATATTTTGCTCGTGCTCTCAAACAAGGGATCCTGAGACAACACAATCAGTTCCTATGGGTTACAATGGTTCCAAGCGAGGTATTCGTGCCTCTCACGCGACCGTCTAATGGATATTTTATGTTCTCACCCTCTGAGGAATTGTTATAAGCCTAAGTCTAATAGTTTGCAACTTTTGTTCGTGCTTCAAATTGAGGGTCCCGTGACTACGCAATCATTTCCTAGGGGTTACATTGGTCCCTTGTGACGTCTTCATGCCTCTCACGGGGTCATCTAGTTGTTGTTTTATGTTCTCACCCTCTGACGTCATGTTTTTAGGACTAAGTCTAACAATTTGCAAGTTTTTATTGTGATCTCAAATTGGGGGTCCCGTGACAATGCGATCAATTCCTGCGGGTTACATTGGTCCCTTGCGAGGTGTTCATGACTCTCACGGGGCCAATTACTGGATATTTTATGTTCTCACCCTCCGACGACATGCTTTTAAGCCTAAGTCTAATAGTTTGTAAATTTTGGTCATGATCTCAAATCTGGGATCCCATAAATACGCGATTGTCTCCTACGGGTTACATTGGTCCCGTGCGACGTGTTCGTGCCTGTCACGGGGCCGTCTAGTGGCTATTTTATGTTTTCACCCTCTGACATCATGTTTTCAAGCCTAAGTATGAAGGTTTGTAAATTTTTGGCTGTACTCTTAGATCGGGGCTTTCATGCCTACGAGATCGATTCATGTGGGTTACACTGGTCCCGTGCGAGGTGTTCATGCCTCTCACTGGTCCCGTGCGAGGTGTTCATGCCTCTCACGGGCCCGTCTAGTGGCTGTTTTGTATTTTCACCCTCCGAAGGAATTTTTTAAGCCTAAGTCTAACAGTTTGAAAATTTTGGTCATGCTCTCAAACCGGGGAACCCTTGACTACTTGATCGGTTCTTGTGGGTCACATTGTCCCATGCAAGGTGTTGGTGTCTCTCACGGGGCCATCTAGTGGATGTTTTTCGTTCTCACCCTCTAATGGTATGTCTTAAGCCTATGTCTAACAATTTGAATATTCTAGTCGTGCTCTCAAACTAGGGATCCCGTGACAACACAATCAGTTCCTGTGGGTTACATTGATACCGTGCGAGGTGTTCGTTCCTCTCACGTGGACGTCGAGTAGCTAGTTTATGTTCTCACCCTCTGAGAAAATGTTTTAAGCCTAAGTCTAACAGTTTGTAAATTTTGCTCGTTCTTTCAAATTGAGGGTTCCGTGACTACGCGGTGGGTTCTTGGGGGTTACATTGGTCCCTTATAAGGTGTTCATTCCTCTCAAGGGGTCGTCTAGTTGTTATTTTATGTTCTCACCCTCTGACGACATGTTTTAGGACTAAGTCTAACAGTTTGCAAATTTTGGTCGTAATCTAAAATTGGGGGTCCCGTGACTATGCGATCGGTTCCTGAGGGTTACATTGGTCCATTGAGAGGTGTTCATGGCTCTCATGGGGCCGATTACTGGCTATTTAGTGTTCTCACCGTTTGACGGCATATTTTTATGCCCAAGTCTAATAGTTTATAAATTTTGGTCGTGTTCTTAAATTGGGGATCCCGTGACTACACGGTAGGTTCCTGCAGATTACATTTGTCCCGTAAGAGGTGTTTGTGCCTCTCACGGGGCCGTCTAGTGGTATTTTTATGTTCTCACCCTCTAACAACATGTTTTTAAGCCCATGTCTAACATTTTGTAAATTTGGGTCATTCTCTCAAATCGAAGGTCCCGTGGCTACACGATCAGTTCATGTAGATTACATTGGTCCCCTGCTTGGTCTTCGTTCCTCTCACGGGGTCGTCTGGTGGCTGTTTTACATTGTCGCCCTCTCACGACATGTTTCCATGCTTAAGTCAAGTAGTTTGGAAATTTTGGTTGTTCTCTCAAACCGGCAGAAGCATGACTATGCGGTCGGTTCCTATGGGTTACATTTGTCACATGCGTGGTGTTCGTGCCTCTCACGAAGTCGTCTACTAGTTGTTTTACATTCTCTCCATCTAATTACATGTTTTTAAGACAAAGTCTGACAATTTGGAAATTTTGATAATGCTCTCAAATCGGGGGTCCCGCGACTACGCGATCTATCCCTATGGGTTACATTGGTCTCGTGCCAGGTGTTCGTGCCTCTCACGAAGATGTTTAGTGGTTGTTTTACATTCTCACCCTCTGACGACATATTTCTATGCTTAAATCTAACAATTTGTAAATGTTGGTTGTACTCTCAAACTAGGGGTTCCGTGACTACACGATCGGTTCTAGCGGGTTACATTGGTCCCGTGCGAGGGGTTCGTGCCTCTCACGGGGCCGTTTAGTGGTTATTTTATGTTTTCTCCCTCCGATGACATGTTTTTAAGACTAAATACGAGATTTTTCAAATTTTGGTTATGCTCTCAAATCGTGGATTTCGTGCCTATTCGATCAGTTCCTGCGGGTTATAATGGTCCTCTGCAACGAGTTGGTACCTCTCACAGGGTCTTCTATTGGTTGTTTTATGTTCTCACCTCCGACGGCATGTTATTAAGATTAAGTCTAACAATTTGAAAATTTTGGCCATGGCCTCAAACTAGGGTTCTCGTGGTTACACGATCGGTTCTTCTGTCTTACGTTGGTCCCGAGCGAGGTGTTAGTGCCTCTCACGGGTTCGTCTAATGGATGCTTTACATACTCACCCTCTGACGGTTTGTTTTTAAAAATATGTGCAACAATTTGAAATTTTTGGTCGGGCTCTTAAGCCAGGGTTCTCGTGAATACACAATCAGTTCCTGTTGGATACATTGGTTTTGTGTGAGGTGGTCGTCCCTCTCACGGGGCCGTCTAGTGGCTATTTTATGGTCTTACCGTCTGACGGCATGTTTTATGCCTCAGTCTAGCTGTTTGAAAATTTTGGTCATGCTCTAAAATTGGGAGTCCCGTGACTACACATGTCGATTCATGTGGGTTAGATTTGTCTCGTGAAAGGTGTTCGTGCCTCTCATAAATCCATCTAGTGGATGTTTTACGATCTTAGCTTGTCACAACATGTTTTTAAATATAAGTCTAACAATTTGGAAATTTTGATCATGCTCTCAAACTGGGGATCCCGTGACTATGCGTTTGTCCTTACGAGTTACATTGGTCTCCTGCGAGGTGTTCATGCCTATCACGAGACTATCTAGTGGTTGTTTTACGTTCTCACCCTCTGGCGGCATGATTTTAATCCTAGCACTAATAGTCTGTGAATGTTGATCCTACTCTCAAATCGAGGGTCTTGTGACTACTAGATTGGTTCCTGTGACTTACATTGGTCCCTTGCTAGGTGGTCATGCATCTCACGGGTCCATCTAGTGGTTGTCTTATGGTCTCACCCTCAGACGAAATGTTTTAAGCCTAAGTCTAACAATTTGCATATTTTAGTCGTGCTCTCAAATCGAGGGTCCCGTGACTACATGATCGATCCCTACGGGTTATAATTGTCTCGTGCAAAATGTTCTTACCTCTCACGGGGCTGTCTAGTGGTTGTTTTATGTTCTCAACCTCTGAGGGAATGTTTTAAGACTAAGTCAAATAGTTTGAAAATTTTGGTCGTGCTCTCAAATCAAGGGTCACGAGACTACATGGTTGATTCCTATGGGTTACAATTGTCCCGTTCGAGGTGCTCGTGCCTCTCACCGGGCCATGTAGTGGTTGTTTTATGTTTTCACCCTCTGAAGGCATGTTTTTAAGTCTAAGTATGAGATTTTTCAAATTTTGGTCGTGCTCTGAAATTAGGGTTCTGGTGCCTATGCGATCAGTTTCTGCAGGTTACATTGGTCCCTTGAGAGGTGTTCATGCCTTTCACGAGGCTGTCTATTGCCTATTTTATGTTCTCACCCTCTGAAGGCATGTTTTAAGCTTAAGTCTAACAATTTGCAAATTTTGGTCGTGCTCTCAAACTGGGGATCTCGTCACTATGCGATCGGTTCCTGTGGGTGACACTGGTCCCTTGAGAGGTGTTCATGGCTCTCACAGGGCCGTCTACTGGCTATTTTATGTTCTCACCCTCTGAGGGTATGTTTTTAAGCCTAAGTCTAACAGTTTGTAACTTTTGGTTGTGCTCTCAAATCGGGGTCTCGTGACTACATGATCGGTTTATGCAGATTATATTGGTCTCGTGAGAGGTGTTTGTTCCACTCACGGGTCCATCTAGTGGTTGTTTTATGTTCTCACCCTCTGATGGCATGTTTAAGTCTAAGTCTAACATTTTGTAAATCTCGGTCGTGCCCTCAAAACAGGGGTCCCTTGAGTACACGATCAGTTTCTGCGGGTTACATTGGTCCCGTGCTAGGTGTTCATGCCTCTCACGGGGCCATCTGGTCGATGTTTTGCATTCTCACCCTTTGACAACGTGTTTCTAAATTTAAGTCAAATAGTTTGGAACTTTTGGTCATGCTCTCAAATCGGGGAAAGAATGACTACGCGGTAGGTTCATGTGGGTTACATTCGTCCCTTGCGAGGTGTTAGTGCCTCTCACGGTGCCATCTAGGGGATGTTTTATGTTCTCACCCCTGATGGCATGTTTTGAAGCCTAAGTCTAAAAATTTAGAAATTTTGCTCATGCTCTTAAATCGGGGGTCCCGTGACTACATGATCGGTTCCTGCAGATTACATTGGTCATGTGAGAGGTGTTTGTGCCTCTCACGGGGTCGTCTAGTGTTTTTTTTATGTTCTCACCCTCTGACGGTACATTTTTAAGCCCAAGTCTAACATTTTCAAAATTTTGGTCGTGCTCTCAAATCGGGGGTCCCGTGACTACGCGATCGGTTCCTGCGGGTCACATTGGTTCGGTGCTAGGTGTTCGTTCTCCCTCGGGTCCGTCTAGTGGTTGTTTTAGGTTTTCACCCTCTCAGAGCATGTTTTTAAGCCTAAGTATGAGAGTTTGCAAAATTTTGGTTGTTCTCTCTAACCGTGGCTCTCGTGCCTACGGGATCGGTTTTGGCGGGTTACATTGGTCTCGTGCGAGGTGTTAATGGCTCTCGCGGGGCCTCCTTGTGATTGTTTTACGTTCTCACCCTCCAATGTCAAGTTTTTAATCCTAAGTATAACAGTTTAAAATTTTTGGTCGTGCTCTTAAATCGAGGGTCCCGTGACTACGTGACCGATTCTTGTGGGTTACGTTGGTCCCGTGCAAATTGTTAGTAACTCTCACGGGACTCTCTAGTGGTTGTTTTACGTTCTCACCCTCTGACGGTATGTTTTTAAGCATATGTTTAACAATTTGAAAGTTTTGGTCGTGCTCTCAAACTAGGGTTCTCGTGACCACACAATCAGTTCATGTGGGTAACATTAGTCTCAATCGAGGTGTTCGTGCCACTCACAAGGCCGTCTAGTGGCTATTTTATGTTATCATCCTCTGACAGCATGTTTTAAGCCAAAGTCTAACAGTTTGCAAATTTTGGTCGTGTTCTCAAATCGGGGGTTGAGTGACTACCCGATCAATTCCTGTGGGTTACATTTGTCCGGTACGAGGTGTTCCTGCCTCTCACGGAGTTGTCTAGTGGTTATTTTACGTTCTTACCCTGTCACGACATGTTTTTAAATCTAAGTCTAATAATTTGGAAATTTTGATCGTGCTCTCAAACCGGGTGTCCCCTGACTATGAGGTCCGTCCTTATGGGTCACATTGGTCAGGTGCGAAGTGTTCATGCCTCTCACGGGGCCTTCTACTGGCTATTTTATGTTCTCATGCTCTGATGGCATATTTTTAATCCTAAGTCTAATAGTTTGTAAATTTTGGTCGGGCTCTTTAATCGGGGGTCCCGTGACTACATCATCAGTTCCTCCAGATTACATTGGTCCCGTGAGAGGTGTTTGTGCCTCTCATGGGGCCGTCTAGTTGTTGTTTTATGTTCTCACCCTCTAACGGCATGTTTTTAATCCCGAGTCTAACATTTTGCAAATTTTGGTCGTGCTCTCCAATCGGGGGTCCCGTGATAAAGCGATTGATTCTTGCGGGTTACATTGGTCCCGTGAGAGGTGTTCATGCTCTCACGGGTCCGTCTAGTGGCTCTTTTATGTTTTTACCCTCTGATAACATGTTTTCAAGCCTAAGTATGACAGTTTGCAAAATTTTGGTTGTGCTCTCTAACCAGGGATCTCGTGCCAGCACGATTTGTTCTTGCGGGTTACATTGTCCCATGCGAGATGTTCGTGACTTTCACGGGTCCATCTAGTGGCTGTTTTACATTCTCACCCTCTGACGTCATGTTTTTAATCCTAAGTCTAACAGTTTAAAATTTTTGTCCGTGCTCTCTAACCGGAGGTCCCTTGACTATGCGATCAGTTCTTCTAGGTTAAATTGGTCCCATGTGAGGTGTTAGTGCCTCTAACGGGTACACCTAGTGGATGTTTTACGTTCTCACCCTCTGACGGTATGTTTTTAAGCCTAATTCTAGCAATTTGAAAGTTTTGGTCGTGCTCTCAAACTCGGGGTCCCTTGGCTACACAATCAATTCCCGTGAGTAACATTGGTCCCGTGCGAGGTGTTCGTGACTCTCACGAGGACGTCTAGTTGTTGTTTATGTTCTCACCCTATGACGCAGTTTTAAAATTTTGGCCATGCTCTCAAATCGAGGGTCCCGTAACTATACGGCCGATCCCTGCGGTTTATATTTGTCATGTGCAAGGTGTTCGTGCCTCTCATGAGGCCATTTAGTAGCTCTGTTACGTTCTCACCCGCTGATGGCATGTTTTTATTCCTTAGTCAAACAGTTTAGATATTTTGGTCATGCTCTCAAATCGGGGGACTCGTGACTATGCTATAGGTTCCTGCGGGTACATTCGTCCCGTGAGAGGTGTTCGTGCCTCTCATGGAGCCTTCTAGTGGCGATTTTATGTTCTCACCCTCCGACGACACGTTTTTAATCTCAAGTCTAATAATTCGCAAATTTTGATCAAGATCTCAAATCGGGGGTCTTGTGACTACAAGGTCGATTCCTGCGGGTTACATTAGTACTGTGCGAGGTGTTCGTGCCTCTCACGGGGTTGTCTAGTGGTTGTTTTATGTTCTCACCCTCTGACAGTATGCTTTTAAGCTTAAGTCTAATAGTTTGCAAATTTTGGTCATGCTCTCAACTCGACAGTCCCGTGACTACGCAGTACATTCCTACGGGTTACGTTGGCACCGTACGAGGCGTTCATGATTCTCACGGATTTGTTTTGTGGTTATTTTACCTTCTCACCTTCGGGAGGTTTATTTTTAGGCCTAAGTCTAAAAATGTACAAATTTTGTTTGTGCTCTCAAACTGGGGGACTCATGACTATACAATCGGTTCCTCCGGATTACATTGGTCCCGTGCAAGGTGTTTGGGCCTCTCACCGATCCTTCTAGTGGTTGTATTACATTCTCACCCTTCGACGGCATGTTTTAAAGCCTAAGTCTAACACTTTGCAAATTTTGGTCATGCTCTCAAATCGAGGGTGTCATGACTACAAGGTCGATTACTAAGGGTTAAGTTGGAACCATGTGAGGTGTTCGTGCATCTCACGAGGCCGTCTAGTGGCTATTAGACATTCGCACCCTCGCGCAACTATTTATAGTTATAAGTCTAAGAATTTACAAATTTTGTTCATGCTCTCAAACCAAGGGTCTCGTGACTACACGGTTGGTCTCTTTGAAGTTACATTAGTCCCGTCTGAGGTGTTCGTGCCATCACAAGTCCATATAGAGGTTGCTTTACATTTGCACCATCTAACGGCATGTTTTTAATCTTAAGTCTAACAGTTTGTAAATTTTTTTCGTGCTCTCAAACTGAGGGTCACGTGACTACGCGATAGATTCCTGCAGGTTACATTAGCATGGTGCGAGGTGTTAGTGCCACTCACAATGCCATGTAGTGGTTGTTTTACGTTTTCACCCTCTGACAGCATGTTTTTAAGCCTCAGTCTAAAAGTTTGCAAATTTTGGTCGTGTTTTGAAATCGGGGGTTCCCTAACTACGCGATCATTTTATGGAGATTACATTGGCACCGTAAGAAGTGTTCGTGCCTCTCACGGGGCCGTATAGTGGCTTTTTTACGTTCTCACCCTCTGGAGGTTTATTTTTAAGCCTAAGTCTAACAGTTTGCAAATTTTGATTATGCTCTCAAATCAGGGGTCCCATGATAATGCGATCGATTCTTATGGGTTACATTTGTCACATGAGATTTGTCCGTTCCTCTCACGAGGCCGTCTAATGGTTGTTTTGTGTTCGCACCCTCTGACGGCAAGTTTTAAGCTGAAGTCTAATTGTTGGCAAAATTTTTGTCGTGAGTTCAAACCGGGGGTCCCGTGACTACGCGATCGGTTCCTGCGGGTAACATTGGTCCCGTGCAAGGTGTTTGTGCCTCTCATGGGGCAGTCTAGTGGCTATTTTACATTCTCACCCTCTGACGAAATGTTTCTAAGCCTATGTCTGAGACTTTACAAATTTTGGTTATGCTACAATCTGGGGATCTTGTGACTACGTGGTCGATTCCTGCGGGTTACATTGGTCCCATGCGAGGTGTTCGTGACCCTCACAGGGCCATCTAGTGTATGTTTTATGTTTTCACCCTCTGACGGCTGGTTTTAAGGCCTATAAAAATTTCCAAATTTGGATTTTCCTCTCAAAACGGGGGTCCCATGACTACGCGATCAATCCACGCGGGTTACTTTGATCCCGTGTGAGGTGTTTGTGCCTCTCACAAGTTTATCTAGTGGCTATTTTACGTTCTCACCCTTTGACGACATATTTTTTAGCTTAAGTCTAACAGTTTTCAAATGTTGGCCATGCTATCAAACCGACAGTCCCTTGACTACGCGATCGGTTCCATCTGGTTACATTGGTCATCTTCGAGGTGTTCGTGCCTCTCACTAGTCCGTTTAGTGGATGTTTTATTTTTTTACCCACAGATGAAATATTTTTAAGCCTAATTATAAGATTTTACAAATTTTGGTTGTGCTCTCAAACCGGGGTTCTTGTGCCTACGCGATCAGTTCCTACGTATTACAGTGGTCCCATGCAAGGTGTTCGTGCCTCTTACAATACCGTTTAGTTGTTTTATGTTCTGACCGTCTGACGGCATGTTTTTACGCCTAAGTCTAATGGTTTGAAAATTTTGGTCATGCTCTCAAACCAGGGATCTCGTGACTATGCGTTCGGTTCCTGTGGGTTACATTGATCTCTTGCGAGGTGTTAGTGCCTTTCACGAGGCCGTCTAGTTATTGTTTTACATTCTCACCCTATGACGACATGTTTTTAATACTAAGTCTAACAGTTTGCAAGTTTTGGTTGTGCTGTCAAACCAGGGGCTCCGTGTCTATGTAATCAGTTCCTGCGGGTCACATTGGTCCCGTGCGTGGTGTTCATGCCTCTCACATGGCCCTCTAGTAGTTGTTTTACGTTCTCACCCTCTGACGACATGTTTTTATGACTAAGGCAAAGATTTTGCAAATTTTAGACATGCTCTCAAACCGAGGGTCTCGTGACCACGCGATCGGTCCCTCTTGGTTACATTAGTCCCATGCGAGGTGTTAATGCCTATCACGGGGCCGTCTAGTGGCTATTTTACGTTCTGACTGACTGATGGTATGTTTTTAAGCCTAACTCTAACAATTTGTAAAATTTGGTCATCCTCTAAAATCGGGGGTCCGATGACTACACGGTCTATTCTTGAGAGTTATATTGGTCCAGTGCGAGGTGTTCGTGCCTTTCACGGGGCCGTCTAGTGGTTGTTTTACATTATCACCCTATGAGGGCATTTTTTAAGTCTAAGTCTAATAGTTTGCAAATTTCCATCGTGCTCATAAATCGGGGGTCCCGTGACCACGCGATCGGTTCCTGCGGGTTGCATTGGTCCCGTCCGAGTTGTTTGTGCCACTTGCGAAACCGTCTGCTGGCAATTTTATGTTCTCACCCTTACAAGTTTTTTTCGTGCACTCAGACCAGGGGTCCTATGACTACGCAATCGGTTCCTACGGGTTACATTGGTCTAGTGTGAGGTGTTCGCATCTCTTACGGGGCCATCTAGTGGTTGTTTTATGTTCTCACCCTCTAACGACATGTTTTTAAGCCTAAGTATGAGATTTTGAAAATCTTGGTTGTGCTCTCAAATCGGGGGTCCTGTGACTATGCAGTTGCTTCCTGTGGGTTACATGGGTCCTGTGCGAGGTGTTTCTGCCTCTCATGGATCCGTCTAATGAATATTTTATGTTCTCAACCTTTGATGACATGTTTTAAAGACTCAGTCTAACAGTTTGCAATTTTTGGTCTTGCTCTCAAATTGGTGGTCCCATGGCTACGCGGTCAGTTCCTACGAGTTACATTGGTCCCGTGCGAGATTTTCATGCCTCTTAAGGGCCCGTCTAGTGGTTTTTTACGTTTTCACCTTTTGACTGCAGGCTTTTAAGCCTCAGTCTAATAGTTTGAAAATTTTTGTCGTGCTCTCAAACGGGGGGTCCCATGACTACACGACCATTCCTGCGGGCTACATTGGTCCCGTACGTTGTGTTCGTACCTCTCATTTGGCCGTCTAGTGGTTGTTTTACATTTTCACTCCCTGACGACATCATTTTAAACCTCAGTCTAACAGTTAGAAAATATTGGTCGTGCTGTCAAACCGGGGGTCCCATGACCACGCGATCGGTTCTGTCGAGTTACATTAGGACCGTGCGAGGTGTCTCACGAGTCCGTGTAGGGTTTTTTTTACGTTCTCACCCTCCGACAACTTATTTTTAAACCTAAGTCTAATAGTTTGCAAATTTTGGTTATGCTATCAAACTAGGGTTCTCGTGACTACGTGTTCGATTCCTGCGGTTTACATTGGTTCCGTGCAAGATGCTTGTGCCTCTCACAGGGCCATCTAGTGGTGGTTTTACATTCTAACCTTCTGACGTCATATTTTTAAGCCTACGTCTAACAGTGTGAAAATGTTGGTCGTGTTATCAAACCAGCGGTCCTATGACTACGTGATTGATTCCAGTAGGTTACATTAGTCCCGTGCAAGGTGTTCATGCCTCTCACGAGGCCATTTGGTGGATGTTTTATTTTCTCACCCTATGATGGAATTTTTTTAAGCCTAAGTATGAGAGTTTACAAATTTAGGTTTTGCTCTCAAATTGTGGTCCATCTAGTGATTGTTTTACGTTTTCCCCCTCTGATTGTATGTTTTAAGGCTAAGTCTAACAGTTTCAAAATTTTGATCGTGCTCTCTAATTAGATGTCTCGATACTACGCGGTCGACTCCTACGGGTTACATTGGTCTCGTGCGAGGTGTTTATGCCTCTCACAGATCCGTCTAGTGGCTATTTTAAGTTCTCACCCTCTAACGACATGTTTTAAAGCATCACGCTAATAGTTTGCAATTTTGGTAGTGCTCTCAAACCGAGAGTCCCGTGATTACGCTGTCGGTTCCTGCGAGTTACATTGGTCCCGTGTAAGGTGTTCCTGCCTCTCACAGGGCCGTCTAGGGGATGTTTTATGTTCTCACCCTTTAACGGTTTGTTTTTAAAGCTAAGTCTAATAATCTGAAATTTTGGTTGTGCTCTCAAACTGAGGTTCTCTAGACTACGCGGTCGATTCTTGCGGGTTACATTGGTCCCGTGCCATATAGTGGTTGTTTTGTGTTTTCACCCTCCGACGGTATGTTTTTAACCCCAAGTCTAAAATTTTGCAAACTTTGGTCATGCTCATAAATTGAGGGTCCCGTGACTACACGATCGGTTCCTGCGGGTTACATTGCTCTCGTATGAGGTTTTCGTGACTCTCATGGGGTCGTCCAGTGTTTGTTTTAGTTTTCACCCTCTAACGGCTTGTTTTTAAGCCTAAGTCTAACAGTTTAAATTTTTTAATCATGATCTCAAACCGATGGTCCCGTGACTATATGATCAGTTCTTACGAGTTCATTGATCCCATGTGTGGTGTTCGTGCCTCTCACAGGGCCTTTTAATGGTTATTTTACGTTATCACCCTTTGATGGCTTGTTTTTAAGCCTAAGTCTAACAGTTTGCATGTTTTGTCCATGCTCTCAAATAGAGGGTCCTGTGACTATGCGGTCGATTCTTGTGGGTTACAATTGTCCCATAACAGGTGTTCGTACCTCTCACGAGGCCGTCTAGCGCCTTTTTTTATTCTCACCCTCTTACAGCATGTTTTTAAGCCTTAGTCTGACAGTTTACAAATTTTGATCATGCTCTAAAATTGGGGGTCTCGTGACTATGAAATCGGTTCCTTCGAGTTACATTGGTCCCGTGCGAGGTGTTCGTGCCTCTCACGGGGCTGTCCAGTGGACATTTTTCATTCTCACCCTCTAACGACATCTTTTTAAGCCTATGTCTGAGAGTTTGAAAATTTTGGTTGTGCTGTCAAACTGGGGTTCTCGTGACTACGCGATCGATTTTGGCATGTTAAATTGGTCCCGTGCAAGGTGTTTGTGTCTCTCACGGGTCTATCTAGTGGTTGTTTTACATTCTAACCCCCTAGCGACATGTTTTTTAGCCTAAGTCTAACACTTTACAAATTTTGGTCGTCCTCTCAAAATAGGTGTACCGTGACTATGCGATCGGTTCCTACAGGTTACATTGGTCCCACGGGAGGTATTCATGCCTCTCGTGGTGCCGTCTAGTGAATGTTCTACGTTATCACCCTATGACGACATTTTTTAATCCAAAGTCTTAAAGTTGGCAAATTTTAGTCGTGCTCTCAAATCAGGGGTCCTATGACTACGCGATCGGTTCCTGCGAGTCACATTGGTCCCGTGCGAGGTATTTATGCCTCTGATCGGGACGTTTAGTGGATGTTTTATGTTCCCACCCTATGTCGGCTTATTTTTAAGACTAAGTCTAGTAGTTCACAAATTTTCATCGTGCTCTCAAACCGGGAGTTCGGTGACTACACGATCAATTCTTGCGGGTCACATTGATCCCGTGCATGGTGTTCGTGCCTCCCACAGGGTCGTCTAGTGCTTGCTTTATATTGTCACCCTCTGACGGCAAGTTTTTAAGACTAAATCAAAAAGTTTGAAAATTTTGGTTGTTCTCTCATATCGGGGGGCTTGTGACTACGCGGTCGGTTCATTCGGATTATGTTGGTCCCGTGAAAGGAGTTCCCTCCTCTTACGGGGCCATCTAATGGCCGTTTCATATTCTCACCCTTGGATAACATATTTTTAAGCTTAAGTCTAACAGTTTGCAAGTTTTGTTCGGGCTCTCAAATCGGGGGTCCTATAACTACACTATAGGTTCCTGAGGGTTACACTGGTCCCGTAAGAGGTGTTCATGCCTCTCACGAGGCCTTTTAATGGCTGTTTTACGTTCTCACTCTCTGACATCATGTTTTTAAGCCTAAGTCTAATAGGTTACAAATTTTGGTCGTGCTCTCAAATTATGGGTCTTGTGAATATGCGATCAGTTCCTGCGGGTTACATTGGTCCTGTACGAGGTATTTGTACCTCTCAAGGGGGGCGTTTAGTGACTGTTTTAAGTTCTCCCCCTCTGTCGAATCGTTTTAAGCCTAAGTCTAATAGTTTGCAAATTTTAATTGTTCTCTCAAATCAGGGGTCCCGTGACTACATGGTCATTTTCTACGGGTTACATTGGTCCCGTTCGGGGTGTTTGTGCCTCTCATAGGGCCGTCTAGTGACTTTTTTTGTTCTCACCCTATGATGTCATTTTTCTAAGCCTAAGTCTAACAGTTTACGAGTTTTAGTCCTGTTTCAAAATCGGGGGTCCCATGACCACGCGGTCTATTCCTAAGGATTATGTTCGTCTTGTGCGATATGTTTGTGCCTCTCACGAGGCCTTCTAGTGGCAATTTTACATTCTCACCCTCAGATGGCATGTTTTTAAGCCTAAGTTAAACAATTTGGAAATTTTGGTCGTGCTCTCAAATCGGGGGTCTCGTGAGTATGCGGTCGGTTCCTGCGGGTTACAATGTTCCCGTATGAGTTGTTCGTAAATCTCATGGGGCCATCTAGCTTTATTCTATGTTCTTACCCTCTGACAGCTTGTTTTTAAGCCTAAGTGTAATAGTTTGCAAGTTTTGGTCGTGCTCTCAAATTGGGGGTTGCGTGACTACACGATCGGTTCCTGTAGGTTACATTGGTCCCATGCGAGGTGTCTGTGTCTCTCACGGGTCCGCCTAGTGGATATTTTTCATTCTCACCCTCTAACGGCATGTTTTTAAGCCTATGTCTGAGAGTTTGAAAATATTGGTTGTCCACTCAAACTGTGGTTCTCGTGAGTGTGCAATCGGTTCTGGCGGGATACATTAGTCCTGTGTGTGGTGTTCGTGGCTCTCACGGGGCTATCTAGTGGTTGTTTTATGTTCTCACCCTATAACAACATGTTTTTAAGCCGAAGTCTAATAGTTTGTAAATTTTGGTCGTGCTCTCAAACTGGGGGTCCCGTGACGACGCCATCGGTTACTACGGGTTACATTGGTCCCGTGTGAGATGTTTATGCCTCTCACGTGGCCGTCTAGTGGATGTTTTACGTTCTCACCCCGTGAGGGCATGTTTTTAAGGCTAATACTAAAAGTTTGCAAATTTTGGTCGTGCTCTCATATCGAGGGTCCCGTGACTTCACGGTCGGATCTTGTGGATCACATTGGTCCCGTGTGAGGTGTTGGTGCCTCTCACGGGGCCATCTAGTGGTTTTTTTATGTTCTCACCCTTTGATAGCTTCTTTTTAAGCCTAGTTCGTGCTCTCAAACTAGGTGTCCGCTGACGACGCGATCGGTCCCTACAGGTTACATAGGTCCCATGTGTGATGTTCGTGCCTCTCACAGGGCCGTCTATCGATTTTTGTGCGTTGTCACCCTCTGACGGAATTTTTCTAAGCATAATTCTAAGAGTTTGCAAATTTTGATCGTGCCTTCAAATTGGGGGTCTCGTTACTACGCGGTTAGTTCGTCCATATTACGTTGGTCCTATGCGATCTATTCGTGCCTCTCATGGGGAAATTTAGTGGATCTTTTACATCCTCACCCTCAGACAACATGTTTTTAAGCCTTAGTCTAGCAGTTTGCAAATTTTGGTCGTTCTCTCAAACTGTGGGTCCTGTGAATATGCGATCGGTTCCTGTGGGTTACATTGGTTACATGTGAGGTATTTGTGCCTCTCATGGGGGTCCTCTAATGTCTATGTTATGTTCTCACCCTCTGAAGGAATGTTTTTAAGCCAGAGTCTAACAATTTGCAAATTTTGGTGTTGCTCTCAAATCGAGGGGGTGTGACTACGTGATCGGTACTTGCGGGTTACATTGGTCACGTGTGAGGTGTTCACGGCTCTCACGAGGCCATTTAGTGACTGTTTTATGTTCTCACCATCCGACGGCACATTTTTAAGCATAATCTAATAGTTTGCAAATTTTGATCGTTCTCTCAAATTGGGGATCCCGTGACTACATGGTCGGTTCCTGCGGGTTACATTGGTCCCGTTCGTAGTGTTTGTGCCTCTCATAGGGCCGTCTAGTGGTTGTTTTTTTTCTCACCCTATGATGTTACTTTTTGTACCTACGTCTAACGCTTTGCAAATTTTGATCGTGCTCTCAAATCGGGGGTGGTCCCGTGACTACATGGTCGATCCCTGCAGGGTACATCGATCCTGTGCGAGGTGTTCATGCCTCTCACAGGGCCGTCTAGATGCTATTTTATGTTCTCACCCTCTGACTCTATGTTTTTATTCCTATGTCTAATAATTTGCAAATGTCGATCATTCTATCAAACTAGGGCTCCCGTGACTACGCGATTAGTTCCTACGGGTTACATTGGTTCCGTACGAGGTGTTGGTGCCTCTAATGGGCATGTCTAGTGGCTTTTTTCAGTTATCACCCTGTGACGGTGTGTTATCAAGCCTAAGTACGAGAGTTTGCAAATTTTAGTTCTGCTCTCAAAGTGGGGGTCTCGATTCTATGCTATCAGTTCCTGTGGGTTAAATTGGTTTCGTACGAGGTGTTCGTGCTTCTCACGGGGCTGTCTAGTGGTTGTTTTATATTCTCACCCTCCGATGACACATTTTTAAGCCTAAGTTGAACATTTTGCAAATTTTGGTCGTGCTATCAAACCGGGGTCTCATGACTATCCGATCGATTCCTCTGGGTAACATTAGTCCTGTGCGAAGTGTTCATGCCTCTCATGGGGCCATCCAGTTGCTGTTTTAAATTCTCACCCTCTAACGGCATGTTTTTAAGCCTAAGTCTAAGAGTTTGCAAAGCTTGCTCGTACTCTCAAACTGGGGGTTTCCTGACTTCGTAATCGGTTCCTACTGGTTACATTTGTCCCGTGCGAGGTGTGTGTGCCTCTCACGGGTTCGTCTAGTGGCTATTTTACGTTATCACACTCTGACGGCTTGTTTTTAAGCCTAGTCTAACAGTTTGCAAATTTTAGTCGTGTTGTCAAATCGAGGGTCTTATGACTATGCAGTCGGTAACTGCAGGTTACATTAGTCCCATGCGAGGTGTTCGTGCCTCTCATAGGGTTGTCTAGTGGTTGTTCTATGTTCTCAATCTCTGATGACTTATTTTTAAGCCTAAGTCTAACAGTTTACAAATTTTGGTCGTGCTCTTAAACCGGGGGTCTTGTGAATACGCGGTCGGTTCCCGCGGGTAACATTGGCACCATGCTAGGTGTTCGTGCCTATCACTATGCCAACTAGTGGTTGTTTTACGTTCTCATCCACTGATGGCTTATTTTTAATCCTAAGTCAAATAATTTACAAATTCTGATCTTGCCCTCAAATTGGGGGTCTCGTGACTACGGGGTCGGTCCCTATGGGTTACATTGGTCCCGTGCGAGGTGTTCATGTCTCTCACAGGGCCGTCTAGTGGTTATTTTATGTTTTCACCCTCTGACTACATGTTTTTATGCTTATGTCTAACAATTTAAAAATGTTGTTCGTTCTCTTAAATCAGGGGTCCCGTGACTATGCGGTCGGTTCCAAGATTAACATTGTCACCGTGTTAGGTGTTTGTGTCTCTCACGGGACCATCAAATGGTTGTTTTATGTTCTCACCCTATGACGTCTTATTTTTAAGCTTAAGTATAATAATTTGAAAATTTTGACCGTTCTCTCAATTCGGGAGTCTCGTGACTATGCAGTCGGTCTGTATGGGTTAGATTGGTCCTGTGCGAGGTGTTTTGATTCTCACAGAGATGTCTAGTGGCTGGTTTATGTTCTCACCCTCTGACTGAATGTTTTTATGCCTATGTCTAACATTTTGCAAATGCTGGTCATGCTCTCAAACTGGGGGTCCCATGACTACACGATTGTTTCCTACGAGTTACATTGGTTCCGTGCGAGGTGGTCGTGACTCTCACGGGGCCTTCTAGGGGATATTTTATTTTCTCACCCATCTAACGGTGTGTTTTTAAGCCTAAGTATGAGAGTTTGCAAATTTTGGTTGTGCTCTCAAACCAGTATTCTCAGGCCTACGTGGTCAGTTACTTCTGGTTAAATTTGTCACGTGTGAAGTGTTCGTGCCTCTCATGGGGCCGTCTAGTGGTTTTTTAGATTCTCACCCTCCGATGGCATGTTTTTAAGCCTAAGTCTAACAGTTCACAAATTTAGGTCGTGCTCTTAAATCGAGGTCTCGTTTCTATGCGGTCGAATCCTTTTGGTAGCATTGGTCCGGTGGAGGTGTTCATGCCTCTCACGAGGCACTCTAATGGTTGTGTTATGTTCTCACCCTCTAATGTAAGGTTTTTAAGCCTAACTCTAACAATTTGCAAATTTTGGTCTTGCTCTCAAATCGGGGCGCCGTGACTACGTGATCGATTCCTGCGGGTTACATTGGTCCCGTACGAGGTGTTAACGCCTCTAACGGGGTTGTCTAGTTACTGTTTTATGCTTTTACCCTCTGACGAAACATTTTTAAGCCTAAGTCTAACAATTTGCAAATTTCGATTGTTCTATCAAATCGGAGGTCGCGTGACTACATGGTCGGTTCCTACGGTTTACATTGGTCCCGTTTGTGGTCATGTTCTCAAATTCGGAGTCCCGCGACCACGTGGTTTGTTCCTACGAATTATGCTGGTCTCGTGAGAGGTGTTTGTACCTCTTACGAGGCCGTCTAGTCGGAATTTTACATTCTCACGATCTGACGGCAAATTTTTAATTTTTAAGCCTAAGTGAAATAGTTTGGAAATTTTTGTCATGCTCTCAAATCGGGGGTCTGTTGACTATGCGGTCGGTTCCTGTGGGATACGTTGCTAAGTATGAGGTGTTCGTGCATCTCATGGGGCTGTCTAGTTCTATTTTATGGTGTCACACTCTAACGGATTGTTTCTAATCCAAAGTCTAACAGTTTGCAAGTTTTGGTCATGCTCTCAAACAGGGGTCCCGTGACTATGCAATCGGTTCTTACGAGTGACAATTCTCCTGTCTGAGGTGTTTTTACCTCTCACGAGGCCATCTAGTGGTTGTTTTATGTTCTTACCCTCTGACAACATATTTTTAATCTTATGTCTAATAGCTTGCAAATTTTGGTCATTCTCTCAAATCAGGGGTCCTGTGACTACGCGATCTGTTCTTGTTGGTTACACTAGTCCCTTGCGAGGTGTTCGTGCCTCTCACGAGGCCATCTAGTGGCTACTTTCCATTCTCATCCTTTAACATCATGTTTTTAAGCCTTTGTCTCAGAGTTTGAAAACTTTGCTTGCGCTCTCAAACTAGGGTTCTCGTGACTACACGGTCAGTTCCAACAGGTCACATTGATCCCATACGATGTGTTCGTGGCTCTCATGGGTCTATCTTGTGGTTGTTTTACATTCTCACCATCTGACGTCATGTTTTTAAGCTGAAGTCTAACAGTTTGAAAATTTGGGTCGTGCTCTGAAACTGGGGGTCCCATGACTATGCGATCACTTATGTGGGTGACATTGGTCCCATTCGAGTTATTCATGCCTCTCACTTGGCCGTCAAGTGTATGTTTTAGATTTTCACCCTATGATGGCATGATTTTAAGACTAAGTCTAAAAGTTTGCAAATTTTGGTCGTTCTCTCAAATCGGGGGCCCCATGAGTACACGGTCGATTCCTGCTAGTTACATTCATCCCGTGAGAGGTGTTTGTGCCCCTTAGGGGGCCGTCTAGTGGTTGTTTTACGTTCTCATCCTCTCACAGCTTTTTTTAAGCCTAAGTCTAACAGTTCCCAAATTTTGGTCTTGCTCTCAAAGTGGGGGTCCCATGACTATGCGATCGGTTCATTCGGGTTACGTTGTTCCCATGCGTGGTGTTCATGCCTCTCAATGGGTCGTCTAGTGGTTCTTTGACTTTGTCACCCTCTGGTGGCATATTTTTAAGCCTAAGTCTAACAGTTTGCAGATTTTGGTCGTCCTCTCAAACTAGGGGTCCCGTGACTACGCGATCGATTCCTACGGGTTACATTGGTCCCATGTGAGGTGTTTGTGCCTCTCACAGGATCGTCGAGTGGCTGTTTTGCAGTCTTACCCTCTGACGGCATGTTTTTAACCCTATGTCTAACAATTTGCAAGTTTTAGTTCTGCTCTCATATAGAGGGTTCCGTGACTACGCTACATGTTCCTGCGGGTTACATGGGTCCCGTGCGAGGTTTTCATGCCTTTCACGGGGCCTTCTAGTGGATATTTTACGTTCTCACCCTCTAACGACAAGTTTTTAAGCCTAAGTCTAACAGTTTGCAAATTTTGATCGTGCTCTCAAACTGCAGGTCCCATGAATAAGTGGTTGGTTCCTACGAGTCACACATGACCCGTGCGAGGTGTTCGTACCTCTCAAGGGGCCGTCTAGTGATTGTCTTACATTTTCACCCTTTGACTCCATGTTTGTCTAACAGTTTGAAAATTTTGGTTGTGCTCTCAAACTGGAGGTCCCGTGACTACCCGTTCAGTTCCTGCGGGTTAATTGGTCCCATGCAAGGTGTTCATGCCTCGCACAGGGCCTCTAGTGGCGATTTTATGTTCTCACCCTCTAACGACATGTTTTTAAGCCTAAGTTTAACAGTTTGCAAATTTTGGTTGTTCTCTGAAACTGCGGGTCCCGTGAATATGCAATCGATTCCTGCAGCTTACATTGGTCCCATACGAGGTGTTTGTGCCTATCAAGGCCGTGTAGTGGTTATTTTACGTTTTACCCTCTAACTGCTTATTTTTAAGCCTATGTCTAATAGTTTGTAAATTTTTGTTTTGCTCTCAAACTGGGGTACTCATGACTACATGGTCGATTTCTACGGTTACATTAGTCCCGTGTGAGGTGTTCGTGCCTCTCACAGGTCCCTCTAGTGGTTGTTTTACGTTTTCACCCACTGATGGCATATTTTAAGCTTAAGTCTAAAATTTTGTGAATTTTGGTCGTGCTCTAAAACTAAGGGTCCCATGGCTAAGAGATCGATTCCTACGAGTTACAGTGGTCCCGTGCAAGGTGTTTGTGCATCTCACGGGGAAGTCTAGTGGCTATTTTATGTTCTTACCCTCTGACTGCATGTTTTTATGCCTACGTCTAATAATTTGCAAATGTTGGTCGTGCTCTTAAATCGGGGGTGCTGTAACTATCCGGTCGGTTCCCCCGGGTAACATTGGCACCGTTCTAGGTGTTCATGCCTCTCACGGGGACATCAAGTGACTATTTTACGTTCTCACACTATGACGGCTTGTTTTTAAGCCTAATTCTAATAATTTGCGAATTTTGATCGTGCTCTCAAATCGGGGGTCTCTTGATTACGCGGTCGGTCCCTATGGATTACATTGGTCCTGTGTGAGGTGTTTGTGCCTCTCACAGGGCTGTCTACTGGCGATTTTATGTTCTCACCCTCTAACTGCATGTTTTAATGCATATGTCTAACAGTTTACAAATGTTGGTTGTTCTCTGAAACTGGGGGTCCCTTGATTACATGATTGGTTCCTATGGGTTACATTGGTTCTGTGTGAGGTGTTCGTGCCTCTCACGGGGCCGTATAGTGTCTATTTTACGTTCTCCCCCTATGATGGTGTGTTTTTAAGCCTAAGTATAAGACCTTAAAATTTTTGGTTGTGCTCTTAAACTGGTGTTCTCGGGCCGACGCGGTCAGTTTCTGCGGGTTAAATTGGTGACGTGCCAGGTGTCCGTGCCTCTCATGGGGCCGTCTAGTTTTTTTTAGATTCTCACCATCTAATGGTATTTTTATGCCTAAGTGTACTGGTTTTGAAATTTAGGTCGTGGTCGATTCCTTCTAGTTACATTGGTCCCATGCGAGGTGTTCGTGCTTCGGATGGGGCCGTCTAGTCGCTGTTTTACATTCTCACCCTCTGAAGGCATGTTTTTAAGTCTAAGTCTAACAATTTGCAAAGTTCACTTGTGCTCTCAAATCGGGGGTCCCTTGACTGAACAATCGGTCCTTGTCGGTTAGATTGGTCCTATGCGAGGTGTTCATGCCTCTCACGGGGCCGTCTAGTGGTTGTTATACATGCTCACACTTTGACAGCATGTTTTTAAGCCTAGCCTAATAGTTTATAAATTTTGGTCGTGCTCTCAAACTGAGGGGTCCCATTACTACGTAGTATGTTCCTGCGGGTTACATTGGTCCCGTGCGAGGTGTTCGTGCCTCTCACGAAGCCGTCTAGTGGTTCTTTTACATTGTCACCCTATAATGGCATATTTTTAAGCCTAAGTCTAAAAGTTTGCAATTTTTGGTCGTTCTCTCAAACCGGGGGTCCCGTGACTACGCGATCAGTTCCTTATGTTACATTGGTCCCCTGCGAGGTGTTCGTGCCTCTCATGGAGATGTCCAGTGGTTATTTTACGTTCTCACCCTCTGATGACTTATTTTTATGATTAAGTCTAACAGTTTACAATTTTTGGTCTTGCTCCTAAATGGGGGGTCCTGTGACTATGCGGTTGGTTTCCCTGGATCGCATTGGCACCGTGCAAGGTGTTTGGGCCTCTCACGGGGACATTTAGTGGTTGTTTTATGTTCTCACCCTCTGATGGATTATTTTTTAGCGTAAGTATAATAATTTGCAAATTTTGACCATATCAAATTGGGGGTCCCGGGACTACGTGATCGGTCCCTGTGGGTTACATTATCCCCGTTCGAGGTGTTCGTGCCTCTCACAGGGCCGTCTAGTGGCGGTTTTATGTTTTCACCCTCTGACTGCATGTCTTTGTGAAAAAGTCTAGAAGCTTGCAAATGTTGGTCGTGCTCTTAAACTGGGGGACTATGTGATTGGTTCCTAGGAGTTACATTGGTTTCGTGCGTGGTGTTCGTGCCTCTCATGGGGCCCTCTAGTGGTTGTTTTAAGTTCGCACCCTCTGACGGCATGTCTTTAAGCCTATGTCTAACAGTTTGAAAATTTTGTCCATCCTCTCAAACCCAGGGTAGCGTGACTACGCGATCGGTTTCTATGAGTTACATTGGTCCAGTGCGAGACTTTTGCGCCTCTCACGGGGCAGTCTAGTGGTTGTTTAATGATCACTCCCCCTGAAGGCATGTTTTTCATCTTAAGTCTCAAATTTTGCAAAGTTTGGTCGTGCTCTCAAATCGGGGGTCCTGTGACTACATGGTCGGTTCTCGTGGGTTACATTGATCCCGTGCTAGCTGTTTGTGCCTCTCACAAGTCCCTCTAGTGGTTGTTTTATGTTATCACCCTCTGACGGCATGTTTTCAACCGTAAGTTTAACTGTTTGAAAATTTTGATCGTGCTCTCAAATCGGGAGTTCAGTGACTACGTGGTCGGTTCCTACGAGTTACATTGGTTCCGTGCGAGGTCTTCATGCCTCTCATTGAGCTATCTAGTGGTTGTTTTACGTTCTCACCCTATGAAGGCATGTTTTTAAGCTTAAGTCGAACAATTTGCAAATTTTGGCCCTTCTCTCAAACTGGGGCTCTTGTGACTACGCGATCGGTTCTTGTGGGTTACATTGGTCCCGTGAGATGTGTTCGTGCCTGTCACGGGACGTTTAGTTCATGTTTTATGTTCTCACCCTCTGACGATATGTTTTTAAGCCAAAGTATAACAGTTTGGAAATTTCGGTCGTGCTCTCAAACCGGGGGTCCCGTGCTCTCAAATTTCGGTCGTGCTCTCAAACCGGGGGTCCCGTGCTCTCAAATTTCGGTCGGTTCTTGCAGGTTATATTGGCATCATGCGAGGTGTTAGTGCCTCTCATGGGGACTTCTAGTGGTTATTTTACATTCTAAACCTCTAATGACATGTTTTTAATACTAAGTCTAATAGTTTGCAACTTTTGATCATGCTCTCAAATCGGAGGTCCCGTGAGAACGCGGTCGGTTCCTACGTGTTACAATGGAACCATGTGAGTTGTTTGTGCATCTCCTAAGGCTGTATAGTCATTGTTTTACATTCTCACCCTCTGACGTCATGTTGTTAAGACTATTTCTAATGGTTTGGAATTTTTTCCAGTTAGTACGGGTTACATTTGTCCCGTGCGAGGTGTTCATTCCCCTCATGGAGCCGTTTAGTGGCGGTTTTATATTCTCACCCTATAACGAAATGCTTTTAAGGCTAATTCTAATAGTTTGCAAATTTTAGTCATGCTCTAAAATCGGGGGTCCCATGAGTATATGGTCGGTTCCTGCGGTACATTGGACTAGTGCGAGGTGTCCGTGCCTCTCACGGGACGTTTAGTGCATGTTTTTATGTTTTCACCCTTTGACGGCATATTTTTAAGCCTAATTCTAACAATTTTCAAATCTTGATCGTGATCTCAATCCACGAGTGTCGTGGCTACGCGGTTGGTTCCTGCGGGTTACATTAGTCCTATGCGAGGTGTTCGTGCCTCGTACGAGGCCGTATAGTGGCAGTTTTATGTTCTCACCCTCTGACATCATCATTTCAAGCCTAAGTCTAACAATTTGCAAATTATGGTCGTGCTCTTAAATCGGGGATCCCGTGACTATGCGACCCGTTCCTGCAGGTTACATTGGCACCATGCAAGGTGTTCGTGCCTCTCACTAGGCTGTTTAGTGGCTATTTTATGTTCTCACCCTCTGAACTTATGTTTTTAACCCTAAGTCTGAGAGTTTGAGAATTTTGGTCGTGCTCTCAAATCGGGGTTCTTGTGCCTATGTGGTCGGTTCCTATGGGTTACAATTGTCCCGTGTGAGGTGTCCGTACCTCTCACAGGGCTGTCAAGTGGATGTTTTACGTTCTCACCCTCTGATGGCATCTTTTTAATAATAATTGTAACATTTTGCAAATTATGGTCGTGCTCTCAAATCGGGGGTCTTGTGACTATGCGATAGGTTCTAGCGGATTACATTGGTCCCGTGCAAGGTGTTCATGCCTCTCATGAGGTTGTGTAGTGGTTGTTTTATGTTCTCACCCTTTGACAACATGTCTTTAAGCTTAAGTACAATAGTTTGCAAATTTTGGTCGCGTTCTCAAATCGGGGGTCCCGTGACTACACGATCAGTTCCTGCGGGTAACATTGGTCCCGTACGAGGTGTTCGTGCTTCTCACAGGGCCATCTAGTGGATGTTTATGTTCTCACCCTCTGACGACATTTTACTAAACCTAAGTTTGAGAGTTGGTAAATTTTGGTTGTGATCCCAAACCGGGGCTCTCGTGCCTATGCGATCGGTTTCAGTGGGTTACATTGGTCCCGTGCGAGGTGGTCGTGCCTCTCACGGGGCCGTCTAGTTGTTATTTTATGTTCTCACCCTCTGTCGGAATCGTTTTGAGCCTATGTCTAACAACTTGAAAATTTTCGTCAGGCTACCAATCGAAGGTATCATGACTACGTAATCAGTACCTCTAGGTAACCTTCGTCTCGTGTTAGGTGTTCGTGCCTCTCACAGGGACATCTAGTTGTTGTTTTATGTTCTCACACTATGATGGCACATTTTTAAGCCTAAGTATGAAGGTTTGCAAATTTTATTTGTGCACTCAAATGAGGGTTCTCGTACCTATGTGGTAGGTTCATACGGGTTACATTGTCCCCGTTCTTTGTGTTCGTGCCTCTCACGAGGACGTCTAGTGGCTATTTTACATTCTCAACCTCTGACGGAATATTTTGAGCCTAAGGCTAAAAGTTTTCAAGTATTGGTCGTGCTCTCAAGTCGGGAGACCCGTGACTATGCAGTCGGTTCCTACAAGTTACATTTGTCCTGTGCGAGGTGTTCGTGCCTCTCATGGTGACATTTAGTGGTTGTTTTACATTCTCACCCTCTAACGGCTTGCATTTAGGCCTAGGTCTAACACTTTGAAAATTTTGGTCGTGCTCTCAAACTGCGGGTCTCGTGAGTAGGTGCTCTGTTCCTGCGGGTCTAGTGCGAGGTGTTTGTGCCCCTCTGGGGCCGTCTAGTAGTTATTTTGCATTCTCACCCCCTAACGACATGTTTTTAAGCCTAATTCTAATAGTTCAAATTTTGATCATGCTCTCAAATCGGGCATCCTGTGACTACGGGGTCGATTCTACGGGTTACATTGGTCTCGTGCGAGGTGTTCGTGCCTCTCACAGGTCGTTTAGTGGCTATTTTATGCTCTCACCATCTGTCGACTTATTTTTAAGCCTAATTCTAAAAATTTGCAAATTTTAATCATGTTCTCAACCCAGGGGGCGTGTGACTACGAGGTCAGTTCCTATGGGTTACATTGGTCATGTGCGAGGCGTTCATGCCTCTCACGATGCCGTCTAGTAGATGTTTTACGTTCTCACCCTCTAACGGCGTATTTTTAAGCCTTAGTCTAACTGTTTGCAAATTGTGGATGTGCTCTCAAACCAAGGGTCCTGTGACTACGCGATCGGCTCCTATGGGTAACATTGGGACCTTGTGAGGTATTAGTGCCTCTCATGTGGCCGTCTAGTGGATGTTTAACGTTATCTCCCTCTGACAACATGTTTTTAAGCCTAAGTCTGAGAGTTTACAAATTCTGTTTATGCTCTACGTGACCGGTTCCTGCAGATTACATTGGTCCCGCGCGAGGTATTCGTGCCTCTCACAGGGCTGTGTAGTGGTTGTTTTACTTTCTCACCCTCTGACGACAAGTTTTTAAGCCTAAGTCAAACATTTTTCAAATTATGGTCGTGCTCTCAAACTGAGAATCCTGTGGTTATGCGCTTGGTTCCGACGGATTCCATTGCTACCATGCGAAGAGTTCGTGCCTCTCACGGGGCCGTCTAGTGGCTATTTTATATTCTCACCCTCTAGCGGCATGTTTTCAATCCTAAGTCTGACAGTTTGCAAATTTTAGTCGTGCTCTCAAATTGGTGGTCCCGTGATCATGTGATCGGTTCCTGTGGATTACATTGGTCCTGTGCGAGGTGTTTCGGCTTATCACGGGGTCGTCTAGTCTCTATTGTATGCTCTCACTCTCTAATGGTATGTTTTTAAGCCTAAGTCTCAGAGTTTGAAAATTTTGGTTGTGCTCTCAGACTGGTATTCTCTTGCATATGAGGTCACTTCTAGTATGTTACATTGGTCCGTGCTTGGTGTTTGTGCTTACGAGGGCGTCTAGTGGATGTTTTACGCTCTCACCCTCTGACAGTATATTTTTAAGCCAATGTCTAAAAGTTCAAAATTTTTGGTCATGCTGTCAAATCGAGGGTCCCGTGACTACGCGTTTGGTTCCTGCGGATTACATTGGACCCGTGTGAGGTGTTCATGTCTCTCACAGGGCCATCTTGTGATTGTTTTATGTTCTCACACTCTATTGTCATGTTTTAAGCCTAAACTGATGGTTTGCAAATTTTTGTTATTCTTTGAAACTAGGGTTCTCATGCCTATGTGTTCGGTTCCTGTGGGTTATATTGGTCCCATGCATCCGACGGGGTCGTCTAGAGAATGTTTTACATTCTCAACCTCTGACGGTATATTTTTAAGCCTAAGTCTAACAATTTACAAATTTTGGTCGTGCTCTGAAATCGGGGGTCCAGGGACTACACGGTAGGTTCATACGGGTTACATTGATCCCGTGCAAGGTGTTCCTGCCTCTCATAGGGCCGTCTGGTGGTTATTTTACAGTCTCACCCTCTGACGAAATGTTTTTAGGCCTAAATCTAAAAGTTTACAAAATTTGGTCCTGCTCTCAAATAGGGGGTACCATTACTACGCAATCGCTTCCTTTCGGTTACATTGGTACTGTGCGAGGTGTTCATGCCTCTCACAGGGCCGTCTAGTGGTTATTTTATGTTCTCTCCCTCTGAAGGCATGTTCTTAAGCCTGCCTCTAAGATTTTGAAAATTTTGGTTGTCCTCTAAAATCGGTGTTCTCATGACTATGTGGTTAGTTCAAGTGCGTTACAATGGTCCCGTGCGAGGTGTTCATGCCTATCACAGGGCCATCTAGTTGTTGTTTTATGTTGTCACCCTCTGACAACATGCTATTAAGCCTAAGTCTAGCAGTTTACAAATTTTGTTCATGAAGTAAAATCTGGAGTCCCGTGACTACCCGATTGGTTCTTACGGGCAATGTGGGTCCTATGCGAGGTGTTCATGCCTCATACAGGGTCGTCTAGTGGTTGATTTTTGTTCTCACTTTGACGACATTTTTTAATTCTATGTCTAAGGGTTGGCAAATGTTAATTGTGATCTCAAACCCAGGTTCTCGTGCCTACGCGTTCGGTTCCTACATGCTACATTGGTCCTGTGCGAGGTGTTCGTGCCTCTCACAGGGCCGTCTAGTGGCTGTTTCAGGTTCTCAACCTCTGGCGGTATTTTTTTAAGCTTAAGTCTAACAATTTGCGAATTTTTGTCGTGCTCTCAAACCTGGGGTCCCGTGACTACGCGATCGATTCCTGTGGGTTATATTGATCCCGTGTAGGTGTTCGTGCCTCTCATAAGGCCATCTCGTCACTGTTTTACGTTCTCAACCTCTGATGCAATGTTTTTAATCCTAAGTCTAAAAATTTACAAATAATGGTCGTTCTCTCAAACTGGGGGTATGGTGGGTTCCCGCGGGTTACATTGGTACCATTCGATGTGTTCATTCCTCTCACTGGTCGTTTAGTGGATATTTTATGTTCTCACCCTCTAATGGCTTGTTTTTAAGCCTAAGTCTAACAATTTGCAAATTACGATTGTGATCTCGAATCGGGGGTCCCGTGACTACGCGATCGGTTCAAGCGGATTGTATTGTTCTCGTGCGAGGTGATTGTGCCTCTTACGGGGCTGTCTAGTGGCTATTTTATATTCTCACCCTCTGACGGCATGTTTTTATGTCTAAGTATGTCTAACAGTTTGTTATTTTGGTCGTGTTCACAAATCGGGGGTCCCGTACTACGCAATCCATCCCTGTGGGTTACATTGGTCTCTTGCGATGTGTTCGTGCCTATCACAGGGCCGTCTAGTGGTTGTTTTACATTCTTACCGTCTCACGGAATGTTCTTATGCTTAGGTCTGACAGTTTGAAAATTTTGGTTGTGCTGTCAAACTCGGGTTCCCATGACTATGCGATCAGTTCCTACGGGTTACATTGGCACCATGCAAGGTGTTCGTGGCTCTCACGGGGCTGTCTAGTGGCTATTTTATGTTCTCACCCTTTGAAGGGAAGTTTTTAAGCCTGAGTCTGAGAGTTTGATAATTTTGGTTGTGCTCTTAAACCGAGGTTCTCGTGCCTACGCGGTTAGTTCCCGTGGATTACATTTGTCCCGTACGATGTGTTCGTGCCTCTCACGGGGCCGTCTAGTGGTTGTTTTACGTTCTCACCCTCTGATAGTCTCGTTTTAAGAATAAGTCTAATAATTTGCAAATTATGGTCGTGCTCTCAAATCAGGGGTCCTATGACTACGCGATCGGTTCCAGCGGATTACATTGGTGCCATGGGAGGTGTTCGTGCCTCTCCTGGGTCCGTCTAGTGGTTGTTATATGTTCTCACACTCGGACGGCAGGTTTTTAGCCAAAATCTAATAGTTTGCAAATTTTGTTCGCTCTCTCAAATCGAGGGTACCGTGACTACGTGATTGGTTCCTGCGGGTAACCTTGGTCTCGTGCAAGGTGTTCGTTCCTCTCATGGGGTTTTCTAGTGGTTGTTTTATGTTATCACACTCTGAAAGTACATTTTTAAGCCTAAGTATTAGGTTTTGCAAATTTTAGTTCTGCACTCAAATGGGGGTTCTCGATCCTATGCGGTCAGTTCCTGCGAGTTACATTGGTCCCGTGCTAGGTGTTCATGCCTCTCACAGGGCTGTGTAGTGGCTATTTTACATTCTCAACCTTTGACGGCTTATCTTTAAGCCTAAGTCTAACAGTTTGCAAATTTTTTTTGGGCTCTTAAACTGGGGTCCCTTGACTATGTGGTCAGTTCCTGCGAGATACGTTGATCCCGTGCGAGGTTTTCTTTCCTATCACGAGTCCGTCTATTGGCTATTTCACATTCTCACCCTCTGATGGCATGTTTTTAAGCTTAAGGCTAAAAGTTTGTAAATATTTGTCGGGCTCTCAAACCGGGGGGCCCGTGACTACGCGATCAGTTCCTACGGGTTACATTAGTCCTGTGCGAGGTTTTTGTGCCTCTCCCAGATTTTTCTAGTGGTTATTTTATGTTCTCACCCTCCAACGGCTTTCTTTTAAGCCAATGTCTAACTGTTTGAAATTTTTGGTCGTGCTCTCAAAATGGAGGTCCCGTGAGTACGCGCTCAGTTCCTGTGGGTTACATTAGTCCCATGCGAGGTCTCTGTGCCCCTCTTGGGGCCGTCTAGTGGTAATATTTTATTCTCACCCTCTGAAGGTATGTTTTAAGCCTAATTCTAACAATTTGCAAATTTTGATCGAGCTCTCACACTGGGGGTCTCATAACTACGCGGTCGGTTATGCGAGTTACATTACTCCCGTACGAGGTGTTCGTGCTTCTCACGGGTCATTTAGTGTCTATTTTATGTTCTTACCATCTGATGGCTTATTTTTAAGCCTAAGTTTAACAATTTTAAAATTTTAATCATGCTCTCAAACTAAGGGTCTCGTGACTATTCGTTCGGTTCCTGTAGGTTACATTTGTCCCGTGAGAGGTGTCTGTGCCTCTCACGACACCGTCTAGTGACTAATTTATGTTCTCACCCTCTGACGGCATGTTTTTAGGCCTTAGTTTAACTGTTTACAAATTATGGACGTGCTCTCAGATCGGGGGTCCCGTGACTACGCGATCAATTCACACGAATTACATTGTTCTCGTGCGAGGTGTTTGTACCTCTCACGGGGCCGTCTAGTGCCTATTTTAAATTATCACCCTCTGAGAGCATGTTTTTAAGCCTAAGTCTAACAGTTTGCAATTTCGGTCGGGCTCCCAAATTGGGGTTCCTGTGACTATACGATCGGTACGTGCCGATTACATTAGTCCCGTGTGAGGTGTTCGTGCCTATCACAGGGCCGTCTAGTAGACATTTTACATTCTCACCCTCTGACGGTATGTTCTTAAGCCTATGTCTGAAAGTTTGTAAATTTTGGTTGTGCTCTCAAATTGTGGTTATCATGCCTACACGGTTAGTTCCTGCGGATTACATTGGTTCCGTGCGAGGTGTTCGTGCCTTTCATGGGGCCGTCTAGTGGATGTTTTTCATTATCACCCTCTGACGTCATGTTTTTAGGCCTAAGTCAAACATTTTGCAAATTTTGGTCTTTCTCTCAAACTGGGGGTCCCATGATTATGCGATTGGTTCCAAGGGATTATATTGTTCCCGTGCGAGGAGTTCGTGCCTCTTACGGGGCGTCTAGTGGTTGTTTTACATTCTCACCCTCCGAAGACATATTTTAAGCCTAAGTCTTAAAGTTTACAAACTTTAGTCATGCTCTCAAATCGGGGGTCCCACAATAATGCGATCGGTTCCTGCAGGTTACATTGGTCCCGTGCGAGGTGTTCCAATTATCACGGGGCCATCTAATGGCTATTTTATGTTCTCACCCTCTGACGGCATGTTCTTAAGCCTAAGTCTGAGAGTTTGCAAATTTTAGTTGTGCACTCAAACTAGGATTCTCGTGCCTACACGGTCGGTTCCGGCGGGTTGCATTGGTCTGTACGAGGTGTTCATGCCTCTCATGGGGTCGTTTAGTGGTTATTTTACGTTCTTTTCCTCTAACAGCTTATTTTTAAGCCGATGTCTAACAGATCAAAAATTTTGGTCATTTTGTCAAATCGGGGGACCCGTGACTACGCGATTGGTTCCTGCGGGTAACCTTTGTTTCATGAGAGGTGTTCGTGCCTCTCACGGGTCCATCTACTGGTTGTTTTACATTTTCACATTCTGACGGCATGTTTTTAAGCCTAAACTGAGGGTTTGCAAATTTTAGTTCTGCTCTCAAACTCTCATGCCTATGTGGTCGGTTCCTGTGGGTTACATTTGTCCCATGCGTGGTGTTCGTGCCTCTGATGGGGCCGTCTATCGAATGTTTTACATTCTCAACCTATGCCGATATGTTTTAAGCCAAAGTCTAACAATTTGTAAATTTTGATCATGCTCTCAAACCGGGGGTCTAGTGACTACACAGTAGGTTCCTGCGGGTAACATTGATCCCGTGCAAGGTGTTCCTGACTCTCACGGGGCCTACTAGTGGTTATTTTATGTTCTCACCCTATAATGGCATGTTTTTAAGCCTATGTCTGAAAGTTTGCAAATTTTGGTGGTGCTCTCAAATCGAGGTTCTTGTGCCTATGTGGTTTGTTCCAATGGGTTACAATGGTCCTGTGCGAGGTGTTCATGCCTCTCACTGGGCCATCTAGTTGTTGTTTAACTTTCTTACCCTCTGACGACATGTTATTAGGCCTATGTCTAACAATTTGCAAATATTGGTCGTATTTTCAAATCGGGAGTCTCGTGACTACGTGATCTGTTCCTATGGGTAACATGGGTCCCGTTGAAGGTGTTTGTTCCACTCACGAGGCCATCTAGTGGTTGTTTCATGTTCTCACACTCCGACGACATGTTTTTAAGCCAAAGTGTGTGGGTTTGTAAATTTTAATTATTCTCTCAAACCGGGGTTCTCGTGCCTATGCGTTCGGTTCCTGCGGGTAAAATTGGTCATCTACGAGGTGCTCATGCCTATCACTGAGATGTCTAGTGGCTATTTTACATTCTCACCCTCTGGCGGTATGTTTTTAAGCCTAAGTCAACCAGTTTATAAATTTTTTTCGTTCTCTCAAATAGGGGGTCCCGTGACTACGTGGTCGGATCCTGCGAGTTATATTGATCCCGTGCGAGGTGTTCGATCCTCTTATGTGGCCATCTAGTGGTTATTTTACATTCTCACCCTCTGACGGCATATTTTTAATACTTAATGTAAAAATTAACAAATATTATTCATGCTCTCAAATCGGGGGTACAGTGATGATGTGGTGGGTTCCCGCGGGTTACATTGGTCCCGTGCGATGTGTTCGTTCCTCTTAGTGGATATTTTATGCTCTCACCCTCTGACGACTTATTTTTAATCTTAAGTCTAACAATTTACAAATTACGATTGTTCTCTCAAATCGGGGGTCCCATGACTACGTTATCATTTCAAGCGGATTACATTGTTCTCGTGCGAGGTGTTTTTGCCTCTCATGGGACTGTCTAGTGGCCGTTTTTCATTCTCACTTTCTGACGACATATTTTTAAGCCTAAGTCTAACAGGTTGCAATTTTGATCGTGCTCCTAAATCGGGGTTCCCATGACTATGCGATTTATCCCTTCCAGTTACATTTGTCCCCTGCGAGGTGTTCGTGCCTATCATAAGGCCTTCTAGTGGTTGTTTTACATTCTCACCCTATGACGGTTTGTTCTTAAGCCTATGTTTAAGAGTTTGCAAATTTTGTTTGTGTTCTCAAATCGGGGTTTTCGTTCTTACGCAATCGATTCCTATGGGTTACATTCATCCCCTCCAAGGTGTTCGTGCCTCTGACGAGGCCGTCTAATGTATGTTTTACATTCTCAATCTCTGACAATATGTTTTCATGCCTAAGTCTAACAATTTGAAAATTTTGGTTGTGTTCTCAAATCGTCGATCTCTTGACTACACTGTCAGTTCCTGGGGGTTACATTGATCCCATGCGAGGTGTTCATGCCTCTCGCGGGGCCGTCTAGTGGCTATTTTACGTTCTCACCTATTGAAGGCTTATTTTTAAGCCTAAGTCTAACAATTTACAAATTTTGGTTGTGCTCTTAAATGTGGGAGGGGGGGGGGGGGGGCGTGACTACGCGGTTGGTCCCTACAAATTACATTGGTCTAATGCAAGGTGTTCGTGCCTCTCATGGGGCCGTCTAGTGGCTATTTTACATTCTCACCCTCTGACGACATGTTTTTAAGGTTAAGTCTAACAATTTACAAATTTTTGTCATGCTCTCAAATCGGGAGTCCCGTGACACACGGTCGGTTCCTACGAGTTTCATAGGTCCCGTGCGAGGTGTTTGTGCCTCTTACGGGGCCATCTAGTGGTTGTTTTACGTTCTCACCCTCCGAAGACTTAATTTTAAGCCTAAGTCTAACATTTTGAAAATTTTGGTCGTGCTATCAAACTAGGGGTCCTGTGACTAGGCGATCGGATCCTGTGGGTAAAATTGGTCATGTGCAAGGTGTTTGTGCCTCTCACGGGGCCGTCTAGTGGTTGTTTTATGTTCTCTCCCTCCGACGGCATATTTTTAAGCTTAAGTTAAACAGTTTGGAAATTTTGGTCGTACTCTTAAATCGGGGGTTCCGTGACTATGAGGTCGGTTCCTTCGGGTTATGTTGGTCCCGTATGAGGTGTTTGTGCCTCTCAAGGGGCCGTCTAGTGGCTATTTTACTTTCTCACCCTTTGAGGGCTTGCTTTTAATCTTAAGACTAACAGTTTGAAAATTTTGGTCAAGCTCTCAAACTGGGGGTCCCGTGACTATGCGCTCGATTCCTGCGATTTACAATTTTCTAATGCTAGGTGTCCATTCCTTTCCTGGGGCCTTTAAAAGGCTGTTTTAAGTTCTCACACTCTGACGACATATTTTTAAGCCTAAGTCTAGGATTTTGCAAATTTTGATCGTGCTCACAAATCAAGGGTCTCGTGACTATGCGGTCAGTTCCTCTGGGTTACATTGGTCTCGTGCGAGTGTTTGTGCATCTCATGGGGCTGTCTGGTGGTTGTTTTATGTCCGCACCTTCTGACGGCATGTTTTTAAGCCTAAGTCTAAGAATTTGCAAATTTTGGTCATTCTCTCAAATCAGGGGTTTGGTGACTACACGATCGATTCCACGCGTTATGCGAGGTGTTCGTGTCGTTCACGGGACCGTCTAGTGGTTGTTTTATGTTCTCATCATCCGATGGCACGTTTTTAAGCCTAAGTCTTGAAGCCCTTATACTTTTGACTCATTTGAGTCTAGACTGTATAAGAGCTCATCTAGTTTGGAAATAGTGACAAAATAGTGTCTAACCTAGAAACCAAAGAGCTTCAGAGATTGGGTTGCTTCTTCTTCTATCCATTTTGTAATGATCCTAAGACTATAGCCATCACTCACACACATAGAATTTGATTCTTGCATATCATATTGCACCCTTATGTGTATTAATGTAGTGAGTGTGTTCTAATCCCTCAATTTGATTTTTAATAATTTTTTGGGAATTATAAACATATTTTAAACAAGGTTTTATTTAATTAAAACTTGAATTAAAAAGTCTTGGGGTTAATATCTAAATATGTATTGGTGTGATTATTGGTCTAAAGTTATTCTGGGTAGAAACCGAAAGCGCTAGAGACTTCAGGGTTGGGTTTGTAATTATTTTGGGACGCGCGATTGCCTTCGCCCTTAGGCCAACACTTGCTGATCTCTGATTGGCCAGAGCTGTGTTTCTTTACTGAGACAAACCATCGCACGTTTACAGCCTTTGGATCAACCCTTATCAATGGCCTGCATGTCTTTTGAGTGAATCCCCGCGTAAACCCTTAAGCCAATCACAGCCTATTTAATCCACCGCCTGTTGTGAGCCCTTGGATTGCAGTCAAAGGAGCTTGACTCAATCTCAACCATTGTTTTTGAACGATGCTCTGGAATCTTCCTCTCTTCCTATTTAAAGGCCTCCCATTTCAGCCTTCGAAAGCTTTTGCCACTTTGAGTTTTCTCAGAAAAAGAATTGAGAGAGAGAAGAGAGAAGAGAGAGAGAGAAGAGAGAAGTTAGAGATAGAAACCAGATAACCAAGTTTGAAACCCTAACTTCGTCAAAACTTCTCCAAATTTAAACCACTTACCTCTCCATAAACACCATAACCAAATAAACACCATCCTTAGTGTTTCTTGAGTTTATGAGAGTTTGAGTTGAGTGATTTCTGGGTTGCTGAAACCTTTGTTCCATAAAATCTTATTTCCAACTTAGACACTTGCTCAGATCTTGTTTCTGCTTCTATAGAAATCATAGATCTGAAGTTTTTCATGTCATAATACACTTAGTTGCATTTTTTTCTCATCTTGAGAAGTTCGCTGTTGATTGTTTTCTGTTAAAACATTTTCTTCAGAATCAACAATAGAGGTTTTTCTGTTTCTGTTTTTACAAAACTTAACCTGACCTAGTTGGATCCGCACTTGGAGGATTTTCAATATTTTAAATATTTTCAAAACAGATTGAAAAAGGTCTTGTCCGATTTCTTAAGCAAGATCTCCGTGGGATCTGGGTTATTTTGAAAGGTCAATAGGTTTTTGGTTTTGTAAGAAAGAAAAATAACAAACACTGCATATAGACTTTATATGTGATTTGTTAGGATTGTCTGTAACTAATAAGTGTGTGTGTGTGCATGCATGTGTTTTAGAACACTTCTCACAATCATCTTCACACTACAAACACTGAAAGTGTTGGCTATAAGATTTGGTGAACATAGGTCGACGTAAAGTGCTGAAACAAAAGGAGAGTTGACAAACTGAGAGGACTACATCAACAAACAAGATCTGCAGAAAAGTTAAGGACGCCAGAGGGTATAATCCTGAACTTGTATAGATTTGTTTTTATGTGCATGTTAGTTAAATAAGTTGTAACTCACATATTTGTTTTAGTGATTGTTTTTGTTTTACTCCGTAGAGGGAGTCGTGGATGTTTCCTCAAGGTTGAGGTTTTACCACGTTAAAAATCCTGAGTATTAATATTTCTACATTTTCTCATCTCATTCTGATTGTGTGCTGAGTTTAAAAATATTTTAAACTATTTACTAAAACCTGTTATCAAATCTTGTCCATATCTCGTACATAATTTTTGTTAACGCATCTTGTGTTCAAAATCGTTTTGATTTAAGTAAAGAGTTTCTTCAACAAACTTTCGGAGTTGTTTAAATAGTTTATTTTTAATAAACGGCTTTGTCAACGCTATTTCAATTGGTATCAGAGCTTTTGGTGAACCTTTTTCAAAAAGATCCTGAGTTTCTGAAAATGTTTTCTCAAATCAATTATGGACGAGAAAAACGAAAGATATGGTAACTTGACCAGACCTCCAGTCTTTGATGGAACCAATTTTTCTTACTGGAAAGTAAGAATGATTGCGTTCATTCAAGGAACCTTGGGAGATGATGTCTGGGATATCATTGAAAATGGGTACTTTTATCCTACTAAACCAGCCACTGAAGGAAGTATTGAGAGGGTTAAGAAAATATTAAGTGAGTTTACTTAAGAAGAGAAACAAGTTTCTCGCAATAATAATAAAGGAAAGAATGCTATATTTATGTCTATAAACGAACATGAGTTCAAGAGAATCTCATCTTGCACCACTTCTAAGGAATCATGGGATACCTTGATTACTGCCCATGAAGGAGACTCTAGGGTAAAAGCTGCTAAGACTCAGATGTTAATCCAACAGTATAATTCCTTAATCATGTCTGAATCAGAATCTTTTGATGACTTCTACATGAACCTTACTGATATTGTCACTAAACTTCATGCTAATGGTATAACTTATGATAGACAAGAAATTGTCTCTAAAATTCTGAGATCATTACCACAGAAATTTGACAATAAAAGATATGCTATTGAGGAGATGTGTGATATAAATCTAACTCCTGAATTACTCAGTAGCAAATTAAGAACTGTGGAAATGGAATTAGAGTTTAAGAAACAATTGACCCACACTAATAGGAAACATACCAATTCCAATCTTAGTTTTACTTCTAAGATGACTAAGCCTGAGTTAAACACCCCTAGTAATGATTCTGATGAGGACTGTGACTTAGAAAGTCTAGATAATCAGATTGCCCTAATGACAAAACAATTTAAGAAAATTGTGAAATTTAGAAACAGTGTTGCAAACAGACAGGGCAAGTCTAATTATTCTACTCCTTCAAATCACAAACCTCATGAGAAACCTCATGACAAACAGAACAAGGACAACACAAGACCTCACAGAGACCTCAAGAAGACTAAATGATATAGATGTGGTAAACTAGGACACATTGCTCAAGACTGTAGAGTTAATTTAAATGCCCAAAACAAACACTCTAGAGCCAACATCTGCAAAACCTGGGATGACTCAAGTGATTCTGAAAATGAGGAACCTGAGACATCTGATGGTTTTGATCCTTGTTTATCTTTCTTTGCCAAAATCATATGTAATGATGATATGCCTGTGCTTGATATTGAGGATGAGCCTAGTAATTCTAGTTCTGTTATCGTGAATCATACCTTAATTGGTTTAGATGCTTTACTTACTGAGAACTTTAATGCTTCTTCTTCGGGGTGTGTGAGTCAAAGGGGAATCGATAATGCCGATGTCAATGGGTGCGTGAGTTTAAGAAATGAAACCTTAGGGGTCACTTCACACACCTCACTTAGTGACTCAGATAATGATGATCTCCCTGATATACACACTCTATATACTAAAACTCTAAAGAAAATCACTAGACTAGAAAAGATTGTGAAAGATCTTACCAAAAAGCTAGAGGATTTAAGCCTAATGGTAAAACTGAATGCTGAAGAGTATACTACACAATGCATGTCTCATGATAGTGAAGTTAAAGTGTTTGATGAAAAACTGAAAAATTTGACTGAAGCTAATGAAATTCTGGAGAAAAAATACAAAGGGACATTATTAGAATTGGAACAAACCAAAGAAAAGACAACAACTGTTTTTAAAAAGTTTACAAAATTTGAAAACAATTCTAAATGTTTTGAGGAATTTGTTGCTGAATCTAAAACCAATTCTGATGATAGAACTGGAATAGGGTTTTGCCCCAATTTGAAGACACAAACGAAACATGTTGAACCTATCAAATTTGTGTCAGGAGGCAAAAGACCTATTGAAATATGTCCAGACTTTCATTCTCTAAAAACTGAGTTTGATCATCAAAACACTAACACTGAAGATGCAAGTTGCTCTAAGCATGAAAGTTTACCAAAAGGAAAATATGTCTGCCCCCCTATTAGGAAAAGTGAACCTGCCTTCAAACCTGTGCTACCTAGGAATAAAATTCAACCTCAAAATCTCTCAAAACCTTTGTTTAGAGACTTTCCTAAGGAAAACCCCATTCTGAGCAATCTTTATTGCTCCTATTGTGATATATACGGTCATTCCTTCGATAACTGCTATGCTAAGAGACTGATTAAACCTGTCTACAATTCTTCCATGTATCAAAACTTTAACTACTCTAGGAGGAGTCGTAACAACTATGTCCTTCCCAGGCCACCAGGCAAAAACTCCAACTATAGGAATAGAAAGACTAAACCTAAAAGGACATTTACTAGAAGGATTACCAGAAACTTTTCTAAATCAAATGCTCAGGACTTTAAATTTACTCAAAATCATGCGCAAAATGTTTTTCAACAAAAATCTAATGCTCGCAAATTTTATCAAATGAGAGAAAACAAGCGCAGACAGCAAACAAGAGCAATTTGGGTTAGAAAAGATGATCTAGTACCCCAGATGAAGTGTAACATTGTTATTTCTGCCTTAAAAGCTGAACTTACTTCTTCTGGTTGGTATTTGGATTCTGGATGTTCCAAGCATATGACAGGTGATGATACAAAACTTTTGAATAAAACCCACTTTGATGGTGGAAAAGTTGTTTTTGGTGATGGTGTATCATCCCAGATCATAGGCAAAGGAGCCCTTAAAGAAAAAGGACTTCCTGTTCTTGAAAATGTTCTCTTAGTTAAAGGTCTTAAGGCTAATTTACTTAGCATTTCGCAATTTTGTGACTCAAACTATACTGTTACCTTTTCAAAGAACAATTGCAAGATTTTAAATGAAAAGGGAGAATGCTTAATTACAGGATTCAGGACTCCTGACAATTGTTATACTGTCATGTCTAGTTCTGAAATCTGTAATGTTGCCAGAATGGATGACAATGAGATATGGCATAACAGAATGGGTCACATTAATTACGAAAATTTGAGTAAATTGTCCTGTCAACAAATAGTTAGAGGAATACCAAAAATTAAACCTATTCATAACATTGTCTGTGGTCCCTGTCAAGAAGGAAAAATTGTTAAAGCACCTCATAAAAGGGTTAAAGATATCCTTACCTCAAATCCCTTAGAACTCATCCATATGGACCTAATGGGTCCTTCTCAAACTGTTAGTCTTTGTGGACACAGTTATATTCTAGTTATGGTTGATGACTTCACCAGATTCACTTGGGTAGCTTTCTTAAAACAGAAATCCGATACTTTTCAAACTTTTTTAAAGATTCTTTTACGGATTGAAAATGAGAAAGACATTCAAGTGAATAGAATCCGAAGTGATAGAGGTGGTGAATTCAAAGACACTGGTATTGTAGAATATTGTGACTATAATGGTTACAAACATGAGTTCAGTGCTCCTAAGACCCCTCAACAAAATGGAATAGCTGAGAGAAAGAATCGAACTCTTCAAGAGATGGCACGTGTCATGCTCCATGCCAAGAACTTACCTAAGTATTTTTGGGTAGAATCTATTCGTATAGCTTGCCATCTTATTAATAGGGTCTATCTTAGAAAGAATTCCAAACAAACCCCTTATGAACTTTGGTACAATAAAAAGCCTAATCTTAAGTACCTTAGAACCTTTGGTAGTACCTGCTATGTGTGCAAAGATAGGGAACACTTATCTAAATTTGAGAGTAGGGGAGATAAAGCCATATTCTTAGGTTATTCACCTAACAGTAGAGCTTATCGAGTGTATAATCTTCGCACTAAGACCTTAATGGAATCCATAAATGTAATTGTTAGTGACACTACTGTAGAAAGCAAGACTAGTGAATTAACTATAGAAGAAGAATCGTCAAATATTTTAGAAAATGACTCTTCTGAAATAGATAATTCATTACCTATTGAGTCACCTGAAGTACCTAACTGGGTTTCTAAATATCATCCCATAAACAACATAGTTGGTAACCCTAGTGAGCCACTACGTACAAGATCCCAACTTAGAAATTATGCTCTTTATGCATGCTTTGTTTCTCTTGTGGAACCAAAGAATGCAAATGAGGCATTGAATGACTCTCACTGGATTTCTGCTATGCAGGATGAACTTTTACAATTTGTCATTCATGATGTTTGGTATCTTGTTCCACGTCCTGATCACAAAAAGGTTATTGGCACTCGTTGGATTTTCAAAAATAAAACTGATGAAAATGGGATGATAATTAGAAATAAAGCTAGACTAGTTGCTCAAGGTTATTCCCAAATAGAAGGACTTGATTTTAATGAGACGTTTGCTCCTGTTACTCGTTTAGAATCAGTTCGTCTGCTTCTTGCTATTGCTTGTCACATGCATTTTACATTATATCAAATGGATGTTAAATCTGCGTTCCTTAATGGAATACTTGCCGAGGAAACCTATGTAGAACAACCTAAAGGGTTCATTGACCCTAGTTATCCTAATCATGTATTTCGGTTGAAAAAGGCTTTATATGGTCTTAAGCAAGCTCCTAGAGCTTGGTATGAGCACCTGTCCAGTTTTCTGCTGGACAAAGGTTTCAAAAGAGGTGGAAATGACCAAACCTTATTTGTCAAACATTTTGGCAAACACATTACTATCGCTCAAGTCTATGTAGACGATATCATATTTGGATCCACTTCTACCTCAGAAGTAAAATCTTTTGCTGAAATTATGAGTAAGGAATTTCAGATGTCCCTCATGGGGGAGTTACAGTTCTTCCTAGGTCTCCAAGTCAAACAACAACCAGATGGATTGTTTCTTTCGCAGACTAAGTACGCATTAGAGATAGTTAAAAAATTTGGCCTCGAGAGTGCTAAAAGTGCTAAAACGCCTATGAGTACTACAGAGAAATTATCTAAAAATGAAAATGGAAAATCTGTAGACTCTACCTTATATCGTAGTATGATTGGCACATTACTCTATCTGACCGCCTCGCGTCCTGATATCATGTATGCTGTTTGTGTTTGTGCGCGTTATCAAAACAACCCCAAAGAGAGCCATTTGAACGCTGTTAAACGCATAATTAAATATGTTAAAGGCACTCTAAATTTAGGAATTTGGTACACGAATGACACACCTAGCACTATTATTGGGTACACTGATGCTGATTGGGCTGGGTGTACTGATGATAGTAAAAGCACTTCAGGCGCATGTTGTTATATTGGTAATAACTTGGTAGGATGGAGTAGTAAAAAACAGAACTGCACATCTCTCTCGACTGCTGAATCTGAATACATAGCCGCCGGTAGCTGTTGTGCCCAATTGTTATGGCTTAAACAAATGCTAAGTGATTATGGTATTTTAGAACCCATACTTCATCTCTATTGTGATAATCAAAGTGCGATTAATATTTCTAAGAACCCAGTTCAACACAAGCGAACTAAGCACATTAAAATAAGACATCACTTTATTCGTGAATTAGTTGAAACCAAGGAATTAGAAATCAATTATCTTTCTACTGATCTACAACTTGCAGATTTATTTACCAAACCTCTTGATTATAATAGATTCATTTCTTTACGTAAATCTATTGGTATGATTTGTGTTGAGTAAATACCTGTTATAATTTCCAAGTTCCTTCCCTTTGTCCATTTGAGACAAAATGGGGGAGAAATTTGAGTCTACTGCATATACTAAAAAGCTTGATCTTAGTAATTCTTTGCAGGTATTCTTCTTGTACAGTCATTCTTTATTGTAATAATAGGATGTTAAACTGTATATAGTTGAGTTATGTAATTTTTGCTTTCTAGGATTTGGGTAGATAGAACCTTTATAGGAATAGGATTTTCTTATTTGTTGTCACCCTACGAGTTCTAGATGACTCAAAGGAGATTTTGTCTCATATTTCCAAAGGGGGAGATTGAAGCCCTTATACTTTTGACTCATTTGAGTCTAGACTGTATAAGAGCTCATCTAGTTTGGAAATAGTGACAAAATAGTGTCTAACCTAGAAACCAAAGAGCTTCAGAGATTGGGTTGCTTCTTCTTCTATCCATCTTGTAATGATCCTAAGACTATAGCCATCACTCACACACATAGAATTTGATTCTTGCATATCATATTGCACCCTTATGTGTATTAATGTAGTGAGTGTGTTCTAATCCCTCAATTTGATTTTTAATAATTTTTTGGGAATTATAAACATATTTTAAACAAGGTTTTATTTAATTAAAACTTGAATTAAAAAGTCTTGGGGTTAATATCTAAATATGTATTGGTGTGATTATTGGTCTAAAGTTATTCTGGGTAGAAACCGAAAGCGCTAGAGACTTCAGGGTTGGGTTTGTAATTATTTTGGGACGCGCGATTGCCTTCGCCCTTAGGCCAACACTTGCTGATCTCTGATTGGCCAGAGCTGTGTTTCTTTACTAAGACAAACCATCGCACGTTTACAGCCTTTGGATCAACCCTTATCAATGGCCTGCATGTCTTTTGAGTGAATCCCCGTGTAAACCCTTAAGCCAATCACAGCCTGTTTAATCCACCGCCTGTTATGAGCCCTTGGATTGCAGTCAAAGGAGCTTGACTCAATCTCAACCATTGTTTTTGAACGATGCTCTGGAATCTTCCTCTCTTCCTATTTAAAGGCCTCCCATTTCAGCCTTCGAAAGCTTTTGCCACTTTAAGTTTTCTCAGAAAAAGAATTGAGAGAGAGAAGAGAGAAGAGAGAGAGAGAAGAGAGAAGTTAGAGATAGAAACCAGATAACCAAGTTTAAAACCCTAACTTCGTCAAAACTTCTCCAAATTTAAACCACTTACCTCTCCATAAACACCATAACCAAATAAACACCATCCTTAGTGTTTCTTGAGTTTATGAGAGTTTGAGTTGAGTGATTTCTGGGTTGCTGAAACCTTTGTTCATAAAATCTTATTTCCAACTTAGACACTTGCTCAGATCTTGTTTCTGCTTCTATAGAAATCATAGATCTGAAGTTTTTCATGTCATAATACACTTAGTTGCATTTTTTCTCATCTTGAGAAGTTCGTTGTTGATTGTTTTCTATTAAAACATTTTCTTTAGAATCAACAATAGAGGTTTTTCTGTTTCTGTTTTTACAAAACTTAACCTGACCTAGTTGGATCCGCACTTGGAGGGTTTTCAATCTTTTAAATATTTTCAAAACAGATTGAAAAAGGTCTTGTCCGATTTCTTAAGCAAGATCTCCGTGGGATCTGGGTTATTTTGAAAGGTCAATAGGTTTTTGGTTTTGTAAGAAAGAAAAATAACAAACACTGCATATAGACTTTATATGTGATTTGTTAGGATTGTCTGTAACTAATAAGTGTGTGTGTGTGCATGCATGTGTTTTAGAACACTTCTCACAATCATCTTCACACTACAAACACTGAAAGTGTTGGCTATAAGATTTGGTGAACATAAGTCGACGTAAAGTGCTGAAACAAAAGGAGAGTTGACAAACTGAGAGGACTACATCAACAAACAAGATCTGCAGAAAAGTTAAGGACGCCAGAGGGTATAATCCTGAACTTGTATAGATTTGTTTTTATGTGCATGTTAGTTAAATAGGTTGTAACTCACATATTTGTTTTAGTGATTGTTTTTGTTTTACTCCGTAGAGGGAGTCGTGGATGTTTCCTCAAGGTTGAGGTTTTACCACGTTAAAAATCCTGAGTATTAATATTTCTACATTTTCTCATCTCATTCTGATTGTGTGCTGAGTTTAAAAATATTTTAAACTGTTTACTAAAACCTGTTATCAAATCTTGTCCATATCTCGTACATAATTTTTGTTAACACATCTTGTGTTCAAAATCGTTTTGATTTAAGTAAAGAGTTTCTTCAACAAACTTTCGGAGTTGCTTAAATAGTTTATTTTTAATAAACGGCTTTGGCAACGCTATTTCAAGTCTAACAGTTTTCAAATTTTAGTCGTGCTCTCAAACCTAGGGTCTCATGACTATGCGATTGGTTCCTGTGGGTTACATTGTCTCGTGCGAGGTGTTTGTGCCTCTCACAGGGCAGTCTAGTTGTTGTTTTACGTTCTCACCTAAGTCTAAAAATTTATAAATTTTGGTCGTGCTCTAAAACCGGGGGGGGGGGGGGGGGGGGGGCGGGGGGGGGGGGCTTGTGACTATGTGGTCAGTCCCTGCATATTACATTGGTCCCGTGCAAAGTGTTTTACATTCTCACACTCTGACGGCATGTTCTCAAGCCTAAGTCTAACAATTTACAAAAAAAAATTATGCTCTCAAATCTTGGATCCCGTCACTACATGTTCGGTTTCTCCGGGTTACATTTGTCCCGTGTGAGGTGTTTGTGCCTGTCATGGGGCCGTCTTGTGTCTTTTTTATGTTCTTACCCTTTGATGCCATGCTTTTTAGCCTAAGTCTAACAACTTGCAAATTTTGGTCTTTCCTCACACTAGGAGTCTTGTGGCTACTCGATCGGTTCCTGCGGGTTACATTAGTCCCGTGTGAGGTGTTCATCATAGGGCCGTCCAGTTGATGTTTTACATTTTTACCCTCTGACGGCATGTTTCTAAAGTTAAGTCTAACAATTTGCAAATTTTGTTTGGGCTCTCAAACCGGGGGTCCCATGACTCTGTGATCGGTTCCAGTGTGTTACATTAGCCCCGTGCAAGGTGTTGGTGCCTCTCACGGGGCCATCTAGTGGTTGTTTTACATTCTCACCCTTCGACATCAAGTTTTTATGCCTAAGTCTAACAGTTTATAAATTTTGGTCGTGCTCTCAAATCGGAGGTCAAATGACTAAGCAGTTAGTTACTGTGGGTTACATCGGTCCCGTGGAAGGTGTTGGTACCTCTCACCAGGACTTTTAGTGGTTTATTGAGTGTGGCCTTCATCAAGAACAATGAAATACGAATCATCTCATTATGGGGAGTGTGGCCTTCATCGAGATCCACCAATCCAGGATACTCTAATAGTATTTTCCCCTATTATTGATGTTTCTCATTTAGAACACTCCTTTTACCTTTCCTTCAGTGTTCTTTTACTGTTATTTTCTCTGCAACAAACTTCTCATATAAATTATATCTTACTCCTACGACACTTTGGTCTTTCTGCCATAAATACACCTTCGTTATGCATACAACTTCTTTACTCGCATACTTTTCCTCTTGGATAAGCTTAACATCTATATATTCATTTCTAGATTTCTTAGGATTGTTAAGGTTATGAATCAGGTATTTCCAGATTTCCATTTTTTGACAAAAAATAGAAACTTAAATTTTCATTTCATAACCTCAACAATCCTGACAAATCTATAAATAAAAATATAGATCTTACGATTCTCCAAGAGAAAAGATGTGCGAGTAAAAAATTTGTACGCATGACGAATGTGTATTCATGGTAGAAAGACCAAAGTGTCATGGGAGTAAGCTATAATTTATATGAGAAGCTTGCCAGAGAGAAAAACGCGGTCAAGGAACACTCAAAGGAAGGGAAAAGGAGTGTTGTAAATGAGAAACATCAAGAGTGGAGGAAAATACTATTGGAGTATCCTGGATTCGTTATTCTTAATGAAGGCCACACTCCACGTAATGAGAGGAGTCGTATTTTGAATACTCTAGCAAACTCTAAATGAGAAAATGCATCATATTAAACCCAAGTCTAGATATTTTGAAATTAACGTCGTGTTCTCAATCCGAGGGTCTCGTGATTATCCAACAGCCAACAACCAACAACCAACAATAAGCCAACAACCAATAATTATCCTATATTACTTTTAACATACTATCCAACAATAAGCCAACAACTAATCATTATCGTGTACTCCTTGTATCATCTAAGAGATTTAAAAGATGATGATTATATAATTTAACTTCATTTTGTGAAGACTACATCAATGAAACTGATCAACAAATGTATATGTACATGAACACGTGGAAATTAAACTGGGTCTATTTGATTCAATCACAAACTCAAATGACTTTATTCTCAAACTGAGCATCTTGTGAAAGTAACTAAATATCAGACTGAACATAACATATTATGGAAAGTTAACTTACATAAATCATATTAAACATTTGTAAAAGTAACTAATCATTCATATATCAAAGTAAATCACTTATACAATGTCAACATCATAATAGGATACAAATAAGAAATACAAGGATAAAATAATATTTTGATTCTCAATCTTCCTCTAAATCAACTAAAAAATCCTTCAAATTAGGGTTGTCATCAAGACCTGAGTGGAACTCTTTTGGAGCCTTTAATGCATCCACTTGAGTAGTCATACCCTTTGGTGCATGAACAACAATAGACCAATTGCCATAGTTTATGCACTTCGAGTGGTATACCTTCTTTACGTTCTGAAATGAAAAAATATAAGGCTCCTTGACTATGTGATCTTTAATCTCCAGCTTTGATAAATCTACCATAATAAGTTTGGAGTCAGGATCAACTTTGCAAGCATTCGTTGTATCCTCAACCTTTACCCAATCACACTATAATATAGTTTCTGTGAAATCTAAGTAATAAAGTTCTAGAATTTGTTGGATTATACCATAATAGGTTAGCATTGTATTCTTTGTGTTTTTATCGATTTTTCTAGTGATATAGGTGGTCAAGGTATAAATTGATATTCCACTACTTTGCGTCAAAATCTTTTCCTCATATGGATATTAAATGACCACAAAAAAATTGATGTGAAATTTCTTAAACTCTTTCGCATGAAAACTAGGGCCTTTTGCTAGGCGTGCAAGCCTGGAAGAGACATCACCTCTTTTTAACAGCTGGATTTATTAATGAATTTGTATTAGGGCATGCTTTTATCACACATGAATAAATAACCGCACACATAAGATGTCAAATTTACCTCTTTTGATACCCATGCCCTATAACCAGTTGTCGTGCCATTTCTCTTTTGATTTTGGGCAATTTCATTACGTGTATATTATATATTTTAGATCATAAAATATAAAGTACATATAATCAAAGAAGAAGAATTCAGTAGGTACCCATTTTATCCATTCTTCGACTTCATCTTACAATTCGAAGACATAACGAGTTGCTTGCTCGTATTATATATTTGTGAATTTCAACTCTTTAGGGTTACCAAACGGTAATTCATCATCAAGCTGGTCAGGTTCCTCGATCATTCCTCCTTTATGAGGATTGAACCTCCTCAGCTTTTGTTCTGGCATATATTCCCTAGCGTTTAATGATGATTCCACGGTTACATATTCGTCAGCAATTGACCCTCCAATATACCGTGTATTCTTTACGTAATCTTTGAAGGTTTTAATCAAATGCTCAAAATGATACATCCAATCATACCTAATGGTTACATATAATAAAGATTCATCGTATAAATGCAAAAGTAAGTCGATGCTGATATCGAAGAAGGACGGAGGAAAATATTTATCTAATACACGAACTTCTTCGGTTAAAGTTGATTTTGCAGCTTTAATGTGCCTTATGATTACCACTTTTGCACAAAGTAATAAAAGACAAAATAATTTGCATAATTGCCTAATGAATATCTTTGTGTTCAGAGAAGCAATGCCAAAATAACAGAGTGATTAATTGGATTATTACTTGCCAGTCGTGAGACTTGCACTATTTTATGTCATTTGTTTGGTAGCTTACCACCCTACGTAAATTAACAGAATAACCCATCGGAGTCTTCAAGTTGAACAACATCTGTAAGAGGATCTTCTTATCACTAGTTTCAAAGTGAAAATAAGCGGACGGGTAGAAATTCTTCCTGTTATGTGAAAAAAATTTAACCAGAGTTTCTTCTTTATTTTCATATCATGTAGATCACGACGGGCATGCTCTCCATCTTTGGAATGAGATCCAACTAGAGATGTTCATATTAGATGTTCTGCAACATTCGTCTCTGTGTTAATCACATTAATTACATGCCTTACACAATAATCTTTCCAATAGGACCAATAAAAAAAATATTGATTGCCTCGACCATGGTTTTGCTTTACTAATATTGTTAGGATCCCCCTTGGTTTAAGCTTTAGGTTTACAACCTTGGGGGTGTTTACCTACGTTCCTATTCCCCACTGTCCCAATCAATGCCTTCTCCTCAATCTACTGGCCAAAAAGCTGAGCAAGTGGCATCCAATGCTCGTGACCAATAGGATAAAAATTAGACTTATCATTCCTGAAAGGGTGGCTAGTCTACAGAAATCAACGATGACCCATGTAACTCATCTTACTACTATGTTGCAACCAACTAGCTTCAGTTTCCTCCCCATATATAAGACATCCATAATAACCATAAACATTACAATTGGACGAGGTCCCATAAGTAGGATGGTCGTGGACCACCCACATCACCATTGCTTTAAGTGTGAACTCACCCTCATGAGAGTAGAACGTTGTCAAGCCTTTATCCCATAACTCTTCAAGTTCTTTGATTAATGGGGCTAAAAATCTATCAATATCATCGCTTAGATACTTTGGCCCAGGTATCAACAAAGATAATAATGGGAACTCCTTTCCCATGCTCAGTGTTGGAGGGAGACTTAAAGGCACTATGAAAATTAGCCAATAACTTTGACTAGTACTTAAATTACAGAAAGGGTTAAGCCCATCGGTTGAGATTTCAAGATGAACATTGCGCAATTCCTTTGCAAATTCGTGGTGTTATGCGTTTAAAATTTTTCAGATGAGTTAATCAATTAGATGACGCATCAGATTCCCATGCACCTCGCATCGAGCGTGCCATGTCATGGCCACCGCAATCCATTATACTGTAAAAAAGTATTTTAAACATATACTAAGTGGAAAATACTTCAAAACCTTTTGTGAGACTTGAGAGAACTTTTAATATTTTGCAGGTTTGTCCTTTATCTTCTCACAAATGACACATCTAGGCTCACCGCATATTGGACATTCATCATTCTCTCCATGTTCGTTGCGGTACAATATGCAATCATACTTGCATGTATGAATAGATTTGTGTATCAATCACAAACCATTCAAACTCTTCTCCACGGTAGGATAATTTTCTGGTAACGTGTTCTCTTTTGGGAGAATTTCTTTAATCCACTTAAGAATTCCGATTACGCTATTCCTAGATAGACCAAAACGACTCTTCAAATTATGAAAAACAATCATTGAATATAATATTAAGTGATCTCCAATGCAATATTTATACAACGGCCTAGCCGCATCGGCTTTCAACCGTATCTATTCTCTGTCTCCTAGTAGTCCAATATCAAATTGTTCATTGTGCACATTATTTGTCTCCATATGTTGGTGATTTTGGTCATGTTGTACTCTATAAGCATCGTCAATTAGGTTGGTCAATGGAATATGTGCTGGAAAATCATTTACCACTTCCACTCGTTGGTGTTCTATTACACGATCAGTTACCGGTAATTATTGGAGAACATAAGGTGCATGTTTTTCACCATGGTATGTCCACTTGTTATAATCTTAACAAATTCCCCACTTTATTAATTCTAACTCAACATCTTCCAAAAGATTTATATTTTCCGTTCATACAATGGGTGCACGGACATGGAATCTTCTCACTTTTAAGGTTCTTAAAAGCATAGCTAATAAATTCTTGAATGCCTTTAACATAACTCTTAGTTATTTGGTGAGTCTCCCCCATCCACTATTTGTATTATGGAAAATCCATTTAATAATCTTCAAATTGTAGTCTTGTGTTAACATGATAAAATAAATATCATGTTGTTTAAACATCATTTTAGATAGTAAAGAACTAATATAGTATCAACAATGCACCAATCAAACATAGTGTAAATCAAAGTAAAGAACTAATATAGTGTAAACAATGCACCAATCAAACTCAAATACAAGAACACACCAATCAACGATTCTACACAACCACTTAAACTCGAATTAAATAAATTTGTCTAGTGATATTTTAACAACATGAGAAAAATATTACTACATATTCATCAAAATATAAACTGGCTAAGTGATAAAAGAGTTTAAATAATTTTTCAACCCACTCCCCTCTCCACTGTTGACGTGCACTGGAGCATCTTCAAAACCGACAAATATTTTATCAACCATGATCTGACACTCACCCTCCTACAAAGGACGACTATGTACTAAACTTCCTACTTGAGTGGAGATGAGCGTGCACACCCCAATGACAGTTTTACCGCTCAAGTTCTTGATATAGTATTTCTCACCATAGTCGCCGTGGGTTATTTCTGATGATCGAAGACCTATGACATACTGTGGCGATGAGAAGGGAATGTTGAAGGTGGAACCGACGTCTATGAGGGGAATGGATAAGTAGGTAAATTTCAAGGAGGTAAAGGGAAGTCGGGATGCATTGGGGGCTATAGGGGCATACGACCGGTTAAAAGGGACAGAATTTGTGAAAGTTTCTCATTCACCCCTCCCAATTCATTTTGAAGCCCCATTACATCCCCTTCGATCCTAAAATGACATTCATCGTTGGACGAGTAATGCTTATTAATAGAACATAGCTAGCCCCCGAGAGGTAGGGTGTGTTTGAATCTTGTTTTTGACATATGCAACCCCATACCTCTCATCCTCCCTCTACGGTCCTTCCCCAATGTATGTGTGGGGAATCATTATCAAGGTCGTTAAACGTTCTTGAAGATGACTGACTACTCATAAACTCTATTGATTATAGATTCTGATCCAAGTGGGGAGGGAATTTATTATCTTTATCTCGTCTTGCATTCACGTACAGGTTTTCTTGATTCGGTACCTTTCCTTCATATGGGATGCCTTTTGTCTTACCTCATCACTCGTTCTACAAATCTTCATAAGATTTTGAGCCAAGATAGTGGACATCAGATTTTTAACCCTTATTCTGCTTGCTTTTCTCCCTTTGTAGAATTTTTGAGTCTGTCACCTCATTTTACAGAAAATCATTTCATTGACTAACTGGCATGTCAAAGTTCGAAGGGACTTTATCTTTGAGCGCCAAAATGTCGGAGCTCAATGCTCCCTTAGGGAAATGCTTCAGCCTAAGGTTTCTCCAATATGTTGGAGTTTTTTAGCAACCCAGGAAAGAACCTTATTTTTTGAGTTTAGGAAAAATGAAAACCGTTTGTTGAGTTGCTCGTTGATGTCATATTTAATAACATTATCTACGAGGTTCCAATTTTCATCTCCTCCCACATGCACATTCATTTTTTTCCAAAGACAAATACAAGGCTTTAAACTGTTGAACGTGATTCTTATCCCCTATGGGGTTATTTCCCAATAGAGAGAACCCAATGGGCTTCTTCTCAACTAACCCAACAGTTTCAGGAGAGTTGGGCATGTGTGTTGGAATACTGGGAGTACCTTGCCTGCTGAAAATCTACCTTTTCATGGTAAGACTTTAATAAAAGTTCATTGTGTCTGATTTTATTCCAGTCGGGATTTATTTTTATAAACCTATGGAATTTTGCACATGTCCAATTAGGTGGAAGCATATCTATAATGTATGAACAGATGTCAGAGACATGAACTCGAAATCTCATCCTCTTCACACTATTGGCAAGATTGAGTTTGACGTGTATATGTGCGAGACATCATAGTATTTGTCAATCCTCTTTGTACGTAATTCTATCCATAATGGGTGAATTTTTTTTCCTTCTCTAATAGCGTAAGCAAGGTCAGTGCTCTATCAGAATTATGTATAGAAAATATATATTGTACATCTTCATCCTAGCATTCTGGAAGGAAAAACCGAATACGATTGGACAAGTACTCTTGCTGGAGATAAACTCCATAGTTTACAAGGTTGTTAAATTGTTCGATCTTCCTATTCCTATACCAATAAACTGGAGTATACCCTTTGAATGAGTCTTATTAATAAAAGAGCTACAAGTGCTGTCCAATTGCAACCTCTCACACTCTTGTTGCCATTTATTATCACCGTGGCTCATTTTTCTTGGAAAAATGAACAAGGTCATGAATATGATTTGTATAAATAATGGCTCTAATAAATCATTAACTAGTTATTATGTACGATGGCGTGAATCTCGTGCATGTTAGATCTCACCATTAATTTATTAGGTTTTGTATACCTACTTTTATCATTTAAACCAACAATCCCTAAAACCAATCCTAAAATCAACCCTAAAATTAACCCTTACAAACATTAGTAAAAAAAATAATCCCTTGCAAACATTACCCAAAAAATTATTTCCGAATTTAGCATCAATATTAAAGGAGAGGAATTTTTTATATTACAGCCCCAAACTTAAATCAACAATATCCATAAAATTAAAATTGACCCTAGCTTGAAACTTAAACCAACAATATCCATAAACTTAAACCAACATCAGTCATATATATGTATTTTTTTCTAGAGAACACACACACATACACGTACATAAATAATACACACACACATACACGTATATAGCATACATGTATAGTATACATGCATACATACACAATACACACATATACAGTATACACACATAAATACACAATATATACATATACACACATACACACATACACATGCATACTCACATATACACGCAGATATACACACATAAAAATACACACATGTATATAAAAGTGCATAAAATATTACCTTTGAGATTGATATTGAGTGAAAAACTTGAGATTGAGGTTGAGAGATAGTCGAAATCTCCAGATAAAGGGAAACTTGAGAGGGTTTAGAAATTTTCGAGGGAAAATGAAAAAATTGTTTAGGGAATTAAGTATAAAGACACTGGTCATGGCCCTCAGTTTTGATCACGTGTCATGACCCATTTAAAATTTAAATTGCTAGCGTGGAAGTAAGACGATGGTCACGACCCAAAACCGTGACTCCATCTGCAGGATGTTCACAGTCCCAAGCAGTGAATAGGTCATCTTGTATTTTGGTTTATGGTCATGAACTTGGACCGTGACCCTATCCGCAACCACACTTGGAGGGAAACATGGCGCCATAATGGTCACACATGGCTATAGTCTGTGATCCATACTAGGCACAGACTTGATCTGTGACCATATGCAAGACGATCCATGACCACACTGGGTGATGAAATTGGTCATCCCAACTTTGTATATAGTCATGGATTTGGTCCATGACCATTTAGTCACGTATATGGATCGTGACCCCCATTCCGTGACCATTCGCAGGATTTGGAGCAATGATTACTTAGCAAGTTGGTAAGAAGTCTGCAAGCCGATCAAAGCAGGGGGTGGGTGTGAAAAGTCTATAAGATTTAAATTAAGCTCTATTAGGTAAATGCTTGTGGACATTTCCTATAGAGGAGAACATGATGTGGAGGAAAGTGGTGGTGGTGGTGGATAGGGGAGATGTGAGCTGTTATGGTTGGGTTCCGAATATGGGTCGCTATGTGCACGAGGTAGAGATGTGGAAGTATATAGTAAAGGGATGGATGGAGTTTTATTGACACATTGCATTCCAACTAGGGAATGGGAAGAAAATTATATTTAAAAAAATAGAATGGGGAGTGATGACACTTTGGAGGAGCAATTTCCAGGAATTTTTAGCACTGAAGGAAACAACGAGGGGTGGTGGGCATATCATATCAGAGTGATCATATAGTTTGGAATCCCAAGTTCTGAAGGAGACTTTGAGATTATGAATTAGAGTAGGCAAAGACAATTTTTTGACTGGTTTGAAATGGTTCCAATATCGAGGAGAGGGGAGGATCAATTGACTTGCCATCGAGGTAAGAACATAGTCTTTATAGTTAAACACTACTACACAGTTTTGAGGGCGTTGGCCTATGGAAAAAAGTGTGTAAAATGAAGGCTCCCTAGAAAGTTTATTTCTTTGTATGGACTGAAGTCAAACAGACAATATCAACATCAGAAGTCCTGAAAAAATGGGGATAATGTATGGCCAGTCGATATTGGTTATTTATTGAGGCGGGGGAGACAACCAATCATTTACTTCTGCATTGCTAGGTGTCAAGGGGGTATAGGGTTCTTTTCTTTCTATTAGTAGGGTCCAATGGGTTATGTCGGTGTCAGTAAGAGGCTAATCAACAACTTAGAAGATTACCAAAGGCTTGAAAATGAGAGGAATGTGTGGAGGATGGTACTCCATTGCATCCTTTGGACGGTATAGATAGAGAGGAATATGAGGTGTTTTGAAGGCATGAGTTTAGCCCCCTCGAGATTGAGATATGTGTTTCTAAGTATGCTTCTCATTTGGCATAAGAAGGACCCTTCTCCTTTGCTTTCATTCCTTTTGGACTTTTAGGAGGGGCTACGTATATTTTAATAGCACGTGTTTGGGTTTTTATGTGTATTTTCTTCTTTGTATAGATTCTAGTATACTTTATGTATACGTCTTTCTGCCCCCTATCGCAGGCCACTGTAATGAGACTTTTACTTATCAAGAAAAGTACACTCCTTTTTCTCCTAAAACGTGCACAACATGAGTAGGCTGATAAGTTTGTGTCTGTAGAAAAATGTATAAATAGTGAGTTCATTGTATCTGTGCTATAGGAAAGCCGAGAACGGATCGGTCAAAGGAGTATAAATTAATGAAAGAAAGAAACATAAATATGTTGAGAATTTAGGAATAGAAGATCATAAGAACATGAAGGTGGTTTTTCACATGGGAAAGCAATCTTATTAACTCAGTAAAGAGTCCTTTAACAACAAGTTTCATTACAAACTCTATACCAATGAGAAGGGGAATGCCCAATAAGTCCTACTAGTGAAGAGTGAGGTTCAGTGTTTAAGTTTATGCTTTCTCAGGGTAGCTCGTCAGGAAGGGAAGTTCTTATAGATGAGACAATACAAAAATAGAAATATTATCGCTTACACTAATGTGAGAGGAAATTTTGATTGTTTAAACATTATGGTCAGGAAAGATAACACTAGAATGAATCTTCAATTACCGGAGGCTTCTACAGGGTGGGATTGGGTTCATGTGGGCGAAGTGTTCGGGAACATGGAAAAAGAGGTCACTTGAACTTGGTCGAATAAGTTAGTAGCTGGGAAGGGGAAAATTGTTAAAGGTCGGTCTTATTTGCATGCAACAAAGGTGGAGATATAGACCTTATCCACCATTAATGTTACTAATGACTCCTCACTGAAAACCGACCTTATTGGGGAAAAGGATTATTTCCTTTACTGAGTGACATTTTTCAATAGATCCTTGACGGGACATGTCAAAAGTTTATATACATTGCCACCAACTAAAGAGAAGGTTTTACAATGGGTGATGGAGATATGGAAAGTAATAAAAGGAATAAAAGTAAAGATTCTTCACTCCTCACTTTTATTATTTGTCTTTGCGTCAATTCAAAAGGCGTATAGAGTGTTGGGTGGTAAAATTCAGTTGTTCAATGGTGATCCACTTTGTTTATGAACATGGCATCCTTTAGCTCAAAATGTTAAGCTATCGAGAACAGATGAAAAAAGTTAAATTAGGATTATGGGTCTTCCAAACCAACTGTGGGGGGGAAGAAATATTGAAATCTATTTAAGATAAATATTGAGGATTTTTAAAAGTGAATCAGGCTATTGTGGTCGGGGATGAAATTCAATGGGCAAGGATTCTTATTTAATGGAGTGCAACACTACCTAGGATTATTAGGATCAGTGCTGGGAGTGGGTATTTATCTTAATGGTTTGTGAAGAGAAGCAATAGTGTTACTATGGTGTTGATATAACTTAGTTTGGGGAGGGAGAGAATATCCCTCTCTGGAGTATGATGGCCCATAACGATGGCAATGTGGAAGTACACCCCATTTTTAGTAGGGGCTTAGATGATGATTTGAACACTCTTAGTATCATTAAGAATGTTGAGGAAGGTTATGGTGCTTTGGGAACCACCATTTTAAGATAAAGTCTAGAGATATATGTTGGGGTTTTGTTACATCCAACACATTCGTTAGTGCCAACTCAAATCGCTATCCATTTGAGAGAGGGACACCTATTGTTCAGGATCTCACCGGGGCTCCCTCTCTGGATGATAATGGAACTAAGATTATCGTTGGAGAAAACTAATGTTATCGACCATCTGAGAAAGGTATCGTAGATGCCCGTGTTCTCTGTAAAAACTCGATAAATATGATCATAAACCTAGTGAGTGTTGAAGCCATACATAGGACTGTCGATGCTACGTCAGGCGGTGAGGGAGGGACATAAGGCTTGTGAGTTAATCTTAAGATATAGGAAAGATCGATCTCATATTTTTATGGAGAATTTTGGCATATTATACTATGATATGGTGGTGGGTGACTTTGAGAAAATCCATGTTGGGGAAAAGGCTATGACCAAGGTTGTCGCTTATGGGAGAGAGAGTTTGAGCATTATGGTTGGGCATGGGGTGGGTATGAGCAAAAAGTCCCATGTTTGGATGACACTGGAATATAAAAAACTACCCTCTTTTGTTCAATATAAGAATCCAACTCATGTTTTAAAAAAGAGGTCGTGTATCCTCATCAATATGCGGGGTGTTTAATGGGTCAGAAGAAAATTCACTCAAAGGTGTTTGGTTGGAAGTTTCTTAGGTAGATATATTACACGAGGTAATTCCCATTGATACACTTATGGATTTTCAAGGCAATGGTAAAATTAACACTGGAAATGATGTTTATCTCGGGAATGCCATTATAGGGCTTAAAAATATTACGGCTTTCAGGAATAAAGGCTAGACGGATAAAAAAGTGGCGACCACAGGAAAAAAAAGGTGGGAAACGATGCACCCAAGTAGGCTAGGTTAAACAAGACGAAGAACGATCACGAGATCTGAGAAAAAATAGTAAGTCCATTATGGTAGCTAGTGAGTATACTATAAACAGTTACGGAGGGGGGGTCCCCATTTTTTACACTAGAGAAAAAAGCCATGGGGAGGAGGAAAGGTTGGGTCTATAGTTATTTACAAAATTCGGCTTGTCAAAATTATGGGTAAAACTTGAGATTCCTAATCGAGAGGAGGAGGAGTTAGGGGAAAGAGAGGAAGAGGTGTGGGTTGAGGACCGAGAGGGTTGGATGAAGAATATGATAGGAGGTTATAGCAAAATTTGAGGAATAGAATACGTGGATGTAACACCCCAAAAGGTGCTATTGAAAAATATTGATAAATTAGAAAGAAATATAAAAAAATACTTTTTAGATGGAGCATAAATTTTTGGAAGCACAACTAATAAATTTACTGAATAAAATATCTCAATCTTATGGTATATCAAATATCCTTTTACAAAATAATTTAGAATAAACAAAGAGGTACATTTAGATATTGAAAATAAATATCCATCATCTCTAACGATGATCTCAATCCCAACGATGCCATAAATATCACCTCGCATCAAACCTGAAATACAACGAACTATGGGGGAGGGGGCGAGTGGGAAACAGAGTACCTCGTATAAATTCTCCAAGTGTAACTACGCATAATCTTGTGTGCGTTCATCATATACAAGAGTGTGTGCATTATAAACACTCAAACTCAAATCCTAATAATATAATAATAACCTAGGATCGCACCACGGTTACAACACAGTCCAAGACCCCATATAAAAATTCCCACTGCACTTCACACATTACGATATGGGCCTGATCGAGTGGAAAACTGAGTGTCCGTGTAATACGCTAATCGTTGTTGTCATCTTCCAACCACAATACAAAAACCTAAACTTTCACTACACTCTTGCGGAGTATAGTGGCTAGTCTGGGTATCGAATCCTCACGAAACTAGGACGAGTGAATGTGACAACAAATGTAAGACTATTAACCCTAACTTGACTCTAAAAAGAAATAAAAAGATGATTGAGATGGGAAATGACTAATTAACTAAGTGAAAACTAAATTAAACTGTTGCATTAACCATGTAAGCAAAATTAACTAACTAAGAATGACTTAACAATAATGAAGGAAAAAAATAGGTTGGGAATACAATCCCCCAAACCCTAGTAAATTTATCGTATAGAATGCTAGAATTTTGAATTAGAAATTTAATTGAACCCGGTCTTTAGTACTCCCTAGCATTACATACATGAGGTTCAAGCCCACATCATACATAATCAAAGGATGAGTAAAGCATTGTCGCAATAGACACACGCGCATCACATCCTTAAACGCCATGATTACCTAGGGTCAACCAAGGTAAAAAGGTCTATGATGGTTGTGACAACTACACAACATGATTCATTTAAATTTCAATTCAAACCCTAGTTTCTACATGGCTAAATTACATCCGGTTGGGTTCATGCACACCAACCCTTAGAAATCTAGCCTAACATGGTACAATTAATTAAAAACATGAATCCTACGTTGCATGAAATTGAATCAATAAGAAAACTATCTCTAAGCATGTATAAACGAATTGGAAACCCAGAAAATAAAGAAAACTTGTAAATAAATTAACTACAAGATTAAGAAAGAAAGGAACAAACTTTATTTAAAGAAAATTTGTAATTCAAACAATAAAAGTACCTACTTGATGGAGAATTGTTTTCTATGGTTATAAGCTACTCTCCAACCTTCCTCTCTATGAAAAACTAATCAGAACTCTCATTTCTAAGTCATTATAAAGATACAAATCCGTTTTAGAAGAGTTTGTAACATATTAGAACTCTTTGGACCAATCAGCATTCAACTGAAAATTCGTGCATCAGGTACCCCGAACCAGTTCTGTATGTACCCCGAATCGGTTCCCCCCTCCCCCCTCCCCCCGAACCGGTTCACCCTGTGGTTCTAGGGAACATGCTGGAAATTCAACAATTAGAAATATTTTCATGTTTTCTTCTTTTCTTTCTTGGATTTTTTCTCAACTTCAAATGATCACAACTCCTTAATAGTAGCACGGATTCAGGTGCCGTTTTTCCAATGTTATCATTGTTTTGAGATATTCAACTTTCCAGTTGGTCCCAACTCCGGGATCAGTCTGAAAAATAATAAAAATGCCCTTGAACTTGCCTCCCTAGCCTTTCTTTCATTGTTTCGATTTCTCTTTCGCATCTCTTGCATACTTTACTTGTAAAATGCATAAGAGAAACACAAAGCATGAAACACTTACCAAAGAAGGTTAGTATCATAATTATGAGTTAAATCCATATCAATTGCACCACTCGAGTTCACAAACGTACCGAACTTAAGGGGATAAATATACAATATTTATGCCCGATCAATTCCCCCTAACTTAGAACTTTGTGTGTCCCGAGTAATGTAAAAGAAAACGAATTACGTCACAACTCTTCTAAACACTTTATTGGGATAGAATACATTTTTTGCGGGCAGGCGATTGCATTTAGGGTATGAAACAAACCTTTAAACCCCTAGGTTACCCTAGTAGGACGAGTGGTGTCTCGTGAGGGTTTGCAGTGAATATACCCACAAAATTCGTTATTGACTCAATGAAAAATCAAAATACTTAAAAATTGTATAATTTAAACCTTTCAAAAATGGTCACCACAAATTCATATTTAAGATTCTCAAATCATAGTGTGTGTGTTCGAAGACAAAAATCGAACCGCTAACTTCCACCGATTGATCATTACGTTACTTTCCGAAAATTCTCTTTGATTTCAATTCTCACGGATACATTCACAAACGAATCACTTGGAATGTGGCTATTTTCTCTTAGTATGCGTGATATAAAGAGTAAATATGATGAAAATAAATTCATGCACACAATTATAAAAGACGAAAATTTATGGGTGAAAAGATCTCTTCATCGGGATACGGTTATTGGGAAACGATAAATATCATTTTTTATTCACGCCATTTAATTTATCATATTATCTTTTCGTATCTTAGCTCTCCACGCGGTAATCAATTTCACAATTCGAACTCAGTTATGACTTTTTTGGATTAAAGGTATATTGGATAATATGGGAATGGTTGAGAACTTCGGAATTGGAAAATTTTCTTATGATGACCGTTAGTGCTTTTCCGGGATTTTGCTCATTTTTCTTTTCTTTTTCTATTTTTTTCTATTTCTTTTCTTCTCTTGCGATTTTTGTTGACCATTTTTTTATCAAAATTTTTCTTTTTCTTTACCCTTTTTATTGCACCATTTGGACTTACTTAATGACATTACCAATTTTCACAATTTCGGACTACTTGGGTTTTTTGGGTTGTCAAACGAAAATGAAAAATTTTGTTCGGCTCAATTAGGTTATCAAAAGGATAATTTTTCACATTTTTTTATGGCTAATATTTTTGGTTAACAAACGATAGCCTACTTCATTGTCCGAATTACTTATTAATTTACCATATGTGCCTCCAGATTAATTTAATTCGGAGATTTTTAGCGCACTTTTTGAGGCAAAATCACACATGTTTCCCGTAACCAATCAAAACAAAGAATTGAGATCATCATTGACTTATTTTAAAATGCTGAATCCGAACTTGGAGTTAACCATTAACTCAGATTGATTTAAAAACTCAAAAAAAAATCGATAGGCTCGAAATCTCACCCGATTTTGTTAATCTCCACACTTATTCATTAAGTCGTCAATTTTCGTACAACTTCCATCTTTGGTCAATTTCGGCTTCGTTCGTTTTGAATTTTATAATTTGAGATAGAAAAAATGTGAATTTTTGAAGCTTTTAAATTCCAAATTTTATTTATTTTGAAGAAAAATATTTTGACTTTTTTCAAAAAATTTCAATTTTTTTTTTTGGAATTTTTGAAATTTTCTAGAAAAAACACAGTTGGAAAGAACATGTGATCGACTCAATGAATCTAAACAATAAACGGAAAGAATATCTCACATCCCCTAACTTAAATGTTGCATTGTCCTCAATGCGAATTAAGAACATAACATAAAGAGAAGAAAAGAAAGAAATTACCGAAAATGGAGCGATCCCCGAAAATTACGAGTCCATTGAATATACAAAACATGTTAGAACCAAGCATAGAAAAAAGTATAACAAAAACTCTAAACTAAAAGAAAAAAAGAAAGAAATAAGTTAACTATTGTACAACCTACGATTTGAAATTCTAATAAGGTATACACTAGAAGTCGAAAAATTTGAGGGTCCATCCAAAATAGAATATGACTTTGAGGGATTAATGGTGTACCCTCACTAGAAGGCATGCCTCTCAAAAAATAAGAATTCCGTTTGAACAATGGAAGGCATGTGCAAAGCGAAAGAAATGAACCATCACCAATTAAAATTTTTAGGGGGTTAATGAGGGATTTGAGAGCACAGGGGGACAAATACCATTGGGATCCAAGAGAAATAGAATCATGTCCCAAAGATTTTTCAAGTAGTATGGGAAGCGGAGCACATAAACAAAAAGAGTCCATCCTGGAAAATGATTCAAGCATAGAGTCCTGTCCTCAAAATCTTCTCTCCTAAAATTTTCAACTGGATATGGTGGAGTGACACGTCTAAGTGTATGGCCCGTAAGATGAAGCATCTCAAAATATCATTACCATACAAGAATAAGATGAACATCCTCAAGACATTCATCCGTTCTTGTGATGGATTTAATGGTTCGATAATAGTGGGTACACAAGAAGACAAATGATCTTCAACCTCGCTAGATTTTGGAATATTTATAAGAGGTCGATATTCAAAAGAACTTGGATTAGTCTCAATGATTTCATCCTCAAAAGTGTTAGGTGAAGCACAAGTCTCGACCTTCTCTAAGTTGTCCAAATAATCATTAAACTCCTTTCAAGTTTCTCTAATTTTTAACTCTTTAGCAGCAAGGTCATCAGATTACTTTATGCTAATAAGAAAGAGTTCTTCCAAAGTAGGCTTCCTCGGTTCTAGCACCTCTAATTCTTCATTTGGTTGAAAACATTCTTCAACTTCAAAAATATTGGAAGAAAAATCCTCATTGGGTTCAAATAATGCATCTAACTCTTGCTCCCATTAATGATTTTTTTACCATATTCTTTTTCAACTCTTTTTTCTTCAAGCAATTCATTTTGATAAATTTTGATGGCCTTAGCATTGGGCTTGTATTTATGAGACTCATCTTTAGTGATATTGATCCAATGTTCATAAATCTTGAGATCCTCCTCCTAACTATTATCATAACAAAGAAACCCACCAAAGGAGTTAGAGTAAGACATTTCAAATTGGGCAATTCAAAAACATGACACCCATATTTTTTTAAAGGTCAAATTCGGGATTAACCAACCTAACCTAAAGTCTACCTAATTCCCCGGCAACGACGCGGTTTTGATCAAGTGGAAAACTGAGCATCCGTGTAATACGCTAATCGTTGTTATCGGCTTCCAACTGCAATATAAAAACCTAAACTTTAACTACACTATTGCGGAGTATAGTGGCTAGTCTGGGTATCGAATCCTCAGGGAACTAGGACGAGTGAACGTGACGATAAAGGTAAGACTGTTAACCCTAACTTGACTCTAAAAATATGATTGAGATGGGAAATAACTAATTAACTAAGTGTAAACTAAATTAAACTACTTCATTAACCGCGTGAGAAAAATTAACTAACTAAGAATGACTTAATAAGAATGAAGGAAAAAAATAGGTTGGGAGTACAATCCCCCAAACCCTAGTAAATTCATCGTATAGGATGCTAGAATTTTGAATTAGAAATTTAATTGAACCCGGTCTTTAGTACTCCCAACCACTACATATATGAGGTTCAAGCCTGCATCATATATAATCAAAGGAAGAGTAAAGCAGTGTCGCAATAGATACACGCGCATCACATCCGTAAACACCATGGTTACCTAGGGCCAATCCAGGTAAAAAGGTCTATGATGGTTGTGACAACTACACAACATGATTCATTCAAATTTCAATTCAAACCCTAGTTTCTACATGGCTAAATTACATCGACTTGGGTTCATGCACACCAACCCTTAGAAATCTAGCCTAACATGGTGCAATTAATTAAAAACATGAATCCTATAATGATTGTAATTGAATAAATAAGAAAACTATCTCTAAGCATGTATAAACGAATTGGAAACCAGAAAATAAAGAAAGCCTGTAAATAAATTAACTACAAGATTAAGAAAGAAAGGAACAAACTTTATTTAAAGAAAATTTGTAATTCAAACAATAAAAGTACCTCCTTGATCGAGAATTATTTTCTATGGTTCTAAGCTACTCTCCTACCCTCCTCTCTATGAAAAACTAATCAGAACTCTCTTTTCTAAGTCATTATAAAGATACAAATCCATTTTAGAAGAGTTTGTAACATATTATAACTCTTTAGACCAATCCGCATTCAAGTGAAAATTCGCGCATCAGGTACCCAGAACCGGTTCCCCCCCCCCCCCCCCCCCGGAACCGGTTCACCCTGTGGTTCTGGGGAACATGCTGGAAATTCAACACTTAGAAATATTTTCATGCTTTATTCTTTTCTTTCTTGGATTTTTTCTCAACTTCAAATGATCATAACTCCTTAATTGTAGCTCAGATTTGGGTGCCGTTTTTTGCAGTGTTATTGTTGTTCCGAGATATTCAACTTTCCAGTTGGACATACCTTCGGGATCAAGCTGAAGAATTATGAAAATGCCCTTGAACTTGCTTCCCTAGCCTTTCTTTCATTGTTTCGATTTCTCTTTCTCATCTATTGGATACTTTACCTGTAAAACACATAAGAGAAACACAAAACATGAAATACTTGCCAACGAAGGTTAGTAGAATAATTATGAGTTAAATCCATATCAGTTGCACCACTTGGGTTAACAAATGTACCGAAATTAAGGGGATAAATATACAATATTTATGCCCGATCAGGGCCACCGTTCTTTATCATGTTAATTATCCTCCGAACAATCCAATGGACCCAAAAAATAAATAAAATAACTCGATACATGGCCCATCATAAGATGACATCGCCACCATAAAATCTTTTGCATCACCTCCATAATAACACCTGGCATACTCTCCAACCAGAGTTAAAGGCCTAGTCTTTAGATAATAAATAAAATCGTAGCCGACAGCACACCCCATCTAATGGGTGGTTTGGCTATATAATGCCTATGGATTCTCTAATAATAATCAAAATAATATCATTCTCTCAATTAAATAAATTTCATGTTAAATTCTAATAAATAAAGTGTACATGTATTTTATCCAATTTCTATAACCCAACATGCTCGTAAAATCGACTAGTTTCGTTATCCCAGACTACACGACATGAAAATAATACAAATAAAATTGGTTCAATAACGAATATAGTATAAAAATACATAATGCATATAAATGCAACACATTGCATGTATATTGAAGGTCTTATATAAAGCACACCTAGGATTTGCTTTTCGTGCTTTAGCTATATAGGACTTCATCTAGTTGGACTTGAATTTTGACAAAATATTTATGTAATTTAGGATTGTGTGCCGCCCCTATCGTCACCAAGCTCTCCTTGTCCATCTACATAAAATGAGCACTCGATTCAGTCCGCCCTCTCAGAAAAAGGTAATTCTCATTTTCTATGGCTCATAGGAATTTTTATCACATAGGACATGACACCACATTGCATTTGCATGTCATTTATCATATCTTATGATAGTGGTGAGTTTCGTCATAATAATTTTTTTTGAGTTCAATATTTTAATTTGAAGCTTTTATAAAAATTAAGATTTTTGTGTAAATAAATTTTTGACACAAAATATTTTTTTTAATAAAATTTTCAGAATAACATATTCGAAGTTAAAAATAATTGTTATGCGATATATATATTTTTACAGATATGTGTATGTTATATATATATATAATGCTTGCGTGCGTATAATATATATTATATATTAGTCATGCTTGTATATTATATATATATATATATATATATATATATATATATATATATATATATATATATATATATATATATATATATATGCTGACATGTATGCTTTTAGGAATTGCCTTAGGCATTCGATTTGACCCTTTTTGGCCTTACACGATTTGACCAATGCATGTGTGTATTATTGTATGTTTATCTGCATACGTTTTTATATATAATATATATGCATGTTGGTATGTATGTATATATATATGTTGTCAGGATTGTCCTTGTAGGAGGACCAATACCATGCGCCTGTCTCTAGCCTATAAAGGCATGCCTAGCATACAATCTGATGGCGTGTATGAGACCCTATCAGGTCGATCTGTTCCTAGAAGACAAGACCTCTCAGTTCTGTTGAGTTGACCGTACCTTGCTTTGTTTTATCGCCCATTATTTTTGAAATTAAGAATAGCTTGGTGTTTAGTTTTTACCAAAACAAAGTCGTTTCAGTTATTTTCCAATGGTAAAATTTTTATGCGCCTTTGATACGCTATGTCACAACTGTCCTTAACTCTTTTAAAACGGTAACATTTTAGTGCGTTACAGCTGTCATTCAGTTTTTCAAAACGACGGTGTTTTAATAAACGTTTTTTTTATTATTTTGTTAGTGTGTAACAGCTTGCACTACACGTGTCACATTTTTAACACAACATTTTGTGTTTCTTTTACAGTCTCTAGATTTATTTTAATCTATGGTTGTGTATTCTTCTTTCACAATCCTTGTGACTTATTTTAGCCCAATCAGACTGGTTCACTCTTGGCTATAAATACAGACCTTTGGTCTTTATTTTTTTCAACCGAGATAATTCATTTTTATGCCAAAGTTCTGCCAAAATTATTTTTGAGAGAGAGAGATTATACACCAATACTTTTCAGAGATAAATCTTTTGTGTGTTCTTCAAAAGCCATTGCTGAGTCTCAAAACCTTGTTGTGGATTCAAGCGTGGATGCTTTTATTTTCAGAATCTCTCATCTCAGATTTTGTTGATTTTTCATTCTGAAAAATCTGGTTGTAAGTGTTCTTATTGTTGTTCTTATTTTACTTGTATTTTCAGATCTGTTTTCTGCTAGATCTAAAATATTTGTGTAGTGTCCTGCTGAAATATAGTTTATATATACAGAAACACTACACACATGAACAACTACTAGTGATCTGTATTGTTTAAAACATTTTGTTTTAAATTTTCAAGAAATCTGTTACAGAATACAAAAAGTTATTTCTGGTTTAGTTGTTTAAACCTAGACTTCTTGAAACTTAGTTTCGAAATAAGAACTACCTGATTTTCTGTATTGAAATAAATTTTTGAAATCTATTCTTTCTTTATTCAAGACTGCATGTAGAAGAATTTATCATATTCTAAATTGTTAAAACTGTTCAAGCTATTTTGTGGTAATATATTAGATTAACATCTGTTTTAATCTAAATATTTGTTGTAACAGTTACATGATATTTTCAGTCTTGATTCTTGTGTGAATATGAAATCTTGCTTGATTAAGTGATTTTCAGGATCTGTTTCATATCATATCAGTCACACATATTCTATCACATTATAATCACGTAGACACATTTATTGTGTAAATATTTGAACAAGTCTAGTGTTCAAGATTTGAAAGAAAGAAAAGAAATCTTTTCAAAACTGATTTGAAAGTCAAGAAGACTTGACTTGAATGACATAATACTTGCGAAGATATATAGGAAATATAATCTGTTGCATTGCATTCTGTGTGTATTCATTAAGTGTGGGTGTGTATTCATATAGGATAGTACACCACACACTATCCCTTCACTAGAAAATAAAATCATAGGCACTGAGCTAATCTTGAGCTAGAAGAGCAGAAGGGAGATTCTGAGAAGTGTAGAACGCAAGAACAAGCGATGACAGTTTTAAAGAGAGAAGAGAACAAGCAACCAGGCAGGAGTCTTGGCCGAGTGGGCTAATCGCTATATCTTTCTTCTTTATTTGTCGAGTTTGTTGTTTGTAAATCGTCCCTATTGATTTATTGTTTTAGTAGAAGTAGATTAGGTAACTCCTAGAGGAGTCCGTCGTTTTCCCGGGGAAGGGTTTTTTCGACGTAAAATAAATACCTTGTGCTTTATATTTTTCGTATATCACCTCACATAAACTCACCTAAAACTGAATTGGTTATTATTTTTGTAAATCACCTTGATTTAACAAGATAATAATTTGGACTGTTAATTAACTTTGAAAATCAAATTAATTTTCATAAAGTTAACAAATTAAGTAAAAGTTTAATTTGGTCCCCTTTGTATCATTCGTATAAACTCGTAGGTTTAAGGTGTTTACTCAACAATAATTTTACTTTCGCACATAAAAGCCTTTGTGGATCGCCCTAGTTGCTGGGTTCCTACAAGTGGTATCAGAGCTAGACTTTTAAAGATCATTTTCAAAACTTTTGTTAAACTCTTTTTACCATGTTTTAATGGATGATTCAAGTCAATTAATTAGGTTTGAAAATTCTGAATCAAACTGCATTGCATTTTTTGGGAAAGTTTATGATTATTGTAGAGATGTGTATTTAGCAGGAATGACTGATTCTGAATATGATTCTCATTCTGAATCTGATGATGTGCTTGATTTAATTGATGCTGCTAAATCTTTATTAGCTAGTCAACCTTGTATGCTTAAAATAACTTCTTTGTTTGATGCTAAACGTGTCGTATATGACGCTGAATTTGATGATAGAAACAATTCACACACAGACACTAATGAGCATGAAAATTTTGTTGGCTATGATGATTACTCGGAATTGTATGTCAGGACTTTGCAGAATAGGCAAGAATTATCTAATTTGGTGAAAATTCTTAGTGAGACCTTAGAGAATCAATATAAGATTGTTCAACAAAATTCCATTGAAATGAACAATGTCAAATTTGATTTTGAAAAACAATCACTTGATTTTAAATTTTAGATTACGACTTTGAATGAAAATTTATCTTCTTTGGAAGAAAAATATAATGAAGCACTTTTGCAAGTTGAAAAATCCAAACAAGTTTGTGAAACAACTTTCAAAATGTGTCGTAGTCGTGATATAAAATGTTTCGACCTTGACGAATTGCTTGCTGAACAACAATATAAGGGTGATACTAGAGGATTTGGATATGAGGGTCCTCTTGAAAAAGTTTATCCAAGTAGACCAATATTATTTGTAAAAGCCCAAGAAGAAATGGTTCTTCCGTTGGAAAGTAAGTTGTGTGAAAAGGATAAGGGAAAACAAGTCTTAATTGAAAGTGATTTTGAAAATGACATTGATACTTTCATTGAAAATTTTGTAGAACCATCTACATCAAAATATTGCCCTCCGGCCAATAGACTCTATAGACCTCTTAAACCTTTTATTCGTAATGCATCCGTCAAGCATGTAGAGGAAAAACACTACAAATCAGACTTACCTACTTCTAGTAAATTTTGTATTAGGTGTGATGTTTTTGGTCACCAAAACTGGGAGTGCCTTGGTAATCGCAAGAAAGGTACTCATTTTAAAAGTCATAACCCAAATGTGAAGCGATTTACAAATTTTCATAGGCAGCGCACTAATAATAATTGGAATCATTTCTTCAATAAGTCTAGGCCTCATGTTAACAATAACACATTTTCGAAAGATAAATCTTAGGCTGAATTTTTGAAAGATAAATCTTATCCTAAATTCCAAAAGGCACAAAAACCTTTGAAAATTCAGCCTATTTGGATTAGGACTTGTGACTTTAGACCTCAAATGGATTTTTTAAAGTCTAAGAAATGTCCAACTAATGTATGTGACGCTAGCGAGTGTGAGAAAATCATTAAGTCTCCTCACGTGAAGGTTAAGGACTAAAACACCACCAAACCCTCAGATTTATTCAATGATGGGGGAGGTGAGTTTAATCAAAACAGAGTTACCAAGTATTGTGATGCTAATGGATATTCGTACCAGTTTAATGCTCCAAAAAATCTTAAACAATTAGGTATGTTCCTTCTATTGCTTGTGATTTTTAGCTTGCTGATATGGTTTATATACCTTAAGATAACTCTTGTTTTGAAGTAAGTTCAACATTTGATTGGAGAGATTGTACTTGAATTTTTGCTTGTGTTTATTCTGCTCTTTGTTTACTAGATCTTCGAGGTTTTAGGATAAAGGTATCTACTAATAACCGGTATCTCTTAAAGCCATGTGTAATGTAGGAGACGCTTATTTTGCAGATTATGAACACTTATTTTTCTTCGTCTTACCATTGTCTAATTTAGTCAAAATGGGGGAGAGTTGAGTACATATTCTAGTCTTGTGTTGTTGATATTCTTCATACATATCCTGTCTTATAATTTTCTGCACATTTAATTCTGTCATATTAATATTTTGGTAGAGCAAATGCTACTAACTTGATTTCTCGGCAGAAAAAGTGTATTTATGTTTTGCAGGTCTTCATCAACCGCGCATCCGAGTCGTGTGTCTTTTTCTTTTCTAGGATGGGTGGATAGTTAGATACTCTTTTGTATAGGACATAATAGGAATTATTTTTCCTTTGTATATCATTTGATGTACTCAAGGGTTTTGTCAAAATTAGTCCAATGGGGGAGTTTGAAGGTCCCTATATAGAGCACACCTAGGATTTTCTTTTCGTGCTTTAGCTATATAGGACTTCATCTAGTTGGACTTGAATTTTGAAAAAATATTTCTGTAATATAGGATTGTGTGTCGCCCATATCTTCGCCAAGCTCTCCTTGTCCATCTACATCAAATGAGCACTCGATTCAGTCCGCCCTCTCAGAAAAAGGTAATTCTCATTTTCTATGGCTCATAGGAATTTTTATCACGTAGGACACGACACCACATTGCATTTATATGTCAATTATCATATCGTATGATAGTGATGAGTTTCGTCATAATAATTTTTTTTTAGTTCAATAATTTAATTTGAAGCTTTTATAAAAATTAAGATTTGTGTGAAAATAAATTTTTGACACAAAATATTTTTTTTAAAAAATTTTCAGAATAACATATTCGAAGTTAAAAATAATTGTTATGCGATATATATATTTTTACAGATATATATATATATATATATATATATAATGCCTGCCTGCCTGCGTGCGTATAATATAAATTATATATTAGTCATGCTTGTATATTATATATATATATATGTTGACATGTATGCTTTTAGGAATTGCCTTAGGCATTCGATTTGACCCTTTTTGGCCTTACATGATTTGACCAATGCATGTGTGTATTATTGTATGTTTATCTGCACACATTTTTATATATAATATATATGCATGTTGGTATGTATGTATGCTATAATATATATATATATATATATATATATATATGTTTTTATGTTGTCAGGATTGTCCTTGTAGGAGGACCAATACCATGCGCCTGTCTCTAGCCTGTAAAGTCATGCCTAGTGTTGATGTAAAAAACTAGATTGCTCTAATTATTCAATCACAGATAAATAAATAAGACAAAGATTTTTAAAGTGGTTCGGCTAGGAATAAAGCCTACGTCCACTGTTATGTTATTGCTGAGTGTTTGCAGAATTCTTGATTACAAGTTCTCTCCAGAAATTCCGGTCCCTTTGAATGGGGTTGATACAAGGTATTTATAGCCTGGAGCCTGTACATGAAAGGTTCGATACATTAAATGATATACATGTGAAAGGGTAATACATTTAATGCAGCGTGCGCGTCAAGAATATAAGCATTCAATGAATATTTGAACTGTTGATTATCTGGCAATTAATGATACGACCGAGTTGTAGCTCGGACCGCCATAGTTGCTCGTTGATCAGGAGTTCCTCGGAGCACTAGAGTACCTCGGAGCGCTAGAGTTCCTCGGTGTATCCTCGTTGCTCGGAAAGAATCATGGTTGGTCGGGAAATGAACTTCCTCGCTGCTATTGTGCCACGTAGATTGACACGTGTCTTCGTATTATTCGTCCACATCAGCATATCAATTTTGGTATCAACAGAAGCCCCCAATGTTTCATATTTCGAACTTTGAGGAGTATGGAACATTCTTTCTCGGTTTATGGCAATATTAAATGACTTTCCTGGGTTTCATGAACATTGTGTTCAAATTTCCTTCTCATTTCGCAGCTTTCGCCTTTTTTTTTGAATTTTTTATAAGCGCTTCGATCTCCATGCAGTTTTTGTCCTTTTAGCCGCTGGAAGTTCAGTAGTTTCTTTTTGGTAATCATTTCTTTCGCCGTTTCCCAATGCAAAGTATTTAAACTTCTTAGGTAACCATACCGTCTTCTACGTTTTCCAATTTTCTGCCTTCAAGCTTTCTATTCTCTCCTTCTCTCTTGTGCGTTCATCTTTTCCTTCGTTAGTTGTCAGCAGACCTCCTTCCTTCCTGTAAGATTTTCTTCCTTCTTCTTTTATTCATCATGGTTTACATTATTGAATCTCTTGAAAAGTTCCGCTCTGACTTTTCCATCCCATCTTGGGTAATCTTGGAGGAACTTTCTGAACCTCAAAATTATTTTCGTCTGGCTGATGGACATTGGTTCCCCAGTCTTTTTATTGCTGAATGTGGTTTTTCCTTTCCACCAAATCCATTGTGTCTTGAGTTTTGTCAATATTTTGATCTTGTCCCTGCAAAAATAGCCCCCAATTCATGGAGAATAATTAATGGGGTGCACAAATTAAATCTAACTCATGGGACTCGTATTGGGATCCCTGAGATTATGTACTGCTATAAGTGGGCCACTCTAGATAATATTTATTACTTAAAAACTAGGTTTCTGAATAGGGCTCTTGTAGTTAACCTCCCTGACTCAAATAGATATTATTTTGAACATGGGTTGGTTATAAAAAATTGGCAATATGCCCCTTTAACTGGAGATGAAGTATACAACGGTCCCAGATGCCCCCCATATGGCAATAGGATAGGTTTATTTTTCATTTTATTTTACTTATGAAATTATGCTTTCATCATGTTTGACAAAATGTATGATTGATATCTCGTTATGTATTTATTTGCAGTTGATAGCAAAAGAAGAACTCCAAAAGAATCAGAGGTTAATATCAAGCATCTGAAACTTATCTGGGGTTTACACAAGAACATTGCAGACGAACACATCAGGTCTGCCTCATATCTGCTACAGTATAAGAGTTACACAACCTCTTATACTGCTCGCCCTGTTGAACCAGCTTCAACTCCAGAAGGTTCATCTTCAGATTCTCATCTTCCTTTAAGTCAAAGGATGGGTAAGAAAAGAGCTCCTCCTGCTCTCTTTGATGATGTTACTTCTGTTGTTGGGGCCAAGAAAAGCAAAACTGATGCCCCAGAGGCTGGGTCTTCTAAAGCTACCGAGAAGCCCCCAATGGTTCCGAGCAAGAAAAATGCTCCTGTAGATGTAATTACAATCTCTCCGACCAAGACTTCTTTGGTTGAAGGTTCTGAACTCCCGTTGAGGAGATTGAGGAAATCATCCTTGGTTACTCCGGCTGAAACTGCCTCCTCTCTACCTGCTGGTGGTACTGATGTTCCAAACATCATTCTTCCAAGTTCTGCAATGAGCTCGGTCGTACCCAGGTCCATGGTATTGATGAAAGAATTCCTAGGGATATGCTGACATCCTTAGCTGCTCGTCACCTTGCTTCAGTAAATTTCTCATACTTCTGGTTTTTCTTTCTTTCTCTGAAAGCTTGTATTTTGTATTGACTTTGCTATTTTTCTCATCTTTCAGCTGGTGAACTGTTTCAATAATATTGTGAAGAAGGATGAAGCTATTAAATCTTCAAGCTCCTCGTCAGGTGTAGAGGATGCTCTGTTGGGTTTGACCCAGTCTTTAAAGGAATCTCGTCAACAGTATGTTGACGAAAAAGCTGTTTGGGAGAAAAAGTTAGCTGTGGCTCAAGCTGAGAAGGTGAAAATGGCCGAAACCTCCAAGAATTTGGAGGATAAAGTAAAAGGTTTAGAGGTTAAACATCAGGAATATGATGGCCAGCTGAAAAAGGCAGAGGAAGAGTTATCTACCCTGCGAGATATCAAGGTCAAAAAAGAAGAATTGGATGTGAAGCTCTCCTCGGAGAAATTAAGAAGAAAAGCCGCGGTCAAAAAATCCTTCAGCGCTGGCTGGGAGAAAGGATGGGATAAGGGGATTGCTGCTATGACATCCCAAGTCCAATATGGGAAGTTGAAATACTTCCACGATGGTTGGGTAGCTGCACTGCAAGAGTTGAAGGTCAAAGACGATTCTGAGTTATTCCAACAACACCTCCCTGGTCCTCCTCCAGCAATTGTGGAAGAAGAAGAAGATGAGTCTGTCTCAGATGAATCTTCTATGGCTATGGGTGACCCAGTCTCTGCTTCTCAACCCTCTATCATCGAGGACATTTCTTCTATGCCTCCTCCTGCCAAGAAGATTCCTGCTGATCAAACCGTTGTTACCACCGAGCAACCGAGCTCCTCGTCCCAGCCTCCCGAGAAAGTCTTGGGGGACAAGGAAAAGATGTGAAGTTGTTCGGTATCATTTCTATATTTCATTACTTGTAATCGAACAATGTAACCTTTTGATGATCTAATAAAATACATCTTCATTCCTCTTCTTTATTGATACTCTGTCTGCTTTTATTTATTAACTCCTACTTCCTCTTCTTTATTAGTTTTTGGCCAGAATGGAATTGATATCTGCTCCTGATACTGAGTTGATGCGACAATGCAATGGATATTATAAAGCTGGTCATACAGACCTAAGTGTATCAGAGATTGTCGACATCCTTGGTCACGATGCCTCAGAACAAGCAGTTGAGGCTTACCGGTATCTGAAGGATTTACTTGATAGATCTGTGGCCAATAATGTGGCATACTACGAATTGATCGAGGAACTTCATGGTTCCATAGAGGATCTTCAAAATAAACACAATGCATCAATGGCTTCGTTGCACAAGGATTATGAAAATAGATACCAGCAGCTCTCTTCTGAAACAGGCCATAAGAAGATCATTGCTGGATATGATATTAGGGAAAGGACCCTAAAAGGTGAAGTTGAAGCTTGAAAGCAGATTGCCGAGATCCTGGAACAAGAAAATAATAATTTACAAAAAAAGTTGGCTCAATATGAATCTGCAACGTCATCTTCCACTGCTCTAGTGCCCGTTACTGATGAAGGTTTCTCTTTCTTAGAGGTCGAAAATGCCAAATTAAGGCAAGAACTGGATGATTTAAGAAGATCTGCTATTTTTGGGACTGCTCGTGGACGAGGAAGAGGTTCTCGGGGGCGAGGAAGAGCTGCTCAAAATGTTGCCGAGGAGCAAAGTTCTCCAGTCGCTTCTCGGAGCCGATCAAGAGTTCTTAGTCGCAATGTTGAAGAGGCTCGTACCCAATCTACTTTGGAAACTCAAGCATTCCAATTAAACGTCAAAGATCAGGCTCTATCAGAAATGTCCAAGAAAAATCTATCCCTGGAAGATCAACTTACTGCAACGAAGTCTGCTCTACATACTAAGGATCTTTTTGCCAAGAACCTTCTCGAAGAATTGGATAGATTAACCTTTCAATTTCATAAGCAACCCAGGGAATTCTGGATGGCAGGATATAATGAAGCTCTTGTTCATTTGGATGCTCGTATTGAACATGCCAACAATGAAGGTTATAAGCAGGGATGGTTGAACGCCCTGGGTGTATTAAAATTGGAGCGAGGGCATTTTTTATGGGATTATCATGCTCCGGGGTTACTAGATTTGCCTGTGCCACCTTTCAAATTGGACATGGCCTGGATCCCAGCTCGTTCCATTCCTCGTAGCCTAATTTCAAAATACCTCGGTGATTATAGCCTTCACTCCCAAATCGAAGTATCTCGTCCAGAGCATCTAATGGATACACCTTCAATAATGAATGTCAGAATGCTGAAGGACTTGAACTTTATTAATTCTCCTCTTTGCTTGGAAGATCCTCCTGCTGGCGAAGAGCCTGTCTCAAAAGCAAAGGGCAAGAAACCAATAGAATAGGAATCTTAATGTAATAGTCAGCACATACATGTAATATGTAACTTATTTTGAATTTTTAATGAAAGACTTCATTTTTGTTTGTAAATCTGTATTGGTATTATCTCGTGTTTATCAAACACTTTACACTTATGCATATGTATCTGTTAAAAAGATAACAATAATATTGTTCATTGAGCAACTTAATAAAAAGTTACAAGTATCAAGGTTATTCAATCACTTAATAATAAAGTAATGAGTATAAATTGTTCCAACTGTTTCCAACCAACCATGATGGATGAATAATGTTTGTCGACCAACTACAGTTGATGGGTCTTTATCCCCGACCAGCCATACTTGGTTCAATTTCAAATATTTTGTTCTTCAAAGAACTTTTTGTAATAATCTTACCTCCCGACCAACATAAGTTGTAATTTGAGAGTATATTTGTATCTTACCAACACCGTAATTGATCATGCTGGTGTACACCTCCTAACCAAAGGAGTAGTAGTGGTAATAGTAGTGGTTCTTTCGAACTTTTTGGCTCGTTGAGCTGTCCACTAGATATCTTACCAACCGTAGTTGGTCACACTAGTGTCGCCTCCTAACCAAAGGAGTAGTTTTTTGGCTCATACGAGCTTTTTGGCTCTTTCGAGCTGTCCACTAGATATCTTACCAACCGTAGTTGGTCACACTAGTGTCACCTCCTAACCAAAGGAGTAGTTTTTTGGCTCATACGAGCTTTTTGGCTCTTTCGAGCTGTCCACTAGATATCTTACCAACCGTAGTTGGTCACACTAGTGTCGCCTCCTAACCAAAGGAGTATTTTTTGGCTCATACGAGCTGTCCACTAGATATCTTACCAACCGTAGTTGGTCACACTAGTGTCGCCTCCTAACCAAAGGAGTATTTTTTGGCTCATACGAGCTGTCCACTAGATATCTTACCAACCGTAGTTGGTCACACTAGTGTCGCCTCCTAACCAAAGGAGTATTTAAATTGTTCTCGCCCTTTTATCAACCGGAATTGATCGTGGGTCTGAACTATAGTCTTCTTCTTATTATCAAGCAGCGTAGTGTACAACACTAGTATTCCCCGAAAAACTTTCAACAGAAAGAAAATGGTGAAACATCCTCGTTTTATTCATAATGAAGGAAATGCTTTACATGTTACATTACTGATAATACTTGCGCAAGTGTTCATCATTCCATGCATTCTTAAATTCTTCTCCCTCTAGAGTTGCTATTCTGTAAGTTCCTGGACGAATAACCTCTGTAACTCGGTAAGGTCCATGCCAGTTTGCTTCCAACTTATTTTGCTTCTGAATGACTCTCTTTAGCACATAATCCCCTTCTTTTAAATCACATTTCTTCACCCTTTTGTTGTAGAATAGAGCTGTACGTTGTTGGTAAGCAGCATTCCTAATGGCTGCCTCTTCCCTAACCTCATCGAGCATATCCAAATCCAGTCTTCTCATCAAATCGCTGACTGGGGAATTAAAATTCAATACTCTATGCGTTGGGAGACCCAACTCGGCAGGTATCACAGCCTCACTTCCAAATGCTAGCATATATGGTGATTCTCCAGTTGCTGCTCGGGGAGTTATTCGGTAAGCCCATAGTACTGATTGGAGCTCATTGATCCAATTTGCTTTAGCTTCACTTAACCTCTTCTTCAAACCATTTAGTAATGTTCTGTTTGTCACCTCAGTCTGTCCATTGCTTTGGGGATGGCCTGGTGCTGAATGATACTTCAAAATGTTCGACTGATGACAATAGGCATCAAATTCTTCATTATCGAATTGTGTTCCATGGTCTGTGATGAAAGCATGGGGGAGACCATATCGACAAATGATGTTCTTCCAAATGAACTGATATACCTTCTCGTACGTCATATCAATTAGTGGTTCAGCTTCCACCCACTTAGTAAAGTAATCCACTGCCACGACGAGATACTTGAACCTTCCTCGGGTCGTCGGCAATGGTCCAACCAGATCAACCCGCCACATGGCAAATGGCCAAGGTGAGGTTATGGGTGTCAACAATGCTTGTGGAGTTCTTCGGATGGAGGAAAAACGTTGGCACTTGTCACACTTCTTGGCATAGGCTATACAATCAGCCCTCATCGTCGGCCAGTAATATCCCTGTGTCATTACCCTTTGCAAAAGTGTCCGACCTGCTACATGAGCTCCACAAGATCCTTCATGGATTTCTTCAACCAATTCTTTGACTTCTGATGGATGCACACATCTCTGCAAACCTTCCATAATTCCTCGTCTATACAAAACACCATTAGTTAACACATACCGAGCAACTTTATACTTCAATTTCTTTGCAGTTAGCTTGTCCTCTGGTAATTCTCCTTCTTCAATGTATGCCCTGATAGGATCCATCCAAGATGGTCCTAAATCAAGGGTTATTATATTCACCATCAGGTCTTCTTCTATGCTCCGACTTTCTAATACTTCAATTGGTATCGTTCTTCGCAGCTCGGTGCGCGTAGCTGACGCTAAGCGGGCCAATGCGTCTGCTCTAGCATTCTCCATCCTCGGTATTCTCACCAATTGAATAGCATCAAATTCTGCCAATAACTCCATCACCTTCGCATGGTACTTCACCATTAATTCTCCCTTAACTGCATATACTCCCATAATTTGATTCACAATTAATTGAGAATCACTGAAAGCAATTACTTGCCGTGCTTCCATAACTTTCGCCAAATGAAAACCTGCTATCATGGCCTCATACTCAGCCTCATTATTGGAAGCCTTGAATTGGAATCGCAAGGCATACTCCATGTCAACATCATCAAGGGTGTTTAAAAAAATCCCTGCTCCACAACCAGCTGTGCAAGATGATCCATCTACATATAATCTCCATGTAGGTAACTCGTCTTCAAATTTCTTATCTGTTAGAGTTCCTCGGTAAAATATCATCTGTTTTCTTTCATCATCCACGGGTATCCTTCGTTCCTCGTCGGTCATCTGTTCGCGCCCTTTTACCAACCGGAGTTGGTCTGGGTTTGAATATGATGATTTTTCTACATCCACAAGTCCTTTTACCAACCTTGGTTGGTCTGGACCTGTGTCTGTTGATCCTGTATCGTCCACAGGTAGGTCAGCAAGTACCTTTTGTTCCTCGGGGGTATCAGGGTATGTGAATTCTGTTATAAAATCTGCTACAGCTTGCCCCTTTAATGATGATCTGGGTTCGTACACAATATCATATTCACCGAGTTCTATTGCCCAATACATCAATCTTCCTGATTTTTCTGGCTTGTGAAGGGCTTGTCTTAATGGCATGTCAGTATATACAATGATTGTATGGGCCTGGAAGTATGGCCTCATTCTTCTACTTGCTTCAATTAATGCCAGTGCCAATTTTTCTAGCTTTGGGTACCTGATTTCTGCACCTCGGAAAGCCTTACTTGTGTAATAAATTGGCTTCTGGACTCCATTCTCCAATTTGATCAACGCCGAGCTGACTGCATTCTCTGATACTGCCAGATACAAGTACAACTTTTCTCCTGTTATTGGCCTAGACAACAATGGTGGAGCTCCCAAATACTTCTTCAAATCTTGAAAGGCCTTCTCACATTCATCAGTCCACTCAAAACTTTTTCGCAGTGTTTTGAAGAATGGGAGGCATTTATCAGTTGCTCGGGATACAAATCTGTTGAGCGCTGCAACTCGTCCGGTAAGACTCTGTACTTCTTTCCTCGTCGTTGGAGATCGCAGCCCTAAAAGAGCTTTAATCTTTTCTGGATTTGCCTCAATACCTCGTTGATTGACGATGTATCCGAGGAACATTCCTTCTCGTACTCCAAAGGTACACTTCGTCGGGTTGAGCTTCATTTGGTATTTATCCGGTTGATCAAAGGTCTGGCCTAAGTCAACTAGATGATCAGTAGCTCTCTTGCTTTTGGTGAGCATGTCGTCGACATAGACTTCCATATTGCAACTGATTTGTTCGGCAAAAACCTTGTTCATCAGCCGCTGATATGTTGCACCTGCATTTTTTAAACCAAAAGGCATAACATTATAACAATAAGTTCCCCTTGGGGTAATACAAGAAGTACTTTCCCTGTCTTTAGGCTTCATTTTGATATGATTTTAGCCAGAATATGCATCCATGAAGCTGAGTAGCTCATGTCCCGAGGTAGCATACACTAGCTGATCAATTCTGGGCAATGGAAAATGATCTTTTGGGCATGCCTTGTTAAGATCGGTAAAATCAACACACATTCTCCATTTGTTGTTCTTCTTCTTTACCATCACCACATTTGCCAACGAATCTGGATATTTCACATCTTCAATGAATTGGGCTTTCTGGAGTTTCTCGACCTCCTCTTGTATGGCCTGGTTCTTCTCGGGACTAAACACTCTTCTTCTCTGCTTCACATGCTTGATCTCCTTATTCACATTGAGTTCATGACATAAGAAGTTTGGATCTATTCCTGGCATGTCTTCATGACTCCAAGCAAAAGTATTCTTCCTGTTTCTCAAGAAAGTTATCAACTCCTGTTTTATTGAAACATCCAACGACGATCCTATCTGGGTTACTCGTTCAGGATGCTCGTCGTCCAGAATAACATTTTCTGTAGATTCCACCTCCTGCCCTTTTACGAGTTGAGATTCATCCCTAGGGTCAAGAGTTTCAATTTCTGTACCTTCCTCCACTTGGTAAGTAGTAGTCTTTTTCCTTGACTCTTCAAGTTCCTCTTGCTCGGCAGACGAATAATAGCATTCCCGAGCTACTTTTTGATCAACTTTCATAATTCCGACTCCAAAATTCGTTGGGAATTTCAAACACTGATGTACTGTAGATGGAACTGCCTCGAACTTCTTCAATCCAACTCTTCCCATGATGATGTTGTAGGCTGACTGCACATTCTTATCCATCACAAAGAAGCGTATTCTTTCTGTTCGACAAGCAGGCCAAGTTCCAATGAGTGTATCCAACTTGATCGTCCCAAGTGGAAAAACTTTCTCGCCAGCAAAACCCAGAAGGGGTCTATGATAAGGTTCCAATTGAGATAATTTCAAATTCAAGCTATCAAAGCATGAGTAATACATGATGTCTTCCGAACTACCGTTGTCTACTAACACCCTTGAAATGACCACGTCCTTCATCCTCATTTTGATCACCAAAGGATCATCATGAGGGTAAAGAACACCTGCCAGGTCGTTTTTTGAAAAACCAATCACTAACTTCTCTTTGTTTACCTTCCTCGGCCAGATTTATTCGCTGAATATATGAACAAGCTTGAGCCTCTCCGAGGTAAGCTTTTCTTTCTGCAGTAAGGTCTCCTCCTCCTGCATCTCCTCCTGTAATAACATTACAATCAAATGACCCAAAACGTATGGAAAATACCTCTCGTTCAGGCTGCCTTGGCTTCTTGGGAATATCGGGGTCATCATCTGGATCATCTTCATGGTCCCTCTTCTTTTTCTCCTCGGCACGACGAGGAGATCTAGATCTTTCTCTAGTTCTATCATCATTCTTCCTCTCACCCCTGCGGTCTACATATTTTGACAATTTTCCTCTTCGGATGAGCGTTTCAATCTCGTTCTGAAGGGCTATGCAATTTTTGGTCATATGGCCATGATCTTTGTGAAACTCACAATATTTGGTCTTATTCCTCAGATCGGGATTTGTCCTCAATTTCTCTAGCCACTTGATTTCCTCGCTATTCTTGATTTCTTCCAAAACATGATTAATACCCATTTTCAATGGAGTATAATTATCGTACTTCTTTAGGACTTCCCACGTCGTCCTATTATTTCTGGAATGCTTGTCACCACCATTACCTTTCTGGTCTTTCTTCTTAGACTTGTCGACCTCCACCTTGGTTTCTTTATCCATATTCTTCTTTGCAGCCATAGCCTCCTCGGCATTCATGATTTTGGCCGCTTTTGCCATCAACTCCGACATAGTTTTAGGTGGGTCTTTGGCCAAAGTGTAGTATAACTTGTTAGGTAACAATCCACTCATCAAAGCAGTGATCGCAGTCTTTTCTTCGTAATCTATGACTTCCAACTTCTCGTTATTAAAACGAGTTATGTAATCTCTAGTACTTTCACCTGATTTTTGTCTAACACTTAGCAAGTGTGCTACTCGCTTTACCGGCTTTGCCCCAAAACAAAAATTGCCAATGAACAACTCGGCTAATTGAATAAAAGTTGAAATCTTACCCCGAGGAAGATTATTATACCATATCTGTGCAGATTCGGTAAGAGTTCCCGAGAATGCTCTACACCCCATCTCGTCGGGGACGGCATAAATATCGGCAGCAGCTTGGTATTGTTCTATATGAAGTACAGGATCTGTCTTTCCATCGTACTTGGGGGTCACCACAGGTGCTTTGAATTTCGATGGTGTAGGAAAATCCACAATGGCTTGCACAAAAGGTGTCCCTTGAACTAAAGTTCTCTGTAAGGGGTTTCTTGCCTTAACCATTTTGCCCAGTCTATCCTCCAACCGCTGAATGGAACCTTTCCATGCTTCATTTCCTTCCTCAGGCCGCTTAGTCCGAGCAATTGATTGTTCTGACGTAGCTTCCTGAGATTTATCTCGACGAGTAGCTGGTCGTGATTGTGCTGATCCTTCTCTCAAACCTGATGGTGGCCGAAAACTTCTCGATGGAGCTCTAGGTGGACTCATATTCCTCCTTGGTCCTAATCGACTGAAAGGAGACACCCTGCTTAACCTTTCTAAAGCGCTAGTTCTCTCCGGAGAGAGAGTGATACGTTGATCTGTATCCGTAGCCTGTATTGATGAGGTTCGCCCAGGTTGATAAGAAGAATCATTAGACTCCCCATTACGATATGACGCAGTACGTCTGGATCGTGATTTCCCACGATCACTCCGTTGTCCTGAATAGGTAGGTGCACCGCCTTGAAGAGTTTGAATGAGTTGCCTCATAGATTCTTGCATGGCGGTTTGTCCTTGAGCCAGATTTGTCATAATTCCAGTCAGATCTGGAGGTGCAGATGGATTTGGAAGATTTCCAGTATTTCCAGCATTTCGATTACTGGATTCTGGATTATCTGCCATTGATAATAACTGATTTTTGCGAAAAACGATAGTAACAGTCGTTTCCCACAGACGGCGCCAATCTGTTGATGTAAAAAACTAGATTGCTCTAATTATTCAATCACAGATAAATAAATAAGACAAAGATTTTTAAAGTGGTTCGGCTAGGAATAAAGCCTACGTCCACTGTTATGTTATTGCTGAGTGTTTGCAGAATTCTTGATTACAAGTTCTCTCCAAAAATTCCGGTCCCTTTGAATGGGGTTGATACAAGGTATTTATAGCCTTGAGGCTGTACATGAAAGGTTCGATACATTAAATGATATACATGTGAAAGGGTAATACATTTAATGCAGCGTGCGCGTCAAGAATATAAGCATTCAATGAATATTTGAACTGTTGATTATCTGGCAATTAATGATACGACCGAGGTGCAGCTCGGACCGCCATAGTTGCTCGTTGATCAGGAGTTCCTCGGAGCACTAGAGTACCTCGGAGCGCTAGAGTTCCTCGGTGCGCTAGAGTTCCTCGGTGTATCCTCGTTGCTCGGAAAGAATCATGGTTGGTTGGGAAATGAACTTCCTCGCTGCTATTGTGCCACGTAGATTGACACGTGTCTTCGTATTATTCGTCCACATCAGCATATCAATTTTGGTATCAACACCTAGTATACAGTCTGATGGCGTGTATAAGACCCTATTAGGTCGATCTATTCCTAGCAGACATGACCTCTCAGGTCTGTTGAGTTGACCGTACCTTGCTTTGTTTTATCGCCCATTGTTTCTGAAATTAAGAATAGCTTGGTGTTTGGTTTTTACCAAAACGAAGTCGTTTCAGTTATTTTCCAACGGTAAAATTTTTATGCGTCTTTGATACACTATGTCACAGCTGGCCTCAACTCTTTTAAAACGGTAACATTTTTGTGCGTTACAGCTGGCATTCAGTTTTTCAGAACGACTGTGTTTTAATAAACGTTTTGTTTATTATTCTGTTAGTGTGTAACAGCTTGCACTATACGTGTCACAAATTTAGCACAATGACGCAACTGAAAATGTGTCTCAGAAGTGAGTTCACTCTAGGCTTAAGTGTAAGCCTATCACTCAAGTAATAATTCCAGTAAGTCGGGTATCGATCCTCAGGGAAGAAGGACAACAGCGTTGTGATGACGGGAAGAAGCGGAGAGACCCTAACTTTGACCCTAAAAAGAAAAGGAAAAATGATTTGGTTCTTGAGATTGATTACATCTAAATGCGATTACAAAATTATGAAGAAATGCAACTATAATAATCTAAATAAATTATGAATGAGAAATAATTTGAAACTTTTTGTTTAAATGATGAGAAAAATAGGACGGGAATACAATCCCCCAACCCTAGTGTAGTGCAGTTATAATATTAATCTTAAATTTATCTGATTGATTTGACCCGTAATTTAGTACTCCCAAGCATTATGTATACGAGGTTCAAGCCCGCGTCATACCTAATCTGAGGATGAGTAAATCAGTATCGCAATAGTAGCACTCGAATTGCACTCTAAATCATCATGAGTACCCAGAGGCAAACGAGATATAAAGATCTACAACTGTTGTGTAACTACGCAATACGGTCCTAATCAATCACTAAATTCAACGGATTAATTTTATACACACGCACTAACACATCAGGCTGGGTTCATGTACCCCGACCTTAGAAAATCTAGCCTATCATGATTAAAGTGATGGAAACAATGATTACTGTGCAGGTGTTCATGATTACTCTAAAGAAAATTGGAAATTAATGTAGAATGAAATTGGAAACAAGAAATACTTACTAAAATTACTCAAGCAGTAATTGCAACAATGAATGAAACTGGTACTCACAAAAATCACTGAATAATCCTTCAATCTTTGAGTTAAAAATGCAATTGTTAGCTAAACTAGGGTTTCTGGAAAAAGAGAGGAAAAAATCCTACTAATTCTACGTCCCAATAACAATAATAAATTGTGTTTCTATACCCTACAACAATTTCGGAGTTCGGCTGCACTAAGAGTCTTTTTAGGAAGAGATAGGATTTGTAAATCTCAAAGCCCGGACCGGTCCGGGCCTTAGGCGGACCGGTCTGCCCCCTATGCGGATCGGTTCTTTTTATTTTGGGGCGGACCGGTTTGGGGGCGGACCAGTTCCTTTTATTTTTGCCTTCTTCGGTTCGCTTGTGGTCCGGGGTCTTCTGGAGTTTGGCATGGCGGACCGGTCCGGGGTAAGGGCGGACCGGTCCGGATATTTAACTTTTTGACTCCTCTTTGACTGCTCATAACTTTTGTTTCGGGATTCCGATTGAGGTGTCGTTTCTTCGTATGTACTCTTGAATGAGATGTCTTCAACTTCTCTTTAGGTACCTCATCTCAATTCCGGGTGGAAATTCCACTTTTGCTCTTTTGACCTTTCCTTCTTTCTTTCTTGATTCTTCTGGTTTCCTTCTTTCGTTTCTTGCATCAAATACCTGTAGAATCACTACAAAATACCAGAAACTCGGTGTACTCATTAGGATCAGTCACTAGAAAGATTATGAGATAAAGTCAACTCAATTACGTTATTCGAGGTGCTAAAAGTAACTAAATCAAGGGATAAATTAGGAAGAATTTATGCCTAATTAAACCCCCTAACTTAGAACTTTGCGTGTCCCGAGCAATGTAAAAGAATCCTAGCAAGTCTCAACTCTTGAAAATCATTTTATTGGGATAAAATACCTTTTTCGCTAGCAAGCGATTGCATTTAGCGTATGCAACAAGCCTTTAAATCGCTAGGTTACCCTATGAGTGCAAATCAAAGGACTTATCCCCTTCAAATCAGTTATGCACCAACCAAAAACACTTTGGTGCTTCCTCAGAATTTTTAATAATTTACCCTCCAGGCTAGAGGAGATAACAACAGAAAATGTCTCATCCTCTCCTAGGTATGCATATTTAATATGGGAGGGGAGTTTCTTTAATTCGAGGGTTGGAATTTTTTTACTGGAGGGAACCATGTGTGTGTCCCTCAGAGGTAATTCCTCGAATCTAGAAACCCAATTAACCTCTCTCACGTCCTCAACCGACGCACTCTCGTCGAGTAGCTCTCTCAACTCCCCAACTTCCCTCTCGAAGTCGGTGTACGTCCCTTCACCTTCGTGTTTCGCCGCTAAACAGGACTCTAAAGCGTCGCCATAGTAATTATCTTCAAAATACTCCTCTACTATCTCATCTATGAGGTTCACCGCGTGAAGATCATCTTCCTCCTCGACATTTTAGGCTATGTGGAAGATGTTGGCTTCCAAGGTCATGTTCCCAAAGGTGAGTTGCATTCCTCCATTCCTAGTATTGATGATTGCGTTAGCCGTAGCTAGGAAAGGATGCCCAAGGATGATGGGAACATGGTTACTTGAGTTGAAGGAGGGCTCCGTGTCCCAAATGACAAAGTCTACCGGGAAGTAGAAAGTGTCAACTTGGACGATCACGTCCTCGACTTTGCCTCATGGAATCTTCACTGTTCGATTCGTTAATTGGAGAGTGACCTTTGTGGGCTTGAGGTCGCCCAAATCTAGTTTCCTATAGATGGAGTAAGGGAGTATATTAACGCTTGCTCCCAAGTCAAGTAAGGATTTTTTGATTTTATTCTCTCCAATGATGCAGGATATGGTGGGTGCACCAGGATCTTTGAATTTAGGCGGGAGATCATTTAGTAGAATGGAGCTCACGTTCTGGGCTAGAAAGACGTTCTTATTTACCTTCATCTTCCTTTTTATCGTCAACAAATCTTTGATGACTTTGCCATAAGCTGGAATTTGCTTAATGGCATCAAGAAAAGGTAAATTCAGCTTGACCTGCTTTAGTACTTCTAGCACGTCTTCACGTGGGTCTCCTCTATGGGAGGGAATCAACCTTTGAGGAAATGGTGCCGCGGAGGGCGGTTTCACTACTACCTCCGTCTCACTAGCATTTTCTTGGTCACTCTCATTCAAGGGGACATCTTTGGCCTCTTTCGTGCCGGGCGAAATCTCCTTGTCTTTTGTTGTGTCGGGTGGGGGAGGTGATAAATCAACGACTCTCCCACTACGAAGAGTGGTCACAGCTTGACATTCCTCCTGATGTTCAGAGGAGGTGGAGCTAACACTAGTTTGACCTTGGGAGGTCTTTGGTCTTGGGCAGGAAATTTTCCCTTCTCTTGAACACTCAATGAGGTTTGTATTTTTGACAGATTCGCATTTATGTCGCTAATCAGACAATTATATTTGGCATTAGTTACAGTCTGGCTTGCGATGAATTGATTCATGGTATCCTCGAGAGTTCTCCCTTGTGGCGGGATATAATTTCCTTGAGGTGGTGGTGCTTGCACATGTCCTTGCATGTGTGGAGCTTGTTGAAAATGTTGTGGTGGACGAGGGGCAACATGCAAAGGAGGTTTCATTGCGGCATGTTGTTGCCCATAGCTAAAACCGGGATGATTTTTCCATGAAGGGTTGTAGGAATTCCAGTGAAGGGCATCGAAATTACCCTTAAATCCTCCTATACCACTAACTTGCTCCTGAAGCATTACTTTGTAGGCAGGTATCGTCGGACATTCCTCAGTTGAATGGCCCGCCTCACAAATAGCACACACCTTCTCGACGGGGCTCGGTATGTATCGAGTTAGTCCTCTCCCATATATCCCTCGTAGGTCTCGCATCTCTTTCTCAAGTATATCAATCCGACTGTCCGCTATAGAATTCTTTTCTACATGATATAGGCCGGATGCTGACGGAGTGGTGGTAGCTTGACGAATTCAATTTTGAGCATTAGTATCGGAGGTATCCCAGGATTGGGTAGTCTTAGCGACATACCTCAAATGAAGCTCTGCATCTTGGGCGTCTAAATCGACAAAGGGACCACTTCCCATGGTTTCAACAAGTTGCTTGGAATTGAGATTCAGCCCATTATAGAGAAAAAAGATGATTTGTGCTGCATCAAATTCGTGATGGGGGCATGAAGTAACTAACTCATTGAAACGCTCATGACATCGATGAAATGGCTCATTTTCAGATTGTCTGAGTGATTGAATTTGAGCCTTTATGGAAATTGTTCGATGTGGCGGGAAGAATTTCTTGAGAAATCTCGATTGTAACTCGTTCCAAGATGGAATCGAGCTCGGAGAATAAGACCATAGCCAGGTCTTAGCTTTATCTTTGAGTGAGAAAGGGAAGAGTTTGAGGCGGATCACCTCTTGGGTGCAGGTTTGATCATTGAGCGTATTACACACATCCTCAAATTCCATAATATGGAGGTATGGCTTTTCAGAATCCATACCGTGGTAATGTGGTAGCATCTGGATCATTCCATTTTTGAAACGGAATTTCCCGGTATTATACGGGAGTATAATGCATCCCAGAGTGATAGTGCGCTCGGGATATATAAATTCTCTCAGCGGGCGGTATGGGGGCTCTTACTCACCGGTGGGTGCATTACTGTGTTGCGACATCTCTCTCTCACTTAACGACTCGGTGCTCTCATTGGGTGTGCTCGAAGTTTGCTATGACGTGTGTCCTAGGAAGGTAAACGGAGTGTTATTGGATATTGAGTGTGACGATGTGGGAGGCGGGATCCAGAACTGTGGAGCGTTTGGAGTGTGGGGACTATCTGGGTTATACTCAACTATTGGATTTTCGTGAATGCTGGTTGGAGTATTATGGGGAGTGGGATTTTGCATTAAAAGCTTGTGAGAGATGGTGGTGAATATTTTTGTGCTTTTTGAATTTTTTTATAAGTTTTTGGATTTTTAGAGATTTTTGGTCAAAGCTTTGGATTGACTCAATCTAATCCTAAGCCTAACTAGTTCCCCGGCAACGGCGCCAAAAACTTGACGCGACTGAAAATGTGTCTCAGAAGTGCGTTCACTCTAGGCTCAAGTGTAAGCCTATCGCTCAAGTAATAATCCCAGTAAGTCCGGTATCGATCCTCAGGGAAGAAGGACAACAGAGTTGTGACGACGGGAAAAAGCGGAGAGACCCTAACTTTGACCCTAAAAAGAAAAGGAAAAATGATTTGGTTCTTGAGATTGATTACAGCTAAATGCGATTATGAAATTATGAAGAAATGCAACTATACTAATCTACCTAAATTATGAATGAGAAATAATTTGAAACTTTTTGTTTAAATGATGAGAAAAATAGGACGGGAATACAATCCCCCAACCCTAGTGTAGTGCAGTTATAATATTAATCTTAAATTTATCTGATTGATTTGACCCGGAATTTAGTACTCCCAAGCATTATGTATACGAGGTTCAAGCCCGCATCATACCTAATCTGAGGATGAGTAAATCAGTATCGCAATAGTAGCACTCGAATTGCACTCTAAATCATCATGAGTACCCAGAGGCAAACGAGATATAAAGATCTACAACTGTTGTGTAACTACGCAATACGGTCCTAATAAATCACTAAATTCAACGGATTAATTTTATACACACGCACTAACACATCAGGCTGGGTTCATGTACCCTGGCCTTAGAAAATCTAGCCTATCATGATTAAAGTGATGGAAACAATGATTACTGTGCAGGTGTTCGTGATTACTCTAAAGAAAATTGGAAATTAATGTAGAATGAAATTGGAAACAAGAAATACTTACTAAAATTACTCAAGCAGTAATTGCAACAATGAATGAAACTGGTACTCACAAAAATCACTGAATAATCCTTCAATCTTTGAGTTAAAAATGCAATTGTTAGCTAAACTAGGGTTTCTGGAAAAAGAGAGGAAATAATCCTACTAATTCTACGTCCCAATAACAATAATAAATTGTGTTTATATACCCTACAACAATTTCGGAGTTCGGCTGCACTAAGAGTCTTTTTAGGAAGAGATAGGATTTGCAAATCTCGAAGCCCAGACCGGTCCGGGCCTTAGGCGGACCGGTATGCCCCTATGCGGATCGGTTCTTTTTATTTTGGGGCGGACCGATTCGGGGGCGGACCAGTTCCTTTTATTTTTGCCTTCTTCGGTTCGCTTGTGGTCCGGGGTCTTCTGGAGTTTGGCAAGGCGGACCGGTCCGGGGTAAGGGCGGACCGGTCCGGATATTTAACTTTTTGGCTCCTCTTTGACTGCTCATAACTTTTGTTTCGGGATTCCGATTGAGGTGTCGTTTCTTCCTATGTACTCTTGAATGAGATGTCTTCAACTTGTCTTTAGGTACCTCATCTCAATTCCGGGTGGAAATTCCACTTTTGCTCTTTTGACCTTTCCTTCTTTCTTTCTTGATTCTTCTGGTTTCCTTCTTTCGTTTCTTGCATCAAATACCTGTAGAATCACTACAAAATACCAGAAAATCGGTGTACTCATTAGGATCAGTCACTAGCAAGATTATGAGATAAAGTCAACTCAATTATGTTATTCGAGGTGCTAAAAGTAACTAAATCAAGGGATAAATTAGGAAGAATTTATGCCTAATCAAACCCCCTAACTTAGAACTTTGCGTGTCCCGAGCAATGTAAAAGAATCCTAGCAAGTCTCAACTCTTGAAAATCATTTTATTGGGATAAAATACCTTTTTCGCGGGCAAGCGATTGCATTTAGCATATGCAACAAGCCTTTAAACCCCTAGGTTACCCTAGTAGGACGAGTGCTGTCTCGTGAGGGTTTGCAGAGAATATACCCACAAAATTCGACTCAAAGAAAATTCAAAATACGCAAAAATTATATAATTCAATCCTTTTCAGAAAATAATCATCATCAAGTCATGTTCAATGGTCTCAAATCATAGTACGTGTGTGCGAAACCAAAAATTTAATCGCAAATTTCCACCAATTGATCATTACGTTACTTATTCGAAAATTCGTTTTGATTTCAATTCCTCACGGGATGCTCTCACAAACTAACCTCTAGGATTATGGCTATTCTCTTGGTATGCGTGATATGAAGAGTAAATGTAATGGAAGTAAAATCACGCATACAATTAGAAAGACGGAAATTGTATGGTGAAAGAATCTCATCAAAGGATTACAGTTTTAAAAATGGGAACATTGCCTCTATTTCGCGCACTTAATCTCCTTTATTATCTTTTGGTGTTTTAGCTGTCCACGCGGTAGTCAATTTTCACAATTTGGACTCGGTTAGGACCTTTTCGGGTTTTTAGGGTATATTGGGTAAAATGAAGGAGGTAGGGAAGGTTGGAATTGGAAAAGTCATTAATGATGTCCATTTGTGCTTTTTCCGGGCTATTGCTCATTTTTTTTCTTCTTTTTCTATTTTTTTCTGTTTTTCACTTCTTTTCTTTGCTATTTTTGTTGAGCATATTTAATTTTTTCTTGCCCCTTTATATGAAATTATTGGACTTAAATTCTGAATTTTCTCATTTTTCACAATTCCGGGCTATTTGGGTTTTTCGGATTGTCAAACGAAAAGGATAAGTTTTATTCTGCTCAATTGGGCTATCAAAGGGATAATTTTTCACATCTTTTTATGGCTAATATTTTTGGGTAACAAACGATGGCCTACTTCATTGTCCAAAATGCCAATTGCATTACCATATGCGTTTCGAGATGAATTTCAGTTTAGAGATCACTTTGGCACGTTTTTCAAGTCAATATTGCACACATATTTCAAAACCGATCAAAATGAAAGGATTGAGATCCTTGACAACTTTTTAGGCGCTGAAAAGAACTTTGAGTTAACAATTAACTCAGATTGATTTAAAAACTCGCAAAAAGTGATAGGTTCGAATCTCACCGGGTTTGTTAATCTCCACACTTATTCGTTAAGTCGTCAATTTTCGCTCAATTTCCATCTTTGGTCAATTTCGGCTTTGTGTACGTTGAATGTTTACAACTTGAGACTTTAACCCGACTTTTAATGATATTTTTGAAAAATTTAAATTCCAATTTTTCAAAATTTTATGATTTTTTTGGAAATTTCTGGGCATTTTTGAAAATTGGTGAAGTTTTAGAGATACGCACTTGTGACCCCCCCTAACTTAGACTTTTGCATTGTCCTCAAGCAAAAAGGACTAAAATCTAAATAAGGCAAAATAATAAGTGTGATAAATAAAACAAACAAATGGTGAAAATGCAGTTTTTATTACAACAGGACTGTGTTACATGTGCAGGGAAAAACATACAACTGTGAACAGGAAAAATAAGTAAAATGCTGCCAACACCATATATAGCTTCACCGAGGTGGGGGGTGGGAGGAACCGGGCACGGTGGGATCATAGGGGTTATGGTAGTAGGAAGGTAGTGGCTCATTCGTATCCCCTATGCGCCGATAGATGTCCGCTTGGAAGTGGAGAACGATGCTCATGTCGCGCTCGTAGTTGGTCTGAAAGGTGTTGAAATTTGTTTCAAGTTCCGATATACGCGCGGATAGGTCTATTCCCGCCCACTCGAAATCTGGGTCGTCCTCCTCATCCGCCGACTCTTCGTTCTGACCCATATCCCCCATCTCGACGTCCTCACCGGCTGGCCCTGCTTCTTCCTCGCTCTCGCTCGAGGCAGCATCTTCTTCAACGTCATCACCCCACCTAGCCCGGAGGACAGCTAGCTATTTGGCGCTTTTGGTGCGCGTCCCTTGTCCGAAAGGACCGGGGAGGCACGTATGGTCGCTTGGTGCCGCTATGCCAGCATCCTTAAGGATGGAAGTGATCAATCGGGCATAAGGAAGTGGGGTGATGCCCTTCTCATCCAAGGACGCGTTAATGATGTCCGCGTATAAGGTAAGGCCCAAATGGATGGAAGTTTGGGGGTCGAAGAGATGATATGTCAAAGTAGCTTGTCGAGGCCGCATGGCGGAATCATTGGACGTTTGCAATAAGTTGGCGCACACAATCTGAAATGTGAGGTGCACCTTTTCGTTTAGGCATTCAATGGCGACGGTTTGCCCCGTCCAAGCCACGTTCGGTGAAATTCGGGCCATGATAATGTCCTTGTCGACCGGGGGGACGTTTTGGGGATATGTAAATTCTTAGACGTCGGGGACGTCAAACTCGGTCAACTTGGCCGTGAGACGGGCCAAGGAAAATGGAATGGGAGTCCTATCCACGAAAGCTTCGGCCTCGAATTGGCCCGTCCGGACGAGTGTACCATAGAATGAGCGAACTTTGGTTGCCCAAACCGCTTCGCGAGGTTGGTTGAGGAATCGGCACCAGCCTCGAGCCATGAATAGGACAGTGACGGAGTTGGGTAGGGCTTCCCATTGGACAGTGCGCTCCATATGGAGTTTGTGGCCCAAACCGAAGTATTGAGTGCACCACCGCTCCTCTTGGCAGGAACAGAATTCGCCGTGACCGGAGGGTTGGATCACGGTGGAGTCGTATTTGGTGGGGGCAACACGGGGGGCCATGGAAACAGTAGGGATTTATTGCTTGAAACACAAGAGAGGAAGAAGAGAGTGTTTGGTTTGAAGGTGTGAGGAGAAGGGGAGGGTTTGGGGTGTATTTATAGTGGAAAGGGTGAGGGGAGGGGTTGGTTTTGGAGGGAAGGGGTTTGGAGGGAAAAGGGGATGGATTTGGGAGGGAAAGGTTGGGGTTGGGAAGAGGGAAAATGGATTGGAGGGAATGAATGGGATTGGGGGGAAAGGGGGGTGAATCTTGGGAAGGGGCGAAGACAGATCTGTAGAAGGCGGACCGATCTGGGGTAGGGGCGGACCGGTCAGGCCCATTGACTTTTCAAACCCTCGACAGGCGGACCGATTCTTTTAAAAATAAAAGGAACCGGTCCGGGGTCAGACCGGTCCGCCTTAAAAAGGAACCGGTCCGCCCCAGGGCTTTTGGGCTGGAATTCTACTAATTCGGTTTCGAGCTCTCTTCTTCAAAAAATTTCACTTTCTCGATATACTCTCTATCCAATTGGACTAAAAACCCTCTCGATTTCACTGGTCAACACCCTTTTGACTCAAAATTCCCAAAACACACGAATGCTTTTCCCGAACGAAACGAGTCCTAACGACTATCAAAACACACACTACTCTCACACACACGACTCTCAAACACACGACTCTCACCCCATACGCGTCGGGGGTGTGACGACCTCACTTCAATAGCTCATTCAACCCCGTAAACGGGGTTCGACAACCAGACGGTGTCGACTTCTTCCGCACACGCCTCTAGATATGGATTTAGGCGTTGTCCATTCACTTTGAATGTATTTCTCCCTTTTAAATCGTCCAATTCAACAGCTCCATGGGGGAAAACATTCTTCACAACGAACGGGCCAGACCATCGTGACCGCAACTTGCTCGGAAAGAGGTGAAGCCGAGAGTTGTAGAGGAGAAATTTTTGCCCGGGGAAAAACTCTTTTCGTCGAATGATGCTATCATGAGCGAGTTTCATCCTCTCTTTCAAAATTTTGGCATTCTCATATGCATCATTGCGTAGTTCTTCTAACTCATTCAATTGAAGCTTGCAGGATTCACCGGCCTTGTCCATGGCATAGTTCAATTGCTTGATTGCCCAATGCGCTTTGTGTTCGAGCTCAATGGGAAGATGGAAAGGTTTTCCATATACAAAGCGGAAAGGGGACATGCCGAGCTTATTCTTAAATGCGGTACGATAGGCCCATAGCGAATCGTTCAATCTAAGTGACCGATCTTTCCGGGTAGGATTGACGGTCTTTTCGAGAATGTTCTTGATTTCTCGATTCGCTAGTTCGGCCTGCCTATTCATTTGTGGGTGATAAGTCGTTCCCACCTTGTGAACGACACCATACTTCCTCATGAGTTTCGCGAATGGCCTATTGCAAAAGTGGGTGCCATTATCGCTAATTATTGCTTTCGGTGCACCAAAGCGGGAAAGTATGTCTTCCTGCAGGAACTTTATCACCACTTTGTTGTCATTAGTCTTGGTAGCTATATCTTCCACCCATTTAGAAACGTAGTCTACCGAGACAAGGATGTATAGTAATCCAAAGGATGGGGGGAAGGGTCCCATGAAGTCAATACCCCAACATTCGAATATCTCAATATTGAGTATGGGGGTAAGAGGCATCATGTCTCGTCGAGTAATGGCTCCCATTCGTTGGCACCTATTGCATGATTTGCAAGCATCGTTCACATCCCAGAAGATTGTGGGCCAATAGAGGCCGCATTGCAGAATTTTAGCGGCCGTCTTTTTCGTTGAAAAGTGGCCTCCACAAGCTTCCGAATGACAAAACTGGATGACTTTTGGGATTTCGTCATCCGGTACACATCGTCGGATGATTTGGTCGGCGCAATATTTAAAAAGGAATGGATCATCGTAAAATAACATGCGCGACCAAGTAAGAAACCTCTTCTTGTCTTGCAGTGTCCAGTCGGGAGGGACAACTCCCGTGACAAGATAGTTCACTATATCCGTAAACCAGGGATACGAAGAGGTAGCAAAAAGTTGCTCATCCGGAAATTATTCATCTATGGATATGGGATCACTAGGTACGTCGGACAAAAGCCAAGATAAATGGTCGGCAACGACGTTTTCTACTCCTTTCTTATCTTTGATGGAGAGATTGAACTCTTGTAGGAGTAGGATCCACCTTATGAGGCGCGGCTTGGCATCTTTCTTTGCAAGTAGGTATTTCAAATCCGCGTGGTCGGTGAAGACAGTAATAGGAGAACCAATGAGATATGATCGGAATTTATCAAGGGCAAAGACTACCGCTAGCAACTCCTTCTCCGTGGTAGAGTAGTTGAGTTGAGGTCCGGTAAGGGTCCGGCTAGCATAGTAGATGACATGAGCTTCCTTATCTTTTCATTGGCCAAAACAGCCCCAATCGCGTAATCGCTTGCATCACACATAAGATCAAATGGTAAGGACCAATCCGGAACTTGCATGATGGGAGCGGACACAAGCATGTTTTTCAATTTTTTAAAAGAGCTTTGGCATGCTTCCATCCACTGGAATGGGGTGTCCTTCATGAGTAGGTTGCTTAAGGGACTAGCGATGGTGCTAAAGGCCTTAATGAACCTTCCATAAAACCCCGCGTGGCCCAATAATGAGCGCATGTCCTTAAGAGATTTTGGTGGGGGCAGATCAGCTATGACATCTATCTTTGCCCTATCAACTTCTATTCTTTTGGATGATACTATGTGGCCAAGAACTATTCCCTTGCTGACCATGAAATGACACTTCTCCCAATTCAGCACTAAGTTCTTTTCCACACATCGGGTAAGTACTTTTTCCAGCTTTTCTAAACAATGATCGAAAGAGGTGCCAAAAATGCTGAAGTCATCCATGAACACTTCGAGTCCTCTCTCGACCATGTCGCTAAATAAGCTCAATATGCACCTTTGAAAGGTCGCGGGTGCATTACACAAGCCAAATGTAATATGTTTGTAGGAAAACGTACCAAAAGGGCAAGTGAAGGTCGTCTTCTCTTGGTCAAGTACATCTACCTCAATTTGGTTATATCCGGAATAACCATCAAGGAAGCAATAGTAAGGGTGGCCCGCCACCCTTTCAAGCATTTGATCAATAAATGGGAAGGGGAAATGGTCTTTCCTAGTTCCCGCATTGAGTTTCCGGTAATCAATGTAAACGCGCCACCCGGTGGTGGTACGTTGGGGGACTAGCTCTCCCTTGGCGTTCTCAATCACAGTCATACCCGACTTCTTCGGGACGACTTGAATAGGGCTTACCCACTTGCTATCTGATATTGGGTAGATGATCCCGGCATCCAACAATTTGATTATTTCGGTTCTCACAACTTCTTTCATGTTGGGATTCAGTCTTCTTTGCATTTCTCTAGAGGGTTTGACATCCTCTTCGAGATGGATCTTATGAGTGCAAATCAAAGGACTTATCCCCTTCAAATCAGTTATGCACCAACCAAAAACACTTTGGTGCTTCCTCAAAATTTTTAATAATTTACCCTCCTGCCCTTTATCTAGGCTAGAGGAGATAACAACAGGAAATGTCTCATCCTCTCCTAGGTATGCATATTTAATATGCGAGGGGAGTTTCTTTAATTCGAGGGTTGGAAATTTTTTACTGGAGGGAACCATGTGTGTGTCCCTCAGAGGTAATTCCTCGAATCTAGAAACCCAATTAACCTCTCTCACGTCCTCAACCGACGCACTCTCGTCGAGTAGCTCTCTCAACTCCCCAACTTCCCTCTCGAAGTCGGTGTACGTCCCTTCACCTTCGTGTTTCGCCGCTAAACAGGACTCTAAAGCGTCGCCATAGTAATTCTCTTCAAAATACTCCTCTACTATCTCATCTATGAGGCTCACCGCGTGAAGATCATCTTCCTCCCCGGCATTTTAGGCTATGTGGAAGATGTTGGCTTCCAAGGTCATGTTCCCAAAGGTGAGTTGCATTCCTCCATTCCTAGTATTGATGATTGCGTTAGCCGTAGCTAGGAAAGGATGCCCAAGGATGATGGGAACATGGTTACTTGAGTTGAAGGAGGGCTCCGTGTCCCAAATGACAAAGTCTACCGGGAAGTAGAAAGTGTCAACTTGGACGATCACGTCCTCGACTTTGCCTCATGGAATCTTCACTGTTCGATCTGTTAATTGGAGAGTGACCTTTGTGGGCTTGAGGTCGCCCAAATCTAGTTTCCTATAGATGGAGTAAGGGAGTATATTAACGCTTGCTCCCAAGTCAAGTAAGGATTTTTTGATTTTATTCTCTCCAATGATGCAGGATATGGTGGGTGCACCAGGATCTTTGAATTTAGGCGGGAGATCATTTAGTAGAATGGAGCTCACGTTCTGGGCTAGAAAGACGTTCTTATTTACCTTCATCTTCCTTTTTATCGTCAACAAATCTTTGATGACTTTGCCATAAGCTGGAATTTGCTTAATGGCATCAAGAAAAGGTAAATTCAGCTTGACCTGCTTTAGTACTTCTAGCACGTCTTCACGTGGGTTTCCTCTATGGGAGGGAATCAACCTTTGAGGAAATGGTGCCGCGGAGGGCGGTTTCACTACTACCTCCGTCTCACTAGCATTTTCTTGGTCACTCTCATTCAAGGGGACATCTTTGGCCTCTTTCGTGCCGGGCGAAATCTCCTTGTCTTTTGTTGTGTCGGGTGGGGGAGGTGATAAATCAACGACTCTCCCACTACGAAGAGTGGTCACAGCTTGACATTCCTCCTGATGTTCAGTGGAGGTGGAGCTAACACTAGTTTGACCTTGGGAGGTCTTTGGTCTTGGGCAGGAAATTTTCCCTTCTCTTGAACACTCAATGAGGTTTGTATTTTTGACAGATTCGCATTTATGTCGCTAATCAGACGATTATATTTGGCATTAGTTACAGTCTGGCTTGCGATGAATTGATTCATGGTATCCTCGAGAGTTCTCCCCTGTGGCGGGATATAATTTCCTTGAGGTGGTGGTGCTTGCACATGTCCTTGCATGTGTGGAGCTTGTTGAAAATGTTGTGGTGGACGAGGGGCAACATGCAAAGGAGGTTTCATTGCGGCATGTTGTTGCCCATAGCTAAAACCGGGATGATTTTTCCATGAAGGGTTGTAGGAATTCCAGTGAAGGGCATCGAAATTACCCTTAAATCCTCCTATACCACTAACTTGCTCCTGAAGCATTACTTTGTAGGCAGGTATCGTCGGACATTCCTCAGTTGAATGGCCCGCCTCACAAATAGCACACACCTTCTCGACGGGGCTCGGTATGTATCGAGTTAGTCCTCTCCCATATATCCCTCGTAGGTCTCGCATCTCTTTCTCAAGTATATCAATCCGACTGTCCGCTATAGAATTCTTTTCTACATGATATAGGCCGGATGCTGACGGAGTGGTGGTAGCTTGACGAATTCAATTTTGAGCATTAGTATCGGAGGTATCCCAGGATTGGGTAGTCTTAGCGACATACCTCAAATGAAGCTCTGCATCTTGGGCGTCTAAATCGACAAAGGGACCACTTCCCATGGTTTCAACAAGTTGCTTGGAATTGAGATTCAGCCCATTATAGAGAAAAAAGATGATTTGTGCTGCATCAAATTCGTGATGGGGGCATGAAGTAACTAACTCATTGAAACGCTCATGACATCGATGAAATGGCTCATTTTCAGATTGTCTGAGTGATTGAATTTGAGCCTTTATGGAAATTGTTCGATGTGGTGGGAAGAATTTCTTGAGAAATCTCGATTGTAACTCGTTCCAAGATGGAATCGAGCTCAGAGAATAAGACCATAGCCAGGTCTTAGCTTTATCTTTGAGTGAGAAAGGGAAGAGTTTGAGGCGGATCACCTCTTGGGTGCAGGTTTGATCATTGAGCGTATTGCACACATCCTCAAATTCCATAATATGGAGGTATGGCTTTTCAGAATCCATACCGTGGTAATGTGGTAGCATCTGGATCATTCCATTTTTGAAACGGAATTTCCCGGTATTATACGGGAGTATAATGCATCCCAGAGTGATAGTGCGCTCGGGATATATAAATTCTCTCAGCGGGCGGTATGGGGGCTCTTCCTCACCGGTGGGTGCATTACTGTGTTGCGACATCTCTCTCTCACTTAACGACTCGGTGCTCTCATTGGGTGTGCTCGAAGTTTGCTATGACGTGTGTCCTAGGAAGGTAAACGGAGTGTTATTGGATATTGAGTGTGACGATGTGGGAGGCGGGATCCAGAACTGTGGGGCGTTTGGAGTGTGGGGACTATCTGGGTTATACTCAACTATTGGATTTTCGTGAATGCTGGTTGGAGTATTATGGGGAGTGGGATTTTGCATTAAAAGCTTGTGAGAGATGGTGGTGAATATTTTTATGCTTTTTGAATTTTTTTATAAGTTTTTGGATTTTTAGAGATTTTTGGTCAAAGCTTTGGATTGACTCAATCTAATCCTAAGCCTACCTAGTTCCCCGGCAACGGCGCCAAAAACTTGACGCGACTGAAAATGTGTCTCAGAAGTGAGTTCACTCTAGGCTCAAGTGTAAGCCTGTCGCTCAAGTAATAATCCCAGTAAGTCCGGTATCGATCCTCAGGGAAGAAGGACAACAGAGTTGTGACGACGGGAAGAGACGGAGAGACCCTAACTTTGACCCTAAAAAGAAAAGTGTAGATACCAAAATTAATATGCTGATGTGGATGAATCATACGAAGACACTTGTCAATCTACGTGGTGCAATAACGACGAGGAAGTTCATTTCCCGACCAACCATGATTCTCTCCGAACAACGAGGATACACCGAGGAACTTTAGCGCTCCGAGGTACTCTAACGCTCCGAGGAACTCCTGAGCAACGAGCAACTATGGCGGTCCGAGCTGCACCTCGGTCGTATCATTAATTGCCAGATAATCAACAGTTCAAATATTCATTGAATGTTTATATTCTTGACGCGCACGCTGCATTAAATGTATTACCCTTTCACATGTATATCATTTAATGTATCGAACTGTTGATACCAAAATTAATATGCTGATGTGGACGAATAGTATGAAGACACGTGTCGATCTACGTGGCACAATAACAGCGAGGAAGATCATTCACTGAACAACCATGGTCGGTACCGAGCAACGAGAATACACCGAGGAGCTCTATCATGCCGAGGAACTCCATCCGAGGAACTCTTTCATCCCGAGATACTCTAAGCACTCCGAGGAACTCTTGATCAACGAGCAACTAAGGCGGTCCGAACTGCACCTCGGCCGTGTCATCAATTATCAGACGGACAACTGTTCAACTATTCATTAGATTCTTGACGCACACGCCTCATTAAATGTATTACCCATTCATATGTATATCATTTAATGTATTGGACCTTTCATGTACAGCCTTGAGGCTATAAATACCTTGTATCAATCCCATTCAAGGGGACCGGAATTTCTTGAGAGAACTTGTAATCAAGAATTCCACAAACACTCAGCAATAACATAACAGTGGACGTAGGCTTTATTTCTAGCCGAACCACTTTAAAAATCTTTGTCTTATTTATTTATCTGTGATTGAATAATTAGAGCAATCTAGTTTTTTACATCAACAGATTGGCGCCGTCTGTGGGAAACGACTGTTGTTATCGTTTTTCATAAAAATCATTTGTCACCAATGGCAGATAATCCAGAATCCAGTAATCGGAATGCTGGAAATACTGGAAATCTTCCAAATCTATCTGCATCTCCAGATCTGGCCGGAATTATGACGAATCTGGCTCAGGGACAAACCGCCATGCAAGAATCTATGAGGCAACTCCTTCAAACTCTTCAAGGCGGTGTACCTACTCATTCAGGGCAAAGGACTGATCATGGGCAATCACGATCCAGACGTATTGGGTCATATCGCAATGGGGAATCCAATGATTTTTCTTATCAACCTGGGCGAACTTCATCAATACGGGCTACGGATACAGATCAACATATCTCTCTTTCTCCGGAGAGAACTAGCGCTTTAGAAAGATTAAGCAGGGTGTCTCCTTTCAGTCGGTTAGGACCAAGGAGGAACATGAGTCCACCTAGGGCTCCATCAGGAAGTTTTCGACCACCACCAGGTTTGAGAGAAGGATCTGCACAATCACGACCAATTACTCGTCGAGATAAATCTCAGGAAGCTACGTCAGGGCAATCAGTTGCTCGGACTCGGCGGCCCGAGGAAGGGAATGAAGCATGGAAAGGTTCCATTCAACGATTGGAGGATAGACTGGGAGAAATGGCTAAGGCGAGGAACCCTTTACAGAGAACTTTTGTTCAAGGGACACCTTTTGTGCAAGCCATTGTGGATTTCCCCACACCGTCGAAATTCAAAGCACCTGTAGTGACCCCCAAGTACGATGGAAAGACAGATCCCGTACTTCATATAGAACAGTACCAAGCTGCTGCAGATATCTATGCTGTCCCCGACGAGATGAGGTGTAGAGCATTCTCGGGAACTCTTACCGGATCTGCACAGATATGGTACAATAATCTTCCTCGGGGTAAGATTTCAACTTTTGTTCAGTTAGCCGAGCTGTTTATTGGTAATTTTTGTTTTGGAGCAAAACCAGTAAAGCGAGTAGCGCACTTATTAAGTGTTAGACAAAAATCAGGAGAAAGTACTAGAGATTACATAACTCGTTTCAATAACGAGAAGTTGGAAGTCATAGATTATGAAGAAAAGACAGCAATCACTGCTTTGATGAGTGGTTTGCTGCCTAACAAGCTATACTATACTCTGGCCAAAGATCCGCCTAAAAATATGTCGGAATTGATGGCAAAGGCAGCCAAAATCATGAATGCCGAGGAGGCTATGACTGCGAAGAAAAATATGGATAAAGAAGTTAAAGTGGAGGTCGACAACTCTAAGAAGAAAGATCAGAAAGGTAATGGTGGTGACAAATATTCCAGGAATAACGAGGAAATCAAATGGCCAGAGAAACTGAAGTCAGATCCAGACATGAGGAATAAGACCAAATATTGCGAGTTTCACAAAGATCATGGCCATATGACCAAAAATTGTATAGCTCTTCAGAACGAGATTGAAACACTCATTCGAAGAGGAAAATTATCAAAGTATGTAGATCGCAGAAGTGAAAGGAGGAATGATGATAGAACTAGAGAGAGATCTAGATCTCCTCGTCGTACAGAGGAGAAAAAGAAGAGGGCCCATGAAGAGGATCCAGATGATGACCCCGATCTTCCCAAGAAGCCAAGGAAACCTGAACGAGAGGTATTTTCCATACGTTTTGGATCATTTCATTGTAACGTTATTACAGGGGGAGATGCAGGAGGAGGAGACCTTACTGCAGAAAGAAAAGCTTATCTCGGAGAGGCTCAAGCTTGCTCATATATTCAGCGAATAAACCTGGCCGAGGATGATCGTCCGAGGAAGGTAAACAAAGAGAAGCTAGTAATTGGTTTTTCAAAAAATGACCTGGCAGGTGTTCTTTACCCTCATGATGATCCTTTGGTGATCAAAATGAGAATGAAGGACGTGATCATTTCAAGGGTGTTGGTAGATAATGGTAGTTCGGCAGACATCATGTACTATTCATGCTTTGATAGCCTGAATTTGAAATTATCTCAATTGGAACCTTATCACAGACCCCTTCTGGGTTTTGCTGGCGAGAAAGTTTTTCCACTTGGGACGATCAAGTTGGATATATTCATTGGAACCTGGCCTGTTTGTCGAACAGAAAGAATACGATTCTTTGTGATGGATAAGAATGTGCAGTCAGCCTACAACATCATCATGGGAAGAGTTGGATTGAAGAAGTTCGAAGCCGTTCCTTCTACAGTACATCAATGTTTGAAATTCCCAACAAATTTTGGAGTTGGAGTGGTGAAAGGTGATCAAAAAGTAGCTCGGGAATGCTATTATTCGTCGGCCGAGCAAGAAGAACTAGAAGGATCGATGAAAAAGACTACTACTTACCAGGTGGAGGAAGGTACAGAAATTGAAACTCTTGATCCCAGGGATGAATCTCAACTTGTAAAAGGACAGGTGATGGAATCTACAGAAAACGTTATTTTGGACGACGAACATCCTGAACGAATAACCCAGATAGGTTCCTCGTTGGATATGTCGATAAAAGAGGAGTTGATAGCTTTCTTGAAGAATAGGAAAAATACTTTTGCTTGGAGTCATGAAGACATGCCAGGAATAGATCCAAACTTCTTATGTCATGAACTCAATGTGAATAAGGAGATTAAACCTGTAAAGCAGAGAAGAAGGGTGTTTAGTCCCGAGAAGAACCAGGCCATACAGGAGGAAGTCGAGAAACTCCAGAAAGCCCAATTCATTGAAGATGTAAAATATCCAGATTGGTTGGCTAATGTGGTGATGGTAAAGAAGAAAAATAACAAATGGAGAATGTGTATCGATTTCACCGATCTCAATAAGGCATGCCCCAAGGATCATTTTCCATTGCCCAGAATTGATCAACTAGTGGATGCCACCTCGGGACACGAGCTACTCAGCTTCATGGATGCTTACTCTGGCTACAACCAGATCAAAATGAAACCTGAAGACAGGGAAAGTACTTCTTTTATTACCCCTAGGGGAACTTATTGTTATAATGTTATGCCTTTTGGTTTAAAAAATGCAGGTGCAACATATCAGCGGTTGATGAACAAGGTTTTTACTGAACAAATCAGCCGCAACATGGAGGTCTATGTCGATGACATGCTCACTAAAAGCAAGAAAGCTACTGATCATTTGGTTGACTTGAGTCAAACTTTTGATCAATTGGATAAATACCAAATGAAGCTTAACCCGACGAAGTGCACCTTTGGAGTACGAGAAGGAATGTTCCTCGGGTACATCGTCAATCAGCGAGGTATTGAGGCAAATCCAGATAAGATCAAAGCTCTTCTAGGGCTGCGATCTCCGACGACGAAGAAAGAAGTGCAGAGTCTTACCGGACGAGTTGCAGCGCTCAACAGATTTGTATCTCGAGCAACTGATAAATGCATACCATTCTTCAAAACACTTCGAAAAACCTTTGAATGGAATGAGGAATGTGAAAAAGCTTTTCAAGACTTGAAGAAATATTTGGGAGCACCTCCACTGTTGTCAAGACCAATAACAGGAGAAAAGTTGTATTTGTATTTGGCAGTATCAGAGAACGCAGTTAGTTCAGCGTTGATCAGATTGGAGAATGGAGTCCAGAAGCCAATTTATTACACAAGTAAGGCTTTCCGAGGTGCAGAAATCAGGTACCCAAAGCTAGAAAAATTGGCATTGGCGCTAATTGAAGCAAGTAGAAGAATGAGGCCATATTTCCAAGCCCATACCATCATCGTTTATACTGATATGCCATTGAGACAAGCCCTCCATAAGCCAGAAAAATCAGGGAGACTGATGTACTGGGCAGTAGAACTTGGTGAATATGATATTGTCTATGAGCCCAGATCATCATTGAAGGGGCAGGCTGTAGCAGATTTTATAGCAGAGTTCACATACCCTGATACCCCCGAGGAGCAAAAGATGCCTGCTGGTTTACCTGTGGACGATACAGGATCAACAGAAACATTTGCTGACCTACCTGTGGACGATACAGGATCAGCAGAAATAGGTCCAAACCAACCAAGGTTGGTAAAAGGACTTGTGGATGTAGAGAAATCATTATATTCAAACTCAGACCAGCCACGGTTGGTAAAAGAGTACGAGCAGATGACTGACGAGGAGCGAAAGATACCGGGGGATGATGGAAGAAAACAGCAGATATTTTATCGAGGAACTCTGACAGATAAGAAATTTGAAGACGAAATACCTACATGGAGATTATATGTAGATGGATCATCCTGCACAGCTGGTTGTGGAGCAGGAATTGTTTTGATCACTCCAGACGAGATTGACATGGAATATGCTTTGCGATTCCAATTCAAAGCCTCTAACAATGAAGCGGAGTATGAGGCCATGATAGCAGGTCTTAATCTAGCAAAGACTATGGAAGCACAACAAATGATGGTATTCAGTGATTCTCAATTAATTGTGTATCAGATGATGGGAATGTATGCGGTTAAAGGAGATTTAATGATCAAATATCATGCAAAGGTGATGAAATTGTTGACAGAATTTGAGGCCATTCAATTGGTGAGAATACCGAGGATGGAGAATGCACAAGCAGATGCACTGGCCCGACTAGCATCAGCTACTCGTACCGAGATGCGAAGAACCATACCGATTGAAGTATTAGAAGGTCGGAGCATAGATGGAGATCTGACAACGAATGTGATTACCCTTGATTTAGGACCATCTTGGATGGATCCAATCAGGAAATATGTTGAAGAGGGCGAATTGCCGGAGGACAAACTCGCTGCCAAGAAACTGAAGTATAAAGCTGCTCGGTATGTATTAACTAATGGTATTTTGTATAGACGAGGAATTATGGCAGGTTTGCAGAGATGTGTACATCCTACCGAGGTGAAAGAATTGATTGAAGAAATCCATGAAGGATCTTGTGGAGCTCATGTAGCAGGTCGAACACTTTTACAAAGAGTGATGACGCAGGGATATTACTGGCCAACAATGAGGGCTGATTGTATGGCCTATGCCAAGAAATGTGACAAGTGCCAACGTTTTTCCTCCATCCGACGAACTCCACAAGCATTGCTAACACCAATAACTTCCCCTTGGCCATTTGCCATGTGGGGAATTGATTTGGTTGGACCACTGCCGACCACCCGAGGAAGATTCAAGTATCTCGTAGTTGCAGTGGACTATTTTACTAAGTGGGTGGAAGCTGAGCCTCTTATCAATATGACGTACGAGAAGGTATACCAGTTTGTATGGAAGAATATCATTTGTCGATATGGTCTCCCTCATGCTTTCATCACAGATCATGGAACACAATTTGATAATGAAGAATTTGCTGCCTATTGTCATCAGTCGAACGTTTTGAAATTTCATTCAGCACCAGGCCATCCCCAAAGCAATGGACAGACTGAAGTGACGAACAGAACATTACTGAATGGGTTGAAAAAGAGGCTAAGTGAAGCTAAAGCAAATTGGATTAATGAGCTCCAATCAGTATTATGGGCCTACCGAACAACTCCCCGAGCAGCAACTGGAGAATCACCATATATGCTAGCATTTGGAAGTGAGGCTGTGATACCGGCCGAATTGGGTCTCCCAACGCATAGAGTGCTGAATTTCAACTCTCCGATCAGTGACTTGATGAGAAGAATGGATTTGGACATGCTCGAAGAAGTAAGAGAAGAGGCAGCCATTAGGAATGCTGCTTATCAACAACGAACAGCTCTGTTCTACAACAAAAGGGTGAAGAAATGCGATTTGAAGGAGGGTGATTATGTGCTGAAGAAAGTCATTCAGAAACAGAATAAACTGGAAGCAAACTGGCATGGACCTTACCGAGTTACAGAGGTTGTTCGACCTGGAACCTACAGAATAGCAACTCTAGAAGGAGAAGAATTTCAGAATGCATGGAATGCTGAACACCTGCGAAAGTATTATCAGTAATGTAAAATGTAAAGCATTTCCTTCATTATGAATAAAACGAGGATGGTTCACCATTTTCTTTCTGTTGAAAGTTTTTCGGGGAATACTAGTGTTGAACACTACATTACTTGACAAGAAGAAGACTGCTCTACGGAGTCATGCTCTACGGAGTCATGCTCTACGGAGTCAAGCTCTCCGGAGCGCTCTACGGAGCAAAAGTGCTATAAGTAGCCAACCTCCTTTGGTTAGGAGGATAAGCTCTCCGGAGCGCTCTACGGAGCAAAAGTGCTATAAGTAGCCAACCTCCTTTGGTTAGGAGGATAAGCTCTCCGGAGCGCTCTACGGAGCAAAAGTGCTATAAGTAGCCAACCTCCTTTGGTTAGGAGGATAAGCTCTCCGGAGCGCTCTACGGAGCAAAAGTGCTATAAGTAGCCAACCTCCTTTGGTTAGGAGGACATGCTCCAAGGAGCCAAAAAGTTCGAAAGAACCCTACTACTCCTTTGATTAGGAGGTGTAGACCAGCATGATCAACTACGGTTGGTAAGACTTTATATACTCTCGCATTACAGCTTATGTTTGTCGGGAGGTAACATTATTACAAAAAGTTCTTTAAAGAACAAAATATTCCAAACTGTACCAAGTATGGTTGGTCGGGGATAAAAACCCACTAACTGTAGTTGGTCGACGAGGATAAAAGTATTGACCTTAGTTGGTCGGACACATGTTTATATTTGAAAATTGAATCAAGTATGGTTGGTCGGGGATAGAAACCCATCAACTGTGATTGGTCGACAAACATTATTTATCCACCTTGGTTGGTTGGAAACAATTTTGAACAATTTATGCTTGTTATAAATTCTAAGTTGGTTGATGAATCATATAATTTGCAAACAGAAAAATAGCTATTGGCAAAACAGAAAATGAAATTCTTTCATTAAGATAAAAATGTATTACATGTTACATATATGTGCTAACTATTACATTAAAGATTCCTACTCTATTGGTTTCTTTCCTTTGTCCTTTGAGACAGGTTCTTCGCCAGCAGGAGGATCCTCTAGACAAAGAGGAGAATTAATAAAGTTCATGTCCTTCAGCATTCTGACATTCATTATTGTAGGAGTGTCCAACAGGTGCTCAAGACGAGATACTTCAACTTGAGAATGAAGGTTATAATCACCAAGATATTTAGAGATCAAACTCCGAGGAATGGAGCGAGCAGGAATCCATGCCATATCCAATTTATAGGGAGGAACAGGCAAGTCTAGCAATCCAGGAGCATGATAATCCCATAAATAATGACCTTGTTCCAATTTTAATACACCCAGGGCGTTCAACCATCCCTGCTTATAACCTTCGTTGTTAGCATTTTCAAGGCGATCATCCAAATGGTAAAGAGCTTCATTATAGCCTGCATTCCAGAACTCCCGAGGTTGTTTATGGAATTGGAAAGTTAATCTATCTACTTGCTCGAGAAAGTTCTTGATAAGAGCATCTTTATTATTCAGATCAGATTTCATCCCAGTCAATTGATCCTCTAAAGATAAATTTTTCTTAGACAAATCAGACAGAGCACGATCCTTAACATTCAGTTGGAATGCTTGAGTTTCCAGAGTAGATTGGGTGCGAGATTCTTCAACATTACGGCTAAGAACTCTTGATCGGCTCCGAGAAGCAATTGGAGAATTTTGCTCCTCGACGATTCTTCCTCGTCCCCGAGAACTCCTTCCTCGTCCCCGAGCAGTTCCAGAAATGGAAGATCTTCTTAAATCCTCCAGCTCTTGCCTCAGTTTGGCGTTTTCGACTTCTAAGAATGAGAAACCTTCATCAGTGACTGGTATTAATGCAGTAGAGGATGAAGCAGCAGATTCATACTGAGCTAATTTTTTCTGCAAATTGTTATTTTCTTGCTCCAGGATCTCAGCGATTTGTCTGCAGGCTTCAATTTCACCTTTTAGAGTCCTCTCCCTGACGTCATACCCAGCAATGATTTTCTTGTGGCCTGTTTCTGAAGAGAGCTGCTGGTATCTATTTTCATAATCTTCATGCAACAAAGCCATTGATTCGTTATGTTGATTTTGAAGATCCTTTAAGGAACCATTAAGCTCTTCAATCAACTCATAGTAAGCAACATTGTTAGCTACAGCTCGGTCGAGTAAACTTTTCAAATACCTATAAGCCTCAGTCGCCTGTTCTGAAGCATCATGACCAAGAATGTCAGCAATTTCAGAAGAACTAAGGTCTGTATGACCAGCCCTATAGTATTGGTGACATTGCTGCATCAGCTCGGTATCATGAGAAGAGATTAATTCCATTCTAGCAACAAACTAAAGACAAGAAAAAGACAACAATCAACAAAGAATCATCAATAACGGCGATGAGTAAAGAAGTATTTTATTAGATCATAAAAGGATTACAGTGTTCGATTACAAATGATAAAAAATAAGAATGATACCGAACAACTTCACACCTTTTCCTTGTCCCCCAAGACTTTCTCGGGAGGCTGGGACGAGGAGCTTGGTTGCTCGGTGATAACTACAGCTTGATCGGTAGAAGTCTTCTCGGGAGGAGGAGGCATGGAGGAAATGTCCTCGGTGGCAGATGGTTGAGAGGCAGAAATTTGATCGCCCATAGCCATGGAAGATTCATCTGAAGCAGGATCATCTTCTTCTTCTTCCACAATTGGTGGAGGAGGACCAGGGAGATGCCGTTGGAATAGCTCAGAATTATCTTGGACTTTTAGCTCTTGCAGAGCAGCTACCCAACCATCATAGAAGTATTTCAACTCCCCATATTGGACTTGGGACGTCATTGCAGCTATCCCTCTCTCCCATCCTTTCTCCCAACCAACACTGAAATGTTTCTTGATAGCAACTTTTCTCCTCGATTTCTCCGAGGAAAGCTTCACCTCCAGTTCCTCTTTCTTAACTTTAATATCTCGCAGAGTAGATATTTCTTCTTCTGCCTTCTTCAATTTATCATCAGATTCCTGATGTTTAACTTCCAGATCTTTAATTTTCTCCTCCAAATTCTTGGAGGTTTCGGCCATCTTCATCTTATCAGCCTCAGCCACAGCCAATTTTGTCTCCCAAACAGTTTTCTCCTCGATGTACTGTTGGTGAGATTCCTTGACAGATTGGGTTAAACCCAACAAAGCATCGTCAACATCGGACGAGGAAGTGGAAGCTTTAATAGCTTGATCTTTCTTCACAATGGTATTGAAACAGTTAACCAGCTGAAAGATAAGAAAAACAATAGAGTCAACACAAATACAAGAGTTCAGGAAAAAGAAAAGAAAGACCAAAGGTATGAGAAATTTACTGAAGAAAGATGGCGAGCAGCTAGGGATGTCAGTGTATCCCTAGGAATCTTTTCATCAACCCCGAGAACCTTGGGTATAACTGAGCTCGTTGAAGAGCTCGGAAGAATGATTTTTGAAATACTACTACCACCAGCGGGTAGAGAAGGTGCAGTTCCAGCAAGATTAACCGAGGATGATTTCCTCAATCTCTTCAAAGGACGGTCAGTAGCATCAACCAAGGAAGAAGTCTTGGTCGGAGAAATGGCAATTACATCAGCAGGAGCATTTTTCTTGCTCGGGGCCACTGGGGGCTTCTCGGCAATTTTGGAGGAACCAGCATCTACTTTTTTAGTCCCCTCCGAGACATCAATTTTGCCTTTCTGGGCTCCAACAACAGTAGAAGTGTCACCAAATAGAGCAGGAGGAGCTCTTTTCTTGCCCATTCTCTGTGATAGGGGGATATGAGACTCTGAAGGTGAACTTTCTGGTGTTGAAGCTGGTTCAACAGGGCGAGCAGTATAAGAGGTTGTGTAGCTCTTATACTGCAGCAAATATGATGCAGATCTAATATGCTCGTCTGCAATCGTCTTATGCAAATTCCAGATAAGTTTTAAATGCTTGATATTCACTTCCGACTCTTTTGGAGTTTTTCTTTTACTATCAACTGCAAATAAATACATAAATCTCAGTCATACATTTTGTCAAACATGATGAATACGCAATTTCATAAGTAAAATAAAATGAAAAATAAACCTATCCCATTGCCGTATGGGGGGCATCTGGGACCGTTGTATACTTCATTCCCAGATAAAGGCGCGTGTTGCCAATTTTTTATGACCAACCCATGCTCAAAATAATCTCTATTTGAATCAGGGAGGTTAACTACAAGGGCTCTATTTAAAAACCTAGTTTTTAAATAATAAATATTATCTAAAGTGGCCCATTTATAGCAGTACATGATTTCTGGGATCCCTATACGAGTCCCATGAGTTAGATTTAACTTGTGCACCCCGTTAATTATTCTCCATGAATTGGGGGCTATTTTTGCAGGAACAAGATCAAAATATTGACAAAACTCAAGACATAATGAGTTTGGGGGAAAAGAAAAACCACATTCAGCAATGAAAAGACTGGGGAACCAATGTCCCTCAGCCAATCGAAAGTAATCTAAAGGCTCAGAAAGAACCTCTAGAGTTACCCAAGAAGGAATGGAAAAGTCAGAACGAAATTTCTCAGCAGATTCAACAATATAAACCATATTGAATAAAAGAGATGCAGAAGAAAAGAAGAAGATCTTACAGAAAGAAAGGAGATATGTTGACAACGAACGGAAACAATGATGAACACACAAGAGAGAGGAAGAGAATAGAAAACTTGAATGCAGAAAAATGGAAAGTGTAGACGACGGTATGGTTACCAAAGGAGTTTAAATACTTTGCATTGGGAAGCGGTGAAAGAAATGATTACTAAAAAGAAACTATTGAACTTCCGGCGGCTAAAAAGACAAAAGTTGCACGAAGATCGAAGCGCTTGTAAAAAAGGCGGAAACTGCGAAATGAGAAGGAAATTTGAATACAATGCTCCTAAAACCCAGGAAGGTCATTTAATATTACCATATACCGAGAAAGAATGTCCCATACTCCTCAAAATTCGAAATATGAAACATTGGGGGCTTCTGTTGATACCAAAATTAATATGCTGATGTGGACGAATAGTATGAAGACACGTGTCGATCTACGTGGCACAATAACAGCGAGGAAGATCATTCACTGAACAACCATGGTCGGTACCGAGCAACGAGAATACACCGAGGAGCTCTATCATGCCGAGGAACTCCATCCGAGGAACTCTTTCATCCCGAGATACTCTAAGCACTCCGAGGAACTCTTGATCAACGAGCAAATAAGGCGGTCCGAACTGCACCTCGGCCGTGTCATCAATTATCAGACGGACAACTGTTCAACTATTCATTAGATTCTTGACGCACACGCCGCATTAAATGTATTACCCATTCATATGTATATCATTTAATGTATTGGACCTTTCATGTACAGCCTTGAGGCTATAAATACCTTGTATCAATCCCATTCAAGGGGACCGGAATTTCTTGAGAGAACTTGTAATCAAGAATTCCACAAACACTCAGCAATAACATAACAGTGGACGTAGGCTTTATTTCTAGCCGAACCACTTTAAAAATCTTTGTCTTATTTATTTATCTGTGATTGAATAATTAGAGCAATCTAGTTTTTTACATCAACACGAACCTTTCATGTACAGCCTAAGGGCTATAAATACCTTGTATCATCCTCATTCAAAGGGGGGCCAGAATTTCTTGAGAGAACTTGTATTCAAGAATTCTGCAAACACTCAGCAATAACATAACAGTGGACGTAGGCTTTATTCCTAGCCGAACCACTTTAAAAATCTCTGTCTTATTTATTTATCTGTGATTGAATAATTAGAGCGATCTAGTTTTTTACATCAACAGATTGGCGCCGTCTGTGGGAACGACTGTTACTATCGTTTTTCACAAAAATCATTTATTATCAATGGCAGATAATCCAGAATCCAGTAATCGAAATGCTGGAAATACTGGAAATCTTCCAAATCCATCTGCACCTCCAGATCTGGCTGGAATTATGACAAATCTGGCTCAAGGACAAACCGCCATGCAAGAATTTATGAGGCAACTCATTCAAACTCTTCAAGGCGGTGCACCTACTTATTCAGGACAAAGGAGTGATCGTGGGCAATCACGATCCAGACGTACTGGCTCATATCGCAATGGGGAGTCTAATGATTCTACGTATCAACCCGGGCGAACCTCATCGATACGGGCTACGGATACAGATCAACATATTACTCTCTCTCCAGAAAGACCTAGTGTTTTAAAAAGACTGAGTAGGGCTTCTCCTTTCAGTCGATTAGGCCCTAGGAGGAATAGGAGTCCACCTAAGACCATATCAAGGAGTTTTCGACAACCATCAGATCTAAGAGAAGGATCAGCACAGTCACGACCAGTCGTTCGTCAAGATAGATCTCAAGAAGCTACCTCAGAACGATCGATTGCTCGAACCAATAGGGCCGAGGAAGGAAATGAAGCATGGAAAGGATCTCTCCAACGGTTGGAGGATAAATTGGGAGAAATGGCTAAAGCAAAGAATCCCTTACAGAGAACTTTTGTGCAAGGGACACCTTTTGTGCAAGCCATTGTTGATTTTCCTACACCATCGAAATTCAAAGCACCTGTAGTGACCCCCAAGTATGATGGAAAGACAGATCCTGTTCTTCATATAGAACAATACCAAGCTGCTGCCGACATCTATGTTGTCCCCGACGAGATGAGGTGTAGAGCATTCTCGGGAACTCTTACCGGATCTGCACAGATATGGTACAACAATCTTCCTCGGGGTAAGATTTCAACTTTTATTCAATTAGCCGAGTTGTTCATTGGCAATTTTTGTTTTGGGGCGAAGCCGGTAAAGCGAGTAGCACACTTGCTAAGTGTTAGACAAAAATCAGGTGAAAGTACTAGAGATTATATAACTCGTTTTAATAACGAGAAGTTGGAAGTCATAGATAACGAAGAAAAAACAGCAATCACTGCTTTGATGAGTGGTTTGCTTCCTAACAAGCTGTACTACACCTTGGCCAAAGATCCACCTAAAACTATGTCAGAGTTGATGGCGAAAGCGGCCAAAATTATGAATGCCGAGGAGGCTATGGCTGCGAAGAAGAATATGGATAAAGAAATTAAAGTGGAGGTCGACAAGTCTAAGAAGAAAGATCAGAAAGGTAATGGTAGTAACAAGCACTCCAAGAATAATAGGACATCATGGGAGGTTCTAAAGAAGTACGATAATTATACTCCATTGAAAATGGGTATTAATCATGTTCTGGAAGAAATCAAGAATAGCGAGGAAATCAAGTGGCCAGAAAAACTGAGGACAAATCCTGATCTGAGGAATAAGGCCAAATACTGCGAGTTTCACAAAGATCATAGCCATACGACCAAAAATTGCATAGCCCTTCAGAACGAGATTGAAATGCTCATCCGAAGAGGAAAATTATCAAAATATGTAGATCGCAGGGGTGAGAGGAAGAATGATGATAGAACTAGAGAGAGATCTAGATCTCCTCGTCGTGCAGAGGAGAAAAAGAAGAGGGACCACGAAGATGATCCAGATGATGATCCTGATCTTCCCAAGAAGCCAAGGCAGCCTGAACGAGAGGTATTTTCCATACGCTTTGGGTCATTTGATTGTAATGTTATTACAGGAGGAGATGCAGGAGGAGGAGACCTTACTGCAGAAAGAAAAGCTTACCTCGGAGAGGCTCAAGCTTGTTCATATATTCAGCGAATAAATCTGGCCGAGGAGGATCGTCCGAGGAAGGTAAACAAAGAGAAACTAGTCATTGGGTTTTCAAAAAATGACCTGGCAGGTGTTCTTTACCCTCATGACGATCCTTTGGTGATCAAAATGAGGATGAAAGATGTGGTCATTTCAAGGGTGTTGGTAGACAACGGTAGTTCGGCAGACATCATGTACTATTCATGCTTTGATAGCTTGAATTTGAAATTATCTCAACTGGAACCTTATCACAGACCCCTTCTGGGTTTTGCTGGCGAGAAAGTTTTTCCACTTGGGACGATCAAGTTGGATATACTCATTGGAATTTGGCCTGCTTATCGAACAGAAAGAATACGCTTCTTTGTGATGGATAAAAATGTGCAATCAGCCTACAACATCATTATGGGAAGAGTTGGATTGAAAAAGTTCGAAGCAGTTCCATCTACGGTACATCAGTGTTTGAAATTCCCAATAAATTTTGGAGTCGGAGTTGTGAAAGGTGATCAAAAAGTAGCTCGGGAATGCTATTACTCGTCTGCTGAGCAAGAGGAACTTGAAGAATCATGGAAAAAGACCACTACTTACCAAGTGGAGGAAGGTACAGAAATTGAAACTCTCGACCCTAGGGATGAATCTCAACTTGTAAAAGGACAGGTGGTGGAATCTACAGAAAATGTTATTCTAGACGACGAGCATCCTGAACGAGTAACCCAGATAGGATCGTCGTTGGATGTTTCAATAAAACAGGAGTTGATAACTTTTTTGAGAAACAGGAAGAATACTTTTGCTTGGAGTCATGAAGACATGCCAGGAATAGATCCAAACTTCTTATGTCATGAGCTCAATGTGAATAAGGAGATCAAGCCTGTGAAGCAGAGAAGAAGAGTGTTTAGTCCCGAGAAGAACCAGGCCATACAAGAGGAGGTCGAGAAGCTCCAGAAAGCCCAATTCATTGAAGATGTGAAATATCCAGATTGGTTGGCAAATGTGGTGATGGTAAAGAAGAAGAATAATAAGTGGAGAATGTGTGTTGATTTCACTGATCTTAACAAGGCATGCCCAAAAGATCATTTTCCATTGCCCAGAATCGACCAGCTAGTGGATGCTACCTCGGGACATGAGCTGCTCAGCTTCATGGATGCATATTCTGGCTACAATCAGATCAAAATGAAACCTGAAGACAGGGAAAGTACTTCTTTTATTACCCCAAGAGGAACTTATTGTTATAATGTTATGCCTTTTGGTTTAAAAAATGCAGGTGCAACATATCAGCGGCTGATGAACAAGGTTTTTGTCGAACAAATCAGTTGCAACATGGAGGTCTATGTCGACGACATGCTCACCAAAAGCAAGAGAGATAATGATCATCTAATTGACTTAGGCCAGACCTTTGATCAACTGGATAAATATCAAATGAAGCTCAACCCGACAAAGTGTACCTTTGGAGTACGAGAAGGAATGCTCCTCGGATACATCGTCAACCAACGAGGTATTGAGGCAAATCCAGAAAAGATCAAAGCTCTTTTAGGGCTGCGATCCCCAACGACGAGGAAAGAAGTACAGAGTCTTACAGGACGAGTTACAGCGCTCAACAGATTTGTATCCCGAGCAACTGATAAATGTCTCCCATTCTTCAAAACACTGCGAAAAAGTTTTGAGTGGACTGATTAATGTGAGAAAGCCTTTCAAGATTTGAAGAAGTATTTGGGAGCCCCACCATTGTTGTCTAGGCCAATAACAGGAGAAAAGTTGTACTTATATCTGGCAGTATCAGAAAATGCAGTCAGCTCGGCGTTGATCAAATTGGAGAATGGAGTCCAGAAGCCAATTTATTACACAAGTAAGGCTTTCCGAGGTGCAGAAATCAGGTACCCAAAGCTAGAAAAATTGGCACTGGCATTAATTGAAGCAAGTAGAAGAATGAGGCCATACTTCCAGGCCCATACAATCATTGTATATACGGACATGCCATTAAGACAAGCCCTTCACAAGCCAGAAAAATCAGGAAGATTGATGTATTGGGCAATAGAACTCGGTGAATATGATATTGTGTACGAACCCAGATCATCATTAAAGGGGCAAGCTGTAGCAGATTTTATAGCAGAATTCACATACCCTGATACCCCCGAGGAACAAAAGGTACTTGCTGACCCACCTGTGGACGATACAGGATCAACAGACACAGGTCCAGACCAACTAAGGTTGGTAAAAAGACTTGTGGATGTAGAAAAATCATCATATTCAAACCCAGACCAACTCTGGTTGGTAAAAGGGCACGAACAAATGATCGACGAGGAACGAAAGATACCAGGGGATGATGAAAGAAAACAGCAGATATTTTACCGAGGAGCTCTGACAGATAAGAAATTTGAAGACGAGTTACCTACATGGAGATTATATGTAGATGGATCATCTTGCACAGCTGGTTGTGGAGCAGGGATTATTTTAAACACCCCAGATGATATCGACATGGAATATGCCTTGCGATTCCAATTCAAAGCTTCCAATAATGAAGCTGAGTATGAGGCCATGATAGCAGGTTTTCATTTGGCGAAAGTTATGGAAGCACGGCAAGTAATTGTTTTCAGTGATTCTCAATTAATTGTGAATCAGATGATGGGAATATATGCAGTTAAGGGAGAATTAATGGTGAAATACCATGCAAAGGTGATGGAGTTATTGACAGAATTTGATGCTATTCAATTAGTGAGAATACCGAGGATAGAGAATGCTAGAACATACGCATTGGCCCGATTAGCGTCAGCTACGCGCACCGAGCTGCGAAGGACAATACCAATTGAAGTATTAGAAAGTCGGAGCATAGAAGAATACCTGATGGTGAATATAATTACCCTTGATTTAGGACCCTCTTGGATGGATCCTATCAGGGCATACATTGAAGAAGGAGAACTACCAGAGGATAAGCTAACCGCCAAGAAATTGAAGTTTAAAGTTGCTCGGTATGTATTAACTAATGGTGTTTTGTATCGACGAGGAATTATGGCAGGTTTGCAGAGATGTGTACATCCATCAGAGGTCAAAGAATTAGTTGAGGAAATCCATGAAGGATCTTGTGGAGCTCATGTAGCAGGTCGGACACTTTTGCAAAGGGTGATGACACAGGGATACTACTGGCCGACGATGAGGGCTGATTGTATAGCCTATGCCAAGAAGTGTGACAAGTGCCAACGCTTTTCCTCCATCCGAAGAACTCCACAAGCATTGTTGACACCCATAACTTCACCTTGGCCATTTGCCATGTGGGGGATTGATTTAGTTGGACCATTGCCGACGACCCGAGGAAGGTTCAAGTACCTCGTCGTGGCAGTGGATTATTTTACAAAGTGGGTGGAAGCTGAGCCACTAATTGATATGACGTACGAGAAGGTATATCAGTTCATTTGGAAGAACATCATTTGTCAATATGGTCTCCCCCATGCTTTCATCACAGACCATGGAACACAATTCGATAACGAAGAATTTGCTGCATATTGTCATCAGTCGAACATTTTGAAGTTTCATTCAGCACCAGGCCATCCCCAAAGCAATGGACAGACTGAGGTGACGAACAGAACATTACTAAATGGTTTGAAGAAGAGGTTAAGTGAAGCTAAAGCAAATTGGATTAATGAGCTCCAATCAGTACTATGGGCTTACCGAACAACTCCCCGAGCAGCAACTGGAGAATCACCATATATGCTAGCATTCGGAAGTGAGGCTGTGATACCTGCCGAGTTGGGTCTCCCAACGCATAGAGTGCTGAATTTCAATTCCCCAGTCAGCGATTTGATGCGAAGACTGGATTTGGATATGCTCGAGGAGGTTAGAGAAGAGGCAGCCATTAGGAATGCTGCTTACAAACAACGTACAGCTCTGTTCTACAACAAAAGGGTGAATAAATGTGACTTAAAAGAAGGGGATTATGTGCTAAAGAAAGTCATTCAGAAGCATAATAAGCTGGAAGCAAACTGGCATGGACCTTACCGAGTTACAGAAGTTGTTCGACCAGGAACTTACAGAATAGCCACACTAGAGGGAGAGGAATTTAAGAATGCATGGAACGCTGAACACCTGCGCAAATATTATCAGTAATGTAAAATGTAAATGCATTTCCTTCATTATATATAAAATGAGGATGTTTCCCCATTTTCTTTTTGTTGAAAGTTTTTCGGGGAATACTAGTGTAATACACTATGCTTAAAAAAATTCTCCTTTGGTTAGGAGACGACACTAGCGTGATCAACTACGGTTGGTAAGACAACTAGTGGACAGTTCGAAAGAACCAAAAAATTCTCCTTTGGTTAGGAGACGACACTAGCGTGATCAACTACGGTTGGTAAGATAACTAGTGGACAGTTCGAAAGAACCAAAAAATACTCCTTTGGTTAGGAGACGACACTAGCGTGATCAACTACGGTTGGTAAGATAACTAGTGGACAGTTCGAAAGAACCAAAAAATACTCCTTTGGTTAGGAGACGACACTAGCGTGATCAACTACGGTTGGTAAGATAACTAGTGGACAGTTCGAAAGAACCAAAAAATACTCCTTTGGACGGGAGGTAATTACAAAAGTTCCTCAGAGAACAAAATATTCCAAATTGAACCAAGTATAGTTGGTCGGGGATAAAAACCCACTAACTGTAGTTGGTCAACGAGGACAAATTAGTGAAGTTGGTCGGACACATTTTATGAAAATATTTGAAATCGAACAAAGTATGGCTGGTCGGGGATAAAGACCCATCAACTGTAGTTGGTCGACAAACATTATTTATCCACCCTGGTTGGTTGGAAACAGTTTGAACAGTTTATACTCATTACTTTATTATTAAGTGATTGAACAACCTTGATACTTGTAACTTTTTATTAATTTGCTCGATGAACAATATTATTGTTATCTTTTTGACAGATACATATGCACAAATATAAAGGTGTTTGATAAACACAAGAGAATAACAATAAAGATTTGCAAACAAAAAATGAAATTCTTTCATTAAATTCAAAATAAATTACAGGTTACATGAATGTACTAACTGTTACATTGAAAACCTATTCTATTGGTTTCTTTCCTTTATTTTTTGAAACAGGCTCCTCGCCAGCAGGAGGATCCTCTAGGCAAAGAGGAGAATTAATGAAATTAACATCTCTGAGCATTCTGACGTTCATCACAGAAGGTGTATCCAAGAGATGCTCAGGATGAGATAATTCAATCTGGGAATGAAGGCTATAATCGTCGAGGTATTTTGAAATTAAGCTACGAGGAATAGAACGAGCTGGGATCCAGGCCATGTCCAATTTGAAAGGTGGCACAAGCAAGTCTAATAACCCTCGAGCATGATAATCCCATAAATAATGCCCTTGCTCCAATTTTAACACACCCAGTGCGTTCAACCACCCCTGCTTATAACCTTCATTGTTGGCATGTTCAATACGAGCATCCAAATGAACAAGAGCTTCATTATATCCTGCCATCCAGAATTCCCTGGGTTGCTTATGAAATTGAAAGGTTAATCTATCCAATTGTTCGAGAAGGTTTTTGGCAAAAAGATCCTTAGTATGTAGAGCAGACTTCGTTGCAGTAAGTTGATCTTCCAAGGATAGATTTTTCTTGGACATTTCTGATAAAGCTCGATCTTTGACGTTTAATTGAAATGCTTGAGTTTCCAAAGTAGATTGGGTACGAGCCTCTTCGACATTACGACTAAGAACTCTTGATCGACTCCGAGCAACGATTGGAGAACTTTGCTCCTCGGCAACATTTTGAACAGCTCTTCCTCGCCCCCGAGAACCTCTTCCTCGTCCACGAGAAGTCCCAGAAATAGCAGATCTTCTTAAGTCATCCAGTTCTTGACTTAATTTGGCATTTTCGACCTCTAAGAACGAGAAACCTTCATCAGTAACTGGTACTAAAGCAATGGAAGATGATGCTGCAGATTCATATTGAGCCAACTTTTTCTGCAAATTATTGTTCTCCTGTTCCAGCAACTCAGCAATCTGCCTGCAAACCTCAACTTCACCTTTTAAAGTTCTTTCCCTAACATCATATCCAGCCAGAATCTTTTTATGACCTGTATCAGAAGAAAGTTGTTGATACCTATTTTCATATTCCTTGTGCAATAAAGTCATTGATTCATTGTGCTGACCTTGGAGATCTTCTAAGGAATAGTGAAGTTCCTCAATCAAGTCGTAGTAAGCTACGTTGTTGGCCACAGCTCGGTCGAGTAAATCTTTCAAGTACCGATAAGCCTGAATTGCCTGTTCTGAGGCATCATGACCAAGGATGTCAGCAATTTCTGATGTACTAAGGTCTGTATGACCAGCCTTATAATATTGGTGACATTGCTGCATCAGCTTGGTATCATGTGAAGATATTAGTTCCATTCAGCAACAAACTAAGGACGAGAAAAAGACAACAATCAACAAAAACAAATCATCAAACAGAGAGATGAACAAAGATGTATTTTATTAGATCATCAAAAGATTACATTGTTTGATTACAAGTGATAATAGAAGATAGAAATGATACCGAACAACTTCACACCTTTTCCTTGTCTCCCAAGACTTTCTCGGGAGGCTGGGACGAGGAGCTCGGTTGCTCGGAGGTGATAGAAGCTTGAGCAGCAGGAGCTGAAACTTTCTCAGGAGGAGGAGGCATAGAAGAAACATCCTCGATGGCAGATGGTAGAGAGGCAAGAGCTTGATCACCTATGGCCATGGAAGATTCATCAGAGACAGGTTCATCTTCTTCTTCTTCCACAATTGCTGGAGGAGGACCAGGGAGGTGTAGTTGGAATAGATCAGAGTCGTCATTGATCTTCAACTCTTGCAGAGCAGCTACCCAGCCATCATGGAAATATTTCAACTTCCCATATTGAACTTGGGATGTCATTGCATCAATTCCCTTATCCCATCCTTTCTCCCAGCCACCGCTGAAAGATTTTTTGACTGCAGCTTTTCTTCTTAGTCTCTCCGAGGAGAGCTTCACATCCAATTCTTCCTTTTGGATCTTAATATCTTGCAGGGCGGACAACTTCTCCTCTGCCTTCTTCAGTTTATCCTCAAGCTCGCCAAAATTCTTGAGCTTGTCATCATATTTTTTATGCTCAACCTCCAAACTTTTTACTTTATTCTCCAATCCTTTGGAGATCTCAGCCAACTTTACTTTCTCGGCTTCAACTATTGACAACTTTTTCTCCCAAGCAGTCTTGTCCTCATTGTACTGTTGGCGAGATTCCTTCAAGGATTGGGTCAAACCCAACAGAGCATCCTCTACACCAGACGAGGAACTAGAGGCTTTAATTACCTCGTCCTTCTTCACAATGTTATTAAAACAATTCACCAGCTGAAAGAGGAGAAAAACAGTAAGTCCGTGCAAAAATACAAATACTCAAAGAAAGAAAGAAAACCCAGAGTATGAAAAATTTACCGAAGCAAGGTGACGAGTAGCTAGGGATGTCAGCATATCCCTGGAAATATTTTCATCAATTCCTTGGACCTCGGGTATGATCCAAGTTTTTACCGAGCTCATCGCAGAGCTTGGAGGAATGATGGTTGGAACACCAACAACACCAGATGGTGGGGAAGAGGCAGTTTCAGCCAAATTGACTGAGGATGATTTCCTCAATCTTCTCAAAGGGACCTCAGCAGCTTCAACTAAAGAAGAACTCTTGGTCGGAGAGATGGTAATCACTTCCATAGGAGCAACTTTCTTGCTCGGAGCCACTAGGGGCTTCTTGGCAGCTTTAGAGGGTGCAGCATCCACTTTCTTAGTCCCCTCTGGGACATCAGACTTCGTTGCAGTAAGTTGATCCTCCAAGGATAGATTTTTCTTGGACATTTCTGATAAAGCTCGATCTTTGACGTTTAATTGAAATGCTTGAGTTTCCAAAGTAGATTGGGTACGAGCCTCTTCGACATTACGACTAAGAACTCTTGATCGACTCCGAGCAGCGATTGGAGAAATTTGCTCCTCGGTAACATTTTGAACATCTCTTCCTCGCCCCCGAGAACCTCTTCCTCGTCCACGAGAAGTCCCAGAAATAGCAGATCTTCTTAAGTCATCCAGTTCTTGCCTTAATTTGGCATTTTCAACCTCTAAGAACGAGAAACCTTCATCAGTAACTGGTACTAAAGCAGTGGAAGATGATGCTGCAGATTCATACTGAGCCAACTTTTTCTGCAAATTATTGTTCTCCTGTTCCAGCAACTCAGCAATCTGCCTGCAAGCCTCAACTTCACCTTTTAAAGTTCTTTCCCTAACATCATATCCAGCCAGAATCTTTTTATGACCTGTATCAGAAGAAAGTTGTTGATACCTATTTTCATATTCCTTGTGCAATAAAGTCATTGATTCATTGTGCTGACCTTGGAGATCTTATAAGGAATAGTGAAGTTCCTCAATCAAGTCGTAGTAAGCTACGGTGTTGGCCACAGCTCGGTCGAGTAAATCTTTCAAGTACCGATAAGCCTCAATTGCCTGTTCTGAGGCATCATGACCAAGGATGTCAGCAATTTCTGATGTACTAAGGTCTGTATGACCAACCTTATAATATTGGTGACATTGCTGCATCAGCTTGGTATCATGTGAAGATATCAGTTCCATTCTAGCAACAAACTAAGGACGAGAAAAAGACAATAATCAACAAAAACAAATCATCAAACACAGAGATGAACAAAAATGTATTTTATTAGATCATCAAAAGATTACATTGTTTGATTACAAGTGATAATAGAAGATAGAGATGATACCGAACAACTTCACACCTTTTCCTTGTCTCCCAAGACTTTCTCGGGAGGCTGGGACGAGGAGCTCGGTTGCTCGGAGGTGATAGCAGCTTGAGCAGCAGGAGCTGAAACTTTCTCAGGAGGAGGAGGCATAGAAGAAACATCCTCGATGGCAGATGGTAGAGAGGCAAGAGCTTGATCACCTATGGCCATGGAAGATTCATCAGAGACAGGTTCATCTTCTTCTTCCACAATTGCTGGAGGAGGACCAGGGAGGTGTAGTTGGAATAGATCAGAGTCGTCTTTGATCTTCAACTCTTGCAGAGCAGCTACCCAGCCATCATGGAAATATTTCAACTTCCCATATTGAACTTGGGATGTCATTGCAGCAATTCCCTTATCCCATCCTTTCTCCCAGCCACCGCTGAAAATTTTTTTAACTGCAACTTTTCTTCTTAGTCTCTCCGAGGAGAGCTTCACATCCAATTCTTCCTTTTGGACCTTAATATCTTGCAGGGCGGACAACTTCTCCTCTGCCTTCTTCAGTTTATCCTCAAGCTCGCCAAAATTCTTGAGCTTGTCGTCATATTTTTTATGCTCAACCTCCAAACTTTTTACTTTATTCTCCAATCCTTTGGAGATCTCAGCCAACTTCACTTTCTCGGCTTCAACTATTGACAACTTTTTCTCCCAAGCAGTCTTGTCCTCATTGTACTGTTGGCGAGATTCCTTCAAGGATTGGGTCAAACCCAACAGAGCATCCTCTACACCAGACGAGGAACTAGAGGCTTTAATTACCTCGTCCTTCTTCACAATGTTATTAAAACAGTTCACCAGCTGAAAGAGGAGAAAAACAGTAAGTCAGTGCAAAAATACAAATACTCAAAGAAAGAAAGAAAACCCAGAGTATGAGAAATTTACCGAAGCAAGGTGACGAGTAGCTAGGGATGTCAGCATATCCCTGGAAATATTTTCATCAATTCCTTGGACCTCGGGTATGATCCAAGTTTTTACCGAGCTCATCGCAGAGCTCGGAGGAATGATGGTTGGAACACCAACAACACCAGATGGTGGGGAAGAGGCAGTTTCAGCCAAATTGACTGAGGATGATTCCCTCAATCTTCTCAAAGGGACCTCAGCAGCTTCAACTAAAGAAGAACTCTTGGTCGGAGAGATGGTAATCACTTCCATAGGAGCAACTTTCTTGCTCGGAGCCACTAGGGGCTTCTTGGCAGCTTTAGAGGGTGCAGCATCCACTTTCTTAGTCCCCTCTGGGACATCAGTTTTTCTTTTCTTAGCCCCAACAGCAGAAGTAATGTCATCAAAGAGAGCAGGAGGAGCTCTTTTCTTACCCATCCTTTGACTTAAAGGAAGATGAGAATCTGAAGAAGAATCTTCTGGAGTTGAAGCTGGTTCAACAGGGCGAGCAGTATAAGAGGTTGTGTAACTCTTATACTGTAGCAGATATGAGGCAGACCTGATGTGTTCGTCTGCAACGTTCTTATGCAAACCCCAGATAAGTTTCAGATGCTTAATATTAACCTCTGATTCTTTTGGAGTTTTTCTTTTGCTATCAACTGCAAATAAATACATAATGAGATGTCAGTCATACATTTTGTCAAACATGATGAAAGCATAATTTCATTTGAAAAATAAAATGAAAAATAAACCTATCCCATTGCCATATGGGGGGCATCTGGGACCGTTGTATACTCCATCTCCAACTAAAGGGGCATATTGCCAATTTTTTATAACCAACCCATGTTCAAAATAATCTCTATTTGAGTCAGGGAGGTTAACTACAAGAGCCCTATTCAGAAACCTAGTTTTTAAGTAATAAATATTATCTAGAGTGGCCCACTTATAACAGTACATAATTTCAGGGATCCCTATACGAGTCCCATGAGTTAGATTTAATTTGTACACCCCATTAATTATTCTCCATGAATTGGGGGCTATTTTTGCAGGGACAAGATCAAAATACTGACAAAACTCAAGACACAATGGGTTTGGTGGAAAAGAAAATCCACATTCAGCAACAAATAGACTGGGGAACCAATGTCCCTCAGCCAATCGAAAGTAATCTAAAGGCTCAGAAAGAATCTCTAGAGTTACCCACGAAGGAATAGAAAAATCAGAACGAAATTTCTCAACAGACTCCACAATGTAAACCATACTGAATAAAAGAGAAGAAAGGAAGAAGATCTTACAGGAAGAAAGGAGGTATGTTGACAACGAACGAAAACAAAGATGAACGCACAAGAGAGAGAAGAAGAGAATAGAAAGCTTGAATGCAAGAAATTGGGAAAAGAAGAAGACGGTATTGTCACCTAAGAAGTTTAAATACTTTGCATTGGGAAACGACGAAGGAAATGATTATAAAAAAGAAACTATTGAACTTTCGGCGGCTAAAAGGACAAAAAGGGCACAAAGATCGAAGCGCTCTTAAAAGTTCGAAAAAAGGCGGATTCTTTGGATTTAGAAATAAATTCAAATACGATGCTCCTAAAACCCAGGAAGATCAATTCAATATGGCCAAGTACCGAGAAAGAATGTTTCATACTCCTCAAAATTCGAAATATAAAACATTGGGGGCTTCTGTTGATACCAAAATTAATATGCTGATGTGGATGAATCATACGAAGACACTTGTCAATCTACGTGGTGCAATAACGACGAGGAAGTTCATTTCCCGACCAACCATGATTCTCTCCGAACAACGAGGATACACCGAGGAACTTTAGCGCTCCGAGGTACTCTAATGCTCCGAGGAACTCCTGAGCAACGAGCAACTATGGCGGTCCGAGCTGCACCTCGATCGTATCATTAATTGCTAGATAATCAACAGTTCAAATATTCATTGAATGTTTATGTTCTTGACGTGCACGCTGCATTAAATGTATTACCCTTTCACATGTATATCATTTAATGTATCGAACCTTTCACGTACAGCCTAAGGGCTATAAATACCTTGTATCATCCTCATTCAAAGGGGGGCCGGAATTTCTTGAGAGAACTTGTATTCAAGAATTCTGCAAACACTCAGCAATAACATAACAGTGGACGTAGGCTTTATTCCTAGCCGAACCACTTTAAAAATCTCTGTCTTATTTATTTATCTGTGATTGAATAATTAGAGCGATCTAGTTTTTTACATCAACAAAAAGGAAAAATGATTTGGTTCTTGAGATTGATTACAGCTAAATGCGATTATGAAATTATGAAGAAATGCAACTATACTAATCTACCTAAATTATGAATGAGAAATAATTTGAAACTTTTTGTTTAAATGATGAGAAAAATAGGACGGGAATACAATCCCCTAACCCTAGTGTAGTGCAGTTATAATATTAATCTTAAATTTATCTGATTGATTTGACCCGGAATTTAGTACTCCCAAGCATTATGTATACGAGGTTCAAGCCCGCGTCATACCTAATCTGAGGATGAGTAAATCAGTATCGCGATAGTAGCACTCGAATTGCACTCGAATTGCACTCTAAATCATCATGAGTACCCAGAGGCAAACGAGATATAAAGATCTACAACTGTTGTGTAACTACGCAATACGGTCCTAATCAATCACTAAATTCAGCGGATTAATTTTATACACACGCACTAACATCTGGCTGGGTTCATGTACCCCGGCCTTAGAAAATCTAGCCTATCATGATTAAAGTGATGGAAACAATGATTACTGTGCAGGTGTTCATGATTACTGTGCAGGTGTTCATGATTACTCTAAAGAAAATTGGAAATTAATGTAGAATGAAATTGGAAACAAGAAATAATTAATAAAATTACTCAAGAAGTAATTGCAACAATTAATGAAACTGGTAATCACAAAAATCACTGAATAATCCTTCAATCTTTGAGTTAAAAATGCAATTGTTAGCTAAACTAGGGTTTCTGGAAAAAGAGAGGAAAAAATCCTACTAATTCTCCGTCCCAATAACAATAATAAATTGGGTTTTTATACCCTATAACAATTTCGGAGTTCAGCTGCACTAAGAGTCTTTTTAGGAAAAGATAGGATTTGCAAATCTCGAAGCCCGGACCGGTCCGGGCCTTAGGCGGACCGGTCTGCCCCCTATGCGGATCGGTTCTTTTTATTTTGGGGCGGACCGGTTCGGGGGCGGACCAATTCCTTTTATTTTTGCCTTCTTCGGTTCTCTTGTGGTCCGGGGTCTTCTAGAGTTTGGCAAGGCGGACCGGTCCGGGGTAAGGGCGGACCGGTCCTGATATTTGACTTTTTGGCTCCTCTTTGACTGCTCATAACTTTTGTTCCGGGATTCCGATTGAGGTGCCATTTCATCCTGTGTACTCTTGAATGAGATGTCTTCAACTTCTCTTTAGGTACCTCATCTGAATTCGGGGTGGAAATTCTACTTTTGCCCTTTTGACCTTTCCTTCTTTCTTTCTTGATTCTTCCGATTTCCTTCTTTCGTTTCTTGAAATCAAATACCTGTAGAATCACTACAAAATACCAAAAACTCGGTGTACTCATTAGGATCAGTCAGTAGCAAGATTATGAGATAAAGTAAACTCAATTACGTTGTTCGAGGTGCTAAAAGTAACTAAATCAAGGGATAAATTAGGAAGAATTTATGCCTAATCACACAACATTTTGTGTTTCTTTTACAGTCTCTAGATTTATTTTAATCTATGGTTGTGTATTCTTCTTTCACAATCCTTGTGACTTATTTTAGCCCAGTCAGACTGGTTCACTCTTGGCTATAAATATAGACCTTTGGTCTTTATTTTTTTCAACCGAGATAATTCATTTTTGTGCCAAAGTTCTGCCAAAATTATTTTTGAGAGAGAGAGATTATACACCAATACTTTTTAGAGATAAATATTTTATGTGTTCTTCAAAAGCCATTGTTGTGTCTCAAAACCTTGTTGTGAATTCAAGCGTGGATGCTTTTATTTTCAGAATCTCTCATCTCAGATTTTATTGATTTTTCATTCTGAAAAATCTCGTTGTAAGTGTTCTTATTATTGTTCTTATTTTACTTGTATTTTCAGATCTGTTTGCTGCTAGATCTAAAATATTTCTGTAGTGTCCTGCTGAAATATAGTTTATATATATAGAAACACTACAGACATGAACAACTACTAGTGATCTGTATTGTTTAAAACATTTTGTTTTAAATTTTTAAGAAATATGTTACAGAATACAAAAAGTTATTTCTGGTTTAGTTGTTTAAACCTAGACTTCTTGAAACCTAGTTTGGAAATAAGAACTACCTGATTTTCTGTATTGAAATAAATTTTTGAAATCTATTCTTTCTTTATTCAAGACTGCATGTAGAAGAATTTATCGTATTCTAAATTGTTAAAACTGTTCAAGTTGTTTTGTGGCAATATATTAGATTAACATCTGTTTTAATCTAAATATTTGTTGTAACAGTTATATGATATTTTTAGTCTTGATTCTTGTGTGAATATGATATCTTGCTTGTTTAAGTGATTTTCAGGATCTGTTTCATATCATATCACTCACACATATTCTATCACGTTATAATCATGTAGACACATTTATTGTGTAAATATTTGAACAAGTCTAGTGTTAAAGATTTGAAAGAAAGTAAAGAAAGTTTTTCAAAACTGATTTGAAAGTCAAGAAGACTTGACTTGAATGACATAAGACTTGCGAAGTTATATAGGAAATATAATCTGTTGCATTGCATTCTGTGTGTATTCATTAAGTGTGGGTGTGTATTCATAGAGGATAGTCCACCACACACTATCACTTCACTAGAAAATAAAATCTTAGGCACTGAGCTAATCTTGAGCTAGACGAGCAAAAGGGAGATGCTGAGAAGTGTAGAACGCAAGAACAAGCGAGGACAGTTTTAAAGAGAGAACATAATAAGCAACCAGGCAGGAGTCTTGGTCGAGTGGGCTCATCGCTATATCTTTCTTCTTTATTTGTCGAGTTTGTTGTTTGTAAATCGTCCCTATTGATTTATTGTTTTAGTAGAAGTAGATTAGGTGACTCCTAGAGGAGTCCGTCGTTTTTTCCGGGGAAGGGTTTTTGCGACGTAAAATAAATACCTTGTGCTTTATATTTTTCGTATATCACCTCACATGAAAAAGTAGGTTTAACTAAATAGAAACTCGCCTAAAATTGAATTGGTTATTATTTTTGTAAATCACCTTGATTTAACAAGATAATAATTTGGACTGTTAATTAACTTTGAAAATCAAATTCATTTTAATAAAGATAACAAATTAAGTAAAAGTTTAATTTGGTCCCCTTTGCATCATTCGTATAAACTCGTAGGTTTAAGGTGTTTACTCAACAATAAGTTTACTTCCGCACATAAAAGTCTTTGCGCATCGCCCTAGTTGCTGGGTTCCTACATATATAACTATTCAATCAAGGTTGAATTTTTGTAGCACACTTTATTAACAATGGGAGAACAAAACTATCTCAAGAGAATTAAAATCCACAATTGTAAGACTATTTTAGAATATAAAAAAATAGATCCACAATTACCTGAATTGACAATTTGGCTCCAGATTTGAATTTAACATGAAAAATTGGGTCACGTATGTGTTTTGAGTTTTTCTCAAATCTCATCGAAAATTACTCAAAAAGAATAACTAAAACACTCCAAACTAACTCTTCTAATTACTCTCCTTTTTAACTCTTTGGATTTTGTTTTTGGCCGCTTTTTTTCATCTTCCTCACTTTAAAATCATCCATAATACTCCTCATATAGTCCCGCTCTCAATATCTGGCATGGAGCTAAAGCTAACACATATTACCGTTGGAGCAGAAGTCCAAGGGTTTCTTGAAAACGCATATAGATTGAACTACAAACAAATATTACACATATGCCAAAATCCTATAAAGCAAAATAAGGATTTTCCATCGATATCTCCTTGATTTGAGCTTGTCTTAGCAGAAACCGTATGTTCTGACAATTCATTAAGAATGTAGGCCTAATGCACCTCACGGTCTTCTATTGTATTCTTATTTGGACTGTCATGAACAAAGTGTGGGCTCTTCCTTCATGACCACATTTTCTTCTCCTCTTTCCTCTCTGCTTCTTCTCTTTATCACAGGTATAAATGTGGGTCTTTTGAGTATCAAAGAGTGACAGATATCTTAATAAAGGTTAAGCTTTAGGTGCATATATATAGGCTACAATAGGGACCCTAAGGAGAGATAAGTATGTGGATCTTAATGGGCCTAAGAAAACCTAATCCTTCCCGGATCCTAATCACAGTTATAATTAATACCACTAAATAATTATAATTTCAACCCCACTCCTTAGCTCAAAATTATATTTCGATCTCCTCATTATTAATTATTTTATTCTCTCCATGCTAAGGTTACAAATACTCATTAATAAAATAAATTAATGATAATTTATTTGGTTAACTTCTTTATGTCCTTCAGCGATCGAACTTAACTTATTTATTGTGTTGGATTAGCATAATCCACCTGCAGGGTTTGACTCACCAGTATCTATACCGAGACGTGGATTTCATCCATAAAAGACTTTCACCATACAATAATCACCATTACCTAATCTATGAGGACTGTTGATCCAATAATGAATCTCACCCGAAAGGTCAAAGAAATAAATACTAATGCCTATATTCATCAATCATACTCGTATTAAGAGCCTTAAGTAAACCTAATAATCATGAGGTTTACATTGTCTTATAAAATCAGTATCAAGACAATGACTTCAAGGTGGTCTCATTCAATACACATAAACTGTACGAGAACAATAAATTGAAACTATACAGTTTTTTGTAATTAAGATAGACATACTAAAATATTATGCTACATCCCTACTGATGGTGTGTCCAGTTTCGTCTAAGACTATGAAAAATAATACTTATTGTTGATACCAAAATTAATATGCTGATGTGGATGAATCATACGAAGACACTTGTCAATCTACGTGGTGCAATAACGACGAGGAAGTTCATTTCCCGACCAACCATGATTCTCTCCGAACAACGAGGATACAACGAGGAACTTTAGCGCTCCGAGGTACTCTAACGCTCCGAGGAACTCCTGAGCAGCGAGCAACTATGGCGGTCCGAGCTGCACCTCGGTCGTATCATATATTGCCAGATAATCAACAGTTCAAATATTCATTGAATGTTTATATTCTTGACGCGCACGCTGCATTAAATGTATTACCCTTTCACATGTATATCATTTAATGTATCGAACCTTTCATGTACAGCCGAAGGGCTATAAATACCTTGTATCATCCTCATTCAATGGGGGCCGGAATTTCTTGAGAGAACTTGTATTCAAGAATTCTGCAAACACTCAGCAATAACATAACAGTGGACGTAGGCTTTATTCCTAGCCGAACCACTTTAAAAATCTCTGTCTTATTTATTTATCTGTGATTGAATAATTAGAGCGATCTAGTTTTTTACATCAACAGATTGGCGCCGTCTGTGGGAACGACTGTTACTATCGTTTTTCACAAAAATCATTTATTATCAATGGCAGATAATCCAGAATCCAGTAATCGAAATGCTGGAAATACTGGAAATCTTCCAAATCCATCTGCACCTCCAGATCTGGCTGGAATTATGACAAATCTGGCTCAAGGACAAACCGCCATGCAAGAATCTATGAGGCAACTCATTCAAACTCTTCAAGGCGGTGCACCTACTTATTCAGGACAAAGGAGTGATCGTGGGCAATCACGATCCAGACGTACTGGCTCATATCGCAATGGGGAGTCTAATGATTCTACGTATCAACCTGGGCGAACCTCATCGATACGGGCTACGGATACAGATCAACATATTACTCTCTCTCCAGAAAGACCCAGTGTTTTAGAAAGACTGAGTAGGGCTTCTCCTTTCAGTCGATTAGGCCCTAGGAGGAATAGGAGTCCACCTAAGACCATATCAAGGAGTTTTCGACAACCATCAGATCTAAGAGAAGGATCAGCACAGTCACGACCAGTCGTTCGTCAAGATAGATCTCAAGAAGCTACCTCAGAAGAATCGATTGCTCGAACTAATAGGGCCGAGGAAGGAAATGAAGCGTGGAAAGGATCTATCCAACGGTTGGAGGATAAATTGGGAGAAATGGCTAAAGCAAAGAATCCCTTATAGAGAACTTTTTGTGCAAGGGACACCTTTTGTGCAAGCCATTGTTGATTTTCCTACACCATCGAAATTCAAAGCACCTGTAGTGACCCCCAAGTATGATGGAAAGACAGATCCTGTTCTTCATATAGAACAATACCAAGCTGCTGCCGACATCTATGTTGTCCCCGACGAGATGAGGTGTAGAGCATTCTCGGGAACTCTTACCGGATCTGCACAGATATGGTACAACAATCTTCCTCGGGGTAAGATGTCAACTTTTATTCAATTAGCCGAGTTGTTCATTGGCAATTTTTGTTTTGGGGCGAAGCCGGTAAAGCGAGTAGCACACTTGCTAAGTGTTAGACAAAAATCAGGTGAAAGTACTAGAGATTATATAACTCGTTTTAATAACGAGAAGTTGGAAGTCATAGATTACGAAGAAAAGACAACAATCACTGCTTTGATGAGTGGTTTGCTGCCTAACAAGATGTACTACACCTTGGCCAAAGATCCACCTAAAACTATGTCAGAGTTGATGGCGAAAGCGGCCAAAATTATGAATGCCGAGGAGGCTATGGCTCGAAGAAGAATATGGATAAAGAAATTAAAGTGGAGGTCGACAAGTCTAAGAAGAAAGATCAGAAAGGTAATGGTAGTGACAAGCACTCCAAGAATAATAGGACGTCATGGGAGGTTCTAAAGAAGTACGATAATAATACTCCATTGAAAATGGGTATTAATCATGTTTTGGAAGAAATCAAGAATAGCGAGGAAATCAAGTGGCCAGAAAAACTGAGGACAAATCCTGATCTGAGGAATAAGGCCAAATACTGCGAGTTTCACAAAGATCATGGCCATACAACCAAAAATTGCATAGCCCTTCAGAACGAGATTGAAACGCTCATCCGAAGAGGAAAATTATCAAAATATGTAGATCGCAGGGGTGAGAGGAATAATGATGATAGAACTAGAGAGAGATCTAGATCTCCTCGTCGTGCAGAGGAAAAAAAAAGAGGGACCACGAAGATGATCCAGATGATGATCCTGATCTTCCCAAGAAGCCAAGGCAGCCTGAACGAGAGGTATTTTCCATACGTTTTGGGTCATTTGATTGTAATGTTATTACAGGAGGAGATGCAGGAGGAGGAGACCTTACTGCAGAAAGAAAAGCTTACCTCGGAGAGGCTCAAGATTGTACATATATTCAGCGAATAAATCTGGCCGAGGAGGATCGTCCGAGGAAGGTAAACAAAGAGAAACTAGTCATTGGGTTTTCAAAAAATGACCTGGCAGGTGTTCTTTACCCTCATGACGATCCTTTGGTGATCAAAATGAGGATGAAAGATGTGGTCAATTCAAGGGTGTTGGTAGACAACGGTAGTTCGGCAGACATCATGTACTATTCATGCTTTGATAGCTTGAATTTGAAATTATCTCAACTGGAACCTTATCACAGACCCCTTCTGGATTTTGCTGGCGAGAAAGTTTTTCCACTTGGGACGATCAAGTTGGATATACTCATTGGAATTTGGCCTGCTTGTCGAACAGAAAGAATACGCTTCTTTGTGATGGATAAAAATGTGCAATCAGCCTACAAAATCATTATGGGAATAGTTGGATTGAAAAAGTTCGAAGCAGTTCCATCTACGGTACATCAGTGTTTGAAATTCCCAACAAATTTTGGAGTCAGAGTTGTGAAAGGTGATCAAAAAGTAGCTCGGGAATGCTATTACTCGTCTGCCGAGCAAGAGGAACTTGAAGAATCAAGGAAAAAGACCACTACTTACCAAGTGGAGGAAGGTACAGAAATTGAAACTCTCGACCCTAGGGATGAATCTCAACTTGTAAAAGGACAGGTGGTGGAATCTACAGAAAATGTTATTCTAGACGATGAGCATCCTGAACGAGTAACCCATATAGGATCGTCGTTGGATGTTTCAATAAAACAGGAGTTGATAACTTTTTTGAGAAACAGGAAGAATACTTTTGCTTGGAGTCATGAAGACATGCCAGGAATAGATCCAAACTTCTTATGTCATGAGCTCAATGTGAATAAGGAGATCAAGCCTGTGAAGCAGAGAAGAAGAGTGTTTAGTCCCGAGAAGAACCAGGCCATACAAGAGGAGGTCGAGAAGCTCCAGAAAGCCCAATTCATTGAAGATGTGAAATATTCAGATTGGTTGGCAAATGTGGTGATGGTAAAGAAGAAGAACAATAAGTGGAGAATGTGTGTTGATTTCACTGATCATAACAAGGCATGCCCAAAAGATCATTTTCCATTGCCCAGAATCGACCAACTAGTGGATGCTACTTCGGGACATGAGCTGCTCAGCTTCATGGATGCATATTCTGGCTACAATCAGATCAAAATGAAACCTGAAGACAGGGAAAGTACTTCTTTTATTACCCCAAGAGGAACTTATTGTTATAATGTTATGCCTTTTGGTTTAAAAAAGGAAGGTGCAACATATCAGCGGCTGATGAACAAGGTTTTTACCAAACAAATCAGTTGCAACATGGAGGTCTATGTCGACGACATGCTCACCAAAAGCAAGAGAGCTAATGATCATCTAATTGACTTAGGCCAGACCTTTGATCAACTGGATAAATATCAAATGAAGCTCAACCCGACAAAGTGTACCTTTGGAGTACGAGAAGGAATGTTCCTCGGATACATCGTCAACCAACGAGGTATTGAGGCAAATCCAGAAAAGATCAAAGCTCTTTTAGGGCTGCGATCCCCAACGACGAGGAAAGAAGTACAGAGTCTTACAGGACGAGTTGCAGCGCTCAACAGATTTGTATCCCGAGCAACTGATAAATGTCTCCCATTCTTCAAAACACTGCGAAAAAGTTTTGAGTGGACTGATGAATGTGAGAAGGCCTTTCAAGATTTGAAGAAGTATTTAGGAGCCCCACCATTGTTGTCTAGGCCAATAACAGGAGAAAAGTTGTACTTATATCTGGCAGTATCAGAAAATGCAGTCAGCTCGGCATTTATCAGATTGGAGAATGGAGTCCAGAAGCCAATTTATTACACAAGTAAGGCTTTCCGAGGTGCAGAAATCAGATACCCAAAGCTAGAAAAATTGGCATTGGCATTAATTGAGGCAAGTAAAAGAATGAGGCCATATTTCCAGGCCCATACCATCATTGTGTATACCGACACGCCATTAAGGCAAGCCCTTCACAAACCAGAAAAATCAGGAAGATTGATGTATTGGGCAATAGAACTCGGTGAATATGATATTGTGTATGAACCTAAATCATCATTAATGGGGCAAACTGTAGCAGATTTTATAGCAGAGTTCACGTACCCTGATACCCCCGAGGAACAAAAGGTACTTACGGACCCACCTGTGGACGATACAGGATCAACAGACACAGGTCCAGACCAACTAAGGTTGGTAAAAAGACTTGTAGATGTAGAAAAATCATCATATTCAAACCCATACCAACTCCGGTTGGTAAAAGGGCACGAACAAATGATCGACGAGGAACGAAAGATACCAGGGGATGATGAAAGAAAACAGCAGATATTTTACCGAGGAGCTCTGACAGATAAGAAATTTGAAGACGAGTTACCTACATGGAGATTATATGTAGATGGATCATCTTGCACAGCTGGTTGTGGAACAGGGATTGTTTTAAACACCCCAGATGATATCGACATGGAATATGCCTTGCGATTCCAATTCAAAGCTTCCAATAATGAAGCTGAGTATGAGGCCATGATCGCAGGTTTTCATTTGGCGAAAGTTATGGAAGCACGACAAGTAATTGTTTTCAGTGATTCTCAATTAATTGTGAATCAGATGATGGGAATATATGCAGTTAAGGGAGAATTAATGGTGAAATACCATGCAAAGGTGATGGAGTTATTGACAGAATTTGATGCTATTCAATTAGTGAGAATACCGAGGATAGAGAATGCTAGAGCAGACGCATTGGCCCGATTAGCGTCAGCTACGCGCACCGAGCTGCGAAGGACAATACCAATTGAAGTATTAGAAAGTCGGAGCATAGAAGAAGACCTGATGGTGAATATAATTACCCTTGATTTAGGACCCTCTTGGATGGATCCTATCAGGGCATACATTGAAGAAGGAGAACTACCAGAGGATAAGCTAACCGCCAAGAAATTGAAGTATAAAGTTGCTCGGTATGTATTAACTAATGGTGTTTTGTATCGACGAGGAATTATGGCAGGTTTGCAGAGATGTGTACATCCATCAGAGGTCAAAGAATTAGTTGAGGAAATCCATGAAGGATCTTGTGGAGCTCATGTAGCAGGTCGGACACTTTTGCAAAGGGTGATGACACAGGGATACTACTGGCCGACGATGAGGGCTGATTGTATAGCCTATGCCAAGAAGTGTGACAAGTGCCAACGCTTTTCCTCCATCCGAAGAACTCCACAAGCATTGTTGACACCCATGACTTCACCTTGGCCATTTGCCATGTGGGGGATTGATTTAGTTGGACCATTGCCGACGACCCGAGGAAGGTTCAAGTACCTCGTCGTGGCAGTGGATTATTTTACAAAGTGAGTGGAAGCTGAGCCACTAATTGATATGACGTACGAGAAGGTATATCAGTTCATTTGGAAGAACATCATTTGTCGATATGGTCTCCCCCATGCTTTCATCACAGACCATGGAACACAATTCGATAACGAAGAATTTGCTGCATATTGTCATCAGTCGAACATTTTGAAGTTTCATTCAGCACCAGGCCATCCCCAAAGCAATGGACAGACTGAGGTGACGAACAAAACATTACTAAATGGTTTGAAGAAGAGGTTAAGTGAAGCTAAAGCAAATTGGATTAATGAGCTCCAATCAGTACTATGGGCTTACCGAACAACTCCCCGAGCAGCAACTGGAGAATCACCATATATGCTAGCATTCGGAAGTGAGGCTGTGATACCTGCCGAGTTGGGTCTCCCAACGCATAGAGTGCTGAATTTCAATTCCCCAGTCAGCGATTTGATGCGAAGACTGGATTTGGATATGCTCGAGGAAGTTAGAGAAGAGGCAGCCATTAGGAATGCTGCTTACAAACAACGTACAGCTCTGTTCTACAACAAAAGGGTGAAGAAATGTGACTTAAAAGAAGGGAATTATGTGCTAAAGAAAGTCATTCAGAAGCATAATAAGCTGGAAGCAAACTGGCATGGACCTTACCGAGTTACAGAAGTTGTTCGACCAGGAACTTACAGAATAGCCACACTAGAGGGAGAGGAATTTAAGAATGCATGGAACGCTGAACACCTGCGCAAATATTATCAGTAATGTAAAATGTAAATGCATTTCCTTCATTATGAATAAAACGAGGATGTTTCCCCATTTTCTTTTTGTTGAAAGTTTTTCGGGGAATACTAGTGTAATACACTATGCTTAAAAAAATTCTCCTTTGGTTAGGAGACGACACTAGCGTGATCAACTACGGTTGGTAAGATAACTAGTGGACAGTTCAAAATAATCAAAAAATTCTCCTTTGGTTAGGAGACGACACTAGCGTGATCAACTACGGTTGGTAAGATAACTAGTGGACAGTTCGAAAGAACCAAAAAATTCTCCTTTGGTTAGGAGACGACACTAGCGTGATCAACTACGGTTGGTAAGATAACTAGTGGACAGTTCGAAAGAACCAAAAAATTCTCCTTTGGTTAGGAGACGACACTAGCGTGATCAACTACGGTTGGTAAGATAACTAGTGGACAATTCGAAAGAACCAAAAAATTCTCCTTTGGTTAGGAGACGACACTAGCGTGATCAACTACGGTTGGTAAGATAACTAGTGGACAGTTCGAAAGAACCAAAAAATACTCCTTTGATTGGATTTGAAAAAATATACTCTCACATTCCAACTTAGGTTGGACGGGAGGTAATTACAAAAGTTCCTCAGAGAACAAAATATTCCAAATTGAACCAAGTATAGTTGGTCGGGGATAAAAACCCACTAACTGTAGTTGGTCAACGAGGACAAATTAGTGAAGTTGGTCGGACACATTTTATGAAAATATTTGAAATCGAACAAAGTATGGCTGGTCGGGGATAAAGACCCATCAACTGTAGTTGGTCGACAAACATTATTTATCCACCCTGGTTGGTTGGAAACAGTTTGAACAGTTTATACTCATTACTTTATTATTAAGTGATTGAACAACCTTGATACTTGTAACTTTTTATTAATTTGCTCGATGAACAATATTATTGTTATCTTTTTTACAGATACATATGCACAAATATAAAGGTGTTTGATAAACACAAGAGAGTAACAATAAAGATTTGCAAACAAAAAATGAAATTCTTTCATTAAATTCAAAATAAATTACAGGTTACATGAATGTACTAACTGTTACATTGAAAACCTATTCTATTGGTTTCTTTCCTTTATTTTTTGAAACAGGCTCCTCGCCAGCAGGAGGATCCTCTAGGCAAAGAGGAGAATTAATGAAATTAACATCTCTGAGCATTCTGACGTTCATCACAGAAGGTGTATCCAAGAGATGCTCAGGACGAGATAATTCAATCTGGGAATGAAGGCTATAATCGTCGAGGTATTTTGAAATTAAGCTACGAGGAATAGAACGAGCTGGGATCCAGGCCATGTCCAATTTGAAAGGTGGCACAAGCAAGTCTAATAACCCTGGAGCATGATAATCCCATAAATAATGCCCTTGCTCCAATTTTAACACACCCAGTGCGTTCAACCACCCCTGCTTATAACCTTCATTGTTGGCATGTTCAATACGAGCATCCAAATGAACAAGAGCTTCATTATATCCTGCCATCCAGAATTCCCTGGGTTTCTTATGAAATTGAAAGGTTAATCTATCCAATTGTTCGAGAAAGTTTTTGGCAAAAAGATCCTTAGTATGTAGAGCAGACTTCGTTGCAGTAAGTTGATCTTCCAAGGATAGATTTTTCTTGGACATTTCTGATAAAGCTCGATCTTTGACGTTTAATTGAAATGCTTGAGTTTCCAAAGTAGATTGGGTACGAGCCTCTTCGACATTACGACTAAGAACTCTTGATCGACTCCGAGCAACGATTGGAGAACTTTGCTCCTCGGCAACATTTTGAACAGCTCTTCCTCGCCCCCGAGAAGCTCTTCCTCGTCCACGAGAAGTCCCAGAAATAGCAGATCTTCTTAAGTCATCCAGTTCTTGCCTTAATTTGGCATTTTCGACCTCTAAGAACGAGAAACCTTCATCAGTAACTGGTACTAAAGCAATGGAAGATGATGCTGCAGATTCATACTGAGCCAACTTTTTCTGCAAATTATTGTTCTCCTGTTCCAGCAACTCAGCAATCTGCCTGCAAACCTCAACTTCACCTTTTAAAGTTCTTTCCCTAACATCATATCCAGCCAGAATCTTTTTATGACCTGTATCAGAAGAAAGTTGTTGATACCTATTTTCATATTCCTTGTGCAATAAAGTCATTGATTCATTGTGCTGACCTTGGAGATCTTCTAAGGAATAGTGAAGTTCCTCAATCAAGTCGTAGTAAGCTACGTTGTTGGCCACAGCTCGGTCGAGTAAATCTTTCAAGTACCGATAAGCCTGAATTGCCTGTTCTGAGGCATCATGGCCAAGGATGTCAGCAATTTCTGATGTACTAAGGTCTGTATGACCAGCCTTATAATATTGGTGACATTGCTGCATCAGCTTGGTATCATGTGAAGATATTAGTTCCATTCAGCAACAAACTAAGGACGAGAAAAAGACAACAATCAACAAAAACAAATCATCAAACAGAGAGATGAACAAAGATGTATTTTATTAGATCATCAAAAGATTACATTGTTTGATTACAAGTGATAATAGAAGATAGAAATGATACCGAACAACTTCACACCTTTTCCTTGTCTCCCAAGACTTTCTCGGGAGGCTGGGACGAGGAGCTCGGTTGCTCGGAGGTGATAGAAGCTTGAGCAGCAGGAGCTGAAACTTTCTCAGGAGGAGGAGGCATAGAAGAAACATCCTCGATGGCAGATGGTAGAGAGGCAAGAGCTTGATCACCTATGGCCATGGAAGATTCATCAGAGACAGGTTCATCTTCTTCTTCTTCCACAATTGCTGGAGGAGGACCAGGGAGGTGTAGTTGGAATAGATCAGAGTCGTCTTTGATCTTCAACTCTTGCAGAGCAGCTACCCAGCCATCATGGAAATATTTCAACTTCCCATATTGAACTTGGGATGTCATTGCATCAATTCCCTTATCCCATCCTTTCTCCCAGCCACCGCTGAAAGATTTTTTGACTGCAGCTTTTCTTCTTAGTCTCTCCGAGGAGAGCTTCACATCCAATTCTTCCTTTTGGATCTTAATATCTTGCAGGGCGGACAACTTCTCCTCTGCCTTCTTCAGTTTATCCTCAAGCTCGCCAAAATTCTTGAGCTTGTCGTCATATTTTTTATGCTCAACCTCCAAACTTTTTACTTTATTCTCCAATCCTTTGGAGATCTCAGCCAACTTTACTTTCTCGGCTTCAACTATTGACAACTTTTTCTCCCAAGCAGTCTTGTCCTCATTGTACTGTTGGCGAGATTCCTTCAAGGATTGGGTCAAACCCAACAGAGCATCCTCTACACCAGACGAGGAACTAGAGGCTTTAATTACCTCGTCCTTCTTCACAATGTTATTAAAACAATTCACCAGCTGAAAGAGGAGAAAAACAGTAAGTCAGTGCAAAAATACAAATACTCAAAGAAAGAAAGAAAACCCAGAGTATGAAAAATTTACCGAAGCAAGGTGACGAGTAGCTAGGGATGTCAGCATATCCCTGGAAATATTTTCATCAATTCCTTGGACCTCGGGTTGATCCAAGTTTTTACCGAGCTCCTTGCAGAGCTCGGAGGAATGATGGTTGGAACACCAACAACACCAGATGGTGGGGAAGAGGCAGTTTCAGCCAAATTGACTGAGGATGATTTCCTCAATCTTCTTAAAGGGACCTCAGCAGCTTCAACCAAAGAAGAACTCTTGGTCGGAGAGATGGTAATCACTTCCATAGGAGCAACTTTCTTGCTCGGAGCCACTGGGGGCTTCTCGGCAGCTTTAGAGGGTGCAGCATCCACTTTCTTAGTCCCCTCTGGGACATCAGTTTTGCTTTTCTTAGCCCCAACAGCAGAAGTAATGTCATCAAAGAGAGCAGGAGGAGCTCTTTTCTTACCCATCCTTTGACTTAAAGGGAGATGAGAATCTGAAGAAGAATCTTCTGGAGTTGAAGCTGGTTCAACAGGGCGAGCAGTATAAGAGGTTGTGTAACTCTTATACTGTAGCAGATATGAGGCAGACCTGATGTGTTCGTCTGCAACGTTCTTATGCAAACCCCAGATAAGTTTCAGATGCTTAATATTAACCTCTGATTCTTTTGGAGTTTTTCTTTTGCTATCAACTGCAAATAAATACATAATGAGATGTCAGTCATACATTTTGTCAAACATGATGAAAGCATAATTTCATAAGAAAAATAAAATGAAAAATAAACCTATCCCATTGCCATATGGGGGGCATCTGGGACCGTTGTATACTCCATCTCCAACTAAAGGGGCATATTGCCAATTTTTTATAACCAACCCATGTTCAAAATAATCTCTATTTGAGTCAGGGAGGTTAACTACAAGAGCCCTATTCAGAAACCTAGTTTTTAAGTAATAAATATTATCTAGAGTGGCCCACTTATAACAGTACATAATTTCAGGGATCCCTATACGAGTCCCATGAATTAGATTTAATTTGTACACCCCATTAATTATTCTCCATGAATTGGGGGCTATTTTTGCAGGGACAAGATCAAAATACTGACAAAACTCAAGACACAATGGGTTTGGTGGAAAAGAAAATCCACATTCAGCAACAAATAAACTGGGGAACCAATGTCCCTCAGCCAATCGAAAGTAATCTAAAGGCTCAGAAAGAACTTCTACAGTTACCCACGAAGGAATAGAAAAATCAGAACGAAATTTCTCAACAGACTCCACAATATAAACCATACTGAATAAAAGAGAAGAAAGGAAGAAGATCTTACAGGAAGAAAGGAGGTATGTTGACAACGAACGAAAACAAAGATGAACGCACAAGAGAGAGAAGAAGAGAATAGAAAGCTTGAATGCAAGAAATTGGGAAAAGAAGAAGACGGTATGGTCACCTAAGAAGTTTAAATACTTTGCATTGGGAAACGGCGAAGGAAATGATTACAAAAAAGAAACTATTGAACTTCCGGCGGCTAAAAGGACAAAAAGGGCACAAAGATCGAAGCGCTCTTAAAAGTTCGAAAAAAGGCGGATTCTTTGGATTTAGAAATAAATTCAAATACGATGCTCCTAAAACCCAGGAAGATCAATTCAATATGGCCAAGTACCGAGAAAGAATGTTTCATACTCCTCAAAATTCGAAATATAAAACATTGGGGGCTTCTGTTGATACCAAAATTAATATGCTGATGTGGATGAATCATACGAAGACACTTGTCAATCTACGTGGTGCAATAACGACGAGGAAGTTCATTTCCCGACCAACCATGATTCTCTCCGAACAACGAGGATACACCGAGGAACTTTAGCGCTCCGAGGTACTCTAACGCTCCGAGGAACTCCTGAGCAACGAGCAACTATGGCGGTCCGAGCTGCACCTCGGTCGTATCATTAATTGCCAGATAATCAACTGTTCAAATATTCATTGAATGTTTATATTCTTGACGCGCACGCTGCATTAAATGTATTACCCTTTCACATGTATATCATTTAATGTATCGAACCTTTCACGTACAGCCTAAGGGCTATAAATACCTTGTATCATCCTCATTCAAAGGGGCGCCGGAATTTCTTGAGAGAACTTGTATTCAAGAATTCTGCAAACACTCAGCAATAATATAACAGTGGACGTAGGCTTTATTCCTAGCCGAACCACTTTAAAAATCTCTGTCTTATTTATTTATCTGTGATTGAATAATTAGAGCGATCTAGTTTTTTACATCAACACTTATATTCTACAAGAACTGGTAATCTGATCCTCTGTGTGTAAGTCGTACTCTACATACAGAACACCTACTAAGAAGAATAAATGACATCGACAATTGTGGTGTCAAAAAATCTAGGATATAGGGGGTGCCCATGTACCATGATGTATGCACAATAATAAATACGACAGAGACAAAGATTTACGTGGTTCGACCATGAATGCCCTACGCCCAGAGAGCTGTTGTTGTGTTCCAATAGAATGATAAGAGAGTTTTACATGAGAGTGTTTTTTTTTTCCAGTTGGGCGCCCAAACAAATTTTAAATGTGTTTATTAAAACACATGGAGGCTGTTGAGCTGGTGTAAAAGACCAAAAATTACTTTATCTTTTAATAAAGTCAAAATTGGCAAAAAAAAATCGCAATTTTCCATTTGACGCATCTTCTCGACGCCGACCAACGATGGAAACCCTTATGCTGATAGCATCTTCTCGATGCCGACCAGCGAAATTATTGCTGCATAGTGGTCGTCGACCACCACGGGTGGTCCGGAGGTGTCTCTGATACAACCGGGGTGATTCAGTGTTGCTGTCGACATACTGTGGTCCTCTTGATTCTAGTCGGCATGGCCGAAGAGAAAACTGAAATAAAATTTCTGTGACATCGCAAAGTATTCGGTCTCCATCTCTTTTAGTCGTCGGTAGGTCGCCGATAGGTCGCAAACAGGTCGCCGATCACAGGGGTTGCTCGACCACGTAGGTTGCAGGTCGGAGGTGAGCTCGCTGATGCTTGACCATAGGAAGTGAGCTCGCCGATGGTCGCTGACGCTTGCTGATGCTCGATCTAAGAAATACAGTTGGGCGAGGAGTTATGGCTTCCCGGCGAGAAGTTTGGTCCAACGGTGATCCTTCTCGAGCTCGCCTCCTGTTCGCGAGTGTCACGCCTAAAATATGTACTCGACAAAATGCATATCTAGGTCGTCGTCATCATGGTTGTTCACCAGCCAGAGGAATGTCGCTGTTGCAGATGAAAACCAGCCCCAAAACATTTTATTCTGCATTTTGTCTTTTGCTGCCGATCAGCGATTATTGTCAGTTAAAAAAGTGCCCGGTAAGAAATGACCCCTTCCTCCATGGGTTGGTGACGATGGCTGTGATGGTCCAGTTTCCGATGATTCCCCCTTATCTCAAGTGGGCGTGTTCGTGTACACGGCTGGAAGATGACATATCCAAGATGCCCACCCCAAAATGGGGTGTTACCTGACCTAGTAATTGAGATCTTTGGTGATCCAAAAATCTCAGAATAAAGAGAGAGCATGTCCAGATTGTGATCGTATCTGCTTGACCCTATAAGAGTCCAAATATTTGGAGACTCCTCTCACACCTTTGGTATTGAGATTCGTCAAAAATAAACAGTGGTTATGCAGATTCTTAGATGAATAAACACATAGTAACTTCTATTTGATTTAGCCTCAACAGATGGTAGGGGAATTTACTAACTTCCAAAGGTACAAAATTCAACCTCGACGGATGCTCGGCAACAATCTTGAGTCCTTGGAAATCACGTCGATGTTTTGACAGATGCTCAAGCATGAATTGCTCACTATATCTACTCGGTATTCTACAACTTTTTCCCGGTGGATTATCCAGGCACCCTTTATTTTATTAATTCTCCTACGGATAGTCGAGCACACTATAGCACTTTAGACTCAAAGAAATGTGTTGATACCAAAATCAGTATGCTGATGTGGACGAATAATAAGAAGACACGTGTCAATCTACGTGGCACAATAACAACGAGAAAGATCATTCCCCCGACCAACATACTCACTCCGAGCAACAGGTGTACTCCGAGGAACACCAGTGTTCCGAGGAACACCAGTGTTCCGAGGAACACCAACCCTCCTAGGAACTCCAGTGCTCCGAGGAACTCTTGGACGATGAGCAACTAAGGCGGTTCGAGCTGCATCTCGATCACAGCATTGATTGCCAGATAATCAACATTTCAACTATTCATTGAATGCTTATCATCTTGACGCACACGCTTGAAGAGCATTAAATGAGTTACCATTTCATATGTATATCATTTAATCTATCACCCTTTCATGTACAGCCTAAGGGCTATAAATACTTTGTATCACCCTCATTCAAAGGGACCGGAATTTCTTGATAGCACTTGTAATCGAGAATTCTCAAACACTCAGCAATAACATAACAGTGGACGTAGGCCATTCATATAAGGCTGAACCACTTTAAAATCTTTTGTCTCATTTATTTATCTGTGATTGAATAATTAGAGTAATCTAATTTTTTACATCAACAGATTGGCGCCGTCTGTGGGAACGATTGTTATTATCGTTTTTCACCGAAAATCATTCATCATCAATGGCAGATAACCCGGAATCCAGCAATCGAAACGCTGGAAATGCTGGAAATCCTCCAAATCTCTCTGCACCTCCAGATCTGGCTGGGATTATAACGAATCTGGCTCAAGGACAAACCGCCATGCAGGAAACAATGAGGCAACTCATACAGACCCTTCATGGCGGTGCACCTGCACGTTCAGGACATCGAAGTGGTCAGAGGCAAACTTATTTACTTCCTTCACGATCCAGGCGTACTGAGTCATATCGTAATGAGGAATCTGATGATTTTTCGTATCAACCTGGGCGAACTTCGTCAATAAGGGCTACAGATACTGATCAACGTATCACTCTCTCTCCAGAAAGACCCAGTGCCTTGGAAAGACTGAGTAGGGTGTCTCCTTTCAGTCGATTAGGCCCTAGGAGGAATAGGAGTCCACCTAAGACCATGTCGAGGAGTTTTCGACGACCATCAGATCTAAGAGAAGGATCAACACAATCACGACCAGTTGCTCATCAAGATAGATCTCAGGAGGCTACTTCAAAACAATCAATTGCTCGAACTAATAGGCCCGAGGAGGGAAATGATGCGTGGAAAGGTTCCATTCAGCGGTTGGAGGATAGATTGGGAGAAATGGCTAAGGCAAACAATCTCCTACAACGAACTTTTGTTCGAGGGACACCTTTTGTACAGGCCATTGTGGATTTTCCTACACCGTCGAAATTTAAAGCGCCCATGGTGACCTCCAAGTATGATGGAAAGACAGATCATGTTCTACACATAGAGCAATATCAGGTTGCTGCCGACATCTATGTTGTCCCCGACGAGATGAGATGTAGAGCATTCTCTGGAACTCTTACTGGATCTGCCCAAATATGGTACAACAATCTTCCTCGGGGAAAGATTTCAACTTTCTTTCAGTTGGCCGAGTTGTTCATTGGCAATTTCTGTTTTGGGGCAAAACCAGTAAAACGAGTAGCACACTTGTTAAGTGTTAGACAAAAATCTGGCGAAAGTACTAGAGATTACATAACTCGTTTCAATAACGAGAAGCTAGAAGTCATAGATTATGAAGAAAAGACAGCAATCACCGCCTTGATGAGTAGGTTGTTGCCTAACAAGTTGTACTACACTTTGGCCAAAGATCCACCTACAACTATGTCATAGTTGATGGCAAAAGCGGCCAAAATCATGAATGCCGAGGAGGCTATGGCTGCGAAGACGAACATGGATAAGGAGACCAAGGTGGAAGTCGACAAATCCAAGAAGAAAGAGCATAAGGGCAATGGCGGTGACAAGCATTCCAAGAATAATAAATCGTCATGGAAAGTCCTGAAGAAATTCGATAATTATACTCCTTTGAAAATGGGTATTAATCATGTCTTGGAAGAAATCAAGAATAAATAGGAAGTAAAGTGGCCAAAGAAACTGAGGTCAGACCCTGACCTAAGGAACAGGGATAAATATTGCGAGTTCCATAAGGATCACGGCCATATGACCAAAAATTGCATAGCTCTTCAGAACGAGATTGAAACACTCATCCGAAGAGGGAAGCTAGCGAAGTATGCTGATCGGGGAGGCGAAAGAAGGAATAATGACCGAACTAGAGAAAGGTCTAGATCTCCTCGTCGAGTAGGGGAGAAAAAGAAAAGGGATCATGAAGATGATACAGAAGATGACCCCGATCTTCCCAAGAAACCAAGACAGCCAGAACAAGAGGTATTTTCAATACGCTTTGGGTCATTTGATTGTAATGTCATTACAGGAGGAGATGCAGGAGGAGGAGACCTTACTGCAGAAAGAAAAGTTTACCTCGGTGAGGCTCAGGCTTGCTCATACATTCAACGGATAAATTTGGCTGAAGAGGATCGCCCGAGGAAGAAGGTAAACAAAGAGAAGCTGGTCATCGGTTTTTCAAAAAACGACCTTGCAGGTGTTCTTTACCCTCACGATGACCCTTTGGTGATCAAAATGAGGATGAAAGAAGTAGTGATCTCAAGGGTGCTGGTAGATAATGGTAGTTCGGCAGACATCATGTACTATTCATGCTTTGACAGTTTAAATTTGAAATTATCTCAATTGGAACCTTATCACAGACCTCTATTGGGTTTTGCTGGCGAGAAAGTCTTTCCACTTGGGACGATCAAGTTGGATATATTCATTGGAACTTGGCCTGCTTGTCGAACAGAAAAAATACGCTTCTTTGTGATGGATAAGAATGTGCAGTCAGCTTACAACATCATCATGGGAAGAGTTGGTTTGAAGAAGTTCGAAGCAGTCCCATCTACAGTATATCAGTGCTTAAAATTCCCTACAAATTTCGGAGTAGGAGTTGCGAAAGGTGATCAGAAAGTAGCTCGGGAATGTTATTATTCGTCTGCCGAGCAAGAGGAGCTTGAAGAATCAAGGAAAAAGACTACTACCTACCAGGTGGATAAAGGTACAGAAATCGAAACACTCGATCCTAGAGATGAATCCCAACTTGTAAAAGGACAGGTGGTGGAATCTACAGAAAATGTTATTCTGGACGACGAGCATCCTGAACGAGTAACCCAGATAGGTTCGTCGTTAGATGCTTCAATAAATCAGGAGTTGATAACTTTCTTGAGAAACAGGAAGAAAACTTTTGCGTGGAGTCATGAAGACATGCCAGGAATAGATCCAAACTTCTTATGTCACGAGCTCAATGTGAATAAGGAGATCAAGCCTGTAAAGCAAAGAAGAAGAGTATTTAGTCCCGAGAAGAATCAAGCTATATAAGAGGAGGTCGAGAAGCTCCAGAAAGCCCAATTAATTGAAGATGTGAAGTATCCAGACTGGTTGGCAAATGTTGCGATAGTGAAGAAGAAAAACAATAAATGGAGAATGTGTGTTGATTTCACCGATCTCAACAAGGCATGCCCAAAGGATCATTTCCCATTGCCCAGAATTGATCAACTAGTTGATGCTACCTGGGGACACGAGCTACTCAGCTTCATGGATGCTTACTCTGGTTACAACCAGATCAAAATGAAACCTGAAGACAGGGAAGGCACTTCTTTCATTACCCCTAGAGGAACTTATTGTTATAATGTTATGCCTTTTGGTTTGAAAAATGCAGGAGCGACATACCAGCGGCTGATGAAAAAGGTTTTTACCGAACAAATCAGTTGCAATATGGAGGTCTATGTCGACGATATGCTGACAAAGAGCAAGAAAGCTGCGGATCATCTAGTTGACTTAGGTCAGACCTTTGATCAACTGGATAAATACCAGATGAAGCTCAACCCGACGAAGTGCACCTTTGGAGTACGAGAAGGAATGTTCCTCGGGTATATCGTCAACCAGCGAGGCATTGAGGCAAATCCAGCAAAGATCAAAGCTCTTTTAGGGTTGCGATCTCCAACGACGAAGAAAGAGGTGCAGAGTCTTACAGGACGAGTTGCAGCGCTCAACAGATTTGTATCCCGAGCAACTGATAGATGCCTCCCATTCTTCAAAACACTTCGAAAAACTTTTGAGTGGAATGATGAATGTGAAAAAGCCTTTCAAGACTTGAAGAAATATCTGGGAGCACCTCCACTGTTGTCCAGGACAGTAATGGGAGAAAAGTTGTACTTGTACCTGGCAGTATCAGAGAATGCAGTCATCTCGGCATTGATAAGAATGGAGAATGGAATCCAGAAGCCAATTTATTACACAAGTAAAGCTTTCTGAGATGCAGAGATCAGGTACCCGAAGCTGGAAAAATTGGCATTGACATTAATTGAAGCAAGTAAAAGAATGAGGCCTTATTTTCAGGCCCATACCATCGTCGTATATACCGACATGCCATTGAGACAAGCCCTTCATAAGCCAGAAAAATCAGGAAGACTGATGTATTGGGCAATAGAGCTCGGTGAATATGATATTGTGTATGAACCCAGATCATCATTAAAAGGGCAGACTATAGCAGACTTTATAGCAGAATTTACATATCCTGATACCCCCGAGGAGCAAAAGTTGCTCGCTAACCAACCTGTGGATGTTACAGGATCAATAGACATGAGTCCAGATCAACTCCGGTTGGTAAAAGGGCTTGTGGATGTAGAAAGATCATCAAATTCAAACCCAAACCAACTCCGGTTGGTAAAAGGGCGAGAAGAGATGGTCGACGAAGAACGAAAAATACCAGGGGAGGATGAAAGGAAACAACAGATATTTCACCGAGGAACTCTGTCAGATAAGAAATTTGAAGACGAGTTACCTACATGGAGATTATATGTAGACGGGTCATCTTGCACAACAGGTTGTGGGGCAGGGATTGTTTTGAACACCCCAGACGAGATTGACGTGGAATATGCCTTACGATTCCAATTCAAAGCTTCCAATAATGAGGCTGAGTATGAAGCCTTGATAGCAGGTCTTAATTTAGCAAAGATTATGGAAGTGCAACAAGTGATGGTATTCAGTGATTCTCAATTAATTGTGAATCAGATGATGGGAACGTATGCAGTTAAAGGAGAATTAATGGTCAAGTATCATGCAAAGGCGATGGAGTTGTTGGCAGAATTTGATGCCATTCAGTTGATCAGAATACCAAGAATGGAGAATGCACAAGCAGAAGCACTGGCCCGACTAGCATCAGCTACACGTACCGAGTTACGAAGAACGATACCAATTGAGGTGTTAGAAAGTCGAAGCATAGATGAAGACCTGACGATGAATATTATTACTCTTGATTTAGGACCATCTTGGATGGATCCCATCAGGGCATATGTCGAGGAAGGAGAATTACCGGAGGATAAGATCGCTGCCAAGAAATTGAAGTTTAAAGCTGCTCGGTATGTACTAATTAATGGTGTTTTGTATAGATGAGGAATTATGGCAGTTTTGCAAAGATGTGTGCATCCCTCCGAGGTGAAGGAATTGATTGAAGAGATCCATGAAGGATCTTGTGGAGCACATGTAGCAGGTCGGACACTTTTTCAAAGAGTGATGACGCATGGGTACTACTCGCCAACGATGAGGGCTGATTGTATAGCCTATGCCAAAAGATGTGATAAATGCCAACGTTTTTCCTCCATTCGATGAACTCCACAGGCATTGTTGACACCCATAACTTCCCCTTGGCCATTTACCATGTGGGGAATTGATTTGGTTGGACCACTGCCAACGACCTGAGGAAGATTCAAGTACCTCGTCGTCGCAGTGGATTATTTTACTAAGTGGGTAGAAGCTGAGCCACTTATTGATATGACGTACGAGAAGGTATACCAATTCGTTTGGAAGAACATCATCTGCCGATATGGTCTCCCTCATGCCTTCATCACAGACCATGGAACACAATTTGATAATGAGGAGTTTTCCACCTATTGTCATCAGTCAAACATTTGGAAAGTTCATTCAGCACCAGGCCATCCTCAAAGCAATGGGCAGACTCAAGTGACGAACAGAACATTACTAAATGGTTTGAAGAAGAGGCTAAGTGAGGCTAAAGCTAATTGGATTAATGAGCTACAGTCAGTATTATGGGCTTACCGAACAACTCCCCGAACAGCAACTAGAGAATCACCATATATGCTGGCATTTGGAAGTGAGGCTGTAATACCTGCCGAGTTGGGTCTTCCAACACACAGCGTGCTGAATTTCAATTCCCCAGTCAGCGACATGATGAGGAGATTAGATTTGGACATGCTCGAGGAAGTTAGAGAAGAGGCAGCCATTAGGAATGCTGCTTATCAACAGCGAACAACCCTGTTCTACAACAAGAGGGTGAAAAAATGCGACTTAAAAGAAGGAGATTATGTGCTAAAGAAGGTCATTTAGAAGCACAATAAGTTGGAAGCAAACTGGCATGGACCTTACCGAGTTACTGCAGTTGTCCGACCAGGAACTTACCGAATAGCAACTCTAGAAGGAGAGGGATTTAAGAATGCATGGAATGCTGAACACCTACGCAAGTATTATCAGTGATGTAAAATGTAAAGCAGTTCCATCAATATGAATAAAACGATGATATTTCACAATCTTCTCTCCTTTTATTGAAATTTTTTCGGGGAATACTAGTGTGTTTAACACTACGCTGCTCGGTACGCAACGCTGCTCGGCAATAAAAAGAACACGATAGTTCAAACCCACGACCAACTCCGGTTGGTAAAAGGGATAGAACAAACTATACTCCTTTGGTTAGGAGGTGTACACTAGTGTGACCAACTCAGGTTGGTAAAAGAGCTAGTGGACACGATAGTTCAAACCCACGACCAACTCCGGTTGGTAAAAGGGCGAGAACAAACTATACTCCTTTGGTTAGGAGGCGTACACTAGTGTGACCAACTTAGGTTGGTAAAAGAGCTAGTGGACATGATAGTTCAAACCCACGGCCAACTCCGGTTGGTAAAAGGGCGAGAACAAACTATACTCCTTTGGTTAGGAGGCGTACACTAGCGTGACCAACTCAGGTTAGTAAAAGAGCTAGTGGACATGATAGTTCGAACTCAGACCAACTCCGGTTGGTAAAAGAGCAAGAACACAAGATAATCGACGAAAGGCCAATCTCGGTTGGTTAGGAAACAAAATATACTCTCAAATGCCAACTTATGTTGGTCGAGAAGTAAGATATTATCTCAAATGCCAACTTATGTTGGTCGGGAAGTAAGTTTATTACATAAAAGTTCCTCGAAGAATAAATATTCCAAAATTTACCAAGTATGGTTAGTCGGGGATAAAAACTCTCACTAACTATAATTGGTTGACGAGCACAATTTAACAACCTTGGTTGGTTGGAAGAATTTTTTAACATTTTTATACTCATTACTTTATTATTAAGTGATCGAGCAACATTACTAATACTTGTAATTTTTTATTACTAAGTTGGTCGAGGAACCATACAATATTGTTATGCAAGCACAAATATAGAGTGTCTGATAATCACAAGACAATAGCAATACAGATTTGCAAACAGAAAATGAAAGCCTTTCATTAGAATTCAAAAAGAATTACAAGTTACATATGTGTACTAACTATTACATTGAGATCCCTACTCTATTGGTTTCTTTCCCTCTGCTTTTGAAATAGATTCCTCGCCAGCAGGCGGATCATTTAAAGTCTGAGGAGAGTTAATAAAGTTCAAGTCCTTCAGCATCCTAACGTTCATCACATAAGGTGTGTCCAGTAGATGCTCGGGACGAGATACCTCGATCTGAGAATGAAGATTGTAGTCACCAAGGTATTTTGAAATTAAGCTCCGAGGAATGGCACGAGCTGGGATCCATTCCATGTCCAATTTATAAGGTGGCACAGGCAAGTCTAGTAGCCCAGGAGCATGATAATCCCATAAATAATGGCCCTGCTCTAGTTTTAATACACCCAGGACGTTCAACCATCCCTGTTTATAACCTTCATTATTGGCATTTTCAAGGCGAGCATCCAAGTGATAAAGGGCCTCATTGTAGCCTGCCATCCAGAACTCACGAGGTTGTTTGTGGAATTGGAAAGTTATTCTCTCTAGCTACTCATGAAGGTTCCTAGCAAAAACATCCTTATTATTCAGAGCAGACTTTGTCGAAGCAAGTTGATCCTCCAGAGTTTGGATTTTCTTAGACATTTCAGACAAAGCCCGATTTTTTGCATTCAATTGGAACGCTTGAGTTTCCAACGTTGATCGAGTACGAGCTTCTTCAACATTAGGACTAAGAGCTCTTGATCCTCCCCGAGCAGGTCGAGAACTTGGTTCCTCGACGACATTCTGAGCAACTCTTCCTCGACCACGAGAACCTCTTCCTCGTCCCCGAGTAGCAGCAGAAGTACCAGATCTTCTCAAGGTATCCAACTCTTGCCTTAATTTGGCATTCTCAACCTCTAGAAAGGAAAATCCCTCGTCAGTCACTGGGATTACAGCTGTTGAAGAAGATGCTGCAGACTTATACTGTGCCAGCTCTTTCTGCAAATTGTTATTTTCTTGCTCTAGCAGCTCGGCAATCTGTCTACAAGCTTCAACTTCACCCTTTAGGGTTCTCTCCCTGACATCGTACCCAGCAAGGATCTTTTTGTGGCCTGTCTCGGCAGAAAGCTGTTGATACCTCTTTTCATACCCCTCGTGCAAAAGGGCAGTTGATTCTTTGTACTGAGTCTGAAGATCTTCTAAAGTATATTGAAGCTCCTCGATCATGTCATAGTAAGCCACGTTATTGGCCACAGCTCGATCAAGTAAGCCCTTCAGGTATTGATAAGCTTCTACTGCCTGCTCTGAAGCATCATGACTGAGGATGTCAGCAACTTTTGATACACTCAATTCTGTGTGACCAGCCTTATAATATTCATGGCATTGCTGCATAAACTTTGTATCATTGGCAGATGATAATTCCATTCTAGCCACAAACTAGTAAAGAAGAGAAGGCAAGAGTTAATAAAAGAAGAAGACAGAACATCAACAACGCAGAGGAACAAAAAAAAAGGGTAATTTTATTACATCATCAAAAGGAGTACAACGTTCAGAATACAGAGTACAAGTAAAAGAAAAATAGAAATAGAATACCGAACAACTTCACACCTTTTCCTTGTCTCCCAAGACTTTCTCGGGAGGCTGGGACGAGGAGCTTGGTTGCTCGGTGGGAACAATGGGTTGATTGGCAGAAGTTGAGACTTGTTCAGGAGGAGCAGGCAAAGACGAGATCTCCTCGGTGGCTGTCTGATTGGGTTGTGGAGCCAAGACTTGATCACCTACTATCATTGAAGACTCCTCGGAAGCAGCTTCGTCTTCTTCCTCATCTTCAATCACAGGAGGGGGGCTAGGAAGATGTTGCTGGAATAGCTCAGAGTCCTCGCTCACCTTCAATTCTTGCAGGGCAGCAACCCAACCATTTCGGAAGTATTTCAAACTCCCATACTTGACCTGGGTCATCATTGCCGCTACCCCCTATCCCATCCTTTATCCCAACCGGTGCGGAAAGATTTTTTCACAACCACCTTTCTTTTCATTTTCTCCGAGGAGAGCTTCTCGGATAGAAGATCCTCGGAGGCTTTCAACTTGGCCTCCACCTCCTCCTTCTGCGATTTACTTCTCGCAGAAGGGTCAGCTCTTCCTTGGCCGATTTCAACTTATTTTCAAGCTCCCCAAAGTTTGTGAGCTTCTCGACATATTTCTTATTCTCTCTCTCCAAGTCCTTCACTTTACTTCCCAACTGCACCTTCTCGGCCTCAGATGCAGCCATCTTCTTCTCCCATTCACCCCTATCCTCATCATATTTTTGACGAGAATCCTTCAAATATTGGGCCAAACCCAGAAAAGCATCCTCTACTCCAGAAGAGGAGCTGGAAGCCTTGATTGCTTCATCTTTCTTCACTATGGTGTTAAAGCAACTCACCAGCTGAAAAAGAAAATAATGATAAGTCAGTGCCGAGATACATATATTGACTAGAATAAAGAAAAATTCAGGATAAGAGAAACTTACTGAAGCAATGTGACGAGTAGCTAGGGATGTCAGCATATCCCTAGACATGTTTTCTTCAATTCCTTGGACTTCAGGAATAGTCCAAGTCTTTACCGAGCTCATTGCAGAACTCGGGGGAATAATGGTTGGGACACCAGCTCCACTAGCTTGGAGCTGGGGAATGGTTTCAGTCAAAATGACCGAGGAGGATTTCTTCAATCTCCTCAGTGGCACTTCAGCAGTTTCAACCAAAGAACTTTTGGTGGTAGAGATGGTGACCACCTCCACAGGTGCATTTTTCTTGCTCGGAGCCACTGGGGGCTTCTCGGCAGCCTTCTGAGGAGCAACAAAAGAGGCACCATCTACTTTCTTTGTCCCCTTTGGGACTTCAGCCTTGTTTCTTTTTCCATCTCCAGCAGAGGAAGTCTCCTCGAAGATAGCGGGAACTCTTCTTTTGCCCATCTTCTGACTTAAAGGAATGTGAGATTCTGGTGAAGATTCCTCAGAAGCTGGCAATGGGTCACTAATGCTGACCACAGGACGAGCAGTAAAGGATGATGTGTAGCTCCTGTACTGCAACAAATATGAAGCAGACCTGATGTGCTCGTCTGCAACTCTTCGATGCAAATTTCAGATATGTTTCAAATGTTTAATATTTACTTCTGATTCTTTTGGAGTTTTTCTCTTACTGTCAACTGCAAACAAATACATAGTGAAATATCAGTCATACATTTTGTCAAACACAATGAAATTGTAATTTCAAAAATAAAATAAGATGAAAATAACCTATCCCATTTCCATATGGGGGGCATCTGGGACCCTCATATACTGCATCTCCAACCAGAGGGGCATGTTGCCAATTTTTTATAACTACCCCATGTTCAAAATAATCCCTGTTTACATCAGGGAGGTTGACTACTAAGGCCCTATTCAAAAACCTAGTTTTTAAATAAAAAACATTGTCTAAAACAGCCCATCTATAACAATACATAATCTCAGGAATTCCTATACGAGTTCCATGAGTTTGATTTAACCTATACACCCCATTAACTATCCTCCATGTGTTGGGGGCTATTTTTGCAGGGACAACATCGAAATACTGACAAAACTATAAACACAAAGGGTTTGGTGGAAAAGAAAATCCACATTCAACAATAAAAAGGCTAGGGAACCAATGTCCCTCAGCCAAATTAAAATAATTTGAAGGCTCAGAAAGACTCTCCAAAGTTACCCAAGAAGGAATAGAAAAGTCAGAACGGAATTTCTCAAGAGATTCGATAATATAAACCATGGTGAATAAAAAAGAAATGAAGAAGAAGGAAGAAAATCCTACAGGAAAAAGGAGATCTGTTGACAAACAAACGAAGAAAGGGATGAACGCACAGGAGAGAGAAAAGCTATAGAAAACTCGAAAGCAGAAATTGAAAAGGTAGAAGACGATGGGATTGCCTCTGAAGCTTAAATACTTTGCCTTGGGAAACGGCGAAAGAAATGATTACAAAAAGGAAACTATTACGCTACCGGTGGCTAAAAGGATAAAAAGTGCACGAAGATCGAAGCGCTTATAAAAATGCAAAAAGGCGGATTCTGCGAATTTGGAAGGAAATTCAAATACGAAGAAAAGGCTCCTAAAACCCAGGAAGGTCATTTAATATTGCCATATACCGAGAAAGAATGTTCCATACTCCTCAAAGTTTGAAATGTGAAACATTAGGGGCTTCTGTTGATACCAAAATTAGTATGCTGATGTGGACGAATAATAAGAAGACACGTGTCAATCTACGTGGCACAATAGCAACGAGGAAGATCATTCCCCCGATCAACATACTCACTCCGAGCAACAGGTGTACTCCGAGGAACACCAGTCTTCCGAGGAACACCAACCCTCCTAGGAACTCCAGTGCTCCGAGGAACTCTTGGACGATGAGCAACTAAGGCGGTTCGAGCTGCATCTCGACCACAAGATTGATTGCCAGATAATCAACAGTTCAACTATTCATTGAATGCTTATCATCTTGACGCACACGCTTGAAGAGCATTAAATGAGTTACCCTTTCATATGTATATCATTTAATGTATCACCCTTTCATGTACAACCTAAGGGCTATAAATACCTTGTATCACCCTCATTCAAAGGGACCGAAATTTCTTGATAGCACTTGTAATCGAGAATTCCCAAACACTCAGCAATAACATAACAGTGGACGTAGGCCATTCATATAAGGCTGAACCACTTTAAAATCTTTTGTCTCATTTATTTATCTGTGATTGAATAATTAGAGTAATCTAATTTTTTACATCAACAAAATGCTTGGGCAAAATTATTATTACTCCGACTGAAGCTCAAATTCTATGATTCGTAACCTGAAGGACGGTCAGGCACATTCAAGATTCATCTCGGCAGATGGTCGGAAAAATATTTTTATATATTTAGTCCCGAAGACATCTATCGCACAAGTCTTATTTTATCCCCACCGGATAGCTGGTCAGTATAATTCTTGTATTTAGCACAACCCCAATTGATGGATACACACATTTATTTGTACATTGTTCGTTTCTGTCTCATAATATTTTATTTGCTCATAAATTATGTTCACGATTTTTATCATCATAAATTTTCTAGCAGGGGCTATCTATATTTTATACTTCACATGAGAAAAACAATTGTCACTACACAAATTTTCTGTGAAAACAATTTTTTGAAACCAACTTAATATTAAGTATTTTCTTAAAGCTATTTGCAGAAATTCCAAATTAACTCCTATGTCATACATCTGGATATATTTGATAAGTTTTTCATCTTTCATTCGACTTTATTACAGTTATTTTGTACACATAAATATTGGGAGCGCACTTATAAAGCACTCATGTAATTTATTCGGTCATTTAATTTTCAATATTGTCATCTACCTATTATTGGTTATACTAATGGATGGTCGGTGTAATATCTTTACTAATACTTAGCGTAGCCCCAACGGATGCTCGGGCACGACCATCCTCATGATATTTTATCATAGAAATTATGGTATCATTCATGTCATTCATTCAATACTATGAATCTTTTACTCGACAAATGTTCGAGCAGATGCACATCATATATTCCTTGACCGATGATAAATTCTATGTTTAGCCTCGACAAATGGTCGAGCAACTTATTAACTTCCACAGGTACAAGATTCAGTCCCGACGAATGCTTGGTCACAATCTTAAGCTCTTGAAAATCTTATTAATGCAGCGATAGATGCTCGAGCACTGATTACTCTCTATATCTACTCGCACATGTACAACTTCACTTCGGTAGACCAGCCTGGCACCACTTATTTTGTTAATTCTCCGACGGATGGTCGAGCACTTTACACCACTTTGGATCCAACGAATACTTGGGCAATATTATATATGGTAACCGATGGATGCTCGGAGATTGATAATTTTTCAATTTTGGTATTAATGACCTAGCTCTATGATCAGGCATATTCAAGGTTCGTCTCGAAAAATGGTCGAAAAAATATTTCTATATATTTAGTCCCAGAGATATTTACCACACGCGTCGCATTTTATCCCCAACAAATGGTTGATCAGGATAATTCTTATATTTGATCCCGACAAATGGATGGTTCGTAATACTTCCTCGTCCCTTTTTTACTCGACGGATGTTCGAGCATGGATCACTCACAATATCTACCAGAGCCTCTATAATTTTTGCCTCGACAGGCATTCAAGCATCACTTATCTTATCAAGGCTCCGACAGATGCTCAAGCATGGATCGTTCGCAACATCCACTAGGTCCTTTGCAATTTTCCCTCGACGGACCCTCAGCTTCGATGGATAGTCGACATTATGTGATCACGTCTCAAGCTCCAATGGACAGTTTGGCAATACAATTCTTATTTAATTCAATCACGGCGAATGAGAAGTTGGGCGATATGTAGAACAAAGATCCAATAACATATAAAGCAGCATGGAGAGAAACGATCAACTATATTTATCAACAAGGACAAATCCAACTGCAAGAAGTCACATATCCAGCAAGATCATAGTTAACGAACATAACATGTTGATAACAACACTAGACCACCCTGAATATATCAAGAAACATCGTCAAACAACCCATGGTGATCGGCGATCACTAAAGCAACAAATTAATGCGTCATCAACACTAAGATATCCACTCTAGAGGAATGGTGTTTCTTGAACGCCATGTCAAACCAACGTATTTTTGCGCGAAGATGTTTTGAACTCATATCAATTTCTTTAAGTGCATGAGCTATATGGAGTCTTCCACAGCCTCCTGGAACCACCATGCATGGCTGACGAACAAGTGTGCCCCAAGGAACGATCGGGCACACTTATCATCTCGGTTATACAGATCAAATAACTCGATGGATGATCGAACAGTCTTCTCTTCACAGCCCGATTGGGGGCTCCATAGTAACGATACACGTGAATAGATTCACTGCAACATTTAAAGAAAAATAGAAGAAGTTAACCCAGGATGGATGCCAACATGGTTAATACCGAAATTAGTCTTTTAAATGACGATCAAGACTAAGCTTAATTTAATTACAACAACCTTCTTTCTTGTTACCATTAAATTAAGTAAGTCCACAGGCCTTTGTCATCTCCAAACACAAATGGCCTCACGAGTTACCCCGGCAATAATAAAAGCTCTACGGGGGATCCCTAGGTAAAAAGCCAACTCAGGTTGGTCGCCAACTATGTTGGTCGGTTAAAATCCTGAACGGGTGTATGGCCCTTAAACCGGGTGCATTTTTACCATCGCCTTTTAAGCCTAAGGAAGTGTGACGACACAACCTAAAAGGTAAAATAGACGGATATTTACATGCGAGGCATAAGAAAATGAAAAAATGCAAACGTAATTGGTATTACATTGACTTATGGGAAATACCTAAGTACAATAAGCATACCGATTACATATCACACGTTATAAAACCTAATGCAGGGTCTTACCTCGACTGGGTACGTGCTCGAGCAAGACTCGACACATAGGCCTATGGTCGACCTCTCCAACTGGACCATATGAAAAACTTAATACAAGGACTTACCCCGACTAGGTACGTGCTTGAGAAAGACTCGACACATAGGCCTTTGGTCGGCCTCTCCAATCGGACCATATGAAAAACCTAATGCAGGGTCTTAACCCTACTAGGTACAAGCTCGAGAAAGGCTCGACACACAGGCTTTTGGTCGACCTCCCCAATCGGACCATATAAAAAACCTAATGGAGGGTCTTACCCCTAGTAAGTACATGCTCGAGCAAGGCTCGACACACAGGCTTTTGATCGGCCTCTCCAATTGCACCATATGAAAAACCTAATGCAGGGTATTACCCCTACTAGGTACATGCTCGAGAAAGACTCGGCACACAGGCTTTTGGTCGTCCTCTCCAATCGGACCATATGAAAAGCCAAATGCAGGGTCATACCCCTAGTAGGTACATGGTCGAGCAAGACTCGACGCATAGGCTTTTGGTCGGCCTCTCCAATCGGACCATATGAAAAACCTAATGCAGGGTCTTACCCTTACTAGGTACATGCTCGAGCAAGGATCGACACATAGGCTTTTGGTCGGCCTCTCCAATTAGACCATATGAAAAACCTAATGCAGGGTCTTACCCCTACTAGGTACATGCTCAAGCAAGGCTCGACGTATAGGCTTTTGGTCGGCCTCTCCAATCGGACCATATGAAAAACCTAATGTAGGGTCTTACCCCTACTAGGTACATGCTAGAGCTAGCCTCAATGCATAGGATTTTGGTCGACCTCCCCAATTAGACTATATAAAAATCCTAACGCAGGGTCTTACCCCTACTAGGTACATGCTCGAGCAGAGCTCGACCCATATGCCTATGGTCGGCCTCAACAAATGGAACATACACGATCAAAATACAGGGAGATGCCCTAAACTTAATGCACGCTCGAGAAAGCCTCAGCAAATGAATTCTGTACAGGCCTGTGGTCAGCCTCACGAATTGGACCATGCAATACAACAGAACAATGAACTACGTTCGACGTGATCCCATGAGGGTACATAGGAAGCTCGACACTTTCGAGTCCGATTCCCATATCAACTAAACATATCTTAACTCAAGCCAAGCATTAATCTAAAAAACTTATAAAGAAGAACTACCAAAGAAGGCTAAAAGTTGAACGACAGCTCAAAGAACGCTATTCCATTTCATATCAATAACTACATATGTTTAAAGAGATTATGGACCAGCTCCCAACTCATCTTAGAATCAACTCAGCTGAACTGCGACATGTGGGGCTATTATGGGGGGAAAAATATGCCTACATAATAGCATGACACATGGCGAGCACCCCGATCAAGATGGCGAGCAATAGACACTCCAACAAGGTAGGGACAAATAGAGTCCTTGATGAACTAGAAGACCGAGGAGCAGTATCTGATTGGAATCAAACTCCATGAAGATAGGACTCATCCATATTTGTTACTCATCCATATTTGTAACCCTAATGTAACCCCTAACTCTATATAAAGGGGACATCCCCCATTGTGAAAGGGGTCTTAGAAGCTAGAGAAACACTCTCATGTAAAACTCTCTTATCATTCTAATGGAACACATCAGAAGCCCCATGGATGTAGGTCATTCATGGTCGAACCACATAAATTTTTGTCTCTCTCATTTTTATTATTGTGCATACATCGTGGTACATGGGCACCCCTCATATCCCAGATTTTTTGACACCACAATAATATATAAAATAACACAAACATTATGTTCATACACAATTCTCATTAAAACAGGAAAAACTGATTTTATTTTAATAATAAATTCATAACTAAAACTATTACATAAAGTATGGTTTTAGTCTACTTCTCTTACAATCTCCCACTTCGATTAAACATGCTACATTGCATATCGCTCACATCCCGTTACAACACTATCAAAAGTCTTGGTTGATAAGCACTTAGTGAAAGCGTCTGGTAGGTTGTTCTCTGATGTAATTTTCATAACTATGACATCATCTCGCTGCACAAATTCTCGAATGGGATAATACTTATGCGCGTTTTGTTTACCTCTCTTATGGATCCTAGATTCCTTTGAGTTAGAAATCTCCCCGCTACTATCACAATAAAGTTCAATAGTCGATTGAACTAAAGGTACCACTCCTAGATCCCGTAGGAAGTTTCTAAGCCATACTGCTTCCTTGGATGCCTCGGAAGCCGCCACATATTCATCTTCTATGGTGGAATCAACAATGCAAGATTGCTTGATACTTATCCAACTAATGGATCCACCTCCTAGGGTAATTAAATATCCAGAGGTAAACTTTATATAATCTCTATTATACTGAAAATCTAAATCGGTGTACCCAATAGGTACTAGACTCTCTTCCTGGTAAACTAGCATATAGTCTCATGTTCTTTTAAGGTATTTGATTATATATTTTACTGCAGTCGAGTGTTCTTACCCAGGGTTAGACTAATATCTACTAACCATGCCAACAGTAATGCAAATACCAGTTCTAGTGCATAACATAACCTATATAAGGCTCCCAACTGCCAAAGCATAGGGGATGCCTTTCATCTTCGATATCTTATCAAGTCTCTTAGGAAACTAATCCTTGAAAAGAGAAAATCCATGTTTGAAAGGGAGTAGCCCTTTCTTTGAATCTTTTACGATAAATTTTGAAAGAATGGAATTGATATAAATTGCTTTTAATAAACCCAACATCCTATTCTTGCAATCATGAATAAAATTTGATCCAAATGATATGACCAGATTCTCGTAAGCCTTTCATATCGAATTGGCTGGACAACCACACTCTAACTGAAGACAACACCCTAACATCATTTCCAATGAGAAGAATGTCCTCCAAATATGATACTAAAACCACCACTATGTTTATGTAGCATTTCTTGTACACACAATACTCATCTGGACATTAATCAAAACCAAAATATTTAATTGCCTAATAAAAAAAATGTTTCAAGTTATAGATGCTTACTTAAGCCCATAATTGTACTTCTTAAGATTATATAATTTATACTCTTAGAGTTTGCCAATAAAATCGTTTGAATGCACCATATAAATACACTCATCAAGATTCCTATTAAAAAATATAGTCTTGATGTTCATTTGTCAAATTTCATAATCAAAATGAGCCGCAACGGATAAGAGAATTTGTATGGACTTCATCATAGCTACCGACGAGAAGGTTTCCTCATGATCGATGCCATTTTTTGAGTAAATCCTTTCGCAACGAGCAGTGCCTTGAAAGTCTTAACCTTTCCATCCACCAATTTTTCCTCTTATAGACCCACTTGTTTCCTATAAGTTTTATCCTTTAGGTTGCATTTATAAGACTCCATACCTAATTATAATACACCAATTCCATTTAAATATTCATAACTTTAAGACAAAGTTCTACATCTTTATCTTGGATAGCCTGGTTGTAGTTACATGGATTGAATTGGAGTTAATTGGGGACCCTATCATAAGACTCTCCTAAGAACATAAACTGTTATGATTGATGTATAACCCTCCCACTATGATGAGGTAGCCCCTATGCTGGTGTACTAGTGTCAACACGTTGTGTTATTTCATTATGTATTGGGGGTGTTAAAGAATCTTGTTGCTTCCCTCGTAACTCTTCAATAGTAACTTCATATCTAGGTTTATGATCAATTATATAATTCTCTTCTAAGAATCAGGCATTGGTGCTAACAATGACCTGCTAATCCTTAACATCATAGAATAAATAACCCTTAGTTTCCTTAGGATATCCTACAAAGAAATAAACTTATGATCTTTATTCCAACTTACTACGATCTCTCTTCAGCATGTGCTGGCCAAAACTAGATCCGAATATGTTTTATACTGGGCTTGCAATTCCTTCTGTGTAGGAGAGACCTCCTTTGAAGGAACAAAGTTAAGTAAATAAGTGGTTGTTTCTAAAGAATGTCCCCAAAAGGAATCTGAGATATCTGTATAACTCAACATGGACCTAATCATATCCAAAATAGTCATGTTCCTCCTTTCTGCTACACTATTTTGCTGAGGCATGTCAGGTATGAACAATCGGGATGTGATCCTTTAATCTTATAGATATTACCTAAACTCCCCTAAGTTATACTTGACACCACAATCAGATCGTCGTGTCTTGATAATTTTACCTTGATGCTTCTCCACTTATTCCCTATAAACTTTGAATTTCTCAAAGGCTTTGAACTTATAGTGTGTTAGGTAAACATACCCATACCTTGAGTAATCATCTACGAAAGTCGTAAAATACTCAAAGCCCCATCTTTCTCAGGTTGTCGTCGGTCCACATAGATCAAAATGAACCAATTCTAACAGTTCTTTGGATCTATAGTCCTTTTACGAGAAAGGCGTATGGGTTATTTTACCTTCTAAACATGATGCATAAAATGGATGTTCCTCCAATTCAAGTGAGCTTAATTTCCCACTTGCTACCACTCTACGAATCTTTTTTAGATTAACATGACCTAGGCGTAAGTGCCAATGATATGTTTGGTTCACTAAGGAGGGGTCCTTTCTCTTTACATTTGGTCTAATCGAATTATTCAAAATATTAATTTTTGTGTGGGAGAGATATATGATTAACAATATAAAGATTATCAACTAATGTACTAGAACAAATAAAAGATTTATTTTTCATAGTAGCCATGAGTTTATTAAATGAAACTGGATATCCATATAAAAGGCTAAATAAGAAACTGAAATCAAATTCTTCGTAATGGAAGGTATAAAAAGACAATCTTTTAAAAATAAAGTCATATCATTATTAAATCTTAAATGAACGTCTCCTATGGCAACTATCGCTACTCTTGTGGTATATCCTATAGTTAGATAAATATCTCCATCACTTAATTGCCTGGTGTTGATGTAAAAAACTAGATCACTCTAATTCTTCAATCACAGATAAATAAATAAGACAAAGATTTTTAAAGTGGTTCGGCTAGGAATAAAGCCTACGTCCACTGTTATGTTATTGCTGAGTGTTTGTGGAATTCTTGATTACAAGTTCTCTCAAGAAAATTCCGGTCCCCTTGAATGGGATTGATACAAGGTATTTATAGCCTCAAGGCTGTACATGAAAGGTCCACTACATTAAATGATATACATATGAATGGGTAATACATTTAATGCGGCGTGTGCGTCAAGAATCTAATGAATAGTTGAACAGTTGTCCGTCTGATAATTGATGACACGGCCGAGGTGCAGTTCGGACCGCCTTAGTTGCTCGTCGATCAAGAGTTCCTCGGAGTGCTTAGAGTATCTCGGGATGAAAGAGTTCCTCGGATGGAGTTCCTCGGCATGATAGAGCTCCTCGGTGTATTCTCGTTGCTCGGTACCAACCATGGTTGTTCAGTAAATGATCTTCCTCGCTGTTATTGTGCCACGTAGATTGACACGTGTCTTCATACTATTCGTCCACATCAGCATATTAATTTTGGTATCAACAGAAGCCCCCAATGTTTCATATTTCGAACTTTGAGGAGTATGGGACATTCTTTCTCGGTATATGGTAATATTAAATGACCTTCCTGGGTTTTAGGAGCATTGTATTTAAATTTCCTTCTCATTTCGCAGTTTCCGCCTTTTTTACAAGCGCTTCGATCTTCGTGCAACTTTTGTCTTTTTAGCCGCCGGAAGTTCAGTAGTTTCTTTTTAGTAATCATTTCTTTCGCCGCTTCCCAATGCAAAGTATTTAAACTCCTTTGGTAACCATACCGTCGTCTACACTTTCCATTTTTCTGCATTCAAGTTTTCTATTCTCTTCCTCTCTCTTGTGTGTTCATCATTGTTTCCGTTCGTTGTCAACATATCTCCTTTCTTTCTGTAAGATCTTCTTCTTTTCTTCTGCATCTCTTTTATTCAATATGGTTTATATTGTTGAATCTGCTGAGAAATTTCGTTCTGACTTTTCCATTCCTTCTTGGGTAACTCTAGAGGTTCTTTCTGAGCCTTTAGATTACTTTCGATTGGCTGAGGGACATTGGTTCCCCAGTCTTTTCATTGCTGAATGTGGTTTTTCTTTTCCCCCAAATCCATTATGTCTTGAGTTTTGTCAATATTTTGATCTTGTTCCTGCAAAAATAGCCCCCAATTCATGGAGAATAATTAACGGGGTGCACAAGTTAAATCTAACTCATGGGACTCGTATAGGGATCCCAGAAATCATGTACTGCTATAAATGGGCCACTTTAGATAATATTTATTATTTAAAAACTAGGTTTTTAAATAGAGCCCTTGTAGTTAACCTCCCTGATTCAAATAGAGATTATTTTGAGCATGGGTTGGTCATAAAAAATTGGCAACATGCGCCTTTATCTGGGAATGAAGTATACAACGGTCCCAGATGTCCCCCATACGGCAATGGGATAGGTTTATTTTTCGTTTTATTTTACTTATGAAATTATGCTTTCATCGTGTTTGACAAAATGTATGACTGATATTCTATTATGTATTTGTTTGCAGTTGATAGCAAAAGAAAAACTCCAAAAGAGTCGGAAGTGAATATCAAGCATTTAAAACTTATCTGGAATTTGCATAAGACGATTGCAGACGAGCATATTAGATCTGCATCATATTTGCTGCAGTATAAGAGCTACACAACCTCTTATACTGCTCGCCCTGTTGAACCAGCCTCAACACCAGAAAGTTCATCTTCAGATTCTCATATTCCCCTATCTCAGAGAATGGGCAAGAAAAGAGCTCCTCCTGCTCTATTTAGTGAAATTTCTTCTGCTGTTGGAGCACAGAAAAGCAAAATTGATGTCCCAGAGGGGACTAAAAAAGTAGATGCCAGTTCATCCAAATTTGCCGAGAAGCCCCCAGTGGCCCCGAGCAAGAAAAATGCTAGTGCTGATGTAATTACAATCTCTCCAACCAAGACCTCTTCCTTGGTTGATGCTGCTGACCCTCCTTTGAAGAGATTGAGGAAATCATCCTCGGTTAATCTTGCTGGAACTGCATCTTCTCTACCCGCTGGTGGTAGTAGTATTTCAAAAATCATTCTTCCGAGCTCTTCAACGAGCTCAGTTATACCCGAGGTTCTCGGGGTTGATGAAAAGATTCCTAGGGATACACTGACATCCCTAGCTGCTCGCCATCTTTCTTCAGTAAATTTCTCATACCTTTGGTCTTTCTTTTCTTTTTCCTGAACTCTTGTATTTGTGTTGACTCTATTGTTTTTCTTATCTTTCAGCTGGTGAACTGTTTCAATACCATCGTGAAGAAAGATCAAGCTATTAAAGCTTCCACTTCCTCGTCCGATGTTGACGATGCTTTGTTGGGTTTAACCCAATCTGTCAAGGAATCTCACCAACAGTACATCGAGGAGAAAACTGTTTGGGAGAAAAAATTGGCTGTGGCTGAGGCTGATAAGATGAAGATGGCTGAAACCTCCAAGAATTTGGAGGAGAAAATTAAAGATCTGGAAGTTAAACATCAGGAATCTGATGATAAATTGAAGAAGGCAGAAGAAGAAATATCTACTCTGCGAGATATTAAGGTTAAGAAAGAGGAACTGGAGGTGAAGCTTTCCTCGGAGAAATCGAGGAGAAAAGTTGTTATCAAGAAACATTTCAGTGTTGGTTGGGAGAAAGGATGGGAGAGAGGGATAGCTGCAATGACGTCCCAAGTCCAATATGGGGAGTTGAAATACTTCTATGATGGTTGGGTAGCTGCTCTGCAAGAGCTAAAAGTCCAAGATGATTCTGAGCTATTCCAACGGCATCTCCCTGGTCCTCCTCCACCAATTGTGGAAGAAGAAGAAGATGAACCTGCTTCAGATGAATCTTCCATGGCTGTGGATGTCCCAATATCTGCTTCTCAACCCTCTGTCATTGAGGATATTTCTTCTATGCCTCCTCCTGCCGAGAAGATTTCTGACAATCAAGCTGTTGTTATCACCGAGCAACCGAGCTCCTCGTCCCAGCCTCCCGAGAAAGTCTTGGGAGACAAGGAAAAGGTGTGAAGTTGTTCGGTATCATTTCTATCTTTTATCATTTGTAATCGAACACTGTAATCCTTTTATGATCTAATAAAATACTTCTTTACTCATCGCCGTTATTGATGATTCTTTGTTGATTGTTGTCTTTTTCTTGTCTTTAGTTTGTTGCTAGAATGGAACTAATCTCTTCTCATGATACCGAGCTGATGCAGCAATGTCACCAATACTATAGGGCTGGTCATACAGACCTTAGTTCTTCTGAAATTGCTGACATTCTTGGTCATGATGCTTCAGAACAGGCGACTGAGGCTTATCGGTATTTGAAAAGTTTACTCGACCGAGCTGTAGCTAACAATGTCGCTTATTATGACTTGATTGAAGAGTTGCATTGTTCCTTAGAGGATCTCCAAGGCCAGCACAATGAATCGATGGCTTCATTACACGAGGAATATGAAAATAGATATCAACAACTTTCCTCTGATACAGGTCATAAAAAGATCATTGCTGCATATGACATTAGGGAAAGGACCCTAAAAGGTGAAGTTGAAGCCTGCCGACAAATTGCCGAGATCCTGGAACAAGAAAATAATAGTCTGCAGAAAAGATTGGCTCAATATGAATCCGTTGCCTCCTCTTCCACTGCATTAGTACCAGTTACTGATGAAGGTTTTTCGTTTCTAGAGGTTGAAAACGCCAAACTAAGGCAAGAGTTGAATGACTTGAAAAAGTCTATTATTCCTGTGACTGCTCGGGGACGAGGAAGGAGTTCTCGGGGACGAGGAAGAATCGTCGAGGAACAAAGTTCTCCAATTGCTTCTCGGAGCCGATCAAGAGTTCTTAGCCGTAGTGTTGAAGAATCTCGCACCCAATCTACTCTGGAAACTCAAGCATTCCAACTAAATGTTAAGGATCGTGCTCTGTCTGATTTGTCTAAGAAAAATTTATCTTTAGAGGATCAATTGGCTGCGATGAAGTCTGATCTGAATAATAAAGATGCTTTTATCAAGAACTTTCTCGAGCAAGTAGATAGATTAACTTTCCAATTCCATAAACAGCCTCGGGAGTTCTGGAATGCAGGCTATAATGAAGCTCTTTACCATTTGGATGATCGCCTTGAAAATGCTAACAACGAAGGTTATAAGCAGGGATGGTTGAACGCCCTGGGTGTATTAAAATTGGAACAAGGTCATTATTTATGGGATTATCATGCTCCTGGATTGCTAGACTTGCCTGTTCCTCCCTATAAATTGGATATGGCATGGATTCCTGCTCGCTCCATTCCTTGGAGTTTGATCTCTAAATATCTTGGTGATTATAACCTTCATTCTCAAGTTGAAGTATCTCGTCCTGAGCACCTGTTGGACACTCCTACAATAATGAATGTCAGAATGCTGAAGGACATGAACTTTATTAATTCTCCTCTTTGTCTAGAGGATCCTCCTGCTGGCGAGGAACCGGTCTCAAAGGACAAAGGAAAGAAACCAATAGAGTAGGAATCTTTAATGTAATAGTTAGCACATACATGTAACATGTAATACATTTTTATCTTAATGAAAGAATTTCATTTTCTGTTTTGCCAATAGCTATTTTTCTGTTTGCAAATTATATGATTCATCAACCAACTTAGAATTTATAACAAGCATAAATTGTTCAAAATTGTTTCCAACCAACCAAGGTGGATAAATAATGTTTGTCGACCAACCACAGTTGATGGGTTTCTATCCCCGACCAACCATACTTGGTTCAATTTTCAAATATAAACATGTGTCCGACCAACTAAGGTCAATACATTTATCCTCGTCGACCGACTACAGTTAGTGGGTTTTTATCCCCGACCAACCATACTTGGTACAGTTTGGAATATTTTGTTCTTTAAAGAACTTTTTGTAATAATGTTACCTCCCGACCAACATAAGCTGTAATGCGAGAGTATATAAAGTCTTACCAACCGTAGTTGATCATGCTGGTCTACACTTCCTAATCAAAGGAGTAGTAGGGTTCTTTCGAACTTTTTGGCTCCTTGGAGCATGTCCTCCTAACCAAAGGAGGTTGGCTACTTATAGCACTTTTGCTCCGTAGAGCGCTCCGTAGAGCTTATCCTCCTAACCAAAGGAGGTTGGCTACTTATAGCACTTTTGCTCCGTAGAGCGCTCCGGAGAGCTTATCCTCCTAACCAAAGGAGGTTGGCTACTTATAGCACTTTTGCTCCGTAGAGCGCTCCGGAGAGCTTATCCTCCTAACCAAAGGAGGTTGGCTACTTATAGCACTTTTGCTCCGTAGAGCGCTCCGTAGAGCTTGACTCCGTAGAGCATGGCTCCGTAGAGCATGACTCCGTAGAGCAGTCTTCTTCTTGTCAAGCAGTGTAGTGTTCAACGCTAGTATTCCCCGAAAAACTTTCAACAGAAAGAAAATGGTGAACCATCCTCGTTTTATTCATAATGAAGGAAATGCTTTACATTTTACATTACTGATAATACTTTCGCAGGTGTTCAGCATTCCATGCATTCTGAAATTCTTCTCCTTCTAGAGTTGTTATTCTGTAGGTTCCAGGTCGAACAACCTCTGTAACTCGGTAAGGTCCATGCCAGTTTGCTTCCAGTTTATTCTGTTTCTGAATGACTTTCTTCAGCACATAATCACCCTCCTTCAAATCGCATTTCTTCACCCTTTTGTTGTAGAACAGAGCTGTTCGTTGTTGATAAGCAGCATTCCTAATGGCTGCCTCTTCTCTTACTTCTTCGAGCATGTCCAAATCCATTCTTCTCATCAAGTCACTAATCGGAGAGTTGAAATTCAGCACTCTATGCGTTGGGAGGCCCAATTCGGCCGGTATCACAGCCTCACTTCCAAATGCTAGCATATATGGTGATTCTCCAGTTGCTGCTCGGGGAGTTGTTCGGTAGGCCCATAATACTGATTGGAGCTCATTAATCCAATTTGCTTTAGCTTCACTTAGCCTCTTTTTCAACCCATTCAGTAATGTTCTGTTCGTCACTTCAGTCTGTCCATTGCTTTGGGGATGGCCTGGTGCTGAATGAAACTTCAAAACGTTCGACTGATGACAATAGGCAGCAAATTCTTCATTATCAAATTGTGTTCCATGATCTGTGATGAAAGCATGAGGGAGACCATATCGACAAATGATATTCTTCCATACAAACTGGTATACTTTCTCGTACGTCATATTGATAAGAGGCTCAGCTTCCACCCACTTAGTAAAATAGTCCACTGCAACTACGAGATACTTGAATCTTCCTCGGGTGGTCGGCAGTGGTCCAACCAAATCAATTCCCCACATGGCAAATGGCCAAGGGGAAGTTATTGGTGTTAGCAATGCTTGTGGAGTTCGTCGGATGGAGGAAAAACGTTGGCACTTGTCACATTTCTTGGCATAGGCTATACAATCAGCCCTCATTGTCGGCCAGTAATATCCCTGTGTCATCACTCTTTGTAAAAGTGTTCGACCTGCTACATGAGCTCCACAAGATCCTTCATGGATTTCTTCAATCAATTCTTTCACCTCGGTGGGATGTACACATCTCTGCAAACCTGCCATAATTCCTCGTCTATACAAAATACCATTAGTTAATACATACCGAGCAGCTTTATACTTCAGTTTCTTGGCAGCGAGTTTGTCCTCCGGCAATTCACCCTCTTCAACATATTTCCTGATTGGATCCATCCAAGATGGTCCTAAATCAAGGGTAATCACATTCGTTGTCAGATCTTCATCTATGCTCCGACCTTCTAATACTTCAATCGGTATGGTTCTTCGCATCTCGGTACGAGTAGCTGATGCTAGTCGGGCCAGTGCGTCTGCTTGTACATTCTCCATCCTCGGTATTCTCACCAATTGAATGGCCTCAAATTCTGTCAACAATTTCATCACCTTTGCATGATATTTGATCATTAAATCTCCTTTAACCGCATACATTCCCATCATCTGATACACAATTAATTGAGAATCACTGAATACCATCACTTGTTGTGCTTCCATGGTCTTTGCTAGGTTAAGACCTGCTATCATGGCCTCATACTCCGCTTCATTGTTAGAGGCTTTGAATTGGAATCGCAAAGCATATTCCATGTCAATCTCGTCTGGAGTGATCAAAACAATTCCTGCTCCACAACCAGCTGTGCAGGATGATCCGTCTACATATAATCTCCATGTAGGTATTTCGTCTTCAAATTTCTTATCTGTCAGAGTTCCTCGATAAAATATCTGCTGTTTTCTTCCATCATCCCCCGGTATCTTTCGCTCCTCGTCAGTCATCTGCTCGTACTCTTTTACCAACCGTGGCTGGTCTGAGTTTGAATATACTGATTTCTCTACATCCACAAGTCCTTTTACCAACCTTGGCTGGTTTGGACCTATTTCTGCTGATCCTGTATCGTCCACAGGTAGGTCAGCAAATGTTTCTGTTGATCCTGTATCGTCCACAGGTAGATCAGCAGGCACCTTTTGCTCCTCGGGGGTATCAGGGTACGTGAACTCTGCTATAAAATCTGCTACAGCTTGCCCCTTGAATGATGATCTGGGCTCATACACAATATCATATTCACCAAGTTCTACTGCCCAGTACATCAGTCTCCCTGATTTTTCTGGCTTATGGAGGGCTTGTCTCAATGGCATATCAGTATAAACAATGATGGTATGGGCTTGGAAATATGGCCTCATTCTTCTGCTTGCTTCAATTAGTGCCAATGCCAATTTTTCTAGCCTTGGGTACCTGATTTCTGCACCTCGGAAAGCCTTACTTGTGTAATAAATTGGCTTCTGGACTCCATTCTCCAATCTGATCAACGCTGAACTGACTGCGTTCTCTGATACTGCCAAATACAAATACAACTTTTCTCCTGTTATTGGTCTTGACAACAGTGGGGGTGCTCCCAAATATTTCTTCAAGTCTTGAAAAGCTTTTTCACATTCCTCATTCCATTCAAAGGTTTTTCGAAGTGTTTTGAAGAATGGTATGCATTTATCAGTTGCTCGAGATACAAATCTGTTGAGCGCTGCAACTCGTCCGGTAAGACTCTGCACTTCTTTCTTCGTCGTCGGAGATCGCAGCCCTAGAAGAGCTTTGATCTTATCTGGATTTGCCTCAATACCTCGCTGGTTGACGATGTATCCGAGGAACATTCCTTCTCGTACTCCAAAAGTGCACTTCGTCGGGTTAAGCTTCATTTGGTATTTATCCAATTGATCAAAAGTTTGACTCAAGTCAATCAAATGATCAGCAGCTTTCTTGCTTTTAGTGAGCATGTCATCGACATAGACCTCCATGTTGCGGCTGATTTGTTCGGTAAAAACCTTGTTCATCAACCGCTGATATGTTGCACCTGCATTTTTTAAACCAAAAGGCATAACATTATAACAATAAGTTCCCCTAGGGGTAATAAAAGAAGTATTTTCCCTGTCTTTAGGTTTCATTTTGATCTGGTTGTAGCCAGAATAAGCATCCATGAAGCTGAGTAGCTCGTGTCCCGAGGTAGCATCCACTAGTTGATCAATTCTGGGCAATGGAAAATGATCTTTTGGACATGCCTTGTTGAGATCAGTAAAATCAACACACATTCTCCATTTATTGTTTTTCTTCTTTACCATTACCACATTTGCCAACCAATCTGGATATTTTACATCTTCAATGAATTGAGCTTTCTGGAGTTTCTCGACTTCCTCTTGTATGGCTTGATTCTTCTCGGGACTAAACACCCTTCTTCTCTGCTTTACAGGTTTAATCTCCTTATTCACATTGAGTTCATGACATAAGAAGTTTGGATCTATTCCTGGCATGTCTTCATGACTCCAAGCAAAAGTATTTTTCCTATTCTTCAAGAAAGTTATCAACTCCTCTTTTATTGACATATCCAACGATGAACCTATCTGGGTTATTCGTTCAGGATGCTCGTCGTCCAGAATAACATTTTCTGTAGATTCCATCACCTGTCCTTTTACAAGTTGAGATTCATCCCTGGGATCAAGAGTTTCAATTTCGGTACCTTCCTCCACCTGGTAAGTAGTAGTCTTTTTCATCGATCCTTCTAGTTCTTCTTGTTCGGCCGACGAATAATAGCATTCCCGAGCTACTTTTTGATCACCTTTCACCACTCCAACTCCGAAATTTGTTGGGAATTTCAAACATTGATGTACTGTTGAAGGAACGGCTTCGAACTTCTTCAATCCAACTCTTCCCATGATGATGTTGTAGGCCGATTGCACATTCTTATCCATCACAAAGAATCGTATTCTTTCTGTTCGACAGACAGGCCAGGTTCCAATGAATATATCCAACTTGATCGTCCCAAGTGGAAAAACTTTCTCGCCAGCAAAACCCAGAAGGGGTCTGTGATAAGGTTCCAATTGAGATAATTTCAAATTCAGGCTATCAAAGCATGAATAGTACATGATGTCTGCTGAACTACCATTGTCTACCAACACCCTTGAAATGATCACGTCCTTCATTCTCATTTTGATCACCAAAGGATCATCATGAGGGTAAAGAACACCTGCCAGGTCGTTTTTTGAAAAACCAATCACTAGCTTCTCTTTATTTACCTTCCGAGGACGATCATCCTCAGCCAGGTTTATTCGCTGAATATATGAACAAGCTTGAGCCTCTCCGAGATAAGCTTTTCTTTCTGCAGTAAGGTCTCCTCCTCCTGCATCTCCCCCTGTAATAACGTTACAACGAAATGATCCAAAACGTATGGAAAATACCTCTCGTTCAGGTTTTCTTGGCTTCTTGGGAAGATCGGGGTCATCATCTGGATCCTCTTCATGGTCCCTCCTCTTTTTCTCCTCTGCACGACGAGGAGATCTAGATCTCTTTCTAATTCTGTCCTCATTTGTCCTCTCACCTCTGCGATCTACATACTTTGACAATTTTCCTCTTCGAATGAGTGTTTCAATCTCGTTCTGAAGGGCTATACAATTTTTGGTCATATGGCCATGATCTTTGTGAAACTCGCAATATTTGGTCTTATTCCTCATGTCTGGATCTGTCTTCAGTTTCTCTGGCCATTTGATTTCCTCGTTATTCCTGATCTCTTCTAAAACATGATTAATACCCATTTTCAATGGAGTATAATTATCATACTTCTTTAGGGCTTCCAACTTTATCCTGTTATTCCTGGAATATTTGTCACCACCATTACCTTTCTGATCTTTCTTCTTAGAGTTGTCGACCTCCACTTTAACTTCTTTATCCATATTTTTCTTCGCAGTCATAGCCTCCTCGGCATTCATGATTTTGGCCGCCTTTGCCATCAATTCCGACATATTTTTAGGCGGATCTTTGGCCAGAGTATAGTATAGCTTGTTAGGCAGCAAACCACTCATCAAAGCAGTGATTGCTGTCTTTTCTTCATAATCTATGACTTCCAATTTCTCGTTATTGAAACGAGTTATGTAATCTCTAGTACTTTCTCCTGATTTTTGTCTAACACTTAATAAGTGCGCTACTCGCTTTACTGGTTTTGCTCCAAAACAAAAATTACCAATAAACAGCTCGGCTAACTGAACAAAAGTTGAAATCTTACCCCGAGGAAGATTATTGTACCATATCTGTGCAGATCCGGTAAGAGTTCCCGAGAATGCTCTACACCTCATCTCGTCGGGGACAGCATAGATATCTGCAGCAGCTTGATACTGTTCTATATGAAGTACGGGATCTGTCTTTCCATCGTACTTGGGGGTCACTACAGGTGCTTTGAATTTCGACGGTGTAGGGAAATCCACAATGGCTTGCACAAAAGGTGTCCCTTGAACAAAAGTTCTCTGTAAGGGGTTCCTTGCCTTAGCCATTTCTCCCAGTCTATCCTCCAATCGTTGAATGGAACCTTTCCATGCTTCATTTCCTTCCTCGGGCCGTTTAGTCCGAGCAACTGATTGCTCTGACGTAGCTTCCTGAGATTTATCTCGACGAGTGGTTGGTCGCGATTGCGCAGATCCTTCTCTTAATCCTGACGGCGGTCGAAAACTTCTTGATTGAGCCCTAGGTGGATTCATGTTCCTCCTTGGTCCTAACCGACTGAAAGGAGATACTCTACTTAACCTCTCCAAAGCGCTAGTTCTCTCCGGAGAGAGAGTGATACGTTGATCTGTATCCGAAGCCCGTATTGATGAAGTTCGCCCAGGTTGATAAGAAGAATCATTGGATTCCCCATTGCGATATGACCCAATACGTCTGGATCGTGATTGCCCATGATCAGTCCTTTGCCCTGAATGAGTAGGTACACCGCCTTGAAGAGTTTGAAGGAGTTGCCTCATAGATTCTTGCATGGAGGTTTGTCCCTGAGCCAGATTCATCATAATTCCGGCCAGATCTGGAGATGCAGATGGATTTGGAAGATTTCCAGTATTTCCAGCATTTCGATTACTGGATTCTGGATTATCTGCCATTGGTGACAAATGATTTTTATGAAAAACGATAACAACAGTCGTTTCCCACAGACGGCGCCAATCTGTTGATGTAAAAAACTAGATCACTCTAATTCTTCAATCACAGATAAATAAATAAGACAAAGATTTTTAAAGTGGTTCGGCTAGGAATAAAGCCTATGTCCACTGTTATGTTATTGCTGAGTGTTTGTGGAATTCTTGATTACAAGTTCTCTCAAGAAAATTCCGGTCCCCTTGAATGGGATTGATACAAGGTATTTATAGCCTCAAGGCTGTACATGAAAGGTCCACTACATTAAATGATATACATATGAATGGGTAATACATTTAATGCGGCGTGTGCGTCAAGAATCTAATGAATAGTTGAACAGTTGTCCGTCTGATAATTGATGACACGGCCGAGGTGCAGTTCGGACCGCCTTAGTTGCTCGTCGATCAAGAGTTCCTCGGAGTGCTTAGAGTATCTCGGGATGAAAGAGTTCCTCGGATGGAGTTCCTCAGCATGATAGAGCTCCTCGGTGTATTCTCGTTGCTCGGTACCAACCATGGTTGTTCAGTAAATGATCTTCCTCGCTGTTATTGTGCCACGTAGATTGACACGTGTCTTCATACTATTCGTCCACATCAGCATATTAATTTTGGTATCAACACCTGGTTTCCTGGAACCCCTGCAAAGTATTAACCACAAGACATGATTCAATGACAAATAAATTGAATTTACCTATGTTGTTCTGTTTATAACGAAAAACCAAACAATTGTTCTTCTAGTGTCGTAACTACTTATAGTGGAAACACTTGCCCTTGGGATTTTTCACCCCTCGCTGAGGCCCATGAGCTACCTGAGGTACCATAACCTATATATGAGACTTCTTCTTCGGTTTATTCTTACCCATAGGCGTACAAGTAGAGCTTTTGGTAGCAACAAAAGCACTTATTGACTTCTTGATGAGACCCTCAACTGCTTATAGTTCTTTAAGTAGTTCCACCAAAGAGTAAGAAAGTTTGTTCATGTTTTAATGTAGGGAAAACTGCTTAAAGGACTCAGGTAGTGAATGGAGAACAATATCGTCTTGGATTTCCCCTTCCATTTTTGCTCCAAGTATTTCAAGCTCATTGAGAAGAGACATCATCCCTAAAACATGTTACCTCACTAGGGTCCCTTCATCTATATTTATGTTCACGAGCTATTTTATGGAAACCTACCTTACAATAAGATTCTGATCCCCAAACATATCTTTGAGGTTCAACATCATGGCATATGCATGGTCTATCGACTGATGCTGATGTTGCAGAACATTTTACATAGACGCCAAAATGTAACACCGCGCCATCTCATCATACTTGATGCATTTATGGTAATCTAGGGTTTACTTTTCAATTTCCCCCTCATAAGGTTTCTCAGGACAGATCTCATAGAACACAAACTTATACCCTTTAGCAGTCAACATAATATCTTAATTCCTTTTCCAGTCAATGTAATTAGGTCCAGTTAATTTGTTTTTCTTTAGAATGATCGCAAGTGGATTCAAAGAGCTTCCAATATTAATTATGAGAGTCAAATAATAAAATGAATTATTATAGGGTATAAGAAATTTGAATTCTAAATTAAAATTATTGTTCCCTCTATCAATTTTAAAAGAATTCGTCGACATCCCGATTATAATTTGAATAGTAGTCCTCTTTAGCGAACAACCTTTCCAAAAAAAATTAGACAGGCTTATTCCTTTTAATTTTATTATCGAGATAAAATCTATGCCAAACAAAATTAAATAGTTGACACTTTGGTCCCACAAAATCATAACATTCCTCTTTGGAGAACCTACCACCATTTTATCTCTAAGTGTATATCATCAAGTAACTTTAGATTTTCTCATATCACATGGATTCCTCATTTAGGGGACGCCTATGTGAATAATGAATCCAAAATTTCCTTTAAGGAAATTTATACCTACTACCACAATAATTTGCATTCCTCGTTGGAGGACCTACTTATTATTGAAAGTCTATAAATCGTTGATGGAGATCATGGGATTTTCTCTTGGGAAATTCCCTCTCGAACTTAGTAATTTAAAAAACTTTGTGAGGGTTAAAAAAACAAATGTGTCTAATTTTTAATTAATTAAAAAAATCTAGGATATTTGATATATTTCCAAAAATACCGAGATATTACTTTAATATATCAAGCAAATGTGTGATAAATAAAAAAATTAAAATACCATTGATCGTTAAAAAAAATAGTCAAAATTTTTTATTTTCTAACCACACATATTCATTTCCACAATTCATAATAATTATGAATTATTGACATTTATCATATACATCATTTAAGTCCATCGGTATACCATGTTGTCCATAATTCTATGGGAACCGTTAACACATATTAACAACCCAATAATTAAAACATGAATAATAAAGACATAAATCAACATAAATTATAAAAAAAGAGATAAATACGGATTCCCGACTATTATAGTCAAGATATAACTCTATCGTAGATTGGACTTCTCAACAGTCATTCTTGAACCCAACCACTTCATGTTGTCACTACGCTGGGATGACACGGGGTTCCACCTACTGGTCAGGTGGTGGGGTCAAGGGGGCCGCCCTTGCTGCCTTTAAGCACTGTTTAACACTGTCGAAACTTCTTTTTATGTTAAAAACTATCTCTGATCATCAATCTGGTTTCACATTCCTCCATTAACAGTCACGATCAAAGTAGTAACAATTTACACATGTCTCGAATATTCAAATTTTATTTAAAAATATCCATTTAAAAATTCGGGTTATTACAGCATGATTTTAGTCTACTGCTCTAACAATTATTATATTGCCCTTTGATTTAAAATTGTTTACATTACATATTTAAACTATTATAAAATGTCTAAAAACCATTTAAATTCAAATTTAAATATATAATTCGATTTCAAGCCATAATTAATTATTTTTATCCCGATTAAAAAATAATAATATTATTGAAATCTTGTATAATATTTCTAAATAAGCCCTCAAAATAACAGGGTATTACAGGTGGCAACGAAAGTAAGCCATTGGGATTATTTGATAGAATAGGCACCCGTGTTGGGTAGGGGGACAAAGAGTTAGAGTAGGGGGAGTAAGTCATATTTTTTTAATTAGGTTAAGGTTGATTGTAATGAATATGAGGGTTTTGAATGATTCCGACAAGCGTAGAATTATGAGCGGGTCAATTTTTAGGTGACAACCAGACATCTTGTGCTTGCAAGAATAGAAGTTGAGTCAATTAGATGATAGGATTATGAGTCCTATTTAGGGAGGTCATTGGGTTATATGGATCAGTTTGGAAGTAATGGGAACTTTTTGTGGAGTGATTATTATGTGGGACTCTAGAGTGGTTGAGTCTCTGGAGAGCATGGTTGGCACATGTGCATCTTTATGCTTCTTCAAAAATATGGAATACGGATTTATCTGGTGCTTCTATGGGATTTACGGATTGGTGGAGGACTCAAGTAGGTGGGAGTTGTAAGAGGAGTTGTCTGACATTAATAGGGTGTGGGATGTTCTTGGATGTATGTGTGTGTGTGTGGGGGGGGGGGGGGGGGGGGGCTTTAATGAAGTGAGATTTTCATCGAAAAAAAGTGAGGGAAGGAGAATCAATAAATAGATGAGGGATTTCTTGAATTTTATTGATGAGATGGGGTTGTTTGATCTTCCTCTTTAAGGGGGGTTGTACACGTCGTCTATCAATAGGGACATCCCATCTTTTCCATGCCTATATTGTTTTTTTTATTTCTCAAGGGTGGGAAAAGAACTTCCTAAGAGTGATTCGATCGTGTTTGCATAATGTGACGTGGTCATTGCCCTGTCATGTTAGAGTGCGCGGGTTGGAGAGAAGGTGGGGCCCCATTTAGATTCGAGAATATATGGCTTAAGGAGGTGGCTTCATGAAGAGTTAAGGAGTGGTGGTCCAGTTATGTGGTGGAGGGAAATGCCATTTTCAGATTGGCATCAAAGATGAGGTTACTCAAGGAGGATAACAAGCAGTGGAACATAGAGATTTTCAAAAATGTGACAGAAACCACTATAAGACTTGTTGAGGATATGATACTCTTAAATGCGAGGGAAGGGAGACTCGGTCTCTCTGGGGAGAGGAGTACAGGGTGAGGAACATCATGAATGGGGAAATCGAGAGAAGGCTTATTTAGGAACTAATCGGCTGGAGACAAAAATCAAGGGCGCTATGGTTAAAAAAGGGTGATAAGAATACTATGTTCTTTCACAAAGTGGATAACTACCATCAGCATTCCAACCCTATTGGTTATATAGCTGTAGAGGAGAGAGTATGAAGAAACTAACAAGGTAAAGGGGGTTGTCTCCCAATTTTATGAGAATATTATTAGCGAGGAAGAAGAGTGGCGTCCATCCCTTGACGGGGCTTAATTGGGCTTCGTTTTGGGGATAATGGTAAGATGTTAGATGGTTTATTCACTGAGGAGGAAATCATGAAGGTGTTGAAATCTATTAGTGGATATAAGTCGTCTGGATAATATGAGTATACGATGGCCTTCTTGCAACACTGCTAGCCAGTTATTAGGGACATGTGTTGTCTTTCTTTTAGGAGATCCATGATAGAGGTTACTTCTTGAGGATCTTGAATGAGATATTCGATATTTCAATCTCTTCGGTCTTTCTCTTAATGACAACTAGATTCCTAAATAGTCACTCTTTGTTGTCTTCTCTCTCTTTTTGCTTCGAATCATCCATTGCTATTTTTTCTCTTATGAAATGGATAGTTAGCATCGACCTACTCTTTCATTTGAAACCTAGAACGGGGGATTGGAAGTTGCTTCGATTGATTATGTTAATAAGAATTTGCTTTTGTACCTACTGAGGATAATGGGGCTTCATGAGAGACGGTTTCTCTAGATTAAGCGATGCATTTACCGTCAGGTTCACTACGCTAATTAATGGGGTTCATATGGGATTTTTTACAAGGTCTTGCAGGTTACGACAAGGTGATCTGTTGTTCCCATTATTGTTCATTTGGTCATGTAGTCATTCAGTCGAATGGTAGGACATGTGGTTGAGGATGGGTGGATCAAGAGTTTTGTGATCGAGCAGTGGAATGAGAATTTGATTATGGTATCCAACTTTCTCTTTACCAATGATACGATCATTTTTTGTAAGGTAGAAGAAGTATAGGTACAGGCTTTGAGATTACTACTCATATGCTTTCAGGAGATATTAGGTCTTCTAATTAATATGAGGAAAAGTGAAGTGATCCCTATCAGGGGTGACTGGAAGGCGAATGGTTTGGTTGTAATGCTAAAAGGCATGTTGGGATCCCTCAATTCTATTTATCTTAGTTTACTACTGGGGGTGAGGTTAAAATCTTCAACGATATGGGACCCGCTTTTGGAAAGAGTTACAAGGAGGTTGGTAGGGTGGAAGAATTTATATTTATCAAAAGGTGGGAGGTTGACATTGATTAAAAGCATGTTGTCTCCCATGCCCACATATTTCATGTCTATCATTTCGTTATCATGTGTTATATATAAAAAGATGGATAAGATTATGTAGGATTTCTTGTGGAGAGAAAATGATGATAAATTTAAATATTTTCTTATGGGGTGGAAGGAGGTGTGTGAATATATTAGGGAGGAGGATCGGGAGTTAAGAATTTAAAGTGTTTTAGCCAAGCTCTGTTAGGAAAGTGGATGTGGAGGTTTCCTCGTGAGGAAAATAGATTATCGAGGAGAGTAGTGGGAGCTTGGGAGAGTTCTCTTTATAGATGCGGTCTACGAGTGGGGAAAAATTCTCATGGGGTGGGGTTATGGACGCATATATATATAAGGAATGGGAAGACTTGTATAGGTACACAAAATTCAATTTGGGTGGAATAATAGGATAAGATTTTGGAAAAAGACGTGCAGAAACTATGAGACTATTAAGGAATAATTTCCCACTACTTTCATTTGGGGGAGGGGGGGTAAGGATGACTTAGTAGATGACAATTTATTTGTTATTAGGGTTCAAGTGGTGTGGAACCTTTTTTTTAAAAGATGGCTTTGGGATTGGGAGCTCGTGGAGGCTGAGGTGCTTTTTAATATATTGGGCTCGACCCTTTGTCCATCTAGTGGGGAAAATGATTAGAGATAGAAGGCAGGCATGAAGGGGTTTATATGGTGAGCAATTATTATTCCACATTGAGGAGTAATAGAAACCATAGAGCGTAGTTCCCGTGGAAAAAATATGCAAGTCGAAGGCTTCCCCAAAAGTGATGTTCCATTTATGGACGCAATGATGTAGGGAATTTTAACGACTTAGGGTTTTCACAAGGGAAGACAGTTTATGACTATCCAATGTTGGTTATGTAAGGAGGCAAAAAAGAAAATTAATCACCTTCTTCTACAATATGGGCTGACGAGAGGCCTGTGAGATTTTTTTCTTGTCCTTAGACGGATTGGGTGGGTTCTGACTAAGTTGATGAGGGAGTTATTAAAGGCATGGGTTCCTCCTAAAGGGTGAAAGGTTGATTTCAAAGTGTGGCATTTGGTCCATCACTATATCTTTTAGGCTATTTGGCAAGAGAAGAACGTGAGATGATTTAAAGGGATAGAGATCGCGATGTTTAGGATTCGATACCTTTTTCGGAGTACCTTATTAAGTTGGTCTAAGGAAAGGCAAGCCGCTTTTAAAAATAATGTCTTAGAGTTTTTAAAGAATCTTCATAGGGGGTTATATGCATGGTAGTTGTTGGGTTGGGCCCTCTTCTTGGGTCCTCTTTTAAGTTCAGTTTGTATTGCCTACGTTCTGTATATAAGTTTCGCTCCCTTAGCAGTTGACTTCTTTAATACATTTATTTATAAAAAAAATAAAAAGTGGCAACATTTGAGCAACGTTAGGATCACGATTCACTGTGAAAAATTGAATGTGCATGTCAACGGGACTCGTAGGAGTGAACAGGAAAAATGAACAAGTTATGTACGATGAAACATATCACGATTCAATTTAAAAGCGTGAATATTCATGTCATCGAGTTCACCGAAGGGTGAAAATAAGTAAACTACTATATGTATGGAAAAGTGAGAAAGAGTATAACATAAAAAGTGACAAAAAAAGGTCTTGAATCATAAGGAAAACTCGAAAGGTCTTGAATCTGAACCCACGTTAAATTCCACGTAGTTTAAGAATAATTAAGGGTGGTATTTAACCCACGAATACAAAACTAGAATATCCTTATTTTGATTTGTTGAAAAACGTGCACAAGTAAAATCAATGTGGGAAAGATGGAAGGAAAAAATCTAATTGAGGATTTAAGGACCTAATCCTTTTTTGTTTGTTTATGAATTTATGAAATTAGGTTTTGTGTGTATAAATAATAAAAGGGTGATTTAGGGTAAATAAGTAGAAATTAAAAAAAGATATGATAAGAGCAATGAAAGCATAAGATATGGTAATGGAAGGAAAATTATAATTTAGGATTTAAGGATCAAGTACTTTTTTATTTTTATATTTGTTATATAATTAGATTTTGTGTATATAAGTAATAAAGGGGTGATTAAGGGTAAACAAGTAGAAACTAAAAGAAATGATATGCTAAGAGGAATGAAAACAGAAGATATGGTACTCGTTAAATGAACTAGAAAAGGATAGGATTAGATAGGGTTATAGTTATACAAAATTGAACAACTTAAAATTATGGGTAAAAATTGAGATTCCTAGTCGAAATGAGGAGGATGATTTTTGGGAGAGAGAGTAGGAGGGTTGGAGAGAGGAACTAGAGGGTTGGATAGAGAATATTATGGGAGGTTTTAGAAAAAAATGGAAATATAATATGGGGGAAGAAAAAGTAAGACATTGGCATTATTTGAGAGAATAGGAGCCCAAGGGAGGGAGAAAATAAAGAGGTAGGGGAGGGAGGAAGCAAGTTATAGTTTTATTGAGATTAAAGTTTATTTAAGGATATTTGAGGGGCTTGAATGATTTCGACAAGCATAGTGAGTGGGGTCATTTCTAGGTTGAAACCAGACATCTTATGCTTGCTGAAATCAAGGTTGAGTAAGTTATATAAAATGATTGTCAGTTTTATTTGGGGAGGACATTTGGTTATATGGATTAGTTTGGACATAGTGGGAATTTATGGAGGACGTTTGCTTTTTTATTTCTCAAGTGTGGGAAGAGGATTTCCCGAGATTGATTCAGTCATGTTTATATAGGGTGACGTAATCATTTCCCTATTGTGTTAGAGTGCGTGTGTTGGAGAGAAGGTGGGACCTCATTCAGATTCGAGAATATATGGAACCGAGAGGTAGAATTCATTGATAGAATTAAGGAGTGGTGGTCTAGTTATATGGTGGATGAAAATGCCAGTTTTACTTTGGCATCGAAGATAGTGTTACTCAAGGAGGATACTAACCAATAAAATAAAAAGGTTTTAAAAAATGTAAGAGAACCCATCTCTAGACTTATGGCAGAAGTGAGATTCTTAGATGAGAAGCAAGGTAGACTCGATCTCTGGAGGGAGGAGAAAAGGATGAGGGAGGACATGAAGGGGAAATCTAGAGAAGGCTAATTAAGGAAGAAATTAGTTCGAGATAAAACTCAAGGGCGCTGTGACTAAAGGAGGGTGATAAGAACACTAAGTTCTTTGACAAAGTGGATAACTCCCATTGGCACTCTAATAATATTGGTAATATTGATGGGGGGTGAGTATGAAGAAACCGGGTAGGTGAGGGGGGTTATCTCCTAATTTTATGAGAATCTACTTGTTGATACCAAATTTAATCTGCTGACGTGGACCAATCATACGAAGACACCCGGCTATCTACATGGCAACAACAGACCTCTCCGAGGAACTCACAGGCTCCGAGGAACATACCTCTCCGAGGAACTCATAGACTCCGAGGAACATACCTCTCCGAGGAACATACCTCTCCGAGGAATTCTTGAATACCAGGAAGATCAACATACCCGAGTTACTCAGACGGTCCGAGCTGCATCTCGGCCACAGCATTGATTGCCAGATAACGAACAGTCCAACTGGTTCATTAAATGATTATCCTTGACGCACAAGTCTAAGGGCATTAAATGTATTACCCTTTCATATGTATATCATTTAATGTATCGACCCTTTCATGTACAGCCTCAAGGCTATAAATACCTTGTATCATCCTCATTCAAGGGGACCGGAATTTCTTGAGAGAACTTGTAATCAAGAATTCCACAAACACTCAGCAATAACATAACAGTGGACGTAGGCTTTATTCCTAGCCGAACCACTTTAAAAATCTTTGTCTTATTTATTTATCTGTGATTGAAAAATTAGAGCGATCTAGTTTTTTACATCAACAGATTGGCGCCGTCTGTGGGAAACGTGTTACAAGCGTTGTTCTCCACCAAAAGCTAAGTTTTTATTTTCTCTACGTATAATCAATTATACATACATCTTTTGATTGAATCGTGATTTTTATGTTTATATACATAAATTAATTGTCCAATTTTTATCTGCAAAATGTTGCATATCATGATTTTTAAATCATAACTGTTAGATTAATTCTTATTTAGAAATCTGAAAAATAGTAGATTTCATAAATCATAATTCTTTGCTTGATTCTCAAGTTTTAATTTTATATCATGGAATAAATATTTTAAATGATTACATATGCCAATATACGCGACGATGATAAGATTTGATCATTTTCATTGTTAATTTTCATTATAAATTTTGTAAGCTATTTGATGTCTATTCAAATTCCCATCATATTTTCAATAAAAGAATGGGAAAAGGTTAAAGACAATGAAAAGTCTTCTCATGGAAATCATGACCCATATATATTCTCTCTCTCTTCAAGTTTGAGTCTCTTTGCATTCACAAGTTTGAGACTCTTTGCATTCATTTTTATGAATTATATATTTAATTTGGTTCAGCTTCCATTTATGTCAATAAAGTCTCATTGATTGATTTTTGATATAAATTTGATAATAATTTTGATCATTCGGCATATTTTTATCTCTCCAAATGGGGAATAGGAAGGGATCAATATAAAAAATAATTTTCTCTCACCTGAAAAATCATTACCCACCTCTTGTAAAAGAGTCTGGGCACAAATTTGATATGTTGGCCCCTCGTTCATCACATCACAAGATTTCTTCGTTGAAATCACACGATCTAGTGGGTTATATATTTATTCATTTAATTAACGTTCTTAAGGCTTAAATTTTACATTGAATGTTATTTTTGATCTAAAGACTCAAGAAATAATTTGAGATATCCTTAAGTGTTGGTCGGCAACATCCATGTTGTTTGTCGGCAGCAGTAAAATCTTGGGGTATTAAAAAATGCTAAGCACCCCTGATATTTCTTTAAACACGAGTTCGGCTTGGGGACAAGCAGGGGGCTTAAGTCTTTTTAACTTATGATCACCCCAATAATATTTTTAAACAGCAACTAATACATGATTGGTTGTTGGAGATTAAATAAATTTAAAAAAAGCTTTACGTCTTATTTATGATGCATATTTGATAATAATTTGTCCATCTCACACACATTTGGCATAAAACATATTATTTCATATTTTGAAATTTTTATGTTGATACATATCATATATTGATTGGATGAGTAAATTATTCTCATGACTAATCAATTCAGCCTACACATATGGTAGAGCAAATTATTAATTTTTACAGGCACAAGATTCAATGCCGACGAATGCTGAAGCACAAATTATTCTATATCCGTACGGATTCATATTTTATATTTATCTCAGCATGGAGCTCGAAAAATTTCTTCTCTCTATATATATTCGGCTCCGAGGAAAAACTGTAACATTTATTATATTTCACCCCCAACGAATGGTTGGTCGGGTTAATTCTTATTTATATGCAGGCCCAGCAAAGTTCTCGGCCATATTCTTATGTTCTGGAAAATATTATTCTTATTCGGCATTCTGCAATTATGCCTCGACAAGATACTTATTCAGCTTTAAGGAGAATTACAACATTCATTCGGATAATTCTTATTTATATTTAGGCCTGACAACGTCCTCGGCCATATTATTATGTTCTGAAAGATCTTATTCTTGTTCGGCATTATATGATTCTACCTCGACTGATCGGCGAGGCACTTTATTATTTTTAATTATTCTTTATATCTATTTGGATGCATATTCTATTCTCATTTCAGCATGGAGCTCGACAAATATTTATTATATCTTATTCAGCTCCAAGGATGTCTCCAACATTTATTATATCTTATTCAGCTCCAAGGATGTCTCCAGCATTTATTATATCTTATTACCAACAATCTGTTGGTCATCATCAAGGAGGTATCCTGCATTTATCTTATTCCCAACAATCTGTTGGAGGTATCCTGCATTTATATTATTCCCAACAATCTGTTGGTCATCGCCGAGGAGGTATCCTGCATTTATTATATTTATTACCAACAATCTGTTGGTCATCGCCGAGGAGGTATCCTGCAATTATTATATCTTATTTCCAACAATCTGTTGGTTATCGAAGAGGAAGTATCCTGCATTTATTATATCTTATTCCCAACAATCTGTTGGTTAGCGCCGAGGAGGTCTTCATCATTTATATTATCTTATTCCCAACGAATCTGTTGGTCAGCGCTGAGGAGATTTCCAGCATTTATATTATCTTATTCCCAACGAATCTGTTGGTTAGCACCGAGGAGGTCTTCAGCATCTATATTATTTTATTCCCAACAAATCTGTTGGTCAGCGCTGAGGAGGTCTCCAGTATTTATATTATTTTATTCCCAACAATCTGTTGGTCAGCTCCGAGGAAGTCTTCATCATTTATTATCAATTACCACCAACTCTGATCGGTAGATAAAATCCAACTCCGGTTGGTAGACAAAATCCAACTCCGGTTGGTAGATAAAATCCAACTTCGGTTGGTAGAAAAAATCCAACTCCGGTTGGTAGACAAAATCCAACTTCGGTTGGTAGAAAAAATCCAACTCCGGTTGGTAGATAAAATCCAACTCCGGTTGGTATTGGTCGATAAATCTCATTCAAAGTTCACATTCCACAGTTGGGGGCTTATATTACAGATATATTTGTTCATTTGGTGGCACATTCTTATATCATCATGCAGTCGAGCATCAAATTCAACCCCGACTAATCAGGAGGTATATTGAAGTTCAAGAGGAATATTGAAGTTCAGGAGATATATTGAAGTTCAGGAGGAATATTGAAGTTCAGGAGGTATATTGAAGTTCAGGAGGAATATTGAAGTTCAGGAGATATATTGAAGTTCAGGAGGAATATTGAAGTTCAGGAGGTATATTGAAATTCAAGAGGTGTATTCAGAAGTATCACGACATGATAAAAGAAAGCGACAAGTATTCCCCCGAGGAACTCTGTCAGACCAGAAATTTGAAGACGAGGTACCTACATGGAGATTATATGTAGATGGATCATCTTGCACAGCTGGTTGTGGAGCAGGGATTGTTTTAAACACCCCAGATGATATTGACATGGAGTATGCCTTGAGATTCCAATTCAAAGCTTCCAATAATGAGGCTGAGTATGATGCTATGATAGCAGGTTTTCATTTGGCGAAAGTCATGGAGGCACGGCAAGTAATTGTTTTCAGTGATTCTCAATTAATTGAATCAAATGATGGGAATATATGCAGTGAATGGAGAGTCGATGGTCAAGTACCATGCAAAGGTGATGGAGTTATTGACAGAATTTGATGCTATTCAATTGGTGAGGACACCGAGGATGGAGAATGCTAGAGCAGACGCATTGGCCCGATTAGCATCAGCTACTTGTACCGAGCTGCGAAGAACGATACCAATTGAAGTATTAGAAAGTCGGAGCATATATTGAGGAGGAACAATTACCGGAGGATAATCTCGCTGCCTAGAAATGGAAGTTTAAAGCTGCTCGGTATGTATTAATTAATGGTATTTTGTATAGACGAGGAATTATGGCAGGTTTGCAAAGATGTGTACATTCCTCCGAGGTGAAAGAATTGGTTAAAGAGATCCATGAAGGGTCCTGTGGAGCCCATGTAGAAGGTCGGACACTTTTGCAAAAGGTGATGACGCAGAGATACTACTGGCCGACGATGAGAGCTAACTATATAAGCCTATGCCAATAAATGTGACAAGTGCCAACGCTTTTCCTCCATCCGAAGAATTCCAAAAGCATTGTTGACACCCATAACTCCCTTTGGCCATTTGCCATATGGGGATTGATTTGGTTGGACCATTGCCGACGACTCGAGGAAGATTCAAATACCTCGTCATCACAGTAGATTATTTTACTAAGTGGATAGAAGCTGAGCCACTTATTGACATGACATACGAGAAGAAGAGTATCCAGCCCCGAGAAGAATCAAGCTATACAAGAGGAAATGAAGACCGAGCAAGAGAGAGATCTAGATCTCCTCATCGGGCAGAAGAAAAATAATAAATGAAGAATGTGTGTTGATTTCACCGATATCAACAAAGCAGTGGATGGTACCTCGGGACACGAGTTGCTCATGGATACTTACTCTGGCTAACACTAGATTAAAATGAAACCTGAAGACATAACAACGGCTGATGAACAAGGTTTTTGCCGAGAAAATCAGTTGCAGTATGGAAGTCTATGTTGATGACATGCAAGAAAGCTGCTGATCATTTGGTTGACTTGAGTCAAACTTTTGATCAACTGGATAATTATCAAATGAAACTCAACCCGACGAAGTGCACATTTGGAGTACGAGAAGGAATGTTCCTCGGGTACATCATCAACCAGCGAGACGTTGAAGCAAATCCAGACAAGATCAAAGCCCTTTTAGGGTTGCGATCCCCAAAAACGAAAGAAGAGGTGCAGAGATCAGATACCCAAAGCTGGAAAAATTGGCAGTGGCATTAATTAAAGCAAATAGAAGAAGGAGGTTGTGTTTCCAGGCCCATACCATGCATACCGACATGCCATTAATACAAGCTATAGCAGAGTTTACTGATCTTAATACTCCCGAGGAACAAAAGTTGCTTGCTGATCAACCTGTGGACGTTACAGGATGCAATGCAGAAATGGTTGGGAGGATTCCTAATACTCTCGAGGAACAAAAGTTGCTTGCTGATCAACCTGTGGATGTTACAGGATGCAATGCAGAAATGGTTGGGAGGATTCCTAATACTCCCGAGAAACAAACATTGCTCGCTGATCAACCTGTGGATGTTACAGGATCAACCAAGAAGACTGCTCTACGGAGTCATGCTCTACGGAGCCATGCTCTACGGAGTCAAGCTCTCCGGAGCGCTCTACGGAGCAAAAGTGCTATAAGTAGCCAACCTCCTTTGGTTAGGAGGATAAGCTCTCCGGAGCGCTCTACGGAGCAAAAGTGCTATAAGTAGCCAACCTCCTTTGGTTAGGAGGATAAGCTCTCCGGAGCGCTCTACGGAGCAAAAGTGCTATAAGTAGCCAACCTCCTTTGGTTAGGAGGATAAGCTCTCCGGAGCGCTCTACGGAGCAAAAGTGCTATAAGTAGCCAACCTCCTTTGGTTAGGAGGACATGCTCTAAGGAGCCAAAAGCTTTAAGGAGCCAAAAAGTGTACACCAGCATGATCAATTACGGTTGGTAAGATAAAAATATACTCTCATATTACAACTTATGTTGGTCAGGAGGTAACATTATTTCAAAAAGTTCTTTAAAGAACAAAATATTCCAAACTATACCAAGTATGGTTGGTCGGGGATAAAAACCCATCAACTGTAGTTGGTCGACAAACATTATTTATCCACCTTGGTTGGTTGGAAACACTTTGAATAAATTATACTCATTACTTTATTATTAAGTGATCGAGCAACATTACTAATACTTGTAACTTTTTTGGTCGATGAACCATACAATATTGTTATGCAAGCACAAATAATAATGTGTTTGATATTTACAAAATAATAGCAAATTCAAATTTGTGAACAAAAATGAAATTCTTTCACTGAATTCAAAATGAATTATGCAAATTTATTACATTGATATTAAATTGTGTACTAACTATTACATTGAGATTCCTACTCTATTGGTTTTTCTCCCTCTGATTTTGAAACAGGTTCCTCGCCAGCAGTAAGATCATCCAAAGCATAATGGAAATTTTATGAAATTAAGATATTTCAGCATTCTGATCTTCATCACAGATGGTCTGTCCGAGCAATTCTTGTTCGTCCCCGAGCAGCTCTTGCTCATCCCCGAAAACCTCTTGCTCGCCCCCGAGTGGAGGTAGAAGTTAAAATCAGCATCTACATCACTGAGATCTTTGCTACTACTGTCTCGATCAACATCGAAGAAGAAGTTGTAAGAAAATGTTTCAAAGTCCACCACTAGCTCACAGAATGCAATAGGTCGGCTAACAAACCAATCAACATACTTGAAGATTATGATAAGCTACAAGCGGCATCATATGTCGTCCAGGAGATAATGCCCTTTATGTTCAACAAATCAAGAAGGTAGATCAAGAATTTCACGAGCACCGAGCAACACTGCAAAATAAAATACTCCATCCTTTCAAGTAAACCATCAAGCATGAAGCATTGGGGGCTTCTGTTGATACCAAATTTAATCTGCTGACGTGGACCAATCATACGAAGACACCCGGCTATCTACATGGCAACAACAGACCTCTCCGAGGAACTCACAGGCTCCGAGGAACATACCTCTCCGAGGAACTCATAGACTCCGAGGAACATACCTCTCCGAGGAACATACCTCTCCGAGGAATTCTTGAATACCAGGAAGATCAACATACCCGAGTTACTCAGACGGTCCGAGCTGCATCTCGGCCACAGCATTGATTGCCAGATAACGAACAGTCCAACTGGTTCATTAAATGATTATCCTTGACGCACAAGTCTAAGGGCATTAAATGTATTACCCTTTCATATGTATATCATTTAATGTATCGACCCTTTCATGTACAGCCTCAAGGCTATAAATACCTTGTATCATCCTCATTCAAGGGGACCGGAATTTCTTGAGAGAACTTGTAATCAAGAATTCCACAAACACTCAGCAATAACATAACAGTGGACGTAGGCTTTATTCCTAGCCGAACCACTTTAAAAATCTTTGTCTTATTTATTTATCTGTGATTGAAAAATTAGAGCGATCTAGTTTTTTACATCAACACTACTCATCGTGGAAAAAGAGTGGTGTCCTTCCTTTGATGGGGTTGAGTTGGGCTGCATTTCGAGAGTTGATGATGATATGGTAAATAGGTTGTTCTATGAGGAGGAAATTGTGTAGGTGTTGAACTTTATTTGCGGAGCTCAGGCACCTCGCTTAAACGGGTTTATGATGGATTTCTTCCAACACTGTTGGCCAGTTATCAGGGGGAGGTACCGTATATTTTTTAGAAGTTGCATTATATATCCTACTTATTGAGGATCTTAAATACGACATTCATTACATTGATTTTCGAAAACAGGGGTTGATTGATATTAGGGATTCAATAAATATAAGACTTCTTGGGCTTGTGTATGAACTTTTTGCCAAACTTTTGTCACTTAGGCTTAGGAAGCTCATTGTCCCCCATTTTTTCAAATCTCAAAATGCTTTTGTCGGTTGGAGGAAAATTCTTGATGAAGTTCTAGTGGTAAATGAGTGTGTACAGTCTAGGCTAAGGTCTAGGGTGGCGAGTATTGGGTGTAAGCTTGATATTGAGATGGCATATGGTCATGTCAACTGGAATTTCCTTTTAAATCCGTTAAGGAGAATGAGGCTTTGTGAGAGATGGTGACACTTAATTAAGAGATGCATTTCTACTATCTAGTTCTGTATGTTGATTAATGGGGTTCTCAAGGTAATTTTTCCCAGCTCTTACAGGTTACGAAAGGGTGATCCATTATCCTCATTCCTGTTCATTTTGATGATGGAGGCATTTCAGTTGGATGGTGGGATGTGTGTTTAAGGCTGGGTGGAATAGTTATTTTGAGATCGGACAGCCAAATGAGAATTTGATTACGGTATGCCACCATCTCTTTGCCGATGGTAAGATTATTTTCTGTAAGGTAAAATAAGGATAAGTGCGGGGTTGGAGATTACTCTTCATATTCTTCGAGATGGTATCTGATGTTTGAATTAATACGAGGAAATGTGAAGTGATCCTGATTAGGGGTGACGTGAAGGTGGAATGTCTAAATGGAATGCTATGAGGGATGTTGGGCTCCTTCCCCTTTACTTATCATGGTTTACCACTGGGGGAAAAGTTCAAATATTCAATGATATGGGAACCAATTCTAGAGAGAGTTAGAAGGAGGTTGAAAGGGAGGAAGAATGCGTATTTATCTAAAGGTGGGAGGTTGACGTGGATTATAAGTACGTTGTCTAGCTTGCTCACATATTTCATATTTATCTTGCCATTATATTATGTATTGAGTAAGAAGATGGAGAAGATGATGCGATATTTCTTGTTGAGAGGCAATGCCGATAAATTTAAATAATGTCTTATGGGGTGGGAGGAGGTATGTAAACCTATTAGGGAGGGGTCGATCGAGAATTAAGAATTTAGAGTATTTTAGTAAAGCTCAGCTAGTTAAGTGGATGTTGAGGTTTCCCATAAGGAGAACAAGCTGTGAAGGATGGTAGTTGCAGTTGGGGAGGAGTTTAATTTATGGATGAGGGCCGAGAGTTGGGCAAAATCCTCATGGGTGGGGTTGTAGAATAATTTATCAAAAGAATGGGAATATTTTTATAGGTAAACAGAATTCCATTTAGTGGGGGTAATCGGATAAGATTTTGGAAAGACAGTGGGGCAAGGATGGGATTTTACTAGTATAGTTTCCCACTATTTTCAGTTTAGGTGGGGATAAAGATGGCTTGGTAGTAGACTGTTTGTTAATTATTAGGGGTCAAGTGTTAATTAACCCACATTTATGAAGACGACTTTGCGATTGGCAGCTCAAGGAGGCTATGGGTTTCTTTAACTGATTAGGCTCGGCCCCACGTTCGATAGACGAGGAAGACGATTTGAGATTGAAGACAATTGGAAAAGGTTTTTTTAAGGTGAGCAGTTATTATTCCATTTTGAGGAGTAATGAAAACCATAGATCTCAGTTCTCGAGGAAAAAAATATGGAAGTCTAAGGCACCCACAAAAGTGATGTTTTTTGTATGGACCATGATGAGGTAGGCAATTTTGACGACTTGGATCTGTAGAAGAGAAGACGGGTTATGTCTAGCCAACATTAGTTATGTAAGGAGGCGAAAGAGAAAACGAATCATCTTCTTCTACATTACAGGGTGACAAGAGAACTGTGGGATATTTTTCTTGTCCTTAGCCGGATTGGGTGGGTTATGCCCAAATTGGTGAGGGAGTTATTAGAGGCATGGATTCCTCCTAAATGGTGGAGGGGTGACTTCAAAGTGTGACATTTTTTCCCTCACTGTGTCTTTTGGACTATTTGGCAAAAGAGGAATGCGAGATGCTTTGAAGGGGTGGAGACCGCACTGTCTATGATTCGTTACCTTTTCTGAGCACCTTGTTAAGTTGTCTAAGAAGAGGCAAGCCGTATTTAATAATAATGTCTTAAAATTTTATGGAGAATCTTCGTAGTGAGTGGTAGTTGTTGGATCAAGCCCTCTTCTTGGGTCCTCTTTTCAATTTGTTTTATATTGTATATTTACTGGATATAGGTTCCGCTCCCCTAGCCGCTGGCTTCTTTATTATATTTAGTTATCAAAAAAATAAAAAATGGCCAAATGTGAGTAATGCTTCAGATCAAGATTCACTATGAAAACGTGAGTGTGCATGTAAAGGGGACTCTTACATGTGAATAAATGAACAGGAAAAATGACCAAGTTATGTGCGATGCGACATATCACTATTGACTATGAATGAGCTAATGTGCATGTCAAAGGGATCAGCAAAGGGAGAAAATAAGTAGACTATCATAATGTATGAAAAAGTGAGAAAAGAGTATAATATAGAAAATGACAAAAAAAGGTCTTGAATCCCGAGGCAAACTCGAAATGTCTACGTAGTCAAAATTGACATAAAAGTCCACGTAGTTCGAGAATACATAAGGGTGGGATTTAACTCATGATTTCAAAACTAGAATTTCCTCATTTTCATTTGTTAAAAAATGTGCATAGGTGAAATAAGTGTGGGAAAGATGGAAGGAAAATTCTAATTTAGCATTTAAATATCGAATGCTTTTTATTTTTTTTATTAATTTATGAAATTAGATTTTGTGTATATAAGTAATAAAAGGGTGACTAAGGAGAAATGGGTATAAACTAAAAGGAAAGATATGCTAGTAATGAAAACATAATATATGGTACAGGGAGGAAAAGTCAAATTTGATATTTGAGGATCAAATCCTTTTTTTTTTGTTTCTAAAGAATTTATAAAACTAGATCTTGTGTATTTAATTAATAATAGAGTGATTAAGGGAAAACAAGTAGAAACTGAAAGAAAATATATGCCAAGAGTAATGAAAACATGAGATATGGTACTCGTTAATTGAACATGAAAAGGATAGGAGTAGACCTTCTATCAAGCTTTATTTCTGATTTTAAAAATAATGTAGGATGGTTTTTAATAGTCGTGGAAATGGGTGGAAAAAGTGAGATGAGGGTGATGTAAGGGAATGTTGAGAGAATATTTTGAAAAGGATATGTAAAAGGTTTCATACTAATTTCAAGGCAAAAATCTTGAATAATAAGGTAAGGGTTTGAATGAAAATATTAGGCTTCCCCTAGAGAGGTATGTCCATTGGCATAGGGGGTGGTTTTTTTATCATCATACCTGCTAGACTTGATGGCTAAGGAAAGTCTCCAGTGCATGTAGGAAGGGATCACAGGGTGCCAATAGGTACTCCAAAAATGGACCTATTTAAAAAGCTACTATAAAATTCAAACCGTAAGTCTGTTTCATGCATGGCCATGACCGTTGGAAAAAGGATTCAGAGTACTAGAAAATTGGGTGGAGAAAATCTCGAGTCCTAGAGTTGACCAAAGTCAAGCTTAGCTCTAAAGGATCTGGTGACCTCCTTTTTAGGGTTTCAGAGTAAAAGTCCAAGTAAATGTTAACTGTGAGGCCCATTTGCACATGGTATCAACTGTTAGAAAGTGTTTTCAACTACCTATGAAAGTTCCTTAAGCTATTCTCAGTTTCAAGATCTTAATGAAGTCAAACGGAAATTGAAAGCACCTTATGACCTCCAATTTATGGTTTTAGAGTCAAAGAGAAAGTAAATGTGAACTATAAATCGATTCCCGCGCGGTATTGACAACTAAAATGGCATTCGGATCCCTATAAAAGTTCATTGAGCTAATCTCGGTTCCTTAAAGGGAGCTCAAAAGAGACCGATGACCTCTGGTTTAGGATTTTAGATAAAAATAGAAAGTAAATTCAAACATTAAGGATTCACACACGATACGGACCATTAGAAAGGATACCTAGAACCATATGACAGTGCCTTGAGTTACTCCTTGTTTTAAGAGTTAACCAAAGTAAAAAAGATCTCAAAAGCACCCAGTAGCCTCAAGGGTTTAAAAGGAAGGATTGGGCTTCGAGGGTTAAGGGGATTATTCCCGTACCTATGGAGGTGCATGGGGTGAGGGGTAATAGAATGGGTTCTCTACAGTTACCAATATATAGGCTTATATTAGGGTTTTTATGGGAGGACCATTGCTTTTGGAAGATCACTACCTCGCAGTTTAACACCGGATAAAAAATTTCAATCCTTTAACTGATATTATTAAACATATGAGTCTTTGGATACAAATTCCCGAACTACATGTAGAATATTATGGTCTTGGTATTCTTAACCAAATAGCCTCTTCTTTGGTTAAACATATAAAAATTTATTGTCACACTGGTATGATAGGTTGAGAATGATATGCATGCTTATGTGTGGAATTCAACATTGAAAACCCAATACCCAAAAAGGTAAAAATTGTCCATATCCTTCGTAATATTATATACGAACTCAAAACCAACATTTTTTTCTCTTGTGGAATTGTTGGCCATCAAAAATTCAAATTCCCACTTTCAAATATGCATACAGATCCTTATTTTCCTCCCACAAACGAACGCAAATGGAATGTTATCACTAGGGGGCTTCATCAAAGCCCCTGTTCTTTCCCAAGACACTCTCTGAACATAAAATCCAAATCATCCTCTTATCCACAACAAATTCCACGTCCCAACCACATTTTAACACATGTTAATCCTTTGGACCAACTTACTATTATGGAAAAATAAAAATGGGTTCCCAAACCTATTTAAATCTATACGCAACCCACCTCAATGTTTGACCGCCCACAAGAAATAGCCCAGGCCAACCGTACTCTAGAAGCCCAAACCCAACATGATCACATTCACGATAATATTGTAGATACTTGGTTGAGTGACCCACTTGTGTTTTTCATACCATCACATATCATAAATCATTGGGATCAAAAGTATTTAGTCCCACTTTTAAAGATCCATGTGTTAACCCCTCCCATATATTTTTAGTTGTTGATCCTATTCTAACAATCATGGGGAAAGTGCCCGTCTCTGTAAAAGGAAATAGAGATGGTTGTAAATAGGTTGTATGGGAGTTTGGGTGATTATAGAACTTAATACAATTTAACAAATATATGGAAAGTGACCCTAACAAAACTTTAGAAATGAGACTAAATCCCAAAAAACTATAAATCAGATAGAAAGTTGCCCCTACCCATATATGCACCCCGTACCTATACATCTTATTACTAAAGATCGTGATAACCAAGTCAATTCTCAATCAAACTATTGTCGCACTCATTCCTTAACTTGTCTTAATAGCCAACCCATTTCACCCTACATACAAATTACAACTAACCTCTCTTTTCTCAAGTCAACAATCATCCAATGATGAAAACATCAACAATACCTGAATCACCTTCCAACTAGGTCATTAACATACTCTCAATCTCACCACTCCTTTCACCACCCTCCCCCGACAACCTAACCATCCTTAACGATGGCCCAACTCGACCCCCAAATTTGAATGCTCTGTATCTCGATCCTCTTCCACCCCATTTCACAAACAAGAATACCACCAGAGGACCAAAAAATCACGCAAGTCTTCACCATCCCAACCTATGACATCCACGGCACAGGGATTGCGCCATACAACGCGATCCTCACATCATTTTAGTTCAGTTGTTCAACACCATGTCAATTTTAAGGGGTTTATCAAACCCGAAACTATAAATCTTGAATCATTATATTTCTCACATAAAATCACATAAATAATAAGCGAAAGCGTAGCTTGATCCATTGAAGTCTTGTTAAATGTGTTCTAAATTTTGTATTCGAAAGAATTGATGTTTCTCTCTCTTGACACTTTTGATCATTTGAGTACACTTTAATGTGTTCTTTGTTCTCTACAAAATTATGACTTCTAATACCTTTGATGGGAATGTTGTGTGTCTTTTATAGGTAGAGAGAGGGCCCAACCTTTGATGAAGAGGTGTGTCTCTTCTCCATCAAAGACACACACCCTTTTATTATTCCTCTTTAACCAAAAGACATGTCATTTAATATATCTAAAAATTAAATCATTTGGGACACGAAACTAAAATAATAATAAAAATTAGAATTACGTCTAACATTCTCCCACTTGTCCCATGTGATTAAATAATAGATTATGGAATTAAAAATATTATGTGATCACAACAATATATCCAAACGAACTATTAGTTCAATTTCAACTTAGTTTTGTTGTATTGCATCCATTATATTGTATAACCTAGTAATGCGGGTCATGGTGGTTCTATATCGCTAAAATGACGTAGTTCCTTCCATGCACCAAGACATTAGTAACCTATTCAATATAATTCACTAATGTGGTAGCTGGAAAATAATCTATTGTCATATAAGGCCCAATAATAATGTCTTTTGTCAAGACTATTCCTATTATCATTCATCCATACATAATGTATATACTAATTGGAAAATTGAAAACTTAACAGAAACAACTATTTTGGAGATCTCAAGATATCTAATAGAATAATTTATAAATACATATGTCCAAACACTCAAATTATATGGGATAATTCCAAGACACATATTAGCAACATGCTCTTTAGATGTCTTGGGTAGTAATCCCTTGGTTAACGGGTCAACAATCATTTTTTGTGTTCTTATATGTTCTATAAATACTCTTTATTTCTGTACTTTTTTTATGGCAAGAGATTTCAATTCCACGTGTTTAGCACCATTAGAATTCTTGTTGTTTTTAGATTAGAAAACTATTTCGGCATTATCACATTGAATTTTCAGTAGCTTAGCAATAGAGTAGTCCTGAAATAAAATTTTGCAACCATAATCCTTGAATGGCGGTGTCAAAGAATACCAACCATAATCCTTAAACGATGATCTCAAAGCATACCAAAAATTCAGCCTCCATAGTAGATGATACACTAATTGATTGTTTTGCACTTTTTCATGAGATAGCTCCTCCCCCAGTAGGAAAACATAACCAAAAGTCAATATTCTACTATTAGGACATTCGAAAAAGTCTGAATCATAATATGCAATCACCTCTAGGAAGTCTTACATCCACGTTTTTGGCCTCAAAATTTTGATTCCAATCACGTAAGCTTCCTCATCCATATATTCCATTTCAGAGTTATTAGAAAGAAACTTCTTGGTTTCATGTAATAAGAATATCATAAACATACAGTATTAGAAAAATAAACTTGCTCCCACTGACCTTTATATATATACACCGATCTACAGTCATTTCTTTGAATCCAAATGAGATTATGGTGTCATTAAACTTAATATATTATTGACGGGAAGCTAGTTTAACTCTGTATATTGATTTCTTAATCTTCCAAACCATGTGTTCCTTTCATTTTAAGGAGAATCCATTGGGTTTTTCAGTTTGGAGTGTCATGTCCAAATTTAATGCACCTTGAAGAAATTGGACTTGTTCACACCAATGAGAAAAATTGATTCCATTTAATACTCAAACGGACGAAGTATGCAAGTGTAGTGAAATAGGAGTAGAGACTTGATTCATTGAAGTCTTCTTAAATGCATTCTATATTTTGTAGTCAAAAGAATTAATGTTTCTCTCTCTTAACCCTTTTGATAATTTCCTTACACTTTAATGTGTTATTTATTCTCTACAGAAATTATGACTTACAACACTTTTGATGGGAATGGCGTGGGAATTTTAAAGATAGAGAGATGACACAACATTTAATCAAGAGGTGTGTCTCTTCTTCATCAAAGAGACACACCCTTTTTGTCATGCCCCGACTTAATTAACTTAAAATCAACCTTTTATTTAGAGATAAATCCCCATTAGACAATATGGCACTTGAAATATTTTGAAAAATAGCACAAGATTTTTTTTTTCCACAGGCGTGTTTGGACGAAAACATATCTACCTTTATGCACAACATAAAAGTACCAAACAAATTTACTTACATAAGTTCCTTCGTTTAATATTTACCCAAAAATATTTTTGATATTCAACCCATGTTATTTATCCTCCACTCTCCCATTTAACATCCTAACTTGGCAGTGAACTCCAAACGATAGGCATACCTGAAACATAACATTATAGGAGTGTAAGCAACAAAAGCTTAGTGAATGACCATATTCCACACATACATCACATATATATATAACATATTTGAATAACATATTTTTTTATTTTCTAATGTCATAACCCAACAGGAATTGTGTAACTCTCGCAAGCCTCGACCCGCCAGTCCAATTAACTCCCAGTAAATGGGGATACCACATCCCATAATTAGGCCCGAGGACAACAAACCTTTAAGTTGGATTAACGGTACCGCCACATCCCGTTGGATCCACCATCGTCCTTTACATTAGATAAGGGACCCTCCACAGTCCATAACATTATATAACATCACATAACATTCTTAATCATATGCATATGTATCATAAATACAACATCACTCACATAAGCATCCTAACACATGAGTTTAACTACACATTTCCATATGAACATATAAGCATATATATTTCATAGGATAATTCACTCACGTTGAATTTGGTACTAAGATTAATTCCAAAACAATTTCGTTGGTATGGTAGTGTTAGACGCTTCCACGCCTAACAATTCAACATCATTAGTATTTGAATACACCAAATCACATTAAACTTAGTAACACATCACATCAAATGGTCAATCTAACATAATTAAAAATTAATTGAATATGATACTTCACATTTCTATAGAACCTTATTCATTAGGGTTCTAACACAATTTGCGGAATTAAATCACGAATTCTCTAGACAAAGTTATGCTTGTTTTATTACAACCTTTTCTAAATCATTTCTGTAAAAAAACAACAACAAAACTTCAACTTAAACACAACTCCCAAGACAAACCAGAAGGTATTTTATTCTCCCCATCAAGTATATCATACTCATATATGTTCTCTAATATTTTCAACTGAAATTTCTTGATTTCAACGAGTATTGAATGATTTATTCCACTTTTAACACATCTAGGTCTGAGTAGACCATCAAAGCATAACTTAACATTTTCCAAGCATATATAATGTCCTAATCGATTATAAATTATGGAAACATATATTAAACATATTGAATAATATAAAATTCATGTTACATAATTTTTAGATTTCATTTACTAAGTCAAGCAAAAACATCGAACACCTAGTGTGCGCACTTACACTTTTGGGGCAGATTTTATACCTGAACTTTAAACTATCACCAAAGATTCATTTCTTGGTATTTTTATATCATTTTAGGATATAGTATACATATATGAGTCTATTTTACTCTCCAGTTAGAATCATTTGATTTCAAAAAGTATTCCATGATTTATGAAACTTTTAACACAACTAGGTCGGAAGAGAACATTAAAGCATAACTTAACCTTTTTAAGCATATATCACATGTACCTAGGGTATGAGTCATGGAAATATATACTAAACATGTTTTAGTATATAGACACATTATATATATGAATTTACTACATCAAAAATCTTCATGAGAAGGAAAGTAAAAAAAAGGGACTTTGAAGTTAGCATTTACGATCCTAGCACAAGTCCTCACGTATGATCTTAAGTCATCCTAAGTTTAACTCAATTTGGAAAAATGGATATCATTTAAATATTATTCCAAATCATAAACAAAAATATATCAAGAGTATAACTCATCCATGTGACCAACTTTAATAAAGAGATAATTACCTTATGAGAATTCCTCGATTTATGGTAATTTTCTGAAGGATTTCTTCCTTAACTTCCTCATTTTCTCTCTCCTTACGCAAAATATTATTCATGGCTGAATTGGATGAATAATGGGGTAATTTTAAGGGGTTTAAGTCGGCCTAACAATCCTACCATTCCAACCAATCACAATATAACACGTGGCACCATATGAGACAAAATATCATTTAAAGCTAAATGACCACATTACCCTAGGTTCGTAAAAAGACAATATCTTCTCACTCGAATGTCCGTTTGATACACCATTTGTTATGTTATAAACTTAACTCAGATATCTACAACTTTGATATTTTGTATTTTCCCCAAATCATAAAACTAGTACGCCTAACTTGGGCCCGAACAGAAGAGTAACAATTTATCGAAAAATCTCAAAACTTTCACATTAGGCGACCTAACATCGCCAATTTCGGGCCAACACCTTGATTTAATTTTATAATCATAATGATGTATGAAAAACATATTTTCATGATGTATTTAATCACATAACTAATTATATGATCTATACAAGTTACCCCCGATCAGAAGATCGATCAACATCTAATGCAACCAACCCATATATCACATGAGTATGCATCCCCAAAATATGTTAATTAACATGTTTAACACCCCTCACGAACTTATAACTTATAAATTATACTTAATCATATAATTAACATTCATAATCACGTTTTAGGGCCTTACAATTCTACCTCTCTTATAAAAATTTCGTCCTCAAAATTTAACGCATAAGAACTTTCTAAGTAGATGAGGATATTACAACTTCAAGTTATTCTCTTTTTCCCAGGTGGCATACTCCACATTTTGAATTTTCCACATTACCTTAACTAACTATATAGTTTTTACTACATAACACCTACTTTTTCAATTTAAATTTAGCGATTGGTTCCTCCACATAGGTCAAGTCATCTTTAAGCTCTATCGGTTGTGAAATAAACACAGGTGAAGGATTGGGCACATACTTACGTAACATTGATACATGAAAAACATCGTGTATCCTAAAAAATTCTTGTAGGAAAGCCAATTTATAAGCTATGATTCCAACTCATTTCACTATTTCATAAGGGCCAACGTACCTAGGACTTAATTTTCCCTTGTTCTTAATCTCATAACCCATTCTCCAAGGATAAACACGTAGGAATACTTGATCACCTTCCTCAAATTTCATATTATTTTTTTTTGTCTGCATAACCTTTTTGTCTACTTTGCACCGGCTTCAAGTGATTTTGAATAAGACTTCTCTTCTCAGTAGTCAGTTGCATAATTTCTAGCCCAAGTAGTTTTCCATTCCCCTACTTTGGTCCAACACACCGGGGTCCTTAATTTCCTCCCATACAAGGATTCATAAGGATCCATTTCAATACTCAACTGATAACTGTTATTATAAGCAACTCTATTAGTGACAAGTGTTCAGCCCAACTTCCCTTAAACTCTAATACATAAATTTTTAACATGCCTTCGAGTGTTTGGATCATTCTCTATGACTGCTCATCAGTCCGAGGATGAAAAGTTGTACTAAATTTCAATTTAGTCCCCAAAACTTGTTATAAACTAGCCTAAAGTGTGAAGTATATTTAGGATTTCGGTCAGAGATAATAGAAACAGGTGTACCGTGTAATCTAATTATCTCAACCACATATATTTTGGCATATCTATCCATGGAATAAATAGCTTTAACAGGAAGAAAACGTGCAGACTTAGTTAAACTATCAATGATAATCCAAATAGAATCAAACCCTCACGACGATTTTGGTAAATCTATAACAAAATCAGTTGTAACATGCTCCTATTTCCACTCAGGAATAGGTAAGGATTGTAGTGAACCACTAGGCTTCTGATGTTCCACCTTCACTTGTTGGCAAACTAGACATCTAGCAACAAAATCTAGAATGTCGTGTTTCATTCCCAGCCACCAATAACATTGTTTTAAATTTTTATAAATTTATGTTTCTCCTGGATGCATAGCATATAAAGAACAATGGGCCTCCTTTAAAATCGTTCTCCCTAAATTAGGCACATTAGGTACCCATAACGGTTATCATACATAACAATGTCATCATTACGAATAGAAAATTCATTTGCTTTACCCTTTTCATATTGTCTTTAATTTTCTCCCATTTCTATATGTTCTTCTTGTGAGGTTCATATCCAGTCTATTAGCATAGGTCTAACATTTAAATGCACTAGTATTCGACAAGACTCATTTAACGTTAACTTCTTCCATATTAAATTTAACTCTCTCAGCAAGTTAACCTGAGCATAGTAAATATAAAATACTCTGCCTAAAGATTTTCTACTCAGAGTATCGTCAACAACATTAGCCTTACCCAAATGGTGATGTATTGTGTAGTCATAATCCTTTATAAATTCCATCCATCTTCTTTTCAAGCAACATAATTACCATCAACAGAAATAACATGCCCCAAAATACTACTTTGATCTAGCCAAAAATCACATTTAGAAAATTTAGCATATAACTGCTTCTCTCGCAAGCTCTGTAAAATAATACGCAGGTGACATTTCGTTCCCCAATAAATTTAATTCCAGGTTCACCCGGTAATCGAAACACTACCTCCCTTCTAAAGAAATCTAAACATACATGATATGAGGACAACCAATCCATACCCAATATCACATCAAAGTCATGTATACTAAAAGATAGTAAGTTAACCAATAACTCCTTTTCACTTATTCGCACCATACACTCCCTACGCACCCTATCAATAAAAACCAATCCTCCCCACTGGAGTAATAATAGCTAAACCAGAATCTAATGATGATAATGGTTTATTAAGATGCAATAGATAAAGCAAGACACAAAGAATGTGTATAATTAGGATCTATCAACACATAAGCGTCTTTATCATTCATACTTAAGGATAATCATCTAGTGATTTCTTACGAATGAAAGTCAATTCCCAGCTCATATATTATGTCATACCTTTATATACGTATGTCAAAAATTCACACATAATTGTATCCTCTTATATTAACAATGAGTGAACATTCTTAATTAACCAAACATCATTCTTTATGTTTTCACTTCATTCCCATAGTCCATTCGTATCATCATTTAACATTTCAAATAATAAATATTCTAATACAAGACTAACTTCTTTTAGTTCATCCATCCAACATCCATTCAATACTTCAATTAATAAATATCATATTACAATACTAGCTTATTATATGAGATCTTCTCATCTTCCACTCAATACCAAATTCATGTGTTCGACTTGGACTACTAGCTGTATCATCTCTGAAGTTTTAGAGTATGCTAAATAGCATTCTTACGCTCCTTAATCTAAACATAGCTAAACTACTTTCCATATATCGGTAATGAACAATCATTCACCAAATGTTTACTTTTAACCAGTATTCAATATTCACGTTCATGTATATTGTGCAGTCATGCACTATGAAGACAATATAACTCCTCACTATATTCTTTTTTTTTCCAGTAGTGTTTGATTGTTCTTTAACTAAACATACAATAACCTTAACAATTCATTTATCCAACACAACAACTTGGCAATCATAATCTTACCCCAATCCTTATTAATATGATAGTCTTACACAACATCATTAACACACTCATTTTACCCATCTAATAATATGGATGTTAGACATAACATCACCACTTGAAACTTTAACCATACTTACCAACCCCATAATACTTATCTAACTATTATATGTTGTATCTCTTTCAAATAGCCGGAACAAATACCTTAATGTACTACATTATGGTATCTCACATAGCACATTCTCCTTACACATACTTCTTGGTGACTCCGTGTAATGTTAATCATATTAATTGTATAACGTACTCTTAGTGGTAACACATACGCACAATGACAAATACAACTCAATATTCATCCAACCCAATTGTAATTATTTAAACCTAACTAACATCTTTCCCATACTCATCCACAACACATATTCTTAAAAGGACTCGTCAATATTTTTAAACTTCCAACTCTTTAACACCTTATCTCAAATTTACTATTCATATAATCTTTTCAAAACATCACAAGAGTAATATCCACTACATGTACTCATACTATTAAAGACGTACATCTCAACTCTCATTACTCTTTTATTCTACTTGTCATAATTCACTATGAACCCATATTCTGATCATTTGTGATATATCAACTAGTTATTGAATTTCATATCTTTTCTCATGTTAAATATAAACATACTACTACTAACCTTCTCATTTAACCTTTACTATGTGAATCTTCATTTTTTTTCACACTCCAACAATTTAAGTATCCTCATAATCATGTAACCACAATTCTTTTCACTTCCCACCCTTTAATCGAATATGTGTTCTCGTACATCACTCTCCTATATAGATGAGGAGTGCACACATTCAAAATGATATACATAACATGACTTAAATCCACATATACCAACATAGGAATAGATAACCTCCAATACTTCATATTTTTGTATACCACATTGTGTCTTTAAAAAAATTTCCTTTAATGACACATTTGTTCATACAACATATAAAACAATGTAATGCTTCATATTAAAATACCTGTATTCGCTGTCATTCTCGAATAAACCTTAACATCTTATTTACTTTCCTGCAAGATCCTTGCATTTCATATCAATAATACATATGTATAACTTACATATGTTAGTAAAAAAAGTCCATTTAAAACTTAATAACAAACCATTCGTGTCCACGCCTCAAGAATCCAATATATTTAAATGTATCCCATGAAACTGAATACTTATGACTCAAAACAGTTTCTACATCCACTACTAATATAGACCCTCACACCCTGTCTAGAACCTAATAACCATGCTCTGATACCAAGTTATCGCGCCCCGACTTAATTAACTTAAAATCAACCTTTTATTTAGAGATAAATCTCCATTAGACAATATGGTACTTGAAATCTTTTGAAAAATAGCACAAGATTTTTTTTTCAAAGGCATGTTTGGATGAAAACATATCTATCTTTTGCACAACTTAAAAGTACCAAACAAATTTACTTACATAAGTTCCTTTATTTAATATTTACCTAAAAATCTTTCTAATATTCAACCCACGTTATTTATCCTCCACTCTCCCATTTAACGTCCTAACTTGGCAGTGAACTCCAAATGATAGGCATACTTGAAACATAACATTATAGGAGTGTAACCAACAAAAGCTTAATGAATGACAATATTCCACACATACATCACATATATATAACCAATTTGAATAATATTTTTTTTATTTTCTAATGTCATAACCCAACAGGAATTGTGTAACTCTCGCAAGCCTGGACCCGCCAGTCCAATTAACTTCCAGTTAATGGGGATACCACATCCCATAATTAGGACCGAGTACAACAAACCTTTAAGTTGGATTAATGAGACCGCCACATCCCGTAGGACCCACCACAGTCCTTAACATTAGATAAGGGGACCTCCACAGTCCATAACATTATATAACATCACATAACATTTTTAATCATATGCATATGTTTCATAAATACAACATCACTCCCATAAGCATCTTAACACATGAGTTTAACTACACATTTCCATATGAACATATAAGCATATATATATTTCATAGGAAAAGTCACTCACCTTGAATTTGGTACTAAGATTAATACCAAAACTATTTCCTTAGGATGGTAGTGTTAGGCGCTTCCATGCCTAACAATTCAACATCATTAGTATTTGAATACACCAAATCACATTAAACTTAGTAACACATCATATCAAATGGTCAATCTAACATAATTGAAAATTAATTGAATATGATACTTCACATTTCTATAGCACATTATTCATTAGTGTTCTAACACAACTTGCGGAATTAAATCATGAATTCTTTAGACAAAGTTATGCCTGTTTTATTACAACCTTTTCCAAATCATTTCTGAAGAAAAACAACAACAAAAATTCAACTTAAACACAACTCCCAAGACAAACCAAAAGGTATTTTATTCTTCCCATCAAGTATATCATACTCATATATGTTCTCTAATATTTCCAATTGTAATTTCTTGATTTCAACAAGTATTGAATGATTTATTCGACTTTTAACACATCTAGGTCTGAGTAGACCATCAAAGCATAACTTAACATTTTTCAAGAATTTATAACGTCCTACTCGATTATAAATCATGAAAACATATATTAAACATATTTAATAATATAAAATTGATGTTACATAATTTTTAGATTTCATTTACTAAGTCAAGCAAAACATCGAACACCTGGTGTGCGCACTTACACTTTTGGGGCAAATTTTATACCTGAACTTCAAACTATCACTCAAGATTCATTTCTTGGTATTTTTGCATCATTTTAGGATACAGTATACATATATGAGTATATTGTACTCTACAATTGTAATCATTTAATTTCAAAAAGTATTCCATGATTTATGAAACTTTTAACACAACTAGGTCGGAAGAGAACATTAAAGCATAACTTAACCTTTTTAAGCATATATCACTTGTACCTAGAGTATCAATCATGGAAGTATATACTAAACATGTTTCATTATATAGACACATCATATATATGAATTTACTACATCAAAATTCTTCATGAGAAGGAAAGTCAAAAATGGGACTTTGAAGTTAGCATTTACGATCCTAGCACAAGTCCTCACGTATGATCTTAAGTCATCCTAAGTTTAAATCAATTTGGAAAAATGGATATCATTTAAATATTAATCCAAATCATAAACAAAAATATATCAAGGTAAGAACTCATCCATGTGACCAACATTAATAAAGAGATAATTACCTTACGAGAATTCCTCGATTTATGGTAATTTTTCGAAGGATTTCTTCCTTAACTTCCTCATTTTCTCTCTCCTTAGGCAAAATATTATTCATGGCTGAATTGGATGAATAATGGGGTCATTTTAAGGGGTTTAAGTCGGCCTGAAAAGACTACCATTCCAACTAATAACAATATAACACGTGGCACCATATGAGACAAAATATCATTTAAAGCTAAATGACCACTTTACCCTAGGTTCGTAAAAACACAATATCTTCTCACTCGAATGTCCGTTTGATGCACAATTTGTTATGTTATAAACTTAACTCAGATATCTACAACTTTGATATTTTGTGTTTTCCCCAAATCATAAAACTAGTACGCCTAATTTGGGCCCGAACAGAAGAGTAGCAATTTACCAAAAATCTCAAAACTTTCACATTAGGCGACCTAACATCGCCAATTTCGGGCCAACACCTTGATTTAATTTTATAATCATAATGATGTATGAAAAATATATTTTCATGATGTATTTAATCACATAACTAATTATATGATCTAAACAAGTTATCCCCGATCAGAAACTCGATTAACATCTAATGCAACCAACCCATATATCACATGAGTATGCATCCCAAAAATATGTTAATTAATATGTTTAACACCCCTCACAACCTTATAACTTATACTTAATCATATAATTAACATTCATAATCACGTTTTAGGGCCTTACACTTTTATTGTACCTCTTTAACAAAAAGACATGTCATTTAATATATATGTACAAATTAAATCATTTGAGACACAACTAAAATAATAATAAAAATGAAAATTACGTCCAACACGCCATACCCACAATCTTCCCCTACCAGCTAACTCATCATGACGTTCATCTCGAAGTGGCCAAACATCGCAACTGGTTGTTTGCAGACCAGGAACACATTTCACTTACCATGCTGAGACGGTTCCAAACAAAGCACTCCCTCTCAGGACACACCACCATCCAAGAGAGATTGTGGGTCCCCTCATGGACGGGACTATCTGGTTTCATCATTCAACTTAACACACAATAAGAATCTTTCTCTGTAATGCTAAAGGAGCTAACTGGCCCTCTTTTTTCCCTGAGCTTCTGTCTTTTATTCTCTATTATCAGCCTTACAAACTAATCATTTTAGATATGAGAATTGTTGCTAGAAGATCTGAGCGTGTGATTCGACGCCTTCCCTATCCAAACAACATTGCGTCACCTTCTTTGGGACAATCTGGTGGGATATGGGTTATATGGATTCGAAGCCTCATTTTTGCATATGATATTGTGATTCTCCCTGGTTCATCCACATGCTGGTGGAGCATGACCCACTGAACTAACTGCTATGTGAATGCCACCATAACTCTCAACTCAAACACATGTATGAAATCAATTACAACATCTTAACACTATAATCACACACCCATGTATTTTGTTAGGTCATTTTAATTATATATTAGGCTCTCATGAAAAATCTGGCGGGGCTCCTTTTCATAACAATCGAGCATGTCATTGGCATGCTTGCAACCTCTAGGTTCGTTTGGTTCGTGATGAAATATTTTTTACTGTATTAAAAAATAATTCACCTAGGTAAAATATATGTTTGGTTGGACATTTAACATTGTGAAATAAAATGAATACGGTGAAAAGTGAGGTGAAATTTTAACCATTTTAAACCATTGGTAAAGTGAATAATTTAACAGGTGAAAACAACGAAATTTATTTTATTACCAGACTAACCTTTCTTATTTTCACTTACATAAATGTTATTTTTTCATTTAAAAAACTTTAATATTCTACAAATATAAAATCTATAAATGTTAATTTTTCATTTATAAAAATTATGTTATTTATAATTTTTTTTTTATTTAACACGTTAATAAAAAACTTTTTGGATATTTATTTAAAAAAATGGACATTCTTTTTACCATTTCTAGTTAAAAAATGTTTCTTTTATTTATTTAAAAACTATTTCGTTATTTATTTTTTCAGTTAAAAACTGTTTCTTTTACTCTTTTAAAAATAATCTTTTTAATATCTAAAAAATGGTCCGCGTCAGCGGTATATATAGGCAGTCCGACCACCTATACATACCGTTGGCACGAACCAACCTATTAGAAAAAATGCTCTGTGCCAGTGGTGTGTATAGGTGATCCGACCAGCTATACATACCTTTGTTGCAGACCATAATTTTTTAAAATAATAAAAAGATTATTTTTAAAATAGTACAAAAAAATATTTGTCTAACCAAAAATAAAATTTATGAAAAAAAGACTTTTTAAGAAAATAGTTTCTTAAGAAAAACAAGTTTTACGTTTTATATGCAGTTTTTTAATCTAAAAATAGATAAGATTTTACGTTTTATAAACAATTTTTTTTATAAAAGACAGTTTTTTTTATTGAAAATATAATTTTTTATTTTTTATCAAATGAATTTATTTTACTTGGTGGTGAAAAAAATTGGACGTTTAGATTTTATAAATCTATGTGCACAATTGTCATTTATTATCCGAAGGGTGTGTGGGAAGACATGGAAGGTGTAGAAATAGCTATTCCCATTTAAAAAAAATTTAAAATTTAAAAAATAATTATATTTAAAAAAATTAAAATAAATAAATAATTGAATATTTGTTTGGTACAAGTTAATTTGTTAAGAATTTTTTTACTAATTGAGATATTTTCATAGTTGGGAACTGTTTTTTTAAATCTTTTAATTGGAACTCTTTTTTTTCATAGTTGGTACTTTTTTTTTAATTGGGACTGGTTTTCTTAATTGGGATTATTTTTTTCAATGTTGAAAACTTTTTTTTTAAAAATTAGGAATTGTTTTTTTTAATTGGGACTGTTTTTTTATTGTTGAGAATTATTTTTTTTAATTGTGGACTACTGCTTTAATAGTTGGGACTTTTTTTTTTAAATTGGGATTGTTGTTTACAATTGACAATTTTTTTCATTGTTGAAGACTTCTTTTTTAAATTGGGACGGTTATCTTTTTTAATTAGCACTGTTTTTTTTAATTGGTACTGTTTTTTTTTAAAAGTTGTTACTTAAGCCGTTTAATTTAAGATTAAACTGTTTAAGTAACTCCGAACTGTTTTTTGGAGAAACTCTTTTCTTTAAATCGAACAGATTAACCACCAGAAGTGTTTAATAAAAATGTGTATGGGATATGTTCAAGATTATGTAACTAGTTTTGAAAAATAAAACTAAAATAGTTTAAATCAGTTAAATCAACACACCACCAAGAATGAGATGAGGAGATGCAGATATATTAAGAACATACAGTTTTTAACGTGGTAAAACCTCACCCAACTGAGGAAACATCTACGGTGACTTCTAAGTCACAAATCAAAATCCACTAAAACAACATATACAAGTTACAAACTATATAACACACATGCAAACAAAACAGACCTATACAAGTTTAGAATATGTACCAGCTGGTTTAATTCTAACTTTTCTCTAGCTCTGATGTTGATGTGTCTTTCTCAGCTTGCTAACTTCTCAACACTTTGTTCTAGCTTTACGTCGACTCTTGACGTTTCTAGATCTTATAGCCAATACTTCTTGTGTTGTAGTGTGTCAAGTGTTTGTGACAGTGTTCTAACACATGCATGCACACACGCACACTTATTTATACAAACAAGTCCTATCAAATTACATAATAGATCTAATGATAAGGTTTTTAGTTTCTCTCTTCTTTAGAAACTATAGACTTTCTTGATCTTTAAAATTAATCCAGAATCCAAGGTTACCTTGCTCGGAAGACTGCCAAGTTCTTAAACAATTTCAGAGGGTTTTGAAAATATTTTTGAAATTGTAAACCACCGATTGCGATTCCAACTAGATCAGAAATCTTGTTTCATAAGAACTTGAAACAGAAAAGAATTTGTTGATTCTAGAGTTGTGAAAAATATTTACAGAACAAATTAATCAACAAATACGATTTCTCAAGATGATAAACTAAATAATGCAGATCTAAGTGTAATATGACATGAAATAGTAAGATCTATTGTTTTTATGAAAAAGAAATAGAGATCAAATCGAAATAACTAAGTTGGTTACAAGATCTCAAACTCAGAGGATTCAAACCACAAACTGCCTTCAAACCACTACCAAAATAACTCTCAAACACTCAGTTTTGGTGTTTGGTGTAAACAGATTTTGGAAAAGGAATTTAGGGTTTGAAAATGAGATTAGGGTTTGCACTAATTAGGGTTTTCTCTTTCTGATTTCTCTCTCTTCTCTGTATATTTTTTCCTCTCTTGGATGAACTGGCTAAAAGTTCTCAAATGCTGAGACTTAACCTCATTTTATAGTACGCAAGGAAGGTTTGAGAACAACGGCTCTAATCTAATAGCTGAGATTTGGTCTTAGACAATTGACCAACATCTAACGGTTTAACATCAGATCATTGATAGACAAGATCCAAGGGTTGAGATTGCATAAAGGGTTTTGAGTCTAACAACAAACACAGATTAGGCCGTTAAAAAGTAGACAGGTGTAAGGCCAAGATTAAACCCAAACGTGTGTTATAAAATTAATTACACACGCACCCTCAAGTGTCAAGCGCTTTCGGATTCTACCCAACCAAACATTCTACAAGATTGGATAAAACCAGAAATTACACAATGACCCCGAATGTTTAGAAAACCAACCTTTATTATGTTAAAAATCATTTTGAAAATTGTTTAAAAATTCCCAAAAATATTGAAACCTTATTTTAAAAGGGAATTAACTCACACAAGTAATTAATGCATTATATAAGAATGTATGAAATCCTAGCGTGTGTGTGGAGTCGAGAATTTTACCTTTAAATGAATCAATTGAGGCATCAAGTGTATTATCTGAGGTTCTTTGGTATCTAGGGGATGGGACACAATATTTCATCATAATTTCAGAACTAGATGAGCGCTTATATAATGTAGACTCAAGTAAGTCAAGAGTATAAGGTGCTTCAATCCCCCCCTTTAGAAATATGAGACAAATGTGACACCCCACTTAAAATAATAACGGGTGGCCAACCCTATACTAAATTAAAACAGGAATCCCAAATGGATCACTCTTAACATCAACTGACAAAACTAAAATAAATAAGGCTAACAACCCAAAACTATAAAAGCTGATGCCAAAAATTAAATAAAACATGCAACGGACCACAAACCAACATTATAGAACTATTAGAAAAGGTAAAATCCACCCAAGTACCATGATAAAAGAAAGTGCTAGAATTAAAATAAAATAAGTAAACAAAAGGAACTATACCCGAATAAGTTGTCAGGTCACAGACAGTACAACAACAATAAGGGAGAAATATAAACATCTATAAATAACTCTTGGGTGTAAACCCGATACACAACATCAATCCTGCCTAGATTTTCAAAGGAATAGAAAACAACTACAAACAAAACCCCCCCACAGTCTGCAACTTCTACGGCTCCCAAGACTCTGGATAGAAAAGCATCTGGTATCCATGCAGTAGGACACCTGTGGTAAAAAGTATATATATATATATAGCAAAAGATAAATATAAACGGGTCAGAGCCCGAGATGTAAAAATATTTAGCAAGTGTGTTAACCGTGCATAATAAATCTAAATGCACTATATCATAATTAAAGTGGAATCGCACTCTCGTGAAACTCCAAAGCTCACCTATCATCTACTGCGCACACCTAGCCGTGTCCTGGAACCTTAATTAATTTACCTCACCCATATAAGGACAACCTACCTTACCATACTCACGGCTCATACCCGCATGACATGCCATCCTAATATAACCCAAGAATCCTTTCATTTCTAATCGCACCTAAATATATATATATACACATATATGCCCTCTAGGTTATAGTGGTTCCAATAATTAACTTAAACCAGTTATAAGTCTTAACACGTCACACATTAAGGATAGGCTTCAATATAAAAGTTTATTCTCTAAACAACATTTGTTCTAGTACTCAAGGCATAACTTCTCTCCACTCCCAATATTGCACTACGTTTCATGCGTGGGGCATCTCACAAAGAGAAATCCAATCAAGGAACCCCCCCGATACACTACTCCTTGACAATCTTGATCGTAGGGATCCATTATGTCCACACAAATCCTATTACTGTAACTACCTTATTATTGAATACCATCTCTAAATACCCAAATAAATCTCTATTCAAATCCTTGGGGTCGATATAACCGCAATAATCTCTAAATAAGATCCTTCGACCCTGATAAACTAGTACACCGAAATCACACAGGATGTACCTTATAGATACTCCATATCCTATTCACATATAGGATATATAAATATATATTTGCTCTAAATATATATAAGCAATCATTCATTCCTATAACCACGTATACATAACACATATAAGGTACACTTTGCAACACACATAACATAAACGGTTATAGGATACCAAAATACTGCACCATGCTATCATCTTCCCAAAATTACTCACTTTCTCCCGGGGTCACCACCTATCGGACTATTATCACACCGTCATGGCGACAAAATAAATCATAACGTATGGGAAGCGGTCATAGTTCCTAACCGGAAAGTGAGAACGACTCATACCCAAGACTTCTCACCCCTAAACATAAAATCGCACAAATAATAATGGACGACTATAACTTGGGAAATATCCACACCCTTCTCCTCAAGACAGGGGCTCACCCTCATCACACAACTTCCCATGATAGCATGTGTCGGGTGTGCTTCACACCATAAGTATATATATATCATTCACACTATATATATATACACATCCATATGATCACATCATATATACAAACCATCACGCATGGTATAGGTATTCACGCCATATGTACACGCACATATACATATCTACACATATATATATCCACATATACACATATATACACACTATCTCTCGTCCGTATGTATGTCATTTATAAACACGACTATAAATGTACATAATCCTCATTATACTAGCCGCCACACCAAGCTTATTAACTTAATTCGTTATAAAAATACGATTCCTCACGTGAAGTATACTCATCCATTTACCTATGATATAAATAGTCTTCCATTGAATCCAACATTAAGGTTATTAACCCAAAGTTTAATGTATGTAACAATCAGTACACATCCCCTTTATATCCGAAAGCACATCGATATATCTAATAATAATCCCGACTATAGGTACACACATAACTAGTAGTCTGCAAACCTCAAGCTCAATCCTAAATTCATTCTTACAACCCCATCACACCTCTGAATATCAATTTTTAATTGCTTATAAATATGTAATAACTAACTCAACTAAAATACACATATAACTATTTTATTTAGTAAAAATCTAAAGCATATACCCAAATACCTCTTGACCTCAAACGCACATACACAAAAAGGGACTATCTCTACAAATTATACCCATTTCATGATAGTCCACAACCATCATATTGATATAATCTGCCTGTCATTCATTCCCACCATCATTTCCTTACTAAAAGAGGCGTCCTACCCTCATAATCCATTTCTAACATAAGTCCGAAAGCCCCTATTCATCCTAAGGCACAAATCCCTTAATATTATATCATAATTCTCCATAATAAGTCCATTAAGAAGGCCCCTAAAAATAAAACCCAAAAGAAAAGGGGGTAAAAGAAAATCCCATTATTATTCTAAAAACAGAGGACCGGTCGACCGGCCCCAGACCCCCGGTCGACCGTGGTTCTAGAATTTGTCCTACGGAGAATGCAATAAGCTTTTCCCTTTGGGGGCGATCGACTAGACCCTTGGTCGCGGTCGACCGACCATACCAGATATCTTGCCCTTTTTCCATTTTTGAACAAAACCCTAATTCCCCAAACACCCAAACATCATCATCTAACTCCCAATCTTTAACTCAATCATATTCTTAACGTTAAAACTCATCCTATATCTCATCCCATTAATTTATATGTCATAAATCCCATGTATAAACATCAAATTCAAGTTTTAGTACCCAAAATCTAGGCTTTGATATTAATACCCAAAATCCAATTCTTTTGCCCACAAATTATGAAATAAACTACACAAATGAATTATTTAGCAAGATTAAACACTTGCCTCGAAATTGTAGAGGTTGAATCATCCTCGAGATCATGTATGGGCCAGAAATCTCCAAGTTTCCTCCTCTCTCTCTTCCTTTCTTCTTCTTTCCTTCCTTCTGTCTCTTTCTCTCTTTTTCACAAATGAGATAGGTTGAGTTCGTAAGCCTCTTAAATCTTTAAAACATATTTCCCAGTTTCGACTGTTAATACACACTTTAAATGACACATTTACTCCAATTCGAGTCAACTTACTTAAAATATTTCAGAACCGAAATAAAAGCCAAAGATAGTCATTTTGACTATCACGGCCCATCCGGAATCAATGGCGCACTCAGAATCATCATCCGAAATACTTTATAACGTCCTCTATTTTGGGACTTCAATTTCCAAATTTAAAATTCTCCAATATATATAAATTTTATATCTCCCCAAAACTTAATTTCTCAGTCCCAAAGTCACGAGGTATTACAGACTGCCCCCCTTACAAAAAATTTATCCTCGAAATTTAGGTTATGCCTAGGACTTCGAATCTCATCTAGTCCTTACATCTACCCTCGATATCACCATACCTATGTCTCGCACTTCTCACATCGAACCATAAAATTCTAAAGTCATACTAGCTAACCAGGGCGCCCATACACCCGGTTCCCGAGCTCAACTCGCAAAAACATAACCCGACTCCACTAACCTCAAATCGTAATATAACTCTCAACAAGACGAACGTTGCGTGGTTCCATCGGTTGAGATTCCAAGACGAACGTTGCGCGGTTCTTTTGCAAATTCATGGTTTTGTGCATTTGAAATTTTCCAGATGAGCGAATCAACCGGATAACGCATCAAATTCCCACCCACCTCGCATCGAGCATGCCATGTCATGGCCTCCGCTATCCACGGTACAGTAAAAAAATGTTTTAACCGTGGCCCAAGTGGAAAATACTTCAAAACCTTTTGTGGGACTTGCGAGCACTTGCAATTTTTTGCATGTTTGCCATTTCCATTCTCATAAACCATATATCTAGGCTCACTGAATACAAGACATTCATCCTTCTCTTCGTGCTCATTCCGGTATAATATGCAATCATACTTGCAAGCATGAATAGATTTGGATTTCAAACCTAAACCCTTCAAACTCTTCTTCATGGTAGGATAATTGTCTGGTAACATGTTCTCTTTTGGGAGAATTTCTTTAACCCACTTAAGAATTCCGGTTACGCTGTTTCCAGACAAACCAAATTGACTCTTCAAATTATCCAAACCAATAATTGCATATAATACCGAGTGATCTTCATCGCAATCTTTATACAACGGTCTAGCCGCATCGGCTTTCAACCGTATGTATTCCCGATCTCCTAGTAGTTCAGAATCAATTTGTTCATTTACTTGGTCATAATGCGCATTATTTGTATCCATAGGTTGGTTGTTTTGTTGGTTGTGGAGTCCGTAAGCATCATCAATTAAGTCGATCAATGGACAATGTGTTGGTGAATCATATAACACTTCTACTCCTTGAGGTTCCGTTACACGGTCGGCTCCCGGTAATTCTTCTGGAACATAAGGTACAACTTTTTCACCATGGTATGTCCATATTATATAGTATTGACAGATTCCCCACTTTAGTAAATGCAACTCAACAACTTCCAATGACTTATATTTTCCGTTAATACAATGAGTGCACGGACACGGAATCTTCTCACTTTTAAGATTTTTGGAAGCGTATTTAACAAATTCATAAACTCCCTTTACATGATTAATTGATATCCGGTTAGTCTCTCCCATACACTCTTTGTATTGTGAGAAATCCATGTAATAATCTTCAAATTTCAGTCCTGTGGTAATAGGTTAAAAAATATTATTACAACTGAAACAAAAAGAATATTCTTACGACTGAAACAAAAAAATATCATTCCAAACGAAACAAAACCAATATTCTTACAACTGAAACAAAAAAATATCATTCCAACTGAAGCAAAACCAATATTCTTACAACTAAAACAAAAAAATTATTACAACTGAAACGAAAGAAAATATTATTAAATCTTGGCCAACAGATAAAGTGGCCAAGTAATAAAAGATTTTGCATAATCCCTCAATTCCATCCCATCCCCGCTGTTAACGTACACAGGTACATCTCCGCAGCCGTTGTATATTTCATCGACCATTATTTTAGCCTCATCCTTCTCCAAAGGTCGGTGTTGATGTAAAAAATTAGATAGCTCTAATTATTCAATCACAGATAAATAAAATGAGACAAAGATTTTAAAGTGGTTCAGCCTTATATGAATGGCCTACGTCCAGTGTTATGTTATTGCTGAATGTTTGGGAATTCTCGAGTACAAATTATCTCAAGAAATTCCGGTCCCTTTGAATGAGGGTGATACAAGGTATTTATAGCCCTTAGGCTGTACATGAAAGGGTTGATACATTAAATGATATACATATGAAATGGTAATACATCTAATGCAGCGTGTGCGTCAAGATGATAAACATTCAATGAATAATTGAACTGTTGATTATCAGGCAATTAATGCTACGGCCGAGATGCAGTTCGGACCGCCTTAGTTGCTCGTTGCTCAGGAGTTCCTCGGAGCGCTAGAGTACCTCGGAGTGCTGGAGTTCCTCGGTGTATCCTCGTTGCTCGGAGAGAACATGAGTTGGTCGGGGAAATGAACTTCCTCGTTACTATTGTGCCAAGTAGATTGACACGTGTCTTCATATTATTCGTCCATATCAGCATATTAATTTTGGTATCACCAGAAGCCCCCAATGTTTCATATTTCAAACTTTGAGGAGTATGGAACATTCTTTCTCGGTATATGGCGATATTAAATGACTTTCCTGGGTTTTAGGAGCCTTTTCTTCATATTTGAATTTCTTTAAAATTCACAGAATCCGCCTTTTTCGAATTTTTATGAGTGCTTCGATCTTCGTGCATTTTTGTCCTTTTAGCCGCCGGTGGCGTATTAGTTTCTTTTGTGTAATCATTTCCTTCGCAGCTTCCCAAGGTAAAGTATTTAAACTTCTTAGGTAACCATACCGTCTTCTACCTTTTCCAATTTTCTGCATTCAAGCTTTCTGTTCTCTCTCTCCCTTGTGCGTTCATCTTTTCCTTCGCTAGTTGTCAGCTCTTCCTTTTTCCTGTAAGATTATCTTCTTTTCTTCTGTATTTCTTTTATTCACTATGGTTTATATTGTGGAGTCTGTTGAGAAATTTCGTTCCAATTTTTCCATTCCTTCCTGGGTAACTCTGGAGGTTCTTTTTGAGCCTTTAGATTATTTTCGATTGGCTGAGGGACATTGGTTCCCCAATCTATTCATTGCTAAATGTGGATTTTCTTTTCCGCCAAACCCCTTATGCTTAGAGTTCTGTCAGTACTTTGACGTTGTTCCTGCAGAAATAGCCCCCAATTCATGGAGAATAATTAATGGGGTGTATAAATTAAATCTAACTCATAGAACTCGTATAGGTATTCCTGAGATTATGTATTGCTATAGATGGGCTATTTTAGATAATGTTTATTACTTAAAAACTAGGTTTTTAAATAGGGCTCTTGTAGTTAACCTCCCTGATGCAAATAGAGATTATTTTGAACATGGGGTGGTGATTAAAAATTGTCAATATGCCCCCTTGGTTGGAGATGCAGTATACCAGGGTCCTAAATGCCCCCCATATGGCAATGGGATAGGTTTATTCTCATTTTCCTTTACTTATGAAATTATACTTTTATCATATTTGACAAAATGTATGACTGATATTTCATTATATATTTATTTGCAGTTGATAGTAAAAGAAAAACTCCAAAAGAATCAGAGGTTAATATTAAGCATCTGAAACTTATCTGGGGTTTGCATAAGAACGTTGCAGACGAGCACATCAGGTCTGCATCATATTTGCTACAGTATAGGAGCTATACGACTTCTTATACTGCTCGTCCTGTGATTAGATCTATTGAGCCAGCCTCAACTCCAGAGGATTCTTCTTCAGATTCTCACATCCCTTTAAGTCAAAGAATGGGCAGGAAAAGAGCTCCCCCTGCTCTATTTGATGACACTACTTCTGCTGCTGAAGCCAAGAAAAGCAAAATTAATGTCCCAGAGGGGACTAAGAAGGTGGATGTTGCACCTTCCAAAGCTACCGAGAAGCCCCCAGTGGCTCCGAGCAAGAAGGTTGCTCCTGTGGAGATGACTACTATATCTCCGACCAAGAGCTCTTCCTTGCTTGAAACTGCTGAAGTCCCTTTGAGGAGATTGAGGAAATCGTCCTCAGTCAATTTGGCTGAAACTGCCAATCTGGCTGAAACCATCTCCTCTCTACCAGCTGGTGGTGTTGGTGTTCCAACCATCATTCCTCCGAGCTCTGCCATGAGCTCGGTAAAAACTTGGATCATACCCGAGGTCCAAGGAATTGATGAAAATATTTCTAGGGATATGCTGACATCCCTAGCTACCCGTCACCTTGCTTCTGTAAATTTCTCACACTCTGAATTTCCTTTCTTTCTTTGAATACTTGTATTTTTGTACTGACCTGTCACTTTTTCCTTTGTTTAGCTGGTGAATTGTTTTAACAACATCGTGAAGAAAGATGAAGCAATTAAAGCTTCCAGCTCCTCGTCGGGGGTAGAGGATGCTCTGCTGGGTTTGACCCAATCCTTGAAGGATTATCGTCAGCAGTATAGTGAGGACAAAGCTGACTGGGAGAAAAAGTTGTCTATAGTTGAAGCTGAGAAAGTGAAGTTGGCTGAGATCTCCAAGAGTTTGGAGAATAAGGTGAAAAGTTTAGAGGTTGAGCATAAAAAATATGACGACAAGCTCAAGAACTTTGGAGAGCTTGAAGATAAGCTGAAAAAGGCAGAGGAAGAGTTGTCCGTTCTGCGAGATGTCAAGTGACAAAAAGAAGAATTGGATGCGAAGTTAAAGACTACCGAGGATCTTCTATCCGAGAATCTCTCCTCGGAGAAACTGAAAAGAAAGCTCGCAGTTAAAAAATCCTTCAGCGCTGACTGGGATAAAGGATGGGACAAAGGGATTGCTGCGATGACATCCCAAGTACAATACGGGAAGTTGAAATACTTCCGAGACGGCTGGGTAGCTGCCCTGCAGGAATTGAAGATCAAAGACGACTCTGAGCTATTTCAGCTACACCTCCCTGGTCCTCCCCCACCAATTGTAGAAGAAGAAGAAGATGAGGCTATCTCTGACGAATCTTCCATGGCCATGGGTGATCAAGTCTCTGCCTCTCTACCTTCTGCCAACGAGGACATTTCTTCCATGCCTCCTCCTCCTGAGAAAATTTCAACTCCTACTGATCAAGCTGCTGTTACCACCGAGCAACCAACCTCCTCGTCCCCGCCTCCCGAGAAAGTCTTGGGAGACAAGGAAAAGGTGTGAAGTTGTTCGGTATCATTTCTATCTTTCGTTATCATTTGTAATCAAACAATGTAATCTTTTTATGATCTAATAAAATACATCTTTGTTCTTCTCTGTTGTTGATGATTTGTTTTTGTTGACTGTTGTCTCCTCTTCATTAGTTTATGGCCAGGATGGAATTGCTATCTGCCAATGATACAAAACTGATGCAGCAATGTCACGAATACTATAAGGCTGGTCACACAGAGCTAAGTGTATCAGAAATTGCTGACATCCTTGGCCATGATGCTTCAGATCAGGCAATTGAGGCTTATCGGTACTTGAAAGCTTTACTCGATCGAGCTGTGGCCAATAATGTGGCCTACTATGAATTGATTGAGGAGCTTCATTGTACCTTAGAAGATCTTCAGGATCATCACAATGAATCAACTGCCTTGTTGCATAAGGAATATGAGAACAGGTATCAACAGCTTTCCTCTGAGACAGGTCACAAAAAGATCATCGCTGGGTACGATGTTAGGGAGAGAACCCTTAAAGGTGAAGTTGAGGCCTGCAGACAGATCACTGAGCTGCTGGAACATGAGAACAACAATTTGCAAAAGAAGTTGGCACAATATGAGTCTGCAGCTTCATCCTCTACTGCCTTGGTACCGGTCACTGATGAAGGATTCTCATTCTTAGAGGTTGAAAACGTCAAATTAAGGCAAGAATTGGATACTCTGAGAAGGTCTGGTATCTCTACTACTGCTCGGGGATGAGGAAGAGGGTCTCGTGGGCGAGGAAGAGCTGTTCAAAATGTTGTCGAGGAGCAAAATTCTCCACCTGCTCGGAGTCGATCAAGAGTTCTCAGCCGTAATGTTGAAGAATCTCGTACTCTGTCAATATTGGAAACCCAAGTGTACCAACTGAACGCCAAAGATCGGGCTTTGTCTGAAATGTCCAAGAAAAAACTATCTTTGGAAGATCAACTTACTGCGATGAAGTCTGCTTTGAATGACAAAGATGTTTTTGCCAGGAGCCTTCACGAGCAACTAGAGAGAATAACTTTCCAATTCCACAAACAACCTCGTGAGTTTTGGATGGCAGGCTACAATGAAGCCCTTTATCACTTGGATGCTCGTCTTGAAAATGCCAATAACGAAGGTTATAAACAAGGATGGTTGAACGCCCTGGGTGTGTTAAAGCTAGAGCAAGGCCATTTTTTATGGGATTATCATGCTCCTGGGCTACTAGACTTGCCTGTACCGCCTTATAAACTAGACATGGAATGGATCCCAGCTCGTGCCATTCCTCGTAGCTTAATTTCAAAATACCTTGGTGACTATAGTCTTCATTCTCAGATTGAATTATCTCGTCCCGAGCATTTCCTGGATACACCTTCTGTGATGAACGTCAGAATGCTCAGAGATGTTAATTTCATTAATTCTCCTCTTTGCCTGGAGGATCCTCCTGCTGGCGAGGATCCTGTTTCAAAAGCTAAAGGAAAGAAACCAATAGAATAGGTTTTTCAATGTAACAGTTAGCACATATATGTAGCTTGTAATTTATTTTGATTTTAATGAAAGACTTTCATTTTCTGTTTGCAAATCTGTATTGCTATTGTTTTGTGTTTATCAAACATTTTTACATTTGTGCATATGTATCTGTTAAAAAGATAACAATATGGTGCTGTTCATCAACCAACTTAGTAATAAAAATTACAAGTATCAATGTTGCCCAATCACTTAATAATAAAGTAATGAGTATAAATTGTTTAAAATGTTTCCAACCAACCAAGGTTGTTAAATTGTGTTTGTCGACCAACTACAGTTGATGGGTTTTTATCTCCTTTCATAAAATGTGTCCGACCAACCAAGGTTGATAATTTATCCTCGTCGACCAATTACAGTTTTGATCACCGACCAACTATACTTGGTTCAGTTTGGAATTCTTGTATTTTCTGGAATGATTTTACCTTCCGACCAACAAAAATTGACATATTTTGTTTCTTAACCAGCCAAAATTGGCATTTTTAAGAATGTTGTTCTTGCCCTCTTACCAACCGGAGTAGGTCATGAGTTTGAACTATCGGGTTCTTTCAAACTATCTTGTCCATAAGCTCTTTTACCAACCGAAGTTGATCACGCAAGTGTACGCCTCCTAACCAAAGGAGTATAATTTGTTCTCGCTATTTTACTAACCGAAGTTGATCACGCTCGAACTATCAGGTTCTTTCGAACTATCTTGTCCACAAGCTCTTTTACCAACCGAAGTTGATCACGTAAGTTTACGCCTCCTAACCAAAGGAGTATAATTTGTTCTCGCTATTTTATCAACCGAAGTTGATCACGCTCGAACTATCAGGTTCTTTCGAACTATCTTGTCCACAAGCTCTTTTACCAACCGAAGTTGATCACGCAAGTGTACGCCTCCTAACCAAAGGAGTATAATTTGTTCTCGCTATTTTATCAACCGAAGTTGATCACGCTCGAACTATCAGGTTCTTTCGAACTATCTTGTCCACAAGCTCTTTTACCAACTGAAGTTGATCACGCAAGTGTACGCCTCCTAACCAAAGGAGTATATAATTTGTTCTCGCCCTTTTACCAACCGGAGTTGATCGTGGGTCTGAACTATCGTCTTCTTTTTGCTGTCGAGCAGCGTAGTGTACAACACTAGTATTCCCGAAAAACTTTCAAACAAAGGAGAGAAAAATGGTGAAAACATCATCGTTTTATTCATATTGATGGAACCGTTGTACATTTTACATCATTGATAATACTTGCGAAGGTGTTCAACATTCCAAGCATTCTTGAATTCTTCTCCTTCTAGAGTTGCTATTCGGTAAGTTCCTGGTCGAACAACTTCTGTAACTCGGTAAGGTCCATGCCAGTTTGCCTCCAATTTATTGTGCTTCTGAATGACCTTCTTTAGCACATAATCTCCTTCTTTTAAATCGCATTTCCTCACCCTTTTGTTGTAGAACAGAGCTGTTCGTTGTTGATAAGCAGCATTCCTAATGGCTGCCTCTTCTCTGACCTCCTCGAGCATATCCAAATCTAGTCTTCTCATCAAGTCACTGACAGGAGAATTGAAATTCAGTACTCTATGTATTGGAAGACCCAACTCGGCAGGTATTACAGCCTCACTTCCAAATGCCAGCATATATGGTGATTCTCCAGTCGCTGCTCGGGGAGTTGTTCGGTAAGCCCACAATACTGATTGTAGCTCATTAATCCAGTTAGCTTTAGCTTCACTTAGCCTTTTCTTCAAACCATTTAGCAGTGTTCTGTTCATCACTTCAGTCTGTCCATTGCTTTGAGGATGGCCTGGTGCTGAATGAACCTTCAAAATGTTCGACTGATGACAATAGGCAGCAAATTCCTCGTTATCAATTTGGGTTCCATGGTCTGTGATGAAGGCATGAGGGAGACCATATCGACAGATGATGTTCTTCCAAACGAACTGGTATACCTTCTCGTATGTCATATCAATAAGCGGCTCAGCTTCTACCCACTTAGTAAAATAGTCCACTGCAATGACGAGGTACTTGAATCTTCCTCCGGTGGTCGGAAGTGGTCCAACCAAATCAATTCCCCATATGGAAAATGGCCAAGGGGAAGTTATTGGTGTCAACAATGCTTAAGGAGTTCGTCGGATGGAGGAAAAACGTTGGCATTTGTCACATTTATTAGCATAGGCTATACAATCAGCCCTCATCGTCGGCCAGTAGTATCCTTGAGTCATTACCCTTTGTAAAAGTGTTCGACCTGCTACATGAGCTCCACAAGACCCTTCATGGATTTCTTCAATCAATTCTTTCACCTCGGAGGGATGTACACATCTCTGCAAACCTGCCATAATTCCTCGTCTATATAAAATACCATTAGTTAATACATACCGAGCAGCTTTATACTTCAATTTCTTGGCAGCGAGCTTATCCTCTGGCAATTCTCCCTCTTCAATATATACCATGATGGGATCCATCCAAGATGGTCCTAAATCAAGGGTAATAACATTCATCGTCAGGTTTTCATCTATGCTCCGACTTTCCAGTACTTCAATTGGTATTGTTCTTCGCAACTCGGTACGAGTAGCTGATGCTAGTCGGGCCAGTGCGTCTGCTTGTGCATTTTCTATTCTGGGTATTCTGATCAACTGAATGGCATCAAATTCTGCCAATAATTCCATCACCTTTGCATGATACTTGACCATTAGTTCTCCTTTAACCGCATATGTTCCCATCATCTGATTCACAATCAATTGAGAATCACTGAATACCATCACTTGTTGCGCTTCCATAATCTTTGATAAATTAAGACCTGCAATCATGGCCTCATACTCAGCCTCATTATTGGAGGCTTTGAATTGGAATCGCAAAGCATATTCCATGTCAATCTCGTCTGGGGTGTTCAAAACAATTCCTGCCCCGCAACCTGCTGTGCAAGATGAGCCATCTACATATAATCTCCATATGGGCAACCCGTCTTCAAATTTCTTATCTGACAGAGTTCCTCGGTGAAATATTTGTTGCTTCTTTTCATCCTCCCTCGACACTTTTCGCTCCTCGTCGACCATCTCTTCTCGCTCTTTTACCAACCGGAGCTGGTCTGAGCTCGAAGTTGATGATCTTTCTTCATCCATAAGCCCTTTTACCAACCGGAGTTGGTCTGGATTTATGTCTGTTGATCCTGTAACATCCACAGGTTGGTCAGCGAGCAATTTTTGTTCCTCGGGGGTATCAGGATATGTAAACTCTGCTATAAAATCTTCTACAGCTTGCCCTTTCAATGATGATCTGGGCTCATACACAATATCATATTCACCGAGCTCTATTGCCCAGTACATCAATCTCCCTGAATTTTCTGGCTTATGAAGGGCCTGCCTCAGTGGCATGTCGGTATAAACGACGATGGTATGGGCCTGGAAATATGGCCTCATTCTTCTACTTGCTTCAATTAATGCCAATGCCAATTTCTCCAGCTTTGGGTACCTGATTTCCGCACCTCAGAAAGCCTTACTTGTGTAATAGATTGGTTTCTAGACTCCATTCTCCAATCTGATCAATGCTGAACTGACTGCATTCTCTGATACTGCCAGATACAAGTACAACTTCTCTCCTATTATTGGCCTGGACAACAATGGAGGTGCTCCCAAATACTTTTTCAAGTCTTGAAAGGCCTTCTCACATTCATCAGTCCACTCAAAAGTTTTTCGAAGTGTTTTGAAGAATGGGAGGCATTTATCAGTTGCTCGGGACACAAATCTGTTGAGCGCTGCAACTCGTCCTGTAAGACTCTGCACTTCTTTCTTTGTTGTTGGAGATCGCAACCCTAAAAGAGCTTTGATCTTATCTGGATTTGCTTCAATGCCTCGCTGGTTGACAATGTACCCGAGAAACATTCCTTCTTGTACTCCAAATGTGCACTTCGTCGGGTTGAGCTTCATCTGGTATTTATCCAGTTGATCAAATGTCTGAGCTAAGTCAACTAGATGATCTGCAGCTTTCTTGCTTTTTGTTAGCATATCATCGACATACACTTCCTTGTTGCAACTGATTTGTTCGGTGAAAACCTTGTTCATCAGCCGCTGGTATGTCGCTCCTACATTTTTCAAACCAAAAGGCATAACATTATAGTAATAAGTTCCCCTAGGGTTAATAAAAGAAGTACTTTCCTTGTCTTCAGGTTTCATTTTGATCTGGTTGTAGCCAGAGTAAGCATCCATGAAGCTGAGCAGCTCATGTCCCGAGGTAGCATCCACTAGTTGATCAATTCTGGGCAATGGAAAATGATCCTTTGGGCACTCCTTGTTAAGATCGGTGAAATCAACACACATTCTCCATTTATTGTTTTTCTTTTTTACCATCACCACGTTTGCCAACCAGTCTGGATACTTCACGTCTTCAATGAATTGGGCTTTCTGGAGCTTCTCGACCTCCTCTTCTATAACATGATTCTTCTCGGGGCTAAATACCCTTCTTCTCTGCTTTACAGGCTTGATTTCCTTATTCACATTGAGCTCATGACATAAGAAATTTGGATCTATTCCTGGCATGTCTTCATGACTCCACGCAAAAGTTTTCTTCCTGTTTCTCAAGAAAGTTATCAACTCCTGTTTTATTGAAGCATCCAACGTAGAACCTATCTGGGTTACTCGTTCAGGGTGCTCGTCATCCAGAATAATATTTTTCGTAGATTCCACCACCTGTCCTTTTATAAGTTGGGATTCATCTCGAGGATCCAGTGTTTCAATTTCTGTACCTTCATCCACCTGGTAGGTAGTAGTCTTTTTTCTTGAATCTTCAAGTTCCTCTTGCTCGGCAGATGAATAATAGCATTCCCGAGCTACTTTCTGATCACCTTTCACAACTCCTACTCCAAAATTTGTTGGGAATTTTAAGCACTGATGCACTGTAGATGGAACTGCTTCGAACTTCTTCAAACCAACTCTTCCCATGATGATGTTGTAGGCTGACTGCACATTCTTATCCATCATAAAGAAGCGTATTCTCTCTGTTCGACAAGCAGGCCAAGTTACAATGAATATGTCCAACTTGATCGTCCCAAGTGGAAACACTTTCTCGCCAGCAAAACCCAGGAGGGGTCTGTGATACGGTTCCAATTGAGATACTTTCAGATTCAAACTGTCAAAGCATGAATAGTACATGATGTCTGCCGAACTTCCATTGTCTACCAACACCCTTGAAATAACTACTTCCTTCATCCTCATTTTAATCACCAGAGGATCCTCGTGAGGATAAAGAACACCTGCTATGTCGTTTTTTGAAAAGCCGATGACCAGCTTCTCTTTGTTTACCTTCCTCGGATGATCGTCCTTAGCCAGATTTATTCGCTGAATATATGAACAAGCTTGAGCCTCTCCAAGGTAAACCTTTCTTTCTGCAGTAAGGTCTCCTCCTCCTGCATCTCCTCCTGTAATGACATTACAATCAAATGACCCAAAACGTATAGAAAATACCTCTCGTTCTGGCTGTCTTGGTTTCTTGGGAAGGTCGGGGTCATCATCTGGATCATCTTCATGATTTCTCTTCTTTTTCTCTTCTGTTTGACGAGGAGATCTAGACGTCTCTCTAGTTCGGTCATTATTTTTTCTTTCACCTCCCCGATCAACATATTTTGCTAGCTTTCCTCTTCGGATGAGTGTTTCAATCTCGTTCTGAAGAGTTATGCAATTTTTGGTCATGTGACCATGATCTTTATGAAACTCGAAATATTTATCCTTACTCCTCGAATCAGGGTCTGACATCAGTTTCTTTGGCCATTTTACCTCCTCGTTGTTCTTGATTTCTTCCAAGACATGATGAATACCCATTTTCAAAGGAGTATAATTGTCGTATTTCTTCAGGACTTCCCATGATGATTTATTATTTCTGGAACGTTTGTCACCGCCATTGCCCTTATGCTCTTTATTTTTAGACTTGTCGAAGTCCACCTTGGTGTCTTTATCCATATTCTTCTTTGCAGCCATAGCTTCCTCGACATTCATGATTTTGGCCGCTTTTGCCATCAACTCTGACATAGTTTTAGGTGGATCTTTCGCCAAGGTGTAATACAATTTATTAGGCAACAACCCACTCATCAAGGCGGTGATTGCTATTTTTTCTTCGTAATCTATGACTTCCAGCTTCTCGTTATTGAAAGGAGTTATGTAATCTCTAGTACTCTCACCAGATTTTTATCTAACACTTAACAAGTGTGCTACTCGTTTTACTGGCTTTGCTCCAAAACAGAAATTGCCAATAAACAACTCGGCCAACTGAAAGAAAGTTGAAATCTTACCCCTAGGAAGATTGTTGTACCATATCTGGGCAGCTCCAGTAAGAGTTCCTGAGAATGCTCTGCATCTCATCTCGTCGGGGACGACATAGATGTCGGAAGCAGCTTGATATTGCTCTATGTGAAGAACATGATCTGTCTTTCCATCATATTTGGGGGTCACTACAGGTGCTTTGAACTTTGACGGTGTAGGAAAATTCACAATGGCCTGTACAAAAGGTGTGCCTCGAACAAAAGTTCGTTGTAGGGGGTTCTTTGCTTTGGCCATTTCTCCCAATTTATCCTCCAACCGTTGGAGAGATCCTTTCCACGCTTCATTTCCTTCCTCGGGCTTATTGGTTCGAGCAATTGATCGTTCTGAGGTAGCTTCTTGAGATCTATCTTGACGAGCAGCTGGTCGTGACTGTGCTAATCCTTCTCTTAGATCTGATGGTTGTCGAAAACTCCTCGACATGGTCTTAGGTGGACTCCTATTCCTCCTAGGGCCTAATCGACTGAAAGGAGACACCCTACTCAGTCTTTCTAAAGCACTGGGTCTTTCTGGAGAGAGGGTGATACGTTGATGAGTATCTGTAGCCCTTATTGATGAAGTTCGCCCAGGTTGATAAGAGAAATCATCAGACTCCTCATTACGACGTGACTCAGTACGGCTGGATCGTGAAGAAAGTAAATAAGTTTGCCTCTGACCACTTTGCTATCCTGAACGTGCAGGTGCGCCACCATGAAGGGTTTGTATGAGTTGCCTCATTGTTTCTTGCATGGAGGTTTGTCCTTGAGCCATATTTGTCATGATCCCGACCAAATCTGGAGGTGCAGAGGGGTTTGGAGGATTTCCAGCATTTCCAGCGTTTCGATTGCTAGATTCTGGGTTATCCGCTATTGATGATGAATGATTTGTGGTGAAAAACGATAATAACAAGTCGCTTCCCACAGACGACGCCAATTTGTTGATGTAAAAAATTAGATAGCTCTAATTATTCAATCACAGATAAATAAAATGAGACAAAGATTTTAAAGTGGTTCAGCCTTATATGAATGGCCTACGTCCACTGTTATGTTATTGCTGAATGTTTGGGAATTCTCGAGTACAAATTCTCTCAAGAAATTCCGGTCCCTTTGAATGAGGGTGATACAAGGTATTTATAGCCCTTAGGCTGTACATGAAAGGGTTGATACATTAAATGATATACATATGAAATGGTAATACATTTAATGCAGCGTGTGCGTCAAGATGATAAACATTCAATGAATAATTGAACTGTTGATTATCTGGCAATTAATGCTACGGCCGAGATACAGTTCGGACCGCCTTAGTTGCTCGTTGCTTAGGAGTTCCTCAGAGCGCTAGAGTACCTCGGAGTGCTGGAGTTCCTCGGTGTATCCTCGTTGCTCGGAGTGAACATGAGTTGGTCGGGGAAATGAACTTCCTCGTTACTATTGTGCCAAGTAGATTGACACGTGTCTTCATATTATTCATCCATATCAGCATATTAATTTTGGTATCAACAGTCGGTGATGTACTAGAGTTCCAAGAACCCTGGAGATGAGTATGCACATGCCAAAAAACCTCGAATTTCTCATGTCCTTGATATAGTACTCTTCACCATAGTCATTGTGAATTGTTGACGATGATCCGAGCCCCGTGATTGGCGGAGGTGTAGGGGAGGGGAATGTTGGAGGATGAGGCATTTGAGAGGGGAATGCTGGAGGGGAAGGATGTGTGAAACCTTGAGTAGGAGTAGAGTAAGGGTAACCTTGAGGAGGCATTGGGGGCCTATAACTTTCAAAAAGATTCACAAGTTTCCCAATTTGATTTGTCAATAATCCCAGGGAATTTTTAATCTCATGCACATCCCCATCGGTCTTCAACTGGTGCTGCTTTTGGGATGAGATACAAATCTTGACCGAAGAAAGCTCGTCCACAAGAGGTGAAATGTGTTGAAGTTTTGAATTTGGAATATGTGAGCCAACACCTCTCGTCCTCCACCTTTTGTCCTTTCCAAAGGTCTTAGTTAAAGCATCATTTTCAAGGTCAAAGTCATCAGTAGGGCTCGAATCTGATTGACTGCTGATGGCCTCTATTGATTCCAGTGTCTTAGCCAAGTACAACGGGAATTTATTATCTTTGTCCCGTCGAGCATGAAGGAATAAGTTGGACCGATTTGGGTTTTTACCGGCATCTGGACCATATTTTGTCTTACTCTCCCATTCATTCTTCAAATCCTCATATGATTTGGATCCCAGCCTATGGATATCAGTTTTTTGTGCCCTATTTTTTTTGTTTTTCTCCCTCTGGACCAACTTTTTTTCCTTCGCCTCATTCTCCAAAAACTTATTCCACTGATCCACCGGCATTTCAACATTGGGAGGCTCTTTCTCTTTCAAAGCAAAAATATCTGAGCTCGCTGCCTCTTTCGGGAAATGTTTCTTCCTAAGGTTTCTCTTGTATGTCCTCAATCCTTCAGCAACCCGAGATAAAACCTTATTCTTGGAACGGTCAGGAAATGAGAAATTCTTGCAAAGTTGGTCATGTATGTCATCTTTGACAGCTTGATCAACAAGGTTCCAATTGTCTGGTCCACCGACTCCCACGTTCATTTTTCCCAGCGACAAACACCGGGCTTTAAAGCTTAGCACGTCATTCCTATCACCCGTCGGGTTATTCCCGAGAAAGGAGAAGCCAATAGGCTTCTTTTCATTTGAGCGGGAGGCATCATGAGTGTTGGATGGGGGCGTTAAAGCAACGGGAGTGCTGGATTGGGGCGTAGGAGCACTTGGAGTTGGACTTGGTGAGGAGTGAACCATTGGTGGAGTTGTGAATTGCTCAGCCATTGGTGTTGAGAATCCGGGTTCTGCACGAGATGGTGAACCTCGTTGTGGTGTCACATCGGCACTTGGTACCCTTGGGTTGTTTCCTCTCGACATTATCTACAAAAATTAAAAAATATAAGTGACTAAATAATTATAGTAATATGAAATTATAACTAATTAATCAAGCTTAATTAGTTATATATATATAGATAGATAGATACCTTTTCAAAGTAAGACTTTAGAATAAGTTCAACGTGTCTGATCTCCATCCACTTGCTATTAGTTTTTAAGAACCTATGAATTTTTGCATGTGGCCAACTAGAAGGAAGGGTATCTATGATTGATGTGTAGATGTCAGTGACATGAACTCGGAACCCCCTATTTCTCAACTTGTTGGCAAGATTCAATTTTACGTGCATGTGGCGCGAGACATCACAGTCTATGTCAATGCTCTTTGTACGCTTTGTATCCATAACGGGTGGATTTTTTTTCCGCCTTCTCCAACAACGTAACCAAGGTCAGGGCTATGTCGGGATTATGTGTGTGAAATATATTTTGTATAACGTCATCCCAGTTTTCTGGTAGAGAAAATAGAATACGATCGAACAAGTAATCTTGCTGGATATCAAATCCATGATTTACAAGGTAGTTAAATTGTTCGATCTTTTTATTTCCGTACCTATAAATAGGAGTACCCTATATATGACGCACGTTAATAAAAGAGTTATGTGTACGGTATAATTGCAACCTCTCCCACTCTTGTTGACAGTATTTATCACCGTGCCTCATTTTTACTGAGAAAGGTATACGAGGGTATGAATACGAGTCCTGCTATTAAGGTTTAGGTTTGAAAGTTATGAGAGTTTAAACATACATATACACATAAACAAGAGAAGCATATGTGATATACTTTTTCATAGGCAAATCAAGAACACACCCAACAAATTTAATAACATATACATTTATTGACACTAGTATCAATTCAATAAATTCAACATAGTATCCAACAACCAAGCGAACAATATCTCACTATAGTGCAAAAAATCACGACATGTATATAACCCCCAATATAATATGATGGCACGCATATAATCCCAAATAAAATCACGAAAAGGTGGATGTAAATTTTTTTACTCATTAAAAATCCATTTAATTATATTTTGTCAAAAAAAATACACACACACATATAATCTAGGGTTTATTGGCATAATCTATACATACACACACATACAATCTAGGGTTTATTGACATAATCTATACATACACACAGATACAATTTAGGGTTTACTAAACCTTAATATTTTTTTTGACATAAATCTATACATACACACACATACAACCTATACATACACACACATAAACATACATATACACATAAATCTAGGGTTTATTGACAAAAAAATAATTTATTTGTTCATAGTTACACACATAAACATACAAATACACATAAATCTATGCATACACACAAATATAAACATAAATCAATACATACACACACACACATACAAACATAAATCTACACATACACACATAAAACTTAGGGCTTTGAATAGAAATCACGAAATCCAAATGAAATGAAAAGAAATCTATACATACTAGGGGTTAATCCCAATGAAATCCAATTGAAATCGCTTAGCCCTTAGAAATGACACCAAATCTCATGAAATCCCTCAGCCCTTGCAAATTGCAAATGACTAACCAGCGTTTTATTTATTAAGTCATTAATCTGGTCATGGCCTAGATCCGTGACCCACAAAGCGCACGACCAATAAATGAAACTAGGGTATTTCTGGCTCGCACCTGGTCACGGCCTAGAGCCGTGACCCCCCATTGACGACCCTTTTCCACCCTACTACCTGCTTGAGTATTGGTCACGGCCAATAGCCGTGACTCGCACCACTTACACCTGGTCACGGCCTAGAGCCGTGACCCACTATGCACAACTCTCTTCACATCAACCCTTCTTCCTAAATGATCTTTGGTCACGGCCCATAGCCGTGACCCACACCCAGAAATGGTCACGGCCTTAAGCCGTGACCCTCAATGTGTGTATTCTCTTCGTCATCATGCCATGGGTCACGGACTTGGGCCGTGACCCACCCGCGACCAAGCTTGGAGGGAGTTTTGGAGCGAGTTTGGAGCCAAGATGGTCACGACCTGGTCACGGCTCAAGTCCGCGACAACAGTGGTCACGGCCCAAGTCCATGACAACTTCCCGAGCATCAATAATTTAGCGTGGTAATAAATATGGTCACGCCAAATATTGAGTGGGTCACGGCCCAAGTCCGCGACGAGCTGGTCGCGGACTTGGGCCGTGACCCACTGGGCGTGACCATTCACAGGATTTGGTGTAGTGTACCTGCCCTAGCCTATCCATAAAATAATAACCTTATAACCACTACTCAACAAACCTTATCAGTCTGCACTTTCGAAATTCAATAGCATGACTGTCTACTAGCTCCTCATGAGACGATCTATTATCCTAAAAGATGCCATACAAATGCCACACCTTCTCCTTCCTTCCTAGAAGGAAAAATCTATACACACTATCGTTATAGCGGCTAACCCCTTATTATATCTTACATGCGACACTCCCAATATCGCATAAAGTAGGAACTAAAACCAAAGAAAGGTACTCTACCTTATACTTCCATAATAAAACTGTTTCACTTCATCCCTGGGTCCCTCAACTCCTTCCAGGACAAGCCCTTCTTCCTAAGGCCTAATTTTCCTCAAAGAAAAATCCTCTCAAAAATCCTTCCTAACCATCCTGAAGGATAAAGCGCTATTGCGACTCCCGACGACTCCTTCAATCTTTCTCAATGAACCCGAGTCTCCAAGTTTCTTACTCCCTTATTAAATGAAGACGATACTCTAAACAATAGGACAACTCCACACACATCACATCGATAAAAGTCACCGACACTAGGTTTCCTAACAAATGTTTACTAATTCCTCAATCTAAACCTCCCCAGGACTTCACAATTCTCTCATCCTCAGTACTTACCTTATCGATCATCGAATTCTCCATTCGATTCAATTCTGCTTCTTACTCGAACACCATTAGATCACCTTGAGTCACTGCTAGAAATATCCACCTTATCTTCGCCTGAGTCACGAAAAGAAAATACCTCCAGTCAAAGCTTACCCAAAATCTGTCATGCGTATTGCATCTCACATATTTCACCCTTTCTGGACGACTTATTCTTGGCGACGTCTGAGACGAAAACAACTGCGTCAGAACGTCGTTCAAGTGAGTACACCTTGCAAAAGTAGATGAACGTAGTGAACACAACAATCTTAAGAGTAGGGCTCTATATCAAGAACGATTGCGGAGGAACACAGAAAACCCGCACAGATCCTAAGGACACTAGAACCTGATGCTCTGATACCATCTGTGATACCAAACTTAAAATAATAACGGCTGGCCAACCCTACACTAAATTAAAATAGGAATCCCAAATGGATCACTCTTAGTATCAACTGACGAAACTAAAATAAATAAGGCTAACAACCCAAAACTATAAAAGCGGATGCCAAAAATTAAATAAAACATGCAGCGAATGACAAACCAACACTATAAAACTACTAGAAAAGGTAGAATGCACCCAAGTACCATGATAAAAGAAAGTGCTAGAATTAAAATAAAATAAGTACACAAAAGGAACTATACCAGAATAAGCTATCGGGTCACAGACAGTACAACAATCATAAGGGAGAAATATAAACATCTATAAATAACTCTTGGGTGTAAACCCGATACACAACATGAATCCTACCTCGATTTTCAAAGGAATAAAAAACGACTACAAATAAAATCCCGCCACAGTCCGGAACTGCTACGGCTCCCAAGACTCTGGATAGAAAAGCATCCGGTATCCATGCGGTAGGACACCTGTGGTAAACAGTATATATATAGCAAAAGTGAAATATAAACAGGTCAGAGCCCGAGGTGTAAAAATATATATCAAGTGTGTTAACCATGCATAATAAATCTAAATGCACTATTTCATAATTAAAGTGGAGTTGCACACTCGTGAAACCCCCAAACTCACCTCTCGTTTACCGCGTGAACCTAATCGTATCCTGGAACCTTAATTAAGTTACCCCACCCATATAAGGACAACCTATCTTACCGTACTCACGGACCATACCCGTATGACCTGCCATCCTAATAAAACCCAAGAATCCTTTCCATTCTAATCGCACCTAAATATATATATACACATATATGCCCTCTAGACTATAATGGTTCCAATTATTAACTTAAACAAGTTATAAGTCTTAACACGTCACACATTAACATTAGGCTTCAATATAAAAGTTTATTCTGTAAACAATATACATTCTAGTACTAAAGGAATAACTTCTCTCCACTCCCAACATTGTACTACGTTTTGTGCGTGGGGCGTCTCGCAAAGCGAAATCCAATCAAGGAACCCCCCCGATACACTACTCCTTGACAATCTTGATCGTAGGGATCCATTATGTCCACACAAATCCTATTACTGCAACTACCTAATTATTGAATACCATCTCTAAATACCCAAATAAATCTATATTTAAATCCTTGGGGTCGATATAACCGCAATAGTCTCTAAGTATGATCCTTCGGGCCTGTTAAACTAGTACACCGAAATCACACAGGATGTACCACATAGATACTCCAAATCCTATTCTCATATAGGATATATAAATATATATTTACTCTCTCTATATATATATGCAATCATTCATTCCTATAACCATGTATACATAACACATAAAGTACACTTTTCAACACACATAACATAAACGGTTATAGGATACCAAAATACTGCACCATGCTATCATCTTCCAAGAATTACTCACTTTCTTCCTGGGTCACCACCTATCGGACTATTATCACATCGCCATGGTGACAAAATCAATCATAACGTATGGGAAACGGTCATAGTTCCTATCCGGAAACTGAGAATGACTCATACCCAAGACTTCTCACCCCTAAAAATAAAATCACACAAATAATAATGGACGACTATAACTTGGGGAATATCCACACCCTTCTCCTCAAGCCAGGGGTTCAGCCTCAACGTGCAACTTCCCATGATAGCATGTTCCGGGTATGCTTCACACCATAAGTATATATATATATATATATCATTCACACACACTATATATATATATATATATATATATATATACACGTCCATATGATCACATCATATATACAAACCATTACTCATGGAATGGTATTCATGCCATATGTACACACATATATACATATTTACACATATCTATATCCACATATACACATATATACACACTATCTCTCGTCCGTATGTATGTGATTTATAAACTCGGCTATAAGTGTACGTAATCCTCAGTATACTAGCCGCCACACCAAGCGTATTAACTTAATTCATTATAAAAATACGATTCCCCACTTGAAGTATACTCATCCATTTCCCTATTATATGAATAGTCTTCCATTGAATCCAACGTTAAGGTTATTAACCCAAAGTTTAATATATGTAACAATCACTACACATCCCCTTTATATACGAAAGCACATCGATATATCTAATAATAATCCCGACTATAGGTACACACATAACTAGTAGTATGCAAACCTCAAGCTCAATCCTAAATTAATTCTTACAACCCCATCACACCTCTGAATATCAATTTTTAATTGCGCAAAAATATGTAATAACCAACTCAGCTAAAATACACAAAAACTATTTTATTCAGTAAAAATCTAAGGCATATACCCCAATACCTCTTGACCTTAAACGCACATACACAAAAAGGGACTATCTCTACAAATTATACCCATTTCATGATAGTCCGCCACCATCATATTAATATAATCCGCCTGTCATTCATTCCCACCATCATTTCCTTACTAAAAGAGGCGTCCTACCCTCATAATCCATTTCTAACATAAGTCCGAAATCCCCTATTCATCCTAAGGCACTAATCCCTTAATATTATATCATAATTCTCCATAATAAGTCCATTAAGAAGGCCCCTAAAAATAAAACCTAAAAGAAAAAGGTGGTAAAAGAAAATCCCATTATTAGGCGAAAAATAGAGGAGCGGTGGACCGAACCCAGACCCCCGGTCGTCTGCGGTTCCAGAATTTGTCCTACGGAGAATGCAATAGGCTTTTCCCTTAGGGCGCGGTCGACCGACCCCTTGATGGCGGTCGACCGACCATACCAGATATCTTGCCCTTTTTCCATTTTTGAACAAAACCCTAATTCCCCAAACACCCAAACATCACCATCTAACCCCCAATATTTAACTCAATCTTATTCTTAATGTTAAAACTCATCCTACATCTCATCCCATCAATTTATATGTCATCAATCCCATATATAAATATCAAATTCAAGTTTTAGTTCCCAAAATCTAGGTTTTGATATTAATACCCAAAATCCAATTCTTTTGCCCACAAATTATGAAATAAACTACACAAATGAATTATGTATAGAGATTAAACACTTGCCTCAAAATTGTAGAGGTTGAATTGTCCTCGAGATTGTGTATGGGCCAGAAATCTCCAAGTTTCTTCCTCTCTCTCTTCCTCTCTTCTTCTTTCCTTATTTCTTTATCTTTCTCTCTTTCTCATAAATGAGATAGGCCGAATTCGTAAGCCTCTTAAACCTTTAAAACATAAATCCCAGTTTTAAATGTTAATACACACTTTAAATGACTCGTTTACTCCAATTCGAGTCAACTTACTTATAATATTCTAGAACCGAAATAAAACCCAAGGATAGTCATTTTGACTATCACAACCCATCCAGAATCAATGGCGCACTCAGAATCATCATCCGGAATACTTTATAACGTCCTCTATTTTTGGACTTCAATTTCCAAATTTAAAATTCTCCAATATATATAAATTTATTTCTCCCAAAAACTTAATTTTTCAGTCCCAAAGTCACGGGGTATTACAACAAAATCTCCTTTGAGTCACCTAGGACTCGCAGGGATACAAAAAAAATGAAAAAACTAATTCGTATACAAAATTCTATCTACCGATATCCTAGAAAAAGAAAATTACATAACTCAAATAATTATAAATCAATATTCTAATAACATCTATTGAAGACAACGGTACAAATCCTACAAATAAGACTAAGATCAAGCTTTTTAGAAATAAGTACAAGAAAAAATGAACTCATAAGACTCAAATTTCTCCCCCATTTTGTCTCAAATGTACAAAGGGAAAAAAAATACTTAAGCCACACAAGTTTATTCAGTGCAAACCATTCCTATAGATTTTTGCAAAGAATGAAATCTATTGTAATCTAAAGGTTTGGTAAACATATCGGTAAGCTGGAAATCTGTAGGAACATAATTCATTTCTAATTCCTTAGTCTCAACTAATTCGCGTATAAAATGATGTCTAATTTTGATATATTTTGTTCGCGAGTGTTGAACATGATTTTTAGAGATATTGATTGCGTTTTGATTATCACAATAGAGATGCAGTTGGTCTTCTTGAATGCCATAATCATTTATCATTTGTTTAAGCCAAAGTAAATGGGCACAACAACTACCAACAACTATGTATTCAGATTCAGCTGTAGCTAAAGAAGTATAGTTTTGTTTCTTACTACTCCATCCTACCAAATTGTTACCGATATAATAACACGCTCCTTATGTGCTCTTACTATCATCAGTAAACCCTGCCCAATCGACATCAGTGTATCCTATTATAGTACTAGGAGTATCATTGGTGTACCAAAGTCTTAAGTTTAGAGTTCCTTTTATGTATTTAATGATTCTTTTTACAAATACTAAGTGGCTCTCTTTAGGATTATTTTGATAACTGGAACACATGCAAACTGCGTACATAATATCAGGACGCGAGGCAGTAAGGTATAGTAAGGTTCCTATCATACTACGATATAGAGTAGGACCTATGGATTTACCACTCTCATCTTGAGATAGTTTGATCGTAGTACTCATGGGGGTTCTAGCTTCTTTGGCACTTTTGAGACCAAATTTTTTGACAATCCCTAAAATATATTTAGATTGCGAAACAAATAAACCTTCTGAATTATGTTTGACTTGAAGACAGAAGAAAAATTGCAACTCCCCCATAAGAGACATTTGAAATTCTTTGTGCATAATTTCCGAAAAAGATTTAACTTCTGAAAGGGAAGTTGATCCAAAAATGATATCGTTGACATATACTTGAGCTATAATAATATCTTTATCAAAATGTTTGACAAATAGAGTTTGATCATTTCCACCTCTCTTAAAACCCTTATCTAAGAGAAAGTTGGAAAGACGCTCATACCAGGCTCTTGGTGCTTGTTTTAGACCATATAATTCCTTTGTAAGACAATAAACATGATTTGGATATTGAGGGTCAATAAATCCTTTGGGTTGTTCAACATAGGTCTCTTCAGTCAAGATTCCATTAAGAAAGGCTTACTTTACAACCATTTGGTAAAGCGTAAAGTGTAAGTAGCATGCTATGGCAAATAGAAGACAAAAATATTCTAAGCGAGTAACAGGAGCAAATGTCTCGTTAAAATCTATTCATTCAATTTGAGAATATCCTTATGCCACTAATTTGGCTTTATTTCTAATAATTATCCCACTTTCATCAGTTTTATTTTTAAATAGCCATGTGTACCGATAACCTTTTTATGATCAGACCTAGGTACAAGATACCAAACATCATGAATGGAAAATTGAAGAAGTTCTTCCTGCATAGCAGAAATCCATTGAGGTTCATTCAATGCCTCATTTACATTCTTTGGTTCCAAAAGGGAAACAAAACATGCATAATGAGCATAGTTTCTAAATTGAGATCTTGTACATACAGGCTCATAAGGGTTACCAACAACATTATCTATGGGATGATCCTTAGAAACCCAGTTAGGTACATCAGGTTTCTCAATTGGTAAAGAATCATCTATTTCTGGAGAGTCATTTTCTAAAACAATTTCAGACTCTTCCACAATAGTTGGTTCTCCAGTATTACTCTCAATAGTAGTGTCACTTACAATAACATTTATAGATTCCATCAAAGTCTTAGTGCAAAGATTATAGACATGGCAATCTCTACTGTCAGGAGAGTATCGTAGAAAGATAGCTTTATCTCCACGAGTCTGAAATTTGGATAAGTGTTCTCTGTCTTTGAAGATGTAACAAGTACTACCAAAAGTTCTAAGGTATTTAAGATTGGGCTTCTTCCTATACCATAGTTCGTAAGAAGTTTTTTTAGAATTCTTCCTAAGATAGACCCTATTAATAATTAACACGCAGTACGAATTGACTCTACCTAAAAATATTTAGATAAACTCTTGGGATGAATCATAACTCGTGCCATCTCTTGAAGGGTTAGATTCTTTCGCTCAGGAATTCCATTTTATTGAGGAGTCTTAGGAGCAATAAATTCATGTTTGTAACCATTGTAGTCACAATACTCTATAACACCTGTATCTATGAATTCTCCTCCCCTATCACAACGAATTATATTTACTTCAGTGTCCTTCTCATTTTCAATACGATGTAAGATTTAAAAAAAAAAATCTGAAAGTGTATGACTTTCATTTTAAGAAGGCTACCCAAGTAAACCTGGTGAAGTCATCAACCATAACTAGAATGTAACTGTGTCCACAGAGACTAATAGTCTGAGAAGGACCCATTAGGTCCATATGGATGAGACCCAAGAGTTTAGAGGTAAGGATATCTTTAACTTTCTTATGAGGTGCCTTAATCATTTTTCTTTCCTGACATGATGCACAGACAATGCTAGAAATAGGTTTGATTTTTGGAATTCCTCTAACTATTTCTTATGAGGTCAATCTACTAAGGCTATCGTAATTTAGGTGATCCATCCTATTATGTCATATTTCATTGTCATCCATTCTGAAAATGTTACAGACTTCAGTACTATTCTAGACAGTATAACAATCGTCGGGAGTCCCGAGTCCTGTAATAATGCACTCACCTTTTTCATTTAAAATTTTGCAATTATTCTTTGAAAAGGTGACAGTATGATTTGAGTCACAAAATTACGAGATACTAAGTAGATTAGCCTTAAGACCTTTTACTAGAAGAACATTTTTAAGTAGAGGCAATCCTTCTTCTTGGAGTGTTTCTTTACCAATGATTTGAGATGATACACCATCACCGAAAATAACTTTTGCTCCAGCAAAGATGGTTTTGTTTAAAAGTTTTATATCATCCCCAGTCATATGTTTTAAACACCCAGAGTCTAAATACCATCCAAAAGGAGTGTGTTCAGCTTTTAAGGCAATAATCACAATGTTACACTTCATCTGGGGCAGTAGCTCATCTTTTCTAACCCAAATATCTCTTCTTTTTGTTTTGCGCATATTTTCTCTCATTTGATAAAACTTGAGAGCATTAGATATTTGTTGAAAAATATTTTGCGCATGTATTTGAGTTTTATGGAGGATATGAGCATTTGGTTTAGAAAAGTACATAGGACTTCTTCTTGAAGATGATCCTTTAGGTTTGGTCTTTCTCTTTCCATAGTTAGAGTTTTTGCCTGGTTGTCTAGGCAGAACATAATTATTAAGGCTTCTCCTAGAGTAGTTAAAGTTTTGGTATAAAGTAGTATTACAGACATGATTAACTAAACGTCTAGAGTAGCAACCTTCGAAAGAATGTCCGAATATATCACAGTAAGAGCAGTATAGATTGCTTGAAGAGGGTATCTCCTTAGGAAAGTCTCTAAACATAGGTTTCATGGGAACCTTATTTCTAGGGAGTACATTTTGAAATGGAGAATCACTCTTCCTAATTGGAGGACATATGTATTTAGCCTTAGGTAGACTATCACACTTAGAGTTACTTGATTCCCTAATATCCAACTTTTGTTGTTTTTTAGCAAACTCATCTTTTAGGGAGTGAAAATATGGAGTAGTTTCCATAGGTCTTGTGCCACCTGACACAAAATTAATTGATTCAAAGTTTTTAATTTGTGTCTTTAAATTTTGGGAAAATCCTATTCCAGCTCGATCATTAGAATTGGTTTTTGAATCAGCAACAAAATCATCAATACTGTTGGAATTATTTTCAAACTTAGCAAATTTTTTGAAAACAGTTGTTATCTTTTCTTTAGCTTGTTCCAATTCTAATAATGTCCCTTTATATTTTTTCTCCAGAGTTTCATTTGATTCAATCAAATCATTCAATTTTTTATCAAAGATTTTTCTTCATTTTCATGAGTTAGACATTGGGTAATATACTCTTCAGCGTTAAGTCTAACCATTAGACTGAGGTCTTCTAGTTTCTTAGTGAGATCTTTCACTATCTTCTCTAGTCTAAAGCTTTTCTTGAGAGTTTTGGCATAAAGTGTGTGAACATCAGGGAGGTCTTTAGTGTCCGAATCACTATGTGCAGTGTGTGAAGTGACCCCTAAGGATTCAATTCTTGAACTCACACATACATTGACATCATCATTATCGCTTTCCCTTTGACTCACACACCCTGTTGTAGAACTAACAACGTTCTCAGAAATTAAAGCATCTAAACCAGTGGCAGCATGATTCATAACAACATAAGTAGAGATATTATCATCATTCTCATATATAGGCACATGCATATAATCATTACAGATTATCTTAGTAAAGAAAGACATGCAAGGATAAAAAAAATCAGATGACTCAGGTTCCTCATTCTTAGAGTCACTTCAATCATCCCATGTCTTGCAAATGTTGGCCCTAATATGTTTATTGGTCATGTTTAAGTTAACTCTACAATATTATGCTATATGACCTAATTTCCCACATCTAAAATATTCAATATTCTTAAAGTCTTTGTTAGGTCTCGTATGAATGTCTTTGTGATGTTTGTCTTGACCTTTATCATGAGGTTTGTGATTAGACTGAGTTGGATAATTTGGCTTGCCTTGTCTGGTTGCCATTTTATTTCTAAATTTCACAATCTTTTTAAACTTATTTGACATCAAGACAATCTGATTGTCCAAACTATCTATATCACACTCCTCATCAGAATAAGAAGCATTATTGGGATTACTAAGCTCAGGTCTTATCAGCTTAGAGGAGAAACTCAAATTGGAGCTAATTTATTTCCTATGGGACTGGGTTAATTGTTTCTTGAATTCTAGTTCCATTTCCACAATTCTCAGTTTACTACTAAGTAAATCAGGAGTGACATTTTGATCACTTATTTCTTCAATATCATATCTTTTATTATCAAATTTCTATGGCAATGACCTTAGAATTTTCGAGACAATTTCATTTCTATCATAAGTTATCCCATTGACATGTAATTTGGTCACAATGTGAGTCAAATTCATGTAGAAGTCATCAAATGATTCAGAGTCTGACATGGTTAGCTCGATAAGCATCTGTGTCTTAGCAGCCTTAACTCTAGTGTCAACTTCCTGTGCAGTTACCAGTGTATCCCATGCTTCCTTAAAAGTGGTACATGATGAGATCCTTTTGAACTCATGTTCATTTATAGACATAAAAATGGCCTTCTTGCATTTGTTATTGTTTAGAGAGGCTTGCTTCTCTTCACGAGTGAATTCACTTAATACTTTCTTAATCCGGTTATTGCTTCATTCAGTGGCTGGTTTAGTAGGGTAAGTATAACCATCTTCAACAATATCCCAGACATCATCTCCCAAGGTTACTTGTATGAAAGTAACCATCCTTACTTTCTAGTAAGGAAAGTTGTTTCCATCAAAGAGCGGAGGTCTGGTCAAGTTGCCAAATCTTTCAGATTTCTCATCCATTGTTTGATTTTAAGAAGACAATTTCAGAAACACAAGATCTTTAAAGAAAATTTTCAAAGCTCTGATACCAATTGAAAAGATTCTACTTAAGCTGTTTAATTCAAGACTAAGCTGTCTAAGTAACTCTGAACTATTTTTTAGAGGAACTCTTTACTTTAAATCAAACAGATTAACCATTAGAAGTGTTTAATAAAAATGTGTACGAGATATGTTCAAGATTATGTAACTAGTTTTGAAAAACAAAACTAAAATAGTTTAAATCAGTTAAATCAGCACACCACCAAGAATGAGATGCGGAGATGTAGAAATATTAAGAACACACAGTTTTTAACGTGGTAAAACGTCACCCAACTGAGGAAACATCCATGGTGACTTCTAAGTCACAAACCAAAAATCCACTAAAATAAAATATACAAGTTACAAACTATATAACATACATGCAAATAAAACAGACCTATACAAGTTTAGAATATATATGCCCACTGGTTTAATTCTAACTTTTCTGCGGTTCTGATGTTGATGTGTCTTTCTCAGCTTGCTAACATCTCAACACTTTGTTCCAGCTTTACGTCGAGTCTTGAAGTTTCAAGATCTTATACCCAACATTTCTTGTGTTGTAGTGTGTCAAGTGTTTATGACAGTTTTCTAACACATGCATGCACACACACACACACACACACACACACACACACACACACACACACACACTTATTATACAAACAAGTCCTATCAAATTACATAACAGATCTAAATGATAAGGTTTTCAGTTTCTCTCTTCTTTAGAAACTATAGACTTTCTTGATCTTTAAAATTAACCGAGAATCCAAGGTTACCTTGATCAAAAGACTTCCAAGGTCTTAAAAAATTTCAGAGGGTTTTGAAAATATTTTTGAAATTGTAAACCACCGATTGCGATTCTAACTAGATCAGAAGTCTTGTTTCATAAGAACTAGAAATATAAAAGAATTTGTTGATTCTAGAGTTCTGAAAAACATTTAGAGAACAAATTAATCACCAAATACGATTTCTCAAAATGAGAAACTAAATAATGCAGATCTAAGTGTACTATGACATGAAATAGTAAGATCTACTGTTTTTATGAAAAAGAAATAGAGATCAAACCGAAATATCTGAGTTGGTTACAATATCTCAAACTCAGAGGATTCAAACCACAAACTGCCTTCAAACCACTACCAAAATAACTCTCAAACACTCAGGTTTGGTGTTTGGTGTAAACTGATTTTGGAAAAGGAATTTAGGTTTTGAAAATGAGATTAGGGTTTGAACGAATTAGGGTTTTCTCTCTCTGGTTTCTCTCTCTCTTTTTTTCTCTCTTGGACGAACTGGCCAAAAGTTCTCAAATGCTAAGACTTAACCTCCTTTTATAGTACGCAAGGAAGGTTCGAGAACCACTGATCCAATCTAATGGCTGAGATTTGGTCTTAGCCATTTGACCAACATCCAACGATTTAACATCAGGGGTGGAAAAGATATTAGCTGATTGGTCTAGAGAGGTTTCACAGGGATTGGGATAAAACGCATGCAGATCGTTGGTAAACTAGATCCAAGGGCTGAGATTGCATAAAGGGTTTGGAGTCTAACAACAAACGTAAATCAAGCCGTTATAAAGTAGACATGGGTAAGGCCAAGATTAAACCCAAACGCGTGTTCTAAAAATAATTACACATGCCCCCTCAAGTCTCAAGCGCTTTCGAATTCTACCCAACCAAACATTCAGCAAGATTAGATAAAACTAGAAATTACACATTGACCCCAAATGTTTATAAAATCAACTTTTATTATGTTAAAAATCATTTTGAAAATTGTTTAAAAATTCCCCAAAATATTAAAACCTTATTTTAAAAGGGAATTAACTCACAGAAGCAATTAATGCATTATATAAGAATGTATGCAATCCTAGTGGGTGTGGAGTTGAGAATATTACCTTGAAATGAATCAATTGAGGCATTAGGTGTATTATCTGAGGTTCTTTGGTATCTAGGGGATGGGACTAGATATTTTGTCACAATTTCAAAACTAGATGAGCACTTATACAATGTAGAATCAATTAAGTCAAGAGTATAAGGTGCTTCATTTTTAAACTTTTTATTCTTATTCGTCTTTCGTAACCAAATATGACTAGTTGTGTTGTGTATGTGTGTGTGTGTGTGTGTGTGTGTGTGTGTGTGTGTGTGTTAAATGGGTGGGGGGGATTGTGTCAAATTTGAGTGTGAGGTAAGTGAATATTTTTTAATGGTTATTGACACTTGTGTGATGAAAATCAAATAGTTAAATATAACTATTTTGTGTGCATTTGAAGTATAGGGTTAGTATAGTCATTTTATTTTTTCACCATATTCATCTTAACCATCCAAACAACAAAAGGTGAAAAAATTTAAATTTTCACCTAGTGAAAACTCGACCATCCAAACAAAGATGGTGAAAATAAAATCACCAAATTAATAATTCACTTTTTACTTTTAACACGGTGAAAAGTATTTTGCCACGAACCAAACGGACCCTAAGATTTAAGGTTTCCTGGCCCTCCTTATACTTGGAAAAATAATAGACGTTTAGGAAACCATATTAGAGAATGTCTTGCGCGTGCACTACCCAAAAATGGGTAAATTATCACCCTTCCAGCGGATAACCTTGTCACGGTCAATGACCATGACAAAAAAACACGCGTTTTTTTTATCACGGTCATTGACTGTGACAAGTCCGTGACAAGGCATTGTCACAGTCAATGATCGTGAGAAACCTTATGATATTGTCACGGTCGAGGACCGTGACACATCCGTGATAAATTTCCTAGTAAAAAATCCTTTCCCCTTCTTTTTTCCCCCGCCGATTCGTCCCTCCTTTTTTCTCTCTCTCTCTACACTGCTCTCCCTCTCTCTCTCTACCTTCAGGTTACTCTCTCTCTCTCTCTCTCTCTCTCTCTCTTCCACTTATATATATATATATATGTGTGTGTGTGTGTGTGTGTGTGTGTGTGTGTGTATGTGTGTGCGTGCATGTGTGTGGTGGGTGAGGAAGGGGTGGGGCAGGGTGAGGGAAGGGGGTGGGCAGGGGGGGGGAGGGGTAGGGATGGGGGGCTGTTTGTGTGTGTGCATGTTTGTAGTGGTGTGTGTGCGTGTGTGTGTGTGTGGTGGGGTAAGGTGGTGGGGTAGGGTGGGGGAAGGGGGGCAGGGATGGGTGGGGGGTGGTGGGGTAGGGGTGGGGGGCTGTGTGTGTGTGTGTGTGTGTGTATGTGCACGTGTGTGTAGTGTGCGTGTATGTGCGTGTTTGTGCGTAATGTCCCTTGTAAACGAATTGATTGGTTATTATTTTTTTTAGTAAATTAATATATGATTTCCCCTCATTGTAAATTAGTAAATTAACATATGATTAATTATGAAAGTAGGATTGCCCCTTGTTGATACCAAAATTAGTATGCTGATGTGGACAAATAATAAGAAGACACATGTCAATCTACGTGGCACAATAGTAACGAGGAAGATCATTCCCCCGACCAACATACTCACTCCGAACAACAGGTGTACTCCGAGGAACACCAACCCTCCGAGGAACTCTTGTCCTCCGAGGAACTCCAATGCTCCGAGGAACTCTTGGACGACGAGCAACTAAGGCGGTTCGAGCTGCATCTCGACCGCAGCATTAACTGCCAGATAATCAACAGTTCAACTATTCATTGAATGCTTATCATCTTGACGCACACGTTTGAAGAGCATTAAATGAATTATTCTTTCATATGTGTATCATTTAATGTAACACCCTTTCATGTACAGCCTAAGGGCTATAAATACCTTGTATCACCCTCATTCAAGGGGACCGGAATTTCATGATAGAACTTGTAATCGAGAATTCCCAAACACTCAGTAATAACATAACAGTGGACGTAGGCCATTCATACAAGGCTGAACCACTTTAAAATATTCTGTCTCATTTATTTATCTGTGATTAAATTATTAGAGTGATCTAATTATTTACATCAACAGATTGGCGCCGTCTGTGGGAACGATTGTTATTATCGTTTTTCACCAAAAATCATTCATCATCAATGGCAGATAATCCGGAATCCAGCAATCGAAACGCTAGAAATGCTGGAAATCCTTCAAATCCCTCTGCACCTTCAGATCTGGATGGGATTATGACGAATCTGGCTTAAGGACAAACTGCCATGCAAGAAACAATGAGGCAACTCATACAAACCCTTCATGGCGGTGCACCTGCACGTTCAGGACAACGAAGTGGTCAGAGGCAAACTTATTTACTTTCTTCACGATCCAGGCATACTGAGTCATATCGTAATGAGGAGTCTGATGATTTCTCTTATCAACCTGGGCGAACTTCGTCAATAAGGGCTATAGATACTGATCAACGTATCACTCTCTCTCCAGAAAGACCCAGTGCCTTAGAAAGACTGAGTAGGGTGTCTCCTTTCAGTCGATTAGGCCCTAGGAGGAATAGGAGTCCACCTAAGACCATGTCGAGGAGTTTTCGACGACCATCAGATCTAAGAGAAGGATCAGCACAATCACAACCAGTTGCTCGTCAAGATAGATCTCAGGAGGCCATATCAGAACAATTAATTGCTCGAACTAATAAGCCCGAGGAATGAAACGATGCGTGGAAAGGTTCCATTCAGCGCTTGGAGGATAGATTGGGAGAAATGGCCAAGGCGAAGAATCCCTTACAACGAACTTTTATTCAAGGGACACCTTTTGTCCAGGCCATTGTGGGTTTTCCTACCCCGTAAAAATTTAAAGCACCAGTAGTGACCCCCAAATATGATGGAAAGACAGATCCTGTTCTTCATATAGAGCAATATCAAGCTGCCGTCGATATCTATGCTGTCTTCGACGAGATGAGATGCAGAGCATTCTCAGGAACTCTTACTGGAGCTGCCTAGATATGGTACAACAATCTTCCTCGGGGTAAGATTTTAACTTTCTTTCAGTTGGCCGAGCTGTTCATCGGCAATTTCTATTTTGGAGCAAAGCCAGTAAAAAGAGTAGCACACTTGTTAAGTGTTAGACAAAAATCAGGTGAGAGCACTAGAGATTACATAACTCGTTTCAATAACGAGAAACTGGAAGTCATAGATTATGAGGAAAAGACAGCAATCACCGCCTTGATGAGTGGGTTGTTACCTAACAAGTTGTATTACACTTTAGCCAAAGATCTACCTACAACTATGTCAGAGTTGATGGAAAAAGCGGCCAAAATCATGAATGCCGAGGAGGCTATGGTTGCGAAGAAGAATATGGATAAAGAAACCAAGGTGGAAGATGACAAATCCAAGAAGAAAGAGCATAAGGGCAATGGCGGTGACAAGCATTCCAAGAATAATAGGTCGTCATGGGAAGTCCTGAAGAAATTCGATAATTATACTCCTTTGAAAATGGGTATTAATCATGTCTTGGAAGAAATCAAGAATAACGAGGAAGTAAAGTGGTCAAAGAAACTGAGGTCAGACCCTGACCTAAGGAACAGGGATAAATATTGCGAGTTCCATAAGGATCACGGCCATATGACCAAAAATTGCATAGCTCTTCAGAACGAGATCGAAACACTCATCCGAAGAGGGAAATTAGCAAAGTATGTTGATCGGGGAGGCGAAAGAAGAAATAATGACCGAACTAGAGAAAGGTCTAGATCTCCTCGTCGAGCAGAGGAGAAAAAGAAAAGGGATCATGAAGATGATACAAAGGATGACCTCGATCTTCCCAAGAAACCAAAGCAGCCAGAACGAGAGGTATTTTCAATACGCTTTGGATCATTTGATTGTAATGTCATTACAGGAGGAGATGCAGGAGGAGGAGACCTTACTGCAGAAAGAAAATCTTATCTCGGTGAGGCTCAGGCTTGCTCATACATTCAGCGGATAAATTTGGCTGAAGAGGATCACCCGAGGAAGGTAAACAAAGAGAAGCTGGTCATTGGCTTTTCAAAAAACGACCTGGAAGGTGTTCTTTACCCTCACGATGACCCTTTGGTGATCAAAATGAGGATGAAAGAAGTAGTGATTTCAAGGGTGCTAGTAGATAATGGTAGTTCGACCGACATCATGTACTATTCATGCTTTGACAATTTAAATTTGAAATTATCTCAATTGGAACCTTATCACAGACCACTATTGGGTTTTGCTGGCGAGAAAGTTTTTCCACTTGGGACGATCAAGTTTGATATATTCATTGGAACTTGGCCTGCTTGTCGAACAGAAAGAATACGCTTCTTTGTAATGGATAAGAATGTGCAGTCATCTTACAACATCATCATGGGGAGAGTTGGTTTGAAGAAGTTCGAAGCAGTTCCATCTACAGTACATCAGTGTTTAAAATTCCCAACAAATTTCGGAGTAGGAGTTGTGAAAGGTGATCAGAAAGTAGCTCGGGAATGCTATTACTCGTCTGCCGAGCAAGAGGAGCTTAAAGAATCAAGGAAAAAGACTACTACTCACCAGGTGGAGGAAGGTACAGAAATTGAAACACTTGATCCCAGAGATGAATCCCAACTTGTAAAAGGACAGGTAGTGGAATCTACAGAAAATGTTATTCTGGACGACAAACACCCTGAACGTGTAACCCAGATAGGTTCATCGTTGGATGTTTCAATAAAACAGGAGTTGATAACTTTCTTGAGAAACAGGAAGAAAACTTTTGCATGGAGTCATGAGGACATGCCAGGAATAGATCCAAACTTCTTATGTCACGAGATCAATGTGAATAAGGAGATCAAGCCTGTAAAGCAAAGAAGAAGAGTATTTAGTCCCGAGAAGAATCAAGCTATACAAGAGGAGGTCGAGAAGCTCCAGAAAGCCCAATTCATTGAAGATGTGAAGTATCCAGACTGGTTCGCAAATGTGGTGATGGTAAAGAAGAAAAACAATAAATGGAGAATGTGTGTTGATTTCACTGATCTCAACAAGGCCTGCACAAAGGATCACTTCCCATTGCCCAAAATTGACCAACTAGTGGATGCTACCTCGGGGCACGAGCTGCTCAGCTTCATGGATGCTTACTCTGGTTACAACCAGATCAAAATGAAACCTGAAGACAGGGAAAGCACTTCTTTTATTACCCCTAGGGGAACTTATTGTTATAATGTTATGCCTTTTGGTTTGAAAAATGCAGGAGCGACATATCAGCGACTGATGAACAAGGTTTTTGCCGAACAAATCAGTTGCAATATGGAAGTCTATGTCGACGATATGCTGACAAAGAGCGAGAAAGCTGCTGAGCATCTAGTTGACTTAGGTCAGACCTTTGATCAACTGGATAAATACCAGATGAAGCTCAACCCGACCAAGTGCACCTTTGGAGTACGAGAAGGAATGTTCCCCGGGTACATCGTCAACCAGCGAGGCATTGAGGCAAATCCAGCAAAGATCAAAGCTCTTTTAGGGTTGTGATCTCCAACGACGAAGAAAGAAGTGCAGAGTCTTACAGGACGAGTTGCAGCGCTTAATAGATTTGTATCTCGAGCAACTGATAGGTGCCTTCCATTCTTCAAAACACTCCGAAAAACTTTCAAGTGGAATGATGAATGTGAAAAGGCCTTTCAAGACTTGAAGAAATATCTGGGAACACATCCACTACTGTCCAGGCCAGTGATGGGAGAAAAGTTATACTTATACCTGGAAGTATCAGAGAATGCAGTCAGCTCGGCATTGATTAGATTGGATAATGGAGTCCAGAATCCAATTTATTACACAAGTAAGGCTTTCCGAGGTGCCGAGATCAGGTACCCAAAGTTGGAAAAATTGGCATTGGCATTAATTGAAGCAAGTAGAAGAATGAGGCCTTATTTCCAGGCCCATACCATCGTCGTATACACCAACATGCCATTGAGACAAGCCCTTCATAAGCCAGAAAAATCAGGAAGACTGATGTATTGGGCAATAGAGCTTGGTGAATATGATATTGTATATGAACCCAGATCGTCATTAAAAGGGCAGGCTGTAGCAGACTTTATAGCATAATTTACATATCCTGATACCCCCGAGGAGCAAAAGTTGCTCGCTAACCAACCTGTGGATGTTACAGGATCAACATACATGAGTCCAGATCAACTCCGGTTGGTAAAATTGCTTGTGGATGTAGAAAGATCATCAAATTCAAACACAGACCAACTCCGGTTGGTAAAAGGGCAAGAAGAGATGGTCGACGAAGAACAAAAAATACCAGGGGAGGATGAAAGGAAACAACAGATATTTCAGCGAGGAACTCTGTCAGAAAAGAAATTTGAAGACGAGTTACCTACGTGGAGATTATATGTAGATGGGTCATCTTGCATAACAGGTTGTGGGGTAGGGATTGTTTTGAACACCCCAGACGAGATTGACGTGGAATATGCCTTACGATTCCAATTCAAAGCTTCCAATAATGAGGCTGAGTATGAATCCTTGATAGCAGGTCTTAATTTAGCAAAGATTATGGAAGCGCAACAAGTGATGGTATTCAGTGATTCTCAATTAATTGTGAATCAGATGATGGGAACGTATGCAATTAAAGGAGAATTAATGGTCAAGTATCATGCAAAGGCGATGGAGTTGTTGGCAGAATTTGATGCCATTCAGTTGATCAGAATACCAAGAATGGAGAATGCACAAGCAGACGCATTGGCCCGACTAGCATCAGCTACTCGTACCGAGTTGCGAAGAACGATACCAATTGAGGTGTTAGAAAGTCGAAGCATAGATGAAGGCCTGACGATGAATGTTATTTCCCTTGATTTAGGACCATCTTGGATCGATCCCATCAGGGCATATGTCGAGGAAGGAGAATTACCGGAGGATAAGATCGCTGCTAAGAAATTGAAGTTTAAAGCTGCTCGGTATGTACTAACTAATGGTGTTTTGTATAGACGAGGAATTATGGCAGGTTTGCAAAGATGTGTACATCCCTTCGAGGTGAAAGAATTGATTGAAGAGATCCATGAAGGGTCTTGTGGAGCCCATGTAGCAGGTCGGACACTGTTGCAAAGGGTGATGACGCAGGGATACTACTGGCCAACGATGAGGGCTGATTGTATAGCCTATGCTAAGAGATGTGATAAATGCCAACGTGTTTCCTCCGTCCCACGAACTCCACAAGCATTGTTGACACCCATAACTTCTCCTTGGCCTTTTGTCATGTGGGGAATTGATTTGGTTGGACCACTGCCAACGACCCGAGGAAGATTCAAGTACCTCGTCGTCGTAGTGAATTATTTTACTAAGTGGGTAGAAGCTGAGCCTCTGATTGATATGACATACGAGAAGGTGTACCAATTCTTTTGGAAGAATATCATCTTTCGATATGGTCTCCCTTATGCCTTCATCACAGACCATGGAACACAATTTGATAACGAGGAGTTTGTCGCCTATTGTCATCAGTCAAACATTTTGAAGGTTCATTCAGCACCAGGCCATCCTCAAAGCAATGGGCAGACTGAAGTGACGAATAGAACATTATTAAATGGTTTAAAGAAGAGGTTAAGTGAGGCTAAAGCTAATTGGATTAATGAGCTACAGTCAGTATTGTGGGCTTACCGAACAACTCCCCGAGCAGCGACTGGAGAATCACCATATATGCTGGCATTTGGAAGTGAGGATGTAATACCTGCCGAGTTGGGTCTTCCAACACATAGAGTGCTGAATTTCAATTCCCCAGTCAGCGACCTGATGAGGAGATTAGATTTGGACATGCTCGAGGAAGTTAGAGAAGAGGCAGCCATTAGGAATGCTGCTTATCAACAGCGAACATCCCTGTTCTACAACAAGAGGGTGAAAAAATGCGACTTAAAAGAAGGAGATTACGTGCTAAAGAAGGTCATTCAGAAGCACAATAAGTTGGAAGCAAACTGGCATGGACCTTACCGAGTTACCGTAGTTGTCCGACCAGGAACTTACCGAATAGCAACTCTAGAAGGAGAGGAATTTAAGAATGCATGGAATGCTGAACACCTACGCAAGTATTATCAGTGATGTAAAATGTAAAGCAGTTCCATCAATATGAATAAAACGATGATATTTCACAATCTTCTCTACTTTTATTGAAAGTTTTTCGGGGAATACTAGTGTGTTTAACACTACGCTGCTCGGCAGTAAAAAGAAGACGATAGTTCAAACCCACGACCAACTCCGGTTGGTAAAAGAGCGAGAACAAATTATACTCCTTTGGTTAGGAGGCGTACACTAGCGTGACTAACTCAGGTTGGTAAAAGAGCTAGTGGACACGATAGTTCAAACCCACGACCAACTCCAGTTGGTAAAAGGGCGAGAACAAACTATACTCCTTTGGTTAGGAGACGTACATTAGTGTGACCAACTCAGGTTGGTAAAAGAGCTAGTGGACATGATAGTTCAGACCCACGACCAACTCCGGTTGGTAAAAGGGCGAGAACAAAAGATGATCGACGAAAGGCCAATCTCGGTTGGTTAGGAAACAAGATATGCTCTCAAATGCCAACTTATGTTGGTCGGGAAGTAAGTTTATTACATAAAAGTTCCTCGAAGAACAGATCTTCCAAACTGAACCAAGTATAGTTGGTCGGGGATAAAAACCCACTAACTATAGTTGGTCGACAAGGAAAAATCATCGACCTTGGTTGGTCGGGCACATTTTATGAAAAAGACAAAAATTTACCAAGTATAGCTGGTCGGGGATAAAAACTCTCACTAACTATAATTGGTCGACGAGCACAATTTGGCAACCTCACAATTTGACAACCTTGGTTGGTTGGAGAAATTTTAAACATTTTTTTATATACTCATTACTTTATTATTAAGTGATCGAGCATCATTACGAATACTTGTAATTTTTATTACTAAATTGGTCGATGAACCATACAATAGTGTTTAACAAGCACAAGACAATAACAATACATATTTGCAAACAGAAAATGAAAGTCTTTCATTAAAATTCAAAATGAATTACAAATTACATGTGTACTAACTATTACATTGAGATCCCTACTCTATTGGTTTCTTTCCCTTAGCTCTTGAAACAGGCTTCTCGCCAGCAGGAGGATCTTCCAGGCAAATAGGAGAATTAATGAAGTTAATATCTCGGAGCATTCTGACATTCATTACTGAAGGGGTATCCAATAGATGCTCGAGACGAGATACTTCGATCTGAGAGTGAAGATTATAGTTGCCAAGGTATTTTGCAATTAAACTCCGAGGAATGGCACGAGCTGGGATCCATTCCATGTCCAAGTTATACGGTGGCACTGGCAAGTCAAGAACCCCGGGATCATAATAATCCCACATGTAGTGCCCCTGTTCGATCTTCAGCACGCCCAAGCCATTCAGCCAACCTTGCTTGTAACCCTCGTTATTGGCATTATGGATACGATCATCTAAGTGAAATAATGCTTCATTGTATCCAGCCATCCAGAACTCCCTGGGCTGTTTATTAAATTGAAATGTCAGCCTTTCAAGCTTCTCATGAAAGTTTCTGGCAAGAGCATCCTTATTAACCAGATCAGATTTTGTCGATGCAAGTTGATCCTCCAAAGTTTGGATTTTCTTGGACATTTCAGACAAAGCCCGATCTTTTGCATTCAATTGGTATGCTTGAGTTTCCAATGTTGACAAAGTACGAGCTTCTTCAATACTACGAGGAGTTCTTGATCGACCCCGAGCAGGTGGAGTACTTCGTTCCTCGACAACATCCTGGGCAACTCTTCCTCGCCCACGAGAACCTCTTCCTCGTCCCCGAGTAGAAGTAGAAGTACCAGACCTTCTCAGGATATCCAACTCTTGCCTTAATTTGGCATTCTCAACCTCTAAGAAGGAAAATCCCTCATCGGTCACTGGGATTACCGCTGTTGAAGAAGAGGCTGCAGACTTATATTGTGCTAGCTCTTTCTGCAAATTATTATTCTCTTGCTCCAACAGTTCAGTAATTTGTCTACAAGCTTCAACTTCTCCCTTTAGGGTCCTCTCCCTGACATCATACCCAGTAAGGAGTTTGTCGTAGTCCTTCTCTACAGAAAACTATTGATACTTCTTTTCATACCCCTCATGTAACAAGGCATTTGATTCCTTGTACTGAGTCTGAAGATCTTCTAAAGTATATTGAAGCTCCTCGATCATGTCATAATAAGACACGTTATTGGCTAGAGCACGATCAAGAAGACATTTCAAGTATTGATATGCCTCCACTGCTTGGTCTGAAGCATCATGACCAAGGATATCAGCAGTTTCTGATGCACTCAGGTCAGTATGGCCAACTTTAAAATATTCATGGCATTGCTGCATCAGTTTTGTATCATTGGCAGACAGCAATTCCATTCTAGTCATAAACTAATAAAGAAGAGAAGGCAAGAGTTAATAAAAGAAGAAGACAGAGCATCAACAATGTAGAAGAACAAAAAGATGTGATTTTATTACATCATCAAAAAGAGTACATCGTTCAGAAGACAAAGTACAAGTAAAAGGAAAATAAAAGAGAATACCGAACAACTTCACACCTTTTCCTTGTCTCCCAAGACTTTCTCGGGAGGCTGGGACGAGGAGCTTGGTTGCTCGGTGGGAACAACGATTTGGTTGGCAGAAGTTGGGACTTGTTCAGGAGGAGCAGGCAAGGAAGAAATCTCCTCGGTGGCTGTCTGATTGGGTTGTGGAGCAAGGAATTGATCACCCACTATCACTGAAGACTCCTCGAATGCAGCTTCATCCTCTTCTTCATCTTCAATAACTGGAGGAGGACCAGGGAGATGTTGTTGAAATAGTTCAGAATCCTCGCTCACCTTCAGTTCCTGCAGGGAAACAACCCAACCATCTCGGAAGTATTTCAAACTTCCGTACTTGACTTGGGTCATCATTACCGCTACCCCCTATCCCATCCTTTGTCCCAACCAGTTCGAAAGGATTTCTTCACAGCCACTTTTCTCTTTATTTTCTCCGAGGAAAGCTTCTCGGATTGAAGATCCTCGGTGGTTTTCAATTTGGCCTCCACCTCCTCCTTCTGGCGATTTACTTCTCGCAGAAGGGTCAGCTCTTCCTCGGCCGATTTCAACTTATTCTCAAGCTCCCCAAAGCTTGTGAGCTTCTCGGCATATTTTTTATTCTCTCTCTCCAAATCCTTCACTTTATTGCCAACTGTACCTTCTCTGCCTCAGACGCAGTCAACTTCTTTTCCCATTCACCCCTATCCTCGTCGTATTTTTGACGGGATTCCTTCAGAGATTGGGCTAAACCCTGGAAAGCATCCTCTACTCTGGACAAAGAGCTTGAAGCCTTGAGCGCTTCATCTTTCTTCACAATGGTGTTAAAGCAACTCACCAGCTGAAAAAGAAGGTAATGAAAAGTCAGTGCCGAGATACATATATTGACTGAAAGAAAGAAAAAACTCAGGATAAGAGAAACTTACTGAAGCAATGTGACGAGTAGCTAGGGATGTCAGCATATCCCTAGACATGTTTTCTTCAATTCCTTGGACTTCAGGAATAGTCCAAGTCTTTACCGAGCTCATTGCAGAACTCGAGGGAATAATGGTTGGAACACCAGCTCCACTAGCTTGGAGCTGAGGAATGGCTTCAGAAAAACTGACCGAGGAGGATTTCTTCAATCTCTTCAGTGGTACTTCAGCAGTTTCAGCCAAAGAACCTTTGGTGGGAGAAATGGTGACCACTTCCACAGAAGTACTTCTCTTTCTCGGAGCCATTGGAGGCTTCTCGGCAGCCTTCTGAGCAGCAACATAAGGAACATCATCCACTTTCTTTGTCCCCTTTGGGACATCAACCTTGTTTCTCTTTCCATCACCAGCAGAGAAGGTCTCCTCGAAGATAGCAGGAACTCTTCTCTTACCCATCTTCTGACTCAAAGGAATGTGAGATTCTGGTGAACATTCCTCAGAAGCGGGCAATGGTTCACTAATGCTGACCACAGGACGAGCAGTAAAGGAGGAGGTATAGCTCCTGTACTGCAGCAAGTATGAAGCAGACCTGACGTGCTCGTCTGCAACCTTCTGATGCAAACTCCAGATATGTTTCAAATGCTTTATATTAACTTCTGATTCTTTAGGAGTTTTTCTCTTGCTGTCAACTGCAAACAAAAACATATTGAAATGTCAACCATGCATTTATTCAAACATGATGAAATCACAATTTCATAAATAAAATAAAATGAAAATAACCTATACCATTTCCATATGGAGGGCATTTGGGACCCTCATATACTTCGTCTCCAACCAAAGGGGCATGTTGCCAATTTTTTATAACTACTCCATGTTCAAAATAATCCCTGTTAGCATCAGGGAGGTTGACTACTAGAGCCCTATTCAAAAATCTAGTTTTTAAATAATAAACATTGTCTAAAACAGCCCATCTATAACAGTACATAATCTCAGGAATTCCTATACGAGTTCCATGAGTTTGATTTAACCTATACACCCCATTAACTATTCTCCATGTGTTGGGGGCTATTTTTGCAGGGACAACATCGAAATACTGACAGAACTCTAAACACAAAGGGTTTGGTGGAAAAGAAAATCCACATTCAGCAATAAAGAAGCTAGGGAACCAATGTCCCTCAGCCAAATCAAAATAACTTGAAGGCTCAGAAAGACTTTCCAAAGTTACCCAAGAAGGAATAGAAAAGTCAGAATGGAATTTCTCAAGAGATTCGATAATATAAACCATGGTGAATAAAAAGAAATGAAGGAGAAGGAAGAAAATCTTACAGGAAAAAGGAGATCTGTTGATAAACAAACGAAGAAAGGGATGAACGCACCGGAGAGAGAAAAGCTATAGAAAACTCGAAAGCAGAAATTGAAAAGGTAGAAGACGATGGGATTGCCTCTGAAGCTTAAATACTTTGCCTTGGGAAACGGCGAAAGAAATGATTACAAAAAAGAAACTATTACGCTACCGGCGGCTAAAAGGACAAAAAGGGCACGAAGATCGAAGCGCTTATAAAAATGCAAAAAGGCGGATTCTGCGAATTTGGAAGGAAATTCAAATACGAAGAAAAGGCTCCTAAAACCCAGGAAGGTCATTTAATATTGACATATACTAAGAAAGAATGTTCCATACTCCTCAAAGTTCGAAATATGAAACATTGAGGGCTTCTGTTGATACCAAAATTAGTATGCTGATGTGGACAAATAATAAGAAGACAAGTGTCAATCTACGTGGCACAATAGCAACGAGGAAGATCATTCTCCCGACCAACATACTCACTCCGAACAACAGGTGTACTCCGAGGAACACCAGTCTTCCGAGGAACACCAACCCTTCGAGGAACTCTTGTCCTCCGAGGAACTCCAATGCTCTGAGGAACTCTTGGACGACGAGAAACTAAGGCGGTTTGAGCTGCATCTCGACCGCAGCATTAACTGCCAGATAATCAACAGTTCAACTATTCATTGAATGCTTATCATCTTGACGCACACGTTTGAAGAGAATTAAATGAATTAACCTTTCATATGTGTATCATTTAATGTAACACCCTTTCATGTACAGCCTAAGGGCTATAAATACCTTGTATCACCCTCATTCAAGGAGACCGAAATTTCTTGATAGAACTTGTAATCGAGAATTCCCAAACACTCAGTAATAACATAACAGTGGACGTAGGCCATTCATACAAGGCTGAACCACTTTAAAATATTCTGTCTCATTTATTTATCTGTGATTAAATTATTAGAGTGATCTAATTATTTACATCAACACCCCTCATTGTAAATTAGTAAATTAATAATGGTATAATTTAATTGTTAGCTTAATTGATGAAAATAATTAATTGAGTAAATGAATTAGAAGGAATACGGGATACACATTTGTTGTTGACATTGCTGTTGGATTATAGTAGATCGATGTTGGGTTGGTTAGTTTTAAAAGTGGCATGACCACAAGATTATTGTCCATATGGGGGGTGAGATTTTTCAAATTTGTTTGAAAATTACTTTGTATATCGAATAATATATATATATAGTATGATAATTAAATGAAACATACTTGAAATTAGATATATATATGTGTGTGTGTGTGTGTGGTGGGTGGGTGGTGGGGGGGGGGGGGGGGCAGGGTGGGAGGGAGGGTGCAGGGATGAGGGGGCTGTTTGTGTGTGTGTGTGTGGTGTGTGCGCGTGTGTGTAGTTGTGTGTGTGTGGTGGGGGAAAGGGTGGTGCAGAGTAGGGGAAGGGGGAAGGGTGGGGGGGAGGGGGCAGGGATGGGTGGGTGGTGGGGGGCTGCGTGTGTGTGTGTGTGAATGTGCGCGTGTGTGTATATGTGTGTGTAGTGTGCGTATTTGTGCATAATGTCCCTTCTAAACGAATTGATTGGTTATTATTTTTTTTAGTAAATTAATATATGATTGCCCCCCATTGTAAATTAGTAAATTAATAATTATATACTTTAATTGATGAAAATAATTAATTGAGTAGATGAATTAGAAGGAGGACGGGATACATATTTATTGTTGACATTGTTGTTGGATTATAGTGGATCGATGTTGGGTTGGATAGTTTTAAAAGTGGCATGACCACTGAATTATTGTCCATATGGGGATGATATTTTTCAACTTTTTTTGAAAATTACTTTGTATATCGAACAATATATACATAGTATGATAATTACATGAAACATACTTGAAATTACATATTTTCATGTCTTCTTTTAATTCATTTTGATATGTACTAATAATATTTTTTTACAACAAATGTCTCCTTCAGGTATTAAGGCGAGGATAATGATGCTTGTTATGATGACGTCGTCTGGGCTCGGTGGTAGCGGAGGCGACGAGGGATCCTCGGCCCCTAGTATCCCCAAATATGGCAAATTAGGGATGGCCATTGAGAACAAGTTGGGGCTATTAGCGAGATCCCTCGAGCTGGTAAAGACGATCATCGGCCCAGGGTACATTAGTTGGAAGGAGGTTCCATATGAGCTCAAGTTAGCTGTTTGGGTGGCACTACAGGTAATGTATTTGTATTTATATTTATATTTATATTCATATGAATATTTCAATTTTAATTTCATTTTATGTTTATATATATATTTATTTTCAACTAACATTGTATTTGTTGGACATGAACAATTCAGCCTGGATCCAAAGCTACGCGATTCCGTCTTGGAGCAGTTGAGGGAGCAACACAAGACGTGGAAGAAAAATATGCATACCCGGTACTTTGGGAAGACACGAGAGTCCATTATCCAAAGGCGTGAATCCGTCCCGCCGAAGGAGTCGTTCTCATTGGCACAATGGCAAAAGTTCATTGATAATGAGATCGGGGAGCGACAATTGGCATCTCGCCAACCAGGGAGGGAAACCGGGCAAAAAAGACGGATGTACACTACTCCGGCCGGACCTCTTACGCCGAGGTGGAGCATAGGATGATGGTAAGATTTAATTTTTCTATAACTACAGAAATATGTTATTCTGCATTATTTTACTTTGCGAGGCCGATACTAATTTTATTTTATTTTATTTTCAGGGGACAGGGAGTGGCCCTAGGGGTAGGCCACATAGTCTCGATACTTATGTGGCTCTTCGAACGAAGAAGGGGAAGGATAAGGAGGTGTCCCCGAGGGTCGCGACCACGATTGTAAGTAATCCGACAGTTTACTTTTTGTTAATTACGTTATAATTTTTTAATTTACTTATTTTACTAATCATGTGCTTTTTGTCATTTCAGGCAAAGCTTAAGGAAGTGCATGAGTCGCAGTCTGATGCCGACAAGGCATCTTTGTCCACAGACTCACTCAGCCAAGTGCTTGGCTCTGATCGCAAGGGGAGGACAAGGGGTGAGCTCGCGGGTGGCTAAAACTAGGATCATCGGATTGGAGACGAACGGCACCAGATTGGAGACGAACGACACCGGGTTGGATCGAACGGTTGACTCGCATGACTCGAAGCTGTCTCGTTTAGAGGCGACGGTCCAAAATATGTTCTCATTCATGAAGCATTCATTGGGCGGTGGAAAACGCAAGGGGAAAGGAAAGGAGAAGGTGGTGGGGGAGAAGGTGCGGGAGGACGAGGTGCAGTATGACGAGGATGTGGACCTCGCTGCTTCGTTTTCGACACGTGTGGACTTTAATGATCCACTTCCCTATTTGGCTCCCTTCGACCGATCGATGTCGACACTTGGTTCGATGAGCGTGTTTATACTGGACATATTTGATGGCCAACGGATAGGGCAGGGGTTGAGGGACCCGAATATCATCCAGGGTGGACTAGTTCATGGACATGAGCTTCAAGACATCGAGTCCAAGATGCTCGTCACGCATGTGATACCTGGAAAGGAGAACTCCCCATTGTGGTTGCACAAACAATGCGGCACGATGTATATCAATGGGTGTGTCAATTCGTATATCGTGTGGCCTACTCACCTCCTCGGATTTAACCTTACCCAAGACATGTAGTGACATTATTTGAATTAAATTGTATTATTTTTAAGTTGGTACATTTGAATTATTTTTAAGTTGGTATATTTGAATTATATTTGGATTATATCGTGATGCATATTGTCACTATTTTAAATGTATATTTGCACTATCTCTATTTTATTTGGATATATAATGTTTGAATAGGGGCAACGTTGCTATAACAGGGACATATACACTGTTGGGCAGTGGTAGTGACCATACTGCCCCAGCAGATTTTTTTTCAATTCTGGACAGAATTGTCACGATCATTGACCGTGACATTTTTTTTATTAAATGTCACGGTCTTGTCACGGTATAAACCGTGATAAAACTTGTCACGGTCAGGGACCGTGACACGACCGTGAAAATTCTAACGAACTTGTCACGGTCCATGACCGTGACAAAAAATGTTGTCTCGCCCAGAATTGTCACGGTCATTGACCTTGACAAGTTGAATTTGTCAAGGTCAATGACCGTGACAATTCGACAGATTTGATGTAGTGGTGATCTAGGTAATGCTTCCTGGATGATTACTTACCCTAATACCAGTATTAGACATTTAATCAATGTTATATCTTAGCACTTCCCTATATCTCTCGAATCTTCTCATACACAACACAAACATACTCCCCGTTTTTTATACTGTATATAATGGTCCCGTTATGACTCTTTTCATCACCTTGTTCATAAAAGTTTGGAATTTCCACTTATTGGCTCCCTTAATTTTAAATATACTCGACATGTTAAATATTAAGCTCACGCAGCTCGTATATGGAAACATGTAACTTTAGGAAATATGTCACTGAAAATTATATCTTTTCAAGAATAATTACAGGTTGTAAGAGAGTTTATTGAAACATGGCCCACACAAAATTTTGAAAATCAGTACTTTCAAATTCAAAATCAATTATCTGAAGGACATCATTAGAATATTGTTATTGGCGAAATAAAATTCGAAATAAATTCTTAAAGGATGGTAATGCCAATACAACTTTTTTTCATGCGTGTGTTAATCAACATCGAAGAAATAACCAAGTTGTCTCTATTTTCAACCCAACATCAGGTCAGCATACTTCACATTCTGACATTCAATTGGAATTTACAAACTTTTACATAGAACTCTTCGTCACTACTTCCCACCGTTACCAACCACGAATTTTCGGGTTAAAAAATTACACCTATTGACAAAACAATTCTTTTTGACTCCGGTAATTGGGTAGAAATCACTGGAATTTATTAAGACGCTATTATTTCTCTTATCAATGCCTTTTTTCCAGAGTAGTCACTTATTCAAACAGTTAAATAAGTGTTCTTATTTTTCATCCCAAAATTTATGAATGCCACCAGGTTAAACATTTTCGCCCAATGTAATGTTATATATATATATAAAAAACTATGTGTAAACCTGTGCAATGCGCGAACGAGACTATTGATTGCAGCCGACCTGTCATTTGAGTTAAAAAAGTATTCAACAACAATCGACATAAAATTGGGACATCAAAATTTAATAAATTTTATAAAAAGAATGAATTACCGTAAGAAAAGATAAAATAACTTGAAAAAAAAAATGGAATAAAATCTCATAATTAAAAATTATGGCAATATCAAATCTATCTTCCAATAAATCACAGAACTCAAATTCATACCAGTAAACAATCAAAATGGTTATTCCATATTGAATAAAACTACCGGAATTTTTTTTGTCCTGAGAGTTAAACTTAAAAAATGAAAATTAAAAAAAGATTCTTCTACCAAGTGAAATTTTAAATCCTTCAAACTGATTTTCCTCTCCTCTTAAAATCAATAAGACAAAAGCCTACAAAAACTATTCACTACTTAAATATATACATACGTGATATAGCCAAAGATATATACTTAAAATGTATAATCCACATTAAACATATCTATGTTCAGTGATTATTATTCTCAAATCTAAGAAGAGTGAAGTAAAAGATCACATTTGAAAGAAAAGTAAATATACATAAAAATAAAAATTAGATTTATGAAAAAAATTGTCTTTTTTTTCTAAATTCAGTTTTTATTTACGTGATTTAAGATATCAACCGAAAAAACTCTTTTTACTATTTTTTCCTCAAAAAACCTTACATTTTTTTAATAAATTTATTTTCGAAATAAGAACTCTTTTCCTAAAACTCTAAATAATTTTTTTTAGTAACTTATTTTTCTAAAACTATAAATAAAAACTTTTTTTTAGTTTATTATTTTTCTAAAACTCTAAATAAAATTTGTTTTCCTAAAACTGTAAATAAAAACTACATTTTTAGTAAAAATCATAAAATTGTAAACATAAAGTATTTTTTACTAACTTTTTTTTTACATAATTAAACTTTTTTTTTTCTAAAACATTTTTATTAAGACAAAAACTAAAAGAAGTTCTTTGGAATTTTTCACAATTTTGTAATGATATTTTTGTAATTTAAAATATTTTTTACATTATTTTTATATTCATCTTGGTTTTTTCAATGTACTTCTTAAAATCATTGTCAAGACACCAAAAAATAAAACAACCATTTTTTTTTCCGAAAGGATTGTCTACTTTGTTTTGGCACTATTTTATTCAAATACGAAAAACACAAACACCAAAAAGGTATTAAGAAAATCAACTAATCCAATCATATACAAATCCACAAAAATACCTTAAAAAAGAAATCCTAAATTTGGAAATCAAAGTAATAAAAATACAAAAGAAATTACCTTCTAGAGATGGTTCTTGAATTTGGGCTTTCGATTCATCCTTCTAGTTCACCTCTTAACTCAGAACAATTGGATCACATATGAATGTGGTTCCAACCTGTTATCATCAAACAACATTTTTTAATCACTCCCAAAAGTTCGTTTCTATTAACAAAGAAAAACTCATTTCATACAATTTGTTCAAAATTTCAAGTACCCATCATCAGCCATCTCAGACTCCTTCTTGAGGTTAACCTTTGAGATCAATCACAATGATCTTGCTCTCTAAATCCCAAATCTTGATACTGATTCCGTAAAGAGGATGACATTCATACAATATCCAATACAATATCAATGACTAAATCTTATTAAAAAAGACAAAAATTAAAAAAATTAAAAAAAAAGGTAGTACACCAAGAATGTTTTTCCAATTAAACTAAAATAATAACTTAACATAAATAATAGAGAAATTTAAATTACAGATACACAAAACCTATTTCTTAGTCAACTAATAAACTAAACTGTGATAAAATTCAACTCTAAAAAAAGGGATTCAAATATGTAGATCTAAAACCTTGTTTATATTAGCTAAATATAAATCTAAATGGATTCAAATATGTAGATCTAAAATCTCATCAAAATATACAGTTCTATGTAAAATAAAATGAAAAAAAAAGATAGAAAAAACCCCTTATTGCAAATTCACAGCTATTTCTTTGTGTGTGAAACAACGATGTTTCTCTCCACTTTTCTTTCATCTCTCTCCTCGTCAAAGGTCCCTGTCGGCGAACCACCTCCTCCTCCTCCAAAACCGGCGTCACCATCTTTATTTCACTCATCCATTTCATCTTATTCAGAACATCTATGCGCATGTCGGTCTCTCCCCTGGTAACGTTATCTGGGTCCCCATTTTCATCTCTCGGGCTTCGGTTTCATGGATCTCCATAGATAACAGGTCGGTTATAGGTGTAATGGGCAGTGTTCGTCGGTAATGTGAGTGGGTTAGAGTATTGGGAGTTGGAGAGAGAGAAGTGGATCTGACCCGATTTAAAAGAGATCGAAGAAGAACTGGAGGAAGAAACCTCACACCACCAAACCAAACATAATAACCGACGCATTACCGACATATAAACCTACTCTAAGAGCATTTTATGAACCACTTGTGTAAGAATACCAGCAAAAGAAGCATATTTTTCCACACATTTGTTAGAGACGTTCAATTCACGTTTTTGTTTACCCAACGGCTTGATCGTGCACTGATAAATACATATCGATAGAAGATGAAAAATCCTAATCGTTTAGTCTTCTAAAGTAAATGGCGGAAGAGGAAGATATAAGAGAGAGAACATTAGGGGATATGAACAACGCATAAACGATTTAGGGGATGGAAGAGTTTATTCTGAATCTCTCATATTTGGGGAGAGAAAATATCTTTATAAGAATGAAACATGGATAGCCTTGGATTTGAGACTCATGAATGCTTGTATAGTATTTTAGAGTATTATAGAGATAACTTCTATTATTATTTCTCACATGCGACCTATTTTCCAAAACATAATATCACCTAATAAAAATGCGTTTATTTCGAATCATAATATCCATGCTAATGTTTTAATTACTTATGAAATTTTACATACGATGCATAAGTCAAAATAAAAAAGCCAGCGTGCCTTTGAAAATTGATTTATCCAAGGCCTATGATCAGCTTGATTGACCTTTTATTAAATGGATACTTTAAAAAGATGATATTCCTGACTTTTGGATTCATTGTATTATTAACTGTAGGCTTCTTTTCAAACTCTTATAAATAGCCAAATTGGGCCTATATTTTATCCTCAACGTCCGGGTGACCCCTTATCTTCATACCTTTTTATTATGGCAATGGTTGTTTTTTCGTGTCAAATGGAAAGAGATGCTTTATAAAAAAAGTTCATTTCTTTAAGAACTTGTAAAAATGGTCCACTAATGCAAGGCCTTTCTTTTGCGGATGATTTCACCTTTTTCCTTCAACCTAATTCTAAAATGATAAATACATTGAAAAATAATATAAACTATTTTTGTCTCATCTCGAGAGAGTCGATTAATCATGATATATCTTCCATTATCTTTGGCACACATACTTCTCGTAATTTAAAAACCTTTACACTTCATTATCTTTGTCTTAATACATAACAAAGAACTCACAAATACCTAGGCATTACTCTTATTAAAGGTTGATGCAAAACTTAATGTCTAGTGTAACTTTTATTTATCCCAATATTTTATTATTTTTCCCGTACAAATTGTCATAATATGAAACCTTGAGAATTGGATATTTGATTTACTCTTGTGTCCTTGATGGTAATTGTTGAAATTTTGTGGGTGAAATTAGAGATTTAAGGAATCTGTCTAGATAGAACGAACTTAAAAGTCATTTGAACAAGATTGTCATTTCATTCGAATGAGGTTACTAATGGTTCGAACGAAAAGATCAGTTCGTTCGAAGTGGACATCTAAAGACGATCCAACGACCCTTATCTGCATATGGTTTCAACCTCGTTAGAAGATCATTCGATGAGAGGTCGAATGATATATCAATTTCGTTCGAGCGAGGTCCCATTCTCATTTGAACAACTAGTTCAGAAAATTTTAGATCAAGATGCCCTTTTCTACTGTCACATTTTGGATTATTAGATTGATGCGGTGTCGACTCCTGGTGATTCCAGATGACCAAAAGTAAGTATTTTAAAAGTTTTAATGAGTTTTTAAAAGGTTATGTTGGGGTTTGTTTACGGTTGAAAGAAGAGAGAGTGGACGGTGGTTCCCCCCACCATTTTCATCATTTTTATTCTCTCTCTAACTCTTGGAGAGCTTTTTCCCTTCTTCCACCACCAAAAATTACTACACACAACCATGTCTCAATATTATGCCACCACATTTTAGAAGTATTTTACCATATTTGAGCCCAACACAACCATTTCCTCTATGGTTGGAAAAAGTTATGCAATTTGAGGTCATTGTTGGAGGTTTGTGAGGATGAAGAAGTAAAAAATTTTAGGGTTTGATGGGCTGTTTTATTGAATCTTTCATGAAGACAAAAATTGTGGAGCTAGACAACTTCCTTGAGGCGACCTTCGGAGGTGGAGGGTTGTCATCACCTTCTTTTTCATATAAGCAAGACTTTTTTTTGCACATTAGTAGTCTGGTAACTAGAATTGTTAGAGTATAATGCATACATGAGTTAAGAAGATGACTTTTTAGGGTTTTGTGTAAATGTTTTATAAATGATTTCAAAGGTTTTGAGAAAAATAATATGATTCAAGAATGTTGATGTGACACCTCGCACAATTACATATCGGGTGATCAGTCTTTCATCTTACTAAATATGATTCCCATTTAATTCATTCTTAAATCATTGCCAAAAACTTTCTTAATTACTAATCACCTAATAGTTAACTAAGTCGGTGCCAAATTTTATCTTTCTTTATCATGTGGAATAAAATAACTTTAAAAATTTCACACAATAGTATAGAAGTCTGAACATCCAAGTAATATTAATAATTGTCAAATAAACCACCGGCTCCAAAATAAATCCAAATAAATAAATACAAGTACAAAACTGAAATGAATAAAACTGAATAATGTAACTGAGGAGACAACACACATGCTGAGATAAGAATCATAATGTAGGAATAAATAATGTAAACGTCTAGTCCAAATCATGCATGCATCCGCACATGCTTTAACTACGCATCCCTCGAACAAATCTTCAAGCCCGGCGTCCTAGTGACTGGGCACCTAAAATTTTTTAAGAAAAATAAAAATATTTTTTGCTTACGGGTCAGAGCCCAATTGTTTGAAAATTTTAATCAAGCATTCTATTGCGATAAATTAAATTCTTAATATATAATGTTCATAATTCATTCCACTGTCGCACTCTCTTGAAGATAACATCACCTCTCTTCTATAGTGCACACCTACCTCAGTCATTTATTTATCTAGTTATTACTAGATCCAACTAGAACATAGAAGCTATCTAAGCTAGCCTGTTAATCACCCCATCGTAAGTAAAAACCACTATCATAATTAGTATAACATATATAACCCTCAGCTATATGAACATTCTAAATATCACATCAATAGCTGTCAATAGATAGTTACAAGTTATCTATAGATATATACACATATCACTCACTACGTATATAAATATAGCATCCTCATAGCTTGGTCCTATTAGAAGCATTTCTTGTACATGCTATCAGGTGCCCGACACATCTCGTGTCACCTCTGGTCACCGGGTCGGAATCTCAGCACCGAGCCCAAATCATAAACAAATAATGGAGGGAGTTATATATACATAAGCCTTAGGGTTTCAATACATCTTCCTTGAAGAATTGTTTGACATCCTCCTCTAATCAAGGTAGGAGACACTAGAGCACTATCACCTGGAGCTACAATTGAAACCCCGCTAGAATAGCTAGGGTGGGACCGCCCAATATGCACAACCTCCCAGATAGAATCGTCGAGTAAAATTTATATAAACACAATTTGCATTCGACTCATATGCATACATATATATAATTCAAACACTTATATATATTGAAAACTACCGAATTCGTTCATATTAATTACGTTCTAACACTAAATAGCTACGCTCCAATATTTATTCATAAGCATAGGGTCATTTGAGTCACGTCCTATATACTCAGCTAGGCCCTTAATTATCTCATAAAGGTTCCCTCAAGTGCGCCAGCGTGTTCAAAAGGAGCGAGATAGTCAGAAAAGTATATCCGAGGGTTTAGTTTGGGTCTCGGGGTACTTTTAAGCCAAACCGGCACCCCAGAGGGGTATTTTAGTCTTTGTATTTTTGTGGAAATATGACCTACAAAATTTAGAGGTTTATATCATATGGGAATATGAGTCTTTGAGGCCTATAATTCCTAGAGTTGCAGAGAGGCAATAGGAGGGAGAAGAGAGGAGGTTTCAAAGGCTAAAACCACCCATTCCTACTCCAATTGCACCACCAACACCAACACCACCACCCCGTAGGTCAGGGGAAGAGGAACACCACCATACCCATCATCTGCAATAGATAAGACCTAATTTAAAATTCAAATGTTTAAACTTGTGAATTTATTTACTTATATGATGTACATGTTGGAGTAGGTTGAATTACGTATGAAATTCATGTGTTTTGGATGAATGTGGAAGACATATATCATAATCTTGGGTGAAATTGATATAGGATAGATTCCCTCATGCATATAGTATAAAACCCACGAATTTATTTTCAATCTTGGTGAATAAATCTAGGGTTTCTAAGATTATAGTGGATTAAATCTGATTTGGGATTATTTTGTAAGAGATTAATGATTATTCTATGTTTGTTTAGGAGTTTGGGATAGTATAATGATGGTTGGAGGTGTAAAAATGGAGAAAACCCATAACAGACAAATGTAGAAGATAATACCTATAGGGACGAATCGATTCAAACCAGGGCTGAATCGATTCGACTGCCTAGATTTTTTTGATAAATTTCTCTTTTTGTTAAGAATCTTTGGGAAATGTCTGGGATTCACTTGTTGGATTAAAATTTAAATATAATAAGGATTCTATTGATGTACTAGTAGGCCTAGGTTGGGTTTTAGTCTTGTCCCTATGAGGGGAATTTAAGGGCTAAATTAATTAGGTTTAACCAAGAGGAAAAATCTAAACTAAAGGAAAATTTGAGTCACGAGAATTGGAGATAAAAAGATGACTTAGACCAGTAGGATATGAGTGAGTTACGTACTGATGTATAGAATAATGGGTACACTTCGAGTGGTGAGAGATACTCGGGAAAATATGACAAGTGTAAGTGAAATTTACAAATCATGGGATATTCGAGATATAAATATACTACGTATGGGACTTGTGATATAGGTCGGGAGTATACCTATACTGATGACACAAATATATAGGTTGTGTGTATACCTATTGCATGATTCTTATGTGTATGACATACCTACGTTGCTTGCTATTGGGGGGAGATTTTTCTTCATGGATGGTCTTATCCTGATGAGCCCATTAGTGGGATTTTAGACTTGTACACGTATTATTTGAGAGTATAATAATTTCGATGGTTGAATGGGAGCGTAGGTATGTGTGTGACCCATTTGTATGGGGACTATGATTGAGTCCAATATATGTGATTTGTATTTATGATTCGAGAGAGATATATAACCAACTGTCATTTATACAATGCATGATGGACGACGACATGATAGAAGAGTATACATGCACCGCAAGTCTCAGCCTAATGGTGATATATATATATATATATATATATATATATATATATATATATATATATATATATATATATATATATATATACACTTGTGATTTATTCTAGTGTGTGCTTAGTAGATAAGAAAGACAGTGAAATAAAAAATAACCTAAGTGAAGGGAAACTTAAAATCTATTTGGGAAATTCCTAATTGATTTGAAAGATAATGGTAAAGTGTGATATAATATTGTACGGACAATATGGGTGAGCATTGTATGTTCGAATGCATAGTAATATAAATGATTGGACTAGTTTGGCGGGGTAGCATAACGAGCACCAGTTAACAGTATACGTTATGAATTCATACTAGTTCAGAGGCAAGACTTATCAAGTGAGAGACAGTGAACTAACATGTATATAATATCTACTTTTAAGCATTTTAAATACTTGTTGAAATGTTTTAAACTGTTTTTTTACTCGGGCTCTGACCTGTTTCTTCATAATCTATTTTCTTTGTGCAAACCCATTTTAGGTGCCCAGCCACAGGGAGGACCATAATAGGAGTTCATTTATATTTTACGTTACTGTAGTTGATGTGAATGATGGAAGGTCGTAGTTTGATAGACACCTCCATTTTCTTGCAGATCTGATGCATTAATTACTTTATTTTAGTCGGGCATGTTTCCCATTTTTCGTTTTTAGCTGTTCCGGGGACATTGTACTTCTTTATTATTCAGTTGTGGATTTAGTTTTTATGGATTATTTTATTAGAGTTTCAGAATGGGTTGTTTAATCCCGTCATATTTTATTTGATTTAGTATTTCATTATTTGTGGTGTTGATTTATTCAGTATAGTGAATGTCATATTTAATTGTTTAATTATTTTAATTCTTTGCATGTTCATAATAAAGATGAAATTTGATACCAGGTTTTCTTATACTAGGTGATTAGTAAATATTAAAAAGTTTTTCAACAGTGATTCTAAGAATGAACCAATTTGGATATTCTATTTTTAATTTAATAAAGCCTGATCACCCAGTATTTAATTAAGAGGGCTGTCACAACAACACCCATGATTAAATTTAGGGTGATTGTTTCTAGCTCAATGGAGCAGCATAGAGTAATGGGAGTTAGTCACCACATATAAAGGAGCATATATGAAATAAAACAAGGAATTTGAGTGCAGTTTGACCGTAAGATATTCCATCTTCTATTCAGATAGAGATGCGAATGGACTTTCGGCGTGAGTAGAATACACAAAGGTGGATGGGAAATTCGGCTAGCGTGACTAGTGCCGATGTCATCAAGGGAATAAATTTACAAATTAAAATAACACTTCCATGAGGAGGGAGCCAAGAAAGATGGAGAACCTAGACGAAGATCAAGATTGGATTAAACGGTTCTAGTGACACACCACGGTAGAGTGTACCCAATAGGGGACCTGTTTAAATGATGCAGATCGATCAAATTCCTACCTAGTGAGGGTTGATTCAATCAGGGTTGTCAAGGATATCAACGAGGTCCATAGGGAAAGTGTAACCAATGGAATAAAAGGGGTATCCATTGAGGCTAATACTACCCGGTTCGAGGGAAGGATACCCCAACATGGGCAATGGAGCCAGAGACAAGGGGATGACACAGAAATGTGTCCTATGGGTGGAGAGTAGGACCACCCGTATTAAACTTATCCACAATAGGAATGTGTGGTGATAATAAATCTCAACATAAATTATAAGTAAATGCAATCACTAGAAAAATAAAGAACACGAATAAGAATATTCACAATCACACAACACAAGATCTACGTGGTTCAACAAATTTCCTACGTCCATGGTGTTACTCTTAGATTGTATTAAGTAATTATCGAGGAAGGTTTTTCTGCATGTCCTTTGCCCTGCAAAAGGGTACAATATATGTTCCATAAGAGGGAGAAAGGGGCGCTGGTAACTGCCACGCTAGCCACTATCCCTTGAATATCTCCTCTGAGATTTTTAGGGATAGAATGGGTCAAACTCTTAGTTCTAACTGATATTACTTAGAGTATCCATAATTTGGGCCGAACATCCCTTATTCTTAGTTGCGCCTTATTCGGCTACTCTTATGGTCCTAAAAGATAAATAAGGTATCCACAATTGCCCCTAAAATTTTAGGGTCACAACTTGGGCTCAAAAATTTTAAGCACTGATTTCGGTTGCTTCCAGGTGGCACTATTGTGAATTATACCAATATTGCGGTGCGAAGCATCTCTTTATAGGATATCCAGGGAGAAAATCTTCCTTGGTATCTGTGTATTATCATTAGCATTTGAAACTAAGGAGTTCAAAATGGTTCGTCTTGCCATTTCTGTGTTTTCTCTTTTCAAACTCTCTCTTAATCTCAAGCTTACCTTGACTCTTAAGTCTGTTCTTCATATTCTTCCAAGTTTCCCCTTGATTTGATCGCTTTTACTTGCTCGTGGTTTCCATTGTTTCAAACTCCATTCTTTTTTTCCTGTAAGTTATCAGTCCTTCCTTTTCTGTGCATTTCATTTAGTTGTTTTGATTTTACTGTAGCTAGGGTTTTTCCATGGCAAGGATAGACAACAAATACTTATTAAAATTTAGGAAATGTTACAATATTCCTAATTGGGTAAACATCGAGTGTTCCCCTGTTCCTCGAAATGTTCGCGATGTTGAGAACGTTCATTGGATTCATGTTCTCTTATTGTCCCAATGGGATTTATCTTTTCCTTCAAATCATCTCTTTTTACATTTTTTTCAATATTTTGATATAGTCCCAGCCCAATGTTCTTTGAATTTTTGGAAGATTGTTAATGGTGTCTATAGGATAAATCAGATATATGGCACCAAATTGGGCTTGGTCGAAATTTGTTTCTGCTACTAGTTTTCTTGCACTAGTCTGGTCTTCTTTATTTAAAAGCGAGGAGTCCAGATAGGGTATTGGTAGTTAACTTACCTGATTCCCATAAAGATTATTGGAATGAGGTTTTTATAGCTAGGAACTTACACGGAGCCTCGGATTCCTACCTATGGAGAATAATATCTATGTTTTTGTTCAATCTCTTTGTACTTCCATTACTCCTATAAAATATTCTTTTTCTAATGTTTTTCTTCTTTTCTTGCAGCAAAGTCAAAGATTTAGGAGCCTTCTCTTGGAGAGATCTGTGCTGTTGAGTTACTCAAGGCTTGGAATACACGAGATTCCATTGTAAAAGGTGAGCATCCGAGATCTGCTGCCTTATTACTGGAATATAATAATATTACTTCCAGCTTCATCGCCCTCCCAGTTGACTCGATTCCACATCTTGACATCTCAGAGGAGGAAGAGGAAAAATAAAGTACTCCTCAACCTATCAACCTAGATGAAGAGGATGAGATAAGTTCAGAGTCCGATCATGTTAGTGGTGGTGAGCCAGGATCTGGTGAGGGAACTTCCAACTCAGAGGATAGTTCGTAATGTTTAGAGAATTCAGAGAGTTTCAACGAGGAGACTATGGCCCCCAGGAAGAATTTAATCTAAGATGATGATGAAGATAATGTTGCAATTGCTCATAAAATGAAGAAGAAAAAGTTTGGGAGTGGGGACACTGCCATTGGCTCCCAAACCGTGGCTCATGAAAGGGAAAGGAAGAAGAAAGAGGCAGCATTAGTGAGGGAAAGAAAGAGAAGGAAAGACGGATAGAAGAAAAAAGAGGAAAATAGGAAGATAGTTGAAATAGAGAAGAAGGAGAGAGAGTAAGAGAGGAGGAGAGAGTAAGCGAGGACAAAAAGGGGGTAGTCCTTGGTTCCCGTGTCTACTCTGGCTGAGGGGGCTTCCGTCGCTCTTTCTCCTCATCTAGCTCCGACAGTGCTCGAGAGAGCAGTTTTGCCCGCAGACCGCCAGAGGTCATTGAGCATAGGGACCGACCAGTTATCCCTAAAAGCAAGTTAGGGTCTAGCCTTGGTAAGTCTACTTTTACTTCCTTTACTCCATAATTTCCTTTTCCATACCTTATTCGCTAACATTTTCCCACTTCTTTGTAGTTTGTGTCTGATTTCACCAGCCTCTATTGCATCCATGACGAGTTGGCGAGGAGGAATGCTGATCTAGAGGCAAGCCTTAAAGTTTCTAGTATTGCTGAGAAATCCTCTGATCTTGCCTTGGCTGAAGCTATCAAAGGGAAAGAGGTAGCATTAATAGAGCTAGAGGAGCTGAGGTAGTCTTATGGCCTAGTCTGCATGAGTAACCTGACGCTGGTTGAGAAGAATAAAGATTTGGTCGAGAAGACCAAAAAGATGGAGTTTGAAGCCACCACCATCAAGGAGAGCTCTTACAATGCTAGGTGTCTCTCAGCATAGGAGGATGCTGAGGATGAGATCGACTACATCAGCCATTAGAACTTTAGTAAGGGTTTGGACAGGGCTTTGCTCATTGCTGAGGTGGATATTGATTCCCCTCTCTTCGACGAGCATAACCCTGGATCGAAACATGTTGTAGAGGGCGTTCCTCCTTCTTCTTCCAATGAAGGTGTTCCAGTTATTCCAACTGCTACTGATGCTCCTATTAATCAAGGAATAGTAGTTGTTCCATCCGAGGGAGGTGCAAGTTGGACGACTGCAGATAAGGGGAAACAACCAGCATCCTCAGAGCAGACTGAGGTTGCCAACTAGTCTTTTTAGGGGGCCCTTGTATTTTTTGAGTTTCTGTTGTTCCCTTCTAATCAATGCACTTTTGCCCGACTTGGGTTGATTTTAATGAGAAGAAGAATTTTTTTATTTTTGCACATGCTAATATATTTACTTTTCATGATTTTATGGCTTTTAGTTTGTTGACCTTAATTAATATATTCCTACTACCTCTCGCCTTGGCCAAATTCTTAGTGCCAATGTGAGTGAACGAGTTTTCCATGCCGTTATAAAAATCTGTAAGTCTTTTAGATCGAGGAATCAAGACTATAAAAACCATTCAGAGCTTTTTGCCAAGCTGAAAGATAGACTTCAAAAAATGGAAGAGGTCGGCGTCTCTATTCAAGAAGAGATGGATGCTTTGAAGCCTAAGCTTTTGGATGCCTATGAGATCAATTAAGTTGGAGAGATCCTAGAACAGAAGAATGATGCTTTAAGGAGGTAAGTCGCACGCCTTATAGAAAATGTACCGAGCATTAACCCGCAAGTTATATGCGGTTCTTCTTGATCGACTAAGCGACGAGCTAGGCTTGATGACAGTGGTTCAACTAGGGAGGTTACCAAACTGCGGGGAGATGTTTGAAAGGCGTAAGTGATAGCCACTGGGCTCTAAAAAAATGTCACCATATTGAGGCATTTGTTCAAGAAAGGTCCTCGGCAGGTGTTGGTAGATGGGTATGACCAGGGCTGGGCAGATGCTCCCACAAGGTTGAAGGAGGTTGAGGATCTATCTTTTATTATAGGGTGGCTTAGTGCCCTCCGAAATTAAAAGTACCTCAGAATTCTGTCCTTTGGTATAGACATGATATTACTCCATCCTCTTTAGAGATGAATCCATTTAAAAGGGATGATCGCGGGATCCCAATAGACATAATTGCAAGACAGCTACTGGAGCCGAGTTCAAACGATGTCAAGGAGGAATTCGTTCCTCACCCATATAATGGCCGAAGTGCGCGAGTAGCTAACTACCTCGCTTGGCGACCTGTTCCTCATTAGGGTTTGAATCACTTAGCATATGTAACTCTTTTTACATGTAGTGATGTAAGAAAAAATTTATGTTTTGGGAAATTTGCCGACTAAATATGTATTGTGTTGTTTTTTACTTTATTATTCTCTTGTTCAGTTATCTTGAGCTCTTCTAGCTGACTAGATATGACTTGGGCAAAGTTTGTTATCGAGTGAGTATCCCCCTAGTCTAGTATTCTTTAAGTGTACCATTCTGACTTACTTTACCTTTTAGGTCGTGTCGTCACACTGCCTTAGGTCTAAGTGAAGAAATGGTGAAGATATACATAGGATCGTATCTTCTATCTGAGTAGGATTTTTGGGCCATATAATGTTGACGACCAACCTGGGTTGGTCATGTTGCCAAAGGGTCCCCTGTAGGGCTTCATATATTTCTAGGGGAAAGCTAGGAGGTCATTTGTGTTAATTAAGAAATGCCTGAGGAGGGTCATTACACATCAACCTTGCTATTTTAACCAATAATTTTCTCACGACCTTAGTTTTACATGTTAAGAGGGGAGCTTGTAGCTTGGAAAGGGTGCATATACTATAATGTAGTTGAGAAAACCAACACTTCATAAAATGCTACTGCCAAACAAATCTTATTAATCAGAGAAGTATTGAAATTTCAATATTAAGTTTGCCAAAATTAAAAAGAAATCTAGAAGTGGAATTTCTTCAAGTTGGCTGCATTGCAAGCTCTTGATATCTCCCTTCCCTCCAATGTTTCCAAGTGGTAGGATCCTTATAGGTCGTCTCTTATCACTTTGAAATCCCCCTCCCAATTTGGTCCTAGGTTTCCCTCTGATGGTTTCACAACGCTACCTAGAACTTTTGTCAGTACGTAGTCCCCAACCTTGAATGTTCTTAAATTGAATTTTTTGTTATAGTGTTTTTCTAGCTATTGCTGGTAGGTTGCTAGTTTCACTAGAGCTAATTCCCTTCGCTCGCCGACTAAGTTAAGTTTAGCGAGCAGTGTTGCATCATTTTGGCCTTGGTCGACCAGAGTGGATCTCATGGTAGGGTGGCCAGCTTCCAAAGGGATAATTATCTCCATCCTATACGTAAGTGCGAATAGTGTTTCTCTAGGTGCTTGCCTTGGGGTAGTGTGATAAGCCCATAGGATATGGGGCAGTTCATTTACCCATGCTCCCCTCGCTCGCTCTAAATGCTTTTTTATCCCATCGATCACTGTTTTATTGGAAGCCTTATCCTGTTTGTTGCTATAAGGGTATGCCACATAGTTGAAGTGGTGCCTGATCCCATGGTCACTGCAGAATTGGGTTTCGTTGTCAGTGATGATAGTCTTGGGGATCCCAAAGCTAGTGACGATGTTTCTCCATGTGAATCTTATCATGTCTGCATCTTTAATGTTTGCCAGTGGCTCTGCCTCTATCCACTTGGTGAATTAGTCTGTTGCGACCAATAAATATTTACATTTACCTGTTACATTTAGTAGAGGGACCATGATGTATATACCCCATTGGATGAAGGGACATGGGCTATTAAATGACTTCATGTTACTAGTTGGCTGGTAATCATAGGTGCGTTAAGTTGGAACTTTTCGCATTTTCAAGCATAGATTGCAGCGTCTTTCTACATGTACGACCACCAGTACCCTTCTTTTATTGTTCAGAATTATAGTGACCTTCCCTCGATATGACTCCCATAGATTCCCTCATGGATTTCATGTTGGACTTTCTCTATGTCCGTTGGATGGAAGCACTTGAGGTAAGGGATAGTGAAATATATCTTATACAACTGGCCCTCAGGAGATAAGTGAAAGCGAGCAGCTTTGACTCTTATCTGATGAGAAGTCTTCTTATCTAGTGGTAGTGAACCATTTTTCAAATAATCTATTACGAGATCCATCCAACTATGGGCTGTCTCGATCTGGAGAACGTAATCTATCTTCGGTATCTCATTGATCTGGTTGATACTTGGCTGGGCAAGGAAATCGATCTGAATTGTCCTCCTCAAGGCGAAGTTGATTGCTAAACTTAAGGCTACTAGGGCATCATCATGGTTTATCTGACCTCTAGGAAATTGCTGGACACTGATGCGCTCAAAGTTTTCCATAAATCCTTTTACAGTAGTGAGATAGGATTCCATACTTTCATTTATTGTGTTAAAATCTCCATTTATCTGGTTGGAGATCAACTGCGAGTTGCCAAATACTTAGAGTCGTTGTGTTCGGAGAATTTGCACCTTTTGTAGACTTGCGATTAGTGCCTCATACTTTGCTTCGTTATTGGAGGCTTCAAATTGAAGCCTGATTCCTTGTTCGAGTATTTCATCTTTGGGGGTAACTAGTACGATGTCCAATCCTTCCCCTCTAGAAGTGGAGGCTCCATCAACGTATAGTCTCCAGACACCTGATTCTGGGGGAACTTCGTTCTGATGACTTGTTTGTGGCTGGTCGTAAGGCTGTTCTTCTATAAACTCAACGATGAAATTGGTGAGGACCTACCTTTTGATGGCAGTCATTGGCTGGAATTGAATGTCAAATTTCTCAAGCTCGACCGACCACTTAGATAGTTTACTTGAAAGGTCTACTTTCCTCAAGACTTATTTAAGGGGGTGGGATATAAGTATGATGATGGAGTGGTCTTCTAAATAGTGTTTTAATTTTCTCGAGGCTACCACTAGCACGAAGGTGAGCTTTTCTAGTGGTGAGTATCGCTGTTCGGTGTCCAAAAGGGTCTTGCTCGCGTAATAGACTGGGTACGGGATCCCTTTTTTCCGCATACTAGTGCAGAACTTAGAGCATGGTTGGATACTGCAAGGTAAAGGTATATAGAATAATTCTCTTTTGGATTATGCGCAAAGGTGGTTTGCTAAGGTAAGCTTTGATCCCTTCCAATGCCCTCAAGAAATCCTCATTCCACTCCACATCCTTGTTTTTCTTTAACAATTGAAAGAACGATTGGCACCTTTCGAAAGATTTTGAGATGAAATGATTTAGGGCGGCGAGCATTACTATCACCTTCTTCACTTCTCTTACTGTTCGGGGGAGGGGGGGGGGGGGGTTGCACCATGTTGATAGCATCAATCTGGTCTGGGTTGGCTTCAATACCTCTCTTACTGACCAGTTACCCAAGGAATTTTCCTGACTGGACACCGAAGGAACACTTACTTCCTGAGGATTTAAAAGGTCCTTGATAGATCACAGAGTTGGTCATCCTTGGGCTTGCTCTTAACGAGCATGTCATCGATGTAGACCTCCATAGTGATTTCCATTTGGTCTTTGAGCATCTTAGTGACCAACCGCTGGTAAGTTTCTCCTGCATTTTTTAGCCCAAAAGGCATAACCTTATAGAAATATAACCCAATCCCTCTCATGTAGAGGGATTTGATGATATTAAGAGTATGAGTTCATTAAGCTCATCCTTTCATTTGTTGCTGTGGCATCAACCAGTTGATCGATCTTTGGGAATGGGAAGTTGTATTTAGGGAATTCTTTATTGAGATTGGTGAAGTCAATAAAGACTCTCCATTTTTCTCTAGTCTTGGGGACAAAAACTGGATTAGATAGACACTTAGAGAGCTAAACTTCTCGTATGGATCCTGCATCCAGCAGTTTTTCAATTTCCTTCTCCACTGCCCTGGCTTTCTCTGGAGCAATTTGTAGAGATTTCTGTGCTATTAGCTTGGAAGCTAGATTAACATGCATTCGATGACAAGTGACGTTAGGATCAATCTTGGGCAGCTCGTAAGGCTCCCATGTAAAGACATTTAAGTTACTCTGAAGTAAGGTGACCAACTCCCTCTTTTCGTGGTCGGCGAGTGAGGTTTCGATTAAGAACTTTGTTTCATTCGAGCTGCTACTGACTGTGACTTATTCCAGGTCCTCGTCGAATCTCTTAGAGGGGAGGATCCTAGTCTCCTCCATTCCTGGTCTCCCATATTTTAGTTACTATTTCGAGGGAATTAGACTCTCATGTTCCTCGTTCTTGCTTTTGACTTCCTCAACCTTTTTCTCTGGTTTGGGATGAATGGACTCTATAAAGCACTTTCTTATCATCGCGTGATCTCCACCACTCCTCATTCCGTCACTCATTTGAGCTTATGATGGTAGGTAGATTGGATGGCCTTCATCATGTGAAACCACCATCTGTCGAGGATTGCTTGGTAGAGTGAGTCAATATCGACCATAAGAAATTCGATCATTTTTTAGATGTTTCCTGCCCTTACGGGTAGGACGATCTTTCCCAAGGGGATGGTTATTTTTCCATTGAAGCCAACTAAAGCAACGGTGGATTCCTTTAGGTCGACAACATTTAATTTCAACTTCCTGAACAAGTCGAGATATATTACTTCGGATGAGCTACTTTGGTCAATGAGCAGCTTGTCAACATCATAGGTAGATATCCTGAGTGTAATGATCAGTGCATCATGATGTGGGGTTCTTACTCCTACTAGGTCCTCATCTGTGAATACAATATACTTGTTGGAGTCGACATCTTCTGCTTATCGACGCTTCCCAGCTTGTGTTTTGGATGGATCGATTTGAAAAGCTTGTATTACTATTGTAAGTTTTTTCACTTCCATCTGAGTCGTCTTTCCTTGAATCTGTTTGAGGTCAAACGCCCCATGAATTACTGTGAACTCATGGACAATGACTTCCTCAAGCACGTTATCGGGCCGTTGATCTCCATTGGCAGCTACCTTTTCTGCCTTTTTCTCCATAAATTCGCTTAAGTGTCCAGTTTGAGATAACTCTTCAAGGTGAGACTTGAGGGCTTTGCAGTGCTCGATTTTGTGACCACCCTCTTTGTGGAAATCACACTTGAGTGCATTGTTCCTCTTGGAAGGGTCTCCACCCATTTTCCTAGTCCACTTGATGAACGGTTCATGCTTGATCTTTGCCAGAATCTTATAGATTGGTTCTCTGAAAAATATATTTACTGCTTTAAATGCCTTCAAGGAATTGCTCTTGCTCCCATTCTTAAGGCCGTTCTTGCCCCCATTCTTACTCCCTTTCTTTTGACCCTCATTCTTGTCCTTTCCTTTGCTTGAAACCTTGGCGCGACCATTTTTCCCTTCACTGAGATGGGTTACATCTTCGACTTTGGAATATTTTTCAATATGAGCCATCAAGTCGTTGATGGTTGTGTCCTCCTTCTTAGTGAGGGACTGGTGCAAGAGGCAGGAGCTGGGTAGGCAATCTTAAAAGATACAATCGCGACCTGCTCTGAGCAGTCCTCGACCTCGTTAAATAGTTTTCAATACCTCTTCGCGTAGTCTCAGAGGTTCTCTTGAGGATTTTTCTTCATTATTAACAAAGAATCCATCCTCTTCGACTGAGGGCTACTGGTAATGAAGCGAGCTGCGAAGAGCTCTGCCAGGGACTCGAAGTTCTTAATGGATCTATGGGGGAGTTTTTCAAACCACTTTTACGCCATGTCGTGCTAGCATGATGGGAAAATTCAGCACATTAGTGCGTCCTTGTGATTCCAAAGAATCATAGCCTGCCTGTACTATCTGACATCGTCGAGGGGATCAGTCTTTCCATCGTAGATCTTGAACCTGGGCATTGTGAACTTCTTAGGGTATTCCTCTCCCTTTATTTCCCTTAAAAAAGGGATTTCATCTAGGTCCTGAGAGCTTGTATGACTAGCTCTCTTGTCGATATGGAACCCCAATGTCCTAGGTGTTGGTCCATCTCTCTCCAGACCAAGTTTCATATGTCGTCATTCCTTCGGCCTGGGATCCTGTAATGGTGAGCTGGTTGCTATTGCTCGGACCAGTCATTATATGATTTATGTCCCTCAATTCTTTGAGACCCATGCCTTGTGCTCCCTCCTTGGCTATGAGATTTGCTCGCCTGAGGGTTAGGAGTCTGATAATGACGTTACCTTGTGTTACAATGGAGTTCTCTCTCTATCTTTTCCAGTCACCTTTTGAAGTGAGCATTTTTGGCTTCCTTCTTACGAGTAGAGTCCTCCTTCCCTTGGATCCTAGCCTCATAGGTGTCGATGAGCCTGGAGACTTGTGTAGACCTTGTTGGAACCTGGCTTTCTTTTGAGGCTTACCTTTCTGAGCGAAGCCTTGGGTTTGAACGTCGAACTTCAGATCTAACCCTATGAGGGATAGATTGCTCATGAATATCCCATATTTGAGGGGCATTACTGATGTGATCAGACATTATAGGTTCCTGTTGGTGAAAGATTTATTAAAGGAAGAACAACCGGTTCCCACAGACGACGCCAATTATTGTGACAATAAAACTCAATACAAATTATAAGTAATTTCAATCACCAGAAAAATAAAGAACACGAATAAGAGTATTCACAATCACACAATACAAGATGTACGTTGTTCGATTATTTGCCTACATCCACGATGGTGCTCTCAGTTTGTATTAAGTAATTCTCAAGGAAGGTTTTTTTCATGCCCTTAACCCTGGGCCAGGGGTACAATATATATTCCATAAGAGGGAAAAATGGGCGCTAGTAACTGCCCCGCTAGCCCACTATCTCTTGAATATCTCTTTCGAGATTTTTAAGGATAAAATGGGTCAAACTCTTAGTTCTCACCGCTATTACTTAGAGCATCCATAATTTTGTCCGAACATCCCTTATTCTTAGTTGGGACAAAAAGATAAGTAAGGTACCACAGAACATGAGGCCAGTTGGACTAGGAAGGTAAATGGGAACGTTTCCTGTGGGGCACAATAGCAATAGAAGTGAGATTTCCAACGGGATAATCGGGCCAAGAGATTTAGGCCTAGAGGTTACAAACCCGAGGTATGACGGGTTCAGGAAGGACTAGTGGAGTCCTCAACAGCAGTAGCATCCCATTCTACAGAATCAGTAGGACCAAAGGAATAATGGAGAAGGTAGCAAGGCCATGATCAGAGGTAGAGATATTTTTGGGCTGATGTCTCACTAGTTGGTGTATAGGCCATAAAATAAAGGATTGCCAAAAGTGAGGTAAGGGAAACTATAGGATGAGATCCGAGATGTACAACCATTGCAACATATCATGGGTCAGTTTCGGCGTGAGAGTTAAGTTCAGGTTCCCAACGATCAAGCAAGGCAGATGGAAAAAGGAGTTAATATTTTTTGTTTCATCCTTAAGAGTATGGGATTAGTTCGGGTGACATGAGTACGTCACAACATATGAATGTTAACACTACAATTCGAGTAAGAATCGAGTTTAGTGGGTACGTTAGCGGTATCATATTTATGATAAATACATTTACCTTTGGGTAGTTGTACTTTTCGGTATCACTTGTAGGGGAACGGGTGTGGGCACTAAAATAATTTTTATGTTATGATTTACTACTCTTGCGGGTTAGGAAAGTAGGACTTATTATAAACGGGTATAGTCACAGCATATTAAGGGTTTGAGGGATAGTAGATTGTGTGATAAGACTATCGTGCTCGTTATCCCAAGATGAGTTGTATGTTTTTGGGAGGCGTCACCTGAAAGAGTATAGGGCCTATATATATGTCTAAATTGTGTTGTAGCTTAGACTTCTGTTAGCACGTTGCCTAATTATATTTGATCCCAATGCGGGGGGACTTTTACTGATGTGATTTAGGTTGCGTTGTGTTCCTTGTCGAGTGGATAGATATATCTCGTTATTTATATAACGCTGAGAACTTGCGATAGTAAGAGTACCGTGTTGTACGCCTATCAATGGATCAAATTTGATCCGAATACGAATACGAATCCGAATCAATCCATTTAAGCAGATATAGATCATGCCTAAAATCTCATTATTCGATTACCCGATTGCCTGATTACCTGATTATTAAATGGAGTGGATTTGGATTCATATACTCCGGTTCGTTAATAATCCGATCCGATTAATATTTTATATATATATATATATATATATATATATAATATTTTTAATTAATATATATTGTATTAAATTATATTTTAAATATATAAGTTAAATATATATTATAATAGTTCATTATTTCATTATCTATTTTTGGGAACATTTGCAAAGTAAATATATGAAATAAGAGTTCAAAATAAAAATGTTGCAAATCAAGTTGAACATAAACGGATAATTGGATAATTGGATCAGATCCGACTCCGTTTAACAGAAACGGATATGGATTTGTATTTTCTTGATCCGATTAATAAACGGATCGGATCTGAATCCGTTTAACACAAATGGATATGTATTTGGATTTTCCTGATCCGATCCGAATCCTATCCGTATACAAGACTACCGTGTTGTATGTCGTCTTTAGTAGCATGAGAGTGGACGAGTAGACTTTTTATGTCCGTAGATGGGACTTTGGGGGTACATGTTGTGGATTGAGGGCCTAATGGATCTCGACGACCAACAAGGTTAGTTAGTTGTGTATCGGGGGGGGGAGGGGTTCCTTGTTTGGATTTCATATTGCGAGACATCCCATGCATGAAACAAAGAGAACATTGGATGTTAGGAGAAGTTTGTTCCTTAGGACTCGAGTTTTGTACCCTAGTTATTGTACATATATGTGATTATAATTGGGAGTTGATAGTTATATTACCATTTAAGGCCAATAGAATCGAATAATACTGGTGTGAAAACTAGTGTAGAACATTTATACCACAAATATATCGGTGGGGCAACCTAGATAATAATTAAGTCGCGATTAGTAGATTGGTCTACTATAACCTTACTGTATAGTCATGCCAAGTACGCAAAAATTAATTTGAAACAAGTCTATCATGTTTAATGGAATTTTGCAGTAATGCACGGGACATAGGGTGTATGGGCATCCTAGTTAGTTGAGATTTTCAATATAATTCATGATGAGTAGACATGGGAAGTTATCAAATAAATGTGGACACATGAGAAAATTAAAAAAGTGAAACAAAATGAGACAAAGATAATGTAGTGACATTAAGATAGAGGCAAGTCACTAGGAATCGAAGAGTGGACGGAAAGGAGTAATTATAATGTTGAAAAGTATATAGAATAAATACTTTAGATTTTTGGGGATAATCATGCTTTACTCTTTGCAGAAGAGTAATATGAAGAGAGTTAGGTCAGAACCAACTGAAGACATAAAAGTCTGACGCGAATTGTGGAGTATGGTTGTAGAGATCTTCCAAGAATGGATTCATCACTAGTTCGAAGGGTAGATTATAGACCGTCTAACTGAAGAATACCATTAGTGAAGGGGTATCGAGAACAATGTAATGTTCTAAACTTTAGAAACATGTGGAACTATATGTGTAATATGAGAGAATGATTAAGGGAGGTAACACGTGGGGATGTTGGAGTTTTATCCAGTAAGGGAAATACTTTAGTCGTGAGTAGGGAGGCTCATAATATTGACAAAAAAAGGAACGAAATCAAAAAGTGTTGTGTAGGCACCAAGGTGAATTGGTAGATTTAATAATGAAATATTTTGATATATGATGACTAAAGAGAATTAATCACTAGATGGTATGGTAGGGGAAGACCATTGGACTAAAGAATACCGTTAGTAAAGATATAACACGAACAGCAGAGTGACACAACTGAGTTAGTGAGATTTCATGGGGTGTCACTTGATTTCGTGTCTGATAAGGATGAAATCTTCATGTCTCATTTTTGATAGAGTTTCTAAGAGACCAGGGGTATGGATTCAGTAGTTTCCACTAGTGGAGTTTGCTTACAATAATTCCTATCGGGTTCCGATTGGGCTGACACCATTCGAGATATTGTACGGTAGACCTTGTTATTTTCCCCCTAGTTCGCTGGAGGTGGGGGGACAATAATCTTATCAAGATAGAGGTGATTCAGGATACCTCCGCAAGGATTGAGATGATTCATAGTCGAATAAAGGTAACTGAGGACAGACAAAAGAGGTACGTCGACACCAAGCAATATTTTTTGGAGTTTAATATGTGGGATTAGGTGTTGCTACGTGTATCTCATATGAAAGGGATAATGATATATGGGAAGAAATGGAAATTGGTGCCAAAGTATGTAGGAAAATTTTCTATTATCGAGAGGATTGGGCAAGTACCGTATAGACTTGGGTTTTCGGAGCATTTTCATTGTATCCATGATGTGTTCTATATTTTTGCGTTGAAACGGTATCTCAGGGATGAGTTGGATTACAATCACATTGCATTAGAGGAGATTGATTTACATCTCTATATTACATATGAGTAGAGACCGATATTCATCTTAGACAACAGCGAGATGAGAGAAAGATCGAATATAGTTCCGTTGGTACATGTTCAGTGAAGGCATCATAATACCTATGAGTCTACCTGGGAGCATGAGGACGAGATGCACGACAGATATCCAGAGTTGTTCTTACCAGGTATACCTTTATTTTTGAATTTTGGGACAAAATTCCATTATTAAGGGGAAGTATGTAATACCCCGTATTTATCATGATTTTTAAATGTGGGATTAATTAAATTAAAAATGTGAAAAAATTAATTAGAAATTAATCTGGATTAAAACAAATATTAACTAGCGAGACAAGGATTTGTATGTATTTATGTTAATTATACTGAGTATTACTTAGTGAATAAAGTTATATGGTATTATGAAAATGTTAAAAAATTTCGCGAGCGAAAAATACGACAATTACAATAATTTACTTGGGACGCGCATGTCAGTCTTGTTGGGACTGAATTTAAGGAAGTAAAAATTAATTTAGTTTTAATTCATTTATGTAGTCATTTCGAGTGCGTCAAAGTGTCTGAAAGGGGCGTGATAGTCAGAAAAGTCTATCCGAGGGTTTAGTTTGGGTATTGGGGCACTTCTAGTCCAATCCGGCACCCCGGAGGGGTATTTTAGTCATTTGTAATTTTTGGGAAATATGACCTATGAAATTTAGAGGTTTATACCATCTAGGAATAGAAATCTTCAAGGGTTACAATCCATAGAGTTGCATAGAGGCCATAGGAGGGAGAAGATAGAAGGTTCCAAAGGCTAGAACCACCAACTCCTACTCCAATTGCACCACCAACACCACCACTACCACCGCATAGATCAGGGGAAGAGGAACACCACAATACCTATCATCTTCAATGGATCAGACTTATTGTAAAAGACAAGTTTTTAAACTTGCGAATTTATAAGCATATATGATTTACGTGTTAGAGTTGGTTGAATTACCAATGAAATTCATGTGTTTTCTATGAATTTAGAAGACATATATCATAATCTTTGATGAAATTGATATAGGATAGATTCCCTCATGCATATAAGTATAAAACCCAAGAATTTATATTCAATATTGGTGAAGAAATCGAGGATCTTTAATGAGGTTTTAAAGAAATAGGAAATTATAGGTTTCTAAGATTATATTGGATTAAATCAGATTTGGGATTGTTTTGTAAGAGATTAATGATTATCCTACGTTAAAAATCATTGATACATGTTACTATAATATTCTAGACATTTCTTTAGGAGTTTGGGATAGTATAATGATTGTTTGGAGGTGTAAAAATGGAGAAAACCCATAACAGACAAAGGTAGAAGATGGTGCCTATAGGGGCGAATTAATTAGGTTCCTGGATGAATCTATTCGGTAAGGAGAATCAATTCGGACCAGAGCCAAATCGATTCGGTGTGACACCTTGCCTAATTAAATATCGGGTGATCAGTCCTATATCCAATTAAAATAGGTTTCTCATCTGGTTCATTCTTAGCATCACCGTCAAAGACTTTTTAAAACATTACTAACAACCTAGTATTCAAAAATCTGATGTCAAAATTTTAATGTTTTTATTTAACAATAAAAAACAAAACATTATTACATAATTACATCCCATGCAATAGTAATATAAATCCATCCACAATATAAAAGATTGGAATGAAACAATACCGAATAAACAATCGGTTACAAAATCCAATATAAAGTCCAACCCGAATAAAAGTCTGAATACAAGTTCTGACCGTCATAAATGTAATAACTGTGGGCAAAATGCCCGAATAAGGTATTTCCCTGCACCCTACACTAGGAGTGAAGTAACTGAATCGTCTAAGTCTAAATCATGCAGGCATCCACAAGTGCTGCAGCTATGCATCCCTAGAATAGATCATCCTGCTTGGCGTCCCTGTGGCTGGACACCTAAAAGGTTTTGGAAAAAGTTTTTGCAAGTACGAGTCAGAGCCCAAGTAAAAATCATTTAAAAACATTTAGCAAGTAATTAAATAACAGTTTAAATGAACAGTTATTAGATACACATGTTAGGTTACGAACACTCCCTTGAGTTCCTCATCTCTCATCTATAATGTGCACCTAACGTTTGCTACTCAACCCCACCTAATCATTAAAACCAATCTAACGAGGCATCCATTATCTAATAAACCCAAATCAATATAGATCCTTCGTACCGTCCATACAGTACGCTATCGAATACCCTTAATAATTAACATCTCCCTTATGTTATTATTAAACCCTAGTTACCCTTTCTACGTAGGTTATTGTTCAAACTTTACCATTTAAGTTTATCTACTTAAACTTTATTTTAGATATTCACTAACTATCTTCCTACTATTCACACATTAGTAGCTTCATCATTATATAGATATACCCTATCTAAGCTCCCTACTAATTACTCTTTAGTAGATTAATAGTTCTTTAGATACATACTATCTCGTCTCTATACTAGCACACATAAGTAGCTTATTCGTGTTGTATATATATTTTACACACCATATATAATATAAGTACACAATCTGCTATTATATCCCTGTATCACACATCAAGGGCTATTGGTTCGTAATGTTACCCCGACCCCAATAGTTATTCCATATGTATTGGTTCCGAATGTTACATCGACCCCAATATTCAAATTACTTTTAGTTTAGATACACACAACTAACTGGTTTGAAATCATAAGTCTGCTACCCATAACTCATAGAGTCCACCCGTATTTCCATGCAAATACATTTATTAAATATATATCCATTTCTCTTTAATATAGGCAAGGCTTTTCAAATTTTAGGATTAAGTGTTCACATACTTAAGTCAAATAAGATTTCACTATCTTTCTCGTCCATTAATTTTACACAGTAGATAACATAACATGTATATATATATATATATATATATAACACGACACCTCCCAGATACTGTAAAACATATCAAAGGTATATATATTTATCATCCATTACATCTATACTAGTACGACACCCCTAGGCATAGCTGCGGTGCCTGCATACTCTGCTATCATGTCCGGGTACATCTCTCGTTGTACAAGGGACTATTGGTTCATCTTCTCTCACGAACCATATATATCAAATCACACATTTTAGAGGCAAACATAGTTCACATATCCATGGGTCACACACATACCTATGCTCCCACAGTCAGCAGACTTATCGACTCAGAAATAAGCCCTTCACAGTCCTATGTTCTTGAGGAACCAAATCTAAAATCCCCCCGAAGGCAACATAGGATAAGATTGTCCTCTTTCGAATGCCAACCTCCCGTGATAGCAAGTAGGTAGGTATGTCATACACATAATAAACAATAATATAGGTACACATTCCACCTATATAAATATAACATCAGCGAGGTATTCACACAACCATATAATAACGATAGGTATTCACTCCACCTATATAAATATAATAACAATAGGGCACACACACATCCCATATCACAAGCCTCATACATAGTATATTTATATCCCGAATATTCTACTTATTCCATAATTTATAACTTCATTTATTACTGTACATTCCCGAGTATTTCTTACCACTCAAAGGGTATCCTTTATTCCACATATAATATCAGAAGGTAAACTCTCTACCCCCTACTGTTCTAAGTCCTCGTTCCTCTCGAATTCTTTTAACTCGAATTATCCTTCAATTTATATTTTTTTTCCTCTCTATTAATCCAAATTAGTTTAGCCCTTAAACTTCCCTCGTAGGCCACGCCTAAAGCCCAAACTTGGCTTACAGGTGTTTCAATATAATTCCCTTATATTAGAAATTAAATCCCACAAATTAATTCCAAACGATTTCCAAAGGTCCTAAACAAAAAGAAAATTATTGGCCAAAACTGGGCAATCGAATCGATTGGAAAATTTTCTGGCATATTAAACACCCTGTAGTAAAATATCGATTACTCCCTCTGCAGAACTCCGATTGACCTGATTCAAAGCTCATTTGAAAGATAAGACATAAATATTTTGAAGAATGTATGGATATCACTCTAATTATAAGTACAATTTAAATTCCGTACGTTTAAAGTAACATAAATTTTTTTTGCAGTTACTATGCTGGCAGATCAGACACCCTATAGTAAAACATTGATTTATCCCTCTAAAAACTCCGATTGACCTGATTCAAAGCTCATTAGAAAGCCAAAACAAAGACCTTTTCAAACATGTATGTATATCATTTTAATTCTAGGTAAAATTAAAATGGCATACGTTTAAAGTTACGTTAATAATTCTGGAAGATTGACATCTTGTGTTCATCAATTAAACCCTAAGTCATTCAAGATTCATGTTCTTCAATCAAGAACCCATCAAGATTCAATATTAATCATCAAATATATTATAATATCAATTTATCTTCGTATAGAGATAAATTTCCAATGAAAATTTACACAACAACATCAAAGATTCAACCCAAGAATCAAATTCTCCTTTAATTAACATAAAACCATAATTTTCTTATGTTCGTCAACTTTATAAATCAAGAACTCAGATTTTTCTCGTATTAATCAACCCAAACCCACTAATTTCATATTATCATCATCATTAAGGAACGTCTCTACATGCATTCCCACTTTAGTTTATGAATTAAACCCTCCCAAATTCATATAAAACTTCCAAAAGCATGAAATCAAATCCTATCCCACATGGGTATTATAATATGATTGATATAAATTTCCATTTAAATACTTTCCTCTCAATAGAAGGTCTGAAATTCGTTGATAAGATGGTGTGGTGATTTTCCCCTCGCTCCCTTCTCGATTTCATTGCATTCGGGGCGAAAAACTGTGTAGGAAGCTTAGTTCTCCTCTCCTCTTCCTCTCCTATGGCTAATATCCCTTTTGATTTGTGTTAACCCTAGCCCCTCTCTCTAATGGGAAGATATACACTTACAATTTTCGGATTTTTCTAAATTCCAAACTCCCGAATGCCCGAAATGCCCTTAAACGATGCCAGGATGGTCTAAAATCGTCCCGGGATCCAAACTATACACCCGAGTACACTTTTTTGACTATTTCGATCCTTTCGGAACCAACCGTGACCTCAAAATCACCATTCGAGTCACTTTATAAAATCCTCTTATTTTACCTCCAAATACGCCATGTGTGAAATTAAACTTAGAGTGAATTAATTTAATCTAAATCATCGAATTAAATAACTTCTCCTAATTAAATAAATTCTGAGGTCATCAATTTAATTAATTTCTATTTTCTCCAAAAATATGGGGTGTTACATTTGGCCGCCCAGATTTTTAGTCACTTTTCTCTTTTTGTTTAAAATCTTTGGAAAATGCTCGGGATTCACTTGTTGGATTCAAATTTAAATATAATGGGGATTATATTGATGTGACAGTAGGCCTAGGTTTGGTTTTATGATTGCCCCTATCCGGTAAATTTAAGAGCTAAATTAATTAGGCTTAATCAAGAGGAAAAATCTAAATTGAAGGATAATTCGAGTCACGGGAAGTCGAGATCAAAATGATGACTAAGACTAGTTGGTATGAGTGAGTTAACTATTGATATTATGTATAAAATAGTGGACACACTTTGAGTGGTGAGAGATGCTCGAGAATGTATGATAAGAAGTATATTTGAAATTGACTAATACGTGGGATATTCGGGATATAAATATACTACGTATGGGACTTGTGATATAGGTCGGGAGTATACTTATCACGATGATACAAATATATAGGTTGTGTGTATACCTATTGCATGATTCTTATGTGTATGACATACTACGTTGGTTGTTATCGGGGGTAGGTTTCACGTCATGGATGGTCTTATCCTGACGATCCCATTAGGGGAATGTGACACCCCCAACGAAGATATCTGGTAGCCAACCCATGATCAAAATAAAACGTTGGCTTCATATGGCTCATTCTTAGCATCACTGTTGAAAACTTTTTAAAGTTACTAGCCATCTGCTAATTTAATTAGATTGTTGCCAAATTTTATCTTTCAATAATTAACAACAGACAGAAAAGAAATAATAATAAAACCATCAATACAACTAATAACTGAATCCCACACAGATGAATAAAATAATTTAGGATAACCGAATCAATTATCCATTCCACAATAAAATACAATAGTAACTGAAACAATAACCTAGATATACAAAGTCCGATAAGTAAACTAAATACAAAAATCTGAGGGTGACATGCCCAAGTGAGTACTGAAAAGTTCTTACACGAGGAGTAAATGAACGAAGCGTCTATAACAAAGTCTTGCAACTTCCACATGGGCAGTAGCTGTGCATTCCTGGATAGAATCCTCAAACCGTGCGTCCTTGTGGTTGGACACCTAAAATATTTTGGAAAATATTTTTAACACGGGTTAGAGACCAAATAAAATATTTCGAAAATATTTAGCAAGCAATTAAATTGCAATAATTAAATGTACATGCACACTTTTCATATTTAAGATAGTGTCGCACTCTCTTGAGACATAGCTCACCACTCATCTAATGTGCACACTTAACACTTGCCTTCTACCTTTCATAGTTAATCTACCCCACCTAACTATCCATGACAAGTCTCCTTCCACATACTAACTCATTGTACCCATACGTATTACCCGTACAATATGTTACCAAATTTCCATGTTTTTTATCCCATTATAAATTTCTCAATATATGCTTATTTCTCCCGATAATATAGTTATTTTTAATGTCACTATCTTTCTCTTCTACTGAACACACACAGTAGAATAAAATCACACGTATGCATATATCACTCTGTTATATGTATACTAATAATGCACCCCTAAGATGAGTTGCAGTGCAAGTATACTAGTCTATAATGTCGTGGTACATCATTTATGAAACACACGCAGTAGAATAAGTCACAAGTATATATATTTATCACACTAATTATATATATACAATACAACACCCCTAGGCTGAGACCTGCGGTGCATGCATACTCTGCTATCAAGTCCCTGTACATCACCTACTGTATAAAGGATTAAAGATTTCGAATCACTCTAGAACCGTATCAATACAAATCACACACATTGGAGGCGAACATAGTTCACATACCCATGGGTCACACATATACCTACGCTCCCATAGTCAACTGACTTATCAACTGACAAATAAGTCATCACATTCCTATGTTCTTGAGGTATCAAATCTAAATCCCCCATACAAGACAAGATTGTCCTCTTCCTACAACCTCCCGTGATATCTAGTATGGTAGGTATGCCATACACATAATAAATCATACAAATTAGTATAGGTATACACACAACCTATATCATATATTCATACATAGAATATATATCTCCCGAATATCATACATATTTTTTTAAAATTTCAATTATACGTCTCAATGTATATTCCCAAGTATCCCTCACTACTCGAAGTGTGCCAATTATCCTTTAAACTATTGCAGTAGGTCATTCACTCATATCCTATTCATTTAAGTCATAGGTTCGCTCATCCCCCGAATTCATTACATTTCATATTAGACTGATTAATCTAATCAATTTCATATTTATTAATTTATTAAAGTAGTGTCACCGAACTACAATATTTCGACTCACTAATATGGTTTGTATCTTCACCCTTTAGAATTTGTTACATAAATCAACTATTAAGGTTAACACCTCTCGTTAAATTCAATATTTGACAATTTATTAGATATCTCTATAATAAATTAAACCGGCTAATATGTGCCTAACTCCCATATCACTAGCCTGAGAAATATCAGAGTCAAGACCCCGAACCTTAATTTAATTACTACCACCTCAATTAATATTTATCTAAGTGGTATCACTCAACCAAAATGCTCAGACTCCCTTTATTGGTCTGTATTTAACCTTTTAGAATTCATTTCACCAAATTCGGTTAATATGTTTAACACCCTTATTAAATTTAGTACTCCTTAATACTCATCCCATAAGACTCTAAGTATTAGGTTCCATTTAATTTCTATCAATTAACTTCCATCTTAAGATACCAGCCCGTACGCTAAATTCATCCAAATTTCCCGTTCGAATACGAAATTTCCCGTTCGAATACGTTAGTATATTTTTGACATATATTATCGAGTGTTGTTCATTATAAATACCCCTAAATCCATACCCGAGATTCATCCCTATCTAATCCAAGGATAAAATAATGTTGCTTTATATTTTTCCAAAGTCCTTCACTCAACTACGGACATCCCCAAATAACCTGAATTTATATCTTCCTAAAGATGTCGGTCTCGCACACCCTATCATATAAAAATCATATAAAATAAAAAAAATCAGAAAAATACAAGGTCGGCGCCCATACGAACCGTGACAAAAAGATCTACAATCTCATATCAGTCATCTTCCCCGAGTGTTTTTTCCAGCATTTTTAAACTCCGAAGCTTTCCAACTTCAATCCAGACCTCGAATACTTTATCTCCCATATTTATTTCATCTATAAAAATGTTCAAAAACTAATATATGACATTAATCCTCAGTGATTTTCATTAAAATTATGGGGTTCATAAATTGGGTTTTTCTTAATACCCATTAAATTACAATTCTCAGTTCGATTCAATAATCCGAATTCAACAACAATTTCTATAGGTTTTCGATTCTAAATCATATTGTAGCCTCATATGATATTATTCTCACATCAATTTCACCTTTAATGCTTAAATCACCCAAACCCAGATTTAACATGTGATACCCTCCAAAAACGAATTTTGCTATAATAACTCATCCCAAAATGAATACGGTTTACACCCACCATGATATGAATCGTAATAAAATAATTTAAATGAAAGAAATTTTAACTACTTACCTGGATAATTTCGTAGGCTCTGGTTTCCTTTGATGTAGACGAATGTTTGACAAAGAACACACTCCTCTTCCTTTAGTTTGGCTCCAAAAAGATTCCTAATCTGCTCTACCAAACTTCCTCTGTAGATTTAGGTTTTCTCCCATTGAGTTATGGTTTCCCCCCAACTCCCTTAATTAGATTTTATTTCATTAATCCCGTTTTTAAGCTTATGAGCCAAATTAAAATGGCCCAAACATTTCTGTGTGGGCACGATTACGCCTAAAATTATCCCGAGACCCAATTACTACCCCCGGGTACTCTTTTTTTACTATCTCAATACTTCCGAACTCAAACATACACTCAGAATCATCATCCGAGTTACTTAACTTAAATCTCAACTTTCAACCTCAATTTACGACACATGTATTCTTAAAAGAAATAATCCAAATTAATTTAAATCTCAATTCTCTAAATAAAATGAATCTTCCAATTTAAATAATTTATCCAAATCATCAATTTAGTTTGAATTTTAATTCTCCAAATTAGATAAATTATTTATCCTAAAAAGTATGGGTTATTACAGGGGATTTTAGACTTGTACCCAGAACATAGGACATTGGACACGTGCTATCTGAGAGTATAATAATTTCGATGGTTGAATGGGAGCGTAGGTATGTGTGTGACCCATTTGGATGGGGACTATGTTTGGCTCCAGTATATTTGAGTTGTATTTATGTTTCGATAGATATAGAGAACCAACTGTCCTTTATACATTGTGTGGTGTACCAGGACATGATAGCAGAGTATACATGCACCCCAAGTATCATCCTAAGGGTGATATATATATATACACACACACACATATACAGTTGTGATTTATTCTAATGTGTGTGCTTAGTAGATTAGAAAGATAGTGAAATAAAAATTAACCTAAGTGAAGGGAAACTTAACATCTATTTGGGAAATTCCTAATTGATTTGAAAGATAATGGAAAAGTGTGATAGAATATTGTATGGACAATACTAGTGAGCATCATATATTAGAGTGCGTAGTAATATAAATGATTGGACTAGTTAGGCGGGTTAGCATAACTAGCACTGGTGAATAGTATACGTTAGGCGTGCACACTAGTTAAGAGACAATATTTCTCGAGTGAGAGCCAGTGAACTAACATGTATAGAATAAATCCATTTAAGGATTTAAATACTTGTTGAAATGTTTTAAACTATTTTTTACTCGGGCTCTTACCCATTTTTTCCAAATCTATTTTTCTTAGTGCAGAACCACTTTCGGTGCCCAGCCACAGGGAGGCCCAACATAGGAGTTCATTTATGTTTTTCATTGCTACAGTTGTTATGAACGATCACAGGTACCAGTTTGATAGAAGCCTCCAGTTTCTTGCAGATCTGATGAGATCATTACTTTATCTCAGTCGGGCATGTTGCCTATTTTTCGTTCGTAGTTGTTCCTGGGAAATTATACTTCTTTTATTATTCAGTTGTGGATTTTCTTTTTTATGGATTATTGTATTAGAGTTTCAGACTGGGGTGTTTACTCCCATCTTATTTCATTTGATTAAGTATTTCATTATTTGTGGTATTGATTTATTTAGTATGATGAATGTGATATTTAATTGTTTTAAGTCTTTGCATGTTCATAATAAAGATAAAATTTGAAACCAACTTTTTAAATACTAGGTAGTTAGTTAATATTAAAAAAATTCTCGACAGTGATTCTAAGAATGAACCAATATCGATATTTTGTTTTTTATTTATTTAAAGCCTGATCACCCAGTATTTAATTAAGCGGGGTGTCACAACGACACCCATGTTTAAATTTTGGGCAATTGTTTTTAGCTCAAATGAGCAACATATAGCGGTGAGAGTCAGTCACCACATATAAAGGAGCATATATGAAATAAAATGAAGAATTTGGGCATGGTTTGACCGTAACATCTTCCATCTTCAGTTCATACAGAGATGCGAATGGACTTTCGGCGTGAGTAGAATACACAAACGTGGATTAGAAATCTGACTATCGGTCGACCGTCCCTGGGCCCCGGATCAATCACCCCCTCTTTTATATCTGTACAGTTACTTCATTAGGCCAAAATTATGACCACCGATCGACCGTACTTGGGACCCGGTCGACAGGGCCTATCTGAACTGTCCAAGAACGGTTCTTCATTTTATTTATTTATTTATTTTTCTCCCAATTATAATTTTCTTCTCCATTCCGTTCCAATCATCACCAAATTCATTCCCTATGATTATATCATTAATCATTATTATAAATTTCAGGGATTTGGTTAATCAAAATTAGTCTATACATTTCATTACTGATTTAAAATCTTAACCCATATTCTCAACAATAATAAATTTCACCATTTATAAGTTTCTTCATCATCTTCAACCTCTAGAAAATTGAGAAATCTACAACCTCTAACATGGTTTGTTCTCAAAACATCTTTAGTCACTAGGGTATAAATTCTTTTTATTCAATGTGTAAGTATTTATATTAATAAGCAAAGTCTTCTAAGTACTACATATTTCACCACAAATTTAAAATCAACACTACTAACTACAAATCACATCAAACAGAAAACACTTGCCTTTTGGAATAAATCTGGTGATCTCTTCTAGAAAAAATTTCTCGAAATAATCCTCTCCTTCTTCTTCTTCATCTTCTTCTTCTTCTTCTTCTTCTTCTTCTTCTTCTTCTCTCAAACTTTTGTTATTTGGGATGAGTAACTGCTACCCAACTCTCTTAAAACTATTTTATGTTTCCCTAATACTGAAATCAATCTTATGGTCCAAACCCAAAAGATTAAATGTCACCATATAGGCCCAGTTATGACTAAAAAGGCCATATGACCCAATTACTACCCCCTGGTCCACTACTCCAACTATCTCGGCCTATCCAAACACATATGTGACCTTGAAATCTCTATCTGGGTTAAAATACAATAATTTCCTGTCTCGATCTCCAATTGCTTCACACGCGACTCTTGGTTAAGTTAAATAATTCCATGTCACTATCATTAGATATGACGTCAAATGGTTATTACCATTCACTTAGTAATTATATTCCATCAATATTAGTCATTCACTCTCTCGATTAATATTTAAATACACATGTAATTAATTAATTCAATTAAATTACGATGCACTTATAATTTAAATTTACCTAAATTAATTAAATACTTAATATTTAATGTCAATGCTCAGAAATACGGGGTGTTAAAGTTGAATAAATAATCTATTTCAAGAAGTTCTGTATTAAACATTTTTAGGAAGAAAATGTTTCAAAAATAATAATTATCTTGCTAAAAATATTTTGGGTGGGCTATGTTTTAAAGTTTTTTGCAAAAATGAAGATTTATAAAGTTGGACATTTGTTTAGGTTTTTAATAATAAATATGCTATTTATTATTGAATAGTATATTTTTTCAAGTGTTATGGGATTTCTTAAATAAATCAGGTGTTAAGCTCATTATCTTGGATTTTTAGACATAAAATCCTTCTTCCCATGTATGTAAACTTATAGGATTTTGATGATAAGCACATAAAGATTTTTATTAGAGTTTTTAATGAGTTTTCACTTGAAATAAATAAAATAGAAATTTCATCTCACAAGGTATATAAAAAGGGTGTTGATAATATGAAAAGTGTAAGGTTTCAAGAGTACATGTATTCATAAAGAAAATGGTATATTTCTTATAAAGTAGCATTATATGTTCAATGATTTCATGGAAAAGAAACTAATCAAATAAAGAGATTTTGAACTTGAGAAATGTGTTACTACAAAAGTGCTAAATAAGTGTTAATGAGCTAAAAATACTTAAGAAGTTAGTGTGGGTAAGTTAATGATGTTTTGGGAAATAACCATTGTGAAAATGGAGAAGGACAAATGCGGAAATAAATAGGTAAAATGGTAATTTTATGTAAACAAAAATGTTAGAAAAGGTGTTACAAAAAATGGTCCTAAATGAACATGATTTTTGGGATAAAATTAATGTTAAGTAAAAAGGACAAGAAATGATGATATTAAAGTGTAACACAAGTTGGAGTGAAATCCCGAGTTTTGGCTTTGACTAGTGAAGGATGATGTGGAAATTTATATAATGTTAAAACACATTAATAAGGACTCCGATGACACTAGGATAATTAAGGAGGGCCCAGAACCTGGGGTGAATGATGATGTTATAACTAGCACCACCAGATCAAGATGAAACTATGAATACATTAAACTCAATCACAACACAACAATGGAGATGGATATATCTATATATGAGATAATGAGACGAGGATAAGAAGATTAACTCAGTGATTTAAAGCATTTCATCCAATTCAGTCTATATCCACTGTGTGAGTGTGTGAGAAGTCCACTAAACAAGGGCACTAATGGCCATGGATACAATACTCAAAGCTCTCTCTCTCTCTCTCTCTCTCTCTCTCTCTCTCTCTTCTACATACAATTGGACAGAGTTCTATTAGGGTTCTTAATGAGGGATACCCCCTCATAGAGAAGATGAAGTGTATATATAGGGAGAATGGGTGGTCTAATGTACCCCCCAAGCATGTGATCAACCCATGCATGAGTAAACTCCCAATAAGATGTAGACACATGTCTTTGGTACATGGGCACAATAATGATGTAATATCCCCTCACATGAGAGAATGATCTTGTTATAACAGAATTGTCCACGGGTGGATACTTCTTCAGTACTTGCATAGGCTAACGTTGCTGGGCATCATCCGCTGAAACCTCGGCTTGATAGGGTACGAGGTTGCTAATTTTGATAGGATGGTCCCATGTTGGCATAAGTATGGCCTCGATTGAATATATCAAGTTGAGGTCGAATTAACTGGGTCATGCTTGGTATCGATTGTGGCATAGTATAAAGACGATGCTAACTAAATAAATGATACTCTTGCGGTCTCGACTTTCTATATGGCCGAGGCTAGTGGTGGAAAAGTTGACCCTTATCAGGACGATCCCACCAATTACATGTGGGGCTTTTATGACAACTCGGACATGAGATGTGATGCCACTCATTGTAAGAGACGAGGGTAGACTTTGGCCATATCACACCCCCTAGACCTTATTATTATGTGTGAATATGAGGTTGAGGGGTACGAGTTGCTGAGGGAATGATGAGACATCTTACTTTTTGGCTGCATAGGGCTTGGTACATAAGTGGGTGACATATGTCTCTGTCCAGATTGAGTGGCGTCTTCCCCAAGTAAGGTTTGGTGGCTGTGCGCTTAGGGTTTTGTGCCCTCAATTATGACATTATTAAGGAGTGTGCATAATCATTAGGGGAGGTTTAAAAGTCCAAAAAATGTTTCATTTCTCTTTCCTCCCCAAACATCCTTCACGCTTTATCTTCTCTTATAAAAAACCTCCATAGCTTCCTACCTCTGCAAAACTTGCAAGCCTTTCTATCTCAGGTCTCTTCCTGTCATTCCCACTGTCTCAAGAGCTTGAGTTTGCTCAGGTAATCCTCTTCACCTCAAATTTCTTCATTTTTAGCAACTCCAATCCTTGTTTAAAAGTTTCCATTGGCATTTTTTGTTTGGTGGCTATCTTGCCATTATTGGGAGGTCTTTAGGATGAGAGAGGGGTTTTGTTAGTGGTTTGGTGTGTGATAGAGTGACTGTAAGGAGGTTTTAGGGTTAGGCTAGTAGTATTTAGGTTTTAAGCATCCCTCGGTCTTAGGCTTGTTCTTGGTGTTCTTGGGGAAAACCCTTTGAATTTCCAAGGTTTGATCCTTAAGTCAAATATAGTCAAGCCTTATGTTGTTTTCCTTTTCCTGTTTTACCCAAGTGTAGCCTCTTTCTTAGGATTCTACGACCATAAAAAATTAGCGAAGGAGTTCCCTAATCTGCGAGATAAGTGCTTTGATAAGATTACGAAAATAGAGGAAGCCCAAGTCGAGAGTCGAAAGGCTGAGGCTTTTCCAGTCTGACCTATCTTTCTACCACGCTTGGCTATAGTATAACCCCAAGTCACTAAGACTTATGAAGAAATGTCAGAGTCATCCGTGGTCGACCCCATGTCCACCTCTCAACAAGACGAGAGCATGGATTGACACGAAGAGGCCATGGATTGCTCCCCCGCACAAAGTGCGGGGTATAACATTGAAGAGGTTTCCTCTCAGAACTCGTCTTCTTGAGGAGCAGAGTAATCACATGAATCTGATTTTGTAGAAATTTTAGAGCCTAACGTCGCATTCCCCCTCCAATAAATGCCATTCCACTATCAGCCACGACTAGGGCTGAGTTTGCTGAGAGGTTCTCTGGTGGTGACCCAGGCAATCCTCAGATCAAGGTCCTAGTTGGTAGTGATGAGGAGAGAGAAGTTTATACCTCCATCTCTACTAAATATGAGAGTAATGTCTCTGAGGCCGATCTCTTAGTCTTCAGACACCTTGACGGTATTGATCCCTCTATTTCTGTGAGGGTACCTCTTGAGAACGAGAGCACTTTTGACGGTCGGGGCGGTGAGATCTTCATATATGACCATATGTTCAAGTTAGGTTTTTGTCTTCCTATTCATCCCATACTTCGAGCCATCCTTGCCCATATAAACCTTTCCCCTTATCATTTGTCTCCGAATGCATGGAGAGTGATGATTGGGTCAATCATCTTTTGGAAGGTTGTACATCAAACTAACCTTCCAGTTCACATATTTCTTGGTTGTTGCACACCATTATCTTAAAGACTAATCAAGGATACTACCATATTGTACCCAGGAAGTCTAAAAAAAAAATCCTACTGGGAACTCAGACCTCCAACTATAACTGAAAACCCCTATACTTCTTCGTTTCGAGTGCTTAGAAGTTCGGCCCCGATTAAGCCCGTGGGACGTTTGTTCTTATGATTCCTCCAAGGTGGGCTAAGGTTCCCATATCGACTAAGTCTAACCCAGGCTTAAACCCTGATGCTTATGAGAAGATACATAAACTCCGTAGCCAAGGTGACAAAGGTGGTCTTGTGAGGTTTAAGCATATGATGATCTTGTATTACCTTGCTCAGACAGGCCTGGGGGGGTGTCCCCCTGATTGAACTTTGTAAGTTATTTTTCTATTATTATTAAGTGATGTCTCGTACTTTTATATAGTCGATACACTTATTCTGAAAACTTTTCTTTTGTAGAGCGTCCAGATGGACTTTTGAACGAGCTTTGGAAGATGTCGGCCCCTAACCCGAGCAAGCTCATTGATAGAGGTGGTAACAAGGTTCCCCTCTAATTTCCCTTCCAAAGAAGAACGTTGGCTCTAGTAGGACCGATGGTGCTGGGAAGAAGAGTAAGGTCTATCCGACTGAACCAACCTTCGCTCGACCTTCTAAAACTCAGTGTTCTAATCATGTCATCCCCATTTAGATAGACGATGCTCTTGTTGCTCATCTGTTTTAGCTGAAAATAAGTGACGATAGCATTATAGGCCATAGTCTAAAGGTTGATGACAACTTCAGCTCCATGATCTCAGAGGATAATAAGCGTTTCCTTTAGTCCATGGACATCCCTCTGATGGCTGAAGTTTCCCTTCAGCAAACTATTTAGGTAACTTATAAAAGTGTTGTCCCTTAATTTCCTATGAATTGTACGTAAGTGTATGCCTCTTGTGTTATATGGTGCGATTTCTCTTCACTACTTAGTTAATTGTACCCTAAAGAGGCTGCTCTTGATCCAAAAGGGCCAAGACTGAGAAAAAGAGAAGGCTTGAAAGGTTGATCTGGACAAGGTCAAGGGGGACCTGAAGAAGGAGAGGGACATGGTCACCAATTTGAAGGTCGGCCATGAAAAGGCTCTCAAGGCTAAGGATGATAGCATAAAGTGCATCATTAATGCCGTCGTTAAAGCTTCCCTAGAGGAGGCTAAAGACCAAATCATTACCGACTACAAAGTTTATGATGAATTTGTGGACTTTGGCTTTGATTATCTTGAAAGGTACATTAGGGTTGTTGGATGATGGTCTTACCTTAAACATGCTGACACTGGAAGCCTATCACTTCACGACTTTATTGGCCTTAGTTTTGGTGACCCTCGTCTAGGAGATGCTTTGGACGAGGTTTGCAATGTTGTTGCTGCCCCTACCGAGACCATCCCTCTGGAGGTGATAAAAAAATGATGAGCTGGCTGACCATGATAATGGTTCTGAGGTCACTAACGTTTGAGTTAATGAGACTGCTTATGAAGGTGATGGCTTGGCCCCGGTCGAGGTTGAGGTCCATCCTTGAAGGCTCCTAGATTATTTTTCTTGTTAAGGCAGTTAGCCTTGAGGGATTTTATATTCTGTGTTTTCTGAATTCTGGTATCTGTAACTTAAGACATTATCAATGGATGAATGTTTGCTTTCCATATGCTTTCTAATATTTTTATTTGTTATGCTTGCTATCTTTTGAAGTACCATACCACCAACTAATGATGTTTGGGATCACAATAAAATCACTAACATATCACCACATCACAACACATACAACCAAATGATGTTTAGGGTCTGAGATCACCAAACTAATGATGTTTTGTATCATATTCACCAAATTAATGATGTTTAAAGTCTGAGATCACCAAACTAATGATGTTCCATCTCATATTCACCAAATTAATGATGTTTTACGTTTGAGATCACCAAACTAATGATGTTTCATCTCATATTCACCAAATTAATGATGTTTTAGGTATGAGATCACCAAACTAATGATGTTTCATCTCATATTCACCAAATTAATGATGTTTAAGGTCTGAGATCACCAAACTAATGATGTTCAATCTCATATTCATAAAATTAATGATGTTTTAGGTCTGAGATCACCAAACTAATGATGTTTCATCTCAAATTCACCAAATAAATGATGTTTAAGGTCTAAGATCGCCAAACTAATGATGTTCCATCTCATATTCACCAAATTAATGATATTTTAGGTCTGAGATCGCCAAACTAATGATGTTTTAACAATTAAGCTCACATTTTCTGGTGTTATTGAAAGTCCATGGATGGGGTGGGGGCCCCTTCGAGGTTATCATTTCACCAAGGTTGGGTTATTGCTATCTCACCACGAATGATGTTTTATAGCTTTTATGGGTACTTAAAACAAATCATTCAAGACAAAGTATATAAGATATCTAGGAACAATCCATTTTCATTTTTCTCATTAATATGTCCCTTTTACAATGATTCACAATGAAAAGCTCATATACAATTATCTATTGGTAGTACCTTTTTAAGTGGTCGACGTTCCAGGGGTTGGAGAATGGTTCCCCCTCTAGACCTCATCAGTAACCCTGTAAGGACCATGCTAGTTGGCATGAAGCTTGTTTCATTTCTACCAAGTCCTCTTCAAAAGAAGGTCTTCCACTGCTATTGGCCTCCGTTTTACCCTCTTATTGTAAAACTTGGCCGTCCGGTGCTGATAGCCTGCTACTTTAACCTCAACATCCTCTCTTCTTTCTTCAATCAGATCTATGTCAAGTCTTCAATCAGATCTATGTCAACATCCTCTCTTCTTTCTTCAATAAAATCTATGTCAAGTCTTCTTTCTTCTATATTTCCCTCAGGGTCATACGTCTGAAATCTGTGGGTGGGGAGACCACTCTCCATTGGTACCACAACTTCTGATCCATAAGCCAACATGAAGGGGCTCCCTTGTCGACATTTTCACCGTCATTTGGTAAGCCCATATTATAACATTTACCTCTTCATTGCATTTCCCCTTATCCTCTTCCAACCTTTTCTTGATTCAATCAATAATAGTTCTATTGGTGACCTCAGTCTGACCATTAGCCTGGGGTCGACTAGGCGATGAGAAGAACTATTTGATGCCTACCCTTTTACAATACTTGTATAGGGATATGTTTTTTTAACTGGGTACCATTGTCTGAGATGAGTTTATTAGGCAAGACGTATCTGCAAATGATGTTCTTCCACATGAACTGAAAGGTCTTCTTCTCTGTGATCTTAATCATAGCCTCGGCCTCAACCCACTTTAAAAAAGTAGTCTATTGCCACAATAAAATATCTGCAGTTGCCCATGGACCTTGGAAAAGGTCCAACAAAATCAATCCCCCATACTACAAATGTCCATGGTGAGGTGATAAACGACAAAGGTTGATGGGGCTGATGAGGGATGGTAGCAAATTGATGGCACTTGTCGCACTTATTTATGTATTTGGCAGAGCCAATGGCTAGGGTCAGCCACCAATATCATTGAGTGATGATCCTATTTTCCAACGATCTACCCCTAATATGGCTTGAGCAAGATCCTTCATGAATATCCTTCAAAATATAGTCTACATAGGCTAGGTGGACACATCTGGGTAGAGGTAAAAGGAATCCCTTCTTATATAACATGTTCCCTAGGATAGAGAACTTAGTATCTTTGTATCTCCATTTACTTCTTTCGGCCTTAGATTCGGGCAAACTACCCTCTTTAATATACTGAATTAGGGGGTCCATCCAAGATGGTCCCATGTTTAAAATGAAGTAAAAATTTAGCTTTGCGTCATCCTCCTCTATTGTCGACTAAGAAAGGATTTCTATTGGCACCAATCTCTTAGTCTCTATCTATGTGGTCGAGGCTAATCTTGCCAAAGTGTTATCTCGGTTATTATCTAGACGAGGGACACTTTTGACTTTGATCTCACTGAAGTCCTTCATCATCTTCCTCACCCTTGCTAGGTACCTTGCAATTTTTCTTCATTGGCCTCATAAATCCCCAAGACCTGATTAACTACAAGCTGAGAGTCTCTATGGAATAAAACTTGGCCGACATTGAGAGCTCTGACGAGGGAGATTCCGTCTATAAGGGCCTCATACTCTGACTCATTACTAGAAGCCTTAAAACTGAACCTCAATGCTTACTCTATATCTGTTTCGTTCGGGACTGATAAGATCAGGCCAGATCCACTCCCATTTTGACAAGACGAACCATCAATAAACAAGTTCCACATTTTCCCTTCTAAAAATGGACCTTCTTCAATAACTCCATTTTTGGGCAAAAAGTTGTCAGTCTCGATTGTTGGAGGTCTCGCCATTATTTTCTCAACTTTTATTGGTTCGGTATGGATTTTGATCAACCTTTCAAGATTTTCTACTTCTTCATTATCAGCCTTAACCCAGGTAAACTCTAACACGAAGTCTGGTAAGTCTTTCCCCTTGATTGACTCCCTCAGCTGATAGACTATATTGTATTCTCCTAGCTCAATGGCCCAGGTCATCAACCTTCCTAATTTCTTAGGTTTATGGATGACTAGACTAAGGGGAGAGTTGGTCAAGACAACTATTGTATGAGATTGAAATAAGGCTTCATATTTCTTGAAGCGTGGATGAGGGCATAGTCCAGCTTTTCCATCTTAGGATACATCTGTTAATCCCCCTAAAGGGCCTTACTAGTGAAATACACTAGTCTTTGTACAGTCTCATCATCTCATTCTATCATAGAGATGATAGCCAATTCAGACACGACCAAGTATAGGTAAAGTTTCTCTCCTTGGTCAGGGAGAGATAGTTAAAGTGTAGAGTCGAGATACTACTTTAGCTCCATAAAATATCTATCGCATTCCTCGTCCCACTCAAAAGATTTTCTAAGAATATCAAGAAGATAATTATCAGTGGATCTTGAGACAAACCTGTTTAATGTGGCTACTCATCCGGTCAGCCTCTGAACTTCCTTGATGTTCCTTAGTGTCTTCATCTCTTGCAAGGCCTTTATTTTCTCTGGTTGGCTTCTATACTCCAATGATTGACAATTAGACCCAAGAAATTTCCATCTCTGACGCCGAATATACACTTGTCTGGATTGAGATTCATCTTATACTCGTCCATAGTGTTGAATGTTTTTTCAAGGTCGGCCACATGAGTTTCGGTTTTCATACTCTTAGTCAACATATCATTAATAAAAAGTTCCATAGACTTTCCAATCTGGTCTTCAAGCATCTTGTTCACCAATAGCTGATATGTAGCTGATAATACACAAATATTGCATGTTTCATCCCTCGAACCAACGCATTTTAGCCTCCTCGGGTATCTTATTCCCTATATTTATTCTTGTTGACCAGAAAACCTTGAATTTCTATGTTAACATATTTTGCATGGGTTAATTGAGCTTTTATAGGTATTTGGATGCTAAGTGTGAAGTTCGGATGCTTTTCGTTTGATTTCTGTATCTGATCGCACGTTCAAGGGCATTTTAGTCTTTTTACAGCTTGGTCACCTGTCCCAACATCTACACAGAAGTTGTATCCCTTATTGCAAGCTTCACGTGGCTGTAAACGGTGCACGATTCCGATTCAGAACGAATAAGTTACGGCAATTTTAGCGGAGGAGAAATGCAAACATGCCAAAACATGAGGAATTGAGAAGCAACCCTGCTTAATCGATCGATCGATTGATCCTTCAGTTTTTGCCAATCATGGGGAGACAACGGGCTTGGATATTTACCATCGATCGATCGATCATAGGGGATCGATCGATCGATCCCTTGTTTCCAGCTGATATTTTGGCTTTTATTTTCTTTTCTATTTTAATTCCACTTGTTATAAATACCAATTTTTTTGTAAATTTCATATGTGGAAGAGATAGAATAGATTTTAGGTTAGAATAGCTTAGGGTTTGAGGTTTTTTGGAGAGTTCTTCTTCAATTCTTCTTGGTTTAACACCCAATTGGGTTGTAAGTTGCACAATTCATCATCCTCTCCAATTAATATAGTTGTATTTCCTTGATTTTTGCTTTTATGTTTTTGATTTACATGCTTTCATAATTAGGTTTACATAATTTTTTTACTTGCTTTCTAGTGTAGATTTATCGCGTTTATTTACCGCTTTCATTTACCGCGCTTTTAATATGCTTTCTAGCTAATTTAGTCTAGGTTATGTTTGAATGGAACTCACTCAGGTTGACGCATTGCTTTGCCTTGGTGATGGTGTTTAAGGGTCTATTTCGGGTGCGTTGTCCTAGTTATAGCGCCTAGGATATTTGACGGGTCATGTCATGTATGTCCCTTTTCTTACGACCTTGTTGGCTTAAGTTCTGGGATATTTGTTGATGCCAAAATCTTATTAGGCTTTTATGCGGATTTAGGGGTGTGACAACCCTTGGTTCAATCAACTGTCAAAACGAGATGCATTTGTAATAACTCGTCGACCCATGTCACCATTTTATACTAATTAACTCGGGTGAGGGATATTCGAGGCAACCTATAGTTTTATTGCTTTGTTAATCTAGTTTTAATACACTCGTCTGGATTAAAATTTCCCTTTTATGCATCTTTTCCTTTTTAGTTTGTAATTCACCTTTTTCCCTTCTATTTCGGAGTACTATATCATATAAATTCTAGCAACTCGTCCCTATGAATTTTTGATACCCGACTTACCATTGTGCTTGCCTCGTAAGTGTAGTCGTAATTTAGTTTTGTTTGTATTATCGCGGTGAAACGAAAACAACGACTGTGTCCTTACACGTGCACACCTTTCACGCGATGATCAAAACGGCGTTGTTGCCAGGGAGGAGTTTGTTTTAGACTTTATTTTATTTATTATTTCATAGTATTTTCTTTCTATTTGTATTATTTTCTAACCTTTTTGCAGGACTTCCATATTTGAGTAATTAAAAACGCTTGAATATCTCGCGCGCGCACTTACTTTGTGGAATTCGCCACTTGGTCCAGTTTTGGGGTAGGCATGTCTTATTCCAATTCATTCGGTAATCATTCTTATAATCGTCAAAATTCTTTCAAATCTATGACTTTTGGTGAATACTTAGAATCCAAAAGAATTACAAAGTCAAATATGACTTTGGGCGAGCATAACGAAAGTCAAAACTTAGGTTATTGGAATTTTCATGATGATGATAATGATTTTGGTACTTTGCCTCCTTACAATAGGAATTTTGAAACGAATTGAAATAGTTTTCAAAATTCCTATAATATTGAGTTTTCATTTAAGTACGATGGTAATTTTCAAAGTTCCCATTTTCAAGGATTCGCACCTCGACCTATGACATTCGGTGAGGGCTTGCGTATGCTTGAGAATGAGAAAATCGAAAATCGTTATCGAGAAGAAAATCATTCGTGGGAACATGAGTTGGATTTTTTATTTGAGTCCGACGATGATTTTGCTTCCGAGACTTTTGAAGTCGAGGAATGTTTTGAACCAAATGAGGACTTTGTGCCTACTTTGGAACAAACCATTCTTGACTTTTCCCATTGCATAATAGATATTGAAAGTGAGGATGAAAATGACATAATATCTATTTGCAATGAAATGATTTCTTCTTTGTCCCCCAAAGAAGAACATTGCATTGATAATGATATTATTTCCTTCGAAACTCATATTTATGCAATGATGATTCATCTAATGAGTTTGAATTTCTTTCGTCCCCATTTTCATTTTCTGTTATCACACCATCCCAAGTACCCGATGATTCGGTTTCAAACTTTAATTTTGTAAACCTTTTCGCCGATGAGGAGTATTTGCTTGAGTCGCCTTCCACAATCGCCTCTTTGCCTTTGTGTGCATCACCTCCCATTCCAATTTCAAAATCCTTGGGAGAATATTCGGCTTTTCTCGATCCCCACATGTTTTTGTCACCCGTTCAATCCAAATCCCCCATCGTCCTTCCAAAACTTTTAATTGATGATGGTTCATTTCTTCTGCCTTACACATGCCTTCCGTTGTTGAAACGGAATTCATATTTTTCGGAAGGCATGCTTGTGAGTGAGGGTACAATGGTTATTCTCCAAAGTCAAATCGTTTTTGCGGTGGACCCTCAACTATTTAGACTTCTAGTGTACAATTAGTGTGAAGCCTAAATAGTAGGTTGTATATAGTTAGCTTTTTATTCTTTCTTTCTTTTTATTTTAATTCCGTTTTAATTTAGCCTAGTGTAATTAGTTAGATTTTTATTATTTGTTTTTGCTATGCTCTCTACTAACTTGTTTTGTAGATTCTTTTTACTTGTTCTTATGGGGATCGCTCCAATTTTGGGTAATCGATATTTTCCTCTCTTTAACTTAATTCTTAATTCACATTGAGGACAATGTCAGGTTTTAAGTTAGGGGTGTGGGATATTCTATCCATTTCTTTATTTAGTCCATGCTTTTGCTCACATGTTATTTATTTAGTATGCTTTTCTTAGAAAAATTCAAAAATTTCAAAAAGATTTTCTTTCTTTTTTCTCCTTTATTGGGCATTTTGCCTTTGTTTTTGATGATAAATTTGAATAATCGCCCAATCCAATAGACAACCCAATGATGCATGTTCTTGATTTTAGAAGATATTAGACTTTTGTCCTCAATTATTGATATTATGAATAACTTCAGGAGTTAAACTTTAATCCCATGAGCACATGAACTTTTCTTGCTTTATTGATTTGGTTTATGATTTGTATAACTCGATAATCTTTTGTTGCATTGTATATACTTACACCGAGTATGCTTTGTACCTTTCGTCGTTTGTGATTGTTATACACTATTCTTTTCTCATTGAAAACATTGAATTCGTCGGTAATCTCTCTATTCTTTCATTTGATCATTCATTAATTGAGTTCATAATTAAAACGTGTTGCTTGATCATGATTTTCATATATTGTTTTGACTCGAGAATTGCGTAAAATTTGTGAAATGATCATAGGACACCTTTGTTATATCACCCATATTGATCTTGAACTCACCTTATCTGTTTCCCCTCGTTGACCCCTTTGAGCCTAAATATTAGCCTTTCGTTTCATAACCCAAATTCCCATAATCAACTCCAAATTGGAGTTATAAACTGTGGGTACCCAAAATTAAGACCATGGGCCTGGACGAGTAGCCCAATTCTGGCGGCCCAAAGTCCAAGTCCCCCACATCTTATTTGAATATGATCCGGTCTCTTCCTACATTCCCATGAAGGGAGGTTATAGGGAGAGATGGAAGAAGTGGGGGAATCCATCACCCCCACTTACCTAAATGTACATGTATATATATAAAACCCTAGGTACGGGGCAAAAGGACAAGTTGTATTCTCTGTAACCACTCTCCGGAGTATATAGAAATAATACCGACTGCACCACCGTGGACGTAGGCACATCTTTGATGAACCACGTACATCCTCTATTGTGTGATTGTCATTTTACATTCCTTTTTCTTATTTGGTGCTTGCCTTTCTCTTATTCATTTGTGTTGCACAATAATTGTCACCACAATTGGCGTCGTCTGTGGGAAACGTTTATCTTCCCTGATAAAATCCCACACCAAAAGAGGAGTTTAAAATGTCCGGTCACAACAGCAATGCCCCCCAGGCAAGGGATATTCAAGAACCACCTCCTCCTCGCAGGATTAGGTCTGAAGTTCGACGTTCAGATCAGAGGGCTCGCTTGGAAAAGCCAGCCTCTGAAGAAAGCCAAGGACCAGCGAGGTCCACACAGATATCCAGATTGATTGATGCATACGAGGCAAGGCTCCACGAGCAGAGGGAGTCTTCTCACAGGCACGAGGCTGAGAATGCTCATCTGAAAAGAAGACTGGAAAGACTGGAGAGGGAGATTCATCCTAATAACAGGAGACGTCCATACCGCACTCCTGGACCTTATTCGAGCAAGTCTCATAACCGAGTAAGGAGCCCTAGGCGGGGATCTCAAAAGGTCGAAGTAGGCGAATCAGACGACGACCTCCACGAGCATATGCGAAGAGCTCGCCGTTACCAGTTCCCTGCTCGCAGTGACGAGAACATACGAAATCTGGTCCGCAAGGAGATATAACAACATCCTGCCCACCATGGCACCAGATCGACCCGAGAACTCGCTAGGCGAGCTCTCAAAACCCAAATAAAATCACCTTTCACGAGGGAAATTAAGGAAGAAGAAGCCCTTAAGAAATTTTCCATTCCAAGATTTAAGATTTATGACGGTAAGGCTGATCCCATTGATCACGTCAGGCAATACCGATAGGCCATGACCCTCTGGAACCACCGGGATGCGCTAATGTGCCGAATTTTTCCTTCGAGCCTATATGACGTAGCGCAAAAGTGGTTCGAAAGGCTCCCCCACCGGTCAATCAGGAGTTTTAAATCCTTGGCTGAACTTTTTATGGCCCGATTCATTACCAGTAGCTCCCATCCCAAAAGGATGGATGCTTTGCTGACAATGAAGAAAACGCCTCAAGAGACCCTCCGAGACTACGCAAAGAGGTACTGGGAGTTATTCAATGAGATCGAGGATTGCGCAGAGGAAGTGGCAGTGGCCTCTTTCAAAATTGGACTCCCTAGCTCTTCCATTCTATACCAATCCCTGACGAAGAAGGGGGCTCTAACTATTGACGACCTAATGGCTCGCATCGAGAAGTACGCTAAGGTAGAAGATGTCACCCGCCTCATTTCAGGAGAAAACGGTCGAGCTAAACTCACTACCAAGGGAAGTGACAAAGCTGAAACCAGAAGAAAGGAGGAAAGAATGGGGGAAAAAATGGCTCCAAGAACGGAGGAAACAATGACGCGTCGAAAGAATTTCAGGCGGTCAACACTGTCTTCAAAGAACCAATTTACAAAATTCTCGCGAAGATCAAAGATGAGCCATTCATCAAGTGGCCCAGGAAGATGGGAGGAGATCCCTCGAAGAGTAATAATGCGCTAAGATCCGCTTTTCACAAAGAAGGAGGACATAATACTGATCACTACAAAGCTCTTAAGGCTCACCTCGAGGAACTAGCCCAGTCTGGGTATTTGAACGAGTTTTTGGAGAAAAGGGAAGAGAAAGTGGCTGCCAATAGAGAAGCGAGGCCTGACAACGTGCTCGAAGATGACGCTGGACATGAGTTCGCGATAATTCACGGGGCATCTGATGCCAAGCAGATACAGGGAAATTCAGCTCGAATGGAGATGAAGAAACTTACAGCTGTAATGCAGGCTTTTCAGATCGATCCAACAAAATCATAGTCAGGAAAGCACCGACAAGCAGATGACGTCAAATATAACAAGCACATTATTTTCATAGATGAAGATCTGGTGGGAGTAAGGACCCATGCGATAAAGGCAGTCTCTTTGACCTACCATCAGAAACTCAAATATGTAACCGAGCGAGGAGTAATGGAGATCCACGGTGGCGAGAAGGTGCTTCATAGCAGCCATCCGACCAAAGCCAGAGAAGAGGGCCGAGCAGCCCAGTGAGAAGGTTAAAGAAGGTCTAACACCTTCTAAATAGCAATTAAAGTACATAAGACCTGGAGTAGAGGAGACCAGGATCCTCCCCTCCGAACGGGTCGTCGAAGACTTGGTAGAAGTTACGGTCGGAGAAGGTGACAGTAACAGAGTCTTCTTGATTAGAGCATCTCTCACCGACCAAGAACAAAAGGAATTGATAACCTTGCTAAGGTGCAAGGTAAATGTTTTCGCATGGGAACCATACGAGCTTCCTGGAATCGATCCTAGTATGGTCTGTCATCAGCTGCACGTCGACCCCACCTTCAAGCTAATCACGCAGAAGGCACTGCGAACTGCACTCGAGAAGGCTAAAGCGGTTGAAAAAGAAGTGGAAAAATTTCTGGATGCAAGATCCATACGGGAGGTACAATTTCCCAAGTGGTTATCCAACCCAGTAGTAGTTCCAAAGAGCAATGGGAAGTGGAGAGTTTGCATCGACTTCACTGACCTCAACAAAGCATGCCCTAAAGATAGTTTCCCCCTCCTAAAAATAAACCAACTAATAGATGCCACCGCAGCTCACGAGTGAATGAGTTTCCTGGACGCATACTCAGGGTATCACTAGATCCCCTTATATGCCCCAGACCAGGACAAAACAGCGTTCATCACGACAGCTGGATTATTCTGCTAGAAGGTCATGCCCTTTGGGATCAAGAATGCAGGGGCAACCTATCAGCGACTGGTTACCAAAATATTCAAGGGTCATATGGGAGACACCATGGAGGTCTACATCGATGACATGCTCGTTAAAAGTAAAAAGAAGGAAAATCACCTCTCCGACCTGTCAAACACCTTTGAAATACTCAGGAAATACAGAATGAAACTTAACGCGAGCAAGTGTTCCTTCGGTGTCCAGTCAAGAAAATTTCTTGGGTACTTGGTCAGTAAGAGAGGCATAGAGGCTAACCCGGACCAGATCGATGCAATCAACAGGGTGCAACCCCCTCACACAATCTGGGACGTACAGAAGCTCACTGGTATGCTCGCTGCCCTAAATTGCTTCATCTCTAAATCCGCCGAGAAGTGCCAGCCTCTTTTCCATCTTCTAAAGGGAAGCAAAACGATAGAATGGAGCCCTGATTGCTCGCAAGCATTGGTCGAACTCAAGTATTACTTAAGCTGTCCACCACTGCTCGTCATACCATGGCTAACAGACTCTTTGTACCTGTACCTCTCCGTTTCCAACCACACTATCAACTCTGCATTAATATGCGAAGTTGCATGAATCCATCACCCCGTTTATTACACAAGCAGGACCTTACTGGATGCCGAGCAAAGGTACCTACCATTGGATAAGCTCGCCTTTGAACTAGTAGTAGACTCGAGGAAGCTAAAGCATTATTTCGAAGCTCACACTATCATCGTCATTACATCACATCCCCTTAAGGCAATCCTAAGGAAAGCGGATTTGTCGGGCAGACTGTCTAAGTGGTCAGTCGAGCTCAATCGATTTGACATCCAATTTCAACCAAGGACAACTATCAAGGGTCAAATCCTTGTTGATTTCATAGCCAAATTCAAGGGTGGAGAACCCTCCAACTAGCCTCAACTAGCAAGGCAAAAGGAGAAACAAGCCACAGAGGAAACCTGGAAACTGTTTGTTAATGGAGCCTCCAACTCAAAGGGGGAAAGGGTAGGCATTGTCCTCATTACTCCATAAAATACAATCCTTGAACAAGGAATTAGGCTTGGATTTGCAGCCTCCAACAACGAAGCGGAGTACGAAGCCTTAATAGCCCGCCTCCAAAAGGCGCACACTTTCGGAGCAAAATATTTACAGGTGTTCGGCGATTCCCAACTAGTTTCCAATCAGATAAGTGGAGATTACAATGCAAAAGATGAAAGGATGGCAGCTTACCTCTCCTTAGTGAGAAAACTAATGTCGAGCTTTGAAGAGATCAACATTCAGTAGTTTCCCAGGGGGCAAAACAGTCATGCTGAAGCCCTGGCAGCCCTGAGTTCGACAGTTGACTCCGACCTAAAAAGAACCATCCCCATCAATTTCCTCACTCGTCCGAGCATTAACCGCAACAGCAATCCACCAAACATGGAATAGGTACTCTAGGTGGGATCAGCCCCCAGCTGGATGGACCCCTTAAGGGATTATTTAAAGGATGGCAGACTCCCGGATGACAAGAAGACTGCCCACCAGATAAGAGTCAAAGCAGCCCGCTTTTACTTATCCCCAGAAGGCAAATTGTGTAAGAAATCCTTCTCCGGTACCTACCTCCAATGTGTCCACCTAGGAGATGTCGAGTAAGAGCTACACGAGCTTCACGAAGGAGTCTGTGGGAGCCACATCGGGGGAAGGTCTCTAGCCTTTCGAGCAATGAAGGAAGGCTATCGGTAGCCATATATGCAAAGGGACTCTGCGATGTATGTCCGCAAATGCCTGAAATGCCAACTTCACGCTCCTATGGTCCACCAACCCGCTAGTGATCTAAAATCCCTGTCCCATGGCCATTCGCCCAATGGGGAATGGACATCGTGGGATCACTACCTACCGCCACCGATAATCGCAAATATATGTTGGTTGCAACTGACTACTTCACCAAATGGATCGAGGCGGAACCCTTGGCGAACATTCGAGATGCTGATATGATAAGGTTCATATGGAGGAATATAATCACCCATTTTGGCATCCTCAGGACCATCATCACCGATAATGGAACACAGTTCGAAAGCGGCTCCTTTCAGAATTTCTGTAACGAACATGGCATCAGACACCACTTCAGTTCTATAGCCTACCCTCAGAGCAATGGACAGGCTGAGGCTTCCAACAAAACTGTGATCGATGGATTGAAGAAGCGGTTGGAGCGAGCCAAAGGCGCATGGGTAAATTAACTACCCCATATCCTATGGGCATACCTAACCACTCCTCGGCGAGAAATAAGAGAAACCCCATTTTCGCTGACATATGGCATGGAAGCAGTTATCCCCCTAGAAGCAGGTTTGCCAACAATGAGATCCTACCTTATCGATCAGGGCCATAATGATGCAGCATTGCTCTTTGAGCTCGACCTAGCCGATGAGCACAGGGAGCTAGCCCTAGTGAAACTAGCATTCTATCAGTAATAGCTCGCGAGGCATTACAACAAGAGGGTTAACCCGATGACATTCCGAGTTGGAGAATACGTTCTAAGGAAAGTCCTGGGCAGCGCAGCGAAACCATCAGATGGCAAGCTAGGCCCAAACTGAGAAGGACCCTTTAAGATAACCAGAGACGATTTGCAGGGCGCCTATCACTTGGAGATGATGGAAGGCAGGGAAATACCACGAGCATGGAACGCAGCCAATCTCAAGAGATTCTATTTTTAGATTTTTCTTTTATTCTTATGTTATGAGACTAGAAGATCATTTCCCTTATCATTAATGAAAGTTATTTAATTGGTTACATTTTGATAAGTAACAGCAGCATTTATTGCACACCTTTTCCAAATAACAGGCACATTGATCACCACACTATAGCAGGGGAATATCCCTCCTTAGGTCATCGTTATGAAACACAAAGGACCTCTTAGCATTGCCCTTAGCAATATATGCAGCCCTACAGGGGATCCTTAGGCAATATGACCAAATTTTATTCTGGTCATCAAACCTTCTTTGGTTAAATAAAATCCCAATCGAATAAAGCATCTAACAACAGGTGTGTCCTCGCCAATTGCCCCACTTAGGCCTAAGGGAGTGTGATGACACAAACTAAAAGGTAAAGCGGTGCACAATGGTATCTCGATATTATACTGGACTGGGAGGACAATCGCATGACAACACAAACTTAGAAGATCATAAAGCAGAAAGAATATGAAGAGTATGGTGCACTTGTTTAGTCTGCAAAATTGCCCAAAACATAAACTTTTCATTAATTTATTATATTTATAGCAATGGTCATACATGTTTAGTCGGCGAGCTCGCCCAAAGCATTTACATTACCAAAAATACAAAAAACAACTGGCAAAATCTCAATGGGGGTGAGGCCTCTGAGTCAGATAATCATCCACTCGAGCTCTTCGTCCGTCATCAGGAGCAGGAGCTAACTCTTCCTCAACCTCATTTGCATTCGACTCCAGTAATTGCCGAGGGATGGCATCAATGGGGATCCATCGATCATTCCTCCTGAAGGGGTTAGGCATCAGGATAGAGGAAGAAATATCATGGCGATACCAAAGCATCGAGTTCCTCGGGACTTACAGCTCCTTCAAAGCACTCAGCCATACCCTGATGAAGGAAAGCTCTTCGAACTCTGTCAACCTTGTTAGAGCATCTGACCAGCCCTGGTCGTAGCCATCAGACCACACTTGTTGAGGACCTTTTTTGAACAAGTGCCGCAATCGAGTGACATCCCTCTGAATCCCAGCAGCGATCACATATGCTCAACGGACGTCTCCACGAAGCTCATCCATCTCCCTCTCACGAAGCTCTTCCATTTCCCTATCTTGGCTCCTGGTGCTCCTGCCAGCTCGCGCCGATGAAGAACCCCGCAGCACAGGAGGAATATCACTCTGACCAGCTCTGGCTCGCGATGACGAGGAACCCTGTAATACTGCTGGAGCAGTGTTCGGCGCATGCTCCTTAAGTCGTGAGACCTCTCTCCTCAGAACCTCATTCTCTTGCTGAAGCATCTCGCCAACCTGGTTGATCTAGAAATCATCGAGAAGCTTTGCTCACAACGCATTCACTTCTTTTTACACTGAAGCACCAACCTCTTCCATCTCCTGGAGCCTGTCCTTCAGCTTGGCCACAAGTTCAGATTGCTCCTTATACTTCTGATTCCTAGACCTAAGGGATTTGCAAAGCTTATCGAAGGCCCGACGAACCTCAGGACTCGCATTAGGACCCAGGGTCCTGCCCAGTTGAGAAGTAGCAGGAATGTAATCATCCACATCAATTAACTACAAGCAATTGAAAGACGAGGAAAAGAAAGAAATAAATCAGTGCACTAAGAAATATAAGCCTTTTTCATTAATGAAGATTAAGATTACATCGAGAAGTAAAAAGAAAGTTCACAGACAGAAAAATTTGAAAATACAAAGCAATCCTAGCAGGTAACTAGTAGCAACCTCAGCTTGCCCAGAGGTCGATGGCTCTTTCCCTTTGTTAGCATCAGGAGTAATCTCTGTCACCACAATAAGGCAAGCATCAGCAGGGGTCATCTGGGGGACAGGGTCAGCACCTCCAACAGCTGGGGCAGGGACTTCATCCATGATTGGCTTCGGACCCAGGTCATGCTCGTTAAATAGAGGAGAATCGATATCGATGCCAACAGCCAAAAGGGCCTTGCTCCAGCCCTTCTTGAAGTTCAGACGACTAATATAGCCTATCTGAACTTCAGCGTCCTCATACGCTGTAGCCCAACCATAATTATATGAGTCCTCCTTGGCAGTGACATCCTCAGACTCCTTCTTCTTCATCTCTTCAGACATCACCCTATTGTCCTCAACAACCGCTAGTTTGCTCGAGCAAACCAGGTTATAGGCCTATCGCAGCTCTTTCAGATCCTTGAATGTCGCGTACTTCTCCTTGTCAGCAGTAGCAAGTGCCAAGTCGAATGAAATCCAAGCAGTGTCAACGGCTTTAAAGCTAGCCTCGAGCTCTTTACCCTTTAGCTTCAGGGCAGCATTTTTGCTATTTTTCTTCACCAGCTCATCATGTGAACGATACAGCACGGCGAAGTCAGTAATAAACTGTAGAAAGAAGATGATGTTAAAAAAGGGAAACTATGCAATTCATAAAAACATGGGAGAGAAGGGAAAAATCTTACCAAACCTAGCCTTTGACTAGCCTGAAGGGCCAATTGCTCGGACCCTATCGCCCTTTGGTGATCAGCTGGGAGGACAACTCTCTCTAGCAGAGCGGGGGCTAACTGAGGGGAGATTGCAACAGAAGCCCCCTCAGGCAGCGCGGACACCGGGACTAAGGCCTGCCCGGCCTTCGTCCTCGCTTCCACCCTCCTCTTCTCCTCCTCTCTCTCATTCTCTTTCTTTTTCCTCTCCTCTACCCTCCTCTTCTCCTCCATCTTCTTATTTTCTTCTTCCTTTTTTCTCTCTCTCTCTCCGTTACCTCCTCCTCTTCCTTCCTCTTTCTCTCCTGCTCCTGAGCAAAGGACCGGGAACCAGTAGCCACAGCCCCAGAGCCAGATTTTTGTTTCTTTGACCTTTAAGCGAGAAGCATATGGTCTTCATCATCATCATCTCGAATCAGGTTCTTCCGTGGAGGAGCCATCTCCTCGCTCGAACTACTGGACGTGCTCGATAACTCTCGAGCTTCAGAGACCACACCACGATCAAAGGAGCTGCTAATATCAGAGCTACCTCCACCTAAATTACTAACTTCTCCTACAAAGTCACTTTCAGAGCTGCTCTCCTCCTCGTCCAACTGAATAGGATCCGCAGCAGTCTCTTCGGGAAAATAAAACTCTGGGATACTGTCCACAGGCCTTGCTATGAAGCTGGAGCCAACGTTCTTGTACTCGAGCAGAAAGGCAGCAGACCTGGGATGCTCACCGTCACCCAAAGGCTCCCTAATATTCCAAGCCTTAATCAATTTCGAGAGACGAACCTCGCTGAGAGAGGGCTCTAAGTTCTTTGACCTCGCTGTGGAAGAAAAAGAAAAGAAGAGTTAGAAAGATCACAAATCAACAAAAGTCGAAACAATAGTGCAATGTTTACCTATGTATTCTTCCCCATAAAAGGGAACAGAGAACTTCTCAGACCTGGACCCTTCAAATTGGGGAGAAAACTGCCAATTTCTAATAAGGAAACCTTCTTGCCAGTAGTCCTTATCGGAATCGGGTAGATTTACTACCAATACCCTGTCAGGGCTCCTAGCTTTGAGGTAGAGGACACCAAATCTGGTTCGAGAAAAGGAGTAGCAAAAACAGACCTCGGTGAGCCCTAACCTAGTACCATACAACTGATTTATCCTATGTATGCCATTTACTATTTTCCACACATTGGGCGAGCATTGTGCAGGAACAATATTAAAATAGCCAAAGAAATGCAAAAAAAAGTCATTGGGAGGAAAAGTTAGTCCTCCTGGGAAAGCAACAAGACGTGGATCCAGTGGGCATCATCTATATCTCTAACGTTTCTAGGAGAGGAGGCATAGCACTCAATATCTACCCACTCAGGGATGTTGTAAAACTTCCTAAACTCAGAGACCGACCTATTCCCAATCTTCTCCATTGGAAAACCCTAGAAAACTACAAACTCAAAGAGAAAGTATAGAGAAAAGGTACAGGAAACTTACAAGATAGAAGATCGACTCGAATGATGAAGAAGCACAGGCCCAAACGACAAGGAAACAACGAGAATGGAGATTAAGAGAAGAAGGTACGAAGTGCTAGAACTCACAGAAAATGGAAAAGTGCTGGAAAGATTGAAGCGACGGTAGAAAAGTAACTATCCCAAGAAACCTTCAAATTTTTCTAATCATAGTGCACAAGGTATGAAGCGAGTGCCGTCAAAATCAACTTCAGAGCTTTCGAAGAATTGCAAAAGAGCCATTATGGCTAATCATTTAAATTTATTGAGCCCATAAACATGGCCCAACAAACTTAGGGTAAATTGTGGGTACCCAAAATTAAGACCATGGGCCTGGACGAGTAGCCCAATTCTGGCAACCTAAAGTCCAAGTCCCCCACCTCTTATTCTGAATATGATCCGGTCTCTTCCCATGTTCCCATGAAGGGAGGTTATAGGGAGAGATGGAAGACGTGGGGGAATCCATCACCCCCACTTACCTAAATGTACATGTATATATATAAAACCCTCGGTTCGGGGAAAAGGGACAAGTTGTATTCTCTGTAACCACTCTCCGGAGTATATAAAAATAATACCGACTGCACCACCGTGGACATAGGCACATCTTTGCTGAACCACGTATATCCTCTGTTGTGTGATTGTCATTTTACATTCCTTGTTCTTATTTGGTGCTTTCCTTTCTCTTATTCATTTGTGTTGCACAATAATTGTCACCACATAAACTATACATACACTTTCCATACCTTTGTTTGGAATGTTGCTTGGGATTGAATGATGTTGTTGTGATGTCAGTTGCAATTTAGGCATATGAGAGCGAGAAAAGTAAAGAAAATAAAGTAGTGAGAAAGTGAAGAAAAAGAGAAAGCAAAAAGCAAAAGAAAATAAAAGAGAAAAATGAGAAAAATAAGAAAAGTAAAGAAAAAGAAAGTTGTAAATGTTGTATATAGTTCGATAAGATTTGATTACTCTCCCCGATGATATATCTAATGCCTTTTTGAAACTTATTTTCCAATTTTGATATTGCCCGCAGTTTCCCATTATCCCGAGTTTTCATCCCGAGCATTTTGAATCCGTATATACATTCCTTCATTTCGTACCCTAGCCTAGCCTAAATTACAACCTTATAAAGTCCTATGTGATCTTAAGTAGAATTAATTCAAAAGTTTAAATGGTTTTGATAATCTATGAAAATACATATCGCCTCCTTTATGAGCGGTATCTTTTATTGAGATTACAGTTTTTCATTTTATATGTAGCGTTTTTCATTTGTGACATGTGTGCGGACTAGTTTCCATTTACATTTACTCTTTATGCCCGCATTTTCCGTGTGTTACCTCCCTGTTTCGAGTGAATTCACTTGATGAGTATAATGCCCGTGAAGATTAAATTTATGCCTGCTTTAATGTTTATCCGATTTATTTAAGTTTTTTCCAAATCATACTTTGCATGTGCTCACCCCCCTCCCACATTTTAAGGTTTTAATTCTATGAGGTGGATTATATAATGTTAACGATTCAGACTTTTGTTTGAATTCATTCACTTTGCTAATAATGCGTATGAAATATTTTTCGCTTTTGTTGGGCTTGTCGCAAGTTGGTTTGGGCATATTTTGAAGAAACCATGTGATGTTTATGGGTATCATCCCTGAAAACCCTTACGAGACGACACTCGTCCACTAGGGTGACCTAGGGGTTTAACGACCTATTGTATACGTTAAATGAAATCGAATCTCCCACAAAAGTGGCCTTTTGCTCTTATACCATACCTTTGTACTATCTCCTGCTTTTGGTTTTCTTGTAGTTCTTGTTGCATACTATTTCATTGCTAGGGGCTAGCAATGTGTAAGTTAGGGGGTGTGATAATATGAAAATATTACGTATTTCATCCCTCAAACTGATACATTTTAGCCCACACGGGTATCTTATTCCCTATATTTATGCTCGTTAACTAGACAACCTCGAATTTCTTTGTTAACATGTTTTTCATGGGTTATTTGAGCTATTATAGGTATTTGGATGCTAAGTGTGAAGTTCGGACACTTTTCGCTCGATTTCCGTATGCGATTGCACGTTCAATGGAAATTTAGTCTTTTCATAGCTTGGGTACATGGCCCAACATCTCACAGAAGTTGTAGCCCTCCTCGCAAGCTTCGCGTGGCCATAAACGGTGCGCGATTCTGATTCAGAATGAAGAAGTTACGGCAATTTGAGCGGAGGAGAAATGTAAACATGCCAAAACAGGAGGAATTGAGAACCAGCGCTGCTTGATCGATTGATCCTTTGGTTTTTGCCAATCGTGGGGAGACATTGGGCTTTGATATTTACCATCGATCGATCGATCACAGGGGATCGATCCCCTGTTTCCAGCTGATATTTTGGCTTTTATTTTCTTTTCTCTTTTCTTTTTTATTTTAATTCCGCTTACTATAAATACCAATTTTGTTGTAAATATAATATATGGAAGAGATAGAATAGATTTTAGGCTATAATATCTTAGGGTTTGAGGGTTTTTGGAGAGTTCTTCTTCAATTCTTCTTGGTTTGACATCCAATTAGGTTGTATGTTGCACTATTCATCCTCCTCTCCATTTAATAAAGTTGTATTTCCTTAATTTTTGCTTTCATAATTAGATTTACATGTTTTCATAATTAGTTTTACATGCTTTCTAGTGTATATTTATCATGTTCATTTACCGCGTTTTTAATATGCCTTGTAGCTAATTTAGTCTAGGTTGTGTTTGAATGGAAATCACTCGGGTTGACGCGTTGCTTTGCTTTGGTGATGGTGTTTACAGGTCTATTTCGGGTGCGTTGTCCTAGTTATTGTGCCTAGGAGATTTTACGGGGCATATCATGTATGTCCCGTGCTTACGACCTTGCGTGCGTAATTTCTGGAATATTTGTTGACGCCAAAATCTTATTAGGCTTTTATGCGGATTTAGGGGCTTGACAACCCTTGGTTCAATTAACTGTCTAAATGAGACGCATTTGTAATAACTCGTCGACCCATGTGACCATTTTATACTAATTAACTCGGGTGAGGGATATTCGACGCAACCTATAGTTTTATCGCTTTGTTAATCTAGTTTCAATACACTCTCCTTGATCAATATTTCCCTTTTATGCATCTTTTCATTTTTAGTTTGTAATTCACCTTTTTCCTTTTTATTTCGGAGTACTAAATCATATAAATTCTAGCAAATCGTCCCTGTGGATTTTTGATACCCGACTTACCATTGTGCTTGCCTCGCAAGTGTAGTCGTAATTTAAGTTTATTTGTATTATCGCGATAAAATAAAAACAACGACTGTGCCCTTACATGTGCACACCTTTCATTCGACGATCAGTAGCCCATTCAATTCGATGAGAATAACCTTATAACAATAGGTCCCCTTATCAGTGATAAAGGCTATCTTCTCTGCGTCGGCCGTGTCCATAAAAAATTAGTAGTAGCCGGAGTATGCATCCATGAAACCCGTCAATTCATGCCATGCTATAGCATCTACCATATAATCAATTCGAGGGAGAAGGAAGTTGTCTTTAGGACAAGACAGGTTCACATAAGTGAAATCCACGCACATTCTCCCCTTGTCGTTGGCTTTTGGTACTATGACAACATTTGAAAGCCATTTAAGGTATATCACCTCTGTGATGAAGTCGGCCTTCTCAAGCTTTTTAACATATTCCCTAATAACCTCGTACTTCTCCCTAAAGTAGATTCTTCTATTCTGCTTTATCATATTTGCACTATCAACAACGTTCAACTTGTGAGACATTACTTTTGGGTCAATCCCTGGCTTGTCATCATGACACCACACAGATATGCTTTGTCTCTTCCTAAAAAATTCAACAATCTCATCCTTGATCTCCTATTTTATTGCTTTGCTGATATGGATGGTTTTTCTGGCTCATCCTCATTGAGGGTGATCGATTCTACCTCTTCCACGACCTCCCCTTTCTGAAGTTTTATCTCTTCTCTGGGATCAAGGGTGTCAATGTTATACCTGGTGGTTATTTTCTTGTGTGCTTCTCTCTCCTATGCTGAGTTAAAGTAGCATTCTCGTGCTGACATTTGGTAACCTTGAACTTCCCCTAACCCATATATAGTCGGGAATTTTATCAATTGGTGGAACCCTCGAAGGCACGGCCTCAAACTTTTTGAGAGCTACCCTTGCTAATATGAGGTTATAAGCTGAGAAGACTTTCTCATCCATTATAAAAATGTTGATCTTCTTGGTTAGCCTCTTTGGCCACTCGTCTCCCTTTCTGCATCCATTTCGTACATCCCCAGAGGTTAAACCTTTTTTCCACTAAAATCTATTAGAGGATAGTGGTATGGGATGATCCTATCCCGACTAAGTCCTAATCCTTTGAAGCATGGTCATAACATGATATATGTAGAGTTTCCTCTATCAACCAAGATTCTCGACACCTCACACCCATGTACTCTGGTGGTAATAACGAGCGGGTCTTCATGAGAATCTAGGATACCCTTGAAATCTAGTCTTGAGAAACCGACTATGAGGGTTTCCATATCCACTTTCTTCCTCTTCTCGGTCTTAACATCAATAGAGGCTGAGTTTATAACCTCGACCTTGGTTATTGCCTTAGCCTCGGTAAGGTGCTCCTTGCGGTCATCCACCTTAGAACCTCCTCCTGCTAGTAATCCATAAATCATGCCCACACCAATTGAGATGATGTTTAGACTCTTTACGGTAATGCTATCATCCTTTGGTGGGAGATCCGGATCATCACTGTCATCATCCAAAGGGTTATCTCGCTTGGTTGGAGCATCCACTCTGCACTATTATTTCTCCTATATCTAGGGTCATCTCAGCCTTGGCCTGAACCGTACTTATTAACATATTTCCTCGACTTACCAGATTTCAACATTTTTTTATCTCATCTTTGAGGGCGAATCATTATCGATGATGTGCCTGTGATCTAGTGAAATTCACAACAAGGATTTCTATTTCTCTTTTGAGGAGACATCTTTAACTTTTTCGGCCATCTAAGAGACCGATCATTTTTTATCTCATTTACAATGTGCTCACAACTAATTATTAAAGGTGTACAGTCCGTAAACTTGTCATATATCGGCCTTTTCTTACTATTCTTCCCCTTGTACTTCTAAACCTTTCCATTAATGTGGGCTCTTTTTTCTTCATCTTCTTTGGCGGCCATTGCCTCCTCTACGTTCATGAATCTCCCGGTCGTAGACAGGAGTTCAGTCATGGACTTTGGAGGGTCCTTGGCCAATTTCCATAATAACTTTCCTTTATGAAGACATCCCATAAGGGTTGTCATCACAATACTTTCTTCGTAGTCTTTGACTTCCAGCTTCTCCTTATTAAAACGGGCTATATATTCCCTCAGAGTCTCATCCTTACCCTGTTTGATCTACAATAAGTGGGTCATTTTCTTCCTACGTTTTACCCCAAAGCAGAAGTTATGGAAAAACTATCGGCCAACTGTTAAAATTTCTACTAGAGTTCTTAGAAAGGGAGGTGAACTATACGTGGGTTTCCCCTGTCAACGTGCTTGAGAATGCTCAGCAACTTATCTCATCTCATCTTATATGGAGTATATGTCGGAGGCTGACTGATACATCTCCACATGATGCACCAAATTTTTTCTCCCATCATACTTTAGAGTAACTACCAACGCCTTGAACTTGGTCGGGGTTTGATGGTTCAGTATCTTTGCCATTAATGGAGATCCTTCAGCATATCCCCTCTACAAGGGGTCTCGAATTTTCATGATATCACCTATTTTTTTCACCAACCTTTGTATGAACTCATTCAAGGGCTTGTCTACTTCAACTTCATCTTTTGTAGAGATAATATTTTCCCCATCCCCTTATCTAACGTCTGGCCGAGATGATCATTCTTTGTTAGTCGGTCGAGTCGAGGGTACCCTATCTGGACACCGAAGTCGACTAATGACCTCTTTTTGCTCCTCTCGGTCTTGGGGAGGAATGCAGTCGTCTCTTCTCTTATTTCTTCATGAACTGATAACACTCCTTGATATAGATAGACTATTCCTCAGGTCTCCCTGAGCGCCGAGCCTATCAAAATTTGGCCCTATGCTTAACCTGTCTAAGGCTGATTGTCTTAGTCCACAGTCCAGGCTAGGCATGCTCTCTCGGTTGGGCCTTCTCCCTTGGTCCCTACTCTACCTAATAGGATGCATAGTTCCTTTGGATATCTCATGAGGTTCCCAACATTCGAACTCTCCCTCTTCGTTGTCAAGGTCGTCCCCGACTAAGTCATCCCGGAGTTCTTGACCTTGTCGCCCCAGGCATAAATTCCTGGGGTAAAATTCTACTCCAATGTCGCCCATCCTGGCTGCAAAATTCTGCCAAAATATAGCAAATTAGTTTTTCATTTGATGTTGGCTAGATATGAGGGAGAGGAGTTCAATCACCACCTCAACCATTTTTGACTTGGGCGTGCTTGACTAGAGCTTGCACCACCTCTATGTGGTGGTTCCAGTTGATTCTCAGGTAGAGGAGGTGGATCCATTGCCATTGATGTAAGATGTTTGAGCTATGATCTATAGAAGGGGAAATTGAATGCTTAACATGAGCTCATTCAATGGTGAAACAAATCCATAAATTTGAAGGACTGGTTCACCACTAGAGACACTAATGAGTATAAGCTAAAATAAGGAAAAGATGCCTATCCTCATTCCAACAGACTGCGTCAGATTGATGATGCTATAATTAGCACCGCCAGATCAAAATGAAACTATGAATAGCTTAAACTCAATTACAACACAACAATGGACATGGATATATGTATATATGATATAAGGATATGAGGGTAAGAAGTTGAACTCAATGATTTAAAGTGGTTCAGCCAATTCAACCTACATCCACTGTGTGAGTGTGTGAGAAGTCCACTGGACAGGGGCATTAATGGCCATGGATACAACACTTAAAGAGCTCTCTCTCTCTCTCTCTCTCTCTCTCTCTCTCTCTCTTCTGCATACAATTGGATAGAGTTTTGTTAGGGTTCTTAATGAGGGATACCTCCTCATGGAGAATATGAAGTGTATATATAGGTCTTGGGTGGTCTAATGTACCCCCAAGCATATGATCAAATTGTGCATAAGGAAACTCTTAGTAAGATGTAGACACATGCCTTTAGCACATGGGCACAATAATGTTTTAATATTCCCTCACATGATGGAATGATCTTGTTATAACATAATTGTCCATGTGTGCATACTTCTTTCGTACTTACATATGCTCACGTTCCTGGGCATCATTTTCTTCAATCTCGGCCTGAGAGTGTACGAGGTTGATAATTCCAATAGGATGGTCCCATGATGTCATAAGTATGGCCTCGTCTAAATAGATCAGGCCAAGGTTGGATTAACTAGATCACTCCTGTTATCGATTGTGGCAAAGTACGAAGATAGTGCTAGCCGAATAAACGATTCTCTTATGGTTTTGACTTTCCATATGGCCGAGTCTAGTTGAGGCAAGGTCAGCCCTTATTGGGACGATCCCTCCAATGACACGTAAGGCTCTTATGATATCTCAACCATGATATGTGACGCCACTCGTCCTAAGAGACAAGGGTACACTTTGGCCATATCAGTGAAACATCCAAAATCACTATCCAAAGCATATGGTAGCATAGCCAGTGATGTGGAGCTCATTAAAGTATGTGGATATTAAAAGATTCTAAGAAAAAGATAATGAAAGGTGAAACATGTAAAGAAATGTGTTATGTACTGAATATGAGAAAAGACAACCTAACTTTAACAAATTGATAAATGTTCCGATAAAGGATAACACGGACAAGTAAATGTGAAAATTGATTAATTTCCATAAGGTAAAGGAACGGTAAAGTGAAGTGATTAAGTGGGTAGTTAAGCAACCTAAAGAGGTTTAACCCATATTTAATACAAGAGTGTGTTCATGAAAAGTTTTCAAGAAAAATAAGTATTTTCTAACTTGGTGCTTGCGTGCGTTGAAAGGTAATTTTCAATGAAAATACTAACGTGAATTGGTATGAATAACGAGAGTTTTTTTTCGAGATTAAGGTGAATTAATTTGGATAAGTAACGCTTTTAGAATAAAATGGTTTCATGCATTTAAGTATATATATATATATATATATACACACATATATATAAAGTAGTTTCACGTGCACATACATATAACGTGTTAGAGTTTTCCTTCCTCCATCCGATTTTATATTGCATTGTAATTTTCCACTGGGCATTTGGCTCATTCCCTCGTCTTTGTAATGGCAGGTTGGGTGTGATTCCGTATTTTGAGATCATTGATGTAGTAAGTATTCTTTCATTTTATGTACGGGTGTAAATGGATGTTCGAAAATCCAAAACTGTCCGATATCTCAAAAAAATGAATATTGATACGGATATGGATAATGTGTTAAAATATCCGAAAAATGGATACAAATATGAATAGTATGTATATCCGACATGGATAATACATATCTGAGGTGGAGGATTCATATTTGCGTATACCCATTATTCGGATATTCGTACCGTATTATATTTAATAATAATTTATTATAAATATCTATTATATATTGTTATTATATATAATATTTATTATAGATAATGTAAAATACAAATATACAATACAACAATGTTGATTGTCACTTTTTATTCATTTAAAAAAAATAAAGAAATAATACTTTTAAAAAATCAAAAGACAATGAGTGTCATGAAAATGAAAAATAAAATAATTGAAAAGAACAAAAATTGGATAAAACAAACTCGAACAAAACATTTGACCTAAAACCTCTCTCCTACATTTTAGTCGTTTTCTCCTTCTCCCTCATTTTTTAGTACACACCCTCTTCTCCAAAATCTTCTCTCTACTTGTAACTTGGTAAGTCCCCCCCTTCCTTCTCTACCACACATGCACCTACAACTCACACATATGCACTCACAACAACACACACATACACACAGATGTACACAACAATATAACGCACACACACACATAAACAACACACACACGGAGATGCACATAGGAATACACATGCACACAGAAGCACACAACAACTGATAGGGAAAAATTATTGATTCTAATTTCCATGTTCTTGATTATGAAATGGTAGATCAATTTATTGATTGTAAATTATTGATCCCTAACAGTTAAGGTTTGATATTGTTTTTTACAGTAGTGTTGATATTATATGTTAAAAGAGGGAAGTCAACTGCAATTGATAAGTAACGTAAACGGACATGAATATTATTCGAATCCAGAGAATTCGAGAGGATACGAATATGGATAGTCTCTTTAAATATCTGGGTGGATTTAGATAAATATATGGATAGTGCATCCAGACAACAGATACGGTTATGGATAGAATGGTATACGCTCCGTATCCGTCCATCTACCACCCCTAATTATAAGTTTGTAGCTCTGTATGCTTGTATTATAGGGATGGTTCCCATGGATCCCTCACATAGCTTGATTTGAAATGAAAATCGCATTCTAAACAAGTGAAATGTTAATTAAATAAAATTGGACTACCAACATTTTGTAGGTTATTTCATTGAACTTCACACCTAATGCTCGGGACCGACTGGGTTGACCATGGATAACCCTTAAATTTAGGCTGAGGCATTACAATTGGTATCAGAGCCAGGTTCAAGGTTCCTTTTGGTAGTGACATGGTGAGGTCGGTAGTGGATCTTTCGACATCGATGTTGGTTTTAGGTTGGTCACGTTATATTGGTGGTAGTTTCATTCTTTTTTCTTGATGGTGGAATCAAAGAGATTAGCACAATGGATAATCAATTTCCAAGTGGCATGCAACCAAGTTAGTTGTTATTAATCGCTTTTATGCTTCCGATTTAGATATCTTTGTAACTTGCGAGTCTTTGTGCGATCCAATAGTGGCGACACAAAGATTTTTAGTGTGAGGTGCTTGGGTGTCAACCCTTGATGATATAAGAGGTATGTTAAGATGTTGATAGAGCTTAATGGCATCCACTGAATTAAAGATATGAATTATGTAAAGTCAACTATGGAGATTTGGTGACTAGAGCATCATGCCTAATTACTATTGATTTATAATGAGAATGCATTAAGTTTTGGGGTGCGATACTTTCAGATAGATAATAATTATAAAGTAATTAGGAGAATTTTATCCTTGGGGTAGTAGCATGTTGTAAGCCAATCAATGATTTGGTGAACCTGAGGAACTGTGTTTGTCAAGATTTAGGGATATGTACTTGATCAGAGTCGGTAAGATACCATTATTTCTAGTAAGTGTCTCGGTGGCTGTTGGGTTAAAGTTGTCCCTTGCAAGGTGTGATGAGAGTTACCTGAAAATTGCATTAAGTATGCAACATATGCAAGAATGATGGTTAAGGACACTTAGGAGTGAACTCTAGACAGTCTTGTATATCAAGGCTTTAAGGGATATGATGCAATTTTAGGGAATATGATCCCTAGTGATGTTAGTGAAGTAAACCTAGAGGCTTACAAGTTTTATTTGATATACCATATCCTTCTCAAATCCATATTAGTGTCAGTTTATGGTTTGGTACATGGTATATGGACACAACCATTTAGAAGGGAGATAAGATTATTATCTAAGTATCACGGCTCGTTTTAGCAACTTAATTAATGGATTGATGTGAGGCAATTCCAGTGTGAGTATGGTTTGAGGGCATCTTGGAGTGTCCGTAGGAATGATTGTGTGTGACATCATCACGAATAGAAATCAACTTGTTGTGATGTCTTAAGATGTTCACTGGTTAAGGTGCACCATATGTAGAGGCTTATAAGCTAGTATCTTTGTTAGCACCTAGTAATGTATTGAGAAGTTTGCAGAGCGTACCTACGATGGGAAAGTTATGGATAGTGAAATCTTATCGGGATTTGGGGACTTTTATGTGTAGTATATTCGGTTTCCTTATGGAAATAGTTAAGTTTGGTATTATGAAGTGTCAGCATACTACTAATGATTGTATTAAAATTCAGGTGATGATCTCGGTATATTGGTCAAACTCTAAGGAATTTAAATGTGTAGTTCTTAGCAAGGTCATCCAATTTGATGTAAGTAGGTGAGGTAACCTTCTATAGATAATTGAAGATTAGTACTACAATTGGAAATAATACCTTTGTCATAAGATGGCTAATGTGGGAAGTGTAGTGCTTGATTCCTATGGGTACTAGGAAATAAAATTGGGACCTAAATTGATGGTGTCATAAAAAAGACTTGAAAATGGCTCCCAGAGGGGATATCGAAGTATGATTAAAATGTTGGCATGTGTCGATAGCCTAAGTTAGGATAACCCAATAAAGATAAGGTCTAGTTCTTTTGACGTCTTTCTAAGTCGGTACATATTAGATGATCTATACATATATGGTACTAACTACCCTCGGAATTCTAATGGCTACTTGTGTGGCCGTCATGTAATTTTAGGAGGTAAGATCGGTGATGGTATCGTGTAGGTAAAGTTTTACTATAAGGTTAATATTTCGTTCAATGGGGTTCTTCCTAAGGAGACATTTGGGATATGATCATAGTATGATAATATTGACAACAACCTATATGTATTGTTTTAGTCACAACATTGCTAGAAAGACGAAAAAAGTTATATTGATAAAATAGTTAGCATTTGTCGACCAGAGTAGATCACGTTCACCAACCCTTAAGGAGGGAACTACACTGTTCGAATTCCTATAGAAGAATAAGTTATTATGTTTCTTTCCTCTTGTAATAATGAGTGGTAGCAATTCAATTCGTCACAGTAGGAGATTTGTGCAAGGATGTGGCTAGGTTAGTACCTAGTGAGAATATTTGAGAGGAATTATACTTAGGTTCTCTTTTCGTAAGCCATAGTCCATTCATAATCCATAGTCCTTCGGTTCAGGTAATTGAGGAATGTTACTCCCATAACTATGGTATCTAGGATTTCTACTATGTCATGGTACAATGCGGTTTGGCCCTATAGGGCATGGGTGGATCTGGCATAGACAGTGCAACTAGATAACTAGGTGCGCCCTTGTCTAAGGTGTCCTTGCTATTAGAAAAAGTTCTATGTACGGGTGGCTACGCTCTCGGCCACACAGTTTGCTCATTGTATCGATTCTCCTTCGAATTAGTGACCTTAAGATTGGTCGGTGTGGTAGTGAATTACTCTGGTTATAAAGAGCAGGATGATGACTTGAGGACATTGTATAGTGTTAAAAGTCTAGGAAATATAGCGCTAAGTGTTGCTTTCCATGATGCGTAGATTGGTTTAGCACCTAGGAGAGTGTTCCCTAGTAGTACATTTAGTGTGATCTAGGCTCACAAAAGGGCCCCTTTGGGAGGGTATTGGTTGAACGCGTGATTTGGAACTTAGTAGCATTTCTCCCTGATGTGAGTGACTAGAGATACGAGGTTAGTATAAAGCATAAGTGAAGTGGTGTGGTCAGGACAACCTGAGAATTCGTGGAGGCGCAGGACGTGTAGTCTTAGTATATAAAATGGTTCTTGGTGATAAATCAGGTGTCAATGGTATTACAATTGAACTTATATGAGTGTAGGTCAGTCGAGAATTTTGCACGGTAGAGACTCCAGTATGATTTGGCTATTAGGAAAAAAGCCTTAAGACTTGATTGAACATGGTCACTGAGTAAGTGGAAATTCGAAGACTGTTAGGTGACTTTGACGGCTAACCTGATGGTTAACATTTGAACGTGTTGCATGTTGAACTTTTTGGTGGCCACTCCTACGAGAGAGCGTATTATATAATTTTATCTATTGAGAAATTTGATGATTTAATCTTAGAGGATTTATTTAACTTATAATTAGGGCCGGTAGTATGGGCTCTTGAGGATGAAACCGCCCATAATCCACCCAAAATAATGTGTTTGGATCGCATTAATTATGTTCGTGGGTCAAAATGGTTTGAACGATCCAATAAGATGGTTTGTTGGGGGGTTATTAGCGGGTCAAAATGGTTTTGGACCCTCACAAAATAAAACTCAAATTACTAAAGAGTTAAAAGATTTTTTTTATTAAAGTATTTACTTGTATATTTTTTTTCAAAATTATTATACCATATTTATTTGTATATGGTATAATAATTGTTTTTTTAAAAAAAAAAAGTGGGTCAACCCGATCCGGGTTTGACCTGACCCAACCCGGATTTAACCCGACCAATTCTGCCCAAATTATTATGTCTGACCCGCTTTTGACCCGCCCAAATTTATCCATATCCATTTTTGACCCGTGCATAACCGCCCATAACCGCCCATTTGCCACTACTACTTATAATACAAGTTGGTAAATCCCATGAACTTGAGAAATTAGCGGATTCATAATTTCGTGGAAGGAATTTTCTAAGGAGGGAGGAATGTAATATCCATGCTCAATATTTTCTTATTTTTCCTACGCAAATTGTGATAATATGAAACCTTGAGAATTGGATCATTAATATGGGATTTTCCTCTATATTTGATTTACAGTTATGGCATCCATGATAATTGTTGAAAGTTTGTGGGTGAAATTGGAGTTTTAGGGATTCTGGATAGATCGAATTGACCTAAAACCCATTAAAACGAGATCATCATTTTGTTCGAACGGAGTTACTGGTGGTTCGAACGAAAATACCAGTTCGTTCGAAGTGTACATATAACAATGATCCAACAACCCTCAAATCTATAAATTTCCATCCTCGTTAGAAGGTCATTCGATAGGAGATCTAATGAGATCTTAATCTTATTCCATTGAGGTCCTATTCTCATTCAAATGACCTGTTCAGTAAATTTTAGATCGAGATGCCCTTGTGTGCTGTCGCATTTTGGACTGTTAGATCGATGATGTGTTGACTCATGGTGAGTCTAGACGATCCAAAATAGGGATTTTAGAGTTATTGTGAATTTTTATAAGGTTATGTTGGGGGTGTTTGGTGGTTAGAAGAAGAGAGAGTGGGGGTGGGTCCCCCCACCATTTTCAGCATTTCCCCCTCTCCCTCTATCTCGTAGTGAGATTTTCCACTTCTCCCACCACAACAAACCACCATACACGACCATGTCTCCACCTTATGCCACCACATATTGGAAGTATTCAACCATATTCAATCCCAATACAGCCATTTCGTCCATAGTTGAACAAAGCTACAAAATTGGGGTCATTATTAGAAGTTTTTGAGGATGAAGAAGTGGAAATTTAGTAGATTTGTAGGGGGTTTTCCTGGAGCTTTCATAGAGATAAGCTTTATGGAGCTAGGCAACCTCCTTGAGGCATTATTAGGAGCTGGGCCGTTACTTTTACCTTCCCTTTAATCTAACCATTTTTGGATCTCCATTTGAGGTGGAAAAACTCTACTCTTAGTTTAACACTCTATTTTGCACATTAGTAGTCTTGTAGCTAGAATTGTTAAAGTAAAATGCATACATGACTTAAGAAGATGGTTTATTAAGATTTCGTGTAACTTGTTTATAAATGATTTCAAAGGCTTTAAGAAAAATACTATGATTAAGGAATGTTGTATACATGATGTATTTTAAGAAGTTTGTTGTTAAACATTTTATTGAATAAAATGTTTTGAAAATAATAATTATCTTTCCAAAGATATTTTGGGTGGACTAACTTTTAAAGTTTTCTACAAAAATGAAGATTTGATAAAGTTGGATATTTGTTTAAGTTTTAAAGAATAAAAATGTCCTGAAGTCTTGAAAAATGTATTTTTGCAAGTATTATGGGATTTTTTTTTAATAAATTGGGTGTTAAGCTTATTATCTTGGATTTTAGGCTCGAAATTCTTCTTCCCATGTATGTAAACTTTTAATATATTGATAATAAACACATAAACATGTTTATTGATGTTTTTAATGAGTTGTAATTTGAAATAAAGAAAATAAAAAAATTTAACTCTTACGGTGTGTCAAAAGGGTGTTGATAATGTCAAAACTGTAAGGTTTCAATACAACATGAATTAATAAAGAAAATGGTATTTTTCTTATATAGTTGTTTTAGAGGTTCAATGATTTCTTAGAAAATAAAGTAATTAAATAAAGATATTTCCAACTTGAGATGTGTGTGACTCCAAAAGTGATAATAAGTGTAAATAAGCAAAAAACACTTAAGAAGTTAATGTGGGTAACTTAATGGTGTTTTGGAAAATAACACTTGTGTAAATGGATAAGTTTGAAAATAAATGGGTAAAATAGTAATCTTTTGTAAAGTGGTATATTTTTAGGAAATAAAAATATGGGAAAAGGGGTTATAAAAAATGGTCCTAAATGAACATGATTTTCAGAATAAAATCATTGCTAGAGTAAAAAAGGATAAGAAATGATCATTTTATAGTGTAACAAAAGTTGGGGTGAAACCCCGGGCTTTGTTTTTAGCAAGTAAAAGAAAGTGGAGTGATATGAAAATTTTTGCAAAATGTTGAAACATATTAATAATGATTTGGATGACACGAGGATAATTAAGGAGCGTCAGGAGCCTTGACGTTACAGACCCAAAATTACTGGCCATATGGGAAAAGACAACCTAACTTGAATGAATTAATAAATGTTTCCGCAAAGGATAACATGGACAAGTACATGCAAAAATTTATTAATATCCATAAGGTAAAGTAATCTTAAAGTGAAGTGATTAAGTCGATAGTTGATAAGACTAAATAGGTTTAACACATAATTAACGAAAGAGTGTTTTCATGAAAGATTTTAAAGAAAAATAAGTATTTTCTAACATGGTGCTTCCGTGTGTTGAATAGGTGATTTTGAATGAAAATACTAACGTGAATTGGTACGGATAAAGGGAGTTCTTTTATGAGATTAAGGGGAATTAATAGGGATAAGTAACATTTTTGGAGTAAAAATGGTTTCATGCATTTAAGTGTGTGTGTGAGTGTATCTGTGTATGTGTGTGTGTGTGTGTCTATATATATATATATATATATATAGAGAGAGAGAGAGAGAGAGAGAGAGATGATCACAAATGGACCAAAAGATCGAACGTTTTAATGGACCTAATAGAACATTAGAAAATAAGACAATTAATTTTAATCACTTGGTGTAATTGGTCCGCGCTACTGGGCGAAGGTGGATTTTAGAATGGGTCATTGGTTAGGGTTAGGTCTGGGTATGAGCAGGTATTTGGTTAGGTTAGAGAAATCGGGTCTTGGGTTCACTCTGGTGCAGGTGAGGTTTTAGGTTAAGGCTAGTGAAGGTTTCACTGTCCAGAGTAGAAGGAGGAGACGAGTTCGTGTTGGTGTGGTTTAGAGCTATAAGGTTGGAGTTGGAGTTTATGGATGGAGGGGAGGTTGGGATGGATCCGAGTTCGCTATAGGTGGGTTTGAGTTGGTCGATTTTGGGTCTATCACTTCCGGTTAAGGGGTGCATTCTGGTTTTGCCTTATAAGAGCAGGTGGGTATGGTCGAAGTGGGTTTTTGGGTTGAGGAGAGAGACATGGAGTGGGGGTGGGGAGTCTTGACGGAATGATCTCGGTGTCGCTGGCACAGATCAATTACATCAAGGAATTAAATTAAATTGTCTTATTTCTTTAATATTTTATTAGGTCCATTAAAAATTCCATTCTTTTGGTCCATTAGAGAACCCCTCTCTCTCTCTCTCTCTCTCTCTCTCTCTCTCTCTCTCTCTTATATATGGTAGTTGAATGTGGGCATAGATATAATATATTAGAGTCTCCTTTATGCCATTCGATTCTATATTTCATTGTTGTAATTTCCCATTGAGCATTTTTCTCACTCCCTCGTCTTTGTTACGATTGTTTGGGTGCAGTTTCATCTTTTGAGTGCGTTGTATAAGTAAGTATTCTTTTATTTTACATTAGTAGATTTATATGCTTGGATTCCAAGGACGTTTCCCACGAGTCCCTCACATAGCTTGATTTAAAATGGAAATCTCATGCTAAAGAAGTGAAATGTTAATTAAATAAAACTGGACTAATCTCTCTCTCTCTCTCTCTATCTCTCTATATCTCTCTCTTATATATGGTAGTTGAATGTGGGCATAGATATAATGTATTAGAGTCTCCTTTATGCCATTCGATTCTATATTTCATTGTTGTAATTTCCCATTGAGCATTTTTCTCACTCCCTCGTCTTTGTTACGATTGTTTGGGTGCAGTTTCATCTTTTGAGTGCGTTGTATAAGTAAGTATTATTTTATTTTACATTAGTAGATTTATATGCTTGGATTCCAAGGACGTTTCCCACGAGTCCCTCAATAGCTTGATTTAAAATGGAAATCTCATGCTAAAGAAGTGAAATGTTAATTAAATAAAACTGGACTAACAATATTATGTAGGTTGCTTCATTTCCCTTCACACATAACGCTTTGGTCGGACCAACTTGACCATAGGTAACCCTTAAATTAGAGTCACGACATTACACATGTCACTCTTATTAACGTAGTTACCATAACTATATCATCACATATAATGTCCTCTTTTAAAATTTCGCGGATTATTCTACAAAAACTAAAGAAAAAATAAAAATCTTTTTTCATGTAATACGTCTCAACATACACATAAATATGCCAAACTATTTTATGGAACATTATTACTTTGCCTAAAAATCAGAAGGATTGGTTATACATTGTCTCAATTCACTCGATGAATCTTATATGCCTAAATTATTATGGAAGTTAATTTAAAATTCCAACAATCTCTAGAATCGTGTCATTAAGGCCATATATTTTCCTGCTCAACATTTTTTCAGATCAAATAGATCGTCAAACTCATTGTGATTATGAGAAAATTTCCATCCTCTCATTCCAAAATTTGGCACGGGTATAAAGTGGATGATTGGTTTGGGTGTTGTTTCTTTTGGATATCATTAATTGATCCATGATAGACCTCTTTCCCAACTTTTCACTTACAATTCTCCCGCTATTTCCAAAAAAAGGGTTAGTTAATTTAAAATAATAAATAATGACCAGTATCTTTCAGCTTTATCTTCAATTTAACCTATTGAATTTATCCATATAATTTGTATTATTTACTAGACCTTTGTTCCTACTTTTGACATGCCAATTTGGATTCCTAACCCACGAGGAGCATTCTCTATTAAAGAAACTTACACGTCGCTTAACCAAATACATTTTTAATTTTACCACATCTTTACCTTTGAATAAACTCTGGAACGTAAATGCCCTCCAAAGCTTAAATTGTTTACTTAGTTTCTGGCTCACCATGCATTGCCTACTTCAGATATTCTTCATCATTACCATAAACTTTAGTCACCTTCTTGCTCACTTTGTAACATTACTGATAGTAGTCATCAATTTTTTTGGGATTTCCTTTCTTTTTTCCATCTAAAGTCAATGCACATTCTCTCAAACATAGATGTAGTAAATCTTTTAAACAATTTTAACCTCATTTCTCCCAATTCCCCTTAATGGATTAATATGACTAATAATTTGTACTTTGTGGGAATTTTGGAAAATAAAAAATAATGAAATATTTAAAAATAATCCTATAAACATGTTTCTTTATAAAGCATCTGTTAACTTATATTGTAATTCCTTTCAAAAATCCTAACTATAAGATTTTGATACCACACCTATCCTTAGCCAAATTATCTCAATTCAAACTAAATACTGATGATGCGCATTCTTCTAATACAAGATAAGCTTCCGTAGGTGGTATTATATAAAATCATCAGGGCTAGTTTTTATTTTCTTTTACAAATAATATGGGATGTACATCCCCAGTTATGATAGAATTATAGGCCGTCAAAGTGGTACTTCAGTTTGCTATTACGAAAGGATTTACTAATATCGAAATTAAAATTGATTCCCAATTAGAATTTCATATGATTAATAGAGCCAAAGTAACATTTCCAGGCCACAAGGTCTTAATCTATGAGACGCGTGAAGACATACGACGATATACCCATATTACTCACTCTATTTGTTATAGGAAAGCTAATGCCTATACGAACTATTTGGCTACTTTCTCGATTACAAGACCCTTTTGTACTATATTTTTTATTAAGCCACCTCTTTTCTTGTTTTGTTTCTTTCTCGCGACTTGTGTACTTTTATAACTAATCATCTTGTTACCACTAAGTACGCTTGTAAAAGAATTCATAGTGTGGTGGGTCCACGAAAGGAAAAGTTTCCAACCCAACTGACCATCTTACTTTCACCTACAGGAAGGCATGCAATAGGGGAGACTTCCTACGAACTTATGTAGTTCGTAAAAATTCTTACAAACTTCATAAGTTCATAAGAAATCCTAATGACTATTAAAGGTAACATTTGGGTTGTGTATAAGTTAATAACATAGACCCTCCATTCATCCACCATTCTCTCATTCTTCTCCAGCCTTCTTCTTTCTCAACCATTCTACTGTATTCACCACCATATCTCATACATCTTATCCTCAATCAGTTCGATATATCTATAATCCATTCCCATTAATCCTCTAAAAATACTCCTACTATTTAGCAAAAAAATCACCCATTTAATCCTACAAATTAGTTCTAAAATCATGGACAGAAGAAAATGGAAAAAATACTAGAATATCAAAAATTTCCAAAAAATATGGCTCCACCTCAATGACAATTCCGACCCAAGCTTCATCGAGTAAACCTTTTGATACCAGGTACAAGCATTACAACTGTATTTTCAATTGGGAATCACATGCGTCCAACGGGGAGACGTCAATTATTAATGAAAATAAGTTTGAATTTAGGGTAAATTAGGAGGGCTCGGTGAAATTATACAAAACAATCGGAGAAAATAAACCATTGACAAAAGAAATTATCGACGGTGTCGATTATATGTCGAACTTATTTTCGAAGGTGATGCCAAATTCTGATCAATGCATTGTGACAGAAATGATCGAATGTTGGTGGCACACGATGGATACATTCCAACTACCATATGTTAAAATCGCGCTCACTCCCTTCGACTTCATGACGCTTTCTCGTAATTATTATTTCTAATTAAATCCCTTATTTAAAATTATTTATATCAATTCTAAACTAACAGTATGTGTTACAATAATTATCATATTATTTGTGTATATGACAACTTGTTTTAATTTATGTATAGACATCCCGATTGGGCAAGGGTTACCCTTTCAAAACTTGTCAAGCGATAAATACACAAATTTTGTGAACATCATAAATAAAATTTTTCGACAAATTCATATACCAAGAGTTACAGGTGCGATAATTCTTATTTCTGGCCTTAAAAAATACATTGACAATTTTGTGAATGAACAAAATCTACCCAATTAAATGTGGCCAGTCATCTCTTTGGAATTTTTGTTTTACATTATTGGTTGTATATTCTTTCCAAATGCCAATTGAACCTCCGACCTTGGGTATTTATATTATTTCGAGGACGTTATGAAAATTGTGGCCTACGATTAGGGTTTGGCTATTTATTCCTATATTATCTAGTCAGTGGAAAAATTTAGTCGACGATCATTAACAAGTGTCAAATGCATTTGGAAATTAATTGAGGTACATTTTTTAAAATTCTTATTTAAACGTTTACAAATTTTATGTTTCCTTAAAATAATAGTTAATGTATTCTAATCAATTTAATGTATTTACATATTTTGCAGTACTTACAGCACGAGTACATGGCGATGGCATGCTCAATTCTTGTTGATCCATCCTTATATTTATGGCCTCGGATATTTTGTTGGTCAAAGTCAAACAGGAGCCAAGTAAAGGTCCCTCAAAATTTTAATACCTCAGGAAGCCAACATCAAATTGAGATGCGATCACCCGAATTCATCCTTTGGCAGTCGGACGAGACGTTAATGTGTCGACACAATGACGTCATTACATATGCTAATTCTTTATTAGGTTTGTTTATGAGTTGTTGGGATTCCTCATTTAAGGGTTTTTCGTACTTAGGCGACCAGGGAATCCACTATGTGACAGGCCAGATACGTACACCAGACAACCCTCTCCCCTCCCCCCCAGCCCCACAGTAATTTGGGCTCAGTCGCAGAATAGGAATCCCAAGTTGCCTTTGCCCAGGATTGGCCAATCGCAAGAAGAGTATGATGCCTATTTGAAGGCAGTTGCACAGGGGCCATTACTACAAAAGATATCACGATATGTAAACTTAGATTTGATTGGATTTGGTTCAGTGGCACCATCAACGTTGCGCAGTCCACGGGCCCCAACACCGATTAACCAGCCATTTAATTATCACACACAATTTGCATCGGCTTCTCCTACATAGATAAATGCGCAGAAACAGTATTGGAGAGTTGATATCGGCCTATCCCAGGGTGCTTTATACATACGGAGTGTGCAGTGACCGCATGTGATTTGGATGAGGACTTTTGGGGTAATCCATTTGGTGACGATCCGATGATAGGTCTACACGTGAATTTGAGTGAGGATTTTGAATTTGGGCAATGGAAACAGTGACTTTAATTGTAACCTTAATATATGTTATCAATGGATTGATTCATTGTACATTGAAATCAATACATGCTTTTTTTTCAATTCGATTTCATTTTCACAATTTCTTAATTTGTTAATACGTTTAAATACTAAGTAATTGAAATGGTTCATTGTCGCAATTTATTACCACATTAATCATAGTACACGTTTCTAAAATAGCCCACATCTTACATGGGGAAAATTTGATAGTTACACTTCTCCTTCAATCACATTAATGAGATTCGCATTTGTTATGCCTAAAATACATTGGTTTATATTAGAACTGTACAATCCTCTATCACTTTGCACAACGACACATCCTATATTTATTTTTTGTGCAAGTGTAACCTCCGTGAATGCTCTCTAATTAAGGTCCACCCTTATTATGCCCGTATGATCTTCTAACAACAAATACACATTACCTAGAGGAATCATTACAAATTCCTTCAATACGTTAAGTACCTGTACATAATAAAATAATTGTTTGAGAATAAAATGCATCTATATATTAATTTTAAACATAGGTATTACAAAGAAATATGTAAGCATAACTAATGTGATGGGTGGGGTTGGTTCACAAATGTTGATCAATTGAAATGTTGAATGTGTAAGATGTGGCTTGTTCAAATACAATTAGTATTAAGTGAGGCGTAACCCCTTATTAAGATGGGTATCAACATCATAAAGTATTAAATGTTGGCAATGTCCATAGGTGAATCGAAGATAAGCCAATTCAATGTTCGAACTTATATTAAATGGCATGTTGGTACAAAATATGCATGACAAGAAAAATAAATAGATGGGACCAGTAGGTAGCATAGTTGGAGGGAGAAAGAAAAAGAAATTTAGGCACAATGAAGGCAAGGCAGGAACTTCAAACTCAATTAATGATCAATGATGAGTATATTAAATGGGTGTAGGGTATTAATGTTCTCGCGATGGTTCTCAATTGTGGAGGGATTTGGGTAGCAATTGTAGGCTCAAAATTCTATATCCCCTCTAATTTGTTCATCCGGTGTATATATATGGGGGCAAGGTTGCTCGAGTGAGCTTGCATGAGATTGGTATGATTGGGTGAATCAAATTCACAAGATATTGCATTATATGCATGGGATCTCATGGTTTTGGCGGGAAGCCATTCTATTGGCTGGAAGTATTATGGGCATTAATGAGGGACGTGACATGTCAACTTGAGGCTTACCTTAGGATGGCTAAACGGTCAGGTTTGGTGAAATAGGACTACCATACTAAGGATAAACCCACTTAAGTGTTACATTTTTGAGTCCCTAAATGCGAGACGTTATGATGTCGAAAAGTGGTTTAAACAGTGACTCTGCCAGGTATCTGGTCACATCAATCAGGCAGGATGGTACCTGCTACTCGGTTTTTTGGCTGATAGGTGGCTCGAGTTTCCTAGCATCTATTTGCTGGTCAAGAGTTATTTTAGGACCAAGGTGCAAGATAGAGTAACCCCGAGGAGGATCCTTCGAACATGTAAGATTTAAGGGGCTCGACTATTGTGGCTCGAATGACCACTTGTTCTGGATAAAGTGTTTTCCCTAGTGTGCCAAGAGGGTTAGTAATTGTATTCCCAATGTTGATTTATTCTCAATCCTCCAAACCATGTCCCTACGAGGTTCCCAATAGGAGGTTGCTCGAGAGAGCATGTTATCTCTCCCATGCCCTACCAGGCATGGTCCCTCATGGGTATCAAACAACCTCATTCAGAATAAATTTATAAGATAAAGTAAATTACACATCATTCCATTACTTATTATAAATTATTGTCATCCAGGTGACTGTGATCTATGAATTGGATCCTTCAAGCCAGACCCATTGGATAATCTTTTATGTAGGTCTTTCGATCCACTTCTATGAAGAATCTTCGAGGTGGGTCCTTAGGGAAGCCTTCATTTTCTTTCTTTGTGAATCTATCAATCTCCTTGACGAATTTAACCACCCTTTGGTGGGGACACCCCCTACATTTTCCTCTTCGTAGAGATATTTATTTATTGCATAAAGAAATATCTGTACGAAACCCTTTATTGATCTTCAATATTTTCCTTGGGGAAAATAAAGAGGATTATTCAAATTTCCCCCATAGCTCTTCGTTCCCCAAGGCAAACGAGAATCCAAGCATGTCGCTTTAAATAAAATTATCATTTGTTCTTTTGTAGTGTGACACGTGGCGACCCCTAGGTGCGTGCGTGTAATCAATGTCGTTAATTCCTGCGTCAGCCCCTGAAGCGTCATCATTGTAACCTTTGATTTTCTGCAGCCACGCAATCTAAACCATTCATTATTACATTTATTCAAGTGTCACTTTTTTGCCTCCTTTTGGTGTCCGTGTTGCCCCTATAAAAAAAAGGGTATTCTCATTTCAAACAATCACCTTTGGGTTTTTATTCTATTGTATTGAGATTTTGTGAGAGTTTTCTGTCTTTGTCTCTTTCACTCCTTGAACTTGACCTTTCGAACCCATCTCTCCAAACTTCCATGGAACCTATCGTGAAATGAACCCACTCCTCCAAGAGCGCCTCTCCTGAGACTCAAGTGCGCCAACACTTGTGGGAGAGCTACCATCATACTCCATACATTGGTGAGAATGATTGTTTCTGAAAAACTACGAAGAGATTCCTCGATGAACTGGTGCCAAGTGAGGACCCTAACCTGCTAATGGAGGAGGTTGACGACACTGAAGACTTTTCTTATATCCCCACCGCTATCGTTACTCATTTTCGCATTGAACGCGGAGATTTCCCTATTCGAAGGTAGATTTTGAAGCTTCCTTTAGAGCTTCCGAGGGGTTGGGCCCTTCGACTGAGTATATTCATTCTAAGTATTATATTCAGTTAGATCTTGTTGTCTTGTCTTACTCTCTCTAGATGAGTGATATTACCCTTGCCAAAAATAATACCGCCCTCCAGTTGCTGATTTCCCATTAGAGTCATAGGTCACACACTTTTCTGGCCGCCTGGAGTGAGTTCACCATTAACCTTGAAGATGTTACTGAGCTTCTAGGGTTGGAAGGTTTCGATTTTAATACCTTATTCAAAGAGGCCAAGTCCAGCGAGGAAAAAACTTTGAGGGTTGAACTAGAGGTAGTGGTAAAGGATTGAATGGTCACTTACAACAAGTGCACCTATTCTGATGTGCTTCGGTACTTTTACTTAATTGAAGAGAAAGTTGTTATTAGGGCACGTGAGGTGGCCAAGGAGACCACCGGGGGAAGCGGGTGTTAGAACATCCCCCGATAGGGAAGGAATTTGATTACAAAATTGAGTTGGTAGGCTATATTTGGGTGATGTTATCAAAAGTCTACCTTCCGGGAAATCCCCATGACTGCCCCCAAAAGGACTTGATCAACATGGCCGTTCGAATGGCGAGCAGCATGAAGATCCGCCTTGCCGCCATCATTCTTGGCTCCTTTTACACCTGGTTGGACCGTGTGGCGGTGGATTATGTGCAGAGCGTTGGCAGGTTTGATGTCTCTAATTATGCCAACAATGTCCTTTTAACATATTTCCTTTATGCCCATTTTGCCGATTATGCTCCTGCTGGCAACTACCTTGGTTCTCATCCTAATAGGATCCCCCATATTTGTTACTGGAAGAATAAAAGCATCAAGAAACCCCTTGTTTTCCTGATCAATCAAGCAGAGAGGTTCTTACCTCACCCCTATGTTGGGGTGGATCAATTTTTTACGAATGACTTTTTTGGTGAGGAGGAACGCCCTATTGCTCCTATTGATGAAGCTCTTGCTAGGAATTTTCCTATGAACAACGTCCCCCTTTTATTAATTCGTTCTTACTTACCCTCATATACAAATTTTTCTTGTTTTTATTCTGTTTACAGCCCCTGCCGTATATCCATGCCATTTGGCTATGATCAAGGAGACCCTTTATTGAGCCATTTCACCCGTGAAAAACCCACAAACTTTTCTTTTGCCTGTGTGAACTATCTGACCTCGGTTGTCGTAAGTCTGTGTGCCAGTTATCTAGCCAAGCCTATGGTCTTGAGCAAAGAGGCTTAAGGGAAGAGATATCGATTATGTACATGAATGTGTTCTTTCAAAACCAACTTGTGTATTTTCAAACTAACATTTGAAAAGAACCCCGGTAACCTGTGATTGAGAGATTCCCATCCACGAAGTTGGGTTTAAGAAATTTCACCACCTCCTCATCTGTTTTCCCTCTCAGTACTTCCAACACCAAAGTTCCCTCCGAGTTACCCCCAGCGGAGCCTATAGACTAGGCAATTGTGAAAAAAAAAGAAAGCCATCCAAACCTCCCTTCCAGCTGATGTTGCTTCCATTGTCCCTGATCCCTCCAGACCAGTTGAGAGAACTAAATCCGCACACGTTACTTCATTTGGGGTAGCGGTTAGAACCAAACTAAAGGCACTTTTTAAAAAACTCAAAACCATCCAACAGCCTCTAGTTGACCAAACCCCCGATCATAAACTCTCCCAACAGGTGAGCTCAATGTTTGATCAGCTTCTCCAAAACTTGGGAGAATTTTAGAGAAGAGAACAGAACATTTATGTTGGCCCAAATTTCTTCTCGAGGCTTTTCATATACTCCTCGCACTACTGGTATTGGTAAGAAAATAAAGGTGATTAGTCCTCTTAAGCTCATGATGGAGGAATCATCTGAATCTAGCGAAGAAGAACTGGTTGAGGAGCATGCTACTGGTGGTGCTGATGGTGATTATGATGATGAATATGAGGAGGATGAGGAAAGAGAGACGGTAGTGGAGGAAGGAGAATAAGAATAATAAGAGGAAACTTTGTTTGTTCGAAGACGTAGGCTGGGAGGATGGTTTCTCCTTCCAAACCCGCCTCACCTCCCAAGATTATGAGGTTCCATAAGATGTGTTGGAGAAATAAGTAAGCCCCTCGATCCCTCTTGATCTGAATATTTTCTTTTTTTCTTTGCTTTTCGTACTAGTAACTCCATTATGTTATAACCTGCTTTGTCTCTTTTTTAGGTTGATGTGCGAGGTGATATGCACGATGATGTTGGAGAGGATCGTCCCTTCGAGAGAGTTGCCCCTACTACTTCGCAAATAATCTCCTATTTCCCCCAGGGGAATTTATATCTAATTCTTCGTTTGAGTTTAGTAGAAACTATTCCCTTGATCCCTCTTTTTTGCGAGAGCAGGCTGCCCTTGAGAGGGATCTTCCTGATGTGAGAGTTGTTGAGGATATACCTAAGTCCCTCGTGTCTGTTTCTTTATTGCCTGTGGTAAGTTTATTATTCTTACTTGTTTAAGCTGTTGTTGCTCCTTCGACTTATTCTAACTTGTCTCTTTCTTTTTATTTTCTTCATCCTTCGCAGGCTCCCTATACCTGTTCAAACTACTCCATTAATTCCCCTTCCTTCAAATAACCAAGTACTTGTCACTCTATTCGGGCCTTCTATCCTAAACTAGGAAGGTACCGATCTTGTTGGAGTTGTTCAGGGGGAGGGTGGACAGGAACAAGTTGCTAAAATAAGGGGGGGGTGATTGCCCCTCAAAGTCAACATCAATTGGTTACTCATGGTCCAATTGAGGAGGAGGACATAGTATAAATGACCACTCGTGAGTTTGCCGACGAGCGTCTTCCAGATGTACTTTTTTATTCTTCCATCTATCTCCTACACATAAATTTGTTAATTTTGCCAAGTAATATTGGGCTTTAGAAATTTTCCATAACCGAGAGTCGGGAGGGCCAAGTCTTATTGGCATAATCTCCCATAATCGAGGGTCAGGCGGGCCAAGTCTTATTAGCATAATCTTCCATACTTGCAAGATACTTTGTGTATGCTTTCCTCCTTTTGTTTCTTACTTAAACTATTTTTTCATATTTCAGGTGGAGGTCGACCAACCTGTGGACCATAGACCAGAAGTTGAACCTATTGCTCAGGAAATGGTGCAAGCGAGAACTTTAACTGAAGTTGCTTCTTTGGGTAGGGTCACTACTGCGCAGGCCCAAGAGGTGTCCCCTAAGGTTGGTTATGTGCCCGAAGTCGTTGCTCCTAAGGTTTAAGCAAGTGATAGAGCTTCGCATACCCAGCGTCCTTCTGAAACTGATATTATTTTAGTATACATCCTCCTGAGGCCGCCCCCGAGGTGGTTGTGAGGTAGACTTTAGCTAATTTCTCTTATATTTTGACTGAGGGTCCTCGTTTACTAATCGTGACGTTATTGGTCTGTTTTCCTTTAATATTTATGACCCGCTACCTTCAACATATTCCTTAAATGATGGCATTTCGCTTGATCGAGCTCACCATGGTCTTGGAGGAAATCCTCAATACTCCCCTCGAATATCTTAGGTCTAATACAATCAAGACTTTATTGGGAAGAGTTAATGTGCTCACGAATGAAGGATTTTCCACATCCTGGTTCGTGGACGTACTCGTGAATTTAATAAGGCTGACCTTCCTGCCCTCTACCATCGGCTCCAAAGTTCACATCGCACGTAGGTGTCCATTTTAAAAGAGTTTGTAAGCCTGGAGACTAAGTTTGTGGCATCTGAACAAGAGGTTCATGAGGCCCATGACGTTGTTGCTCGTGCAGAGGCCAAGCTTATCAAGAAGGAGAAGGAGTTGGAGTCCATTCATCAGACAATGGAACTTCGCCAGAAAGATTTGGCTGATCTCATTTCAAACTAAATCAACCATGTAAAGATTATTCCCCAACATCATCATAGGTTGCTTGGATCAGCGAACCTTAATTTTATCATGGACAACCCCTAGATTCTTTGTTCAATGTTTCTATTGTTGATGATTCTCATTTTTGGTATTTTGGATCTCCTTGCATGCGTGTAACCATAGCTATATCTTTTATTTAAATAAAGAAACATTGGTGGTATTGTGTCTTCTTCTACTTTGTTTGTTTTCTTTTGACACTGGATAAACTAATTACATCAAATGCGAATCACATCGTGCTTGATAAGGGAAAAAACGGTCATCGTATACAAAGAAAGTAGTTGCCTAACATTTTCCTCATGAACTATGCTCCTAGCTATATTAAACAGATAGACCCAATTATTTTAAAACGCACATCCCTCTTTTCTTTCAATAAAAATTAACAAGGTACAATATAATGAACAAAAGCGTTCGCAAAACCTACATTTAAATGTCGTAAATCTTCATCCACTTGTTGTTCAATTTTAAAGTAAAATTGTCTTCTAGCTTAGATATCTTTCACTAGCCCGAATAATGGGCTACTCGAACGATGTAAGTCCCTTCCCTGTTGGCCTCAAACTTGGGTAATGAAAAACCCCTAATATGCCTCGTGCATGCTTTCAGAACTAAGTCCCCCTCTTTAAACTTCCTCGGCCTCACTAGGTGGTCATAAGATCTGGACAACTACTTTCTGTATATCTTGAAGTGCCTCGCGGTAATATCCCTGTGCTTTTCTAAGGCTTCGATTTGTACATAACCACTATGCGGGAGCATGGAATTTCATATATAGCGAGTGGATGGTACCTCGAGTTCAATCGGTAACATACCTTTTCCCCAAATACTAAGGAAAATGGTGTGTATCCCATTGGTTTTCTTTTTGTCGTTCGATAAGACCATAGAATTTCAGGGATCTTATCATCCCATGTGCCCGAAAAGTCCTCTAACATTTTTTCCAAAATGTTTACTCAAGCTTTGTTGGTGGAATCTGCCTACCCATTGCAATTAGGGTATGCTACTATTGACTTGTGATGGATGATGGAGTATTTTTCGATTAGCAGGCGCCCCTCCCTATTCACGAAGGGGGTACCATTATCTGACAAAAACACCTTCGCTATGCCAAAATGGTAGATAATGTACTCCTTCATGAATCCAGTTACTAACCCCGATGTGGCTTTCTTGAGCGGTATGGTTTCTGCCCACTTCGTTAAACATTATATGGCTACTAAAATCCAGATCTTTCCTCGCAACAAAGGGTTTATGGCCCCTACCAAATCAAATGCCCAAGTATGAAACGGATACGGTGTAGAGAGGGAGTGCGGGTCCACTAAAGGATAATGAATCATATTCCCATGTGTGACACCTCGCCTAATTAAACATCGGGTGATCAGGCCTTTATTAAATTAAAACAGGATTCTCATATGGTTCATTCTTATCATCACTGTCGAAAACTTTTTGAATACAAACCACCCAAGTGAAATTAGACTGGTGCCAAAAATTTTCTTTCGTTAACACAATAAAATGCACGATGCGGAAAAACTAAATAAAACATTCACAGTATACTAGAGTTACATCCAACACAATATACATGAATGAAAGACTTGCCGATAAATCATAGACTAAAAGTTCAAAACCACAATCCCTAATACTTAAAAGAACTGAAAAGCTGTAAATCATTGACGGACAACATGTCCATACATGGAATATAAAATAAGATCCTACACTAAATCAGAAAGGTAGAATCGTCTAATAAATATCCTGTCAGCAGACACAGTTCTACAACTCTTAGTCCCTGGAATGAAATCCTCAAGTCCGGCGTCCCTGCGACTGGACACCTAAAAAGGTTTTGAAAATATTTTTTATATCAAGAGTTAGTACTCAAAACATTTTGAAAATATTTAGCAAGAATTTATCATAATAAAATTCAGTTATTCATTACACATGTTCGCGTAAACTCTCTCTTGAGTTATCCTCACCTCTCATCTATAATGCACACCTAACGTTTTATACTTATCCCACCTAGATATACTACCGAAGCTAATTAGACTAGAGTATTAAGCCGAACTTATCTACACGTCTAAATTTCCGTACTGCCCATGCAGTACATAATTTTTTTTATTAACATCCCTCCCTTTTAAATTAACACAATAGTAACATTCTTCACATTGTTATCTTTCAATATCTATGATTAAGTCTCACCATTTAATTTTATCCTTTAGATATCCACTATCTAACGTTAAATATTTATAATTAAGTTTCTCTACTTAATTTACTATAACCTATTACCAGTCTTTTTTAAATTTCGTGATTTAGTTTCTCTCTACTTAATTTACCATTTAGATGTCCATCTCTATATATATCATCTACAAGTCTACTATCGTACATAAGTAGAAAATCATAACGTATATATTTCACACATAATATATACTATGAGGATAATTGTCCCGGTCTAATAATCGACTCCAATTATCCCAAATTATTTATCTTATAGATGTATGCACATCATATCATCATCTACCATTCTACCCAAGTATATTATTTATATAGCATATATTTCACACATAATATATACTATAAGGAGTATTGGGCCGGTCAGATCATCGACTCCAATTCTCCTATCATTTACATTGGCTCGGTCTAATCCTCGACTCCAAATGTAAATGAAATACGTATGTGTATTGGTCCGGCATTATCATCGACCCCATTATTATTCATCTTTGATTTGGTCCAGATAATCATCGACCCCAAATCGAGCATTCATGTATTGGTCCTAAAAAACATCGGCCCCAATACAAAAGTAAGCATACTTTAGGTATTCACACAATCTAATAATAAATATAATAGGTATTCACACAATTGAATTATTCATACTTATATGTAAAATATTTCTCTCTAATATCTACCGTACTTGTTTGCTTTACGAATTTATTTCACTTTCGTATCCATTCGAGTACTCTCTTTACTCTTCATTAGTCAGACTCATACTTCGACCACCAATATTTATTTAGTATAATATAGGTGTTCACACAACCTATATTATTATGCGTCAATAGGTTTTCACTCAACCCGATAATACGCATTAGTACATAGTATATATCTCTCACATATTTGTTGTACTATTTACCTTACGATTTATCTCACTATCATATATATAGGAGTGTTCACACAACTCTAAGGGCCCTAGTTACCCCTTGATAGATAAATTCAGTAGTTACCATCTTTAACCTACTAGTTTAAAATTGTCATTAACGTTTACTCTCCTTCGTAGTTCAATTATCAATTTTCTCGATCTATCTCTCCCTCGGCTTTCCCGGTGGATCCATATTTTAAGTCCTACTCTCAATGAGCTTAATGGATCCTAACTACACACCTAATGGTCTTTATCAAGTCCCCACATAAGTATAAAATCATACCCAAGGTTCCCCTCCATCAACGGTAGTCCCAGCAAATTCAACCAAGAAAAGAATCCAAAAATCAGCTTTAGTCAATCGATCGACTAGTCGATGTATCGACTAATCTAGTCGATCTATCGACCCCTGGGTTGACAGCTTCGTCCCAACTTCGTTTTTCACCGTTGTTAACCCATTAAACTCTCATTAAACCTTTTATAAATCTCTCCCAACATAACCAAACATCAAATATATGTATAGGGACTATGTTTAATATAAAAACCTTATCAAACCTTTAGAGAATCAACCCAAGAATCATCAAACTCTAAATATCATCTTCCACCTTAGGGTTTCATGTTCTTCCTGTTTGATTATCACAAACTCAGATTTTAATCCGTAGAAACAATCATATAATTTTGGATTTTTTAATCCTCTATAGATGCAATAATAAACTACATGTAATTGTACCCAAACATGCAATTCATTGATACTTTTCATCAAACATTTTTCAATACAATCAGTCAAATCATAAAATCCATACACATGGGTATTATAAAATTAATTTGATTTGCAATAAATACTTTCCTTATAGTTTGTAGGATCTGATTCCATATTGTTGATGGAGGATTGATGTTCTTCTCCCTCCATCCATCTTCCTTGGATGATTTGGGTGCAAGATTCAAGTCCAATTCTTTAAGAATCCCTTCTTAAGCTTTGGAATTGGTTTTCCCCCTTCTCTCAAATAGCCTCTCTATGTTTTGTGAGTTATCAACCCTATTCACCAAATATAAGGTCTAATTTTTGTAGGTCCTTTAACCCTTATTTTAAAATGATCGAATTACCCTCAATAGGTGCCAATTTGGTCTAAAATTGACCCGGAACCCGAACTTTACCCCGAGTATACTATTACGACTATTTCGACCCGTTCGAAATCATCTGTGACCTCGAAATCATCATATGAGTCACTAAAAACATAATTCCTATCTCGACCTCAATTATTGTCTACACGTGACTCTCGGTTAAGATGAAATAAAATATGCACATATCACTCACTATGTTGTATATAAAAAATCCACCATTATTTACTATTCATGCACATAGTAAATCTCATAACACAATATTAATCGGCTCTATCTCTTGATTAGCATTTAATAATCACTTTTATTATTTAATCATAATAAATTACGTCACATATATAATTTAACTAAAAAGTATTTTTCCAATTAATCTCCGAATTAATTAAATCATAAATACATAGAAATACGGGGTATTACATACTTCCCCCTTACAAAGGAATTGCATCCTCGAAATTAGGACAAGGACGGTACTAAAACATAGGATCTTTAAAATCACGACATCCTCTAGTACCCAAATCCAAATCATAATAACATAAGGGTTACTCCAATATGCATCCACTATTGGTACCCACCTATCAAAAGGCTTAATCACTGTAGCCTCAAATTTTAACAAGATTTCTCAATTCAGTACGTACTAATATGCTCTCTCTGTCATATGATCTCAATAGTGTCTCTATCCTCTGAATACTGAGAAAAAGATGAACATCCCTATGCGCCAACTCAAAACTCCCTTCATGGGATAAATCACGATAACTTCGGACCTCTCATGTCAGTATTTAGAACTTCGACTCATGGTGGTGTAGCTCTTACGACATTGAAAAGTCACCTAAAATAGTTTGTGGTTCACTCCACTCTTACCAATGGACTCCAAATCGCGGTCAATCCAAAAATCTAGTTATCCCCTCATATCTAATCCACTAGAGGGTGGACGACAAGGTTTTCCACGCCAAACCTCAAAAAGTACCTCGTGCCTAATAGACTGGTATATGTTCTTACAGACACTATACTAACGATAATTTATCCCTGCAATCACCCTATAAGGCACCACACGCACTACTCGCATTAGATAGCATAATAAACCACCTCTCGTCTGACCTCGACCTATAGGTGCTACCATATGCCCAAAACAGAATTTTATCCCCATCGTTTCCTGATAATCCCCATCAGAGGTGGGATTGGAGGATCTCATCCTGATTCACAACAATATTGGGAGGCACCTTACACCGGTGTATTCTTTATTTTCAAAGAGAGCATAACAATCACTTTATCTCAGCCAATCCATTCCATACACTCGGAGGAATTCTTGCATAGTCACGATATTGGCAGCCCATCAATGTATTTTAGCAGTCTACCTACCCATTCTATCAATAGACCCGTAGGCTTGTTACCAAATTCTGGTTGATCATCTCGATCCAACTTTCTTCCATCTATGAGTGGTACATCCAGAGACAGTATCACTACGTCTCACCCCTCACCAATTCCCACTTATAATATCTCAAATTTATGTTGTGCTCTATACTCCCCTTCTTCCCCCATGGTATACCAACAGTCACGGCCCATGCACTTTTCGCAACTGGCACACTTCTTGGGTCTTCTTACCTTATATTCATCAATATTCTATGTGTGCACAAGCCACTCTCATCATTTAATTGAGTAAGCTCCGCTCAATTTTCCAACAACAATTAGGACTCGTCTTTATCAAGAGATATCTTTTGATTGGATTCCCATAACCTTTCAACCCATTTAGAGTGTGCTATATCTCTTAGAACATATATACTTGGATCATTGTCCTTCTCACATGACGTTCAAGCCATCATACCATTTCATCTTAATACATAACAACCCCACATGTATACTTTACACGCATTAATTTCCATGCCCCTCTATCTCGAACGATTTATAAAAAAACTAATGAGGTTGCCCATACACCCTATAACTTGGGCATATATGCACAAACATTGCAAACGTCACACACTTTTCTGAAGATTTTCCTCACATTCTCGATCGAGTTAGAGCACATAGGTATTCTCAATCATCCCATAAAATGTAATTTAATTCCTCTTGAGATTTTCCCAACCTTCGACTCATGGTGAGAAGAAGGTTTTCATGTTTTTCACAGAACTACCAACTCTACTGGCCTAACACCGTATTATAGCTCTCAGCTCAAAGTGTTTCCTCGACACGTTCGAGGATTTATATTCAAAACTGATGCCCTGGCATCCATCAACGTCCCTCTACTCCCGACGTTTATAAAAGTTCATGCAAATTTCATCTCGCATCAGCACTTAAACAATGAACTTTCCCCAATGTGTTATCACTTAGTATTGGGGTGATTGAGTTCCATAATCCTGAAACACAAAATTGGGACACTCAGATGTTACCCCCAATCATATACTTATAAATCTCAACTCCCGTATCTCTAAAGGAGTTAAATAACACTGCACTCTTACTATCACTAGGTATTGGCACTAATCATAATAATGAGTTTTCTCTATCCGATCGACAATAGACACAATATTCCTTCAATCCTATCACAAAGTCCCTACGCACCGGGATCAACTACAATGATATATTTATGCTCTCTGAAGCATCCAGCATAATATAATATAAATGCGATATCGACCTTCTTTCGGGTGATGCCTCGTCAAACAGCACATCCTACCTTGGAACATTAAACACGATGTACTTCCTATCACCGCCCTCTATCGTTCCACCTACATCGCTAATTAGTCCATACTCAGGGAAATATTATACTCGCATGATACCTCACTAGAATGAGTTATTCCAACATCTATATACTCCATGTGTCTGCACCTACTCCCCTGCGGTTAGTACTAAAGAGAGTCCCTATATACAAAGGCAATGATATACACATTATAGTGATATCAACAATATACCCACTAAACTCGTCTCACACGCGAAACTAGTGCTAATAGAATATTGTGACTTGCTCGTGTCACATAAAACTTATCCTACTACTCGAGGATAAAACTCATACTTTCGATAGTCAATAATGCTTGTGGCTCAAATGGTCTATGGGCATAACACCCTCGTCTTAGACGAACTAAAATTTCTATAAATCGTTGCCCTAGCTGAACTAACACTCTTTCCCCCTAACTTAAGGTGGACTAGGGTCACACATGTGTCCCTACTCTTTAAAAGTAAGACACATGTCCTTGTCATTCCCATTCCTCTATCTCTACTAGGTATTATATGACGGTCCTTCTCATAGACTTGGTAGTCTTGACCTAGGCTACTACCTATGGTGTTCCTCAGGCCCCATTTGTCCTATGGAACTCGGTGTTGGCCTTGCCTGTCCTAACTAAACCAACCGTCACTTAGTAGTAAATTCCATTGATATGAAATATTTCAATAGATCCCTAGCATTTATGTAAGCTTACAAACCAAGGATCTGGACAACATCACACTGATCATCCTAATTAGCATTCTCATTCACTCCCGAGTATTCTTTCCGAGGTTCAAATCTCAACCTACAGATCCCTTTATCAAGTTCTCATATCCCTTCGGTGGGTACGAAGTTCACAAAGTCAATCCTCATCTCCCTACTTATAATGCTGGGTGAGTCTGAAGATGTACCACTATTTTTTAAACCGATGTTTGGGAAATTACCATCCCAGAAAGATTATCCTACTCGTTATCTACTCGAACAACATTATGATGATCTCTAATGCGATTACCTTTTCCTGGACACTCCAAGACTTATGTTGAGCCCTTCCCTCCTGTAGTCCTTCAAACTCCCTTCCATGGTCGCCTTACAGTGTTCGATGTACCATACCCAATCGAACACGTATATGAATCACACCAACTATACTTAATAGCAGGATAGCGTAAGTTATGTATGTAGAGGAATGCAACAATCCTATGATAGGGCTCTATATCAACCAAACGATACGCTGAAAATGTAGTAAGCCGTACAGATCCTAAGGACACCACCTAAGTGAAATTAGACCGGTGCGAAATTTTATCTTTCGTTAACACAATAAAATATACCATGAGGAAAAACTAAATAAAACATTCATAGTATATTAGAGTTCAATCCAACACAATATACATGAATGAAAGACTTGTCGATAAACCATTGACTAAAAGTTCAAAACCACAATCCATAATACTTAAAAGAACTGAATAACTGTAAATTATCGACGGACAACATGCCCATACATGGAATATAAAATAAGATCCTACACTAGATCAGAAAGGTAGAATCGTATAATCAAGATCCTGTCAGCATCCATAGTGCTACAGCTCCGAATCCCTGCAATGAAATCCTCAAGTCTAGCGTCCCTGTGGCTGGACACCTAAAAGGTTTTGAAAATATTTTTATAGAAAGTGTTAGTACTCAACATTTTGAAAATATTTAGCAAGAATTTATCACAATAAAATTTAGTTATTGATTACACATGTTCGCGTAAACCCTCTCTTGAGTTCTCCCCACCTCTCATCTATACTACCCAAGCTAATTAGACTAGAGTATTCAGCCGAACTTATCTACATGTCTAAGTTCCAGTACTGCCCATACAGTACATAAATTCCTTAACATCCCTCCCTTATTAATTAACACAATAGTAACATTCTTCACGTTTTTATCTTTCCATATCTATGATTAAGTCTCACCACTTAATTTTATCCTTTAGATATCCACTATTTAACGTTAAATATTTATAATTAAATTTCTCTACTTAATTTACTATAGCCTATTCCAAGTCTATTTTAAATTTCGTGATTAAGTTTCTCTCTATTTGATTTACCATTTAGATGTACATCTACATACATATCATCTACAAGTCTACTATCGTGCATAAGTAGAAAATCATAAGGTATATATTTCACACACAATATATACTATAAGGAGTATAGGCCCTTTATGATCATCGACTCCAATTATCCTATCATTTACATTGGCCCGGTCTAATCCTCGACTCCAAATGTAAATGAAATACGTATGTATATGGGTCTGGCATTATCATCGACCCCAATATTATTCATCTTCGATTTGGTCTGGATAATCATCGACCCCAAATCTAGCTTTCATGTATTGGTATGGAAACTCATCGACCCCAATACAGAAGAAAGAATACTTTAGGTATTCACACAACCTAATAATCAATATAATAGGTATTCACACAATCGAATTATTTATACTTGTATGTCATATATTTCTCTCTAATATCCACCGTACTTGTTTGCTTTACTAATTTATTTCACTTTAGTATCTATTCGAGTATTCTCTCTACTCTTTATTGCCTCGGACTCATACTTCGATCACCAATATTTATTTTGTATACTATAGGTATTCACACAACCTATATTACTATGTGTCAATAGGTGTTCACTCAACCCGATAATACGCATTAGTACATAGTATATATCTCTCACATATTTGTCGTACTATTTACATTTCGATTTATCTCACTATCATATATATATAGTGTTCACATAACTCTAAGGGCCCTAGTTAACCCTTGATAGATAAATTTAGTAGTTACCATCTTTAACCAACTGGGGTACAAGTGGAATTGATGTTTACTCTCTCTTTGTAGCTCAATTCTCAATTTTTCGGATCTATCTCTCCCACAGTTATCCTGACTGATCCATGCTTTAAGTCCTATACTCAATGACCTTAATGGATTCTAACTACACACCTACTGGTCTCTATCAAGTCCCCACATAGGCATACAATAATACCCAAGGTTCCCCTCCATCAACGGTAATCCCAGGAAATTCAACCAAGAAAATAATCCAAAAATCAGCTTTAGTCGATCGATCGACTAGTCGATGTATCGACTAATCTGGTCGATCTATCAACCCCTGGGTTGACAGCTTCGTCCCAACTTCATTTTTCACCGTTTTTAACCCATTAAAATCTCATTAAACCTTCTATAAATCTCTCCCAACATAACCAAACATCAAATATATGTATAGAGACTATTTCTAATATAAAAACCTTAACAAATCTTTAGAGAATCAACCCAAGAATCATCAAAATCTAAATATAATCTTCAACCTTAGGTTTTCATGTTCTTTATGTTTGATTATCCTAAACTTAGATTTTAATGCATAGAAACAATCATATCACTTCTGATTTTTTAATCCTCTACAGATATAATAATAAACTACATGTAATCGTACCCAAACATGCTACTCATTGATACTTTTCATCAATGATTTTTCAATACAATCAATCAAATCATAAAACCCCTACACATGGGTATTATGACATTAATTTGATTTGCAAGAAACACTTGCCTCATAGTTTGTAGGGTCTGATTTTGTATTATTGATGGAGGATTAATGTCTTCTCTCTCCATCATTCTTTCTTAGATGATTTGTGTGCAAGATTAAAGTCCAATTCTTCAAGAATCCCTTCTTAAGCTTTGGAATTGGTTTTCTCCCTTCTCTAAAATAGCCTCTCTAAGTTTTGTGAGTTATCAAACCTAACCCCAATTATAATCATCAGATATAAGGTCTAATTTTCGTAAAAGGACCAAATTACCCTCAATAGGTGTCGGTTTGGTCTACAATTGACCTGGGACCTGAACTATACCCTCGGGTATATTGTTCTGACTATTTCGACCCATTCGAAATCATCCATGACCTCAAAATCATCATACAAGTCAGTAAAAATATAATTCCTATCTCGACCTAAATTCTTGTCTACACCTGACTCTCGGTTGAGATGAAATAAAATACGCACATATCACTCACTATGTTGTATATAAAAAAATCCACTATTATTTACTATTCATGCACATAGTAAAGCTCATGACATAATATTAATCAGTCTCTATCTCTCGATTAATCTTTAATAATCACTTTTATTAATTAATCACATTAAATTACGTCACACGTGTAATTTAACTAAAACCTATTTTTCCAATTAATTTTTGAATTAATTAAATCATAAATATGTATAAATATGGGGTAATAAACCATGTAGCTGACAAGCCTTTCACTTTCAAAGGAACTCTGCTGAATCTTTCTCCATCGAAGGCTAGTAATAACCCAAGATCATTAGTTGATCGTAAAGTTTGTCTCTTCCGATAGGCCCGGATTTGTGAGATTGGTTCAATACTTCTCCAGCCTCTTCTCCTTTTGTGCACCTCAGGGGTCTATTATGATAGCCTCACCAGTACAACTGCCCATCTTATACAAAGTACCTCAGTGCTCACCTTTTTATCTTGGTAGCTTCCTCTTTGTCTATCAGCATCACTTCGTCTATCAATAAATCCAAATAGGGTGGTCTCAAATCTTGTGGTTGGCCAATGAAATTACATTATGCTTCCTTATATAACATACAACACTTTGAACACTCTCTTTGAACTGCAGTGGCTTCTTGCCTCATCGAAGGCCAGAAGTACCCTGCTTGTTGTATACTCCTATACAAAGGGATCTCAGTGGTTTCATAACTATCTCCGTGTACCTCGAAAAATCTTCTTCTGCCTTCTTCGGGATCTACACACCTGGACAACCAACCTTTTTTTTTCTTGTAATATGAGTTACCTCTAGTGAAAAAGTACTGCACTAAATCGGCTAAGTTGTGTGTCCCTTCACCCCTCTCTAGCTGCTTTCTGATCTCACCCCTCTAATCATCTTTGTCCTCTGAGGGTAGCATTTCCAACACCGTTCTCTTCATGATTCGGACCATAGCGGATCCCCGTTAGAGGCAATATTTTGTGTGATGGTCACATAGGTGTACGCATGTCTGTTCATTATTCGAGGGTGACTCTTGATCTTCACCACCTTGAACTATCCAAGGAGTCGTCGGATGATCATTCGGTAAGGCGCCAAACTAATGTGCTTTAAAGAACCGTCACCTATTTTACCACCAAGTTAGAATACCTTTTGATTGCTAGGATTTGGATACCTCTTCTCAGTTCTTTAAGAAAATTCAGGACCATTGCCTTGTATTCGAACTCATTATTCAATCATTCAAATTCCATCTTGAAAGATAAACGGATTTTTTCACCGTTTCTTCCCACGATGACTCCAGTTCCCCATTTTTTCATAGTTGAAGGGCCATCGAAATCCATACTCGACTCATCAAAGATGGATGCTATAAAATTGGCCTATAAATCATCACCTGAGAGCTCTTCAATAGGTGGTTGGAACGTCCCTAATGGGAAGGTAGCTAACAAATCAGCATATGCTTGGCTTTTGATGGCTCGCGGGACCACACACTTAAGATCATACTCTGAGAGGATTGAAAACCATCGAGTTTACCTGCCTATCAATGCAGTTATAGTAAGCAAAAACTTTATAGTATCACTCCTAGTTACACTATGAACAATAAATGATAACAGGTAGTTCCTAAGCTTTTGTGCTACAAATACAAGGGCTAAACAATGTCTATCAATGCTAGTATATCTGGCCTTAGGCCCTTGTATGATCCTACTCAAGTAATAAATAGGTTTTTCAATGCCTTCCATCTTTTGGGACGATAAATCCCCAATAGATCGTTCGGTTGATTTAAGGTATAAACATACAGGGATACTTGCCTTCGGGGGGATCATTTTCTAAGGAGAAGTGAGGAGTGCCTTCAGCTTGTCTATGGCATCTTGGTGCATTATTTCCCACTCAAACTTCACAACCTTTCTCAGCAAATCCATCAAGGGGTGTGTCACCTCGTCCAGCCCCATGACAAACTACCTCAGGTAGGAGACTTCGCCAAGAAATATTTTTAACTCTTTTAACGATTTTGGTCTCGACATGTCAAGGATGGCTCGTCACTTGTCCAAGTCCATTTGTACCCCTTAGATATTCGCCACAAACCCCAAGAATTTCCCACTTGTTACCCTGAATGCACATTTGTGAGGGTTCATCTTCAACTTGCACTTCCTACAGTGAGTGAAAACCTTTCTCAAATCGTCCCGGTGGGACCCCTTTTCTTGGATATAATCACTAAATCATCAATGTAAAACTCCACAGTCTTGTAAAAAATGTCATGGAAGATGGCCATGATCATCCTCTGGTAAGTATTCCATGTGTTCTTCAATCCAAAGGGCATGACTGTGTACATGAAATTGCCAAAAGGCGTTCGGAAGGCGGTCTTCTCTGCATCGATCGGATCCATTTTTATCTAATTATATCCCACATAGCCATCCTTGAAATTGTACATCTCATGGCCCATTTTTACATCAATAAAGCTATCAATGAAAGGTAATGGGAACTCATCCTTCGAGCATGCCCGATTTAGGTCTCTAAAGTCTATGCATATTTTGATTTGAATCTTATCCTTCTTTCCCATAGGTACAATTCTAGATATCCAGATCGGATGTTGGATTAGGACTATGAAACCGTCTGTGAGCAACCTTTGAACTTGTTCCTTGATCTTTAGATCCAATTCCTCCTTGTATGTTCGAGGGGCATGTTTCACCAGAATGACTAAGGGCAAAACATTCAACCTATGGCAACCACCTCCTTGTCTACTCTAGGAATATCGATGTACTTTCATGCAAAGGATTCTTTAAACTCCAACAGCAACTTGATCAGTTCCTCTCGGGGAGATCCCTCTAAGTCCTTTGAGAAAAAAAATAGGTTTTGGATCCTCACCCTCTCTACCTAAGTCGACCTTCTCCAACTCTTGGATATGAGCTGAGGGTTATCCCTCATGAATTTTGGTTTTTCTTTTAGCTCTTACACAAACTCTTGTACCCCAAAATTATCAATTACCAAACATTGCCCCTGATTATCCACTAGGAAGCTATTATAGATTGGGTCAGCTTCATCGTCCAGACTCTCGGCTACCCGCTCACACCTTCATATTTTATAAATGATTCTTTCGTTAGCCAAAACCACCTATTTGCATTTTCTGGCCACTTCCTTCTGAAAAGGCCTCTTCCTATGATTCTGATCCATCTTTCTTACTCTTCGTCTGCCAAGAGCACTCTGCGTTTGGACTTGGTGCTCAATAGGGTCAATGCATGGGGTCATTTGATCACGGAGCTACCTTGATAGACTAGGGGGCCTCACCACTCCTAATTCGCACTCTTCTTTATAAGTTACAACCATTTTAGAAGGCGCTCGTACCCTCTCTCGAGTTGATGAGATCCTCATCCCCCCAGCATACCTTGTCATTGTGGTAGCTTTTTCATCCAAATCAGTATAAAAAGTGACATCTACCATGTGAGCTTACTCATTTACAAAATATTTCTTAGTAGCTCGAATCACCACCTCCTTACCCTTTATGTTTTCCTTAGCACATTGATGATAAGTGGAGGGTACCAACCCATGGTTGTGCATCCACACTCTTCCCACTAATAGTTGGTAATACGGCTCGCAATTCATGATGTGGAACTGAATGTGGGAAGTTATGTTTCCCATCATGATGCCCGTATTAACATAGCCCATCAATTTGAAAGACTGATTATCATACCCTGATATTACCAACAAATGGGGAACTATCCTTATTTTCGAAAACCCGGTAGCATAAAAGGATCCAATGGGCATTATATTAATGGATGTCCCTCTGTCTAATAAGACTCATAAGAAAACACAATCATTTATTGACGCAGTAACATATAATGGTTTGTTTTGGGGATACCTGATCAGCCTATCAGCCTTTGAGAATGTGACTTATGAGAGATACCTCCTCACGAGTTTAGCCATAAGTCCCTTCCACTTTAGGTGCGATGCCATATTTTCTTTGCGATCTCCAAAATGGCTTGTGTGACCTCTAATCGGGAGCCTTAAGGAAGGCCAACCTCGTTAAAGAACCAGCCAAACTTTGTCAAGCGAGCAACATATGCACATTTGATCCATGGGTCTGCCTGGTCATCTTTAAACTCATAAACTTCCTCCACATATCTATAGGCATCCTTATCGTACGCAATCATTTCATTTACTTCCTATAGAGAGCAGGCTCCTAACTGCCTACTGAGTCCCTCAATGAGGTCGTATGTTTCTTGCTATTGGTCCTCTATCTCTTTAATATCGTCACGGAAATGGAGCTAAGCCAAATCGAAGGTGCACTCCTCTAGAGACTCTTCGAAGTCATCCTTAAGATATTCTTTGGAGTCACTTCTTTTAAACCACTTTTCCTTCATCAATCGCTCGAGCTCGACCTCCTCATCAAAGGTGCTAGCCGTATGGGATCAATGAGGTGGTAGAGCGTTATCATTTACATAAGTTTGCGGAAAATCAATCTCTCCGTTCTTCACGTGATGGTCAATCATCCTCCTTATTGAAAAACACACTTTGGTAGGATGGTTTACCCTGTTATGGAGCACGCAATAATGGGGCTTCTCCCTATCCTCCCGAGAGATTTGTGTAGTGTTGACATTAATCGGACTGCACATTTTGTCGCGGACCATGAGATCATAAAGGTTCAAGGCTTATTCCGTCATGTGAGGTAGCTGGAGGGGATCCTCTTCATCTTCTAACCTTCTCTTATTATTTCTACCCCTTCTACCTCCTCGATCTCCACTATTCTCCTCTTTGGCCCTATCGTCCACATAGTTGACCCTCGAGGGTACTCCCCTCCCCAAGCTAACCATTGTACTGATTATCAAACTTTGTAAAGTAGGCGGGGGTACTACGGGTTTTACCATTAAATCAATATCCATTACTGCTATAAAAAATGCTACAAACATAACTTCTCACATTTCGTTAATCAGATGACATATATATTTGGGCAGCAAGTCCTGTGAACACACTTATAAAAGTTTGTCTTCTCGCGTTTCCTCTCTCATATCCAGAGAGCGTTCACGAAACCTTCTGATATAAGCCACAATGTCCTCCCCCAACTTTTGTTTCTCACGTTCTAGCTGGGTGAGTGTAAACTCATCCTCAGCCAAAAAGAACTTTTGCATGAACAAAACGTGAAATTCTTTCGAAGAGCTTACACTACCTGGGGCCAAGTGGGAATACCACGTGTAGGCTTTCTTCGTCAGCGATTTTGAAAACTGCCTCAACCTCAGCTTTTTGTCATTGTAATGGGCCCCAAGACTTTCAATAAACCTCTTCACACATTCCTTAGGGTTATCAACTTTCCTCGTGTACTTCTCAAAAATTAGTGGAATATACCCTACTCGACAAGGTTCATTGTTGTAACCCTCTAGGTAGGGGTACGAAAGTCATCGTCCACCAAAGAACTATCTCCCTTAGATACAGCTATAAACTTTAGCAATTATTTCTTCGATTCCTCCAAGTTGGCTGGTGAAGGGCTAGCTGGTTGTGACGTTGTTATCACCGAGATCGTTGAGGCTGGTATGCTTACTTCTTGGACAACTGCTGCGACTGGATCCACTGAAGTTGCTCCTCCACTTTGCAGCGTTGGCCCCGTTGTCGTGGGTGGGACCATGGTAGGGGGCACACTACTCAAGGTTGGTGAAGTGGTGGGGAAGACATTATCAAAAATTGGTGCAACCACACCTCCTATAATTGTGGGGGTTGATATAATCGTAGGTGGTGTAGTGAAAGAGCCCACTCCCATGGTAACTCCCAACATCAGATGGGTTGTCGGAGTTTTAATGAACTCTGCAAACAAACCCATCAGTCCTTTCATTTGCACTGGGCCTATCTCTGCTTGCATGGCCATCATTTCTGTGATGTCAGTGTTGGGCGCGCCTGACTCCGTCCTTACCACTCTTGCCCCATCGGGCAGTGCAGAGTTGTTTGCCTCTTCTTCACGTTGGACGACGTCGAAGTGAATGACTCTAACGGTGTTATTCTCTGGCATCTTTCAAAAGATAATACCTCCCTAACGGCAAATGTAAAATGTGGGTTCTTCAAATACAGTTAGTATTAAGTGAGGCATAACCCCTTAACAAGACCGAGTTCAGCACCGTTAAGTATTAAATGTTGGCAATGGCAAAAGGTGAATCATAGAAGAAGAATTTAATGTGCGAACTTACATTAAATAGCAAGTTGACACAAAATATGAAAGACAATCACAATAAATAGATGGGACTAGCAGGTGGCGTAGTTGGAGGGAGAAAGAACAAGCACTCTAGGCACAATGGAGGTGAGGCAGGAACTTCAAACTCAGTTAATGCTCAATGATGAGTATATTAATTGGGTATGGGGTATTAATGTTCTAGTGGTGGTTCTTGATTGTGGAGGTATTTGGGCAGCAATTCTAGGCTCAGAATGCCCTCTCCCCTCTAATTTGTTGATCTAGTGTATATATATAGGGGGCAAGGGTGTTTGAGTGACCTTGCATGAGATCGATATGATTGGGTGCATTAAATTCACAAGATGTTGCATTAAATGCACAAGATGTTGCATTAAATGCATGGGATCTCACGGTTTTGGTGTGAAGTCATTCTATCGGGTGGAAGTATTATGGGCATTAATGAGGGACGTGGCATGTCAGCCTGAGGCTTATCATAGGATGGCTAAACGGGCAGGTTTAGTGAACTAGCTCATCCATCCTAAGGATAAACCCACTTGAGTGCTACATTTTGGAGTCCCTAAATGCCAAACATTACGATGTCAAAAAGTGGTTTAAATAATGACTCTGCCAGGTATCTGGTCACATCAATCAGGCGGGCCCGTACCTACTACTAGGCTGCTCGGTTGATAGGTGGCTCGAGTGTCCTGGAATCTATTTGTTGGTTAAGAGTTTTTTTGGGACTAAGGTGCAAGACAGAGGAACCTTGAGGAGGTTCCTTCGAACGAGTAATACTTAAGTGGCTTGGCTGTTGTGGCTCAAGTAACCATTTGTTATGGATGAAGTGTTTTCCCAAGTGTGCTAAGAGGGTTAGTAATTGTATTCCTAAGGTTCTCTTGTTCTCAATCCTCCAAACCATGTCCCTAGTAGGTTCCCAAGAGAAGATTGTTCGATAGAGCATGTTGTCTCACCCATGCCCTACTAGGCATGGTCCTTCATGGGTATCAAACAACCTCAATTAGCATACACTTATAAGATAAAGTAAATGACACAGGATTCCATTACTTATTACAAACTATTGTCATCCAGGTGAATTTGATCTATGAATTGGATCATTCGAACCAGGTCCATTGGAGTATCTTTGATGTAGGTCTATGAGCCACTTCTATGAAGGATCTTCAAGGTGGGTAATTCGAGCCCCTTCTGTGAAGAATCTTCGAGGTGGGTCTGTAAGGAAGACTTCATTCTCTTTCTTCATGAATCAATCAATCTACTTGACTAAGTTAACCACCCTTTGGTGGGGACACCCCCTACAGAATGCGACCCCATTTCTAAATACCCATTTTTCATTAGAGTATACCATAATCGCAATGAGTAATCCATGATTATTGTATGTTAAATATAAAATAACATAGATGAAAGGATAAGGTAAAAGAGTGTTAGATAGAAAAAAGGAAACAATTTGTAGGCAATAACGTCCATAGTGACTCTTTGTAATAAAATAGTGGGTTGCACACAATATAAGGGGAGTTATTGTTTTAAAAGGTTGTGTAGTAAAATAAAATATAAAAAGGGTAGACATTTGAAGGCCATAATGAATTACTCTTCCTAAATTTTCCCTGCGGTAACAGTTGTAAAGTAACTTTAAGGCTCCTGACGTCTGCAACACACAATTTTATGACTATGACACACTATTTTATGCCTCTGTAGTGTGCCAACCACTATTTTATGTCACATTATTTTATGGCACACTATTTTAAGGTAATTTTATGAACACTATTTTATGAATAATGTTAACTTATATTCCTTATTATTTTCAATTGATTACCATTTTATTACACAAGGAATGATGATAACCCATTTATTACACATGGCAATCAAAACTCAAAAATTTATTAACTCATACAATTTAGATAGTCTGACGGAGGTAAAGAGCACCCCTAAATTCATTAAATAAATATGAAGGCTCTCTAAGGATATCTCTACACCCTGGGACTTGATCACACAACCTTTCCTATGCCTCAGGATTACGCGCAATGAGTGTGAAGGCTAGCATGTTCTAATCACATCCTCCCGTTATAACCGCTATATGGTATAGGTCTAATTTATCTTTTAACATAATCCACCGATATTCAAATTCGTGAACATGAAAAAAATGGGGAGAAAATCCTAGGTTATTCGTCCAATGCCCAATAATCTGACATATTTTGCTAGGGGTAACCAATTCGGTGACCTTACTATATCAACGTCTCTATTATTTCTATGATAATATAAAATTCCTCAGCATTTGGGTACATTGGGTAATTCATTGTGTGAGTACTAAAATAACAAGGAGACTAGGTACCAATATGTATTGATCACTTGTCCACTTTATAAGAACTCAAATAACAATGATACTATCACAATTCAGTAGAGACAGTGACACATTTCTTAAGAAAAGAAAAATATCACACTTATGCAGAGACAATGGCACATTTTTTAAGAGAAGTGAAAATTCTCACTATGTCCTGTATGAAAAATAAATTCACCCATCTATTACAATTCTTAATAAAAGTAAAAACCTTATCAATGAATATTTCATGGCGCATTTCTTAAGAAATGTGCAGAATCACTACAGAATGACAATCCTACTCTTTCTGGAACAATTGTTAGATAAAAGTAAAAACCTTATTAATGACAGTGTTTTTTTACTCGAGACCTTCATGGCAAATTTCTTAATAAATTTGCATAATCATTACAGAATGGAACATCCACAAAATTAGCACATTAATCTTACATAGTAAGAACTTTATTTCAACATCCTATTCAAATTTATAAATACTCTTCAATTTGTTATGTATTGAACACCATATTTTAACTCGATTTATAATATTTTTTGACAAAATTAAATCATGGACAACTCCAGTTCTAGTTATGAAGGACGATATCTTATACATCATTATGCTTAATTTAAAGATCGCGCATCCTCATATGATTCAGATGAGTGGATGATAATTCACATGAATGTTACAAGTTGGTTTGCTAAAATAAATATAAATCGAGATAGGAAAGAAATTGAAACCACATTTCGAGTGAATCGAAGGAGAAAAGGGGGACATGTAACACTTTAGTGAAGATAAGGTGTATAGCGAGTATTATTTTCGACGGAGATTTAGGATATGGTATAGTGTTTTCAATCATATCCTTGATTTTGTTTGTTATTATGATAACCACTTTATTCAAAAGATGGATGCGTGTGGTCGTCAAAGTTTAAGCTTTCATCAGAAAGTGTTGGGGCAATTCGACTGCTAGCTAACGGAGGTTCCCATGACGAATGGTATAAGAAGTACGCAATGAGTGAAACCACTTTATTATAAAGTGTTATTAGATTCACGAAGGAAGTTGTGTCCATTTTTGGTCCCTAGTATGGCAGAAATCCTGGGGGTGACTTGTCAAGGTCAATGATCATGATAATTCTGGGGGTGACAACTTTTGTTCTCACGGACTTTTCATGGTCATTGACCATGACAAGTTCATTAGAATTGTCATGATCATGTCACGGTCTATGACCTTGACAAGTTTTGTCATGGTCATAAATCGTGACAAACTCGTGATACTCTTAAAAAAATTATCACGGTCAATGACCGTGATAATTCTGGGCAGAATTGAAAAAAAATCTGTTGGGTAGTATGGCCATTGCCACTGCCCAGCAGTATATTTGTACCTGTTATAGCAACGTTGTACATGTTCAAACATCATATATCCAAATAAAATAGAGATAATGCAAACATACATTTAAAATAATATGCATCATGATATAATCCAAATATAATTCAAATGTAACAACTTAAAACAATTCAATTCAAATAATGTCACTACATATCTGGGATAAGGTTAGCTCTGAGGAGGTGAGTAGGCCACACGATATACAAATCGACACACCCAGCAATATACATCGTGCCGCATTATTCGTGCAACCACAAGGGGGAGTTCTCTTTCCCGGGTATCACATGTTTGACGAGCACCTTGGACTCAATGTCTTGAAGAAAACGTCCATGAACTGGCATATCCTGGACGGTATTCGGGTGCCTCAACCCCCGTCCTATCCGCTGGCGATCAAATATGTCTATTAAAAACATGCTTGGACAACCAAGTGTCGACATCGATCGGTTGAAGGGAGACAAATAGGGAGTGGATCATCAAAGTCCGCACGTGTCGGTGATGAAGCAGTGAGGTCCACATCCTCATCATCCTGCACCTCGTCCTCCTGCACCTACTATTCAGTAGGAGCAGCCAAGTCATACACACTACTATTAAGACGCTTTGGCGCGTGTAGGATAATTGACCACGGTTCGTTGTTGATATACTCCGAGTAAAACACTTGGTTAACCTTTTGAAATGCATAAACAAATGGCTCATCATTCACGTGGTCATTGCTCTTCAACTTGGACTAGTCAACCATGATCATATTGATAGGATCAACTTTATAAGCATTTTTATCCTCAAATCTTACCCAGTCACAGTTAAATACAACCTCTTCTAAGCTTATATAATCCAATTCAAATATATTTCGAATTACACCATAGTAAGTCATTTCAGCTTCATTGAGGTTTTTATCTTTTTCGCTGCTCGAAAGAAAGTAAGAGCCTTGTATGAAATGCCCGAGTTTTGTATATTTATACTTTCCTCGTACACTTTTGCACCGAATACGTAATCGTTCAATCGATACTTTTTGTATGCTTGTGCCACGAACAATGGTCCAGTGGCTAGATGAGCAAGCATCTGCAAACTCTGCAAACCAACCATGGCATGTAATGTTGTTTGATATTTCTCACACCAGAGTAGAATGGTTGGGTCTCCTTAAATTTTGAACTTTGGTAGTCATCGTCAAGGTTAATCGTGATATCTTCACGATCACTTGAACCTCATACATCATCAGTAACCTCATTCTCCTATGCTTTATAAACTCCGTACGCATCATAAACTTAAATCATCTAACATATTATGATCTACGTCATCCCCTTGTACATTTATCCTACTCGTTGAAGGTTGTTGTGAAGGTTATTTGGTGACAAAAGGAACTTTTAATTCACCGTGAAAACTCCAAAATCGATAAATATCTTGCATACCCAATCTTAACAAATGTAGTTCAACTGTTTTCCACTTAAACACCTTACCATTTTTACACCTAGCACATAGACACGGAAACTCTTCATCATTATGACATCTCTTTGCATATTTCAAAAATTCATTAGCACCTCTACGAAACACATCCCCCGTTATATTTGTCTCACCCATCCACTCTTTGTATTTCGGATATCCCATCAAATCTACCACAACTAATTACCTATTAAAGGTAAGAAGCGTATACTCATGGATTAGTATAAACACGTCTTAGATTTATAGTATGTTTAATTTAATTATGTCTTATTTATATTCGATTCTTAAATTTAAAATTCAAATTCAATTTATAATAGAAATTTCTATTTCCTCCATCTCCTCAAAAGGGTGAGTGGTCCTATCCCATTCAAGACCGCATTTTTCTGTAATATACTTAACATCTCATGCACATTGTTACGATTTGAGAAAAATTCGGCAGCTTATCCCCGTAGTTCTCCAAGTACACGACGTAGATTGGAAAGTGTGAGTGTTATTTCAATTGATCAATTGAAATAACAATCACACTTGTCAATCTAGTATGTACCCAGATAACATTAAGATACGACTACAGAACTTCCTCCAAAAGTAATAACCTTAATCCACTAAGAATATTATTATACAGAAATTATGCAGTCCCAAACTTTCCAAACGGGACAATTCGAGAGATCTCATTACATGGGTAATGGTAACAATAAATGTGTATCCCTTGCTCCTTCTAATTCATCTACTCAATTAATTCTTTTCATCAATTAAACTAATAATTAAAGTATACAATTATTAATTTACTAATTTACAATGACGGGAAATCCTACTTGCATATGAAAGGGGCACTAATTATTAATTTACAAAAAAAATTAACAACCAATCAATATTAAATCAATCAATTCTTTTACAAGGGCACTACAATATGAAGGGCAATATCTAATAAACCAATAAAAATTTAATTAAAAAAACACACACGCACATATACACCCCCTGCCCTACCCCCTCCACCCTCCGCTGCCCCTTCCCACCACACGCACACACACATATATACACACACATATATACACACACACATATACACACACACAAACACACATGCACATACCCCCCCTCCCCTCCCTTCAGCCCTGTCGCCTCCCCCCCTCTCCCCCACACACACATGCATATATACACCACACACACGCACATTTACACACACATATATACACACGCGCACATATACATACACATATACATAAATGAAGGACAAATAGAGACATAAAACTTACCAAAGTTGTAGAAAGAGAGAGAGAGTGAGCACCCGCTAGAGATAGGGAGAAAAATGGAGGGAATAGAATCGATGGGAAAAAAAGAAGAGGGAGGGTTTTTTACGGACATAATTGTCACGGACATGTCACGGTCATTGACCGTGATAAATTTTCGGTATTGTCACGATCAATGACCATGACAAGCATTTGTCACGGTCAAAGACCCTGACAAGGCTAGCCGCTTAAAGGGTGCCAATTTGACCCTTTTGGTGTTGGATATATATATATATATATATATATATATATATATATATATCCAACACCAAAGTTGTCGGGTTAATGAGCATAAATATAGGGACTAAGGAATACAAAAGTTCTAGAATACATAAAGATAATTGCCGCTAATGTTCAATATTTGTGACAAATGACACTCCCTAACTTAGACATTGCTAGTCCCAAATGATGAAATAAACAAAACTAGTCCAAATCAGGCAGTACAAAATGTATATGCACACAAAATATATAAATACCACTTTTGTGGGCGAACAATTGCATTTAGCATATGCAGTAAGCCATTAAACCCTTAGGTTACCCTAGTGGAAGAGTGTCGTCTCATGAGGGTTTTCAAAGATGAAACCCACAAATATCAAAGATTCCTCAAAATATGACCAACCATATGTGACAAGCTGAACAATTAAGAAAAATATTTCAAACACGTTATTAGCAAAGTGAATGAATGCACTCAAAAGTCCGCATAATTAACATTATAGAATGAACTTCGTAGAATTGAAACCTTAAAAAGTGGGAGGGGAGAGAGCACATGATAATTATTATTTGGCAAAAGGTTATTTAAATCGAATAAGCATTAAACTGTTCATAAATCAATCCTCACTAGATATTACACTCAACAAATAAAATCACAATGAACTGGCAGGTAATATATGAGACATGCAGGCATAAAGACTAAATCTAAATGGAAACTAGGTCACGCACATGCCACTAAAGAAGAACGCTATATATAAAATGAAAAACATGTAATCTCAATTAATGATACAGTCATTAAAGGAGGTGAAATGTATTTTCACAGATTATCAAAACTATTTAAACTTTTAAATTGAATTCACCCTAGTCTCACATAGGAGTTTTATAGGGTTGTAATGTAGGTTTGGAGTTAAGGGTAGGAATGGAAGGGAATATGTATGAATTCAAAAGTGTGTGGGGATGAAAACTTGAGATAATGGAAACTTGTGGTCAATTATAAAATTGGACAATAATTCGATAACAAGAATTGGATATGAAATAGGAGAGTGACAAGGATTACTGAAGAATATGTACATAACTGAAACTTTCTCTTTCTTTTTCTTTTTGAGAACACACTATATAATTGACTTACTTGAGTCTACATTATATAAGAGTTCCAACTAGTTTGGATATTGAGATAAAGTAGGATCAGTCTTTATGAGTTGCTCCATACCCAAAGGTTCAAGAAGAAGGAAGAGGAAGAAGCAATCAAATTCAATGCAATCCTAAAAGGGAAGATATTTCTTACCTTAAAACAACTAATAGGATACTCTCACTTCATCATATATATCTCATATTTTCATTAATGGTTTTACAACACTTTAAGTCTTTTCAAAATCAAATTAATTCAGTTCAAAACTTTTCATACAATTTTAAAATAATTTTTGAATTAATTAAAAATTGATTTCTAAAGTGTTTTGGTTAAAATTTGAATTTCAGAAAATAACTTTTCTCGTTGAAATCTAGTCTGGGTAGAATATAAAAGTGATAGAGACTATAAGGTGTATTTGTAAATTATTTTGTAAACACGCATTTTTGCTTTCATCTTGGCCATACACGTGTTGGTAGCTAGACGGTTGGATTTGTGTTTTCTCATAGACTCAACCTCAATCACTAATCTCAACCCTTGGATTAGTTTTATCAATGTCCTCCATGTGTTGTGTTCTAATCCCAGTGCTTAACTCTCATCCAATGAGATTCATTTATTTCACCGATTGGTTATAAACCCTTGGATTAGTAGTCAAACTGCGTGACTTAATCTCAGCCTTTGATTGCAAATGATGTTTCAGATCCTTCCTACACCTACTATATAACTAGGCTTACCCTCTAAATTTTGAGAGTTTTGTCCAAATCTTGCCAGAGAGAAAATAAAAGAGAGAAAAGAGAGAAAGGTAAAATACTTCAGAGGAAAAAAGAGAGAGAAAAGGAAGAATATCAATCCATCTTCGTCCTTCATCGCCTCTGAGTGAATCCGCTCAACCCAAAAAGTTTTAAACTTCAAACACATTTACCAAAAACCAAAAACCACGAGAGATAGAACCAACCTCGGGTTTCTGTGGGTTTGGTAGTTGGGTTGAGATCTTGTAGAAGACCTCTTTCATTTTAAGTCTTTCTTAAAAGACCTTTCTGAGAAAACAACAAGTTTCATATAATGGAACGTGAGATTTTTTTAAAGAGAACATCACATGCCTACTTTTTTAGTTCTCTTTTTGGATCTCTGTCTTTAGATCCACTTGATTCCAAAGTTTTTGAAAAATAAACTTCTAGGGTTTCAAGAAAAAAAACAGATCCTTAAGAGCATTTGTGTTCTTGGTTTTAATTCACATTTTGTGAATTAAACGTGTTAAAAAATAAAAAGAGACACATAGGACCTTGGCTATTTTTTAAATCAAGGTTTTTCTTCTTGATCTGTTCTTTATTTAGAAGTTTCTTTTAGAAAATCGTTTGAATCAATTTCTTCATGTTATTTCTGATTCTATTTTTATGATATAGACTTCTAGTCTAGTTTGGATCTCAATTGGTGGTTTACAATTTCAAAAATATTTTCAAAATATTGAAATTGTTTAAGCCCTTAGCCGTCTTTTGGGTAAGGTAACCTTGAGACTTATGGATTAGTAGAAAGATCTAGAAATCTTGATTTGTAAAATACAGACTAGGAAATATCCTATTCATTCTAGATCTGTTATCAATTTGATAGGAACGTCTGTATAAATAATTCTAAAAGGGTGAGTTGCATATCTGCATATAGTTCACATCACAAACACTTCTCACCCAAACACTTAGACATAATGGTTTGTTTGAGACTTACAAATTGAAAGAGTTGCTAGAGTCAAAATTCAAAGAGAATGAGGTCAAGGAAAAGGCAAAGGAGCAAGAAAGAAGAAATCAATTGTAATCAGAATCCTTTGGAGTAAAGTATCTCATGTAGGTATAATTCTGAACTTATATTTAGGATCCTTGTGCATTTTCTTAAGTGTTGTAACTTGATTCTTTATTCTAGTGAATTTTGTTTTGTGCCATAGAGGGCACCGTGGATGTTTCCCTTGATTAAGGGTTTTACCAAGTTAAAAATCCATGTGTCTATTTCTTTGAATATTCTTAACTGTTTTTGTGATTGGGACTGCATGGTAACTTTAGTAGATATTTCTTAAAAATTAAAAAGAAGGTAACCAAATATCGAATCTAAACCATGTATTCAGAAAGTTTTTACAATACATCTTGTGTTTTTTTCCAAACGAGTTTTGCCCAAAAGGTTTATTCAGAGTTTACACAATTTATAATAGTTTCATATTAACCTTGTAAACCAGCTTTTAACATTAAATCTTTTCTTCAACTGGTATCAGAGCGGGAAGACCTTTTGTGATCCTGAGAATTGAGAAATTATTTTCGAAACTTCTTTCGGAAAATTTCTCAATATAGAAGAAAGATTTGAGAAGTTAGGTAACCTATCCAGACCACCACTATTTGATGGAAATAATTTTTCATACTAGAAAGTACGAATAACTTCTTTCATTCAAGGAACCCTTTGTGATGAAGTCTGGGAAAAAATTGAAACAGAGTTTGAACATCGTACTAAACCTACTTCAGCAAATGATCCAATAATAATTAAGAAACTTCTCAGTGAATTTACTAAGGAAGAGAAAAAATCATCTCTAGATAATAACAAAGGAAAGAATGCCATTTTTATGTCCATTAACGAACATGAATTCAAAAGAATATCCATATGTTCTAATTCAAAAGAGGCATGTGATACGTTAGTCATTGCTCATGAGGGTGATGAATATGTCAAGGCTGGAAAAACTCAAATGCTCACCCAGTAATATAACACCCTGATTATGAATGACAATGAATCCTTTGACAACTTCTACATAAGGTTAACTGATATCTTTACAAAACTCCATGCCAATGGCATAACCTACAGTAGAAAGGAAATTATTCAAAAGATTCTTAGGTCATTGCCATCTAAATTTAACAACAAGAGATATGTTATTGAAGAAATGAATGACCCTAATATAACTCCTGAATTACTTAGCAGTAAACTGAGGACTGTAGAATTGGAACTAGACTTCAAAAAGTAATTAACCAGACAGACTAATAAATCTTCTAGTTCAAATGTTGTGTTTTCTTATAAATTTCTAGTGCTTAAATTGAACACTCTAGATTTTGACGCTGACTATCTTGAAAACTATGATTTGGAAAACCTTGATAATGAATTAGCTCTCATGAGCAAGCATTTCAAAAATATTTTGAAATTTAAAAATACTATAGCCTATAAACAAGGAAAATCAAATTATCAACGCAATCAACTTCACAGACCTTATGACAGAGACAATACCAAACACATTTATGACAACAGTAAGAATTATGACCCCAACAGACCTAAACTTGATATAAAAGATGTTAAATGTCACCATTGTGGTAAACTAGGTCACTATGATAGCAAATGTCCAACTAGTCTTAATAACAATAACAAGGTCAATATGTGTAAGACTTTGGATGACTCTAGTTACTGCATGTCTTTCTTTGCTAAGATAATATATGGTGGTGATGCATGCTTGCCTGCTCATGAACCTGCTATGCCCATTGATGTTGTTAATGATATTGTTGATAATTCTGTTCCTATTACTGCTGAAAGACTGTGTGTGATTTGAAGTGATAATGTTGATGACGAATTGAACGTGTGTGTGAGTAAAGAACCTATTAAAAACATAAGGGACACTTCACACGATGCACTTAGCGAGTCTAATGACGATCTTCCTGATTTACATGAGTTATACACTAAAACGATTAAGAAGAGTGCTCGCCTAGAAAAAATGATAAAAACCTTAAGTGAGCGTATCGATTTGTTTAACCATACCATTAATAATAACACCGAAGATTATACTTCCCAATGTGTTGCTCGCAAGACTAAGATTGAGGACTATGCCTTGAAAATAAAAGATTTGATTCAAAAGAACCATGAATTTGAACAGAAATACAAGGAAACCCTTGTTGAACTAGAAGAGTCAAAGCAAATGGTTTCAAATGTGTTTAAAAAATGCCAACACTTTGAAACAAAAACTAAGTATTATGAAAAAATTGTTACTGGAAGCAAATTTGACTCTGAAGATAAATCTGACCTAGGCTTTGGAGAAGTAGACCAAAGTTTCTCCTGAACACGTTACTTTTGTAAAATAAGGCCAAATATTTCAAAATGCTCAAAAAGGTGAATCTAGTATCAAGGTCTCTCGATCAACACATAATCACTACAATCAACAGATGAATCCAAATAGTCAGACCAAATTTATTTGTCCTTATGCCAAAGACCAAAGATAGAAACCTAAATCTAATGACAACTGGACTACTGTACCCAATAGATCCAAGCTAATTTTCAAAGACTTTAGCAAGAAAGTAAAGTCATATACTCATTCGTACTGTTCCTACTGCGATATTTTCGACCATACTCTTGATGAATATTTCTAGAAACGGCTATACATCCTGACCTACCTAAACTTTAACTATTCTAGGAAATTAAGAAATACTTATGTACTCCCTAGATAGGCCACAAACAACTCTAACTCTAAAAATAAAAAGGGAGGGTCCAAGACTAAGAAAAAATCATTAAGAAAGACCCATCAAACCTTTTCTAAATCGAAAGGAAAGAAATCTATTTAGATTAGAAAAGATTATCTATTACCCGAGCTCAAGTGCATCATTTTCATTTCTACTTTAAAGGTACAAAGAACTTCAACTGGATGGTACTTAGACTCCGGATGTTATAAAAATATGACTGGGGATGAAACCAAATTGAAAAACAAGACAGACTTTCTCGGAGACAGTGTCATGTTTGTGTGACAACCCGCTATCCGAAATAAAGGGTGGCCAGCCCTATACCCCGATAAAATAGGAAATCATGGATAATATCATCCTCAGCATCACGACAATATACAAAGTATAAGGAATAACCACTCTATATTCCAGAAAACGGGTTATCAAAAACTTTGATTTGAAATAAAAAGAAAAACATTTTCAACAACCCATAATAGAAATAGAGGATGGAAACCCCCACAAGCGCATATAAGAAATCCCGAAAGATACAAAGGACCGAATAAAACGTCGGTCAATACCATCCATACAACATACATATAGTACCAAGTGTTACATAATAAATTCATTATACAATTACAACTGTTGGGCAACAAGCCCGAATGAACTGAACATAACTAGAAACATAAACGGAGGCGTCTACACAAAATCCCGTGAAACCCGCACAGTGTCACGGCTCCTCAAAACATGCGGGAGGGAAAGGTCATTACTGGCGACCGTGCGGCGGAACACCTGAACGGATCATATACATAAAGAAATACAACAAGAAAAGAAAACCGGTCAGGGTCGGGTATATGTGATCAATAAATAAATGACAAGTATGATAATGATGCACAATTAAGTATGGATGATAGTCTAGCATGTCAACATCATGTAAGGAACTAAAACAGATGAAGAACTATATAGAGTGAGATTCATAATAAAACAGAATTTAAAAGTACTTATGAGCCTTTATCATCATTCATCATATTTCAATTTCAATCTTCTTTTCCATTCCTTATTAGGAATATAATAATCATCATGTGCTCTATATGGCACTAATCTCAATAGCATGCTCTTTGCGGCATAATTTTGCTCTTTATGGCATTAATGTTTCATCGAGTCCAACTCGATAATTAGAATAGTCATAAATAAAAATATAACGATTCTAAGACCGCCCGTCCGGGTTTCCCCACTGTGCGCGTCCCCTAAATAACCATCATCTTCCAGGGCCTAACCTAAGACAACCTGGGATCCTATCGCAAACGTCGGGAAGCGGCCATGAGCCTGCGGGGTAGCCAAGACCACACCCGGAATCTTCCTACCCATCGCAGAAAAATATACAACCATAAGCGCTCCCATGGCCTAGGACTATATCCACCCTGCATTCATTAGCCAGGGGGCTTCACCTATCGTGCGGACTTCCCTTAAGATGGTATTTAGAGAGGTGTGTAACATCCATTTTATTAATTCCCATTACATGATTAGTAAATTATCATTTACCTTAACAATTTCTCATTTTAATTGAATGTATAAGCTAATTCGGGACTAAGTATAAGTGGTACCGACATAGCATCCTTAAAAGGAATTTTAGACTCCAAAGTTATCCCCAAAGCCTCCGTTGGCTTTAATATAAACCATCAAGTCAAAATGTAACTCAAGTTGAATTCTAAAGTCTTCAAAATTGACCTTAATAAATTCTAGACCGATATAAAACTACAAGACAAAAGTGATGCCTAAACATCACCTTAAATTCCCCCTTGAAAGAACCCTAGATGAACCCTTTCGAGTCTAGGGTGTCGACCCAACTCAACTAGTACTCTAAACCCTATGTTTATTTCATTTAAGAAGGTCCCTAATCAATAATAAAGGGGTTAAAAATGAAAAAGAAAAATTTGAAAAAGTGCAGGGCTACCGAATCGATTCGCCCCCTTGGCCGAATCGATTCGGCCAGAAAGTTTGAGATTCTGCATAATAGCCGAATCGATTCGCTCAGAGGGCCGAATCGATTCGGACTGAAAATCTGGGTTTCTGCATAACTGCCGAATCGATTCGGACCAATTCCGAATCGATTCGGTCAACAAGACCTGAGCACTGGCCCTAGCCGAATCGATTCGCCCAGGGGACCGAATCGATTCGGGCCTGCGATTTTGCCAAGAATTGGCTATGGAGTCTTGGACTCCATTTTCTACCCCAACTCAATTTTCTCCAAAGCAAACTCATATACCAACACTATAAGAACATCAAAGATGCTATTGATCATCTTAAAACCTCATGAATCAACTTAGAGTGAATCAAAACCCAAAATATATATAAGAAAACCCTAGGTTTACTAAACTAAAATCAATACACCATTATCACAACCAATCATCTATCTCAAGACACAAATAGCAAGTAAAAACTTGCCTTGATTCAGCAAATATGCAGATTTCTTGGTGTAGTAGCAATCTCTCCCTCAACCTCCAAAGCTTTCTCTCCACTTCTCTCTTTCTCTCTTAGGTTTAGGAAGGGATTTTGGGGAAATTAGAAGACTTAATAGGCTTAAGTCGTGACTTAAGGTACATCCCCACTTAATTAACCAAAAGTGCGATAAAATAATACGCAATAGCATAATTAAGGCACAACCAGTCAAAATGCCCAAAACTACAAAATACAATATGGCACATTATTTGACTATTTCACACATTCCGGAATCAACTGCAACCTCCAAATTATCATTTGGACATTTTAAAATTCAATTTAGGTTTCGGTCTCATTATTAAGCCAAATATCATTTTAAATTCAGATGATATTAATAAGCATGACATAGCAATATTTTCCCATAATTATGATATGTATGCAACCTCATAATAAATATCAACTTTTCTACATTGAATTAATCATTCAAATCATAACCCAACACTGGTCTCTAATTACTATACTAAGTAATTATTATAAAATACGGTCTCATAAGCGAGGGTTATTACATACTCCCTCCCTTATGAGGGAATTTTGCCCCCAAAATTCAGGCGTACCTCATGAGAAAGATGTGGATATTTCTCCCGCATCTCATCCTCGCGTTCCCAAGTTGATTCGCTTGCATGATGATGACTCCAATGGACTCTCACTAGAGGCACCACCCGAGATCTTAACTTTCGCTCCCCAAACTCAAGGATAGAAACCGGTTGTTCTTCATAAGAAACATCGGGCTGCAAGTCGATGTCTTCGAAAGGAATGTGCCAAAGGGCACCTTCACACCTTCTGTACTTTTTCAAAGAGGAGACGTGAAATACATCATGAATTTGTTGTAAAGGTTCCGGCAAGGCAAGTTGGTATGCCACAGGACCAACCTTTGCAATCATAGGGAAAGGTCCAACAAAGCACGGTGCAAGCTTTCCTTTCTTCCCAAAACGTTTGATGCCCTTCATCGGGGACACTCGCACCAACACTTGGTCTCTAACCTCCAATTCCATGTGTCTCCTACCCGCATCGGCATAGCTCTTTTGACGATCTTGGGCTATACGTATGCGATTTCGAATAAGCTCGATCTTCGAAGAAGTATCTTGGATCATTTCAGGTCCAAGGAACTTATTATCACCCACTTCCAACCAACAAGCGGGCGATCTACAAGGCCTGCCATACAGAGCTTCATAGGGTGCCATTCCAATGGTAAATTGTTATGAGTTATTGTAAGAAAACTCAACCAACGGAAGATATTGTTCCCAACTGCCTTTAAAGTCGAGTATCCACATACGAAGCATATCCTCCAACATCTGGTTTACCCTTTCGGTCTGACCGTCTGTTTGAGGATGATAGGAAGAGCTTAACTTCAACTCGGTCCCCATAGCTCCCTGGAAACTCTGCCAAAAGTGGGACACAAATATTTTATCTCGGTCGGAGATAATATTCAAAGGTACCCCATGGAGTCTGACGATTTCCTCAAGGAACAACTGGGCATAACGAGCGGTATCATAATCGGTGCGCACGGGCAAGAAGTGTGCCGACTTAGTCAAACGATCGACAATCACCCAAATTGAGTCATGACCCTTCTGCGATCTTGGCAAGCCCGTAACAAAGTCCATCGAAATGCTTTCCCATTTCCACACGGGAATCTCGAGCAGTTGCAACAAACCTGTCGGTCGCTGGTGGTCAATCTTAACCAACTGACAAGTAGTGCATTTAGACACAAACTCGGAGATATCCCTCTTCATACCCGCCCACCAATACAAACGACGCATATCTTGGTACATCTTGTCCCTGCCTGGATGTACCGTAAACTTGGACCCGTGGGATTCCGCCATTACTGCACTTCTCAAATCCCCATCGTCGGGAACCACAAGTCTCCCATGGAAGCGTAGTCCACCCTCAGAACCAAATGAGTACGACTCCGCTCCCTCAGACAACAGCTGGCGTGTATGGTCTTGACAAGCCTTGTCTCTTTTATGTGCTTCCACAATCTTTGCTATAATCGTGGGAGTAACCGTCATCACGGAAAGGAATGCTCTCACCCCTGCATCCTCCAGGCTGAGTTCCTTCCACTTAGCTTTCCACACTTCAGCTAAGTCTCCATCAGGCTTTCTACTCAAAGCATCTGCTACAACATTCGCCTTTCCGGGGTGATAACGAATATCAAATTGGTAGTCTTTCACAAACTCCAACCAACGACGCTGGCGCATGTTCAAATCTTTTTGGGAGAATAAGTATTGCAGCGATTTGTGGTCGGTGAAAAGACTAAACTTTTCCCCCAAGAGGTAATGCCTCCATATCTTCAAGGCAAATACAACGGCGGCGAATTCCAAGTCATGTACCGGATAGTTCCTCTCGTGAGGCTTCAACTTACGAGAAGCGTATGCAATGGGTTGCCTCTCTTGTTGAAGAACACCTCCTAACCCCAGAAGAGATGCATCGGTGAAGACGAGATATTCCAACCCCGGCTTTGGCAATGCCAGGACTGGAGCTGAAGTCAGTCTATCCTTGAGTTCCTCAAAAGCCGCTTGACATGAACTGTCCCAAACAAATCTTACTCCTTTCCGGGTCAAATTCGTCAATGGGCTAGCAACCTTAGAAAATCCCTTAATGAATCGACGGTAATAACCCGCCAAGCCCAGAAAACTACGAACTTCAGTGGGCGTTGTGGGATGACCCCACTCCTTTACCGCGATCACCTTACTCGGATCCACAGACACGCCTAGGGACGACACCACATGCCCCAAAAATTGAACTTCATTCAACCAGAAGCCACACTTCTCAAACTTTGCATACAATTGATGATCCCTCAATCTGTGCAGGACCAATCGCAAGTGAGCAGCGTGATCCGACTCTGTCTGAGAATAGACTAGGATGTCATCAATAAATACAATGACAAAATGGTCAAGGAAATCCCGAAACACCCTATTCATAAGGTCCATAAACACTGCAGGGGCATTGGTTAGCCCGAAGGGCATAACCAAGAATTCATAAGATCCATAACGGGTCAGAAAGGCCGTCTTGGACACATCTTGCTCTCGTATCCTCAATTGGTGATACCCCGTCCTCAGGTCGATCTTGGAGAAGTAGGAAGCTCCCCTAAGCTGATCAAACAAGTCATCGATGCGAGGTAAAGGGTATTTATTCCGGATGGTGACTTTATTCAACTCTCTATAGTCCATGCATAACCGGAGAGAACCGTCTCTTTTCTTCACAAATAATACTGGAGCACCCCACGGTGAGGTACTACGCCTAATAAAGCCCTGCTCCAGTAACTTCTGAATCTGATCACTCAGCTCCCTCATCTCCACAGGAGCCATTCGATAAGGAGCTTTGGCGATCGGTCGAGTTCCCGGCATTAAGTCAATCACAAACTCGATCTCCCGACTTGGAGGTAATCCCGGTATCTCTCGAAAAACATCTTCAAAATCTCTAACGATCGGAAGAGAATTCAGGGGAACCATGACATCTCTAGATGCATCTTCCGCAATACAATATAGATAGGCACCCGTGCTTCCTTCCATACAAGGCATAACTACCAGGAACATCTCTTGTCCAGGAACCGCAAAAACTATACTCTTCCCGTAACAATTCACTATAGCACGGTACTTCACTAGCCAGTCCATACCCAATATTACATCGTACCCGACCATATCAAGGACGAGTAAGTCAGCCTCAAAACACAAGTCACCAAGGTTAATTCCTACGTTTTTACATACGAAGAAAATCAATGAGCCATCGCCCATAGAGGATTCGACGCTAGTGAAAGTACTTTCAGCAGATTTTATCAAACTTGTAGTCTGAGCAAAACTTCTAGAAATAAAGGAGTGTGTAGCACCCGTATCAAATAGAATTTGACCCATGTGCCCCTGAATGAGAAACTTACCCTCGATCGCCGGTGGTGCCGGAGGAGATGGAGGAAGCAAAGCCTCCTGAATATGGTAAACTCTTCCGTACTGCAATCGCCCCTGTTGAGGAGGAGCAACCGGATTAGGCGCTTGGGGCGAAAACTGTACATACGGCTGCTGTGGGGCCCGAGGAAGATGCCCTCCAACCAACTGAGGACACGCCCTTTTATAGTGGCCCAGCTCCCCACACTGAAAACATTTGATTGCCGTAATATCCTGATTTCTACCTTGGTTATTTCGGAATTGTCCCGCACCTCGGCCCTGTTGGCCCCTACCACCATTTCCACCTCTACCTCCCTGTGGTTGCTGACCACCTTGACCTTGCCTGTTATTATTACCGCCAGCATTAAACCCACCGAAACGTTGACGCTTGGACGAATCCCCCTGCTGAGGATCCCTCTCAACCTGCTTGTTCCCCGAGGATTGGGACGATGAAGATGTTCCCCCTCCGCTCCCAACACCTCCCTGCCTCCCCGCTTGTCCCACAGTAACAACCTTCTTCTTGTTTAGCAAAAACAATCTGTGCTCCTGACAGTGAAGCAAAGCGGCATTCATCACATCACCAAAAGTCACCAGAGATGGATTTCCCAGCAAATGTTGTTTTATTCGCCAATGTAAACCTCCCACAAACTTGGAGATCCTCTTCGATTCTGGAGTTACCTCATCCGGTATAAAACTGGCTAACCGGGTAAACTCTTCCTCATACTCAGCAACTGACCTCTCCCCTTGAACCAAATCCTGCAACTTCCTCTGCATTTCCCTCTGAACTGCGGGAGGGAAATACTTCCCATCAAACAAAGCCCAAAAATTTGTAATGGACATAGTATCCCTTTGCTCGGGTGTCGTCATTGACTCCCACCAATGTAAGGCCGGTCCTACCAGCTTGAAAGTAACGAGAATCTGCTTCTTCTCCTCACTACATTCCACCATCCTAAGATGGCGCTGCATATCTCTCTTCCACTGGTTCGCCTTGATAACATCCGAACCCCCCTCGAATTCCGGGGGATGCCCCTTAAGGAAAGATTCCCTCACCCGTTCCCACTGAGAAGGTCCCGTGGGAACTTGTGCTTCTTGTCCCCTAACTTTGGCTTGTGGCATTTGTTGGGCCACTGCAGTCATCGCGGCGTTGACAGCTTGGGCCACAATATTTGCCACTTCAGCGGCACTGATACTCCCCTGCTGCGGTGGAGGACCAAATTCATCCTCAACAACCCTATTACGTCTAGCGGGACGTCCTCTCTTCGGCGGCATCTGAGATAAAGACGAGAGAGAGTTAAAACATAATGTAAGACAATCTATTTAGCAGAAGATCGCATACATAGGCAGCAAAACAATCCTAACATTAAGTTCTATATCAAAGAACGCTACGGTATAACGTGACAAGTCCGCATAGATCCTAAAGACTCTAGAACCTGATGCTCTGATACCATCTGTGACAACCCGCTATCCGAAATAAAGGGTGGCCAGCCCTATACCCCGATAAAATAGGAAATCATGGATAATATCATCCTCAGCATCACGACAATATACAAAGTATAAGGAATAACCACTCTATATTCCAGAAAACGGGTTATCAAAAACTTTGATTTGAAATAAAAAGAAAAACATTTTCAACAACCCATAATAGAAATAGAGGGTGGAAACCCCCATAAGCGCATATAAGAAATCCCGAAAGATACAAAGGACCGAATAAAACGTCGGTCAATACCATCCATACAACATACATATAGTACCAAGTGTTACATAATAAATTCATTATACAATTACAACTGTTGGGCAACAAACCCGAATGAACTGAACATAACTAGAAACATAAACGGAGGCATCTACACAAAATCCCGTGAAACCCGCACAGTGTCACGGCTCCTCAAAACATGCGGGAGGGAAAGGTCATTACTGGCGACCGTGCGACGGAACACCTGAACGGATCATATACATATAGAGATACAACAAGAAAATAAAACCGGTCAGGGCCGGGTATATGTGATCAATAGATAAATGACAAGTATGATAATGATGCAGAATTAAGTATGGATGATAGTCTAGCATGTCAACATCATGTAAGGAACTAAAACAGATGAAGAACTATATAGAGTGAGATTCATAATAAAACAGAATTTAAAAGTACTTATGAGCCTTTATCATCATTCATCATATTTCAATTTCAATCTTCTTTTCCATTCCTTATTAGGAATATAATAATCATCATGTGCTCTATATGGCACTAATCTCAATAGCATGCTCTTTGCGGCATAATTTTGCTCTTTATGGCATTAATGTTTCATCGAGTCCAACTCGATAATTAGAATAGTCATAAATATAAATATAACGATTCTAAGACCGCCCGTCCGGGTTTCCCCACTGTGCGCGTCCCTAAATAACCATCATCTTCCAGGGCCTAACCTAAGACAACCTGGGATCCTATCGCAAACGTCGGGAAGCGGCCATGAGCCTGCGGGGTAGACAATACCACACCCGGAATCTTCCTACCCATCGCAGAAAAATATACAACCATAAGCGCTCCCATGGCCTAGGACTATATCCACCCTGCATTCATTAGCCAGGGGGCTTCACCTATCGTGCGGACTTCCCTTAAGATGGTATTTAGAGAGGTGTGTAACATCCATTTTATTAATTCCCATTACATGATTAGTAAATTATCATTTACCTTAACAATTTCTCATTTTAATTGAATGTATAAGCTAATTCGGGACTAAGTATAAGTGGAACCGACATAGCATCCTCAAAAGGAATTTTAGACTCCAAAGTTATCCCCAAAGCCTCCGTTGGCTTTAATATAAACCATCAAGTCAAAATGTAACTCAAGTTGAATTCTAAAGTCTCCAAAATTGACCTTAATACATTCTAGACCGATATAAAACTACAAGACAAAAGTGATGCCTAAACATCACCTTAAATTCCCCCTTGAAAGAACCCTAGATGAACCCTTTCGAGTCTAGGGTGTAGACCCAACTCAACTAGTACTCTAAACCCTATGTTTACTTCATTTAAGAAGGTCCCTAATCAATAATCCTAAAGGAAAGGGGTTAAAAATGAAAAAGAAAAATTTGAAAAAGTGCAGGGCTACCGAATCGATTCGCCCCCTTGGCCGAATCGATTCGGCCAGAAAGTTTGAGATTCTGCATAATAGCCGAATCGATTCGCTCAGAGGGCCGAATCGATTCGGACTGAAAATCTGGGTTTCTGCATAACTGCCGAATCGATTCAGACCAATTCCGAATCGATTCGGTCAACAAGACCTGAGCACTGGCCCTAGCCGAATCGATTCGCCCAGGGGACCGAATCGATTCGGGCCTGCGATTTTGCCAAGAATTGGCTATGGAGTCTTGGACTCCATTTTCTACCCCAACTCAATTTTCTCCAAACCAAACTCATATACCAACACTATAAGAACATCAAAGATGCTATTGATCATCTTAAAACCTCATGAATCAACTTAGAGTGAATCAAAACCCAAAATATACATAAGAAAACCCTAGGTTTACTAAACTAAAATCAATACACCATTATCACAACCAATCATCTATCTCAAGACACAAATAGCAAGTAAAAACTTGCCTTGATTCAGCAAATATGCAGATTTCTTGGTGTAGTAGCAATCTCTCCCTCGACCTCCAAAGCTTTCTCTCCACTTCTCTCTTTCTCTCTTAGGTTTAGGAAGGGATTTTGGGGAAATTAGAAGACTTAATAGGCTTAAGTCGTGACTTAAGGTAAATGCCCCACTTAATTAACCAAAAGTGCGATAAAATAATACGCAATAGCATAATTAAGGCACAACCAGTCAAAATGCCCAAAACTACAAAATACAATATGGCACATTATTTGACTATTTCACACATTCCGGAATCAACTGCAACCTCCAAATTATCATTTGGACATTTTAAAATTCAATTTAGGTTCCGGTCTCATTATTAAGCCAAATATCATTTTAAATTCAGATGATATTAATAAGCATGACATAGCAATATTTTCCCATAATTATGATATGTATGCAACCTCATAATAAATATCAACTTTTCTACATTGAATTAATCATTCAAATCATAACCCAACACTGGTCTCTAATTACTATACTAAGTAATTATTATAAAATACGGTCTCATAAGCGAGGGTTATTACAGTTTGGAGATGGTGTTTCATCTCAGATCATAGGTAAGGGAACATTGAGTGAGCATGGGCTTCCTAAACTGGATGATATTCTCTTAGTTAAAGGACATAAATATAATCTCTTAGGTATATCACAATTTGTGACTCCAATCACTTTGTTACTTTTTCAAAAAATGATTGCAAAATTATTGATGAAAAAGGTAATTGTATTTTAACATGAAAGAGAACCCCGAAAAACTATTACATAGTAATCCCCAATTCTGAATCTTATAATGTTGCCAAATTAGAGGATTCTGATCTATGGCACAATAGAGTGGGACACACAAATTATGATAACCTTGGAAGATTGAGTTCCCAATAAATAGTTAAAGGTTTACCTAAAATTATAAATTATTTTAATCATGTATGTGGACCTTATCAGGAAGGCAAAATAAGTAAATCCCCTCACAAGAAAGTTAAAGATATCCTGATCATTAAGCCACTAGAACTTATCCACATGGACCTTATGGGTCCTTCAAAAACTGTTAGTTTTTGTGGAAACTATTACATCCTAGTTATATTGGAAAACTATACGAGCTATACATGGGTACCTTTTATGAAACAAAAATCAGATACCTTTAATGAATTCTTAAGAATCCTCTTGAAAATTGAGAATGAGAAGGATACCCAAGTGTGTCGAATTAGGAGTGATAGAGGTGGAGAGTTCAAGGACTCTGGTATTTTTGAGTATTATGTAGCTAATGGATATAAACATGAGTTTACTGCTCCCAAAACCCCGCAACAAAATGGTATAGTTGAACATAAGAATAGGACTTTATAAGAAATGGCTAGAGTTATGTCACATGCTAAGAATATCCCTACATATTTTTGGGTAGAAGATGTCGAAACCTTATGTCACATTATTAATCGTATCTACCTCAGAAAAAATTCCAAAGAAACCTCTTATGAGTTATGGTTCCACAAAAAGCTGGACTTAAAATATTTTAAAAACTTCGGGAGTATTTGCTACATCTGCGGAGATAGAGAGAAACTTTCAAAATTTGATACCACTCAATGATACTGATTCACTGATCCTCAAAATGATACTGATTCACTGGCAACTGAGATTCCTTCAGTACCCTCTTGGTTTTCTAAAGATCATCCCACAGAAACCATTGTCGGTAATCCTTCAGAACCAGTTCCAACTAGATCCCAACTTCGACAAGTGGAACAATTTTCTTTCTTTATTTCCCTTGAGGAACCTAAAGATATTGAGGATGCCCTTACTGACTCATTTTGCATAAATGATATGCAAGAAGAGCTAGTCCAATTTAAGATTCACGATGTGTGGAATATTGTTCCTAGACCAAAAGATTCGAAGGTTATTGGCACAAGATGGATTTAAAAAAAACTGATGAAAATGGGAGGTCATTATAAGTAAAGCTAGGTTGGTTGCACAGGGATACTCCTAGATTGAGGGAATTGGTTTCGACGAAACTTTTGCACCTGCTGCTCGTCTAGAATCACATCATCTCCTTATTTCCATCTCTTGTAATATGCAATTCAAATTCTTCCAAATGGATGTTAAATCCAATTTTTTAAATGGAATTTTATTTGAAGAAGTATACGTAGAACAACCCAAAGGATTTGTTGATCCTGTACACTCGGATTACGTCTTTAAGATTAATAAAGCCTTATATGGATTGAAACAAGCTCCTAGAGCTTGGTATGAGAAGTTGTTTACTTTCCTAGTGTCTCGCAAATTTGTTCGCGGTGGAAACGATCAAACGTTGTTTCTCAGAAAGGAAAATGAACATGCCTTAATCCCACAAGTATATGTGGATGATATTATTTTAGGTTCCACCTGTCCTAAACAAGTCAAGAATTTTTCTGATATCATGCATACGGAATTTCATATGTCACTTATGGGTGAACTACAATATTTTTTGGGTCTACAAGTAAAAAAATGTAGTGATGGTCTTTTTATTTCTCAATCCAAGTATGCTGCAGATTTAGTTCAAAAATTCGACTTAGAAAATGCTAAACCTTCTAGAACCCCCATGAGTACTCCAACTAAACTTTTTAAGGACGGTAATGAGAAAAGTGTTGATCCCACTCTTTATAAAATTATGATAGGGAGTTTGCTATATCTCACCGCATCTCGACTCGACATATCCTTCGTTGTCTGTATCTATGCTAGATATCAAAGTAACCCTAAAGAATCCCACTTATTATGTGTGAAAAGAACTATTAAATATATTAAGGGTACTCTAAAGTTTTGTATTTGGTACACAAACGATACGACTAGTTCTATTGTAGGGTACACCGATGCCGATTGGGCTAGTTGTTTTGACGATAGTAAGAGCACTTCTGGTGCTTGCTACTACGTAGGCAATAATCTCGTAGGTTGGTCGTGTAAGAAACAAAATTGTATTTCCTTATCTAGCATTGAATCTGAATATATAGCGACTGGTAGTTGTTGTGCACAATTACAATGGATTAGACATATGCTTAATGATTATGGTCTCACTGAAAATTAATTAACCATGTTTTGTGATAACCAAAGTGCTATTAATATATCCAAAAATCCTGTAATGCACTCCCGAACTAAGCACATTAAGATTAAACATCATTTCATTTGTGACCTTGTCGAATCAAAAGATCTCATCATTGAATATCTGAACACTCAAAAGCAGCTCGCAAATCTCTTTACCAAACCATTAGACAACAAACGCTTTTAGTATTTGCGAACAGCTATAGGCATGATAACTATCAATTAATCTATATTTTTTATTATTTATACCCCTTGTATATTTGAGAAAAATTGGGGGAGAAGATATTGAGTATACCTAAGAGATTTTGCATTTTTTATACCTATTCCTGATTTTAACAAAACTAATATGCCATTCAGTGTTTATTTTGTCACTGGCATCTCAGACCCGTTATGTAGCTTCTTACTCTTTTGTAGGGTATTGGTCTGTCTATAGTTGAGTGATGTATTTTTTTACCTTATTTTCGGTTTTAGGATGGGATTGGATATATAGAACCTTTGTATAGAACAAGTAGGATTTTTAAATTTTCACCCACAAGTTCAAAATACTAAAGGGAATTTTGTCTCTAATATCCAAAGGGGGAGATTGAGAACACACTATATAATTGACTTACTTGAGTCTACATTATATAGGAGTTCCAACTAGTTTGGATATTGAGACGAATTAGGATTAGTCTTTATGAGTTGCTCCATACCCAAAGGTTCAAGAAGAAGGAAGAGGAAGAAGCAATCACATTCAAAGCAGTCCTAAAAGGGAAGTTATTTATTACCTTGAAACCACTAATAGGACACTCTCACCGCATCATATATATCTATTATTTGCATTAATGGTTTTACAACACTTTAAGGCTTTTCAAAATCAAATTAATTCAGTTCAAAACATTTTATACAATTTAAAATATATTTGAATCAATTAAAAATTGATTTTAAAAGTGTTGTGATTAAAATTTGAATTTCATAAAATAACTTTGCTCACTGAACGTTAGCCGAGGTAGAATATAAAAGCGCTAGAGACTATAAGGTGTCTTTGTAAATTATTTTGTAAACACGCGTTTTTGCTTTCATCTTGGCCATAAACGTGTTGGTAGCTAGATGGGTGGATTTGTGTTTTCCAATAGACTCAACCTCAAACACTAATCTCAACCCTTGTATTAGTTTTATCAATAGCATGTATGTGTTGTGTTATAATCCCAGTGCTTAACTCTCATCCAATGAGATTCATTTATTTCACCGATTGGTTATATACCCTTGGATCATTAGTCAAATTGTGTGACTTAATCTCAGCCCTTAATTGCAAATGATGTTCCAAATCCTTCCTTCACCTACTATATAACGGGGCTTACCCTCAGCATTTTGAGACTTTTGTTCAAATCATCCCATAGAGAAAATAAAATAGAGAAGAGAGAGAAAGGGAAGATACTTGAGAGAAAAAAGAGAGAGAAAAGGAAGAAGATCAATCCATCTTCGTCCTTCATCACCTCTGAGTGAACCCCCTCAACCCAAACAATTTTAAACTTCAAACACATTTACTATAAACAAAAAACCACGAGAGATAGAACCAATTTAGGGTTTCTGTGGGTTAAGATCTTGTAGAAGACCTCTTTCCTTTTAAGTCTTTCTCAAAACACCTCTCTAAGAAAATAACAAGTTTCATATATTGGAACTTGAGATTTTCTAAAGAGAACATCACACGCCTACTTTCTTTAGTTCTCTTTTTGGATCTCTGTCTTTAGATCCACTTGATTCCAAAGTTTTTGAAAAATAAACTTCTAGGGTTTCAAGAAAAAAATAAGAAGACCCTTATGAGCATTCCTGTTTCTTGGTTTTATTTCACATTTTGTGAAATAAATGTATTAAAAAAATAAAAAGAGACACATAGGACCTTGGCTATTTTTGAAAGCAAGGTTGTTCTTCTAGATTTATTCTTGATTAAGAAGTTTCTTTTACAAAATCATTTGAATCAATTTCTGTATGTTGTTTCTGATTCTATTTTTACGATATAGACTTCTAGTCTAGTTTGGATCTGAATTGGTGGTTTAGAATTTCAAAAATATTTTTAAAATAATGAAATTGTGTAAGAACTTGGCCCTCTTCTGAGAAAGGTAACCTTGAGACCTGTGGATTAATAGAAAGATCAAGAAGTCTTGATTTGTAAAATACGGACTTGAAAATATCCTATTCATTCTAGATCTCTTTATAATTTGATCGGAACGTCTGTATAAATAATTCTAAGAGGGTGAGTTGCATATCCGCATATAATGCACATCACAAACAATTCTCACACAAACACTTAGACATAGTCATTTGTTTGAGACTTAAAAGTCGAAAGAGTTGCCAGAATCAGAATTCAAAGAGAAAGAGGTCAAAGAAAAGGCAAAGGAGAAACAAAGAAGAGATCAATTCTAGTCAGAAACCTTTGGAGTGGAGTAGCTCATATAGGTATAATTCAGAACATAGATTTAGGATCCTTGTGTTTTTCCTTAAGTGATGAAACTTGATTCTTTATTCTAGTGAATTTTTGTTTTGTGTCATAGAGGGTATCGTGGATGTTTACCTTGATTAAGGGTTTTACCATGTTAAAAGTTCCTGTGTCTATTCATTTTAATATTCTTAACGGTTGTTGTGATTGGGACTGCATGGTAACTTTAGTAGATGTTTCTTAAAAAATAAAAAGAAGGTAACCAACTATCGAATCTAAACAATAGATTCAGAAAGTTTTTACAACTCATCTTGTGTTTTTTTCGAAAAGAGTTTTTCCCAAAAAGTTTATTCGGAGTTTACACAATTTATAACAGTTTATTATTAAACTTGTAAACAAGCTTTTAGTATTAAAGCCTTTCTTCACTTTTGTTTTCTTTTGTTTTCTGTCTTCTCTTTTTCTTCTCTCCCTTTTTTCTTTTTCTTTTTCATTTCATCCACACTCTAACATGCTTAATTGAAACAACATAACACCTATATCATTCAATCCCAAGTATCATTCCAAAAAAAGGTATGGAAGGTGATATATATGGTTTATAACTCCAATGTCGAGTCAGTTATGGGAATGGGGGGTTATGAAATGAAAGGATATATTAAGGATCAAAGGAGCTAATGAGGAAAACCATTTAAGGTGAGGGCAAGGCCAATATGGATGATATAACAAAGAGGGCCTACGATCCTTTCCTAAAATTTAGGCAATTTTTGAGTTAACACATACTTCGAAAATATTCATAAAGTAACACGTTTCATATATGAACTCAATTAATGAACGATCAAATGAAGGATTACTGAGATTACTAATGACTATAACGTTTTCAAGGAGGAAATAGAAGTTTATAACATTCACGAATGAAGAAAATCATAAAGCTCACTATGTGTGAGTATATACAATGCAATAAAATATTACCAAGTTATAAAAATCTTAAACCAAATCAATTAAACAATAAAAGCGCATGTGCTCATGGGATTAAAGTGTAATACAAGAGGTTATTCATAATATCAATAATTGTGGACTAAAGTATAATAACTTCTAAAATCGAGAACATGCATCATTGAATTGCCAATTGGATCGGGCATTTATTAAAATTTATCGTCGAAAACAAAGGAAAAATACCAAACAAAGGAGAAAAAAGAAAGAAAATATTTTTGAAATTTTTAACCTTTTATAAGAAAAGCATGCTTGGGAGAACATGTGATCAAATCATGGAAACTACCCATAAATGCATAGAATATCCCACATTTCCTAACTAAAACCTGTCATTGTCCTCAATGGGAATTAAGAACCAAGCTAAATAAAGGAAAATAGCGATATTACCCAAAATGGATTATGCTCCGCTCCCACCGCTATGGAAAAACCTAGACTATTGACTACACTCCTTTAATGGAGTACAACGGCTAGTCAGGGTATCGAAAATCCATAGAGACTAGTTGTTAGAATTATATTAATTTAATACTTCAGGAATAAAAGTGTAAAAGATAATTTTTTAACAAAAAAAGGTAACTAGACATGGAAGTTAAACTATGATTAAGAAAGGAAATAAAAACTATAGATTGTGATTAATATCCCTCACCTCGGCTTAATGCGTATAAATGGTTACATGGGACTATGAATTTATCAAGATTGAATCTCATTTCTACAATCAATTAAATCTAGATTTGTCACCCCTTAAATTTTTATATAAGATTAATGTAATTTTAGTATTAACAAATACCTCGAAAATTACACACATAAAGTCGTAAATACGATGCATACATGATATACCCCATTAAATCACCTATGCATAATAACAAGAACAACCCAATCGAATTAAATACATAAAATCCATCACCAAAGCAAACCAACCTACTGAAACCAATGTGAGTTCCATCAATCACAACATAATTTAAGTTAGCTATAAAGCATCATAAATGGCATGGATTTAAAAGCAAGAAATTAAGGAAAGTAATTAGATCTAGGTTACAAAGTGAATGAAAAAGTAAGAAATAAAGAAATGGGAACTTTAATTGATAGGAGAAGATGATGAATAGTGTTCTTATACAACGGATATGGGTAAATCCTAGGAGGGAGAAATGTCACACTTAAAATCCACCTTCAAACCTAAACCCCTCTAACCTAACTAAGAAAGCAAGATAAAACTAAAATTAGATTGTTCTCAAAATGGAGAGGAAACAATATATATATATATATACACCAAACCCTAGAATGGAAAATTTGTAATAAAAGAAAGGTGGAAAAGTAGGGTTGAATCTATTAGGTGTTAAACCAAATCGATTCGGAAAGAGGAATCTCGAATGCTGCAGTGAATTAAATCAATTCAGAAAGGGGCCGAATCATTTTCTAAAAGGGGACTAGGGCACTGTCTTCAATCGAATCGATTCAACGAAGGGATGAATCGATTCGGTCCTTCTAGTCCTGCTTTCTTCCCCTATTTTTGAGCAATTATTTTCCCAAAGAAAAATGGGAAACAGTCCATAAACAGAATCGGCTATAACTTCTTCGTCCGGACTCCAAATGATGTGCCGTTTGTAGACACGCAAAGCTAACTCATTGAACTATGCTTCCATGGAATTCCACTGAGCCAGGGATGAAGTATGAAATGTCTAAAATTCCCTTGAAGTTGACATCGACGATGAAACTTCTTCAAAATGCAACCAATTCTCACTTTAAGCATTCCAATACCTACAAAAGCTCAAATAAACTCTACAAAGCATATATATATATATATATATATATATATATATATATATATATATCAAAAACTGAGGTTGTTTGGTTAATGAGCATAATTATAGGGATTAAGGAACACAAAAGTGCTAGAATGCATAAATATAACAGGCGCTAATATGCAATATTCGTGACTAATCACACTCCCGATCTTAGACATTGCTAGTATCTAGTAATGAAACAAACAAAACCAGTCCAAAGCATGCGGTACAAAATGTATGTATACATAAAGTATATAAATTTCACTTTCGTGGGCGAACGATTGCAGTTAGCATATACAATAAGTCTTTAAACCCCTAGGTTACCTTAGTGGACGACTATCGTCTCATGAGGGTTTTCAGAGATGAAACCCAAAAATATCAAAGCTTCCTCAAAATATGCCCAATCAAATGCCACAAGCTCAATAATAATGAAAAAAATTCCAAACACCTTATTAGCAAAGTGGATGAATTCACACAAAAGTCCGTATTATTAATATTATAGGATGAACTTCGTTGAATTGAAACCTTAAAATGTGGGAGAGGATCGAGCACATGCAAAGTATGATTTTGGCAAAAACATATATAAATCTAATAAGCATTAAAGGCTGCATAAATAAATCACATGACACTAAAGAAGAACACTGTATATAAAATGAAAAACATGTAATCTCAATGAAAGATACCTTCATTAAAGGAGGCGAAATGTATTTTCACAGATTATCCAAACGATTTAAAATTTTGAATTGAATTCACCCTAGGATCCCGTAGGACGTTTATAGGGTTGAAATGTAGGTGTGGGGTTAAGGGTAGGAAATGAAGGGAATATGTACGGATTCGAAAGTTTTCGGGCATGAAAACTGAGACCGTGAAAACTTGTGGGCAATTAAAAAATTGGACAATGATTCCATAACAAGCATTGGATATGAAATAGGAGAGTGACGGGGACTATTGAAAAATATGTACATAAATGAAACTTTCTCTTTCTTTTCTTTTCTTCTTTTTATCAATTTTTCTTTTGTTTTCTTCCTTTGTTTTCTTCTTTTTTTCATTTTTTCTTTTTCTTCTTTTTTTTCTTTTTTTTCTTTTCGTTCACACTCTCACATGCTTAATTGAAACCACATAACATGAACAACATTTAATCCCAAGTATCATTCCAAACAAAGATATGGAAGGTGATATATGTGGTTTATAACTCCAATATATAGTCGGTTATGAGAATTGGGGTTACGAAACGAAAGGCTATATTAAGGCTCAAAGGGGTTAACGAGGGAAAACATTTTAGGTGATTTAAAGTCCAATATGGGTGCTATAACAAAGAGGCCTATGATCCTTTCCTAAAGTTTACACAATTTTCGAGTCAACACATTCTTTGAAAATATTGATCAAGTAACATGTTTCATATATGTACTCAATTAATGAATGATCAAATGAAAGAATAATGATATTACCAACAACTATAACATTTTAAAGGAGGCAAGAGTAGTGTATAACGCTCACGGACGAAGAAAAACCCCAAACTCAGTAGGTGTAAGTATATACAATGCAATAAGATATTACCGAGTTATAAAAATCTTAAACAAGAAAAGTGCATGTGCTCATGGGATTAGAGTTTAATCATGAAGTTATTCATAATATTAGAAATGGCACACTCAAAATCCACTTCAAACCCTAACCTCCCTAACCTAACTAAGAAAGCAAGTTAAAACTAAAATTAGATTTTTTACAAAATAGGGAGGCAAACATATATATACCAAACCCTAGAATGGCAAAATTATAATAAAAGAAACCTAGAAAAGCTGGGCCGATTCGATTCAGTGACATACTGAATCGATTCGGAAAGAGGAATCTAGAATGATGTAGCAAACTGAATTGATACGAAAAGTTTTTTGTTCTAATGAAAAATGGGAAAAAAATCCACAAACAAAATCGGCTATAACTTCTTCATCCGAACTCCAAATGACATGCCATTTATGAGCACGCAAAGCTAATTCAATGAACTAAGCTTCCTGTAATACCCCGTATTTTTGTGATATTTATTTATGGGATTAATTAAATTAAATGCGTATTAATTGGAAATTAATCCGGATTAAATACTAGCGATATGCGAGTTGGTATTTGAATATAATGTGCGTATATGATTATATATGAATATTGAAGTATTAAATTTGTCGTGAGATTGAAATACGGTAAGTTGGAAAATTTTATTGAGACGCGTGTGACAGTCGCGTCAAGGAAATATTTATTTTAATTAAAAAGTGAATTTTAGTTCTATTAACTGTATGGTCGTTTTGAGTGCGCCAACGCGTCCGGAAGGGTCGAAATAGTCTGAAAACACTAGCCGGGGGTTAAGTTTGGGTCCCGGGGCATTATTGGGCCATACTGGTAACTTATAAGGGCATTTTGGTAATTTCGAAAATTGGGTAATTAAAACCCACGAAAATTAGAGTTAAAAATCTGACTTAGTATTAACCCACTAAGCCATTTCCAACCCCAATTTAGGTAGTGGGCTACGGGAGAAGTTAGAAACTTTATAACTTGGCAAAAACCAACCCCACCTCCATTAACACCTTGAGAAGAGCTTGTTGAGAGAGAGAGAAGGAATTCTGCAGAGAGAGAGAGAGAACACTTCAGAAATTCATCATCAAATCAGAGATTCAAATAAGGCAAGTGATTTAATTTCGTTTTTGTAGAGAATGCTTCTTCCATGCATAGGATATTCAATTAAATTGTATTGTTCTTGGGAGTTAATGAAAAACCCATTTAAATTGGAAGTAGAAATTTCATTTTGATGAGGAATAGCATGTAGATTGGTATTTAGATGTTTATTCTGATGATATTATAATTTGGATGAAACAAAAACGGATTTTATTAGGCTCATTGATGATTTATAAATGTTAGGGTTCATGTTCATATAAATTGGGGAAAAATTAAGGGATTTGAAGATTTGATGATGTTTAAGATGAGTTGGCCCTATATAAACGTTTGATTATGACCTATGAATGTTTAGTACGAATTAGGAACCTTAAAATGATGTTGTAATGATTTTTATGTGGGATTAGGAGTGAAGAAAATTGGGAAAAACGAGTTAGGAATTTCTGGGCTCGAATCTGGCCACTCGTTAGAAGACCTGCCCAGGTTGTTCGAACGAGATCGTTCGAACGAGCTTCTAACGAGTTGACAGCTCGGGTTCTAACGAGAGGGATGTTCATTCGAAGACCTTCGTTCGAAAGAGATCTCGTTAGAAGGCCCAGTTCGTTCGAACGAACTCTCGTTCGAACAGCTTCGTTCGAACGAGACTTCGAACGAGTTGACAGATTAGGCTTTTTAGCCTGTTTTGATCCCGAGTGTCCCGTAACCTTGTGTATATGTAGAGATAACCTTCCCTTGATGATTAATTGTTACATTTGGGATGTTTGGGGTATAATGAGGAGTCAAACCTAGAAGTGTAGTTTGAACCTAAAGGAAAATATGAAGTAGGACGTGAGTGTCTATTACGTTGCGAGAATTATTGACGGCCTAATTTATTATATTAACCGGGAACATATAAATTGTGTAGTATTATATGTTGGTACGAAAATGAGAAGTGTACCACCAATATATTATGATGATTACTAAGATGTGTGAATACTTAGTATATGTATTGATTTTATGTGTATGACATACCTACCATACTTGCTATCACGGGAGGTTTACGTTCGCTTAGGGCCTTCTAATCCTTGTGTTGCCCGAATTTAGATTGGTTACCTCGATGAACATAGGTCAGAGAATGACTTATTGGGATGTTAATAAGTCTGTTGATCGTGGGAGCGCAGGTATGTGCGTGACCCATGTGATGTGACTGTGTTCGCCTCCATTATTTATGATTTTGTTATCTGAGAACGCTTCCTGAGAGATTCGGAATACGTGATCCTTATGTACGTGATGTACCGGGGTGGATAGCAGAGTATGTGTGCACCGCAGCTAGTCTTGGAGTGCTTGTATTGTATATTTATGACGTGAATAATATACACTTAATTAATGGAAACTTTCATGTTAATATTGTGAATATAATTATGGTAAGGTTTTGAGAAAACATAACGGGTTAATTGATAGTGAATTATATTAATAATTGAGAATCCGAGTGTATGTAAAGCCCTATATTAATAATTGAGAATCCGAGTGTATGTAAAGCCCTCTATTTAATTGATAACGTTAGAATGTAATATGGGAATCGAGTAGTAAGGGGTAGAACTTATTACGATTTGCTTAGATATGGATGTCTTATAGATGGGTACGGTACGTTAGGAGTGCACATGTAGTCGAGAGGTGAGAATTTCATGTGAGTGCACGTCCTAACATGTATTTTGCATTTAATGTTTTAATGTTATTAAAACACTTGCTGTTTTTAAAATGATTTCCACTTTCGGGCTCTGACCCATTTGCTTTCAAATCTATTTTTGTAAAAACCATTTTAGGTGCCTTGCCACAAGGACACCATGCTTAGGATTCTCATTCAGGTGACGAGCTGTAGCTGTTTGTGGAAGTTACAGGACTTTGTTTATAGACGCTTCATCTATCTTGACTCGATATTCTTCAGTTATCAGTTGTAGGGCATGTCGCCCATTTCTTTTAGAGACATTTCATTTATTTCAGTTATTCAGACTTTTGGCATGTAATTATTCAGGATTCAGACTTGTCGTATTATTTTTCAGTTGTGGGATTGTTGTGAGGAGTTTTCCTCTGGATTTATATTTATGTTGTTGGTTATTCGTTACTTCATTATAGTGAATGGTTGTTATTCTTTCATTATTTCTTTTACTGCATGTTAATCAGACTTAACTTAAAATTTGGCACTTACTTTTTAAATACTAGGTGGTTAGTAATTATTAAAATGTTTTCGACAGTGATGCTATTAACTGAACCAACTTGGCATTTTGTATTGATTTAATAAAGGAGTAGCTACCCGGTATTTAATTAGTCGGGGTGTCACAGGTGGTATCAGAGCATCAGGTTCTAGTGTCCATTAGGATCTGTACGGCTTATTATGTTTCCGCTGAGCTTTCTTTAAAGTAGAGCCCTATATTTTTGGACTGTTGTATTCTTTTGTATATGCTACGTTCTTCAGCTATTTTAAGTTTATAACTGTGAGCTTATAAACTTCATTCTTATTTCAGATGCCTCCATGACGTGCACAGCGGGTTCCCAGGGATGCAACGCCAGAACCACAGCCCGCACCAGTTCAGGGCAGGATGAATGCCGCCGAGGTTGCAGCCATTGTGGCCCAGGCGGTAAATGCCGCACTAGCAGTAGTTCATCAGGCACCACCTCAGGCGCCGATAGCCGCGCCAGTTCAGACACATGCATTCCCGTCTACTTGGGAACATGTACGTGATGCTTTTCAGAAAGCACACCCTCCAGAATTCGCAGGTAGCTCCGATGTGGTAGTTTCGAGTCAGTGGAGGAAGGACATCCAACGACACCTGAGGATGTATGAGTGCACAGATGTCCAGAAGCAGATACTAGCTACCTTTAAGCTAGTAGGGTCTGCACTGCAGTGGTGGGAGTCTATTACCACAGTGGAGGAGAGAGATACTCTCACTATTCAGGAGTTTTGGGTACGGTTTGACCGCAAGTACTTTCCGTCAGCTGTTCACAGAGAGATGAGGAGGAAGTTGATGAGCCTCAAGCATGAGGGTAAGACTGTGGCCGAGTATGAGGCCGAATTCACTGATCTTCTGAACAATGTTCCGGATGAAATACCAACGGAAGAGAAGAAGATACAGAAATTTACGGACGGGTTGACATGGAGGATTCGTCATCACTTGTTAGGGAACCTCTCGTTAGCCACTTATTCTGATATGGTTAACGTTGCATTGCTCCATTTCCAGGATCACCGCTTTCACATGACTGAGGGCAAGCGATCGGGAGAGTCTAGCCATCAGGGCAGGACTGGAGGAAATGGTGCCAGTGGGGCACAATCTGTTCAGGGGCAGAGGCAAGGTGATCAGGGTACCCAGCAGGAGGATCACAAGAGGTTCAGGACAGGAAATTTCAGGCACGAACAGGGAAGTTTCCGGCAGGGCCATCAGGGTCCGAACGTCCATCAGCACCAGCAGGGTCAAAATGGTCAACAACAGTTTCAGCAGGGCCAGTTGAGGAATGGTAACGGACACCAGGGCTGGGGACAGAAGGGACAGAGAGGGGGGAACTTCTTGGGGAAGTGTTTCGTTTGTGGAAAGACTGGCCATAAACGCCAGGACTGTCCTGATAGGGGCAGGGCCCCGCAGCAGCAGCAGGGTGCTCGACATGAGCCACAGAGGCCACTTTTTCCACTAGCCCTCCCAGCTCCAGCCCAGGTGCCAGCTGATCCAGCCATTCTAGCAGTTCCCGTGCAGTAGGGACAGTTACAGTATGGACGTGTCTATAACGTCCACCAGGCAGCAGCTCCGCAGGCACCACCCGCTATTGAGGGTATGTTTCCTATCCATGGTACTATGGGTCGGGTTTTGTTTGATACGGGGGCAACACATTGCTTTATAGCTACACATTTTGCGAAAGCCTTAGGGTTGTTAGCCACAGCAGAGATCACAGTGACGTGTGTAAACTCACCATTGGGGAGTGGGTCACTTATTTTCTTTATATGCCAGGGAGTAGGGGTAGAGATTGGTAGTTTGGTATTACCTGCAGATATGTTAGTATTAGAGATGACCGAGTATGATGCCATTATTGGTATGGATTGTCTTGTTGCGTACCGAGCCATGATTGACTGTTTCAGTAGGAGTATTATCTTTGCCATTCCCGAGCAGGAGATGTTTTTGGTGTCGATGCCTCGTTCTGAGGGAGGAACGTCCACTCATTTGTACTATATAGAGGAGGAGACCTCTAAGGAGGTGGTGATACCACTTGATTCGATTCCGGTTGTTAGAGAGTTTGCCGATGTATTTTAGGATATACCTGGATTACCCCCTAGTCGAGAGATAGACTTTGTTATAGACTTATTACCAGATAAGAGACCTATAGCACGCGCACCGTACCGTATGGCTCCAGCTGAGATGAGGGAGTTACGGGATCAGATTGAGCAGTTGTTGGGTCAGGGGTTTATACGGAGGATTACTTCACCGTGGGGTGCCCCTGTGTTGTTCGCGAAGAAGAGAGATGGTTCACTGAGATTGTGTGTGGACTACCGAGAGTTGAATAAGGTCACGATACGGAATAAGTATCCGTTGCCTCGAATCGATGACTTATTCGACCAGTTGAGAGGAGCTTCTTTCTTCTCAAAGATTGATTTGAGATCAGGATACCATCAGTTGCGTATCAGGGAAGAGGTTGTCTCGAAGACTGCGTTCTTAACGAGATATGGATCTTACGAGTTTCGGGTTATGCCTTTTGGTTTGACCAATGCTCCAGCCGTGTTTATGGACTTGATGAATAGAGTGTTCAGAGATTTCCTAGATCAGTTTGTCATTGTCTTCATCGATGATATTCTGATTTACTCTCAGACAGAGGAGGAGCACGCCGAGCATTTGAGGCGAGTTTTGCAGACACTACGTCAGAACGAGCTGTATGAAAAATATAAGAAATGCGGGTTTTGGCTGAAGGAGGTCCAGTTTTTGGGACATATTATTTCCGATCGGGGAATATCTGTTGATCCGGGGAAGGTATCCGCGGTGAGGGAGTGAGGACAGCCCACGGCACCGATAGAGATTCGTAGTTTCTTGGGCCTAGCAGGATACTACAGGAGGTTCATTCGGGGATTCTCGAAGATAGCAGGTCCTTTGACACATCTGACTCGTAAGGGTGTGCCATTCATCTGGAGTGATGCCTGTCAGTTGGCATTTGATGAATTGAAGGATAAGTTGACCTCAGCACCTGTGTTAGCATTGCCGAGATCGGGAGTTGAGTATTTAGTTTACACCGATGCGTCCTTCCAAGGACTTGGAGGTGTATTGCAGCAGGAGAGTCAGGCCATTGCTTATGCATCCCGTAAGCTACAGCCTCACGAGAAGAATTACCCCACTCATGACCTGGAGTTGGCGGCAGTTGTATTTGCCCTTCGTATTTGGAGACATTACCTTTTGGGGGAGAAGTTTCGATTGTTCACGGACCACAAGTCCCTACAGTACCTATTCACGCAGAAGGAGTTGAATATGCGGCAACGGAGGTGGCTTGAGTTCGTGAAGGATTATCAGTTCGATATCCAATACCACCTGGGGAAGGATAACGTGGTAGCAGACGTGTTGAGCCGCAGACCTGTTGATGAGGTGGCAGGGGTGTGGAAGGCAAAGTGGAAAGAATTGGGACACCAGGATGCAGTGGCCCGATCATTCATGTCGGTAATGACTGTTACGCCGCAGATTGTCACGAGAGTGGTAAAGGCACAAGCAGATGACTCGTTCTGTCAGGAGCTGATAGTTCGATTACTAGCAGAGGGAGCCAAATCCTATACCGTTAGCTCAAACGGGGGATTGCGCTTCAATGGGAGATTGGTAGTTCCGGAAGGGGAGGAATTGCGGCACGAGGTGATGGCCGAGTCGCACGGCTCACGATTCGCGGTACATCCCGATGGGGACAAAATGTACCAAGACATGAAACGACAGTATTGGTGGAGCGGGATTAAGAGAGATATTGCCGAGTTTGTTTCTAAATGCACCACTTGTCAGTTAGTAAAAGTGGATCATCAGAGACCGGCAGGACTGCTACAGCCATTGGAGGTCCCGATGTGGATGTGGGAGAGCATATCCATGGACTTTATCACGGGGTTGTCTACGTCACAGAGATGTCACGACTCCATTTGGGTAATTGTGGACAGGTTGACCAAAGTCGCTCACTTTCTACCCGTAAGGACAGACTACACTACGGGACAGTATGCCCAGCTCTTTATTTCAGAGACAGTGAGACTTCACGGTGTGCCCCTAAATATCGTGTCTGACCGAGACAAGATATTTGTTTCACGATTTTGGGAGAGTTTTCAGGAGGCCATGGGAACAGAATTGCGGTTGAGTACGGCATATCACCCGCAGACCGATGGGCGGACCGAGATTACGAACCAGATGTTGGAGGACATGCTACGTATGTTGAAAAACGTCGTGTAATGCTGATTTAAATTAAATTAAATTAAATTTCGCAAGTTTTTAAGTAACCCTTATTTAATTAGAGTCTACTTTTAAATCTAATAAGTTCAGCCCCTAAACATGCATCTACGGTGCGTGTGTCAACACATAAACAAATAAAGTATGCGAAACAAGTTTCAGGAAAAAAAATCCCCGCAGGGCAAAAACCTTTTATTTCACTATAATAAGTAAATCGCAACTTACAGGGATTACAATGAAATATAGTGACACACGAATACCCGCAGGCGTTGGTCGGTGTCGTCAGCAATGAATCCACACGCAGCGAACCCACATGAACCTCAGTCCAATCAACAAAGGAAGAACCGCAGCACTCCTCAATGACACGCAGCCATAAAACTTTGTAGAGACTCCCTCAGCAATGACACGCAGCCCTCGGTTGCAAAGATCTCTCCACAAAGGTTTGAACAAACTAAAAAGTTGTGTTCTTGGGTTACCAAAAAGATTCACAAAGGTTTGGCAATTGTGTGAATCAAAATATGAGTCTTGGGACTCAAAAATATGAAGACTAGAGTAATTTGGACTCTCAAAAACGTCTTCTAAAGTCTTGCAAAACAACTCCCCCGAAGTTGGTATTTATAGGAAAAAAGATGAAGAGTCCCATGTTCTTAAAACTCTAAAATTCTATCCAGCGTACAAAAAAATAGCATTCTTTAAGGAATTTTATCTATCTTCAAAAGGTCATAACTCCTTCACCGTAGCTCGGATTGAGGTGTCGTATTTTCTAGTATCTTCGTTGCGGCGAGCTCTTCAACTTTCCAGTTGACCAGACCTCCGAACTACGGATGCAAAATTACGAAAATGCCCTTGAACTCTCCTATCGTGCCTTTTTTCACTATTTTGACTTCCCTTGCGTACCACTTGCATTAAGTCCCTAAAATCTTGGTCCGTGAAGTCGTTGAGGTAGATGTGGGACATATTAATGGAGATGTTGAATGCTTGATTCCCGGAATTCGGATTGAGGCCGTCATGTGAGATCGTGAGGTGACGTGCCAAATGTAGCGGCGTACGACATACAAAAATGTAACATGTTGGACATGAGAAAAATGTCCTTACAAATCTCCCCCTATGTCTATGCCGGTACATACATAAAAAATCCGAATTATCAAATTTGAAATTGCTATACAAATCTACCCTCCCATGAACCCAAAACGGAAAAAGGTACAAATGAATAGTTTTCATCGTTTGTTCTTCAAATCTTCAGGAATCTCAAATTTGAAATTCAGAGATCATCAATGTAATACCTACACACATGAGATAAAGAAAAAAAATACCAAGTGACGTATTGAGTTTGAAATGAGATAAACATAGATACCAATATATGATAAGCATAAGTCAAATCTCAAAACTCCCCCAAAATTCAAACTCTCCCATAAAATGATAATTCTTTCTCCCCCATTTTATGATGTCCCCAAATAGACAAATAAGAAGAATGAATCAAAAAAGCAAAATCGGGGTGTCACGGTATACAAAAAAATACACAAACTATTTTTGATTTTTTTTTTCAAAAAAAATCTGATACCATTTGAAAAAAATATGTAAAACATGATACAAAAAAAATCACACCATAGATTTAAACTCAAACAACCAAGTCATGGGAACGGAATGTATGGGTGTGAACACATTCGATAGGTAAATCAACTCAATCAATCATATGTGCACGATGCATATGTGTACCCCTAACGAATGAGCATCAAAAGTATCCTTAGGTGTAAAAAATTTGTTGAATTTAGATGACATCGTCTTATGCAAATCAACAAATCAAAGTCAAAGTGATTTCCACACCAATAACGTCCAAAACTATGTAGTGCATTTTCAAATATCAAGGACGTGCAAACCCGTTTTAATTCTCCAACCAAACACCCTCATATATATTTTCTTTTAGAGGTAATCTAAATTCTCAAACTTTGGAGAATTGGTGCAAAGACCTAAATGGCCCATAATTTGGCATGGATTTCTTTTTATTGCCTTTTAATTTTTTTTTCGGGCTCTTTTAACCTCTTTGGACCCCGGATAATAAAATTCCTCAATTTTTTAGGTCCAATTTAACGGTGGCTTAGTATTCGCAAAGGTAAAATGAATCTTTCGCAGCCCTTCCCCGTTTCTAAAGAAAGCACACAAACTCACAAAACGGTTTTTATATGCACAATTTCCTTATAAAAATTATCGCGCTTGGTTCGTTTTAAAGACAGGATTGGAGTGAACCCAACCAACATGTGATAAGACAAGCACAATAATCAAACAAATCCGTGCATGTGTGCAATAAAGGAAATATGAGTCAAACATGTAGGAAGTAACACTTAATTACATCTTAATGACTCCAAACATTATAAAGCACATGGATGAATTGACCTATTGTCTCAAAACACTATCAAATAGCCACATGAAAATAATGGAATGATATTGTGACTCGGTCATCCAAAGTTTCCATCCATAAATGGTGCAAACAAAATACAAAAATCTTTTTGGATTTTCTCAAAATTTTAACAAAATAAAATATTTTTGTATTTTTCAAAATATTCCCAAAAATAAAAAAATCTATACAACAATGATACATACTAGCAATAGGAAAACCATATCATCTTGAAAAATAGCCTATGCTAGTAAACAAGTCAAACCTCAATCATTAGGTGCGGAGGGGTTTTCCAAAGGTGGTGACAACTTATGAAAAACCTCCATGAATTCTTGTGAAGTTTTGACCAAAAATTTAACTTGCTCACCTAAATGTGCAAACTCTCTCATGTAGTCTCCGGGAGCATGTAAAGTATCATGTGTGGGCGCATGTGTGCCAGAAATACGTGTAGAAGCAAAACGTGACACATAACCCAACTTGAAACAAAATTCCTTAAGGTGACCTCTCCTCTTACAATGTGAACAAACATAAATAGGCCTAGGAACACCTCTCTCAAAAACTCTAGGACGAACTCTCCAAATAGGATAGGGACGCCTAGGTGGGTTAGGGTGAGGCATACGTGAATCCATCACTAAAGTGGGAATCGGCTCGGGCGCTAATTGGGAAGAAGAAGCACCGTCATGACTTATTCCTAAATTCTCACCTTTACCCTTAAGAACCACCTTTTCAACCTTCTTAGGTGAGTTCTCAAAGTTGACTTTGACCTCCCGGACACGTTCGAGATCACTCTCGAGTTGGGATACACGTGTCGTCAGACTAGACAACGTGTCGGTCAAATCAAACTTCTCCTTTCTCAAAAACTCTTTTTCTCTCTCCAAATCTAAAACCCGACGACCTAAATCCCTATTATACTTCTTTGTTTTCAAGGTCTCGGTGTACAAATCTCTAAAAGCTTTTTGGAGCTCACTTTCATCTCCACTCTCACTTTCACTTTCTCCCTCACTCGAAGAACACAAATCACCATCATCGCTTTCGTGTGCACTTTTGTGAGATAAAGTGGGTGTGCACACACGACTAGAAAAAGCTAAAAACTTCTCACCATTAGTCTCATTACCCTCACCATCACTACTATCACTAAGTGTGTCGGGCATGGCTACTTTCTTTCCTTTCTTTCTAAGCCACGTCGGACACTCAAACGACTTATTCCCCTTACCTCCACATTCAAAACAAGTCACGTTCTCATAATCTTCCTCACACTCCTCATTTGAGTCATTCTCTTTTTCCATCTCACCACTTTCTTTGGCCTTTCCTTTCTTTTTATTTTTCTCAAAAAATTTCTTTTTATTGGAAGAATTATTTTTGTTCATGTTGAGAAATTTTTTAAAATTTTTCGCAAATAAGGCCATTTCTTTAAAATCAAAATCTTCCTCAGAATCGGACTCATAAACTTTTTCTTTCTTTTTCTTAAAATGAGTCTTTAAAGCAATGCCATTATCCTTAGCCTTAATGGCTTTGGGAAACATGTCAATCTCATAGGTTTGAAGATCTCGTACAAGTTCTTCCAACTTAAGTGATTTCAAATTTCCCAAAGAGTTTAAAACAGTGACTTTAGGAATAAAGCGTTTTGGGAGAGATCTCAAAATCTTTTTAACGACACGCGTGTTATCAATCACTTCACCCAAATTAAAACTTGTGTTAACAATGTCTGACAAACGTGCATAAAAATCATCAAAGCATTCGGACTTAGACATGGTGATAGTTTCAAATTGGGTGGCCAAGTTTTGTAATTTTGATTCTTTAATCGCGTTCGTACCCTCATGTGTCCGTTTCAAAACATCCCAAGCCTCTTTAGACGTGGTGCACGTCATAATTCGGCGAAACTCATCAGGAGAGACCGCTCCAGAAATAGCACTAAGACCACGGGAATTAAAATTGGACAATTTATAATCATCTTCAGTCCAGGCTGACACGGGTTTTAAAGTGGTGATGTTATTAACAGTGACCGTGGGAGGAGTCCAACCATTTTCGCAAAGCAACCAAACACGCTCGTCAATAGATTTTAAAATCGATTTCATACGAGCTTTCTAGTAGGCATAATTAGACCCGTCAAAAATAGGCATCTGATTATATAAGTGCTCCATAGAAAAAAAATGCGAATTTTTACAAAACTGATTTTTAAAAAAAATCAATATCACACGATTTTGCGGAAAATAGGAATACGCGTTAAATTAGAGTAACCCGCTCTGATACCAATTTGAAAAACGTCGTGTAATGCTGATTTAAATTAAATTAAATTAAATTTCGCAAGTTTTCAAGTAACCCTTATTTAATTAGAGTCTACTTTTAAATCTAATAAGTTCAGCCCCTAAACATGCATCTACGGTGCGTGTGTCAACCCATAAACAAATAAAGTATGCGAAACAAGTTTCAGGAAAAAAAAATCCCCGCAGGGAAAAAACCTTTTATTTCACTATAATAAGTAAATCGCAACTTACACGGATTACAATGAAATACAGTGACACACGAATACCCGCAGGCGTCGGTCGGTGTCGTCAGCAATGAATCCACACACAGCGAACCCACATGAACCTCAGTCCAATCAACAAAGGAAGAACCGCAGCACTCCTCAATGACACGCAGCCATAAAACTTTGTAGAGACTCCCTCAGCAATGACACGCAGCCCTCGGTTGCAAAGATCTCTCCACAAAGGTTTGAACAAACTAAAAAGTTGTGTTCTTGGGTTACCAAAAAGATTCACAAAGGTTTGGCAATTGTGTGAATCAAAACATGAGTCTTGGGACTCAAAAATATGAAGACTAGAGTAATTTGGACTCTTAAAAACGTCTTCTAAAGTCTTGCAAAACAACTCCCCCGAAGTTGGTATTTATAGGAAAAAAGATGAAGAGTCCCATGTTCTTAAAACTCTAAAATACTCTCCAGCGTACAAAAAAATAGCATTCTTTAAGGAATTTTCTCTATCTTCAAAAGGTCATAACTCCTTCACCGTAGCTCGGATTGAGGTGCCATTTTTTCCAGTATCTTCGTTGCGGCGAGCTCTTCAACTTTCCAGTTGACCAGACCTCCGAACTATGGATGCGAAATTACGAAAATGCCCTTGAAATCTCCTATCGTGCCTTTTTTCACTATTTTGACTTCCCTTGCGTACCACTTGCACTAAGTCCCTAAAATCTTGGTCCGTGAAGTCGTTGAGGTAGATGTGGGACATATTAATGGAGATGTTGGATGCTTGATTCCCGAAATTCGGATTGAGGCCGTCATGTGAGATCGTGAGGTGACGTGCCAAATGTAGCGGCGTACGACATACAAAAATGTAACATGTTGGACATGGGAAAAATGTCCCTACATATGTGCATCATTGATTTCGGGGGTGGATGGGAGCAGTATCTTCCACTAGTAGAGTTTTATTACAACAACTCCTACCAGTTCACCATTGGCATGGCTCCATTTGAGGCATTGTACGGTAGACCTTGTCGTTCCCCAGCATGTTGGTTGGAGGTGGGGGACAACAAACCACTTGGGCCGGAGGTGATTCAGGATACTTCGGCAAGGATAGAATTGATACGGAGTCGCATTCGGGTAGCTCAGGACAGGCAGAAGAGCTATGCTGATGCGAAGAGGTTTTTCAGAGAGTTCCAAGTGGGGGACCAGGTTTTGCTCAGAGTATCCCCTATGAAGGGGATTATGCGTTTCGGGAAGAAAGGGAAGTTTGCACCGAGATATGTGGGACCATTTCCTATTATTGAGCGGATTGGACCGGTTGCGTATAGACTTGGATTACCGGAGCATTTGCATCGGATTCACGATGTATTTCATATTTCCTCGCTAAGGAAATATCTTAGAGACGATTTGGCTCATTCTCACATTGCTTTGGAGGACATCGATCTCCAGCCTGATAGCTCCTACGAGGAGGGGCCGATTGCTATTTTGGATTGAAGTGAGCGGAAACTGCGGTCAAAGATAGTCCCGTTAGTGAGTGTTCAGTGGCGACATCATAATGTTGAGGAGTCCACATGGGAGCGCGAGGATGAGATGCGCGAACGTTATCCAGAGTTGTTCTTACCAAGTACTTTCTAGTTCCGAATTTCGGGACGAAATTCAGTTATTAGGGGGGAAGTATGTAATACCCCGTATTTTTGTGATATTTATTTATGGGATTAATTAAATTAAATGCGTATTAATTGGAAATTAATCCGGATTAAATACTAGCGAGATGCGAGTTTTTATTTGAATATAATGTGCATATATGATTATATATGAATATTGAAGTATGAAATTTGTCGTGAGATTGAAATACGGCAAGTTGGAAAATTTTATTGAGACGCGTGTGACAGTCGCGTCAGGGAAATATTTATTTTAATTAAAAAGTGAATTTTAGTTCTATTAACTGTATGGTCATTTTGAGTGCACCAACGCGTCCGGAAGGGTCGAAATAGTCAGAAAACACTAGCCGGGGGTTAAGTTTGGGTCCCGAGGCATTATTGGGCCATACCGGTAACTTATAAGGGCATTTTGGTAATTTCGGAAATTGGGTAATTAAAACCCACGAAAATTAGAGTTAAAAATCTGACTTAGTATTAAACCACTAAGCCATTTCCAACCCCAATTTAGGTAGTGGGCTACGGGATAAGTTAGAGAGAGAACACTTCAGAAATTCATCATCAAATCAGAGATTCAAATAAGGCAAGTGATTTAATTTCGTTTTTATAGAGAATGCTTCTTCCATGCGTAGGATATTCAATTAAATTGTATTTTTCTTGGGAGTTAATGAAAAACCCATTTAAATTGGAAGTAGAAATTTCATTTTGATGAGGAATCGCATGTAAATTGGTATTTAGATGTTTATTCTGATGATATTATAATTTGGATGAAACAAAAACGGATTTTATTAGGCTCATTGATGATTTATAAATGTTAGGGTTCATGTTCATATAAATTGGGGAAAAATAAAGGGATTTGAAGATTTGATGATGTTTAAGATGAGTTGGCCCTATATAAACGTTTGATTATGACCTATGAATGTTTAGTACGGATTAGGAACCTTAAAATGATGTTGGAATGATTTTTATGTGGGATTAGGAGTGAAGAAAATTAGGAAAAACGAGTTAGGAATTTCTGGGCTCGAATCTGGCCACTCGTTAGAAGACCTGCCCAGGTTGTTCGAACAAGCTCGTTCGAACGAGCTTCTAACAAGTTGACAGTTTGGGTTCTAACGAGAGGGATGTTCGTTCGAAGACCTTTGTTCGAACGAGATCTCGTTAGAAGGCCCAGTTCGTTCGAACGAACTCTCGTTCGAACAGCCTCGTTCGAACGAGACTTCGAACGAGTTGACAGTTTAGGCTTTTTAGCCTGTTTTGATCCCGAGTGTCCCGTAACCTTGTGTATATGTAGAGATAACCTTCCCTTGATGATTAATTGTTACATTTGGGATGTTTGGGGTATAATGAGGAGTCAAACCTAGAAGTGTAGTTTGAACCTAAAGGAAAATATGAAGTAGGACGTGAGTGTCTATTACGTTGCGAGAATTATTGACGGCCTAATTTATTATATTAACCGGGAACATATAAATTGTGTAGTATTATATGTCGGTACAAAAATGAGAAGTGTACCACCAATATATTATGATGATTACTAAGATGTGTGAATACTTAGTATATGTATTGATTTTATGTGTATGACATACCTACCATACTTGCTATCACGGGAGGTTTACGTTCGCTTAGGGCCTTCTAATCCTTGTGTTGCCCGGATTTAGATTGGTTACCTCGATGAACATAGGTCAGAGAAGGACTTATTGGGATGTTAATAAGTCTGCTGATCGTGGGAGCGCAGGTATGTGCGTGACCCATGTGATGTGACTGTGTTCGCCTCCATTATTTGTGATGTTGTTATCTGAGAACGATTCCTGAGAGATTCGGAATACGTGATCCTTATGTACGTGATGTACCGGGATGGGTAGCAGAGTATGTGTGCACCGCAGCTAGTCTCGAGGTGCTTGTATTGTATATTTATGACGTGAATAATATACACTTAATTAATGGGAACTTTCATGTTAATATTGTGAATATAATTATGGTAAGGTTTTGAGAAAACATAACGGGTTAATTGATAGTGAATTATATTATTAATTGAGAATCCGAGTGTATATAAAGCCCTCTATTTAATTGATAACGTTAGAATGTAATATGGGAATCGAGTAGTAAGGGGTAGAACTTATTACGATTTGCTTAGATATGGATGTCTTATAGATGGGTACGGTACGTTAGGAGTGCACATGTAGTCGAGAGGTGAGAATTTCATGTGAGTGCACGTCCTAACATGTATTTTGCATTTAATGTTTTAATGTCATTAAAACACTTGTTATTTTTAAAATGATTTCCACTTTCGGGCTCTGACCCATTTGCTTTCAAATCTATTTTTGTAAAAACCATTTTAGGTGCCCAACCACAAGGACACCATGCTTAGGATTCTCATTCAGGTGACGAGCTGTAGCTATTTGTGGAAGTTACAGGACTTTGTTTATAGACGCTTCATCTATCTTGACTCGATATTCTTCAGTTATTAGTTGTAGGGCATGTCGCCCATTTCTTTTAGAGACATTTCATTTATTTCAGTTATTCAGACTTCAGGCATGTAATTATTCAGGGTTCAGACTTGTCGTATTATTTTTCAGTTGTGGGATTGTTGTGAGGAGTTTTCCTCCGGATTTATATTTATGTTGTTGGTTATTCATTACTTCATTATAGTGAATGGTTGTTATTCTTTCATTATTTCTTTTACTGCATGTTAATCAGACTTAACTTAAAATTTGGCACTTACTTTTTAAATACTAGGTGGTTAGTAATTATTAAAATGTTTTCGACAGTGATGCTATTAACTGAACCAACTTGGCATTTTGTATTGATTTAATAAAGGAGTAGCTACCCGGTATTTAATTAGTCGGGGTGTCACATTTCCATGGAATTACACTGAGCCATATATAAGTATAAAATGTCTAAAATTCCCTTGAACTTGGGTCTAATGATGGAACTTCTCAGAAATGCAACAAATCCTCACTTTAACCATTCCAATACCTACAAAAGCTCAATTAAATCCTGAAAGGAATATATATATATATATATATATATATATATATATATATATATATATATATATATATCCAAAACTGAGGTTTTATGGTTAGCAAGTATAAATATAGGGATTAAGGAACATAAAAGTGCTAGAATGAATAAAGATAATGGGCGCTAATATAAAATATTGGTGACTAATCACATATATCATTACATAATGAGATATTTCATTGTAACATATTGAGAGCATGGATCTCGTATGAATAATCATAATTCCAGGAGTGATGTTATACTCATTCATCACGGTATCCCAAAATATCTTGGATGTTATCGAGTTCCCTTCAATACCTCGACTAGTAAAAATTGCATAAATGGTACATAAAATCTCGTCCTCAAAGGGAGTTATATTTAGTTGTCGTGAAGTACTAGTATTAGTCGGTTGAGAGGAAGACATTGTTGAAGAAATTAAAAAAATGCTAGAAGGAAATTTTGAAATATGAGGGAAGAATTGAAGTGGAAGAAAATGGGGTGGGCTTGAAAGATAAGGGAAATTTGGGTTGGATTTATAAGGAAGTGGTCATTTGTTTTATTGTGGCAGTAAAATGTTCTAACAAACTTCTTTTGCTCGTAGGAGTTCTTACGAACTTCTGAAGTACATAGGAACTCTTGTGAACAAAATAAGTTCGTATGAACTTTTTACTGAATTTTAATTGGTTCAGTAAATCTAGGAAACGGCTACCATTTCCTCTAAAAATTCTCTAAGCTTTCGTCCACCACTGTATCACTCACTGTTTGCATTTTTATAATTTTTGGTGTCCTTCTGATCTATTATTTTGTAGTGCACACCCTCTTCTCTAAAATCTTCTCTCTACTTGTAACATGGTAAGTTGATCCCCCTTACCTCTCTCTCACCCCCACCAAACATGCACCTAGAACACACACACACACATGTGCACACAACCACAAAACAACACACACACACAGTAATACACGCTCACACAAACGCACACAACAACTATTACGAAATAATTATTGATTTTTAATTTCTAAGTTTTTTATTATAAAATTGTAGATCAATTTATTGATTGTAAATTATTGATTCAGAACAATAAGAGTTTTATATTATTTATAAATAGTACTGGTATTACATGTTAAAAGAGGGAAGTCAATTGCAATTGATAAGCAATGTAAACGGATACGAATATTATCCGAATTTGAAAGGATACAAATATGGATAGTTATTTCCACTATCTGGGAGAATATGAATCGGATATAGATAGTGGACCGAGATAATGGATACAGATATGGATAGCATGGTATTCTCTCCATGTCCGTCTATTTACCACTCCTAATTTTTTGTTTATAGCTCTGTATGCTTGGATTCTAGAGACAATTGATTTGAAATTAAAATTGCATGCTAAATAAGTGAAATTTTAATTAAATGAAATTGGACTAGCAACATTTTGTAGGTTGTTTCATTGCACTTTATACATAAGGATCGGATCGAACCAGGTTGACCATGGATAACCCTTCAATCCTTCTCGGGTGTTACAAATGGTTTCAGAGCCATGTTAAAGGTTACTTTCGGGAGTGATGTGGTGAGATCGGTAGTGGATATATCGACATCAATGTTGGTTTTGGGATAGTCACGCTACATTGGTGGCATTTTGATTTCGTGTTCTCGACGCTGGAATCAAATAGATTAGCATGACAGATAATTCATTACCAAGTGGCATGAGACCAAGTTAGTTTTTATTAGTCACTTTCTCATTTCTGACTTAGATATGTTAGTATTTTATGACTGGATGTACGAGCCAATATTGTTGATACCGGGGTTTTTAGTGTGAGGGGCTTTGGTGTTAACCTTTGATGATATGAGATGTCTATTAAGATGTTGATAGATCTTAATGACGTACACTGAATTAGGGACATGAATTGTGTAAAGTCAACCATGGAGATTAGGTGACTATAACATCATGCCTAAGAAGTATTGATTTGTGATACGGATACATTAAGTTTCGCCATGCATTATTTTCGGATGATGAGTATCATGTCGTAAGGTAGTCAATGATTCGGTAAACATGATGAACCATGTTGGTCAACACTTAGGGATGTGTACTTGATTAGAATCAGTAAGATAACATAGTTTCTAGTATGTGTATTAGTGGTTGTTGGTTGAAAGTTGCACCTTACAATGTATGATCAGAGTTATGAACAAATTATGATAAGTATGTTACATATGCAACAATGATTGTGAAGGATACTTAGGATTGAACTCTATATAGTCTTTCATGTCAGGGTTTTAGGAAATATGATGCAATTTTGACAAATAGGATTCCTAGTAATGTTAGTGATGTAAACCTAAATGGCTTATAGGTTTTATGTGACATCACATATCCTGCCCAATTCCTTATTAGTTCCAGTATATGGTTTGGTATCTGGCATATGGACATGGTCATACAGAAGGGAGATAAGAATATTATCTAAGTATTATGGCCCATTTTAGTGACTTAAGTAATGGCGTGATGCGAGGCAATTCCAGTGTGAGTATGGCTTGAGGGCGTCTTGGAGTGTCCATAGGACTCATTGTGTGTGAGGTCATCGGGAATAAAAATTTATTTGTTATGATGTCTCAAAGTGTTCACTGGTTAAGGTGCACTTCATGTAGAGGCTTATAAACTAATATTTTTGCGAGAATCTAATAATAACGATGTGGGTATAAAGAAGTTTGCAGAGCGTACCTACGATGAGAAAAACATGGATGGTGAAATCTTGTCGGGTTTTAGGGATTTTTACATGTAGTATGTTGGGTGTCCTTAGGGAACCAGTTAAGTTTGGTATTAAACAGTGCTAGCACCCTAGTGATGATTGCATTGAAACTCAGGTGATGATCTCGGGATATTAGTCAAACTCTAAGGAGTTGAATCGTGTAGTCCTTGGGGAGGTCGTCCAATTTTATGTAAGTAGGTGAGGTAACCTTCTAAGGATAATTGAAGATTAGTAACACAGTTGGAAATGATGCATTTTTCATAAGATGGCTAATGTAGGAAGTGTAGTGATTGATTCCAATGGGTACCAGGAAACATAATTGGGACTAGATCGATGATGTCATAAGATATACTTTAAAATTAAACCTAAGGGTAATATCAATATATGATTATCATGTTGGCGTGTGTGGACATCATAAGTTAGGATAACCCTAAAAAGATAGGAACTAGTTCTTGACACGTCTTGCCAAGATGGTATGAATTAGAAGATGTATCCCTGCGTGGTACTTACTATCCTTAGAATGTTGATGGCAATCAATGTGGCGGTTACATAATTTTAGGAGGTAAGCTCGATGACGACCTAGTGCGGGTAAAGGTTTACTATAAGGTGAATATTTTTCTTAACGTGATTCTTCTTAATGAGACATTTGGGATACGATCATGGTATGATAATATCGAAAATGACCTAGGTGTATTAAGTTAGTCATAATGTTACTAGAATAACGGAAATAGTTGACATGGATAAAAGAGTCAGCATTCGTCGGAGGGAAGTCCACTTTCTGACTTCCCAAGGAGAATAGGTTAGTATGTTGCTTTATTCTAGTAATGATGAATGGTTGCGATTAGATTCATCATGGTTTGATATTCGTGTAAGTATATGGCTATGTTAGTAGCCAATGAGAATTTTTTGGAGGTATTATACTTAGGTTTCCTTTTCGTAAGTCGTAGTCGGTTACGTATGGATGGGTTTTTCTCAGGATGATTATTTGTTTCATCTGATTCTTATGTATTCCCTTCGGTAATGATAATTAAGTATTGATATCACCATAATTGTGGTTGCTCGGATTTGTACCATGTGATGGTACAATGTGGTTTGGCCTAGTAGAGTATGGGTGGACCTGACATAGTCAATCCAACTTGATAACTAGGTGCTCCCTTGTCTAATGTGTCCTTTATATTGCACAAAGTTATGGGTATAAGTGGTTGCGCTTTTGGCCACACATATTGCTCATAATATATATTCGCCTTCGAATTAGTGAACTTATGCTTGGCTAATATGGCATTAAGTGACTCTGGTTATAAAGAGCAGGATGATGACTTGAGGACGTCGTATAGTGTTAAAAATCGAGGAAATATAGCACTAAATGTTTCTTGCCATGATGAGTGGATTCATTTAGAACCTAGGCAAGTCTTCCCAAGTAGTACATTTAAGGCGACATAGGTTCAGGAAATGACCCTTGTGGGAGGGTATTGGTTGAACGCGTGATTTGGAACTTATTAGCATTTTGCCCCGATATGAGCGACTAACGATACATGGTTTGTATAAAACATAAGCGATATAATGTGGTTTGGATGAATATAGAATTCATGGAGAAGCAGGACACATAGTCTTAGGATTTGAAAAGGTTCTTAGTAATGAATCGAGTGTTAGTTGTATTGTAGTTGTACTTGGGTGAGTGTCGATAGAGACACTGGAATGCTTTGGCTATTAGCAAATAAGCCTTAAGACTTGATTGAGTGTGTTCAACGAGTAAGTGGAAACTCGATGGTTGTTAAGTGACTTCGATAGCTAGCCTGATGGTGAGCATTAGAACATGTTGCATATTGAACTTTTTGGTCACAACACCTGTAAGAGAGTGTATGATATCATCTTAGCTACTAAAGAATTCGATGATTTAATCTGGGATGATTTATATGACTTGTAATATGAGTAAGTAAATCCCATGAATTTGAGAAATTGGTAAATTGATAATTTTGGGGGCAAAATTTCCTGAGGGAAGAATGTAGTACCAACGCCCAATATTTTTTATTTTTCCTATGCAAATTGTGATAATATGAAACCTTGAGAACTAGGTCATTAGTATCGGGTTTTCCTATGTATTTGATTTAGTCTAGGGGCCTTGATGGTAATTGTTGAAAGTTTATGGGTGAAATTAGAGATTCAAGTATTCTGGATAGATTGAATGAACTTAAAAGTCATTAGAACGAGATTTTATTTCATTCAAATGAGGTTACTGGTGGTTTAAATAAAAATCCTAGTTTGTTCGAATTGGACATCTAACGACGATCCAACAACCCTCATATGTATAGGTTTTAAACCTCGTTAGAAACTTGTTCTATAGGAGATCGAACGAGATGTCAATCTCATTCCAATGAGGTCCCGTTCTCATTCGAATGCCATGTAAAGATAATTTTAGACCGAGATAGTGTTGTGTGATGTCACATTTTGTACTATTAGATCGATGACGTGTTGACTCCTGGTGGGTCCAGATGTTCCAAAATTAGGATTTTAGGGCTGGGTGAGTTTTTATATGGTTATGTGGGGTTTTTAGGGGTTGGAAGAAGAGAGACTGGGGGTAGGTTTCTCCACCATTTTCATCATTTCCCCTCTATCTCTCTAACTCTAGGAGAGATTTTTCCTTTCTCCCACCACCACAAACCACCATACACCACCATTTCTCCACCTTATGCCACCACATTTTGGAAGTATTCCACCATATTGGAGCCCAATACGCCCATTTCATCCATGGTTGAATAAAGTTACAAAATTGGGGTTATTATGGAAAGTTTTTTAGGACGAAGAAGTGGAAATTTATGGGATTTGAAGGGGGGCTTCCGTGAGGAGCGGCGTTGCCATCATCTTCGCTTTCATCTAACCATTTTTGGAGCTCTATTTGAGGAGGAAAAACTCTACTCTTAGTCTAAGACTCTATTTTGCACATTAGTAGTTGTGTATCTAGAATCGTTAAAGTAGAATGCAGACATGAGTTACGAAGATGTCTTCTTAAGGTTTTGTGTAACTGGTTTAAAAATGATTTCAAAGGTTTTGAGAAAAATACTACGATTCAAGAATATTGAATAAATGATGTATTTTATGAAGTTTGGTATTAAGAAATTTATGGAATAAAATATTTTGAAAAATTATCTTACCCAAGATATTTTGGGTGGACTATGTTTTGAAAAGTTTTGCAAAAATTAAGATTTTATAAATTTGGACATTTGTCTATGTTTTAAAGAATAAAACGTTCTTTATTCTTGAAAAGTGTATTTTTGCAAGTATTGTGGGATTTTTAGAATAAATCAGGTGTTAAGCTTATCTTGGATTTTTAGACTTAAAATCCTTCTTCCCATATGTGTAAACTGTAGTATTTTGACGATAAGCACATAAACAAGTTTATTGATATTTTTAATTCATTGTATCTTCTAATAAAGAAAATATAAATTTCAACTCTTAGGGTGTAAGAAAGGGTGTTAAAAAAAGTGTAAGGTTTCAAGACTACCTATATTAATAAAGAAAATGGTATTTTTCTTATAAAGTAGTCTTAGATGTTCAATGATTTCATAGAAAAGAAAGTAGTGAAATAATGATATTTCGAACATGAGCTGTGTGTTACTCCAAAAATGTTAAATAAGTGTTAATGATCTAAAAACACTTAAGAAATTAGTGTGGGCAACTTAATGGTATTTTGGAAAATAACACTTGTGAAAATGGATAAAATGGATAAGTTTGGAAATAAATTGATAAAATGGTAATTTTATGTAAAGTGAAATATTTTTATGAACTAAAAATATCGAAAAAGGTGTTACACAAAATGGTCCTAAGTGGACATGATTTTTGGAATAAAATCAATGCTAGAGTAAAAAGAACAAGCAATTATGATTTTATAGTGTAGCAAAAGTTTTTTTGTCTTCGGCCGATAAAGGAAAAGTGGAATGATGTGGACATTTACAAAATATTCAAACACATTAATAAGGACTCGGTGACACCAGGATAAATAAGGAGCGCCATGAGCCCTGAGGTGAAAGACCCAAAATTAACTAACTTGAGAGAATTAATAAATGTTCATGTAAAGGATAACATGGACATGTAAATATGAAAATTGATTTATATCCATGAGGTAAAGGACTAGTAAAGTGAAGTGATTAAGTGGATAGTTAAGAAGCCTAAAGAGGTTTAACACATACTTAACACAAGAGCGTGTTTATGAAATATTTTCAAGAAAAATAAGTATTTTCTAACACGGTGCTTGCGTGTGTTAATAATTTTTAATGAAAATAGTAACGTGAATTGATATGAATAAATGGATTTCTTTTACGAGATTTAGGTGAATTAATGGGGATAAGTAACGTTTTTGGAGTAAAAACGGTTTCATGCATTTAAGTATGTGTTTATATATATATATATATATATATATATATATATATATATATATATATATAGAGAGAGAGAGAGAGAGAGAGAGAGATTATGATATGAAAAATCGTCCACTTTTCATTCTCGTACCAGCAAGTCAAGTGTAAAACACGTAATAAGAAGATAAATCAAGTATAGAGAGATAAAAGACAAGATATAGAGTGGTTCAGACTCTCATTATATGCACTTGTTGTACAAGTTTACAATATCGTAATAAGCCTACAATGTAGATGAGATAAGATAATACATGTCTGTGATGTTTTTGGGAGTGCCGGGGAGATGACCGTGATGCCGGTGAGTAGCCTCCAAGCTGCACCGAGAGGCGTGGGGTATCTGGCAATGCCTACCCAAGTGTAGTAGTCTCTGGATTGGATATCAATGTAAGAAATGTACTCAGATCATGATCGGGTCATGTCCCTCAATCTCTAGGCATGGACCTCTATTTATAGGAGGTCTAGGTGTTATACTATTTATTTAAATGGAGAGGGGATGTGGCCAATTAGGTGAACAGACTGGGGCCGCACCATGTAGCATGTAAGGGACGCACACTATAATATGTAAGGGTCACACTGTAATATGTAAGGTTGCGGTAGTAGGTCAGTGAGGCATATGTAGGTAAGGTCGTAGCCAGTAAATGATAGGTTATGGTGTCAGGTCTTTGGCATATGCCCATTTGGTCCGTGACCGAGTTCTATATTTTCCCTATCAATTTGTCCCCAAGTCGTAGTGCCGAGAGGTAATGATTGAGGCTGCGGCTGAGTAGTCAAGTCTTTTTCCTATGCTTTCACGGAAACTAAATCACGACGCTTCATCTTCACATGGCCTCTTATATAAATGGCAACTGGTCGTGGCCTTCATTACCTTTCCTATTATTCTGAGAGAATATCGAGAGAAAAGTCTTGCAATTTCTTCCTTTGAGCTTTCCGGAGACCTTTCAAGGCAGCGTGTGGTGGTTGTTCAAGCGGTTCAAGGCTGAGTTACTGGTGGTTAAAGGCTAAGCAGCACCTAAGCATTCTTTTTAATCTCCAAGTAACTTTCTAACAAAATATTCCCCGAATTCTATTTTTTGTTGTTTTTTCTTGATTTCTACTAGAAAATGATTCATACGAACTCATATCTTGTGAAATAATCATAGCAATAAACTGATATCATGTGAACTTACTTTAATCCCTTGATTTCCCTGAATAGGGTTAAATATCAAATTCTAAATTGAACCAACACTGCTAATCATAGTTGAAATGAACTCATTGTAACACCCCGCCTAATTAAATACAGGATGGCCAGTCCCATACCAAATTAAAACAGAATATACAGTTGGCACATTCTTAGCATCACTGTCGAAAACATTTACAACTCACCCAAAAACTCAATTAAGTTGGTGTTAAAAACTTTCCAAATTTTAATTTAACAAAATCCATTTCCACTTTAAGAATAACACAACACATTTTATTCTACAACACAGATAACATAATAAATAACTCAAAAGAATTTAAATGCAACTGGAATAAACATTCCCAAATAATATAAATCCTTTACAATAATCCCAACAATGTTAAATGTATTAAAAAGACACAAATACAATAGTATTTAACTCCGACCGAAAATGATAACTGAAATCCTTTGGGCGACATGCCCTATGTAAGAATACGGTGAATCAAAAAGATGATAAGCGTCTAAGCAAAACTTCCATAGCTCCATAGCTCTTCACAATCAACTATGGTTGGCGTCCCTGTTGCTGGACACCTGATATAGAGATACAATAGAAGAGAAAATATGCAAGGAAACGGGTCAGAGCCCGAATGTGTAGATTATTTTAAAAACAGCAAGTATTTAACAAGTGCAATAAAGCATTTATTATGTACATGTTAAATCCAACTCTCACTTGCAATTCTCACCTCTCAACTAGAGTGCACACTTAACGTTTCCTATTAACCTCCTAGTTAATGGTTCCTCTTTTCTAGTCTCCATATTATAAATTCCATTCCCATATCATAATCCCCGTATGTCCCATACCATACGTCACATTATTATTCATTTACATCTCTTCTTTATATGATTAGTTTCTCATTCACATGAATCATTACTCATTAATATGAATCGTTTCTCATTAACATGAGTGAAGCTTTTCAATTCTATAAGCATAAACATTCATTAACTTAATTCCATTATCTTTCTCTATTCACCGTTATCTACAATTATCACCGTAGATAGATTTAACCACAATATATCCATATAACCACTTAATCTATTATATATATATTCATATATAATACGGCACCCCGAGTCACAGCTGTGGTGCAATGCATTACTCTGCTATCATGTCCCATCATCGCAGGTCACCGAATAGGGGACTACAGGTTCGGTAAGATTCCAGGAACCACAAACAACAACAAACAAATTGGAGGCGAACATAGTTCTCGTATCCATGGGTCACGCACATACCTACGTACCCACAGTCAGCGGACTTATCAACTCCCCGATAAGTCTTTCATAGACCTATGTTCTCGAGCGAAAAATCAAAGATCCCATGGATTCATCAGGATATGACTGCCCTCACGCGCAAACCTCCCCCCGATAGCAAGTAAACTAGGTATGTCACACACATAAATCATCAATCAATCAAATAGGTATTATCATACCTATAATATAATATCAATAAGGTAATTATCACTACCCTAAGATATTTCCCATACGTAGCATTATATCTCTTTTAAATTCCACGTATTAAAATATCATAACTTTACTTCATAATTTAATTATCCTCGCATCCTATAACATCTCTCCACTCCCGACGTCGTTAAGGTTCATGCGCGGAGCGTCTCGCAAAGCGAAATCCAAACAAGGAACCCCTCCAATACACTATTACTTAACTTTGTCGATCGAGGAGGTCCGAAAACTTTAACTATGCGATCGGGATAACCTCATACCCTCTTTCAATCAAATGTGTTCTAAACTCCCATCTCACAAGATTGAAATAGGATTTTCCTCATTTTATATTCAGTAAGAAATCACTAATATCCTACTGGTCCATAACATTATTTCTCCCGAACTACTACGAGAGTAGTTCTCCTTTTAATTAAGGTTAAAACTGATAGTTTCAAATCTCTTATGAACACATATTCTTTCACTTAGGATTAAACCGTCTTGTAAACTTAAGGATACCCAGGTGTTATATTCAATCACCCCTACTGGTCCTATCTTAAATCCTCATACATACCCAATTGGAATTTAACAAATGAATCTAGCAACCGAAATTCCATTCAATATAATTTTCATCATTTAAATCACTCGAATCCAAATCAAATTAATTCAAGTCTTATAAAGGGTTTACTGATATTTTCTAGGTCCCATAATCTCCAAATAATAATCACCAAAGATCCACAAAAGGTTTGGGATAAGAATCAACATTTAAAAAGAAACAACTTTACATAATCTGGGGAGGTCGATCGATCGAAGGTAGGGGTCGATCGATCGATCACTCAGGTCACAGCCTGGTTTTTCTGTATTTCAGCAACTACGGGTTTCACCATTTTTACTCATTCAAAACTTCATATTAACCTCCAAAATGAGTTATTATCATTACTACATGATATGCCAACATATATGAACGATTTCCAGTACACTAAACATCCTAGAATCATCAAGGGATTGGATTAAAAAGCATGTTTATCTCCTTCTTTCCAGAAATTATCAATATATCATCTTCAAGAACACATCAATGGTTTTCATAATTTCTTCAACAGATTCATGACTATTTCGTGGGTTATTATCATCCTAAAACATGAGTTAAAATTCCTATATCATTTCAGTTTTCCAGAAATCCATTTAATACTCCATTATTTCTTCCAAACATGAATAATCTTCTCTTTTCATACTATTCTAACATGGACAATATACAAACTTAAATTGCCATTATCAAACACTTGCCTTTCTTGTAGGTCTTATCCTTTGGTGTAGTATATCTCAGTTGGTTGTCCCTTCTCCGGTCAAACTCCGATGGTGGTTGGTGGTGGTGAACCTTGGTTCTTGTTCTTCTCCTTCCCAAGTTGGCTTTTCCCTTCCCAAGCACTCTTACACTCTCTCTAGGAAGATGGCTGCTCTTATTTGTGAAGAGGAGATGAATAACCCCCATACACTTAATCTACCAATACTTATAATAGTTCCAAATCCGAAATCACTATTCATCCTCCCTAGAAAAATGACCAAAATGCCCTTTCGGGTTGTCTATTCATTCCCAAATGACCCGAGACTCAAAATTAACATCCAAATAGACTTTTCTGACTATTTCGAACCTTCTGGACGCAACGACACAGTCGAAATGACTATTAGATAGATAGAAAATAAATTTCCTCTTTAATTTAATAAACTAGTCGCGACACGTCCCATACCGCGTCTGACTAAAAATATAAATTATCGAATTTATATCATACAGTCATATCAATGACATCACATTCATATATTACCTAAATACCTTTAAGTAATATTCAGAATCATCCATTTTAATATCCACCGTCCGAATAAAATCCCGAATGAATTAATTAATAATAAAATCTAATTAATCCATTAATTTAAAATATAACCCATTTTAAAAGTCATTTAAAATTACGGGGTATTACACTGATTAGAGCCCATTGATTTAACTGGTTTATTAGTGAATCAATCTTCAACTAACAACATAAGTTGTTCACCTCCCTATTGACCCAATAAATGAAACTTTGTTGACTTGCGTAGGATCAAATTTGCTAATTTTAGGGTTTCAGGATTTGAAAAACATGGCATTCCTTCTTGAGTGAAACTTTCAAATTCTAGGGCTTTGATCTTTAGATTAGGTTACCATTGTTATCCAACTATTTAGGAGTTTTACCGCGGTAGGTAGCATTCTTGTGCTATTTGGCTGCAGCCTCTTGGAAATACTTTGTTATAATAAATACCTTTTTGCACTTAGGGATTAGCATTACGCTAGTAGCTGCGGCATTTTGCCAATAAACTAAAAGACTGCGACATAATAAGACATACCTATTGTTTGCTTCCTCAAAATAATATGTCGCGGTAGTAGCTGTTGTAATCTCTAGGATTTCAAAACCCAACACTTGTAGTTAGCTGAAATTATTGAAACTTTTATTTCGCTTCCAAACTTGTTGCTATGTTGTTCCTGTCGCGACCTCTAAGAGGCTTATCTGACCATACTAGCTGCGACACCTAACAGTGAACTTTCTGCTTTTCAGGTGTTACTACAGCCATATGAGTTGGAATCCTGATGATTTTTTTAAGGATTTTTGGAACAAAAACTTTGTATTTTCTCCTCCTGAACTCCCTTTTGTGTGTCCTTTACAAACACTTGGGCCTTGCATGCTTAAAGATTGCCCAAATTGGGCCTCTTTAGATTCTGATTCCGTAAAAAACACTTGTAGGAAAGATAAGAACTCTGTGAACTCCGCTTGTAGGAAAGGTACTGAGTCCATAATAATGGAAGAGGATGCTAACTCCAGTAACAACCCTATGGACATTGGTGCCACATCTACTGGGACTTCTAAAGCTAGGGACGCACCTGTTGGCCCTTCTAATAGAGCTGAGAGACTTCCTGCAGCCTTAAATGTCAGCAACATTATGACTTAAGAGTGGGTTAATTAAGTGGTTTAAGCATTTGAGTTTCTTGAGGATTTAATGTGCTCAGCACATGTCACAGAATCACATTAGGTTAAACAAAACAAGGTCGTAGAATCCTCTCTTCATGCCTCCAATCTTGAATCCTAGTTGAAGAAGTTTTAAGAAAAATCTGACCAACAGGAAAAAGATCACACCGCGGATTTGAAGCAAATGGAGGAAGACCATACCGCAACTATTGCCAAAAAATATGAAGAACATGGTGAGGCCCTTCAATTAGCCATTATCAGCGTTGTTGAATCATATAAAGGCTCCAAAGACTTCTACCTCATCAATAATAGAGCTTACATCTGCGGCTATCAAGAGTGGAGGTATATGGTGGCCAAAAATTTCCTTGATGTCAAGGCCTAGATTTTGTCTTGGAGTGTTAGAGATGCTAAACATAGTGCTTGTGCGAATGAGATGAAGGCTGAGAAAGTAAAGAGGGCCAGAAAAGGCTTGAGACCGAGGTTGCGGTAACTGAGGAGGAGACCGTGACTGATGCGAATGGAGAAGAGGGAGATGAAGAAGATGATGCAGTGACTTAGCCTTCTAACTTCTTATAATTCTTGGACATTGGGTTATGTCCCTCTTTAAACTTGTGATTTTTTATTCAGATATATACATAGAGCTTCGGCCCTTTAAACATATTAAACTTCATTATCAAGGTTGCGGCCACTTGTCTATGTAACTTAACATTTGAATCTTTTGCCTCGGTTGTAGCCTTTGATCTACCTGTTTGTCTTAACTGCTTGTTTACTTTCTCCTGTCTTCTTTGATATTTAATTTCTTGATTGAATGAGCTTGAAAAACTTCTTCAGTAACTGCAATGGACATAAGGCCGCGACAACATTATATAAATGGTTTCTCCAAAAAGGTTGCGGCATGTTGTGCTTTGGCTTGGACTTTTCACAACTTGTATTTTAACTTAAAGGTTTTCACTCCATAAATGGATATAATCCCCCAAGCCGCAGTGCTAAAGAAAAATAACTTTGGGGTTGTGGCTAAACTTCTTGTACCTCAATTTTTCCATCATTTTCGAAGTCTTGGTTGTAATGCAGAGGCTGCGGCTAGTTTGTAACCTACCCGCAGTATTTCAGAAATTCTTTGGTCCATCTTTCTCGGATAGATGCCTCCTTTGAATGAATGGTTGGACTCCTTGATGGTAGCAGGCAAATTGATAGGGTGGAGGTTCCTTTCAAGCCCTTGTCAAGAAACTGGTAACAACATGCTTGGCTGAGGCCAACTTCTTTCTATAGCATTATTATGCTTCATGATGTCAGTGTCAAAGGTCCCTTTTATGTAGCTTTAATTGGATTCAAATCTAAGTCAATACTGCAACATTCCTTAGTTGCTTTAATTGGCATGAAGCCACTTTCGCAGCTTCTTTTAGTCGCTTTGAATGACTTATTATCAGGCCCCCCTGGGCTAGGTATTATAAAGCTTCACACACACACACACACACACACACACACACACACACACACACATATATATATATATATATATATATATATATATATATATATATATATATATATATATATGTATATATATATATAAAGCCTTCCCAGGCTATGATAGGATTATCTATAGGCGATTAAGTCTTCAGCCCCTGCGGTTATTATAACGGGCATTGGTCGCCCCCGTGGCTAATGTAACGGGTATTGGTCACCCCCATGGCTAATGTAACGGGTATTGGTCACCCTCGTGTCTAATATAACTGGCATTATAAGCACCCGTGGCCAATGATGCTGACAAAAATATATCGAGAGATAGTTGGCCTAGTGAATATAAGAAGATGTTCGTTGCACCATGAATGGCGTTGTAAGCCAATTTAGACAGTTGCTCCCGATAGGTGCTTTTGCCATTTTCAATAATCATATGCCATCATACACCTTGGCATCATGGCTGGAATTATGGGACCTTATAATATAATTATTGTCGATATAACACGATGTCTCAATTCGGAATCTATTTTAGACAAAAGGTCTTTTATAAGATAACATTTAATGGAATCGAGAAATCAAAATATGGTAATATATGGTAAGTATAATTTCATATAACCTTTCATTCAGATATTCATGACTGGGTTGAAAAACTACAAAATTCAGAATGGAAGTGTTTAAAGAGGGCGTTCACTAAGGACAAAAACAGAAGAAAAATAAACATAGTTATAAAAAAGGGGAATGCGGCCTATCAGATTAGGCCGTATCCCATAAGAATATTTATGGAACCACTTAAGTATTCTCTGCCTTACAAGACTTTCGATTTCATCATTTAAAGCATATCACTTCTCAGTGTGGTGGCCGTGGTTCTGGTAGAATTTGCACCACTTGGATTTATCCCTTTTGTGGGTGGAGGTTTTCGCTTCTCTAGCTTCTTCGGCCATTTCAACATCTTGTCCACCTTTATGAATTTGAAGATGTCTTCAACCTGGAAGGCTAATGGGGTATAGGGCTCGAAGCTTTTTTCTGCTCTCTTCACTTTCCTCTTCTGGTTCTTGTTGTCTACCTCCAAGACTATAGCTTCTGGGGCTGCGGCAGTAATGGATGTAGCAGTAGTCATGGGTGCCTCTACCTCTAGCATGAGAACTCTTTGGGTCAAAAAGTTTACCTGGGTTTGGAGTGAAGTATGGTTATCGTGCAAGTTATTGAGGTGATTGTACAACTGAGAAATCTCATTCTTTATTTTTGTGCTTTGGCTGGACTCTCCCTATATTTTATACTTTGTTACTCTTTACAAAATATATAATCTGATATAAAACTAGTAGGAGTGAGTAATCAGAGCATATAGGATGAACCAAGTACAAAGTTGGGATGCAGCATTTCCATCGCTGCATGATTTTATTGCTGAGGCTGCGGCCAGTAAGTCATATATGTGCACTGTCGCTACCTTCTTAGTGGAATTAGCCAAGGTTGAACTTGTGACCACTTCTTGATGATTTGAAGATACTGTGAACCAACTGCACTAGTAGGGGATACGACAGAAGGGCAATTAAACTACTAGATCGCATCCCTTCTTGGGTAGGAAGGAGCCATAAATTGAGTTTTTCACACGAAACACGTGGAGAACATACCTACTGGGGTATTTCCAGGGTAGAACAACCTCTTGGTTCACAACAATGGCACAATTATGGTAGGAAACTCTAGATCATAGGCAGAGAAAGTAGTAAACGAGCAAACAAATCTCATCCCTATTTACCTACCTTTGCAAGGTTATTGCCCTTTGCACTTTTCAGTGTTATCTTGGTGAGGTAACATCATCGGGGTATTGTAAAAATAGATCTAGGGTTATAAAAAGAGAGACCCATGGACAAATGTGAATATATGTGATACCCATTTGAGGGTGTGTATACAAGAGTATGAGTTCAATAAACGAAATTCACCCATGAGATAATGATCCCTGTGAACAAAATAAGGTGTTTAAGAGCCCAAAATATAGGAAAACAAGATTGAAATACCTCGTTCCCACAGACGGCGCGAGATTGATGATATGAGAAATCGCCCACTTGTCATTCTCGTACCAGCAAGTCAAGTGTAAAACACATAATAAGAAGATAAATCAAGTATAGAAAGATAAACGACAAGATATAGAGTGGTTCGTCTATAAAATGAGCATACATCCACTTTGGTGTCACACTTTCATTATATGCATTTGTAGTACAAGTTCACAATGCTGTAATAGGCGTACAATGTAGATGAGAGAAGGTAATACATGTCTGTGATGTTTTCTGGGAGTGTCGAGGAGGTGACCGTGATGCCGATGAGTACCCTCCAAGCTGTACTGAGAGGTGTGGGGTATCTGGAAATGCCTCCCCAAATGTAGTAATCTTTGGACCGGTTATCAGTGTAAGAAATGTACTCGGATCAGGATCAGTTCAGGTCCCTCAATATCGAGGTGTGAACCTCTGTTTATAGGAGGTCTAGGTGGTACATTGTTGATGTAAATGGAGAGGGGATACGGCCAGTTAGGTAAACATACTGGGGTCACACCCTGTAGCATGTAAGGGTCACATACTGTAATATGTAAGGGTCACACTGTAATATGTAAGGTTGCGGCACAGTAGGCCAGTGAGGCCTATGTGGGTAAGGTCGTAGACTGTAAATGATAGGTTACGGTGTCAGGTTTTCGGCACATGCCCATTGTATATTTGGTCCGTGGTCGGGTTCTCTCTCTCTCTCTCCCTCTATATATCGTGCCTGAAGGCACGCTGATAATCGCAAAATGATAAAAAAAATTCCAAAGGTGCATTTTTGCAATAAAGCAAAAATCATACTTCATGTTAAAATTCCAAAAAAATAGATAAAAACAATACTTCATGTAAAAAATCCAAAAAAATGACAACCTTAAATTAAACCAACAAAAGTTCAAAAGTTCATTAGATATTATACATGCATTTAACAGTGCTAATAAAGTCGAGTACCTCATATATAACATACTTGGTACTTTTAGTGTATTACATGTCTATTCATTTTGTCTTTAAAGATTAAATGAGAAAGAAACATGTGTTTAACATTCGTTCTGCTTACAAAAGTGAAAAAGAAAAAGAGGAGATATAGCAAAGATTATGACCCATGTCGAGAAAGAATATGAGAGTCACTATAGCTGCTTTCCAGACCCATGTCCAAAAGCATAAGGGAAGCAATTAACATGGCCTGCTTGATGAAAATAAAAGCACTGTTAGTTCTATATCTCATGTTCTAGTGAATGTAACATGATTTCAAGATCAAATTTGTAATGATTATATGTATGTCCATTGTCAATAAAATTAGAAAATGAAATCAAATGTTACAATCACTAACTTGAAACAACTGAACATGAAATGGCAAGAATCCATTGTTAACAGTTACAAAACATTGACAAAATGGATCCTAAAAATTATCAAGTGGCATCAAAGATACACTCTAAAACTAAAGCTAATATGTTTTCGTCTTCAATCAAGTGGCATTAAAGATATACTAACAGAAATAATATACAAAAGACTAACCCCCAAATATTTCAAAATTGAAAAAAAGAAAAAAAAATTGTATTACTAATCTGAAAACCAATACACTCCCTTTTGGGCAGTAGCAAAAACACTTCATTTTGACTTATTACTTGGAAAAGCCCAACACATCCATGATATACAAATACTTGTATTCACTATTTTCATTGTAAAGTTGTTCTCTATTTGGCTTGATACATATAAAGATCTAACAGCAAAAACATACACCCTCAGGTCTGATGGTTGCGATTGTAGGCGCAGACTACGGGGAGTACTCTATTCCCGCCCTCAGTGGTAGTTCTAACCAATGGACTGCCCAAATTATTGATGCCCAATGGAACCAGGATGGTGTTGCAGCCCCCATTCCAGCAGCTCCTGGTGTTGGGTGGATTCCCAAATGCCGCACTAATTTCAATTGACGGTGGATGGGACATAGTGGATGTACCTCCAGTAGCGGCTCCATTTGATGTTATTCCTCCCACTATCAGTAGTGCTGCTACCAGTAGGATAGTATTTTTTTCGATAGTATTAGATTAGTTGCCACCCAACCACTTGTGCCCTGCCATTTTGTATTGGGGTTATACATATGTAAATACACAAACCTCAGTTTTAATGTAACTCATCTCAAAAGATGTTAATGCAACTCATCTCAGTTTTAAACCTCAAATGTAAATACACTTGTGCCCTGCCCTGCCAATTTGTTGTGCTTTAACTTGTATAGAGAACACATCTAATCTCACACCATTTACAACAGTTGACACTAACAAATTAATAATTCTAACAACTAATAATTTTAGAGGAACCAACTTAAGTTCATGGCCATAAAAACTTTATGGAAAATATATTTGGCCTTCTCTTGTATGAGTATTAATTGAGATTGTGGCAAATATATCTGCCAAATATATCTGGCCTTCTCTTATTTCCATGACAAATGGAGAAAAGTATTAGTTGAGATCATAAACCAAACAGAGAAAAGTACCTTGTATGCGTAATGTTTGAATAGAGAGAAATCGAAAAATTGAACAGAGAGAGAAATCAGATTACCTCAATTTTAATTGTCCAAGCTATTAATGTTCAAAGTTTTAATGGCGCAGTTTTAACCTGAAATTGTTAATTAACTATCTCAATCGTTAACGATAAATAAAAGATAAAGAAAAAACTCACCCTTCTAGAAGAAATAGATAAATAATCGATGGAAGATGTAGCCGACAGTGATTGCGGTGGGAACGTACCAGAACGGGGATGTACCAGAGCTGACAGTGATTGCGACGGGGACCCTTAAAACGCTTGGAATGATTTTATGTCTTTGATCCATCAATCGAACACTTGGGGTTTATTTTGTCTCGCTATACCTATTTTTCGCTTTTAACTCTTTCCAGTATCTGCAGCTCCTGATTCTCACCAAACGCAAAATTAAAGAGAATTTAACTTGGAATAAAATGAAGGGTAACCATTTTTAAATTATTACTAATATGACCTCTAAGGTTTCTCAAATCCAAAATAGCAAACCAACGGAGTTTATCTCCATCACACTGCTTACCTACAGATGCTAGTTAAACTTGTAACCATATACCGCTTACCTAACAACCCACATTCTAGGTAAAATCAAAGGGATGCTCCTAAATGGCGAGTTGTATGTAAGAAGGTGTTGAGGAAATATAATCATCTGTTGCAACATTATACATTATAATGGGACAGAGACTGTTAACTTTCTGTTTGGAATGCCTTATGTCTTGCCTTGATCCAAAGTAGGGTCATTTGTTGTTTGAGATGAAAATTCTTTGATGATAGTTGTTTTACATCTTATATTCAAGGAAAATTCAAGGCAATCAAGCAATATAGTTACATTATAATTATATTGAGTAAAAATTTCGAAATACTAACGTCAAGCCTTTAAAAACATTTTGAGACTGCTTTGATAAGACTTCAAAACTACCTAATTATCAGAGATGATATATATAACCTTAAATTTGACACCACATAGTTAGGAAGTATATAGCTAGACAGTAATATGCTTGGAAATTAGTGTAAACATAAATTTGAAAAACTCACTGCAGAATTAAAATAACAAAGATATTTGAGCATATGCTTGGATTAGTTGGAGCATCCATTTAATTGTTTCCAGAATCAACATGGACTGTACAAAAACTAAAAGAGCATTTCAGAGGAGCACGGTTTACTTAAACTTCAATTAAAGCAAACAAATAAGTTATACACGAAGCTATGTCCATTTATGTGGAGCTTTAGTATATGGCCCGTATTAGTATCATCAACCGAGAACTGCTCCACCATAGTATCCAGACGAATTAGTAGCACACCATCATGCTTATTGTCCCACACGAATTCATTAATATTGACATCGTTTTGTATGTAACTTATATAAGAACTGATATTATTCAATAATATTCAATTCGAATTGATATTATTCAATAACTATACAGCTGACAGCTGTATAATTATTGAATAATATCAATTCAAACTGAATATTACTGATTATCAGTTATAAATACGAATACGTTGCAAATAGATTGTGTTCCCTATCCGTTTTATTCATCCGTTTTATTCAGATGCAACGTTGCAGCTATGAACTCCCCATAATCTATGGTCCCACTATTATCAACATCCACAGCTAGCTCACATTAGATCATACATCTCAGACTTATTTAGATGAAGTGAAGAGTACTCAAAGTAGATGAGACAGACCTCAAGCGATAAGAAAAAAACTTAGCTTTCCATCTATTTAGGATAAAAATGCATGTCTCGTCAGGTCCAAAAAGAACAGAGATGATAGCAAACTTATGAGCTGGCCATCTAGTGGTTTGCAATGCAGCAAACATATCTTGGGCCTAGTGAAGAATGTGCATAATGACATAATCGCTGTAACTATTGTGAAGCTTAGAGTGTGTTCTTGATCCTTATCAAAAAATTGAACAACTATCCATTAAAATCATCTAAGCAATATAACAGCATACAGAAATAACTCATGATTCAAATCATAATTGAACATAATTACAATAAAGGCCATCAAACATATGACTATATAAATAAAACAGAGTACTTGTTGGGATTTCCTTACCTCACAATCCCCTTACGTGTTGTAACTGTTAGGATTTAATAAAATAGAGTGAGAGTAAAGCACAGTAAAAATATATATGTGTATAACACTTTCATAAACATCATATATGACACTTTCATAAAAAATATTAGAAAGCTAACAAAACATACTCAATGTTTTGCACTACTTTTTGCACATTCATTTTTTTAAAAGCTAAAACAACATACTCTAATTATATCTATTTACATGAAGAAAATATTTATTTACATTTTCATCACCCCTATTGCATCGTACCACACCGTGAATATATCGGGGAAACTCCTCTGCAGCAAGTATGACAGAAGTGGCCAGGTATGACTTCGTGTGGGAATGTTTCGTAGCCAGGAAGAGGCTTCACCTAGCCAATTGTGCCCAGCCACTAACCTTACCCCTCTCGTGCATTGGAGTCTCTAAGACCGCTCAAAACATTGTTCGAGACCACCTGATTATAAGAATACAAACATATAAATTAAAGCATGCTTGTTATTTCCTATTCAAGCACTTGGAATATTACCGTGTATGAATAAAAAAGCAAATCCATTGACATTAATAGATTTATTCATTACCATCTCTATGCATTCGCTTGCTGAGGCAGGGTTGTAACTTCATTGGCATTTCATAATGGCTTTCAAAGTTAGGGGACTTTTGGGACTCCACCTCAAATTATTTCATAGATGCAAGAATGAAATGGAGCACAAATATACAACAAAAGGGTGAAGCACTTTTTCATTGAATTCACACCAATGCACAAAAACAGCGACGCTCTTCTTTGAGTGTTATCTCATATGGTTTTCTAAAGCTTTACGGTCCCAAAAACTCTTTTTGCAAAGGTCACAACTATGTAGCAAACCAAATATGTGCATAATCCCACACAGCTTAAATCTGCAACAAACCAAATTAAAAAAATAAATATTACCAAAACATTGAAGTAAAATGATCGATAAGTAATTTCCAAAACAATAGGATAAACCTTCTTTTATTACTCCAACATAACATATATCAGTAAGTAATTTCCAACCTCATTTACATACTACATGCACCGGCACCGCATCTGTATTAACATACTAAATATGCATCCATATTAACATACAAAATATGCGCAATTACATATGGAAGTTGTCCGATAAGGTCAGACCTCAGTTTTATACTAATAGCAATATAGAATTTCAATTATATATGTATATATATCGAGATATAAAAAGAAAAAAGAACAAACTTTGATGAGAGTAATAGCAGCAGCTCTTCATCTTCTACACAAACTGGACTACGCGACATAATAGATTCGTTGGATATTTCATTCACTTGGTTTTGATGCTCACACTTCCCTCTGCTTTATCAAAAGAAAGATTTGGTTAGACCACAAACAAACAATGTAAATTCATTAATTAAAGCAATGTAAAAAGAGTGAAAAAACAATGTAAATATGGTGATAAAACAATTCAAGACTTTAAAACTTACCAAGATATCAAAATTTATGGCTTCAAACAAACAAACAATGTAAATTCATTAATTAAAGTACATACATATTCAAAAGTTAAATATCAAGATCCATATAAACCTAAAACATGAAATCAAATTGGAAAATCATACAAACTTTAGAAAGCCCCTCCTTAACCTAAAACTTAAAAGAGAAAATTGGCTATTTTAAAAATATGCATATTCAGAAATTAAATGGTCAAAAAACATCAAACTCAAATTGTAGATACATTAGATAAAATCTTTAAACAAACAAATGTAAAAATTGGCCCAAAAGCTCAAGTGACAACTCTAAACTAACACATAATAGGGCAAAAACATAAATTAATCCACGAACTAAAAGCTTAAACACTAAAATCATGAAAATAGCATACCTACATATGCATAATTCATGGAAGCTCCAAAGATAGGCCTGCAAAAGAAAAAATAAACAACAAAACACAAAAACTAATTAGATCCCAACACAAAACATAAATCGAAATAGATCTTAAGAAAAATCAAAATGAAGAAAGCCCTAAAATGAAGAAATACACATAAACAATATATGTTAAAAACACAAAGCCCTAGGATGACTATTTTTCAGAGAGAGAACCAAGCAATGAAGATGAGTACCCGATGGATCAGGAGGCGTGGGTAGCAGAGGTGGGCGGGAGGAGACAGTGGTGGGCGGAGAGTAGGGTTTTTAGAATGTGTGTACGCGGTATTGACAAAATGAGAGAAGTTTTGGAGAGTCCAATCAATTTACCTTCTTACCCATGTTTTTGAATTTTGAAGAAGGGGGGAAAATGAATTAGAGTGTATTAAAAGATGGGGAATTCAAAATTTTCAAGGCAAAATAGGAAATGCAAAAAGAATTCAAAAGATGACATCATCATTTGATCTTATGACATACATAAGTTTCCTACTTTATTTTTTATATATATATATATATTGTAGTTGCATGTGCACGTAGATATAATGTGTTGGAATCTCCTTTCTGTCGTTTGATTCTATATTATATTGTTGTATTTTTCCATTGGGCATTGGCTCATTCCCTCGTCTTTGTTACTGCAGTTTGGGAGCGGTTTCATATTTTGAGAGCGTTTTATAAGTAAGTATTATTTTATTTTATGTTAGTATCTCTGTATGCTTGGATTCCGGGGACTCTTCCCACGGGTCCCTCACAAAGCTTGATTTGAAATGAAAATTACGTGCCAAACAAGTGAAATGTTAATTAAATAAAACTGGGCTAATAATATTATATAGGTTGTTTCATTATACTTCACACATAACGCTTGGGTCAGACCGGATTGATCATGGGTTACCTTAAATCCTAGTCGCGGTGTTACACGTATCACTTTTATTAACGCGGCTACCACAACTATATCGTCATATATAATGCCCTCTTTTAAAATTCCACAAACTATTGTACAAAAACTAAAGAAAAAAATAAAAATCTTTTTCATGGAATACATCTCAACATACACATAAATGTTAAACTATTTTATGGCACATTATTACTTTGCCTAAACATCATGAGGACATGTTATACGTTGTCTCAATTCACTCAATGAAGCTTATTTGCTTAAATTTTTATGGAAGTTAATTACAAATTCTAACAATCTCTAGAAACATGTTATCAAGACCATATATTTTCCTACTCAACATTATTTCAAAGAAAATAGATACTCAAACTCATTGTGGTTCTGAAAAAATGTCCATCATTTCATTTCAAAATTTAGCTTGGGTATAAAATGGATGATTGGTTCGGGAGTTGTTTCTTTCGGATAACATTACTGGATTCATGATAGACCTTTTCCCTAACCTTTCACTTACAATTCTCCCTCTATTTCCAAAAAAAGGTTAGTGAATTTAGAACAATAAATAATGAGCATTATCTTTCGATTTTATCTGCAATTTTACGTATTGAATGTATCCATATAATCTGTACTACTTACTGGACATGTGTTCCTACTTTTAACAAGCCAATTGGGATTCCTAACCCACGGGAAACATTCTCTATTAAAGAAACTCACACTTAGCTTAACCAAATACATTTTTAATTTAAACACCTATTTACATTGGAATAAACTCTGAAACGTAAATGCCCTCCAAAGCTTAAATTATTTATTTGGTTTCTGGCTCACCAGGCACTGCCTACATCAGATGTTCTTCATCATTACCATAAACTTCAGTCACCTTATTTCTCACATTATAACCTTACTTATAGTAATCATCACAATTTTTATGATTGCTTTGATTTCTTCTATTTAAGGTTCATACACATTCTCCTGAACATAGATGTAGTAAATCTTTTAAACAATCTTACCCCCATTTCTCTCAATTCCTCTCAATGGCTTAATATGACTATCAATTTTTACTTTGTGGGAATTTTGGAAAATAAAAAATAATGCGATATTTAGAAATAGTCCTACAAACATGTTTCTTTTTAAGGAGTCTGTTAACTTATATTTTAATTCCTTTCAAAAATCTTAACTACGAGATTCTGATACCACACATACCCTTAGCCAAATTATCTCAATCCAATGGGCTCAGCCATCAATTTAATTTGTCGAACTAAATATCGATGATGCACATTCTCCTAATACGGGACAATCTTCCATAGGCTGTATTATATAAATCATCAAGACTAGTCTCTATTTGCTTTTACAAACAATATTGGATGTACATCGTCAATTAAGTCAGAATTGTGGGCCATCAAAGTGGGAGTTCAATTTGCTTTTACCAAAGGGTTTACTAATATCGAAATTAAAACTGACTCCCAATTAGCATTTAATATGATTTACAAAGCCCAAGTAACATTCTAGCCCACAAGATCTTAATCTAGGAGATACTTGAAGACATCCGACGATATACCCGTATTACTCACTGTACGGAGTCTCTTGCTATTTTCTAGATCACAAGACCCTTTTGTACAATATTTTTTAGGATCAAATACTAAAAAGTTCTTCCAACCTTTTTTCATACACATTTAATTCATTTTTTTTATTTTTTTCTAAAAAATCTCTCACACACGAATTTCAACAATATTCTCTTATTTTTAAAGTTCACGCTAGCAGCATGTTGAGTGATTATTTTAAAATACATAAAAAAACTTGAACCAAACTTGTATTAAAAAAATTTCAAACTATTATTTAGTATAATGCCCCTTTTTTTATTAGGCCGCCTCTTTTTCTTGTCTCGTTTCTTTCTCATGACTTCTGTAATTTTACAACTAATCATCTTGTAACCACTAATTACGCTCGTAAAACTTCTCTTAATTAATAAAGTTCCTTTTTTATTTTAAAAAATACTATTATTAAGTTCGTGATCTCCTGTCATGATGTGACGCGGTACATGCAGATTTTTGCTCAAACAAAATGTTTGTCAAATTTGGAGGCCACTATTATATAATTCTTTGTTTGTCTATTTCCGGAACCCAAGTTATTCTCCAATCCAATGGTTTCAATAGAAACGTGGGCCGAAAATACTGTATTCTATAACCCGAGCTACTGAATGACATTGGTCTCACTTGGCAGCATCCATATCCATACAGTATCTTATACCAGCAACTGTTTGACTCAATTTTTTCAAAAACTATAAAAGACCTCCTACGCTCCCCACTTCTTTCAAGCTCCTCCACCCTACATTTTCTAGGAAACTCTTTTGTGCGCCAAATCCTCTAAAACTACATACACATAAAATAACGATGGCTTCTTTTGGTGTTCTTAAAACTAATTTCCTTCCATCACTCCATTCTAAGGATGTATATACTTCTTCCACCTTGTTAAAACCATCCACCTCACTTCTTCCCACCAAACAAAAGGTTCTCTCTCACACTCTCTCTCTCTCACGTGGTAAATAAAATGGTAAGCTGACCTAAATGCTCTTCTCTATCTGAATTACAGTGCAATGGTGTAGTAGTTTCTCAATCTAATAATGCAAACAAAGACAGAAACACCCAAACAACAAGACGTAAAGGTCGGTTCAAGAGCTCCCAAAATTACGAGAAGCCTTCTACTCCAATCTTGGATACTATTAATTATCCAACCCAAATGAAAAATCTTTCCGTACAGGTACGAATACAATACGTTCTTCCTTTTTTACTTCTCCTTATTTTGGCAGCATATCATCATATTAAATGGTCTAATTCTATTATTTTATAGGAGCTTGAGAATTTGGCAAATGAACTCCGTGAAGAGATCGTTCATACAGTGTCCAAAACAGGTGGCCACCTTAGTTCAAGCCTAGGAGTGGCTGAACTCACTGTTTCACTTCACCATGTTTTTAAAACACCAGAAGATAAGATCATTTGGGACTCTGGCCATCAGGTAGTCACCATTCATATATAACTTTAACGTCAAAATATTGTTATTTCAGCTATAAAATTGATGTTTAGTTTGTTACGTTATTGATAGAATTTGATTTATTACAGGCGTACCCCCATAAGATTTTGACGGGAAGGAGGTCGAAAATGAACGCAATTAGACAAACAAGTGGGCTTTCAGGGTTCCCAAAGAGAAATGAAAGTGTACATGATGCTTTTGGGGTTGGACATAGCTCTACAAGCATTTCAGCTGGTTTAGGGATGGCCGTTGGGAGAGATTTGTTAGGAAAGTCCAATCACGTAATATCAGTGATAGGTGACGGTGCGATGACAGCCGGACAGGCATATGAGGCAATGAACAATGCAGGATATCTTGACTCTAATCTCATAATTGTATTAAACGATAACAGACCATTTGCTCTCCCTATCCCCACCGTTAACGGCCCAGCTCAGTCAGTTGAACCTTCAACTGGAGCACTTGCAAGACTACAATCACGTCGAGTGCTTGGACAACTTGGTGAAGCCTCAAAGGTAATCATCATAAAATTTTGTTGGCATTTTAATTATATCATGAAGTAAAACCAAATTGTATACTTGTATTGATCATTCCACAGGGTGAGCAGACACATGAAATTATGGGAAAGATGGAATCATATATGAGTGATGGTTCAGGGATTTCTTTGTTTGAGGAGCTTGGACTCTACTATATTGGTCCTGTGGATGGCCATAATGTCGAAGACCTTGTTTATATTTTCCAAACCCTCAAGGATATGCCAGCACCAGGACCAGTTCTAGTCCATATATTGACTGACAAAGCAAAAGGCTACCCTTCAGCTGATATAGCAGCCGATAAAATGCATGGTATACATAAACACTTATATATAAAAAAATCCGAATGATTTTATCTCGAGTTTCATCCTCAACCTTTTATTTTATCTCAATTTCACTAATGTTTTTTTTTTAATTTCAATTTCATTATCAACCTTTTATTTTATCTCAGTTTAGTCCCTCTGCTAATTATTTTGTAAACAATTGACTATTTTACCCCTCTATATTGAAAAATAATAAAATAAATGTATAAAATTTAAAAAATAAACTACTTTATTATTATTTGGAGATAAAAAATAGTCTTTTATTCAAGAATAATAATAATAAATAATTTTTAATTTTATTTTGTCACAATTGTTTTTAAAAATTAAAATAATAATTTTAATAGTCAACCTAATTTTTTTATTTATAAAAAACTCTTTTTTTTAATTTATATTAAAAATGTTTAAATTGATGTCTTAGATTCATGATTGATTAGTGTCGTTGGAGCGGTCCCACATTATTCAATGAATGTGAGTCCGATCCAGCGAACTAACCAATCACGAATCTAAGACATCAATTTTTCCCCATCTCTGTAACCTAATTGATTAATAAAGAAAATTCTATGATGTGTCCGCGCCAGCGACACTAATCAATCGTAAATTTAATATATAAAATTAAATATTTTTAATAAAATTAAAAATAAAGAGTTTTTTATAAATAAAAAACTATGTTTATTATTATAATTATTATTTCAGTTTTATTAAAAAAAATTAAAAACAATTGGGATAAAGTGAAAATAAAAACTTTTTTTTATTTTTATTCTCGAATAAAAAAAACTACTTTTTATCCCTAAATAATAATGAAATAGTTTATTTTCAAATTTTATAACATTTATTTTATTATTTTTCAATAAAGATGAGTAAAATAGTCAATTATATTCAAAATAGTTAACAGATTGATTAAATTGAGACAAAATAAAAAGTTGAGAATGAAATTGAAACAAAAAAGACAAAAATAAAAGGTGGATGATGAAATTGAAAAAAAAAAAACAAGAACAATATTGAAATAAATGATAAATTAAGGGCTCTACGGAATATTTTACTCTGTTTTTTAATTAAACTTGTCTAAATGATAACTTTTTTTTTGTAGGAGTCGTGAAATTTAATCCCAAGACCGGGAAACCATTGAAGACACAGTCGTATACTCAGTGTTTTGGGGAGTCTCTTGTTGCTGAAGCAATGAAAGATGATAATATAGTGGCTATTCATGGCGGCATGGGAGCAGGTACCGGACTCAACGCGTTTCAGAAACATTTCCCATATAGATGTTTCGATGTTGGCACTGCAGAACAACACGCGGTTACGTTTGCAGCTGGATTAGCAACTGAGGGTCTCAAGCCTTTTTGTGCCATTCACTCATCCTTTCTTCAAAGAGGTTACGATCAGGTAACTAATAATATTAGTCCGTAATGTTCGTTACAATATAGTTTTGGTGTTCAAATTTTTTTTTATCCATTTTAAAATCTAATAAATCTTAATTTGAATGGAATTTTCAGATTGTTAGAGATGTTGATCTTCAAAAGCTTCCGGTTAGATTTGCAATTGACGGGGCGGGCCTTGTTGGAGCAGATGGTCCAACCCATTGTGGGGCTTTTGACACTACTTTCATGGCTTCTTTGCCTAATATGGTAGTCATGGCTCCTTCATGCGAGAGTGAGTTAATGCACATGGTTGCCACAGCCGCAGCCATCGATGATCGTCCCAGTTGTTTTAGGTACCCTAGAGGATATGGCATAGGCTCAATTCTTCCACTCAATAACAAAGGAATCCCTCTTGAGGTAAATTAAAACTAGTCACTTTTCTTTATTCCTTCTTGTTATATATCTTCACCGTAATTTGCTGACTCAACTGAAATGTTGAATACAGGTGGGAAAGGGAAGGATACTAAGGGAGGGAAGTAGAGTGGCAATATTGGGTTATGGTACAATGGTTCAAAATTGTTTAGCAGCATCGGAAATGCTTCAATTGCATGGCATTTCTACAACTGTGGCTGATGCACGATTTTGCAAGCCCCTTGACGCTACTTTGGTTAGAGAATTAGCTCAACAGCATGATATCCTTATAACGGTTGAAGAAGGATCAATCGGAGGGTTTGGATCTCATGTATCTCATTTCCTGGCCATGAATGGATTGCTTGATGGAAACCTTAAGGTAACATTTTTATGAGCTCTAATATTATGGCAACCTTAAATTTATGGAACTTTATTCTTGTAAATTATTGTTATATTGAGAATATAAATTTAATATTGGGTTGCTTTTTTGTGTGCAGTGGAGGGCAATGATGCTTCCCGATAGATATATTGAGCACGGGGCTCAGACAAACCAGATTGAAGAGGCAGGCCTTGGTTCAAACCATATAGCGGCCACTGTTTTGTCCGTAATGGGTCGGAATAAGGAGAGCCTACGGCTTCGTCTTCTCAACTTATAATTGTATTCTTTCTGACCAGCAGCCGTAAATGTTTTACCTTTGAAATTTAAGGTTTATTCTTTGTTCCATCAAGTCTTGGAAGGAGGGGTGTAGCCAGGATTTTACCGCTGGCTGAGCTAATATAAATTTATCATATAATTAATAAAAATAAATTCAAAAATCAATAGCATTAAGATAATAGCGATGCATTAATTTTATATTCAAAATAAACAAAAGAGTATCATTTTGCTATATCTACTCAAGTTTGATAGATTTGCACACATACAAAAAAGAAGAAGTTCATAATAGGCTAATGAAATTGAACCCTACGATCCTTTCGAGAATCAAAATCATCTACTATTGAATCTAGATCAATATCTCGTGCGAGTTCTTTTTCAATGGTGAGTATCATGCAATCTTCAAGAAAGTCATCATCCATCTTGTTGCGAAGAGTTGTTTTGACAAGCTTCATAGTTGAAAAAGCTCGTTCGGTTGATGCCGTGGAAACAGGAAGGGTCGAAATAAGACGAATCAATCTGTGAACCAAATAATATATCTCTCTCTTTTTTGTTTACATTATGTACTTTTAGGACTTTAAATAATATTGATAATGGATATAGGACAACAAACATTTCGTTTTTATTTTTTTATCCCTATTTTCAAATTAAAGGGACACGTGGCATGCGGTGATTGATTGACATTATATGAATTGGGTCCGCGCCAGCGACTTTATTAAAAAATAGGGACTAAAAGTATAAATAAAATATTTGTTGTCCTATTTTCAAAATACATATTACAATAAGTCATAAATTTACAAAGCTTCTTTTTTGTTTCAGCTAATTGAGTGCATAACTTAGAAATTGAGGATAAATTTTGTAAACTTGGGTGATGTGGGATATCAAGCTCATAATGTTTCAACTCACTCTTCAAACCATGTATATCATCTTTGGTGAAATCTTCAGGATAGAATTTTTCAGCGAGCTTGCATATATCACCAATTTTAAATGATTTATAAGTATCAAGTGGGTCCAAAGCTGCACTAAGAATAAGAAGTTCCATTGCACCCTCAGAAAACCTACAATTTAACTCCATTATCTGAAGATCAATTTTAGCATTGAATGTGTCAACTTGATAATGATGATAAACTGTAATGGTGTTATATTGTTGACAACGCCTTGTACCCACTGAATAACGAGCACTCATATCGGGGATCTCAATGCAAAAAATTTCACAAAATGATTTCACTTTCTCAAAGAAGGAACTCCAACCATCTTCTCTTAAGTTCTGAAGTAGTGTTTGTGTACTTGAGACGAGATTCGTAGCATTTACAATGTCTTGAGATTTTCTTTGAAGCGCTTGACAAAGCAAATATGTGATTCCCATAATCTCATTCAATAAATGTAAAATAAATACAAATTGAAATGAAGTCATCACACTATAAGCACCCTTAGGTTCCGAGCGTATTGGATGACTAGGGCTATTCTTCCAAAGATTTTCAACAACTTGACAAGATGGACCAAATAAATCAATCAAGCTTCTGAGAGAACTCAAATGAGAGCTCCAACGAGTTGCTCCGGCTCGATGCAAGGTCTTAACTTGGTTAGCACCTCTTCCCGTCAAAAGTTCACCACGAGCAGCCTTATTAGCAATTTCAGCAACTTGTCTCGATTGTAATTCACTATGACGTTTGGGAGAAGCATAAAAAAGATTCACAATTGTATTCAACTTTGAAAAGAATAATCATATATCTTGCACATCTCTGGATGCCAAAACTACAGAAAGTTGTAGTTGGTGGGCGAAGCAATGCACATATTAAGCATACTTTTAAACGAACTACTTTGAAAGTGACGATATTGTTTTCCATCTTGGGCGAGTGGGTACTCTTGAAGTATGGGTTAATAAGGCCCCAATTTGAGATATTTTGGCTCAAATTGAGAATACTCAAAACCCGAGTTACTATCAATTGAGAATCACTATGTGCTTGTATCTGCTCGGTGTCTACAGATGATGCTAAGTGAAACTCATATATGAGTGCTTCATACTCTGCCTCATTATTTGAGGCCTTAAATTGGAATCTAGAGGTATATTCAACGTCAATCTTTTTTGGTGTGTTAATTATCAGAACTGCCTCAGTGTTAGTGGAACACGATAAGCCATCCACGTACATCTTCCAAACAAGAGGATTATCTTTGAAGTCTCCCTCTGTTAAGGTCTTGTACTTATACTCTTTTTTCTATTGTACCAGGTAGCGAATGATTTCCTCTTGTTTAGTTGATGTTTCCAGTACTTCCACGACCTGGTAGGCTATGCCAATTATTGATCTATCTTCCAGAGAAGTCTTCTTAGTAGGTTGAACTAGTGATATCTATTTTGGAGGAGTCTCCTCTACTAGTCTTGCTGCTGAGCTCTCGTCCATAGAAGTCCACTCGGTAGTATTTTCTTCATATGTAAATTTAGGAATGAAATCATCCACTGCTTGGCCTTTTATCGCCATTCTTAGTTTATACTATATGTCATATTCTCTTAATTTCTGTGTCCTAAGCCATCAATCTGCCCAATTTATCAAGTTCGTGAATGGCTTGTCATAGTTACAGTTCTGTATAGACTACAATGGTATAGGCATAGAAATATGGCTTCATTCTTCGAGAAGCCTCAGTTAGATCTAGAGTTAACTTTCCCATCCTTAGGTATCGGATCTCCGCTCCTTGTTATACTTTTCTCATACAATAAACTAATTTTTGCACCCCATTTTCTAGTTGGACCAATGCCGACCTAACTGCTGACTCTGATACAGCCAAATATAAGTAGAGTTTTTTTCTCAAGAGTGGAGATCATAGATATTTCTTTAATTTTGAGAAAGAGACTTCATATTCTTCATTCCGTTCAAATGATTTCCCCATCACCTTAAAGAAATGTAGTGGTCAACGTCTCACAAAACAAATCGATTTAGTGCTACTATCCAGCTTATAAGCATCTCTACGTATTTCTTATTTGTTAGGGATTTCATATTGATCAATGTTGGATCTGGTCTTGATTTGACTCAATGCCTCTTTTGTTTACAATGAAGCCAAATCAGTTCTGCTTCTTTGCATGAATCTAGCATTTTTATCTTATTCGTAATGGTCAATTTCTTTTATTTTTCCATATCGATTGAGGTGTAGTAGAACTCTCTGGCCTCAATTGAAGTCCTTTTGAATACATTGACCCCAGAATAAGTGATGAACTTTAGACACTGATGTACGATAGAGGGCACTACTTCGAATTTTTTCAATCCAACCCTATGGAGGATAATGTTATATGTTGAGTTAACATTCTTATATAGGATGAAAATATGAATCTTCTGAGTTTGATAGGTCGACCAGGTAACAATCAAAACTTCCATATTAATTATTACTAAAGGATACACCTTTTCTCCTGAGAAACCAATGAGGGATTTGTTATAGGCTTCAAGTTTTATATCTCATAGTCCTAGAACTCCAAAGTAGTTGTAGAATAAGATATCAATTGAACGACTGTTATCGATCAAACCTCTAGCCACCTTTCCTTCGTGTACCAACATAGTGACAACTAGAGGTTTGTCATATGGATGAAGCACCCTCGACAGATCATCTTTTGAGAATACTACCATCTATCGATCTTTGTTCACTTTTCTCAGGTGAGTGTCAACATCACCAGACAGGTTGGTTTGCCAAATGTAATGATAGGATTTGGCTTCATTGAGGTAGGACTTCCTCTCTGATATTTCATCTCATCCGCTGGGGTTACCCCTATAATAATGTTACAACCAAAAGAGATCATCGTTACCTCGCACACATGTTCCTTAGGTCTCTTCAACAACCGGACTATCCTCAAAATCTTTATCATATCGTCTCGGGCCAACTGATCACCTTATAGGTTCTTGATCATCCCAATGGTCTCTTTAGCCTCCATTATCGATGAATTTTGGCAGCTTCCTGTGACACCCCGCCTAATTAAATACCGGGCGATCACTCCTTTATTAAATTATAATCAAGGTGAACAGTTGGATCATTCTTAGCATCACTGCCGTGAAAATAAATTTCCAATTTAAACACCCTAATTAATTAAGCTAAGTGTCAAAAATCATTTTTTTAACATTCCTTTCAAATTTTATTTATTTAAAACAAGATTTAAATTAATTACAATAATTTAATATATAACGAATCACACCACAAGTATATCGGAACCAATCAATCTAATAATTTAACATTCAACAACTGGCTACTAACAATAAAACTTAAAGTAAACCATCCAGAATATAATAAATCCCAAAGTGACAATCCTAGAAATAGATGAAGTACAATATCCAAATGATAACTGAATAATGGAAAGGGCGACACATGCCCCAATAATGAACATGCTAGGAGTAGAATCAAATGGATGAAGTCGTCTAAACAACAGGCCTGCAACTCCCACCTAAGCTACAACGCGTTTCTGCCAAAGTACCCTATGCAAGACGCCCCTGTGGCTGGGCACCTGTAATATATACATATATATACAAGAGAGAAAGAGGAATGGAAACGGGTCAGATCCCGATAGTGTATATGATTTAGAAATTCGTTTAGCAAGTATTTAAATTGATTACAGGCTAATGCAACAACATATTAGTGCGACACTCTCTTGAGAAATTCTCACCTCTCTTCTAATGTGCAAACCTATCGCACTAACCTTCCCAATGGTCTATCTCGTCATATATCACACTATCTTTCCCCAATGATTTAACTTATCATAGGTTATTCGCAGGATTTAAAATTGAACAATACAATTGTTTGAAAATAATATTTCAATTAGTATCCAAAATTCTCATTTTTAACTTTATTAATTTATAAAGTTTTCCAGTGTCATATTATACTTTCTCAAAACAAGTATTACAATTTGAGTCATCAACCATGTCCTACACATCAAATCATAGTAGGCAGTTCCAGATTTCAAAATTTCATATATATATATATTGACTACTCATAAAATATATATATATCATAACAGCACCCCACATAAAAACTATGGTGTGGGCATACTCTACTATCCAAACCCCGTATCACTCGTATTAAGGGGAATACAAATTCAGAATCACTCTAGAATTGTATAAACACATACACAACAATATTGAGGCGAAGCATATATTCCAAGTCTCTAAGAGGATGGCACATACCCGCGTCTCTTAGGACCGTCTGAACTATCAAATTGATAGCCTGTCCCAAGGATATCTATCTTCTAGGGTACGAGTCAATATCCCCCATAAGGCAACACAGGATAAGATCGTCCCAACGCGGCAACCTCAGGGATAGCAAGTAGCGTGGGTATATTTTTCACACATAGATAGTATATGCAAACACAGACATATAACTATACTAATATTACCATATCCATATTGCGTATATTTCAAATCCCATAGTTACGACTTTTATCCTTAGTTTCACCTTTTTAGTAAACACATATAACGGTTCATTTCTAACCTTGATTCGGTAATATTCCAACTTACCACATAACTCTCATGGCTTTATCCTCCCAATTATAAAATTCAGTAGGTATTCATCTATTCTCTATCATAACTATTTGAAGTAATATCTCACTTTAAATACGTAGTTTCATCGTTCCTTATATAATTATCCCAAAAATACAATTCTCGTCATATATTAGAGGTCCCAAAATTTATTCATATACCCTACTCGTCCTCTTTATCTCCCAAAACATATTTATAAGGGCGACCATGAATTTTTCCTCATTAAAGTGAATTTCAACTAATTAAGAAGGGAAGATTTGAGTCTGCCAGGAGGGGTCGATCGATCGAGGTCTAGGGCTCGATCGATCGAAACCTTCGATCGATCGAAGCTCTGGGCTCGATCAATCGATCAAGCAGGTCTGCGAAATCTGCAGATTTGCAGTTACGGGTTTCATCTTCTAACCTTCACCAAATCCATATTTTTCATACCCAATCGACCCACAATTTATACTACTGACATTATATCATCATACTATGAAATTTCAACGTAAAGCATGTAGATTTCTATTATTAAACATGGATCAACAAGCCCCAAATTCATATAAAACCTCAAGAACCCTAGAATTTCATTAATATGTTCTAATCCATCTTTTCCAGAATTTTCTTCAACTACAACCTCATAAATTCATGGTTCAATCCTCTACATGTTAAGGGGTTTCCAGAATAACAATTAATACACCCCTACATGTAATTTCCTATCTCATCTTTTAGGTTTCTTCCATAAAAACTCATTCTAATTACTCCTAAACTAATATGAAAGATAACCAACGAAATAAGCAAGATAAACACTTGCCTGGGATTTTCAGAAGTCTGGTTTGGTGTCGAAATTGGTGGGGTGGCGTTCCCCGTCTCGCGATCTACGCGTTGGCAGTGGCGGCAGTGCAAACGGTTGAGTTTTGAGCCTTGGAATGCCTTGAGAGCTCTCTCCTCTCTTCTCTAATGGCCGTTCTAGTGTTTTGAGCTTTCTAACCCTAGATGATAACCCAGATATCTGATATAACCCTTTTAATTTTCGTGGGTTTAATTACCCAAAAATGTGAAATGTCCAAAATGCCCTCCCAGGGTACTAATTAGGCCTAAAAACACTCGAGACCCAAACTAAACCCCGGGCACACTTTTCTGACTATCTCGACCCTTCCGGACGCGTTGGCGCACTCAAAACGACCATACGAATAACTTATAAAATATTCACTTTTATTTATCAATATTTAGTCCCGACGCGACACGGGCGCGTCCCGACTCAAATTTCCAAAATTGTCATTTTATTCACTCGTGACATTCAATATAACCAATATTATATATTGCTTTGATCATTAATAATATTCGAAAAATTTCTCATAATTACTAACTCTCGTCACGTTAATAATTATAACATAATTTATTTCCAGATTTTATTAAATAATTAATTCACATTAAATTTAATAAATCCCCAAATTAATATAGTATAAAAAATATGGGGTATTACATACTTCCACCCTAATAACGGAATTTCGTCCCGAAATTCAGAAAATAATGCATACTTGGTAAGAACAAATCTGGATATCTCTCGCGCATATCGGCCTCGCGCTCCCAAGTGGATTCCTCCACATTATGATGCTCCCATTGGACCCGTACAAGTGGAACTATCTTCGACCTCAATATTCTCTCACTATAGTCTAGGATAGTCATCGGTCTCTCCTCGTAAGAGCTATCAGGCTGTAAGTCTATCTCATCTATCGCGATGTGAGTATGAGCCATATCATCCCGAAGATATCTTCTTAACGACGAGATGTGGAATACATCATGAATGCGATGTAATTGCTCTGGCAGTCCCAACCTGTATGCAACTGGCCCAATTCTCTCGATGATGGGAAATGGTCCTACGTCCCTCGGACCCAATTTCCCTTTCTTCCCGAACCTCACCACTCCTTTCATAGGAGATACACGCAGTAACACTTGGTCCCCCACATTAAACTCCCGGAAGAACCGTTTCGCATCGGCGTAGCTCTTCTGCCTATCCTGGGCTACTCGAATGCGACTCCTAATCATCTCAATCCTCGCGGAGGTTTTCGGAATTATCTCTGGTCCTAGCAACTTCTTATCCCCCACCTCGAGCCAACAAGTTGGAGAACGACAAGGCCGGCCATACAAAGCCTCAAATGGAGCCATACCAATCGTAAACTGATAAGAGTTATTATAAGCAAACTCTACCAGTGGAAGATGTGGCTCCTAACCTCCTCCAAAATCAAGAACACACATGCGTAGCATATCCTCTAACATCTGATTAGTACGCTCTGTCTGTCCATCTGTCTGTGGGTGATAAGTTGAACTCAACCTCAACTCAGTACCCATAGCCTCCTAAAATCTTTCCCAGAAACGTGACATGAAAATCTTGTCTCTATCTGACACAATATTCAGGGGAACCCCATGTAATCTTACAATCTCATAAATGAACAACTGAGCATATTGACCCGTGGTATAATCTGTCCGCACCGGCAGAAAATGAGCCACCTTGGTCAAACGGTCTACAATCACCCAGATAGAGTCGTGGCCCCGCTGTGATGTAGGCAACCCTGTAATAAAATCCATGGAAATACTCTCCCACTTCCACGCGGGTACTTCCAATGGCTGAAGCAATCCTGACGGCTTCTGATGGTCCACCTTCACCAGCTGGCAGGTAGAACACTTAGACACGAACTCAGCAATGTCCTTCTTCATCCCACTCCACCAGTATTGCGTCCTCATATCCTGGTACATCTTATCTCCTCCAGTATGTACCACAAATCAGGACCCGTGATATTGGTTCATCACTGTATGACGCAATTCTTCCCCTTCTGGAACCACTAACCTCCCATTAAACCTCAAACCCCCATCAGAACTAACAGAATAGGACTCAGCACCCTCGGCTAAAAGTCGTACAATCTGCTCCTAGCAAAACGGGTCTGTGATTTGGGCCTGTATTACCCTCGTAACAATCTCGGGTGTGACTGTCATGACAGATATGAAGGAACGGGCTACTGCGTCCTAGTGACCCAACTCCTTCCACTTCACTTTCCAGACGTCCGCTACCTCATTTATCGGTCTAAGGCTCAACGCATCAGCAACTGCGTTGGCTTTCCCCGGATGATACTATTTGTTGAACTGATAGTCCTTCACAAACTCTAACCATCTGCGCTGACGCATATTCAGCTCTGGCTGAGTGAACAGGTACTGTAGTGACTTATGGTCTGTGAACAAACGAAACTTCTCCCCCAATAAATAGTGTCTCCATATCCGCAGTGCAAAAACGACCGCTGCTAACTCCAGGTCGTGGGTGGGTTAATTCTTCTCATGCGGCTTAAGCTTGCGGGAGGCAAAAGCTATAGCCTTCCCTTCCTGCTGAAGTACTCCCCCAAGTCCCCGTAAAGAGGCATCGGTGTAAACCAGGTACTCCACACCCGTCTTCGATAAAGAAAGGACTGGTGCTGAAGTAAGCTTATTTTTCAGCTCATCGAAAGCCAATTGACAAGCATCTTTCCAAACATATGGTACCCCTTTGCGAGTCAGGTTCGTCAATGGACTCACTATTTTGGAGAATCCCCGAATGAATCTCTTGTAGTATCCGGCTAACCCCAAGAAACTACGCACTTCCGTCAGTGTCGTGGGTTGTCCCCACTCCCTCACCGCTGACACTTTACTCGGGTCAACTGCTATCCCCTGTTCAGAAACAACATGCCCCAAGAACTGTACCTCTCGCAACCAGAATCCAGACTTCTCGTACTTAGCATATAACTGATGCTCTCGTAAAGTCTGAAGAACCTGCCTCAAGTGCTCGGCATGCTCCTCCTCGGAGTGTGAATATATCAAAATGTCATCTATGAAGACGATGACAAACTGATCCAAGAACTCTCTGAATACTCGGTTCATTAAGTCCATGAATACGGCTGGAGCATTTGTGAGACCAAATGGCATCACTCTGAACTCGTAAGACCCATATCTCGTCAAGAAGGCAATCTTTGAAACATCCTGCTCCCTAATACGTAGCTGATGGTACCCCGATCTCAAATCTATCTTCAAAAATAAAGTTGATCCCCTCAGCTAGTCGAACAGATCATCGATTCGAGGCAACAGATACTTATTCCGTATCGTGACCTTGTTCAACTCCCGGTAGTCCACACATAACCTCAGTGAACCATCCCTCTTCTTCACAAACAAGCCAAGGTGAGGTACTCCTGCGAATGAAGCCCTGACCTAACAGATGCTCTATCTGATCTAGTAACTCTCGCATCTCCGCCGGAGCCATACGGTATGGAGCGCGCACTATCGGTCTAGTATCCGGTAATAAGTCTATGACAAAGTCTATATCTCGACTGGGGGGTAGACCTGGTATCTCCTGAAACACATCGGAATACTCACTAACAACTGAATCGAGTCTAACGGAATCACAACCTCCTTAGAGGTATCCTCCTCTATATAATACAAATGAGCGGTCGAGCCTCCCTCTGGGTGAGGCATCGCCACTACAAACATCTCTTGCCCCAGAATGGCAAAAGCAATGCTCCCACCGAAGCAATCAATCATGGCTCTATAAGCTGCGAGCCAATCCATACCGATAATAACATCGTGATCAGGCATATCTAAGACTAACATGTCTGCAGGTAATACCAAACTACCAATCTCTACCCCCACTCCCCGGCATATAAAGAAGATAAGCGACCCACTCCCCAGTGGTGAGTCTACACATGTCGCTGTGCTCTCTGCTGTGGTTAACAACCCTAAGGCCTTCGCAAAATGCGTAGCTATAAAACAATGCGTCGCCCCAGTATCAAAAAAAACCCGACCCATAGTACCATGGATAGGAAACATACCCTCAATCGCGGGTGGTGCCTATGGAGCTGCTGCCTGGTGGACGTTATAGACACGTCCGTACTATAACTGCCCCTGCTGCACTGGAGCTGCTGGAATGGCTGGGAGGGCTGGCACCTGCGATGGAGCTGGGAGGGCAGGTGGAAAAAGTTGTATCTGCGGCTCATTATGGGCACCCTGCTGCTGTGGGGCCCTATCTCCCTCCGGACAATCCTGACGCCTATGGCCGTGCTTACCACACCCAAAACATCGACCTTTGAAGTTGCCTCCTCTCTGACCCTGCTGGCCGTTACCACTATGCCATTGGCCCTGTTGGCCTTGATGAACACGCTGTTGGCCGTGTTGTCGGTGTTGGCCTTGCTGGCCCTGTAGATTAGGCTGGCCCTGCTGACCCTGCCTATAACCCTCAAATCCCTGCCTGGAATCACCTAAACGGAATCGCTTAGTAGGGTCCCCCTGATGGGAACTCTGCTCGTGCTGACGAGTCTGTCCATGAGATGGTGCCCCACTAACACTACTACCCCCGGTCCTGCCCTTCTGGCTGGACTCTCTTTCTCTCCTGCTTCCCTGCAGATGGAAGCGGTGATCCTGGAAATGTAGTAACGCAGCATTGAGTACATCAGTGAAAGTACTCAGAGATAGATTCCTTATAAGATGTTGACAGATCCTCCAAGCTAACCCGTTCACAAGCAAAATTATCTTCTTACTATCAGTAGGTGCCTCATCTGGCACTATGGTGAGAAGTCTCGTGAACTCCTCCTCATACTCAGCAATGGTAGAGTTCTCCTGTTTCAAATTCAGTTTTTCCGCCTCATCTCAGTCTGCACGGCGGGTGGAAAGTACTTGCGGTCAAACCGCTCCCAAAACGACTGAATAGGGATCGTGTCCCTCTCCTCCAAGGTGGTAGTGGACTCCCACCACTGCAAAGCGACCCCCACCATCTTAAAGGAATCCAATAACTGCCTTTGCACGTCGGTGCACTCATACATATGAAGATGCCGCTGGATGTCTTTCTTCCATTGGTTGACTGTGACGATATCTGAGCTACCTGAGAACTCAGGGGGATGCGCCTTCTGAAAAGCATCCCTAACCCTCTCCCATGTAGATGGAAGTTGTGCTGGTACTGGCGCCACTGCCTGAATCTGGGGTGGAGCCTAGTGAACCACCGCCAGCGAGGCATTCACCGCCTGAGCAACAATGGCGGCTACTTCATTAGCATTCATAGTGCCTTGTGCTGGAGCTGCTGGCTGCTCGGTCTGGGCACGCCTATCCTTCGGTGCACGTCTCGGAGGCATCTGAAACATGAAGTAGTTTACTAGTCTACAGTCATTATCAATTCTCAAATAGCTGAAGACGTAACGTAAAAGCAGAAATACAACAATGCTAAAAATAGGGCTTTATAGCAAAAACGTTAAGCTGAAAGCGAAAATAAGCCATACAGATCCTATGGACACTAGAACCTGATGCTCTGATACCACCTGTGACACCCCGCCTAATTAAATACCGGGCGATCACTCCTTTATTAAATTAAAATCAAGGTGAACAGTTGGATCATTCTTAGCATCACTGTCGTGAAAATAAATTTCCAATTTAAACACCCTAATTAATTAAGCTAAGTGTAAAAAATCATTTTTTTTTAACATTCCTTTCAAATTTTATTTATTTAAAACAAGATTTAAATTAATTACAACAATTTAATATATAACGAATCACACCACAAGTATATCGAAACCAATCAATCCAATAATTTAACATTCAACAACTGGCTACTAACAATAAAACTTAAAGTAAACCATCCAGAATATAATAAATCCCAAAGTGACAATCCTAGAAGTAGATAAAGTACAATATCCAAATGACAACTGAATAATGGAAAGGGCGACACATGCCCCAATAATGAACATGCTAGGAGTAGAATCAAATGGATGAAGTCGTCTAAACAACAGGCCTGCAACTCCCACCTAAGCTGCAGCGCGTTCCTGCCAAAGGACCCTATGCAAGACGCCCCTGTGGCTGGGCACCTGTAATATATACATATATATACAAGAGAGAAAGAGGAATGGAAACGGGTCAGAGCCCGATAGTGTATATGATTTAAAAATTTGTTTAGCAAGTATTTAAATTGATTACAGGCTAATGCAACAACATATTAGTGTGACACTCTCTTGAGAAATTCTCACCTCTTTTCTAATGTGCACACCTATCGCACTAACCTTCCTAATGGTCTATCTCGTCATATATCACACTATCTTTCCCCAATGATTTAACTTATCTTAGGTTATTCGCAAGATTTAAAATTGAACGATACAATTGTTTGAAAAGAATATTTCAATTAGTATCCAAAATTCTCATTTTTAAGTTTATTAATTTATAAAGTTTTCCAGTGTCATATTATACTTTCTCAAAACAAGTATTACAATTTGAGTCATCAACCATGTCCTACACATCAAATCACAGTAGGAATTTCCAGATTTCAAAATTTCATATATATATTAACTACTCATAAAATATATATATATCATAACAGCACCCCACATAAACTATGGTACGGGCATACTCTACTATCCAAACCCCATATCACTCGTATTAAGGGGAATACAAATTCAGAATCACTCTAGAATTGTATTAACACATACACAACAATATTGAGGCGAAGCATAGATTCCAAGTCTCTAAGAGGATGGCACATACCCGCGTCTCTTAGGACCGTCTGAATTATCAAATCGATAGCCTATCCCAAGGATATCTATCTTCTAGGGTACGAGTCAATATCCCCCATAAGGCAACACAGGAAAGATCGTCCCAACGCGGCAACCTCAGGGATAGCAAGTAGCATGGGTATATTTTTCACACATAGATAGTATATGCAAACACAGACATATAAATATACTAATATTACCATATCCATATTGGGTATATTTCAAATCCCATAATTACGACTTTTATCCTTAGTTTCACCTTTTTAGTAAACACATATAACGGTTCGTTTCTAACCTTGATTCGGTATTATTCCAACTTACGACATAACTCTCATGGCTTTATCCTCCCAATTATAAAATTCAGCAGGTATTCATCTATTCTCTATCATAACTATTTGACGTAATCTCTCACTTTAAATACGTAGTTTCATCGTTCCTTATATAATTATCCCAAAAATACAATTCTCGTCATATATTAGAGGTCCCAAAATTTATTCATATACCCTACTCGTCCTCTTTATCTCCCAAAACATATTTATAAGTGCGACCATGAATTTTTCCTCATTAAAGTGAATTTCAACTAATTAAGAAGGGAAGATATGAGTCTGCCAGGAGGGGTCGATCGATCGAGGTCTAAGGCTCGATCGATCAAACCTTCGATAGATCGAAGCTCTGGGCTCGATCGATCGATCAAGCAGGTCTGCGAAATCTGCAGATTTGCAGTTACGGGTTTCATCTTCTAACCTTCACCAAATCCATATTTTTCATGCCCAATTGACCCACAATTTATACTACTGACATTATATCATCATACTATGAAATTTCAACGTAAAGCATGTAGATTTCTATTATTAAACATGGATCAACAAGCCCCAAATTCATATAAAACCTCAAGAACCCTAGAATTTCATTCATGTGTTCCAATCCATCTTTTCCAGAATTTTCTTCATCTACAGCCTCATAAATTCATGGTTCAATCCTCTACATGTTAAGGGGTTTCCAGAATAACAATTAATCCATCCCTACATGTAATTTCCTATCTCATCTTTTAGGTTTCTTCCATAAAAACTCATTCTAATTACTCCTAAACTAATATGAAAGATGCACCAACGAAATAAGCAAGATAAACACTTGCCTGGGATTTTCAAAAGTCTGGTTTGATGTCGAAATTGGTGGGTTTGCGTTCCCCGTCTCGCGATCTACGCGTTGGCGGTGGCGGCGGTGCAAACGGTTGAGTTTTGAGCCTTGGAATGCCTTGAGAGCGCTCTCCTCTCTTCTCTAATGGCCGTTCTAGTGTTTTGAGCTTTCTAACCCTAGATGATAACCCAGATATGTGATATAACCCTTTTAATTTTCGTGGGTTTAATTACCCAAAAATGTGAAATGTCCAAAATGCCCTCCCGGGGTAGTAATTAGGCCTAAAAACGCCCCGACACCCAAACTAAACCTCCGGGCACACTTTTCTGACTATCTCGACCCTTCCGGACGTGTTGGTGCACTCAAAATGACCATACGAACAACTTATAAAATATTCACTTTTATTTATCAATATTTAGTCCCGCGCGACACGGGCGCGTCCCGAATCAAATTTCCAAAATTGTCATTTTATTCACTCGTGACATTCATTATAACCAATATTATATATTACTTTGCTCATTAGTAATATTCGACAAATTTCCCATAATTACTAACTCTCGTCACGTTAATAATTATAACATAATTAATTTCTGGATTTTATTAAATAATTAATTCACATTAAATTTAATAAATCCCCAAATTAATATAGCATAAAAAATACGGGGTATTACACTTACCTCTTTGGATCAGGTTCTCTATCTCGTTCCCTCTTTGGAAATTAAAAATAGTAAATACTGTGATGAAGCAGCGAGGTCCACATCCTCTTTGTTGAAATCACAGTATTTACTATTATTTTTTCAGTTTCGAGGAGGCTTCAACTTCCTGGGCCATTTCTGATATTTGATCCTTCGGGTTTCTTCTAGAATATGGTTAACACCAATGGTGGGATGGGTATATTCTTCATGTCTTTTTAATTTATCTATCTTTTTATCCCTCATATATTTCTTCTCTGACTCTTATTGGAATCACTTTTAGAGTTGTTGGTCTCTTTTTTAGCCATAGCCTCCTTGACATTCAAGATTTTATCGTCTTTATCTAGTCGTTCAATCATCGTTTTAGGAGGTTTTTTGGCCAGCACAGAGTATAATTTTTTGAGTGGTAAGCCTCTCATCAATACAGTGATTACCATTTTTTCTTCATGATCAATGACCTGTAGTTTTTCACTATTGAATTGAATGATGTATTCATGAGTTGTTTCTTCATAATAGTTGGATAATAATTGGATAATAATTGATATTTTCATTCAAAATAAATATTTCATTCAAAAATGTTGCCAATTGGATAATTTTTTAACAGAATTTGATAATATTATATAAAGTTTAGTAAATTCACAAAATGTTGCCAATTGTATGTTTTTAGGAATATCATTAGTTACTTTCGTGCCCAACTATGTAGAATCCATACACATGCATGTTGTTAGAAAGTCTTAAATTTAATTCTCACTTTAATTTGTAGAATCTCTGTACTTGGTTGGATTTATCCCTTTATGATATGATGGGGGTGGGGTGGGGTGTGTGTGTGTGTGTGTGTGTGTGTGCGTAGGTGTGTGTGTGTGTGCGTGGCGGGGGGAGGGGGTGGGGTATGTGTATATGTGTGTGTATGGTGGTGTGTGGTGGGGGAGGGGGTAGTGGGGGTGGGAGTGGAATTTTCTAACTAAAAATATGATAATATTTTGTTATAATTTGTTAAAACTATGTAAACCTTAGTATGAATGCAAGGTTAGTGATAGTATTGGTGGGGTGTGTGTGTTGGTGCGTAGATGTGTGCGTGTGTGCGTGGTGGGGGGAGGGGGGCAAGAGGTGTGGTGGGGGTGGGGGTGGGGTGTGGGGGGTGTGGAGGGGCAATTTTAACAATTGTATATCTTTAATTAAGAAATTGTATAGCTTTAATTGTAATTTTAATTGTATACTTTTAGATGAAAGTAAATTAATAATTACTGCCAATTTCATATGAAAGTAGGATTGTCCCTCATTGTAAATTAGTAAATTAATAATTCTATACTTTAATTGTTAGTTTAATTGATGAAATGTTGGGTTGGTTAGTTTTAAAAGTGGCATGACGTGTGCGTGTGTGTGGTGGGGGTGGGGTAGGGGTGTGTGTATGTGTACTATTAACATTTTTTTTATCTGTACTAATAACATTTTTTTACAGCAAAAATGTCTCCTTCAGATATTAAGGCGAAGATGATGATGCTGTTTATGATGATGTCGTCTGGGCTCGGTGGTATTACCGTCGAGAACAAGTCGGAGCTATTAGCGAGATCCCTCGAGCTGCTAAAGACGGTCATCGGCCCGGGATTTATGAGTTGGAAGGAGGTGCCATATGAGCTCAAGTTAGTTGTTTGGGCGGCACTACAGATAATATATTTATATTTATATTTATATGAATATTACAATTTCAATTTCAATTTCATATTTATATTTATATTTATATTTATTCGCAACTAACATTGTATTTTTTGGACATGAACAATTCAACTTGGATCCAAAGCTACGCGATTCCATCTTGGAGCAGTTGAGGGAGCAACACAAGACGTGGAAGAAAAATATGCGGACACGGTACTTTGGGAAAACACGAGAGTCCATTATACAATGGCGCGGATCCGTCCCGCCCAAGGAGCCGATCTCATTGGCACAATGGCAAAAGTTCATTGACAATGAGATAGAGGATCGACAATTGGCATCTCGCCAATCGGGGAGAGAAAATCGGGCAAAAAAGACGGACGTGCACTACTCCGTCCGAACCAATTACGCCGAGGTGGAGCATAGGATGCGGGTAAGATTTAATTTATCTATAACTACAAAAATATATTATTCTTCATTATTTTACTTTGCGGGCCCTATACTAATTTTACTTTACTTTATTTTATTTCAGGGGGTAGGGAGTGGGCCAGGGGGTAAGCCACATAGGCTCGATACTTATGTGGCTCTTCGGACGAAGAAGGGGAAGGACAAAGAGGTGTCCCCGAGCGTCGCGGCCACGATCGTAAGTAATCCGACAGTTTAATTTTTTTTAATTACATTATAATTTTTTAGTTTACTTATTTTACTAATCATGTGCTTTTTGTCGTTTCAGGCAAAGCTTAAGGAAGTGCATGAGTCGCAGTCTGATGCCGACAAGGCATCTTTGTCCACAGACGCACTCAGCCAAGTGCTTGGCTCTGATCGCAAGGGGAGGACAAGGGGAGTGAGCTCGCGGGTGGCCAAATCTAGGATCATCGGATTGGAGACGAGTGACATCGGGTTGGCTCGAACGGTGGATTCACACGACGCGAAGCTGTCCCGTTTGGAGGTGACGGTCCAAGATATGTACGCATTCATGAAGCGTACGTTGGGCGAAGACCGTAGAGGGAAAGGGAAAGGGAATGAGAAGGAGGTGGAGGAGGAGGTGCGAGAGGACGAGGCGCAGGATGACGAGGATGTGGACCTCGCTGCTTCATCACCGACACGTTCGTACTTCGATGATCCACTTCCCTATTTGGCGCCCTTCAACAGACCATTTTCGACACTTGGTTGGCCGAGCGTGTTCATATTGGACGTATTTGATGGCCAGCGGATAGAGCGGGGGTTGAGGGACCCGAATATCTTCGAGGGTGGAATAGTCCATGGACGTGTGCTTCATAAAATGGAGTCCAGGGTGCTCGTCATGCATGTCATACCCGGGAAGGAGAACTCCCTATTGTGGTTGCGCGAACAATGCGGCACGACGTATATTAGTGGGTGCGTCAATTCGTATGTCGTGTGGCCTACTCACCTCCTCAGTTTTACCCACGACATGTAGTAACATTATTTTTAAGTTTGTCCATTTTAATTATATTTGGATTATATCGTCATGTATATTATTTCTATTTTGAATATTTGGATTATATCGTCATGAATATATATTTGCATTATCTTTAGTTTGTTTGGATATATGATGTTTGGAACAGGTACGACGTTACTATAACAGGTACAAATATACTGTTGGGCAGTGGCAGTGGCCATACTGCCCAGCAGATTTTTTTTAAATTCTGCCCAGAATTGTCATGGTCATTGACCGTGACACGTCCGTGACAACTTTTATCACGGACGTGTCACGGTCAATGACCGTGACAATTTTTTTAAAAAGGGTCACGGCTTTGTCACGGCTATAAACCGTGACAAACGTGTCACGGTCATTGACCGCGACATGACCGTGACACAAAACGCGAGTTTTGTGTCAAGGTCAATGACCGTGACACGACCGTGACAAAAAAATTTGTCTCGCCTCGAAATGTCACGGTCATTGACCTTGACAAGGGTGATTTGTCAGGGTCAGTGACCTTGACAATAGTTCAGATTTGGTGTAGTGTTCTGTCTAACACATAGTGGATGACCTACCATTTTGGCTCGGTTGGATCCGAAGAAGAAACTGCTGATGAAAAAATCAACTAGTTGTTCAAAGTTGAAGATCTGTCCTCGTGACTGATTATTGTACCATATTTAAGGTGACCTAGTAATAGTACTGGAAATTGCTGGATATCGCATCTTATCAGGGACCGAATAGATGTCGACAGTAGATTGATATTGTTCGATGTGCAGTACTAAATCCTTTTTACCATCATATTTTGGAGTTACCACTAGTCATTATTCTTGAAAGGTGTAGATTTTGATATCTCCCATAAACAGTACTCTAATTATTGTATTCTATTGGGGCCTTGGCTGATATAATTTTATCTATTCGGCAATTATTTTGTGTTGATCTCTCTTTGTGGTAAGTCTGTCCGATGTGTATTTACCCTTGCACTCTAGGTCATTACCCGACGTATCCTTCTCGGTAGTCTAGGGATCCTCTAGGCTCTCTGTGATGGTGACCTCTCATCGCCTAGGGACCTAACCAATCAAACAATGAGAACCTACACAGCCTATTTAACACACTTTCCCTCTTCTCGGAGAATGATTGCTTGTCATAGTGGTCACTGGTCTTGAGGGATGAGGTGGCCCTATGACGGTATGCCCTGTGTTTCATTAATCTAGAATATTAAGATATGCTTCTTTTGTTTCGTGATCCAATAATCATCCCAAATGGGTTTATGAGTTATCTATCTCTATAGGGTTAGGAGGAAATATTTCTCCATTCCCTATTAGAGAGTTGTCTCCCAGATGGTATGATGGGGTTTTCTACTGGTCTGCTCTGGCTAGCATGGAGCGCCCAAATCAATTATTTTACTATTCTTGCATTTCCTCTTGTCCTTTGGCTATACCCATCAAAATTCCTTCAAGGTCTCACATCCCCATAAGGGCAGAGCGTGGCATGATTCCATTTACCCTACTACTTTCAATATTGCCCCACATTGCTAATGGGCTGACATGTGATTTTGTAGAAAGCTTTGAATAGGAAACAACATATGGCTTGTGTAGTAATTCCCACAGTGGACGCCAATATGTTATAGCCTAAAATCTGTACTAGGATAATATTATGGCTTAGATTAATAACATCAATAACAAACTATAACATATATAAAAGAAAATGATTTGAACTTGAGAAAGAAGAGAGATAGAGAACGTAATAAAAGTTTTAATGTAGTGCAACCCATAGAGGTGCATACGTTCACGAGTGAAAAATTACTTTAGATTAGGGAAAAGTATAAGATCTCAACGATATCTCTAGGGTTGAGTGTATTTGTTTTCTTCATTGTCCTCCCAGATGAGGGATTTAGAGGGTTAGTTATAGTAGTGGTGAGAAGAAAAATAGGTGGAGTGCCTTTATACGCCGAACAATTACACTTTTTTACATTCTCGATGACAACCAGTCATGAGCTAGACTGGGTATTAACCGATATGCATTTACAAAACATACTACAGATACTCTCACATGTGATTAAACTTAGACATTATGCCTTGTTGATGGTTGGCATTCCTGATGATGGTTGGCAATACTGTCGACTAGTAGCGAACAGTCAGCCGACCATGATAAAGTCTTGCAGATAGTTCTTAATTGAATATAATATGATGACAAGTGTCACAATTTTGTGGTCCATGTCATACTCCTGTTTTAGGGTACAAGAATAGTCACTATCCAAACTCTAGTGTTGACCTCAACACTGACAGATCTGTACCTAAAATTGGATATTAATATATAATTATGTGTATGCACGCATACCTAAGTACGTGCATACATGTATACATTCACATGTGTATGTATATATTGATATTATATCAATCCAAATATCGACAAATTATAATAAGTTACCACTGCATGCAGTTCTGACGTGGCAGCATAGGGGATTGGGCCAGGGGAATGTTGGTACGAAAAATGAAATTCAGATTTTAATCAGAATTCAATCCCAACATCCACCATCAAAATCAAAGTAAAATATGAATTTTTTTGTCATGAAATTCACATTATATCTAAAGCAAGATCGTACGAGGGTGTTTTTGTAAAAAAATTAACTATGTTCTGCATAACAAATATGTATTCAAGTTACTAAAGCCGTAATTATAATTACAGGGAGGCTAATGGGATGTTTTTTGTTAGTGCGAACCAACTAATATAATTGTTGGATGGAAAAATGGGAGATTCACTGATAAATCTATAGATTATTTATTTATATACATTTCTAATTAATTATTGATAACCTAATTTATGAGCTGGAGTACATTTTCAATAATCTGTTGGCCCTTATTTAACAATTCTCTACAATTCTTTCCTTACACATCATCTTTTGCTTTCTATCCGAACTCCGATTTGTCATATATATTTCACAATCGTGATCTCTCTAGTAATCAGAACAATTAGGTTTAGATTGATTCAACTATGAAATTTCTATGATGATCAAACATAATCCCGATGAATTTCTTATATTTCTCTCACTCTCTCAATTTCGTTTTAGTTTCACTTTATTGCCTAATCAAATGATCCGTACCAAAGTATATATCATTTTTGCATTTGTGATTAATTTTTTCCCAAGTATGTTATTGTAAATAGTTTAACTTAAAATTAGTTTTATTCTTTTACACACACACACACATTTATATTTAGTGTTGAGTAATAGAACATGGGATTTCATTGATGCATTTACTCAATTAGCGACACCAACATATTTATTATTTATGATAATCTATTTTCGATGATGCCAATTGATATCAACTGGTAGGAAACTTGTTACAAACCGATACATCTTCTCATATTTAGGCTGATGATGATCTTATATATATGTTACTTGAGAAAGGACACGTATTTTCAGTAATATGTGTATATGTAAAGATTCCTGCAGTTATGATGAAAATGGTTAAAACTTTTTTTTACTGTTTGTCTTTGTCATAACTTCTTTTGTTGAGGATTATTGAAATCCCAATGTCCATAAATCTATTTTGCATCAAACGAATAGATCCTGATATCATTGGACATGACGAAGGATAGCAATCGAAAATATCGTTAACTTAAAAAGAGGATTGAGTCTGATAATTGTACGTCGTGTGTTGTTCGTGAGTGCTATGCTTCATTTCTGAACATCATTAAGTTTTTGGTTCGAGGTGCTCGCAAAATAGAGAGTTGTTGCCCAATCTCATCATATTTATTCGCGGAGAAATTGCAAAACATCTTTCTACTTTGTTTATTTTTCCCCTAATCTTCTGAACGTTTCTTTTTGGATCAAATACCAAAAAATCACTCAAACATTTTTTTAATACACATTTAGTCCAAACCTTTTATTTTGTACCAAAAAGTCCCTTATTCTCTTACTTGTAAAGGTCCACGCCAACGGTATGGTAAAAGAATTTTTGAAGGCTTGAACTAAACGTCTATTAAAAAAATATTCGAGGGACTATTTGATATATTTTCCTTTCTTTTTAGGGTTATAAAATATATATTTTCCGAATTTCAGAAGCATATAGAGATAGGTGATCTATTAAGTGAATACATAAATGAATACTCATCTTAGCCTCAATGACTACTTCGTTAAACTTATCGATACTTGGTTGGTTCTTTTTACATGTCATAATATGTAAATTAGACTTATGGACAACCCAAACACTTATTTTAATTTTTAAAGTTAATGAATAAATAGGAAGACACGGATCAAGTTGTGATCCTCTTCTAAGATATAATAGAGGTTGTGACAAGTGATGTAATGATGGGGGATCATATATCTAGGCAAAGCATTCTCATATGATCTTCTACTTATCTATCTTTTAATGTGTTGATGTCTCCATTTGCTAGATTTAATACATGGTGGATCCGGGCAAGAGGGGATGACCCCCGTTGATCAGCAGTATCAGCTATTTTCATTTACCGGAGTAATTAAATTTCCAACCACAGAATCAGAAGCATAAAAAGAAAATGTAGGTTATTTTTTTATGACACTACAATGAAATTTATGATTCTTAATTTCTACTTATCACTTTCTATACCCTTTCCTTTTGCAGATCAAAAGGCTTTATCTATTGCTTACAGTAAAAGAGTCTGCAATGGATGTACCATTGAACTTAGAAGTTAGAAGGGGCATGCCCTTTTTCTCCAATTCATTATTTATAGACATGTCCTCGACACCCGAAGTTCTCAATATGCTCTCTTTCTCATAAGTCTTATAATTCTTGTTGTCGTCGCTAATTTCAACCTCTAAGCGACTACTTTGGTAGCACAATTATCCATATGAACATACGATGAGGATTCATAAATGAATACTACACAGAGGCTACATTCGGCAAAACATAATGTTACATCCTTCCCGAATCAAGTTAACTCCAAAATTTGATACTCAAGGTGTTTAAGTGAGTACATAAGTTTAGTTTGCTGAATAACTTGAGACAATATGACATGTCTTGGGTTAAATGTGGACGTAAGAGAAGACTTTTTTTGCTTGTTCTATCTATTTAATGAAGGAAAATGTTATACACACTGGGGTTAGCACCGGGTTAGTACCGATTGTGCTTTATTTGTTTGTGCTATGATATGGGTCCCGCCAGGAAATGCTGTGAGTCCTATCAATGTACAATCAATTAAAGCGCATTTGGTACTAAATCGGTACTAAGTACCGGTAAGAGTATCATTACCCTTTAATGAATTATTTCTTCTCCTATTCATTTCATTGACATGAGAATGCATCGAAGGTGTTTATCTGCCTCAACACCGGCCCTTTTGGACAGGACGCCGGAAGTTGAGACTGAGAAAGTCCCTTTGAACATGAACCATATAGTTCTTGCTATTCGTTTTATTGACACTGTGTTTTACTTTTTCTTGTTTTTAAACCTCTGAGATAACTTATTTCGGACCCTCTCAAGAGCTTCTTTCGTACTTACGGAAAAAAGAATGTATATATTTATTTTCATGTTTAATACGATTTATCTTTTGGTTTTTTTAGATTGACGGTTTTGGTTTGTCAGTGCAAGGCCACTGAAACTATGCTAATGAAGCCATCGAAATGAAGCATATAACAAATCAAGAATTCATTGCCACACTAATAAGGAAAGTTTCTTTTAAGGGAGTATATATCTATAGTGGTGTAATAATGCATCATCAACATTTGAACATTTCCGACTAAAGAGGAAGTAGGAGAGTCGTATGATATAGTAGTTAAAAAGCAAATAATTGTAACACTCCCTAATTTTGAGGATTTAATATTTAATTATTTTTTAGAGTGATAAAAATATTTAAATTGGAAAAACTTAAACTCATGAGTTGGAGAATTTATTTGAGTGAGCCGAATTAATTATAATTGGCGATTTTTAAATTTAATGGTTCAAAATATCGTGTGTCACAGTTTGAGATCGAAATTTGGAAATTTCGAAAAGTATGTCGGATGGCAATTCTGAGTGCGCGGTTGCGTCCGGATGGGTCGAGATAGTCAGAAAAGAGTACCCGGGGGTAGTAATTGGGTCTCGGGGTATTTTTGGGCATAGCCGGGCCCACAAGGGGCGAGTTGGGCCTTTTTAATTAGGCCCACATGGCAAAAAACGGGATTTGATATTTTTAACCTAATTGACAAATTAGGGAACGGCAACCAACACAACTCTCAGCCTAGGGCTTGAGAGGAAAATTGGGGGAAAGCGAATCAAGAGTAATTGAGAGCTTTTGGAGCCAAATTAAAGGGTTAATTTGGGGTGTTCTTCGTCAACCAATCTCTACACCAACGGAATCAGACCCTACGAACGATTCCAGGCAAGTGGTTAACTGTTGTGATTTCTAAATTGATGATAATCAATTCATATCATAGTGATGTGTAAACCAAAATTCGTTTTGGGGATAAATGGGTACAAAATGTGGTTTTCGTTCATGAAACTATTGAATGAGATTCATAGTAAAAATTGTTGTGTTGAACATATTTGAGTATAGATATTTGATTGGAATAAGAATTCGGAATATAAACTGGGGGAAATCTGGATTTGGAATCTGGTTTGTAGAACAAGATTAATGAATTTTAATGGAAAACCCATTTCGAAAATTGTTAGATAAGTTGAGAAATTTATATACTAGATGGTGTATATGATGTATAGGATCAAAGTTCATATGTTTATGTGATGATATGACTTGATCAGGGGTTGAAATTAAGGTTTACAAACCTTGAATTTTCGTTAATGGTGTAATGCAGTGGGGGAAGAAGAGCTGCCCAGGGATGATCGATCGATCGATCGGGGGCCGTCGATCGATCGACGGTCGGAATTCTTTGACAGTTCGGATTGTTGGTTACCCTTGTTTTATTTTTGGATTTTGGGTATAATTTTAATGTTGAAAAATTATAGAGAAATTAATAGGTAGGAGCTCAAAAGATAGGTATTAGGTGACCATTTAAATTAAGAGTTGGGACTTAAAATGAGAATTTTGGGTGAAACATATTTAATGCAAAAAAAAATGGACTAAGCGAGTGAGTCCGGGTGTGTTGATAATTATAGGTAAATATAATTGGGGGAATTTATGGGGATGAATGGGTGACACATTGTGGGCGAATATGAGGGTATGAAATTATGAAATGTAAAATGGACCAAGTGAGTGAGTCCGAGTATATTGGTTAAGTGACACCAAAGTATTTAATTAATTATTGAGAGAGAGAGAGAGAGAGAGAGAGAGAGAGAGAGAGAGAGAGTAATTAATTTGGAGTCGGAATATAGACTCGGGAAATATTAAGGTATGGGCCAAGTGAGTGAGTCCGGAGATAATGGTTGGGTGACAGCAAGTTATTAAATTAATAGTTGTGATAATTAATTTAATTAGAGTCGGATTGTAAACTCGGGTAGGATTAAATTAATAAGTGTGATAATTAATTTAATTAGAGTCGGATTGTAGACTCGGGGAGGTATTTATTTAATAAGCGTGTTAATTAATTATATTAGAGTCAGACCACAGACTCGGATTGGTGTAAAATAATTAATGTGTTAATAAAATTATATTAGAGTCGGATCACAGACTCGGATTGGTGTAAAATAATTAATGTGTAAATTAATTATATTAGAGTCGTACCACAGACTCGGATTTGGGTTGATTAATTAATGTGTAAATTAATTAAATAAGAGTCGAATAGTAGACTCGAGGAGGTATTAAATTAATGGGTGTGTTAATTAATTTAATTAGAGTCGGACGACAGACTCGGGGAGGTATTAAATTAATATGTGTGTTAATTAATTTAATTAAGGTCGGATCATAGACTCGGGGAAATTATTATATAAATTGAGGTGTGAATTAAATATATAGAGTAGGAACATAGACTCGGGATGATGATAAATTATTAAGTGAGAAAAACAAATTACGTTGAGTCGGGCCATAGACTCAGGAAATTTCAGGCAATGTACGGAATTTTGAGTACACGGTAAAGCTGGGGTTTACATTATATATATACGGTATAGTGATAGTATATATATACGTGTATATATTGTGTGTGATATTAAATTACAGGCAATGTACGAGATTTTGAGTACACGGTAAAGCTGGGGTTTATATTATATATATACGGTGTAGTGATAGTATATATATACGTGTATATATTGTGTGTGATATTAAATATCGGTGACTAGATATTTATTCAATTAATATACTCTAATGCTATCAAGGGAGGTTGCGCAATGTGGGTGAATCCCCTAGCTTGAGGAGTAGGGCGAGTATATCCCCAGGTCATAACGTCTGCTATATATGAGTGAGGGATTTATCTCACTTTCAGGGAATGAATATGACCGTCTCCACTACGTTTATATTTTGGGCCAAGTTGGTGAGCGATTCCAACTTGGGGAACTAGATTTTGTGAGCACAGCTAGTGAGATAGCATTTTAAAGGGAATCATCCGGCGAGGGTATTCTCAAAGGGATGGATATACGTATGTTATATGTGTGGATGTGGTGGTAAAGGTACGTATATAATGGCAGTAAATATTATATACGAGTAATAATACAGTGTGTGATGTATTTACTTTATATAACTTGCGACACGGTTATATGCTATTATTTAAGAGCGATTAATTAAGTTAATTGTGGGATAACTTACAATTCAAGAATCATTATACTCGGGTTAGAATAGTATGGCAAGGGAAGGTTATACCAGGACTAGCTGGATGGGGTAGTACAAGTAGATGGGGTTCAGGTAACCGGTAGGTGTGCACAATAGTGGAGGGGTGAGAATGTCCACAAGGGAGTGTGACACTAACTTAAATATGAAGCGCATTCATGCATTTTAAATTATTGCAGTTAATTCACTTGCTAAATATTTTCAAAATGTTTTGGGTTATAACCCTTGCTATAAAAATATTTTTAAAACCTTTTAGGTGTCTAGCCACAGGGACGCCAGAATTGATATTCTATTCTAGGGACACGGAGCTGCGGTATATGTGGATGCTAGCAGGAGTTTGGTTTAGACGCATCATTAATTCATTCCTAGAGTAGGAATCTTGTATCAGTTTCAATTTTATTTAGGTCATGTCGCCCAGACTACCAGTTCAGTTTTCAGACTTATTTTATTCCAGATGTTGGTTATTTGTATTGGATTATTTTCTTTGGTCGCCGGTAGTTTATTCGGCATATTGGTAATTAATTATACAGCTGAGTTTTATTCAGTTGTGTGAATGGTTTATATTTATTTCCGCATGTACTGTTTTGTGTAATTAAAAAGTTAAAATTTGGCACCAATTTTTTTTGGAATACTAGGTGGTTAGTATGTTTTAAAAAGTTTTCGACAGTGATGCTAAGGATGATCCAACTGGGATTCCTGTTTTAATTTGGTATAGGACTGATCATCCGGTATTTTATTAGGCGGGGTGTCACATTAATGTAAGATATCTTACCGTTGGTGGAGAAGCAAAGAGTTTAAAGTTGTCACTCGAGGAAGAGGAAAAGGACTCATTCAAAATTAACCAATAATCTCAGTGCAACAATAATAGTGGAAGCAACAACTATTTTGCCACCATCCATTCAGTTTCTTCTATCTTTTGTTGGGTGTCGTTTGATTCCACAACGCAGTTTTGTCATCAACAACTTTTCCACAACCTTTAATATTGTAAGGAGGAACTTTGAATACCCCTGGTTCGTTATTTTCAAGGGCAAGTCCATTCCCCTGATTGCCAGCACTATCTTACTTTTATATATGGCCTTACCTACATGACAAGCTAAACTTTTTTCAAAACACCATCCAGATAGGATAAGTTTGCTGTCACCTTATCTCACTAATAATCTAATTAAGAAATAAAAATAGGATTAACACAAGACTTTTGTTGTCACCTGGCCTCACGTCCTATTTGGATTGAAAAAGGATTCAATATCCAGATTATTGACAACCGATTATGTTGTGATCAGAGAGATATTTTGATCACATCTTCTTTTATTTTTGAGTTTATATATTAGTTAATCATATTTTTTTACGTTGTATTTTATTTTATTTCATATTATATTGGTCTATTTAGATGATGGGATTTATGTGAACACTTGAGTATTATGTTTATTTTATAGATGGGCATAAGTCCTACATTGGTTAGTTACTCCTTTAGTGCTTACCTACATATCCTATTAATAGATCATTCCTCTTCCTCATTTGGGGACTTGAACTTTTGAGTAAGAGATTAGTTATATTTTTCTCTTTAAATTGACGTGTTGCCTTTAGAGTTTCCATTAAACGTGTGGTTACCTCATATTACCACCCACAAGCATGCAAGGTGGATCAATACAAAACACTTATTTTCCGAATAGATACAAACACTTACAAGTATCCAGTTACACAACTAAAAAACCTCAATGATAAAAATTCCCATAGTCACTTTGTCTTTTTAAAAGTTGAACTTTGGAAGTATTTTATTTCCAACTTTCAATGTCCATGTGTTGATAATGATATTATAGGTGTTTCTTGTGCCTTAAAATCAATGTTGGCAATATTAATGCTTCAATTTTATTCAAATGCGATGTAACATCCTTAGATAATCATCATCATTCTTGCCTTAGTCCTGTCATATGAAGTCGGCCACATGAATTCTCCTTTTTCATTATAATATAGTATATGCAATATTATCATTCAAGTTTAATTACTTAATATCTCTCTTAATAATTTCCTCACACGATAGCTTAGGGCGACCTCTTTCTCTATTACCCTCTATTTCCAACAACCTCCCTCTTGTTATCAGGGTATCTACTAGTCAACGCAACACATGTCCGCACCACTTATGTCTACTTTCTCTTAATTTATCGCTAATGGGAGCTACTCCTACCTTTTTTCTCACATATTGATTTTTAATTTTGTCATTTCTAATAATTCATATCATCCACCAGAGTATCCTCATCTCACTAATATGGAGACTTTATTCATGTTTCTTCTATAATGACCAACACTCCACTCCATATAGGGTTACTGTCCTAACAACTATTCTATAAAATTTTCCTTTTAATTTATTAGTTATCCTCTTATCACATAGCACCCCATTCGTGTGTCTCCATTTAATCCAATTTGTTGATATTTTAATCATAACATCCTCATCACAATCCCCATTACTTTGTAACAGTAAACCTAGATAACGAAATTTATTAGTTTGGTTTATCATTTTTTCTTCAACATTTAGACGCATCATTATTAAATTTACATTCAATAAATTTTGTTTATTTATATTGATTTTTATTCTCTTACACTTTAAGGTTTTTCTCCAAGTATCTACTCTCATCGCTAAGCCCTTATTTGAAGTGTCTACTAAAACTATATCATCCGCAAACAACATACACCATGGGACATCTTCTTATATGTCCTTAGTAAACTCGTCCAAAACTACGGCTAATGAATAAGAACTTAAGGCCGATACTTGATGTAAACCCACTTTAATCGTAAAGTCGTTAGTTTCTCAACATATAGTCCTTACTCTGGTCCTTGTGTTATCGTACATATCTTTAATAACTTTAATATAACACATAGGTATTCTCTTCCTCCTTAAAGACCATCAAATTATATCCCTTAGTACTCTATCAAAAGCTTTTTCGAAATCTCTAAAGACCATATATAAATTTTTATTCTTAATTCTACATTTCTACATTAACTATGTTAATAAGTAAATAACTTTCGTGGTGGATCGCCCTGGCATAAATACAAATTGATTATCCGAAATAGTTAACTCATTTCTTAATCTTTGTTCTATAACATTTTTCCATAATTTTATAGTGTGATTCATCAGTTTAATTCCTCTATAATTACCACAGTTTTGTGTGTCCCATTTATTTTTATTCAAAGGTATTATGGTGCTTTTCCTCCACGCATTTAACATGTTTCTTTCTCTTAAAATTTCATTTAATAACCATGTTAACCACTCTACCCCTAGACTTCCAAGGGTTCTCCACACCTCTATGGGTATTTTAGCCGAGCCAACTCCTTTATTCTTTCCCATTTTACTTATTAATATACCTACTTCTTTTTCAGTAATCTGATATACCATTCCTATATTCGATTCAGTGTTCTCAACATCGTTTTTCTAATATTCCTTATTTAATAGTCCTTGAAAATACTCTTCACATCTATCTTAAATTTATTTATCATTAATTAATATATTTTGATTTATGTCTTTAATACACTTAACTGGACCTATATCCCTAGTCAATCTATCTATATTCTTTACCAATTTATATATTTTCTTTTCACCTTCCTTGGTATCTAATTTATTGTAAAGATTATCTTTTGAATTTTGTTGTACATTTCTAATAATATTTTTTACTTCAATTTTAACTTCTTATACTTTTCTAAATCTTCTTGATTTTTACTCTTTTGTCACTCTTTCACACTTACTTGTTTCTTTTGTATTATATTTTTCACTTCCTCATTCAACCACCAAGTCTTTTTTTTAATGATTTTTTTCCTTTACTCTCACCTAAAAATTGCTTACCTATTTTCTCGATATCATTCTTTGTTCTTGATCAAATGTTGTTAACATTGTCGTTCCAATTCCACTTCATGTTTAATAATAACTTCTGTCTAAATTCAATCTCGTTGAATCCTTTTAAATCCTTTCATTTTATATTATGATAACCTATTTTCTATTTTCAGTATTTAAATCCTTTAATTTCTAAATTTATTACTAACATGTGATGTTTATTTGTTAAGATTTTACCTAGTATAACTTTACAATCTTTGCATGTCTACAAGTCTCTTCTTTTTCTATTTGAGTTTTATTCTCCATGTTTTTAAATGTTCTTACCTTTTTCTTAATTTTTTGTGTTAACGCTAAATAATATGCCTTAGAAAATTCTAAAATAGTTTCCCCATGTTCATTTCTCTTAACAAAACCACAACTTTGTGCATCCTTGGATAACCATCCCGCTCAACTCCTACATTTCCATTCAAGTTACCTCCTAAAAATATATTTTCATGCGTAGGAATTTATTGTAGTATTTCATCCTATAATTTCCAAAATGATTTCTTTACATTTTCACCCAAAGGTCCTTGGGGAGCGTAAGCACTTATTATATGCAATATTATTTTATCTATGACGATTTTAATACTCATCAATCTATCTCCCCATATTTTAACATCCTCGACTTTATCTTTCATATAGTGATCAACAACAATACCCACCCCATTTCTCCGATTATCTATCCCTACTGAGTAAAATAATTTATAACATTCTCCTATTTCTTGAGCCTTTTCACCATTCCATTTAGTTTCTTGTAGGCGAGCTATGTTGATTTTTCATAATTTTAATGTACCCATAAGTTTTTTACACTTGTTAGTTAGTGTTCACAAATTTCACTTACCAAATTTGATTTTATGTATGTTATTTTTATTTACGTTTACTCTTTTAATTAGATAGCCATCCCAAGATTTGACAGAACTATTACAGTCGGCTATCAACCTGACACTAACCCACCTCGTTTCACATCTGGACTTGGGCACCGATAATGGTTGAACCAAAAATCTTAATTAATTAAATACTTTTATAGAGAAATATACAAAATAAAATGTGCTAACAACTAAGCCAAGAGCACAATATATATGCCAACAATAATATAAAGCATAAATAAAACATATCTAAGTATAAAATCATATAAATTAACTAAAGAATGTGCAAGTTAATTGAATAAAAATAGCATAATTAAAAATAAAATAAAATGGTAAATAATGGAAATAACACACCCCGGTAGTGCAAATTTCATAGCTGATTTGACTAATATGGTCCCTTGCCACGTAACCTATTGGTAAAAGGCTACTTTCGTAGAAAAAGGTGGCCACGGTCTTATGCTCATATGGCTCCCCCTTTACATGTCAATGCATTGACCTAGATAGGTCGTGGCACATACAAGACTTGTCTGACCAGCAGGCCACGACATCTTCAGATCAGTTGTTCCCTGGATACAAACATGACGCTACCCTTATTCATAGCTTCCACCTGGGACCAAACAGGCCATAAACCTTACTCATAGGTGCTTCCCCATCAAAGGGATTACTCTTCAGACTTGTTCACTTGTCACGTGCTCCGGGCATGTGACACAACTTACATACATCCTATAAATAGAGGTCGACACCTCAAGAAAGGGGGATCCAGGTTCGAGATCCAGATTCGAGAAAATCACTCTTGGCGAAGCCCAGTCAAACTCTCTACACAATGCTTGGGGGCTACTCAACTACCTCGTAGTAATCTCCCCGGCTCGACCGAAACTTCTACAAACATGTATTATTCTCTTTGAACTCTATTGTATGCCTTTCATGGCTATGAAAACTTGTACTACAACATATATATAATGAGAATGGGGCAACAAAGTGGACGTAGGCTCATTTTACTAGCCGACCCACTCTATATATTGTGTTCTATGTTTTTTTAATTGCTTAAATATATCTCACACTTGGCTTGTTGGTATGAGAACGACGTGTGTCCGATTTCTCGTATCATCAATCGGGCACCATCTGTGGGAATGAGGTATTTCTCTCTTATTTCGCTATATTTTGGGTTCTTAGCACCTTATTTCACTTATGGGGGCCCCTTGGGTCATCATACTATAGATGAGGTTTGGTTATTGAGCTCGTATGTTGTACATACACCCTTAGCTGGGTATTGCATGTTTTCAGATCTACTCGTTGATCTCCTTTTTATGACCTTAGATCTGTTGTGTTTACCCCAATGATGCTTCGTTACCTAGAAAATGTTGAAAAGCAAAAAAATTTATTTCTTTATAAAGGTGGGTAGATAGGGATGGCATTCTGCCCGTTAGCTGCTTTTTAAACCCATGATCTAAGATTTTCTACCAAAATTGTGCAATTCTTTGCACTTGAAGACTGTTTTGTCCATGGCAGACCCCTAGTAGGCTTATTTTTCATATTACTAGATAGATTAAACCCAGCTTGTGGGTCCTTGGAATCGCACCACGCTGAAACTAGTATGATACGACATGGTAAGTAAATTACTTAAGTGCCACAACCCTTTTTATTATGGATGGTCCATAGCTTTCCTTCATCATCTGGGAGAAGACATGGTAAAAATGTCCTTGGACATAGCTCTGGTAAGGCCTCAACAGTAACCTTATATGTTCTACATGCCGCGGCCTTACTATTGTACATAGGTATTTCCTCTACATTTATTTCATTGCTCACTCTTACTAGTTTTCTCTCTCTCTCTCTCTCTCTCTCTCTCTATATATATATATATATATATATATATATATATATATATATATATATATATATTAAAGACTAACAAAGTAGAAATGGAAGGAGAATCCAACCAAAGTGCAGAAATGAAAGATGAGATTGCTTAGCTGTACAACCACCTCAACCATCTGTATGACAACCATGCCTCATTCCAGACTTTGGTCAACTTTCTTACCCAAAGAGTTCTTATGTTGGAAGTTGCAGCACCCAAGTTTACTATTACAACCACTGTGGCCGTAGCCGCAAAAGCCACTACTTCAGAAGCCACAGACAAAAATTAAAAGAGGAAGATGGAGAAGAAGTAAGAAAAAGGATTTTAGGCCTACACTTCATTGACCTATTAAATTGAAGATTTTTTTTTAGTCTATCAAAGAAGAACAATTGCTCAAGTGGCCTGAGAAGATTAAGGCTCCTTCCCACAAAAGGAGACGGGTCCAGTGGTGTGATTTTCACCAAGACCATAGCCACAAAACTGACAACTTCTTCGAGCTAAAAGATGAGATCGAAAGCCTATTGAGGTAGGGAATGCTTCCCCAATTCCTGAAGACAAAATGAGGGATACAATAACTCTCAGAACCACTGTGGTCAATTAACTAACACAGGCCACATGCCTTATATCTGGCTTAGTTTATACGCTGTTTATGTTTTATTGAAAATCTTTATTTAAATGTTTCCTTTAAGACTTTGTATTTTTCTAACAAGGTCATGAATACATGGATATATGAGTTGGGCTTACTTTGCCATATTTCATTTATTTTGTTTTCATTATCTGTTATCTCGTAAAAGCCCTTTGTCTTAAACAGATTTCAAATGAAGACAATATATTATCTCGGGAACAACTATCTTAGTTGGCTCATAATTCCCCTCATGACGCATAAGCATATGAGGGCATATGAAATTTGAAGTTGCAAAGGCAGCTCTCAGGATCATTCGACTAGCCACGGGTGCTTATAATGCCCGTATCGAGTATTAGGATGTTTCATTTAGCCACGGGGGCTACTAATGCCCGTTATAAGCTTTTGGATGCTATTATTAAGCCACAGTGGCTAATAATGCCCGTTATATGCCTCTGGATGCTCATATTAAGCCATGAGGACTACTAATGCCCGTTATATGCTTCTGGATTCCCCAATTAGTCACGAGGGCTTACAATGCTTGCTATATGATTCTGGATGCTCCTATTCATTCATGGGGGCTACTAATGCCCATCATTTGCTTTCGAAAGGTTTCAATAAGCCTGGGATTTCTTGATACATATCCAATTATATCTTGGGGAATCTTCATAATACCTAGCTTGGGGAGGCCTAATAATAATCAAATTAAAGAAACTAAAATGAGCTGTGGCAATGGCATCATTAACCATATTAAAGTTACAACGGAGAAGACGCCGGAGCCCAACATAAAGCCAATATCAACCCAGATGATGCAGCAGGCATGCAACCCAGCCACAGCTCTGAAAATTACTAATGGTACCAAGACTTGGAAGATTCATAAGTGGACCCAAATTAAGCTATGGAAATAAAGAGTTCATCCACAGCCCCAAGGTCTATTTTCCTTTGGCATCACATCTTGAGGGCTCATTGTGAAATGAAAAATTGCTAAGCAAAAGAAAAGGAAAAAACAAATGGCCACAACATTATTCAAGAATTCTTTTAGGAGAAGTCGCCGCGGCCTCATGTTCCATGTTTATTTTTTGAATGGAATGTATATAATCAAGAGCATTCAATAAGTCAAAACATAAAGATGAAGCAAAGTAAAGCATCTTTTCAAACATCCAAACATTCAAGATAGGGAGGAAAAAGAAGCATGCATACAAGAGTGAAAATATATTGATTATGCTTATAGTTGGCAAAAAAGGGCTCAACTCTATTTGAGAATTAAAGTTCAAAGTTTGAAGAATGGTCAATTCCATGTATGAAGTTTAATTCAAGAGCTAGTTCATTACAACCCAAAAATGATTGAGATTAAAAATTATGATGTCGTTTCATCGTCTTTATCTTCTTCTTCACCATCCGCAATAGTTTTAGTTTCATCATCTCTTGTCGCGGTCGCTGCTTTTATCTGCTTCTTGGCCCTAGCCTCTGTTGCAGCCCTAATCTCCTCCACGCATGCATCATGCTCAGCATTACCCAACTTCCAAGACATGATGAGCTCCTTCGATTCAGGAAAGTTTTTCAACACCCTATGCCTGAGCTTTTGGAAGACGCAAAGATAGGCTTTGTTATTTGTCAAATAGAAATCCTTGTATTTCTTATACACATCTAGGACATTGTCTCCGGCTTGAGTTAAGGCTGTAGCATGAGACTCTTTCATTCGCTGGAGGGCTGCGGCGTGATCATTATCCTTTTGTTGGAGTAAAGAAGAGTTGCCCTGCCCCAATTGGTCATATTTTTGCTGAAGTTGATTTAGTTGGCTCTCGAAGTTGGCGGCCTATTTGGCATCCTCTACAGCCTTGGCTTCAAAATCTTAAAGAGATGATGCAGTTGTGGTAAAGTTCTTTTCGGCTGCATCCTTTGCCTTGATGGCAACCTCCAAATCCATCTGTGCAGCTTTGAGTGCCGTAACATAAGATTGTTTTCCTACCTCAAAGGATGAAGTCCTGGCATTCTCTAAATCAGCCACATGAACTCTCTCTGCTACTTCTTTCTGTTTATATAGGCCTTCATATTTGGCACTCTGGGACATGACACTATAAGAAAAACACATTTTTATGACACTAAAAAAATTAATTTAAAGAAATTTAATATAAAAATGTCATTTAAAAGTTAATACTATTATTAATGTGACATCCGTAATATAAAATGTCATTATATATATATATATATATATATATATATATATTAATAGTATTTTTCATGACAATTTAAATATAAAAATCATTTTTAATTATAAATATTATGACCCTTTTTTAAGAATTTGTATACTAAATATACATATTATGAATTTTTTACTCACAAATTATAGAAACCGCTTCCAATAAGAAAAAAGGGCTGAAGACTTTCCCCCTAGCTAGTCGAAAATTTCCCCCATGAAACTTTGCCCCAAAATCAGCCCTAGCCCAAACTTTCCCCATTTCCTTCCCATGAAACCGTCGTCATTTCTCTCAAATCAGGTAATATTCTCTCTCTCTCTCTCTCTCTCCCTCTCTCTCTCTCTCTCTCTCTCTCCCTCCCTCCCCCCAAATCAAACACACACACGCAGGAAGAAACACACACACATAGATGCACATACATGCATATGAAACTCATTGCGAAAATTTTTATTTTAGTTTTTTATGAAATCAACTCAGTTTGTTCATTTGTTTTTCAATTTCGATTATTGTTTTTTGAGATTTACTTCATTTTTAGTATGACTGTTGTGGTTGTTTATCAAAATTATTAATTTTATGCTTTTAACATAATAATAGAACGTAAAAATATAATGAAATTAATTTTTTACTGGTTGGTTGAATAAATTTTGTTGAGGCGGTTGGAGTTCATTTAGTTATGTTGTCTTCCATGTGAAATTTCATGTCAATGTATTGAATAATCGTGTTGTGTTGATTTCAATTTAAATATTTTTGAGCAATAATAAATTTGAAATGACAATGCTTAGTTAATCATATGGCATCATAATCAGGTTGTCTCGATAAAATAAGTCATGTGTCAAAAAATTTGTCACTCCTACTATTTTGTGGCTTTCTTTTTTTTTTAGCAAATTTGAGGTTAGTCATGTTACTGTTATTGGAGATCTTATATCGTGTGACATATGCTACACACATGAAAAAGTTTGATGATAATTGAGGCTATAATAAGTTTAAAATTAAGGTTTTATTTTCTTCTCCCAACTAGAAAGTAATGAATTTATAAGGCATACTAAATATTTTTTTGTTCTATAGTTTGGGTAATATTCTTGTGCAAATACTAACACAAGTTGATTTTATGTTCTTCTTAGATTTGGATCTTTTAAATATAAATCTTCTTAATAACTAAAATGCATTTGAATCTATAAGAATGTATAGTATGCTTGTCATCGTTTTTTTGCCATATATTGCAAATTGATAAAAGAAATGAATTCATTGTGGCTATGAGTATGTACATAATACATGAGTTTATTATCTAATGGTCTAATGTTTTTAGAAGACATATAATGTAGTTTATTTTTTTTTCATTTTTCTCAGCAACCAAAATGTCCATATGGAAATCATCCCCGTTGATCTGTTTGCCATTTTTTCTAATTTTCATTCAATATAATTGATCTTTTCTCATGTCCCTTGTGTATCATTATTGTACAATTGGTAACTTGTATTCGATTTTCTTGTAAAAAGGGATAATGTATTACGTTTATCTTATTTATTACATATAATGACTCGAATATCATAGAAATGTAATCACCCTGATCTTGTTGGAGTTTTATCTGTTACATGAAGATATTCAACTTGTGGTGGACCTAGTATTGGATTCCTCTAGATTCTCCATATCATGGTCAAAACATATCCCTAGCATGCCCATGTGGATATCCCATGAAAAGTGAATTAATAATTAAGAAATGTTTTATTGTTTATTCTCATACCTAATGTTATTATCTCAAAATTGATTAAATGTTTAGAGCTGTCAATCCACAATATGGCCAATGGATACAAGTACTTGTTTGTGCACTGAGGTTATTAGTAATTGATGGATCAAAATTCAACTTAACTCTTGTTCTTAGTGGTGTGGCAATAGGAGCAAGTGTATTATTTGGGTTCACTTGACACAAATTGATGTCCCGTGTGATTCCATATATGTTTCCTAATCCACATTGCTTGATTTCAGTCAACGGAGTTGACATGATGGGGCATTTGGATTTAGATGGCCGTGTTTCGTCAGTACAGACTTTTAATGTACTCTCATATAACATCTTATTTGATGCCTATTCTACAAGTGAATTATACACTTATCATCCTTCTTAGGCTTACCGCGGGCAGAATTTTCTTTAGAAAATAGTCAGTTACAATGCGGACATTATTTGCCCTTATGAGGTATGTAAGTTCACTAAATAACTATTATTTGAAAAATAATGAAAGACTTTATATGTATAAATTAGAAATATTTTAAATATTGGCTCCCGCTAAAGTTAAACCTTGTTGTACCATTGAAAGTGCCATACACAGCTGAAGTGTATGTTTACAAATGTAACGTATTTATATTGGTTGATATGGTTGATGCCTTTGATCCAGAGAAGGAAATACGCCCCTATGAATTAAGTCTTGTTCATTTAGTAATTTAACTTTACATGCTAGTGTTTAGGTTAAGTCTAATAGTGGAACACAATTCATAACTAACACTTTAGTTCCAAGTGCTCAGAAGATAAGTGTTCTGAATAGATTGGTTAAGGTACCTTAGCTCAATATCTTTACGCATTTTTCCATAATCTTTATGCCTTTATGTTGGCTTGTTAGGTTTGATGGAAAAAGTAACTTTAATTTTTTAATAGGAAAATTTGCACTAATCGTGGTTCTAGACGCGAAGTTCAGCAACTAGGGGGTCCATAATCCTAGGAAGTGTCAGATTGCTTTTGTGGTAAGGAATTAGTGGTATTTTTTGCCAAGTCATTATTCCACTACTGGTCTTTTTTTCAATAACGCTCTTGAAACTTTAGAGTGTAATTTCATAAGCATGCACTGAACTTCTAAGTTATTTCATTCTGTTTTTTGGTTTGTTTAATCTTCTAGGCAAATACACATGTAAACATACAACAAGATTTAAAGGATGTCAATCTTTGTCAGGGTTTTCTTCAAATACCATGTATTTTCATCTTGATATGTTGTCTTTTATTTATATTACTAGGCCCCACTTTTTGGGGAATTATTTTTCACCTGGGTCTTAAGTACAATGTTTTAAATTATTTTCAGCTATCTTGATTCAAACAAAATTCTCGCATTATAATATAAAATTTTAGATAAAAATAGTGAAACAAAACAATACTCATCATATTTTCTATCTAGGTGAAAAATCGCTCACTTGAAACCAACTAGGGCATTAAGAACTTCCCCATGGAGGGAGAGGTGTGTCTGAACACGTTTTGACCTCTAAAGGATGTAACACTTTTTTAGCAGGTCAGTGTATACTCTTCCTTTGTAAGAATTGGGGTTGCTCTAGGTTTTGAGAAACAGAGGAGGAGAATGGATCCTACTATAATTGAATCCTTAATTACAAACTGCACTAGAGATTTTATCAGCAAACTAAATTACATATTTTACTCGGGTACACTTATTGAAACATTCGATTGTTTATTTCTTACCTACAATCTATCACAATACTTGCATTATATATGACATATTTGATGAATATGTGGTTTTATCTGACTCTTTAACCGTGGAATCTTTGTTGGAGATTTTGGACGAGGATAGTTTGAGAAAAGACGCAACACCTCCTTCTCCAGAGTTTTCCTTTGTTCACAAAACTTTCTTGGCTGGATTCTACTACAAGCCTCGACCTAGACGTTGATGTTTCATAGGCAAGTATCTTCCTTATCTTAAACCTAGTATATTTCCTTAATAAATTACCCATAATCCTATTTGGATTTTTCATTTAGTTGACATCATGGGAAGCATAGAATGTAATTCTTCCATGGGTGGGGCGATTGGTTTGTTAGGTTGTTTTGCTCATATAAAATGTTCTATTTCTTCCTGAAGGAATTCTTGGATCATAACTGATTTGGATCTGTAGACTTTTATCAATAATTTGGATGTGGAGCTTCATGAAAAAGAGAAATGGGACAACATTATAGACAAAAAAACTAATCTTTTTAACTACAATGCAAAGTGTTGTAATCCAAAGGTTACTTCTTACGCTCAATTATGTGATACACAAAGATGATAAAGATTCTTTAATTGCTAGAAATTGCCGCACAACTTCACATCTCTACATGGTATAATATACAAGTCCTATTAATAAAATACATATAATTTGTCCTTTTTAAGTTTTCAATTATTCCAATTATTCAATATGCTTACTTTTAATCTTCGAAATGACTCTTGAAACTCAGAGTTCACCTAATGAATACCCATAAAGTAATTATATCATAATTCTTATGCTTGCACATTTATTTTCTACACCCATCATTACAGTACGTGTATAAATCGCTACTTGTTGATTATCTTCAATTTCATTGTTCAAAAATTTGATTTAGGAGTGTAATTTTTCCATGAAGGATGGTCCTTTGAAATAATGAGTGTGACGGTATTTGAGGGTTACTCTGCTAAGATCCTGAGAGACTTTTACATGGACAATGATTACTCTGCTGAATTGACAAGTATTGTTAAGGACAATGTAGATGAGTGCTTGGACCTCAACTATCCTCTCTTAAGGTTCATAATGCTTACTTCATTTCATTGATTATAGAATAACGTTTTATAACACTAAAGATGAACTAAGAATTATCGAGTTTCAAATATGAGAATTATCAATGTACCTTTGTTTAAATCATGTTATTTCATTGATATTCTTCAATGGAAATTCCACTTCATAAATTTTGGTTGATCTGAGGCATTTCCCATCACTCAAACATTTGAGGTAAATTATGTTGACTACATTATGGAATGTTTTGTGGTGCATATATTTTCGTATTAATTATTTTTTGAGTTTTATATAATTGCTGATTGATTAGGAAATCCCTTGGCATAAAACAAGATTAAATTCAAAATTTACTTAATAACATGTTTCAAAACATAAATATAGTTAGTAGTTTGAGAGGTAAAGAAAATTAAGAAAAGATTATGTTAACTATAAAGTGGTTGGATCATACGTACTTGGAATCTTATTTGTTGTAACCCATGCTCCTCCAAAGTCTCATGCAATGTCAGTAGCTCCGTTTTGGTGGTAATAGTTGTTGAAGGCATAAGATGCATATGACACAAGACTACTTGGCTCAAAACAAAGATGGCTATGCTGAATTGCAGAGTAATCCACAATTCCAGAAGACCCACAAGCCTAGTTCAGCGCATTTTACAAATCAACCTCAGAAGTCGTAGCCGAAGAAATGCACCACGTCGTCCCATTCAAGCTAGTTATTGGTGTTTACAACTTTGATAAATATGGGAAGACTACAATTATGCTCAAATCAATGGCGAAGACCAAGTGTCATGAGTCCCACACTGGATTTCAACATCATGACCATTTCTTATAACAAGTATGCATTTATTACTATACTAATTGCACCATGCACAACTCATCAAACATGTGAATTTTAGGTTTTAACGATTTTATTTTTTAGAAAATGTCATATTCCCCCTCATTGAATCCACCATTTATAATTGGTTGAATGTCAATTCCTTATTTGATCCTTGTTCTTGAGTGTTCAATCTAAAGATAGCTTCATTTTAGATTATAGTCTAGTATGTTTTTGTCTTCACTTAAGTGGAAATTTACTTCCTTGAGTGAAATTAGACTCGGTGTTTATATTTATTTGAAGCTATAAAGGAATTCATTTCAATTTTATTCTTTATTGACATGTATACTCTTAACATATGGGATGTTGGGGGCCAAAGAACAATAAGGTCTTACTGGAGGAACTACTTTGAATAAACTGATGTTTTGGTATGGGCTGTTGATAGTTCAAATATCAGGAGGATAAGGATTGTAAATTTAAGTTGCATAATCTTTTAATGGAAGAGGTAATTCTCACTTTTCTTTTTCGTGTTTAAAGTGAATTGTTTTACAGATTTGGGTGGGAAATATGTTAACTCTGAATATTCTTGTTAGTTGGGTTGGCACTTGGCATGGATATTACCTCACATTAGATTACTTCACTTTTGGTCGGCTTCTTAAAAATTTAATTGACTATCTTTATTCATCGATTGACACTCACCTCTTCTAATGAGTCAATATATGGAGGTAGATACAGGGTTTATTATTTTTTTTCATCTTCCTTCAAGTAAAAAAAAAAGAGCATTTCCATCATTATGGAATGTACCTTTTTGTTTTAATGTGAAAATTTCTAAGGGACTAGAAACTAGTATACATGATCTATTCAAAGTAACACGTACAAAACAAGGCAAACACACACACACACACACACACACATTATCCCAAAACACAACTAAAAATTCTATCAAGACAAAAAGAGATGAGGTAATCCTTCTTTGATTTACAAATTATAAGAACGCAACAGGTAGTGCAACTTTGATTTACAAATTCTATCAATGTTGATGTTTGCAAAGTCATAGAGAACTTGGATGTTGGAGTCACATATCCTTATCTATTTAATATTATTCATGCTTCGCTCGGTTGAAATAGCTTCCAAAGCACAACGAATAATAGGGTCTTTGCCATTACATGAAACTGCATGCTGCTGATATGGGTGGTGTTTGATTAATTTTTGGGTATATATGCCCCGCCTCCACTCTCATCATCCGATTCTTCACTTCTAGCCTTTTTTTACCTTCTAAACCCACCAGTTAATTTTCCTATGTTATTCCTCTACTCTCATTTCATTATACACATATTGTATTTATGACACATAAATGTGCAATCGACACACATTGTACGCGTATAACAAATCATAGGCCTTTTGTCGGCGGTGGAATCTTTATCTACAAAAATACAATACACATATAAACAAACAAGTCTTTGTTAGTAAAAAAATGAAGAAAGAAAAACAACACATATGAACATTGTTATTAAAAAAAATAATTACCTTGAATATTATTCCATAACCAATCTTGGGTGCACATCAGCCTCTAAAGTACCGCACCCAGACTAAGTCGACTATGATGATCACTAACCATTCTACCACTTGTGCTAAATGCCGATTCGTTAAAATTATCATTGGTAACGAGAAGATAAAATAAGAGTCTTATTAAATACACTTATATGGAAACATCAGAAGACCCCAGACATGTAATTCCTTTCCAAGATTCGACACAAGGATCGCCACAAATCTATTTACTGCCAGTTAGTTGTGAAGGAATGTTGAGTGAAGTGTACACAACCTGATCGCTTGAACTGCAACATAAGCAAAACCATGATCAAATAACCCAACACCGACCTATCTACCATAAGTTTACATCATATTATTAACATACAAAAGAAATCAATCAAATTTAGAGAGTCTGTAAATACATGTATATGTACATACAAGCATATCACAACATTAAGACAACATTTACATTCCCGATTTCCAGAAAACATTTATATCTTGACTTTGCATCAACTCTCAACCTCATAATAAGACAAGGTAGATATTTTAAACCCAACAGTCACAACAAAATACCAAATCAATGACAAATAATATATAAATGAATATAATAAACATCTTTCTCACTAGTTTATATAAAATGGTTTAATAAACAACATAAAATGGCTCCACATTCCAAAACTCCTACAGGTACAATGTATATGCACATATTAGCATTAAACAATATCATAACATTAGGATTTGTCATTTACATAGTAAAATATCGAACGAATATCATCGACTCTCAACTTCATCTTAAGCTAATGAAGATACCCCTAAACTCATCAATCACATCATTAAATCAATGACAAACAAATCAAAAAATAAATTGACAAAAAATAACTCAAACCTCTACCGCCAGTTTATATCATATGATTCAAAAAACAACATAAATATGATCTCTTATTCCAACTTGAAGTAGTAAGAAGATAAAATAATCTATAAAATGAAGTGAACAAATTTTTGGGTGACACATTTCCAAAATTTGATGGAGGCGGTGACACAATTTTTGTGCCTTGGGTTTGGAGAAGTTTATAAGGGTTTGAGTTATCACACTTAGATCCATGCGTCGAGTGCATTAGTAGTCATCTATGCGTCTTATAGTGTGGTAATCACACTTAGATCCATGCTCGTGGTTAAATTAAAAATAATATTGGAGCATGAAAACGTAAGATAAGAGCAAAACGATATGAAAAGAGGTGTAAACACCTCACACAGGATCAAAGAAAGTTTTGGAAATAAACCTGAGTAGTCATGTGATTTACGGGTTTGAGATTTGATCAAAATTTGAAAATTTTAAGTGTTAAAACTTTAAAATTGAGTTTTGTGGAAGAAAATGAAAAACAACAACCAAACATTACGAAAAGACGCAAACACACCTCATACATGATTAGAGTAACTTGTACAAACAACCCGTGTAGTCACGAGACTCGTAGATTCGAATGTCGTTCTACATTTCAAATTTCTAAGTATAAAATTTTAGATTTAGGTCAGAGGGTGGAAACGCAGGATAAGAACATAACGATCCGAAAAGTCAGACGCACAACTCACAAGGGTCTAATGTAAGATTATTGTTAGGCTATGCTACCCGTGTGAGATTATTATTATATTTTTTTAAAACTCGGACATGAGTCCGTTGAACCTTTATGATGATGGACTTAATTTTTTTTATCTAATATATATTGAATCGATGGAAGGGATTTATTAATGGTTTAGTTGTGACTTTTGTTGTTGAGTTTATTTTAATGTTAAAATAAGTTAGATGTCATGAATAAACAAAGGAAGCTCTACCGAAATTTTCTAGAATTAATAAGGGTTCTAAATTGATTAATTCAAATAGAGATGCATTTGAAAATTGGGTATTGGTGGATGAAAAAGTAAAAAAACTAATAAAGATACCAGAAAGTGAATATACACACATTTTCTGCACAATTTTTAAATTTTTTTTACAATTGTTTGTGTTTCATAAAAAATATTTTTGACTTAAATTATAAACGACTTAATGCTTTGAAAAAATTGGAATTCATATGTTGTGTTTTACACTGCACTAGATATTTATATATGATGTTTTGAGCTTTATGCAGGAGCATCTACTTAGAGGCATGTGAAAGGTGTATTGTTGTTAGGCAACATGACAATTAACGTAAGTAGGAAGAGGACCTCGACGCATTGTTGCCTAAAATTATGAAGTGGTTATTAATACGGAGGAACACTTATTTTTCATAGATAAATTTAATTTGGTTTATATGTTAGCTCAATTTGAAGTGAGACAAAAAAATATGTTGGTGGGAATGTTACTATATTTGTTGGCTAAATGATATAATTTATTATGTATCAATTGTAACATTGAATGTGGAATAAATGATTCTACGAATTTTGGTTTTTGTTTAGATTTATTTGTAAACAATGACATTAATATGATTATTAAGTTTTTTTACTATATGTTTAATTTATGACCGTTCATATTAAACCCTCATGTGACGAATTTTTTTATGACCTTTTATAAATTTTAAAAACTGTTTATCATGAAACTTTTTAAATCAAACATGACATTTTATAGAGTATATTATGACCTTTTTTTTATAGCAGATATGACAGTTTTGAAAAAAAGTCATATATAAGTGTTATATAATATGACACTTTTATGGGTGTTAATTATGACACCCAAACTTATGACACTTTTTATTAAAAAATAAAGCGTCATAAAATGAGTTTTATGACACTTAAAAAAGTCATAAAAATGGTTTTTTCTTGTAGTGTGACTACAACCGCAGCCTAAGATTTAGAATGTGTTTCAAAAAACTTTCAAATAATTATAAAAAAAAAGGGAATATAAGGATGTTTACCCGCAGCAGACTATGGAGAGCATATTCCTCTAAGTGCTCATCGTCTTTATAAATTAGGCGGTCGAGATCAATCACGTCCGGGGCCTTTCTCATTCTATGGATTTCCCTGGCAGTGGTGTCCCAGGAGTAGTGAGGATTTGGCTCCCTTAAGCAAGGCCGTGGACATCCATTAGGGCCTACAGTTGCACTACTTTGGGGTGGGGGCAAGTTGGCATTTACTACCACTATATTTTATGGCGGTGGTGGAGGAGAACAAGAGAGAGATACATGTTGAGGGTTGTGCCCAACGGGGATGTCCCCAAATGACATTAAACCTGTTGTGGTAAGTTGAGAAGCTATGTCATCATCAACTTGTGTCTCTATTACCGATGTATGTAATCAATTGAATTTAATAAGTCAAAATATAAAGATAAAGAAAAGTAAAACATTCATTCAAACATCCAAATATTCAAGATACAGAGGCATAAGAGGCATGCATACAAGAGTAAAAATATATTGATTATGGATATAGTTGGCAAAAAAGGGCACAACCCTATTTGAGAATTAGAGTTTAAACTTTAAAGAATGGTTGCAACCATGTATGAAGTTTAATTCAAGAGTTAGTTCATTACAACCCAAAAAAGACTGCGATTAAAAACCTATGATGCCATGTCATTGTCTTCATCTTCTTCTTCACCATCCGCAGCAGTTTCATCATCTCCTACTATAGTCGCTTCTTCCATCTGTTTCTTGGACCTGACCTCTGCCGTAGCCCTAATATCCTCCACGAATACATTATGTTCAAGATAACCTAACTTTCAAGACATGATGAGATCCTTCGATTTAGGAAAGTTTTTCAACATCCTATGCCTTAGCTCTTAGAAGCCGAGGAGATATGCTTTGTTATATGTCAAATAAAAATCCTTGGATTACTTATAAGCATCTACGACATCGTCCGTGGCTTGAGTTAAGGACGCAGCATGAGACTCTTTTATCTGCTGGAGGCGGTGGCGTGATCATTCTCCTTTTATTGGAGCAAAGAAGTGATGCGTTGCCCCAATTGGTCATATTTTTGCTGCAACTGATTTAGTTGGTTCTCGAAGTTGGTGGCCTATTTGGTAGCCTTTACAGCCTTGGCTTCAAAATATTGAAGAGATGATGCTGTCGTGGTAAAGTTCTATTCAGCCACATCTTTTGCCTTGATGGAAACCTCTAAATCCATCTGTGCAGCTTTGGGTACCGCGATAGAAGATTGCTTGTCTGCATAAAAGGATGAAGTCCTAGCATTATCCAAATCAGCCACGTGAACTCTCTTTGCTTCTTCTTTCAGTTTGTATAGCCATTCATATTTGTCCCTATGGGATATGACTACAGCTGCAACATAAAATTTGGATGTGTTAGAAAAAACTTTCAAATAATTATCAACAAAAAGTGAATACAGGGGTGCTTACCCGGAACAGATTATGGAGAGCATATTCCTCCAAGTGCTTGATAGGCAGGTTTTTTTGCCACGGCGCGAGAGTCACCGACGCACCGATTGTGTTATATTCGGCTGACCAACTCTATACAAAAATATAAACCACGACTACACTTTTTTAAGGGAGTATAGCGGCTAGTCCGGGTATCGAATCCACAAAGAAAAGTTTCTAGAATATTATTTGGTTTAATACTTATAGAATAAAAGCGTAAAAGATGATTTTCTACCTAAAAAAGAAAAGATAAAAAAAGGAAAGATTAAACTAGGCAAGGGAAAATTAAACTAGATTAACAAAGCGAATAAAAACTATCGGCCACGTCGAATATCCCTCACCCCAAGTTAATTAGTATAAATGGTTACATGGGTCGTCGAGTTATTAAGATTGCATCTCGTTTGGACAGTTAATTAAATCAAGAGTTGTCACACCCCTAAATTCGCATAAAAGTCTAATAAGATTTTGGCGTCAATAAATACCCCGGAAATTACACACGCAAGGTTGTAAGTACGGAGCATACATGATATACCCAGTCAAATCTCCTAGGGGTAATAACTAGGACAACACACTCGAAATAAAACCGTAAAACTCCATCACCAAAGCAAAGCAACATGTTAACCCAAAGTGAGTTCAATCCAACACAACCTAGATTAAATTAGCTAGAAAGCATGATAAAAACGTAGTAAAGTAAAGCAGTAAATAAACGCGAGAAAACTACACTAGAAAGCAACTAAAGAAAGCATGTAAATATAATTAACAAAGCAAGATATAAATAGTTTTCTACACAACCTCGACGGATCAAACCCCTCTCTACGAGCAAACCCTCGGAGGAGAAAATGGCACACCCATGAAATCTCCAAACCCTAGCTCCCAAAACAAAAACTAACCTAAGAATATAATTGATATGTTTTACAAACCAAAATTTGGCTTAAATAGTAAGTGGAAAAAGAAAAAAAAGAAAAGGAACGAATTGCCAAATATATGGCATGGTCGATCGATCGACCTAAAACGTCGATCGATCGATCGAGCAGGGCCAAACCTTCAGGTTGCTTCGTAAGGCAAAATCTCATACCGCAGTCGACCAGGGTGCCAAGGCCGGTCGATCGGTACTCTGTTTCTTGGCCTTCTTGGTCCATGAAGAGGAGGGAAAGGTGTGCAAACAAAAATGGCCATAACTCCACCATCCCGACTCCAAACGACGCACCGTTTGTGGTCACGCGACGCTAACTCAACGAACTATGAATCCGTGGAATTTCCATGAGCCTGAGATGAAATATGAATTAACTCAAATTCCCGGCGACGGAACTTGTTCTAAATGAAACCTATCCTCACTTTTAGCGTTCCAATAACTAGAAAAGCACAATTAACCCCTGCAAAGCATGTATATATCCAAATCCAAGGTTTTCTAGTTAATGAGAATAAATATAGGCGTTAAAACTGTAAAAGTGTTAGAATGCATTAAGATATAGGGAGGAAATATGCAGTATTTGTGTCGTATCACACCCCCTAACTTAGACATTGCTATTCCTTAGCAATGAGATAAACAAAACCAGTCCGTAGAAGGCGGTACAAAACATATATATGCATCGAAATATAAATGCCACTTTCATAGGGAGTACGATTGTATTTTGCATATGTAATAAGCCGTTAAACCCCTAGGTTAGCCTAGTGGACGAGTGTCGTCTCGTGAGGGTTTTCAGGGATGAAACCCACAAACATCATACGATTTCCTCAAAATATGGCCAATCACATGAGACAAACCCAACAACAACGAAAAAGATTTCATACACATTATTAGCAAAGAGCATGAATTCGCACAAGAGTCCGTATTATTAACATTATAGAATGAACTTCATAGAATTGAAACCTTAAAATGTGGGAGGGGAGAGAGCACACACAAAATATGGTTTGTTAAAAACTTATATAAACCGGATAAACGTTAAAGCAAGCATATATTCAATCCTCATGGGCATTACACTCATAAAGTGAATTCACTCGAAACATGGAGTTAAAACACGGAACATGCGGGAATAAAGAGTAAATATAAATGGAAACTATGTCGCGCACATGTCACAAATGAAGATTTCTATATATAAAATGAAAAATTATAATCTCAATGAAAGATACTGCTCATTAAAAGAGGCGAAATGTATTTTCACAGATTATCAAAACTTTTTTGACTTTTAAATTAAATGCACCCTAAGATCACATAGGACTTTAATAGGGTTGTAATGTAGGCTAGGCTAGGGTACGAAATGAAGGATATGTATATACGGGTTCAAACTGTTCGGAAATGAAAACTCAGGATAATAGAAAAAATACGGGCAATTTCAAAATTGGAAAGCAAGTTTCAAACAAGCATTATATATAACAATTGGAGAGAAATCAAATCTTATTGAACTATATACAACATTTACAACTTTCTCTTTGTTTTTATTTTCTTATTTTTCTCATCTTTTTCTTTTTCTTTTTTTTTCTACTTTTCTATTTTTTCTTTTTCATTTCACTCTCTTTTTCCAATCTTTTCTCACTCTTTTCATGCTTAAATTGCAACCACAATACACAACATCATTCGATCCCAATCAACATTCCAAAGAAAGGTAAGGAAGGAAATATGTATGGTTTAAAACTCCAATGTGGAGTTGGTTATGGGATTTTAGGTAATGAAAGAAAAGGATAATATTTAGGCTCAAGGGGGTTAACAAGGGAAAAATATAAAAGGTGAGGTCAAGGTTAATATGGACGATATAACAAAGATGGCCTATGATCATTTCATAAAGTTTACTCAATGCTCGGGACAAAACAAACTTTGAAAATCATGATCAAGTAACACATTTCAAGATTTAGACTCAATTAATGAACGATCAATGAAAGAATAGAGAGATTACCAATGACTGTAACGTTTTCAAAGAGGAAACAGTAGTGTATACACTCACAAATGACGAAAGGTACAAATCTTACTCGGTGTAAGTATATACAATGCAACAAAACATTGCCGTGTTATAAAAATCTTAAACAAAATCAATAGGACAAGTAAAATGCATGTGCTCATGGGATTAAAGTTTAATTCATGAAGTTATTCATAATACCAATAATTAGGACTAAAGTCTAATAACTTCTAAAATCGAGAACATGTATCATTGAGTTGTCTATTGGATCGGGAAATTATTAAAAAAATTCATTGGAAACAAAGGAAAAATGATCAACAAAGGAGAAAAAAGAAAGAAAATCTTTATGAAAATTTTCAATTTTTTCTAAGAAAACATACTTAGTAACTAACATGTAATCAAATCAAGGAAAGTACCAATGAACGGATAGAATATACCACACCCCCAACTTAAAACCTCACATTGTCCTCAATGTAAATTAAGAACAAGGTGAAAGAGAGGAAAAGAGTGATATTACCCATAATGGAGAGATCTACGAAAAGTACGAGTCCAAAGATTCTACAAAACCTATTAGTACGAAGCATAACAAATAGAAAGAATAAATTTTCGAACCAATTACACTAGAATATAAGTAAGAATAAAGAAGAAAAATAAAGAAAATAAAACTAACTATTTAAAACCTACAATTTTAACTTCTAACTAACTATACACTAGAAGTTGAAATATTTAAGGGTCTACCCAAACTACAATTTGACTTTGGAGGATAACTAGTGTACCCTCACTTGAAAGCATGCCTTCCAAAAAATAAGAATTCCTCTTGAACAATGGAAGGCATGTGTAAGGCGCAAAAAATTAACCATCCCCAAGTAAGATTTTTGGAGGGAGGATGGGGGATTTGGATAAGACGGGTGGCAAAACACAAGACGTAAAAAAAACTGAATTTTCTCCCAAGTATTTTGAAATTGGAATGGGAGAGGGCACACATGAAGGAAAAGATGCGGTGATGAGAGGCGACTCGAGAAAGTACTCCTCATCGGTGAAAAGGTTTAACATATTAGAGTTCATAACCGATTCATCGGGTACTTATGACGGTGTGATAACAGAGAATGAAAATGGAAAGGAAATAAATTCAAACTCAAGAATGAGTCATCATCACTTGAAGATTGAGTTTCAAAGGAAATAAGATCATTTTGAATCCAATGTTCTTCTTTAGGGGCCAAAGAAGAAATCATTTCATTGCAAATCGATATTACTTCCATTTAATCCTCACTTTCAATATCTATTATACAATTATCAAAGTCAGCAATGGTTTACTCGAAAGTAGGCACAAAAACCTCATTTGGTTCAAAACATTCCTTGACTTCAGAAGTCTCGAAAGAAAATTATCATTGGATTCAAATAATAAATCCAAATCATGCTCCCAACAACGATTTTCTTCCCGATAACGATTTTTAAGCATGCGCAAATCCTCACCGAATGTCATAGGTCGGGGTGCGGATTCTTGGAAATGAGATGTTTGAAAATTATTATTGTAACTATACTCAAACTCATTATTATAAGAATTTTGAAAATTATTGCAATTTGTTTAAAAATTCCTATTATAAGGAATTAGAGGCCCAAAATTTTTATCATCCTCCTCAAAATACACGCACTCCAAAGATTAACTTTTGTAATACTCGCCCAAAGTCATTTTTGAATTTGTAATTTTTTGGGACTCTAAGTATTGAACAAAAGTCATAGGTTTATGGGGATTTTGAGAATTATCATAATGATTACCGAAAGGATTGGAATAAGACACGATCACCCCAAAGATGGATCAAAGTGGCGAATTGCACAAAGTAGATGCGCGCGAGAAAAAATTAAGAGGTTCTTGACGCTCAAATGTAGAAGTCCTATAAAAAATGTTAGGCAAAAAAATACAAATAGAAAGAAAATACTACGAAATACTAAGTCAAATAAATTCTAAAACATCAAGTCCCCGGAAACGGCAACATTGATGGTTATATTTGGCTCACCAACTCTATACAAAAACCTAAACTACGACTACACTCTTTGAAAGGAGTATAGAAGCTAGTCCGAGTATCGAATCCACAAAGACAAGTTGCTAGATTATTATTTGGTTAATACTTCTAGAATAAAAGCGTAAAAGATGATTTTCTACCTAAAAAAGAAATGATAACAAAAATGAAAGATTAAACTTGGCAAGGGAAAATTAAACTAGATTAACAAAGCGAATAAAAACTATAGGCTGCATCGAATATCCCATACCTGGAGTTAATTAGTATAAAATGGTTACATGGGTCGCCGAGTTATTAAGATTGCATCTCGTTTCGACAGTTAATTAAATCAAGAGTTGTCACACTCCTAAATTCGCATAAAATTCTAATAAGATTTTGGCGTCAACAAATACCCCAGAAATTACGCACGAAGGTCGTAAGTATGGAGCATACATGATATACCCCGTGAAATCTCCTAGGCGTAATAACTAGGACAATACACTCGAAATAAACCCGTAAAACTCCATCACCAAAGCAAAGTAACATGGCAACCCGAAGTGAGTTCAATCCGACACAACCTAGATTAAATTAGCTAGAAAGCATGATAAAAATGCAGTAAAGGAAAGATGTAAATAAATGCTATAAAACTACACTAGAAAGCAAGTAAAGAAAGCATGTAAATCTAATTAACAAAGCAAGATATAAAGAAATACAAATAATGTAACTTGGATTAATGGAGAAGATGATGAATATTTTTATACACAACCTCGATGGATCAAACCCCTCTATATGAGAAAACCCTCGGAGGGAGAAAATGGCACACCCATGAAATCTCCAAACCCTAGCTCCAAAAACAAAACTAACCTAAGAATATAATTGATATGTTTTACAAACCAAAATTTGGCTTAAATAGTAAGTGGAATAAGAAAGAAAAGAAAAAGAAAAGAAAAGGAACGAATTGCCAAATATCTGGCAGGGTCGATCGATCGATCGAGCATGGCGAAACCTTCTGGTTGCTTTGTAAGGAAAAATATCAAACCGCGGTCGATCGGGGTTCCAAGGCCGGTCGACCGGTACTCTGTTTCTTGTCCTTCTTGATCCATGAAGAGGGGGGAAAGGTGTGCAAATGTAAATGGCCATAACTCAACCATCCGGACTCCAAATGGCGCGCCATTTGCGACCACGCGATGCTAACTCAATGAACTGCACATCCGTGAGATACATGTTGAGGGTTGTGCCCACTAAGTAGGTCCCCAGATGATATCAAACCTGTTGCAGTAAGTTGAGGGGCTATGTCATCATCAACACGTGTCTCCATTGTCGCAACACCATTCACTACAAAAAAAAGAAGCTTTTGAGACTAAAATTTTTTGGGACTGTTAAAATTTTAGTCTCAACAATACACTATTTGAGACTGATATAATAAACCACCTTTTAAAATATTACTTTTTAAAACCCTCACTGTGAACCGTCTTAAATACATCATCAATGAAGACCGTTTGATATTAGCCGTCTCAAATACATTATCAATGGAGACTGCTTGATACTAGCCGTATCAAATGCTATAGCTCTTGGGACGACAATTTTTTTTTATTCCCTCCTTTCTTTTTACTTCCCGCTTTGTCTCAAACCCTCTTTACACTTTCTATCCAAGAACAAAAAAAATCACAATTTCCTTACGTTTCTTCTACTGTCCAAAAAAAAACCATAGCATTCCACGATGACACCCTTCATCCTCTCTATCATGTCCTTAGCTTAACCTTTCCTTCAAAAGGCAATAAACCTTTGCAGTCTTCTCCCTCGATTTTTACTCTTTCACGTTTTTATAAACAATTGTATTGTTGATCTGAGAATACAAACTGATTGAGAAGAAGAGTTTTAGTTTTTTTGGAAATGGCATTCTCTTTCTTCTTCACTCCGAGCCAATCGATCTAAGATGAAATTTCTCACTCATTTTTTTTACCTCAAAAGTACTATTAACAACTTTTTTTAATCGTTTTTTACTTATTTGGCTCAGATATGCAATTATTTTGATAATTGATTGCTGCAAGATTTGTGACTTAATGATTGCAAATAGTATGAGAATAAACTTCCTTTAATTTTTTTCTTTGTTATCTGACTTAGAAATTCAATTATGAGAATATTTTGATAATCAATTATTTTATTGTGACTTTTTGTATAACTAATTGATTGCAAAAAGTATGATTTGGGTTGGAGATGAGGGATATTGGCTTTGGGTACGTATCGATCATAGAGTATACGATTGTGGGTTTTGAGAATGGCCGGCGATGAACCGACGATGAGGAATTGGGTGCCGGGACTAAGGGAGATGAGTGATCTGTGAATTTTCAAAATGGTTACGAATGTATTCGACCTTTGTTCACTTCGTTTTATTTCTTTATCTTTGAATTGCATTGACCCAATCGTAAGGAGTTGTGACCTTTGAAGGTTTCACTAAAGTCCTTCAAAACTCCAATCATTGACAATTATTACAAATTTATGTGCTCATCTTGTGCAATCGTAACAAATCGAATTGTGTTTAGAATAATAAGTGAGAAATTTCATCGTTTTAGTGATAATTATTCCAATTATATTTGCTCATCACCGTTTTTTGGTGAGATCATGTGCACAAAAAGATGAGAGAATGTTGGAATGTACTATTATTTTGTAATAATTTAATTTTTGTAATAATTTTAATTTTTGTAATAATTTTAATTTTTGACAAGGTTAGAATGTATTATTGACAATTTATGATAATTTCTTTTCCTGCATGAAATATATTGAAATCATTGGAGCGGTTCCTCACATAGTTGTATTTGTAATTGTTTGATCATTTTTTCTTTTGTACTAGGAAAAGGAAATTTTGGTTAGAACATGTGTTAGACAGAATAAATATAATGATTGATTCGTTGATTCGGTATTTCATAACTTATGGTGCAACAATGCTATGTGGCCATGTCCTACATTGAACATCGCTTCCCCATGGTTTTTTTAGAGTTTTCCACTTTTAAATTATTACATTGTGACTAAATGGTTACTGAACAAATAAATGCTTGCTAAGAAATATATCTAATATGTATAGAAGGGGATAAAATTGTGACAGATGGTGTTTATTTGAATCTCGATTTCATCATAGCCTTGGGTTATGCACTTCCTCTCGTATTCTACCATATTTTGTACTTCTTTATTTGCCTCACTTTTCAATTTCATGCGACTCTGGTTGCTAATTGTGTTCATCATTACCATTTTAGTAATTCGTTATTGATTTGTTGTTATACAAAATCCTAGAAATATTTTTTGCTCATCCCAATAAGTCAATAACCTCCATTCTTGGTTCTAAAATTTAGGCATTTCTTAAATTCAAAATAATAAGCACCATATAGGAATTCTTGCTATTAACTGAGTTTCATTTTCTTTGTTATACAACAATACATGCACACGCACCCATGTTGCTCCATGGTGATCTTATCGTATGCTTATTTAGGTATGTGCATGAAGCAAAATATGATTAAACAAGTGTGTCTGCTGTCAAAATTGTTAGATGAATTCTTGCTTTAGAATTTTCTTATACCTTTGTTGACTGTTGTGTTTTATGATCCAGTGTTTTGTGATTAGACATCTGGTTCAGTGCTTCTATATATTTGAACTCGTTGCGTATTACATTGCTAAGGTATGATGTTAAATTACTTGAATCTTTTATATATTCCTCTCGCATTCAATTTGTTTGTGTGAGTGTTTTTTTTATCAATTGATGATTTATTCGTTGTTATATGTGGTTTTGATATATGTTGATGTTATCTACCCTCATTTTTCTCTTCATATGCGTTTCTAACAATATATTATGACATTTAGATAAACAATATATTATAATTTTATATTAACGAATAAATGAAGAGGTTGATGTTAAAGAAAACATGCTTTCACCTTAATTTTACCTATCAAAAGGATCATCTTGAATATTTAGAATTGGTTTTGAGTTGTATAGGAACCCTTTGAATATGAAAGTAGAAATAAGATGAAATAAAAACACTCGACATATACGAAATAATAGAATAGATGATGATTATGAAAGGGGTTTAGATTACTTATATAACATCTCATATCTGAGCGAATAACAAATTATTACGACAACATATCATCCCGAAGTGATCGACGGAAAATCGAAATCTTAGAGAAGAAAAAATATAGATTTAAAACATAATCCTCTTGAACTCTACAATAGAAAATGAAACCTTCTCAAAAGACCCCATATTTGGTCCAGCCACCTCCTCTACTCGCATAAAGGAGTCATAACCCAAGTCTCATCCTATATCCTAGGCACCTTGTCTAAATATATAAATAATTTCGACCTTTACAATGTTTTGGAACACCAGAACATACCAACATTAGTTCTATTACATTTTGGTGGATAGACTTCAAACGAGGCATGTTGAATTGGATCCACCAGCTTAGTTTATTCAACAACTTCATTCTACCCTTTTTTTAAATTAATCCCAGGAGATTTAGGTTTTCAGGGAGTAGTTATGGATGTCATCAACACTCATTAAATCATCTTCTCATTTTAATGAAACTGCAGTTTAACTGACCTTGATTAACTATTCAGTGGCGTATTCATTGTTTGGACATGTATTTAGTTGTCACCTCAGGTATTTATATAGAAAGTGGAAGATGTTTGTTAAAAAAAGAGAAGACATTTTTTTTTTAAGGAAATTCTATAGGCTATTTATTTAATAAAGGGAACAACATTCCAGTTATATTTTTATTAAACTTTTCAGGGGAGGAAAATCCCCTCCCGGTGGCTTGATAAGTAAAGGGAGATTAGGCCAAGACATATACCGATACATTATCGAATTAATTTTTCCTAACTATAAAAGATTTCAATCTCATGCCATCAAATCTAATAGTCCCTTTGACTCTATAACGAAGATAAATAAACCTATCATATATGTTGTCTGTACAAGGGGTCTAATCCGACTCTTTGTTTTCTTGACAAACTAAAAGAATTGAGCTCATCAAGCTCAATTGTTTTAAATGAGAACAATATCGTGTTTGATACCGGTATACTTCTTAGCAAATGATCAAAATACACTTAAAATGACCTAAATTTGATTTGTTCACTAACAAATCAGTTCTTCTATCCTTGCTTAGGATTGTCTCTTTTATATACTCCCTCAATCATTCATTTATGTAGTATGACAGAACATTTCAATCATATGATGGAACAAAAAACCATACAATGAGTTTAAAGCCACGCCTCCCATAATATCTTTAATAGACTTTAAATTGTATAGATGTTTCCATGGAGAGTGACATCTACCAGCATCTTTGCACTCCCAAAGTCGCATAGCTTTAACTGGTGAGTGTAGGGATTGACCAATATATTTTACGATTTAATGTCGCGATGACACACACCAATAACATCGTGTACATAGTTAAGAGCACGAAAAATCTGGTAGGTGTAGAGTTGCACATATAGAATGGGAAAGTGCTAGCTCATCCTGCTATAGTGACTTGAAACTCAGTAGATGGTTTTAGATACAAACTAGAGGACAAGGTTAAGGTACACTTCACCTTTTTCAGTAGTTGAATATAGATAGTGCTTCAGTTGAACAACATTGGGATGGTCAAGTAATTGTATGATCTGAAGTTCTCTATTTTTGTATCTTTTGTCCTGTAGAACCTTCTTTATGGCTACAGCTTCGCCAGTATCCAGGCACTTGGCCTCAAAGACGACACCAAATGAGCCACTGCCAACTACACGCTCCTCCAATTACGACACGTTCTGCTTTTGTTTTCCATTTTGTCCACCTATTGTGTCACGATTATCTGACCTGTTTCAGTTCCATTACCGCTAACAATAGTGGCTTCAATATCCTTATCGTCATTCTCATCATATTTATCTTAGAAGAACCAATTTTTATTTTTATTTTCGCTTCTTCATTAGTCTTTTTAATTGCTATCTCTGCAAGCTCTTGATTGGTTATGTCTTGTTCTAACTGAAGTTGTTTGGACGTTCTAATGTCTGATTCAAGTCATGTGAAAGATGTTCTAGTACATATAGAGTCTTTTTCATCCTCATAAGATGAGTCCACATTTAACCGAGGAAGTTTGGGATGATTCATGAGAATTAATTGACTAACTTAAATTGCTCCTGACATTAGCATTTTTCGATACACTTGTTGGAATGAATTCTTTGGCTTGTGCACTTAATACAGTGAAGTGTGTAGTTTGTTCCTAAATTTCGTCATCTGATAAATCCACCTAATTTCTTGCAATCTTAAAAAAATTAGGAGCCGAAGATGGCCCACTAAAAAATTGCTCCAACAATTGGGAGTGTTGATTGATCCTTTTTCCTTATTTTTCTCGAACATCCTTATGCAGAGAGGTATAATTTTTCAGACTGTATCTTCATTATCTTCAGTTGGTATGTCCTCTAAAGGAGGCATCTCATCAATTGTCCCTAGCTCATTAACAAAGACAACAACAGATTGAGCCAGGCTTTCTTTGATTTAAGGCGATAGGGCCAGATTTCACACGGGTTTAGGTTTGATTTTCAAAAATCTTACGGGAGGAGGTTAGTGTTTTATCAACAACTTTAGGATTAAAATTATTATCAACAACACACATATAATCCAAAGGTGGGGTATCGGCCTCAACTGTGGAATCAGTCTTATCCTCAATTGACTACTCACACACGATCATTCCTAAAACTGTAGCATTAAAATTATTATCAACAATTGTATGGATGATCTGGTCTCTATGGTTTTAGTTCGTAGAATACGAATTAGACGTGCTCATCACCACTCATATTGTACATCTTCATTTCCTCACATTTCATTCAATCATGCCATGTTTTATATGATAGTTATATCAAAGTATTTTATATAAGTGGCAATACAACAACTTGACGTAACAAAGAGGAGCCAATACACTACAGTTTTATAGTAGCTTTACTGTAATATCTCAAGCATTTTAGTTCATCTTTCATACATTCATTGTTCATAATACATGCATCTCTAGTCCACCCTCTAATCCTAGTACAAAACATGATAAACCTAGGAATATTTTCCTCAAATATAGTTTCATCCCTAATATCCAAATCCCCTGTAGAAGACTCAAGCATCTATACTTTTAGAGATTTTTTTACTGAGTAACTTAAAATCATCGAAACATACTTTAGATCCCTTGAATCGTGGGCCGATAATTTGGATTAGAGCATAAGCCTGAAAAGGCAATGTAACAACCAAAACAATATCCTGTTCAACCAGTGGATCAATTGGATTTGATATCCGTGGGTCTAACATATGAGAAAAAATCTCCTGGATGACTTCCCGTTACTGTTTCTAGTGCTCGCACCCCAAAGGTATAGACATTACATGTTAGTTTTGTAGTGTCTAGAACTTTCTAGAATTTCATGTTAGTTTTATAAGCCTTTAAAATGATAGTTTTATGGGGAAAATATGGAAATAAAGGCAATGTTAAAACTGGAGAAAAGGGCTTGTTCACCTGGACCAACACATCCACAAGAACCTACTATTATAGTTTGATTGAACGAGTCAGGATATAGCAATCTAGCTGCACCAAAGTCAGTAAGAAACGCCTCCATTTTGGAGTTTAATAGAATGTCATTGATTGAAATATCCCGATGAGCAATGGGTGGGGTGCAATCGTGATGCATATAAGATAAATCATGTGCTTTATATAGTGTAAGAGATCCAATGGGGAACGAAAAATAAGTTCCAAGCTTAGTGAAGCTAAAACAAATTGGCCTTCCTTTGTAGTACCACAACTAGTAAGTGTTCAGAGCCTCCCTTCTATTTTTTCTCCATCACTGTCACCTGCCTCAACATGACTAATTAGAAAGTACTTTCATATTAATAATGGTAAATTAACCTCTAAAGTACTTGCATATTAATAATTATAAAGACAATTTAAAAACATATGGCAGGTATAAAATGACACTGATTCCAAAGCAGATTGTGTAAATTTGTAAATTTGGCATCAGTAGGATTATTCACTTGATCTATTGTTTGGGTGGCATGTGAGTTTTGATAAGTTTTTAGTGGAAACATATAGAGTGTTTGGTCTTACTTTTGAGCAGATTAACAAATAAAACATAAAAGTGATTCCAAACGTAGCTCCACACGTACAGAGGCATACTCACACAGATCCACATAATAATCTTCCTTTAAGAGACGAGGATGATGATCTTCCTTTATTAGATGAGGTGCAGAATATAGAGGACAATTTTTTGCTGCAATCGAATGACGATTTAGAGGATAATTTCTTTAATTCCTGTTTCGAGAGTGGTTCTAGTGTGACTTTTTATGTTTGTTTGTTTGTACAAGTCACCTGACAATTTTGTGTGTGTATTTTTCAGCGACGAAATTGAGCTTCGTTTCGGATCATAACCTCGGATTTATATTCATGTTCGAGGAGAGAATGATGACTTTCTCAATTAATATGGAGATAAGGAGATTATGAATGGTTGGTTTTGTGTACCTTGTTATGCTTAAAACATTCTAACTGGTTGTATTGTATGACAATTTTAGGACAAATCTCTTTATGACTATTTTGGATCAAGTTTGCAGTACTGAAGTCCAACATTTCAACCATCATATGTGTGCGCAATTCACCCTAGCCTTTTGCTACCACAACAAGCCAAATCCGACAACCGTTTGCCTTACTGCTTGATCTGCTCATTTTATAGAAGCAACATTGCCCAACTAGTCATCGCAAAGGTTAAAGTTGAACAAGATAGTGATACCTCTAAGCCAAGAAACTCCATTCGGTAACGGAACTTCAGCAAGGGCAGCAGCAGTTTCAAGATCTTATCAGTAGTAGGCTCGTTTAGCAAAATGGGCAGTTTCAAGAGCTTACCGATTATAGAATGCATAACAAAATGACATCCTAATCAATCAAAAATAATTATCAATCAAACATCCAAATTAGAAGATTAGTATCTGAATAAGGTAAAATGAAAATTGAATAGAGTCTTATATATATCATGTTACGCAACACAAATCATATAAGCAACAACTATCTATATATAGCGCATACCTAAGAAAGATTCCATAATGCTATGAAAATGATTAAAGAACCTTACACTCAGTGTGAATTCCATCTTAGGTAGGCTTCCTATATCACTTCATACACCATGTGGATCTTAATCCATCTTCAAATATTGATTTCAAAGAAAATATTGGTCATCTTAATTAGAGTATAACTTGAAAATTAGAATGCATCTCGATGTCAAAATATAACTTGAAAATAAGAATGCAACTAAATTTGCATGTTTTCATAAATGACCACCACCTTATCATATATAATATGAGCACTAACTTATATTTTATGCTTATGTTTCGTTTCTAACCGTTGGGCACCTTTAATCGTGAATATATATACATTATTTTTTCAGAGGGTAGAACGAAGGGAGCCCGTCGACAATATTATCATGTGGAAAGCCACTCGAGCTCCAAATAATAAACCTTTCAGTGTTGAAAATGGATGATTTGATGGAGCGGTATGTATAAATATTAATTCGTAAGAGATGCTTGAAAGGTTTATTTACTTTAATATTTGTTTTAAATTGTGTTCTTGAAAATTTATATTATGTTCATTATATAAAATAGGTGAAAATTTTCTATAGTGGTGGTGAGAATTTTTTATGGTGGTGGTCATCATTTTCTATTGGTTGGTGTATTGTATTATTAGGATCAATTTTAATGTTTAAAACATGATGGCTTCATGTGTTTTTCATGAATAAACAAAGGAGATTTTGTCGATTTTTTTTAAAATAATAGTAATTAGATATTTATATTATTTGTGATGAGAATATACTATATTTATCCATTGCACATTGTATTGTTGATGAGTGGGATATTAATTTTGACATAATTGACACTTTTTTTTTGCAGGTGATAATTTTTGTAGAACACGCAATGCTATTCAGTGATTTTGGGGGTCGCACGCTTTAAGATTGCGGAATTACTTTGATAAAAATATTTCGTATTTTGGAGTATAAAAAAATAATGTATTTTTGTTGTCAAGTCGAATATTTGAACTTAGTGTGATAATTTTTGTTTTGATGAATATTTGGAGATGCTTGTAAGAACTCTAATTATTGTTGAATAAAAATGATTTGTTGTGTTTGGTTAAAAATCATCTTATGTATTACGTTTTATGATTATCCGTTGTGTTGTCTCAAATGTAATTCAATTTTATATTAAACTTTAGCGATAGATTTGATTGTCCGTAATATATTGGTGCAAAAATTTTAAGATCCCTTCACCTCTTTTGGGATGGATAAAAATGTCCTAAAAATATATTAAAGATGGCTATATTTCCGTCTCAAAAAGATTTTATAAAATAGTTACCTTTTGAAACAGATTAATTCCTGTATCAAAATCAGTCTTTTGTGACAACTCTCTTGCCGTCTCAAAGGTATCATATAAAATGATGAGCTTTTGAGACGGATTTGTTCCCATCTCAAAAAAGTCTTTTGAGACGGCTATGGCGTCACAAAAAGTATTTATAACCCCCTGATATGCCCCAAGTGTTACCTCGGCCCAGAGTTACCAACCTCGGCCGAGATGATGGCCGAGATATTGATCAACCCAAGACAAGCCGTGGGCCCACGATATCATCGTCCGGCCAGACCAGGGTCGGCCCAGGCCGACACTACCATCTACACCGCCAAGGGGCACTGCGCGCATCACAGGCATCAACAGCACTCACGTACACCTGGGTATGGCAACCTCGGCCAAGGGTGGGCCGAGGTGACAGGGAGTCGACCCTCAACTTGGAACCAGTTCAACCTCGGCTTGGGACGAGGTCACAAGAGGCCTTAGTAATCACCAGCATGGGACTATCCCTACCTCGGCTAGGGCCGACCTAGCATAATGTCTCGGCTGAGATCAGGTCGAGACTCCTTATGACACTTCTCGGATTGAATGGACATCAAGCCTTTACAGCTCGGCCTCTCCCAGGCCGAGGTCATTCACCAACATGACTGCCGAGCATCTGTTGACATTTGGATAAGGACACCTGGGCACAAATCAGTTGTAACAAGATTATTCTCCACATGTGGGAGAATATTTCATCATCATTACTTACATGTGACAGTGAGAGATGGCATTCCCACATTGGTGAGGATATCACACACATGCTCATTGCATGTATGGGGGGTACATTACGCCCCCTAGGCACTATATATAGGGGTCATCCCCTACCTTGCAAAGGGATCCCAGTTATTAAACCCTAGCTGAAACTCTGTCTAAATATACAGTAGATCGAGAGAGCTTGAGAGAATTGTATCTATGGCCATTAGTGCCTTCATTCAGTGATATTACTCACACACTCACAGTGGACGTAGGCCAGATTGGCTGAACCACTCATATTCCGGTGTTGATTCCTCATATTCTCACCTCATTCTCTTATCTCTTTATATAGTTGTGCTGCCATTGTTATTCATATATTGAGCTTGGAAACACCTTACCTGGTGGTGCTGATTCTTAGAATCATCATTTTGGCGCCGTCTGTGGGAATTAGAAGCTATCTCTTCCTCTTTTTCTTCTTTACCTCACCGGAGACTCTGGTGGTGAACCAGGAACCACCCCTTGTGTGGAGCTGTTTCACCATTGAAAGAGGTCCTTTAAGGTATTAAGCTCACCTGCTACTCAAGCTCTATACAATTAACATATGGCACCAGACTTGCCACCACCTCTTCCGCCGCCCGGAGGTGGAGGGGCTAGCTCCAGTCAGGCTCCTCCCTAGTCCGAAATGGCGAAAGTGGCAGCAGCCTTGAAATCTTTGGCTACAACACAACAAGCCATGAAGGAGCAATTTGTCCAGCTCAGCCAAACCATGTTGATGAGGCCACCTGGAGTCTCATCGGATATGATAACTCCGGCGGCAGTTCAGCTCCATCCTGACGCCAGGGGATCACCCCAGGCGCCCATGAAGGACTAACCTGCACCTCAGCAGAGGAGGGACGTTGCTGACCCTAGGCGCTTGTGCCTGGGGAGGCAGGGAAACCCTTGCCCAGAGGACATGTATGATGACCTAGAAGCTGAAGAGGCCTCGGAAGACTGCTGGGAGCCGTATGAGGTGTCAGATAACACCGTACGACCTCTTAGGCAGAGCCAAGGATGTGTCGGCCGAAGAAGAGATGAGGCCCAACAAAGAGGGTCGGCCTTTAACAGGTTGAGCAGAGGGTCGGCCTTCGAGAGGCTGGGCCCGGTCAATGACCTGAGACAGAGGCTATCGAGGTCAAGGAGCGTGGCAGGCTCTCAAAGAGGGAATAGGCAGGCTTGGCCAGATCAAGGCCGACCCTTGGAGAGAAGAGCCAGGGAGCAGGAAGAGGTCAACAGTCAACGGGTCGTGGCTGGGGAACCCTCTGTTCATCGTAGAGAGGTGGAAGGGGATAACCTCGGCCAAGTTGATGAGAGAAGACCCTGAAATGACTCAATCCAACGTCTCAAGTAGAAGATAGGGGACCTCATAAAGAGCAGGACCCATTACAGAGGGGCTACTCAGAGGGCTCCCCGTTTGTAGATAGGATAGTGGGGTTCCCAACCCCAGCTAAGTTCAAGCCTCCTACGGTGACTCCTAAGTATGATGGCAGCACTAACCCAGTGCACCATATCGAGATGTATCAGTCGGCGACAGATATTTACTCGATACCCGATGAGATGAAGTGCAGGGCCTTCTCAGGAACCTTGACAGGGGCAGCGCACAGCTGGTTCACCTCTCTTCTGAAGAACTAGATCGAGAACTTCAAAGGCTTAGCTGAGCAGTTCATCTACAACTTTTGCTTTGGGGTAAGACCTCAAAAGAAGACTACCCACCTCCTATATGTCAAACAGGATAAGGGTGAAAGCCTAAGAGACTACATAGCAAGATTCAACAAGGAGAAGTTGGAGGTGGAGGATTACGAAGAGAGCATAGCCATGACCGCCCTTATAGGAGGCCTCTAGAAGGGAAAGCTACTGTGGAAACTGGCGGAAGACCCTCCTAAGTCTATGGCAGAGCTTCTGGCAACCGCAGGGAAGGTGATGAATGCGGAAGAGGCAATGGCCGCCAAATATGAGGAGGAGAACCGTGGTAGCACTGGAGGTCACAGGGCAAGAAAGAAGGGAAGAAAAGGTCAGTAGATGACAAGTTCGCTCATTACACTCCTCTGACTGTGAGCTGTAAGCACATCCTTAATGAGATCAAGACTGACCGGACTTTGAGGTGGACAGAGAAATTGAAGGCCCCACCACATAAGAGGAATAAAAACCACTGGTGTGAGTTCTATCAGGATCACGGCCATGTCACAGATAGATGCTTCGCTTTAAAGGATGAGATTGAGAAGATGCTGGAATCTGGGAAGCTGAGAAGGTATGTGGATGGCAAGGCCCTAAAGGGTGGAAGAGCAGACCCTAAGAAGAGAAGAAATGACCGATGCCGTGGCGATGTCCCGGCCAAAAGGGACAATGACTCAGAGGGAGATGATGGAGATGACCCGGATCTCTCGCCAAAGGATGAAAACACCCCGGTGAAGAGGGTAGGAATGATCTACTTTGATGTTAGCACCATATGTGGGGGATTCGCAGGAGGTGGCTCTGAGGTAGCCGACAGGAAGGCTCATGTAGCAGAGGCCAAGTCAGTGGCCAAGCCTGAGGTTGTGAATCTGACGTCTTCTGATGTAGTGCAGAAGAGAAAGAAGGTAGACATGGACACCCTCGTGGTGGGGTTCTCCAGACTTAACTTCAAAGGAATCTTAGCCCCCCATGATGACCCTTTAGTCATAACAACAATGGTGCATGGGTGCGATGTAGGGAGAATCCTCATAGATGGGGGAAGCTCAGCAGATGTGATGTTCTGGCCTTGTTTCAAGAGCCTGGGTCTTAGCAGGGCGAGGCTAGTGCCCTACCATCACCCATTGATAGGCTTCAGTGGTGAAAAGGTGCACCCCTTAGGCATGTATGAAATGGATGTACGGATGGGGTATGAGTGGCCTAAGAGGTTGACCAAGAAGATCAACTTTTTTGTTATAGACGAAAATGTCTTCTCGGCCTACAACCTCATCATCGGAAGAGTGGCCCTCAAAGAGTTTGAAGCCGTGCCGTCGACGGTCCATCAGATGCTAAAATTCCCGACTCCTTATGGAGTAGGGGAAGTGCAAGGGGATCAGATCACGGCGCGGGAGTGTTACTTCAACTCGGTCGAAGAGAGAGAGGCCCATAAGAGAGCAACCGCCACTTACAGCATTGACACTCTTGACCCGAGAGATGAAACAAAATTGAAGAAGGGCGAGGCCGCGGAAGAGGTAGAATCCATCATCCTCAATGAGGACGAGCCGAAAAAAACCGTCCAGGTCGGCAAAGCCCTAGAGCCAAGGATCAAGGAAGAGCTGATAAACTTCCTCAGGAGGAGGCAGAGTGTCTTCGCATGGAGTCACGCAGACATGCCTGGTATCGACCCTGAGATCATGACCCACAAGCTCAACGTGGACAGAGATACTAGGCCTATTAAACAGAGGTGAAGAGTCTACTCCAGAGAAAAGTATGAGGTCATCCAGGAAGAGGTGAAAAAGTTGGAAGAGGCCGAGTTCATAAGAGAGGTTACTTATCCAGAGTGGCTCTCAAACGCAGTCATCGTGCCTAAGGCCAATGGAAAGTAGCGAATGTGTGTATATTTCACAGACCTGAACAGGTCTTGCCCGAAAGACAGATATCCCTTACCTAGGATAGACCAGATGGTGGATGCAACGGCAGGGCACGAGCTCATGAGTTTCATGGATGCTTATTCAGGTTATAACCAAATCTTCATGGATGCCGAAGACTCTGAGAAGACAGCCTTCATTACTGACAAGGGGACGTACTGTTACAAGGTGATGCCCTTTGGTCTGAAAAATTCAGGGGTAACGTATCAACGTCTTGTCAATAAGATGTTCGAGGAGCAGATAGGTAAGACCATGGAGGTGTATGTGGACGATATGCTAACGAAGAGCCTGAAAGCATGTACTCACGTAGCGGACCTTGAGAAGACCTTTGATGTCATGGACTCATACAGAATGAAGCTCAACCCAGCGAAGTGTGTCTTCGAGGTAGGAGCCGGGAAGTTCTTGGGGTTCATCGTTAATCAGAGGGGGATTGAAGCAAACCCTGATAAGATCAATGCCTTGCTCGACATGAAGACTCTTAGGAGTATCAATGATGTTCAGAGACTCACTGGAAGGGTGGCGGCCCTTTACAGGTTTGTTTCTAGAGCCACGGACAAGTGTCTTCCGTTCTTTAAAGTTCTGAGAAAGGCCTTCTAGTGGGACGAAGAGTGTGAAAAATCCTTTGACCAACTCAAGTCCTACTTGGGGTCTCCCTTATTGCTGTCTCGGCCCATCATGGGGGAGAGGTCGTTTGTGTATCTGGCAGTCTCTGAATCAGCATCAGCGCAGCCATCATACGGGAAGAGGATGGAATCCAGAGGCCTGTGTACTTCAACAGTAAGGCCCTTCAAGGGTCTGAACAAAACTATCCCCGGATGGAGAAGTTGGCTTATGCCCTGATACATGCCTCAAGGAAGATGAAGCCTTACTTCCAAGCGCATTCCATGATAGTCCTCACTGACTCCCCACTAAGGCAGGTTCTGCACAAGCCTGAGAAGTCCGAAAGATTGATGACCTGGGCCATCGAGCTAGGAGAGTGTGATCTTACCTACCAGCCCAGGACAGCCATCAAAGGGCAGGCCCTCGCAGACTTTATTGCAGAGTTCACTTGGGAAGAGGCCGAGACAGAGAGGGGCTTGGATGGCGGCGAAGAGACGAACCTAAGTGTCTTCAGAGATTCGAAAGAGACTGCCCCGTACGTCTTCCGAGGCCGAGAAGAGGTTGTCCCACGCAAAACTCGGAGCAGAGTAGAAGAAAATGAAGAGGATCGATACATCTTCAAAAAGGGGGTTATGAGAGAAGGGGTCTTCTCATCAGATGCAGACGTATGGAGCCTCTTCGTTGATGGATCTTCCTGTGACAGTGGAAGCGGCGCGGGGCTGATACTCTCAGCTCCAGATGGAGCCAACATTGAGTATGCCTTGAGATTCAACTTCCGGCCTCCAACAACGAGTCTGAGTATGAGGCCATGATAGCAGGTCTCTTATTGGCAACAACTCTTCGAGTAAAGCGACTCCTACTCCATAACGACTCAAGGTTAGCTGTCAATCAAGTGTTGGGGGCATACGAGGCCAAAGACGAAAGGATGGCCAAATACCTAAAGAAGGTAAGAGGGTTGCTAGAGTATTTTGAAGAAGCAAAGATGAAGAGAGTACCTCGGCTGAGCAACAACCACGCTGATGCATTGGCAAGGCTGGCCTCGGCAATGAAGACAGATTTGGGAAAGACCATTCCAATCGAGGTCTTAGGAAAAGCAAGCATCGAGGAGGACCAGGTATGTAGCCCTTGTCACAATGTGAACCTAGGAGACTCATGGATCGACCTGCTCGTCAAATACCTAAGAGAGGGAGAGATACCTGAGTCCAAGATGGAAAGGAGAAAGTTGAGATATAGGGCTGCAAAGTTCTCATTAGTAGGAGACGTTTTGTACAAAAAGGGGTATCTACTGCCTCTGCTCAGATGTGTGCATCCTGTGGAAGTACCCCAGGTCTTACAGGAGGTTCATGGGGGTTCTTGCTCTAGACACATAGGGGTAAGACCCTTAGCCAAGAGGATCATCACTCAGGGATACTAGTGGCCTACCTTGTCTAAGGACGCTGTAGACTATGTGAAGAGGTGCGACAAATGTCAAAGGTTCGCCACCATCCCTCATCAACCTCATAAGCCTATGACGTCAATCTCTTCTCCATGGCCATTTGCGGTATGGGGAATTGACTTAGTAGGACCTTTGCCAAGAGCTGCCAACAACTATAGATTCTTGATAGTTGCCATTGACTACTTTTCAAAGTTGGTGGAGGCAGAACCGATGATAACAATTACAGAGCAGAAGACCTTCCAGTTCATTTGGAAGAACATCATATGCAGATATGGCCTCCCGAACACTCTCATCTCAGACAATGGGACCCAGTTCAAGAACTCCTCCTTAGAAAAATATTACCTAACGGTGGGGATTAAACAGTTCTTCTCATCTCCCGGTCGTCCTCAGGCTAATGGCCAGACCGAGGTCACAAACAGAACCATCTTGGACGGAATCAAGAAGAGGTTAGAATATGCGAAGGGTAGATGGACAGAAGAGGTCTGCGCAGTGTTATGGGCCTACAGAACTACAGCAAGGACACCAACGGGAGAAACCCCATTCATGCTGGCACATGGCTTAGAGACCGTCATACCAACGGAGGTAGGACTGCCGACTCATCGGATTCAGACCTATGACCCTGACAGCAATGGGGAAAAGAGAAGGATAGACCTGGATCTCATCGAAGAAAGAAGGGAAGACGCAGAGATCAGAAAGGCAGCCTACCAGCAGAGGGCAGCGAAATTCTACAACCAGAGGGTGAAGTCAAGACCCATTGTAGTAGGAGACCTAGTGCTAAAGAAGACTCTACAGAAGGCAAACAAGCTACACCCAAACTGGCATGGCCCCTACAAAGTAACGGAAGAGGTTGTTCCTAGCACTTACAGGCTAGAAAACCTAGAAGGAGATCCCTTCACTAACCCATGGAATGCTGACCATCTCAAGAGATATTATATATGATGTATAGAATTTTATGAAAATGTACTATCTTACTGAGAAGAGGTTATTAATAAAGATCAGTTTCCATATCAAGTTCTCATTTCTTTCTTTAAACCAGAAGTTTATTATGAGGCTAACCTCTTAGGCGATGACCTCAGACCCTCATAACATCACTCGGTGGTGACGAGGTCTGAGCTCATACACCTTGGTTAAATGACCTCAGACTCTTAACATCATTAATTTGGTGACATTATTATGAGGCTAACCTCTTAGGTGATGACCTCAGACCCTCATAACATCACTCGGTGGTGACGAGGTCTGAGCTCAGACACCTTGGTTAGATGACCTCAGACCCTCAACATCATTAATTTGGTGACATTTATTATGAGGCTAACCTCTTAGGTGATGACCTCAGACCCTCATAACATCACTCGGTGGTGACGAGGTCTGAGCTCAGACACCTTGGATAGATGACCTCAGACCCTTAACATCATTAATTTGGTGATGGTTATGAGAACAACATATTAAGTAATGACTTCAGAGATCATATAGCATTCAGAGACATTCAGAGGTCAAAATAAAGGAAGAGATTGGCATTCAGTAAGAAAGATAATATAGCAATCAGAGGCATCGATTACAAATATTCATTACGAAGAACTGATGTTACAAATTACAAATTACAAGTGAAGTTACAAGTTAAAAAGGACTAAGGCTCTGAGGGGGGAACATTAGTAGTCTCGTCTGGGTTGACCTGATCAACATTAGTCACCTCAGCCACGTCATCAGCAGGATCTACCCCTCCGAGCTCGGTCACTCCAAGAGTCGTAGTATCGGCTGGAGCAGCGGCCTCGTCTTCTACCTCTTGCAGAGCCTGAGCAAATTAGGGGTCGGCAAAGCCGAGGCCCACAAAGTCGGAGGCCTTCAGAGTGCCGACCTCCTTCCCTCTGACCTCGGCCCATTTGGTAGTGGCCTTGATACCTCTTTCGAGGTATTCAAAGCCAAAACCCACGAACTCCTCAGAGACTTTGTAGTCTGAAATTATTTTCTCTGAGGCCTCTGCAAGGGCAGCCTTCACAGCCGCGTTGACCTTTCGCTGCAGAGCATCATCTTTATCCTTCAGGGCCTTGGCGTGATTTTGGACGAGCACTGAAATATCTTTTTCCAAACCCTGGGCCTTCTTTTCAGAATTCTTGGCCTTATTCTCAGAGTTCTGCAACTCTGTCTTTAGGCGGTCAACCTCGGCATTCAGGGCGCTCTCGACCTTCTCAGCCTCCTGCCCCTTCTGAATGAGGGGCAATTTCCTCATGGCCCAGTTCGACAGTTGGTACATGGCAGTCACACCCTGCACAGTCAATGAAGAGTTTAGATGGGAATAAAATCAGACGTTACACATAAAATTATTGACAAAAGAAACAAGTCATACCTGGACGGCTCTGTGAAGGCCGAACTCAACCATCATGGAGGTGTCCATGGCTCGGTAAAAACACTTATCTGCCTCGGTCATCACATTAGCAAGTGCGTCCATGGCCTGTCTGCTGTTGTCGACCACGCTATCAGTGAGCTTCAGCTGGTCCAGACGAGCCGACAGGGTGTCGGCTGAGATGGGGATCGCAGCGTCTGAGGTCCTCTTTTGCCTCAAGGTCGGCCTCTGATCCTCATAGGCTGGGACCTCGGGGTCCCTCTTCTTGGAACCTTCGGATTTGGATGTAGTGGGAGCTGGAGGAGGAGCATTCAGACCAACCTTCTTCACAAGCCTTGCCAAACTTGGAGCTGCCATCTCCCACTGTTCGTCTGGGATACCTGGTAGTCTCTCTGCAAAAGTTAAAAGATAAGGGTTAGAGATTAGATATAAATGAGTTCAGAGGTTAAACTTGAAAAAGAAAAATCCTTACCAAAGTCAACAAGGGGGCTCCCACCCAGGCTCGTCCCTGAGAGAAACTGAGGGGTCAGCAAATGCTCGAACTTAACAAACAAGCCATGTGCCCCTTGGTCTTGTAGGGCCTTTACCTTTTTGCTATTTGGAAGACTTAGGCCAGGATCGGCCCTTGCATACATGGTGACCTTACCCCATCTGAGGGGTATCCTTGGCTCAAAAGTGGAAGAGGGAACAGATGAGCCAAATTCCCATGCCCCTGAGACGAAAAAATATCGGGGCTTCCAATTGTGATTCGAGGTCTGAGTGACCTGGAGCATCTTCTTCTCAGGCCTCCGAGCCATGAAGTGATAGTAGCTCGGATGGTTTTTGGCCTAGGTAGGGACGTAACGACCAGCAAATACCTGAACTGGGAGGTCAGAGTGGTGGACTGCCCTCCACAAGATGATGACCCCTATAATAACTCTCTAAGCATTGGGAGAGAGCTGCGAGGGGGCCAAATTGATGAAAGAGAGAATGGACCTGATGAAGGGGTGAATGGGTAGGCGAAACCCTAACTTGAACATCTGCTCGTACAAGCAGATTTCTCCATCTCGGCCATGATAGGCCCTCTCTTCCCTCAGAGGTCTCCTTAACTTGATGGAAGGGCTTATGGAGTATAAGTACCTAAAGCACAGAAGGTCTACCTCAGTGACTGTGCTCTCGAACTCGCCTGCTTCAGAGATGTCAACATCACTTTCAGCATCCTCATCATCGTCAAGCTCAACGTCGGCCCGAGCAGACGTAGACGAGTGACGAGGGAATCTCTAAGCGAACTCAGCCCCTGTAACGACCGATAGAGGGATGACATCAAGAATGGGTGGCACATCCACATTTGGATCAACAAGTTCGACCTCTGAAGAATAATTTGAGGTGCTTGAGCCATTCTGGGACGAGGCTCGGCTGGAGACCTCGGCCTGGTCAGGGTCCTGACCAGGCCGAGGTGTAAAATCCATGGCTTCTTAGAAAGAGTCCATAGACATGGGGTCTGAGGTGGAAGACTCAGACTCAGACATCGGCAATGGGTTGGCAGAGACGTCTGTCTGATAAAAGTTCTCAGGAGGATCAGGATATACCACCTTGAGAGGTCGGGGAAAGAGAGGTCTAATAGGTAACTCCTGAGACCTACGAGCTTCTTCCTGAACTCTCTCTATTTGCCTATTTTTTTCTAAGGTCTTCTCTCTAAGAGAAAGGAAGTACTCAAGAAGTTGGTACAGGGGTCTGAGCATCAGAGGATGACCCAAGACTTGGGACGACCCTAAACTTGGGAAAAATCTCTAAAGTTACAAACACGCTTGGCTTATAAAATGAAGAAGCCTAAAGATCAAACTAAGAAGTTTTCAAGAAAACCTAGTTCGCCTGAGTTAATGGAACTCGCCGGAAAACTCAAAGAACTACCGAAAAACTCAAAAATACGCCGGAAAACGTAAACCAAATAGCAGAAATAGAGGAAATGAAAAGGAAGAAGTACCTGGAAAATGAATCGACGAGTGAGATGAGGAATACTTGCAAGAAAATTGATGAAATCCTCTGCAGATGAGTGCTGATCGAAGAAGTTCAGGAGAGAGAAATTTGCAAGAAACAGCGTGCGCGGGAAAGAAAAGAGGAAGAAGAAAGAGAAAGGAAGGGTTTAACCCCTTAAATACTTGGGTACACTTCCCAAGGCCCATCATTGCCTTAGGAAAACCCAAGGGACAACTACTGACAGCACACGCCAACCAAATTTGCATGCTATATCTTGGGATAGGTGTCATACAGATGTTAACTTGGGACGGATAGGCCTCGGTGGTGAAGCAATCCCCTAGCCACTTTCTCTCGCATATGACTAAGGGCTGGGAGGTGATTGATATTCCCCAAGTGTTACCTCGGCCCAGAGTTACCAACCTCGGCCGAGATGATGGCCGAGATATTGATCAACTTAAGACAAGCCGTGGGCCCATGATATCATCCCTCGGCCAGACCAGGGTCGGCCCAGGCCGACACTACCATCTACACTGCCAAGGGGCACTGCGCGCATCACAGGCATCAACAGCACTCACGTACACCTGGGTATGGCATCCTCGGCCAAGGGTGGGCCGAGGTAACAGGGAGCCGACCCTCAACTTGGAACCGGTTCAACCTCGGCTTGGGACGATGTCACAAGAGGCCTTAGTAATCACCAACATGGGACTATCCCTACCTCGGCTGGGGCTGACCTAGCATAATGTCTCGGCTGAGATCAGGACGAGTTTCCTTATGAAACTTCTCGGATTGAACGGACATCAAGCCTTTACACCTCGGCCTCTCCCAGGCCGAGGTCATTCACCAACATGACTGTCGAGCATCTGTTGACATTTGGATAAGGACACCTGGGCACAAATCAGTTGTAACAAGATTATTCTCCACATGTGGGAGAATATTTCATCATCATTACTTACATGTGACAGTGAGAGATGGCATTCCCACATTGGTGAGGATATCACACACATGCTCATTGCATGTATGGGGGGTACATTACGCCCCCTAGGCACTATATATAGGGGTCATCCCCTACCTTGCAAAGGGATCCTAGTTATTAAACCCTAGCTGAAACTCTGTCTAAATATACAGTATAAAGAGAGAGCTTGAGAGAATTGTATCTATGGCCATTAGTGTCTTCATTCAGTGATATTACTCACACACTCACAGTGGACGTAGGCCAGATTGGCTGAACCACTCATATTCCGGTGTTGATTCCTCATATTCTCACCTTATTCTCTTATCTTTTTATATAGCTGTGCTGCCATTGTTATTCATATATTGAGCTTGGAAACACCTTACCTGGTGGTTCTGATTCTTAGCATCATCACCCCCCATCAAAAAGACCCCCCCGACCGTCCCAAATAGCGTCCCAAAAAGTATTTGAGACGGATAAACCATCTTTTGGGACTATTAGGCCACTGTCTCAAATGCTTCTTTTTTGTAGTGATTAACATGTGATCCCCCTTCTGCATCATTACCTCCAACTTGGGTTTCCCCTTACGCAACACCATCCTTTCCCGCAGCATGTTGCTCAGCTATGGGCTTAGTTGTAGGGGTTGTCTTCTTAGGTACCCTATTTATTTTTTCCCCTTTTTTTGGTCTTGGTTGGGCGTTGTAGCATCCTCGTCCATTTCAGCCAGTTAGGCCATCAAGAGCTCAAGGTCAATTTCCTCACCTGGAAATAAAGGAAATTGAAGAAAGGTTAAAACTAAAGCATCGGTAATATACTACCCATGAAAAATTGAAGTTATAGGAAAAAGATCACTACTTGTCGTAGTCATTTTCTCCATCAATTGTTTGTTGGGGAAGTACCCTTGACTATAGATATTGTTGGAAGTAGATAGTACACTAAACCTCTTAGACTTATTGCTAAGGCCCGCACCGTCCTCAACTCTCTTGGCCTCTTTACTGTTTAGAGGAAAATTGTTAAGAACTGCACACAAAAATAGATATTAGTACAAGATGCAGCAAAAAAGTTATGAAAATAAATGTATGAAAGTCTATTGCATAAATAACATGACCTATTTGGGAAGGAAGCCCCCAAGTCCGCGACTTCCTAAAGGTTTTCTCTCATTCACTCTCGTCGGGGTGAATTTCCCAACCGTCCCCATAAATGAAGAAAAACATTTTGTTCTAGTTTATTACACTAGAAGGCCTTTTAGTATACAAATACTCCTTATTATTCCGCAGCGTGAAATAGTAGTACCACCTAAGATCCACAGAGTTCTACTTGTGCATATAAAAGTGAAAGAACTTTGCAGGAGTAATGTCCCTCTTGAATTTCTTATACCAAAGCAACATGGACTTAAGAATGGCCCTCCAAGCATTCGGGTCTAATTTACTTGGGGCCAAATTAATTTAGCCCAAAATCTTCCTGATTGGGCTTGGAACTGGAAACCACAACCCTTAGAGGAAGGCGTGCAGATGAAAACAAACTCTCCCATTGGTGTCGCAAAACATGACCTCTATTTTACAGAGGGGAGTGTACAGAAAACAAATGGTGGGAATTCAATCTTTGCGGACACTTGAGAAACCCACTCTTCGGTCATTATACACCTGTATTCCATTGCCGTAGGAGATTTGTCCTTGGCCTGACTAGAAGACTCCCCAAGTATATTTCTAACTTCAACTGGAATAGCAGAAGTCCAAGCAGCTGCAGTAGCAATTCCTTCAGCCTGAGGATATGTACTATAATTTGTATCTTCTTTCATAGCTTCTATAGACTTAGTCTTGTCCATACAATCCAGCGATTCTATGGAGTTAGAATCAAGGACTATGAAGTTTGGGCAATCTTCGAGTGTGTAGGGACCAATCTTCGAGTGTGCAAAGAGGAATCTCAAGAGGGGAAATGCCGAATTTCCATCTCCAGAAGTTGTTTAGAAACTGTGAAGGATCCTGACTCATAGAGCTGGGATGAAGCCTAAAAAGCAGAAGGGCTCCTCAATTAGGTGCCATAACCACTATGGTCAAAAGAGCCTCTTAGAGGCTGCGACATTTTTTGTAAAATAATAATGGAGTCGAGAGAAATTTTAAAACAATTGAAGCAAAGGAAAAGAAAGGGTTGGAGCCAATATGAAAGATGTAACCATAAAAAATGGTCCTAACAGAAATTTATGCCGCAACCAATCAGTTTAAAAGGACAGACTACGGCCAAGGGTATTTTGATGGGTTTAGTAAAAGATGCAGGGATTGGTACAAAGGCCTTTTCTAAGGCAATTGTTGGTAGGAGTTAAAGTATGGACACAACATATATACAATACGAAGACGCTAAGCTTGTCGCAACAGATGGATAGACATGTCAGATGTTCAAACTCTTAGATTGAGAGGATTCAAAACTAAACCCTAAGGTTTTTGTCCAAGAATTCCATAAATGGGTTATGTTCTAACCCTAATCCTATTCAAATACCAACATTATCCATAAAAAACCTAGCTTCTACACAAATCCAAGAAATTCAAATTCCACAACAGTTGATTCAAGTATAACGGGATTTAGTTTCATCTAAACATCACAACAGTTGGTTCAATTATAGAGGGGTCTAGTTCAATAAATTCATTCATCATGGATTCAAACAGAGATAAAAAACATTTATCGAAACAAGAATTCCAAAAAATACTAAAGATAAATGAGGTTTTGTGTAACACCCCGTAATTTTGAGGATTTAGTATTGAATTATTTTTGGGAGAAATAAATATTTAAATTGGAGAAACATAAATTTATAATTTGGAGAATTTATTTGAGTGGGAAGAATTATTTATATTTGACGACTTTAAGTTAAATTGTTCGAATTAATGTGTGTCGCATTTTTTAGGTCAAAATTTGGAGAATGTTATAAAGTATTTTGGATGACGATTGTGAGTGCGCGGTTGAGTCCGGATGGGTCTAGATAGTCAGAAAAGAGTACTCGGGGGTAGTAACCGGGTCTCGGGACATATTTGGGCATAACCGGACCCACACGTGGTGATTCGGGCCATTTTAATTAGGACCATGTGGACAAAAACGGGATTATGGGTTTTAAACCTAATTGGGGAAGTGTTGAACGACAATTAACAATTCTTAACCTAGGGTTTGAGAGAGACACAGAGGAAAGAAATCAAGAAGCAAATTGGGGACCTTTTTGGAGACAAATCGAGGGACACATGAGTGTTTGTCATCAACACCTTCTCTATGCCAATTGATCAGATTTTACGAACAATTAGAGGCAAGTGGTTGACTGTTGTAATTATTATTGATGATAATCAATTCATATTATAGGAGGTGTAAAGACCTAAATTCGTTTTTGGGAGGGCTATTGCATGAAATGGGTTTTTATGAAATTTAATCTGTTGGGTGATTTGACAGTCAAATTAATGTTATAGAGGTATTAAGTATTTATTGGTATAATAATCATAATAAAACACCACTGTTAGAGTTGAATTTATTGTGATTATGGGATTAGATTGGTGAATAATAATTGGGATTTTACCATAGGAATTTTGTGTTCTTGAGTGGGTAAAGATTCATAATAGGTTTAGATGATGATTATAGTTCATGATAGATGTAAAAAGATGATAAATAGGTTGGATTGAGGTTAGAATTTGAGAAAAGAAACCTTAGATTTTCGTCAATGGCTGAACAGCAAGCCGGAGAAGAAAGGGAACTGGTCGATCGATCGATCAACCCAGGGGATGGATCGATCGATGGTCCCAAATTTTTGACAGTTCACCTAGTTTTATATATAAGGGGGAAATTATATTTAATTCAATTCCTATGCTTTATTTAGTGATAAATAAATTGGAGGCACCTACTCCTAACAAGTATGGGGAAAAGTAATTAGAGTTAGGGAGGATTTACGTGAGGGACTTTATGGATAAATTAGGGGAATTAGATTCCAAATCTAATTATATACGGATTGAGTGAGCAAGTCCAGGTAAATTGGTTGAGCAACGCCAAGGTGTTAAATTAATTATGGAGATAAACAAATTTATTTGGAGTCAGAATATAGACATGAAAAATATTTAGTTACGGGCCAAGTGAGCGAGTCCGGGTATGTTGTTTGAGTGACACAAGGTAATAAATTAATTAATGTGTAAATTAATTAAATTAGAGTCGAATCATAGACTTGGGTAAATATTATATAATTTAATGTTCAAATTATTTATATTAGATTCGGACCATAGACTCGGGGGAAATATTATATTAATTGACGTGTGAATTAAATAAATCATAGTCTGACCATAGACTCGGAAAGATGATAAATTATTAAGTGAGAAAATTAATTGATTTGAGTCGGGACAGAGACTCGGGAAATTACAGGCTAGTGTTACGGGTTTTTGAGTACACGATAAAGCCGGGGTTTATATTATATATATACGTTGTAGTGATAGTATATATATATGTGTATATATTACGTGTGCTATTAAATATCAGTCACTAGATATTTATTTAATTTATATACTCTAGCCTTATCGAGGGAGGTTGAGTGATGTGGGTGAATACCCTAGATTGAGGAGTAGGGTGAGTATATCCCCAGGTCATAGCGTCTGGTATATGGGTGAGGGGGCATATGTCACTTTAAGGGAAGGAATATGACTACCTCCACTATGTTTATATTTTGGGCTAGGTCGGTGAGCGATTCCAACTTGGGTAACTAGGTTATGTGAGCACACCTAGTGAGATAGCACTTTAGAGGAAATCATCCGGTGAGGGTATACTCGGAGGAATGGATGTACATATATATATATATATATATATATATATATATATATATATATATATATATATATATATGTGTGTGTGTGTGTGGTTGTTCTTAGTAAAGGTACGTATATAATGGTAGTAAATATTATATGCGAGAAATGATATAGTGTGTGATGTATACACTTTATATAACTTTTGTCACGGTTATATGTTATGATTTAAAAGAAATTAATTAAGTTAATTGGTGAGATAAATTATAATCCAGGAATTATGATGCTCGGGTTCGAGTAGTATGGCAAGAGGAGATTATACCAGGACTAGTTGGATGGGGTAGTACAACTAGGTGGGGTTAAAGTAACCGTCAGGTGCGCACATTAGTGAAGGGGTGAGTATGTCCTCAAGGGAGTGTGACATTAACTTAAATATGAAGCGCATTCATGCATTTTAAATTACTGTAGTTAATTCACTTTCTAAATATTTTCAAAATGTTTTGGATTCTAACAATTGCTATTAAACTATTTTCAAAACCTTTTAGGTGTCCAGCCACAGGGACGCCAGACTTGATATTCTATTCCAGGGACACGGAGCTGTGACATATGTGGATGCTAGCAGGAGTTTGTATTAGACGCATCGTTCATTCCTTCCTACAGTAGGAATCATTTATCAGTTTCAGTTTCCTTAGGGCATGTCACCCAGATTCTTCTGTTGTAGTTTTCACTTGTATTTTTCTAGTGTGGGTTGATTGTTGTTGGACTATTTACTTTGGTGGCCGATGGTTTATTCGACAAATTGTTTAATTAATTATTCAGTTGATTTAATTTTAGTTGTGTGAATGGTTTATATTAATCTCCGCATGTACTGTTTGGTTTAATTAAAAGATAAAATTTGGCACCAGCTTTTTTGAATACTAGGTGGTTAGTAAGTTTTAAAAAGGTTTTCGACAGTGATGTTAAGGATGAACCAACTGGCATTCATGTTTTACTTTAGTATAGGACTGATCAGCCGGTATTTTATTAGGAGGGGTGTCACAGATGGTATCAGTGCATCAAGTTCTAGTGTCCTTAGGATCTGTGCGACTTTTCACGCTTTAGCTTAGCGTCCTTTGATGTAGAGCCTTTTCATAGGATTGTTGTATTCTTATACGTATGCGTATTTACGTTCTTCTTCTAATTACTTTATATTTGAGGGTGAACTTATAGGATTTGATTCTCATTCCAGATGCCGCCCATAAGAGAGAGCAGCTAGGGCAACAGGGGGAGATGAGACTAGAGAGGCTAATCAGGAGCCAGAGTTACCGCAACAACTGCCAGAGATGATTTTGGGAGCACATGTAACTGAATTAGTGGCACAGGAAGTTGAAGCAACAATGGTTGCAATGGCAAGGTACTTTCCACGAGATCAGCCACAGGCGTTAGTGGTACCGGATGTTCAGGCCCACTCGGGGCCGTCAGGGTGGCAGCAATTACGAGAGGTTTTTTAAAAAGGGCATTCGCCAGAGTTTCGAGGGGGTTCAGATGTGGTGCTAGCGTGTCAGTGGAAGAGAGATATCCATCATCACCTACGCATGGTAGATTGCAATGAGGTGCAGAAGCAAATGGTATCCACTTTTAGGTTAATGAAAGCATCGCTACAGTGGTGGGAGTCGATCACCATAGTTGAGGAAAGGGATACATTAGCTATTGCAGAGTTTTGGGTGCGATTCGATCACAAGTGTTTTTTGCCAGCAGTGGAGATCGAAATATGGAGAAAATTTAGAGAGGTGGCTCAGGGGGACCGTTCAGTGGCTGATTACGAGGAAGAATTCACTCATTTAGCAAATTTTGTACTGGATGAGGTACGAGATGAAGAAAATATAAACCAAGGTTCATGGATGGGTTAGTCTGGAAGATCAGACAACATTTAATTGGTAATCCCACATTAGAATCTTATACAGATGTCATTAATGCAAAATTCCTTCACTGTCAGGAATATCACTTCCACGTGAAAGAAAGCAGGAAGGGAGTGGAAACCAGCCAATCGAAGAAAGAAGGAGGGAACAATACCAGTGGAGTATCCCAGCAGCATACAGGGGGAGATCAAGGGCAAGATTTCCGATAGAGAAATCATGCCAAATAATTTAGAGCTGGAGGCTATCAGTAGGATGGACAGGAATTCCGACAAGGCTAGAAAAGATGGGATCAGTGGCAGGGTGAATTTATTAGTAGGTGTTTCGTTTGTGCGGAAGCGGGACACATGAAGAGGGATTGTCCTAAGCAAGGCAGGGGTCAACTACAGGATGAGGTCTTGTATGTACAGCCACTACAATAAGTCGTGGGTGCATTCGAGTAGAGGGGAAGCTTCTCCGGAACCCGAGGAACGGCCATTGTAGCTAGAGTATGGAGGTAATCATCTTTTATCCTATGGGCATGGGGTGTGTCTCGAGTGACAGTGAGGTTGTCACAATATAAGAATTATTTTCATTAGAGTTCACAGGTAAGTGGAATTTAGTGGGTGAACTGGCTGTAGCAGACATAATATGTAGGTAAAATTTATGTGGGGTAGCAGAGTTCTTTGGTGTTATCCATGAGAGAGTGGAGGTGTACACTGAGGGAAGGTTAGAATTATGCGAAGGGTTACTACATTCGAGGATTATGGGAGTAGGGTTGATAATTTTCCCAAATATTGGCTGGATAGTGATGGATTTGAACTACTGTGGAGAGTGAGGGTAAGTTTTGGTGTTTGAGACACCAGGGTGTGATTGGTACTAAGTATCACCTGAGAGGGCGTTTATCCTATATATGTGTGTGTATATATGTTGTATTGTGTGGTGCGATAGACACATAGTGAGGTATTGTGTTCTCACATTTTATCCCGATAAGTAGGGGTGTTTACTAAAGTGAATCAGGGTGATTAGATTTATTTTCGAGCAGGGAGAGATAGCTCGGGGTTTATTTTTCTCAAGAACTAGTGATAGTAATGGCGCGGTACTTTATGGTATCTTTTGTAGCATAGGGGTAGATGTATGTACTTTTGTGTTAAGAGACAAGTATTCGGGGGTACGTGTTATGGATTGAGGGTCTAACGGATCTCAATGACCGACGATGTTAGGTAGTAGTGTATCGATGGGGTTCATTGTTTGGATTTCGCAATGCGAGACATCCCACGCATGAAACTTAGCGCAACATTGGAAGTGGGGAGATGTTTGGACGTTAGTTCATGGGTTGGGTACCCCGGCCAGTATATATATATATATATCTGTGTGTGTGTGTGTGTGTGTGTGTGTGTGTGTGTGTGTGTGTGTGATATGACTACGGGTTGAAAGTTATATTATGAGTTACGGCTATCATAGTCAGGTAACTTTTGTGCGATTAAGCACGGACATAGGGTGTATGGGCACCCAAGCAAATTGAGGCAACTTTTGTGCGGTTAATTACAGGTACAGGGTGTATGGGCGCCCTGGTTAATTAAAATACATATTTGTGTAACTTATAGTTAAAAAGTGGGAGAGATAGATATAGAGAGCTTAGAGGAACTTGACTAGAGAGTGATATTCGAGACTTGGATCACTAGGCTCATCTTAATTTCGAGGACGAAATTCCTTTGTAAGGGGGGAAGTATGTAACACCCCATAATTTTGAGGATTTAGTATTTAATTATTTTTGGGAGAAATAAATATTTAAATTGGAGAAACTTAAATTTATAATTTGGAGAATTTATTTGAGTCGGAAGAATTATTTATATTTGGCGACTTTAAGTTAAATTGTTCGAATTAATGTGTGTCACATTTTTTAGGTCAAAATTTGGAGAATGTTATAAAGTATTTCGGATGATGATTCTGAGTGCGCGGTTGAGTCCGGCTGGGTCGAGATAGTCAGAAACGAGTACTCGGGAGTAGTAACCGGGTCTCGGGGCATTTTTAGGCATAGCCGGGGCCACACGGCCATTTTAATTAGGCCCATATGGCAAAAAATGGAATTATGGGTTTTAAACCTAATTGGGGAAGTGTTGAACAACAGTTAACAATTCTAAACCTAGGGTTTGAGAGAGACACAGAGGAAAGAAATCAAGAAGCAAATTGGGGACCGTTTTGGAAACAAATCGAGGGATAAGTGAGTGTTTGTCATCAACACCTTCTCTACGCCAACGGATCAGACTCTACGAACAATTAGAGGCAAGTGGTTAACTGTTGTAATTATTCTTGATGATAATCAATTCATATTATGGGATGTGTAGAGACCTAAATTCGTTTATGGGTGGGTTATTACATGAAATGGGTTTTTATGAAATTTAATTTGCTGGGTGATTTGATAGTCAAATTAATGCTATAGAAGTATTCAATATTGATTGGTATAAGAATCATAATAGAACACCAGTGTTAGAGTTGAATTTATTATGATTGTGGGATTAGATTGGTGAATGATAATTGGGATTTTACCATAGGAATTTGTGTTCTTGAGTGGGTAAAGACTCATAATATCAATGATGCTAAAAGGTTTAGATGAGGATTCTAGTTAATGATATATGTAAAAAGATGATAAATAGGTTGGATTGAGGTTGGAATTTGAGAAAAGAAACCTTAGATTTTCGTCAATGACTGAACAGCAAGCCGGAGAAGAAAGGGAACTGGTCGATCGATCGACCGACCGAGGGGATCGATCGATCGATGGTCCCAGATTTTTGATAGTTCACCCAGTTTTATATATAGCGGGGAAATTATATTTAATTCAATTCCTATGCTTTATTTAGTGATAAATAAATTGGAGGCACCTATTCCTAACAAGTATGGGGAAAAGTAATTAGAGTTAGGGAGGATTTACGTGAGGGACTTTATGGATAAATTAGGGGAATTAGATTCCAAATCTAATTATATACGGATTGAGTGAGCAAGTCCAGGTAAATTGGTTGAGCAACGCCAAGGTGTTAAATTAATTATGGAGATAAACAAATTTATTTGGAGTCAGAATATAGACATGAAAAATATTTAGTTACGGGCCAAGTGAGCGAGTCCGGGTATGTTTTTGAGTGACACAAGGTAATAAATTAATTAATGTGTAAATTAATTAAATTAGAGTCGAATCATAGACTTGGGTAAATATTATATAATTTAATGTTCAAATTATTTATATTAGATTCGGACCATAGACTCGGGGGAAATATTATATTAATTGACGTGTGAATTAAATAAAATCATAGTCTGGCCATAGACTCGGAAAGATGATAAATTATTAAGTGAGAAAATTAATTGATTTGAGTCGGGACAGAGACTCGGGAAATTACAGGCTAGTGTTACGGGTTTTTGAGTACACGGTAAAGCCGGGGTTTATATTATATATATACGTTGTAGTGATAGTATATATATGTGTATATATTACGTGTGCTATTAAATATCAGTGATTAGATATTTATTTAATTTATATACTCTAGTGCTATCAAGGGCGATTGCGTGATGTGGGTGAATCCCCTAGCTTGAGGAGTAAGGTGAGTATATCCCCAGGTCATAACGTATGGTATATGGATGAGGGTCTTATCTGACTTTCAGGGAAGGAATATGACTGCCTCCACTACGTTTATATTTGGGATAGGTTGGTGAGTGATTCCAACTTGGGAAACCAGGTTATGTGAGCACACCTAGTGAGATAGCAATTTAGAGGGAATCACCCGGTGAGGGTATACTCGGAGGAATGGATGTACATATATATATATATATATATATATATATATATATATATATATATATATGTGTGTGTGTGTGTGTGTGTGTGTGTGTGTGTGTTCTTAGTAAATGTACGTATATAATGGTAGTAAATATTATATGCGAGAAATAATACAGTGTGTGATGTATTCACTTTATATAACTTGTGTCACGGTTATATGTTATGATTTAAAAGAAATTAATTAAGTTAATTGGTTAGATAAATTATAATACAGGAATTATGATACTCGGGTTACAGCAGTATGGTAAGGGGAGATTATACCAGTACTAGTTGGACGGGGTAGTACAACTAGGTGGGGTTAAGGTAACCGTTAGGTGCGCACATTAGTGGAGGGGTGAGTATGTCCTCTAAGGAGTGTGATATTAACTTAAATATGAAGAGCATTCATGCATTTTAAATTACTGCAGTTAATTCACTTTCTAAATATTTTCAAAATGTTTTGGGTTCTAACCCTTGCTATAAAACTATTTTCAAAACCTATTAGGTGTCCAGCAACAGGGATGCCAGACTTGATATTCTATTCCAAGGACACGGAGTTGCGGCATATGTGGATGCTAGCAGGAGTTTGGATTAGACGCATCGTTCATTCCTTCCTAGAGTAGGAATTATTTATCAGTTTTAGTTTCCTTAGGGCATGTCACCCAGACTCTTCTGTTGCAGTTTTCATTTGTATTTTTCTAGTGTGGTTTAATTGTTGTTGGACTATTTACTTTGGTGGCCGATGGTTTATTCGGCAAATTGTTTAATTAATTATTCAGTTGATTTAATTTCATTTGTGTGAATGGTTTATATTTATCTCCGCATGCAATGTTTGGTTTAATTACAGGATAAAATTTAGCACCAGCTTTTTGGAATACTAGGTGGTTAGTAAGTTTTAATAAGGTTTTGGACAGTGATGCAAAGGATGAACCAACTGGGATTCCTATTTTAATTTGGTATAGGACTGATAACCCGGTATTTTATAAGGCGCGGTGTTAGATTTTGATTCAAAAAGTTACCTTGAAATCAGAAGAAGATGATTGCTCAGCCTCTTATAGCCTTAAATCACCGCTAAAAGCTCGCCGAAAAACTCAAAGAAAGGAAGGGCAAAGATTTGCTCTCGATTCGCTCTCAAAGGTCTGGAAAAGTAATAAAGTCCACGACCATACCCATTTATATAAGAAGGCATGGGGAGGTGAAACGTCGCTTTGGAAGTGACTGCACTACAAAGATTACACACCCTAACAACCTTGGCCTCACATTAAGCCGCAACACCAAATCACCCCTTGGCACTACGTCTTGCGGTATTATTGATGTGACTAATATAGTCCCCTGTCGCGGCCCATACTGACAGAAGGCTGTTGCCATAGAACAAGGCGGTTGCGGTCTTACGCTTATATGGCTCCCCATTTACTTGTCGTTGCCCTGACCTAGATAGGCTGTGGAACCTACAAGACTAGTCTTCATAGCAAGCCACAACATCTTCAGATAAGCTATTACCTGGGTAGAAACAATCCGCAACCCTTATTCATAACTTTCGACTGGGACCAAACAAGCTGCAACCCTTACTCATAGCTGTTTTCCCATCAAAGGGATTACTCTTCAGATTTGTTCACATGTCACATGCTTCGAGCACGTGACACATCTTACATACCTCCTATAAATAGAGGTCCACACCTCAAGAAAGGGGGATCTAGGTACGAGATCCAGATTCGAGATAATCACTCTTGGCGAAGCCCTGCTAAAATCTCTACACAACCCCAATACAACTTTGGGGCTACTCACCTACCTTGTAGCCATCTCCCCGGCTTGCTTGGAACCATTACAAACATGTATTCTTAACTTTAAACTCTATTGTATGCATTTTATGTTTATGAAAACTTGTACTACAACATGTATATTATATGAGGGGGGGAGCAAAGTGGACGTAGGCTCGTTTTGAAAGCCAAACTCATTTATATCTTGTGTTTTGTCTCTCTTTACTTGCTTATATTTATTTCACAGTTGACTTGTTAGTAACGACGTGTGTCTAATTTCTCGTATCATCAATGGTAATGAGTCGCTTGCGGTGTTTCTCTTCACAAATATACTTGAAGGAAAAACAACCATGTTACAGAGTATACAACCCTAATTCAGTCAATCATAACCATGTTATGCATTGTGGTGAATTTTGAATCTTATAAATTTTCAAAATAGACAATTTCTTTTATCTTGTGGCATATGGGCTTTGGTATTTGATTTTGTTTTGACAGATGGTAAAAATCGGATATGGGTTTTGCAAGATGGGTTGAAGTTGGTAACATAATTAGATATGGAATGTAAATGAAATTATATGATTTCTATCATTTTATGGTAGATATTAATAATTAATGGTATTTACAGAAGGGTTAAACATGAAATGTTTATTTTATTTCCTTTTGGTATAGTTTGATGAGCATAAAGATCAAGTGGGTGAAAAGAGAATCTTATGATTCATTATCCTAGATGCGCAATGTCCAAATCTTGCAGGAAGAAACCCAATACAGTGCTTATGATTATAATCATCTATTCTAATGATGTGTATGGTTAATGTATATAATTTTAGGCACTAAGAAAGAAAAAGTGTCGACTAGCCAAAGCTAAGGCTATACTACAATGATGTGTTTATAGTTGACTTGTTGACAAATTAAAGTAAAATTGAAATAATTTTTAACTCGAGTCAGTTGAAAAGCATATCAGCCCGAACATAAAGGTTTTTTCTGTTTTGCACAAACAAGTTGGAAAATGAGCATTTGTATCACATAGACCCAGATTTATGGGTTACCCATAGTCAACCCTGTAATGCCCCGATCCAGATTAGAGTTATCATTGGAATGACTTGTATCCGAACCAAGGTGTTATGGGGGAGGGGGATAAAACATTTTATTAAATTGGAAAATTGTTGCCGCATTATACTTCAAGAAAACCTTTGATTTCTGTTATTGTGAGAAGGTGAGGCCCATATTGTGCAAGTTAATATTCAATTAACAATTTAATAAGTAAACTTTTGATAAGATTTAATCCCTAAATAAAGCATAAATCCCTGCATTATTACAATTTCCAAATAGTTCGAGTTCAAACCAACATGTCTTAACAAAACATGAGGCATTACGGTTCAACATAAATTCATGGATTAAAATCGATTACAAAGCCTCTTATGACGACTAGAACTTTTCGCGGCCTTTCCAACGTCCTTACTCGATATACCACCAGTTGTACCCGGGGTTTTGGAAAATAGGGTATGATCAAAATGCCCAGTAGAGTTGGAGATAATAGAAATAGTTATCATAGCAAAATACTATACATATACAATGTATTTTAATAATTCTGAAAACCATCATTGTCCCATATTTATTAATTATCATTAACGATTATCTTAGTTAACATTTAACCATCCTAACAATATTCAAGATGTCTTCATTATATTCAACTGGGTTATTATTTATCTATAATAACAAGATTCTGTAACTTAGTCATAAATGCACATACATGCAATGCCTTGGGCTACGTGGCCACTCACACTTATCATTTTTGGTGTCCCATGCCAGGGACGTAATTAATTGCAATTATGTGATCCACATAATTATTGATGAATTCTTATTCATTCATTAGTTTAAGTTTCATGAATTTTTCTCATTCGTTACTTAACATTATTTTTGGAATTTTGCCAACAAACACTCTTGGACTTCGTGGCCTCACACCACCAGCCTCCACCTCCATTTACTACTGTTGTTGGTTTGGGTCTTTCACCACTAGGGACGTCATGCCCTCCTTAATTATGTTCTCTCGACATCATCCGAATATCATTTATCTTTCATGTGTTTAACATTATTCTCAATGTTCACGCTCAACTTATCCGATTTTAATATCAAAACTCATTATTAGTCTTTACATCCTACGAGCCGAGGAGGCATTCTAGTGTCAACGTCGAATACTAAAGTATGCTAAGTCACCATTACTACACTTTGATTTACCAAAATCCCATCTTACACTTTTATTTTCTAAAAATCATTTCCTTAGCATTTTCAAGTATTTTTCATGCAAAAATACCATTTAAGTGACTTTTCCTCATATTTACCAAATCTTTTTTTTAATCAAAAATTACCTTCCTAAGTGGGTTTTAAGTACAGAAATCATTCTTTAGTGTAATACATGTAACCACTAATATTTAGCCCATCGATAATGATGAATAATCCATTTTAACGTAACTTTGGATAATAGTCCAACTATACTAATATTAAGTCATATATAGCATGTTTAAGAAGGTTAAACTAACATTATGACTCAAATGAATTTGGGGCAGTATCTATCAAATTTTTAATCACATGTTTAAACTAACATTTTTTATCACTAATCATTTTAAATCTCAATATTAAAGCATGTTATACATTTTACACATGTTAATGGGTATTCTACCTAAGAATAGCTATTATATACAACTAATATATGTATTTTCATGCAGTCTTTCATTTTTATTATTTATTTCATGAGATTTATATATTTCAAACATGATTTAAGCAATAAAAATATTTTTAAATTTTGTCAAAGATCATCTTCTCAATTTTCCAACACTAACAAAATGGGTTTTCACATATATAAGAAAATAAGGAGAATCACTTATCTAGCATGGATTTAACAACCGCTACACATGGGTTTGCATTTAAAAAGGAGTTTAGAGTGGAGGAAAACCCTACTTAAATGAAGGAGAGTGAGTGTAGATGTGAAGAAGATGATGACAAGCCTTCCAAAGTTTCATAAAAAAAGTCCCCAACAAAACATCCTTTGAGCTCCAAAAATCCACTTCACTGATAGCCACTTGCAGTCCGAGCTTTGATAGTGGCTTTTATTGAGTTTTGAGATTTTTCAAGTGGTGTTTGGGTGGTGGAAAAAGGGGTGGGAGGTGGAGCTACGCAAATATGAGAGTGTTTTTCTAACTAGAAGATGAAAGATTTGAAAGAAGACAGACGATGGCAGCTGCCTTGTTACACCCAAGGTTTCCTCTCCCAATCTCTCTTTTAAAAGAAATTTTAAGGAACCTTAAACTCTTGACCTACAAACCCATAGGTTTCTATGTCCTAAATCGTGTATGGCCTCTCCGAAAGTCTGATTTTTGAACTTGAAAGAGACGCACCTGCTAGCAGCGGGAGTCATTTTCTCTCTCCTCCATTTTTTTAGAAATTTTAACATAAGAGCCTTATTCCTTGTATTTTTTGAGTGAAAACTCATATTCTTAATAATTGTTTGGCCTTCCGAAATGTCCTATACATGGCGCGCAAAATCGGGAGCTCCGCGCAAAAGTATTTTGTTTTTTATTTTTCTCCTCATGCTAATATTCCTTATATTTTTCTAAGTTAATAAGCATATTCACAATATTTTTTTGACCTTCCGAGGCATCCTAAACAATACGCGCATGAAAGGGGACCTTCACGTAAAACATATTTTTTTTCAATTTTTTATCGCATGGTGATATTCCTTATATTTTTGTGAGTCTAAATATATCGTCGAGATATTTTTTTGGCTTACCGATTTTCCTAAACAATTCGCGCAAGTTCACGTCTTGCGCGACGCGTGCTGAAAAAATCCTCCTAAAATGGGTCTAAATAATTTTTTACGAAGACGTCGAAGAAGAGAAAGTTGCTCAAAATTACATTTTAAGTCGATATGAAAATTTTCATAATTTTCTGAGCAATTTTATTTTTTGGACGCAATATAATTTTGATTTATTTTTTTTACTTTTGACCCCATGGTATTTTTACATATATATTTTTTGGACCCTATAAAAGTGGTCATTCGATATTCGTAACCGCGATGCATTCTACAAAAATCGCACAAAGTTGGACTTTCGTTGTGTCGCGCACTGTCGGACAATTAGTACTCAAGCATGCGTAACGTTCATTACTTGTCTGAATCGCGTGAAACTTAACCAAGGTACTTAAAATAATTACACGGAAACAAATCATAACTCATGCGAAAACATGAGAGGTAATTTTTTTATTAAAGGAGCGTCGCTAAATAAAAGGATAATCATACAAATACAATAAAAAAATGCGAGTATTACATTTTCTCCTCCTTAGGAGATTTCATCCCCACAATTTTATTCTAAGTCACTCGAAAAGATCTGGATCTTTCTCTCACATCTTGGCTTCTCACTCCCAGGTGGCATCTTTAACTCCCAATGACTCCCATAGGACCTTCACCAACAGAATGACTTTGTTGCGTAGAACTCGATCCTCCCGATCTAAGATGGATATGGGCCAACGTTGTATCTTATTCTAACCCAATGTTCTGCCAGTTGATCACATGGTGAGGATCATGCATATAATTCTTCAGCATAGGGACTTGAAAGACATTGTGAATATGAACCAACTGTGGATGTAGCGCTAATCGGTATGAGACATCCCCGCCCATTTCTAAAATCTCGAAGGGTTCAATGTACCGAGGATAAAAAGCTTTCCCTTCTGACCAAATCTATGACTACTAGTCCTGTCCCTAACCTTCAACAACACTTTATCACATATTTCAACTTCTAACGGTGTACGATGATAGTCGGCATAATTCTTTTGTTTGATATGAGCTGTCACCAGCCTCCCTCGTACCAACTGAACCTTCTCGATCATTTCCCTGATCATATCCGAGTTTATAAGATGTTTTTTCCCATCTCTGCCCAACACACTAGAGAATAGCATGGTCTCCCATACAAAGCGAAGAAGTGGTCCTTCTCAATACTAGCTTAGTAACTATTATTGTACAAAAATTCTGATAGAGGCAAGTTTTTGTCCTAACTACCCTGAGAATCAAGTGCACATTCCCGCAACAAGTCCTACAAAACCAAAATCATATGCTCTAAATGTTCGTTTCTCTCCATATTTTAAGTCGTACTTAAATTCAGATTAATACCCAGCCCCTGCTAAACCTTCCTCCCTAATTATGAAACAAATCAAGGATCTTTATAAAAAAATCATGGTAAACGGTACACTGTGGAGTCTGATAATGTACCGTATGTACATCCTCGCCAACTTTGTTATTATGTTGTCCGTTATCCTGATCAGCAAGAAGTGTACAGACTTCGTGAGACGATCCACCTTGACCTAACTGCATAATGACCCTATTCAGATCGAGGTAACGCTGTGATGAAGTACATGGTGATGTGCTCCCCACCTCCACTCGGCTATTGGGAGTGGATGCAACAACCCGACTGGCTTCTTGTGCTCGTCCTTCACCTCTTGGCACGTATAAAACCTAGTCACAAACATCTCTACATCCCGCTTCATCCCATACCACTATAAATATCTACATAGTACATATACATCATTGTTTAACCCAGATGCATTCCTAACATGTTCATTTAACAATAACTCGATATTTTCACCAAATAATTTTCTAACACCTAAAGAACTTGTTATCATGAACTTATTCAGAACGTCATGATTTACAAGACTATGTTTCATCAAACGATTTTAATCTTGCCTAGCTTAGACACACACATCCTCAATATCAATAACTATTCTCATCAATGATTTCAAGACAATCATTTAATTCCCATGGTCCATCCGACTGATACTTCCTACGAGACTACGCAGTAACATAGAGTCATCTTAGGTATCAAACCCAAATACATATGAGAGACTACATTCTCAATCTGTAAATTTCATACGGAGTGCAACACTAGTATTTAATGTCTTATTAAGTTCTAATATCCGTAATGTCTTTGAGTTGTGACCTCGAATCCACAGTATACATCATAATATACGTGTTAACTAACGAGTCTTTCAGCCTAACACTACCAAGTACAGATGCAAACTACATGAAAAAAATCGCGAGACCACGCATAAACAACCACCGATGTAAAACAAAGGTGTTTCCAAAGAAGAGCATACTCATGTATCATAACGCATTAGCCTTAATCCGGCATATCCTGCATCACTACTAATCTTTACGTAACAATGTACCTGAATACAGACCCATAATTGAAACAACAACTTCCAATTAATGGGATCAATGGAGACAAAAGAAAAGATGCAACGAGTTACGAGATTTCCATGCCAGAATGAAATAATTGAATTCGGGCAACGAACCATGCCATAAGAAGTGCGAACCACAATGTACACTTGAAGTTTAAAATTCTCACTTATTTACATGTGTGTTAAAGTATTAGTCTAGCCACTGACCTACATACTTAAGTATCCACAATATCCACATGCGATTGCTAACTTTTGAACCTTAAGATCCACCTCATTCTAGCAAAACACAAAACTTACATAAATTTACCCTGTGGACCATTGCTACAATCCTTAGCAACGTCTTATTTGGTCTCAAATCATAACTATCGGATAATTTACAATGACACCTCAATTTTTTTCAAGCATTACCATTACTAAGACCTAATGATTCTCCTCACTAGAGTCATACTAAACCATAAAGGTAGCATGCACAGGTGTTATAATCAAGATTAACAATTCATCTTCAGTGCTATCTCTAAATCCATGATGAACACCATCATGTTATAAGTCTCCCAAGTGCGTATCCCACACTTATGGACCTGACATTTTTCATAAAAGTCATACCACAATACAAGCTTATAAACAAAGCCATGGCACTAACTCCAAGGTATTCCCACAATAGTAATATGACTCAATCGTCCTATAACCATCAATAGTCGATTATGTAAATCTAAGCATAGTAATTTTCTAAGGATACCGATTCAATAATCTCTAATGAAACACACACATCCAAGTGCGAGAGTCGTAGTGACATAATCCTATAATGTGTAACAACCGATCATGCCCACTAATTTAATTTCTCAATGGTCCAAAGACTAATACTTATTATTACGTGTTAGACCAACTATAACTCTATATTATTGACATCATTAGGAATCCCGAAGGTTCTAAGAGGGACATGTTTGTCACTATAATGCACGGGGCACAATCTAAAGTTCACCGTTACTAGACAATATCTACCACATGTACTAATACATCATTAGATCATTCTAGCACATAGCTCCAAAAGAAAATTTGATACTGATTTATAGTCCAATCAAAACAAAATTCATCATAACACATCATCTAATATTTAATGACAATCCCACCATGACAACTAACTTATCTTACTATGTAACCATCACATTACATGCTAAGCCTCATGCTATCTCATAAATTTCGAAAACTGTAAACTAATACCATCATTTTTAATGCTAAGTCCTGAGGACTGTATAAATTCATTTGTAAGTTATCTTGAGTTAGTGTGACTATCTAAATGCAAATAAAAATCAAGTTACTTAGGCATTCTCATCTCCATTGAATCAATACTAATAAGTGTACTACCTAATAACCTAATCCTATAGATGTACTTATAAGTTCTTTAGCTAAGATGCAACGAAAATTACTAGATGTTGTTATTACCACTTAGTCTTCTTTAGTTATCAAACTGCCACGTGATGTACCTCATACAAGACTACGGTGTCACCCCTCTACTGATGGTATATAGTCTTAGTTAACTGGCGCACTACCTTCTACATCCTTTGTAACTCCTTGTCGCTCGTAGTGTTGCGAGTAGGGGCCATCCTATACGATTGAAAATTTTAGTACGATAATACTATATGCGAAATGAAAGGGAACTAAAACAAGAATCACTCGGACGCTCACGAGGATCCTAATGATCTGATACCAAGTTGTAGCGCCCCGATCGGGATCAGAGTTACCGTTGGAATAACCCATATCCGAACTAAGGTGTTAAGGGGGAGGGGTGATAAAACATTTTATTAAATTGGAAAACAGTTTCCACATTATACTTCAAGAAAACCATTGATTTCTTTTAGTGTGAGAAGGTGAGGCCCATATCATGCAAGTTAATATTCAATTAACAATTTAATATGTAAACTTTTGATAAGACTTAATCCATAAAAATAGATCCCTATATTATTACAATTTCCAAATAGTTCAAGTTCAAACCAAATTGTCTTAACAAAACATGAGGGATTGCGGTTCAACATAAGTCCATGGATTAAAATCGGTTACAGAGCCTCTAACTACGACTAGAACTTTCGAGGGCCTTTCTAACGTCCTTACTCAACATAGCACCTGTTGTACCTGGGGTTTTGAAAATAGTGTATGAGTGAAATGGCAAGTAGGGTGGGAGATAATATCAATAGTTTTCATAGCAAACTACTATATATATACAATGCATTTTAATAATTTTGAAAATCATCATTGTCCCATATTCATTAATTATCATTAATGATTAGATTATTTAATATTTAACTATGCTAACAATATTTAAGATGTATTATTTATTTTCAACTAGGTTATTATTTAACTATACTAACATGATTCTTTAACTTAGTCGTAAATGCACGTACATTCAATGCCCTAGGCTACGTGCCCACTCACACTTAGCATTTTTGGTGTCCCATGTCGGGGGCGTAATTAATTCCAATTATATCATCCACATAATTATTAATGAATTCTTATTCATTCATTAGTTTAAGTTTCGATAATTTTTCTCATTCATTACATAACATTATTTTTGGAATTTTGCCAACAAACACTTATAGACTTCATGGCCTCACACCACCGGTCTCCACCTCCATATACTACTGCAGTTGGTTTGGGGTCATTCACCCCTAGGGACGTCATGCTCTCCTTAATTATTTTCTTTCGGCCTCATCCGAATATCATTTATCTTTCATGTGTGTAACATTATTCTTAATATTCACGTTCAACTTATCCAGTTTTATTATTAAAACCCGTTATTAGTCTTTACATCCTACAAGCCGACGGAGCAGTCTAGTGTCAACGCCGAACACTAAAATATGCTAAGTCACCATTACTACACTTTGATTTACCAAAATGTCATCTTACACTTTTATTTTCTAAAAAAATATTTCCTTACCACTTTTCAAGTATTTTTCATGCAAAAATACCATTTAAGTGACTTTTCCTTATATTTACCAAATCTGCCACTAAGGTAGTTTTTTTTTTTTAAACCAAAAATCACTTTTCTAAGTTGGTTTTAAGTACAAAAATCATTCTTTAATGCACTACATGTTTTCACCAACATTTAACCCATTAATAACGATGAATAATCCCTTTTAATATAAATTTGCATAATAGTCCAACTATACTAATATTAAGTCATATATAGCATGTTTAAGAAGGTTAAACTAACATTATGACTCAAATGAATTTGGGGCTGTTTCTATCAAATTTTTAATCACATATTTAAACTAACATTTTTTATCACTAATCATTTTAAATCTCAATAGTAAAGCATGTTATACATTTTACACATATTAATGGGTATTCTACCTAAGAATAGCTATTATATACAACTAATATATGTATTTTCATGCTGTCTTTCATTTTTATTATTTATTTCATGAGATTTACATATTTCAAACATGATTTAAGTAATAACAATATTCTTAAATTTTGTCAAAGATCATCATCTCCATTTTTCAACACTAACAAAATGGGTTTTCACATATATAAGAAAATAAGGAGAATCACTTATCTAGCATGGATTTAACAACCGCTACACATAGGTTTGCATTTAAAAAGGAGTTTAGAGTGGAGGAAAACCCTACTTAAATGAAGGAGAGTGAGTGTAGATGTGAAGAATATGATGAAAAGCCTTCCAAAGTTTCATAAAAAAAGTCCCCAACAAAACTTCCTTTGAGCTCCAAAAATCCTTTTCACTGCTAGCCACTTGTTGTTAGAGCTTTGATAGTAGATTTTATGGAGTTTTGAGGTTTTTCAAGTGGTGTTTGGGTGGTGGAAAAATGGGTGGGAGGTGGAGCTACGCAAATATGAGAGTATTTTTCTTACTAGAACATGAAAGATTTAAAAGAAGAGAGACGGTAGCAGCTGCCTTGTTACACCCAAGGTTTCCTCTCCCAATCTTTCTTTTAAAAGAAATTTTAAGAAACCTTAAACTCTTGACCCACAGGTTTCTATGTACTAAATCGTGTATGGATTCTCCCAAAGTCTGATTTCTGAACTTGAAAGAGACTACACTTAACCATTAACAACCCAACTCAATAAAAAGACCCTCCTACTAGCACCGGGCGTCATTTTCTCTTTGTTTTTTTTTTGAAATTTTAAACTAAGGGTCTTATTCCTTATATTTTTTGAGTGCAAAATCATATTCACACTAATTGTTTGGCCTTCCAGAATGTCCTATACATGGCGCACAAAATCGAGAGCTCAGCGCAAAAGTATTGTTTTTCGATTTTTCTCTCCATAATAATATTTCTTATATTTTTGTGAGTCAAAAAACGTATTTACAATATTTTTTTGACCTTCCAAGGCATCCTAGAAAATACTCATAAGAAACGGGACCTTCACGCAAAACATATATTTTTTTAATTTTTCTTCGCATGATAATATTATTAATATTTTTGTGAGTCTAAATATATGGTCGAAATATTTTTTTGACTTACCGATTGTCCTAAACAATTCACGCAAGTTCGCATCCTATGCAACGCGTGCTGATAAAAATCTGTCTGAAATGGATCTAATTGATTTTTTTGAAGATGTCGAAGAGGAGAAAGTTGCTTAAAATTAAATTTTAAGTCGATATGGAGATTTTCATAATTTTCTGAGCACTTTTATTTTTTTCACAATTTTTTTTTACTTTTGACCTCATGGTATATGTGTGTATATATATATATTGGACCCTATGTAATACCCCGTATTTTCATGCTATATTAATTTGGGGATTTATTAAATTTAACGTGAATGATTTATTTAATAAAAATCCGGAAATTAATTATGTTATAATTATTAACGTGACGAGAGTTAGTAATTATGGGAAAATTGGTTGAATATTACTAATGAGCAAAGTAATATATTATATTGGTTATATTGAATGTCACGAGTGAATTAAATGACGATTTCGAAAATTTAAGTCGGAACGTGCTCGTGTCACGTCGGGACTAATTTTGTTAAATAAAAAGTGAATATTTTATAAGTTGCCCGTATGGTCGTTTTGAGTGCGCCAACGCGTCCGGTAGGGTCGAGACAGTCAGAAAAGTGTACCTGGGGGTGTAGTTTGGGTCTCGGGGCATTTTTAGGCCTAATTAGTACCCCGGGAGGGCATTTTAGTCATTTTACATAATTGGGTAATTAAACCCACGAAATTCAGCAACCTATATCAGCCATTTAGGTTAGATTTTAGGGTTAGAATATCCAGAAATCAAATGACAGCCATTGGAGAAGAGAGGAGAGAGCTCCAAGGCAATTAAAGGCCAAAAAGTCACCGGTTTACACCGCCGCCACCACCACCGCGTAGATCGCGAGACGAGGAACGCAACCATACCAAAATCAGCCGTGAATCAGAATACCAAAATTCCCAGGCAAGTGTCTAACTTGCGTATTTTCGTTAATGGAATCTTCATGTTGGTTTAGGATTGATTAGAGATGATAAATATGGAAGAACACCCAATTTGTGTTAGGAAAATGCATGTAGAAATGATTTATATGAAGTTCTGGAATCCTTGCCATGTAGAGGAATATAACCCATGAAATTTTGATGATATATTAGAAGGAAATTTTGGTAAAAATAGATTAGAACCCTGATTAAGAAAAACTCTAGGGTTCTTGATGATTAGATGAAATTTTGAGTTAATTATCCATGTTTAATGTTAGATATACACATGCTTTACGTTGAAAACATCTGGTATAACGTTATAGTGATAGTAGTAGGATTTTTGGGACGTTTAGAATGGAAAAACATGGTTTTGGATGATGAAATTTGGTAGAACCCGTAACTGCATTTCTGCAGAATTTTCGCATACCTGCTTGATCGATCGATCGAGCCTAGAGCTTCGATCGATCGAAGGTTCGATCGATCGAGCCCCAGACCTCGATCGATCGACCCCTCCTGGCAGACTCTTATTTCCCTTATTTACTTAGTCCAATTGAATTTATCGTGAAATAATTCTTGGGTATCCTTAATGAAATGTTTTGGGAGATAGGAAAGACCAGTAGGACATTTGAATAAGTGTTGAGAACTTGATTATAAGATGAGAATCTTGTTTTTGGGATAATTATATAATGAACTATGAAACTACGTATTTCAAGAGAGAAAATGCGGCGAATAGCTACGATAGTGAATAGAGGTATACCTACTGAATTTTCCTACTTGAAAGGATAGAGTAAACGAATGTCACGTATTAAGTGAGAAAACCCTTCGAGTTAAGGTTAGTGATGAAACCTTATACGTAATACTAATAATGTGAAAGGTAGAATAAATGGTATAATTATGGGTGACGAGAAGAACCTATATTAATATGATAAAGTGGTATATTTATATGATTGTGAGTACATATATTATATACTTGTGAAAAACATACCGCGCTACTTGCTATCCTTGAGGTTACCGCGCTGGGACAGTCTTATCTCGATGGGACCTTTATGAGGGATATTGACTTGTACCCTAGAAGATAGATATCCTTGGTACAGGCTATCGAATTGATATTTCAGACGGTCCTAAGAGACGCGAGTATGTGCCATCCTCTTAGAGACTTGGAATCTATGCTTCGCCTCGATATTGTTTGTGTATGTGTTAATACAGTTCGAGAGTGATTCCGAACTTGTATTCCCCTTAATATGAGTGGTATGGGGTTTGGATAGTAGAAGTATGCATGCACCGTAGTTTTATGTGGGGTGCTGTTATTTTATATATATTATGCGAGTAGTTAATATATATATATAAGATTTGGAAATTTGAAGCTGCCTACTGTGATTTGATAAGTAAGACATGGTTGATGACTCGTATAGTAAATACTTGTTTTGTTAAAGTATAAAATGTCACTGGAAAACTTTATAAATTAATAAAAGTTAAAACGAGAGTTGTGCTGCTAATTGGAAGTATTCTTTCTAAACAATAATATTGTTCGGTTTTGAAATCTTATGAGTAAGTTAAGATACGCTAAATTATTGGAAAAGGTTAATATGATAAAATTGTTAAGAAACTGTTGGGAAGGTTAGTGCGATAGGTGTGCACAGTAGAAGAGAGGTGAGTATTTCTCAAGAGAGTGACACACTAATATGTTGTTGCATTGGCCTGTATCAATTTAAATACTTGCTAAACGTATTTTAAAATCAAAAACACTTTCGGGCTCTGACCCGTTTCTTTTTCTCTCTCTCTCTTGTATATATATGTATATATTTCAGGTGCCCAGCCACAGGGGCGTCTTGCTTAGGATCCCTTGAGAGGAACGTGCTGCAGCTTAGGTGGGAGTTGCAGGCCACTTGCGTAGACGGCTTCTTTTATTGACTCCACTTCTAGTATTCTCATTTATTGGGCATGTGTCGCCCTTTCCATTATTTCATTGTTGTTGGAACATTTATATTTTTCAGTTGTTTCCAGTATTGTTCTATGGGATTTATTCAGTTTGGATTTGTGACTTTAGTTTTCATATGTTAACATTCGATTGTCGAATTATTATATTATTTGGTTTACTGTGGTGAGATTCTTAATTGTAGAAATGTTGTTTTTAAATAAATAAATCTTTTTCTTTAATTAAAATTTGGAAAGTATGTATGAAATTGGTTTTGACACGTAGCTTAATTATTTAGGGTGTTAAATTGGAAAATTTATTTTTATCGACAGTGATGCTGAGAATGAACCAACTGTTTACCTTGATTTAATTTAATAAAGGAGTGATCGCCCGGTATTTAATTAGGCGGGGTGTCACAGGTGGAATCAGAGCATCAGGTTCTAGTGTCCATAGGATCTGTACGGCTTATTTCGCTTTTAGCTTAACGTTATTGCTATAGAGCTCTATTTTTAGGATTGTTGTATTCTTGCTTTTACGTTTAAGTCTTCAGCTATTGAGATTTGATAATAACTGTAGACTAATAAACTTGTTCACGTTTCAGATGCCTCCGAGACGTGCTCCGAAAGATAGGCGTGCCCAAGCCGAGCAGCCAGCAGCTCCGGCACCAGGCACAATGAATGCAAACGAAGTAGCCGCCATTGTTGCTCAGGCGGTGAATGAAGAGATAGCAGTGATTCAGCAGGCTCCACCCCAGGTTCAGGCAGAAGCGCCAGTACCAGCACAACTTCCATCTGCATGGGAGAGGGTTCGGGATGCTTTTCATAAAGCGCATCCCCCTGAGTTTTCTGGTAGCTCCGATATTGTTACAGTTAGCCAATGGAAGAAGGACATCCAGCAGCATCTCCGTATGTATGAGTGCACTGATGTGCAAAAGAGGTTATTGGCTTCCTTTAAGCTGGTGGGTGCCGCCTTACAGTGGTGGGAGTCCACTACTACTTTGGAGGAGAGGGACACGATCCCTATTCAGTTGTTCTGGGAGCGGTTTGACCGCAAATATTTTCCACCCGCAGTGCAGACTGAGATGAGGCGGAAATTACTAAATCTGAAGCAGGAGAACCTTACTGTAGCTGAGTATGAGGAGGAGTTCACGAGACTTCTCACAATTATGCCAGATGAGGCACCTACTGAGAGCAAGAAGATTTTGCTGTTAGTCGACGGGTTAGCTTGGAGGATCCGTCAGCACCTTATTGGAAATCTATCCCTGAGTACTTTCACTGATGTACTCAATGCAGCGTTACTACATTGTCAGGATCACCGCTTCCATGTGCAGGGAAGCAAGAGAGCAGGGGAGTCCAGCCAGCAGGGCAGGACCGGGGGTAATAGTGCCAGTGGGGCACCATCTCATGGACACACTCGTCAGCACGAGCAGAGTTCCCATCAGAGGGACCCTGCTAAGAGATTCCATTCAGGTGATTCTAGGCAAGGATTTGGGGGTTTCAGGCAGGGCCATCAGGGCCAGCCTAATCAGCAAGGCCAGCAGGGCCAACACCGACCACAGGGACAGCAGCAGGGACAGCAAGGCCAACAGCGTACACATTAGGGCCAACAGGGCCAGTGGCATGGAGGTAACGGCCAGCAGGGCCGTGGACAGCAGGGTCAGAGGGGAGGTAACTTCAAAGGCCGATGCTTTTGGTGCGGTAAACATGGCCATAGGCTCCAGGATTGCCCAGAGGGCGATAGGGCCCCACAGCAGTAGGGAGCCCGAAATGAGCCGCAGAGACCACTTTTCCCACCTGCCCTCCCAACTCCAGCCCAGGTGCCAGCCCTACCAGCCATTCCAGCGGCTCCAGTACAGCAGGGGAAATTGCAGTATGGACGTGTCTATAACGTCCACCAGGCAGCTGCTCCACAGGCACCACCCGCGATTGAGGGTATGTTTTCTATCCATGGTACTATGGGTCGGGTTTTGTTTGATACGGGGGCAACACATTGTTTTATAGCTATGCATTTTGCGAAGGCTTTAGGGTTGTTAGAGATAGCAGAGAGCACCGTGACGTGTGTCGACTCACCACTGGGGAGTGGGTCACTTATTTTCTTTATATGCCGGGGAGTGGGCGTAGAGATTGGTACCTTGGTATTACCTGCAGACATGTTAGTCTTAGACATGCACGAGCATGATGTGATTATTGGTATGGATTGGCTCGCAGCTTATAGATCCATGATTGATTGCTTCGGTGGGAGCATCATTTTTTCCATTCCGGGGCAAGAGATGTTTGTAGTGGCGATGCCTCGCCCAGAGGGAGGTTCGACCGCTCATTTGTATTACATAGAGGAGGATACCTCTAAGGAGGTTGTGATTCCCTTAGATTCGATCCCTGTTGTCAGGGAGTATTCCGATGTGTTTCAGGAGATACCAGGCCTACTGCCCAGTCGTGAGATAGACTTTGTTATAAATTTATTTCCAGATACGAGACCTATAACACGCGCACCGTATCGTATGCCTCTGGCAGAGATGCGAGAGCTACGAGATCAGATAGAGCAGCTGTTAGGTCAGGGCTTCATTCGCAGGAGTACCTCACCTTGGGGCGCTCCAGTTTTGTTTGTGAAGAAGAGAGATGGTTCAGTGAGATTGTGTGTGGACTACCGGGAGCTGAACAAGGTCACGATACGGAATAAGTATCCGTTGCCTCGAATCGATGACCTGTTCGACCAGTTGAGGGGAGCAACTTTCTTTTCGAAGATAGATCTGAGGTCGGGGTACCATCAGTTACGTATTAGAGAGAAGGATGTTTCAAAGACTGCCTTCTTGTCGAGATATGGGTTCTATGAGTTCAGGGTGATGCCGTTCGGACTCACAAATGCTCCAGCCATTTTCATGGACTTGATGAACCGAGTATTCAGAGAGTTCTTGGATCAGTTTGTCATCGTCTTCATAGATGACATCTTGATATATTCACATTCCGAGGAGGAGCATGCCTAGCACTTCAGGCAGGTTCTTCAGACTCTACGTGAGCATCAGTTGTATGCTAAGTACGAGAAGTGTGGATTCTGGTTGCAAGAAGTACAGTTCTTGGGCCATGTTGTTTCTGAGTAGGGGATAGCAGTTGACCCGAGCAAAGTGTCAGCGGTGAGGGAGTGGGGACAGCCCACGACACCGACGGAAGTGCGTAGTTTCTTGGGGTTAGCTGGTTAGTACAGGAGATTCATTTGGGGATTTTCTAAAATAGCGGGTCCATTGACCAATCTGACTCGCAAGGGGGTACCATATGTTTGGGATGACGCTTGTCAGTTGGCTTTCGACGAGCTGAAAGACAAGCTTACTTCAGCGCCAGTCCTTGCGTTACCGAAGCCGGGTATGGAGTACCTGGTTTACACTGATGCGTCCTTACGGGGACTTGGGGGAGTACTTCAGCAGGAAGAGAAGGCTATAGCTTTTGCCTCCCGCAAGCTTAAGCCGCATGAGAAGAATTACCCCACCCACGACCTGGAGTTAGCAGAGGTCGTCTTTACATTGAGGATATGGAGGAACTACTTATTGGGTGAGAAATTCCATTTGTTCACAGACCACAAGTCATTGAAGTACCTGTTCACTCAGCGAGAGCTGAATATGCGTCAGCGCAGATGGCTAGAGTTTGTGAAGGACTACCAGTTCGATATACAGTATCATCCGGGAAAGGCCAACGTAGTTGCTGATGCGTTCAGTCGTAGGCCGGTAGACGAGGTAGCGGATGTCTGGAAAGCAAAGTGGAAGGAGTTGGGTCACCAGGATGCAGTAGCACGTTCTTTCATATCCGTGATGTCAGTCACACCCGAGATTGTTACGAGGGTGATACAGGCACAGACCACAAACCCATTTTTCCAGGAGCAGATTGTACGACTTTTAGCCGAGGGTGATGAGTCTTATTCTGTTAGTTCTAATGGGGGTTTGAGGTTAAATGGGAGATTGGTGGTTCCAGAAGGAGCAGAATTACGTCATGAAGTGATGACTCATTCTCACGGGTCCCGATTTGCAGTACATCCTGGAGGACATAAGATGTACCAGGATATGAGGCGACAATACTGGTGGAGTGGGATGAAGAAGGACATCGCTGAGTTCATATCCAAGTGTTCTACCTGCCAGCTGGTAAAGGTGGACCATCAGAAATCGTCAGGATTGCTTCAGCCATTGGAAGTACCCGCGTGGAAGTGGGAGAGTATTTCCATGGATTTTATTACAGGGTTGCCTACATCATAGCGGGGCCACGATTCTATCTGGGTGATTGTAGACCTTTTGACCAAGGTGGCTCATTTTCTGCCGGTGCGGACAGATTATACCACGGGTCAGTATGCTCAGTTGTTCATCGCGGAGATTGTCAGATTACACGGGGTGCCCCTGAATATTGTGTCAGATAGGGACAAGATTTTCGTGTCACGTTTTTGGGAAAGCTTTCAGGAGGCTATGGGTACTAAATTGAGGTTGAGTTCAGCTTACCACCCACAGACAGACGGACAGACAAGCGTACTAATCAGATGTTAGAGTATATGCTACGCATGCGTGTTCTCGATTTTGGAGCCGATTGGGAGCCACACCTTCCACTAGTATAGTTCGCTTATAATAACTCTTATCAGTTTACGATTGGTATGGCTCCATTTGAGGCTTTGTATGGCAGGCCTTGTCGTTCTCCAACTTGTTGGATCGAGGTGGGGGATAACAAGTTGCTAGGACCAGAGGTGATTCAGAAGACCTCCGCGAGGATTGATATGATCAGGAGTCGCATTCGGGTAGCCCAGGACAGGCAAAAGAGCTACGCCGATGCGAAACGATTCTTCCGGGAGTTTAGTGTGGGGGACCAAGTGTTATTGCACGTATCCCCTATGAAGGGAGTGATAAGGTTCGGGAAGTAGGGGAAGTTGGCTCCGAGGTACGTGGGACCATTTCCCATCATCGAGAGGATTGGGCCGATTGCATACAGGTTGGGACTTCCAGAACATTTACATCGCATCCATGATGTATTCCACATCTCGTCGTTGAGACGATATCTTCGGGATGATATGGCCCATACTCACATTGCGATAGATGAGATCGACTTACAGCCTGATAGCTCTTACGAGGAGAGACCAGTGGTTATTCTAGACTATAGTGAGAGGAGATTGAGGTCAAAGATAGTTCCACTTGTGCGAGTCCAGTGGGAGCATCATAATGTGGAGGAATCCACTTGGGAGCGTGAGGCAGATATGCGCGAGAGATATCCAGAGTTGTTTTTACCAGGTATGCCTTATTTTCCGAATTTCGGGACGAAATTTTGTTATTAGGGGGGAAGTATGTAATACCCCGTATTTTCATGCTATATTAATTTGGGGATTTATTAAATTTAACGTGAATGATTTATTTAATAAAAATCCGGAAATTAATTATGTTATAATTATTAACGTGACGAGAGTTAGTAATTATGGGAAAATTGGTTGAATATTACTAATGAGAAAAGTAATATATTATATTGGTTATATTGAATGTCATGAGTGAATTAAATGATGATTTCGGAAATTTAAGTCAGAACGTGCTCGTGTCACGTCGGGACTAATTTTGTTAAATAAAAAGTGAATATTTTATAAGTTGCCCGTATGGTCATTTTGAGTGCGCCAACGCATCCGGTAGGGTCGAGATAGTCAGAAAAGTATACCCGGGGGTGTAGTTTGGGTCTCGGGGCATTTTTAGGCCTAATTAGTACCCCGGGAGGGCATTTTAGTCATTTTACATAATTGGGTAATTAAACCCACGAAATTCAGCAACCTATATCAGCCATTTAGGTTAGCTTTTAGGGTTAGAATATCCAGAAATCAAGTGACGGCCATTGGAGAAGAGAGGAGAGAGCTCCAAGGCAATTCAAGGCCAAAAATTCACCGGTTTGCACCGCCGCCACCACCACCGCGTAAATCGCGAGACGAGGAACGCAGTCATACCAAAATCATCCATGAATCAGAATACCAAAAATCCCAGGCAAGTGTTTAACTTGCGTATTTTCGTTAATGCAATCTTCATGTTGGTTTAGGATTGATTAGAGATGATAAATATGGAAGAACACCCAATTTGTGTTAGGAAAATGCATGTAGAAATGATTTATATGAAGTTCTGGAATCCTTGCCATGTAGAGGAATATAACCCATAAAATTTTGATGATATATTAGAAGGAAATTTTGGTAAAAATAGATTAGAACCCTGATTAAGAAAAACTCTAGGGTTCTTGATGATTAGATGAAATTTTGAGTTAATTATCCATGTTTAATGTTAGATTATCCATGTTGAAAACATCTGGTATAATGTTATAGTGATAGTAGTAGGATTTTTGGGACGTTTAGAATGGAAAAACATGGTTTTGGATGATGAAATTTGGTAAAACCCGTAACTGCATTTCTGCAGAATTTTCGCAGACCTGCTTGATCGATCGATCGAGCCTAGAGCTTCGATCGATCGAAGGATCGATCAATCGAGCCCCAGACCTCATTCGATCGACCCCTCCTGGCAGACTCTTATTTCCCTTATTTACTTAGTCGAATTGAATTTATCTTGAAATAATTCTTGGGTATCCTTAATGAAATGTTTTTGGAGATAGGAAAGACCAGTAGGACATTTGAATAAGTGTTGAGAACTTGATTATAAGATGAGAATCTTGTTTTTGGGATAATTATATAATGAACTATGAAACTACGTATTTCAAGTGAGAGAATGCGGCGAATAGCTACGATAGTGAATAGAGGTATACCTACTGAATTTTCCTACTTGGAAGGATAGAGTCAACGAATGTCACGTATTAAGTGAGAAAACCCTTCGAGTTAAGGTTAGTGATGAAACCTTATACGTAATACTAATAATGTGAAAGGTAGAATAAATGGTATAATTATGGGTGACGAGAAGAACCTATATTAATATGATAAAGTGGTATATTTATATGATTGTGTGTTCATATATTATATACTTGTGAAAAACATACCGCGCTACTTGCTATCCTTGAGGTTACCGCGCTGGGACAGTCTTATCTCGATGGGACCTTTATGGGGGATATTGACTTGTACCTTAGAAGATAGATATCCTTGGTACACGCTATTGAATTGATAGTTCAGACGGTCCTAAGAGACGCGAGTATGTGCCATCCTCTTAGAGACTTGGAATCTATGCTTCGCCTCGATATTGTTTGTGTATGTGTTAATACAGTTCGAGAGTGATTCCGAACTTGTATTCCTCTTGATATGAGTGGTATGGGGTTTGGATAGTAGAAGTATGCACGCACCATAGTTTTATGTGGGGTGCTGTTATTTTATATATATTATGCGAGTAGTTAATATATATATAAGATTTGGAAATTTGAAACTGCCTACTGTGATTTGATAAGTAGGACATGGTTGATGACTCGTATAGTAAATACTTGTTTTGTGAAAGTATAAAATGTCACTGGAAAACTTTATAAATTAATAAAAGTTAAAACGAGAGTTGTGCTGCTAATTGGAAGTATTCTTTCTAAATAATAATATTGTTCGGTTTTGAAATCTTATGAGTAAGTTAAGATACGCTAAATTATTGGAAAAGGTTAATATGATAAAATTGTTAAGAAACTGTTAAGGTTAGTGCGATAGGTGTGCATAGTAGAAGAGAGGTGAGTATTTCTCAAGAGAGTGACACACTAATATGTTGTTGCATTGGCCTGTATCAATTTAAATACTTGCTAAACGTATTTTAAAATAAAAAACACTTTCGGGATCTGACCCGTTTCTTTTTCTCTCACTCTCTTGTATATATATATATATATATTTCAGGTGCCCATCCACAGGGGCGTCTTGCTTAGGATCCCTTGAGGGGAACGTGCTGCAGCTTAGGTGGGAGTGGCAGGTCACTTGCGTAGACGGCTTCTTTTATTGACTCCACTTCTAGTATTCTCATTTATTGGGCATGTGTCGCCCTTTCCATTATTTCATTGTTGTGGACATTTATATTTTTCAGTTGTTTCCAGTATTGTTCTATGGGATTTATTCAGTTTGGATTTGTGACTTTAGTTTTCATATGTTGACATTCGATTGTCGAATGTATTATATTATTTGGTTTATTGTGGTGAGATTCTTAATTGTAGAAATATTTGTTTTAAATAAATAAATCTTTTTCTTTAATTAAAATTTGGAAAGTATGTATGAAATTGGTTTTGACACTTAGCTTAATTATTTAGGGTGTTAAATTGGAAAATTTATTTTTATCGACAGTGATGCTGAGAATGAACCAACTGTTTACCTTGATTTAATTTAATAAAGGAGTGATCGCCCGGTATTTAATTAGGCGGGGTGTCACACCCTATAAAAGTGATCATTTTGATATTTGGGACCGCGATGTATCCTACAAAAATTGCGCAAAGTTGGACTTTTGTAGTGTCTCACATTGTCGAAAAATTAGTACTCAAGCTTGCGTAGCGTTCATTACTTGTCTGAATCACGTGAAACTTAACCAATGTACTTAAAATAATTACACGGACACAAATCATAAGTCATACGAAAACATGAGAGGTATATTTTTTTATTAACGGAGTGTATCTAAATAAAGGGATAATCGTACAAGTACAATTAAAAGTGTGGGTATTACAAATCCGGTGTAATCAGAAGGTTAGGTGTGGAGTGAAATGAAATAACCTACATAATGTTGCTAGTCTATATAATTTTCACTTGTTCTGTAAGAACACGGATTTCTAATTGAGTCCATATGTAATTTGGGATTAATTCTAGACAAAATTATTTAAGTCATAGAATAGAATGTTACATCCTTCCAAGCCTACGACAAGTGTATGTTAAAGACGATGGGGTCAAGAAAAATTGAAGATATCACTGTCGGTTTCAAGTGCCTTGTTTCTAGTCCTCAACATTGTTTCATCTCCTAGGTAGTTCGAACGAACTACAAACAAGATTTTTTCTATTTTCTCATTAGAAGTTTGGTTTGAATGAAAATTCCAACGAAAAATTCTTCTAAAATCTACTTCTTAAACTCGTTCTTAATCTTGGTTGAACATGATCGTTCTAACGACTTTGAACTGTCGTTCGAAAGACAGTGTGAGTTTTTGTGCAGTTTTGTCAGTTTTTGTCCCACTCTCCCACTTCTTTTTCTGATTATCTAAGTGCGGGAACCGTTTTTTTTTTTGGATAACTTTTTCATTCCCTCCAAGAAAGAAAGAGAGAAAGATTATTAAGAGAAAAAGTTCTTTTCATGTGTTAAGTTTTCAAGAACAAATTTATACCCAAAACACATTTGTTTACACCCAACATGTTTTATTTTAAATCCAAGTTCATATATATATATATATATATATATATATATATATATATATATATATATATATATATATATATATATATTTGCTTGTAGAGTGTTTGGCATTGAGTTCTTCTATACACATCAAAGGAGATTGTTTGGGTTCTTTCTCTACCCCCAAAAGGATATTGTTTTTGTTGCGGCGCGCTCATATAATGAAAGGTACCGTGTGTGGATTGATGTGGATTCCAAGACTGCGCTGGAATCCGTGGTTATCGACTAGGCGGAGGTTGAAGAGTGAAGGAGCATCAAGGCTTGGACGGAGTCAAGTCATTGTTGTAAGTTTCTCTTGCCACTTCTCATGAAAAAATACCGTACTTAGTGGACTTGTAGGCAGGGTCGTCTGAGGTTTTTCTTATTTGGGTTTTCCTCGTACATCGCGGCGTAGTGTGTTTGTGATTTGCTTTATCTTGCGAATATATCACTTAGATGCATGTTAGGTTAATCAAGATAAAATTGGTTTAAATCACAATTATAGTTTAATTTTATGCTAATTAATATTTGGGTAATGTTAGTTTAATTTAATTCAAGCTGAAAAATTAATTTGGGAAAAATGGTGTTTAATTTGTTTGGAATATATTTAATCATGGATTAATTTTTGTTAGGCTATTTTTAGATTTGAGTTGAATTAACTTGAATTTAACAGTAAAATTGGAATTAACTTTGTTTAAGTTAAATCTAAATATTTATTGACTTAATTTTAATTTTGAAGAAATAAACATTAGATTTTATAATTGTTAAAATTTGAAAAGAAATTTTAATTTGGAATATTGTGTTGAACCATCTCATAAGTAATAGTCTAAAATTTGGAGGCATTCGCCCATAACAAATGGTATCCGAACATATGCTTTAAGAACCCACATTCTTAGATTGGTATCAGACTGGGAGCGCTAATTTATTGCGTTAAGATCTGTAATTGTGTTAAGATCCGTAATTCACTTTTTACAAAATTCCCTATTTTTTATGGTATAAATTACACGTATTGGCTAGCGCGAATGAAATCGGCACTTAAATCCTTAGATGAGAGGGTTTGGCATTCCGTCAATAATTGTTGATCTCCACCTATATGACTAGTTGACAATGAGCCTGTACCTAATCCCGTAGAGATATGGAGTGAGAATGAACTAAAATTAGCAAATTTTAATTCCCGTGGTTTGAATGCTCTTTTTAGTACGGTTACACCGGATGAATTTTGATGTATCATGACATGTGAAACTGCTAAATAGGCTTGGGATATTTTACAACTCACCCATGAGGGAACTAGTGTCGTGAAAGCTTCAAAACTCCAAAAACTCACCACTCAATTCTAAACCATTAAAATCCTTGAAAGTGAGACTTTTGATGAATTTTATGCTAGACTTTCTTATATTGTTAATTCATCTTTTAACTTGGGAGAAAATTTACCTGAAAACTTTGTAGTAAAGAAAATTTTAAGGCACCGATAGGTTTATTCCAAAAGTGACCGTGTTAAATTATTTTTGCACTTTAGCCTCTACGAAACTTGAAGAGCTCGTAGGTGACTTACAAACCTATTAACTTGACATGTTTACCTCCAAGGATGAGAAAAATAAAGATAAGGGCATCGCCTTAAAAGCCCAATAGGAGGAAAAATAAGTTTCGGATAATGAGAGTGACATCGATTTCGATGAGATGGATATTTTTCTAGGAAGTTTAGAAAATTCCTTAAGTTTAATAAAGACGATTTAGAAAGGATTTTAAGAAATTCGATAAGTCTGAGTATGACAAAGCTAAAAAATTCCCTAAAAATCATAATGAAGAACTTAATTGGGGCGAGTCGAATAGATGTTATGGTTGTGAGGGGTATGGCCATAGGGAAAGAGAAGGTCCCACTAAACTAAAGAGGGAAGTGGAGCAACCAATTTCATATAATGCCACCTATAGTGATAGTGATAAGGAATAGGGATCCAAACCCCCCTTTTTATCAAAGAGGGACAAAACCCCCTAGCATTTTTTAAATTGAAGAGAAAGAGCCTCTCCCAAGTGGCAATAAGGCAAGCTTAGATGCAAAAAAGGATAATGAAAACTTAAAAATCGATAAATATGGTGCTTTATGATAGTCCCATTGCAAAAAAGAATAAAAATCATTTTAATGAAGATCTAATGTAGAAATATCCCATTTTGTCTAACTTTTAATCACCTTGAGCCAATTTTGGAAGATCCAAGGAGTGGTTGAAAATAGAGATATATTGAAGATTAATCCCGTAATTTGAAAGACAATCTACAACCATATTTGATTCCCTGAAGTAGTAAGTTAAAGAACCATTGGAACTGCTAAGATTAACTTTGATTTATTCCACATAATTTTAAAGATTCAAAGGCGATTTCCATTTTTTATTAATCAAATTAACCACAAAAGAAGAATTTGATTCAATCACTACATCATCAATGTTGTACTCCAGACATCATTTCGACCTCATCCAAAAACTTTTAATGTCCACAACGAAATTGGAAGCATATCCCTCAGGTTAAGCATAGGCACAAATAATGTCTCCTTTGGGGTCCCTTAAAATACCTCTAATGCCACTTCTGCCAGGGTTCCCTTTTGAAGATCCATCACTACTGAATTTGAATATATGAGGAGAAGGAAAGTTCCATTAGATATGGATAAACAATTTAATAATTCTTACAGTTTTGATATTAAAGGTTGTTTGAATCCCAACATCAAAGCAAGAGATATTGTGCTTAAATTGAACCCCCTTACAAATACTTGAAATCATAAATATGGATTGGGAAATAATAACTTTTTCATAAACTGAGAAGTTTTTAAAAAAAATCTTTATTTATGCATTTCCATATTTCCTAACACGCAATAATGGGGATGCACTTACCAATAAATTTGGAATAATTCTATGGACCACTTTTGATCCACCAACTTAAGAGCATAGAAGAAATATTGATAGAACTCATATCAATTACCATGAGACAAGAGAAGAACTTCCATACTGGAATGATTTTAGGCATTGAAGAAATACATGGGCTAATGTTTCTATTTTGGTCTTGCATAGCCAGCATTTGGAACACAATCTAATACCAATGTCATGAACGATATCATCTAAAAGGACGCACTTGTTGATAATTTTCCACATATTGGAAGAAGGATGATCATCAAGTCAAGAGGCATAGGCAGGGGAGAATGAGAAGACACCCAAAATTTCAGAACTCGAGAACCATCTACCATCAATAAATTTCATTTAATGAATACATTTGTCTTTCACTCACATCAAACTTCTCCAGGTATGAGAACTAGTTGAGAAATGGTCACCATTGTTCAGATATTTATTAGACATGTACATGGCCCAGAGAGAATTTTCTAACAACTTCATGAAATAAGCTTTTGATATATTGAGAAAATTAGGAAGACCAAGACCTCCTTTTTTAGTGTTTCTTCAAAGATCATCCATTTTCTTCCATTGGTTCTTCCATCCAAGAGCTTCGGAACTTCCCAAGAAAAATTTATTAAGAATATTATGAACTTTAATAATTACAGATTTAGGAGGGGACAAAGAACATAAAAGATAAGAGGGAATAAAAGATAAAACATGTTTGAGTAGAACTAGTCTGCCACCACTTAAAAGAAGTTTAGATTGCCATCCAGATATTTTAGATCTCAATGAATTAAGAAGGATGTCATAATATTTGATCTTATTTCTTCCTTAAATAAAGGACACCCCAAATATGTAAGGGGCATCTCCTTATGGTTAAGGCCAGAGATAGAAGCAATTTTAAATTTCAGTTGAGGTCTACTTTTAGAATCAATAGTGAAAGAGCTCTTGGAATTGTTTACTTTCTGACCAGACAAATTGCAGTAATGTTGAATGCATTCTCCAATTTTCCTAATAGACTCTTATCTCCTCTACAAAATATAATGAGATCATCTACAAAATCAAATGAGATATCAATGGACTTCCATAGGGAAGATAATAGGGATTAACTGCTCCAAAATACCTCAAATTGTTCAATCCTCTACTCAACTACTCAGCTGCAATAATGAATATAATTAGGGATAATGGATCCCCTCGCCTAAAACTTCTAGAAGACTTAAAATACCCACAATGACAACCATTGATTACCACAGAGAACTAATTATTGGAAATGCTCCTCCAGACTAAATCAATTAATCTTTCTCCAAAGCTAAAAGCTCAAAGAACTTGAATTAAAAAAAAAACAGTGGACCCTTTCATAAGACTTAACCATATCAAGCTTGAAGATAACATTGCCTCCACAAATTTTCTTACCAATATCATGAAACATCTCTTTGGCAAGTAAAACATTGTCTTGAATAGCCCTGCCCTTATGAAGCCACTCTGGTTTTGAGAAATGAGCATTGAAAGCACTTTAGAAAGTCTTGTGGATAATATCTTGGTAATAACTATAAAAGAGAAATTACAATGGATTATTGGCCTAAGATGACCACAAGTTTTCGGCGAATTCACTTTGGAAATAAGCACAACAGCTGTACTTGTCCAACTTTGAGGAGGATCAGTACCTACAAAAAAGTAAGTAATAGTAAGTAATAAGTCAGTTTTAATCAAATTCCAACAAATCTTATAGAAGTATACCCCAAATCCATAAGGACCAGTGGTATAGTCTTCATTGAGGTCATTGATGGATGCTAGAATATACTCTTTACATGTAAAATATTCCAAAGACTTATTAATGTCAGTGGTAATGATGGCCGAAATAGTATCACTGACATCAGACGATGGGATTAATTGGTCTGCCTTGAGTTGATTTTCATAAAAATGAACAATGTGAGTCTTAATCGCTTCAAAACCTTCTAGGATATTGCCTTCATAATCATTTATGGAGTGAATCATGAGTTTATGATTTTTAGCCTTCACACTGTTATGGAATAACTTGGAATTGGAATCACCAGCTTTAAGCCATTTAGAAGAAGATTTATGTCTCCAGAAAACCTCCTCATTGGTCAAAACCCTCATTAAGTCAGTTCTACATTTATTTAAGACTTTTCTATTAGCTTCACTGCAATCCATTTCTAAATTGATCTCTAACTGAAGGGTTTCATCATCTAAATCTTTCATATTTTAAAAGAAATCCTTGAAAATATTTTTGTTCCATTTTCTAATAACTTCTTTAAGTCTCTTTAGCTTCAAACTAATTTTTTTCATCCCCACTACATCAATATTTTCATTCCAAGAATTCTCAACTAAATCTTGGAATTGGTGATGATTACTCCACATGTGTTAAAATTTGAAAGCCTTAGGCAGGATGGATAATTGAGATTGAACAGTAAGAGGAAGAAGATCATGGTCTGAGTTGATTTATTTAGATGTTTCCCTTTAGAATATGGATACACATTAATAAAATTATGATTTACAAGACATCTGTCCAGTCTAGCCATAATGATATTATCCTATTTTCTATTGTTGCACCAGGTATATCTAGGTCCATTGTATCCTAAATCAGTAACACCACAATCCTCTATAGCTTGAATAAAGTGTTCTATAACCTCGTGATCAATATCATTTCCCCCTAATTTTTCATGTTGAGCAGAATCAACATTCAAACCTCCAATAACTAATTGGGGGATATGTTGAAAGTTACAAGCAATAAAGTTCATTTGATCCCATAATTCCAATCTTTCTTCTTTAGTGCATTTATCATACACTATGGTAATCACTATACTGTGTTGTTCATGGGGGTGACTTATTTTAACTTTTAAATGTTGGGGATAATCTATCGGGCATTGAACACTCACATTAAACCTCCCAAACAACCAAATCTTACAATTGACATTATAGAAACACCATTAAAAGCCCCATTTTGTTCTATAATTGTTAATTTTTTATGAATCCACCTTTTGGTTCAAGAAGAGCAATAAATGACCTTTAATGAATCTTGCATAAAAGCTTCAGTGTTCTATTTAAGGATTTCTTTGCAATCCCTCTAACATTCCAAACCATAAAATTAATCATTGAGATGTAGAAGATGTTGAGTGGTTGTTACCTTTGTTTAATGATCTTGTAAATCTTTTGAACATAGGATCTTTCATTATTCCTAGTAGCTTCTTGCTAATCGGCTGACCTGCGTCATTAAGAGAAAGCTTATCAGCATTGAGCACAACTTTACCAAATTCATGGAAAGTCATCTAAGTGATAATGAGAAATCGTCCAATGATGACATCTTAATACATGACGCTTCTGAGGCCATTGTTTGTGAATCCCAAAAAATTGATAGTATAGAGAGTGGAGTAGAAAGTGAGAGTGAGAAAGAAGAAGAGGTTGATGTGAGTGAACTTCAAGTAGGTTTTTAAGAGTTGTATGTTGAATCAATTAAATTAAAAGGCCAACTTGAAGTTAGAAGTTAGTTTGAGAGATCGTGCCAAAGAAAATAATGAGAGTGTTTTAGTAGAAGATCTTAGGACACGTGAGAGAGCTCTTCATGAGAAGATTGAGTATGTTAAAGGTGAGAAATATAGCCTTAGAGGTTTAATGGAGGCTATGAAGAAAGAACTTCTTGGGTTTGAAGAGAGTAAGTGTTTACTTGAATGTAGAATTTTAGAATTAGAAGAGAAGTTGAGATATTCAAGTAGGGTCAAATTTAATTTGGAATGTAGGTCAGAAAAATTAGATAAAATTCTTGGAACCGTCCAAATTAAAATTACTTGTGTGGTATTGGCTTCAATACTTAAAATCATTCAACTAATAAAGCAAAAACCCTAAGTTTAAGAGAATCTACTAGGAACACTTTCATAAGGTCAATCCTTAGGTACTACTTTTCGCCAAGTCTTTACATGTTCACATTGTGGTCGAAAAGTTCATCTTAGGAAGTTTTGTTTTGATCTTAAAATCATTCTAGGAAGTCTAATGGTAGAGTCACCAAAACTCCCAAATCCCAAGAGCGCCACTCTTCACTAGTTTTGGTTAGGAGATCCGATTTAGTGGATTTACAAGATAGGATTTTTTATTCTCAATTGCTTGCACGTGATACCTCCCTTGCTAAATTTAAAGGTTAAATGTGTTAGCTTTGTTTACATACACTAGTTCATGTGCATTAAAAATATATTCTTGCTTGTTGTATGTGTATTTGTCATTTTCTAGTCTTTCCTTCATTATATATGTATTGCTAGATTTATGGCTTGTTTATCTTTTGTATTTTAGTAGTTTAATTTTTTTTATATTAAATAAAAAATACAAAAAGATTTTTGTTTGTCTTTGGAGTTAATTTTGTGTTGGTTAAAAATATTGAAAAACTGAAAAAGATTTTTTTGTGTATTTAAGTTTTACACATTTTTTGTGGTATATACTTGTGTTTGAATCCAACATCTTATCTGCTTCCATGTGTCTAGAAGATTTGATAATGATTTTCAATCCTTAAAGTGTTATTTATCATGCTTGCATGGAGTAGTTTGGTTTTGTGTTGCTTAATGGATTCCATTTCTATATGCCTAGATTCATATATGCACGAGCTCATTTGAAACTTAACTTCACATGTATATTTGAGCTAAGTGATATGTTCTCCTATCAATTTAGAAAATGTCAATAGCAATGATATGAGATAAATCCACTCGAATTACACTTTGTGGAGCAATAAAAGCCTCTAGATTAAGGGGATAAATGGGAAAACCCCCTGACTTAGAACTTTGATCGTCCCAAGTAATGTAAAAGAATCAAAGCATGGTACAACTCTAAAATGGGATAGAATACCTCTTTTGCGGGTGAGCGATTGCATTTAGCATATGCAATAAGCCTTTAAACTGCTAGGTTACCCTAATAGGACGAGTTGTGTCTCGTGAGGCTTTGCAGTGAATATACCCACGAAATTCGACTCAAATAGAACTCAAAATACCCAAAAATTCTATAACTCAAACTTTTCTAGAAAATAGTCATCTTCAATTCATGTTCAAGAGTCTAAAATCATAGTGGGTGTGTGCACAGCCGAAAATTTAACCACGAATTTCCACCGATTGATCATTACGTTACTTATTTGAAAATTCGTTTTGATTTGAAAATCTCATGGGATGCTCTCGCAAACGAATCTCTCGGAAGGGTGGATATTTTCTCTTGGTGTGCGTGATTTATAAGAGTAAACGCATTAGAACCAAGTTCACGGACACAAATAGAAAGACAAAAATTTATGGTAACTAGATCTCATCATTGGATTACGGTTATAAGAAAAAGGGATCCTTCCCTCTAATTCATATTTATAATCTCTTTTATTATATTTTTCGTGTTTTAGCTCTCCACGCTGTAACCAATTTAACAATTTGGACTCTGTTAGGACTTTTTCAGGTTAAAGGTGTATTGGATAAAATGGGAATCGTAAGTAAATCTGGAATTGGAAAATTTTCTTATGGTGTCCATTTGTGCTTTTCCGAGATTTTGCTCATTTTTTCTATTTCTCTATTTTTTTCTGTTTTCACTCTTTTCTTTTCTCGCTATTTTTGTTGAGCATATCAAATCTTTTACTGCCTCCTTTTTATGCACTTTTCGGACTAAATTTATGGGATTATTAACTTTCACAATTCCGAGCCAACTGGGGTTTTTCGGGTTGTCAAACGAAAGAGAGAGATCCATTCGGCTCAATTAGGGCTTACCAAAGGGATGGTTTTTTTGCTACTTTTTCTGGACAATATTTTTTGGGTGACAAATGAGGGCCAACTTCATTGTCCAAAATACTGATTGTGTTACCATGTGCGTCTCGAGATTACTTTAATTTAGAGATCTATTTAGCACGTTTTTCAAGGCAATAACGCACATTTTCCATAATCGGTCAAAGTGAAAGGATTGAGATCCTCGATGACTTATTAGAACGCTGAAAAGAAATTTGAGTTAACAATTAACTTTGATTCATTTATGAGTTCACAATAATGAAAGGCTCGAATCTCGTCGGGTTTGTTAATCTCCACATTTATTAGTTAATTCGTCTACGTTCGCTCAATTTCCATCTTTGGTCAATTTCGGCTTTGTGTATTATGTTTTTACAATTTGAGACTTTAAACCGAATTTTAATGATATTTTTGAAATTTTTGAATTCCAATTTTTATTTATTTTGAAGAAAAATATTTTTGGGTCTTTCAAAAATTTTCAATTTTTTTTGAAATTTCAGGGCATTTTTGAAAATTTGTGAAGTTTTAGAAAGACACACTTGTGACCCCACTAACTTAGACTTTTACATTGTACTCAAGCAAAAAGGACTAAAATCTAACTCAAAGAGAATTAAAAGTGCGAGAAAATAAAATGAACAAATAAAACAGAAATGCAGAATTCTTTTTTATATATATACATAGCACTTGTATTATAAGGGAGAGGGAAAAACACACAAACAGCAAACAATAGAAATGGGCTTCACTAGGGAGCTAGATTTTAGGGAAAGTGGGGAAGGAAAGGAGGGAAATAGAGGGATTGGTGGAAGGGGGGATCATCTCGGGAAGGGGAAACCTGCAAAATCCGAACCGATCCGGTTCAGGGGGAACCAATACGGTTCTGGGAATTTTTTTATTTTGCGATTTATAATAACCGTACCTATCCGGATAAGGGGGTTTGGTTCAGTTTGGTTCGCCTTAGGAAGACTTCTCTCCCCTTAGTTTAATGAAAATAGTCTCGCACCCTGAATACCCGGACACCCTCTTACTTATTCTCACACCTGGACTTCCTTGACTTCCTCACAAAGTGCATGTTGGATTTCTTGATGCCCTCACGAAGTGCGTGTTGGTGCTCATGATCCTAACCCTAACATTTCATAACCTACCTATGTACGCTAATTATTCTTCCTACGCACAACTACTATACACAAGAATTCACCCCATACGCGTCGGAGGTGCGATGACCTCTTAGTTCGATCTCACTCTACCCCGTAAATGGGGTCCGACAACTAGATGGTGTCGATCTCTTCTATGTACGCCTCAACATATAGGTTTAGGCACTGTCCATTAACTTTGAATGCGTTCCCCCCTTTTGGATCTTCCAACTCTACTGCTTCGTAGGGGAATACGCTTCTCACAACGAATGGACCAGTCCATCGAGACCGCAATTTACCCAAAAATAGATGAAGCCGGGAGTTGTAGAGGAGTACCTTTTATCCCAGTTGAAACTATTTTTATCGAATAGTTTTATTATGTGCTAGTTTCATCCGGTCTTTTTCATTATTGGCATTCTCATTCGCATCATTGCGTATCTCCTCTAACTCATTTAGTTGAAGCTTGCGAGCTTCACCGGCTTTGTCCATATCATAATTTAATATCATAATGGCCAAATACGCTTTATGCTCCAACTCAAAATGAAGATGACAAGGTTTGCCATACAAAAAGTGGAATGGGGACAGTCCGAGTGGGTTCTTGTATGCGGTACGGTAGGTCTATAGTGAATCGTTCAAACTAAGGGACCAATCTTTTCGGTCGGGATTGATTGTCTTCTCTAGTATGTGCTTGATATCATGATTTGCCAATTCAGCCTGTCCGTTAGTTTGTGGGTGATATGTTGTTCCCACCTTGTGAATGACACTATACTTTTTCATAATTCTTTCAAACGGCTTGTTGCAAAAATGTGTGCCGTTATCACTAATTACCGCTTTAGGTGCACCGAAGCGAGAAAGTATGTGTTCGTGCATGAACTTTATCACCACTTTATTGTCATTAGTCTTTGTAGCTATAGCTTCCACCCATTTAGAAACATACTCTACCACGACGAGGATGTATAGGTATCTAAAGGATAGGGGAAAAGGGCCCATGAAGTCAATATCCCAGCAGTCGAAAATCTTAATAATGAGAATTGGGGTTAATGGCATCATGTCGCGTCGAGTGATCGCCCCCATCCATTGACACTTTTTGCAAGATTTGCAATAATTGTTAACATCCCGTAACATTATGGGCCAGTACAAACCGCATTGGAGAATTTTAGCAGCTGTCTTTTTCATGGAGAAGTGGCCTTCACATCCTTCCGAATGACAAAATTCGATGACTTTTGGGATTTCGTCATCCGATACACATTGCCAGATGATCTAATTGGCGAAGTATTTAAAAAGGAATGGATCATCATAAAAAAACATGCACGACAAAGTGACGAATTTCTTCTTATCTTGTAGTGTCCAATCGGGAGGGACGGCTCCCGTGACAAGATAGTTCAATATATCTGCAAACCAGGGCAAAGAAGAGGTGGCAAAGAGTTGCTCATCCGAAAAATACTCGTCTGTGAGTGTAGGATCACTAGGTACGTCGGACGAAAGCCATGATAAGTGATCGGCAAAGATGTTTTCTACTCCTTTTCTATCTTTAATGGATAGATTAAACTCTTGTAGGAGTAGGATCCACCTTATGAGGCGCGACTTGGCATCTTTCTTCGCAAGTAGATACTTTAAAGTCGCGTGGTCGGTGAAACAAGTGATGGGAGAACCGATAAGATAGGACCGAAACTTGTCAAGTGCAAATACTACCGCTAGAAACTCCTCCTCCGTAGTGGAGTAATTGAGTTGTGGTCCGATGAAGGTTCGACTAGCGTAGTAGAAGACATGAGCCTTGTTGTCTTTTCTTTGGCCCAAAATAACCCCTATCTCATAATCACTAGCATCACAGATGAGATCGAATGGTAAGGACCAATCTGGAACTTTCATAATGGGATCGAACACAAGAATGTTTTTCAGTTTTTCAAAAGCGCTTTGGCATGCTTCCGTCCACTCAAATGGGGTGTCCTTCATAAGGAGGTTGCTTAAGGGTCTAGCGATGGCACTAAAGTCCTTAATGAACCTTCTATAAAACCCTGCGTGGCCAAAGAAGGAGAGAACATATTTCAGCGATTTAGGTGGGGGTCTATGACATTTATTTTTGCTCGATCAACCTCGATCCCTTTGGATGACACGATGTGGCCAAGAACTATTCCCTCGGTTACCATGAAATGGCATTTTTCTCAATTCATCACTAAGTTCTTTTCCATACATCGGGCTAGTACTTTATCAAGATTGTCTAAACATAGGTCGAAGGAGGTGCCAAAAACACTAAAGTCATCCATAAATACCTCTATCCCTCTCTCAACCATGTCTCTGAATAAGCTTAACATGCACCTTTGAAAGGTCGTTGGTGCATTACACAAGCCAAATGGCATATGTTTGTGTGAAAACATTCCAAAAGGGTAAGTGAATTTTGTTTTCTCTTGATCAAGTACATCTACCTCAATTTGGTTATATCCGGAATAACCATCTAGGAAGAAATAGTAGGGGTGGCCCACTACTCTTTCAAGAAATTGATCGATAAATGGCAAGGGGAAATGATCTTTTCTAGTTCTCGCATTGAGTTTCCGATAATCAATGCAAATGCGCCACCCAGAGGTAGTACGTTGGGGAACTAACTCTCCATTGGAATTTTCAATCACAGTCATGCCCCACTTCTTCGGGATGACCTGAATGGGGCTCTCCCACTTTCTGTCCTAGATTGGGTAGATAATCCCGACATCCAACAACTTTATGATTCCAGTCCTCACCACATCTTTCATTGTGGGGTTTAGCCGTCTTTGCATTTCTCTCAATGGCTTAACGTCCTCCTCGAGGTGAATCTTATGGGTGCAAATTAAAAGGCTTATCCCCTTTAGATCAGCTATACACCAACCAAAATCACTTTGGTCCTTCCTCAAAATATTTAATAATTTACCCTCTTGCTCTTCATCTAAGCTAGAGGACACAATAATAGGAAATGTCTCACTTTTACCTAGGAAAGCATATTTAACATTGGAGGGAAGTTTCTTCAACTCGAGAGTCGAGAATGTGTCGCTAGAGGGCACCATGCGTGCTTCTCTTGGCGGTAACTCTTCAAATCGAGAAACCCAATTAGTATCTCTCGCATCCTCGTCTGACGCTCTCCCATCGAGTAAGCCTCTCAACTCCTTTATCTCCCTCTCAAACTCGATATAGGCTCCCTCGCTCTTATGACTAGAAGCTAGGCAACCTCTTAAGGAATCTCCACAGTAATTTTCCTCAAACTGTTTTTCTACAATCTCCTCAATTAAGCTTGTCGCGTGAAAATCATCTTCTTCCCCTGCTTGTTAGGCTATGTTGAAGATATTTATTTCTAAAGTCATGTTCCCAAAAGTTATTTGCATCTACCCATTTCTAGTATTGATAACTGTGTTAGCCCTGGCTAAAAATGGGCATCCAAGGATGATGGGAACATGATTTTTGAGGTAAAGGAGGGATCCGTGTCCCAAATGACAAAATCTACCAGGAAGTAGAAAGTGTCCACTTGGACTATCACGTCCTCAACTATACCCCTTGGTATCTTCACAGTTTGATCCTCTAACTGGAGAGTGATCCTTGTGGGCTTATCGCCCAGATCAAGTTTCCTATAAATCGAATAGGGGAGGATATTAACACTCTCCACCAAATCGAGTAAGGCTTTTTCAAATTTTTTATCTCCAATGGTGAAGGAAATGGTGGGGGCACCGGGATCTTTATATTTAAGTGGAAGATCATTAAGAAGGACTGAGCTCACATTTTGTGCTAGAAACACGTTCTTCTTTACCTTCATCCTCCTCCTGACAGTCAATAAGTTTTTTATGGATTTTGCATGGATGGTATTTGCCTTATTGCATCGAGGAAAGGTAAGTTCAACTTTACATTTTTGATCACTTCTAGCACTTCTTCACTTATGGTCCCTTTATGGGAGGGAACCAATCTTTGAGGAAATGGCGCAGTGAAGGGTGGTTTTACAATTACCTCGGACTCACTAGTGTTTTTCTTCTCACTCTCGTTCAAGGAGATATCTTCGGCCTTTTTCATGCCGGGCAAATTCTCCTTGTCTTTGGAAATGTAATCTGAGGGAGGTGATAAATTAAGAACTCTGCCACTACGAAGAGTGATTATCTCTTGGCAGTGCTCCTGCTGTTCGGTAGAGGTGGAGATAATAATAGGTTGACCTTAGGGAGGTCTTTGGCCTTAGGCAAAAAACTTGCCCTTATCTTGGATGCTCAATGCAGATTGCATCTAGGAGATGTTTGCATTTATTTTGATGAACAAGTGTTCATATCGAGCATTCTGTGCACCTTATGAAATGATGAATAAATTCATTGTATCCTCGAGGCTCCTCCACTATGGAGATATATATGGGGCTGGAGGTGGTGGTGCTTGTTGGAATCGAGGAGGTGGTGGAGGTTGGAAAACTTATGAATGTGGGTTCATCGCATCTTGTGGTTGTCCATAGTTGAAACCAAGATGGTTCCTCCATGAAGGGTTGTAAGAATTACCATACGGGGCATTAAAATTCCCCTTGAATCCTCCTATAGCATCCACCTGCTCGGTGTGCATGGCCTTGTAGGCAGAAATCATCGGGCATGCCTTTATGGACTGGCCTGCCTCACAGATAGCACACACTTTTTCTTTCGAACCATGGCTGAATTCGAAGATATTTCGCAACCGACCATCAAACCATTCTTTCATATCTCTCGAAAACTGATCGAATCGACGGTATATTATGTTATTGCTATCCAAATGGTATAGATTGGAGGCGGGTTGATTGATAGATGGTTGTCTAGGTCAATCTTGGGTGGGATCAGATGCATCCCATGCTTGAGTAGTCACTGCGACATTCTTAAGATGGGCCTCGGCATCGCATGAGTTTAAATCCCAAAAGGGTCTTTCACACATTGTTTGCACAAGTTGTTTGGAAGCTACTGTCAACCCATTAGGGAAGAAATATATCATTAGGTGTTTGTCAAAACCATGATGGGGGCATGCACTTACTAACTCTTGGAATCGTTCCCAACACCAGTCAAAAGACTCATTATCGTGCAGTCGAAAAGCTTGGATTTGAGTCTTGGAGGAGTTCGTCTTGTTCTATGGATAGAATTTTGAGACAAACGTATTTTTCATATCTCTCCAGGAACTGACGGAGTTCGGGGGTAAAGACCATAGACAGGTCTTGGCTTTATCCTTTAAGGAAAAAGGAAAAAGCTTTAGGTGAATGATATCTTGCGAGCAAGCTTGATCACTAAATGTATCACACGCCTCTTAAAACTCATGAATATGCAGGTATGGTTTCTCCTAATCCATGCCATGAAATATAGGGAGAATCTATATCATCCCATTGCGAAAGTGGAACTAACCGACATTTTACGAAAGTAAAATGCAACCATGGGTGACAGTCCGCTCAAGAAAAAGTAAGTCTTTCATGGGACGATATGGGAGATCTCCCTCTCCAGTACTAAAACTCACAGCATCAGACATCATACTCGCACTCTCTTTAAATGATTCTGTCTACTCACTAGGTTTCCTAGATGTGTGACTCGAAGTTTGATTCATGGTATAGCTACTAATAGAGTACTTAGGAGTAGGAATTGAAAACCAGAATTGTGGGGCACGAGGTGTGTGGGGGATTTCAGAGTTATACTCAACTATCGAGTTTTCGTGGATTCTGGTTGGAGTATTGTGAGGAGTCTGAGTGTGTTCCAAATTTTTCATTAAAGGATTTTGAGAGATGATGATTTTTTTATATATATTTTTAATTTTTTTTATGCTTTCGGATTTTTGGAAATTTTTGGTCAAAGTTTTAGATTGACTTGATCTTACCTGAGTCTACCTGATTCCCTAGAAACGGTGCCAAAAACTTGATGCGCGCGTGCTATTTAGGCTCAAGTACAAGCATGTCTCTCAAGTAATAATCTGATAAGTCGGGTATCGATCCTAAGGGAAATAGGACAAACAGAGTCGAAACGACGTTGGTAAGACGAAGGTAACCTAACTTTGACTGCTAAAGAAGAACGAAAAGGTGATTTGAATTGTGAACAACTACAGCTAGATGCAATTTTGAAAATGATTAATAAATGCAATTGCTATAAATTAACTAAAAAATGGATAATGGTTTAACCAAAGCTTTTAACCATAAGATGAGAAATATGGGTTGGGTTACAATCCCCCACACCCTAGTAATTCACTTCGTAGGATTCTAGATTCAGAATTAAAGCTTTAAATGAATCCGACATTTTAATGCTTCTAAGTATTACATATATGAGGGATCGTAGCCCGTAGAGTACGTAAGAAAATGTTGAATTAAAATTCGGTCTTTATTTCTCCTAAGTATTACACATATGAAGGATCGTAGGCTGCAGAGTATGTAAGAAAATCTTGAATTAAAGTAGTATTGTATTAACTATGATACAATTCATCAAAGGTTTTAATTCCAACTTCTATTTCCACTAACATGAATTACATCGGGTGGGGTTCATGCACCCCAACCCTTGAAAACTTAGATGGACATATTAAATCTAGAAGAAAACACGTTTTAAATGAAAGAAAACATTTTTACTAATGAATGGAGAAGAAGAAGAAGGAAAATACTCACTAAAGAATTAACTACTGCAATAATGAAAGCGAAAATTAGAATGATATTACTTGAATTGCAAAATTGGAATCAAAACTAGGGTTTCTTGTTGTTCTTCTTCTTTAAACTAATTACAAAGCTTCTATAACAATTTTGAAACCTCCCCTTTCGTCTGGGTGGTGATTTAAATTTATACTCTACGATTTCTAAGAGTTTCAACCATGAAAAACTCTAATTTTACAAGTGGATAAGTTCGAATTTTCGATACCCAAACCGATCCTATTAAGGGGGATCGGTTCGGTTCCATCTATGATAGAAGTTTTTCCTTGAACCGGTTTGGTTCGTTTTTCCTTCTCTTCGATTCGATTCCATCTGGTCGTGCTTTATAGGAGGTTCTTCCAGTATTGGATTGGTTCATTTTTCTTCCTCTTCGCTTCAGTTCCATCTCTTAGTTTTTACGGGAAGTTTCTCAAGATAGGATCAGTTCATTTTCCAACCAATTCGGTTTAGTTCCATCTTTTTAGGAACGTTTCCTCCTTGTATTTCTTTGAAGATTTGTAACTTTTGGTCCGAAACTTGGATTAGGATGTCGATCGTTCCTAAGCACTGAATACCCGCAAAATATATAGGAAAAATACGAAACTCGACTTATTAATTAAGAAAATGTCAATAGAAATGATATGAGATAAATCCACTCGAATTACACTTTACGGAGCGATAAAAGCCTCTAGATTAAGTGGATAAGTGGGAAGAATTTATGCCTACTCAACTACCCATCAAAGGAGATTGTTTGAGTTCCTTTTCTACCCCAAAAGGGAGATTTTTTTTATTGCGGCATATTCATACGGTGAAAGGCACCTTGTGTGGATTGATGGCGACCGAGCCCCATCGGTAGATTTCGAGACTGCGGTGGAGTCCGTGGTTGTCTACTAGGCGGAGGTTGAAGAGTGAAGAGGCATCAAGTCTTGGATGGAGTCAAGTCGTTGTTCTAAGTTTCTTTTGTCATGTCTTTTGTACAAATACTGTACTTAGTGCACTTGTAGGCAGGGTAGTTCGAAGTTTTTCCTATTTGAGTTTTCCTCGTACATCGCATCATAGTGTGTTTGTGATTTACTTTATCTTGCAAATATATCACTTAGATGCATGTTAAGTTAATCAAGATAAAATTGGTTTAAATCACAATTATATTTTAATTTGGTGCTAATTAATATTTGGGTAATGTTAGTTTAATTTAATTCAAGTTGGAAAATTAATTAGGAAAAATTGGTGTTTAATTTGTTTGGCCTATATTTAATCATGAATTAATTTTTGTTTGGCTATTTTTAGACTTAAGTTAAATTAACTTGAATTAAAAAGTAAAATTGGAATTAACTTTGTTTAAGTTAGGTTGCAATATTTATTGAATTAATTTTACTTTTAAAGAAAATCAAATTAGAATTTTATAATTGTTAAAATTTGAAAAGAAATTTTAATGTGAAATATTTGGTGGCATTCGACCATAACATTAAGTGGTGGCATTCGCCCATAACAAGTGGTATCAGAGCATATACATTAAGAAACCACTTAAAACACACTCGATTAATTATTGAAAACAATCATACTTTCTTAAAGGAAAATCATTTCTTTTCTAAAAATTATCCCTTTATTTATACCAATTCACGTTAGTATTTTCTTTGAAAATCATCTTTGAAAAAAATGCAAATATCGTGTTAGAAAATACTTATTTTCATTTGCAAACCTTTCATAACACACCATTGTACTAATTATGGGTTAAACCTATTTAGGTTGCTTAATTACCCATTTATTCACTTATTTTTACCATTCACTTACCTAATGCATGGTAATCAATTTTCACCTTACTTGTCGATTTTACCCTTTACGAAACATTTATTAATTCACCCAAGTTAAGTTGTATTATCACGTATTCACCTCACAACACGTTTCTTGATATATTCCATTTTCTTTGTATTTTTCTCGCAATCTTTCAATATTTGCATACTCTAATGGGCTTCATACCGTCGACTATGCTACCATATACATTGGTCAATGATTTTGGATCTTTAACCCCAGGACTCCAGGCCCTCCATAATTATTTTTAGTGTCATCCGAATCCTTATTAATGCATTTTAACATTTTACAAATGTCCACATTATTTCATCTTTTCCTTTTAAAAATAATTTAAAAATAATCATTTCTTGTCCTTTTCACTCTAACATTGATTTAATCCCAAAATTATGTTCATTTAGGACCATTTTGTGTAACACCCTTTACAACATTTTGGTTTCATAAAAATATTCCACTTTACATAAAATTACCATTTTACCTATTTATTTTCAAACTTGTCTTTTTCTCTATTTTCACGAGTGTTATTTTCCAAAACAGTATAAAGTTACCCACACTAACATCTTAAGTGTTTTTAACACATTAACACTTTCTTAGCATTTTGGAGTAACAATACTCTCAAGTTATAAACCTCTTTATTTTATTACTTTCTTTTCCAAGAATTCACTGAACATCTAAGACTAGTTTACAAGAAAAATAAAATTTTCTTTATTAATACATGTAGTCGTGAATCCTTACACTTATCACATTTTTAACACAATTTTCACACACTTTAAGGGCTGAAATTTCTATTTTCTCTATTTCATGTTCAAACCCAATAAAACCCTTATTAAACTTGTTTACATGCTCAACTTCAAAATACTAAAATTTTATATGCATGAGAAGATAGATTTTAAGTCCAAAAATCCTTTAAAATGGGTCTAACATGTGATTTACTATAAAAATTATGTAATACTTGTAAAATACATCTTTTAAGATTAAGGGACATTTTTATTATTATAAACATGAACGAATGTCCGATTTTATAACATATTCTTTTTTGCAGGAAACTTTAAAACATAGTTCACCCAAAATATCTTTAATAAGATAAATATCATGTTCAAAACATATTATTCCATAAAATATTTAATCTCAAACTTCTTAAACTACATCATTTATTCAACATTCTTGAATCATAGTATTTTGCAAAAAACCATTTGAAATAATTATAATCCATTTGCACAAATCCTTAAGAAATGATCTTCTTAACTTAAACATGCATTCCACTCTAGCAATGTTAGCTACAAGACTACAAATATGCAAAATAAAGTCTTAAACTAAGAGTCCCTCCTCAAATGGAGCTCAAAAAATGGTCGAATAAAGAAGAAGATGATGGAAATCCCCCATTTCCTAAGGTTGCCAAGCTCCAAATATTCTCTAATAAAACCTCCTTCAAAACTCCACAAATTTCTACTCTTCCTCTTCTCCAAAACCCCCAACAATACCTCCAAATTTCATAGATTTGTTAAACCTTAGTGTAAATGGGTGTATTGTTCTTAAATATGGTGGAATACTAATAAAATATGGTGGAAAAGGCTTTGGGTAGATGTAATAACCTTTAAAGGAGAGAGAGAGAGAGAGAGGTAGGAAATCCAATGGGTTTTAGGTGGTGGAGAACCTCCCCACCTGTCTCTTCTTGTCTCCGAAACTAAACATATAAATAACCTAAAAAACCCTTATAAAAATAACCTATACACCAAAATCCAATTTTTTCCCATCTTGGTTTATTAGAACTCGACGTGTCTGTGATCAAACAACCCAAATATCAAATCTTTGGGCAGCTCATTCGAACGAGAAAAGAACCTCGTTCTAATGATCATCAAATAACCTTATAACGAACTCAATACTGTGGTACCTCGTTCGATCATTGTTAGAACCTAGATTTGAATGACCTTCGATTCCCGTTCGAATGACCTGATTCCCATTTAAACGAAGTATGAATCTTGTTCAAACTATCTCCAAGTCATTTGATCTTGCCGGATTTCTAAAATCTCCAATTTTTGTCCACAATCTTCCAATAATTACCATCAAAGCCTCAAAATAATCAAATATAATAACAGAATTCCATATTAATAATCCAAATACTAAGGGTTTTACACTATTATGATTTTTACAGCAAAATAATAAAATATTGAGCACGTGTATTACATTCTTCCTCATTAGAAAATTTCATCCCCGAAATGATCGATCCCCCAATTCCTTTATTTCATGGGATTTACCAACTCTCATTTTAAGTCATAGGAATCCTCCAAGAAAAAATCATCTAAATCATCAGTAGATAGTATCACATCACACACTCTTACATAGGGGATGTCACTAAAGGCCTAACATAACCATTAACGTAGTGTAAGTGTCCATGAGTCTCCATTATGCTAACGATCTCGCTCTATCATGTCCCAAGACTACTAGGGCCCTCCCGATGTTGGGGGGTCGGGGTATCTGGAGAGGATCCTTTATTACTTACCCTCCTTTTGTGAGCGGACGGTCAGGATTGCATCCTTTATCGGGATGCTCGACCATCATCAATGTGGGGTGATATGTAGAGATAGAGTCGCCGGCCTATTTTTCACAAAACAGGAAAAAGAAATCTTTTCGACAGGAGAGAAAGTCATTAAGGACAATACTGATGCTTACGAAACAAATTGGTCCAAAGGTCCGGGGACTAAGTTACGGAATGGGAAGGTGTTAGGCACTCATACCTCCATTTCGGTCTCTCATGGGCATGTTGTTAATCTTCTCCTGCAGAACTCCGTGATGTGGGTGCTTATGTTCATAATATAAATGGAGAATGCAATTTCTCGGCTCGCGTCATGGATAAAGGAGTGCTCCCAAAATAATAAAAAACATAATATGAGTGTTTGCCAATTCACAAGTCTTTATGAAGGAACGATTGCGTATATCAGACAAAACACAAGAAAATAAGAACATACATTGTATATATCATGAATATATGGTGAGAATAAAATAACAACTATGCGAGGGAGGACTCGAGTCAATGAATTTAGCACATACACCTACATATCTCGGGGGAATCAATGTCCACGTAGTTCAAAGAAAATATGAGGTGGGGTTTAACCCATAAATATAATTGGGGACTTTATTATATGTGTGTAGAATAAGGTGTTTTGGTGTGATGAGAAATCCCCTTGTGGAATTTACGAGTGAACCCTTATTTTTTTTTGGGGGGGGGGGGGTTCTACGAAAATAAAGTATGTGTGAATACTAATAATAAAAATTTAGAATTAAGATGTGTGATGTAATGAAGTAAGATACTAAATAGAAAATGAAGTAACTAATGCAAAATTAGGAGAATTGAAAGAAAGAGAGGAAGAGATGGGCATCCTTATGAAGACTTGAAGTAGATTTTTCTTGTAGATGCATTGACATTAAGGTGAAGTGATGGTGGTTTAGGAGATGGGTGAGAATTTACTTAGAAGATTATGAAAGTGATGGAATGAACCAGGGGGTGCCAATTTCCATGGTTTGAGACCTTCCTATCGGCATAGAACCCTAGACACATTTCTAATAAGTAGGGTTTTAGGGTTGCCAATTAGTAGTTTGGGTCAGGTTTTTCAATAAAAGGCATAAAATACGTGCCATAAGTCAGAATCGTGCATGAGGAAAATAATTGTAAAGGGTATTCTGTGACCTTAAAGAATGGATTGACTCACTCCTCTATTCGAGAGTTGAGTGAGGTCAAACAAGGCCCGAAAGTGCCCGTTTGTCACTAGATAAAAAAATTTCGGAAGAAAATGGATCGTTCATCTGAACCATAAGGCCGATTGCTCACTGGATGGACTGTAAGAAAGGTTAATCGATGCCCTTAAAAGATTCATTCAGTTTAGAGAGTTGAACTCGGTCAAACGGGGCCCGAAAGCTTCCGATGACCCTTTAGAGTAAAATAGGTCATCCATCAGAACTGTAAGGCTAATTTGAGCATAGGGCATACTGTTAGAAAGGGGAATCCGATAACTTTGAATATTCATTGATTATCATTTGATATTAAGAGTGGACAAGAGTGATTACTTATAATTGGTCACTATAACTTAAGGCCCTTAATAAGCACCTTAAGTTGTAGTGACCAATTCTAAGGGCCTTAACTTGTGATGATCGATTCAGAAGGTCGTGCTCAATTTTGAGGATGTAAAGTTATAGAGACCAATTCTAAGGGTCGAGGTCAATTTTGAGGACCTTAAGTTGTGATGACCAATTCTGAGGGTTTAGGTTAATTCTGAGCACCTAAAGTTGTAGCGACCAATTATAAGGGTCGATGTCAACTCTGAAAAGCTTAAGTTATGGTGACTGATTCTAAGGTCAATTCTCAGGGCATAAAGTTTTGAAGACCAATTCTGAGGGTCGAGGTCAATCATGAGGACCTAAAGTTGTAGCGACCAATTCTTAGGGTCAAGGTCAATTCTAAGGAAGTTTTGATGACCAATTCTAAAGTCGAGGTCAATTACGAGAACATAAAGTTGTAGTGATCGATTTTGAGGTTGAGGTCAATCCTGAGGACCTGAAGTTATAGCAATGAATTCTGAGGGATGAGGTTAATTAAGAGGACATAAAGTGGTAGAGACCAATTTTGACAGTCGAGGTCAATTATGAGGACCTTAAGTTATAGTGACCAATTCTGCAGAACGAGGTCATTTCTTAGGACCTTTAGTTATAGCAATTGATTCTATGGGCTCAGGTCAATTCTGAGGATCTAAAGTTTTAATGAGAAATTCTAAGGGTCGAGGTTAATTCTGAGGACCTTAAGTTATAGTGACTAATTCTGCAAGCCGAGGTCAATACTGAGGACCTAAAGTTTTAATGCAGGGAGTTGCTCTCCTGGGGAACTATCATGGGGTGAAGATGCACCTTTGGTTCTACTAGGGATTGTGTTTTTTGAGAATCCATTGGGGAAGGACTTATCTTTGAGATATCTGGTTGGGCTTATGTTTTGAAACTCCACTAGGAGATATTAGGCTGGGGAATAGTCGACTTGGATGAAGACGTTTCGTTGGTTACTCTTGCGAAACATGTTAAGGCTGGGGATTATGGTGGAGATAAGGGTGTAAGATTAATACGACTGGGGATTTTGAGAGTTTATAAGGGCTTGAGGATCCAAAAAGGATTTTCTTGAGAAAATTGAAGTTCTATATTTTCCTGGGATTTTTAGGAATTTTTCTAGAATGTTTTTGTATTTTTTTGGAATTTTCTAACATATTCTGTACAAAATTTAGAAGGGGTGACAATCGACAAGGGCACAGAAGTCTGGGCTTCCTTAGGAGGGGGAAAGGATTAGGGGGGTTGCCGATCAACAAGCCTCTTAGACTTCTATAAAAAGCGGTGAATCCTCCCCATTTTTCACACCTTTAAGTGTTTGAATCTGTTGTTTTCTCTCTTTAAAAATCGTTCTTAAGTCTTTCTTACTTCAAGACTTGAAATGGCAGGTTCAAGTGAAGTGTACGATAATGCAGGGTTGTTCGTCGATGACTCGGCGGGCCTAGAGTGGAAATCTAGGTTGCTTCTTGCCTCGGGAAACCAGAATGTCATTGATCCATTTGAGCATGTGGCTTATGAGCGCACTCTTCTATGAAAGATGGAACATCATCGTTCGTCTATATTGAGGAACGCTAGTGGCTATGTGTGGTGACAATTATATTCAACACAAATAAATAAGAAAAGCACAATCACCAAGGAAAATAAAAAACATAAAATGTCAATCACACAACACAGTATGTACGTGGTTCAACAAGAATGCCTACGTCCACGGTGGTGCAGTCAGTATTATTTCTATATACTCCAGGGAGCGTTTACAGAGAATACAATGCGTGCCTCTTGCCCAGGCTTAGAGTTTTATTATATACATGTTTTCTTCGGGGAGTGGGGGTGTTGGAATCCCCCACGTCCATCTTTCTCTCATGGAATATCTCTATACGAGATTCTAGGAGGAGACTAAGTCATAACTGAATTTAGTTAAGGTGCAAAGGGTTTAGATTTTGGGCCGTTTTTATTAGGCTACTTGTCCGAGACCATGATGGCAAATCCAGGTACCCATAATTGCCCCTATAGTTTTTGGACCACAAATTGGGCTCAATAAATTTAAATGATTTGTCATAATGGCTCCTTTGTAAATCGTGTAACTCTTCCCAAAGTTGAGAATTGATTTAGGTGGCAGTTGCTTCGTGTCCTGTGCGCGATGATTGGGTATTTTGATCAGCGTTTCATAAGTGTCGTTTCAATCTTCTTAGTGTGTTCCCTCATCTTTGGTGAGTTTTAGCCATTATGCCCTCCTCTCCAGGTCTTCATTTTCTTCGCTTTCGATCTCCCTCGTCATTTAGGCTTGTGATCTTTCATCGTCTAAGTCAAACTTTCATCTCGTAAGTCTCCTTCTCTTTCTCTCTGTGCTTTCTCTGTTGAGTTTTCTTTGAATTTGTAGTTTAAGGTTAACAAATGACAAAGATAGGTAATAGATCAGTGTCCGAGTTTAGGAAGTTTTACAATATCCCAGAGTGGGTAAAGATTAAGTGCGCCTCTCTCCCTAGAAATGTTAGAGAGATAGAGGGCGCTCATTGGATTCATGTCTTGTTACTTTCCCAAAGGGGGATTACTTTTCCTCCAAATAATTTGTTCTTGCATTTCTTTTGTTATTTCAACATTGTCCCTGCACAGTGTTAGCCCAATGTCTAGAAGATGGTCAATGGTGTCCATAGAATAAATTAACTTTATGGTACTAAATTGGGGCTCGCTGAAGTTTGTTTTTGTTATTCCTTCTCTCGAACGAGCACTAGTCTTCTCTACCTCAAAACCAGGAGTCCTGACAGGGTATTGGTAGTAAATGTACCTGATTCCCACAAGGACTACTCACAAGATAGCTTCCTTGATAGGAATTGACAGTTCTCCCCCCAGACTGAGGGGGCGAGGTCTGATAAATTTATTGTTCCCTTTTATGTGGAAGAATATATAGGTAGTCTTTACTCTTCTCTTTCGATTTCTTTATTAATGTGTGATTTTTCTGATACTTTCCTATTTTCTTTTTAGCGAGGACAAAGAACTTGGAACCTGTCCACAACGAGATCTGACCTGCCGAGCTGATTAAAGCTTGGAATATCAGGGAATCTCTGGCTAACGGTGAACATCCCCGGTTAGCTGCTTTCCTGCTGGAGTATAAGAACATCGGGTCCAGTTTCATTGAGAGGCATGTGGACAGCATTCCTGACTTACATACCTCTGATGAAGCTGTTGCTAATCCCATCCAGTTAGGCGAGGAGGAGAGCAGTTCTGAGAGTGATATCAGAGGAGGTGTTGAAGGTGGTTCTGGTGAGGCGAGATCCAGTAGAGACAGTTCCTCCAGCTCATAAGAGGTTTCTGAAGCTCGAGAGTCTTTAAGTACATCCAGTAGTTCTAGCGAGGAAATAGTTCCCCTAGGAGAAACTTAATCCGTAATGAGGATGATGAGGATGTTGTGCTCCTCGCTCAGAGGTTGAAGAAGCAAAAATCCAGCAGTGGGGTTGTTGCCACTGGTTCTCAGTCTACTGCTCAAGAGCAAGAGAAGAAGAGAAAAGAAGAAGAGCAGTTGAGAGAGAGAGAGAGAGAGAAAGAGGGAAGAGGAAAGGTATAAGACTGAAGAGAAAAGTAAGGTTGATGAGAGGAAGAGGGTATAGAAGGAGAAGGAGAGAGAGGAGGATAGGAGGAGAATGGAGGAGAGGACAAAGGTTGGGCAGGCCTTAGTGCCTGTGTCTGCGTTGCCAGAGGGGGCCTCGGTTGCCATTTCTCTTTAATTGGCCCCTGCACTGCTCGAGAGAGCATTCCTTCCTCCTGATCGCCAAAGGGAAATGGGGACTGACCAGTTAGCCTTGCAAGTGAGTCAGAGGGTAGCCTTGGTAAGTCTGTTTCTCTTTTTTGATACTCGTAAAATCCTATTTGTTTCTCCCTTCTAATGCTTTCCTTTACTTATAGTTCTTTACTGACTTTTTTGTGCTCTATCGCTCTCACGACGAGCTAGTTGATAAGAATGGTGAGTTGGAGAAGTAGAATGCTGCTCTGAAAGTGAAGAGTACCGAGCTCGAGGCTAGCTTGAAGGCCGCTAATGCTGCTCGGATGTCTTCTGATCTGGACCTTGTTAAAGCCAATCGACGGAGGGAGGTAGCGGTCAAAGAGCTGAATGAATTATGGCAGGCCTATAATTTGGTTTGCTCGAGCAAGCTAGCGATAGTGGAGGAGAATAAGGTGCTGATGGAAAAGCTGAAAGAGAAGGAGTCTGAGGCATCCACCATTAAGGAAGATTCATATAACTCCGGGTGGGATGCCTCATATGAAGATGCTAAGGTTCAGATAGGCTACATCAGCCGTCTGAACTTCAAGAAGGGATGGAACAAGTCCCTCTTAGCTGTTAGGGTGGACGTTGCCTCTCCCTTGTTCGATGAGCACGATCTAGGACCAAAGCCTATCATAGATGAAGCTCTTAACCCATACATCGAAGGTGTTGACCCTGGTTCCCAATCAGTGCCCGTTGATGCCCTTCCTACTGGGGCGATAAAAGATATCCCAGCTGATGGAGATGCTCCCACTGCTGCTGACAAGGGGAAGCAACCATCTTCTTCTGAGCAACCCGAGGTCGCCAGCTAATCTATTCTTAGGATTGCTTTTGTATTTTTGTTTGTAATGTTCCTTTTTGTTTCTCAATGTACTCTGATCCTTTATGTATTAATGAAATAAAGAGACTTTTTCCCTCAGTGTACTGATTCATTTTATCCTTTACTTCTCTTTTATGGCCTGTAGTCGATTGATGTAGATGACTATATACCAGCCACATCTCAATTGGGAAGAATGGTTGGTCCTGATGTGATTCCTCAAGTTCGTCATACCATCGTAAGAATTTGCAAATCACTGTGATTGAGGAATAAGTGTTTCATAGAGCAGACGGAGCTCGTTGTTAAACTCAAAGACAGGCTTCAGAAGATGGAAGAAATTGGATCTTTTGTTCAAGAGTAAGTGAGTACTCTGAGAGCAAGACTCCTCGATGCTACTGAGATTAACCAAGTCGGAGAAGTTCTGCAACAGGAAAATGAGTCCTTGAGGAGGGAAGTGTTGCGCCTCAGGGAGTATGCACCGAGCACTGCGCCTCACATTTTAAGGTGTTCTTCCTCATCACTAGCTGGCACTGGACCAAGCAATGTTCCTTCGGTGCTGCGAGGTTCTACCCCATCGACTGTTCCATGAGATGGAAAAAATATAAGAATCCCAGCTAGGGAAATGGATGAGCTCCATGAAGATGTCCATCGAGCACACGTGATTGCTGATGGGCTTCAAAGGGATGTCACACTGCTGAGGCATCGGTTTAAGAGAGGACCTAGGCGAGTATGGGCTGATGGTTCCAACCAAGGTTGGGTAGATGCTTCGATGAGGCTGACAGAGTTTGAAGAGCTCGCATTTATCAGGGGATGGTTGAGTTCCCTAAGGGAGCTGCAAGTTCTAAGGAACTCAATACTGTGGTATCGTCATGAGATCTCTCCTTCCACTTTAAGGCCTAACCCCTTCAGGAGGGATGATCAGTGGATCCCTATCGATGCCTTCCCTCGGTAGCTATTGGAGTCAGATGCGAATGAGGTCGAGGAGGAATTAGTTCCTCATCCGAATGACGGTCGAAGAGTATAAGTGGATGATTATCTTATTCAGAGGCCTCAGCCTCATTAAGATTTTACCAGTTATAACTCTATATACATATGTAATGAAGTAATGTAATATTAATGTTTTGGTCGATCTCGCCGATTAAACATGGGTTGTATGTTCTTGTTGTAAATGTGATGAAGTAATATAAAGTTTATGTTTTGGGCGAACTCGCCGACTAAACAAGTGTTCTATATTTTTTACATCATTTATTCTTTGCTTAATAATCTTGGGCTTCTTTTGGCCGACTAGATTGGTAAGTTTGCATTATCGAGTAAGCGTCCCTCCAGTCCTGTATGCTAATAAGATACCATTATGTGTTACTTTACCTTTTAGGTCATGTCGTCACACTCCCTTAGGCTTAAGTGTGACAATTGGAGAGGACACACCTGGTGTTGGATGCTCTATCCGATCAGGGTTTTGTTAACCAAAAAGTATTTGGCGACAAATTTGACTTGGCCAGATTTCCGAAGGATCTCCTGTAGGGCTTCATATATTGCCAGAGGCAATGCTAAGAGGTTGTTCGTGCTTCATAACGAAAACCTGAGGAGGGTGTTTTCCCTGCTATTGCGTACTGAGTAATATGCATGTTACTTGGAAAGGGTGTGCAAGTTATAAAGTTCATATATTAGTTAACTGGCACCTCATAGAATGCAACTGCCAAACAACTTTTATTAATCACAAGTAAATGAGCTGTCATTTTCATAAATCTGGTAAAAAGCGAAAGAAAAAACTAGAAATAGAATTTGTTAAGATTTGTCGCATTCCATGCTCGGGGTAACTCTCTGCCCTCCAGCGTTTCTAAGTGATAGGCTCCTTGCAGATCATCTCTTGTTATCTTGAATGGTCGTTCCCAGTTTGGCCCCAACTTGCCATCTGATGGTTTTACTGCGCTGCTAAGAACTTTCCTTAGGACGTAGTCACCAACTTGGAATGCCCTTGGATCGAACTTCTTGTTATAGTGTTTTGTGAGTTGTTACTGATAGCTCACTAATTTCACTAAGGCAAGTTCTATGTGTTCGCCGGCAAGGTTAAGTTCAGCAAGCAATGCTGCATCATTATGGCCCTGGTCGACAAGGGTGGACCTCATAGTTGGTAGTCCATCTTCTAATGGGATGATCGCTTCCATTCCATATGTTAGTGAAAATGGGGTTTCCCCCGTTGTCCGACATGGGGTAGTGCGATTAGCACATAGAATATGTGGCAGTTCGTTCACCCATGTGCCTTTGGCTCGCTCTAATCATTTTTTTAATCCTTCTATTACCATTTTGTTGGAAGCTTCGGCTTGACCGTTTCTCTGAGGATACGCCACTGAGCTGAAATAGTGCCTGATCCCGTGTTCATTGCAGAAGTTCTAGAAAGGACCACTCTCGAACTGTGTTCCGTTGTCAGTGATGATGATTATGGGGATTCCAAAATGGTTAATTATGTTTTTCCATATGAATCTCATCATATCTGCATCTCGAATGTTTCCCATTAGCTCTGCCTCGATCTATTTGGTGAAGTAATCCATTGCGACCAACAGATACTTGCGGTTGACGATGGCGGTAGGAAGTGGTCCTACGATGTCCATTCCCCATTGGTCGAAAGGCCAGGGGCTGGTGAGTGATCTTAGGTCGTTGGCGGGTTGGTGAACCATGGGGGCATATAGTTGACATTTCTCGCACTTGCGAGCATACACTGCTGAATCTTTTTGCATATATGGCCACCAGTAGACTTCTTTCATAGCTCAAAAAGCTAGTCATCGTTCTCCAATATAGCCTCCACAGATTCCTTCATGGAGCTCGTGTAGAATTTTCTCGACATCCCTTGGGTGAACACATTGTAGGTAAGGGCCGTAAAATGATCTCTTATACAGCCTACCCTCAGGAGATAAGTGAAAGCGAGAAGCTTTGACTCTTATCTGATGAGCGGTCTTCCTATCATTTGGAAGTGCGCCATCTTTCAAATAGTCCCTTAAAGGGTCCATCCAACTGGGTGCTGACTCAATTTGGAGCACATGTTCCACGCCTGGCAGCTCATCGCTCTGGTTAATGCTCGGATGAGCGAGGAAGTTGATGGGGATTATTCTTTTCAAGTCAGAATTAATTGCCAAACTTAGGGCTGTCGAGGCATCTGCACGGTTGTTCTATCCTCTGGGAAATTGTTGGACACTGACTTCCTCGAAGTTGGCTATTAGCCTCTTTGCCAAGGTGAGGTAGGCTTCCATTCTTTCATATTTTGTGTTGCAGTCCCCACTTATCTGATTGGAGACTAATTGTGAGTCGCCGAACACCTACAACTGCTTCTCCCCTATAATGTGTGCCTTCTGGAGGCTGGCTATCAAAGCCTCATACTCTCCCTTATTGTTGGAGGCTTCAAATCCAAGCCTGATTCCCTTTTCGAGCATTGTATCTTTTGGAGTAACAAGCATAATGCCCACTCCTGCCCCCTTTGAGTTGGAGGCTCCATCAACAAATAATTGCCAAACTCCCTCTGTTGCATGATTCTCTCTTTGCTTCATGGGTTGAAGTTGGTCGAGAAGATGCTCGCCTGTGAATTCAGCTATGAAATCAGCAAAGACCTATCCTTTGTTTGCATTCCTTGGTTGAAATTGGATGTCAAATCGTCCAAGCTTGACCGACCATTTAGTCAGTCTTCTCGACAAATCAGGTTTCCTAAGGATTGCTTTAAGGGGGTGCGATGTAAGGACGATGATGATGTGGGCTTCAAAATAATTCTTCAATTTCCTTGAAGCTACTATAAGTGCAAAGGCGAGCTTCTCCAATGGTAGGTACCGCTGCTCGGCCTCTAATAAGGTCTTGCTCGCGTAATAAACGGGGTGCTGGGTTTCTGCTTTCTTGAACACTAGCACAAAACTGACGACGTGGTTGGAAACGGTGAGGTATAGGTACAAGGAATCTCTTTCTTGAGGTATGACGAGCAGGGGTGGTGAGCTAAGGTAAGCCTTAAGCTCATTCAATGCTTACGAGCAATCTTGATTCCATTCTATTGTCCTGTTTCCCTTCAAGAGCTGGAAGAATGGTTTGCATTTCTCGGAAGACTTTGAGATGAAACGGTTCAAGGCAGCGATCATGCCGGTGAGCTTTCGTATGTCCCGTACTGTGCGAAGGGGCTGTACCCTATTGATTGCATCGATTTGTTCCGGATTAGCCTCGATGCCTCTCTTACTGACCAAGTACCCAAGAATTTTTCCTGACTGGACACTAAAAGAACATTTGCTCGCGTTGATATTCATTCGGTATTTCCTGAGGATTTCGAACGTTCTTGATAGGTCTGAGAGGTGGTCTTTTTTGTTTCTTCTCTTGACGAGCATATCATCGATGTAAACTTCCATGGTGTCTCCCATTTGGTCTTTGAACATCTTGGTGACCAGCCGCTGGTAGGTTGCCCCTGCATTTTTGAGCCCGAAAGGGCATGACTTTGTAACAGTATAATCCGACGATGGTGATGAATGTTGTCTTGTCCTGGTCTGATGCATATAGAGGGATCTGATGCTGTGGCGTCCACCAGTTGGTCAATTTTTGGGAGAGGGAAACTGTCCTAAGGTCATGCCCTATTAAGGTCAGTGAAGTCAATACAGACTCTCCATTTCCCGTTACTCTTTTGGAACTACTACTGGGTTGGATAACCATTTAGGGAATTAAACCTCCCGTATGGATCCTGCATCCAACAATTTTTTAACTTCTTTCTCTAAGGTTTTTGCCTTCTTGGGCGCAGTTCGCCATGCGTTCTGTGTGATGGGTTTGAAAGTGAGGTCGACATGCAACCAATGGAAAACGACACTAGAATCAATTCCAGGCAGCTCGTATGGTTCCCACGTTAAAACGTCTACGTTGCTTCTCAACAGAATCATCAATTCCTTTTTTTCTTTATATGTGAGAGAAGCTCTAATCAAGAATATCCTGTCCTTTTCGCTACCACCAGTTGTAACTTCCTCCAGGTTTTTGATGACCCGCTCAGAGGGGAGGATCCTGGTCTCTTCCACTCCGGGTCTTCAGTACCTTAACTGTTATTTTGAAGGTATCAGACCTTCTTGTTCCCCGACCTTCTCATTGGGATTTTCGGACTTCTTTTCCAGTCTTGGGCGGATGGCCGCTATGAAGCACCTTCTTACCATCGCTTGATCGCCATGGATCAACATTACTCCTCGCTCGGTCACATATTTGAGCTTCTGATGGTAGGTCGAGGGAACTGCCTTCATCGCATGTAGATACCCTCTGCCGAGGATAGCTTGGTATGGAGAGTCAATGTCGACTACCAAAAACTCAATCATCTGGGAGATACTTCCTGCCCTTACTGGTAGCACAATTTTTCCCAATGGAATAGTAACTTTTCCAGCGAAGCCAACTAGAGGGACATTGGTTTCCTTTAGGTCGGCGATTCTCAACTTCAATTTTCTAAAAAGGTCGAGATACATTACCTCTGATGAACTTCCTTGGTCGACGAGCAGCTTATCGACGTCATAGTTGGATATCCTAAGCGTAATGATCAAGGCGTCATGATATGGGGTTCTCACTCCCACCAGATCCTCATATGTGAACACAATATGTTTGCTATAGTCGACGTCATCTGCTCGCTGATGCTTTCCTGATTGGGTCTTTGCTGGATCGATCTGAAAAGCTTGCATTATTGCTGTCAGCTTTTTTACCTCCATTCGAGCTGAATTACCCTGAATCTGCTTTATATCATATGTCATATGAATTATCGCGAATTCATGGCCAGCATCGTCTTCGAGTACATTGTCAGGTCTTATTTCTCCATTGGTAGCAACTTTTTCTACCTTCTTTTCCATAAACTCGTTCAGGTGCCCAGACTGGATCAGTTCTTCAAGGTGAGACTTAAGAGCTTTGCAGTGCTCAGTCTTATGTCCTCCCTCTTTATAAAAAGCGCATCTCAGCACGTTGTTTCTCTTTGAGGGATCTCCTCCCATCTGACTCGTCTCTGATTCTCCCCAGAATCTTGTAAATTAGTTCTTTGAAGATAGTATTGACTGCCTGGAATGCTTTTTAAACATCATTCCTTCCTCCATGCTTGGATTAGTTCTTACCCCCATTCTTGCCTCCTTTCTTCTGGTTCTTAGATTTATCGTTGCCCTTGGCAGCGAGCTTAGTTCGACCATTTTCCCCTATGCTGAGGTGCGTCACATCCTCTACTTTCCCATACTTCTCGCTCCAAACCATTAGGTCGTCGATGGTCGTGGCCTCTTTCTTCGTCAGGGATTGGTGCAGGAGGCAAGAGCTGGGTAGCCCAATTTTGAAAGAGGCCACTACTACCTGCTGCGAGTAGTCCTCGACCTCATTGAACAACTCCTAGTACCTCTTCGTGTAGTCTCGGAGGCTCTCTTGAGGTGTCTTTTTCATTGTTAGTAAAGCATCCATCTTTTTGGGATGGGAGCTACTAGTAATGAAGCGCGCCGTAAAGAGATTATCTATGGACTCAAAGCTCCTAATAGACCTATGAGGGAGCCTTTTGAACCATTTTTGTGCCACGTCATTTGGGCTCGAGGGAAAAATCCTGCACATCAGTGCATCCCGGTGGTTCCAGAGAGTTATGGCTTGCGTGTACTGCCTAACGTGATCAATGGGGTCAGTTTTTCCGTCATAAATCTTAAATCTCGGAATAGCAAACTTCTTGGGGGCTTCCTCTTCTTTTATCTCCCTTGAGAAAGGGGATTTCATCTTGGTCTTAAGAGCTCATCCAGCAAGCTCCCTAGTCGATCTTGCACCGCGATGTGCTGGGTGCTGGTCCATCTCCCTTCGAACCAAATTTTGTAAGTTCTCATTGCTGCGAGTTGGGCTCCTGTAACGGCGAGCCAGTCGCTGGTGCTCGAGAGAGTCATTTCTTGACTCGTGCTTCTCACTCTTTTGGGATCCACGCCTAGGGCTCCTTCCTCGGCTGCGAGACTTGCTCGCCTGAGGTCTAGGAGTACGGTATGGACGTCACCTAGTACTGCGATGGAGCTCTCTCTCCATCCTTTCTAATTTCCTTTTGAGGCGAGCATTCTCAGCCTTTCCCTTGCGTACGGACTCCCTTTTCTCTTGGATCCTTGCCTCATAGGAACCAATTAGTTTGGAAACTTGCGTGGACCTTGCTGTTCCTTGGCTTTCCTCTGAGGCTGGCCTCTCGGGACGAGCCCTTCGATCTGAACGCCGAACTTCAGATCTGATCCTGCGAGGAGCAGGCTGTTCTTGGATATCTCCTGCCTGAGGATCATTACTGCTGTGACCAGACATTTCAAACTTTTTTGTTGCTGTGGGCTTTCTCAGGGAAGACAAACGTTCCCACAGGCGGCGCCAATTGTGGTGAAAATTATATTCAACACAAATAAATAAGAATCACCAAGGAAAATGAAGAACATAAATTGTCAATCACACAACACAGTATGTACGTGGTTCAGTAAGAATGCCTACGTCCACAATGGTGCAGTCAGTATTATTTCTATATACTCTGGGGAGGGTTTACAGAGAATACAATGCGTGCCTCTTGCCCACGCTTAGGGTTTTATTATATACATGTTTTTTTCGAGGAGTGGGGGTGTTGGACTCCCCCACGTCCATCTTTCTCTTATGGAATATCTCTATACGAGATTCTATGAGGAGACTAAGTCATAACTGAATTTAGTTAAGGTGCGAAGGGTTTGGACTTTGGGCCGTTTTTATTAGGCTACTCGTTCGGGCCCATGATGGCAAATCCGGGTACCCACACTATGTAAGTGTAGTGACTTTAGGTATTCTATTTCATTTTTCTCTTTTTTTTTGTATTAGTGATGTATCTTTCTTCTTTTTATTCTACTACAGACTGAAATTGCTCCTTCGACTATCCGATCTCGGGGGACAATGATATTGAAGGAGGTTTGGGAGAATCTCCCTGGTACAGTACGCTAGATGGTCTCTTACGCGAGTTTTGGTCGCTTGGTGGAGGCTTTGGATGAGACACCGCACTCTACTCGAGTTTTGTGTTCTCTAGGAGAGAGTTAGTGGGACACTACCCACATTTTCCATCTAGGCTTTGGGGAGATGACGATGACTCATATAGATGTTCAGCAACTGATGGGGGTTGTATGTGACGGGTTTCAGGTAGTGGTTGATTTCACCTTGAGAGTGACGCAAGACGTTGTGCAGGTGGCATTGGGGGATGTGTGCAGGATCGATTTTAGGGATTCAATCTATATTTATTCTTTAAATGAGACTCTTTTGAAGAGGAGGGTGGATGTGATTGACGGGCGATAGGTGAGGTAGACAACTCGTATGTTTATTTTTCTTTTGTTGGGTGTCTTTCTGGTGACGATGAGTGGCGACGTCATCCATCTCTAGTTCTTGCCGTATATGTGGATGATTTCTAAGGTCCGAATGTATGATTGGAGGAGCCTGACCTTGGTGTCCCTTTATTTTCCTTTATATGTTTTCAGCTAGTGTTTTCGGCAAACTTTTATAGGGGCCACATATCCTTTGGAGTTAATTTTGAATTTATTTTCCTTTTTATGCATGTCCTTGCATCCTTCTTTGGTTTCTTTTTTGCTAATTCCAGTCTTTTGCATACATGGTTTTTGAGGTGATAGGGTGAAACACAAGGTTGATATCCTTGAAGGATGAAAGCTTAGGGGAGTTCTACCAGATGTTCCGGGTAAGAAGTTCAATCGAAGGTTGAATTAGGCTTTGTCCATGGCAGACGTGTGATGGGATCTGAATGCCCTGAAAAGTGATCATGTTATCTTTTTATCTTCTTTGAGTCTGTTGGGTTCATTATTCCTTTGAGTGTATACTGATTCTCTTGTTGGTATTTCAAGTGACCTTCTACCCCTGGGGGCGACTCCGCATGATGTGGGGGGTAACGGGCCTACATGCGCAAATGCCGCGGTTAAACACGCATGAGTTTGGGTACATCTGGTACCTAGCGCAGATAATGGTTAGGAATATTAGAGATGATAAGGTGGTTATCCCATCGTCGGTGCTCCCTATGTATATGAGGTGAGTGAGGGATATTTACGATGATGCCCGGACAACAACGATGGTTGGTGAGACCTACACACTCTATACGGATATGACGGTGAGTTATGACTACCTAGACTTTGTGACGAGATAACTCATTCCCCTTGTATCTACGATTTTGTGAACATGCCTCCACCCATTACAGCTTAAAGTAAGGGGGCTATTGTACCGGTGGGATCGACCCACAGCTCAGGTGGTGGCACATTGTCTTCTATGGCATAGGAGGCTCCAATTATTGAGGTTACTCTTCCTTCTTACAACTTTCGAATGCGCAACGGGGGGCACTAAGAGTTCCGCATAACCCTCACGCGTTAGTGTCTGGATTGACTGGGCTTACAGACGATGCCCTTCATCCCGATGTATACTCTTTACTATTTTTTATTGTTTTATTTACTTTCCTTGGTTTCTTAACTAATTGATTTTACTTTTGTTAGTGCTTCTTGAAGTATGTTTAGGTGTCGAGAACTTGTATGAGGGATATCAAGGATTGAATGTCCTCCATGTCGAAGTATATTAAGAGCTCAGCTTCATAATTCTTTGTGTCACCTATCACTTTTTATGAGGTCTCGAGTTCAGGGAATGGAGGATCCAACATTCGTCGTAGGGGAAAACGCGTCCGCTGTGGGGGTTGAGGGTTAGAGAGAGAAATTATGGGTTCAGGTTGAGTCCCTTTCTTTTTTAATTTTTCTGTTCTGTAAAATTGTAACTCGGTGAAGCAAAATATATGAACAGATAAGCATTTTCCTTTTGGGATTTTTTCATGATTTAGTGACTTATTCTATATGAACTTTTTTAGTTTTTGCTGAAACTATTTATTTTTTGGAAAATGACATGCATAAAAATTTCTATCAACAAAGAGTAGAAATGACTATCTTAGGGAAAATGATTTTTGAGTATAAATTTATTTTTAAGAAAAACGTTTCTTTTTTGAGAGAGAGAATTTAGTAAATTAGTCGGGTGTAATTTTTCAAATTGATATTTTTTCTGAAATTGATTTTGATAACAGAGGAAAGATGGAATTTTCCAAAATAGGGGGGGTTGTCGATCGACATACCTACTCACCTTCCTATGGTCATGGGGGTTAAGTATAATCATCCCCTATCCTTCATTGCACTTTCCTACACTACGAGTTTCTAAGGCTCTTGTCTTTAGCCAAAGTTTGCAAGTATAAGAAGGGGGTGTGTGATGGGTTTTTCTCCACCAATACCCACATTATTATTTATCTCTTTAACTTCCTCATTTTCAAATGTCTCTTCCCATGCATGAAGTATTTTATTCATATCTTGATGGTCTGGACAACATGTTCTTGTATACTATGGACTACGACCCTTTTTTAACCCATATCGAGTTTCATTGTGGTCCAATTGCACTATAGACTAGAACCTATAGGCTACACAAATGAAAATTTAGTATCTTGAAGATCATGTTTTTCATTTCAGCCTGGATGACATGTGTCCCACTTATGACGAGTTAATGTCCATGTTTGGAGTCATCCTCAGTGTGGTGATGACTATGCTTGACTTCTCCCATTCTCCCTGGGTTTTCTTATCGGATTTGCTTCACATATCTCCCTTGGTAGCTAGACCGTTGGTTATCGAAGGGGTCATTTCTCTTTAGGAGGTTATATATTCCATTAATATGAGGAGTTTTGAGGATGACAACTTTGCTAGGGCTATCACCTTAGGCCATACTACGAGGCTATTATTGGTGATGGGGAACTTTTCTGTGGATCCCAAGGTTTTTGTAATAACGGCCTTGACATTTTATCTCCATAAACTCAAAACGGTGGTGTTGGATGTGAGCCTAAATGACATGGATTCTTAGAAGGAGGGTTGTTCTGACTTTCTAAGGGGGAGCCCCGTAGTATTGTTCATCTGGCTTGTGAAGAGGTTTCGTCTAGCAGCCCCTCCAGAGTACCCTTTGGAGGTTGTGCTAAATTTATTTGTCCATCCTTTCTTTATCTTCGGCCTATCTATGGAGAGTTAAGTAAATTATCTTGTATCACATGGATTCCTATGTCTTCACTAGTTAGTGTCGTTGTGAGGGGACCTGCTGCCTATCTTGCATCTTAAGGATTAGCGGTATGTGTGATTGGTGGGCCTTCGACAGACTTATTTCAATTTCCCCTAGAAGCTCCTATGCCAAGTTAGGGTGGAACAAATCATTCCCCTAATATGAAAAATTTCTTCCTAGTGGAGGATTTGACCAAATCAGTAAGGATGATGTTGGGATCTTTGTGGCAGCGCCATCGATCGTCTAGCCGTCCATCACAGTCCATAATAAGGGACTAACATATACCTAGGGACTACCTAAAATGGCTATAAAAGCGGGTAGTAAAGAAGGTCTTAGAAAAATAAACTAGTCATAGGAGGTTCATGTCTTTTGACACTATGGAAGGTGTTGTTGTGATTACATCCAATTTTTTCACAGAGCGTATATGGAATGCCAATCAGGAGTGGGAAAATTGGAGACCTCATGGGGATGGTAATGATGATGAAGTAGGGCCATGTGGTAGTTGAAGGGAGTTAATTGTGTGAACATTTTGGTATTTTTTGAAGGTATGGTGATTAGGATAATTTTATATAGTTTTGTTAGCTTTATGTTTGTTTGTGAATAGTTTCGTCAGTGAAGAAGGTGGTTTAGCTTGAATCACTTCGCCGATAGTTCGTGTAACAATTCCATTATCCTTAATCACAAATAAAATTTACTTTTGAACATATTTTGTTGTGCCTCTTAATGAGTTTTAGATTCGATTATCTATACTAATCGCTAAGGCATACATAATCATTTTATTTATGTAAATGATAAAAGGAATATCCATTATAGGAGGTTAGAAAATAATAGCATTTTGTGAAAAGAAGGGGACCAGACCCATGTATGGAGCATGGGATGCCTACGTACCTATGAGGGTTTTAAAAATTCTCACGAGGTTCATTTTAAAAGAAAATATTTTTGAAAGGATTAGGACCCATGTAGTTCTAGGTAGGGGAAATGAAGAATGTTTTAAGAATAGAAGGGGTGGGAAGAGTCATAGCGCATTGAGGTTTAGGACTAAGGGTAAAAAAATTTAAGATGGCCCAGGTTGACTGAAGAAACCATCTCTTCTCCATAAAGACTTATGAGTATAGCAGAGCCTCTTAAGAGAATCTTCTTCATGATGTAGGGACCTCTCCAATTAGACATGAATTCCCCTCTGGAGTCCCAAACAATTTATATGATTGCTTCGATGCCAGTGTCTCCTTCCTAGACACCACGGTCCATGAATTTCATGTTGAAAGATCTCACCATCCGGCGAATGTACCCTTGTATATGGTATAAGCCATTTAGTCTCTTTTAATCCAAGAGTGATAATTTGTCAAAGAGGCTCTGGTGCCATTCTTCTTTGTCAACTTTTCTTTCGAGTAGGATGCAGAGGGAAGGTATTTCCATCTTAAAGAGTAAGATTGCTTCCATGTCGTATACTAAATAATAAGGGGTAGACCTAGTGGATGTTCTGATTGAAGTACGGTAGTCCCAGAGTGCGTAAGGAATCAGATCGGCCAAATCTCTACAACTCTCAATCATCTTGTTGAGTATGGCCTTGTGATTTTCAATGCTGGATTTGACATCACCATTGGTTTTGGTCAATAAGGAGAATATTTATGTCTTTGAATCCTGTACTCGTCAACTAATTTTGTGACTTCATCTTCGAAGTGGATCCCACTATTTAACACTAACTCATGGGAACTTTGTATTGGAAAAGTATGTCCTTTTCGATAAACTTGGCCACTTTCTTGGCATTCATTACTGCGTGTGACTCGGTTTTGACCCATTTTGTGAAGTAATCAATGGCGAAAAGGATGAATTCATGAACATTTTAAACTTTAGGAGTAACTTTCCCTATGATGTCAATGCCCCGGGCGGAGATGGGTAAAGGAGAGGTCATGTTGTCTCGGGAAGGAAAGTATTGGAGATTTGCGAACTGTCGGCATTTGAGGCATCTTTGAACTAGGAAGTGCAATATTAAACTATAGTGGTCCAATAGTGCCCTTGACGAATGATCTATTTGGCAAGCATGTGAACATTTATGTGGGGCCCGCATTCCTTATTGTGGATCTTTTATGTCATTTCCTCAACATCAGCACCTGTAATGTAGTGCAAATGTGTTCCATCGAAGTTTATTTTGGAAAGTGCTTTATCACAAATAATATACTAGGCAACTATTTTGCGAACGGTTTCATGATCTTTCTTATCAGCATCTTGGGGATACTTACGATGGTTGAGGAGGCGACAAATGTCATAGTACCATAACCTGGCCATATTATAATCCTCCTAATAAATGAGGTTAATGTGGTAGCAATGTGTAGGATTATCTTGTTTCTGAACCAGGAGATGAGCCATTGTTATTCCCTCGGGCATGTCAACTATGGAGGCCAGGGTGGCAAGAGCTTCATCCAATATGTTCTTAGCTCGGGGCAAATTATGGAAGGTGACATCATTAAATTTAGAGGGCAATTATTCTAGGTATGCATTGAAGGGTAGGATTTTTTCATTTTTGACTTTTATTTTCTAAGGATTTGGTTGGCGATAAGGGAAGAGTCTTCATAGACATCATGGTGACGAATTCCTTTTTGGAGGTTGATCTTGAGGCCTATCGTGCATGCATCGTACTCAATCGTGTTCTTGGTCCAAGGGTATTCTATCTCTATTGAAATGGTGGTGTGAGAGTCAGTATGGGCGACTAGGAGTATCCTAATGTCGTATCCTTTCTTATTGGTAGGGCCGTCAAGGAACATTTACCATCGGAGGTCCTCCTGAGAGGTGGAAAGTATATCTTCATTTAGGAATTTAGATACCCAATCATTGGCTCCTTCCATAGGGTAATTATCAAGGTAGTCAGAGATGAATCTTCTTTTCATAGATTTCTACATAATGTACATAATATCAAACTCGACTAACAACATCAATGACTGGGGCATTCGGCTAGGCAGAGGGGGATTATTTAGCAAGTATATAATAGGATGCATACTTGATATAAGTTTGATTGGGAAGACAAGCATGTAATGTCGTACCTTCTATGTGACCCGGATGAGGGAAACACAAGATTTCTCAAAAGTAGTGTAGTTGACTTCATACCCAGATACTGTATTGGTCAGTGCTCGTATTATAATATCTATCACGATAAAGTATACGTTGACAGGGAGACCTGGCTGCGGAGGCATAAGAACTGAAGGTCGAGTAAGGTATTTATTGTTTTGGTCAAAGTCTTCCAGTCAATCCTCATTCCAGACTCTGGTTGAATCATTCCTGAGAAGCTTAGAAATTGTTCACAGATAGAGGTTAACTGGATGATGAATCGATTGATGTAGTCTAATTTTCCCAGGAATACTCAGACTTCCTTCTCCATTTGTGGCAGTGGAATCTCAAGTATGGATTTCAACTTATCAGGGTCTACTTTGATTCCCTTCTAACTCACCATGAATACTAAGACTTTTCCTTTTGTGATGCTAAATATGCATTTTTTTGGGTTCAGCTGCATTTGGTATTTCCATAGTCATTTGAAAAACATCCAGACGACACGAATATGACCTTATCAAGACTTACAATTAATGATCATGTTGTCCACATCGACCTCACCCAATTTATGAATAATGTCATGCAGGATGGTTGTGGAATCCTTTTGGTAGGTAGCCTCGATGTTTTTAAGCCCGAATAGCATAACAGTGTAGCAGAAAATTTCCTATTAGGTAATGAAGGCAGTTTTCTCATGATGGTTAGGGTGCATCTTGATTTAATTATATTAAGAAAATCCGTTGACAAGTGATTGAGGGTGTAATTAGTTATGCTATCCACGATCATGTAGACATTGGGTAATGTGTAATCATCCTTCGGGGATGCTTTATTCAAATATCGATAGTCAATACACATGAGAACTTTGCCTCTTAACTTTGAAACAGGGTTGATTTCGGTGAGCCATGCAGGATATTTGACTATGAGAATGCGAATGAAACCTACGTTCAGTAATTTAACCACTTATTCTTTGCTTCTTAAGTGACCATTTATTGTGGAGCTTTCGTAGCTTATGTTTGGCTGGCTTACATTCCGAGAATATTGGGATCTCATGCTGAGCCATTTTGGGGTCCATGAAAGGCATGCCATCATAGGACCATGCGAAGATATCCAAAAATTTCTTTACGCTCATGCTCTGTAAGGGTGAACCCCATCCTGACCTTGTACTGATGGGTACTAGAACTGAGATTTTTAACAACAATTTCATCATCATTAATTTGAATGCGATTAATTGTTAGTTATTTTCCTTATAAGATCAATTAAGAATTGTTCATTTGCAAAATCATCATCATTAACAGTTTGATTAGAATCAAGAACAATTATTTTAAGTCACATCAAGATACTCAAAATCTTCTTTTATTTCATTTACAGGACTAACAACATTAAGAACCTTGTCAAAAAAGGTCTTAGTTACTTGAGGTCATTAAAAAAGAATAACAACATCGGGTGAAGAGATTTGGATAGGGTAGGTAGCAGTGTCTATATGAGTCTGGGCAAGTTGGACATGCGTGGCATTACAATTAAAGAGAGGCATGTTAGAAAATCTTAATCTGAGTAGATGGGTCTAACGGCATGGCATCTGAACAAATCATGCAAACACTCTTACCCAGTGTCTGCGGGTTAAATAAGTCTTCAGAATCAATTTCTTTAGAAAGTAATTATCACGAATTTCTTAATGAGAGATCATCATGCTAGCAGTCTCTGGACCAAGTTTACTATCTTGAAAGAATATTTCTAGCGCCGATTCCATCTTCTTATCGATGTTGTCATACCATGATTCGGGCAACCTTCTATTCAAAGTGTCTTTCGAAACAATCATTTATTCTTCCAAGCTTCTTTTCGATCGTGGCAACTAGAGTTCTTTGAGTTCTTCTAGTGAGGGATGATAACCTGGGACACATGGTGTAAATTACTCCTTAAATACCATGGGCTCAAGAAGCCCTTGTTGGCGTATTCCTAGCCCCATTACGAGCATGAAGTGCATGTTCTTGAACGTCTAAATCACGGTTATGTTTCCATAAGGGTTGTGTTTTGGATAGACCTGGTCTTTGAAACTATCTCCAGCTAGAAAGGGAAGTGGGTCAACTCTAAAGCCAGAGAAAATTATGTCATTCTTCCCATTATAGATCTCTAATACTGGGTTACTAGTACTAGTGGTGTCTGAACTATTGTCATCCCCAAAGATAGTGATAACCTGGCCATTGGTGAAGAATTTCAATTTTTGATAATAAGAAGATGACACCCCTCGAATACTGTGGAGCCATGGATGACCAATAAGAATGTTGAAACTTGCATGTATGTCAAAAACATGGAACTCAGTGACATGATTAATAGAGACAACCCCCACTGTAAGTTTTGTGGACCTCATTACCTCTCTACAAGTATTGTCGTAAGTACGCACATTGAAAAAAATGGGAGTGAGATCACTGACTTTCAATCCCAAGCAATTAAAGGTTCTAAGAGGTCAAACGTTGAGGGAAGATTTGTTATCAATAAGTGTGAGTGGAACTGTCTTTCCTAATTTTTCAACAGAGATGTTGAGGGCATAATTGTGGTCAGGGATGATCTATAGTATCTCTTCTTTTAAAAAAAAGAGGAGTCTAGAAGAAGTCAAGGACCCAACCATTTTCATGACTTCTTCAAGATTAGTTGAAGGAGAGGCTGTAGGCGCGATGAGGAGTATTATCACAGTATTTTTATGCAACTCGGAGGACATGAAAAATACCCATACGGTTATGTTGGCTTGGGTTTTCTTGAACTAGACAAGTACTTTGATTTCTTCGATGGTCATCCATCGCTAGGGAAGTTATTTACAACTCATTTTCACTTATCTGTCTGGGTAACATGGGGAGTTGGTTCTTTGTAGTGTCTCCATGATCTGGTTATGTGATTTACTGAGGTGGGGAAGAATAGGAACCCTGTGTCTTTATCAATTTCTAGCTGAATAGCCACCTTGTTGATTTCCCCGAAAGATCTTCGAAGGATATCATTTCACGCAAAGTGGCTACTCTTTTGGTGTCTTACTATCTGGGATCGTCATCGGAGCTGTCAAAGTCATCTCCCTATTCGGTGGCAACTATATCCTTTTGCTAAGTGAAATCAATGCATTCAATGACCTCGATGGCTTCATTGTACAGATCTTCCCACTCAATGGGGAGGTGCAGGAGTGAAGGGACCAATTAATCCTGAAGCTTTAAAATGGTTAGTAGCTTATCAATACTGTAAATTTCACATGTATGTCGAAATGCATGGACCAGAATCTTCACTATGTCATCTAGACAGACTTCATCAATGGGTACCACCCAATTATCTGACTCCCAATCCCATTTCCTATCTTCCATGAACAAGCCAATGAATTTACGATAATCTTTTGTAGGAAATTTCAGCCCATACTCAAAGAGTTGGTATAATAAATAAGGTAAATCCATATCCTTCCAATCAGATGGGGTATGGACGGTGATACAATCACTTGTGAGGAGTGATAAATCTTGGTTAGTGAAACAGGTAGGGTGTAGGAGAAAATACGAGTAAACTTTGAGCAGTTTGGATGAGACTACATGTATGATGGGTGCTTTATTGGGCACACAGATAAAATTATGGGTCACTTTCTAAAAATATGGAATTTGTATGGATTGTAAGTGGGTTATGAGTTGTGTCGGGTTTAGGGGTGGCTGGTGAGGTGATAATACCGCGGTCAATTAAACCTTAGATCATATTTCAAAGGTGGAAGCTTTTGCCGGTAGTATGGACAACAGACAAGTGGAAATCACAACGGGAATTGGCTTTGAAATTTTTAGGGAGTGGGTTCATTAGTGAATGAGGGTCTAAGGGTTTGATGAGGTTTTGTCTCAGCATGTCTTGGTAGAATTTTGACAGGGGATCATGGAGCTCATCGTATTCTTTAGGTAGGGTTGGGTGACTTTCTGGAGCCTAAGAGGATGTACGTTGGGAAATGTTATGATTGACACTATAGCACTGACGAACTTATTTTATTTTTGGGGAATGAACTATTCTGTTAATTTCTTGGGAACATATTCAATTTTGACAACACCTTCCTCAATTTCTATACTAGCTTATTTGAGTTCTCAGAAATATGGGTAAAATATTCCTCCTGTGCATGCTAAGGTATGCTACAATAAATTATGCTTGCCGATAATGACTTGTTCTTCCTTGGAGGGTCTGTTGGTCATGGTAGTAGCTTTCTCTCTCCACCTTCCTACGAAGTTATTAATTATTTCCCCAAGATTATGCATAAGAAGCTCTATATCACGGTGCGTAACCTTTAGCTACTCATTGTACTTGTATTGTGACATGAATTCTCGGGCGGCATCCTCCAAATTATGGATTTTGGATTCTTTGAGGGAAAAAATAATGAATGGTTCTTTTTTTCAAGTTCTACTAGAACATCTGGGCCATTATCTCTTCAGAGGCACCAAGGAGTCTTATGGATCAGTGATAGCTTTGAAGGTGAAAAATTTGGGGTATGCTTCCTCGGAACTTCTCGATGTTTGGAAACTTAAACTTTTCTAGCAGTTACACTTTAGGATATGGAGACATTTGGGTATAGTCCATGTAGTTACCGAATATCTTGACTTGGTAAAACTTCTTTAACAATAACTTGACGTATTCCTTGACATTGTTCAGTTCTTGCTCCTTAGGATTCGTGGGTACTGGATGGTTAGCCCCTGGTTGGGTAAGGTTTTCGATAGGGAGCTGAGCTAGCAGTGGTTCATTATAAGGCAGTGAACGCGAGGCATGTCGTACGCTTATGGGACACAAACAGGCTCAAGAGAGGGTGGACCCATCACACGAGGAAAGAGAACCTCAAGTTATTTGAGAAACTGGGATCGATAATGTTGTATCTCATTAACCACAGTTTGAAGGTTATCAATCTTGGCACTGAGGTGGGACAAGACGATCATTATATTGGGATGCACATTTGGCGGTTTGTCTATGTTCTGCAAAAAGATCTCGTGGAGGTAAATCCCAAACTCAAATGAGCTAGCAGAAGAATTGGTGGAGCTTCAGGGCAGTTTGACAAAAGACCGAAGTGAGTTAGGACCAGGACAAAGTCGGGTATGCGATCGACCTGAGAGGAAAAAAATTCGAAATTATATTTGATAGAGGGAGGAAGAAAATTTTGCGTACCTTTGGAAGGCGGAAAAAAATGTTTTTGGTATTTTTAAAAATGAGGGGAAAAGGAGAGGAATCTCAGCGTGATTAATATTAATGTTATCATTAGGCTCTCACTTATATTAGGTTTTCCTAAATGCAGACAAAAATGCCAGACATGACCGAGCGTAGGAAAATAGCGTTTGAAAAAAAAATATGTAAAACAAGGTTAGGCTTGTTTCCAAGCTCATGAATGGAGTCCTGTTTTGAAAATAAAGGCGAAATTGTGAAAAAATTTGGAAGATATAACAACCCTGAATTTCAGTAGAGTTTCGCATGGTAATTGGTAAACTAAATATGACTGTCCTAGGTTTGACATCTATATGAGGTTTATTAAATTGTTGGGTTAGTGAAAGGGTTTCCCCCTTGTCATGACTATCACGATATACCTCTTGCATATAAGGGCAATCATTCATCGATACCTGTGTACAAACCATTTGATATACCTGAGTGTACGTGAAATGCCTCACTATCTACCTCATGGGGACAGTACGTGTGAGACTAAATTCGATATACTCGAAATAAGTGAACGAGTTCCTAGTTATATACCTTCCTTCCTGAGTTTGATCAAGTGGTACAATGTAGGGGAACCATTCGATATACGTTGAATGTACGAGGCCAATGGGAGGTGAGAGTCATATCGCTTAGGATCATTGCAACTCACAAGTTTATCACCCATCACTAGGTGACCCCCACTGTGGGACAAACCTTTGGTCAATAGCCATGCTCTTTGTGATGTGATGTGAAAAAATGCATCAATCTTAATTAACATATTATGTGAAGAGTGTCTTTTTATCATTTTTTTATTTGCATTATGAGTAAACGGAATAATACACTAAATTGGGAGCATTTACAAGTGAATGTAGCATGGAAACTATACTACGCAGGGATACATGTGAGTGTGTGGTAGTGGACCTATTTGTGGATCAAGTGTAGGAGGTCTAGTTGTGTGTTAGTGAAGCCTAAGCATGGATATTCTATGTGGTGTGTATATCATGTTAGTGTTAAGTGAAGCTAAGTAGGTGAGTGAAGTGTACATGGAGAGTATATACAAGTGCATGAAGTGTACAAGTGAGTGGAGAGTGACATATGCATGAGATGGATATATAGAAAAAGGTCAAAAGAGGAGAAAATGGAATAGATAAGTAGGTACATATGCACACATGAAGAAAAGAATAATGCCAATGAAAAAATAAAGTCTAGTCCTCTTATAAATGTCCCCATCAGAGTCTCCACTTTGTCCATTGCAATGTCGGGGGGTCGAGGCCTCCGGAGGTTGATCCCTCCTTATTTCCCCTCCTTTTTTCATCATGAGGGCGGGATTTTGTCCTTTATCCGGGCGCTCGAATGTCGTCTATTTGGGTTGATATGTAGAGATAGAGTCTCCATCCTATTTTGCACAAAACATGCAAAAGAAATGATACCGCCTCAAGAGAACGACATCAGGGATAATATGAATGCTTGCAAAATCAACTAGTTCAAAGGTTCGAGGAGTAAGTTACGAAATGGGAATGTGTGAGGTACCCATCCCTTCCTTTGGGTCTCTCATGGGCATGTTTTTAATATTTTCCTGTAAAACTCCTTGATGTGTGTGCTAATGTGCATAATATAAATGGGGGATGGAATCACTTGGCTCGCATCATGGATTAAGGCGGATCGAGGACATCCTTAGGAGTGTTCCCAAAATAATATTTAAAAATATATTGTAACGGTTTATCGACCCACAAGTTGTAATGAAGGAACGATTGTGTATATTGGACAAAACACAAGCAAGCACTCATATAAAATGTGAGGGAGGACTCGTGTGGAGAGATTTACACAAGATGCCTATATAGCTCGGGGCATCAAAGTCCACATAGTTCGAAGATAACATGAGGTAGGGTTTAATGCATAAATATAATTGGGGACTTCATTATATGTTTGTTTGTAGAAAAATGTGTTCTAGTGTGAGAAAGTGTGATGAGAAATCTCCTTTTGGAATTTACGAGTGAACCCTCATTTTCTTGTTTTTGGGTTATTCTATGAAAATAAAGTATGTGCAAATACTAAGAATAAATACTTAGAATTAAATGTGTAATGTAATGAAGTAAGATACTAAAGCAAAAATGAAGTAACTAATGCAAATTTGAGGGAATTTAAAGATAAAGGGGAGGATATGGACCTCCTTATGAAGACTTGAATTAGATCTAGCTTGTAGATGCCCTAACCTCAAGGTGAAGTGATGGTAGTTTGAGGAGGTGGGTGGGAATTTACTCAGACGAGTATTAAAATGATGGAATGAATGTGGGATATGGGCATTTATGGGAAGAACAACTCTGAATTCGAGGTAATTCTCTCTGAATTTCTAAGAGAGATGGTTAGGGGTTGATTTTCAAAGTGAGGTCATGGCCTCTATTTATAGGGAAAATGGGGTGCCAATCGACATGGTCCTGAACTTGGCTATCGGTATACAACAGTAGGAAAATAGCTAATAGGCAAGGTTTTGGAGTTTCAAATTGGCAGTCTGACGCAGATTTTTCAAAAAAAAGGTTGTATACCGAGGTTCATAAATTAGAATCATGCTCGGGGTGTACCTTTCTGAAGGTTATTAAGATCCCTTCAACAATCCATTAGGACACTCCTTATTCGGGAGTTGACCGAGGTAAAATGAGGCTCGAAAGCGAATGCTTTTTACTATAAAGGAAATTCATGGTGGAAAATAGATCATTTGTCCAAATCGGATGGATGATTTCTGCACCAGATGGACTTTTGGAAACATTATTACATGCCCTTCAAAGATTCATTCAGTCTCCTTCAGTTCAGAGGGTTGTCCTTGGTCAAACGGGGCACGAAAGCACCTAGTGACCCTTCAGAGTGAAATGGATCATTTATTCAAATTGTAAGGATGATTCACGCATAAGAAGTTATTAGAAAAGCGGATTCATAGCCCTTAGAAGATTCATTTTGTCTCGTTCGACCTCAAGAGTTTATAGGAGTCAAACGTAGCTCGGGAGTGCCCGGTGGCTTCCAGATATGTTTTTGAGATAAAACGAATAGTTCATCCGAACCACATGTTTGATTTGTGAACAAGATAGACCATTGGAAAGGGTATTCAGAGTCATTTGAAGAGATATGGAGATTTCTCTAAGGCGAAGAAGTTGATTGGGGTCCAAACGGGGCTCGGGAGTGCCCGATGGCTTATAAATCAGTTTTTAATTATAAAATGGATCGTTTGTCCAAATGGTAAGGACAAATTGTGCATGAGGCATACCATTGGAAAAGGAATTCAGAGCTCTTCGAAGATTCATTGAGCTTTTTCTCTGTCCAGAAACTTGACCAGAGTTAAAAAGGACCCGAGACCGCTCGATGGCTTTTAGATCGATACTCGGAGTATGACCTAGGATTTGCGATGGATGAGTGAGTTCTACGGACCTAAGGAGGTTCTTTACGTGGTAATAGGATGTGGGGTCTACATTTACCTTGCCAATACCCAAAGCAAACCAGCGCCTTTCTCAGGTACTACTCTATGGTGATCAACACTCACCCAAGTATTAATCGTTATACAACTAGTAATCATATTCATCCCCAAGAACCATTTCTAATCTTGGGACTACATATCCTGCGTCCCCGCAAATTATCGAGTTATTATGACTACATAATATTTCCCGAGCTCGATACTAATCTTACATAACTAACTACTCACCCCGAGGAGTGATACACCAACTAAATCATCATCGCGCACTTAGCTGACACCTTCTGTTGCATCACTCTGATGACCCTAGTATTACTATAGGTATCTAACTTTAAAGTTGTCACTTGAATATTGTACCAATCCAGTCACCATGGAGAAGCAACACTATGTGCTATATTTCCTCTAGTTCTAACACTACACAATGTCCTCAAGTTATCATCGCACTCTTTATAACAAGAGCCATCGACTACCATTTCATCCAGTCGTAAGGTCGTTAATCCTAAGGAAAGAAAATGCTATGAGAAAACTTTGGGGTTAAAAGCATAGAAACCCATACACTAAACTTTTTACAATAGTAATTACACTCCAGATAAGGGCGAACCCATTTATCTAGTTGCATTGACCATGCCAGGTCCAACTTCACTCCATCGGGCCAAATCGCACCGTACCATAACATGGTACAAATTCGAGATACCAAAGTCGTGGAAATACCAATCCTCAATTATCAAAACCAAAAGGGAAACACAAAAGAATCGAAAGAATAAACAACCATTAGGAGAAATCCCATTCGTATGCATCAGACTATGGTTTTTGAAAAGTGTATGCTTCCTTCTTTGAAGTCTACAACTGTTCCAATGCATTCTCGGTGGTAATCAACTAGCCACATACCCTGGCTCGAGTTACTAACTGTGATGAATTAAATCATGAACTTTCTTACTTAGCAAATGAAAGCAACATACGAACATGTTTTTCCTTAGAAAGTTAAACACCAGACTTCCCTAGTTAGTAATAAGTCTCTCCCCTTTTCATCCTTGACATGCACGAACCCTTCCGGTTGGAGAAAGCCTAATGCCTCTATCAAACACGAGCAATTCCACATCTCTAGTGACTTCGTGAACAAATAAACATACCTAGGTTAATTTTATACCATGATTTCTTCCCAGCATCTCCTTTAGGAAGATACTCGTTAAGTGAAACATTCCTCTTATAGTTAACCTTTAACGACACAAGGTTACTACTGAGCTTCTCTCTGAGTTTTACCGATACTAAATTTACGTGATTCTCGTCATCATTAGCATTCCAAAGGTATTAAGTACCACACGAGGCTACATCTTCTAATTATGTCCATACCGAGATCTTCCCCCTCCCCGAGGCACTTTTGGAGGGAAAATAGGGAGAGATAAAGGTCCCACGCCCCTCGCTACATAATGGGGTGCTTCGACCATCGTCAGTTTTATGGTGATGTGAAGAGATAGAGTCTCCAGTCTATTTTACATAAAACATGAAAAAGAACATGTCGTCGCCTTAAAAGAGTGGCACCAAAGACAAACCAATGCTTGTGAAACAAAAAATTCAGAGGTTCTAGGGTTAAATTACAGAATGAGAAGGTATTAGGCACCCATATAACCCTTTCGATCTCTTATGGTCTTATGTTATTATTTTACTTAATTTATACACAAAGTGTGCTTGTGTGTATATCTAAGAATAGATCAGAATCACTTGACTCGCGTCATGGAAAAGATGGAGTGAGGTCATCCAAAAGAATGTCCCCAAAATCATAATTATTGTAAGAGGGTACTTTAGATTATAGATGGAGGCGTAACCCCTTTTGAGTATGGTAATGATAAGTTAATTAGCCCAAGACCTTGGATTAATGATGGAATATACAAACACAAACCCGATGAAGATGAACTCAGATTAAACTCACAAATCTCTCATGTATAACTCAAGGGATATTAGTGAAATATAGAAGTAACTTAGGTAGAGGGAGAGAGAAGCAAGCACCCCAGATACACCTTGGTAGGCAGGTAGAAACACACCCAACACCCTCAAGAATCTTTGTCAAGTATTAAAATCTTCGTAATAAACACCAATGGTGAGTGGATAAACCCTCTGGTTTGCAATACCTCTCTCTCTCTGATGTGTATCTCTAGTAATAAATCCAGAGTTCTCAGAAAGATCACTAAAAGATCATATCTATCCTTAGGGGTGGTTGGGGTCCTTAAATAGCCCACCACACCATCCCCAAGGCAACTCAATCATTAAAGACTATGAAAGACATCCCTCAAACTTTATGTCACAACATTAAATGCCTGATGCACTAGTTGTCTCCACGTCATAAACATTAAATGCCAAGATATACCTTTTGCCTAACCACTGTGTGTCAGGGGGCTGTTGTCGCAGAGGTGGCTCACCAACTGCCTGACAGCCCCAAATACCACGGTGGTTTACTCAAGTGCATGTCTGACATTGCTTGGCTAGTTAGTGACATCAGATAAAGTAGATGTGACATTAAATAGAGGGTTATTTGGTTCATAATTCAACTCCCGATGGAACTTCAAGCTGCTCCGCCCGAGGTTCCACGGCCAGGGTCCTTCGGTGTTTTTACCAGATGTATCTAAGATGGTCAGGACAAGCCCCAATGGTGCCTCACTTCTCAATCCTCCAAACCAAGTCCCTCTAAAGTTCCCACGGTAAGGTCATTCGATAGAGCATGAAAGCTCTCCCATGCCCTGCCAAGCCTGGTCTCTCGTAAGTACCGTTTGAACTCACACAAACTCACTTATTATTATCGTTACGTCATTACAACCGTTATAGCTTACAGTCAATAAAAATACAATATGATTAATACAACAAGCTAAAATATGAGCTGTCGCGCCAAGCTACCTCACTGAGTTGCCACGCCTGAGCTGTCATGCTTGAGCTGCTTCGGTTGATCAATCATAAACACTATTGCTAATTAGGGATTTGTCCCTAATCTCAAGATTACCTTCAAGCCCCCTCTACATTTGCCCCCTCGTGGAGAGATTTGCTTGGGATAAGAAATGTCTGCACAAAACATCTCAAACCGACGGACCTTTTTCTATGTGAAAAGATTCAAGCCTCTTCTCCTTTATTCAGGATCAGAGCGTTAGAGTCTCTAAGAGACTCTAAAATTCTTCCCGATGTACCTAAGTCTTAACTAAACAAAGTTTCAACTTATGACGAGGGAACATCATAGATTTTCGAGACCGTTGGGATATCTTTTTCGTTAGGAGTTTATTGGATATGTCTAACAAAAATATTTTGGCGCCAAAACTCATTCTTGCCTTGGAAGGCAACGGTTTGTGTTCCCTAGGTGTTACTTCATTAATGACATGGCGATGTATTTTCAACTGTCAAAGCACTTCCCGAAGTTCCACGTGTTCATTGGAAATGATTGCAGGCGGCCTTGCACGTGCGATAGTGGGAAACTTAAACGAAGAACTCCAAAATTTCAAACGGCTATACCCAACCATTTAAACCCCTTTTTCTCTTACTTTGTCACCGTCTTCTTCAAACTTTTATTTTCTTTAGAGAGAGAAATCCTGCGAGAACTCCATTGTTGTTAAGCTCTTGCTTACCATCTCCCTCTTTCATCTTCTAAACCACTTCCTGTGGTTGTAATACCCCATTCTCGTTCTTTAAATCCCTCTTGCTCGAAGCTTTACTGCTATCTTATCGTCATTTTCATTGGCATCCTCCATCGACCCTGCTATCTCTGCTACCGGTGCTCCGTCTGCTACCACCACTGCTGCTTCCATCTTGGATGTTGCCCGTCAGGAACAGCTGAGGTTTTATCGTCGTTCTCCTATTTTTGGAGAAGGTGATGATTTTGCTGTTGCCTTCAAGACTGTGCATTTCTCTTCTAAGTTTGACGCCATATTGTTGGGTGACGAAGACAAAGATTCTTATGAGTGGGGCTTTCTTCCTCCAGAGGGAACTCTTCAATTTCGCCTGGAGCGAGGGGACTTCCCATGGTCCCATATTGACTTCGAAGCACCCGGGGGATCTCCTGCCCACTTTATTGCCTGGAACTCCCTTATGCAAAGTTCCTATGCTGATATTCTCACCAAGCTTGGGTTGCAACGGGCTAAATGGTTTGGTGAGTTCACTCTCTCGAAGAATAATGTTGCTCTTCCTATCCTGGTCTCTCGAAGGAACGTTACTACTCATACGTTCATCGCTGCATGGGGAGAGTTCACCATAACTTTGGAAGACGTGTGTGAGCTCCTGGGACTCGATGCAACAGGTCATGAGTCCTATACTGATGAGGCTCTAGATGCCCAAGAGGCTGCTAACCATTTGGAGTTGGATCGTATATGCCGAAGCTGCATCGGTTCGTCCAACAAGGCCTACCTTCTCTCCCCTGATTAATTATTTCTTCAAGGGTTCTGGTGAAGGCAGTTCCTCAATAAATTCTCCTGGTAAAGGTACACCGTTGGAACTTCCTGCCTATATTCTTATGATTCTCTCCCCTTTCCTTTTGACGGGAAAACCCAACGACCAGCCCCGAAGGGACCTTATCAATATGTCCCTTCGTTTGGCCCGGGGTATCAAACTTCCACTGGCTGCAATTACCTTGGGATATCTCTATACCTGGATGGATAGGACTTTGCTCGATATGGAACGATCGCTTGGCCGTTATAACTTGGCCAATTTTGCCAATGATGTCCTTCTAACCAGCTTCCTTTACTTTCATTTTCCTGCCGTAGAGGCCAAAACCAACTGCCCCCCTTCGGGGGAGATAATTCTTCCCCCGCGGTCCTTTATTTATCATAGGAGACAAAGTCGAAAGGAGATAATATCTGTGATTGATCGCTTTGAGAACTTCGTCATGAGGCCCTACCAAGAGGAAGTCTTCTTTCATACTTGTGGATTTTTTCAACATGAAGCGAGGATGGTACAGACCCCCACCGTGGATATTGAGGATCCCTCGCTGGCTGTGGTCCTTCTGTTCTCCCCAGGATATCTTCCTTCTTACACCGAGTGGGGGTATACTAGTGAGCACTATAATCCCAACCGATGCAGTCGCTAGTTTTGGTTTGACCAGGGGGCTCCTCGTCCAGTGTTTCAATCGTCATACCCCAAGGTTTCCTTCAGCGAGGCGTGTTCTCTATTTTCTTCAACCGCTGTGTGGGGAATAAGTTCTACAATGGCTGGGTGAGTCACCATCCCCAGCATTACTAGGCAAGGGTATGTGACCCCTCTGTTTGCAACAAAATACTGGCCGAAACAACTGGCTAAAATTGCTGAGTTCGTTGAGGAAGATCTAGTGTATCCTCCCGTTTCTTTATTTTCTACCTTAGAGTTGGGGTTAAAAGGCAACTCCGTACTTGGGGTGGAATTCCCTCTAAGTACGACCCCCAAGGCACCTCCTACTGATCTTCCCCCACTCTGTTCCATGATCCCCGTTACCACGCCCAAACCCAAAACTGCTTCAGCCCCGAAGAAATCTGCCCCTTTAACTGAAGTTACTACTGGCGAGGGGACTTCTCAACCACCTGCCAAGAAAGCAAAAACGGCCAAGAGTGGGGCATCAAAGTCAAAATTTAAGTCCCAGAAGCCACAGACTCCAGTGGTAGCCTTCCCCATAGCCTCCATTCCTCCTCCCATGTCTGTCGAAATGGCTGAGCGGTTAAGGAAAGAAGCCCAAGCGGAGATAGCTCGGATAAATGCTGAGTATCAACGGCACTGTGTTGTTTTTCCTCCTTCGGTTGCTTTTCCCTCGGTCGTTGTTGATCCCACAGAGCCAACAACAAGGAGGAGAAAGAGTTCAAGGGTTCCTCAAGATATTGTTACTGGTGTAGCGGGGACAAGGAAGAAGGCTCTGGTTACCAAGTCTCAGAGGAAGCAAACTCCTGAGGTGCATCGAACTTCTGAGGTGCATCTCTCTCCTTCCCCCTCTGTTGTTGCCACTCCTCCTTTTCTCGTGGTTATATCTTCTCGTTCCCCTTCTGAATCTGAGGTATGTATACTTATTTTACTCGTTTCCTTTTTTCTTAAGGCACGCTGCATTTGCTTTTTTTTTCTTGACAACTGTGGTGCAGGGGGTTGAAGAGGCAAGACCCAATCCCCTTAGTCCTACCGTGAGACGTTTTATGGGGGGACGCTTCGGTATTTCTCATACCGATGTGACTCCTCCCCGTTCCCCCATGACGGGGCAACTTATTCTCGTCGTTCAGCTTCCCAACGTGCTAGGGAGGTTGTTGTGGGAGGTGATGATGTTGAGCTTGTGGGTGTCTCTTTTCCACCAGAGGCAACGCAACCCGAGACAACACTCTCAGTCCCCTCTGATTTACCTACTCCACCCGAGATCCCTCTTCCCATTATTTTGGTTGAAGAAAGTGAGCCCGAGGTATGATTTCCTCTATAGTTTATTTGGTATAGTGTCTTTTCGGTCCCACCCCTTTATTTATTTATCTTGCAGAACCTCGAGATGTTTTGGGTTACCCAGGTTGAAATATCATCATTTTTAGCTAACATTCTTCTTCCAATGATGATGATGAGACCTCTGACCGCTATTCCCCTTTTCAGTGCCACAACCGAGGTAAGTAACACCTAGGGGTATTTCTTCTCTTTTTTCTATACTTATTCCTTTTTTCTAATACTTGCCTTCATGTCATAGCTTTATCCCGATCTTGTACCCTCTACTTCTCTTGGTGGTCTTCATGCATACGAGTCCAAGGTTGGTGCTCTTGTCCAGCATAGTGGCTCTTCGACGCCCCTCCATGTGGGGGCTTCGTTTGGGAGTCTATCATCTTCTCCCGATGAATCCCTTATGCTGGCCTTAGTGCCTTATGTAGGTGAGGGGGTTTTGCCAAGCGTTGAGGCTTCTGCGACCAGGGACCCCGTTGTGGCTTCTGAGGCCATGATCCCGCCCCCAACGGTTCCTGTCCCTACAGCTGCCATAATGACTCCCGTTCTTGCCCCTGCAGTGACTGAGGTATTTTTGTTACTTCTCGTGAGCTTCCACCTTACAACGGTGACTTAACAATGAAAACGCTTGTTAAGATTTTTCATAAACTCTACCTTATAATGGTGACTGAACACCTTATAACGGTGACTTAACAATGAAAATGCTTGTTATGATTTTTCATAAACTCCATCTTATAATGGTTACTTAACAATGAAAACACTTGTTAAGATTTTTCATGAACTTCACTTTATAACGGTGACTTAACAACGAAAACGCTTGTTAAGATTTTTCATAAATTCCACCTTATAACGGTGACTTAACAACGAAAATGCTTGTTAAGATTTTTCATAAACTCCACCTTATAATGGTGACTTAACAATGAAAACACTTGTTAAGATTTTTCATGAACTTCACCTTATAATGGTGACTTAACAACGAAAACGCTTGTTAAGATTTTTCATAAACTCCACCTTATAACGGTGACTTAACAACGAAAACGCTTGTTAATATTTTTCATGAACTCCACCTTATAACGGTGACTTAACAACGAAAACGCTTGTTAAGATTTTTCATAAACTCCACCTTATAACGGTGACTTAACAACGAAAACGCTTGTTAAGATTTTTCATAAACTCCACTTATAACGGTAAATTAACAAAGAAAATGCTTGTTAATATTTTTCATGAACTTCACCTTATAACGGTGACTTAACAACGAAAACGCTTGTTAAGATTTTTCATAAACTCCACCTTATAACGGTGACTTAACAACAAAAACGCTTGTTAAGATTTTTCATGATCTTGCACCTTATAACGGTGACTTAACAACGAAAACGCTTGTTAAGATTTTTCATAAACTCCACCTTCTAACGGTGACTTAACAACGAAAACGCTTGTTAAGATTTTTCATAAACTCCACCTTATAATGGTGACTTAACAACGAAAATGCTTGTTAGGATTTTCCATAAACTTATTATGCCCTCTATCTCTTCTCAGGTTGCTCGAGAAAATTCTCCCCTAGTTCTTTCTCCTATGGGCTCACCCCATCGGGATACTACTGTTTCAAAAAACTCTGGTCATGATGATCAAGGTTCCACGACTGGTGTTGCAGCAGAGAGCAAATTTGGGTGCGAACTTCATCTTCCTGACTTGGCTCCTCACGCTTTATGTCTGATGGTGCTTCGGCAGTCTCCTCAAATGCCTGTCAACCATCGCTTGGTGATTGAACAACTGGTGAATCGTCACCCTGAGACCTTCACATCGGATTGCCTATGTTTCAATATTCACGTGATGAGTCACAGACTCCAAGGCATGGCGATCGTTGTTACTGAAATTGCTAGTACTCCTACTGCAAGCATTACCAGATCCCTCCTTAACCAATTTCTAAGTTTTTTGAGGGAGTTGGGGCGTGATGGTTTCCGTTTTGACTGGCTTATAACGCATTTAAAGACTTTGAAAAACCAGGAACTGATTGACCAGAGGGAAGTGTTCCGAAAGCATCAGGAGGACCAGCGAGCTGAGGAAGCTAAGTTGGTCGCATTAGCACCCCTTTTAGAAGAAGTGGATCAAGAGGTAAAGGATGTCGAAGAAGCTTTGTGTCTGGTCAAGATGAAATGAGAGAGACTCCTTATTGAACGTACACAAGTGCAGACGAGGCTGGAGGTTTCTATTAACGCCCAACGGTCTTTCATGGCAGCTTCTTCGGGCCTTCCTGGAGATTTTTTCTCTTCCTTTGATTTATCATTTCTCTTAGGCTAATGGCTTTTTGTATATATCCTCCGTCTGCTTTTATCTATGTAATTCTTGGGCGATAGCTCCCAAATTTGTAATGGTCCATTATTTATGAATGAAGAATGTATATTTTCCAATTCTTCCATGTGTTGTGACTCCTTTTGTATGTTATAAATTTCTACATTTCTGCAATTCTTTCATTGTGTTCAAATCGTAACTAAAACTTCTATATTCATAACAATAGCTAGTTATAACAGTGGTTCAAACTTGGTTATTTACACATAATAAACCTTCAGCCATTTATTGTTAATCTTAAATGGCTTATTTTCCTCCAACTTCGAAATTAAAAAATAACCTGAATCATGAGCCTCCCTTATAATGAAAGGTCCCTCTCAGTTGGCTGCAAACTTTGGTAGAAGAAGCCCCCTGATGTGCTTCACTTTTGCTTTCAAAATGAGGTCTCCCTCCACGAATTTCCTTGGTCTCATCAAGTTATCGTATTCCTTGGAGAGTTATTTCGTATACATTTGAAAGTGTTACATCGCATTATCTCGGTGTTCATCCAATGATTCCAACTGCACATGTCTATTCTAAGGGAGCATGCTACTTCGCAAGGCATATCGAGCAGAGGGAACTTCTAACTCTACTGGAAGGATTGCCTCAGCCCCATAAATAAGAGAGAACGGAGTGTATCCTGTGGGTTTCCTCTTGGTTTTTCGATAAGCCCACAATAGAGCTAGTATCTTGTCATCCCACGACCCTATAAAGTCCTCCATCATCTTGGCCAAAATTTTAACCAAGGTTTTATTAGTCTCTTCAGCTTGCTCGTTTCCCTTTGGGTACTCCACCGTTGAAGTGTGATGAATAATAGAGTACTTGTCTGTGAGCATTAGTACTTTTGAATTGACGAAGGGAGTTCCATTATCTGAAAGGATAACCTTTGGGATCCCAAAATGGCAAATGATGAATTCTCTGATGAAGTTGCTCACCACCCTAGCCGTTGCTCTTCTGAGTGGTATCGCTTTGGCTCATTTTGTAAAACACTCCGTTATGACTAGTATCCATATCTTGCCCCTCAAAGAAGGATGTATTGCCCCTACCAGGTCGAATGCCCAAGTATGAAATGGATAGGGTGTTGCCAGAGAGTGTAAGCCTACCGATGGGGCATGGATAATGTTCCCATGGAGTTGGCAAGCCTTGCATTTTCGAACGAACTCATCCGAGTCTTTCTCCATCGTTGGCCAATAATACCCCAGTGTTATCAGCTGATCGTATAACTTAGCCCCTCCTATATGAGCTGGATCATGCGCCTATTTGAGGACCTCAACTGCTTCTTCCTTCATGATGCAATGCAACGGCCTGTTGAAGTATCCCCTTCGATAGAGTTGCCCATCCTGGATATAGAACCTCGGGGCCCCTCGCACCGCGTCTATTTTCTCCGTTGGGATAACTCCATCATGAATGAAGTCGACATAGGGCTGCCTCTATTCCATTTGAGTTTCAATGAAATGGCACTCAGCTTCCTCGAAGAAGAACTGTCACTTATCGCACTTCCATTTTAGTTCTGCCGCATCTTGCTTCATTCTAGGCCAGAAATACCCCTCTCTTTGAATCCTCCTATTTAAAGGTATCTCGGTCGTCTCGCAGTGCTCCTCGTGCATTTTCTTCAACCTTCGCTATGCTTCCTCTGGGCTAATACATCTTGACAACCATCCCCCAGCATTTCTATAGTAAAGGTTTCCCTAGTTTATAAAGTATTGGGCTAACTCTCTTAGTCCCATGGATCCTTCACCAGACTTTAGTTGTTTTTTAATCTCTCCCCTCCAGTCTGTGTCCTCCTCCATCGGTAGTATTGACTGTACCACCAAATGAGATGTCCTTCGTTGGATCACAACAAAAGTCATCTCATTTCTCATGACCATTTTCTGGGCGATAGTGGCATAGGCGTCTAGATGGCGGTTCATCATTCTGGGATGTCTTCTGATCTTGGTCCGATGGAACTGGTTGAGAAGATTCTGAATGATTGTTCTGTATGGCACCAGGCTCATGTGCTTCAATGCATATTCTCCGTTTACCTGTTGAATCACTAAGTTCGAGTTACCCTTAATACAGAGTGAACGAATTCCCCTTCGAAGAGCCTCCAGCAGCCCCAGTACCAACGCCTTGTATTATGCTTCATTATTGGAACAAGGGAAATCTATCTTGTAGTAACGGCAAATCTCCTCCATACCTTTTGAAAGGATAACCCCTGCTCCTCCCATCTTTTCCGCCGAAGATCCATCAAACTGCATCGTCCATTCCTCATCAGTTGTATCCAGATAATTAGCCTGTAAGTCATCTCCTAGAATGTCTTTTCTAGGAGGGTCAAACGTTCCTGATGGAAATATTGCCAATAGATCGGCATACGCCTGGCTCTTGATCGCACGAGAAACCACACAGTTCAAGTCATATTCTGAGAGGATGAGGAACCATCTGGCTGCCCTGCCAATCAATATAGTCCTTTCCAACAAATACTTAATAGGATCACATCTAGTTATAATATGAATTGTAAAAGACAACATATAATGTCTAAGTTTTTGTGCTACAAAGACTAAGGATAAACAATGCCTTTCTAAACTACTATATCTAATCTTTGGCCCCTGTATGATTCTACTAAGGTAGTAAACTGGTTGTTCTTTCTCGTCCACTTCTTGTGTCAGCAGAGCTCCAACGGACCTCATGATGGACGTAAGGTATAGCTACAGTGGTACTCCTGCCTGGGGGGGAACCATGATCTGTGGTGAAACGAGCAGTTTCTTCAGCCCAACGAGAGACTCCTGGTGAACCTCCTCCCACCTAAATTTCATGTTCTTTCGCAACAGCTGCATCAGTGAGTGTGTTACTTCGGCTAATCCAGGCACAAATCTCCTAAGGTAGGAGACTTTACCGAGAAAACTCTTCAGCTCCCTCACCGTTCTTGGACATGGCATCTCCAATATTGCTCGCTATTTATCCTGGTCCATTTGCACTCCTTGTCGATCCACCACGAAGCCTAGAAACTTCCCGCGTGTTACTCCGAAGACACACTTTAACGGGTTCATCCTCAATTTATACCTCCTGCATCGAGAAAATACCTTCCTTAAATCATCCATATGGGACCCTTCCTTCTTCGATTTGATGACCAAGTCATCCACGTAGAAATCTACAAATTTGTGGAAGAAATCATGAAAATGGACATCATTGTCCTTTGGTATGTAGCCCCAGCGCTCTTGAGTCCAAACGGCATCACTTTGTACATGAAGTTGCCCAACGGAGTTCTGAATGCCATTTTCTCTGCGTCTGCGGGGTCCATCTTGATCTGGTTGTACCCTACGTACCCATCCATGAAGCTATACATCTCATGACCAGCCATGGCATCTATCAAACTGTCTATGGAGGGGTAGGGGAAACTCATCCTTGGGGCAGGCCCTATTCAAGCCTCTGAAGTCCACGCAGATCCTTATTTGGTTCTTATCTTTCTTCCCCACTAGCATAATGCTGGATAGCCAAAGGGGATGTTGTATCGGCTTGATGAATCCTATTGTCAAAAAATGTTGGACCTCTTCCTTAATCTTCAAGTCTAGTTCAGGTTTGTAAGTCCTCGTTGCTTGCTTCACCGGAATAGCTAAAGGCATCATGTTTAGTTTGTGGCAGCTCACTTCCTCATCCAGTCCTTCCATTTTAGTGTACTTCCATGCAAAGACGTCTATGAATTCCTGAATCAGCTCAACCAGGGCTTCTCGCTTCTCCTCACCGAGATCTTTTGAGATAAAGATGGGCCTTGGATCTTCCCCTTCTCTTGCTAGGTTCAGCTGCTCCAACTCTTATGCCTGAGGCTTCGGTTGATCTGCCATGTAGTCTGGTTCTTCAGCGACATCTTCTACGAACTCCTGTATGTTGGAGTTGTCTATCACCATACACTATCCCCGTTGATCCACTAAGAAACACTCATATATCGGGTCAACCTCATCCTTAGTCTCTTTGATCGCCCGTTCACACTGTTATAAGAGGTACACCACTTTTCCCTCTTCCGTGACGATTTTCTTACATTGCCTACTGGTAGCTGTTGCCATGGCCTTCCTCTTCTTTTCTCTGGAAGCCTCAGCGATTCTTTCCCCTGAGAAATGACTCAACATTCTTTGCCGTTGGACCTCATGCTCCACGGGTCTACTCTAGGCCTCATCCTATTTTTGAACTGCTTCGAGATATTTTGGGGTCGAGGGACCACCTGATGGGCTTCTTTGGTTCTCACCCCTTCACTACTTGCACCCTCTTTACTTTGCTCGTTCAAGGGCCCCATTCTCTCTAATCGAGGGAACCCATGCTCCCTCCATTATCCTTGTCAGGACCCACACATCTTCCTCCAGCTCTGTATAAAATTCCGCATCCACCAAGTGTGCTTCTTCGATAGCGAAAGGCCTCTTCGTAGATCTAATGGTCACTTATATTCCCTTGATATTTTCCTTGGCGCATTGATGATAAGTTGAAGGAACTAACCCTTGGTTGTGCATCCACACTCTCCCTATTAGTAAATGATAGAAAGTTGCACTTTTTATTACATGGAACTTGATGTGGGAACTCAGATTTCCCATCACAATCCCAACATTCACATACCCGATGGACTTGGAAGATTGGTTGTCATACCCCGAAATTACCAAAGGCATGGTAACCAACCTCTCTTCCGGAATGTTATCCATGTGGAAGGAGTTGATTGGCATAATATTGATGGAATCACCCCCATCCATAAGAGTCCTTGCAAAGCTGACCCCGTTGACGCTAGCAGTTACATATAGAGGCCTGTTATGAGGAAACCTTAAGCTCTATCTGCATCGCTAAAGGTTACCTCTAATAGAAATTTCTTCACCAGCCTAGCCATGGGTCCCCTCCACCTTAGCGAGGGGGTTGTGTTCCTCCTTGCAATGTCCAAAATTGCCTGAGTTATCTCCATCCTGCTCTCCTTCGGGATTCCCACTTGCTCAAAGAACCAAGTGAACTTTGGAGATTTTGAAAATTCACTATATTCTATGACAGGGTCTACTTCCTCGCCTTCAACGCTATATACGTCTTCCACGTCTTTAGCGCTAGCTTTATCGTAGGCCAAAACTACGTTAACCATTCCCCTGGTGCAATGTTCCAGGGCTTCTTCGAACTCCTTCTGCTTTATCGTTAACCTTCCTCCTTCTCTTTCTGCCTCCTCATCATAGGTCATCACCAGATTGGCCCTATGTGCTGGAAGTGGGTTGTTATTGATGTTCTGCGGGGGGATTTTCAACATCCCCGCCTTCATGTACTTGTCGATGATTCTTCGCAGTGTGAAGCAGCTCTCTGTTGGATACTGGATCTTTCAATGAACCTGGCAGTATTTGGGATCCGCCCTCGTCGTAGCATCGGGTTCTTCTGCTGGAACGCCTTTTGGTTCATAAGCCGTTCCACCTTGGACCATTGCATTATAACACCTCACTGCCTCCTCTATCGTATAAGGCAACGGTGGCGGGTCCTCTCTATCCCTTCCAAACTTTCTCTTGTCGTCCTTCTTCGGCGCCTTGCCCCCATCTTCCCTCTCAACGTATCCTACCCGTGGGGGCTGAGACCTTCCCCCCGCGGGTTGTATCGGTTACCTGAACATCATGGGAGCCACCACCAGTATGGGTCGTACCACCAAAGAGATGTTTCTTGCATATATTAGGAATACTGAAAAAGTTCCCTCGCACATCTCGTTACTAAGGTGGCAAATATACTCACGAAGTAGTCCCTCAGCACAGATCTGCAATAACTTGGATTCCTTGGCTTCTTCCCTTACATCGAGGGACCTTTCCCTGAACCTTCGAATATAGGCCACCACCTCTTCTCCCGGTCTCTGCTTCTCCCTACCGAGTTGGGTTAGGGTGAACTCATCTTCTGCCAAGAAGAACTTCTGGACAAACAATACATGCATCTCCTCCGATGTAGAAATGTTGTTGGGAGTCAAATGGGAGTACCAGGTGTATGCCTTGTCGGTTAGGGATTTGGAAAACTCCCTCAATCTAAGCTTCTTATCATTCCAATGTGCTCCTAAGTGTTCAACGAAACGCTTAATGTGCTCCTTCGGGTTCCCGCCTTTCCCTGTGTATTTTTCAAAGATAATGGGAACATAGTCCTTCGGGTAAGGCTCGTTGTTGTATTCCTGAGGGTAAGGTGTTCGAATGTCATCATAGACCAAAGCTAGCTCGCCCACAGATTGCGAGGAAGCCTGCATGAACTTCAGCATCTCCTTTTGTATCTCCCTTTTCATTTCTTCCATGGGCGATGGGGCAACAACTAATGGGGTTACAGGCAAAACACACATTAAGCTGGAGCCATTGTTACTGTTGGCGCCATTGATACTCCAGAGATTCCCACCGTTGGATTCACGATGGAGGGTATGGTTGTTGGGATCGTTTCAGCAATACCTGCACCTGGTGGGGCCGACGGAGCTATTCCTGGTGTTACGAAAGCATTAGCCTCCAAACCTCCCAGCATAGTTGAAGCTATTGGGGTTTGCAAAAACTCATAAAACTTGCTCATGAGGAGCGAAATCTGGGTGGTTCCTAACCCTGCGCTCGTGGAAGGTTGTACCACCCCTGGAACACCTGACGCCATTAGAACCAGAGGTATCTCTACCCGAGGAGCCCCATCCCTTAGGGCCGCCAGTTCTCTCGCGACATGTTCTTCATTGTGCTGGATATCATCAAAGTTGAGTCTTCGAGTATCATTATCTTGCGCCATACTCCTTACGTAGGAGAATGCCTCCCCAGCAGAGTCGTCAAATGTAAGAGGGTACTTTAGATTATAGATGGAGGCGTAACCCCTTTTGAGTATGGTAATGATAAGTTAATTAGCCCAAGACGTTGGATTAATGATCGAATATGCAAACACAAACCCGATGAAGATGAACTCAGATTAAACTCACAAATCTCTCGTGTATAACTGAAGGGATATTAGTGAACTATAGAAGTAACTTAGGTAGAGGGAGAGAGAAGCAAGCAGCCTAAATACACCTTGGTAGGCAGGTAGAAACACACCCAACACCCTCAAGAATCTCTGTCAAGTATTAAAATCTTCGTAATAAACACCAATGGTGAGTGGATAAACCCTCTGGTTTGCAATAACTCTCTCTCTCTGATGTATATCTCTAGTAATAAATCTAAAGTTCTCAAAAAGATCACTAAAAGATCATATCTATCCTCAGGGGTGGTTGGGATCCTTAAATAGCCTCCCTCAAACTTTATGTCACAACATTAAATGCCTGATGCACTAGTTGTCTCCACGTCATAAACATTAAATGCCAAGACATGCCTTTTGCCTAACCACTGTGTGTCAGGGGGCTGTTGTCGCAGAGATGGCTCACCAACTTCCTGACAGCCCCAAATACCACGGTGGTTTACTCAAGTGCATGTCTGACATTGCTTGGCTGTATAGTGACATTAGATAAAGTAGAAGTGACATTAATCTAACACCCCGCCCGCCCGGCGAGAGCGAACGGAGCGCTACTATCGATAAAACTAAACTAATCCACAATATAAAAAGGTATAGAGCATCTAAAACACACAATAAAAATAAGAGAATCTGCTAATCTGAAGTATCTTCAAAATACATACAACCAAAAATCTCTCGAAATAAGACATCTAACTATCTCGAAAGAAAATAAATCGCCAATGCCCTATACAACCAAAATAAATACAATTCTTCTCATGTACTCTTGAATATTCTTCCCAAAATAATCCAAGCTAAAATCCATCTCAGATAAATCCCAACCGCCCAAAATCCGCGTTGACCTGCCACTAAAAGAAAATATGGGGAAGTACACAATACGACAGGAAAGATGCTCAATAAATATGTTAGCATTGAATAAAACGTCACAATACGAATACGAATATTCAAATCAAATGCGAATCTCATAAGCAATTATATCACTATAATTTCTCAACAACACATTAACCGGGTCATAACGCCTCACCACCGTACCGCGCCTATGCATTTTTTTAGCATATCCGGAAAAAGGAATATTGACGGGTGCCCAACTTTCGTGCCATATTAAAATCTTCATGACAGCATGCTCAACACCAAAAATAACACCACACGAATCAAAATTAGATTCCAACAAATATTTCCAGATTCCAATGAATTTAGAAATTCAAATATGAGTCAATAACCACAAGAAAACAACGAGAATAATACTCGCGAGATTAAGGAGCATATTGTGTAAAACCCCATACCTCAAAATCATCACATAATTTAGCCTCAAAATCTAATCACACCATCACGTTCCTCTCGCGAAAATAATTCAATCTCGTTATAGCCCAAACTCGAGAAAACACCAAATAAGCCTTCTAATCTAAGGTTGAAATCTTGAATAAGCTTGGGGCAATGGTTTGTAGATGAAAGGGGGTAGTTTTGGAGAGGTCTTCTGGTTGAGAAGTTGATGAAAAAGTGATTTGAAAAGCCAAGCCACGAATTAGTTGATATATAAAGGGTTAAGAGTTTGATTAAGAAAAAAGTTCTAATCAGATACAAACACTAAAAATTTTATTTCGGATGATCGGACCGTTGGAATTACTTGATATTTTAACATGTTGTAGCGAACGGCGAGACACGACTGTTGTAAAAAATTCAGCTTGATCGGACGGTCGGATTTCTAAAAATATTATTTTTTACTAGAAAGTTTTATGTTTTGAGGACTCTTAGAGAGTTTTATATTTTGGGGACTCTTAGAGAGTTTTATATTTTGATGACTCTTCTATATAATAAAAATTCAATTAAATCTCCATTTTAATTTTGATTTCGAGACCGTTTGAAATTCTCATCTTTAAAAATAAAATCCAACATATTTGATCAATAAAAATAATTTTACCTCAAAATTTATTTTTCCTCTTTATTTCGAAAATACCCCAAAAATTATGCGGGTTGTTACACTTCCCCACTAACAATGGAATTTCGCCCTCGAAATTCGCCGAAGGCCTAACTCTAAAAAAATCTGGCCAACAATCTCCAAAAGTAATCTCGTCTCCAAAAAATAATTTCCTCACATCTAATGTAGATGCCTAACGCAAAGCGATTCTTTAAAAATTTCTATCTCCAAATTTGTGCCACAAAAACGCAACAGAACCCAAAACCCAAGGCCTGAGGGTTGTCGTATACCTAAGCTCTGATACCATTCTGTAACACCCCGCACGCCCGGCGAGAGCAAACGGAGCGCTACTATCGATAAAACTAAACTAATCCACAGTATAAAAAGGTATAGAGCATCTAAAACACACAATAAAAATAATAGAATCTGCTAATCTGAAATATCTTCAAAATACATACAACCAAAAATCTCTCCAAATAAGACATCTAACTATCTTGAAAGAAAATAAATCGCCAATGCTCTATACAACCAAAATAAATACAATTCTTCTCATGTACTCTTGAATATTCTTCCAAAAATAATCCAAGCTAAAATCCATCTCCGATAAATCCCAAGCGCCCAAAATCCGCGCTGACCTGCCACTAAAAGAAAATATGGGGAAGTACACAATACGACAGGAAAGATGCTCAATAAATATGTTAGCGTTGAATAAAACGTCACAATACGAATACGAATATTCAAATCAAATGTGAATCTCATAAGCAATTATATCACTATAATTTCTCAACAACACATTAACCGGGTCACCACGCCTCACCACCGTACTGCGCCTATGCATTTTTTTAGCATATCCGGAAAAAGAAATATTGGTTGGTGCCCAACTTCCGTGCCATATTAAAATCTTCATGACAACATGCTCAACACCAAAAATAAAACCACATGAATCAAAATTAGATTCCAACAAATATTTCCAGATTCAAATCAATTTAAAAATTCAAATATGAGTCAATAACCACAAGAAAACAACGAGAATAATACTCGCGAGATTAAGGAGCATATTGTGTAAAACCCCATACCTCAAAATCAGCACATAATTCAGCCTCAAAATCTAATCACACCATCACGTTCCTCTCGCGAAAATAATTAAATCTCGTTCTAGCCCAAATTCGAGAAAACACCAAATAAGCCTTCTAATCTAAGGTTGAAATCTTGAATAAGCTTGGGGCAATGTTTTGTAGATGAAAGGGAGTAATTTTGGAGAGGTCTTCTGGTTGAGAAGTTGATGAAAAAGTGATTTGAAAAGCCAAGCCATGAATTAGTTGATATAAAAAGGGTTAAGAGTTTGATTAAGAAAAAAGTTCTAATCAGATACAAACACTAAAAAATTTATTCCGGATGATCGGACTGTTGGAATTACTTGATATTTTAACATGTTGTAGCGAACGGCGAGACAGGACTGCTGTCAAAAATTCAGCTTGATCGGACGGTCGAATTTCTAAAAATATTATTTTTTACTAGAAAGTTTTATGTTTTGAGGACTCTAAGAGAGTTTTCTATTTTGAGGTCTCTTAGAGAGTTTTATATTTTGAGGACTCTTCTATATAATAAAAATTCAATTAAATCTCCATTTTAATTCTGATTTCGAGACCGTTTGAAATTCTCATCTTTAAAAATAAAATCCAACATATTTGAGCAATAAAAATAATTTTATCTCAAAATTTATTTTTCCTCTTTATTTCGAAAATACCACAAAAATTATGCGGGTTGTTACACTTCCCCACTAACAATGAAATTTCGCCCTCGAAATTCGCCGAATGCCTAACTCTAAAAAAATCGGGCCAACAATCTCCAAAAATAATCTCGTCTTCAAAAAATAATTTCCTCACATATAATGTAGATTCCTAATGCAAAACGATTCTCTAAAAATTTCTATCTCCAAATTCGTGCCACAAAAACGCAACATAACCCAAAACTCAAGGCCCGAGGGTTGTCGTATACCTAAGCTCTGATACCATTCTGTAACAACCCGCCCGCCTGGCGAGAGCGAACGGAGCGCTACTATCAATAAAACTAAACTAATCCACAGTATAAAAAGGTATAGACCATCTAAAACACACAATAAAAATAAGAGAATCTGCTAATCTGAAGTATCTTCAAAATACATACAACCAAAAATCTCTCGAAATAAGACATCTAACTATCTCGAAAGAAAATAAATCGCCAATGCTCTATACAACCAAAATAAATACAATTCTTCTCATCTACTCTTGAATATTCTTCCCAAAATAATCCAAGCTAAAATCCATCTCAGATAAATCCCAACCGCCCAAAATCCGCGTTTACCTTCCACTAAAAGAAAATATGGGGAAGTACACAATACGACACGAAGATGCTCAATAAATATGATAGCATTGAATAAAACGTCACAATACGAATACGAATATTCAAATCAAATGCGAATCTCATAAGCAATTATATCACTACAATTTCTCAACAACACATTAACCGGGTCATAACGCCTCACCACCGTACCGCGCCTATGCATTTTTTTAGCATATCCGAAAAAAGGAATATTGGCGGGTGCCCAACTTTCGTGCCATATTAAAATCTTCATGACAACATGCTCAACACCAAAAATAACACCACACGAATCAAAATTAGATTCCAACAAATATTTCCAGATTCCAATGAATTTAGAAATTCAAATATGAGTCAATAACCACAAGAAAACAATGAGAATAATACTCGCGAGATTAAGGAGCATATTGTGTAAAACCCCATACCTCAAAATCATCATATAATTCAGCCTCAAAATCTAATCACACCATTACGTTCCTCTCGCGAAAATAATTAAATCTCGTTCTAGCCCAAACTCGAGAAAACATCAAATAAGCCTTCTAATCTAAGGTTGAAATCTTGAATAAGCGTGGGGCAATGGTTTGTAGATGAAAGGGAGTAATTTTGGAGAGGTCTTCTGGTTGAGAAGTTGATGAAAAAGTGATTTGAAAAGCCAAGCCACGAATTAGTTGATATATAAAGGGTTAAGAGTTTGATTAAGAAAAAAGTTCTAATCAGATACGAACACTAAAAAAATTATTCTTGATGATGGGACCGTTGGAATTACTTGATTTTTTAATATATTGTAGCGAACGGCGAGACAGGACTGCTGTCAAAAATTCAGCTTGATCGGACGGTCGGATTTCTAAAAATATTATTTTTTACTAGAAAGTTTTATGTTTTGAGGACTCTTAGAGAGTTTTATATTTTGAGGACTCTTAGAGAGTTTTATATTTTGAGGACTCTTCTATATAATAAAAAGTCAATTAAATCTCCATTTTAATTTCGATTTCGAGACCGTTTGAAATTCTCATATTTAAAAATAAAATCCAACATATTTGAGCAATAAAAATAATTTTTTCTCAAAATTTATTTTTCCTCTTTATTTCGAAAATACCCCAAAAATTATGCGGGTTGTTACACTTCCCCACTAATAATGGAATTTCGTGCGAAATTCGCCGAATGCCTAACTCTAAAAAAATCGGGCCAACAATCTCCAAAAATAATCTCGTCTCCAAAAAATAATTTCCTCACATCTAATGTAGATGCCTAACGCAAAACGATTCTCTTAAAATTTCTATCTCCAAATTCGTGCCACAAAAACGCAACAGAACCCAAAACCCAAGGCCCGAGGGTTGTCGTATACCTAAGCTCTAATACCATTATGTAACACCCCGCACGCCCGGCGAGAGCGAACGGAGCGCTATTATCGATAAAACTAAACTAATCCACAGTATAAAAAGGTATAGAGCATCTAAAACACACAATAAAAATAAGAGAATCTGCTAATCTGAAATATCTTCAAAATACATACAACCAAAAATCTCTCGAAATAAGACATCTAACTATCTCGAAAGAAAATAAATCGCCAATGCTCTATACAACCAGAATAAATACAATACTTCTCATGTACTCCTGAATATTCTTCCAAAAATAATCCAAGCTAAAATCCATCTCCGATAAATCTCAAGCGCCCAAAATCCGCGCTGACCTGCAACTAAAAGAAAATATGGGGAAGTACACAATACGACAGGAAAGATGCTCAATAAATATGTTAGCGTTGAATAAAACGTCACAATACGAATCCGAATATTCAAATCAAATGCGAATCTCATAAGCAATTATATCACTATAATTTCTCAACAACACATTAACCGGATCATAACGCCTCACCACCGTACCGCGCCTATGCATTTTTTTAGCATATCCGGAAAAAGGAATATTGGTCGGCGCCCAACTTCCGTGCCATATTAAAATCTTCATGACAACATGCTCAACACCAAAAATAACACCACATGAATCAAAATTAGATTCCAACAAATATTTCCAGGTTCAAATCAATTTAAAAATTCAAATATGAGTCAATAACCACAAGAAAACAACGAGAATAATACTCGCGAGATTAAGGAGCATATTGTCTAAAATCCCATACCTCAAAATCATCACATAATTCAGCCTCAAAATCTAATCACACCATCACGTTCCTCTCGCGAAAATAATTAAATCTCGTTCTAGCCCAAACTCGAGAAAACACCAAATAAGCCTTCTAATCTAAGGTTGAAATCTTGAATAAGCTTGGGGCAATGTTTTGTAGATGAAAGGGAGTAATTTTGGAGAGGTCTTCTGGTTGAGAAGTTGATGAAAAAGTGATTTGAAAAGCCAAGCCATGAATTAGTTGATATAAAAAGGGTTAAGAGTTTGATTATGAAAAAAGTTCTAATCAGATACAAACACAAAAAAATTTATTTCGGATGATCGGACTGTTGGAATTACTTGATCTTTTAACATGTTGTAGCGAACGGCGAGACAGGACTGCTGTCAAAAATTCAGCTTGATCGGACGGTCGGATTTCTAAAAATATTATTTTTTACTAGAAAGTTTTATGTTTTGAGGAATCTAAGAGAGTTTTATATTTTGAGGACTCTTAGAGAGTTTTATATTTTGAGGACTCTTCTATATAATAAAAATTCAATTAAATCTCCATTTTAATTCCGATTTCGAGACCGTTTGAAATTCTCATATTTAAAAATAAAATCCAACATATTTGAGCAATAAAAATAATTTTATCTCAAAATTTATTTTTCCTCTTTATTTCGAAAATACCCCAAAAATTATGCGGGTTGTTACACTTCCCCACTAATAATGGAATTTCGCACTCGAAATTCGCCGAATGCCTAACTCTAAAAAAATCGGGCCAACAATCTCCAAAAATAATCTCGTCTCCAAAAAATAATTTCCTCACATCTAATGTAGATGCCAAACGCAAAACGATTCTCTTAAAATTTCTATCTCCAAATTCGTGCCACAAAAACGCAACAGAACCCAAAACCCAAGGCCCGAGGGTTATCGTATACCTAAGCTCTGATACCATTATGTAACACCCCGCACGCCCGGCGAGAGCGAACGGAGCGCTACTATCGATAAAACTAAACTAATCCACAGTATAAAAAGGTATAGAGCATCTAAAACACACAATAAAAATAAGAGAATCTGCTAATCTGAAATATCTTCAAAATACATACAACCAAAAATCTCTCGAAATAAGACATCTAACTATCTCGAAAGAAAATAAATCGCCAATGCTCTATACAACCAGAATAAATACAATTCTTCTCATGTACTCCTGAATATTCTTCCGAAAATAATCCAAGCTAAATTCCATCTCCGATTAATCCCAAGCGCCCAAAATCCGCGCTGACCTGCCACTAAAAGAAAATATGGGGAAGTACACAATACGACAGGAAAGATGCTCAATAAATATGTTAGCGTTGAATAAAACGTCACAATACCAATACGAATATTCAAATCAAATACGAATCTCATAAGTAATTATATCACTATAATTTCTCAACAACACATTAACCGGGTCATAACGCCTCACCACCGTACCGCGCCTATGCATTTTTTTAGCATATCCGGAAAAAGGAATATTGGTCGGCGCCCAACTTCCGTGCCATATTAAAATCTTCATGACAACATGCTCAACACCAAAAATAACATCACATGAATCAAAATTAGATTCCAACAAATATTTCCAGATTCCAATGAATTTAAAAATTCAAATATGAGTCAATAACCACAAGAAAACAATGAGAATAATACTCGCGAGATTAAGGAGCATATTGTGTAAAACCCCATACCTTAAAATTATCACATAATTCAGCCTCAAAATCTAATCACACCATCACGTTCCTCTCGCAAAAATAATTAAATCACGTTCTAGCCCAAACTCGAGAAAACACCAAATAAGCCCTCTAATCTAAGGTTGAAATCTTGAATAAGCTTGGGGCAGTGGTTTGTAGACGAAAGGGAGTAATTTTGGAGAGGTCTTCTGGTTGAGAAGTTGATGAAAAAGTGATTTGAAAAGCCAAGCCACGAATTAGTTGATATATAAAGGGTTAAGAGTTTGATTAAGAAAAAAGTTCTAATCAGATACAAACACTAAAAAATTTATTACAAATGATCGGACCGTTGGAATTTCTTGATATTTTAATATCTTGTAGCGAACGGCGAGATAGGACTGCTGTAAAAATTCAGCTTGATCGGAAAGTCGGATTTCTAAAAATATTATTTTTTACTAGAAAGTTTTATGCTTTGAGGACTCTTAGAGAGTTTTATATTTTGAGGACTCTTAGAGAGTTTTATATTTTGAGGACTCTTCTATATAATAAAAATTCAATTAAATCTCCATTTTAATTTCGATTTCGAGACCGTTTGAAATTGTCATCTTTAAAAATAAAATCCAACATATTTGAGCAATAAAAATAATTTTATCTCAAAATTTATTTTTCCTCTTTATTTCGAAAATACCCCAAAAATTATGCGGGTTGTTACACTTCCCAACTAACAATGAACTTTGGCCCTCGAAATTCACCGAATGCCTAACTCTAAAAAAATCGGGCCAACAATCTCCAAAAATAATCTCGTCTCCAAAAAATAATTTCCTCACATCTAATGTAGATGCCTAACGCAAAACGATTCTCTAAAAATTTCTATCTCCAAATTCGTGCCACAAAAACGCAACAGAACCCAAAACCCAAGGCCCGAGGGTTCTTGTATACCTAAGCTCTGATACCATTCTGTAACACCCCGCCCGCCCGACGAGAGCGAACGGAGCGCTACTATCGATAAAACTAAACTAATCCACAGTATAAAAAGGTATAGAGCATCCAAAACACACAATAAAAATAAGAGAATCTGCTAATCTGAAATATCTTCAAAATACATACAACCAAAAATCTCTCGAAATAAGACATCTAACTATCTCGAAAGAAAATAAATCGCCAATGCTCTATACAACCAGAATAAATACAATTCTTCCCATGTACTCCTGAATATTCTTCCAAAAATAATCCAAGCTAAAATCCATCTCCGATAAATCCCAAGCGCCCAAAATCCGCGCTGACCTGCCACTAAAAGAAAATATGGGGAAGTACACAATACGACATGAAAGATGCTCAATAAATATGTTAGCGTTGAATAAAACGTCACAATACGAATACGAATATTCAAATGTAATGCGAATCTCATAAGCAATTATATCACTATAATTTCTCAACAACACATTAACCGGGTCATAACGCCTCACCACCGTACCGCGCCTATGCATTTTTTTAGCATATCCGGAAAAAGGAATATCGATCGGCGCCCAACTTCCGTGCCATATTAAAATCTTCATGACAACATGCTCAACACCAAAAATAACACCACATGAATCAAAATTAGATTCCAACAAATATTTCCAGATTCCAATGAATTTAGAAATTCAAATATGAGTCATTAACCACAAGAAAACAATGAGAATAATACTCGCGAGATTAAGGAGCATAGTGTGTAAAATCCCATACCGTAAAATTATCACATAATTCAGCCTCAAAATCTAATCACACCATCACGTTCCTCTCGCAAAAATAATTAAATCACGTTCTAGCCCAAACTCGACAAAACACCAAATAAGCCTTCTAATCTAAGGTTGAAATCTTGAATAAGCTTGGGGCAATGGTTTGTAGATGAAAGGGAGTAATTTTGGAGAGGTCTTCTGGTTGAGAAGTTGATGAAAAAGTGATTTGAAAAGCCAAGCCACGAATTAGTTGATATATAAAGGGTTAAGAGTTTGATTAAGAAAAAAGTTCTAATCAGATACAAACACTAAAAAATTTATTGCGAATGATCGGACCGTTGGAATTTCTTGATATTTTAATATCTTGTAGCGAACGGCGAGATAGGACTGCTATCAAAAATTCAGCTTGATCGGACGGTCGGATTTCTAAAAATATTATTTTTTACTAGAAAGTTTTATGTTTTGAGGACTCTTAGAGAGTTTTATATTTTGAGGACTCTTCTGTATAATAAAAATTCAATTAAATCTCCATTTTAATTCCGATTTCGAGACCGTTTGAAATTCTCATCTTTAAAAATAAAATAAAACATATTTGAGCAATAAAAATAATTTTATCTCAAAATTTATTTTTCCTCTTTATTTCGAAAATACCCCAAAAATTATGTGGGTTGTTACACTTCCCCATTAACAATGGAATTTCGCCCTCGAAATTCGCCGAATGCCTAACTCTAAAAAAATTGGGCCAACAATCTCCAAAAATAATCTCGTCTCCAAAAAATAATTTCCTCACATCTAATGTAGATGGCTAACGCAAAACGATTCTCTAACAATTTCTATCTCCAAATTCGTGCCACAAAAACGCAACAGAACCCAAAACTCAAGACCTGAGGGTTGTCGTATACCAAAGCCCTGATACCATTATGTAACACCCCGCCCGCCCGACGAGAGCCAACGGAGTGCTACTATCGATAAAACTAAACTAATCCATAGTATAAAAAGGTATAGAGCATCTAAAACACACAATAAAAATAAGAGAATCTGCTAATCTGAAATATCTTCAAAATACATACAACCAAAAATCTCTCGAAATAAGACATCTAACTATCTCGAAAGAAAATAAATCGCCAATGCTGTATAAAACCAAAATAATTACAATTCTTCTCATGTACTCTTGAATATTCTTCAAACAATAAACCAAGCTAAAATCCATCTCCGAGAAATCCCAATCGCCAAAAATCCGCGCTGACCTGCCACTAAAAGAAAATATGGGGAAGTACACAATACGACAGGAAAGATGCTCAATAAATATGTTAGCGTTGAATAAAACGTCACAATACGAATACGAGTATTCAAATCAAATGCGAATCTCATAAGAAATTATATCACTATAATTTCTCAACAACACATTAACCGGGTCACCACGCCTCACCACCGTACCGTGCCTATGCAATTTTTTAGCATGTCCGAAAAAGGAATATTGGCGGGTGCCCAACTTTCGTGCCATATTAAAATCTTCATGACAACATGCTCAACACCAAAAATAACACCACAAGAATCAAAATTAGATTCCAACAAATATTTCGATATTCCAATGAATTTAGAAATTCAAATATGAGTCAATAACCACAAGAAAACAACGAGAATAATACTCGCGAGATTAAGGAGCATATTGTGTAAAACCCCATACCTCAAAATCATCACATAATTCAGCCTCAAAATCTAATTACACCATCACGTTCCTCTCGCGAAAATAATTAAATCTTGTTCTAGCCCAAACTCGAGAAAACACCAAATAAGCCTTCTAATCTAAGGTTGAAATCTTGAATACGCTTGGGGCAATGGTTTGTAGATGAAAGGGAGTAATTTTGGAGAGGTCTTGTGGTTGAGAAGTTGATGAAAAAGTGATTTGAAAAGCCAAGCCACGAATTAGTTGATATATAAAGCGTTAAGAGTTTGATTAAGAAAAAAGTTCTAATCAGATACAAACACTAAAAAATTTATTCCGGATGATCGGACCGTTGGAATTACTTGATATTTCAATACGTTGTAGCGAACGGCGAGACAGGACTGCTGTCAAAAATTCAGCTTGATCGGACATTCGGATTTCTAAAAATATTATCTTTTACTTGAAAGTTTTATGTTTTGAGGACTCTTAGAGAGTTTTATATTTTGAGGACTCTTCTATATAATAAAAATTCAATTAAATCTCCATTTTAATTCCGATTTCGAGACCGTTTGAAATTCTCATCTTTAAAAATAAAATCCGACATATTTGAGCAATAAAAATAATTTTATCTCAAAATTTATTTTTCCTCTTTATTTCGAAAATACCCCAAAAATTATGCGGGTTGTTACACTTCCCCATTAACAATGGAATTTCGCCCTCGAAATTCGCCGAATGCCTAACTCTAAAAAAATCGGGCCAACAATCTCCAAAAATAATCTCGTCTCCAAAAAATAATTTCCTCACATCTAATGTAGATGGCTAACGCAAAACGATTCTCTAACAATTTCTATCTCCAAATTCGTGCCACAAAAACGCAACAGAACCCAAAACTCAAGACCTCAGGGTTGTCGTATACCTAAGCCCTGATACCATTATGTAACACCCCGCCCACCCGGCGAGAGCCAACGGAGTGCTACTATCGATAAAACTAAACTAATCCATAGTATAAAAAGGTATAGAGCATCTAAAACACACAATAAAAATAAGAGAATCTGCTAATCTGAAATATCTTCAAAATACATACAACCAAAAATCTCTCGAAATAAGACATCTAACTATCTCGAAAGAAAATAAATCGCCAATGCTGTATAAAACCAAAATAATTACAATTCTTCTCATGTACTCTTGAATATTCTTCAAAAAATAAACCAAGCTAAAATCCATCTCCGAGAAATCCCAATCGCCAAAAATCCGCGCTGACCTACCACTAAAAGAAAATATGGGGAAGTACACAATACGACTGGAAAGATGCTCAATAAATATGTTAGCGTTGAATAAAACGTCACAATACGAATACGAGTATTCAAATCAAATGCGAATCTCATAAGCAATTATATCACTATAATTTCTCAACAACACATTAACCGGGTCACCACGCCTCACCACCGTACCGTGCCTATGCAATTTTTTAGCATATCCGAAAAAAGGAATATTGGCGGGTGCCCAACTTTCGTGCCATATTAAAATCTTCATGACAACATGCTTAACACCAAAAATAACACCACAAGAATCAAAATTAGATTCCAACAAATATTTCGATATTCCAATGAATTTAGAAATTCAAATATGAGTCAATAACCACAAGAAAACAACGAGAATAATACTCGCGAGATTAAGGAGCATATTGTGTAAAACCCCATACCTCACAATCATCACATAATTCAGCCTCAAAATCTAATCACACCATCACGTTCCTCTCGCGAAAATAATTAAATCTCGTTCTAGCCCAAACTCGAGAAAACAGCAAATAAGCCTTCTAATCTAAGGTTGAAATCTTGAATACGCTTGGGGCAATGGTTTGTAGATGAAAGGGAGTAAATTTGGAGAGGTCTTGTGGTTGAGAAGTTGATGAAAAAGTGATTAGAAATGTCAAGTCACGAATTAGTTGATATATAAAGGGTTAAGAGTTTGATTAAGAAAAAAGTTCTAATCAGATACAAACACTAAAAAATTTATTCCGGATGATCGGACCGTTGGAATTAGTTGATATTTTAAAATGTGGTAGGGAACGGCGAGACAGGACTGCTGTCAAAAATTCAGATTGATCGGACTGTCGAATTTCTAAAAATATTATTTTTTACTAGAAAGTTTTATGTTTTGAGAACTCTTAGAGAGTTTTATATTTTGAGGACTCTTAGAGAGTTTTTTATATTTTGAGGACTCTTCAATATAATAAAAATTCAATTAAATCTCCATTTTAATTCCGATTTCGAGACCGTTTGAAATTCTCATCTTTAAAAATAAAATCCAACATATTTAAGAAATAAAAATAATTTTATCTCAAAATTTATTTTTCCTCTTTATTTCGAAAATACCCCAAAAATTATGCGGGTTGTTACACTTCCCCACTAACAATAGAATTTCGCCCTCGAAATTCGCCGAACGCCTAACTCTAAAAAAATCGGGCCAACAATCTCCAAAAATAATCTCGTCTCCAAAAAATAATTTCCTCACATCTAATGTAGATGCCTAACGCAAAACGATTCTCTAAAAATTTATATCTCCAAATTCGTGCCACAAAAACGCAACAGAACCCATAACCAAGGCCCGAGGGTTGTCGTATACCTAAGCTCTGATACCATTCTGTAACATCCCGCCCGCCCGGCGAGAGCGAAAGGAGCGCTACTATCGATAAAACTAAATTAATTCACAGTATAAAAAAGTATAGAGCATCTAAAACACACAATAAAAATAAGAGAATCTGCTAATCTGAAATATCTTCAAAATACATACAACCAAAAATCTCTCGAAATAAGATATCTAACTATCTCGAAAGAAAATAAATCGCCAATGCTCTATACAACCAAAATAAATAAAATTCTTCTCATGGACTCTTGAATATTCTTCCAAAAATAATCCAACCTAAAATCCATCTCCGATAAATCCCAAGCGCCCAAAATCCGCGCTGACCTGCCACTAAAAGAAAATATGGGGAAGTACACAATACGACAGGAAATATGCTCAATAAATATGTTAGCGTTGAATAAAACGTCACAATACGAATACGAATATTAAAATCAAATGCGAATCTCATAAGCAATTATATCACTATAATTTCTCAACAACACATTAACCGAGTCACCACGCCTCACCACCGTAGCGCGCCTATGCATTTTTTTAGCATATCCGGAAAAAGGAATATTGGTTGGTGCCCAACTTCTGTGCCATATTAAAATCTTCATGACAACATGCTTAACACCAAAAATAACACCACATGAATCAAAATTAGATTCCAACAAATATTTCGAGATTCCAATGAATTTAGAAATTCAAATATGAGTCAATAACCACAAGAAAACAACGAGAATAATACTCGCGAGATTAAGGAGCATATTGTGTAAAATCCCATACCTCAAAATCATAACATAATTCAGCCTCAAAATCTAATCACACCATCACGTTCCTCTCGCGAAAATAATTAAATCTCGTTCTAGCCCAAACTCGAGAAAACACCAAATAAGCCTTTTAATCTAAGTTTGAAATCTTCAATAAGCTTGGGGCAATGGTTTGTAGATGAAAGGGAGTAATTTTGGAGAGGTCTTCTGGTTGAGAAGTTGATGAAAATGTGATTTGAAAAGCCAAGCCATGAATTAGTTGATATATAAAGGGTTAAGAGTTTGATTAAGAAAAAAGTTCTAATCAGATACAAACACTAAAAAATTTATTCCGGATGATCGGACCGTTGGAATTGCTTGATATTTTAACATCTTGTAGAGAACGGCGAGACGGGACTGCTGTAAAAAATTCAGCTTGATCGGACGGTCGGTTTCTAAATTTATTATTTTTTACTAGAAAGTTTCATGTTTTGAGGCCTCTTAGAGAGTTTTATATTTTGAGGACTCTTCTATGTAATAAAAATTCAATTAAATCTCCATTTTAATTCCGATTTCGAGACCGTTTGAAATTCTCATCTTTAAAAATAAAATCCAACATATTTGAGCAATAAAAATAATTTTATCTCAAAATTTATTTTTCCTCTTTATTTCAAAAATACCCCCAAAATTATGCAGTTGTAACACTTCCCCACTAACAATCGAATTTCGCCCCCGAAATTGGCCGAATGCCTAACTCTAAAAAAATCGGGCCAACAATATCCAAAAATAATCTCGTCTGCAAAAAATAATTTCCTCACATCTAATGTAGATGCCTAACGCAAAACGATTCTCTAACAATTTCTATCTCCAAATTCGTGCCATAAAAACGCAACAGAACCCAAAATCCAAGGCCCGGGGGTTGTCGTATACCTAAGCTCTGATACCATTCTGTAACACCCCGCCCGCCCGGAGAGAGCGAACGGAGCGCTACTATCGATAAAACTAAACTAATCCTTAGTATAAAAAGGTATAGAGCATCTAAAACACACAATTAAAATAAGAGAATCTGGTAATCTGAAATATCTTCAAAATACATACAACCAAAAATCTCTCGAAATAAGACATCTAACTATCTCGAAAGAAAATAAATCGCCAATGATCTATACAACCAAAATAAATACAATTCTTCTCATGTACTCTTGAATATTCTTCCAAAAATAATCCAAGCTAAAATCCATCTCCGATAAATCCCAAGCGCCCAAAATCTGCGCTGACCTGCCACTAAAAGAAAATATGGGGAAGTACACAATACGACAGGAAAGATGCTCAATAAATATGTTAGCGTTGAATTAAACGTCACAATACGAATAGGAATATTCAAATCAAATACGAATCTCATAAGCAATTATATCACTATAATTTCTCAACAACACATTAACCGGGTCACCACGCCTCACCACCATACCGCGCTTATGCAATTTTTTAGCATATCCGAAAAAAGGAATATTGGTCGGTGCCCTACTTCCGTGCCATATTAAAATCTTCATGACAACATGCTCAACACCAAAAATAACACCACACGAATCAAAATTAGATTCCAACAAATATTTCCAGATTCCAATGAATTTAGAAATTCAAATATGAGTCAATAACCACAAGAAAACAACGGGAATAATACTCGCGAGATTAAGGAGCATATTGTGTAAAACCCCATACCTCAAAATCATCACATAATTCAGCCTCAAAATCTAATCACACCATCACGTTCCTCTCGCGAAAATAATTAAATCTCGTTCTAGCCCAAACACGAGAAAACACCAAATAAGCCTTCTAATCTAAGGTTGAAATCTTGAATAAGCTTGGGGCAATGGTTTGTAGATGAAAGGGAGTAATTTTGGAGAGGTCTTCTGGTTGACAAGTTGATGAAAAAGGGATTTGAAATGCCAAGCCACGAATTAGTTGATATATAAAGGGTTAAGAGTTTGATTAAGAAAAAGTTCTAATCAGATACAAACACTAAAAAATTTATTCCGGATGATCGGACCGTTGGAATTACTTGATATTTTAACATGTGGTAGCGAACGGCGAGACAGGACTGCTGTCAAAAATTCAGCTTGATCGGTCGGCTGATTTCTCAAAATTTTATTTTTTACTAGAAAGTTTAATGTTTTGAGGACTCTTAGAAAGTTTTATATTTTGAGGACTCTTAGAGAGTTTTATATTTTGAAGACTCTTCTATGTAATAAAAATTCAATTAAATCTCCATTTTAATTCCGATTTCGAGACCGTTTGAAATTCTTATCTTTAAAAATAAAATCCAACATATTTGAGCAATAAAAATAATTTTATCTCAAAATTTATATTTCCTCTTTATTTTGAAAATACCCCAAAAATTATGCGGGTTGTTACTCTTCCCCACTAACAATTGAATTTCGCCGAATGCCTAACTCAAAAAAAATCGGGCCAACAATCTCCAAAATAATCTCGTCTCCAAAAAATAATTTGCTCACATCTAATGTAGATGCCTAACGCAAAACGATTCTCTAAAAATTTCTATCTCCAAATTCGTGCCATAAAAACGCAACAGAACCCAAAACCCAAGGCCCAAGGGTTGTCGTATACCTAAGCTCTGATACCATTCTGTAACACCCCGCCCGCCCGGAGAGAGCGAACGGAGCGCTACTATCGATAAAACTAAACTAATCCTTAGTATAAAAAGGTATAGAGCATCTAAAACACACAATAAAAATAAGAGAATCTGGTAATCTGAAATATCTTCAAAATACATACAACCAAAAATCTCTCGAAATAAGACATCTAACTATCTCGAAAGAAAATAAATCGCCAATGCTCTATACAACCAAAATAAATACAATTCTTCTCATGCACTCTTGAATATTCTTCCAAAAATAATCCAAGCTAAAATCCATCTCCGATAAATCCCAAGCGCCCAAAATCCGCGCTGACTTGCCACTAAAAGAAAATATGGGGAAGTACACAATACGACAGGAAAGATGCTCAATAAATATGTTAGCGTTGAATTAAACGTCACAATACGAATAGGAATATTCAAATCAAATACGAATCTCATAAGCAATTATATCACTATAATTTCTCAACAAGACATTAATCGGGTCACCACGCCTCACCACCGTACCGCGCTTATGCAATTTTTTAGCATATCCGAAAAAAGGAATATTGGTCGGTGCCCTACTTCCGAGCCATATTAAAATCTTCATGACAACATGCTCAACACCAAAAATAACACCACACGAATCAAAAATAGATTCCAACAAATATTTCCAGATTCCAATGACTTTAGAAATTCAAATATGAGTCAATAACCACAAGAAAACAACGAGAATAATACTCGCGAGATTAAGGAGCATATTGTCTAAAATCCCATACCTCAAAATCATCACATAATTCAGCCTCAAAATCTAATCACACCATCACGTTCCTCTCGCGAAAATAATTAAATCTCGTTCTAGCCCAAACACGAGAAAACACCAAATAAGCCTTCTAATCTAAGGTTGAAATCTTGAATAAGCTTGGGGCAATGGTTTGTAGATGAAAGGGAGTAATTTTGGAGAGGTCTTCTGGTTGAGAAGTTGATGAAAAAGGGATTTGAAATGCCAAGCCACGAATTAGTTGATATATAAAGGGTTAAGAGTTTGATTTACAAAAGGTTCTAATCAGATACAAACACTAAAAAATTTATTCCGGATGATCGGACCGTTGGAATTACTTGATATTTTAACCTGTGGTAGCGAACGGCGAGACAGGACTGCTGTCAAAAATTCAGCTTGATCGGTCGGCTGATTTCTCAAAATTTTATTTTTTACTAGAAAGTTTAATGTTTTGAGGACTCTTAGAGAGTTTTATATTTTGAAGACTCTTCTATGTAATAAAAATTCAATTAAATCTCCATTTTAATTCCGATTTCGAGACCGTTTGAAATTCTTATCTTTAAAAATAAAATCCAACATATTTGAGCAATAAAAATAATTTTATCTCAAAATTTATATTTCCTCTTTATTTTGAAAATACCCCAAAAATTATGCGGGTTGTTACTCTTCCCCACTAACAATTGAATTTCGCCGAATGCCTAACTCTAAAAAAATCGGGCCAACAATCTCCAAAATAATCTCGTCTCCAAAAAATAATTTCCTCACATCTAATGTAGATGCCTAACGCAAAACGATTCTCTAAAAATTTCTATCTCCAAATTCGTGCCACAAAAACGCAACAGAACCCAAAACCCAAGGCCCAAGGGTTGTCGTATACCTAAACTCTGATACCATTCTGTAACACCCCGCCCGCCCGGCGAGAGCGAACGGAGCGCTACTATCGATAAAACTAAACTAATCCATAGTATAAAAAGGTATAGAGCATCTAAAACACACAATAAAAATAACACAATCTGCTAATCTGAAATATCTTCATAATACATACAACCAAAAATCTCTCCAAATTAGACATCTAACTATCTCGAAAGAAAATAAATCGCCAATGCTCTATACAACCAAAATAAATACAATTCTTCTCATGTACTCTTGAATATTCTTCAAAAAATAATCCAAGCTAAAATCCATCTCCGATAAATCCCAAGCGCCCAAAATCCGCGCTGACCTGCCACTAAAAGAAAATATGAGGAAGTACACAATACGACAAGAAAGATTCTCAATAAATATATTAGCGTTGAATAAAACGTCACAATACGAATACGAATATTCAAATCAAATGCGAATCACATAAGAAATTATATCACTATAATTTCTCAACAACACATTAACCGAGTCACCACGCCTCACCACCGTATCGCGCCTATGCATTTTTTTAGCATATCCGGAAAAAGGAATATTGGTCGGTGCCCAACTTCCGTGCCATATTAAAAACTTCATGACAACATGCTCAACACCAAAAATAACACCTCACGAATCAAAATTAGATTCCAACAAATATTTCCAGATTCCAATGAATTTAGAAATTCAAATATGAGTCAATAACCACAAGAAAACAACGAGAATAATACTCGCGAGATAAAGGAGGATATTGTGTAAAACCCCATACCTCAAAATCATCACATAATTCAGCCTCAAAATCTAATCACACCATCACGTTCCTCTCGCGAAAAATAATTAAATCTCGTCCTATCCCAAACTCGAGAAAACACCAAATGAGCCTTCTAATCTAAGGTTGAAATCTTGAATAAGCTTGGGGCAATGGCTTGTAGATGAAAGGGAGTAATTTTGGAGAGGTCATCTGGTTGAGAAGTTGATGAAAAAGTGATTTCAAAAGCCAAGCCACGAATTAGTTGATATAAAAAGGGTTAAGAGTTTGATTAAGAAAAAAGTTCTAATCAGATACAAACACTAAAAAATTTATTCCGGATGATCGGACCGTTGGAATTACTTGATATTTTAACATGTGGTAGCGAACGGCGAGACATGACTGCTGTCAAAAATTCAGCTGGGTCGGTCGGCTGATTTCTCAAAATTTTATTTTTTACTAGAAAGTTCATGTTTTGAGGACTCTTAGAGAGTTTTATATTTTGAGGACTCTTAGAGAGTTTTATATTTTGAAGACTCTTCTATGTAATAAAAATTCAATTAAATCTCCATTTTAATTCCGATTTCGAGACCGTTTGAAATTCTTATCTTTAAAAATAAAATCCAACATATTTGAGCAATAAAAATAATTTTATCTCAAAATTTATATTTCCTCTTTATTTTGAAAATACCCCAAAAATTATGCGGGTTGTTACTCTTCCCCACTAACAATTGAATTTCGCCGAATGCCTAACTCTAAAAAAATCGGGCCAACAATCTCCAAAATAATCTCGTCTCCAAAAAATAATTTCCTCACATCTAATGTAGATGCCTAACGCAAAACGATTCTCTAAAAATTTCTATCTCCAAATTCGTGCCACAAAAACGCAACAGAACCCAAAACCCAAGGCCCAAGGGTTGTCGTATACCTAAACTCTGATACCATTCTGTAACACCCCGCCCGCCCGGCGAGAGCGAACGGAGCGCTCCTATCGATAAAACTAAACTAATCCATTGTATTAAAAGGTATAGAGCATCTAAAACACACAATAAAAATAACACAATCTGCTAATCTGAAATATCTTCATAATACATACAACCAAAAATCTCTCCAAATTAGACATCTAACTATCTCGAAAGAAAATAAATCGCCAATGCTCTATACAACCAAAATAAATACAATTCTTCTCATGCACTCTTGAATATTCTTCAAAAAATAATCCAAGCTAAAATCCATCTCCGATAAATCCCAAGCGCCCAAAATCCGCGCTGACCTGCCACTAAAAGAAAATATGAGGAAGTACACAATACGACAAGAAAGATTCTCAATAAATATATTAGCGTTGAATAAAACGTCACAATACGAATACGAATATTCAAATCAAATGCGAATCACATAAGAAATTATATCACTATAATTTCTCAACAACACATTAACCGAGTCACCACGCCTCACCACCGTATCGCGCCTATGCATTTTTTTAGCATATCCGGAAAAAGGAATATTGGTCGGTGCCCAACTTCCGTGCCATATTAAAAACTTCATGACAACATGCTCAACACCAAAAATAACACCTCACGAATCAAAATTAGATTCCAACAAATATTTCCAGATTCCAATGAATTTAGAAATTCAAATATGAGTCAATAACCACAAGAAAACAACGAGAATAATACTCGCGAGATTAAGGAGCATATTGTGTAAAACCCCATACCTCAAAATCATCACATAATTCAGCCTCAAAATCTAATCACACCATCACGTTCCTCTCGCGAAAAATAATTAAATCTCGTTTTATCCCAAACTCGAGAAAACACCAAATGAGCCTTCTAATCTAAGGTTGAAATCTTGAATAAGCTTGGGGCAATGGCTTGTAGATTAAAGGGAGTAATTTTGGAGAGGTCATCTGGTTGAGAAGTTGATGAAAAAGTGATTTCAAAAGCCAAGCCACGAATTAGTTGATATACAAAGGGTTAAGAGTTTGATTAAGAAAAAAGTTCTAATCAGATACAAACACTAAAAAATTTATTCCGGATGATCGGACCGTTGGAATTACTTGATATTTTAACATGTGGTAGCGAACGGCGAGACATGACTGCTGTCAAAAATTCAGCTTGATCGGTCGGCTGATTTCTCAAAATTTTATTTTTTACTAGAAAGTTCATGTTTTGAGGACTCTTAGAGAGTTTAATGTTTTGAGGACTCTTAGAGAGTTTTATATTTTGAGGACTCTTAGAGAGTTTTATATTTTGAAGACTCTTCTATGTAATAAAAATTCAATTAAATCTCCATTTTAATTCCGATTTCGAGACCGTTTGAAATTCTTATCTTTAAAAATAAAATCCAACATATTTGAGCAATAAAAATAATTTTATCTCAAAATTTATATTTCCTCTTTATTTTGAAAATACCCCAAAAATTATGCGGGTTGTTACTCTTCCCCACTAACAATTGAATTTCGCCGAATGCCTAACTCTAAAAAAATCGGGCCAACAATCTCCAAAATAATCTCGTCTCCAAAAAATAATTTCCTCACATCTAATGTAGATGCCTAACGCAAAACGATTCTCTAAAAATTTCTATCTCCAAATTCGTGCCACAAAAACGCAACAGAACCCAAAACCCAAGGCCCAAGGGTTGTCGTATACCTAAACTCTGATACCATTCTGTAACACCCCGCCCGCCCGGCGAGAGCGAACGGAGCGCTACTATCGATAAAACTAAACTAATCCATTGTATTAAAAGGTATAGAGCATCTAAAACACACAATAAAAATAACACAATCTGCTAATCTGAAATATCTTCATAATACATACAACCAAAAATCTCTCCAAATTAGACATCTAACTATCTCGAAAGAAAATAAATCGCCAATGCTCTATACAACCAAAATAAATACAATTCTTCTCATGTACTCTTGAATATTCTTCAAAAAATAATCCAAGCTAAAATCCATCTCCGATAAATCCCAAGCGCCCAAAATCCGCGCTGACCTGCCACTAAAAGAAAATATGAGGAAGTACACAATACGACAAGAAAGATTCTCAATAAATATATTAGCGTTTAATAAAACGTCACAATACGAATATGAATATTCAAATCAAATGCGAATCACATAAGAAATTATATCACTATAATTTCTCAACAACACATTAACCGAGTCACCACGCCTCACCACCGTATCGCGCCTATGCATTTTTTTAGCATATCCGGAAAAAGGAATATTGGTCGGTGCCCAACTTCCGTGCCATATTAAAAACTTCATGACAACATGCTCAACACCAAAAATAACACCTCACGAATCAAAATTAGATTCCAACAAATATTTCCAGATTCCAATGAATTTAGAAATTCAAATATGAGTCAATAACCACAAGAAAACAACGAGAATAATACTCGCGAGATTAAGGAGCATATTGTGTAAAACCCCATACCTCAAAATCATCACATAATTCAGCCTCAAAATCTAATCACACCATCACGTTCCTCTCGCGAAAAATAATTAAATCTCGTTCTATCCCAAACTCGAGAAAACACCAAATGAGCCTTCTAATCTAAGGTTGAAATCTTGAATAAGCTTGGGGCAATGGCTTGTAGATGAAAGGGAGTAATTTTGGAGAGGTCATCTGGTTGAGAAGTTGATGAAAAAGTGATTTCAAAAGCCAAGCCACGAATTAGTTGATATACAAAGGGTTAAGAGTTTGATTAAGAAAAAAGTTCTAATCAGATACAAACACTAAAAAATTTATTCCGGATGATCGGACCGTTGGAATTACTTGATATTTTAACATGTGGTAGCGAACGGCGAGACATGACTGCTGTCAAAAATTCAGCTTGATCGGTCGGCTGATTTCTCAAAATTTTATTTTTTACTAGAAAGTTCATGTTTTGAGGACTCTTAGAGAGTTTAATGTTTTGAGGACTCTTAGAGAGTTTTATATTTTGAGGAATCTTAGAGAGTTTTATATTTTGAAGACTCTTCTATGTAATAAAAATTCAATTAAATCTCCATTTTAATTCCGATTTCGAGACCGTTTGAAATTCTTATCTTTAAAAATAAAATCCAACATATTTGAGCAATAAAAATAATTTTATCTCAAAATTTATATTTCCTCTTTATTTTGAAAATACCCCAAAAATTATGCGGGTTGTTACTCTTCCCCACTAACAATTGAATTTCGCCGAATGCCTAACTCTAAAAAAATCGGGCCAACAATCTCCAAAATAATCTCGTCTCTAAAAAATAATTTCCTCACATCTAATGTAGATGCCTAACGCAAAACGATTCTCTAAAAATTTCTATCTCCAAATTCGTGCCACAAAAACGCAACAGAACCCAAAACCCAAGGCCCAAGGGTTGTCGTATACCTAAACTCTGATACCATTCTGTAACACCCCGCCCGCCCGGCGAGAGCGAACGGAGCGCTACTATCGATAAAACTAAACTAATCCATAGTATAAAAAGGTATAGAGCATCTAAAACACACAATAAAAATAACACAATCTGCTAATCTGAAATATCTTCATAATACATACAACCAAAAATCTCTCCAAATTAGACATCTAACTATCTCGAAAGAAAATAAATCGCCAATGCTCTATACAACCAAAATAAATACAATTCTTCTCATGTACTCTTGAATATTCTTCAAAAAATAATCCAAGCTAAAATCCATCTCCGATAAATCCCAAGCGCCCAAAATCCGCGCTGACCTGCCACTAAAAGAAAATATGAGGAAGTACACAATACGACAAGAAAGATTCTCAATAAATATATTAGCGTTGAATAAAACGTCACAATACGAATACGAATATTCAAATCAAATGCGAATCACATAAGAAATTATATCACTATAATTTCTCAACAACACATTAACCGAGTCACCACGCCTCACCACCGTATCGCGCCTATGCATTTTTTTAGCATATCCGGAAAAAGGAATATTGGTCGGTGCCCAACTTCCGTGCCATATTAAAAACTTCATGACAACATGCTCAACACCAAAAATAACACCTCACGAATCAAAATTAGATTCCAACAAATATTTCCAGATTCCAATGAATTTAGAAATTCAAATATGAGTCAATAACCACAAGAAAACAACGAGAATAATACTCGCGAGATTAAGGAGCATATTGTGTAAAACCCCATACCTCAAAATCATCACATAATTCAGCCTCAAAATCTAATCACACCATCACGTTCCTCTCGCGAAAAATAATTAAATCTCGTTCTATCCCAAACTCGAGAAAACACCAAATAAGCCTTCTAATCTAAGGTTGAAATCTTGAATAAGCTTGGGGCAATGGCTTGTAGATGAAAGGGAGTAATTTTGGAGAGGTCATCTGGTTGAGAAGTTGATGAAAAAGTGATTTCAAAAGCCAAGCCACGAATTAGTTGATATACAAAGGGTTAAGAGTTTGATTAAGAAAAAAGTTCTAATCAGATACAAACACTAAAAAATTTATTCCGGATGATCGGACCGTTGGAATTACTTGATATTTTAACATGTGGTAGCGAACGGCGAGACATGACTGCTGTCAAAAATTCAGCTTGATCGGTCGGCTGATTTCTCAAAATTTTATTTTTTACTAGAAAGTTCATGTTTTGAGGACTCTTAGAGAGTTTTATATTTTGAGGACTCTTAGAGAGTTTTATATTTTGAAGACTCTTCTATGTAATAAAAATTCAATTAAATCTCCATTTTAATTCCGATTTCGAGACCGTTTGAAATTCTTATCTTTAAAAATAAAATCCAACATATTTGAGCAATAAAAATAATTTTATCTCAAAATTTATATTTCCTCTTTATTTTGAAAATACCCCAAAAATTATGCGGGTTGTTACTCTTCCCCACTAACAATTGAATTTCGCCGAATGCCTAACTCTAAAAAAATCGGGCCAACAATCTCCAAAATAATCTCGTCTCTAAAAAATAATTTCCTCACATCTAATGTAGATGCCTAACGCAAAACGATTCTCTAAAAATTTCTATCTCCAAATTCGTGCCACAAAAACGCAACAGAACCCAAAACCCAAGGCCCAAGGGTTGTCGTATACCTAAACTCTGATACCATTCTGTAACACCCCGCCCGCCCGGCGAGAGCGAACGGAGCGCTACTATCGATAAAACTAAACTAATCCATAGTATAAAAAGGTATAGAGCATCTAAAACACACAATAAAAATAACACAATCTGCTAATCTGAAATATCTTCATAATACATACAACCAAAAATCTCTCCAAATTAGACATCTAACTATCTCGAAAGAAAATAAATCGCCAATGCTCTATACAACCAAAATAAATACAATTCTTCTCATGTACTCTTGAATATTCTTCAAAAAATAATCCAAGCTAAAATCCATCTCCGATAAATCCCAAGCGCCCAAAATCCGCGCTGACCTGCCACTAAAAGAAAATATGAGGAAGTACACAATACGACAAGAAAGATTCTCAATAAATATATTAGCGTTGAATAAAACGTCACAATACGAATACGAATATTCAAATCAAATGCGAATCACATAAGAAATTATATCACTATAATTTCTCAACAACACATTAACCGAGTCACCACGCCTCACCACCGTATCGCGCCTATGCATTTTTTTAGCATATCAGGAAAAAGGAATATTGGTCGGTGCCCAACTTCCGTGCCATATTAAAAACTTCATGACAACATGCTCAACACCAAAAATAACACCTCACGAATCAAAATTAGATTCCAACAAATATTTCCAGATTCCAATGAATTTAGAAATTCAAATATGAGTCAATAACCACAAGAAAACAACGAGAATAATACTCGCGAGATTAAGGAGCATATTGTGTAAAACCCCATACCTCAAAATCATCACATAATTCAGCCTCAAAATCTAATCACACCATCACGTTCCTCTCGCGAAAAATAATTAAATCTCGTTCTATCCCAAACTCGAGAAAACACCAAATAAGCCTTCTAATCTAAGGTTGAAATCTTGAATAAGCTTGGGGCAATGGCTTGTAGATGAAAGGGAGTAATTTTGGAGAGGTCATCTGGTTGAGAAGTTGATGAAAAAGTGATTTCAAAAGCCAAGCCACGAATTAGTTGATATACAAAGGGTTAAGAGTTTGATTAAGAAAAAAGTTCTAATCAGATACAAACACTAAAAAATTTATTCCGGATGATCGGACCGTTGGAATTACTTGATATTTTAACATGTGGTAGCGAACGGCGAGACATGACTGCTGTCAAAAATTCAGCTTGATCGGTCGGCTGATTTCTCAAAATTTTATTTTTTACTAGAAAGTTTAATGTTTTGAGGACTCTTAGAGAGTTTTATATTTTGAGGACTCTTAGAGAGTTTTATATTTTGAAGACTCTTCTATGTAATAAAAATTCAATTAAATCTCCATTTTAATTCCGATTTCGAGACCGTTTCAAATTCTTATCTTTAAAAATAAAATCCAACATATTTGAGCAATAAAAATAATTTTATCTCAAAATTTATATTTCCTCTTTATTTTGAAAATACCCCAAAAATTATGCGGGTTGTTACTCTTCCCCACTAACAATTGAATTTCGCCGAATGCCTAACTCTAAAAAAATCGGGCCAACAATCTCCAAAATAATCTCGTCTCCAAAAAATAATTTGCTCACATCTAATGTAGATGCCTAACGCAAAACGATTCTCTAAAAATTTCTATCTCCAAATTCGTGCCACAAAAACGCAACAGAACCCAAAACCCAAGGCCCAAGGGTTGTCGTATACCTAAACTCTGATACCATTCTGTAACACCCCGCCCGCCCGGCGAGAGCGAACGGAGCGCTACTATCAATAAAACTAAACTAATCCATAGTATAAAAAGGTATAGAGCATCTAAAACACACAATAAAAATAACACAATCTGCTAATCTGAAATATCTTCATAATACATACAACCAAAAATCTCTCCAAATTAGACATCTAACTATCTCGAAAGAAAATAAATCGCCAATGCTCTATACAACCAAAATAAATACAATTCTTCTCATGTACTCTTGAATATTCTTCAAAAAATAATCCAAGCTAAAATCCATCTCCGATAAATCCCAAGCGCCCAAAATCCGCGCTGACCTGCCACTAAAAGAAAATATGAGGAAGTACACAATACGACAAGAAAGATTCTCAATAAATATATTAGCGTTGAATAAAACGTCACAATACGAATACGAATATTCAAATCAAATGTGAATCACATAAGAAATTATATCACTATAATTTCTCAACAACACATTAACCGAGTCACCACGCCTCACCACCGTATCGCGCCTATGCATTTTTTTAGCATATCAGGAAAAAGGAATATTGGTCGGTGCCCAACTTCCGTGCCATATTAAAAACTTCATGACAACATGCTCAACACCAAAAATAACACCTCACGAATCAAAATTAGATTCCAACAAATATTTCCAGATTCCAATGAATTTAGAAATTCAAATATGAGTCAATAACCACAAGAAAACAACGAGAATAATACTCGCGAGATTAAGGAGCATATTGTGTAAAACCCCATACCTCAAAATCATCACATAATTCAGCCTCAAAATCTAATCACACCATCACGTTCCTCTCGCGAAAAATAATTAAATCTCGTTCTATCCCAAACTCGAGAAAACACCAAATAAGCCTTCTAATCTAAGGTTGAAATCTTGAATAAGCTTGGGGCAATGGCTTGTAGATGAAAGGGAGTAATTTTGGAGAGGTCATCTGGTTGAGAAGTTGATGAAAAAGTGATTTCAAAAGCCAAGCCACGAATTAGTTGATATACAAAGGGTTAAGAGTTTGATTAAGAAAAAAGTTCTAATCAGATACAAACACTAAAAAATTTATTCCGGATGATCGGACCGTTGGAATTACTTGATATTTTAACATGTGGTAGCGAACGGCGAGACATGACTGCTGTCAAAAATTCAGCTTGATCGGTCGGCTGATTTCTCAAAATTTTATTTTTTACTAGAAAGTTCATGTTTTGAGGACTCTTAGAGAGTTTTATATTTTGAGGACTCTTAGAGAGTTTTATATTTTGAAGACTCTTCTATGTAATAAAAATTCAATTAAATCTCCATTTTAATTCCGATTTCGAGACCGTTTGAAATTCTTATCTTTAAAAATAAAATCCAACATATTTGAGCAATAAAAATAATTTTATCTCAAAATTTATATTTCCTCTTTATTTTGAAAATACCCCAAAAATTATGCGGGTTGTTACTCTTCCCCACTAACAATTGAATTTCGCCGAATGCCTAACTCTAAAAAAATCGGGCCAACAATCTCCAAAATAATCTCGTCTCTAAAAAATAATTTCCTCACATCTAATGTAGATGCCTAACGCAAAACGATTCTCTAAAAATTTCTATCTCCAAATTCGTGCCACAAAAACGCAACAGAACCCAAAACCCAAGGCCCAAGGGTTGTCGTATACCTAAACTCTGATACCATTCTGTAACACCCCGCCCGCCCGGCGAGAGCGAACGGAGCGCTACTATCGATAAAACTAAACTAATCCATAGTATAAAAAGGTATAGAGCATCTAAAACACACAATAAAAATAACACAATCTGCTAATCTGAAATATCTTCATAATACATACAACCAAAAATCTCTCCAAATTAGACATCTAACTATCTCGAAAGAAAATAAATCGCCAATGCTCTATACAACCAAAATAAATACAATTCTTCTCATGTACTCTTGAATATTCTTCAAAAAATAATCCAAGCTAAAATCCATCTCCGATAAATCCCAAGCGCCCAAAATCCGCGCTGACCTGCCACTAAAAGAAAATATGAGGAAGTACACAATACGACAAGAAAGATTCTCAATAAATATATTAGCGTTGAATAAAACGTCACAATACGAATACGAATATTCAAATCAAATGCGAATCACATAAGAAATTATATCACTATAATTTCTCAACAACACATTAACCGAGTCACCACGCCTCACCACCGTATCGCGCCTATGCATTTTTTTAGCATATCCGGAAAAAGGAATATTGGTCGGTGCCCAACTTCCGTGCCATATTAAAAACTTCATGACAACATGCTCAACACCAAAAATAACACCTCACGAATCAAAATTAGATTCCAACAAATATTTCCAGATTCCAATGAATTTAGAAATTCAAATATGAGTCAATAACCACAAGAAAACAACGAGAATAATACTCGCGAGATTAAGGAGCATATTGTGTAAAACCCCATACCTCAAAATCATCACATAATTCAGCCTCAAAATCTAATCACACCATCACGTTCCTCTCGCGAAAAATAATTAAATCTCGTTCTATCCCAAACTCGAGAAAACACCAAATAAGCCTTCTAATCTAAGGTTGAAATCTTGAATAAGCTTGGGGCAATGGCTTGTAGATGAAAGGGAGTAATTTTGGAGAGGTCATCTGGTTGAGAAGTTGATGAAAAAGTGATTTCAAAAGCCAAGCCACGAATTAGTTGATATACAAAGGGTTAAGAGTTTGATTAAGAAAAAAGTTCTAATCAGATACAAACACTAAAAAATTTATTCCGGATGATCGGACCGTTGGAATTACTTGATATTTTAACATGTGGTAGCGAACGGCGAGACATGACTGCTGTCAAAAATTCAGCTTGATCGGTCGGCTGATTTCTCAAAATTTTATTTTTTACTAGAAAGTTTAATGTTTTGAGGACTCTTAGAGAGTTTTATATTTTGAGGACTCTTAGAGAGTTTTATATTTTGAAGACTCTTCTATGTAATAAAAATTCAATTAAATCTCCATTTTAATTCCGATTTCGAGACCGTTTCAAATTCTTATCTTTAAAAATAAAATCCAACATATTTGAGCAATAAAAATAATTTTATCTCAAAATTTATATTTCCTCTTTATTTTGAAAATACCCCAAAAATTATGCGGGTTGTTACTCTTCCCCACTAACAATTGAATTTCGCCGAATGCCTAACTCTAAAAAAATCGGGCCAACAATCTCCAAAATAATCTCGTCTCCAAAAAATAATTTGCTCACATCTAATGTAGATGCCTAACGCAAAACGATTCTCTAAAAATTTCTATCTCCAAATTCGTGCCACAAAAACGCAACAGAACCCAAAACCCAAGGCCCAAGGGTTGTCGTATACCTAAACTCTGATACCATTCTGTAACACCCCGCCCGCCCGGCGAGAGCGAACGGAGCGCTACTATCGATAAAACTAAACTAATCCATAGTATAAAAAGGTATAGAGCATCTAAAACACACAATAAAAATAACACAATCTGCTAATCTGAAATATCTTCATAATACATACAACCAAAAATCTCTCCAAATTAGACATCTAACTATCTCGAAAGAAAATAAATCGCCAATGCTCTATACAACCAAAATAAATACAATTCTTCTCATGTACTCTTGAATATTCTTCAAAAAATAATCCAAGCTAAAATCCATCTCCGATAAATCCCAAGCGCCCAAAATCCGCGCTGACCTGCCACTAAAAGAAAATATGAGGAAGTACACAATACGACAAGAAAGATTCTCAATAAATATATTAGCGTTGAATAAAACGTCACAATACGAATACGAATATTCAAATCAAATGCGAATCACATAAGAAATTATATCACTATAATTTCTCAACAACACATTAACCGAGTCACCACGCCTCACCACCGTATCGCGCCTATGCATTTTTTTAGCATATCCGGAAAAAGGAATATTGGTCGGTGCCCAACTTCCGTGCCATATTAAAAACTTCATGACAACATGCTCAACACCAAAAATAACACCTCACGAATCAAAATTAGATTCCAACAAATATTTCCAGATTCCAATGAATTTAGAAATTCAAATATGAGTCAATAACCACAAGAAAACAACGAGAATAATACTCGCGAGATTAAGGAGCATATTGTGTAAAACCCCATACCTCAAAATCATCACATAATTCAGCCTCAAAATCTAATCACACCATCACGTTCCTCTCGCGAAAAATAATTAAATCTCGTTCTATCCCAAACTCGAGAAAACACCAAATAAGCCTTCTAATCTAAGGTTGAAATCTTGAATAAGCTTGGGGCAATGGCTTGTAGATGAAAGGGAGTAATTTTGGAGAGGTCATCTGGTTGAGAAGTTGATGAAAAAGTGATTTCAAAAGCCAAGCCACGAATTAGTTGATATACAAAGGGTTAAGAGTTTGATTAAGAAAAAAGTTCTAATCAGATACAAACACTAAAAAATTTATTCCGGATGATCGGACCGTTGGAATTACTTGATATTTTAACATGTGGTAGCGAACGGCGAGACATGACTGCTGTCAAAAATTCAGCTTGATCGGTCGGCTGATTTCTCAAAATTTTATTTTTTACTAGAAAGTTTAATGTTTTGAGGACTCTTAGAGAGTTTTATATTTTGAGGACTCTTAGAGAGTTTTATATTTTGAAGACTCTTCTATGTAATAAAAATTCAATTAAATCTCCATTTTAATTCCGATTTCGAGACCGTTTCAAATTCTTATCTTTAAAAATAAAATCCAACATATTTGAGCAATAAAAATAATTTTATCTCAAAATTTATATTTCCTCTTTATTTTGAAAATACCCCAAAAATTATGCGGGTTGTTACTCTTCCCCACTAACAATTGAATTTCGCCGAATGCCTAACTCTAAAAAAATCGGGCCAACAATCTCCAAAATAATCTCGTCTCCAAAAAATAATTTGCTCACATCTAATGTAGATGCCTAACGCAAAACGATTCTCTAAAAATTTCTATCTCCAAATTCGTGCCACAAAAACGCAACAGAACCCAAAACCCAAGGCCCAAGGGTTGTCGTATACCTAAACTCTGATACCATTCTGTAACACCCCGCCCGCCCGGCGAGAGCGAACGGAGCGCTACTATCAATAAAACTAAACTAATCCATAGTATAAAAAGGTATAGAGCATCTAAAACACACAATAAAAATAACACAATCTGCTAATCTGAAATATCTTCATAATACATACAACCAAAAATCTCTCCAAATTAGACATCTAACTATCTCGAAAGAAAATAAATCGCCAATGCTCTATACAACCAAAATAAATACAATTCTTCTCATGTACTCTTGAATATTCTTCAAAAAATAATCCAAGCTAAAATCCATCTCCGATAAATCCCAAGCGCCCAAAATCCGCGCTGACCTGCCACTAAAAGAAAATATGAGGAAGTACACAATACGACAAGAAAGATTCTCAATAAATATATTAGCGTTGAATAAAACGTCACAATACGAATACGAATATTCAAATCAAATGTGAATCACATAAGAAATTATATCACTATAATTTCTCAACAACACATTAACCGAGTCACCACGCCTCACCACCGTATCGCGCCTATGCATTTTTTTAGCATATCAGGAAAAAGGAATATTGGTCGGTGCCCAACTTCCGTGCCATATTAAAAACTTCATGACAACATGCTCAACACCAAAAATAACACCTCACGAATCAAAATTAGATTCCAACAAATATTTCCAGATTCCAATGAATTTAGAAATTCAAATATGAGTCAATAACCACAAGAAAACAACGAGAATAATACTCGCGAGATTAAGGAGCATATTGTGTAAAACCCCATACCTCAAAATCATCACATAATTCAGCCTCAAAATCTAATCACACCATCACGTTCCTCTCGCGAAAAATAATTAAATCTCGTTCTATCCCAAACTCGAGAAAACACCAAATAAGCCTTCTAAGCTAAGGTTGAAATCTTGAATAAGCTTGGGGCAATGGCTTGTAGATGAAAGGGAGTAATTTTGGAGAGGTCATCTGGTTGAGAAGTTGATGAAAAAGTGATTTCAAAAGCCAAGCCACGAATTAGTTGATATACAAAGGGTTAAGAGTTTGATTAAGAAAAAAGTTCTAATCAGATACAAACACTAAAAAATTTATTCCGGATGATCGAACCGTTGGAATTACTTGATATTTTAACATGTGGTAGCGAACGGCGAGACATGACTGCTGTCAAAAATTCAGCTTGATCGGTCGGCTGATTTCTCAAAATTTTATTTTTTACTAGAAAGTTTAATGTTTTGAGGACTCTTAGAGAGTTTTATATTTTGAGGACTCTTAGAGAGTTTTATATTTTGAAGACTCTTCTATGTAATAAAAATTCAATTAAATATCCATTTTAATTCCGATTTCGAGACCGTTTGAAATTCTTATCTTTAAAAATAAAATCCAACATATTTGAGCAATAAAAATAATTTTATCTCAAAATTTATATTTCCTCTTTATTTTGAAAATACCCCAAAAATTATGCGGGTTGTTACTCTTCCCCACTAACAATTGAATTTCGCCGAATGCCTAACTCTAAAAAAATCGGGCCAACAATCTCCAAAATAATCTCGTCTCCAAAAAATAATTTGCTCACATCTAATGTAGATGCCTAACGCAAAACGATTCTCTAAAAATTTCTATCTCCAAATTCGTGCCACAAAAACGCAACAGAACCCAAAACCCAAGGCCCAAGGGTTGTCGTATACCTAAACTCTGATACCATTCTGTAACACCCCGCCCGCCCGGCGAGAGCGAACGGAGCGCTACTATCGATAAAACTAAACTAATCCATAGTATAAAAAGGTATAGAGCATCTAAAACACACAATAAAAATAACACAATCTGCTAATCTGAAATATCTTCATAATACATACAACCAAAAATCTCTCCAAATTAGACATCTAACTATCTCGAAAGAAAATAAATCGCCAATGCTCTATACAACCAAAATAAATACAATTCTTCTCATGTACTCTTGAATATTCTTCAAAAAATAATCCAAGCTAAAATCCATCTCCGATAAATCCCAAGCGCCCAAAATCCGCGCTGACCTGCCACTAAAAGAAAATATGAGGAAGTACACAATACGACAAGAAAAATTCTCAATAAATATATTAGCGTTGAATAAAACGTCACAATACGAATACGAATATTCAAATCAAATGCGAATCACATAAGAAATTATATCACTATAATTTCTCAACAACACATTAACCGAGTCACCACGCCTCACCACCGTATCGCGCCTATGCATTTTTTTAGCATATCCGGAAAAAGGAATATTGGTCGGTGCCCAACTTCCGTGCCATATTAAAAACTTCATGACAACATGCTCAACACCAAAAATAACACCTCACGAATCAAAATTAGATTCCAACAAATATTTCCAGATTCCAATGAATTTAGAAATTCAAATATGAGTCAATAACCACAAGAAAACAACGAGAATAATACTCGCGAGATTAAGGAGCATATTGTGTAAAACCCCATACCTCAAAATCATCACATAATTCAGCCTCAAAATCTAATCACACCATCACGTTCCTCTCGCGAAAAATAATTAAATCTCGTTCTATCCCAAACTCGAGAAAACACCAAATAAGCCTTCTAATCTAAGGTTGAAATCTTGAATAAGCTTGGGGCAATGGCTTGTAGATGAAAGGGAGTAATTTTGGAGAGGTCATCTGGTTGAGAAGTTGATGAAAAAGTGATTTCAAAAGCCAAGCCACGAATTAGTTGATATACAAAGGGTTAAGAGTTTGATTAAGAAAAAAGTTCTAATCAGATACAAACACTAAAAAATTTATTCCGGATGATCGGACCGTTGGAATTACTTGATATTTTAACATGTGGTAGCGAACGGTGAGACATGACTGCTGTCAAAAATTCAGCTTGATCGGTCGGCTGATTTCTCAAAATTTTATTTTTTACTAGAAAGTTTAATGTTTTGAGGACTCTTAGAGAGTTTTATATTTTGAGGACTCTTAGAGAGTTTTATATTTTGAAGACTCTTCTATGTAAAAAAAATTCAATTAAATCTCCATTTTAATTCCGATTTCGAGACCGTTTGAAATTCTTATCTTTAAAAATAAAATCCAACATATTTGAGCAATAAAAATAATTTTATCTCAAAATTTATATTTCCTCTTTATTTTGAAAATACCCCAAAAATTATGCGGGTTGTTACTCTTCCCCACTAACAATTGAATTTCGCCGAATGCCTAACTCTAAAAAAATCGGGCCAACAATCTCCAAAATAATCTCGTCTCCAAAAAATAATTTCCTCACATCTAATGTAGATGCCTAACGCAAAACGATTCTCTAAAAATTTCTATCTCCAAATTCGTGCCACAAAAACGCAACAGAACCCAAAACTCAAGACCCGAGGGTTGTCGTATACATATGCTCTGATACCATTCTGTAACACCTCTCCCGCCCGACGAGAGCGAACGGAGCGCTACTATCGATAAAACTAGACTAATCCACAATATAAAAAGGTATAGAGCATCTAAAACACACAATAAAAATAAAAGAATCTTCTAATCTGAAATATCTTCAAAATACATACAACCAAAAATCTCTCCAAATTAGACATCTAACTATCTCGAAAGAAAATAAATCGCCAATGCTCTAAACATCCAAAATAAATTTAATTCTTCTCAGGTACTCTTGAATATTCTTCCAAAAATAATCCAAGCTAAAATCCATCTCCGATAAATCCCAAGCGCCCAAAATCCGCGCTGACCTGCCACTAAAAGAAAATATAGGGAAGTACACAATACGACAGGAAAGATGCTCAATAAATATGTTAGTGTTGAATAAAACGTCACAATACGAATATGAATATTCAAATCAAATGCGAATCTCATAAGCAATTATATCACTATAATTTCTCAACAACACATTAACCGGGTCACCACGCCTCACCACCATACCGCGGCTATGCATTTTTTTAGCATATCCGGAAAAAGGAATATTGGCGGGTGCCCAACTTTCGTGCCATGTTAAAATCTTCATGACAACATGCTCAACACCAAAAATAACACCACACGAATTAAAATTAGATTCCAACGAATATTTCCAGATTCCAATGAATTTAGAAATTCAAATATGAGTCAATAACCACAAGAAAATAACGAGAATAATACTCGCGAGATTAAGGAGCATATTGTGTAAAAACCCCATACCTCAAAATCATCACATAATTCAGCCTCAAAATCTAATCAAACCATCACGTTCCTCTCACGAAAATAATTAAATCTCATTCTAGCCCAAACTCGAGAAAACACCAAATAAGCCTTCTAATCTAAGGTTGAAATCTTGAATAACTTGGGGCAATGGTTTGTAGATGAAAGGGAGTAATTTTGGAGATGTCTTCTGGTTGAGAAGATGATGAAAAAGTTATTTGAAAAGCCAAGCCACGAATTAGTTGATATATAAAGGGTTAAGAGTTTGATTAAGAAAAAAGTTCTAATGAGATACAAACACTAAAAATTTTATTCCGGATGATCGGACCATGGAATCACTTGATATTTTAGTATGTTGTAGCGAACGGCGATACAGGACTGCTGTAAAAAATTCAGCTTGATCGGACGGTCGAATTTCTAAAAATATTATTTTTTACTAGAAAGTTTTATGTTTTGAGGACTCTTAGAGAGTTTTATATTTTGAGGACTCTTAGAGAGTTTTATATTTTGAGGACTCTTCTATATAATAAAAATTCAATTTAATCTCCATTTTAATTTTGATTTCGAGACCGTTTGAAATTCTCATCTTTAAAAATAAAATCCAACATATTTGAGCAATAAAAATAATTTTATCTCAAAATTTATTTTTCTTCTTCATTTCGAAAATACGCCAAAAATTATGCGGGTTGTTACACTTCCCCACTAACAATCGAATTTCGCCCTCGAAATTCGCCGAATGCCTAACTCTAAAAAAACCGGGCCAACAATCTCCAAAAATAATCTCGTCTCCAAAAAATAATTTCCTCACATCTAATGTAGATGCCTAACGCAAAACGATTCTCTAAAAATTTCTATCTCCAAATTCGTGCGACAAAAACGCAACAGAACACAAAACTCAAGACCCGAGGGTTGTTGTATACCTAAGCCCTGATACCGTTATGTAACACCCCGCCCGCCCGGCAAGAGCGAACGGAGCGGTACTATCGATAAAACTAAACTAATCCACAATATAAAAAGGTATAGAGCATCTAAAACACACAATAAAAATAAGAGAATCTGGTAATCTGAAATATCTTCAAAATACATACAACCAAAAATCTCTCGAAATAAGACATCTAACTATCTCGAAAGAAAATAAATCGCCAATGCTCTATACAACCAAAATAAATACAATTCTTCTCATGTACTCTTGAATATTCTTCCAAAAATAATCCAAGCTAAAATCCATCTCCGATAAATCCCAAGCACCCAAAATCCGCGTTGACCTGCCACTAAAAGAAAATATAGGGAAGTACACAATACAACAGGAAAGATGCTCAATAAATATGTTAGCGTTGAATAAAACGTCACAATACGAATACGAATATTCAAATCACTTGCGAATCTCATAAGCAATTATATCACTACAATTTCTCAACAACACATTAACCGGGTCACCACGCCACACCACCGTACCGCGCCTATGCATTTTTTTAGCATATCCGGAAAAAGGAATATTGGCGGGTGCCCAACTTTCGTGCCATATTAAAATCTTCATGACAACATGCTCAACACCAAAAATAACACCACACGAATCAAAATTAGATTCCAACAAATATTTTCAGATTCCAATGAATCTAGTAATTCAAATATGAGTCAATAACCACAAGAAAACAACGAGAATAATACTCGCGAGATTAAGGAGCATATTGCGTAAAACCCCATACCTCAAAATCATCACATACTTTAGCCTCAAAATCTAATCACACCATCACGTTCCTCTCGCGAAAATAATTAAATCTCGTTCTAGCCCAAACTAGAGAAAACACCAAATAAGCCTTCTAATGTAAGGTTGAAATCTTGAATAAGCTTGGATCAATGATTTGTAGATGAAAGGGAGTAATTTTGGAGAGGTCTTCTGGTTGAGAAGTTGATGAAAAAGTGATTTGAAAAACCAAGCCACGAATTAGTTGATATATAAAGGGTTAAGAGTTTGATTAAGAAAAAAGTTCTAATCAGATACAAACACTAAAAATTTTATTCCAGATGATCGGACCGTTGGAATCACTTGATATTTTTGTATGATGTAGCGAACGACGAGACATGACTGCTGTCAAAAATTCAGCTTGATCGGACGTTCGAATTTCTAAAAATATATTTTTTTACCAGAAAATTTTATGTTTTGAGGACTCTTAGAGATTTTTATATTTTGAGGACTCTTAGAGAGTTTTATATTTTGAGGACTCTTCTATATAATAAAAATTCAATTTAATCTCCATTTTAGTTCCGATTTCGAGACCGTTTGAAATCCTCATCTTTAAAAATAAAATCCAACATATTTGAGCAATAAAAATAATTTTATCTCAAAATTTATTTATCCTCTTTATTTCGAAAATACTCCAAAAATTATGCGGCTTGTTACACTTCCCCACTAACATTGGAATTTCGCCCTCAAAATTCGCCGAATGCCTAACTCTAAAAAAATCGGGCCAACAATCTCCAAAAATAATCTCGTCTCCAAAAAATAATCTCCTCACATCTAATGTAGATGCCTAACACAAAACGATTCTCTAAAAATTTCTATCTCCAAATTCGTGCCAAAAAAACGCAACAGAACCCATAACCAAGGCCCGAGGATTGTCGTATACCTAAGCTCTGATACCATTCTGTAACATCCCGCCCGCCCGGGGAGAGCGAAAGGAGCGCTACTATCGATAAAACAAAATTAATCCACAATATAAAAAGGTATAGAGCATCTAAAACACACAATAAAAATAAGAGAATCTGCTAATCTGAAATATTTTCAAAATACATACAACCAAAACTCTCTCGAAATAAGATATCTAACTATCTCGAAAGAAAATAAATCGCCAATGCTCTATACAACCAAAATAAATACAATTCTTCTCATGGACTCTTGAATATTCTTCCAAAAATAATCCAAGCTAAAATCCATCTCCGATAAATCCCAAGCGCCCAAAATCCGCGCTGACCTGCCACTAAAAGAAAATATGGGGAAGTACACAATACGACAGCAAAGATGCTCAATAAATATGTTAGCGTTGAATAAAATGTCACAATACGAATACGAATATTCAAATCAAATGTGAATCTCATAAGCAATTATATCACTATAATTTCTCAACAACACATTAACCGGGTCACCACGCCTCACCACCGTACCGCGCCTATGCATTTTTTTAGCATATCCGGAAAAAGGAATATTGGTTGGTGCCCAACTTCCGTGCCATATTAAAATCTTCATGACAACATGCTCAACACCAAAAATAACACCACATGAATCAAAATTAGATTCCAACAAATATTTCCAGATTCAAATCAATTTAAAAATTCAAATATGAGTCAATAACCACAAGAAAACAACGAGAATAATACTCGCGAGATTAAGGAGCATAGTGTCTAAAATCCCATACCTCAAAATCATCACATAATTCAGCCTCAAAATCTAATCACACCATCACGTTCCTCTCGCGAAAATAATTAAATCTCGTTCTAGCCCAAACTCGAGAAAACACCAAATAAGCCTTCTAATGTAAGGTTGAAATCTTGAATAAGCTTGGAGCAATGATTTGTAGATGAAAGGGAGTAATTTTGGAGAGGTCTTCTGGTTGAGAAGTTGATGAAAAAGTGATTTGAAAAGCCAAGCCACGAATTAGTTGATATATAAAGGGTTAAGAGTTTGATTAAGAAAAAAGTTCTAATCAGATACAAACACTAAAAATTTTATTCCAGATGATCGGACCGTTGGAATCACTTGATATTTTTGTATGATGTAGCGAACGACGAGACATGACTGCTGTCAAAAATTCAGCTTGATCGGACGTTCGAATTTCTAAAAATATTATTTTTTACTAGAAAATTTTATGTTTTGAGGACTCTTAGAGATTTTTATATTTTGAGGACTCTTAGAGAGTTTTATATTTTGAGGACTCTTCTATATAATAAAAATTCAATTTAATCTCCATTTTAGTTCCGATTTCGAGACCGTTTGAAATTCTCATCTTTAAAAATAAAATCCAACATATTTGAGCAATAAAAATAATTTTATCTCAAAATTTATTTTTCCTCTTTATTTCGAAAATACTCCAAAAATTATGCGGGTTGTTACACTTCCCCACTAACATTGGAATTTCGCCCTCAAAATTCGCCGAATGCCTAACTCTAAAAAAATCGGGCCAACAATCTCCAAAAATAATCTCGTCTCCAAAAAATAATCTCCTCACATCTAATGTAGATGCCTAACACAAAACGATTCTCTAAAAATTTCTATCTCCAAATTCGTGCCACAAAAACGCAACAGAACCCATAACCAAGGCCCGAGGATTGTCGTATACCTAAGCTCTGATACCATTCTGTAACATCCCGCCCGCCCGGGGAGAGCGAAAGGAGCGCTACTATCGATAAAACAAAATTAATCCACAGTATAAAAAGGTATAGAGCATCTAAAACACACAATAAAAATAAGAGAATCTGCTAATCTGAAATATATTCAAAATACATACAACCAAAAATCTCTCGAAATAAGATATCTAACTATCTCGAAAGAAAATAAATCGCCAATGCTCTATACAACCAAAATAAATACAATTCTTCTCATGGACTCTTGAATATTCTTCCAAAAATAATCCAAGCTAAAATCCATCTCCGATAAATCCCAAGCGCCCAAAATCCGCGCTGACCTGCCACTAAAAGAAAATATGGGGAAGTACACAATACGACAGGAAAGATGCTCAATAAATATGTTAGCGTTGAATAAAACGTCACAATACGAATACGAATATTCAAATCAAATGTGAATCTCATAAGCAATTATATCACTATAATTTCTCAACAACACATTAACCGGGTCACCACGCCTCACCACCGTACCGCGCCTATGCATTTTTTTAGCATATCTGGAAAAAAGAATATTGGTTGGTGCCCAACTTCCGTGCCATATTAAAATCTTCATGACAACATGCTCAACACCAAAAATAACACCACATGAATCAAAATTAGATTCCAACAAATATTTCCGGATTCAAATCAATTTAAAAATTCAAATATGAGTCAATAACCACAAGAAAACAACGAGAATAATACTCGCGAGATTAAGGAGCATAGTGTCTAAAATCCCATACCTCAAAATCATCACATAATTCAGCCTCAAAATCTAATCACACCATCACGTTCCTCTCGCGAAAATAATTAAATCTCGTTCTAGCCCAAACTCGAGAAAACACCAAATAAGCCTTCTAATGTAAGGTTGAAATCTTGAATAAGCTTGGAGCAATGATTTGTAGATGAAAGGGAGTAATTTTGGAGAGGTCTTCTGGTTGAGAAGTTGATGAAAAAGTGATTTGAAAAGCCAAGCCACGAATTAGTTGATATATAAAGGGTTAAGAGTTTGATTAAGAAAAAAGTTCTAATCAGATACAAACACTAAAAATTTTATTCCAGATGATCGGACCGTTGGAATCACTTGATATTTTTGTATGTTGTAGCGGACGGCGAGACAGGACCGCTGTCAAAAATTCAGCTTGATCGGACGATCGAATTTCTAAAAATATTATTTTTTACTAGAAAATTTTATGTTTTGAGGACTCTTAGAGAGTTTTATATTTTGAGGACTCTTGAGAGTTTTATATTTTGAGGACTCTTCTATATAATAAAAATTCAATTTAATCTCCATTTTAATTCCGATTTCGAGACCGTTTGAAATTCTCATCTTTAAAAATAAAATCCAACATATTTGAGCAATTAAAATAATTTTATCTCAAAATTTATTTTTCCTCTTTATTTCGAAAATACTCCAAAAATTATGCGGGTTGTTAAACTTCCCCACTAACAATGGAATTTCGCCCTCAAAATTCGCCGAATGCCTAACTCTAAAAAAATCGGGCCAACAATCTCCAAAAATAATCTCGTCTGCAAAAAATAATTTCCTCACATCTAATGTAGATGCCTAACGCAAAACGATTCTCTAAAAATTTCTATCTCCAAATTCGTGCCACAAAAACGCAACAGAACCCATAACCAAGGCCCGAGGATTGTCGTATACCTAAGCTCTGATACCATTCTGTAACATCCCGCCCGCCCGGGGAGAGCGAAAGGAGCGCTACTATCGATAAAACAAAATTAATCCACAGTATAAAAAGGTATAGAGCATCTAAAACACACAATAAAAATAAGAGAATCTGCTAATCTGAAATATATTCAAAATACATACAACCAAAAATCTCTCGAAATAAGATATCTAACTATCTCGAAAGAAAATAAATCGCCAATGCTCTATACAACCAAAATAAATACAATTCTTCTCATGGACTCTTGAATATTCTTCCAAAAATAATCCAAGCTAAAATCCATCTCCGATAAATCCCAAGCGCCCAAAATCCGCGCTGACCTGCCACTAAAAGAAAATATGGGGAAGTACACAATACGACAGGAAAGATGCTCAATAAATATGTTAGCGTTGAATAAAACGTCACAATACGAATACGAATATTCAAATCAAATGTGAATCTCATAAGCAATTATATCACTATAATTTCTCAACAACACATTAACCGGGTCACCACGCCTCACCACCGTACCGCGCCTATGCATTTTTTTAGCATATCTGGAAAAAGAATATTGGTTGGTGCCCAACTTCCGTGCCATATTAAAATCTTCATGACAACATGCTCAACACCAAAAATAACACCACATGAATCAAAATTAGATTCCAACAAATATTTCCGGATTCAAATCAATTTAAAAATTCAAATATGAGTCAATAACCACAAGAAAACAACGAGAATAATACTCGCGAGATTAAGGAGCATAGTGTCTAAAATCCCATACCTCAAAATCATCACATAATTCAGCCTCAAAATCTAATCACACCATCACGTTCCTCTCGCGAAAATAATTAAATCTCGTTCTAGCCCAAACTCGAGAAAACACCAAATAAGCCTTCTAATGTAAGGTTGAAATCTTGAATAAGCTTGGAGCAATGATTTGTAGATGAAAGGGAGTAATTTTGGAGAGGTCTTCTGGTTGAGAAGTTGATGAAAAAGTGATTTGAAAAGCCAAGCCACGAATTAGTTGATATATAAAGGGTTAAGAGTTTGATTAAGAAAAAAGTTCTAATCAGATACAAACACTAAAAATTTTATTCCAGATGATCGGACCGTTGGAATCACTTGATATTTTTGTATGATGTAGCGAACGACGAGACATGACTGCTGTCAAAAATTCAGCTTGATCGGACGTTCGAATTTCTAAAAATATTATTTTTTACTAGAAAATTTTATGTTTTGAGGACTCTTAGAGATTTTTATATTTTGAGGACTCTTAGAGAGTTTTATATTTTGAGGACTCTTCTATATAATAAAAATTCAATTTAATCTCCATTTTAGTTCCGATTTCGAGACCGTTTGAAATTCTCATCTTTAAAAATAAAATCCAACATATTTGAGCAATAAAAATAATTTTATCTCAAAATTTATTTTTCCTCTTTATTTCGAAAATACTCCAAAAATTATGCGGGTTGTTAAACTTCCCCACTAACATTGGAATTTCGCCCTCAAAATTCGCCGAATGCCTAACTCTAAAAAAATCGGGCCAACAATCTCCAAAAATAATCTCGTCTCCAAAAAATAATCTCCTCACATCTAATGTAGATGCCTAACGCAAAACGATTCTCTAAAAATTTCTATCTCCAAATTCGTGCCACAAAAACGCAACAGAACCCAAAACTCAAGACCCGAGGGTTGTCGTATACCTAAGCTCTGATACCATTCTGTAACACCCCGCCCGCCCGGCGAGAGCGAACGGAGCGCTACTATCGATAAAACTAAACTAATCCACAATATAAAAAGGTATAGAGCATCTAAAACACACAATAAAAATAAGAGAATCTGCTAATCTGAAATATCTTCAAAATACATACAACCAAAAATCTCTCGAAATAAGACATCTAACTATCTCGAAAGAAAATAAATCGCCAATGCTCTATACAACTGTTGATGTAAAAAACTAGATCGCTCTAATTATTCAAACACAGATAAATAAATAAGACATAGATTTTTAAAGTGGTTCGGCTAGGAATAAAGCCTACGTCCACTGTTATGTTATTGCTGAGTGTTTTTGGAATTCTTGATTACAAGTTCTCTCAAGAAATTCCCGTCCCTTTCAATGGGATTGATACAAGGTATTTATAGCCTCAAGGCTGTACATGAAAGGTCCAATACATTAAATGATATACATATGAATGGGTAATACATTTAATGCAGCGTGTGCGTCAAGAACCTAATGAATAGTTGAACAGTTGTCCGTCTGATAATTGATGACACGGCCGAGGTGCAGTTCGGACCGCCTTAGTTGCTCGTTGATCAAGAGTTCCTCGGAGTGCTTAGAGTATCTCGGGATGATGGAGTTCCTCGGATGGAGTTCCTCGGCATGATAGAGCTCCTCGGTGTATTCTCGTTGCTCGGTATTAACCATGGTTGTTCAGTAAATGATCTTCCTCGCTGTTATTGTGCCACGTAGATCGACACGTGTCTTCATACTATTCGTCCACATCAGCATATTAATTTTGGTATCAACAGAAGCCCCCAATGTTTCATATTTCGAACTTTGAGGAGTATGGGACATTCTTTCTCGGTATATGGTAATATTAAATGACCTTCCTGGGTTTTAGGAGCATTGTATTCAAATTTCCTTCTCATTTCGCAGTTTCCGCTTTTTTTACAAGCGCTTCGATCTTCGTGCAACTTTTGTCTTTTTAGCCGCCGGAAGTTCAGTAGTTTCTTTTTAGTAATCATTTCTTTCGCCGCTTCCCAATGCAAAGTATTTAAACTCCTTTGGTAACCATACCGTCGTCTACACTTTCCATTTTTCTGCATTCAAGTTTTCTATTCTCTTCCTCTCTCTTGTGTGTTCCGTTCGTTGTCAACATATCTCCTTTCTTTCTGTAAGATCTTCTTCTTTTCTTCTGCATCTATTTTATTCAATATGGTTTATATTGTTGAATCTGCTGAAAAATTTCGTTCTGACTTTTCCATTCCTTCTTGGGTAACTCTAGAGGTTCTTTCTGAGCCTTTAGATTACTTTCGATTGGCTGAGGGACATTGGTTCCCCAGTCTTTTCATTGCTGAATGTGGTTTTTCTTTTCCCCCAAACCCATTATGTCTTGAGTTTTGTCAATATTTTGATCTTGTTCCTGCAAAAATAGCCCCCAATTCATGGAGAATAATTAACGGGGTGCACAAGTTAAATCTAACTCATGGGACTCGTATTGGGATCCCTGAAATTATGTTTTGTTATAAATGGGCCGTTCTAGATAATATTTATTATTTGAAAACTAGGTATTTGAATAGGGCTCTTGTAGTTAATCTCCCTGACTCAAATAGGGATTATTTTGAGCATGGGTTGGTCATAAAAAATTGGCAACATGCGCCTTTATCTGGGAATGAAGTATACAACGGTCCCAGATGTCCCCCATACGGCAATGGGATAGGTTTATTTTTCGTTTTATTTTACTTATGAAATTATGCTTTCATCGTGTTTGACAAAATGTATGACTGATATTCTATTATGTATTTGTTTGCAGTTGATAGCAAAAGAAAAACTCCAAAAGAGTCAGAAGTGAATATCAAGCATTTGAAACTTATCTGGAATTTGCATAAGACCACTGCTGACGAGCATATTAGATCTGCTTCATATTTACTACAGTATAAGAGTTACACAACCTCTTATACTGCTCGCCCTGTTGAACCAACTTCAACACCAGAAAGTTCATCTTCAGATTCTCATATCCCCCTATCTCAGAGAATGGGCAAGAAAAGAGCTCCTCCTGCTCTATTAGGTGAAATTTCTTCTGCTGTTGAAGCAAAGAAAGGCAAAATTGATGTCCCAGAGGGGACTAAAAAAGTAGATGTTAGTTCCTCCAAAGTTGCCGAGAAGCCCCCAGTGGCCCCGAGCAAGAAAAATGCTAGTGCTGATGTAATTACAATCTCTCCGACCAAGACCTCTTCCTTGGTTGATGCTGCTGACCCTCCTTTGAAGAGATTGAGGAAATCATCCTCGGTTAATCTTGCTGGAACTGCATCTTCTCTACCCGCTGGTGGTAGTAGTATTTCAAAAATCATTCTTCCGAGCTCTTCAACGAGCTCAGTTATACCCGAGGTTATCGGGGTTGATGAAAAGATTCCTAGGGATACACTGACATCCCTAGCTGCTCGCCATCTTTCTTCAGTAAATTTCTCATACCTTTGGTCTTTCTTTTCTTTTTCCTGAACTCTTGTATTTGTGTTGACTCTATTGTTTTTCTTATCTTTCAGCTGGTGAACTGTTTCAATACCATCGTGAAGAAAGATCAAGCTATTAAAGCCTCTAGTTCCTCGTCCGATGTTGACGATGCCCTCTTGGGTTTAGCCCAATCTGTGAAAGAATCTCGCCAGCAGTACGTCGAGGAGAAAGCTGCCTGGGAGAAAAAATTGGCTGCAGCTGAGGCTGATAAGATGAAGATGGCTGAAACCTCCAAGAATTTGGAGGAGAAGGTGAAAAGCTTAGAGGTCAATCAGCAAAGGTGCGATGACCAACTGAAGAAGGCAGAAGAAGAACTGTCTATCCTGCGAGACATCAAAATCCAGAAAGAACAATTGGATGTCAAACTCTCCTCGGAGCAGTTGAAAAGAAAAGTTGCAGTTAGGAAACATTTCAGTGCTGGTTGGGAAAAAGGATGGGATAAAGGGATTGCAGCTATGACATCTCAAGTCAAATATGGGGAGTTGAAATACTTCCATGACGGTTGGGTAGCTGCTCTACAAGAGCTAAAAATCCAAGATAATTCTGAGCTATTCCAACGGCATCTCCCTGGTCCTCCTCCACCAATTGTGGAAGAAGAAGAAGATGAACCTGCATCAGATGAATCGTCCATGGCTGTGGATGTCCCAATTTCTGCTTCTCAACCCTCTGTCATTGAGGATATTTCTTCTATGCCTCTTCCTGTCGAGAAGATTTCTGCCAATCAAGCTGTTGTTATCACCGATCAACCGAGCTCCTCGTCCCAGCCTCCCGAGAAAGTCTTGGGAGACAAGGAAAAGGTGTGAAGTTGTTCGGTATCATTTTTATCATTTGTAATCGAACACTGTAATCCTTTTATGATCTAATAAAATACTTCTTTACTCATCGCCGTTATTGATGATTCTTTGTTGATTGTTGTCTTTTTCTTGTCTTTAGTTTGTTGCTAGAATGGAACTAATCTCTTCTCATGATACCGAGCTGATGCAGCAATGTCACCAATACTATAGGGCTGGTCATACAGACCTTAGTTCTTCTGAAATTGCTGACATTCTTGGTCATGATGCTTCAGAACAGGCGACTGAGGCTTATCGGTACTTGAAAAATTTACTCGACCGAGATGTAGCTAACAATGTCGCTTATTATGACTTGATTGAAGAGCTGCATTGTTCCTTAGAGGATCTCCAAGGCCAGCACAATGAATCGATGGCTTCCTTACACGAGGAATATGAAAATAGATATCAACAACTTTCCTCTGATACAGGTCATAAAAAGATCATTGCTGCATATGACATTAGGGAAAGGACCCTAAAAGGTGAAGTTGAAGCCTGCCGACAAATTGCCGAGATCCTGGAACAAGAAAATAATAGTCTGCAGAAAAGATTGGCTCAATATGAATCCGTTGCCTCCTCTTCCACTGCATTAGTACCAGTTATTGATGAAGGTTTTTCGTTTCTAGAGGTTGAAAACGCCAAACTAAGGCAAGAGTTGGATGACTTGAAAAAGTCTATTATTCCTGTGACTGCTCGGGGACGAGGAAGGAGTTCTCGGGGACGAGGAAGAATCGTCGAGGAGCAAAGTTCTCCAGTTGCTTCTCGGAGCCGATCAAGAGTTCTTAGCCGTAGTGTTGAAGAATTTCGCACCCAATCTACTCTGGAAACTCAAGCATTCCAACTGAATGTTAAGGATCGTGCTCTGTCTGATTTGTCTAAGAAAAATTTATCTTTAGAGGATCAATTGGCTGCGATGAAGTCTGATCTGAATAATAAAGATGCTCTTATCAAGAACTTTCTCGAGCAAGTAGATAGATTAACTTTCCAATTCCATAAACAGCCTCGGGAGTTCTGGAATGCAGGCTATAATGAAGCTCTTTATCATTTGGATGCTCGCATTGAAAATGCTAACAACGAAGGTTATAAGCAGGGATGGTTGAATGCCCTGGGTGTATTAAAATTGGAACAAGGTCATTATTTATGGGATTATCATGCTCCTGGATTGCTAGACTTGCCTGTTCCTCCCTATAAATTGGATATGGCATGGATTCCTGCTCGTTCCATTCCTCGGAGTTTGATCTCTAAATATCTTGGTGATTATAACCTTCATTCTCAAGTTGAAGTATCTCGTCCTGAGCACCTGTTGGACACTCCTACAGTAATGAATGTCAGAATGTTGAAGGACATGAACTTTATTAATTCTCCTCTTTGTCTAGAGGATGCTCCTGCCGGCGAGGAACCTGTCTCAAAAGATAAAGGAAAGAAACCAATAGAGTAGGAATCTTTAATGTAATAGTTAGCACATACATGTAACATGTAATACATTTTTATCTTAATGAAAGAATTTCATTTTCTGTTCTGCCAATAGCTATTTTTCTGTTTGCAAATTATATGGTTCATCAACCAACTTAGAATTTATAACAAGCATAAATTGTTCAAAATTGTTTCCAACCAACCAAGGTGGATAAATAATGTTTGTCGACCAACCACAGTTGATGGGTTTCTATTCCCGACCAGCCATACTTGGTTCAATTTTAAAATATAAACATGTGTCCGACCAACTAAGGTCAATACTTTTGTCCTCGTCGACCAACTACAGTTAGTGGGTTTTTATCCCCGACCAACCATACTTGGTACAGTTTGGAATATTTTGTTCTTCAAAGAACTTTTTGTAATAATGTTACCTCCCGACCAACATAAGCTGTAATGCGAGAGTATATAAAGTCTTACCAACCGTAGTTGATCATGCTGGTCTACACCTCCTAATCAAAGGAGTAGTAGGGTTCTTTCGAACTTTTTGGCTCCTTGGAGCATGTCCTCCTAACCAAAGGAGGTTGGCTACTTATAGCACTTTTGCTCCGTAGAGCGCTCCGTAGAGCTTATCCTCCTAACCAAAGGAGGTTGGCTACTTATAGCACTTTTGCTCCGTAGAGCTTATCCTCCTAACCAAAGGAGGTTGGCTACTTATAGCACTTTTGCTCCGTAGAGCGCTCCGTAGAGCTTATCCTCCTAACCAAAGGAGGTTGGCTACTTATAGCACTTTTGCTCCGTAGAGCGCTCCGTAGAGCTTGGCTCCGTAGAGCAGTCTTCTTCTGTAGAGCATGGCTCCGTAGAGCAGTCTTCTTCTTGTTATCAAGCAGTGTAGTGTCCAACACTAGTATTCCCCGAAAAACTTTCAACAGAAAGAAAATGGTGAACCATCCTCGTTTTATTCATAATGAAGGAAATACTTTACATTTTACATTACTGATAATACTTTCGCAGGTGTTCAGCATTCCATGCATTCTGAAATTCTTCTCCTTCTAGAGTTGCTATTCTGTAGGTACCAGGTCGAACAACCTCTGTAACTCGGTAAGGTCCATGCCAGTTTGCTTCCAGTTTATTCTGTTTCTGAATGACTTTCTTCAGCACATAATCACCCTCCTTCAAATCGCATTTCTTCACTCTTTTGTTGTAGAACAGAGCTGTTCGTTGTTGATAAGCAGCATTCCTAATGGCTGCCTCTTCTCTTACTTCTTCGAGCATATCCAAATCCATTCTTCTCATCAAGTCACTGATCGGGGAGTTGAAATTCAGCACTCTATGCGTTGGGAGACCCAACTCGGCCGGTATTACAGCCTCACTTCCAAATGCTAACATATATGGTGATTCTCCAGTTGCTGCTCGGGGAGTTGTTCGGTAGGCCCATAATACTGATTGGAGCTCATTAATCCAATTTGCTTTAGCTTCACTTAGCCTCTTTTTTAACCCGTTTAGTAATGTTCTGTTCGTCACTTCAGTCTGTCCATTGCTTTGGGGATGGCCTGGTGCTGAATGAAACTTTAAAATGTTCGACTGATGACAATAGGCAGCAAATTCTTCATTATCAAATTGTGTTCCATGATCTGTGATGAAAGCATGAGGGAGACCATATCGACAAATGATATTCTTCCATACAAACTGGTATACCTTCTCGTACGTCATATTGATAAGAGGCTCAGCTTCCACCCACTTAGTAAAATAGTCCACTGCAACTACGAGGTACTTGAATCTTCCTCGGGTGGTCGGCAGTGGTCCAACCAAATCAATTCCCCACATGGCAAATGGCCAAGGGGAAGTTATTGGTGTTAGCAATGCTTGTGGAGTTCGTCGGATGGAAGAAAAACGTTGGCACTTGTCACATTTCTTGGCATAGGCTATACAATCAGCCCTCATTGTCGGCCAGTAATATCCCTGTGTTATCACTCTTTGTAAAAGTGTTCGACCTGCTACATGAGCTCCACAAGATCCTTCATGGATTTCTTCAATTAATTCTTTCACCTCGGTGGGATGTACACATCTCTGCAAACCTGCCATAATTCCTCGTCTATACAAAATACCATTAGTTAATACATACCGAGCAGCTTTATACTTCAGTTTCTTGGCAGCGAGTTTGTCCTCCGGCAATTCGCCCTCTTCAACATATTTCCTGATTGGATCCATCCAAGATGGTCCTAAATCAAGAGTAATTACATTCGTTGTCAGATCTTCATCTATGCTCCGACCTTCTAATACTTCAATCGGTATGGTTCTTCGCATCTCGGTACGAGTAGTTGATGCTAGTCGGGCCAGTGCGTCTACTTGTACATTCTCCATCCTCGGTATTCTCACCAATTGAATGGCATCAAATTCTGTCAACAATTTCATCACCTTTGCGTGATATTTGATCATCAAGTCTCCTTTAACCGCATATATTCCCATCATCTGATTCACAATTAATTGAGAATCACTGAATACTATCACTTGTTGTGCTTCCATAGTTTTTGCTAGGCTAAGACCTGCTATCATGGCCTCATACTCCGCTTCATTATTAGAGGCTTTGAATTGGAATCGCAAAGCATATTCCATATCAATCTCGTCTGGAGTGATCAAAACAATTCCTGCTCCACAACCAGCTGTGCAGGATGATCCGTCTACATATAATCTCCATGTAGGTATTTCGTCTTCAAATTTCTTATCTGTCAGAGTTCCTCGATAAAATATCTGTTGTTTTCTTCCATCATCCCCCGGTATATTTCGCTCCTCGTCAGTCATCTGCTCGTACCCTTTTACCAACCGTGGTTGGTCTGAGTTTGTATCGTCCACAGGTAGATCAGCAGATGTTTCTGTTGATCCTGTATCGTCCACAGGTAGGTCAGCAGGCACCTTTTGCTCCTCGGGGGTATCAGGGTATGTGAACTCTGCTATAAAATCTGCTACAGCTTGCCCCTTGAATGATGATCTGGGCTCATACACAATATCATATTCACCAAGTTCTACTGCCCAGTACATCAGTCTCCCTGATTTTTCTGGCTTATGGAGGGCTTGTCTCAATGGCATATCAGTATAAACGATGATGGTATGGGCTTGGAAATATGGCCTCATTCTTCTACTTGCCTCAATTAGCGCCAATGCCAATTTTTCTAGCTTTGGGTACCTGATTTCTGCACCTCGGAAAGCCTTACTTGTGTAATAAATTGGCTTCTGGACTCCATTCTCCAATCTGATCAACGCTGAACTGACTGCGTTCTCTGATACTGCCAAATACAAATACAACTTTTCTCCTGTTATTGGCCTGGACAACAGTGGAGGTGCTCCCAAGTATTTCTTCAAGTCTTGAAAAGCTTTTTCACATTCCTCATTCCATTCAAAGGTTTTTCGAAGTGTTTTGAAGAATGGTATGCATTTATCAGTTGCTCGAGATACAAATCTGTTGAGCGCTGCAACTCGTCCGGTAAGACTCTGCACTTCTTTCTTCGTCGTCGGAGATCGCAGCCCTAGAAGAGCTTTGATCTTATCTGGATTTGCCTCAATACCTCGCTGATTGACGATGTATCCGAGGAACATTCCTTCTCGTACTCCAAAGGTGCACTTCGTCGGGTTAAGCTTCATTTGGTATTTATCCAATTGATCAAAAGTTTGACTCAAGTCAACCAAATGATCAGCAGCTTTCTTGCTTTTAGTGAGCATGTCATCGACATAGACCTCCATGTTGCGGCTGATTTGTTCGGTAAAAACCTTGTTCATCAACCGCTGATATGTTGCACCTACATTTTTTAAACCAAAAGGCATAACATTATAACAATAAGTTCCCCTAGGGGTAATAAAAGAAGTACTTTCCCTGTCTTCAGGTTTCATTTTGATCTGGTTGTAGCCGGAGTAAGCATCCATGAAGCTGAGTAGCTCGTGTCCCGAGGTAGCATCCACCAGTTGATCAATTCTGGGCAATGGAAAATGATCCTTGGGGCATGCCTTATTGAGATCGGTGAAATCGACACACATTCTCCATTTGTTGTTTTTCTTCTTTACCATCACCACATTAGCCAACCAATCTGGATATTTTACATCTTCAATGAATTGGGCTTTCTGGAGTTTCTCTACTTCCTCCTGTATGGCCTGGTTCTTCTCGGGACTAAACACCCTTCTTCTCTGCTTTACAGGTTTAATCTCCTTATTCACATTGAGTTCATGACATAAGAAGTTTGGATCTATTCCTGGCATGTCTTCATGACTCCAAGCAAAAGTATTTTTCCTATTCTTCAAGAAAGTTATCAACTCCTCTTTTATTGACATATCCAACGATGAACCTATCTGGGTTATTCGTTCAGGATGTTCGTCGTCCAGAATAACATTTTCTGTAGATTCTACCACTTGCCCTTTCACAAGTTGGGACTCATCCCTGGGATCAAGAGTTTCAATTTCTGTACCTTCCTCCACCTGGTAAGTAGTAGTCTTTTTCATCGATCCTTCTAGTTCTTCTTGTTCGGCCGACGAATAATAGCATTCCCGAGCTACTTTTTGATCACCTTTCACCACTCCAACTCCAAAATTTGTTGGGAATTTCAAACATTGATGTACTGTAGAAGGAACGGCTTCGAACTTCTTCAATCCAACTCTTCCCATGATGATGTTGTAGGCTGATTGCACATTCTTATCCATCACAAAGAATCGTATTCTTTCTGTTCGACAAACAGGCCAGGTTCCAATGAATATATCCAACTTGATCGTCCCAAGTGGAAAAACTTTCTCGCCAGCAAAACCCAGAAGGGGTCTGTGATAAGGTTCCAATTGAGATAATTTCAAATTCAGGCTATCAAAGCATGAATAGTACATGATGTCTGCCGAACTACCATTGTCTACCAACACCCTTGAAATGATCACGTCCTTCATTCTCATTTTGATCACCAAAGGATCATCATGAGGGTAAAGAACACCTGCCAGGTCATTTTTTGAAAAACCAATTACTAGCTTCTCTTTGTTTACCTTCCTCGGACGATCATCCTCGGCCAGGTTTATTCGCTGAATATATGAGCAAGCTTGAGCCTCTCCGAGATAAGCTTTTCTTTCTGCAGTAAGGTCTCCTCCTCCTGCATCTCCCCCTGTAATAACGTTACAATGAAATGATCCAAAACGTATGGAAAATACCTCTCGTTCAGGTTTTCTTGGCTTCTTGGGAAGATCGGGGTCATCATCTGGATCCTCTTCATGGTCCCTCCTCTTTTTCTCCTCTGCACGACGAGGAGATCTAGATCTCTTTCTAATTCTGTCCTCATTTGTCCTCTCACCTCTGCGATCTACATACTTTGATAATTTTCCTCTTCGAATGAGTGTTTCAATCTCGTTCTGAAGGGCTATACAATTTTTGGTCATATGGCCATGATCTTTGTGAAACTCGCAATATTTGGTCTTATTCCTCATGTCTGGATCTGTCTTCAGTTTCTCTGGCCATTTGATTTCCTCGTTATTCCTGATCTCTTCTAAAACATGATTAATACCCATTTTCAATGGAGTATAATTATCATACTTCTTTAGGGCTTCCAATTTTATCCTGTTATTCCTGAAATGTTTGTCACCACCATTACCTTTCTGATCTTTCTTCTTAGAGTTGTCGACTTCCACTTTAACTTCTTTATCCATATTCTTCTTCGCAGTCATAGCCTCCTCGGCATTCATGATTTTGGCCGCCTTTGCCATCAATTCCGACATATTTTTAGGCGGATCTTTGGCCAGAGTATAGTATAGCTTGTTAGGCAGCAAACCACTCATCAAAGCAGTGATTGCTGTCTTTTCTTCATAATCTATGACTTCCAACTTCTCGTTATTGAAACGAGTTATGTAATCTCTAGTACTTTCTCCTGATTTTTGTCTAACACTTAGTAAGTGCGCTACTCGCTTTACTGGCTTTGCTCCAAAACAAAAATTGCCAATAAACAGCTCGGCTAACTGAACAAAAGTCGAAATCTTACCCCGAGAAAGATTATTGTACCATATCTGTGCAGATCCGGTAAGAGTTCCCGAGAATGCTCTACACCTCATCTCGTCGGGGACAGCGTAGATATCTGCAGCAGCTTGGTATTGTTCTATATGAAGTACGGGATCCGTCTTTCCATCGTACTTGGGGGTCACTACAGGTGCTTTGAATTTCGACGGTGTAGGGAAATCCACAATGGCTTGCACAAAAGGTGTCCCTTGAACAAAAGTTCTCTGTAAGGGGTTCCTTGCCTTAGCCATTTCTCCCAGTCTATCCTCCAATCGCTGAATGGAACCTTTCCATGCTTCATTTCCTTCCTCGGGCCGCTTAGTCCGAGCAACTGATTGCTCTGACGTAGCTTCCTGAGATTTATCTCGACGAGTAATTGGTCGTGATTGTGCAGATCCTTCTCTCAAACCTGGTGGTGGTCGAAAACTTCCTGATGGAGCTCTAGGTGGACTCATGTTCCTCCTTGGTCCTAACCGACTGAAAGGAGACACCCTGCTTAATCTTTCTAAAGCGCTAGTTCTCTCCGGAGAAAGAGAGATATGTTGATCTGTATCCGTAGCCCGTATTGATGAAGTTCGCCCAGGTTGATAAGAAGAATCATTGGATTCCCCATTGCGATATGACCCAATACGTCTGGATCGTGATTGCCCATGATCAGTCCTTTGCCCTGAATGAGTAGGTACACCGCCTTGAAGAGTTTGAAGGAGTTGCCTCATAGATTCTTGCATGGCAGTTTGTCCCTGAGCCAGATTCATCATAATTCCGGCCAGATCTGGAGATGCAGATGGATTTGGAAGATTTCCAGTATTTCCAGCATTTCGATTACTGGATTCTGGATTATCTGCCATTGGTGATAAATGATTTTTATGAAAAACGATAACAACAGTCGTTTCCCACAGACGGCGCCAATCTGTTGATGTAAAAAACTAGATCGCTCTAATTATTCAATCACAGATAAATAAATAAGACATAGATTTTTAAAGTGGTTCGGCTAGGAATAAAGCCTACGTCCACTGTTATGTTATTGCTGAGTGTTTTTGGAATTCTTGATTACAAGTTCTCTCAAGAAATTCCCGTCCCTTTCAATGGGATTGATACAAGGTATTTATAGCCTCAAGGCTGTACATGAAAGGTCCAATACATTAAATGATATACATATGAATGGGTAATACATTTAATGCAGCGTGTGCGTCAAGAACCTAATGAATAGTTGAACAGTTGTCCGTCTGATAATTGATGACACGGCCGAGGTGCAGTTCGGACCGCCTTAGTTGCTCGTTGATCAAGAGTTCCTCGGAGTGCTTAGAGTATCTCGGGATGATGGAGTTCCTCGGATGGAGTTCCTCGGCATGATAGAGCTCCTCGGTGTATTCTCGTTGCTCGGTATTAACCATGGTTGTTCAGTAAATGATCTTCCTCGCTGTTATTGTGCCACGTAGATCGACACGTGTCTTCATACTATTCGTCCACATCAGCATATTAATTTTGGTATCAACAACAACCAAAATAAATACAATTCTTCTCATGTACTCTTGAATATTCTTCCAAAAATAATCCAAGCTAAGATCCATCTCCGATAAATCCCAAGCGCCCAAAATCCGCGCGGACCTGCCACTAAAAGAAAATATAGGGAAGTACACAATATAACAGGAAAGATGCTCAATAAATATGTTAGCGTTGAATAAAACGTCACAATACGAATACGAATATTCAAATCAAATGCGAATCTCATAAGCAATTATATCACTATAATTTCTCAACAACACATTAACCGGGTCACCACGCCTCACCACCGTACCACGCATATGCATTTTTTTAGCATATCCGGAAAAAGGAATATTGGCGGGTGCCCAACTTCTGTGCCATATTAAAATCTTCATGACAACATGCTCAACACCAAAAATAACACCACACGAATCAAAATTAGATTCCAACAAATATTTCCAGATTCAAATCAATTTAAAAATTCAAATATGAGTCAATAACCACAAGAAAACAACGAGAATAATACTCGCGAGATTGAGGAGCATATTGTCTAAAATCCCATACCTCAAAATCATCACATAATTCAGCCTCAAAATCTAATCACACCATCACGTTCCTCTCGCGAAAATAATTAAATCTCGTTCTAGCCCAAACTCGAGAAAACACCAAATAAGCCTTCTAATGTAAGGTTGAAATCTTGAATAAGCTTGGAGCAATGATTTGTAGATGAAAGGGAGTAATTTTTTAGAGGTCTTCTCGTTGAGAAGTTGATGAAAAAGTGATTTGAAAAGCCAAGCCACGAATTAGTTGATATATAAAGGGTTAAGAGTTTGATTAAGAAAAAAGTTCTAATCAGATACAAACACTAAAAATTTTATTCCAGATGATCGGACCGTTGGAATCACTTGATATTTTTGTATGTTGTAGCGGACGGCGAGACAGGACCGCTGTCAAAAATTCAGCTTGATCGGACGGTCGAATTTCTAAAAATATTATTTTTTACTAGAAAATTTTATGTTTTGAGGACTCTTAGAGAGTTTTATATTTTGAGGACTCTTGAGAGTTTTATATTTTGAGGACTCTTCTATATAATAAAAATTCAATTTAATCTCCATTTTAATTCCGATTTCGAGACCGTTTGAAATTCTCATCTTTAAAAATAAAATCCAACATATTTGAGCAATTAAAATAATTTTATCTCAAAATTTATTTTTCCTCTTTATTTCGAAAATACTCCAAAAATTATGCGGGTTGTTAAACTTCCCCACTAACAATGGAATTTCGCCCTCAAAATTCGCCGAATGCCTAACTCTAAAAAAATCGGGCCAACAATCTCCAAAAATAATCTCGTCTCCAAAAAATAATTTCCTCACATCTAATGTAGATGCCTAACGCAAAACGATTCTCTAAAAATTTCTATCTCCAAATTCGTGCCACAAAAACGCAACAGAACCCAAAACTCAAGACCCGAGGGTTGTCGTATACCTAAGCTCTGATACCATTCTGTAACACCCCGCCCGCCCGGCGAGAGCGAACGGAGCGCCACTATAGATAAAACTAAACTAATCCACAATATAAAAAGGTATAGAGCATCTAAAACACACAATAAAAATAAGAGAATCTGCTAATCTGAAATATCTTCAAAATACATACAACCAAAAATCTCTCGAAATAAGACATCTAACTATCTCGAAAGAAAATAAATCGCCAATGCTCTATACAACCAAAATAAATACAATTCTTCTCATGTACTCTTGAATATTCTTCCAAAAATAATCCAAGCTAAAATCCATCTCCGATAAATCCCAAGCGCCCAAAATCCGCGCGGACCTGCCACTAAAAGAAAATATAGGGAAGTACACAATATAATAGGAAAGATGCTCAATAAATATGTTAGCCTTGAATAAAACGTCACAATACGAATACGAATATTCAAATCAGTTGCGAATCTCATAAGCAATTATATCACTATAATTTCTCAACAACACATTAACCGGGTCACCACGCCTCACCACCGTACCGCGCATATGCATTTTTTTAGCATATCCGGAAAAAGGAATATTTGCGGGTGCCCAACTTCCGTGCCATATTAAAATCTTCATGACAACATGCTCAACACCAAAAATAACACCACACGAATCAAAATTAGATTCCAACAAATATTTCCAGATTCCAATGAATTTAGAAATTAAAATATGAGTCAATAACCACAAGAAAACAACGAGAATAATACTCGCGAGATTAAGGAGCATATTGTGTAAAATCCCATACCTCAAAATCATCCCAAAATTCAGCCTCAAAATCTAATCACACCATCACGTCCCTCTCGCGAAAATAGTTAAATCTCGTTCTAGCCCAAATTCGAGAAAACACCAAATAAGCCTTCTAATCTAAGGTTGAAATCTTGAATAAGCTTGGGGCAATGGTTTGTAGATGAAAGGGAGTAATTTTGGAGAGGTCTTCTGGTTGAGAAGTTGATGAAAAAGTGATCTGAAAAGCCAAGCCACGAATTAGTTGATATATAAAGGGTTAAGAGTTTGATTAAGAAAAAAGTTCTAATCAGATACAAACACTAAAAATTTTATTCCGGATGATCGGACCGTTGGAATCACTTGATATTTTTGTTTGTTGTAGCGAACGGCGAGACAGGACTGCTGTCAAAAATTCAGCTTGATCGGACGGTCGAATTTCTAAAAATATTGTTTTTTACTAGAAAGTTTTATGTTTTGAGGACTCTTAGAGAGTTTTATATTTTGAGGACTCTTAGAGAGTTTTATATTTTGAGGAATCTTCTATATAATAAAAATTCAATTTAATATCCATTTTAATTCCGATTTCGAGACCGTTTGAAATTCTCATCTTTAAAAATAAAATCCAACATATTTGAGCAATAAGAATAATTTTATCTCAAAATTAATTTTTCCTCTTTATTTCGAAAATACCCCAAAAATTATGCGGGTTGTTACGCTTCCCCACTAACAATGGAATTTCGCCCTCGAAATTCGCCGAATGCCTAACTCTAAAAAAATCGGGCCAACAATCTCCAAAAATAATCTCGTCTCCAAAAAATAATTTCTTCACATCTAATGTAGATGCCTAACGCAAAACGATTCTCTAAAAATTACTATCTCCAAAATCATGCCACAAAAACGCAACAGAACCCAAAACTCAAGACCCGAGGGTTGTCGTATACCTAAGCTCTGATACCATTCTGTAACACCCCGCCCGCCCGGCGAGAGTGAACGGAGCGCTACTATCGATAAAACTAAACTAATCCACAATATAAAAAGGTATAGAGCATCTAAAACACAAAATAAAAATAAGAGAATCTTCTAATCTGAAATATCTTCAAAATACATACAACCAAAAATCTTTTGAAATAAGACATCTAACTATCTCGAAAGAAAATAAATCGCCAATGCTCTATACAACCAAAATAAATACAATTCTTCACATGTACTCTTGAATATTCTTCCAAAAATAATCCAAGCTAAAATCCATCTCCGATAAATCCCAAGCGCCCAAAATCCGCGCTGACCTGCCACTAAAAGAAAATATAGGGAAGTACACAATACGAAAGGAAAGATTCTCAATAAATATGTTAGCGTTGAATAAAACGTCACAATACGAATACGAATATTCAAATGAAATGCCAATCTCATAAGCAATTATATCACTATAAATTCTCAACAACACATTAACCGGGTCACCACGCCTCACCACCGTACCGCGCCTATGCATTTTTTTAACATATTTGGAAAAAGGAATATTGGCGGGTGCCCAACTTCCGTGCCATATTAAAATCTTCATGACAACATGCTCAACACCAAAAATAACACCACATGAATCAAAATTAGATTCCAACAAATATTTCCAGATTCCAATGAATTTATAAATTCAAATATGAGTCAATAACCACAAGAAAACAACGAGAATAATACTCACGAGATTAAGGAGCATAATGTGTAAACCCCCATACCTCAAAATCGTCACATAATTCAGCCTCAAAATCTAATCACACCATCACGTTCCTCTCGCGAAAATATTTAAATCTCGTTCTAGCCCAAACTCGAGAAAACACCAAATAAGCCTTCTAATCTAAGGTTGAAATCTTGAATAAGCTTGGGGCAATGGTTTGTAAATGAAAGGGAGTAATTTTGGAGAGGTCTTCTGGTTGAGAAGTTGATGAAAAAGTGATTTGAAAAACCAAGCCACGAATTAGTTGATATATAAAGGGTTAACAGTTTGATTAAGAAAAAAGTTCTAATGAGATACAAACACTAAAAATTTTGTTCCGGATGATCGGACCGTTGGAATTACTTGATATTTTAATATGTTGTAGCGAACGGTGAGACAGGACTGCTGTAAAAAATTCAGCTTGATCGGACGATTGGATTTCTAAAAATATTATTTTTTACTAGAAAGTTTTATGTTTTGAGGACTCTTAGAGAGTTTTATATTTTGAGGACTCTCCTATATAATAAAAATTCAATGAAATCTCCATTTTAATTCCGATTTCGAGACCGTTTGAAATTCTCATCTTTAAAAATAAAATCCAACATATTTGAGCCATAAAAATAATTTTATCTCAAAATTTATTTTTCCTCTTTATTTCGAAAATACCCCAAAAATTATGTGGGTTGTTACACTTCCCCACTAACAATGGAATTTCGCCCTCGAAATTCGCCGAATGCCTAACTGTAAAAAAATCGGGCCAACAATCTCCAAAAATAATCTCGTCTCCAAAAAATAATTTCCTCACATCTAATGTAGATGCCTAACGCAAAACGATTCTCTTAAAATTTCTATCTCCAAATTCGTGCCAAAAAAACGCAACAGAACTCAAAACCCAAGACCCGAGGGTTGTCGTTGTTGATGTAAAAAATTAGATCATATCTAATTATTCAATCACAGATAAATAAATGAGACAAAGAATTTTTAAAGTGGTTCAGCCTTATAAGAAAGCCCTACGTCCACTGTTATGTCATTGCTGATTGTTTGGGAATTCTCGATTACAAGTTATCTCAAGAAATTCCGGTCCCCTTACAATGAGGATTGTACAATGTATTTATAGCCTTGGGCTGTAATGTGAAAGGGTAATACATTAAATGATGTACATATGAAAGGGTGATACATTCAATGCTCCTTAAGCGTATGCGTCTGAATGATAAGCATTTATCGAACAGTCAAACTATTGGTTATCCTGCTATTAATGCTTTGTTCGAGGTGCGGCTCGGACCGCCTGAGTTGCTCGGACCGCCTAAGCTTCTCGGTGTTCAAGGGTTCCTCGGAGCGTACGACTTCCTCGGAGCGTACAAGTTCCTCGACAGTGTTTGTTGTTGCCACGTAGACTGCCACGTATCTTCACTTTATTGATCCATGTCAGCAGACTAAATTTGGTATCAACAGAAGCCCCCAATGTTTCATAGTTCAAAATTTGAGGAGTGTGAAACATTCTTTCTCGGAATATGATAGCTTTAAATAGTCCTCCTATTTTTTAGGAGTGTTTCCCTTGTCATTTCTGTTTCTGACTTGCTTTCATTTTCTTTTCACAGTTGACGAGCTGCTTCAATATAATTCTGAAGAAGGATGAAGCAATTAAAACTTCAAGCTCCTCATCTGGTGTGGAGGAAGCTCTGGCGGGCCTGACGAAGTCTTTGGAAGATTCTCGCCAGAAATATGCTACTGACAAGGCAATCTGGGAGAACAAGCTTGCCTCCACCGAGCAGGAAAAAGTTCAGGTTGTTGAAGTCTCCCAGGAGTTGGAGAAGAGAATAAAGGACTTGGAAGGGAAAAATAAAGAGCTCGACAAGAAGCTCAAAAATGCTGGAGAACTTGAGAATAAGCTCAAGGTTGCTGAAGAAGAACTGGGTCAACTTCGGGAGGTAAATCGGCAGAAGGAGGAGGTTGAAAATAAATTGAAGATTGATGAAAAACTTCTGTCCGAGCAGCGTTCCTCGGAGAAATTGAAGAGAAAACTGGTTGTGAAAAAGTCTTTCAGTGCTGGATGGGACAAGGGGTGGAACAAGGGGTTGGCTGCCATAATGTCACAAGTAGAATATGGCAGTCTCAAGTACTTCAGGGATGGATGGGTTGCTGCTCTACAGGAGATGAAAGTGGATGAAAATTCCGAACTCTTTCAGCAACACATACCTGGTCCCCCTCCAACTCCTAAAGAAGAAGAAGAGGATGAAGCTGCCTCCGAAGAGTTTTCTATGGTGATGGGATATCATCCCCCAACCATCTATCCTGCTAACGAGGAACCTCAGCAAATCATTACTTCTTCCAAGCAACTGTTGGCGCTCCCCGAGCAACTTTCTACTCCCTCCGAGCAACCTACTTCCTCGTCCCAGCCTCCCGAGAAGGTTTTGGGAGACAAGGAAAAGGTGTAGAGTTGTTCGGGTTTCTCTTTATATTTTTCTTTTATCAAATGTAACCATGAATATGTAACTCCGAACCTTGTACTTCTGATCTTCATGATATAATAAAACTTAAACTTGCGTTTATTCATACTATTGTCTCTTCTTCATACTCTGTCTTGATTCTTATTGATTATTGCTTTTCTTCCTCTGCTAGTTTCTGGACAGGATGGAATTATTATCTGCTCACGATACCAAGCTGCTGAGATAATGCAATGATTTTTTAAAGCTGGTCACACAGATCTGAGTGCAGCACAAGTCGTCGACATCCTCGGTCAAGATGATTATGAACAAGCAGTTGAAGCATACCAATATCTCAAATGTCTACTTGATCGAGCAGTGGCCAATAATGTGGCTTATTATGACATGATCGAGGATCTCCAAGGCACCCTCGAAGAACTTCAGCAACAAAACAAAGAATCCACTGCCCTTTTGCATGAGGGGTATGAGAAGAAGTATCAGCAACTCAATGCTGACAAGGGGTACGAGAAGCGATTTGCTGGCTACGAGGTGAGGGAGAGAACTCTGAGGGGCGAAGTCGAGGAATGCATACAGATAGCTTAACTATTAGAGCAAGAAAATAACAACCTGCAAAAAGAGTTGTCTCAGTTGAAGTCTGCAGCTTCCACTTCAAATGCCTTGATCCCAGTGACTGATGAGGGATTCTCGTTCTTAGAGGTGGAGAACGCCAACTTGAGGGACGAGTTGGAAACCTTGAAGAGGTCTGGCCCTTCTACACCTTCTCGTGGTCGAGCAAGAGCTCCTCGGGGACGAGCAAGAGCAGCTCGAATTCCTGTCGAGGAACAGAGGACTCAGTCTGCCTTAGAAAACCATGCCTTCCAATTAATGGCAAAGAACCAGGCTTTGGCTGAAATGTCAAAGAAGATTAGGGACCTGGAAGAGAAGCTCTCAGCGCAGAAATCAGTTTTGGATAATAAGGAGCTATTCATCCAAAATCTCCATGAGCAGTTGGAAAGACTAACATATCAATTCCACAAATAGCCCAGGGAGTTCTGGATGGCTGGATACAATGAATCTCTCTATCACTTGGACGATCGTATCCAGAATGCCAATAATGAGGGCTACAAGCAAGGCTGGTTGAATGCCTTAGGTGTGTTGCAACTCGAACAGGGTCATTAACTGTGGGACTATCATGATCCTGGGCTGCTCGACCTACCTGTGCCACCATACAAACTTGATATGAGTTGGATCCCTGCTCGGGCCATTCCTCGATGCTTAATTTCCAAGTATCTCAGCGACTACAATCTCCATTCAAATGTTGAAGTATCTCATCCCGAGCACCTTCTAGATCGACCATCCGTGATGAATATCAGGATGTTAAAATATTTTAACTTCATAAATTCTCCTCTTGCTTTAAATGATCCTCCTACTGGCGAGGAACCTGTTTCAAAAGCAGAGGGGAAGAAACCAATATAGTAGAAATTTTAATGTAACACTTAGTGTACATTTCATTACCAATGTAATCTATTCTTTGATTTAATGAAAGACTTTCATTTTTGTTCGCAATTTTAACTGCTATTGTCTTGTAAAACACTTTATATCTGTGCATGTGTATCTGATAAAAAGATAACAATATTGTGTAGTTTGTCGATCAACTTATTGTCGAGTAGTTTGAACTTGTGGTAGTAATTTGGCAAAAATAATATTTTGTTTCTCGACCAACTTAGTAATAATTAAAAAGTTACGAGTATAAAAAATGTTGCTCGATCACTTTAAATTTTACTTGTCGACCAACTATAGTTAGTGGGTTTTTATCCCGACCAGCCATAGTTGGTAGATTTTTCTCTTAAATGTTTCCGACCAACCAAGGTCGGTAAATTTTCCTTGTCGACCAACTACAGTTGGTGGGTTTCTATCCCCGACCAGCCATAGTTAGTCTTTTTAAAATAATTTTACCTCCCGACCAACTCAAGTTTGCATTTTCGAGAATATATTTACTTCCTAACCGACATAAGTTGGCATTTTTAGGAATACTTTTATTTCCCGAGAAAAATATAGTTTTATTTCCCTTAGGAATACAAATTTTACTTCCCGGAGGAATACAAGTAGCTTTACTTCCCGGAGGAATATTGGTAGCTTTACTTCCCGGAGGAATATTGGTAGCTTTACTTCCACTTCCCGGAGGAATATAGGTAGCTTTACTTCTCGGAGGAATATTGGTAGCTTTACTTCCCGGAGGAATATTGGTAGCTTTACTTCCCGGAGGAATATAGGTAGCTTTACTTCCCGGAGGAATATTGGTACCTTTACTTCCTGGAGGAATATAGGTAGCTTTACTTCCCGGGGGAATATTGGTTTCTCGACCAACCTTAGTTGGCATTTTAGAGAAAAAATTTGAGTAGCCTGAGCTTTGCCGAGTAGTGTGTAGCACTAGTATTCCCCGAAAAACTTTCAATAAAAAGAAAGAATTCGGCAGAATATCTTCATTTTATTCATCACTGATAATACTTGCGTAGGTGCTCTGCGTTCCATGTGTTCTTAAACTCCTCCCCTTCTAAAGTTGCTATTCGGTAAGTTCCTGGTCGAACAACTTCTGTAACTCGGTATGGTCCATGCCAGTTTGCCTCCAGTTTGTTGTGCTTTTGAATTACTTTCTTCACCACATAGATTCATTCTTTCAGGTCACCCTTCTTCACCCTCTTATTATAGAATAGAGTTGTTCATTGTTGGTATGCAACATTTCTGATGGCTGCTTCTTCTCTAACTTCCTCGAGCATGTCTAAATCCAATCTTCTCATTAAGTCGCTGACAGGGGAAATGAAATTCAGTACCCTGTGTGTTGGGAGGCCCAACTCGGCAGGTATAACAGCTTCACTTCCAAACGCTAGCATATATGGAGATTCTCCAGTTGCTACTCGGGGAGTAGTGCAGTAAGCCCATAGTACTGACTGTAACTCGTGGATCCAATTTGCTTTCGCCCCGTCCAGTCTTTTCTTCAAACCATTCAGCAGTGTTCTGTTTGTCACTTCAGTTTGTCCATTGCTTTGAGGGTGGCCTGGTGCTGAGTGGATCTTCAACACATTTGATTGATGACAATAGGCAGCGAACTCCTTGTTATCGAATTGTGTTCCATGGTTTGTGATGAAAGCATGAGGAAGACCATATCGACAAATGATGTTCTTCCAAATAATTGGTACACCTTCTCGTACGTCATATCAATGAGAGGCTTAGCTTCTACCCACTTAGTAAAATAATCCATTGCGACGACGAGGTATTTGAACCTTCCTCTAGTCGTTGGCAGTGGTCCAACCAAATCTATTACCCACATGGAAAATGGCCAAGGGGAAGTGATGGGTGTCAACAATGCCTGTGGAGTTCTTCAGATGGAGGAAAAGAACTGGCACTTATCACATTTCTTGGCATAGGCTACACAATCAGCCCTCATCGTCGCCCAGTAATATTCTTGCGTCATCATCCTTTGCAAAAGCGTACGACTTGCTACATGTGCTCCACAGGACCCTTCATGGATCTCTTCAATCAATTCTTTCACCTCGGAGGGATGTACACATCTTTTCAAACCTACCATAATTCCTCGTCTATATTAAATACCGTTAGTTAATACATATCGAGCAGCTTTAAACTTCAATTTCTTGGTTGCGAGCTTGTCAATTGGTAATTCTCCCTCCTCAATATATGCCCTGATGGGATCCATCCAAGATGTTCCTAAATCAAGGGTGATAAAGTTCATCGCCAAATCTTCATCTATACTCCGACCAGCTAAAACTTCAATTGGGATTGTTCTTCGTAGCTCGGTACGAGTAGCTGATGCTAATCGAGCTAAGGCATCTGCTCTTGCATTCTCCATTCTTGGTATTCTGATAAGCTAAATAGCAGCAAATTTTGATACCAACTCCATCACCTTTGCATGGTATTTGATTATTAATTCTCCTTTGGCTGCAATCATGGCCTCATACTTAGCCTCATTATTGGAAGCTTTGAATTGGAAACGTAGGGCGTACTCCATGTCGACCTCGTCCAGAGTGCTCAAAACTATCCCTGCCCCACTGCCTGTTGTGCAAGATGAGCCATTTACATATAGCCTCCATATAAGTAACTCGTCTTCAAACTTCTGATCTGACAGAGTTCCTCAGCGAAATATTTGTTTCTTCCTTTCATCTTCCCCTGATATTTCTCGCTCTTCGTCGATCATCTTTTCTTGCCCTTTTACCAACCGGAGTTGGTCTGAGCTCGAATTTGATGATCCCGTAACATCCACTTGCTCTTTTACCAACCGGAGTTGGTCTGAGCTTGTGTTTGTTGATCCTGTAACATCCACAGGTTGATCAATGAGAAACTTTTGCTCCTCGGGGGTATCAGGATAAGTGAACTCTGCTATAAAATCCACTACAGCTTGCCCTTTTAGCGATGATCTGGGTTCATAGACTATATCGTATTCTCCGAGCTCTATTGCCCAGTACATCAATCTCTTTGATTTTTCTGGTTTATGAAGGGCTTGTCTCAACGGCATATCAGTATATACGACTATAGTATGAGCCTGGATGTATGGCCTCATTCTTCTACTCACCTTTATCAGCGCCAGTGCTAACTTTTCCAGCCTTGGATATCTGATCTCTGCTCCTCGGAAGGCCTTACTTGTGTAATAGATTAGTTTTTGTACTCCATTCTCCACTCTTAATAATGCCGAGCTAACTACATTCTCCGATACTGCTAGGTACAAGTATAATTTTTCTCCCATCACTGGCCTGGATAACAGTGGAGGTGATCCCAAGTAGTTCTTCAAGTCTTGAAAAGCATTCTCACATTCATCATTCCACTCAAAAGTCTTTCGGAGTGTCTTGAAGAATGGGAGGCATCTATCAGTTGCTCGCGATACAAATCTGTTGAGTGCTGCTACTCGTCCTATAAGACTTTTCACCTCTTTCTTCGTCGTTGGAGATCGCAGCCCTAATAGAGCTTTGATCTTTTCAGGATTCGCCTCAATGCCTCGTTGGTTGACAATGTATCCGAGAAACATGCCTTCTCGTACTCCAAATATGCACTTCGTCGGGCTCAACTTCATTTGGTATTTATCTAGTTGATCAAAAGTCTGACTTAAGTCAACTAGATGATCGGTAACTTTCTTGCTCTTTGTCAGCATATCGCCAACATAGACTTCCATATTGCAACTGATTTGTTCAGCAAAGACTTTGTTCATCAGCCTCTGATATGTCGCACCTGCATTTTTCAAACCAAAAGACATAACATTATAACAATAAGTTCCCCTAGGGGTAATGAAAGAAGTACTCTCCTTGTCTTCAGGTTTCATTTTAATCTGATTGTAGCCAGAATAAGCATCCATGAAGCTCAACAGCTCGTGTCCCGAGGTTGCATCGACTAGTTGATCAATTCGGGGCCATGGAAAGTGATCCTTTGGACATGCTTTGTTGAGGTCGGTGAAATCTACACACATCCTCTATTTGTTGTTCTTCTTCTTTACCATCACCACATTGGCTAACCAGTCTGGATATTTAACATCTTCAATGAAGCAAGATTTTTGGAGCTTCTCAACTTCCTCCTGTATAGCTTGATTCTTCTCGGGGCTGAACACTCTTCTTCTCTGCTTCACTGGCTTGATTTCCTTATTCACATTGAGTTCGCGACATAACAAATTTGGATCTATTCCTGGCATATCCTCGTGACTCCACGCAAGAGTTTGCTTTCTGCTTCTAAGGAAAGTTATCAATTCCTATTTTAGTGAGGTTTCCAACGACGAACCTATTTGAGTAGTTCGTTCAGGGTGCTCATCGTCCAGAATGATGTTTTCAGTAGCTTCCACCACTTGAGCCTTCACAAGTTGCGACTCATCTCTAGGATCTAATGTTTCAATTTTTGCCCCTTCTTCCACTTGATAAGTAGTACTCTTTTTCCTTGATTCCTTCAGTTCTTCTTGCTCGGCGGATGAATAATAACATTCCCGAGCTACTTTCTGGTCACCCTTCACAACTCCTACTCCAAAATTTGTTGGAAATTTTAGGCATTGATGTATTGTAGATGATACAGCCTTAAACTTCTTCAATCCTACTCTTCCCATGATGATGTTGTATGATGATTGAACATTCTTATCCATCACGAAGAAGCGTATTCTTTCTGTTCGACAAGCAGTCCACGTACCAATGAATATATCCAACTTGATCGTCCCAAGTGGAAATACTTTCTCGCCAGCAAAACCGAGGAGGGGTCCATGATAAGGCTCCAGTTGAGATAACTTTAGATTTAAACTATCGAAGCACGAGTAGAACATGATGTCTGTCGAGCTACCATTGTCGACCAGTACTCTTGAAATCATTACCTCCTTCATTCTTATCTTGATCACCAATGGGTCATCATGAGGATATAGAACACCTGCAAGATCATTCTTTGAGAACCCAATGACTAACTTCTCTTTGTTCACCTTTCTCGGGTGATCCTCCTTAGCTAGATTTATTCGTTGAATGTACGATCAAGCTTGAGCCTCACAGAGGTAAGATTTTCTCTCGGCAGTACGGTCTCCTCCTCCTGCATCTCCACCTGTTATAACATTACAGTCAAATGACCTAAAGCGTATTAAAAATACCTCTCGTTCTGGCTGCCTTTGTCTCTTGGGAAGATCGGGGCCATCTTCTGGATCAACTTCATGGTTTCTTTTCCTGTTTTCCTCTGCTCGACGAGGAGATCTAGTCTTCTCTCTTGCTCGGTCGTTATTTCTTCTTTCGTTTCCACGATCAACATACTTTGATAGCTTTCCTCGTCTGATGAGTGTTTCAATCTCATTCTGAAGAGCTATGCAATTTTTGGTCATATGGCCATGATCTTTATGAAACTCGCAATACTTTGCCTTATTCCTCTTATGAGGGTCTACCTTCATTTTCTCTGGCTAGTTTAATTCCTCGTTGTTCTTGATTTCCTCCAGAACATGGTTGATATCCTTCTTCAAAGGAGTATAATTATCATATTTCTTCATCACGTCCCATATTGACCTGTTTTTTGAATGTTTGTCATTACCATTGTTCTTATGCTCTTTCTTCTTAGCTTTATCGCCTTCCACCTTGGTTTCTTTGGCATTCATATTCTTCTTCGCAGCCATAGCCTCCTCGGCATTCATAATCTTGGACGCTTTTCCCATTAGGTCTGACATGGTTCTAGGTGGATCTTTGGCCAAAGTGTAGTACAACTTGTTGGGAAGTAGTTCACTCATCAAAGCAGTAATAGCTGTCTTCTCCTCATAATCAATGACTTCAAGTTTCTCGTTATTAAAATGAGTTATATAATCTCTTGTACTCTCACCATCTTTTTGTCTAACACTTAACAAATGTGCTACGCGTTTAACTAGCTTTGCCCCAAAACAAAATTTCCCAATGAATAACTCGGCCAGTTGAAGAAAGGTTGAAATCTTACCCCGAGGAAGATTATTATACCATATTTGAGCAGATCCGGTAAGAATTCCTGAGAATGCTCTGCATCTCATCTCATCTGGAACAACATAGATGTCGGCTGCAGCCTGGTATTGTTCTATATGAAAGACAGGGTCAGTCTTTCCATCATATTTGGGGGTCACAACAGGTGCTTTGAACTTTGATGGTGTTGGAAAATCTACAATGAACTGGACAAAAGGTGTTCCTCGAACAAAGGTTCGTTGTAGGGGGTTCTTAGCTTTAACCATTTCTCCCAATCTATCCTCGAGCCTTTGAATAGAGCCTTTCCATGCATCATTTCCTTCCTCGGGCCTATTGGTTCGAGCAACTGATCGCGTTGATGTGGCTTCCTGGGATTTCTCTTGACGAGCACCTGGTCGCGACTGGGCATATCCTTCCCTTAAGGCTGATGGTCGTCGAAAACTCCTCGATGGGGATCTAGGAGGACTTTTGCTCCTCCTAGGACCTAATCGATCGAAAGGAGATACTTTGCTTAATCTTTCTAGCGCACTGGCCCTTTCTGGGGAGAGAGTGATACGTTGTTCAGTATTTGTGGCTCGCGCTGACGAAGTTCGTCCAGGTTGATAAGAAAAATCTTCAGACTCCTCATTGCGATATGAATTGGTACGCCTATTACGTGAAGAAGATGCACGTGTATTTCTTTTAATACTTCGTGGTCTTGAATGGGTTGGTGCACCGCCATGGAGGGTTCGTATGAGTTGACGCATAGTTTCTTGCATGACGGTCTGGCCCAGAGCCAAATTTATCATTATTCCAGCCAGATCTGGAATATTTGGCGGAGCAGATGGATTTGGAGGGCTTCCAGCGTTTCGATTGCTTGATTCTGGAATATCAGCCATTTGTGATGGATTGTTTTTTATGGAAAAACGATATTACCAGTCGTTCCCAAAGACGGGGCCAATCTGTTGACGTAAAAAATTAGATCATATCTAATTATTCAATCACAGATAAATAAATGAGACAAAGAATTTTTAAAGTGGTTCAGCCTTATAAGAATGGCCTACGTCCACTGTTATGTCATTGCTGATTGTTTGGGAATTCTCGATTACAAGTTATCTCAAGAAATTCCGGTCCCCTTACAATGAGGATTGTATAATGTATTTATAGCCTTGGGCTGTAATGTGAAAGGGTAAAACATTAAATGATGTATATATGAAAGGGTGATACATTCAATGCTCCTTAAGCGTATGCGTCTGAATGATAAGCATTTATCGAATAGTCAAACTATTGGTTATCCTGCTATTAATGCTTTGTTCGAGGTGCGGCTCGGACCGCCTGAGTTGCTCGGACCGCCTAAGCTTCTCGGTGTTCAAGGGTTCCTCGGAGCGTACGACTTCCTCGACAGTGTTTGTTGTTGCCACGTAGACTGCCACGTGTCTTCACTTTATTGATCCATGTCAGCAGACTAAATTTGGAATCAACAGTCGTATACCTAAGCTCTGATACCATTCTGTAACACCCCGCCCGCCCGACGAGAGCGAACGGAGCGCTACTATCGATAAAACTAAACTAATCCACAATATAAAAAGGTATAGAGCATCTAAAACACACAATAAAAATAAGAGAATCTGCTAATCTGAAATATCTTCAAAATACATACAACAAAAAATCTCTCGAAATAAGACATCTAACTATCTCGAAAGAAAATAAATCGCCAATGCTCTATACAACCAAAATAAATACAATTTTCTCATGTACTCTTGAATATTCTTCCAAAAATAATCCAAGCTAAAATCCATCTCCGATAAATCCCAAGCGCCCAAAATCCGCGCTGACCTACCACTAACAGAAAATATAGGGAAGTACACAATACGAAAGGAAAGATGCTCAATAAATATGTTAGCGTTGAATAAAACGTCACAATACGAATACGAATATTCAAATCAAATGCGAATCTCATAAGCAATTATATCACTATAATTTCTCAACAACACATTAACCGGTTCACCATGCCTCACCACCGTACCGCGCCTATGCATTTTTTTAGCATATCCGGAAAAAGGAATATTGGCGGGTGCCCAACTTCCGTGCCATATTAAAATCTTCATGACAACATGCTCAACACCAAAAATAACACCACACGAATCAAAATTAGATTCCAACAAATATTTCCAGATTCCAATGAATTTAGAAATTCATATATGAGTCAATAACCACAAGAAAACAACGAGAATAATACTCGCGAGATTAAGGAGCATATTGTGTAAAACCCCATACCTCAAAATCATCACATAACTCAGCCTCAAAATCTAATCACACCATCACGTTCCTCTCGCGAAAATAATTAAATCTCATTCTAGCCCAAACTCGAGAAAACACCAAATAAGACTTCTAACCTAAGGTTGAAATCTTGAATAAACTTGGAGAAATGGTTTGTAGATGAAAAGGAGTAATTTTGGAGAGGTCTTCTGGTTGAGAAGTTGATGAAAAAGTGATTTGAAAAGCCAAGCCACGAATTAGTTGATATATAAAGGGTTAAGAGTTTGATTAAGAAAAAAGTTCTAATTAGATACAAACACTAAAAATTTTATTCCGGATGATCGGACCGTTGGAATTACTTGAAATTCTAATATGTTGTAACGAACGGCGAGACGGGACTGCTGTCAAAAATTCAGCTTGATCGGAGTGTCGGATTTCTAAAAATATTATTTTTTACTAGAAATTTTTATGTTTTGAGGACTCTTAGAGAGTTTTATATTTTGAGGACTCTTCTATATAATAAAAATTCAATTAAATCTCCATTTTAATTCCGATTTCGAGACCGTTTGAAATTCTCATCTTTAAAAATATAATCCAACATATTTGAGCAATTAAAATAATTTTATCTCAAAATTTATTTTTCCTCTTTATTTTGGAAATACACCAAAAATTATGCGGGTTGTTACACTTCCCAACTAACAATGGAATTCGCCCTCGAAATTCGTCGAATGCCTAACCCTAAAAAAATCAGGCCAACAATCTCCAAAAATAATCTCGTCTCCAAAAAATAATTTCCTCACATCTAATGTAGATGCCTAAGGCAAAACGATTTTCTAAAAATTTCTATCTCCAAATTCGTGCCACAAAAACGCAATAGAACCCAAAACCCAATACCCGAGGGTTGTCGTATACCTAAGCTCTGATATCATTCTGTAAGACCCCGCCCGCCCGCCCGGCGAGAACGAACGGAGCGCTACTATCGATAAAACTAAACTAATCCACAATATAAAAAGGTATAGAGCATCTAAAACACACAATAAAAATAAGAGAATTTGCTAATCTGAAATATCTTCAAAATACATACAACCAAAAATCTCTCGAAATAAGACATGTAACTATCTCGAAAGAAAATAAATCGCCAATGCTCTATACAACCAAAATAAATACAATTCTTCTCATGTACTCTTGAATATTCTTCCAAAAATAATCCAAGCTAAAATCCATCTCCGATAAATCCCAAGCGCCCAAAATCCGCGCTGACCTGCCACTAAAAGAAAATATATGGAAGTACACAATACGACAGGAAAGATGCTCAATAAATATGTTAGCGTTGAATAAAACGTCACAAAACGAATACGAATATTCAAATCAAATGCGAATCTCATAAGCAATTATATCACTATAATTTCTCAACAACACATTAACCGGGTCACCGCGGCTCACCACCGTACCGCGCCTATGCATTTTTTTTAACATATCCGAAAAAAGGAATATTGGCGGGTGCCCAACTTTCGTGCCATATTAAAATATTCATGACAACTTTCTCAACACCAAAAATAACACCACATGAATCAAAATTAGATTCCAACAAATATTTCCAGATTTCAATGAATTTAGAAATTCAAATATGAGTCAATAACCACAAGAAAACAACGAGAATAATACTCGCGACATTAAGGAGGATATTGTGTAAAACCCCATACCTCAAAATCATCACGTAATTCAGCCTCAAAATCTAATCAGACCATCACGTTCCTCTCGCGAAAATAATTAAATCTCGTTCTAGCCCAAACTCGAGAAAACACGAAATAAGCCTTCTAATCTAAGGTTGAAATTTTGAATAAGCTTGGGGCAATGGTTTGTAGGTGAAAGGGTATAATTTTGGAGAGGTCTTCTGGTTGAGAAGTTGATGAAAAAGTGATTTGAAAAGCCAAGCCACGAATTAGTTTATATATAAAGGGTTAAGAGTTTGATTAAGAAAAAAGTTCTAATCAGATACAAACACTAAATTTTTTATTCCGGGTGATCGGACCATTGGAATTTCATGATATTTTAAAATGTTGTAGCGAACGGCGAGACAGGACTGCTGTCAAAAATTCAGCTTGATCGGACGGTCGAATTTCTAAAAATATTATTTTTTACTAGAAAGTTTTATGTTTTGAGGACTCTTAAAGAGTTTTATATTTTGAGGACTCTTAGAGAGTTTTATATTTTGGGGACTCTTCTATATAATAAAAATCCAATTAAATCTCCATTTTAATTCCGATTTCGAGACCGTTTGAAATTCTCATCTTTAAAAATATAATCCAACATATTTGAGCAATAAAAATAATTTTATCTCAAAATTTATTTTTCCTCTTTATTTTGAAAATACCCCAAAAATTATGCGGGTTGTTACACCTCCCCACTAACAATGGAATTTCTCCCTCGAAATTCGCCGAATGCCTAACTCTAAAAAAATCGGGCCAACAATCTCCAAAAATAATCTCGTCTCCAAAAAATAATTTCCTCACATCTAATGTAGATGCCTAACGCAAAACGATTCTCTAAAAATTTCTATCTCCAAATTCGTGCCACAAAAACGCAGCAGAACCCAAAACCCAAGACCCGAGGGTTCTCGTATACCTAAGCTCTGATACCATTCTGTAACACCCCGCCCGCCCGGCGAGAGCGAACGGAGCGCTACTATCGATAAAACTAAACTAATCCACAATATAAAAAGGTATAGAGCATCTAAAACACACAATAAAAATAAGAGAATCTGCTAATCTGAAATATCTTCAAAATACATACAACCAAAAATCTCTCGAAATAAGACATCTAACTATCTCAAAAGAAAATAAATCGCCAATGCTCTATACAACCAAAATAAATACAATTCTTCTCATGTACTCTTGAATATTCTTCTAAAAATAATCCATGCTAAAATCCATCTCCGATAAATCCCAAGCGCCCAAAATCCGCGCTGACCTGCCACTAAAAGAAAATATATGGAAGTACACAATACGACAGGAAAGATGCTCAATAAATATGTTAGCGTTGAATAAAACGTCACAAAACGAATACGAATATTCAAATCAAATGCGAATCTCATAAGCAATTATATCACTATAATTTCTCAACAACACATTAACCGGGTCACCGCGCCTCACCACCGTAGCGCGCCTATGCATTTTTTTTAGCATATCCGAAAAAAGGAATATTGGCGGGTGCCCAACTTTCGTGCCATATTAAAATATTCATGACAACTTTCTCAACACCAAAAATAACACCACATGAATCAAAATTAGATTCCAACAAATATTTCCAGATTCCAATGAATTTACAAATTCAAATAGGAGTCAATAACCACAAGAAAACAACGAGAATAATACTCGCGACATTAAGGAGGATATTGTGTAAAACCCCATACCTCAAAATCATCACGTAATTCAGCCTCAAAATCTAATCACACCATCACGTTCCTTTCGCGAAAATAATTAAATCTCGTTCTAGCCCAAACTCGAGAAAACACGAAATAAGCCTTCTAATCTAAGGTTGAAATTTTGAATAAGCTTGGGGCAATGGTTTGTAGGTGAAAGGGTATAATTTTGGAGAGGTCTTCTGGTTGAGAAGTTGATGAAAAAGTGATTTGAAAAGCCAAGCCACGAATTAGTTGATATATAAAGGGTTAAGAGTTTGATTAAGAAAAAAGTTATAATCAGATACAAACACTAAATTTTTTATTCCGGGTGATCGGACCATTGGAATTTCATGATATTTTAAAATGTTGTAGCGAACGGCGAGACAGGACTGCTGTCAAAAATTCAGCTTGATCGGACGGTCGAATTTCTAAAAATATTATTTTTTACTAGAAAGTTTTATGTTTTGAGGACTCTTAAAGAGTTTTATATTTTGAGGACTCTTAGAGAGTTTTATATTTTGGGGACTCTTCTATATAATAAAAATCCAATTAAATCTCCATTTTAATTCCGATTTCGAGACCGTTTGAAATTCTCATCTTTAAAAATATAATCCAACATATTTGAGCAATAAAAATAATTTTATCTCAAAATTTATTTTTCCTCTTTATTTTGAAAATACCCCAAAAATTATGCGGGTTGTTACACCTCCCCACTAACAATGGAATTTCGCCCTCGAAATTCGCCGAATGCCTAACTCTAAAAAAATCGGGCCAACAATCTCCAAAAATAATCTCGTCTCCAAAAAATAATTTCCTCACATCTAATGTAGATGTCTAACGCAAAACGATTCTCTAAAAATTTCTATCTCCAAATTCATGCCACAAAAACGCTGCAGAACCCAAAACCCAAGACCCGAGGGTTCTCGTATACCTAAGCTCTGATACCATTCTGTAACACCCCGCCCGCCCGGCGAGAGCGAACGGAGCGCTACTATCGATAAAACTAAACTAATCCACAATATAAAAAGGTATAGAGCATCTAAAACACACAATAAAAATAAGAGAATCTGCTAATCTGAAACATGTTCAAAATACATACAACCAAAAATCTCTCGAAATAAGACATCTAACTATCTCGAAAGAAAATAAATCGCCAATGCTCTATACAACCAAAATAAATACAATTCTTCTCATGTACTCTTGAATATTCTTCCAAAAATAATCCAAGATAAAATCCATCTCCGATAAATCCCAAGCGCCCAAAATCCGCGCTGACCTACCACTAAAAGAAAAATATAGGGAAGTACACAATACGAGAGGAAAGATGCTCAATAAATATGTTAGCGTTGAATAAAACGTCACAATACGAATACGAATATTCAAATCAAATTAGAATCTCATAAGCAATTATATCACTATAATTTCTAAACAACACATGAACCAGATCACCACGCCTCACCACCGTACCGCGCCTATGAATTTTTTTAGCATATCCGGAAAAAGGAATATTGGCGGGTGCCCAACTTCCGTGCCATATTAAAATCTTGAGGACAACATGCTCAACACCAAAAATAACACCACACGAATCAAAATTAGATTCCAACAAATATTTCCAGATTCCAATGAATTTAGAAATTCAAATATGAGTCAATAACCACAAGAAAACAACGAGAATAATACTCGCGAGATTAAGGAGCATATTGTGTAAAACCCCATACCTCAAAATCATCACATAATTCAGCCTCAAAATCTAATCACACCATCACGTTCCTCTCGCGAAAAGAATTAAATCTCATTCTAGCCTAAACTCGAGAAAACACCAAATAAGCATTCTAATCTAAGGTTGAAATCTTGAATAAGCTTGGGGAAAAGGTTTGTAGATGAAAGGGAGTAATTTTGGAGAGGTCTTCTGGTTGATAAGTTGATGAAAAAGTGATTTGAAAAGCCAAGCCACGAATTAGTTGATATATAAAGGGTTAAGAGTTTGATTAAGAAAAAAGTTCTAATTAGATTAAAATACTAAAAAATTTATTTCGGATGATTAGACCGTTGGAATTACTTGAAATTTCAAAATGTTGTAACGAACGGCGAGACAGGACTGCTGTAAAAAATTCAGCTTGATCGGACGGTCGGCTTTCTAATAATATTATTTTTTACTAGAAAGTTTTATGTTTTGAGGACTCTTAGAGAGTTTAATATTTTGAGGACTGTTCTATATAATAAAAATTCATTTAAATCTCCATTTTAATTCCGATTTCGAGACCGTTTGAAATTCTCATCTTTAAAAATAAAATCCAACATATTTGAGCAATAAAAATAATTTTATCTCAAAATTTATTTTTCCTCTTTATTTTGAAAATACCCCAAAATTATGCGGGTTGTTACACTTCCCCACTAACAATGGAATTTCGCCCTCGAAATTCGCCGAATGCCTAACTCTAAAAAAATCGGGCCAACAATCTCCAAAAATAATCTCGTCTCCAAAAAATCATTTCCTCACATCTAATGTAGATGCCTAACGCAAAACGATTTTCTAAAAGTTTCTATCTCCAAATTCGTGCCACAAAAACGCAATAGAACCCAAAACCCAAGACCCGAGGGTTGTCGTATACCTAAGCTCTGATACCATTCTGTAACACCCCGCCCGCCCGGCGAGAGCGAACGGAGCGCTACTATCGATAAAACTAAACTAATCCACAATATAAAAAGTTATAGAGCATCTAAAACACACAATAAAAATAAGAGAATCTTCTAATCTGAAATATCTTCAAAATAGATACAACCAAAAATCTCTCGAAATAAGACATCTAACTATCTCGAAAGAAAATAAATCGCCAATGCTCTATACAACCAAAATAAATACAATTCTTCACATGTACTCTTGAATATTCTTCCAAAAATAATCCAAGCTAAAATCCATCTCCGATAAATCCCAAGCGCCCAAAATCCGCGCTGACTTGCCACTAAAATAAAATATAGGGAAGTACACAATACGACCGGAAAGATGCTCAATAAATATGTTAGCGTTGAATAAAACGTCACAATACGAATACGAATATTCAAATCAAATGCGAATCTCATAAACAATTATATCACTATAATTTCTCAACAACACATTAACCGGGTCACCGCGCCTCACCACCGTAGCGCGCCTATGCATTTTTTTAGCATATCCGGAAAAAGGAATATTGGCGGGTGCCCAACTTTCGTGCCATATTAAAATATTCATGACAACATGCTCAACACCAAAAATAACACCACATGAATCAAAATTAGATTCCAACAAATATTTCTAGATTCCAATGAATTTAGAAATTCAAATATGAGTCAATAACCACAAGAAAACAACGAGAATAATACTCGCGATATTAAGGAGGCTATTGTGTAAAACCCCATACTACAAAATCACCACATAATTCAGCCTCAAAATCTAATCACACCATCACGTTCCTCTCGCGAAAATAATTAAATCTTGTTCTAGCCCAAACTCGAGAAAACACCAAATAAGCCTTCTAATCTAAGGTTGAAATTTTGAATAAGCTTGGGGCAATGGTTTGTAGATGAAAGGGTGTAATTTTGAAGAGGTCTTCTGGTTGAGAAGTTGATGAAAAAGTGATTTGAAAAGCCAAGCCACGAATTAGTTGATATATAGAGGGTTAAGAGTTTGATTAAGAAAAAAGTTCTAATCAGATACAAACACTAATTTTTTTATTTCGGGTGATCGGACCGTTGGAATTTCATGATATTTTAACATGTTGTAGCGAACGGCGAGACAGGACAGCTGTCAAAAATTTAGCTTGATCGGACGGTCGAATTTCTAAAAATATTATTTTTTACTGGAGAGTTTTATGTTTTGAGGACTCTTAGAGAGTTTTATATTTTGAGGACTCTTAGAGAGTTTTATATTTTGAGGACTCTTCTATATAATAAAAATTCAATTTAATCTCCATTTTAATTCCAATTTCGAGACCGTTTGAAATTCTCATCTTTAAAAATAAAATCCAACATATTTGAGCAATAAAAATAATTTTATCTCAAAATTTATTTTTCCTCTTTATTTTGAAAATACCCCAAAAATTATGCGGGTTGTTACACTTTCCCACTAACAATGGAATTTCGCCCTCGAAATTCGCCGAATGCCAAACTCTAAAAAAATCGGGCCAACAATCTCCAAAAATAATCTCGTCTCCAAAAAATAATTTCCTCACATCTAATGTAGATGCCTAACGCAAAACGATTCTCTAAAAATTTCTATCTCCAAATTCGTGCCACAAAAACGCAGCAGAACCCAAAACCCAAGACCCGAGGGTTGTCTTATACCTATGCTCTGATACCATTCTGTAAGACCCCGCCCGCCCGGCGAGAGCGAACGGAGCACTACTATCGATAAAACTAAACTAATCCACAACATAAAAAGGTATAGAGCATCTAAAACACACAATAAAAATAAGAGAATCTGCTAATCTGAAATATCTTCAAAATACATACAACCAAAAATCTCTCGAAATAAGACATCTAACTAGCTCGAAAGAAAATAAATCGCCAATGCTCTATACAACCAAAATAAATACAATTCTTCTCATGTACTCTTGAATATTCTTCCAAAAATAATCCAAGCAAAAATCCATCTCCGATAAATCCCAAGCGCCCAAAATCCGCGCTGACCTGCCACTAAAAGAAAATATAGGGAAGTACACAATACGACTGGAAAGATGCTCAATAAATATGTTAGCGTTGAATAAAACGTCACAATACGAATACGAATATTCAAATCAAATTCGAATCTCATAAGCAATTATATCACTATAATTTCTCAACAACACATTAACCGGGTCACCGCGCCTCACCACCGTACCGCGCCTATGCATTTTTTTAGCATATCCGGAAAAAGGAATATTGGCGGGTGCCCAACTTTCGTGCCATATTAAAATATTCATGACAACATGCTCAACACCAAAAATAACACCACACGAATCAAAATTAGATTCCAACAAATATTTTCAGATTCCAATGAATTTAGAAATTCAAATATGAGTCAATAACCACAAGAAAACAACGAGAATAGTATTCGCGAGATTAAGGAGGATATTGTGTAAAACCCCATACTACAAAATCATCACATAATTCAGCCTCAAAATCTAATCACACCATCACGTTCCTCTCGCGAAAATAATTAAATCTCGTTCTAGCCCAAACTCGAGATAACACCAAATAAGCCTTCTAATCTAAGGTTGAAATTTTGAATAAGCTTGGGGCAATGGTTTGTAGATGAAAGGGTGTAATTTTGGAGAGGTCTTCTGGTTGAGAAGTTGATGAAAAAGTGATTTGAAAAGCCAAGCCACGAATTAGTTGATATATAGAGGGTTAAGAGTTTGATTAAGAAAAAAGTTCTAATCAGATACAAACACTAATTTTTTTATTCCGGGTGATCGGACCGTTGGAAATTCATGATATTTTAACATGCTGTAGCGAACGGCGAAACAGGACTGCTGTAAAAAATTCAGCTTGATCGGACAGTCGGATTTCTAAAAATATTATTTTTTACTGGAGAGTTTTATGTTTTGAGGACTCTTAGAGAGTTTTATATTTTGAGGACTCTTAGAGAGTTTTATATTTTGAGGACTCTTCTATATAATAAAAATTCAATTAAATCTCCACTTTAATTCCAATTTCGAGACCGTTTGAAATTCTCATCTTTAAAAATAAAATCCAACATATTTGAGCAATAAAAATAATTTTATCTCAAAATTTATTTTGCCTCTTTATTTTGAAAATACCCAAAAAATTATGCGGGTTGTTACACTTCCCCACTAACAATGGAATTTCGCCCTCGAAATTCGCCGAATGCCTAACTCTAAAAAAATCGGGCCAACAATCTCCAAAAATAATCTCGTCTCCAAAAAATAATTTCCTCACATCTAATGTAGATGCCTAACGCAAAACGATTCTCTAAAAATTTCTATCTCCAAATTCGTGCCACAAAAACGCAACAGAACCCAAAACCCAAGACCCGAGGGTTCTCGTATACCTAAGCTCTGATACCATTCTGTAACACCCCGCCCCCCCGGCGAGAGCGAACGGAGCGCTACTATCGATAAAACTAAACTAATCCACAATATAAAAAGGTATAGAGCATCTAAAACACACAATAAAAATAAGAGAATCTGCTAATCTGAAATATCTTCAAAATACATACAACCAAAAATCTCTCGAAATAAGACATCTAACTATCTCGAAAGAAAATAAATCGCCAATGCTCTATACAACCAAAATAAATACGATTCTTCTCATGTACTCTTGAATATTCTTCCAAAAATAATCCATGCTAAAATCCATCTCCGATAAATCCCAAGCGCCCAAAATCCGCGCTGACCTGCCACTAAAAGAAAATATAGGGAAGTACACAATATGACAGGAAAGATGCTCAATAAATATGTTAGCGTTGAATAAAACGTCACAATACGAATACGAATATTCAAATCAAATGCGAATCTCATAAGAAATTATATCACTATAATTTCTCAACAACACATTAACCGGGTCACCGCGCCTCACCACCGTACCGCGCCTATGCATTTTTTTAGCATATCCGGAATAAGGAATATTGGCGGGTGCCCAACATTCTTGCCATATTAAAATATTCATGACAACATGCTCAACACCAAAAATAACACCACACGAATCAAAATTAGATTCCAACAAATATTTTCGGATTCCAATGAATTTAGAAATTCAAATATGAGTCAATAACCACAAGAAAACAACGAGAATAATACTCGCGATATTAAGGAGGATATTGTGTAAAACCCCATACCTCAAAATCATCACATAATTCAGCCTCAAAATCTATTCACACCATCACGTTCCTCTCGCGAAAATAATTAAATCTCGTTCTAGCCCAAACTCGAGAAAACACCAAATAAGCCTTCTAATCTAAGGTTGAAATTTTGAATAAGCTTGGGGCAATGGTTTGTAGATGAAAGGGTGTAATTTTGGAGAGGTCTTCTTGTGGAGAAGTTGATGAAAAAGTGATTTGAAAAGCCAAGCCACGAATTAGTTGATATATAAAGGGTTAAGAGTTTGATTAAGAAAAAAGTTCTAATTAGATAAAAACACTAAAAATTATATTCCGGATGATCAGACCGTTGGAATTACTTGAAATTTTATAATGTCGTAACGAACGGTGAGACAGGACTGCTGTCAAAAATTCAGCTTGATCGGACGGTCGGATTTCTAAAAATATTATTTTTTTACTGGAGAGTTTTATGTTTTTAGGACTCTTAGAGAGTTTTATATTTTGAGGACTCTTAGAGAGTTTTATATTTTGAGGACTCTTCTATATAATAAAAATTCAATTAAATCTCCATTTTAATTCCGATTTCGAGACCGTTTGAAATTCTCATCTTTAAAAATAAAATCCAACATATTTGAGCAATAAAAATAATTTTATCTCAAAATTTATTTTTCCTATTTATTTTGAAAATACCCAAAAAATTATGCGGGTTGTTACACTTCCCCACTAACAATGGAATTTCGCCCTCGAAATTCGCCGAATTCCTAACTCTAAAAAAATCGGGCCAACAATCTCCAAAAATAATCTCGTCTCCAAAAAATAATTTCCTCACGTCTAATGTAGATGCCTAACGCAAAACGATTTTCTAAAAATTTCTATCTCCAAATTCGTGCCACAAAAACGCAATAGAACCCAAAACCCAATACCCGAGGGTTGTCGTATAACTAAGATCTGATATCATTCTGTAAGATCCCGCCCGCCCGGCGAGAGCGAACGGAGCGTTACTATCGATAAAACTAAACTAATCCACAATATAAAAAGGTATAGAGCATCTAAAACACACAATAAAAATAAGAGAATCTGTTAATCTGAAATATCTTCAAAATACATACAACCAAAAATCTCTCGAAATAAGACATCTAACTATCTCGAAAGAAAATAAGTCGCCAATGCTCTATACAACCAAAATAAATACGATTCTTCTCATGCACTCTTGAATATTCTTCCAAAAACAATCCAAGCTAAAATCCATCTCCGATAAATCCCAAGCGCCCAAAATCCGCGCTGACCTGCCACTAAAAGAAAATATAGGGAAGTACACAATATGACAGGAAAGATGCTCAATAAATATGTTAGCGTTGAATAAAACGTCACAATAAGAATACGAATATTCAAATCAAATTCGAATCTCATAAGCAATTATATCACTAGAATTTCTCAACAACACATTAACCGGATCACCACGCCTCACCACCCTACCGCGACTATGCATATTTTTAGCATATCCGGAAAAAGGAATATTGGCGGGTGCCCAACTTTCGTGCCATATTAAAATATTCATGACAACATGCTCAACACCAAAAATAACACCACATGAATCAAAATTAGATTCCAACAAATATTTCCAGATTCCAATGAATTTAGAAATTCAAATATGAGTCAATAACCACAAGAAAACAACGAGAATAATACTCGCGATATTAAGGAGGATATTGTGTAAAACCCCATACCTCAAAATCATCACATAATTCAGCCTCAAAATCTAATCACACATCACGTTCCTCTCGCGAAAATAATTAAATCTCGTTCTAGCCCAAACTCGAGAAAACACCAAATAAGCCTTCTAATCTAAGGTTGAAATTTTGAAAAAGCTTGGGGCAATGGTTTGTAGATGAAAGGGTGTAATTTTGGAGAGGTCTTATGGTTGAGAAGTTGATGAAAAAGTGATTTGAAAATCCAAGCCACGAATTAGTTGATATATAAAGGGTTAAGAGTTTGATTAAGAAAAAAGTTCTAATCAGATACAAACACTAAATTTTTTATTCCGGGTGATCGGACCGTTTGAATTTCATGATATTTTAACATGTTGCAGCGAACGGCGAGAAAGGACTGCTGTAAAAAATTCAGCTTGATCGGACTGCTGGATTTCAAAAAATATTATTTTTTACTAGAAAGTTTTTGTTTTGAGGACTCTTAAAGAGTTTTATATTTTGAGGACTCTTAGAGAGTTTTATATTTTGAGGACTCTTCTATATAATAAAAATTCAATTAAATCTCCATTTTAATTCCGATTTCGAGACCGTTTGAAATTCTCATCTTTAAAAATAAAATCCAACATATTTGAGCAATAAAAATAATTTTATCTCAAAATTTATTTTTCCTCTTTATTTTGAAGATACACCAAAAATTATGCGGGTTGTTACACTTCCCCACTAACAATGGAATTTTGCCCTCGAAATTCGTCGAATGCCTAACTCTACAAAAATCGGGCCAACAATCTCCAAAAATAATCTCATCTCCAAAAAATAATTTCCTCACATCTAATGTAGATGCCTAACGCAAAACGATTCTCTAAAAAATTCTATCGCCAAATTCGTGCCAAAAAAACGCAACAGAACCGAAAACCCAAGACCCGAGGGTTGTCGTATGCCTAAGCTCTGATATCATTCTGTAACACCCCGCCCGCCCGGCGAGAGCGAACGGAGCACTACTATCGATAAAACTAAACTAATCCACAATATAAAAAGTTATAGAGCATCTAAAACACACAATAAAAATAAGAGAATCTTCTAATCTGAAATATCTTCAAAATAGATACAACCAAAAATCTCTCGAAATAAGACATCTAACTATCTCGAAAGAAAATAAATCGCCAATGCCCTATACAACCAAAATAAATACAATTCTTCTCATGTACTCTTGAATATTCTTCCAAAAATAATCCAAGCTAAAATCCATCTTCGATAAATCCCAAGCGCCCTAAATCTGCGCTGACCTGCCACTAAAAGAAAATATAGGGAAGTACACAATACGACAGAAAAGATGCTCAATAAATATGTTAGCGTTGAATAAAACGTCACAATACGAATACGAATATTCAAATCAATTGCGAATCTCATAAGCAATTATATCACTATAATTTCTTAACAACACATTAACCGGGTCACCGCACCTCACCACCGTACCGCGCCTATGCATTTTTTTAGCATATCTGGAAAAATGAATATTGGCGGGTTCCCAACTTTCGTACCATCTTAAAATCTTCATGAAAACATGCTCAACACCAAAAATAACACCACATGAATCAAAATTAGATTCCAATAAATATTTCCACATTCCAATGAATTTAGAAATTCAAATATGAGTCCATAACCACAAGAAAACAACGAGAATAATACTCGCGACATTTAGGAGCATATTGTGTAAAACCCCATACCTCAAGATCATCACATAATTCAGCCTCAAAATCTAAGCACACCATCACGTTCCTCTCGCGAAAATAATTAAATCTCGTTCTATCCCAAACTCGAGAAAACACCAAATAAGCCTTCTAATCTAAGGTTGAAATTTTGAATAAGCTTGGGGCAATGGTTTGTTGATGAGAGGGAGTAATTTTGGAGAGGTCTTCTGGTTGAGAAGTTGATGAAAAAGTGATTTGAAAAGCCAAGCCACGAATTAGTTGATATATAAAGGGTTAAGAGTTTGATTAAGAAAAAAGTTCTAATCAGATACAAACACTAAATTTTTTATTCCGGGTGATCGGACAGTTGGAATTTCATGATATTTTAATATGTTGTAGTGAACGGCGAGACCGGACTGCTGTAAAAAATTCAGCTTGATCGGACGGTCGGATATCGAAAAATATTATTTTTTACTTGAAAGTTTTATGTTTTGAGGACTCTTAAAGTGTTTTATATTTTGAGGACTCTTAGAGAGTTTTATATTTTGAGGACTCTTCTATATAATAAAAATTCAATTAAATCTCCATTTTAATTTCGATTTCGAGACCGTTTGAAATTCTCATCTTTAAAAATAAAATCGAACATATTTGAGCTATAAAAATAATTTTATCTCAAAATTTATTTTTCCTCTTTATTTTGAAAATACCCCAAAAATTATGCGGCATGTTACACTTCCCCAGTAACAATGGAATTTCGCCCTCGAAATTCGCCGAATGCCTAACTCTAAAAAAATCGGGCCAACAATCTCCAAAAATAATCTCGTCTCCAAAAAATAATTTCCTCACATCTAATGTAGATGCCTAACGCAAAACGATTCTCTAAAAATTTCTATCTCCGAATTCGTTCCACAAAAACGCAACAGAACCCAAAACCCAAGACCCGAGGGTTGTCGTATACCTAAGCTCTGAAACCATTCTGTAACACCCCGCCCGCCGAGCGAGAGCTAACGGAGCGCTACTATCGATAAAACTAAACTAATCCACAATATAAAAAGGTATAGAGCATCTAAAACACACAATAAAAATAAGAGAATCTGCTAATCTGAAATATCTTCAAAATACATACAACCAAAAATCTCTCGAAATAAGACATCTAACTATCTCGAAAGAAACTAAATCGCCAATGCTCTATACAACCAAAATAAAAACAATTCTACTCATGTACTCTTGAATATTCTTCCAAAAATAATCAAGGCTAAAATCCATCTCCGATAAATCCCAAGCTCCCAAAATCCGCGCTGACCTGCCACTAAAAGAAAATATAGGGAAGTACACAATACGACAGGAAAGATGCTCAATAAATATGTTAGCATTGAATAAAACGTCACAATACGAATACGAATATTCAAATCAAATTCGAATCTCATAAGCAATTATATCACTATAATTTCTAAACAACACATTAACCAGATCACCACGCCTCACCACCGTACCGCGCCTATGCATTTTTTTAGCATATCCGGCAAAAGGAATATTGGCGGGTGCCCAACTTCCGTTCCATATTAAAATCTTCAGGACAACGTGCTCAACACCAAAAATAACACCACACGAATCAAAATTAGATTCCAACAAATATTTCCAAATTCCAATGAATTTAGAAATTCAAATATGAGTCAATAACCACAAGAAAACAACGAGAATAATACTCGCGAGATTAAGGAGCATATTGTGTAAAACTCCATACCTCAAAATCATCACATAATTCAGCCTCAAAATCTAATCACACCATCACGTTCCTCTCGCGAAAAGAATTAAATTTCATTCTAGCCCAAACTCGAGAAAACACCAAATAAGCCTTCTAATATAAGGTTGAAATCTTGAATAAGCTTGGGGAAAAGGTTTGTAGATGAAAGGGAGTAATTTTGGATAGGTCTTCTGGTTGAGAAGTTGATGAAAAAGTGATTTGAAAAGCCAAGCCACGAATTAGTTGATATATAAAGGGTTAAGAGTTTGATTAAGAAAAAAGTTCTAATTAGATAAAAACACTAAAAAATTTATTTCGGATGATTAGACCGTTGGAATTACTTGAAATTTCAAAATGTTGTAACGAACGGCGAGACAGGACTGCCGTAAAAAATTTAGCTTGATCGGACGGTCGGATTTCTAAAAATATTATTTTTTACTAGAAAGTTTTATGTTTTGAGGACTCTTAGAGAGTTTTATATTTTGAGGACTCTTAGAGAGTTTTATATTTTGAGGACTCTTCTGTATAATAAAAATTCAATTAAATCTCCATTTTAATTCCTATTTCGAGACCGTTTGAAATTCTCATCTTTAAAAATAAAATCTAACATATTTGAGCAATAAAAATAATTTTATCTCAAAATTTATTTTTCCTCTTTATTTTGAAAATACCCCAAAAATTATGCGGGTTGTTACACTTCCCCACTAACAATGGAAATTCGCCCTCGAAATTCGCTGAATGCCTAACTCTAAAAAAATCGGGCCAACAATCTCCAAAAATAATCTCGTCTCCAAAAAATAATTTCCTCACATCTAATGTAGATGCCTAACGCAAAACGATTCTCTAAAAATTTCTATCGCCAAATTCGTGCCACAAAAACCCAACAGAACCCAAAACCCAAGACCTGAGGGTTGTCGTATGCTTAAGCTCTGATATCATTCTGTAACACCCCGCTCGCCCGGCGAGAGCGAACGGAGCGCTACTATCGATAAAACTAAACTAATCCACAATATAAAAAGTTATAGAGCATCTAAAACACACAATAAAAATAAGAGAATCTTCTAATCTGAAATATCTTCAAAATAGATACAACCAAAAATCTCTCGAAATAAGACATCTAACTATCTCGAAAGAAAATAAATCGCCAATGCTCTATACAACCAAAATAAATACAATTCTTCTCATGTACTCTTGAATATTCTTCAAAAAATAATCCAAGCTAAAATCCATCTCCAATAAATCCCAAGCGCCCTAAATCTGCGCTGACCTGCCACTAAAAGAAAATATAGGGAAGTACACAATACGACAGAAAAGATGCTCAATAAATATGTTAGCGTTGAATAAAACGTCACAATACGAATACGAATATTCAAATCAAATGCGAATCTCATAAGCCATTATATCACTATAATTTCTCAACAACACATTAACCGGGTCACCGCGCCTCACCACCGTACCGCGCCTATGCATTTTTTTAGCATATCCGGAAAAATGAATATTGGCGGGTGCCCAACTTTCGTGCCATATTAAAATCTTCATGACAACATGCTCAACACCAAAAATAACACCACATGAATCATAATTAGATTCCAATAAATATTTCCACATTCCAATGAATTTAGAAATTCAAATATGAGTCCATAACCACAAGAAAACAATGAGAATAATACTCGCGACATTTAGGAGCATATTGTGTAAAACCCCATACCTCAAGATAATCACATAATTCAGCCTCAAAATCTAAGCACACCATCACGTTCCTCTCGCGAAAATAATTAAATCTCGTTCTATCCCAAACTCGAGAAAACACCAAATAAGCCTTCTAATCTAAGGTTGAAATTTTGAATAAGCTTGGGGCAATGGTTTGTAGATGAAAGGGAGTAATTTTGGAGAGGTCTTCTGGTTGAGAAGTTGATGAAAAAGTTATTTGAAAAGCCAAGCCACGAATTAGTTGATATATAAAGGGTTATGAGTTTGATTAAGAAAAAAGTTCTAATCAGATACAAACACTAAATTTTTTATTCCGGGTGATCGGACAGTTGGAATTTCATGATATTTTAACATGTTGTAGTGAACGGCACGACCGGACTGCTGTAAAAAATTCAGCTTGATCGGACGGTCGGATATCTAAAAATATTATTTTTTACTAGAAAGTTTTATGTTTTGAGGACTCTTAAAGTGTTTTATATTTTGGGGACTCTTAGAGAGTATTATATTTTGGGGACTCTTCTATATAATAAAAATTCAATTAAATCTCCATTTTAATTCCGATTTCGAGACCGTTTGAAATTCTCATCTTTAAAAATAAAATCCAACATATTTGAGCAATAAAAATAATTCTATCTCAAAATTTATTTTTCCTCTTTATTTTTAAAATACCCCCAAAATTATGCGGCTTGTTACACTTCCCCACTAACAATGGAATTTCGTCCTCGAAATTCGTCGAATGCCTAACCCTAAAAAAATCGGGCCAACAATCTCCAAAAATAATCTCGTCTCCAAAAAATAATTTCCTCACATCTAATGTAGATGCCTAACGCAAAACGATTCTCTAAAAATTTCTTTCTCCAAATTCGTTCCACAAAAATGCAACAGAACCCAAAACCCAAGACCCGAGGGTTGTCGTATACCTAAGCTCTGAAACCATTCTGTAACACCCCGCCCGCCCGGCGAGAGCCAACGGAGCGCTACTATCGATAAAACTAAACTAATCCACAATATAAAAAGGTATAGAGCATCTAAAACACACAATAAAAATAAGAGAATCTGCTAATCTGAAATATCTTCAAAATACATACAACCAAAAATCTCTCGAAATAAGACATCTAACTATCTCGAAAGAAACTAAATCGCCAATGCTCTATACAACCAAAATAAATACAATTCTACTCATGTACTCTTGAATATTCTTCCAAAAATAATCAAGGCTAAAATCCATCTCCGATAAATCCCAAGCTCCCAAAATCCGCGCTGACCTGCCACTAAAAGAAAATATAAGGAAGTACACAATACGACAAGAAAGATGCTCAATAAATATGTTAGCATTGAATAAAACGTCACAATACGAATACGAATATTCAAATCAAATTCGAATCTCATAAGCAATTATATCACTATAATTTCTAAACAACACATTAACCAGATCACCACGCCTCACCACCGTACCGCGCCTATGCATTTTTTTAGCATATCCGGAAAAAGGAATATTGGCGGGTGCCCAACTTCCGTTCCATATTAAAATCTTCAGGACAACGTGCTCAACACCAAAAATAACACCACACGAATCAAAATTAGATTCCAACAAATATTTCCAAATTCCAATGAATTTAGAAATTCAAATATGAGTCAATAACCACAAGAAAACAACGAGAATAATACTCGCGAGATTAAGGAGCATATTGTGTAAAACCCCATACCTCAAAATCATCACATAATTCAGCCTCAAAATCTAATCACACCATCACGTTCCTCTCGCGAAAAGAATTAAATCTCATTCTAGCCCAAACACGAGAAAACACCAAATAAGCCTTCTAATATAAGGTTGAAATCTTGAATAAGCTTGGGGAAAAGGTTTGTAGATGAAAGGGAGTAATTTTGGAGAGGTCTTCTAGTTGAGAAGTTGATGAAAAAGTGATTTGAAAAGCCAAGCCACGAATTAGTTGATATATAAAGGGTTAAGAGTTTGATTAAGAAAAAAGTTCTAATTAGATAAAAACACAAAAAAATTTATTTCGGATGATTAGACCGTTGGAATTACTTGAAATTTTAAAATGTTGTAACGAACGGCGAGACAGGACTGCTGTAAAAAAATTCAGCTTGATCGGACGGTCGGATTTCTAAAATATTATTTTTTACTAGAAAGTTTTATGTTTTGAGGACTCTTAGAGATTTTTATATTTTGAGGACTCTTAGAGAGTTTTATATTTTGAGGACTCTTCTATATAATAAAAATTCAATTAAATCTCCATTTTAATTCCTATTTCGAGACCGTTTGAAATTCTCATCTTTAAAAATAAAATCTAACATATTTGAGCAATAAAAATAATTTTATCTCAAAATTTATTTTTCCTCTTTATTTTGAAAATACCCGAAAAATTATGCGGGTTGTTACACTTCCCCACTAACAATGGAAATTCGCCCTCGAAATTCGCCGAATGCCTAACTCTAAAAAAATCGGGCCAACAATCTCCAAAAATAATCTCGTCTCCAAAAAATAATTTCCTCACATCTAATGTAGATGCCTAACGCAAAACGATTCTCTAAAAATTTCTATCGCCAAATTCGTGCCACAAAAACGCAACAGAACCCAAAACCCAAGACTCGAGGGTTGTCGTATGCCTAAGCACTGATATCATTTTGTAACACCCCGCCCGCCCGGTGAGAGCGAACGGAGCGCTACTATCGATAAAACTAAACTAATCCACAATATAAAAAGTTATAGAGCATCTTACAATAAAAATAAGAGAATCTTCTAATCTGAAATATCTTCAAAATACATACAACCAAAAATCTCTCGAAATAAGACATCTAACTATCTCGAAAGAAAATAAATCGCCAATGCTCTATACAACAAAATAAATACAATTCTTCTCATGTACTCTTGAATATTCTTCCAAAAATAATCCAAGCTAAAATCCATCTCCAATAAATCCCAAGCGCCCTAAATCTGCACTGACCTGCCACTAAAAGAAAATATAGGGAAGTACACAATACGACAGAAAAGATGCTCAATAAATATGTTAGCGTTGAATAAAATGTCACAATACGAATACGAATATTCAAATAAAATGCGAATCTCATAAGCAATTATATCACTATAATTTCTCAACAACACATTAACCGGGTCACCGCGCCTCACCACCGTACCGCGCTTATGCATTTTTTTAGCATATCCGGAAAAATGAATATTGGCGGGTGCCCAAGTTTCGAGCCATATTAAAATCTTCATGACAACATGCTCAACACCAAAAATAACACCACATGAATCAAAATTAGATTCCAATAAATATTTCCACATTCCAATGAATTTAGAAATTCAAATATGAGTCCATAACCACAAGAAAACAATGAGAATAATACTCGCGACATTTAGGAGCATATTGTGTAAAACCCCATACCTCAAGATCATCACATAATTCAGCCTCAAAATCTAATCACACCATCACGTTCCTCTCGCGAAAATAATTAAATCTCGTTCTAGCCCAAACTCGAGAAAACACCAAATAAGCCTTCTAATCTAAGGTTAAAATTTTGAATAAGCTTGGGGCAATGGTTTGTAGATGAAAGGGAGTAATTTTGGAGAGGTCTTCTGGTTGAGAAGTTGATGAAAAAGTGATTTGAAAAGCCAAGCCACGAATTGTTGATATATAAAGGGTTAAGAGTTTGATTAAGAAAAAAGTTCTAATCAGATACAAACACTAAATTTTTTATTCCGGGTGATCGGACCGTTGGAATTTCATGATATTTTAACATGTTGTAGCGAACGGCGAGATAGGACTGCTGTCAAAAATTCAGTTTGATCGGACGGTCGAATTTCTAAAAATATTATTTTTTACTAGAAAGTTTTATGTTTTGAGGACTCTAATAAAGTTTTATATTTTGAGGACTCTTAGAGAGTTTTATATTTTGAGGACTCTTCTATATAATAAAAATTCAATTAAATCTCCATTTTAATTCCGATTTCGATACCGTTTGAAATTCTCATCTTTAAAAATAAAATCCAACATATTTGAGCAATAAAAATAATTTTATCTCAAAATTTATTTTTCCTCTTTATTTTGAAAATACCCCAAAAATTATGCGGCTTGTTACACTTCCCCACTAACAATGGAATTTCGCCCTCGAAATTCGCCGAATGCCTAACTCTAAAAAAATCGGGCCAACAATCTCCAAAAATAATCTCGTCTCCAAAAAATAATTTCCTCACATCTAATGTAGATGCCTAACGCAAAACGATTCTCTAAAAAATTCTATCGCCAAATTCGTGCCACAAAAACGCAACAGAATCCAAAACCCAAGGCCCGAGGCTTGTCGTATACTTAAGCTCTGATGCCACTCTGTAACACCCCGCCCGCCCGGCGAGAGCGAACGGAGCGCTACTATCGATAAAACTAAACTAATCCACAGTATAAAAAGGTATATAGCATCTAAAACACACAATAAAAATAAGAGAATCTGCTAATCTGAAATATCTTCAAAATGCATACAACCAAAAATCTCTCCAAATAAGACATCTAACTATCTCGAAAGAAAATAAATCGCCAATACTCTATACAACCAAAATAAATACAATTCTTCTCATGTACTCTTGAATATTCTTCCAAAAATAATCCAAGCTAAAATCCATCTCCGATAAATCCCAAGCGCCCAAAATCCGCGCTGACCTGCCACTAAAAGAAAATATAGGGAAGTACACAATACGACAGGAAAGATGCTCAATAAATATGTTAGCGTTGAATAAAACGTCACAATACGAATACGAATATTCAAATCAAATGCGAATCTCATAAGCAATTATATCACTATAATTTCTCAACAACACATTAACCAGATCACCACGCCTCACGACCGTACCGCGCCTATGCATTTTTTTAGCATATCTGGAAAAAGGAATGTTGGCGGGTGCCCAACTTCCGTGCCATATTAAAATCTTCAGTACAACATGCTCAACACCAAAAATAACACCACACGAATCAAAATTAGATTCCATCAAATATTTCCAGATTCCAATGAATTTAGAAATTCAAATATGAGTCAATAACCACAAGAAAACAACGAGAATAATACTCGCGAGATTAAGGAGCATATTGTGTAAAACGCCATACCTCAAAATCATCACATAATTCAGCCTCAAAATCTAATCACACCATCACGTTCCTCTCGCGAAAAGAATTAAATCTCATTCTAGCCCAAACTCGAGAAAACACCAAATAAGCCTTCTAATCTAAGGTTGAAATCTTGAATAAGCTTGGGGAAATGGTTTGTAGATGAAAGGGAGTAATTTTGGAGAGGTCATCTGGTTGAGAAGTTGATGAAAAAGTGATTTGAAAAGCCAAGCCACGAATTAGTTGATATATAAAGGGTTAAGAGTTTGATTAAGAAAAAAGTTCTAATTAGATAAAAACACTAAAAATTTTATTCCGGATGATCAGACCGTTGGAATTACTTGAAATTTTAAAATGTTGTAACGAACGGCGAGACAGGACTGCTGTAAAAAATTCAGCTTGATCGGACGGTCGGATATCTAAAAATATTATTTTTTACTAGAAAGTTTTATATTTTGAGGACTCTTAGAGAGTTTTATGTTTTGAGGACTCTTCTATATAATAAAAATTCAATTAAATCTCCAGTTTAATTCCGATTTCGATACCGTTTGAAATTCTCATCTTTAAAAATAAAATCCAACATATTTGAGCAATAAAAATAATTTTATCTCAAAATTTATTTTTCCTCTTTATTTTGAAAATATCCCAAAAATTATGCGGGTTGTTACACTTCCCCACTAACAATGGAATTTCGCCCTCGAAATTCGCCGAATGCCTAACTCTAAAAAAATCGGGCCAACAATCTCCAAAAATAATCGCATCTCCAAAAAATAATTTCCTCACATCTAATGTAGATGCCTAACGCAAAACGATTCTCTAAAAAATTCTATCGCCAAATTCGTGCCACAAAAACGCAACAGAATCCAAAACCCAAGGCCCGAGGGTTGTCGTATCTTAAGCTCTGATGCCACTCTGTAACACCCCGCCCGCCCGGCGAGAGCGAACGGAGCGCTACTATCGATAAAACTAAACTAATCCACAGTATAAAAAGGTATAGAGCATCTAAAACACACAATAAAAATAAGAGAATCTGCTAATCTGAAATATCTTCAAAATGCATACAACCAAAAATCTCTCGAAATAAGACATCTAACTATCTCGAAAGAAAATAAATCGCCAATACTCTATACAACCAAAATAAATACAATTCTTCTCATGTACTCTGGAATATTCTTCCAAAAATAATCCAAGCTAAAATACATCTCCGATAAATCCCAAGCGCCCAAAATCCGCGTTGACCTGCCACTAAAAGAAAATATAGGGAAGTACACAATACGACAGGAAAGATGCTCAATAAATATGTTAGCGTTGAATAAAACGTCACAATACGAATACGAATATTCAAATCAAATGCGAATCTCATAAGCAATTATATCACTATAATTTCTCAACAACACATTAACCAGATCACCACGCCTCACCACCGTACCGCGCCTATGCATTTTTTTAGCATATCTGGAAAAAGGAATATTGGCGGGTGCCCAACTTCCGTGCCATATTAAAATCTTCAGGACAACATGCTCAACACCAAAAATAACACCACACGAATCAAAATTAGATTCCATCAAATATTCCCAGATTCCAATGAATTTAGAAATTCAAATATGAGTCAATAACCACAAGAAAACAACGAGAATAATACTCGCGAGATTAAGGAGCATATTGTGTAAAACCCCATACCTCAAAATCATCACATAATTCAGCCTCAAAATATAATCACACCATCACGTTCCTGTCGCGAAAAGAATTAAATCTCATTCTAGCCCAAACTCGAGAAAACACCAAATAAGCCTTCTAATCTAAGGTTGAAATCTTGAATAAGCTAGGGGAAATGGTTTGTAGATGAAAGGGAGTAATTTTGGAGAGGTCATCTGGTTGAGAAGTTGATGAAAAAGTGATTTGAAAAGCCAAGCCACGAATTAGTTGATATATAAAGGGTTAAGAGTTTGATTAAGAAAAAAGTTCAAATTAGATAAAAACACTAAAAAATTTATTCCGGATGATCAGATCGTTCGAATTACTTGAAATTTTAAAATGTTGTAACGAACGGCGAGACAGGACTGCTGTAAAAAATTCAGCTTGATCGGACGGTCGGATATCTAAAAATATTATTTTTTACTAGAAAGTTTTATATTTTGAGGACTCTTAGAGAGTTTTATATTTTCAGGACTCTTCTATATAATAAAAATTTATTTAAATCTCCATTTTAATTCCGATTTCGAGACCGTTTGAAATTCTCGTCTTTAAAAATAAAATCCAACATATTTGAGCAATAAAAAGAATTTTATCTCAAAATTTATTTTTCCTCTTTATTTTGAAAATATCCCAAAAATTATGCGGATTGTTACACTTCCCCACTAAGAATGGAATTTCGCCCTCGAAATTCGCCGAATGCCTAACTCTAAAAAAATCGGGTCAACAATCTCCAAAAATAATCTCGTCTCCAAAAAATAATTTCCCCACATCTAATGTAGATGCCTAACACAAAACGATTCTCTAAAAATTTCTATCGCCAAATTCGTGCCACAAAAACGCAACAGAACCCAAAACCCAAGGCTCGAGGGTTGTCCTATGCCTAAGCTCTGATATCATTCTGTAACACCCCGCCCGCTCGGCGAGAGCGAACGGAGCACTACTATCGATAAAACTAAACTAATTTATAATATAAAAAGTTATAGAGCATCTAAAACACACAATAAAAATAAGAGAATCTTCTAATCTGAAATATCTTCAAAATACATACAACAAAAAATCTCTCGAAATAAGACATCTAACTATCTCGAAAGAAAATAAATCGCCAATGCTCTATACAACCAAAATAAATACAATTCTTCTCATGTACTCTTGAATATTCTTCCAAAAATAATCTAAGCTAAAATACATCTCCGATAAATCCCAAGCGCCCTAAATCCGCGATGACCTGCCACTAAAAGAAAATATAGGGAAGTACACAATACGACAGGAAAGATGCTCAATAAATATGTTAGCGTTGAATAAAACGTCACAATACGAATACTAATATTCAAATCAAATGCGAATCTCATAAGCAATTATATCACTATAATTTCTCAACAACACATTAACCAGATCACCACGCCTCATCTCCGTACCGCGCTTATGCATTTTTTTAGCATATCCGGAAAAAGGAATATTGGCGGGTGCCCAACTTCCGTGCCATATTAAAATCTTCAGGACAACATGCTCAACACCAAAAATAACACCACACGAATCAAAATTAGATTCCAACAAATATTTCCAGATTCCAATGAATTTAGAAATTCAAATATGAGTCAATAACCACAAGAAAACAACGAGAATAATACTCGCGAGATTAAGGAGCATATTGTGTAAAACCCCATACCTCAAAATCATCACATAATTCAGCCTCAAAATCTAATCACACCATCACGTTCCTCTCGCGAAAAGAATTAAATCTCATTCTAGCCCAAACTCGAGAAAACACCAAATAAGCCTTCTAATCTAAGGTTGAAATCTTGAATAAGCTTGGGGAAATGGTTTGTAGATGAAAGGGAGTAATTTTGGAGAGGTCTTCCGGTTGAGAAGTTGATGAAAAAGTGATTTGAAAAGCCAAGCCACGAATTAGTTGATATTTAAAGGGTTAAGAGTTTGATTAAGAAAAAAGTTCTAATTAGATAAAAACACAAAAAAATTTATTCCGGATGATCAGACCGTTGGAATTACTTGAAATTTTAAAATGTTGTAACGAACGGCGAGACAGGACTGCTATATATAATTCAGCTTGATCGGACGGTCGAATTTCTAAAAATATTATTTTTTACTAGAAAGTTTTAAGTTTTGAGGACTCTTAGAGAGTTTTATATTTTGAGGACTCTTAGAGAGTTTTATATTTTGAGGACTCTTCTATATAATAAAAATTCAATTAAATCTCCATTTTAATTCCGATTTCGAGACCGTTTGAAATTCTCATCTTTAAAAATAAAATCCAACATATTTGAGCAATAAAAATAATTTTATCTCAAAATTTATTTTTCCTATTTATTTTGAATATACCCCAAAAATTATGCGAGTTGTTACACTTCCCCACAAACAATGGAATTTCTCCCTCGAAATTCGCCTAATGCCTAACTCTAAAAAAATCGGGCCAACAATCTCCAAAAATAATCTCGTCCCCAAAAAATAATTTCCTCACATCTAATGTAGATGCCTAACGCAAAACGATTCTCTAAAAAATTCTATCACCAAATTCGTGCCACAAAAACGCAACAGAACCCAAAACCCATGACCCGAGGGTTGTCGTATGCCTATGCTCTGATATCATTCTGTAACACCCCGCCCGCCCGGCGAGAGCGAACGGAGCGCTACTATCGATAAAACTGAACTAATCCACAATATAAAAAGTTATAGAGCATCTAAAACACACAATAAAAATAAGAGAATCTTCTAATCTGAAATATCTTCAAAATATATACAACCAAAAATCTCTCGAAATAAGACATTTAACTATCTCGAAAGAAAATAAATCGCCAATGCTCTATACAACCAAAATAAATACAATTCTTCTCATGTACTCTTGAATATTCTTCCAAAAATAATCCAAGCTAAAATCCATCTCCGATAAATCCCAAGCGCCCTAAATCTGCGCTGACCTGCCACTAAACGAAAATATAGGGAAGTACACAATACGACAGGAAAGATGCTCGATAAATATGTTAGCGTTGAATAAAACGTCACAATACGAATACGAATATTCAAATAAAATGCGAATCTCATAAGCAATTATATCACTATAATTTCTCAACAATACATTAACTAGATCACCACGCCTCACCATCGTACCGCGCCTATGCATTTTTTTTATCATATCCGGAAAAAGGAATATTGGCGGGTGCCCAACTTCCGTGCCATATTAAAATCTTCAGGGCAACATGCTCAACACCAAAACTAACATCACACGAATCAAAATTAGATTCCAACAAATATTTCCAGATTCCAATGAATTTAGAAATTAAAATATGAGTCAATAACCACAAGAAAACAACGAGAATAATACTCGCGAGATTAAGGAGCATATTGTGTAAAACCCCATACCTCAAAATCATCACATAATTCAGCCTCAAAATCTAATCACACCATCACGTTTCTCTCGCGAAAAGAATTAAATCTCATTCTAGCCCAAACTCGAGAAAACACCAAATAAGCCTTCTAATCTAAGGTTGAAATCTTGAATAAGCTTGGTGAAATGCCTTGTAGATGAAAGGGAGTAATTTTGGAGAGGTCTTCTGGTTGAGAAGTTGATGAAAAAGTGATTTGAAAACCAAGCCACGAATTAGTTGATATAAAAAGGCTTAAGAGTTTGATTAAGAAAAAAGTTCTAATTAGATAAAAACACTAAAAATTTAATTTCGGATGATCAGACCGTTGGAATTACTTGAAATTTTAAAATGTTGTAACGAACGGCGAGACAGGACTGCTGTAAAAAATTCAGCTTGATCGGACGGTCGGATTTCTAAAAATATTATTTTTTACTAGAAAGTTTTATGTTTTGAGGACTCTTAGAGAGTTTTATATTTTAAGGACTCTTCTATATAATAAAAATTCAATTAAATCTCCATTTTAATTCCGATTTCGAGATCGTTTGAAATTCTCATCTCTAAAACTAAAATCCAACATATTTGAGCAATAAAAATAATTTTATCTCAAAATTTATTTTTCCTCTTTATTTTGAAAATACCCCAAAAATTATGCGGGTTGTTACACTTCCCCACTAAGAATGGAATTTCGCCCTCGAAATTCGCCGAATGCCTAACTCTAAAAAAATAGGGTCAACAATCTCCAAAAATAATCTCGTCTCCAAAAAATAATTTCCTCACATCTAATGTAGATGCCTAACGCAAAACGATTCTCTAAAAATTTCAATCGCCAAATTCGTGCCACAAAAACGCAACAGAACCCAAAACCCAAGACTCGAGGGTTGTCGTATGCCTAATCTCTGATATCATTCTGTAACACCCCGCCCGCCCGGCGAGAGCGAACGGAGCGCTACTATCGATAAAACTAAACTAATCTATAATATAAAAAGTTATAGAGCATCTAAAACACACAATAAAAATAAGAGAATCTTCTAATCTGAAATATCTTCAAAATATATACAACCAAAAATCTCTCGAAATAAGACATCTAACTATCTCGAAAGAAAATAAATCGCCAATGCTCTATACAACCAAAATAAATACAATTCTTCTCATGTACTCTTGAATATTCTTCCAAAAATAATCCAAGCTAAAATCCATCTCCGATAAATCCCAAGCGCCCTAAATCCACGATGACCTGCCACTAAAAGAAAATATAGGGAAGTACACAATACGACAGGAAAGATGCTCAATAAATATGTTAGCGTTGAATAAAACGTCACAATACGAATACGAATATTCAAATCAAATGCGAATCTCATATGCAATTATATCACTATAATTTCTCAACAACACATTAACCAGATCACCACGCCTCACCACCGTACTGCGCCTATGCATTTTTTTAGCATATCCGGAAAAAGGAATATTGGCGGGTGCCCAACTTCCGTGCCATATTAAAATCTTCAGGACAACATGCTCAACACCAAAAATAACACCACACGAATCAAAATTAGATTCCAACAAATATTTCCAGATTCCAATGAATTTAGAAATTCAAATATGAGTCAATAACCACAAGAAAACAACGAGAATAATACTCGCGAGATTAAGGAGCATATTGTGTAAAACCCCATACCTCAAAATCATCACATAATTCAGCCTCAAAATCTAATCACACCATCACGTTTCTCTCGCGAAAAGAATTAAATCTCATTCTAGCCCAAACTTGAGAAAACACCAAATAAGCCTTATAATCTAAGGTTGAAATCTTGAATAAGCTTGGGGAAATGGCTTGTAGATGAAAGGGAGTAATTTTGGAGAGGTCTTCTGGTTGAGAAGTTGATGAAAAAGTGATTTGAAAACCAAGCCACGAATTAGTTGATATATAAAGGCTTAAGAGTTTGATTAAGAAAAAAGTTTTAATTAGATAAAAACACTAAAAAATTTATTTCGGATGATCAGACCGTTGGAATTACTTGAAATTTTATAATATTGTAACGAACGGCGAGACAGGACTGCTGTAAAAAATTCAGCTTGATCGGACGGTCGGATTTCTAAAAATAATATTTTTTACTAGAAAGTTTTATGTTTTGAGGACTCTTAGAGAGTTTTATATTTTGAGGACTCTTCTATATAATAAAAATTCAATTAAATCTCCATTTTAATTCCGATTTCGAGACCGTTTGAAATTCTCATCTTTAAAACTAAAATCCAACATATTTGAGCAATAAAAATAATTTTATCTCAAAATTTATTTTTCCTCTTTATTTTGAAGATACCCCAAAAATTATGCGGGTTGTTACACTTCCCCACTAAGAATGAAATTTAGCCCTCGAAATTCGCCGAATGCCTAACTCTAAAAAAATCGGGTCAACAATCTCCAAAAATAATCTCGTCTCCAAAAAATAATTTCCTCACATCTAATGTAGATGCCTAACGCAAAACGATTCTCTAAAAATTTCAATCGCCAAATTCGTGCCACAAAAACGCAACAGAACCCAAAACCCAAGACTCGAGGGTTGTCGTATGCCTAATCTCTGATATCATTCTGTAACACCCCGCCCGCCCGGCGAGAGCGAACGGAGCGCTACTATCGATAAAACTAAACTAATCTATAATATAAAAAGTTATAGAGCATCTAAAACACACAATAAAAATAAGAGAATCTTCTAATCTGAAATATCTTCAAAATATATACAACCAAAAATCTCTCGAAATAAGACATCTAACTATCTCGAAAGAAAATAAATCGCCAATGCTCTATACAACCAAAATAAATACAATTCTTCTCATGTACTCTGGAATATTCTTCCAAAAATAAAGCAAAGCTAAAATCCATCCCCGATAAATCCCAAGCGCCCTAAATCCGCGCTTACATGCCACTAAAAAAAAATATAGGGAAGTACACAATACGACAGGAAAGATGCTCAATAAATATGTTAGCGTTGAATAAAACGTCACAATACGAATACGAATATTCAAATCAAATGCTAATCTCATAAGCAATTATATCACTATAATTTCTCGACAACACATTAACCAGATCACCACGCCTCACCACCGTACCGCGCCTATGCATTTTTTAGCATATCCGGAAAAAGGAATATTGGCGGGTGCCTCACTTCCGTGCCATATTAAAATCTTCAGGACAACATGCTCAACACCAAAAATAACACCACACGAATCAAAATTAGATTCCAACAAATATTTCCAGATTCCAATGAATTTAGAAATTCAAATATGAGTCAATAACCACAAGAAAACAACGAGAATAATACTCGCGAGATTAAGGAGCATATTGTGTAAAACCCCATACCTCAAAATCATCACATAATTCAGCCTCAAAATCTAATCACACCATCACGTTTCTCTCGCGAAAAGAATTAAATCTCATTCTAGCCCAAACTTGAGAAAACACCAAATAAGCCTTATAATCTAAGGTTGAAATCTTGAATAAGCTTGGGGAAATGGCTTGTAGATGAAAGGGAGTAATTTTGGAGAGGTCTTCTGGTTGAGAAGTTGATGAAAAAGTGATTTGAAAACCAAGCCACGAATTAGTTGATATATAAAGGCTTAAGAGTTTGATTAAGAAAAAAGTTCTAATTAGATAAAAACACTAAAAAATTTATTTCGGATGATCAGACCGTTGGAATTACTTGAAATTTTATAATATTGTAACGAACGGCGAGACAGGACTGCTGTAAAAAATTCAGCTTGATCGGACGGTCGGATTTCTAAAAATATTATTTTTTACTAGAAAGTTTTATGTTTTGAGGACTCTTAGAGAGTTTTATATTTTGAGGACTCTTCTATATAATAAAAATTCAATTAAATCTCCATTTTAATTCCGATTTCGAGACCGTTTGAAATTCTCATCTTTAAAACTAAAATCCAACATATTTGAGCAATAAAAATAATTTTATCTCAAAATTTATTTTTCCTCTTTATTTTGAAGATACCCCAAAAATTATGCGGGTTGTTACACTTCCCCACTAAGAATAAAATTTAGCCCTCGAAATTCGCCGAATGCCTAACTCTAAAAAAATCGGGTCAACAATCTCCAAAAATAATCTCGTCTCCAAAAAATAATTTCCTCACATCTAATGTAGATGCCTAACGCAAAACGATTCTCTAAAAATTTCAATCGCCAAATTCGTGCCACAAAAACGCAACAGAACCCAAAACCCAAGACTCGAGGGTTGTCGTATGCCTAATCTCTGATATCATTCTGTAACACCCCGCCCGCCCGGCGAGAGCGAACGGAGCGCTACTATCGATAAAACTAAACTAATCTATAATATAAAAAGTTATAGAGCATCTAAAACACACAATAAAAATAAGAGAATCTTCTAATCTGAAATATCTTCAAAATATATACAACCAAAAATCTCTCGAAATAAGACATCTAACTATCTTGAAAGAAAATAAATCGCCAATTCTCTATACAACCAAAATAAATACAATTCTTCTCATGTACTCTGGAATATTCTTCCAAAAATAAAGCAAAGCTAAAATCCATCCCCGATAAATCCCAAGCGCCCTAAATCCGCGCTTACATGCCACTAAAAGAAAATATAGGGAAGTACACAATACGACAGGAAAGATGCTCAATAAATATGTTAGCGTTGAATAAAACGTCACAATACGAATACGAATATTCAAATCAAATGCTAATCTCATAAGCAATTATATCACTATAATTTCTCGACAACACATTAACCAGATCACCACGCCTCACCACCGTACCGCGCCTATGCATTTTTTAGCATATCCGGAAAAAGGAATATTGGCGGGTGCCTCACTTCCGTGCCATATTAAAATCTTCAGGACAACATGCTCAACACCAAAAATAACACCACACGAATCAAAATTAGATTCCAACAAATATTTCCAGATTCCAATGAATTTAGAAATTCAAATATGAGTCAATAACCACAAGAAAACAACGAGAATAATACTCGCGAGATTAAGGAGCATATTGTGTAAAACCCCATACCTCAAAATCATCACATAATACAGCCTCAAAATCTAATCACACCATCACGTTCCTCTCGTGAAAAGAATTAAATCTCATTCTATCCCAAACTCGAGAAAATACCAAATAAGCCTTCTAATCTAAGGTTGAAATCTTTAATAAGCTTGGGGAAATGGTTTGTAGATGAAAGGGAGTAATTTTGGAGAGGTCTTCTGGTTGAGAAGTTGATGAAAAAGTGATTTGAAAAGCCAAGCCACGAATTAGTTGATATATAAATGGTTAAGAGTTTGATTAAGAAAAAAGTTCTAATTAGACAAAAACACTAAAAATTTTATTCCGGATGATCAGAATTTTGGAATTACTTGAAATTTTAAAATGTTGTAACGAACGGCGAGACAGGACTGCTGTAAAAAATTCAGCTTGATCGGACGGTCGGATTTCTAAAAACATTATTTTTTACTAGAAAGTTTTATGTTTTGAGGACTCTTAGAGAGTTTTATATTTTGAGGACTCTTAGACAGTTTTATATTTAGAGGAATCTTCTATATAATAAAAATTCAATTAAATCTCCATTTTAATTCCGATTTCGAGACCGTTTGAAATTCTCATCTTTAAAAATAAAATCCAACATATTTGAGCAATAAAAATAATTTTATCTCAAAATTTATTTTTCCTATTTATTTTGAAAATACCCCAAAAATTATGCGGGTTGTTACACTTCCACACTAACAATGGAATTTCGCCCTCGAAATTCGCCGAATGCCTAACTCTAAAAAAATCGGGCCAACAATCTCCAAAAATAATCTCGTCTCCAAAAAATAATTTCCTCACATCTAATGTAGATGCCTAATTCAAAATGATTCTCCAAAAATTTTTATCGCCAAATTCGTGCCACAAAAACGCAACAGAACCCAAAACACAAGACTCGAGGGTTGTCGTATGCCTAAGCACTGATATCATTCTGTAACACCCCGCCCGCCCGGCGAGAGCGAACGGAGCGCTACTATCGATAAAACTAAACTAATCTATAATATAAAAAGTTATAGAGCATCTAAAACACACAATAAAAATAAGAGAATCTTCTAATCTGAAATATCTTCAAAATATATACAACCAAAAATCTCTCGAAATAAGACATCTAAGTATCTCGAAAGAAAATAAATCGTCAATGCTCTATACAACCAAAATAAATACAATTCTTCTCATGTACTCTTGAATATTCTTCCAAAAATAATCCAAGCTAAAATCCATCTCCGATAAATCCCAACCGCCTTAAATCCGCGATGACCTGCCACTAAAAGAAAATATAGGGAAGTACACAATACGATAGAAAAGATGCTCAATAAATATGTTAGCGTTGAATAAAACGTCACAATACGAATACGAATATTCAAATCAAATGCGAATCTCATAAGCAATTATATCACTATAATTTCTCAACAACACATTAACCAGATCACCACGCCTCACCACCGTACCGCGCCTATGCATTTTTTAGCATATCCGGAAAAAGGAATATTGGCGGGTGCCCAACTTCCGTGCCATATTAAAATCTTCAGGACAACATGCTCAACACCAAAAATAACACCACACGAATCAAAATTAGATTCCAACAAATATTTCCAGATTCCGATGAATTTAGAAATTCAAATATGAGTCAATAACCACAAGAAAACAACGAGAATAATACTCGCGAGATTAAGGAGCATATTGTGTAAAACCCCATACCTCAAAATCATCACATAATACAGCCTCAAAATCTAATCACACCATCACGTTCCTCTCGCGAAAAGAATTAAATCTCATTCTAGCCCAAACTCGAGAAAACACCAAATAAGCCTTCTAATCTAAGTTTGAAATCTTGAATAAGCTTGGGGAAATGGTTTGTAGATGAAAGGGAGTAATTTTGGAGAGGTCTTCTGGTTGAGAAGTTGATGAAAAAGTGATTTGAAAAGCCAAGCCACGAATTAGTTGATATATAAAGGGTTAAGAGTTTGATTAAGAAAAAAGTTCTAATTAGATAAAAACACTAAAAAAATTATTCCGGATAATCGGACCGTTGGAATTACTTGAAATTTTAAAATGTTATAAGAACGGCGAGACAGGACTGCTGTAAAAAATTCAGCTTGATCGGACGGTCGGATTTCTAAAAATATTATTTTTCACTAGAAAGTTTTATGTTTTGAGGACTCTTAGAGAGTTTTATATTTTGAGGACTCTTAGAGAGTTTTTTATTTTGAGGACTCTTCTATATAATAAAAATTCAATTAAATCTCCATTTTAATTCCGATTTCGAGACCGTTTGAAATTCTCATCTTTAAAAATAAAATCCAACATATTTGAGCAATAAAAATAATTTTATCTCAAAATTTATTTTTCCTCTTTATTTTGAAAATACCCCAAAAATTATGCGGATTGTTACACTTCCCCACTAACAATGGAATTTCGCCCTCGAAATTCGCCGAATGCCTAACTCTAAAAAAATCGGGTCAACAATCTCCAAAAATAATCTCGTCTCCAAAAAATAATTTCCTCACATCTAATGTAGAAGCCTAACGCAAAACGTTTCTCTAAAAATTTCTATCACGAAATTCGTGCCACAAAAACGCAACATAACCCAAAATCCAAGACTCGAGGGTTGTCGTATGCCTAATCTTTCATATCATTCTGTAACACCCCGCCCGCCCGGCGAGAGCGAACGGAGCGCTACTATCGATAAAACTAAACTAATCTATAATATAAAAATTTATAGAGCATCTAAAACACACAATAAAAATAAGAGAATCTTCTAATCTGAAATATCTTCAAAATATATACAACCAAAAATCTCTCGAAATAAGACATCTAACTATCTCGAAAGAAAATAAATCGCCAATGCTCTATACAACCAAAATAAATACAATTCTTCTCATGTACTCTTGAATATTCTTCCAAAAATAATCCCAGCTAAAATCCATCTCCGATAAATCCCAAGCGCCCTGAATCCGCGATGACCTGCCGCTAAAAGAAAATATAGGGAAGTACACAATACGACAGGAAAGATGCTCAATAAATATGTTAGCGTTGAATAAAACATCACAATACGAATACGAATATTCAAATCAAATGCTAATCTCATAAGCAATTATATCACTATAATTTCTCAACAACACATTAACCAGATCACCACGCCTCACCACCGTACCGCGCCTATGCATTTTTTTAGCATATCCGTAAAAAGGAATATTGGCGGGTGCCCAACTTCCGTGCCATATTAAAATCTTCAGGACAACATGCTCAACACCAAAAATAACACCACATGAATCAAAATTAGATTCCAACAAATATTTCCAGATTCCAATGAATTTAGAAATTCAAATATGAGTCAATAACCACAAGAAAACAACGAGAATAATACTCGCGAGATTAAGGAGCATATTGTGTAAAACCCCATACCTCAAAATCATCACATAATACAGCCTCAAAATCTAATCACACCATCACGTTCCTCTCGCGAAAAGAATTATATCTCATTCTAGCCCAAACTCGAGAAAACACCAAATAAGCCTTCTAATCTAAGGTTGAAATCTTGAATAAGCTTGGGGAAATGGTTTGTAGATGAAAGTGAGTAATTTTGGAGAGGTCTTCTGGTTGAGAAGTTGATGAAAAAGTGATTTGAAAAGACAAGCCACGAATTAGTTGATATATAAAGGGTTAAGAGTTTGATTAAGAAAAAAGTTCTAATTAGATAAAAACACTAAAAATTTTATTCCGGATGATCAGACCGTTGGAATTACTTGAAATTTCAAAATGTTGTAACGAACGGCGAGACTGGACTGCAGTAAAAAATTTAGCTTGATCGGACGGTCGGATTTCTAACAATATTATTTTTTACTAGAAAGTTTTATGTTTTGAGGACTCTTAGAGAGTTTTATATTTTGAGGACTCTTCTATATAATAAAAATTCAATTAAATCTCCATTTTAATTCCGATTTCGAGACCGTTTGAAATTCACATATTTAAAAATAAAATCCAACATATTTGAGCAATGAAAATAATTTTATCTCAAAATTTATTTTTCTTATTTATTTTGAAAATACCCCAAAAATTATGCGGGTTGTTACACTTCCACTAACAATGGAATTTCGCCCTCGAAATTCGCCGAATGCCTAACCCTAAAAAAATCGGGCCAACAATCTCCAAAAATAATCTCGTCTCCAAGAAATAATTTCCTCACATCTAATGTAGATGCCTAACGCAAAACGATTCTCTAAAAAATTCTATCGCCAAATTCGGGCCACAAAAACGCAACAGAATCCAAAACCCAAGGCCCGAGGGTTGTCGTATCTTAAGCTCTGATGCCACTCTGTAACACCCCGCCCGCCCGGCGAGAGCGAACGGAGCGCTACTATCGATAAAACTAAACTAATCCACAGTATAAAAAGGTATAGAGCATCTAAAACACACAATAAAAATAAGAGAATCTGCTAATCTGAAATATCTTCAAAATGCATACAACCAAAAATCTCTCGAAATAAGACATCTAACTATCTCGAAAGAAAATAAATCGCCAATACTCTATACAACCAAAATAAATACAATTCTTCTCATGTACTCTTGAATATTCTTCCAAAAATAATCCAACCTAAAATCCATCTCCGATAAATCCCAAGTGCCCTAAATCCGCGATGACCTGCCACTAAAAGAAAATATAGGGAAGTACACAATACGACAGGAAAGATGCTCAATAAATATGTTAGCGTTGAATAAAACGTCACAATACGAATACGAATATTCAAATCAAATGTGAATCTTATAAGCAATTATATCACTATAATTTCTCAACAACACATTAACCAGATCACCACGCCTCACCACCGTACCGCGCCTATGCATTTTTTTAGCATATCCGAAAAAAGGAATATTGGCGGGTGCCCAACTTCCGTGCCATATTAAAATCTTCAGGACAACATGCTCAACACCAAAAATAACACCACACGAATCAAAATTAGATTCCAACAAATATTTCCAGATTCTAATGAATTTAGAAATTCAAATATGAGTCAATAACCACAAGAAAACAACGAGAATAATACTCGCGAGATTAAGGAGCATATTGTGTAAAACCCCATACCTCAAAATCATTACATAATACAGCCTCAAAATCTAATCACACCATCACGTTCCTCTCGAGAAAAGAATTAAATCTCATTCTAGCCCAAACTCGAGAAAACACCAAATTAGCCTTCTAATCTAAGGTTGAAATCTTGAATAAGCTTGGGGAAATGGTTTGTAGATGAAAGGGAGTAATTTTGGAGAGGACTTCTTGTTGAGAAGTTGATGAAAAAGTGATTTGAAAAGCCAAGACATGAATTAGTTGATATATAAAGGGTTAAGAGTTTGATTAAGAAAAAAGTTCTAATTAGATAAAAACACTAAAAATTTTATTCCGGATGATCAAACCGTTGGAATTATTTGAAATTTTAAAATGTTGTAACGAACGGTGAGACAGGACTGCTGTAAAAAATTCAGCTTGATCGGACGGTCGGATTTCAAAAAATATTATTTTTTACTAGAAAGTTTTATATTTTGAGGACTCCTAGAGAGTTTTATATTTTGAGGACTCTTCTATATAATAAAAATTCAATTAAATCTCCATTTTAATTCCGATTTCGAGTCCGTTTGAAATTCTCATCTTTAAAAATAAAATCCAACATATTTGAGCAATAAAAATAATTTTATCTCAAAATTTATTTTTTCTATTTATTTTGAAAATACCCCAAAAATTATGCGGGTTGTTACACTTCCCCGCTAACAATGGAATTTCGCCCTCGAAATTCGCCGAATGCCTAACTCTAAAAAAATCGGGCCAACAATCTCCAAAAATAATCTCGTCTCCAAAAAATAATTTCCTCACATCTAATGTAGATGCCTAACGCAAAACGATTTTCTAAAAATTTCTATCGCCAAATTCGTGCCACAAAAATGCAACAGAACCCAAAACCCAAGACTCGAGGGTTGTCGTATGCGAAAGCTCTGATATCATTCTGTAACACCCCGCCCGCCCGGCGAGAGCGAACGGATCGCTACTATCGATAAAACTAAACTAATCTATAGTATAAAAAGTGATTGACATCTAAAACACACAATAAAAATAAGAGAATCTTCTAATCTGAAATATCTTCAAAATATATACAACCAAAAATCTCTCGAAATAAGACATCTAAATATCTCGAAAGAAAATAAATCGCCAATGCTCTATACAACCAAAATAAATACAATTCTTCTCATGTACTCTTGAATATTCTTCCAAAAATAATCCAAGATAAAATCCATCTCCGATAAATCCCAAGCGCCCTAAATCCGCGTTGACATGCCACTAAAAGAAAATATTGGGTAGTACACAATACGACAGGAAAGATGCTCAATAAATATGTTAGCGTTGAATAAAACGTCACAATACGAATACGAATATTCAAATCAAATGCGAATCTCATAAGCAATTATATCACTATAATTTCTCAACAACACATTAACCAGATCACCACGCCTCACCACCGTACCGCGCCTATGCATTTTTTTAGCATATCCGAAAAAAGGAATATTGGCGGGTGCCCAACTTCCGTGCCATATTAAAATCTTCAGGACAACAAGCCCAACACCAAAAATAACACCACACGAATCAAAATTAGATTCCAACAAATATTTTCAGATTCCAATGAATTTAGAAATTAAAATATGAGTCAATAACCACAAGAAAACAACGAGAATAATACTCGCGAGATTAAGGAGCATATTGTGTAAAACCCCATACCTCAAAATCATCACATAATACAGCCTCAAAATCTAATCACACCATCACGTTCCTCTCGCGAAAAGAATTAAATCTCATTCTAGCCCAAACTCGAGAAAACACCAAATAAGCCTTCTAATCTAAGGTTGAAATCTTGAATAAGCTTGGGGAAATGGTTTGTAGATGAAAGGGAGTAATTTTGGAGAGGTCTTCTGGTTGAGAAGTTGATGAAAAAGTGATTTGAAAAGTGAAGCCACGAATTAGTTGATATATAAAGGGTTAAGGGTTTGATTAAGAAAAAAATTCTAATTAGATAAAAACACTAAAAATTTTATTCCGGATGATCAGACCGTTGGAATTACTTGAAATTTTAAAATGTTGTAACGAACGGTGAGACAGGACTGCTGTAAAAAATTCAGCTTGATCGGACGGTCGGATTTCTAAAAATATTATTTTTTACTAGAAAGTTTTATGTTTTGAGGACTCTTAGAGAGTTTTATATTTTGAGGACTCTTAGAGAGTTTTATATTTTGAGGACTCTTCTATATAATAAAAATTCAATTAAATCTCCATTTTAATTCCGATTTCAAGTCCGTTTGAAATTCTCATCTTTAAAAATAAAATCCAACATATTTGAGCAATAAAAATAATTTTATCTCAAAATTTATTTTTTCTATTTATTTTGAAAATACCCCAAAAATTATGCGGGTTGTTACACTTCCCCGCTAACAATGGAATTTCGCCCTCGAAATTCGCCGAATGCCTAACTCTAAAAAAATCGGGCCAACAATCTCCAAAAATAATCTCGTCTCCAAAAAATAATTTCCTCACATCTAATGTAGATGCCTAACGCAAAACGATTCTCTAAAAATTTCTATCGCCAAATTCGTGCCACAAAAATGCAACAGAACCCAAAACCCAAGACTCGAGGGTTGTCGTATGCGAAAGCTCTGATATCATTCTGTAACACCCCGCCCGCCCGGCGAGAGCGAACGGATCGCTACTATCGATAAAACTAAACTAATCTATAGTATAAAAAGTTATAGAGCATCTAAAACACACAATAAAAATAAGAGAATCTTCTAATCTGAAATATCTTCAAAATATATACAACCAAAAATCTCTCGAAATAAGACATCTAAATATCTCGAAAGAAAATAAATCGCCAATGCTCTATACAACCAAAATAAATACAATTCTTCTCATGTACTCTTGAATATTCTTCCAAAAATAATCCAAGCTAAAATCCATGTCCGATAAATCCCAAGCGCCCTAAATCCGCGATTGTCACCAAAAGAAAATATAGGGAAGTACACAATACCACAGGAAAGATGCTCAATAAATATGTTAGCGTTGAATAAAACGTCACAATACGAATACGAATATTCAAATCAAATGTGAATCTCATAAGCAATTATATCACTATAATTTCTCAACAACACATTAACCAGATCATCACGCCTCACCACCGTACCGCACCTATGCATTTTTTTAGCATATCCGGAAAAAGGAATATTGGCGGGTGCCCAACTTCCGTGCCATATTAAAATCTTCAGGACAACATGCTCAACACCAAAAATAACACCACACGAATCAAAATTAGATTCCAACAAATATTTCCAGATTCCAATGAATTTAGAAATTAAAATATGAGTCAATAACCACAAGAAAACAACGAGAATAATACTCGCGAGATTATGGAGCATATTGTGTAAAACCCCATACCTCAAAATCATCACATAATACAGCCTCAAAATCTAATCACACCATCACGTTCCTCTCGCGAAAAGAATTAAATCTCATTCTAGCCCAAACTCGAGAAAACACCAAATAAGCCTTCTAATCTAAGGTTGAAATCTTGAATAAGCTTGGGGAAATGGTTTGTAGATGAAAGGGAGTAATTTTGGAGAGGTCTTCTGGTTGAGAAGTTGATGAAAAAGTGATTTGAAAAGCCAAGCCACGAATTAGTTAATATATAAAGGGTTAAGAGTTTGATTAAGAAAAATGTTCTAATTAGATAAAAACACTAAAAAATTTATTTCGAATGATCAGACCGTTGGAATTACTTGAAATTTTAAAATGTTATAACGAACGGCGAGACAGGACTGCTGTAAAAAATTCAGCTTGATCGGACGGTCGGATTTCTAAAAATATTATTTTTTTACTAGAAAGTTTTATGTTTTGAGGACTCTTAGAGAGTTTTATATTTTGAGGACTCTTAGAGAGTTTTATATTTAGAGGAATCTTCTATATAATAAAAATTCAATTAAATCTCCATTTTAATTCCGATTTCGAGACCGTTTGAAATTCTCATCTTTAAAAATAAAATCCAACATATTTGAGCAATAAAAATAATTTTATCTCAAAATTTATTTTTCCTATTTATTTTGAAAATACCCCAAAAATTATGCGGGTTGTTACACTTCCCCACTAACAATGGAATTTCGCCCTCGAAATTCGCCGAATGCCTAACTCTAAAAAATCGGGCCAACAATCTCCAAAATAATCTCGTCTCCAAAAAATAATTTCCTCACATCTAATGTAGATGCCTAATTCAAAATGATTCTCCAAAAATTTTTATCGCCAAATTCGTGCCACAAAAACGCAACAGAACCCAAAACACAAGACTCGAGGGTTGTCGTATGCCTAAGCACTGATATCATTCTGTAACACCCCGCCCGCCCGGCGAGAGCGAACGGAGCGCTACTATCGATAAAACTAAACTAATCTATAATATAAAAAGTTATAGAGCATCTAAAACACACAATAAAAATAAGAGAATCTTCTAATCTGAAATATCTTCAAAATATATACAACCAAAAATCTCTCGAAATAAGACATCTAAGTATCTCGAAAGAAAATAAATCGTCAATGCTCTATACAACCAAAATAAATACAATTCTTCTCATGTACTCTTGAATATTCTTCCAAAAATAATCCAAGCTAAAATCCATCTCCGATAAATCCCAACCGCCTTAAATCCGCGATGACCTGCCACTAAAAGAAAATATAGGGAAGTACACAATACGACAGAAAAGATGCTCAATAAATATGTTAGCGTTGAATAAAACGTCATAATACGAATACGAATATTCAAATCAAATGCGAATCTCATAAGCAATTATATCACTATAATTTCTCAACAACACATTAACCAGATCACCACGCCTCACCACCGTACCGTGCCTATGCATTTTTTAGCATATCCGGAAAAAGGAATATTGGCGGGTGCCCAACTTCCGTGCCATATTAAAATCTTCAGGACAACATGCTCAACACCAAAAATAACACCACACGAATCAAAATTAGATTCCAACAAATATTTCCAGATTCCAATGAATTTAGAAATTCAAATATGAGTCAATAACCACAAGAAAACAACGAGAATAATACTCGCGAGATTAAGGAGCATATTGTGTAAAACCCCATACCTCAAAATCATCACATAATACAGCCTCAAAATCTAATCACACCATCACGTTCCTCTCGCGAAAAGAATTAAATCTCATTCTAGCCCAAACTCGAGAAAACACCAAATAAGCCTTCTAATCTAAGTTTGAAATCTTGAATAAGCTTGGGCAAATGGTTTGTAGAAGAAAGGGAGTAATTTTGGAGAGGTCTTCTGGTTGAGAAGTTGATGAAAAAGTGATTTGAAAAGCCAAGCCACGAATTAGTTGATATATAAAGGGTTAAGAGTTTGATTAAGAAAAAAAAGTTATAATTAGATAAAAACACTAAAAATTTTATTCCGGATGATCAGACCGTTTGAATTACTTGAAATTTTAAAATGTTGTAACGAACGGCGAGACAGGACTGCTGTAAAAAATTCAGCTTGATCGGACTGTCGGATTTCTAAAAATATTATTTTTTTACTAGAAAGTTTTATGTTTTGAGGACTCTTAGAGAGTTTTATATTTTGAGGACTCTTAGAGAGTTTTATATTTTGAGGACTCTTCTATATAATAAAAATTCAATTAAATCTCCATTTTAATTCCGATTTCGAGACCGTTTGAAATTCTCATCTTTAAAAATAAAATCCAACATATTTGAGCAATAAAAATAATTTTATCTCAAAATTTATTTTTCCTCTTTATTTTGAAAATACCCCAAAAATTATGCGGGTGGTTACACTTCCCCACTAACAATGGAATTTCGCCCTCGAAATTCGCCGAATGCCTAACTCTAAAAAAATCGGGCTAACAATCTCCAAAAATAATCTCGTCTCCAAAAAATAATTTCCTCACATCTAATGTAGATGCCTAATGCAAAACGATTCTCTAAAAATTTCTATCTCCAAATTCGTGCCACAAAAACGCAATAGAACCCAAAACCCAAGACTCGAGGGTTGTCGTATGCCTAAGCTCTGATATCATTCTGTAACACCCCGCCCGCCCGGCGAGAGCGAACGGAGCGCTACTATCGGTAAAACTAAACTAATCTATAATATAAAAAGTTATAGAGCATCTAAAACACACAATAAAAATAAGAGAATCTTCTAATCTGAAATATCTTCAAAATATATACAACCAAAAATCTCTCGAAATAAGACATCTAACTATCTCGAAAGAAAATAAATCGTCAATGCTCTATACAACCAAAATAAATACAATTCTTCTCATGTACTCTTGAATATTCTTCCAAAAATAATCCAAGCTAAAATCCATCTCCGATAAATCCCAAGCGCCATAAATCCGCGATGACCTGCCACTAAAAGAAAATATAGGGAAGTACACAATACGACAAGAAAGATGCTCAATAAATATGTTAGCGTTGAATAAAACGTCATAATACGAATACGAATATTCAAATCAAATGCGAATCTCATAAGCAATTATATCACTATAATTTCTCAACAACACATTAACCAGATCACCACGCCTCACCATCGTACCGCGCCTATGCATTTTTTTTGCATATCCGAAAAAAGGAATATTGGCGGGTGCCCAACTTCCGTGCCATATTAAAATCTTCAAGATAACATGCTCAACACCAAAAATAACACCACACGAATCAAAATTAGATTCCAACAAATATTTCCAGATTCCAATGAATTTAGAAATTCAAATATGAGTCAATAACCACAAGAAAACAACGAGAATAATACTCGCGAGATTAAGGAGCAGATTGTGTAAAACCCCATACCTCAAAATCATCACATAATACAGCCTCAAAATCTAATCACACCATCACGTTCCTCTCGCGAAAAGAATTAAATCTCATTCTAGCCCAAACTCGAGAAAACACCAAATAAGCCTTCTAATCTAAGGTTGAAATCTTGAATAAGCTTTGAGAAATGGTTTGTAGATGAAAGGGAGTAATTTTGGAGAGGTCTTCTGGTTAAAAAGTTGATGAAAAAGTGATTTGAAAAGCCAAGCCACGAATTAGTTGATATATAAAGGGTTAAGAGTTTGATTAAGAAAAAAGTTCTAATTAGATAAAAACACTAAAAAAAAATTTTCGGATGATCAGACCGTTGGAATTACTTGAAATTTTAAAATGTTGTAAACGAACGGTGAGACAGGACTGCAGTAAAAAATTCAGCTTGATCGGACGGTCGGGTTTCTAAAAATATTATTTTTTACTAGAAAGTTTTATGTTTTGAGGACTCTTAGAAAGTTTTATATTTTGAGGACTCTTAGAGAGTTTTATATTTTGAGGACTCTTCTATATAATAAAAATTCAATTAAATCTCCATTTTAATTCCGATTTCGAGACCGTTTGAAATTCTCATCTTTAAAAATAAAATCCAACATATTTGAGCAATAAAAATAATTTTATCTCAAAATTTATTTTTCCTCTTTATTTTGAAAATACCCTAAAAATTATGCGGGTTGTTACACTTCCCCACTAACAATGTAATTTCGCCCTCGAAATTCGCCGAATGCCCAACTCTAAAAAAATCGGGCCAACAATCTCCAAAAATAATCTCGTCTCCAAAAAATAATTTCCTCACATCTAATGTAGATGCCTAATGCAAAACGATTCTCTAAAAATTTCTATCACCAAATTCGTGCCACAAAAACGCAACAGAACCCAAAACCCAAGACTCGAGGGTTGTTATGCCTAAGCTCTGATATCATTCTGTAACACCCTGCCCGCCCGGCGAGAGCGAACGGAGCGCTACTATCGATAAAACTAAACTAGTCTATAATATAAAAAGTTATAGAGCATCTAAAACACACAATAAAAATAAGAGAATCTTCTAATCTGAAATATCTTCAAAATATATACAACCAAAAATCTCTCGAAATAAGGCATCTAACTATCTCGAAAGAAAATAAATCGCCAATGCTCTATACAACCAAAATAAATACAATTCTTCTCATGTACTCTTGAATATTCTTCCAAAAATAATCCAAGCTAAAATCCATCTCCGATAAATCCCAAGCGCCCTAAATCCGCGATGACCTGCCACTAAAAGAAAATATAGGGAAGTACACAATACGACAGGAAAGATGCTCAATAAATATGTTAGCGTTGAATAAAACGTCACAATACGAATACTAATATTCAAATCAAATGCGAATCTCATAAGCAACTATATCACTATAATTTCTCAACAACACATTAACCCAATCACCACGCCTCACCACCGTACCGCGCCTATGCATTTTTTAGCATATCCGGATAAAGGAATATTGGCGGGTGCCCAACTTCCGTGCCATATTAAAATCTTCAGGACAACATGCTCAACACCAAAAATAACACCACACGAATCAAAATTAGATTCCAACAAATATTTCCAGATTCCAATGAATTTAGAAATTCAAATATGAGTCAATAACCACAAGAAAACAACGAGAATAATACTCGCGAGATTAAGGAGCATATTGTGTAAAACCCCATACCTCAAAATCATCACATAATACAGCCTCAAAATCTAATCACACCATCACGTTCCTCTCGCGAAAAGAATTAAATCTCATTCTATCCCAAACTCGAGAAAACACCAAATAAGCCTTCTAATATAAAGTTGAAATCTTGAATAAGCTTGGGGAAATGGTTTGTAGATTAAAGGGAGTAATTTTGGAGAGGTCTTCTGATTGAGAAGTTGATGAAAAAGTGATTTGAAAAGCCAAGCCACGAATTAGTTGATATATAAAGGGTTAAGAGTTTGATTAAGAAAAAAGTTCTAATTAGATATCGTCTAGTCAAATCCTGTAAGCATCCACTGTGCTACAGCTCCGAGTCTGGAATGGAATCATCACACATGGCGTCCCTGTGGCTGGACACCTAAAAGGTTTTGAAAATATTTTATAGCAAGAGTTAGTACTCAAGACATTTTGAAAATATTTAGCAAGCGTTTATCAATATAAAATGCGGTTATTGATTACACATGTTAGGTTCTCGTACACTCTCTTGAGTTAACTCACCCCTCATCTTTCGTGCACACCTAACGTTCCACACTTAGTTTGTCTAGCCATACTTCTCAAGCTAACTAAAACCAAAGTAGTAAACTGAACTTATCTGTACCCAAGTTCCAGTACCGCCCATACAGTACAACCGTTTTACTAACATCTCGCGTATGTTAATTAATTCTCAAGTAACATTTCATCTATGTTATTTTTCAAGACTTCTCATTTAGCTTCACTACTAAAATTACTACAATTTTCACAATTGTTGACTTTCCCACTTATGTAATTAAGTTTCGCTACTTGAATTACTAAATAGATTGTCTCTATCTAAAGGTTCATTTCGTAATTAAGTTTCACTACTTAACTTACCAATTCAGTATGTATCTTTAAATACATAATATATCAATATACTAATACACGGAAGTAGAATATCATCAGGTATATATATATTTCACACACAATATATACTAAATATTAGTCACTGCTATTTTGCCCCTTTTATACACATAAAGGACTCTTGGTTCGGAATGATTCATCGACCCCAAGTAAGAATTGGTTCGGCATGATACATCGACCCCAATTATTTTAAAAATATATATATACACATATTCTGGTTCGGGACTCTCTCATCGCGACACCAGTTCAAAGTTTGGTTCGGTATTTCTCATCGACCCCAAACTTATAATAACTTTATGTTAGTTCGGAATGTCCCATCGACCCTAACATAATTAATTTAGGTATAATCTCTCTACCTAAAAGATCACATAATTCAGTAGGTACACGCCCGACCTATTAATCATATACGTACGTAATATTTTAATCTCATATATTTACCGTACAATATTCGCTTTACGATCTATCTCATTAATCGTATTTATTTGAGTATTCACACAACTCTAAGGGTCCTAGTTACCCCTTACATATAATTTCAGTAGTTATTGCTTACCCTACTGGTCTATTACTTAAATTGAATTTACTTTGCCCCGTAACTCAATTTTCGAAGTCCCCGATACTCTACTAAATCGGATTATCCTCCTCGGCCCATAATCCAAGCCCTACACCCAATGGCCTTATTGGACCTCAACAATATACCTACTGGTCTTATTCTTACTCCCATATAAGTATAATGTAAATCCTAGAATACCCATTCATTCCCGAACTCAACGAAGGATTAAACAAAATTTTCGGGAAAACAGCTTGCGTCGATCGATCTACGGCTGGGTTCGATCGATCGACATAGTCGATCGATCGATAGTTCAAGATCGATCGATCGATCGAATAGGGACAGACGCAGTTTGTCTTCTTCGTTGATCTTATCCTCCATTAACAAATTTCCAAACTCCATTATTGTCCACCAAACTTTTGCCCAATGATCCTAACATATTTACACATATACTAGGACAGTTTCTAACGTGTCAATTACATCAAAACTCCAATTACTTTAAAGAAATAATGAATTAAAACCCAGAATTTCTTGAAACCCTAGTTATGGTGTTCTTCCCATATTATCATTCAAAATACAGATTTTTATTCCGAAAATCCTCAAGTCTAATCTGAATATTAATCCTCTACATAGTTTAAATCATTCTACATGCGATTCCTATCCCAACATGCATAAATATCATCTTTCTCCAATCAAAATATTGATTTAAACAAAACTATTCAAAAACCCTACACATGGGTATTATAACTTTATAATTTTTGCAATAAACAACTCGCCTTATGATCAGTAGGGTCTGATTTCGTGGTTCTTGTTGATGATTGATGATCTTCATCCTTCAATCCTTCTTCCCCAACAAGTAGATGGTAGAAATCCCTTTGAATCCTTCCCAAATCTTCTTTTTGCTTTAGAAAGTTGTGCCTCTCTTCTCTCTAATGGTATTGGTGTTTGTCATGGGTGTTATAACCCTAATTCCTCTATCATACGGCTGATATAAAACTCTAAATTTCGTAGGTCTCCATACCCTCTTATGTTAAAAGACCAAAACGCCCCCGAACGGTCTCGGTTTAGTCCAAAATTGCCCCGGGACTCAACTAGTACCCCCGGGTATACTATTTTGACTAATTTGACCCTTCCGGACTCATTGGTGACCTCTAAATTATCATTTGAGTCACTTAAAAATATTACTCGTTCTCACCCCAACACGGTCTACACGCGTTAAGTAACTATTTACCATAATTACAATTTTAAATGAAACTCTTTAAGTTACTTACTCTTACATAATTTAAATCAAGACGATATTTTCTCATTTAATTCTCCAATCTAATTAAATGGAATATTCAGAAATACGGGGTATTACATACTTCCCCCCTTGCAAAGGAATTTCGTCCTCGAAATTAGGATAAGGCTGGTATTAAGGCTAAGGACCTTAAATATAATTGCACCCTCTAATACCCAATACAAAATCATAATATCCTAACGGTCATCCCAAGCACATGACCATTTCATCATAATTTCTTATCGCATGTTACCCATGCCGCACATATCATAATTAAGTCCCACTACTTAATTTCTCCATAGATTTTCCCAATCCAACGTTAATTCTTGAAATTAAGTTTCTCCCTACTTAATTTACCCATTTGATGTATATCTCTATATAACATCTAAGTGTCTACTATCACTCATAAGTAGAATATTATAAGGTATATATTTCACACACTATATATACTTTAAGGAAAAATTGGTCTGGCAAAAATCATCGGTCCCAATAATCTTATCATTTACATTGGTCCGGGAATTCCTCGACCCCAAGGTAAATGTAATGCACATGTCGGTTCAGACCTTCCGTCGATCTCAATATTTATCATTGATTTGGTTCAGAAAATATCGGCCCCAAATCGATCCCCCATGTATTGGTCCGGAACATCATCGACCCCAATACAGAGATTAAGCACACTTACTATCGCACATAAGTAGTAAAAGTCAGTAGGTATATATATCTTACACATAACATATACTACCAACACTTATTTTATAATCACCCCCTTTCTATAACACTTTTGGGGTTATTGGCTCGGAATTCCACCTCGATCACCAATAGTTATTAATTACTTGTCTCGGGATCACATCTCGAGCACCAATATGTGTATATATATCTCATCGCATATGAGTGGACAATTTGTGAGCCATATATTTCACATTTCATATACCTTAAAATGTCACACTCCAATAGAATGTCCTCATATCACGCGTTAAGGACTAAAAGTTCGAAATGTCTCCTCGAACCACACCCAAAGTACATGTATTGTTCGTAATCGGTACCCACGAACCTAATACTCATGTACAGTCCATATAGGTGCTTACTCTACCTATAAATATGCTCTTATAGGCATACATTCAACCTATGAATTGATCAGTGGGCTTCTCCAAAATTCCACTATCATAAGGGTGTATCATCATTCTTTCTCACTAACATTGAGTCGTAGGTAGCACAACGTACTCAATATAAAACTTCATCTCTATTCCTTCCTGACCTTCTCTCACAGGGTGGAATTTTAGGATTTCATCCTGATTCACAATCATGTAGAGCGGCACTGTGCCCTCTCCCTTATCAACTACATACTAATCCATCCCGGTCACCCCATTTCGCTACCCCCAACGAAATGTTGGCTTATTTATGATGTTCACAACCCATCAATAATTTATAAGTCTGCCTCCTCATTCCATCATTGGGAATGTGGGTTCACTACCACATTTCGGTTGTTCATTTCGAGTCTAGCTTGTCTATTAACTAGAGGTGTATCTGGAGAAAATCTCACTACGTCTCTCCTCAACATCGCTTCCCACTTACGTCATCTTTCCTGATGTGGTACCCTATTCCCCTTTCTCTCCGGGTTTATTATACTTTACAATCCATGCACTCTTCGCAATTGGCGCACTTTTTGGGTTGGTTACTTTATAAGGATCAACATTTTAGTAACACGTAAGTCACTCACAACACTCAGTCAAGTAGCACCTTGCGTTACTTCTTCACCACAGTTAGGTCTCCCATAACAAGAGATAACCTTTGAACAGTTTCCCACCGACTTTCATCCCATAGGGTGTGCTGGATTTCTCAGCACATATAATCTTGGATCATCGTCAATCTCCCATGACGTTCAACCCATTTCATCGATACGACTTGTTTCCTAATTTCCCCAACGTCGTACAAAGTATTCCGCATCCCTCTATCTCGGATGTCTAAGGAATCCAATTGACTAGGGTGCCCATACACCCTTTTCTCCGGGTACATTTGCCAAAACATTGCAAATGTCGCACCCGTAACATGCTTTTCTTCAATTCTAGCCTAGTCTACACGACGTGACTACAATCTTTTGGGTATTCTCAATACCCTAGAGACAAAGAATCAAATCTTTGCCCACAAAGTCCCACTTATCCCTTCGTGGTGAGGTAAGCCTTTCAGTGTTTCTCCACAACACTACCGGCTCCACTGATGTCCTAGCATCTAACAATGTCTCTTCTCCTGACGTGCATAAAAATTCAGTCGTATTCCCTTTCGCAACCGAACTTAAACAAGGGACTTCTCCCCATGTATTCTTACTGAGCATTATCGGAACAACACATAGTCGATATGCTCAAATTCGATTTCTCGACAATATGTGCAACCATACTCCAATATTGCTAAAGGAGTCAAGTGGCACCGCGCTTATACTATCACTAAGTCTTAAGCACTAACTACAACAGTGAGCTCGATCTCTCCGCTCAGCAGTCATACGACAAACATTGACTCACATCATTTAGGTTCCCACACACCGAAATCAATTACTAAGAGATGTTCATAATCTCCGAAGTTTCTCACATTTTGATGAATAATGACAACTCGACCCTTTTTCAGGTGAGGAGTCGTCATATACCCCATTCACTCGAGGCTAAAACTCATATACTTCCTTATCCATCGCTCTGCTGATTTAGATGGTTCCCGGACATAACATGCTTGTCCTCTCCGGAATGCAAAACTTATTCGAGTTATTATTTCTTCAAATAACTTCCCGCTAAAAATAAAACGCGTGGCCCTAGAATCCACACTAGACATCTTTTCAAAAATTCCTGACTCCAGGCCATGCTGACCGGTTTGGGTACCCCTCCTCTCGGACTGGGTAGTCTCGATCCTGAACACTATCATCTTGGTTCCCTTAGTTCTGCTAACCAAGAGGAACGCACTATGGGACTTAACAGTCCCGACTTAAGATCTAATCATTAAATCCTCTAGTGGGTTTCCACTTATAGCTTGCACCGGCCCCATTACATTTAGTCTTACTCTTTGAATAAATCTTTAAACTCTCTTAACTTCGCCCCCTAGGAGCATTTACCCTAACCTTGTAAGAAGTACCATACTGCCTTCATATACATAAGTCATCCAAGAAGAGTTTTACCAAAATTGCGAATCATAACTCGAGAGTCTATTCTCTCAAGGGCTCTTTTCCCTCATACCCATCTCATCGATACAAGTTCCCTTCAACGGATAATTTCTCTCTCACGATTGGCCTCTACCAGGCTTTCACGTGGGGGTTCATATATTCCTATTCACTACGCTTCCGAATTATCATTGGAGAACTTTGCGGTTAAACTATACGTAAAGTTCTTCTATTTATATATACGGACCCTCGGTCCGAATGTAGTGACTGGTATCCCCGCCACGTTGCCTGAAAATTTACTCAAATTTTCACTTCTGAGTATTTCTAGTCAGTCCTAAATGCCAAAACCTCTGGACATACTACTTCCATTGGTTAGCATGCACAGTCGCCGTTTTATCACATTTACGGCATGTTCTCATCAAATTATCTTCAGACCTACTCCCACTATCACTGCATTGGGCGGTCTAGACTAGCATCCCTCTTACCGTCGTGACACTTGGAAAATGCCTGCTATGCCTCAACAACCCTTGCAGCATTTACTTCCATTACACGCTAGGAGTGACCTCGACCACGGTCATCTCTCCTATGATTGCCATCTCCGAACACCCCATGCTTTATGCCGAGCTCCTCCCTCCTGTAGTCCTTCTAACGCCAATGCCGGTCCTACCACCATATTCGATGTACCGTGCCCAATCGGACTCGTATATATAACACTACGTCTACCAAATAGCAGGAGAACGTAAACTACGTACGTAGAGGAGTACAATTATCCTAAGATAGGGCTCTATATCAATCAAACGATACGCTGAAAACGTAGTAAGCCGTACAGATCCTATGGACACTAGATACTGATGCTCTGATACCATCTTTGACACCCCGCCTAATTAAACATCAGGTGATCAGGCCTTCATTAAATTAAAACAGGTATCTCAAATGGTTCATTCTTAGCATCACTGTCGAAAACTTTTTAATTACTAATCCCCTAAGTAAAATTAGACCGGTGCCAAATTTTATCTTTCTTAAAACAGAAAAATCGACCATGCGGAACAAAGTACAAATAATCATGTACTATAATTCAAACATCAAAGTAAAAGTACAACAGAAAAAAAGTATTACCGAATAAACCATCAGCTAAAAATCCCAAACAACAATAGAATAACCACTAGTCTGAAACTAACATCTGAGACTAATACCGGACCACAAGTCCATACATAGAAGAGTGCGAGATCCTGTGCTAGATCTGAATGAGAGATATCGTCTAGTCAAATCCTGTAAGCATCCACTGTGCTACAGTTCCGAGTCTGGAATGGAATCATCACACATGGCGTCCCTGTGGCTGGACACCTAAAAGGTTTTGAAAATATTTTATAGCAAGAGTTAGTACTCAAAATATTTTGAAAATATTTAGCAAGCGTTTATCAATATAAAATGCGGTTATTGATTACACATGTTAGGTTATCGTACACTCTCTTGAGTTAACTCACCCCTCATCTTTGGTGCACACCTAACGTTCCACACTTAGTTTGTCTAGCCATACTTCTCAAGCTAACTAAAACCAAAGTAGTAAACTGAACTTATCTGTACCCAAGTTCCAGTACCGCCCATACAGTACAACCGTTTTACTAACATCTCGCGTATGTTAATTAATTCTCAAGTAACATTTCATCTATGTTATTTTTCAAGACTTCTCATTTAGCTTCACTACTAAAATTACTACAATTTTCACAATTGTTGACTTTCCCACTTATGTAATTAAGTTTCGCTACTTGAATTACTAAATAGATTGTCTCTATCTAAAGGTTCATTTCGTAATTAAGTTTCACTACTTAACTTACCAATTCAGTATGTATCTTTAAATACATAATATATCAATCTACTAATACACAGAAGTAGAATATCATCAGGTATATATATATTTCACACACAATATATACTAAATATTAGTCACTGCTATTTTGCCCCTTTTATACACATAAAGGACTCTTGGTTCGGAATGATTCATCGACCCCAAGTAAGAATTGGTTCGGCATGATACATCGACCCCAATTATTTTAAATATATATATATATACATATTCTGGTTCGGGACTCTATCATCGCGACACCAGTTCAAAGTTTGGTTCGGTATTTCTCATCGACCCCAAACTTATAATAACTTTATGTTAGTTCGGAATGTCTCATCGACCCTAACATAATTAATTTAGGTATAATCTCTCTACCCAAAAGATCACATAATTCAGTAGGTACACGCCCGACCTATTAATCATATACGTACGTAATATTTGAATCTCATATATTTACCGTACAATATTCGCTTTACGATCTATCTCATTAATCGTATTTATTTGAGTATTCACACAACTCTAAGGGTCCTAGTTACCCCTTACATATAATTTCAGTAGTTATTGCTTACCCTACTGGTCTATTACTTAAATTGAATTTACTTCGCCCTGTAACTCAATTTCCGAAGTCCCCGATACTCTACTAAATCGGATTATCCTCCTCGGTCCATAATCCAAGCCCTACACCCAATGGCCTTATTGGACCTCAACAATATACCTACTGGTCTTATTCTTACTCCCATATAAGTATAATGTAAATCCTAGAATACCCATTCATTCTCGAACTCAACGAAGGATTAAACAAAATTTTCGGGAAAACAGCTTGCGTCGATCGATCGACGGCTGGGTTCGATCGATCGACATAATCGATCGATCGATAGTTCAAGATCGATCGATCGAACAGGGACAGACGCAGTCTGTCTTTTTCGTTGATCTTCTCCTCCATTAAAAAATTTCCAAACTCCATTATTGTCCACCAAACTTTTACCCAATGATCCTAACATATTTCCACATATACTAGGACAGTTTCTAACGTGTCAATTACATCAAAACTCCAATTACTTTAAAGAAATAATGAATTAAAACCCAAAATTTCTTGAAACCCTAGTTATGGTGTTCTTCCCATATTATCATTCAAAATCCAGATTTTTATTCCGAAAATCCTCAAGTCTAATCTGAAAATTAATCCTCTACATAGTTTAAATCATTCTACATGCGATTCCTATCCCAACATGCATAAATATCATCTTTCTCCAATCAAAATATTGATTTAAACAAAACTATTCAAAAACCCTACACATGGGTATTATAACTTTATAATTTTTGCAATAAACAACTTGCCTTATGATCAGTAGGGTCTGATTTCGTGGTTCTTGTTGATGATTGATGATCTTCATCCTTCAATCCTTCTTCCCCAACAAGTAGATGGTAGAAATCCCTTTGAATCCTTCCCAAATCTTCTTTTTGCTTTAGAAAGTTGTGCCTCTCTTCTCTCTAATGGTATTGGTGTTTGTCATGGGTGTTCTAACCCTAATTCCTCTATCATACGGCTGATATAAAACTCTAAATTTCGTAGGTCTCCATACCCTCTTATGTTAAAAGACCAAAACGCCCCCGAACGGTCTCGGTTTAGTTCAAAATTACCCCGGGACTCAACTAGTACCCCTGGGTATACTATTTTGACTAATTTGACCCTTCCGGACTCATTGGTGACCTCTAAATTATCATTTGAGTCACTTAAAAATATTACTCGTTCTCACCCCAACACGGTCTACACGCGTTAAGTAACTATTTACCAAAATTACAATTTTAAATGAAACTCTTTAAGTTACTTACTCTTACGTAATTTAAATCAAGACGATATTTTCTCATTTAATTCTCCAATCTAATTAAATGGAATATTCAAAAATACGAGCTATTACACCAATGAATTTAGAAATTCAAATATGAGTCAATAACCACAAGAAAACAACGAGAATAATACTCGCGAGATTTAGGAGCATATTGTGTAAAACCCCATACCTCAAAATCATCACCTAATTTAGCCTCAAAATCTAATCACACCATCACGTTCCTCTCGCGAAAATAATTAAATCTCGTTCTAGCCCAAACTCGAGAAAACACCAAATAAGCCTTTTAATCTAAGCTTGAAATCTTGAATAAGCTTGGGGCAATGGTTTGTAGATGAAAGGGAGTAATTTTGGAGAGGTCTTCTGGTTGAGAAGTTGATGAAAAAGTGATTTGAAAAGCCAAGACACGAATTAGTTGATATATAAAGGGTTAAGAGTTTGATTAAGAAAAAAGTTCTAATCAGATACAAACACTAAATTTTTTATTCCGGGTGATCGGACCGTTGGAATTTCCTGATATTTTAAAATGTTGTAGCGAACGGCGAGCCAGGACTGCTGTCAAAAATTCAACTTGATCAGACGGTCGGATTTCTAAAAATATTATTTTTTACTAGAAAGTTTTATGTTTTGAGGACTCTTAGAGAGTTTTATATTTTGAGGACTCTTCTATATAATAAATATTCAATTAAATCTCCATTTTAATTCCGATTTCGAGACCGTTTAAAATTCTCATCTTTAAAAATAAAATCCAACATATTTGAGCAATAAAAATAATTTTATCTCAAAATTTATTTTTCCTCTTTATTTTGAAAATACCCAAAAAATTATGCGGGTTGTTACACTTCCCCACTAACAATGGAATTTCGCCCTCGAAATTCGCCGAATGCCTAACTCTAAAAAAATCGGGCCAACAATCTCCAAAAATAATCTCGTCTCCAAAAAATAATTTCCTCACATCTAATGTAGATGCCTAACGCAAAACGATTCTCTAAAAATTTCTATCTCCAAATTCGTGCCACAAAAACGCAACAGAACCCAAAACCCAAGACCCGAGGATTGTCGTATAACTAAGCTCTGATACCATTCTGTAACACCCCGCCCGCCCGGCGAGAGCGAACGGAGCGCTACTATCGATAAAACTAAACTAATCCACAATATAAAAAGGTATAGAGCATCTAAAACACACAATAAAAATAAGAGAATCTGCTAATCTGAAATATCTTCAAAATATGTACAACCAAAAATCTCTCGAAATAAGACATCTAACTATCTCGAAAGAAAATAAATCGCCAATGCTCTATACAACCAAAATAAATACAATTCTTCTCATGTACTCTTGAATATTCTTCCAAAAATAATCCAAGCTAAAATCCATCTCCGATAAATCCCAAGCGCCCAAAATCCGCGCTGACCTGCCACTAAAAGAAAATATAGGGAAGTACACAATACGACAGGAAAGATGCTCAATAAATATGTTAGCGTTGAATAAAACATCACAATACGAATACGAATATTCAAATCAAATGCGAATCTCATAAGCAATTATATCACTATAATTTCTCAACAACACATTAACCAGATCACCACGCCTCACCACCATACCGCGCCTATGCATTTTTTTAGCATATCCGGAAAAAGGAATATTGGCGGGTGCCCAACTTCCGTGCCATATTAAAATCTTCAGGACAACATGCTCAACACCAAAAATAACACCACACGAATCAAAATTAGATTCCAACAAATATTTCCAGATTCCAATGAATTTAGAATTTCAAATCTGAGTCAATAACCACAAGAAAACAACGAGAATAATACTCGCGAGATTAAGGAGCATATTGTGTAAAACCCCGTACCTCAAAATCATCACATAATTCAGCCTCAAAATCTAATCACACCATCACGTTCCTCTCGCAAAAAGAATTAAATCTCATTCTAGCCCAAACTCGAGAAAACACCAAATAAGCCTTCTAATCTAAGGTTGAAATCGTGAATAAGCTTGGGGAAATGGTTTGTAGATGAAAGGGAGTAATTTTGGAGGGGTCTTCTGGTTGAGAAGTTGATGAAAAAGTGATTTGAAAAGCCAAGCCACGAATTAGTTGATATATAAAGGGTTAAGAGTTTGATTAAGAAAAAAGTTCCAATTAGATAAAAACACTAAAAATTTTATTCCGGATGATCAGACCGTTGGAATTACTTGAAATTTTAAAATGTTGTAAGAACGGCGAGACAGGACTGCTGTAAAAAATTCAGCTTGATCGGACGGTCGGATTTCTAAAAATATTATTTTTTACTAGAAAGTTTTATGTTTTGAGGACTCTTAGAGAGTTTTATATTTTGAGGACTCTTAGAGAGTTTTATATTTTGAGGACTCTTCTATATAATAAAAATTCAATTAAATCTCCATTTTAATTCCGATTTCGAGACCATTTGAAATTCTCATCTTTAAAAATAAAATCCAACATATTTGAGCAATAAAAATAATTTTATCTCAAAATTTATTTTTCCTCTTTATTTTGAAAATACCCCAAAAATTATGCGGGTTGTTAAACTTCCCCACTAACAATGGAATTTTGCACTCGAAATTCGCCGAATGCCTAACTCTAAAAAAATCGGGCCAACAATCTCCAAAAATAATCTCGTCTCCAAAAAATAATTTCCTCACATCTAATGTAGATACCTAACGCAAAACGATTCTCTAAAAATTTCTATCGCCAAATTTGTGCCACAAGAACGCAACAGAACCCAAAACCCAAGACCCGAGGATTGTCGTATGCCTAAGCTCTGATATCATTCTGTAACACTCCGCCCTCCCGGCGAGAGCGAACGGAGCGCTACTATCGATAAAACTAAACTAATCCACAATATAAAAAGGTATAGAGCATCTAAAACACACAATAAAAATAAGAGAATCTGCTAATCTGAAATATCTTCAAAATATATACAACCAAAAATCTCTCGAAATAAGACATCTAACTATCTCGAAAGAAAATAAATCGCCAATGCTCTATACAACAAAAATAAATACAATTCTTCTCATGTACTCTTGAATATTCTTCCAAATATAATCCAAGCTAAAATCCATCTCCGATAAATCCCAAGCGCCCAAAATCCGCGTTGACCTGCCACTAAAAGAAAATATAGGGAAGTACACAATACGACATAAAAGATGCTCTATAAATATGTTAGCGTTGAATAAAACGTCACAATACGAATACGAATATTCAAATCAAATGCGAATCTCATAAGCAATTATATCACTATAATTTCTCAACAACACATTAACCGGGTCACCACGCCTCACCACCGTACCGCGCCTATGCATTTTTTTAGCATATCCGAAAAAAGGAATATTGGCGGGTGCCCAACTTCCGTGCCATTTTAAAATCTTCATGACAACATGCTCAACACCAAAAATAACACCACATGAATCAAAATTAGATTCCAACAAATATTTTCAGATTCCAATGAATTTAGAAATTCAAATATGAGTCAATAACCACAAGAAAACAACTAGAATATTACTCGCGAGATTAAGGAGCGTATTGTGTAAAACCCCATACCTCAAAATCATAACATAATTCAGCCTCAAAATGTAATCACACCCTCACGTTCCTCTCGCGAAAAGAATTAAATCTCGTTCTAGCCCAAACTCGAGAAAACACCAAATAAGCCTTCTAATCTAAGGTTGAAATCTTGAATAGGCTTGGGGCAATGGTTTGTAGATGAAAGGGACTAATTTTGGAGAGGTCTTCTGGTTGAGAAGTTGATGAAAAAGTGATTTGAAAAGCCAAGCCACGAATTAGTTGATATATAAAGGGTTAAGAGTTTGATTAAGAAAAAAGTTCTAATCAGATACAAACACTAAAATTTTTATTTCGGGTGATCGGACCTTTGGAATTTCATGATATTTTAATATGTTGTAGCGAACGGCGAGACAGGACTGCTGTCCAAAATTTAGCTTGATCGGACGGTCGGATTTCTAAAAATATTATTTTTTTACGAGAAACTTTTATGTTTTGAGGACTCTTAAAGAGTTTTATATTTTGTGGACTCTTAGAGAGTTTTATATTTTGAGGACTCTTCTATATAATAAAAATTCAATTAAATCTCCATTTTAATTACGATTTCGAAACCGTTTGAAATTCTCATCTTTAAAAATTAAATCCAACGTATTTGAGCAATAAAAATAATTTTATCTCAAAATTTATTTTTCCTCTTTATTTTGAAAATACCCCAAAAATTATGCGGGTTGTTACACTTCCCCACTAACAATGGAATTTCGCCCTCGAAATTCGCCGAATGCCTAACTCTAAAAAAATCGGGCCAATAATCTCCAAAAATAATCTCGTGTCCAAAAAATAATTTCCTCACATCTAATGTAGATGCCTAACGCAAAACGATTCTCTAAAAATTTCTATCTCCAAATTCGTGGCACAAAAACGCAACTAAACCCAAAACCCAAGACCCGAGGGTTGTCGTATACCTAAGCTCTAATACCATTTTGTAACAACCCCGTCCGCCCGGCGAGAGCGAACGGAGCGCTACTATCGATAAAACTAAACTAATCCACAATATAAAAAGGTATAGAGCATCTAAAACACACAATAAAAATAAGAGAATCTACTAATCTGAAATATCTTCAAAATACATACAACCAAAACTTTCTCGAAATAAGACATCTAACTATCTCGAAAGAAAATAAATCGCCAATGCTCTATACAACCAAAATAAATACAATTCTTCTCATGTACTCTTGAATATTCTTCCAAAAATAATCCAAGCTAAAATCCATCTCCGATAAATCCCAAGCGCCCAAAATCCGCGCTGACCTGCCACAAAAAGAAAATATAGGGAAGTACACAATACGACAGGAAAGATGCTCAATAAATATGTTAGCGTTGAATAAAACGTCACAATATGAATACGAATATTCAAATCAAATGCGAATCTCATAAGAAATTATATCACTATAATTTCTCAACAACACGTTAACCGAGTCACCACGCCTCACCACCGTACCGCGCCTATGCATTTTTTTAGCATATCCGTAAAAAGGAATATTGGTGGGTGCCCAACTTTCGTGCCATATTAAAAACTTCATGACAACATGCTCAACACCAAAAATAACACGACAGGAATCAAAATTAGATTCCAACAAATATTTCCAGATTCCAATGAATTTACAAATTCAAATATGAGTCAATAACCACAAGAAGACAAAGAGAGTAATACTCGCGACCTTAAGGAGAATATTGTGTAAAACCCCATACCTCAAAATCATCACATAATTCAGCCTCAAAATCTAATCACACCACCACGTTCCTCTCGCGAAAATAATTAAATCTCGTTCTAGCCCAAACTCGAGAAAACACCAAATAAGCCTTCTAATCTAAGGTTGAAATCTTGAATAAGCTTGGGGCAATGGTTTGTAGATGAAAGGGAGTAATTTTTGGAGAGGTCTTCTGGTTGAGAAGTTGATGAAAAAGTGATTTGAAAAGCCAAGCCACGAATTAGTTGATATATAAAGGGTTAAGAGTTTGATTAAGAAAAAAGTTCTAATCAGATACAAACACTAAAATTTTATTTCGGGTGATCGGACCTTTGGAATTTCTTGATATTTTAACATGTTGTAGCGAACGGCGAGACATGACTGCTGTCAATAATTCAGCTTGATCGGACCGTCGGATTTCTAAAAATATTATTTTTTACTAGAAAGTTTTATGTTTTGAGGACTCTTAGAGAGTTTTATATTTTGAGGACTCTTCTATATAATAAAAATTCAATTAAATCTCCATTTTAATTACGATTTCGAGACCGTTTGAAATTCTCATCTTTAAAAATTAAATCCAACGTATTTGAGCAATAAAAATAATTTTATCTCAAAATTTATTTTTCCTCTTTATTTTGAAAATACCCCAAAAATTATGCGGGTTGTTACACTTCCCCACTAACAATGGAATTTCGCCCTCGAAATTCGCCGAATGCCTAACTCTAAAAAAATCGGGCCAACAATCTCCAAAAATAATCTCGTCTCCAAAAAATAAATTTCTCACATCTAATGTAGATGCCTAATGGAAAACGATTCTCTAAAAATTTCAATCTCCAAATTCGTTCCACCAAAACGAAACAGAACCCAAAACCCAAGACCCGAGGGTTGTCGTATACCTAAGCTTTGATACTATTCTGTAACACCCCGCCCGCCCGGCGAGAGCGAACGGAGCGCTACTATCGATAAAACTAAACTAATCCACAATATAAAAAGGTATAGAGCATCTAAAACACACAATAAAAAAAAGAGAATCTGCTAATCTGAAATATCTTCAAAATACATACAACCAAAAATCTCTCGAAATAAGACATCTAGCTATCTCGAAAGAAAATAAATCGCCAATGCTCTGTACAACCAAAATAAATACAATTCTTCTCATGTACTCTTGAATATTCTTCCAAAAATAATCCAAGCTTAAATCCATCTCCGATAAATCCCAAGCGCCCAAAATCCGCGTTGACCTGCCACTAAAAGAAAATATAGGGAAGAACACAATACGAAAGGAAAGATGCTCAATAAATATGTTAGCGTTGAATAAAACGTCACAATACGAATACGAATATTCAAATCAAATGCGAATCTCATAAGCAATTATATCACTATAATTTCTCAACAACACGTTAACCGGGTCACCGCGCCTCACCACCGTACCGCGCCTATGCATTTTTTTAGCATATCCGAAAAAATGAATATTGGTGGGTGCCCAACTTTCGTGCCATATTAAAAACTTCATGACAACATGCTCAACACCAAAAATAACACGACAGGAATCAAAATTAGATTCCAACAAATATTTCCAGATTCCAATGAATTTAGAAATTCAAATATGAGTCAATAACCACAAGAAGACAAAGAGAGTAATACTCGCGACCTTAAGGAGAATATTGTGTAAAACCCCATACCTCAAAATCATCACATAATTCAGCCTCAAAATCTAATCACACCACCACGTTCCTCTCGCGAAAATAATTAAATCTCGTTCTAGCCCAAACTCGAGAAAACACCAAATAAGCCTTCTAATCTAAGGTTGAAATCTTGAATGAGCTTGGGGCAATGGTTTGTAGATGAAAGGGAGTAATTTTGGAGAGGTCTTCTGGTTGAGAAGTTGATGAAAAAGTGATTTACAAAGCCAAGCCACGAATTAGTTGATATATAAAGGGTTAAGAGTTTGATTAAGAAAAAAGTTCTAATCAGATACAAACACTAAAAATTTTATTTCGGGTGATCGGACCGTTGTATTTACATGATATTATAAAATGTCGTAGCGAATGGCGAGACAGGACTGCTGTCAAAAATTCAGCTTGATCGGACGGTCGGATTTTTAAAAATATTATTTTTTATTAGAAAGTTTTATGTTTTGAGGACTCTTAGAGAGTTTTATATTTTGAGGACTCTTCTATATAATAAAAATTCAATTTTTTTTTTGGTTTATACCAGGGTATCCATTAGCGACTTAGTGACTAATCCCTTCGCTGATTTGTAGGCACCTCGATGGGTGGGACAGCTGGCCCAGAGATTTAAAGCTGCTCCATGCCCACGGTGGGAATCGAACCCCCGACACTTGGTTAATGGAGGAAGAGCCCCTTCCGCTCTACCACACCCCCTAGGTTATAAAAATTCAATTAAATCTCCATTTTAATTCCGATTTCGAGACCGTTTCAAATTCTCATATTTAAAAATAAAATCCAACATATTTGAACAATAAAAATAATTTTATCTCAAAATTTATTTTTCCACTTTATCTCAAAAATACTCCAAAAATTATGCGGGTTGTTACACTTCCCCACTAACAATGGAATTTCCCCCTCGAAATTCGCCGAATGCCTAACTCTAAAAAAATCGGGCCAACAATCTCCAAAAATAATCTCGTCTCCAAAAACTAATTTCCTCACATCTAATGTAGATGCCTAACGCAAAACGATTCTCTAAAAATTTCTATCTCCAAATTCGTGCCACAAAAACGCAGCAGAACCCAAAACCCAAGACCCGAGGGTTGTCGTATACCTAAGCTCTTATACTATTCTGTAACACCCCGCCCGCCCGGCGAGAGCGAACGGAGCGCTACTATCGATAAAACTAAACTAATCCACAATATAAAAAGGTATAGAGCATCTAAAACACACAATAAAAATAAGTGAATCTGCTAATCTGAAATATCTTCAAAATACATACAACCAAAAATCTCTCGAAATAAGACATCTAACTATCTCGAAAGAAAATAAATCGCCAATGCTCTATACAACCAAAATAAATACAATTCTTCTCATGTACTCTTGAATATTCTTCCAAAAATAATCCAAGTTAAAATCCATCTCCGATAAATCCCAAGAGCCCAAAATCCGCGCTGACCTGCCACTAAAAGAAAATATAGGGAAGTACACAATACGACAGGAACGATGCTCAATAAATATGTTAGCGTTGAATAAAACGTCTCAATACGAATACGAATATTCAAATCAAATGCGAATCTCATAAGCAATTATATCACAATAATTTCTCAACAACACATTAACCGGATCACCAGGCCTCACCACCGTACCGCGCCTATGCATTTTTTTAGCATATCCGAAAAAAGGAATATTGGCGGGTTCCCAATTTTCGTGCCATATTAAAATCTTCAGGAGAACATGCTCAACTCCAAAAATAACACCACACGAATCAAAATTAGATTCCAACAAATATTTCCAGATTCCAATGAATTTAGAAATTCAAATATGAGTCAATAACCACAAGAAAACAATGAGAATAATACTCGCGACATTAATGAGCATATTGTGTAAAACCCCATACCTCAAAATCATCACATAATTCAGCCTCAAAATCTAATCACACCACCACGTTCCTCTCGCGAACTAATTAAATCTCGTTCTAGCCCAAACTCGAGAAAACACCAAATAAGCCTTCTAATCTAAAGTTGAAATCTTGAATAAGCTTGGGCCAATGGTTTGTAGATGAAAGGGAGTAATTTTGGAGAGGTCTTCTGGTTGAGAAGTTGATGAAAAAGTGATTTGAAAAGCCAAGCCACGAATTAGTTGATATATAAAGGATTAAGAGTTTGATTAAGAAAAAAGTTCTAATCAGATACAAACACTAAAAATTTTATTCCGGGTGATCGGACCGTTGGAATTTCATGATATTTTAAAATGTTGTAGCAAACGGCGAGACAGGACTGGTGTCAAAAATTCAGCTTGATCGGACTGTCGGATTTCTAAAAATATTATTTTTTACTAGAAAGTTTTATGTTTTGAGGACTCTTAAAGAGTTTTATATTTTGAGGACTCTTAGAGAGTTTTATATTTTGAGGACTCTTCTATATAATAAAAATTCAATTAAATCTCCATTTTAATTCCGATTTCGAGACCGTTTGAAATTCTCATCTTTAAAAATAAAATCGAACATATTTGAGCAATAAAAATAATTTTATCTCAAAATTTATTTTTCGTCTTTATTTTGAAAATACCCCAAAAATTATGCGGGTTGTTACACTTCCCCACTAACAAAGGAATTTCACCCTCGAAATTCGTCGAATGCCTAACTCTAAAAAAATCGGGCCAACAATCTCCAAAAATAATCTCGTCTCCAAAAAATAATTTCCTCACATCTAACGTAGATGCCTAACACAAAACGATCCTCTAAAAATTTCTATCTCCAAATTCGTCCCACAAAAACGCAACAGAACCCAAAACTCAAGACCGAGGGTTGTCGTATACCTAAGCTCTGATACCATTCTGTAACACCCCGCCTGCCCGGCGAGAGCGAATGGAGCACTACTATCGATAAAACTAAACTAATCCACAATATAAAAAGGTATAGAGCATCTAAAACACACAATAAAAATAAGAGAATCTGCTAATCTGAAATATCTTCAAAATACATACAACCAAAAATCTCTCGAAATAAGACATCTAACTATCTCGAAAGAAAATAAATCGCCAATGCTCTATACAACCAAAATAAAAACAATTCTTCTCATGTACTCTTGAATATTCTTCCAAAAATAATCCAAGCTAAAATCCATCTCCGATAAATCCCAAGCGCCCAAAATCCGCGCTGATTTGCCACTAAAAGAAAATATAGGGAAGTACACAATATGACAGGAAAGATGCTCAATAAATATGTTAGCGTTGAATAAAACGTCACAATACGAATACGAATACTCAAATCAAATGCGAATCTCATATGCAATTATATCACTATAATTTCTCAACAACACATTAACCGGATCACCACGCCTCACCACCGTACCGCACCTATGCATTTCTTTAGCATATCCGAAAAAAGGAATATTGGCGGGTGCCCAATTTTCGTGCCATATTAAAATCTTCAGGACAACATGCTCAACACCAAAAATAACACCACACGAATCAAAATTAGATTCCAACAAATATTTCCAGATTCCAATGAATTTAGAAATTCAAATATGAGTCAATAACCACAAGAAAACAACGAGAATAATACTCGCGAGATTAGGGAGCATATTGTGTAAAACCCCATACCTCAAAATCATCACATAATTCAGCCTCAAAATCTAATCACACCATCACGTTTCTCTCGCGAAAAGAACTAAATCTCATTCTAGCCCAAACTCGAGAAAACACCAAATAAGCCTTCTAATCTAAAGTTGAAATCTTGAATAAGTTTGGGGCAATGGTTTGTAGATGGAAGGGAGTAATTTTGGAGAGGTCTTCTGGTTGAGAAGTTGATGAAAAAGTGATTTGAAAATCCAAGCCACGATTTAGTTGATATAAAAAGGGTTAAGAGTTTGATTAAGAAAAAAGTTCTAATCAGATACAAACACTCAAATTTTTATTCCGGGTGATCGAACCGTTGGAATTTCTTGATATTTTAACATGTTGTAGCGAACGGCGAGACAAGACTGCTGTCAAAAATTCAACTTGATCGGACGGACGGATTTCTAAAAATATTTATTTTTACAAGAAAGTTTTATGTTTTGAGGACTTTTAGAGAGTTTTATATTTTGAGGACTCTTAGAGAGTTTTATATTTTGAGGACTCTTCTATATAATAAAAATTCAATTAAATCTCCATTTTAATTCCGATTTCGAGACCGTTTCAAATTCTCCTATTGAAAAATAAAATGTAACATATTTGAGCAATAAAAATAAATTTATCTCAAAATTTATTTTTCCAGTTTATTTCGAAAATACCCCAAAAATTATGCGGGTTGTTACACTTCCCCACTAACAATGGAATTTCGCCATCGAAATTCGCCGAATGCCTAACTCTAAAAAAATCGGGCCAACAATATCCAAAAATAATCTCATCTCCAAAAAATAATTTCCTCACATCTAATGTAGATGCCTAACGCAAAACGATTCTCTAAAAATTTCTATCTCCAAATTCGTGCCACAAAAACGCAACTGAACCCAAAACCCAAGACCCGAGGGTTGTCTTATACCTAAGCTCTGATACCATTTTCTAACACCCCCCCCCCCCCGCCCGGCGAGAGCGAACGGAGCGCTACTATCGATAAAAGTAAACTAATCCACAATATAAAAAGGTATAGAGCATATAAAACACACAATAAAAATAAGAGCATCAGCTAATCTGAAATATCTTCAAAATACATACAACCAAAAATCTCTCGAAATAAGACATCTAACTATTTCGAAAGAAAATAAATCGCCAATGCTCTATACAACCAAAATAAATACAATTCTTCTCATGTACTCTTGAATAGTCTTCAAAAAATAATCCAAGCTAAAATCCATCTCCGATAAATTCCAAGCGCCCAAAATCCGCGCTCACCTGCCACTAAAAGAAAATATAGGGAAGTACACAATACGACAGGAAAGATGCTCAATAAATATGTTAGCGTTGAATAAAACGTCACAATACGAATACGAATATTCCAATCAAATGCGAATCTCATAATCAATTATATCACTATAATTTCTCAACAACACATTAACCGGGTCACCACGCCTCACCACCGTACCGCGCCTATGCATTGTTTTAGCATATCAGGAAAAAGGAATATTGGCGGGTGCCCAACGTCCGTGCCATATTAAAATCTTCATGACAACATGCTCAACACCCAAAATAACACCGCATGAATCAAAATTAGTTTCCAACAAATATTTCCAGATTCTAATGAATTTAGAAATTCAAATATGAGTCAATAACCACAAGAAAACAACGACAATAATACACGCGAGATTAAGGAGCATATTGTGTAAAACCCCATACCTCAAAATCATCTCATAATTCAGCCTCAAAATATAATCACACCCTCACGTTCCTCTCGCGAAAAGAATTAAATCTCATTCTAGCCCAAACTCGAGAAAACACCAAATAAGCCTTCTAATCTAAGGTTGAAATCTTGAATCGGCTTGGGGCAATGGTTTGTAGATGAAAGGGAGTAATTTTGGATAGGTCTTCTGGTTGAGAAGTTGATGAAAAAGTGATTTGAAAAGCCAAGCCACGAATTAGTTGATATATAAAGGGTTAAGAGTTTGATTAGGAAAAAAGTTCTAATCAGATACAAACACTAAAAATTTTATTTCGGATGATCGGACCGTTGGAATTACTTGATATTTTAGTGTGTTGTAGCGAACGGCGAGACATGACTGTTGTCAAAAATTCAGCTTGATCGGACGGTCGGATTTCTAAAAATATTATTTTTTACTAGAAAGTTTTATGTTTTGAGGACTCTTAGAGATTTTTATATTTTGAGAACTCTTAGAGAGATTTATATTTTCAGGACGCATCTATATAATAAAAATTCAATTAAATCCCCATTTTAATTTTGGTTTCGAGACCGTTTGAAATTCTCATCTTTAAAAATAAAATCCAACATATTTGAGCAACAAAAATAATTTTATCTCAAAATTTATTTTTCCTCTTTATTTTGAAAATACTCCAAAAATTATGCGGGTTGTTACACTTCCCCACTAACAATGGAATTTCGCCCTCGAAATTTGCCGAATGCCTAACTCTAAAAAAATCGGGCCAACAATCTCCAAAAATAATCTCGTCTCCAAAAAATAATTTCCTCACATCTAATGTAGATGCCTAACGCAAAACAATTATCTAAAAATTTCTATCTCCAAATTCGTGCCACAAAAATGCAACAGAACCCAAAACCCAAGACCCGAGGGTTGTCGTATACCTAAGCTCTGATACCATTCTGTAACACCCCGCCCGCCCGGCGAGAGCGAACGGAGCGCTACTATCGATAAAACTAAACTAATCCACAATATAAAAAGGTATAGAGCATCTAAAACACACAATAAAAATAAGAGAATCTGCTAATCTGAAATATCTTCAAAATACATACAACCAAAAATCTCTCGAGATAAGACATCTAACTATCTCGAAAGAAAATAAATCGCCAATGCTCTATACAACCAAAATAAATACAATTCTTCTCATGTACTCTTGAATATTCTTCCAAAAATAATCCAAACTAAAATCCATCTCCGATAAATCCCAAGTGCCCAAAATCCGCGCTGACCTGCCACTAAAAGAAAATATAGGGAAGTACACAATACGACAAGAAAGATGCTCAATAAATATGTTAGCGTTGAATAAAACGTCACAATACGAATACGAATATTCAAATCAAATGTGAATCTCATAAGCAATTATATCACTATAATTTCTCAACAACACATTAACCGGATCACCACGCCTCACCACCGTACCGCGCCTATGCATTTTTTTAGCATATCCGGAAAAAGGAATATTGGCGGGTGCCCAACTTCCGTGCCATAAGAAAATCTTCAGGACAACATGCTCAACACCAAAAATAACACCACACGAATCAAAATTAGATTCCAACAAATATTTCCAGATTCCAATGAATTTAGAAATTCAAATATGAGTCAATAACCACAAGAAAACAATGAGAATAATACTCGCGAGATTAAGGAGCATATAGTGTAAAAGCCCATACCTGAAAATCATCGCGTAATTCAGCTTCAAAATCTAATCACACCATCACGTTCCTCTCGGGAAAAGAATTAAATCTCATTCTAGCCCAAACTCGATAAAACACCAAATAAGCCTTCTAATCTAAGGTTGAAATCTTGAATAAGCTTGGGGAAATGGTTTGTAGATGAAAGGGAGTAATTTTGGAGAGGTCTTCTAGTTGAGAAGTTGATGAAAAAGTGATTTGAAAAGCCAAGCCACGAATTAGTTGATATATAAAGGGTTAAGAGTTTGATTAAGAAAAAAGTTCTAATTAGATTAAAACACTAAAAAATTTATTCCGGATGATCAGACCCTTGGAATTACTTGAAATTTTATAATGTTGTAACGAACGGCGAGACAGGACTGTTGTCAAAAATTCAGCTTGATCGGAAGGTCGGATTTCTAAAAATATTATTTTTTACTAGAAAGTTTTATGTTTTGAGGACTCTTAGAGAGTTTTATCTTTTGAGGACTCTTAGAGAGTTTTTTATTTTGAGAACTCTTCTGTATAATAAAAATTCAATTAAATCTCCATTTTAATTTCGGTTTCGAGACCGTTTGAAATTCTCATCTTTAAAAATAAAATCCAACATATTTGAGGAATAAAAATAATTTTATCTCAAATTTTTTTTCTCCACTTTATTTCGAAAATACCCCAAAAATTATGTGGGTTGTTACACTTTCCCACTAACAATGGAATTTCGCCCTCGAAATTCGCCGAATGCCTAACTCTAAAAAAATCGGGCCAACAATCTCCAAAAATAATCTCGTCTCCAAAAAATAATTTCCTCACATCTAATGTAGATGCCTAACGCAAAACGATTCTCTAAAAATTTCAATCTCCAAATTCGTGCCACAAAACGCAACAGAACCCAAAACCCAAGACCCGAGGGTTGTCGTATACTTAAGCTCTGATACCATTCTGTAACACCCCGCCCGCCCGGCGAGAGCGAACGGAGCGCTACTAACGATAAAACAAAACTAATCCACAATATAAAAAGGTATAGAGCATCTAAAACACACAATAAAAATAAGAGAATCTGCTAATCTGAAATATCTTCAAAATACATACAACCAAAAATCTCTCGAAATAAGACATCTAACTATCTCGAAAGAAAATAAATCGCCAATGCTCTATACAACCAAAATAAATACAATTCTTCTCATGTACTCTTGAATATTCTTCCAAAAATAATCCAAGCTAAAATCCATCTCCGATAAATCCCAAGAGCCCAAAATCCGCGCTGACCTGCCACTAAAAGAAAATATAGGGAAGTACACAATACGACAGGAAAGATGCTCAATTAATATGTTAGCGTTGAAAAAAACGTCTCAATACGAATACGAATATTCAAATCAAATGCGAATCTCATAAGCAATTATATCACAATAATTTCTCAACAACACATTAACCGGATCACCAGGCCTCACCACCGTACCGCGCCTATGCATTTTTTTAGCATATCCGAAAAAAGGAATATTGGCGGGTTCCCTACTTCCGTGCCATATTAAAATCTTCATGACAACATGCTCAACACCAAAAATAACACCACATGAATCAAAATTAGATTCCAACAAATATTTCTAGATTCCAATGAATTTAGAAATTCAAATATGAGTCAATAACCGCAAGAAAACAACGAGAATAATACTCGCGAGATTAAGGAGCATATTGTGTAAAATCCCATACCTCAAAATCATCACATAATTCAGCCTCAAAATCTAATCATACCATCACGTTCCTCTCGCGAAAATAATTAAATCTCATTCTAGCCCAAACTCGAGAAAACACCAAATAAGCCTTCTAATCAAAGGTTGAAATCTTGAAGAAGCTTGGGGAAATGGTTTGTAGATGAAAGGGAGTAATTTTGGAGAGGTCTTCTGGTTGAGAAGTTGATGAAAAAGTGATTTGAAAAGCCAAGCCACGAATTAGTTGATATATAAAGGGTTAAGAGTTTGTTTAAGAAAAAAGTTCTAATGAGATACAAATACTGAAAATTTTATTCCGGATGATCGGACCGTTGGAATTACTTGATATTTTAATATGTTGTAGAGAACGGCGAGACAGGACTGCTGTAAAAAATTCAGCTTGATCGGACAGTCTGATTTCTAAAAATATTATTTTTTACTAGAAAGTTTTATGTTTTGAGGACTCTTAGAGAGTTTTATATTTTGAGGACTCTTAGAGAGTTTTATATTTTGAGGAATCTTCTATATAATAAAAATTAAATTAAATCTCCATTTTAATTTCGGTTTTGAGACCGTTTGAAATTCTCATCTTTAAAAATAAAATCCAACATATTTGAGCAATAAAAATAATTTTATCTCAAAATTTATTTTTCCTCTTTATTTCGAAAATACCCCAAAAATTATGTGGGTTGTTACACTTCCCCACTAACAATGGAATTTCGCCCTCGAAATTCGCCGAATGCCTAACTCTAAAAAAATCAGTCCAACAATCTCCAAAAATAATCTCGTCTCCAAAAAATAATTTCCTCACATCTAATGTAGATGCCTAACGCAAAAAACTTCTCTAAAAATTTTTATCTTCAAATTCGTGCCACAAAAACGCAACAGAACCCAAAACCCAAGACCCGAGGGTTGTCGTATACCTAAGCTCTGATACCATTTTGTAACACCCCGCCCGCCCGGCGAGAGCGAACGGAGCGCTACTATCGATAAAACAAAACTAATCCACAATAGAAAACGGTATAGAGCATCTAAAACACACAATAAAAATAAGAGAATCTGCTAATCTGAAATATCTTCAAAATACATACAACCAAAAATCTCTCGAAATAAGACATCTAACTATCTCGAAAGAAAATAAATCGCCAATGCTCTATACAACCAAAATAAATACAATTCTTCTCATGTACTCTTGAATATTCTTCCAAAAATAATCCAAGCTAAAATCCATCTCCGATAAATCCCAAGTGCCCAAAATCCGCGCTGACCTGCCACAAAAAGAAAATATAGGGAAGTACACAATACGACAGGAAAGATGCTCAATAAATATGTTAGCGTTGAATAAAACGTCACAATACGAATACGAATATTCAAATCAAATGCGAATCTCATAAGCAATTATATCACTATAATTTCTCAACAACACATTAACCGGATCACCACGCCTCACCACCGTACCGCGCCTATTCATTTTTTTAGCATATCCGGAAAAAGGAATATTAGCCGGAGCCCAATTTCCGTGCCATGTTAAAATCTTCATGACAACATGCTCAACACCAAAAATAACACCACACGAATCAAAATTAGATTCCAATAACTATTCCAGATTCCAATGAATTTAGAAATTCAAATATGAGTCAATAACCACAAGAAAACAACGACAATAATACTCGCGAGATTAAGGAGCATATTGTGTAAAACCCCATACCTCAAAATCAACACATAATTCACCCTCAAAATCTAATCACAGCATCACGTTCCTCTCGCGAAAAGAATTAAATCTCATTCTAGCCCAAACTCGAGAAAACACCAAATAAGCCTTCTAATCTAAGGTTGAAATCTTGAATAAGCTTGGGGAAATGGTTTGTAGATGAAAGGGAGTAATTTTGGAGAGGTCTTCTGGTTGAGAAGTTGATAAAAAAGTGATTTGAAAAGCCAAGCCACGAATTAGTTTATATATAAAGGGTTAAGAGTTTGATTAGGAAAAAAGTTCTAATCAGATACAAACACTAAAAATTTTATTTCGGATGATCGGACCGTTGGAATTGCTTGATATTTTAGTGTGTTGTAGCGAACGGCGAGACATGACTGTTGTCAAAAATTCAGCTTGATCGGACGGTCGGATTTCTAAAAATATTATTTTTTACTAGAAAGTTTTATGTTTTGAGGACTCTTAGAGATTTTTATATTTTGAGAACTCTTAAAGAGATTTATATTTTCAGGACGCATTTATATAATAAAAATTCAATTAAATCCCCATTTTAATTTTGGTTTCGAGACCGTTTGAAATTCTCATCTTTAAAAATAAAATCCAACATATTTGAGCAACAAAAATAATTTTATCTCAAAATTTATTTTTCCTCTTTATTTTGAAAATACTCCAAAAATTATGCGGGTTGTTACACTTCCCCACTAACAATGGAATTTCGCCCTCGAAATTTGCCGAATGCCTAACTCTAAAAAAATCGGGCCAACAATCTCCAAAAATAATCTCGTCTCCAAAAAATAATTTCCTCACATCTAATGTAGATGCCTAACGCAAAACAATTATCTAAAAATTTCTATCTCCAAATTCGTGCCACAAAAATGCAACAGAACCCAAAACCCAAGACCCGAGGGTTGTCGTATACCTAAGCTCTGATACCATTCTGTAACACCCCGCCCGCCCGGCGAGAGCGAACGGAGCGCTACTATCGATAAAACTAAACTAATCCACAATATAAAAAGGTATAGAGCATCTAAAACACACAATAAAAATAAGAGAATCTGCTAATCTGAAATATCTTCAAAATACATACAACCAAAAATCTCTCGAGATAAGACATCTAACTATCTCGAAAGAAAATAAATCGCCAATGCTCTATACAACCAAAATAAATACAATTCTTCTCATGTACTCTTGAATATTCTTCCAAAAATAATCCAAACTAAAATCCATCTCCGATAAATCCCAAGTGCCCAAAATCCGCGCTGACCTGCCACTAAAAGAAAATATAGGGAAGTACACAATACGACAAGAAAGATGCTCAATAAATATGTTAGCGTTGAATAAAACGTCACAATACGAATACGAATATTCAAATCAAATGCGAATCTCATAAGCAATTATATCACTATAATTTCTCAACAACACATTAACCGGATCACCACGCCTCACCACCGTACCGCGCCTATGCATTTTTTTAGCATATCCGGAAAAAGGAATATTGGCGGGTGCCCAACTTCCGTGCCATAAGAAAATCTTCAGGACAACATGCTCAACACCAAAAATAACACCACACGAATCAAAATTAGATTCCAACAAATATTTCCAGATTCCAATGAATTTAGAAATTCAAATATGAGTCAATAACCACAAGAAAACAATGAGAATAATACTCGCGAGATTAAGGAGCATATAGTGTAAAAGCCCATACCTGAAAATCATCGCGTAATTCAGCTTCAAAATCTAATCACACCATCACGTTCCTCTCGGGAAAAGAATTAAATCTCATTCTAGCCCAAACTCGATAAAACACCAAATAAGCCTTCTAATCTAAGGTTGAAATCTTGAATAAGCTTGGGGAAATGGTTTGTAGATGAAAGGGAGTAATTTTGGAGAGGTCTTCTAGTTGAGAAGTTGATGAAAAAGTGATTTGAAAAGCCAAGCCACGAATTAGTTGATATATAAAGGGTTAAGAGTTTGATTAAGAAAAAAGTTCTAATTAGATTAAAACACTAAAAAATTTATTCCGGATGATCAGACCCTTGGAATTACTTGAAATTTTATAATGTTGTAACGAACGGCGAGACAGGACTGTTGTCAAAAATTCAGCTTGATCGGAAGGTCGGATTTCTAAAAATATTATTTTTTACTAGAAAGTTTTATGTTTTGAGGACTCTTAGAGAGTTTTATCTTTTGAGGACTCTTAGAGAGTTTTTTATTTTGAGAACTCTTCTGTATGATAAAAATTCAATTAAATCTCCATTTTAATTTCGGTTTCGAGACCGTTTGAAATTCTCATCTTTAAAAATAAAATCCAACATATTTGAGGAATAAAAATAATTTTATCTCAAATTTTTTTTCTCCACTTTATTTCGAAAATACCCCAAAAATTATGTGGGTTGTTACACTTTCCCACTAACAATGGAATTTCGCCCTCGAAATTCGCCGAATGCCTAACTCTAAAAAAATCGGGCCAACAATCTCCAAAAATAATCTCGTCTCCAAAAAATAATTTCCTCACATCTAATGTAGATGCCTAACGCAAAACGATTCTCTAAAAATTTCTATCTCCAAATTCGTGCCACAAAACGCAACAGAACCCAAAACCCAAGACCCGAGGGTTGTCGTATACTTAAGCTCTGATACCATTCTGTAACACCCCGCCCGCCCGGCGAGAGCGAACGGAGCGCTACTAACGATAAAACAAAACTAATCCACAATATAAAAAGGTATAGAGCATCTAAAACACACAATAAAAATAAGAGAATCTGCTAATCTGAAATATCTTCAAAATACATACAACCAAAAATCTCTCGAAATAAAACATCTAACTATCTCGAAAGAAAATAAATCGCCAATGCTCTATACAACCAAAATAAATACAATTCTTCTCATGTACTCTTGAATATTCTTCCAAAAATAATCAAAGCTAAAATCCATCTCCGATAAATCCCAAGAGCCCAAAATCCGCGCTGACCTGCCACTAAAAGAAAATATAGGGAAGTACACAATACGACAGGAAAGATGCTCAATTAATATGTTAGCGTTGAAAAAAACGTCTCAATACGAATACGAATATTCAAATCAAATGCGAATCTCATAAGCAATTATATCACAATAATTTCTCAACAACACATTAACCGGATCACCAGGACTCACCACCGTACCGCGCCTATGCATTTTTTTAGCATATCCGAAAAAAGGAATATTGGCGGGTTCCCTACTTCCGTGCCATATTAAAATCTTCATGACAACATGCTCAACACCAAAAATAACACCACATGAATCAAAATTAGATTCCAACAAATATTTCTAGATTCCAATGAATTTAGAAATTCAAATATGAGTCAATAACCGCAAGAAAACAACGAGAATAATACTCGCGAGATTAAGGAGCATATTGTGTAAAACCCCATACCTCAAAATCATCACATAATTCAGCCTCAAAATCTAATCATACCATCACGTTCCTCTCGCGAAAATAATTAAATCTCATTCTAGCCCAAACTCGAGAAAACACCAAATAAGCCTTCTAATCAAAGGTTGAAATCTTGAAGAAGCTTGGGGAAATGGTTTGTAGATGAAAGGGAGTAATTTTGGAGAGGTCTTCTGGTTGAGAAGTTGATGAAAAAGTGATTTGAAAAGCCAAGCCACGAATTAGTTGATATATAAAGGGTTAAGAGTTTGTTTAAGAAAAAAGTTCTAATGAGATACAAATACTGAAAATTTTATTCCGGATGATCGGACCGTTGGAATTACTTGATATTTTAATATGTTGTAGAGAACGGCGAGACAGGACTGCTGTAAAAAATTCAGCTTGATCGGACAGTCTGATTTCTAAAAATATTATTTTTTACTAGAAAGTTTTATGTTTTGAGGACTCTTAGAGAGTTTTATATTTTGAGGACTCTTAGAGAGTTTTATATTTTGAGGAATCTTCTATATAATAAAAATTAAATTAAATCTCCATTTTAATTTCGGTTTTGAGACCGTTTGAAATTCTCATCTTTAAAAATAAAATCCAACATATTTGAGCAATAAAAATAATTTTATCTCAAAATTTATTTTTCCTCTTTATTTCGAAAATACCCCAAAAATTATGTGGGTTGTTACACTTCCCCACTAACAATGGAATTTCGCCCTCGAAATTCGCCGAATGCCTAACTCTAAAAAAATCAGTCCAACAATCTCCAAAAATAATCTCGTCTCCAAAAAATAATTTCCTCACATCTAATGTAGATGCCTAACGCAAAAAACTTCTCTAAAAATTTTTATCTTCAAATTCGTGCCACAAAAACGCAACAGAACCCAAAACCCAAGACCCGAGGGTTGTCGTATACCTAAGCTCTGATACCATTTTGTAACACCCCGCCCGCCCGGCGAGAGCGAACGGAGCGCTACTATCGATAAAACAAAACTAATCCACAATAGAAAATGGTATAGAGCATCTAAAACACACAATAAAAATAAGAGAATCTGCTAATCCGAAATATCTTCAAAATACATACAACCAAAAATCTCTCGAAATAAGACATCTAACTATCTCGAAAGAAAATAAATCGCCAATGCTCTATACAACCAAAATAAATACAATTCTTCTCATGTACTCTTGAATATTCTTCCAAAAATAATCCAAGCTAAAATCCATCTCCGATAAATCCCAAGTGCCCAAAATCCGCGCTGACCTGCCACTAAAAGAAAATATAGGGAAGTACACAATACGACAGGAAAGATGCTCAATAAATATGTTAGCGTTGAATAAAACGTCACAATACGAATACGAATATTCAAATCAAATGCGAATCTTATAAGCAATTATATCACTATAATTTCTCAACAACACATTAACCGGATCACCACGCCTCACCACCGTACCGCGCCTATTCATTTTTTTAGCATATCCGGAAAAAGGAATATTGGCCGGAGCCCAATTTCCGTGCCATGTTAAAATCTTCATGACAACATGCTCAACACCAAAAATAACACCACACGAATCAAAATTAGATTCCAATAACTATTCCAGATTCCAATGAATTTAGAAATTCAAATATGAGTCAATAACCACAAGAAAACAACGACAATAATACTCGCGAGATTAAGGAGCATATTGTGTAAAACCCCATACCTCAAAATCAACACATAATTCACCCTCAAAATCTAATCACAGCATCACGTTCCTCTCGCGAAAAGAATTAAATCTCATTCTAGCCCAAACTCGAGAAAACACCAAATAAGCCTTCTAATCTAAGGTTGAAATCTTGAATAAGCTTGGGGAAATGGTTTGTAGATGAAAGGGAGTAATTTTGGAGAGGTCTTCTGGTTGAGAAGTTGATAAAAAAGTGATTTGAAAAGCCAAGCCACGAATTAGTTTATATATAAAGGGTTAAGAGTTTGATTAAGAAAAATGTTTTAATTAGATACAAACACTAAAAATTTTATTCCGGATGATCAGACCGTTGGAATTACTTGAAATTTTAACATGTTGTAACGAACGGCGAGACAAGAGTGCTGTAAAAAATTCAGCTTAATTGCACGGTCGGATTTCTAAAAATATTATTTTTTACTAGAAAGTTTTATGTTTTGAGGACTCTTAGAGAGTTTTATATTTTGAGGACTCTTAGAGAGTTTTATATTTTGAGGACTCTTCTATATAATAAAAATTCAATTAAATCTCCATTTTAATTCCGATTTCGAGACCGTTTGAAATTCTCATCTTTAAAAATAAAATCCAACATATTTGAGCAATACAAATAATTTTATCTCAAAATTTATTTTTGCTCTTTATTTCGAAAATACCCCAAAAATTATGCGGGTGATTACACTTCCCCACTAACAATGGAATTTCGCCCTCGAAATTCGCCGAATGCCTAACTCTAAAAAAATCGGGCCAACAATCTCCAAAAATAATCTCGTCTCCAAAATATAATTTCCTCACATCTAATGTAGATGCCTAACGCAAAACGATTCTCTAAAAATTTCTATCTCCAAATTCGTGCCACAAAAACGCAACAGAACCCAAAACCCAAGACCCGAGGGTTGTCGTATACCTAAGCTCTGATACCATTTTGTAACACCCCGCCTGCCCGGCGAGAGCGAACGGAGCGCTACTATCGATAAAACTAAACTAATCCACAATATAAAAAGGTATAGAGCATCTAAAACACACAATAAAAATAAGAGAATCTGCTAATCTGAAATATCTTCAAAATACATACAACCAAAAATCTCTCGAAATAAGACATCTAACTATCTCGAAAGAAAATAAATCGCCAATGCTCTATACAACCAAAATAAATACAATTCTTCTCATGTACTCTTGAATATTCTTCCACAAATAATCCAAGCTAAAATCCATCTCCGATAAATCCCAAGCGCACAAAATCCGCGCTGACCTGCCACTAAAAGAAAATATAGGGAAGTACACAATACGACAGGAAAGATGCTCAATAAATATGTTAGCGTTGAATAAAACGTCACAATACGAATACGAATATTCAAATCAAATGTGAATTTCATAAGCAATTATATCACTATAATTTCTCAACAACACATTAACCGGGTCACCACGCCTCACCACAGTACTGCGCCTATGCATTTTTTTAGCATATCCGGAAAAAGGAATATTGGCAGGTGCCCAACTTCCGTGCCATATTAAAATCTTCATGACAACATGCTCAACACCAAAAATAACACCACATGAATCAAAATTAGATTCCAACAAATATTTCCAAATTCCAATGAATTTAGAAATTCAAATATGAGTCAATAACCACAAGAAAACATCGACAATAATACTCGCAAGATTAAGTAGCATATTGTGTAAAACCCCATACCTCAAAATCATCACATAATTCAGCCTCAAAATCTAATCACACCCTCATGTTCCTCTCGCGAAAATAATTAAATCTCGTTCTAGCCCAAACTCGAGAAAACACCAAATAAGCCTTCTAATCTAAGGTTGAAATCTTCAATAAGCTTGGGGCAATGGTTTGTAGATGAAATGGAGTAATTTTGGAGAGGTCTTCTGGTTGAGAAGTTGATGAAAAAGTGATTTGAAAGGCCAAGCCACGAATTAGTTGATATATAAAGGGTTAAGAGTTTGATTAAGAAAAAAGTTCTAATCAGATACAAACACTAAAAATTTTATTCCGGGTGATCGGACCGTTGGAATTACTTGATATTTTAATATGTTGTAGCGAACGGCGAGAAGGACTGCTGTCAAAAATTCAGCTTGATCGGACTGTCGGATTTCTAAAAATATTATTTTTTACTAGAAAGTTTTATGTTTTGAGGACTCTTAGAGAGTTTTATATTTTGAGGACTCTTCTGTATAATGAAAATTCAATTAAATCTCCATTTTAATTTCGGTTTCGAGACCGTTTGAAATTCTCATTTTTAAAAATAAAATCCAACATATTTGAGCAATAAAAATAATTTTATCTCAAAATTTATTTTTCCTCTTTATTTCGAAAATACCCCAAAAATTATGTGGGTTGTTACACTTCCCCACTAACAATGGAATTTTGCCCTCGAAATTCGCCGAATTTCTGACTCTAAAAAAATCGGGCCAACAATCTCCAAAAATAATCTCGTCTCCAAAAAATAATTTCCTCACATCTAATGTAGATGCCTAACGCAAAACGATTCTCTAAAAATTTCTATCTCCAAATTCGTGCCACAAAAACGCAATAGAACCCAAAACTCAAGACCCGAGGGTTGTCGTATACCTAAGCTCTGATACCATTCTGTAACACCCGCCCGCCCGGTGAGAGCGAACGGAGCGCTACTATCGTTAAAACGAAACTAATCCACAATATTTTAACAACCCGCCCTTTTGGAGACCATTAAATTCCATAATTGGATATAAATTGGAATTTGGGGAATTTTCCTAAAGTGTAATTTTTGTGATTTTCGAGGATTGAATGATTTTCGATGGGTGCTGTAATTATTTTTGGGACTATATAGGTCGAAATATTTTAATTATATGTCGTCATTGAGTAAAGAGACACGAGGTAAGATTTTTAATTGGAAAACCCGCATTTATTTATTTTGGGTTGGAATAGTGATTTGCGGTCAAGTACCTCGGATGGGAATTTCGACTGCGCCGTGAGTCTCGGAATGTCCGAGATAGTCGGAAAAGAGTGTCCGATTGTCGGAAATGAGTTTCGAATAATTTTAGAGGTAAAAGTAACTCGTAATTGGGTAAACGAGTCGTTTTTGGGTTTTAAGGGTTAAAACCCTTTTCTTCCTATATAAAGAGGGAGAGAGGGGAAAGAAAAGAGAAAGAAAGAAAAGAGAGAGAAGAGAGAGAGGAAGGAGAAAGAGGAGGAGAAATGGAGACTCGGGTCAAACTCCGCCGGATTCGACTCGAGGTCGTCGGATTTTATCCACGAGGCAAGTGTTTACTTGCTTTATTTATCTTTTTGCATAAATATCTCATACCGTAGCTTGGTATAAACAAACCCTAATGGTTTTGGGGTGGGTTATCATGGATAAAACGGTTTTTTGGGAGTTAAAACAATTAAACCCCAATAATATTTCAATTTGGTGGAACTTAGGTTTTAACCTAAATTAATTGATGGTTTTGGGTTCTAGGATGTTTAGAAATATATGTGTAGTTGTAGTTGGTTGAGGTTGTAGGACGTTGGGTGAGGCGACAAAAGCTTGGGAGAAGCTTTAATGGCCGAAATCGTCTCGGAGAAGACAATGAATAGTAATCTGTCACCTTAGGGGGCCTTTTTGGCCAGGAAAAGAATTGATTTAGCTTTCGTCCAAAACAATAAAGTTGTAGATCTTTTCGATACGGTCGTGTGGGCACTGACCGCGTATTTTTCTGATTTTTCTACGATTTGATATGATTTTTACAAGATGACAGCTCCGGGTTGAAATCATCAACTCGGAAATCAAATCGGGAATTGGAAAAATTACGGCTAGAATTAATGTCGTAGATGTTCGGGATAATTTTTGGGGTAGTTTAGAAACCCCGAAAATGAATTTGGGTTGTTGGATTAAGGATTTGAGGAATTAAAGTTTTGAGGACCTGGTGTGACCGGTCGACCGCGTCAAGAAGAAAGAGCTTACTGCTTTGTTTCGTAGGCTTATTTGCAACCCGCGGTCGACCGGGGGTCTAGGACCGGTCGACCGGTGCCCTGTTTTCAGCCCAAGATTTTGGAGATTATGATTATTTCTCCTTTTTGAATTTAATGTTTAAGGGCCTTCCAAATTAGAGATTATGGAGGGTTATGTCCTAAAGGACTTGAGGAATTGGGAGTTTATATATGTGTATATTCACTTAGAGTGAATTAGCATAATTGGAGATATCCAAATGAATCCACAGATGAGATTTTGGTATATATTACTTGTTAAAGTAAGAAAATATTTTGGGTTTAGTATCATGCACATATGATTGCATGATTATGATTCTTTGAGAGAATCTTTGGGATTATTGGTCATCGATAGATGGTCTGGCAAATATAGCCATTTTTATATATTCAGGTAGGAATATATATATATATACTATGTGATTATGTATATATATGATATGATCTAAATGATTTTGAAAATATATAGATGAATATTTTCAAAATGGGAAAAAGATAAATGATTTTCATAATTGATAAATTATGGTTACACACCTCCCTAAATCGCTATCATAAGGGAAGTTGCGCGCGTTGTGGTGAAGCCTTCCTGGCTGTTGAGTAGGTTGGATATAGTCCCTAGGCCATATGGGCATTTGTATTACTGCGCTGGTTAGGGGATTCCGGGTGTGGTCCTGACTTTCCCGCAGGCAATATGGCCGCTTCCCGACGTTGGTAGGTTCCCAGGTTGTCTTGTATAGATAGGCCCTGGAAGATGATAGCCATTTAGAGGCGCGTCCAGTGGGGAAACCCGGAGGGGCGGTCTTAGATTTATTAAAGCAATTCATGATAATGGATTGGTTTTAATTTACATTTCCTGAGTATAAAAAAGGAAATGGGATAAAGGTTTGGCTTCGGTAACACTCCCGAATGGAAGAAGGGATGTGGAAGCATTATTTGATCAAACCATTTTCATTATAATGGAAATGGCTTTGGGTACATTTCCTGAGTATAAAAAGGGAAATGGGATGACATATAAAGGAAAAGCATTTTTATGATAATAAAATTGGCTTTTAAAAGGTATATGATTTGTTAAAGCAATTCATGATAATGAATTGGCTTTTATATTTACATTTCCTGAGTATAAAAAGGGAAATGGGAAATTTTGAGAAAAATAAAGGTATTGATAAATACTTTGTATATGAATCCTCAGTCCGGGAGATAGATCCGGATGGTTATGGTAAAATATGAATATGTATGTATAAATGGATGAATCGAGTGCCTAGGATCTAATGGATCCCGACGATCGACCTTGCCGCATAGTAGTGTATCGGGGGGTTGGGGGTTCCTTGTTTGGATTTCGCTTTGCGAGACACCCCACGCACGAATATGGCAGTGTGTTGAGACTGGGGAGAAGTTTAATCCTTAGTGCTCTTATATTATAAATGTTTATGGTATATATATATATATATATATATATATATATATATATATATATATATATATATATATATATATATATATATATATATATATCTTTCTGTACTGAGGGACTGGCGGATCTCGACGATCGACCGTGCCGCATAGTAGTGTATCGGGGGGGTTCCTTGTTTGGATTTCGCTTTGCGAGACACCCCACGCACGAACATGGCATAGCGTTGAGACTGGGGTGAAGTTTAGCCCTTAGTACATTGCTTGGACTATCTAGGATTGATAGTGGGTTTGGGATAGACTAGTCTAGCAGGGTAGCTTTACTAGGATGTTTAGAGGGATGCGCTAGAAGTGCACTATTAGCGGAGAGGTGAGGGGTATCTCATGTGAATGCGATACCAAACTTAAATATGAGATAAAACTATTTTTCTAAAAATAAAGCATTTATGCACTTGCAAAATATTTTCAAAATTCGGGCTCTGACCCGTCTATCTACTCTCCTTTCTTTCTATATTATATATATATATATATATATAGGTGTCCAAACACAGGGATGCCTGGATGGAAATTCTTTCGAGTCAGGCGTCAGCTGCAGCAGCTGTGGATGCGTGCAGGTTTTTGATAGCCGCTTCCATCGTTGTACTCTAGATAGGAGGTACTGTATAAACATTCGAGCCAATGGCTCAACTGCATTTATTTATTCTTTCGGTACAACATTCGATATGGTTGTATATTTTGACCGAGTGTTCGGTTATTTTATTTCATTTCAGTTTCATTTACGCATTAAATTGTAGATGTTTTATTTATTATCGTTAAAAAGAGTAGTAAAGTTAAAATTTTGACACCGGCCTAATAGGTTATTAGTAATTAAATGGATTTTTCGACAGTGATGCTAAGAATGATCCATATGAGACTCCTGTTTTAATTTATATTGGAATGATCGCCCGGTATCTTATTAGGCGGGTTGTCACAGATGGTATCAGAGCATCAGGTTCTAGTGTCCTTAGGAATCTGTGCGGACGTACTACGCTTTCAGCGTTGCTCTTGATTTGTTATAGAGCCTCAGGATTAGGATTGTTGATTTCTCTTGTGAGATTTCGTTCTCCTGCCACATTATAAGATTATAGAAATCTTTTGCGTGCTCGTTTGAGAATCGTGTGCGGAGCTTGGATGGTAGCAGGAGGTGAGGCTTAGATGGAGCAGCTGGTAGAAGGTCAGGAATGAGGACCGTGGTAGAGGTCACTTCCTTTGCAGTGTTTTCTAAGAATTATCTCAACGACTACTAAAGCATAGTAGTTATGGGTACCATAGTACCGCCGTAGTAGAGAGTGGTACTAAAGTCTGATTACCCATTGAAATTGAGGGTTTGAAAGGGATCTTACGGATAGTCTTAACCGTGAGTCCCCACGATTTAGTCGGAACGAGAAGGATGTTGTTATGAGTTGTACCTCAATCTAGGAGGTATAATTAGCGTGGCTAGATAAAGTTGCGGTGTTAGTTATCCCTAGACTCGTGTGTGTAATTTGAGTTATGGCGGTCACGATAACATAATATCATTTATGCCTATGTGTTTTTCGCGATAGCGGAATTTTATTTTCCTTCATTCGCCATAGAGGCGAGTGTTTATATATTTTATATATATATATATCTGGTTTGGGATACTCGTTTTGTATGTCTATACGAGTATAGTATTATGGTGTATATATATGTATTGGTTGATCGGAACGATAGCAGGCTAATGATGGCAAGTCTATCGTATCCATGGTTCCTGAAGGGAACAGGTTGTTATTTTAGTGTCTCACCTTGATAAAGTTTGACTTCACCTTTATTGTTATGGATTGATGAAACCTCGATGAGCAGAGGCTTCCTTATTTTGGTTGGTATGTATGGCGACCTTATATATATGATTTAAGGCCGTAGGATTTGTGTTGAGCTGTAAGATAAAGCTCATTATGGATTGCGCAAGGACTTAGAAATAGTGCAAGCGCTGGGTGGTGTGATTCTTAGTTAGAGATAGGAGTTCAGACCACCTTTTGTTGTTTAGGGATAGGATTATCTCGGTTGCATGTCTGAAATAATGGGACTCCGTGACCGACGAAGTCAAGTGTTAATGTGTGGAGGGGTTCCTTGTTTGGATTTCGCTTTGCGAGACACTCCACACATGACTCTTAACGGCGTCGGGCGTGGAGAGCTGTTATTGGATGCAAGGATGTGGGTTAGTCTTATAGTGTGGATGAACCACTATAGACTACGAGCCCTGTGATGATGGTATGTTTATGGAAATATTGTGCTATGGAAAAGCACTAAATTGGTCCTCTCACCACAAGTAGTTGGGTGGAGTGGGACTTAGAGAATTTGATTTGAGGATGATATCCCTGCCTTAATAAGAAGGCAAATTTGGAGAAATTGGGTTGAGGAATATAACCAGCCTTAATGAAAAGGCAAATTTTGAGGAGATACAATTTGGGTATTATGTTCGTGACACTTTCTACAGAAAGTGGGCACTTTGATTGATTAGGTTTCCTTCCGTATGGGCGGAAGGATAAGATACTAGAAATGCGTTCGTAGGTTAGCATAGGCAGGATTTAGGATGTCCCGCTGGTGTGTCTTGGGCCGTTACATCTCGATGACCGACAACGCGAGGGAGTAGTGTAACGGGAGGGTTACTTGTTTGGATTTCGCCTTGGCGAGACGTCCCACGCACGAAATCGAGCAAATGTCGGGATTCGAGAGAGGCCTTGGGCACTAGGGACATACTTAGGATTATATTAGTTTCGCGTAGGTAGGGTAACGCATAGATAGTAACATTGTAGGATGTAGATTCGCTAGAGTTAATGGCGCCGAGTTTAGGAGGATTGAATTTTCGAGGGTCGGGAGGACCCATAGATGACTATTACACCGAGGAAAGGAGATCCTTATTGGGAGAGAGTGTTACGTGTCAGACGTTCACTACGGATGTGCAGACATGCACAAGTTAGAAAGGTGTATGGGCACCTTGGTAAGTTGGTTTATATACTGCCTGAAATAAAATGGGCGTAGTATATAAGGTTGAAATTCATGCCGATAGGCATTATAGATGATGGGTATTATGTGATGTATAAGAGTCACTTTGCGATCGTGATAGTCGTGTAGCATATGGTTGGGAACCGTTAGGTTAGTATCGTTTCCCTTGAGGTATTAGGATTTGGAGTGATCCTAAGATTGGTGGTGTAGGTCGTATCTGAATTTCGAGGACGAAATTCCGTTGTAAGGGGGGGAGTATGTAACAACCCGCCCTTTTGGAGACCATTAAATTCCATAATTCGATATAAATTGGAATTTGGGGAATTTTCCTAAATAGTAATTTTTGGGATTTTCGAGGATTGAATGATTTTCGATGGGTGCTGTAATTATTTTTGGGACTATATAGGTCGAAATATTTTAATTATATGTCGTCATTGAGTAAAGCGACACGAGGTAAGATTTTTAATTGGAAAACTCGCATTTATTTATTTTGGGTTGGAATAGTGATTTGCGGTCAAGTACCTCGGATGGGAATTTCGACTGCGCCGTGAGTCTCGGAATGTCCGAGATAGTCGGAAAAGAGTGTCCGATTGTCGGAAATGAGTTTCTAATAATTTTAGAGGTAAAAGTAACTCGTAATTGGGTAAACGAGTCGTTTTTGGGTTTTAAGGGTTAAAACCCTTTTCTTCCTATATAAAGAGGGAGAGAGGGGAAAGAAAAGAGAAAGAAAGAAAAGAGAGAGAAGAGAGAGAGGAAGGAGAAAGAGGAGGAGAAATGGAGACTCGGGCCAAACTCCGCCGGATTCGACTCGAGGTCGTCGGATTTTATCCACGAGGCAAGTGTTTACTTGCTTTATTTATCTTTTTGCATAAATATCTCGTACCGTAGCTTGGTATAAACAAACCCTAATGGTTTTGGGCTGGGTTATCGTGGATAAAACGGGTTTTTGGGAGTTAAAACAATTAAACCCCAATAGTATTTCAATTTTGTGGAACTTAGGTTTTAACCTAAATTAATTGATGGTTTTGGGTTCTAGGATGTTTAGAACCCTTAATATATGTGTAGTTGTAGTTGGTTGAGGTTGTAGGACGTTGGGTGAGGCGACAAAAGCTTGGGAGAAGCTTTAATGGCCGAAATCGTCTCGGAGAAGACGATGAATAGTAACCCGTCACCTTAGGGGGCCTTTTTGGCCAGGAAAATAATTGATTTAGCTTTCGTCCAAAACACTAAAGTTGTATATCTTTTCGATACGGTCGCGTGGACACCAACCGCTTATTTTTCTGATTTTTCTACGATTTGATATGATTTTTACAAGATGACAGCTCCGGGTTGAAATCATCAACTCGGAAATCAAATCGGGAATTGGAAAAATTACGGCTAGAATTAATGTCGTAGATGTTTGGGATAATTTTTGGGGTAGTTTAGAAACCCCGAAAATGAATTTGGGTTGCTGGATTAAGGATTTGAGGAATTAAAGTTTTGAGGACCTTGTGTGACCGGTCGACCGCGCCCCTATGGCCGGTCGACCGCGTCAAGAAGAAAGAGCTTACTGCTTTGTTTCGTAGGCTTATTTGCAACCCGCGGTTGACCGGTGCCCTGTTTTCAGCCCAAGATTTTGGAGATTATAATTATTTCTCCTTTTTGAGTTTAATATTTAAGGGCCTTCCAAATTAGAGATTATGGAGGGTTATGTCCTAAAGGACTTGAGGAATTGGGAGTTTATATATGTGTATATTCACTTAGAGTGAATTAGCATAATTGGAGATATCCAAATGAATTCAAAGATGAGATTTTGGTATATATTACTTGTTAAAGTAAGAAAATATTTTGGGTTTAGTATCATGCACATATGATTGCATGATTATGATTCTTTGAGAGAATCTTTGGGATTATTGGTCATCGATAGATGGTCTGGAAAATATAGCCATTTATATATATATATATATATACTATGTGATTATGCATATATATGATATGATCTAAATGATTTTGAAAATATATAGATGAATATTTTCAAAATGGAAAAAAGATAAATGATTTTCATAATTGATAAATTATGGTTACACACCTCCCTAAATCGCTATCATAAGGGAAGTTGCGCGCGTTGTGGTGAAGCCTTCCTGGCTGTTGAGCATGTTGGATATAGTCCCTAGGCCATATGGGCATTTGTATTACTGCGCTGGTTAGGGGATTCTGGGTGTGGTCCTGACTTTCCCGCAGGCAATATGACCGCTTCCCGACGTTGGTAGGTTCCCAGGTCGTCTTGTATAGATAGGCCCTGGAAGATGATAGCCATTTAGAGACGCGTCCAGTGGGGAAACCCGGAGGGGCGGTCTTAGATTTATTAAAGCAATTCATGATAATGGATTGGCTTTAATTTACATTTCCTGAGTATAAAAAGGGAAATGGGATAAAGGTTTGGCTTCGGTAACACTCCCGGATGGAAGAAGGGATGTGGAAGCATGATTTGATCAAACCATTTTCATGATAATGGAAATGGCTTTGGGTACATTTCCTGAGTATAAAAAGGGAAATGGGATGACATATAAAGGAAAAGCATTTTTATGATAATAAAATTGGCTTTTAAAAGGTATATGATTTGTTAAAGCAATTCATGATAATGAATTGGCTTTTATATTTACATTTCCCGAGTATAAAAAGGGAAATGGGAAATTTTGAGAAAAATAAAGGTATTGATAAATACTTTGTATATGAATCCTCAGTCCGGGAGATAGATCCGGATGCTTATGGTAAAATATGAATATGTATGTATAAATGGATGAATCGAGTGCCTAGGGTTTAATGGATCCCGACGATCGACCTTGCCGCATAGTAGTGTATCGGGCGGGGAGGGGGGGGGGTTCCTTGTTTGGATTTCGCTTTGCGAGACACCCCACGCACGAATATGGCAGTGTGTTGAGACTGGGGAGAAGTTTAATCCTTAGTGCTCTTATATTATAAATGTTTATGGTATATATATATATATATATATATATATATATATATATATATATTTATTTATATATATCTTTCTGTACTGAGGGACTGGCGGATCTCGACGATCGACTGTGCCCCATAGTAGTGTATCGAGGGGGTTCCTTGTTTGGATTTCGCTTTGCGAGACACCCCACACACGAACATGGCATAGCATTGAGACTGGGGTGAAGTTTAGCCCTTAGTACATTGCTTGGACTATCTAGGATTGATAGTGGGTTTGGGATAGACTAGTCTAGCAGGGTAGCTTGACTAGGATGTTTAGAGGGATGTGCTAGGAGTGCACTATTAGCGGAGAGGTGAGGGGTATCTCATGGGAGTGCGATACCAAACTTAAATATGAGATAAAACTATTTTTCTAAAAATAAAGCATTTATGCACTTGCAAAATATTTTCAAAATTCGGGCACTGACCCGTCTATCTACTCTCCTTTCTTTCTATATATATATATATATATATATATATATATATATATATATATATATATATATATATATATATATATATATATATAGGTGTCCAGACACAGGGACACCTGGATGGAAATTCTTTCGAGTCAGACGTCAGCTGTAGGAGCTGTGGATGCGTGCAGGTTTTTGATAGCCGCTTCCATCGTTGTACTCTAGATAGGAGGTACTGTACAAACATTCGAGCCAATGGCTCAACTGCATTTATTTATTCTTTCGGTACAGCATTCGATATGGTTGTATATTTTGACCGAGTGTTCGGTTATTTTATTTCATTTCAGTTTCATTTACGCATTAAATTGTAGATGTTTTATTTATTATCGTTAAAAAGAGTAGTAAAGTTAAAATTTTGACACCGGCCTAATAGGTTATTAGTAATTAAATGGATTTTTCGACAGTGATGCTAAGAATGATCCATATGAGACTCCTGTTTTAATTTATAATGGAGTGATCGCCCGGTATCTTATTAGGCGGGTTGTCACAAATATAAAAAGGTATAAAGCATCTAAAACACACAATAAAAATAAGAGAATCTGCTAATCTGAAATATCTTCAAAATACATACAACCAAAAATCTCTCGAAATAAGACATCTAACTATCTCGAAAGAAAATAAATCGCCAATGCTCTATACGACCAAAATAAATACAATTCTTCTCATGTACTCTTGAATATTCCTACAAAAATAATCCAAACTAAAATCCATCTCCGATAAATCCCAAGCGCCCAAAATCCGCGCTGACCTGCCACTAAAAGAAAATATAGGGAAGTACACAATACGACAGGAAAGATGCTCAATAAATATGTTAGCATTGAATAAAACGTCACAATACGAATACGAATATTCAAATCAAATGCGAATCTCATAAGCAATTATATCACTATAATTTCTCAACAACACATTAATCGGGTCACCACGCCTCACCACAGTACTGCGCCAATGCATTTTTTAGGATATCCGGAAAAATGAAAATTGGAGGGTGCCCAACTTCCGTGCCATATTAAAATCTTCATGAAAACATGCTCAACACCAAAAATAACACCATATGAATCAAAATTAGATTCCAACAAATATTTTCAGATTCCAATGAATTTAGAAATTCAAATATGAGTCAATAACCACAAGAAAACAACGAGAATAATACTCGCGAGATTAAGTAGCATATTGTGTAAAACCCCATACCTCAAAATCATCACATAATTCAGCCTCAAAATCTAATCACACCCTCACGTTCCTCTCGCGAAAATAATTAAATCTCGTTCTATCCCAAACTCGAGAAAACACCAAATAAGCCTTCTAATCTAAGGTTGAAATCTTGAATAAGCTTGGGGCAATGGTTTGTAGATGAAATGGAGTAATTTTGGAGAGGTCTTCTGGTTGAGAAGTTGATGAAAAAGTGATTTGAAAAGCCAAGCCACGAATTAGTTGATATATAAAGGGTTAAGAGTTTGATTAAGAAAAAAGTTCTAATCAGATACAAACACTAAAAATTTTATTCCGGATGATCGGACCGTTGGAATTACTTGATATTTTAATATGTTGTAGCGAACGACGACACATGACTGCTGTCAAATATTCAGCTTGATCGGACAGTCGGATTTCTAAAAATATTATTTTTTACTAGAAAGTTTTATGTTTTGAGGACTCTTAGAGAGTTTTATATTTTGAGGACTCTTAGAGAGTTTTATATTTTGAGGACTCTTCTGTATAATAAAAATTCAATTAAATCTCCATTTTAATTTCAGTTTCGAGACCGTTTGAAATTCTCATCTTTAAAACTAAAATCCAACATATTTGAGCAATAAAAATAATTTTATCTGAAAATTTATTTTTCCTCTTTATTTCGAAAATACCCCAAAAATTATGTGGGTTGTTACACTTCCCCACTAACAATGGAATTTCGCCCTCGAAATTCGCCGAATGCCTAACTCTAAAAAAATCGGGCCAACAATCTCCAAAAATAATATCGTCTCCAAAAAATAATTTCCTCACATCTAATGTAGATGCCTAATGCAAAACGATTCTCTAAAAATTTCTATCTTCAAATTCGTGCCACAAAAAAGCAACAGAACCCAAAACTCAAGACCCGAGGGTTGTCGTATACCTAAACTCTGATACCATTTTGTAACACCCCGCCCGCCCGGCGAGAGCGAACGGAGCGCTACTATCGATAAAACTAAACTAATCCACAATATAAAAAGGTATAGAGCATCTAAAACACACAATAAAAATAAGAGAATCTGATAATCTGAAATATCTTCAAAATACATACAACCAAAAATCTCTCGAAATAAGACATCTAACTATCTCGAAAGAAAATAAATCGCCAATGCTCTATACAACCAAAATAAATACAATTCTTCTCATGTACTCTTGAATATTCTTCCAAACATAATCCAAGCTAAAATCCATCTCCGATAAATCCCAAGCACCCAAAATCCGCGCTGACCTGCCACTAAAAGAAAATATAGGGAAGTACACAATACGACAGGAAAGATGCTCAATAAATTTGTTAGCGTTGAATAAAACGTCGCAATACGAATACGAATATTCAAATCAAATGCGAATCTCATAAGCAATTATATCACTATAATTCCTCAACAACACATTAACCGGGTCACCACGCCTCACCACCGAACCGCGCCCATGCATTTTTTTAGCATATCCGGAAAAAGGAATATTGGCGGGTGCCCAACTTCCATGCCATATTAAAATCTTCACGACAACATGCTCAACACCAAAAATAACACCACATGAATCAAAATTAGATTCCAACAAATATTTCCAGATTCCAATGAATTTAGAAAATCAAATATGAGTCAATAAGCACAAGAAAACAACGAGAATAATACTCGCGAGATTAAGGAGCATATTGTGTAAAACCCCATAGCACAAAATCATCACATAATTCAGCCTCAAAATCTAATCACACCATCACGTTCCTCTCGGGAAAATAACTAATTCTCGTTCTAGCCCAAACTCGAGAAAACACCAAATAAGCCTTCTAATCTAAGGTTGAAATCTTGAATAAGCTTGGGGAAATGGTTTGTAGATGAAAGGGAGTAATTTTAGAGGGGTCTTCTAGTTGAGAAGTTGATGAAAAAGTTATTTGAAAAGCCAAGCCATGAATTAGTTGATACATAAAGGGTTAAGAGTTTGATTAAGAAAAAAGTTCTAATCAGATACACACACTAAAATTTTTATTCCTGATGATCGGACCGTTGAAATTACTTGATATTTTAACATGTTGTAGCGAACGGCGAGACATGACTGCTGTCAAAAATTCAGCTTGATCGGACGGTTAGATTTCTAAAAATATTATTTTTTACTAGAAAGTTTTATGTTTTGAGGACTCTTAGAGACTTTTATAATTTGAGGACTCTTAGAAAGTTTTATATTTTGAGGACTCTTCTATATAATAAAAATTCAATTAAATCTCCATTTAAAATTCGGTTTCGAGACCGTTTGAAATTCTCATCTTTAAAAATAAAATCCAACATATTTGATCAATAAAAATAATTTTATCTCAAAATTTATTTTTCCTCTTTATTTCGAAAATACTCCAAAAATTATGTGGGTTGTTACACTTCCCCACTAACAATGGAATTTCGCCCTCGAAATTCGCCGAATAACTAACTCTAAAAAAATCGGGCCAACAATCTCCAAAAATAATCTCGTCTCCAAAAAATAATTTCCTCACATCTAATGTAGATGCCTAACGCAAAACGATTCTCTAAAAATTTCTATCTCCAAATTCGTGCCACAAAAACGCAACAGAACCCAAAGCCCAAGACCCGAGGGTTGTCGTATACCTAAGCTCTGATACCATTTTGTAACACCCCGCCCGCCCGGCGAGAGCGAACGGAGCACTACTATCGATAAAACTAAACTAATCCATAATATAAAAAGGTATAGAACATCTAAAACACACAACAAAAATAAGAGAATCTGCTAATCTGAAATATCTTCAAAATACATACAACCAAAAATCTCTCGAAATAAGACATCTAACTATCTCGAAAGAAAATAAATCGCCAATGCTCTATACAACCAAAATAAATACAATTCTTCTCATGTACTCTTGAATATTCTTCCAAAAATAATCCAAGCTAAAATCCATCTCCGATAAATCCCAAGCGCCCAAAATCCGCGCTGACCTGCCACTAAAAGAAAATAAGAGAAGTACACAATACGACAGGAAAGATGCTCAATAAATATGTTAGCGTTGGATAAAACGTCGCAATACGAATACGAATATTCAAATCAAATGCGAATCTCATAAGCAATTATATCACTATAATTTCTCAACAACACATTAACCGGGTCACCACGCCTCACCACCGTACCGCGCCTTTGCATTTTTTTAGCATATCCGGAAAAAGGAATATTGGCGGGTATCCAAATTTCGTGCCATATTAAAATCTTCACGACAACATGCTCAACACCAAAAATAACACCACATGAATCAAAATTAGATTCCAACAAATATTTCCAGATTCCAATGAATTTAGAAAATCAAATATGAGTCAATAAGCACAAGAAAATAACGAGAATAATACTCGCGAGATTAAGGAGCATATTGTGTAAAACCCCATAGCACAAAATCATCACATAATTCAGCCTCAAAATCTAATCACACCATCACGTTCCTCTCGGGAAAATAACTAATTCTCGTTCTAGCCCAAACTCGAGAAAACACCAAATAAGCCTTCTAATCTAAGGTTGAAATCTTGAGTAAGCTTGGGGCAATGGTTTGTAGATGAAATGGAGTAATTTTGGAGAGGTCTTCTGGTTGAGAAGTTGATGAAAAAGTGATTTGAAAAGCCAAGCCACGAATTAGTTGATATATAAAGGGTTAAGAGTTTGATGAAGAAAAAAGGTCTAATCAGATACAAACACTAAATTTTTTATTCCGGGTGATCAGACCGTTGTATTTACATGATATTTCAATATGTTGTAGCGATCGGCGAGAGAGGACTGCTGTCAAAAATTCAGCTTGATCGGACGGTCAGATTTCTAAAAATATTATTTTTTACTAGAAAGTTTTATGTTTTGAGGACTCTTAGAGAGTTTTATATTTTGAGGACTCTTCTATATAATAAAAATTCAATTAAATCTCCGTTTTAATTCTGATTTCGAGACCGTTTGAAATTCTCATCTTTAAAAATAAAATCCAACATATTTGAGCAATAAAAATAATTTTATCTCAAAATTTATTTTACCTCTTTATTTCGAAAATACCCCAAAAATTATGCGGGTTGTTACACTTCCCCACTAATAATGGAATTTCTCCCTCAAAATTCGCCGAATGTCTAACTCTAAAAATGTCGGGCCAACAATCTCCAAAAATAATCTCATCTCCAAAAAATAATTTCCTCACATCTAATGTAGATGCCTAACGAAAAACGATTCTCTAAAAATTTCTATCTCGAAATTCGTGCCACAAAAACGCAACAGAACCCAAAACCCAAGACCCGTGGGTTTTCGTATACCTAAGCTCTGATACCATTCTGTAACACCTCGCCCGCCCGGCGAGAGCGAATGGAGCGCTACTATCGATAAAACTAAACTAATCCACAATATAAAAAGGTATAGAGCATCTAAAACACACAATAAAAATAAGAGAATCTGCTAACCTGAAATATCTTCAAAATACATACAACCAAAAATCTCTCGAAATAAGACATCAAACTACATCGAGAGAAAATAAATCGCCAATGCTCTACACAACCAAAATAAATACAATTCTTCTCATGTACTCTTGAATATTATTCCCAAAATAATCCAAGCAAAAATCCATCTCCGATAAATTCCAAGCGCCCAAAATCCGCGCTGACCTGCCACTAAAAGAAAATATGGGTAAGTACACAATACGACAGGAAAGACGCTCAATAAATATGTTAGCGTTGAATAAAACGTCACAATACGAATACGTATATTCAAATCAAATGCGAATCTCATAAGCAATTATATCACTATAATTTCTCAACAACACATTAACCGGGTCACCACGCCTCACCACCGTACCGCGCCTTTGCATTTTTTTAGCATATCCGGAAAAAGGAATATTGGCGGGTACCCAAATTTCGTGCCATATTAAAATCTTCACGACAACATGCTCAACACCAAAAATAACACCACACGAATCAAAATTAGATTCCAACAAATATTTCCAGATTCCAATGAATTTAGAAAATCAAATATGAGTCAATAAGCACAAGAAAACAACGAGAATAATACTCGCGAGATTAAGGAGCATATTGTGTAAAACCCCATAGCACAAAATCATGACATAATTCAGCCTCAAAATCTAATCAAACCATCACGTTCCTCTCGCGAAAATAATTAAATCTCGTTCTAGCCCAAACTCGAGAAAACACCAAATAAGCCTTCTAATCAATCGGGTTGAAATCTTGAATAAGCTTGGAGCAATGGTTTGTAGATGAAAGGGAGTAATTTTGGAGAGGTCTTCTGGTTGAGAAGTTGATGAAAACGTGATTTGAAAAGCCAAGCCACAAATTTGTTGATATATAAAGGGTTATGAGTTTGATTAAGAAAAAAATTCTAATCAGATACAAACAATAAAAATTTTATTTCGGATGATCGAAACGTTGGAATTACTTGATATTTTAACATGTTGTAGAGAACGGCGAGACAGGACTGATGTAAAAAATTCAGTTTGATCGGACGGTCGAATTTCTAAAAAAATTATTTTTTACTAGAAAGTTTTATGTTTTGAGGACTCTTAAAGAGTTTTATATTTTGAGAACTCTTAGAGAGTTTTATATTTTGAGGACTCTTCTATATAATAAAAATTCAATTAAATCTCCATTTTAATTTCGGTTTCGAGACCGTTTGAAATTCTCATCTTTAAAAATAAAATCCAACATATTTGAGCAATAAAAATAATTTTATCTCAAAATTTATTTTTCCTCCTTATTTCGAAAATACCCCAAATATTATGCGGGTTGTTACACTTCCCCACTAACAATGGAATTTCTCCCTCGAAATTCGCCGAATGCCTAACTCTAAAAAAATCGGGCCAACAATCTCCAAAAATAATCTCGTCTCCAAAAAATAATTTCCTCACATCTAATGTAGATGCCTAACGCAAAACGATTCTCTAAAAATTTCTATCTCCAAATTCGTGCCACAAAAACGCAACAGAACCCAAAACCCAAGACCCGAGGGTTGTCGTATACCTAAGCTCTGATACCATTTTGTAACACCCCGCCCGCCCGGCGAGAGCGAACGGAGCACTACTATCGATAAAACTAAACTAATCCATAATATAAAAAGGTATAGAACATCTAAAACACACAACAAAAATAAGAGAATCTGCTAATCTGAAATATCTTCAAAATACATACAACCAAAAATCTCTCGAAATAAGACATCTAACTATCTCGAAAGAAAATAAATCGCCAATGCTCTATACAACCAAAATAAATACAATTCTTCTCATGTACTCTTGAATATTCTTCCAAAAATAATCCAAGCTAAAATCCATCTCCGATAAATCCCAAGCGCCCAAAATCCGCGCTGACCTGCCACTAAAAGAAAATAAGAGAAGTACACAATACGACAGGAAAGATGCTCAATAAATATGTTAGCGTTGGATAAAACGTCGCAATACGAATACGAATATTCAAATCAAATGCGAATCTCATAAGCAATTATATCACTATAATTTCTCAACAACACATTAACCGGGTCACCACGCCTCACCACCGTACCGCGCCTTTGCATTTTTTTAGCATATCCGGAAAAAGGAATATTGGCGGGTATCCAAATTTCGTGCCATATTAAAATCTTCACGACAACATGCTCAACACCAAAAATAACACCACATGAATCAAAATTAGATTCCAACAAATATTTCCAGATTCCAATGAATTTAGAAAATCAAATATGAGTCAATAAGCACAAGAAAATAACGAGAATAATACTCGCGAGATTAAGGAGCATATTGTGTAAAACCCCATAGCACAAAATCATCACATAATTCAGCCTCAAAATCTAATCACACCATCACGTTCCTCTCGGGAAAATAACTAATTCTCGTTCTAGCCCAAACTCGAGAAAACACCAAATAAGCCTTCTAATCTAAGGTTGAAATCTTGAGTAAGCTTGGGGCAATGGTTTGTAGATGAAATGGAGTAATTTTGGAGAGGTCTTCTGGTTGAGAAGTTGATGAAAAAGTGATTTGAAAAGCCAAGCCACGAATTAGTTGATATATAAAGGGTTAAGAGTTTGATGAAGAAAAAAGGTCTAATCAGATACAAACACTAAATTTTTTATTCCGGGTGATCAGACCGTTGTATTTACATGATATTTCAATATGTTGTAGCGATCGGCGAGAGAGGACTGCTGTCAAAAATTCAGCTTGATCGGACGGTCAGATTTCTAAAAATATTATTTTTTACTAGAAAGTTTTATGTTTTGAGGACTCTTAGAGAGTTTTATATTTTGAGGACTCTTCTATATAATAAAAATTCAATTAAATCTCCGTTTTAATTCTGATTTCGAGACCGTTTGAAATTCTCATCTTTAAAAATAAAATCCAACATATTTGAGCAATAAAAATAATTTTATCTCAAAATTTATTTTACCTCTTTATTTCGAAAATACCCCAAAAATTATGCGGGTTGTTACACTTCCCCACTAATAATGGAATTTCTCCCTCAAAATTCGCCGAATGTCTAACTCTAAAAATGTCGGGCCAACAATCTCCAAAAATAATCTCATCTCCAAAAAATAATTTCCTCACATCTAATGTAGATGCCTAACGAAAAACGATTCTCTAAAAATTTCTATCTCGAAATTCGTGCCACAAAAATGCAACAGAACCCAAAACCCAAGACCCGTGGGTTTTCGTATACCTAAGCTCTGATACCATTCTGTAACACCTCGCCCGCCCGGCGAGAGCGAATGGAGCGCTACTATCGATAAAACTAAACTAATCCACAATATAAAAAGGTATAGAGCATCTAAAACACACAATAAAAATAAGAGAATCTGCTAACCTGAAATATCTTCAAAATACATACAACCAAAAATCTCTCGAAATAAGACATCAAACTACATCGAGAGAAAATAAATCGCCAATGCTCTACACAACCAAAATAAATACAATTCTTCTCATGTACTCTTGAATATTATTCCCAAAATAATCCAAGCAAAAATCCATCTCCGATAAATTCCAAGCGCCCAAAATCCGCGCTGACCTGCCACTAAAAGAAAATATGGGTAAGTACACAATACGACAGGAAAGACGCTCAATAAATATGTTAGCGTTGAATAAAACGTCACAATACGAATACGTATATTCAAATCAAATGCGAATCTCATAAGCAATTATATCACTATAATTTCTCAACAACACATTAACCGGGTCACCACGCCTCACCACCGTACCGCGCCTTTGCATTTTTTTAGCATATCCGGAAAAAGGAATATTGGCGGGTACCCAAATTTCGTGCCATATTAAAATCTTCACGACAACATGCTCAACACCAAAAATAACACCACACGAATCAAAATTAGATTCCAACAAATATTTCCAGATTCCAATGAATTTAGAAAATCAAATATGAGTCAATAAGCACAAGAAAACAACGAGAATAATACTCGCGAGATTAAGGAGCATATTGTGTAAAACCCCATAGCACAAAATCATGACATAATTCAGCCTCAAAATCTAATCAAACCATCACGTTCCTCTCGCGAAAATAATTAAATCTCGTTCTAGCCCAAACTCGAGAAAACACCAAATAAGCCTTCTAATCAATCGGGTTGAAATCTTGAATAAGCTTGGAGCAATGGTTTGTAGATGAAAGGGAGTAATTTTGGAGAGGTCTTCTGGTTGAGAAGTTGATGAAAACGTGATTTGAAAAGCCAAGCCACAAATTTGTTGATATATAAAGGGTTATGAGTTTGATTAAGAAAAAAATTCTAATCAGATACAAACAATAAAAATTTTATTTCGGATGATCGAAACGTTGGAATTACTTGATATTTTAACATGTTGTAGAGAACGGCGAGACAGGACTGATGTAAAAAATTCAGTTTGATCGGACGGTCGAATTTCTAAAAAAATTATTTTTTACTAGAAAGTTTTATGTTTTGAGGACTCTTAAAGAGTTTTATATTTTGAGAACTCTTAGAGAGTTTTATATTTTGAGGACTCTTCTATATAATAAAAATTCAATTAAATCTCCATTTTAATTTCGGTTTCGAGACCGTTTGAAATTCTCATCTTTAAAAATAAAATCCAACATATTTGAGCAATAAAAATAATTTTATCTCAAAATTTATTTTTCCTCCTTATTTCGAAAATACCCCAAATATTATGCGGGTTGTTACACTTCCCCACTAACAATGGAATTTCTCCCTCGAAATTCGCCGAATGCCTAACTCTAAAAAAATCGGGCCAACAATCTCCAAAAATAATCTCGTCTCCAAAAAATAATTTCCTCACATCTAATGTAGATGCCTAATGCAAAACGATTCTCTAAAAATTTCTATCTCCAAATTCGTGCCACAAAAACGCAACAGAACCCAAAACCCAAGACCCGAGGGTTGTTGTATACCTAAGCTCTGATACCATTCTGTAACACCCCGCCCGCCCGGCGAGAGCGAACGGAGCGTTACTATCGATAAAACTAAACTAATCCACAATATAAAAAGGTATAGAGCATCTAAAACACACAATAAAAATAAGAGAATCTGCTAACCTGAAATATCTTCAAAATACATACAACCAAAAATCTCTCGAAATAAGACATCAAACTGTATCGAAAGAAAATAAATCGCCAATGCTCTACACAACCAAAATAAATACAATTCTTCTCATGTACTCTTGAATATTATTCCCAAAATAATCCAAGCAACAATCCATCTCCGATAAATTCCAAGCGCCCAAAATCCGCGCTGACCTGCCACTAAAAGAAAATATGGGGAAGTACACAATACGACAGGAAAGACGCTCAATAAATATGTTAGCGTTGAATAAAACGTCACAATAGGAATACGAATATTCAAATCAAATGCGAATCTCATAAGCAATTATATCACTATAATTTCTCAACAACACATTAACCGGGTCACATCGCCTCACCACCGTACCGCGCCTATGCATTTTTTTAGCATATCCGATAAAAGGAATATTGGCGGGTGCCCAACTTTCGTGCCATTTTAAAATCTTCATGACAACATGCTCAACACCAAAAATAACACCACATGAATCAAAATTAGATTCCAACAAATATTTCCAGATTCCAATGAATTTAGAAATTCAAATATGAGTCAATAACCACAAGAAAACAACTAGAATATTACTCGCGAGATTAAGGAGCGTATTGTGTAAAACCCCATACCTCAAAATCATCACATAATTCAGCCTCAAAATCTAATCAAACCATCACGTTCCTCTCGCGAAAATAATTAAATCTCGTTCTAGCCCAAACTCGAGAAAACACCAAATAAGCCTTCTAATCAATCGGGTTGAAATCTTGAATAAGCTTGGAGCAATGGTTTGTAGATGAAAGGGAGTAATTTTGGAGAGGTCTTCTGGTTGAGAAGTTGATGAAAAAGTGATTTGAAAATCCAAGCCACGAATTAGTTGATATATAAAGGATTAAGAATTTGATTAAGAAAAAAGTTCTAATCATATACAAACACTTATATTTATATTTCGGATGATCGGACCGTTGGAATTACTTGATATTTTAACATGTTGTAGCGAACGGCGAGACATGACTGCTGTAAAAAATTCAGCTTGATCGGACTGTCGGATTTCTAAAAATATTATTTTTCACTAGAAAGTTTTATGTTTTGAGGACTCTTAGAAAGTTTTATGTTTTGAGGACTCTTAGAGAGTTTTATATTTTGAGGACTCTTCTATATAATAAAAATTCTATTAAATCTCCATTTTAATTCCGATTTCGAGACCGTTTGAAATTCTCATATTTAAAAAAAAATTCCAACATATTTGAGCAATAAAAATAATTTTATCTCAAAATTTATTTTTCCTCTTTATTTCGAAAATACCCCAAAAATTATGCGGGTTGTTACACTTCCCCACTAACAATGGAATTTTGCCCTCGAAATTCACCGAATGCCTAACACTAAAAGAATCGGGCCAACAATTTCCAAAAATAATCTCGTCTCTAAAAAATAATTTCCTCACATCTAATGTAGATGCCTAACGCCAAACGATTCTCTAAAAATTTCTATCTCCAAATTCGTGCCACAAAAACGCAACAGAACCTAAAACCCAAGACCCGAGGGTTGTCGTACACCTAAGCTCTGATACCATTCTGTAACACCGGCCCGCCCGGCGAGAGCGAACGGAGCACTACTATCGATAAAACTAAACTAATCCACAATATAAAAAGGTATAGAGCATCTAAAACACACAATAAAAATAAGAGAATCTGCTAACCTGAAATATCTTCAAAATACATACAACCAAAAATCTCTCGAAATAAGACATCAAACTATATCGAAAGAAAATAAATCGCCAATGCTCTACACAACCAAAATAAATACAATTCTTCTCATGTACTCTTGAATATTATTCCCAAAATAATCCAAGCAAAAATCCATCTCCGATAAATTCCAAGCGCCCAAAATCCGCGCTGACCTGCCACTAAAAGAAAATATGGGGAAGTACACAATACGACAGGAAAGACGCTCAATAAATATGTTAGCGTTGAATAAAACGTCACAATACGAATACGAATATTCAAATCAAATGCGAATCTCATAAGCAATTATATCACTATAATTTCTCAACAACACATTAACCGGGTCACCACGCCTCACCACCGTACCGCGCCTATGCATTTTTTTAGCATATCCGAAAAAAGGAATATTGGCGGGTGCCCAACTTTCGTGCCATTTTAAAATATTCATGACAACATGCTCAACACCAAAAATAACACCACACGAATCAAAATTAGATTCCAACAAATATTTCCAGATTCCAATGAATTTAGAAATTCAAATATGAGTCAATAACCACAAGAAAACAATGAGAATAATACTCGCGAGATTAAGGAGCATATAGTGTAAAACCCCATACCTCAAAATCATCGCATAATTCAGCTTCAAAATCTAATCACACCATCACGTTCCTCTCGGGAAAAGAATTAAATCTCATTCTAGCCCAAACTCGAGAAAACACCAAATAAGCCTTCTAATCTAAGGTTGAAATCTTGAATAAGCTTGGGGAAATGGTTTGTAGATGAAAGGGAGTAATTTTGGAGAGGTCTTCTAGTTGAGAAGTTGATGAAAAAGTGATTTGAAAAGCCAAGCCACGAATTAGTTGATATATAAAGGGTTAAGAGTTTGATTAAGAAAAAAGTTCTAATTAGATTAAAACAATAAAAAATTTATTCCGGATGATCAGACCCTTGGAATTACTTGAAATTTTATAATGTTGTAACGAACGGCGAGACAGGACTGATGTAAAAAATTCAGTTTGATCGGACGGTCGAATTTCTAAAAATATTATTTTTTACTAGAAAGTTTTATGTTTTGAGGACTCTTAAAGAGTTTTATATTTTGAGGACTCTTAGAGATTTTATATTTTGAGGACTCTTCTATATAATAAAAATTCAATTAAATCTCCATTTTAATTTCAGTTTCGAGACCGTTTGAAATTCTCATCTTTAAAAATAAAATCCAACATATTTGAGCAATAAAAATAATTTTATCTCAAAATTTATTTTTCCTCTATATTTCGAAAATACCCCAAAAATTATGTGGGTTGTTACACTTCCCCACTTACAATGGAATTTCTCCCTCGAAATTCGCCGAATGCCTAACTCTAAAAAAATCGGGCCAACAATCTCCAAAAATAATCTCGTCTCCAAAAAGTAATTTCCTCACATCTAATGTAGATGCCTAATGCAAAACGATTCTCTAAAAATTTCTATCTCCAAATTCGTGCCATAAAAACGCAACAGAACCCAAAACCCAAGACCCGAGGGTTGTTGTATACCTAAGCTCTGATACCATTCTGTAACACCCCCCCCCCCCCCCCCGGCGAGAGCGAACGGAGCGCTACTATCGATAAAACTAAACTAATCCACAATATAAAAAGGTATAGAGCATCTAAAACACACAATAAAAATAAGAGAATCTGCTAACCTGAAATATCTTCAAAATACATACAACCAAAAATCTCTCGAAATAAGACATCAAACTATATCGAAAGAAAATAAATGGCCAATGCTCTACACAACCAAAATAAATACAATTCTTCTCATGTACTCTTGAATATTCTTCCCAAAATAATCCAAGCAAAAATCCATCTCCGATAAATCCCAAGCGCCCAAAATCCGCGCTGACCTGCCACTAAAAGAAAATATGGGGAAGTACACAATACGACAGGAAAGACGCTCAATAAATATGTTAGCGTTGAATAAAACGTCACAATACGAATACGAATATTCAAATCAAATGCGAATCTCATAAGCAATTATATCACTATAATTTCTCAACAACACATTAACCGGGTCACCACGCCTCACCACCGTACCGCGCCTATGCATTTTTTTAGCATATCCGAAAAAAGGAATATTGGCGGGTGCCCAACTTCCGTGCCATTTTAAAATCTTCATGACAACATTCTCAACACCAAAAATAACACCACATGAATCAAAATTAGATTCCAACAAATATTTTCAGATTCCAATGAATTTAGAAATTCAAATATGAGTCAATAACCACAAGAAAACAACTAGAATATTACTCGCGAGATTAAGGAGCGTATTGTGTAAAACCCCATACCTCAAAATCATCACATAATTCAGCCTCAAAATCTAATCAAACCATCACGTTCCTCTCGCGAAAATATTTAAATCTCGTTCTAGCCCAAACTCGAGAAAACACCAAATAAGACTTCTAATCTAAGGTTGAAATCTTGAATAAGCTTGGAGCAATGGTTTGTAGATGAAAGGGAGTAATTTTGGAGAGGTCTTCTGGTGAGAAGTTGATGAAAACGTGATTTGAAAAGCCAAGCCACGAATTTGTTGATATATAAAGGGTTAAGAGTTTGATTAAGAAAAAAATTCTAATCAGATACAAACACTAAAAATTTTATTTCGGATGATCGGACCGTTGGAATTACTTGATATTTTTACATGTTGTAGAGAACGGCGAGACAGGACTAATGTAAAAAATTCATCTTGATCGGACGGTTGAATTTCTACAAATATTATTTTTTACTAGAAAGTTTTATGTTTTGAGGACACTTAAAGAGTTTTATATTTTGAGGACTCTTAGAGAGTTTTATATTTTGAGGACTCTTCTATATAATAAAAATTCAATTAAATCTCCATTTTAATTTCGGTTTCGAGACCGTTTGAAATTCTCATCTTTAAAAATAAAATCCAACATATTTGAGCAATAAAAATTCAAGACCCGAGGGTTGTTATATACCTAAGCTCTGATACCATTCTGTAACACCCCAACCGCCCGGCGAGAGCGAACGGAGCGCTACTATCGATAAAACTAAACTAATTCACAATATAAAAAGGTATAGAGCATCTAAAACACACAATAAAAATAAGAGAATCTGCTAACCTGAAATATCTTCAAAATACATACAACCAAAAATCTCTCGAAATAAGACATCTAACTATCTCGAAAGAAAATAAATCTCCAATGCTCTATACAACCAAAATAAATACAATTCTTCTCATGTACTCTTGAATATTCTTCCAAAAATAATCCAAGCTAAAATCCATTTCCGATAAATCCCAAGCGCCCAAAATCCGCGTTGACCTGCCACTAAAAGAAAATATAGGGAAGTACACAATACGACAGGAAAGATGCTCAATAAATATGTTGGCGTTGAATAAAACATCACAATACGAATACGAATATTCAAATCAAATGCGAATCTCATAAGCAATTATATCACTATAATTTCTCAACAACACATTAACCGGGTCACCACGCCTCACAACCGTACCGCGCCTATGCATTTTTTTAGCATATCCGGAAAAAGGAATATTGGCGGGTGTCCAAATTCCGTGCCATATTAAAATCTTCATGACAACGTGCTCAACACCAAAAATAACACCGCATGAATCAAAATTAGATTCCAACAAATATTTCCAGATTCCAATGAGCGAGAATAATACTCGCGAGATTAAGGAGCATATATTGTGTAAAACCCCATACCTCAAAATCATCACATAATTCAGCCTCAAAATCTAATCACACCATCACGTTCCTCTAGCGAAAATAATTAAATCTTTTTCTAGCCCAAACTCGAGAAAACACCAAATAAGCCTTCTAATCTAAGGTTGAAATCTTGAGTAAGCTTGGGGCAATGGTTTGTAGATGAAATGGAGTAATTTTGGAGAGGTCTTCTGGTTGAGAAGTTGATGAAAAAGTGATTTAAAAAGCCAAGCCACGAATTAGTTAATATATAAAGGGTTAAGAGTTGGATTAAGAAAAAAGTTCTAATCAGATACAAACACTAAAATTTTTATTCCGGATGATCAGACCGTTGCAATTAATTGATATTTTAGTATGTTGTAGTGAATGGCGAGACAGGACTGCTGTCCAATATTCAGCTTGATCGGACGGTCGAATTTCTAAAAAAAATATTTTTTACTAGAAAGTTTTATGTTTTGAGGACTCTTAGAGAGTTTTATATTTTGAGGACTCTTAGAGAGTTTTATATTTTGAGGACTCTTCTATATAATAGAAAATTAATTAAATCTCCATTTTAATTCCGATTTAGAGACCGTTTGAAATTCTCACATTTAAAAATAAAACCCAACATATTTGAGCAATAAAAATAATTTTATCTCAAAATTTATTTTTCCTCTTTATTTCGAAAATACCCCAAAAATTATGCGGGTTGTTACACTTCCCCACTAACAATGGAATTTCGCCCTCGAAATTCGCCGAATGCCTAACTCTAAAAAAATCGGGCCAACAATCTCCAAAAATAATCTCGTCTCCTAAAAATAATTTTCTCACATCTAATGTAGATGCCTAACGCAAAACGATTCTCTAAAAATTTCTATCTCCAAATTCGTGCCACAAAAACGCAACAGAACTCAAAACCCAAGACCCGAGGGTTGTCATATACCTAAGCTCTGATACCATTTTGTAACACCCCGCCCGCCCGGCGAGAGCGAACGGAGCGCTACTATCGATAAAACTAAACTAATCCACAATATAAAAAGGTATAGAGCATCTAAAACACACAATAAAAATAAGAGAATCTGCTAATCTGAAATATCTTCAAAATACATACAACAAAAAATCTCTCGAAATAAGACATCTAACTATCTCGAAAGAAAATAAATCGCCAATGCTCTATACAACCAAAATAAATACAATTCTTCTCATGTTCTCTTGAATATTGTTCCAAAGATAATCCAAACTAAAATCCATCTCCGATAAATCCCAAGCGCCCAAAATCCGCGCTGACCTTCCACTAAAAGAAAATATAGGGAAGTACACAATACGACAGGAAAGATGCTCAATAAATATGTTAGCGTTGAATAAAACGTCACAATACGAATACGAATATTCAAATAAAATGCGAATCTCATAAGCAATTATATCACTATAATTTCTCAACAACACATTAACCGAGTCACCACGCCTCACCACCGTACCGCGCCTATGCATTTTTTAAGCATATCCAGAAAAAGGAATATTGGCGGGTGCCCAACTTCCGTGCCATATTAAAATCTTCATGACAACATGCTCAACACCAAAAATAACACCACATGAATCAAAATTAGATTCCAACAAATATTTCCAGATTCCAATGAATTTAGAAATTCAAATATGAGTCAATAACCACAAGAAAACAACGAGAATAATACTCGCGAGATTAAGGAGCATATTGTGCAAAACCCCATACCTCAAAATCATCACATAATTCAGCCTCAAAATGTAATCACACCATCACGTTCCTCTCGCGAAAATAATTATATCTCGTTCTAGCCCAAACTCGAGAAAACACCAAATAAGCCTTCTAATCTAAGGTTAAAATCTTGAATAAGCTTGGGGCAATGGTTTGTAGATGAAATGGAGTAATTTTGGAGAGGTATTCTGGTTGAGAAGTTGATGAAAAAGTGATTTGAAAAGCCAAGCCACGAATTAGTTGATATATAAAGGGTTAAGAGCTTGATTAAGAAAAAAGTTGTAATGAGATACAAACACTAAATATTTTATTCCGGATGATCGGACCGTTGGAATTACTTGATATTTTAGTATGTTGTAGTGAACGGCGAGACATGACTGCTGTCAAAAATTCAGCTTGATCGGAGGTCGGATTTCTAAAAATATTATTTTTTACTAGAAAGTTTTATGTTTTGAGGACTCTTAGAGAGTTTTATATTTTGAGGACTCTTAGTGAGTTTTATATTTTGAGCACTCTTATATATAATAAAAATTCAATTAAATCTCCGTTTTTATTCCGATTTCGAGACCGTTTGAAATTCTCATCTTTAAAAATAAAATCCAACATATTTGAGCAATAAAAATAATTTTATCTCAAAATTTATTTTTCCTCTTTATTTCGAAAATACCCAAAAAATTATGCGGGTTGTTACACTTCCCCACTAACAATGGAATTTCTCCCTCGAAATTCGCCGAATGCCTAACTCTAAAAATATCGGGCCAACAATCTCCAAAAATAATCTCGTCTCCAAAAAATAATTTCCTCACATCTAATGTAGATGCCTAACGCAAAACGATTCTCTAAAAATTTCTATCTCCAAATTCGTGCCACAAAAACGCAACAGAACCTAAAACCCAAGACCCGAGGGTTTTCGTATACCTAAGCTCTGATACCATTCTGTAACACCCCGCCCACCCGCGCGAGAGCGAACGGAGCGCTACTATCGATAAAACTAAACTAATCCACAATATAAAAAGGTATAAAGCATCTAAAACACACAATAAAAATAAGAGAATCTGCTAATCTGAAATATCTTCAAAATACATACAATCAAAAATCTCTCGAAATAAGACATCTAACTATATCGAAAGAAAATAAATCGCCAATGCTCTATACAACCAAAATAAATACAATTCTTCTCATGTACTCTTGAATATTCTTCCCAAAATAATCCAAGCTAAAATCCATCTCCGATAAATCCCAAGCGCCCAAAATCTGCGCTGACCTGCCACTAAAAGAAAATATGGGGAAGTACACAATACGACAGGAAAGATGCTCAATAAATATGTTAGCGTTGAATAAAACGTCACAATACGAATACGAATACGAATATTCAAATCAAATGCGAATCTCATAAGCAATTATATCACTATAATTTCTCAACAACACATTAACCGGGTCACCACGCCTCGCCACCGTACCACGCCTAGGCATTTTTTTAGCATATCCGGAAAAAGGAATATTGGCGGGTGCCCAACTTCCGTGCCATATTAAAATCTTCATGACAACATGCTCAACACCAAAAATAACACCACATGAATCAAAATTAGATTGCAACAAATATTTCTAGATTCTAATGAATTTAGAAATTCAAATATGAGTCAATAACCACAAGAAAACAACGAGAATAATACTCGCGAGATTAAGGAGCGTATTGTGTAAAACCTCATACCTCAAAATCATCACTTAATTCAGCCTCAAAATTTAATCACACCATCACGTTACTCTCGCGAAAATTATTAAATCTCGTTCTATCCCAAACTCGAAAAAACACCAAATAAGCCTTCTAATCTAAGGTTGAAATCTTGAATAAGCTTGGGGCAATGGTTTGTAGATGAAATGGAGTAATTTTGGAGAGGTCTTCTGGTTGAGATGTTGATGAAAAAGTGATTTGAAAAGCCAAGCCACGAATTAGTTGATATATAAAGGGTTAAGAGTTTAATTAAGAAAAAAGTTCTAATCAGATACAAACACTAAAATTTTTATTTCGGATGATCGGACCGTTGGAATTGCTTGATTTTTTATTATGTTATAGCGAACGGAGAGACAGGACTGCTGTAAAAAAATCAGCTTGATCGGACGGTCGGATTTCTAAAAATATTATTTTTTACTATAAAGTTTTATGTTTTGAGGACTCTTAGAGAGTTTTATATTTTGAGGACTCTTCGAGAGTTTTATATTTTGAGGACTCTTCTATATAATAAAAATTCAATTAAATCTCCATTTTAATTCCGATTTAGAGACCGTTTGAAATTCTCATCTTTAAAAATAAAACCCAACATATTTGAGCAATAAAAATAATTTTATCTCAAAATTTATTTTTCCTCCTTATTTCGAAAATACCCCAAAAATTATGCTGGTTGTTACACTTCCCCACTAACAATGGAATTTCGCCCTCGAAATTCGCCGAATGCCTAACTCTAAAAAAATTGGGCCAACAATCTCCAAAAATAATCTCGTCTCCTAAAAATAATTTCCTCACATCTAATGTAGATGCCTAACGCAAAACGATTCTCTAAAAATTTCTATCTCCAAATTCGTGCCACAAAAACGCAACAGAACCCAAAACCCAAGACCCGAGGGTTGTCGTATACCTAAGCTCTGATACCATTCTGTAACACCCCGCCCGCCCCGCGAGAGCGAACGGAGCGCTACTATCGATAAAACTAAACTAATCCACAATATAAAAAGGTATAAAGCATCTAAAACACACAATAAAAATAAGAGAATCTGCTAATCTGAAATATCTTCAAAATACATACAACCAAAAATCTCTCGAAATAAGACATCTAACTATATCGAAAGAAAATAAATCGCTAATGCTCTATACAACCAAAATAAATACAATTTTTCTCATGTACTCTTGAATATTCTTCCCAAAATAATCCAAGCTAAAATCCATCTCCGATAAATCCCAAGCGCCCAAAATCCGCGCTGACCTGCCACTAAAAGAAAATATGGGGAAGTACACAATACGACAGGAAAGATGCTCAATAAATATGTTAGCGTTGAATAAAAAGTCACAATACGAATACGAATACGAATATTCAAATCAAATGCGAATCTCATAAGCAATTATATCACTATAATTTCTCAACAACACATTAACCGGGTCACCACGCCTCGCCACCGTACCGCGCCTAGGCATTTTTTTAGCATATCCGGAAAAAGGAATATTGGCGGGTGCCCAACTTCCGTGCCATATTAAAATGTTCATGACAACACGCTCAACACCAAAAATAACACCACATGAATCAAAATTAGATTCCAAAAAATATTTCTAGATTCCAATGAATTTAGAAATTCAAATATGAGTCAATAACTACAAGAAAACAATGAGAATAATACTCGCGAGATTAAGGAGCGTATTGTGTAAAACCCCATACCTCAAAATCATCACATAATTCAGCCTCAAAATCTAATCACACCATCACGTTCCTCTCGCGAAAATTATTAAATCTCGTTCTAGCCCAAACTCGAGAAAACAACAAATAAGCCTTCTAATCTAAGGTTGAAATCTTGAATAAGCTTGGGGCAATGGTTTGTAGATGAAAGGGAGTAATTTTGGAGAGGTCTTCTGGTTGAGAAGTTGATGAAAAAGTGATTTGAAAAGCCAAGCCACGAATTAGTTGATATATAAAGGGTTAAGAGTTTGATTAAGAAAAAAGTTCTAATCAGATACAAACACTAAATTTTTTATTCCGGAGGATCGGACCGTTGGAATTACTTGATATTTTAATATGTTGTAGCGAACGGCGAGACAAGACTTCTGTCAAAAATTCAGCTTGATCGGACGGTCGGATTTCTAAAAATATAATTTTTTACTAGAAATTTTTATGTTTTGAGGACTCTTAGAGAGTTTTATATTTTGAGGACTCTTCTATATAATAAAAATTCAATTAAATCTCCATTATAATTCCGATTTCGAGACCGTTTGAAATTCTCATCTTTAAAAATAAAATCCAACATATTTGAGCAATAAAAATAATTTTATCTCAAAATTTATTTTTCCTCTTTATTTTGAAAATACCCCAAAAATTATGTGGGTTGTTACACTTCCCCACTAACAATGGAATTTCGCCCTCGAAATTCGCCGAATGCCTAACTCTAAAAAAATTTGGCCAACAATCTCCAAAAATAATCTCGTCTCCAAAAAATAATTTCCTCACATCTAATGTAGATGCCTAACGCAAAACGATTCTCTAAAAATTCCTATCTCCAAATTCGTGCCACAAAAACGCAACAGAACCCTAAAACCAAGATCCGAGGGTTGTCGTATACCTAAGCTCTGATACCATTCTGTAACACCCCGCCCGCCCGCCCGGCGAGAGCGAACGGAGCGCTACTATCGATAAAACTAAACTAATCCACATTATAAAAAGGTATAGAGCATCTAAAACACACAATAAAAATAAGAGAATCTGCTAATCTGAAATATCTTCAAAATACATACAACCAAAAAATCTCTCGAAATAAGTCATCTAACTATGTGGGAAGAAAATAAATCGCCAATGCTCTATACAATCAAAATAAATACAATTCTTCTCATGTACTCTTGAATATTCTTGCAAAAATAATACAAGCTAAAATCCATCTCCTATAAATTCCAAGCGCCCAAAATCCGCGCTGATCTGCCACTAAAAGAAAATATGGGGAAGTACACAATACGAAAGGAAAGATGCTCAATAAATATGTTAGCGTTGAATAAAACGTCACAATACGAATACAAATATTCAAATCAAATGCGAATCTCATAAGCAATTATATCACTATAATTTCTCAACCACACATTAACCGGGTCACCATGCCTCACCACCGTACCGCGCCTATGCATTTTTTTAGCGTATCCGAAAAAAAGAATATTGGCGGGTGCCCAATTTTCGTGCCATATTAAAATCTTCATGACAACATGCTCAACACCAAAAATAACACCACATGAATCAAAATTAGATTCCAACAAATATTTTCAGATTCCAATGAATTTAGAAATTCAAATATGAGTCAATAACCACAAGAAAACAACGAGAATAATACTCGCGAGATTAAGGAGCATATTGTGTAAAATCCCATACCTCAAAATCATCACATAATTCAGCCTCAAAATCTAATTACACCATCACGTTCCTCTCTCGAAAATAATTAAATCTCGTTCTAGCCCAAACTCGAGAAAACACCAAATAAGCCTTCTAATCTAAGGTTGAAATCTTGAATAAGCTTGGGGCAATGGTTTGTAGATGAAAGGGAGTAATTTTGGAGAGGTCTTCTGGTTGAGAAATTGATGAAAAAGTGATTTGAAAAGCCAATCCACAAATTAGTTGATATATAAAGGGTTAAGAGTTTGATTAAGAAAAAAGTTCTAATCAGATACAAACACTAAAAATTTATTTCGGATGATCAGACCGTTGGAATTACTTGAAATTTTAGTATATTGTAGCGAATGGCGAGACAGGACTGTTGTAAAAAATTCAGCTTGATCGGACGGTCGGATTTCTAATAATATTTTTTTTACTAGGAAGTTTTATGTTTTGAGGACTCTTAGAGAGTTTTATATTTTGATGACTCTTCTATATAATAAAAATTCAATTAAATCTCCATTTTAATTCCGATTTTGAAACCGTTTGAAATTCTCATCTTTAAAAATAAAATCCACCATATGTGAGCAATAAAAATAATTTTATCTCAAAATTTATTTTTCCTCGTTATTTCGAAAATACCCCAAAAATTATGAGGGTTGTTACAGTTAAGTAGAGGGTTATTTGGTTCATAACTCAACGCCCGATGGAACTTCAAGCTGCTCCGCCCGAGGTTCCACGGTCAGGGTCCTTCGGTGTTTTTACCAGGTGTATCTAAGATGGTCAGGACAAGCCCCAACGGTGCCTCACTTCTCAATCCTCCAAACCAAGTCCCTCTAAAGTTCCCACGGTGAGGTCATTGGATAGAGCATGGAAGCTCTCCCAGGTCCTGCCAAGCCTGGTCTCTCGCAAGTACCGGTTGACCTCACACAAACTCACTTATTATTATCGTTAAGTCATTACAACCGTTGTAGCTTACAGTCAATAAAAATACAATATGATTAATACAACAAGCTAAAATATGAGCTGCCTCGCTGAGTTGCCAGGCCTGTGCTATCACGCCTGAGCTCCTTCGATTGATCAATCTTAAACACTATTGCTAATTAGAGATTTGTCCCTAATCTCAAGATTACCTTCAAGCCCCCTCTACAATTATAAAATATTATATGTGTGCTTATTGAGATATTGATCATTATAATGAAATGATAATATATATTTAGATAAGACGTGCAAACATGGATCACAAGTATGGTATATACGAATATACAATGGATAACTTAGAAAACGATAAAAATGGAAAAAATAAGAAAATAGGAAAATTGGACTCGAGTCTCGGGTTGTAGCCTCAGATGCCTAGTTCCCTATAAAGGCATCAAAGCCCACGTAGTTCGCATGCGGCACAACGGTGGGGTTTATCCCATAGATTCAAATGGGAGTTTATTATATGAGCTTGGGCAGAAAATATATTTTTATTTTTGAGAAAATATGATGAAAAATCCAGTTAGAATTTATAGGTGTAACCCTCTTTTTCTTGGTTTTAGTTTTTTTATAGAAAATAAATTATGTGCAATATAATTAATAAAGGATGAAGTATTAATGTTTATGATCTAAAACTAAAAGGTAAATTCAAAATTTATCTAACTAATTCAAAAATAAAGAAATTTAAAGAGAGAAGTATGCTTGGACCTTCTTTTGAGATTTGAAGCTTTCCATTGATCCTTGATAAGCTTCCCTGTAAGTTGGGATGAATTTTGGATGAGAGAAAAGGAGAGTTTTTCTAAATTGTCTATGAGAATGTGGTAATGAAAGGTGGAAAGGAAGTTCACATAAGGAAACTATGTTGATATAAGAATGATGATGCTGAGATCACTGAAATTGATGGATCTGGGGTGCCTTTCGAAGTGAACTTATGATCTCCTTATATAGGGTAGGGGGACTTCTGATGGATGGATTCCTTGACCTGCTAATCGATAGGGAGCCCAAGACACACTACCGATAGGTAGGGAAATGGACCTACCAATTTGCATCCGTAATTCCAAATCGTGCACAAGGATACTGTTAGAAAGTTAATTCAAATACCTTCGAAAATCCTTCTAGCCGCTCCGAGGTCCAGGAGTTGACTTTGGGTCAAATGGGGCTCAAAAGTTCCCATCAGTACTTTGGACAAGATATCATCGAACAATGATGGGTCGTTCGTTCAAACCGTAAGTCTGAATCACTCATGGGGCCCGAAAGTGCCCGGTGACCTTTTGGAGTAAAACGGATCATTCATCTATACCGTTAGAATGATTCACGAATGGGGAACACTATTAGAAAGGGTATTCCCTTCGCTTCAAAGTTTTATTCAGTCTCATTCAAGCTGAAGAGTGGACTTTAGTCAAACATAGCGCGGGAGCGCTCGGTGGCCCCTTGATCAGATTTTGGGGAAAACATATCGTTTGCCTTAACTTTTATCTCATTTGACGCATGTGGAAAATCGTTGGAAAGGGGTTTTAGTGCCCTTCGAGGATCCATTGAGCTTTATCTTTGATGGTGATGTTAACTAGGGGCCCTGGGAGGGCCTAGTAGCCTTAAAATCGATTTTTGATAGTAAAATGGTTCATTTATCAGAACCATTATGTCATTTCATGCACGGAGGGACCTATTGGAAAGTCCATTTATATCCCTTTGAGGATTCATTTAGCTTTCTCTCTAATAATGAAGTTGACTTGACTTAATCAGGGCTCGGGAGCGTCGAATAGCCTCTACATCGATACTCGGAGTATGACCTAGGGTTTGTAGTGAATCGTGTAGCAGCTTGGGACTTAAGGAGACTCTTAGGGGAGTCATATAATATGGTGTGAACAGATCCCCTCGATGGGTGAACATGGAATAAGTTAAAGCTGTTGAATAGACATCATATGATATTTAGGGAAATAGGTCAATTTTAAAGACCGAAGAGACGAGGATGACCATTTCAAAGGGTCAAGGTCAATTTTGAGGACCTAAGGTAATGCCGTAGATGGACAATTTTGTGGGTTGAGGTCAATTATGAGGACCTTAAATGGGAACGAACAATTCTGAGGGACGAAGTTAATTATGCGGACCAGAAGTTGGAGTGACCAATTTAGAGGGTCCAGGTCGATTATGAGGACCTTAAGTAGGAGCAACCAATTACGAGTGTCGGGGTAAATTATGAGTACCTTCAGTGGGAATAATTAATTCTGAGGGTCCAGGTTAATTCTCATGCCCTTAAGTAGAGAGCGACCAATTCTGAGGGTCAAGGTCAATTCTACAAACCTTAAGTTGGAGCGGCCAGTTTTGAGGGTCGAGGCCAATCCCGAGGACCTTAAGTTAGAGCGATAAATTTTGAGGGTCGAGGTTAATTTTGAGGGCCTTAATTTGGAGATACAAATTCCGAGAGTCGAAGTTGATTTCGAGGACCATAAGTTGGGGTGACTAATTCCAAGGGTCGAGGTCAATTATGAGGACCTTAAGTAGGAACGACCAATACTGAGGGTCAAGGTCAATTCTGAGGACCCTAAGTAGGGAGCTACCAATTCTTAGGGTTGATGTCAATTGTGAGGACCTTAAGTCTAAGTGTCAAGGTCAATTCAGAGGACCTTAAGTTGGTGCGACCAATTCTGAGGGTCGAGGTTAATTCTGAGGACCTTAAGTAAGGAATGACCAATTCTGACGATCGAGGTCAATTCTAAAGACCTTAAGTTGGAGAGACCAATTCTGAGGGTCGAGGTCAATTTTGAGGACCTTAAATAGGGAGAGACCAATTCTGAAGGTCGGTGTTAATTCCTAGGACCTTAAGTTGGATCGACCAATTTTGAGTTTCGAGGCCAATTCTGACTTTAAATGAGGGTGACCAATTCTAAGATTTGAGGTCAATTTTGAGGAACTTAAATGGGGGCGACCAATTCTAAGGTTTAAGGTTTATTTCGAGGACTCTAAGTTAGAAAGACCAATTCTGAGGGTCGAGGTCAATTATGAGGACATTAAGTAGGGAGTGACCAATTCTGAGGACCTTAAGTAGAGGCGTGGGGAACAAACCTCCTAGTGAATTTTTAAATTTTCCTTTTTTTGTAGACTTTACTGGGAAGAGACATCTGTTTCAGAATATGTCTTTTTAAGAAGAGGTGAAAATATGAGTTTGGAAATTACATTTGGTGAAATAGTTGATGACTTGAGGTTTTAGGATTCCACCTGGAATGTGTTTTGGGGGAGAGATGTCTAGTTAGGGTTTCAAACTTTGCTTAAGGAAAATTGGAATTTTCTTGGAATAAGTTATGTTTGGAAATTCCTGCTGGAAAACGAGTAGCTCTGGTGAGGAAGCATTTGATTTTTGTTGAGGATTAAGTTTTTGGGATTCCGCTAGGGATGAGTTTTGGGGATGCGGGTGTGCCGATTTTTAGGGCTTAAGCTGGGGTGAAAATGCGGTATTAATCTAGCTATGGATATTGAAACCTGAAAATGGTTTTCTTGGTGAAAAAATGTTCCAATGTTTATTTGGCAATTTTAGGAATTTTTCAGGAATTTTTTTGAATATTCTAGCATTTTTGGGTTTTGTTTACGAACTTTTAGGGTGTTGTCGATCGAGATATTGGTTGCAAACCGAAAGTGACACGATCTTCTGGACAACCTTAGGAAGGGAAAGGGTCAATGCCGATCGATGGGTATCAGGGGATTGTCGATTGGAATACCCACCCCACCCCAACTTGTTAATTTAAAAATCATCATTTCTTGTCCTTTTTACTCTAAACATTGATTGTATCCCCAAACAATGTTCATTTAGGACCATTTTGTGGAACACCTTTTCCAACATTTTGATTTCAAAAAAATGTTCCACTTTACGTAAAATTATCATTACCCATTTTTTTCCGAACTTGTCTTTTCCTTTATTTTCTTAAGTGGTATTTCCCAAAACACCATTAAGTTATCCAAACTATCTTTTTAAGTGGTTTTAACACACTAAAACCTTCTTAGAAATTTGGAGTAACATTCTTCTCAAGCTGAAAACCTCTTTATTTCGTTAATTTCTTTCCAAGAATTTATTGAACGTCTAACACTACTTTATAAGAAAATTACCATTTTCATTATTAATACACGTAGTCTTGAATCCATACACATATCACATTTTTGACACCCTTTTCACACACTTTAAGGTATGAAAAATCTATTTTCTCCATTTCATGTTTAAACCTAATAAAACCGTCATTAAACTTATTTATATACCCAACTTCAAATGGGTCTAACATATGATTTACTCTAGAAATACCATAATACTTGCAAAAATATATTTTTCAATACTAAATGACATTTTTATTCTTAAAAACATAAACAAATGTCCAAATTTATAAAATATTCATTTTTGCAAGAAACTTTAAAACATAGTTCACCCAAAATATCTTTAACAAGATAAATATCATGTTCAAAACATAATATTCTAGCATCTAAAGAAATTTGGATACCCATATGTGGAATACTTTAATAAGCAACGAACGAGAAATGAGAGTGTTGAGAACTGCTTTTATATCGTAGGATTGCAATTTTTATCTTGAAATCACCTTTTCTCCTCTATATTAAAAGACAAATTTTAAGAATATGTTTGAATTTTTACACTGACTACATGACATTGATGTATTTTGACAGTGGTTTGATTTATATGCATATAATTTGAAGTTGCAAATAGTCGTTAGTTTTTTTAATGTTGTTAGTTTTCATTCGTGCAGGATTATTTCTCTTCTAGCCAAACATTGTGGCCCTTACTATTTTATGTTGTTAGTTTTGATTTTTGCAGGCTTAAATTTGATATAGGCTAGGTTTTGATAAACATTTATTATACTATTGGCATGAATTCTATTGTAAAATATTAATGTGGTGATGCTGGGATAGTAATTTTTATTTATTTTATAATTAAATACTCTGCAATGATCCACATCACTTACTAAATGTGAAACCCTGCCTAATTACATACTGAGTGATCCGTCCTTTATTAAATAAAATCAGAATATCCAGTTGATTCAGAATATGCATCACTGTCAAAAACTTTATTATTTACACTAACCACTTAATATTTAAAAGGGTTGATGTCAAAATTTTATCTTTTAATTAAATTAACCAATTATTAAACATGCACCATTCAAACTAATCTCGTATGAAATAAAATGACCGAATAAAAATGTGACTGGAGTAAACACATCCAGCCTAAATACTGAATACAATAATCCCACAGAATAAACCAACAGCGGAAAGGAGTAAATAAATATATCCACCATCTTTGACTGTTTGAATAAATAAAGGGGCAACATGCCCTAACTGGAGTAAATGACTAAATATGAAGAAAGGAACGTCATGGAGGCATCTACTACCAAGTCCTGTAACTTTCACAGTAGCTACAGCTCGTTAAATAATTAGAACTCCTATACTTGGTATCCCGGTGGCTGGGCACCTAAAATAATTTGACAAAAGAAAAGAGATTTCTAATAAACGGGACAGAGCTAGAGTTGAAACAGTTTAAAAATTAGTAAGTGCTTAAATTAAAATCATAACACATATTGTGTACATGTTAGATATTCATACTATCACTTGAGATACTCATCTCTCATCAAATGTGCACATTTAACGTGTATATTTAACTTATCCTAGTTATGGTACCCCGCCTAACTATCCCGAAGATGACTATTATCACACCAATAGTATCATGTGTTTACCCATATCACCCGTATCCCAAATTTCCATAAGTTTAAGGATAGTTATTCACATACACAACCGTTATTCTCATTGGTATTCTTTTTCTCACTAAGAATATTTTTAAATATCGTTATTTTCATATCTACTAAACACGCACAGTAGAATAAGTAACAAGTATACATATATTTATCTCTCTCTCTCTCTCTCTCTCTATATATATATATATATATATTAGCGTATGCCCGTGCCTGAAGGTACGACAAAATTTTCCAAAGTACGTAATCGCGAAACAGCGATAATTTTTCAAAGTACATAATAGCGAAATGCAAAAATTTTGAAGTGTAATTTTAAAACAATGGGCCATAATATCCTTTATTTATAGGACTATTCACCATGATTAATAAACAACAAATAGTCCAATGACATTCAAATAGTCTAAATTCATCAAATAAATTCACATATAATACGAAATATACAATATTCATCCATCGAATTCACATTGTGTCTCAAAAAAACCAAGTGTCAAATTTTTAAAAAAATTGGACATAATCTTCTTTGTTTATGGAACTATTCACCCTGTTAATAAATAAAAAATATTCCAACATCCAAATTGTCTAAATTCATCAAACAAATTCACATATAAAATGAAACATACAATATTCATCAATCAAATTCACTGTGTCTGAAAAAAACAAAGTGTCAATTTTAAAAAAAAATGGACATAGTCTCCTTTGTTTATTGGACTATCCACCCTATTTAAGGGGTAACAAGAAATCCAACAAATTAAAAAAAATCCAAAATTTGAAGATGGGAGCTAGAACAGGGAAAGGAGAATATGTGAGACTTCCTCAAAATGTCTGTGCCATGGTGCTTCTGGATTAGGTGCTAAGACTGCTGTCTTTCCCATCCTTCTTACCACCTCTAGCCATGATCACTCTCTCCCTCTCGATTTTCTATACAATTTGACAAACAATAAACATAATTAATTAGTTTCTCGAACAAAGATACAGTCACATAAGTAAATATACAATCACATCCAAATTGTCTAAATTCGAGATTGATTCAATCGGATCCAATTGGATTACATCTTTTATAAAACAAAATGCAGTTTCGAGTTTGATCCCATCATATTTGGTCTAAAAATAAAACAAATAACAATATTAGGAAAAAGGAACTATTTGAATAATTGCATATGTATGCGAGTGCATATATGCAGTGTGTGTGTGTGAATGTTTGTGTGTGCGTGTGTGAGTGGGGAAGGGGGGACGGGATGGGCAGGGGACGCGTGTGTGCATGTGTGTGTGTGTGTGTGTGTGTGTGTGTGTTTGTGAGTGTGTGTATGTGTGTTTGTGTGTGTGTGTGAGCGTGTGTGAGTGGGGAAGGGGAGAGGGGACGGGGCATGTATGCATATGTACAATGCATATATTCATATGCATATATGTAGTGAGAGTGTGTGCGTGTGTGAGTGGGAAAGGGGGAGGGGATGGGCAGGGGGCGCGTGTGGTAAGGCCAAAGATATCATAACACTATCAGCTTCTCCTTTCAATCTAGATGGTAATATAAATTGATTCTTCTAACTTGAGCTGAGATAAGGAGAGGAGAAACATAATAAAGTCTGCATTTTGTATCCCAAAGTTACTCGATCTTATTTCTTTTACCTGATAATGGCCTTATAATCATATAATATATGAGCAAGAACCTTACCATAAGTAAGAGTGTGGTTGTGAAACCAACGGATCTCATAAACTTCTCTAAACTCACCCCTTAAAAAGTAAACATACCATAACAATTACTTAACATGTATAGCCACTTGAAAAGGTGATTGTGTGAAGAACACCAAAAATAGAACAAATACAGCAAAATAATCATAACTACATGTTAGGTAAAAGGTACATGATAGCCGGTTTATGCACTTTGACTAAAAGGTGTAGGATAACAACAGCCTTCTAATTATAAAACAAATGGACTTTTGCCTAATTGGACTATAATTATAACTACATGTTAGGTAAGTAAACCATTAGTATTTGGAAGATCAAGTGATGTATTAAATTAGATGATGTGATACACTGTAATTTAGCTATTTATACAGTTTTGAGTAGATAAAGAATAGTGTTGAAGTTTATCACACCTTTCATTTCCATAACTTAAAACTCAGTTAATTACTTGATGAGAGTTCAGGGAAAACAAAATCTACGAACCTGAAATTACTTGATGCCTTACTCCTCTTGAATTCACCTATTTCATCTGGTGTGAGTGTGAGTGGTTATGACCACTCTTCTCGAATGGCAGCTTCAATGGCTCAAGAGCGACTCAAATGGATCGGCTTCCACTTGTCCTCGTAGTATGCTCCTTCTATAGATTCAAAAAATTAAGAATTAAACTATATATTGAAAGATCACACTAAACATGAAGAATCATGACCTCATCAAACTCACAGATAATGAAGATGACTCAAATAATGCAAGTGACATATGTATTGAGCACAACATAATATAATTCAGCTCAAAATCGACTAAGCACATTCTATCCACTATATCCACATGTGCTCTATGTCTTATGAGAAGTAAAGCCACCTCTTTATTGTGGCAGACTACTGTAATCATAAGAGGAGTTTATACTCCTTTATCAACATCATCAACCTATGCTCGTTCCTCAATTAAGAGTTCTCACATTTGTTGAGTTCCCTATGCTTGTTGTACGAAGCAATGGAGTCAACCTTGCTAGCATCATAATAAAGAGCAATTCGATCACCACTAATTTTCAAATTAACCTCAGCTCCTCTACTCGCTAAATGCAGTGGGACTCAGACCCTCCTCATTGCCACTATTAGGATAAGCTCTTGTCATTTCACACAAATGTTTCCCTGTAAAAATATGGACACCATTTGAATTTGACCCTACAATAATCAAACAAAATTAAAAGTTTTAAAAAACAACAGCTCTAGCAATACAAAACTTATTGTTAGAAGTGGAAAAACAATATTACAAAACCATTACATGTAAAAAGAAATAACAACTATTAAGAAGATCCAAGCTCGATAATCATAATAAGTAATAACAAAAATAATTAGGTCAGTCTTATACTGAAGAGTTCCTTTAACAATAATCGAAAAATTATCAGGTCAGTCTTATACAAAGGTTCATGTATTCTATTTAGTCTTACGATTCGGGAGCCAAGTAATATCGAATATATTATACTGAAATGCACTCAAAATGCAACAATCATATTAGTAATTTGACTATTGGAGGGTAAACTCGTACTGTCAAACTGGCAGACATTAAAAATCACAAATTAGTACCCCGGATATCTTAAACCCAAAAGACAAAATGTAAACTCTAAATTAGTACCTGAACAACATATTCAAAGCCTCTGTAACATAGGTAATCTACTGCTATTGCATTTATATGGTCAACATAAGCACTATATCTTTGTCCTTGAATGAAAGCTTTGTAATCTGTAACATAGGCAACACAAATCATAGATCTTTGTGATTGAAACAATCAAAGTTTGAGATGGAGATCAAATATCTGTGTAACAAATCATATATCTGTGTAATAAATCAAAGAAAGTAAATTTTTCTAAAATACCAAAGAATCTACAACCGAAGTACCATCAGGTCTAAATTTTTTGAAATACCAAAAATTTATGTTTACAAACGAATGAGGAGAATCATATTTATTATTGAGAAATATCAGTGTGAAAACCAATCAGTTTGCAAAATCAGTGTGCAAATGCAAACATAGAATGAGCCTAATATCGACATATAAAGTTGCAAGTGTCTGAAAAAAATGTACAATTGTTTCCTATTCAGATGGGAAGTCAACCTTCGGGATGTGAACTTTCATCTTCATTATGGTACTACAACACTCCATGATAATCTGCTCATCCTATCATAATCTGAAAATATAGTTGATGGTATTAAAAGGCATTCATCGAACTTTAAGTGCTAATCCAAAATAATTCTTCCAAATAGCCATATACCCATACTTACACTATTGCACATACATATTGAGAAAAGAAAAAATAGTTATAAAGATCGATTAATAAATTCATAGCTATAAATCAGAATGTTGGCATTGAACACAATCCACACAATCCACACAAAGATAATAATCCCCCCAACTACCAAGCAAAAGCAGTATTCGGGATACACCAATGCCTATATCTGGTACACTGCATTATGGAAGTTTCAACATTATTGCACCTACAATTTAACGACTAATATTAACTATAAACAAATGCTAATGCCTACAATACTTTAAGTGCTAATAACCATACTTGGAACGCTACCTATGTCATTCTAAACGCAATTGTTAATGCAGAATCCACAATATGCACTTGATCAATAATTTTTGTTTACCAATATAGATGGAAGTAATACTATATTAAGACCCTTTTTGCAAAGTGCAACACTAACCTATCTAAATAAGATTGGCATAAAAAGGATTATAATATAGATAATTGGCTTATATGTGATTTTTATAAGAACAAATATTAATTCCAACATAATATATGGAATAGGTAACTATTCCAACATAATAGACAAACAAAATGGAACCCAAAGCCCTAAATTTTGACAAATTTCGACTTTGGCAGAATTGATATTCTAAGATGATATCGGACACCGTAAAGGACAATCAAATACTATTTTCTTATTTGATATTCAAAGATGATGTCGGAAATAAGAATTTTTAATTGATTAGACCTCAAATGAGGCTTGAACATAAGTGTACCTGAAATCGGATCGATCACCATGAAGTAGCACAATAGCTACTCTAATGAAGACATCCCTATGCAGGGCCATAATCCCCAATTCACACTTCACATCATAACATAAACCTATTAATAGATTATTCCACTGGTATTGATCAATAACGGGTCCACCATCAACATATTCCCCCTTCGCACTCTCACCTGTCTAGAATACACTTCCTCAAAATTAAGATCATCCTCCGCCTATTAGGGATAATTACAACACTCGCCGAGAGGTCCTAGGGGTTATTTTCCCTACCCTCATAACAGGGCGCTGTGGAGTGGAAATTATGTAGAAGACGAAAAAGCAAAGATGTATGTTAAAAATTCAAGGCAAGAACATACCATTGATATCACTGAGGTCATGGTCTCCGCGGACATTTTCCAACCAAAATTTCATGTTAAATTCAAGCAAAAAATAGCCTGCCTTAAATTTCAAGATGAACAAAAAAAAGAATATCATTTTAATAGGATCAAATAAAAGAATGATGGTAGCATAATATAACACTGCCTTAAATTTCTATCGTTCTAACATAATGTCTTACATCCAGCACACTAACATAATGTTTCATCCAGTACACTAACATGATGGAAAACTAACATAATTGATTCAAACTAACATAATGCAAGTATAAGAGTGTACATATACAAAAATAATCGTTGGATAGAATCAATATTGTAATCACTTCATCATCATCTCTACTTGAAATCCAATGGTCATGCAACATGGAACAACAAAGAACACTAAATCATTGGGGTAGTTTCAGTAAAATCGAGAGTGCATGACAATTGATCACTTTAGTTTCTGTTATAAAGTGAAAAGCATACCATGGTATTAAGAATACAATGAAAAGCACATCATACCATGGTATTAAGAATACAATGAAAAGCACAAACCACTTTAAAAATACGTTGGAAATCAAAAATAAAATTAAGAGAAAAAATAGTTAGTACAAACAAATATGGAACAAAGAAATAATTAAATATGAATAACATAAAATGAAAATAGAGTATCAATGCCAGATTTCACCTTCAACTAAAGTTAATACCTTACTCTGGTAAACAATCTGTGGATCTCAATGCCATTGCCTTCTTGTTTGATGGTCGTCGCCTCCAAGAAGAACAAACTCCTGATGAGGTGGAAATGGAGGATGGTGATGAGATAGATTTTATGCTGCATCAAATGGGATGTGTTGCTTTCTGGTTATGGATGTAGGATTTTCAAGGCTTAGTTGATGCTGCTTCAACCTGTAATAGTCAAGATGAATTTTACATTCAAACCTATAACTCTGTATGGAATTGATGTTGCTTCTTAAAAAATCACACTAAGGTAATACCTTACTGTGCTCTACCTTTATAAAATAGCGTATTCAATCAGTTTATACCTCCATAGGGTATTCAATCAGGTATTCAATCAGTTAATACCTCAATAGGGTATTTAATCAATTAATACCTTACTATGATGTACCTATATAAAATAGGGACAAAAATAATCCCTAAAATGTTAACAGAAACATGAGATAAATAGAGATAAAGAGTTAACATCAAATATCCAAACAAAATGACCCAAAAATGGAACAAAATCTAAAAATTCTTCAATAAATTGAACCACCCAAAGATAAACACACTAAGGTAATAGCCCTTATAGTCTCCTATGTTTCTCATATTACATAAACACACTAAAAATGAGATCTACAACCCAAAATATAAAAAACAATTAATGTTTCAAAAACCTTGATTTGAAAGTGATTGGTAGAAACCTGGCATTTGGAATTTAATACAAAAACTGAGTATGCGAGATATAGAGAGAAACATATCTAACTGAGCATTTGGAATTTAATACAAAACCTGGCGTGTGTTTGTGTTTGCGTGTCTGAGTGGGGAAGGGGGGGAGGGGACGGGGTAGGTATGCATATATGCAATATGCATATATGCAGTGCATATGTGCATATGCATATATGTAGCGCGAATGTGTGCATGTGTGCGTGCGTGTGTTTGTGTGAGCGTGCGTGAGTGGGAAAGGGGGGAGGGGACGGGCAGGGGGCGCGTGTCGCGTGTTTGTATGTGTGCGTGTGAGTGGGGAAGGGGGAGGGGGAGGAGAAGGGAAAGGTGATCATGTGGGCATGTGCGTGTGTGTGTGTGTGTTTGTGTGCGCATGTGTGCGTGTATGAGTGGGGAAGGGGGGAGGGGATGGGGCAGGTATGCATATATGTAGTGCGAGTGTGTGCGTGTGCGCGTGCGTGTGTTTAAGTGCATTCATTAATAATATTATACAAACATATGGAATTTTTTAATAATGTCCAAAAACTTCACCTCGATGGAAAGCTTGGATCTTATACGTATTTGATCTCAGTCATAGAGTACCTGGACATGTGTCAAAATTACGATCGCCTCTTAAATGAAAACGTATCAGTTCCCGTGAATATGAAAAAGGAAGCATATAAATGCATATTAAACAAAACAAAACAGATTAGTAAGGCCTAAATGAAAAAACAGAACGAATCCAACAAAGATGAGAAAACAAATGAAGCACCTTCTTCTGTTGGGGTAGAATGGCTGCTGCTGCTGCTTTAATGGCCTAGAACGGTTGTTGTTGTCGGTGTAAGGGCCTGGTACTGCTGCTTTAAGCAGGCCTAGAATGACTGCTGACATGTGCCAACCCGTGGCCAAAATCCCCTACCAACTCCATCAGATCTTTAAACCAATCTCGTTGACCTCTTAATCTCGGCACCTGTAGAAAAGAGGGTGAAAAAGAAGTTTATGTAGTGTGGTGATTCAAAACACATGTTATGTTTGGTGACGTAATTAATACATCAAAAACCTATATATTTAAATGATCTGAACTTATAGCTGGATGATCTGTACTTATAGCTGAATGATCTGAAACAAAAAAAATACAGAATTTGGCTCATTTTTTTCCAATGCTGATGCAGATGAACCACTAATCTTATAGCTGAATGATCTGAAACAAAAAAAAAGCATGATCAATTTGATTAAAAGTGTGACAACATTGAGTTGCTACAAAAAAAAGCGCGGTCATTTTGTACTTACTTAAAAGTGTGACCAAATAATCTATTAGATAAAATTTTAACTCAATACAGTAATTTGCAAGAGACTCGAAATAAAGTAACGATCAAAGGTTAGATCTTCAAAATAGAAAATTCAGGTTTCTTTTTAATTACAATAAAAAAAGAAAATAAAAATTAATAAGAAGTACTTCTTGCATAAGATAGTACAAATTACACACCGGTTACTTCCCATGGATGGAGCGGAGCTGAGCGAAGGTGAGAAGAAACAGTAAATTGCATACTGAGCAACAAAAAACAGAGTAGTAATACTTTATTGGGTTTGGGTGAAAAGGATGATATAAGCTTCCGTGGCACGACTCTATGGTGATTGGTCCGCGCTCCTAATTTCAGCATTCGGAACTCGGTGCGGAAATCGGGGTGTACATCTCACAACACCCAAACAACCCTTAAATTTTGGAAACTAAAGGGCTTTTACGCACAATATTTAGAAGTAGTAGAAAAATTACATTTCCTTAGAAAATCTTCAAATAATCGGAATCCATATCAAACTAAATCGAAAGGGAAAAAAGCAATAATTATGAAGAATGATTGATCACTAAAACGCAAAAAACAGAACGTACTTGGAAAGAAATCAATAGCCCAATCAGCCAGAGCTTCCATCATCAATGGCCAAAGACTCCACATATCCAAAGATATTGTTGGTGAGAAAAAGGTCATATAAGACACAATCTCCAAAACTTCCTCAAAGACCTCTGCAAAACATATATAATAATTAATGGTGTTGGTTCAAGGAAGTCAGCCCCAAAATATAGGCAGGTCTTCATTGGATAGCCCCAACTGTCCAGAATGAGTTGTGCAAGTAAATTTATTTGAAAAACAAGTGTAACGCCGAATGAAGCTCATTGTCAAAAACTCCAGATATTTTATCACTTACTGGTCTCCCTCCATCAAGATTCTCCTTAAATATCAAGTCAAAAGTGCGATAAAGTTCCAAGATAGTGTACAATTAGGTCCCTGCATCAGCACCAATAGGTATAAAACCTTGATTTGGAAATTTATTCAACAATCCAACATGAAACTATGCAAGTTGTAGTAACTATTATAAAAGATGCATCGATAGCAAAGACCATTGCCATATCACAATCAGGTAATTTTAGTGTCATACATTTTATGACATTTCTGTAATAGAGAAAAAACATTTAAGAAAATAACGAAATTAAAGTAAAAATAAGGTCATGGCGACAAATCCTAAATTAAACTCCCAAATTAATTAGACATAGAGAGAGTACCTTAAACAACACACAATGTACACTGAAAATGATCTATTCAGACCGGTAGAACCAATAATGAACACTGAATTAACATATTATGAACACTGAACAAAAAATGAACACTGAATAAGTGAAAACCCCAAACATTCAACCAAAAAAACTACTTAAAACAAAATCTTGAGAGATTACCTTTTTTCGGCCGCAACTTGAAACCCCCAATCTAGAAAACAAAAGTCATATGTAGTAAGAAGAATATAAATAAAACTTTCAAAAAATTCCAAACCCACAAGCCAAAAAAATTTCCAATCCCTAACCTTGACATCAACACATATATGAAAATGACATATTCAGACCGGTAGAACCAATAATGAACACTGAATTAACATATTATGATAACTGAACAAAAAATGAACACTTAATAAGTGAAAAACTCAAACATTCAACCAAAAAAACTTCTTAAAACAAAATCATGAGAGATTACCTTTTTCCGGTGGCAACTTGAAACCCCCAATCTCGAAAACAAAAGTCATATGTAGTGAGAAGCATGTAAATAAAACTTTCAAAAAATTCCAAACCCACAGACCAATCAAATTTTCAATCCCTAACCTTGACATCAACACATATCTTCCTTTATTCAGTATCTCCTTATTAAGACTACCCAATGCATTCTTCAACACTACCAGTAACACCGAACTCACTGGTTTAGCTGCCAATTAAAAAATAAAAAGAAAACACAAATATAACTGTGAGTGAATCAAATTATAAAACAATCATATTCAAATTTCAAACAAACAATTATATAAAATTAAAAAACTGAAATTTCATACTTACAATACTAAAATAAAAAAATCAAGAATCATATTGGAATCATCCTCAACCCTAAAACACAACCCAAATAACAAATATGAATTGTGAACCTAAACCGTGTAACAAAGGGTAAGAGAATATGGTATACCTGATTAGATCAGATCTGAAAATGTAACTACCATATGAAACTATATCAGATATGTAAAAAACGTAGAGAGAAACAGAGTGGACAGGATCTGGGAAGCGAAGGGAGGCAGCGGAGGGAGCAACGGAGGGTGAAATGTGAAAGAGTTGCTACGGGAGGGTGAAATGGGTGAGCTGCGATGGGGAGAGAGAGTGAAAATGTAACAATGGGTAGTCTTGTGTGTGAGAGGGTTTGTGAGGGTCTGCGTGGGTGAGCGGGCGAGAAAGAGTGCGTTTCTGACAAGAGAGGTCGAGAGAGAGTGAGAAATGGGTAAGGTGAGTGTAAGTTACTAAAATGCCCAAAAATTTGAATTAAAGGGTAAGTTTGATGAATAAAAAAGGGGGGAAACCAAATGTTTGAGGGATAAATTGGTAAAAAAGGAAGGGATGTGATCTCAACCATTAAAATGTGTAAGGAGATGGAATCGATCCAAACCGTTAAATGTCATGAATAGTGAAAACACCATCCTACTTTATTATATATATATATACTATTTCAGCACCACTGGTTAGGACCCCCATGATTCAATGCATACTCTGCTATCATATCCCGGTGCATCACTCATTGCATGTAGGACTATAGGTTCAATCTTTCGTGAACCATCAAAATAAGAACACATATTGGAGGTGAACATAGTTCCAAGCCCACGGGTTACGTACATACGTATAGACCCATATAATAGTCAACAATATCATTCCCACTGATATCTCGTGCCTAGGTTCTATGTTCTAGTGATACGAATAGAAATTCCCCGGAAGTCTCCTCAAGATATGATCGTCCACAGCGCGCAACCTCCACCTGATAGCAAGCAATGTCAATATGTTATACACACAATAATTCAATCAATAGGTACATACATAACCTATAATAATCATTAGGTATTCACAAAACCCAAATCCTCGAATTTATATGTATCTCTAATACTCACATTACTCTATACGTGCAATTAATCTCTCTATCATATATATTCCATAAGTCCCTCTTATTCCAACATTTTCCTTTAGTCGTTACACAGTCATCTCACCACTAGACTATGTAATGAAGTCACTCATGAATAGCGTAGGTCATTCTCTCTGACTTGAATCAACCTTGGAAGGTTTTAATTTGTCGGGGAAAACATTTGAACTTCTGAAATCTCATTAGAAGCTGAGGAAAATCTCGTTCGAACAAAACTTCGAACGAACTATGGCCTGAATTTTCATTAGAACGAAACTTCGAACAAATCTACTCTGAATTCTCGCTGGATAGGTCTTTGGAATTATCATTCGAACGAGGTCATTTGGATGAGATTTTTGAACTTTATCCTTGATGTCTAGAAACTGCATTTTTCCAACTATTTCAACATCGAAATCACATAAAACATTACCTAACTCAAAGCCAACGATTATAAATCATAACCACTTGTAATTGAATGCTTTCTAACACCTTTTTAACCTCAAATCCTTACAATTTCATCATAGATTCATATTAATTTCTTAAATCCTCAAAAAGCCCAAAATTGATATAATCACCATTAGTCACAATTTAGCCGAGATCTAAATTCATGATTTCAACATATAAAATTACTTCTAATCCCCAAAAGATGGTTATTCAACTAGATGCAAAACCTATACCACAATCATGGATTAAGACTCAATTTAAGTCCCAAATTTCATAATATCGTGAATAAATCATCAACTAGTCTACCATGGACATTATATGCTCTAAATGAAGCAAGATGAACACTTGCCTTTTCACGAAGGTCTGATTCATCGCTTGAAATTGGTATAGATGCGTTCTCATCTTCCCGATCTACACGTAGATGATGTTATTGGTGAAAGGTGACTAGGTTTGGCCTTCGAACTCCTAGGAACCTCTTTTCATTCTTCCTCTTGGACTCTCTCGTTTGTTTACTAGTTATTTACACTTACTCTCCCATGTACATGAAGATATATTTCTCCATTTTTTGCTCATTAATTAATCCCAATTTTTCAAAAGACAAAAATACCCCTCCGAGGTGTTGGGTTGGCCTTAAGTTTCCCCGGACTCCAAACAAAACCGCCGAGTAGACTTTTCGAACTATCTTGGCCCTTTCGGACACACTGGCATACTCAAAACAGCCATCCGAATAACCAAAAATAAAATTACATTTTAATTCCTCATTTAAGTCCCGACACGACTCACACGCGCGTCCCAACTAAGGGTACTGTAACTGACATATTTTTCACTCACAACAACTTTAATATTTTCATAATCATATATTAATTTACGGACTAAGTAATATTCTACATAATTCTGAACAATAAATACTAACTCTCATCACGCTAGTAATTATTTACTTAATTCTGGATTAATTATCAATAATTTCCCATTTAAATTAATTAATCCCATTAGTAAAATAAAATCTTTCAAAAATACGGGGTATTACTTCCCCCCTAATAATGGAATTTTGTCCCAAAATTTGAAAAAGCATAAAAATAACGATATACCTGGTAGGAACGACTCTGGATACTTGTCGCGCATCTCATCTTCGCGCTCCCAGGTGGACTCCCCGACATTATGATGTTGCCACTGAACACGTACTAATGGCACTACCTTTGACCTTAATTTCCCCTTGCTATAATCTAGGATAACAATTGGCTCCTCCTCATAGGAACTATCGAGATGTAGGTCCATCTCGTTTAACAACATATGGGTGTGGGCCATGTCATACCGAAAAGATTTCCTTGGCGAAGAAATATGTAACACATCATGAATCCTATGCAAGTGCTCCAGTAACCTAAGTTTGTAAGCTACTGACCCAATCCTCCTAATAATAGGGAATGGCCCTCTGTACCACGGTGCCAACTTACCTTTCTTCCTAAATTGCATCACTCCCTTCATAGGAGATACTTGTAACAACACCTGATCCCCTACAATGAACTCCCTAACGAACCATTTGGCATCAGCGTAGCTCTTATGTCTACGCTGAGCAACTCGAATACGACTCCGAATTATCTCAATCCTGGCTGAGGTATCCTGAATCACCTTTGCCCCAAGTATCTTATTGTCTCCCACCTTTAGCGAACACACTGTATATAATGTCATGCCAATAGTAAACTGGTAAGAGTTATTATAAGGAAACTCCACCAATGAAATGTATTGCTCCCAGCCCCCACCAAAATCAAGGATACACATCTATAACATATCCTCTAACATCTAATTTATTCATTCAGTCTTCCCATCAGCCTGCGGGTGATAGGCCGAACTCAATCGTAACTCCATACTCATGGCCTCTTGGAAGCTCTCCCAAAATTCGGACACAAAACTCTTGTCCCGATCAGACACAATATCAAGGGCAACCCCATGGAGTCTCACTAGCTCTGCAATGAAGATCTGAGCGTACTGACCCGTAGTATAATCGGTTCGGATAAGCAAAAAATGAGCTACCTTCATCAACCGATCCATAAACACCCAAATGAAATTGTGACCCCTCTGCGATGTCAGCATCCCTATGATGAAATCCATGTAAATGCTCTCCAATTTCCACATAGGGATCTCTAAAGGCTGTAGGAGACCTGTAGGTCTCTGGTGGTCCACTTTTACCAGCTATCAAGTGGCACATTTCGAAATAAACTCAGCGATGTCCCTCTTTATTCGACTCCACCAGTATTATCACCTCATATCCTAGTACAACTTATCCTCACTCGGATTTACCGCGAATCATGAATCATGTGACTCTGCCATCACCGCATGTCGTAACTCCTCCCCCTTTAGGACTAGTAATTCTTCCATTAAAGGGTAAGCCCCCATATGAGCTCACAGAATACGACTCTACCCCCTCGACTAGAAATTGTACAATTCAATCTTGACAGAACGAGTCTACTGCCTAAGCCTATATCACCCTAGTAACGATCTCGATAGTAACCATCATCACTGACATGAATGAGTGGGCACCTGCCTTCTGATGTCCCAGTTCCTTCTATTTCTCCTTCCACACCTTGGCCACCTCACATGCTGGCCTACGGCTCAACGTGTCTTCTACAACATTAGCCTTCCTCGGGTGGTAATGGATGTTGAACTGACAGTCCTTCACAAATTTAAAGCACCTCCGCTGATGCATATTCAACTCCCGCTATGTGAATAGGTACTGTAGTGACCTTTTGATATGTGAATACGTAAAATTTCTCCTGAAAGAGATAACATCTCCATACTCAAAGTGTAAGCATGAATGCCGCTAACTCCAAGTAGTGGGTTGGGTAACTCCTCTCGTGAGGCTTAATCTTACGGGAAGCATAAGCTATATCCTTATCCTTATACTGAAGCACCACCCCAATTCCTAGTAAGGACGCATCAGTATAAACCAGGTATTCCACCCCCGATCTGGGTAGTGCTAGAACTGGTGCTAAAGTCAGCTTGTCCTTCAGCTCATCAAAATCCAACTAGCAGGCATCATCCCATATAAATGGCACCCCTTTGAGAGTCAAATATGTCATCGGACCCGCTATCTTCGAGAATCCCCTAATAAATTGCTTGTAGTATGCGACCAACCCCAAGAAACAATGTATCTCTATCGGCGTTATGCGCTGGCTTCACTCCCCCACTGCCGACACCTTCCCCGGATCTATGGATATCCCCTCTTCAGAAATAATGTGACCTAAAAACTAAACTTTTCTCATCCAAAACCCACACTTCTCATATTTCGGATACAACTCGTTCTCACGGATGCAAAAGTAGTCTCAAATGCTCGGCATGCTCCTCCTCGATTTGGGAATAAATCAGGATGTCATCAATGAAGACAATGACAAACTGATCTAAGAACTCTCTGAACACCCTATTCATCAAGTCCATGAATACATTTGGTGCGTTGGTTAGCTAAAATGGAATAACCCTGAACTCGTAAGATACATATCATGTTAAGAAGGTAATCTTAGGCACGTCCTCCTCTTTGATACGTAAGTGATGGTATCCTGACCTCAAGTCTATCTTGGAGAAGTAGGCATCACCCCTGAACTAGTTGAATAGGTCATCAATTCGGGGTAACGGATACTTGTTCGGTATAGTGACCTTATTCAACGCTCTGTAGTGTCAAATCTATCACAAAACCTATCTCTATCCTAGGTGGTGGTATATCCTGAAATACATCATCGAACTCACAAATAACTGGAATTGAATCTAGTGGAATCAACACCTCCTTAGAGGTATCATCCTCTATATAACATAAATGGGTGGACGAACCTCCCTCAAGATGAGACATTGCCACCAAAAACATCTCCTGGCCCGGTATGGAGAACATAATACTATGAATATAACATTCAATCATTGGCATATACATAACTAGCCAATCCATCCCGATAATAGCATCATACTCGTGCATATCTAAGACAAGCATATTGGTCGGTAAGATCAATATCCCAATATTTATGCCCACTCCCCATCATATAAATAAGATCAATGACCCATAGCCCAATGGTGAGTCTACACTAGTAATTGTGCTCTCTGTCGTGTCTAATAACCCCATGGCATGTGCAAAACTAGTGGCAATGAAACTATGTGAATCCCCCGTGTGAAATAATATCCCCCCCCCAAAGTCCCTTGGATAGAAAACGTACCCTCAAACGAGGGTGAAGCCTAGGGAACTATGACCTGGTGGATGTTCTAGACACACCCATACTGTAGCTTCCCTGCTGGATCAAAACAGCTGGAACGGATGGAAAAGATGGTATCTACGGTGGTGCATGGAGGGCGACTAGAAATATTGGCCACTGGGGCTCCTGACGAGAGCCCTACTGCTGATGCTATGGGGCTCTAAGCTTCTGAGGATAGTCCTAATGTTTATGGCCAGTGTTTCCACAGAGAAGCATCTCCCTGGAAAGTGTTCTCCCCTCTGCCTTTATTTCTCTCTGCCCTGATGGCTGTTACCACCCATCACTTGGCCTTGTTGTCCTAGCTGGAAGAGTTATTGCCTCTACTGGCTAGGCTGACCCTTATGGACCTATCTAAAACCTCCATGTCCTTGCCTGTAGTCACCTGATCTGAACCTATTATTAGGGCCCCCCTGGTGGGAACTATACTCGCCTTGTCTTTGTTGACACTGAGCTGGTTGTGACCCAGTGACACCATTACCTCATGTCCTGCCTTACTGGCTGGACTCAACCACTTGTTTGCTTCTATTATAATAGAATCAGTGATCCTGGAAGTATAGTAGGGAAGTGTTGAGTACATCAATATATGTACCAGTGGCTATCCAGGTCGGCGTGGCGTTCTTTTCCAGGGGAAGGACGAGGATCCGTCGAGGAAGAACCGCATCGCAGTCTCGTACCCTTCTCTTTGAAAAGGGACTTCGATCATCGTCAGTGTGGGGTGAATGTAAAGAGATAGATTCTTCATCCTATTTTGCTCAAAATAGGCAAAAGAATATGTTCCCACTTCAAGAGAGTGGCATCAAGGACAAACTGATGCATACGAAACCAATAGATCGATGTTTGGAGGCTAAGTTACGAAATGGGAATTTGTTAGGCACTTATACCGCCCTTTTGATCTGTCTTGGGCATATGTTAATATTTTCCTTTATCCCCGTGAAGTGTGTGTATGTGTTTATATAATGGAGATTGGAAACGTTCGACCCATACCATGGAAAAGATAGTGTGAGGTCATCCACAAGAATATTCCTAAACTGATAATAAATGTAGAAGATAAAATATGAGCATTCATCGCGATATTGATCGTTATTAGGAAACGATAATGTATGTGGGATGAGACGCGAACAAGCATGCTATATGTATATGTATAATAATTATGAAAATGAGGGATTTTGAGAAATTTGGAAAATAAGAGAAATTGCAAAATAAAAAAATGGGACTCGAGTGTCGGATTTTAATTGGAGATGCCTACGTAGACTATAAAGGCATCAAAGTCCACGTAGTTCGAATATAGAATAGGGGTGGGGTTTATCCCATAGATTCTAACGAAATTTTATTAGGTGTGTACGTGTAGAAAATGTATTTTCGGTTTTGTACAAGTGTGGTGGATAATTCCGTTTGGAATTTACGGGTGTAACCCTCTTTTATTGGTTTTTGGATTTTTTATGAAAAATAAAGTATGTTCAATATACTAATAAAAGCGTAGATGTTAATTTTTATGAACTAAAGTGAAATTAGATTATGAATCTAATGTAACTTATGAAAAAATAAGAGATTAAAAGGGGGGGGGGGGGAGGAATTGGACCTTCCTTAGAGCTTGAGCTTAAATCTTGGATGAACTCCTTTGAATTTTGATGTATTTTGATGAGGGAGAAGGATATTTACCAAATTGGGTGTGAAAAGGGTGGGTATTTAGGCTTGAATGGAACTTTTCATGTGGAATTTCGCTGACTTTAAGAGAATGCTTCTGAAATCACTAATGTTGATGGGTTTTATGTCTGTGTTGGGAATGAGGTCATGGCCCCTATTTATAAGCAAAAAGGGGGGTGACGATAGGCCTACCCCAGGGGGTTCCTATCGGTAGGTCACCCTTGACACTGTGACGATAGGCAGGGTTCAGGACCAGCCAATTGGCAGTCCCGTGAGGACTTTTCTGGTAAAATGATCGTAGTGAAAAAACTGTTAATCCGAATCACGCACAGAGCATACCATTAGAAATGTATTTAAGAGGCATTCGAGTGTCCTTCGGACCTCTCTCAGATTAGAGAGTTGACTTTGGGTCAAGTATGGCTCGAAAGCGCACATCGGTCCTTTAGATGGGAGATCATGGGACGCAAATGGATCGTTTGTCCATATGGTAAGTCAGAATCGCGCACGGGGTGGACTGTTGGAAAGGTTGGGAGATGTAATTAGACATTCCAAAGAGTTTCTCTTGGCTTGGAAAGTTAACCTTGGTCAACCGATCCTCAGAAGCACCTGGTGACTTCTCGGAGTAAAACGGATCGTTCGTCCGCATCCTAGGTTAGAATTGCGCATGGGGTGGATCGTTAGAAAGGGTATTTAATGAACTTCGAAGATTCCTTCAGTCTCATTCGAGATGAAGAGTTGGCGTTGTTCAAGTGGAGTCCGAGAGAGCCCGGTGGCCTCTAGATCGATTTTTAAGGGAAAACTAATCATTTATCCGAACGGTTATTCTATTTTGCACACGAGGTGGACTGCTGGAAACAGGTTTCATTGCCCTTCGACTATTCAAAGAGCTTTCTCTCTGATGGGGGAGTTTATTGGTGTCAATTCGGGTCCCGGGAGTGCCCAATGGCCTCCGAATCAATTTTTCATAGTGAAATGGTTTGTTCGTCTGAACCGTTATGCTGATTCATGCACGGGGTGGACCATTAGGGAGGGTATTTGGAGCCCTTCAAAGTTTCAAATATCTTTACCTATGACTAAAGGGCTGACCGAAGTTAAATGGGGCCTGGCCCCGGGGGCGCCCGATGGCCTCTAGATCAGTACTCAAAGTGCGACCTAGGTTTATGGTGGAAAGGAGGAGTGATAGGGGTATAAGGAGAGACTTAGGGGGTTCTATAATGTGGTGTATATAGATCCCCTTGAAGAGTGAGCTAGGAAGAAGTGATGGATATCAAATATAGACCATATGATGGAGGGAGGTCAGTTCTGCGGACCTAAGGGATGTCGATGACCAATTCAGAGGGTCGGGGTCAATTCTGTCCTAAAGGAGGTGATGACTGAGGATCAAGGTCACTTATGACCTAACTAAGGTGACAATCCAAAGCCAAGATCAATTCTGACCTAAAACAGGTGCGATAGAGGATCGACGTTAATTTTGACCTAACTGAGGTGGCGATCGCAAATTGAGGTCAATTCTGACCCAAAAGAGGTGACGACCGAGGATGGAGGTCAATTCTGACCTAAATTAGTTGAAGATCCAAGACCGAGGTCAATTATGACATAAGAGACGTGACGATCGAGGACCAAGGTCAATTCTGACCTAACTGAGGTGACAATCCAAGATCGAGGTCAATTCTGACCTAAGAGAGGTGACGATAGAGGACCGAGGTTAATTCTGACCTAACTAAGGTGATGATCCAAGACCAAGGTCAATTCTAACCTCAGAAAGGTGATGACGCGACTCAGAATGTGTCTCTAATGTGCGCTCACTCTAGGCTCAAGTGCAAGCCTGTCGCTCAAGTAATAATCCTAGTAAGTCGGGTATCGATCCTCAGGGAAAAAGGACAACGAAGTTGTAACGACTGGAAAAGACGGAGGAACCCTAACTCTGACTCAAAGAAGAAAAAGAAAATGATTTGGTTTTTGAGAATGATTATGATAAATGCAATTATGAAATTATGAAGAAATGCAACTACACTAATTTGCCTAAGATGTGAATGAAAACTGGTTTAAAACTTTTGACTAAATGATGGGAAAAATAGGACGGGAATACAATCCCCCAACCCTAGTGAATTGCAGTTATAATACTAATCGTAAATTTGACTGATTAAATCCGACCCGGAATTTAGTACTCCCAAGCATTATGTGTACGAGGTTCAAGCCCGCGTCATACCTAATCTGAGGACGAGTAAATCAGTATTGCAATAATAACATTCGAATTGTATTCTAAATCATCACGGTTACCCAAAGGCAAACGAGATATAAAGACCTACAATTGTTATGTTACTACGCAATACGGTTGTCTTTAATCACCAAATTCAGGGGATTAATGTTATAAACATACAATTAACACATCAGGATGGGTTCATGTATCCCGACCTTAAAAAATCTAGCCTAGCATGATGAAAGTGACGAAATCGGTAAATGATGTGCAGGAATTCATAATTACTCTAAGGAAAATTGTAATCAGATGTAGAAAGGAATTGAAAATAAGAAATACTCACTAAAATTACCCAAGAAGTAATTGCAACAATGAATGAAACTGATAATCCGCTAATCTCTGAATCAATCTTCAATCTTTTAATTAAAACTGGAATTTTTTGCTAAACTAGGGTTTTTGGAAAGAAAAGAAAAACTAACTATTTTCCTATCTAAAAATCCATCCAAATAACAATAATAAATCGAGTTTTTATACCCTCCATGAATTTAGGAATTGCAGCTGCACTAGGACTCTTCCTTGAAAAGATTTGCAAATCTTGAAGGCCAGACCGGTCCGGGCCTTAGGCGGACCGGTCTTCTTTCTAGGTGGATTGGTTCTTTTATTTTTGGGGCGGACCGGTCCGCCCCCAGACCGGTTCTTTTATTTTTTTGCCTTCTTCGATTTACTTGTGGTCCGGGGTCTACTGGAGTTTTGCAAAGCGGACCGGTTCGGGGTAGGAGCGGACCGGTCCAGATATTTGACTTTTTAGCTCAACTTTGACTACTCACATCTTTTGTTCCGGAACTCTGATTGAGGTGTCGTTTCTTCCTATGTGCTTGTGAATGATATCTCTTCAACTTCTCTTTAGGTACCTCATCCGAATTTTCGGGTGAAAATTATGCTTCTGCCCTTTTGACTTTCCTTCTTTCTTCCTTGATTCTTCCGATTTCCTTCTTCCATTTCTTGACATCAAATGCCTGTAAAATCACTACGAAATAACAGAAACTCGATGCACTCATTAGGATCAGTCAGTAGCAAGATTATCAGATAAAGTCAACTCAATTACGTTGTTCGAGGTGCTAAAAGTGACTAAATCAAGGGATAAATTAGGAAGAATTTATGCCTAATCAAACCCCCCTAACTGAGAACTTTGCACGTCCCGAGCAATGTAAAAGAATTCTAGCCAAGCTCAATTGTTGAAAAATTTTATTGGGATAGAATACCTTTTTCGCGGGCAAGCGGTTGCATTTAGCGTATGCAACAAGCCTTTAAACCTCTAGGTTATCCTAGTAGGACGAGTGGTGTCTCATGAGGGTTTGCAGATAATATACCCACAAAATTCGACTCAAAGAAAATTCAAAATACGCAAAAATTGTACAATTCGAACTTTTCTAGAAAAATATTTATCATCAAGTCATGTTTACAAGTCTCAAATCATCGTGCGTATGTGCGTAGCCGGAAATATAACAACCAATTTCCACCGATTGATCATTACGTTACTTGTCCGAAAATTCATTTTGATTGCAATTTCTCACGGAATTCTCTTTGCAACGAATCACTCGAAATATGGCTATTCTCTCGGTATGCGTGATATAAAGAGTAAATGTAATGGACGCAAAATCACGCATACAATTAGAAAGACGAAAATTTCATGGTGAAAAGATCCCATCAACGGATTAGAGTTTTAAAAATGGGAACATTGCCTCTTTTTTGCGCATTCAATCTCTTTTATTATCTTTTGGTGTATTACCTCTCCACGCGGTAACCAATTTCGTAATTTAGACTCGGTTAGGACTTTTTCAGGTTTTAAGGTATATGGAGTGAAACGACAATGGTAGGGAGGTTGGAATTGGAATTGTCATTAATGATGTCCATTTGTGCTTTTTTCGGGCTATTGCTCATTTTTTTCTATATTTTTCTGTTTTTCACTTCTTTTCTTTTCTTGCTATTTTTGTTGAGCATATCTAAATTTTTTTTCTTGCCCCTTTATATGCACTTTTTGGACTTAAATTCTGAATTTTTCCATTTTTTCACAATTCCGGCTATTTGGGTTTTTCGGGTTATAAAATGAAAGGAGAAAATTTACTTGGCTCAAATTGGGTTACAAAAGGGGTAATTTTTTTTTACTTTTTTTGGCCAATATTTTTGGGTGACACACGAGGGCCTACTTCATTGCCCAGACTGCCAATTGCATTACCATATGCGTTTCGAGATGAATTTAAGTTTAGAGATCACTTTTGGCACATTTTTCAAAGCAATATTACACACATTTTTCAAAATCGATCAAAATGAAAGGATTGAGATCCTTGACAACTTTTTAGGCGCTGAAAAGAACTTTGAGTTAAAAATTAACTCAGATTGATTTAAAAACTCGCAAAAAGTGATAGTCTCGAATCTCATCGGGTTTGTTAATCTCCACACTTATTCGTTAAGTCGTCAATTTTCGCTCAATTTCCACCTTTAGTCAATTTCGGCTTTGTGTATGTTGAATTTTCACAATTTGAGACTTTAAACCGAATTTTAATGATATTTTTGAAAAATTTGAATTCCAATTTTTGTTTATTTTGAACAAAAATATTTTTGGATTTTTTCAAAATTTTCTGATTGTTTTGGAAATTTCTGGGCATTTTGAAAATTTGTGAAGTTTTAGACATACACACTTGTGACCCCCCCTAACTTAGACTTTTGCATTGTCCTCAAGCAAAAAGGACTAAAATCTAAATAAGGAAAACTAATAAGTGCGATAAATAGAACAAACAAATGGAGAAAATGCAGTTTTTATTACACTAGAACTGTGTTACATGTGCAGGGAAAAGCATACAAAAGTGAAAAGGAAAAAAAACAAATAAAAAGCTGACAACACCATATAAAGCTTCACCGGGGTGGGGGATGGGAGGAGCCGGGCGCGTTGGGATCATAGGGGTTCTGGTAGTAAGAATGCAGTGGCTTATTAGGATCCCCTATGCGGCGATAGATGTCTGCTTGGAAGTGGAGAACGATGCTCATGTCGCGCTCGTAGTTGATCTGAAAGGTGTTGAAGTTCGTTTCAAGTGCCGACATGCGGTCGGATAGGTCGGTTCCCGCCCACTCGAAATCTGGGTCGTCCTCCTCGTACGCCGACTCCTCGTCCGGACCGAGATCCCCCATCTCGACGTCCTCACCGGGTGGCCCTGCTTCTTCCTCGCTCTCGCTCGAGGTAGCCTCCTCTTCACTATCACCTCCCCTCCTAGCCCATAGGACAGCTAGTTTTTTGGCACTTTTGGTGCGGTTCCCTTGTCCGAAAGGATCGGGGATGCGTGTATGGTCGATCGGCGCCGCTATGCCAGCATCCTTAAGGATGGAAGTTATCAAACGGGCATAGGGAAGTGGGGTGGTGCCCTTCTCATCCAAGGACGAGTTAATGATATCCGCGTATAAGGTTAGGCCCAAGTGGATGGAAGTTTGGGGGTCGAATAGATGATAGGTCAAAGTAGCTTGCCGAGTCCGCATTGCGAAATCGTTGGACATTTGCAGTATGTTGGCGCACATAATCTAAAATGTGAGGCGCGCCTTCTCGTTTAGGCGTCCAACGACGATGGTTTACCCCGTCCAAGCTACGTTCGGTGCAATGCGGGCCATGATAATGTCCTTGTCGATCGGGGGGACGTTGTGGGGATATGTGAATTCTGGAACGTCCGGGACGTCATACTCGGCCAACTTGGATGTGTGATGGGCCAAGGAAAATGGGATGGGAGTCCCATCCACGTAAGCTTCGGCCTCAAATTGGCCCGTACGGACTAGGGTGCCATAGAAGGAGCGGACTTCGGTTGCCCACACCACTTCATAGGGTTGGTTGAGGAATCGGCACCAGCCCCGAGCCATGAAGAGGGCGGTGAAGGAGTTGGGCAGCCCTTCCCATTGGACAGCGCGCTCCATATGGAGTTTGCGGCCCAAACTAAAAAATTGAGTGCACCATCGCTCCTCTTGGTGGGGAGTGAAACTCGCCGTGACCGGAGGGTTGGATCTCGGTGGAGTCATATTTGGTGGGGGCAACATGGGGAGCCATTAATACTAAAAGGATTTTTTGCTAGGAAAGCTAGAGAGGGAGAAGAGAGGATTTGGGTTGAAGGTGTGAGGAGAAAGGGAGGGGTGGGGGTGTATTTATAGAGGAAGAGGTGAGGGGGGGGGGGGGGGTTGGAATTGGAGGGAAATGGTTTGGAGGGAAAAGGGGGTGGATTTGGGAGGGAAAGGTTGGGGTTGGGAGTGGGAAAAACGGATTGGAGGGAATGAATGGGATTGGGGGGAAATGGGGGTGAATCTTGGGAAGGGGAGAATTCAGAACTGCAGAAGGCGAACCGGTCTGGGGTAGAGGTGGACTGGTCCGGCTATTTGACTTTTCAAACATTCTCCAGACGGACCGGTCCTTTAAAATTAAAGGAACCGGTCCGGGGTCGGACCGTTCCGGCCTTAAAAGGAACCGGTCCGCCCCAAGGCTTTTGGGCTGGAATTCTTCGAACTTGGTTTCGAGCTCTCTTCTTCAAAAAATTTCACTTTCCCGACATACTCTCTATCCAACTGGACTAAAAACCCTCTCGATTTCACTGGTCAACACCCTTTGACTCAAAATTCCCGCAACACACGTATGCTTCTCCCAAACGAAACATAGTCCTAACGACTCTCAAAACACACACGACGCTCACACACACACGACTCTCACCCCATACACGTCGGGGGTGCGACGACCTCACTCTTTTTTTTAGCTCAATCTACCCCGTAAATGGGGTCCGACAACCAGACGGTGTCAACTTCTTCCGCACACGCCTCGAGATATGGCTTAAGGCATTGTCCATTCACTTTAAACGTATTTCCCCCTTTTATATCATCTAGTTCAACAGCTCCATGGGGGAAAACATTCTTCACGACGAACGGGCCAGACCATCGTGATCGTAACTTTCCTGGAAAGAGGTGAAGCCGAGAGTTGTAGAGAAGAACTTTTTGCCCGGGAAGAAACTCTTTTCGTCGAATGATGCTATCATGAGCGAGTGTCATCCTTTCTTTTAAAATTTTGGCATTCTCATACGCATAATTGCGTAGTTCTTCTAACTCATTCAATTGAAGCTTGCGGGCTTCACCGGCCTTGTCCATGTCATAATTCAATTGCTTAATTGCCCAATACGCCTTGTGTTCAAGCTCAACGGGAAGATGGCAAGGTTTTCCATACACAAAGTGGAAAGGGGACATGCCGAGTTGATTCTTGTATGCGGTACGATAGGCCCAAAACGAATCGTTCAATCTAAGGGACCAATCTTTCTGGATAGGATTGACTGTCTTTTCAAGAATGTTCTTGATTTCTCGATTTACTAGTTCGGCCTGTGACACGACTCAGAATGTGTCTCTAAAGTGTGTGCTCTCTAGGCTCAAGTGCAAGCCTATCGTTCAAGTAATAATCCGACAAGTCGGGTATCGATCCTCAGGGAAGAAGGACAACAGAAGTTGTGACGATGGGATAAGATTAAGGAATCCTAACAATGACTCTAAAAGAAAAGAAAAAGATTGATTTGGCTTTTTGGGATTGATTAAACTAAATGCAATTATGAAATAATGATGAAATATGCAACTAACTAAATTATCTAAATGCTGAATGAAGAATTAAATTGAAACTGTTAAACTTAAATGATGAGAAAACAGGATGGGAATACAATCCCCCAACCCTAGTGTAGTGTAGTGATAACGTTGATCATAAATTTATCCGATTAATTCAAACCCGGAATTTAGTACTCCCAAGCATTATGTATACGAGGTTCAAGCCCGCGTCATACCTAATCTGAGGATGAGTAAATCGGTATCGCGGTAATTACATTCAAATTGTACTCTAAATCATCACGAGTACCCAGAGGCAAACGAGATATAAAGATCAACAATTCTTAAGAAATTACGCGATACGATTTAAATTAATCATTAAATTCAGCGGATCGACGTTATACACACGCACTAACACATCAGGTTGGGTTCATGCATCCCAACCTTGAAAAACCTAGCCGGACATGTTAAATGGACTAATGCATGAAATAATAACGTTGGATGTGTATGAATTCATGATAAAACTAAATCTAAACATGTAAATACGTATTATGAATGCGAAAACAAGTTGAATCTAATGGGAAAACAAAGCATGCAAGAACAATAATAAGAAACAAGAATTTTGAATTAAAACTAGAAAAGCAAACCCGAAACAATGAATTCTTGAAGTAAATTGTGCCCTTGATGTTCCTAGATATTTCTCCCCTTTTTCTCTATCAAAAACTCTCTAAAAATAACCCTAAAAGCTGCTCCTAGGTTAATCCCTTCGTTCCCCCCAAGTTTGGAGTCTTTTAAACCTATTAGGAGACTTGGAGACCAATCCAAATGAAAGACAAAATTCGCGTGTCAGGTACAGCGAACCGGTTCGCAGGTACAGCGAACCGGTTCGCATGTACCAGCCTGGTCTTGCTCTCAACACTTAGATTTTTTTCTGGTTTTTCTCTTCTTTTCTTGGATTTTTCTTCAACTTCAACTGAGCATAACGTTTCAACCGTAGCTCGGATTTGGGTGCCGTTTTTTCCAGTGTGCTCGTTGTTCCGAGATCTTCAACTTTCCAGAAGGCCCCACCTCCAGAATCGGGCTGTAAAATTACGAAAATGCCCTTGAACTTGCCTTCCTAGCCTTTCTTCTATGATTTTTCCGCAACTTCAAGGGGTCATAACTCTTTCATCGTAGCTCGGATTGAGGTGCCGTTTTTTATGGTGTTCTTGTAATTGAAAGATCTTAAACTTTCTAGTTGGACCCACTTCCGGACTAAGGCTGAAAAATTACGAAAATGCCCTTGAACTTGCCTTCCTAGCTTTTCTTGCACTGTCTTGCTTCCTCCTTTGCACTGCTTGCATAATTAACCTGTAAAACCAATAGGAGAAGCACAAAACACGCAATACTCGCCAAGAAGGTTAGAAGCATAAAAGTGAATCAAATCCATATATGTTACATCATTCGGGTTCACAAAAGTACTGAAATTAGGGGGATAAATATACAATATTTATGCCCAATCAAACCCCCCTAACTTAGGACTTTGCGCGTCCCGAGCAATGTAAAAGAATGAAAGTAAGAGTTAAGGACACTTCAAGGACTTTATTGGGATAGAATGCCACTTTCGCGGGCAAGCGATTGCATTTAGCGTATGCAACAAGCCTTTAAACCTCTAGGTTACCCTAGTAGGACGAGTTGTGTCTCGTGAGGGTTTGCAGTGAATATACCCACAAAATTCGACTCAAAGAAAATTCAAAATACGCAAAAATTGTACAATTCAAACTTTACCATAAAATAGTCATCATCAAATCATATTTACAAGTCTCAAACCGTAGTGTGTGTGTGCGAAGCCGGAAATATAACCGCCAATTTTCATCGATTGATCATTACGTTACTTATCCGAAAATTCGTTTTGATTTCAATTTCTCACGGAATGCACTCACAAACGAATCTCTCGGATTATGGCTATTCTCTCGGCATGCGTGATATAAGGAGTAAATGTAATGGAAGCAAATACACGCATGCAATTAGAAAGACGGAAATTTTATGGTGAAAGGATCTCTTCAACGGATTACGGTTTTAAAAATGGGAACATCGCCTCTATTTCGCGCATTTAACCTCTTATATTATCTTTTGGTGTATTAACTCTCCATGCGGTACTCAATTTACGCAATTTGGACTCGGTTAGGACTTTTTCGGGTTAAAGGTTTCATTGGGTAAAATAAAGGAGGCATGGAGGGTTGGAATTGGAAAAGTCATTCGTGATGTCCGTTTGTGCATTTTCCGGGCTATTGCTCATTTTTTTCTTCTTTTTCTATTTTTTTTTTCTTTTCTTTTTTTCTTTGTTGCTATTTTTGTTGAGCATTCTTCTATTTTTTTTTCTTGCCCCCTTTTTGTTGCACTTTTCGGACTTATATTCTGATTTTTTTTTTTCATTTTTCGCAATTCCGGGCTATTTTGGGTTTTTCGGGTTGTCAAACGAGAGGGAAAAATAATTGGCTCAATTTGGGTTACAAAAGGGATAATTTTTCGCTACTTTTTCTGGCCAATATTTTTGGGTGACAAACGAGGGCCTACTTCATTGTCCAAAATACCAATTGCGTTACCATATTCGTTTCGAGATGAATTTAAGTTTAGAGACTAATTTGGCACGATTTTCAAGGCAATATTGCACACATTTTTCAAAACCGATCAAATGAAAAAAATTTGAGATCCTTGACAACTTATTAAGCGCTAAAAAGAACTTTGAGTTAACAATTAACTCGGATTGATTTAAAATCTCGCAAAATGTGATAGGCTCGAATCTCACCGGGTTTTGTTAATCTCCACATTTATTCGTTAAGTCGTCAATTTTCGCACAATTTCCATCTTTGGTCAATTTCGGCTTTGTGTATGTTGGATATTTACAATTTGAGACTCCAATTTGACTTTTAATGATATTTTTGAAAAAATTGAATTCCAATTTTTATTTATTTTGAAGAAAAATATTTTTGGATTTTTCAAATTTTTATGATTTTTTTGGAAATTTTTGGGCATTTTTGAAAATTTGTGAAGTTTTAGAAATACGCACTTGTGACCCCCCCTAACTTAGACTTTTGCATTGTCCTCAAGCAAAAAGGACGAAAATCTAACTCAAGGCGAATGAAAAGTGCGGAAAAATAAAACAAACAAATATGAAAAATGCAACAAGACACTATATGACACTCATGCATGACTCAAAAATGCAACAACAATCACCCCATACGCGTCGGGGGTGCGACGACCTCTCATCTCTCCACAAACTCACCCGACCCCACTTATGGAGGTTGATGCTCTCCTTGTCACTCCCGTCCTAGGATCATATTCCAATAATCGAAACAAGTTGGGACCTCGCCCATAGATAAAGGATAGACCGGGAGACTCGTCGTGACTAATTGGAAAGGGATCCTCGTGATGCTGACTCAAAGCATGGTCAACGTGCACTGACTCGGAGGGGACACCTAGGTTTCTTTCAATTTTCAAGACGCATGGGTCGGGCTCTAAGTCGGATGAACCACAACTTTTCTCCTCACTCGCCTTCGGGGCCTCTAGTGTTGTGGGTGGATTGTCACAACGAAGGAATTCATCAATTTTTGCTTTTAATTCACCGTCGTCTAAGTGACTACATGAATCCAGTAGGGATTGGCCTTCAATAGTAATACTTTCATCCAACTTCCCGAATTCTCTTTCAAAATCTTCCATGCTCATGTCGCCTAGTTCTCCCTCTCTAGTAGTGCCTACATCCTCTCTTACTTGCTCGATCTCCAACTCCACTAGTTTTCTCTCTTCTACCCCTTCTCTCTCTCTTTCAATTGCGGTCACAACACACCTCTCCCCCTCTTTGCTCTCATCGTCACATCTACCACTATTACCTGATGAAATAGGGCACACCCCTAACGGCTCTCTCTTGTGGGACCTCTCATTCTCATGGCTCGACACTAAACAGGACCCCGAAGCATCTCCACAATCATTTTCCTCAAAGTACTCCCCTACAACCTCATCTATGAAGCTCACCGTGTGAAGGTCATCTTCTTCTTCCGTATGTTGGGTGACATGGAAGATGTTGGTCTCTAAAGTCATGTTCCCAAAGGTGAGTTGCATTCGCCCATTTCGAGTATTGATGATTGCGTTAGCCGTCGCTAAGAAAGGGCGCCCAAGGATGATGGGAACATGGTTACTCCAGTTAAATGAGGGCTCCGTGTCCCAAATGACAAAGTCTACCGGGAAGTAGAAAGTGTCAACTTGGACGATCACGTCCTCAATTATGCCTCGTGGAATCTTCACGGTTCGATCCGCTAGTTGGAGAGTGACCTTTGTGGGCTTGAGATCGCCCAAGTCAAGTTGCCTATAAATGGAGTAAGGAAGTATGTTTACACTTGCTCCCAAGTCAAGTAAGGCTTTCTCAATTTTATTATCTCCAATGATGCATGATATGGTGGGTGCACCGGGATCTTTGAATTTAGGCGGGAGATCATTTAGTAGAATGGAACTCACGTTCTGAGCTAGAAAGACATTCTTTTTAACCTTCATCTTCCTTTTTACCGTCAACAAATCTTTGATAACTTTGCCGTAGGCTGGAATTTGCTTGATGGCATCAAGGAAGGGCAAGTTTAGCTTCACTTGCTTAAGTACTTCTAGCACTTCATCACGTGGGCATCCTTTCTGTGAAGGAATCAACCTTTGAGGAAATGGTGCCGCGGTGGGTGGTTTCACTACTACCTCAGCCTCACTAGTGTCATCTTTATCACCTTCATTCAAGGGGACATCTTCGGCCTCTTTCGTGCCGGGTGATATCTCCTTGTCTTTAAGTACGTCTCGTGGGGGAGGTGACAAGTCAACTACCCTCCCACTACGTAGAGTGGTGATTGCGCTACATTGCTCAAGATGGTCGTGGGGTGTTGAGCTAACACTAGTTTGACCTTGGAGAGGTCTTTGGCCCTGGACAGGAAACTTTCCCTTCTCCTGAACACTCAACGAGGATTGTATCTTAGACAGATTTACATTTAGGTCGCCAATGAGACGATCATACTTGGCATTGGTTGTGGCCTGGCTTGCGATGAATTGATTCACAGTATCCTCGAGAGTTCTCCGCTGTGGCGGGATATAATTTCCGTGAGGTGGTGGTGCTTGCACATGTCCTTGCATATGTGGAGCTTGTTGGAATTGGTGCGGAGGAGGAGGGGCAACATGCGAAGGAGGGTTCATTGCGGCGTGTTGTTGCCCATAGCTAAAATCGGGATGGCTTTTCCACGAAGGGTTGTATGAATTCCCATGCGGGGCAGCGAAATTACCCTTGAAACCTCCTATACTACTAACTTGCTCTTGAAGCATTCCTTTGTAGGCGGGTATCGTCGGGCATTCCTCAGTTGAATGTCCCGCCTCACAAATTTCACACACTTTCTCGACGGGATTTTTGATAGATCCAACTACCTCAAATAAATCTCGAAATCCTTTCTCAAGGGTGTCCAATCGACTGTCCGTCATAGAATGCTTATCTACGTGGAATAGGCCGGACGCCGATGGAGCAGTGGTGGGTTGTCGATTTTGATTTTGAGCGCTCGGGTCAGAGGTATCCCAAGATTGGGTAGTCTCGGCGACATACCTCATGTGAAGATCAGCATCATGGGCATCTAGATCGACAAATGGACCACTTCCCATGGTTTCAACAAGCTGTTTAGAATTAAGATTTAACCCATTATAGATAAAGGAGATGATTTGCGATGGGTCAAATCCATGATGGGGGCACGAAGCCACTAACTCGTTGAAACGTTCATAACATCGATGGAAAGGCTCATTTTCTTGTTGCCTGAATGCTTGAATTTGAGCCTTTATAGAGATTGTTCGATGTGTTGGGAAGAATTTCTTGAGAAATTTAGACTGTAGCTCATTCCAGGATGGAATCGAGCTTGGAGGTAAAGACCATAGCCAAGCTTTGGCTTTATCTTTAAGCGAGAAGGGGAAGAGTTTGAGGCGGATTACCTCTTGTGTGCAGGTTTGATCGTTGAGAGTATCACACACGTCCTCAAATTCCCTTATGTGGAGGTATGGCTTTTCAGAATCCATACCATGATAATGTGGTAGTGTCTGGATCATCCCATTTTTAAAACGAAATTGCCCGGCATTATACGGGAGTATAATGCATCCCGGAGTGACAGTGCGCTCGGGATATAAGAATTCTCTCAACGGGCGGTACGGGGGCTCGTCCTCACCGGTAGGTGCATTACTGTGCTGCGACATCTCTCTTTCACTCGACGATTCGGCGTTCTCACTGGGTGTGCACGAAGTGTGTCCTACGAAGGAGAAAGCAGTGTTGCTAGAGATGGAGTGTGACGGTGTGGGAGGTGGGATCCAGAATTATGGGGCGTTTGGAGTGTGGGGACTGTCTGGGTTATACTCCACGATAGGGTTTTCGTGAATATGGGTGGGAGTATTATGAGGTGTGGAAGTGGTTTCAGGATTTTGCATTAAGCTCAGGAGAGATGATGATGGTGAATCTTTTTGTGCTTTTTTAATTTTTTGGATTTTTGAATTTTTGGTCAAAGCTTTGGATTAATTCGATCTAATCCTAAGTCTACCTAATTCCCCGGCAACGGCGCCAAAAACTTGACACGACTCAGAATGTGTCTCTAAAGTGTGTGCTCTCTAGGCTCAAGTGCAAGCCTATCGTTCAAGTAATAATCCGACAAGTCGGGTATCGATCCTCAGGGAAGAAGGACAACAGAAGTTGTGACGACGGGATAAGATTAAGGAATCCTAACAATGACTCTAAAAGAAAAGAAAAAGATTGATTTGGCTTTTTGGGATTGATTAAACTAAATGCAATTATGAAATAATGATGAAATATGCAACTAACTAAATTATCTAAATGCTGAATGAAGAATTAAATTGAAACTGTTAAACTTAAATGATGAGAAAACAGGATGGGAATACAATCCCCCAACCCTAGTGTAGTGTAGTGATAACGTTGATCATAAATTTATCCGATTAATTCAAACCCGGAATTTAGTACTCCCAAGCATTATGTATACGAGGTTCAAGCCCGCGTCATACCTAATCTGAGGATGAGTAAATCGGTATCGCGGTAATTACATTCAAATTGTACTCTAAATCATCACGAGTACCCAGAGGCAAACGAGATATAAAGATCTACAATTCTTAAGAAATTACGCGATACGATTTAAATTAATCATTAAATTCAGCGGATCGACGTTATACACACGCACTAACACATCAGGTTGGGTTCATGCATCCCAACCTTGAAAAACCTAGCCGGACATGTTAAATGGACTAATGCATGAAATAATAACGTTGCATGTGTATGAATTCATGATAAAACTAAATCTAAACATGTAAATACGTATTATGAATGCGAAAACAAGTTGAATCTAATGGGAAAACAAAGCATGCAAGAACAATAATAAGAAACAAGAATTTTGAATTAAAACTAGAAAAGCAAACCCGAAACAATGAATTCTTGAAGTAAATTGTGCCCTTGATGTTCCTAGATATTTCTCCCCTTTTTCTCTATCAAAAACTCTCTAAAAATAACCCTAAAAGCTGCTCCTAGGTTAATCCCTTCGTTCCCCCCAAGTTTGGAGTCTTTTAAACCTATTAGGAGACTTGGAGACCAATCCAAATGAAAGACAAAATTCGCGTGTCAGGTACAGCGAACCGGTTCGCAGGTACAGCGAACCGGTTCGCATGTACCAGCCTGGTCTTGCTCTCAACACTTAGATTTTTTTCTGGTTTTTCTCTTCTTTTCTTGGATTTTTCTTCAACTTCAACTGAGCATAACTTTTCAACCGTAGCTCGGATTTGGGTGCCGTTTTTTCCAGTGTGCTCGTTGTTCCGAGATCTTCAACTTTCCAGAAGGCCCCACCTCCAGAATCGGGCTGTAAAATTACGAAAATGCCCTTGAACTTGCCTTCCTAGCCTTTCTTCTATGATTTTTCCGCAACTTCAAGGGGTCATAACTCTTTCATCGTAGCTCGGATTGAGGTGCCGTTTTTTATGGTGTTCTTGTAATTGAAAGATCTTAAACTTTCTAGTTGGACCCACTTCCGGACTAAGGCTGAAAAATTACGAAAATGCCCTTGAACTTGCCTTCCTAGCTTTTCTTGCACTGTCTTGCTTCCTCCTTTGCACTGCTTGCATAATTAACCTGTAAAACCAATAGGAGAAGCACAAAACACGCAATACTCGCCAAGAAGGTTAGAAGCATAAAAGTGAATCAAATCCATATATGTTACATCATTCGGGTTCACAAAAGTACTGAAATTAGGGGGATAAATATACAATATTTATGCCCAATCAGCCTGCCCATTCATTTGTGGGTGATAGGTCATTCCAACCTTGTGAACGACACCATACTTTCTCATGAGCTTCGCGAATGGCCTATTGTAAAAGTGCGTGCCATTATCACTAATTATCGCTTTCAGTGCACCAAAGCGGGAAAGTATGTGTTCTTGTAGGAATTTTATCACCACCTTGTTGTCATTTATCTTGGTAGCTATGGCTTCCACCCATTTAGAAACGTAGTCTACCGCGACAATGATGTATAGAAAACCAAAGGACGGGGGAAAAGGGCCCATGAAGTCAATACCTTAATAGTCAAAGATCTCAATAATGAGTATAGGGGTAAGAGGCATCATGTATTATCGGGTAATGGCCCCATTCGTTGGCATCTATTGCAGGATTTACATGCATCGTTTACATCTCGGAAGATTATGGGCCAATAGAGGCCGCATTGCAGAATTTTTACGACCGTCTTTTTCATTGAAAAGTGGCCTCCACAAGCTTCCGAATGACAAAACTGGATGACTTTTGGGATTTCGTCATCCGGAACACATCGTCGGATGATTTGGTCGGCATAATATTTAAAAAGGAATGGATCGTCATAGAAGAACATGCGCGACCAAGTAATAAACCTCTTCTTATCTTGGGGTGTCCAATCGGGAGGGACGACTCCCGTGACAAGATAGTTCACTATGTTCGCAAACCAGGGATACGAAGAGGTAGCAAAAAGTTACTCATCCGGAAAGTATTCGTCAATAAGTGCGAGATCACTTGGTACGTCGGATGAAAGCCGAGATAAGTGGTCGGCAACGACATTTTCTACTCCTTTCTTATCTTTGATGGAGATATTGAACTCTTGTAGGAGTAGGATCCACCTTATGAGGCGCGGCTTGGCATCTTTCTTTGCAAGTAGGTATTTCAAAGCCGCGTGATCGGTGAAACACGTGATGGGAGAACCAATGAGATATGACCAGAATTTATCAAGGGCAAAGACTACTGCTAGCAACTCCTTCTCCGTGGTAGAGTAGTTGAGTTGAGGTCCGGTAAGGGTCCGACTAGCGTAGTAGATGACATGAGCTTGCTTATCTTTTTGTTGGCCCAAAATAGCCCCGATTGCATAATTGCTAGCATCACACATAAGTTCAAATGGTAGGGACCAATCCGGAACTTTCATGATGGGAGCGGACACAAACATGTTTTTTAATTTTTCAAAATATCTTTGGCATGCTTCCGTCCACTCAAATGGGGTGTCCTTCATGAGTAGGTTGCTTAAGGGTCTAGCGATGGCGCTAAAGTCCTTAATGAACCTTCGATAAAACCCCGCGTGACCCAAGAATGAGCGCACGTCTTTAAGCGATTTAGGTGTGGGAAGATCAGCTATGACATCTATCTTTGCCCTATCAACCTCTATTCCCTTGGATGATACTATGTGGCCAAGAACTATTCCCTCGGTGACCATGAAATGGCATTTCTCCCAATTCAGCACTAAGTTCTTTTCCACACACCGGGCAAGTACTTTTTCCAGCTTTTCCAAACAATGATTGAAAGAGGTGCCAAAAATGCTTACATCGTCCATGAACACTTCGAGTCCTCTCTCGACCATGTCACTAAATAAGCTCAACATGCACCTTTGAAAGGTCGCGGGTGCATTACACAAGCCAAATGGCATACGTTTGTAGGCAAACATACCGAAAGGGCAAGTGAAGGTAGTCTTCTCCTGGTCAAGTACATCAACCTCAATTTGGTTATATCCGGAATAACCATCAAGGAAGAAATAGTAAGGGTGGCCTGCTACTCTCTCAAGCATTTGATTAATAAATGGCAAGGGGAAATGGTCTTTCCTAGTTCCCGCATTGAGTTTCTGGTAATCAATGCAAATGCGCCACCCGGTGGTGGTACGTTGGGGAACTAGTTCTCCCTCTGCATTCTCAATCACAGTCATACCCGACTTCTTTGGGACGACTTGAATGGGGCTCACCCACTTGCTATCCGAGATTGGGTAGATAATCCCGGTATCCAATAATTTGATAATCTCGGTTCTCACAACTTCTTTCATGTTGGGATTTATTCTTCTTTGCATTTCTCTAGAGGGCTTTACATCCTCTTCGAGATGGATCTTGTGAGTTCAAATCAATGGACTTATCCCCTTTAAATCAGCGATGCACCAACCAAAATCACTTTGGTGCTTCCTCAGAAATTTCTAGCAATTTACCCTCCTGCCCTTCGTCTAGGGTAGAGGAGACAACAACAGGAAATGTCTCATCCTCTCCTAGGTATGCATATTTGATATGGGAGGGGAGTTTCTTTTATTCAAGGATTGAAAATTTGTCACTGGAGGGAACCATGCATGTATCCCTCGGAGGCAACTCCTCGAATCTAGAAACCCAATTAACATCTCTCGCGTCGTCATTTGACGCACGCTCATCGAGTAACTCACTCAACTCCCCAACCTCCCTCTTGAAGTCGGTGTACATCCCCTCACTCTCATATCTCATCGCTAAACAGGACTCTAAAGCGTCGCCACAATAATTTTCCTCAAAATACTCTTCTACAATCTCATCTATGAGACTCACTGCGTGAAAATCATCTTCCTCCCCCGTATGTTGGGCTATGTGGAAGATGTTGGTTTCCAAGGTCATGTTCCCAAAGGTGAGTTGCAATCGCCCATTCCGAGTATTGATGATTGCATTAGCCGTAGCTAAGAATGGACGCCCAAGGATGATGGGAACATGATTGCTCGAGTTGAAGGAGGGCTCCGTGTCCCAAATGACAAAATCTATCAGGAAGTTGAAAGTATCAACTTGGACGATCATGTCCTCGACTATGCCTCATGGAATCTTCACTGTTCGATCCGCTAATTGGAGAGTGACCTTTGTGGGTTTGAGGTCGCCCAAATTAAGTTGCCTATAGATGGAGTAAGGGAGGATATTTACGCTTGCTCCCAAGTCAAGTAAGGATTTTTCGATTTTATTCTCTCCAATGATGCAGGATATTGTGGGTGCACCGGGATCTTTAAATTTAGGAGGGAGTTCATTTAGTAGAATGGAGCTCACGTTTTGTGCTAGAAAGACGTTCTTCTTCACCTTCATCTTTCTCTTCACCGTCAATAGGTCTTTGATAACTTTAGCATAAGATGGAATTTGTTTGATGGCATCGAGGAAAGGTAAATTCAGCTTTACTTGCTTAAGCACTTCTAGCACGTCTTCACGTGGGTTTCCTTTTTGGGAGGGAATCAATCGTTGAGGAAACGGTGCCACGGAGGGTGGTTTCACTACTACCTCTGGCTCACTAGCGTTTTCCTTATCACTCTCATTCAAGGGGACATCTTCGGCCTCTTTCATGCCGGGCGAAATCTCCTTGTCTTTTATCGTGTCGTGTAGGGGAGGTGATAAATCAACGACTCTCCCACTACGAAGAGTGGTCACAGATTGACATTTCTCCTGATGTTCAGTAGAGGTGGAGCTAACATTAGTTTGACCTTGTGGAGGTCTTTGGCATTGGGCAGGAAACTTGCACTTCTCTTGGACACTCAACGAGGATTGTATCTTTGACAGACTTACATTTATGTCGCCAATCAGACGATCATACATGGCATTGGTTGCGGTCTGGCTTGCGATGAATTGATTTATGGTATCCTCGAGAGTCCTCCGCGGTGGCAGAATATACGCTCCTTGAGGTGGTGGTGCTTACACATGTCCTTGCATGTGTGGAGCTTGTTGAAAGTGTTGTGGTGGAGGAGGGGCAACATGTGAAGGAGGGTTCATCGCAACATGTTGTTGCCCATAGCTAAAACTGGGATGGTTTTTCCATGAAGGGTTATATGAATTTCCGTGTGGGGCACTGAAATTTCCTTTAAATCCTCCTATACCACTAACTTTCTCCTGAAGCATAACTTTGTAGGCGGGTATCGTCGGGCATTCCTCAGTTGAATGTCCCACCTCACATATCGCACACACCTTCTCGACGGGGCTTGGTATGGATCCAGCTGGTCCTTTTCCATATATCTCGCATAGATCTCGAAATCATTTCTCAAGAGTCTTCAATCGACTATCCATCATAGAGTTCTTATCTACGTGGAATAGACCGAATGCCGATGGAGTGGTGGTCATTTGATGATATCGATTTTGAGCATTAGGATCAGATGTATCGTAGGATTGGGTAGTCTCGGCGACATACCTCAGGTGAAGCTCAGCGTCATGGGCATCTAAATCGACAAACGAACCACTTTCCGTAGTTTCAACAAGTTGCTTGGAGTTAAGATTCAGCCCATTATAGAGAAAAGAAATTATTTGCGTTGAATCAAATCCATGATAGGGGCATGAAGTAACTAACTCGTTGAAGCGTTCATAACATCGATGGAATGGCTCATTTTTAGCTTGTCTGAACGCTTGAATTTGAGCCTTTATAGAGATTGTTCGATGTGGTGGGAAGAATTTCTTGAGAAATCTCGACTGCAACTCATTCCATGATGGAATCGAGCTCGGAGGTAAAGACCATAGCCAGGCCTTAGCTTTATCTTTGAGCGATAAAGGGAAGAGTTTGAGGCAGATTACCTCTTGTGTGCAGGTTTGATCATTGAGAGTATCACACACGTCCTCAAATTCCCTAATATGGAGGTATGGCTTTTCAGAATCCATACCGTGGTAATGTGGTAGCATCTGGATCATCCCATTTTTGAAACGGAATTGCCCGGCATTATACGGGAGTATAATGCATCCCGGAGTGACAGTGCACTCGGGATATAAGAATTCTCTCAGCGGGCGGTATGGGGGCTCTTCCTCATCGACGGGTGCACCGTCGTGTTGCGACAACATTTCCTCACTTAACGACTCGGTGCTCTCACCAGGTGTGCTCGGAGTGTGTCCTAAGAAGGAAAATGGAGTGTTATTGGAGATTGTGTGCGACGGTGTGGGAGGTGGGATCCAGAACTGTGGGGCGTTTGGAGTGTGGGGACTATCGGGATTATACTCAACAATCGGATTTTCGTGAATGTTGGTTGGAGTATTATTGGGTGTGGGAGTGGTTTCAGAATTTTTCATTAAAGCTTAAGAGAGATGATGATTGTGAATCTTTTTGTGCTTTTTGATTTTTTTTTATTTTTTTGGATTTTTGGAAATTTTTGGTCAAAGCTTTGGATTGACTCAATCTAATCCTAAGTCTACCTAATTCCCCGGCAACGACGCCAAAAACTTGACGCGACTCAGAATGTGTCTCTAATGTGCGTTCACTCTAGGCTCAAGTGCAAGCATGTCGCTCAAGTAATAATCCCAGTAAGTCGGGTATCGATCCTCAGGGAAAAAGGACAACGAAGTTGTAACGACTGGAAAAGACGGAGGAACCCTAACTCTGACTCGAAGAAGAAAAAGAAAATGATTTGGTTTTTGAGAATGATTATGTTAAATGCAATTGTGAAATTATGAAGAAATGCAACTACACTAATTTGCCTAAGATGTGAATGAAAACTGGTTTAAAACTTTTGACTAAATGATGGGAAAAACAGGACGGGAATACAATCCCCCAACCCTAGTGAATTGCAGTTATAATACTAATCATAAATTTGACTGATTAAATTCGATCCAAAATTTAGTACTCCCAAGCATTATGTATACGAGGTTCAAGCCTACATCATACCTAATCTGAGGACGAGTAAATCAGTAGTGCAATAATAACATTCGAATTATATTCTAAATCATCACGGTTACCCAGAGGCAAACGAGATATAAAGACCTACAATTATTATGTTCCTACGCAATACGATCATCTTTAATCACCAAATTCAGGGGATTAATGTTATAAACTTACAATTAACACATTAGGCTGGGTTCATGTATCCCGGCCTTAGAAAATCTAGCCTAACATGATGAAAGTGACGAAACCGATAAATGATGTGCAGGAATTCATAATTACTCTAAGGAAAATTGTAATCAGATGTAGAAAGGAATTGGAAATAAGAAATACTCACTAAAATTACCCAAGCAGTAATTGCAACAATGAATGAAACTGATAATCCGCTAATCTCTGAATCAATCTTCAATCTTTTAATTAAAACTGGAAATTTTTGCTAAACTAGGGTTTTTGGGAAGAAAAGAAAAACTAACTATTTTCCTATCTAAAAATCCGTCCAAATAACAATAATAAATCGAGTTTTTATACCCTCCATGAATTTAGGAATTGCAGCTGCACTAGGACTCTTCTTTGAAACAAATAAGATTTGCAAATCTCGAAGGCCGGACCGGTCCGGGCCTTAGGCGGACTGATCTGCTTTCTAGGCGGATCGGTTCCTTTATTTTTGGGGCGGATCGTTCCGCCCCCGGACCGGTTCTTATATTTTTTTTCTTTCTTCGTTTTGCTTGTGGTCCGGGGTCTACTGGAGTTTTGCAAAGCGGATCGGTCCGGGGTAGGGGCAGATCGGTCCGGATATTTGACTTTTTGGCTCAACTTTGACTGCTCACATCTTTTGTTTTGGAACTCTGATTGAGGTGTCGTTTCTTCTTATGTGCTTGTGAATGAGATCTCTTCAACTTCTCTTTGGGTACCTCATCCGAATTTCGGGTGGAAATTACGCTTTTGTCCTTTTGACTTTCCTTCTTTCTTCCTTGATTCTTTCGGTTTCCTTCTTCCATTTCTTGACATCAAATGCTTGTAAAATCACTACGAAATAACAAAAACTTGGTGCACTCATTAGGACCAGTCAGTAGCAAGATTATGAGATAAAGTAAACTCAATTACGTTGTTCGAGGTGCTAAAAGTGACTAAATCAAGGGATAAATTAGGAAGAATTTATGCCTAATCAGGTGATGATCGAGGATCGAAGTCAATTATGACCTAACTGAGGTGACGATCTAAGATCGAGGTCAATTCTAACCTAAAAGTGGTGACGACTGAGGTCCGAGGTCAATTGTGAGCTAACTAAGGTGACTATTTAAGACTGCGGTTAATTTTGACCTATGAGAGGTGACGATCGAGGACCGAGGTCAATTCTAACCTAATTGAGGTGACGATCTAAGACCGTGGTTCATTTTGATCTAAAAGAGGTGACGATCGAGGACCGAGGTAAATTATGACCTAACTGAGGTGACGATCCAAGAACGAGGTCAATTCTGATCTAAACGAGGTGACAATTGAGGACCGAGGTCAATTTTAACCTAACTAAGGTGACGATCTAAGATCGAGGTCAATTCTGGCCTAGAAGAGGTGTACTTTCCTTCACGAAATTTAGAAACTCCACTAGGTATAAAAATTGGATTTTAGGTTCTATCGGGGAATTGTGAATGATCCAATGATTTTGTAGCAGGGGAAAAATTTGGAGTTCCCTTTGGAGACATTTTTGGGGAGAATGATTCTCTGGGGTTCCGCTGGGAGTGTAAAAGATGCTTTACTTGGTGAACAAGGTGCTAGAATGGATTTGGAAATTTTAGGAATTTTTCGGGAATTATTTGGGATTTTTTGATATTTTTCTTGGTCTTTTTTTATGAAATTTTAAAGGGTGTGTCGACAGACATGGATGGAGGTGTGCCAATCAGCATCCGCATGGACTTTTGGGGTGCCTCGAGCAGGTGAAAGGCTCAGTGCTGATCGGTGGGTGAAAGAGACTTTCGATCGGCATGACCCTTAGCCTGCTATAAAAAGGGGGCGGGTTCTCCTCATTTGGCACAGCTTTATAACTTCTTTTCTTCTGTTATAAACCTCTACAAATTGTCCTAGTGTCCAAAATGGCTGACTTCTCAAGCTATGCGACCCATATGGCATGGCTTAATGCCGACAACTGGTCAAGGTTAGAGTGGGGGGTTAGGGTTCCCCTCGAATTATGTAGCGAGAACTCTTTTGAATCATTTGAGATGGTATAGGATGATTAGACTCTTCTGCGTGATCCCTTGCATCATCGTTCTTCGAGTTTGGTGAACCCTGGTGGCTATGTAAGTATTGCACGACTCTTAGTATTCCTTTCTTCTTTTTTGGCGAGATTGCTTTATTTCTTTAATCTGACAAGGATTTCCTTCATTTCTTAACAATCTGACATCTCCATGTCGTCTATTCATTCTCGTGGTATGACAAGACTTAAGGATGTTTGGGAGTACCTTCTTGATGTGGTACGCTGGATGGTGTCCTTTGCGGGTTTTGGGAGTCTAGAATCGGCTTTAGATGAGACACCCTGCTCCACTGTGGTTCTATGTTCTTTGGGAGAGAGGTTGTGGGACACTACCCACACCTTTCATTTTGGCTTAGGGGAGATGAAGGTGACTCCCATTGATATTCAGCAGTTGCTGGGGCTCGATTGCGAGGGTGTTCAGATTGAGGTGGGCAGAACGCTTAGGATGACGCCGGAGGCGGTGACGACGGCTCTGGGTGATGTGGTGAGGGTGGTTTCTGGAGATTCCCTTCTCTTATCTTCTTTGAGGGATCTTTTGCTAAAGAGGAGAGTTGACGATAATGGTGGGAAGCAGGTGTGTCACATTTCCCATTTGTTTATCTTGCTGGTGTCGGAAGGTTTTCTAGTGGCGACGAGTGGCGACATCGTCCATTTGTGGTTTTTGCCATTTCTGAGGGTGTTTTTGAACATTTGTTTCTATGATTGGGGGAGCCTGACTTTGGAGACCCTTTACTATTCTTTGGATGCATTCAGTCGGTACTGTCGGGCGACTTTTACTGGGGCCACATATCTTCTAGAGGTATTCTTTATTTTGCCTATTTTCCTTTATGCATTCGCATTTTCCATTCATGAACTTATTTTTTATTTCTTGAATAATGATCCTTAGACTTTGCAGACGTGGTTCTATGAGGTGATTAGGTTGAACACCCAATTGATTTATTTGAAAGATGACTCCATTGGGGACTTATGTCAGATGTTTCGGTGGCAGAGGTCCAACCGGCAGTCGAAGAAGAACCTTTCTCTAGAGGCAGTGCGTCAGGTCTTGAATGGCCTGACGAGTGAGCAGGTAAGTCTTCTTTTGTCATTTAGACTGTTCATTTTCCTTTGATGATCTTTTATTGATACTGATCTTTCTCTTTTATTGGGGATTTGCAGGTGACCTTTTATCCTTAGGGGACGGTCATTCAGAACATCAGGGTGAGTAGGGTATATGCGCAAATACGGTGCCTATTGGCGCATGAGTTCGGCTACTTCTGGTATCTTGGGGAGAGGATAGTTCAATAGATTTTGGAGGATAAATTTGTGATCCTGACGGTAAGGCCTCCTATGCTCATGAGGCGCGTGCGGGAGATGTTTGATGATGCCCGGGTGGCTGCGACGATGGGAGAGCCATACTCTCTATACAGTGACATAGTGGTGATGTACGATTATATAGACTTTGTCTCAATTTGTCTTATGCCTCCTAGTGTATATGATGTGATGCCTCTACCTAGAGTGGGATCAAGTTGGCAGGTGGGGTCCTCTAATAGCAGAGGTGGTGTGGCTAAGTCAGCGGCGGTAGCGACAATGTCAGGGCCTTCTTTTCTACGGCTGCATTCCACTAGTTATAACCTTCGGCGAGATGATGGGGGATCTGTGCATCTACAACATCGTCCTCATATGATGGACCCAGAGGAGTTGGGTCTAATGGAGGAGGTCCTTCGGCCTGTGGTATGTATTTTCGTTTGATTTATTTCTCTTTCCTCATGCTTGACTGGTTTTATCTTTTCCATTATTCCTTGCAACATATCGGTGTTTCGACCACTTGGCTAAAGGACATCAGGGATTATATATCTTCAGCAACTTCTCATATTCATGAGGCGGTTCTGATCCTTTCTTCCTTAGTGCCATCTGCCTCATCCCGGGAAGGGTCTGGCTTTGGAAGTGGGGGCACATCATCTCGCTGCAGGGGGAAGAGGGCGCGCCGTAGGGATGGGGAATCTTAGAGACAAAGATAAGAGAGGGGAAAAAGAGAGAGAAATAAATTAGGTTTGGGCCGAGTCCTATTTTTTTTTCTTTTTCCTGCAAAATGTTAATGCAACACAGCAATATATATGCAAATGAAAAATGAAATTCTTTTTTGTTGATTTTTCTTATTTAATGATTAATGCACATGCTCTTTTTACTTTGCTGCTGAGACCGTAAAAAGAATTTTCAAGATTGATTTGAGAATGATTTTATTATAATGAGATTAGTAAAAGCATAAGTATGAAGGGAATTCATAATTTCCTTAAGATAAAAATTATTTTATTGAGTTTTTTTCTTTTTTTGGTTTTGACAAAAGAGGAAAAAGGGAATTTTCCAAAATAGAGGGTTGCCGATCGGCATGACCCCTGTCCTGCCTATCAGCATGTCAGTACAGTCCAATCAATCCAAGGCTTTGATTTCACTTTCTTCAGTTCCTTAGTACTTGGTGGGGCATGTTTTACTCCGATTTTTGCAGGGTTCCTTTTTTTTTCTTGAGGGTTTCTAAGTATAAAAGTGGGTGTGGATGGGGATTTCCTCCTCACACTTTCACTTTCTCCCCTTTCACATTCTTACTTGTTTATTAACTCTTGGTTTTATAACATGGATCTCCCTGGTAGCATTGAGTTTTCCATCTACCTCGAATCCTTGGAAGAAATGTGTTCTTACAATGTTGATTATGATGCCTTTCACATGCGTCGAGTCTCTTTGTAGAGGAACCTACCCATTGAGTGGAACATGGTGATGGCGGTTGTGTTATGGTATCTTGAGGATCATGTCTTCCGCTTCGGGTTGGATGAGATTTATCCTACCTATGAGGAATTTTCTGCCATACTGGGGATAAATCTTATGCTGATGCTCTGCCTGAGTTTTCTCGTTCTCTAAGGGAATTACTGGCTCAATTTCTTCATATTTCGCCTTAGCGTCCAGGCTATTAGTTATGGGGGAATGATTTCCCTTTCGGGTTTTTTTAGTCCATGTGTTCACAGGACGTGGGTGATGTTGGATATACTGGGTCCGTCATCCTAGGCATTGTTTCAAAAGCTCTGTTGGTGACTGGGGAGATGCTGGTGGAACCCTAACAGGATGCTATCGTTTCTTAGATGTCATGCCGCTGCAATCCTGCGATGGTGATACTGGCGAAGACCTTAAATGGCCTAGATGCCTGGCGAGAGGGTTGTTCTGACTTTTTGAGGGGTAGCCCCGTGATGTTGTTTATGTGGCTCTCAAATTGGTTTCGTATGGTGGTCCCACCTTATTATCCTTTGTCGGAGGTGCCAAACTTCTTCTCACGCTATTTCATTAGCATAGTCCTATACATTAAGAGTTGGGGGGACTGGTTTGTAGAGCATGGGGCTTACACTGGTTTGTACCTTGGTGGGGGGAGCTGCTGCCAATTTTGGGACTCGGGGAGTACCAATATGTCTGGTTAGTAGGCATCAAGTAGACCTATTTCTACTTTCCCTATCATCTTCTATGCCAATATGGTTGGGAGAAAATTGTTCCACCACAAACACCGAACTTCTTTCCTATGGAGGACCTGACGGAGCGTATGCGCATGCGTCTTAGTTCTCTGTGGGAGAATCATCGTCCTTCGACCCATCCTGCTCAGTCTATCGGGCGAGTCTGGCATGTCTCCAGGGACTACATGAAGTGGTTAAGGAAGAGGGTAGTGGCCAGTATGCTAGCCGTGGAGACTGGTCAGAGGTGGTTTGCCATATCTGACACTATGGAGAGAGGCGTTGGGGTTTTCCCCAAGATAGTCTGGGCTTATATCCTGATGGAGCATCAGTGATACTCTATTCAGGCAGGGATGTTTGGGGAGTCTAGGATGCAGGTGATGATTGTTCTAGTTCCTCTAGTAAATGCGGGTAGGGCTTTGTGAAGCTTCTTATAATAGGTGTGGTTTTGTGCTTTGTGGGAATAATTGGGGGATGATTTTTAGGAGTAGTGGGACTTGTTATTATCTGGGTTTTTTTAGTAGGTATGGTGTTGTCCAGGGAAGTCGTTTGACTCCTTATGACGATATAATCATACAAAAATTTCAAATAATGAAATAAATAAGTTTTTGATCATATAGTTATGCCTCTTGATGACTCTTTGCATTTTGAATTATCTATACTGATTGCTAAGGCATATATAGTCCTTTTGTTCATTTGTTAAAATGAACTGCCGTTCTCGGGGATTAGGAAAGAATAGCGTTTTATGTAAAGAAGGGGGCCTCAATCGTGTAAAGAGAATGAGCTGCCTACGTACCTTTGAGGGTTTTGAAAAATTTTAAAATTTATTTTTTTGAAAATGTTCTTTAGAGGATCAGGCCCAAGTAGTTCTAGGTAGGGGGAGAGAAGAGTTTTTTTAGAATAGAAGGGAGATGAGAAGAGTCGTAGCGCGCCGATATTTCGAACTAGGGGTATAATTTTTAGAGATGGTCCAGATTGACTTGATGCGCCATTTCTTTTCCATCGAGGTCGGTGAGCACAACGGTGCTGCCCGACAGGGTCTTCTTAAAAATGTAGGGGAAGCTCCAATTAGGCTTAAATTTGCCTCTGGGGTCCCAGATGGGCTCTACTATTTCTTTAAGGGCTAAGTCCCCTTCTCAAATACCGTTGTCCTTGACTCTCTTATTGAAGGATCGCTCTATATGGTGATGGTACCCTTATATGTGATAGAGATCTTTCAATCTCCTTTCGTCTAAGAGTGATAGCTCGTTATGAGGGCTTTGATACCAGTCTTCTTCGCTGAGCTTACTTTCAAGCATGATGCGTAGGGAGGGTATTTCCATCTCCATGGGTAGGACTACCTCAATGCCATACACTAGAAAATAAGGGGTAGTCCCAGTAGAGGTTCGTATTAAAGTGCGGTAGCCCCAGAGGGCGTAAGGGATCCTGTCGTCCCAATCACGATAACTCTCGATCATTTTGCTGAAAATGGCTTTGAGATTCTTATTGGCTGCTTTGACTTCTCCATTGTTTGAGGTCGGCATGGAGAGGATTTATGTCTTTGAATCCCATACTTGTTAACCACTTCAATAACCTCTATGTCAAAATGTAACCCATTATCTGATACCAACTCGTGTGGGACCCCATATCAGCATATGGTGTTTTTCTTGATGAATTTGGCCACTTTCTTAGCATTCTGAACTGTGTATGACTCGAATTCGACCCATTTAGTGAAGTAGTCAATAGCAAGTAGGATGAACCCATGCCCATTGGATGCCTTCGGCGTAATTTTCTAAATAATGTCGATTCCCTATGTGGAAAACGTCCATGGAGAAGTCATATTGTATAGTTCTCGTGGAGGTAGATGCTGTAGGTTAGAGAACTATTGGCATTTTAGATATATTTGAACGTAGGTTGTGCAGTCTCTAACCATGGTAGTCCAATAGTATCCCTGTCAAATGATCTTTTCGGCAAGCATATGGTCGTTCATATGGGGTTCGCATTCACTACTGTGGAATTTATACATCTTTTCTTCAATGTCAGCTCTGCGATGAAGTGTAAGTGGGTTTCATTGAAGTTTCTCTTAAATAGTGCTTTATCACAGACAATGTACTGGGCGGCCAGTTTGCGGATAGTTTCTCGATCCTTCTTATCGACTCCTTGGGGATACGTATTATATTTGAGGAGGCACCAAATGTCATAGTACCACTAGCCGGTTATTTCAGGTTCTTCTTCCATGTACTGCTCGATGTGGTAGTAGTGGGTTAGTTTGTCTTATTTTTGGACAAGGAAGGGGGCTATGGTTATTCCTTCAGTTTTCTTTAAGGTACTGAGCTACTAAAGCCCCAACTATAGTATCGGTCGTGGTTAGGTATAGGAGTATGGGAAGAGTAGGCTGCGGTGGCATGAGTACCGAAGGTCGAGTTAGGTATTTCTTGATTCGATCGAAGGCTTCTTTTCAAGCTTCATTCCAGACCTTAATTGAATCTTTTGAAAGGAGTTTGAAGATGGGTTCATCGATGGAAGTCAATTGGCTGATGAATTCACTAATGTAATGTAATTTTCCATGGAAGCCTCAGACTTCTTTCTCCGTTTGGGGAAGTGGAATCTCAAGTACGGCTTTTAGCTTATCAAGATCTACTTCTATACCTTTCTCATTAACCATGAATCCCAAGAGTTTCCTTTTGGTAATTCTGAAGACACATTTTTATGGGTTAAGTCGCCTTTGGTATTGTCACAGTCATTCAAAGAATTTTCGGAGAGCGGGAACATGACCTTCTCTAGTCTTGGACTTGATATCATGTCATCTACATAGACATTGACTTCCTTGTGTATCAAATCATGCAGAATGGTTGTGGCAGCCTTTTGATAGGTAACCCCTCCATTTTTTAGACCAAATGGCATGACAGTGTAGCAAAAGGTTCTCTAAGGGATGATGAATTCAGTTTTCTCTTGATTATTAGGGTGCATCTTGATCTGGTTATATCCAAAAAAATCATCAATGAATAACTTTAGAGCACGACTGGAAGTGTTGTCCATAATCATATCGATATTAGGTAGTGGGTAATCATCCTTTGGAGAGGCCTTGTTCAAGTCTCGGTAGTTGACACACATGCAAGCCTTCCCTCATGATTTCGTCATAGGTATGATATTGTCTAGCTGTGGAGGATATTTGATCTCACAAATTAAGTCCACATTCAGTTGCTTGACTACTTCTTCTTTTACTTCGAGTCACCATTCGGTGCGGAGCTTTCATAACTTTTGTTTGACTGGTTTACTTTCCAAGAGAGTTAGAATCTCATGTTGTTATATCAGGCATATCATTATAGGACCATGAAGACATCAAAAAATTCCTTCATTAGATCTTCGAGTTACGTGCGCTCGTGCTCATCAAGGGTAGCCCTTATCCTAATCTCACGCATTTGGCTTCTAGAACCAAGATTACTAACAATATTTCATCTTCATTAACTTGAACGCGGCTATGTTGTTTGTTATAAATCTTATTTAGATCAGTTAAGACATCTTCATTTGCAAAGTCATCATCATCAAAATTTTGATTTGGATCAAGATAATTAAAATAAGGCATAGTAAGATACTTAAAATCTTTATTTATTTCATTGATAGGAAAAACAACATTCAGAACCTCATCAAAGAAGGTCTTGATTACATCAGAGTGAGAGGAAGCAACTAAAGGGGAAAGGGGATAAACATCAGGGTTAGGTAAAATATTAGCAGGTGGCACACGTACATCATGCCAGTTAAGAAGAGGTGTATAAGCATCTTTGATGAGGTAGGATCGATTGGATGATGTAGTACCTAATTGAATCATGCAGAGTGTCAGGCCAAGTATCTACAAGTTGAAAGAATCCTCGGAGTCGCTGTCCTCAAAATCACTGATATCAACTATGGGTTCCTTAGTGAGTGGTTGCATACAGTGTTGGGAATTCTCGCCCCCGGGGTAGCAGTCTTGAAAAAATATCTCCATTCCTAGTTTCATCTTCTTGTGTACAAGGTCATACCGAGGTTTAGGGAAGCCACAGAAAGGGAAATCCTTACCCTATCTGACGAACCTTCCATTTAGGGAATCTCCCAAGATAGTTCTGGTGCATTCTAACTTTTTCTTTAATCGAGTCTGATGGATCAAAATGAATTCTTCTTTTGATGGTTGATATCCCAAGCCACAGTGAGGAAACGCCTCCTTCAACACAATAGGTTCAATTGTCCCTTATCGTCTTTACCCTAGCCACAGTCTGGGTATGAAGTGCATGTTCTAGAATATTTGGATTACATTGATGTTTCCATGAGGATCATATTCTGGACAAACCCTATCCTTGAAGTCATCCCCTGTTGGGAGTAGCAGTGGTTTGACCTGGAATCCTGATAGTAACATATCGTTCACCCCGTGTTGTATATCAAGTGCCTAATTATTAGTGCTAGCATTCTCGGTGTTGTCACTGTCTCCCAAGATGGTGATAACTTGTCTATTGGAAAATAACTTCAATTTTTAATGAACGGAAGAAGACACACCTTTGATGTCGCGGAGCCATGGTTATTCGAGCAGCAGATTGAAATAAGCTGGGATGTCGATGATTTGGAATTCAACAATAGGATTTATAGGGCCAGCCCCTATTAATCTTGATAGATCACATTACTTCTCGACTTGAGTTGTCATAGGCACGTACGAAAATAGAGGTTGGAGAAAGATCGCTCACTTTTAATCCCAGGTAATTGAGGGTTATTAACGGGCAAACATTCTGAGATGATCCATTATCGAAGAGAGAGAGGGGAATAATTTTCCTCATAACTTTAACTGAGATATTGAGAGCATGATTGTGGTTGGGACCAGTCTTATGGATTTCCTCTTCAGAAAAGGAGAGAATTTAACTAGAGGTCACGGATCCAATTAGGTTCACTAGTTCTTCTGGTGTAGTTGAGGGAGGAATTGTGGGTCCTGTGAGTAGCTTGATTAGGGTGTTTCAGTGTAGTTGCAAATATATAAAAAGTCCTCATAGAGTGATGTTAGATTTAGTCTTCTTTAGTTAATCAATGACCTTAATTTCTTCAAGATTCATTTTTGGCATAGGGAGATTCTCAACACCTTTCCCTTTATCACTTGCTGATGGTTGTAAGTTTGGATTTTGGTAATATCTCCCCGACCTGGTCATATGGTTTACGAAAGAGGGGAAAAATAGAAACCCTATTTCTTCATCCATATCGGGTTGCTCAGCTGCCCTGTTGATCTCTCCTAGCAGATCCTCGAATGATATCAGTTCACATAGGTAGGATATCAAACCAGTCTTTCCTAAATTTGGCTCTTCATCTAAATCTTCGAAATCGTCTACCCATTAGGTGGCAACGATATTGTCTTCCAACGCAAAGTTAATACAGTCTACAACTTCTATGGCTTCCTCGTATAATTCTTCTCATTCGATAGGGAAATATAGGATTGAAGGGACCAGGTTCCTTTGTAATTTCAAAGCATCGAGAAGCTCGGATATGCTAAAAATATCACTAGTCTGTCGAAACAAATCTACTATGATGTGGAATAGGTCATCTAAACTGACTTCGTCAGTTGGAACTACCTAGTTGTCTGACTCTCTAGCCCACTTTCGAGCTTCTAAGAACAACTCACCTAAATGAAATTAATATTCAAATCAAAATTCTAGATTTAAATTAAATATAATAAGCCGAATTAGAAATCACTTTTGATACCCAATGGTCAAGGATTTACATCGGGACTAAGCCTCAACGCCTCCCCGGCTAAACGGCCACCCATTTACGCGACAAGTTACCAGTATATCACAACCAGATTTCTATTTCTCCCGATTATTATCATTTAAATTAGGATTTAAATATGAATAGTAATCATTTAAATTAGGATTTGAATGTGAATAGTGATCATTTGAATAAGTATTTTAATGTGAATAGTAAATTACTATTCACACCGGTGAATAGTAATCTTACATATTTCGAGGAATAGTAACATTACTATTACGACGACATATCTCAGATCATCTGTATTACTAACCTAAAAATTAACACACAAATTAGCCAATCATGGTTATTACTATTCTAAATATTAACATCTGTATAATGGAATCACACACCATTGATACACACACAACACAAGAGTTCACGAAGAACTCTTCTTTGATCGAGTTTGATATTCAGAAGGATCTGAACAGATAGACTATACCTAAGGTCCATCCTAAAGTTATATATAACACTAACTGGTATAACTTTCATAGCAAGCACGCTATTAAGACTATGGAACAAACCCTTAGTCTGAACGAGCAAGGTAAGACTATCGAGCTCTATAAATGGGATGATCTTAAAGATCATATAAAGGATAAAAATTATCACTTTATTCATGTTGGTTTAATTCAAATTGCTTTTAAACCCCTGACCCTTTCTGGTATGAATGCATGTCTTCAAGCTACACTTCGTGATGGTAGGTGTACTAATTTTAGACAATCTTTGATGGGAGCCATTGAAACTAGTTTATGTAATGGACCAGTTTATTTTGATGTGTTTCCGAATATCACTTTGTCTTTAACTGATATACACCTTTGTAAATCTTTGAGTCTTAGGGTTCAAACCAAAGGTTATAACTTTCTTCCAGGATCGAAAACTATTGGGATTATTTATAGGATTTATTACAAGGTAATGAATACTATGGCTCCCAATATTAAGCAATTGAGTCCTTTTGGTAAAACTGTGTTAATTGACACACATCTTATAGATTCTAATGTTCACACACCTAGAACTATAAGTTGGGACGAAATTGACTTCCCAGAGACTTGGGCTATAACTAATGCTGTTCCTCCTCAACCTCGTCAGAATCATGATGTTAATGACATCATTGAGGAGAAAAATGGAGATGTTTTTCTAAATTTTAGAAAATTCAATAGCTGTCAATCCTCTAGAAGTTACTCTTCCAGAACCCCTTTTGTTACCTATCCTCCATCCACTTCACGACACTCTGTTTGTGAAGATAACCCTAGAGACCTTTCATATCAAAATGATATGAATGTTCATGGTACGTTTACCCATGACCAAATACCACATGGTATTTATGAGAAGAAGGATTCTTCTCAGCGCAGGGAATCCCCTACGCCGTCTGAAATGAATGTCAGACTTTAACACTTCTTTTATTTAATGGTTTTTACAATTAATAGGAAAGAAATAAGTGCTGAGTTTAACTTACCAGAATGGGATAGTTTTAGGACTTGGTACTTTAATAAGTATGATAAAACTATGTTAGAATTTTATAAAAATTCTTTTTATAAATGGGTAGAAGAGAACCAACTGGTTACTTCTTTTGTTGTTTGGTTTCTTATGTTTACTAAAGATAGGCAACTTTTTGTTCTTGAAACAGAAAATAAACCTAAAACTGAAGATAAACATGAAACTAAATGGACCACTGTGAATAAACAGATTATATCTGTTGTTCATCCTCTGACTGAACCCCTTTCCATAGGAACTGGTAGTACCATCCAGAGTAGCGCTGCTCCTATCATAGAAGCTAGTGCCTTTCTTAGGATAGAAACTGATGACAGACTTTTTGCGCATAAGAAGGATCTGAATCCCTTGTCCAAACAAGGTAATTACACCAACCTTATCCTTAATACGATAGGTAAACAACTCAATAGAATTGAGAATGCACAGGCACATAACCCTGTTAGGTCCCCTCCAGACTTTGCAAAAAGTCTGATCAAACCTATAATTCAACCTCCTATTGAAGTAAAAGGTTTTAAGATGGGTACAAAAACTGAGTTTATATCCCAACTCAAAGAGATCGAGAAAGATCTCAAAGGGTTAAAAATTAACACTTTATCCCATGATGACTCCGAATCTGATTCAGATGTCTCTTTTAAAGATGTTCAAGGCTTTGAACAATCTTTTGGTCGTCCTCCGAAGGTTAATAAAATTACTTATAGTAATAACATTATCCCGGCTAGAAATTACTACCATAGGCCAACACCTCAGGATTTGCTCTTCGAAGAGAGCACCGTGATGCAGAATACTTTTCCCGGTAAATCTATATATGATTGGAATCTGGATGGAAAATACGAATCTCAGATTTATGAAATGCTCCATCAAATATCTATGTATTCCACCATATGTAAGCATAATGATGCTCCTGATCATAGCATTGCGCAAATGATCACGGCTGGATTTACTGGTACCATCAGAGGATGGTGGGAGAATATTATGACCGCACATCAAAGAAATGAAATTCTTACTGCTGTAAAAATTGTCAAGGATGAACAAATGCAAGACCGGGGAGTACAGGATGCTGTTTACACCCTTATGCTCGCTATTATTCATCATTTTGTTGGCAGTGGAGATTACCAAAAAGAACGTAATAGAGAATTATTACAAAACCTTAGATGTCCTACTCTTAGTCAGTTTAGGTGGTATAAGGACGTGTTCCTTGCTAAGGTTACTCAGAGAAGCGATGCTAACTCTGAGCATTGGAAAGCCAAGTTCATTGATGGCCTTCCTACTTTCTTCGCTGAGAAAGTTTGTAAGAAGATGAGAGAAGCCAATGATGGCATCTCCATCCCTTACTCGAGTTACACTTATGGTCAACTAATAAGTGTAGTCATTCAAGAGGGTCTCTCTCTTTGCAATGACCTTAAGTTGCAGAGGCAACTTAAGAAACAAAATCTTTCAGGAAAGAAAGAGCTAGGTGAGTTTTGTGAGCAATTCACTTTCGACACTCAGGGGACTTCCACTCGTAAAGTCTCTAAGAAGACTAAAAAGGTCTCTAAAAAACCCACCTATAAACGTAAGAAAAAAAGGGCTTATATTCCTAAAGAAAAAGAATATCAACATAAAAAGAAATTTGTTAAAAAGAAAGTTAACAAATCTGGCCCTAAATGCTTTAAATGTGGTAAATATGGCCACTATGCTAATAAATGTAAAATGGAAGCTAAGATTAGCAATCTTCAGATTGATGAACATTTGAAGTCCCAATTAAGCAAGCTCTTGCTTAATTCCAGTTCCTCTGAAGATGAAGAGGATTCCTCCTCTGAGAATGATGATGAGCTTTACCATATTCAAAGCTCTAGTGACTCGGATGTCTCCGAGATATGAGACTATCAGTGTAATGCATTGACCAAGAAATGCGACCATCTCCAATCCATCATCCAGATGAATGGATTAAGTCTTAATGTCCTGACTAGTCAGCAACAAAATATGATTGATGTCATTAACCAGGTTACTGACCCTGACGTTAAGCTAAAATTAATTAAGTCTTGTTATGCCCAGGAAGAAGTTATTCCTGATTCTTCAAGATTCCTTTCTAAAGAGTACAGCCTTAAGGAGGTACTCAATCGTTTAGAAAAGACAGGAGAATTTAACAAGCCTGCGAGTCTTAATGATTTAAGACATGAAGTTAACACTTTAAAAAATGAGTTAAGACAACTTAGGATTCAGCATAATAATATGCGTGATGAGATTGATAATCTCAAGAATGCACAGAAGCATTCTAATCCAAAAACTTCAAACACTACTCCTAGTACTGAAGATTCTGTGGATTATTTGAGTGTTATCAGCCGTGTAACAAGCCAAAAGTGGTACACTACTATCAACCTAGTGATTAACAAAGAGTTTTCTCTTTGTAACATCATTGCCCTTGTTGATAGCGGTGCTAATATGAATTGTATTCAGGAAGGAATTGTTCCTACTGAATACTTTGAGAAAACCACTCAATCCTTGTTTAATGCTAGCGGAGATAGCATGGGCATCAAATTTAAATTAACTAATGTTGCCATCTGTAATAATGGAATTTTTTTAGATAGTACCTTCTTACTTATTGGCGATTTATCCCAACAAATAATTCTAGGTACTCCTTTTTTATCTATGCTTATGCCTATAGATAAAATTGATTCTAGTGGTATATACACCACTATTCAAAACCAAAGAATTGTTTTTGAATTTATTACTCGTCCTGAGATTAAGAAAATTAACTCTTTGACTAATAACATTATTTTCAAAGAAAACCATCTTAATTTTCTTCAAAAAGAAATCTCTAATCTTAACATTAAAAAGAATTTAATGTCCCCTCATATCATGAGCAAAATTCAGGTTGTTAAAAATCAATTAACATCAGAAATTTGCAGTGATATTCCTAATGCTTTTTGGGACAGGAAGAAACATATTGTTACTCTTCCTTATGAAAAGGATTTTCATGAAACATCCATCCCTACCAAGGCCAGACCCAGTCAAATGAAGACTGAATTTCTTGACCTTTGTAAGAATGAGATCCAGAGTCTTTTGAATAAAAAGCTTATAATTAAGAGTTATTCTCCTTGGAGTTGTACAGCTTTTTATGTTAACAAGGCTGCTGAGCAGGAACGAGGTGTTCCTAGGTTTGTAATTAATTATAAGCCTCTTAATAATGTTTTGCAATGGATAAGATATCCAATTCCTAATAAAAAGGATTTGTTAGATAGGTTGCATTCTGCCAAGATTTTCTCAAAATTTGATTTAAAATCTGGATATTGGCAGATCCAAATTGCACCACAGGATCGGTATAAAACTGCTTTTGTGGTTCCCTTTGGCCATTATCAATGGAATGTTTTGCCTTTTGAGCTTAAGAACGCCCCTTCTGAATTCCAAAATATCATGAACGATATTTTTAATCCTTTTTCAGATTTTTCAATTGTTTATATTGACGATATCCTTATCTTCTCTAATTCAATTGACCAACACTTTAAACATTTAAAGATTTTTAAAGATGTTGTTAAAACTAATGGTTTAGTTGTCTCCGCCCCTAAAATGAAATTTTTTCAAACTAATGTTCGATTTTTAGGGCATAACATTGGAGAGGGGAAAATACTCCCCATTGATAGAAGTATTGAGTTTGCCTCTAAATTCCCAGATGAAATTAGAGAGAAAACTCAACTTCAAAGATTTCTGGGTAGTCTCAATTATATTGGTGACTATTACAAAAATCTTGCACAAGACAGTACCATTCTTTATTCTAGATTGAAAAAGAACCCTGCTCCTTGGACTAATGAGCATACTAAAGCTGTTCAGAAAATCAAACTAAAAGTCAAGCAACTTCCTTGTCTAGATTTAGCCAACCCTTCATTTTTCAAAATTGTCGATACTGACGCCTCAGACTTAGGATTTGGTGGTATTTTAAAACAAACTAATTCTTTAACTAAAAAAGAAGAACTTGTTCGTTTTACTTCAGGATCTTGGAAAGATGCTTCAAAAAATTACTCCACCATTAAGAAAGAAATATTTTCTGTCATTAAATGCATTTCAAAATTTCAGGATGATTTGTTAAATCAAAAATTTTTGCTACGAATTGATTGTAGTGCTATAAAACAGGTTTTGCAAAAAGATGTTGAAAATATTGTTTCAAAACATATTTTTGCCAGATGGCAAGCAAATTTATCGGCTCTGATACCAGCAAGGAGAGGATCAATATCAACAAGGAGAGGATCAATATGCGGAATTTAAAACTGTAAATATTATTACAAACTTATTATTACAGACTGAAATTAAAACATACTAAAACTTACAGTAAATGGAAGATTCTACCGGAATATGACCGAAATGTTCAAGCTTATTACAATAAGAGAGAGGGAGAGAGAGAGAGAGAGAGAGAGAGGTAAATGTAAGCGTACATAAAAGAGAGGGGAAACCCTCTATTTATACAAAGAAAAGGAATCAATAATTCCTAAAAAGGGGCCCTCCAAGTTAAAAGGCTGACAAAGTCTTTTGTCTTCTAACGTCGGCTGATGGGCCAAGTGGGTCCACAGAAGTCACGGGCAGCTGCAAGTGGGTCTGTGAGTCACCAGAGGGTCCTACCACTACAACCGAAAGTAGTGAGCCTTGTCCATATGCGTCGGCGAGTATCTTTCTGGGGCCGACAGGGGCCAGGTGGGCCAGCTACCTCAAATCATCTAGGCCATCCGCGTCAGGGCTAGAAAGTGAGTTATCCAACTGTCGTGTTGGGAAAGCTGAACTCAGCGAGTTGAAAAAAGCCTCCATCGTTGGCTCAGTGGGAATATTGGTGTCAAACATGTCACCAATGTAAGGATCATCTTCTGGGTTCTGGGATTCTCCGGCCAGGCAAAAGAAAGGATTATCTTTTGACATAGAAGTCATGGATGTATCATCATCATCATCCGAGGGAAGAGGAATGGGGTTCCTGTTGAGTGGATCGGAGCTAAAACTAGGTTTAGCTGGAACACTAGGAGTGATTCTGTCACCAAAAGCAGATTTGAATTGGTTATGGGTGTAATCCATAACTTTTTGCAGCAACTTCTGCTCCGTAGCTTCGGGAAAATGCTTCTTCATGGCATCTCTTAAACTGACAATTGGATTGACTGCAGGGGTCATCTTTTCTGCAGGAGGGGGAGGGGGAGAGTCTTCAACCAAATCCATGTTGTTTCTCAAACTACCTTTTATCTGGCCAATAATAGAATTCAAATCAACGCCACTCCACCATCGATAAAAGTAGATGCGTTCAAGTAGAGGAACATTCAGATTATTAACTCTACAACGCGGATCCCATCTGGAGATCCAAGGAATGCTCATCTCAGAGAAAAAGAGTAGGGTGTTTAATCCTACCGGAATTTTGTTTTTCCCACGTAAAAGAGGATGAAATTGAGTCCAAGGAAGAAAAAGTTTAGCCTTGGTAATTTCATCAGGGAGAAAATCAATTCGTGGGCCAAATTTATCCCACCAATTGATAACCCATCCTGGGTAAGATTTTTTCAAAGAGTTTGGGCACAAAACGAAAAACCAAGTATGCTTGTGCTCAGCATTATGATAATAAAAAAGCTTTTGTCCAAGCCTGGACATAATCCCAATAATTATAGGATCCACCAGCATGCGAACTCAATTTTCGCGCCTTTAAAGGATGGATTCCTCATTCTCGGGGAGATATGAATTTTTTCAAAACAGCCTTGCTATAAGCAATGGGGGAATGAGAATTTTCCTGGTGTTTATTAGTATGATTAAACACCACTGAATCAGTTTCCACGAGAATCGCCTCGTATACCGTCCGGCATTTGTCTTCTGGCACCTCATAATTATGAGTATCAAGATACAGGGACTTTATTTCCCAGGGAGAAGTAATTTTCTTCTCATCCTCATCATTGAGGATCAGTACCAATTCCGATGTCCTTTGATTATGAATGAAATTGTACTTAATTGTTTCCAATACCTCCTTAGCAGATTTCTTCTTACTGAAAGGGTTAAGAGGGGGAGCATTCTTCTTCCTATTCTTCGCGCTCTGGCGAATGAACTCCATATAATCCTGTATCGGAGGATATTTATATTCATTGATCACAATCTTTTCTTTATCAGGTCGGTGAGAATACCCACGACCTCTACCACGCCCACAGGAGGGGCCACTCATCGGTCCTGCAAAAACTCTCTAGTTAGAAAATCGGGAAGAGAGTTATTTTCCCCTTTGATATGTTCTATATCAAAATAAAAAGCCGATAAATTTGCTTGCCATCTGGAAAAAATATGTTTTGAAACAATATTTTCAACATCTTTTTGCAAAACCTGTTTTACAGCACTACAATCAATTCGTAGCAAAAATTTCTGATTTAACAAATCATCCTGAAATTTTGAAATGCATTTAACGACAGAAAAGATTTCTTTCTTAATGGTGGAGTAATTTTTTGAGGCATCTTCCCAAGATCCTGAAGTAAAACGAACAAGTTCTTCTTTTTTAGTTAAAGAATTTATTTGTTTTAAAATACCACCAAATCCTAAATCTGAGGCGTCAATCTCGACTTTGAAAAATGAAGGGTTGGCTAAAGCTAGACAAGGAAGTTGCTTGACTTTCAATTTGATTTTCTGAACAGCTTTAATATGCTCATCAGTCCAAGGAGCAGGGTTCTTTTTCAATCGAGAGTAAAGAATGGCACTATCTTGGGCAAGATTTTTGTAATAGTCACCAATATAATTAAGACTACCCAAAAATCTTTGAAGTTGAGTTTTCTCCCTAAGCTCATTAGGAAATTTGGAAGCAAACTCAATACTTCTATCAATGGGGAGTATTCTCCCCTCTCCGATGTTATGCCCTAAAAATCGAACAATAGTTTGAAAAATTTTCATTTTAGGGGCGGAGACAACTAAACCATTAGTTTTAACAACATCTTTAAAAATCTTTAAATGTTTAAAGTGTTGGTCAATTGAATTAGAGAAGATAAGGATATCATCAATATAGACAATTGAGAAATCGGAAAAAGGATTAAAAATATCGTTCATGAGATTTTGGAATTCAGAAGGGGCGTTCTTAAGCCCAAAAGGAATAACATTCCATTGGTAATGGCCAAATGGAACCACAAAAGCAGTTTTATACCGATCCTGTGGTGCAATTTGGATCTGCCAATAGCCAGATTTTAAATCAAATTTTGAGAAAATCTTGGCAGAATGCAACCTATCTAATAAATCCTTTTTATTAGGGATAGGATATCTTATCCATTGCAAAACATTGTTAAGAGGATTATAATTAATAACAAGCCTAAGAACACCTCGTTCCTGTTCAGCAGCCTTGTTAACATAAAAAGCTGTACAACTCCAAGGAGAATAACTCTTAGTTATAAGCTTTTTATTCAAAAGACTCTGGATCTCATTCTTACAAAGGTCAAGAAATTCAGTCTTCATTTGACTGGGTCTGGCCTTGGTAGGGATGGATGTTTCATGAAAATCCTTTTCATAAGGAAGAGTAACAATATGTTTCTTCCTGTCCCAAAAAGCATTAGGAATATCACTGCAAATTTCTGATGTTAATTGATTTTTAACAACCTGAATTTTGCTCATGATATGAGGGGACATTAAATTCTTTTTAATGTTAAGATTAGAGATTTCTTTTTGAAGAAAATTAAGGTGGTTTTCTTTCAAAAAAATGTTATTAGTCAAAGAGTTAATTTTCTTAATCTCAGGACGAGTAATAAATTCAAAAACAATTTGTTGATTTTGAATAGTGGTGTATATACCACTAGAATCAATTTTATCAATAGGCATAAGCATTGATAAAAAAGGAGTACCTAGAATTATCTGTTGAGATAAATCGCCAATAAGTAGGAAGGTACTATCTAAACAAATTCCATTGTTACAGATGGCAACATTAGTTAATTTAAACCTGATGCCCATGCAATCACCACTAGCATTAAATAACGATTGAGTAGTCTTCTCAAAGTATTCGGTAGGAACAATTCCTTCCTGAATACAATTCATATCAGCACCGCTATCAACCAGGGCAATGATGTTACAAAGAGAAAATTCTTTGTTAATCACTAGGTTGATAGTAGTGTACCACTTTTGGCTTGGTACACAGTTAATAACACCCAAATAATCCACATAATCTTCAGTACTAGGAGTAGTATTTGAAGTTTCTGGATTAGAATGCTTCTGGTCATTCTTGAGATTATTAATCTCAATTTGCATGTTATCTTGTTGAATCCTAAGTTGTCTTAACTCAGTTTTTAAAGTATTAACTTCGTGTCTTAGATCATTAAGACTCGCAGGCTTGTTAAATTCTCCTGTCTTTTCTAAACGATTGAGTGCCTCCTTAAGGCTGTAATCTTTAGAAAGGAAACTTGAAGAATCAGGAATAACTTCTTCCTGTTCATAACAAGACTTAATTAATTTTAGCTTAATGTCAGGGTCAGTAACCTGGTTAATAACATCAATCATATGTTGTTGCTGACTAGTAAGGACATTAAGACTTAATCCATTAATTTGGATGATGGATTGGAGATGGTCGCATCTCTTGGTCAATGTGTTACACTGACAGTCTCCGTTACTAGAGACATCTGAGTCACTAGAGCTCTGGATATGGTAGAGCTCATCATCGTTCTCAGAGGAGGAGTCCTCTTCAGCTTCAGAGGAACTGGAATTAAGTAAGAGTTTGCTTAATTAGGACTTCAGATGATCATCAATCTGAAGATTGCTAATCTTAGCTTCCATTTTACATTTATTAGCATAGTGGCCATATTTACCACATTTAAAGCATTTAGGGCCAGATTTCTTAATTTTCTTTTTAACAGATTTCTTTTTATGTTTATATTCGTTATCTTTAGGAATATAAGCCCTTTTCTTCTTACGTTTATAGGTGGGTTTTTTGGAAACCTTCTTAGTCTTCTTAGAGACTTTACGCGTAGAGGTCCCCTGACTATCAAAAGCAAATTGCCCACAAAACTCACCTAGCTCTTTCTTTCCTGAAAGATTATATTTCTTAAGTTGCCTCTGCAACTTAAGGTCATTACAAAGAGAGAGACCCTCTTGAATGACTACACTTATGAGCTGACCATACGTGTAACTCGAGTAAGGAATAGAGATGCCATCGTTGGCTTCTCTCATCTTCTTACGAACTTTCTCAGCGAAGAAAGTTGGAAGTCCATCAATGAACTTGGATTTCCAATGCTTAGAGTTAGCATCGCTTCTCTGAGTAACCCTAGCAAGGAACACGTCCTTGTACCACCTAAACTGACTAAGAGTAGGACACCTAAGGTTTTGTAATAATTCTCTATTACGTTCTTTTTGGTAATCTCCACTGCCAACAAAATGATGAATAATGGCGAGCATAAGGGTGTAAACAGCATCCTGTACTCCCCAGTCTTGCATTTGTTCATCCTTGACAATTTTTACAGCAGCAAGAATTTCATTTCTTTAATGTGCGGTCAGAATATTTTCCCACCATCCTCTAATGGTACCAGTAAATCCAGCCGTGATCATTTGCGCAATGCTATGATCAGGATCATCATTATGCTTACATATGGTGGAATACATAGACATTTGATGGAGCATTTCATAAATCTGAGATTTAGATTTTCCATCTAGATTCCAATCATATATAGATTTACCGTGAAAAGTATTCTGCATCACGGTGCTCTCTTCGAAGAGCAAATCCTGAGGTGTTGGCCTATGGTAGTAATTTCTAGTCGGGCCAATGTTATTACTATAAGTAATTTTATTAACCTCGGGAGGACGACCAAAAGATTGTTCAAATCCTTGAACGTCTTTAAAAGAGACATCTGAATCAGATTCAGAGTCATTATGGGATAAAGTGTTAAGCTTGAACCCTTTGAAATCTTTCTCGATCTCTTTGAGTTGGGAAATAAACTCAGCTTTGGTACCCATCTTAAAACCTTTAACTTCAATTGGAGGTTGAATTATAGGGTTCAATCTTACCTTTTTATTTCACCTATTAGGGTTAATCCCACGTAAGCCTAAGGTTATTCCGGTAATAATAGTTCTCTTACTACTAGTCCTAACCTTAAATCCTCCTTTATTCGATTTAAATCCCAATATATATATATATATATATATATATATATATATATATTTCCACTGTAATGAATTTAATTCATACTCGTTTATTTCCCCCATTCCATCCATACAAAATAGTATATTTCGGGTCTTAAGTATACCCTACTGCCCTCCTCTAAGTCCTAATTTATTCAATTAGTCACCACAAAAGATTTATATAAGATAGGATTTAATCAAACCTTATAACAAAACAATTATCAAAATTCCAGGCGGGTCGATCTATCGAAGGGAAGGGTCGATCGATCGATCCAACAGGTATGGGCAATTATGCTTAAACTAGCCTATGGGTTTAGCCATTTTCAATCCTCAAATCATATTTTATAAAGTCCCAAAATCCTCATAATTTATTCTAGATGATATGGTAACATATATAAACAATTTCCAATCATTAAAACATCAATAGGTTTGGATTAAGCAACCCTAATTTCCAGAAAATCCTTCTTTTATTATTTCTCCAAGAACAATATAAAAATCCCAGATTTTCTTTCACCAAATGATTCCAAAATTTCTTGGTATAAACCATATATATTTAAAAAGAGATTTATCCTTCATAATTCTCATTTCAGGGATTCATCAAAAAGCATTTAAATTCATATAACTTTTCAGAATTTTCTAAACAACCTAACATAGATAAAATACATGCTAGAACTTGAAGTAGTTAATCACGTGACTCTAAATTGAAGATATGAACCTTTGAGTATGTTTGTCTACGGGTGGTCCTCTCTCTTTTTTGGCCAAGTTCCGGTGGCGGTGATGGGGTAGAATGGCCTTTGACTTTTGGTTTCCTAGAGGTGGCTTTTCCTTTCTCCAGAGAAGTCTCTCACTCTCCCTAAGTCTCTTCCTATATTTTTTTGGTGAATGAACCTAATTGTTTCCAACTCTCCAAATTATATAAAACCTCTAAAATTCGTGGGTACTACTCACTTCCCATGTAAAATGACTAAAATACCCCTCTGGGTGTCTACTCGGCTCTAAGATGCTCCGAGACTCAAATCAAACACTTAAGTAGACTTTTTTGACTATTTAAATGCTTCCGGACACTTTGGTGCAGTCAAAATGACCATTTGAATGACATAAAAATATTTTACTTTTCATTTCACTAAAAAATAGTCCCGGCACGACTTACACGTGCGTCCCGACTTAATTATCACAATTGTTGTATTCGTCTCTCGCGATAATTTATAAAATCATAATCATATGTAAAGTCATAATAATATATATTACTTTTAATCACCAAGTAATATTCAACATAAATCACATATTACTTTACTCACGAGTAACAATTAGATCCTAATTAATTTTCAATTATCTCATAATTTATTCTAATTAATCCCATTATAAAAGTCATTAAAAATACTGGGTGTTACATGTGGTGTATTCCATAGATTCGAATGGAATTTTATTTGGTGTGTGCATGTAGAAAATATATTTTTTATTTTGAAAAAGTGTGGTGGATAATTATGTTTGGAATTTATATGCGTAACCCTCTTTTATTTATTTTTGGGCTTTTTATGAAAAATATGTGAAATACACTAATAAAAGCGTAGATGTTAATATGTCTGAACTAAAGTGAAATTAGATTATGAATCTAATGTAATTTATGCAAAAACAAGAGATTAAAAGAGGGGGAGAAGGAATTGGACCTTCCTTGGAGCTTGAGCTTAGATCTTAGATGAACTCCTTTGAATGTTGATGGATGTTGATGAGAGAGAAGGATATTTGCCAAATTTGGTGTGGAAAGGATGGGTATTTAGGCTTGAATGGAACTTCTCATATGGAACTTCGCTGACTTTCGAGAGAATGTTGCTGAGATCACTGATGGGTTTTCTGTCTGTGTTGGGAATGAGGTCATGGCCCTTATTTATAGGGGACAATGGGGGTGCCGATCGGCCTATCCCAGCGGGTGCTTATTGGCAGGTCACCCTTGACACTATGCCTATAGTCAGGGTTCAGGACATGCTAATTGGTAGTTCTGTGCGGACTTTTCTGGAAAAATGATCGTAGCGCATAAACCATTAATCCAAGTCCCTCATGGGGCATACCATTAGAATGGTATTTCATAGGCCTTCGAGAGTCCTTCATACCGCTCCCAGGTCCAAGAGTTGATTTGGATGAAATGTGGCTCAGAAATGCAATTTGGTCCTTTGGAAGGGCGATCGTCAGATGCAAACGGATTGTTCGTTCGTATGTGAAGTCAGAATCGCACACAGGGCAGACCATTGGAAAGGTTAGGAGATGTAATTAGACATTCCAAAGAGTTTCACTTGGTTTGGAAAGTTGACCTTGGTCAACCGAGGCTCGAAAGTGCCCGATAACCTCTCAGAGTAACACGTATCGTTCTTCCATATCGTAGGTCAGAATAGCACACGGGGCGGATCATTATTCTCTTTTTAGATGAAGAGTTGACTTTGGTCAAATGGAGTCCGGGAGCGCCCGGTGGGCACTGGATCAATTTTTGAGGGAAAACTAATCGTCATTCGAACGGTTATGTTGTTTCATGCATGGGGTGGGCCGTTGGAAAGGGGGTTTAGTACCCTTCGAAGATTCAATGATCTTTCGCTTTGATAGGGGAGTTGATTGGGGTCAATTTGGGGTCCGAGAACTCCTGATGGCCTCTAAATAAATTTTGGGTAGTGAAATGGTTTGTTCGTCCGAACTGTTATGCCGATTTACACATGAGGTGGACCATTGGAAAGGGTATTCGAAGAGCTTGAAAGATTCAAGGACTTTTCTCTCTGACGAAAGAGCTGATCGGAGTTAAATGGGGCCCGGGGGTGCCCGATGGCCTCTAGATCGGTACTCGGAGTGCGACCTAGGTTTGTGGTGGAAAGGGGGAGTGCTAGGGCTCTAAGGAGAGACTTAGTGGGTCCTATAATGTGGTTTCTATAGTACTGAACGAAATATTACCCAAAATATGCTGACGAATCATCATCGTCAAGCCGTCCATAAACATCTAAATTTTCTTCCCCTCAGTAGGCACCTCATATGCACCAAATTAATCAATCTCGTAAACTCTTCCCTATACTCCACAACGGTCTTCCCCTCCTGGGTGAGATCCATTAATTTCTGCCTCGTCTCAGTCTGAATGACGGAAGGGAAATATTTGTGATCGAACCGCACCTAGAAGTACTGGATAGTCATGTTATCTCTATCCTCAGTAGTTGTAATAGACTCCCACCACTGCAGTGCAGCTCCTACTAGCTTAAAAGGAACTAGTATCTGCCTCTCAACCTCAGTACACTCATACATCCTCAAGTGCTGCTGGATATCTTTATTCCATTGGCTCGCTACTAAAAAATTATAATTCCTTACGAACTCTGGAGGGTGTGCCTTCTGGCATGCATCATTAACTCACTCCCAAGTATAAGGGAATGCGTGATCTGGTGCTTGGGTCACCACCGATGCCTAGGGTGGGTCCTTCTGTACTACAACCAAAGCTGAATTTACCGCTTACACTATGATAACGGTAACCTCCATAGCATTCATCATACCTTGGGCCGAACCTGGCTCGGGATTGGATTGGGCATCCCTAGGAGATCATTGTGCACGCCTGAGAGAAGATTTATAATTCCACAGTTATATATCAAATAGTTGAAGATGTAAAATGCGTAATTAATGAATATAAAAGTCCAAAATATAGGGCTCTATATCAAAGAAAGATACTCTATAAGCATAACAAGTCGCACATATCCTAAGGACTATAAAACCTGATGCTTTGATACCACCTGTGACACCCTGCCTAATTAAATACGAGTGATCAGTCATTTATTAAATTAAATCAGAATATCCAGTTGATTCAGAATATGCGTTACTGTTGAAAACTTTATTATTAACACTAACCACCTAACATTTAAAAAGGTTTATGGCAAAATTTTATTTTTTAATTAACATAAAATAAAATTAACCAATTATTTAACATACACCATTCAAACTAATCTCATATGAAATAAAATGATGGAATAAAAATGTGACTGGAGTAAACACTTCTAGCCTAAATACGGAATACAATAATCCAATAGAATAAAATAACAACTGAAAGGAGTAAATAAATATATCGACCATCTCTGACTGTGTGAATAAATAAAAGGGGCGACATTCCCCAACTAGAGTAAATAACTTAAGATGAAGAAACGAAAGTCTTGGAGGCGTCTACTACCAAGTCCTATAACTTTCACAGCAGCTACAACTCGTTAAATGATTGGAACTCCTCTACTTGGTGTTCCTGTGGCTGGGAACCTAAAATAATTTGACAAAAGAAAAGAGATTTTAAATAATCGGGTCAGAGCCCGAGTTGAAAAAATTTTAAAAGTTAGCAAGTTCGTAAATGAAAACAATAGCACATATTGTATACTTGTTAGATATTCGTACTCTCACTTGAGATACTCACCTCCATGTAATGTGAACATCTAACGCGTATATTTAAGCCATCCTAGTCATGCTACCGCACCTAACTAGCCCGAAGATGACTATTATCACACTAATAATCTCATGCATTTACCCATATCACCCGTATCCCAAATTTTTGTAATTTTTTGGATAGTTATTCACATACACAATCGTTATTCTCATTGGCATTGTTTTTCTCACTAAGAATATTATTAAATATCATTATTTCCATATCAACTAAAGACTCACAGTAGAATAAGTAACAGATATACATATATTTATCTCTCTCTATATATATACTATTTTAGCACCCCTGGGTTAGGCCCCCCTTGGTGCAAGATAACACCCCCCCAATAACCTCCTTAGGTTCCTAATACTCATCCACTCATCATAAACCCTGTGTCACACTACGAGTACTGATCTAAAGTTACCTGGTGCTCCTAGCCACCATTTGATTCTAGTCAACTCTCCAACTTGTGCGAAGCTCGACGAAACCTCGAAGGCACTGAATCCCCTTTCCAATGGTCCATGTCATGTTCAAATTGGCCTCACGTATCGCATAAAAAATCCTTCTACTCCAAGTACTGATTTCGAGGCCATCGAGCACTTTCGATCCCCTTTTGACTCTGGTAAACTCTCCAACCTAACCAAATCTTAATGATCCATTTTATTTCGAAAGGATACCATGCGCTTCGATACCCATTTGACCTTAGACAACTCTCCAAACCAAATGAATCTCAATAAAATCTATAAAGTCTTTGAATTCCCTTTCAAATGATATGTTCTGTGCGTGAATCTTCCTCACGATTTGCATGAATGACCTATTTTCCATCGAAAACCCCTATCTAGAGACCATCGGGTGCTTCTAATCCCCGTTTGACTTAGGTCAACTACCGAACATGGGAGTGGCTAAATGGATTCTCTAATGTCTCTGAATTCCATTTCTAAGGTTCCTAGTCTTGTATGATTCAGACTTACGGTTTGCATTTTATGTCCATTTTTCCAAAAAAGTCTGTTTCGGACTACCCATATGCACCCTAGATCCCCTGCCTATCGACTGGGTGTAATTTTATTTCCCATCAAGGCATGATATATGCCGATAGGCAGTCCAGGGGTCATTCTAATAGGCACCCCAAAATCTAAATGGAACTATATAATGGGATCATGACCTCACCCTTTGGGGAGGTCCCTTTCAGTAGTCAACAAACATTCTCTCAAAATGAGAGCCTTATCTTTTCCAAAAAAAAATCATTTTCCAACATTCCCTCACCTCACTTAGCTATCCACCTCACCCTATCATATTACCTTCTTACAAATACAAAAACTAGCCTACTTACATTCTAAATTCAACAATAAAGATCAATAAGGAGGTCCATTCCTAACCCATTATTCTAGATTATTCATTCAAGTGTTATTATTCACATTTATTCTCTTTTGTGATATATTCTAGTTTTATTTTTTTATCTCACATCAAATAATAGTTTCATTACTCCATCTCCTCGCGTTATCCCCAATTGAAGATGACCAATTTTATGTCTGAGGAAAACCGTAAAGATGTCGACATGAGTGGCGGAAAGAGGGTCTCCATATCCTCGAATCACCCACATGTTCTTGGCAATAAAGGGAGAGAGAGTGGGGGGAATCCTTTTCCTCCTTCTACCCTTTGTCCAAACTTTGATCTCGGGCCTGCAGTGGAGGTATCTAACCCGAATGGCAACAATGGTGACTCCAATGGGACTTTCTAGAGCATTAGAATATATTTTCACATAGGTGTTACTTATTTACTTTCCTTATTTTCTACATGTGTACATATGACTCCACTTGTATGTTCCCTTTTCACCTTTTCTTACTTGTATATTTTATCTCATGTTTATCTTTACCGTGCTCTCTTCTCACGTGTATATAACTCTTTATTCACTTGTACATGCTCAATATGTTTCACCTTACACTCACTTGTATATATTTTCCATGCTCGCGGTTCACACACTCGCACTTGTATATAGTCTCACCTTTATGTACATGCTCTACACACCACTTATAGAGTATTCGTTTTTAGCTTCCTTAGTACACACCCTCACTTTTTTTCAGTTGTATATATCTCCATGCTCACTTACACATCTCACACGCCACTTTTACGTGATCGATGCATACTCCCACTAGCACATACCTTCACTTGTATATATTACCATGCTTTTTTCTTTCACACTACTCCATGTCACTCACTCACTTTGTACATATATCTCACCCACTTATATATTCACATGATTCTCTATCACCATGCTTATTATAGTACTCATGATCCATGCTAGCGTTAGCTTTCATTTCATGTTATTTGTATATTCTCCCTCACATTGGTAGTAATCCTTTTACTTAGCATACAAGAAACGTCCATAACATACTAATCAAACTCAAGCAGTTTTGCATGATAAATCACCTGTGCATGGCAACAATGACCAAACAAATTCCCATACTGAGGGTTCATTTTGTGATAGATGCTGGTACTGCGTGGTGTAATTAACCAAAGCAATATGATTCTCACCTTCCATTAGCCTCGTACCTTAGACATACATCTAAAGATTCCCCTGCATCGTACTGCTTCACTGAACTCATAATGGGAGGTATATAGCAGGGAACTCTTTCATGTACGTCGAGTATATAGAATTGGCTCTCACATTTACCATCCCCATAAGGTATATCATTAGGCCCTTCACGTATACTCTGTTACATCAAATGGCTTGTCCACATGTACCGATGAATGATTTCCCTTGTAGGCAAGATGTATATCGTGAAGGCCATGCCAAAGGGGGGAATCCTTTCACTAACCCACAAAATGCATAAACCTCAGATATGCATCAGCCTTAAGACACTCATAATTAGTTTGTCGGTTACTATGCAAAACTCTGCCGACATTTCAAGTTGCTATACTGCCCGAATTTTTGTTCTATTTCACCCATATTTATAGCAAGACCCTATTCATGAGCCTAGAAATAACTTAAATTATGTCTTATATATTGTACCCTATCTTTTCCCAAGGCTCAAGTCATGTCCACCATTTTCCTTGCATTTAGGCGAACCTGATATAAGTGAAACCTAATAATAATAATTATGCAGAGGTTTTTCCTTTTTTTCCCTTTTTACCAAAAAAAATACCAAAAACATATTTTTCCCTTTTCAAAATACTAAAAATACTCACTTTTTCCACCAAAAATAAAGCAAAATCATTTTTCCCTCTCAGGTCGATCACATACCCGACTTTGGCCTTTCTCCCTATTATATTTGGTCTTTCATCAAACCACCCCAATGATCCAATGCTTCATCTGTCGCTTCGATCGAATTTAAGATCTACCTCTGCAAGTTATTCATGGAGAATCTAGACTAAGCACTGAATGTTCAACCTGACTTGATGGCCATCCTAGACCAACTCACTTCAACGATTGACAACCTTAAAGTTGTTATTTAAGAGATGCAACGACATCGAGCCCAAACCCCCGAGGCCTATAAAATTGAAATCCTCTTCCTTCGTACCATGGGAATACCTACCCCTAAATAATTCTAGATCATAGAGGAGTAAAACCAAGCCCCACGTGTTGCTCCTATAAATAGGCTCCCACCCACTCAGCTCCCGATTCTTAACCTTTCCTATACAAGGGCTAATCTATTGGTTACTATGGAGCCTAAAGAAGAAGAGTTGGATAAGGTCAAGGAAGACCTCAAGCTGCTATAAAAGAAATATGACCAAGTCAGGATATTCAAAAACTACATTGATTACACCAATATGTCTCCTTATCCTAAGTCCAAATTGCTAGATTAGTTTAAGATGACAAACATCGAGAAGTTTGAGGGAAGCATGACCTCAATTGTGCACTTACGTACCTATCATCGAGCCATAACCCTTTTTTGAGCTTCAGAAGAAATAATGGCCTAGTTGTTTCAACAAACCTTGAAAGAGAGTGTTATCATATGTTTCTTATCTCTCAAAGAATCCAGAATCTGTAGTTAGGAGGATGTATCCAGGGAGTTCATGTCCCAATACAAATAAAATGAAGAACTGAAGGTCACACGTAAACCTAGATTGTCTCAAGAAAAACCTCGGGGAAAGAATCAGTAGTTTCATCGAGACGTGGAGAGAGAAATCCACCACTATGACCAACAAACCCTCAGAGGAAGAACAAATAAGCGTAGTGAAGAAGAACTTCCTACCCTATATCCGAGCATCTATGGGAGGACAATACTACCCTTATTTCAGAACCATTTGGGAGGCTGGTGTAGATATTGAATAAGGGGTCGCTAATCATAAGATGGAGTCTAAACATAAAAGGTTGACCAGACAATTTATGCCTAAGAAGTATGTCAAACCATCCAATACCTAGGTATCTACAATCAATAACATATCCCAACCTGCCACTTCATGGACACCTAAAAGTCACCCCAATCCTACCATAAAATATTATATTTAACTCCACGCTCCCTTGTCAAAAGTCTACCAAGCCCTGATATCTCAAAACCTCATCAACCAATTGGAACTCCAACCATTGCCAAATTACGTTCCTAATAACTTCAAACATGATGCTCACTACAACATTTATGAAATCGGGAGCCATACCACAAATCAGTGTTTTTATCTCAAAAACATAATCTAAGGTCTCATAAACCATGGCGTCATTGCTCCACCAACTAACACTAAACCCAACACTCTCATAAAATCTCCCAACACATGGAACTAGAGTGGATGCCATATTATTGGAAAATAACCCAAAGTTAGAACCCTCTTCATAAACCCTACTTTTCAAAATACCCAACATATATAAAATCTCACCCAAACCTCTCAAATATTGCCCATCCTTTCTCTTATATCCCACGAAAATCATTGATCACGCTCTATCACTCCTCGCATGAGCCTGTATTATCGTTTGCACCCGATCAGAGGCGGAGGCATGGAACTACCCGCGGTACTAAACCGACATTGAAGGTTTGGGATGAAATTAAACACAACTATTGACTATGAATGGTTCAGTGACCTGTTTATAGAAGCCTAAAATTAGGCTCGAGAATCAGACGAATGGGTGGTACCCATAGAAGAAATCAACGTGGATGATTTCGTGGAGACCATGTTAGATATTTTTTTCTAGAAAGGGAAGATATGCAGGATCCCCGAGTTAATTAAAGCCTTGCAACTCCAGGGCCATCTAGTCTCTTCAGTCCTGCACTTCCCCACTGAGTGGGAAGACGTATATGATGAAGCCACAAAGGTGGTTGAGTGCATCAACTACTCTTGGAAGGAGGAAACCATCACTACTATCTAGGGTGATGATTGTAAAGGCTCAAACAGTGAATTAAAGGGCAAATTTTAGAACCATGGTATGACTCCACTAATAAAAAGATGCAACCAAGGATGTAAATATTTTTACAAGACGAGAACATCTAGGGAAAATAATGGAAACATGAGGTGGAACCTCATATTAGACGAGGCCATGGAAAACACTGAAAAATCTAAGGGTAATGATGTTGATGAGTCCTTCGACCTACACACACTGACGCTCACCAAGAATTTGCACCATCAAACCCCTTTATAAAAATTACCACTTTCGAAGCACCTAACCTTAACTAGCATGCCATCCCGATACAGCCTGCTCAAGCCCAGCTAAATCGTGTTATACACACCATTCAAGAAATCCCCAAGCATGTTTCCATTTCGCTTATTTTTTATATCACTGTACATGATGCCTCTTTTGATGAGGTTCTCAATTTTATATTTCCTGAGAATGAAATAAATGAATATTTTGAGTATCTTGATGTGCCTTGCATTAATTTCATTGATTCTAATCAAACTTTTAATGATTGTGATTTAGTAAATGAACAATTATTAATTGATATCAATAAGGAAAAAAACATAACCACATTTAAACTAAGGATGATGGGACTGTCGTTATTATTCTCGATTTTAGTAATCATCTTCACGAGATAAGGATAGGATCCACACTCAATGAGCATGAGCGGGCAAAATTCAAAGAGATTCTGAAAGATTCCATGGAAATATTTTCATGGTCTTATGACGACATGCCCAACATTGACACATAGATAGCTCTGCACGAGATCCCCACATTCCTAGAAAGCCAATCTGTCAAATGAAAACTGATGAAGCTCCGATTAGAATGGTCCCTAAAGGTTAAGGAAGTATTAGTCAAATAGTTGAATGGGGGATGCATTCGCATAGTCGAATACCTTACATTGATGTAAATATCATCCCCGTGTTGAAATCGAGAGGAAAATTTCGTATGTGGGTCGACTATCGAGATCTGAATAAGGCATCCCCGAAAGATAACTACCCTCTACCTAACATCAACATAATCATAGATAACATGGTCAGCCATGCCTCTAAGTCATTTTTTGACAGATTCGTCAGTTATAACCAGATCAAAATGTACCCTAACCACTAGGAGAAAACTGCCTTCATCGCCCCATGGGGAATTTTCTGCGACACAGTCATGTCATTTTGGATTAAAAAAACATAGTGGGGCTACCTACCAAAGGGACTCTATAACCAACTCACATGATCTAATCCACAAAGAAATAGAGGTTTATACTGAAGACATGATCATCAAGTCCAAGACAAGAAAGGGTCATATCCCCTCCCTGAGAAAGTTCTTCGTGCGACTGCGACAGTACTAGATGCGGCTCTACGCACAAAATTATTTCTTCGGCATCACTAAGGGAATACTCCTTGGATTCATGGTCAATAATAAAGGGATTGAATTACACCCAGACAAACTAAAATCCACACTATATATGCCACCACCCCAGACGGAGAAGGAAGTATAAGAATTGTTAACTACAATACATTAGTCAGTTCATCAGCCAACTAAGCTTTATCTGCGAACCCATTTTCAAACTTCTTCGGAAGGACTCAACCAATGTTTGAAATGAGTCATTCTAAGAAGCCTTAGATTATAAAAAATGATAACTCACCCGACCTCTGGTGCTCATCCTTCGCACCTAGGTCTTCCTCTCCTCCTATACTTGACTGTAATCGATACCGTAGTAAGGGCTTTAGTATCCCAATACATTGAGGAATGTCACAAGGAAAGATATATGTACTACTCTAGTCGAAAGATAGTTGGGTACGAAGTCAACTACAATGCCTTGGAGAAAGCGTGCATCGCCCAGGTCTGGGTCATGCAGAAAATATAGATATACATGATTGCATTTCACATCATACTCGTATCCCTCATGGATCCCATAAAATACCTGCTAGAGAAACCCACTTTGTCAAGACGAATGGACCACTGATTCATATTGCTAATCGAGTTCAACATTGTGTATGTCACACAGAAAGCCATGAAGGGGATGGACATCTCCAAATACATTGCTTATCATCCCATAGAAAGAATCGAGGTTTGGGTCTCTGAATTTACAGACGAAGACATCCTCTGCACCTCCCAGAAGGACCTTAGATGAAATATGTTTTTCGATGGAGCTGCAACAAGAAAGGGAATGTCAATGGTATACTCATGATCGTCCCTAATGAATCTCATACCCTCATTGCCATTAAGCTTTACTTCCCTTGCACCAATAACATGACAGAGTCTGAGGCATGCATAGTGGTTCTCAGGATCGCCCTCAAAAAAGGATCAAAGAAATTTAAGTCTATTGGGACTCTAACCTTATTGTTGGATAAATCCTCATAAAATGGAATGTCAAAGACGAGAAACACCTACCCTTCCATGACCACCTTAAAGAGATCACCTACCAATTCAAATATTTCACCTCCATTACCTTCCTCTATTGAAAAATAGCCTAGCCGACACACTAGTAACTCTAGCCTCCATGATCGATGCACTTGAGGGAATAATAATTGACTCTTTTCTTGTTTAGAAACAAGATTCACCCACTAATGTTACCACATCAACCTTATCACCGAAGAAGAATCTAACATGGAGGAGTTATGGAACTATGACATTTAGCGCCTTCTCAAACATTGTAGGTATCCTCGAGATGCAAATAAGAAAGACTGCACAACCTTTTATAAATTTTTTATCCAGTACATCATCTCCGAAAAAGCATTTTTTAATAGAAACTTCGATGGAACCCATTTACATTACATAGCACGAGATGATATTGAAGGAATGATACAAAATATACATAGTGGGGAATTCAGAACCACTATGAACACTCATATGCTTGCTAAGAATATCACTGATTAAGGGTAATAGGACCACCATGATCCAAGACTGCACTACCTATGTTCGGAGATGATTTAAAAGTTTGTCAACCTCCAATACTCACCTCATCAAAGGTTGTACAACATGACATTTCAATAGCCCTTCTCTACCTGGGGCATAAACTTCATAGGTAAGGTCAACCCAAGAGCTTCGAATGGACACAAATTTATTTTGGTCTCCATTGACTACTTCACGAAATGGGTTGAAGCCGAGTCATATGCGGTATTGAATGAAAAGAAAGTGGCCAATTTTATCCGAAAGAATATCATATGCCGCTATGGGATTCACCATGAGCTTCTATTAGATAATAGATAAAGTAAGGTCACAAAATTAGTCAAGGAGTATAGAATCCAGAGATACAAATCTTCTCCAAACCGGTCTCAAACCAGTGGTTTTACCAAAGACACCGATAAGAGTCTTAAAACCATCACTAGTAAGATGACTAAAAGCTCTAGGGACTGGGATGAACAAATCCCGTATGCCTTTGGGGATACCGCACCTTTATAGGACAACTACTAGGGCTACCCCTATTCTCTGGTATATGCCATGGAGGTAGTTCTCCCCATTGAATAAGAAGTGCCTTACCTGCATGTCATGCTTGAAAGAAAAATCAACGAGAAAGACCAGCATCATAATCACTACGATGAACTTTCACTCCTAGATGAAAGAATGCTAAAAACTATATACAACATACAAGGGTACCATCATCCGATAGCGCGATCATTCAACAGGTATTTAAGAAGGATACATTACCCTTAAAGAAATTGTAGATTCCCTCTGGGACACCAGAGGGAAGTTCAAATCTAATTGAAGAGTCCCCTACATTGTGAAGAAAATCTTGTCACGGATCTCGACAGAGAAGAAATGGCGTGTCCAGTCAATCTTGATCGTCTCAAGAAATTCTACCCATAATCTGAACTCTCGGTGAGCTACGACTCTTCTCATCCGTAACACCCTGTATTTTTTATGATTTAAATAATTATGTGATTAATTATTATTGTTGGATTAATTAAATTAAAATGCGAGAAATTATTTTTTTATTAATCCAGATTAAAATAATTATTAACTAGCATGCCAAGGGTTAATACTTATTATTGAGAATTATTAAATATTACTCTGTGGTATGTAATATGGAATTATGAAATTTGATAAATTGTCTAAACTGAGAAATACAACAGTTTGGTAATTTAAGTCTGACGCGCGTGTGAGTCGTGTCGAGACTAATTGATTGGGATAAAAAGAGAATTTATTTTTATTAACTCATATGGTCATTTTGAGTGCGCCATTGATTCCGGGAGGGCTGAGATAGATAGAAAATACTAACCGGGTATTTTATTTGGACTATGGAATATTTTAGGCCAAACCGGCACCCCGTAGTGGTAGTTTTGTATTTTGGATATTGGGGGTTTAATTAATGATGAAAATAAGTAATTAAATAAGAAAGGTATGTGGGTAAGACATTACCCATAAGATTCTAAACTTAAGTGAGAAAGAGGTAAAACCTAAGAGGGAGAAGAAGGACTCCATAGGTGTTCTTGGAGAAAGGCTCAATCTTTTACATCGAAAATTCCACCAATGTGTAGATCGCGAAGAGAGGAACGTGTCTATACCAACATCACCAAAGGACCATACCCTCAATTTAAGGCAAGTGTTTATTACTTGCGTGCTTTAGTAATAATTGTGTTCATGTTAGAGTAGGTGATAACCCATTAATTATGAAAGTTAATTTTGATGAAAATTGATGTTACGATTCGTACATTGGGACTGAGACTTCAAGAGATTAAACTCCTTCATGTAGATAGGATTACATTTAAGAATTCCTGATAATTTTTCATGAATAAATTTGGATTTAATTTGGAGTTATGCTCTTAATTTAAGAACTAGGGTTCTTGTTAAATAAATTTGAGGATTTCGTATTTAATTGATGTGTTGTCAGGATTTAATGATTCTAGGTTGTTAAAAATCATCTAGATATGTTATGACATCAATTGGATTTGATGTTTGGGATTCAACAGTAGAGGTTTTAGAGGTGTTAATGGTGGAAAAATGTTAAAATCTGGATAAGAAGACGAAACAATGCCTCTCCGACGATGTCGCGTGTAGTCGTTCGAGCGAGATAGAGATGTCGAGCGAAGTTGGTTCGAGCGACATGTGTAAGTCGTTCAAACGACTAGACCTTCTAGTCTGAGCGACATGTCTAAAATTCTGGAAATTTCTATTTTTTACCCAAATTAAGCTACGCAATTAATTTGAGTGAGAAAACTACTATTTGATGGACTTAGCCTAGTGCAGAATTTTTAGGATGAATTTGGGAAATAATACATTAAATAATTGGAACGGTGTGTTGACCTTGGAGATTACATGAGTGATAGTGATCGAAGTAAATATATTGTACATAGTAATGAGAGAAAATACGTATGGAATATATCTATATGAATTGGTTGGGTGAAAACCTATGAATTTTAATAGGTGAGTGTATGCCTATTATAGGATATTATTGTTAAGTGTACTAATGGGTGATAACCCGGGGGTACAAGAATAATATCCTTAAGTATACTAATGGGTGATAATCCGGGGGTATAAGAATAATATCGTTAAATGTACTAATGGGTGATAACCCCGGGGTACAAGAATAATATCGTTAAGTGTACTAATGGATGATAACTCGGGGGTACAAGAATATTATCGCTATGTGTACTAATGGGTGATAACCCGGGGTATAAGAATATTGTTGTTAAGTGCACTAATGGGTGTTAACCCGAGGGTGTAGGATTATTATGGTTAGGGGCGCTACTGGGTCTTAGCCCGGGGTGCAGAAATAGTATATATATTTATAGGGATGATGTGACTATATGTGTATATATCTAAGAACTTATTAATATTTCTACTGTGTGAAACTTGTAAATATGGTGACAATAATAAAATGCTTTGCGCCAAGTGGTCTTAATCTAAGGGTGCAGGATTAATGTGTGTGTGTATATATATATATATGGATTATGTGACTGTATATATATTAATATACTTGGGAACATTCTACTTTGTGAAATTACTAGATATAGTATAAGTGAGAAATAAATTAATCTTAGTGGGTAAAAGATTAAACCATTCGAACGGTGAATAATGGAACTTAGTTATGTGAGATAAACTATTTATTTAACTTATTATATGGGCGATACGTGTATACTACTGGAGGATATAGATGGTAATATTATGATTTCGAACTAGTTAGGTCGGGTAGAATAGCTAGTGTGGGTTAGATGTACGTTAGGCGTGCACAATAGAAGAGAGGTGAAAATCTCATGTGAGAGAGATATATCTAACATGCACATAATACTTGTTTCATTGCAGTTTTAAATACTTGCTAAATATTTTTTAAACACCGGACTCTGACCCGTTTCTTGCAACTCATCTCTCTTTTGTTATATATATGTATTATATCAGGTGCTCAGCCATAGGAATATCATAACTAGATCTTTGGATTGCTTTACGTAATGCAGTTGTTGTGAAAGCTGTAGGACCTTGCATTAGACGCTTCCATCATTTCCATTCAGTTTTATCTAGACATCTCAGTTAGGCATGTGTCACCCATTCCTAGTTTTTATCAGAGTTATTATTCAGTTTACTTTATAGTTCTTTTAGTTGGATGGAATTTTACTAGGAGTATGTGAATTGGATTTTTGAACTGGGAGGTTCTACCCAGTCTTATTTATTTCAGTGTTTGATTCATGTTTAGTATTTAGTATATTCATGTGTATGATGAATGGTTTATATTTAAATAATTAAATTGAGAAATGGTTTTATTTGGTTATATGTAAAAAGGAAAATATTTTGATGCCTAGCTTAATTCTATATTAGGTGATTAATATGTTTATAAGTTTTTCGACAGTGATGCTATGAATGAACCAACTGAACATTCGGTTTGAAATTGGTAAATGGCTGATCACCCTATATTTAATTGGGCGGGGTGTCACAAGTGGTATTAGTGCATCAGGTTCTAGAGTCTTTTAGGATTTTTGCGGCTTATTACATTTCAGCGTAGCATTATTTGATGTAGAGCCTTATGATAGGATTGTTTTGTTCCCTTATGTATGCGACTTACATTCTCCTGCTGAGAATTATAATGTATATGACTCATTATACGAAATTTTATGTGATTCGAACACCAAACATTCTAAGACGACCAGCGAAGGCCGTAAGAAGGACTACATGAGAAGAAACTCGACAAAAGACATAAAGTAATCTAAGAATGGTGATAGTGAAAAATGTCACCATTAGGACTACTTAAGCAAGTGATAATGAGATCGTCACTCGGGAACATCAGATTCCCAGGGCACAGTCATGGATAATGGTGGAGTGAATTCAGGACCACCTAGCATAGTCGATAAGGAAAAAATCAGAGGGACTCTTTTGAAAACCGTCAATGAAGATGCGGAGAAGAATGGGACAAAGTGTAAAAGGACAATGGAAGTAGAAAATTCAAAGGAGATTGTGTAGAGTGAAGTGTAACGACACTCAGAATTAAATTTGGAATTAAATTGGTAGCTCTTAGCAGCGACATAAACTGATTAGAATCAATCACCACGTGTAAAAATAGTGTTTGTAAATTAAAGAGAAATTTGGGTACGAGTTGACCGTGAGGTCTTCCATTCGATGTTATAATAGAGATGCAAGTGAAAAATTGAAACTTATCACAGTGAGTAAGCTAGAGACCGATCGTGAGAGAAAGGTTAAATTGCATAATGAATATCGTACCTGGAAGGGGGCATAAATTATCCAAAAGGTCTATAGTTGATAAAGGACCCGTGAGTAGAATACAAGCATGGATGATAAATCCAGCTAGGATGACTGATGTTAATGTCGTCAAGGTTATACGATTACAAGTTATTGCAGTCTTTCCAGAAGAAGCGATCCAGGAGGGTTAGAAAGTCTGGTCGAAAGTTAAAACTGAACTTAACGGTGTTCATGAAACACCACATGAGAATATACCCAATAGGGAACTCTGTTAGATAATTTTGAGTGATTAACTTCCTACAAGGTGACGATGAAGTCAATCAGGGCCGGGGAGGCCACCCATAGTTTCGAAAGGCCATCATAGCCAGTGAGTTAAGACTACTCGATCCGAGAGAAGGACATTTCAAAATGGTCAGTGGGACTAGTGACAGGGAAATGGTTCGTGAAGTTTCCCTATGAGAAGACAGTAGGACTACAAGTGTTGAATGTGCCCATAATTCAAAAATGAGACTGATGAGATTGGAAATGGTAAACCTTGCCAGTTAGGCATAACAACTTGAGGAAGGAGACTTTCAGCAAAGGAATTTGGGCCAATAGAATTAGGCCTAGGAAATTTACGACCCGAGGGTGATGTGTTCAGGCTGGACTTGTGGAGTCCTCTTTAAGAGTAGCATACAGTATGTCAGGGTCGACGGGGCCCGGGATGTAAACGGGAGTTCAATGAAGCCATAATTGAGGCCTAGAGATTTTGGGCCAATGTTTCAATAATGGGCGTGAAACCCACATGATGGAATAAATTGTCCATGATGATAGGGGATAACTATAGGATGAAATCCTAAGATTTATGACGATTGCAGATGTTCATGGGTCGTGTTGGCAGCCACGTGCTAAGACCCCGTGATTTGGCGAGACTGGTGAGGTTTGGTTTCTTCCTTGGGAATAAAGGATTAATTCTAGTAATATGGGTATGTCACAACTTATATGTAAATTGGAGACCCTAAAACTCGCGTGCGGGTCGAGTTGAGTGGGAATGTTAGTTTTAGCAGTCTTGTTACAAACGTATTTCTCGTTATTAGTAGGGCATTTTGATGTTTCCCGGGAGTGAACTGGGTGGGCCCTAAGAATATGTTTTGTTGTTCTAATTTACTACTGCATTAAGTCATCTTTGGTGGAGTTTATTATGGTAATATGTAGTGATTAATTACCGTATGGTTAAACGATAGTAAATTGAGTGATATGACTATCGTGCCGGATACTTCGGGAGGAGAAATCTTTATTTTGTGTGGCGCCACCTGAAATAGGGTTGGGCCCAGATATATGTTTATAAGAAAATTTTCATGGTATTATAGGCCTCAGCGAGTATGTTTGATTGAGGGTGAAAAGTAGCATGTGTCAAATGTTGATTGTTATTTTATGTTCACCGCCTCAATTCAAAAACATAAATTACGACTGCACTTGCGATACAAGTGTAGCAGTAAGTCGGGTATCAAAATCCATAGAGAGGAGTTTCTAGAATTTAATTGGTTTAATAATCCTAAAATAAAAGTGTAAAAGATTATTACAACAAAAAGGGAAATATTTACTCTATGCGTGGGAAAATAAAGCTATACTAATAAAACGAGTAAAAACTAGCGTCGAATATCCCTCACCCGAGTTAATTAGTATAAAATGGTTACATGGATCGATGAGTTATTACAAATGTGTCTCATTTCGACGGTTAATTGAACCAAGGGTTGTCACACCCCTAAATTCCCATAAAAGCCTAATACAATTTTTGCGTCAACAAATACCCCAGAAATTACACATGCAAGGTCGTAAGCACATAACATACATGATATGACCCATCAAATACCCTAGGCATAATAACTAGGACAACGCACCCGAAATAGATCCGTAAACTCCATCACCAAAGCAAAGCAACATGCCAACCCATAATGAGTTCAATCTGGCACAACCTAGACTAAATTAGGTAAAAAGCATATTAAAAACACGGTAAAGGAAATCGGTAAATACACGCGATAAATCTACACTACAAAGCAACTAAATCAAAGCATGTAAACCTAATTACAAAGAAAGAAAATAAGGATATACAATCTATATTAATTGAGTGGGAAGATGAAAGTACAACTTACAAACCCAAATGGGTGTCAAACCAAGTGATGAAGAAGAAATGAGCTCTCAAACCCCCAAACCCTAACCTAAAAATATCTAAAGTGAATTATATATGATATTTACAACAAAAAACATTTATATAGTAAGTGGATTTAAATTAGAAAAGAAAAAGAAAAAGAAAAGAAAAGGTAAAATATTTGCAAAAAACAGGGGATCAATCGATCGATCCCTTTGATCGATCGATCGATGGTTAGAAAATGAGCCCACTATCTCCCCATGATGGCCAAACCCTGAAGGATCTATCGATTATCTATCGATTGACCCTTTTGATCGATCGATCGACCATAGCAATTCAGCAGCTATTCTTCCTGTTTTGGTTGGATTGATTTTCTCTTTCGCTAAAACTCTCGTCACTTGTTCATACGGACTCAGAATTTTGCACCGTTCACTGTCACGCAAAGCTTGAGAGGAGGGATACAACTTCCATGAAGATGTTGGGCCAGGTGCCCAAGATGTGAATTGACCGAATTTCCCTCGAACGTGCGGTTGCGTACGGATATTAGTCGAAATGCGTCCGAACTTCATACTTAGCATCTAATTACCTATAAAAGCTCAATTAACCCCTACAAAGCATGTTAACATAGAAATCCGAGGTTGTTTGATTAACGAGCATAAATATAGGGAATAAGATACTCGAGGGGGATAAAATGTGTAGGTTCGAGGGATGAAATACGCAATATTTACGTCGTATAAATGTTGTCTAGTTATTTGTGATTCCGGTGTGTAGGAATTTATTTGACTGATAAGACTTAGTGTACATTGTGTTCTTTGTCGAACAGCGTGATATAGCTAGTTAGGTATATGTAGCGCCGAGTACTTGGGTTAGTGAGAGAAACATGCTTCATGTTATGTCTAGGGACATGAGAGTGGACGAGAAAACTCTTATGTCAACATACAGAGATTGTAAAGAGGTACATAGTATGGATTGAGGTCCTTACGGACGTCAAAAACCGACTAGGTTAGATAGTAGTGTATTAAGGGGGTTTCTTGTTTGGATTTCGCTTTGTGAGACATCCCACGCATGAAACTAGCGGATGTCGGGAGTTGGAGAGAAGTTTGGTTGATAGTACATAAGTTTTGTACATTGGTTATTGTACCTATAAAAGAATATAATTGAGAGTTGATAATTCCATTAAGACTTAAGTCCAGTAGAGTCGCCTAGTCTTAGTATGATTATGAATAGAGCAATGATGTCGTTGAAATAGTGATTAAATTATAACTAGTGGGGTGGTTGAGTACACCCCTACTATATCAACATGCCGAATGTGAGAGGATTAATTAAGAAAAATACATGTCATGGGGAAATGATGCGCGAGACATAGGGTGTGTGTGCGCCCTAGGTGATCGAAGCATATTGTGAATTATGGTAGTCGTGTGAATCCGACAAGACATAGCTGAGAAAGATAGCGTTTTCTATAAAATCTAATAGAACGAGACACTGAATTTCAGAACAGGGAAAAGACTTGTGTCACGTGGTGGGGGACAAGTCACAAGTACTGCGATTAGAAGTACATTAGAGAGAGTATAAAATGTATCAGGTTCGAACTAATATTGGTGAAGGGTTATGATGTAGAGTAATATTGAAAAGTCGTCTTGCAGTGGGTCACCTAACTGTTGAAAAAAGGGTGGACAATTCGAAACCAGTAGATATTTCTTCCACTACTGAATGGGAGACTATTCACAAGGATCTTCTCATGTAGCTAAGATGGTGGACCATAGGCATCGAGATATGATTGAGTACGGACTACCATCCGCAGAAGGATGGGTAAGACAAGCGGTCTAATCGAATGCTGAAGAGTAAATTTTATGTGCACTCCTTAAATCTTCGGGGAGGAGGAGAGGAGTAACTTCCACTAGTGGAGTTGTGTTCAATAGCTCCTACTAGTTCACGTTTGGGCAGAGTACCAGTAGAGGTATGGCACGGTAAACTTGGTTGTTGTCCTACTTAATAGTTAGAGGTGGGGGACCAGCTATAATTGCAAATATCGAAGAAAGTTTTATATTTTCGTATATATTGTGCGTGAAATATATATATTGCACAACTAACTTACTCATACGAACGACACGAGATGGGGTTATATGTATCTGAAAGGAGGATAAATCTACTACGGTGCAAATAGTGGAAGGCTAGATAGTGAATATCGAAAATAAAGTTTAAATAGTGGAACTTAATCGGTAAGGCTTGGGTAAGAGCCTATATGACAAGGTAACCTGGAGTTTAAAACAAACGCATGTGAAGTGTTCAATAATTAAGGGTATTCGATAGCGTACTATATGGGTGGTACGGAGAAGTTTACTTAGGAGCGCAAGGACGTGATGCGCAACTTATGCACAAATTTTGTCTGTACCTGTTATACTTTTACCGAATTTCGGGATGAAATTCCATTGTAAGGGGGTAAGTATGTTACACCCCGTATTTTTGATGATTTAAATAATTATGTGATTAGTTATTATTATTATTGGATTAATTAAATTAAAATGCGAGAAATTAATTGTTTATTAATCCGGATCAAAATAATTATTAACTAGCGTGCCAAGGGTTAATACTTATTGTTGGTAATTATTGAATATTACTCTTTGATATGTAATATTGAATTATGAAATTTGATAAATTGTCGAAAGTGAGAAATACGGCAGTCTGGTAATTTAAGTCTGACGCGCGTGTGAGTCGTGTCGGAACTAATTGATTGGGATAAGAAGAGAATTTATTTTTATTAACTCATATGGTCATTTGGAGTGCACCATTGAGTCCGAGAGGGTTGAGATAGTCAGAAAAACTACCCGAGTATTTTATTTGGACTCCGGAATATTTTAGGCCAAATCGGCACCCCGTAGGGGTAGTTTTGTAATTTGGATATTTAAGGGTTTAATTAATGACGAAAATCAGTAATTAAGTAAGAAAGGTACATGGATAAGACATTACCCATCAGATTCTAAACCTAAGTGAGAAAGAGGGAAAACCTAAGAGGGAGAAGAAGGACTCCATATGTGTTCTTGGACAAAGGCTCAAGCTTTTACACCGAAAATTCCACCAACGAGTAGATTGCGAAGAGAGGAACGCGTCTATACCAACATCACCAAAGGATCAGACCTTCGATTTAAGGAAGGTGTTTATTACTTGCGTTCTTTAGTAATAATTGTGATCATGTTAGAGTAGGTGATAACCCATTAATTATCGAAGTTAATTTTGATGAAAATTGATGTTATGATTCGTACAATGGGACTGAGACTTCAAGAAATTAAATTCCTTCATGTAGATAGGATTAAATTCATGAATTGATGATAATTTTCCATGAACAAATCTGGGTTTAATTTGGAGTTATGCTCTTAATTTAAGAACAAGGGTTCTTATTAAATGAATTTGGGGATTTCGTATTTAATTGATGTATGATGAGTATTTAATGATTATAGGTTGTTAGAAATCATCTAGATATGCTAGGACATCAATAAGATTTGTTGTTTGGGTGTTTAGGATTGAACAGTAGAGGTTTTAGAGCTATTAATTGTGGAAAAATACTCAAATCTAGGGAAGAAGACCAAACAGTGCATCTCGCGCGATATCGCGCGTAGTCGTTCGAGCGAGATAGAGATGTCACGCGAAGTTAGTTAGAGCGACATGTGTAAGTAGTTCAAACAACTTGACCTTCTGGTTCGGGCGACAGGTCTAAAATTCAGGAAATTTCTATTTTTTTCCCCAAATTAAGTTATGCAATTAATTTGAGTGAGAAAACTGCTATCTGATGGACTTAGCTGTGACACCCCGACTAATTAAATACCGGGTAGCTACTCCTTTATTAAATCAATACAAAATGCTAAGTTGGTTCAGTTAATAGCGTCACTGTCGAAAACATTTAAATGATTACTAACCACCTAGTATTTAAAAAGTAAGTTGCCAAATTTTAATTAAGTTTGATTAACATGCAATACAAATATAATGGAAAAACAACATAATCCATTCACCATAATGAAGTAATGAAATAACCAACAAATAGTAATAAGTCCGGAGGAAAAACTCCTCACAACAATCCCACGAATGAAATAATAACATAAGTCTGAATCCTGAATTAATTACATGCCCGAAGTCTGAATAACTGAAATAAATGAAATGCCTCTAAAAGAAAGGGGCGACATGCCCTACAACTGATAAATACTGAATATGGAGTCAAGATAGATGAAGCGTCTACAAGCAAAGTCCTGTAACTTCCACAAACATCTACAACTCGTCACCTGAATGAGGATCCTAAGCATGGTGTCCTTGTGGCTGGGCACCTAAAATGATTTTTACAAAAATAGATTTGAAAGAAAATGGGTCAGAGCCCGAAAGTGGAAATCATTTTAAAAATAGCAAGTGTTTTAATAACATTAAAACATTAAATGCAAAATACATGTTAGGACGCACACTCACATGAAATTCTCACCTCTCGACTACATGTGCACTCCTAACGTACCGTACCCATCTAAATAACATACATATCTAACCAAACCGTAATAAGTTCTACCCCTTACTAGTCGATTCCCATATTACTTTCTAGCGATATCAATTAAATAGAGGCTATACTTAAACTCTGATTCTCAATTAGTAATACAATTCACTATTGGTTAACCCGTTATGTTTTCTCAAAACATTACCATAATTATATTCACAATATTAACATGAAAGTTCCCATTAATTAAGTGTATATTATTCACGTCATAAATATACAATACAAGCACCCCGAGACTAGCTGCGGTGCACACATACTCTGCTATCCATCCCGGTACATCACGTACATAAGGATCACGCATTCCGAATCTCTCAGGAATCGTTCTCAGATAACAACAATCACAAACAATGGAGGCGAACACAGTCACATCACATGGGTCACGCACATACCTACGCTCCCACAATCAGCAGACTTATTAACATCCCAATAAGTCCTTCTCTGACCTATTTTCATCGAGGTAGGCAACACAAGGATTAGAGGGCCCTAAGAGAACGTAAACCTCCCGTGATAGCAAGTATGGTAGGTATGTCATACACATAAATTCAATACATATACTAAGTAAGCACACATCTTAGTAATCACCAAAATTTATATGTGGTACACCTCTCATTCTCGTACGTACGTATAATGTTACACAACTTACATATTCCCGGATGATACAAATATACAAGCCTTAAATTATTCTCATGTTGTAATAGACACTCACGTCCTAATCCATAATTTCCATTTGGTTCGAATCACACTTCTAGGTTTTACTCCTCTATATATCTCAGATGTCCCTACTATATCAATTTATCATCAAGGGAAGGTTATCTCTACCATTAAATAAGGTTACAAGACACGCGAAATCAAAACAGGCTAAAAAGCCTAAACTGTCAACTCGTTAGAAGTCTCGTTCGAACGAGGCTGTTCGAACGAGAGTTCGTTCGAACGAACTGGGTATCTAACGAGATCTCGTTTGAACGAAAGGCATTGAATGAACATTCAACTCGTTAGAAGGCAAACTGTCCACTCGTTAGAAGCTCGTTCGAACGAGCTCGTTCGAACGACCTGGGTAGGTCTTCTGACGAGGGACCAGTTTCGAGCCCAGAAATTCCTTAACTCGTTTTTCCAACTTCTCTTCACCTCTAACCTCATCTAAACATTAATCCAAAGATTGTTCAAAGCTACTAATCATACCTAAACATATTTAGGCCATATACTAACGCACGATGTGGGGTTAATTCATCCTAACCTCATTCAATTATCAAATCTCTTCATATTTCCCCCAATCTCAAGAACATGAACCCTAGAAGTTTATAAATCATCAAAGAGTCTAATTAAATCCGTTTTTGGTATAAAAGATGTATTTTTCCACTGACTAATCATCCTAACATTGTTCTACATGCAATCTTCTCATAAAAATTATAAATTTCTGCATCCAATTCAATGGGTTTTTATCATATTCCAAGAACAATGAAATTCTGTCAATTTCCTACGCATGGAAGAAACATTCTTTGTAAAAATGAAATTAAACCACTTGCCTTATGTGTATCTCTGATTTTGATGACGAATTGATGGAGTGTTCTCTCTCTCTCTCTGCAGATTCCTTCTCTCTCTCTCTCCAAGCTTTCTTCTCCAAGATGCTAAAGGTAGCTAGGGTTTTCCTTATGAACTTTTTGGGATTAAGTCTAATAACCCCCGTAGCCTATTTGGTTATTAGTGGGTTTAGTGGGCAATTACCGAGTCAGCTTTTTAATTCCCAATTTTCGTAGGTTTTAATTCCCAAAAATCCAAAATTACCGAACTACCCTTATACGTTGTCGGTGTGGCCTAAAAATGCCCCGGGACCCAAACCAAACCCCCGGCTAATGTTTTCTGACTATCTCGACCCTTCCGGACGCGTTGGCACACTCAAAACGACCATACGGTAAATAGAAATAAAATTCACTTTTTAATTAAAATAAATATATTCCGGACGCGACTGTCACACGCGTCTCAACAAAATTTCCAAATTGTCGTATTTCAATCTCACGACCAATTTCATAATTCAGTATTCATATATAATCATATATGCACATTATAATCAAATACCAACTCGCATCTTGCTAGTATTTTAATCCGAATTAATTTCCAATTAATACGCATTTAATTCAATTAATCCCATAAATAAATATCACAAAAATACAGGGTATTACATACTTCCCCCCTAAAAACTGAATTTCGTCCCGAAATTTGGAACTAGAAAGTACCTGGTAAGAACAACTCTGGATAACGTTCGCGCATCTCATCCTCGCGCTCCCATGTGGACTCCTCGACATTATGATGTTGCCACTGAACACGCACTAATGGAACTATCTTTGACCGCAGCTTCCGCTCACTTCGGTCCAAAATAGCAATCGGCCCCTCCTCGTAGGAGCTATCTGGCTGGAGATCGATGTCCTCCAAGGCAATGTGAAAATGAGCCAAATCGTCTCTAAGATATTTCCTTAGCGAGGAAATATGAAATACATCGTGAATCCGATGTAAATGTTCCGGTAATCCAAGCCTATACGCAACCGGTCCAATCCGCTCAATAATAGGAAATGGTCCCACATATCTCGGTGCCAACTTCCCTTTCTTCCCGAAAAGCATAATCCCCTTTATAGGAGATACTCTGAGCAAAACCTGGTCCCCCACTTGGAACTCTCTTAAGAACCTCTTCGCATCATCATAGCTCTTCTGCCGATCCTGAGCTACCCGAATGCGACTCTGAATCAATTTTATCCTTGCCGAAGTATCCTGAATCACCTCCGGCCGAAGTAGTTTGTTGTCCCCAACTCCAACCAACATGCTGGGGAACGACAAGGTCTACCGTACAACGCCTCAAATGGATCCATGCCAATGGTGAATTGGTAGGAGTTGTTGTAAGCAAACTCTACCAGTGGAAGATACTGCTCCCATCCACCCCCGAAATCAATGATGCACATACATAGAATGTCCTCCAACATCTGGTTTGTACGCTCGGTTTGCCCATCGGTCTGCGGTTGATAAGCCGTACTCAACCGCAATTACGTGCCCATGGCCTCCTGAAAACTTTTCCAAAACCCTGAAACAAATATCTTGTCTCGGTCAGACACGATATTAAGGGGTACACCGTGAAGTCTCACTATCTCTGCAATAAAGAGCTGGGCATACTGTCACGTAGTGTAGTCTGTCCTTACGGGTAGAAAATGAGCGACTTTGGTCAACCTGTCCACAATTACCCAAATGGAGTCGTGACCTCTCTGTGACGTAGGCAACCCCGTGAGAAAGTCCATGGATATGCTCTCCCACATCCACATCGGGACCTCCAATGGCTGTAGAAGTCCTGTCGGTCTCTGATGATCCACTTTTACAAGCTGACAAGTGGCGCATTTAGAAACAAACACGGCAATATCTCTCTTCATCCCGCTCAACCAATACTGTCGTCTCATGTCTTGGTACATTTTGTCCCCACCGGGATGTACCACGAATCGTGAGCCGTGCGACTCTGCCATCACCTCGTGTCGCAATTCCTCCCCTTCCGAAACTACTAATCTCCCATTGAAGTGTAATCCCCCGTCTGAGCTAAAGGTATAGGATTCGGCTCCCTCTGCGAGTAATCGAACTATCAGCTCCTGACAGAATGAGTCATCTGCTTGTGCCTTTACCACTCTCGTGACAATCTGCGGCGTAACAGTCATTATCGACATGAATGATCGGGCCACTGCATCCTGGTGTCCCAATTCTTTCCACTTGGCCTTCCACACCCCTGCCACCTCATCAACAGGTCTACGGCTCAACGCGTCTGCTACCACGTTAGCCTTCCCCGAGTGGTATTGGATATCAAACTGATAATCTTTCACGAACTCAAGCCACCTTCGCTGCCACATATTCAACTCCTTTTGCGTGAATAGGTACTGTAGGGACTTGTGGTCCGTGAACAGTCAAAACTTCTCCCCCAAAAGGTAATGTCTCCATATCCGAAGGGTAAATACAACAGCCGCCAACTCCAAATCATGAGTGGGGTAATTCTTCTCGTGAGGCTTTAGCTTACGGGAACCATAAGATATGGCCTGACTCTCCTACTGCAAGACACCTCCAAGTCCTTATAAGGACGCATCGGTGTAGACTAGATACTCAACTCCCGGTCTCGGCAATGCTAACACAGGTGCTGAGGTCAACTTATCCTTCAACTCATCGAATGCCAACTGACAGGCATCACTCCAGATAAACGACACACCTTTACGAGTCAGATGTGTCAAAGGACCTGTTATCTTCGAAAATTCCCGAATGAACCTCCTGTAGTATCCTGCTAGACCCAAGAAACTACTGATCTCCGTTGGTGTCGTGGGCTGTCCCCACTCCCTCACCGCGGATACCTTCCCTGGATCAACAGATATCCCCCGATCAGAAATAATGTGTCCCAAAAACTCGACCTCCTTCAGCCAAAACCCGCACTTCTCATACTTTGCATACAGCTCGTTCTAATGTAGTGTCTGTAAAACTTGCCTCAAATGCTCGGCGTGCTCCTCCTCTGTCTGGGAGTAAACCAGAATATCATCAATGAAGACAATGACAAACTGATCTAAGAAATCTCTGAACATCCTATTCATCAAGTCCATAAACACTGCTGGAGCGTTGGTCAAACCAAAAGGCATAACCCGAAACTCGTAAGAACCATATCTCGTTAAGAACGCAGTCTTCGAGACATCCTCTTCCCTGATACGCAACTGATGGTATCCCGATCGCTAATCAATCTTCGAGAAGAAAGAAGCTCCTCTCAACTGGTCGAATAGGTCATCGATTCGAGGCAACGGATACTTATTCCGTATCGTGACCTTATTCAACTCTCGGTAATCCACACACAATCTCAGTGAACCATCTCTCTTCTTCACGAACAACACAGGGGCACCCCACGGTGAAGTACTCCTCCGTATAAACCTCTGACCCAACAACTGCTCAATCTGATCCCGTAACTCCCTCATCTCAGCTGGAGCCATACGGTACGGTGCGCGTGCTATAGGTCTCGTATCTGGCAATAAGTCTATGACAAAGTCTATCTCTCGACTGGGGGGTAGGCTTGGTATCTACTGAAACACATCTGAGCACTCCCTGACAACTGGGATCGAATATAAAGGAATCACAACCTCCTTAGAGGTATCCTCCTCTATGTAATACAAATGAGCGGTCGAACCTCCCTCTGGGCGAGGCATCGCCACTACAAACATCTCTTGCCCCGGAATGGCAAAAACAATGCTCCCACCGAAGCAATCAATCATGGCTCTATAATCAGCGAGCCAATCCATACCGATAATCACATCGTGCACATGCATATCTAATACCAACATGTCTGCAGGTAATACTAGACTACCAATCTCTACCCCCACTCCCCGGCATATAAAGAAAATAAGTGACCCACTCCCTAATGGTGAGTCTACACACGTCACTGTGCTCTCTGCTGTGGCTAACAATCCTAAGGCTTTCGCAAAATGTGTAGCTATAAAATAATGCGTTGCCCCCGTATCAAACAAAACCCGACCCATAGTACCATGGATAGGAAACATACCCTCAATAGCGGGTGGTGCCTGTGGAGCTGCTGCCTCGTGGACGTTATAGACACGTCCATACTGTAACTGCCCCTGCTGCACAGGAACTGCTGGAATGGCTGGAAGTGCTGGCACCTGGGCTGGAGCTGGGAGGGCAGGTGGAAAAAGTGGCCTCTGTGTCTCATGTCGAGCACCCTGCTGCTGCTGCGGGGCCCTGCCCCTATCAGGACAGTCCTGGCGTTTATGGCCAGTCTTTCCACAAACGAAACACTTCCCCGGGAAGTTCCCCCCTCTCTGTCCCTGCTGCCCCCGGCCCTGGTGGCCGTTACCGTTCCTCCACTGGCCCTACTGGCCCTGTTGAAACTGCTGTTGACCATTCTGACCCTGCTAGTTTTTATGGCCGTTCGGACCCTGATGGCCCTGCCGGAAACCTCCATGTCCGTACCTGAAATTTCCCGACCTGAACCTCTTGTGATCCCCCTGCTGGGAACCCTGGTCACCCTGTCTCTACCCCTGAACATATTGTGCCCCACTGGCACCATTTCCTCCAGTCCTGCCCTGATGGCTGGACTCTCCTGACCTCTTGCCCTCAGCCATGTGAAACCGATGGTCCTGGCAGTGTAACAGTGTAGCGTTAACCATATCAGAGTAAGTGGCCAACGATAGGTTCCCCAACAAATGCTGACGGATCCTCCAAGTCAACCCGTCTGTAAATTTCTGTATCTTCTTCTCTTCCGTCGGTATCTCATCCGGAACAATGTTCAGAAGATTAGTGAATTTGGCCTCATACTCTGTCACAGTCTTACCCTCCTATCGAAGGATCATCAACTTCCTCCTCATTTCTGTATGAACAGCTGACGAAAAGTACTTGCGGTCGAACCGCACCCAGAACTCCTGAATAGTGAGAGTGTCTCTCTCCTCCACGGTGGTAATAGACTCCCACCACTGCAGTGCAGACCCCACTAGCTTAAAAGTAGCTAGTATCTTCTTCTGAACTTCTGTGCACTCGTACATCCTCAAGTGCCACTGAATATCCTTCCTCCACTGACTCGAAACCACAACATCGGAGCTACCTACAAACTCCGGTGGGTGTGCTTTCTGGAAAGCATCACGAACACTTTCCCAAGCAGACGGGAATGCATGTGCCTGAACCGGCGTGGCTACTGGCGCCTGAGCTGGTGCCTGCTGAACTACGGTTAGTGCGGCATTTACCGCCTGGGCCACAATGGCTGCAACCTCGGCGACATTCATCGTGCCCTGAACTGGTGCGGGCTGTGGTTCTGGCGTTGCATCCCTGGGAATCCTTTGTGCACGTCGTGGAGGCATTCTGAAACAAGAATAAAGTTTATAAGTTCGCAGTTATAAACTTGAAATAGCTGGAGAACGTAGCATATACAAAAGGAATACAACTGTCCTAAAATATAGGGCTCTACATCAAAGAAATCTCAGTGTAAAACATAATAAGCCGTACATATCCTAAAGGACACAAGAACCTGATGCTCTGATACCACCTGTGACACCCCGACTAATTAAATACCGGGTAGCTACTCCTTTATTAAATCAATACAAAATGCCAAGTTGGTTCAGTTAATAGCATCACTATCGAAAACATTTAAATGATTACTAACCACCTAGTATTTAAAAAGTAAGTTGCCAAATTTTAATTAAGTCTGATTAACATGCAATACAAATATAATGGAAAAATAACATAATCCATTCACCATAACGAAGTAATGAAATAACCAACAAATAGTAATAAGTCCGGAGGAAAAACTCCTCACAACAATCCCACGAATGAAATAATAACATAAGTCTGAATCCTGAATTAATTGCATGCCCGAAGTCTGAATAACTGAAATAAATGAAATGCCTCTAAAAGAAAGGGGCGACATGCCCTACAACTGATAAATATTGAATATGGAGTCAAGATAGATGAAGCGTCTACAAGCAAAGTCCTGTAACTTCCACAAACAGCTACAGCTCGTCACCTGAATGAGGATCCTAAGCATGGTGTCCTTGTGGCTGGGCACCTAAAATGGTTTCTACAAAAATAGATTTGAAAGCAAATGGGTCAGAGCCCGAAAGTGGAAATCATTTTAAAAACAGCAAGTGTTTTAATAACATTAAAACATTAAATGCAAAATACATGTTAGGACGCACACTCACATGAAATTCTCACCTCTCGACTACATGTGCACTCCTAACGTACCGTACCAATCTAAATAACATACATATCTAACCAAACCGTAATAAGTTCTACCCCTTACTACTCGATTCCCATATTACTTTCTAGCGATATCAATTAAATAGAGGCTATACTTAAACTCTGATTCTCAATTAGTAATACAATTCACTATTGGTTAACCCGTTATGTTTTCTCAAAACATTACCATAATTATATTCACAATATTAACATGAAAGTTCCCATTAATTAAGTGTATATTATTCACGTCATAAATATACAATACAAGCACCCCGAGACTAGCTGCGGTGCACACATACTCTGCTATCCATCCCGGTACATCACGTACATAAGGATCACGCATTCCGAATCTCTCAGGAATCGTTCTCAGATAACAACAATCACAAACAATGGAGGCGAACACAGTCACATCACATGGGTCACGCACATACCTGCGCTCCCACGATCAGCAGACTTATTAACATCCCAATAAGTCCTTCTCTGACCTATGTTCATCGAGGTAGGCAACACAAGGATTAGAGGGCCCTAAGCGAACGTAAACCTCCCGTGATAGCAAGTATGGTAGGTATGTCATACACATAAATTCAATACATATACTAAGTAAGCACACATCTTAGTAATCACCATAATTTATATGTGGTACACCTCTCATTATCGTACCTACGTATAATGTTACACAACTTACATATTCTCGGATGATACAAATATACAAGCCTTAAATTATTCTCACGTTGTAATAGACACTCACGTCCAAATCCATAATTTTCGTTTGGTTCGAATCACGCTTCTAGGTTTTACTCCTCTACATATCTCAAATGTCCTTACTATATCAATTTATCATCAAAGGAAGGTTATCTCTACCATTAAATAAGGTTACAAGACACGCGAAATCAAAACAGGCTAAAAAGCCTAAACTGTCAACTCGTTAGAAGTCTCGTTCGAACGAGGCTGTTCGAACGAGAGTTCGTTCGAACGAACTGGGTATCTAACGAGATCTCGTTCGAACGAAAGGCATCGAATGAACATTCAACTCGTTAGAAGGCAAACTGTACACTCGTTAGAAGCTCGTTCGAACGAGCTCGTTCGAACGACCTGGGTAGGTCTTCTGACGAGGGACCAGTTTCGAGCCCAGAAATTCCTTAACTCGTTTTTCCAACTTCTCTTCACCTCTAACCTAATCTAAACATTAATCCAACGATTGTTCAAAGCTACTAATCATCCCTAAACATATTTAGGCCATATACTAGCGCACGATGTGGGGTTAATTCATCCTAACCTCATTCAATTATCAAATCTCTTCATATTTCCCCCAATCTCAAGAACATGAACCCTAGAAGTTTATAAATCATCAAAGAGTCTAATTAAATCCGTTTTTAGTTTAAAAGATGTATTTTCCACTGAATAATCATCCTAACATTGTTCTACATGCAATCTTCTCATAAAAATTATAAATTTCTACATCCAATTCAATGGGTTTTTATCATATTCCAAGAACAATGAAATTCTGTCAATTTCCTACGCATGGAAGAAACATTCTTTGTAAAAATGAAATTAAACCACTTGCCTTATGTGTATCTCTGATTTTGATGACGAATTGATGGAGTGTTCTCTCTCTCTCTCTGCAGATTCCTTCTCTCTCTCTCTCCAAGCTTTCTTCTCCAAGATGTTAATGGTAGCTAAGGTTTGCCTTATGAACTTTTTGGGATTAAGTCTAATAACCCCCGTAGCCTATTTGGTTATTAGTGGGTTTAGTGGGCAATTACCGAGTCAGCTTTTTAATTCCCAATTTTCGTAGGGTTTAATTCCCAAAAATCCAAAATTACCAAACTACCCTTATACGTTGCCGGTGTGGCCTAAAAATGCCCCGGGACCCAAACCAAACCCCCGGCTAGTGTTTTCTGACTATCTCGACCCTTCCGGAGGCGTTGGCGCACTCAAAATGATGATACGGTAAAGAGAAATAAAATTCACTTTTTAATTAAAATAAATATATTCCGGACGCGACTGTCACACGCGTCTCAACAAAATTTCCAAATTGTCGTATTTCAATCTCACGACCAATTTCATAATTCAGTATTCATATATAATCATATATGCACATTATAATAAAATACCAACTCGCATCTTTCTAGTATTTTAATCCGAATTAATTTCCAATTAATACGCATTTAATTCAATTAATCCCATAAATAAATATCACAAAAATACGGGGTATTACATTAGCCTAGTGCATAATTTTTAGGAAGTATTTGGGAAATAATACTTTAAATAATTGTAATGGTATATTGACCTTAGAGATTACATGAGTGATAGTAATCGAATTAAATATATTATATGTAGGAATGAGAGAATAATAAGTATGGAATATATCCATATGAATTGGTTGGGTGAATACCTATGAATTTTAAAAGGATGTGTGTATAGCTATTAAATGATATTATTGTTAAGTGTACTAATGGGTGATAACCCAGTGATACAAGAATAATATCGTTAAGTGTACTAGTGGGTGATAACCCCGGTGTACAAGAATAATATCGTTAAGTGTACTAATGGGTGATAACTTGGGGGTACAAGAATATTATCGTTATGTGTACTAATGGGTGATAACCCGGGGTATAAGAATATTGTTGTTAAGTGCACTAATGGGTGTTAACCCGAGGGTGTAGGATTATTATGGTTAGGGGTGCTAATGGGTCTTAGCCCGGGGTGCAGAAATAGTATATATATTTATAGGGATGATGTGACTATATGTGTATATATCTAAGAACCTATGAATATTTCTACTGTGTGAAACTGGTAGATATGGTGACTATAATATACTGTTAGATATACTAATCCTGCACCTTTAGGTTAAGATATATAAGGATGAGGTGACTGTATATATATATTAATATACTTGGGAACATTCTACTTTGTGAAATTAGTAGATATAGTATAAATGAGAAATAAATTAATCTTAGTGCGTAAAAGATTTAACCATTCGAATGGTGAATACCGGAACTTAGTTATGTTAGATAAACTATTTCTTTAACGTATTGTATGGGCGATACGGGTATACTATTGGAGAATGTAGATGGTGATATTATGATTTCGAACTAGTTAGGTCGGGTAGCATAGCTAGTGTGGGTCATATGTACGGTAGCCGTGCACAATAGAAGAGAGGTGAGAATCTCATGTGAGAGTGTGATATCTAACATGCACATAATACTTGCTTAATTGTAGTTTTAAATACTTGCTAAATATTTTTAAAACATCGAGATCTGACCCATTTCTTGCAAATCTTCTCTCTATTGCTAAATATTTTTAAAACATCATGTTGTCAGCCACAGAGAAACCAGAACTAGAGAGTTGGATTGCTTTACGTACTGCAGCTGTTGTGAAAGCTATAAGTCCTTGAATTAGACGCATCCATCATTTCCATTCAGTTTTATCTAGACATCTCAGTTGGGCATGTGTCGCCCATTTCTAGTTTTTATCAGAGTTATTATTCAGTTTACTTTATAGTTCTTTTAGTTGGATGGAATTTTACTATGCGTAAGTGAATTTGAGTTTTGAACAAGGAGGTTTTACCCAGTCTTATTTATTTATGTGTTTGATTCATGTTTAGTATTTAGTATATTCATGTGTATGATGAATGGTATATATTTTAATAATTAAATTGAGAAATGGTTTTATTTTGTTATATGTAAAAAGGAAAATATTTTGACGCCTAGCTTAATTCTATATTAGGTGATTAATATGTTTATAAGTTTTTCGACAGTGATGCTAAGAATGAACCAACTGAACATTCAGATTGAAATTAGTAAAGGTCCGATCACCCCATATTTAATTGGGCGGGGTGTCGTATTCTAAAAAATCTCTTCATTTCCCCTATCCAGAACTATATGGGACCTGCTCCTCTCAGATCACCCTTTCCAAAATAAAACTCACATATTTTCAAAAATTCGTATAGGTATGTAGGCACCTAATGCATCAGACATGGGCACGATCCATTAATCCTCACAAATTGCTATTATTTTCTTTCCCCGAGAACGGCATTCCATCTCATCATTTAAGTAAACAAAAGTATTTTATATGCCTTAACGATTGATGTTGATAGTTCAAATACAAAAATTCATCAAAAGACACCACAAAATATGTCAAAATTGATTTTATTTCAATCAAGGAATACGATTTTACACGAAACATCAGCTACAGGAGCCAAACTAATCGCTCCTGTCCTAAACCTTCATTACAACCTACCAATAACTAAATTTACTAAAAACTCCACAATGAAAATACCAAACATCCCCCCAAACATAAATTATACACAAAAGATAAACACAACTAGCTTCACAAAACCTTTCCCTCAGCTACCTGACGACCTTGCCTTATTATTGTTACTTCACCTTGGAGGTCCCCGAGTATCCCACTCATGATAATTGTTTTGAACGAGATCCATGAAAAAATAGTCCTTAATACGCTTTGACAAAACCACCACAACTTCCTCCATGGTAAGAAAAGCAACAAGCCATCTTTGTTTAACATCCTCCTCATAAAAAATTTCGACCACTCATTTCCACAACCACTTTAAATAATTCCATATATAAACCAAGCCTCCCCTATAGATTGTGATGAATGTGTATACGATCGACAATGCTACCATAGAGGACCCTAGTATCTTCCTTAAGTACTTAGTCATGTCCTTCACTGTACGAAAATTAGTTATACGGGGTGGTATGATCTGCTCCTATCGTACTTGGTGCAGAAACCACCAAGGAAAATAGAAGGATGTCTGGTGAAGACAAACTAATCACACATATTGATAGTCCCCTAATTAAAAAATGAACTATAAGTCCCCCCACCATAGCACAGACCATCGAATGCATCGGGCCTCGTGGTCCATAATCCAGTTAACCCAGTTCTCTATTGAAGGGTCAAAACTAAAGAAGGTCCTAACAAAGAAAATGGGAACGCTCGAAAGAAGGTATTTAAAAGGGGCTACCAGGTGTAGTCTATGATAAAGCCACAGGAATATCATGACAGGTCTCCCCCATAGAAAGTTAGCCCGACCTTCCTTTTAGGCATCTAGGACATTTAAGGTTTCCCCTAATACCACTGCCACATGACTAGATTGGTAGGACAACCACACTACTATTGTGGCCACTTGAGGATCATTCATATGGTCACCTGTGACCAACAGATTCCTAGAAATCAGACCCAATGCTATAATACCGGCAAAACCTGCATCAAAATAATCCCTTCGGCACATTGAATTCAAGATTGTTAGGCGGAAAATATTTCCTCCATGAACCAGTGGTCGAATGGTCGAAAGGGAGATATGAAGCAACTCCGTCAAGGACACTCGTGGAGAATAAGATAAATTCGGCATCGCTGTAGCTACACTGTGGCTGATGTTCAACATCGCAGAGGACTCTTCATAGGTGGGGAACACCTCGTCTAGATCAGATCGAAAAATATTGTGTAAGAGGAAAAGGCCTCGGACATCGAAAGAGCAATTTGCAGAGTAGAAGAAAGCAACAAAGGAGAGAAAATAGAAGATGGTAAAGAAAATATCTACAAAGCCCCTTTTGATACTAAAAATTGTTACAAGAAGACGAACCATTCAAAGCACCACAAATTTCTTTGCCCCCCCCCCCCCCCAAGTACACAAAGTACGCAGAAAACACAATCAAAGCCAAATGAGTGATTTGGACTTGACCCTTATGCCAATAGGTAGGTCAAAAGGTATGTCGATCGGCACCCCTCCCCCCCCCCCCCCCCCCCACAATAGTAAATTCCATATTTCTTCTTTTACAATTTCCAAAATAACAAATTTCTTTGAAAGATCTCCAAGCTGTCTTTTTTGAAAAATTATTACTTCCCCTTTTGTACATAATTTCTAATGCAAATAATCTCCCTTTTACTTCGAATCCCTTTCATCCCTATTTTCCCAAATAAATAAGAAACCTCATCAGTAAATTTAAATTCTTGTAAAGTAAGTTATTAATCTAAGAAAAATACCAAAAATAAATGCATTTATTAATATATATCTATTTTTAAAATTGTTACACTTCTTGCAGGTACAAAAGACAAAAGAAAAAGAAAAAGAAAAAATATATATTAGGACACAGCCCAATCTCCTCAAAGTCCCTATAAATAACTAACCCTCAACCTATGCGTCATACAGGCTTACCCCTGCTATGAGAGTTAGACCCTCTAATCCCAGAGCTATAATTCTCTTCAGATGTGGTTGTCAACATCAGACTAGCGATGCCTGACTTCCTCACGTAGGGTGACATTGACACCATCAAGCCCTTAATGTCCCTCAGCCAGTCGACACATGGACAGTCTACAAGGAAAGGAACAAAAAAGAAAAAAAAAAGAAAGCTTGTTAGTAAAAATAAAAAATAAAGAGGGAACATATAATAAAAGAGAAAGAAATGAGTATACCTCAGTTCGGAGGGCCTAATCACAAAGACCCAACAACGCGCCCACCGGCACATGGGGGTGGTGGGGCACCAACAACACTTCCCCATAACTCAACTTAAATGATAAGAGGCATAAAATACCTAAATAAGTGGAGCTTCCTCCTCCACTATAGTCGCCACTCCTCCAGTGTTGTGGGTTGATGCCTCCGACATGTTCGTACCTCTCCTCGAAGAAGTAGTAGGTGGAGGCATAGTATCAACATCATATGTGAACGAAGGAATAAACCAACTAGTCAAAAAATCTAGATAATTTTATCCCATCGTCATATCGATGTAGATCACATATGGCTCGCCCTCCATTGTCGCTGCCTCTGCCTTATTAGCCATCTCTCTTACCCACCTCATGTACTCCGAGGGCACCGATGGTGGAACCTCTACCTCTCCTCCCATAATCTAACGCACTACCCCCTCCCAAACGTACCAGAAATAACCAAACTCATGTCTAAATATAATATTCTAGTGTGATGTTATCCTTTTTATGGGCTGGTTAGCGACAGGTTGATCGATGGTGGGTTATTACAGCAAGGCTATCGTGTTCGCTATCCTAGGATAGGATGTGTTGTTTAGCGATGTTTCACCCAGAAGAGGGTTGAGCTCGCATTTATATTATATCATAGAGGAGACTTCAGAGGTTATATTAATCTCGTTATATTTTATCCTGGTGTGCATAAAGTATACGGATATTATTCAGCATATATTAAGTTTACTATCGAGCGGAGAAATTTAGCTCATTATTGACTTAGTGCGGGGAAATTGGTGATAGTGAGACCGTGTGTTGTATAACTCCTTGAGTTATGTATGAGTGGAAGGTTAGACTTGTACGTCTGGGGATAGGATTTTGGATATTTTAGTTATGTGCGTAGGGCCTACGGATCACAATGACCGATAATGCTAGGTAGTAGTGTATCGAGGGGTTCCTTATTTGGATTTCACTTGCGAGACATCCCACGCATGAACCCCAATGGATGAAGAGATTTGGGAGATGTGTTAGGCACAAGGGAATATGTTTATCAATTTGGATGTTATACGTATGTGAGTACAAAACCATGAGCTGGGAGCTATTATATGATATAAGACATGTAGAGTTAAGTAGTGCTGTGTGGGGAGCACCAGGAAATTTTTGCACCACTAGTTGATGGGTGGAGAAGTATCGAGGAAAAACCAAATCATTTTGGTAGGATAACTGAGGTTAGCCATATGGTATAGCCACGCTAAGAATGTGGGGCCGGACTTTAGATAAGTATGTTACATGTGGGACGTTAGAGATGATTGTGTAAATGCACACGGGACATAAGGTGTATGGGAGCCCTGGTTAATTTGACCTTTTAGTATCATTCGTGATAAGAAGGCGTGGTTATAAAGATGTTAAAAATATGTCTGTTCGCCAGTCAGAAATACAAGTTGAATATTATGATGGACTAAACTTCATTCGAGGAAAGGAGGTAGTCTGACTGTGTGTGCGTCATGAGAAAACTCTTACAATCGAGGTGCATCAAAAGACATTGGAAGCAAATGTAAAAGGTATCCCATGGCAATGGAGGAACCCATAATGTCGAGAAATAGAGTGGAGTCTCACCCAGTCAAATGCTTAGAGTGGTTTGTGCATAGATAGGTTGTTGATTCTAACATATGGAAAAGATCTTAGGAAGTGTGCAGTTCTGAAGCAAACGTATGGGCTATGATTTTTGTATATCTCATAAAAAGGGAAATAAGATGTTCCATGGGAAATGAAGTGCTCAGTGTGTTGATTTAGAATTGAATGAGACATAGTGAAGTTTTCTCCAAGTGCGCCACTCGTAAATAAAAAAGGTTGGTCCAATATTTCCCACCTGAATGCTATGATAGATTGATGATTGTTGGGACATAATGGATATGCAGACTGATAAATTTCATTATTAGATTATCAAAATCACGAAGGGGATCGAATTTTCCTTGGGTTGTGAAGTGAATTTACCACGAATGGAATAATCGTTATTCGTTTAGGGTGTGATGTACTACCGGGTAGAATGCCCAAATGTTATTAAGGAAGATAAATGAATTGGCACAAGGTGTCGCACAATATTGTTGTAAATCAGGATAAGACCTTTAAGTTCCACCATGGATACGGAGTGTCAGGAGGCGATGGGGATGGAGTTACGTCCTAATCTAGTCTTGTGTCAATCATAGGTCGATGGATAGTCAGAAGGGCTGACAGAATATGGAAGAATGAAAAAATGAATGTTTTGGATTTCTAGAGTAATTGTGAATTTTAACTGCAACTGGTAGAGCTGCATGTGATGACTCGTGGAAGGATATTAATTATGAAGTGACTTCTGAGGCTTTATAGGAAGAAAAAATTTCTCACCCTTGGGATAGTTGAGAATGGGGAAGTAACAAGTTTCCTGGACCTAGAGTGATTCATGGTCCATCGACAAGGATTGAACTAATCCTCACCGTATTCGTATAGTTTCGGAACGTAGTGAGAGTATGTTAACTAGAACCAAAGTTTTGAGTCCTGACATGAATGGTTAGGGGTTACGGAGGGTGTCTCCCATGAAGAGAGATGATGTGGTATGACAATAAGGGAAATTAGCACCTACAAAAGGGGGGGGGGGGACTTTTCTAACATAGAGATGATAGATCTAGGGGAGTATAGGCTCATCGTTTGAGACATTGTTATCGAATTCACGATAGTTTTGCATTTTGTTATATAAGTGAGACCTTAAGCATAAGGTAATGTATCATAATGTAAGGGTTTGAATGGATGTGTCGCTAATCGTTGGTTATAGTCAGTAAACCTTCAGTTCAAACGGTATCATTGGTGTGTGTATAGTGGAAATACAAAAATATTAGTGCGAGTGAATTTTGGATACATTCGAATGCAGTTGTGTGTGAGGATCTGAGGCGGTAATACCGAACATATATGAATTTCAAGGATAAATTTTCGTTGTAAGAGGGGAATGTAACACCCCGTATTTCTAAGTATTTATAATTTAATTAATTTGGGTATTTTTAAATTACACGGGTGCCGTAATTTATTTGAATTAATTATTGTGTGAACAAATTATTCTGTGGTCATTTAAAATATTAATCGAGAGAGATAATGATTAATATTTATGCAATATAATTACTAAGTGAATAGTAAATGATTATTTTACGTCGTAGTGAGTGATAGTGACGTGGCATCATTTTATCTCAATCGGGAGTCGTGTGTAGACTATATGAGGTCCAGATAGGTTATTATTGTAGGATCACTCGGATGGTAATTTTGAGGTCACGGTTGGTTCCAGAAGGGTTGAGATAGTCAAAATAGTGTACCCAGAGGTAGTAACTGGGTCACGGGGCCTTATTAGTCATAACCGAGCTCACACGAGGGTGTCCAGGTCATTTAGGCTTGGCCCATTAGCCTAATTTTGGGATTAGGTAGGGGTGCAACCGGTACGGTATGGTCGGTAATGACCCCTTACCAATACCAAAACCACATTCTATATGGTAAAACCATACCGTACCAATTTACCGACCGGTACATCAAAACAAAAACCAAAACCAAACCGACCAGTTTTTCTATTTTTTCGGTATTTTCGTTTTTTTTTGTTTCGGTAATTTCGGTTTCAATTCGGTTTTTTTCGATAAATACCAGAATTTTAAATCAGTTTATGCATTCGGTAAATCTGGTATATATTTCGATATACCCATATCTAGCTGTTACAATTTCTAGCATTTCTAGCTATTACAATTTCTAGCATTTCTAGTTGTTTGGAAGAATTAGAAACATACACAAACAGGTACAATTTCTAGCATTTGTAGCATTTGGAACAATAGATTTAAACAGATACGAGACCAAACAAACCGGTTTGCTTTTGTCGGAGTCAGAGGAGAGTTAGACGAGACCAAAATGATCGGTTTACCTCCGTCAGAGACGGATGAGAGTGAGATGAGATTAAACTGACCGGTTTGCCTCTACCGAAGCCGAAGTAGAGTGTGATGAGACGAGGGAGCTGGTGCCTGAGGAGAGTGAGCCAAGATGATGAGCCTAAAAAAATGAGGGAGCTATTACCTCAAAAAATGTTCGTCGAAAAGTCAAAATCATCCACACCTCCAACACCGGAAAAACAAACCTTCGTCGAAAAAGCCAACTCACCGAAAAACCCAACTCGTCGAAAAAAAATCACCGAAAAACACGGAGGGAACTCAGATCCGAATACAGCTGGTGCTGAAAAAATTGTCACCGAAAACCCGATCTCAAAACGAAGTATCCACACCAAATTGAAAGCCAAATCTCAAAAAAAAAAAATGGTGTTCTCAAATAAAAGTCCCCAAAAAATTACTTCTCAAAATCAACCCAAGGTTGAAGAAGAAAAAAAAATGAGAGAGAGAGAGCTCAAACAAAAATGACGGCCACACTTTTTGAGAGAGAAAGAGGTAAAAAAAATGAAATGGAAACCCTAAAAAAAGATTTCTACACAAACCACAATATAAAGCCCAAAAGAAATAAGGGCAAAACGAAAATATAGCCAACAAAACAAACGCCTCTTTTTATTTTAACAAAATGCTGCCTAATTCATTTTTGTTAAATGTTTGATTAATTAAACAAAATATATGTTTAATTAACATGATTATTTAACACTTAAACCAAATACTCAAATAAATAAATTTAAATCCAAAGAGAATATAAAAACTCACTCATGAGAAATAAAATAAATATATGTAGTATGTTACCCAAAATAATTTGACACAGCACAAAAAGTTTGGTACGGTATTTCGGTACGGTAATTTTGGTACGATATCGGTACGGTAAATTCGGTAAATCGGTTTTTTGTATCTAAAAACCAAAACCAACCAAATTTTTGACGGTATTTTCGATTTCGATAAAATCGGTTTTCGGTATTTCATAATATGAAACAAAAACCATTTTTTTCCGAACCAAAACGGTACGATACGGTAAAATCGGTTTTCGGTATTTGTTGTCACCTACGTGAAATCAGACCCCTACGAATCCAATAAGGTCAGTAATTAACTTTTAATTTTCATTTGCAAAAAATCATGTTCTTATCATGGTAGATGTAGACAAACTCGTTTTGGGGAGGGTTGTCACATGCTAAAATCAGTTGTTGGGGATTTAGGCATTTGGTGTGAAAATATATTCTAAATTAATGTTGGGATGTTATCATAAGTTATTGAAATCTAAATTTGAGTCAAAATCCAGTAGCTAATCTCTTTTAATTTGGAGGAGAAAACCCAATCCGTGGATTACTTGATTTAAGTAGGAATCATTAATGTTTAATGATGTATTTGATGATTATAAACTTTTGGAAACATGTACTAATCATTTGGTATGTTTGGGTTGAGTTTTGAGACAAACCCATGGAGGTTTGGGTGAACAAAAAATGGAAGACAACAATTGGGAAGATGAAGTTTGACAGAATAAAAAAAACGTCATTTTATTTGACAGGCGAACGATATATAACACCCCGTATTTCTGAGTATTAATAATTTAATAAATTCGGATATTTTAAATTAAACATGTGTCGTACTTTAATTAATTATTGTGTGAACAAATTATTATGTGGTTATTTAAAATATTAATCGGGAGAGATAATGATTAATATTTTATGCAATATAATTACTAAGTGAGAAAACCCAATTCGTGTATTAATTGATTTCAGTAGGAATCGTTAATGTTTAATGATGTATTTGATGATTACAAATTGTTGGAAGCATGTATTAATCATTGGGTATGTTTGGGTTGAGTTTCAAGATAAATCCATGGCGGTTTGGGTGAACAAAAATGGAAAAAACGATTTGGGACGATGAAGTTTGCTAGAATCAGAACTACGTTGTTTTGATTGACAGGTGAACAATATGTAATACCCCGTATTTCTGAGTATTAATAATTTAGTTAATTTGGAAATTTTTAAATTACACATTTATCGTAATTTAATTGAATTAATTATTGTTTGAATAAATTATTATGTAGTTATTTAAAATATTAATTGGGACAGATAATGATTAATATTTATGCAATATATCTCAGTGAATAGTAAATGATTATTTCACGTCATAGTGGGTGATAGTGACGTGGCAGTGTTTTATCTCAATCGAAAGTCGCGAGTAGACTATATGAGGTCGAGATAGAAAATTATTGTAGGGTGAATCGGATGGTAATTTAATGGTCATGTTTAGTTTCAGAAGGCTCGAGATTGCCAATATAGTGTACCTGGGGGTAATAATTGGGTCCTGGAGGCTTTTTGGTCATAGCCGAGTGAACACGAAGGTGTTCGGGTCATTTGGGCTTGGACCATTAGCCTAATTTTATGATTAGGATCTTTAAACCTACGTTTTGAAATTAGAGGCAGCCATAACTCAGATTGAAAACTCGATAAATTGAAGGAAGAGAGAGAGGGTAGAAAATAACGGGACTTTAGAGACCAAATTAGAGGAGGAATTAGAGGTGCCTTGTTGGATTCGTCGTCTCCTATGTGAAATCAAACCCTAAGAATCCAATAAGGCAGGAATTAACTTACTTCTAATTTTTATTTGAAAAATCATTTGTTTATATCATGATAGGTGTACACAAACTCGTTTTGGGGAGGGTTGTCACATGCTAAATTGGGTTTGGGGGGATTTAGGCCTTTGATGTGAAAATATATGCTAAATTAATCATGGGATGATATCATATGTTATTGGAATCTGATTTTGAGTCGAAATCCAGTAGCTGATCTCATTTAATATGGAGTTTAGAATCTGATTGAGTGAAGAATTTTTATAAAAGTGAGAAAACCCAATTTATGGATTAATTGATTTAAGTAGGAATCATTAATGTTTAATGATGTATTTGATGATTGAAAATTGTTAGAAACATGTATTAATCATTGGATATCTTTGGGTTTAGTTTTGAGATAAAACCATGGAGGTTTGGGTGAACAATAATGGAAGAAAACAATTTGGGAAGATGAAGTTTTCTAGAATTAATACGACATGATTTTGATTGACAGGAAAACCGATTTGGCATCGAACCTATTTGATGTACCTGCTTGTTCAAAACATGGAATTGTATATCTTTTCGTTATGATCGCGTGGGCATCCACCTCATATTTTTTTATTTTTTTAATTAGTTGGATTATATAGGGATGTCCGTAGATGAGTGTAGGACTTTGAAAAATATTAAGGAACATTATTTTTACCTTGGAATTTAATGATAATGAATTCGGGGTATCGATTTAGGAGTGTTTAGGATGAACAACACTTGAAAATATATGAATGAATTAGAATTGGAATTTCAGATGAAATTAGGATACGGTCTGGATTGAGATGTGCTTAGTTTCTTGAACAAAAATATGTTGTCATAATATAAATGTAAGTTAATACTTATGCAATTAAGTGATGGGAAATAGACTCGAAGATTGGGCTAGTGCTACGGGAGTTAGGCATGGATTAGTCGGGTTTGATTTAATTATGTATATACGAAAGATGTGATAGTGTGTATATATACTTGTGTGTTTTATGAATATCGGTGTGCATGATATTTATGTGAAAGAATACCCCTCTAGTGCTATCATCGGAGGTTGCGCGATGTGAATGAATTCCCTGGATGGTGAATGCAGGGAGAGTATAGTCCCCAAGTTATATCGTCCATTATTTTATGGTGTGATTTATTTTCAGTGTGAGACGCTTTGGGTATAATTCGTTATCATTCTCTGAGAAATATGACTGCCACCACAATATTTGTAATATTTTTACTAAAGTTAGGTATGAGATAGTCCGACTTGTGGTAATCAGGTTAGAGTGATCATACTTGGGATATGATAGCATTGTAAAGACAAACATCCCATGAGTTATTACTCAGGAGGATGGTTACTATACGCGACATGTGTGTGAATGTTCTAGTATATCAGTACGTATAAAATACAAGTAAATAATTATATACGGGATAAATACATGAAGTGTGAATATATTTTAGATATAACTAGTGTGAACGTTATATGATTGAGATGTATTTCAGATATAACTAGTGTGAACGTTATATGATTAATTAAAGTAGAAATGATTAACTAAGTTAATGGGTAGAACAACATAAAAATCAAAGTAACGAATACTCAGGTTAGTGGGGTGATAGAAAGGTTGTAATATGATTAGTTAGGTGGGGTAGTATAAATAGTTGGGTTAGAAGTTCAATGTTAGGTGTGCACAATATATGAGGCTTGCAGGACTTTGTGTAGACGCTTCAGTTATTCATCCCTAAACGAGGTTGATGATTCGATATTTTGTTTGGGCATGTCTCCCCTTCAGATATTCAGTACTTTAGTTTATTGATTAGACCTTATGGATTCGATTTATTATTTCAGACTTGTGGTTGAATTTTATTATTGGGAACCGATGGTTTATTTAATATTATTATTTATATATTTGTCGTGTAATGGCTTCGACTTGTGGCGATGGTTTGGTTAATTAATTTTATTCCGCATGTTGTTAAGTTAAATCAAAGATAAAATTTTGCACCAACTTAATTTAACATAGGTGGTTAGTAATTTAAAAAGTTTTCGACAGTGATGCTAAAAATGAACCAAATGAGATTCCTGATTATTTTAATAAAGGACTGATCACCTATTGTTAATATAGGCAGGGTCTCATATGCATCCGAGCCTGTGTGACTTTGGTCAACTCCCGAACCCAGGAGTGGCTCAATGGATTCTTGAAGGATCTGAATTTCGTTTCCAATCATACCAAACGTGCAAGATTCAGAATTAAGATTTGAATTTTATGCTCGTTATTCCAAAAAAGTTCGTTCTGGATTACCTATAGGCACACCAGACCCCCTGTCTATTATCAGGTGCACTTTATTACCTAGAAAGGCAGGCTCTGAGTCAATAGTTAGGACTGGTGCCATGCCGATTGGCACCCACAAGCCTAAATGGCACTATATAAAAGGGCTCATGACCTCACCCTTAGGGGAGGTACCTTTCAGCAGACAACAAACATTCTCTCGAAACTAGAGTGTTATCTTTTCCCAAAAAACGTCCATTTTCCAATATTCTCTCACCTAACATTCTTATTTCACTTAGTTATCCACATGACCCATTATATTACCTTCATAGCACTACAAAAACTAGCCTACTTACATTTTAAATTCAACAACAAAGATATATAAGGAGGTCTATTCCTAACCCCTTTTTCTAGCTTATTCATTCTAGTTTTATAATTCACTTTATTCTCTTTTCTGGTGTCTTCTAGTTCGTTATGTTATCTCACATCAAATAATATTCACTTTTTATATATTATTATTGCACACAACTTATTTCATAAAAATAAAAAATAAAAAAGACAAAAGGAGGGATTATTCGTAACTTCCAAAAGTAAAACTTCAATATTTTCTTACACTTTCACACTTGAATACATTTATCTCCAAAAACCCTTAAAGAGGAGTCCTACATGAGCCCCACCCCTATGCTATTTTCAAACTACATGGACTCTGTTAACCCTTGGGCTACGTAGGCATTTTCGGGCAATCCCAAGATTCCATTCATCTCCTTTCATTTTGTCTTTTTTATTCTATTATATTTATTTTCTGAGTCTTGGACTCCTACATATTTTTGCATCTTTCGATATGCACATTTTCTTTTTCATAGTGCTTCGTGGCTTGGATAACACCTACATCATATGTTTATGACTATTTTTGGGTAGACTCCCGTGGATGAGTCCGTTTCGTCGATTCCATGATGTGAGTCAGATAATTCCATTCTCATGTTATTTATATTAAACACATGTATGCATACATCACGAAGAAAAAATAAGTAGCTTAACGTATCCCCTGAGAGATCAAAAGGGCGAAATGGGTGTCTAACACCTTCCCATTACATAACCAAGTCACCAGGCCTTCGAATAACTTGTATAGTATGCATCAGTTTGACTTCAAATCTATTCTCTCGAGGCGACAAAATTCTTTTGCCTGTTTTGAGAAAAATAGGCTAGCGACTTCATCTCTTTGTTTTATCCCTAATTGACGATGGACAATTTTATTTCCAATGCAGACCACTAAGACTCTGACATGAGTGATAAAAAATAGCATCTCCGTATCCTTGAATCACTCACACGCACATGACATAAAAATCACACGTGCATGGCATGAAAGGGAGAGAGACGGGAGACCCTTTTCCTCCTTCTCCCCATCGTCCAGACTTTGAGGTTAGGCCCGCGCTAGAGGAATCTGAACTAGATGGACACACTATTTAACAACATTTATTATTAGATACATGTTTTGGGTGGATATACAAACAACTCTAGGTGCACATATAGAGGATCTACAGAGCTGGGATATCAATTAGACCTTTATATATGATGAAAGTGATTTTCATGGAAATAACTCCAAACCAAAACATCACAAAAAACTTGACAATAACACCAAATCTTAACCCAAAAAAAACTATTTTGAATCTACGATCCAACTCCAAGCCCCATAACTAGAGTCCCAGTGTTTTTTTCCTATCTCTTTAACCAAGTAAATAGATGGAGCCTGGGGGCCATTTCTTTTTGTCTTTTTTGTCTATACGTGAAATGGGTAGGATAAGTGGGTATGTCTAGAATTATTGATTTTCAAATTATTTTTCCATAAAAATCATGGCTTGGCCACTCAAACGAAAATAAAAGGAAGTGAGAGGCCAATGTGGCAATGTTCAAAAACATCTACAATAAAAAGCTACCAATCACAATTTCCACCTAATAAAGTCTTGATGGAAAGACTCAAGTAGATTTTGTAACAACAGTTATACTTCATGAAACCATATCATCCATCCCTTTAGAAGAATAGTTTCTCTCTCTAGTATCACATATAAATATGTTTTTTGACATAGATTGATCATATAACGTATTAGAGAACTTACAATTGCTTTATTGGGAGGCTCTATTTTTATGAGATTATAGAGATAGAGGTGGTGGTCAGTAATGGGACTGAGAGTGGTGTTAATGTTGAGAAGAGGATGGTATCATACTTGCTGTGGGAAGATGTAATGGTAGTATTTCCAAGCTTTGGGAATACATTTTTTATCTAACAAACTAATGGTGTTAGCATTAGAGGGCTACTTGTAGTCATTTTGAATGTTCACGTGGTTAAGTCAGAAAATAAAAGTTATGATGGGAAAAAAGGGATAAAGTTCAAGGGGTGAAATGTGATTAACCCCATTCATAATGTTTGAGGATTTCCTCACGAACTAAATCCCAATTTGAATTATGGGTTGGGCTTTCCTTAAATACAAAATCCGTTTTGGAGTAGTGCATAAGGTCTGAAGAATGATCTCAACTTTATCAATGACACGTTGTGTAGACATAACTAACATAATAAATGATCGCATGTTTGGGATACAATTGTAAGTTACAATAAGGTTTGGGATTCTATTGTAAAGACATCAAGTTTGGGATGTTAATGTTATTATCATTTTTTATATTAATATAGTGGTGGGTAATATTCATTTTAGTATTAGTTTGTAATGAAATGTAATCCATTTCAAAATCATGTTGGTATAGTATTGTAGTATATCAAATTTTCAATCAAATTTGTGACTGTTTGTTTTTATTCGAAATGTCAAATTATAATATATATATATATACGCGCACACACACACTAGACATGTTTTGCCTATGGCACAGCCTTATAATTTCATGTACAATTATCCTTTGCTCCAATGCATTATTTTTTACAACCCAATGTACATCGTGCCTATAACTTGATCATAAATTTGGATATGCTGTTTGACCTTATTCATTTGAAGTTTAAAAGGTAATTTCACATGTACAGCCAATCTAACCATACGCATTAATCAATGTCTTATAAGGGTATTTGGAAGAAAGTTCATCCCATCATAATTCAGGAAATTGGAGTTCCAACAAACAGAATGGTAAGAGAGAAACTCATAAATATGTGGAGATTTCAACTTTTAATGAAACTTAACCTCTAGTGTGACTACCCAACACTCTCCATTGTTCGTTTAATCACTAGGACTCTGATATAAAAGTGAGACGTAGAAACCATTCATATGAGAGAAAAATATTAATTTTGATGGGTTTTCATGAATCGCCAAAACTGTAAAAAAATTGTGTTTTTCCTCTCAAAAATAGAATAATTATTACCAATTGAACATAGAAAAAGAGTATAAAAATATTAGAAAATGCATAACACAAAATAAGGCATCAAAAAGTTTGTTATGTGGAAAAATTAAGAGAGAATAATTAATAACATAAACAAAAGGAATGAACATGGAGCTGGTATGGTGAAGAGAGGAACAACTAGAGCAGAAGAAAGTTCCTAAAAATAAGGTATGAGAAAGAATGTAAGAAGTGTAGATTTAGAAGAGGATATATAGAGATAATATAATAGGCTTATAAAGAAGGCAACTTTAGTATTAGATCCCCTTCACCTCAAAAAGAGCGTTATTGGTATGTGGTAACTTTAAAAAAGGGCGATGATATTACCACCCCAAAATAATCTCCAAAGCACTACAAAATAAAAAGTCACTTTTTCCACCATCAAACACCACAAATTTAATCTTATTAAAAAGTCTCAAATTCCCTTTGACATATGTAATAACAAAAAATTTAACCTTTAACTCTTTCAAGACCCAAAAACTCAAAACCCCAAATCGTGAAATCGTCATTCACGGCTCAAGCCCTCAAAACCCAACCTCTTGTTTATCAATCCAACGTTGTTTCTATCATATACATTGTGTTTGGCCGAGTGTTTGTGGTTATTTTCTATAATTTTTATAGTTTAACAACAATAAGAATGACCATGGATGATCAAGAACTCAAAGACACAAAGGATGCTCAAATTTTATATTCCACTCTTACATTGGACTCATTTCAGGTACTAAACATTTACACACATTGTATTTAATCATTACACACCAAGAAATGTAAGAAAAGAAGCCCAAATTTTTTTTAAAAAAAATAGTTGTTATGGATTCTCATGGTCTCCCGTAACCGGAGAAGATAGTATCTCATAGTCTACATTGGCCATGGTACATTACAAGACATGGCAAAAATTGACCGTGGTTCTCACAATATATCTTGGTTGTAGTAGCCTTATGCATCATTTACATTGGTCATGAGTTCAAGGATTTCACTGTTAAATGTGGTCATGGTAACCTTCTTCACGGTTTACCTTAGACGTGAATACAAGGATTTCATGGATTATCTTAGACATGATAGCCCTATTCACGATTTACCTTTGGGTTCACTTAATTTATAAATATTAATTGTATATATTTATCTAAAATTGAAGCTCGATGACTCAATATTAAACTCAATTGATTGGGGGATATTGATAACCTTATCGTACCAAGTGATAGTGAGACAAGGATTGACGGATCATCATCTTGTACCACACCAGTAGAAGGGTTCACGAGTGTAGAACCCACGCGGGAGCAATCTACTTTTGAGCAATCTACTACATAAGGACATAACACAACTGATCATTGCTTGCGGGATGAATTTTCATACTTGACTATATCCATGGTGATATTCCACAAAAGTCCTAAGATATTTGGTGAATATTTCATAATGTGTTGTTAATATTAAATATTTTCTTCAATGTAGGGTTCATGTATAGATACAGGAACTTGTCAGCGTGCCATTTGTCAAGATCATACCTCCGAATTTTCTACTGACGAGGTTGGTTTTCTTCTTAGTCATTTTTAAGTTTCAGAGTTTAGTCTTATACACCATATTGACTAATTATTTATTTTCAATATTTATAGATAATCATCAATCGAAGTAAAATGGTAGAATGGTGCCAGATGATCTGGCTAGAAATGAATGCTATCGTGATTATACTCAAATCCGAGAAGGAGAAACCGGGAAGAAAACCTCATATAATTCTTGGATGTGAAAAAATCTCATTACACATATGAGAGAAAAGGGAGGAAACAATAAAGAAGAGAAAATGTAATGCTAGAACCCGCAAGTGTGATTGTTCGTTTAGACTTAAGTGTGTCTCGATGGAAGATGGTAATTAGGGTGTGAAAGTTATGTGCAATCTGCATAATCACGAGGTCTCCGATTGTTTAGTTGGCCACCCATATGCCGTACGGTTAAACGTGGAAGAATGGAATCTGAAAAGGAGTTAGTTTCTAATAATATTTGTCCAAAGGAGGTTCTACACACATTGAAGCAAAGGAACCCTTACTATTGCTCCTCGGTAAGAACTGTGTATAATGCGAAACACAAGATGATAGTAGCGAAGCATTCCGGGCAGAACGCAATGCAATAACTCATGCATTTGCCTTTTGAAAAACATTACATACATTGGCATCGATGTCATGAGAAAAATGACATTGTTGAAGACATATTTTTGCACATTCGCCATTTGTATTACTTTCTAAGTTATTCCCTTGTATTCTTGGGATTAATTGCACTTACAAAATAAATAGATACGACATGCCTTTATTGTAGATGATTGGGGTTACCTCTACTTATCAATCATTATGTATTGCATTTTTAAAAGGAAAAAACCGAGTGTCCGTGAAGATATGATAATCGTTGTTATCGGCTTCCAATTGCAATGTAAAAAAACTAAACTATGACTACACTCAGAGTATAGCGATCAATCCGGGTATCAAAAATCCACAGGGAATATTTGACAGACTTTAATTGATTTATTATTTATAAAATAAAAGTATAAAAAGTGATGAGTTTTAAAGGTAGAAAAGGGTACGAAGAAAATAAAACTAGACAAGAATAATAAAATTGCATTAGGGTCTCATCCCCACCATAGGCTAAACAATGTGTAAAAAGGATTTCGGTTCGAAAACATTTAATCTATCATATTCAGTTAAATGTAAACATCAATCATGAGAAAAATTAATTCGACAATAAAAGATTAAACATTTAATCGAAAATGGTCACATATGGATTAATATTGGATTATCAAACCTTAAATTAGCTACAAGACATAATTAAAGCAAGAAATTAACCTAATTAAACAAACTAAATAACTAAATAACCAACAAAAACTAAATACAAAAAAAGTAAATGAAGAACAAAGCATGAAATAAAGAAATACCGCTTAAATTAAAGGGGAAAAGATAATGAATAGTACCTATTAACATGAAATCGGTTGGAACCCTAGAGAGAGAAGCTCTCAAGGAGAAAAATCTACAAAAACAAAACAAAATGAAAGATAAGTTACAAAACAAAAAGAAATTGGTTTACATAATAAGTGGAAAAGAAAATAATTGAAAAAAAATAATATAGGAAACATTGTTGGATATCTACTTTGACTGGTCGCGGTAAGGGGGCTAGTTGACTGGGGGTTAGGTTTGAAGTCCCCTACTGTGTTTCTTGGGAAATATTGGTTTGTTAGGTCGACTAGGGGCTTACAATTGGTACTCTATTTTCTTTTGTCCTTCAAACCTGGCCCTTGTATAAATAGATCGGACAAACAGTTCACAAGGACAACCATTCAAACCTAGAATTGCTAATGGATTTTCCTCATACACGAGTGCTAATGTGAGAACATTTATTGTGTGAACATTCCCCTTACTCCCATTAATATCACCATCATTTAGCATTAATTGTTCTTGAGGTTCTTCCCTTGCCTTTATTATGATAAGAGTGCTTGCTCTTTCTCCTTCCAACCAAGTTTCTTACTGGTTCCCCTCATTTATTGTGTTCTCATTTCTTTTATGGTGTTAAAGACTCATTTAATACCAACCTGAATATTGAATATCATTGTCTCTATCTCTTATTTGTTGCCATTATTATACATAGCCTTGAGCTTTAATCACGATCCTGATAAGGGGTTACGCCTTGTTTGATACTAATCGTATTCCAAGAACCCACATCTTATAATTTATTATTTCTAAAAAAAAGTGTAAAAGGTGATGAGTTTGGAAAGGGAGAAAATGGGAAAAAGAAAATAAATATAGAAAAGAACAATAAAATGGGATTATAGTTACATCCCCACCATGAACTAACCAATGCGTAAAAAGAATTTCGGTTCGAAAACATTTAACCGAGCATGTTCGATTGATTATAAACATCAATCATGAGGAAAATTAATTCGATAATGTAATATTAAAAATTTAATAAAAAATGGTCGCATATGGATTAATATCGAATTATTGCTTTATACACTTACATTGTATGACAAAAAAAGTTAAATGCATAATATTCTGACTTCAATACACAAGGTTTTAATTCAACACATTTTGACCCAAAACCTAGATTTCAAAGCTCGAGACTCATTAATGGCGGAAATATGACATGAACCCTTAAACTAGCTACAAGACACAATTAAAGCAAGAAATTACTCAAATTAAACAAACTAAATAACGAAATATCCAACAAAAACTAAATACAAACAAGTAAATGAAGAACAAATCATAAAATATATAAAAATAACATAAATTAAAGGGAAGAAGACAAGGAATAGTACCAATTTACATGAAATAGGTTGGAACCTTAGAGATAGAAGATCTCAAGGATCAAACCCTAAAAAAAACTAAACAAAATGAAAGATCTCTTAGAAAACAAAGCAAAATTGGTTTATATAGTAAGAGAAAAAGAAAATAAAGGAAAATGAAATAAAATAGGAACAATTATTGGATATCTGCAGTGGTCAGTCGATCGCAACCAAAGGCCCGATCGATCGGGTGTTAGGTTTGAAGTCCCCTGCTTTGTTTCTTGGGAAATATTGGTTTGGCCGATCAACCGGGGACTCAAGGCATGTCGATCGGTACTATGTTTTCTTTGGGCCTTCGGTCTTCACAACGGAGAAAATATCGCATATGGAATCAACTATAACTTCTTTGTTCGGACTCAAAACGACGTGTCATTTGTTGCCACATGAAGCTAACTCAACGAACTAAGCTTCTACATAATTAGACTGAGATATAAATGAAGCTTGAAATGACTAAACTTCCCTTAATGTTGAGTCAAATGATTAAACTTTCTCGAAATGCAACCAATTCAAACACTAAGCATTCCAATACATACAAAAGCTCAATTATACCTCACAAAGCATATAACCATACAAAATAGAGGTTTCTTGGTTAAAGAGCTTAAATATAGGCATAAGGAACATAAAAGTGCTAGAATGAACAAAGATAAAGGGCACATATACGCAATATTCATGACATATCACACCCCTAACTTTAAATTACTAGTCCCTACTAATGAAACAAAATAAAGCCAGTCCAACAGTAGGCGGTGAAAAATGTATATATGAATAAAAATAAAAATGCCACTTTCGTAGGGAATACGATTTGCATTTAGTGTATGAAATAATCCATTAAACTCCTAGATTACCCTAGTGGACGAGTGTTGTCTCGTGAGGGTTTTCAGGGATGAAACCCACAAACATCATAGTTTCCTCAAAACATCACACTTTTCCCCAACAATAACAAAAAAAATTTCAAACATTTTATTAGCAAAGGGAATGAATTCACACAAAAGTTTGTATTATTAACCTTATAGAATGAACTTGATAGAATTGAAACCTTAAAAGTGGGAGGAAAAGTGAGCACATGCAAAGTATGATTTGGCAAAAAATTTAAAACCGAATAAGAATTAAAGTTTGCATATATGTCAATCCTCACTGGCGTATACACTTAACAAATGAAATCACTATTAATGGGAGCTAATACACAGTACATGCGAGCATAAAGTGTAAATGTAAATATAAACTAGGCCACGCACATGTCACTAAAGAAGAACTTTATATATAAAATGAAAAACATGTAATCTCAATGAAATATACCATCATTAAATGAGGTGAAATGTATTTTCACATATTATGGCAACTATTATGATTATCGGATAAAATTCACCCTCGAATCAAAAAGGAATTTATAGGGTTGTAATGTTGGTTTAGGGTTAAGGTTTAAGAAATGAAAGGAATTTGTACTGATTCAAATATGTTCGGGGATGAAAACTCGGAATAATGGAAAATTATGGGCAATATCAAAATTAGAAAATGATTTCCATAACAAGAATTAGGTATGAAATTAGAAAGTGGCAAGGATTATTGAACACTATATACATCATGAACAAACTCTCTCTTTCTTTTCGTGTCTTCGTTTTCCCAATTTTTTTTTTGTTTTCTTTCACTTTTTACACTTTTTCTTTTCTTTTCCACTTATTTCTTTTCTTCACTTTTCTCACTCTCATGTGCTTAATTGCAACCACATAAGAAGAACATCATTCAATCCCAAGTAACATTCCAAACAAAGGCATGGAATATATTATGTATGGTTTATAACTCCAGTGTAGAGTCGATTATGGGATTTTGGGTTTTGAAACGAAAGGCTTTATCAAGGCTCAAAGGGGTTGACTAGGAAAAACATATAAGGTGAGGTAAAGGTCAATATGGGTGATATAACAAAGATGGCTTATGATCATTTCCTAAAGTTCACGCAATTCTCGAGTCAAAACAAACCTTGAAAGCCATGCTCAAGTAACACATTTCATAAATCAACTCAATTAATGAATGATCAAATGAAAGAATAGTGAGATTACCAATGAATTTAACATTTTCAAGGAGAAAAGAGTAGTGTATAACACTCACAAATGAAAATCTCAAACCTCACTAGGTGTTAGTATATACATTGCAATAAAATATTAACAAGTTATAAAGGCCTTAAACCAAATTAATAAAATATGAAAAGTTCATATGCTCGTGGGATTAAAGTTTAATTCATGAATTTATTCATAATATCAATGATATGAGGACTAAATCCTAATAACTTCTAAAATCTAGAACATGCATCATTGAATTATCAATTGAATCGGGCATTTATTAAAATTTATCATCAAAAACAAGGGCAAAAATTCCAAGCAAAAGTGAAAAAAGAAAGAAACGAGTTTTGAAAATTTTCAATTTTTTCAAAAAAAGAATGCTTAATGAATAACATGTGATCAAATCAATGGAACTAAAAAATGAATGGATATAATAGTCCACGCCTCCTAACTTAAATGTTGCATTGTCCTCAATGCAAATCAAGAACGCAACATAGAGAGGAAAATAAAGATATTACCAAAAGTGGAGCAATCCCCTACAAATATGAGTCGATTAAATCTACCAAACATGTCATAACCAAGCATAACAAAAAGAATAACAAAGACTTTAATTAATTACACTAGACTAAAAAAATAGAGAAAAAGAACGAAAGAAAAAAAAACTAACTATTTACGACCTACTATTTTTACTTCTATCTAACTATACACTGGAAGTTCAAAAATTAGAGGGTCTGCCCAAAATATGATTTTTCTTTGAGGGATTAATGGTGTACCCTCACCCGAGTGCATGCCACCCAAAAAATAAGAATTCCATTTGAACAATGGAAGGCATGTGTAAGGCATGAGAAATGAACCGTCACTAATTAAAAAATTTAGTGGGGTGATGGGGGATTTAGATACTAAGGGGGACAAGACCAAATTGATCTCGAAAAAAATTAAAATCACATCCCCAAGGGTTTTAAATTGGAAGGAGAGGTGGGGGGAAGTGCAAGCGTATAGCCCATGAGATGAAGCATCTCAAAATAACATTTTCGTTCAAGAATCGGGTCAAAGTCCTCAAGACTTTTAATCGATTATTGTTATAATTTTTATGGTTCGAAAATAGTAGGGAATAAAGGAAAGGAAGGACCATCCACCTCAATAAAATTGGAAAAATTAATAAGAGGTTGAAATTCGAAAGTTCTTGGATCACCCTCAATGATTTCTTCCTCAAAAAGCGATGGAGGCAAAATGCAAGTTTCAACCTCAACTGACCTTTGCAAAGAAGAAATGATCTCATCGAGTTGGACATTTATTTCTAAAGACCCAGCTTTAAGACTATCGTATTGGTCATTCAATTCCTTAAACGTTAACTCATGATCAAACAAACAAGAAAACATAACATATTCTTGGGAGTTTTCTCATAGTTAGAGTTTTCCCGGCTTTCCAAGTTATCTTTCCAAGGCACTGAGGGATTACTTACAAATTCTTGAATTTCATGCTCAAGTCGTTCATTTTCAAGAATTTGTAGGCATTGTCTCGTAGTCTTAGGAATGTAACTTGGAAAATAATTCTTATAAGGTAATCTAAAATGTTATAGCGAGACATTTATACTTAGGAAATTCTAAAACACGACAAGCACCAAAATTTCAAGTTTCTCGAAATAATTTAGCACAAGTAAGAAAGAAATGGAAAATAAAGCATACAAATAAAAAGAAAAAAATACTCTATAACAAACAGTCCCCGACAATGGCGCAATTTTAATGAGGCAGAAATTGAGCATCCGTATAGATATACCAATCGTTATTATCAACTTTTGAATAAATGCAAAAAAACCATAACTATGACTACACTCTTTACGGGAGTATAATGGATAGTCCGGGTATCAAAAATTCGTAGTTGAAATATCACGAGGAGTGTCACCCTCTTCAACCATCCTCGAGGTACCTGGAGGTGGAATAACTCCTCAACTAGATCTATAGGGGGAACCTCTCAATATCAAGATAACGGGGTTCCTTTAAAATGTTACTCTAAAACCTACCTAGCCGATTCATCCTAAATACAGACAAGTACATCAATGATTTAACTCCCTGAGCATCTTCACTCGGTATGATGGGGTTGGAAGTATAGTTAGAACAAAGGTTAATAATAGTCGAAGTCAGAAAATTTCTACAATCAATGAAAAATTAGTGGGCTTCTCATGTGTAAAATGGTTGATCATTGGATTACATTGGTCATACCCGAATTGTATTGCTACCCGGTTGGGACAGTAAATCGAGTGATGAGATGTCCACTTGGTATATGATGGCAAGTAGGAAGGAACAAGGATGAAAGTAATATTGCTCGCATGAAAGTTCCTAGATATTGATTCCTCAACCAGGGAAATAAGCCATTGTTCCTCCCCGAATAAATTGTTGGTGAAGAATTGATCAACAACCACATAAGGGAGAAAAATAAAATTTTCAACAATATCGATCAAAAGGACAAAGGACCTCTTCGAAATCTTATGATTCCAGCAACATATTTGGGGAACCCGAATGACTTGAGACTATGGAGAGCTACCCGCAAGAGCATATTTAGGTAAATGGGCATACAGAAAAGCTGCCAACTTAACATGGTTGGCGTCGTGATCAAGGGTGAAAAGTGGCATGTGTCATACACCAATCGTTATTTTATGTTCACCACCTCAATACAAAAACCTAAACTATGACTACACTCTTTTAAGAGAGTGTAGTGGCCAGCCCCGGTATCGAATCCACAAAGACAAGTTGCTAGAATATTATTTGGTTTAATACTTTTAAATAAAAGTGTAAAAGATAATTATAAACAAAAAGGAAAGATGAAAAAGAGAAAAGATTAAACTAGGAGAGTGTATTTAAACTAAGTTAACAAAGAGGATAAAAACTATAGGTTGCGTCGAATATCACTCACCCGAGTTAATTAGTATAAAAGGGTTACATGGGTTGACGAGTTATTAAGACTGCATCTCGTTTCGACAGTTAATTAAATCAAGAGTTGTCACACCCCAAAATTCTCTTAAAAGTCTAATAAGATTTTGGCGTCAACAAATACCCCAGAAATTACGCACGAAAGGTCGTAAGCACGAAGCATACATGATATACCCCGTCAAATCTCCTAGCTATAATAACTAGGACAATGCACTCAAAATAGACTCGTAAAACTCTATCACCAAAGCAAAGAAACATGTCAACCCTAGGTGAGTTCAATCCGACACAACCTAAACTAATTTATCTAGAAAGAATGATAAATAACATGTATTGAAAGAAAAAAAATAAAACTAATAATGAAAGCAATAAATAGATGAAATACAAATTAACCTAGGCAAGGGAAATTAATGGCAATAATGGAAATAGAGCTAGAACAAGTAAACTACAACAAAGAAGATGAATAAATAGTGTATTAACTTACAAACAATGGGCAAAACACCCAAAAATGGAAAGTAGGGCAAAGCTCTCTATACAAACCCTAAAATCTAAGAAAAAATGTAGATTCTGAAAATAGAAACCAAATTTGATTTATATAGTAAGTGGAAAAGAAATAAAGTAAAAAGAAAAGAAAAGAAGACAATGGGAAAATATCTGGTGACCGCGAACGCACCTTTGGGTTGAAGCCCACTGTCTACGAGCCAAGAAAAAACTTCAAACTGCAGTTGACCGGCACTCTGTTTCTTGGACATCTTGGTCCATAAAGATGGGAGAAAGGTATGTAAACGGGAATGGCCATAACTTCTTCGTCCCAACATCAAACGACGCGTCGTTTACGGACACGCGATGCTAACTCGGCAAACTACGAATCTGTTGAATTTCCATAAGCCGAAGATGAAATGTGAATTGACTAAAATGCCCTTGAACTAGCGTTCAATGACGTAACTTCTCCAAAATGCAGCCGATCCTCACTTTTAGCATTTCAATACCTACAAAAGCACAATTAACCCCTGCAAAGAATCTATATATCCAAATACGAGGTTGTCTGGTTAATGAGCATAAATGTAGGCATTAGGGACTATAAAAGTGCTAGAATGCATAAAGATATGGGGCGTAAATATGTAATATTTGTGTCGTACCACACCCCCTAACTTAGACATTGCTAGTCCCTAGTGCTGAAATAAATAAAACTAGTCCACAGAAGGCGGTACAAGACGTATATGTGAATCGAAATATAAATTCTACTTTCGTAGGGAACACGATTGCATTTTCTGTATGCAATAAGCCGTTAAACCCCTAGGTTACCCTAGTGGATGAGTGTCGTCTCCTGAGGGTTTTCAGGGATGAAACCCACAAACATCATATGGTTTTCTCAAAATATGCCCAAACCAACATGCGACAAGCCCAACAATAGCGAACAAGATTTCATACACATTATTAGCAAAATGAAAGAATTCAAACGAATGTTCAAATCATTAACATCATATAATGCACCTCATTGAATTGAAACCTTAAGATGTGGGAGGGCAGCGAGCACATGCAAAGTTTGATTTGGCAAAAAATTAAATAAATCGAATACTAAATAAAACAAGCATATATTCAATCCTCACAGGCATTACACTCATCAAGTGAATTCACTTGAAACAGGGAGGTAACACACGAAACATGTGGGCATAAAGAGTAAATGGAAATAGAAACTAGGCCGTGCACATGTCAAAGATCAAGAACGCTATATAGAAAATGAAAATTTATAATCTCAATGAAATATCACTCATTAAAGGAGACGAAATGTATTTTCACAGATTATCAAAACTATTTCAACTTTTGAATTAAATGCGCCCTAAGATCACATAGGACTTGGTATGGCTATATTGTAGGTTTGGCTAGGGTATGAAATGAAGGATATGTATGTACGGATTCAAAGTGTTCGAAAATGAAACTCGGGATAATGGGAAAATGCGGACAATTTCAAAAATTAGACAAACAACTTCCAAAAAAGGCATTAGATATACAAATGGGGAGAGTAAACAAAGCTTATTGAACTATATACACAACATATACAAACTTTCTCTTTGTTTTGTTTTCTTCTTTTTCACATGTTTTCTTTTGTTTTCTACTTTCTCTTTTCTTCTCTTTTTCACTTTTTCTTTTCTTTACTTTTCACACTCTCACATGCCTAAATTGCAATCGCAAACAACACCATCATTCAATCCCAAGAAACATTCCAAACAAAGGCATGGAAGGTAATATGTATGGTTTAAAACTCTAATGTGGAGTTAGTTATGGGATTTAGGGTTATGAAACGAACGGCTATATTTAGGATCAAAGGGGATGACAAGGGAAATATATAAGTTAAGGTCAAGGAAATATGCGTAATATAACAAAGATGGCCTATGATCATTTCATAAAGTTTAGTCAATTCTCGAGTCAAAATAAACTTTGAAAACCATGCTCAAGTAATACATTTCATATATGAACTCAATTAATGAACGATCAAATGAAAGAATAAAGAGATTACCAACGACGATAACGTTTTCAAAGAGGAAAGAATAGTGTATAACAATCACAAACGATGAAATGTACAAAGCTTATTCAGTGTAAGTATATACAATGCAACAAAATATTACCGAGTTATAAAAATCTTAAACCAAATCTACAGAACAAGAAAAATGCATGTGCTCGTGGGATCAAAGTTTAATTCATAAACTTATTCATAATATCAATGATTAAGGACTAAAGTATAATAACTTCTAAAATCGAGAACATGCATCATTGAGTTATCTATAGGATCGGGAAATTATTGAAATTTATCATCGAAAAAAAAGGCAAAACACCCAACAAAGGAGAAAAAATAAAGAAGATCTTTTTAAAATTTTCATTTTTTACAAGAAAAGCATGCTTGGAAATAACATATAATCAAAAATCATGGACTACCAATGAATGGATAGAATATCCCGCACCCCCTAACTTAAAACCTGACATTGTCCTCAATGTAAATTAAGAACCATGTTAATGAGAGGAAAAGAGCAATATTAACCATAATGGACCGATCTACGGAAAGTACGAGTCCAGAGATTCTACAAAACATGTTAGTACAAAGCATAACAAAGAGAAAAAAGAAAATTTTTAACTAATTACACTAGACTATAAGTAAGAAAAAAGAAGAAAAATAAAGAAAATAACAACTAACTATTTATAACCAATAATTTTAACTTCTAACTATACTCTAGAAGTTGAAATTTTTTAGGGTCCACCCAAACTACAATTTGACTTTGGAGGATAATCGGTGTACCCTCACTTACAAGCATGCCTTTCAAAAAATAAGAATTCCGTTTGAACAACCAAAGGCATGTGCAAGCTGTAAGAAATGAACCATCGCCAATTAAAAGTTTTGGAGGGACGATGGGGGATTTGGATTGAACAGGTGAAAAAACATGTGGGGAACGAGAAAATAAGAATATCCTCCCAAGGATTTTAAAATTGGAATGAGAGGTGGCGCACATGAGGGCAAAGATGCCTTCATGGAAGGCGACTCGAGCAAGTACTCCTTGTCGGCGAAAAGGTTTAACACATTGAAGTTTGAAAACGATTCATCGGGTAAATGTGACGGCGTGATAACGGAGAATGAAAAGGGGGATGAAAGAAATTCAAACTCAAGAGATGAGTCATCATCGCTTGAAGATTGAGTTTCAATGGAAATAAGATCATTTTCAATGAATTGTTTTTTTTTGGGGGGGGGGGGCAAAGAAGAAATCATTTCATTATAAATGGATATTACGTCCATTTCATCCTCACTTTCATTCTCTATTATGCAATGGGAAAAGTCAACAATGCTTTGTTCCAAAGTAGGCACAAAAACCTCATTTGGTTCAAAATTGTGGTGACAATTATGTTCAACACAAGTTAACAAGAAAAGATAATCACCAAAGAAAATAAAGAACGTAATGAATGCCAATCACTCAACATAGTATATACGTGGTTCAGCAAGAATGCCTACATCCACGATGGTGCTCCCAGTATTATGTCTCTATACTCCGGGGAGTGCTTTACAGAAAATATATCGCGTCCCCTACCCCAAGTTAATCCATCACTTCCTAGAATATCTCCTTACGAGATTTTAGGAAGAGACTAAGTCGTAACTAATTTTGGTAGGGATACGGGGCTCCCAGACTTTGGCCGTTTACTGGGCTACTCGTTTGGTCCCGTGGTGGCTAAAATGGTACCCACAATTACCCCTAAAGTTGTTGGGCCACAATTTGGGCTCAATAAATTTAAATGACTTGTCATAATGGCTTCCTTATAAATTATTCAACTCTTCATGGGATTGAAAACTGATTTAGGCGACAGCTTGCTTCGTGTCCTATGCACTATAATTGGAAGCGTTTAAAAGTCCTTTGGGGCAGCTTTTCGCTGTTGTCGTTTCAAACTTCTCTAAATTTTCTCATCTCCTCTGAGCTCTTACTGTTGCGTTCTCATTCTCAGGTCTTCATCTTTGAATCTCAATCTCCTCCATCGTCCTTGCTTGTGACTTCGCGTCGTCTTAAGTCAAGTTTTGATTTTGTAAGCTCTTCTTGCTCTCTTTCTGTGTTTTTTTTTCTATTGCAATCTCCTCGCATTTGTAGTTAGGGTTTTGTAAATGGAAAAAATAGGTAATAGGTCGGTAACTGAATTTAGGAAGTATTAAAACATCCCATATTGGGTAGACATTGAGTGTGCCCCTATCCCTAAAAATGTAAGGGAAATAGAGGGCGCTCATTAAATTCATGTTCTTTTATTATCCCAAGGGGGTCTCACCTTTCCTCCAAGTAAATTGTTTTTTAATTTCTTTGGTTACTTCAATATTGTTCCCGCACACTGTTCGCCAAACATTTGGAAGATAGTTAATGGTGTCCATAGAATAAACCAGCTTTATGGCACCAATTTAGGGCTTGCTGAAATATGCTTCTGTTATTCTTTCTCGGGAACAAGTTTTCGTCTTCTTTACCTCAAGGCCAGGAGTCCTGGCAGGGTATTGGTAGTAAATGTACTTGATTCCCACAAGGATTACTGGCAAGAGGGTTTTCTTGCTAGAAATTGGCAATTTCCTCTCCATACTAAGGGGTCGAGGTTTAACAGGTTCATGGTCCCCTTTTATGGGGAGGAGTTCATAGGTAGGCTTAATATTTATTCTTCTCTTCTATCTTCTTGTTAATATATGATTTCTTTGATATTATTCTCTCTTCTTTTCAGCGAGGACAAAGAATTTGGAACCTGATCTTAGTGAGGTTCGAGCTGCCGAGCTGATCAAAGCTTGGAACATTAGAGAATCTTTGGCTGACGGTGAACATCCTCAATCATCTGCTTTTCTTTTGGAGTATAAAAATATTGGGTCTAGATTCATCGCACGACCTATAGACAGTATCCCAGAGCTTGATATCACTGAAGAAGTTGTTGTAGATCCTATCCAATTGGACGAGGAAGAGAGCAGCTCTGATGAGGATAGTGAGGGTGATAATACGGGTGTTGTTGAAGGTGGTTCCAGTGTAGAGAGCTTTGGTTAAGAGTCTTCTATCTCGAAAGAGGTTTCAAAGGCTCGAGAGTCTTCTAGGGAGTCGAGCAGTTCTAATAAGGAAGAAATTGCTCCTCCTAGAAGAAATCTGAGCAGGGATGATAATGTGCTTCTTTCCAGGAGGTCGAAGAAGCAAAAGTCAGGTAGTGGAGAAGTTTCCACTAGCTTTCAGCCTACTGCCATTGTGCAGGAAATAAAGAGGAGAGAGGAAGAACAGTTGAGAGAAAAAGAGAGAAAAAAGGTGGAAGAGAGGAAGAAGGTGGAATAGAGGAGGAGAGCTGAGAGGGAAGAGGATAGAAGGAGAGTGGAAGTGAGGACAAAGGCCGAGCAAGCTTTGGTGCCCGTATCCGCGTTGCCCGAGGGGGGCTTTATCGCCACCTCTCCACAGTTGTCTCGTGCGCTACTCGAAAGAGCAGTTTTGCCTGCTGATCAACAGAGGGCAATGGGGACCGACCAGTTAGCCCTGTAAGCGAGTCAGAGGCTAGCCTTAGTAAGTATGTTTCTATTTTTCAATACTTGTGATATTATGTTCAATGCTTTCTTCTAATGCTCCTTTTTTACTTGTAGTTCATGACTGAATTCGTTGTTCTCTACCATACTCGCGATGAGCTGGTGAGTAAGAATGAGGATTTAGAGAAGCAAAATACTGAACTAAAGGGGAAAGGCGTCGAGCTGGAGGCCAGTTTGAAGGCGAATAGCGAGGCCCAGAAGTCCTCCGATCTCGCCCTCGCCGAAGCCGACAGAGCAAAGGAAGCGGCGATTAAGGAGATAAATGAGTTGAGGCAGTCCTGTGATCTGGTCTACACAATCAAATTGGCTATGGTCAAAGAGAATAAGGTGCTGGCAGAGAAGGCGAAGAAGGCAGAATCCGAGGCTGCCACCATTAAGGAAAGCTCATACAACTCCGGGTGGGCTTCCGCATATGAGGATGCTGATGTTCAGATAGGCTACATCAGCTGTTTGAACTTCAAGAAGGGTTGGAATAAGGCTCTTCTGGCTGTTGGGGTGAATATTGATTCACCCTTGTTCGACGAGCATGATCCAGGCCTAAAGCCCATTGTAGATGATGCGCTTGCGCCTGCCCCTGCCATTGAAGGTGTAGTCCCTACCACTCAGATTGTTCCTTTTGGTGATCCTCCTATTCGAGGAATTGCAGTTGTTCCTTCTGAGGGAGATGCTGCTACTGCTGCTGACAAGGGAAAGCAGCCAACCACCTCTGGACAAATCGAGGTTACTAGCTAGCCTGCTCTTAGGACCTCTCTATATTTTTGCTTTGTTTGCACTATTTCTTTTTTGTTTATCGATGTAATTTGGACCTCCATTAATGAAATGAAAACACTTTCCCTTCAGCATACTGATTCTTTTGTTCTTTACTTCTCTTTATGGATTGTAGTCGATTGATGTAGATGAATATTTACCTGCCTCCTATCAACTGGGAAGGATTCTTGGTCCAAATGTGAGCGATCAAGTTTGCCAAACCTTAGTAAGGATTTACAAGTAAATGCGATCGAGGAATAAGATCTTTAAAGACCAGTCTGAGCTCATCGCCAAATTAAAAGATAGACTTTAGGAGAGGAAAGAGGTTGGTGCCTCTGTTCAAGAAGAATTTAACACTCTGAGAACTAGACTTCTCTACACCACTGAGATTAATCAGGTCAGAGAAGTTCTACAATAGTAGAATGAGACACTGAGGAGACAGGTGTCGCGACTCAGGGAGCATGCACCGAGCGTCACACCTCAAGTTCTACTAGGTTCCTCTTCATCGACTGTTCCACGAGGTGGAACAGGTATAGGGGGTCCAGTTAGGGAGATGGATGAGCTTTAAGAAGATGTTTATCGAGCCTAAGTGATTGTTGTTGGGCTATAGAGAGATGTCACACATCTAAGGCATTTGTTTAAGAAAGGACCTTAGCGTGTGTGGGCTGATGGTTATGACTAAGGTTGGACAGATTCTCCGATGAGGTTGACAGAGTTTGAAGAGCTGTCCTTTATTAGGGAATGGTTGAGCGCCCTAAGGGAGTTGCAAGTCCCCAGGAACTCAGTACTCTGGTACCGTCACGAGATATCTCCTTCAACTTTGAGGCATAATCCTCTCAGGAAGGATGACCAGTGGATCCCTATAGATGCTATCCCTAGGGAGCTGTTAAAGTCAGATGTGAATGAGGTCAAGGAGGAATTGGCTCCTCATCCGGACGATGGCCGAAGAGCACAAGTGACTGATTATCTTGTTCAGAGGCCTAATCTTTATTAAGTTTTTACCGAATGTAACTCATTTTACATGTAATGAAGTAATGTAATATTTATGTCTTGGGCGATTTTGCCGACTAAACATGCATTGTATATTTATTACTTCATTTATTTCCCACTTTATTATCTTGGGCCGTTCATAGCCGACTATATTTGTAGGGTTATTTCTTTGAATGAGTATCCTCCCAGTCCAGTATGCTTTTGGGATACCATTATGCCTCACCTTAACTTTTAGGTTGTGTCATCACACTACCTTAGGCCTAAGTGTGGCAATGGCGAGGACATACATGGTGTTGGATGTTCTATCCGATCAGGTTTTCTAAACCAAACATAATTTGGTGACCAATTCAATTTGGTCGAGCTGTCTAAGGGTTCCCTGTAGGGCTTCATTTATTGCCAGGGCAATGCTAGGAGGTTGTTCGTGTTTCATAACGAAAACCTGAGGAGGGTGATACCCTGCTTTTATGCTTTGAGTAAGGTTCTTATCGCTTGGGAAAGATATACAAGTTGTAAAGTTCCTAATAATGAATTAACACTTCATAAAATGCCATTGCCAAATAGTCTTTTATTAATCAAAATAAAAAATGGTTGCCAATTCAAATAATGTAATAAAAGATAAATGAAGAAAAGCTAGAAATAGAATTTTTTCAGGTTGGCACCATTCCAAGATCGGAGTATCTCTCTGCCCTCTTGTGTTTCTAAGTGATAGGCTCCATGTAGATCATATCTTGTTACCTTGAATGGTCCCTCCTAGTTCGGTCCTAACTTACCATCTGATGGTTTTACTGCCCTGCCAATGAATTTCCTTAAGACGTAGTCCCCAACCTGAAATGCTCTTGGATTGACCCTCTTATTATAGTGTTTTGCGAGTTGTTGTTGATAGCTCGCTAGTCTCACTAAGGCTAGTTATCTCCATTCATCAGCTAGGTCAAGTTCAGCGAGTAATGTTGCATCATTCTGGCCCTGGTCGACCAGGTTGGACCTCATGGTTGGTAGGCCAGATTCTAAAGGGATGATTTATACGTTAGTGAGAATGGGGTTTCCCCAGTTGCCCGCCGTGGGGTAATGCGGTAGGCCCAAAGAATATGTGGCAGATCGCTCACCCATGCACCCTTGGCTCGCTCTAGTTATTTCTTCAGCCCATCGGTCACTGTTTTATTGGAAGCTTCAACTTTACCATTTCTCTGGGGGTAGGCCACGGAGTTGAAATGGTGCCTTATCACATGTTCGTTATAGAAGTTCTGGAAGGGGTCGCTCTTGAACTGCGTTCCGTGATCAGTGATGATGGTTCTGGGGATTCCAAAGCGGGTAATTATATTTTTCCATAAGAATCTCATCATATCTATATCTCTAATATTTTCTAGTGGCTTTGCCTCAATCCATTTGGTGAAGTAATCGGTTGCGACCAACAGATACTTGCGATTGCCGACAGTGGTAGGAGCAGGGCCTATAATTTATATTCCCCATTGGGCAAAAGGCCAAGGGTTGGTAAGAGATTTTAGATCTCTAGAAGGTTGGTGGACCATAGAAGCATGTAGTTGACATTTCTCTCACTTGTGAGAATATACCTCAGAATCTCTCTGCATGTATGGCCAACGATAGCCTTTCTTCTTTGCTCGAAAAGCTTATGACCTTCCTCCGATATGGCTTCCACAGATTCCTTCATAAAGCTCACGAAGAACTTGCTCGACGTCATTTAGGTGAACGCATTGAAGGTAAGGGTCAGTGAATGATCTCTTGTATAGTCTGCCCTTAGGAGATAAGTGAAAGCGGGAAACTTTGACTCTTATCTGATGAGCGACCTTCTTATCGTCTGGAAGTGCACCATCCTTCAAATAGTCGCTTAGGGGGTCCATCCAGTTGGGTGCTGACTCAATCTTGAGCATATGTCCCATGACCGGTATCTTGTTGCTCTGGTTGATGCTCGGAAGGGCGAGGAAGTCTATGGGGATTGTTCCCTTTAAGTTAGAATCTATAGCTGAACTCAGGGCGTTGGCATAGCTATTCTATCCTCTGGTAAATTATTGGACACTGACTTCCTCAAAGCTGGACATTAACTTCTTTACCAAGGCGAGGTAGGCTTCCATTCTTTCATCTCTTGCGTTAAAGTCCCCACTTATCTGATTGGAGACTAATTATGAGTCACCGAACACCTGCAACTGCTTTGCCCCTAGTGCATGTGCCTTTTGCTGGCCAGCTATCAGAGCCTCATATTCTGTCTCATTATTGGAGGCTTCAAATTCAAGTGAAATTCCCTGCTCGAGGATTGTATCTTCTGGAGTACCAAGTACAATGCCTACTCTTACCCCCTTTGAGTTGGAGGCTTCATCAACATATACTCGTCAAACTCCTTCTAATGAGTGATCTTCCCTTTACTTCATGGGTTGAGGCTGGTCGCAAGGCTTCTCGCCCGTGAACTTCGTTATGAAATTAGCGAGGACCTTCCCCTTGATTGCATTCTTGGGTTGAAATTGAATGTCAAACTGTCAGAGCTCGACTGACCACTTGGATAGTCTGTCAAACAGATCCACTTTCTGCAGGATTTCTTTAAGGGGGTGTGTTGTAAGGATGATGATAGGGTGATCTTCGAAGTAGTGCTTCATCTTCCTCGAAGCTATCACTAGTGCAAAGGCGAGTTTTTCCAGTGGTAGTTACCATTGCTCGGCGTCCAATAAGGTCTTACTGGCATAGTAGACTGGGTGTTGGATCCCTGCTTTTTCGCACACCAATGCAGAACTGATGGCGTGACTAGATACGATGAGGTATAAGTATATCCAATCATTTTCCTGAGCTACGACGAGCAAAGGCGGTGTGCTGAGATAGGCCTTAAGCTCTTCTAATGCCCTCGAGCAATCTTGATTCCACTATACTGTCTTATTTCCTTTCAAGAGCTGGAAGAACTTTTTGCACTTCTCAGGGGACTTCAAGATGAAACGATTTAAAGTGGCGAGCATGCATGTGAGCTTCTGTATGTATCATATCGTGCGAGGGGGTTGTACCCTGTTGATCGCATCGATCTGGTCCGGGTTGGCCACAATGTCTCTCTCGCTAACCAAATACTCGAGGAATTTTCCTAACTGGACACCGAAAGAACACTTGCTCACATTGAGTTTCATTCGGTATTTCCTGAGGATCTCAAAGGTATTTGATAGGTCTGAGAGATGGTTCTCTTTGCGCTTACTCTTGATGAGCATTTCGTCAATGTAGACCTCCATGGTATCTCCCATTTGGTCTTTGAACATCTTGGTAAGTTGCTCCTGCATTCTTGAGACCAAAGGGAATAACTTTATAACAGGATAAGCCGATGGTGGTAATGAATGCAGTCTTTTCCTGTTCTGGTGCATATATAGGAATTTGGTGATACCCCGAATATGCGTCTAGAAAACTCATTCTCTCATGAGCTGCGATAGAGTCCACCAATTGATCGATATTTGGGAGAGGGAAACTGTCCTTAGGGCATGCCCTATTTAGGTCAGTGAAATTGATGCAAACTCTCCATTTCCCATTGTTCTTCGGAACCACTACTGGGTTGGACATCCAATTAGGGAATTGAACTTCCCGTATGGATTCTGCATCCAACAGCTTTTCTACTTCCTTCTCTACAGCCTTGTCCTTTTCTGGTGCAATTCACCGTGCCTTCTATGCGATAGGTCTGAAAGTGGGGTCGACTTGCAACCGATGACAAACTATACTGGGATTAATTCCAGGCAGCTCGTATGGTTCCCACGCAAAAACATCTAGGTTGCTCCATAGTAGCATCGTCAATTCGTTCTTCTCTTGATCTATGAGAGATGTCCCAATCAAGAAACTCCTGTCTTTTTTGTCACCAGCGGCTGCGACTTCTTCCAGGTTCTCAAAGACCCGCTCAGAGGGGAGGAGCCTGGTCTCCTCCACTCCGGGCCTTCCATACTTTAACTGCTATTTCGAAGGTATCAAACCTTCTTTCTCCTCGGCCTTTTCCTTGGCCTTCTCGACCTTATTCTCTAGTTTCGGGCGGATGGCTACTATGAAGCACCTTCTTATCATCGCTTGATCTTTGTGGATCTCCATCACTCCTCGCTCAGTCACGTACTTGAGTTTTTTATGGTAGGTCGAGGGGACCACCTTCATTGTATGTAGCCACCCTGTGTCGAGGATAGCTTGGTATAGTGAGTCAATATTGACTACTAGAAACTCGATCATATTAGAGACACTTCCTTCCCTTATCGGTAACATGATCTTTCCCAATGGAATAGTTATTTTTCCAGCGAAGCCAACTAGAGGGATAGTGGCTTCCTTCAAGTCGGTGATGCTTAACTTCAATTTTCTGAATAGGTCGAGATACATTACCTCAGATGAGCTCCCCTGGTCGACAAGCAACTTGTCGACGTCATAATTGGATATCTTGAGCATAATGATCAAAGCGTCATGATGCGGGGTTCTTACCCCCACTACATCTTCTTCTGTGAACACGATGTGTTTGTTATAGTCGACGTCACCTGCTCACTGACGCTTTCCCGATTATTTCTTTGCTGGATCGATCTAAAAAGCTTGCAATACTGCTGTAAGCTTTTTCACTTCCATTCGAGATGAATTCTCTTGAATTTGCTTCATATTAGATGCCCCATGAATTACTGCAAATTCATGGCCAGCATCATCCTCGAGTAAGTTATTAGGCCTTGTGTCTCCATTAGCAGCAACCTTCTCTGCCTTCTTCTCCACAAACTCGTTCAGATGCCCGGACTGGGCCAACTCTTCAAGGTGAGACTTAAAAGCCTTGCAGTACTCAGTCTTATGTCCTCCCTCCTTATGAAAAGCACATCTCAGTGCATTGTTTCTCTTCAAGGGATCTCCCCCATCTTTCTGGGCCACTTAACAAATGGCTCGTCTTTGATCTTAACTAGGATCTTGTAGATTGGTTCTTTAAAGACAGTGTTTACTGCCTGGAATGCTTTCGAGACATTATTTTTTCCTCCATTATTGGGGACACCCTTGCCTCCATTCCTTCCTCCTTTCTTTTGATTTTTGACGTTATCATTTCCCTTGGCAGTGAGATTAGTCCAACCATTGTCCCCTGCATTGAGGCGGGTCACAACCTCCACCTTGGCATACTTCTCGATGCGAGCCATCAGGTCATCAATGGTCGTGGCCTCCTTCTTTGTTAGGGATTGGTGCGGAAGGCAAGATCTGGGTAGGCCAATCTTGAAAGAGGCCACTTCCACCTGTTTCGAGCAATCCTCGACCTAGTTGAACAACTCCCAGTACCTATTTGCGTAGTCCTAGAGGCTCTCTTAAGGCGTCTTCTTTATTGTTAGTAAAGAATCCATCCTCTTTGGATGGGAGCTATTGGTAATGAAGCGAGTCGTGAAGATCTCAGCCATGGATTCAAAACTTATGATGGACCTATAAGGGAGCCTTTCGAACCACTTATGAGCCACATCATACAGACTTGAGGGGAAAATTCGACACATTAACGCATCCCTGTGGTTCCAAAGAGTCATGGCCTGCCTGTACTGACTACCGTGATCGATAGGGTCAGTCTTTCCATCATAGATCTTGAATCTCAGAATTGCAAAATTCTTCGGAGCTTCTTCTTCTATCTCCCTTGAAAAAGGGGATTTTATCTAGGTCTTTAGAGCTCGTCGAGCAAGCTCTCTGGTCGATTTGGCACCTCGATGTGCTGGGTGCTGGTCCATTTCTCTTCAACCCAAATTTTGTATATTCTCATCACCTCGAGTTGGGCTCCTGTAACAGTGAGCTGGTCATTGTTGCTTGAGCAAGTCATCATCCGACTCGTGCTTCTCACTTCTTTAGGATCCGCATCTGGGGCTCCTTCCTCGGATGCGAGACTTGCTCGCCTGAGGTCTAGGAGTGCGGTATGGAAGTCCCCTAATGCTGCGATGGAGTTCTTTCTCTATCCTCTCTAATCTCCTTTTGAGGCGAGCATTCTCAGCCTCTTTCTTGCGAGAGGCCTATCCTTGCTCTTGGAGCCTTGCCTTATAGGCATCGATCAACTTGTAGATTTGTGTGGACTTCGCTGGTCCATGACTTTCCTCTGAGGCTTGTTGCTCTGGTCGAGCCCTCTGATCTGAACGCCGAACTTCAGATCTGATCTAGCGAGGGGAAAGCTGCTCTTGGATAACCCCTTCTTGAGGGGCATTTATACTGTGTTCAGACATTCTAGCTTCTTTGTTGGTGAGGGCTTTCTTAAGGGAGACAAACGTTCCCACGGATGACGCCAATTATGGTGACAATTATGTTCAACACAAGTTAACAATAAAAGACAATCACCAAAGTAAATAAAGAACGTAATGAATGTAAATCACACAACACAGTATGTACGTGGTTTAACAAGAATGCCTACGTCCACGGTGGTGCTCTCAGTATTATTTCTCTATACTCCGGGGAGTGCTTTATAGAAAATATATCGCGTCCCATTTGCCCCAGGCTTTGTGTTTGTTATATACATGCTTGTTCTCGGGGAGTGGGGGTTTTGCACTCCCCCACGTTAATCCATCACTTCCTAGAATATCTCCTTACGATATTTTAGGAAGAGACTAAGTCGTAACTAATATCGGTAGGGATGCGGGGCTCCCAAACTTTGGGCCTTTACTGGGCTACTCGTCTGGGCCCGTGGTGGCTAAAATGGTACCCAAAAAAACATTCCTCGACTTCAAAAGTCTCAAAAGAAAAACTGTCTTCGGATTCAAATAATAAATCCAATTCATGCTCCCATAAATAATGTTCTTCCCGATAACGACTTTCAATTTTCTCATTTTCAAGCATGTGCAAACCCTCACCGAAAGTCATAGGTCGAGGCGCGGATTCTTGAAAATGAGAAGTTTGGAAATTATTATCGAAACTATACTTAAACTCATTATTAAAAGAATTTTGAAAACTATTGCAATTCGTTTCAAAATTCCTATTATAAGGAATTAGAGGCCCAAAATCATTATCATAATCCTCAAAATTCCAATAACCCAAGTTTTTACTTTCGTTATACTCGCCCAAAGTCATTTTTGAATTTGTAATTTTTTAGGACTCTAAGTATTGATCGAAAGTCATAGGATTACGGAAATTTTGAGAATTATAATAATGATTACCGAAAGAATTGGAATAAGACATGTTTACACCAAAAATGGCTCGAAGTGGCGAATTCCACAAAGTAGATGCGTGCGCGAAAAATTCAGGAGTTTCTTGTCGCTCAAATGTAGAAGTCTTGCAAAAAGGTTAGCCAAAAAAATACAAATAGAAAGAAAATTCTACGAAATACTAAATCAAATAAATTCTAAAACAAACTCATCCCTGACAATGGCGCAATTTTGATCAAGGGTGAAAAGTGGAGCGTGTCAAATGTTAATCGTTGTTTTCTGTTCACCGTCTTAATACAAAAACCTAAACTATGACTACACTCTTTTAAGGGAGTATAGCGGCCAGTCTGGGTATCGAATCCACAAACACAAGTTGCTAGAATATTACTTCTAAATAAAAGTGTAAAAGATAATTATAAACAAAAAGGAAAAGATGCAAAATAGAAAAGATTAAACCAGGGGAGTGTATTTAAACTAAGTTAACAAAGCGGATAAAAACTATATCTTGCGTTGAATATCCCTCACCCAAGTTAATTATTATAAAATGGTTACATGGGTCAACGAGTTATTAAGACTGCGTCGTGTTTCGACATTTAATTAAATCAAGAGTTGTCACACCCCAAATTCGCATAAAAGTCTAATAAGATTTTGGCGTCAATAAATACCCCGAAAATTACGCACGCAAGGTAGTAAGCACGGAGCATCATCAAATCTCCTGGGCATAATAACTAGGACAACACACTCGAAATAGACCTATAAAACTCCATCACCAAAACAAAGCAACATGTCAACCCTAGGTGATTTCAATCCGACACAACCTAGACTAATTTATCTAGTCTAAAAGGGTAGTTTAAATAAGATGGAGGCGTAACTCCTTTTGAGTACGGTAATGATAAGTTAATTAGCCAAACCCTTTGATTAATTATAGGACATGCAAACACAAACTTAATGAAGATGAACTCAGTTTGAACTCGCAAATCTCTCGTGTATAACTCAGAAGGTAGTAATGAACTTAGAAGTAACTTAGCTAGAGGGAGAGAGAAGTAATCACCCTAGATACACTTTGGTAGGAAGCCAAACACACTAACCACTCTCAAGAATCTCTGTCAAGTATTAAAAGCTTCTTAATGAATGACAATGGTGGGTGAGTAAACCCTCTTTGGTTTATAATAACTCTCTCTGATCTATATTATATCTAGTAATAACTTCTGAACTCTTAAAAGATCATCCCTTCCTTAAAGGTGGTTGGGGTCCTTAAATAGCCCCCCACACCACCCCCGAGGCAACTCAGTCAGCAATGCTTGAGAAAGACCTCCCTCATACTTTATGTCACAAACATTAAATACTTGATGAACTAGTTGTCTGCATGTCATGAACATGAAATGCCAAGATATGCCTTTTGCCTAACCATTGTGTGTCAGAGGGGATGTTGTCGCAGAGGTGTCTCACCAACTACCTGACAGCCTCAAATACCACGGTGGTTTACTCAAGTGCAAGTATGGCATTGTTTAACTGGCTAGTGACATCACCTAGAGTAGACGTGACATTAAGTAGAGGGTTGTTTGGTTCACAACTCAATGCTCGATGGAACTCCAAGATGCTCCGCCTGAGGTTCCACGACCACGCTCCTTTGGTGTTTTACCAGGTGTATCTATGATGGTCAAGACAAGCCCCAACGATGACTCACTTCTCAATCCTCCACACCATGTCCCTCTAAAGTTCCCATGGCGAGGTCATTAGATATAGCATGAAAGCTCTCTCAGGCCCTGTCAAGCGTGGTCTCTCGCGAGTACTATTTGACCTCACACTAAAACTCATTATTATTCTCATTACATAATTACAACCGTTATAGCTTAGTCAATATATAAAAAGATACAATATGACTAACACAACAAGCTAAAGTATGATTTGCCATGAGCTGCCACAGTTTCTTAATCCCAAACACTATTGCTAATGGGGGAATTATCCCTAATCTCAGGATTACCTTCAAGCCCCCTCTACATTTTCCCCTTCATGGAGAGATTTATTGTGTGAACAGGAAATTTCTACATGAAAACTTCTCAATCTGATGTACGTTCTCTGTGTGTAAAAATTTAGCCTCCTTTCCTTCGTTAAAATCGCAACATTATAATCTCTAGGAAAAAGTAAAATTATCCCCGATGTACCTAAGCCGAAGCACTACGACTTGTTAGGTCCTTGACGAAGGCACAACGCCACTTTTTCCTTATATTGAGCTTCAACCGTTCTAGCTTTATTATTTAAAATTCTCCCGAAAGGCCTACTACCCTTCTCAAATACTCATTTTGATTCTTAGTAGGTGAAATTCTCCCTTATAATGCTTCACTATGTTCGAAAAAGCAGAAATTCTCCTCGATGTATCCGAGTCACCATTTAAACAACGTTTGGACTTGTGGCGAGGGGACATCGTAGCTTTTTTGAACCGTTGGGGCATCTTTTCAATTGGGAGTTATTGGATATATCTGAAAAAAATTATGGCGCCAAAACTCAAACTTTATGAAGAAGGCAACCCCTTATATTCCCTAAATATAGCTTCGTAAATGACGTCGCACTATCTTTTTAACTGTCAAAACACTTCCCGAAGTGCCACGTGTTCATTTGAAATGATTATAGGTGGCCTTGCACGTGTGGTGGTGGGAAACTCAATAGACTAGTTCCTTAAAAGGTTTAAAATGTCTCTTTTTTCAAACCCTTCTCTTTCCTTTTTCTTCTTCAAGCTCCCATCTTCTATAGAGAGCTAAAATTGTACGAAAACCTCCATTATTGTCCAACCCTTTACCCAGTTTCTTCCCTCTCCCATCTTTTACACCTCCACCTGTGGTTGTGCTCCTCTCTCCTTGTTTCTATCTATTTTTACCCAGTTTTTACATTGATTTCCACTCTACTATGGCTTCTTCAAGTTCTTCTAAGGTTGCCATGACCACTGCTCAACCAGGCTCCCCCTCTGCCACTTCTGGCGTTGCAGTTGTCCCTAGCACTGCTACCCTGAATGCTGCTCATCAAGAGAAACTACGCTTCTATCGTCGGGCTCCCATCTTTGGCAATGATGAAAAATTTTCTCATGCATGAAAAACTTGCCATTTCCCATCCAAGTTTGAACCTTTACTGTTAGGGTATGAGGATATGGATTCATCAAAGTGGGGCTATCTTCCCCTAGAGGGGACTTTGCACTTGCGTTTGGACCGTGGTGACTTCCCATATTCTCAAATTGACTTCAAAGCACCTGGGGGTCGCCAACCCATTTCACAGCCTAACATACACATATGCAGAGTTCTTACGTTGCTCCTCTTCCAAAGATTGGGCTTCATAGAGCCTACTGGTTTGGGGAGTTCACCCTATCCAAGCACAACGCGACGCTCCAAGTGATAGTTTCCAGATGGAATATCACAACTCACGTGTTCTTTGTTGTGTAGGGAGAGTTCATCTCTATGTTAGAGGACGTCTGTGAGCTCCTTGGGTTTGATGCAATGGGTGAGTTCACATATCACGAGGCGGCCCTTAATGCCGAAGAGGCTGCTGATCGAGCTGAGATGGATCGAATCTATCGCAGTTACACTGGTTCCTCAAATAAAGCCACATTTACTCCCCTCATCAACTATTTTTTCAAAGCTTCGACCCCGAAAGATGTCAATGCTGCAATAGGCCGAGGTAGAGGTACATCCCTGGAACTACCAGTCTACATACTTATGTTGCTTTCACGCTTCTTCCTGACTGGGAAACCCAACGATCAACTCAGGAGGGACCTTATAGATATTTCCATTCGTTTGGCCAGGGGTTTCTACCTTCCTCTGGCCATCATCGCCTTGGGATCCCACTACACCTGGTTGGATCGAACCCACATCGATATTGCACAATCATTGGGTCGTTATAACTTGGCCAATTTTGCCAACACCATTATTTTGAGGGAATTCCTTTACACCTATTTTCCTGTCATTGCCTCCAAGTCTATTTCTCTGCCCGTGAGCCAAGGTATCAAGCCCCCACGCCTCCTATGTTTCCATAAAATATAAAGTCGAAAGGAGATAATGGAAGTTTTTGATCGTTTGGACTCCTTTGTGATGAGGCCATACAGTGAGTCTACATTTTCCCATAGTTGGGATTTCTTTCCCTCTACAGCCTCAACGATCAAGTTCATCCTAACTGTAGAAGATCCCTCGCATGCCATAGTGCTTCTATTCACTCCTGGGTTTCTTCATTCCTATACTGAATGGGGATACACCTCAGAACCCTATAACCCTGACTGATGTAGCAGGCAGTTCGAGTTTGATCAGGGGTCCCCTCGACCTGTGTTTTAACATAACCACACAAGGGCCACTTTCGCTGAAGCTTGCACCTTCTATACTACAGCAACGGTGCTTGGTGTGAATTATACCATCGATGGGCAAGTCACCCTTCCTAGTGCCACTAGGAAGGGGGATGTATCCACATCTTATGCCACCGAGTTCTATTTGGAGCAGTTGAGAATGATTCGTGAGTATATTCAATCCCCCCCCCCCCCCACTATTCCCCAGTCCTTTCTTTCGCTGCTTCTGAACTAGGTCTTAAGGGTAACTCCGTGCTTGGAGTTAAGTTTCCCTTGAGTAAAATCATCAAAGAATCTCCCCAGGAGCTACCCCCATATTGCCCAATGATCCCCACTACCACTACGAAGCCTAAGGCCATTGCAACTCCCAAATAACTTGCCCCTTCGACCGAAGCTGCAACAAGCGAAGGGCCTTCTCAACCACCTGTCAAAAAGATCAAGAAGCCCATGTTCTAAATGTCCAAGCCTCAATCTCAAGCACAAACTCCTTCGGAGGCGTTCCCTACTGCCTCTGTTCCCCCTACCATATCTGCAGAAAAGGCAAAGGAGTTGAGAAGGCAAGCCCGGGCAAAGGTAGAATGAATAAACATTGAGTTTCAATGACACGTTGTTGTCGTTCCCCATTCGGCTGCCTTCCCTAGGATCGTGGTTGATCCAACTGAGCCAACGGCAAAGAGGAGAAAAAGGTCGAGGGTACCTGAAGGTGCTGATGCAAGGGGCGCAAGGAAGAAAACTCTGGGCACTAAGTCCCAGAAGAAATGGGCAGCCAAGATACCTCCATCCTTAGCTCCCTATGTTACTACTTCCTCCTCGCCTTCACCAGTGGTTATAACTTCTCATTCTCCCTCCGAATCTCAGGTATGTGTGCACGTTTTATTCTTGTTCCACCTTTCCTTAAGGCAATCTTCATTTTCTTATTTCTTTGATAACTTTGGTGCAGGGAGTTGAAGAAGAAAGGCCCAGTCCCCCTGTAAGCCGTTTCATGGGGGCATTGCGGTATCTCTCAAGCCGATACTAATCCTCCCTATTCCCCCATGATAGGCCTTACCTACTCTCGTCGTTTGCCTTCCCAATGGGCTAAAGAAGCTGATACGGGGGATGCTACCATTGGATTTGTTGACATATCTGGCCAACCAAAGGCAAATACTCTAGCTTCCTCTGAATTACCATCCGAGCAAGAGGTCACTCTTCCCCTCATTGTGGTGGAGGAGAGTGCCCCTGAGGTAAATTTCGTGCCAAGTCTCACATCTTTTATTTGTCCCATTGCTTTGTTTATCATTCTCATATGTTGGGATATTTTAGGTGGAAGTGGCGTCTCTGATAGCTGACATTCTACTTCCCACTGCACTGACGAGACCTCTAACTGTAATTCCCCTCTTTGGTGCCATAACGGGGGTAAGTAACGCTTAGATGTGTTGCTGCCTTTTTCTTGTACTTCCTCCTTGTGTATAACACATGCTTTTTTATTTTTAGCTTTCTCCAAGTCTCTCCCCAACCTTTGCTCTTAGTGTCCTTTTCCTTTCTAAGGCCAAGGTTGACGCTGTTGTCCCGTGTGGTGATTCTTCAGTGCCTGCCCATGCTAGAGCATCGCTTGGAGGTTCCTCGTATTCTTTCGATGAAACTCCTTCATTAGCCTTGGTACCGTTTGTTGGTGAGGGAGCTTTACCTACTGGTAAGGCTTCTTCAGCTAAGGGCCCCGTTGAGGCTTCTTCATCAAGGGGCCCCGTTGAGGCTTCTGAGGCAATAAGCCTGCCTCCAACGGTTCCTACCCCTATGGCCTTCATGGTGGCTCCCATTCTCGCTCTTGCTATGACTGAGGTATTTCGCTAATTTCTCTGCATTCTTGTTGAATTTTTTTTTGCAAAATCTACCTATAAGGGTGACTTAACAACGGAAAGGCTTGTTAAGATTTTTCATAAACTCCACCGATAACAGTGACTTAACAACGAAAATGCTTGTTAAGATCTTTCACAAACTCCACCTATAACGGTGACTTAACAACGTAAACGCTTGTTAAGATTTTTCACAAACTCCACATATAACGGTGACTTAACAACGAAAACGCTTGTTAAGATTTTTTTCAAACTCCACCTATAACGGTGACTTAACAACGAAAATGCTTGTTAATATTTTTCACAAACTCCACCCATAACGGTGACTTAACAACGAAAAGCCTTGTTAATATTTTTCACAAACTCCACCTATAACGGTGACTTAACAACGAAAACATTTGTTAAGATTTTTTCATACATCCCACCTATAATGGTGACTTGACAACGAAAACGCTTGTTAAGATTTTTTCATACACCCCTCCTATAATGGTGACTTAACAACGAAAATGCTTGTTCATATTTTCCCTACACTTATTATTTCTTCTACCTCTTCTCAGGTTGCATGGGAAAATTTCCCACCAGTTCTTTCGCCTATTAGCTCACCCCATCGGGAACCTGTCATCTCGGAAGATTCTAGCCATAATGATCAAGGTTCCACGATCGGTGTTGCTGCCAAGAGCTAATCTAGGTGCGACCTTCCTCTGCCCGACTTGGATCCTCACGCCTTCTGCCTGATGGTGCTTCAATGTTCTCCTCAAATGTCTGCCAACCATCGTTTGGTAGTTGAGAAACTTGTGAACCATCATCTTGAAACATTCACGGTGGATTGCCTACGTTCAAACATCTCAGTTATGAGTTATAAGCTTCAGGGCATGGCTACCGTTGTTGTTGAAATTGCCAATACTCGAACTGAAAACGTTACTAGACCCCTCCTCAACCAATTCTTGGGTTATCTGAGGGAGTTGGGTCATGATGGGTTCCGCTTTGACTAGCTTATCATGCATTTAAGGACTTTGAAGTGCCAGCAACTGGACAGCCAGAGGGAACTGTTGCAAAAACATCAGGAGGATCAACAGGCTGATTTGGCACCTCTTCTAGAAGCTGTTGATAAAGAGGTGGAGTACATCGAAGAAGATTTGCATCTAGTGAAGCTGAAACGAGATAAGATCCTCATCGAGCGCACACAAGCGCAAATGAGGTTTGAGGTCTCTATTAATGCTTAACGGTCTTGCCAAGCAGCTTATTCGGGCCTCCCAGGAGATTTTTTCTCTTCCCCAGATCTATGGTTCCTCTTAGGCTAATGAACTTCTATATATGTTTCTCTTCTTTCCTTCTTCTTATGTAATTCTTGGGCAATATCTCCCAATTTTGTAATGCCCCAAAATTCATGAATGAAGAAAGATATATGTTTACCCTATCATTTCTTTGTGTTACAACTGCTTTTATACATTATGAAGTTCTATAATTCTTTCATCTCCACTTGGGTTAAAAAAAGAACTTGCATAATCATAAAAAAGAACTTGTGTATTCATAACAACAGTCAGGTACATCAGTAGTCCAAACATAACTGCCTACACATGATATAATTTCAAGCATTTATTGTTAATCTTGAATGGTTTATCTTCTTCCATCCTAAAAATTAAGCAATAACATGAGTCATGAGCTTCTTTTACAATGAAAGGTCCCTCCCAATTTGTTGTAAACTTGGGTAGAGGAAGCCCCCTGATGTGTTTCACTGCTGCTTTCAATACAAGGTCTCCCTCCACAAACTTCCTTGGTCTCACTAAGTTACCATATGCCCTGGAGAGTTGTTTCGTATACATTTGAAAGTGTTGATTCGCATTATCTCTGTGTTCATTCAATGCTTCCAACTATACATGCCTATTCTGAAGTAGCATAATACTTTGCAAAGCATATCGATCAGGGGGAAGTTCTAACTCCACTCGAAGAATCACCTCAGCCCCATAGACGAGGGAGAATGGAGTATACCCTGTGGGCTTTCTCTTAGTTATTCCATAGGCCCATTATACAGTTGGTATCTTATCATACCATGCTCCTGGGAAATTCTCCATTATTTTAGCCAAGATATTAACCAAGGTTTTGTTAGTTTCTTCGGCCTGACCATTTCCCTTTGGATATGCCACCGTCAAAACATGATGGACAATAGAGTATTTGTTTGTGAGCATTGTTACTTCTGAATTGACGAAAGAGTTCCATTGTCTGAAAGGATGACCTTTGAGATCCCAAAACGGCAAATGATGTATTCTATGATGAAGTTGCTCACCACCCCCATCGTTTCCCTTCTCAGTGGTATTACTTCCGTCCACTTTGTGAAGCACTGCGTTGCTACTAGTATCCATATCTTCCCCCTTGAGGAAGGATGTATTACCCCTACTAGGTCGAATGCCCAAGTGTGAAAAGCATAAGGCATTGTGAGGGAGTGTAGGTCCACTGATGGGGCATAGATCATATTTCCATGCAGTTGGCAAGCCTTGCACCTTTGAACGAACTCAGCAGAATCTTTCTCCATCATTGGCCAATAGTATCCCAAAGTCATCAATTGGTCGTATAACTTGGCCCCTCCTATGTGAGCTGGATCGTGTGCCTGTTTGAGGACCTCGATTGACTCTTCCTTTGTGATGTAATGCAATGACCTGTTGAAGTATCCCCTTCGATAAAGCTGCCTCTCTTAAACGTAGAATCTCGGGGCCCTCCGCTTGAGTCCCATCGTGTTAATTTTTTGTGTTGGGGAAACTCCATCTCTGATAAAGTCAATATACGGTTGTCTCCAATTAGCATGAGACTCCACAAAATGACATTCAGCTGCCTTGAAGAATAACTAGCATTTATCGCACTTCCGTTGTAGCTCTATCGCGTCATGTTTCATCTCAAGCCAAAAATATCCTTCTCTTTGAATCCTTTGATAGAGCGGTATCTCAGTTGTTTCGCAGTGCTCTTTATGTGTTTTCTTCAATCTTCACTCTACCTCTTCTGGATCGATGCACCTCGACAACCATCCTCCTACATTTCTAAAGTAAAGATTTCCTTGGTTTGTGAAGTATTGGGCTAATGCCCTCAGCCCCATCTCTCCTTCCCTAGATTCTAATTACCTTTTAAACCCTCCCCTCCAGTCTGCGTCCTCCTTTATTGGTAGAATTGATTGTACTATCGAAGGAGTTGTTCTTCTTTGGATCACGATGGTAGTTGTATCATTCCTCATGACCATTTTTTGGGCAATGGTGGCATAGGCGTCTGGGTGACGGTTCATCGTTATGGGCTGCCTCTTAATCTTGGTCCGATGGAACTGGCAGAGATACCTCTGGATGATTATTCTATATGGTTCTAGGCTCATGTGTTTCAATGCGTACTCTTGATTCACTTGCTGAACCACTAAATTTCAATCACCTTTTATGCAAAGTGAACGAATCCCCCTTCAAAGAGCCTCTAGCAACCCTAGCACCAATGCTTTATATTCTGCCTCGTTGTTAAAACAAGGAAAATCTAATTTGTAGGAAAGGAAGATCTCCTCAATTCCTTTTAAAAGAATGATCCCTTCCCCTCCTTTATTTTCTGCCGAAGATCCATCGAACTGCATTGTTCATTCCTCATCCATTGCATCTAGGTGATTGTCATGTAAGTCGTCTCCTGGAATATTCTCTCTGGGTGGCTCAAACATTCCGGAAAGGAATATTGGCAACAGGTCGGCGTACGCTTGTCTTTTGATTGTGTGAGGAACCACACATTTCAGGTCATATTCGGAAAGGATAAGGAACCACCTAGCTTCCCTGACAATCAACATAGTTCTTTCCAGCAAACACTTAATGGGATCACATCTAGTTACAATATGAATTGTAAAAGACAACATATAATGTTTAAGTTTTTGCGCTACAAATACTAAGGCTAAACAATGCCTTTCTAAGCTACTATATATGACTTTTGGCCCATGGATGATCCTGTTGAGGTAGTAGACCGGTCGTTCTTCCCCCTCAATCTCCAGTTCCAACAAAGCTCCCATGAACCTCATGGTGGATGTGAGGTATAGATGCAACGATATTCCTGCTTATGGGGGAACCATGATCTGTGGTGAAACAAGCAGCTTCTTCAGCCCAGCGAGCGAATCCTGGTGAACCTCCTCCCACTTTAACTTTGTGTTCCTTCATAACAGCTACATCAACGGATGTGTTATCTCGGCTAATCCAGGCACAAACCTCCTAAGGTAGGAGACCTTACCAAGGAAACTCTTCAACTTCTTCGCCGTTATAGGACTTGGCATCTCCAAGATCACTCGTTGCTTGTCCTGGTCCATCTGGACCCCTTGCCGATCAACCACGAAGCCTAGGAATTTTCCACTTGTTACTACAAAGACACACTTCGATGGGTTCATCCTCAATTTATACTTCATGCATTGGGCAAACACCTTCCTCAAATCGCCCAGATGGGACTCCTCCTTCCTTGATTTGATGACCAAATCATCCACATAGAATTCCATAAATCTGTGGAAGAAGTCATGGAAAATGGCCATCATTGTTCTCTGTTAAGTAGCCTCGGCGTTCTTGAGTCCAAACGGCATTACTTTGTACATGAAATTGCCTAATGAGGTCCTGATCGCCATTTCCCCTGCATCTGAGGGGTCCATCTTGATCTAGTTGTACCCTACATACCCATCCATAAAGTTATACATCTCATGACTAGTCGTTGCATCTATCAGGCTATTAATGGAGGGCAGAGGGAACTCATCCTTGGGGCAAGCTCTATTCAAATCTCTAAATTCCACATAGATCGTTATTTGGTTTTTGTCTTTATTTTTCACCAGGACAATGCTTGACAGCCAAAGCGGGTGCTGTATCGATTTGATGAACCCTGCTGCCAATAGGCGCTGGACCTCTTCCTTTATCTTTAATTCTAGCTCAGGTTTGTACATTCTTGTTGCTTATTTCACTGGAATATCTGAAGGCATTACATTCAACTTGTGGCAGCTCACTTCCTCATCCATCCCTTTCATCTCCATGTATTTCCACGAAAAAAATCTATAAACTCCTGAATCAACTCAACCAAAGCCTCTTGTTTCTCCTTACTGAGGTCTTTCTAGATTAAAATAGGCCTTGGATCCTCGCCTTCCTTTGCTAGGTTCAACTGTTCCAACTCTTTTGCCTGTGGCTTCGGTTGATCTGCCATGTAATCTATTTTTTTTGCAATATTTTCCATGAATTCTTATATATTGGAGTTTTCTATCACCATACATTGCCCCATTGATCCACCAAAAAGCACTCATGTATCGGTTCAACCTCATCATCAGTTTCCTTGATCGTCCGCTCACACCATTATAATCGATATACCACTTTTCCTTCCTCGGTAATGACTTTCTTACATTGCCTACTGGTAGTGGTGACTACCTTCCTCTTTATCTCTCTAGAAGCCTCGGCCATTCTTTTTTCTGAGAACCAACTCAGCATGCTTTGTCATTGGACCTTATGTTCCACCGGGTCCACTCTGGGTCTCATCCTATCCTTGAGCTACTTCGAGATGTTTTGGGGCTGAGGGACCACCTGGTGAGCTTCTTCAGTCATTACTCTTGCGCTGCTTGCAACCTCTTTATTATGCTCGTTCAAGTGCCCCATCCTTTCTCTGATCGAAGGAACCCATGCTCCCTACATTCTTCTCGTTAGGACTCGTACATCCTCCTCCAACTCAGTGTAAAATTCTGCGTCTACCAAGTGAGCTTCATCGACAGCAAAGGGACTCTTCGTAACCCTAATGGTCACCTTGGTTCCCTTGATATTTGCTTTAGCACATTGGTGGTACGTTGAAGGAACTGGCCCTTAGTTATGCATCCATATTCTTCCTATCAGTAGATGGTGGGAAGTTGCACTCTCTATTACGTGGAACTTGATATGGGAACTTAGGTTTCCCATTACAATCCCAACATTAACGTACCCAATGGATTTGGAAGATTAGTTATCATAACCCAAAATCACCAACGGCATGGGGACCAACCTTTCTTATGGAATATTAGCTGCGTGTAAGGAGTTGATTGGCATAATATTGATGGAAGATCCCCCATCCATAAGAGTCCTTGTGAAACTAATTTTTTTGATGTTGGCGGTCACATACAATGGCCTGTTATGAGGGAATCTCACAGCCCTATCTGCATCGCTAAAAGTTACCTCTGACAGGAACCTCCTCACCAACCTGGCCATGGGTCCCTTCCATCTCAGCGAAGGGACTGCGTTCTTCCTCGTAATGACAAGTATTGCCTGGGTTATTTCCAACCTACTCTCTTTTGGTATCCCCACTTGGTCGAAGAACCAGGTGAACTTTGGAGATCTTGAAACTGCACATTACTCTAGGACTGGGTATGTTTCCTCACCTTCAATGTTGTATACGTCCTCCACGTCTTTGGCGCTTGCCTCATCATAGGCCTGTACTACATTAGCCATTCAACTCATATAATCTTTCAGAGCTTCTTCGTACTCCTCCTGCTTCATTGTTGAATCTCTTTCTCCTCTCTCTGCCTCTTTATCATAGGCCACCACTAGATTGGCCCCATGTGCTGGCAGTGGGTTATTGTTGACATTCTGTGGAGGGATTTGCAACGTCCCTACCTTCACGTACTTGTCGATGATTCTTCTCAGTGTGAAATAGCTCTCTGTTAGGTGTTGGATCCTTCGATGAACCTGGAAATACTTAGGATCCGCCCTCGTTGCCGCATAGGGTTCCCAAATGGAAATGTCTTTTGGTTCGTAGATCGTTCCTCCTTAGACCATTGCATTGTAACAGCTGACATCCTCCTCTACTGTACAAGGCAATGGTGGTGGGTCTTCCCTATTTCTTCCAAACTTCCTCTTATTGTCCTTCTTCGGTGCCTTACCCCCATCTGCCCCCTCAGTGTACCCTACCTGTGGGAGATGAGACCTCCCCCCACAGGTTGTATTGGATGTCTAAACATTATGGTCACCGCCACTGGATTTTGTTGCATAACCAATGAGATGTTTCTTGCTGCTTTCAGGAACACCAAAAAAGTCCCCTCACGTGTCTCATTGATAAGATGGCAAATGTACTCAAGGAGCCACCCTTCAGCACAGATCTGTAATAACTTGGACTCTTTGGCCTCCTCCCTCACATCGAGGGATCTTTCCCTGAACCTTCAAACGTAGGCCATCACTTCCTCCCTGGGTCGTTGCTTCTCTCTCCCCAGAAAGAACTTTCGAACGAACAAAACATGCATCTCTTCCCACGTAGAAACGCTTTTGGGAGCCAAATGAGAATATCAGGTATATGATTTATCGATTAAGGATTTAGAAAACTCTCTCAACCTGAGCTTCTTGTTATTACAATGTTCCCCCAAGTGTTCAACGAGGCACTTAATGTGCTCCTTCGGGTTTCCACCTTTCCCTGTGTATTTTTCAAAAATAGGAGGAATATAGTCCTTTGGATAGGGCTCATCGTTGTATTCCTAGGGATAAGGTGTTCGGAAGTCATCATAAATCGATGCTACCTCGCTAGAAGATTGCAAGGAGGCTTGCATGAACTTCAGCATCTCTTTCTGCATATCCTTTCTCATTTCCTCTATGGGTGATTCTACTGGGGCAACAACCAATAGGACTATGGACTGAGTGCCCATTGCAGCTGGGGCAGTCATCACAGTCGAATCCATTGATACCCCCACGGTTCCCACTGATTGATTCACAACAATAGACATACTTGCTGGGGCTATTCCTGTCACACCTGCACTTGGTGGGGCCATTAGGGCTGCCCCTGGTGTCACAAAGGAGTTGGCTTCAAATCCTCCCCACATCGTCGAAGCTAATAGAGTTTGCAAGAACTCGTAAAACTTATTCATGAGGAGTGCCATTTGGGCTAGTCCTAACACATCACTCGTAGAATCTTGTGTTACCCCTAGCGCGCCGATCGTCGCCTGAACTAGAGATACCTCTATTCGAGGAGCCCCATCCCTTAGAGCCTCCAGTTCTCTAGCCACTTGTTCTTCATTGTGTTGGATGTCATCAAAGTTAAGCCTTCGATTAACATTATCTTGCTCCATACTCCTTTCCTAGAAGAATGCCTCCCTAGAAGAGTCGCCAAATGTAAGAGGGCAGTTTAGATAAGATGGAGGCGTAACCCCTTTTGAGTACGGTAATGATAAGTTAATTAGCCAAAACTTATGATTAATTATAGGACATGTAAACACAAACTTAATGAATATTAACTCAATTTGAACTCACAAATATCTCGTGTATAACTCATAAGGTAGTAATGAACTTAGAAGTAACTTAGCTAGAGGGAGAGAGAAGTAAGAACCCTAGATACACCTTGGTAGGCAGCTAAACACACCAACCACCCTCAATAATCTCTGCCAAGTATTAAAATCTTCTTAATGAATGACCATGGTGGGTGAGTAAACCCTCTCTGGTTTATAATAACTATCTCTGATGTATATTATCTCTAGCAATAACTTCTAAAATCTTAAAAGATCATCCCTTCCTCAAAGGTGGTTGGGGTCCCCTTAAATAGCCCTCCACACCACCCCCGAGGCAACTCAGTAATTAATGCCTGTGAAAGACCTCCCTCATACTTTATGTCACAAACATTAAATACTTGATGCACTAGTTATCGCCACGTCATGAACATTAAATGTCAAGACATGCCTTTCGCCTAATCACTATGTGTCAGGGGGTTGTTATCGTAGAAGTGACTCACCAACTGCCTGACAGCCCGAAATACCAATGTAGTTTACTCACGTGCAAGTCTGGAACTGTTTAGCTAGCTAGTGACATCACCTACAGTAGATGTGACATTAAGTAGATGGTTGTTTAGTTCACAACTCAACGCCCGATGGAACTCCAAGCTGCTTCCCCCGAGGTTCCATGGCTAGGGTCCTTTGGTGTTTTACTAGGTGTATCTAAGATGGTTAGGACAAGACCCAACGGTGCCTCACTTCTCAATCCTCCAAACAAAGTCCCACTAAAGTTCCCACGGCGAGGTCATTCGATAGAGCATGAAAACTCTCCCAGGATCTGTCAAGCGTGGTCTCTCGCGAGTACCGTTTGACCTCATATTAACTCATTATTATTCTCGTTACATAATTACAACCGTTATAGCTTAGTCAATATAAACAAAGATATAATATGACTAACACAACAAGATAAAGTATGAGTTGCCACACTGAGCTGCCACGGTTTCTTAATCCCAAACACTATTGCTAATATATCCCTAATCTCAGGACTACCTTCAATCCCCCTCTACAGCTAGAAGCCATGATAAATACCACGTATTAAAAGAAAGTAAATAAACCTAATTATGAAAGAAATAAATAGATGAAATACAAATTAATCTAGGCAATGGAAATTAATGGCAATAATGAAAATAGAGCTAGAATAAGTAAACTGCAACAAAGAAGATGAATGAATGTATATTAACTTACAAACAATGGGCAAAACACCCAAAATGGAAAGTAGGGCAAAGCTCTCTCTACAAACCCTAAAATCTAAGACAAAATGTAAATCCTAAAAATAGAAATCAAATTTGGTTTATATAGTAAGTGGAAAAGAAATAAAGGAAAAAGAAAAGAAAAGAAGACAATGGAAAATTATATGGTGATCACGATCGACCGGTCATAAAGGTCCGATCGATCGTGCCTTTGGGTTGAATCCCAATGTCTTCGAGCCAAGGTAAAACTTCAAACCGCGATCGATCGAGGTCCCAAGGCCGATCGATCGGCACTTTGTTTCTTGCCCTTCTTGGTCCATGAAGAGGGGGGAAAGGTATGAAAATGGGAATGGCCATAACTTCTTCGTTCGAACTCTAAACGACGCGATGTTTACGGCCATGCGATGCTAACTCAGCGAACTACGCATCCATGGAAATTCCATGAGCTGGAGATTAATTATGAATTGACTAAAATGGCCTTGAAGTAGCTTCCAGCGATGAAACTTATCCAAAATGCAACCGATCCTCAATTTTAGCGTTCTAATTCCTACAAAAGCACAATTAACCCCTACAAAGCATGTATATATCCAAATATAAGGTTGTTTTGTTAATGAGCATAAATATAGGAATTAGGGACTGTAAAAGTTCTAGAATTCATAAAGATATAGGGAGGAAATATGCAATATTTGTGTCCTATCACGTAGTTCGAAACATCAAACCTACGAATGCTTCGCGCGAAGTTCTCCTGAGCTCGTTCAAGCCAGGTATACAGTGAACCTTAAGTCATCAAGGATAAGGGGATGTTGATACTGTAGGCTATTTGAATGGACATGTTAATCAGGTCCTTCCTAGGGAAATCTTATGGCTTACTAGGGAAGAAGATATTAAAAAGTATGACCCAAGTATAACCTGCTAGTTCAATATTCAAACTCAAACCTTTGCCAGTAGGTGGAGTTTCGTGCACTTTCTTTCCCTTTGGGTTTTTCTTCACCACCTCATAAGCCTTGGCCCTCGCCTTATCCTCAATGAAGTAAAAGTAACGTATCACCTTCGAGTACATAAAGTTATTGTAGGTCACCATACACTCATTCATCACAGCTTCTACCTCTTCCCGAGAGGCCTTCTCTGCACTAGAAATGGCCTCATCAAAAAAGTGTTAAAAACAGTTGCCTCTATCCCCAAGAGCTCACAAAAATCCTCAAGAATGATTGAAAATTCACCCCAAGCTACCAAAAATGTGTATGCCCAGTGACTCCATCGATAAATAAGGGTTTGAAGAGTATTGTTGTTCTTAGCAAGGGTAAGATCTCCCAGCCAAAAAGTGGAGAATAAATCGACTAGAGCGAGCTTCACAAGTACTTGTCATGAATGTAGTCAATCCAGGCTACCAGACCCTCGCAAGCACTGGAGGTGGACTCAAACTCTACTTTGGAGTAGGGATAGTCCCCCTGCTCAATCCTAAATCGATTTACTGTCGCAGTAGGGATATAGGCAAAGACATCAGCATCGTTGCTCTCATCCATCAGTAAATTTATTGGCTCCATCGGAATAAGTTCCCTGGGTAAGTGTTTAGAAACAACCCAAAAATGGTCGGGCTCACCATTTCAAGTCCCCATCGTCTTTCTTGAGGGTGAATGGGGGATCGTCCCCACCATTTACCCTCATCATAGCCGAGGGTGGTTACCACCAAGTTAATGATGTTTTCAATTATTTCATGTCCCCCCTCATCTTTCTTTAGGGTGAATGGGGGGTCTTCCCCACCATTTACCCTCATCATAGCCGAGGGTGGTTTCCACCAATTTAATGATGTTTTTAATTATTTCAAGTCCCCATCGTCTTTCTTGAGGGTGAATGGGGGATCGTCCCCACCATTTAACCTCATCATAGCCGAGGGTGGTTACCACCAAGTTAATGATGTTTTCAATTATTTCATGTCCCCCCTCGTCTTTCTTTAGGGTGAATGGGGGGTCGTCCCCACCAATTACCCTCATCATAGCCGAGGGTCGTTACCACCAAGTTAATGATGTTTTCAATTATTTCAAGCCCCCTCGTCTTTCTTGAGGGTGAATGTGGGGTCGTACCCACCATTTACCCTCATCATAGCCGAGGGTGGTTACCACCAAGTTAATGATGTTTTCAACTCTTTCAAGTCCCCCCTCGTCTATCTTGAGGGTGAATGGGGGGTCGTCCCCACCATTTACCCTCATCATAGCCGAGGGTGGTTACCACCAAGTTAATGATGTTTTCAATTATTTTAAGTCCCCCTCGTCTTTCTTGAGGGTGAATGGGGGGTCGTCCCCACCATTTACCCTCATCATAGCCGAGGGTGGTTTCCACCAAGTTAATGATGTTTTCAATTATTTAAAATCCCCCTCGTCTTTCTTAAGGGTGAATGGGGTATCGTCCCCACCATTTACCCTCATCATAGCCGAGGGTTGTTACCACCAAGTTAATGATGTTTTCAATTATTTCAAGCCCCCCCTCGTCTTTCTTGAGGGTGAATGGTGGGTCCTCCCCACCATTTACCCTCATCATAACCGAGGGTGGTTACCCCCAAGTTAATGATGTTTTCAACTATTTCAAGCCCCCCCTCGTCTTTATTGAGGGTGAATGGGGGGTTGTCCCCACCATTTACCCTCATCATAGTCGAGGGTGCTTACCACCAAGTTAATGATGTTTTCAATTATTTTAAGTCCCCCTCGTCTTTCTTGAGGGTGAATGGGGGGTCGTCCCCACCATTTACCTTCATCATAGCCGAGGTGGTTTCCACCAAGTTAATGACGTTTTCAATTATTTCAAGTCACCCTCGTCTTTCTTGAGGGTAAATGGTGGGTCACCCTCGTCTTTCTTGAGGGTGAATGGGGGGTCATCCCCACCATTTACCCTCATCATAGCCGAGGGTGGTTACCACCAAGTTAATGATGTTTTTAATTTTTTCAATCCCCCCTCGTCCTTCATAAGGGTGAATGGGGGGTCGTCCCCATCATTTACCCGCATCATAGCCGGGGGTGGTTACCACCAAGTTAATGATGTTTACAATTATTTCAAGTCCCCCCTCATCTTTCTTGAGGGTGAATGGGGGGTCGTCCCCACCATTTACCCTCATCATAGCCGAGGGTGGTTACCACCAAGTTAATGATGTTTTCAATTATTTCAAAGCCTCCCTTGTCTTTCTTGGGGGTGAATGGGGGGGTCGTCCCCACCATTCACCCTCATCATAGTCGAGGGTGGTTTAGCGAGGGTAACCCTAATCATACTAGAATTAACAAACAAAAGATAATTGGCCAATATGACATTCTCATTAATATTCCAAGTGCTCTGTTGGAGCAACACATTCATTACAACTGTGGTCTGATAGGACATTACGTTATTGCTAGTATTTCTTCAAATGATCTGCAATCCAGGGGTTTGAAAAGGGTTCCCCTCAAGGTTTTCTAGTCTCTAGGTTCCAGGGACTACTTCATCAATTATCCTATATGGGCCATGCCAATTTGGATGGAGCTTGTTAGGATTTTGACAAGTTTTTTTTAGGACTAGGTCCCCCACAGTGATTGGCCTTTGCTTCACCCTCTTGTTGTAAAACCTGGCAGTACTCTGCTGATAGATAGCTTTCCTTATCTCAGTGTCTTCCTTCCTTTCCTCGATCAAGTCTAAGTTAAGTCTCCTTTCCTCCATATTTCTCTGGGGGACATACATTTGGACTCTGTGAGTAGGAAACCCAATCTCGATTGGAATGACAGCTTCTGAGCCATACGCCAGCATGAACGGGGTTTCTCCGATAGGAGTCTCTTTCGTCATCCTGTAGGCCCACAGTATAGCGTACAACTCCTTAACCCATCTTCCTTTTGCCTCCTCGAGCTTCTTCTTGATCCTGTTTAGGATTGTTCTGCTTGTGACTTCAGTTTACCCATTAGCCTGAGGTCGTCCTGGGGTAGAGAGGAACTATTTTACCTCCATTCTTTCACCGTATTTCTCCAGGGATACATTCTTGAATTGAGTCCCACTATTTTAGATGAGGGTGTTGTTCATACCATACCTTCATATAATGTTTTTCCAGATGAACTGGAAGGTCTTCTGCTCGGTAATCGTGACCATCAGCTCCACTTCAACCCATTTTGATAAATAGTAAATTGCTATGATCAGGTATCGATAGTTATTGATGGCCCTAGGCAAGGGTCCTACTAGAGCGATTCCCCAAACTACGAATGGCCATAGGGATGGGATGGAGGTAAGAGGCTGATGAGGTTGGTGAGGGATGGTGGAGAACCTTTGACATTTATCACACTTTTTTACGTATGTCATGGCATCTTTCCCCTAGGTCGGGCACTAGTATCCCTGGGTTACTATCCTCTTTGCTAAAGACATGCCCCCAATGTGGCTTAAACATGACCCCTCATGCACATCTTGCAGAATGTACAGGACCTCAGACAGGTGCACACATCTGAGCAAGGGGAGCAAGAACCCCTTTTTATACAAGGTGTCTTTAATGACAGTGAATTTTGTGGCTCTGTATCTCAACTTATTCCTTTCTTGTTTTGCTTCTGGCATCTCCCCCTATTTTATGTATTTGATTAGAGGGTCCATCCACGAAGCTTCCCTGTTGATGTTTAAGCACGAGCCAAGTGGTCCCTCTGCCTCTTCAATTGATGGTCAAAGCAAAATTTCCACTAGGACTGTCCTCCTGATATATGTCCTAGTTGCTGAGGCTAGCCTAACAAGTGCATCAGCTCGATCATTATCCAGCCTAGGTATCCTCTTCAACTTTACTTCTCCGAAGATCTTCAATAGTGCCTTCACCCTTTCAAGATATTTGGCCATTCTCTCATCCTTGGCCTTGTAAGCTCTTAGTATCTAATTCACTACTAGTCTAAATTACTATGGACCAATATCTGGCCGACACTACGAGACTTAGCCAAGGAGAGGCCTACTATCAGGGCCTCATATTCAGACTCGTTGTTGGAGGCCTTGAAGTTGAACCTTAGGGCATACTCAACGTCTGTGCCGTCTGGTGCTGATACTATTAATCCATCCCCACTTCCGCTCTCGTAAGAGGACCCATCGACGAAGAGGTTCCACATAACCTATTCCTTTAAGAAATTTCCCTCGGTGAGGGACCCCTGTCTAAAAAGATATCTTCCCTCTTCATTTTTGGTAACCTTTTCTCTAGCGATGCTTGTCCCAGCCTTATTTGCGAATGGGTCAACAATTCTTCTTTGCCATACATCTATCTTCTCGAGGTTCTCCTCTTCAGGTTCATCATCTTCCCAAGTAAATTTAGCCATGAAATCAGCTAATGCTTGCCCTTTAATGGTCATCCTAGGTTGATAAACAATATCAAACTCTCCCAGCTCTATTGCCCAGGCCATTAGCCTCCCTGATTTTTTTGGCTTGTGTAAGACCTGCCTAAAAGAGAGTCAGTGAGGATGACCATTGTATGGGACTGGAAGTATGGCTTCATCTTACTTGATGCATGGATCAGGGCATATGCTAACTTCTCCATCCTATGGTATCTTTGCTCTGCCCCCTAGAGTGCCTTACAGTTGAAACACACAGGCTTATGTACCTCATCCTCTTCTCTCATAATTGCTGCGCTGATGGCTGATTCTGAGTGGCTAGGTACACATGTAGTCATTCACCATGCATTGGCCGTGACAACAGTAGGGGAGACCCTAGGTGCGACTTCAATTCTTTGAAATCCTGGTCACGCTCTTCGTTTCATTCGAAGTCTTTTCTGAGAATTTTGAAAAATGGTAAACACTTGTCTGTGGCTCTGGATATGAACCTATTCAAATCAGCCACTCTCCCTGTGAGCCTCTGAACGTCTTTAATGGTCTTGGGGGTCTTTTTTTCTAGTAGGTCCTTTATCTTCTCAAGATTGGCCTCAATGCCTCTTTGATTCACGATAATCCCATAGAATTTCCCTGCTCCGACCTCGAAGATACATTTGGACGAGTTGAGCTTCATCCGATACTTTTCCATCGTGGTAAAGGTCCTCTCGAGGTCAGCCACATGATCCCCGGCCTTCAAACTCTTGGTCAACATGTCATCTACATAAACCTTCATAGACTTCCTAATTTGGTCTTCGAACATTTTATTCACAAGGCGCTGATACGTCCCCCGCATTCTTTAGGCCAAAGGACATGACCTTATAATAGTATGTCCCTTTATCGATAATGAAAGCGGTTTTTTCTGAGTCCTCGGGGCTCATAAAGATCTGGTTATAACCTGAATAGGCATTCATGAACCTCATTAGCTCATGATATGCGGTAGCGTCTACCATCTAATCAATGCGAGGGGGAGGGAATCTGTCTTTGGGACAATATTTATTGTGGTCGGTGAAGTCTACACACATCCTCCATTTTCTGTTGGCTTTGGGGACTGTGACCGCATTAGATAGCCATTCGGGATAGATGACCTCCTTAATAAACTCTACATCTTCTAGCTTCTTGACCTCATCCCTAATGAACTCATACTTTTCTTAAGAATAAATCATCTTCTTTTGTTTCACTGGCTTTGCGCACTCTACCACGTTGAGCTTGTGGCACATGATTTCGGGGCTGATCCCCGGCATGTCTGCATGACTCCATGCAAAGACGCTATGTCTCCTCCTTAGCAGCCTAATGAGATCTTCTTTTATATCTATCTTCAGAGCTTTGCTGGCTTGGACAGTTTTTTTTTGCTCATCCTCATTGAGGATAATGGATTCTACCTCTTCCATGGCTTGTCCTTTCTTCAGCTTTGTCTCATCTCTGGGGGTATCAATATTGTAAGTATGAATTGCTTTCTTAAGTGCCTCTCTTTCTTCGGCGGAGTTGAAGTAACATTCCCATTCCGTCGTCTGGTCTCCCTGAACTTCCCCTACCCCGTAAGGGGTCGAGAATTTTATCATATGATGAATCATGGATGGCACACCCTCAAAATACTTGAGGGACACTCTCCCCAGTATAATGTTATAGGCTGAGAAGACGTATTCATCCATCACGAAAAACTTAACCTTCTTGGTAAGCCATCTCGGCCACTCGTCCCCCATCCTAACATCGGCCTCATACACTCCTAGAGGATGAACTTTTTCCCCACTAAAACCAATCAAGGGGTGATGGTACGGGACGAGCCTTGCACGGCTGAGTCCTAGGGATTTAAATCACGACTAGAACATCACATCTGCAGAACTTCCCCCATCCACCAAGATCCTCAGCACCTCACATCCGTGCACCCTCGTGGTGATGGTAAGAGGGTCATCGTGCGAGGGTAAGAGGCCCTTGAAGTCCATTCTTGAGAAACCCACTATTAGGGTATCCATATCAACCTTCTTTTTCCTTCTTGACTTTTCTTTAATAGAGGTCGAGTGTATGGTCTTTGTTACTACCTTGGCCTCGGCTACATGGTCCTTCCTGTCTGCGACCTATGACCCTCCCCCTGCTAGTCCCCCAGAAATCATCCCCACACCGAGTGAGATCATATTATGTCTCTTTACAAGGTCATGGTCATCTCTCGGTGGGAGGTTCGGGTCGTCCTCATTATTTAAAGGGGCATCCCTTCGGTTTGGAGGATCTTGTCTACACGTATCGCCTCTCTTCTTCCTGGGGTCGTCCCCTCGTCCCCTCTTGAGGGCACTCTTATCAACGTATTTTCTTAATTTCCCTTCTTTTAACATTTTTTCAATTTCATCTTTCAGAGCAAAACACTTGTCGATCACATAGCCATGGTCTTGGTGAAATTCACACCACAGGTTCTTGTTTCTCTTGTGAGGAGTTGCCCTCAACTTCTCAAGCCACTTTAAGGACCAGTTGCTCTTTATCTCATTCAGAATGTCCTCGCAACTGACCGTCAGAGGGGTGTAATCAGCGAATTTGTCATCTGCAGACCTCTTCTTCCCCTCTTTGTTCTTTTTTTGGTACTTACCCCCACTAGTACCTCCTTTTTCATCTTCGTATTTTGTGGCCATCGCCTCTTCGGCGTTCATCACTTTTCTTGCTATTGATAGAAATTCATCCATCGTCTTCGGAGGGTCTTCAACAAGCTTCCATAAAAGCTTCCCCTTCTGGAATCGTCCAATTAGGGTTGTTATGGCTATACTTTCCTCATAGTCTTCGACCTCCAACTTTTCTTTATTAAATCTGGCTATGTAGTCTCTTAGGCCCTCATTCTTCCCCTGCTTAACGTAGAGCAGTTGTGTGGTCTTTTTCTGTGACCTCGCTCCAGAGCAAAAGTTATGGATAAACCGGTTCGCTAACTGTTTAAAGCTTTCAATGGAGTTCTTTGAAAGAGACATATACCAGACATATGCAGCCCTAGTTAGAGTGCCAGAAAAGGCATGACAACTCATCTCATCTGAGATAAAGTATATATCTGTTGCTGATTAGTACATCTTAATATGATGGACAGGGTTGGTACTCTCGTGATACCTTGGGGTGACCACAGGTGGCTTAAACTTGGATGGCGTTGGGAAGTTAATTACCTTCGACACAAAGGGTGAGCCTATGGAGTATCCTCTCTGAAGAGGGTCCCGGCTCTTCAGTATGTCACCAATTTTATCCTCCAGCCTTTGGATTGAGTTATTCCAGGGCCTCGTAGGGTCGGCTTAGACGATGTTATCCCCCTTCGCCTCTTTGAGGTGAATGGGGGGGTCTGCTACGACAGGTCTGTGTCGGCTGTTCACTTCTCCCTTGACGTCGTCCCGTTCGTGGGTCATCCCCCATTGGGTCAGTCATCTGTAGCCTCCCTTCTGGACCTCATAATGCTTCTTGACTGGGACAATTTCTCTCGCAGATCATTTACAGGGCCCAGCCTCTTAAAGGCAGACCCCCTGCTCAGACGATCGAAAGAAGAGCCCCTCAAGCGATCGTCGGGATTTTGCTTTCCACACTTATCCCTGCTTTCCTGGATAGGTCGCACAGTATTGTTGGAGACCTCGCACGGCTCCCAGCACTCTATGGGGGCCTCTTCCACCTCCAAATCATCATATCTGTCCTCTGGGCAGGGGTTTCCTTGCCTTCCCAGACGTAAACATCGGGGGTCATCAATATCCCTACACCACTATGAAGGTGGCAAGTCTTTACGTGGAGCCTGGGGTGGTCCCCTGGCCTCATGTTGCCCTCGAGCTGCTGCCGGAGTAATCATCTTCGGTGAGACTCCTGGTGGTCTTAGTATGTTTTGGATAAGAGCTGTAAATTGCTCCTGCATAATCCGCTGGCTTGCTGCTAAAGACTTCAGGGCAACTTCCACATCAGCCATCTCGGACTGAGGTGGTGCATGACTGGAACTAGGTCCCACTCCAATATTCGGTGGAGGAAGTGGTGGTGGCATCTCCGATGCCATATGTTTGAACTGTGAAGAGCTGAACGATCAAAAGACTGATGATCTTGAAAACCTTAATGGACATCTTTCAATGGTGAAACAGCTCCACGCAAAGGGGGAGAATTGGTTTACAACTAGAGTTTTCGGTGAGGTCAAGCTATATAAAGGAAGAGATATCTTCTCACTCCCACAGACGGCGCCAAACTGATGATACGAAGATTCAGCACCACCAGATAAGAGGTGGAGAGCTCAAACAGTGATGAAAATGGCAGCACAGAGATATATATGTGTGTAAGTGTATAAAAGGGTATGAGTATAAGAGGAATAAGACAATGGTGTATAGTGGTTCAGCCAATTAGGCCTACATCCACTGTGAGTGTGTGATCCACTAAGTATGGGCACTAACGGCCTTGGATATAATGCACATAAGCTCACTCTCTCTCTACTGTGTGTACAAGTAGAGTTTTTTCTAGGGTTACAATTATCGATCCCCTTACAAGGTTAAAGATGACCAATATATATAGGGCTTGCGGGTGTAGTGTACCCTCTAAGCATGCATAGTGCATGTGAATGATGATCTAGACAATCTCCTGCTAGCACCTGGATGTGACACTTGCAATCAATGATGACATAATATTCCCTCACGTGAGGGGATGATATTGTTATAACGGTCTAGTCCACGTGTTGTATGAGTCCCATGCGTACTGTTCCACGCATCTCCCAAATCACGCGGTATGATGATGTCACCTTCGGCCTAGGATGCCAGGATGACGCTAAAGTGGATACTGGCATTGGGCTCGGCTAAATATGGGCCTCGTATTATCTTACCCTCATAGGGTTGTCCAGCCAGTGATGATGGGTTGTCCCCTAAAAGGGTCGTCTGGGCCATGATGATGGGTCGGCCCCTTGAATGGTCGTCTGGGCCATGATGAGGGGTCGGCCCCTTTAACGGTCGTCTGGGCCATGATGAGGGGTCGGCCCCTTGAAGGGTCGTCTGGGCCATGATGAGGGGTCGACCCCTTGAAGGGTCGTCTGGGCCATGACGAGGGGTAGGCTCCTTGAGGGGTCGTCTGATCTTGGCTGAGGGTTCATTTGGATGGAGGACACCCTCGGCTTGGTCGAGGGTATATATGGGTATATCACACATCTTATAATTTATTATTTCTAAAATAAAAGTGTAAAAGGTGATGAGTTTAGAAAGGAAGAAAGTGGGGGAAATAAAATAAAATTAGAAAAGAACAATAAAACGGGATTAAGGTCACATCCCCAACATAAACTAAACAATGCGTAAAAAGATTTTGTTTCGAAAACATTTAACCAAGCATGATTGATTAATTATAAACATTAATCATGAGGAAAATTAATTCGATAATGTAATATTAAACATTTAACAAAAATGGTCGCATGTGGATTAATATCGAATTATTGCTTTGGACACTAACATTACATACCAAAAAAATTTAAACGCATAATATTCTAACTTTAATACACAAGGTTTCAATTAAATGCATTTTGACCCAAAACCTAGATTTCAAAGCTCGAGACTCATTAATGGCGAAAATATGGCATCAACCCTTAAACTAGCTACAAGACATAATTAAAGCAATAAATTAACCAAATTAAACAAACTAAATAACAAATTAACCAACAAAAACTAACTACAAAGCAAGTAAATGAAGAACAAATCATAAAATATATAAATATAACTTAAGTTAAAGGGAAGAAGACAAGGAATTGTAACTATTTACATGACATGGGTTAAAACCCTAGAGATAGAAGATCTCAAGGAGCAAACCCTAAAAAACTAAAGAAAATGAAATATCTCTTAGAAAACAAAGAAAAATTGGTTTCTATAGTAAGTGGAAAAGGAAATAAAGGAAAATGAAATGAAATAGGAAAAATTATTGGATATCTGCAGTGACCGGTCGATCATGGCCAAAGGCCCGATCGATCGGGTGTTAGGTTTAAAGTCCCCTGCTTTGTTTTGTGGGCAATATGGGTTTGGTCGATCGATTGGGGACTCAAGGAAGGTCGATCGGTACTCTATTTTCTTTGAGCTTTTCTTCACGAAGGAGAAAAGGTCGCATATGGAATCGGCTATAACTTCTTCGTTCGGACACAAAATGACATGTCATTTGCGGCCACATGAAGCTATCTCAATGAACTATGCTTCTGTGGAATTCCACTGAGATGAGGATGAAATGTGAAATGACTAAAATTTCCTTTAAGTTGAGTTAGATGATGAAAATTCCTCGAAACGCAACTAATACACACGCTAAGCATTCTAATACCTACACAAGCTCAATTATACCTCACAAAGAATATAAACATACAAAATAGAGGTTGTTTAGTTAGCAAGCATAAATCTAGGCATAAGGAACACAAAAGTTCTAGAATGCACAAAGATAAAGTGCACAAATACGCAATATTCGTGACATATCACATCTACATTTTTTAAGTGTGAGAAGGAGGAAAATTTTCAAGGTGCGTTGAAACATTTGTGATATCTCTATGGGACAGAAGATTTTCCCGAGGTCATCGTGTATGATAGATAAATGTCATGCATGAATGTCGTGAGGCAAATATTTCTGAGCTCCAAGCTTCTATTACGTTTATTCCATGTACCGTAGAATATTGAAGTGGCTTGTTTAAAATCTCAATTAAATGACCCGAATAACAAGTCCTTTATGTCTGGATGGATTAGTGCGATCGAGTTCAAAACTCATTCGAAATATGATAGATCATGGTTATCCTTTACTTCAACTTAGAAACAACAATGTCCTCATATGATTTCATACCTTGAAAATAATTGGTTGTCATACCTTTTTATGTATGCCCGTTCATGGACGAATAAGATTCAAAATCATGAGAACCACACCACTAATAGGGACAAGGTAACTCATGCACAGTTAAAAAAGTATTTGCTTAGCTCTAAGGGGACATTCGTCATGCTATGGAAAGGGATGGATGCACTACTTGAATTTCAATTAGATTGGAATTCGAAAAGTCTTTGTAATCAACAAAGCACAACAAACTATTTCTACGAGAGATACGTGGATGAGCCTCCCACCTTACTGTTGATTTGATTTTAGGGGATATAGATTATATGAGGACGGTTTTATCCAAATTTACGGGTAACACTCAATTAATGGATATTGCATGCGGGCACAAAATTCATACAATCTATGGCCTTCTGTGTCCTTGTTAATCGTTCGAATGGGAGAAGAAGGGTAACGCTATCCAACATGGGCATTAGACGATCATTGGAAGAATCTTACTATAGTCCCCAATGTCTTAATGTATCGCGATCTTGATTATATATCGGAGATGATTTTACTAAAGAAGAGGTAGAATGAAGCGGGAGAGGCCGAACAACAAATTATGCAAGAAAAACTAATGGAGATTTCTCAACCATCTTGCACACCGTCGTTGGAGCCCACTTCAGTTAGGACAAGGGGAGGCCAAAGGTCTTAAAAAATTACATCTACCAAGAGAGTCCCATGTGCGTGGGAAAAGGATACTCCCAATATGAGAAAAATTCATGGCAAGAAGTTAGAGGTGAGGCCACCTTATATAACTAAGAAATCGAATTTGTGGTCCACTTACAAGAATCTATATAGGAAGCACGTACCGGATTTTTTCCAATATTTTGTGGAGGACATATATGAAGTACAATCATATGGTAATTTTTCCTTCAACACCTTAGCACGGGGGGTGAGAATTGGAGAATATCTTAGTCACTCTCATGATATACATAGTTAAATGTTGATTGAGCTATGTCGAGATAAGGAATTTATGCTTCTATCATGACATCATATACCATTGATGAGTATAAAAGAAAATTGAACATTTTCAAGCATTCCGTCATGATGGGTCATTTGTTCATAATGTCGGAGTTTGGATATCTAGCAGCGATTGCGATAAAAGTAATGGTAGTGTTAATATAGAAGTTCGAATGCCTCACTTTGGTGTCGTTTGATAAGGGTCCAAAACCCATTCAAGAGGATAACAATATTCTTTTCTTATTGAACATGTCTAATTATCATTAGGTGACTGTTGATACCAAAATTAATATGCTGACGTGGACGAATAATACGAAGACACGTGTCAATCTACGTGGCACAATAGCAGCGAGGAAGTTCATTTCCCGACCAACCATGATTCTTTCCGAGCAACGAGGATAAACCGAGGAACTCTAGCTCTCCGAGGTACTCTAGCGCTCCGAGGAACTCCTGAGCAACGAGCAACTATGGCGGTCCGAGCTGCACCTCGGTCGTATCATTAATTGCCAGATAATCAACAGTTCAAATATTCATTGAATGCTTATATTCTTGACGCGCACGCTGTATTAAATGTATTACCCTTTCACATGTATATCATTTAATGTATCGAACCTTTCATGTACAGCCTCAAGGCTATAAATACCTTGTATCAACCCCATTTAAGGGGACCGGAATTTCTGGAGAGAACTTGTAATCAAGAATTCTGCAAACACTCAGCAATAACATAACAGTGGACGTAGGCTTTATTCCTAGCCGAACCACTTTAAAAATTCTTTGTCTTATTTATTTATCTGTGATTGAATAATTAGAGCAATCTAGTTTTTTACATCAACAGATTGGCGCCGTCTGTGGGAAACGACTGTTACTATCGTTTTTCGCAAAAAACATTTATTATCAATGGCAGATAATCCAGAATCCAGTAATCGAAATGTTGGAAATACTGGAAATCTTCCAAATCCATCTGCACCTCCAGATCTGGCTGGAATTATGACAAATCTGGCTCAAGGACAAACCGCCATGCAAGAATATATGAGGCAACTCATTCAAACTCTTCAAGGCGGTGCACCTACCTATTCAGGACAAAGGAGTGATCGTGGGAAATCACGATCCAGACGTACTGGGTCATATCGCAATGGGGAGTCTAATGATTCTACGTATCAACCTGGGCGAACCTCATCGATACGGGCTACGAATATAGATCAACATATTACTCTCTCTCCGGAGAGAGCTAGCGCTTTGGAAAGATTAAGCAGGGTGTCTCCTTTCAGTCGGTTAGGACCAAGGAGGAATATGAGTCCACCTAGAGCTCCATCGAGAAGTTTTCGGCCACCATCAGGTTTGAGAGAAGGATCAGCACAATCACGACCAGCTACTCGTCGAGATAAATCTCAGGAAGCTACGTCAGAGCAATCAATTGCTCGGACTAAGCGGCCTGAGGAAGGAAACGAAGCATGGAAAGGTTCCATTCAGCGGTTGGAAGATAGACTGGGAGAAATGGCTAAGGCAAGAAACCCCCTACAGAGAACTTTTGTTCAAGGGACACCTTTTGTACAAGCCATTGTGGATTTTCCTACACCATCGAAATTCAAAGCACCTGTGGTGACCCCCAAGTACGATGGAAAGACAGATCCTGTACTTCATATAGAACAATACCAAGCTGCTGCCGACATCTATGCCGTCCCCGACGAGATGAGGTGTAGAGCATTCTCGGGAACTCTTACCGGATCTGCACAAATATGGTACAATAATCTTCCTCGGGGTAAGATTTTAACTTTTATTCAGTTAGCCGAGCTGTTCATTGGCAATTTTTGTTTTGGAGCAAAGCCAGTAAAGCGAGTAGCACACTTGCTAAGTGTTAGGCAAAAATCAGGTGAAAGTACTAGAGATTACATAACTCGTTTTAATAACGAGAAGTTGGAAGTCATAGATTACGAAGAAAAGACAGCAATCACTGCTTTGATGAGTGGTTTGTTGCCTAATAAGTTATACTACACTTTGGCCAAAGATCCACCTAAAACTATGTCGGAGTTGATGGCAAAAGCGGCCAAAATCATGAATGCCGAGGAGGCTATGGCTGCAAAGAAGAATATGGATAAAGAAACCAAGGTGGAGGTCGACAAGTCTAAGAAGAAAGAGCAGAAAGGTAATGGTGGTGACAAGCACTCCAAGAACAATAGAACGTCATGGGAAGTCCTAAAGAAGTACGACAATTATACTCCATTGAAAATGGGTATTAATCATGTTTTGGAAGAAATCAAGAATAGCGAGGAAATCAAGTGGCTAGAAAAACTGAGGACAAATCCTGATTTGAGGAATAAGGCCAAATACTGCGAGTTTCACAAAGATCATGGCCATATGACCAAAAATTGCATAGCCCTTCAGAACGAGATTGAAACGCTCATCCGAAGAGGAAAATTGTCAAAATATGTAGATCGCAGGGGTGAGAGGAAGAATGATGATAGAACTAGAGAAAGATATAGATCTCCTCGTCGTGCCGAGGAGAAAAAGAAGAGGAACCATGAAGATGATCCAGATGATGACCCCGATCTTCCCAAGAAGCCAAGGCAGCCTGAACGAGAGGTATTTTCCATACGTTTTGGGTCATTTGATTGTAATGTTATTACAGGAGGAGATGCAGGAGGAGGAGACCTTACTGCAGAAAGAAAATCTTACCTCGGAGAGGCTCAAGCTTGTTCATATATTCAGCGAATAAATCTGGCCGAGGATGATCGTCCGAGGAAGGTAAACAAAGAGAAGCTAGTGATTGGTTTTTCAAAAAATGACCTGGCAGGTGTTCTTTACCCTCATGATGATCCTTTGGTGATCAAAATGAGGATGAAGGACGTGGTCATTTCTAGGGTGTTAGTAGACAACGGTAGTTCGGCAGACATCATGTATTATTCATGCTTTGATAGCTTGAATTTGAAATTATCTCAATTGGAACCTTATCACAGACCCCTTCTGGGTTTTGCTGACGAGAAAGTTTTTCCACTTGGGACGATCAAGTTGGATATACTCATTGGAACTTGGCCTGCTTGTCGAACAGAAAGAATACGCTTCTTTGTGATGGATAAGAATGTGCAGTCAGCCTACAACATCATCATGGGAAGAGTTGGATTGAAGAAGTTCGAAGCAGTTCCATCTACAGTACATCAGTGTTTGAAATTCCCAACGAATTTTGGAGTCGGAATTATGAAAGGTGATCAAAAAGTAGCTCGGGAATGCTATTATTCGTCTGCCGAGCAAGAGGAACTTGAAGAATCAAGGAAAAAGACTACTACTTACCAAGTGGAGGAAGGTACAGAAATTGAAACTCTTGATCCTAGGGAGGAATCTCAACTTGTAAAAGGACAGGTGGTGGAATCTACAGAAAATGTTATTCTGGACGACGAGCATCTTGAACGAGTAACCCAGATAGGATCGTCGTTGGATGTTTCAATAAAACAGGAGTTGATAGTTTTCTTGAGAAACAGGAAGAATACTTTTGCTTGGAGTCATGAAGACATGCCAGGGATAGATCCAAACTTCTTATGTCATGAGCTCAATGTGAATAAGGAGATCAAGCCTGTGAAGCAGAGAAGAAGAGTGTTTAGTCCCGAGAAGAACCAAGCCATACAAGAGGAGGTCGAAAAGCTCCAGAAAGCCCAATTCATTGAAGATGTGAAATATCCAGATTGGTTGGCAAATGTGGTGATGGTAAAAAGAAGAATAATAAATGGAGAATGTGTGTTGATTTCACTGATCTTAACAAGGCATGTCCTAAAGATCATTTTCCATTGCCCAGAATCGATCAGCTAGTGGATGCTACCTCGGGACATGAGCTGCTCAGCTTCATGGATGCATACTCTGGCTACAATCAGATCAAAATGAAACCTAAAGACAGGGAAAGTACTTCTTTTATTACCCCAAGGGGAACTTATGGTTATAATGTTATGCCTTTTGGTTTAAAAAATGCAGGTGCAACATATCAGCGACTGATGAACAAGGTTTTTACCGAACAAATCAGTTGCAACATGGAGGTCTATGTCGACGACATGCTCACCAAAAGCAAGAGAGCTACTGATCATCTAATTGACTTAGGCCAGACCTTTGATCAACTGGATAAATATCAAATGAAGCTCAACCCAACGAAGTGTACCTTTGGAGTACGAGAAGGAATGTTCCTCGGATACATCGTCAATCAACGAGGTATTGAGGAAAATCCAGAAAAGATCAAAGCTCTTTTAGGGCTGCGATCCCCAACGACGAGGAAAGAAGTACAGAGTCTTACCGGACGAGTTGTAGCGCTCAACAGATTTGTATCCCGAGCAACTGATAAATGCCTCCCATTCTTCAAAATACTGCGAAAAAGTTTTGACTGGACTGATGAATGTGAGAAGGCCTTTCAAGAATTGAAGAAGTATTTGGGAGCCCCACCATTGTTGTCTAGGCCAATAACAGGAGAAAATTTGTACTTGTATCTGGCACTATCAGAGAATGCAGTCAGCTCGGCGTTGATCAGATTGGAGAATGGAGTCCAGAAGCCAATTTATTACACAAGTAAGGCTTTCCGAGGTGCAGAAATCAGGTACCCAAAGCTAGAAAAATTGGCATTAGCGTTAATTGAGGCAAGTAGAAGAATGAGGCCATACTTCCAGGCCCATACCATCATCGTGTATACCGACATGCCGTTAAGACAAGCCCTTCACAAGCCAGAAAAATCAGGAAGGTTGATGTATTGGGCAATAGAACTCGGTGAATATGATATTGTGTATGAACCCAGATCATCATTAAAGGGGCAAGCTGTAGCAGATTTTATAGCAGAGTTCACATACCCTGATACCCCCGAGGAACAAAAGGTACTTGCTGACCTACCTGTGGATGATACAGGATCAACAGACACAGGTCCAGACCAACTAAGGTTGGTAAAAGGACTTGTGGATGTAGAAAAATCATCATATTCAAACCCAGACCAACTCCGGTTGGTAAAAGGGAACGAACAGATGACCAACGAGGAACGAAAGATACCAGGGGATGATGAAAGAAAACAGCAGATATTTTACCGAGGAGTTCTGACAGATAAGAAATTTGAAGACGAGTTACCTACATGGAGATTATATGTAGATGGATCATCTTGCACAACTGGTTGTGGAGCAGGGATTGTTTTAAACACCCCAGATGATATTGACATGGAATATGCCTTGCGATTCCAATTCAAGGCTTCCAATAATGAAGCTGAGTATGAGTCCATGATAGCAGGTTTTCATTTGGCGAAAGTTATGGAGGCACGGCAAATAATTGTTTTCAGTGATTCTCAATTAATTGTGAATCAAATGATGGGAATATATGCAGTTAAGGGAGAATTAATGGTGAAGTACCATGCAAAGGTGATGGAGTTATTGACAGAATTTGATGCTATTCAATTGGTGAGAATACCGAGGATGGAGAATGCTAGAGCAGACGCATTGACCCAATTAGCGTCAGCTACGCGCACCGAGCTGCGAAGAACGATACCAATTGAAGTATTAGAAAGTCGGAGCATAGAAGAAGATCAAACGGTGAAGATTATTACCCTTGATTTAGGACCATCTTGGATGGATCCTATCAGGGCATACATTGAAGAACGAGAATTACCGGAGGACAAGCTAGCTGCCAAGAAATTGAAGTATAAAGTTGCTCGGTATGTGTTAACTAATGGTGTTTTGTATAGACGAGGAATTATGGCAGGTTTGCAGAGATGTGTGCATCCATCAGAAGTCAAGGAATTGGTTGAAGAAATCCATGAAGGATCTTGTGGAGCTCATGTAGCAGGTCGGACACTTTTGCAAAGGGTAATGACACAGGGATATTACTGGCCGACGATGAGGGCTGATTGTATAGCCTATACCAAGAAGTGTGACAAGTGCCAACGTTTTTCCTCCATCCGAAGAACTCCACAAGCATTGTTGACACCCATAACTTCACCTTGGCCATTTTCCATGTGGGGGGTTGATCTGGTTGGACCATTGCCGACGACCCGGGGAAGGTTCAAGTACCTCATCGTGGCAGTGGATTACTTTACTAAGTGGGTGGAAGCTGAACCACTAATTGATATGACGTACGAGAAGGTATATCAGTTCATTTGGAAGAACATCATTTGTCAATATGGTCTCCCCCATGCTTTCATCACAGACCATGGAACATAATTCGATAATGAAGAATTTGCTACCTATTGTCATCAGTCGAACATTTTGAAGTTTCATTCAGCACCAAGCCATCCCCAAAGCAATGGACAGACTGAGGTGACAAACAGAACATTACTAAATGGTTTGAAGAAGAGGTTAAGTGAAGCTAAAGCAAATTGGATTAATGAGCTCCAATCAGTACTATGGGCTTACCGAACAACTCCCCGAGCAGCAACTCGAGAATCACCATATATGCTAGCATTTGGAAGTGAGGCTGTGATTCCTGCCGAGTTGGGTCTCCCAACTCATAGAGTGCTGAATTTCAATTCCCCAGTCAGCGATTTGATGAGAAGACTGGATTTGGATATGCTCGAGGAGGTTAGAGAAGAGGCAGCCATTAGGAATGCTGCTTACCAACAACGTACAGCTCTGTTCTACAACAAAAGGGTGAAGAAATGTGACTTAAAAGAAGGGGATTATGTGCTAAAGAAAGTCATTCAGAAGCAAAATAAGTTGGAAGCAAACTGGCATGGACCTTACCGAGTTACAGAGGTTGTTCGACCAGGAACTTACAGAATAGCAACTCTAGAGGGAGAAGAATTTAAGAATGCATGGAATGCTAAACACCTGCGCAAGTATTATCAGTAATGTAAAATGTAAAGCATTTCCTTCATTATGAATAAAACGAGGATGTTTCACCATTTTCTTTCTGTTGAAAGTTTTTCGGGGAATACTAGTGTGTAATACACTACGCATAAAAAATACTCCTTTGGTTAGGAGGCGACACTAGTGTGACCAACTACGGTTGGTAAGATATCTAGTGGACAGTTCGAAAGAACCAAAAAATACTCCTTTGGTTAGGAGGCGACACTAGTGTGACCAACTACGGTTGGTAAGATATCTAGTGGACAGTTCGAAAGAACCAAAAAATACTCCTTTGGTTAGGAGGCGATACTAGTGTGACCAACTACGGTTGGTAAGATATCTAGTGGACAGTTCGAAAGAACCAAAAAATACTCCTTTGGTTAGGAGGCGACACTAGTGTGACCAACTACGGTTGGTAAGATATCTAGTGGACAGTTCGAAAGAACCAAAAAATACTCCTTTGGTTAGGAGGCGACACTAGTGTGACCAACTACGGTTGGTAAGATATCTAGTGGACAGTTCGAAAGAACCAAAAAATACTCCTTTGGTTAGGAGGCGACACTAGTGTGACCAACTACGGTTGGTAAGATATCTAGTGGACAGTTCGAAAGAACCACTACTACTCCTTTGGTTAAGAGGTGTACACCATCATGATCAATTACGGTTGGTAAGATAAAAATATACTCTCACATTACAACTTATGTTGGTCGAGAGGTAAGATTATTACAAAAAATTATCAGAGAACAAAACATTCCAAAATGAACCAAGTATGGTTGGTCGGGGATAAAAACCCACTAACTGTAGTTGGTCGACGAGGATATATTATTGACCTTGGTTGGTCGGACACATTTTATGAAAATATTTGAAATTGAACCAAGTATGGCTGGTCGGGGATAAAGACCCATCAACTGTAGTTGGTCGACAAACATTACTTATCCACCCTGGTTGGTTGGAAACAGTTTGAACATTTTATACTCATTACTTTATTATTAAGTGATTGAACAACCTTGATACTTGTAACTTTTTATTATTGACCTTGGTTGGTCGGACACATTTTATGAAAATATTTGAAATTGAACCAAGTATGGATGGTCGGGGATAAAGACCCATCAACTGTAGTTGGTCGACAAACATTACTTATCCACCCTGGTTGGTTGGAAACAGTTTGAACATTTTATACTCATTACTTTATTATTAAGTGATTGAACAACCTTGATACTTGTAACTTTTTATTAAGTTGCTCGATGAACAATATTATTGTTATCTTTTTAACAGATACATATGCACAAATATAAAGGTTTTTGATAAACACAAGACAACAGCAAAATTTACAAACAGAAAATGAAAGTCTTTTCATTAAAATTCAAAATAAATTACAGGTTACATGAATGTACTAACTATTACATTGATAGTCCTATTCTATTGGTTTCTTGCCCTTTGCTTTAGAAATAGGCTCTTCGCCAGCAGGAGGATCTTCCAGGCAAAGGGGAGAATTAATAAAGTTCAAGTCCTTCAACATTCTGACATTCATTATTGAAGGTGTCTCCATTAGATGCTCTGGACGAGATACATCGATTTGGGAATGAAGGCTATAATCACCGAGTTATTTTGAAATTAAACTACGTGGAATGGAACGAGCTGGGATCCAGGCCATGTCCAATCTGAAAGGTGGCACAGGCAAGTCTAATAACCCTGGAGCGTGATAATCCCATAAATAATGCCCTTGCTCTAATTTTAACATACCCAGTGCGTTCAACCACCCTTGCTTATAACCTTCATTGTTGGCATGTTCAATACGAGCATCCAAGTGAACAAGAGCTTCATTATATCCTGCCATCCAGAATTCCCTGGGTTGCTTATGAAATTGAAATGTTAATCTATCCAATTGTTCGAGAAGGTTTTTGGCAAAAAGATCCTTAGTATGTAGAGCAGACTTCGTTGCAGTAAGTTGATCTTCCAAGGATAGATTTTTCTTGGACATTTCTGATAGAGCTCGATCTTTGACGTTTAATTGGAATGCCTGAGTTTCCAAAGTAGATTGGGTACGAGCCTCTTCGACATTACGACTAAGAACTCTTGATCGACTCCGAGCAGCGATTGGAGAACTTTGCTCCTCGGCAACATTTTGAGCAGCTCTTCCTCGCCCCCGAGAACCTCTACCTCGTCCCCGAGAAGTCCCAGAAACAGCAGATCTTCTTAAGTCATCCAGTTCTTGCCTTAATTTGGCATTTTCGACCTCTAAGAACGAGAAACCTTCATCAGTAACTGGCACTAAAGCAGTGGAAGATGATGCTGCAGATTCATACTGAGCCAACTTTTTCTGCAAATTATTGTTCTCCTGTTCCAACAACTCAGCAATCTGCCTGCAGGCCTCAACCTCACCTTTTAGAGTTCTTTCCCTAATATCATATCCAGCGAGGATCTTTTTATGGCCTGTTTCAGAAGAGAGCTGCTGATATCTATTTTTATATTCTTTGTGCAGCAAAGCAGTTGATTCATTATGTTGATTCTGAAGATCTTCTAAGCTACAATGAAGTTCCTCGATCAATTCGTAGTATGCCACATTATTGGCCACAGATCTATCAAGTAAATCCTTCAGGTACCGGTAAGCCTCAACTGCTTGTTCTGAGGCATCGTGACCAAGGATGTCGACAATCTCTGATACACTTAGGTCTGTATGACCAGCTTTATAATATCCATTGCATTGTCGCATCAACTCAGTATCGGGAGCAGATATCAATTCCATTCTGGCCAAAAACTAATAAAGAAGAGGAAGCAGGAGTTAATAAATAAAAGCAGACAGAGTATCAATAATGAAGAGGAACGAAGATGTATTTTATTAGATCATCAAAAGGTTACATTGTTCGATTACAAGTAATGAAATATAGAAATGATACCGAACAACTTCACACCTTTTCCTTGTCCCCCAAGACTTTCTCGGGAGGCTGGGACGAGGAGCTTGGTTGCTCGGTAGTAACAGCGACTTGATCGGCAGGAATCTTCTCAGGAGGAGGAGGCATGGAAGAAATGTCCTCGGTGGCAGAGGGTTGAGAGGCAGAGACCTGATCACCCATGGCTATAGAAGATTCATCAGAAACAGGCTCATCTTCTTCTTCCTCCACAATTGCTGGAGGAGGACCAGGGAGGTGTAGTTGGAATAGCTCAGAATCGTCTTTAATCTTCAACTCTTGCAGAGCAGCTACCCAGCCATCTTGGAAGTATTTCAACTTCCCATATTGAACTTGGGATGTCATTGCAGCAATTCCCTTATCCCATCCTTTCTCCCAGCCAGCGCTGAAAGATTTTTTGACTGCAACCTTTCTTCTCAATTTCTCCGAGGAGAGCTTCACGTCCAATTCTTCTTTTTTACTTTTGATATCTCGCAGGACGAGCAACTCCTCCTCTGCTTTCTTTAACTTATCTTCAAGCTCTCCAAAATTCTTGAGCTTGTCATCATATTTTTTATGCTCAACCTCCAAACTTTTTACTTTATTCTCCAAACCTTTGGAGATCTCAGCCAACTTCACTTTCTCGGCTTCAACTATTGATAACTTTTTCTCCCAAGCAGTCTTGTCCTCATTGTACTGTTGGCGAGATTCCTTCAAAGATTGGGTCAAACCCAACAGAGCATCCTCTACACCAGACGAGGAACTAGAGGCTTTAATTACCTCGTCCTTCTTCACAATGTTATTAAAACAGTTCACCAACTGAAAGAGGAGAAAAGCAGTAAGTCAGTGCAAAAATACAAATACTCAGAAAAAGAAAAGAAATTCAGAGTGTGAGAAATTTACCGAAGCAAGATGACGAGTAGCTAGGGATGTCAGCATATCCCTAGAAATTTTTTCATCAATTCCTTGGACCTCGGGTATGATCCAAGTTTTCACCGAGCTCATTGCAGAGCTCGGAGGAATGATGGTGGGAACACCAACACCACCAGCTGGCAATGTGGAGGCAGTTTCAGCCAAATTGACTGAGGATGATTTCCTCAATCTCTTCAATGGGACGTCAGCAACTTCAACCAAGGAAGAACTCTTGGTCGGAGAGATAGTAATCACTTCCACAGGAGCAATTTTCTTGCTCGGAGCCACTGGGGGCTTCTCGGTAGTTTTGGAAGGTGCAGCATCCACCTTCTTAGTCCCCTCAGGGACATCAGTTTTTCTCTTTTTGGCCCCAGCAGCAGAAGTAGTGTCATCAAATAGAGAAGGGGGAGCTCTTTTCTTGCCCATTCTATGACTTAAAGGAAGATGAGAATCTGAAGAAGAGTCTTCTGGAGTGGAAGCTGGCTCAACAGGGCGAGCAGTATAAGAAGTTGTATAACTCTTATACTGTAGCAAATATGATGCAGACCTGATGTGCTCGTCTGCAACGTTCTTATGCAAACACCAGATAAGTTTCAGATGCTTGATATTAACCTCTTATTCTTTTGGAGTTTTTCGTTTGCTATCAACTGCAAATAAATACATAATGAGATATCAGTCATACATTTTGTCAAACATGATAAAAGCATAATTTCATAAGTAAAATAAAATGAAAAATAAACCTATCCCATTGCCATATGGGGGGCATCTGGGACCGTTGTATACTCCATCTCCAACTAAAGGGGCATATTGCCAATTTTTTATAACCAACCCATGTTCAAAATAATCTCTATTTGAGTCGGGGAGGTTAACTACAAGGGCTCTATTCAGAAACCTAGTTTTTAAGTAATAAATATTATCTAGAGTGGCCCACTTATAGCAGTACATAATTTCAGGGATCCCTATACGAGTCCCATGAGTTAAATTTAATTTGTACACCCCATTAATTATTCTCCATGAATTGGGGGCTATTTTTGCAGGAACAAGATCAAAATACTGACAAAACTCGAGACACAATGGATTTGGTGGAAAGGAAAAACCACATTCAGCAATAAAAAGACTGGGGAACCAATGTCCCTCAGCCAGAGGAAAATAATTTTTAGGTTCAGAAAGTTCCTCCAAGATTACCCAAGATGGGATGGAAAAGTCAGAGCGGAACTTTTCAAGAGATTCAATAATGTAAACCATGATGAATAAAAGAAGAAGGAAGAAAATCTTACAGGAAGGAAGGAGGTCTGCTGACAACTAACGAAGGAAAAGATGAACACATAAGAGAGAAGGAGAGAATAGAAAGCTTGAATGCAGAAAATTGGAAAACGTAGAAGACGGTATGGTTACCTAAGAAGTTTAAATACTTTGCATTGGGAAGCGGCGAAAGAAATGATTACCAAAAAGAAACTACTGAACTTTCGGCGGCTAAAAGGACAAAAACTGCACGGAGATCGAAGCGCTTATAAAAAATTCAAAAAAAAAGGCGGAAGCTGCGAAATGAGAAGGAAATTTGAACACAATGTTCCTGAAACCCAGGAAGGTCATTTAATATTGCCATATACCGAGAAAGAATGTTCCATACTCCTCAAAGTTCGAAATATGAAACATTGGGGGCTTCTGTTGATACCAAAATTAATATGCTGACGTGGACGAATAATACGAAGACACGTGTCAATCTAAGTGGCACAATAGCAGCGAGGAAGTTCATTTCCCGACCAACCATGATTCTTTCCGAGCAACGAGGATACACCGAGGAACTCTAGCTCTCCGAGGTACTCTAGTGCTCCGAGGAACTCCTGAGCAACGAGCAACTATGGTGGTCCAAGCTGCACCTCGGTCGTATCATTAATTGCCAGATAATCAACAGTTCAAATATTCATTGAATGCTTATATTCTTGACGCGCACGCTGCATTAAATGTATTACCCTTTCACATGTATATCATTTAATGTATCGAACCTTTCATGTACAGCCTCAAGGCTATAAATACCTTGTATCAACCCCATTCAAGGGGACCGGAATTTCTGGAGAGAACTTGTAATCAAGAATTCTGCAAACACTCAGCAATAACATAACAGTGGACGTAGGCTTTATTCCTAGCCGAACCACTTTAAAAATTCTTTGTCTTATTTATTTATCTGTGATTGAATAATTAGAGCAATCTAGTTTTTTACATCAACAGTGACCATGAAGTGAACCCGATTTTGTTCTATACGTCCCATTGCATCAAATTGTAAGTCAAAGGCATTGGTCGATGCACTAGACTGGGAAGATTTATTCAAACAATGTTTGTTTATATTCAAGGGAATTTTTTTGAAAGATGTAGCGACAAAGGACGAACTGATTTGGATTGAATCGAATGATGAAGTTGATTGACTAAATCATGATTGATTAGTGGGCAATTTTAATTTTTTTTAACATTATATATAAAGAAATTGGTTGGTTGGCCATTGTATTTGTGTGAATGATTATGACAAATAATCATGTTCTATATGAAATGTTGAAAAGTTAAATGAATGTTTTTATTTAAATGTTGGATATGAATGTTCAAAAGTTGAAGTTAATCATGTTGGATATGAATTTTGAATAATCATATTTGATATGAATATTGGATATGAATGTTGGATATACTATATTTAACACTTTTAATTGCGTTGGATATGAATAGTTAACACGTTTAAGGACATATTATATTTAACACTTTTAATTGCGTTGGATATGAATAGTTAACACGTTTAAGGACATACTATATTTAACACTTTTAATTATGTTTGATATGAATATTGGATATGAATGTTGTATATACTACATTTAAAACTTTCAACGATCTTCTAGTTGGTTATGTAAATCATCCAATGAATTTGCAAAAAATTCCAAAGGTTTTCTACGATTTTCTATGGTCATGGGATTGCATACCACAGTTGAGGATGGTAGTGGGAGACTCACCAAGATCCTAGTTGGTCGTGTAAATCATTTAGGGAATTTACAAAAAAACTTATGTTCTTCTATGGAAATGGGAAACTCCCCACGGTCCTAGTTAATCGTGTAAATCATCCAGTGAATTTGTAAAAAATTATAAGGGTTTCTTATAATTTTATATGGTCATGGGATTGCATATCACGATTGAGGATAAACGTGGGAGACTCACCACAGCCCTAGTTGTTCGTGTAAATAATCTTGTGAATTTGTAAAGTTTTTCTTATGATATTTTATGATCGTGGAATTGCGTACCACGATTGAGAATGGTCGTGGGAGACTCCCAACAGTTCTAATTAGTCGTGTAAATCATCCACTGAATTTGCAAAAATTTCTAAGGGTTTGCTATGGTGTTCTAGGCCGTGGGAGACTCCCAACGGTCCTAGTTGGTTATGTAAATCATCTAGTGAATTTGTAAAAATTTCCAAGGGTTTATTACGGTCTTCTATGATCGTGGGATTGCATACCATAGTTAAGGATGGGCATGGGAGACTCCCCACAGTCCTAGTTGGTCCTGTAAATCATCTAGTGAATTTGCAAAAAATTCCAAGGGTTTATTACAGTCTTATATAACCGTGGGATTTCATAGCACAATCAAGGATAACTGGGGGAGACTCCCCACGGTCCTAGTTGGTCGTGTAAATCATACAGTGAATTTGCAAAAATTTCCAAGCGTTTATTTCGATCTTCTATGACCATTGGATTGCATACCATGTTTGAGGATGGTCGTGGAAGACTCCCCATGGTCTTAATTGGTCGTGTAAATCATCGAGTGAATTTGCAAACATTTCCAAAGGTTTATTACAGTCTTCTATGACCGTGGGATTGCATTCCACGGTCCTAATTGGTCGTGTAAATCATCGAGTGAATTTGTAAAATTTTCCAAGGGTTTATTATGGTCTTCTTTGAGAGTGGGATTTCATACCACGATTGAGGATGGCCGTAGGAGATTCCCCACGATCCTAGTTGGTCGTGTAAATCATCTAGTGAATTTTTGTAAAAATTTCCAAGGGTTTATTGTGGTCTTCTATGACCGTGGGATTGCATACCACGGTTGAGGATGGTTGTGGGAGACTCCCCACGGTCCTAGTTGGTCTTGTAAATCATCCAATAAATTTGATGTAATTTCCAAGGGTTTATTACGATCTTTTATGACTGTGAGATTGCATACCACAATTGAGGATGGTCGTGGGAGACTCCCCATGGTCCTAGTCTGTCTTGTAAATCATCCGGTAAATTTGATATAATTTCCAAGGGTCTTAGTTGGTCATAAAACATACATAACAGTTAGGATAAATGCTTACTAATAAAACATACATAACAATCGGGTAAATGTTTAGTAATAAAACATATATAACACATTTGGATAAATGTTCTACAACAACCACATTTTTTAACAACCAACCAACCACAATGTTTATTACAACTAACCAACCACAATGTTAATCTATTTCTTCCTAGTTTTACCACAGCCGAACAACCAGCCAACCACAAAGTGTTTAATATTTAAAGGTATAAATTAACATGGGTTATTATATTTCTTCCTTTGTTGCCTTTTATTTCTGGTCATTTCCTTGAAGTTGTAGGTGCGCATCACTTGTTAAGGTCAAATCGATGCTTCGTTCATCGCTCTGGGTCTGGTTTGTCACTCCCCTTGTGCTTTTCTTTTCTAGCACTAGTGCCTTTAGCCTCTAAGAGGGCATCACAAGATTCCCAAGAAGCATCAAAGAGATCTTGGTAATCTTCTGCAGAGGGATCGTCCCTTGGATATTTAAGCGCCTCTTCCAATATTTGAATTGATACGTCAACACTTGACTCCTGTCAATGTTACCACAACTAATGTAATTAATACTACAAATACATGTTACCAACCCTAAATGTTGAAGTGAGATATCATATTGATTTTTCAGTAGCATCCACTTTTTGGGTTTCCCTTTCCGCGAATAGGATTGCAGACTAAGTGATGGGATCACTCGTTATGTACCACGCCAAGTATCCCTTAACACATTTCCAAGGGTAATTGTGTATGGGTGTAGATCTTCTAGTAGCATTGAGCACATGGTCAACTATATTCTCCTAGTACCATTTCTCATTATCATACGCTACCTTATACCTAAGTCGTGTCCTACCCCTCTCTACTTTAACAGGGCACATGAGAATGCATGGAATAGTTTGGACCCGACCGGCTTGATGAAGCACGCGCTCAGGATAGTATGGCTCGTCCACATCATAGAATAAGAGAATAACGGTGTATCACGATATCTCCTGGAAGGGATAGGCCTCACAATTTTCCTTGTATGGATTCCATGCAACTTACATTTTAATATATCACATAATTATAATTAGTAAACTTAACTAAAACATATAATGTATGTAAAAATTAGTAGTGATACTCACTTCGTGAACTTTTAAGTCATCCAAAGTCTCCCTCAAAGCAAGCAATTACTCTTTCGAGTCACCTGATACCATTTGTGTCTTCCACCTACAAACCTAGGGCTCACGCTTCAAATCGAACTGATCGTGTATCTATGCCTGAGTATCCATTAATATTTTTCAATAAACTAAACATTATAAAAAGAATATGATAAATCAAAATATATTAAGATAAAGAATATATACACACATTACCACTAGAAGAGGAAAATATCCATCAACTTGGCATACATCAGCTCTGGATGCGATCCCCAATTGGCGTTATATATGGATAAGAGGGCACCTCCCCAGTTCTTATCGTTTACTTCCTCTATGTTCTTCAATGATTGGATGTAATATATTTGGACTCGTTCATGACTTGCCCAATCATGAATAGAACAGAGGCCTATGCACATCTATCGATGTGTTTAGCCTTTGCATTCTCTCCTTAAGCCTTAACCCTATCCTTCCATAATTTCATCAACCAATCAAACCATACCGCATAAAAAGACTTGCACTCCTCCTCAACTCTTTCACTGCAGACCCAATCAACTTAGCAAACTTCTTACTTGATATAGCACTATCTTCAGGCGTCTATGGGATCACCCCATACACACTATCCCCCTCAACTGATATCCCCAAAAAACAAAAAACATCATCCAATGTAACGGTCATTTCACCGAACAACATATGAAACATATTAGTTTCGGTTTGCCACCGTTTAATGAATGCACATACAAAACATGATCAATAAACCAATAGGAGTTTTTTTTATCAAAGACCATAATCCTGAGGCCTTTACTACATTCACCACCCGCTCGTCCTCTTCATTTATATACCACTCAATGAATTTTTTATAGTGGTATACACACTTCATCATACTGCGTTCTTCATCATGGTTACAAATACCATATGACACATGGCTAGAAAACTAGTTTAACAACTCGGGGTTGTTAGGAGAGGACCCCTCTAACTAAAATGCATGGAATCTTTTTGGTTTGGTTCTTATTTTTTTCCCTCTGGGGCCGAATAAGATACTCCTTTAGGTATGTCATCATCATCAAAAGAAATGATGTAGATGGACCGCTTGATTGGCTAGAGCTACTCTACCCCTAGCACGTTCGCCAACCACCGGTACGACACCTTCTATTACCTTATTAGAAATCGGATCTTTATTAACAACCAAATCATCATCCACTGCACCCTCACCAACCACCGTCTCCTCACTTACCACACCCTCACCAACCACATCACCACCTACCACCTCATCCTCTACATCTTTACCTGTAATTCTTTCATGTTTTTGTTTTCTTTCCGATGCAGTCATACGTGGTCTACCCTCTCTCCCCATTTATGATTTGAAATACTTATTTGCGAATAGTCACCTTCTCCGGTGACGGGAGACTGTGGAATCTAACGCATGTATATATATATATATATATATATATATATATATATATATATATGGGGGGGGGCTTAGTTTCAACAAAAAATAGCGTTCAGATTTAATAGAAATTAGGGTTGTTTTAACTTTTTTTATTACTAATTGGGGGGGGGGGGGGTCTCGAATGGGTATTATTCATGTATAGATTAGGCATGAACATAAATGCACAACTAGAGAGATTTGGAATACATACGAAGTTAAGTTTGTGAGATGTGAATAATGATTTTATTTGAGTAAGTAGAGAGATAGAAGGTAGTGGAGAGAAAAGAGTAGAGGGAGAGAGAGAAAGGAGGGGGAAAATGAGTCAATTTTTAATTTTGGTTTATTTAATGGGGTTCGAAATTGTGTTGTGTTTTTGTTGTGTTGTGTTTTTATAAAGTATATTTTTGGAGTCTTTTGGAGTTGGTGGTGTTTTTTATAATATTATGGGATGGAAATATCAACACCCTTTAAAAAATACTCAACTATTATCCTTCTCTCTCTTTTCGTCCAGGGGTTATTGATATCCCAAAACCGACGAGGTCAGTTTGACAGAAACATCCCCAAAAATCGAACCGACCGAACCCCTGCACTCCCCTAAGTGGGACATATATTTTTCACCCCGGGCCCATAAAGTAGTACCCTCTTTTATTCGTTGTCCTTCTATTTCGCAATAGACATACAAAGAACAAATTTGTTCAGTTTAAACTACTTGAGAAACAACTTAGTTCTTTTATAAAACAAGGTGGATGGTATTAAAATAAAGATATTGCACATTGTGACCTATGGGATCTACAATTTGGATGAAGTTTATATGTGGAGACATTTCAGGGATGGCACGGTACAAGCTCTCTTTTTTTTTTAAATCTTTTATACTATTATTGTGGAGAGGGTGCCAAAGATTGAAGTATCTTTTCTTTGTACAGGAACATCAGGCCTCTCCTTTGGGATAATAAGTCTGCTACCTTTACATTAGCTTCGTGTCCTTGCATTCTGATTTACACTGCCTTTGTACAAATATCAAGAATGTTCCCATTTTATTTCTTTCCAAGCTTGGGTAGTAATAGTAATACTTATCTAAGCCTATTAATGATTCAAACTTGTATTTTGTGACTCGTTGACAAAATATATATTTGGTATGTCATCATGTCACACTATTTATTGTAAAAACCCTCACGTTTTATAGCATATTTTATATTTATTTACTATGTGTAGTAATTAATTATAAAATGATGGATGTTGAGTAAATATTAATTTAATATGGAAAAGGTTAATATTTACTGAAATGTTGTATGATTACCTGGTGAGTAGGTAAAAATATCCATGTGGTGATTTATGGTGTCATAAGATATAAAATGACATTTTGGTTTAATGAGAAACCGGAATTTAAAATGAGTTATAAATTTTCAAATGATAAATTGGAGGGTGTAGTTAGTCCCGGTAGGTGCGAGACATCAAAATAAGTGCCATATTGTATTTTGGCATTTCGGACACTTTTAACTGGTTATAGCTTAAGTGCAGTGCGATTTATTATATCGCGTATTAGTCATTTAAGTGGGCTATTTAGACTTAAGCCCCGTTTTATTTTTCCCAACCCCATTTATACTCTTCCTTTTTTTTGAAAATTGAGCCCTAGAGAGAGAGAGAGAGAGAAGGAGAAAGAAGAAAGCTTTGGAGAAAAGAGAGATTTGAGCTTGGATTTTGCTTGCATCTTCCTCAAATCTGATTTTCTACATCAAGGCAAGTTATCTACTTGCTATTATATGATTTAAGGAAAATAATTAGTTGTGATAGTTATGAATTGTTGTGTTTCACCATTTTAGGGTTTTGTTGGATTTGTGGGTATTAACCCTTTGGAAATTGATTTGGATGATTAATATTATAAATGATGGTAATTAGACATGTTTGTGATGTAGTAGTTCCATCAAATGATATGGGATTTGGTTGTTGGAAGAAGAATGGAGAGTTTTGGGTCTAGGTCTGCAATGACCAGTCGACCGCGGTTACCAGACCGGTGGACCGAGCCTTCGGGAGAAGGCACACTGCTTTCTTTCATAGGCATAAGATTGAGGCGCGGTCGACCGCGTCCGCTTACCGGTCGACCGGCCCTGCCGAAGTGAGAGTTCTGCTTTTCTTCTAAGGCTCAAATATGAGGCGCGGTCGACCGTGGTCTTGGGACCGGTCGATCGGTCCCCTGTTTTCTTTCCAAAACTTTACTTTTTCTTTTAATCTTCTCTTTTCATAGGGACTTAGGAACCTTCTTGAATGAAGTAAACTTTGACTTTTAGAGTCCTAGTTGAGTTTGGTTGTCACCCTTGAGTGGAATGGATTTCACTTGTGGTTAAGTCCAGTGGAGGGGGGGTGTTCCAAAGTGATGTTTAGGCATCACTCTTTTTGTTACTTCTTATTAGGAGGATAGGGGTTGTAGGCCCATGTTTGGAGACTTAAGGGCTTATCAAGATTTTATGAACTTTGAGGATTTATGGGATCATAATGATCATTTGGAGATTTAGTCGGGACTTGTAAATTGAGGAATATTAATGACGATATTCGAGGGGAACTAGGTTCGTATAATGGACTCAAATGTTTAAAGATGATAGGTTCAACTAAAATGGACCCAAATTGTGTTAATGATGATTGGTTCAAATAGACGGAACCCAGTTGTTTAATGAGGATTGGTTCAAATAAAAAGAACTAATCACATGGGTAATGGAGATGGAAATTTGCAATGACTTAGATAGGATATAGTATAGGTAGGTAGACCTTAGGATCGTTTGGACATAAGGCTTTTAGTATGTGACGTTGGTTTAGGAGGGTTGTTGGGGGTTGACCAAGATAGTTGTGTGTTGAGTCTAAGAGGGATTGGTTTCATAGTAACGAGGAGTATGAGATTTCGAGAAGTTTGGTTGGTAAAGTCGAAGGAGATGAGGCCTCTTGTAGTAGAGTGTTACGGAGGTAACGAAAGGATGAATTGACTAGCATTCCTGAGCCATTTTTCTAAGCTCGAGGGTGGATTCAATTGACAAGCCTCTGCCAGGATCGGGAGTATTAATACTATAGCATAGGCCTAATGTTTATGCACCTCACACTACACCAAAAACAGGAAACTGGCACGGTTTAAAATCGTGCCAGACGCAATCTGGCACGGTTCAAAACCGTGCCAGAATCAGGCATGCCAGATTTTCTGGCGCGATTTAAAACCCTGCCAGATTTTCCAATCTGGCACGCTTTTAAACTGTGTCAGTTTTTTAATCTGGCACGCTTTTAAACAGTGCTAGATGTTAAATCTGGCACGCTTTTGGCACACGCCAAAACCGTGCCAAATTATCTATTTTTTGGAATGCTTTTGGCACGGTTATAAAGCGTGCCAGATTATTTTATAAGCGTTCTCATTTTTATGCATTGGCACGGTTTTGGCACCGTTTAAAACCGTGCCAAATTTATCAGTTGATTAAAAAAAATAATAGGAACCAAATCTGGAAAATCTGCAAATTCCAAATTCGATAGGAAAAATATTTATTATTTGCAAAAACAAAATCAAGAAAATTCACAAATTATGAATATCGCAGGTTGTTGATAAACTAATGTGCATACAAACTTCAAAAAATTACAAGAGATAATACCAATATAAACCAACACATGACCATAAAAGTCGACAATAACTTCAAAAAATTACAAGAGTTAATAGTTCTCATATCAAAAAAAAATTGGGCAGAGTTTCCTCTATTTTTTTAGCATTCCAAAACCTGCTAACATAAAATCTGCCCATATAAAGCCCGCACGGCCATAAAAGTCAACAATAAAACTACTATAGCCAGCACGACCATAAAAATAAACCATAAAACTACGGAAGCCTGCTCGGCCATAACATAAAAAATAGAATCCTGAATATTAACGACACTAAATACACAATCCCCCTGTTGTAAAGCATTGACTTCTTCGTGCGTTCCAAGTGGATAAAAGCTAACGATTGAATGTCATCCTATAAATAAAATAAGACACAAAAAACATACAATATTAGTAACCAAGTCATTTTTAAAAAAATATTCAAGCAAAAAAATTGCATATACAAGAAGAAAAATTGCATATACGACTACGCGGTCAGTTCCTACAAGTTACATTGATCCCGTGCGAGGTGATTGTGCCTCCTACGGGGTCGTTTGGGGGCTGGTTCGGGTTTTCACCCCTTAACGGCCTGTTTTCAAGTCTAAATGTGATTTTTGCAAATTATCGTCATATTCTCAAACCGAGAGTCCCGGGACTACGCAGTCAGTTCCTACAAGTTACATTGGTCCCGTGCGAGGTGTTCGTGCCTCCTACGGGGTCGTTTGGGGGCTGGTTCGGGTTTTCACCCCTTAACGGCCTGTTTTCAAGTCTAAGTGTGATTTTTGCAAATTATCGTCATACTCTCAAACCGGGAGACCCGGGACTATGCGGTTAGCTCCTACAAGTTACATTGGTCCCGTGCGAGGTGTTCGTGCCTCCTACGGGGTTGTTTGGAGGCTGGTTCGGGTTTTCACCCCTTAACGGCCTGTTTTCAAGTCTAAGTGTGATTTTTGCGAATTATCGTCATACTCTCAAACTAGGAGACCCGAGACTACGCGGTCAGTTCCTACGAGTTACATTGGTCCCGTGCGAGTTGTTCGTGCCTCCTACGGGGTAGTTTGAAGGCTAGTTCGGGTTTTCACCCCTTAACGGCCTATTTTCAAGTCTAAGTGTAATTTTTGCAAATTCGGGTCATACTCTCAAACCTAGACTCCCGAGACTACGAGGTCAGTTCCTACAAGTTACATTGGTCCCGTGGGAGGTGTTCGTGCCTCCTACGAAATCGTTTGGGGGCTGGTTCGGGTTTTTATCCCTTAACGACCTGTTTTCAAGTCTAAGTGTGATTTTTGCAAATTATCGTCATACTCTCAAACCGGGAGTCCTGGGACTACGCGGTCAGTTCCTACGAGTTACATTGGTCCCGTGCGAGGTGTTCGTGCCTCTTACAGGGTCGTTTGGGTGCTGGTTCGGGTTTTCACCCCTTAACGGCCTGTTTTCAAGTCTAAGTGTGATTTTTGCAAATTATCGTCATACTCTCATACCGGGAGTCCCGGGACTACGCGGGCAGTTCCTACAAGTTACATTAGTCCCCTACGAGGTGTTCGTGCCTCCTATGGGGTCGTTTGGGGGCTGGTTCGGGTTTTCACCCCTTAACGACCTGTTTTCAACTCTAAGTGTGATTTTTGTAAATTCGAGTCATACTCTCAAACCGAGAGTCCCGGGACTACGCGGTCAGTTGCTATAAGTTACATTAATCCCGTGTGAGGTGTTCGTGCCTCCTACGGGGTCGTTCGGGGGCTGGTTCAGGTTTTCACCCCTTAACGGCCTGTTTTCATATCTAAGTGTGATTTTTGCAAATTCGGGTCATACTCTCATACCAGGAGTCCCGGGACTACGTGGTCAGTTGCTACAAGTTACATTGGTCCCGTGCGAGGTGTTCGTGCCTCCTACGAGGTCGTTTGGGGGTTGGTTTTGGTTTTCACCCCTTAACGGCCTGTTTTCAAGTCTAAATGTGATTTTTGTAAATTATCGTCATACTCTCAAACCGAGAGACCCCGGGACTACGCGGTCAGTTTCTACGAGTTACATTGATCCCGTACGAGGTGTTTGTGCCTCCTACGGGGTCGTTTGGGGGCTGGTTTGGGTTTTCACCCCTTAACAGCCTGTTTTCAAGTCTGAGTGTGATTTTCGCAAATTATCGTCATACTCTCAAACCGGGAGACCCGGGACTACACGGTCAGTTCCTACAAGTTACAATGGTCCTGTACGAGGTGTTCGTGCCTCCTACGGGGTCGTTTAAGGACTGGTTTAGGTTTTCACCCTTTAACAGCTTGTTTTCAAGTCTAAGTGTTATTTTTGCAAATTATCGTCATACTCTCAAACCGGGAGACCCGAGACTACGTGGTCAGTTCCTACGAGTTACATTGGTCCCGTGCGAAGTGTTCGTGCCTCCTACAAGGTCGTTTGGGGGCTGGTTCAAGTTTTCACCCCTTAACGGCCTGTTTTCAAGTCTAAGTGTGATTTTTGTAAATTCGAGTCATACTCTCAAACCGAGAGTCCCGGGACTACGCGGTCAGTTGCTACAAGTTACATTTGTCCCGTGCGAGGTGTTCGTGCCTCCTACGGAGTCCTTTGGGGGCTGGTTCGGGTTTTCACCCCTTAACGGCCTGTTTTTAAATCTAAGTGTGATTTTTACGAATTAGCGTGATACTCTCAAACCGGGAGTCCCGAGACTACGCGGTCAGTTCCTACGAGTTACATTGGTCCCGTGCGAGGTGTTCATGCCTCCTACGGGGTTGTTTGGGGGCTGGTTTGGGTTTTTACCCCTTAACGGCCTATTTCCAAGTCTAAGTGTGATTTTTGCAAATTATCGTCATACTCTCAAACCGGGTGTCCGGAGACTACGCGGTCAGTTCCTATGAGTTACATTTGTCCCTTGCGAGGTGTTCGTGCCTCCTACGGGGTTATTTGGGGGTGGGTTCAGGTTTTCACCCCTTAACGGCCTGTTTTCAAGTCTAAGTGTTATTTTTGCAAATTATCGTCATACTCTGATACCGGGAGTCCCGGGACTACGCAGTCAGTTCCTACAAGTTAGATTATTCCCCTACGACGTGTTCGTGCCTACTACGGGATCGTTTGGGGGCTGGTTCAGGTTTTCATCCCTTATCGGCCTGTTTTCAACTCTATGTGTGATTTTGTCATACTCTCAAACCGGAAGACCCGGGACTAAGCGGTCAGTTCCTACGAGTTACATTGGTCCCGCGCGAGGTGTTCGTGCCTCCTACGGGATTGTTTGGGGGCTGGTTCGGGTTTTCACCCCTTAACGGCATGTTTTCAAGTCTAAGTGTGATTTTTACAAATTCGGGTCATACTCTCAAACCGGGAGTCCCAGGAATACGCGGTCAGTTCCTACGGGTTACATTGGTCCCGTGCGAGGTGTTCGTGCCTCCTACGGGGTCGTTTGGGGCCTGGTTCGGGTTTTCACACCTTAACGGCTTGTTTTTAAGTCTAAGTGTGATTTGTGCAAATTATCATCATACTCTCAAACCGAGAGTCCCAGGACTACGCGGTGAGTTCCTACGAGTTACATTAGTCCCGTGCGAGGTGTTCGTGACTCCTACGGGGTCGTTTGGGGGCTGGTTCGGGTTTTCACCCCTTAATGGCCTGTTTTCAAGTCTAAGTGTGATTTTTGCAAATTACCGTCATACTCTTAAATCGGGACTCTCGGGACTGCGCGGCCAGTTCCTACCAGTTACATTGGTCCCATGCGAGGTGTTTGTGCCTCCTACGGGGTTGTTTGGGGCCTGGTTCGGGTTTTCACCCCTTAACGGCCTGTTTTCAAGTCTAAGTGTATTTTTGCAAATTATCATCATACTTTTAAATCGGGACTCCCGGGACTTCGCGGTCAGATCCTACAATTTACATTGGACCCCTACGAGGTGTTCGTGCCTCCTACAGGATCGTTTGGGGGCTGGTTCGGGTTTTCACCCCTTAACGACCTGTTTTCGAGTCTAAGTGTGATTTTTGCAAATTATCATCATACTCTCAAGCCGGGAGTCCTGGGACTACGCGATCAGTTCCTACGAGTTACATTGGTCCCGTGCGAGGTGTTCGTGCCTCTTACAGGGTCGTTTGGGTGATGGTTCGGGTTTTCACCCCTTAACGGCCTGTTTTCAAGTCTAAGTGTGATTTTTGCAAATTATCGTCATACTATCATACCGAGAGTCCCGGGACTACGCGGGCAGTTCCTACAAGTTACATTGGTCCCCTACGAGGTGTTCGTGCCTCCTACGGGGTCGTTTGGGGGCTGGTTCAAGTTTTCACCCCTTAACGACCTGTTTTCAACTCTAAGTGTGATTTTTGCAAATTAGAGCCATACTCTCAAACCGAGAGTCCCGGGACTACGCGGTCAGTTGCTATAAGTTACATTAATCCCGTGTGAGGTGTTCGTGCCTCCTACGGGGTCGTTCGGGGGCTGGTTCAGGTTTTCACCCCTTAACGGCCTGTTTTCATATCTAAGTGTGATTTTTACAAATTCGGGTCATACTCTCATACCAGGAGTCCCGGGACTACGAGGTCAGTTGCTACAAGTTACATTGGTCCCATGCGAGGTGTTCGTGCCTCCTACGGGGTCGTTTGGGGGCTGGTTTTGGTTTTCACCCCTTAACGGCCTGTTTTCAAGTCTAAGTGTGATTTTTGTAAATTATCGTCATACTCTCAAACCGAGAGACCCCGGGACTACGCGGTCAGTTTCTACGAGTTACATTGGTCCCGTGCGAGGTGTTTGTGCCTCCTATGGGGTCGTTTGGGGGCTGGTTTGGGTTTTCACCCCTTAACAGCCTGTTTTCAAGTCTGAGTGTGATTTTTGCAAATTATCGTCATACTCTCAAATCGGGAGACCCGGGACTACACGGTCAGTTCCTACAAGTTACAATGGTCCCGTACGAGGTGTTCGTGCCTCCTACGGGGTCGTTTAAGGACTGGTTTAGGTTTTCACCCTTTAACAGCTTGTTTTCAAGTCTAAGTGTTATTTTTGCAAATTATCGTCATACTCTCAAACCGGGAGACCCGGGACTACGCGGTCAGTTCCTACGAGTTACATTGGTCCCGTGCGAAGTGTTCGTGCCTCCTACAAGGTCGTTTGGGGGCTGGTTCGAGTTTTCACCCCTTAACGGCCTGTTTTCAAGTCTAAGTGTGATTTTTGCAAATTCGAGTCATACTCTCAAACCGAGACTCCCGGGACTACGCGGTCAGTTGCTACAAGTTACATTGGTCCCGTGCGAGGTGTTCGTGCCTCCTACGGGGTCCTTTGGGGGCTGGTTCGAGTTTTCACCCCTTAACGGCCTGTTTTTAAATCTAATTGTGATTTTTACAAATTATCGTGATACTCTCAAACCGGGAGTCCCGAGACTACGCGGTCAGTTCCTACGAGTTACATTGGTCCCGTGCGAGGTGTTCGTGCCTCCTACGGGGTTGTTTGGGGGCTGGTTTGGGTTTTTACCCCTTAACGGCCTATTTTCAAGTCTAAGTGTGATTTTTGCAAATTATCGTCATACTCTCAAACCGGGAGTCCGGAGACTACGCGGTCAGTTCCTATGAGTTACATTTGTCCCTTGCGAGGTGTTCGTGCCTCCTACGGGGTTGTTTGGGGGTGGGTTCGGGTTTTCACCCCTTAACGGCCTGTTTTCAAGTCTAAGTGTGATTTTTCCAAATTATCGTCATACTCTCATACCGGGAGTCCCGGGACTACGCAGTCAGTTCCTACAAGCTAGATTATTCCCCTACGACGTGTTCGTGCCTACTACGGGATCGTTTGGGTGCTGGTTCGGGTTTTCATCCCTTATCGGCCTGTTTTCAACTCTAAGTGTGATTTTGTCATACTCTCAAACCGGAAGACCCGGGACTACGCGGTCAGTTCCTACGAGTTACATTGGTCCCGCGCGAGGTGTTCGTGCCTCCTACGGGGTTGTTTGGGGGCTGGTTCGGGTTTTCACCCCTTAACGGCCTGTTTTCAAGTCTAAGTGTGATTTTTACAAATTCGAGTCATACTCTCAAACCGGAAGACCCGGGACTACGCGGTCAGTTCCTACAAGTTACATTGCTCCCGCGCGAGGTGTTCGTGCCTCCTACGGGGTCGTTTGGGGGCTGGTTCGGGTTTTCACCCCTTAACGGCCTGTTTTTAAGTCTAAGTGTGATTTGTGCAAATTATCGTCATACTCTCAAATCGAGAGTCCCAGGACTACGCGGTGAGTTCCTACGAGTTACATTAGTCCCGTGCGAGGTGTTCGTACCTCCTACGGGGTCGTTTGGGGGCTGGTTCGGGTTTTCACCCCTTAACGGCCTGTTTTTAAGTCTAAGTGTGATTTATGCAAATTATCATCATACTCTCAAACCGAGAGTCCCAGGACTACGCGGTGAGTTCCTACGAGTTACATTAGTCCCGTGCGAGGTGTTCTACCTCCTACGGGGTCGTTTGGGGGCTGGTTCGGGTTTTCACCCCTTAACGGCCTGTTTTCAAGTCTAAGTGTGATTTTTGTAAATTACCGTCATACTCTTAAACCGGGAATCCCTGGACTACGCAGTCAGTTCCTACCAGTTACATTGGTCCCGTGCGAGGTGTTTGTGCCTCCTACGGGGTTGTTTGGGGCCTGGTTCGGGTTTTCACCCCTTAACGGCCTGTTTTCAAGTCTAAGTGTGATTTTTACAAATTATCGTCATACTCTTAAACCGGGACTCACGGGACTACGCGGTCAGTTCCTACAAGTTACATTGGTTCCCTACCAGGTGTTCGTGCCTCCTACGGGATCGTTTGGGGGTTGGTTCGGGTTTTCACCCCTTAACGGCCTGTTTTCAAGTCTAAGTGTGATTTTTGCAAATTCCCATCATACTCTCATACCAGGAGTCCCGGGACTACGCGGTCAGTTCCTACAAGTTACGTTGGTCCCGTACGAGGTGTTCGTGCCTCCTACGGTATCGTTTGGGGGCTGGTTCGGGTTTACACCCCTTAACGGCCTGTTTTCAAGTCTAAGTGTGATTTTTGCAAATTCGGGTCATACTCTCAAACCGGGAGACCCGGGACTACGCGGTCAGTTCCTACAAGTACATTAGTCCCGTGCGAGGTGTTTGTGCCTCCTACGGGATCGTTTGGGGGTTGGTTCGAGTTTTCACCCCTTAACGGCCTGTTTTCAAGTCTAAGTGTGATTTTTGCGAATTATCGTCATACTCTTAAACCGGGACTCCCGGGACTAAGCGATCAGTTCCTACAAGTTACATTGGTCCCCTACGAGGTGTTCCTGCCTCCTACGGGATCGTTTGGGGGTTGATTAGGGTTTTCACCCCTTAACGGCCTGTTTTCAAGTCTAAGTGTGATTTTTGTCAATTATCGTCATACTCTCAAACCGGGAGTTCCGGGACTATGCGGTTAGTTCCTACAAATTACATTGGTCCCCTACGAGGTGTTCGTTCCTCCTACGGGATCGTTTGGGGGCTAGTTCGGGTTTTCACCCCTTAACGGCCTGTTTTCAAGTCTAAGTGTGATTTTTGCCAATTATCGTCATACTCTCTAACCGAGAGTTTCGGGACTACGCGGTCAGTTGCTACAAGTTACATTGATACCGTGCGAGGTGTTCGTGCCTCCTACGGGGTCGTTTGGGGGTTGGTTCGGGTTTTCACCCCTTAACGGCCTGTTTTCATGTCTAAGTGTAATTTTTGCAAATTCGGGTCATACTCTCATACCGGGAGTCTCGGGACTACGCGGTCAGTTGCTACAAGTTACATTGGTCCCGTGCGAGGTGTTCGTGCCACCTACGGGGTCGTTTGGGGGTTGGTTTTGGTTTTCACCCCTTAACGACCTGTTTTCAAATCTAAGTGTGATTTTTGTAAATTATCGTCATACTCTCAAACCGAGAGACCCTGGAACTACGCGGTCAGTTTCTACCAGTTACATTGGTCCCGTGCGAGGTGTTCGCGCCTCCTACGGGGTCGTTTGGGGGCTGGTTTGGGTTTTCACCCCTTAACAGCCTGTTTTCAAGTTTGAGTGTGATTTTTGCAAATTATCGTCATACTCTCAAATCGGGAGACCCGGGACTACACGGTCAGTTCCTACAAGTTACAATAGTCCCGTACGAGGTGTTCGTGCCTCCTACGGGGTCGTTTAAGGACTAGTTTAGGTTTTCACCCTTTAACAGCTTGTTTTCATGTCTAAGTGTTATTTTTGCAAATTATCGTCATACTCTCAAACTGAGACTAAGAACTCTAAAAGTTCTGGAGTTTACACCGGAAAGAGACTAAGAACTCAAAAACTTTAATACAATACATTCTTAAATTACTACCATAAGACTTGTGTGCTTATTTTTTTTCTATATTCTTATCCGTATAAGATAAAATTCCATTTCCCCCTATTCAATTCCTCATTAATAGAAAAATACCTCATTATCTACTACTAAACTTTTATTTCTTCTTTTTACCCCTGTTTTTATCACAATTAGTTGGAGTTCTTTTACCCATTTTGGATTCCTCATTGTTGAAGAAAGTTCATCATCCCAAAGAGTTTAATAAAAAATGGCACGTAATTTTCAAAACATTATCTTCCTTGCAATAACTAAAAACTGTATGACCCCTAAAAGTCGCCAAACTACCAACTGTCATATTATTTCTTAAAAACTGATTCACTTAAAAAAGAAAATAAAAAACATAAAAAATAACTTAGGATATTAAATGAAACTAAGAGATTTTGAAGCTGCTATCACCTCTGGGCCTTGTTTGTGGCTTGAAGTTCACATCGTTAGGCTAGCTGCTGGGCACGTGCTCCATGCACCACTTTCAACTGAGGGCAGTCTCAGTGGGAGTTGTCGAGAGGCTTGGGCATTAACCTAGTGGCTAGGTGTAGACATAGAACAAGAAGAGCAATTTTCAAAAGGGGAGGAACACGAGACGCAAACTAGGCTAAATAGCTTCAATCAAAACATAATTCTAGAACTCAAACAGGACATTGCACCAAGGTAATCTCTCTTTAGCATTTTATCAAACATGTAACATACAACATTTTCAATAGATTGTAACATACAAAAATATCTAGTATGTAAAAGAAATTTATTATGGAGACATAAAGGAAACACGAACCAAAATCCATCGGAGCTGAAACCACGGGCTCTCAGTCATCTTCTCCCTTGTCGTATTATGACCACCTTGAATTATACACAATACTATCCTAAGATAAAAATAAATCGCAAAATTAGGCATGAGAATATATAATACAGTGAATAAGAATCAATGTTTCATTTCAGATATACTTCACTAGAGTATGAATTCAACAAATATATCAACTAAATAATTTCTAAATCTAACACACAATTGAAAAGCCTATGTAATAATGAAATTTGTTACAAGTGAAGATATGTTTCATCGAAGTACTTGACAAATACATTAATTCATCTATTTAAAAAGATAATATGGAACTGGTCCTTGCCTAAGACAAAAGTAAAATTGATGCCATGACGAACTACTCCTTGCCTAAGATAGTTAAGGCTCTAAGGTTATGCTTTGGATTAGCATTTTTTTATAGAATTTTTTTGAAAAGATATATGTCCTTATCAGTAAGCCCCTGACCATGATGCTCAAGAAGAAGAACTTTTAATAGTCAACTGAATCTATAAAAATTTTCAACAAGCCTAAAACAGCTATGACTACTACTCATGTTCTAGAAATACTGATTTTATTCAACACTTCATGCTAGTAATTAAGGGATTAGTGTTGATCTTATGCAAGGCTCTTAGCATTACTAAGCAAGGCATTACCTCCATGAAATCTACCAACAACAATGTGATAAACACCTCCATGGCAACCAATTATTATTCTCTACAAAAAATGATATTATCAATAAAAAAAATAGTAGGTAAACTAAATTTCAACCAATATTCATGAAATCAAACAAGAAAAATTATTGAACCATGTCTGGATGTAGAGTTGGATGTGAAGTTGGATCGTGAGACTCAAGCAGATTGACCAAATCTTTAATCTCAAATTTCTTATTAGATGGAATGCATAAATTACCTATGTTGATGACCAAACCAAATTGTCGAAGCTTTTGGAGATGACCAAACCAAATATTCAACATAACCTTCGGAGGTTGGTCTGACCTAACTCCGATGGCAGTTCGTGGATGGCCAGAAGAAGAGGATGATGGCAGTTTGTGGACGAAGCAGAGGGTGATGGTTGTTCGTGGTCGCCTGGTAGTAGACGAAGTAGAGGATGAGTAGGCGGCAGAGGATGAGTAGACGAAGTAGAGGATGGTAGTAGACGAAGCAGCGTTGATGGAAGCGGAGGGTAGGCGGCTGGTAGGCGGGTAGTGTGGATGATGGAGGCGGCGGGTAGTGTGGATGATGGAAGCAGAGGATGGTTGTTCGTGGTTACCTGGTAACGTGGAGAGAGAGAGAGAGAGAGACTTAGAGAGAAGAGATGAGATCAGATTGATGTCCCGCCTTGTAACAACCCTCACGTTTGATAGCATATTTTATATTTATTTACTATGTGTAGTAATTAATTATAAAATGATGGATGTTGAGTAAATATTAATTTAATATGGAAAAGGTTAATATTTACTGAAATGTTGTATGATTACCTGATGAGTAGGTAAAAATATCCATGTGGTGATTTATGGTGTCATAAGATATAAAATAACATTTTGGTTTAATGAGAAACCGGAACTTAAAATGAGTTATAAATTTTCAAATGATAAATTGGAGGGTGTAGTTAGTCCCAGTAAGTGCGAGACAGTCAAAATAAGTGTCATATTGTATTTTGGCATTTCGGACACTTTTAACTGGTTATAGCTTAAGTGCAGTGCGATTTATTATATCGCGTATTAGTCATTTAAGTGGGCTCTTTAGACTTAAGCCCCGTTTTATTTTTCCCAACCCCATTTCTACTCTTCCTTTTCTTTCAAAATTGAGCCCTAGAGAGAGAGAGAGAGAGAGAGAGAGAGGGAGAAAGAAGAAAGCTTTGGAGAAAAGAGAGATTTGAGCTTGGACTTTGCTTGCATATTCCTCAAATCTGATTTTCTACATCAAGGCAAGTTATCTACTTGCTATTATATGATTTAAGGAGAATAATTAGTTGTGATAGTTATGAATTGTTGTGTTTCACCATTTTAGGGTGTTGTTGGATTTGTAGGTATTAACCCTTTGGAAATTGATTTGGATGATTAATATTGTAAATGATGGTAATTAGGCATGTTTGTGATGTATTAGTTCCATCAAATGATATGGGATTTGGTTGTTGGAAGAAGAATGGAGAGTTTTGGGTCTAGGTCTGCAATGACCGGTCGACCGCGATTACCAGACCGGTCGACCGGGCCTTCGGGAGAAGGCACACTGCTTTCTTTCATAGGCATAAGATTGAGGCGCGGTCGACCGGCCCTGCCGAAGTGAGAGTTCTGATTTTCTTCTAAGGCTCAAATGTGAGGCGCGGTCGACCGCGGTCTTGGGACCGGTCGACCGGTCCCCTGTTTTCTTTCCAAAACTTTACTTTTGCTTTTAATCTTCTCTTTTCATAGGGACTTAGGAACCTTCTTGAATGAAGTAAACTTTGACTTTTAGAGTCCTAGTTGAGTTTGGTTGTCACCCTTGAGTGGAATGGATTTCACTTGTGGTTAAGTCCAGTAGAGGGGGGGGGGTGTTCCAAAGTGATGTTTAGGCATCACTCTTTTTGTTACTTCTTATTAGGAGGATAGGGGTTGTAGGCCCATGTTTGGAGACTTAAGGGCTTATCAAGATTTTATGAACTTTGAGGATTTATGGGATCATAATGATCATTTGGAGATTTAGTCGGGACTTGTAAATTGAGGAATATTAATGACGATATTCGAGGGGAACTAGGTTCGTATAATGGACTCAAATGTTTAAAGATGATAGATTCAACTAAAATGGACCCAAATTGTGTTAATGATGATTGGTTCAAATAGACGAAACCCAGTTGTTTAATGAGGATAGGTTCAAATAAAAAGAACTAATCACATGGGGTAATAGAAATGGAAATTTGTAATGAATATTGAATATGATAATGAGATTTAAAAATGTAAATGTTAATTTACTGTTACACACCTCTCTAAATGACATCATAAGGGAAGTTCGCGCGCATGGTGATGCCCCCTGGCTAATGAATGCAGGGTGGATATAGTCCTAAGCCATGTGAGCGTTTGTTATGTATATATTTTCTACGATGGGTAGGAGATTCCGGGTGTGGTCTGGACTATCCCGTAGGCACATGGCCGCTTCCCGACGTCTTGCGTTGTAGGATCCCAGGTTGTTCTATGGTAGGCCCTGGAAGATGATGGTCATTTAGGGGCGCGCACAGTGGGGAAACCCGGACGGGCGGTCTTAGATATCGTTATATGTATATGAATATAACTATATTTTTCATCAAGTGGGACTTGATGGTTGTTAAACGCCACAAAGAGTGTATGATAAATGCCACAAAGAGCATAGATATGTGCCATAAAGAGCACAGGAATGAGATTAATGATATATGTGCCATAAAGTGCACTTAATATTAATGGTATTCCTATTAAGGAATGGAAAGATGAAATGGTAAGATAATTAACTATGGGAGTTAATAAATGGTTTCATTCCTATTAAGGAATATACAAGGTAATGAAAATTTGATAAATGAGGAAAGGTTTTAAATTTAAGTTATTATTTTTCTTTCTTTTATGTAATGACATTTCATCATTTAGTTAAATTGTAAAATTTATCATCCTTATCATTCATGCATAACTGTTCATTTCTATCATGCTTTTTATTTCTTCTGGTGATTATATAGAACCCGGCCCTGACCAGTTTACTTTCCTTATCGTGTATATGATTGTATCCGCTCAGGTGCTCCCCCGCAAGGACGCCAGTCTTGATGTTCCCACTCCATTGCTTTCGACGAGCTGTAAGATTTTGCGTGTTATTACAAGAACTTGAATTAGACGCTTTCATTTTTGTGGTCTATTTATGATCGGGTCTTTTTATTCGGGCGTGTGGCCCAAACTTTTGTATTTGATTAATGGATGTATTATGTAGATATTTAAATTGTTGTACTTTATTGTATGTTGCTGTGGATCGACAACCTATTCGGTCCTGTTGCTTACTTTCATCTTAGTTGTATTATATATATTTGTGTGGAATTCCACTTGCTTATCAGATGGGGTTGTCTTAATTTAAATTTCATAACTGCATTTTAAATTTCTAAACTTTTTGGCAACCCGTTTTCTGATGTATTGGGCGGTTTTCCCGTATACTCAGTTTATATTTTGTGATGCTGAGAATGATATCCATCCATGATTCCTGTTATATTTGGGTATCGGGTTGGCCACCCCTTATCTCGGATCACGAGTTGTCACATTTATGCGCTTCTATACAGCCCATCATATTGAGAGCACCAACTGGTCCATTTTCAAGCACGTTCTATTGGAGTAGAGTAATATTACATAAATCAAATAAAAGAAGTAAATAAATAAATAAGGAAAATGCCAAATAATATGTCAAGAGGAAAGAAGCCACCTTTTTAAAATAATTGTCATTTATTATTTATACTATGTTAAAAAAAAGGTTAAAGAATTATTTACAGTTGTGATACTATAGTAATTGGGTACTGATAATATATGAACATTATAATACAATGGGCAAGAGTAGTTTATAGTAAATATGATTTTCTTAGGTAGCTGCAAGGGTAACACAAAAATTACACCCCCACGCTATTATTTTCCAAAATTGATAGTACATTATATTTAATTAATAATCTATGTTGTGGCAGATAGCAATTGTCAGTGTAACCTTAAAGCGTCCCATTTTTTAACTACAATAGTATAGTGTTATGAATGCATATCTTTAATTAAATGGCGCTATATGATAGTTTAAGTTGTAAAAGTGTAGCAAATAATTTGAAATGCTAAAAAATATTGTTTAATAATTGATTTCACGATTTGCTATTACATTTTTTACAATTTTCAGTGGATAATTCTACTTTCCTTATCAAACTGTTAGGCAAACTTGATTGAGTCGGAGAAAAAAAAGTAATGTACTGAAATCAACTTTAACTAACACAAAGCATGCTGATGGTGTTGTTTAGGAGACGGTAAATCGCAGATATTTAATGAAGTGATGGGCCCCACGTACCAAACTTACCCCTCCACTGTGAATTAATTGAAAAGACGACCGGCCCATTTAATTCCGTAGAATAGGGATTAACATTTAGGTATCTCTAGTGGAAGAGGTTTAAAAGATGTATATTTATATTTTATGGGTTAAATTTTTCAAACATTTTTTTATAGTGTGAGAATGTAGTTGGAAGTGTAAATGCTGAGGTGGCAGGTCTGGGCAGATGAGAGATAACACTATGGACGGATGAGTGGTATCCGTCTGGGCAGGTATAAAAGATATAAGCTGTAAATTTATACATCTAACAAAAGGGTACATATAGGTTTGGACGGATGAGTAGTATCCGCCTGACAACACTATGGACGGACGACACTCTACTGCCTGGCTAAATTTATACATCCCTTACATTTTCTCTCTCTAAAAAATGCATTTTTTTATACTTAGTGTGAACTAAAACAACACAAACTTAGCATTTAACATCTCCGAGCAGGTAAAAAGTCTTATCACGGACGCAATTACACAACTATGTTTTGATTGATTGTGCAAAATATAATAATAGGATGGAAAAAAATATAATGTCGCAGCACGATACTAAAATTCCGGTATAAAATAATTTGACAAATAAATCTTGTAAAACTAAATTAAAACTTTAAAAGTGTAAAGGCGGTTTTCGGGTACAAGCATTTCCTGAATAATGTTTTGAACAGTAAGCAGAAGAAACTGATTTCAAAAACAATATATTTTAAATTTACTAGATAATATTTTCTAGAATTTGTTAATTTTAAAGAAGTTTTGACAAAGGATAATCAAATTTTAAATTCATTTAGCTAACCAAACAATTGGTGTTTTCTATACGAGTTACATTAGGTATATTTAAAATGTAGACCTATAAAAAAGACGGACGGATATCAGCAATATATTGGTGGTGTGTGAAATTCTCATGCGGTCTTTTAAAAGTATAACTCAACGTAATGATTATATCCGCAAGTTTGGTTCCTCAATTGCTTTTTGGATATAGTATTAAGTCTTTTTATACTTACCCTTTGAGTACATCCGAATTTGAGATATTCTCACCTTCACCGGCTAGATCTTATAAACTCCAAAAAAGAAAAAACGGAATTGACTATATCTTAATTCATCTCAGAAATTTTCTTAACTTTTAAGTGTAAATGTTCCATTTAAAAATTTAACCGAACAAATAACTGGGGCTTGGGTGACCATTTCATTTTGTCGAAACGTGAAGTGGGTACATCCAGAATTCATTATTTTCAACATATTTTTCCGTAAAAATCATGGTTTGGCCACGCAAGGGCAAATAGAAGGAAGTGTCAAACAGGTACAGTAAAGAACTATCAATTACAACTTCCATCCAGCAATTCTTGATGACACTATTAAAGGAGGTTAGGTAACAGCAGTTATACCACATGAAATCTTATCATCAATCCCTAGGGAGGCATGCCTTCTCTATCTAGTATTAGATATAAATATGGGTGTGTACATAGATTGAGCATATAACGTATTAGAGAACCTACAATTGCTTCACCGTAAGGTTCAGTATTTAAGAGTATGGAGATAGAGGTGGCTGTTGGTAATGGGTGTGAAATTAATGCGGATGTTGAGAAGAGAGCCGTATCATACTTGGTGTGGGAAGATATAACGGTGGTGCTTCCAAACTTTGGGAATGGACCCACGCGGAGGTTGCTCAATGGCCTCACTGGCTATGCTCAGCCTGGTAGGATCATGGCAATTATGGGTCCTTCTGGTTCTGGCAAGTCCACTCTTCTTGATTCCTTAGCAGGTCTCTCTCGCTCTCTACATATATAATTATGTGTGTGCATGCGCATGCTCATGCATGGCCATTAGTATCGTTTTCTTTTTTTATTTGCTACATCTTCAAGAGTTACTGTTCTTCATCCTTCGTTCACATTCACGTGATGCCATGAACCATAGTGACTTTGAAATTTGTGGACATTACTTTTGGTGCTAGATTTAGTACTTTTTTAAAGTACTATATTGGCAAATTCACGAGTAAGTTTTAGCTTATGGAAAGAAATTAACACTTGTTTTTAATTTCTTGACATAAATAATAAAATTATCAAAATGAATTACCATTTTAGACTCATATTTTAATGTTTTGTATATTAGGATAGGATAAAGATACACATACCTACTTTTGTACCCTTTTTTTATATCGGGTGCATAAAAATGTCATACCTCGTTATTGTGAGTTTCGCTAGAGCACAAGTACAATTCTTTACAAGCCTTATCTTATTAGGTGTGTACCAAAGTGGATTTGTGTAGTGGTAATCATTGGGATAATATAAGAGACTTTTGGCTTACTTAAGAATGTCAATAAACACCATTTACAATGTGTTGTGGGCAACTCAAAGAATTATTTAAACATAACTTTAGAGTGGGGTACAGTCAAACATACAAGTCATTTGCGTGTGAATTGGCCAGTGAGGCAGGGATTTTCCATCCGGGGCCCATAGGTCTTACCCTCTTTTGTTTGTTGTTCTTCTATTTCGCAATAGACAAAGGACAAATTTGTTGGGTTTAAAACAGTTGAGAAACAACTTGATTCTGTTAGATTACAAGGTGGATGGTCTCAAAATAAAGATATTGTACATAGTGACCGGTGGGATCTACAATTTTGGATGAAGTTTATATGTAAAGAGAAGAGACATTTCAATGTCGAGAATGAGACAATTCAGGAATGGCGCGGTACAAGCTTTGTTTTGTTTTTATTTTTTATACTATTATTGTGGAGAGACTAGCATAGATTGAAGTATATTTTCTTCATGAGTGTTGATAAGGAGACCCACTTTTGGGACCCAATTTTGAAACCCACACATAAGACAAAAATGGGTACAAATTTAAATGCACATTTTGATGCCCTGGCGGGACCCACAACAATAAGGTATAAGCTTTTAATGCAGTGGGTTTCAAAATTGGGTTTTTTTACTGGGTCTCCCTAGATTTATTCTTTCTTCATAGAGAAGCTCTTTGGGAAAATGAGTCTGTACCTTTACACTAGCTTTGTGCTTTTGCATCCAGATATACACTGACTTTGCACAAAGAAAAATAATAACATGGGTCATTTGTACGTGTATTCTGAGTCTTAAAATAGTAAGTACGAAAACTTTACATGAGTAATTGTACCTTCTTAAATACATGGTGAAACTCTCTTTACTATTTTTTAGGTTGTTAGTGTGTGCTCTTAGAACACGTATTATCAGGACCCTATACAAATATCAATAATGTCCACATTTAATTTGTTTACAATCCATCATATTGAGTATACCAACTAGTCCATTGCCAAGCACGTGTAATTGGAGTGAATAAATCAAATAAATAAGGAAAAAGATCAATTAAATTGTCAAGAGGAAAGAGGTCACCTTTTTAAATAATTATCATTTATTATTATATACCATGTTAAAAAAAGTTATAAAATTATTTACAACAGTAATACTATAGTAATTGGGTAATGATAATATATGTACATTGTAATATAATGAGCAAGAGTAGTTTATAGTAAATATGAATTTCCTAGGTGGCTGTAAGGGTACCACCAAAATTACACCCAAGATCTATAATTTTCCAAAATTGATAGTACAATATATTTAATTAATAGTGTATGTGGTGGGGGATAGCAATTATTAGAGTACCCTTAATCAGTCCCATTTCTTAACTACATAAACATGACTATAGTGTTTTACATGCATATCTTTAATTAAATGGTGGTATATGATTGTTAAAGTAGCAAAAGTGCATCATATAATTAAAAATGAATTAAAATATTGTTTAGTAAATGATTTCATGATTTAGTATAATAGCATTTTTTTCCATTTCCAGTGGACAATTCTCTTTTCCTTGTCAAACTGTTAGGCAAACCTGATTGAGAGTGGAGTTACGTTGGAAAAAACATGTAATGAGATAAACTTTAACCAACACAAAGCATGCAGATGGTGTTAATTTACTACCGACGTGATCTGCTCCACATAGGGGTGTTCGCGGTCCGGTCCGGTTCGGTTTTAAGATTTTTTTTGGACCGGACCGACTTGGTCGGTCCTCTAAAAAAATGGACCGAGACCGGACCGATAATGTCGGTTAACCGACCCTAGTCGGTTCGGTTTTTTATAGGGTCGGTCCGGTCTAACCCGTCGGTCCTCACATTAATGAATTACATCATTTATAATAGTACAAATATACCCGAGTCTATTTTTTTCAAACATTAAAAACTAAAAAATATCAAAATTTGCGATTAAAACAAACTTACTATTGGATTAAACTATAATTTAAACTAATCAAATATTGAAATATATATTTTTACTATTTATTTATCTTATATATATACATATATATGTAAAAATATATTATTTTATATACAGTCGGTCCAGGTCGGTCCTAACAGGATTTTTGAAACTGTAAACCGTGGACCGGACCGACTAGGTCGGTCCACCAAAAAAATAAACCGAGACCGGACCGATTAATAAAAAAGACCGAAAAAAAGGGTCGGTTCGGCTCGGTTCGGTTCGGTCCGTCGGTCCAGTCGGTTTTTTGAACACCCCTAGCTCCACATACCAAACTTACCTCTCCCCGCTGTCAATTTATTGGAAAGAAGACCATTTACTACTGAATTCTACCTACCACTTTAATTCCGTAAAGAAAAATGCTAGACAATCCGGTCCTAGTATCCGATTGTCTAGTTGGCAGCTTTATTGGCAGTTTTATTGGCTCTTATTTGTTTCCGTTTATCTAGTTGACACCTCATTTATGTAGTTGACACTTTATTTTTTACAACAGTTTTTCAAAAAAAAAATATAAAATCCTTATTTTCAATAAAAATATGTTTTTTAAAAATAAAACTGTAGTTTTTTTTTTAATTATTTTTAATTCATTTAGTCCCTTCAACACTCATTTACCCAATATTCCCTTATTTTTACAGGTCCGCACCAGCGGCGTCCATTATTTTTAAGTTTATTTTCTTTAATTAGCCGACACTATCTCTCGGGTTGTCTAGTATTTTTTTTTTAGCTTTTTTTTTTTGTTATCTTAACTCATTTAATCTCTAAAATATCCATTTACTCAATATTTACTTATTTTTAACGGTCCGCGCCAGCGGCACCCCTTTATATTTCTAAAAATTGTTTAAAAATGTAATTTTTTTTTATTTATATTAAACTAATTTTTATTTTTTGAAACAATTTTTTTCCAAAAAATATAAATTTGTATTTTCAATTAAAATATGTTTTTTAGAAATAAAGCTATTCTAATACGAAATTTCTTTTTTAAAAAAAATTATTTTTAACTCATTTAGTCCCTTAAACACTCATTTACTCAATATTCTCTTATTTTTAAAAGTCCGCGCGCAGCGGCAACCATTATTTTTAAACTATTTTTTTTTAATTTTACAACATTTAAAACAATTTTTGTATTTCTTAAATCTTTTTCAAAATGTAAAAAAAATATTTATATTAAACAACTTTTCTTTTTTGAAACAGTTTTTTTCACGAAAAAAACTATTTTTATATTAAAATAGTGTTTTTAAACAATACATTTTTTTTAGTTTATAAAAAAATAATATTTTTTGACAAAACGTTTTTTTTTAAATAAAAAAAATCAAATAATGCTAATAAATCACATAAAAAACAAAACAAAACAAAAAAATTCTCTCCACGTACTAACCCGGGTTAACTCTCGGGTAGTATAGCATTACTCTTCCATAAAATAGGGTTAACATTTATGACATATTAGTTGGGTGGTCAAAAAGTAATCATTGATAGAGAGGCGATTCTGTGCAGGTGGACGATCAGACAAGCCTCTCTCATGATCTATTTGTTAATATTTATATATTGACTCATTTGTTTGTAATCAATACATATAAAATGACCTATTTTATAAATTTTTTTCACAGAATCTAATCAATTTCTATAAATTTTAGGAACGATCCTGGACCGGCACAATTAGACAACTTAATTTGGGCTGGTCGTTTAAAAAATAATAATAGGATGAAAAAAAATATAATGTTGCACCATGACACTAAAATTCCGGTGTAAAATAATTGACAAATAAATAGTGTAAAACTAATTTAAAAAAGAATGAGAGCTTTAAAAATGTAAAATCAGTTTTCGGGTGCAAGCATTTTCTGAAGGAATATGATAACATGTGCTCTTAATGCACATTTTTAAACCTCAAAATAGTAAGTACTAAAAACTTCATATGAGTATTTGTGTCATATTAATTATATATCGAAACTGTGTCTTTGTAATTTTTGAATTATAAATGTATGTTCTTAGAGCACATATTATAAATGTATGTTCTTAGAGCACATATTTTGGGGGCCTTTTGGCAACATTACCACCGACCACTAACTGGATCATGTATGATAGAAACCCATATATGAGAAAACACCACGAAAATATGTATTGTACTTATATGTGTAGATCATTTTTAAAGTGAATCTTAAAGACAGATTAATTAAAATGGGTCAAACACTTTCGTGTGGGTTCGATTATGCCTAAACACGTCCTGAAACTCAATTACTATCCTCGACCACTCTATTATGATTATCTCGACCATTCCGGATTCAACCGTACACTCAGAATCATCATCCGAGTTACTTAACTGAAATCTCAAATTTCAACCTCAATTTACAACACATGTATTCTTAAAAGAAATAACCCAAACTAATTTAAATCTCAATTCTCCAAATAAATTCAATCTTTCAATTTAAATAAACTCTCCAAATTAAATAGTTTGTCCCAATAGGCTCGTCCAGATGAAACAATCGGAGCTAAATAAATAAAGAAGAATAAGATAAAGGAAAATAAAAAAATCTACTCAGCAGTTTTTCTTGGCTGCAATCTAGATTTGGACAGTGATGAGAGTGCCTCTCATCCAACAATCCAAATCAGTGAAGAACATGATACCCATCGCAAAAATACTCCATGTTCGATCATAATCTTTGTTGGGTATACATTTGAAACAACAACAATACTTACGGGGAAGAATTTTTTGTCTTTAAACACATCCAAATTTAATGTCTTAGAAATCGATTGATTAATATTACTGATGCAGGCATACATCAAGCAATCATATCTATAAAACATCAAAGTTTGATGACCTTAGATACATCCAAAAAAATTCCAAGATAGAGAAACATTTTTTTGTATATGTATTAGTTACAAAAACTATGATGACCAGGGTCATTGTTTCAGGTAGACTTTCAGGAAATGTTATCATGACTGGGAGTGTCCTTTTCAATGGAAAGAGGACAAGACTAGACTATGGGCTTCTTGTAAGTAATTTTATTGTATTATTTTTACATTAGTTGCTTCATTAATTTGAGTTTTCGTGCTTTCAATGGGAAGAGGACAAGACTAGACTATGGGCTTCTTGTAAGTAATTTTATTGTATTATTTTTACGTTAGTTGCTTCATTAATTTGAGTTTTCCTGCTTTTAAATAATTTTAATTTAATTAATGTACAAATAAACTCTTCTCATTTGTTTTGAAAATATAAATTATGTAATACAAATTCCTTAGTGACTAATTTGTACATGTTCATTTGATAAAACCTTTCTCTTCTTAATTCAAAGATACTTGTTAGCTAAGTTGTTACAACTATGATATATCTAATGGTAATCAAGCTAACATTGAACGTTTATGATCTTATAAAAATGGATATGTGTTTGGCATGTTCGTATAGCATATTCATATTTGTATAAGCAGTTAATGTTACGCTTTCATTCAAGTTAAAACCAAGCCTCCTAGTTTTGTGTTTTTTTTTTTTGCCAACTAAAGGAAGTGAGATAAAAAAAATGTAGCATAATGTTATCACCTTAATGTCAATAGATTTTTTTTATGCGATACTCCTAGTGAAGGAGAAAAATATATTAAAAATTTTTTTAAAAAAAAGTAGATAAGTGAGCCCACCACCAAGGCATACAGAGAGGAAAGAGAAAATCAGAGAGATAAAAATCACAAAACAAAAGGTTGAAAGCTTATCAATGAACAAGATACAAAGAACACATCAAATACCCTTACGTGTCTTCATACAAACTTTTTGGAAGTTGAAATTTCTCTAATTTTCTTTAACACGGGCATCTCAAAATTTTTGAGCTTCCATTATAATGTGCACTATATAAGTCTCCGTATCTAAAGAATTACCCTACTCATCACATTATTTTAGGCCTTGATCAATAGCTGTTTTGCATTAGTCATAACTTTAAAATTTCCCTATCCACTAATTTTTTATTGACTTCATCTTGCTCACGTTGGTTTTGCCTTTCTTTCTTTTTTTGAGCTTTAGACAAAATTGAGTCACTAAAATTTGTTAGGGTGGAATATAAAGAATCAGCTAGGTTATCCAACTTATGCTCGAGAGGTTTGGAGTGTGAAGAAATAGAAATAATGGGACTTTTGGATTTAAATGGGATCCTCGTCACTGAGATAATCTGTCTAAGCATTTTTATTTCAAAAATGCCACTGGAAGAATTGTATAAAGATAGTTCAAAAGAGGGTGGTAATGGGTCAAGACTCCCACCACCTTGAATTTTCTTAAGGGGGAATTTTTCTCATGTTAGAGGCATTTAAATCTTTTGATAAATTCTTTATATAATGATATTGATATATCGAAAGTTTAAATGACTCTAACATGGAAGGCGTTTTATCGAGTCTTTCAACTTACTTCATGTCGGTGCTACCTCTACCAGCTTCTGTACATAAGATACTGGAGAAAGTGATGATGAAATTTCTATGGTAGGTAAATGAGGATACATTTAAATATTTCTTAGTGAGATGAGAAAATGTATATAATCCACTGAAGTAGGGGGTGTTTTAATCCGAACATTAGAGCTTTGTATTAAGGCTTTGTTAGGAAAATGGTTATAGATGTTTAATATAGAGGATAAGAGATTGTGGAGGATAGTTATGGTGGCTTAGAGGGGGTGTTCCATTATTAGTGGGTCCCTAATGTGGTTCGTATTGCCCATGGGGCGAGGATATGGAGATATATAGTGCCGGGGTGGGTGGAATTCACACAACACGTGAACTTTTAATTAAGAAGGAGAATTAGATTTGGGAGGGATAGATGGGGCATGGATGGTACATTGAAAGAGATATTTTCGGTGATGTATCACCTTAGGAGGGATAAGGTTAGTTTAGTTAAGGATCATAGGATGACGTATGGTAACTGTCTAGAATGGTATCCAAATTTTAGAAGGCACCTTCAAGATTGGGAGCTTGAGGAGGTTGTGGCTTTCTTTCATTAGTTGGATTCAACGCCACTTTAGGCAAATGGGGGATGCTCTAAGACTGGTCAATGTGAAGAAAAGTCTCTTCGATGTCAATAATCATTACACAACATTAAGAGGGTGGGGAATAATGATTTTTATGTGGAAGTAAGTGTGGAAGTCAAAGGCGCCCCTAAAGTTTCCTTTTTTATTTGGACTGCGACCAGACATGCTATTTTAACGACTGAATGGCTGCCTAATAGGGGAAGGAGATTGATTAGTAGATGTTGTCTATGTAAGGAGGCAGATGAGTCGACTAATCACTTGCTTCTATATTTTTGGGTCATAAGGATTTTATGGCCTATATTATCCTTATGTCGTATCCCGTGGGTTATGCCACAATTGGTGAGAGAGGTATTAGCATAATTAGGAGCCGTAAGGGTTAGAAGAGAGATAGGAATATTTGGAGGATGGTCCCTCATTGCATTCTATGGAGGTTTGTTAGGAGAGGAATCGAAGATGTTTTGATAGGGAGGATCTTGCTCCATCTAGACTCGTTACAAATTTTTGAGTTTATCACTTACACAGCACAAGGAAAGTCATAATCCATCGCTTATCTTGTTTTCTAATTTCATTAACGATCTACATAGAGTAGTTTAGTTTTGTTGGGGGGAGGTTTCGGGTTAGTCGACCCGATTTCCGTTTTTGTTCATTCTTATAGAGTATACTTCCTATATACAAAATTCTCCCCCTTAGGCGGGTTTGTTCTATGAATACATTTAATTATCAAAAAATACATATCATATTGAGGGGGTCGAAAGGAGATGTTTATGGTCTGCCACCAACTTAATAGTTTGCTTATCATGAGGGAGAATTGGTGAAATGGTCCCAACGTTGTTGTACCAGTCCACCTATCATAGACTTTGTGAAATGGTCCCAACATTGGTTCCCCCTAAAAGGTGTATCTCTTGAGTGCAATCCAACAAGCTCACATTAAGAGGAACAAGACCCATTGCACAAAGTGATGGGCAGACCCAAAGAGACCCCTTGGCATTTGCACTCACAAAAGCACAATATTTTGATTTCTTTATTTGGAGTGTTTTGGCAACAAACAAAATACTCAAGTGGGATTTTGGGATCAAACTCCCTATATGAACAACTTCATTAAGAATCAAGATAGTTAGGGCTGTTTTCTTTCAATTCCAATTGAATATGATGAACTGTAGACTCTTTAACAAATGCAGTTTGAACTACCTCATTATTGGAGTGATTTGGTTGTGTAACATCATTTTTTTGTGGATATAAATACAATTATTCGGGATGTGAATTTGTTTAAGCTTTTCAGTCCGATTTTGTAGACCCGTACCTATATTTTTTTAGTTTTGGATGGGCAAACTGTTTTATTAATAAAATTGCAACTAACAATTGAATGACCTAAACAATTACAATATTCACAATAACATGGTCGATGTTCAAACTCAATTTTGATCGGGATTTTCATATCTTCATGTTCAATAACAACTACACTTGGATGTTTATATGAGAAGTCAATATCCCCAATAACCCTAACATATAACCCATATTTTTTTTCAAGAGTTGTTTGATCAATTCTATCTTATGTTCCCAATCCTTTAGTGATTTTCAACAACAATCTAGGGTGGAAAATTCATTAGGTAAGTCAAGAATATGAATCCAAACATGGACATAACAGGAAACAAAGTTTGAAGGGGTGAAATTATTAGACCAAACAAATGGTTTGAAAGATCATAAAGCATAATGAAAGGGACCGACATCCATACATTTTGCATGTCATTAACTGATTTAAAAAATAAGCTATATAAACTTTTACCTTTGGGTGTAAATTTCCATGGTAGTGTTGGATTCCAAACAAAAGAAAGTCTTCAACTCCTTAGCAGTGATAAGTTTTTTACCTTTTGACTAGGGGTGCACATGGTTCGGTTCGGTTCCACTACGGAACCAGAACCAGAATCGAAATTGATCGATTCCGTAGTTTTGGAACCAGAACCAGAACCGAAATTGGTCGGTTCGGTTTGGAATCGAACCATCGGTTCTCAGTTTGGTTCAGGTCGGTTCATGGTTCTGGTTCTTGGTTCTGGTTCGCGATTTGGGTCGTGGTTCTGGTTTGCGGTTCTAATTCGTGGTTCTGGTTCGCGATTTTCGTTAATGGTTCTGGTTCACGGGTTGGTTCTCGGGTTAGTTAATGGTTCTGGTTAATGGTTATGGTTAATGGTTCATGTTCATGGGTCGATTCTCGGGTTGGTTCTTGGGGTCGGTTCTTTGGTTCGGTTTTTCGATTTAGTTCCATGGGTTCGGTTCTCGGTTCAGTTCGATTTGGTTCAGGTATAAAATCGAGAACCGAACCAAACACTTCGGTTCTCAATTTTTTGGAACCAGAACCAACCCGTGGAGAAAAAAAACTGAACCAACCCAACCCACGAATGTCGGTTTGGTTCGATTCTTCGGGTTGTCGATTTTTTTACACACCTCTACTTTTGACAACACCAAACGAACTAGAAATCTGGGCTTGCAAGGCCGAAGTGATTCTTTGTAAATATCTTAAGAAATGTTGACAAATGTGGTTTCTTCTTAAAAGTAAGTTTCCGGAAGATTAGAGAGGAAGCAAGATAAGTTTGGTTTTATCTTGTCTTTGCTAGCTTGGATCTTGGAGTGGTCACCATTTATAAGGGCATTAGCATATGTAATTTTGGGCATGGAGGAAGAAGTCATGGTATAATATTATGGAATGAAGCACATGAGAGTCAAACTCTAGAGAGAAGTCAAAGCTTCTCTCTCCTTCATTTTTTATTTTTTAGTCTCTTAATGTTAAAAAATAGTTTGTCATGAAACAATAATACAGGTGTGACACGTCGGGGTGTCGCATCCAAAGTGTCGCATTTGAGTGTCAACTTAGAATTATTGTTATGTAAAACAAATCGAATGGATTATACTTAAAATTTAATGAAGCAACGCACTTTGTTTTATAATAGAACTTAATGGGATTTATCCGTAAAACATAAAGTTTTGAAGGAGTATAAGAACAAAAACTCAATCATAATAATCTTAGCTAAAGTATCTTTGCAAATAAAAATAAAGAATGAATTTTCACTAAAATATCTATCAAGAGCTTGGATATATCATTTAGGGTGGTAGCTAGTGCATCACTAAAATTACTCTTCATCTCATAACCACATATATTATATGATCGATGTTAACATTTGAACTTAAAAATGAAATTTTATAGGATATTTATTATACCCACCATGTTATATAAAACACTTTGCTAGGCAACCTAGAAATGAAATGTGCAGATGATGAGTGTGGAGGAGATGTCGATGTTAAGGTGGATGTGTTGCAAAACTCAAAATGATAAAATTGAAAATGAACATATTCATGAAACAGTAGAAGAAGATCCAATAGAAGTTAAATTGAGAGAAAATCGTCGTAAATAGTTTGAACACGTCAAACGTAGACTAATAAGTGCCCCTAAAAGGAATAGTGATTCAATTAGTATTGATCCGGGTGATCACAATACAATTTTATTACCAAACCATGTTGTTTTGATCAAAACATGTGATCATGGTTTATCACTTTTCATTACCAGAAAATGAAATTATTGAAAACTTTGTAGTTAGTTTTGGTTTAGGCATTTAAAAACCGATTTACCAAATACCGTACCAAAATTAAAATACCAAAACTACCCCTACAAAGTACCGATTAAATATGATAGAAATTCATATTTTGCACTTTATTTGTAAATTTCTATCATTAATTGGACTCACTTATGACAACAGTTAATATTACAAGTGATATCAACCATTAATTTTCTCATTTATATAAAAGTTCTCAATTAATTTTCTCTTCCCTTTAGATGCGTATTGTTTTTAAAGAAGTACATGTAATATTTTTTTTAAACTAAGTTGAATCCATGCTCATTCATTTATGTGTTATTTGATTGTATATGCGTTAGTTTACTTATTGCATTTAGAAATTGAAATATTGAAAAGTGGGAAATAAAAATAAAAAAATAAGAAACACGAAACTAAAAGTAAATAAACGGAATTACCAAAAGTAAACTTTGTCAAAAATATATAAAAAAAATTATGTACCACACGATTTGGTACTAGTAAGTGTTTTCAGGAAACGCAAACAAAATTACTAAAAATGGATATATCAAAAACAATTGGTACAGTATTGACATAGGTAAAATAATGATCAAATAAATCCATAACCACCCATTGTATTAATAGTAACGGTAAGGATTGAGGAAGATATAAGTTGACTTCATTAGATATCGTTAAAAATAAAGGTATGCCGTGTGATTAAACTGAGAAAAAATAGTGATTATGTAATCGATCTCAAATAATTAGACAAAAATTGTTGGATCGAGTTGAATTTATTGTATCACCGCATAAAGTGGTGGCAAGAAATGATATTCATGATGTGTTTATCAACCACCTAATTTTTTAGAACTCTCACAGTAAAAAAATCAATAAGTTACTCGAACTAGAATATCCTAGACTCACCCAACTCTCTGTAAGTTATATTTTTGTTAGTCCACACCAGTATTTGTTAATACATGCCTAAACGATAGAATCCATCCACTGCGATATGTCTAATCACCTTTGCAGATGATGCATACCCTCGGATTGGTTCTCACCACTATATTTTTACCCATAAGAATTCATCTTATATCATAAAAACAAGACCAAGGGAAGCACAATAGATACCAACACACAATCTTCTACAAAGAAAAATATTAATAAAATATATAAAAATAAAAAATACATCATCAAATCGAAAGAAATAGATACACCATAGAAGATCGCCAGATTTGTAAGAATAAACATTGACCCGAAAAATACCCAAGAAAAAATAACTGTCGCGGAGCACAAACCCACAACTCCAAACGGACGGTATCCCAATTTATCTTTTGCTTTTGAGGACTTCAAAGAAAATGGGACCGATGAGTCGAAAATCCAAAACATTTCTGAAATAACCCAACAATGGGACACCGATCTAAACCATCAGATGACCACAGAGGCAGTAGAGTATGTTCTGAAATGAACTGGTGTGATGATAATGAAAGAAAATGGGAAAAAACTAGGGATAAACCCTCGACAAAACTATAATAAATTTTGAACAAAACTTAAAAATTATGAGAAAGAAGAAAGAAACAAGGGCAATATGGGTTAGATATTAGTTTGAGCCGTACGACGTTGATTGACCCTATGTCGCCATTTTTGTGGTATTAATACCATCTAATCTAAGATAAACCATATTTATAATGACCTCTTATCTAGTTTTTCCATTGATTCGTTCAATAACTTCGAAGTTTCTTATACCTTAATTCAGAATAAAAAATTCATTTTATTCCAAAAGAATTCTTTATTACAATCTTAAGAAAAAAAGACGTTCCAAATATTTGCACAAATAGCTATATTAAATAGGAATTGTTTTTATATGATTTCCAATGCGATCATAAAAGAAGTAGATTGAAAAGAATCCACTGGAATAATTTGAACAGTGTTCCTCGAAGAATGAACTCTGGGAGAACCTTTTGTCAGGCTATTGCTCCCTCAAAGTTCGGGAGGAATACATCGATTTATCAATAAGATCAATTCTTTTATTTTGATTGCATGATGGACTCCCCTGAAAAACATTGGCGCGCGTGTAAACGAGGTGCTCTACCAACTGAGTTATAGCCCTTAGTGCTTGTGATACATATTTTATCACGTAGATAATTTATTGTCAAGATGACTAGTCCATAATCCAATATCATAGATAAACAGTAGTAGCAACATATACGATTCTCAATCAACAAGGCCAAAATATAATATGCCTTTATGTAGCTCTTGGTCAAAAAGCATCTTATGTGGCTCAGGTAGTTACCACTTTCCAGGAAAGGGGAGCGATGGAATACACTATTGTGGTAGCAGAAACGACGGATTCCCCTGCTACATTACAATACCTCGCTCCTTATACAGGAGCATCTTTGGCTGAATATTTTATGTACCGTGAACGACACACTTCAATCATTTATGATGAGGTTGAAATGAGGTCCATCCCTTTCTCCCAAGGATGAAGAGAGGGGAAAATAGGGGTGGCCATGAGGAGCTTTATTTGACCTTAAGATTTTGGCTGGTAATGGTGACCATGGGTTTTGAGTGATAGTGGTAGCATTAGACAATGATTCTTGTTCTTTAATTTAAACTTTTAAAGAATCTTGGACTGTTTAACTTCCCTAAAATTAAGTTAAATATCATTATGAAGCAATTTGTCATATTTTACCAAGCTCTAAAGTGCATTAATCTTCATATCTTAGACCATTTCTCTTCTAAAATGCATTGTAAATACCTAATTTAATGTAACTTTGTGTGTGTAAAATATCAAGTCCAAGAATTGCTCAGTAAAGTGCAAAATAGTTGTTTATAATTACACATTTCCACATTGCTAATTTAGATCCAAAGTCTCCCAATTTTAATTCAGGTGGCTAGTAATTGCATCATTATATATACAACTATTTCCAATCTCATCACCACAGGAATGAAGTACAATATTAATAGTTTTTAGTTGATACATCCATAATTGATCCATTTTAACTTAAGTATCTTATATCAATTGAGTTTGGATTTGGTAGCTTTTTTATTACTCATTTTCTTTTTTAAGACGAATCCTTTATAAAAAGAGGTATCATATCCAAACTTAATTAGCTAAAGGTTTTGAAGTCAAAACAGACAAATTATGAAGGTATATAAATGATAAAATCTTATTTTTATGGGTGAGAGATGACTTTGAAGGTGCCATTATTAATTAAGTATCTAATTTTTTGTTTTTGTAACTAATCAATTTCAGGCATATGTTACTCAAGGGGATGTATTGTTAGGAACTTTGACAGTAAAAGAAACTATAATTTACTCAGCACATTTGAGACTTTCAGCGAAGCTGGGCAAAAACGAGGTTAATGAAATCGTAGATGGAACAATCACGGAAATGGGACTTGAAGAATGTGCAGATAGGGTGATTGGAAACTGGCATATGAGAGGTATAAGTGGTGGGGAGAAGAAGAGACTTGGCATTGCATTAGAAATCCTTACAAGGCCAACCCTCTTGTTTCTTGATGAACCCACTACTGGACTTGATAGTGCTTCTGCCTTCTTTGTCATTCAAGCTCTCAGAAATATTTCATGTGACGGCACAACAATTATATCTTCTCTCCACCAACCAAGTAGTGACGTTTTTGCACTTTTTGATGACCTTTTCCTATTATCAGCTGGTCAAACAATCTATTTTGGTGAAGCAAAGATGGCTCTACAGGTACTACTATAACCATAGCAAAACCATAAGTTGTACTTTTATTCAAGGCCTCATCCATCGCTCCTCAACTTTTAAGTTCATTTGACTGTAAATAAATTGAATATTTATGTAATTTCTTTCCCCCAAACCCAAAGATTCCTCCTAAATTATAGCGGTAAAGTCATAAACCTTGTGTTTGGAATCAACTTATTACTGATAGACCATCTCAAAAACCAAAAGATTTTACTTGTTTTTGCTCTCCAAACCCATTGAGAAAAATGCCATTTTCTTTAAAAAAAAAAAAAAAGTGGTTAATCGTGAATTTGGTGGTTCTAGTTAAGCATCCCTCATACATGCACGTGAGACCAACTTACAATGGGGAGTGGTAACGCGACAGTCCCGCAGGTAGTGCCTTTATTGTTTCAGCGTCAAAATTCATTTTACAACCCTAAGATTTAATTGCTACTAAAATAAGCCATAACATTAAAACTTTAGACAAATGAAATAATAAAATTCAACATAATATACTATGTTCAACAAACGTACATAAATAAAAACGTTACATGTTGCCGCACAAATTATACAAATGCTCTTGTAATTTATAGTGCAAAGCCCCATTTTTTGCGGAGTAGTGAAGATGGTAATGTAGTGATATTTTAGTACCACATTTGTGTTATTACGGTTGGTCAACTCAACGAGTTTTGACTTACCTTTCCAAATATTTTAATACCATGATGTGACATCTCGCCTAATAAAATATCAGGGGATCACTCCTACACCAAATTAACATATGAGTCTCATATGGTTCATTCTTAGCATCACTGTCGAAAACAAAATTAATTATTAATAACCTATTAGGCTGGAGTCAAAATTTTATTTAACTAATCTTTTTAAACAAATTATTCAATTAAAACATCACACAGTTTATATATAAATGAAACTGAGATGAAATAAAAATAACTGAATACTCGGTTTAACATAATACAACCAAAACAAACGTCGCCCTAAAAGGCAGTGAAAGAATAAATAATTACAATTGGGCTTTTGGCCCGAGTGTTCTACAATACCTCCTATCTAGATGGCAAGGATAGAAGCGTCTATAGTAAACCTGGATGCATTCACAACTGCCGCAGCACACGTTTGACTCGAAGGAACCATTATCCAGGTGTCACTGTGTCTGGACACCTATATATATATGAAAAGAGAGGAAAATAGATAAACGGGTCAGCATAATTGTAATATTTTTAAAAATATGTTTTACCTCATATTTAAATTGGTATCGCTCTCTCATGAAATACTCCCCACCCCTCTTCTATTTAGTGCACATCTAACACATCCTTCTAGACACTCTAGTTTTGCTACCTTGTCTAACTAACCCCTTTCCATATAATCCCTACAATCCTAATTAACCCGAGCACTAGGGGCCAAACTTCTCCCTAGTCCCAACACTGCTCTATGTTCGTGCGTGGCGTGTCTCGCAAAGCGAAATTGAAATAAGGAACCCCCGATACACTACTATTTGGCAGTGTCAATCGTCGAGATCCATTAGACCCTCGGTACATAACGTGTGTGTGTATATATATATATACCCATAAAATTACATATACATAGCATACTCATGTTATTGTTCATATCACAATTTATGTCCAGATAAAATCTTCCGGAATGAGAATAAGCCCTTATTCATTTATCTCTTTACTCTAGTTAGAGATATATAATATCTTGTTCTCATAAACAAGTAATATACTATGCACACTAGTATAATAACCATCCCAACGAGCTATAACTCGAGGATGCAGTCTCAATGCTATCATCTACCAGGGAATCGCTCACGTATCATCCTGGGTACCAATGATCGAAATCTCACACCGCCTTGGCATAAAACAAATCAAAACGTATGGGAAGCGGTTATAGTTCCTTCCTGAAAGTGAGATGAAACATACCCAACACGTCTCACCTCTAATAAAAATCACACAACATAAAAATGGACGCTATGACCTGGGGACTATATGCTCCCTGCTCCTCAAGCCAGGGGCCTCTTCCACATCGCGCAACTTTTCATGATAGCAAAGAGTGGGTATGCTTCACATAAATATATATACCATTCACACGTAGATATATATACATATTTATATCATATATTATATCTGTACTGCAATCACATTGTATATATAATCTACATCATTCCTCAATCATATATATATGGCCAAAATTGTCAATCTCTCATAGCGATGACGAATAATCCCAAATTGTTTTCACTCGTAATAACATTCAAGTATTCACACACTCACCGTACTAAACCCAAAAGTATTCCCTCACTTGATACATATAATTTTTACCTTAATCACTGTTAAGGATTTATATACTCACTAAATTTACCAATTCATACTAACTATGCAAGTATATTAACTTCTTAACTTATTCTCATAGGCGGCGCATCATCTATGTTAATAGTCGCCAATAGACGTACCTGATGACCACAAAATCCTCTTGGGCCTGTATTTTAAATTTCATCCTAATCGCATCATAGGATTTCCTCAATCATATTCCGCCCAAAAATATTCTAACCCCATCAATATACTCATATATGCTTACCGAATGACTTCTCCAAATGTCAATATCTTCCTAAACGTTCAATAGATCCATACCTCGGATTAGCCTCTTAAATAATCCAAGGTCAATTTACAACTCCTCAAGTCCCTTAGATTATAATCCTTTATATTACTCTAATTTAGAAAGCCCCTAAACTTTAAACTCAAAGAGGAGAAGAAATAACAATCTCCAAAATCTTGGGCTGAAAACAAGGTGCCAGTCGACCGGCCCTGGACCCCCGGTCGATCGCGGTTTGCAATTAAGCCTAACAAACAAATAGTAGGCCCTTCTTCATTGACGCGGTCGACCAGCCATAGTGGCGCGGTCGAACGATCATACCAGACCCTCGAAAATCAGTTCTTCAAAATGCCAACCTACAACCCCAAACTCCATTTTCGTGGCCTCAAATCTCCACCAACAATACTATATTCATTTACTCAATGATTTCTAACTAATACATCAATAAATTTTGGGATTAAACCAATTTTCTTAGATTTGAACCTAAAAACCCATTAAATCGTAGTTTTACCATTTTCCCCATTTCAATTCATTTCTTCACTTCATTTACACGGTTTTAACACTAGAAATCATTAAAAGTTTACATTACATCAATATGTAAACTCATACTCAAGTTTTCCAAAATTTATTTTTAAGGGTTCTAACCCAAAATCATATATAGTTTACCAACTATAATATGAAATATATGCACAAAATAAAATAAAGCAAGTACACACTTGCCTGGAGGATGAAATTCGATGACCTCAAGTCGAATCTGGCGGGGTTTTACCGGAATCCCCCATTTCTCTCCTATTTTCTCCTCTTTTCTCCTCTTCCTTCCTTTCTCTTTTTCTTTCTTCTTTCTTTATTTCTCTTCCGTGCCTTATAAGGGACAAATAAGGGCTTGTCCCTTATTAACCCAAAAATAACTCGTTTACTCCATTACGAGTCCCTACTAGTTCGAAAATTCTCGAAACTCAATTACGACCCTCGGATACTCTATTCTGACTATCTCGGCCATTTCGAGACCAACCGCGCAATCGAAATTTACATCCGAGTCACTTAATCACAATTCACTATTTTAACCCAACACAAATTAATGCGGTATTCCCATATAAAATATTTCCTTTTATCGCTTTACCCATTGGCGACATATAATAAAAATGCTCCGACTTATTTACTTAATCTCAAGGGTAAATATAATGCACATCAAAAATCATTTAATCCTTGAAAACCTTAAAGGTTACTATTCACGATAATTTCTTAAATTCCCAAATTACACTGAATTATTAAATTTAATTTTCCATAAAAGTGAGGGATATTACACAAGACTCGTGATCACCATGACTCCCAAAATTTTTACGATACCAAAAATGAGATGTTCCTTTGAAAATGATGAAGTGATATTATAAATTACCAAAAGATTGTTCTATATCCTTCTGCACGCCCTCTTGACACTATGCGAAGTACTATTATTTTATGGGGGTTGTGGAAACCATTTGGGGTGTATGCCATCAGCTAGGTAGAACGCTCGTTGATAATGTAATTTCATTGAAAGGCCTTTGTAATGTATAAGATTCTCGAAAACAGCCGATTAGTCGAGAACGTTCAAATATTTATTTGACACTGACATACAAAAAAAATGCTAATACTAGAGGTTGTGGTTAGCTACGGCCTTTAGTATGATCTTATCCTTTTTAGTGACATCAATGTATTCTCTTTGCCATGCCCCTGGGTAATTCTTCCAATCCCAATGCATATAGTCTATGCTTCTTAGCATGTCTTAAAAACTTTGTTACGCCCCTCTTTCGAGCATTCGTTGAACAAATAGGGCCGCGGGTGTCTTCACTTATTGATCTAAATACACGTTGCACATCGCGTAACAAAATATCTCCACTATCTCAATGGATGTGCTCATAGGATTTTGGACACACGTATCAATTGAATCAGCCGAGCACGTATACATGAGCATCTGAAGAGCCAGTCATTTTTTTGTGACAGAAAAATCTATTTTCCACAAATGTCTCATTTCCTTACGAAATAGTCGTCTCAATAAGATATCCCCTCAACTAGGCCTGTCAATGGATCGGATTTTATCCGAATCCGAATCCGAATCCGATCCGTTTAAGCGGATATGGATCATGCCTAAAATCCGATTATCCGATTACCCGATTACCCGATTATCCGTCTATTAAATGGAGCGGATTTGGATTCATATGCTCCGATCCGTTAATAATCCGATCCGATTAATATTTTTAATATACATATATAAATTATATATAATATATTTTTCATTAATATATATTGTATTTAATAAAATTGTATATACATATTTTACATATTTATTATAATAGTTCTCTATTTCATTATTTATTTTTTTGGAACATTTGCAAAATAAATTTATGAAATAAGAGTTGAAAATAAAAATGTTGCAAATCAAGTTTAAGATAAATGGATAATCGGATAATCGGATCCGATCCGAATCCGTTTAATATTAACGGATATGGATTTGGATTTGCCTGATCCGATCCGATTAATAAACGGATCAGATCCGAATCCGTTTAACATAAACGGATATGGATTTGGATTTGCCTGATCCGGTCCGAATCCGATCCGTTTACAGGCCTACCCTCAACCATGAGAATGAACAACGAGTATCGCTTGCTAAAACGTCAGAAGATCTTGGATTTGTATGTTGGGTCCACAATAAAATAATCTTTCAAAAATCATAGGTTCCCTCCCTCCCTATCTCTGTCAAAAACATCTCGATCAGAATTAGATCCCCGTCAGCATGACCGCTTTTTTGCATCTGCTTATAAAAGTCCGAGAACTATATATGCCATTTCGTGGAGTATTAGTTCTTCATAATCTTCACCCAATGACTTGTTAAAAATTTTGAGCCGTCGGATGAAGAAAACAGTATATAATGGGAAAATAACCATAATATAAGTTAAAATTAACTTATATTATAGTTAAAACATTATATAATGGGAATTTTTTTTCGTGTTTGTAAACATTATATAATGGCAAAATTTACACACAAAAAATATAAAATAAAAGGGACTATTTTAATGCAAGAAACCTCCCTAGCATTTGTTTCAAAGTCCCTCAACATTTTGCCCAAAGAAAAACGTGACTGAAAAATCTACAAAAGAACGTATTTGCAAAAAAAATACATGGTTCAAGGATTATTTAGGCATGCACAAATTATTTGCAAAAAATGAACTAAGTCACTTTAACAATTTTTTTGTTGAGAATACATTGATGTCTTGTAACCCGAATACTGACATGATCGTGCATGTAGATTATGTGGGAAGCTGTCTTAAACACAGTAGATTATGTGCGAAGCTATCTTAAACACAGTGATCCCTGCTCAGATATGTATAATTTCAGCATTAGAACATTAGGTAATGTTGACATGGTCGTGCATGTAGATTGGGTCATTTACTAACAAGTAACATTGAGGCCTTTCAAAATAAAGCACCAGCCTAAGCATTTGGTCAAAGTTGGGGATTATGCTCTCTTTCACCAAATGAACTCTATCAGTAATTTTTTTTTTTAAATGTTAAGCAAAGCATGAAATAATACAAATATCAATGGGGTCTCATAAGCAAATCCTTCAACTTTAAGCAGGTAATATTCATCCACACACAAAAAGAAACATATTATCAAATATACCAAAGTACTCATATCTGAAATTTCCTTCAAATGTATTGGAAATAGTGTAAACCATAAGATTTCAAGCTAACTCTGGAGTTTAAAATAATCATTAGGTTTCTTTTATATATGAGTCATCGACATCAACATTCTTTGATTCTGCTAAAAAAAAATCCGATCAATATTTTTGCAGTTCTTTGCTGACGCGGGATTTCCATGTCCAAGTAGAAGAAATCCTTCTGATCACTTTCTTCGTTCTATTAATACAGACTTCGACGATGTCAAAACCACTTTAAACGGATCTCATAGAATATGTGTATGTAAGTTATGGATTTACTATCATTATTTTTCTTCACACCTAAAACATGCATGCGACTCTATATGTTTAATTCTAATAGGAAAATCAGTATACTGAATGTGAAATACAGCAGAAAACGCATTGCATAATGTCAAGTTTTACAACTTCTGTGTTTTACCATTTAAAAATGCAAACCATTGAAACCATTGATAAATTATTTTTCGTTCTCATTATGACTAAAAGGTTGCAAATACATTGCAATAGCCAGATTTCTTGCCATTGACTTATTAGAAAATATCAAAAAGGATCCTATTTTACTACATTTTCTTCAAAATTATCCAAATTCAGAAATATTTTCCAAATCAATCCAGAATTTCTGAAGAATTTCCAAATCGATCCCCTGTTTGAGATTGATTTTGAAAATCTGCTTGTCGTACAAGTAATCTTTGCTAGAGTAATTTGAAGGAGAATGTGTAAGATTTTCCAAATCAATACAAGGTTTTTTATCGATTTGGGAAGTCTTTTGAAGGTGAATTTTTTTTGGTAAAAACATGTAAAATAATTGTTCACGTGTTAGCCCTTATTAGTGGCATAAGGCTGTCAGTGGACAGTCTTGGTGGTGAATTGGGTTTGATACCCAGTTCGATCCCTGACACTGTCAAAATAATGCTTGGCTAGCAGAAGCCACGAACCGCGAATGGAGATTAGTTGAGTTGCGCATAAGTGGCGCGGACCCCTAATGGTATGCTAAAAAAAAAAAAAAATCTACATCAATTATTTCACAAACTTTTCAAGTCCAATTCTTCATTTAGATTCAGATTTCTCCTCAGTTTTTCATTTCGTTTGAAATTTACTTATTATTCTCGTGGCTTCTTAAGTGCAGGATGTTCAAAAGTCTTTAGGCCCTTTAGAAAATATGACAACAACAGAGATCAAAGCCATACTTGTAGAGAAATTCAAATGCTCAAAGTATGCGGCAATGATTAGAGCTAGGATTCAAGAAATCTCAACCATTGTAAGTCTCGACAAACATATATATTCCAAAAGTTCATGTAGGTTGATTTGTCCTTTCTCAAGCAGATTCGATCCTCGGTTGATTTTTTACTCGCATAAAATGCTAATTTCAATTTATATCTTCATTTCTTCAATCAATTTATAAAGGGCATGATTTTCAAACGCAAGACATCTCCCACAAAAATGCATCCAACTCTATCTATATTGATTACAATAAGTCTTGGGCTGGGCCACCTCTGTAATTTTACTAACACCCCTAAGGAATCATGACTGTCTCAACAAATTTCCTTGATGCACGATGTGGAAAAAATGAATACAAAATATTCATTTGTTTGAATTTACAGTAGATAGCGTATATGTGCAGGAAGGAGTTGTGATTGAAACAAAAAGTGGGAGCCAGGCAAGATGGTGCAAGCAACTCTTAACATTGACGAAGAGATCGTTTGTGAACATGTCTCGGGACATTGGATATTACTGGTTACGAATATTTGTCTATATAGCTGTATCTATTTGTGTTGGTACAGTCTTTTTTGACATAGGAACCAGCTATAACGCAATCTTGGCAAGAGGAGCTTGTGGTGGATTTTTATCGGGTTTTATGACATTCATGTCCATTGGGGGATTTCCATCATTTATTGAAGAAATGAAGGTTAGTTTTGCAATAATGCTTACCCATCAGCTCCACTAAAGTTATTAATTAAGTGCGCTACAATAGAGGGTTGCTTTTGGCTCTTTTTGTTTTTTATGTTTGAGGCAGAATTGAGATGAAGGAGCCCTCAAAGTTTCTTCCGCATCTAATTTTCAATTTTAATTTATTTACAAATTTGTCATTGTAGTGGCAACTATAAATAAAAATTTTGAAAGCGAATCAAAAAGCAAAGAGAGATAGATAGCTATTTTGAGTAATGTGAGTTCTTGAGGTTGGTTAGTGAATGACTTTTGAGAGAGAAATGCGATGTGTGTATAATCATTAATTTCTAGGCATTCATCGCGAAAAAAAAATATACTGGGTGAACCACGTAAATTGTTGTTGCTTTGATTGTTTGTTGCTTATACGTTCATTGTGTTGCGTCATTGATGTTTGTTGAATTCATTTCATTTCCCACTCGTAGTTCATTTTAGGAATTAGGTTTTCAATGTTTTCTGCATATCAAGAGTATGACAAAATTTCCGAGTGAGTTTTATCGTCTTGATCGTCTTTCGCGCAATATAGATCTATCATCTCACCCATTTATTCTAATATAAATGTTCGAGATAGTGTCATATTTTGAAAAACAAATTATTTGTGTGATTTCTTCATAAAAGAGTATTAATGATGTGGCTCAATCACAACCGATTATAATAAACTGAAGGGTTGTGAATGTGAGAACTCTAAACAATAGAGTTGTCTTATAACACTTTGCAGCTCAATTCAAACACACAAACCTTCACAATTGTCAAATTTAGAAAACACAATAACGAAATAATAAATGTAGAGAGAGGGCATTATTATTATAAAGAATAAAATCATACCATGATTTTTAACTAATCTTAGGACGTGATTAAATAATAATAGTTTGTTTGAAAGTCCTTATTTGTCATGACAAATGTGACAAATGATAATACCTGAATGAATTGCCCACTAATTTGTGTTTGATTGATCTTATTTGCAACGAAATTTTTTGCATGGTATCTATGTCCACATGCAAAATTTGTCATCGTTTTTTAACTTTTGTCAACAAAATTTACTTTGGTAAAGAGCAAATCAAATTTTTTCACAATTTGCCATCCTTTTTAAAACATCTTTTGTTGTTAAAAACTATTTATTTTTTCATCAAAGCTGTTTTTCTTTTATTGAAAACTGTTTATATGTTAAAAACTTAAAAAGTGTTTTTTTTTGTTAAAAATATGCTTTTCTTAAGAAGCTGTTGTTCCTTAGATTTTTTTTTGGTTAAAAACTGTTTTTTAGTTATAAACGCTTTTTTTCGTTTTAAACTGTTTTTATTTGGTTAATTATTTTCTCAAAACTGCTTTTTTGTTAAAACTGTTTAAAAAGTGTTTTGTTTTGTTAACAACTGTTTTTTTGTTAAAACATTTTTGTTTTGTTAAATTGTTTTTTTTACTTTGTTATTTTTTTTTATTTTGATAAAAAACTGTTTTGTTCTGTTAGCAACTGTTTTTGAAGTTTTTTTTTGGATAAAAACTGTTTTGTTTTGTTAAAACTATTTTTTGTTTGTTAAGACTTTGTTTTGGATAATTTTTTTTATTTTGTTAAAACTGTTTTGTTTGGTTAAAAGCTGTTTTAAAAAAAAAAAACAGTTTTTATTCTGCCATAAACTGTTATTTTGGTATATAACTATTTTTAATTATTTTATTAAAAATTATGATTTGTCACCTGAAAAATAAATACTATCACTCAGCCCCATTAAAAATTACAGAATAAGCTATGAAAAGTTTTGACATGACACATTTTTTCATCGTGAGATTTATGACCCAAACCAATCGACTCCTTTTGTATGAAACAAAGTTCAAATCATATAAGAAATACATTAAACAAAATAAATCACTGCGAATCAATAAACTGTTATATATACTTGCCGTTGTTGAATTGCATCATATCTTATATCTTCCGTGTGTGAAACAGCTTTTCCAAAGAGAAAGACTCAATGGACATTATGGAGTTAGTGTGTTTATTCTGTCAAACTTCTTGTCTTCATTCCCATTCTTGGGCCTGATGTCGCTTGCTACTTCAACCATCATTTATTACATGGTGAAATTTAGGGCAGGCCTAGCCTTGTCACATGTCATTTATATTTATCTTGATCTCTTTTGCTCCATTGCTGTTGTGGAAAGCTGCATGATGGTTGTGGCTTCACTCGTTCCTAACTTCTTGATGGGGATAATAATCGGGGCTGGTTTTATAGTAAGAACAATCTTTATCCTCTCTGCTCAACGATACTTTTTTCTTTTCTTTTTTTTTTATCAATAATGAGGTATAAATATTCTAAAATACAGAGACAATTACATCTCAATTTTAAGACCCACTTCTAAATTTTAGAATTGGACCAAGTTGAGGGTTCACTTAAAATACTAAATACCCCTTTTTTCACAACTCAGCCGGTTTTATTTTTTGGTCTATCTAGAATTCGTCTGTTCTGTTTTCATTAAAATCACTGGATATGGCATCTAATATTATTAACATGGTCAATCAAATGCCTTTGCTTGTAGGGGGTTATGATGATGGCTTCCGGCTTTTTTCGGCTCCTACCTGATATTCCCAAGTTATTTTGGCGATACCCAATTTCATATATTAATTACATGTCATGGGCCTTACAGGTAATTTCAACCACACCAACTTTTTTCTCAAGGATGAAATGTTTGTATCGGTTTAAACCAAGTGTATATTGTTTGAATATACATTACAAAATATATGAAAAAAATTCAATTTTGTAAAAATATATAGGGCAATTTACAATTAGGTCCCTTAGTAACAATTTTTAAACATTTAAAAACAATTTACTATTAGGTGCATTTGTTATGCTACTAGTGTGAATTTCTACAAGAAAAGAATTAGTGGCCTAAGTGTTTAAAGTTTGACAAAATTCCTTTAGTGTTTAAAATTTATTTGTGAGGGACCTAAGAGTACTTTTCCCAAAAATAAATTGAAAGAACTTATCGGTTGAGAATTATATCGAAAACAAAATCCTAAAGGTGAAATTGCTTGTTGATATTGATGATGTCAACCTCTTGAACAAATACCTTTTAGAATTCAACGAACCGATGACTCCACCTATAACAATAGAGAATTGTAGAATTTTCAGATAAATCAGAGAAAGTCGAAAATAAATTGTTGGAGAGAAAGGTAGTAATTTTCAATGTAGAATATATTGAGAGATAATGATGTTTTTCTTGATTATTGAAAAACGCTAGATACCATGTTTTATATAAAATAATTAAAATGTTGGGTTTAAATGTGTTTAATAGTTAATTAAAAATGTACTAAAAAATAGAAAAGTTAGAGAAGCCCAAATGTTCAAATGACCAAACCCTAATTAAAAACTTTTAATGTTTAGTGAGCTCAGTGAAATTTCAATCACGAATCTCAAGGACAAACCCTTAGAGCAACCCTTACGGGTAGTTCAAATATACCCTCAACTAGTGTAAAAATATAGACAGAAACTTAGGTTTTTTGCTGTGGGTAAGCTAAATATAGAATGGTGAGATGAAGAAGGAACCAAAACGACGTCGTTTGGGGCTTAAAGATTGAACCCTTGGGCGGAACATGATGTTCCGCTTAAGGGTTTTGGAATTTCGATTTTCACCCCAAAAGATTTAATCTATTACATTTTTCCCCAAATTTATTACATCAACCACCCACCTACATTTCAACCACAAAATTAAATTCACCAACCCTATTTAAATCATCCCACAGTAAATCATTTTTAACAAAAAAAAAAATTACCGTTGGATAAATATCCGTTGAAACTTTGGGGGTGAAAACAGAAATAAGGGGAAATGTGTAAAAGCTTGGGCGGAACATGATGTTCCGCTTAAGCCTTTTTTTTTTTTTTTTTCCTCCTTCCTTGCGCGGAACATGATGTTCCGCTTAGATGCGGGTCCCACAAAAAACCAACTAGTGCAATTGCATCTTTGTTATTTTTTACCCTACGAACCCTTAAATTTACACTTCTGCCTTACCCATAACATACAAATATAAGGCATATATACGGGTTTAGCATACCCGTAAGGGTTGCTCTTACAACATATTACTAGGCCACTTATTCTAAATCAATCATTTCATTCAAAACACACACACACACATATATATATATATACATACACACACACACACACAGAGAGAGAGAGAGAGAGACTCACACATATGAATTTTTTTAAAATAGTAAAAAAAATATTTTTGAGTTTAAATTTTTTTATGGGGTATTTAAATATTTCAAGGGACCCATATAAAAAAATCAACTAGAAATATTTTTTTTTGCTATTTATAAATATTAGTCAAACTTTCACAGCTTTTAAAGCACTTTAAAAGCAGTAAAAGTTCGACCGATTTTTTAAAAATAACAAATAAATTTATTTTGAATTGATTTTTTTATGCTGGTTATTTGAAATGTTTAAATATCACATAAAAAAATTTAACTCAAAAATATATTTTTTAATATTTTATTAATATAGGTTTGCATCATCAAATATGTAAATTTGGTATGTAATAGAGTCTCTCTCTCTCTCTCTCTCTGAGAGAGAGAGAGAGAGAAAGTCTCTAGTAAAGACTCATTATGGTCCAGCCGGGGTACATACAATTTGTTTTAAAATTGTAAAGAATTGAATTTTTTGATAAAACTTAATGGGTATGATCTCCACGGTGAGAACATTCTTTCCAATTTTTTTCATCAAAAAATTCAATAAAAAAAGGTTGAGATGAAGTGATATGTCAAAAAATGGTATAAATATGTATTTTCGACCATTGAAATTTTGACTCTGCGTCAGTCCCTTAATTGATTCAATTTTTTGATGAAACTTCATGATATACATGAAGTTTTATCAAAAAATTCAATCAAAAAGTGGGTAAGATGATCGTCAAAATTTCAATGGTTAAAAATAGATATTGTTACCATTTTTTTACAAATCACATCAACTCAACGTTTTTTTTATTGATTTTTAATGAAAAAAATAGAGATGATGTTCTCACCGTGTAGATCATATCCATAAAGTTTTATTAAAAAAAAGCAAGGTTCTAAAAGGCGCGAGGCGTGGTCGAGGCGTAGAGGTCAAGCCTCAAGCCTTAGGAGCCTAGACGCGCCTAGGCGAAGCCTAGGCGTAAAAAGGCGTTTGTCCTTTTTTTATTATTTTAATTATTCGAAGGCTAGTAATATATTAAAATAGTACATACCTTGAATTTTGAAAATATATCCATATGTTTGGTAGCCATCTTTCTTACATTCATGCTCCATAACCAATATTTGTCAACTAATCCTTTGTTTTTTTTTAAAAAAGTGTGCCTTAAGCCTTTTACTAAGAATAAGGGGTAATAAGGCGTAGGCGATGCGTTTCTCTCGAACCTCAAGCCTAGGCGGGCCTTTTAGAACAGAGAAAAAAAGTCATTTTTTTACTATTTTAAAAAAATACTATGTATCAGGATCTGCACCATAAAGAGTCTTTATAGAAAGGGGTCTCTCTCTCTCTCTCTCTCTCTCTCTCTCTCTCTCTCTCTCTCTCTCTCTCTCTCTCTATATATATATATATATATATATATATATATATATATATACAATTCTGCTCTTGTGCGGACTAGTCCGCATTTTAAGAATGCGGACCGGACATGTGTCACCTAATGGTGTGCCTAAAAATTATCGCCTAAATTATAGGGACACTCTCTCTCTTTTCTGGACTCACCGCCAGGTGACACATGGACGGTCCGCATTCTTAAAATGCGGACTAGTCCGCACAAGAGCAGGATTGTATATATATATATATATATATGTATATATATATCCAACAAGTGTGTATTTGTCCATGTTTTGATAAATTTCTAAAAGAATGTTCAATTGGGGGTATTTCAAACTTTGATAGTCACTCTATAAATATTAAAATGTTAGATTATTACGAAATGTAATATTAAATGCAATTATATTAGTACATATATACGAAATTAAGATAAGAATGTTAAAATATGGAGGACGATCCTATTTTCAAATTCCCTAGATTGTGTTCATAACATAATTCAAATAGTATTACTCCAAGTTAAAACTAAAAAATCATACAGTATCATTATCAAGCTGGATAAATAACTGTATCATAGGCTTATAGTACCAAAATGGACAAGGCATTTTTATTGTCGTTTCTAGTTTGATGATCTATAAACAATTTGTAACAGTTTACTACCATAAAATATTTGGTTTCAATGAATAATACTGATTTTTTCATTTTATTGTGGTCTATAAAATATTAGGATATGAATTCCAAATAATAACATGTTTCTATTACTAAATTGTGGAAATTTATTTTTTTGTTAGGGTGCGTACAAGAACGATATGATTGGAGTAGAGTTTGATCCAGCTCAAGCGGGCGATCCAAAGGTTAAGGGTGAAGATATCATGACGAGAGAGCTGGGCATTTCACTTAAACATTCAAAGTGGTGGGATTTAGGTGTTGTTATAGTGATTCTTATATTTTACAGACTTCTCTTCTTCACCATTCTCAAATTAAGGGAGAGAGCTTCACCAATGTTGAGAAAGTTTTATATGAAAACAACTCTCCAACATCTCAACAAAAGGCCTTCATTCAGAAAAACATCAACATGTCCTTCAAAGAGGCACCGAACTGTTCACTCATTGTCTTCTCAAGAGGGCCTTTCTTCTCCATTTCATTAGCAGTTGCCAATTATGGCTATACCTTTTTCGATTATATTTTCCACATTGTTTTCCTTAATGACTAATCTAAGTTTTATTTTGAATATAATCCCAATTACCATTGGTTTTGAGTTATAAGTAATGACACTTTAAGAGAATCTTTTGTATAATTTCTTATTCGAATCTTTCAAAAATGATAGGCCGACATCAAAACGAGCAACAAAAGTATGACACAATTGACATGTCGCACTCACATTGTGTCGCACTTTTGTGTCACTCAAGAAGGCACTTTTGTGTCACGTTTTTTTTGAAAGGATGTTGCATTTTTAGGGGAAGTAACTCAAAAGTGAAAATAATGTGGCGATAAAAATCAAAATAACCCTTAATTTAATCTACAAGAGAATGCAGCATAATAATCATTCTTGCTTGCCAAGTAACACTTTTTTTTTATAAAAAGTAATTATATTAAACCAAAAAGCACATTTAGTAATCCAACCCGCTTCTCTCTAACTTTCTCTCCATCTCCCTAATGCGTCTTCTGTCGCTCTAGCCATGAATTCAAGGCAGCTGACTTTGATCCCAAACCTTTTTCTGATAACAATAATCTTCCTTGTATTCAAGTTCAAGATGTTCATATTACAAAACCTTCATTTGCTAATATCCTTGCCATCAAGAAAGATCCTCCCAAATCCTCTATTTCCCTTCCCCCATTGACTGACCCATACATGTGCAAAGATGTCATGGCCGTCAAACTCACAGATAAGATTTACCAAGAAGTCATTAAAGAATGTAGTTCTACCAACCTCATTGGTAGACTTATTCTTGCCAAAGGTGACAAGCCATGGAAATTGGATGAGTTGAAAAAGCATCTTACATATGTTTGGCAGCTTCAAAATACTTGGTTTCTCACTCCCATAGCTAAAGGCGTCTATAATCTTTGCTTCTCTTGCTCTATTGAAATGAATAAAGTTTGGTCTTTTCATAGTTCCAATCTTTCAACTGGATAATTAAGGTCTCCCAATGGGTCCCTGATTTTCACCCTGACAAATATGTTATATTTACTGCCACTGTATCGATTCGATTCATGGGGTTTAGTCAAGAATATTAGGATCCTCGCTTGTTTTTACAGATTGCAAGAGGTGCAGGCATTCCATTACGTATTGACAAAGCAACTTTGGAAAGATCTTATGGCAACTTTGCCAGGGTTCTGGTGGAAGTAGACATGAATAACCTTCCTCTTGAAAAACTTCTTGTTGAAAGAGGTGAAGGTAGCTTTTATGTGAACCTGGTATATGAATCTCTACCTTCGTTTTGCACCTTTTGTCGAACCGTTGGACACTCAGTGAGTGAGTGTAGAAACCTTCAAAAAATAATGTGCAAACCTTTGGTTGCTAAAACCCAACAAAAATCTCCAGGTAGAATAATTCCTGTTAACATAAATGATTTTCAGAAGGGGTCATATCAGTTTGCTTTGAAAGATAATAAAGTTGTTGTTCCAAGTTTGGTATCTGACGAATATGAAACCACAAACAAAGCTGAGACTTTGTCTCCCAAAGTGGATTTCAAGTCACATCATGAGCCTCTTAAAGCTGCCGAGATTGAATTCTCAATCAAAGTTGGGACTATGTCTCCTCAAGTGGCTTCCAAGTCAAATCATGAGCCTCTTAAATCTACTCCCTTGGCTGCCGAAAGTATGAATGGTCATATCATTACCGTACCACTACTGGTTTAATCAATGTCGGCCCCTTGTATGGCACCACCAAATCAATTGAGGTTCGTAAAAAAAAAGTGGAGTAATCTCAAGTAACGAACATGCTGGTCAGGTGGCCGATGATCAAATTCTTAGTTTTTAAAATGAGAAGAGTATCCCTAAAAATCAGGAAGTATCCGGCAAAACAGCTAAAATCGAACCTAAAAATAGGGGGAGTATCCCAATTGATTTGAAAGATAATACCTCTTTAGTTAATCACCAAACTATGATACCTTTTTAGTTTTGACTCGGTTTGTTCTGAATATGATAATAATATAGTAGGAAGCCCTGACCCTATTCGTATAGATATTTCGAATAATATTTTAGATAATGTTTCTTCTTACGGTGAAATGCCTCTTCAAGCTCGAACATTTATTGTCGACTCGTTAGGGAGAAAGAAAAGTAAATTTCAAATTACTCCAACTAGTAATTCTTTTGAGACTCTTGAAAAAGTTGAATACTCGAATAACTTAGTGTGCGAAAATGGATTTATTCCTAGTGACCTCACTTTGATGAAGCCAATTGGAGTTCAGGTATATGATAATCGGGTCTTAATCTTTTTGTTGATATTCCAAAGAATTCGCAATGTAAGATGGGGGGATCTTCGCAATCTCGCTCTAAAACTTCAACTGTGGACGATGTGCACAAATGCTTAAGTCGTGAAGAGATGAGTGCGATAAAAAAAGCTTGCACACAAAGGTCAAAATAGTTTATTTAAATTTTCATTAGCGCATGTAAGAGCGCATAGGAGAGGTTATTTCTCCTAATCTTATTAATAGAATCCTTTAATTGTTTTTTTTTAAATAAAATAAATTAAACCAAAAAGTGAACCACCAAAGATATACAAATAAGTCATAAACACATAACAAAAACAAAGAGTACGAAGGCTCGAACAACACATGTCCAAAACAAATCTGACAAATACCCTATAACAACCCAATAACATATCTAAACAATCTATATCTAATAGGGCACGCAAGCCACAAACTAATCATGACTACAATTTGAATATTTAATAAAAAATTGCAGTATCACAACACCCGCCATAGAAGATTTTGCACTAAAATGACGAAACACCACCAAACACTGGCAAATGCCGTAACATTAGCTTCAAAACCAAACGAGTCCTCCAAGGAAGGGATGAAAAACATCATCTAAGCGCCCAATTCAAACCAAATCCAAAGCCAGGCAAAGTTCCCATCGCCATTACCAACCAAAAATGTCGGAGAGGGCCTACCATCAACCTGACGTGAAGCACACTCGAAAAGAATATCGGTGGAGACATCTGAGTCTCTATCTATGCAATGTCACCCAGGTTAGAAAAAATCCAACCGAGCCTCTACAAAGACAAAGATATGCCTAATAGAGGATCACTCATCCTGATCTGACATGAAACACGCACGAAAAGATGGCGATCAAGAAAAAAGGGGTGGGATCTGTGACAAGAGGGGTCAACCATAGCCCAGCTACAATATGACATTAAGTGCACTAAATAGATAGCGATTGGGATGGGGAAGGATTTTCTACAAGGATGGATAGGGAAACACACCGAAGAGAGAAATAAGAGAGTGGGTGGAGAAACTGAAACATGAACACCACGACAGAAAAGCTATCGCAGACTTTGCCCAACAGCCAGTGCAAAATACGTATCAACAAAGTGCTAACAATATCCACAACAACTTTTATCCGATGTAAATCGGCCATCCAACAAATACACAGGACACAACACTGAATTCGAAAGAAATTGCACCCAAAACTAAGTCCCCAATCACTAGGGTCCATCACCAGCACCACCTCTTCACCCAAATCAACCAAATGTGGGAGATATACAACCGCCGACCTAACAGATCCATGGTTGAGGTAGCTACAATATAACACTCAGAAGAGAAGAGGGTGGAGTAAGAGAAAGGGGCGGCTGGTTAAGGGGTACTCACCTAAGCCGTAGAGAGAAAATCTCCCTCCCATCTGAAAAGGGAGACATGAGAACATTCTATCCTATCCGTATAGTTGATTCATCTTACCATGCTTATGCTTATGTTTATGTTATAATACATAGTAACTTATAATAAAAAGTTCCTGCCAACACTTCAATAAATGAAATGGTTATGTTGATTTTAAGTTTTGCATTGTTATGGTGTCGACACTTTTCTAGGCATTTTGGATCAACTATTTATTCATCACACCAAACGAGATCAATAATATTCACGATAAGGCCCACCCTCGTGGAGTTATAGCGTAAAAAAATCGTACTATGTTATGTTTGGCATAGTTTATTGTTGTTGTCATATTTCCAAATAGAATTAAGGAATTGAAAAATATCTATTAATTAAATAAGGATCAAATATCAAAAAGTCTCTCAAATATTTTTTAATACATATTTAGTTTAAGTCATTTAATTTTATTTCAAAAAGTCCATCAAACACCCAAGGAATATTCTCTTATTTTTAAAGTTCGCGCAAGCGGCATGTTGAGTGACTTTTTGAAATAAATAAAAAAGCTTAGATTAATTGTGTATTAAAAAATGTTCGAGGGGCTATTTGATATATACCCCATTAAATAATAATTTTTTTTACGTAGTTGGTTGACTCGCAAACTGTCTCTTTAAGCTTAAAGAATTGCAATGCCCTAGATTTGCCCCATCACTTCAAAGATAAAATTGATTAAATTTGGGCTTATTATATTGGGGTATTATTCTCATTATAAATTATTGTATGGGTGTTACAATATTTTTTTATTAGATAAGTCATTTATTTTAATCTTTTTTAATTCTTCTTACTAATATACGTCCATCCCTATACCCTCAATTCTTAGTTGATTTTTCTCTTTCATTCTTTAAAAAACTATCATTTCAAATATATGCAAATCCTATTTTTACACAATTCTTATTTTTGAAACCTACTAACGGATCCATATAAACAAAATCCTTATTCAATATATAAATTTTACAAAATTAAAAATGACATGTTCAATATTTTTTTCGAATATAACAAATATATATTGTGTGCGCTAAACTAACATAGTAAATATTTACTATTTTGAATGTTTTAGGTCTAAAACAATATTATTTTTTGCTGAACATGGTGAATATGTATAATGTTTGTAAAATAAGTAGAGTAAATTTATTGTGTGTTTTACACTTCCGTTACAAACATAGTAAATTACTTATGTCGTAAAAGTTTAGTACGAGAGTAAGTGTTTACATTGTTTGGTAAAATTTCCAATAGTGGACATTACTTTCCAATAGAGATTCATTAAATATTTACTATGAGAATAAAATTTTGTCTTCTCCCTTCAAAGTTTTATAATGATTATCGATTTTGTTTTATAAGTCTCGACAAATAGGTTCCAAAGATACAATATTTAAGAAAAACAAATTTATAAGTAAAAAATTATGTAAGCATATTTGTACATTAATTTGCCCCGGTGGATTTAAGGTAGTCTTATTCTGTTGTCAAAATCCAAAGAGTCTTAATAAAAGAGTTCCTCCGAAGGTTCATGTTCACGATTTCAAGATCGGACTTCACTAAAGCTTCATCACGGAAGTTTTTGAGAGTAAGTCAACTTTAGAACTTTCGGAGTCATGGTAAAAGGACTTAGAGGGCTTAAATATTATCCACGGTTAAATATTTTCTTAAATTTAGTTTTATATAATTTAACCTTGAGGTTTGATGACTTGCCAAATACATGATGCAATATACTCTTCTTGTAAAAACATATTATAGAAAATACATCATTGTGTATTTAGCAAATTTATTTCATACTTATACATTGGAGCGAGTGATTATGGGAAAAACTAAGTGGTCGTGTAAGGACAGTGTCGTTATTTGGTTTACCGCCTCAATGCAAAATCGTAAACTTTAACTACACTCCATGGGTGTATAGCGACTAGTTTGGGTGTTGACTCTACAAAGAACGTGCTTGGAATTCAATCGAATTATTACTTCTTATATAAAGATATGAGAGATGATATTTCTTTTAAAATATTTTATACTTCAATTAATCTACACAAATATTAAAACTAAATTAATTGACAAAAATATAAGCTATAGGTTGAGAATAATATCCCTCACCATGGAATGAATAACATAAATGATTACATGATTAGCCATGCTTAAAACAAGATTAATACTCATTTAAAATATCATTTAAACCTTGGTTGTCACTCCCCAAATTCTTAGGAAAACTAAATACAAGCTTGGCGTCAACAACTCTCGAAATGACCTAAGAAAGGTGGCAAATAGGATGCATACATCATATATCCCATTAAGGTTCCTATGTGCAAAATCAAGAACAACCAATTCGTTAAAACAAGCCCATACCATCCTAGCATAACAATGAAACAAAAAATCCAAAGTGAGTTCTACAATCTCAACCAATTTAATTAGCTACAAAACATTTTAAAGCTAACTATAACATGTAATGAGAGGAAGCAATCGGGAAATAAAAATAACTAACTACTTGTATTGAATTAAAACTAGGTCACAAAGTATCGAAATTAAGCTAAGAAAGTGTTTATAAAGCAAGAAGATGATCAATAGTAACATTATCCATTTAATGAAACAAACTGAGAGAGAGAGAGAGAGAGAACAAGTTTAATGCCTCAATCAACTTAAGTCCATTTTCATGTGTCGGTAAAAGAACGATCATAAAATCATCATACGAACTCCAAATGACGCACGGTCGGAAGCCACAAGAGGATAATGAAATTATCTACGGATTGGAAGCATAAAATCCTCAAAATTATAAAACATAAAACTACCAAATTACGCTGAAAGTTGAAGCATATGCCAAAACTTTCTTGAAATACGAAGATAATTTTATGATCCATATGATGGTAATTTTATACTGTCCAAACCATAGAGTGTGAAATGATCAAATTTTCCTTGAAGTTGTATCTCTGACATAACTTTCTCGAAACCCTTCAAACTTCATATTTTGCACCCCTAATACCTATAAAAGCTTGTATGAATCTTAAAAACAAATAAAAATAAATAACAAAGGTTATTCAATATAAGAGATTAATTATAGAATCTAATGGACACGAGAATTCTAGAATGCACAAGAATAAAGAGTACACTACACCAAAATGGGCAAATTGTCACCTTTCAGCCGGCCAGCCTGGTCAAGGTCATTGACCGTGATAAAAAAAACACACGTTTTATGTCACGGTCATTGACCTTGACACGACCGTGACAACTAATTGTCACGGTCATTGACCGTGACAAGGCCGTGACAAATTTAATTGTCACGGGCTTGTCACGGTCAATAACCGTGACAATTCTTGTCACGGTCAATGACCTTGACACGACCGTGATAACTTTTGCAGCAAAAACCTTTCCCCCTTCCTTTTTCCCTCCCACCGTTCCCTCCCTCTCTCTCTCGACTCGACGCTGCTCTCTCTCTCTCTCAGGTCCAATTTCTCTCTCTCTCTCTCTCTTCCATTTATATATATATATTTGTCTGTATATTTATGTGTGTATGTGTATATATATATGTGTGTATGTGTGCGTGTGTGGGGGGTAGGGTGGGGTGGGGCGGGGTGGGGGAGGGGGTGGTGGAGGGGGCAGGGGGTGGGGTGGGGTGCGGTGTGTGTGTGTGTTTGTGGTGGTGTGTTTTGGGGGAGGGGGTGGTGGAGGGGGGCAGGGGGTGGGGTAGGGTGGGGTGTGTGTGTGTGTGTGGTGGTGTGTGGTTGGGGAGGTGGTGGTGGAGGGGGGCAGGGGGTGGGGTGGGGTGTGTGTGTGTGTGGTGGGGGAGGGGGTGGTGGCGGGGGGCAGGGGGTGGGGTGGGGTGCAGTGGCGGACCCAGGATTTTTAGTAAGGGGGTACGAAATTTTTCGAGCAATGTAGGGGTTCAGGGGCGGTAGCCCCAAAGGCAATTTTTTTAGGATTAACATTGAAATTATAAGAAAATTATACTTCAATATTGAAAATTAACTGAAAAAATAACACTGAAATTTGAAAATTCTCCTAAATATTTCTAACATTACCCCTAAATACGATACCCCTAAATATTGAACACAAAAATACAATACCCCTAATTTCTAACATACCACTAAATATTTCTAACATTTAAAGATTTGAGAAAAAAATACTCCTAACATTGAATAGTGTTAGTTTCCTAAATATTTACAAATGAACACAAAAATACTCCTTACATTGAATGATTTAAACCTTTGAAGGAATACAAAAATACTTTTTAACATTTAATTTTAAAAAATTAAACATTTGAATAAAAAAGTTTTATATACTTAACAAATAACTTACCTGAAAAACATTCTCTTCCTGGTACTTATACTGTTCTGTTTAGGGTTTTGGTAAAATGTTTCTTCCGTGTTTTTCTATTTAAGTATAATAAATTACATACTCTGCCCCTTAGCTTTAAAACACTAACAAACAGATACACCTTCCGATCCTAGAGTTTACACATAGGCCCCAATATTATTTTTTTTGCGCATACCTGTACAGAAATTTCCGAAAACAAGGGGTGGGCAGCCACCCACTCTCGGGACCACCTAGGTCCGCCCTTGGTGGGGTGGGGTGTGTGTGTGTGTGTGAATAGGTATAATTTTTTTCACTCCCTCTCTAATCCTCCATAATTGATTCTTATGCTAAAATCCTCGCTTACACAATATATATAGGTATAATTCACGGGCTTTAGCTAAACTAGGGTTTTATAGAGTTTCGCTCCTACTACTTGGGCAATGACTATACTAGGGACCAAAGATAAATAAATAAACTGGATTCAAAGTAAATACTAGGAAATCCCAATTTATAACCGTCTAATTTATATCCTTTATTTATTTAATCACGATTCATTCCACTAAATAATCATGATTGCACTCAAATTTAATTATTTATAAATCACTCGAAAGAATGTGTTCTTATTATTAAAGTTGATTACGGTATATTATGATTCCCCACGTTATGTTTTCGATACCCTCTTGGTTAAATAAATTTTCTACTAACCGATTTTAATGAATATCTGATCAATTCCTTGATTCTAAAACTTAATTCTATAGGATTATAAAATAGTTCATCGGTCGGGTAAACAAAACATATAAGTCTATCAAGGGGTATCACAATCCAAATTATTTCTTGGACGTGAATTCCTCCAAATTATGATCTCATACCTATTCACACAATGATTGTGAAAGAAATTTAATATCCATAACCCTAGGGATTAAGAATCTATGAACTTTTTGCAAATGATATGAGATTTCCCATGTTTAATCAAGAACATCCTTAGACTTGTAGGGGGTGGGGTGGGGTGGGGTGTGTGTGTGGTGGTGTGTGGTTGGGGAGGGGATGGTGGAGGGGGGCAGGGGGTGGGGTGGGGTGGGGTGTGTGTGTGTGTGTGATGTTCAATTTAGTTGGTGCACAAACTAACGGTCAAAGTAATAGTATATAATTCCAACATTTCAAACTACTTGAACATCACAAATGGATACGAACTTAAAATATAAATTGAGATAACCTTAGAATCTAATTAGGGTAAAAATATAATGGCATCAACTAACATATATGTAGGGGTGGGGTGGGTAGGGGTGGGTAGGGGTGGGGGTGGGGTGGGTGTGTGTGTGCGTAGGTGTGCGTGTGTGTGTGGCGGTGGGTGGGGGTGGGGGTGGGGCACCCATTTAATAACTCTTTAAATATTTGGAAAAAACATAATATTACAAAATTGAAACGAAATGGTATTGACGGAACTTACACATACGTTATAATATAGATGGAACATTTTTTTATCTGTACTATTAATTCAATTAGGTAAAACGAAATGTGTACTATTAACATTTTTTTTTTATCTGTACTAATAACATTTTTTTACAGCAAAAATGTCTCCTTCAGATGTTAAGGCGAAGATGATGATGCTGTTTATGATGATGTCGTCTGGGTTCGGTGGTAGCGGAGGCGACGAGGGCTCCTCCGCCGCTAGGCTCCCTAAATATGGAAAATTTGGGATTACCTTCGAAAACAAGTTGGAGCTTTTAGCGAGATCCCTCGAGCTGCTAAAGACGGTCATCGGCCCGGGGTTTATGAATTGGAAGGAGGTGCCGTATGAGCTCAAGTTAGCTGTTTGGGCGGCACTACATGTAATATTTATATGAATATTTCAATTTATATTTATATTTATATTTATTCGCAACTAACATTGTATTTGTTGGACAGGAACAATTCAACTTGGATCCAAAGCTATGCGATTCCGTCTTGGAGCAGTTGAGGGAGCAACACAAGACGTGGAAGAAAAATATGCGGTCACGGTACCTTGAAAAAACACGAGAGTCCATTTTACAATGGCGCGGATCCGTCCCGCCCAAGGAGCCGATCTCATTGGTACAATGGCAAAAGTTCATTGACAATGAGATCGAGGATCGACAATTGGCATCTCGCCAATCGGGGAGGGAAAATCGGGCTAAAAAGACGGACGTGCACTACTCCGGCCGGACCTCTTACGCTGAGGTGGAGCATAGGATGCAGGTAAGATTTAATTTATCTATAACTAAAGAAATATATTATTGGATATTAATTTTACTAATTTTACTTTACTCTATTTTATTTCAGGGGGTAGGGAGTGGGCCAGGGGGTAAGCCACATAGGCTCGATACTTATGTGGCTCTTCGGACGAAGAAGGGGAAGGACAAGGAGGTGTCCCCGAGCGTCGCGGCCACGATTGTAAGTAATCCGACAGTTTAATTATTGTTAATTACGTTATAATTTTTTAGTTTACTTATTTTACTAATCATGTGCTTTTTGTCGTTTCAGGCAAAGCTTAAGGAAGTGCATGAGTCGCAGTCTGATGCCGACAAGGCATCTTTGTCCACAGACGCACTCAGCCAAGTGCTTGGCTCTGATCGCAAAGGGAGGACAAGGGGAGTGAGCTCGCGGGTGGCCAAATCGAGGATCATCAGATTGGAGACGAGCGACATCGGGTTGGCTCGAACGGTGGATTCACACGACGCGAAGCTGTCCCGTTTGGAGGCGACGGTCCAAGATATGTACGCATTCATGAAGCGTACGTTGGGTGGAGACCGTAAAGGGAAAGGGAAAGGGAAGGAGAAGGCGGTGGAGGAGGAGGTGCGGGAGGACGAGGCGCAGGATGACGAGGATGTGGACCTCGCTGCTTCATCACCGACACATTCGTACTTCGACGATCCACTTCCCTATTTGACGCCCTCCAACAGACCATTGTCGACAATTGGTTGGCCGAGCGTGTTCATATTGGACGTATTTGATGGCCAGCGGATAGGGCGGGGGTTGAGGGACCCGAATATCGTCGATGGTGGAATAGTCCATGGACGTGTGCTTCAAGAGATGGAGTCCAGGGTGCTCGTCACGCATGTGATACCCGGGAAGGAGAACTCCCTATTGTGGTTGCGCGAACAATGCAGCACGACGTATATTAGTGGGTGCGTCAATTCGTATGTCATGTGGCCTACTCACCTCCTCAGTTTTATCCAAGTGTAGTAACATTATTTTTAAGTTTGTCCATTTTAATTAAATTTGGATTATATCGTCATGTATATTGTTTTTACTTTGAATATTTGGATTATATCGTTATGAATATATATTTGCACTATCTTTAGTTTGTGTTGGATATATGATGTTTGGAACAGGTACAATGTTGCTATAACAGGTACAAATATACTGCTGGACAGTGGCGGTGGCCATACTGCCCAGCAGATTTTTTTTAAATTCTGCCCAGAATTGTCACGGTCATTGACCGTGACAAGTCCGGGATAAAAGTTGTCACGGACGTGTCACGGTCAATGACCGTTGACAATTGGGGTCACGGTTATGTCACGGTTTATAACCGTGACAAACGTGTCACGGTCATTGACCTTGACACGACCGTGACACAAAACGCGAGTTTTTTGTCAAGGTCAATGACCGTGACACGACCGTGACAAAAAAGTCTCGCCTCGAAATGTCACGGTCATTGACCTTGACAAGGTGAATTTGTCAAGGTCAATGACCTTGACAAATGGGCAGATTTGGTGTAGTGGTACCACTACACCAAAATGATAAAATTGTCACCTTTTAGCCGGTCACCCTTGTCAAGGTCATTAACCGTGATAAAAAACACGCGTTTCGTGTCACGGTCATTGACCTTGACACGACCGTGATAAAGAATTGTCATGGTCATTGACCGTGACAAGTCCGTGATAAATTTACTTGTCACGGACTTGTCACGGTCAATGACCGTGAAAATTCTTTAAATATTTGTCACGGTCAAGGACCTTGACACGACCGTGACAACTTCTTCAGCAAAAACCCTTTCCCCTTCTTCCCCCCCGCCGTTCCCTCCTTTTTACAACTCTCTCTCTCTCTACGCTGCTCTCTCTCTCTCTTCCATTTATATATATGTTTGTGTGTATATATATTTGTGTGTGTGTATGTTGTGGGTGAGTATGTGAAAAGTAGGGGGCTGTTATATTAGAGGCAAAACATTGATGATTATGTATATAAAATTAGCCTTGTATGGGTATAAGCTAATTTAGATTAATATTGATGATTATGTATTAAAGATTAACTCATTTTCATTCGAATTAGTTAATTCACATGTTAATATGTTGTTGCTTAACCTATACTTTTGTCTTAGGGTAGATATCGTTCATGAACTTTAGAATATTAGTGTTATCGACTTAATTCCACATTGAAGATATTTGTACTTGTATATTTGTGTCTAATTTTAATTTCAAAGGGAAGATTACAATATTTTGACTATGGTTAAAGATAAAAAATAATTCGTTGTGATTTTATTTCTAAGTGATTCTAGAATTTTTATTCTTGGAGTTAAAGAAATCAATGCATTCTTTCTGTTGAAAGATATTTATTTTTTAATAATGCAGGTTATTTTGAACTTTTCTTCACCATTAAAACATTAAATTGGTAGCATTTTTCTCCTACCAATTTTTTTCATCATGGATGTCGCCAAATTCTTAGTAGATTAGTATTTAACAAACAAAAGCGAAAGAACCATTATTGTTCACTAAATATTGGCAAAAGTCTTACTGAAAATGTAAACATTTGTATTATATATAAATTGGCTCTCTCATGTATCAAAACGTTTGAGTCTATCAAGTTAAATAGACTTGGTTCGTTATGAGTGAGACACAATCTAGTTTAGGTAAGATGAACCTTAAGGACTAAAGATTGAAGATCATGCACTATCTCTCATTGGAGCCTTCCATGATTGAATATGAGGACTATATCCTTTCGAAAATTTTGATATAATATTGGCTAATTGCACACACTAAGATATTTTTTAAATTGAGAGAATTTTTTCATAAAATGTGTTTTAAAAACCTTTTGAAGTATTGAAAAAAAAATTTGAGTTGTGTATTTACCTTTTGAAGTATTGGGATCTAGGAATAAGTTTTAAAAATAATTTTTGAATATTTTATTTTGAAGCATTCGAACGGACATAATATATAACATCTATTCCATACTTTACATCTATTCCGGCATATAGAATATATATAATAATAAACAAAACCTCTTAAAAATAATATATAACATCATCCCATTGTAACATATATAACATACAATAATGGTAATAATAAGTTTTTCAAATATAAGTAAAATCTCTCTACACGATCAACAATTCTAACATCATATCCACCAACCTAAATCAAAGTTACTTCAATCAAAACATTAATGGTAATAATAAGTTTTTCAAATATTTCACTCGTCCCAATAGAAAAAATACATAAAAACCCATCCACTCCTATAATAAAATGATATCACCGAAGTAAACCTGCGATCTTGAAGCATATGACCTCCAACAAAATGACTTCAATGATTTTTTTTGTCTAAAACATGTTTTCACTTGCAATAAGATTTATTAAGTGTCAATTACCTTAAACAAAGAAGAATTTTTTTTAATAGTTCCAATAGATGACATAAAATCTCGATACATGTATCCACGTTAGATGTTTTCAACTAATTTAGACATATTTATGTGTGTATGTGTGTGTATATATGTGTGTGTATGTGTGTGTATATATATGTGTGGTGGTGTGTGGTGGGGTGGGGTGAGGGGGGTGGGGTGGGGTGGGGGGTACGTGTACTTGTGCGTGTGTGTGGTGGGGGTGGGGTGAGGGGGGGTGGGGGCAGGGATGGGGGGTGGGGTAGGGGTGTGTGTCTATGTGTACTAATAACATTTTTTTTATCTGTACTAATAGCATTTTTTTTACAGCAAATGTCTCCTTCAGGTATTAAGGCGAAGATGATGTTGTTTATGATGATGTCGTCTTGGCTCGGTGGTAGCGGAGGCGACGAGAGATCCTCGGTCCCTAGGCTCCCCGAATATGGCAAATTTGGGATTACCATCAAGAACAAATCGGAGCTATTTGCGAGATCCCTCGAGCTGCTAAAGACGATCATCGGCCCGGGTTATGAGTTGGAAGGAGGTGCCATATGAGCTCAAGTTAGCTGTTTGGGCGGCACTACAGGTAATATATTTATATTTCAATTTCAATTTCAATTTCAATTTCAATTTCGATTTCGATTTCGATTTCGATTTCGATTTCGATTTCGATATCGATATCGATTTCGATTTCGATTTCGATTTCGATTTCGATTTCATTTCATATTTATATTTATATTTATTCTCAACTAACATTGTATTTGTTGGACATGAACAATTCAACTTGGATCCAAAGCTACGTGATTCCGTCTTGGAGCAGTTGAGGGAGCAACACAAGATGTGGAAGAAAAATATGCAGACACGGTACTTTGAGAAAACACGAGAGTCCATTATCCAATGGCGTGGATCCGTCCCGCCCAAGGAGCCGATATCATTGGCACAATAGCAAAAGTTCATTGACAATGAGATCAAGGATCGACAATTGGCATCTCGCCAATCGGGGAGGGAAAATCAGGCAAAAAAGACGGACGTGCACTACTCCGGTCGGACGTCTTACGCCGAGGTGGAGCATAGGATGAAGGTAAGATTTAATTTTTCTATAACTACAGAAATATATTATTCTTCATTATTTTACTTTGCGGGGCCGTTACTAATTTTACTTTATTTTATTTCAAGGGGTAGGGAGTGGCCCAGGGGGTAAGCCACATAGGCTCGATACTTATGTGGCTCTTCGGACGAAGAAGGGGAAGGACAAGGAGGTGCCCCCGAGCGTCGCGGCCACGATTGTAAGTAATCCGAAAGTTTAATTTTTGTTAATTGCGTTATAATTTTTTAGTTTACTTATTTTACTAATCATGTGCTTTTTGTCGTTTCAGGCAAAGCTTAAGGAAGTGCATGAGTCGCAGTCTGATGCCGACAAGGCGTCTTTGTCCACAGACTCACTCAGCCAAGTGCTTGGCTCTGATCCCAAGGGGAGGACAAGGGGGGTGAGCTCGCGGGTGACCAAATCTAGGATCATCGGATTGGAGACGAGCGACACCGGGTTAGCTCGAACGGTGGATTCACATGACGCGAAGCTGTCCCGTTTGGAGGCGACGGTCCAAGATATGTACTCATTCATAAAGCGTACGTTGGGCGGAGACCGTAAGGGGAAAGGGAAGGAGAAGGAGGAGGAGGAGGAGGAGGTGCGGGAGAACGAGGCGCAGGATGACGAGGATGTGGACCTCGCTGCTTCATCACCGACACGTGCGTACTTCGATGATCCACTTCCTTATTTGGCTCCCTTCCCCAGACCGATGTCGACAATTGGTTGGCCGAGCGTGTTCATATTTAACGTATTTGATGGCCAACAGATAGGGCGGGGGTTGAGGGACCCGAATATCGTCCAGGATGGAATAGTTCATGGACGTGCGTTTCAAGAGATCGAGTCCACTACACCAAAATGGGCAAATTGTCACCTTTCAGCCGGCCAGCCTTGTCAAGGTCATTGACCATGACAAAAAAACACGCGTTTTATGTCACGGTCATTGACCTTGACACGACCGTGACAACGAATTGTCACGGTCATTGACCGTGAAGAGTCCGTGACAAGTAAATTTGTCACGGGCTTGTCACGGTCAAAGACCTTGACACGACCGTGACAATATTCTCAGCAAAAACCCTACCCCCCTTCTTTTTTCCCTCCCGCGCCGTTCCCTCCATTTCTCTCTCTCTCTCTCTCTCGACGCTGTTCTCTCTCTCTCTCTCTCTACTTTCAGGTCCATTTTCTCTCTCTCTCTCTCTCTCTTTCATTTATATATATATTTGTGTGTATATTTGTGTGTATGTGTATATATATATGTGTGTATGTGTGTGCGTGGAGGGGGGCAGGGGGTGGGGGGTGGGGCGGGGTGGGGCAGGGTGGGGGAGGGGGTGGGGACGGTGGAGGGGGGCAGGGGGTGGGGCAGGGTGGGGGAGGGGGTGGTGGAGGGTGGGGTGGTGTGTGTGTGTGTGTGTGTGTGGTGGGGGAGGGGGTGGGGTGGGGTGTGTGTGTGTGTGTGTGTGGTGTGTGGTGGGGGAGGGGGTGGTGGAGGAGTGGGGAAGGGGGTGGTTAGGGGTGGGGTGTGTGTGTGTGTGTGGTGGTGTGTGGTGGGGGAGGGGGTGGGGTGGGGTGGGGTGGGGTGTGTGTGTGTGTGTGTGGTGGTGTGTGGTGGGGGAGGGAGTGGTGGAGGGGTGGGGCAGGGGGTGGTTAGGGGTGGGGTGTGTGTGTGTGTGTGGTGGTGTGTGGTGGGGGAGGGGGTGGGGTGGGGTGTGTGTGTGTGTGTGTGTGGTGGTGTGTGGTGGTGGAGGGGGGCAGGGGTGGGGTGGGGTTGCAATTTTTGACACGACACGATACCCGACACGAACTCGACACGAACTCGGATGATAAATTATTTATGTGTTGCAAGAATTTGAAATTAATTAAATTAAGTTATTGTAGGCGTATGAGTGCTATGATTGGTTAAGAGAGAAGAAAAAAATTATTTTATATTTTACTTAATGGGTTATGCGGGTCAACCCGAACACGACACGATAATAAATAGGTCGGGTTAGTGTTTGCTCATCTGACACGATTAGTTAAATGGGTCGGGTTAGGGTTGACTAATACTTAACACGAACCCGACATGACACGACTCGAACACGACACGACGCACACGAATATACACCCCTAGTGGGAATTGATATCCAAGACATGTATTTGAATTGATATCTATTTATTTGAATTGATAGAATTGTTTCTAGGATAATAATCCTACTATAAGATAATTGCTCAAAATAAATATTAAATAATAATTACTAAGATATCAATTCAAATAAAGTCTTAATAACCTAACCAAAAGAAATAAAATAAAATATCAAATAAATTATCATCCACCTCATAGACATTCCCTACCAATCATTTTAAGATAATTTTATCCTTATAAAGATAATAGATTATGTAATTTTAGGACTTAAAATAATATTGATTATGGATATAGGACAACAAATAAAATGTTTGTTGTCCTATTTTCAAAATACATATTACAATAAATCCTAAATTTACAAACCCCTAAAGATAAATACCTTTGATTGCAAAGCATGCACTTGTATTATTTCGACGTGTAATTTGGAAATGCTTGTTTTTCTTTCTAGAGACCCGTGTCGTCAAAACTTGGTAGTGTTCGAGTGTGTTTTTATCACTAAATTATTATTTCACTAACAAATACTCCTTATATCCTAGATTAAGAGTCCATATTTATTTTTTGTACTTACTAATAATACACTTAATCAATGGCTAGGATTAATCCTTATTCACTATTATGAAATTTGGTTAATTGATTATTTAAAAAAAAAGTAAAAGTAGACTAACATATATACACAACACTAAAAGTAGACATCAATTTTATAAATAATTGATATTTTCATTCAAAATATGTGTGTGTGTGTGTGTGTGTGTGTGTGTGTGCGTGTGTGTGTGTGTGTGTGTGTGTGTGTGTGTGTGTGTGTGTGTGTGTGTGTGTGTGCGTGTGGCGGGGGTGGTATTGACGGAACTTACACATACGTTATAATATAGACGAAACATTTTTTTATCTGTACTAATAACATTTTTTCTATCTGTACTAATAACATTTTTTTTACAGCAAAAATGTCTCCTTCAGATGTTAGGGCGAAGATGATGATGCTGTTTATGATGATGTCGTCGTCTGGGTTCGGTGGTAGCGGAGGCGACGAGGGCTCCTCCGCCCCTAGGCTCCCCAAATATGGAAAATTTGGGATTACCGTCGAAAACAAGTCGGAGCTTTTAGCGAGATCCCTCGAGCTGCTAAAGACGGTCATCGACCCGGGGTTTATGAGTTGGAAGGAGGTGCCGTATGAGCTCAAGTTAGCTGTTTGGGCGGCACTACAGGTAATATTTATATGAATATTTCAATTTCAATTTCAATTTATATTTATATTTATATTTATATTTATATTTATATTTATATTTATATTTATATTTATATTTATATTTATATTTATATTTATATTTATATTTATATTTATATTTATTCGCAACTAACATTGTATTTGTTGGACAGGAACAATTCAACTTGGATCCAAAGCTACGCGATTCCGTCTTCGAGCAGTTGAGGGAGCAACACAAGACGTGGACTACTCCGGCCGGACCTCTTACGCTGAGGTGGAGCATAGGATGAAGGTAATATTTAATTTATCTATAACTACAGAAATATATTATTGGATATTATTTTACTTTGCGGGGCCGATACTAATTTTACTTTACTTTATTTTATTTCAGGGGGTAGGGAGTGGGCCAGGGGGTAAGCCACATAGGCTCGATACTTATGTGGCTCTTCGGACGAAGAAGGGGAAGGACAAGGAGGTGTCCCCGAGCGTCGCGGCCACGATTGTAAGTAATCCGACAGTTTAATTATTGTTAATTACGTTATAATTTTTTAGTTTACTTATTTTACTAATCATGTGCTTTTTGTCGTTTCAGGCAAAGCTTAAGGAAGTGCATGAGTCGCAGTCTGATGCCGACAAGGCATCTTTGTCCACAGACGCACTCAGCCAAGTGCTTGGCTCTGATCGCAAGGGGAGGACAAGGGGAGTGAGCTCGCGGGTGGCCAAATCTAGGATCATCGGATTGGAGACGAGCGACACCGGGTTGGCTCGAACGGTGGATTCACACGACGCGAAGCTGTCCCGTTTGGAGGCGACGGTCCAAGATATGTACGCATTCATGAAGCGTACGTTGGGTGGAGACCGTAAAGAGAAAGGGAAAGGGAAAGGGAAGGAGAAGGCGGTGGAGGAGGAGGTGCGGGAGGACGAGGCGCAAGATGACGAGGATGTGGACCTCGCTGCTTCATCACCGACACGTTCGTACTTCGACGATCCACTTCCCTATTTGACGCCCTCCAACAGACCATTATCGACAATTGGTTGGCCGAGCGTGTTCATATTGGACATATTTGATGGCCAGCGGATAGGGCGGGGATTGAGGGACCCGAACATCGTCGAGGGTGGACTAGTCCATGGACGTGTGCTTCAAGAGATGGAGTCCAGGGTGCTCGTTACGCATGTCATACCCGGGAAGGAGAACTCCCTATTGTGGTTGCGCGAACAATGCGGCACGACGTATATTAGTGGGTGCGTCAATTCGTATGTCGTGTGGCCTACTCACCTCCTCAGTTTTATCTAAGACATGTAGTAACATTATTTTTAAGTTTGACCATTTTAATTATATTTGGATTATATCGTCATGTATATTATTTTTACTTTGAAGATTTGGATTATACTGTCATGAATATATATTTGCATTATCTTTAGTTTGTGTTGGATATATGATGTTTGGAACAGGTACAACGTTGCTATAACAGGTACAAATATACTGCTGGGCAGTGGCGGTGGCCATACTGCCCAGCAGATTTTTTTAAATTCTGCCCAGAATTGTCACGGTCATTGACCGTGACAAGCCCGTGACAACATTTGTCACGGACTTGTCACGGTCAATGACCGTGATAATTTTTTTTAAAAAGGGTCCCGGCTTTGTCACGGTTATAAACCGTGACAAACGTGTCACGGTCATTGACCTTGACACGACCGTGACACAAAACGCGAGTTTTATGTCAAGGTCAATGACCGTGACACGACCGTGACAAAAAAAGTTGTCTCGCCTCGAAATGTCACGGTCATTGACCTTGACAAGGTGAATTTGTCAAGGTCAATGACCTTGACAAATGGGCAGATTTGGTGTAGTGGTCCAAAGTGCTCGTCACGCATGTGATACCCGGGAAGGAGAACTCCTTATTGTGGTTGCGCGAACAATGCGTCACGATGTATATTAGTGGGTGTGTCAATTCGTATATCGTGTGTCCTCCTCACCTCCTCACATTTACCCCAGACATGTAGTGACATTATTGTTAAGTTGGTACATTTTAATTATATTTGGATTATATCGTCATGTATATTATTTCTATTTTGAATATATATTTGTATTATCTTTAGTTTGTTTGGATATATGATGTTTAAACAGGTACAACGTTGCTATAACAGATACAAATATACTGCTGGGCAGTGGCAGTGGCCATACTGCCCAGCAGATTTGTTTTTAAATTCTGCCCAAAATTATCACGGTCATTGACCGTGACAAATATGCCACTAAACCCTTAGGTTACCCTAATTATCGAGTTTTGTTTCATAAAGTTTTTTAATGATGAAATCCACAAACATCAAGTCTCCTCAAAATAATTACCCACTAACCAATTATAAACTCAGAATCATAAAAACACTTTAACAAGACAATAACATGAGAGAATTCTTAAACTAGCAATATTATCGAAAATGCTTCATATCTTGATATCATGAAAGTGTGTGGTGTGCAGAACATATACCAGTTTCGGTTAAAAATCTTATAATTTGGATAAAAGTTCAAGCATGTTTCAAGTCAAGTCTCACCGCGTTTATACTTTAAAATAAATCACTAAGAAACGGTGTAACACTCAAGGCATGCGGACATAACTTTTAAGTAAAACAAAGATTGCACAAATGGTAATAATGAAAAACGCAGAGTTTAAACGAAAAAAATAATCTCATGAAGGAAATTGATAAAAAGTCTTTTGTGCATATGCACTTAGATATAATGTATTTCCTATTGAGTATTCAACTCACTCCCTCGTTTTGTTACGGAAGATTGGGTGGGATTTTGTATTTTGAGAGCGTTTACTTGTAAGTACTCTCTTTTATTTTATATCAGTATCTTTGTATGCTTGGAATTCGAGGGCGCTTCCCACAGGTCCCTCATGTAGCTCGATTTGAAATTAGAATCATATGTCAACAAATGGAACAGTAAATAAATAAATTTGGAATAGCAACATTATTTAGGATGTTTTATTGCATTTCACACATAATTCTCAGGTCGGACAGAGTTGACTTCGAGTAAACCATAAATTCGAGTCAGGGCGTTGCATTTTCAACCATGGTTTCTAAAACTATTTAGACAATCTCCAAGTTAATTTATAAAATTGCTCCCCCAAAATAATCCAGTTCTATCTTTTCTCCCCAAAATACACTCAACTTTGGACTATTCAAAAAATTTCCGCGACAATGTAACTCCCACACGAAGGCTTAAAAAATACATGATGATTACTAAAAGTGTGAAAAACCCTAGATGACAAAAAATACGCTCTCGCGGCAATCCAACTGTCACATGAATAATTTTGCATTTTTTCCTTGAAGAGAAAAAATCACAATTTAAAGAAGCAAAACTAAAATTTTGCAAATTGTTTGATAAAACTAGGACAAAAAAAGAAAAAAAATAATAGTTTTTAATTTTTTCAATAAATAGAAGGTGGGAGGAAAGAGAGAACAATTTTTTTTTTATTTAATAAATTAAAAATGCGGCAAAAAATCAATTTTTTAAATATATGAAACTAGGGTGAAAAGAGGCAAAAACACATTTTTTTTAATTATTAGAAAACTCTCTTTATTTATTAAAAATAAATAAAAACAATTTGATAAAGTGTTTTATTTAATTTATATATTTGTTTTATTTAAATTAAAATATTGTATGTTGAGATTTTACATGTGATTCAAAAATCGTAGCTCGATTGTTTAGATTGGGTATTTTTAACTGGATGTGTATTGGAAAATCCAACTAGGCAGATGTTTTATTTTTTTGTCGAAATGCATGAGAAATGGACAAAGTTATAATCTTGTCCCAAAATTGATGGGAAAGTCATTTAAGATTCTCACCCCACATAGTGGGTGAGCTGCATGTTTATGATAAAAATTGATGTAGTGATATGATGGTTTCATAAACAGGGGTGAGATGATGATTTACGTGAACATATTAAAGAACTCCCTTATTTTATTAGGATCATACATTTTATTTATGAGACCGAACTACATCACAAATTTTCTGAAACATTGAGTTTTATTCGGTCTTTTCTGAAATTGAATCTAATCAGGTGATTTATTCAAGGGATAAATTAAATTAAGGTTTTTGGAATTTAATTTAGGGTCAATTATTGAATAGTCCGTACTATAAATGTATATTTTTTAAAAAGGACACATATTTTTAATTTAACCCATTTAGTCCCTCAAGCACTCAATATTCTCTTATTTTTAGAGGTCCGCGTCAGCGGCACTCCTTCTTCAAAATATGTGGCAAAGGACTTTTTGAGGCAAAATAAAAAAGCTTGGACTAAATGAGTATTAAAAAATGTTCGAAGGACTATTTGGTATATGTCCCTTTAATTTAAATAAGGGTTTAATATATATAGATCCCGTATAAACAAAGTTTCCCTAATTAAGTCATATTGACTTTTCAACCATTAAATAGATCATATTCCTAACTTTTTAGAACTTTTTTTTTATAATTATACCCTTTTAAAACTAACCATCCATAACTTCCTTAGGGAAGTTACATAAGTGATTGGACTTTTTTTTTTCATTTTATTTTTAATTATCAAATGATTATAACTTTTGATTGACAAATTCGTTTTTCGCAAAATTATTATTTTTAAATTCTCTTCGCCGAGATCTATCAAACAAGATATATGAAGACTATAAAATTTCAAAGAAAAAATTACATAGACAGTAAACTTTACTGTATGCACTAAAAAATAAAATAATTTTATATATGTGACATTTTCACAAACAGTGATATTTTTTGTGTTAATATTACATAGACAGTAAAATTTATTGTGTTCTCAAGAAACTTTACGCATATATTTATCAAAGAAGATCCATGAAGTATATAATATTTCAATAAAAAAAATTACACGAAAGCAACTATTTACTGTGTACACCTTTAAAATATATTTAATTAATGGTTGAATAGTCAACGAGACTTAATTAAAAAATTTGTTTTACCTTATTTGGTGTTTGATAGTCTAATGTGAGAAAAATATATTTGTCTAGGCAAAATTTGCCCTGATAAATTTTGTCATGCCAACACTTTTGCCCAATATGTATCAAACGGACCCTTAGAGTGATACCCACCAAAAAATGATTTCAAAATCACAAAGTACACCTGCACCTGCACCTGCGAGTGTGAATAAAAATCGAAGAAACTCAATTACCAGATCTGTTGCAATAAAAACCAACTAAGGGTCAGTAGATGAAGGGTATACACGAAAACCCAATACCTTTCATGAAAACCTCTCAAAATTCAAGCCCAATATCAGAGAAACGGTTAAACTCCCAAAGTTCCAAACTCGGCCATAAAACATAGTTCAACTGAACATAACTAAACAAACATAGTTAAACCCCAAATTCAATCATAAAAAAAAACAATTAACCTAAAAAACTCAGTTAAACTGAAGACAACTCAAGTCATTTTAAACAACTCACCCAGCAGAAACCCTCCTTCACCTACGCTCCGGTAGAGATGGTAGTTATTCGTGTGAAGTTCTTCCAACCAAGAAGAAATGAGTTGAGTTGCAGAGGGTTTGAAACGCACCGGAGATGATATAACCCAGAACGGAGTCGAGCCCTGTTTCTTTTGCCCCTATAAAAAAAACTTAGAAATTTTGAGTCCTCACAGGAATCGAGATAAAATCCAGAAATTTTGAAACTCACCGGAGTCGATATAACCCAGAACGGGTACAAAAATACTATGTCAAACTCATACAAAAATATACAAAATTACGTGTAAAAAACTCCAAAAAAATTATCCTCACCGGATTCCACATACAAACTCAGAACTCAGAACTGAAAATTACAAAAAAAAAAATTAAAACAAATAAAAAACCCTATCTTCCCTAAATACGTAATGTGAACGCCACGTCATTCTTTCACTTACCTGTCATCTATTGTCATGTGATGGGGTCCCGCCAGGGCACAAAGCACAAGTCATTTTGGGGGAGATTTGGGGGAATTATTTGGGACTCATAGCACTACTCTTTAACATAAGATAAGAGGGAGTGAGCACGGGTAAGAGAAAAAATGTGTTATTTTATGGGTGTCCAACTTTTTAAGGATTTTTTTTTCAATTTTACCCTTTTAAAATTAATCATTCGTAACTTTTTTGAGCAAGTTACATAAGTGGTTGAATTTTTTTTTAAATTTTTAAATGATCATAACATTTTATTCACAAATTCGTTTTTCGCAAAATTACTATTTTTAAAATCTGCTAGACGAGATCTATCAAACAAGATCCGTGAGGACTATAAAATTCCAAAGAAAAAAAATTTACACAAACAGTAAACTTTCATGTATGCACTAGAATATGAAATAGTTTTATATATGTGACATTTTCACAAACAGACGGTAACATTTACTGTGGTAATAATACATAGTGTATATATATATATATATATATATATATATATCCGGTGGATCCAAACCTTTTTTTTTCAAAATTATCTTATATTTGAAGGTTCGCGCTAGCGGTATCCAATCCTTACCACCTTTATTGGAGCTTCAACGACCTTCGTCAGAACTCCGATTTGGGGTGGGCAAAGGTGGCATGTGGTGCCGCTGGCGCGGAACTTTGAAAATAAGAGACTTTTGAATAAATGGGCTTTGGATCCACCGGAGTATCATGGGGTGCAGCTGGCGCGAACCTCTGAAAATAAAATTGGATAAATGGGATCGGGATCATCTGGAGCGCCAATTTGAGGTGAATAGGGGTGGCACAGAACTTTAAAAATAGGAGCATATTGAATATATATATATATATATATAGTTTGTAAAAATGGCATAGATATTAAACTTTATTGTATACACCAGAAAATGAAATAGTTTTATATTTGTGACATTTTCACAAACAATAACATTTACTGTGATAATATATTTATGAAATAGTTTTATATATATAACATTTACTGAGTTAATATTACACAATATATATAGGGAGAGACTATTAGCACTCCTAAAATTCTTTTAACACTCCAATTTTTTTATCAAATGTCAATCATGCCCTTGCATTTATAAATTTAAATTTTCATTTTTTTTGCTTTCAATTAAAACAAATATATATGAAAAATAATGAAAAAATTTATATTATTAATAAAAAAAAATATTTTTTTATAAAAATCTGTTTTTAATAAAAATATATTCTTTTACTTTTCAAAACTGTTTTAAAAAAACATTTCAATTGTTTAAATAAATTGTTATCTATTTTTTTTATTGAAAACTGTTTATATAACATAAAAAAAATTATATAAAATAAAAACCGTTTTTTACAAAATAAATATTTTTTTTATGAATCTGTTATTATTTAAGTAACATGATCACGACCCAAATAAAATGCGACATGACATGGAGTCGTATTTTTTTTCATACCGCTGACACGCGCCATTTTTTATTACTTTGAAAATAATCTTATTACTATTTAGGACAAATGGTTTAAATGAGAATCTGTCTTTTTTTTTTTTTTACTTTTCATAACTGTTTTAAAAAAAACATTTCAATTGTTTAAAAAAAGTTGTTATCTGTTTTTTTTTTTATTGAAAACTGTTTATAAAACATAAAAAATTATTTTATATAAAATAAAAATTGTTTTTACGAAATAAACCGTTTTTTATGAATCTTTTATCTTCTAAGTAACACGATCACCACCCAAATAAAACGCAACGTGGCATATAGTATTTTTTTCTGTCGCGGACTTTTTTTTACTATTTGAATAATAATTTAGAAAAAGATATACTTTTTATTAAAAATACAAAATGACCATTTTTTCATACCGCTAGCATTTGAAAAAATACAAAATATATTTTACACAGTTATGAAATATTTTTTTATAACAATTATAAAAAGTAAAACAAAAATTAAATAGATTCTTATTAATGTAGAATTTATGAATGACAACGTATGAAAATAATTATGAATATTAAATTTGAACCAATTTTTTTTAACAAATACAAGCACAACCTAATTAAAATACGATACAACATAACATGACAAGAAATATTATTTTTTTAATCTAATACAAACACCATAGAACATGAAATAATATAAACGACACGACACGCGAAATCTTATTTTTCAACTAATCATAAACATGGTCAATTAAAACGAGACACAACACATAGAAACAACACAATTCAACACGACACGACATTGTTTTCTTTTTTAACCAAACATGAACACGATCCGAATAAAAGTGACACGACACAACATGAAATATTATTTTTTAATAAATCAGAACACGATCCAAGTAAAAGTGACACGTCACAATTTATGTTATTTTTTTAACCAAACACGACCCGACCGAAATAAAAAGGACACGACACACCTCAAAATCTTATTTTTGCCTAAAACGAAACACGAGTCGTATATTTATTTTTTAAAACAAAAAAATGCCTTGGTGAAGTCTTTTTTTTTTTAAATTCTTTTTTATCTAAAACGAGCACGGTTTTAATTACAATGCACAATTCAGTTAAAATGCAACACGACACAACATTATATGAAATCTTATTTTTTATCTAACAAAAACACAATTCAAATAAAAGAGACACGAGATGACACAAAATATAATTTTAAATTTTTTACAAAAATACACACACGATCAAATTAAAATGCGACACAATACGGATTTTTTATTTTACGAAACACAAATATGGCCAAGTAAAACCGACAGCATGATTTTTTTTTCAAACACAAATAATACGAACACAATTTTTTTTACAGCGCACAAACACAAACACGATCGAAGTAAAACATCAATATCACACCACATTTGAACATGTTTTTGTCTAGTAAAAAAAAAAAAAAAAAAATCATGTGTGTTGCTTTTACTTGACCATATTGATAAAAAAAAGAGATTTCGTATTGTGTCGCATTTTAATTGTGTTTGTATTTGGTAAAAAAAATTACCAAAAAGTTATTATTTTTGTTTGGAAAAAAAAATCAAGTTGTATCGCTTTTACTTGGTCATATTTGTGTTTTGTAAAAAAAATATTTCGTATTGTATCGCATTTTTATTCGGTCGTATTTCGCTTTTTGTAAATAAATTAAAATAATACTCCGTGTCTCCTTTACTTGGATTGTGTTCGTGTTAGGTTAAAAAAATATTTCGTGTTCGTTTAAGATAAAAAAAATAAGATTTCGTGTCGTGCCACTTTTATTTGAATTGTGTTTTTGTTAAATAAAAAATAAGATTTCGTGTTTTGTCGCATTTTAATTAGATCGTGTTCATATTTGGTAAAAAAATAAGTAAGCCCTAAAATATAAATCAAATAATGATTAAGTTGTTAATAGTTGTTATTTAAAGTTAAAAAAGTTCTTTGCTTAAATTGTATTTAATTATTAAATGAGATTTGAGGTAAGGGATTAAAGGATAAAGGATAAAGGGCAATATTGTCATTTGAGAAAATTTTGGAGTGTATACAGAATTTTGGGAGTGTTTTTAGCTATACCCTATATATATATATATAACATTTTCACAAACAGTAACATTTACTGAGTTAATATTACATAATATATTTATATATATATAGTTTGTAAAAATGGCATAGATATTAAACTTTATTGTATACACCAGAAAATGAAATAGTTTTTATATTTATGACATTTTCACAAACAATAACATTTACTATGATAGTATATTTATGGAATAGTTTTATATATATAACATTTTCACAAACAGTAACATTTACTAAGTTAATATTACACAATATATATATAACATTTTCACAAACAGTAACATTTACTGAGTTTATATATATATATATACACATACACACGGTAGATCCAAACCACTATTTTTTTTTTAAAATTACTATATTTTTAAATATTTACGCTAGCGACATTCATTCCCCATCACTACCCACACCCATTGTCGGAGCTTCAACGACTTTCATCAGAGCTATGATTTGGGTTGGTAGTAGTGGCGTAGGGTGCCGCTGGCGCGGACCTCTGAAATTAAGAGAATATTAGATAAATTGGGTTTGGATCCACCGGAGGTCTGATTTGGGGTGAATAAGGGTGGCATTGAGTTACAAGCATTAACATTTACTGTGTTCATATAACACAGTATATATATATATATATATATATCCAAACCTCTTTTTTTTTATATTATCTTATTTTTAACGGTCTGCGCCAGCGGCATCCAATCCCCACCACCACCCACCCCCTTTATCGGAGCTCCAACAACCTTCATCAAAGCTCTGATTTGAGGTGGCATGGGATGCTGATGTAACATTTTTACAAACAGTAACATTTATTATTTGTGAAAATATTACATATATAAACCTAATCCAATGGTACTCCTACTCACCTCAAAATGGAGCGCCGGTGTATCCAAACCCCATTTATCCAATATTCTCTTATTTCCTAAGGTCCACGCCAGTGGCACTCCATGTCACCCCAAATCAGAACTCTGATGAAGGTTCTTGGAGCTCCGACAATTAGGGTTGGTGGTGGTCGGGATTAGATACCGCTAGCGCGGGCCGTTAAAAATAAGACAATATCAGAAAAAAGAGGTTTAGATCCACCGTATATATATATATATATATATATATATATAATGTGTTATAACACAGTAAATGTTAACATTTGTAAAAATGTTATCGATATAAACCTAACCCAATGTCACCCCTACTCACCCCAAATCGGAGCGCCAGTGGATCCAAACTCCATTTATCTAATATTCTCTTAATTTCAGAGGTCCGTGCCAGCAACACCCTATGCCACTACTACCTACCCAAATCATAGCACTGATGAAAGTCGTTGAAACTTCGACAATGGGGGTGGGTAGTGGTGGGGATTGAATGTCGCTAGCGTAAACCTTTCAAAAATATGGTAATTTAAAAAAAGAGAGGTTTGGATCTACCGTATATATATATATATATATATATTAACTTAGTAAATGTTACTGTTTGTGAAAATGTTATATATATATTGTGTAATATTAACTTAGTAAATGTTACTGTTTGTGAAAATGTTATATATATAAAACTATTTCATAAATATATTATCATAGTAAATGTTATTGTTTGTGAAAATGTCACAAATATAAAAATTATTTCATTTTCTGGTGTATACAATAAAGTTTAATATCTATGCTATGTTTACAAAATATATATATATATATATATATATATATATATATATATATATATATATATATATAAATATATTATGTAATATTAACTCAGTAAATGTTACTGTTTGTGAAAATGTTATATATATATTGTGTAATATTAACTCAGTAAATGTTACTGTTTGTGAAAATGTTATATATATAAAACTATTTCATAAATATATTATCAAAGTAAATGTTATTGTTTGTGAAAATGTCACAAATATAAAACTATTTCATTTTTTGGTGTATACAATAAAGTTTAATATCTATGCCATTTTTACAAACTATATATATATATATATATATATATATATATATATATATATATATATATATATATATCCAATATGCTCCTATTTTCAAAGTTCTGTGCCACCCCTATTCACCCCAAATTGGCACTCCAGATGATCCCGATCCCATTCATCCAATCTTATTTTCAAAGTTCCGCGCCAGCTGCACCCCATGATACTCCGGTGGATCCAAAGCCCATTTATTCAAAAGTCTCTTATTTTCAAAGGTCCGCGCCAGCGGCACCAAATGCCACCCTTACCCACCCCAAATCGGAGCTCTGACGAAGGTCGTTGAAGCTCCAACAATGGTGGTAAGGATTGGATGCAGTTAGCGCGAACCTTTAAATATAAGATATTTTTGAAAAAAGAGGGTTTGGATCCACCGGATGTATATATATATATATATATATATATATATATATATATATATATATATATATATATATATATGTACTGTGTAGTATTACCACAGTAAATGTTACTGTCTGTGTGTGAAAATGTCACATATATAAAACTATTTCATATTCTAGTGCATACAGTAAAGTTTACTGTTTGTGTAAATTTTTTTCTTTGGAATTTTATAGTCTTCATGGATCTTGTTTGGTAGATCTCGTCGAGAAGATTTCAAAAATAGTAATTTTGCGAAAAACGAATTTGTGAATCAAAAGTTATGATCATTTAAATATTAAAAAAAAGTCCAACCACTTATGTAACTTCCTAAAGGAAGTTACGGATGATTAGTTATAAAGGGTAAAATTGTGAAAAAATTCCCTAAAAAGTTGGAATAGGACTTATGGGATTATTGAAAAGTCAATAGGACTTATTAGCATATTGACCCGACAAATGGGACCTAAATATAATTATCCCTATTTTATGGGGTTTTTATCAATTAGTTTCGTTTATTAAGTATGCAGTTCAATAAATTCTAATATTTTTTTTTGTCCATCAGGTCCCATGAAATAAGATTTTTGTTCCAATAGGTCCTATTTGTAAACATACAGTGAATATTCACTATATGTACAAATAGGACCTACTGAGAAAAAAATGTTGTGATAGGACCTATTAGAAAATATCCCCTTCAAACAAGACTTAATAGAAAGATCCCCTTATTTTATAATATAGACATAAAAAAAGTGTTTGTATAGGTCTTGTGTCCAAGTTATTTGAATTAAAGTGAAAGAAGTAGATGGGATAATATTAATGATGGTAATTATTACACTTTTTAAATATCTCATTGAGTTTTGTGCACATTAATCATGAGTATTCTTGAACTTGCACGACATTATGAAATTCTCACACCTTTAAATCACCCCAGATTTTGTACACGCGGCCAAATGTACACCCTTTGATTACTTTGATAAACATAAATATAAGATGAATAGTAAAATACCATTGTCCCATATATATATAGTAAAAAAGACATGTATTTTAGATTAACCCATTTAGTCGCTCAAACACTCATGTATCAAATATTCTCTTATTTTGTAAGGTCCGCGTCAGCGGCACCCTATGCCACCCCTACTCACCCCAAACGAGAGCTCCGATAGATCCAAATCACTTTTTTTCGACAATCTCTTATTTTTAAAGGTTCGAGCTAGTGGCACCCAATCCCTACCACTACCCCACTCCATTATCGGAGCTCCAACGACCTTCATTAGAGCGCCGATTTAGAGTGGGTAGGGGTGGCATGGGTGCCGCTGGCACGGACCTTTAAAAATAAGAGAATATTGGATACATGGGCTTTGGATCTACTGGAGCTCCGGTGTGAGGTGAGTAGGGGTAGCATTGGGTGCCGCTGGCGCAAACCTTTAAAAATAAGAATATATATATATATATATATAACCAATTTGTTTTTATTATTGTTTAATAGTAACAACAAATGTGACAACCCAGTTAATATGTATTATTATATGTAATTCTTATTTTGAGATTTTTTTAATTAATTACCTTTGACTATTCATCTATTAATTAATTCTATTTTGAAGGTGTACACAGTAAATATTACTGTATGTGTATTTTTTTCATTGAAATATTATGTACTCTATGGATCTTGTTTGATAACTATATGGGTAAATTTTCTTGAAAACACAGTAAATTTTATTGTTTGTGTATTATTAACACAGTAGATGTTACTATTTGTGAAAATGTCACAGATATAAAATTATTTCATTTTCTGGTGCATATAGTATAGTTTACTGTTTGTGTAAATTTTTTTCTTTAAAATTTTTTAGGTTTTATGGATCTTGTTTGATAGATCTCGACGAGGAGATTTCAAAAATAGTTATTTCGTGAAAAACAGATTTGTCAATCAAAAGTTATGATCATTTGAAAATTAAAAATAGAATGAAAAAAAGTTCCACCACTTAGGTAACTACCCCTAGGAAGTTGCATATGGTTGGTTCTAAAAGGATAAAATTGTGAAAAAAGTCCCCAAAAATTAGAAATAGGACCTATTTAATGGGTGAAAAGTCAATAGGACTTTGTTAGGAAAACTTTGTTCATATGGGACCTATATATAATAATCCTTTTAAATAAAAATGGTTTTATTTTTTGAAAAATAAAAGTGTGATCGTATAATTTTTTTTGCATAACAAATTAGAAAATTAATGATAATTTGATTTAGGAATTTAGAATTTAATAAATAATTTTCAAAATTACTCTACATTAAAATATTAAGCAGAAGAGGGGTTTCAATATAAAAACCACATTCTCTATAGGGGATATTAATTCTACAATCATGATAAATATCAATTCGTCCCAGAATGCAAGCAAAATATGAAAAAGGACATATAAATTTATGTAGTTCAATAGGTTGGCCTATCTATGTCCATAGGAAAAAGAGAGGAGAGCTTTATTAATGGAGAAAGAAGAAGACGAATAGAGTGCTAGGGTTGCTAGCCGAGAGTTCAAGCCATGTATACAATAGCGTGTTAATCGATGGCCTAAGTAATTAAGATCATTTATATTTAGTGATCGGTTGTTATCTTTGAAGTAGTAGAGTACTAATAAGCCTTTATTCGACCAAATTCAATTGGCCTCTCCCTTGATTGTCCCTTAGAGAGTCCGTGATCTTCGGCTGACTACACTTCTGCAATCTCTTAGAAACACATTCCATGCCATTTGGCCTACCCGACATGTAGTCCCTTTAATTGCCCTTAAAACTGGTAGCCAATCTTTAGACCCGGTCAACCCAATTCTACCTTATTGAATTGTGCACGTGTTGATGCAACTTTTCTCAACAGTTACCTGTTAACTAACATGCATCCCTCTTGTTCTTAATGGAAGCGTACTCATTGTAATGAAGCATGTAATACCTCTATTAAGGTCTTTGTGTGCCAGAAATTTACTTCCCCAAGTAATCATGGCACATGAAGCTTGTGACTTGGGGGAAGAGGAACTGGCACTCTCTTTCTAATATATTCACCACTTAAGCTTCTCATTGGTAGTAAAGGGTATATTTCAAACAACCCCTATACTTCTTTTACTTGAACGGTAAAGGTATAAACCTTCATTTTCACTTTTTATATCAAACTTGAGTTAGAGATACTCATTATTCATATTTTTCTTCATAATTTTTATAGTTTCCTTTCCTCTTATCCATGTTCAAGTGTCTGAGGGTCTATAAAGTGACCTCACAGAATGATTTTCAGGAATTTTTTACAATATACCTTATACATGGAATCGTTAAGATTAGGACCTCACCAGAAGAGGAGGATGTGTATGAAATTGATGGCGAGGACACCTTCATAGAGGCTTTTATAATAGGGGGTTTGTTTCCCATCCACCCATCATAATTGAAAGTATTATATTTGTATTGAATACTTCCAATACAAGAAATTATAAGCTTGTCCTTCATTCTAGTGCATATAGTTACCAGAAACTAGATTTACAAGACTAATCCAGGTCTGAATGAGACCAGGTATTGCTATGACCATAGGACTTCTCTTGGGTCTAGCAACTATCACTTTCAAGCCACAAACAAATCCATAATTTCGGTGAACTGGCTTCCCGAATAAAAAATACACCAATAAAAATGTCTGAGTGTTCTATTGGCTCTTTTATGGTGATAGATACATAGGTCTTCTTATGCCCATGCAGAAAAAGACCCTTAATAGGCTCTTTACCACTTGTTTAACCTGCTTTGGGTGCTTGGTTATATCTGTTACAAATCATCCTTGTTCTTTATATGAAAATACTTATTGAAAGAGGAAACCTAGATATTAAGACATTAAATTAGCATATATTCATAAAGTTTGGTCAAAAGTAACTCCGATTGGAATCAGACCTCACTAGAGGTCATGTCACGTGCTTCCTAGCTATGAACTGAGTCTTGTGTCAGGAAAGAGCTTCATAACCATCCCAGAGTTCACTGTTGATGATTCCTAGTGTAGATACGAGAGTGATGTACTTTGGTGAAGATTTGTTTCACATCTATGTGACCTCCATTGACTCCAAGGATAACTCGGTCGGACAACAAGAGTATTTTCCATTTGACAACTTTGACCGACTCTTCTCATATGAAGAAGTTGACACATCAGGAAGACTTTAAAAAGAGATATATGAGGGAGAAGAAATATAGGAAGTGTAATTTTTATTTCCACTTATTCTTAAAAATCGTGAAAAGATGACCGACTAACTAAAATGAAGCGTTGACCTTGATACCGCAAGTGAAATTTTGAAGTAATGGCTTATCCTAGCCAAACTATATCCCCAAGGTGCAATGGTCACCAATAAAAGAATAATATTCATCATGTATAGTGAAAAATAAGACGGTGAGAGGTAGAGAGAGAGAGAGAGAGAGAGAGAGAGAGAGATAGATAGATAGATAGATAGATAGATAGATAGATAGATAGATAGATAGATAGAGAGAGAGAGAGATAAACATGCAAAAGAGGAAAAATGAGTAAAATTGACAAAGCTTCTCCCTCCATTCCCTTTAGGAGAAATAATCATCCACTGGTCATTACCCGATGGTGGAAAACTACCCCACCACCATCATCGTTTAAGGTTCATCCCTAGATGATAATGTTTAGGAAGGGCAAGGAGACTATCACTATCGATGGTTCGGTGTCTAAAATGTCAAAGTCAGGTACTCGGTTTCTCAATCATCCATGTTATATAGAAAGATGACGGCTTTGATAGGTTTTTGTATGTAGAACCTTCATAAAGAAGGTATTAATTAGTCTATTTTGGTTAGTTATATTTCGGCTTTATTTTGTGAATACTTTTAGTTTTGTATAAATACTAATCCCTTTTCCATTTCCTTTTTAGGCCATGTAAGTAATGCATGAGGCCACCATCTAGATCGACCATTTGCTAAAGAGAAATGATGTTATTCACGACCATTCCAATGTCATGAAGAACTCTCCTATCGAGAAGAGCAATCAAATAACGAGCATTAAGATCAAACTTAAAAAATAAACTCCTTGCAAGTAGAAAGTTATGGAGGTGTACAATTTCCTCCCATTAGAGTTCAGCAAGGTCAACACCGAGCTGGCGAAGCTCAAGAAAGTATTTTCAAGAAATACTCTTTAGAAGATAATTTCATAGTGGCAAAAAAGAGTCCTTGAGGAAATTTAGGAGGACGATCTGAAGAAGTCTTTCAACTAAGGCTTCGAGGTCAATAAGGCAATGTTCAAGAGAAAGATCCATCATATGTTGAATACCACATTAGATTATCCTATTATAAGTGAATGGGAAGCTTCCCTGGAATATGGTTAGGAGGTCTACAAGACGATAATTATACATGTTGCTCCTACTGAGGTAGACGATCAAGGTAATCATATCGTTTCCATCTAGGGAGAGGTCACCCCTAGTTGCCTTAAGTTTTTGGCTCCCGCTTTTCTATCCTTTTTTTATTATGAGATGTTTGGCTACTTTTGTAGGCCTTGTGTCATTTATTATTAATTTAGTAAAATTTTATTTTTGCCTTTAATCATTCTTATAATTTATAGTTAATCTAGCAGTTCAAAATTTAATTAATCTGCCAAATTATTAACTAAAATTAATAAGTTATCATTCTTATTTAACTTAACCGGTAGTCGATGAGATTGGTATCCGTGATCGATATTTTAATTGTAAAATAATCAATAGACTAAAAAACTAAGTGCTTGGTGAAAACTTGCAAGTTAACCTTATTATTTAGCTTAATTGGTAGTCAATGGAGTTGGGGCCAACTCCATTGACTTGTATAATAATCAATAGGCTAAATAACTAACACAATGATTAAAAATAGTAAGTTAACCTTCTTACTTAACATAATTTTGAAGTTGTATAATTTTTTAATGGATTTTATGTCATACCTTGGGAGACCAACTTATCCAAAGTTGTACCACCCATTTTTAAGTAGGATTATGCCTATTCCAGGCTGGCGAACCCAAGTTGGGTTGTACTATCGATTTTAGGAGAGTTTTATGCCAAATCTTAGGCGGATGACTTATTCTAAGTCGTACCTCCATTTTTAGGTGGGTTTATTCCTATTTATAGGCCGACCACCATTTTTAGGTGGGTTATTTGTCAAATCTTAGGCGATCGACTTATTCTAATTTGTACCACCTAGTCTTAGGCGAAGATTTATGCTTATTCTAGGCTAACTAACACTAGTTGGGTTGTACCATTATTTTCAAGTGGGTTTGTGACGGAGTTTAAGATTCGAGGAAAAATTATAAAGTCAATACATTCAATAACATGACTCATGTTTATTGAATTGAAATATTTGTAAAAATTGACCTACATACTCAATGATAATTTTTTTAAGGTTTGTGGCATTCCATGACCTTGGTATTATTGTGTCATCCAACACATCTAGAAGGTATGATGTGCCTCCTCCCTTTGAGAATATTTTTAATGGACATTATCGATTTGGTGTCAACTTTCCAATAAAGGGCTTCTTAGTGGTTGACAATCGATGTTTGAGCACCAAATTGCTAACCTAGAACTCTCTAACTTTGACCATCCTATCGTGATGTTTGGAGAGTTCTTATTGATGCGAGGCAAGGTGAATAAGACACTTCTCTTTTAATTCTTCTCCTAAGTCAAGATTATGACCCATACAGTCATCATTGTGGCCTTCCTTACATATCTCAATCCTTAGAGTTATCAAACAGACTCCTAATAGGCCTAGAGAAGGTATGGAAGTTTGTCCACCCATCTTGCAATTGCATTCTCTAGTATTCGTTTGACATTGGGGCATAATGAATTCGAATCCCATATTCTGTGCAGAAGGTCCTGAAGATGTCATTTTCCAATTATGTTTCTTTGTCTGTAACCAAAGTGTCGGGAATACCAAATCGGGTGATGATGTTCCTCTAGACAAATCGCCTGGCATCAACCATTCTACTATGAATTAATGGTTTGACCTCCATCCATTTTATGAAGTAATATGTGGAAATTAACAAGTAATTCTTATTCGCGTGTATTGTTGGACGAGACCCCACAATGTCTATGCCGCATTGAGAAAAAGGCCATGGACTTGTGGGAGGGTTGAGGTCTCTGGTCGATTTTTTGAGGAGAAGAGAAAATTATTGGAACTTGGTACATTTACGAACAAACTAAATAACATCCTTCTGCATGAAAGGACATTATTAAACTTGAGATATCTCCCTATAGGAAAATGATCTTTCACCTGCATGAGCTCGATAATTCTATTCGTGCATCTTGTTGATATTTCCTTCCACTTGATCTATGTGGACACATTTGAAAAGAGTGTATGTGAATGATTTCCATTAAAATTTTCCATTAGAGTACAAGCAAAACGTTGATAACTCAATCTTTAATTTTTGAGCTTCTTTTGCATCTTGATGTAGATCTACATTTTTAGCCATGAGATAATATGTGTGGACACCCCTATTTGCAATCTAGGTGTTGACAATTTTTCCCCAACCATTAATGGAACATTGTTTTTATAAACCACCAACTTCCCAAAGTCACAGGTGATTTCCTAAAACATCTTAGTTTTGGTGATAAGAAAACCCTAAACCTCCCACAATCATAAGAGCACTGACATAAATATGCAAATTTTGGGCCACCATGGACTTAAACAACTTTAAAATTTACCCTACATTTCCAAACACCTTTTATAAAAAATCCCTTATGCCCATTGGTGCCGCACTTCAAAGGTCGAAGCCAAGGGTAGTCCTTATTGAGACGATTTACACTAAACATCATTTTATCAACATTTGGACCACAAAAATTTATAATTTGAGAAATTTGTAAACATGAAAGTTTTATATATTTGAAATAAAATGGTGAAGGACAGGTTAACCGGAGCTTCCATAAAAACCCTAGGGTCCCTCGACTGAATAAATTCACACTACCTATCACTTTAAGGGTATTTTGGACCTACCAAGTTTCATTAATGGGTAAGTTGGGTATTGTAGATAGATATATCTTTGAATTATCTTTCCAATGGTAAAAACCACGCATCAATCGGAGTAACGAGTCAAAAGTTATGAAAATAATACAGAGTTGTGGCGAACACAAACTCAGGTTAAATCATTTGATTGCTCGGTCATTCCTCTCTCCACAGCCCTTTGACTAGCCAGTTAAAGGTCCCAAATCAGCCCATTTATTTTTCTTATAAATAGGACCCACCCCTCCTCTTCAACACACATGTTGTAACACCCCATGATTTTGGGACTGAGAAATTAAATTTTTGAGAGAAATAAAATTTATTTAAATTGGAGAATTTTAAAATTTTAAAATTGAGGTCCAAAAATTGAGGATGTTATAAAGTATTCCGGATGATGATTTTGAGTGCGCCATCGATTCCGAATGGGTCGAGATAGTCTAAATGACTGTCCTTGGGATTTATTTCGGTTCCGGAATATTTTTAAGTAAGTTTGACTCGAATTGGAGTAAACAAGTCATTTAAAGTGTGTATTATCATTTAAAACTAGGATTTATGTTTTAAAGGTTTAAGAGGCTTACGAATTCAGCCAATCTCATTTAAGAGAAAGAAATAAAGAGAAAGAAAGAAAGAAAGAATAAGAAAGGAAGAGAGAGAGAGAGAGGAGAAAAGCTTGGAGATTTTCGGCCCGTACGCGATTTCGGGGATGATTCAACCTCTACAATTCTGAGGCAAGTGTTTAATCTTGCTAAATAATTTATTTGTGTATTTTATTTCTTAATTTGTGGGCAAAAGAATTGGATTTTGGGTATTAATATCAAAACCTAGATTTTGGGGCTAAAACTTGAATTTGATGTTTAAACATGGAAATGATGACGCATAAATTGATGGGATGAGATGTAGGATGAGTTTTAATGTTAAGAATGTGATTGAGTTAAAGATTGGGGATTAGATGATGATATTTGGGTGTTTGGAGAGTTAGGGTTTTGATGAAAAATGGAAGAATGGCAAGATATCTGGTATGGCCGATCGATCGCGACCAGGGGGTCGGTCAATCGCGCCCTAAGGGAAAAACCTACTGCATTCTTCGTAGGGCAAATTTTAGAACCGCGGTAGATCGGGAGTCAGGGGCCGGTCGATCGGTCCTCTATTTTTAGCCCAATAATGGGATTTTCTTTTACCCCTTTTCTTTTGGGTTTTATTTTTAGAGGCCTTCTTAATGGACTTATTATGGAGGGTTATGATATAATATTAAGGGATTTGTGCCTTAAGATGAATAGGGGCTTTCAGACTTATGTTAGAATTGGATTATGAGGGTAGGATGCCTCTTTTAGTAAGGATATGATTGAGGGACTGAGTGATAGGCTGATTTTCTTAATATGATGGTGGTGGGGTATCATGAAATAGTTATAAAATGTATAGATAGTCCCTTTATGTTTATGTGCGTATTAATAATAGATGTTTCGAGTTATAGTGGGGGATCTCATTGAGGATGGGAGTTCCATTTAGAGGTCAGAAGTGAGCTTAGATATGACGTAAGGTTCGGGACTCATTAAGAGAGCGGTGAGGATATGGCGTGAAATTTTAGGCCGATATTTGTGTCGAAACCTTATAGTGATAGGATTCTATTTAAGATATGATTTGGGACCAATGAGAGGTAAAGGTCACGTATCCTTAGTGATGCTAAACTCAAGGAATAAATCGTAAAGGGGGTAATGTTTAAGGTTCATAATGAGGTATTGAGCCATAATCTAACATGAGAGTGATTAATGTATTGCCGACCAATAGTTGTGAGCATGCTTAACATCGGGATTGCTTACACATATCGGGGTGTGGTTAACTACGGTTGTCCCAATATATGATGGGATCATAAAAAAATGATTTTAAGATTTAGCTTGAGGCTTGCAGACTATTAGTTAAGTATATACTTATAGTCGGGAATTATTATTAGACATTTCGATGTGCTTTCAGATATAAAGGGGATGTGTAATGATTGCTACATATATTAAAATTTGGGGTAATAACCTTAATGTTGGATATATTGGAAGACTATTCATTATCATAGGGGTAATGGATGAATATACTTCAAGTGAGGGATCGTATTTATATCACGAATTAAGTTAATATGCTTGGAGTGACGTCTAGTATAATGAGGAATATGTACACTTATAGCCGAGTTTATAAATTGTATTCATACGGACGAGAGATAGTATGTATAGATATACATATATAGGTATGTGGGGATTTCTATATGTGTGTATATATGGCATGAATATATATACAGTGTATGTGAAGGTTTGATTGTATGATGTGCTCATATGGATGTATATATAGTGTGAATGATATATATACTTATTGTGTGAAGCATACCCGATACATGCTATCATGGGAAGTTGCGCGATGAGGGTGAGCCCCTGGCTTGAGGAGCAGGGTGTGGATATTCCCCAAGTCATAGTCGTCCATTTTTATTTGTGTGATTTTATTTTGAGGGTGAGAAGTCTTGGGTATGAGTCGTTCTCACTTTCCGATTAGGAATTATGAACACTTCCCATACGTTTTGATTGATTTTGTCGCCATGGCGGTGTGATAATAGTCCGATAGGTGGTGACCCCGGGAGAAAGTGAGTAATTCCTGTAAGATGATAGCATGGTGCAGTATTTTGGGATCCTATAGCCGTTTATGTTATGTGCATTGCAAAGTGTACATTGTGTGTGTTATGTATATGTGGTTACAAGAATGAATGATTTCTTATATATATTTAGATAAAATATATATTTATATATCCTATATGTGAAGAGGATATGGAGTTTCTAGGAGGTACATCTTTTGTGATTTCAGTGTACTAGTTGATCAGGGTCGAAGGATCGTACTTAGAGACTATTGCGGTTATATCGACCCCAAGGATTTAAATAGAGATTTAATTGTGTATTTAGAGATGGTATTAAATAATTAGGTAGTTGTAGTTATAGTATTTGTGTGGATGACATAATGGATCCATACGATCAACATTGTCAAGGAGTAGTGTATCGGGGGGATTCCTTGTTTGGATTTCGCTTTGCGAGACGCCCCACGCATGAAACGTAGTACAATGTTAGGAGTGGAGAGAATTTTTCTCCTTAGGAATTAGATGTATGTATATGGAGAATAAATTCTTTATGCCAAAGCTTAATGTTAATGTGTGACGTATTAAGACTTATAACTTGCTTAAGATAATAATTGGAACCACTAGAGCCTATTAAGGCATATATGTGTATATATATATTTTAGCGGGATTATAATGGAAAGGATTCTTGGGTTATGTTAGGATGGCAGGTCATGCGGGTATAGGCCGTGCGTATGGTAAGGTAGGTTGTCCTTAAGAGGGTGGGGTAACTTAATTAAGGTTCGAGGACACGATTAGGTGCGCGCTGTAGATGAGAGGTGAGTTGGGGGTTTCACAAGAATGCGACTCCACTTTAATTATGAAATAGTGCATTTATATTTATTATGCACGGTTAACACACCTGCTAAACATTTTTACACCCCAGGCTCTGACCCGTTTATATTTATCTTTTTCTATATATATATATTGTTTACCACATGTGTCCTACCGAATGGATACCAGATGATTTTCTATCCAGAGTCTTGGGAGTCGTAGCAGTTACGGACTGTGGCGGGATTTAGATTGTAGTCTCTTCCTACCTCTTTGTAATTCTAGACGGATTCATTTGTATATCGGGTTTCCACCCAAGAGTTATTTGTAACTGTTTATATTTCTTCTTTATAGTTGTTGTATTGTATGTGACCCGACAGATTATTCGGGTATATTTCCTTATCTGTACTCCTTTTATTTTATTGTCTAGCACTTCTTTTATCATGGTTCTTGTGCACGTTTTACCTTTGTTAGTAGTTGTTTACTGTTGGTTTGTTGTCAGTTGCTTGTCTTGTTTAATTTTTGGCATTCGCTTTTATAGTTTCGGGTAGTTAGCCTTATCTATTTTAGTATGGTCTGTTGATGCTGAGAATGAGCCATCTAAGATTCCTGATTTAATGTAGTATAGGGCTGGCCACCCGTTATTATTTTAAGCGGGGTGTCACACACGTCACCTCCTCTTTCTCTCTCTTGAAAATTAATTTATATTCTTAGTTTAATTAGTTTAAATTTGTTAATTGGTTTGATTTCATTACTAAATTAGTTGATTAGTTTAAATGCTTTATTAATTTGTTTAGTTAAGTAGTTTAATTGTTTAAATTCCTTATTAATTAGATTACTTTCTTTATTAAATAGATTAAATTAACTTCTCACTTGATGATTAGCCTAAATTAGATTATTTCTTTAATAATTAATTTATCGCTTTGATAACTAGTTTATCGCATTGATAAATATGAGACTAGTTAAATAAGTTGCAAATTATCATACCACCCATTTAAATATTGCTCCCCATTGCGATGCCGGAACAAAAGGAAGTATATTCATAGCTGTTAACACTCCCATGATTAAGCATTACACTACTCATGTAAGGATTATACCTTGCATGTTTGTGACTTATCAGAAGTTAGAGCATAACTGTTGAAACAACTGTGCTTTTCCTAAACTCAAGTGTACATATTTCAAAGAATGGAAAGCCATTATCCCTTACCCCCACCTATCACATATAAAAGCAGATGATTCCTCAAACCAACTCCAAGTCATGATGTCTCGCGCACTGCCATACAAATGTACAAACACGTATACATATCATGAACAACTAAATTACGTAGGCATTGATCCAAGCTCTTCTTTGGTACGTAGGCGCAATACCGAGTCCTTCTTATGAACACAAGACTAGACGTTATGTATCTTGATATGTTGTCATAACAAGATGCACCCATCTTTTATATCACATTTTTATATCTCCTCAAACCTCGAAAGAGATATCAAACTATCTCAAAGCCGAGATCTCTCGCATATTTATACATACTAATGTCCACCCGTTACACAAGCATACAGTCATACACATGAACCCCTGTGTTGAGCCGATTAAAGTGATGTTCCTACACGTTTCACCAATATTATTTTTCCTATATAAGCACCTATCTACGTTTAATGGATTATGAACCTAAGGTACCTAAGGAGATTTTAAAAATAACGTAAAAGTAAATAATTAATGTTAAGAGGGGTGCCTAACACCTTCCCCACTCGTAACCTAGTTCCCAAACCCACACAACAAGAATCTTTAGGCCAATCAAATACTTAAACCGTACTTAGAATTGTTTCGATTAGGCTAATTTGAACCTTTAATTTTCTTTATATAAAATAAGTAGCGGCTTTGAACAAATCAAGTGAAACTCTTATGGCATGAAACACACTTAGGAATAGGCCTAAAACTAGGTGTGTGTGACTCAAACTAAACATGGCATCAAGAATCTTCTAGGGGCAAGACATCGACCCATATTGAACCGATAACCCAACCTCGGGGGATGCGGAGGACCGAGAGACATGCACTCAGGCATCACCTGTGAACACTCATGTAAGTGTTCTCCCCCCGGGCTCATCGACCAAGATGGCGTGGGGCCCTAATTGCGAGAGTGGAGACTTTGTTGTGGATAAGTAAAGAGAACCGAACTATCTTTATGATTCCTTACTAATATGATTAATACCGCTCCCGTGCATGCCTACTTTACATAAATTTTAGAAATATTTATCGGCCTTAGTTTTAGGGTCTCTCATAATGTAGACACATGATTAGGTCCTCTTGTACAATATTATGCACAAGGTACACGCGAAGGACGATGAGATAAAATAAACATCAAAGTATGTAAGAACAAAAATGATCTGTTTTGCATCACGCACTGCTTAGTTTTGATTTTCATATTGTTTAAACCCTATTCCCTCGATGACCCAAAGTGGCTAGGTGAAAAGAAGTTTGTACTTAAGAAAAGTCACTTCACCCGAAATGAAGTTCAGAGTTTAGAAATGTCGCCTCTTCTTAAAGAGATCTTCATACTATTAATAAGTCGGTTCCCCAGTTAAAATTCGTACTTTTGAGGAGTCTCTTCCTCGAAAGGCTACTCGCTAGTGAGTGACCTCACTCTTGTCGCCCACCCGTCAGGTATATCGATAAACTTCTCTCTTGATTCCAAAGTGTCGATGACAAGGAACATTTTAAGTGTGTTAAGTATTGGGGTATATCGAGTAGGCATCATATCTATTCAGTAATAGGGTAAATTGGTTTCACACGTGCCTTAAAGGATGCTCAGTATAAAAAATTCATTATATCGTGATCCATGGCAATGAAAAGAAATCCACTGATCACTGAGTCATATTTCCCTTTTGCATAAAGAAAAATATCTAGCAACAAACCTTTTGAACAAAAATAACATATACTTATGGGCCAATCACTTTAACAAAATTTCCCAAAAAATAAGAGACGACCGAAGGTTGGTTCAAACTCCCTCAGATTCCATGATGAATGTCTTCCCATTTTTTTATGGAAGTATAACAATATGAATTGGCAAGTTATAGCTAAAATAAATTTCCCTTAGGTTTGACTACCCTACCCACTTTTTATTTTGAGAAAATCATAGACAAAAGTTCATTACTTACTCGCTCCTCGCACGAAAAATGAGAGCTCACCCTTGTCTACCCGCATCCAATGGGACTCTGTTTCATTTTACCCTCAAAAGATGATACCAAACAAAAAAATACAATACCATCCACATACGGTTAAATATAGATAAAATAATTGCATCAGAAAAAGCCTTGAATTTTTTAGTCTTTCTCCCCAAATGCATTATCCTTTTTTCAACCTTTTTATCCGCAAAAACCTAAACTAAAGTGCCCTGAATTTTTCTGTAGTTACTGTCATTAGCAGAGAGATCACACTAAACTCTTACCCTAGAAAATCGAGTTTGCACTCCATTCGGTCCTTTAGTTTTCATGAGAGAGCTCCCCACCCACGACTGTTAATTCTGGTCCGTAGTTCTCTCCATGTCTACCAAAGAAGACCAAGCTCCTTTTGCTATGGATAATGTGGCCATTCCGAGATCTTACTCTCCCCGATGCTTTCGGGGAGAAAAAGGGAGGATAAAGGTCCTACACCCCTCGCTATATCGAGGGGTGATTCGGCCGTCGTCGATTTTGGGGTGATGTAAAGAGATAGAGTCGCTAGCCTATTTTGCACAAAATAGGCAAAAGAACATATTGACACTTTGAGAGAGTGGCATCAAAGACAAACTCATGCTTGCAAAACAAGTAGTTCAGAGGTTCGGGGGCTAAGTTACGAAATGGGAAGGTGTTAGGCACCCATCCCACCTTTTAGATCTCTCATGGGATTATGTTACTATTTTCCTTAATTTATCCATAAAGTGTGTGCGCGTGTATATATAATTGGAGATCGAAATTGCTTGACTCGCATCATGGAAAATATGGATTGATATCATCCATAGGAATGTTCCCAAAATAATAATTAAAAAATATGATGTGTGCACCTATCAAGACATTGATCCTTAGGATGAAACTGTAATATGCATTAGACATGACACAATTACAAATCAAGAGTATGATATATATTTATAATATATGGGTAAAATAGGAAAAATATGAAAATATGAAAATATGAAAACAGGACTAGAGTCTCAGGTTTTTGCCCGAAATGCCTACGTTGCCTATAAAGGCATTAAATTCTACTTAGTTTGAATGCGGCACAAGGGTGGGGTTTATCCCACAACTTCAAATGTGAGTTTATTATATAAGTGTGTGTAGAAAAGATATTTTTAGTTTTGAGAAAATGTGATGAAGAATCTCGTCGGAATTTATAGGTGTAGCCCTCTTTTTCTTTATTTTTTTAGAAAATATATTATGTGCAATATACCTAATAAAGGATGAGATACTAATGTGTATGATCTAAAGTAAAAGATAAATTAAGTATTTATATAACTAATGCAAAAATAAAGAAATTTAAAGAGATAATTGAATGATTGGACCATCTCGGGAGACTTGGAGATTGAACTTGATATGACGAACTTCCTTGCAAGTGAATGAAAGGTGGAGAAGAATTTCACGCAAGGAAACTTCGCTGATTGCAAAAGACTATTGCTGAGATCACTAAAAATCATGATTCGGAGGTCCCTTTTGAAGTGAGCTCATGATATTCTTATATAGGGTAGGGGGACTACCGATCAGCCTTGTCCTTGTCCTTATTATTGGCAGGTGACCCCAGACACACTACTGATAGGCAGAAAAATGGACATGCCAATTGCCAGTCTCGTGCAGATTTTTCAAAAAAAAGATCATAAAATGAAATTCGTAAGCCAAAATCACACAAGGGGTATACCGTTAGAAATGTAATTCAGAGACCTTTGAGAATCCTTGGGTCTCCCCTAGGTCCAGGAGTTCACTTTATGACAAACGGGGCTCGAAAGCATCCGTCGGTCCTTTGGATAGAAGGTCTTCAGGGAACGATGCATCATTTATCCAAGTTGTAAGTTCAAATCATACACGGGGTAGACCATTTGAAAGGATGTGTGAGGTACTTCGATGTTCCAAAGAGCTTCGCTCGGTTCAGAGAGTTGACTTTTGTTAAATGAGGCCCAAAAGCACACGAGACCCTTCGAAGTAGAACGAATCGTTCGCCCTCACTGTTAGGTTGATTATTGAGCGGGGCGAATCATTGAAAAGGGTATTTAGTGACCTTCGGAGATTCATCAGTCTCATTTGAGAGAAACAGTTGAATTTGGTCAAACGGATCTCGGGAGCGCCCAATGGCCTGTAGATTAGTTTTTTTGGGAAAATGGATTATTTGTCCAAACCGTTACGCCATTTCATACATGGGGAAGACTATTGGAAAGGGGTTTTAGTTCCTTTCGAAGATTTATTAAGCGTTCACTCTGACGGGAGGATTTGGTCAAATAGGGTCTTGGAAGCACCTGATGGTCTACAAATCAGTTTTTGATAGTAAAATGGTATGTTCGTCCGAACCGTTATGCCGATTCGCGCATGGGGTAGGCCATTAGATAGGGGATTAAGATCCCTTTAAGGATTCATTGAGCTTTATCTCTTGTGATGGTGTTGATATGAGTCAAATGGGGCCTGTGTGCGACCGATAACCTCTAGATCGATACTCGGACTATAAAATATGGTTTATAGTGAACGGGGAGGTGCTAGGAACCTATGGAGAGATCTAGGGGCGTCCTAGAATTTTTTGTCTACAGATCCCCTTGACGGGTGATCTTGGAACAAGTGAAAGCCACCAAATAAACATCACATGATGCTTTGGGGAAAAGGCCAATTCTGCGGACCTAAAGGGATGAGGAGAGCATTTCAAAGGATTGAGGTTGATTCAAGGGACCTAAGGAAATTCCAGGGATGGACAATTCTATGAGTCGAGGTCAATTCAGAGGACCTAAGGTTATGGCGACCAATTCTGATGGCCGAGGTCAATTATGAGGGCCTTAAAGTAGGGGGGGGCCAATTATGTGGGTCGAGGGAAATTCTGAGGACCTTAACTAGGAGCGACCAATTTTAAGGGTCGAGATCAATTATGTGGAACTTAATTAGAGGTGACTAATTCTGAGGTTCGAGGTCAATTTTGAGGATCTTAAGTGGGGTGCGACCAATTCTCAAGGTCGAGGTCAATTCTGCGTACCTAAAGTAGAGGCAACGCAGTCTAAGGGTAGATGTCAATTCTGAGGACCCTAAGTAGGGGTAACCAATTTTGTGGGTCGAGTTAAATTCTGAGGACCTTAAATGAGGGTGACCAATTCTAATGGTTGAGGCCAATTCTGCTGGCCTTAAGTGGTGGCGTCCAATTCCAAGGGTTGAGGTCAATTTTGAGGACATTAAATGGGGGAGACAAACTCTGATGGTCCAAGTCAATTTTAAGGAACTTAAGTGAAGGTAATAAATTCTGCGAGTCAAGGTCAATTATGAGTAACTTAAATGGGGGCGATCAATTCTGAGGGACGAGGCCAATTCTGCGGGCCTTAAGTGGGGGCGACTAATTATGAGGGCCAAGGTTAATTTTGAGAACCTTAAGTAGGGGTGACCAATGGTGAGGGTCGAGGTCAATTATGAGGACCTTAAGTTGGGGCGAACAATTCTGAGGGTCGAGGTCATTCCTGAGGACCTTAAGTAGGAGTGACCAATTCTGATGCTGATGGTCAATTCTGAGGACCTTTAGTATGAGCTACCAATTCTGAGGGTTGAGGTCAATTATGCGGACCTTAGTTGGGGGCGACCAATTCTAAATTCTGAGGTCAATTTTGAGAACCTTAAGTTGGGGAGACCAATTCTGATGGTCAAGGTTAATTCTTAGGACCTTAAGTTGGGACAACCAATTCTGAGGATCGATGTCAATTCTGCGGGCCTTAAGTGGGGGAGACCAATTCTGAGGGTCGAGGTGAATTATAAGGACCTTAAGTAGGGGTGACAAATTCTGCTGGTCAAGGTCAATTCCGAGGACCTAGAAGGAGGGCAACCAATTTTGAGGGTTAAGGTCAATTCTAAGGACCTCGAGTTAAGGCGACCAATTCTGAGGGTCGAGGGCAATTCTGAGGACCTTAAATAGGGGTGACCAATTCTAAGGGTTGAGATCAATTATGAGGAGCTTAAGTATGGGTGACCAATTCTGAGGGTCGAGGTCAATTATGAGGACCTTAAGTAGGGGCGACCAATTCTGAGGGTCAAGGTCAATTCATAAGACTTTAAGTAGGAGCGACCAATTCAAAGGGTCGAGGTAAATTTTAAGGACCTTAAATGGGAGGGACCAATTCTAAGGGTCGTGGTCAATTTTAAGGACTTTGAGTGAAGGCGATCAATTCTGAGGGTCGAGGTCAATTTTTAGGACCATAAATGGGGGTGACCAATTCTTAGGGCCAAGGCTAAATCTGAGGACCTTTTTATTGTGGGTGACCAATTCTACGGGTCGAGGTCAATTTGAGGACCTTAGGTAGGGGTGACCAATTTTGCGGGTCGAGGCTAATTCTATGGGCCTAAAGTTGTAATGTGGGGGTTTGCTCTCTGGGGAGTCTTTATTTTACTTTTTTGGAGACACTACTATGGAAGAGACATCTGTTTGGGGATTATGTCTTTTTTTAGAAGAGATTGCTTTGCTGGGGGAGCTAAAATTCTTAGTCTAGAAATTCCGCTAGGGAAATAGTTGATAACCTTATGTTTTGGGATTCCATTGGGGAATGTGTTTCTTGGAGATGCCGTTGGGGAGAGATTTAGGGCTTCTAGCTCTGCCTGGGGAAATTGGAGAAAATTTTAATTCGGGAATTCCTATAGGATTAACGAGTAGGATCTTACGTAGCCCTACTAGGGAAGCATTTTATTTCTACTGAGGATGAGGTTTTAGGATTATGTTGGGGAATTGTAGCGGGCTTTTGGGATGCTGGTGCACTGAATTTTAGCATTTAAGATGGGGATAAAATGTGGTATTAATCTGAGTGAGGATTTGGGAACTTGAAAAATGGTTTTCTTGGTGAAGAAATGTTCCAATATTCCTTTGGCAATTTTAGGAATTTTTCGGGAAATTTTTGGAATTTTCTAACATTTTTTGTACAAAATTTCAGAGGTACTATAGATCAAAGCGTGGAAGGAATTACCAATCGACAATGTCGCGATCATCTGGTTGCCTTAGGAAGGGGGATAGGCAGGTACCGATTGGTGGGTGTCAGGGAACTACCGATCGGCATGCCCCTTAGCCTCTTAATAAAGGGGGGACTCTCTTCGTTTTCCCACCTTCTAACTTTCCTATCTTCTTCTTTTTTCTTCTGCAATGTTCTCCTGTATTCTTTCCTCATTCGAGACTAAAAAATGGAGAATTTATCAAGTAGAAAAACTCACATGGCATGGTTGGGCATTGATGATTGGGAGAACCTGGAGTGACGGGCTAAGGTGCCACTAGATTTGGGCAACGAGAACGCTTTTGACCAATCCGAGCCTGTTGGTGATGACCATACTCTTATATGTAAGCCTTCGCACCACTAGTCATCTAGGGTGACGAATCCTAATGGTTATGTAAGTACCACATGACTTTTGTCATTCTTTTTCTTCTTTTCATTTTCTTGTTTCTTTGAATTTGAGCAAAGGTTTATCTTTTGTTTAGGCAGACTGACATAGCTGCTACGTGATTTTGAGTTTGAGGGTAATTTTAAATATCCCTCTCTATGACTGGGGGATCTTGACTTTGGGGACCTTTTATTCTTATTTAGATGCTTTTAGTCGGTGCTACTGATAGACTTTTACTAGAGCCACATATCTTCTGGAGGTAAATTTCTCATTTCTCTTTGTGCGTTATTTTGTATTTTTTTCTTTCTTCTCCAGCTTATTCCTATATTTTTGGAAGATGTAGTTCTATGAGGTGATCAGGCTCAATGCTCGTTTGATAAGTCTATGGGATGAGTCGGTGGGGAGCTTTTTCCAGATGTACCGGTTGAGGAAATCCAACCAGAAGTCGAAGGAGTCCTTATCGATAGTGCGTCAGGTTTTGAATGTCCTGATGAGTGACCATATTTTTTCTTATTTTCTCTACTGAATCCTTTTCTTGGTGTTTTCTTTGTTTGTGCAAGTATTGATTTTATTTTGGAAAAATGAAGGTGACTTTCTATCCTTGGGGGACGGCTATCCAGCACACAGGAGTGATCGAGGGAATGCACAGATGCGTCGGCTACTAGTGCACGAGTTCGAATATCCTTTATATCTAGTAGAGAAAGTAGTTTGAAGATCATGGAGGGTGAGGTGGTGGTCCCACTGGAGATGCCCTCGAGGTACATGAGGTAGGTGTGATAGATGTCGGAGGAGGCCAGGGCGATTGCGATGATTTGCGAACCCTACTCGTCCTATATTGACATGGTAGTGACTTACTACTATCTTGACTTTGTGATGTTATGGCAGATGCCCTCCTATATTTATGATTTAGTGAACATTCTTTCGCCTCATACATCTTCGGGCAGGGGTAGGAGTCGGTCGATGCGGTTTGACACGACATTGGTGGTGTATCATCATCAGTGGCAGAAGCGGTGACGGTGATTCCATTCATCCATCTTTATCCTCCTTCCTATAATATCCTACTGGTTGGAGGGGGATATTTGAGTATGCAACACCGCCCTAATGCTTTGGACCCGAAGGTGTTGGGGCAGATGGAGGACGTCCTTCAGCCTCTTTCGGATTTCTTCTTTTTGTTTAAACGAATAGTTTTCCCTTTTATTTTTCTTGAAGCATGTCGGGGTGTTGACTACTTGGCTGAGGGACATCTGAGAATGGGTGGCTTCTGCGACTGCCCAAATCCAATATTCGATTCCGGTTCCTTCCTTCCTACTTTCGTCTGCTACTTCTGAGGATGCATCTGTATCATGTAGCGGAGGCTCCTCATCTAGTCTCCTGGGGAAGCGCATTAGTTGTAAGGACAGGGGATCTTAGAGAGAGAGAGAGAGAGAGAGAGAGAGAGAGAGAGAGAGAGATAGAGAGAGTTTAGGGTTCTGGGCTGAGTCCTGTTGTTTTTATTTTCTTCTATTTTCCTGAAAAAAATGTTAATGGCAATATATATAAAAATGAATGAGATTTATTTTATCTTTGTTTAAATGACTTATTCTACATGCACTATTTACTTTGTTGCCAAGACTGTAAAAATGATGGGTTATTTTATCTTTTGCAAAGAGATATTTTAAATAACTTGATAAATTTTTTATTTTGAGATAGAATGGGTAAAAATGGATAACACAGGAACGAATAACCCAAGGGTTCTTTGAAATAATGATTTATTTTTTAGGCATTTTGAATTTGTCAAGAAAGGAAAGATATAATTTTCTAAAAATTGGTTGTTGTCGATTGAGATACCCCTTGTCTTGCCTATCAGCATATGGGTCATGTCAAATCACTCTAGGGCTTTGATTGCACTTTCTTGCTGCTTAGAGTCCTTTGGTGGGGAAGGTCTTTCATTCAGATTTGCAGAGTTCTTGTTTTTAGCCAAAGTTTTCAAGTATAAAAAGGGAGTAAGGTGGTGTTATTTTTCACTCATCCTCCATTTCACCTTCTTGCTTATTTCTTGTCTTCTGTCTTATTGTTTCCAAAATGGCCCTTCCCATGAGTGAAGAATTTTCCTCTTACCTTGAGAGTTTAGAGGCTATGTGTTTGTACAATGTAGACTATGATTCTTTTAACTTGAATCGGGTCTCTTTGCGGCGTAAGTGGCCCATCGATTGGAACATGCTAGCGACGGTAGCATAAATTTGGTATCCCGAGGATCATATTTTTCTCTTTGGCTTGGATGAGGTCTTTCCGACCAATAAGGATTTTACCGCTATGCTAGGGGTTACTCCCAGTGTGGCTGAGGCCATGCCTGAATTCTCTCGGTCTCCTCGGGAGCTATTAGAGGGACTTCTCCACATCACTCCTTCGGCGTCTCGGCTATTGGTCACTGGGGGAATGATCTCCCTCCCAGTTTCACTGTATTCTGTGCATCTGTGGGATTTCAATGATATGTTCCATGATGGAGTCATTGCTCTTATCTTAACTTCGAAGCTACTGCTAGTGATCGGGGACATGATTGTGGACCCTCAAATGGCTACCATTACAACATGTATGTCATATTAGTGCAATTCGGTGGAAGTGATACTGGTCGAGACCCTTGACGGTCTAAATGCTTGGCGAGAAGGCCATTTTGATTTTCTCAGAGGAAGCTCGATTATATTGTTCATGTGGTTGGTCGAGAGATTCCATTTAGCGATCCCCCAGAATACCCCTTGGTAGCTATGCTGAATTTCTTGACTCCTTATTTCATCAGCATTGGCTCATCAATAGAGAACTGATTAAACTGGTTTATGGAGCACGAAGCTCGATGTCTGCACTGGTCGGTGCCCTAGTGGGGGGAGGAGGTGGGGGGGGGGGGGGGGGAGTTACAGCCCATTCTGGAACTAGGGGAATATCAGTATGTTCGGTTAATTGGTCGCTGACAAACCTCATTCTATTCCCCCTACTGTCTCATGCGTTAAGTCGGATGGGAGAAAATTGTGCCTTCACATACCATGGATTTCTTTCCTATATAGGATTTGACTTAGCCTTGCACATGCGATTGGGATCTCTGTGGGAGAATCTTCGGTTGTTAACCCGTCCTTCTTAATCTATTAATAGGGTTTGGCATGTTTCTAGGGATTATATGAAATGTCTGTGGAAGAGAGTAGTGGCTAAGATCTTGGCAGGGGAGACCTGGCAGAGATGGTTCGTCATGTCTAACACTACGAAGTGGGCATAGTGGTTTTTTCTAGGCTGGTTCGAGCTTATCATTCCATGGAGCGCCTTTGGCATACCATCCAAGCAGGGGAAGTTGGGGGGCCTCAAGGCGCAGATGATGATGGGGTTGGGTCTTCCGGTAGATTCGGTTAGGGTTTTTTGTGAAGCTGGTGTTCATTTGTGAAGCTTTTGTAATGGTTATGTCTTTGGTTATTGGTTGTTGGGAATAAATTTGGGAAGGTTTGGTAAATTTTATTTTTAGAGGTAGTTTGGTTTGATTTTTTTAGGTCAGTTTGATTTGGGGGGGATTAGTTGTTTGACTCCCTATGCTGATATTTTATGTAATTGTACCGAATTTTCATTTATGGAATAAAAAAGGATTTTAATTATATTTTTGTGCCTCTTGATGAGTTTTGCATTTGAATTATCTATGCCAATTGCTAAGGCATACATAATCCTTTTGTTCATGTAAATAATGAAATGAAGTGCCGTTCTCGGTGGTTAAAAAAGAATAGTATTTTGTGAAAAAGAGTGGGACCGTGCCCATGTAAGGCGTATGAGCTACCTATATACCTCTCAGGGTTTTGAAAGTTTTTTGAGTTTCATTTTTTGAAAGAAAAAGTTTTTTTAGAGGATCAGGCCCCACGTAGTTTTGAGTAGAGGAAAATGAAGATTTTTTAAAGAATAAAAGGGGGTTGAGCGGAGTCGTAGCATGTCGAGATTTTTGACTAGGGGTAGAATTTATTATGACAGTCTAGGTTGACTAGATGCACCATCTTTTCTCCATCAAGTTCAGTGAGCATAGTGTATCCACTAGACACGATATTCTTCAGGATGTAGGGGCCAGTCCACTTTGGATTGAATTTACCTCTGGGGTACAATACGGGTTCTTTGATTTTTTTGAGGGATAAGTACCCTTCTGAGACACCAGAATCCTTGACTCTCCTGCTGAAATATCTCTCTATCAGGCGATGGTATCCATGTGTATGATATAGAGCCTTTAGCCTCCTTTCGTCTAAGAGCAATAACTCGTAAAGACAGCCCTGATTCCAGTCATATTCGTTCACTTTACTTTTAAGAATGATGTGTAATGAAGGTATTTCTAGTTCAACGGATAGGACTACTTCCATGTCGTATACCAGAGAGTAAGGGGTAGCCCCAGTAAATACTTGGATAGAAGTACGATTGTTAAAGAGCGTATAAAGGATCCGATCGGCCCCATCTAGGAACTCTCGGTCATCTTGATGATAATTTCATTGAGGTTCTTATTAGTGGCTTCAACTGCACCATTATTTTTTGGTCGGTAGTGAAAGATTTATGTCTCTGAATCCCATACTCGTTGATCAATTATTTGACTTCTGCCTGAAAATATAACCCGTTATCTGACACTAGCTCTTGCGACACCCCATATCGATAGATGATGTTCTTTCGATGAATTTGGTTACCTTTTGGCATTTAGCATTGCGTATGTTGAAGTAATTAATGGAAACTAGGATGGACTCGTGTCCATTAGAGGCTTTGGGTGTGACTTTCCCTGTGATATTGATGCCCCATGTGGAGAACCGCCAAGGAGAGGTCATGTTGTATAATTCCCGTGGAGTAAGTGTTGGAGATTGGAAAATTCTCAGCATTAATGGAATCTCTAGACATTAGTGGTGCAATCCTGAACTATGTTAGTCCAATAGTAACCTTGTCACATAATTTTCTTAGAGAGCATATAGCCATTAATGTGGGGTTCGTATTCCATGCTGTGGATTTTTTGTATCATTTATTGAATGTCAGCCCCTATGATGCAGTGTAAGTGGGTTCCATAAAAGTTTCTCTTGAACAATGCTTTATTACAGATAATGTATTAGGCTTCCAGTTTGCAGAGGGTCGCGCGGTCTTTCTTGTTGGCATCTTGGGGGTACCTATTGTGCTTGAGGAGGCGCCAAATGTCATAATACCAACATTTGGTCATATCATAGTCCTCTTCTATGAAAAGATCAATGTGGTAGAAGTGGGTCGGTTTAACTTGTTTTTGGGCTAGGAAAGGGGCCATCGTTATTCCCCCGGGCATGTAGACGATGGAGGCTAAGGTAGAAAGTCCATCGACCAAGTTGTTCCTTTCTCAGGGGAATTAGTGGAAGGTGATATCTCGAAACTGAAAGGACATCTCCTCTAGGTAGGCGTGGAAGGTTATGAGAATTCCTTCTTTGACTTTCCATCTTCCAAGGACCTGGCCGATGATGAGGGCAGAATCTCTGTAGACATTTAGGCACTTTATTCCTGTCTTAAGAGCGACTTTGAGGCCTATGGGGCATGCCTCATATTCGGTCATGTTGTTGGTGTAGGGAAAATCTATCTTGACGGAAATGCTAGTGTGAGAATCATCTGGGGCGATCAGGAGTATCCCAATGTCATATCCTTTTTTGTTAGTTGCACCGTCCAAGAGAATTTTCCACCGGAGGTCTTCCTAAGAGGTTTAAAGGATATCTTCATTAGGAAGTTCAGAGATCCAAATGTCGACTTCTTACATAGGTTAGTCAACAAGGTAGTTGGAGATGTCTCTCCCTTTCATGGCTTTCTGCATGACATACAGGATATCAAATTTAGCTAGAAACATCAACCATCAGGCCATTCGTCTTGACAAGGCGGGATCCATTTTGGATACAAGCCTCAAGATTTGTACTTAAAGTATAACCTAGGGTTTATAGTGAATGGGTAGGTTTTATGGACGTAAGGAGAGACCTAGAGGGTCCTAGAATGTTGTTCTACAGATAATATCGTGAGACATATTGAGAGCATCACCTCCTTGCAGAATGACATGCAGTTCAGAATCGAGCACTGAGCCTAGTATAAGTTCTCCTATAAGAGGTCACAGCTATGATCAGAATAGGATAGAACGTACTTATTCCTCCCATCCAAAATACTAGTGCACCTCATGTGGCAAATTTCGAGGCAATACCAACTAATACCCAAGATCTTCTTGCACCAACACCATCACCGACTACCGTTGCTAATGTCAGTGCCCCTCACCTCTATATACCATTTTCCCCACATGGATACATTGAACCCTATAAGAAGAACCCCAAGTATCCACACACTTCCTTCCAAGGACCCACGTGAGATGAATCTGTAGCTCCTCCACGAGTCAACAAAGTTGTTCCCCCACCCCAAACCAGGAAAAAATGCAAGTCTAATCTGAATTGCATCTCCTACAGGAAGACATCAGCACGATGCAAACCATAAATGAGCTTACAAACATTAAGAAGATTTATCTGTACCTTGAGGCTCAACTACATGACAAATTCAATATGCCAATATAAAATTCGTACAAGAGACTAGGATCCCAATCCACTCATTTACCCAACTACCACCTTAAGATGCAGGTCTGAAACATAGACCTAGGAGTACTGGAGATGATGTTATCCTCTACTCTATCAGGAGGAGACCTTACGTGGTACATGGGTTAGGAATGTTAAGGTACCATCAAAACTTGGGATGATGTATATCATGCTTTCCTCAAGTAGTATAAGTACAATTGAAAACTTAGTATCACCCGTAAAGGCTTGCAAATGCTGAAATAAGAGCAGTTAGTGACAATTGGCACTTTTATCACTCATTGGAGAGAGAAACTCGTTCAGATGGTCAACATCCCTCTAAAAAATGATCAAATAGAGATCATGATAAAAAACCTTCAAAAGAAAATATCAAATGAACGCGATCTCACCTAGATCCCCGACTTCAAAGCACTCATGCACATTGAGTGAAAAATTGAGGAAATTATGGCCGCCAATGTTACCAAATATATGGATAAACCTCGGCGATATGCTAACCAGTTCTTTTACCATAATAACTCAAATAGAGATTCTACATCTCACATCACCACCCCTTGGTAAGTCCAAAAATAAAATCACGCCCAGTCGCTAATACTTCCCAAGCTATGGTAATTACCACCGCGCCTTTTCAACTAGGACCCCCTCCCAAGAACTGTCAAGTTGTACCTCCACCCAAAGAATTCCGAGCCCGGTCTAGAAATATCTCAAATCTTTAGGCTCCCCTCAATCGAGTATACACCACCCTAAAAATGGATGGTCACCTGAGACCGCTTTACCCTAGACCACCTCATGCGTTTCCAAATAAGAACTGGCGGGTTGACTCCCATTGCGAGTTTTATCAAGGAACTGATCACATTACAAATAATTATTGGTCCCTATGGTTTTTCGTTCCAAATCCCATTGATGCAAGGACCCTAATCCATCCAAAGATAAATATCATAAATACTCCCTACCATTTCATCCCAACCTTAGAACTAATGCCCTGTTAGATGCTCCCTCTCTAAACACTGAACCATCAATCCTTATAGTCCCCATTCATCATAAAAAAGGATGAGAACACACTGTTAATTCTAAATAGAAATTATTCTGGGAGAACAGCCACCATCCCTAGAAATCATCATCGAAACTAATTGCACCACTGACCATATAACCTTTTTCATTTATCCATAAACTTCCTGTTAACAAACAACTACGTCCCGGATCTAATCCTGGTCATTGAATTCATGCTCTCACAAGATCTATGTCTCTTTAGTACCTTATCTAATGGAACGTATCGCTTGGTCGAGTGGGAAGAGATGTACGTTGAGTCCCTCTAGGAAACTGAACATATCATCATTACGATACCAATCTATCCCACCAAATCGAAAGGATCAACCTGTGAAGCACATTTCTTTCCCTCACATATTTCGGAACCAATTACAATTCCCACTCACTGACCACATCGGACATATTTTGGGCTAAATTGTTTAGGAACAATGACAGGGATACATCAGGAAACTGCTAGACACAGTAGTACTTAGTTTGGCCACAAAGTTATCACAGCCCTTGTACAAATGAGTGATAAGACACACAAGTCAGGGCAGATGATCACATCACATGGAAATTTTGATCCCCTCACCAATTGTTATACGAAGCGAAAGAAAGAATTAGGTCCCACATCGCTTAAAGCAACGTCGCTTAGAATGTCGAATTGAGGGATAACTCTAGCTTCATAGCTTATGTCGAACACATAAGCCTTTCGAGGGATAAATGTAACATTCTTTGTAAAGTCCATCGAGTTTTGGATGACCATATACTATTCCATACATGATACTATAGACAACGAGGAATGACTGCCCAAACTAATTCTCTCAGAAATGAATATCGAGTCCTTCCTCATTCTACCATCCACATGATACAAAAAAACTACGAAGGTGAACCCTTCTCAACTTATTAGTTTGAAGCCTAGACTAAACCTCATTATGAGAAATAACATCTTCGACAAGCCAAAGACCACTCAATACCTTTAACCACTAGGCCTAAACCAATATAATACATCAACCCGCCAGAGCAACGTATCACTGACTACTTTAACCATCTCCTCATTAACGAAGGGAATACATCCCCGATGTCCAAGGATGAGTATGTCCTTAGTCCTCAAATCAGATAAATGGTGACATAATGGGATTACTCTCTAGGTAAAAGACTCGGACTTTACAAATAAGATCCCTCATCCTTTAATGTCCCCAGCATTCGAGATTACAAGTTTGAGATCGATTATATATACACAATAGAGGATCTTATCCAATTTAAGCAACATGAGCACTGGAGCTATCGTATGGAAAATAGGGGCTACACCACAGACAATTCAGAGTCAAATCTCTTGTACTACCTAGAGTTCACTCTAAAAAAGTAGAGTGGTGGCCCTTCCTACAAGAGCTTTGGGCCACCACTCTAGTTCTTTAATAGTAAGGAGGAGACTTGACTCTAAAAAACTAGAGTGGTGGACCTTCGCACGAGAGACTTGGGACTGGGGATTGTAGATTTACCTACCAACATTGATATATACCAAGGAATCCAACCTCTCAAAATATTTGGGATCGAGTATTTTAGATTTACCATATACGGGCCATAAATATAAATCCCAATACCCCTTGAATAAGACCTCCTATAGAAGATTCCATCTATCCTTACTGTTATCTCGATCGGCTCATTCTACCGTTGGCATATGATTTCTTTGTACTTAGGGTATCGTCATGGACGCACCACTACACCAATATAGGATGAAATTACGGGAAAACTTATTTATATTATTCCCACATAGTCGGCATAATTGAGCTCTAAGACGAGATAACTTGCCGAGGCCGTCCTCCACCATATGGTTCGTCCAAGAAGGGAGAAAAAAAGATGAAATATTGTCAATATTTTTATGAAAATCATAGTGTATTGATGATGACTTAGAGGAATGTGATGAACTTGAAAGTGTCAAATAATTTAGTCAGGATGATGAAAATTTAATGTCCCAACTTCTAAAAATAAAAAGTTAAATGTTAGATTGACTATAAAAATCAAACTATTTCAGCTAGAAAAAGAATCTTTAAAAAGTGAGTTTGAACACACTAGTCAAATTAACAATAAAAAGATGAAATTAACTGAAAAAGATAATCCTGACCTATTATACTTGACTTGTGACTTACAAAAACACATCAATGCCCTCAGAGAACAAAATTCAACTTGGAAAATTTTTTGTAGTTCAAAAAGATAAGATTTTGAGAAAAACTCAAGGTGGTTGAAAAAAAGTGATTTGGCTCTTCAACTTGATAAAGTAAATGAGGATCTAATATCTTATGATGTTTGGAAATGGAAACACGAAAAGAGTTTTAATTCTTTGAAAAATGGAATTGACTGTATATACGTTTGGAAATCAACTCATCTTCTTTGCAAGTTGATACATCAATCGAAAGTTCAACTTCATCATATGAATCAAAGGATACCGATCAACTGATCCTGAAGAAAAATAAGAAGTAATAAAAAGTTAAAGCAAGTGTTAATGCTAAAAAATACTATAAGAAAACTTGTTTTTGGATGTCAACTCTCCCACATGGATGTCCAACGTGGTGATGTTTGGAAAGTCAAATGGTGAGTGGAGGTTATACATAGATTAATCTGACTTGATTGATGACTACAAATGATTCATACCATCTCCAAAGTATTGATTCCCTTATGGACACTACGCTAGGTCACGAGACCGGCTCCTTTATGGATGCATACTCCAGGTATAATAAAATTTGGATGCTCTTAGGGGACGAAGAGAATACCTAATTCGTGACCGAGTGGGTGAATTATTGTTATAATGTGATGTCATTTGGATTACAAAATGCGGGGGAAACCTACCAAAGATTGATAAACCGGATATTTCAAGAAAAAATAGGCAAACCTATGCAAGTCTACGTGAATGCTATACTAGTAAAAGGTTTAAGGAAGAGGAGCAGGTTGCGAACCTGGAAGGAACCTTTAAGATCCTCGATAAATATAAAATGATGTAAAACCCTGAAAAGTTCGTGTTCGGTGTGGCATCGAGAAAATTACTAGGGTCAATGGTCACAAAGAGGGGGATAGAATATAACCTTGAAAAGATTCAGGCTTCCGTGGACATGAGGAGACGAAGAACAGTAAAAAAGCACTACACCATATTATGTGAATGGTCAAGGACAAAGTCCCTAACCAGGAATGTGGGTCACGACCAAGGGTCATGACCATTTTGATCTTGATAATTTTTGTCAATCACGACCCAAACACCTGACCAAATGAAGGGCCACAAACCTAGGGGTCACGACCGATGGTCACGGACTAGCCGTGACCCACACACACAGTTGGTCACGGTCTTTGGCTGTGACCCATTCTTTAATATAGATTTTTGTCAAGACTTTCATCACGGCTGAAGGTCGTGACCCATCCTTCGAAATATTATAATGGTCACGGATATGGTCATGGCTCAAGGCTTTGACTCATCTTTTTTAATATGACAATGATCATAGCTCTGTTCACGGCTCAAGGGTGCCACCCATCCTATGTAATGTGATAATGGTCATGATCACGACTGTGACCCAAACTTTGACATCAACATCCTATTTATGCATAAGAAAAAAGTTGGATTGTCATGGACCTTGTCCATGACCATTTTTATCAATAATTAAAAAAAAATTGGGCATAATTTTTTCTGTTTTATAGACATTCTAAAACTTTTGTAATGTAAACCCAACACAACCATAATGCTAAACAATAAATTGTAAAACTCCGCGTGGTCACAGGAACCCCAATTAGTGAGCACGATGATTTTCTCAAATTATTGTCATGCTCTTTAACCGAGGGTTCCGTGACCACGCGATCTATTCCTAAGAGCCGCATTGGTCCGGTATGAGATGTGGGTGCCACTCATGAAGCCTTTTGGGGGGGTGTTTTGTGATTTCTCCCTCTAACACCATATTTTCGAGCCTAAGTGTAGATATTCTCAAATTATCCATGTGCTCTCAAACCGGGGGTACCGTGACCACCCGATCAGTTCTTACGAGTTACATTGGTTCCGTGTGAGGTGTTCGTGCCTCTCACAGGGTCATTTGGGAGGTGTTTCGGGGTTTCACCCTCTAACTCCATGTATTCAATCTTAAGTGTAGATATTCTCAAATTATTATTGTGCTTTCAAACCGGGAGTACCGTGGCTATACGTTTAGTGGTGTTTCGAGTGGTGTTTCAAGGTTTCTCCCTCAACTCCAAGTTTTAAATCCTAGGTGTATATATTCTCAAATTATAGTTGTGCTCTTAAACCAGAGTCCCCTTGACCACACAGTCTTCTCCTACAAGTTAAATTCACCCTTTGTGAGGTGTTGGTACCTCTCACGGGGCCATTTGGGGGTGTTTCAGGGGTTTTCCCTATAAAGACATGTTTTTCAAACCTAAGTGTAGATATTCTCAAATTATTATCATGCTTTGAAATCGTGGGTCCCGTGATCACAAGGTTTGTTCCTACGAGTTACATTGGTCTCTACGAGGTGTTGATGCCTCTCAATGCGTCGTTTGACGGGTGTTTCGGGATTTCGTACTCCAACGCCATGTTTTCAAGCCTAAGTGTAGATATTATCAAATTATAATGGTGATTTCAACCGGGGGTCCCTTGACCACCAAGTCAGTTCCTACGAGTTACATTTGTCTCGTGCGAGGTGTGGGTGCCTCTCATGGGGTCTTTAGGGAAGGCTTTGTGGGATTTTGCCTTCTATCACCATATTTTTCAAGCCTAAGTGTAAATATTCTCAAAATATCATCAGGGTCTCAAACCGATGGTTCCGTGACCATGCGGTCAGTTTCTACAAGTTACATTGGTGTCGTACAAGGTGTGGGTGCCTCTCACGGGGCCAGGGGGGGGGGGGAGGGCGTGTTTGGAGGTTTCGTCCCTTAATGCCATGTTTTCAAGCCTATGTGTAGATATTCTCTAATTATCATCGTGCAATCAAATCGGGGGTCCCGTGACAATTCGGTCGGTTCCTACGAGTTACATTTTCCCAAGCAAGGTGTGGGTCCTCTTACAGGGCCATTTGGAGGGTGTTTCGGGGTTTCACCCTCTAACACCATGTTTTCAAGGCTAAATGTAAATAATCTCAAATTATTGTTGCGCTCTCAAATCGGGGGTCTCGTGACCACGCGGTCAGTTTTTACGAGTCACATTGGTCCCGTGCGAGGTGTGGGTGCCTCTCATGGGGCCGTACGGAGGAAGTTTCAGGGTTTTACCCTCTAACACCGTGTTTTCAAGCCTAAGTGTAGATATTTTCTAATTATCTCCATGATCTGAAACCGGGAGTCATGTGACCACGCGGTCATTTCCTACAAGTTTTATTGGTCCCGTTCGCCGTGTGGGTGCCTCTCACGGGGCCTTTTAAGGGTTGATTTGGGGTTTTCCCTTTAACGACACATTTTCATGCCTTATGTGTAGATATTCTCAAATTATAGTTGTGCTCTCAAATCGGGTGTCCCGTGATCACGTGGTCAGTTCCTAAGAGTTACATTGGTCCCGTGGAAGGTGTTAATGCTTCAAACGGGGAAATTTGGGGATTGTTTTGGGGTTTCTCCCTCTTATGCCATGGTTTCAAGACTAAGTGTAGAAATTATTAAATTATCATGGTTCTCTGAAATTGGGGGTCCCCTAACCACGCGGTCAGTTCCTATAAGCTACAATTCCGCCGTGTAAGGTGTGTGCGACTCTCACGTGGCCATTTGGGTGTGTTTCAGGGTTTCACCATCTATCACCATGTTTTCAAGGTTAAGTGTAGATATTCTCACATTATTGTCATTCTCTCGAACTGGGGGTCCCATGACCACGCGGTCATTTATATGAGTTACATTGGTCCCGTGTGAGGTATGGGTGCCTCTCACAGGGTAGTTTTTTTTTCCGGGGTTTCTCCCTCTAACTCCGTGTTTTTCTAGCCTAAGGGTAGATATTCTAACATTATCGTCGTGTTCTCAAACCGAGGGTAACATGATCACACAATCAGTTCGTACGAGTTACATTGGTCCCGTGCGAGGTGTGTGTGCCCCTCAAGTGGCCGTTTGGGGGGTGTTTTAGGGTTTCACCCTTTAAAGCCATGTTTTTAAGCCTAAGTGTAGATATTCTATAATTATCGTCGTGCTCTCAAATCGGGGGGCTCGTGACCATGCGGTCCGTTCTTACGAGTTGCATTGGCCCATTTCGAGGTGTTGGTCCCTGTCATGGGCCTCTTGGGGGGTATTTCGAGGTTTCGACCTCTAACGCCATGTTTTTCAAGCCTAAGTGTAGATATTATCAAATTATCAACATTCTCTCAAATCGGGCATCCCATAACCATGTGGTCAGTTACTACGAGTTACATTAGTCCCGTGCGAGGTGTTGATGCTTGTTACGGGACCATTTGGGGGGTGGGAGTGGGGGTGTTTCGGGGTTTCACCCTCTAAAGCATTGTTTTCAATCCTAAGTGTAGATAGTCTCAATTTATGGCGGTGGTCTCAAACAGGGAGTTCCATGGGCACGCGATGAATTCCTACAAGTTACATTGGTCCTGTGCGAGGTGTGGGTGCCTCTCACGGGGACGTTTGGGGGGTGTTTCGGAGTTCCACCCTCTAACGCCATGTTTTTAAGCCTAAGTGTAAATATTCTCATATTATCCCCATGCTCTCAAATGGGGGTCCCGTGACCAAGCTGCCAGTGCCTCCTAGTTACATTACTCCCGAGCGAGGTGTGGGCTCCTCTCATGAGCCTTTTTTTTTTTGGGGGGGGGGGGGTCGAGGTTTCACCCTATGACGCCATATTTTCATTCCTAAGTGTAGGTATTCTCAAATAATCACCTTGCTCTCAAACCGGAGGTCCCGTGACGACGCGATCAGTTCCTACGAGTCACATTGGTCTCATGCGAAGTGTGGGTGCCTCTTTCGGGACCCTTTGGTGTGTGGTTCAGGATTTTTCCTTCTAACTCCTTGATTTTAATCTTAAGTTCAGATATTATTAAATTATTTCCATGATATCAAATCGGAGCTCTCGTGACCATACGGTCAGTTACTTCGAGTTATATTTGTGTCGTGCGAGATGTGGGTGCCTCTCACAGGGCCCTTTTGGTGGTGTTTCAGGGTTTCACCCTCTAACACCATGGCTTCAAGCCTAAGTATAGATATTCTAAAATTATCATTGTTCTTTAAAACCGGGAGTTCAGTGACCATGTGGTAAGTTCCTACGAGTTACATGTGTCCCGTGCGAGGTGTGGTGGCCTCTCACGGGGCTGTTTGGGAGGTGTTTTGGAGTTTCGACCTCTATCATCGTGTTTTTCAAACTTAAGTGTAGATATTCTCAAATTATCATCGTGCTCTCAAACTGGAGGCCTCTTACAACATGGTCAGTTTCTACGAGTTATGTTGGTCCTGTACGAGGTGTTTGTGCCTCTCATGGGGCCGATTGGGGGGTGTTTCGGGGTTTCGACCTCTAATGCCATGATTTTCAAGCCTAAGTGTAGATATTCTCAAATTATCACCACCCTCTCAAATCAGGTATCTCGAGACCATGCGGTCCGTTCCTATGAATTACATTGGTCCCGTACAAGGTGTTGCTGCCTCTCACGGAGCCGTTTCGAGGGTGCTTCGGGGTTTCATCCTCTAACGTCATGTTTTCAAGCCTAAGTGTAGATATTCTAAATTTATCGCGATGCTATCAAAAAGGGAGTCCCGTGACCACGCAGTCAGTTCCTACTAGTTACATTGGTCTCGTGCGAGGTGTGGGTGCCTTTCACGGGTCCCTTTGGGGGGTGTTTTGGGGTTTCACCATCTAACACCTTATTTTTAAAGCCAAATTGTATGTTTCTCAAATTATCACCATGCTCTCAAACCAGGGGACCCGTGACCACGCGACGAGTTCCTAAGATTTACATTCTCCCCGTCCAAGGTGGTGGTTCCTCTTACTAGGCCGTTTGTGAGGTTTTTCGGGGTTTCATCCTCCAACGCCATGTTTTCAATCCTAGGTGTAGATATTCTCAATTTAATGCAATACTCTCAAATAGGGAGTGTCGTGACCACGCGGTGAGTTCTTGTGAGTTACATTAGTCCCGTGCGAGGTGTGGGTACCTCTCACGGGGCCGTTCAGGGGGTGTTTTGGGGTTCCTCCCCCCAACGCCATTTTTTTCTGGGCTAAGTACAAATATTCTCAAATTAATGTTGTGCTCTCAAATTAGGGGTCCCGTGAGCACGCGGTTTGTTCCTACCAGTTACATTTGTCCCGTGCGAGGTTTTGGTGCAACTCATGGTGTTGTTTAGGGGGTGTTTCGGGGTTTTTACCTTTAACGCCATTTTTTCAAGATTAAGTGTAGATATTCTCCAATTATCATCGTGCTCTAAAATCGGGGGTCCCGTGACAACGCGGTCAGTTCCTACGAGTTACATTAGTCATGTGCGAGGTGTGGGTGCCTCTCACGGGGCCCTTTGCTAGGAGTTTCGGGGTTTCACCCTCAAACACCATGTTTTTCAAGAAACCATGTAGATATTTTCAATTTATTATCGTGCTCTGAAATCGAGGATCCTGTGACCACGCGGTCATTTATATGAGTTACATTGGTCCCGTGTGAGGTATGGGTGCCTCTCACAGGGTCATTTTTTTTCGGGGTTTCTCCCTCTAACGCCGTGTTTTTCTAGCCTAAGTGTAGATATTCTAACATTATCGTCGTGTTCTCAAACCGAGGGTAACATGATCACACGATCAGTTCGTACGAGTTACATTGGTCCCGTGCGAGCCGTGTGTGCCCCTCACGTAGCCGTTTGGGGGGTGTTTTAGGGTTTCACCCTTTAAAGCCATGTTTTCAAGCCTAAGTGTAGATATTCTATAATTATCGTCGTGCTCTCAAATCGGGGGGCCCGTGACCATGCGGTCCGTTCTTACGAGTTGCATTGGCCCATTTCGAGGTGTTGGTCCCTGTCATGGGGCCACTTGGGGGGTGTTTCGAGGTTTCGACCTCTAATGCCATGTTTTTCTAGCCTAAGTGTAGATATTATCAAATTATCAACATTCCCTCAAATCGGGCATCCCATAACCATGTGGTCAGTTACTAAGTGTTACATTAGTCCTGTGCGAGGTGTTGATGCTTGTTACGGGACCATTTGGGGGGTGGGAGTGGGGGTGTTTCGGGGTTTCACCCTCTAAAGCATTGTTTTCAATCCTAAGTGTAGATAGTCTCAATTTATGGTGGTGGTCTCAAACAGGGAGTTCCATGGGCACGCGATGAAGTCCTACAAGTTACATTGGTCCTGTGCGAGGTGTGGGTGCCTCTCACGGGGACGTTTGGGGGGTGTTTCGGATTTCCACCCTCTAACGCCATGTTTTTAAGCCTAAATGTAAATATTCTCATATTATCCCCATGCTCTCAAATGGGGGTCCCGTGACCAAGCTATCAGTGCCTCCTAGTTACATTACTCCCGAGCGAGGTGTGGGCTCCTCTCATGAGCCTTTTTTTTTGGTTGGGGGGGGGGGGGGGTCGAGGTTTCGCCCTATGATGCCATATTTTCATTCCTAAGTGTAGGTATTCTCAAATAATCACCTTGCTCTCAAACCGGAGGTCCCGTGACGACGCGATCAGTTCCTACGAGTCACATTGGTCTCATGCGACGTGTGGGTGCCTCTCTCGGGACCCTTTGGTGTGTGGTTCAGGATTTTTCCTTCTAACTCCTTGATTTTAATCTTAAGTGCAGATATTATTAAATTATTTCCATGATATCAAATCGGAGCTCTTGTGACCACGCGGTCAGTTACTTCGAGTTATATTTGTGTCGTGCGAGATGTGGGTGCCTCTCACAGGGCCCTTTGGGTGGTGTTTCAGGGTTTCAACCTCTAACGCCATGGCTTCAAGCCTAAGTATAGATATTCTAAAATTATCATTGTTCTCTAAAACCGGGAGTTCAGTGACCATGTGGTAAGTTCCTACGAGTTACATGTGTCCCGTGCGAGGTGTGGTGGCCTCTCACGGGGATGTTTGGGAGGTGTTTTGGAGTTTCGACCTCTATCATCGTGTTTTTCAAACTTAAGTGTAGATATTCTCAAATTATCATCGTGCTCTCAAACTGGAGGGCCCTTACAACATGGTCAGTTTCTACGGGTTATGTTGGTCCTGTACGAGGTGTTTGTGCCTCTCATGGGGCCGATTGGGGGGTGTTTCGGGGTTTCGACCTCTAATGCCATGATTTTCAATCCTATGTGTAGATATTCTCAAATTATCACCACCCTCTCAAATCAGGTATCTCGAGACCATGCGGTCCGTTCCTATGAGTTACATTGGTCCCGTACAAGGTGTTGTTGCCTCTCACGGAGCCGTTTCGAGGGTGCTTCGGGGTTTCATCCTCTAACGTCATGTTTTCAAGCCTAAGTCTAGATATTCTAAATTTATCGCGATGCTATCAAAAGGGGAGTCCCGTGACCACGCGGTCAGTTCCTACTAGTTACATTGGTCTCGTGCGAGGTGTGGGTGCCTTTCACGGGTCCCTTTGGGGGGGGGGGTGTTTTGGGGTTTCACCATCTAACACCTTATTTTTAAAGCCAAATTGTATGTTTCTCAAATTATCACCATGCTCTCAAACCAGGGGACCCGTGACCACGCGACGAGATCCTAAGAGTTACATTCTCCCCGTCCAAGGTGGTGGTTCCTCTTACGGGGCCGTTTGTGAGGTTTTTCGGGGTTTCATCCTCCAACGCCATGTTTTCAATCCTAGGTGTAGATATTCTCAATTTAATGCAATACTCTCAAATAGGGAGTCTCGTGACCACGCGGTGTGTTCTTGTGAGTTACATTAGTCCCGTTCGAGGTGTGGGTACCTCTCACGGGGCCGTTCAGGGGGTGTTTTGGGGTTCCTCCCCCCAACACCATTTTTTTCCTATTTAAGTACAAATATTCTAAAATTATTGTTGTGCTCTCAAATCAGGGGTCCCGTGAGCACGCGGTTTGTTTCTACCAGTTACATTTATCCCGTGCGAGGTTTTGGTGCAACTCATGGTGCTGTTTAGGGGGTGTTTCGGGGTTTTTACCTTTAACGCCATGTTTTCAAGATTAAGTGTAGATATTCTCCAATTATCATCATGCTCTAAAATCGGGGGTCCCGTGACCACGCGGTCAGTTCCTACGAGTTACATTAGTCATGTGCGAGGTGTGTGTGCCTTTCACGGGGCCCTTTGCTAGGAGTTTCGGGGTTTCACCCTCAAACACCACGTTTTTCAAGACAAAGTGTAGATATTTTCAATTTATTGTCGTGCTCTCAAATTGAGGATCCTGTGACCACGCGGTCATTTGTATGAGTTACATTGGTCCCGTGTGAGGTATGGGTGCCTCTCATAGGGTCGTTTTTTTTCCTGGGTTTCTCCCTCTAACGCCGTGTTTTTCTAGCCTAAGGGTAGATATTCTAACATTATCGTCGTGTTCTCAAACCGAGGGTAACATGATCACACGATCAGTTCGTACGAGTTACATTGGTCCCGTGCGAGGTGTATGTGCCCCTCACGTGGCCGTTTGGGGAGTGTTTTAGGGTTTCACCCTTTAAATCCATGTTTTCAATCCGAAGTGTAGACATTCTATAATTATCGTCATGCTCTCAAATCGGGGGGCCCGTGACCATGCGGTCCGTTCTTACGAGTTGCATTGGCCCATTTCGAGGTGTTGGTCCCTGTCATGGGGCCGCTTGGGGGGTCTTTCGAGGTTTCGACCTCTAACGCCATGTTTTTCAAGCCTAAGTGTAGATATTATCAAATTATCAACATTCTCTCAAATCGGGCATCCCATAACCATGTGGTCAGTTACTACGAGTTACATTAGTCCCGTGCGAGGTGTTGATGCTTGTTACGGGACCATTTGGGGGGTGGGAGTGGGGGTGTTTCGAGGTTTCACCCTCTAAAGCATTGTTTTCAATCCTAAGTGTAGATAGTCTCAATTTATGGTGGTGGTCTCAAACAGGGAGTTCCATGGGCACGCGATGAATTCCTATAAGTTACATTGGTCCTGTGAGAGGTGTGGGTGCCTCTCACGGGGACGTTTGGGGGGTGTTTCGGAGTTCCACCCTCTAACGCCATGTTTTTAAGCCTAAGTGTAAATATTCTCATATTATCCCCATGCTCTCAAATGGGGGTCCCGTGACCAAGCTATCAGTGCCTCCTAGTTACATTACTCCCGAGCGAGGTGTGGGCTCCTCTCATGAGCCTTTTTTTTTTGGTTGGGGGGGGGGGGGGTCGAGGTTTCGCCCTATGATGCCATATTTTCATTCCTAAGTGTAGGTATTCTCAAATAATCACCTTGCTCTCAAACCGGAGGTCCCGTGACGACGCGATCAGTTCCTACGAGTCACATTGGTCTCATGCGACGTGTGGGTGCCTCTCTCGGGACCCTTTGGTGTGTGGTTCAGGATTTTTCCTTCTAACTCCTTGATTTTAATCTTAAGTGCAGATATTATTAAATTATTTCCATGATATCAAATCGGAGCTCTTGTGACCACGCGGTCAGTTACTTCGAGTTATATTTGTGTCGTGCGAGATGTGGGTGCCTCTCACAGGGCCCTTTGGGTGGTGTTTCAGGGTTTCACCCTCTAACGCCATGGCTTCAAGCCTAAGTATTGATATTCTAAGATTATCATTCTTCTCTAAAACTGGGAGTTCAGTGACCATGTGGTAAGTTCCTACGAGTTACATGTGTCCCGTGCGAGGTGTGGTGGCCTCTCACGGGGATGTTTGAGAGGTGTTTTGGAGTTTCGACCTCTATCATCGTGTTTTTCAAACCTAAGTGTAGATATTCTCAAATTATCATCGTGCTCTCAAACTGGAGGACCCTTACAACATGGTCAGTTTCTACGGGTTATGTTGGTCCTGTACGAGGTGTTTGTGCCTCTCATGGGGCCGATTGGGGGGTGTTTCGGGGTTTCGACCTCTAATGCCATGATTTTCAAGCCTAAGTGTAGATATTCTCAAATTATCACCACCCTCTCAAATCAGGTATCTCGAGACCATGCGGTCCGTTCCTATGAATTACATTGGTCCCGTACAAGGTGTTGCTGCCTTTCACGGAGCCGTTTCGAGGGTGCTTCGGGGTTTCCTCCTCTAACGTCATGTTTTCAAGCCTAAGTCTAGATATTCTAAATTTATCGCGATGCTATCAAAAAGGGAGTCCCGTGACCACGCGGTCAGTTCCTACTAGTTACATTGGTCTCGTGCGAGGTGTGGGTGCTTTTCACGGGTCCCTTTGGGGGGTGTTTTGGGGTTTCACCATCTAACACCTTATTTTTAAAGCCAAATTGTATGTTTCTCAAATTACCACCATGCTCTCAAACCAGGGGACCCGTGACCACGCGACGAGTTCCTAAGAGTTACATTCTCCCCGTCCAAGGTGGTGGTTCCTCTTACGAGGCCGTTTGTGAGGTTTTTCGGAGTTTCATCCTCTAACGCCATGTTTTCAATCCTAGGTGTAGATATTCTCAATTTAATGCAATACTCTCAAATAGGGAGTCTCGTGACCACGCGGTGAGTTCTTGTGAGTTACATTAGTCCCGTGCGAGGTGTGGGTACCTCTCACGGGGCCGTTCAGGGGGTGTTTTGGGGTTCCTCCCCCCAACGCCATTTTTTTCCTGGCTAAGTACAAATATTCCCAAATTATTGTTGTGCTCTCAAATCAGGGGTCCCGTGAGCACGCGGTTTGTTCCTACCAGTTACATTTGTCCCGTGCGAGGTTTAGGTGCAACTCATGGTGCTGTTTAGGGGGTGTTTAGGGTTTTTTACCTTTAATGCCATGTTTTCAAGATTAAGTGTAGATATTCTCCAATTATCATCGTGCTCTAAAATTGGGGGTCCCGTGACCACGCGGTCAGTTCCTACGAGTTACATTAGTCATGTGCGAGGTGTGGGTGCCTCTCACGGGGCCCTTTGCTAGGAGTTTCGGGGTTTCACCCTCAAACACCATGTTTTTCAAGACAAAGTGTAGATATTTTCAATTTATTGTCGTGCTCTCAAATCGAGGTTCCTGTGACCAAGCGATCAATTCCTACGGGTTACATTAGTCCAGTGCGAGGTGTTGGTGCCTCTCACGGGGCCATTTAGGGGTGTTTTGGGGTTTTCCCCTCTAACGCCATGTTTTTCAAACCTAAGTGTAGATATTGTAATCTTATCATTGTTCTCTGAAACTGGAGGTCCCGTTACCATGCGATCAGTTCCTAAGAGTTACATTGGTCCCGTGCGAGGTGTGGGTGCCTCTCACGGGTCCCTTTTGATGGGTTTTCGGGGTTTCATACCCTAATGCCATGTTTTTCAAGCCAAATTATAGATATTCTCAAATTATCGTCTTGGTCCCAAACCGGGGGTCCGGTGGCCACCAGGTCAGTTACTACGAGTTACATTCGCTCCATGCGAGGTGGGGGTGCCTCTTACGGGGCCGTTTGTCGGGGTGTTTAGGGGTTTTGACATCTAACGCCATATTTTTAAGCCTCAGTGTATATATTATCAAAACATTTCCATGATCTCAAACTGGGGGTCCCGTGACCATGCGATTAGTTCCAACGAGTTACATTAGTCCCGTGTGAGGTGTGCCTCCCTCTCACTGGGCCGTATGGGGGTGTTTCAATGTTTCACCCTATAAATCTATGTTTTCAAGCCTAAATGTAGATATTTTATAATTATAGACGTGCTCTCCAACCGGGGGTTTCGTGACCAAGCGATCAGTTCCTACGAGTTACATTAGTCCCGTGCGAGGTGTTGGTGCCTCTCCTGGGGCCGTTTGGGGGTGTTTGAGGGTTTCACCGTCTAATGCCTTATTTTTCAAGCCAAAGTGTAAATATTCTCAAATTATCAACATTCTCTCAAATCGGGCATCCTGTGACCAAGCGGTCAGTTCCTATGAGTTACATTATTCCCGTGCGAGGTGCTGGTGCGTCTTACGGGGCCGTTTGAGGGGTGTTTCGGGGTTTCTCTCTCTAACACCAAGTTTTCAATCCCAAGTTTAGGTATTATCAATTTATGGCAGTGGTCTTAAACAGGGAGTCCCGTGACCTCACGGTCAATTCCTACGAGTTACATTAGTCCTGTGCGAGGTGTGGTTGCTTCTCACGAGGCCGTTTGGCGGGTCTTTCGGGGTTCCACCCTCTAACGCCATATTTTCAAGACGAAGTGTAAATATTCTCAAATTATCACCGTGATCTAAAATCGGGGTCCCGTGACCAAGCTGTCACTGCCTCCTAGTTATATTGGTCCCGAGCGAGGTGTGGGTTCCTCTCATGAGGCCTTTTTTTCATTGGGGGGGGGGGGGGGGGGAGGTTTCACCCTCTGACCCCATGTTTTCATTCCTAAGTGTAGATATTATCAAATTATCACCTTGCTATCAAACTAGGGTTCCCGTGACAATGCGATCAGTTCCTACAAGTTACATTGGTCTCATGCGAGATGTGGGTGCCTCTCACGGGTCCCTTTGGGTGGTGTTTTGGGGTTTCACACCCTAACGCCATGGCTTCAAGCGTGAGTGTAGATATTCTCAAATTATCACTGTTCTCTAAAACCGAGAGTCCCATGACCATGCGGTCAGTTCCTACAAGTTACTATAGTCCAGTGCGAGGTGTGGGTGCCTCTCACGGGGCTGTTTGGGGGGTGTTTTGGAGTTTCGACCTCTAACGCCATATTTTTCAAACCTAAGTGTAGATATTCTCAAATCATCATCATTATCTCAAACCGTGGGTCCCGTGATAACATGGTCAGTTCCTACGGTTTACGTTGGTCTCGTGCGAGGTGTTTATGCCTCTCATGGTCCCGTTTTGGGGGTATTTCGAGGTTTCGTCCTCTAATGACATTATTTTCAAGCCTAAGTGTATATATTATCATATTATCAACATTATCTCAAATAGGGTATCTCGTGACCATGCAATTAGTTCCTACAAGTTACATTGGTCCCGTATGAGGTGTTCCTGCCTCTCACGGGGCCGTTTGGGGGGGTGCTTCGGGGTTTCGTCCTCTAACGCCATGTTTTCAAGCCTAAGTGTAGATATTCTCAATTTATCACGATGCTCTCAAACAAGTAGTCCCGTGACCAAGCGATCAGTTACTATGAGTTACATTGGTCCTGCGCAAGGTGTGGGTGCCTCTCACGAGGCCGTTTGGGTGATGTTTCCCGGTTCATCCCCTTAACACCATTTTTTCAAGTCGAAGTGTACATATTCTCAAATTCTCATCTTGCTCTCAAACAGGTGGGGCACCTGACCACGCGATCAGTTCCTACTAGTTATATTGGTCCCATGCGAGGTGTGGGTACCTCTCACGTGGCCGTTTGGGGGTGTTTCAGGGTTTCGCCGCCTAACGATTTTTTTTTCAAGCTAAAGTGTAGATATTATCAAATTCTTATCGTGCTCTCAAACTGGAGGGGCCCATGACCATGCGACCAGTTCCTACTAGTTACAATGGTCTCGTGCGAGGTGTGGGTGCCTCTCACGGGTCCTTTGGGGGGGGGGGGGTGTTTCGGGGTTTCACCATTTAACAACTTATTTTTCAAGCCAAATTGTAGATATTCTCAAATTATCATCTTACTCTCAAATTGGGGTGCCTGTGACCACGCGACCAGTTCCTCAGAGTTACATTCGCCCCGAGCGAGGTGGGGGTGCCTCTTACAGGGCCGTTTTTGGGGTGTTTCATGGTTTTGTCCGCTAACGCCATGTTTTCAAGCCTAAGTGTAGATATTCTCAATTTATCGTGATGCTCTCAAATAGGAGTCCCGTGACCTCGCAGTGAGTTCCTGTGCCTTACATTGGTCCCGTGCGAGATGTGGGTACCTCTCACGGGCCAGTTTAGGGGGTGTTTTGGGGTTCCTCCCTCCAAAGCCATCTTTTACCAGGATAAATATAGATATTCTCAAATTATTATTATGCTCTCAAATCGGGGGTCCCGTGAGCACGCGTTTTGTTCCTACCAGTTACATTTGTCCTGTGTGAGGTGTGGATACAACTCATGGTGCTGTTTGGGGGGTGTTTCCGAGTTTCGTCCTTTAACGCCATGTTTTAAATCCTAAGTGTAGATATTCTCAAATGATTAACATTCTCTCAAATTGGGTATGCCGTTGACCAAGCGGTCAGTTCCTATGAGTTATATTGGTCCCGTGCGAGGTGCTGGTGCCTCTTATGGGGCCATTTGAGGGGTGTTTTGGGGTTCTGCCCTCTAACGCCATGTTTTCAACCCTAAGTGTAGATATTCTTAATTTATGGCGGTGGTCTCAAACAGGGAGTCCCGTGACCCTGTGGTCAATTCCTACGAGTTACATTGGTCCTGTGCGAGGTGTGGGTGCCTCTCACAGGGCCGTTTTGGGGGTCTTTCGGGGATGCACCCTCTAACGCCATGTTTTCAAAATGAAGTGTAAATATTCTCATATTATCGCCATGCTCTAAAACTGAGGTCCCGTGGTCGGGGTGCCGTGCGAGATGTGGGTGCCTCTCACGGTGCCCGTTCATTGGTGTTCCAGGGTTTTATCCTCTAACGCCGTGGCTTCAAGCGTAAGTGTAGATATTCTCAAATTATCACTCCTCTCTAAAGAAAGGAGTCCCGTGACCACACGATCAGTATCTCCGAGTTCATTGGTCCCATACGAGGTGTGGGTGCCTCTCAAAGGGCTGTTTGGGGGGTGTTTTGGAGTTTCAACCCCTAACGCCATGTTTTAGAAACGTAAATGTAGATATTTTCAAATTTTCATCATTCTCTCAAACCGGGGGTCCGATGACCACGTGATCAGTTCCTACAAGTTACATTAGTCATGTTCTAGGTGTGGGTGCCTCTCACGGGGCCCTTTGCTATGTGTTTCGGGTTTCACTCTCTAACACCATGTTTGTCAACACAAAGTGTCGATATTATCAAATTATTACCGTGCTCTCAAACCGGGGGTCCCGTGACTAAGAGGTGAGTTCCTACGGGTTACATTAGTCTCGTGCGAGGTGTTAGTGCCTCTCACGAGGCCATTTAGGGGTGTTTTGGGGTTTCTCTCTCTAACGCCATGTTTTTCAAACCTAAGTGTAGATATTCTCATCTTATCATGGTGATCTGAAACAGGAGGTCCCGTTACCACGCAATCAGTTCCTACGAGTAACATCGGACCTGTGCGACATGTGGGTGCCTCTTACGGGTCCCTTTTGGGGGGTGTTTTGAGTTTTCACCCCTTAACGCCATGTTTTTCAAGCCAAATTCTATATATTCTCAAATTATCGTCATGCTCTGAAACCAGGGGGCCCGTGACCACGCGACCAGTTCCTAGGAGTTATATTCTCTCCGTTCAAGGTGGGGGTGCCTCTTACGGGGCCATTTGTGGGGTGTTCATGGGTTTCTCCCTCTAACACCATATTTTAAGCCTAAAGTGTATATACTATCAAAGTATTTCCATGCTCTTAAACCGGGGGTCCCGTGACGAATCGGTCAAATCCTAGGTGTGACATTAGTCCCGTGTGAGGTGTGTGTTCCGCTCACTGGGCTGTATGGGGGTGTTTTAAGGTTTGACCCTCTAAATCTATGTTTTCAAGCCTAAATGTAGATATTGTATAATTATAGCCGTGCTCTCCAACCGAGGGTTCCGTGACCAAGCGGTTAGTTCCTAAGAGTTACATTAGTCCCATGCGAAGTGTTGGCGCCTCTTACGAGGCCGTTTAGGAGTGTTTCAGGGTTTCACCCTCTAACACCTTGTTTTTCAAGCCAAAGTGTAGATATTCTCAAATTATCAACATTCTCTCAAATCAGGAATCCTGTGATCAAACGGCCAGTTCCTACGCGTTACATTGGTCCCATGCGAGGTGTTGGTTCTTCTTACGGGGCCGTTTGGGAGGTATTTTGGGGTTTCTCCCTCTAACGCCATGTTTTTAATGCTAAATGTATATTTTCTTAATTTATGGCAATGGTCTCAAATAGGGAGTCCCGTGACCCCAGAGTCAATTCCTACGAGTTACATTGGCCCCGTGTGAGGTGTAGGTGCCTCTCACGGGGCCGTTTGTGGGGGCCACCCTCTAACGCCATGTTTTCAAGCCAAAGTGTAAATTTTTTCATATTATCACCGTGCCCTAAAATCAAGGTCCCGTGATCAAGCTGTCAGTGCCGCCTAGTTACATTGGTCTCGAGCGAGGTGTGAGTTCGCCTTTTTTTTTTGGGGGGGGGGGGGGGGGGGGCGTTCGAGGTTTCTCCCACTGATGCCATGTTTTCATTCCTAAGTGTAGATATTCTTAAATTATCACCTTTCTCTCAAACTGGGGGTCCCTTGATGACGCGATCAGTTCCTACGAGATACATTGGTATCATGCGAAGTGCGGGTGCCTCTCACGAGTCCCTTTGGTGGGTTTTTGGGGATTTCGCCTTCCAACTCACTGTTTTTAATCTTAAGTGTAGATATTCTCAAATTATTGCCATGATCTCAAATCGGTGGTCTCGTGACCACGCCGTTGGTTACTTCGAGTTATATTTGTATCGGGCGAGATGTGGTTGCCTCTCACGGGGCCCTTTAGGTGGTGTTTCGGGGTTTCTCCCTCTAACACCATGGCTTCAAGCCTAAGTGTAGATATTCTCAAATTATCACTGTGCTCTAAAATCGAGAGTTCCGTGACCACGCGGTGAGTTCCTACGAGTTACATTGGTCCCGTGCGAGGTGTGGGTGCCCCTCACGAGGCTGTTTGGTGGATCTTTTGGAGTTTCGACATCTAACGCCATATTTTTTAAACCTAAGTGTAGATATTCTGAAATTGTCATCGTTCTCCCAAACCGGGGGTGCCGTGATAACATGGTCAGTTCTGACGAGTTGCGTTGGTCCCGTGCGACGTGTTTGTGCCTCTCATGGGGCCGTTTCGAGGATAGTTTGAGATTTTGACCTATAATGCCATGATTTTCAAGCCTAAGTGTAGATATTCTCCAATTATCATCGTGCTCTCAAACCTAGGATCCCATGACCACGCGGTTAGTTCCTACGAGTTGCATTAGTCCTCTGCGAGGTTTGGGTACTTCTTAGGAGGCCCTTTGCTAGGTGTTTCGGGGTTTCACCCTCTAACACCAAGGTTTTTAAGACAAAGTGTATATATTCTCAAATTATTGTCGTTCTCTCAAATCGGGGGTCCCGTGACCAAGCGGTCAGGTCCTACGAGCTGCATTAGTCCCATGCAAGGTGTTGGTGCCTCTCACGAGGCCAATTGGTGGTGTTTTGGGGTTTCAGCGTCTAATGCCATGTTTTTAAAACCTAAGTGTAGATATTCTCATTTATCATGGTGCTCTAAAACTGGAGGTCCCGTTACCACGCAATCACTTCAGACTAGTTACATTGATCCCGTGCGAGTTGTGGGTGCCTCTCACGGATTCCTTTTCGGGGGTGTTTCGGGGTTTCATACCCTAACTCTATGTTTTTAAAGCCATATTGTAGATATTCTAAAATTATCATCATGCTCTCAAACCGGGGGGCCTATGACCACGTGACCAGTTCCTACGAGTTACATTCGCTCCATGCGAGGTGGTGGTGCCTCTTATGGGGCCGTTTGTGGGGTGTTTAGGGGTTTCTCCGTCTAACGCCATATTTTAAAGCCCAAGTGCGTATATTATCAAAGTAGCGACATGCTTTCAGATCGGGGGTCCCGTGATCACGCGGTCATTTCCTACGAGTTACATTAGTCCCGTGTGAGGTGTACGTGCCTCTCACTGGACCGTATAGGGGTGTTTCAGGCTTTCACCCTCTAAATATATATTTTCAAGCCTAAATTGAGATATTCTATAATTATAGCCGTGATATCCAACCGGGGGATCCGTGACTAAGCGATTAGCTCCTACGAGTTACTTTAGCCACACGCGAGGTATTGGTGCCTCTCACGGGGCCGTTTGGGGGTGTTTCAGGGTTTCACACAAACGCCTTGTTTTTCAAGACAAAGTGTATATATTCTCAAATTATCCACATTCTCTCAAATCGGCCATCCCGTGACCAAACGGTCAGTTCCTATGAGTTATATTGGTCCCGTGCGAGATGTTGGTGCCTCATACGGGGCCGTTTGGAGGGAGGGGGTGTTTTGGGGCTTCTCCCCCTACTGCCATGTTTTCAATCCTAAGTGTAGATATTCTCAATTTATGGCGGTGATCTTAAACAGGGAGTCCCGTGACCCTGTGGTCAATTCCTACGAGTTACATTGGTCCCGTGCGAGATGTGGGTGCCTCTCATGGGGCCGTTTGGGGGGTGTTTCGGGGTTCCACCCTCTAACGCTGTGTTTTCAAGCCGAAGTGTAAATATTCTCATATTATTACTATGATCCAAAACCGGGGTACTGTGACCAAGCTGTCAGTGCCTCCTAGTTACATTTATCCCGAGCGAGGTGTGGGTTCCTCTCATAAGGCCTTTTTTTTTTTTTTTTTTTTGGGGGGGGGGGGGGGGTCGAGGTTTCGCCCTCAGACGTAATGTTTTCATTCCTAAGTGTATATATTCTCAAATTATCAGCTTACTCTCAAACTAGGGCTCCTATGACGACGCGATCCGTTTCTACGAGTTACATTGGTCTCATGCGAGGTGTGGGTGCCTCTCACGGGGTCCTTTGGTGGGTGTTTCGCATTCGAACTCCCTGTTTTTAATCATAAGTGTAAATATTATCAAATTATCGGCATGATCTCATATTGGGGGTCTTGTGACCACGCGATCAGTTACTTCGAGTTATATTTTGTCGTACGAGATGTGGGTGCCTCTCACGAGGCCCTTTGGCTTGTCTTTCGGGGTTTCGCCCTCTAATGCCATGGATTCAAGCCTAAGTGTAGATATTATCAAATTATCACTGTGCTATAAAATCGAGAGTCCTGTGATGACGCAGTTAGTTCCTACGAGTTACATTGGTCCCGTGCAAGGGTGTGGGTGCCTCTCATGGTCCTGTTTAGGGGTGTTTTGGAGTTTCGACCTCTAATGCCATGTTTTTCAAACCTAAGTGTAGACATTCTCAAATTATCATCGTTCTCTTAAATTGGGGGTCCCGTGATAACATGGTCAGTTCCTACCGGTTACGTTTGTCTCATACGAGGTGTTTGTGCCTCTTATGGTGCCGTTCAGGTGGTGTTTCGACCTCTAATGCCATGATTTTCATGACTAAGTGTAGATATTCCCAAAGTATCATCGCACTCTCAAATTTGGTATCTCGTGACCATGTAATAAATTCCTATGAGTTACATTGGTCCCATATGAGGTATTGCTGCCTCTTACGTGGCCATTTGGGGGGTGCTTCGGGGTTTCGTCCTCTAACACCATGTTTTCAAGCCTAAGTGTAGATATTCTCAATTTATAGTGATGCTCTGAAACAGGGAGTCCCGTGACCACGCGATCAGTTCCTATGAATTACATTGGTCTCGTGCGAGGTGTGGGTGCCTCTCATGGGACCGTTTGGGGGGGGGGGGGGGTGTTTATGGGTTCAACTCCCTAACACCATTTTTTCAATCCAAAGTGTAGATATTCTCAAATTCTCATCATGTTCTCAAATAGGTGGGGGCCGTGACCATGCGGTCAGTTCCTACTAGTTATATTAGTCCCGTGTGAGGTGTGGGTGCCTCTCGCGTGGCCTTTTGGGGGGTGTTTCGGGGTTCCGCCGCCTAACGCTATTTTTTGAAGCTGAAGTGTAGGTATTCTTAAATTCTCATCGCGCTCTCAGACTGGCGGGGCCCATGACCATGCGGTCAGTTCCTACTAGTTACAATGGTCCCGTGCGAGGTGTGGATGCCTCTGACGGGTCCCTTTGGGGGGGGGGTGTTTCGGGGTTTCACAATCTAACACCTTGTTTTTCAAGACCAATTTTAGATATTCTAAAATTATCGTCTTTCTCTCAAACCGATGGGCTCGTGACCACGCGGCCAGTTCCTAAGAGTTACATTCACCCCGTGCAAGGTGGGGGTGGCTCTTACGAGGCCGTTTGTGGGGTGTTTTGTGGTTTTGTTCGCTAACGCCACGTTTTCAAGCCTAAGTGTATATATTCTCAATTTGTCATGATGCTCTCAAACACGGACTCCCGTGACTACGCAATGAGTTCCTGTGAGTTACATTGGTCCCGTACAAAGTGTGGATACCTATCACGGGGCCGTTTAGGGGGTGTTTGGGGTTCTTCCCTCCAACGCCATCTATTTCCTGGCTAAGTATAGATATTCTCAAATTATTGTTGTGCTCTCAAATCGGGGGTCCCGTGAGCACACGGTTTGCTCCTACCAGTTACATTTGTCCCGTTCGAGGTGTGGGTGCCACTCATGGTGCTGTTTCGGGGGTGTTTCGGGGTTTCATACTTTAACGTCATGTTATGAGGCCTAAGTGTAGATATTCTAAAATTATCAACAATCTCTCAAATTAGGCATCCCGTGACCAAGCGGTTACTTCTTACGAGTTACAATGGTCCCGTGTGAGGGGTTAGTGCCTCTTACGGGGCCGTTTGGGGGGATTTTTGGGGTTTCACCCTCTATCATCGTGCTTTCAATCCTTAGTGTAGATATTCTCAATTTATGGCAGTGGTCTCAGACAGGGTATCCCGTGACCCCGCGGTCAATTCCTACGAGTTACATTAGTCCCGTACGAGGTGCGGGTGCCTCTCACGGGGCCGTTTGGGGGGTATTCCGGGGTCCCACCCTCCAACGCCATGTTTTCAAGCCGAAGTGTAAATATTCTCATATTATCATCGTGCTCTAAAACCGGGGTCCCGTGACCAAACTGTCAGTGCCTGCTAGTTACATTTGTCCGAGTAAGGTGTGGGTTCCACTCATGATGCCTTTTTTTTTGGGAGGGTCGAGGTTTCACCATCTAACGCCATGTTTTTCAAGACAAAGTGTAGATATTCTCAAATTATCATCAAACTAGGGGGCCCTCGAGCACGCGACCAGTTCATACTAGTTACATTGGTGGGGTCGCCTCTTACGGGGTCATTTAGGGTTTGTTTCGGGGTTTCACCCTCTAAGGCCATGTCTTCAAGCCTAAGTTTAGATATTCTCAAATTATTGTTGTGCTCTCAATCTGAGAGTCCCGTGAAAAGGCGATCACTTCCTACGAGTTACATTGGTCTCGTGCGAGGTGTGGGTACATCTCACGCGGCCGTTTGGGGGGTGTTTCAGGGTTCCTCCCTCGAACGCCATGTTTTTTCAGGCTAAGTATACATATTATAAAATTATTGTCATGCCCTCAAATCGGGGGTCCCGTGAGCACTCGGTTTGTTCCTATGAGTCACATTGGTCCCGTTCAAGGTGTGGGTATCTCTCACGGGTCCCTTTGGGGGGTGTTTTGGGGTTTCGCCCTCTAACGCCATGTTTTTCAAGCCAAATTGTCGGTATTCTAAAATTATCATCATGATCTCAAACCGGGGGCCGGTAACCATGCGACCAGTTCCTACGAGTTACATTCGCCCCGTGCGAGGTGGGGGTGCCTCTTACGGGGCCGTTTATGGGGTGTTTCGGGGTTTCACCCTCTAACACCATATTTTTAAGCCTAAGTGTATATATTATCAAAGTATTACCATTATCTTAAACCAAGGGTCCCGTGACCACACTGTCAGTTTCTACGAGTTACATTTGTCCCGTGTAAGGTGTGTGTGCCTCTCACTGGGCCGTATGGGGGGTGTTTCAGGTTTCACTCTCTAAAGACATTTTTTCAAGCCTAAATGAAGATATTCTATAATTATATTCATGATGTCTAACCGGGGTATCCGTGACCAAGCACTCAGTTCCAACGAGTTACATTAGTCCCGTGTGAGGTGTTGATGCCTCTCACGTGGCCGATTGGGGGGTGTTTCAGGGTTTCACCTTTAACGCCTTGTTTTTCAAACCTAAGTGTAGATATTCTCAAATTATCTTCGTGTTCACAAATCGGGCGTCCTGTGACCATGCAGTTAGTTCCTACGAGTTACATTTGTCCCGTAAAAGGTATCGGTGCCTCTCACAAGGCCATTTGGTGGGTGTTTTGGGGTTTCGCCCTCTAAAGCCATGTTTTCAAGCCTAAGTGTAGATATTCTAAATTTATTGCGGTGCTATCAAATAGGGAGTACCGTGACCACACGGTTAGTTCCTACGAGTTACATAGGTGACGTGCGAGGTGTGGGGGCCTCACGGGGCCGTTTGTGGGGGTGTTTTAGGGTTCTTCCCTCTAACACCATATTTTCAGGACGAATCATAGATATTCTCAGAATATATTCTTTCTCTCAAATTGGGGGTCCCATGACCACACGGTAAATTATAACTTATTACATTATCCCGTGTGAGTTATGTGTTGCTCTTATGGTGCTGTTTCGGGGATCATTTTTTACCCTCTAACGCCATGTTTTCAAGCCTAAGTGTAGATATTCTCAAATTATTATCGAGCTCTCAACCTGATAGTCCCGTGACAACATGATCAGTTGTTATAAGTTACATTGGTCCTGTACGAGTGTGGGTGCCTCTCACGGGGCCCTTTGATGGGTGTTTCCGATTTTCGCCTTCTAACGCCAGGGTTTTAATCGTAAAGGTAGATATTCCGTAAATATCACAATGCTCTCAAGCTGGTGGTCTTGTGACCATGCGGTCTCTTACTACGAGCAAAATTTATGCCATGCGAGGTGTGAGTGCCTCTCATTGGGCCCTTTCGGTGGTCTTTCTGGGCCTCGCCGTCTAACGCCATGTCTTCAAGCCTAAGTGTATATATTCTGAAATTATCATCGTTCTCTCAAACCGGGAGTCCCGTGATCAAACGGTCAGTTCCTACGAGTAAAATTGGTCTTGTGCTAGGTGTGAGTACCTCTCACGGGGCCGTTTGGGGGGTGTTTTGAGGTTCCATCGGCTAACGCTATTTTTTTAAGCCAAAGTGTGTATATTCTCAAATTATCATCGTGATCTCAAATTTGCGGAGCTTCCTAATAGTTACATTGGTCTCGTGCGAGGTATGGGTGCCTCTTACGGGTCCCTTTGGGTGGGGGAGTTTCGGGGTTTCTCCATCGAATGCCATGTTTTTCAAGATAAATTGTAGATACTCTCAAATTATCATCATGCTCTCCAACTAGGGGTCCCGTGACCACGCGGCCAGTTCATACGAGTTACATTGGTCCCGTGCGAGGTGGGGCACCTCTTATGGGGCCATTTGGGTGTGTTTCAGGGTTTCACCCTCTAACGCCATGTCTTCAAGCCTAAGTCTAGATATTGTCAAATTCTTGTCGTTCTCTTAAATCGGGAGTCTTGTGACCAAGCGGTCACATCCTACGAGTTACATTGGTCCCGTGCAAGGTGTTGGTCCTTCTCAAGGGGCCGTTTGGGGGGTGTTTCGGGGTTCTGCCCTCCAACGCCATGTTTTTTAAGGCTAAGTATATATATTATCAAATTATTGTCGTGATATCAAATCGGTGGTCCCGTGAGCACGCGGTTTGTTCCTACGAGTTACATTTGTCCCGTGCGAGGTGTGGGTGCCTCTCATGGTGTTGTTTGGGGGGTGTTTTGGGGTTTCACCCTCTAACGCCATGTTTTCAATCCTAAGTGTAGATATTCTCAAATTATCATCATGCTCTCAAATCGGGCATCCCGTGACCACGCGATCAGTTCCTACGAGTTACATTGGTCTCGTTCGAGGTCTGGGTGCCTCTTACGGGTCCGGTGTTTCGGGGTTTCGCCCTCTACCGCCATGTTTTTCATGCCAAATTGTAGATATTCTAAAATTATCATCATTCTCTCAAATCAGGGGGCCCGTGACCACGTGACTAGTTCCTATAACTTACATTCTCCCCGTACGAGGTCGGGGTGCCTCTTACGGGGCCGTTTGTGGGGTGTTTCGGGGTTTCACCCTCTAACACCATATTTTTAAGCCTAAGTGTAGATATTATCAAAGTATTACCATTATCTCAAACCAAGGGTCCCGTGACCACACAGTCAGTTCCTACGAGTTACATTTGTCCCGTGTGAGGTGTGTGTGCCTCTCACTGGGCCGTATGGGGGGTGTTTCAGGTTTCACCCTCTAAAGCCATTTTTCAAGCCTAAATGAAGATATTCTATAATTATATCCGCGATCTCTAACCGGGGTATCTGTGACAAGCGGTCAGTTCCAACGAGTTACATTAGTCCCGTTGGAGGTGTTGATGCCTCTCACGTGGCCGTTTGGAGGGTGTTTCGGGGTTTCACCTTTAACGCCTTGTAGATATCACTACACCAAAACATGAATATGGCATGGTTTAAAACTGTGCTAGATCAAATCTGGCACGGTTTTGAACTGTGCCAGAATCAGGTGTTCCAAAATGGCATTTTTTTTCTGGCACGACTCAATAGTGTGTCAGATTTGGCCAAACAGGAATACTTCTGGTACACTTATAAACCGTGCGAGAATTTGATATTTCTGGCACACTTTTGGCATAGTTTTTAACTGTGCTAGATTCAGCACAGTTTAAATTTTTTTGGCAAAGTTCAAAACCATGCCAAAATATGATACACTTTTGCCACGGTTTTGAACTGTGCCAATTTTTTTATAAAAAGAAAAAAAATAATTATTTGAAAGCACAAAACTCACAAATTAATAATATTGCATGTTGTTAATAAACTAATGTACATACAAACTTCAAAATATTACAAGTCTTTAATAGTTCACAAGCCCAAAAAAAATTAGGCAGAATTTCCTCTATTTTTTGGACATTCGAAAACCTGCTAATACAAAACCTGCCTAACATAAAGCCCGCACGGCCTAAAAATATTACAATTAACTTACAAAAACCCACACGGCCATAAAAGTCAACAATAAAATAACAAAAGACCGCACTGCCATGACACAAAAAATGGAATCATGAATAAACCCCTTGTTGTAAACCATTGAGTTCTCTGTGTGTTCCACGTGAATAAATGCCAACGATAAAATGTTATCCTGCAAAAAAAATAGGATACAAAAAAGATACGATATTAGTAACCCAATAATTTACAAAAAAAAAATTACTCAAACTAAAAAATTACATATAGGAGTGGAAATTATCGTCATATTCACAAATCGGGAGATCCGGGACTACGCGACCAGTTCCTACAAGTTACATTGGTCCCGTGCGAGGTTTTCGTGCCTCCTACGGGGTCGTTTGCGGGTTGGTTTAGTTTTCACCCTTTAACGGCTTATTTTTATGTCTAAGTGTAATTTTTGAAAATTATCGTCATATTCTCAAACCGGGAGACCCGGGAATACGCGACTAGTTCCTAGAAGTTACATTGGTCTCATGCGAGGTGTTCGTGCCTCCTACAGGGTCGTTTACTGGCTGGTTTGGGTTTTCACCCTTTAACGACTTATTTTTAAGTCTAAGTGTGATTTTTGTAAATTATCGTCATATTCTCAAACCGGGAGAAACGGTACTACGCGGCCAATCCCTACAAGTTACATTGGTCCCGTGCGAGGTGTTCGTGCCTCCTACGGGGTCGTTTGCGGGCTGGTTTGGATTTTCACCCTTTAATGACTTGTTTTTAAGTCTAAATGTGATTTTTGCAAATTATCATCATATTCTCAAATCGGGAGACCCGGGACTACGTAGCCAGTTCCTACAAGTTACATTGGTCCCGTGCGAGGTGTTCGTGCCTCCTACGGGGTCCTTGGGGGCTGGAATGGGTTTTCACCCTTTAACGGCTTGTTTTTAAGTCTAAGTGTGATTTTTCCAAATAATCGTAATATTCTCAAATCGGGAGACCCGGGACTATGCGGTCAGTTCCTACAAGTTACATTGGTCCCGTGCGAGGTGTTTGTGTCTCCTAGGGGGTCGTTTGGGGGCTGGTTTGGGTTTTCACCCTTTAACGGCTTATTTTTAAGTCTAAGTGTGATTTTTTCAAATTATCGTCATATTCTCAAACCGGAAGACCGGGGACTATGCGGTCAGTTCCTACAAGTTACATTCGTCCCGTGCGAGGTGTTCGTGACTCCTACGGGGTCGTTTGGGGGTTGGTTTGGGTTTTCACCCTTTAACGGCTTATTTTAAGTCTAAGTGTGATTTTTGAAAATTATCGTCATATTCTCAAACCGGGAGACCCGGGACTACGCGGTCAGTTCCTACAAGTTACATTGATCTCCTGCGAGGTGTTCGTGCCTCTTACGGGGTTGTTTGGGGGCTGGTTTGGGTTTTCACCCTCAAACGGCTTATTTTCAAGCCTAATCTACAAATTTTGAAATTATCATTATATTCTCAAATCGGGAGACCCACGACTACGCGGTGAGTTTGTACAAGTTACATTAGTCCTATGCGAGGTGTTCGTGCCCCTTACGGGGCCGTTTAGGGGCTGGTTGGGGTTCTCACCCTTTAACGACCTGTTTTTAAGTCTAAGTGCTAATTTTTACAAATTATCATCATATTCTCAAATTCGGAGAGCCGAGTCTACGCGATCAGTTCCTACAAGTTACATTGGTCCCATGCGAGGTGTTTGTGCCTCTTACGGGGTCGTTTGGGGGCTGGTTTGGGTTTTCACCCTTTGATGGCTTGTTTTTAAGTTTAAGTGTTGATTTTTACAAATTGTCATCATATCCTAAAATCGGGACACTCGGGACTACACGGTGAGTTCCTACAAGTTACATTGGTCCCGTGTGAGGTGTTCGTGCCTCTTACGGGGTCGTTTGGGGGCTGGTTTGGGTTTTCACCCTCAAACGGGTTATTTTTAAGTCTAAGTGTTGATTTTTATAAATTATCATCATATTCTTAAACCGGGAGGCCCGTGACTACGCTCTCAGTTCGTACAAGTTACATTGGTCCCGTGTGACGTGTTCGTGCCTCTTACGAGGCCGTTTGGGGGCTGGTCTGGGTTTTCACCCTCAAACGACTTATTTTCAAGCCTAATCTACATATTGTGAAATTCTCATCATATTCTCAAATCGGGAGACCCGCGACTACACGGTCAGTTCGTACAAGTTACATTTGTCCTGTGCGAGGTGTTCGTGCCTCTTACGGGGCCGTTTGGGGGCTGGTTTGGCTTTTCACCCTCAAACGGGTTATTTTTAAGCCCAATCTACGTATTTTGAAATTATCATCATATTCTCAAATCGGGAGACCCGTGACTACACGGTCAGTTCGTACAAGTTACATTGGTCTCGTGCGAGGTGTTCGTGCCTCTTACGGGGCCGTTTGGGGGCTGGTTTGTGATTTCACTCCTTTAAGGGCTTGTTTTTAAGCTTAATGGATATATTTTCATATCTTCATATTCTCAAACTGGGAGACCCGCGACTACGCAATCAGTTCGTACAAGTTTCATTGGTCCCGTACGAGGTGTTCGTGCCTCTTACGGGACCGTTTGGGGGCTGGTTTAGGTTTTCAACCTTTAAGGGCTTGTTTTTAAGCTCAATTGATATTTTTTTAAATAATCGTCATATTCTCAAACCGAGAGGTCCGTGACTACACTGTCAATTTGTACAAGTTATATTGGTCTCGTACGAGGTGTTCGTGCCTCTTACGGGGCCGTTTGGGGGATGGTTTGGGTTTTCATCCTTTAAGGGCTTTTTTTTAAGCTTAATTGATATATTTTTAAATTATCGTCATATTCTAAAACCGTGAGGCCCGTGACTACGCGATCAGTTCGTACAAGTTACATTAGTCCCGTGCGAGGTGTTCGTGCCTCTTACGGGGCCGTTTGGGGGCTAGTTTAGGTTTTCACCCTCAAACGGCTTATTTTCAAGCCTAATCTACTTTTTTTTATTAAACATGTATGTTTTCTAATCTTTCTAGCTCTTATAATCAAACAACTATAACCACAAGATGAATCAATCGAATATAAACATTAAGAGATTTACAAACCTGTAGAATCGGTGTGTCGATTTCAACAAAGCCTGCAGACTCTAACGACACGTCAACAGCTTCAAATTCTACCTCTTTGTAGCTCAGGTCGCAACATACATACATCCCCCTGTAAGGGGAAACAAATTATTCATATTGATAAGGCTACTTGTAACACAAATCATTCCATATGAAATTTTTAAACACACGAGTAATAACCTGTCTTAAACTCACAAAATTCTTAAATCATTTTGATCATAGCTATATGTAATATACACAATCAATTTACATGTATCGACTATATATATTGTACGAAGGTATTATACACATCTTATGTAATATACATATTCATTTTGATCATAGCCATTGATTGTGTAGCCATTGATCGTTATTGATTGTGTAGCCAATCAATGGCTAATTTGCAGTGATCAAGAATATGAAATTCACATAATGTAAGGCATGTTCAAGTATATGTGATTGAAAAATAAAATAAACATAAGGAGGTTCACTTGCAATGGGGAAAATGTAAGACCAAATATATATCAACAACATAAAAATTCAACAGAAACTTACATCATCAACGATAATATCAAAATGGCCAAACCCAAATCCAATATCATACTTGTCAACTCCAACACGATACACAACATGCATCATTCTTCTCGTCCTTTTTAACCCATTCTAAAGCTCTATCCTGTGTAGTAGTCGTGCTAGCTTGTGCCATAGTTCCAGCAGTGGTAACTGCCATGCCATTCCCCTCTCCTCGTAACAACTTAGAAGCTTTTAGGCCAAAAATCTGGGACCGTGGAACTGCTGGATAAACATACAAAATCATCAAGCCTGTGATATAATCATCAATTGATCACAATTACTTTAAAATCTTTGAGCACATGGTGAGAAGACCATGTGACCCCAGAATACATGCAATAACTGTATGCATATGGACACAGTAGCATATATGCATACAATATCATATATGCTGCACATATGCAATAACTGTATGCATATATGCTTCATATATGCACACAACAACATATATGCATACAGTAGCATATTTTTCCTCATTTAAAACCAAACATTGCAAAGATGATGTTAAACAACTGCAAATACGCTACTGAGAATAGGCTGGATCGGTTAAAATATGCATATTACAACTTGTAATATGCATATTACAACAGTTGACTGTAATATGCATATTACAGCTGTGATACTCACTATAATATGCATATTACAGTGCATAATATGCATATTACAGTTGTGCGGGTGGGACCCCCTTGCAATTAGGTTGCATCCACTCTCAAGATCCGAGGTCCAAAATGTGTAGGTCATTGACTTTCTTAGAGCCATTTGAACAAGTTAAACGAGAACATGTAAAGAAGAGTAGTACTGGGGATATGTAAAGAGTTGGCATAATTCAGGCCTCTTGTAACGAAAATGAGGAACTCTTTTGTACATTCTTTGAAAAATATAAAGAACAATAGGCAAACAATGGAAGTAGATGAAATATGAAATCACATATAGCTGAAAAAATCAAATGCCAGGTCCAGTTATAGCGAAAATATGAAACTCACATATAGCTGAAATATGAAACCCGCATATAGCACTAACCAGAGGAATGGGTAAGCATTTTATAGAATCTACATAGGTTGGAAGAGGTAGTAACCTCTTAGGCTTAACTCTAGCAATTTCCTTTTTGTCCCAACCATTCAAAGTCATGGCTTAGTTTAGCGATTATTGTTACAACCAACGTTAAATAATAACATCACTCAAAGCTCGAAATCAGTAGTTATGAACTAGCTAATGCATTATGTGTTGAGTTCTTGGTTTTAGATCCAACTTAATTGCGTAGTAGTAAAGGTTGACAAGGGGCTAGAGCATGTAATGATGGAGATTTTGATAACTTACCTAAATATTCACATGTTCATAGTAATGTACCAATTCATTAAGAGTACTAAGATTTTGATAACTTCGCTGGGCAAACTGATTCAAAGGAAAGTGTGTAATATATTTATGATATAAAGATAGATAGGTAGGTTGTATTTCTCTATAATTTAGAAAAGCGAAATTAATGAAAAATTCTGCAATACAAGCAGTAAGGGTGGGTTGTATTTCGCTTTAATGAAATGTCTCTAATCTTGCACACAAGGTTGGTTGTTGGAAGATCAAGATGGTCTCCAGAATCTGATTTGACAAGATCCTTGAGCTGATCTCTCGGTGTTGAAAGGCATGTGTGGAATGTGGCCAGAATTGGAGGTATTGGCGTCGATAGAGAGGATAGGATATTACTCAAGTACTCGATATCCACAGTGAGTTGTTGTGCTCCACGGTCTGTTATGAAATGAATCCCTCGTAGATTCTCCATATATAGAGTGAGAGCACCCTCTACAACCTTGAACATCCATTCAGTAGTAAAAAATTAGGCCTCAACATCATTTGCATCACTGTTCGAAAATCCCTCAATAAGCAGCTCTAACTGCTGGGGCAAAGTAAGAAGACATTCACCAACACTGGTCACATACGAATGGGGGTTTGCACTAAAGCTTGGGAAGTGAAACACACTTTGTTCCTTGACTGCAGACCAAATGGGTAGATGTGACACATCATTGAATCAATGTATTACTTTCAATATGAGGAGATCATAGACGAGCTAATTCATGGTATCTGCAAATGGTGCAACTCTTTGAGATGCGACTAAAAGCGCATGAAACCGGGGATCTTTATACCGCTCTAAAAGGCTAAAGAGTTTCCGAGACTTTTCAGGAAAATTAATAAGTATCAAGGTTGCCACGTCCAAGGCGGCCCTTCTAACTGATGATAAGTCCCCACTTTAGTAATCATCATCAGCCATATGTGACTAGTTTTGGTCAATACATGAATAATATACTGATTGAGACAAGTTGTGCTCAATCTAGAAATAGTAGCTCTCAAGGAAGCTTTGAAGACTGTAGACCTTCTTGTTAAACAATCTATAATTGTGAGAATTTGCAATGAAACTTGGACATAAGACCACTCCTCATCCTTCGATATCAACTCAACTTTACGAGTTCCTTCCTTTCTGTCCAATCCAAATTCCTTCTTAGAACCAACATCATCAGCGGTAGCATCAACTCCGCATATAGCTCTGAGTGATTTTAGTATTTCTTGTAGGGTGGAAATGTATTGTAACATTACATCATCAAGGGTGAGAATTAGCGCATTTGCTTCTAAACCGCAAGTAAAGTTTATGCACCTCTCAACAGCTGTTTCAAGAAGTACAATGACATGTGGGATGGACTCTTCCATCCTTCAAACAATTTCACTGAGTTCGATTCACTGGGCCCCAATGCCGCGAGTAACTGCTTCTCTAAGATCTATCACATCTGTCAATTGAGGCTGAACCATTGTGTCCAGTCTATCGTCTATCCTCTAGGACTTTAAGTTGCTTCAGAACATTGGCAAATTCAGCAACCTCCCCAATAACAGACAAGCAGTGTAAAATGTTGGCCAAATTCTCCACAGGCCGAGAAAGATCACCGCTTGCAAAAACATCTTCCACGGTGGAACTTAATTGAGTTAGCCCGCAGAATCCTGCAAGGTCTCATATGCAGCTTCAATTCTCCACTTAACTGTATCAATCTTGGCAAGGGTATCTATAGATTATACTGAGGTTACCTCTACCTTTTTGAGCTTTAGGAGGATGGAGGAAATAGATTAATGGAGAGAGAGGACGTCATCATGGAGACGGATGACGTAGCGGGTGGCACGGGGTCAAAAACTTAGTTAGAAAGCTGGAATGAGAGAGTTGTCCAAAAATTTAGTATCATAATTTTTTTAGGGTATTTTATATTTTAGTCAAGTGTACTCAATTTTGGCACACTTTAAAACAGTGCCAAATTTTGGCACTGTTTTAAAGTGTGCCAGATTGTTATTAAACCATGCCAAAATTTGGCACAGTTTTAAACTGTGCCAGATTTTTAATATCAGGGTGTGCCAAATTGCTGTTTTTGGTGTAGTGTATTCTCAAATTATCATCGTGTTCACAAATCGAGCATCCCGTGACCATACGGTCAGTTCCTACGAGTTACATTTATCCCATGCAAGGTGTTGGTGCCTCTCATAAGGCAATTTGGCGGGTGTTTTGGGGTTTTGCCCTCTAAAGCCATGTTTTCAAGCCTAAGTGTAGATATTCTAAATTTATCGCGATGCTCTCAGATAGAGAGTCCCGTGACCACGCGGTTAGTTCCTATGAGTTATATAGGTGACTTGCGAGGTGTGGGGTCCTCACGGGGCCATTTGTGGGGTGTTTTAGGGTTCTTCCCTCTAACACCATATTTTCAGGACAAATCATAAATATTCTCAGAATATTGTCGTTCTCTCAAATTGGGGGTCCCGTGACCATGTGATAAATTCTAACTAGTTACATTCTCCCGTGTGAGTTGTGTGTTCCTCTTATGGTGTCGTCTCGGGGGTCATTTTTTGCCCTCTAACGCCATGTTTTCAAGCCTAAGTGTAGTTATTCTCAAATTATTATCGTGCTCTCAAACCGACAGTCCCGTGACAACATGATAAGTTGTTATATGTTACATTGGTCCTGTGCGAGTGTGGGTGCCTCTCACGGGGCCCTTTGGTTGGTGTTTCAGATTTTCTCCTTCTAACGCAATGGATTTAATCTTAAGGGTAGATATTTCTAAATTATCACCACACTCTCAAACTGGGCGTGACCATGCAATCACCTACTATGAGTTACATTTGTGCCGTGCGAGGTGTGAGTGCCTCTTATGGGGCTTTTTGGGTGGTCTTTCTGGGCTTCGCCGTCTAACGCCATGTCTTCAAGCCTAAGTGTATATCTTTTGAAATTATCATCTTTCTCTCAAACTGAGAGTTTTGTGACGAAACGGTCAGTTCCTACGAGTAACATTGGTCCGTGCGCGTTGTGGGTACCTCTCACGGGGCCGTTTGGGGGGTGTTTCAAGGTTTTGCCAGCTAACGCTATTTTTTCAAGACAAAGTGTAGATATTCTCAAATTCTCATCGTGCTCTCAAACTGGCGGGGCCCATGACCACGCATTCAGTTCCTACAAGTTACATTGGTCCCGTGAGAGTTGTGGGTGCCTCTCACGGGTCCTTTTTGGGGGGATTTGTTTCGGGGTTTCGCCATCTAACCCCATGTTTTTCAGGCCAAAGTGTAGACATTCTCAAATTATCATCATACTCTCACGCTAGGGGGCTCATGACCACACGGACACTGCATACGAGTTTCATTGGTGCCGTGCGAGGTGGGGGCGCCTCTTACGGGGCCATTTAGGGTGTGTTTTGGGCTCTCTAACGCCATGCCTTTAAGCCTAATTCTAGATCTTCTAAAATTATTGTCGTTCTATCAAATTGGGAGTCTAGTGAACACGCGATTAGTTCCTACGAGTTACAATGGTGACATGCGAGGTGTGGGTGCTCTCAAATCGGGAGTCCGTGCTCTCAAATCGGGCGTCTTGTGATCATGCGATCAGTTTCTACGAGTTACTTTGGTCCCATGTTAGGTGTTGGTGCCGCTCACATGGCCATTTGGGGGGGTGTTTTGGGGTTTCACCCTCTAATGCCATGTTTTCAAGCCTAAGTATAAATATTCTCAAATTATCGTCGTACTCTCAAACTGGGGGTCCCCTGACCACGCGGTCAGTTTCAACGAGTTACATTGGTCTCGTGAGAGGTGCTGGTGCCTTTCACAGGGCCGTTTTAGGGGTGTTTTGGAGTTTTTCCCTCTAAGGCCATGTTTTTAAGTGTATATATTCTCAAATTATCGTTGTGCTCTCAAACCGGGTGTCCCGTGACCATGCGGTTAGTCCTATGAGTTATATTGGTCTCGTGTGAGGTGTGGGTCACAGGGTCATCTGGGGGATGTTTCGAGGTTTTGTCCTCTAACGTCATGTTTTTCAAAACTAAGTATAGATATTCTTATAATATCATCGTGCTCTCAAATCGGGGTCCCGTGACCACACTGTCAGTTCCCCGGAGTTACATGGGTCCTGTGCGAGGTGTTGGTTCTTCTTAGAGGGTCATTTGGCATAAGGTATATTTTCCCACTTGTGCTATAATCTAAACTCCCCTTTTCTTGGAGTTTTACCTTTCTGAAGTATCTTCTCTTTGACTTAAAAAAATAGGTCCTGTTTGGCAAGAAAATTTGCCTTTTCTGGCCTTGCCTTACCAAATGCAACGTGTTGTAAAGCTCATTGAAATTATTCTAGAAAGGAGTCTCAGATATTATGATGCATTTTTTCGCTTGGAGTTTTGATAAAGTATTATAAACATGACCCCTATCATTACGGGGAGTGTGGCCTTCATCAAGAACCACTAATCCAGGATACTCAAATAGTATTTTTCCCCATTCTTGATGTTTCTCATGTACAACACTCCTTTACCCTTTCTTTGAGTGTTCCTTCTCCATGATTTTCTCGCTGACAAAATTTTCATACAAATTATATCTTATTCCTAGGACACTTTGGTATTTCTGCCATGAATACAACTTTGTCACCCATACAACATATTTACTCTGACACCTATTCTTTTGGAGAAGCTTAAGATCTATGTATTCCTTTCCAAATTTCTCAGGATTGTTGAGGTTATGAATTGGGTATTTCCTGATTTTTATTTTTTGACAAAAAAAGGAAAGTTAATTTCTTATTTCATAACCTCAAAAATCTTGAGAAATCTAAAAATGAAAATATAGATCTTATGCTTTTTCAAGAGAATAGGTGTGAGAGAAAGAAGTCGTATGCGTGACAAAGAAAGGAAAAAGGAGTGTTGTAAATGAAAAGCATCAAGAATGGAGGACAATACTATTAGAGTGTCCTGGATTGGTGGTTCTTGATTAAGGCCACACTCCCCCATAATGAGAGGAGACGTATTTGGAATAATCTATCCAACCCCAAATGGCAAAACGCATAATATTATCCAGGACTCCTTTCCAGAATAATTTTAATGACCTCTGCAACATGCTACATTTGGTAAGGCCGAAAAAGGCGGAATTTCTTGCCAAACAGGACCCATTTTCTAAGTCAAAGATAAGATACTTCAGAAAGGGAAAAGCCAAATTTAAGGGGGATTTGGTTTGCAATACAAGTGGGAAAATTCTTGTGAGAGGTGTTGGTGCCTCTTACGGGGCCGTTTGGGGGGGGGGGGGTGTTTCGGTGTTTCACCCCTAATAACATGTCTTTAATTTTAAATCTTGATGTTTTCAAATTAACGTCGTATTTTGAAATCGGGGATCCCGTGATTAACTTACAGCCCAAAACTAACAACAAGCCTATAACCAATAATTGTCCCCTACTCCTTATAACATATTATCCAATAACAAGCCAACAACCAAACCAAACAAAATCAATAATTATCCCGTACTCCTTCTATCATCTAAAAGATTTAAAACATAATGAATATCAATTATATAACTACTTTAGTTAAAGTAAAGAGTACCTGGTTCCTGCAATCTATAACATACTATCAAAAGTTAACTTACATAAATCATATTAAACATTCGTAAAAGTAACTAAACATGCATACATCAAAGTAAATCACTAATACAATGTCAATATCATAATAGTATAAAAATGAGATTGACATGGATAAAATAATATTTTGATACTCAATCTTCCTCTAAATCAACTAAAAAATCCTTCAAATTAGGTTTTCCATCACGGTCTGACTGGAACTCTTTTGGAGCCTTTAATGCATCCACTTTAGTAGTCATACCCTTTATTGTATTCACAAAAACATACCAATTGCCATAGTTTATGCACTTGGAGTATAATACCTTCTTTACGTTCTGAAATGCACAAATAAAAGTCTTGTCGACTATGCGATCTTTACACTTCCTCTTTGATAAATCTACCATAATAAGTTTGGAGTCAGTATGAACTTTGCAAGCATTCTTTGTATCATCCACCTATACCCAATCATAATCGAATATGGTTTATATGAAATCTAGGTAATCAAATTCTAGGATCTGTTGGATTATTCCATAATAGGTTAGCACCGTATTCTTTGGATTTTTATCTCTTTTGCTAGCCATACAGGTTCTCAAGGATGAAATTGATATTCCATTGTTCTGCATCAAAATCTTTTCCTCATATGGATATGAAATGAAATAAAAACTGTCGGTGCGGAATTTTTTAAACTCTTTCTCACGAAAACTAAGACCTTTTTCTTCACGTGCAAGTCTCGAAGAGACATCACCTCTCTGTATATGCTGCATTTATTAATTAATTTATATTAGGGCATTTTTTTACCACGCATGAATAAATAACCACACACATAAGATGTGAAAATTACCTATTTTGACACCCATTCCCTAAAATCAATTGTCGTTCAATTTATCATTTGATTTTGGGAAATTTTGTTCTCGTACTTCCTACCAGTAAATTGTAGATTTTAGATCATAAAATATAAAAAATATATAATCAAAGAAGAAGAATTCAGTAGATACTAACTTTCTCCAGTCTTCGACTTCATCTTGCGATTGAAAGACATAACGAGCTGCTCGCTCGTATTATAGATTTGTGATTTTCACCTCTTTAGGGTTCCTAAAAGTCAATTCATCCTCAAACTCGTTATGTTCCTCGATCACTCATTCTCTACAAGGATTGAACCTCTTCACCTCTTGTTCTGGCATATGTTCCCTAGCGTATAGCGTTGATTCCACAGTTACATATTCTTCAGCAAATGACACTCCAATATACCGTGTATACTTTACATAATCTTTGAAGGTTTTCATCAAGCACTCAAAAGGATACATCCAACGATACCTAAGGGGACCACATAATAAAGCTTCAGCGCATAAACACACAATTAGGTGGATGCTGATATCGAAGAACAACAGAAAAAAATATTTTTCTAGTACACCAACTGCCTCGGCTAAAGTTTATTTCATAGCTTCAATGATACTTCTGTTTACCACTTGTTTTCTTCATATCCTCGAGAGAAGCAGCAACATTTGGAGACAAAAGGGATTTTAATATCTTTGAAATTTTGATCAAGATGGAGACTATTGTGGAGAAGACACTACATGAATATGGAGACTTTTGACAAAATATGATTATCCCAAATCATCCTTGATGAAAATTGAATGCAATCCCTTTTTTGAATAAAATCCCAGGCTATTTTAAAAATAAATCATTTATCAACCCAAGAGTGAATAGCCATGAATAATACATTTTGGGTTTGAGAGCTGCCAAATTTCTTGCATTCTTTTCCAGGTGGGGCTAAATAAATTGATTGAGATTTTAAAGTTAGTGATTGCCATTTTTTGTATTTCTTGTTCATAAAATCAACCCATAAAGTTTGATTTTGCAAAAAGTTAACCCACAATCTGCAGATGTAGACTTTGCAAATATAAAAAATATCTCGCATCCCTAAACCCCATTCTTCTTTAGGCAAACAGATTTTACTCTATGCAATCGAGTGATGCTTGTGAATTTCATCTTGCATACCCTAGAAAAAATTGGCACTGACTTTATCATGGTCACAAACGAGACCTAAAGTAGGCGAGATAGAAGCGAAGATGTGAAGAACCATTGTTTGCAGCACTGATTTATTAAGGACAACTCTACCTGATCGTAACAAACTTCTACTATTCAAAAATGAAATTATGTCCGTAGACTTACCAATAATGGGATTAAAAATAGACTTACATTTTCTACCAATAAGTAGCGAAACTCCCATTATTTAGTAGGTAAATATTATTGTTGAAAGCCCATAAGGATTTTAATCTTGGAAGCTCTAGTATGATTGCATTTAGCCGGAGTGATAAAGCATATTTTCCTTTATTAACAATCTATCTCGAGTTTTATTCATACATGGCTAGAAATGTCATGAAGTTAGAGAACACACTTTTGTGTCCGTTGGTGAAAAAGAGGATATCATCTGCGAAGGATAAGGAAGTAATAAGAGGGCATATACTGGGAATGGATAAGTGTTTTTATCTTGACTAGTTGAGCCCAATTCAGAATCTTGTAGTTAAGAGCTTCACTAGCTACGAAAAATAAGATCAGAGATAGGGGATCGCCTTATCGGACTCCACGATTTGATTTAAAGAAACGACTTGGTTTTCCACTTATCAGAATAGAATACCAGCAATTTAAAATTATCCTCCAACTCAAGTCAATCCATAGTTCGGAAAAATCAAAAGCTCTAAGGACCTTGATGATAAATTTCCATGATAAACGATCATAAGCTTTGGACACATCTAGATTTATGACAACGTTTCCTCCACGAGCTTGTTTATTAAAGGAAGAAAATAATTCTTGATCCAACAATATGTTGTCCGAGATTGAACACCCTTTAATAAATCCTGCTTGAGATGGAGAAATAATGTTAGGAAGGATACTCCTAATTCTGTTGGCAAGAATTTTTTAAATGATTTTATTTATAAAGTTACAAAGACTAATGGGTCTGAAATCTTTGCAAGAAATGGGATTATCATTTTTAGGTATCAAAATAATGTTGGTTGAGGACCAACATGTTGGAATTTCATCTCCAAGAAAATAAGATTAGATTGCCAAAATTAAATTCTTTTGGATGATATTCCAATAATTTTGAAAAAATGACCAATTGAACCAATCCGGATCTGCAGCACTGTTTTTTTCAAGAGAAAAAATTGCATTCTTGGTTTTTATTTCTGATGGAACATTCGAAAGCATATATATTGGTGTCCTTATTAATAAGCTTAGGAATGTTATAAAAAATAGAATCATCATTAGTGAAATTTGAGTAGGTGCCAAGGAGGGATTGAAAATGATTAATGGCTTCATCCTCAATATCAACATTTTTATAAAGATAATCACCTGAATCATTTTTAATTATGCGGATGGCTAGATAATTTAATTTTTTTTAACCAGAGAATGGAAGTAAGCTGAATTTCGGACACCCCATTGAGCCCATTTGATGTTCGCCTTTTGCTTCTAGTAAATTTCCTCAATTCTGAGTTCTTTGTTGAATTTTGCAATAGCCTTTTGCCGCTTCTCTATTCTCCCTTGATGGATTTAAATCGTAGGTCGCTTATTATAAGGACATATTTTTATAAGTCCGTTATCAATTTATTATGTCATATACCGCCACACCGTCGAAGACCATTCAAGAGCTATCTACATCAAGAAGGATCCGAACTAATCAAGTTCTTCATCAAAAAGACTCCGCAAAGTTTACTTTGGTAAGGTTATGTTTTAAATACCTTAACTTTACACTTAGAGCTTTTGGGATATTTTTATAAAATATTTTCTAAGTGTTGGAGCGGAATTTTTTCGTTAAATTTAAGAATGAGTAATTTTTAATAAGTGTTGGAGCGTACCTCGATTTTGATGCCCATGTCGTTCAAGCGAGATAGCCATCTCGTTGGAGCGACATAGGTATGTTGCGAGATGTCATTTGAATGACATATGTAAGTCTTTCGCGCGAGACCTTTATCTCATTCGAACGAGCACGGTTTTTGAGGCGACATGTTTTTCTATAAAAACTCATTCTATGGTTTCGTTTTATTTCACAAGACTCAGCGTTTTACAGAATAGAAAAACTGTGAAAGCAGAATTCTTTTGGCTTCTTCCTTTTAGAGTTTAATCCCTTTTTGTTTTCGATTCACATTTAGTGAATTGTTTTGGTGTTTGAAGAACACACTTTGCTGTTGTTTACTCTTGTAGGGAGGATAACCTACACCGAGAAGACTGCGTGTTTAGGAGTGCGATCTTTGTGGTATAGCTACGTGTGAACCATTGCTGTTTTTTTTCTAGCCGTTGCTTTAGAGGTTTGTCGAAGACACTGTGCGTTACTCTTGTGGGCAAAAGAAAAATTGTATGTAAGTCAATGGTCTTGCAAACTTGTCAGAGTTCTAGAAATAAAAAAGGTTTTGCCCTTCGGGGATTTTTCCTTAAACTTTGTCACATGATTGATTTATTTATGGATTGACACATGCACACACGTAGTTGAATGGTTTGGGGCTGATTTTATTTTGTTTAAAAATAGACTCTAATTAAATAAAGTTTAATTGGAAACTTCCGAATTTATTTAATCAATTATCACACACCGCATTTTATCATGATTTTTCAAATTGGTATCAGAGCGGGTTACGCTAATTTATTGTGTGATCTTTGTTTTTCGTAAAATTTGTGTGATATTGATTTTTTTGAAAAATGAGTTTTGTGAAAAATCGCAATTCTTCAATGGAACGTTCATTTAATAAGGTGCCTATTTTTTATGGGAATAATTATGCCTATTGGAAAGCTCGAATGAAATCTAGTTTAAAAGCCATTGACGAACGTGTTTGGTTGCTTTGTGAAAATGGGTGGACTCCTCCCACCGTCACCGTTGATAATATCACCTCTTTAAAACCCATGTCATCCTGGACGGAAGATGATTATAAAATGTCTAATTTTAATTCCTGTGATTTGAGTGCTATTTCTGGAGCCGTCACTCCCGACGAGTTCCATCGAATTATGACGTCCACCACGTCTAAAGAGGTATGGGAGGTTTTGAAATTGACACATGAGGGTACGAACGCGGTTAAAGAATCAAAATTACCAAATTTGGCCACCCAATTTGAGACTATCACCATGGCTAAGTCTGAATGCTTTGATGATTTTTTTGCACGTTTGTCGGACATTGTTAACACATGTTTTAATTTTGGTGAGGTGATTGATAACACGCATGTTGTTAAAAAGATTTTGAGATCTCTTCCAAAACGCTTTATTCCTAAAGTCACTATTTTGAACTCTTTGGGAAATTTGAAATCACTTAATTTGGAAGAACTTGTAGGAGATCTTCAAACCTATGAGATTGACATGTATTCCAAAACCATTAAGGCTAAGGATAATGACGTTGCTTTAAAGACTCATTTTAAGAAAAAGAAAGAAAAAGTTTGTGAGTTCGATTCGAAGGAAGATTTTGATTTTAATGATATGGCCTTGTTTGCGAAAATTTTTAAAAAGTTTCTGAACTTGAACAAAAATAATTCTTCCAATAAGAGATTTTTTAAGAAAAATAAAAAGGCCAAAGAAAGCGGTGAGGAAGAGAAGGAGAGAGAAAAATAAAAGGAGAGTGAAGAAAATTTAGAAAATTTGACGTGTTTTGAATGTGGGGGTAAAGGGCATAAGGCGTATGAGTGTTCCACTAGACTTAGGAGAGAAGGAAAGAAAGTAGCTATACCAGCCACACTTAGTGACATTGACATAGAGGTTTTTGATTCGGGTGATGAAAAAGAGCACGGTATGTGTGTCGGGTTTTTAGCTAGTTGGGTTAGCACATCTAGTTTGGATGGAGGTGAGGGGACTAGTTCTAGTGAGACCCCATAGGAGGAGGATTTGAGTGTTTCTAGTGCGGATGAGAGTGAATCTGAGAGTGTAAATGAAAGTGACCTCCAAAAAGCCTTTAGAGATTTGTACACTGAGACCTTGAAAACAAAGATGTATAATAGAGATTTAGGTCATTGGGTTTTATATTTGGAGAGAGAGAAGGAAGTTTTAAAAAGGGAAAAGTGTGATTTGACCAACATGGTGTCTAGTCTGACGACACGTGTATCCCAACTCGAGAGTGATCTCGAACGTGCCCGGGAGGTCAAAACCCTTTAGAGAACGCATCTAAGAAGGTTGGAAAGATGTTTCTCAATCCCATTTTGGGTAAATGTGAGAAGTTAGGAATAAGTCATGATGGTGCTTCTACTTTCCATGTAGTACCCGAGACAGTTCCCACTTTAGTGTTAGATTCAGGTGAGTCTCACCCTAACCCACCTAGGCATCCCATTCCTATTAGGAGAGTGCGTCCTAGAGTTTTTGAGAGAGCTGTTTCTAGGCCTATTTATGTTTGTTCACATTGCAAGAGGAAAGATCACCTTAAAGAATTTTGTTTTGAGTTGGGTTATGTGTCACATTTTGCTACTACACGTGTTTCTGCCACACATACACCCACACATGATTCTTTACATGCTCCCGTTGACTACATGAGAGAGTTTGCACATTTAGGGGAGAAAGTTAAGTTTTTGGTCAAAACTTCACAAGATTTGATGGAGGTTTTTCATAAGTTGGCACCACCTTTGGAAAACCCCTCCGCACCTAACGATTGAAATTTCACTTGTTTACTAGCATAGGATGTTTTTCATGATGACATTATTTGCCTATTGCCGTTATGTATCATTTTTGTATGTTTTTCCTTTTTGAAAAAATTTGAAAAATACAAAAAGATTTTTTTTATAAAATTTTTGAAAAAACCAAAAAGATTTTTATATTTGGTTTGCACCGTTTATGAATGGACACCTAGGATGATCGAGTCACAACATCATTCCATTTTTTTCATGCGGCTATTTGATAGTGTTTTTGAGACAATAGGTCAATTCACCCATATGCTTTATAATGTTTGGAATCATTGAGATGTAATTAAGTGTTACTTCCTACATGTTTGACTCATGATTTCCTTTATTGCACACATGCACGAATTTGTTTGATTATTGTGCTTGTCTAATCACATGTTGGTTGGGTGTTTTCACTTCAATCATATCCTTAAAATGAACCAAGCGCGATAAAACTTGATAAGAAAGTTGTGCATGTAAGAGCCGTTTGTGATTTTGTGTGCTTTGTTTGAAAACGGTGAAGGGCTACGAAAGATTATTTTTTATCCTTTGCAATTAAGCCGCCGTTTATGTTGGACCTAAAAAATTGAGGAATTTTATTATCCGGGGTCCAAAGTGGTTTAAAAGAGCCCGAAAAAAGTTGAAGGCAATAAAAAGAAATTCATGCCAATTAGGTTTTCGCACCGATTCTCCGAAGTTTGAGAATTTAGTTTATACACCTCTAAAAGAAAATATATATGAGGGTGTTTGGATGGAGAATTAAAATGGGTTTTCACGTCCTTGAAAATCTTGAAAAAATGCTAAATAGTTTTGGACGTTATTGATGTGGAAATCACTTTGACTTCGATTTGTTGATTTTCATAAGATAATGTCATCTAAATTCAATAATTTTTACACCTAAGGATACTTTTGATGTTCATTCGTTAGGGGTACACGTATGCATCGTGCACATATGATTGATTGAGTTGATTTACCTATCGAATGTGTTCACACCCATTCATTCCATTTCCATGACTTGGTTGTTTTAGTTTAAATCCATGGTGTGATTTTTGGTATCTTACTTTTGTATGAAAATTTTGAAAAATAAAAAATAGTTTGTGAATGTTTTTGAGACATACCTTTGCATGCGCGTTGATTGATTCATATTTTCTATGCAATTTTTTCTTCTTATCAGTCTATTTGGGGACATCATAAAAAGGGGGAGAAAGAATTATCATGTTATGGGGGAGTTTCTGCATTATGGAGGAGATTTAATTTACCAATGATTTATTCTTATATCATTTCAAATTCGATGCGTCACGAAGGCTTTTGCTTTATCTCATGTGTGTAGGTACAAAGATTGAAGATCATGATGTTGCACACCCTGATGAGAAAAGCTTTGAGAAGATTTGACGAAGATATTTGAAGAACAGTTTGAGAACTTGCAAATTTATTCACGGGAGGGTAGATTTGTATAGGCATTTTGTTTTTTAATAATTCGGATTTTTATGTATGTACCATCATAGACATAGGAGGAGATTTGTCCCGTTATCAATTTATTATGTCATATACCGCTATATCGTCGAAGAGCATTCAAGAGCCATCTACATCAAGACAGATCCGAACTAATCAAGTTCTTCATCAAAAAGACTCCGCAAAGTTTACTTTGGTAAGGTTATGTTTTAAATACCTTAATTCACACTTAGAGATTTTGGGATATTTTTATAAAATATTTTCTAAGTGTTGGAGCGAACTTTTTTCGTCAAATTTAAGAATGAGTAATTTTTTCTAAGTGTTAGAGCGTACCTCGATTTTGACGCCCAGGTCATTCAAGCGAGATAGCCATCTCGTTCGAGCGACACAGGGATGTCGCGAGATGTCGTTTGAACGACATATGTAAGTCATTCGTGTGAGACCCTTATCTCATTCGAACGACCACGATTTTTGAGGTGGCGTATATTTCTATAAAAGCTCATTCTCTGGTTTCGTTTTGTTTAAGAAGTCTCAGCGTTTTACAAAACAGAAAAACTGCGAAAGTAGAATTCTTTTCGCTTCTTCCTTTTAGGGTTTAATCCCTTTTTTTTTCAATTCACAAAACTCCCATTTGCTTTAGTGAACTATTTTGGTGTTTGAAGAACACACTTTGCTGTTGTTTACTCTTGTGGGGAGGATAATCTACACTGAGAAGACAGAATGTCTAGGATTGTGGTCTTTGTGATATAGCTGCGTGTGAACCATTGATGTTTTGTTTCTAGCCGTTTCTTTGGAGGTTTGTCAAAGACACGGTGCGTTACTCTTGTGGCAAAAGCAAGATTGTATGTAAGTGAATGGTCTTGTAAACTTGTCAGAGTTCTAGAAATAAAAAATGTTTTGCCCTTCGGGGATTTTTCCTTAAACTTGTGCCGCATGCTTTATTTATTTATGGATTGACACACGCACACACGTAGTTGAATGGTTTGGGGCTTATTTTAGTTTGTTTAAAAATAGACTCTGAATCAATAAGGTTTAATTGGGAACTGGCGAATTTATTTAATCAATTATCACACACCGCGTTTTATCACGGTTTTTACTTATTTAATGATGATTTCATCTTCTATAATTTGAACCCTGTTAAAAATGTTAGAGAACTCTTCTTTATTCCATGTTTGGAGAGCTTTCTTCACAATTTTTAGCTTTTCATAAAAAACTTTCATAGGGATGCCTTCCACCTTTGTGTTCCAATCATTAGAAACCACTGAATGAAAAGATTTATGGGTTGTCCACATAGGTTGAAAGCAGAACTGCTTTGGATTCTTATCACTAGAGAATCTCAATTTTAGAATCATTGGGGAGTGATCGAAATTTGTTCAATTCAAACATTTCACTGATGAAAAATAGTCGCCTTTGAACCAACCTTCACAGCCCATAATGCGATCCAATCTGGCATAGATTCTCGCATAACTAACTCGGTTATTACACCAAGTAAAGTGAGATCCACTATAAGCTACTTCTTTTAATCCAGCTTGAATCATGGCTGGATTAAAATCAACAATGGATTGTTGATCCAGCATGTTCCCTCCAAGTTTTTCGTCTTGAGATATAATATTGAAATCTCCTCGAAGAATCCATTTATCAAAGTTTAATGATGACAAATGATTTATTACTCCCCATAAATTTATGCGCTCTTCTTTATTACACCTTGCATAAACTGAACTAAAAACAACATTCCCTCATAATTGAGGAAGATTGAGAAAAATAGTTACAAGTTGTGAAGTATCACTAACAATGTGGATTAGACATGAAAATTTCCACATAATCCATATTTTGCTGTTGAAGTTAGAGAGCCCACCTTCAAAATTCAGCTTGCGACATAGATGTTTAAGATTACATTCATCAATCTTTGGTCCTTGGATAGTTACCATAATGATGGAATGCTTCTTGATTATGCGCTTGAGCCTTCCAATAGAAGAATTGTTTCCAACTCTTCTAATATTCCAGAATATCGAATTAATCATGAGTGTTTGACTGCGATAAAGTTTTTGAGGCTTGCCTTCCAGCTCAAGTTTGAATTATTAAAATTACACTGAAACCTTTCTTCTTGTTTTTTTTTCTTTTCGATGATCTCCCACTAATACAGACGGAAGATTTTTGGTCCATGGATAATGGTTTTTCAATAGGAATAATGATTTCAAGATTGGCAGTTTTTGAAACTGGTGGAAAAGTGTGGGTAGAAGAAGGCTGGTTTGTGGTTTTAAGGTCATGATTTTTGGGACGAATGGATTTTTGGAGAAAGGGAAATTTTTGGGTTAGGATTTTTGAGAAGTCTTGTAATTCTGCTTTGGAAATTGGGTCGGTTTCAACTTGACCCCTTAATAGAATGTCATCATTTGATTTCCATAAAGGTTTCTTGCTAGAAATGGGGATGTTGACTAAGGGTGGGGTAGAGGAAAGATTTTTTGGACATGTTGGATTATTTTTGAAAATTTTAAAATGATGGGAGCGACATCACTTAACTCCTGATCTTCAGCTTCACATAACAAAATTTCAAACTGATTATGGATATCCACCGGGTCTTCCGAACTGTTTGAGAAAGTCTCCTAATTTTGTGCAATTTCTTCCACCCCCACAAGATCTTCTTCCATAAAACTCGGAATGCAAACCTCTTTGGTGGCTATTTATTTACCGGTGTTTAGGAGCCTCCCAGATAATGATGTTGATGCTAGACCATGAATGGTGATTTCTTAAATGTTCATTGGCATCTTTCCTTTGTCTATGTCTTCATAGCATGGCTGCCCAAAAACTGGCAGTGAAGGTCCTTTGTTAGGTTGTCTTTAAATCTGAACCCCTATCCGTTTAGGGTTTACAAGTGGTTTTATTAATTTATATGCCTTCAAGGATTGGCCATTTCCTCTATTAATTACTGCCTGCTATTGATTCTTAGGCGGGGCATCCGCCTTCTGTCCTTCAGTATCTTTTTCGAAGCAATAATTTGCTTCAACATGACCCATCTTCGCACATACAATACAGTACATTGGAACATTCTCATAAACAATTCTTTGCCAAAATATCTTCTTTTCATAGCATATTCGAAGTCTGTTAGGCAGTTTTTTAGCAACATCAATCTCAACGTAAATTCTAGCTTGATTGGGTCTAGTAACATCAGTAGTGGCTTCATCAGTCTTGAGGGGGTTACCAATTAAATTTGTAATGGAAAATAAAGTTGGTTTCGCAACTAAATGAACAGGGAGGTGGGGTAAAGACAACCAAATAGGAAGAATAGAGCTATCTTCTCAAGGGAAAAAATCATAAGTGCATTTTATGACTTTCATAGGAGATCTATATATATACCATTGTTCTCGCAACCATAATCTCATGTAATCTTCTTCACAAAAAAGCTTAATGAGAATGTGTTTCTCATCAAGTAATCCTATTGAAAACACATTTTGAGAGAAAAAGTTGGAAATACTTTACGAATGGTATCCATGGAAGGTTTGTCATAAGAGAATCTTCTAATGAGAGAGTACTTGTAAGGGTCCGCCAGTTTTAAATTTTCCTTTTCTATGAAAGAAATCATTGGTTCACCTTTGAAGCTGTCATAAGTTTTGGGATTAATGATGTGATTTGTATGTGTATTGGAGAATAAAGAAAAAAAGATTTTAGCTTTGTCTCAATCAATGTCAGGTAGTCTTGGATGGGGTTTCAGAGGAGGTACGGATGCCATAGATGGTAGTGATAATAAGGAAAAGGATCTATAGAGAGAAAAGGATGGGGTTTACTATTGTAGGATCGTTTTTTAATCACATTTTCTTCTTTATTTTCATATCTTGTAGATCTAGTGGGCCCCTCTCTTTATTTAGAATGAGATACACCCAAACATTTTCCTATCAGATGTTCTGCAACATTCTTCTCTGTGTGCATCACATCAACTACATGCCTTACAAAATGATCTTTCCAAAATAGAAAAATCAAAAAATATTGATTGCATGTACCACGTCTTCACTTTACTAGGGTCGTCCGGATCCCCCCTAGCTTTACGCTTTAGGCTTACAGTGTGGGGGTGTTTGCCTATGAACTTATTCCCCGCAGTCGAAGTCGTCGCCTTCTCCTCGATATGCTAGCAAGAAAGTAGTAGGTGGCATTCTGCGCTTGTGATCGAGAGACAGAAAGTTAGATTTTTCGTTCCTAAAAGGGTAACTGGTCGGTAAAATCTGCAATGACCCGTATAACTCATCTTACTTCTATGTTTTAGCCAACATGCTTCAGTTTTCTCCCCACATATGGGACATCCATAATAACCATGAACATTACAATCGAAAAAGGTCCCATAAGCTGGAAGGTTGTGGATCGCCGACATCACCATTATTTTAACTGTGAACTCTTCACCCTTATGAGATTCCAACGACGTCACGCTTTTATGCCACAAATCTTTATGTTCTTTGATTAATGGTGCTAAAAGTATATCAATATCATCGCTGGGAGCCTTCGGCTAAGGTTTCAACAAAGATGATAATGGGAACTCCTTTCTCATGCATAGTGTCGGAGGGAGACTTAAAGGTGCCAATAAAACTGGCCAATAACTTTAGCTAGTACTTAAATTACCAAAATGGTTAAACCTATCGGTTGAGATTGCCAGATGAATGTTGCGCGATTCCTTTGTGAATTCATGGAGTTATGCATTTCAAATTTGCCAGATGGGTGAATTAAATGGATGACGAATCAGATTCCCACCCACCTCGCATCGAGGGTTCCATGTCATGTCCTTCGCTATCCGGGGTACAGTAAAAAACCATTTTAACTGTGACCCAAGGGGAAAATACTTCAAAACCTTTTGTGGGGTTTGCGAGCACTTGGGATTTTTTTACAGCTTTGTCCTTTACATTCTCACAAACCACATATCTCGGCTCATTGCATATAGGACATTCATTCTTCTCTTCGTGCTTGTTACGGTACAATGTGCAATAATATTTTCATGCATGAATAGATTTTTATTTAAAACCCAAACCCTTTAAGTTCTTCTTAAGAGAATTGTGTGGTGACATGTTCGCTTTTGGGAGAATATCTTTAACCAACTTAAGAATTTTGGTTACGCTGTTCCCAAACAAACCAAATTGACTTTTCAAATTATGCAAGTCAATCATTACATATAATACCTAGTGATTTTCATTGCAATTTTTATACAATGGTCTAGCCTCATCGGCTTCAACCGTATGTATTCCCGTTCTCCAGGTAGTTCAACATCCAATTGTTCATTTACTTGGTCATAATGGGCATTATTTGTATTCATAGGTTGGTGGTTTTTATGGTCGTGAAGTCTGTAACATTAATTAAGTTGGTCAATGGACGATGTGCTGGTGAATCATATACCACTTCCACCCATTGGGGTTCCGTTATGCGGTCGGGTACCGACAATTCTTTCGGAACATAAGGTATATTTTTTTCACCACGGTATATTCATATTTTATAGTCTTGATAGATTCCCCGCTTTATTAAATGCAACTCAACATCTTCCAATGACTTACATTTTCCATTCATACAACGGGTGCACGGACACGGAATCTTGTCACTTTTAAGATTTTTGAAAGTGTATGTAACAAATTCTTGAATGCCCTTTACACGATTATTTGTTATTCGGTTAGTCTCTTCCATCCACTCTTTGTATTGTGGTAAATCTAAAGTAATAATCTTCAAATTTCAGTCTTATGGTAATAGGTTAAAAATATTATTACAGTTGAAACAAAAATAATATTCTTACAACTGAAACAAAAAATATTGTTGCAACTGAAGAAAAAAAATGTTATTACAACTGAAACGAAAGAAAATATTATTAGAACTTGGTAAAAAAATAAATTGACCAAACAATAAAAGAGTTTGCATAATTCATCAATTCCCTCCCTTCCCCACTGTCAACGACACATGTACATCTCTGCAGCCAATGTATATGTCATCAACCATTATTTGAGCCTCACGCTTCCTTAAAGGTCAGACGTGTACCGGAGTTCCAGGAACTATGGATATGAGTGTGCACACCCCAATAATCCTCATGCTTCTCAAGTCCCTGAAATAGTATTGTTAGTTATAGTCACAGCGAGTTTTTGATGATGATCCAAATCACGTTACAAATGGAGGCACATGGAAGAGGAATGTTTAAGGAGTTATCATTTGGGAGGGGAATGTTGGAGGAGTCGACATTTGGGAGGGTAATGTTGGATGAGGCGACATTTGGGAGGCGAATGTTGAAGGGGAAAGATAGGGAAAACCTTGAGGAGGGGGGCAAGGGTAACCTAAAGGAGGCATTGGGGACCTATAACCTTGAAAAAGGATCACAAGTTGCCTAATTTGATCCAACAAGAACCCTAGGTTATTTTTAATCTCCTATATATCCCCAACGATCTTGAACTGTTTTTCCTCAATATATGAGACATGATCCTTGACCGAAGAAAGCTCGTCCATGAGAGATGCGGGGTGTTGAAATTTTGTTTTTGTCATATGTGAGTTAACACTTCTTGTCCTCCCCCTTTTCTCCTTTCCAAAGGTCTGGGTGAGGGCATCTTTTTCATGGCCAAAATCTTCAGTACGGCTCAAACCGAACTGATTGCTGATGGCCTCTATTGATTCCAACATCTTAGCCAAGTGCGGCGAGAATTTATTATCTTTTTCCCGTCGAGCATAAATGTACAAGTTGGCCTTAGTTGGTGGTTTACCGTCATCTGGACCATCCTTTGTCCTACTCTCCCATTCATTCTTCGAATCGTCAGAAGATTTGGATCCCAGCCTAAGGATATTAATTTTTTTTTGCTCCCCCAGCACTAAATTTTTCTCCTTTGCCTCATTCTCCAAAAAGTTATTCCATTGTTCCATCGACATTTCAATATTGGGAGGTACTCTTTTCTTCCGAAGGTTTCTCCTGTATGTCCTCAATGCTTCAGCAACTCGAGATAGAACCTTACTCTTGGAACGATTGGGAAATGAGAAATGCTTGCATAGTTGATCACATATGTAATCTCTGACGGCTTGATCAACAAAGGTCCAGTTTTCTGGTCCACCGACTCCCACGTTAATTATTCCCAACGACTAACATCGGGCTTTAAAGTTCAACATTTGATTCCTATCACCCGTCGGGTTATTCCCGAGAAGGTAAAACCCAATGGGATTTTTTTATATTGATCGGGAGGCATCAAGATCATTAGATGGGGGAGTCGGAGAAATGGAAGTGCTAGATGAGGGACATTGAGCCCTTGGAGTTGGACTTGGTGAGGAGTGAACCATTAGTGGAGTTTTGAATTCCTCAGCCATTGGTGTTGAGAATTCAGGTTGTGCACAAGATGATGAACCTCGTTGCAGTGTCACCTCGTCACTTAGTACCATTGGGTTGTTTCCTCTCGACATTATCTACAAAAATGTAAAACTATAAGTGAATAAATAATAATAATAATAATATGAAATTATTTTTAATTAATCAAGCTTATGGCTATGTATGTATGTATGTATGTATGTATGTATGTATGTATGTATGTATGTATACCTTTGGAGAGGAAGATATTAGAATATGTTCAATGTGTCTGATCTCCATCCATTTGGTATTAGTTTTTAAGAACCTGTGAATTTTTGCACGTGGCCAACTAGGAGGAAGGGTATCTATGATTGATGTGTAGATATTGGTGACATGAACACGGAATCCTATATTTTTCAACTTGTCGGCAAGATTCAATTTTACATGCATATGGCACGAGACATCATATTCTATGTCAATGCTCTCTGTACGCAATTGTATCCACAACGGGTGGATTTTTTTTCTATTTCTGCAACAACGTAACCAAGGTCAAGGTTACGTCGGGATTATGTGAGTGAAATATATTTTGGATTACACCATCCCAGTTTTCTCGTAAGAAAAATAAAATGATCAAACAGGTAATCTTATTAACTCCACGATTTACAAGGTAGTCAAATTGGTCGCTCTTTTTATTTTTCATGACTATAAATAAGAGTACCCTCTATATGGCGCTCAATAATAAAAGATTTATGTGTGTGGCCCAATTGCAACCTTTCCTACTCTTATTTCCAGTGATTATCACCATGCCTCATTTTTCCTAAGAAAAGTATACGAGGGCATGAAAATGAGTCCTACAACTAACGGCTCTAATTAATTAATAACTGTTAATTCAAACATATGAGGTATAAGGGTATATTAGTTGATTAAGGTTTTGATTCATCACTACCTTCTCTTAACTCCTTGCATTTTGGATCTCAACGACGTGAAATCCCAACAACAACACGGAAAGTGGGTTAAATGCCAATTTGACAAGCATGTCATTAAAATTTTGGGACATTTGCACTTTGTGGTCCACTAGTTCTTCATATTTATCTATTGTGGTACACTAGTTCTCGTATTTACTCATTGAGGTCCTCTAGTTCTTTTTTTTTTATTATTTGAAATAACTAATCTTTTTCCATTTAGTTAAGATCCGTTTTAAATTCTCCCTCATATCTATATTAGAATTATTAAAATTGAAAAGTTAAAAACTAAAACCCAAGGATGGATATCTCTTCAATACCATACCCCTACACCTCGTATATAACCCCCAAAATAATACACGCATATGACCCACAACACGATAGACGTAATTTTTTTTACTTATTAAAATCCATTTAGTTATTTTTTGTCAAAAAAATATAGTGTCTAGGATTTTGAATAATATTTTGTCAAAAAAATAACCCTCAATACAATGTCCAGGGTTTGTTTATTTATTTATACATCCCCTTTATTGAAAAATAACTATACTCACATATACACACATACCATACCCCTACACCCTGAGTATATAACCCCCAATATAATATGATGACACGCATATTATCCACAAGATCATAGACGTATTTTTTTACTTATTAAAAATCCACAAAAAAAATAATGTCTAGGGTTTTCAACAATATTTTGTCAAAAAAAAAAACAATACAATGCCTAGGGTTTATTGATATATACCTCCTAACATCTTGAAAAATAACAATATACACATGCACACACATATATACAGAAATACATGCACATATACACATAAATACATACATATATATAAAATATTAGGGTTTAAGATACATATACACACATACACACATATGTACAAAAAATATATAAAAATTATGGTTACCTTTGAGATTGAGAGAGAGAGAGTGTAGAAATCGCTGATATTGAGAAAGAGATTTTCGAGATTTAGGGAGAGAGTCGAGGGTTTGAAGCGGGAAGGGAAATGAAAGTCAAGAGGGTGTTTTTAATATAAGAAACCTGGTCACGGCTTAGGGCCGTGACCCACCACCATGATCAATTAATTTTTCGTGTAAGCAACCAGATAATCACGGTCGTCAGCTGTGACCCATGCATTGAGATGGTCACGGTCCCAAGCCGTGACCCACTGAGTGCGTATTCTGGCATTGGTCGCAACCTTAGTCCGTGAATCTACCATGACCAAACTTGGAGGGAGCTTTGGTGCGAATTTGGCGCCAAGTTCGTCATACCTTGGTCACGGGCCAAATCCTTAACCACTATGGGTCACGGCTTTAGGTCGTGACCACTTACAAGAGCATCCATTACCACACTGGCTCATGGATATGGTCACGCGATATTTGATATGATCGCGGTTTTGGGTCATGACCAACTAGCCATGATTTTGGGTCGTGACTCCCAAGGCGTGACCATTTGCAAGATTTGGTGTAGTGATAAGGTATCTTGTTTGATCATTACAGAGTGTATCCATTAGCCTTTAATCTTGTAGAGATTAGAGGGACACCCAATATTTAACTGGATTTTCATACTCATCAAATTTGCAAGTATATTGTTTTCCTCTTTTCCAGTACCAACAAAAAGTATCTCACTTTTAGGTTTACTAACCCCCAAGCCAGAGATACTTTTAAAATCTTGAAGAACTTTATCAATCACATTCAATGAATTAATATCAGCTTTAGACATTATAAAAAAATCATCAATAAATATAACATGAGAGATCTTAAGCTCACTGCATATGGGAAGAAAGGAGAAATGACCCTTCTTAATTTCATCATCAAGCATTCAAGAAAAGGCTTCCATGACCAATAGATATAGGTAAAGGGAAATGGGATCACCCTGTCTCAGCCCATTTGTCCACCCACATTAATACTTACAGAGAAACTTGTCTCTCCGCAAGTATTAAAATATATGGATTTTAGGATCATTTGGTACGCAATTTGGTTAGTTTAAACTTATGGATTTAGTTCCCAACTTCTCTCCATCTAGCTTCGTATCTTCCACGTCACATGTATGGTTTAGGTGTTTGGATCTTTCGGATGAATTTTGGCATCCCCGTTTACTTTTGAAAATTTCAGAGGTGCAGGATTAACGAAAATATGGTTTGCATGTTAGACTGCTTATTGGAGTGGATTTTTCATTACTGTGCCAAAAACTGTCTTTTTATTTAGGGAGATGAGTTAAACATTTCCATTAAAATCTTGTTAGAGATTTCTCCCGCATTTTGTGATTTTTTTGGGTGCGTTAGACACCTTATTTCCTGATGTAACTTTATAAAAAAAAACGTTATACCTAGTCCAGTTAGTGAGGTTGTTAGGAGAAGAACGAACGTTGAAGTTTATGGGTCTCGCATGCATTTTAGTCAAGGCATAGAAGTTGATAAAAAATCTGGAAGTGCCTTTGATCCAACACGCACAAAAAGAGTTGTTTCCCACCTAGAGAGAGAATTCAGTGGCCATCAAACTCTTGAAAATAACCACGAAAACCAAGGGATATCTCAGTCACCAGTTCATTCAAAATTGGACTCTCGCGATTTTCAACCCATCAAATGTGGCAACAGCCGATTCGATCTCACCCAAAAAAAAAGCATTAATCATTATGAACATTTTTTAATCCCTCATTAAGGACTTAGGGTGTGACGTGGAAGAAAAAAAAAAATATATATATATATATATATATATATATATATATATATATATATATATATATATATCATCCTTACCAAATCTATATTATACTTCTAATACAATAATATTAGACGTATAAATACTATTTAATGTTCCATTTATATGTATAATTAGAGGTGTATATGATTGTCATTTTAATTTTTTTTAATATATAGTAAATTGTATTTCTTTTTATCAAAATTTATAACTTTTTTTATTATGTGCTATGAAATTTTTAAAATTATACCTCAATTTTTAACTATTTTCTTATATAAAAAAATGTACACAATTTGTACATGTTTAACTATAATTTTTTTTTTTATATTTTATTAAAAAAATTAAAAAATATATATAATTTTACTATTTAAAAATATACAATTTTATCTTTAAAAATACTGCATTTTTTTACTGTTTTGAAGCTCTTTTGAAATTTTATTTTTTACTGTTTTAAAACAGTTTTTAAAGAAATTTTCTTTTGAAAAAAATATATAGTTATTAACAAAACAAATAAAAAAAGTTATAGTTTTAAACTGCTTTAAAACATTTTGTACATGCACGTTTTTAACTATATTTAACATTTTATTCATATTTTTTGACTGGTTTATATAAAAACTGTATTTTAAAAAAGTGTTAAAAAAACTGTACATTAACCAAACTGGAAAAAAATTGATATAAAAGCAATCCTTTGATTTTAACACAATAAAAAAATTTATTTTTGTAAAAATAAAAATGGAAAAGTTTGTGGGGCAAAACTTTTTTGGGTATGGGGAGGCAAAATCTTCAACAAAACTGTAAAAGCATGCAAGTGAAATTTTGAGTGGAATTTTTTTTTTTGAAAAATATTGACTATGAAACCCTCATAGAAGTGAGCAAAAACATCATTTGCTCCCTTTTTTACATTTTTTAATGTCAAAAAACGTTTATAAAAAACATGCATTGCTGAATTGAGTTTCATTTAACTTTAAAAGGTAATATTTAATTTTTTTACCTCTTAATGCTGAAAAAATGGTAAATTCCAGCATTAATTATTAAGAGGCTGAATGCTTAATATTAATTTTTTTTACTTCTTAATTTTCATGCATCCTGTTGGTTCTAAAATTAAATAGACATTTCCTTTGATTTTGTTTAAAGATAGTTAACAACACATTAATAGTAGATAATATATTATTTCATATAATTTTTTTTCACTTTATAAATAAACTTTGAACCGTTTATGCACTTATTCCTACTTGTAATTACGCATTTTTAACAATTCTTTAAAAAGTTATAGTCTACATATTCATTTTATAATTATATTTTTATTTATATTGTTATGATTTTAAAAATTATAATTTTAATATTTATTATCATACACTATCCCATTGGAAAGTCACATGCTAATTATTCTTAAAAATTAAAGATATTTAAGTATGTTAATAATGTACGTTTCTTCCATATTCAATTTAAAGGCCGCCCAATTCGACCAGCCATCTACACATCAATTTAATTTATCGACACAAATACTTACAAGACTTCGTGGAACAAAGAATCAATCTAAAATTTCAAAGGTCAAACATTTACAGCGGCTGGTTAGAAAGAATAAAATTATAAGTTGAGAAGACGAAGCCGTAGGCTCTCCTTATTTCGACCCATTACTGACAAAACAGTGGCCGCAATATGGTTTGAACTAATCCCAGCCTCTTCAATCTGGTTAGTCCGAGCCCCGTGCTCAATATATCTATCAGGAAGCATCATTGCCCTCCACTGCACACAAAAAAGCAACCCAAAATTAAAAATATGTTCTCAATATAACAATAATTAACAAGAATAAAGTTCCATAAATTTAAAAATGCCATAAAATTAGAGTTCATAAAAATGTTACCTTAAGGTTTCCATCAAGCAATCCATTCATGGCCAGGAAATGAGATACATGAGACCCAAACCCTCCAATTGATCCTTCTTCAACAGTTATGAGGATCTCATGCTCTTGAGCTAACTGTCTAACCAATGTAGCATCAAGGGGCTTGCAAAATCGTGCATCGGCCACAGTTGTAGAAATGCCGTGCAATTGAAGCATTTCGGATGCTGCTAAACAATTTTGAACCATTGTACCATAACCCAGTATTGCCACCCTACTTCCCTCCCTTAGTATCCTTCCCTTTCCAACCTGTATTCAACATTTCAGTTGAGTCAGCAAATTATGTCGAAGATATATAACAAGAACGAATAATTAAAAAGTGATTATAACAAGAAGGAATGATTAAAAAGTGATTAGTTTTAATTTACCTCAAGAGGGATTCCTTTGTTATTGAGTGGAAGAATTGAGCCTATGCCATTTCCTCTAGGGTACCTAAAACAACTAGGACGATCATCGATGGATGCGGCTGTGGCAACCATGTGCATTAACTCACTCTCGCATGATGGAGCCATGACTACCATATTAGGCAAAGAAGCCATGAAAGTAGTGTCAAAAGCCCCACAATGGGTTGGACCATCTGCCCCAACAAGGCCAGCTCCATCAATTGCAAATCTTACCGGAAGCTTTTGAAGATCAACATCTCGAACAATCTGAAAAGTTCATTGAAATTAAGATATATATTAGATTTTAAAATGGATAAAAAAAATTTGAACACCAAAAATATATTGTAACAAACATTACTGACTAGTATTATTAGTTACCTGATCATAACCTCTTTGAAGATAGGATGAGTGAATGGCACAAAAAGGCTTGAGACCCTCAGTTGCTAATCCAGCTGCAAACGTAACCGCATGTTGTTCTGCAGTGCCAACATCGAAACATCTATAAGGAAAATGCTTCTGAAACGCGTTGAGTCCGGCACCTGCTCCCATGCCGGCATGAATAGCCACTATATTATCATCTTTCACAGCTTCAGCAATAAGAGACTCCCCAAAACACTGAGTATACGACTGTGTCTTCAATGGTTTCCCGCTCCTGGGATTAAATCTCACAACTCCTATAAAAAAAAATTATCATTTAGACGAGTTTATTAAAATATAGTATGGATATAAAATCATTGGGAATTCAAGTGTGTATTTATACCTTGCATTTTATCAGCTGCTGTATCAGCTGAAGGGCAGCCTTTTCCTTTCTCAGTCAAAATATGGACTAGAACTGGTCCTGGTGCCGGCATATCCTTGAGGGTTTGGAAAATATAGACAAGGTCTTCCACATTATGGCCGTCCACAGGACCAATATAATAGAGTCCAAGCTCCTCAAACAAAGAAATCTCTGAACCATCACTCATATATGAGTCCACCTTTCCCATAATTTCATGTGTCCGGTCTCCCTGTGGAATGATGAATACAAGTATACAATTTAGTTCTACTTTGATAAAAAAAAAAATTACGATGATTACCTTTGATAAAAAAAAATATCATGAGATTTTCGAAAAAAAATAAAAATAAAAATAAAAATAAAATGATTACCTTTGATGCTTCACCAAGTTGTCCAAGCACTCGACTTGATTGTAGTCGTGCAAGTGCTCCAGTTAAAGCTTCAACTGGCTGAGGTGGGCCGTTAATGGTGGGGGTGGGGAGAGAAAATTGTCTGTTATCGTTTAATACAATTATGAGATTAGAGTCGAGATATCCTGCATTGTTCATTGCCTCATATGCCTGTCCGGCTGTCATGGCACCATCACCTATCACTGATATTACGTGATTGGACTTTCCTAACAAATCTCTCCCAACGGCCATCCCTAAACCAGCTGAAATGCTTGTAGAACTATGTCCAACCCCAAAAGCATCATGTACACTTTCATCTCTCTTTGGGAACCCTGAAAGCCCACTTGTTTGTCTAATTGTGTTCATTTTCGACCTCCTTCCCGTCAAAATCTTATGGGGGTACGCCTGTAATAAATCAAATTCTATTAATAACGTAACAAACTAAACATCAATTTTATAGCTGAAATAACAATATTTTGACGTTAAAGTTATATATGAATGGTGACTACCTGATGGCCAGAGTCCCAAATGATCTTATCTTCTGGTGTTTTAAAAACATGGTGAAGTGAAACAGTGAGTTCAGCCACTCCTAGGCTTGAACTAAGGTGGCCACCTGTTTTGGACACTGTATGAACGATCTCTTCACGGAGTTCATTTGCCAAATTCTCAAGCTCCTATAAAATAACAGAATTAGACCATTTAATATGATGATATGTTGCCAAAATAAGGAGAAGTAAAAAAGGAAAAACGTATTGTATTTGTACCTGTACGGAAAGATGTTTCATTTGGGTTGGATAATTAATAGTATCCAAGATTGGAGTAGAAGGCTTCTCGTAATTTTGGGAGTTCTTGAACCGACCTTTACGTCTTGTTGTTTGGGTGTTGCTGTCTTTGTTTGGATTATTAGATTGAGAAACTACTACACCATTGCACTGTAATTCAGATAGAGAAGAGCATTTAGGTCAGCTTACCATATTAGATAATAGCAAATTACTCTTAGATCATGCGCAAAAAAAATTTAAATATTAAATTTTTTTGATAAATTTTAAAAATTTAGGCCTACTAATTAACTTATTATAGAAATTCTTGCAGATGACATAAAAAGTAAACTTAATAGTAAATTATCATTAATTATTTAAAAATTGTCAAAAAAAGCTTAATTTTAAGTTGTCCTCTCATATATCGTGTGTGTGTGTGTAGGAGAGAGAGGGGGAGAGAGAGAGAGCAAACCTTTTGCTTGGGGGGACGAAGAAAGGTTGATGGTTTTAACCAGGTGGAAGAAGAATATACATCTTTAGAATGGAGTGATGGAAGGAAATTGGTTTTAAGAACACCAAAAGAAGCCATACGTAGTTTTAGAGGATTTGCTGCAAAAGTTTCCTCAAAAATGTACGGTGGAGGACCTTGAAAGAAGTGGTGAGGGTAGGAGGCCTTTTATAGTTGTAGACAAAAATTGAGTCAAAAGTTGCTGGTATTAAGAAACTGTATGGATGCTGCCGAGTGAGACTAATATCAGTCAGTGGCCTCAGGTTATACAATACAATATTTTTTCTCTGCGTTTTATTGAGATCATGTGGAGAATAACTTGGTTCCCGTTCCCAGCAAAAGACAAACATAGAATTATGCATTAGCAGCCTCCAAGTTTGACGCACACTTATCTGGATGGACCGCGTCACATCATGATTGGAGATCACCAGATGTTTATAATACTATTTTTTTAGTTTCATTATAAATGATATCTCGAAAAGAGTTACTCATTTTACAATAATATCTCTTATTGCTATAAAATGTAAAATAAAATATTAAAATTCTTCTTCAACTAATTTATTCATGTAAGCAAAATATTTAAGAATTTTAAATCTAAAACTATCCACATATCAATAAAAACTCTCTTGACGCATTGAATGCTCCTAAATTTAGGTTAATCCACATCACTTTTCTTTATTCTCTATGAGTTTCTCTTTCATCCTAATTAATAATTGATTTTTACTCTCCTCTAGGCCACCCAATCCTACCCATTCTCTTCTCTATAGAGACTTTTGTATACTCTTCCCCTTATTTAACCCACTTTCTCTTCCTCTATTATATTTTCCTCACTCTACGCCCTTGTTACCCCATTTCTAACATGAACTCTCAAATATCTCTTCTCACGGCAACGTTTCACCACCCGAAAAGGTAAATCGTTTCTCTCCCGTTTATATTTTTATGATATTAATATTTATTGAGGTATATGTTATGGATTTATATAGACTGTATTAGGCCAATGGTTCTTTATTATGGTTGCTTCTTCTCTCTGTTTGAACACGAGGCCTTTGCCAATTTGCGCTCGTTTAAGCTGCGGAGATATTGAGGTTAAAACCACTGATAATGTTCCACCTGAAGAATTTTTTCTTGATGAAGACTAAAAAGGACAGAGAGGAGGCAATGGATCCAGGAAGTCTAGGTTTCAACACTGGCGAACCTCGGATGCAATTTATTTCCTACTAGGCTTTGTTTATGCAGTGGTGACGCCCCTATTACTTCCTTTCATTTTGGTTTTCTTTGGCCTGGCAGACGTTGTATTTCGTCACCGGGTAAGCGATCCTTAGATATTATATATTATACGTTGAGATTAAATTGTAAATTTCTTGGTAATTGAGATTAAATTGTCTCAGAAAATTAATAGACACAATAATGTAAAATACTACAATGTCAATTTCTATTAGGCTTGATTTTAAGGGAGGGTTTAAGATAAGGTTCAAAATATTATATAACACGTTGAAGTTGAGAAAATAATACAAATCAACTCCTGGCTGTTTTTGGTTTTGCCAGTGATGATTCTTTGTACTTTAGTTTAACTCTAGAATTTTTCATTTGTTGAGTTTTTAGCCTAAAGTGACTTTTTGCTAGGAGTAGTAATTTTGGGAATGAAACAATAACACGACACGGAACGAAATGTAATTGATACGAAATTAACGCGGTATTTCGTGTTCAGCGCTAGGTTTTTGGACCCGTCGTCGGATCGTGTCGTGTTCGTGTCCAATTTCTGCGACACGATTAAGAACACGGTATTGATCCTATGTAGACCCATTATTGATCCTATTTAGACCCATTATCAATTCACTATTTAGACTCAATATTTTTTTGTATCTCTTCGTGATTTTATATCTATGTTTTTTGTTTATTAGGTGTTTGAAGAAATTTCTAACTAGTTTTTTGTTTGTCGTTGCAACTATCAACATCCCGATAAAGCAAACACGAGTGGAAAAAAGAAGAGCAGCTGCCACACATGTTCCATTCGTAAATTTGCATCTCTATTTTATTTCTTTTTTGTGTTTATTGTTGGTTTCCTCCTTTTTTATCTAAATTGTGGCTAACTATGTTCTGTTGGTTTTCTTTTCAGATAATGGAGAACACAAACACTACTGTATGTATTGGTTTTTGATAAACTACCTTCACATTTCTCAAAATTACAGAAAGATCGCACATTTTTATCATTACACATTTTTCATACACTAATGTATAATCGCGCATCGCGCGGGTTTCCAACTAGTTTTAGAATTAAATTTCAAAACTCAAAGTTAAAAAGTACTGAATTACTTTTTACATTTTGAAAAATCTATTGCGTCCGTTTTTCACTGAAAGTAAACAATCCAGGAGTGACTGGTACCAAAACAAACCAAAGGTACTTTTAAGCTTTTAAGCCTTTATTCCCCCTCAAACTAGTCATTTTCTTCTTAACCTTTTAACCTTCTTCTATGTTAATCATATTTGTTTCTGGTGGAACATCTTCAACCATTATCAAGCATACAGAAAATTTTAATTTGGTTCATCCCATTTATATATTTATTTAAATATTAAATTTTACGACTTTTGTAAGAGTTAATAGTCTATATTCCTTTTTTTGTTGTGCTTCGTTTTTGTTAAAATTAAATAGAAATGGATTTTGAATTTCCTCAAGAATATCCTAGACCTGAATAAGTATACTACTGATGTTGAGGAAAATGAATTAGAAGATATTGAAGGTATTGGAAAAAATGAAGAAGGTAAAAAATTAGGAAATTCAGGAAGAAAACATGGTTGAACCTAAACTTTGGATAACATTTAACACTATTGACAATATGTTGGTATAGAAAATATGGAAATGAAAAAGGGTTTTATGAGAAGTAGAGGAGTTCAAAGAGAGGAGATGATGTTTTTGTACAATGGGTTAGTCTTGCTTTCACTCGAGAGAAAAAAAAAAAAAAAAGGGTGCGACTAAAAATTCCTTCTAATTGCCACTAAGATGTCAAAGTAATTGTGGTACCAAAATTAATGTTGTGTTATGTTCTAGTGGGAAATAGATAATCAAAAGTGTATCCCTTGACTGCAACCATCATGTTAGGCCGGAGAAATCACGAAATTTCAAGGCTAATGGGGCAATAACTAAAGTGGTAAAAGGAGACTTGAACTAAATGATAAGGTCTGTATAAGACCTAATAAAAATGAATAAATCTAGGGAGACCCATAAAAAACCCAAATTTGAAACCCACAGCATTAAAAGCTTATACTTTATTGTTGTGGGTCCCGCCAGGGCATCAAAATGTGCATTAAAAATTTGTACCCATTTTTTGTCTTATATGTGGATTTCAAAATTGGGTCCCAAAAGTGGGTCTCCCTATCACCACTTAATAAAAATTTCAATGCGTGCGTAGTAAAAGTGATTGTTGATGTAAAAAATTAGATCACTCTAATAATTCAATCACAGATAAATAAATGAGATAAAGAATTTTAAAGTGGTTCAGCCTTATAAGAATGGCCTACGTCCACTGTTGTTTTATTGCTGAGTGTTTGAGAATTCTCGATTTGTGTTATCTCAAGAAATTCCGGTCTGGGGTCCCCTTACAACGAGGATTGTACAATGTATTTATAGCCCTGAGGCTGTAATGTGAAAGGGTAATACATTAAATGATATGCATATGAAAGGGTAATACATTTAATTCCCTCTTTATGTGCGCGTCCAAATGATAAGCATTTAATGAATCAGTTGAACTGTTGGTTATCCAGCTATTAATGATTTGTTCGAGGTGCAGCTCGGACCGCCTGAGTTGCTCGGACCGCCTAAGCTTCTCGGTACTCAAGAGTTCCTCGGAGAGGCATTGTTCCTCGGAGCATGTGAGTTCCTCAGGTAAGCAGTGTTCCTCGGGGAACTAGTCTTCCTCGCTGTAGTCTTGTTCCTCGAAGCGTATGGGTTCCTCGGAAGTGTTTGTAGTTGCCATGTAGATAGCCACGTGTCTTCATATGATTGGTCCACGTCAGCAGATTAAATTGGTATCAACAGAAGCCCCCTATGTTTCATAGTTCAAAATTTGAGGAGTATGGAACATTCTTTCTCGGAATATGGTAGCTTTAAATAGCCTTCCTGATTTTTAGGAGCATCTCTCTTGTATTTATTTCTCCTTCCCAATTCGTAGAATCATGCTCTTTTGGACTTTTCTGCGTGCTTCGATTCCTGCGTCACTTTTCGTCTTTTTAGTCGCTGTTGATCACTTTGATTCCCGCGCCAATATTTAATGCCCTTTTAGCCGTCGGTAACGTAATCATCCTTTTTTGTAATCATTACTTCACCATTTCCCAAGGCAAGGTATTTAAACTTCACAGACGCTCCCATCGTCTTCTACCTTTTCAAATTTTTATCTTCGAGTTTTTCATTGTCTTCTACTCTCTTGTGCGTTCATTTCTTCCGTCGTTTGTTGTCAACAGCTTCAGTCTTTTTCTGTAAGATCTTCTTCCTTCTTCTTCATTTCTTTATTCACCATGGTTTACCTTGTTGAGTCTCTTGAGAAGTTTCGTTCTGATTTCTCCATCCCCTCTTGGGTTGTCTTGGAAAAACTTTCTGAGCCTTCTGATTATTTCAATTTGGCTGAGGGACATTGGTTCCCCAGTCTCTTTTTTGCTGAATGTGGATTTTCTTTTCCACCCAATTCCTTGTGTCTGGAATTCTGTCAGTATTTCGATGTTGTTCCTGCACGAATAGCCCCCAACACATGGAGAATAGTTAATGGGGTGCATAGGTTAAATCAAGTGCATGGAACTCGTATAGGAATCCCAGAAATCATGTTCTGCTATAGATGGGCAGTCAATAAAAATATTTATTATTTAAAAACTAGATTTTTAAACAGAGCCTTAGTAGTTAATCTCCCTGATGCCAACAGGGATTATTTTGAACATGGGGTTGTCATAAAAAATTGGCAAGACCCTCCATTGACTGGAGATGAGGTTTACCAGGGACCCAGATGCCCTCCTTATGGCAATGGGATAGGTTATTTTTATTTCATTTTATTTATTTTAAATTCATGTTTCTTTTGTGTTTGATAAAATGCGCCACTGATAACAATGTTTGTTTATTTGCAGTTGATAACAAAAGAAAGTGCCCAAAAGAAGCAAATGTCAACATAAAGCATTTGAAACTTATCTGGAGTCTTCATCAAAGTGTTGCAGACGAGCACATTAGGTCGGCTTCGTATCTGCTCCAGTACAAGAGCTACACCACCTCCTTCACTGCTCGTCCTGTGATCAGTGAGGCAGAGCTAGTACCAGCCTCTGCAAGTTCTTCGCTTGAATCTCATATTCCTTTGAGCGAAAGGATGAAGAAAAGAAGAACTCCTGCTCTGTTTGAGAAAACCGCCTCCGGTTCTGGGGAGGTAAAAAAGATTAAGATTGATGTCCCAAGGGAGGGGACAAAGAAGACGGATGCAGCTCCTCTAGCTGCTCCTGCTAAAGTCGCCGAGAAAGTTGTTGATAAGCCCGCAGTGGCTCTGAGCAGCTCTGCTGCTCCTGGAAAGGTGATTGTGATATCATCGACCAAGGATTCATCCTTGGTTGAATCTGTAACTGTTCCCCCGAGGAGGCTGAAGAAAAGCTCCTCGATCAATTTGGCTGTCACCCTTACTCAGCCCCTAGCGGCTGGTACTGGATTTCCTAATTTTATTCCCCCGAGCTCTGACATGAGCTCGGTAAAGTCCTTGACCATTCTCGAGGTTCAAGGTACCGAAGAAAACCTTACTCGGGATATGGTTACCTCACTAGCTGCTCGTCACCTTGCTTCTGTAAGTATCTTTACGTAGAATTTTTTCATATTCCCTTTGTCATTTCTGTTTCTAACTTGCTTTCTTTTTCTGTTCACAATTGACGAGCTGCTTCAACATAATCCTGAAGAAGGATGAAGCGATGAAGGCTTCTTGCTCCTCGTCCAGTGTGGAGGGAGCTCTGAAAGAAGCTACCAAGTCTCTGGAAGATTCTCGCCAAAAATATGCAGATGATAAAGCTATCTGGGAGAAAAAGCTTGCCTCCTCCGAGCAGGAAAAAGCTCGAGTTGCTGATGCCTCTAAGGAGTTGGAGAAGAAAAAGAATGCCTTGGAGAAGGTAAATAAAGAGCTCGAGGAAAAGCTCAAAGCAGCTGGAGAGCTGGAAAATAAACTCAAAGTTGCTAAGGAGAGGTTGGACCAGCTCCAGGAAGTAGGTCGGCAGAAGGAAGAGGCAGAAAATAAATTGAAGGCTGCTGAGAACCTGCTGTCCGAGAAGCTTGCCTTGGAGAAGATTAAGAGGAAAGCTGTTGTGAAGAAGTCCTTCAGCTCTGGCTGGGACAAGGGGTGGAACAAGGGATGTGCTGCCATGGTATCTCAAGTGGACTATGGCAGTCTAAAGTATTTTAGGGATGGATGGGTTGCTGCCCTTCAGGAAATGAAGGTCGACGAATCATCCGAGCTCTTTCAGCGACATATCCCTGGTCCCCCTCCTACTCCAGAAGAATTAGAAGAGGACGAAGCTACCTCTGAGGAGTCTTCAATGGTGATGGGAGATCACCCCCCAGCCATCCAGTTTGCTGTCGAGCAAGTCGTTTCTTCTTCCGAGCAACAGCTGGTGCTTTTCGAACAACCCACAGTTCCCTCCGAGCAACCTGCCTCCTCTTCCCAACCTCCCGAGAAGGTTTTGGGAGATAAGGAAAAGGTGTAGTGTTGTTTGGGCTTACTTTTATATTTTTCTTTCTTTGTCAAATGTAATCCAACACTTGTAATTCTGAATTTTATGATCTAATAAAACTTGAATTTTCTTGCATACTATTGTTCATCTTTCATTCATACTCTGCTTATTCTTCTTATTGATGATTGCTTTTCTTTCTCTGCTAGTTTCTGGCCAGGATGGATCTGCTATCTGCCCATGATACAAAGTTGCTGCAACAGTGCAATGAGTACTTTAAGGCTGGTCACACAGACTTGAGTGTTGCACAAGTTGCCGACATCCTTGGCCAGGATGCTTCAGAACAGGCAGTGGAAGCATATCAGTACCTGAAGTGTCTGCTTGATCGAGCGGTAGCCAATAATGTGGCTTACTATGAAATGATTGAGGATCTCTAGTGCACCCTCGAAGACCTTCAGAATCAATACAAGGAATCAACTACCTTGTTGCATGAGAGTTACGAGAAGAAGTATAAGTTGATCGTTGCTGACAAGGGCTACGAGAAGCTTTTTACTGGTTATGATGTAAGGGAGAGAACCCTGAGGGGCGAGGTCGAGGAATGCAGACAGATTGTCGAGCTGCTGGAAAAGGAAAACAACAACTTGCAGAAAGTGCTATCACAGTTGAAGTCTGCAGCCTCTTTTTCAACAGCCCTAATCCCGGTGACTGGCAAGGGATTTTCATTCCTAGAAGTGGAGAATGCCAAGTTGAGGGAAGAATTGGACGCCTTAAAGAGGTCGGGCCCTTCCACATCTTCTCGCGGTCGAGCAAGAGCTCCTCGGGGACGAGGAAGAGAAGATCGGGTCCTTGTCGAGGAACAGAGAACTCAGTCTTAGAGAACCAAGCTTTCCAATTAATGGCGAAGAACCAGGCTTTGTCTGACATGTCAAAGAAGATTAGGGACTTGGAAAAACATCTCTCTGCGCAGAAGTCCGTCTTGGAGAATAAGGAGATTTTCATCAAGAGTCTCCACGAGCAGCTGGAAAGGCTAACATATCAATTCCACAAACAGCCCAGGGAATTCTGGATGGCTGGATACAACGAAGCGCTATTCCACTTGGACGATCGTATCCAGAATGCCAACAATGAGGGCTACAAACAAGGCTGGCTGAATGCCTTAGGTGTGCTGAAGCTCGAACAAGGACACTATCTATGGGACTAACATAATCCCGGGTTGCTCGGCTTGCCTGTGCCACCGTACAATTTGGACATGGAATGGATCCCAGCTCGTGCCATTCCTCGGAGCTTAATTTGAAAATACCTCGGTGACTACAATTTACATTCTCAAATTTAGGTATCTCGTCCCGAGCATCTTTTAGACCGACCTTCTGTTATGAACGTCAGGATGCTGAAGGATTTGAACTTCATCAATTCTCCTCAGTCTTTAAATGATCCGCCCGCTGGTGAGGAACCTGCACCAAAAGCTGAGGGGAAAAGACCAGTAGAATAGAAATTTTTGATGTAATAGTTAGCATACATATCAATGTAACTTTCATTTTATCATCAATGTAATTTATTTCGAATTTAATGAAAAACTTTCATTTCTGTTTGCAAATCTTAATTGCTATTGTCTTGTAAATATCAACACTTTACATTTATGCATATCTGTTAAAATAACAATATTGTGATGTTCGTCGACCAATTCAGTAATAATTAAAAAGTTCCAAGTTTCAATAATATTGCTCGACCACTTAATAATAAAGTCACGAGTATCAACCAATCAAGGTTGTTAAATTATGCTTATCGACCAACTACGGTTAGTGAGAGTTTATCCCCGACTAACCACACTTGGTAAATTTTTGTCTTTTTCATAAAATGTGTCCGACCAACCAAGGTCGATAAATTCTCCTCGTCGACCAACTACAGTTAGTGGGTTTTTATCCCCGACCAACCATACTTGGTACAGTTTGGAATATTTCGTTTCCTAGCCAAAGAGGCTGGCATTTTTAGGAATATTTCTCCTCGTCGACCAACTACAGTTAGTGGGTTTTTATCCCCGACCAACCATACTTGGTACAGTTTGGAATATTTCGTTTCCTAGCCAAACAGGTTGGCATTTTTAGGAATATTTCTCCTCGTCGACCAACTACAGTTAGTGGGTTTTTATCCCCGACCAACCATACTTGGTACAGTTTGGAATATTTCGTTTCCTAGCCAAACAGGTTGGCATTTTTAGGAATATTTCTCCTCGTCGACCAACTACAGTTAGTGAGTTTTAATCCCCGACCAACCATACTTGGTACAGTTTGGAATATTTCGTTTCCTAGCCAAACAGGTTGGCATTTTTAGGAATATTTCTCCTCGTCGACCAACTACAGTTAGTGGGTTTTTATCCCCGACCAACCATACTTGGTACAGTTTCGAATATTTCGTTGAGTAGTTTGCCGAGTAGTGCGTAGCATTAGTATTCCCCGAAAAATTTTCAATAAAAGGAGAGACTTTGGCAGAATATCTTCATTTTATTCATACTGATGGAACTGTGTTACATATACATCGCTGATAATACTTGCGTAGATGCTCTGCGTTCCATGCATTCTTAAACTCCTCGCCTTCTAAAGTGTCTATTCTATAAGTTCCTGGTCGAACAACTTCTGTAACTCGGTATGGTCCATGCCAGTTTGCCTTCAGTTTGTTATGCTTTTGAATTACTTTCTTCAGCACATAGTCTCCTTCTTTCAGGTCGCACTTCTTCACCCTCTTGTTGTAGAACAAAGCTGTTCGCTGCTGGTAAGCAGTATTTCTAATGGTTGCTTCTTCTCTGACCTCATCGAGCATGTCTAAATCCAGCCTTCTCATTAAGTCGCTGACAGGGGAATTGAAATTCAGTACCCTGTGCGTTGGGAGGCCCAATTCGACAAGTATGACAGCTTCAGTTCCAAACGCCAGCATGTATGGTGATTCTCCAGTTGCTACTCGGGGAGTAGTTCGGTAAGCCCAAAGTACTGATTGTAACTCGTTGATCCAGTTTGCTTTTGCATCATCCAATCGTATCTTCAAACCGTTAAGCAGCGTTCTGTTTGTCACTTCAGTTTATCCATTGCTTTGAGGATGACCTGGTGCTGAATGAATCTTCAAAATATTTGACTGATGACAATAGGCGGCAAACTCCTCGTTATCAAATTGTGTCCCATGGTCTGTGATGAAGGCATGAGGGAGACCATATCGGCAAATGATGTTCTTCCAAACAAATTGGTACACCTTCTCGTACGTCATATCAATGAGTGGCTCAGCTTCTACCCACTTAGTAAAATAATCCACTGCGACGACGAGGTACTTGAACCTTCCTCGGGTCGTTGGCAGTGGTCCAACCAAATCAATTCCCCACATGGCAAATGGACAAGGGGAAGTTATGGGTGTCAACAATGCTTGTGGAGTTCTTCGGATGGAGGAGAAACGCTGGTACTTGTCACATTTCTTGGCATAAGCTATACAATCAGCCCTCATCATCGGCCAGTAGTATCCCTGCGTCATCATCCTTTGCAAAAGCGTCCGACCTGCTACATGTGCTCCACAAGACCCTTCATGGATTTCTTCAATTAATTCTTTTACCTCGGAGGGATGTACGCATCTCTGCAAACCTTCCATAATTCCTCGTCTATATAAAACACCATTAGTTAATACATACCGAGCACCTTTAAATTTCAATTTCTTGGCTGCGAGCTTGTCAATTGGCAATTCTCCCTCCTCGATATACGCCCTGATGGGATCCATCCAAGATGGACCTAAATCAAGTGTGATAAAGTTCATCGTCCGATATTCATCTATACTCCGACCAGCTAACACTCCAATTAGGATTGTTCGTCGTAGCTCGGTGCGAGTTGCTGATGCTAGTCGAGCTAGGGCATCTGGTCTCACATTCTCCATTCTTGGTATTCTGACCAGCTGAATAGCAGCAAATTCTAACACCAACTCTTTTGCCTTTGCATGATATCTGATCATTAATTCTCCTCTAACTGCATATACTCCCATCATTTGGTTTACAATCAGTTGAGAGTCACTGAAAATCATAACTTGTTGCGCGTCCATAACTTTTGCCAAATTAAGCCCTGCGATCATGGCCTCATATTCAGCCTCATTGTTGGAAGCTTTGAATTGGAAACGCAAAGCGTATTCCACGTCAACCTCGTCCGGAGTGCTCAGAACTATCCCCGTGCCAAATCCTGCAGTGCAAGATGAGCCATCTACATATAGCCTCCATATAGGTAACTCGTCTTCAAATTTCGAATCAGTCAGAGTTCCTCGGTGAAATATTTGCTGCTTCCTTTCATCCTCCCCGGATTTTTCTTGCTCTTCGTCGATCATTTCTTCTTGCCCTTTTACCAACTGGAGTTGGTCTGAGCCCGCAGTCAATGATCTTGTAACATCCACTTGCCCTTTTACCAACCGGAGTTGGTCTGAGCCAGTGTCTGTTGATCCTATAACATCCACAGGTTGATCAGCGAGCAACTTTTGTTTCTCGTCCGGAGTCCTCACAACCATCTCTGTATCACATCCTGTAACATCCACATGCCCTTTTATCAATCAGAATTAGTCCGAGCTTGTGTTTGTTGATCCTATAACATCCACAAGTTGATTAGCGAGCAACTTTTGTTCCTCGGAGATATCAGGATAGTTGAACTCTGCTATAAAATCTGCTACAGCCTGCCCTTTAAGCGATGATCTGGGTTCATAGACTATATCATATTCACCGAGCTCTATTGCCCAATACATCAATCTTCCTGATTTTTCTGGCTTATGCAGGGCTTGTCTCAATGGCACATCAGTATATACTGCTATAGTATGAGCCTGGAAGTATGGCTTCATTCTCCTACTCGCCTCAATCAGCGCCAGTGCCAATTTTTCCAGTCTTGGATATCTGATTTTTGCTCCTCGGAAGGCCTTACTTGTGTAGTAAATTGGCTTTTGTACTCCATTCTCCACTCTGACCAACGCCGAGCTAACTGCATTCTCGGACACAACAAGGTATAAGTATAATTTTTCTCCCATCACTGGCCTGGACAACAGTGGAGGTGCTCCCAAATATCTCTTCAAGTCTTGAAAAGCCTTCTCACATTCATCATTCCACTCAAAAGTCTTTCTGAGTGTCTTGAAGAATGGGAGACATCTATCAGTTGCTCGTGACACAAATCTGTTGAGTGCCGCTACTCGTCCTGTGAGACTTTGTACTTCCTTCTTCGTCGTTGGAGATCGCAGTCCTAATAGAGCTTTGATCTTTTCAGGATTTGCTTCAATGCCTCGTTGATTGACAATGTACCCGAGAAACATGCCTTCTCGTACTCCAATGATGCACTTCGTCGGGTTCAGCTTCATTTGATATTTATCTAGTTGATCAAAAGTCTTGCTTAAGTCAACTAGATGATCGGCAGCTTTCTTGCTTTTTGTCAGCATATCGTCAACATAGACTTCCATGTTGTCATTGATTTGTTCAGCAAAGACCTTGTTCATCAGCCTCTGATATGTCGCACCTGCATTTTTCAAACCAAAAGGCATAACATTATAACAATAAGTTCCCCTAGGGGTAATAAAAGAAGTACTTTCCCTATCTCCAGGTTTCATTTTAATCTGATTGTAACCAGAGTAAGCATCCATGAAGCTTAGCAACTCGTGTCCCGAGGTAGCATCCACCAGTTGGTCAATTCGGGGTAGTGGAAAGTGATCCTTTGGGCATGCTTTGTTGAGGTCGGTGAAGTCTACACACATCCTCCACTTGTTATTCTTCTTCTTTACCATCACCACATTAGCTAACCAATCTGGATATTTAACATCTTCAATGAAACAAGCTTTCTGGAGCTTCTCGATTTCCTCCTGTATAGCTTGATTCTTCTCGGGACTGAATACTCTTCTTCTCTGCTTCACAGGCTTGATCTCCTTATTCACATTGAGCTCCTGACATAAGATGTTTGGGTCTATCCCAGGCATATCTTCATGACTCCACGCAAAAGTTTATCTTCTGCTTCTAAGGAAAGTTATCAATTCTTGTTTTAATGAGGCTTCCAACAATGAACCTATTTGAGTAGTTCGCTCAGGGTGCTCGTCATCTAGAATGATATTTTCAATAGCTTCCACCACTTGACCCTTCACGAGTTGCGACTCATCTCGAGGATCCAATGTTTTAATTTCTGTACCTTCATCCACTTGATAAGTAGTGGTCTTTTTCTTTGATTCTTCCAGTTCTTCTTGCTCGGTGGATGAATAATAGCATTCCCGAGGTACTTTCTGATCACCTTTCACAACTCCTACTCCAAAGTTTGTTGGAAATTTTAGGCACTGATGTACTGTAGATGGCACAGCCTCGAACTTCTTTAATCCTACTCTTCCCATGATGATATTGTACGATGATTGGACATTCTTATCCATCACGAAGAAATGTATTCTTTCTATACAACAAGCAGGCCACGTACCAATGAATATATCCAACTTGATCGTCCCAAGTGGAAATACTTTCTCGCCAGCAAAACCGATGAGGGGTCTGTGGTAAGGCTCCAGTTGGGATAGATTTAGATTCAAACTATCGAAACACGAGTAGAACATGATGTCTGCCGAGCTATCATTGTCGACCAGCACTCTTGAAATCATGGCTTCCTTCATTCTCATTTTGAACACTAGCGGGTCATCATGAGGATATAAAACACCTGCAAGGTCATTTTTTGAAAAATCGATAACCAATTTCTCCTTGTTCACCTTTCTCGGACGATCTTCCTTAGCTAGATTTATTCGCTGAATGTACGAGCAAGCTTGTGCCTCACCGAGGTAAGCTTTTCTTTCTGCAGTAAGGTCTCCTCCTCCTGCATCTCCTCCTGTAATAACATTACAATCAAATGAGCCAAAGAGTATTGAAAATACCTCTCGTTCTGGCTGCCTTGGTTTCTTGGGTAGATCAGGATCATCCTCTGGATTAACTTCATGGTTTCTCTTATTGTTCTCCTCTGCTCGACGAGTAGATCTAGACCTCTCTCTAGTTCGGTCGTTGTTTCTTCTTTCACCTCCACGATCAACATACTTTGCTAGCTTTCCTCGTCGGATGAGTGTTTCAATCTCATTCTGAAGAGCTATACAATTTTTCGTCATATGGCCATGATCCTTGTGGAACTCGCAATATTTTTCCCTATTCCTCATGTTAGGGCCTGCCTTCATTTTCTTTGGCCATTTTAACTCTTCGGTGTTCTTAATTTCTTCCAGGACGTGGTTGATATTTACCTTCAAAGGTGTGTAATTATCAAATTTCCTCAAGACCTCCCATGACGACCTATTTTTGGATTGTTTGTCACCACCATTATTCTTATGTTCTTTCTTCTTAGCTTTATCTCCTTCCACCTTGGTTTCTTTGGCGTCCATATTCCTCTTTGCAGACATAGCCTCCTCGGCATTTATAATCTTGGATGCTTTTCCCATCAGGCCCGACATGGTTCGAGGTGGATCTTTGGCCAAATTATAGTACAACTTGTTTGGAAGCAGTCCACTCATCAAAGCGATAATCGCTGTCTTCTCCTCATAATCAATGACTTTGAGTTTCTCGTTATTAAAACGAGTTATATAATCTCTGATACTCTCCCCAACTTTTTGTCTAACACTTAACAAATGTGCTACTCGTTTAACTGGCTTTGCGCTAAAGCAGAAATTCCCAATGAATAACTCGGCCAGTTGAAGAAAAGTTGAAATCTTACCCCGAGGAAGATTATTATACCATATCTGAGCAGATCCGGTAAGTGTTCCTGAGAATGCCCTGCATCTCATCTCATCTGGGACAGCATAGATGTCAGCAGCAGCTTGGTATTGTTCTATATAAAGGACAGGGTCAGTCTTTCCATTATACTTGGGAGTCATAACAGGTGCTTTGAACTTTGATGGTGTTGGAAAATCAACAATGTCCTGGACAAAAGGTGTTCCTCGAACAAAGGTTCGTTGTAGAGGATTCTTAGCCTTAGCCATTTTCCCTAATCTATCCTCCAGCCTCTGAATAGATCCTTTCCATGCATCATTTCCTTCATCGGGCCTATTGGTTCGAGCAACTGATCGCGTTGAAATGGCTTCCTGGGATTTATCTCGATGAGCAGCTGGTCGGTCATAGGATCCATCTTGACGAGCAGCTGGTCGCGACTGGGCAGATCCTTCCCTTAAATCTTATGGTCGTCGAAAGCTCCTCGACGCTGCATTAAGGGGACTTTTGTTCCTCCTAGGGCCTAATTGATCGAAAGGAGAGGCCCTACTTAATATTTCCAATGCGCTGGCCCTTTCTGGGGAGAGGGTGACACGTTGTTCAGTATCTGTGGCTCGCACTGACGAAGTTCGTCCAGGTTGATAAGAAAAATCATCAGATTCCTCATTGCGATGTGAGTTAGTATGCCTAGTACGCGAAGAAAGCGCACGGGTATTTCTTTGAATGCTTCGTGATCCGAAATGGGCTGATGCTCTGCCATGGAGGGTTTGGATGAGTTGTCGCATTATTTCTTGCATGACGGTCTGGCCTTGAGCCAGATTTGCCATTATTCCAGTCAGATCTGGAACAATTGATGGAGGAGACGGATTTGGAGGGGTTCCAGCATTTCGATTGCTGGATTCAGGAATATCCGCCATTGGTAATGGATTATTTTTGATGAAAAACGATATTATCAGTCGTTTTCCACAGACGGCGCCAATCTGTTGATTTAAAAAATTAGATCACTCTAATAATTCAATCACAGATAAAGAAATGAGATAAAGAATTTTAAAGTGGTTCAGCATTATAAGAATGGCCTACGTCCACTGTTGTTTTATTGCTGAGTGTTTGGGAATTCTCGATTTGTGTTATCTCAAGAAATTCCGATCTGGGGTCCCCTTACAATGAGGATTGTACAATGTATTTATAGCCCTGAGGCTGTAATGTGAAAGGGTAATACATTAAATGATATGCATATGAAAGGGTAATACATTTAATGCCCTCTTTGCGTGCGCGTCCAAATGATAAGCATTTAATGAATCAGTTGAACTGTTGGTTATCCATCTATTAATGATTTGTTCGAGGTGCAGCTCGGACCGCCTGAGTTGCTCGGACCACCTAAGCTTCTCGGTACTCAAGAGTTCCTCGGAGAGGCATTGTTCCTCCGAGCATGTGAGTTCCTCGGGTAAGCAATGTTCCTCGGGGAACTAGTCTTCCTCGTTGTAGTCTTGTTCCTCGGAGCGTGTGGGTTCCTCGGAAGTGTTTGTAGTTGCCATGTAGATGGCCACGTGTCTTCATATGATTGGTCTACGTCAGCAGATTAAATTTTGTATCAACGGTGATAAAAAGAACTTTTTGCGTGTATGTCGTTGTTGTACAAGCTCCTTCTAATCAAAGTCCTTATGTACTTACAAATGTAAAACAACTCAAGTGTAGAGGCAAGTAAGGGTATCAATCCACTTCCTAGGGAGTAAGCTAGAGACAAATTCACTTGTAATTCACTTTTTATTTTCTTTTTGTGCTTTTTCACTTTTTCTACTTTTTTTTTTAGCTTTTTCAAATATTAAAACAATAGGGTGAGGTGAGATTTAAACTAAACTAAACTAAGATGAAAAAAACTAACTAGAAAATGACTAAAAGTGAAAAATAAAGTCTAAACTAAAAATAAGAGATAAAGTGAGGTAAATAATTGTGAGAACAATCAAGGAGTGGGATTACACCACAAATTTTAGTTATTCTAATTAATTAATTTAATTATTTAAATTCTCCCAAATTAATATCAAAACTACAAATCAACTCCCGTTGCAAGTGTAATTATAACAGTAATTTTTTAGAATATTAAGTTTAACACCCCACAACTCTAGGAAAATAGATATACACTCCTTTTAATTAGTCACCTGATAGGATCGATCGATTAGAATTTATGTAAATCTTAGAAAATAAATTTAGAGTTGAAATTCAAGTTATAATACCCCACTTATGAAACCCCTATCTCTAGTTCGAATCTAAAATGGGTATTATAATTAGAATTTCGATTTTCTCTCAAAAATCATTTACCCTCTCTTGAGGCGTATATATAAGGGTGACGGATCAAAATTAACATTCAAAGGGATTTTTCAAGCAATTAAACTAATAAAAATAAAACAACATCAAATAAGGGTTTTACCCCACCCCTTGAAAGGGGATTTAGCCTAACATGGTATCAAACATAATAAACAAATATTCAATAGGCATTAATATAATAAAAGAGAAGGGTAAGAGGACAAATTTTCAAACAAGTCTCCTTGATTTGCAAAATTGGACTCTAATCCTCCATTGAAATTGAGCAACATCCATTCAAAATGAGCTTTCCACAATATTCAATTACATACAAACACTCATTTGAATCACTCAACAATTAATTTCTCACAAATATCTAAAAAAATATAAAAACAAAACTATTTATAAATATTTCTACCTAATTTATTCTAACCTAACTGTCTACAATTCTCTAGAATTTTCTCTCTCTATTTGATGATGATCCCTTTTAAATGGGGTCTTAAGTCTTCTTTTATAGTAGATGCTTGGAGCATGAGGGGTAAAAATGGGAGGACAAGAGTGTATGGAATATGAAAGGTATGGGTGAGGGTTAATTTAGGAATTAATGGAGGGTGCATGTGGTTTTGGAGAGGTCATGTGGGTAGTGAGGTGAGGAAATAAAATATGATGTGGTTTGAGGGGTGTTTTGGGAAAAAGGGTTAAAAAGGTAGTTGGGGGTATTATGGGTAAATGGGATTAAGTTAGTTTATTAGGCACATGTGGGTTATTTGTATTTGGCTTAATGGTTTGAAATGGTGAAATGGGTTTGGGGGCTCCGAAGGTCGGAATGGGGTTTTGTGGGTTGTGGGCTCATTACAGGGGAGTGCGCCGGCCGGAGGTTTGCAGTATAGGCGGCGCTAGAGTGGAGATGGAGGGGTGACGCAGGAGGCTAGGTTGCGAGATGTGGACTTGTGGCAGCGGGATTCTAGTGCCCGTTTGCTGGTATAGAGGTGAGTGGGGTGATTGGAGATGGAATCTCCGGTGTCGGAGGGGGTAAGGTCGCGCCTGGGAATGGCTGTAGGGCGACGCCGGTTTCGTGGGTTACGGCCGGAGAAGGGCTTTGGATGGAGGTCCGACAGGGGGGACGGATTAGTGCCAGGAGTAGGGGAGGTCTCGACTGTGGGCGCCGACGGTGGTGGGTAGGAAGGGCGAGGGGGGTAACGACGGTGACAGGGGGTCACGATTTGAGTTGGGAGGTGAAAATGGGTTTGTGATAATGTGTTGGTTGGTAATGGAGGTGAGAGAGTGGAGAGATGGGGATGATGATGAATTGTAGGTGGGGGGTTTGTTGGAGAAGATGAGTGGAGGTGAGTTGGTGTGTGATGAGGGTGTAGGGGAGTGAGCTGTGGGTGAGAGAATGGTTTGGGTGTATATGTTGTGTAGGATGATTTTTTTTTTGTGTGTGTTTATTTGGGACACCTAAAAATAACACTAACTAATTAAAAATAAAAAAATAAAAAATAAAACTATTAAAACTAAAAATCTAAAAATTAAATTCTTATTCTAAAAATAAAATAAAGACTCTTATTAAAAAAAATGAAACTAAAAAAGAAATAAAAATAAAAATAAAAATAAAGTCTAATAAAACTAAAACTAAAATCCTAAATAAATGTAAAATCAAATAAAACTAATAAATGAAATCCTAAAAAAATCTATTCCTAATAAAAATAAAGCTAATCAAAATGAGAGTAAAATAAAATTATACTAATAAAGATAAAAATAGAAAATAAAACCTAGAAATCCTAAATAAATCAAAAGTAAATCCTAAAAATAAAAATGACTTAAACTAAAAATATATAAAAAAAAATATAAAAAGACACAAACTAAACACACACATGCTTGGGGTATGTTTGGGCTAGGTTTAGGCTCGGGTTAGGGTACGGGAGAGGGAATTAGCTCCATTTTAACTGCAAATTGCTCCAAAATATAGCTTTTGACACCATAACTGCAATTAAACCTGCATATTTAATAATTAAGCGCATAAGACCCATATTGTCAAGAATTAGCAACAAAAGCACGTCTCTTTGAGGTATAAATTGTACAGTTTTGGGTGCTTATCAGAAAGCCGTTGGGAATGAAATGTGTCTTTTTTTATCAAGGATTTTTTATAACTATATTAACAAGGTGATAAGGTTAAGAGATGAGGATGGAGAAGCTTTAAGTGTTCAAAACTACTTTCGTAAAATGCATGATAGTGAGGGAAGAATGACGATTTTTTTTGCACGGACGCTAGATGAAAGGTGATGTATGAGGAGTTTGGAAATGTTATCATATTTTATACAACATAGTTGGCCAACAAGTATCACATGGCCTTTACCCCTTTTATTGAGGGCGAATCATCTGTAACAACCCGTATTTTTGATGAATTAAAAGCGAATCAATTCGTTTAAATTTAAATAAGACGTGTGACGTAACTTAATATTATGGGTTGATTAAATTATTAATCGGAGAGATATTATGAATGTTTATAAGTTATTAATCGGAGAGAAATGACTGATGTTTATCGAATCAAATTACTAAGTGAATAGTAACTACCTATTTGACGTCATAACGAGTGATAGTGACATGACTATATTTTATCACAACCGGGTGTCGTGTGTGGACTATATGAGGTCGGGATAGAAAATTATTTATGAGTAACTTGGATGATGATTTTGAGATTACGATTGAGTCCCGAAGGGTCGAAATAGTCAAAATAGTATACCCGAGTGTATAGTTTTGGTCTCGAGACAGTTTTAAACCAAACCGACACCACGAGAGGACATTTAAGTCATTTGGTAGCCTAGGGTTAAAAGATATACGAATTTTCAAAGGTTATATAAACTTGTAGTTGTGAGAGGCTAGGGTAAGAGGAATTGAAAATAGTTGGAGGCCATTAGAGAAGAATGGGAGAGCATTCTTAGACCTTAAAAGAGGGTTCTTGGAGATTTCAACCTTGTTCTTACATCATCATCATCACCTTTGGAGTGTGGATTGGAAGAGAATCATCATCAAGAAAACAAAATCAGATCAATCCCATATAAGGCAAGCATTTATCTTGCAAATTTGTATAAGTTATAATGCACATGTATAGTAGGGTATTTTAATTAAGGATAATTGATACTATTCTTGTGATTTGACCAACAAAACTCATAATTTGGAATGGGATTGTATGTAGAATGAATCCAATAGTATAAATAAACTAATTCAGAAGTTATAGGTTTTAGATTATGGGATAAATCTGGGGTTTGATGAACTTATATGAGGAATAAAAAAATGTAGGGTTTAATGATTAATGGAGTTTTAATCTGATCTTGGATGAAATTGTATGGATTTTATACACGATTTACGTTAGGAATGATCCTTGCATGTGTATTTGATGTTTACTTATGCTAATTAGGAGTTTGGGATTATTGTAGAAAAGTTTGAAGAATTGGATGGTGTTAAAATTCGTAATAGCGAACTGAAGAAGAAGACACCTGATACATATCGAATCGATTCAGCCCAAGGGTGAATCAATATGGTAGGGTGAATCGATTCGACCTTTGGGTGAATTGATTCGACCTTTGGGTGAATCTATTCACTTTGCCTAGAATTGAAATTTTTTCCTTTTTGTCTTAAACCCAAAATTTTTGGATAATTCATGAGGGAACTTTTGAGAAATTTTAAAACTATTTAGGGGAATATGAAAATGTAAGTAGGCATATAGTGGAGATTAGGTTTTACACAAATTGAGACGAGTTAAGGATTGGAATAATTGAGAAAATATCCAAAAGTGATGATTGAGTGAAATTGAGATGGGTCACGTAGTATCGAGTGAACCTATATTTACGACCATTAGTATACGATGGGAATAACTACATATTAAGGAAGGTGTAAATAGAACCCTCAGAGTAGTGAGAGATACTCAAAATTATATGAATTGAAAATTAATTGAAATTAATAATATGTCGTATATACGAGCGATATATACGACGTACGAGTTGATAAAATTGGATTGTGTGCATACCTACTAAACAAAATATGTATATAGGTTGTGTCAATACCTATAAATATGATTTGATTATTTTTGTGATCATACCTATGCAACCTTCTATCAGGAGGTTTTCACGCAGAGGGCGATCCCTCCTTGACGATTTTAGTGAGGCCAGGATTTATGCCCCAGAACATGGAACTTAGGGCGACCCATTATGTGTAGTGTATTAGTGGGGCCGGTAGGTCATTTTGTTACGTTAGGTATGCGCATATCTCAAAGCCTTAGAAGCATGTTCGCCTCCATTGTTGTGTCGATTGATTTTGGGTTCGAGGAAACATGTCAAACCAATAGTCCTTGATTGAGTACGAGAGGTACATAGACTTGATAGTAAAGTATGACAACATCATGATGGGCTATTTTGGGGATGCTATAGTTGTGTATATATTACATGTGTGATGAATATATCCTAGTGTGATATATCTAATTATGTTAGATAGTAGAATTGATTAATGATGTATATATAAAAGACTTTAAGTAGTGAAACGTAAATAATTGCTCAATAATAAAATGGGAATAAATAAATTTATTATTGAGACTGTAGTATCTTGTCATATGGGGAAATATGAGGGAACTATACTTATTGATTGTAGTATAATACACTATCTAGTTGGGAAGGGGATACTAGTTAGGTAGAGTACGTTAGGTGTGCATATTAGTTGAAAGGTGAGGATATCAATGGAGTGTACGTGGATATTACATGTGTAATAAAAACTCATTTAAATTGTGATTTAAATACTTGCAAAATATTTTCAAAATATTTTACTTGTTCTCTGACCCCTGTCAAATTTTTTTCAAAATCATTTACGTGTCCATCCACAGGGATGCCAAGCTTAGAGATCCTATCTAAAGATGTTCAGCTGCAGTAGTGTGGAGGCTTGGAGGAGATTCCTTTAGATGATTTAACTCATTCATTATAGATAGGAGATTTCCATAGTAGTTCATTTGGACATGTTGCTCTTCAGGTTATTTATTTTATTCAGTTATGTATCAGACTGTAATTCGATTTTAGTTTTACTTATTTCAGATTGTGGTTGGATTATACACTTGGAGAACCGATGATTTATTCAGTCTTATTATTCATATATCTATCGTGTGATTTTATTTTCGCATGTGGTCATAATAAAGGATAAAATTTGGCACCAGCTTAATTTGACATAGGTGCTTAGTAATTAAAAAGTTTTTCGATAGTGATACTACAGATGAACCAAATGGGATTCCTGTTTATTTTAATGAAAGACTGATCACCCATGGTTAAAATTGGCGGGGTGTCATGGATGCTATCAGAGCATTGGGTTCTAGTGTCCATAGGATCTGTACGGCTTATTATGATTTCATCATAGCATTCTTTGACCTAGAGCCATATTATTAGGACTGTTGTATTTATGATTACGCATTTGAGCTTCATTCTTATGATATTATAATTGTATTGACTGTGAACTCTTATGATTCGAATCTATTTTTGGATGCCACCCAGATAAGACGAGCAGTGAGAAAACCCGCTAAAAATAATGCGGGGGAGGCTTACCAGAGCCATAAGCACCGCAACCGCAACCAAAACCACCACAAGGGCCAGTGTTAGCAGCAGAGGTGGAAGTAATTGTAGCATGGGTCGTTAATGCAGCAATGAATGCCATGGCTTACCATTTCCCTCAGACCCAGCAGCCTTCACAGCCAGTGGCACCAGTTGTTCAGAAACACCCGGGGCCGCCAGCATGGCAAATGGTTAGGGATGCCTTCCAGAATGGCCACCCACTAGAGTTTCATGGGAGTTTTGATGTGATTGCATCGTACCAGTGGAAGAAAGATATTAAGCGCTACTTACATATGGTTGACTTTAATGAGATATGAAAATAGATAATGGACACTTTCAGGTAGGTTGGAGCAGTGTTACAGTGTTTGGATTCAGTAACCATCGTTGCAGAGATGGATACTACGATTATTGTTGATTTCTGGATGCGGTTTGACCGTAAATACTTTCCACCAGCCATAGAGACAAAGATACGGAAGAAGTTCAGTGAGGTAACTTAGGGTGATCGTTCAGTGGACGTATATAAGGAGGAGTTCACTCGTTTGGCTAATTTTGTACTAGATGAGGTGAGAAATGAATAAAGGAAGAAGACGAAGTTTATGAATGATTTAACTTGGAGGATCAGACAACACTCGAACGATAACCCCCACATTGGTGACGTATACTGATGTCGTCAACATCGCACTGTTACACATCCAAGATCATCGCTTTGATGTGAAGGGAAGCAAGAGAGGAGGTGAGCCCAGCCAGCAGGGCAAAATAATTGGGAGCGGTGCTAGTGGATCACCACAGCAGCAGCAGTCAGGCAGACACCGGGGAAGGATTCTCAACAGGGGGATTAGGACAAGAGGTTCATATCTGGGGGCTATCGACCCGAGGGTAGTTATAGGGAGGGCCAACAGGGTCGTCAGCAGCAGCAGGTTCCTCAGGGCCTCTAGGGCCAAGGTAACATTAGGGGAGGCCGTAGGGTCAAGGGAAGCAGGTCCAAAGTCACCAGGGCTAGAGACACAAAGCTTTTCTAGTCCAGTGCTTTATTTTTTGATAGACGGGCCATAAAAGGAGGGATTTTCCATAGCAAGGGAGAGCACCGAAACAACATGGAACTTCATAGGAGAATTAGGTACGAAGGCCACCAGCCCCACCCGACCCACCACAATAAGGATAAGTACAGTACGAACATGTCTATAACGTCAGATATGTTTCCATATAGCAAGCCCTACAGGCACCACCAGTAGTAGAGGATACATTTTCTATTCACGATCTTGCGGGTAGGATTCTATTTGATAATGGGGCATCACATTCTTTTATAGCGACTAGATTTGCATGAGTTATCGTCCTATTAGAGACAGCTGGTAGTCTCCTTATGTCTGTGGAGTCACCGATGGGTAGTGGGTCACTTATACACTCGATCTATAGGGGTGTGGATATCGATGTGGGTAGATTATGTTTAGCTGTCGATCTTCTTATGTTAGACATGGAGGGGTATGACGTTATCTTGGGTATGGAATGTCTATCTGGATATCGAGTGATGGTGGATTATTTTGGGAGGAATATTGTATTCTCTATTCCGGGGTAGGAGATGTTCTTAGTTACAATGCCTCTTCCTTAAGGAGGTTCGAGCACACATCTGTATTACATTGAGGAGGAGACCTCATAGGAGTTGGTTGTTTCATTGATTCTAGTCGTGAAGGAGTTAGAGGATGTATTCTAGGACATACATGGGTTGCCTCCTAGATTGGAAATTGAGTTTGTTATTGACCTAGTGCAGAGTATGAGACCTATAGCTCGAGCTCCTTATCACATGGCCCCATCTGAGATGCGGGAGTTGAGGAAGAAGATTCAGTAGCTCTTAGGGAAGGGTATCATACGGAGTACTTCACTATTGGTAGCACCGATGTTGTTCGTCAATAAGAATGATGGGACTCTTAGGTTGTGCATTGACTATAGAGAGTTGAATAAGGTCACGATCCGAAATAAGTATCCACTACCTCATATCGATGATCTATTTGACCAATTGAGGGGAGAAGCTTACTTAGATTTGTGGTCCGATTATCATCAATTCACCGTCAGAGAGAAAGACGTTCCTAAGACTACTTTTATGATACGATATGGGTCTTACGAGTTTAGGGTAATTCCATTTGGACTCACCAATTCGCCAGTAGTGTTCATAAATCTAATGAACCGAGTTTTTCAAGAGTACCTTGACCAGTTTGTAACTGTGTTCATGGATAATATCTCGGTGTACTCTCGTGACATGCTGAGCATTTATGGAGAGTTTTATTGACACTTAGAGAACACCAGTTATATGCGAAGTTTGAAAAATGTGGGTTTTGGCTTCAGAAGGTGCATTTTCTGGGCCAAATTGTGTCTGAGAAGCGTATCGCTGTTGATCTATTGATAGAGAGGGATTGGGGACAACCCACAACACTGACCGAGGTTCATAGATTTCTAGGATTGGTCGAATATAACCAACGATTAGTTAAGGCTTACTCGAATATTGCGGGTCCATTAACAAAATTGATTCGCAAAAGAGTGCCATTTATTTAGGACAACCATTATTAGTTAACTTTTGATGAGCTAAAGGAAAAATTGACTCCAGCACCCGTACTTGCACTGCCTAAGGGAAGAGTGGCATACTGTGTCTACATTGATGAATCTTTGTAGGGGATTGGGTGTTTATTGTAGCAGGAGGAGAGGGCTATAGTGTATGCATCTCGTAAGCTTAAGCCCCATGAGAAGAATTACCCCACGCATGACTTGGAGTTAGCCATAGTTGTAATTGCTTGAGGATCTAAAGCACTATTTATTGGGGGAACAATTTACCTTATTCATGGACCGTAAATATCTTCGTGAAGGATTACTAGTTTGATATTTAATATCATCCTGGGAAGGCTAATTTGGTGGCAGACGCATTCAGACAAAGTCTTGCAAGAGATCTAGCAAAGTTTTGGAAAGCAAAGTGGAGAGGACTTCGACACAATGACGATATTTCTATGGCTTGTATGTCCGTATTAGTTATCACTCCTAAGATTGTGACGAGGGTGGTTAAAGAACATGCAGGGGATCAGTACTGCCAGGACAGAGTTCGCCGATTATTACTTGATGGGGAAGAGGGTTACTCTGTCATTTCAGGGGGTGGATAACATTTTAATAGGAGACTCGTGGTTCCAGAGGATGACGATTTGAGACATGCAGTGATGTCAGAGGCTTATGAGTCCCGATTTTTGGTACATCTCAGTGGGGATAAGATGTACCAGGATATGCATAGATAATATTAGTGGTCGGGAATGAGGTGAGACATAGCATAGTTTGTCTCAAAGTGTGCTACCTATTAGCTAGTAAAGGTAGAGCGCGAGAGACCTACAGGGATGTTGTAGCCATTCAATATTCCTATGTGGAAATGGGAGAGTATCTCCATGGATTTTATCATTAGGTTACCATTATCGCAATGAGGTCACGACTCCATATGGGTGATAGTGGATCGATTGAACACGGTGGATCATTTTAATTCAGTTTGTACGAATTTTGAGACGAAGCAGTATGCCTAGTTATTTATCGATGAGATAGTACGATTATATGGTGTTTCGATTAATATTGTGTCCATTAGGGACAAGATCTTTGTGTCCCATTTCTAGAAGAGCTTTCAAGAGGCGATTGACACAACATTACGATTGAGTATAGTGTATCATCCACAGTCAGATGGGCAGACAAAGAGGGTTAATAAGATGCTTGAGGATATGTTGTGAATGCTCATACTTGACTTCGGGGGAGGATGGGAGCAGTACCTTCCTTTTGTGCAGTTTGCATATAATAACTCCTACCAATTCAAAATCAGCATGGCACCATTTGAGGCACTGTACGGCTGGCCTTGTTGTTCGCCTGCTTGCTGGTTGGAGGTGGGGGGGGGGGTGACAAGTTATGAGGTCCAGAGATGATTTAGGATACCACTATTAAGATTGAGCTAATTCGAGGGCACATCCAGATAGCTCAAGATAGGTAGAAGAGTTACGTTAAAGCAGACATGAGGCACACATAACTTGAGGTTGGTGATTAGGTGTTGGTGTGAGAGTTTCCTATGAAAGGAGTTATAAGATTAGACAATAAGGAAAAAATGGCACCGAGATATGTGGGATCATTTTTTATCATTGAGAGAGTGGGACGAGTAGCTTGTAGACTTGGACTACCGGAGCACCCACAGCGGATTCACGACGTGTTTCACGTGTCATCGCTGAGGACATACCAGAGGAGCGAGGGAGTTTTTTGGCATGTTCAAAGAAGATCGATTTACAGCCCGATATCTCATACGAAGAGAGACCGGTGGTGATACTTGATCATAGTGAGCATAAACTGCGGTCAAAGGTGGTACCCTTTGTTAGAGTTTAGTGGGGGCACCATAATGTAGACAAGTCGACATGAGAGCGGGAGGATGACATGCATGAGTAGTATCTAGAGTTATTCACCACAGGTATGTCCCAATTTCGAGGACAAAATTTCCTTGTAAGGGAGAAAGTATTTAACAACTCGTATTTTTTAGGAATTAAAAATTAATTAATTCGTTTAAATTTAAATTACACGTGTGACTTAATTTAATATTATGGGTTGATTAAATTATTAATCAGATATAAATGATTAGTGTTTATAAATTATTAATCAGAGAGAAATCATTAATGTTTATTGAGTCAAATTATTGAGTGAATAATAACTACGAATTTGACATCATATCGAGTGATAGTGATGTGACAGTATTTTATCTCAACCGGACGTCGTGTGTGGACTATATGAGGTCGGGATAGAAAAATATTTATGAGTAACTAGGATGATTATTTTGAGGTTACGGTTGAATTCGGAAGGGTCGAAACAATCAAAATATTGTACTCGGGTGTATAGTTTGGATCCCGATACAATTTTAGACCAAACCAACACCACAAGAGGGAATTTTAGTCATTTGGTAGCCTAGGGTTAAGAGAGCTACGAATTTCCAAAGGTTATATAAAATTGTAGTTATGAGAGGCTAGGGTAAGAGTAATAGAAAACAATTGGGGGCCATTAAAGAAGAAAGGGAGAAGATTCTTGGACCTTAGAAGAGGGTTCTTGGAGATTTCAACCTTGTTCTTACACCATCATCACTTTTGGAGTGTGGATTAGAAGAGAATGATCATCAAGAGAACAAAATTAGATCAATCCCATACAAGTCAAGCATTTATCTTGCGAATTTTTATGAGTTATAATACCCATGTATAGTAGGGTCTCTGAATTAAGGATAATTGATACTGTTCTTTTTATTTGATCAATAGAACTCATAATTCGTAATATGATTGAATATAGACGGAATACAATTGTATAAATAAAATGAAATCAGACGTTTTGGGATTTAGATCATGGGATAAATTTGGTTTTTGATGAACTTATGTAAGGAGCAAAAAATTGTAGGGTTTAATTATTAATGCAGTTTTAATTTGATCATGGATGAAATTGTATGGATTTTATACATAATTTTCATTAGAAATCATCCTTACATGTATATTTGATTTTTAGTTATGTTAATTGGGAGTTTAGGATTGTTGTATAAAAGTTTGAGGAATTGGATCGTGTAAAAATTCGTAATAATGAACAGAAGAAGAAGACACCTGGTATTTTTCGAATTGAATCCGCCCAAAGGAGAATCGATTCGGTTTGCCCATAATTAAAAATTTCTCTTTTTTGTTTTAAACCCTAAAATTTTGGATAATTCATGAGGGAACTTTTGGTACATTTTTAAACTATAGAGGGGAATATGAAAATTCTAGGTGGTCTATAGTGGATATTAGGTTTACATAAATTGAGACAAATTAAGGATTGGGATATTTGAGAAAATATCCACAATTGATGAATGAGTGAAACTGAGACGGGTCACGTAGTAACGAGTAAACCTATGTTTACGACCAGTACTATAATATGGTAATAAATACATATCAAGTATGGGGTCAATAGGTCCCTTAGAGTAGTGAGCGATACTCAAAATTATATGAATTGGAAATTTAATTGAAATTAATAGTACGTCGAATGTGCGACCAATATATACTACGTACGAGTTGATAAAATTGGGTTGTGTTCATACATACAGAATACAATATGTATATAGGTTGTGTGAATACCTATAGAAATGATTTGATTATGTGTGTGAACATATCTACGCTTCCTTCTATCAGGAGGTTTCCGCACAGAGGGCGATCCTACCTTGATGATTCCAGTGAGGTCTGGATTTTTGACCCAGAACATGGAACTTAGGGCTACCCATTATGTGCAGTGTATTAGTGGGGCAGGCATGTCATTTGGGTACGTTAGGTATGTGTATATCCCAAAGGCGTAGAACCATGTTCGCCTCCATTGTTGTATTGATTGATTTTGGGTTCGAGGTGACATGTTGAACCAATAGTCCTTGATTGAGTACGAGAGGTACATAAACTTGATAGCAGAGTATGACAGCATTATGAGGGGCCATTCTGTGGGTGCTATAGTTGTGTATATATTATATGTGTGATGAATATATACTAGTTTGATATATTTACTTATGTGAGATAGTAGAATTTATAGATAATATAAAAGACTTTAAGCAGTGAAACTTAAATAATTGACTCAAAAATAAAATGGGAATAAATAAATTTGTTATTAAGACTGTAGTATTGTGTCGTATGGGGATATATTAGGGAAGTAGACTTATCGATTGTAGTCAAATACATTATCTAGTTTAGAAGGGGATAATAGTTAGGTAGAATAAGTTAGGTGTGGACATTAGTTGTGAGGTGAGGATCTCAAGGGAGAGTACGTGGATATTACATGTATAATAAATAACGTACATAAGTTGTGATTTAAATACTTGGAAAATATTTTCACAATGTTTTACTTTGGCTCTGACCCGTCTAAAAAATATTTTCAAAACCTTTTAGGTGTCCAGCTACAGGGATGCCAAGCTTAGAGATCCTGTCCAGAGATGTGTAACTGTAGTATTGTGGAGGATTGCAGGAGATTCCTTTAGACGCTTCAGCTCATTCATTTTAGATAAGAGATTTCTATAGTAGATTATTTGGACGTGTCGCTATTCAGATTATTTAATTTATTCCGTTATGCATCAGACTGTATTTCGATTTTAATTTTACTTATTTCAGATTGTGGTTGGATTATGTACTTGGAGAACCGATGATTTATTTGGCTTTATATATATATATATATATATATATATATATATATATATATATATATATATATATATATATATATATATATATATATATATATATGTCGTGTGATTTTTCAAACTATATTAATCTGTGAATTGTTTAGTTCATTTATTTTATTTTAGCATGTGGTCATAATAAAAGATAAAATTTGGCACCAGCTTAATTTGACAAAGGTGAATAGCAATTTAAAAGTTTTTCGACTGTGATGCTAAGAATGAATCAAATGGGATTCCAGTTTGTTTTATTGATGGGCTCATCACTTGTGGTTAAAATAGGCGGGGTGTCATATCATCATAGCCAGTCAATATTGTTGGGATGAGGGTTGCTATCGAGTGAGGATACGAATACGTTTGAATTTTTAGGCCATGGATTTCTTGCATGAATGGCCATGCTTGCCACGTAATCATTACTGATAAAAAATATTTCCATGAAAGATGCCATTGAAATTATCTTTTTCAAACTCATGACATAGGTGGTTCTTATGGCACATTATGAAAAAATTATTGAAAAAATTAAAAGGATATGCCCAATATCATTCCATGAACCACTTGTTCTCTTCGAGATTAAAATTTCAAATTAATATATGTCAGCTTGCTTCAAAATGAATGATAGGCTATATAGCGAGAGGCGTTGATTGGTTCCCTCTTGTGTTAAATATTCATTTTAGGCGGGATTGTCTACAACTCAAATAAGTGAGAGTACGAATGTCTTATTTGATGGTTATGTAAATTCAAAGACCATCTTTAAATAATTTGTTGAATAATACAAGAATGTGTTGTGAAGTAAGGTTGAGAAGGAGAGAAAACTAGACTTTGATACCTTCAAATCCTCCCTTCCATGTGTAACTAGATATAAGATTGAGAAACGATATCAATATTTTTAAACTAATGAAAATTTTATGGTGGTTCAAGAGGAGATGAAAGGAAAACTAAATTGTAATTTTCCTGTTGTTAGAGATGATGGTGGGACTGAGTTGTGTGGAGTAAACGAGGATTTGATCAGAATTAGAGAACAAGATGTCACTTTTATGGTCACTTTCAACTCTATTGATAGTGATGTCAACTATAATTGTAGCTTATTTGATCACAGTGTATCCTATGTAAGAATGGTCTCACAATCTTGATTAAAAAAAAAATATGATTTCGTACCTGCAAAATACATTCTTCGACGGTGAAAAAAAATGTCAAAAGGAAACACTCAAGAGATTAAAATCATTTACTTGGATTTTGGAATGAATCCTGAGAATGAGCATAATGATAGAATGTTTAATTCGTTTTATCAGGTTGTGAAAAAGGCAACGAAAAGTGAAGATCACACAAAATTGGAGATGAATTGGATGAAATGGTTATTCAATGAGTTGGATAATGTTGAATTTTATACAAGCAATGAATATAATCCATTTACAATTGAACAACTCAAAACCGCATCACATGGGAAAGATGCTAATGCCAAAGAATGTGCAACTATTCGTTCTTCGTTAGCCATTAATAGAAAAGGTTGACCCTATTGTAGAAGGCAACAATAAATAACGAAGAAATTTGTCCGTAAGACGAAAAAAAATATAAGAAAGTTTAGTTAACTAAATAAGTTAAATTTTATTATTTTTTTATTTTTTTCAAAGGTCTATTATTATTATTGTTATTGTTGTTGTTGTTGTTGTTGTTGTTGTTGTTGTTGTTGTTGTTGTTGTTGTTGTTGTTGTTGTTGTTGTTATTATTATTATTATTATTATTATTATTATTATTATTATTATTATTATTATTATTATTATTATTATTATTATTTTCATCTAATGTTTCTTGATGTTTTATAATTATAGGAGAAAGAAGGTACTACTCAAATTTCTAGTCAACAAAATGCTTACCAAGTGATACCTTGTCAACTTGAGGCTTCACAAAATCAATTTTTCATTTTGGAATGCATTCAGGAGTCTACTCATGTATTTATGCCAGTAATTTGAGGCTTCCCAAAAATAATTTTTATTCTATTATTTTTGTCAAATTATAATAATGAATTAAATATTATATCAGGATTTATATCACCCATTTTGGAATGGCATCAATGAGAGGAACAATGGAATGAGAATGAGAATTGACCCAAGTTAAAATACAAATGGGCAAAGCAGTGACTCACTTAAATTTTAATTATATTTGTTGTGGTTGAATTAAAGATATTGACATTTTTCTAATTTATTTGTATGATATTTTAGAACTTTGTAATTATTTCCTACAGTTGAGATGGGTATCACTGCTTTAAAACTTTGTAATTTTTCTTTGGCTTTTGTTTTGCTTCAGATGTGATAATAGTTGATGGGGTATATGTTTTGTTTAACTTCAGATGTGATAATAATTGATGGGGCATCTGTTATGTTTTGGTTCTATTTTTTTGTGATGCATACCGACTATAACCAATTTCATCCATTTCATTTGTAGAAATTTTTTTCATTATTTCATTATTAGTTTACAGATCATTCAATCCAAATATATTAAGCCCATTATTCAGATACAATATAAACACTCTTTACATTTATTTTTTCTCAATCAAATAGCATCATCACACAAACTGTTATTGATTTATTTAAAATAACATTCCTATAGTTTGAAAATAGATACATGTATTCCATTTAGTACTCTAAATACCAATAAAATCACGAAATGTTTCTAGGTGTAACAATATTTTCCTTATAATGGGAGATATGCATGAAACATCACATACATGTCGTCTCCTTATTTGTTTTGGGCAAGGATAAATGGTGTTAACTGAATGATACTTTTTTTATACTTCTTAGGAATATTTTAATTCATTTATGGTAGTTTTTTTATTAGTAAATGATTCATAAAAGACAACCCTCGTAAGTGGATAGAATCCTATATATGGGATGTATACCCTAGAAAAGAATGGAAAAAACCAAGTCAAAAGCACCCACCTAGCAACACTGAATAAACACATCCACTCACTCCTGAAGGCTCTCCACAAATTCCATAAATAAGGCAAGCGATGTGGTGTGAATGTTTTTATGCCAAGAAGATCGTACTAAAAAATGTGGAGCAAAGTCTCGATGGGGTAACTTCCTTCCCTTAGAAACACCTCATATTCCTCTCATGTCAAACTATCCAGAGGATAAAATAAGAGACCACCCCCTAAATTTTCCTATCTTCCTTCCAGCCCCTAGAAATCATCCATTATGCCAACACATCACTCATCGTTTGTGGCACCGCCCAATGTAACTGATAAACAAATAAGAAAACATCTGATAACCCCCTCGACACCCAGCAATGCAGTAACATATGGGCAGTACTCTCCTATGTCGCTTTACACACCCAATACTGACTGGTCATCTGTCTTACGGTAGGTTTGATGAGACTTGTGTTTCCATTCTTTTTTATCCATCCAATGTCTTTCGAGCTTAAATCCTAGTGAGTGCAATTACGTTATCCTTTTAACCTTTATTATGTTGGTACCTAACAAACGTGAGCCAAAGATAACTATAGAAGTTATTGAAAAAAACTGGACAACTTACTTTAGGTGGGTGGTTGCTTTCGGTGGTGGGTGGTCTAGTCCACCTCAAACTTCTCCTCAATTTGGGGAGTTTGTCAACTCCAATGACCATATGTATATATACTCATAGCATCCGAACATTAATTGAGAGTTAGAAGATGGGTTTTCTCTCCATTTTAATGCGTGTAACAACTTTGGGTTTGCACTATTTGGGGTGCAAGCAACTTGGAATCTTTTATTAGGACAATTTCGTTCCAATATAGAGAATTTTTGTGATGTAAAATTAAGGGTTCATCTCTTTTCTATAAAATTGATCATTTTGGGGGGACCAATATTAGGTATTTTCTATTAAGGATTTTGGTAGAATTTGGGAGCCTTTTATTGTGTGATTAATTTTGTGGGAGTCTTACTTTTTTTGCATGAGTGAAGAGAGATTATTTTGTGTGTGGGTAAGGAGAAAAAGGTCCTTCCAAATTGTAATCGTCTTTAATTTTAGTGACGTAGATTGCGTATAGACATTGTTAAATTGGTGAACCACGTAAATATTTTTGTTCTATTTTTTTTTCATTCTTTGGTTGACATACCGTGGATAAATTTTTTAGGGCCACCCTTTATCATGCTTGCACACAACAAATTGATATGAGAGCTCCATAATTGCGAAGTTATGACCTTTTTTAGGATGACTTCGAAATTCACGAGATGAAAGTTAGGATGTTTGATGGAAATAACAACTTTGTCTACATGTCATGCTATGGTTAATGATTTTTTTGTTAAAGAATGCTTGATTGGAGTCTTGACAGATGAATCCGATTCAATGGAGGAGTAAGCAAGAAGGACAAACATTATATAAAGAGTGTCAATTTTTATTCTCATTCAATTTGTGAGGAGACTGCACAACATTCTGGGAGAGTAAAATTCACTTTAAAGTCGGCAACAAAAATTGCAGTCGTCCTTAAAGGGAGGTAGGCCCATAAGGATGAACATGGCATGGCTTGCGGTAGTATTAATGGAAATATAATAGTCCATACGAGTAACATTAATATGTGTGGAAGTTGTAATTGAGAGAAATACGAGAGAAATTCAGAACATTCTATTCTCTAATGGTGGAGGAAGATGACTTAGAGAGCGGTTGGCCGTGGTTGGTAGATGTGATGCCGAAACATGATTTTTGAGAGTGCTATAGAGAATTATGGGTTTGACAGAGATAGTGAAGGCATTCTTGTGGATGAACAAGATACTAATCAGTTGAAGAGTCAGCTGAGGGATATGATTGAGGAGGGCTCAAACCTATTCAAAATTATTCATCAGTGTTTTGGTGGTGGCGATCGTGTATTTTTTAAAATATCCATCACTTTATGTGGGATTTTGTGAAAGACTCGATTTTGGTATGATGGTTGTGTTTTTCCAGTTGGAGTTGTTTTCTTTGCACCTCTTTCGACTATAACAACATTTGGAAATCATAGGTTGCGCCCTAGACGTCTTTACAGTCCTGGCTTCTTGTACCATAATAGGTGTGACCTTAACTACGGTTATCATCCTCGAATATGCTCTATAACCTAAATTAAGTCTTTGGCTTCATAACTTGTCTTAGCCGTTGGATTAGAGTTTGATTTTTGGATTACCTTATATGTTCTGTTAATATCAGACCCCATTAGAACTTGCTAGCTATACACTTTTCAGTTATATCTTTTAACTGTCAGATCTCATTGGTTTATTTTCTGTGATGCCAGTTGTCACAATTATATCCGTTGGAGAAGTTTGTTACAACTAAAACCCTATACCATCTTGTTTGTATCTTTAATGGTTTTAGGATCTTGAGATATTTTTATAATAGACTGAATTTGTTAATTTGTTAAAATCTGTTTTAACTTGAATTAATCACAGCCTTTGATTAAAAACTTTTAATCTGAACCCTTGATTTTAAAGTTTCTAGAATATTGTTTTCTCACCTATATAAACCTCATTGAAAAGTTTATTTGAGTTAGCTATTCAGATTATATTTTCTAGAGTGAGAAACACAAGAGGGTTTAATATTTTTTAGAGAGAAAAATATTGAGAATTAGAGAAAATGTCTAAGAGAGAAGAAAGTATTATTTTACACACACTGTGTTCATTCTACTTCATCTTTATTCTGTTTTTGTTTTTGAATTCTCAATGATCTTGCACATAATCTCATATTGTAGAGATTGAAATATTGTGTTATTGTAGAGAGAATTTATATGCTTTCGTGTTGAAATAATTTTTTACAAAAACTAGAATTCCTTAAATTTTTAGATCCGAATTTTATTGAATATTTTTATGATCTAAATATTCTGATTTTATGTTAGATGACATATGATGTTTAAATCAAAATTTCTCTGGATCTTGAATGTTTATTGAAAATCTTTTTAAAGATATGTTTTCTCATATTTGTGAAATAATTTGAAAAACACTTTCCTCATAAAATTGAATGTTATATTTTTGAGAGATTGAGAACACATATTTCTTAAATGATTGAATAATCTTGTTGTGTGTTCATGATAAGTGTTGTATGTATTTCTTATAAAGAATGTTTATAAGATTTTTGATTGAAAATTTATTTTGTAAGTTTTTGTAGAAAACTTAATTGGTCTTAATTGAAAATGAATTTTTCTTAAGTTTTTATAGAAAACTTATTTGCTTGTTTAAAAATATATTTTTGTTAAGTTTTTGAAGAAAACTTATATGCTTGTGTTAAGAATTAAGTTCTTGCATTGTTGCATTTAGAACATATTCACTTACACGTTTTGCACAACTAGTATGTTGTTGAGAGATCAGTTTTGACTGAGTTGGAATTTGCTAAAACAGAAGAACGGAGTTACGAAGTTGAGAGAACAACTACAACAATCAGAACTGTAGAGAAGTTAGAAGGACACCAGAGGGTACATTCCTAAACATGTATAGGTCTGATTTGTGTGTTTAGTTTGTTATATAGCTTGTAACCGATAATTATTTTAAGTGAAATTTTTGTTTTACTCCATAGAGGGAGTCGTGGATGTTTTCTCGAGTTTGGGTTTTTACCACGTTAAAAAAATCATACTTGTTATCTTCTTATCCTCATCTTATTCTTTGTATGATTTAGAATTCAAATTGTTACATGATTTAATTACTTGAATTGGAATAATTCTTCATATGAGATATATTGGATTGTAACTTAATAAATCAGATTGTTATTAATTTAACTTTTAATTAAATCAAATTTAATTGATTTTAATTTCCGCATGTATTAAAATCTGATTAGTTAGATAATAATATTTTTCTTGATTTGATCATATATATGTTATTAGAAAAACTTGCATGAAATCAGAGTATGTTTACGTGTGCGTATGGAGATTCTTTCATGGGCGCATCTCAAGAAATGTTTCTTTCCTCATCCGGGAGGAGAGATTTTTCATAAGCCGCATAGATCCTAAGGACACTAGAACTTGATGCTTTGATACCACCTGTGACACCCCGCCTAATTAAATACCGAGCAATCAATCCTTTATTAAATTAAAATCAAGGTGAACAGTTGGTTCATTCTTAGCATCAGTTTCGCAAAATAAAATATACCAATTTAAACACCCTAAATAATTAAGCTAAGTGTTAAAAAAATTTAAAACTTTATTTTCATTTTATTAAATCCAAATATATAAACCTTTTTAACGACCAACAGTTTAGGAATCACATAAATACAAAGGATGAAAATAACACACAATAATTAAAACCATCTGGATAAACCAAACCAGTTTAAAACTATAAAGGAAACCATCCTGACAATAAGTAACTCCCAAGGAGGATTAAATACTGAAAATACAAATAAACATAGATCTTTAATATATCCAAAATGAATAGGGAAACGGGCGACACATTCCCTAACTATGAAGAACTAAAACAGGAACTGAATCAATGAAGAGGTCATCTAAAACAAAGGTCTGCAACTCCCACATAAGCTGTAGCGCGTCCAATCCAAGGAACCTATGCATGACGCCCTGTGGCTAGGCACCTGTAATATATATACATATATATACAAGAGAGAGAAAAAGATAGGAAATGGTTCAGAGCCCGAGTGTAAAACAGTCTTAAAATAGTTTAGCAAGTATTTAAAATTCTTACCTGCTAATGCAACAACCATGTTAGTATGCGACACTCTCTTGAAAATTTTCACCTCTTGTCTAGTGTGCACGCCTAACGTACTACTAAACCTCATAAGTCTATCTCACTTATTCTCCATAGAGTTTTATCTCGAGAATTAACAAGGTTATGCTATTTAGTTTAGAAAATTAATCTCTTAAAGATTTCTTATGCTATTTAGAACAAATTAGTACCGTTATAAAGTTCCCGAACACTTATAAGAAAGTTTAAACATTTATCCATTACTTAACTACTTATACGCACAATAAAAAGTTCTCATGTATTTATACGTATATATATTAGTGTCACATATAATATATATACTAACGGAACCCCCACATAAAATCTATGGTGCTGGCATACTCTGTTGTCAAGTCCCCATATCACTCGTACTAAGGGAGATACTAGTTCGAAATCACTCTCTATTTGTATTAACACAAAACACATACAAATGGAGGCGAAGCATAGTTCCAAGTCACTAAGAGGTCAGAGCATACCCTTACGTCTCTTAGGACCGTCTGACTATCAATCAGATAGCCTGTACCAAGGTATCCTATGCTCTAGGGTACAAGTCGATGTCCCCCATAAAGGTCCCATCGAGATAAGACTGTCCTGGCGCGGCAACCTCCGTGATAGCAAGTACCGCGGGTATGATTATACACAAGCACAATATAAATATGTATACACATGCATTCAGTTATATATATATATATATATATATATATATATATATATATATATATATATATATATATATATATATCAATATTCTCATTTTTTCCAATTGGGTTCGCATACGACCCAACAATAACAATTATTAACCTCACGTTGTACAACTTTTACCCAATTACCTCACATAAAGGATTTGTCGCTTTTATTCTTAATTATAATCGTTTCATACTTACTTCTCATCTCTCGAAGTACTCTCCCTTTCTTAAATATAATCTCAATAAGTACACCCTCTCTAACTTTCTGGTTTAAGTCTTTCACGAGACTTAAAATTATTTAGCGAACGTATGCACAATTTCTAAAGTGTAACGAAACTCCCCGTTAACCCCCAATTTCATCCTATATTAATTCTCACTCAATGGAGTCCACTTAGACCCTACTGGTCCTCTTCATAACCCATTATACTCCATAAATAATAATCAAGGATTCCTATGTATTGTAACTGGATTAAACAAAAAGGAGAAAAATATGCACTTTTCCAGGAGGGATCGATCGATTGAGGAAAGGGGGTCGATTAATCGATCGATGTTCTTGCTCGGTCGATCGATCAAGTAGTTATGACGAATTCTACCATTGTTAAGTTACGGTTTTTCTTCTCCAACCTCAACCAAATATCCATTAACGGTCCCCAAACTCCCAAACAACATTACTACTGGTACTATATACCTAACTACATGATTTCCTAAGTGAAACATGTTCAAATACATCAACGATATCGAATTAATGGGGCAAAATTGACATAATCTTCAAGAACCCTAATTTTGGAAGAAACATTCATTCTTCTAATTCTTTCCCAGATTTCTTGTTTCTAAATTCATACTAATTCGTGGGTAATCCTCTACATATGATGGGTATGCCCAGAATATATTAAATTTCTCTAAACATGCGATTTACTGTCTATAAATTATCAATTTCTTTCATAAAATATGTTCTTTATAATCCTAAACTAACATGGGTGAGACATTAACTAAAAACAAAGCAAGATAGATACTTGCCTAAAATTTAAGGTTCTGACTTGTGGATGAAAAAGGAATGGTTGCGTTCCTCGTCGTGTGATCTACATTTTGGTGGTGGTGGTGGTGGTGCAAACGGATGAGTTCTTGGCCTTGGATTGCTTGGGAAACTTCTTTTCTTCTTCTCTAATGGCCTTTCTAAGGTTCTATGTTTGTTAACCCTAAAAGGTAAGTCCTAATGGCTGATATAACTATTGAAAATTCGTGGGTTTAATTACCCAAAAATATAAAATGTCTAATATACCCTCCCGAGATGTCAATTAGGCCTAAAAACGCCCCGAGACCCAAACTAAACCCCCGAGTATACTTTTCTGACTATCTCGACCCTTCAGGACACATTGGCGCACTCGAAATAACCATACGGATGACTTATAATTTACTCACTTTTAATAATAATAGTTTAGTCCTGACACGACATAGGCGCGTCCTCACTTAAATTTTCATAATTGAATTTTTTTTTTCACTCGTGACAATTTTAATAAAATAAAACTTATATATTACTTTACACAATTAGTAATTTTCAACAAATTCCCGATAATTACTAACTCTCATCACACTAGTAAATATTTTGAATAAATTTCCGAATAAATATTAAATTAATATCTCAATTCAAATTTATTAAATACCCAAATTTAAAAGCCATAAAAATACGGGGTATTACACACCCACACATGATAAGAGAGGTTAAAATCCTATGAAACTCCAATATCAACACATACACCCATTTATTGGATTCAAACATTAAACTAAGAAATAAGTTGAACCATCCAAGGTGGGTTTATGCTCCCAACCTGAGGAAACTAGCTACTCATAACACCAATTATACACACATATAACATGGGGTTAATAAAAGGGATTAAGCGTTTCAAAAGAGAGCATTCAAGACAAAACCACTATATTAATTCCCAAAACAGTGCCAATAGTTAACAAGCTACAACTAAAATGGAATTTGACTTACAATAAATGAAGTAGATGATGGAAATAAAAAGGAAATGTCACAATCCCTATGAGAGAGAAGAGAGAACAAAACAAATATATAATTTCTTTCTTCCTTCTTTCTTACAAGATAGAATCGACCCTTTACTTGCTATAAACCACTTACTATCTATAGTAAGTGGGAAACAACCACCAAACAAGACGTTTAAAACCAAAACCAAAAAGTGGAAACCAAACCATTTAACAAAGAGATTCGTAGGAATGAGATAACCGATCGACCGCGGTCTAGGGACCAGTTAGTTAGGTCTTGGAAAAAACCTACTGAATCGAACCATAGGAAAAATTATATATACCGGTCGACCGCATGTTAGGGACCGATCGAATGGGTCCCATAATTCTTGGACTCTTATCTCCTTTTTGTTACAGACAAGGGGCCTCGGAGTAGATTGACCATAACTTGGTCGTTTTGAGCCAGATTTATGCTCGTTTAGAAGCTACAAGAAGTTGACCCGGAGAGCTACAACTTTCATGAGAGTTCGGGCACGAAGCCCGATTGCAGAACTAACTAAATTGCCCTTGAAGTTGCGTAATGCGTTGTAACTTCCCCGAAAAGCTCACACTTGCACCGTTTAGCATTCTGATCCCTACAAAATCTCAAATAAACCTTGCAACACACACACACACACACACACACACACACACATATATATATATATCTCGAAACCACAGGTTTTACAGTACAAGATCTTTAATAAGTGAAATAACAACCATAAATGTGTCTGCATGAACACGTAATTAGAGAAAATATACAAAATTCATAACTAATCACACCCCCAACTTAAACATTGAAAGTCCTTAGTGATGAAAAAAAACCATACCCGACCCGTAAAGTGGTAAAAATAGCAAAATATGTACACGAAAAAGTGTCACTTTCCCTGGCACACGATTTCATTTAACGAATGAAACAAGCCATTGAATTCCTAGGTTACCGTAGTGGACGAGTGTTGTCTCATGAGGATTTTTAGGGATGACACCCATATACATCAAATTTCCTCAAAATATTTCCAACCAACCGATATGATAAACTCAGCAACAATTAGATATTTCAATATATTATTAACAAAGCAAAAGAGAATTTTGACCAATAATTCGAAAATATCAACATTAAAAGAATAGCTATATTGAATTGAAACCTCAAATGTGAGTGGTGCGCATGCATCTGTAAAAATCTTTGATTTCATAAAAACACTTATCTCCCGGATAAACATTAGAGCATGCTTCCACTCAATCATCTCCGGATGTCACCCTCAACAAATATAAGCACTCGAAAAATGGTGTAATATACGGGACATGCGGGCATAATGAGTAAATGGAAATGGAAACTAGGCAGCACACATGTCATCAATGAAGAATGTTATATAAAATAAAAACTTTGCAATCTCACTGAAAGGTACCACTCATTAAAGGAGGCGAAGTGTATTTTCACAGTTTATCGCAACTATTATGACTTTTGAATTGCATGCACCTTAGGATAACATAGGACTTTCATAGGGTTGTAATGTAGGTTTGATGTTAAGGGTAGGAAAGGAAAGGAATATGTACGGATTCAAAATTATTCAGCGATGAAAATTTGGGATAATGGAAAATCGTGGGCAATTTCTAAAATGGAAAATGATTTCCATAACAAGGATTATATATAAATTTGGAGAGCAACAAGGATTATTGAACACTATATACAACATGTACGAGCTTTCTCTTTCTTTTGTTTTCTTGTTTTTCTCTATTTTTCTTTTGTTTTCTTTCTTATCCTTTTATTTTTTTTTCACCTTTTCTTTTTCTCGTGTGCTTAAATGCAACCACGAAACAAGAACATCTTTAATCTCAAGTATCATCCCAAACAAAGGTATGGAAGGTAATATGTATGGTTTATAATGCGGAGTTGGCTATGGGATTTTGGGTTATGAAACGAAAGGCTATATTAATGCTCAAAGGGCTTAACGAGGGAAAACATTTAAGGTTAGGTCAAGGACAATATGGGTGATATAATAAAGATGACCTATGATCATTTCTTAAAGTTTACGCAATTCTAAAAAGAACTTTGAAAATCGTGCTTAAGTAACTCATTTCATATATGAACTCAATTAATGAATGATCAATGAAAGAATAACGTTTTCAAACAAGGATAGAGTAGTGTATAAACACACACTAATGAAAAGGAGAACAAGGCTCTCTTGGTTTTTAGTGTACGCAAAGAATCAAACAGTTAACAAGTTATAATTGTCCTACCAATCATTTATAAAATATGCTCAAGTGCTCATGTAGTTTCAAGGTTGATTTCATGCATTTATTCTCAATATTAAATAATTTGAGGACTAAAGTTTAATGACATGAAATAAATAGAAAATGCATCATTAAATTAGCAATTGGATAGGGCAATTATTGAATTTATCATACGAAATTAGGGCAAAAGGCCCAACAAAGAGAAAAGAAATAAAGAAAGTAGTTTTTAAAATTTTTGAATTTTGATTTTTTCTTCAAATAAATATTTGTATGGGGATCACGATGAATAAAAAAGCTGAGATGCCTAATCACACCCCTAACTTGAATCACACATTGTCCTCAATATAATTAAAGACATTATGAAAAATAGAGGAATAGAAAGAAATCACCCCAATTTGGAGCTATCCCCAAGGTAGTCAACGTGCGCCCTATGCAAACATAAGAAAAACAAAAATATGTACCTAAATGATTCAGTTAAAGTGAATCATGCCATAAGTCACAATAGTCTAGAGCGGTTGAAGTTCAAAAACTAGATAATTGATGGTGGACATTTGAATTTAAAATAAGTCTTTACTCATTAACATATAATAGTTCAAAAACTACTAAATTATCATTAATAATTTCATAGAGTTCAATATAAAACAACTTAATCAAAGAGAAAGGAAAATACTATGTAACACCCAACACAAAAATTGCACCGTATAAAACCATCCATGACCCCATAAAGCTACCTAGAGGCGAAAACCACTAGAGGATCCCCGGTGAGATGGATCATAATGATTCCTGAAATGGGGCGAGTGCGTCACTTCTGGACCATGTTGTTGCACAAATAAGTCTCTTATCATAACCTGCATTTTAGGAACTACTGAAGCTACTCAACACGGTCCGATCAAGGTGGGACTCCACTATAGTCCACCTCATCTAGTTCTCCTCCCACATCTGTAAGTTTTCTTCCCACCTCTACTACTGCTATGCCTCAAATGTCGTAAAGTGGACGTCAAAAGATGTAGGTGGTACCTATGTCTGCTGCTCTGATCCCAACTCAACCCTCATGATCTCCATCTCCTCATCCTTTGTCAGTAATCCTTACCTCTTCTGGACCTCCGACTCACCCAGTAATGCATAAAGCATATTTTGATGTTATCAGTGGCTTGGAGACCATTGGGGTCCACTATTCTGTCGGACGGATACTTGGGGAATCTAGCGATACGACATATATGCATGATAATTTCGGGCAAAGGAAGGTAGACGTTCAATGCCCTCTCCTTTGTCTCCAAATACATTTGTTCCATGAAGTACTGAAATAGGTTGATGTCTCCCTAATATTTTAGTAAGGCATAAAGGAAGACGACGTGCTTTTCATAAACCTCAGAACGGTTGTTCATCTCCATTAAACAATGCACATTAATGTAGTGCGGGAGCCTCGAAAAATTCTGCATTGCGGCTGATTGGAACATCTTTTTCTTCCAAACCTCTCCTAGCGCTAGATATTCAATAAGTGTGTCCAAGTCAAAGGTTGCCTCATCAAACATGCTCACAAACGGGATTGCGTCTGCCATATTGCGCATCCACCAGGCTAATTCCCAGCGTTGAAATGTAACCCTCACTCCACGAACAAAGAACTCAAAAATACGCTTCTCCCCTTTGCACTAGATTAATGAGGCATATAAGATTTGCATGAAATCCTCATTAATAACTTATTGTTTGGAAAATAATGAGTCCCAGTTATACCATTTGATAATTGCTAATGCTTCGACAATTAGGCCATCCATTTTCCATGCAAGGTTATAGGACAGCGGGCGCTTCGAGCTGGCAAAACGGGTTTCATACCACAACTTTTCCTGCATGATCCTAAACCCATCGACCCCCTTCGGGGGCAGGCATCGAGAATGATCGTATATCTACACTTAGCCCATGAGTAACTACGAAATAAAAATTAGTATAACAATGGAATTGAAGACTAAAATTCATAATGATAAAGCCAAGATGGAATACAAACATGAGATATGATAAAGTGCATGGAAATCATGCAAGTGTATGTCCAAAGTTAGAAATAAAAATAGGTTAGCAATTTGGACATACACTTGGTGTGCAAAGTGAAAAATGATGGTACGAGGCACATTTTTAAACAACAATAACCCACCATTCTTGGCAATCCCAAGAATGCACACATTATGTGCACATGAATGGGCTTTTCATAAAAAACATCGCAGTTAATATGAGTTTAAATCAAAGGAATAGTTTTCATAAAATTCAACAACTCGACAACTCCCAAATGGAACACAAATCCTATCAATTTTGTCAAAAAGCTAATACCCTCATCAATCACCATCCGACAATCAAGTGTGCATAACATGTGTTTAACAATATGCAAATTTTTAGGCCAATTTCAACATTTATATACACACACACACTAGATTTTAGCACAAAAATTCTTCTCATAAAATGTTCCCCAATTCCATATACATAATAGGTAATAATCAATCAATGGAAAGTGTGTGTGTGTGAAGAATAACATGTGAATAATGGATTAACAATATTCAAATTAAATCTTGCCACAAATCCAACAATCACCAACCCTAGACACATGGAAAAGCTCAGCAAAAACTCCAATAAAACCCATAAACATTAAGTGAGAATCCATACTTATTAAGATTGGGGTTGATTGGTGGTGAAAATGGGAGAAAAGAACTTAGGGCTTGTACTTTTTGGATTTCGAATGGAAAAGGAATAGGACAGGTTGGGAGAAGTAAGGGTGAAAAAATAAATTAAAAGAGAAGGTCCAAATAGCTAAGACCACCGGTCAACAGTGCATGGATGGCCGGTCCACTGCACTTTGAAAAAATGGCTTAACCCCCATGCAGTGCTATATTTGAGTTATGACCGATTCGGGGAACGATCGACAAAGTTTTAGGAAATTGTCGTGTCATCGAAATAGAAAATTTGGGGCATTGTGCCGGTCAACTAAGGTCTGGGGACCAGTCGATCAGGTTTCTCATTTTTGCCTTGGGTTTAATATAGAGACTCCCAATTTCACACCACTACTTATCCTAAAGCCTCCTAACCTATAAAAATTGGTCCAACACAAAATGGATGCCTAGAATGGTACAATAGGTTTATAGACGAGTGTGATAATGCACGATTGCCTCAAACTCGATAAGAAGTGAGGGAATCCAAGAAAGGTACTTGAGGCCTACAGTGTGACATCCACTAAAGGGACCATAAAGGGGGACCTCAAGGGGAATTTTCATAATCTCAGGGTTGAACCCCTTAAGGAAATGATTAAGCCTATTCTCATTAACCTTAGACACGGTTTCGGTTCTACGATTTAGAATTTCAACGGCACCATGATCGTATACCTTATATATAATGAATGGTCTGTTCCACCGAGATTGCGATTCCCTGGGGAAAAAATGGATGCGGGAATCATAAAGTTGGATTTTGTGTCCCGCCTCAAAGTTCTTACGCTCTATCCTTTTAACATGAAAGGCCTTGGTTTTGAGCGTGAAAATATGTGAGTTCTCAAATTGATCATTCATCAACTCCTCGAGTTGGAACTTACAAAGGTGTTCACCTTCGGTAAAGTCAAAATTAAGCTTTTTAAGAGCCCAATATGCCCGGTGCTCAAGATCTACCAGTAAATGACACATTTTTCCATACACGAATCATTAAGGGACATGCCAAGGTGCGATACGACCAAAGCGCATCGGTTAGCCTATACAACTAATCTTTGGTCGAAGGGTCTACATTTTTCTCTAGAACCCCTTTCATTTCCCTATTAGCCAGTTTCTCTTAGCCATTAGTTTATGGGTGATATGAGGTGGAGACCTTATAAGTGACCCCATATTATGACATCAAGCGATTGAATATATCGTTGCAAAAATTGATGCCTTGGTCCCTAGTAATTACCTTATGTGTGCCTAATGGAGCCAAGATATTATCTTTTAGTAACTTCAACACCAATTTCACGATGTTCTTCCTAGTAGGCGTGGCTTCCACCCACTTGGATACATAGTCGACTTCGACTAAGATGTATTCAATTTCATTGGAATTAGGTAAAGGACCCATGAAGTAGCTTCCCAATTAATCCAACACTTCCATTACAACATTAGGGGCAAGAGGCATCATGTTCCTCTAGGTAATCGTCCCAATCGATTAACAATGGGCACAAGTTTTACAGAAATCTTGCTCTTCTTTGAAGATAGTAGGCTAATCGAAACCACTATGTAACACTTTGAGGGCAGTCTTTTGGGAATAAAAGTGTCCTCCACACGTTCCATTGTGGAAAAACAACAAGATACTCGGGATCTCATCGTTTGGGACACATTTGCGAATGATTTGGTTTTGGCAATGTTTAAAGATGTATGGGTCATCAATGAAGAATAAACATCCAAAATTTGAAAGTCTTTCCTTGTCCTTGGCTAAAAAGTGCGATGGGTATGCCTCGGTGACAAAGGGATTCGCAATATCGGCATAATATGGCAACATCGATACAACCATGAGTTACTTGTCTGAGAAACACTCTCCAATAGGGACGGGATCGATATGATCGTGATCGAATGTAAGTCAGGAAAGATGATCCATGACTACATTTTCCACTTCCTTTTTGTCTCTTATTGATAGGTCAAACTCTTGGAGGAGGTATTTAAGAGTGGCATGTTCCATGATGCAGACTATGGGCGATCCTACCAAGTATGCCCGAAATTTATCCAATGCAAACCCTATGTCTAGTAACTCCTTCTTCGTAGTGGATTAGTTCATTTGCACGATATAAGGTTTGCGACTAGCATAGGATATAACGTGAGGTTTTTTGTCCCTCTGTTGACCAAGCACCGCCCCTACGGCATAGTCACCTGCATCACACATGAGCTCGAATGGATGGTTCCAATTGGGCGATTGCATGATAGGGTTTGGGTCAACATGTTTTTTAACTTATCAAATGATTCTTGGCACTCATCACTCCACAGAAATGGAACATCTTTATCAAGAACATTGTATATATGGCGCGATATCAAGCTAAAGTCTTGAATAAAATGTCAGTAAAACCCCTTGTTGACAAGAAAGTACCTAACATCCTTGAGGTTTTTAGGAGCGGGAAGGTTGGTGATAAATTCAATCTTAGCCTTATTGACTTGAATACCATCATTGGAGACGATATGGACTAAGACTATCCCTTGTGTGACCATAAAATAACATTTCTTGCAATCGAGAATGAGGTTTTTCTCAATGCACCTAGCTTACCCTTTTTTGAGATTGGCTTGGCATGCCTTATAAGTATTACCGAAGACACTAAAATCATCCATGAAGACTTCAACTATGTCTTTGATCATGTCACTAAAGATGCTAAGCGTGCACCTTTGGAAAGTTATCGATGCATTAAAAATCCCAAAAGACATTCTCCAAAATACAAAAATTTCATACAGACACGTGAATGTGGTGTTTTCCTGATCATCGGGGACTATTTTAATCTTATTGTACCCCAATTAGCAATAAAAAAATAATAATACTTATGCCCGACTACCTTTTTGAGAATCTGGTCAAGGAAAGGTAAGGGAAAGTGGTCTTTCCTTATGACCGCGTTAAGCTTTTGATAATCGATACAAACATGGTAGCCGTTTGGAATGCAAGAAGGAAAAAGGTGACCCTTCTCATTCTCAATAATTGTGACATCCGAAATTTTTAGCACAACTTGTTTCAGGCTCACCCACTCACTATCGAAAATGGGGTAGATTATCCCCATATCCAAACGTTTTATCACCTCCAAGATCCCCATCTTGCTCATGGCTGGGTTCAACTTCCTTTTCATTTGATATGTGGGTTTGGCGTCCTATTCCAAGTAAATTCCATGAGTACAAATGGATGGATTGATCCTTTTTAAGTAAAAAATGCACCATCCGATAGCACTCTTATGCTTCCTCAACAACTCAACTATTTCCTACTCTTGATAATTGTCAAGTGTTGCCACTATTATCACCAGAAAAGTATTGTCACCACCCAGGAAAACATACTTGAGCTCCCATGGCAAGGTTTTGAATTTGAGCTTAGGAATTGAAACATTCAATGGGAAGGTAAAAGAGTCACGTGGGGGTAATATCTCAAAGTGGGAGATCCACATCGAGCCTTTGATAACCCCCTCACTTTCATCATTTGTGATCTCTCTTTCACCATCCCCCACTATGATACCATCCTCAACACCTCCATTCACCTCCTCAAAGTACTCGAGGGAATTTCACATGTCCATTAGCTCGCCATTAAGTGAAGATCAATTTGAATTAAGGGCATCTTCATAACCCTCATCAATTATGAGTAAATATATATCCAAGGAGTTAGAAATACATGACTCTAATGGATATCTAAAATGAAACAAGTCAAAATATTCTTGGATAAAAGTGCCAATGCAATCCACCATTTCAATCGCTTCCTCTCTTTCATCACAACTTTGTGGTTGATTAAGGAGGTTGAAGACATTGACTTCGACTCTCATTTTACCAAATGAGAGTTTCATCACCCCATTCCTACAACTGATGTTAGCATTAATGGTGGAGAGGAATGATTGTCCAAAAATTATTAGGATTTGAGAACTCCCTTTTGGTATAGTTTACGTGTTCAAGATAATAAAATCTACCGGGAAGTAGAAAGAATCAACTTGGACATTCACGTCCTGCATGACTCCTATCGATATACTAGTCGAACATTCGATAAATTATAAACTAACAGGAGTCAATTTAATCTCACCGAGCTTCAACTCGAGATACACATAATAAGGAAACAAGTTCACACTTGCCTCGAAATATAGGAGGGCACAATCTATTCTAGTATCCCCAATTATACATGAAATGGTGGGCTAACCCGAGTCCTTAAACTTTGGGTGAAGCTCATTGATTATATTAGCACTCGATTGGATGACCATCTATGCCTTTTTGACAGATTTTCTCTCCTTTCGGCCGTGCATAAGTCCTGCATAAAATTAGCATACTTTAGCATGTGCTCAATTGACTTAAGGAGGGGAATATTCATGCTTGCTTTATTGAAAAGTTTAAAAAATCCCTCTTCTAAGGCTCTAGTAGCCTTCTCCATATGCCTTTGTGGAAATGGGGCCGAATATCTGATAATTTGCATCCTTCAAAACTATATGCTCATCTCCCTTTTCGGGGATGTCATCGCCTATGATAGCCGGAGTCTGCAGTTTCACATCATCCGAAGTAAGGGTTTTGCCTTTGGATTGAATGGGAATGGGTTATTCCATCGTGGGCCTCATGACATGGTTATCGACCATTTTGCAACTTCTAAGGGACGTAATACCCTTAACATGATCGATATGCGATGTTCTCGAATTAAAGCTCTCAATGACCATTTGGCCATTGGGATTGGGTTAAGGTTGGGCCGACAAAAGTGGTCTCATAACCCTTTGAGAGTTTTGGACCAATTGGGAAGAGAAACTTGCATATCTTTCATAGATAGTGCCATTTGGGAGATGGAATGCTGAAGTTGGAAAACTTTTTAAATATTAGCATACTTCTCCTCATTATGCCTTCTTTGTGGAGGCAAATATGAAGCGGGAGGTCCTGCGGGAGGATGTAGTGGTGATTGATATGGGGGAGTTTGTGGTTGGAATTATGGGCACGGGGATGGACATGGGCCTAGAAAACCTGGAGTTGAGGGAGTTTGGGAATTGTGGTCTTTCCATCTCATGAGAGGATGTGTTGTCCTCCAACTTCGATTTTAAGGAGGGTTGTTAGGATCGAAGGATGTATTGGATTATTTCTTTCTTTATGCCCCTATAATGTTCACTTGCTCATGCAACATGCTTTTAATACTTGGAAGTGGGATACTCTCTCGTTTGGTGGATAATGTTCTCACAAATGACGCACATAACTTCCTCCATAATAAAAACCTTTTGAATGACTTCCATGGGTGGGGATTATTGTGTGAGTTTCAACGCATCGATCCAATGACATATCTGGTCATATTTGGTTGGCATATCCTAATTTTCCTATAAGATGGATACACCGCTGGATTTCCCTTAAGGGGTGGTATCGAGACTAGTGCGATAAAATGGGCTCGACGTATTCTAACCCTCAGATTATTTTCAGACAAGCTGAAAATGGGACTCAACTTCCTTTCCACTCAAATCAAGTAGGCTACCTTGACACATTGTTTTGACCAACTATTTGGTCAAGGGTTTTAGCCCGCCATGGAAAATAGAGATTAATCACATTTGGTCTAAATTGTGGTGCGGACAAGACCGCTTCAAAGACTTAAAACATTCCCAACGCTTTTCAAACGTCTCATGGTCACATTGTTGAAAATTTTGTATTTGTTTCGTGAGTGAGTTTTTCTTGTGTGTGGGAAAGAATTCCTTCAAGAATTGGTCTTGAAATTTTTGCCAATTCCTAATAGAGTTAGTGGGAGGTGTGATCAACCAATCTTTCACTTTATCTTTAATGGAAAACGAATAAAGCTTAAGCTTCACAAGCTCGGATGTGAAATTTTGGTTAGAGAATTTTTTGCACACCTCTTTAAACTCTCTAATGTGATGGTATGGGTTTTCATTTTCCATCCCATGAAAGGAAGGCCACGGGTTGATCATGCCATTTCGAAAGTGAAAGGCTCCTTGGTTAGAAGGGAACGTGATACATCCGGGTGAAGTGACCGACTTTAGGCAAAGGTAGTCACCAAATGACTGATGGATGGAAGTAACACCAAGCGGTGGTGCATGATTATACTCCATATGATGATTGAAGGATGGCACCGAGGGGGGTGCACTTAGAAATTATGATAGGGATGACAAATTTGTCTGGGAAGGCACCATAATAAGCATGTAACAAAGCTAAGATGAAGTCCTAGAGTTATTTAATGGAACTTTTGATCCTTTAAATGAAAGTAGTGGTAGGTATGGCCCGATGAACCCTTGGTTGGAATTGTTTCTCATTAGGACAGAGAACCTATCCATAAAAAACAACACCAACTCAAACAATTAAATACAAAGGGTTTATCAAGAAAGAATGAAATTAATATAATCGTTACTAATAATTCCCCGATAACAGTGTCAAATACTTGACTCATTTGTAGCACAAGTGCGCGCTAATCACGAGAGTAGTAAAAACCCATTAAGACCCGAGTCGATTTCCACTGGGAATTATATGAAGTACCGAAGATATTCTTTAAGGTGAACATTGATAAACAAGAATAAAAGATAAAAGAAAATATGATTTAGGTTTCAAGTGTTATAGTAGACCAAAGCAAACCACAATTATTGGAACACTTAACTAAGGATGAAAATAAGCAATCGATATTTATAAAAACGAATTATGAAAATATTATTAACAAAAAAGTTGAGGATAATTTCCCCACCCTAAATGATCACAACCCGAATAGTTCTTCCAATTGAATCACAGTCAAATGGGAATAAGATATCATTCTCAACAATCCCGCATGGCAGTTGTCACCTCAATGATACAAGTTGAAGGTTTTGACATATTTTCGAACATATGTGTTGATGTTGGAGCTAAGTCTTAAATAACACCTTTACATGATAACAGAGGTTAAAATCCTATGAAACACATACACACTTTTATTGTACTGAAACATTGAACTAATCAAGAAGATGAACCCTCCAATGTGGGTTTGTGCTCCCAAAATAAGGAAACTAGCTACTCATAACACCAACTAGGCACACACACAACATGGGGTTAATAAAAAGGGAATAAACCATTGCAAAAGAGATCATTGAAGACAAATTCACTCTATTAATTACGCAAACTATGCCAATTGTCAACAAGGTACAACTAAAATGGAATTTGAATTACAATAAATGAAGTAGATGATGGAAATGAGAAGGAAATAACGCAAGCCCTAAGAAAGAGTAGAGAGAGCAAAACACATACCTAATTTCTTTCTTTCTTCTTTCTTACAAGATTGAATCGACCCTTTACTTGCTATAAACCACTTACTATATATAGTAAGTGGGAAAAAACCACTCAACCAGAAGTTTAAAACCCAAACCAAAAAGTGGAAACCAAACCACTTACGAAAGAGATTCGTAGGAATGAGGGGATCGATCGATCGAGATCCAGAAACTGGTTGATTGTGTGTTGGAAAAAACCTACTGCTTCTAATCATAGGAAAAATCAAAAACACCGATTGACCGCATGTCATAGATCGATCGATCGGGACCCATAATTCTTGGACTCTTCTATCCTTTTTGTTCCACACAAGGGGCCTCAGAGTAAATTGACCATAACTTGGAATTTAGAACTGGATTTACACACAATCAGAAGCTACCTAAAGTTGACTCAAAGATCTACAACTTCTGTGAAGAGTTTAGGCACGAAGCTCGAATGAAGATATGACTAAATTGCCTCTGAAGTTGCATAATGTGTTGTAATATCCCCAGAAAGCGCACAATTGGACCGTTTGGCATTCCAATACCTAAAAAAGCTCAAATAAACCTTAAAACACACGTGCGCGCACACACGCACACACACACACACACACACACACACACACACACACACACACACACACACACATATATATATATATATATATATATATATATATCGAAACCATATGTTATGCAGTAGAAGAGCTTTAATAAGTGAAATAATAGCAAATGTGTGTGCATGCATAAGTAATGGGAGCAAATATACAATATTCACGACTAATAAATATCCATATTTTTTCAGGAGGTTTAGACAATACAAGGATGATTTAGACCATGATTATGAGATGGACGTACAAGAAAACCTCTTTACAATAGCTAACTGTTATCGGGAGGACTGCAAGGACTTTTCCTACGTTTAGATTCTCAAAGAAGGTAACACCGAAGAGGGTGACCTTGATGATTTCTCTAATGAGGATATATCCATTATTTCTTAGTTACACTATAAGGATGAAGAGGATCTTGTAAAAAGGATAAAGAGGGAAAATTCTTTATTTTTTTAAGATGCCTTGCGAGCTAGTCTACTTGGATGCTGCGATAGAAGAAATTATTTACCTATGGAACACTTTCCACAAGGATGTCACCTACGCATTTCCTTACTATTTCATTGTTTGAAAGAGGATGATATTCCATCCTTGTTTTTTCTCCCAACTTTTGTATTTTCATTTTTTTGGTTAGTTATTGGAAGAAATCATTTGTTGTGAATGACTATGTATGTTTTTTACTAACTAATTGCATTGTTAATTTATAATGTTGACTGGTATAATTATGCAATTAATCAATTTTAATTAATATTGGCATAATATGAATTTTAAGTAACTCAAACTTAAAACCAAATATGGTACATTAATTTGTGATCATTTTTTGAGTCTTTAAAAATCCTTAATTGTTAAAATTCAAGGTTTATTTACATGTATGTAATTTTATTAGTAATGGGCCCACTAAATCTCACAACACATGTGGAAACATATAAACGATGACTTTTAGTTGTCAAATGGGATAATGTAACACCTCATGTTTTTATTATTTAATTTAATTAATTAATTGGAAAACTCGAGAAAAATAATTTTTATAATTTTTATTGGTTAAATATGTTGGTTATGATTTTAGAAGAATAAAACTTCAAGAGGAATTGACATCGAAATTAAAACGGATTTTATATAAATTTTTAAAGTTTATCCCTTATAAATATTTTTTAGTCGAATTGTCAAAATAACTGGGCGATCGATCGATCGACGCCAGGGGTCGATCGATCGACCCCAACAGATTTCGTGTTCAACAGGTCTGTTTTGGATGAATTTGAGTGATATTAAAAATCTTTCACCTTTATATAATTATAGTGACGGGGATAGATTTTAAAACACTCATTTGTGCAAACCCCAAGAGCAGAAGACTCTCTATTTTTCATCATCTTCTACCTCAAAACCCTAGCCACCATTAAAATTACCTTTCAAGCTCAGATTTGAAGGCAAAGACTAATCTGTCCCAAGTTGGTTCAAGAAGGGTTTTTGATCCATTTTTTGAGAGGAAATCATATATCTAATCAGATTTTTGTCAAACTAATCTCAGGCATGTTTACCTTATTCTTTTCCTTTAGTGTTATGTGTCTTGATTGTAACCTCCATTAAACTCATGTTTTCTAAAATAAGCTATGAATTTAATTATTAAAGAGATAAATTTCGGAACTGTTTTGCATAAAATATTAATGTTACTTAATACGTATAACCTTGTTGTTATTTGGGTTGTATTGGCATAGTGGGTTGTATTATGGGGATGTGCATGTAGAGGAGCCCTTAGAAAGCAAACTTTGATATTTCATGTGAGAACCCTAGATTAAATTAATTACTTAGGTTGGAAAATAAAACTATGATAGGACTTGCACGTAGCTATTATTCTGAAAATCACAATATTTATGTGTCCTTGATTTCCACTATTTAGATTAAAATTATTTAATTGGGAAATTAGTATTGTTATGAGTGTTGCTATAAATTGTTAATTGTGCCACTTGACGGAAGTATTATAATTTTTGATATCTTGGGGACGTTGGGTATTGTAGATAACTGGTTTTCACCCCTTGTTATAGTACACTTATTAGGTATGAGACTACTAAGTGTGCCTTAGTTGCGATTTATGCTAATGAGGTATGGGACTAGTTAGTGTGAGTCTATGCGGGTTATATAATTCGGGGTGGAGGTTGATTTTCTATATTATACCATTGTTACGATAGCGTAGGATTGTTATCTAGGTGGAGTGAAATTTTGATAATCATCCTTTACTTAGGATATGATGAATTTGTGTTTCGGGAACCCTAAGTTGGGACTAAGGGTTATTTTGAGGATTTTCACATCGCTGTTAAGGGTGGGGGAAAATATATTTTATTAATAGGTATAAGAAATTTTGGAAATTAATATCGCGGGACTAAAATGGGTATTAAAATTTATTGGCGACATAATGTGTCTAGGGACGACAGTTTAAACGGGTCAGAGGATGATTTATGTCATGTCATGTGTGGAACCTTGTCATATCGCAAGGATCGCAGGATAAAAACGGATTAGATGGCGGACTTGATAAGGGAATGTGTGTGTGTGTCGAACCTTGTCATATCCCGAGGATCGCAGGATAAGGATGGATTAGACGACGGACTTGACACGGGGAAGTGTGTCTTGGTAAATTTATAATTGTGGTTCTTTTAATGAAATTAAATATTGTTGGGAAGGTGGGTTAATTAAACAATATTGGTGTGGTATATTTTAAAGAAACCTTGCGGGTAGTTAGAAATTTATTTTTGGGGATAAATAACCTTCGTAATTAAAATATTTTATTGTTATGGTCAATATATATAACACTATTGTCTGGGTTCAGGGACCCTAATTGATAAGAGTATCCGGTTTTCATGCTCGGGGCTTTGACTCTGACACATGCGTTGACTAATCTTTTTCACGATTTATTTGGAAGTTGCTGCATAGGATTCATTGGAGATCTTTTGGAGGTGCAACTGGATTAACTTTATTGCTTTAGTAGTTAGATTTCTCTTTCCATTCCGTCGTATTAATTATGAGACTACTTTTGAGGTTAGTGGGCCTTTCGGTTCCAAAGTTGTTTTAAGATTTCAGTTGGATTTATTTATTTAATTATTGAGATATTCAGAGATCTCATGTGATGGATTTTGATCTCATTTTGGTGTTTTTATCAGTTGGATGTCATTCATATTTGGGTTTGATTAAAATAATTTATATTGTGGATTAAATTTTTATGTCTCATATCTGTCACATGCTAAGGATGATATTTAATTTACTCGCACCCGGTTTGTTTTGGTGGCGACCGACGCCATAATTTAGCGGGGTTTGACAGATGGTATCAGGCCATGGTCTTAGGTCTCGTAGGCTGTGTGTCCATTTAGCTTCCGCGTTGCTTATCTTTGATTCCTTTTTATGATTTGTACTCATAGTTTTTCTGAGTGTGATGTTGATTGTTCCTATCTTTCAGATAGCGAACACTAGGAGAGCTGGTAGCAGGAAAGGGGAGTCCGTTTTTGGTCCCACAGTTTAGGAGAGGCAGGGGAAATTTATTCTGGATACCAAATCACTTGCGACAATTGTGCAAGAGGCCACAACAGCGGGTATTGAGATTGGGAGATAGAGAGGGTTGACGTTAAAACCCCAAAAGCAAGGGGCACCAATTTCAAATTAGGACAGAGTGAGGACCAACTTCTTCAAGGGAAATCTTTCTACCTTTTCGGGAGGATCAAACCCCACTATCTCTCACCAATGGAGTAGGGACATAGAGTGACTCTTGATGTTAATGAAATGCACGGAGGTGCAAAAGCAGATGTTAGCAACATTCAAATTGTCAGAGAATAGTTTACAGTGGTGGAAGAGTACCACCAAACCAGAGGAGCGAGATCAATTGAGTTATGCAGAGTTTCAAATTAGGTTCAACAACAAGTACTTTCTGTAAGCTATTAGGAGTGCCAAGAAAAGAGAATTTCTAGAGTTGGAGAAAGGTTCAAAATCAATCGTCGAGTATGAACAAGATTTCACCAACTTATCTATGTGTGTACCGGAGGAGGTAGACACTAAGAGGAAAACGATGGAATGTTTCATCAAAGGGCTGGTCTGGAGCATTAGGCAAACGGTTTTGGGAATTTCGGCAGACATGCTTACGTCCAAGTAGTGGATGTCGTGATGTTACAGTGGCAGGAGAAAATAAAATCTCAGAAGAAATTGGGAAAAAGACAAGAGATTGAGGGTCAGGGATGAGATAATAAGGGTCGCAATAACTAAGAATGGAAGAGGCAGGGGCCAAGTCAAGGACATCAGAACAATAATATTCATCAGGACAACCAGAGACAGGGTTATCAGGGAGAGAAAAATTGGAATGGAAATTCAGAGTCTTTTTCAGGGTATTTGTTTCGCTTGTGGGAAAGTGGGACACAAAGGAAATAGGTGTTTCAAGAGAGAGAACCATCAGAGTCAAGTTACTCAGGGCCAACAAGGCGAAGGGCCTCCATCACCGACAGGGCCCGGGGTGCGGGGAGCAGTACTGGCGATGATCGGTGTTCAGGAAGAGACAAAAACACCGGTAGCGTCAAGTGCACAGGGGGTGGTCACTGCACCAACCAATCTCAGTTATGGGAGGTGCTATGTACCTGAGGTTCAGTTAGAGCAGGAATGATTGCATGGTTAGTGGAGTATTGCAGTAAGTAATACCTTCTTAGATACTTATATATATATATATATATATATATATATATATATATATATATATATATATATATTGTATTTTGGTTAAGGATTGCGTTCGGGTAGATTAGGTGTGTGGGCGCCTAATTGTGTTATTTTAGAGGGTAGGCATATGTGAGCCTTATTTCCTTTTGCGAGATTTATGCATTGATGTGTATGCTTCATCTAGTTTCGAGGAAGAAATTCTTTGCTAGTGGGGGAGTATGTAACACCTCGTGTTTTTATTATTTAATTTAATTAATTAATTGGAAAACTCGGGAAAAATAAATTTTTACATTTTATAATTTGTATTGGTTAATTATGTTGGGTATGATTTTAGAAGAATAAAAATTCAAGAGGAATTGAAATCGGAATTAAAACGGATTTTATATGAATTTCTAAAGTTCATCCCTTATAAATATTTTTAAGCCGAACTGTCAAAATAACTGGACGATCGATCGATCGACCCCAGCAGATTTTGTGCGCAATAGGTCTGTTTTCGATGAATTTGAGTGATATTAAAACTCTTTCACCTTTATATAATTATAGTGACGGGGATGGATTTTAAAACACTCATTTGTGAGAACCCTAAGAGCAGAAAACTCTCTACTTTTCATCATCTTCTACCTCAAAACCCTAGCCACCATTAAAATTACATTTCAAGCTCAGATTTGAAGGCCAAGACTAATCTGTCCCAAGTTGGTTCAAGAAGGGGTTTTCATCCATTTTTCGAGAGGAACTCATATATCTAATCAGATTTTTGTCAAAATAATCACAGGCAAGTTTACCCTATTCCTTTCCTTTAGTGTTATTTGTCTTGATTGTAACCTCTATTAAACTCAGTTTTTCTAAAATAATCTATGAATTTAATTATTAAAGAGATAAATTTCGGAACTGTTTTGAATAAAATATTAATGTTACTTAATACGTATAACCTTGTTGTTCTTTGGGTTGTATTGGCGTAGTCGGTTGTATTATGGGAATGTGCGTGTAGAGGAGCCCCTAGAAAGCAAACTTTGATATTTCATGTGAGAACCCTAGATTAAATTAATTACTTGTGTTGGAAAATAATAACTATGATAGGACTTGCATGTAGCTATTACTCTGAAAATCATAATATTTATGTATCCTTGATTTCCACTATTTAGATTAAAATTATTTAATTGGGAAAAAGTGTTGTTATGAATGTTGCTATAAATTGTTAATTGCGCCACTTTATGTAAGTATTATAATTTTCGATATCGCGGGGAGGTTGGGTATTGTAGGTAATTTGTTTTCACCCCTTGTTATAGTACACTTGTTAGGTATGGGACTAGTAAGTTGGCCTTAGTTATGATTTATGCTAATTAGGTATGGGACTAGTTGGTGTGAGTCTACGTGGGTTATATTATTCGCGGTGGGGAATGATTTTCAATTTTATGCCATTCTTACGATAGCCTAGGATTGTTATCTAGGTGGAGTGAAATTTTGATAATCATCCTTTACGTAGGATAGGACGAATTTGTGTTTCGGTAACCCTTAGTTGGGACTAAAGGGTATTTTGAGGATTTTCACATCGCTGTTAAGGGCGGGGGAAAATATATTTGATTAATGGGTATAAGAAATTTTGGAAATTAATATCGTAGAACTAAACCGGATATTAAAATTTATTGGCGACATAATGTGTCTAGGGCCGACAATTTAAACGGGTTAGAGTACGATTTAAGTTGTGTCGTGTGTGAAACCTTGTCATATCGCGATGATCGCAGGATAAAAACGGATCAGACGGCGGACTTGACAAGGGGATATGTGTGTGTGTGTGCATGGAACCTTGTCTTATCCCGAGGATCGCAGGATAAAAATAAATCAGACGGTGGAATTGACAAGGGGACGTGTGTCTTAGTAAATTTATAATTGTGGTTCTTTTAATGAAATTAAATATTGTTGGGAAGGTGGGTTAATTAAAATAATTTTGGTGTGGTATATTTTAAAGAAACCTTGCAGGTAGTTAGAAATTTAATTTTGGGGATAAATAACCTTCATAATTAAAATATATTATTGTTATGGTCGTTATATATTGCACTATTTTCTGGGTTCAGGGACCCTAATTGATAAGAGTAGCCGGTTTTCATGCTTGGGGCTTTGGCTCTAACACATGCGTTGACTAATCGTTTTCAGGATTTATTTGGAACTTGCTGCATAGGATTCATTGGAGATCTTTTGGAGGTGCAGCTGGATTAATTTTATTGCTTTAGTAGTTAGATTTCTCTTTCCATTCTGTTGTATTAATTATGAGGCTACTTTTGAGGTTATTGGGCCTTTCGGTTCCAAAGTTGTTTTAAGATTTCAGTTGGATTTATTAATTTAATTGTTCAGATATTCAGAGATCACATGTGATGGATTTTGATCGTACTTTCGTGTTTTTATCAGTTGGATGCCATTCATATTCGGGTTTGATTAAAATTTTTATGTCTCATATCCATCACATGCTAAGTATGATATTTAATTTACTCGCACGTGGCTTAATTTTGGTGGTGGCCGACGCCAAAATTTAGCGGGGTGCGACAGATAATTAATTTAAATTTGGGAAAATTTTGTAATTTTCTTTTAGCCAACTCGCTCGGCTTATCTTGGAACTTTAATCATTTGATATTTGAGTTATATTTGGTCAATATTGACCTAAAAAACAATCATGAGAAATTTTTGGAATTACATAGACACAAAAAAAGTTGCACATCTCTCCACCTCCACATAACTCTATTTTATTGGGGGTAGGGTGGGGTGGGGGGGTGAATTTTATTAAGCCACATGTTGATGCTTACATGGTTAAAATTTTCATTTCAAATTAAGTTTTTGCCCTCTAGCGGGAACTTTTTCAGCCATCTTGATATTTGTAAATATTAGCCAAATTCGCAAACTGAGAGTCTCGGGACTACGCGATCAATCCCTATGAGTTACATTGGTGCCATGCGAGGTATTCGTGCCCCATATAAGACGGTCTTGGGCTTCTCCATTTAATGGAATGTTTTAAATCCTATTATTGAATATCAATTTTTTTGTCAAATTCTAAAATTGAGCATCCCCTGATTACTCTGTTCGCGCGTTTGGGGATTGTTTTGGATTTTCCCCCTCTAGAGGCATGTAATTAAACTTAAGTATTTCTATTTATAACTTTTAATACTCTTCTTGCATCGGGAGCCTCGTGATTTCACGATCAGTTCCTACGAGTTACATTGGTCTAGTGTGAGGTGCTCGTGCAAATTTTGGGGCTTTTTTCGATTTTCACCCTCTAGCAGCATGTTTTTATACCTAAATCTAAATATTTATGAATTTTAATCATATTATAATACTAGGAGTCATGTGACTCCCATGAGTTTCAATGGTCTTGTGCAAGGTGTTTGTGACCCTCACGGGACCATTTAAAGGCTATTTTGGGCTTTCACCCTCCTGTGAGTACACTGTCAGTTCCTACAAGTTACATTGGTCCCGTGAGAGGTGGTTGTTCCTCTTACGGGGCTGTTTCGAGATTATTTTTGGTTTTCACCCTCTAGCGACATGTTTTTAAGACAAAGTCTAGATATTTGCAAATTTTATTCATGTTCTCAAATCGAGTGTTTCTTGACTATGCGGTCAGTTCCTACAAGTTACGTTGGTTTACTATGATGAGTTCATTCCCATACAGGGAAAATTGTATTCATCTTCTCGAACCAAGAATCCCGTGAGTACACAATCAGTCCCTACTTGATAAAGAAATCCAGTACGAGGTGTTCATTCCTCTAACGTGGCCGTATGGGGGATATTTTGGGTTTTCACCCTCTAGCGGCATGTTTTTAATCCGAAGTCTAGGAATTTGTAAAATTTTGTCATATTTTCAAACCAGGTTTCCTTTGAATACACGATTAGTCTCTATGAGTTACATTAGTTCTGTGCAAGGTGTTGATGTCCCTTACGAGCTTATTGGGGTTTGTCTTGTATTTTCTCCCTTTAGCGGCAAGTTTTTAAGCCTAAATCTAAGTATTTATAAATTTTAGTAATATTCTCAATTCGAGAATCCTGTGACTACGTGATCACTCGCTACGAGTTAGATTGAACATGTGCGAGGTGTTCATGCCTCTTATGGGGTCATATTTTGGGTGTTCTCCCTCTAGCAGCATGTTTTTAAGTTTATATATATAATTGCAAATTTTTTTCATATTTTTAAATCGGGTGTTCTATGACTATGCGATCATTTGCTATGAGTTACATTGGTCTCATGCGTGGTGTTTGTGCCCCTTACGGGATTATCTTGTGTTTTCACCTTTTAGCGGCATATTTTAAAGCCTAAGTCTAACTATTTATAAATTTTAATCAAAATTTTAAATCGTTCATCTCATGACTATCGGTAAGTTCCTACGAGTTACATGTGACACCCCGCCTAATTAAACATCGGGTGATCAGGCCTTTATAAAATTAAAAGAGGTTTCTCTAATGGTTCATTCTTAGCATCACTGTCGAAAACTTTTTAATTACTAATCACCTAAGTAAAATTAGACCGGTGCCAAATTTTATCTTTCTTAAAACAGGTAAATCAACCATGCGGAAAAATAGTAAAACAACCACCATGTACTAAAACCTAATCAACAAAGTCTAAGTACAAAAGAATAAGAGTAATACCGAATAAACCATCGACTAAAAATACCAAACAACCATAGAACAAGAACAAACCACTAATCTGAAACTAAACATCTGAGACTGATACCGGACCACAAGTCCATACATAGAATAGTGTGAGATCCTGTACTAGATCTGAATGAGAGATATCGTCTAGTCAAAATCCTGTAAGCATCCACTGTGCTACAGCTTCGAGTCCCTAGAATGAAATCATCATACATGGCGTCCCTGTGGCTGGACACCTAAAAGGTTTTGAAAATATTTTATAGCAAGAGTTAGTACTCAAAACATTTTGAAAATATTTAGCAAGCGTTTATCACAATATAAAATGCGGTTATTAATTACACATGTTAGGTTCTCGCACACTCTCTTGAGTTTACTCACCCCTCTTCTCTTGTGCACACCTAACGTTCTACACTTAGCCTTCCTAGCCATATCTTCCAAGCTATCTAGGACTAAGTAATCATCTGAACTTATCTATACTTAAGTTCCATTACCGCCCATGCAGTACAACCGTTTCACTAACATCTCGCGTATGTTAATTAATTCTCATGTAATATTTCATCTATGTTATTTTTCAATACTTATCATTTAGTTTCACTACTAAAATTAATTCAATTCTCACAATTGTTCACTTCCCACTTGTGTAATTAAGTTTCACTACTTGAATTACTAAATAGATTTTCTCTATCTAAAGGTGCATTTCGTAATTAAGTTTCACTACTTAACTTACCAGTTCAGTATGTATCTTTAAATACATAATATATATCAATCTACTAAAACACAGAAGTAGAATATCATCAAGTATATATTTCACACACAATATATATACTAAATATCAGTCATTACTATTTTGCCCTTTTTATACACATAAAGGACTCTTGGTTCGGAATGATTCATCGACCCCAAGGTAAGAATTGGTTCGGAATGATACATCGACCCCAATTATTTATATACACAAATAAAGATCTCTTGGTTCGGAATGATTCATCGACCCCAAGTGAGAGTTGGTTTGGAATTATCCATCGACCCCAACTATTTTGAAAATATATATATACACATATTCTGGTTCGGGACTCTTCCATCGCAACACCAGTTCAAGGTTTGGTTCAGCATTTCTCATCGACCCCAAACATATAATAACTTTATGTTAGTTCGGAATGTCTCATCGACCCTAACATAATTAATTTAGGTATCAATCTCTCGACCTAAAAGATCACATAATTCAGTAGGTACACGCCCGACCTATTAATTATATACGTACGTAATATTTTAATCTCATATATTTACCGTACAACATCCTCTTTACGATTTATCTCATTAATCGCATTTATTTGAGTATTCACATAACTCTAAGGGTCCTAGTTACCCCTTACATATAATTTCAGTAGTTATTGCTTACCCTACTGGTCTATTACTTAAATTGAATTTACTTCGCCCCGTAACTCAATTTTTGAAGTCCCCGATACTCTACTAAATCGTATTATTCTCCTCGGTCCGTAATCCAAGCCCTACACCCAATGGCCTTATCGGACCTCAATAATATACCTATTGGCCTTATTCTCACTCCCATATAAGTATATTATAAACCCTAGGATATTCATTCATTCCCGAAAATCAACGAAGACTTAAACACGAGAATTCAGGAAAAATAGCTTGCGTCGATAGATCGACTACTGGGTTCGATCGATCGACCTAGTATATTATATATCGATCGATCGAACAGGGACAGACGCAGTTCGTCTTCTTCGTTAAAATTTTCCTCCATTATCAAATCTCCAAACTTCATTATAGTCCACCAAACTTCGACCCAATGATCCTAACATGTTTTCACATATACTAGGACAATTTCTAACGTGTCAAATGCATCAAAACTCCAATCCCTTTTAATGAAATGGTGAATTAAACCCAGAATTTATTGAAACCCTAGTTATGGTGTTCTTCCCATATTTTCATTCAAAATCTAGATTTTATTCCGAAAAATCATTAAGTCTAATCTGAATATTAATCTTCTACATAAGTTGAATCATTCTACATGCGATTCCTATCCCAACATGTATAAATAGCATCGTTCTCCTATCAAGATATTGATTTAAACAAGACTATTCAAAAACCCTACACATGGGTATTATAACTTTATAATTTTTGCAATAAACAACTTGCCTTATGATTAGTAGGGTCTGATTTCATGGTTGTTGTTGATGATTGATGATCTTCATCCTTCAATCCTTCTTCCCCAACAAGTTGATAGTGACAATCTCCTTTGAATCTTTCCCAATTCTTTCTTTTGCCTTAGAAAGTTATGCCTATCTTCTCTCTAATGGTATTGGTGTTGTCATGGGTGTTCTAACCCTAATCCCTCTTTCATACTGCTGATAAAAAGCTCCCAAATTCGTAGGTCCCCATATCCTCTCATGTTAAAAGACCAAAACGCCCCCGAACGGTCTCGGTTTAGTCCAAAATTACCCCGAGACTTAATTAGTACCCCCGGGTATACTATTTTGACTAATTCGACCCTTCCGGACTCATGTGCGACCTCTAAATTATCATTTGAATCACTTAAAAATATTACTCTTTCTCACCCCAACACGGTCTACACGCGTTAAGTAACTATTTACCACTCGCACTAAGTAAATATATTAAGGCAATATAAACCGGTATCTATCTCTCGATTAATATTCCAAAATTACAATTTTAAATAAAACTCTTTAAATTACTACTCTTACATAATTTAAATTAGCCCGTATATTCTCATTTAATTCTCTAATTTAATTAATAGAATATTTGGAATATTCAAAAATACGGGGTATTACATTACATTGAACCCATACAAGGTGTTTGTACCTCCAACGGGGCCATTCGGGGACTATTTTTTATTTTCACCCTCTAATGGAATATTTTTAAGCCTAAGTGCATATATTTGTAAATTTTAGACATATTCTCTCACTCAAAGTCTCGTGAATACATGATCATTTCCTATGAGTTACATTGGCCTTGTGCTAGGTATTCGCTCCTCTTTTAGGGCTCTCTGGGGGCTGTATTGGGTTTTCCCCCTGGCAACACGTTTCTAAGCCTAATCGATAATCTTATGACTACACGGTTAACTCCTATGAGTTATAATTTTCCCCTACTAGGCGTCTGTGCCTCTCACAGGGTCGTTTGGGGGATGTTTTTGGTTTCCAGTTTCTAGCGACATGTCTTTGATTCAAATATTTATGAATTAATCATATTGTCAAACCATATGTTCCCTGAGTATGCGTATAGCTCATACGAGTTATATTGGTCCCGTGTGAGGTGTTTGTGATTCTTTCGGGGCCGTTTGTAGGATGCCTTTTTTTTTGCCCTCTAGTAACATGTTTTTAAGCTTAAATAAAGATATTTGCAAATTTTAGTCATATTATCAAATCGGGAGTCATTTGAGTACGTGATCAGTTCCTACAAATTAGAATGATCTCATTCGAGGAGTTTGTGCATCTGACGGGCCCTTAGGGACTATTATCGATTTTCATCCTCTAGTGGAATGTTTTAAGCCTAAGTCATGATATTTGAATTTTTTAATCCCATTTTCAAACCAATAGTCTCGTGACTATGCAATCAGATCCTACGAGTTACATTGGCCCCGTGCGAGGTCTTCAAACTTCTTTTTGGGTCGTTGATATGTTGTCTTGGGTGTTTGCCCTGTAGTTGCATGTTTTTCACCGTAAGTATAAATATTTTCAAATTTTAGTTATAATATCAAATAGGGAGTCATGTGACTATGCGATTCATACTTAAAAGTTATATTCATCCCGTGCGAGTTGTTTGAACCCCTTACGGGGCCATTTGGAAGCAATTTTTTGTTTTTTCCCTCTATTAACATATTTTAAAGCCCCGCCTTACATGGATGTTTAGGATTTTATCCCTTTAGCAACATGTTTTTAAGCTTAAGTCTAGATATTTGAAATTTTAATTTATATTCTCAAACCGGGAGTCCAATGACTTTGTGATCAGGTTTTACGAGTTAAATTGGTCCCATATGAGATGTTACGCCTTTTACGTGGCCGTTTGGGGCTATATTAGGTTTTTTCTATGTAGCAGCATGTTTTTAAGCCTCTCTAGATATTTACAAATTTTAGTCATATTCTTGAATCGAGAGTCCCGTGACTACGCGATAATTTCTTACTAATTACATTTGTCATGTGCGAGGTATTCGTGCCCCTTAAGGGAATTTCTTGGGTTTTCACCCTTAAGTTGAGTGTTTCAAAGCCTAAGTCTAAATATTTATAACCTTTAGAAAAATTCTCAAGCTGGGTGTCCCGTTACTGCGCGATCAGTTCCTACAAGGTAGATTGGACCTGTTCAAGGTGTCTATGCCTATAACGGAGATATTTAGGGATTATTTTTTATTTTCATCATCTAGCGGCATGTTTTCAAGGCTAAGTCTTTATATTTAAAATTTCCAGTCATATTATGAGACTGAGAGTCCTGTGACTACGTGATCATTTCCTACGAGTTACATTACTCCTGTGCGAGATTTTTTTCCTCTTTTTGAGCCATTTGGGGGTTATCTTAGGGTTTTTCCCTTTAGCGACATGTTTTGAGGACTAACTAGAGATTTGTAAATCTAAGTCATATTATCAAACCAGGAGTGATATGAGTATGCGATTAGTTCCTACGAGTTAGAATAGTCCCGTGCGAGGCTTTTGGGGACCTTATGGGGCTGTGTGGGGATATTTTAGGCTATCAACCTCTAGTGGCATGTTTTTAAGTCTATCTAAATATATGAAATTTTTTGTCATATTATCAAACTAGGAGTCCCGTGACTATGCAATCAGTTCATACGATTTACATTGGTATCGTGCGAGGTGTTCCTTCCCCTTACATGTCCGTCTCAGGACTATTTTGGGTTTTCACCCTCTGCAGAATTTTTTTGAATCCTGAGACTTTATATTTGCAAATTTAAGTCATAATCTTCCACCCAAATTCCCGTTACTACATGGTAAGTTCCTATAAGTAACATTGGTTATGAGCAACATGCTTCTAAGCCTCAGTCTAGATACCAGGAATCCTATGATTATAACATTAGTTCCTACGAGTTACAATGGTCTTGTGCGAGATGTTTGTGACCCTTACGGGGTTATTTAGGTGTAGTTTTTAATTTTCACCCTCCAGCAGCATGTTTTTAACCCTAAATCTAAATATATGAAAATTTTAATCATATTCTCAAATCGGGATTCCCATAACTATACGGTTAGTTCTTACGAATTACAACGAACCCGTGCCTCTTACATGGTCATTTTGGGATTGTTTTTGGATTTCACCCTTTAGCGACATGTTTTTGGCCCTAAGTCTAGATATTTGAAAATTTTAGTCATATTCTCAAACCATGTGTCCCCTGAGTACGCGTCTGTTCCTACGAGTTACATTGATCCTGTGTGACACATTTCATGCTTCTTTCGGGGTTGTCTTGTAGTTTCACCCTCCAACGGCTTATTTTTAAGCCTAAGTCCAGATATTTGTAAATTTTATTCATATTAAAAATTAGGAGTCCTTTGACTACGTGATTAGTTCCTACGAGTTACATTGATCCTGTGCGAGGTGTTCGTGCTTCTTACAAGGCCTCATGGGTATTTTTTTAGGGTTTTCATCCTAAAAGGACTTGTTTTTAAACCTAAGGCTTAATATTTGTAAATTTTAATCATATTTTCAAATTGAGTGTCTTCTAACTACATAGTCGGTTTTGATGAGTTACATTGGTCTTGTGTGAGGTGTTCGTACTTGTTTCCAAGACGTTCATGAACTGTCTTGGGTTTTCTCCCTATAAGGACATGTTTTTAAGCTTAAGTATATATATTTTCAAATTTTAGTCATATAATTAAATCAGTAGTCATGTGACTATGCGATTAGTACCTATGAGTTACATTGGTCATGTGCGAGGTGTCCCCCACCCCCCTCCTGGAACATTTGGGATCAATTTTGAGTTCTCACACTCTAGCAAAATGTTTTTAAGCCAAAGTCTTGATATTTCAAAATTTAAGTCACATTCTGAAATTTGGAGTTCGGTGACTACGCGGTGAGTTCCTTTGAGTTGTATTGGTCTCGTGTAAGATGTTTATGCCTTTTACGAGGCCATTTAGGGATATCTTGGAGTTTCTCCCTATAGCGTCATGTTTTTAATCATGTATGGATATTTCTAAATTTTAGTCTTATTTTCAAACTGGGAGTCTAGCGACTACGAGATAAGTTTATGTGAGTTACATTGGTCCCGTGCGAGGAGTCTGTTCCATTTATGAGGTTGTCATGGGGTTATTCCCTTTAGCATCATGTTTTAAAGCCTAAGTCTGAATATTAACAAATTTTATTCAAACTCTCAAGTTGGCATCTCATGACTATACAGTCAGTTCCTGTGAGCTACATTGGAACCGTACGAGGCGTTCATTCCTCTTACGGGGTCGTTAGGGATTGTTTTCATTTTTCGCCCTCTACTGGTCTTTTTTTAAGCATGAGACTCTATATTACCGAATTTAAGTCTTATTCTTGCTCTGGGAGTCAGAATACTATGCGGTCAGTTACTATGAGTTACATTGGTCCCGTGTGAGGTGTTCGTTCCTCTTTCGGGGACGATTGGGGGTGGTCTTGGGTTTTATCCTTCTAGTGATATATTTTTAAGCCTATGTCTAGATATCAGTAAATTTTAGACATATTATCAAACCAGGAGTCATGTGGCTACCCTGTGAGGTGTTTGTGCCTATTACGAGGCTATTTAGGGGATCTTTTGGGTTTTTGACATCTATTGAAATGTTTTTAAGCTTAAGTATAAATATATGAAAAATTTAGTCACATTTTAAAATCGCGCGTCCCATGACTACTGATGATATGAGAAATTGGACATAAATCCTTCTCGACATCATATCAAGTGTAGAATTAAGGTAAAGCAAGAAATAAAGAGAAAGACACAAAACATAGAGTGGTTCGGTTATAAAAATGAGCATATGTCGACTTTGGATCTCTACTCTCATTATATCCATTGTATCATACAAAGTTGTTCCATTTGAGGCATACAACATTGAGAGGGTAAGAGAGTACATGAGATTAGCTAAGCAGGCTTCCCGAAATGTGGCTTATGAGGGTTAGCCAGAGAAACTGCGAATGGGGGGTAAGCTCCCAAGTATGGTGATATTTAGAGAGAGAGAGAGAGTTGAAAGTTTGGCAGGGCTTCACCAAGTTAGAATCCCCCTCAATAGTGAGGTGAGGAAATCTTTTTATTGAGGTCCTAAAGGTTGTGTCATGCACGTAGAGCACATACATATATATAAGTCATATGAATATGGAATGCTTTTAAACGTTAGACAAAATATAAGTCTGATGTGAGTAGGGGCCACGATATGTTTAAACCCAGGCAGCGGCCAAGTCCTGGAGACGTGTCGTGGCTTGTTTGAGCCCTGGTAGTAACAGCTAGATCATGGGATGTCCAGGGGCAGATGAGTGTTTGTGGCCGCGGGCTGTCTGATCCCAGGCAGGGTCCTATTATTATCCTTCCACGGCCATGTTGTCTATATTGTGCATATCAATAAGCCACCAAGAATTAGTGCCAAGAGATGGAGAGTTTGGGATATGATTGAATTCATTATTTGTCTGTCTCCAAAGTGTTATGTGGAAACTGTAAGGCGATGCTTCACCATCCAGTGCCCTCTTATATAAATGTGAGTCGACCTTCTCCTTTATTACCTTTTCCAAACCCTTGAGAGAAAATCGAGAGACAGACTTTGTCAGTTTGTCTTTGAGTTTTCCAATGTTTTTTTGGTGGTTGTCCAAGGCGTTCCTAAGGTGGTGCACGATGGTTTTGAGGTCGAGCAACCAATTTCCACAGATTCCTAGGTAATTTCTAATTTCTGACACTTTCCATGTTTGCTCGATGAATCAACTGAATCTAATGAAGTAACCCATCAGTCTCATTTTTCATTTTTGAACTTTTGTAGAAACTTAGGTTTGGTGATGTTTAAATCTTTGTCTATTGGGTACCATTTATGTGATTTTGGGTAGATATATTGATTCAATAGGAATGAAAGTGGGATACGTTGACTATATTTTTGGCATAATTTGGGTTTGGGATTGGAATTTGATAGAGATTAGGATTGACATTTTGTATATTTATGGGTCGAATCCTTCCCTGTCCCTATTCTGGATTTTCATTTTGGCCAAGAACAACATGATTTTATTCTTGGTGTTCTTATCCAAAACCCTAGGGTTTTGGAGTTTCAATCTTTGAGAATTCATAATCCAAAGGCTTACCTATTTATGTATTTGGCCGTGGCTAAATGTGTAACATAAGATTTGGGTAGTCTAGATTTTGAACTCCTTGGTTGTGGCCTCACAATTGTCTTAGGCTGCGGTTTGTCCCTTTATATAGCTGCAGCCTGAATACAATTGCCTTTGACTTATTTCTTAATATTATTAATTTATTTTTGCCACGACCATTAGGAGGCTTTCCTAACCACAATGGTTGTAGAACCTAACTGCGGAGTCCCTTTACTTTTTAGGTATTATCGCTACTCTATGAGTTGGGACCCTTCAGAGTTCGTGGACTACTTTCAAAAAAAGCACTTCGACATTCCTTCTTTTGAAATTCCTTATGTAAAGCCTTTGAAGACAATCGGGACTTGTCTACTCAAGGACTGCCCCAACTGCGTGACACTTGATTTTGACTTTGCAGACTTCTTTGATTGTAGGGACACTAGGAAGGCTGTAGATATTATGGAGGAGGATACAAACTCCAACAGTAATCCTCCTACCGAATTGGTTGCTAAAACTGCTACTGGGACATCGACCGCCCCGTCAGAGCTAAACATATTCCAGTTGGACCCTCCAACGGGATTGAGAAAGCTCCCACGGCCTTAAACATTCGATGTATCATGGATAAGGAGTGGATAAAAAATGTGGCTGCAATATTTTAATCTCCAAAAGGGGTCATTTGTTCACTCCTTACTGCAGAACAACGACCATGTTCTACAGTCCCCAATGAGGGAATTTACTTTCCTCTACATGCCTTTGTCCTTGGACTGCGGCTTTGAATTCCTATCCCAATTAGGAAAATTTTCAGTGTTATGAATCTTGCAACAACCCAATTTGACCTAAATGGATGGAGGACCATTCTTGCTACTCTTGTCCTTTGCTAGAATAATTTTGATGAGGACATTACTCCTACGGAGTTATTCCATTTCTACAGGCGAAAGGAGAACTATGTGGACGTTTAATGGTATTACTACTTCAGTCTATGAAATGGAGATTAATATTTTACACTGAAAGGCCTACTAGTGTTAAAAACACGAAATGTAATTTTTTTTTCATTTCTGGGGAGAGTTGGGAAATCCATCTCCGGGAATGTGTGAGAGAGAGACGACCTTTTTGACGCTGTGGACATGGGGCATCCTTCTAAAATAGGTGACAACCTGTAGTAGATTTAACCTTTGTAAAATTATTTTTCTTTTCTACTATATCCATGTCTAACATTTGTGTACAACTTTCAACAGCCTTACCCTTAGCAAAATCCAACAAAAGAGAGTTGTGGACATGATAGGGTTCAATGATTCTGAGAAGAAATTTCTTGTTTTGGTAACCTCCGCATCAATTTATCAGCAAAGTTACTTTTCCTCTGAGGTTCAGTCGAAGACGATGACTACGGAAAAGAATTCTCTAGCGCTTCTATTATAGCTCATATATTTTTCTACAACTTATATTATTGACCCATTAATTTAATTTTAGGGGAAAAAATCGGTCGCGATCTCCTTGTTGCCCAACTTACAAAAATGGATGAGGACGCAGTTGCCCTCAACCAAGCCCCCAAGAAGAAGGGGAAGAAGAGAAAGAGAGAACCAAAGGGGACAACCCCTGTGGCTGAGTCCATTGGTAATACTTAGGATGAGGTGGCCAATCCTTCTATTGAGAGGGACACAACCAATAGTAATGATGTCGTAATTGGGGAGAAGAAAGATGGCCATATTAACGATGACATAAGTCCTCAACTAGTCACGGTGGGTGTAATCTCTTCTGATGTAGACTTCCAAGGTGGACTTATCCCATTACAAGTCTTAACCTCTGGATCTCCCCCTTCGAGGAATGTTGTGGTAATTAAGGCCAACGTGACAACACCTCAAAGTAAGACAAGAGTGGGTCTTAAGGATCACCCATAGCCTCATTTAAGTAAACTTAGTCCTAATTACACATGGGATAGAACAACCAAGGCGGTCAGTAAGATTGGAAAGGTTGCAGACACTATCAATCTCGACTGTTTGGTGGAAGAGGATCATGAGGACCCAGAGGAATATGCCCTCCACAATCTCCTTTGGGTAAGTCAATTCCATTATTTGCTTCCTTCTGATAATTATTTCTTTATATTAATAGAAATTTCAAACTTCATACTATAGATGTTGTTATGAGCCTAAGGTCAAAATATGAAGGCTTATTAAAACTCTATAGGGTTGCGGAGACTTCTTATAAGAGTGACTTAGAGGCTAATAGAGCTTTTTCTTTTGAAGTTGCGAAGTAATTTTTTATTGCGGCACTAAAGGCCCATAATAAGAACACAAATTCTATGGTCAATGCTATAGTTGAGGCCTAGAGGAGTGCATAAGAGAATCTCAAATATGCCCTAGAGTCTTTGAGAGTAGTTGAGGTAAAGGCAATCGAAGCTTCCAGAAACACCAAGGCCTCTGATGACAAATACAACCTCTTCCAGAACAAGTATAAGTATCTGAAGCATGGACACACCATTCCCCTTTAGCAAAAAGATAATGACTGTATTGTAACTCTGAAACAAAAGGATGGAGCTTACGCCTCAACACTGAAGGATGATATGGACAATGTTGTAGCTACTTATAAAACTTTAAGGGACTTCTTCGTTATGAAAAATAATGCTTACTTCCACAGGTTTCAAGAGATTAGGCATAGGGTGGTCAAAAACTTTCTTGAGGCCAGTGACACAGTCTTTTCCTAAAAGCTCAGTAATGCTGAGCATCTGCAATGTGTTGTTGAGTTAAGGTCCGTTGCGATGGAGATGTCCAAGAAGCAAATGAAGAATGGTACTGCGGCTAACAATGAGACAAAGACTGTGGTAGATGACAGTGAAGATGATTACGAAGATCATGTAGCCTCATAAATGAGATTGTAATTCTTTTGAGGTCAACAACAATATCTTGTAATTTTGAATATCTACATTTTTGTAATCTTTCATGTACCCTCTATGACAGTGAACATTTAACTTTCTTAATTATTCAAGGTGCGACCATTTTTATTCTTCTGATCAACTTCCCCACTTTGCATGTCACCCCCTAACCTCATTAGGATATAATTAACTCAATAGTTCACAAACCACACTTATTATTTATTTATTTATTTGGTAATACACATTAAAACAACTTCAAGGTTAAAATGCGGAATATTAAAAAAACAATCGTTTTAAGGAGACATAATCTAAACAAAACTCCCATACCATTTAACTTAATTACAACTAGTACATTGTATAAAACAAACTGATAAGACAATACTACGATTCACTCAACATCCTAGACTTGGCAGTGGCAGCTTCAAAACTTGAAAATGTAAACATATAAAACCATGAGTTTAAAAACACAGTGAATGTACTACATCTCTATATAGTAAAAGTACTATATTAACATATCAACATATAAATATATCCATCTCTAGGCCAAATTAGGCCATATTCATATCCGGAGTTAAAAAAACCCCACATCTCCTTCCAGTAGGCAATAATCATATCTATAGGTTTTAATAACCTAACATCTCCTGAATTGCATAGCAATTCAACATATCTTGACTTTTATAAAGTCATAACATCTCAACATCTCTTGACTTTTAACAAGTCATAACATCTCAACATCTTTTGAATTTGAATAAGTCATAACATCTCAACATCTCATGACTTTTAGAAAGCCATATCATCTCAATATATAATACATACACATCATATCCATAATCAACTCCTCACATTGGGTTGTTAACTATGTATTCCCGTTTCCTTCTGGTGGAGCTAAACTTGGTTGATTTGACCTTACACCTGTTAATCCAACCAAACTAGTACTGAATCTCAATCATAAGTATTATTTTAATATATCTATATAACTTTCAATGACTATACAACACCAATATAATTCTACTCAAGTCACATTCCATAAAACATGTGTAACGACAAAACAGTGGTATACATGTTGATAAAGTTATGGACATTTAACCGTAGGAAATACCTCATAAGGAATTTATAACTAAACCCAAGTAAATATTAAATAATACTTCTCAATTTATATACACATGAAACATGTACTCAAAATACTCTTTGAAAAGAGCAGATAAAAACATTCTTTCATGGGGTATCCAATATGGCCTCAAATTATTGTCCTCCATACTTAAGCATCTCATATTCATAAATAGTACATATACAGGTGTACAAGCTTATCAATATGAAATCATATCTGTATATACTTTCCGTTAAGAGTGACGGTGTAATTTTTCAAGCTTCCTAGAGCAAGTTATGGCCATTTTTTTACAACACAAGAAATCTTCCCTACAAACTCCTCTATTGTTCCTTCAACTTCCAAGAATTTTCATAATTTTTCTACAAAATAAATTTTCATGATTTTCAACCCATTTTCAGTAAACATATTGAATAGTACATAATTAAAGTTTCATAAATTTTTGACTTTAGTTGCTATGTCAAAAGTTTGACTAAACTATGGGCATACCGAATTGAAATATACAAACAGAAACTATGTACCAACTTGAAACCATCACCAAGGCCCAACCACAAGGAGTTAAATTCTAATTTTCGGATATGATATGAATATATGAGTCTAATTTCATATCCAATTAGAATTTCTGAATTCCAGTAAGCACACAAAATATATGTTAGTTTGAATACAAGGGGTTTCAATACAAATCAATATGGCCTATAAACCCTACTTATCTCACATATGAACCAATACATGTTATCACAAAGGATAATTGAATTTTAATCAATAATTCACAATTTATATACTTGGAAATAAGTATAATACATGATTAGAACAATATTGACACATAATTTTACCTTGGAAATACCTTAAGAATTTTCTTGGAATTCTTTTCCTAGATTTTAATGTAACCCTTTCTTCCTTAACTTCTACTTTCCCTTTCCTTAAGCTAAAAACCCTTCAAACTGAACCTAAGCTTCATTTGGATGAAGAAATAGGTTAGAAGAAGAGTTTTAAGTCGGACAAGGCTACCTCCCAAGCCATCCAATCAAATTAAGACATTTGGTTTACTAAAAGACAATTTACCAGTTGAAGGGAACGGACAGATTTGCCCCTTTCTCATAAATTCGGCCTAACTTCTTACTCGGACCTCCGTTTGATGCACCGTTTGTTGTGTTACAACCCTAACTCACATGTATACAACTATATAATTTTCAACTCAAATCAATTTTAATGTTATAAGGGTCAAAACTAGTCTTAAACAGGAATTTCTATCGAAAATAACAAAATTTTGTTTTCGTACATAACTCGACATTTCACGATTTATGAAAGTAGGATTAGACTAAACATAATCACTTGTCATTAGATATACTAATAACACATTATTCATATCACATAAGGTAAGCATGATTTAAATATAATTTATCATAATTATATCCGGGTTGTCACATTGCGTGCTTTAATTATTATGCTACGGACTTTAGTGAATGCCATCTATACATAATCTTGAATTGGTTGCAGACATATTTGTAAGGCTACGGCCTATTCCATTTGCACGACTTTCTACACCTGAATACTTAAATGTTAAATTTGCATTTCTTCGCAATTAAACTTGACATAAGGATTTCACTCTAACGTTATCCTATTGTTGTATGGACCTTTGTTAAAAGTTGGCTACATCCCAAAAAGGGCTACGGCCTATAAGCTTTCCCTCAATTCAAACTATGATGGAAATGTTGCTACAAAAATGTCGAGCGAATTGGGAGGAGCGACTTCCTCTTCCATAGCCATTTAGGCTTTTTGCTCAAGTTTTAATTCGTCGAAGCTTCTTTTGTTCCTTGATACTATCTTATTTTTTTGGACTTTAGATGTTGGCTGCGGCTTCTCATAGGCTATAACAATATCATTTTTGCAGTAACCTTTGGTTTATGGATACTGTGGTGTTGTATTATGATGAATTAATTTCTTTCCCACAAATAAGTTATTGTCCCACTCCAGTTAGCTTTAGCTCATTTCTTAATTTTGGGAAATATTCAATCCTTCCTAGGATAGGTTATCAATAAGCCACTCTCGACTGGATGGGAATTTTTAGGCCTCCCTAGGCTAGGTATTATCAAGCTTCCCCATGCTAGGTATTTTTAAGCATCCACGGACTAGGTTGTCAATAAAGCCACCCGTGGCTAGTAATGAGTATTGTAAGCCCTGAAGGCTAATTGAAGCATTCCAAAAGCTAAGAATGGGTATTATAATCCCAGTGGCTAATTGAAGCATCCCATAATCTAAGAATGGATATTATGAGTCCCCGAGGCTAATTGAAGCCTCTTGAATCTTTGAACGCTTTTGCAAAGTGGGGGATATTATAAGCTAATTATCTCTGTCACCTTTTCTCCTCAATAGACTCTTCCTCCTGAAATAAATAATCTTCCGAGATAATTGGTCATTAAGTTTCCTTGTAAAATCTGATATGACTGATATTTCCAGAAGGTTATAAGTGAGGAGCTTAAGAGTTGATATATGATTAAAACAATCATTCACACACACACACACACACACACACACACATGTATATATGTATATATGAAGTGTGTGTGTGTGTGTGTGTGTATGTATATATGAAGTTTTTAAGGGAAATAAGCACGTGTGTAGAAACTAAGGCTGAAATTAAGCATGCGGCCTATCAGTCAATGGTTGCATCCCTCAAGACTCCTTTAGTAACCGTTGAAGAATCCCTTGCCTATCCATCCTTTCAATTTCTTTCTTCAGAAAGAAATAATTGGTGGTGTCATCGCCATGGTCTTTATGGAACTCACACCATTTGGCCCAGTCCTTTTTCTAGGGTGGTGACCTCAGTTTCTCAGGACACCTGAGTAGTTTGTCTCCCTTAATAATCTCTAGAAAATTTCCATGGATATAGATTAGAGGGGTGTAACTCTCATAGACTTGTGGCTTTGGTGTCTCCATCTTCCTTTTATGAGATTTTGTCATAACTTTTGTGGCATATTTTCTTCAACCTAAGTGAAAACATTTACAAATCTTAGTCATATTATCAGACTTGGAGTCCCGTGACTATGTGGTCAGGTTTTACGAGTTATATTGGTCCCATGCAAGGTGCTCGTGCGAATTATGGGGCCATTTGGTGGTTGTCTTGGGTTTTCACTCTATAACAACATATTTTTATGCATTGGCCCAGATATTTTCAAATTCGAGTCATATTCATAAATCGGTCATCTCATGACTAGGAAGTCAGGTCCAATGAGTTACATTGGTCCCAATCAAGGTGTTAGTGTCTCTTACGGTGCCGTTTGGGCGTTGTTTTGGGGTTTTTCCCTGTAGCAGCAAGTTTTAAGCCTAAGTCTCGTTATTTGCAAATTTTAGTGATATTCTAAGATTGGGAGTCTTGCGAGTATGTGATTAATTCATATGAGTGGCATTAGTCCCTTGCCTTACAAGGTCGTTTGGGGGTTGCCAATGGTTTTTTCCCTCTAGCAGCATGTTTTGAAGTCTGAGTCCAAGTGTTTACAAATTTTTAGTTATATTCTTGAACCGAGAATCTCGTGACTACGAAGTGAGTTCCTACGAGTTACCTTGATCCCTTGTGAGATGATGTTTATGGGGCCATAACAGGTCGTCTTAAGTTTTTAGCCTCTATCTGCATTTTTTTAAGACCATCTATATGCTAGTAAATTTTAGTTATCTTCTCGAACCGATCATCCCCTGTCTACGCGAACGGTTCCTATGAGTAACATAGATCTCGTGCGAGGTGTTTTTGCCCCTTACGGCATTGTCTTCTCCTTTCTCCCTTTAGTGGAATGTTTTAAGGAATAATTCTAAATATTTAAAAAATTTAGTCAAATCCTCAAATCAGGCATCCTGTGACTCTGTAGTCAGTTTCTATGAGTTACATTGGTACAGTGCAAGGTGTTCATGCCTCGTACGGGGATATTTGGCGGCCATTTCGATTTTCACCCTTTAGTTCCATGTTTGTAAGGCTAAGTCTAGATATTTTCAAATTTTATTCATATTCTCACGTCGATAGTCTCAAGACTACGTGCTGAATTCCTACGGGTTATATTGGTCCCGTGCGACGTGTTCACGCCTTTTTCGAGGTTACTTGGGGTACTATATTGGGTTTTCAACTGCTAGCATCATGTTTTTAAGTCTGACTCTAGATATTTATCTATTTTAGTCATATTATCAATCCAGGAGTCATGTGACAATAAGGTTAATTCTTACGAGTTACATTGTTTCCGCGCAAGGTGCTTCTGACCCTCACAATGAATTTTGAGGGATGTTTTGGGTTTTTTCCTGTAGCAACATGTTTTAAAGCCTAAGTATAAATATATGAAAATTTTATTCATATTATCAAATTGGGAGTCTCGTGACTACGTGGTTATTTCATACGAGTTACATTAGTCTCGTGTGAGTTTTTCATGCCCCTTATAGGGCTGTATAGTGGTTGTTTTGTGTTTTCACCCTTTAGCAAAATTATTTTAAGCCTAAGTCTAGATATTTGTGAATGATAATCATAATCTTAAACTGAGTATCCCTTGACTACGCGAATAATTCCTACGAGTTACATTGGTCATGTGCAAGGTGTTCGTGCATCTTTTTGGGTCGTTTGGGGGTTGCCTTGGGTTTTCACTCTTTAGAGGCTTATTTTTAAGCCTAAGTCTAGATATTTGTGATTTTTAGTCATATTATCAAATTGGCAGTCCCTTGATTATACGATAAATTTCTATGAGTTTCATTAGTCCTTTGCGAGGTGTTCGTGACCCATACGAGATCGTATGGGGTGGCTATTTTGGGTTATGACCCTCTAGCTACATGTTTGTAAGACTATATATAAATATATGAAAAATTTAATCATATTATGAAATCATGAGTCCCAGGACAACAAGGTTAGTTCCTACGAGTTACATTGGTCCCATACGAGGTGTTCGTGCCTCCTATAGGGCCTTTCGGGGTTGTTTTAGGTTTTCGCACTCTAGCGGCATATTTTTAATCTTACTTATATATATTTGAAAATTTTAGTCATATTATCAAGTCGAGATTCCCATGACTATGCAGTTACATCCTACGAGTTGCATTGATCATGTGTGAGGTGTTCATGTCTCTTTCGTGCTCGTTTGAGGGTTGTCTTGGGTTTTTGCCCTCTATCGAAATGTTTTTAAGCCTAAATCTCAATATTAAATTTTTGTTGTATTCTCAAATTGGGAGTCCCTTGACTACGTGATCAGTTTCTAAGAGTTTCATTGGTCCCATGCGAGGTGTTCGTGCCTCTTACCGAGACATTTAGGGTTGTCTTGGATTTTCACCTTCTAAAGACACGTTTGTATGTATAAGTTTAGATATTTCCAAATCTAATTCACATTACCAAATTTGTAGTCCCGTGCCTACATACTCAGTTCATACGAGTTACGTTGGTCCCGTGCAGGATTTTTGTTCCCTTAATGGGCCCCTTTTGGGGGATGTTTATGTTTTTCGCCCTGTAGCGGCATGTTTTAAATTATAAGTCTGGATATTTTAAAATATTGGTCATATTATCAAATTGGGCATCCTATGACTAGGCGGTAAATTCCAATGAGTTACTTTTGTCCCATGCGAGGTGTTCATGCCTCTTTCGAGTATTTTTAGGGGCTTTTTTGGGGGAGTTTTCCCTATAGTAATTTGTTTCAAGCCTATGTCTAAATATATTAAATGTTTAGTCATATTCGCAGATGAGGAGTCCCATGACTATGCGGTCAATTCCTATGAGTTAAAATGGTCCTATGTGATGTGTTCGTTTCTCTTATGGGGCCATTTGGGAGTTGTTTATGTTTTCACCCTCTAGCGATATGTTTTTATGCCTAAGTCAAGATAAGTGAAAATTGTAGTCATGTTCTCAAAATTTCGTGTCCCATGATTACACGGTCAGTTCCTATAAGTTATACTGGTCTTGTGCGAGGTGTTCATGCTTATTTCGTGTTCTTTGGGATCGTCTTGGATTTTCACCCTCTAGCATGATGTTTTTAATCTTATGTCTAGATATTTGCAACTTTCAGTCATATTAACAACTCGGGAGTCCTTAGAATAATAGATTAGTTCCTACGAGTTACATTAGCCTTGTGGAAGGTATTCATGGACCCCACAGGGCCGTTAAGGGGCTATTTTGCATGTTTTCAAGCCAATTTCTTGTTATATGCAAATTTTTGTCGTACTCTAAAACTAGGAGTCCCGTGATATTGCGGTCAATTCCTAGTATACTAGTTACATTGGTCTCGTTCGAGGTGTTTTTTCCACTTATGAGGCCATCCGGGGGTGTTTCAGCTTCTCTCCCTATAGCGGTATATTTTAAGCCTAACTGTAGATATTTTTGAATTTTAGTCATATTTCCAAGCCAAGATTTCCGTGACTAGGCGATGAGTTTCGACGAGTTATATTGGTCGCGTGCGAGGTGTTCGTGCCTCTTTTGTGGCCATTGAGGGGTTGTCTTGAATTTTCACCTTCTAGATGCTTATTTTTAAGCCTAAGACAAGATATTTGAAAATTTTCATCATATTAGGAAAATCGAGAGTCTCATGACTTCATAATAAATTCCCACTAGTAACATTGGTCTCGTACGAGGTGTTGGTGCCTCTTACGGTGTCGTTTGGGGCCGTCTTGAATTTTCTCCTTCTAGTGGCATATTTTTAAGTCTATGCCTAGATATTTGTAAATTTAAATCATATTAATAAGTTGGGAATACTGTGTATATGCGATCAGTGCAAACGAGTTTTTCTGGTCTCGTGCAAGGTGTTTGTGCCCCTTATGGAGCCATTTGAGGGCTATCTTAGGTTTTCGCCCTCTAGCGGTATGTTTTCAAGCACAAGTGTGGATATTTTCAAAATTTATTTATATTTACAAATACCGCATCCCATGACTAGGCAGTCAATTCCTATAAGTTATATTGGTCCCGTATGAGGTTTTCATGCCAATTAAGGAGCTCTTTGGGCTTTATTTTGGGTTTTTACCATGTATCGTCTCTATAAGCATAAGTCTCGTTATTTGTAAATTTAGTCATATTTTAAAATATGGAGTCCTGTGACTATGCGATCAGTTCCTATGATTTACTTTGGTCCCGTACGTTGTGTTCGTACCTTTTATGGGGACGTTTTGGGGTTGTCATGGGTTTTTACTCTCCAACGGCATGTTTTAAAGCCTAGGTGTAAATACTTGAAAATTTTAGTCATATTTTGGAACCCATAATACCGTGACTACGTGGTGAGTTTCTACGAGTTATATTGATCCTATGCGATGTGTCTACCACCATCACGGGGCCGTTTGGGGACTGTTTTGGTCTTCTCCCTCTAGCGGCATGTTTTTAATCCTATGTTTAATTATATAATTTTTTTAGCAATATTCAAAAATTAGGAGTCCTATGACTATGAGGCCAATTCCTACGAGTTGCAATAGTTCCGTGCGAGGTGTATTGCCTCTCACGGGGTTATTTGGGGGATGCTTTGGCCTTCTTTAAGCCTAAGTCTAGATATTTATAAATTTTAGATACATTCTCAAGCCGCGTGTCCTGTAACTACGTGGTCAGTTACAATGATCTTGCGCAAGGTGTTCGGGCCTCTTTTGGGGATGTTTGGGAGATGTCTTGTGTTTGCGCTTTCACGACATGTTTTTAAGCCTAAGTGTATATATTTTTAAATTTAAGCCATATTATCAAATTTTAAATTCTTTGCCTATGCAGTTAGTTCCTACGACTTACATTTGACCTGTACGAGGTGTCCTGACCCTTATGGGGCTGTTTAGGGGATATTTTGGGTTTTGACCCTCTAACGGCATATTTTTAAGCCTAAGTCGAGATATACAAAAATTTTAGTAATATTTTAAAGTCAGGAGTCCAATAACAACGCGATTAGTTCCTACAAGTTACATTAGTCCCGTGAAAGGTGTTCTTGCCTCTTACGAGGTCGTTTGGGTATTGTTTTTTCCCTCTAGGGACATGTTTGTAAGCATAACTATAGATATTTGAAAATTTTATTCATATTCTCAAGTTAGGATTCCCGTGGCTACGTTATCAGTTTTTACAAGTTACATTGGTCCCGTGCGAGGAGTTTGTGCCTCTTTTAGGGCTATTTGGGTGTTATCTTGAGTTTTCACCTACTCGCGGCATGTTTTTAGCCTAAGCCTAGATATTTGTAAATTCTAGTCATGTTATCGAGAGTCATGTGACTACTCGGTTAGCTCCTACAAGTTGCAATGGTCTAATACGAGGTGTTTATCACACTCGCAAGGTCGTTTGGTAACTGTTTTGGTTTTTGCCCTCTTATGGAATGTTTTTAATCATAAGTCTATACATATGAAAATTGTAGTCATATTCTCAAATCTAGAGTTCTATGAGTAGGAAGTGAGTTCGTATAAGTCACAATGGTCATGTGCAAGTGTCCGTGCCTTTTAGGGGGTCATTTGGGGGCTATTTATTGTTTCACCCTGTAGCGACCTATTTTTTAGCCTGAGTAAAGACATTTGTGAATTGTAGTTATATTCTCAAACCGCATACCCTAGGACTATGGAATTAGTTCTCAAAAGTTATATTGATCATGTGCGACATGTTCGTGCTTTTGTCGAGGCCATTTGGGGGGGTTTCATGGGTTTTCTCTCTTGAGCTACATGTTTTTAAGCCTACATCTAAATATTTTGAAATTTTAGTGATAGTATCCAATTAGGAGTCCTTTGACAATGTGGTTAGTTCCTACAAGTTACATTAGTCCTGTGTGAGGTTTTCTTACCCTTATGGGGCCGTTGAGGGGCTATTTTAGGTTTTTTCCCTCTAGCAGCATATTTTTATTCCTTAGTTGATATATTTAAAATTTTAATCACATTCTCAAATCGGGAGTCCCATGACTACGTGGTCAGTTCCCACGAGTTACAGTGGTCTCATATAAGGTTTTCGTGCCTCGTACCTAGCTATTTAGGGTTGTCTAGATATTTGCCTTCTAGCGACATGTTTTTAACAATGTCTAAAACTTTCAAATTTTAGTCATAATCTCAATTCGCGAGTACTGTTAAAATACAGTTAGTTCATATTAGTTACATTAGTCCAGTGTGAGGTGTCCGTGCCTCTTTCGGGGCCGTTTAGGGGCTATCTTAGGTTTTCGCCCTCTAGTGGTATGTTTTTAAGCCCAAGTCTCAATATTTGTAGATTTTGGTCATATTATCAAATTGGGAGTTCCTCGACTACTTGGTAAGTTACCACGAGTTACAATGGTGCCATTCGAGGTGGTCGTGCCTGTTATGGGGCCACATGGGGGAAGTTTTGGATATTTTGTAACAACTCTCATTTTCCACGTAAAAGTTGGCCAAACAAATATGCCGAAGATGGGACTTGTATAACAATCTATACCATTCTTAGCATTAAATCGTAATATGACATTTTTTTAGTTTTAAATCAAACACGCACAATGAAAATCCTCTAAATAGAAACTGGCAGTAAATAAATCCATTCTCCTAAAAGTTATACAACATCCCACTTATATATAACGTATGTTGAAAAGGTTGAATAATAAATCTCGATTTTATGCCCATACAATATCTAAAATAATAAAATAACAAGAATAAAATATCAACTTATGCTCGAGTCAATTGAACGGAAGAAACTAATAAGAAAGTACGACCTCAAGCCTGGTCTCCTGTGAGCCCTATTGTCGCTATCTTGGGAAATCCGAGGAAAAACATTTTATAATTTGGGTCAGAGCCCTAGTTTTACAAGAATTAACTTATAAAATTAATATTAAATTATGAAGTTAATTCACATTATACACCGACCATCGTCACTCTCATGCAGTAAGTATCTCACCCCTAATCTAAGTGCAATACTATACTCATTCCAACCTAAGTCCTAATCATGACATTCGATATCTAAACTAAGAACATAATATTTAAGGCCTCTAGAACAATTCATAGGTAAAGGCTAACCATCTACACATATGATTCTAGTTTCAATATTGACCTTTACAATATTTCCCATAAGAATAGCATATCATCACACTATGCGTTTTATGTAGCATTGGGCTCATTAACAGTTGTCCACATTGTAAGACTACATGGATTTTGTGCTTAATATATATATATATATATATATATATATATATATATATATATATATATATATATATATATATATATATATATATATATGTATATATGTATGTCCTTATATATATACGATACACAAAGGCAACTACCTTTAGTGTCTAGTTTGTGCTCTATCGATAAGTCCGGAGAAGTCCCTCACCAAACGAACATCACCAAGTACACATAAGCATGGCTGGATCTAGGAAGTACACCATTGGAAAGACAAACCCTTGATGATGACAATGGATACCGGATATCCCACCTACCTTATCATAAGTGGTTCCTCCATGTATAACCTAAAATAGCGATGTACATAATGCCTTTCTCAACTGTACTGATGAGTGCTATGGTTCAGAAGTGTACGTAACCCCAAACTACTAGGCTAACCCGGGTATGTTCACAAAAATAATAAATACATATTAGTAACACATAATATGTATATGTAATTATCCCTTTAATTACACCAAAAGAGTTCAATAATTCTCAAGTTAATACCCCTTCCTTAAGAATTAATTATCTAATTAATTATACATTTGTCCAAATGATAAATAGTGACACAAACCATTTTTTAATTCAATATCAACTCATTTAGATGATCTCCTACATACTCGCTCAAGTTCGTAAAAACCACCCGAACATTTTCCCGATCCCAACCTGGCCTAAGCCCAAGAGCTGAATCGATTCGTCTCTAGGGCCAAATTGATTCGCCCCTGATCGAATCGATTCCCTTGGAAGGCCAAGTCGATTCGAATTTGGGCATAAGCCAAAACTGTTACATTTTTATTAAGCGAGTTTCACACTCTTGGTTCTACATTTTTCTCCAATGCCCTAACAGCTTTTCTTTCAAGAGTTACAGACTCCTCATGATCCAAAAATAATTTTTATATGATTAATTTAACAAATTACATAATATTTTTCCCAAAGAATCCAAGAATTTGGATCTAACACATGAGTTCATCTAATCCAATTTTGAATCATAACTTTTTATCTAATAATTCTCAAACAAGTCTCCTCATCAATATAATACAAATGTGTTCTCGACCTTTCACTCAGGTGAAGCATTGCAACCAAGTACATCTCTTGGCCCAGAATGGATAAGACGGTGGACCTACCATAATAAGCAACACAAGATCTAAGCATAGTTTGCCAATCCATTCCTCGGATTATAACATAATCAGGTATGTCTAACAAAAGGAGGTTTTCCACAAACATCAGTGACCCAATATCAATCCCTATACCTTTGAACACTGAAGTTATAGACTCATCATTACCCACGGGTGAATCAATATAAAGCACTATGTCAAATGCGAAATCTATCATCCTCAATTCTAGGGAAAAACTAGTACTAACAAATGAATACGATGCACTAGTCTCAAATAAAATGCGTCCTACATGCCCAAAGACAGGGAACATACCCTCCACTACCTGTACTGGCACTGGTCCCTCTCTCGGTGCAACATGGTACACTCACCATATTATAATTATGACTGTTGCCCTTGAGGTGGGGTGGCTGGTGCTAGTAGTATTGGCATTACAATCCTTGGAGGGGTTAGAAACTTCTCACGCTCCCCCCGTGGTTCCTCATACCCAAGCTCTCTTCCCTACTTTTGTTCTCTTTAATTATCTTGAGGTTACTTCCTCACAATATGACCCCCTCTCCATAGACATAAAAGTTCCTAAAAATTGGCATGTATCCGGTTGTTGGCCCTACTGGCCTCGAACATGTAGCCACTGACCCTGATGACGTCTCTCTTATTGGCCCTAACCATGTTTGTTTTGATCAATGAAACCCCTGTGCCTCTGATACTAATCACCTGTCAATGACCCCTTAAACTGTTGGGTCCCCTAATTGTCATTGTCATTCTCCTTACCTTACAGGCTCGACATCTCTCAACTGGATCTCTTCTCTACCTTACTTTTCTAAAATTACACGTGATTGTGACAATACAACAAATCATTGTTCACCATTTGAGTGTAAGTGGTAAAAACTAGATTCCACAATAAAGATTCCCTATTGTGCCAAGTTGTCCCTGACAAAAATTTCTCCATCTTCATATGTGCAGTTTTTACTTCCTCTCTAGGAAAGTAGGACAATTTGGTAAACTCCTATTTAAGGTCCATAAAGTTCCTCCTCATCTATGATTTTATGGCGGGGGGGAAATACTTCCCCTCAAACATGACCCAAAACGCATAAATAGTCAATAAATCTTGCTCTTCCAATGTGGTGGCAGTCTGCCGCCACTGTTTTTTTAAATAAAATAAGTTTTTATTAAAAACCAAATATGAGAAAAAGCCCCTCCTAGTGTATCTTACAAGCTCTAAAGGAAAATTAAAAAACTATAATTTACGAGATATTGAATGAGTAGAAGTAGTCCTTAAATTATATTTAAGAGCCGATTTCTTCTCACGAGTTAAGGTTAGAAAATCGACTTGATAATTCTTGTTTCTTCTCTTTTCAATATTGGCGTCCACCAAATCATCTTCAAGGTTCCCTAGAATATCGAATGAATTGCTTACTTGAGTTTGAAAATGAATGTTTCCACCTTTTGTTAGAATCTTCAATAAAAGGTCTATCTTTGGCAGAATTTGGACTCGTTCCTAAATAAATTTTGGGAGCTCGATATATAAATTCACTCCAGTGCCGCTTAAAATAGAAATGTCCTCATGGCATTCCTTTCCTCATAAAGAATTTGAAATGTCCTCAAGAGGCGACATATCTCTATATAAATCTTCATTATCTGAATTATCCCCCGAGGAGATGTTTAGGATATTTTTTTGGTCCATAATTTTGGGATTAAGACTTCCCTTTTCTCTTTCTTTTTCTGACCCAGCTAAATCATTAGTTTACTGTTCGGATGTTTGTTGAACTAATACCGGATTTTTAGTAACAAACTCCATATTTTTTTATAAATCTTTAGGAGTCAACAAATTTGATTCAGTCATCAAGTTGGTTATCTGTTGAATTACAAGATCGGTACCTTCCTGAAAAGTAGGGATTTCAATATCGTTTTCAAAACAACGACTGTGCTTTGTGTCACCGGCAACCCGAGCTCCATCAACAACTTTGAACCCATTCTTTTTTAAGAAACTTACACGACTTGGAGGTAGATTTTTACTAGATAAGACTGAATGCTGACCTGCTTTCTGTGATCACAAATCAACTGCTGTTGTCGCACTGGTGGACTGTCCTGACCTGTCGGCCTGCATCGCTGCTTCATCCACTTTGATAACATTGCGTAATTCCTCCACATTAGCTGTAGCATCCATATCAGGTTTTTTAACAGTGTCTGTATCATCCCTACCATCATCCACTATGATTATATTGCCTGATTCCTCAATATTAGGTGTAGCATCTATATCAGGTTGCTTAACGTTGTTATTTCACTGGTCTAATCCATTAGATTATTCTTGTGCTAGAGTTTTGACTTCTTGTTCTTTGCCTTTAGGATTTGCTTTAACTTGATTATCATTACTAAATTGGATTGCCTTAGGGACATACTACAGCTCTTTCTTCTTCTGACTCCTATCATTTGGTTGGAGGAAAATACAAGACTCTTCGTCGTGACCTTTCGTCGCACAATTATTGCAATACTTAGGCATATTTTCTACACATACACGTGCCTTACTTGGCCTATTGATCTCCACAGTGGATGCATCAAGTTTTAGAGGCTTGCTAATTAAATGTGCTATTGAATACAGTGATGACTTAGAGAAAAAATGAATGGGTAAATGCGGGAACGACACCCAAACTGGTGATAAACTACTCTCAATATCATGTCTAAAATCAGGAGTCCATTTGAAAATTCTCATGGGAAACTTGCCTATAAACTAGGAATCATTCAACCACATACGAGAAAAATCTTCTTCAGAGTTGAGTCTAAATAGAATGTGCTTGTGGTCCAATAATCCAACATTGAATGCAGTTTTGAGAGAAAACGTTTGAAATACTTGTCTAATAATCTCCATTAAAGGTCTACCATGTAAGAATTTCCTAATCAAGGCATGTTGAAAAGATTAAACAAGGGTTTCTATATCATCATGGGAAAACAAAACTGTGGGTTCCCCTCTAAATGTTATTGGTTGTTAGAATCATGGTTACAGGAAGAAGAAGAAACCACTGATGCGAAGGATCTATTCCAAACATAAGGGATATCTGGGGGTTTAGGTTCAACGTGTGTATGGAAATCTTTTAAGCGAGTACCTTTTTTTTTATTACTTCTGCCTCACATCCGGTCGCCACTGTTAGGCCGCCCCAACTAGTCAAAACAAAGCTAATATTTGCATGTGCATTGCTAAGCATTCAACCATCCTTAAGTGTCACTGAATGTCTTTTTTCCACTGACTGGACACTAAGATATCTGGACTCCCAACAAACTCTGGAGGGTGTCCTTTAGTGAAGTCCTCCTAAGCTCTCTTCCACACGAAGCCTTGTGCCAGAGTGGGTAGCATCACCTGATGCAAGAGTGGTGGCGGTGGTTTATACTGCTATGGATAAAAGTGTTATAATATAATAACAATCTTCGTAGATACTGCTTGCATCACTATCATGAAAATGTGTGATGGAGTAACTACGGATGGGGCTGATGGTGGATGTGAGTGTGGCTGCAGCTCTTGTTGGGCCCTCTCCTCTGCAGCCTCGATGGTAACACGTTGTGGTTTACTGCTCCTACCATTTGACATCTGAAAGAAAACAAGGTTCGTATTAGTAACAAATTATAAAGAGTACACTGATTCCTAATCATAGGCTCTACATATCAAAGAACCACAATGCATACCATAACGAGCGTGACACAGACCCTAAGAACGCTAGAACCTGGATGCTCTGATACTAAATGTACCAACCACCATTTGCCACATAAAGTTTGGCTATGCCAAACACGGGGCTTGTCTAACAATCTATACCATTCCCATCGTCAAACCGTAATATGAAAATTTATAGTTTTAATGGCAGTAAATAAATTGAATCTCCCAAAAATTATAAAACATCTGACTCAAGTATAACTGATATTTAAAATTCCAATTCATGAATCTCGAGACTATGCCCATACAGTTTCTAGATTAATAAAATGACTGGAATAAAATATCAACCTATGCTAGAGCCAATGGAACTAAAGTAACTGATAATCAAATACGACTGCAAGCCTGATCTCGTGTCAACCCTATTGTCACTGTCTACGCACACCTGGGGGACAACATTTTATAATTTGTTGTAAGAATTAACTTACCAAATAAGTATGCAATTATGCAGTTAATTCACATTATACACTGCACATCGACCCTTATATGCAGTAAATATTTCACCCCTCAACTAAGTTCAATACTGTGTGCATTCAATCCCAAGTCCCAATCATGAAATTCGATATCTAAACTAACAAGATAATATTTTAGGCCTCTGGTACAATTCATAGATAGAATCTAACCATCTAAACATATGATTCTAGTCCTAATAGTAACCCCTGAAATATTTCCTACAAAAATAACATATCAATTCACTATGCATTTTACGTGGTATTGGGTTCATTAACAGTTGTCTACATAATTAAAATATGTAGATTTTTCGCACAATTAATTTTTATATACCTATATATATATATATATACACACACATATATATATTACACGAAGGCATGTACCTTTAGCATCCTATTTGTGCTCTATCAGTAAGTCCGAAGGAGTCCCTCAACAAATGAACATCACAAATCACACATAATTAGGGCAGTCCCTATGCAGTACCCTTTTGTAAGGTCCATACCCCCAAAGATAACAATGGATACCGGCTATACCACCCACCTCATTGTAAGTGGTGCCACCACATAGACCCTAAAATAATGACCTACACAATGTCTGGCCCACCTGTGCCGACGCGTGCTAGGTCTTGAGACGTACGCAACCCCAAACTGATAGGCCATCCATGAACATGTGTAGGTTAACACAAATAATAAGTACATATCAATAACACATAATATATAGGTAATTTTGCCTATAATTACCCCCACCGAGTTTCATTATAATCTCTAAATAATATCATTTCTTTAAGAATTAACCATCTAATTAATTATCGATTTCTCAAAATGATAAATTATGAAAAAAACCATTTTTAATTAAATAAAAACTCACTTGGATGACCTCCCACATACTCACTTATGTTCGTAAAAATCACCGAACATTTCCATGATCCCAACCTGTCCTAAGCGTAGGAGAAAAACCAATTCACCTTTATGGACGAATCGACTCACCCCAGAATGAGTCGATTCACCTATGGACTAAATCAACTTCCCCATACTGAACAATTCGCCTTGAAGGCGTAATCGATTCGAATTTTGGAAGAAGTCGCACATGTTACATTTTTCTTATACGAGTTTCCTACTCCAATTCCTAAATTTTTCCCCAATGTCCTAACTACTTTTATTTCAAGAGTTATAAACCCGTCATGATCCAGAAACACTTTTATATTGATAATTTAAAAAAATTACATAAGATTTCGCCCAAAGAATCTAAGAATCTGGATCTATCACACAAGTTCATCTAACCCAATTTTGAACCATTACATTTTCTCTAATCATTCTCAGATTTAAAGGTATCAATACATGATTTATCATCATCAAAGTAGCAATCCTACCACATGAGTTCTAATATTCAATTTACTCAGAAAAACAATGTCAATTCCGGATTTGTCATAAAAACTGTTTACTCCTTAAACATCATCATTTCCAAATTTGTTCAAAGAAATCTAAGAGTTTATTTCTATTATTCATAGTCATAAATTAAGTAATTTAATCTGGAATTGTTGTGGGAAAATGTATAAATGAATTAAGAATCAATATTGTAATTGATTTGTCAAGATAATTCTTGTCTTAAGATGATGATGGGAGTCTCCCCTCTTGAATCCTGGCTTATTCTCCCTTCTCTAGCGTTCCTGACATCTCCAATGGGGTGTGGGGGTGCTAGGTTTTCTTTCCTATAGAATGGAATGGAATGGATGCTTAGGTTGTTGGTTATCATATTATAACCTCTAATCCTATATTACATAAACCTCCACTTTTAGGCTCCTAAATAAGCCCAAAACACTACTCGGGTTGACCTAATAACTAGCTTAAGGGTATAAGTATTCCTTGAGCCCAACTTTAGATATCTAAAACATCTAAACGAGTTCCCAATTTACTCTTAAACGCGTTCAAACTATATCCACCCAAGTTACACATTTTTATCATGTTTAATCACCCCATTATAATAGTTTAATTAACATGCAATTTATTCTTCTGTGAGTAAACAAATTTTTCATAACTGAATCATATAAACATGCACATCATGTTCAAGCAATCTATTCACGAATTTTATTGAATTAAATTCTACCAAAATAATTTATTATGAAAATACGGGGTGTTACATTTTCAAACTATATCGACATGTTTAATGCCATAGCTAGATATTTATGAATTTTAGTCATATTCTCGAACCGCATGTCTGTAACTATGCAGTCAGTTCCTATGAGTTACGTTGATCTTGTGGGAGCTGTTTGTGTTTCTTTCAAGGTAGTTTGGGGGTTTTCATTATTTTTCACAATCTAACATCATGTTTTTTTAATCCTAGATCTAGATATCTGTAAATTTTACTTATATTATTAAATTGGGAGACCTTTGATTACGCGATTAGTTCCTACGAGTTACATGAGTTCTAGTCGAGGTGCTATGACCCTTACAGGGCCGTTTGGGGTATGTTTTGCATTTTGACCCTATAGAGACATGCTTTTAATCCTACATCCAAATATATCCGAACTTTAGTGATGTTCATCAATTAGGAATCCTGTGACTGGGCAGTCAATTCTTGTGAGTAACATGGGTTTCGTATGCGGTGTTCATGACTCTTACAGGGCTGTTTGGGGGTTATTAGGGGTTTTTGCCCATTAGGGGCATGTTTTTAAACCTTAGTCTCATTACTTGCAAATTGTAGTTTTATTCTCAAACCAGATGTCATGTGACTACACATTTAGTTCCTACAAGTCATTGGTCTCGTGTGAGGTGTTTGTCCTCTTACGAGGCCGTTAGGGGGGTTTCTTGGTTTTTTTTTACCTCTAGTGGCATTTTTAAGCTTAAGACTAAATATTTTCAAATATTAGTCATATTCTCAAATCAAGAACCCCAAGACTATGCGGTAAGTTCTAATGAGTTTCATTGATCCCTTGCGAGCTGTTTATAACTTTTATGGGGCCGTTAGGGGCTATCTTCGATTTTTGCCCTCTAGCGGCATCTTTTAAGACTGTATAAATATTTTCAAATTTAAGTCATATTATCAAACCAGGATTCGCCTACCTAAACGATCAGTTCCTATGAGTTACATGGGTCCTGTCCGCAGTGTTTGAGCCCTTTTTGAGCTTGTGTTGGGTTTTTTCCTTTAGTGACATGTTTTCAAGACGAAGCCTAGATATCTGAAAATTATAGTTAAATTCTCAAATAAGGCATCCTATGACTACTCGCTTACTTCCTATAAGTTATATTGGTCCCATGAAAGTAGTTCGTGCGTCTTACGGGGCCGTTGGGGGACTATTTTGGGTTTTTCCCCTCTAGCCCCATGTTTTTATGCCTAAGTTAATATAATTAAAAAATTTATCCGTATTCTTGCACCGAGAGTCCCATGACTATGTGATCAATTCTTACGAGTTACATTGGTCTCGTGCGAGGTTTCAGGCCTCTTTCAGGGTTATTTGGGTCGTCTTGGGTTTTCTCCATCTAGTGGATTTTTTTAAGCCTAAGTCAAGATATTTGAAATTTTTCATCTCATTCTCAAATAGGGAGTCCCGTGACTACACGGTCAATTCCTATGGGTTACATTATTTTCGTGGGAGGTGTTAGTGCCTCTTACGGGGCCATTTGGTGGCTGTTTCATCCACTGTTCACCCTTTGGTGACATATTTCCAAGCCCTAGTCTAGATATTTGCAAATTTTAGTCAAATTCTCAAAATGAGTGTCCAGTAACTACGCGATCAGTTTCTAAGAGTTACATTCGCCCTGTGCGAGGTGTCCGTGCTTCTTTAGGGAAGTTTGGGGGTTGTCTTGGGTTATCACCCTCTAGCAGCATATTTTTAATTCTAAGTATAGATATTAGTAAATTTTTATCATATAATTAGGTTGAGAATCCTTTGACTACACGTTTAGTTACTATGAGTTACATTAGCCCTGTACTAGGTGTTCTTGACACTTACGGGCTTGTTTGGGGATAATTTTAGATTGTGACCCTCCAGTGGAATGTTTTTAAGCCTAAGTATAGGTATAAGAAAATTTTAGTCATATTCAAATATTGAGAGTCTCGTGATTACGTGACCAGTTGATAAAATTATAATGCTCCCGTGTGAGGTTTTGTTTCTCTTACGGGGCCATTTTGGGGTTATTTTAAGTTTTCTCCCTCTATAAACTTATTTTTAAGGCTAACTCTAGATAATTAAAATTTTAGTCATATTCTCTAGATGATATTTAGGTGACTATGTGGTCAGTTCCTACGAGTTGCATTGGTCGCGTCGAGTTGTTTGTGCCTTTTTTGTGAGCGTTTGGGGGTTGTCTTGGGTTTTCTCCCTTAGACAACATGTTTTTTAACCCTAAGTTTGAATATTAACAAATTTTAATAATACTTTCCATCCAAGAATCCCGTGATTATACGATTACTTCCAACGAGTAACATTATTCCCGTGAAAGGTACTCGTTCCTTTTACGAGGCCGTAAGGGAGCAATATTACGGTTATCACCCTCTAGTGACATGTTTTTCACCTTAAGTCCAGCTATTTGTAAATTTTAATAATATTGTCAAACCAATAGTCCCGTGACTACACAGTCAGTTCTTACAAGTTACATTAGTCCCATGCGAGGTATTCGTGCTTTTTTCAGGATAGTCCAAGGTATGTCTTGGGTTTTCTCCCTCTAAAGGGCACGTTTTTTTTAGCATAAGCCTTGATACTTAAAAATTTTAATTTTATTATCAAATTGGGAGTCATGTGAAAACACGATAGTTCCTATGAGTTACATTGGTCCCATGTGAGGTGTTCGTGCCCCATATTGGGCCATTTTTGGACTGTTTTGGGTTTTCCCCCTATAGCGACATATTTTTAAGACCAAACCTAGATTTTTGTAAATTTAAGACACATTTTCAAACCGGGAGTCCCATGATTACACGGTGAGTTCCTATGAGTAACACTAGTCCCATGTAAGATGTTCACACCTTTTACAAGGCCGTGTAGGGTTCTCTTAGGTTCTTTCCTCGAGCTACATGTTTTCAATCCTACCTAGATATTTGAACATTTTAGTAACATTCTCAAACCAGGTGTTCCATTACTACACGATCAGTTCCGTGCGAGGTGTTTGTGCACATTACGGGGTTGCCTTGGGTTTTCAACCTTTAGCATCATTTTTTAACGCCCAAGCATAAATATTTACAAATTTTACTCAAAATTTGTAATTGGATTTCCCCAGGCTATATGGTTATTTTCTATCATTACATTGGTCCCGTGCGAGGTATTCGTACCTCTTACGATGATGTTTGGGGACTCTTTTGGGATTTTTCCCTCTAACAACATGTTTTTAATCCTACGTCTATATATTACCAAATTTTAGTCGTATTCTCATAACATGAGTCTCTTGACTACTCTCTCAGTTCCTACGAGTTATATTGTGTAAGAGCAATTTTTTCGCATCGAGTCAATTTGTAGTATTGGATATTTCCGTTAGGACAAAATATTTAGATTGCATAGGTGCCATCTCATGTTCTACAATATTTGGATTTGAATATCCTAGATTTTAACGCAATAACGAAGTTCACATCATCATTCCGAAAGCTCATTATTTCCCAAGCTATATGACCCTTTATTTTAAAATCAATTGGAGAAATTATTATGCGCTTTATTATTTTTGCAAAATTAAATTTTCTAAACTTGGATATTTTCAATCCATTGAGATTTCGTTTGAAATCTGGTTCTTACTTGATTCTCCTTATTCGAAAGACATACTTGAGGTCTTGACTAAAAATTCATTTGAAACCTCGTTCTAATAAGATTTTGATATGTCGTTTCAACGAGACCTGAGGTCGTTCCAATGAGCGGAGTTGTTGTTAAAAATGGATTGTATATTTAGTAGTTTTTACCCATGATCCCCACTTTCCTACTACTTCCACTTATAAAGATAAAGAGGCTCGGGAATAACTGATGAGACTCCACACTAAACTTTTCTAAGAACCCTAATCATTTTATCCAATTACTCTCCAACTATTATTGGATCGCGGTTGATCATTTGTAAAGAAAACGAACCCAAAATTCCTATTTCCTCCATTCTTCACCATTGTGTGCACTGGGCATGTTCATGGGTTGGAGATGGTGTATTGGGTAGCGGTGGATACCGAGCGACAACTGGTTTTGTTCAACCGTGTTAAATCTACACATGCTACGGACGGAGGTGTTTGAGACAACATCAATAATACTTGTAGTGTCAAGTTTGTAAGTCTTTTGTGATGTCATTGTAAAACCGTATTCGTAGTGGATTTTTTGTAGGCCTGGCAGTTCGAGGTTTTTCCCAGTTGGGTTTTCCTTATATATCGCATCATTGGGGTTGATTGCGTGATGATTGCTATTTTTTTACCTAGATGCATGCTTAGGTTAAAAATATTAAAATTGGCTTAACAATAACTTTTGGATATTTCGGTACTAGAATGACACTAGTAACTTCTTTATAAAAAAAATCACGCAAATCCACGTAGGATTAATTATTCAAGGCTAAAATTGGGATTGCATCGATTATATTTGCCTAGTAGTAATTTTAACCTCATGCTTGTGTGTGTGTTTCTAGGATTTCATGAATTTGGGTCTTTGCAATATAACACCTCCTCAAACTTGTATCGAAGCTTGTTCCTAAAAACTACTTAGATGAATCGTGGAGGTTATATGGAAGGCTATTCAACATATAGACCCCCTACATTTGATTGAGTAAATTATGCCTATTGGAAAGAACATATGAGATCTTCTTTAAAATCTATTAATGAATGTATTTGGCTTGCTGTTGACAAAGGGTGGTCCCCTCCAACGTGTATTGTTGTTGATGCTAATATTTAAAAACCTATTGAGGAATGGAGTGAGGATGAGTTGAAATTATCTAATTTTTATTCTCAAAATATAAACTCTTTGTTTGGTGTCGTGTCCCCGAAAGAGTTTTGTGATATCTCGACATGTGAAACTTCGAATGAGGTATGAGACACAGTCTAATAAACTCATAAAGGAAGTAGTATTATTAAGACTTCTAAATTACATAATTTAACCACTCAATTTAAAACTATCACCTTGAAAGAAGGTGAAACTTTTGACAAGTTTTATGCCTTTCTTTCCGATATAGTTAACTCATGTTTTATAACATAAGTGATAGAATCCCGAAAAATCGCGTAGTTAAGAAGATTCTTAGATATGATCCCAGTCATTTTAACGATAAAGTCAATGTCCTTGGAACTCTTTAGGTGTTTTAAATTCCTTAAAACTCGAAGAACTTATAGGTGATCTCCAAACTTATGAGTTAGACAGGTTTCCTAAGGATAACAAAAAGAAAGCTAAGGGAGTTGATTTAAAAATTGGTAATGAAGATGTATCTAAGTCCAATGAGTCATATCTAGATTCCAATGATATGGACTTATTTACAAAGAAAGTTAAAAAGTTTCTCAAATTTAAGAACCAAAATTCAAAGTTTGATAAATCAAAATTTGAGAAAAATAAAAGCAAGGCAAATGGAAGTTCTAATAATAGGAATGTTAAGAAATTAAAAAGTAAAAATCCTAAAAGTGATAATTTAAAAAAGTATGTTTCAGAAAGGACTTTTCAGTGTGAAGGACAAGGTGATAGAGAGTATGAATGCCCCATTAAGCTAAAGGGATAGGGAATGAGAAAGACTTTTATAATGAGACTCTTAGCAATAGTAGCAATGATTATGAAGGCTCCGATGACTCTAGTCATCGAAAATAACTTCACTGCTTTAATGGCTAGTGTATCATGCTTTTCAAGTATGTCATATCCTAACGTGGACATTTTTAAAATGAAAAACCTTGAAGTTACATCTGACAAATCACAAAGTAATAATTTTCTTGAAAGTGAGAGTGAGATTCAAGAATGTGATTATAGATCCTCCTATTCTGAGTTATACAACGAGTCTTTGCATATTCAAAAGAAAAATAAGAAGTTGAAATTTAAGGTGTTAACATGAGAAAAATAATTGGAAGCGTTAAAGTAGAAGGAATCTTTAGTTAGTCAACTTGAGGTGATTAATATTACACTTTCAGAGGAGGAACTTATTTTAATGGGTAAATAAAAGATTGACTTGACAAATTCTCAGACTTGTGTTTCTGAAAATATTTATGAATCATTGGAGGTGCGCAAAACACTTGAAGAAAAAATTTCAAACTTTATAAAAGTCTTGAAGCCTCTCAATAAATCAAAGACAATCTTGGGGACAACTTTGGAAGAATGGGAAACTTATTCTCAGAGCAGTTTTAAGTTATAAGGATAAGAGTTATATTGAGAGAAAAAGTATAAGATATGAAGAAGGTCAATCATCAAAAACTAAATCCTAACCTTTATCTAATTTTGTTACCAAGGTTTACACTCCTAAATTTATCATGCTTATGAAAAATGCTCCTATTTAAAATCACTCCAAAAGAAGGGGTCATCTCAGAGAGTTTTATTGTGATCTTAGGAAGAATTCTTATCCACATGTTGATAAACCTCATTATTTCTAATTAGCTAGCCTTAAAAATCAAGTTGAGTATCTAGTCAATATATCCCAATGTTTAATGGAAGTGTTTTCAAGGCTATCTATTCCCCAAGGAAGTTAATCCTACCCAATGACTAGAAAGAACAATGGGAGGAACACAACTCATCCTTGTGTCATAAAGGATAAAACCAAGAAGGCATTAGTTGTTCATGTTGCTGATTCGGCACGAATATTGTATGTATTCACACATATACTTATGCATTTTATCCCCTTCGGGTACCTTAATTCCTATATTTATGCTCATTAACTGGACAACCATTTTATATGTTTACATCCTATATGAGGTATAATTGAGCTATTATAGGAATTAAAGTGATTAGTGTGAAGTTTGGTCACTTTCCTTAAAATTTCGATTGAATATTGTTGCTTCGGGGGCATTTTAGTAATTTTAGTATTCAGATTTTTATCTCGAACTCTTCATGGAAGTGGAATCCCTTTTATTTCTCTTTGCATGGCCATTCGCAGTGCATGATTTCGATGTATAATGAACGAGTTATGGCATTTTTTCAAGGGTATTTTAGTCATTTAGGTTTTTGGCCTAATGTCTTATTGTATGATGTGGCCTTCTGAGTTATCTTTACATAGCCTCCAACCATGCCTAATTTTGAGTTATAATGAAGAAGTTGCGGCATTTTCCTTATTTTTACAAAAAGTTGTAGAATGCAAACCTATAGGGTGCGAATCCATTAGGCCAAAACCGAATCAATTTGATTTGCACTAGAAGCAACTTTTTTTTATTCCCCTATTTTTGAATCAATTTTTATGGCACCGAATAGATTCGGTCCCCTATTTTTAGCTTTCTTATTTACAAGTTTGCCACCTAGGGTTTATGTATAAATTAATTCCATCTCATTTTGAGATGATATCTTTCATTATGTTTAGATTCTTGGGTTTTTAAATGGGAGCTTCCCTCTCATAGAACTTTGGGTGTTTTACCATTTATGTAAGCCTCTATTTACTATTCATCATCTATTTCAATTCTTTCCCTCTCCTAAGACAATGAAGGTATCAATTCTTTATTTGTTTCATTGATTTGATAACTTGTTCATTCCAAGCATGCTTTTGTTGAAAAAGTTAAAAATTTAAAAAATATTTTTTTCTCTTTTGTTGGGCTTTTTGCCTTTATTTTCGATGATAAATTTTAATAATTTCCCGATCCAATAGAAAATTGAATGATTCATGTTCACGATTATTGAAGTTATTAGAATTTATTCCTCAAATCATTGTTATTATGAATAACTTTTTTAATTAAACATTAATCCACGAGAACATTCACTCTTAATGTTCTATTGATTTGATTTAAGATTTTTATAACTCGGTAATCTTTTGTTGCATAGTATATACTTACATAAGTGAGATTCGAGACGTACCTTCATTTATGAGTATACACTTCTTTTTCCTCCTTGAAAACATTGAATTCATCGGTAATCTCACTATTCTTTCATTTGATCATTTATTAATTGAGTTCATTTTTTAAATGTGTTGCTTGAGCATGATTTTCAAAGTTTGTTTGACTCGAGAATTGTGTAAACTTTAGGAAAGGATCATATGCCATCTTCATTTTATCACTCATATTGACCTTAACCTCACCTTATATTTTCCCCTCGTCAACCCCTTTGAGCCTTAATATAGCTTTTCATTTCATTATCCAAATTCACATAACCAACTTCACATTGGAGTCATTAACCATACATATTACCTTCCATACCTTTTTTTGGAATGTAACTCGGGATTGAATGATGTCATTGTCTTGTGGTTGCAATTAAGAATGAAAATAGTAAGAAAAGTAGGGAAGAAAGTAGTGAAAAAGAAAAGAAAAAGTGAGAAAGAAAAAGAAAAACAAGAGAAACATCAGAGAAAGAAGAAAAGAAAAAGAAAGAGAAAGTTTGTATATGTTGTATATAGTGTTCAATAATCCTTGTTGCTCTCTAATTTCTTATTTAATGCTTGTTATGGAAATCATTTTCCAATTTTGAAATTGCCTGCACATTTCCATTATCCCAAGTTTTTCATCTCCGAACACTTTGAATCTGTACATATTTCCTTCATTTCATAACCCGAGTCTAGCCTACATTACAACCCTATAAAGTCCTATGTGATCTTAGAGTGAATTTAATTTAAAAGTTTAAATAGTTTTGATGATCTGTGAAAATACTTTTCTTCTCCTTTAATGAGCGGTATCTATGGTTGAGATTACAGTTATTCATTTTCTATATAGTGTTCTTCATTAGTGACATATGTGCAACCTAGTTTCCATTTGCATTTACTTTATATGCCCGTATGTCCCGTGTATTACCTCCTCTTTCATAGTGATTTCATTTGTTGAGCATATTATCCGATGAGGATCGATATATGAATGCTTTTATGTTTATCTAATTTATATAACTTTTTTTCAAAAAATACTTTGCATGTGATCTCTCCCCTCCCACTTTTAAGGTTTGAATTTGATGAAGTTCGTTCTATAATGTCAATAACTACGGACTTTTGTGTGAATTCATCATCAATGCTAATAGCATGTTTAAATCTTGTTCATTATTGTTTAGCATCTCTGTTTTGTTGGTTTGGGCATATTTCAGAGGAAACTTTGATGTTTGTGAATTTCATCCCTGCAAACCCTCACGAGACGACACTCGTCCACTAGGGTAACCTAGGGGTTTAATGGATTATTGAATATGCTAAATGCAATCGTTTGCCCAAAAAAGTGGCATTTATCCCCTTTGTACATATCTCCTTTTTTTGTGGTTTACTTGTAGTTCTTCATAGTTTGTACTTCATAGTTGGGGACTAACAATGTATAAGTTATAGGGTGTGATTCGGCATGAATATTGCATTTATTCACCCTTATAGTTATGCATTTTAGGCCCCTCGGGTACCTTAATTCATATATTTGTGCTCGTTAACCAGGCAACTTCCATTTATATATTAACATGCTATTTGAGGAATAATTGAGCTTTTGTATGTATTAAAGTGCTTAGCATGAAGTTTGATCGCTTTCCGAAAAATTATGATTGAATATTATAGCTTCGGGGCATTTTAGTACTTTTTAAATTTGGGTTTTCATCCCCAGATCTTTATGGAAGTTGAATACCTTTTATTTCTCTTCGCGTGGTTGTCGACGATGCGTGATTCCGATGTATAATCAAGGAATTATGGCATTTTTGGGATGGTTTTTTCTTCAAAATCACATTCAAGGGCTTTTTATTCATTCCAACATTTGCATTTTTGTCCTAATGTCTTTTATTTGTTGTGTCCCTATAAGTTATCTTTGTGTGGCCTCTGGCCGTGCCTAATTTCGAGTTATAATGAAGAAGTTACGACATTTTCTGTATTGTTGAACAAAGCTGCAGAATGGAAACCTGTACGGTGCGAATCGATTTGGCCAAAACCGAATCGATTAGATTTGCACCAAAAGTAACTTTTTTTATTCCCTTGTTTTTTAATCGATTCGTATGGCACTGAATTGATTCGGTAAAACAGCTTTCTTATTTTAAAGTTTGCCACCTAGGGTTTATGTATAAATTGATTCCATCTGATTTTGAGATAATATAGTTTCCCTATCCTAGCACTTTGGGTGTTTGCCCATTTATGTAAGCCTCTATTTACTATCCACTGTCTCTTTCACTTGTTTTAGCTTATTTCCATTGTTAAATTTCATTTACATGCTTATATAACTTATTTTCATTAGTTTAATCCATGTCTCATATGTAGTTTATCGGGTTGGGATTGCATTTCCCCCATTAATGGGTTTTGATCTTCGAAAGTTGGGGTTTGTGTAAAATTGCGTTTAATTGAAACCTCGTGTATTAAAGTCGAATTATTATGCGTTTAACTTTCCTTGTCATGCAACTTTAGTGTTTATAGCGATAATTCGAATTTAATCTGCGTGTGATCATTTCCTGTTAAATGTTTAATCTCGCAACTTTGGATTGGATTCCTTATTGTGTGATGTTTATGATTAATTAAAATGCTCGGCTAAATTGCTTTCGAATTGAAATTATAACTATGTGTTGCTTACCCCAAAGAGGGAATGCGATCCCAACTGTCGTTTTAATTAGTTGTAGTATTGTGTTAACTTTTCCTTTTACTTTTTCGCCATTTCCATCTCATCACCTTTTGTACTTTTATTATCGAAGTGATAAATAAATTAAAATCTATACGACATTCCATGTGAATTTCTTACAATACCCAACGTACCGCTATACTTCTATCATAAGTGTAGTTGTAGTTTAGGTTTTCTTTTGCATGTTGGCGACGAACTTTAAAAGAACGATAGTTTTCCTATACGAGTGCTTAGTTCACGCCGCGTCAGTTGCGCTAAAGGCTCAAGATACCTCCCAATGGTATTTTAATAGTGGATTCTCTAGATACATGACAGGTGACATGTCACATCTCGAATAATCAAGAGTGATTAAAGGTTGGGTTGAAAGGTTAAATGGGGAAATAATTAATTAGCGAAAATATAAATATAATGATAACAATAAGCCTAAATAATAGTAGTATCTTTCAATATTAAGTAAAGTATCGAAATACATTATTCATTACATGCATTCTAGATAGAGGTATAATTTTTTATTACATATTCCATAAAAGGAAATATAAGAAAAAGGAAACTAAAAAGCATGATATGTTCCTTGGTACAACATCAGTTACAATAATTTATAAGTAGTAGCATAAAAAATTATGACAGGAGCCTCAGTGTTGCGATTGATTTTCCATGAATAAATAATTGTTAGAATAACACGAGGTGAGGCATTAGATTTTTGTTTGGGCCGGGGAGATGTTTCCTTCTTTATTGCCCGAGTCCATCTGGAATTTCAAAAATGTAAGAAAAAAATTCAAGTAGATAATTTTCCTTCTATACCTTTCAAAACATGATTTTTGATGAGAGACTATATCAAATTGAATATGAAAGTGTATTCAATGTTAGTATGAGATTACATTTTTCTAGAATGATAAAACTAAAAATAGATGTATCTGGCCTGAGCTGGTAAAGGTTAGAGATGGTTTCTATACAAATAACCTTAATTATCCATTTATAGGTTTTAGGGTAACATCCATACATATAATAAAATCAACCCAATGAAATTGTAGACAAATCAATCAAGATACTGGAGATTAAAAAATTCATACTATGTCAATTTATAGACATTCCATATAATAGCAATAACTAAGCCCTGAATCATTTGAGTCCTATAGGCCAAATAATATAGACGTGGATGTAACCAAATATTATTCCCTGGTTATAATGTATGCTATAATATAACCGGGTAAAATTGCATCCAAAGAAATCATATGATTGCATAATATCAATATAGAAATCTGAATCATTCATGTGTACATGGTTGAACTACTCAATGAGTTCATCAATGAGAATATTGATGATGCTGGAATCAGCACCACCCGTCAAGGTGTTTGTAAGATCAAACCAGTGATAACAATGGCAGCACAAGAGTATGCTAAATATAAGAGATTGAGATGAGGAGAAGAGGATGAACACGAATATATAAGTGGTTCAGCCAATTTGTCCTACATCCACTGTGCAAGTGAGTGAATAAGGTCACTAAAAGATGGCACTAATGGCCATGGATACAATCACTCAAGCTTTCTCTCGCTACTGTGTAATTTTACTGAGTTTCTAGGGTTGTCATTTCGGATCCTTCGCAAGGTAGGTAAAGACAAGTATATATAGTGTTTGGGGGGTGTAATGTACCCCCCATGCATGCAATGAGCATGTGTGTGATGATCTAGCCAATCTAATGAAGGAATATGTCACTGTCACATATAGAGAATGATGATGAAATATTCCCCCACGTGAGTGGATTTATTTAGTTACATCTGATTTTTTCCACGCATTCCTAGCCTTACATATTCTTGTAAATGCTCGGCCTTGTCCTTGTCTAGTACAACCTCGTCCTAGAAGAGTATGAGGCTGGTGAGGTCCGACTGTTGATTATTTCGAGGTTATTCATAATGAACTCGACCAAGTCGGCAGGTCAGGGTTAGGTAAGAGTAGTGGGAACGTTGGCCTGGGCCGATGATGATGTTTCCAGATGATTTTCCCCATGTAACATGACTAATCTCGACCGATGACTGTAACGTCGGCTGGAGCAGACAGTGATGATGAAAGGTGGCTGAACCCATAAGTCCTTGATGTCCTCGGCTAATTCCCAGCCGAGGTTGGTGTATGAGGTAAATGTGATGTCTTCTATGGATGACCGAATGGATAACTGACCCCATAACTCATGGAGACTTCGATTGTTGCCTGATTAAGGGGTAATTAGTAACGTCGTCCATAGCCGACCTTATGTTGGACGAGATCGCTGATCGCCAGTCTTGAGACCTTGTTACGTCGATCGTCCTGATGGCCGAGGTTAGTGCATTCGAGCTATCAAGTACACTTTAGGCATATCAATCACCCCTAGCCCTTAGTTACCTATGTGAAATAGGTAACTAAGGGGTACACAACTCCGAGGTTGTTCTTCCTTTTGTGCTAACCTTTCTTTGACAAGTGTCAACTGCTAAAGTGGGTAGCGTGTCTGACAAGTGCAATGCTGATTGCCTTTTGGTCTCCCAAGGTAATAATGGGCCTTGGTGCGCGTGCAAACATGTTTGGGTCTTTAAAACCCTTTTTCTTTTCCTTCTCCGTCTTCATCATTTATCTCATTTTATCGCCTGAGATTTTTATGTTCTCACTCTCTTAAAGAGCTCCATCGCTGCTGGGTTTTGGGAATTTATTTGGCTTCTGATGTTCCTCTCCTTTATTTCTCCTTCGGCCAGGTATTGGTTTCACCTTACTTCATCATTTTCAGCCTTGTTTTTTCTTTTTATGCATTTTCCTGTGGTAGCTTGGGTTTTTCGGTGAGCTTATGAGTTTTTCGGTAGACTGTTCTTGATTTAAAAAAATTCAAATAACCATGTTTGATCATTAGCTTAGGTTATGCCAAGATCTTTGTTTGTGGTTTAGGGTCTTAAGTGTAGTCTCGTCCTCATATACTCAGACCTATGTATAAGCTTATTGAGGATTTCACTTCTCTTAGAGAGATGACTTTCACGAAAATTAGGCAGATAGAACGAGCCTAAGATGAAGCTCGTAGGGCTAAGGCCTTTCCCCGAAAACCTATATTTTCCCCTCCTCTAAAGGTGATATACCCTGAGCTAGGTGAGACTGCTGAGCCATCAGAGGATCCAATTGATGACTCTCCCATGTCCGAGTCTAAGTCATCCACCTTAGACCCTATGTCTGTAGATTCATTCCAAGAGGTAATGGATTTCTCCATTAGGCAAGATCAGGTCCCAGATCAGGCCGAGGTCCAAAGTCGTGCCTCGTACCATAACAGTTCCAGCACTTCACGAACTTCTTCTGACGTTGAAGTTGTGGGGCCAAATGTGGCTATCCCACAACCTATTTATGCTATGCCCCTGTCGGCCGCCACAGGGGTTGAGTTCGCTCAGAGGTTCCCTGATGGTGATCCTACGCCTACCCAGGACGACGCTGCCAGGGATGAGGATGATGGTCATGAGAGTGATGTTAACACCTCGTAGGTAGTCGAGATTGAGAGTATTGTCAATGAGTTTGACCTCTTAGCATTTAGGCACCTTTATTCCATAGGTCCTTCTATCAAGCTTAGGAGACCTCTAAGGGATGAGAGGGCCTTTGGTGGTCGAGATGGGGAAATCTGTGTATATGAGAAGATGTTTAAGTTAGGATTCCATCTCCCAATCCATCTAACAATTAGAGACATATTATCCCATATTAACCTGGCCCCTTCCCAATTATCCCCACATTCTTGGAGGGTGATGATAGGAGCCATCGTCTTATGGAGGGTAGTCCATTATTTAGACCTTCTTGTAAGGGTCTTCATTGGGTGCTACGTGCCATCCTCTACCAGGAACCACCCCATCTACTACCACTTCCTAGCTAGGAAGTCAAATAAGAAGATGTTGCTAGTTACCCAAACCTCAAATCATAACTGGAAACCATGATACTTCTTCATCTCAGGGGCATGGGACTTTGGTACTTGTGCCCCATCTTCATCACTAGAACCGAGGACTCCTTTGAGGTGGGGGAGATTATCATTCACTGCCAAAGTCGACCCTGGGTTAAGCCAGGATAACCTTCAAAAGGTTAAAGACCTTCAAGATCAGGGGGAACTTGGCTGGTTAGTCAAGTAAGAGCATGTGATGACCCCCTCCTATCTCTCTAAGACTGGACTGGGGGGAGTCCTTTAGTCGAGGTTCGTAAGTGTTTATTTTGCTAAGATGTACCTCTCATATTTTAATGTCTCTGATTTACTAACTTAGACACATTTTTTGCAGAATGCCCAGAAGGTATATCGGACGACTTGTGGGAGATGTTTGCGCCAAGTCTTATCAAGTGGGTGAAGAAAGCTGGGCACAATGCACCTCCTCCTCCCCCACCAAAGCATAACGTCGGCATTTCTAAGGCCAACGCTACAAAGAAGAGGAAATCCACCACTACTGCCTTAAAGGATCAGAGGCCGAGTAAGAACCAAAAATTCATCCCAATCTCATCTGATGATGCATTGGCTGCTCGTCTGGAGTAGCTGAAGATCAGTGATAGCCTGATAGGTCACGGTCTAAAGGTGATAGATGCCATCGGCTCTGCGATGATCGATATAGATAAGCATTTTCTACGCTCAATTGATACCCGTCTGTTGGCCGAGTTTTGTCTTCATAGGTTTATCCAGGTAAAAACTTTTGCTATTTTACTTCAAGTCCAACCTCTGATTTTATTGGATTTAAGGTTTGCATTCATACATTTGACTTTATATTGAGGGTATCCTGTCCATGCACCAATTTGTTGACTGGACGCTGAGGAAGCTGCACTTACTTGAGAAGGGAAAAGAGGCCCAGAAAGTGGAGGCCTCTCTAAATGTTAAGGTTGCATGTCTGAAAACAGCCTTGGATGAATCTCAGAATAAGGTGAAGCAGAGGGACAGGGACATTGCCAAGCTTCAAAAGGACCACACCTATGCTCTGAAGGCCAAGGACAACGTTCTTCAATAAAAGGTTGATGCTACTATGAGAGCTGCCCTTGAAGACGCCTCTGAGAAAATTTTGGCCGACTATAAGGTCTCTGACCAATTTATTAGCTTTGGCTTCAAGTATCTTGAAAGAGGTGTGAAAGCTACTGGTAAATGAGTGGCCTTCAAGGAAAAAGAATCAAGGAGCCTGACAGCCTCACACTTCATTGGTCAGGGTTTTCATAACCCTCAGTTTGCTCAAGCCTTATAAGAGGTTGAGGAGGAAGCTGTTGTTCCTGCATAGACTGCCCAACCAGAAGCTACAGAGACTGAGGATGTCAACCCTCAAGATGATGGGGTCGAGATTACCAACCATGTGGCTGCAGACACCTAGACCATAATTTGTGCATCTTTACACTTGTAATTTTTTCTTTTCATTTGTAATTGTTTGTAACCTCTGGTAACATACTCTAAGGCTTGATGACTTGTAATTTTGATTTCATGTTATATCATCCTCTTCGTAGAATTTTTCTTCTTTTGATGAATGCTCCTTTGAATAGTTTTATAAGTCATACGATGGTATTTGTATTAAGGTCTGAAGTCTCAACATAATAGTGTCTTCATTAATTTCACCAAACTGCTATAAGATCTAAGGGCACCATAAGATCTGAGGGCACCAAACTATGATATTTCACCAAGTTAATGATGTTTAAGGTCTGAGATCATCAAACTATGATGTTTCACCTCAGGCCTTGTCACCAAATTATGATGCTTAAGGTCTGAGGTCATCAAACTTAGATGTTTTACCTCCGACCTTGTCACCAAATTAAGATGTTGAAGGTCTTAGGTCATCAAACTAGGATGTTTCACCTCAGACCTTGTCACCAAATTATGATATTTAAGGTGTGAGGTCATCAAACTAAGATGTCACCCCCATACATTTCACCAAATTAATGATATTTAAGGTCTGAGGTCATCAAACTTAGATGTTACCCTCATAGATTTCACCATATTAATGATGTTTAAGGTCTAAGGTCATCAAACTAAGATGTTACCCTCATAAGTTTCACCAAATTAATGATGTTTAAGGTCTGAGGTCATCAAACTAAGATGTTTCACCTCAGAACTTGTCACCAAATTAATGATGTTTAAGGTTTGAGTTCGTCAAACTAAGATGTTACACTCATAAATTTCACCAAATTAATGATGTTTAAGGTCTGAGGTCATCAAACTATGATGTTTCACCTCAGACCTTGTCACCAAATTATGATGTTTTACCTCAGACCTTGTCACCAAATTATGATGTTTAAGGTCTGAGGTCATCAAACTAAGATGTTTCACCCCAGAACTTGTCACCAAATTATGATGTTTAAGGTCTGAGGTCATCAAACTTAGATGTTACCCTCATAAATTTCACCAAATTAATGATTTTTAAGGTCCGAGGTTATCGAACTAGGATGTTTCACCTCATAAATTTCACCAAATTAATGAGGTATAAGGTCTGAGGTCATCAAACTAAGATGTTACCCTCATAAATTTCACCAAATTAATGATGTTTAAGGTCTTAGGTCATCAAACTAAGATGTTACCCTCATAAATTTCACCAAATTAATGATGTTTAAGCTCTAAGGTCATCAAACTAAGATGTTACCCTCATAAGTTTCACCAAATTAATGCTGTTTAAGGTCTGAGGTCATCAAACTAAGATGTTTCACCTTAGAACTTGTCACCAAATTAATGATGTTTAAGGTCTGAGGTCATCAAACTAAGATGTTACATTCATAAATTTCGCCAAATTAATGATGTTTAAGGTCTGAGGTAATCAAACTAAGATGTTTCACCTCAGACCTTGTCACTAAATTATGATGTTTAAGGTCTGAGGTCATCAAACTAAGATGTTTCACCCCAGAACTTTGTCACCAAATTATGATGTTTAAGGTCTGAGGTCATCAAACTTAGATGTTACCCTCATAAATTTCACCAAATTAATGATTTTTAAGGTCTGAGGTTATCGAACTAGGATGTTTCACCTCATAAATTTCACCAAATTAATGATGTTTAAGGTCTTAGGTCATCAAACTAAGATGTTACTCTCATAAATTTCACCAAATTAATGATGTTTAAGGTCTTAGGTCATCAAACTAAGATGTTACCCTCATAAATTTCACCAAATTAATGATGTTTAAGCTCTAAGGTCATCAAACTAAGATGTTACCCTCATAAATTTTACCAATTTAATGATGTTTAATGTTTGAGGTCATCAAACTAAGATGTTTCACCTCAGACCTTGTCACCAAAATATTATGTCTAAGGTCTGAGGTCATCAAACTAAGATGTTTTACCTTAGACCTTATCACCAAATTATGATGTTTAAGGTCTGAGGTCACCCTATAATGATGTTACCTCATAATTTTACCATTAAAGCAATCCAAACAAAGTATTGACACAGGAACTACTCTTCTCATTAATATTCTCTTCATAACATGATACATTTACATAGAAATAACTGAAACATCATATGCAGTACTTCTTCAGGTGATCAGCATTCCATGGATTGGAGAAAGGTTCCCCCTCGAGATTTTCTAGCCGGTAGGTACCAGGTACAATGTCATCGATAACTTTATAGGGACCATGCCAATTCGGGTGAAGCTTGTTTATCTTCTGCAACGTCTTCTTCATCACTAGATCTCCTACACCTATCGGTCTTGATTTCACCCTTTGATTGTAGAACTTTACTGTTCTCTACTGGTAGGCTGACTGTCTGATCTCAGTATCTTCCTTTCTTTCCTCAATCAAATATAGGTCAAGTCTTCTCTCTTTTTCATTCTTCTCAGGCTTATAGGCCTTAACTCTGTGAATGGGGAGTCCTACTTCTGTAGGTATGACAGCTTCTGAGCCATGTGCTAATATAAATGGGGTCTCCCCCATTGGTGTCCTTTCATTGTTCCGTAGGCCCATAACACTGCATAAACCTCTTCCGTCCATCTCCCCTTAGCCTCTTCTAACCTCTTCTTAATCCCATTGAGGATCGTTCGATTCGTGACCTCAGTTTGCCCATTAGCCTAGGGTCATCCAGGAGAAGAGAAAAATTGCTTGATATCGACTCTCTCGCAGTATTTTTTCAAGGAATAATTCTTGAACTGGGTTTCGTTACTTGAGATGAGGGTGTTCGTAAGAATATGCCTGCATATGATGATCTTTCATATAAATTGGAAGGTCTTCTGCTCTATAATCATGATCATCGGTTCAGCCTCTACCCACTTAATGAAGTAATCAATCGCTACTATCAGAAATCGGTAATTGTTCATAACCTTTGGCAATGGTCCCACCAAGTCAATTGCCCATACAACAAATGGACAAGGGGAACTGATCAGTGTCATAGGTTGATGTGGTTGATGAGGGATAGTGGAGAATCTATGGCACTTGTCAGACCTCTTCACGTAGGCTGCAGCGTCTTTAGCTAAGGTCGGCCACCAATATCTCGACGTAATTATCCTCTTAGATAAAGGTCTTCCTCCTATGTGACTGGAGAAGGAACCCTCATGTATATCCTGTAGCACGCGGGGGACCTCTGTGGGATGGACACATCTAAAAAGAGACAGTAGAAATCCTTTCTTATATAGGACAACTCCTATTATTGAGAACTTTGCAGCTCTGTACCTCAATTTCCTCTTTTCCATCTTTGATTTTTGCATCTTTCCCTCTCTGATATATCTGATGAGGGGTCCATCCATGAGTCTCCTAGGTTCAAGTTGAGGGAAGAGATAGAAATCTCTTCATCCTCAATGGTAGATTTGAGCAGGATTTCTACTAGTACTGTCCTTTTTATGCCCGTCCTTATTGTTGAAGCCAGCCTTGCTAATGCATTTACATGACTATTGTCTTGTCGAGGGAACCTCTTCATCTTTACTTCTTCGAAGACTTATAGCATCATTCTTACCCTCTTCAGTTATTTCTCCATCCTATTATCCTTGGCCTCGTACACTTAAAGTATCTGGTTGACAACCAACCTCGAGTCGCTATGAAGTAGGAGTCGTCTAACTCTAAAGGATTTTACTAAGGAGAGGCCTGCTATCAAGTCCTTTTATTCTGACTCGTTGTTCGATGCTTTAAAGTTTAACCTTAGTGAATATTTAATGTCGGTACCATTCAGAGATGATAGTATTAGCCCTGCACCGCTTCCACTTTTATAAGAAGACCCATCAACAAAGAGGTTCCAAACATCTTCATCTGAAGAGAAGTGACCCTTTAATAGGGATCCTTGATTAAAAAGGTACTTGTCTTCCTCATTCTCAGCTACTCCTTTTCTGGCTCTGCTGGACACAACCTATTTCGGGTCTCAGAAGACGTTACTGTTTGATTCATCTGCGATCTCTGGGCTATTCTCAGTCTTAGCCTCTTCCAACATGAACTCATAAATAAAGTCTGTGAGTGCCTACCCTTTAATGGACACCCTTAGTTGATGAATAAGGTCATACTCTCCCAGCTCGATGGCCCAGGTCATCAATCTTCCTGACTTTTCAGGCTTATGGAGGACTTGCCTTACTGGGGAGTCAAAGAGCATGACCATAGAGTGGGATTGGAAATAAGGTTTCATCTTCCTGGAAGCGTGTATCAAAGTGTAGGCCAACTTCTCCATCCTAGGATAGTTCAATTTAAACCCTTGGAGGGCCTTACTATTGAAGTATACAGGCCTTTTTACCCCAACGTCTTCCCGTACTATGAATGCACTTACAACTGACTCTGAGACTTCTAAATAAACATATAACTTCTCCCCCTGAATGGACCGAGATAAGAGAAGTGGGTATCCAAGGTAGGACTTGAGTTGTTTAAAGGCCTTGTCACACTCTTCGTCCCATTCGAAGTCCTTTCTAAGCACCTTAAAAAATGGAAGACACTTGTCCGTAGCTCTGGAAACAAATCTGTTGAGTGTTGCAACTCTTCCAGTGAGCCTCTCAATGTCTTTTATACTTATTGGTGTATTCATATCAAGAAAAGCCTTAATTTTCTCGAGGTTGGACTCTACTCCCCTCTGGTTGACTATGAATCCAAGAAACTTTCCTGATCTTACTCTGAAGACACACATGGCAGGATTGAGCTTCATCCTGTATAAGTCCATAGTGTTAAAAGTTCTCTCCAGGTCGGCTACATGAGTGCAGGCCTTCAAGGTCTTTGTCAACATATCATCTATATATACTTCCATGGCCTTGCCAATTTGATCTTCAAATATCTTATTTACAAGACGTTGATATGTGGCCCCTGTATTATTCAAGCTGAAGGGCATGACCTTATAGCAATAGGTCCCCTTATCTGTGATGAAGGCTATCTTCTTTGAGTCTTTAGTCTCTATTAAGATCTTATTATAGCCTGAATACGCATCCATAAAGCTCAAAAGTTCATGCCCTGCCGTGGCATCTACCATCTGATTAATTCGAGGTAAGAGATAGCTGTCTTTCGGGAAAGATTTATCTAGATCGGTGAAGTCTATTCACATCCTCCATTTTCCATTGGCTTTAGGCACAATGACAATGTTTGATAACCACTCTGGGTATATAACCTCCCTGATGAATTCTGCCTCTTCCAACTTTCTGACATCTTCCCTGTTGACATCATACTTTTCTCTGGAGTAAACTCTTCCTCTTTATTTGATTGGCTTAGTATCTTCTGCCACGTTAAGTTTGTGGCGCATAACCTCCAGTTTGGTGCCAGGCGTGTCTACGTGGCTCCAATTAAAGACACTTTGTCTCTTCTTCAAAAATCTTATCAGCTCTTCCTTGATCTTTGGTCTTAAGGCCTTACCAATTTGGACGACTTTTCTAGTTCATCCTCATTGAGGATGATGGATTCTACCTCTTCTGCGACCTCTCCTTTCTTCAATTTTGCTTCATCCGTAAGATCAAATGTATCAATGTTATACGTTATTTTTACCCTCTTATGTGCCTCTCTCTCTTCTGCCGAGTTGAAGTAGCATTCTCGTTCCGTGGTCTGGTCACCTTGCACTTTACCTACCCCATAGGTGGTCGACCATTTTAGCATTTGGTGGACCGTTGATGGCACTGCCTCAAATTCCTTAAGGGATACTCTTCCTATGATGAGTTTATAGGCTGAGAAGACGTTTTCATCCATAACAAAAAAATTGATCTTCCTGGTCAACCTCTTAGGCCACTCGTCTCCTATTCGTACATCCATCTCATACATGCCTAAAACATTACGTCCGTTGAACTTCCTCCATCTATGAGGATTCTCTATACCTCACATCCACGCACTCTTGTTGTAATTACTAAAGGGTCATCATGCAGAGCTAAGATACCTTTGAAGTCGAGTCGGAGAATCCAACTATAAGAGTATCCATATCTACCTTCTTTTTCTTCTGCTTGGCCTCTGAAGATGCCAGATTCACAACCTCCACTTTGGTCACTGCCTTAGCCTCTACCACATAAGCTTTACGATCGGATACTTCATAGACACCCCCTGCTAGTCCTCCACATATTGTATTAACACCGAAGGAGATCATTCTAACGCTCTTTGCAGGGGCATTGTCATCCTTTGGTGGGAGGTCCGGATCATCCTTATCCTCGCCATCGAAATCCTCGTCTCTTCTCGCTGGGGTTTCATCTTGACGCCTATCGTTTCACTTCTTTTTAGGATAATCTCTTCCCCTCATGGTAGCCTTACTGTTGACATATTTCCTCAACTTTTAGGACTTCAACATCTTCTCCATTTCATCCTTTAAGGTGAAGCATTTGTTTATCACATGCCCGTGGTCTTGGTGGAACTCACACCACAGGTTCTTATTCCTCTTATGCGAAGGAGCCTTCAGCTTCTCTGGCTATCTCAGGGACCGGTCATTCTTGATCTCGTTGAGTATGTGTTCGTAGCTCACAGTTAGAGGAGTATAATGTGCAAACATGTCATCTACAGTCCTATTTTTTCCATCTTTCTTTCTTTGGAATTTCCCGCTACCACTTATGTTCTCTTCCTTATACTTTGCAGCCATGGCCTCTTCAGCGTTCATGACCTTCCCTGCAGTTGCCAATAGCTCTGCCATGGACTTGGGAGGGTTTTCAACAAGCGGCCACAATAACTTCCCTTTCTTGAGTCCTCCTACGAGGGCGGTCATAGCTATATTATCTTCATAATCTTCAACCTCTAATTTTTCTTTGTTAAATCTAGCAATGTAGTCTCTTAGGCTCTGGTTCTTGCCTTGCTTGACATACAACAGATGTGTGGTCTTCTTTTGAGGTCTTACCCCAAAACATAAATTGTAAATGAACCGCTCAGCCAATCCTTTAAAGTTCTCAATTGAGTTCTTCAAAAGAGAGGTAAACTAGATGTGTGCAGCTCCTATCAAAGTCCCGGAGAAGGATCAACACTTCATCTCATCCGGGATTGAATAAACGTCCATCACAGATTGGTACATCTCAATATTATGCACAGGTTTGGTACTACCATCATACTTGGGAGACACCTTTGACGCCCCGCCTAATAAAATACCGGGTGATCACTCATGTACCAAATTAAAACAGGAGTCGCATATGGATCATTCTCAGCATCACTGTCAAAAACCAAATTAATTACTAATAACCTATTAGGCTGGCGTCAAAATTTTATTTAACTAATCCTTTTAAACAAACTATACAATTAAAAATTCACACAGTTTATATAAGTAAAACTAGAAAGAGATAAAATAACCGAACACTCGGTTCAAATATAATACAACCAAATCGAATGCCGCACTAAAAGGCGGTGAAAGAATAAATAAATACTATTGGGCTTTCGGCCCAAAAGTTACTACAATGCTTCCTATCTAGATCACAAGAATAAAAGCGTCTAAAATAAACCTGCATGCATCCACAACACCTACAATAGACGTCTGACTCGAAAGGATCATCATCCAGGCGTCCCTATGTCTGGACACCTATATATATATTATATAGCAAGAGAGGAAAAATATAGAAACGGGTCAAAGCCCGAGTTGTGAAAATATTTTGTAAGTGTATAAATGCGTTATTTTTAAAATATGTTTTATCTCATATTTAAATTGGTATCGCACTCCCATGATATACTCCTCACATATCTTCTAATAGTGCACATCTAGTGCAACCCTCTAAGCATCCTAGTCAAGCTATGCTCCCTAACCAATTCGTCACCCCCAAACTCTAGAAATTCTAAGCAAACCAAGTACTAAGGGATAAACTTCTCCCCAATCTCAACATTATGCCATGTTCGTGCGTGGGGTGTCACGCAAAGAAAAATCCAAACAAGGAACCCCCCCCCCCCCCCCCCCCCCGATACACTACTACTTGGCAAGGTTGATCGTCGAGATCCATTAGACCCTCAGTACACAAAATATATATATACTCATATAAGAAAAACCCAAAACTAGAGCACTAAGGGTTAAACTTCTCCCCAGTCTCAATAATATGCCATGTTCGTGCGTGGGGTGTCTCGCAAAGCGAAATCCAAACAAGGAATCCCCTGATACACTACTACTTGGCAAGGTCGATCATCGAGATCCATTAGACCCTCAGTACTCAACTTATATATATACTCATATAAGAAATATACATAACCTCCTCATTCATAATACATATCACAATATAAGTCCAGATACGATCTCCCGAATGAGAATTAAATCTTTTTCCTTTTATCTCTTTACTCTAATAGAGATATATAATATCTTGTTCTCATGCACAAGTAATATACTATACACACCAGTATAATAACCATACCAACGAGCTATAACTCGAGGATGGGGTCTCTCAATGCTATCATCTTCCAGGGCATCACTCACACACCATCGTGGGGACCAGCGGTTGGACTCAATATCATCGACATAGCGGTCAACAATCACAACGTCTGGGAAGTGGTCATAGTTCCTCCCCGAAAATGAGACGAAACATACCCACCACGTCTCACCCCTAATAAAAATCACACAATATAAAAATGGACGATATGACCTGGGGACTATACGCTCCCTGCTCCTCAAGCGAGGGGCCTCACCCACATCGCGCAACTTCCCATGATAGCATTAGAGGGGGTATGCTTCACATATATAGATACCATCCACACATAGATATATATACATATCCGCATCATATAATATATATACTTTAATCACATAGTATATATATATATATATATTCCACATTGATCCTCAAATATATATAAATGGCCAAAATTACCAATTACACATAACGATGGCCAATAATCCCAGAGATTCTAATAAATAATAATATTCGAGTATTCGCACACTCAGGATACTGAACTCAAAAGTATTCCCTCACTTGATAAATAACTATACGTTATTCACACTTAAGGGTTTATATAATTTCTCTAACTGTACCAATTCACACTAATTAAATACGCATTTTCCCAAATTCATCCTAATAGTCTCGCAGGATATAGTCAACCATAATCGATATAATTATCTTTTTCGCTCACACAATTATATAGGCCTAAATGCCCCCTAAAATTAACCCAAGAAATATTCGTCACCAAACACCTTTTATTTAAATAGTTCGTGGATTCCATTTCCACGGACCCGAGGACTATATTTCACTCAAATAATAATTTAGAGGTCCCCACTCTATTTTTTGGAAACCCCAACTCTCTAATTCCTCACTTTCTCTATTTCCTCGAAAATATAATTTCTAGTGTCACGCACTTAAAACACTCTCTTAACCCCCATAAATTTCCGCAATTGGATAAATATATCTCCCTTAGTTAAGTCTATTTATTTCCTCAATTAATAAATCCTTAATTTGGGAATTTATCCCATATAAATTGAACCAACACAAATTGCCAAAATTCCTGTAGGATCGATCGATCGATCCTAGGGCCTCGATCGATCGATCAAATAAGGCAGCCGAAACTGCTTCTTTTCCACGGATCCATTTCAACCATTAACAACCCCCAAGATTTATACCTCTACTTCCACCAATAAATAACTACACCCAACTATATATACACCAAGGAAATAGGTTCTAAACATCCTAGAACCAATAATTAATAACTAAATTCGATTTAATTCCTAAGTTTCTCCAATTTCATAATTTTCAGGATTTACCCGTTAAATCCACCCCAAAATCTTTAGGGTTTGTTATTACCAATTATGATATAAGATTTATGACCAAAATTAAATAAATCAAGTAAACACTTGCTTGGAGGATAAAATCCGACGACCCCGAGTCGAACCCTGCAGAGTTTGGCCCAGAAATCCTTTTCCTCTCCTCTTTCTTCCTTCTTTTCTTTTCTTCTTCCTTTTTCTCCTGTTTCTTTACTTTCTCCCACTCTCTCGTGTATTTTATAAGGAGAAATAAGGGTTTATCCCTTTTAAACCAAAAAATGATTCGTTTACTCAATTGCAAGTCCCTATTAATCCAAAAATTCCGGAGACTAAATTACGACCCCCGGATACTCAATTCTAACTATCTCGGCCATTTCGAGACTAACCGCGCACTCAAAATCTCCGTCTGAGGTACTTGACCGCAAATCACTAATTTAAAACCACACAACTTAATGCGGTATTCCCATTAAAATATTATCCTCTATCGCTTCTCCCAACTGCGACGTATAATCCAAATACTCCGACTTATTTACTTAATCCCATAAGTAAATTTAACACCCATAGAAAATCATCTAATCCTTGAAAACTCCAAAATTTACTATTCAGGATAATTTCTTAAATTCCCAAATTACACCTAATTATTGAATTTAATTTCCCATAAAAGTACGGGGTATTACAACACCATAGGTGGTTTGAACTTAGCTGGGGTTGGGAAACTTACTATCCTGGCTACGAATGGGGAGCCCGCTGAGAAACCTCTTTACAGTGGGTCTCGAATTTTGATGAGGGCCCCTATCTTCTCTTCAAGACGTTGGATGGAGTCATTCCATGGTTTAGCAACGTCGACCTGGCTGAGTTTGTCCCCAACCACCTCCAAGGGTTGGACTGAGGGTTCCCCAGCTGCAGCACAACGTCAGCTATTGACCTCCTCTTGATCTCTGTCTCAGCCTTGATGAGGTCGGCCATGATGGGGTCGGCCATGATGAGGCCGATGTTCCCCATCTTCCATTTCTGACCCTACAGCACTTCTTGACTTGGATAACCTCTGCCTCGGGTCATTTACTGGGATTAGACTTTCGAAGGCTGACCCTCTGCTCAAGCGATCAAAAGATGATCCTCTCTGTTGGGCACCACCATCTCTTCTGTCCACACAACCTCGGCTTTGGTGGATTGGATGCACAGTGTTGTTCGAAACCTCATACGGCTCCCAGCAGCCCTCTAGAGCGTCTTGTGCCTCCATATCATAATACATATTCTCTAGGAAAGGGTGTCCTTGCCTCCCCAGACATAAACTCCTAGGGTCAGCAACGTCCCTCCTCCATTGAGGTGTATGTTGGTCTTTTCTCGAGGCCTGGGGTGGTCCCCTTGCTTTAAGATGGGGATGACCAGCCACCGGAGTAATCATCTCCGGTGAGACCCCTGGTGGCCTCATCATATTTTGACTGAGTTGTGCAAATTGCTCCCTCATCGCTTGTTGCGTCGCATAGTGATATCAATGAAATTCGTAATCAAAAGCATCGCGTGAAAATAATTCTTAATAAGAAATCACCTACTTGTTGTTTAGATTTTTCAAAAAAGTTATTTGGAGTTCATTTAGGTCAAAGTCGAAATGCACATAATTGTGACAAAGAGATAATGCATTTCTCTGTAAGAATAAGGTTCATGAAATGTTTGAAGTGCGGTAAAAGTTATAAATTGTGTAGTAAATAAATGTCGAGGTTTAAAATGAAAATAAAGTTTGGGTTTCTTACTTAAGGATATTTAGCTTTTTAAGATTGGTGCTAAGGACTTCTTTGTTCATAATAATGTCAAAAAGCTTTAGAAAAAGTTTGGGGTGAAAATAAAAAATAGAAAAACTTAAGGGGTTTATGTGCAAAAATACTTTTAGAGTTAAAAATTTATTTTAATGGTTATGTTGAATTAGATTTTTGGTTATCCAAACTGGATGTTATAATATACCATTTTGAACAGGAAATTAAAATAAGTTTTTCGAATTTTTCTTAGAATTTTTTGATTGGTGACGCACTTTCACGCGCGGCGTCAAGATACACATGCACTGGATTTGACCTTACTCGCGCACGTGGCTTACACTTCATCTGCAACCTCTCGAATTTTAACTTTCAGGTTTAAGACTTTGACCTTCAATTAAATCCATTATAAAAAAACCATTTTAGGTGATTCAAAATCCATTCTTCCTAATTTTTCACGAGGATTCTAAAAATATAACTTTTAATTTTTGAGGTTAACTATAGTTCCTTCTTCACGAACTGTAGAATTTCAAAAAAATTAGTTGAATATTCATGGATTTAGAGTTAAATTTGAACCATGGTAGTGGTGTGTTTTGGTTTTTGTCTGGATTTGGAACCAAATAAATTTGGTTTGAAGTTATAATTTATAGTTTACAGAGAGAATTTTAAATTTTAACTACCGGAAAGGAAAAACTCAATTTTTGGGAATGTAAGCATACTATACCGAAATTAAACATTATGGTAGAGGTGATATATTTCTAAGGACAAATATTATACCCTTGAAACTAGTTCAAAGTCAGGAACACATATTCCACCATTAACGCTCAAGCTTTCATGGTGTTTTCTGAATTTTGCACCTTAGGTAATTATTTATACGTTAACGTTATCATTAGAAGCATAATCGAATCCTAAACTAGTTCATAAACTACTTAGAATTTAAAGAACTAAGTTATAAACATAAAATGTAAGTATACCCGATGAGGGGATATATATTGGGGGGGGGGGGGGGGGGGAGGGGGGGGGGCATTATTGGTCCAAATTGGGGTGGTTTTTGGATAGTATAATGAGAGAAATATTTTAAGATAGTTGTAAGAATCGGGAATTTCTTTAAACCATATTTTACCTAGGACCTCGATTTAAATCCTCATAAGTTACGTAAGATAAAAAGTCTTCTAAAGAGGAAAGTAACTATGCATAAAAACCTACAACTTTTATGTTAACTTAGACCATTAAAGTTTCAATAAATTATAAAAAAAGAACCTGAAAGTTTCAAACTAAAATAATTGGAGAAATATTTAACCCCTAAACCTCAACCTTACATCAAATAAAACATATAGACCTCAACTAACATAAAATTATAGTTTCAAGCTACAAAACTTTTTGAAATTACCAAAATACCCCCAAAACTTTACAAAAAGTGTGCTTTTAGGGATATAAATGCAATTATATAATCCATGAAGGACTGAAATCAAAACCTTCTTAAATTTTGTTTCAAACCCAGTACACATGCTACCCTACATTAGCATAAGACTTTAAAAACACATGGAAACCCCTATGAACCCATGTGCATCCCATTTACCCCAACTTAAAACCCCTAAACTAGTTCAAATCCACCTCTTATTAGCTCTAATCAATTCCGAACATGATATAGTATAAATACCCCTTAACCAAGGAAGTAAAAACTCACCTCATAGTTCAGTTTGAAATCTCAAAAATTCCCTCAATTCAGGTAACTCATCATTTTATGCTTCATTTTTAATTCTTTCAATTCCAGTATTTTTCTGCATAGTTAGTATAGTTAGAATACTCATAATGTGCAAGATTTTACGTGTAGAATGGACTAGGATAGTAAAAATCAGTAGCATCATTTTATGCTCGAGCGGAATTAAGTTAAGGATGAATACAAACCAACTTGTTCTTTTTGAAAAACTATTTTCAATTTTCTAAACCACCCCATGATGTGACACAAATTAACCTAACCAAATTTTATCTTATTTAACCTTAAGCATGCAACTACTGATTAAAGAAAGTAAAATAAATCAAAGCAATGCTCACAACGCCGATGTACGGGGAAAACCACAAACAGGAAAAACCTCGAATGGCCCAGGCCAGACAATCACTATGACAATGATTTTAAAAAATCAGACGGTAGTCTTATACAACGATTCGATCCACCCACGAGACATGAAGATCCTCTGATCTTTTACCAATATTTATAGTGCCCATGCAGATAGTAACTATCTTCTACGATGCCCTTACACAACAGTTGCCTCCACGAATGCCTCGATATCCACTGATTCGTCCTTGTGTCGTTTACGATGTAGAAATCGAAAGTGACCTTCTTCGCTTCTCCACCACAAAACCAATAATGTTCAATTGTTGAACAAACCCAACTTGGTGCAACAAAGATCAGATAAACATATGGTAATGATAACTCAGATCTTTGTAAACTCTAAGGATGTTTTATAGTGAAAAACCTTAGAAAACTTTATGCACAAAACTCTATGGATTGTAAAATGTTTTTTGTACTACACACACTTTGAGAAAACTTGAACACACCTATTTACAATTATTTTAGGGTGGTGGATTTTCCCATTTGAGCGAGATACTACGTCGTTATAACGACATTAGCACCCATCCAAACGACATTGAATGTCATTTGAACGACATTGCCCAGATTAGAGCCCAAACCAAATCAATCCCCAATATGTCCTTATCAGCTGTTAAACGATGTGTAAACAAGTACAACACTTTTAAAACATTTAAAAAAAAATTCTTTTAAAATTATCACATACTTATTTTTGTAAAAATAAATTTCGAGTTTCATTAACATTATGCATTTATAACTGAGTGATCTCAGAATGGAATTAAACTTTGAAGACGAGAAATTTCTCACCAATTGAACTTCGGCATAATTAATTCCTTGAAGCTTTGCTGCAATGTCTTCAGTTGATCTTCGACATGTTATAGTCTGTGTGGGATCGGACAATAAAAATCTACATATGACTCAAACTTATTTTGTTTCAAGAATAAGTAAAAAACTACATAAGACTCAATTGTGAATTTTGTCCTTACAAATCTCCCCCTTTGACTATTCCGGGACAAAACTAACAGTGAAATGCCTAAGCCGGGTTGTCAAGCCATATGATGCCTAAATCCCATCCCATAAAACTCAAAAAAATATAATTACATCATCAATATTGGATAAGACTTATAAAAAATGGACCGACAAGCATGAAACTATCTCTGAATATCTGAACGTGATGTAGACTTGAAATCTAGAATCTCTTTAAGCATACCTACACACATGAAACAAATACCCAGTGAAGTATGGAGGAACAAATGATATAAATCAATATGAAAACTCAAATCAGAATCATTTCATTTATTATGTGAGTAAATATGAAACTACTTTGTGTAAACATAATACCAATATGTACAATTGTGAAAAATAAACAAATCTTAATATCAAGTTCAAAAACTCATAAAACTCCCCCTACATCACAGACATTGATAAAGAGAAATTTTGCGTATATTTCGTCGTTGCTTTAAAGTCCTCTAATCAAAACCTTAAAATACCTAAAAAATAATATCAAACTCAAGTGTAGAGGTAAGAAAGGGTATCAATCCACATCAAGGGGGTAAGATAGAGACAAACTCAATTGTAATTAAATTTTTATTTTCTTTGTGTTTTTTTTACTTTTTCTATTTTTTCTTTTATCTTTTCAAAGATTAAAACAATTTGGGTGAGATGAAGTGAAACTAAGATTAAACTAAAATCAAATATTAAATGACAAACTAAAAAGTAATAAAAAAATGAATAACAAAATGGAACACTAAAATAAGAGATCAAGTGATGTAAATAATGTGAGAACAATAAAGGAGTGAGACTACACCACAAATTTTAGCTATTCTAACTAATTAATTAAATTAATTGAATTCTTCCAAATTAATATTAAAATTACAAATCAACTCTCGTTGCAAATGTAATTTTAATAGTAATATTCTAGAAAATGAAGTTTAATCCCCACAACTCTAGAAAATAGATCTACACTCATTTAAATTAATCACCCGCTAGGATCGATCGATTAAAATTTATGTAAATCTAGAAAATGAATTTTAGAGTTGAAATTTAAGGAATAATACCACACTTAAGAAACCCATATCTCTAGTTCAAATCTAAAATGAGTATTATAACTTAGAATTTGGATTTTCTCTCGAAAATCATTTACCCTTCTCTCGAGGTGTAAATTTAAGGGTGAGGCATCAAAAGTGATATTCAAAGGGAATTTTTAAGTAATCAAATTAATAAAATTAAAATAACATCAAATAAGGGTTCACCCCACCCCTTGAAAGGGAATTTACCCTAACATGATATTAAACATGATAATCAAATAAACTAGGCAATTAAAATAAAAGTAGAGAAGAGAACAATCAAACCAAATCTATTTCAGTGAAATTGAATTCCAATCCTTGAATTCGCAATTTACAACCGTTCAATTTGTGTGATAAAATAAAAATTACATCAACAATTACACTAAAAAATGGATTGTCATTAATTTATTTTTCTCACTAATCTAAAAAAGTAACATAAAATAAATTCTAACCTAAAAACAACTAAACTAAAAAATGGTGTTTCTTTCTCTAAAATTGATATGATAAACGCCTCCTTTCAAAATGGTCTTCTTCTTCCTTAAATAGTAGGCATGGAAAATGGGGGCAAATTGGGTAAACGTGATAGGGGTGTGCGTCTGGTTATGGTGTAGGAGGGTATTTTAGGTGACACACAAGTGCATGTGTGTTGTGAGGTGTGAGGGTGTTTTGGATGAGGGAATGCAAATCTAATTTGTTTAAAATGATTGGGGGTATTTATGGAAAAAGGATTTAAAAGAGGTTTTAAACATGTGGTGTAATTGACTTTGGTCTTTGGCTTTGGTTTAATTGGTTTGTTAATTGGCAGGAGTTTCACGATTTTCAGCTAAGGGGTATGGGAAATGGGTTCATGGCTCTAAAGAAGGAAATGGGTTGGAGGTGCAAGGGTCGGACAGGTGATTTGATGGATAAAGGTTAGCGGTTTTTGACATGGGTCGATCGGAGGTGGGAGGTGGTTGTAGCGGGATGTCGTCGGCGACGGGTATGGGACAGGGGGAGTCCGTGTAAGGGATTGTCAGGTTGGTACCGACGGGTTTCGAGGGTTGAGTTCGCTGGCTGGTTCGTATCGGGTCGCCGAAGATGGGCTCAGGTATGGGTCGGTGTTGTGATGGAAATGGGTTTTGGGTTGAATAAGGTTGGACATAGATGATGGGTAACAGGTAAGGGTTAACACAGGTTGGAGGATTGATGGTTGTCGCCGGCGGTTTCCGGGTTAAGGGTCGATGGCGACGGGTTAGGCTGGATGGTTGGCCGACGCTGGAGATAGGGGTTTCAGGTGGTGGGTCGCCGCGGCTCGGCTAGGTCGCGGCTTTTGGGCTAATGGACTCGGTTGGGTCGCGGGTTGGCAGGCCCGCATTGAGGCAGGTGGGTTTAAGCATGGGGTGGAATTTGAGTGAGTTTTTGGGGTTGATAATGGAGGTTGAGAGGAGAGAGAAATGGGTTGTTGGGGGGGGGGGGGGGGTTGAGGAAGATGAAGTGGGGTGGATTTAGGGGTAGTGGGGTGTATAGGAAGATGGGTATGGGTGAGTATTTTGTTTATGGTGTATTGGTGTGTATGGCATTTAGATGTGAGTGGGTTTAGGATAAGTGTGTGCGTGTTTAATTTTGACTCTTAAAAAAACTAAAATAAAACTAAAATAGTGAAACTAATAAAATTAAAAATGTAAAATAAAATTCTATTCTAAAAATAAAATAAAGACTCAAAATAAAAAATGAAACTAAAAAGAAATAAAAATAAAATATAAAAATCTATTAAACTAAAAACCAAAATCCTAAAAAAAATGTAAAATCTAATAAAACTAAAAAAAAATGAAATCCTAAAAAAAATAATCCTAATCAAAACTAAAAACTGATAAGAATCAAAATAAAATAAAATTATACTAATAAAAATAAAAAATAAAAATTGAAAATAAAACAAGAAATTCTAAATAAATTTAAAATAAACTCTAAAAATAAAAACGTCTCAAACTAATAATCTAAAAAAATATAAAAAGGTACAAACTAAACACATATAGGCTTGGGGTAATGGTTTGGGCAAGGTTTAGGCTCGGGTTTGGTTACGAGAGAGGTTATTAGCTCCATTTCACTGCAAATTGCCTCGAAATAATTTTTTTGACACCGCAACTGCAATTAAGCCTGTATATTGAACATTTACGCGCATAAGACTCAAATTTCAAAGAATTAGCAACTAAAATACTTCTATTCGGGTCATAAAATGTACACTTTTGGATGCTTATCATACATCTCTCCCCCTTTTGTCTCGAATAGACAATCCGGTGAAAAGATAAACACATCTAGCATAATATAATACCAATTTGAATAAATCATCTTGGGGGAATAGCTTGATAAATATGAAACAAACCAACTAAATATGATCAATCAATATAAAATAAGTAGCTAGCAAACAAAAAATCACAAAAAAAACTATCAAATCCAAGAAGGTGTGATTAAACTAATTATTGCAGTAAAAGATCAACTCTCTAAAAGATTACTGCATAAACAATATGTCCACAAACAACCCAGTACCAAAAAGTAAACAATATGCAGCTGGGTACTGAAATAGAAGTCAACCAAAAAAGTGAAATTAGTCGTTCAAACGAGATTGGGACGTCGCTTGAACGACAAGCTACGTCGCTCAAACGAAAATTGATGTCGTTAGAATAACAACATCAAACTTTCACAGTTTTCACAAAATATTAAACAGTGTTGCCCAGTAAAAAATTTCTTGAAAATTCTAACTGGAAGGGGATCAAAACTGTGAAATAGTAGTAAAATAGAGAGAACTCAAAATAAACAAATATGAGTAACATGCTAATATAGTACCGATGTCCTTAACATGAAACGTGGAATGAATGGGCAGGAACTAGAACAAATGAATCACAATTCCAACAAATCAAAACGATCAACAATCTATAATTGATAGAAATCAATCATCAAACTTTATCATAGCCATATGTGACAATTAAAGTGTAAGCTTAATTAATTAAACAAACATCATGCACACGAATTTGAAATTTTGACGACTCTACAAACAATAGCGTCATAACACAATTTTCAACGTTAGGATTCTTTGCACAAACCCGTTTAAATTTTTAATCCATCCAGTCACCCTCAAATATATCATATTTTTCTTTTGAATGAACTAAACTAATTTGGCCCATTTTTGGCATATGATTCTTTTTATTGCCTTATGAATTTTTTGGGCTCTTTTAAACAGTGGCTTTCACGACGAGTCAATTTTACACTCTCGCAGCACTTTCCCATTAACACTCATCGTTTTTCAATTTAATCCTCACAGTAAACGGTTCTTATATGCACATTACCTCCTTAAGTCTACTTACGCGTAGATGATAAGATTGAGATAGGAATGTCTTATCAATCAATATGCAAGAGTAGTCAAACATCCATATAAACTCGTGCATGTGTGCAATCCTGACATATTAACAAAGTCGGATCGAAATGCTTATAAACTTCAAAACAACCCCATAATATAATGGTTAAGATCATTCTAAGCATCGATCATAATGGCCAAATGTCCTAACCACATGAATAATATAAGGAAGGGGGTCCAAGCAACCCCATAATATAAGGAAGGGGGTCCAAGCAAACCAATATGCGACATCAAGGCCGTAAACTCAAAAAATAAAAAATAAAAAATATTTTTATCTATTTCAAAATATTTTCACTCAAATAGAAGCAAAATCTTTTTGTGTTTTTCTCAAAAATTTTCAAAACCAAAAAAGTTTTTGTAGTTTTCAAATAAGATGCAATAAATGAAAAATATAATACAAAATGATAAACATATCATAATAATAGCAAAGTATATATCATGAATGCAAAAAATAACACAGGACAAACATGGTGACACTATCAACCTCTAGGTTTAGCATGATAAGAATCAAGTGCAACCAAATGAAAACCATGAAGTTTTAGTCCTAAAGCCTCTAAGTCCGATTTCCTAACCCAAGTAGGTGTAACATAGCGCATGGGGGTTTTAGGAACCGATACGACTTTATTTATAAACTTCCTAGGATCATTCATAAGGTCATAGCAAAAACATCTAAGGTGAAGTTTCCTACCACAATGGGAACAAGCGTAAACATGGTGGGAATCATTATCAAAATATCGACCTCTCCCTATGTTACTAGTGAGGTCTCTCACACGATTGGTTTTGGCTTTTGGGGAGGGAACAACTCTCTCATCGTAGCCTATACCAAACCTATCTCTCTTGACTTGGACGGTGCCTAACATCCTCTCCCATTTCTTCAACCTAGACTCCAAGTCAAACTTAACTCTAGACGAGTCTTTCAAAATCTCCTCCAACTCCTTAGTCCTAGACTCAAGTAGACGCCTAGACTCCTCAAACCCTAGCAACTCCTTTTTTAAAGCCTCCATCAAACCTTTAAGGATATATATCTTTTTTTTGACGTACTCTAACTTCTCCCTAAGATTTTTTTCCAATGACCTAAGATCCTTAATCAACGCATCATTCTTTTCTACGGCACACTCATTTAACTTAGCTTAAAATTTTGAGTTAGCCTTTTTCACCTTCACCATCTCCTCAAACAACTCTAGAAATACATCTTGTAACTCACCTACGTCGATCTCCTTATCCTCTCTCTCTCATAACCCTCACGCTCTCGAGAAGCACTCTAACCAGTCACGAAAGTGTCATGCACATGACAATCCTCGGGATAAGATATATCCTCATCTCACATGACATGCCATAGTTATGCTCAATGAGGGAACTCTCTCCCTCTTCTAGTTCACTCTCACGTAAGGAGGAATTGTATGTTATCGATTTCTTTCTCTCTTTCATAAGTCTTGTGGGACACTCAGCTACTTTGTGACCATACCCCTCACACCAAAAACACCTATCAGACTCATCTCTTTTAGGTTTCTTAAAATTATCCCTACTCCCTTGTTCTTGAATTTCTCAAACTTTTTATTATCTTTCAATTGTTTTTGAAATTAAAGAAAAGTTTTGAACTTCTTTTCCAAAAAAACGACATCCTCAAAGTCGGATTTGGAATCGTCATTCAAAACTTTAGTTTCTTCCTTCAGGGATTTCAAAGCAATGCCATTTTATTTCTTTGGCACTTGCTTGGAGGCAAACATATAGAGTTCATAGGTTTGAAGGTCACCTACGATCTCTTCCAGTTTCAACGAGTTAAGCATACCATGGGAATTCATAATGGTCACTTTAGCATCAAACCTACTCCGTAATGATTTTAGAATTTTCTTAATCACTTGGTTATCAAGAATCTTCTCACCTAGGTTAAAAAAAGAATTAATAATAATGGACAACCTAGTGTATAACTCATCATACGTCTCACTCTTTAACATCTTAATCATCTCAAATTGTGTTGTGATATTTTTCAACTTAGATTCCCTGACAGTGCTCATGCCCTCGTGAGTGAGTGAAAGTTTATCCAAAGATTCTTTCGATGTTTCACAAGCCATGATCCATTGAGTAGATGCTTGAAACCTTTTAAATAACTCGTTCGTTGATTTTCCCTCCACCACACGTGCAAGTCCGCCTTTAATCATTTCAAATGGATACGTGGCACTTTCAGAAGTGTCTTGATAGTGGAAAAGCAGCTCCACGTCATTAATGAAGTGATGTCAGGGGAATGGAAAGGGTTGCCTTCTTAAGAAGTTTTGAGTTTTGGCGCCACAATTTTGTTCAGACATATCCACTAACTCCCAGCGAAGACATTTCCCTAACGGTTCGAAAAAGCTACGATGTCCCCTCGCCACAAGTCCAAACGTTTTCTAATTGTGACTTAGCTACATCGAGGAGAATTTCTACTTTTTTGAACATGATGAGTTGTTACAAGGGAAAATTTCACAAGTCACAAAGGTAGGGGCAGTCCTAATGACAAACTCACCGCTTACAACTATAATCCACACCGGCACCAATGGGAGAATTTCACTTACCCAAAGTCAAAACGGGTATCTGAGAAAGTCAGCAGGTATATCGGGAGAATTTCAAATAGTCAGGACAAAATGGTTGAAGCTCAGTGAATAGAAAAAAGTGGCAACTTCCCTTCACCAAAGGTCCAATAAGTCGTAGAGATTTGACTCAGATACAACAGGGAAAATTTTACCTTTTTCTGGAGATGGAAAGCACAGTGGTTATAACGAACGAAAAGATGCCAGAATTTTTTCACGCAGAGAAGGTTCATCGAATTGAGAAGTTTTCGTGCAGACATTTCTTGTTCCCACAACAAATCCCCACACGAAGGGGCAAATGTTGAGGGGGATTGAAGGTAATCCTGAGATTAGACATAATTCCCCCATTTACAACAGTGTTTGGGATTAAGGAAACTCAGCGTGGCATCCCAGAGGGACCTTCCAGCGTAGAAGCTGACCGAGAGAGCTTGTCCTTTAGTCCCGTTGATTAATTTATTATTGTTTTATCTTTTGATTATATAAACTATGAGATATAATGATGGTAAATATGTAATGAGTATAATGAAATTCTGTGAGGTCGAACGATACTCGCGAGAGACAAGGCTTGGTAGGGCCTGGGAGAGATTTCATGCTCTATCGAACGACCTCGTTGTGGGAACTTCAGAGGGACTTGGTTTGGAGGATTGAGAAGTGATGCACAATTGGGGCTTGTCCCGACCATCTTAGATACAACTGGTAAAACACCGAAAGACCCTGACCGTGGAACCTCGGGGGGAGCAACCTTGAGTTCCATCGGGCGTTGAGTTATGAGCCAAACAACCCTCTACTTAATGTCACATCCACTTTATCTGATATCACAAACTGGCTAGGCAATGTAAGACCTACACTTAAGTAAACCACCGTGGTATTTGGGGCTGTCATATAGTTAGTGAGCCACCTCTGTGATGGTAGCCCCCTAACACACAGTGGTTAGGCAAAAGACATGTCTTGGCATTTAATGCTTATGACATGGAGATACCTAGTGCATTAGGTATTTAATAATTGTGACATACAATATGAGGGATGTCTTTCACAAGATTAATGGCTGAGTTACCTTGGGGGTAGTGTGGGGGGCTATTTAAGAACCCCAACCACCTCTGAGGAGGGATAAATGTTATTATTGAGAGTTCAGAAGTTATTACTAGAGAGATTTATTACGAACCAGAGAGTCTACTCACCCACTGTTGTCATTTATTATGAAGCGTTAATATTTGACAGAGATAATTGAGGGTGGTAGGTGTGTTTTTCTTCCTATCAAGGTGTATTTAGGGTGCTCATTTCCTCTCTCCCTCTAAGAAAAGTTTATTCTAAGTTCACTACTACTTTTGGTGTTTTACACGGGAGATTTGTGAGTTTAAATTGAGTCTATCTTCATTGAGTCGTGCTTGCATGTCCTATGGTTAATCAATAGTGTTACTACTTAAGTTTCCATTACCATACTCAAAAGGGGTTATGACTCCATCTAATCTAAAATACCTTATTATATTTGGTGACTCTACTGGGCAAGCGTTCTTCTAATCAAGGAGTATGGCATAAGATAACATTAATTAAAGGCTTAAATTTGATGACATTCAACATAATAAAGAACAGGCGACGAGAGAGATTGAGGTTTCAAGGGATGGGGTTCCTCGGGTAGAGATACCTCCAGTTGAGGCAGAAATAGGTGTCCCAGGAGCAGCACAGGCTTCAACGAGCGTCGGGTTGGGACCACCTCAAGTGGAACTCCTTATGAATGAATTCTATGAGTTTCTATAAACTCTCGTAGCTTTAACGGTGTTGGGAGGATTTGAAGGCAACTCCTTTATGATACCTGGAGTAGCCCCAATGAAACCACTAAGTACGGTTATAACGGGAACGGTCCCAACAAGTATACCCCCTATTGTAAATCCAACAGTGGGAACCCCATGGGCATCAATCTCTCCAATTATGATTATTTCTCTAGCTACAAGGGGCACGCAGCCTATAGTCCCGTTGGCTGCCATTTCAATGGCATCGCCCATGGAAGAGATGACGAGGGATATGTAAAAAAAGATGTTAAAGTTCATGCAAGCCTCCTCGCAATCTGCAGGCCAGGTAGCTTCGGCATATGACGATTTTCAAACGGCTTACCCCCGGGAATACAATGATGAGCCCTACCCAAAAGATTATATTCCTCCTGTTTTTTAAAAATACACACGAAAGGGCGAAAACTCGAAGGAACATATCAAATTCTTCGTTGAACACTTGGGTGCTCATAGCAATAACAAGAAACTCAAGCTAAGGGAATTTTCTAAATCCTTAACCGACAAGGAATACACTTGATATTCTCACTTAGGTCCCAAGAGTGTTTCCACATGGGAGGAGATGCACGTTTTGTTCGTCCAAAAGTTCTTTCTGGCAGAACATGAGTTTACTTTGACCCAAGTGGGGAGAGAGAAGCAACGACCCGGGGAAAAAGTGGTGGCTTACGTTTGAAGGTTCATGGAAAGGTCCCTCGATGTAAGGGAGGAGGCCAAAGAGTCTAAGTTATTACAGATTTGCACGGAGGTGCTGCTTCCGGAGTACATCTACCATCTCATTAATGAGACGCGCGAGGGGACATTTTTGACGTACCTAAGGGCAACAAGAAATATCTCATTGGTGGTGCGACCAAACCAAGTGGTGGTACCCATGATGTTTAGGCAGCCGATATAAACTATGGGGGGAGATGTCTCAGCCCCCACGGGTAGGGTACACCGAAGGAGCAGATGGGGGCAAGGCACTGAATAAGGACAACAAGAAGAAGTTTATAAGAGACAGGGAGGACCCACCACCATTTCCTCGTACAGTGGAGGAGGCTGTAAGATGTTACAATGCAATGGTCCAAGAAGGAATAGTCTACGAACCAACGGGCATTCCCATTGGGGAACCCGATGCGATAATAAGGGCAGATCCCAAATATTGCCAGATTCATAGGATGATCCAGCATCCAACAAGTATGTGAAGGCAGGGATGTTAAAAATCCCTCTGCATAACGTTAACAACAACCCACTCCCAGCACATGGGGCTAATCTGGTGGTGGCCTATGATGAGGAGGCTGAAAGAGAGCTAACAACGAAGTAGAGGGAGTTCGAAGAAGCTTTGGAAGATTGTACTAAAAAAATGGCTAACGTAGTATTATCCTACGATGAAGCAAGATCTAAAGACATAGACCATGTATATAATGTTGACGGTGAGGAAGCAGACCTAGTCATAGAATACTTCACAGTTTTAAAATCTCCAAAGTTCACCTGGTTCTTTGACCAAGTAAGGATATCAAAGGAGACTAGATTGTAAATTACCCAAACAATACTTGAAATTTTGAGGAAGAACGCAGTCCCCTCCCTAAGATGGAGGGGACCCATGGCCAGGTTGGTAAAGAGGTTTCTGTCGGAAGTAACTTTTAGTGATGGAGATAGGTCCGTAAGGTTCCCTCATAACAGGCCATTATATATGACTGCCAGTGTCAACGGAGTTAGTTTTGCAAGGACTCTTATGGATGGGGGAGCTTCCATCAATATCATGACAATCAACTCTTTCCATGTAGCCAATATTCAGAAAGAAAGGTTAGTCCCCATACCTTTTGTGATTTCATTATATGACAACCAGTCTTCCAAGTCCTCCGGGCACGTGAATGTTGGGATTAGGATGGGAAACCTGAGTTCCCATATCATGTTCCACATAATAGAAAGTGCAACTTCCTTCCATCTCCTTATAGGAAGAGTGTGGATGCACAACCAAGGGCTAGTCCCTTCGACGTATCACCAAGGGAACGGAGGTGACCATTAGGGCTATAGGAAGCTCACTTGGTAGATGCATCATTTTACACATAATTGGGGGAGGATGTCTGGATCCTAATGAGAAGAATAAAGGGAGCATGGGTTCCCTCGATCAGAGAAAGGACGGGGCCCTTGAACAAGGATAATAAAGAGGTTGTAAGAAGCACATGAGTGATGGCCAGAGAAGCCCATCGAGTGGTCCCTTGGCCCCAAAACATTTTGAAACAGCTCAAACACAGGATGAGGCCTACAGTGGACCCAATGGAGCATGAGGTTAAACGACAAAGCGTGCTGAGTTAATTTTCAGGAGGAAGAGTTGCTAAGGCTTTTAGGGAAAATAAAAAGAAGGCAGTGGTGACTACCAGTAGACAGTGCAAAAAGGTAGTTACCGAAGAAGGAAATGTGGTTTTTCTGTTATAATGGTGTGAACGAGCGATCGAAGGAACTGATGAGGAGGCTGACTCGATATATGAATGATTTATAGTGGATCAACAGGGACAATGTATGGTGATAGAAAATGCCAACATATAGGAAATTGTAGAAGTAGTCGCCGAGGAACTTGATTACATGGAAGATCAACCAAAACTGCAGGCACAAGAGTTGCAGCAGTTGAACCTGGCGAAAGAATTGGTGGAGATTCCTCCCGAGCAACCTAAGAACAGGTAGAAGAAATAATGAGTTTATGAAAAATCTTAACAAGTGTTTTCGTTGTTAAGTCACTGTTATCGTTGTTAAGTCACTGTTATAGGTGGAGTTTATGAAAAAATCTTAACAAGGGTTTTCGTTGTTAAGTCACCATTATAGGTGGAGTTTATGAAAAAAATCTTAACAAGCATTTTTATTGTTAAGTCACCGTTAAAGGTGGAGTTTATGAAAAATATTAACAAGTGTTTTCATTGTTAAGTCACCAATATTGGTGGAGTTTATGAAAAAAATCTTAATAAGCATTTCGTTGTCAAGTCACTATTATAGGTGGAGTTTACGAAAAAACCTTAGCAAGTGTTCTCTTTGTTAAGTCACCAATATAGGTCGAGTTCATGGAAAATATTAACAAGTGTTTTCAGTGTTAAGCCACCATCATAGGTGAAGTTTGAAAGGTTGAGAAATGCAGAGAAATTAGCGAAGTACCTCAGCAGTAGCGGGAGCGAGAATGGGAGTCACCGTGGAGGCCATAACGGTTGGAACCGTTGGGGGCAGTCTTATTTCCTCAGAGGCCTCAATGGCTCCCTTAATCGAAAAAGACTCAATGTTCGGCAAAGCTCCCTCACCAACAAAAGGTACCAAGGACAACGTAGGAGTTTTGCTGAGAGAAGACGATGGACATCCAAATGATGCCCCAGCATGGGTAGGCACCGAAGAACCACCACGCTGGGCAGAAGCATCAACCTTGGCCTTAGAAAGAGGAAGACCACTAAGAGAAAAGGGTGGGGTAAAACTTGAAAAAAAATTGCAAACATGAAGCTAAGTGTTAGAAATGAGGAGCAAGTATAGAAAAAATGAAGAAAAGCATCTAAGTGTTACATACCTCTGTTATGACGCCAAAAAGGGGAACCACAGTTATGGGTATCGTCAGTATGGTGGGAAGAAGAATGTTAGCTAACAAAGATTCCGTTTCAACCTAAGGCATCCCAACATATTAAAATTCATCATGATAAGCAAAGGGATAGCAAAAGAAAAAATATGTGAGACCTAACAAGTAATAGATTATATGTTACCTCGGGATCACTTCCTGCACCTGGAACGAGGGGCAGAGCAACCTCAAGCGGAGATGATGATTCAGAAGTAGCTGGGGGAGTTATCTCTAGTTGGGCAGACATGCTTGCAGACTCAACAGACTCCCCCCCCCCCCATCAGCATCCTTCTCATGTTAAGAGGTTGAAAGGAGAGAGTAGGTTAGCCCAATCAAGGGAGAACGGGGAGGAGTTACATCGGTCTGAGAAGAGCCGAAATGTCCCCCCACGAAAGGGCTCACAGGGGGTTGGGTCTTTCTTCTCCACCAGAGTGATTAAGTGGTAAAGAGATGCAGCTTTCGCTAGAAAAAAATGTGAATAAAATCAATAACACATATACATACCTCAGATACAGTGGGAGAATGGGAGGATATAACCACTAGCGAAGGAGGAGAGGAGGCAGCAACAAAGGGAGCTGGGGAGAGATATACCTCGGGGGTTCGTTTCCTCTAGGACTTGGTACCCAGAGTCTTCTTCCTCAAACCCACAACACTAGTGCCCTGAGGAGCCTTTGAAATCTTCTTCCTCTTTGCCCCCGGTTTAGTTGGATCAACCAGGATAGTAGGGAAGGGAGTAGAGGGAGGAATGTGAGGAGCGCATCGTTGAAACTTGACATTTATCCGTGCCACCTCAGCCTGAACCTGCCTTCTCAACTCTTCAATTACCTCTGCAGATATGGGAGGAGGAACAGAGGCAGTAGGTAATGCCTCTAAAAAGGTTTATGGCTGAGTTTGAGATTTGGATTTTAAGGACTTGCATTTTGAGGAAGTCCCACTCTTGGACTTCCTGGTCCTTTTGGCTGGTGGCTAGGAATACCCTTTGCTAGTGGATGCTTCGGTTGAAGGGGCAGGCTATTTAGGGGTTGCAATGATCTTGGTCTTGGGCGTGATAGTAGGGATCATGGGGTAATGTGGAGGAAACTCAATGGGAGGTACCTTGGGGGTTTAGTTTAGATGGAACTCAATCCCTAGAATTGAATTATCTTTCAGCCCCAGCTCCAGGGTAAAAAACAAAATAACCGAAGGATACACGGAATCCCCCTCGATAAAATAAGAAATTTGGGCCAGCTGTCTCGACTAGTACTTCATCGTAAAATGAGGGGTCACGTACCCTTGCCTGGTGATGCTGGGAATAGTGACTCGCCCGACCATGGTAGAACTTACTCTCCACACAGAAGTTGATGAGAATAGGGAGCACGCCTTACTAAAAGAGACTTTGGGATGAGATAAATAGAAAAGTAGGCGAGGAGCACCCTGATCGAAATCGAATTGACGGTTGCATCGATTGGGGTTGTAGTGCTCGCTAGTGTATCCCCACTCGGTGTAGGAAGGCAAGTACCCCAGTGAAAATAGAAGGACCACATCTAGCGAAGGGTCTTCAATAATGAGGTCTAAGGTAGTTTCCTAGACCACCCGTGCTTCATGTGTGAAAAAACCCCAAGTGTGAAGGAAGATATCATATTCGTAAGGCCTCTTCGTAAAATTCCCAAGTTGATCAATGATAGAGGTCAACTCCTTTCTGCTTTGTCTCTTATGATAAATAAAGGAGCATGGGGGAAGAATTTTTTCACTCGAAGGAGGGCGATTGGTCTTGGCTGCTATGACGGGGAAACAAACATAAAGGAAGCCTATTAGAAGGACACAATTGGCAAAGTCTGCCAGGTTATAACGACCAAGAGATCACACCATGTCGAAACGGGTTCTATCAAGCCATGTGTAGAGAGATCCCAGGACAATTACAGCCAGAGGAAGCTTGATACCCTGGGCCAAACAGAGGGATCTATTGATGAGGTCCCTTCGATGTTGGTCATTGGGTTTTCCTGTTAAAAGGAAACGAGAAAGAATGACAAGAATGTAGGCAAGAAGTTCCAGTGATGTACCTTAACCAGGGGAATCCTCACAGGAACTATCTTCAAAACGATCCTTAAAGAAATAGTTGATAAGAGGAGTGAAAGTGGTTTTATTTGAAGAGTCGATGCACCTTCGCCATATACGGTCAAACTAAAAATGATCAGCAGCCTACTGGGCATCTAGGGGCTCATTAAAATAGGGGTCATGGCCTGTTGCCTCAAGACCCAAAAGCTCATGAACGTCTTCCAATGTTATCGTAAACTCACCCCACACAGCAATGAATGTATGAGTGGTAACGTTCCAGTGAGATACCAGAAGAGGAAGGGTAACATTGTTCTTGGACAGAGTAAACTCACCAAACCACTTGGCCCGATAAAGCCCAATTTTGGTGAGGGTATCAGCATGGGAACTATGCATATAGGAGTTCTAGGAAGCAAAGTGAGAGGGAGATCTTCCAGGCCCTTCGAAGTCAATATGGTACCACGGGAAGTCCCCTCGCTCAAGACGAAATCGGAGAGTCCCCTCTAGGGGTAGAAATACCCAGTCAGCAACACTTTCGTCTTCATCACGAAGCGTCATGGAATCATACTTAGCATTAAAAATGCAAGTCTTGCAAAACCCATCAAAATCATCAGCCTTGTCGAATATAGGGGACCTGCGGTAGAAGCGCAGCTCATCTTGGCGGGCAGCAGTCAAAGAGGTGGCAGTGGAGGTGGTGGCAGTAAGGGTGGCAGACGGAGCGTTGGTGGAAGACGTGGTAGGGTTGCTTGAGGAGGACACTACCGATGGCAATAAAGTACAAGGAAAGCTTAGGAAAAAGCACCAGATAAGTAACAATGGTGTGGTTAGAAAGTGAGAATGGTTGTAGACGAAAGGAATGAGGAGAAAAAGGCTGGGAATCAATGGAGTTTTTGGGCAAAGTCTCTCTCTCTAAAGAATACGGGAGTTTTGAAGAAGACGAAGGAAAGAGAAGGGTTTAAAAAAAAGTAGACGTTTGAAACCTTTTAAAAAACTCGTCCATTGAGTTTCCCACCACTAAACGTGCAAGGCCACCTATAATCATTTCAAATGGACACGTGGCACTTCGGGAAGTGTCTTGACAGTGGAAAAGTAAGCTCCAAGTTATTAATTAAGTGACGCTTGGGGAATGGAAAGGGTTTCCTTCTTAAGAAAGTTTGAGTTTTGGTGCCAGAATTTTTGTCAGACATATCCATTAACTCCCAACGAAGATACTGCCCCAATGGTTCAATAAATCTTCGATGTCCCCTCGCCACAAGTCCGAACGTTGTCTAATTGTGACTCAACTACATCGGGGAGAATTTATACTTTTTTGAAAATGGTGATTTGTTACAAGGGATAATTTCACAAGTCATAACGGTAGGGTTAGTCCTAACGATAAACTCACCGCCTACAACTATAATCCACACCAGCACAAACGGGAGAATTTCACTTACCAAGAGTTAAAATAGGTATCTGAGAAAGTCAGCAGGTGTATCGGGAGAATTTCAAATAGTCAGTCCAGAATGGTTGAAGCTCAGTGAACAGAAAAAAGTGGCGATGTCCCTTCGCCAAGCGCCAATAAGACGCGGTGATTTTACTTAGATACATTGGGGAGAATTTTACTTTTTCTGGAGATGGAAACTGCAGAGGTTATAATGAACAAAATGATGCCAGACTTTTTTCATGTATAGAATGTTCATCGGATTAAGAAGTTTTCGTGCAAACATTTCTTGTTCCCATAAAAAATCTCCACATGAAAGGGAAAATGTAACGGGATCTCGAAGGTAATCCTGAGATTAGAGATAATCCCCCCATTTACAACAGTTTTGGGATTAAGGCAACTTAGCATGGCTGCCCAGAAGGACCTTCCAGCGAAGAAGGTGATCGAGAGAGGTCGTCCTTTAGTCATGTTGATTAATTTAGTCTTGTCGTTTCTTTTGATTATATTAACTATGAGCTATAATGATGGTACATATGTAATGAGTATAATGAAATTGTGTGAGGTCGAATGATACTCGCAAGAGACCAGGCTTGGCAAGGCCTGGGAGACCTTTCATACTCTATCGAACGACCTCGCCATGGTAACTTCAGAAGGACTTGGTTTGGAGGATTGAGAAGTGAGGCACCATTGGGGCTTGTCCTAACCATCTTAAATACGCCTAGTAAAACATCGAAAGACCCTGACGGTGGAACCCGGGGGGGGGGGGGGGGGGGGGGGGGGGGGAAGAAACCTTGAGTTCCATCGACCATTGAGTTTTGAGCCAAACAACCCTCTACTTAATGTCACATCCACTTTATCTGATATCACTAACCAGCTAGGCAATGTCAGACCTGCACTTGAGTAAACCACCGTGATATTTAGGGCTGTCAGACAGTAGGTGAGCCACCTCTGTGACGGCAACCCCCTGTCACATAGTGGTTAGGCAAAAGACATGTCTTGGCATTTAATTATTATGACGTGGAGATAACTAGTGCATCAGGTATTTAATGCTTGTGACATAAAGTATTAGGGATGTCTTTCACAAGCATTAATGGAGGAGTTGCCTTGGGGGTAGTGTGGGGGCCTATTTAAGGACCCCAACCACCTCTGAGGAGGGATAAATGTTATTATTGAGAGTTCAAAAGTTATTACTAGAGATATTTATTACGAACCAAAGAGTCTACTCACCCACCATTGTCATTTATTACGAAGCTTTAATATTTGACAGAGTGAGGGTGGTGGGTGTGTTTTGCTGCCTATCAAGGTGTATATAGGGTGCTCATTTTCTCTCTCCCTCTAAGAAAAGTTGATTCTAAGTTCATTACTACTTTCTGAGTTATACATGGAGATTTTTGAGTTTAAACTGAGTCTATCTTCACTCAGTCGTGCTTGCATGTCCTATGGTTAATCAATAGTGTTACTACTTAACTTTCCATTATCATTCTCAAAAGGGGTTACGCCTCCATCTAATCTAAAGTACCCTCTTACATATGGAAAATCCATTTTTGCAGTATTCATACATGGAATACATTTATGTTTAACATAGACCTCGAGTCAGATAACAGATGGGAAACATGTGTATGAGAAGAGGCTTTGGCCAGGCTGAGAGAAATGGTTCGTGTAGTTAAGAAGACTAGGTAGGGTCAAGTAACAACGCTAAAAGACTAAGTTTAACCAATAGAGTATTGGGAGAGATGCAGGTAATGCGAAAAGTGGATAATTTTGCCAATAATCCAGTCATACTACAAGAAGCTATAAACATGGCACTGGCATATGAATTTACATCTCTACCAATGTACCCAGAAGCGGCATCTAATGGTGACATACATGGAGGGTATTCTTCCATCACCACAGGTGACTCTACTGATGATGCAAACCAAGAATATTATCTAGTCAGCTCGGAGTCAACATTTAGTGATGACGCACTTATTCCTACTTGGAAAAAATCTAACGTTAAAAGTTATTTTAAATAATGTAAAATATAATTTTAGCCGTACTAGTATGAGTGATGATATATAATATTATTGTAGAGATAACTTTATGTTTAAAAAAGTTGGTTTGTTTCTTCCTTGTTGTTTAAAACTTTTGTTATTTAAACTGTTTAATTTTACGATGGTTTGCAGCCAAACCCTCTTTGCTACTACTCAACCTAAATAGACTCAGACTTAAGGAATCATGCACTCTTTAAAGGAACTTACTACATTAGCCCAACAGCAATAGACTAATCGTTCTACACCTGAGGATGTTTTCAAATAAATTCTTAGAATCAATGCTCTTCAAGAATTTCTAAAGCAACGACCCCCATCTTTTCTTGGGAAGCCAGGTTCTAATGAAGCTGAGAAATTGATGCATCAGATTGTGAAAATTCTGAATGGAGTAGGTATAGATACTAGTCTTTGAAAAACTTTCGTCGTGTATATGTTTAAAGGTGAAGACGATTTCTAGTGGCAAGCAATGTTGCGTAATCCGAATGTTGCTAATTTTAATTGGGAACAATTTGAAGAGAATTTTTCCAAAAATTATTTTCCTGAGACTGAACGAGACCAACAAACTATTTATTTCCTAAAAGTGCAACAAGCCAACCTTTCAGTAGATAAATAGAAGGCTAACTTTACAAAATTAACTCATTATGCCCTGGAGTATATGGATACTGAGATGAAGAGATGTAATTAGTTTGAAAGAGGATTACATCCAAGAATTAAGAATTCAATCGCTCTGTTATAAATTTGTGAGTACTCTTAGTTGATTGACATTGCGGCCATTGTGGAATGACATTCTTCAACCATGATCTGATATTGACCCCCAACTATTTGAAACAACCATGTTATTAGAACCCCATCTCATTCTAGACACCATCCATATTCAAAATTGAGAGAATAAGATTATTCTAAGATCCGTCATAAAAAGACTAGTTTTGAGATTCGTTGTCACGAATGTCATGAGGTAGGACATATTCGGTCTTAAAGTCCTAAGATAAAGTTATCTCCAATCCCCCGCCAACCAAACAAACCCTGAAAAAATCCAAAATGTCATTCTATTCCAATTTAATCCAAGCCAACCTAGACAGTTAAGCTAATTCCGAATCATGGGAGGAATTATGCTACACGGTATATGCGAAATGCACATGATGTGATAAGAGGCATGATTATATTTTAACATTTTCACACATATTTAGTTTGATATAGGATCTTCGCATTCCTTTATTAGTATTAAACTAGCTAAATGAATACAATTATCTCCAATATCTTTCACTAGTCCATTGGATATTGAACTACTAATAAGTGAAATCAATACATCAACACAAGGTTATAGAAATTGTAAAATTTAGCTTGGTCTAGGAACTCTCTTTGTTAACGATTCTAGATATTCGCGATTTCGATATTTTTATCATAATGGATGTATTATCCAAATATCATGCCTATATCAATTGTCAAGCTAAAAAAAATTCATTTTTGAAACATAAATAATTGTTCTTTTATATTTCAATGATTAGTCTCGTCACAATCTTCAAATTTCCGAATTTAGACTTCTTCTTTGATTCCAAATCTGTGGAACAATTTGAAGACGTTTTCCCCAAAGAATTATCAGGATTACTCCCTCAAAGAGAAATTTAGTTTAGTATTAATATTTATCCTAATAGAGTTCCTATTTCGATACCTACATATTGAATGGCTCCATTAAAACATTGAGAATTCATACCCAATTAGATGTTCTTTTAGCAAAAGTTTTCATTCAATTAAGTTCATCACCTTGGGGAGCTCCAATGTTATTTGTTAAAAACATGATGTAAGCTTTACACTACACCAAAATGGGCAAATTGTCACCTTTCAGCCGGCCAGCCTTGTCAAGGTCATTGACCGTGACAAAAAAACACGTGTTTTATGTCACGGTTATTGACCTTGACATGACCGTGACAACTAATTGTCACGGTCATTGACCGTGACAAGTCCGTGATAAATTTAATTGTCACGGTCTTGTCACGGTCATTGACCGTGACAATTCTTGTCACGGTCAATGACCTTGACGCGACCGTGACAATTTTTCCAGCAAAAACCCTTTCCCCCTTCTTTTTTCCCTCCCACCGTTCCCTCTCTCTCTCTCTCTCTCTCTCGACGCTGCTCTCTCTCTCTACTTTCAGGTCCAATTTCTCTCTCTCTCTCTTCCATGTATATATATATTTGTGTGTATATTTATGTGTGTATGTGTATATATATATGTGTGTATGTGTGTGCGTGTGTGGGGGATGGGGCGGAGTGGGGTAGGGTGGGGGAGGGGGTGGTGGAGGGGGGCAGGGGGTGGGGTGGGGTGGGGTGCGGTGTGTGTGTGTGTGTGTGGTGGTGTGTTTTGGGGGAGAGAGTGGTGGAGGGGGGAGGGGGACAGGGGGTGGGGTGGTGTGTGTGTGTGTGTGTGTGGTGTGTGGTGGGGGAGGGGGTGGTGGAGGGGGCAGGGGGTGGGGTGGGGTGCATTGTGTGTGTGTGTGTGGTGGTGTGTTTTGGGGGAGGGGGTGGTGGAGGGGGCAGGGGTGAGGTGGGGTGGGGTGTGTGTGTGTGTGTGTGGTGTGTGGTGGGGGAGGGGGTGGTGGAGGGGGGAAGGGGGTGGGGTGGGGTGTGTGTGTGTGTGGTGGTGTGTGGTGGGTGGAGACCGTAAAGGGAAAGGGAAAGGGAAGGAGAAGGCGGTGGAGGAGGAGGTGCGGGAGGACGAGGCGCAGTATGACGAGGATGTGGATCTCGCTGCTTCATCACCGACACGTTCGTACTTCAACGATCCACTTCCCTATTTGACGCCCTCCAACAGACCATTGTCGACAATTGGTTGGCCGAGCGTGTTCATATTGGACGTATTTGATGGCCAGCGGATAGGGCGGGGGTTGAGGGACCCGAATATCGTCGAGGGTGGAATAGTCCATGGACGTGTGCTTCAAGAGATGGAGTCCATGGTGCTCGTCACGCATGTCATACCCGGGAAGGAGAACTCCCTATTGTGGTTGCGCGAACAATGCGGCACGACATATATTAGTGGGTGCATCAATTCGTATGTCGTGTGGCCTACTCACCTCCTCAGTTTTATCCAAGACATGTAGTAACATTATTTTTAAGTTTGTCCATTTTAATTAAATTTGGATTATATCGTCATGTATATTGTTTTTACTTTGAATATTTGGATTATATCGTCATGAATATATATTTGCATTATCTTTAGTTTGTGTTGGATATATGATGTTTGGAACAGGTACAACGTTGCTATAACAGGTACAAATATACTGCTGGGCAGCGGCGGTGGCCATACTGCCCAGCAGATTTTTTTTTAATTCTGCCCAGAATTGTCACGGTCATTGACCGTGACAAGTCCGCGACAAAAGTTATCACAGACGTGTCACGGTCAATAACCGTGACAATTGGGGTCACGGTTATGTCACGGTTTAGAACCGGGACAAACGTGTCACGGTCATTGACCTTGACACGACCGTGACACAAAACGCGAGTTTTTTGTCAAGGTCAATGACCGTGACACGACCGTGACAAAAAAAGTTGTCTCGCCTCGAAATGTCACGGTCATTGACCTTGACAAGGTGAATTTGTCAAGGTCAATGACCTTGACAAATGGGCAGATTTGGTGTCTAATTAGACTTTGCATAAATTATCGAAAATTGAATTATATAACTATTAAGAATAAGTATCCTTTACCCCGAATAGGACATCTATTTATCAACTTAGACGAGTAAGGGTTTTCCAAAATAGACTTATGATTAGGTTACCATCAGTTATGTGTTAGAGAATAATATATTCCAAAAATTGCTTTTCAAACTCATTACGGACATTTCAAATTTACAGTAATGTCATTTTGTTTAACCAATGCCCCAGTAGCTTTTTTAGATCTGATGCACTAAATTTTTAGACATCTTCTTGATCAGTTCCTTATCATTTTCATTTATAATATTCTTGTATAATCTCAAAATCTAATATAACACACCCAACACTTGAAGGTATCTTAAGTCCTCTTAGAAATCATCGATTATATGCAAAAAAGGGAAAATGTGACTTCTCAATGAAGGAAATCTAATATTTAGGACATTTGATTTCTAAGAACGGAATCCAACTCAATCCAGTTAAAATTTCAGCCATTTTGGAATGGAAAAATCCTACCAATATTATTTAAATAAAGAGTTTTTTGGGTTTATCTGAATACTATCATCGTTTTGTTGAAGGTGATTCACGTATTTCTCTTCCCTTTTAGAAATGAAATAGGACAGAAGTTTTATTTGTGTAGACTAAGGAATGTAACCAATCATTCCAAGTGCTAAAGGACAAGTTTATTACTACTCCTATCCTCACTTTTCCTTCTAGTGATGTAAATATCGATGCTTCAATACAAGAATTAGGATGTGTGTTACTGCAAAATGAAAAAGTGGAAAAAATGGGTTACAATAGTTTATGACGCATGAGCATAATTATCCAATCCATGATCAAGAATTAGCAACCATAGTTTTTGCATTAAAGATTTGGATTTGTTACCTTTATGGTGTAAGTTTTCAAGTCTCTTCAGATCACAAAAGTTTGAAGTATATCTTTACCCAGAAGGAATTAAACTTAAGCCAATGACGGTGGAAAGAATTTTTGGAATATTACCGATTTAAACTTAATTATCATATAGGCAAAGGAAGTGTAGTAGTCGACACTTTGAGTTGAAATCTCGTAGAAAGACTTCATACTTTAAATTCCTAGGATATTATCACTACCATAGAGCAATATGATCTACGATTACTTACCCCTTGTACAAATTTTTTTAACATTATCGTTTATCCCGAATTAATAAGGAAAATCTTAATTCAGTAGACTCAAGATTATTTTGTACAAAAAATTTTGAGAAAAAATCCAAACTTTTCCTACAATAAAGGAACATGACTAGGATTTGGAAATACATTATACGTACATAAATATGCATTTCTATGAGAAGAAGTGCTGCAAGAAGCTCATCATTCGAAATTTATGATACACCTCAAAAGCTCTAAAATGTACCATTCTTTAAAGAAGAAATATTGGTGGCCAAACATGAGAAATGATATCAAGAATTTTTTAAGGAGATGTGTTACTTGTCATCAAGTAAAGATAGAACACCAATATCTTGGTGGATTTCTTCAACCCTTACCTATTCCCGAATGGAAATGGTATCATATTACCATGGATTTTGTCAGTGGACTACCTAGTATGTCTCAAGGACATAATTCAACTTGGCTAATAGTAGATCAACTTACTAAATTTGCCCATTTACTACCGTTAAAGACCACCGATTCATTCCCAAAGCTTAGCAAGTTATACATTCGAGAAATTATTTGATTACATGGAATCCTTGTATCTACTGTATCAAATATATATTCTCGTTTCATAGGAAAATTTTGGTAAGCATTGCAAGTTGCGATGGGTACTAAACTACATTTAAGCATTCCACCCTCAAACGGATGGACAATTAGAACATACGATTCAAACACTATAAGACATGTTACGTTCTTGTACATTATATATGTTTGACCACTTGAATGAATATATTTATCCCTTGTCGAATTTTCATAAAAGAATTGTTATCAAGTGAGTATTAAAGCTGCACCATTTGAAGCTTTATACGGACAACCTTATAGACCTGTATATTGGATAGAATAAGGAGATTAGAATTTCAAGTAAACGAGAAAGTATTTATGAAAGTATCCATCCCGAAAGGAATTTTATGTTTTGGGAAGAAAATAAAGTTAGCCCCAGGATATATATGACCTTTCACAGTTTCTACGGAGCCAATTCTTTAAGAATTTGAATTGCAGAATTTGAATTGCTTGTTTTGGTTCCTATGTTGCTTTTTACAAAGTTATTAATGTACAATCCATCAAAATCTTGGAAACCAAAACCATACTACTCTCACATATAGTAGAAACCAAACCTAGTTCATAAAATACCTCACCGTACTCTTGAAATCCACGAAAGTCTGGTCAAATTGTCATGAAAAAACACAGTTTTAGAACTTGGGTTATACTGAATGTCAATCCATTAAACTTAAATATTTGGATTCCTCATGAAAAATTAGGTTAAGTTTGTTAAGGAATCATCTCAAATGGTATAACAATGAAGGAGAAAACCTCGGTCAAAAATTTAAACACTATAAAGTCAAAATCGAGAGGTTGAAGATGAAGACATTATTCAAAAACCTTGACACTGCGGGTGGGGGCGCGTGGCCAATCAGGAAATTTTGATTTTTCCCCTAAAATTTATATGAAATGTCTCGAACCAAATTGGTGTAAGATAAGACCATGTTTGTATATTCCTAGGCCAAGTTATGTAGAAAGAAGGTTTTTACTTAAAGAAATTTCTTTAAAATTACAAACCAACCCCTATAGCTTTTCCAACTTATAAGTTTGATCTCTAAAAACTCTCTTGAACTAAAGTCAAATATGAGCTGATAAAGTCCCAAGATAATTACAAATAAACGATCGGAACTTTAATAAAGACAGTATTAAGTACAAAACCGATGGATTGACCCCTAATAATCATATACCACACATTGTATAACAAAAATTGAAGCCACAATTCTTCCAAATATACCAGTGTGACAACAAGTCAAGCGAATATAAAGCAACTAGGTTTTTCCTACCTTTTCAGTATTATGCATTACGTATTTGCGATACTTTTATTAACATCATAATGTGATAGCGCCGTTTACTCTGAGTATGTGCATGTTATTATACTACCAAGCTACATATTTTTTTAACCATCATCATTATTTTAATTATCACTAGTATTTAAAATTAAGGATCGATTTTAACCCTTATCATCTAATAACTAATATCATGTACGTTATTGGTTCAGTTTTCCATTGCACTTTGTGCCATTTTTACTATATTCATCGGTATTAACTAAGAAGTAGATTGGCATGTTATCCCACGAAACTTTCTACTTGGCCTACTAGTCTCAGATGACTGAGAGCCTTGATTATTGGTACAGACGTATGAGTGGCACTTTACATGTGTTCCCCAAAAGTTTTGGGTCTTTTGATTGATTATTATAAGTTAACTGATGGCTTAATTATCTCTATACCCTTTAATTAACTAGTAAGAATGGGATTAAAAATTAAAAACTAAAAACTCTTTGAATTTCTTTACATGATCCGAACTGAACTTGTAATGAATTGTATTTCTTAAATGGACTAATCACTATGGAATTATGAGTTCCAACACTTTTATGTATTATAATCTAACACATATGGAATTATCAGATTTTATACACTAATTTATACACATTCGAACTATCATTTATATCTCTATCATTATTATACAACTGGTAGAACCTGCTTAGCTTGTTTCTCCAGATGTGCCATGAGAAAGAAGATAGTTTTTCTTTCATGCTAAAGACAGAAAACAGTCACCTATTTGCATATGTGACCGTATGGGATGAGATTAAACGATATGGGAGCATGGAGTGGCGCTTTTTAATTTATTATACTTTCGTGTGTACTAGACACGTGTAAATCACCCCTGCGGTGGTTCACCCTATGTAACATATTAATAAATTTATGTTATTCCACATCAGATTTAATTCATTGATTTATGTGTACTTCTCGTTCATTCATACCAGAAAGCAGGGTGCGATAAATCTTTAGGGTGTAAAAATGCTTAGGTTTACCCTAGGCTTCCATTGGTCCCCTTGGTGTTTAACTAGCATTCTTATCAGTCCAGCTGATAAGAAAAATGATAAGTTTTTTAGCTTTTAGTCCTAAAAGGTTTTTGGCTAAGTTTATTGGCCTTTTTCCTTTATTTCCAATCTTTTGGGGTCTTTGAGTAATTTTTAAAACTTAAGGGGGTAATATGAAGGGCTTATTTGCAACCTTATGAGGTAATGAAGTTATTTATAAATAAATTTGGAATCTATAGTTCATTTAGATGGGTTAAAATTCAATTGAAAACATTAGGTGTATTTTTTAATTATTAAAACTTTTAAGGTAACTTTGGAATTTATGTTTTCTAAGATTTATGTTGGTAATAATCCAAGACAATTTACTACAATATTTATATGTTAAGATAAGATTATTTATTCTTCGAGTATATAGAGAGAGATAGTCTAGACACGTTTCTTTGTACAAGTTTTATAATTCTCCTTACTAAAAAAATTTCGTCGTTGAAATTACCTTCTTCGAGTCTATGATGTTGTGAGAAAACTTTCAGTAAAGGGATAGTCTTGGTACTAAGTACTCTATCTTGAGTGTATAGGATCTGAAGAGGTGTTTCTTTGACATCATGGGCAGTTTGTATTGATAGTCCATCCCATGTGATGATGTGGTTTATGTCAGAAATATATTTTCTCAATTGCGGCACGTGGAATACATTGTGAATTTGTGTCAAATTATGGGGTAATTTTTATCGATATGCTACTGGTCCAATAAGTTATGTATGGTAAAAGGTTCGATATATCATGGTGCATGTTTTCCCTTTCTCTTAAATATAATAATTTCCTTTTGAGGGGATAATTTTAAGAAAACTTGATCTCCTTATCAAAATTCAAGGGGTCGCCTTGGATGATCGGCATAACTTTTCTGTCGAATTTGAGCTTCCTTTAGCATTCCCCTGATTAATGTATTTTCTTCGTGTTTTTCGCTATAGTTTACGGTTGAAAAATATGATTTTCTCTAGATTCAAACCAAGGAAGTGGAGAATGATAGGGTCTTCAATAGAGTGCTTCATAGGGAGTGGCATGAATAATATCTTAATAACTAGCGTTGTAAAAAAAATCTACTAACACTAAGTGATCACTCCAATTCCCTATTATATCTAATGCTCATGCTCGTAACATATCTTCTAAGGTTTGAATTAGTCATTCATAGCGTCCATAGGTTTGGGGATGAAATGCGGTGATAAGATGTAATTTAGTACCCATGGCTTTTTGTAGAGCTTGCCAAAAATGTCCTGAAAATCGAGGATCTCGGTAATAAATAATAGATAAATAAATGCCATGTAATATAATGATTTCGTAAAGGTATAAGTTGTTGAGTCACTAAAGTGAATCAGTGGTATGCATTCTATGAAATGGAGCTTCCTAGTTAATCAATCTATGAATACCCAAATTGAAATATATCCTTGGGTTATGGGAGGTAATCTAGAAACAAAGTTCTTAGTAACATGATCCCATTTCCAAACTCGGATGGGAAGAGGTTGCAAGAGTCTAATTAGATGTTAGTGTTCAATCTTAAACTATTGGCAGGTTAAAAAATTGGCTGTAAAGGTTTGAATGTCTCGTTTCATTCCAACCCACCAAAAATGTCTTTTAAGTGCAAAATACATTTTGGTGTTGCCTGGATGGATAGTAAATTTGAAATGATGACCTTCATGTAAGAGTTATTCTTTGGAATGGAATCTAAAGGTACACATATTCAATTACAAAATCGCATTCCGTTGATAGGGTGGTATGTCCTTTTTTTCCTCATTTTTACTAGTTCAATCCTTTGGCGTTGAGTGGCGAGAAATTTGTAGGTGGCTTGTTGCTCAATTATCTTTCTTTAAAGAGATGGGTATGCTTTGATGTTATGAAGGATAGTAGAGGGTTTACTTTGAAGATTATTGTCATCAATGTTAGCATGATTTAATATGCAAGTGTTTTGATTGATATTCCACTAGTTTTAAGACATAGGGCATCAGCTACCCTATTTCCTTTGCCTGGGTGGTATTGTAATTACAAGTCATAATCTTCTAAATATTCCATCCATCTGCATTGTCATAAATTCAGATATTTTTAGGTAAAGTTATATTTCAAACTTTTATGACTAGAGAATAATTGAAAATCTACTCCATATAAGTAACATCACCAAATTTTCAAGGCAAAAATAATAGCAGCTAATTTTGGATAATTGATTTCCAGTTGTCGTGACCCATACTCTACTAATTTTCCCAATTTCATGAATTCACATTGTAGCCCTTGTAAGGAGGCAGCCATGTATATGTCATAACTCACAATACTAAAATTTATTGTGAGTACAATGGTGGTACATAAACGTTCTTTCGGGGTATATAAAGCTTGAGTACATTCTTGATTCCATGTAAAGCGTGTATCCTTTTGGGTTAATTTCTTTAGAGGTAGATCAATAGTCGATAATTTTTCTATGAATCTTCTATAATAACCATATAACGCTACAAAACTGTGAACCTCAATTATAGTAGTGGATTAGGGTAATTCCATAACTACAACGAGTTTTTCTAGGTCTACTTAGATTCTTAGTTTCGTAATAACATGTCTTATAAATTTTACCTCTCTTATTAGTAAATCACACTTTATCTTCTTGGTATACAACTGGTGATGTCATAAGGTGTCTAGTTTGATTTGCAAAGGAGTTTCAAGACCCATTTAATTTTGTGAATATACCAGGATATCGTCGATGAATATGATCACAAATTGGTCCAGAAATGGTTGAAATACACAATTTATTAGGTCCATAAAATTATCTTGGGCATTAAAAATGCCAAAAGCCAATACTTAAAATTCAAAGTTTCCATATCGAATTTTGAAAGCGGTTTTCGGTATGTCTTCCTATTTTACCATTAATTGATGATATTTGGAGCGTAAATCGATTTTCGCAAAAACCTTCGCTCCTCTTATTTGATAAAATAGATCACCTATTCTGGATAAAGGATATTTATTCTTAATACTAACTTGGTTCAATCTACGGTAATCCATACAAAATCAAAATAAACTGTCTTTCATTTTCACAAATAGACTAAAGTAACCCAATCAGATGTACTTGGTCAAATAAATTCTCTGGTTAACAATTCCTCAAGTCGGGTTTGAAGTTCCCGTAGTTCTATAGGTGACATTCGATAGGGAGGTATAGAAATGGAAGAGGTATTAGGGAAAATATTGATTATGAACTCAATTTATCTTGATGGGGGGATTCCAGGTAATTCTTCAGGAAATACATCTTCATAATTCCCAAGAAGTTTTAAAGAGTAAGAGGATATACTTAAGAAAGTTTTGGAATGTTGTCCCTAAAATCTGCTAGAGTTTCAAAATATCACTTTGCTAGATAAGGATCAATGAATGCATTTTCGGGGGATAAGGCATATATATCCCAATAATGACATTAAACCCTACTATATCTAGGACAACTAAATCAATAATAATGGTTCCTACCTTAATTTTTTCAAACCTAACATGTCCTGGCGATGGTACCCATAGGCATACTTACGTTAATCGGATAATCTAAAGTAATAGGAATAACATTTTCTAAGGACATGAACTTTGAACAAACAAATGAGTGAGATTATCTTGAATAAATTAATGCATATGCTATAAGGTCATGAAATAAAAAAGTACCTTTAGTGACGTCGTGATTATCTATATGCATTAATAATGGGAAAGATCAGCCTTAAGTTTCATTCTTGGGTACAGACCCTTGATTATTGGAGTTTCATGGAGGATATTTAAGAATAGATTGTCCTGGCATATTTGGAGTTATTCCCATGGTTCACCGTGGTTTTATATTTCTTTCAGTGTTCACAGCAGGCCTTGGATTATAGTTAAGTTTATGAAGCTTGGGGCATTGGGGTCTAATGTGTCCAGGGGTATTTCATTCATGGCAACAAATGGTAGTACAACTGCTTCAATGGTGAATCTGGTTGTATGACCGACATTCATTAGGTTTGAAATTGGGGAAATTTTGGATTCTAATATTTGGCGAATGATGATTAGAATTATTTCAGGGAAGGGGAAGATTACTAAGAGAAGTTCCACTTAAAGTGGATTCTTCTTAGTGAGGTTGGCTACTTCGATAATTTACTGAGCTCACGAATTTTCAAAGGAATAAGGAAGGTTTTGATACTTTCTTTAAGACTTCGTTTAAAATTTTTACATTCATTAATACCAATATCAATATACTCGTCACTGTAATGGTAGAGTTTTGTGAATCGAGCCTCGTATTGTACTACCATCATCTTATTATGTTGGAATTCTAAAAATTCCACCAGCAATTGATTGCGTAAATATTCAAAAAAGTACTTTTTGAAGAACGTGTCCTTAAATTGTGGCCATGTTAAGTTTTACACATTTTGGTTATATTTCACTTATTGCCACCAATGATTGGCCTTGCTTTCAAATAACTAAATGGATAAATCAACTCGGTGTTTAGGTAGAATCCCTAATGCATTTATAACCTTTAGAGTTTACCTGATCCAGCGTTCAAATTTCAACGCTCTAGGTTTCCCATGAAAAGAAGGGGGTCATTTCCATTGAAATTCCTTTAGATCATTCTATAGACACCCTAGTCTAATACCCCCCCTAACCTCTCCTTAGGTCCCTAGCACCTCCCTTCATCATTGAAACCCAAGTCATACCCGGGTACTAACCTAAAGGCCATCAGGCATTCCCAAGCTCCATTTGACCAAAAGTTAAACACTTTAGCTCGAATGAGATTGGATGAATCTTCGAAGGGCACTGAATCCCCTTTCCAACTATCCATCCCGTGCACAATTATGACTTACGTTGCGGACGAATGACCCATTTTCCCCCGAAACTCGATCAGGAGGTCACTAGATTCTCCTAAGCTCCGTTTGACCAAAGTCAACTCTTTATCTTGACCGCGACTAAATGAATATTCGAAGGGCACTAAAACCCCTTTCCAACGGTCCGCCCTATGCATGATTCTGACTTACAGTGCGGATGAACGATTCATTTTACTCCGAAAGGTCACCGAACGCTTCTAGACCAGGGTTGAGCAAAATCAACTCCTCGAACCAGGTCAAACTCTTTGGACTGTCTAATTACATCTCCTAAAATTTCTAATGGTCCTCCCCGTGCGCAATTCTGACTTACCATGCGGACGAACGATCCATTTGCGTCCGAAATTTCCTTGTCCAAAAGATTGACGAACGCTTCCGAGCCACATTTGACTCAAAGTCATCTCCCGGACCCGGGATAAGTCCAAAGGACTTTCGAAGGTCTCTGAAATACCTTTCTAGCAGTTCACCCCATATACTATTCGAATCAACGGTTCGCTCTCTCCGACCAATTTTCCAAAGGAACCTGAAAGACACTACCAAACGGCAGGTTCCAAACCTTGCCTATCGGCAGTGTGCCTAAACACACCTGCCGATTGGTAGGACCATGGCTATGCCGATCAGCAATACCCCGGGCCTATGAAAAGGAGGGCCTAATATCATTCTACGAGGAGAAAAATCAGAGATCCACTACTCTCAGCAAGCTCAGAAAACCCCTCTCGAAGTCAGCGTGATTTTCACATCCAAATACCTTTCCAACCTTCACCTTTCATCACCTTTTTCATCAAAATTGGTAAATTAAGTACCCTCCATCATCATCCAAGTGCAAGGGCTTCTCTCCAACATCCAAGATCAAGCTCAAGATATCCAAGAAGGTCCAACTCTTTCAACTCTCACTTTAAATTCCCCTAAATTTCCATTTACTTGTTTTATTACTTAGCACTTTTATTCTCCCATCTCACATATATTAATATACTTTTTATCTACTATTATTGCACATCTCTTATTTTCATATAAATAAAACCCAAAAAACAAGAAAAAAAGGATTTGCTCATAAATTCCAAACGGGAATTCTCACACTTTTCTCACAACTAAAACACTTTTTTACAGACACACGCACACATAAAAGAGAAGTCCCCGATTGGATTTTTGGGATAAATCCCACCCCTCATTTTGCATGCGAACGACGTGGACTTTGATGCCTCTATAGGCTACGTAGGCGTCTCGGGGTAAAACCGGTGACTCGATTCCTATTACAACTTTTCTCTCATTTTCTATTTTCTCTATATTCTTTAAGCGAATATAGAGACAAGCTCAATGTGGTAGCATTGGGTTAGTTTTTCTTGCTTTTGATTAAGGAAGGGGGTCATTGTTATTCCTTCGGGCATGTCGACCATGGAGGCCAAGGTAGCAAGGGCATCGATTAGGTTATTCTTTTCTCGAGGTAGGTAATGGAAGGTGATGTCTTGGAATTGGGAGGCTAGTTCTTCTAAGTGGGCATGATAGGGTTGGAGTTTCTCGTCCTTAACTCTCCATTTCCTGAGCACTTGACCGATGATGAGAGAGAAATCCTCACAGACATCTAGGAATTGAATACCTTTATTAAGATCAACTTTGAGGCCTACCGTGCATGCCTCATATTCAGTCATATTGTTGGTACAAGGGAAATCTAGCTTAATGGCGATGGGAGTGTGGGAGGCATCTGGGGAGATCATAAGTATCCCAATGCCATATCGCTTTTTATTGGCAGCTCCGTCAAAGAACATTTGCCATCAGAGGTTGTCCTGGGAAGTGGAGAGGATGTTTTCATCTGGGAATTCAAATATCCATAACTCGGCATCATCCATGGGGTAACAGTGAGGTAGTCAAAGATGGATCTTCCTTTCATGGCTTTCTGTGACATGTACATGATATCAAACTCGGCTAGGAGCATCAACCATCATGCCATTCGGCTGGACAAGGAGGGTTTCTGAAGTAGGTATTTTATGGGGTCCATTCGGGATACAAGTTTGATGGGGGAAGGCCAGGATGTAGTGTCGCAACCTTTGGGTGACCCAGACAAGTGAGACACACGCCTTTTCCAAAGTAGTGTAGTTGACCTCGTATTCGACTAATTTGCGACTGGAATAATAGATGGCTCTTTCTTTGCGCGAATCTTTCAGTTATTGGGCTAGCAAACCCCAGCTACAATGTTGGTTATGGTCAGGTATAGGAGCAAGGTGAGACCAGGTTGTGGTGGCATGAGTACTGGGGGGTTGGGTCAAATAATGCTTGATTCTATCAAATGCTTCTTGGCAAGCCTCGTTCCAAACCTTAATTAAATCCTTTCGAAGGATCTTGAAGATAGGTTCGCAGATGGAGGTTAGTTGGATGATGAACCGGCTGATGTATTGTAATTTCCCATGGAAACCTCAGACTTCTTTCTTTGTTCAGGGAGGTGGCATCTCAAGTATGTCTTTCAGCTTGGCAAGATCTGCTTCTATCTCCTTCTCACTGACCATGAACCCCAAGAGTTTTCCCTTTGTAACGCCGAAGATGCATTTCTGCGGATTGAGTCTCATCTGATACTATCTCAATCGTTCGAATAACTTTCGAAGAGAGAGAACAAGACCTTCTCTAGTCTTAGATTTTATAATCATATCATCTACATAGACCTCAACTTCTTTGTGAATCAAATCATGCAGGATGGTTGTGGCAGACCTCTAGTAGGTAGCCCTAACGTTCTTGAGACTAAATGGCATGACAGTGTAACAAAAGGTTCCCCATCGATTGATGAACGCGATCTGTTATTGATGATCTGGGTGCATTTTGATTTGGTTATATCCGGCAAACCCGTCAACGAATGACTTGAGATCATGACTGGTGTGTTGTCCACGATCATGTCGATATTAGGTAATAGATAATCATCCTTTGGAGAGGATTTGTTCAAGTCCTGATAGTCTACACACATTCGAATCTTCCCTCCTGATTTCGTCACAGTCACTATGTGGGCAAGACACGTGGGATATTCGATCACACGAATGAATCCCACGTTCAACTGTTTGACCACGTCTTTTTTTACCTTGAGCGACCATTCGGTGCGGAGCTTTCTCAACTTTTGTTTAACCGGCTTATAATCTTGCAGTGTGGGGATCTCATGCTGAGCTATTTCAGGATCAATGATGGGCATATCGTCATAGGACCATGCAAAGACATCCATGAATTCCTTTGGTAATTCTTGGAGTTGTGCATGCTCATGCTTGTCATGGGTAGCCCCTATCCTAATCTCGCGCAGTTGGCTACTAGCACTGAGGTTAATAACAACAGTCTCTTCTTCATTAACTTGAACATGATTATGTTGTTTATTATTAATCTTTTTTAAATCAGTTAAGAATTGTTCATTTGTAAAATCATCATCATCAAAAGTTTGATTAGAATCCAAACACTTAATGTAAGGCACAACAAGATACTCAAAATCTTCATTTATTTCATTAATAGGAAAAACAGTATTGAAAACCTCATCAAAGGAGGAATCGATTACATTTGAGCAAGGATAGACAACAGAAGAAGAAATGGGGGTAAACATTAAGATTTTGTGGGATTTCAACTGGTAGAACTGGCGCAGCATGCCAGTTGAGGAGAGGTGCATCAGCAGCTTTAATCAGTTGGGATGGACCGGTAATGTAGTGCCTGAGTGAACCATACAGAGCGTTAGCACTAGTGTTTATAAGTTAAAAGAATCTTTGGATTCACATTCCTCAGTCTCTTCGATTTCTTTGATGAGAGGTTGTACATGGTGTTAGGAACTCTCGGCCCATGGGTAGATGTCTTGGAAAAAGATCTCCATTCTAAGCTTCATCTTCTTGTCTGTATGGTCATACCATTGTTTCGAAAAGCAGCAAAAGGGGAAGTCTTCGACCTCTTTGATGAATCATCCATTCAAGGAGTCACCTGGGATAGTCTGGATGCAGTCTAGTCCTCTCTTTGGTTGAGATTGGTGGATCATTCTGAGTTATTATTCTGATAGTTGATACCCCAAACCACAAGGAGGGAATACTTTCCTCAGTTCAATAGGCTTAAGTATCCCTTTCTATCTTTGTCCTAGCCCCAGTCCGGGCATGAAGTGGATGTTTTTGAACATCTGAATCACATTAACGTTGCCATGAGGGTCATATTCTAGACAAACCCTTTCTTTGAAGTCGTCCCCTGCCAAAAGTAGAGGTGGTTCAACTTGGAATCCTGATAGGAGCATATTAGTTGACCCGTGTTGTATCTCAAGAATTTAATTATTGGTACTTGCACCCTCGGTATTATCGTCGTCTCCTAAAATGGTGATGACCCGTCCGTTGGCGAAGAACTTCAATTTTTGATGGATTGAAGAAGACACACCCTTGATACCGTGAAGCCAAGGTCGTCCTAGCAATATATTGAAATAGGATACGATGTCAATAACTTGGAATTCGATGACTGGGTTAATAGGGCTAGCCCCTATTACAAGCTTTATGGATCCCATCACCTCTCGATGGGTATTATCATAGGCATGTACATCAGCGGATCTTGGAGCGAGGTCGCTTTCTGTCAGTCCTAAACATTTGAAGGTTCTTAGTGGGAAGATATTCAAGGAAGATCCATTATCGACAAGAGAGAGTGATACGACCTTCCCCATAACTTCGATGGAGATATTGAGTGCATGATTGTGGTTTGGCCCAATCCTATGGATTTTTTCTTTACAAAAGGATAGCATTCGGGTAGAGGTCAAGGATCCGACCAAATTTATCGCTTCTTCTAGTGTGGTACAGGGAGGAACTGTGGTTCCAATGAGCAACTTGATCAAAGCATTTCTGTGCAGCTAAGAAGACATGAAAAACCCCTATAGACTGATGTTAGCTTGAGTTTTCTTTACTTGATCTAGGATCTTACTCTCCTTGAGGGTCATCTCTGGCATAGGAAGGTTTTCAGCACCTTTCCCTTTGTCATTTGCTGGTGGTGATGTTTGAATCTGGTAATGCCTCCCTGATCTGATCATGTGATTTACTAAATAATGGAAGAATATGAATCCCCTTTCCTCATCGATCTCGAGTTATTCTGCCACCTTATTTATCTCCGTGAGGAGTTCTTCAAATGATATTATTCCACACACGTCGGCTATAAGTCCAGTTTTCTCTGAAGCTTTCTCTTCATTTGAATCTTCAAACTCTTCCCCCCATTCGGTGGTAATAATCCTGTCTTTCCATGTAAAGTCGATGTATTCCACAACTTCAACAACTTCTTCGTACAAGTCTTCCCATTCTATGGGGATATGTAAGGGTGAAGGGACCAGGTGCCTCTGTAGCGTCAGAGTATCAAGTAACTCAGTCATAATGCAAATATCGTTGGTTCGCCTGAATATCTCGGCTATAACCGGGACAACATCATCTAAGCTGACATCATCGGTTGGTATTACCCAACCTTCTGGCTCTCGAGCCCATTTTCGTGCTTCTAAGAACACCGTACTGGACCTGTGGCAATCAATGACAATCTATGAGGGCAATTTTAGCCCAAACTCTAGGAGTTGGTTTAACACTTCTGACAATTCCATGCTTTCATTTTCAAAATGGGTACGGACAGCGATGCATGCTCTAGTAAGGAGGGACAGTGACTGATCAACAAGGCTAGTAGGGTGTAGGAGGATATATAGGAAAATTTAGAGAGGTTTAGGAGAGTATATGGGTGTGATTTGAGTTGAGGGATCAAATTATGAGTTCTCTTCTAGAAATATGGTATTGGCATGATTTGGGAGTGGGTTATAAGTAGTGTTTGACTTAGGATTGGCTAGTGGGGCAATGGTACCCTTGTCAATTAGACCTTGGATTACATTTCGGAGGTGAAAGCATTGTTCAGTGGTATGGCCAATGGTTTGGTTAAAGGCGCAATGGGCATCTTTTTTTAAGTTTCTTGCGAGTGGATTTGGCAATGGACAGGGATCCAATTGTTTGATAAGGTTTTGGCTCAACAAGGCTTGATAAACTTTGGAGAGGGGAGACTAGAGCTCGATGTATTCCTTTCAGACTGGGACATGACGACTTTTTAGTTCCTATGAGGTTGTTGGTTGAGAGATGTTATTGATGGTTGAGCTGTAGCACTGGCAGGGTTATCATATTTCCTGGGGGTGAATTGTCGGGACACCTTTTTTGGTTCGACATCTATTTTAGCAAGACATTCCTCGATACTCCTATCTATCTGAGAGCTCATAAGTGGGGATAATATTATCCTCCCATCGTTGCTCAGACATGGGGTAAGAAGTTCTTCTTCACTATGCTTACTTGTTCTTCCTCGGATGACCGATTGGTCACGGTTGCTGTTTTTTACCTCCATCGGGCTATGGAGGTACTGGATGATTCTCCAGATTTTTGTTTGAGAAGTTGTAAATCACTACGGGTGACCTCAAGCTCTTCATTATATTTTTACTGTGACATGAATTATCGGGCTACATCCTCCCAACTACGAATTTTGGACTCTTCGAGAGATAAAAACCATCAGAGGGCGCTATCCTTAAGAGTTTGTTAAAATAATTGGGCCATCACTTCTTCAGAATACCCTAGTAGAGTCATGGAACGGTGATAGGTGAGGAGATTAACAATTAGGGGTCCACTTCCTCTGAATTTCTCGATATTTGGCATCTTAAACTTCTCGGGTAACCTCGCTTTAGGATAAGGAGAAGTGTGGGTGTAGTCCATGTAATTCCCCGAGATTCTGACTTGGTCAAACTTCTTGGTGAGCATCTTGAGGTCCTCTTTGACTTTATTCAATTCTTCCTCCTTTGTATCAATGATCATAGGCAAGTTGGCCCCATGCTGGGCGAGGTTCGGCATCGAAAGCTGGGCAGGCGATGACCCATTTGCAGGAGGAGCATGTGGAGCGTGCTAATACTCATCGGGAACCCAGATAGGCTTGGATGGATCCATAGTATAAGGGAATAGGGCCTTGGGCTCTTGAGGAATGGGAACCTAGTTTCATTGCATCTCTCGGACCATAGTCTGGATGTTATCAATCTTGGACACGAGCTGAGCTAGGACTGCCGTCAGATCTGGTTTCACAACTGGTACTTGATATGTGTTATCTATAGAAAGAGGATGGATTCCGAACTCAGAAGAAGTAATAGGGGAACGAACATAACTCCGGGGTGATTTGACTGAAGATCGAAGCCAATAAGGAGCCAGGCCAAGGGTTTGCGATCGACCTGAGAAGGCACAAAAATGGGATTTATTTTTGAGAAAAAGGGATCAATTTTTTTTCCTTTTTCTTTTTGTGATGGAAAGACAAAATATTTTTGGATTTTTGATAAAGATAGGAGAAATGTTTTTGGATTTTTGATTAATAAGGGAGAAATATTTTTGGATTTTTTTTCTGGAGACGGATCTCAGCATGATTATTATAATTATTATGTTGTCACTTGTATTAAATTCTCCTAAATGCAAAGTGAAATTCCAGACGGGACCCGAGCCTGGAAAAATTAGATTTGTAATATATGCAAAGTTATGCATGGACTTGTGACCAAGCTCACAGACAGGGTCCCGTTTTAAAAAGGCACAAAAATTCGGGTGGCAGATCGACCCAGAATTTCGACAGAGTTTCGGGTTGAAATTGAAAATCTTATATGTGTGTCCTAGGCTTGACACCTATATGCGGGTATGCAGTTGGTTGGGTGAATCATAAAGGGTTCCCCCCTTTTGCGTGACTACCACGATATACGTCTTGCTCTTGCGGGAAATCGGTACGTGTGTACAAGCCATTTGATATACCTGAGTATACATGAATTGCCTCACCATATACCTCGTGGGGACAGTAAGTGTGAGGGAGAATTCGATATACTTCGCGTACGTGAACGAATTCCCTACGATATACCTCCCGTTATGACTTCGGTCAAGCGGTATGATGCGGGGGAACCGTTTGAGATATGTTAAAGGTACTTATCTAATGGAAGGTGAGAGTCATATCACTTACGCTAACTACGCCCAGCCGGACCAGCACCCCTAACGAAGTGACCCTCCAGTTACTGGACAAAATTTGGTCAATAACAATGTTGTTTGGTGATGTTGTGTTAATCATGCATGATTCTCTTATTAGTATCTTATGAGGATGTCTTTTTTGATCATGACAAACAGGGAGCAAAGTATGAGTACCAACAGTACACCAAGTATGGATGGGTGATGCATGAAACATGTGGATATATGTGATCCTAGGTGCACGTGGTGCGAAGTGTACATGGGGAATTTTTTACAAGTGTGTGAATAGAAGCAAAAGCTTGGGGGACACATGGAAAAGGGGAACATGCAAAAATGGGGGGAAATATAAACGCACATAACACTCATGTAAATAGAGTCTAGCCCTCAAAATAAAGTCCCCAGCGGAGTCTCCACGGTGGCCATTCCCAATCCTCGCGGTGGGCGGGATGAGTGAAGATACTAGGTCCCACGCGTCCCTCTCAGGAGCGCTTTGGCCGACGTCGTTGATGAGGTGAAAAATGAAGAGAGATGGAGTCGTCAGTGAATTTTACTCAAAACAGACAAAAGAAAGGAAGCCACCCTGAAGGACATCATCCAAAGACATACTAATGCATACGAAACCAAAATGATTCGAAAAGGGTCCGGAGACTAAGTTACGAAATGGGAAGGTGTTAGGCACCCATTCCGCCCTTACGGTCTCTCATGGGTTTTTGCTAGTTTCCTTTATTTTCCCCGTGATATGTGTGCATGTGTATATATGGTGGAGATAGGAATCCTCTACTTGTATCATGGAAGAGATAAAGCGAGTCATTCGTTGGAATGTTCCTAAATATAATATTAAAAAATAGGATTTATGCGATTATCCTTGCATTGATCGTTATAATGGAACGATAACGCATATGGGATAATATGCTACTAAAAACAAATATATAGAATATAAGAGAATTGAGATTAGAGAAAAATAGAAAATGAGAGAAAAAGTAAAAATAGGACTCGAATCTCGGATTTTACCCTGAGATGCCTACGTAGCCTATAGAGGCATCAAAGTCCATGTAGTTCGCGTGGAAAATGAGGGGGGGGGGGGGGGTTATCCCATAAATCCAATCGGGGGATTCTCTTATTTGTGTGTGTGTGCAAAAAAGTGTTTTAGTTGTGAGAAAAGTGTAAGAAAAGTGTTAGAATTCCCGTTTGGAATTTATGAGAAAACCCTTTTTTTCTTGTTTTTTGGGTTTTTATTTATATGAAAATAAGAGATGTGCAATAATACTAAATAAAAAATATATAAGTAATAAAACAAGTTAATGAGAATTTAAGGGAATTTAAGGAGAGAATTGAGAAAATTGGACCTTCTTGAAGGTCTTGAGCTTGATCTTGAATGTCGGAAAGTAGCCCTTGCACTTGGATGATGATGGAGGGTAGTGAATTCACCATGTTTGATGGAAAGGATGATGAAAAGTGATGGTTGGAAAGGGATTTGGATGTGGAAATCACGCTGCCTTCGAGAAGGATTTTCTGGATTTGCTGAGAGTGATATGTTTCAGATCTGGGATCTTCCTTTCAAATGAGGATAAGACCTCCTTTTTATAGGCCCAGGGACTACCGATCATCATAGCCCTGGTCCTTCCTACCGGCACCTGCCGATAGGCAGGGTCTAGAACCTGCCGTTTGGTAGTGTCTTTCTAGACTTTTCAAAAAATTGACCGCAGAGTGTAAATCGTTGATCCGAATCACGCATGAGGTGGATATTTGGAAAGGTAATTTAGATACCTTAGAAATTCCTTTTGACCGCTCCCAGGTTTGGGAGTTGACATTGGGTCAAATGTTGCTCGGAAGGGGTCGTCGGTCCATGGACAGGGAATTATCAGACGCAAACGGATTGTTCGTTCGCATGGTAAGTCCAAATCGCACACAGGGAGGACCATTGGAAATGTTAGGAGATTTACTTCGACATTCCAAATAATTTGATTCGGTTCGAGGAGTTGACTTTGGTCAACCGGGCCCTGGAGCCTTTGGTGACCTCTTGGAGTAAAACGGATCATTCGTTCGTACCGTAAGTCAGAATCGCACACGAGATGAACCGTTGGAAAGGGTTTCAGTTCCCTTTGAAGAATCATTCAGTCTTGGTCAAGCTAAAGAGTTGACTTTGGTCAAACGGAGCTCGGGACCATCCGGTGGCCTCTAGATTAGGTTTCGGGGGAAAATGGGTCAATCGTCCACATGGTATGTCGGAATCGTGGACGGGATGGACCGTTGGAAATGGGATTCAGGTCCCTTCGAATATTAATTCAGTCTGGGTCGAGATGAAGATTTTGAATTTTGGTCAAATGGCGCCTGAGAATTCCTGATGGCTTCTAGGTCAGGACTCGAGGTATGACCTGGGTTTGTAGTGATGAAGGGAGGTGCTAGGGACCTAAGGAGAGACTAAGGGGTAACGGAATGGGGTGTCTACACCGGTCATAATGTATGCTATAATAAAACCATGTAAAATGGCATCATATTAAATAATATGATTGCATAATATCAGGATAAAAATATGAATCAATCATATGTAAACACTTGAACAACTCAGATGAGTTCGTCAATGAGAATATGATATATTGGGTCTATCACATAGAGATATTAATAAAAGTCATAATCAAAAGTTTTGCGTGAAAATAATATTGAATGCCAAATCACCTACTTGTTGTTTAGTTTTATTGAAAAAGTTTTGTTGAGTCCGTTTAGGTCAAGGTGGTAGTCCGTGTAATTCTGACAAAGAGATAATGTAATTTTGTGTAAGAATAAGGTCTTGAGTTGTTTGAAGTGCGATGGAACTTATAAAATTGCATAGTAAATAAATATCATGATTCAAAATGGAAATAAAGTATGGTTTTAATATTTAAGGTTTCTTAGCTTTTTAAGATTGGTGCTAATACGCTTTTTTGTTCCTAATAATGTCAAAAGATTTAGAAACAGTTTGGGGTGAGAATACCGAAGTTGAAAATTTTCATGGGTTTATGTGCAAAAGTACTTTTAATGTTTAACAATCTATTTTAGGGGATATGTCGTAATAACATTTTGGTTATTCAAAAAAGGTGTTATAATATATCATTTTGAGCAGAGAATAAAAATAATTATTTTAATTTTTGTTTAGAATATTTAGGTGTCATGCGTTCTCGTGCACGGAGTCAAACTACACACGCACTGGATTTAACTCTAGTCGTGCGCGTGGCTTACACTTCATCTTCATCATCTCAAATTATGACTTTAAAGTTTAAAACTTTGACGTTCGATTAAACACATTACAGAAAATAATTTGAGGTGATTCAAAAGAAATTTTTCTTGATTAAAATATAACTTTTAAGGGAAGAGGTTAACATAGTTCCTTCTATACGAACTGTAAAAAATCATAAATTTTGGTTGAATATTCTTCGATTTATAGTGAAATTCAAACCATGGAAGTGGTATGGTTTGGTTTTTGTGTGTATTTAGAACAAAATGAATTTGGTTTTAAGTTCTAATTTATAGTTTACAAAGAGAATTTTGAATTTGAAATTTTAATCGTCGCAATGAAAAAAATCAATTTTCGGGCATGTATGTAGTATATATTGAAATTAAACATTATTGTTGAGTTGCTACGAGTGTAAGGACAAGTATTTCCACCTTGAAACTTGTTCAAGGCCAGGAACACATAATATATAATTAAATCTCAAGCTTTCAATGTTTTTCTAAATTTTGCACCTTAGATTGGTATTTCAGCGTTAAAGATTACATGTAAAATCTTAATTAAATCCTAAAATAGTACAAAAACTACTTCGAATTGAAAGAAATAAGTTATAAACATAAAATGTAATTATACCCAAAAATTCCAAAATTTTGGTTTGGGTTTTGAGCTACTTTTTGTAATGACTCTTCTATACTAAGAGGGGCTTTATATAAGGGAGGTTGTGGGGGTGTTATTGGTCGAAATTCGAATGGCTTTTAGGTGGTGTAATGAGAAAAACTCTTGAAGAATGTTTAAGGTGTAAAAATGGGTAGGTTTATCCTAGACTACCATTGGCTCCTATGGTGTTTAGTTGGCATTATTATTAGTCAACTAATAAGGAAGATGAAAATTGTTTTAGGTTTTCGCCCCTAAAGTTTTTTTGCTAATTTTAAAGGCCTTTTTTCCTTTATTTTCAAACTTTTGGGGTCATTGTGTAATTTCCAAAACACAGGGGAGTAATATGAGGGGCTGATTTGTAACTTTAATATGTAATGATGTTTTTTGAAGGAAATTTTAGAATGCATAGTTCATTAAGTTTGGTTAAAAGTCAACTGAAACTTTAGGGTTGTTTTGTAATTTTTGAAACTTTAATGTAACTTTGGAATTTATGTTTTGAAAGGTTCCTGTTGGTAATAATCCAAAAAAAATCTACAATCTTTATATGTTAAGATAAGATTATTTATTCTTTTATTATTTATATAAAGATAATCTATATGCATTTCTTTGTACGGGTCTTACATGAAAGATCTCTTTTTACCACTCTTGAGGAACACGAGGATGGTAAGGTCACCTTTGGTAACATAAGTAAGTCTAGAATTATTAGTAAAGTCATAATTGATTTTTTTGGGTTTCGAAAACTAGAAAATGTCTTGTATGCTAATGGACTTAAAAAAAATTTGATTCGTATTAGCCAACTTTGCGGAAAAAAACTTGCAGTTAAGTTTAACAGATCGAGTGTAACGTATATGATAAATATGGTAAAACTATACTTCAGGTTTGAGGAGTAGTGATAATTGAGATGGGATCATTCAAAAGTCTTCATTTGTTTGCAATAGTGTCAAGGTCTCTCCAGTCGACTTTTGGCATCAAAGACTAGGCCACATCAATTTTAGACTTCTCGAGTGCCTAGCTATAAAAGACCTAGTTCGTGGCTTCCCGTCATTAAAAAAATCAACTTCCACCGTTTACGGTACATGTCAACTTAGGAAGAATATTAAGAGTACTCATAATAAGTTGAATTCTATTACCACCTCTCGTGTCCGAAAATTGATTCACTGGACCTTATGGGTCCCACTCATACAAAGAGTATAGGAGGAAATAGATATATTCTAGTGATGGTAGATGACTTTTCAAGATATTAAATTTTTGAATTTTTGAGGGAAAATACCGACACGGTTGAATTTTTTACAGTAAAATATCGAATTCTTAAAAATTAAGATTGTATAACTATAAACCGCTTTCGAAGTGATAATGGCACAAAATTTAAGGCATTCAGTTTGAACTCTTTTTGTTACGAAGTTGGTATTATGCATGAACTTCGACGCTTTGTACCCTTTAACAAAATGGCATTGTTGAGAGAAATAATTGAACGATTAAGGAAATGGAAAGGTTCATGCTTCTTGATCGAAAAGTGCCTAGAATATTTTAGGCAAAAGCATTAAGTACCGTGTGTCATATGATGAATAGGGTGTACTTACCTCCCATACTAATAAAACTCCATATGAATTGTTGACAGATAACAAACCTAACCTAGTCTATTTTTAAGTTTTTGGAAGTCCTTGCTACATCCCAAGGGATATAGAACTATTAGGAAAACTCTACTCGATGAGTGATGAGGTTATATTTTTAGGTTATTCATCAAACAGTAAATCTTATAAAGTTTATAATTTTGCTGGCTCTAAAGTCATGGAATCAATAAATTTAACTCTTAAAGATGATGTTTTCGCTATATTTTTTTAATTCAATGACAATCCTTACTGTGAGAGAAATACACCCCCCGGTTGTTGATCATATTGATTCTCATAAAGATTTGGTGGACCCCACACTTGATAAAATGGATCCATCATATTGGGTTCACAAAAGTCATGGCTCCTCCAATATTATTGGGAATACTGACTTAGGTATCAAGAATAGAGATCACCTTGAAAATAAGATTACCTACTTGTGTTATACCTCTAAAATTGAACCCAAAATTTTTGAAGAAACACTCCAAGATGAACATTGGATAAATTCTATGCAAGAAGAGTTGATTCAATTTCAAAAGAATGATGTCTGGGAATTGGTTCTGTGACCTAGCAATTTTAACGTTATTGACACCAAATGGATTTTCAAAAATAAAATGGATGAAAGTGGTGTTATGGTTCAAAATAAAGCTAGGTTAGTTGCTGAAGGGTACACCTAAATAGAAGGTTTCAATTTTGATGAGACATTTCTCGTGCTACAAGGTTAGAGTTCATTCGCCTTTTTCTAGACATTGCATGTCATGTAAAATTTAAGCTTTATCAAATGTATGTCAAGAGTGCATTTCTTAATGGAATTATTCAGGAGGAAGTCTATGTGGAACAACCAAAAGGGTTCGAATACCCTAAGAACCGAAACCATATTTTCTAATTGAAGAAAGCCCTATATGGTTTAAAGCAAGCACCACGTTCTTGGTATGTGAGGCTTAATTCTTATCTCCTTGATCATGGCTTCATGAGAGGAGAAGTAAACATGACGTTATTCATTCATCGGGATAGGAGTGTTATTCTTTTTACTTAAGCATAAGTTGATGGCATAGTTTTTTTTCACGTAAAAAACATACCCACCTCTTTGCAAAAGAAATGCAAAGTGAGTTTGAAATAAGTATAGTAGGCGAGCTTACTTACTTGCTAGGTCTTCAACTGCATCAACTCGATAGTGGGATTTTTTTGTCTCAATCTAAGTATGCGATAGATTTAGTGAAGAAATTTAATATAGACGCCGGTAAGCATACGCGTGCCCTCATGAGTTCACCTTTTAAGCTTAGCAAAGACACCAAAGGAAAGGATGTAGAGCACACCCTTTTTAGAAGTATCGTAGGTAGTTTACTCTACCTCATTGCTAGTTGTCCTAGTATTTCCTTTAGTGTAGGAGTTTGTTCCCGTTATCAGGTTAACCAAAAGGAGTCACATTTACTTTTCGTTAAATAAATAGTCAAATATGTAAGTGGAATCATGTCTTTTGGGATTTAGTACTTCTTTGACACAAATGATTGTCTATCGGCATTTTGGAATGCTGAGTTAGCAAGAGATGTTTATGAATACAAAAGCATGTCGGGTGGATGATTTTATTTTGGGAGTGCACTTTTCTCTTAAATGAGTAAAAACCAAAAGTCCATTTCTTTATCCACGATGGAAGTCGAATATATTTCCTCTACAAGTCATTGCACACAACTCATTTGGATGAATATTGGAAAACTACGGTATTTCCCAACGCATAATGACTATTTATTGTGATAATATGAGTAACATTCATATATCCTAGAATCCTGTCCAACATTCTAGATAAAGAACATTATGATTCGTGAGCACTCTATCCATGAATTTGTTGAAGAGAAAGTCATTTCCTTAAGCTTTGTAGGTACCGAACATCAATTTGATGATATCTTCACCAAACCTTTAGATTATCCATAGGGGTTTGCTCCATTGATTGTGTTCAAAGTTATTTATCTAGTTTAGGGTGAGATTTATGTCTATCCTTTTCCCTATGAACTAGATTATGTTTTTTTTAAATATTTTATTCAAAAATAAAAAAATATATTTTTATTTTCTTGTGGCTTTTCAAAAATCAAAAAACAATTTCTCTATTTTTTCCTTTAGGATATGGCTGTGAATTATTTGGGTCACAATATCATTCCATTGTCATGTGTCTTACCATACGTAGCAGCTATTGATGTCGTCTCACTTGTGCCTTTTATGCATTATAATGACGTTTTGATGCTCATTTATGATATCTCTTTTTATGTTGCCCTCAATTCATTACTGATAAGCACCCAAAACTGTACATTTTATACCCCGAATAGACGTACTTTAGTTGTTAATTCTCGACAATATGGGTCTTATGTGCTTAAATGTTTATCTTGTAGGTCAAATGCACGTTTGCGATGTCAAAAGCTTTGGAGCTAAATACTCTTATCCCGTAACCTAGCCTACCCAAACCTAGCCTAAACTGTCCCAAACCGTGTGTGTGTTGAGTTTGTGCCATTTTATCAATTTTTAGATTTTTAGTTTGTGTCATTTTATTATTTTTAGATTTTTAGTTTCAGTAATTTTTATTTTTAGGATTGATTTTAAATTTATTTAGTATTTTATAGGTTTTGTTTTCTATTTTATTTTATTAGTATAATTTTATTTTATTTTGATTTTTCTTAGTTTTTAGTTTATTAGGATTAGTTTTAGGAGTTTATTTTTAGTTTATTGTATTTTATATTTTTTTAGAACTTTAATTTCCAATTAGATTCTAAGTTTTTATTTCTTTTGTTTTATTTTAGCTTTTATATAAGCTTAGGATTTTATTTTATTTTTGATATTTTTTATTTTTTTATTGTTTTTTAGTTTTTTTTTATTTAGATTTTATTTTTTAGTTTTAATTTTTTTTATTTGAGTCGTTATTTTATTTTTAGAATATGAATTTAATTTTTAGATTTTTAGTTTTTATAGTTTTTATTAGTTAGATTTTATTTTTATTCTTATTATTTTTGGGTACAATTTTAACACACACACAAACATCCTACACCACACGCACACAACCCCTTATCCTACACTTATCCTAAACCCACATAACCCTATCCTACACCCACTCACACACAATCCTCACCCAACTCATCTTCTTCCCCAAACCCCACTATCTCTTTCTCCCTCCTCTCACCAACACCCATAACCACCATTAACCCACCAAAACCTTCCACACTCCATCCTCTCTCTAAACAAACCCAAATCGGGCAGCCCCCAACCCGTCGCCCCACCTCCGGCGACGGAAACCTCCGCCCAGCAACCTCTCTACCCTCTACCCCTGCTCCCCTTACGCCAGAGTAACCCCAAACCCGTGTAGAAATCCCAAGCTCTAACCCTCTTGTCCCAACCTTCCTCAGCTCCGGGGAGCTCACCAACCACCAGCGCCGGAACCCACCTGCTCGCGTCCGGTAATACCCGATCCAACCGCCGGCGACATCCGGCCAGCAGCTCTAACCCATACCCGGAGACTTGACCCCCAGCCGACCAGCTCCGACGGGTGACATAATCGAGCGGCTATCCAACCCAAAACTGCCACCTTCGCCCGACCTAAACCCACTTCCATATTAGACCCAAAATCCTTTTCCTCAAGACACGATTTCTCTTAGCTGCCAAAATTAGAGAAGAGTAATCAAACCAAAATAAAAATGAAAACGAAATGTTTGCTGTCCTATATCTATAATCAATATTATTTTAAGTCCTAAAAGTACATAATCTAAAATAAAAACCCATGTGACTTAAACCACTTAAACCATTTTATCAATTTTACTCCCAACTCTTCTTACCTCACCCAAATTCCAAAACTACCCCAAATCAGATTCTACCCTCATTCACATTCTCATAACCCTCACCCACCCTTCCCACATGACCTCACCCTTTCCATACTCACTCAAGCCAATTCCCAAAATTACCCATGCTCCATGTGCCTACTATAAATGAATATGAAGACCCCATTTTAAAGCTATCTAGAAGCTTTTGGAGAGAATAATAGAGAGAGAAAATGGTAGAGAGAATTAGATAGAAAAACACCATTTTAATTTTTTTTGTAGTTTAGTTGTTTTTTCATAAATTGAGTGTTGTAATTAATTGAGATGATTGAAGAATTGAAGAATTAATGCAATTGAAGGCAATTTTGGTTTGATTACTCCTCTCTAATTTTCATTTTATGCTCTTACTAATTTTTATTGGATGATGATTATGGAGGGCTAATCACCTCATTCAAGGGGTGATTGAAACCCTCATGAATCCAAATCAAATTAGTTTGTAAATTTAATTTTGATAATTTCCTTTGAGTTGTATATTTGATCCCCACTTTATTTTCACATTGAGAAATGGAAAATCAACCTTGAGAAAGGTATGAAAATTTAATTAATATTTGATCAAGTGGTTTAAGATAGAGATAGACCTATCATTTTATTTTAATATTAATCTAATTTTCATCTACTCTTGATTTCATTAATTTCTTTCAATTTAAAATTAGTTGGACAAATTCTTCCTAAGGGATGATTTGTTTGATTAATTTTAATTCAATTAGAGTAGTGCTTGTGGGAATTAAATTTGCTTTTCTACAAGAGTATTTAATTAATTCACTAGTTTAATGAGAATTAGCTTTTGAATTAATTAAATATTTTGGAAATTGATGAAATTAAAATAATGCAAGTTTAGTTGATTTGGGGAATTGAGGGTGGATTTCTCTTCCCTTGATTATTTTTGAAAGCGTAAGAAACCCCGGATGGTGATTTTCTCAATTAAAATCAAAGTTAATAATTTCCTTTTTATGTAAAACACGAGATGATGCGGAAGCGTATATAAGTGATGGTTCAACAAATAAACAAAGCCGAATTTTAATTTCTTCAAAACAAATTAAAATAAGTTAATCCAAGTCCTAGAATTTGCCTAAGTCATAATTTTCAATTATCCAAAGTTAGGCGAAACCAATTTTAGCAAATGACTTGAATAAACCAAATTTACCCAATATTTAATTTAGTCCCAAATTAAATGAGTGTGATAATTAAACCAAATTTTATCTTGAATTTATTCTAAGCATGCATTCTAAATTATGATGCAAGATAAAATAAACAATATCACACTACGCCGAGATGTACGAGGAAAAACCCAAGACGGGAAACAACCTTGGACGGCCCTAGCCACAAGTCCACTAGATATGGAATTACAATTACAAGACAGATAGACTTACAACGACTGAATCGATCCCTCTCAAGCCTCGACGCTTCTTCTCGTAGAAACCTCTTCCTAGCGAACAACATCGGAACACCACCGCGGTCTCGGAATCCACCGATGGGACTTTATATGGTCACCGTCACCCAAGCATGGAGCCTTTCTCCAAGTGGGTAGAATCTTCAACAAAAAGTCTTCTTCTTTGATGGATGTAGAAGCAAACCAAAACTTCTCTTCTTGAATTCGGTAGAGATAAACCGGTGCCAAAACTCCAAGTAAAGATATGTATATAGAACTTGGATAAACAACTATTGGGTGTAAACACTAGAGTGTGTAGGATTTTTCATTAAAGAATAACACTCAAAACTTGATCTTTTTCCTTAAACAAATTTTCTCTCAAAACACTCTCTAGGAGTTTGTATGGTATGAAAAAGATACCCTTCAAAAATGATTCCCGTCCTTAATAAAGCCTTAAAAAATCAGTTAAGAAACAAGTGGGGAAATGGGGTGAAAAGTGCCAAAAACTGCTCAAAACTGTTCCCGCCTGGCATCTCGTTCGAACGAACTTGACTCTCGTTCGAACGAGACTTCTAACGAGCGACCAGACTGGACTTGTTAGAAACTCGTTAGATATCTCGTTAGAACGACCAAACTCGTTCGAACGACATATCGAACGACTGACCAGTTTAGGTTCGTTGGCAAACTCGTTCGAACGAAACCTCGTTAGAACGAAAAACTCGTTCGAACGACATATCGAACGACTGACCAGTTTAGGTTCGTTGGCAGTCTCGTTCGAACGAAACCTCGTTAGAACGAAAAACTCGTTCGAACGAGATTTCGAACGACTTCCAAAAAAATTTCTAAAATTCAATTTTTGGCCCAGAAACTTTATGTACTTTATTTTAAAGTTTCAATTAAATTATTCTGAAAGTAAACCATGGTTTTTTATTAAACCTAACACCCAAATAAAATTTTGTTCCAAGCTCCTATATAAATATAATTACATTCATACCTTGGGAGCATGGAACCTTAGTTGATGACGTAGAAACAAGGCACACAAACCGGCATTTTGATGAAGCTTTAAATTCTTTGCCACTACGTCTTCAATACATACTTCATAGGCTTGAGAATATTACAATTAAATACTATCCTATGAATAAATGTTTTTGTCCGGAATTCAGCCAAAACTACATATGGATTCAATTGGAAATTTGTGTCCTTACAAATCTCCCCTTTTGGCTATTCCGGGACAAAAACCAAACAAAAATCCTAAAGGGCCGTCAAGCTCACTAGACTCAAAACATAACCCGCCCAATCTTGACTCAACCCAAGGATTAAACACTTTGCCTTTTAAAGTTTCCGCTTTAGTAGAATACCTACACACTTAAGCAAACTCATCAAATGCATAGGGAATATCAAAATATATTAATCGCAATTAATTAATTACTCCCCCTAAAATAATTCTCCCCTTTATCAAACAATGACATTTACTTAGAAAGACGTCTCCCCCTAAGATAAATCTCCCCCAAACTAAGATGCGATAATAATAGGATTAGATACCATTTCTCCCCCTATCATCGTTCTCCCCCTTTTTGTTCGGGAATAGGCAAAGGATAAAGAACTAATAAACAGCATGTGGAAGCTTAAAGTGAAAAGACATGAAAGCATATGGGGAATAAAAGCAAGGCAAAGACAAATAAATATCATATATATAGATACTAAAAATATACCAATAGAGCACTTGCATATATACATAGATATAAACACACACATGACACAAAATACAATAAGTTTGCACACTCGTATGGCAAAAATGTGTCATATGGAAACGAAAGTGTAGGGGTGTGTACTAGCAACAATTAAATTTAGACCCAAACACTTAAGAAACGTTCACGGAGTTCTCATTTGAATGCAAACTTCATCACAGTTAAATATAACCTCATGTGACAATATAAAGAGTGAACTCAATGAACAAACATACACAATGCATACAAGCCTAGCATGATGATGATTCTATAAACCAAATAGAGTCATGACATTAAAGACAACTAGGATAAACAGACATTGTGTAAACCGTTGATATACCATCCAATTCTCCCTCAATGAGCATATATATTCTTTTGTTTTTGAATGAATATATCAAACAAACATAGGCCTTGGCAATTGCTTTCTGTTTAATGCCAAATATTCTGTTTTTAGGCCTTTGGATCACGTATTTCTTTTAGATCCAATCAACGGTGGCTTACTATCGCAAAGGATTTAATTCATCCTTTCGGAGTCCTTCCCCGTGCATATATTAATTTATCATGTTTTCATTTTTCACACAAATCTCACATGCAACGGATTTTGACATGCACTAGTCCTCCTAGGTCATAGATATGTAGATAACTAGATTGATAGGAGAACACCTCAAAAAGCTCAAATATAACATGTGACATTAAGATTTCAAAAGAGCTCGTGCATGTGTGAATAGAGGCATATAGAAATAGAATCCATTTAAACAATACAAAATCCAACTACTCCATATAAAGCATGGTAAAGAACATTTTAAGGATTGAAAATCTAAACCAATAGTTCTAGCCACGTGGGAGCGTTAAAGAAGGGATTCAAACACAAGTATATGCCACATAAAGTGTGTCAAACTAAAATACACACAAAATAATTTTTTTTTGAGTTTTTAACATTTTTAATCAAAAATAAATATTTACTCAAAAGGACAAACAAAAATCATTTGTATTTTTCATTAAGCTTAAATGAAATAAATAAAACACAAATGATAAACAAAAATCTTTTTATATTTTTCAATTAATTCAAACACAAAATATAATACAAAAAGATAAACAAGTAAAGATTTCTAGCATGGGATATGAAATAAGGCTATGACTAGAAAATGACTAAACAAGCATACATTTAGCATATGAATATAGCATGAAGTACAAACGCTAAAGTATGCAAACACTAACACATTCATCCATTAGATTTAGCAAGGGAGGAAGCATGTGAAAGTAAATGAGAATCAAAATCCCTTTTTTGTAAGGCAATCAAGTCGGATTTCCTAACCCAAATTAATGAAGAATGACTATCTTGGGGTGTAGGAGCTTTAACTACCGTGGTTACTTTACTATGGGATTTTCTAGGAATTATTTTAAGATCAAAACAATATTTCCTAAGATGACCTTTTCGACCACAAAGAGTACAAGTAAGAACATGTCGAAAAGATTTGCCTAAGGAGTGATCTTTAAAAGTATTCCTAGTTGATTCTCCTAAAACATTGGTTTGGGCATTATGAGTAAATTCATTACAAGGATTGAAGCCTAAACCACAAGTGTCATTTTTAATTTGGACCGTTCCTAACATTTTATCTAGTTTTTCTGAACGACATTCCAAATCAAATTTGACATTACTAGAATCTTTTAATTTATTTTCCAATTCTGTAATGTTAGATTCTAGTAAAACATTTCGCTCTTCAAAAACAAGAAGCTCCTTTTTCAAGGATTCCATTAAACCCCTAAGGCTATCTCTTTCGCCTTCTACATAATCAAGCTTCTCTTGAAGAGTCCTCACATGTGTCCTAAGGTCTTCTATTAAGGCACTATCATCAACGACCTTGACACTCTTTCTTAAACAAGCTTCTAACTTCAAATTAGTTCTTTTCAAATTAATAGATTCTTTATATAATTCATGAAAAGCATTTTGAAGTTCACTCACATCAACCTCTTCTTCATTTTCACTCTCTCTTTCTTCTCCACTCTCACTATCATTAAAAACAAGGGAATCATGAACAATGACCTTGGAAGTGGCATGTGCTATCGTGTCATCAATCGATGAGTTCTCATTATCACTCACATGACTAGCCATAAAAGCCATAAAATTTTTCTTAGTGGGGGAATCGGGCTTTTCTTCCTTATCACTATCACTAAGGGTTGCATTATATGCAGTGGGTCGTTTACCCTCTTTCCTTAGTTTAGTGGGGAACTCATAAGCTCGATGGATATAACCTTCACAACCAAAACACTTGTTAGACTCGTCCCTATCTAAATTGTCATTACTAGGTTTAGGGATCCTCTCGGATTTAGAAATATTCTCGCTTTTATCATGTTTAGAAGTATCAAATTTCTTAAAATCATTTTTAAATTTAAGAAATTTTCTAAATTTGCGAGCAAACAAAGCCATATCTTCCGAGTCACTTTCACTATCGCTCTCTACTACTTGTTTGACCTCTTTTCGGGCTTTTAAAGCAACACCCTTTTCAATTTTCTTTTCAGTTTTAGAGGGAAACATATCTAGTTCATAGGTTTGTAAATCACCTACAAGCTGTTCTAATTTCGTAGAGGCTAAAGTGGGTAAAGAATTTAAAACGGTCACTTTAGGAATAAATCTATCGGGTAGGGACCTCAAAATTTTCTTTACAACACGGTCGTCAGGTATTTTCTCTCCCAAGTTAAAGGATGAATTAACAATATCAGAAAGTCTAGCATAAAATTTATCAAAAGTTTCTTTTTCATCCATTTTGATAATTTCAAATTGAGTGGTGAGGTTTTGGAGTTTTGAAGCTTTAACGACACTAGTTCCTTCATGAGTTAATTGTAAAATATCCCAAGCTTCTTTAGCGGTTTCACACGTCATAATACGTCGGAATTCATCCGGTGCGACAGCGCTAAATAAGGCATTTAAACCTCGGGAATTAAAGTTAGCAAGTTTAAACTCATTTTCAGTCCATCTATCGGCGGGTTTGATAACACGTTCATTTTCAACTAAATATGTTGGTGGGGAGTACCCGTTAACAACAGACATCCAAACTCTGTCGTCGATAGATTTTAGTGCCGATTTCATTCGCGCTTTCCAATACGCGTAATTTGAACCATCGAAAATAGGAAATTTTGAAAATGGGGAAAAATCCATTTTAGCCAAAAAATTAAAAGATCTTAACGAAATAATTTATCGTTTTTGGCTCTGATACCAATTTGAAAGCGTAAGAAACCCCGGATGGTGATTTTCTCAATTAAAACCAAAGTTAATAATTTCCTTTTTATGTAAAACACGAGATGATGCGGAAGCGTATATAAGTGATGGTTCAACAAATAAACAAAGCCGAATTTTAATTTCTTCAAAACAAATTAAAATAAGTTAATCCAAGTCCTAGAATTTGCCTAAGTCATAATTTTCAATTATCCAAAGTTAGGCGAAACCAATTTTAGCAAATGACTTGAATAAACCAAATTTACCCAATATTTAATTTAGTCCCAAATCAAATGAGTGTGATAATTAAACCAAATTTTATCTTGAATTTATTCTAAGCATGCATTCTAAATTATGATGCAAGATAAAATAAACAATATCACACTACGCCGAGATGTACGAGGAAAAACCCAAGAGGGAAACAACCTCGGACGGCCCTAGCCACAAGTCCACTAGATATGGAATTACAATTACAAGACAGATAGACTTACAACGACTGACTCGATCCCTCTCAAGCCTCGACGCTTCTTCTCGTAGAAACCTCTTCCTAGCGAACAACCTCGGAACACCACCGCGGTCTCGGAATCCACCGATGGGACTTTATATGGTCACCGTCACCCAAGAATGGAGCCTTTCTCCAAGTGGGTAGAATCTTCAACAAAAAGTCTTCTTCTTTGATGGATGTAGAAGCAAACCAAAAATTCTCTTCTTGAATTCGGTAGAGATAAACCGGTGCCAAAACTCCAAGTAAAGATATGTATATAGAACTTGGATAAACAACTATTGGGTGTAAACACTAGAGTGTGTAGGATTTTTCATTAAAGAATAACACTCAAAACTTGATCTTTTTCCTTAAACAAATTTTCTCTCAAAACACTCTCTAGGAGTTTATATGGTATGAAAAAGATACCCTTCAAAAATGATTCCCGTCCTTAATAAAGACTTAAAAAATCAGTTAAGAAACAAGTGGGGAAATGGGGTGAAAAGTGCCAAAAACTGCTCAAAACTGTTCCCGCCTGGCATCTCGTTCGAACGAACTTGACTCTCGTTCGAACGAGACTTCTAACGAGCGACCAGACTGGACTCGTTAGAAACTCGTTAGATATCTCGTTAGAACGACCAAACTCGTTCGAACGACATATCGAACGACTGACCAGTTTAGGTTCGTTGGCAAACTCGTTCGAACGAAACCTCGTTAGAACGAAAAACTCGTTCGAACGACATATCGAACGACTGACCAGTTTAGTTTCGTTGGCAGTCTCGTTCGAACGAAACCTCGTTAGAACAAAAAACTCGGTCGAACGAGATTTCAAACGACTTCCAGAAATTTTTCCAAAATTAAATTTTTGGCCCAGAAACTTTATGTACTTTATTTTAAAGTTTCAATTAAATTATTCTGAAAGTAAAACATGGTTTTTTATTAAACCTAACACCCAAATAAAATTTTGTTCCAAGCTCCTATATAAATATAATTACATTCATACCTTGGGAGCATTGAACCTTAGTTGATGACGTAGAAACGAGGCACGCAAATCGGCATTTTGATGAAGCTTTAAATTCTTTGCCGCTACGTCTTCAATACATACTTCATAGGCTTGAGAATATTACAATTAAATACTATCCTATGAATAAATGTTTTTGTCCGGAATTCAGCCAAAACTACATATGGACTCAATTGGAAATTTGTGTCCTTACAATTTTTCTCTCATTTAATTACACTCTCACTCATTTCCATCACTCACTAGTATTTTTGTCACACTTTATTTTAGTTTGATTACTCTTATTTTCGTTATTAGTCTTAGTCATATTCACTCATTCTCAAAACTTGTTTTAATATTGAAAAAGCATAAAAAAATAGAAAAATATAAAACAAAAAAAAATAATTAGAAAAAGTGACTTGCACAAATTTTTTTCTTATGTATTTCATCCTTGAAGTTGGTTTGATAATACCTTACTTACCTCTATATTTTTAGTGTTTTATATTTGACATAGGTATTTGAGGATTTTGATTAGCTTGGTTCCATCGACGACATACATACAAAATCAAGCTAAAACCAAATGGCGTCGTTTCCACTTTGAGGAGTTCGAGGCACTCGAGAAGGAATTGTGCTTGTCGTTCATTTAGTTCATATTTTTCATTTTTTTAGTACTACTTTTCATTTTCCTAGAAGTTGTGTATTAGGACCTTATTATATATTGGCTTGTATTGCGGTGCTTGGAGACACCAATATTTTTTCATTTTTATTTTTGCATTAAAATTGTAATAAAAGAAGATAAGCGTGATAGGGAAACCGGATAAGGTAGAGAGAGGGCGTCCAAAGGCGAGGATTTAGAAGCCTCTCTACCTTGGGTCGGTAGGACTCCCGGGGCCGACTGAGATTGGTGTATTCTCCCCCCAGTCGACTCAACATTTTCGGCATCCCACGGCCTAAAAATCGTGGGAGGTACATCTCTTATACCCTCGCGCCCTCTTGTTAGCGAGTTCATATCTTGTGTGCTCCTCCGTGCTCTTGTGTGAATTTAATTCTTGCACTTAATTTTGAATGGAATGATGCATTAAATTGACTAAGACCTACACCCGGTCACTCACGAGAAGGGATTTCATCACCCAACTCAATCACTTATCCTTTGTGTGCTACCCTAGCCATCACTAATTTAAAATTAATCAACTAGATAGCCCATAGGATACGGTGTTCGTAGGCCCCTTTTTTATCATTTTGACTTGTAGGATAACTCGTAGAGTCCTCTCCACCGGGCAAACCCTCGAACGGTTCGCTTTGCGGCACGAAAGTGTCAGGGAAACTGGGTTTTAAGTGCGGCCGCCCAGTAAAATGGGTTTGTGCTGTCCCCAACGTTGTACCGGCCGATCGTTTTGTCGTAGTAGCTTTGTGGAGAATCTCTGTGGCAAGCCTCTTGGCATCTTGTGATTAAAGTAGGAACACACATTTTGCAAAAGGCGATCACTCATATAAATTCCGTGTTTTTTATCACCCGCGGATTTCATTAAAATTTGACTACCCCTCTCATTAATTTTCAAGATAAAAAATTGGTTATGTGCTAGTAGGGATTTTTCCTTTAATTGTGTGTGTCCAATTCCTTTTTCGATAGTCCATTTTAGTGCTTTCGTCCAAATTCTTCGAGTCCAAATTTTCCCCCACCCTTGTTTCTTCCACAAAAATCCAAAAATATTTTCTTTTCTTATTTTTATAAAAAAAAGCTCAAAAATATTTTCTTCTCCTTTTCCTCATATAAACAAAACTCTAAAAATATTTTCTTTTCCAAAAAAAATCCAAAACTCCAAAAAGAATCCCTCTTTGCATGCCCACGTGGAACCGAGTTAATCGTCGATTAATTCGTTCACGTAGTCTTTCTCCCGTCTCGTCCACCTTAGATAACCAAGTTTTCCCCTTACTTCTTCCATTCCACCGATCACTTTGAGTTGTCCCCGAGTCGACATCTCTAATTCCATCATTCATCCACCCACCATGGCTGAAGAGCGTGCCTTAAGGGATTATTTTGCCCTGATAATGGCCACCCCACCATCTTGCATAGTTCTTCCACCCACCCCGGCGGATCAATTCGAAATTCACTTGGTGACCATTTCCATGTTGCCCAATTTCCATGGTCTTGAGCGTGAGTCTCCATACACTCACTTGCAAAAATTTCTCACGGTTTGCGCTACTTTCAAAAATCAAAACTTAGATGAAGAAAATGTTCGCCTTCGTTTGTTTCTATTTTCTCTCCATGATAAATAATCCATGTGGCTACATTCCTTATCACAGGATTCTATCCATACATCGGAACAACTTGTGAAGAAGTTCATGTCTAAGTTTTATCCCATAAGTAAGACCAATGAGGTTCGCCAAGACATTCAAGATTTTCGCCAAAAGCCCACCGAGTAATTTTGTGAAGCATGGGGCCGTTTTCAAGATTATATCAATAGTTGCCCACATCATGGTCTCGAGAAGAGTTGCCTCATGAATAGTTTTTACAATGGTCTCATTCCTTCCACTCGCACCATGATTGAGTCCATGCACAAAGGCAAATTCATGCACTTAACTCCCACTGTCGCCTATAATTCTCTCCTTGAATTAGGCGATGACTCCCAAGATTGGGAGGACACCAATGAATTTTCGAGATCCAAACCACCACGAGTAGGTAGCACTTATGAGGTTAAAAATTATCCCGATTTTAAATCCTTGCTCCATGGCTTAAACACTTTGACTAAGACTATTGATGCTCTCAGTTGTTCTCTTTCTAAACAAGTGATGAATGTCAACGAGTCTAGTCCTTCTTGCCATGTCTGTTTAAGTCATGATCATTTATCTCATTTGTGCCCCCTTATTCAAGATGATCCTGAACCCACTCTTGCCCAAGCGTGTGCCTTTGATACCACTCGAAAACCCGCACCACCGTTATTTACTTATAATTCGAATAATAGGAACCATCCCTATTTTTCTTATAAGTACGACAATCACCTTGCTCCATCACAACCATAACAACATGTTGGTGGTCCACCCGAGTTTCATCAAAACCCACAAAGGCAACATCGCCCTCCTATCCAACATCACCATTCTCTTTACCACCAATAAAACCATCCATCATCCTTTGTCCCCCAAGGAGGACCGTACCACCCCAATCATCAAATTATCCCTGTCCCACCTCCGTCCTACGAGTATTCCCATCCGCTTAGTTTTAACCGAGAGTTGGTCCCCCAACCCCCTTATACCCCTCCACCTCCTTCATCCAACTCCTCTATTGAGAATCTTGTCACTCAATTCATCACGACTCAACAACAAACCACCCAAGTACAGACTCAAGCCATCCAACGGCTTGAGCAACGTCTTAATCAGTTCGAGTCTGAGCGAGAGAAAGGTCATTTTCCGAGTCAACCCATTATTAACCCTAAGGGGAATGGAAAGTAGTCGGCTTATGAGGTTGGATCCCCTTCCACTCCACCCACATACCAAGCGAACATGAAAGCGGTGAGTACTCTACGATCCGATAAATAGGTTGACAATGGTGTTGATGCTCCCATCCCACCCACCCAGATTTACCCATTAGAAACACTCCCTAAGGTCCCACCTTCCCATAAAGCCACCGACAAGAATGCCTCTAAATCTACTGAGGCCACCACTGCTTTTGTCCCTAGAGCTCCCTTCCCTCATAGGTTGGCTCCAACAAAGAAAGCTCAACAATTTAATGAAATCAAGCAAGTTTTTCAGAATGTTCACATAAACATTCCATTCCTCACCGCGATCTAACAAGTTCCTTCTTATGCAAAATTCTTGAAGGACTTGTGCACTGTCAAGCGAAGGACGAATGTGCCTCGTGATGCCTTTATCACTGAGCAAGCCACGTCCCTCATCCATGAGAATGGTATTGTGAAATATAAAGACCCTGGTCGTCCCACTGTCTCTTGCATGTTAGGAGATTAGTTCTCTACTCGGGCTTTGCTTGATCTTGGAGCTAGTGTTAATTTTCTACCTTACTCTCTCAACCTCGAGTTAGGTTTATAAAACATGAAACCTACACGGGTTACTCTTCAACTTGCAGACCGTTCTGTGAAATTGCCTAAAGGAATCGTTGAAGATGTTTTGGTGAAAGTGTCTGACTTTTACTACACTGTGGATTTCATCATCCTCGACACTCCTGCTCCCGACCCAACCAATATTCCTATTATTTTGGGTCACCCCTTTTTGGCAACTGCCAATGCCATCACCAATTGTCGAGATGGGTCAATGAATCTTTCTTTTGGTAACATGACCGTCGAAGTCAATATTTTCCACCTCATGCAACAACCGGCCGATGTTGATTCCATTGATGAGGTGTGCATGATTGACTCCTTAGTCCAAGAGCTGTTGGATACCACCTACCCAGAAGATCCTATCCACCAATATTTGGCTCACTTTGGTTCCGACTTTGATATTGATTCTTCCATCTCCGAGGTCAATGCCTTGTTAGATTCTACACCACTGCTGGACACTTCCACTTGGGTTCCTCCATTTGAGCCTCTACATGTCGATACTCTTCTTTCTGTGGATGACCCAGTCAACTCGTGTCCCGATATTCTCCCGGACTCTATTTCTGCGTCTGAGTCTCATGCATCTCCTGAGCCACCACCTAGTTTGGAGCTTAAGCCATTACCTGCTGAGTTGAAGTATACCTTCTTAGGCCTAAACCAATATCACCCCGTCATTATTGCTTCTGACTTGACACCGGATTAAGAAGAGAAATTGGTACACACTCTCACTCAACATAACACTGCTTTAGGGTGGACCATTCTGACATTCAAGGTGTCAGCCCCAATGTCTGTAGCCACCACATTCATTTAGAGGAGAATGCCAAGACCTCTCGTGAGCCACAACGCCGACTCAATCCGGCAATGAAAGAGGTCGTTAGAGCTGAAATTTTAAAATTGCTTGATGCTGGTATTATCTACCCCATTTCAGATAGCCAATGGGTCAGTCCCATTCATGTGGTGCCTAAAAAGTTAGGCGTCACCGTTGTCAAAAATAGTGACAATGAGCTTGTGCCTACCCGCATACAAATCGACTGGCGTGTTTGCATTGATTATAGAAAGATCAATGCTGTCACTCGCAAAGACCACTTCCCTCTCCCATACATTGACCAGATGCTTGAACGCTTAGCGGGCCATGCTTACTACTGCTTCCTTGATGGATATTCAGGGTACAACCAAATACCTATTGCCCCTGAAGACCCAGAAAAAACTATCTTTACCTTTCCATTTGGCACATTTGCTTACTCTCATATGCCCTTTGGCCTTTGCAATGCACCTGCGGCTTTTCAAAGGTGTATGACTAGTATTTCCAGTGACATGGTAGAGCATTTTCTCGAAGTCTTTATGGACGATTTTTCTGTGTTTGGATCATCCTTTGAACAATGCCTATCCCATCTCACTATGGTCCTTCAGCGTTGTCAAGAAAAGAAGTTGGTCCTCAATTAGGAGAAATGCCATTTCATGGTAAAAAAGGGTATTGTATTAGGTCATGTTGTCTCCAGCTCCGGTATTGAGGTCGATAAAGAAAAAGTCGACTTGATTTCCTCACTACCCATTCCTAAGTCTGTTAAGGACATTCGCTCCTTCTTAGGACATGCTGGCTTCTACCGGCGCTTCATTAAGGACTTTTCTAAAATCGCGCGACCTTTGAAAACCCTTTTATCCAAGGATATCCCTTTTATCTTTGATGAAGCATGTGTTGCCTCTTTTGAGCGCCTAAAAGCTGACCTCACTTTCACTCCTATCATGCAACCTCCCAATTGGTCTCTCCCCTTTGAGCTCATGTGTGATGCTTTTGATTTTTCACTTGGTGCCGTTCTTGGCCAGAAAGTTGACAAGAGCCCACATGTCATCTTTTATGCTAGCAAAACCCTGCATGATCCTCAACTTAATTACACAACCACCGAAAAGGAGTTGTTAGCAATTGTTTTTGCTCTTGATAAATTCCACTCATATTTCATAGGTTCCCCTATCATCGTGTATACTAATCATGCTGCTCTTAATCACCTTATTCATAAGAAGGATTCCAAACCACGATTGATACGGTGGATTCTCTTACTCCAAGAATTTAACCTTGAAATTAGCGACAAGAAAGGTTGTGAAAATGTTGTTGCTGACCACCTCTCTCGCATTACTGTCACGTCTGACTGTGATCATATACCCATTTCTGAGTCATTTCCCGATGAACAACTATTTTCCGTCTCCACTTCGCCTTGGTATACTGATATTGTCAATTTTCTTGTTACCGATCAACTTCCTAGTCATTGGTCGAAACAGGATCGCTCCAAATTCATGGCGAATGTGAAGTTCTACTATTGGGATGACCCGTTTCTCTACAAGTATTGCCCCGATCAAGTCATTCGTCGTTGTGTTCCCGAATGTGAACAACTCAGTATTCTGTCCCTTTGCTATAATAGTTCTTGTGGAGGCCACTTTGGTTCCAAGAAAACTGCTGCCAAAATTTTGCAAAGTGGTTTCTATTGGCCTACTCTTTTCCGAGATGCCCATCAATATTTCCAGGTTTGTTCCACTTGCCAACACCCTGGGTGTCTCTCTCGTCGTCATATGATGCCTCTCACACCCATCCTCATTGTTGAAATTTTTGATGTGTGGGGTATCGATTTCATGGGACTATTTCCCTCCTCTCATGGTTTTCAGTATATTCTTGTTGTTGTCGACTATGTTTCCAAATGGATCGAAGCAATTGCCTGCCGCACTAATGACCATCGAGTTGTGGTCCAATTTCTCAAAGAGTATGTCTTCACGCATTTTGGAACCCCTAAAGCTATCATTAGTGATGGGGGTAAACATTTTTGTAATCGAATCTTTGAACACCTTGTCAAAAAGTTTGGTGTTACCCACAAGGTTGGTCTCTCTTACCACCCACAGAATAGTGGTCAAGTTGAGGTCTCCAACCGCGAGATCAAGCAAATTCTTGAAAAAATCGTCAATCATAATAGGAAAGATTGGTCCTTATGCTTGAATGACGCATTGTGGGCATACCGTACTGCTTACAAGACTCCAATTGGCATGTCTCCTTATCGTGTGGTTTTCGGCAAGCCTTGTCACCTTCCTGTCGAGCTTGAACATCATGCTTATTGGGCCGTCAAAGCCCTTAATTTCAATATTGATGAGGCGGGTGTACATAGGAAGCTGCAACTTAATGAATTGGAGGAAATGAGAAATGATGCCTATGATTTGTCCAAAAAGTTTAAGGACAAGATGAAGTGGATCCATGACCAAAGTATCATGCGCAAAGAATTCCACCCTGGTCAAAAAGTTCTGTTGTATAATTCTCGGTTGCATCTCTTTCCCGGGAAATTGAAAACCAGGTGGTCTGGACCCTTCATTGTGAGTCAGTTACCCCTTATAGTGCCATCACCGTGCAAAATCCCAAGGATGGTAGCCTCTTTCAGGTCAATGGTCAACGTTTTAATCCCTTCTTGGAGCTAGGCTCCACTCACATAGAACATATTGACCTTTTTGACCCCATTTATGAAGACTGATCGTTCAGTCTTGTTTGGGGGTGATTCTCATCACCCAAATTTTTTGCCGCCCCGTAGTTTCATCGATCCTATCTTTAGGGTTAGTTCCCATCGGTCTGGCTGAAGACATTAAACTTAGCGCTACCGGGAGGCAACCCACTTTTTTTTTCTGAGTATGGGTCTTATTCTGTTTGGGGGTGGTGTTTCACACCACCTAATGTTCTATCATGCTTATAGACTTGTCCATATTTTTCTATATCACTCATTTATTCAGGTTTCATATTCGCTTCATCTGTCCACTTCATGAGCGGTTCATTCTGGTACTATCTTTCCTACCTTATGCTCTTAATTTTAAAAATCATTTTACCTAACATCGAGGACGATGTTCCTTTTTGTTTGGGGGTGGGGAATTTTATCAAAATCGTACCTCTTTTCAAAAAATTTGATTGTTGAACCTGACTTTTAAAATTTTGTGCAGTTTCTTTCATCTCACTCGTTGATGTGAATTTTCAATCATCCATCTTTCAAAAGTCTAGGAATCAAGCTAGAGAATATTTTTTTCTAATAGCTTATGTAATACATAACAAGGCATTTTGCACCATGAATTTATAGACTCAACAAAATTTATGCACTTATCAAGTCAATACGATTTAGAGTCGAGGAGTACTACAATTCTAAAGAGAACCTTAGGGATCACTAGTAGAGACTTTAGCCCATGAGATTTGTGCCTTCCACCTTTTTTGAGTTTCCTACGCAATCTCCGAGTCACAAGTTGATTCAACTTCCTTTGGGTTCATAAAATTTTGCTTGATCATTGAGAATGACATCTTTTTCGAGTTGTAAGAAACACGTGTCTTGAAATTTGTCCCGAATACTAGATTTTCATCCATACACCTACTACTTCCCCCCATGTCACATTTTCATTCACTCACCCATCATTTTCACATATATTCCCCTCACCATCCATATATTTTTCCATCACCTATCACCTCCATTCATATATCATCCTTCATTTTCAAATAAAAGAGTGTAAATTTCAAATGTAAATGTCTTCATTGTTGATTTAAAAAGTGAGAGAAAAATAAAAAAAGAAAAAAAAAGGAAGAAAAAGAAAAAAGAAAAAAAAAGAAAAATAGCAAATTATAAATAAAAAAAAAAGAAAAAAAAAGAGAAAAGAAAAGAAAGAGAATTTATAGTATGTAATAAATACATTTCTGCCTAAAGTGTATACACTCTTCTTTCGCATCCATTTCGCATCCATCTTTTACCCATCACATATCCATCACACATCAATCCCATCAAACTTCTCGCTCATCCATTTTACATCCATCATATTACCATCCTACCTCATATCATAATATCTTTCCCATCTCATTTTCCCCTCAACCATAATCATCCATATATTTTCCTAGGTGTTCGGGCAAATGAAAGTCGACGTGGTGAATAACTCGACGTTCTCACTATAGTGATTAGCATTCCTTTCATGAGATCATTTTTCTTTCAAATTGTTCGTTCTTTCTTATGTGTGTGTGAGACGTTTGAACTTGCTTACATTTACTCACCTCCTCACACATAAGAGCGATACACTTACCCATATCTCGAGAGTTTGTTTGAGAGAGATATATCCGTGAGATTTGAAGTTGAAGCGTTGATTCCGAAGAGGCAATCTAGGAATTACTCTTGTGATACTCGACCCGTTTTGACTGATTCACACAACACACGTTGAGTTCTAGGAAGGATGTGCCTTGAGTATTTACTGAGCTTAAACTTTTTACATTCTGGCTTGTATTTCTGAAATTATTTTTGTCATGATGGATTGTGCGATTATTCTACGTCGAATAAGAGATTGACTGCATTTCAATAAATCATTTTAAATAAGAATTTTGTGGGTATATTCCCAGCAAACCCTCACGAGACACAACTCGTCCTGTAGGGCAACTTATAGGTTTAAAGGCTTGTTGCACATGCTAAGTGCAATCATAAGTGCCCGCAAGAGTGGTACACTTTTGGTTACTTATCTTTCTCTTTCTCTCTATCTTATTGCTCGAGGACTAGCAACGCTCTATTTGGGGGTGGTGTGATAAGCACCCAAAATTGTACATTTTATACCCTGAATAGACGTACTTTAGTTGTTAATTCTCGACAATATGGGTCTTATGTGCTTAAATGTTTATCTTGTAGGTCAAATGCACGTTTGCGATGTCAAAAGCTGTATTTCAAGACATTTCTGTGCAATTTGGAGCTAAATACCCTTATCCCATAACCTAGCCTACCCAAACCTAGCCTAAACTATCCCAAACCGTGTATGTGTTGAGTTTGTGCCATTTTATCAATTTTTAGATTTTTAGTTTGTGTCATTTTATTATTTTTTAGATTTTTAGTTTGAGTCATTTTTATTTTTAGGATTGATTTTAAATATATTTAGTATTTTCTAGGTTTTGTTTTGTATTTTATTTTATTAGTATAATTTTATTTTATTTTGATTTTTCTTAGTTTTTAGTTTATTAGGATTAGTTTTAGGAGTTTATTTTTAGTTTACTATATTTTATATTTTTTTAGGACTTTAATTTCCAATTAGATTCTAAGTTTTTATTTCTTTTGTTTTATTTTAGCTTTTATATAAGCTTAGAATTTTATTTTATTTTTGATATTTTTAATTTTTTTATTGTTTTTTAGTTTATTTTATTTTTTTATTTAGATTTTATTTTTTAGTTTTAATTTTTTTTATTTGAGTTGTTATTTTATTTTTAGAATAGGAATTTAATTTTTAGATTTTTTAGTTTTTATAGTTTTTATTAGTTAGATTTTATTTTTATTCTTATTATTTTTGGGTACAAATTTAACACACACACAAACATCCTACACCACACACACACAACCCCCTTATCCTACACTTATCCTAAACCCGCATAAACCTATCCTACACCCACTCACACACAATCCTCACCCAACTCATCTTCTTCCCCAAACCCCACTACCTATTTCTCTCTCCTCTCACCAACACCCATAACTACCATTAACCCACCAAAACCTTCCACACTCCATCCTCTCTTTAAACAAACCCAAATCGGGCAGCCCCCAACCCGTCGCCCCACCTTCGGCGACGAAAACCTACTCCCAGCAACCCCTCTACCCCTGCTCCCCTTACGCCGGAGTAACCCGAAACCCGTGTAGAAATCCTAAGCTCTAACCCTCTCATCCCAACCTTCCTCAGCTCCGGGGAGCTCACCAACCACCAGCGCCGGAACCCACCTGCTCACGTCCGGCAATACCCGATTCAACCGTCGACGACATCCGTCCAGCGGCTCTGACCCATACCCGGAGACTTGACCCCCAGCCGACCAGCTTCGACGGGTGACATAACCGGGCGGCTATCCAACCCAAACTGCCACCTTCGCCCGACCTAAACCCACTTCCATGTTAGACCCCAAAATCCTCTTCCTCAAGACACGATTTCTCTTAGCTTCCAAAATAAAAACCCATGTGACTTAAGCCACTTAAACCATTTTACCAATTTTACCCCCAACTCTTCTTACCTCACCCAAATTCCAAAACTACCCCAAATCAGATTCTACCCTCATTCACATTCTCATAACCCTCACCCACCCTTCCCACATGACCTCACCCTTTTCATACTCACTCAAGCCAATTGTGTAATCATCTTAAGCTGACTGTACATGTTAGGAATCCTATAAAAGAAGCCTTGTGCCCATTACAAAAACACACCTCTCCTTATTTTTTTTAAAACCCACGATCAATTTTTCTCTGGGAGAAATCCAAAACTCCTACCCAACACCCCAACCTCTACTCGACCTCTCTCTCTCACCCCGAGCCACCTCCTGCCTCCTTCTTCCCGAAACCCACCGGCGACCTATTCTCGTTCTTCTTTTATTCTTGATTTTTGCCTTCTTCTTTGATTCTATTAAATTAAATGTGTGTACGGAGGTATGTGTATATGTGCATGTGTATGTGTGTAGTTGAGCGGTTGACCCCCACCCCTTCTATGGTGGTGGTCATCGACAGAAACAAACCCATTTTGGGTTTGATTTTTTTATTGTTCTTTATTAATTCGAATTTATGTATATGTCTGTGTGTATATGCATGAATGTGCGTGTGTATGTTCGGGTTTGAGCCCTGACCACCACCCATTTCCATGGTGGTGGGCAGCAGCCAAAAACCCATTTTGGGGTGGGTTCGTTCGAGAATGCTGCTACAATTCGTTTTTCTGTTCTTTTTCTTTTTCTTTTGATATATATATATATATATATATATATATACAGAGAGAGAGAGAGAGAGAGAGAGGCCCTCTCCTATAAGGAGTCCTTATGGTGTAGACCACGATACATACCATTTTTTTTAAATAGTAAAAAAATGAATTTTTTGATGAAACTTCATGGATGTGATGTCCATCGTGGGAAGATCATCTCCAATTTCTTTCATAAAAAAATTCAAGAAAAAAACATTGAGATGAGGTGATACGTAAAAAAATTATGTGAAGTTGCATTTTTTACCGTTGAAATCTTGGCGATCATCTCACCAACTTTTTGATTGAATTTTTTTATCAAACTTCATGGATATGATCTCGATAGTGAGAAGATCATATCCATGAAGTTTCATACAAAAATTCAATCAATAAAGAGGCTGGCACCGACCCAACATTTCAATGTGTTGATACCAAATTTAGTCTGCTGACATGGACCACTCACTTACAGACGCGTGTCTGCCAGCGTGGCAATTATGTATGCTTCTATCGAGAAACTCACGTTCATCGAGCAACTAAGAAGCCATAAGGAACTCAGGGGCCCCGGTCAGCTCGAGCTAATTAGGTGGTCCAAGCAGCTTAAGCGGTCCGAGCTACTTAGGCGGTCTGAGCAACGTAGCATTCTAATCAGGATAATCAAGGAGACGAATGCGCATTAAATGCTCATTTATTATCATACATATGTACATGTCTATTAGATAATAGCGCATTGTCCTTTCATTTGTACAGCCTCAAGGATATAAATACATTGTAACCTCCTCATTGGAGAAGGACCGGAATTTCTTGAGCAAACCATTCCTCCAGAATTCCAAACAAACAATCAACAATAACAAAGACAGTGGACGTAGGCCATTCTTGCAAGGCCGAACCACTTTAAAAATCTATTGTATATTATTTCTTTATTCTTTTTATCTGTGATTAAAATTATTAGGACAAATCTAATTTTTTACATCAACAGATTGGCCCCGTCTGTGGGAAACGACTGTAATTATCATTTTTCACCAAAATAATTCATCACCGATGGCTGATCATCCTGAATCCAGCAATCGAAACTCTGGGATCCCTCCAAATCCTCCATCTACTCCTCCAAATGTTCAAGATATGGCTGGTATAATGGCTAATTTGGCCCAAGGGAAAACGGACATGCAAGAAACCATGCGTTAGCTCATACAAACCGTTCAGGGCAGAGTGCCAGCCCAATCAGGGCAACGAAGCGTTCAGAGAAATATTCGTTTACTCTCTTCACGAAATAGACAAACATTATTCCCAGAGGAATCTCAGTCCAGATGCATCAATTCATATCATACTGAGAGATCCAACGATCCTTCTTATCAGCCTGGGCAAACTTCCTCGGTACAAGCTATAGACACTCAAAAAAATATCACTCTATCTCCAGAAAGGACAAGTGCTCTTGAAAGATTGAGTAGAGTCTCTCCTTTTGATCGTTTGGGTCCTAGGAAGAATAGGAGTACCCCTAGGACTATGTCGAGGAACTATCAACGAACATCTGATTTAATGAAAGGCTCTGCTCAATCACGACCAGCTGTTCGTCATGAAAGATCCCAAGAGGCAAATTCAACACGATCAGTTGCTCGAACCAATAGGATCGAGGAAGGAAATGATGCATGGAAAGGCTCAATTCAAAGGTTGGAGGATATATTAGGGGAAATGGCTAAAACCAAAAATCCTCTACAAAGGACTTTTATCCGAGGAACACCATTCATACAAGAGATTGTGGACTTTACCACACCGTCAATATTCAAAGCCCCGACAGTAACACCAAAATACGATGGAAAAATTGATCATGTTCTCCATATAGAACAATACCAGGCAGCTGCTGATATCTATGCTGTTCCAGACGAGATGCGATGCAGAGCATTTTCAGGAACCCTTACTGGATCTGCTCAGATGTGGTACAATAACCTTCCTCGGGGGAAAATTGAGACCTTCTTTCAGCTAGCAGAACTCTTTATTGGAAATTTTTATTTTGGAGGAAAGCCAGTCAAACGAGTAGCACACTTGCTAAGTGTTAGACAGAAGGCAGGTGACAGTAGCAGGGATTATATTACTCGTTTCAATAATGAGAAGCTCGAGGTAATTGATTACAAGGAGAAGACATCAATTACTGCTCTAATGAGTGGACTGTTGCCAGATAAATTGTACTACACTGTAGCCAAAGATCCGCCTAGAACCATGGCACAACTAATGGCAAAGGAAGCCAAGATTATGAACGTCGAGGAAGATATGGCTGCGAAAAAGAATATGGAAACCAAAGAGACCAAGGTTGAGGTTGATAAGGCTGAGAAGAAGGAGCAGAAGAACAATGGTGGTAAAAGGCAGTTAAAAGAAAAGCAAGCATTGGAACAATTGAAGAAATTTGCAAATTATACTCCTTTGAAAGTAGATATAAACCACATTCTGGAAGAGATCAAGAACACCGAGGAGCTAAACTGGCCAGAGAAAATGAAGGCAAATCCTGACAAGAGGAATAAGTCCAAATATTACGAGTTCCATAAAGACCATGGTCACACGACCAAAAATTTCATAGCTCTTCAGAATGAAATTGAAGCACTCATCGGACGAGGAAAGCTGGCCAAGTATGTTAATTATCGAAATGGTGGAAAGAGCAAGGCAGAGGTCTAGATCTCCTCATCGAGCAAAAGAAGATAAGAAAAGAAGTCATGAAGAAGACCCGGATGATGATCAAGACGACCCCGATCTCCCCAAAAGACCAAAACTGCCAGAACGTGAGGTATTTTCTATCCATTTTGGATCATTTGAATGTAATGTCATTATAGGTGGAGATGCGGGAGGCCGAGATATGACTACTGAGAGAAAATCTTACCTCAATGAGGCTCAAGCTTTCTCGTACATTCAGCGAATAAATCGGGCTGAAGATGATCGCCCGAGGAAGGTGAATAAGGACAAACTGGTCATTGGTTTCTCTAAGAACGACTTGGCAAGAGTACTATATTCTCATGATGAGAATGAAGGAAGTGGTGATTTCAAGAGTATTGGTGGATAATGGTAGCTCGGTAGATATCATGTTCAATCCATGCTTTGATAGTTTGAATTTGAAGTTATCCCAGTTGGAGCCATATCATAGACCCCTCCATTGTTTTACTGGCAAAAAGGTTTTTCCACTTGGGACGATCAAGTTGGATATGCTTATTGGTACATGGCCTTCTTGTCGAACAGAAAGAGTACGCTTCTTTGTCATGGATAAAAATGTCCAATTAGCTTACATCATTATCATGGGAAGGGTAGGACTAAAAAAATTCAAAGCGGTACCATCTACTGTACATCAATGTTTAAAATTCCCAACTAATTTTGGAGTAGGAGTGGTGAAAGGCGATCAGAAAGTAGCTCGGGAATGCTACTATTCATCTGCCGAACATGAGGAGCATGAAGAATCCAGAAAAAAGACTACTACCTACCAAATAAAAGATGCGGAGATTGAAACATTAGACCCTAGAGACGAGTCCCAAATCCTGAAAGGACAGGTAGTGGAGGCTACTGAGAATGTCATTCTGGACGACGAGCATCCAAAATGAACAACTCAAATTGGTGCATCCTTGGATGAATCAATAAAATAAGAATTGATAGAATTTCTAAGGCGAAGAAAGTAGACTTTTGCGTGGAGTCATTAAGACATGCCAGGAATAGATCCGAATTTCTTGTGTCACGATCTCAATGTGAACAAGAAAATCAAACCAGAAAAGCAACGAAGAAGAGTGTTCAGTCCTGAGAAAAATCAAACTGTACAGGAGGAAGTAGAGAAGCTACAAAAAGCCTCTTTTAATAAGGATGTCAAATATCCTGACTGGCTAGCAAATGTGGTGATGGTAAAGAAGAAAACTAACAAGTGGAGGATGTGTGTAGACTTCACCGACCTTAACAGGGCATGCCCGAAGGATCATTTTCCTTTGTCCCGAATTGATCAACTGGTGGATGCTACCTTGGGGCACGAACTATTAAGTTTCATGGATGCTTATTCTGGTTATAACCAGATTAAAATGAAGCCTAAAGATAGGGAGAGTACCTCTTTTATTACCCCGAGGGGAACTTGTTGTTATAATGTTATGCCTTTTGGACTTAAAAATGCAGGTGCTACCTATCAACGGTTGATGAACAAGGTGTTCGCAGAGAAAATTGGTCATAACATGGAGTTTATGTTCACGATATGCTAACGAAGAGCAAGAAAGCTGCTGATCATCTAATTGACTTAGGCTAGACCTTTGATCAATTAGAGGAATATCAAATGAAGCTGAATCCCACAAAATGCATATTCGGAGTACGAAAAGGCATGTTTCTCGGATATATTATTAACCAACAAGGAATTAAGGAGAATCCTAAAAAGATCAAGGCTCTATTAGAGCTACGATCTCCGACGACGAAGAAGGAAGTGCAAAGTCTCACAGGGCGAGTTGCAGCACTTAATAGGTTTGTGTCACGAGCAACTGATAGATGTCTCCCATTCTTCAAAACACTCAGAAAGACTTTTGAGTGGAATGATGAATGCGAGAAGGCCTTTCAAGAATTAAAGAAATATCTGGGAGCACCTCCATTGTTGTCCAGGCCAGTGATAGGAGAGAAATTATACTTATATCTGGAAGTTTCAGAGAACGCAGTAAGCTCGGCGTTGATAAGAATGGAAGGTGGAGTGCAAAAACCAATCTATTACACTAGCAAGGCCTTCTGAGGGGCCGAAATCAGATATCCAAGACTGGAAAAGCTGGCGCTAGCACTGCTTGAAGCAAGCAGAAGGATGATGCCATATTTCCAAGATCATGCTATAGTTGTGTATACAGATATTCCGTTAAGGCAAGCTCTGCACAAACCAGAGAAATCAGGAAGATTGATGTACTGGGCAGTAGAATTGGGAGAATACGATATAATTTATGAGCCTAGGTCGTCGCTCAAAGGGAAAGCAGTGGAAAATTTTATCGCAGAGTTCACTTATCCAGACATCTCCAAAGAGCAGAAGTTAGATACTGACTAGCCGGTGGATGTTACAGGATCACCAAATTGAAATCCTGACCAACTTAAGTCAGTTGACGAGTAAGAGAAAATGGTCAACGAATAGCAAGAAGTGTTATAAGAGGACATAAAGAAGCAACAAATATTCCACCGAGGAACTCTGTTCGATCAAAAGTTTGATGATGAAGTACCTATATGGAATCTATATGTGGATGGATCATCTTGCAATACAGGCAGTGGAGCAGGGATTGATTTAAATAATCCAGATGAGATCGATGTGGACTATGCTCTGCAATTTCAATTTAAAGATTCTAATAATGAATCTGAATATGAAGCTATGATCATGGGTCTCAGTCTAACCAAAACTATGAAAGCGGAGCAGGTCGTTGTATACAGTGACTCACAGTTGATTGAAAATCAAATGTTGGGAGTGTATGCAACAAAAGGAGAATTAATGATCTAATATCATGCGAAAGCAATGGAGATTGTATCGATCTTTAACGCAGTGCAGTTAATTAGAATACCAAGATCGGAGAATGCAAGAGCAGATGCCTTAGCCCGGTTAGCCTCAGCCACACGCACCGAGCTACGAAGAACAATCCCAATAGAAATCTTGTCTAGTCGGAGCATTGACAAAGATCTGATGACGAACTTCATTACCCTTGATATAGGACCATCTTGGATGGATCCCATCAGGGCCTATATTAAGGAGGGGGCTTTACCAACAGATAAACTCGCAGCCAATAAACTAAAGTTTAAAGCTACTCGTTATGTATTGACTAATGGCATTTTATATAGACGAGGAATTATAACAGGTTTGCAAAGATGTGTCCACCCCTCCGAGGTGAAAAATTTGATTGAAGAGATACATGAAGGGTCTTGTGGAGCCCATATAGCAGGTCGGACACTCTTGCAAAGAATGACAACGCAAGGGTATTACTAGCCGACGATGAGAACTGATTGTGTAGCTTATGCCAGGAAATGTGATAAATGTCAACGTTTCTCCTCTATCCAAAGAACCCCCCAAGCATTACTAACACCCATCACGTCTCCTTGGCCATTCGCCATGGGGGGAATAAACTTGGTCAGGCCACTTCTAACGACCCGAGGAAGATTTAAATACCTCGTGGTCGTTGTGGATTATTTTACTAAATGGGTGGAAGCTGAGCCTCTTATTGATATAACGTATGATAAGGTGTATCAATTTATTTGGAAGAATATCATTGGTAGATATGGTCTTCCCCATGCATTCATCACAAATCATGGAACTCAGTTCGATAACGAAGAGTTCGTTGCATATTGTCATCAGTCAAACATATTGAAGACCCACTCTGCCCAGGCCATCCCCAGAGCAATGGACAAACTGAGGTGATGAACATAACTCTACTGAATGGTTTAAAAAAATAACTGGATGATGCGAAGGCAAATTGGATTAAAGATCTACATTATATGCTGTGGGCTTATCGTACTACACCACGAGCAGCAACAGGAGAATCTCTATACATGCTGGAATTTGGAAGTGAAGCTGTTATACCTATCGAGTTGGGCCTACCCACACACAGGGTGCTTAATTTCAATTCTCCTATCAGTGACTTGATGAGGCGATTAGATCTAGATATGCTCGAAGAAGTCAGAGAAGAAGCAGTAATCAGGAATACTGCATATCAACAATGAACAACTCTGTTTTTCAACAAGAGGGTAAAGAAGTGTGATTTGAAGGAGGGAGACTATGTGCTGAATAAAGTAATTCAAAAGCACAACAAGCTGGAAGCTAACTGGCATGGACCCTACAGAGTTACAGAAGTTGTTCGTCCAGGGACATACAAGATTGAAACCTTGGACGAAGAAGAATTTAAGAATGCATGGAATGTAGAAAATCTACGCAAGTATTATCAGTAGTTGGAATTTCTATGTAATGGAGTCTTCTTCAGTATAAATAAAGTGTTTAATGTTTTACCTAGTTCCCTCTTTTTGATGAAATTTTTTGGAGTATTAGTGCTACACACTATGCATCAAGTTTAGAATCAATCTCTTCTAACTTCGGTTGGTCGGGAAACAAATACAATCAACTCCGATTGATCGGGAATATAATCTCTTCCAACTCCGATTGGTCGGGATTAAATTACCACCAACTCCGATTGGTCGGGAAACAAATACGACCAACTCCGGTGGATCGACAATATAATCTCTTCCAACTCCGGTTGGTCGGGATCAAATTACCACCAACTGCAATTGGTCGGGAAACAAATACGACCAACTCCAGTTGATCGGCAATATAATCTCTTCCAACTCCGGTTGGTCGGGATCAAATTACCACCAACTTCGGTTGGTCGGGAAACAAATCTCTTCCAACTCCAGTTGGTCGGGAAACAAATACGACCAACTCCGGTTGATTGGCAATATAATCTCTTCCAACTCCGGTTGGTCGGGATCAAATTACCACCAACTCCAGTTGGTTGGAAAATAAATACGACCAACTCCGGTTGATCGGCAATATAATCTCTTCCAACTCCGGTTGGTCGGGATCTAATTACCACCAACTCCGATTAGTCGGGAAAAAATACAACCAACTCCAGTTGGTCAGGATCAAATTATCACCAACTCCGGTTGGTCGAGAAATAAACACGACCAACTCCGATTGATCGTCAATTCAATAACCACCAATTCAAGTTGGTCGGCATTCAATTACCACCAACCCCGATTGGTCGGCAATTTAAAAATCAAACAAGACATTTTTGTCTTTCTACAGATATACATACATGTTCATCAGTAAATAAAAGAGATATTCAATTAAATATTTTCAAACCAATGACAATTAAATTGCAAAGAAAACTAAAAATTTCTTCATTAAAACCAGAACAAATTACATATGATATAAATTACAGAACGCATGTGATATCAATTGAACAAATTCTACTCTATGGGTTTCTTCCTCTCTGCCTTTGACACAGGGTCTACCCCAGCTGGAGGATCATCAAGACTATAAGGGGAATTTATGAAATTCAGATGTTGCAGCAGTTTGACGTTCATTATAGATGGACGATCAAGCAGGTGTTCTGGATGAGATATTTTAAAATTTGAATGAAGACTATAATCATCAAGATACTTGGAGATTAGAATGCGAGGAATGGCCCGGGCTAGAATCCAACTAAGGTCAAGCTTGAAAGGGGGGACTGGTAGATCAAGAACTCCAGGAGTATAGTAATCCCACAAGAAATGACCTCTATCCAATTTTAAAACACAGAGAGAATTCAACCAGCCCTGTTTATACCCTTCATTGTTCGACTGTTCTAAACGAGCATCAAGATGACAAAGTGATTCATTATAACCAGCCATCCAAAACTCTCTAGGTTGTTCGTGGAATTGGTAAGTTAACCTCTCCAGTTGCTCGTGAAGATTCTTCACCATAAACTCTTTATTTTCCAAAGCAGAATTCTTTGTAGAAAGTTGCTCGCTGAGGTTCAGAATCTTCTTAGACATCTCCGCCAGAGCTTGATTCTTTGCCATCAATTGAACTGCCTGATTTTCCAAAGTTGCTTGAGTTCTTGCATCTTCAATAGAAACCCGACCATCCCTTGCTCGTCCCCTAGAAGAAGATCTTGCTCGTCCACGAGTAGAAGTGGAGGGTCCAGTTCTATTTAAAGTTTCCAACTCATCTCTTAAGTTGGCATTTACGACCTCTAAGAAAGAGAAACCTTCATCACTAACTAGAACCAAGGCTCCCGAGGAAGATGCAGCAGATTTCAATTGTTTATTCTCTTCTTGTAAGCCAATGTTTTCCTGTTCTAGAAATTTGGCGATATGCCTATGCTCCTCGACTTCAAGCTTTAGAACACTTTCTTTCTTCTCATAAGCAGATATAAATTTATCATACCCTCTATCATCACTCGGTTGTTGATATTTTTTCTCGTACCCCTGGTGCAAGAGTGTGGAGGACTCTTTATATTGCTGCTGGAGTTCCTCGATAGTTCCTTGGAGGTCCTCAATCATCTCATAGTAAGCCACATTATTGGCTACTGCACGATCGAGAAAACACTTCAGATACTGGTAAGCTTCAACTGCTCGTTCAGAGGCATCTGAACCCAGGATATCAATGATTTGAGCATCATTCAAATCTGCACGACCAACCTTAAAATTGTCATTGCACTTTTTCATCAGTTCGGTGTCATGAGCTGACAAGAGCTCCATCCTAGCCATAAACTAGTAAAGAGAAGAGATAGAAAGAATCAATAAGAATGCATACAGATCAAATAGAAGAAAAAGTCCAGACAAACAACCAAAAATTCGAATTTTCATTTCATCATAAAGGAAAATACAAAAGTCGAGGTTACATTCAATAAAATGACAAAATAAACACCCAAACTACTCTACACCTTCTCTTTATTTCCTTTAACTTCCTGAGGAGATTTTGAGGAAGAGATTGGTTGCTCGGTGGATAAGAGTAGCTGCTCGGAAGGAGTAATGGTTGGTTGGGGTTGCTCGGAGCACGATTGAACAACTGGAACAGAAAGGGCCTGATCTCCAATTATCATGGAAGATTCTTCTGAGGCAGCTTCGTCCTCTTTTTTTTCTCCAAGAGAGGGAGGAGGGCCATGAGTGTGTCGCTGGAACAGTTCAGAATTCTCAGCGATTTTTAGCTCCTGCAGAGCTGCAACCCATCCATCCCTGAAATATTTAAGGCTGAAAAGCTCCATTTGAGAGGACATGGCAGCCAGGACTTTGTTTCAGCCTTTGTCCCAACAAGTGCTGAAGGACTTTTTAACAGCATTTCTTCCTTTTTCCTTCTTCGAGGAAGTCCTCTCAATAAGAAGTTCCTCGACAGCCTTCAACTTCCCTTCCACTTCCTGTTTCTGGAGATCAACATCATGAAGTCTACCAACTTCCTCTTCAACAGTTTTGAGCTTATTCTCAAGCTCTTCAGGATTCTTTAGCTTCTCCTCAAGCTCTTTATTATTCTTCTCAAACTCTTTCAATTTCTTCTCCAAATCCTTGGAGGCTTCCATAGCTCGATCTTTCTCTTGCTCAACAAACTTAACCTGCTTCTCCCAAGCAACTTTATTTTCCTCATACTTCTGATGAGAGTCTTTCAAAGACTGGGTTAATCCAGAAAAAACCTTTTCCACTCCATCCGAGGAACTGGAGGCCCTGATGGCTTCATCCCTTTTTACAATGCTGTTGAAACACGTTACCAGTTGAGAAAAGAATTAACTCTAAGTCAATGTATGAACATAGCATTAAAAAAATAAAAGGCTCAGATCAATAATACTTACTGAGGCAATGTGTTGAACAGCTAGACAGTAACTCTCTCACGAGTGAGATAATTTTCAATGTTAGTGACCTCTGGGATAGTCCAAGATTTTACTAAGCCAACAACGGAGCTCGGGGGAATAAAAGTTGAAACACCACCTTCAACAGTTGATGATTGAGAGACTGGTTCAGCAAATCTCTCAGAAGAATTTTTCTTTAACCTCCTTGGAGGAACATGAACATTCTCAACTAAGGACGTTGTCTTAGCTAGTGATATGACAATAACCTCACTAGGAGGAGTGATAGCAACAATCTTGCTTGGGACGACAGGGGGATTTTCAACGATCTTGCTCAAAGCCACAGGGGGCTTCTCGCTAAATTTCTTGGTAGCATCAGAAAGGGGTACCTCTACAGTCTTTATCCCCTCTTCTAGGATATCTTTTTTACTTCTCTTTGCCTCCACAGTAGGAGAATTAGACTTGTCGAAAAAGGAAGGAGCTTTTCTTCTCTTCATTATGTCACTAATAGGAATATTTGACTCTGAAGTATCAATAGCTGGTACTTGGCCAATATCAACCACCACTAGACGAGCAGTAAAGGATGAAGTATAGCTCTTGTACTGCAACAAATAAGAAGAAGATCTAATGTGTTCCTCGGCCACAGACTCATGCAAACTTCATATAAGTTTCAAATGCTTTAAATTAACGTCAGTTTCTTTGGGAGACTTTCTTTTGCTGTCAACTGCAAATAATCAAAAATTAAATGTCAGTGATACATTTTATCAAACACAAAGAAAACAAGATTTTAAAAAATAAAAACAACCTATCCCATTACCATAAGGAGGACATCTAGGCTTTGATATACATCATCTCCATTTAATGGAGGGTGTTGCCAATTTTTCATTACCACTCGATGTTCAAAATAATCCTTGTTGTCAGCCCTATTCAAAAACCTAGTTTTTAAATAAAAAGTACTATCGCTGACAACCCATCTGTAGCAATACATAATCTCTGGAATCCCTAAACGGGTTCCATAAAGTTGGTTCAACTTATGAACTCCATTAACTATTCTCTAGGTATTTGGTGCTATTTTTGCAGGAACAACGTCAAAATATTGACAAAACTCCAAACATAAAGGATTTGGAGGAAAAGAAAAGCCACATTCTGCTACAAAGAGACTTGGGAACCAATGTCCCTCAGCCAAAGAAAAATAGTCAGAAGGTTCAGAAAGTTCTTCTAATATGACCCATGAAGGAATTGAAAATTCAGAACGAAATTTGTCAAGATATTCAACAGGGTAAACCATGATGAACAAAAAAAGTAAAAGAGAAGGAAGAAGATCTTACAGGAGAAGAGTGAACCAGATGACAACGAACAATGGAAGAAACGAACGCACAAGACAGAGAGGAAATGAAAAATTCGAAGACACAGATTTGAAAAATGAAAGACGATGGGATTTCTGCTGTGTTTAAATACTTTACCTCGGTAATAGAAAAAAGCAATGATTACCAAGGAGGATGTTTGCGTATCCGGCGGATAAAAAGAAGAAAAGGGGCACAAAAATCGAAGCGGTTATGGAAATTTAAAATACTTTAAAAGCCTAATACTATGCACTAAAAAAAGGAGTTATATACAATGAAAGCTTGTCTAAAATCCATACAAACCGAAAATCTAAGCAGCAGAATGTTCCTTACTTTTCTTCATCATCAAACTACAAAACATTGGGGGCTTCTGTTGATACCAAATTTAGTCTGCTGACATGGACCACTCACTTACAGATGCGTGTCTGCCAGCGTGGCAATTATGTATACTTCTATTGAGCAACTCACGATCACCGAGCAACTAAGAAGCCATGAGGAACTTAGGGGCCCCGAGCAGCTCGAGCTACTTAGGCGGGCCGAGCAACATAGCATTCTAATCAGGATAATCAAGGAGACGACTGTGCATTAAATGCTCATTTATTATCATACATATGTACATGTCTACTAGATAACAGTGCATTGTCCTTTCATTTATACAGCCTCAAGGCTATAAATACATTGTAACCTCCTCATTGGAGAAGGACCAGAATTTCTTGAGCAAACCATTCCTCCAGAATTCCAAACAAACAATCAGCAATAACAAAGACAGTGGACGCAGGCCATTCTTGCAAGGCTGAATCACTTTAAAAATCTATTGTCTGTTATTTCTTTATTCTTTTTATCTGTGATTAAAATAATTAGGACAAATCTAATTTTTTACATCAACACAATGGTTGAAAATGAATATTTATACCTTTTTTTTATATATCACCTCATATCAACGGTTTTTTTATTGAATTTTTTGACGAAAAAAATTTGGAGGTGATCTTTTCAACGTGGAGATCATATCTATGAAGTTTCATCAAAAAATTCACTTTTTACTATTAAAAAAAATGGTATGTACTGGATTCTGTACCATAAGGAGTCTTTACAAGAGACTTTCTATATATATATATATATACACACACAAACAGGATCTCCAACATACCTCCTAACAACATACCTATGAACATACCCATTTTTTAAAATAGTAAAAAAAATAATTTTGAGATGATATTTTTTATATGGGTTCATGATATTTCAGTGTGCCCCTGTAAAAAATTTGAACTGAAAATAATGTCTTTTGTTATTTATAAAAAATACGTCAAAAACTGATACTTTTTACCCTTTAAAACTATAAGTTTTTTTTACCTATTTTTAAAAATAATAAAAGAAATTATTTTAGGTTGAATATTTTTATAGGGGCACACCTGGATGTCATTAACCCAGATAAAAAATATCAACTCAATTTTTTTTTTTTTACTATTTTAAAAAAATAGGTATGTTCATAGGTATGCTTAATGAGGTATGTTGGAGAGCCTGATTCTCTCTCTCTCTCTCTCTCTCTCTCTCTCTATATATATATATATATATATATATATATATATATATATATGTTCTCACCTCCAAAAATCAAACACAGTTTCTATTGGATCTTTGTTGGATTATTAGTTTTTTGTTCAACATTTATCCCCAAACTCGATTACGTATAGAAATGCCGTAAAAAATAAAAAAATTAAATCCCGACACGTATGAGTAATCGTACAGTATTCTGAATATATTTGGACTTCTTATCAATTTTATAACAAAATTCTACCTTTCCTTTTAAAATTACGTGTCATTATAATCTCAGATTGCTATTACAAGTCATTTTTATTAAAAAGCGATTATGAAGGTGTTGGAAAATTTGTTGTGTTGTGTTGATATTGGAAGTGGCATGACCACTGATTTATTATACAAATACGGAAGGGAGTTTTCGACTTTATTTTCATTTTATTATGTAACGGTGATTAATTTCATACTCACCGTAATAATATTATCACTCGGATAATATAAAATATGACCAACGAGAAATGGTAAACTCTAACACTATATTGGATGGAAATTAATATTTTAATAGATTTAGTTAAGAAATTCATATTGGATCAACTTCAAAAATTAATATTTTTGGAATATCATATATTGGAACAATAATCGAAAAAATATTTGAACGTTCGTTTAAAATTGTGAATTTTGTTCAAATAGTCAAATTGTATATTTGACTCAGTTAATATTTTAATAAAATATGAAATTGTTGCTTATTCAAAGAAACTGAATCATTTGATTCCATATAAATAATATTTTCCTACAAAAATTGTATTATTCAAATATCGAGTTGTCATATAAACATATTTTCTAAATTCCAAATATTACTTATTTCGTCAACTAACTAAAAGTGTAATTTAGAATTATATACATAATTCATATATTTATGCTTGCCATAATATGAACTTTATTTGCATTTACCGAACGACGTCAGATATCCTAAACCCGATCCATTTTCCCAAAACACTGATATAACAACTCTCATTTAAACCCTCGAGCCAATGCCTACCAAAATTGGAATGCAAAAATGAAAGATCGGAGAATAACAACGAAAAGCTCGTAAACACCGGTAGGTGTTTCTACTTCACTATTATACCTTAAACTTATGTTTTGACATTATTTCTTGTTATATCACTACGTGATAGACTTGAACTCGCGTTATAATTTACGAACTCTTTTAATAGTTCAACTGTACCATGAGTATTGATTCAATATGTTATATGATTAAACACAAGCCATCTCAATCCTGACAACCTATTTGATAAATTATCCGGATTGCAGTACACCACTATATCCTGTTGGACAATGATTTTAAACTTTGGTTTCAAATATCTGGTTTGCAGCATAGGCTGCAATTTTATAACTATTATCAATGAAACCTTTAGTAGCGTACCACATAGTCTAGGGATTAGACCCGATAAACCTCCGATAAATGTAATTGGACTGAAGGACATAGATGTTGTGTGCCTCATTGTTATATTTACTCTACGTACGAATGCCACTATATCTAAGTGTGTCGAATTATTTAGTTATTCCCCCATTATTTGGGATTACCTGTTCAAGTGTATTTTATGTCTTGAACGAAATTATCATGGTATGTCAACGCATTTCCATCCACTACAGATGATAATTTATGGGTTATTGTATTATATTCTGAACCCTATTTATAAATCGATAAACACCATATCCAGTTATAATCACCATACAAATCCTTCATATATCGCAGACTTCAGTATACACCTATTCACTTATGTTAATATTTCATTTTACTGCAGATTGCTATACACTGTTTCATATTTCGAGCATTTCAAACCGAGATATGCTATTCCCATATTTACATTATTATGGAACTAGAATTATCTACTGGGGAAATTTTTTCTTATTCTTTCCTTTTTAGTTATTTTATACAGGTACCAATAGGCCATGATGAGTAGTTCCGAGATAAGCTCATATATAAAGGTAAATGAAGGTCATATTAGAAGAAAATAAGCATATTTAGCAAGATAAATACTTTTGTATTATTTCTATATTTCGGTTGTAATAGATTTGAGAATCAACAAATGCCTCACTTATTTCAGTATTCAGAATTATTTATGATTTAGTATTTATCAGGTTAACACTCAACCTCGGTAAAACCAGGATATGACAGTTGGTATCAGAGCTTCAACGAGGTTAAGTGGCATATACGAGACGTAAGTTGAGAATTAGTATCAAGTGAGTGACTAAGGTTATAAGGATCGTAAGAATGTGATGTTAGACTTGAGTAAGGAAATTGATCATGACATTACATGTGAGATACCACGATTTTGGTTAGGAAAAGGTTTTGGCAGATATAAAGAGAAATTGATATTCGTGAGATATTTTATTATTTTCAACATTTAGATTGTACGTGATTGAATAAATCATTAAGAATTTTGGGATTGTTAAAGATGTGATTGTGGATTTAGAAATATACTAAGAAAGTTATCTTAGGACGGGATTTTATACACTATACTCCATAAGTCTGTACGTACATCACTGTTCTTTTGTCTGCATTATTTAATTCATTATGCCTTTGAAAATGATTTACTTCATTTGGAATTCTAAAAACTTTCATTCTTGGAAGTTATTTCACTTCTATATTGAACTTTTATTATGCGCTTCCGCGTTGTATTCTTATTATATTGCATAATATTCCCATTAGATTATTTGAAGAATTATGTTAGAATGGTACATGTTCAGGAGTAGATAAGTAACTATTCAATGTGATTATTAATGAATATTAGGAGTTCTTTAGAAGAAATTTGAAGGCATGAGAAATACTACGATTGCCCGTTCTACTCTTTAGAACGTAACGGTATTACTTATTGGATCCTATCCCATGATTATAAATTTTCTGAATTTTACATGAATTTGGTTATGAATTTCGATTATTTAACCAAGACCATATGTCTGATAACCACTGTTAAATTAATTCCCCGGCTTACCATGACTTAGAATGTTATTGAAATTCTTATTGCCAACAACACTATGGGCTCCGTAGAAATATATAATTCTTATCCTAAATAATGTGTCTAGTTTGTAATTACATAAAAGCTTATATAATAGCCCTATATGACTTGTATATCCCATATGCATCTCCCTCATAAAACCATGTTTTCATAAGAAAACACTAATATGGAAACCACATAATCTAATTATTAGACAATATGAGTTTTCCATTCCGATAAGTAAATAAGAAGACAAATAGTTTCCCTTGTCCTTTTATGTGGGAAGAAATATGAATAAACCATGTAAATGGTAACCATCCTTGCTAATGATTGTTGAATATATTACCACAAGGACCTAAGCTTTACACGAATTAGTAGTTATTTACTTTAATTAACCAGAGTTTATAGTATCTAAAAATCCTTAGTCCCAGATTACTTGTTCCTTTTCTCATTAAGTTACTATGAAATACAGAAATAATTATCCGTGAACACTAAACCAATCTATAGACATGTATTGGAACCTTGTGCTTTAATCATACAGATCCCATTACCACATCCGACATGTTATGTTCGACGACATGTATTCATGTTACGTTACAATAAACTTTTGATTATCTAACTCCTTAGTCATCATAGTCCAGTTACTTGCGACGTATGTAACATCTTTTAACGTATAATTAAATTAGTTACCTATTTAATTTTATAGTACTTTCTATGAATATATACTAGGTATCTCGGAATAATTATTCAACATCGTACCCTTATGACCTTTTAGAATTTGAAAGCACTAAAGGATTAGGAATAACAATCAATTGAATCCTTTAAAATATAAAATTATTACACGTTTTGTTATCAGTGATGTACCATAACCAAACCAAATTAAAATAATCATTGATTTAGACCCTGTTACATCAATTTATGTCCATCTTATTACTCGTGCTTAAGATATCTATCCAACCTCATCTAAGAGTACACTCTAACTTTTATAATTGTTTTACATTTTGGATAGATATAGGTGACCCTAATCTTTTAGTGGACAATAAGAAATTCCAAGTAACTTCAGATCATTAAGCTTGAAATACGTTATCACTCGATTTGGAAGAAAAAATGCCGAATGGACTTCAGAAAGGATATAATCCAAATTATCCAGAAAAATAAACATTGTAACCAACACTTAAATTCATGATCCTACTAGGAAACTTAACCATCTTACCTTATAAAATGTTGTTGACTCCAAAGAAACATGTGAAATTTAGCAAAACCGGTACTTTTCTAAAATTTTACCAATACCATTGTCTATCCGAACATGAGAAAGCAAACCTTAGAATAATAGTCTCTGATATTACTTTGTAACGAAACACAAACCAGATTGAGAACAAGAGTTATCTTAAGATAGGAAAATGAACCTATAATTTAGAAATAGATTATGTACCCCTCGACGTGGAGAGATATCACCAAAATCTCATCGTTAATGATTCAAGATACACTCTAGAAACTTAAAGAACATATCATGCAGATACGGAATACCAGTAATGATCTATATAAGAATGATGTTAAGAAATTTTTTGAGAAATAATTGATCGCATCACAATGAATTTCATTTATTGCATACGTCTCAAGGATACAATTTAGTATGAATGATAACAAACTAACTTACCAAAATTTTCCCTTTTTACCCAAGTACAAACTATTGATTATTTTTAATTTTTCGGTAGAAGATATATAGTAATATGATTAACGCGAACAAGCCTATAGTCATTGAATATAAGAAATAAACGTACCTAGAATACTAGATAATCCAAAATGTTGGACTAAGAATGTGCTATTTTAGATTATACATACCACTTAAACGAATGAGATTAGAAGAAACCTCATCATGATTTGATAGTATCGACCTTGATTATACGACTTAACGCTAGTAAGCCCAAGTACTAGAAATTACAACTTCAGATACATTAGTGTATATAACCATTGAAAGCAATACACCCTTATAAACATATTACCAATAGTAGTATCCTTATACTGAATGATATATATGTTAATGACTTGATTCCATTATTATAAGAACTATGTTGAAGATAATTGTTTTTACTCTCAATAATATACCTTGAATTACATAAACCCTATTCCATTCATCTAAGAGATTCGAATTTTCCAAATTTATAGAATATATCAAGAATAGCCCCAATATACCTTAAAAGCATCCTTTTGTCTAGTATGAGTACGAAAATCTCTCGGGGATCATTCAACAATATTAGACATAATACTTGTAGTAATATAGTAAATCCTCATAAATTCGATAATTAGTCAAATCAACGGACCCACTTAATATATCCAACCTTTATCAGATCTTGCATTATATCTCAATTAGTGGATTGAAATTCTTATAATAACCTTAGTATTTAGATGGAACAAGATATTATATCTAGGAAATGTAATGAACATTTTATCATCCAACTTTGAATCTTGAAAGTTATTAGAAGTTTTAAGTTATGTTTAGCATAATTCTAAATTAACATTTCTCACCCTCAAGGACGATTGCCCTGATCATCTAATACTCTTACCACATGACCCTTAAAATGAGGAAACCCTGAACCAAACATGATGAATTAGTCTACAAAGTCCTCATCTGACCCTAAAGATTACAACTTTTGATTTTGAGAACAAAGGCTAAAAAATTTCAATTATATCTCAACTATAAAAAAGTTCATTAAGTGACTAGTGTGAGTACATATCCTTAGGCTAGAATGCATAAATTCTTTCAATTAAATATGAGAATCCTAAACACATAATTTATGATTTAGTTAACATCAACTTAGATATGATTAATTTTGGAAATCCAACCTCTAAACTTTCGAGTATAAACTTCTGAATCTCAACCCGTACTTCCAAATACCTATTTTGCAAGCAATTATACAATACTGTTATTATAAAACCCATGATTTGACCTATCATATTCTCTTACCCATAACTATTAGTATAGCCTGATGAAATGGATTGTCTGAAACAAACCTCAAACCATGTTACCAAAAACTCTATTTCGATACACGATACCTGCAAATGATTGTAAAAATGCCTATTAATTATCTGAAAACCCTTTTCGGTTACTGTAATCTCCAGTTATCGGGATTGGTTGTCTGCAATTGTATTGGATCGATATTGTTGTATACGATTACAAAAGACTATAAACATATAGTATGGGATATTTTTTTAGAAACCATCTGTAGCCTATAACCTCGTCTAGACCCTGATATTTCTACTTGTTTAGCAGTATCGTTATGTAATTGTGCTTATTTCACTTCAATTGTTGAGTCAAATTTCTTATTATATTCCTGATTATGTCGTTATTTCCTATATGATTGTGATATGTTAATAGTCCCAAGAAGAACTACCTTGGTCTATAATGAAGTATCCTTCCACATATGCTACATACCATTAACGATATATGCACTATGAGATTTTGAAACTTCAAGATATCAGAATTTCGAAGATGATTTTTTAAAGGTTGCTAGAATGTAACATCCTGATTTATTATAAATTAAATTGAATTATTTATGTGTCAAAATGATCTTTTACGAACCATTAATTATTTAAACGGATAGTAGAACAAGATTAAAACATATTATTTGTAATTATTATTTAAATAATAGTGTGTATAAATTAGCATTGTCCCAAAGGAACGTTAATTCAAAATAATACAGAAATGTATCCTACGCACTCCACTACTAATTTATAGTTGGATGAAGTTATAAAAATTAATACCCGCTAAAAATTATATGTGAGTAGCAAATACATCCAATTGTGTAATTGTCTTAAGATGACTGTACATGTTAGGAATCCTGTAAAAGGAGCGTGGTGCCCATTACAAAAACACGCCTCTCCTTATTTTTTTTTAAACCCACGATCATTTTTCTGTCTAGGAGAAAACCAAAACTCCTACCCAACAACCCCAACCTTTGACCGACCCCTCTCCCTCACCCCGAGCCACCGCTAACCTCCTTCTTCCCCGAACCCACCGTCAACCTCTTCTTCTTCTATTCTCATTTTGTTTTCTTCTTATTTTCTCCTATTAAATTAAATGTGTGTACTTAGATACGTTTATATGTGCGTGTGGTTGAGTGGCTGTTGTCCACCCCAGTTATGGTGGTGGTCGGGGACAATAACAAACCCATTTTTGGTTTGATTTTTGGATTCTTGTTGCTTAATCCGAATTTGTGTATGTCTCTGTGTATATGAATGAAAATGTGTGTGTATATCCGGTTTTGAACCTTGACCACCACCCATTTCCATAGTGGTGGCCGAGGGCCAAAAACCCAATTTGGGGTGGGGTTGTTCGAAAACTGTTGCGATAATTCATTTTTTTTCTTTTTATTTTGGTATACACACACACACACACACACACACACACACACACACACACGCACACATATATATATATATATAATAAAGTGGCTTGGTTTTTGAAAATGTACACATTTTTAACGGTTAATATGTGTACCACCTCCTTACATATTTTAATGGTTGAGATCATATGTACATTCTTTTTACAACCCCCCTCAATTATTTGGTCCCCCCCCCCCCCCCTTTTCAACTTAACAACCTTACCCTAAATTCAAAAATTGTGTCTTTTGGGTAAAAGCACATCGTGTGTTGAGTTTCCTCCTACTTTTCAACCCAACCATTCCCTCACCTCACTCTCTCTGTCGTTTCTCCATTTCCCCTAACACAGATGCCCCAAAGTAAACCCTCCCGCAGCCCCCTCCCACCGCCAGGTAAAATCCATCCCCCTCCACCCTTCCCCACTCACACACACGCACACATGCACACACACACACACACACAAACACACACACGCACACATAAACGCAGTCACACACGCAAACATAAACACGCTCACATAAACACACGCTCACACACTCTCTTTCTTTCTCTCTCTCTCTCTCTCTCTCTCTCTCTCGCTCTCTCTCTACGATTTTACCTATGCTATGTTAATTTTTTTTTTTTGGGGGGGGGGGTGCCGATTTGGGTAGAAATGGAATCATTTTCTGGGTTCATTGTTTGGGTGCCGATTAGGGCTTTTGGAAGAATGTATTGTTTCTATGTTTTTTTTTTGTGTGTGTGTGTGGGGGGGGGGGGGGGGGGGGGGCAATTTGGGTAGAAATGGAATCATTTTCTGGGTTTATTGTGTGGGTTTGGATTTTGGAAATCGATCATTGATTTCAGTTGTTGATTTCGATTTTGGATGTATGGTTTGTGCTGATTTTGATTTTGGCTAATTTCGATTTTGGTTGCTAATTTCAATTTTGGTTGCTAATTTAACTAATGTCCTGTTTTTTTTTTCCTTTCTAGGTATCAGTTTTGCCCAAGTTATATTTATCTTAAATCAGGAATGTGTTTATATACTTCCAGAATAACAAAGGCTTTATATATAAAGTACAATGAGTGGAAACAGAATACCATCAATGTGCATAATCATTTTTGAATATTTTAGTATTTTAGAATAATTCCTATGATAAACATTGAACCGATGAGACATAGATGCCAGAGTGGGTGCAAACTATATCCTCACTGATTTAGTTTTTTCATTGAAGCTTCGGTCAATCCCACCTCTAATCTCCTGACTAATTTTTCCTCTCTTAATCCTTTGAGTTACTGTTAAATTCCTGCCCTTTAAAATCTCTATGTTAGATTTGATATGGACATTCTGTTTATAAAGGCCTAAATTTCCATTGTGAAATTGTGATGATTATATATACAAACATGTGTATGCATAATTATATGCAAAATAATCTGATCATTTGCAGTTTGCTCCTTCAAGATCAGCTCTACTGTTGTATCAATGGTTAAGTTACGAAATGGAAAAATGGACAAAAACTCAAGATTACCATTCTTTTGTTGCGGAATTAGAAGCAATATAACTAGAAACGAAGTGGAAATTGTTCGGTTCTGATTTTGGAACCATAATTTAATCGATCCCATGCGAAACCAAATTGAACCATCTGTTCTCGAGTTAGTTCGATTTGGTTCATGGTTCTACCTACCTAATATTTTTCAATTAATCGATCCCTCGCATGTAACGAATTAAAAAAATCTAAGTTTGTTGATATTTTATCTTGAGTTGTTTTAGGATCAAAGCTGGAAGTGAATGCTACCGCTACTTCTTCTTTGGCACCACAGATTCTTCTCGAAACAACCAGGTGAGTTGTTTAATCTACTGCTACTTTTTCTTTGGTTCTTAAATTCTTAAGGCAGCAACGAACTATGGTAACACATGGTGGAATGTCTATGAATGTCTTTTGGTATTTATTCTTATATTTCATGTGTGAATGGTATTATATGTTTTCTTATGTTATTGAATGTGAATGCAGTGGTTAATGTCAAAAGCAAAGCTAAAGAGACTTTATTAGTTCATCCCCCTTTGTACTGTGTACTTTTAGATTTATTGTGATGCATAAGGTGTTTTTATTAAATCAAATCTAATTTGAATTCTTCCAATGGGTTTTTTAATTATTTATGTGCCGTGATAGTTTTGAATTTTTCCGTTGGGTCTGAAATGAGCTGTTGTTACTAATTCTCCAAAACTAAATGCTGAATTGATGATCTCAATCCTCGGCCTTTCGAATTTCTTCGATTCTTTATTATTAGTAGTGATTGTGATCATGCCAACTTCGATTCTCTTATTATTAGTAGTGATTGTGATCATGCCAAACCATTTATGGATCCTAATCAGATTTTAACTTACTATTTCATTTATGTTTATTGTTAAATTTTTATGTGAATTGTTGTGTTGTTAAATGTTAAAATATTAGACTCTTGCATGAATCTAAAGACTCGCTCCTCCACAGTTATAGTTGATGGGGTTTCTGAGTTGAATCCAAGTATTGAAGTTGGGAACTCTACGAGATTCTTTTTATATTCTATCTACGATTATCTCAGTTGTAAACATTCGTAGTTTGGGGTAACCAATATGTACACACAAAATCCAAAATGTATCACACTAGCCCTCAATTTGAACTCCTCAATAATTGAACCCAATGATTGCATTGCTATAGATACACCAAGCTATCCCACGCCAAGCTATCCCACAATTGAACCCAATGACTGCATCTGCAATATGCATATATGGAGATGCATATATGCTGATTGCATATACATGTCCATAAGTATCATCCTACATTACTGAGTTATAAACATTACTTTTAGAATGAAAATGTACTTTTATTGAAGTGGCGTTTATATACAATTTGTTTGAAAAATATATAACTCTTCTCTTTATTGTTGATGTTGATTACGAAAACTAAAACTATTTTTCTTTTCATTTTTCTTGTGTGGGAATATAATGTACATATATTTCTATTGTTCTCTTTTTGAACATTTAACGGGGTGGGGGTGGGGTGTGGGGTAATGTACAAGTATCTTATAAGTCTTTTAGAGAAATAAATATATTTTCTTGGAGTCAGGAGGTTTGGAGGATGCACAGGGGTAGGGTGGTTACGGGTTGGGGTGGATGGGATTGGGAAGGTTGCGGCTTGTCATTAGTGATGGCTGTTGGGAGTTCAATGCGGTGTAGGGAGGCGGGGAGGGAATGGGATTATATAAATGCATATTGCATATATGCATATAGATATATGAAATATGCATATATGCAGATGGCATATACGCAAGCAGCATATATGCACATTGAATATATGCATATGCATATATGCATCTGCCTCCGTCCCTACGTTGACTCCCTCTGTTTCTCTGTATGTTTTTTTTACATTTTGGTAGTTACGTTCATTTTGTAGTTACAACGAGGTAATTATAAACTAACCTCGGTAGATTTTTAGGAAATAACTGCTCACTAAGTACGATAAAGTCTATGGATAATTATTTTCAGTACCAAATCCTATTAGAGTGAAAGTAAATGCCACATAATGAATGAGGGTTAATCCAAAGAACCGAGTTGCCTTTGTGTAAATGCTTTTAGAGAATTCAATGATCCGATCGCACTTGATTTGGCCATTGGCACACATTTGCTCCCTGACCAGTGTCTTCAGTAAAAATATGTTTTTCGATTGATTGTTTATAACACGTGTTTTAGTTTTTTTATCCCATCTAATGATCCTTTATTTGTACATGTATGTAACTTCATATTATGCATCCATATTCATAATTAGCATAAATAGTTTACCTTGGTTAATGTAATTTTTTCTCTAATTTTGCGTGTTAGAGGTTCTGGGATTTTGTTGTTATGTACAACATATACCGCTACAAATTGAATAAGGCTAATATTGAAATTATGTTGGTGAGGAATCCAAAGGGCGCGATCCAAAAGAATAAATATGAAGCCATAACATCCGAAGAGAATGCCGATAAGAAGGAATGAGAAATTTAATATGACAAGGTATGGGGTTGGTAGTATGATGTTGGTTTCTTGTAGATATCTAATAATATTATGATGAAAAAAGTTTCAGATTAATCTTCTTTTCCTTTGATGAAGCTTATGATGAAAAAAAGATTGCTATCAATCTTCTTTTCCTTGGATGCAAATAAGATTAGGATGAAAAAAAAGCTCACGTATGTTACTAATTGTATATTTACTTATGTGATTGTATCTTTGTTCGAGAAACTGATTAATTATGTTTATTGTTTGTCAAATCGTACAGAAAATCAATAGGTAGAGGGTGATAATGGCGAGAGGTGGGAAGAGGGATGGGAAGACAACAATAGTAGCACCTAATCCAGAAGCAGATGAGTGCAAAAGACATAAAAGAATTGCAATTTCTAAAAACATGCTCTCGAATGCTCCCACAAAGGCCTGCTCAGTTTCTCTCACCCCATCCAAGATGGTGGTCAAACACCACGGCACAGATATTTTAAGGAAGTCCCACAGAAAGAATAAATTCATATTCTCCTTTCCCGACCTTCTAGGTCCCATCTTCGAATTTGGGATTTTTTTTATAGTGTTGGATTTGTTGTTACCCCTTAAATAGGGTGGATAGTCCAATAAACAAAGGTGACTATGCCATTTTTTTTAAATGACACTTTATTTATTTTGAGACATGGTGAATTTGATTGATGATTATTGTCAATTTCATTTTATATGTGAATTTGTTTGATGAATTTAGACAATTTGGATGTTGGACTATGTGTTATTTGTTAAACAAGGTGAATAGTTCCATAAACAAAGGAGACTATACCTAATTTTTTTAAAAATTTGGGACAGTTTTTTTGAGACACAATGTGAATTCGATGGATGAATATTATGTATTTCGTATTATAGGTGAATTTATTTTATGAATTTAGACTATTTGAATGTTATTGGAATATTGGTTGTTTGTTAAGCATGGTGAATAGTCCTATAAATAAAGGATATTATGGATAATTGTTTTAATATTACATTTCAAAATTTGTGCGTTTCGCTATTACGTACATTGAAAAATTGTCTCCGTTTCGCGATTACGTACTTTTGAAAGTTTCCTCGTGCCTTCAGGCATGTGCATACGCTAGTGTGTGTGTGTGTGTGTATATATATGTTTGTACCACAAAAAATAAGGCACGGTTTCTATTGGATCTTTGTTGGATTGTTAGTTTTTTGTTCAATATTTGTTCCCAAACTCGATTATGTATAAAAATGCCAAAAAAATAGAAATGAAAATTGAAATCCCTACACTTATGAGTAATCGTACAGTTTTGTGAATATATTCGGACTCGTTGTCAATTTTCTAACAAAATTATCCCTTTTCTTTTAAAAGTACGCGTCATTATAATCTGAGATTGCGATTACAAGTCATTTTTATTTAAAATGTGATTATGCAGGTGTTGGATAATTTGTTGTGTTGTGTTGATTAATATTGGAAGCTCCATGACCACTAGTTTAATGTCCAAATAAGGATGGGAGTTTTCGAGTTTATTTTAATTTTCTTTTATCACAAACATTAATTTTATACTCAACGTAATAATATTGGCACACGGATAATTTAAAATATGACCAATAAGAAATGGTAAACATGAACATGATATTGGATTAAAATTAATATTTTAATTGATTCGGTTAAGAAATTCATCTTGGATCAACTTGAAAAATTAATATTTTTTGAATATCATATATCGGAACAATAAGCGAAAAAAGACTTTTACGTTAGTATAAAATTGTGAAGTTTGTTCAAATCGTCAAATTGTATATTTGACTAAGTTAATATTTTAATATAATATAAAATTGTTGCTTATTCAAACAAACTGAATTCCTTGATTCAATATGAAGAATATTTTCCTAGAAAAATTGTATTATTCAAATATCGAGTTGCCATATAAACATATTTTCTAAATTCAAAATATTACTTATTTCATCAACAAACTAAAGAGTGTAATTTAGAATTTTATACGGAATTCATATATTTTTACTTGTCATAACATGAACTTTATTTGTATTTACCAAACGACGTCGGATATCCAAAAGCCGATCCATTTTCCCTAAGCACTGATATAACCACTCTCATTTAAACCCTCGAGCGAATAACTACGAGAATTGGAATGCAACAATGAAAGATCAGTGAATAGCAAAGAAAAGCTCGTAACACTAGTAAGTGATTCTATTTCTCTGTTATACCTCGAACTTATGTCTTTGACATTACTGCTTATTATATCACTATATGATATCTCAGAACTCATCTTATCATTTATGAACTCTTTTGATAGTTCGACTATACCGTGAAAATTGATTTAATCTGTTAGTTGATTAAACTCAAACCAGTTCAATCTTTTGATAAATTATCCGAATTGTAGTACACCAATATACCCTGTTGGACAATGATGCAAACTGTTTTACCACAATGATGTATACCCTGCATGTTATTAAACTTTGGATTCAATTATCCAATTTGCAGCTTAGCCTATCATTTTGGAACTACTATTAATGAAACCTTCAGTAGCATACCGTATAATCCAGGGATTAGACCCAGTAAAACCCCGGTAAATCTAATTGGCCTGAATGACTCAGATGTTGAGTGCTTTGTTGTTACATTTAGTCTATGTATGAGTGCCTCTCTAGCTAAGTGTGTCGAATTATTTGTGTAACATCCCACGACTTTGGGACTGAGAAATTAAATTTTTGGGAAAATAAAATTATTTGAATTGGAGAATTTTAAAATTTGGAGATTGAAGTCCAAAAATTGAGGACGTTTCAAAGTATTCCGGATGATGATTTTGAGTGTACCATCGATCCCGGATGGGTCAAGATAGTCGAAATGACTGTCATTGGGTTTTATTTCGACTCTGGAATCACTACACCAAAAACAGGAATCTGGCACGGTTTAAAACTGTGCCAGATCAAATCTAGCACGATTTTGAACTGTGCCAGAATCAGGGGTTCCAAAATGGGATTTTTTTCTGGCACGGCTCAAAGTGTGCCAGATTCAGCCAAACAGGAACACTTATGGCACACTTTTAAACCGTGCCAGAATTTGATATTTCTGGCACACTTTTGGCACAGTTTTTAACTGTGCCAGATTCAGCCAAACAGGAACACTTCTGGCACACTTTTAAACCGTGCTAGAATTTGATATTTCTGGCACACTTTTGGCACAGTTTTTAACTCTGCCAGAATCAGCACAATTTAAAAAAATTTGACACAGTTCCAAACCGTGCCAAAATATGATACACTTATGCCACGGTTTTGGACTGTGCCAATTTTTTTTTAATAAAAAAAAATTATTTGAAAGCACAAAATTAGTAAATTAATAATATTGCGCGTTATTAATAAACTAATGTACATACAAACTTCAAAATATTACAAGTCTTTAACAGCTCACAGGTCCAAAAAAAATTAGGCAGAGTTTCCTCTAATTTCTGGACATTCCAAAACCTGTTAATACAAAACCTGTCTAACATAAAGCCCGCACGGCCACAAAATATAACAATTAACTTACAAAAGCCCTCATGGCCATAAAAGTCAATAATAAAACAACAAAAGACCGTACGGTCATGACACAAAAAAATGGAATCATTAATAAACCCCTTGTTGTAAACCATTGAGTTCTTTATGTGTTCCACGTGAATAAAAGTCAACGATAAATTGTTATCCTGCAAAAAAAAAATAGAATACAAAAAAATTATGATATCAGTAACCCAATAATTTACAAAAAGAAAATACTCAAAATAAAAAAATTACATATATGAGTGGAAATTATCGTCATACTTACAAATCGGGAGATCCGGGACAGAACGATCAGTTCTTACAAGTTACATTGGTCCCGTGCGAGGTGTTCGTGCCTCCTACGGGGTCGTTTGGGGGCCGGTTTGGTTTTTCACCCTTTAACGGCATGTTTTTAACTAAGTGTGATTTTGGCAAATTATCATCATACTCTCAAACCGGGAGACCCGGGACTACGCGGTCAGTTCCTACAAGTTACATTGGTCCCGTGCGAGGTGTTCGTTCCTCCTACGAGGTCGTTTGGGGGCCGGTTTGGATTTTCACCCTTTAACGGCATGTTTTTAAGTTTAAGTGTGATTTTTGCAAATTATCATCCTATTCACAAACCGAGAGACCCGGGACTATGCGGTGAGTTCCTACAAGTTACATGGGTCCCGTGCGAGGTGTTCGTGCCTCCTACAGGGTCGTTTGGGGGGCGGTTTGTGTTTTCACCCTTTAAAGACATGTTTTTAAGTTTAAGTGTGATTTTTGCAAATTATCGTCATACTTATAAACCGGGAGACCCGGGACTACGCTTCCAGTTCCTACAAGTTACATTGGTCCTGTGTGAGGTGTTCATGCCTCCTACGGGGTCGTTTGGGGGCCAGTTTGGGTTTTCACCCTTTAACGGCCTGTTTTTAAGTTTAAGTGTGATTTTTGCAAATTATCGTCATACTTACAAACCGGGAGATTCGGGACTACGCTGCCAGTTCCTACAAGTTACATGGGTCCTGTGCGAGGTGTTCGTGCCTCCTACGGGGTCGTTTGGGGGTCGGTTGGGTTTTCACCCTTTAACGGCATGTTTTTAACTCTAAGTGTGATGTTTGCAAATTATCTTCATACTTCAAACCGGGAGACCCGGACTACGCGGTCAGTTCCTACAAGTTACATTGGTCCCGTGCGAGGTGTTCGAGCCTCCTACGGGGTCGTTTGGGGGCCGATTTGGGTTTTCACCCTTTAACGGCATGTTTTTAAGCATAAGTGTGATTTTTACAATTTATCTTCATACTTACAAACCGGGAGATCCGGGACTACGCTCCCAGCTCCTATAAGTTACATGGGTCCCATGCAAGGTGTTCGTGCCTCCTACGAGGTCGTTTGGGGGGCGGTTTGGGTTTTCACCCCTTCACGGCTTGTTTTTTAGTCTAAGTGAGATTTTTGCAAATTATCGTCATACTTTCAAACCGGGATACCAGGGACTACGCGACCAGTTCCTACAAGTTACATTGGTCCCGTGCGAGGTGTTCGTGCCTCCTACGGGGTCGTTTGGGGGCCGGTTTGGGTTTTCACCCTTTAACAGCATGTTTTTAAGTTTAACAGTGATTTTTGGAAATTATCGTCCTATTCATAAACCTAGAGACCCGGGACTACGCGGTCAGTTCCTACAAGTTACATGTGTCCCGTGCGAGGTGTTCGTGCCTCCTACGGGGTCGTTTGGGGGCCGGTTTTGGTTTTCATCCCTTTAACGACATGTTTTTAAGTTTAAGGGTTGATTTTTACAAATTATCATCATACTTATAAACTTGGAGATCCGGGACTACACTGCCAGTTCCTACAAGTTAGATGGATCCCGTGTGAGGTGTTCGTGCCTCCTACGGGGTCGTTTGGGTGCCGATTTGGGTTTTCACCCATTAGTGGCATGTTTTTAAGTTTAAGTGTTGATTTTTGCGAATTATCATCATACTTACAAACTGGGAGATCCGGGACTACGCTGCCAGTTCCTACAAGTTCCATGGGTCCTGTGCGAGGTGTTCATGCCTCCTACGGGGTCGTTTGGGGGCCGGTTTGGGTTTTCACCCTTTAACGGCTTGTTTTTAACTCTAAGTGTGATTTTTGCAAATTATCATCATACTCTCAAATCTGGAGACCCGGGACTACGCGGTCAGTTGCCACAAGTTACAGTGGTCCTGTGCGAGGTGTTCGAGCCTCCTACGGGGTTATTTGGGAGCCGATTTGGGTTTTCACCCTTTAACAGCATGTTTTTAAGTTTAAATGTGATTTTTGAAAATTATCACCATACATACAAACCGGGAGATCCGGGACTACGGTGCCAGTTCCTATAAGTTACATGGGTCCCGTGTAAGGTGTTCGTGCCTCCTACGGGGTCGTTTGGGGGCCGGTTTGGGTTTTCACCATTTAATGGGGTGTTTTAAAGTTTAAGTGCCGATTTTTGCAAATTATCATCATACTTACACAATGGGAGATCCGGGACTACGCTGCCAGTTCCTTCAAGTTACATGGGTCCCGTGCGAGGTGTTCGTGCCTCCTACGGGGTCGTTTGGGGGCCGGTTTTGGTTTTCACCCTTTAACGACATGGTTTTAAGTTTAAGAGTTGATTTTTACAAATTATCATCATACTTACAAACTTGGAGATCCGGGACTACGCTGCCAGTTCCTACAAGTTAGATGGGTCCCGTGTGAGGTGTTCGTGCCTCCTACGAGGTCGTTTGGGTGCCGGTTTTGGTTTTCACCCGTTAGTGGCATGTTTTTAAGTTTAAGTGTTGATTTTTGCAAATTATCATCATACTATCAAACCGGGAGACCCGGGACTACGCGATCAGTTCCTACAAGATACATGTGTCCCATGCGAGGTGTTCATGCCTCTTACGGGGTCGTTTGGGGGATCGGTTTGGGTTTTCCCCCTTTAACGACGTGTTTTTAAGTCTAAGTGTGATTTTTGCAAATTATCATCATACTCTCAAACCGGGAGACCCAGGACTACGCGATCAGTTGCTACAAGTTACATTGGTCCCGTGCGAGGTGTTCGTGCCTCCTATTGGGTCGTTTGGGGGCCGGTTTGGGTTTTCACCCATTGACGGCTTGTTTTTATGTCTAAGTGTGATTTTTGCAAATTATCGTCATACTCTCAAACCGGGAGACCCGGGACTACGCGGTCAGTTCCTACAACTTACATGGGTCCCGTGCGAGGTGTTCGCGCCTCCTACGGGGTCATTTGGGGGCTGGTTTGGGTTTTCACCCTTTAACGGCATGCTTTTAAGGTTAAGTGTGATTTTTGCAAATTATCATCCTATTCACAAACCGTAAGACCCGGGACTACGCGGTCAGTTCCTACAAGTTACATTGGTCCCGTGCGAGGTGTTCGTGCCTCCTACGGGGTCGTTTGGTGGCCGGTTTTGGTTTTCACCCTTTAACGGCATGTTTTTAAGTTTAAGTTTCAATTTTTGCAAATTATCGTCCTATTCACAAATTGGGAGACCCGGGACTACGCGGTCAGTTCCTACAAGTTACATTGGTCCCGTGCGAGGTGTTCGTGCCTCCTATAGTGTCGTTTGGGGGCCGATTTGGGTTTTCACACTTTACCGACCTGCTTTTAAGTTTAAGTGTGATTTTTGCATATTATCATCATACTTAAAAACCGGGAGATCCGGGACTACGCTGCCAGTTCCTACAAGTTACATGGGTCCTGTGCGAGGTGTTCGTGCCTCCTACGAGGTCGTTTGGGGGCCGGTTTGGGTTTTCACCCTTTAACGGCATGTTTTTAACTCTAAGTGTGATTTTGGCAAATTATCGTCATACTTCAAACTAGGAGACCCGGACTACGCGGTCAGTTCCTACAAGTTACATTGGTCCCGTGCGAGGTGTTCGAGCCTCCTACGGGGTCGTTTGGGGGCCGATTTGGGTTTTCACCCTTTAACGGCATGTTTTTAAGCTTAAGTGGGATTTTTACAAATTGTCGTCATACTTACAAACCGGGAGATCCGGGACTACGCTGCCAGTTCCTATAAGTTACATGGGTCCCGTGCGAGGTGTCCAAGCCTCCTACGGGGTCATTTGGGAGTCGGTTTGGGTTTTCACCCTTTAACGGCATGTTTTTAAGTTTAAGTGTGATTTTGGAAAATTATCGTCATACTTGCAAACCGGTAGATTCGGGACTACGCTACCAGTTCCTATGAGTTACATGGGTCCCGTGCGAGGTGTTCGTGCCTCCTACGGGGTCGTTTGGAGGGCGGTTTGTGTTTTCACCCCTTGACGGCTTATTTTTAAGTCTAAGTGTGATTTCTGCAAATTATCATCATACTCTCAAACTGGGATACCCGAGACTACGCGATCAGTTCCTACAAGTTACATTGGGCCCGTGCGAGGTGGTCGTGCCTCCTACGGGGTCGTTTGGGGGCCGGTTTGGTTTTTCGCCCTTTAACGGCGTGTTTTTAAGTTTAAGTGTGATTTTTGAAAATTATCGTCATACTTACAAACCGGGAGATCCGGGACTACGCTGCCAGTTCCTATAAGTTACATGGGTCCCGTGCAAGGTGTTCGTGCCTCCTACGGGGTCGTTTGGGGGGCGGTTTGGGTTTTCACCCCTTGACGGCTTATTTTTAAGTCTAAGTGTGATTTCTGCAAATTATCATCATACTCACAAACCGGGATACCCGAGACTACGCGATTAGTTCCTACAAGTTACATTGGGCCCGTACGAGGTGGTCGTGCCTCTTACGGGGTCCTTTTGGGGCCGGTTTGGGTTTTCACCATTTAATGGCGTGTTTTAAAGTTTAAGTGTTGATTTTTGCAAATTATCGTCATACTTACACACTGGGAGATCCGGGACTACGCTGCCAGTTCCTACAAGTTACATGGGTCCCGTGCGAGGTGTTCGTGCCTCCTACGGGGTCGTTTGGGGGCCGGTTTTGGTTTTCACCCTTTAACGACATTATTTTGAGTTTAAGAGTTGATTTTTACAAATTATCATCATACTTACAAACTTGGAGATCTGGGACTACGCTGCCAGTTCCTACAAGTTAGATGGGTCCCGTGTGAGGTGTTCGTGCCTCCTACGGGGTCGTTTGGGTGCCGGTTTTGGTTTTCACCCGTTAGTGGCATGTTTTTAAGTTTAAGTGTTGATTTTTGCAAATTATCGTCATACTTACAAACCGGGAGATCCGGGACTACGCTGCCAGTTCCTACAAGTTACATGGGTCCCGTGCGAGGTGTTCATGCCTCCTACGGGGTCGTTTGGGGGCCGGTTTGGGTTTTCACCCTTTAACGGCTTGTTTTTAACTCTAAGTGTGATTTTTGCAAATTATCGTCATACTCTCAAATCGGGAGACCCGGGACTACGCGGTCAGTTCCTACAAGTTACAGTGGTCCTGTGCGAGGTGTTCGAGCCTCCTACGTGGTCGTTTGGGAGCCGATTTGGGTTTTCACCCTTTAACAGCATGTTTTTAAGTTTAAATGTGATTTTTGAAATTTATCGCCATACGTACAAACCGGGAGATCCGGGACTACGGTGCCAGTTCCTATAAGTTACATGGGTCCCGTGCAAGGTGTTCGTGCCTCCTACGGGGTCGTTTGGGGGGCGGTTTGGGTTTTGACCCCTTGACGGCTTATTTTTAAGTCTACGTTTGATTTTTGCAAATTATCGTCATACTCTCAAACCGGGATACCCGGGACTACACGATTAGTTCCTACAAGTTACATTGGTCCCGTGCGAGGTGTTCGTGCCTCCTACGGGGTCGTTTGGGAGCCGGTTTGGGTTTTCACCCTTTAACAGCACGTTTTTAAGTTTAAGTGTTGATTTTTGCAAATTATCGTCATACTTACCAACTGGGAGATCCGGGACTACGCTGCCAGTTCCTACAAGTTACATGGGTCCCGTGCGAGGTGTTCGTGCCTCCTACGGGGTTGTTTGGGGGCCGGTTTGGGTTTTCACCCTTTAATGGCATGTTTTTAAGTTTAAGTGTTGATTTTTGCAAATTATCATCATACTTACAAATTGGGAGATCCGGGACTACGCTGCCAGTTCCTACAAGTTACATGAGTCCCGTGCGAGGTGTTCATGCCTCCTACGGGGTCGTTTGGGGGCCGGTTTGGGTTTTAACCCTTTAACGGCATGTTTTTAACTCTAAGTGTGATTTTTGAAATTATCATCATACTCTCAAACCGGGAGACCCGGGACTACGCGGTCAGTTCCTACAAGTTACATTGGTCCTGTGCGAGGTGTTAGAGCCTCCTACGGGGTCGTTTGGGAGCCGATTTGGGTTTTCACAGTTTAACGGCATGTTTTTAAGTTTAAGTGTGATTTTTGCAAATTATCGTCATAATTACAAACCGGGAGATTCGGGACTACGCTGCCAGTTCCTATAAGTTACGTGGGTCCCGTGCAAGGTGTTCGTGCCTCCTACGGGGTCGTTTTGGGGCCGATTTGGGTTTTCACCCTTTAACGCCATATTTTTAACTAAGTGTGATTTTTGCAAATTATCGTCATCCTATCAAACCGGGACTACGCGGTCAGTTCCTACAAGTTACATGTGTCCCGTACGATGTGTTCTCGCCTCCTACGAGGTCGTTTGGGGGCAGCTTTGGGTTTTCACCCTTTAACGGCATGTTTTTAAGTTTAAGTGTGATTTTTTTCAAATTATCCTCCTATTCACAAACCGAAAGACATGGGACTACGCGGTCAGTTCCTACAAGTTACATTGGTCCCGTTCGAGGTGTTCGTGCCTCCTCTAGGGTCGTTTGGTGGCCGGTTTGGGTTTTCACCCTTTAACGACATGTTTTTAAGTTTAAGTTTTGATTTTTGCAAATTATTGTCTTATTCAAAAACCAGGAGACCCGAGACTACGCGTTCACTTCCTACAAGTTACATTGGTCCCGTGCGAGTTGTTCGTGCCTCCTACGGGGTCGTTTGGGGGCCGATTTGGGTTTTCACTCATTAACGCCATATTTTTAACTAAGTGTGATTTTTACAAATTATCATCATACTATCAAACCGGGAGGCCCGGAACTACGCGGTCAATTCCTACAAGTTACATGTGTCCCGTGCGAGGTGTTCGTGCCTCTTACGGGGTCGTTTGGGGGATCGGTTTGGGTTTTCACCCTTTAACGATGTGTTTTTAAGTCTAAGTGTAATTTTTGCAAATTATCGTCATACTCTAAAACCGGGAGACCCGGGACTACGCGATCAGTTGCTACAAGTTACATTGGTCCCGTGCGAGGTGTTCGTGCCTCCTATTGGGTCGTTTGGGGGCCGGTTTGGGTTTTCACCCATTGACGGCTTGTTTTTATGTCTAAGTGTGATTTTTGCAAATTATCGTCATACTCTCAAACCGGGAGACCCGGGACTACGCGGTCAGTTCCTACAAGTTACATGGGTCCCGTGCGAGGTGTTCGCGCCTCCTACGGGGTCATTTCGGGGCTGGTTTGGGTTTTCACCCTTTAACGGCATGTTTTTCAGGTTAAGTGTGATTTTTGCAAATTATCATCCTATTCACAAACCGTAAGACCCAAGACTACACGGTCAGTTCCTACAAGTTACATTGGTCCCGTGCGAGGTGTTCGTGCCTCCTACGGGGTCGTTTGGTGGCCGGTTTGGGTTTTCCCCCTTTAACTGCATGTTTTTAAGTTTAAGTTTTAATTTTTGCAAATTATCGTCCTATTCACAAACCGGGAGACCCGGGACTACGCGGTCAGTTCCTACAAGTTACATTGGTCCCGTGCGAGGTGTTCGTGCCTCCTATAGTGTCGTTTGGGGGCCGATTTGGGTTTTCACCCTTTAACGACCTGTTTTTAAGTTTAAGTGTGATTTTTGCAAATTATCCTCATACTTAAAAACTGGGAGATCTGGGACTACGCTGCCAGTTCCTACAAGTTACATGGGTCCTGTGCGAGGTGTTCGTGCCTCCTACGGGGTCGTTTGGGGACCGGTTTGGGTTTTCACCCTTTAACGGCATGTTTTTAACTCTAAGTGTGATTTTTGCAAATTATCGTCATACTTCAAACCAGGAGACCCGGACTACGCGGTCAGTTCCTACAAGTTACATTGGTCCCGTGCGAGGTGTTCGAGCCTCCTACGGGGTCGTTTGGGGGCCGAATTAGGTTTTCACCCTTTAACGGAATGTTTTTAAGCTTAAGTGGGATTTTTACAAATTATCGTCATACTTACAAACCGGGAGATCCGGGACTACGCTGCCAGTTCCTATAAGTTACATGGGTCCCGTGCGAGGTGTTCGAGCCTCCTACGGGGTCATTTGGGAGCCGGTTTGGGTTTTCACCCTTTAACGGCATGTTTTTAAGTTTAAGTGTGATTTTGTAAAATTATCGTCATACTTACCAACTGGGAGATCCGGGACTACGCTGCCAGTTCCTACAAGTTACATGGGTCCCGTGCGAGGTGTTCGTGCCTCCTACGGGGTTGTTTGGGGGCCGGTTTGGGTTTTCACCCTTTAATGGCATGTTTTTAAGTTTATGTGTTGATTTTTGCAAAATATCATCATACTTACAAATCGGGAGATCCGGGACTACGCTGCCAGTTGCTACAAGTTACATGAGTCCCGTGCGAGGTGTTCATGCCTCCTACGGGGTCGTTTGGGGGCCGATTTGGGTTTTAACCCTTTAACGACATGTTTTTAACTCTAAGTGTGATTTTTGCAAATTATCATCATACTCTCAAACCGGGAGACCCGGGACTACGCGGTCAGTTCCTACAAGTTACATTGGTCCTGTGCGAGGTGTTCGAGCCTCCTACGGGGTCGTTTGGGAGCCGATTTGGGTTTTCACCGTTTAACGGCATGTTTTTAAGTTTAAGTGTGATTTTTGCAAATTATCGTCATAATTACAAACCGGGAGATTCGGGACTACGCTGCCAGTTCCTATAAGTTACGTGGGTCCCGTGCAAGGTGTTCGTGCCTCCTACGGGGTCGTTTTGGGGCCGATTTGGGTTTTCACCCTTTAACGCCATATTTTTAACTAGTTGTGATTTTTGCAAATTATCGTCATCCTATCAAACCGGGACTACGCGGTCAGTTCCTACAAGTTACATGTGTCCCGTACGATGTGTTCTCGCCTCCTACGAGGTCGTTTGGGGGCAGCTTTGGGTTTTCACCCTTTAACGGCATGTTTTTAAGTTTAAGTGTGATTTTTTTCAAATTATCCTCCTATTCACAAACCGAAAGACCCGGGACTACGCGGTCAGTTCCTACAAGTTACATTGGTCCCGTTCGAGGTGTTCGTGCCTCCTCTAGGGTCGTTTGGTGGCCGGTTTGGGTTTTCACCCTTTAACGACATGTTTTTAAGTTTAAGTTTTGATTTTTGCAAATTATTGTCTTATTCAAAAACCAGGAGACCCGAGACTACGCGTTCACTTCCTACAAGTTACATTGGTCCCGTGCGAGTTGTTCGTGCCTCCTACGGGGTCGTTTGGGGGCCGATTTGGGTTTTCACTCATTAACGCCATATTTCTAACTAAGTGTGATTTTTGCAAATTATCATCATACTATCAAACCGGGAGGCCCGGAACTACGCGGTCAATTCCTACAAGTTACATGTGTCCCGTGCGAGGTGTTCGTGCCTCTTACGGGGTCATTTGGGGGATCGGTTTGGGTTTTCACCCTTTAACGACGTGTTTTTAAGTCTAAGTGTAATTTTTGCAAATTATCGTCATACTCTCAAACCGGGAGACCCGGGACTACGCGATCAGTTGCTACAAGTTACATTGGTCCCGTGCGAGGTGTTCGTGCCTCCTATTGGGTCGTTTGGGGGCCGGTTTGGGTTTTCACCCATTGACGGCTTGTTTTTATGTCTAAGTGTGATTTTTGCAAATTATCGTCATACTCTCAAACCGGGAGACCCGGGACTACGCGGTCAGTTCCTACAAGTTACATGGGTCCCGTGCGAGGTGTTCGCGCCTCCTACGGGGTCATTTCGGGGCTGGTTTGGGTTTTCACCCTTTAACGGCATGTTTTTAAGGTTAAGTGTGATTTTTGCAAATTATCATCCTATTCACAAACCGTAAGACCCGGGACTACACGGTCAGTTCCTACAAGTTACATTGGTCCCGTGCGAGGTGTTCGTGCCTCCTACGGGGTCGTTTGGTGGCCGGTTTGGGTTTTCCCCCTTTAACTGCATGTTTTTAAGTTTAAGTTTTAATTTTTGCAAATTATCGTCCTATTCACAAACCGGGAGACCCGGGACTACGCGGTCAGTTCCTACAAGTTACATTGGTCCCGTGCGAGGTGTTCGTGCCTCCTATAGTGTCGTTTGGGGGCCGATTTGGGTTTTCACCCTTTAACGACCTGTTTTTAAGTTTAAGTGTGATTTTTGCAAATTATCCTCATACTTAAAAACTGGGAGATCTGGGACTACGCTGCCAGTTCCTACAAGTTACATGGGTCCTGTGCGAGGTGTTCGTGCCTCCTACGGGGTCGTTTGGGGACCGGTTTGGGTTTTCACCCTTTAACGGCATGTTTTTAACTCTAAGTGTGATTTTTGCAAATTATCGTCATACTTCAAACCAGGAGACCCGGACTACGCGGTCAGTTCCTACAAGTTACATTGGTCCCGTGCGAGGTGTTCGAGCCTCCTACGGGGTCGTTTGGGGGCCGATTTAGGTTTTCACCCTTTAACGGAATGTTTTTAAGCTTAAGTGGGATTTTTACAAATTATCGTCATACTTACAAACCGGGAGATCCGGGACTACGCTGCCAGTTCCTATAAGTTACATGGGTCCCGTGCGAGGTGTTCGAGCCTCCTACGGGGTCATTTGGGAGCCGGTTTGGGTTTTCACCCTTTAACGGCATGTTTTTAAGTTTAAGTGTGATTTTGTAAAATTATCGTCATACTTACCAACTGGGAGATCCGGGACTACGCTGCCAGTTCCTACAAGTAACATGGGTCCCGTGCGAGGTGTTCGTGCCTCCTACGGGGTTGTTTGGGGGCCGGTTTGGGTTTTCACCCTTTAATGGCATGTTTTTAAGTTTATGTGTTGATTTTTGCAAAATATCATCATACTTACAAATCGGGAGATCCGGGACTACGCTGCCAGTTGCTATAAGTTACATGAGTCCCGTGCGAGGTGTTCATGCCTCCTACGGGGTCGTTTGGGGGCCGATTTGGGTTTTAACCCTTTAACGACATGTTTTTAACTCTAAGTGTGATTTTTGCAAATTATCATCATACTCTCAAACCGGGAGACCCGGGACTACGCGGTCAGTTCCTACAAGTTACATTGGTCCTGTGCGAGGTGTTCGAGCCTCCTACGGGGTCGTTTGGGAGCCGATTTGGGTTTTCACCGTTTAACGGCATGTTTTTAAGTTTAAGTGTGATTTTTGCAAATTATCGTCATAATTACAAACCGAGAGATTCGGGACTACGCTGCCAGTTCCTATAAGTTACGTGGGTCCCGTGCAAGGTGTTCGTGCCTCCTACGGGGTCGTTTTGGGGCCGATTTGGGTTTTCACCCTTTAACGCCATATTTTTAACTAAGTGTGATTTTTGCAAATTAGCGTCATACTATCAAACCGGGAGACCCGGGACTACGCGGTCAGTTCCTTCAAGTTACATGTGTCCCGTGCGATGTGTTCTTGCCTCCTACGAGGTCGTTTGGGGGCCGGTTTGGGTTTTCACCCTTTAACGGCATGTTTTTAAGTTTAAGTGTGATTTTTTTCAAATTATCGTCCTATTCACAAACCGGAAGACCCGGGACTACGCGGTCAGTTCCTACAAGTTACATTGGTCCCGTTCGAGGTGTTCGTGCCTCTTCTAGGGTCGTTTGGTGGCCGATTTGGGTTTTCACCCTTTAACGACATGTTTTTAAGTTTAAGTTTTGATTTTTGCAAATTATTGTCTTATTCAAAAACCAGGAGACCCGAGACTACGCGTTCACTTCCTACAAGTTACATTGGTCCCATGCGAGTTGTTCGTACCTCCTACGGGGTCGTTTGGGGGCTGATTTGGGTTTTCACTCTTTAACGCCATATTTTTAACTAAGTGTGATTTTTGCAAATTATCATCATACTATCAAACCGGGAGACCCGGGACTACGCGGTCAGTTCCTACAAGTTACATGTGTCCCGTGCGAGGTGTTCGTGCCTCTTACGGGGTCGTTTGGGGGATCGGTTTGGGTTTTCACCCTTTAACGACGTGTTTTTAAGTCTAAGTGTAATTTTTGCAAATTATCGTCATACTCTCAAACCAGGAGACCCGGGACTACGCGATCAGTTGCTACAAGTTACATTGGTCCCGTGCGAGGTGTTCGTGCCTCCTACTGGGTCGTTTGGGGGCCAGTTTGGGTTTTCACCCATTGACGGCTTGTTTTTAAGTCTAAGTGTGATTTTCGCAAATTATCGTCATACTCTCAAACCGGAGAGATCCGGGACTACGCGGTCAGTTCCTACAAGTTACATGGGTCCCGTGCGAGGTGTTCACGCCTCCTACGGGGTCATTTGGGGGCCGGTTTGGGTTTTCACCCTTTAACGGCATGCTTTTAAGGTTAAGTGTGATTTTTGCAAATTATCATCCTATTCACAAACCATAAGACTCGGGACTACGCGGTCAGTTCCTACAAGTTACATTGGTCCCGTGCGAGGTGTTCGTGCCTCCTACGGGGTCGTTTGGTGCCGGTTTGGGTTTTCACCCTTTAACGGCATGTTTTTAAGTTTAAGTTTTAATTTTTGCAAATTATCATCCTATTCACAAACCGGGTGACCCGGGACTACGCGGTCAGTTCCTACAAGTTACATTGGTCCCGTGCGAGGAGTTCGTGCCTCCTATAGTGTCGTTTGGGGGCCGATTTGGGTTTTCACCCTTTAACGGCCTGTTTTTAAGTTTAAGTGTGATTTGTGCAAATTATCATCATACTTACAAACCGGGAGATTCGGGACTACGCTGCCAGTTCCTATAATTTACGTGGGTCCCGTGCAAGGTGTTCGTGCCTCCAAGGGGTCGTGTTGGGGCCGATTTGGGTTTTCACCCTTTAACGCCATATTTTTAACTAAGTGTGATTTTTGCAAATTAGCATCATACTATCAAACCGGGAGACCCGGGACTACGCGGTCAGTTCCTACAAGTTACATGTGTCCCGTGCGAGGTGTTCGTGCCTCCTATAGTGTCGTTTGGGGGCCGATTTGGGTTTTCACCCTTTAACGGCCTGTTTTTAAGTTTAAGTGTGATTTGTGCAAATTATCATCATACTTACAAACCGGGAGATCCGGGACTACGCTGCCAGTTCCTACAAGTTACATGGGTCCTGTGCGAGGTGTTCGTGCCTCCTACGGGGTCGTTTGGGGGCCAGTTTGGATTTTCACCCTTTAACGGCTTGTTTTTTAACTCTAAGTGTGATTTCTGAAAATTATGGTCATTCTTCAAACCGGGAGACCCGGACTACGCGGTCAGTTCCTACAAGTTACATTGATCCCGTGCGAGGTGTTTGAGCCTCCTACGGGGTCGTTTGGGGGCCGATTTGGGTTTTCACCCTTTAACGACATGTTTTTAAGTTTAAGTGTGATTTTTACAAATTATCGTCATACTTACAAACCGGGTGATCAGGGACTACGCTGCCAGTTCCTATAAGTTACATGGGTCCCGTGCGAGGTGTTCGAGCCTCCTACGGGGTCGTTTGGGAGCCGGTTTGGGTTTTCACCCTTTAACGACATGTTTTTAAGTTTAAGTGTGATTTTGGAAAATTATCGTCATACTTACAAACCGGGAGATCCGGGACTACGCTACCAGTTCCTATAAGTTATATGGGTCCCGTGCGAGGTGTTCGTGGCTCCTACAGGGTCGTTTGGGGGGCGGTTTGGGTTTTCACCCCTTGACGGCTTATTCTTACGTCTAATTGTGATTTCTGCAAATTATCATCATACTCTCAAACTGGGATACCCGAGACTACGCGATCAGTTCCTACAAGTTACATTGGGCCCGTGCGAGGTGGTCGTTCCTCCTACGGGGTCGTTTGGGGGCCGGTTTGGGTTTTCACCATTTAACGACGTGTTTTTAAGTTTAAGTGTTGATTTTTGCAAATTATCGTCATACCTACAAATCGGGAGATCCGGGACTACGCTGCCAGTTCCTACAAGTTACATGGGTCCCGTGCGAGGTGTTCATGCCTCCTACGGGGTCGTTTGGGGGCCGGTTTGGGTTTTCACCCTTTGACGGCTTGTTTTTAACTCTAAGTGTGATTTTTGCAAATTATCGTCATACTCTCAAATAGGGAAACCCGGGACTACGCGGTTAGTTCCTACAAGTTACAGTGGTCCTGTGCGAGATGTTCGAGCCTCCTACGGAGTCGTTTGGGAGCCGATTTGGGTTTTCACCCTTTAACATTATGTTTTTAAGTTTAAATGTGATTTTTGAAAATTATCGCCATACGTACAAACCGGGATATCCGGGACTACGGTGCCAGTTCCTATAAGTTACATGGTTCCCGTGCAAGGTGTTCGTGCCTCCTACGGGGTCGTTTGGGGGGCGGTTTGGGTTTTCACCCCTTGACGGCTTGTTTTTAAGTCTAAGTTTGATTTTTGAAAATTATCGTCATACTCTCAAACCGGGATACCCGGGATTACGCGATTAGTTCCTACAAGTTACATTGGTCCCGTGCGAGGTGTTCGTGCCTCCTACGGGGTCGTTTTTGGAGCCGGTTTGGGTTTTCACCCTTTAACGACACGTTTTTAAGTTTAAGTGTTGATTTTTGCAAAATATCGTCATACTTACAAACTGGGAGATCCGGGACTACGCTGCCAGTTCCTACAAATTACATGGGTCCCGTGCGAGGTGTTCGTGCCTCCTACGGGGTCGTTTGGGGGCCGGTTTGGGTTTTCACCCTTTAATGGCATGTTTTTAAGTTTAAGTGTTGATTTTTGCAAATTATCATCATACTTACAAATCGGGAGATCCGGGACTACGCTGCCAGTTCCTACAAGTTACATGAGTCCCGTGCGAGGTGTTCATGCCTCCTACGGGGTCGTTTGGTGGCCGGTTTGGGTTTTAACCCTTTAACGGCATGTTTTTAACTCTAAGTGTGATTTTTGCAAATTATCATCATACTCTCAAACCGGGAGACCCGGGACTACGCGGTCAGTTCCTACAAGTTACATTGGTCCTGTGCGAGGTGTTCGAGCCTCCGACGGGGTCGTTTGGGAGCCGATTTGGGTTTTCATCGTTTAACGGCATGTTTTTAAGTTTAAGTGTGATTTTTGCAAATTATCGTCATAATTACAAACCGGGAGATTCGGGACTACGCTGTCAGTTCCTATAAGTTACGTGGGTCCCGTGCAAGGTGTTCGTGCCTCCTACGGGGTCATTTTGGGGCCGATTTGGGTTTTCACCCTTTAACGCCATATTTTTAACTAAGTGTGATTTTTGCAAATTATCGTCATACTATCAAACCGGGAGACCCGGGACTACGCGGTCAGTTCCTACAAGTTACATGTGTCCCGTGCGAGGTGTTGTCGCCTCCTACGGGGTCGTTTGGGGGCCGGTTTCGATTTTCACTCTTTAACGCCGTATTTTTAACTAAGTGTGATTTTTGCAAATTATCATCATACTATCAAACCGAGAGACCCGGGATTACGCGGTCAGTTCCTACAAGTTACATTGGTCCCGTGCGAGGTGTTCGAGCCTCCTACGGGGTCGTTTGTGTGCCGATTTGGGTTTTCACCCTTTAACGGCATGTTTTTAAGCTTAAGTGTGATTTTTACAAATTATCGTCATACTTACAAACCGGGAGATCCGGGACTACGCTGCCAGTTCCTATAAGTTACATGGATCCCGTGCGAGGTGTTCGAGCCTCCTACGGGGTCATTTGGGAGCCGGTTTGGGTTTTCACCCTTTAACGGCATGTTTTTAAGTTTAATTGTGATTTTGGAAAATTATCGTCATACTTACAAACCGGGAGATCCGGGACTACGCTACCAGTTCCTATAAGTTACATGGGTCCCGTGCGAGGTGTTCGTGCCTCCTATGTGGTCGTTTGGGGGGCGGTTTGTGTTTTCACCCCTTGACGTCTTATTTTTAAGTCAAAGTGTGATTTCTGCAAATTATCATCATACTCTCAAACTGGGATACCCGAGACTACGCGATCAGTTCCTACAAGTTACATTGGGCCCGTGCGAGGTGGTCGTGCCTCCTACGGGGTCGTTTGGGGGCCGGTTTGGGTTTTCACCATTTAACGGCGTGTTTTTAAGTTTATGTGTGATTTTTGAAAATTATCGTCATACTTACAAACCGGGAGATCCGGGACTACGCTGCCAATTCCTATAAGTTACATGGGTCCCGTGCAAGGTGTTCGTGCCTCCTACGGGGTCGTTTGGGGGGCGATTTGGGTTTTCACCCCTTGACGGCTTATTTTTAAGTCTAAGTGTGATTTCTGCAAATTATCATCATACTCACAAATCGGGATACCCGAGACTACGCGATCAGTTCCTACAAGTTACATTGGGCCCGTGCGAGGTGGTCGTGCCTCCTACGGGGTCGTTTGGGGCCCGGTTTAGGTTTTCACCATTTAACGGGGTGTTTTAAAGTTTAAGTGTTGATTTTTGCAAATTATCATCATCCTTACACACTGGGAGATCCGGGACTACGCTGCCAGTTCCTACAAGTTACATGGGTCCCGTGCGAGGTGTTCGTGCCTCCTACGGGGTCGTTTGTGGGCCGGTTTTGGTTTTCACCCTTTAACGACATTATTTGGAGTTTAAGAGTTGATTTTTACAAATTATCATCATACTTACAAACTTGGAGATCCGGGACTACGCTGCCAGTTCCTACAAGTTAGATGGGTCCCGTGTGAGGTGTTCCTGCCTCCTACGGGGTCGTTTGGGTGCCGGTTTGGGTTTTCACCCGTTAGTGGCATGTTTTTAAGTTTATGTGTTGATTTTTGCAAATTATCGTCATACTTACAAACCGGGAGATCCGGGACTACGCTGCCAGTTCCTACAAGTTACATGGGTCCCGTGCGAGGTGTTCATGCCTCCTACGAGGTCGTTTGGGGGCCGGTTTGGGTTTTCACCCTTTAACGGCTTGTTTTTAACTCTAAGTGTGATTTTTGCAAATTATCGTCATACTCTCAAATCGGGAGACCCGGGACTACGCGGTCAGTTCCTACAAGTTACAGTGGTCCTGTGCGAGGTGTTCGAGCCTCCTACGGGGTCGTTTGGGAGCCGATTTGGGTTTTCCCCTTTAACAGCATGTTTTTAAGTTTAAATGTGATTTTTGAAAATTATCGCCATACGTACAAACCGGGAGATCCGGGACTACGGTGCCAGTTCCTATAAGTTACATGGGTCCCGTACAAGGTGTTCGTGCCTCCTACGGGGTCGTTTGGGGGGCGATTTGGGTTTTGACCCCTTGACGGCTTGTTTTTAAGTCTAAGTTTGATTTTTGCAAATTATCGTCATACTCTCAAACCGGGATACCCGGGACTACGCGATTAGTTCCTACAAGTTACATTGGTCCCGTGCGAGGTGTTCGTGCCTCCTATTGGGTCGTTTGGGGGCCGATTTGGGTTTTCACCTATTGACGGCTAGTTTTTATGTCTAAGTGTGATTTTTGCAAATTATCATCATACTCTCAAACCGGGAGACCCGGGACTACGCGGTCAGTTCCTACAAGTTACATGGGTCCCGTGCGAGGTGTTCGCGTGATTTTTGCAAATTATCGTCATACTCTCAAACCGGGAGACCCGGGACTACGCGATCAGTTCCTACAAGTTACATGGGTCCCGTGCGAGGTGTTCGCGCCTCCTACGGGGTCATTTGGGGGCTGGTTTGGGTTTTCACCCTTTAACGGCATGTTTTTAAGGTTAAGTGTGATTTTTGCAAATTATCATCCTATTCACAAACCGTAAGACCCGGGACTACGTGGTCAGTTCCTACAAGTTACATTGGTCCCGTGCGAGGTGTTCGTGCCTCCTACGGGGTCGTTTGGTGGCCGGTTTGGGTTTTCACCCTTTAACGGCATGTTTTTAAGTTTAAGTTTTAATTTTTGCAAATTATCATCCTATTCACAAACCGGGAGACCCGGGACTACGCGGTCAGTTCCTACAAGTTACATTGGTCCCGTGCGAGGTGTTCGTGCCTCCTATAGTGTCGTTTGGTGGCCGATTTGGGTTTTCACCCTTTAACGACCTGTTTTTAAGTTTAAGTGTGATTTTTGCAAATTATCATCATACTTAAAAACTGAGAGATCTAGGACTACGCTGCCAGTTCCTACAAGTTACATGGTTCCTGTGAGAGGTGTTCGTGCCTCCTACGGGGTCGTTTGGGGGCCGGTTTGGGTTTTCACCCTATAACGGCATGTTTTTAACTCTAAGTGTGATTTTTGCAAATTATCGTCATACTTCAAACCAGGAGACCCGGACTACGCGGTCAGTTCCTACAAGTTACATTGGTCCCGTGAGAGGTGTTCGAGCCTCCTACGGGGTCGTTTGGGGGCCGATTTGGGTTTTCACCCTTTAACGACATGTTTTTAAGCTTAAGTGGGATTTTTACAAATTATCGTCATACTTACAAACCGGGAGATCCGGGACTACGTTGCCAGTTCCTATAAGTTACATGGGTCCCGTGCGAGGTGTTCGAGCCTCCTACGGGGTCATTTGGGAGCCGGTTTGGGTTTTCACCCTTTAACGGCATGTTTTTAAGTTTAAGTGTGATTTTGGAAAATTATCGTCATACTTGCAAACCGGTAGATTCGGGACTACGCTACCAGTTCCTATGAGTTACATGGGTCCCGTGCGAGGTGTTCGTGCCTCCTACGGGGTCGTTTGGAGGGCGGTTTGTGTTTTCACAATTTAACGGCGTGTTTTTAAGTTTAAGTGTTGATTTTTGCAAATTATCATCCTATTCACAAACCGTAAGACCCGGGACTACGTGGTCAGTTCCTACAAGTTACATGGGTCCCGTGCGAGGTGTTCGTGCCTCCTACGGGGTCGTTTGGGGGGCGGTTTGCGTTTTCACCCCTTGACGACTTATTTTTAAGTCTAAGTGTGATTTCTGCAAATTATCATCATACTCTCAAACTGGGATACCCGAGACTACGCGATCAGTTCCTACAAGTTACATTGGGCCCGTGCGAGGTGGTCGTGCCTCCTACGGGGTCGTTTGGGGGCCGGTTTGGGTTTTCACCCTTTAACGGCGTGTTTTTAAGTTTAATTGTGATTTTTGAAAATTATCGTCATACTTACAAACCGGGAGATCCGGGACTACGCTGCCAGTTCCTATAAGTTACATGGGTCCCGTAGAAGGTGTTCGTGCCTCCTACGGGTTCGTTTGGGGGGCGGTTTGGGTTTTCACCCCTAGACGTCTTATTTTTAAGTCTCAGTGTGATTTCTGCAAATTATCATCATACTCACAAACCGGGATACCCGAGACTACGCGATCAGTTCCTACAAGTTATATTGGGCTCGTACGAGGTGGTCGTGCCTCCTACGGGGTCGTTTGGGGGCCGGTTTGGGTTTTCACCATTTAACGGCGTGTTTTAAAGTTTAAGTATTGATTTTTGCAAATTATCGTCATACTTACACACTGGGAGATCCGGGACTACGCTGCCAGTTCCTACAAGTTACATGGGTCCCGTACGAGGTGTTCGTGCCTCCTACGGTGTCGTTTGGGGCCCGGTTTTGGTTTTCACCCTTTAACGACATTATTTTGAGTTTAAGAGTTGATTTTTACAAATTATCATCATACTTACAAACTTGGAGATCCGGGACTACGCTGCCAGTTCCTACAAGTTAGATGGGTCCCGTGTGAGGTGTTCGTGCCTCCTACGGGGTCGTTTGGGTGCCGGTTTTGGTTTTCACCCGTTAGTGGCATGTTTTTAAGTTTAAGTGTTAATTTTTGCAAATTATCATCATACTTACAAATCGGGAGATCCGGGACTACGCTGCCAGTTCCTACAAGTTACATGGGTCCCGTGCGAGGTGTTCATGCCTCTTGTGGGGTCGTTTGGGGGCCGGTTTGGGTTTTCACCCTTTAACGGCTTGTTTTTAACTCTAAGTGTGATTTTTGCAAATTATCGTCATACTCTCAAATTGGGAGACCCGGGACTACGCGGTCAGTTCCTACAAGTTACAGTGGTCCTGTGCGAGGTGTTCGAGCCTCCTACGGGGTCGTTTGGGAGCCGATTTGGGTTTTCACCCTTTAACAACATGTTTTTAAGTTTAAATGTGATTTTTGAAATTTATCGCCATACGTAAAAACCGGGAGATCCGGGACTACGGTGCCAGTTCCTATAAGTTACATGGGTCCCGTACAAGGTGTTCGTGCCTCCTACGGGGTCGTTTGGGGGGCGGTTTGGGTTTTGACCCCTTGACGGCTTGTTTTTAAGTCTAAGTTTGATTTTGGCAAATTATCGTCATACTCTCAAACCGGGATACCCGGGACTACGCGATTAGTTCCTACAAGTTACATTGGTCCCGTGCGAGGTGTTCGTGCCTCCTACGGGGCCGTTTGGGAGCCGGTTTGGGCTTTCACCCTTTAACAGTACGGTTTTAAGTTTAAGTGTTGATTTTTGCAAATTATCGTCATACTTACAAACTGGGAGATCCGGGACTACACTGCCAGTTCCTACAAGTTACATGGGTCCCGTGCGAGGTGTTCGTGCCTCCTACGGGGTTCTTTGGTGGCCGGTTTGGGTTTTCACCCTTTAATGGCATGTTTTTAAGTTTATGTGTTGATTTTTTACAAATTATCATCATACTTACAAATCGGGAGATCCGGGACTACGTTGCCAGTTCCTACAAGTTACATGAGTCCCGTGCGAGGTGTTCATGCCTCCTACGGGGTCGTTTGGGGGCCGGTTTGGGTTTTAACCCTTTAACGACATGTTTTTAACTCTAAGTGTGATTTTTGCAAATTATCATCATACTCTCAAACCGGGAGACCCGGGACTACGCGGTCAGTTCCTACAAGTTACATTGGTCCTGTGCGAGGTGTTCGAGCCTCCTACGGGGTCGTTTGGGAGCCGATTTGGGTTTTCACCGTTTAACGGCATGTTTTTAAGTTTAAGTGTGATTTTTGCAAATTATCGTCATAATTACAAATCGGGAGATTCGGGACTACGCTGCCAGTTCCTATTAGTTACGTGGGTCCCGTGCAAGGTGTTCGTGCCTCCTACGGGGTCGTTTTGGGGCCGATTTGGGTTTTCACCCTTTAACGCCATATTTTTAACTAAGTGTGTTTTTTGCAAATTATTGTCATACTATCAAACCGGGAATACGCGGTCAGTTCCTACAAGTTACATGTGTCCCGTGCGATGTGTTCTCGCCTCCTACGAGGTCGTTTGGGGGCCGGTTTGGGTTTTCACCCTTTAATGGCATGTTTTTAAGTTTAAGTGTGATTTTTTTCAAATTATCGTCCTATTCACAAACCGGAAGACCCGGGACTACGCGGTCAGTTCCTACAAGTTACATTGGTCCCATTCGAGGTGTTCGTGCCTCCTCTAGGGTCGTTTGGTGGCCGGTTTGGGTTTTCACCCTTTAACGACATGTTTTTAAGTTTAAGTTTTGATTTTTGCATATTATTGTCTTATTCAAAAACCAGGAGACCCGAGACTACGCGTTCACTTCCTACAAGTTACATTGGTCCCGTGCGAGTTGTTCGTGCCTCCTACGGGGTCGTTTGGGGGCCGATTTGGGTTTTCACTCTTTAACGCCATATTTTTAACTAAGTGTTATTTTTGCAAATTATCATCATACTATCAAACCGGGAGACCCGGGACTACGCGGTCAGTTCCTACAAATTACATGTGTCCCATGCGAGGTGTTCGTGCCTCTTACGGGGTCGTTTGGGGGATCGGTTTGGGTTTTCACCCTTTAACGACGTGTTTTTAAGTCTAAGTGTAATTTTTGCAAATTATCGTCATACTCTCAAACCGGGAGACCCGGGACTACGCGATCAGTTGCTACAGGTTACATTGGTCCCGTGCGAGGTGTTCGTGCCTCCTACTGGGTCGTTTGGGGGCCGGTTTGGGTTTTCACCCATTGACGGCTTGTTTTTAAGTCTAAGTGTGATTTTTGCAAATTATCGTCATACTCTCAAACCGGGAGACCCGGGAATACGCGGTCAGTTCCTACAACTTACATGGGTCCCGTGCGAGGTGTTCGCGCCTCCTACGGGGTCATTTGGGGGCCGGTTTGGGTTTTCACCCTTTAACGGCATGCTTTTAAGGTTAAGTGTGATTTTTGCAAATTATCATCCTATTCACAAACCATAAGACCCGGGACTACGCGGTCAGTTCCTACAAGTTACATTGGTCCCGTGCGAGGTGTTCGTGCCTCCTACAGGGTCGTTTGGTGGCCGGTTTGGGTTTTCACCCTTTAACGGCATGTATTTATGTTTAAGTTTTAATTTTTGCAAATTATCATCCTATTCACAAACCGGGAGACCCGGGACTACGCGGTCAGTTCCTACAAGTTACATTGGTCCCGTGCGAGGTGTTCGTGCCTCCTATAGTGTCGTTTGGGGGCCGATTTGGGTTTTCACCCTTTAACGGCCTGTTTTTAAGTTTAAGTGTGATTTGTGCAAATTATCATCATACTTACAAACCGGGAGATCTGGGACTACGCTGCCAGTTCCTACAAGTTACATGGGTCCTGTGCGAGGTGTTCGTGCCTCCTACGGGGTCGTTTGGGGGCCAGTTTGGATTTTTACCCTTTAACGGCATGTTTTTAACTCTAAGTGTGATTTCTGAAAATTATGGTCATACTTCAAACCGGGAGACCCGAACTACGCGGTCAGTTCCTACAAGTTACATTGGTCCCGTGCGAGGTGTTTGAGCCTCCTACGGGGTCGTTTGGGGGCCGATTTTGGTTTTCACCCTTTAACGACATGTTTTTAAGCTTAAGTGTGATTTTTACAAATTATCGTCATACTTACAAACCGGAAGATCCGGGACTACGCTGCCAGTTCCTATAAGTTACATGGGTCCCGTGCGAGGTGTTCGAGCCTCCTACGGGGTCGTTTGGGAGCCGGTTTGGGTTTTCACCCTTTAACGGCATGTTTTTAAGTTTAAGTGTGATTTTGGAAAATTATCGTCATACTTACAAACCGGGAGATTCGGGACTACGCTGCCAGTTCCTATAAGTTACATGGGTCCCGTGCGAGCTGTTCGTGCCTCCTATAGGGTCGTTTGGGGGGCGGTTTTGGTTTTCACCCCTTGACGGCTTATTCTTACGTCTAAGTGTGATTTCTACAAATTATCATCATACTCTCAAACTGGGATACCTGAGACTACGCGATCAGTTCCTACAAGTTACATTGGGCCCGTGCGAGGTGGTCGTGCCTCCTACGGGGTCGTTTGGGGGTCGGTTTGGGTTTTCACCATTTAACGGCGTGTTTTTAAGTTTAAGTGTTGATTTTTGCAAATTATCGTCATACCTACAAATCGGGAGATCCGGGACTACGCTGCCAATACCTACAAGTAACATGGGTCCCGTGCGAGATGTTCATGCCTCCTACGGGGTTGTTTGGGGGCTGGTTTGGGTTTTCACCCTTTAACGGCATGTTTTTAACTCTAAGTGTGATTTTTTCAAATTATCATCATACTTTCAAACCGAGAGACCCGGGACTACACGATCAGTTCCTACAAGTTACATTTGTCCCGTGCGAGGTGTTCGAGCCTCCTACGGGGTCGTTTGGGAGTCGATTTGGGTTTTCACCCTTTAACGGCATGTTTTTAAGTTTAAGTGTGATTTTTGAAAATTATCGTCATACTTACAAACCGGGAGATCCGGGACTACGCTGCCAGTTCCTATAAGTTACATGGGTCCCGTGCAAGGTGTTCGTGCCTCCTACGGGGTCGTTTGGGGTGCGGTTTGGCTTTTCACCCCTTGCCGGCTTATTTTTAAGTCTAAGTGTGATTTCTGCAAATTATCATCATACTCTCAAACCGGGATACCCGAGACTACACGATCAGTTCCTACAAGTTACATTGGGCCCGTGCGAGGTGGTCGTGCCTCCTACGGGGTCGTTTGGGGTCCGGTTTGGGTATTCACCATTTAACGGCGTGTTTTTAAGTTTAAGTGTTGATTTTTGCAAATTATCGTCATACTTACAAACTGGGAGATCCGAGATTACGCTGCCAGTTCCTACAAGTTACATAGGTCCCGTGCGAGGTGTTCGTGCCTCCTACGGGGTCGTTTGGGGGCCGGTTTTGGTTTTCACCCTTTAACGACATGTTTTTATGTTTAAGAGTTGATTTTTACAAATTATCATCATACTTACAAACTTGGAGATCCGGGACTACGCTGCCAGTTCCTACAAGTTAGATGGATCCCGTGTGAGGTGTTCGTGCCTCCTACGGGGTCGTTTGGGTGCCGGTTTGGGTTTTCACCCGTTAGTGGCATGTTTTTAAGTTTAAGTGTTGATTTTTGCAAATTATCGTCATACTTACAAATCGGGAGATCCGGGACTACGCTACCAGTTCCTACAAGTTACATGGGTCCCGTGCGAGGTGTTCATGCCTCCTACGGGGTCGTTTGGGGGCCGGTTTGGGTTTTCACCCTTTAACGACTTGTTTTTAACTCTAAGTGTGATTTTTGCAAATTATCGTCATACTCTCAAATAGGGAGACCCGGGACTACGCGGTCAGTTCCTACAAGTTACAGTCGTCCTGTGCGAGGTGTTCGATCCTCCTACGGGGTCGTTTGGGAGCCGATTTGGGTTTTCACCCTTTAAGAGTATGTTTTTAAGTTTAAATGTGATTTTTGAAAATTATCGCCATACGTTCAAACCGGGAGATCCAAGACTACGGTGCCAGTTCCTATAAGTTACATGGGTCCCGTGCAAGGTGTTCGTGCCTCCTACGGGGTCGTTTGGGGGGCGGTTTGGGTTTTCACTCCTTGACGTCTTGTTTTTAAGTCTAAGTTTGATTTTTGAAAATTATCGTCATACTCTCAAACCGGGATACCCGGGATTACGCGATTAGTTCCTACAAGTTACATTGGTCCCATGCGAGGTGTTCGTGCCTCCTACGGGGTCGTTTTTGGAGCCGGTTTGGGTTTTCACACTTTAACGGCACGTTTTTAAGTTTAAGTGTTGATTTTTGCAAATTATCGTCATACTTACAAACTGGGAGATTCGGGACTACGCTGCCAGTTCCTACAAGTTACATGGGTCCCGTGCGAGGTGTTCGTGCCTCCTACGGGGTCGTTTGGGGGCCGATTTGAGTTTTCACCCTTTAATGGCATGTTTTTAAGTTTAAGTGTTGATTTTTGCAAATTATCATCATACTTACAAATCGGGAGATCCGGGACTACGCTGCCAGTTCCTACAAGTTACATGAGTCCCGTGCGAGGTCTTCATGCCTCCTACGGGGTCGTTTGGGGGCCGGTTTGGGTTTTAACCCTTTAACGACATGTTTTTAACTCTAAGTGTGATTTTTGCAAATTATCATCATACTCTCAAACTGGGAGACCCGGGACTACGCGGTCAGTTCCTACAAGTTACATTGGTCCTGTGCGAGGTGTTCGAGCCTCCTACGGGGTCGTTTGGGAGCCGATTTGGGTTTTCACCGTTTAACGACATGTTTTTAAGTTTAAGTGTGATTTTTGCAAATTATCGTCATAATTACAAATCGGGAGATTCGGGACTACGCTTCCAGTTCCTATAAGTTACGTGGGTCCCGTGCAAGGTGTTCGTGCCTCCTACGGGGTCGTTTTGGGGCCGATTTGGGTTTTCACCCTTTAACGCCATATTTTTAACTAAGTGTGATTTTTGCAAATTATCGTCATACTATCAAACCGGGACTACGCGGTCAGTTCCTACAAGTTACATGTGTCCCGTGCGATGTGTTCTCACCTCCTACGAGGTCGTTTGGGGGCCGGTTTGGGTTTTCACCCTTTAACGGCATGTTTTTAAGATTAAGTGTGATTTTTTTCAAATTATCGTCCTATTCACAAACCGAAAGACCCGGCACTACGCGGTCAGTTCCTACAAGTTACATTGGTCCCATTCGAGGTGTTCGTGCCTCCTCTAGGGTCGTTTGGTGGCCGGTTTGGGTTTTCACCCTTTAACGACATGTTTTTAAGTTTAAGTTTTGATTTTTGCAAATTATTGTCTTATTCAAAAACCAGGAGACCCGAGACTACACGTTCACTTCCTACAAGTTACATTGGTCCCGTGCGAGTTGTTCGTGCCTCCTACGGGGTCGTTTGGGGGCCGATTTGGGTTTTCACTCTTTAACGCCATATTTTTATCTAAGTGTGATTTTTGCAAATTATCATCATACTATCAAATCGGGAGACCCGGGACTACGCGGTCAGTTCCTACAAGTTACATGTGTCCCGTGCGAGGTGTTCGTGCCTCTTACGGGGTCGTTTGGGGGATCGGTTTGGGTTTTCACCCTTTAACGACGTGTTTTTAAGTCTAAGTGTAATTTTTGCAAATTATCGTCATACTCTCAAACCGGGAGACCCGGGACTACGCGATCAGTTGCTACAAGTTACATTGGTCCCGTGCGAGGTGTTCGTGCCTCCTACTGGGTCGTTTGGGGGCCGGTTTTGGTTTTCACCCATTGACGGCTTATTTTTAAGTCTAAGTGTGATTTTTGCAAATTATCGTCATACTCTCAAACCGGGAGACCCGGGACTACGCGGTCAGTTCCTACAACTTACATGGGTCCCGTGCGAGGTGTTCGCGCCTCCTACGGGGTCATTTGGGGGCCGGTTTGGGTTTTCACCCTTTAACGGCATGCTTTTAAGGTTAAGTGTGATTTTTGCAAATTATCATCCTATTCACAAACCATAAGACCCGGGACTACGCGGTCAGTTCCTACAAGTTACATTGGTCCCGTGCGAGGTGTTCGTGCCTCCTAAGGGGTCGTTTGGTGGCCGGTTTGGGTTTTCACCCTTTAACGGCATGTTTTTAAGTTTAAGTTTTAATTTTTGCAAATTATCATCCTATTCATAAATCGGGAGACCCGGGACTACGCGGTCAGTTCCTACAAGTTACATTGGTCCCGTGCGAGGTGTTCGTGCCTCCTATAGTGTCGTTTGGGGGCCGATTTGGGTTTTCACCCTTTAACGGCCTATTTTTAAGTTTAAGTGTGATTTGTGCAAATTATCATCATACTTACAAACCGGAAGATCCGGGACTACGCTTCCAGTTCCTACAAGTTACATGGGTCCTGTGCGAGGTGTTCGTGCCTCCTACGGGGTCGTTTGGGGGCCAGTTTGGATTTTCACCCTTTAACGGCATGTTTTTAACTCTAAGTGTGATTTCTGAAAATTATGGTCATACTTCAAACCGGGAGACCCGGACTACGCGGTCAGTTCCTACAAGTTACATTGGTCCCGTGCGAGGTGTTTGAGCCTCCTACGGGGTCGTTTGGGGTTCGATTTGGGTTTTCACCCTTTAACGACATGTTTTTAAGCTTAAGTGTGATTTTTACAAATTATCGTCATACTTACAAACCGGGTGATCCGGGACTACGCTGCCAGTTCCTATAAGTTACATGGGTCCCGTGCGAGGTGTTCGAGCCTCCTACGGGGTCGTTTGGGAGCCGGTTTGGGTTTTCACCCTTTAACGGCATGTTTTTAAGTTTAAGTGTGATTTTGGAAAATTATCGTCATACTTACAAACCGGGAGATCCGGGACTACGCTGCCAGTTCCTATAAGTTACATGGGTCCCGTGCGAGGTGTTCGAGCCTCCTACGGGGTCGTTTGGGAGCCGGTTTGGGTTTTCACCCTTTAACGGCATGTTTTTAAATTTAAGTGTGATTTTGGAAAATTATCGTTATACTTACAAACCGGGAGATTCGGGACTACGCTGCCAGTTCCTATAAGTTACATGGGTCCCGTGCGAGGTGTTCGTGCCTCCTACAGGGTCGTTTGGGGGGCGGTTTGGGTTTTCACCCCTTGACGGCTTGTTCTTACGTCTAAGTGTGATTTCTACAAATTATCATCATACTCTCAAACTGGGATACCCGAGACTACGCGATCAGTTCCTACAAGTTACATTGGGCCCGTGCGAGGTGGTCGTGCCTCCTACGGGGCCGTTTCGGGGCCGGTTTGGGTTTTCACCATTTAACGGCGTGTTTTTAAGTTTAAGTGTTGATTTTTGCAAATTATCGTCATACCTACAAATCGGGAGATCTGGGACTACGCTGCCAGTTCCTACAAGTAACATGGGTCCCGTGCGAGGTGTTCATGCCTCCTACGGGGTTGTTTGAGGGCTGGTTTGGGTTTTCACCCTTTAACGGCATGTTTTTAACTCTAAGTGTGATTTTTGCAAATTATCATCATACTTTCAAACCGAGAGACCCGGGACTACACGATCAGTTCCTACAAGTTACATTTGTCCCGTGCGAGGTGTTCGAGCCTCCTACGGGGTCGTTTGGGAGCCGATTTGGGTTTTCACCCTTTAACGGCATGTTTTTAAGTTTAAGTGTGATTTTTGAAAATTATCGTCATACTTACAAACCGGGAGATCCGGGACTACGCTGCCAGTTCCTATAAGTTACATGGGTCCCGTGCAAGGTGTTCGTGCCTCCTACGGGGTCGTTTGGGGTGCGGTTTGGGTTTTCACCCCTTGACGGCTTATTTTTAAGTCTAAGTGTGATTTCTGCAAATTATCATCATACTCTCAAACCGGGATACCCGAGACTACACGATCAGTTCCTACAAGTTACATTGGGCCCGTGCGAGGTGGTCGTGCCTCCTACGGGGTCGTTTGGGGTCCGGTTTGGGTATTCACCATTTAACGGCGTGTTTTTAAGTTTAAGTGTTGATTTTTGCAAATTATCGTCATACTTACAAACTGGGAGATCCAGGATTACGCTGCCAGTTCCTACAAGTTACATAGGTCCCGTGCGAGATGTTCGTGCCTCCTACGGGGTCGTTTGGGGGCCGGTTTTGGTTTTCACCCTTTAACGACATGTTTTTATGTTTAAGAGTTGATTTTTACAAATTATCATCATACTTACAAACTTGAAGATCCGGGACTACGCTGCCAGTTCCTACAAGTTAGATGGATCCCGTGTGAGGTGTTCGTGCCTCTTAGGGGGTCGTTTGGGTGCCGGTTTGGGTTTTCACCCGTTAGTGGCATGTTTTTATGTTTAAGTGTTGATTTTTGCAAATTATCGTCATACTTACAAACCGGGAGATTCGGGACTACGCTGCCAGTTCCTACAAGTTACATGGGTCCCGTGCGAGGTGTTCATGCCTCCTACGGGGTCGTTTGGGGGCCGGTTTGGGTTTTCACCCTTTAACGGCTTGTTTTTAACTCTAAGTGTGATTTTTGCAAATTATCGTCATACTCTCAAATAGGGAGACCCGGGACTACACGGTCAGTTCCTACAAGTTACAGTCGTCCTGTGCGAGGTGTTCGAGCCTCCTACGGGGTCGTTTGGGAGCCGATTTGGGTTTTCACCCTTTAAGAGTATGTTTTTAAGTTTAAATGTGATTTTTGAAAATTATCGCCATACGTACAAACCGGGAGATCCGACACTACGGTGCCAGTTCCTATAAGTTACATGGGTCCCGTGCAAGGTGTTCGTGCCTCCTACGGGGTCGTTTGGGGGGCGGTTTGGGTTTTCACCCCTTGACGGCTTGTTTTTAAGTCTAAGTTTGATTTTTGAAAATTATCGTCATACTCTCAAACCGGGATACCCGGGATTACGCGATTAGTTCCTACAAGTTACATTGGTCCCGTGCGAGGTGTTCGTGCCTCCTACGGGGTCGTTTTTGGAGTCGGTTTGGGTTTTCACCCTTTAACGGCACATTTTTAAGTTTAAGTGTTGATTTTTGCAAATTATCGTCATACTTACAAACTGGGAGATCCGGGACTACGCTGCGAGTTCCTACAAGTTACATGGGTCCCGTGCGAGGTGTTCGTGCCTCCTACGAGGTCGTTTGGGGGCCGGTTTCGGTTTTCACCCTTTAATGGCATGTTTTTAAGTTTAAGTGTTGATTTTTGCAAATTATCATCATACTTACAAACCGGGAGATCCGGGACTACGCTGCCAGTTCCTACAAGTTACATGGGTCCCGTGCGAGGTGTTCGTGCCTCCTACGGGGTCGTTTGGGGGCCGATTTGGGTTTTCACACTTTGACTGCATGTTTTTAACTCTAAGTGTGATTTTTGAAAATTATCGTCATACCTTCAAACCGGGAGACCCGGGAGTACGCGGTCAGTTCCTGCAAGTTACATTGGTCCCGTGCGAGGTCTTCGAGCCTCCTACGGGGTCGTTTGGGAGCCGATTTGGGTTTTCACCGTTTAACGGCATGTTTTTAAGTTTAAGCGTGATTTTTGCAAATTATCGTCATACTATCAAACCGGGAGACTCGGGACTACGCGGTCAGTTCCTACAAGTTACATGTGTCCCGTGCGAGGTGTTCTCGCCTCCTACGGGGTCGTTTGGGGGCCGGTTTCGGTTTTCACTCTTTAAAGCCGTATTTTTAACTAAGTGTGATTTTTGCAAATTATCATCATACTATCAAATTGGGAGACCCGGGACTACGCGGTCAGTTCCTACAAGTTACATTGGTCCCGTTCGAGGTGTTCGTGCCACCTATAGGGTCGTTTGGTGGCCGGTTTGGGTTTTCACCCTTTAACGACATGTTTTTAAGTTTAAGTTTTGATTTTTGCAAATTATTGTCTTATTCAAAAACTAGGAGACCCGAGACTACACGTTCACTTCCTACAAGTTACATTGGTCCCGTGCGAGTTGTTCGTGCCTCCTACGGGGTCGTTTGGGGGCCGATTTGGGTTTTCACTCTTTAACGCCATATTTTGAACTAAGTGTGATTTTTGCAAATTATCATCATACTATGAAACCGGGAGACCCGGGACTACGCGGTCAGTTCCTACAAGTTACATGTGTCCCGTGCGAGGTGTTCGTGCCTTTTACGGGGTCGTTTGTGGGATCGGTTTGGGTTTTCACCCTTTAACGACGTGTTTTTAAGTCTAAGTGTGATTTTTGCAAATTATCATCATACTCTCAAACTGGGAGACCCGGGACTACGCGATCAGTTGCTACAAGTTACATTGGTCCCGTACGAGGTGTTCGTGCCTCCTATTGGGTCGTTTGGGGGCCGGTTTGGGTTTTCACCCATTGACGGCTTGTTTATAAGTCGAAGTGTGATTTTTGCAAATTATCGTCATACACTCAAATCGGGAGACCCGGGACTACGCGGTCAGTTCCTACAAGTTACATGGGTCCCGTGCGAGGTGTTCGCGCCTCCTACGGGGTCATTTGGGGGCCGGTTTGGGTTTTCACCCTTTAACGGCATGTTTTTAAGGTTAAGTGTGATTTTTGCAAATTATCATCCTATTCACAAATCGTAAGACCCGGGACTACGCGGTCAGTTCCTACAAGTTACATTGGTCCCGTGCGAGGTGTTCGTGCCTCCTACGGGGTCGTTTTGTGGCCGGCTTGGGTTTTCACCCTTTAACGGCATGTTTTTAAGTTTATGTTTTAATTTTTGCAAATTATCGTCCTATTCACAAACCGGGAGACCCTGGACTACGCGGTCAGTTCCTACAAGTTACATTGGTCCCGTGCGAGGTGTTCGTGCCTCCTATAGTGTCGTTTGGGGGCCGATTTGGGTTTTCACCCTTTAACGACCTGTTTTTAAGTTTAAGTGTGATTTTTGCAAATTATCATCATACTTACAAACCGGGAGATCCGGGACTACGTTGCCAGTTCCTACAAGTTACATGGGTCCTGTGCGAGGTGTTCGTGCCTCTACGGGGTCGTTTGGGGGCCGGTTTGGGTTTTCACCCTTTAACGGCATGTTTTTAACTCTAAGTGTGATTTTTGCAAATTATCGTCATACTTCAAACCGGGAGACCCGGACTACGCGATCAGTTCCTACAAGTTACATTGGTCCCGTGCGAGGTGTTCGAGCCTCCTACGGGGTCGTTTGGGTGTCGATTTGGGTTTTCACCCTTTAACGGCATGTTTTTAAGCTTAAGTGTGATTTTTACAAATTATCGTCATACTTACAAACCGGGAGATCCGGGACTACGCTGCCAGTTCCTATAAGTTACATGGGTCCCGTGCGAGGTGTTCGTGACTCCTATGGGGTCGTTTGGGGGGCGGTTTGGGTTTTCACCCCTTGACGGCTTATTTTTAAGTCTAAGTGTGATTTCTGCAAATTATCATCATACTCACAAACCGGGATACCCGAGACTACGCGATCAGTTCCTACAAGTTACATTGGGCCCGTGCGAGGTGGTCGTGCCTCCTACGGGGTCGTTTGGGGGCCGGTTTGGGTTTTCACCATTTAACGGGGTGTTTTAAAGTTTAAGTGCTGATTTTTGCAAATTATCATCATACTTACACAATGGGAGATCCGGGACTACGCTGCCAGTTCCTTCAAGTTACATGGGTCCCGTGCGAGGTGTTCGTGCCTCCTACGGGGTCGTTTGGGGGCCGGTTTTGGTTTTCACCCTTTAACGACATGGTTTTAAGTTTAAGAGTTGATTTTTACAAATTATCATCATACTTACAAACTTGGAGATCCGGGACTACGCTGCCAGTTCCTACAAGTTAGATGGGTCCCGTGTGAGGTGTTCGTGCCTCCTACGGGGTCGTTTGGGTGCCGGTTTTGGTATTCACCCGTTAGTGGCATGTTTTTAAGTTTAAGTGTTGATTTTTGTAAATTATCGTCAAACTTACAAACCGGGAGATCCGGGACTATGCTGCCAGTTCCTACAAGTTACATGGGTCCCGTGCGAGGTGTTCATGCGTCCTACGGGGTCGTTTGGGGGCCGGTTTGGGTTTTCATCCTTTAACGGCTTGTTTTTAACTCTAAGTGTGATTTTTGCAAATTATCATCATACTCTCAAATCGGGAGACCCGGGAGTACGCAGTCAGTTCCTACAAGTTACAGTGGTCCTGTGCGAGGTGTTCGAGCCTCCTACGGGGTCGTTTGGGAGCCGATTTGGGTTTTCCCCTTTAACAACATGTTTTTAAGTTTAAATGTGATTTCTGAAAATTATCGCCATACGTACAAACCGGGAGATCCGGGACTACGGTGCCAGTTCCTATAAGTTACATGGGTCCCGTGCAAGGTGTCCGTGCCTCCTACGGGGTCGTTTGGGGGGCGATTTGGGTTTTGACCCCTTGACGGCTTGTTTTTAAGTCTAAGTTTGATTTTTGCAAATTATCGTCATACTCTCAAACCGGGATACCCGGGACTACGCGATTATTTCCTACAAGTTACATTGGTCCCGTGCGAGGTGTTCGTGCCTCCTACGGGGTCGTTTGGGAGCCGGATTGGGTTTTCACCCTTTAACAGCACGTTTTTAAGTTTAAGTGTTGATTTTTGCAAATTATAGTCATACTTACAAACTGGGAGATCCGGGACTACGCTGCCAGTTCCTACAAGTTACATGGGTCCCGTGCGAGGTGTTCGTGCCTCCTACGGGGTTGTTTGGGGGCCGGTTTGGGTTTTCACCCTTTAATGGCATGTTTTTAAGTTTAAGTGTTGATTTTTGCAAATTATCATCATACTTACAAATCGGGAGATCCAGGACTACGCTGCCAGTTCCTATAAGTTACATGAGTCCCGTGCGAGGTGTTCATGCCTCCTACGGGGTCGTTTGGGGGCCGGTTTGGGTTTTAACCCTTTAACGGCATGTTTTTAACTCTAAGTGTGATTTTTGCAAATTATCATCATACTCTCAAACCGGGAGACCCGGGACTACGCGGTCAGTTCCTACAAGTTACATTGGTCCTGTGCGAGGTGTTCGAGCCTCCTACGGGGTCGTTTGGGAGCCGATTTTGGTTTTCACCGTTTAACGGCATGTTTTTAAGTTTAAGTGTGATTTTTGCAAATTATCGTCATAATTACAAACCGGGAGATTCGGGACTACGCTGCGAGTTCCTATAAGTTACGTGGGTCCCGTGCAAGGTGTTCGTGCCTCCTACGGGGTTGTTTTGGGGCCGATTTGGGTTTTCACCCTTTAACGCCATATTTTTAACTAAGTGTGATTTTTGCAAATTATCATCATACTATCAAACCGGGACTACGCGGTCAGTTCCTACAAGTTACATGTGTCCCGTGCGATGTGTTCTCGCCTACTACGAGGTCGTTTGGGGGCCGGTTTGGGTTTTCACCCTTTTACGGCATGTTTTTAAGGTTAAGTGTGATTTTTGCAAATTATCATCCTATTCACAAACCATAAGAGCCGGGACTACGCGGTCAGTTCCTACAAGTTACATGTGTCCCGTGCGAGGTGTTCTCGCCTCCTACGGGGTCGTTTGGGGGCCGGTTTGGGTTTTCACCCTTTAACGGCATGTTTTTAAGTTTAAGTGTGATTTTTGCAAATTATCGTCCTATTCACAAACCGGAAGACCCGGGACTACGCGGTCAGTTCCTACAAGTTACATTGGTCCCGTGCGAGGTGTTCGTGCCTCCTATAGTGTCGTTTGGGGGCCGATTTGGGTTTTCACCCTTTAACGGCATGTTTTTTAGTTTAAGTGTGATTTGTGCAAATTATCATCATACTAACAAACCGGGAGATCCGGGACTACGCTGCCAGTTCCTACCAGTTACATGGGTCCTGTGCGATGTGTTCGTGCCTCCTACGGGGTCGTTTGGGCGCCGGTTTTGATTTTCACCCTTTAACGGCATGTTTTTAACTCTAAGTGTGATTTCTGAAAATTATCATCATACTTCAAACCGGGAGACCCGGACTACGCGGTCAGTTCCTACAAGTTACATTGGTCCCGTGCGAGGTGTTTGAGCCTCCTACGGGGTCATTTGGGGGACGATTTGGGTTTTCACCCTTTAACGGCATGTTTTTTAACTTAAGTGTGATTTTTACAAATTATCGTCATACTTAAAAACCGGGAGATCCGGGACTAAGCTGCCAGTTCCTATAAGTTACATGGGTCCCGTGCGAGGTGTTCGAGCCTCCTACGGGGTCGTTTGGGAGCCGGTTTGGGTTTTCACCCTTTAACGGCATGTTTTTAACTCTAAGTGTGATTTTTGCAAATTATCATCATACTTTCAAACCGAGAGACCCGGGACTACACGATCAGTTCCTACAAGTTACATTTGTCCCGTGCGAGGTGTTCGAGCCTCCTACGGGGTCGTTTGGGAGTCGATTTGGGTTTTCACCCTTTAACGGCATGTTTTTAAGTTTAAGTGTGATTTTTGAAAATTATCGTCATACTTACAAACTGGGAGATCCGGGACTATGCTGCCAGTTCCTATAAGTTACATGGGTCCCGTGCGAGGTGTTCGTGCCTCCTACGGGGTCATTTGGGGGGCGGTTTGGGTTTTGACCCCTTGACTGCTTATTTCTAAGTCTAAGTGTGATTTCTGCAAATTATCATCATACTCTCAAACCGGGATACCCGAGACTACGCGATCAGTTCCTACAAGTTACATTGGGCCCGTGCGAGGTGGTCGTGCCTCCTACGGGGTCATTTGGGGGCCGGTTTGGGTATTCACCATTTAACGGCGTGTTTTTAAGTTTAAGTGTTGATTTTTGCAAATTATCGGCATACTTACAAACTGGGAGATCCGGTATTACGTTGCCAGTTCCTACAAGTTACATGGGTCCCGTGCGAGATGTTCGTGCCTCCTACGGGGTCGTTTGGGGGCCGGTTTTGGTTTTCACCCTTTAACGACATGTTTTTAAGTTTAAGAGTTGATTTTTACAAATTATCATCATACTTACAAACTTGGAGATCCGGGACTACGCTGCCAGTTCCTACAAGTTAGATGGATCCCGTGTGAGGTGTTCGTGCCTCCTACGGGGTCCTTTGGGTGCCGGTTTGGGTTTTCACCCGTTAGTGGCATGTTTTTAAGTTTAAGTGTTGATTTTTGCAAATTATCGTCATACTCACAAACCGGGAGATCCGGGACTACGCTGCCAGTTCCTACAAGTTACATGGGTCCCGTGCGAGGTGTTCATTCGTCCTACGGGGTCGTTTGGGGGCCGGTTTGGGTTTTCACCCTTTAACGGCTTGTTTTTAACTCTAAGTGTGATTTTTGCAAATTATCGTCATACTCTCAAATAGGGAGACCCGGGACTACGCGGTCAGTTCCTACAAGTTACAGTGGTCCTGTACGAGGTGTTCGAGCCTCCTACGGGGTCGTTTGGGAGCCGATTTGGGTTTTCACCCTTTAACAGCATGTTTTTAAGTTTAAATGTGATTTTTGAAAATTATTGCCATACGTACAAACCGGGAGATCCGGGACTACGGTGCCAGTTCCTATAAGTTACATGGGTCCCGTGCAAGGTGTTCGTGCCTCCTACGGGGTCGTTTGGGGGGCGGTTTGGGTTTTCACACCTTGACGGCTTGTTTTTAAGTCTAAGTTTGATTTTTGCAAATTGTCATCATACTCTCAAACCGGGATACCCGGGACTACGCGATTAGTTCCTACAAGTTACATTGGTCCCGTGCGACGTGTTCGTGCCTCCTACGGGGTCGTTTGGGAGCCGGTTTGGGTTTTCACCCTTTAACGGCACGTTTTTAAGTTTAAGTGTTGATTTTTGCAAATTATCATCATACTTACAAACTGGGAGATCCGGGACTACGCTGCCAGTTCCTACAAGTTACATGGGTCCCGTGCGAGGTGTTCGTGCCTCCTACGGGGTTGTTTGGGGGCCGGTTTGGGTTTTCACCCTTTAATGGCATGTTTTTAAGTTTAAGTGTTGATTTTTGCAAATTATCATCATACTTACAAATCGGGAGATCCGGGACTACGCTGCCAGTTCCTACAAGTTACATGAGTCCCGTGGGAGGTGTTCATGCCTCCTACGGGGTCGTTTGGGGGTCGGTTTGGGTTTTAACCCTTTAACGGCATGTTTTTAACTCCAAGTGTGATTTTTGTAAATTATCATCATACTCTCAAACCGGGAGACCCGGGACTACGCGGTCAGTTCCTACAAGTTACATTGGTCCTGTGCGAGGTGTTCGAGCCTCCTACGGGGTCGTTTGGGATCCGATTTGGGTTTTCACAGTTTAACGGAATGTTTTTAAGTTTAAGTGTGATTTTTGCAAATTATCGTCATAATTACAAACCGGGAGATTCAGGACTACGCTGTCAGTTCCTATAAGTTACGTGGGTCCCGTGCAAGGTGTTCGTGCCTCCTACGGGGTCATTTTGGGGCTGATTTGGGTTTTCACCCTTTAACGCCATATTTTTAACTAAGTGTGATTTTTGCAAATTATTGTCATACTATCAAACCGGGAGACCCGGAACTACGCAGTCCGTTCCTAGAAGTTACATGTGTCCCGTGCGAGGTGTTCTCGCCTCCTACGGTGTCGTTTGGGGGCCGGTTTGGGTTTTCACCCTTTAACGGCATGTTTTTATGTTTAAGTGTGATTTTTGCAAATTATCGTCCTATTCACAAACCGAAAGACCCGAGACTACGCGGTCAGTTCCTACAAGTTACATTGGTCCCGTTCGAGGTGTTCGTGCCACCTATAGGGTCGTTTGGTGGCCGGTTTGGGTTTTCACCCTTTAACGACATGTTTTTAAGTTTAAGTTTTGATTTTTGCAAATTATTGTCTTATTCAAAAACCAGGAGACCCGAGACTACACGTTCACTTCCTACAAGTTACATTGCTCCCGTGCGAGTTGTTCGTGCCTCCTACGGGGTCGTTTAGGGGCCGATTGGGGTTTTCACTCTTTAACGCCATATTTTTAACTAAGTTTGATTTTTGCAAATTATCATCATACTATCAAACCGGGAGACCCGGGACTACGCGGTCAGTTCCTACAAGTTACATGTGTCCCGTGCGAGGTGTTCGTGCCTCTTACGGGGTCGTTTGGGGGATCGGTTTGGGTTTTCACCCTTTAACGACGTGTTTTTAAGTCTAAGTGTGATTTTTGCAAATTATCGTCATACTCTCAAACCGGGAGACCCGGGACTACGCGATCAGTTGCTACAAGTTACATTGGTCCCGTGCGAGGTGTTCGTGCCTCCTATTGGGTCGTTTGGGGGCCGGTTTGGGTTTTCACCCATTGACGGCTTGTTTTTAAGTCTAAGTGTGATTTTTGCAAATTATCGTCATGCACTCAAATCGAGAGACCCGGGACTACGCGGTCAGTTCCTACAAGTTACATGGGTCCCGTGCGAGGTGTTCGCGCCTCCTACGAGGTCATTTGGGGGCCGGTTTGGGTTTTCACCCTTTAACGGCATGTTTTTTAGGTTAAGTGTGATTTTTGCAAATTATCATCCTATTCACAAACCGTAAGACCCGGGACTACGCGGTCAGTTCCTACAAGTTACATTTGTCCCGTGCGAGGTGTTCGTGCCTCCTACGGGGTCGTTTGGTGGCCGGTTTGGGTTTTCACCCTTTAACGGCATGTTTTTAAGTTTAAGTTTTTATTTTTGCAAATTATCATCCTATTCACAAACCGGGAGACCCGGGACTACGCGGTCAGTTCCTACAAGTTACATTGGTCCCGTGCGAGGTGTTCGTGCCTCCTATAGGGTTGTTTGGGGGCCGATTTGGGTTTTCACCCTTTAACGGCCTGTTTTTAAGTTTAAGTGTGATTTTTGCAAATTATCATCATACTTACAAACCGAGAGATCCGGGACTACGCTGCCAGTTCCTACAAGTTACATGGGTCCTGTGCGAGGTGTTCGTGCCTCCTACGGGGTTGTTTGGGGGCCGGTTTGGGTTTTCACCCTTTAACGCCATATTTTTAACTAAGTGCGATTTTTGCAAATTATCATCATACTATCAAACCGGGAGACCCGGGACTACGCTGTCAGTTCCTACAAGTTACATGTGTCCCGTACGAGGTGTTCGTGCCTCTTACGGGGTCGTTTGGGGGATCGGTTTGGGTTTTCACACTTTAACGACGTGTTTTTAAGTCTAAGTGTGATTTTTGCAAATTACCGTCATACTCTCAAACCGGGAGACCCGGGACTACGCAATCAGTTGCTACAAGTTACATTGGTCCCGTGCGAGGTGTTCGTGCCTCCTATTGGGTCGTTTGGGGGCCGGTTTGGGTTTTCACCCATTGACGGCTTGTTTTTAAGTCTAAGTGTGATTTTTGCAAATTATCATCATACACTCAAATCAGGAGACCCGGGACTACGCGGTCAGTTCCTAAAAGTTACATGGGTCCCGTGCGAGGTGTTCGCGCCTCCTACGAGGTCATTTGGGGGCCGGTTTGGGTTTTCACCCTTTAACGGCATTTTTTTTAGGTTAAGTGTGATTTTTGCAAATTATGATCCTATTCACAAACCGTAAGACCCGGGACTACGCGGCCAGTTCCTACAAGTTACATTGGTCCCGTGCGAGGTGTTCGTGCCTCCTACGGGGTCGTTTGGTGGCCGGTTTGGGTTTTCACCCTTTGACGGCATGTTTTTAAGTTTAAGTTTTAATTTTCGCAAATTATTGTCCTATTCACAAATCGGGAGACCCGGGACTACGCGGTCAGTTCCTACAAGTTACATTGGTCCCGTGCGAGGTGTTCGTGCCTCCTATAGGGTTGTTTGGGGGCCGATTTGGGTTTTCACCCTTTAACGGCATGTTTTTAAGCTTAAGTGTGATTTTTACAAATTATCGTCATACTTAAAAACCGGGAGATCCGGGACTACGCTGCCAGTTCTTATAAGTTACATTGGTCCCGTACGAGGTGTTCGAGCCTCCTACGGGGTCGTTTGGGAGCCGGTTTGGGTTTTCACCCTTTAACGACATGTTTTTAAGTTTAACTGTGATTTTGTAAAATTATCGTCATACTTACAAACTGGGAGATCCGGAACTACGCTGCCAGTTCCTATAAGTTACATGGGTCCCGTGCGAGGTGTTCGTGCCTCGTATGGGGTCGTTTGGGGGGCGATTTGGGTTTTCACCCCTTGACGGCTTATTTTTAAGTCTAAGTGTGATTTCTGCAAATTATCATCATACTCTCAAACCGGGATACCCGAGACTACGCGATCAGTTCCTACAAGTTACATTGGGCCCGTGCGAGGTGGTCGTGCCTCCTACGGGGTCCTTTGGGGGCCGGTTTGGGTTTTCACAATTTAACGGCGTGCTTTAAAGTTTAAGTGTTGATTTTTGCAAATTATCATCATACTTACAAATCGGGAGATCCGGGACTACGCTGCCCGTTCCTACAAGTTACATGTGTCCCGTGCGAGGTGTTCATGCCTCCTACGGGGTTGTTTGGGGGCTGGTTTGGGTTTTCACCCTTTAATGGCATGTTTTTAACTCTAAGTGTGATTTTTGCAAATTATCATCATACTTTAAAACCGAGAGACTCGGGACTACACGATCAGTTCCTACAAGTTACATTGGTCCCGTGCGAGGTGTTCGAGCCTCCTATTAGGTCGTTTGGGGGCCGATTTGGGTTTTCACCCTTTAACGGCATGTTTTTAAGTTTAAGTGTGATTTTTGCAAATTATCATCATACTTACAAATCGGGAGATCCGGGACTACGCTGCCAGTTCCTATAAGTTACATGGGTCCCGTGCAAGGTGTTCGTGCCTCCTACGGGGTCGTTTGGGGGCGGTTTGGGTTTTCACCCCTTGACGGCTTGTTTTTAATTCTAAGTGTGATTTTTGCAAATTATCATCATACTCTCAAACCGGGAGACCCGGGACTACACGATCAGTTCCTACAAGTTACATCGGTCCCGTGCGAGGTGTTCGAGCCTACTACGGGGTCATTTGGGAGTCGATTTGGGTTTTCACCCTTTAACGGCATGTTTTTAAGTTTAAGTGTGATTTTTGAAAATTATCGTCATACTTACAAACCGGGATATCCGGGACTACGCTGCCAGTTCCTATAAGTTACATGGGTCCCGTGCAAGGTGTTCGTGCCTCCTACGGGGTCGTTTGGGGGGCGGTTTGGGTTTTCACCCCTTGACGGCTTGTTTTTAATTCTAAGTGTGATTTTTACAAATTTTCATCATACTCTCAAACCGGGAGACCCGGGACTACACGATCAGTTCCTACAAGTTACATTGGTCCTGTGCGAGGTGGTCGTGCCTCCTACGGGGTCGTTTGGGGGCCGGTTTGGGTTTTCATCATTTAACGGCGTGTTTTTAAGTTTAGGTGTTGATTTTTGCAAATTACCGTCATACTTACAAACTGGGAGATCCGGGACTATGCTGCCAGTTCCTACAAGTTACATGGGTCCGTGCGAGGTGTTCGTGCCTCCTACGGGGTCGTTTGGGGGCCGGTTTTGGTTTTCACCCTTTAACGACATGGTTTTAAGTTTAAGAGTTGATTTTTATAAATTATCAGCATACTTACAAACTTGGAGATCCGGGACTACGCTGCCAGTTCCTACAAGTTAGATGGATCCCGTGTGAGGTGTTCGTGCCTCCTACGGGGTCGTTTGGGTGCCGGTTTGGGTTTTCACCCGTTAGTGGCATGTTTTTAAGTGTTGATTTTTGCAAATTATTGTCATACTTACAAACCAGGAGATCCGGGACTACACTGCCAGTTCCTACAAGTTACATGGGTCCCGTGCGAGGTGTTCATGCCTCCTACAGGGTCGTTTGGGGGCCGGTTTAGGTTTTCACCCTTTAACGGCTTGTTTTTAACTCTAAGTGTGATTTTTGCAAATTATCGTCATACTCTCAAATCGGGAGACCCGGGACTACGCGGTCAGTTCCTACAAGTTACAGTGGTCCTGTGCGAGGTGTTCGAGCCTCCTACGGGGTCGTTTGGGGGCCGATTTGGGTTTTCACCCTTTAACGGCATGTTTTTAACTCAAAGTGTGATTTTTGCAAATTATCGTCATACTTCAAACCGGGAGACCCGGACTACGCAGTCAGTTCCTACAAGTTACATTGGTCCCGTGCGAGGTGTTCGAGCCTCCTACGGGGTCGTTTGGGGGCCGATTTGGGTTTTCACCCTTTAACGGCATGTTTTTAAGCTTAAGTGTGATTTTTACAAATTATCGTCATACTTACAAATCGGGAGATCCGGGACTACACTGCCAGTTCCTATAAGTTACATGGGTCCCGTACGAGGTGTTCGAGCCTCCTACGGGGTCGTTTGGGAGCCGGTTTGGGTATCACCCTTTAACGACATGTTTTTAAGTTTAAGTGTGATTTTGTAAAATTATCGTCATACTTAGAAACTGGGAGATCCGGGACTACACTGCCAGTTCCTATAAGTTACATGGGTCCCGTGCGAGGTGTTCGTGCCTCCTACGGGGTCGTTTGGGGGCCGGTTTGGGTTTTCACCCTTTAATGTCATGTTTTTAAGTTTAAGTGTTGATTTTTGCAAATTATCATCATACTTACAAATCGGGAGATCCGGGGCTACGCTGCGAGTTCCTACAAGTTACATGAGTCCCGTGCGAGGTGTTCATACCTCCTACGGGGTCGTTTGGGGGCCGGTTTGGGTTTTAACCCTTTAACGACATGTTTTTAACTCTAAGTGTGATTTTTGCAAATTATCATCATACTCTCAATCCGGGAGACCCGGGACTACGCGGTGAGTTCCTACAAGTTACATTGGTCCTGTGCGAGGTGTTCGAGCCTCCTACGGGGTCGTTTGGGAGCCAATTTGGGTTTTCACCGTTTAACGGCATGTTTTTAAGTTTAAGTGTAATTTTTGCAAATTATCGTCATAATTACAAACCGGGAGATTCGGGACTACGATGTCAGTTCCTATAAGTTACGTGGGTCCCGTGCAAGGTGTTCGTGCCTCCTACGGGGTCATTTTTGGGCCGATTTGGGTTTTCACCCTTTAACGCCATATTTTTAACTAAGTGTGATTTTTGCAAATTATTGTCATACTATCAAATCGGGAGACCCGGGACTACGCGGTCAGTTCCTACAAGTAACATGTGTCCCCTGCGAGGTGTTCTCGCCTCCTACGGGGTCGTTTGGGGCCGGTTTGAGTTTTCACCCTTTAACGACATGTTTTTAAGTTTAAGTGTGATTTTTGCAAATTATCATCCTATTCACAAACCGGAAGACTCGGGACTATGCCGTCAGTTCCTACAAGTTACATTGGTCCCGTGCGAGGTGTTCGAGCCTCCTACGGGGTCGTTTGGGGGCCGATTTGGGTTTTCACCCTTTAACGGCATGTTTTTAAGCTTAAGTGTGATTTTCAGAAATTATCATCATACTTACAAACCGGGAGATCCGGGACTACGCTGCCAGTTCCTAAAAGTTACATGGGTCCCGTACGAGGTGTTCGAGCCTCCTATGGGGTCGTTTGGTAGCCGGTTTGGGTTTTCACCCTTTAACGGCATGTTTTTAAGTTTAAGTGTGATTTTGGAAAATTATCGTCATACTTACAAAATGGGAGATCCGGGACTACGCTGTCAGTTCCTATAAGTTACATGGGTCCCGTGCGAGGTGTTCGTGCCTCGTATGGGGTCGTTTGGGGGGCGATTTGGGTTTTCACCCCTTGACGGCTTATTTTTAAGTCTAAGTGTGATTTCTGCAAATTATCATCATACTCACAAACCGGGATACCCGAGACTACGCGATCAGTTCCTACAAGTTACATTGGGCCCGTGCGAGGTGGCCGTGCCTCCTACGGGGTCGTTTTGGGGCCGGTTTGGGTTTTCACAATTTAACGGTGTGTTTTTAAGTTTAAGTGTTGATTTTTGCAAATTATCGTCATACTTACAAATCGGGAGATCCGGGACTACGCTGCCAGTTCCTACAAGTTACATGGGTCCCGTGCGAGGTGTTCATGCCTCCTACGGGGTTGTTTGGGGGCTGGTTTGGGTTTTCGCCCTTTAACGGCATGTTTTTAACTCTAAGTGTGATTTTTGCAAATTATCATCATACTTTCAAACCGAGAGACCCGGGACTACATGATCAGTTCCTACAAGTTACAATGGTCCCGTGCGAGGTGTTCGAGCCTCCTACGGGGTCGTTTTGGAGCCGATGTGGGGTTTCACCCTTTAACGGCTTGTTTTTAAGTTTAAGTGTGATTTTTGAAAATTATCGTCATACTTACAAACCGGGAGATCCGGGACTACGCTGCCAGTTCCTATAAGTTACATGGGTCCCGTGCAAGGTGTTCGTGCCTCCTACGGGGTCGTTTGGGGGGCGGTTTGGGTTTTCACCCCTTGACGGCTTATTTTTAAGTCTAAGTGTGATTTCTGCAAATTATCATCATACTCTCAAATCGGGATACCGGAGACTACGCGATCAGTTCCTACAAGTTACATTGTGCCCGTGCGAGGTGGTCGTGCCTCACACGGGGTCGTTTGGGGGCCGGTTTGGGTTTTCACCATTTAACGGCGTGTTTTTAAGTTTAAGTGTTGATTTTTACAAATTATCGTCATACTTAAAAACTGGGAGATCCGGGACTACGCTGCCAGTTCCTACAAGTTACATGGGTCCCGTGCGAGGTGTTCGTGCCTCCTACGGGGTCGTTTGGGGCCCGGTTTGGGTTTTCACCCTTTAATGGCATGTTTTTAAGTTTAAGTGTTGATTTTTGCAAATTATCATCATACTTACAAACCGGGAGATCCGGGACTACGCTGCCAGTTCCTACAAGTTACATGGGTCCCGTGCGAGGTGTTCGTGCCTCCTACGGGGTCGTTTGGGGGCCGGTTTGGGTTTTCCCACTATGACTGCATGTTTTTAACTCTAAGTGTGATTTTTGAAAATTATCGTCATACCCTCAAACCGGGAGACCCGGGAGTACGCGATCAGTTCCTGCAAGTTACTTTGGTCCCGTGCGAGGTCTTCGAGCCTCCTACGGGGTCGTTTGGGAGCCGATTTGGGTTTTCACCCTTTAACGGAATGTTTTTAAGTTTCAGTGTGCTTTTTGCAAATTAGCGTCATACTTTCAAATCGGGAGATCCGGGACTACGCTGCCAGTTCCTATAAGTTACATGGGTCCCGTGCAAGGTGTTCGTGCCTCCTACGGGGTCGTTTGGGGGCCGATTTGGGTTTTCACTCTTTAACGTCATATTTTTAACTAAGTGTGATTTTTGCAAATTATCATCATACTGTCAAACCGGGAGACCCGGGACTACCCGGCGAGTTCCTACAAGTTACATGTGTCCCGTGCGAGGTGTTCTCGCCTCCTACGGGGTCGTTTGGGGGCCCGTTTTGGTTTTCACCCTTTAACGGCATGTTTTTAAGTTTAAGTGAGATTTTTGCAAATTATCGTCCTATTCACAAACCGCAAGACCTGGGACTACGCGATCAGTTTCTACAAGTTACATTGGTCCCGTGCGAGGTGTTTGTGCCTCCTACGGGGTCGTTTGGTGGCCGGTTTGGGTTTTCACCCTTTAACGACATATTTTTAAGTTTAAGTTTTGATTTTTGCAAATAATTGTCTCATTCACAAACCGGGAGACCCGGAACTACGCGTTCAGTTCCTACAAGTTACATTGGTCCCGTGCGAGGTGTTCATGCCTCCTACGGGGTCGTTTGGGGGCCGATTTGGGTTTTCACCCTTTAACGGCATGTTTTTAAGTTTAAGTGTGATTTTTGCAAATTATCGTCATACTTACAAACCGGGAGAACCGGGACTGCGCTGCCAGTTCCTACAAGTTACATGGGTCCCGTGCGAGGTGTTCGTGCCTCCTACGGGGTTGTTTGGGGGCCGGTTTGGGTTTTCACCCTTTAACGGCATGTTTTTAACTCTAAGTGTGATTTTTGCAAATTATCGTCATACTCTCAAACCGGGAGACCCGGGACTACGCGGTCAGTTCCTACAAGTTACATTGGTCCTGTGCGATGTGTTCGAGCCTCCAACGGGGTCGTTTGGGAGCCGATTTGGATTTTCACCCTTTAACGACATATTTTTTAGTTTAAGTGTGATTTTTGCAAATTATCATCATACTTACAAATCGGGAGATCCGGTACTACGCTGCCCGTTCCTATAAGTTACATGGGTCCCGTGCAAGGTGTTCGTGCCTCCTACGGGGTCGTTAGGGGGCCGATTTGGGTTTTCACCCTTTAACGCCATATTTTTAACTAAGTGTGATTTTTACAAATTATCGTCATACAATCAAACCGGGAGACCCGAGACTACGATATCAGTTCCTACAAGTTACATGTGTCCCGTGCGAGGTGTTCTCGCCTCCTACTGGGTCGTTTGGGGGTCGGCTTGGGTTTTCACCCTTTAACGGTATGTTTTTAAGTTTAAAGTGTGATTTTTGCAAATTATCATCCTATTCACAAACTGAAAGACCCGGGACTACGCGGTCAGTTCATACAAGTTACATTGGTCCCGTGGGAGGTGTTCGTGTCTCCTACGGGGTCGTTTGGTGGCCGGTTTGGGTTTTCACCCTTTAATGACATGTTTTTAAGTTTAAGTTTTAATATTTGCAAATTATCATCTTATTCACAAACCGGGAGACCCGGGGCTACGCGTTCAGTTCCTACAAGTTACACTGGTCCCGTGCGAGGTGTTTGTGCCTCCTACGGGGTCGTTTGGGTGCCGATTTGGGTTTTCACCCTTTAACCGCATGTTTTTAAGTTTAAGTGTGATTTTTGCAAATTATCGTCATACTTACAAATCGGGAGAACCGAGACTACGCTGCCAGTTCCTACAAGTTACATGGGTCCCGTGCGAGGTGTTCGAGCCTCCTACGGGGTCGTTTGGGGGTTGGTTTGGGTTTTCACCCTTTAACGACATGTTTTTAACTCTAAGTGTGATTTTTGCAAATTATCATCCTATTCACAAACTGGAAGACCCGGGACTACGTGGTCAGTTCCTACAAGTTACATTGGTCCCGTGCGAGGTGTTCGTGCCTCCTGCGGGGTCATTTGGTGGCCGGTTTGGGTTTCACCCTTTAACGGCATGTTTTTAAGCTTAAGTTTTGATTTTTGCAAATTATCGTCCTATTCACAAACAGGGAGACCCGGGACTATGCTACCGGTTCCTACAAGTTACATACGTCCCGTGCGAGGTGTTCGTGTCTCCTACGGGGTCGTTTGGGGGCTGGTTTGAGTTTTCACCCTTTAACGGCATGTTTTTAACTCTACGTGTGATTTTTGCAAATTATCGTCATACTCTCAAATCGGGAGACCCGGGATTAGGCGATCAGTTCCTACAAGTTACATTGGTCCCGTGCGAGGTGTTCGTACCTCCTACGGGGTCGTTTGGGGGCTGGTTTGGGTTTTCACCCCTTGACGGCTTGTTTTTAAGTCTAAGTGTGATTTTTGCAAATTATAGTCATACTCTCAAACCGGGAGACCCGGGACTACGCGGTCAGTTGCTACAAGTTACATGGGTCCCGTGCGAGGTGTTCGTGCCTCCTACGGGGTCATTTGGGGGTCGGTTTGGGTTTTCACCCTCTAACGGCATGTTTTTAAGTTTAAGTGTGATTTTTGCAAATTATCATCCTATTCACAAACCATAAGACCCGGGACTATGCGGTCAGTTCCTACAAGTTACATTGGTCCCGTGCGAGGTGTTCGTGCCTCTTACGGGGTCGTTTGGTGGCCGGTTTGGGTTAACACCCTTTAACAACAGGTTTTTAAGTTTAAGTTTTGATTTTTGGAAATTATCGTCCTATTCACAAACCGGGAGACCCGGGACTACGCGGTCAGTTCCTACAAGTTACATTGGTCCCGTGTGAGGTGTTCGTGCCTCCTACAGGGTCATTTGGGGGCCGATTTGGGTTTTCACTCTTTAACGGCCTATTTTTAAGTTTAAGTGTGATTTTCGCAAATTATCATCATACTTACAAATCGGGAGATCCGGCACTATGCTCCCAGTTCCTACAAGTTACATGGGTCCTGTGCGAGGTGTTCGTGCCTCCTACGGGGTCGTTTGGGGGCAGGTTTGGGTTTTCACCCTTTAACGAAATGTTTTTAACTCTAAGTGTGATTTTTGAAAATTATCGTCATACTTCAAACCGGGAGACCCGGACTACGCGGTCAGTTCCTACAAGTTACATTGGTCCCGTGCGAGGTGTTCGAGCCTCCTACTGGGTCGTTTGGGGTCCGATTTGGGTTTTCACCCTTTAACGGCATGTTTTTAAGTTTAAGTGTGATTTTTGAAAATTATCATCATAATTACAATACGGGAGATCCGGGACTACGCTACCAGTTCCTATAAGTTACATGGGTCCCGTGCAAGGTGTTCGTGCCTCCTACGGGGTCGTTTGGGGGCGGTTTGGGTTTTCACCCCTTCACGGCTTGTTTTTAAGCCTAAGTGTGATTTTTGCAAATTATCATCATACTCTGAAACCGGGATACCCGGGACTACGCGGTCAGTTCTTACAAGTTACATGGGTCCCGTGCGAGGTGTTTTTGCCTCCTACGGGGTCGTTTGGTGGCCGGTTTGGGTTTTCACCCTTTAACGTCATGTTTTTAAGTTTAAGCGTTGATTTTTGCAAATTATTATCATACTTACAAACTAGGACATCCGGGACTACGCTGCCAGTTCCGACAAGTTACATGGGTCCCGTGCGAGGTGTTCGTGCCTCCTACGGGGTCGTTTGGGGGCCGGTTTGGGTTTTCACCCTTTAATGGTATGTTTTTAAGTTTAAGTGTTGATTTTTGCAAATTATCATCATACTTACAAACTGGGAGATCCGGGACTATGCTGCCAGTTCCTACAAGTTACATGGGTCCCGTGCGAGGTGTTCATGCCTCCTACGGGGTCGTTTGGGGGCTAGTTTGGGTTTTGACCCTTTAACGGCATGTTTTTAACTCTAATTGTGATTTTTGCAAATTATCGTCATACTTTAAAACTGAGAGACCCGGGACTATGCGGTCAGTTCCTACAAGTTACATTGGTCCCGTGCGAGGTGTTCGAGCCTCCTACTAGGTCGTTTGGGAGCCGATTTGGGTTTTCACCCTTTAACGACATGTTTTTAAGTTTAAGTGTGATTTTTTCAAATTATCATCATACTTACAAACCGGGAGATCCGGGACTACACAGCCAGTTCCCATAAGTTACATGGGTCCCGTGCAAGGTGTTCGTGCCTCCTACGGGGTCGTTTGGGGGGCGGTTTGGGTTTTCACCCCTTGACGGCTTGTTTTTAATTCTAAGTGTGATTTTTGCAAATTATCATCACACTCTCAAACCGGGATACCCGGGACTAAGCGGTCAGTTCCTACAAGTAACATTGGGCCCGTGCGAGGTGTTCGTGCCTCCTACGGGGTGGTTTGGGGGCCGATTTGGGTTTTCACCCTTTAACGGCATGTTTTTAAGTTTAAGTTTTGATTTTTGAAAATTATCATCATACTTACAAACTGGGAGATCCGGGACTACGCTGCCAGTTCCTACAAGTTACATGGGTCCCGTGCGAGGTGTTCATGCCTCCTACGAGGTCGTTTGGGGGCGGGTTTGGGTTTTCATCCTTTAATGTCATGTTTCTAAGTTTAAGTGTTGATTTTTGCAAATTATCGTCATACTTACAAACCGGGAGATCCGGGACTACGCTGCCAGTTCCTACAAGTTACATGGGTCCCGTGCGAGGTGTTCATGCCTCCTACAGGGTCGTTTGGGGGCCGGTTTAGGTTTTCACCCTTTAACGGCTTGTTTTTAACTCTAAGTGTGATTTTTGCAAATTATCGTCATACTCTCAAATCGGGAGACCCGGGACTACGCGGTCAGTTCCTACAAGTTACAGTGGTCCTGTGCGAGGTGTTCGAGCCTCCTACGGGGTCGTTTTGGGGGCGGTTTGGGTTTTCACCCCTTGACGGCCTATTTTTAAGTCTAAGTGTGATTTTTGCAAATCATTATCATACTCTCAAACTGGGATGCCCGGGACTACGCGGTTAGTTCCGAAGAGTTACATTGGGCGCGTGCGAGGTGTTCGAGCCTCCTACGGGGTCGTTTGGGGGCCGGTTTGGGTTTTCACCCTTCAACGGCATGTTTTTAAGTTTAAGTGTTGATTTATGTAAATTATCGTCAAACTTACAAACTGGGAGATTCGAGACTACGCTGCCAGTTCCTACAAGTTACATGGGTCCCCTGCGAGGTGTTCGTGCCTCCTACGGGGTCGTTTGGGGGCCGGTTTGGATTTTCACCCTTTAATGGCATGTTTTTAAGTTTAAGTGTTGATTTTTGCAACTTATCGTCATACTTACAAATTGGGAGATCCGGGACTACGCTGCCAGTTCCTACAAGTTAGATGGGTCCCATGCGAGGTGTTCATGCCTCCTACGGGGTCGTTTGGGGGCCGGTTTGGGTTTTCACCCTTTGACGGCATGTTTTTAACTCTAAGTGTCATTTTTGATAATTATCATCATACTCTCAAACCGGGAGACCCGGGACTACGCGGTCAGATCCTACAAGTTACATTGGTCCCGTGCGAGGTGTTCGAGCCTCCTACGGGGTCGTTTGGGAGCCGATTTGGGTTTTCACCCTTTAACGGCATGTTTTTAAGTTTAAGTGTGATTTTTACAAATTATCGCCATACTTTAAAACAAGGAGATCCGGGACTACGCTGCCAGTTCCTATAAGTTACATGGGTCCCGTGCAAGGTGTTTGTGCCTCCTACGGGGTCGTTTGGGGGCCGATTTGGGTTTTCACCCTACGCCATATTTTTAACTAAGTGTGATTTTGGCAAATTATCATCATAGTATCAAACCGGGAGACCCGGGATACGCGGTCAGTTCCCACAGGTTACATGTGTCCCGTGCGAGGTGTTCTCGCCTCCTACGGGGTCGTTTGGGGGCCGGTTTGGATTTTCACCCATTGACGGCTTGTTTTTAAGTCTAAGTGTGATTTTTGAAAATTATCGTCATACTCTCAAACCGGGAGACCCGGGACTACGCGGTCAGTTCCTACAAGTTACATGGGTCCCATGCGGGGTGTCGTGCCTCCTACGGAGTCGTTTGGTGACCGGTTTGGGTTTTCACCCTTTAACGGCTTGTTTTTAAGTTTAAGTTTTGATTTTTGCAAATTATCATCCTATTCACAAACCGGGAGATCCGGGACTACGTGGACAGTTCCTACAAGTGACATTGGTCCCGTGCGAGGTGTTCGTGCCTCCTACGGGGTCGTTTGGGGGCCGGTTTGGGGTTTCACCCATTGACGGCTTGTTTTTACGTCTAAGTGTGATTTTTGCAAATTATCATCATACTCTCAAACCGGGAGACCCGGGACTACGCGGTCAGTTCTTACAAATTACATGGGTCCCGTGTGAGGTGTTCGTGCCTCCTACGGGGTCATTTGTGGGCCGGTTTGAGTTTTCACCCTTTAACGGCATGTTTTTAAGTTTAAGTGTTATTTTTGCAAATTATCGTCCTATTCACAAACCGGAAGACCCAGGACTACGCGGTCAGTTCCTACAAGTTACATTGGTCCCGTGCGAGGTGTTCGTGCCTCCTACGGGGTCGTTTGGTGGCCGGTTTGGGTTTTCACCCTTTAACAGCATGTTTTTAAGTTTAAGTTTTGATTTTTGCAAATTATCGTCCTATTCACAAACCGGGAGACCCGGGACTACGTGGTCAGTTCCTACAAGTGACATTGGTCCCGTGCGAGGTGTTCGTGCCTCCTACAGGGTCATTTGGGGGCCTATTTGGGTTTTCACCCTTTAACGGCCTGTTTTTAAGTTTAAGTGTGATTTTTGCAAATTATCATCATACTTACAAACCGGGAGATCCGGGACTACGCTGCCAGTTCCTACAAGTTACATGGGTCCTGTGCGAGGTGTTCGTGCCTCCTACGGGGTCGTTTGGGGGCCGGTTTGGGTTTTCACCCTTTAACGACATGTTTTTAACTCTAAGTGTGATTTTTGCAAATTATCGTCATACATCAAACCGGGAGACCCGGACTACGCAGTCAGTTCTTACAAGTTACATTGGTCCCGTTCGAGGTGTTCGAGCCTCCTACGGGGTCGTTTGGGGGCCGATTTGGGTTTTCACCCTTTAACGGCATGTTTTTAAGCTTAAGTGTGATTTTTACAAATTATCGTCATACTTACAAATCGGGAGATCCGGGACTATGCTGCCAGTTCCTATAAGTTACATGGGTCCCGTGCAAGGTGTTCGAGCCTCCTACGGGGTCGTTTGGGGGGCGGTTTGGGTTTTCACCCCTTCACGACTTGTTTTTAAGTCTAAGTGTGACTTTTGCAAATTATCGTCGTACTCTGAAATTGGGATTCCCGGGACTACGCGGTTAGTTCTTACAAGTTACATGGGTCCCGTGCGAGGTGTTCGTGCCTCCTACGGGGTCGTTTGGGGGCCGATTTGGGTTTTCACCCTTTAACGACATGTTTTTAAGTTTAAGTGTTGATTTTTGCAAATTATCGTCATACTTACGAACCGGGAGATCCGGGACTACGCTGCCAGTTCCTACAAGTTACATGGGTCCCGTGCGAGGTCTTCGTGCCTCCTACGGGGTCGTTTGGGGGCCGGTTTGGGTTTTCACCCTTTAATGACATGTTTTTAAGTTTAAGTGATGATTTTTGAAAATTATCGTCATACTTACGAACCGGGAGATCCGGGACTACGCTGCCAGTTCCTACAAGTTAATGGGTCCCGTGCTAGGTGTTAATGCCTCCCACGGGGTCGTTTGGGGGCTGGTTTGGGTTTTCACCCTTTAACGGCATGTTTTTAACTCTAAGGGTGATTTTTGCAAATTATCGTCATACTTTCAAACCGGGAGACCCGGGACTACACGGTCAGTTCCTACAAGTTACATTGGTCCCGTGCGAGGTGTTCGAGCCTCCTACGGGGTCGTTTGGGAGCCGATTTGGGTTTTCACCCTTTAACGGCATGTTTTTAAGTTTTGGTGTGATTTTCGCAAATTATCATCATACTTACAAACCGGGAGACCCGGGACTACGCGGTCAGTTCCTACAAGTTACATGTGTCCCGTGCGAGGTGTTCGTGCCTCTTACGGGGTCGTTTGGGGGATCGGTTTGGGTTTTCACCCTTTAACGACGTGTTTTTAAGTCTAAGTGTGATTTTTGCAAATTATCGTCATACTCTCAAACCGGGAGACCCGGGACTACGCGATCAGTTGCTAGAAGTTACATTGGTCCCGTGCGAGGTGTTCGTGGCTCCTACTGGATCGTTTGGGGGCCGGTTTGGGTTTTCACCCATTGACGGCTTATTTTTAAGTCTAAGTGTGATTTTTACAAATTATCGTCATACTCCCAAACCGGGAGACCCGGGACTACGCGGTCAGTTCCTACAAGTTACATGGGTCCCGTGCGAGGTGTTCGCGCCTCCTACGGGGTCATTTGGGGGCCGGTTTGGGTTTTCACCCTTTAACGGCATGTTGTTAAGGTTAAGTGTGATTTTTGCAAATAATCATCCTATTCACAAACCGTAAGACCCGGGACTACGCGGTCAGCTCCTATAAGTTACATTGGTCCCGTGCGAGGTGTTCGTGCCTCCTACGGGGTCGTTTGGTGGCCGGTTTGGGTTTTCACCCTTTAACGACATGTTTTTAAGTTTATGTTTGAATTTTTGCAAATTATCGTCCTATTCAAAAACCGGGAGACCCGGGACTACGCGGTCAGTTCCTACAAGTTACATTGGTCCCGTGCGAGGTGTTCGTGCTTCCTATAGGGTCGTTTGGGGGCCGATATTATGTTTTCACCCTTTAACGACCTGTTTTTAAGTTTAAGTGTGATTTTTGCAAATTATCATCATACTTACAAACCGGGATATCCGGAACTACGCTGACAGTTCCTACAAGTTACATGGGTCCTGTGCGAGGTGTTCGTGCCTCCTACGGGGTCGTTTGGGGGCCGGTTTGGGTTTTCACCCTTTAACGGCATGTTTTTAACTCTAAGTTTGATTTTTGCAAATTATCGTCATACTTCAAACCGGGAGACCCGGACTACGCGGTCAGTTCCTACAAGTTACATTGGTCCCGTGCAAGGTGTTCGAGCCTCCTATGGGGTCGTTTGGTAGCCGGTTTGGGTTTTCACCCTTTAACGGCATGTTTTTAAGTTTAAGTGTGATTTTGGAAAATTATCGTCATACTTACAAAATGGGAGATCCGGGACTACGCTGCCAGTTCCTATAAGTTACATGGGTCCCGTGCGAGGTGTTCGTGCCTCCTACGGGGTCGTTTGGGGGGCGGTTTGGGTTTTCACCCCTTGACGGCTTATTTTTAAGTCTAAGTGTGATTTCTGCAAATTATCATCATACTCTCAAATCGGGATACCCGAGACTACGCGATCAGTTCCTACAAGTTACATTGGGCCTGTGCGAGGTGGTCGTGCCTCCTACGGGGTCGTTTTGGGGCCGGTTTGGGTTTTCACAATTTAACGGCGTGTTTTTAAGTTTAAGTGTTGATTTTTGCAAATTATCGTCATACTTACAAATCGGGAGATCCGGGACTACGCTGCCAGTTCCTACAAGTTACATGGGTCCCGTGCGAGGTGTTCATGCCTCCTACGGGGTTGTTTGGGGGCTGGTTTGGGTTTTCACCCTTTAACGGCATGTTTTTAACTCTAAGTGTGATTTTTGCAAATTATCATCATACTTTCAAACCGAGAGACCCGGGACAACATGATCAGTTCCTACAAGTTACATTGGTCCCGTGCGAGGTGTTCGAGCCTCCTACGGGATCGTTTTGGAGCCGATGTGGATTTTCACCCTTTAACGGCATGTTTTTAAGTTTAAGTGTGATTTTTGAAAATTATCATCATACTTACAAACCGGGAGATCCGGGACTACGCTGCCAGTTCCTATAAGTTACATGGGTCCCGTGCAAGGTGTTCGTGCCTCCTACGGGGTCGTTTGGGGGGCGGTTTGGGTTTTCACCCCTTGACGGCTTATTTTTAAGTCTAAGTGTGATTTCTGCAAATTATCATCATACTCTCAAATCGGGATACCCGAGACTACGCGATCAGTTCCTACAAGTTACATTGTGCCCGTGCGAGGTGGTCGTGCCTCCTACGGGGTCGTTTGGGGGCCGGTTTGGGTTTTCACCATTTAACGGCGTGTTTTTAAGTTTAAGTGTGATTTTTACGAATTATCGTCATACTTACAAACTGGGAGATCCGGGACTACGCTGCCAGTTCCTACAAGTTACATGGGTCCCGTGCGAGGTGTTCGTGCCTCCTACGGGGTCGTTTGGGGGCCGGTTTCGGTTTTCACCCTTTAATGGCATGTTTTTAAGTTTAAGTGTTGATTTTTGCAAATTATCATCATACTTACAAACCGGGAGATCCGGGACTACGCTGCCAGTTCCTACAAGTTACATGGGTCCCGTGCGAGGTGTTCGTGCCTCCTACGGGGTCGTTTGGGGGCCGGTTTGGGTTTTCACACTTTGACTGCATGTTTTTAACTCTAAGTGTGATTTTTGAAAATTATCGTCATACCTTCAAACCGGGAGACCCGGGAGTACGCGGTCAGTTCTTGCAAGTTACTTTGGTCCCGTGCGAGGTCTTCGAGCCTCCTACGGGGTCGTTTGGGAGCCGATTTGGGTTTTCACCCTTTAACGGAATGTTTTTAAGTTTAAGTGTGCTTTTTGCAAATTATCGTCATACTTTCAAATCGGGAGATCCGGGACTACGCTGCCAGTTCCTATAAGTTACATGGGTCTCGTGCAAGGTGTTCGTGCCTCCTACGGGGTCGTTTGGGGGCCGATTTGGGTTTTCACTCTTTAACGCCATATTTTTAACTAAGTGTGATTTTGGCAAATTATCATCATACTGTCAAACCGGGAGACCCGGGACTACCCGGTCAGTTCCTACAAGTTACATGTGTCCCGTGCGAGGTGTTCTCGCCTCCTACGGGGTCGTTTGGGGGCCCGTTTTGTTTTTCACCCTTGAACGGCATGTTTTTAAGTTTAAGTGTGATTTTTGCAAATTATCGTCCTATTCACAAACCGCAAGACCTGGGACTACGCGATCAGTTTCTACAAGTTACATTGGTCCCGTGCGAGGTGTTTGTGCCTCCTACGGGGTCGTTTGGTGGCCGGTTTGGGTTTTCACCCTTTAACGACATATTTTTAAGTTTATGTTTTGATTTTTGCAAATAATTGTCTCATTCACAAACCGGGAGACCCGGAACTACGCGTTCAGTTCCTACAAGTTACATTGGTCCCGTGCGAGGTGTTCATGCCTCCTACGGGGTCGTTTGGGGGCCGATTTGGGTTTTCACCCTTTAACGGCATGTTTTTAGGTTTAAGTGTGATTTTTGCAAATTATCGTCATACTTACAAACCGGGAGAACCGGGACTGCGCTGCCAGTTCCTACATGTTACATGGATCCCGTGCGAGCTGTTCGTGCCTCCTACGGGGTCGTTTGGGGGCCGGTTTGGGTTTTCACCCTTTAACGGCATGTTTTTAACTCTAAGTGTGATTTTTGCAAATTATCGTCATACTCTCAAACCGGGAGACCCGGGACTACGCGGTCAGTTCCTACAAGTTACATTGGTCCTGTGCGATGTGTTCGAGCCTCCAACGGGGTCGTTTGGGAGCCGATTTGGATTTTCACCCTTTAATGGCATATTTTTAAATTTAAGTGTGATTTTTGCAAATTATCATCATACTTACAAATCGGGAGATCCGGTACTACGCTGCCCATTCTTATAAGTTACATGGGTCCCGTGCAAGGTGTTGGTGCCTCCTACGGGGTCGTTAGGGGGCCGATTTGGGTTTTCACCCTTTAACGCCATATTTTTAACTAAGTGTGAGTTTTACAAATTATCGTCATACAATCAAACCGGGAGACCCGAGACTACGATATCAGTTCCTACAAGTTACATGTGTCCCGTGCGAGGTGTTCTCGCCTCCTACGGGGTCGTTTGGGGGTCGGCTTGGGTTTTCACCCTTTAACGGTATGTTTTTAAGTTTAAAGTGTGATTTTTGCAAATTATCATCCTATTCACAAACCGAAAGACCCGAGACTACGCGGTCAGTTCATAAAAGTTACATAGGTCCCGTGGGAGGTGTTCGTGTCTCCTAGAGGGTCGTTTGGTGGCCGGTTTGGGTTTTCACCCTTTAATGACATGTTTTTAAGTTTAAGTTTTAATATTTGCAAATTATCATCTTATTCACAAACCGGGAGACCCGGGGCTACGCGTTCAGTTCCTACAGGTTACATTGGTCCCGTGCGAGGTGTTCGTGCCTCCTACGGGGTCGTTTGGGGGCCGATTTGGGTTTTCACCCTTTAACCGCATGCTTTTAAGTTTAAGTGTGATTTTTGCAAATTATCGTCATACTTAGAAATCGGGAGAACCGAGACTACGCTGCCAGTTCCTACAAGTTACATGGGTCCCGTGCGAGGTGTTCGAGCCTCCTACGGGGTCGTTTGGGGGCTGGTTTGGGTTTTCACCCTTTAACGACATGTTTTTAACTCTAAGTGTGATTTTTGCAAATTATCATCCTATTCACAAACTGGAAGACCCGGGACTACGTGGTCAGTTCCTACAAGTTACATTGGTCCCGTGCGAGGTGTTCGTGCCTCCTGCGGGGTCGTTTGGTGGCCGGTTTGGGTTTTCACCCTTTAACGGCATGTTTTTAAGTTTAAGTTTTGATTTTTGCAAATTATCATCGTATTCACAAACAGGGATACCCGGGACTATGCTACCGGTTCCTACAAGTTATATACGTCCCGTGCGAGGTGTTCGTGTCTCCTACGGGGTCGTTTGGGGACTGGTTTGAGTTTTCACCCTTTAACGGCATGTTTTTAACTCTACGTGTGATTTTTGCAAATTATCGTCATACTCTCAAATCGGGAGACCCGGGATTAGGCGATCAGTTCCTACAAGTTACATTGGTCCCGTGCGAGGTGTTCGTACCTCCTACGGGGTCGTTTGGGGGCCGATTTGGGTTTTCACCCCTTGACGGCTTGTTTTTAAGTCTAAGTGTGATTTTTGCAAATTATAGTCATACTCTCAAACCGGGAGACCCGGGACTACGCGGTCAGTTGCTACAAGTTACATGGGTCCCGTGCGAGGTGTTCGTGCCTCCTACGGGGTCATTTGGGGGTCGGTTTGGGTTTTCACCCTCTAACGGCATGTTTTTAAGTTTAAGTGTGATTTTTGCAAATTATCATCCTATTCACAAACCGTAAGACCCGGGACTATGCGGTCAGGTCCTACAAGTTACATTGGTCCCGTGCGAGGTGTTCGTGCCTCTTACGGGGTCGTTTGGTGGCCGGTTTGGGTTAACACCCTTTAACAACAGGTTTTTAAGTTTAAGTTTTGATTTTTGCAAATTATCGTCCTATTCACAAACCGGGAGACCCGGGACTACGCGGTCAGTTCCTACAAGTTACATTGGTCCCGTGCGAGGTGTTCGTGCCTCCTACAGGGTCATTTGGGGGCCGATTTGGGTTTTCACTCTTTAACGGCCTGTTTTTAAGTTTAAGTGTGATTTTCACAAATTATCATCATACTTACAAATCGGGAGCTCCGGGACTACGCTCCCAGTTCCTACAAGTTACATGGGTCCTGTGCGAGGTGTTCGTGCCTCCTACGGGGTCGTTTGGGGGCAGGTTTGGGTTTTCACCCTTTAACGACATGTTTTTAACTCTAAGTGTGATTTTTGAAAATTATCGTCATACTTCAAACCGGGAGACCCGGACTACGCGGTCAGTTCCTACAAGTTACATTGGTCCCGTGCGAGGTGTTCGAGCCTCCTACTAGGTCGTTTGGGGGCCGATTTGGGTTTTCACCCTTTAACGGCATGTTTTTAAGTTTAAGTGTGATTTTTGAAAATTATCGTCATAATTATAATCCGGGAGATCCGGGACTACGCTGCCAGTTCCTATAAGTTACATGGGTCCCGTGCAAGGTGTTCGTGCCTCCTACGGGGTCGTTTGGGGGCGGTTTGGGTTTTCACCCCTTCACGGCTTGTTTTTAAGTCTAAGTGTGATTTTTGCAAATTATCATCATACTCTGAAACCGGGATACCCGGGACTACGCGGTCAGTTCTTACAAGTTACATGGGTCCCGTGCGAGGTGTTTTTGCCTCCTACGGGGTCGTTTGGTGGCCGGTTTGGGTTTTCACCCTTTAACGTCATGTTTTTAAGTTTAAGCGTTGATTTTTGCAAATTATCATCATACTTACAAACTAGGACATCCGGGACTACGCTGCCAGTTCCTACAAGTTACATGGGTCCCGTGCGAGGTGTTCGTGCCTCCTACGGGGTCGTTTGGGGGCCGGTTTGGGTTTTCACCCTTTAATTGTATGTTTTTAAGTTTAAGTGTTGATTTTTGCAAATTATCGTCATACTTACAAACTGGGAGATCCAGGACTATGCTGCCAGTTCCTACAAGTTACATGGGTCCCGTGCGAGGTGTTCATGCCTCCTACGGTGTCGTTTGGGGGCTAGTTTGGGTTTTCACCCTTTAACGGCATGTTTTTAACTCTAATTGTGATTTTTGCAAATTATCATCATACTTTCAAACCGAGAGACCCGGGACTACGCGGTCAGTTCCTACAAGTTACACTGGTCTCGGGCGAGGTTTTCGAGCCTCCAACTAGGTCGTTTGGGAGGCGATTTGGGTTTTCACCCTTTAACGACATGCTTTTAAGTTTAAGTGTGATTTTTTCAAATTATCATCATACTTACAAACCGGCAGATCCGGGACTACGCTGCCAGTTCCCATAAGTTACATCTGTCCCGTGCAAGGTGTTCGTGCCTCCTACGGGGTCGTTTGGGGGGCGGTTTGGGTTTTCACCCCTTGACGGCTTGTTTTTAATTCTAAGTGTGATTTTTGCAAATTATCATCATACTCTCAAACCGGGATACCCGGGACTACGCGGTCAGTTCCTACAAGTTACATTGGGCCCGTGCGAGGTGTTCGTGCCTCCTACGGGGTGGTTTGGGGGCCGATTTGGGTTTTCACCCTTTAACGGCATGTTTTTAAGTTTAAGTTTTGATTTTTGCAAATTATCATCATACTTACAAACTGGGAGATCCGGGACTACGCTGCCAGTTCCTACAAGTTACATGGGTCCCGTGCGAGGTGTTCATGCCTCCTACGAGGTCGTTTGGGGGCGGGTTTGGGTTTTCATCCTTTAATGGCATGTTTCTAAGTTTAAGTGTTGATTTTTGCAAATTATCGTCATACTTACAAACCGGGAGATCCGGGACTACGTTGCCAGTTCCTACAAGTTACATGGGTCCCGTGCGAGGTGTTCGAGCCTTCTACGGGGTCGTTTGGGAGCCGATTTGGGTTTTCACCCTTTAACGACATGTTTTTAAGTTTAAGTGTGAGTTTTTCAAATTATCGTCATACTTACAAACCGAGAGATCCGGGACTACGCTGCCAGTTCCTATAAGTTACATGGGTCCCGTGCAAGGTATTCGTGCCTCCTACGGGGTCGTTTTGGGGGCGGTTTGGGTTTTCACCCCTTGACGGCCTGTTTTTAAGTCTAAGTGTGATTTTTGCAAATCATTATCATACTCTCAAACTGGGATACCCGGGACTACGTGGTTAGTTCCGAAGAGTTACATTGGGCCCGTGCGAGGTGTTCGAGCCTCCTAAGGGGTCGTTGGGGGGCCGATTTGGGTTTTCACCCTTCAACGGCATGTTTTTAAGTTTAAGTGTTAATTTTTGTAAATTAGGGTCAAACTTACAAACTGGGAGATCCGGGACTACGCTGCCAGTTCCTACAAGTTACATGGGTCCCGTGCGAGGTTTTCGTGCCTCCTACGGGGTCGTTTGGGGGCCGGTTTGGGTTTTCACCCTTTAATGGCATGTTTTTAAGTTTAAGTGTTGATTTTTGCAACTTATCGTCATACTTACAAATTGGGAGATCCGGGACTACGCTGCCAGTTCCTACAAGTTACATGGGTCCCGTGCGAGGTGTTCATGCCTCCTACGGGGTCGTTTGGGGGCCGGTTTGGGTTTTCACCCTTTGACGGCATGTTTTTAACTCTAAGTGTCATTTTTGAAAATTATCGTCATACTCTCAAACCGGGAGACCCGGGACTACGCGGTCAGTTCCTACAAGTTACATTGGTCCCGTGCGAGGTGTTCGAGCCTCCTACGGGGTCGTTTGGGAGCCGATTTGGGTTTTCACCCTTTAACGGCATGTTTTTAAGTTTAAGTGTGATTTTTACAACTTATCGCCATACTTTAAAACCGGGAGATCCGGGACTACGCTGCCAGTTCCTATAAGTTACATGGGTCACGTGCAAGGTGTTCGTGCCTCCTATGGGGTCGTTTGGGGGCCGATTTGGGTTTTCACCCTTTAACGCCATATTTTTAACTAAGTGTGATTTTTGCAAATTATCATCATACTATCAAACCGGGAGACCCGGGACTACGCGGTCAGTTCCCCCAGGTTACATGTGTCCCGTGCAAGGTGTTCTCGCCTCCTACGGGGTCGTTTGGTGGCCGGTTTGGATTTTCACCCATTGACGGCTTGTTTTTAAGTCTAAGTGTGATTTTTTAAAATTATCGTCATACTCTCAAACCGGGAGACCCGGGACTACGCGGTCAGTTCCTACAAGTTACATGGGTCCCATGCGGGGTGTTCGTGCCTCCTACGGGGTCATTTGGGGGCCGGTTTGGGTTTTCACCCTTTAACGGCATGTTTTTAAGTCTAAGTGTGAGTTTTGCAAATTATCATCCTATTCACAAACCCTAAGACCCGGGACTACGCGATCAGTTCCTACAAGTTACATTGGTCCCGTGCGAGGTGTTCGTGCCTCCTACGGGGTCGTTTGGTGACCGGTTTGGGTTTTCACCCTTTAACGGCATGTTTTTAAGTTTAAGTTTTGATTTTTCCAAATTATCATCCTATTCACAAACCGGGAGACCCGGGACTACGTGGTCAGTTCCTACAAGTGACATTGGTCCCGTGCGAGGTGTTCGTGCCTCCTACGGGGTCGTTTGGGGCCGGTTTGGGGTTTCACCCATCGACGGCTTGTTTTTACGTCTAAGTGTGATTTTTGCAAATTATCATCATACTCTCAAACCGGGAGACCCGGGACTACGCGATCAGTTCTTACAAATTACTTGGGTCCCGTGTGGGGTGTTCGTGCCTCCTACGGGGTCATTTGGGGGTCGGTTTGAGTTTTCACCCTTTAACGGCATGTTTTTAAGTTTAAGTTTTGATTTTTGTAAATTATCTTCCTATTCACAAACCGGGAGACCCAGGACTACGTGGTCAGTTCCTACAAGTGACATTGATCCCGTGCGAGGTGTTCGTGCCTCCTACAGGGTCGTTTGGGGGCCAATTTGGGTTTTCACCCTTTAAGGGCCTGTTTTTAAGTTTAAGTGTGATTTTTACAAATTATCATCATACTTACAAACCGGGAGATCCGGGACTACGCTGCCAGTTCCTACAAGTTACATGGGTCCTGTGCGAGGTGTTCGTGCCTCCTACGGGGTCGTTTGGGGGCCGGTTTGGGTTTTCACCCTTTAACGACATGTTTTTAACTCTAAGTGTGATTTTTGCAAATTATCGTCATACTTCAAACCGGGAGACCCGGACTACACGGTCAGTTCTTACAAGTTACATTGGTCCCGTTCGAGGTGTTCGAGCCTCCTACGGGGTCGTTTGGGGGCCGATTTGGGTTTTCACCCTTTAACGGCATGTTTTTAAGCTTAAGTGTGATTTTTACAAATTATCGTCATACTTACAAATCGGGAGATCCGGGACTATGCTGCCATTTCCTATAAGTTACATGGGTCCCGTGCAAGGTGTTCGAGCCTCCTACGGGGTCGTTTGGGGGGCGGTTTGGGTTTTCACCCCTTCACGACTTGTTTTTAAGTCTAAGTATGACTTTTGCAAATTATCGTCGTACTCTGAAATCGGGATTCCCGGGACTACGCGGTCAGTTCTTACAAGTTACATGGGTCCCGTGCGAGGTGTTCGTGCCTCCTACGGGGTCGTTTGGGGGCCGGTTTGGGTTTTCACCCTTTAACGACATGTTTTTAAGTTTAAGTGTTGATTTTAGCAAATTATCGTCATACTTACGAACCGGGAGATTCGGGACTACGCTGCCAGTTCCTACAAGTTACATGGGTCCCGTTCGAGGTGTTCGTGCCTCCTACGGGGTCGTTTGGGGGCCGGTTTGGGTTTTCACCCTTTAATGACATGTTTTTAAGTTTAAGTGTTGATTTTTGAAAATTATCGTCATACTTACGAACCGGGAGATCCGGGACTACGCTGCCAATTCCTACAAGTTAATGGGTCCCGTGCTAGGTGTTCATGCCTCCTACGGGGTCCTTTGGGGGCTGGTTTGGGTTTTCACCCTTTAACGACATGTTTTTAACTCTAAGGGTGATTTTTGCAAATTATCGTCATACTTTCAAACCGGGAGACCCGGGACTACACGGTCAGTTCCTACAAGTTACATTGGTCCCGTGCGAGGTGTTCGAGCCTCCTACGGGGTCGTTTGGGAGCCGATTTGGGTTTTCACCCTTTAACGACATGTTTTTAAGTTTTGTTGTGATTTTCGCAAACTATCATCATACTTACAAACCGAGAGATCCGGGACTACGCTGCCAGTTCCTATAAGTTACATGGGTTCCGTGCAATGTGTTCGTGCCTCCTATGGGGTCGTTTGGGGGGAGGTTTGGGTTTTCACCCCTTGACGGCTTGTTTTGAAGTCTAAGTGTGATTTTTGCAAATTATCATCATACTCTCAAACCGGGATACCCGGGACTAAGCGGTTAGCTCCTACAAGTTACATTGGGCCCGTGCGAGGTGTTCGTGCCTCCTACGGGGTCGTTTGGGGGCCGGTTTGGGTTTTCACCCTTTAATGGCACGTTTTTAAGTTTAAGTGTTATTTTTGCAAATTATCGTCCTATTCACAAACCGGAAGACCCGGGACTACGCGGTCAGTTCCTACAAGTTACATTGGTCCCGTGCGAGGTGTTCGTGCCTCCTAAGGGGTCGTTTGGTGGCCGGTTTGGGTTTTCACCCTTTAACGGCATGTTTTTAAGTTTAAGTTTTGATTTTTGCAAATTATTGTCCTATTCACAAACCGGGAGACCCGGGACTACGTGGTCAGTTCCTACAAGTGACATTGGTCCCGTGCGAGGTGTTCGTGCCTCCTACAGGGTCGTTTGGGGGCCAATTTGGGTTTTCACCCTTTAACGGCCTGTTTTTAAGTTTATGAGTGATTTTTGCAAATTATCATCATACTTACAAACCGGGAGATCCGGGACTACGCTGCCAGTTCCTACAAGTTACATGGGTCCTGTGCGAGGTGTTCGTGCCTCCTACGGGGTCATTGGGGGGCCGGTTTGGGTTTTCACCCTTTAACGACATGTTTTTAACTCTAAGTGTGATTTTTGCAAATTATCGTCATACTTCAAACCGGGAGACCCGGACTACGCGGTCAGTTCTTACAAGTTACATTGGTCCCGTTCGAGGTGTTCGAGCCTCCTACGGGGTCGTTTGGGGGCCGTTTTGGGTTTTCACCCTTTAACGGCATGTTTTTAAGCTTAAGTGTGATTTTTACAAATTATCGTCATACTTACAAATCGGGAGATCCAGGACTATGCTGCCAGTTCCTATAAGTTACATGGGTCCCGTGCAAGGTGTTCGAGCCTCCTACGGGGTCGTTTGGGGGCGGTTTGGGTTTTCACCCCTTCACGACTTGTTTTTAAGTCTATGTGTGACTTTTGCAAATTATCGCCGTACTCTGAGATTGGGATTCTCGGGACTACGCGGTCAGTTCTTACAAGTTACATGGGTCCCGTGCGAGGTGTTCGTGCCTCCTACGGGGTCGTTTGGGGGCCGGTTTGGATTTTCACCCTTTAACGACATGTTTTTAAGTTTAAGTGTTGATTTTTGCAAATTATCGTCATACTTACGAACCGGGAGATCCGGGACTACGCTGCCAGTTCCTACAAGTTACATGGGTCCCGTTCGAGGTGTTCGTGCCTCCTACGGGGTCGTTTGGGGGCCGGTTTGGGTTTTCACCCTTTAATGACATGTTTTTAAGTTTAAGTGTTGATTTTTGAAAATTATCGTCATACTTACGAACCGGGAGATCCGGGACTACGCTGCCAATTCCTACAAGTTAATGGGTCCCGTGCTAGGTGTTCATGCCTCCTACGGGGTCGTTTGGGGGCTGGTTTGGGTTTTCACCCTTTAACGACATGTTTTTAACTCTAAGGGTGATTTTTGCAAATTATCATCATACTTTCAAACCGGGAGACCCGGGACTACACGGTCAGTTCCTACAAGTTACATTGGTCCCGTGCGAGGTGTTCGAGCCTCCTACGGGGTCGTTTGGGAGCCGATTTGGGTTTTCACCCTTTAACGGCATGTTTTTAAGTTTTGGTGTGATTTTCGCAAACTATCATCATACTTACAAACCGGGAGATCCGGGACTACGCTGCCAGTTCCTATAAGTTACATGGGTTCCGTGCAATGTGTTCGTGCCTCCTATGGGGTCGTTTGGGGGGAGGTTTGGGTTTTCACCCCTTGACGGCTTGTTTTGAAGTCTAAGTGTGATTTTTGCAAATTATCATCATACTCTCAAACCGGGATACCCGGGACTAAGCAGTTAGCTCCTACAAGTTACATTGGGCCCGTGCGAGGTGTTCGTGCCTCCTACGGGGTCGTTTGGGGGCCGGTTTGGGTTTTCACCCTTTAACGACACGTTTTTAAGTTTAAGTGTTATTTTTGCAAATTATCATCTTATTCACAAACCGAAAGACCCGGGACTACGCGGTCAGTTCCTACAAGTTACATTGGTCCCGTGCGAGGTGTTCGTGCCTCCTACGGGGTCGTTTGGTGGCCGGTTTGGGTTTTCAGCCTTTAACGGCATGTTTTTAAGTTTAAGTTTTGATTTTTGCAAATTATCGTCCTATTCACAAACCGGGAGACCCGGGACTACGTGGTCAGTTCCTACAAGTGACATTGGTCCCGTGCGAGGTGTTCGTGCCTCCTACAGGGTCGTTTGGGGGCCAATTTGGGTTTTCACGCTTTAACGGCCTGTTTTTAAGTTTAAGTGTGATTTTTGCAAATTATCATCATACTTACAAACCGGGAGATCCGGGACTACGCTGCCAGTTCCTACAAGTTACATGGGTCCTGTGCGAGGTGTTCGTGCCTCCTACGGGGTCATTGGGGGGCCGGTTTGGGTTTTCACCCTTTAACGACATGTTTTTAACTCTAAGTGTGATTTTTGCAAATTATCGTCATACTTCAAACCGGGAGACCCGGACTACGCGGTCAGTTCTTAAAAGTTACATTGGTCCCGTTCGAGGTGTTCGAGCCTCCTACGGGGTCGTTTGGGGGCCGTTTTGGGTTTTCACCCTTTAACGGCTTGTTTTTAAGCTTAAGTGTGATTTTTACAAATTATCGTCATACTTACAAATCGGGAGATCCGGGACTATGCTGCCAGTTCCTATAAGTTACATGGGTCCCGTGCAAGGTGTTCGAGCCTCCTACGGGATCGTTTGGGGGGCGGTTTGGGTTTTCACCCCTTCACGACTTGTTTTTAAGTCTAAGTGTGACTTTTGCAAATTATCGTCGTACTCTGAGATTGGGATTCTCGGGACTACGCGGTCAGTTCTTACAAGTTACATGGGTCCCGTGCGAGGTGTTCGTGCCTCCTACGGGGTCATTTGGGGGCCGGTTTGGGTTTTCACCCTTTAACGACATGTTTTTAAGTTTAAGTGTTGATTTTTGCAAATTATCGTCATACTTACGAACCGGGAGATCCGGGACTACGCTGCCAGTTCCTACAAGTTACATGGGTCCCGTTCGAGGTGTTCGTGCCTCGTACGGAGTCGTTTGGGGGCCGGTTTGGGTTTTCACCCTTTAATGACATGTTTTTAAGTTTAAGTGTTGATTTTTGAAAATTATCGTCATACTTACGAACCGGGAGATCCGGGACTACGCTGCCAATTCCTACAAGTTAATGGGTCCCGTGCTAGGTGTTCATGCCTCCTACGGGGTCCTTTGGGGGCTGGTTTGGGTTTTCACCCTTTAACGACATGTTTTTAACTCTAAGGGTGATTTTTGCAAATTATCGTCATACTTTCAAACCGGGAGACCCGGGACTACACGGTCAGTTCCTACAAGTTACATTGGTCCCGTGCGAGGTGTTCGAGCCTCCTACGGGGTCGTTTGGGAGCCGATTTGGGTTTTCACCCTTTAACGACATGTTTTTAAGTTTTGTTGTGATTTTCGCAAACTATCATCATACTTACAAACCGGGAGATCCGGGACTACGCTGCCAGTTCCTATAAGTTACATGGGTTCCGTGCACTGTGTTCGTGCCTCCTATGGGGTCGTTTGGGGGGAGGTTTGGGTTTTCACCCCTTGACGGCTTGTTTTGAAGTCTAAGTGTGATTTTTGCAAATTATCATCATACTCTCAAACCGGGATACCCGGGACTAAGCGGTTAGCTCCTACAAGTTACATTGGGCCCGTGCGAGGTGTTCGTGCCTCCTACGGGGTCGTTTGGGGGCCGGTTTGGGTTTTCACCCTTTAATGGCACGTTTTTAAGTTTAAGTGTTATTTTTGCAAATTATCGTCCTATTCACAAACCGGAAGACCCGGGACTACGCGGTCAGTTCCTACAAGTTACATTGGTCCCGTGCGAGGTGTTCGTGCCTCCTAAGGGGTCGTTTGGTGGCCGGTTTGGGTTTTCACCATTTAACGGCATGTTTTTAAGTTTAAGTTTTGATTTTTGCAAATTATTGTCCTATTCACAAACCGGGAGACCCGGGACTACGTGGTCAGTTCCTACAAGTGACATTGGTCCCGTGCGAGGTGTTCGTGCCTCCTACAGGGTCGTTTGGGGGCCAATTTGGGTTTTCACCCTTTAACGGCCTGTTTTTAAGTTTATGTGTGATTTTTGCAAATTATCATCATACTTACAAACCGGGAGATCCGGGACTACGCTGCCAGTTCCTACAAGTTACATGGGTCCCGTGCGAGGTGTTCGTGCCTCCTACGGGGTCATTGGGGGGCCGGTTTGGGTTTTCACCCTTTAACGACATGTTTTTAACTCTAAGTGTGATTTTTGCAAATTATCGTCATACTTCAAACCGGGAGACCCGGACTACGCGGTCAGTTCTTACAAGTTACATTGGTCCCGTTCGAGGTGTTCGAGCCTCCTACGGGGTCGTTTGGGGGCCGTTTTGGGTTTTCACCCTTTAACGGCATGTTTTTAAGCTTAAGTGTGATTTTTACAAATTATCGTCATACTTACAAATCGGGAGATCCAGGACTATGCTGCCAGTTCCTATAAGTTACATGGGTCCCGTGCAAGGTGTTCGAGCCTCCTACGGGGTCGTTTGGGGGCGGTTTGGGTTTTCACCCCTTCACGACTTGTTTTTAAGTCTATGTGTGACTTTTGCAAATTATCGCCGTACTCTGAGATTGGGATTCTCGGGACTACGCGGTCAGTTCTTACAAGTTACATGGGTCCCGTGCGAGGTGTTCGTGCCTCCTACGGGGTCGTTTGGGGGCCGGTTTGGATTTTCACCCTTTAACGACATGTTTTTAAGTTTAAGTGTTGATTTTTGCAAATTATCGTCATACTTACGAACCGGGAGATCCGGGACTACGCTGCCAGTTCCTACAAGTTACATGGGTCCCGTTCGAGGTGTTCGTGCCTCCTACGGGGTCGTTTGGGGGCCGGTTTGGGTTTTCACCCTTTAATGACATGTTTTTAAGTTTAAGTGTTGATTTTTGAAAATTATCGTCATACTTACGAACCGGGAGATCCGGGACTACGCTGCCAATTCCTACAAGTTAATGGGTCCCGTGCTAGGTGTTCATGCCTCCTACGGGGTCGTTTGGGGGCTGGTTTGGGTTTTCACCCTTTAACGACATGTTTTTAACTCTAAGGGTGATTTTTGCAAATTATCATCATACTTTCAAACCGGGAGACCCGGGACTACACGGTCAGTTCCTACAAGTTACATTGGTCCCGTGCGAGGTGTTCGAGCCTCCTACGGGGTCGTTTGGGAGCCGATTTGGGTTTTCACCCTTTAACGGCATGTTTTTAAGTTTTGGTGTGATTTTCGCAAACTATCATCATACTTACAAACCGGGAGATCCGGGACTACGCTGCCAGTTCCTATAAGTTACATGGGTTCCGTGCAATGTGTTCGTGCCTCCTATGGGGTCGTTTGGGGGGAGGTTTGGGTTTTCACCCCTTGACGGCTTGTTTTGAAGTCTAAGTGTGATTTTTGCAAATTATCATCATACTCTCAAACCGGGATACCCGGGACTAAGCAGTTAGCTCCTACAAGTTACATTGGGCCCGTGCGAGGTGTTCGTGCCTCCTACGGGGTCGTTTGGGGGCCGGTTTGGGTTTTCACCCTTTAACGGCACGTTTTTAAGTTTAAGTGTTATTTTTGCAAATTATCATCTTATTCACAAACCGAAAGACCCGGGACTACGCGGTCAGTTCCTACAAGTTACATTGGTCCCGTGCGAGGTGTTCGTGCCTCCTACGGGGTCGTTTGGTGGCCGGTTTGGGTTTTCAGCCTTTAACGGCATGTTTTTAAGTTTAAGTTTTGATTTTTGCAAATTATCGTCCTATTCACAAACCGGGAGACCCGGGACTACGTGGTCAGTTCCTACAAGTGACATTGGTCCCGTGCGAGGTGTTCGTGCCTCCTACAGGGTCGTTTGGGGGCCAATTTGGGTTTTCACGCTTTAACGGCCTGTTTTTAAGTTTAAGTGTGATTTTTGCAAATTATCATCATACTTACAAACCGGGAGATCCGGGACTACGCTGCCAGTTCCTACAAGTTACATGGGTCCTGTGCGAGGTGTTCGTGCCTCCTACGGGGTCATTGGGGGGCCGGTTTGGGTTTTCACCCTTTAACGACATGTTTTTAACTCTAAGTGTGATTTTTGCAAATTATCGTCATACTTCAAACCGGGAGACCCGGACTACGCGGTCAGTTCTTAAAAGTTACATTGGTCCCGTTCGAGGTGTTCGAGCCTCCTACGGGGTCGTTTGGGGGCCGTTTTGGGTTTTCACCCTTTAACGGCTTGTTTTTAAGCTTAAGTGTGATTTTTACAAATTATCGTCATACTTACAAATCGGGAGATCCGGGACTATGCTGCCAGTTCCTATAAGTTACATGGGTCCCGTGCAAGGTGTTCGAGCCTCCTACGGGATCGTTTGGGGGGCGGTTTGGGTTTTCACCCCTTCACGACTTGTTTTTAAGTCTAAGTGTGACTTTTGCAAATTATCGTCGTACTCTGAGATTGGGATTCTCGGGACTACGCGGTCAGTTCTTACAAGTTACATGGGTCCCGTGCGAGGTGTTCGTGCCTCCTACGGGGTCATTTGGGGGCCGGTTTGGGTTTTCACCCTTTAACGACATGTTTTTAAGTTTAAGTGTTGATTTTTGCAAATTATCGTCATACTTACGAACCGGGAGATCCGGGACTACGCTGCCAGTTCCTACAAGTTACATGGGTCCCGTTCGAGGTGTTCGTGCCTCCTACGGAGTCGTTTGGGGGCCGGTTTGGGTTTTCACCCTTTAATGACATGTTTTTAAGTTTAAGTGTTGATTTTTGAAAATTATCGTCATACTTACGAATCGGGAGATCCGGGACTACGCTGCCAATTCCTACAAGTTAATGGGTCCCGTGCTAGGTGTTCATGCCTCCTACGGGGTCGTTTGGGGGCTGGTTTGGGTTTTCACCCTTTAACGACATGTTTTTAACTCTAAGGGTGATTTTTGCAAATTATCATCATACTTTCAAACCGGGAGACCCGGGACTACACGGTCAGTTCCTACAAGTTACATTGGTCCCGTGCGAGGTGTTCGAGCCTCCTACAGGGTCGTTTGGGAGCCGATTTGGGTTTTCACCCTTTAACGGCATGTTTTTAAGTTTTGGTGTGATTTTCGCAAATTATCATCATACTTACAAACCCGGAGATCCGGGACTACGCTGCCAGTTCTTATAAGTTACATGGGTTCCGTGCAATGTGTTCGTGCCTCCTATGGGGTCGTTTGGGGGGCGGTTTGGGTTTTCACCCCTTGACGGCTTGTTTTGAAGTCTAAGTGTGATTTTTGCAAATTATCATCATACTCTCAAACCGGGATACCCGGGACTAAGCGGTTAGCTCCTACAAGTTACATTGGGCCCGTGCGAGGTGTTCGTGCCTCCTACGGGGTCGTTTGGGGGCCGGTTTGGGTTTTCACCCTTTAACTGCACGTTTTTAAGTTTAAGTGTTAATTTTTGCAAATTATCGTCATACTTACAAACTGGGAGATCCGGGACTATGCTACAAGTTCCTACAAGTTACATGGGTCCCGTGCGAGGTGTTCGTGCCTCCTACGGGGTCGTTTGGGGGCCAATTTGTGTTTTCACCCTGTAATGGCATGTTTTTAAGTTTAAGTGTTGATTTTTGCAACTTATCATCATTCTTACAAATCGGGAGATCCGGGACTACGCTGCCAGTTCCTATAAGTTACATTGGTCCCGTGCAAGGTGCTCGTGCCTCCTACGGGGTCGTTTGGGGCGCGGTTTGGGTTTTCACCCCTTGACGGCTTAGTTTTAAGTCTAAGTGTGATTAATACAAATTATCATCATACTCTCAAACCGGGACACCCGAGACTACGCGATCAGTTCCTACAAGTTACATTGGGCCCATGCGAGGTGGCCGTGCCTCCTACGGGGTCGTTTTGGGGCCGGTTTGGGTTTTCACCATTTAACGGCGTGTTTTTACGTTTAAGTGTTGATTTTTGCAAATTATCATCATACTTACAAACTGGGAGATCCTGGACTACACTGCCAGTTCCTACAAGTTACATGGGTCCCATGCGAGGTGTTCTTGCCTCTTACGGGGTCGTTTGGGGGCCGGTTTGGGTTTTCACCCTTTAATGGCATGTTTTTAAGTTTAAGTGTTGATTTTTGCAAATTATCATCATACTTACAAACCGGGAGATCCGGGACTACGCTGCGAGTTCCTACAAGTTACATGGGTCCCGTGCGAGGTGTTCATGCCTCCCATGGGGTCGTTTGGGGACCGATTTGGGTTTTCACCCTTTGACGGCATGTTTTTAACTCTAAGTGTGATTTTTGAAAATTATCGTCATACTCTCAAACCGGGAGACCCGGGACTACGCGGTAAGTTCTTACAAGTTACATTGGTCCCGTGCGAGGTGTACGAGCCTCCTACGGGGTCGTTTGGGAGCCGATTTGGGTTTTCACCCTTTAACGGCATGTTTTTAAGTTTAAGTGTGATTTTTGACAATTATCGGCATACTTTCAAACCGGGAGATCCGGGACTACGCTGCCAGTTCCTGTAAGTTACATGGGTCCCGTGCAAGGTGTTCATGCCTCCTAAGGGGTCGTTTGGGGGCCGATTTGGGTTTTCACCCTTTAACGCCATATTTTTAACTAAGTGTGATTTTTGCAAATTATTGCCATACTATCAAATCGGGAGACCCGGGACTACGCGGTCAGTTCCTACAAGTTACATGTGTCCCGTGCGAGGTGTTCTCGCCTTCTACGGGGTCGTTTGGAGGCCGGTTTGGGTTTTCACCCTTTAACGGTATGTTTTTAAGTTTATGTGTGATTTTTGCAAATTATCATCATATTCACAACCCCGAAGACCCGGGACTACGCGATCAGTCCCTACAAGTTACATTTGTCCCATGCGAGGTGTTCGTGCCTCCTACGGGGTCGTTTGGTGGCCGGTTTGGGTTTTCACCCTTTAACGACATGTTTTTAAGTTTAAGTTTTTATTTTTCCTAATTATCATCTTATTCACAAACCAGGAGACCCGAGACTATGCGTTCAGTTCCTACATGTTACATTGGTCCCGTACGAGGTGTTCATGCCTCCTATGGGGTCATTTGGGGGCCGATTTGGGTTTTCACCCTTTAACGGCCTGTTTTTAAGTTTAAGTATGATTTTTGTAAATTATCATCATACTTACAAACCGGGAGAACCGGGACTACGCTACCAATTCCTACAAGTTACATGGGTCCCGTGCGAGGTGTTCGTGCCTCCTACGGGATCGTTTGGGGGTCGGTTTGGGTTTTCACCCTTTAACGGCATGTTTTTAAATCTAAGTGTGATTTTTGCAAATTATCGTCTTACTATCAAACCGGGAGACTCGGGACTACGTGATCAGTTCCTACAAGTTACATGTGTCCCGTGCGAGGTGTTCTCGCCTCCTACGGGGTCGTTTGGGGGCCGGTTTGGGTTTTCACCCTTTAAAGGCATGTTTTTAAGTTTAAGTGTGATTTTTACAAATTATCTTCCTATTCACAAACCGAAGACCCGGGACTGCGCGGTCAGTTCATACAAGTAACATTGGTCCCGTGGGAGGTGTTCGTGCCTCCTACGGGGTCGTTTGGTGGCCGGTTTGGGTTTTCACCCTTTAACAACATGTTTTTTAGTTTATGTTTTAATTTTTGCAAATTATCGTCTTATTCACAAACCGAGAGACCCGGGACTACGCGTTCAGTTCCTACATGTTACATTGGTCCCATGCGAGATGTTCGTGCCTCCTACGGGGTCGTTTGGGGGCCGATTTGGGTTTTCATCCTTTAACGACCTGTTTTTAAGTTTAAGGGTGATTTTTGCAAATTATCCTCATACTTACAAACCGGGAGAACCGGGACTACGCTGCCAGTTCCTACAAGTTACATGGGTCTCATGCGAGGTGTTCGTGCCTCCTACGGGGTCGTTTGGGGGCCGGTTTGGGTTTTCACCCTTTAACGACATGTTTTTGAACTCTAAGTGTGATTTTTGCAAATTATCGTCATACTTCAAACCGGGAGACCCGGACTACGCGGTCAGTTCTTACAAGTTACATTGGTCCCGTTCGAGGTGTTCGAGCCTCCTACGGGGTCGTTTGGGGGCCGATTTGGGTTTTCACCCTTTAACGGCATGTTTTTAAGCTTAAGTGTGATTTTTACAAATTATCCTCATACTTACAAATCGGGAGATCCGGGACTATGCTGCCAGTTCCTATAAGTTACATGGGTCCCGTGCAAGGTGTTCGAGCCTCCTACGGGGTCGTTTGGGGGGCAGTTTGGGTTTTCACCCCTTCACGACTTGTCTAAGTATGACTTTTGCAAATTATCGTCGTACTCTGAAATCGGGATTCCCGGGACTACGCGGTCAGTTCTTACAAGTTACATGGGTCCCGTGCGAGGTGTTCGTTCCTCCTACGGGGTCGTTTGGGGGCCGGTTTGGGTTTTCACCCTTTAACGACATGTTTTTAAGTTTAAGTGTTGATTTTTGCAAATTATCGTCATACTTACGAACCGGGAGATCCGGGACTACGCTGCCAGTTCCTACAAGTTACATGGGTCCCGTTCGAGGTGTTCGTGCCTCCTACGGGGTCGTTTGGGGGCCGGTTTGGGTTTTCACCCTTTAATGACATGTTTTTAAGTTTAAGTGTTAATTTTTGAAAATTATCGTCATACTTACGAACCAGGAGATCCGTGACTACGCTGCCAGTTCCTACAAGTTAACGGGTCCCGTGCTAGGTGTTCATGCCTCCTACGGGGTCGTTTGGGGGCTGGTTTGGGTTTTCACCCTTTAACGGCATGTTTTTAACTCTAAGGGTGATTTTTGCAAATTATCGTCATACTTTCAAACCGGGAGACCCGAGACTACACGGTCAGTTCCTACAAGTTACATTGGTCCCGTGCGAGGTGTTCGAGCCTCCTACGGGGTCGTTTGGGAGCCGATTTGGGTTTTCACACTTTAACGGCATGTTTTTAAGTTTTGGTGTGATTTTCGCAAATTATCATCATACTTACAAACCGGGAGATCCGGGACTACGCTGCCAGTTCCTAGAAGTTACATTGGTCCCGTGCGAGGTGTTCGTGCCTCCTATGGGGTCGTTTGGGGGCCGGTTTGGGTTTACACCCCTTGACGGCTTGTTTTGAAGTCTAAGTGTGATTTTTGCTAATTATCATCATACTCTCAAACCGGGATACCCGGGACTAAGCGGTTAGCTCCTACAAGTTACATTGGGCCCGTGCGAGGTGTTCGTGCCTCCTACGGGGTCGTTTGGGGGCCGGTTTGGGTTTTCACCCTTTAACGGCACGTTTTTAAGTTTAAGTGTTATTTTTGCAAATTATCGTCCTATTCACAAACCGGAAGACCCGGGACTACGCGGTCAATTCCTACAAGTTACATTGGTCCCGTGCGAGATGTTCGTGCCTCGTACGGGGTCGTTTGGTGGCCGGTTTGGGTTTTCACCCTTTAACGGCATGTTTTTAAGTTTAAGTTTTGATTTTTGCAAATTATCGTCCTATTCACAAACCGGGAGACCCGGGACTACGTGGTCAGTTCCTACAAGTGACATTGGTCCTGTGCGAGGTGTTCGTGCCTCCTACAGGGTCGTTTGGGGGCCAATTTGGGTTTTCACCCTTTAACGGCCTGTTTTTAAGTTTAACTGTGATTTTTGCAAATTATCATCATACTTACAAACCGGGAGATCCGGGACTACGCTGCCAGTTCCTACAAGTTACATGGGTCCTGTGCGAGGTGTTCGTCGCTCCTACGGGGTCGTTGGGGGGCCGGTTTGGGTTTTCACCCTTTAACGACATGTTTTTAACTCTAAGTGTGATTTTTGCAAATTATCGTCATACTTCAAACCGGGAGACCCGGACTACGCGGTCAGTTCTTACAAGTTACATTGGTCCCGTTCGAGGTGTTCGAGCCTCCTACGGGGTCGTTTGGGGGCCGATTTGGGTTTTCACCCTTTAACGGCATGTTTTTAAGCTTAAGTGTGATTTTTACAAATTATCGTCATACTTACAAATCGGGAGATCCGGGACTATGCTGCCAGTTCCTATAAGTTACATGGGTCCCGTGCAAGGTGTTCGAGCCTCCTACGGGGTCGTTTGGGGGGCGGTTTGGGTTTTCACCCCTTCACGACTTGTTTTTAAGTCTAAGTGTGACTTTTTCAAATTATCATCGTACTCTGAAATTGGGATTCCCGGGACTACGCGGTCAGTTCTTACAAGTTACAAGGGTCCCGTACGAGGTGTTCGTGCCTCCTACGGGGTCGTTTGGGGGCCGGTTTGGGTTTTCACCCTTTAACGACATGTTTTTAAGTTTAAGTGTTGATTTTTGCAAATTATCGTCATACTTACGAACCGGGAGATCCGGGACTACGCTGCCAGTTATTACAAGTTACATGGGTCCCGTTCGAGGTGTTCGTGCCTCCTACGGGGTCGTTTGGGGGCCGGTTTGGGTTTTCACCCTTTAATGACATGTTTTTAAGTTTAAGTGTTGATTTTTGAAAATTATCGTCATACTTACGAACCGGGAGATCCGGGACTACGCTGCCAATTCCTACAAGTTAATGGGTCCCGTGCTAGGTGTTCATGCCTCCTACGGGGTCGTTTGGGGGCTGGTTTGGGTTTTCACCCTTTAACGACATGTTTTTAACTCATCGTCATACTTTAAAACCGGGAGACCCGGGACTACACGGTCAGTTCCTACAAGTTACATTGGTCCCGTGCGAGGTGTTTGAGCCTCCTACGGGGTCTTTTGGGAGCCGATTTGGGTTTTCACCCTTTAACGGCATGTTTTTAAGTTTTGGTGTGATTTTCGCAAATTATCATCATACTTACAAACTGGGAGATCCGGGACTACGCTACCAGTTCCTATAAGTTACATGGGTTCCGTGCAATGTGTTCGTGCCTCCTATGGGGTCGTTTGGGGGTCGGTTTGGGTTTTCACCCCTTGACGGCTTGTTTTGAAGTCTAAGTGTGATTTTTGCAAATTATCATCATACTCTCAAACCGGGATACCCGGGACTAAGCGGTTAGCTCCTACAAGTTACATTGGGCCCGTGCGAGGTGTTCGTGCCTCCTACGGGGTCGTTTGGGGGCCGGTTTGGGTTTTCACCCTTTAACTGCACGTTTTTAAGTTTAAGTGTTAATTTTTGCAAATTATCGTCATACTTACAAACTGGGAGATCCGGGACTATGCTACCAGTTCCTACAAGTTATATGGGTCCCGTGCGAGGTGTTCGTGCCTCCTACGGGGTCGTTTGGGGGCCAATTTGTGTTTTCACCCTGTAATGGCATGTTTTTAAGTTTAAGTGTTGATTTTTGCAACTTAACATCATTCTTACAAATCGGGAGATCCGGGACTACGCTGCCAGTTCCTATAAGTTACATGGGTCCCGTGCAAGGTGTTCGTGCCTCTTACGGGGTCGTTTGGGGGGCAGTTTGGGTTTTCACCCCTTGACGGCTTATTTTTAAGTCTAAGTGTGATTAATACAAATTATCATCATACTCTCAAACCGGGACACCCGAGACTACGCGATCAGTTCCTACAAGTTACATTGGGCCCATGCGAGGTGGTCGTGCCTCCTACGGGGTCGTTTGGGGGCCGGTTTGGGTTTTCACCATTTAACGGCGTGTTTTTAAGTTTAAGTGTTGATTTTTGCAAATTCTCATCATACTTACAAACTGGGAGATCCGGGACTACGCTGCCAGTTCCAACAAGTTACATGGGTCCCATGCGAGGTGTTCGTGCCTCTTACGGGGTCGTTTGGGGGCCGGTTTGGGTTTTCACCCTTTAATGGCATGTTTTTAAGTTTAAGTGTTGATTTTTGCAAATTATCATCATACTTACAAACCGAGAGATCCGGGACTACGCTGCGAGTTCCTACAAGTTACATGGGTCCCGTGCGAGGTGTTCATGCCTCCCATGGGGTCGTTTGGGGGCCGATTTGGGTTTTCACCCTTTGACGGCATGTTTTTAACTCTAAGTGTGATTTTAGAAAATTATCGTCATACTCTCAAACCGGGAGACCCGGGACTACGCGGTCAGTTCTTACAAGTTACATTGGTCCCGTGCGAGGTGTACGAGCCTCCTACGGGGTCGTTTGGGAGCCGATTTGGGTTTTCACCCTTTAACGACATGTTTTTAAGTTTAAGTGTGATTTTTGACAATTATCGTCATACTTTCAAACCGGAAGATCCGGGACTACGCTGCTAGTTCCTGTAAGTTACATGGGTCCCGTGCAAGGTGTTCGTGCCTCCTAAGGGGTCGTTTGGGGGCCGATTTGGGTTTTCACCCTTTAACGCCATATTTTTAACTAAGTGTGATTTTTGCAAATTATTGTCATACTATCAAATCGGGAGACCCGGGACTACGCGGTCAGTTCCTACAAGTTACATGTGTCCCGTGCGAGGTGTTCTCGCCTCCTACGGGGTCGTTTGGGGGGCGGTTTGGGTTTTCACCCTTTAACGGTATGTTTTTATGTTTAAGTGTGATTTTTGCAAATTATCGTCATATTCACAACCCAGAAGACCCGGGACTACGCGATCAGTCCCTACAAGTTACATTTGTCCCATGCGAGGTGTTCGTGCCTCCTACGGGGTCGTTTGGTGGCTGATTTGGGTTTTCACCCTTTAACGACATGTTTTTAAGTTTAAGTTTTGATTTTTCCTAATTATCATCTTATTCATAAACCGGGAGACCCGGGACTATGCGTTCAGTTCCTACAAGTTGCATTGGTCCCGTGCGAGGTGTTCATGCCTCCTATGGGGTCATTTGGGGGCCGATTTGGGTTTTCACCCTTTAACGGCATGTTTTTAAGTTTAAGTATGATTTTTGTAAATTATCATCATACTTACAAACCGGGAGAACCGGGACTACGCTACCAGTTCCTACAAGTTACATGGGTCCCGTGCGAGGTGTTCGTGCCTCCTACGGGATCGTTTGGGGGCCGGTTTGGGTTTTCACCCTTTAACGGCATGTTTTTAAAACTAAGTGTGATTTTTGCAAATTATCGTCATACTCTCAAATCGGGAGACCCGGGACTACGCGGTCAGTTCCTACAAGTTACATTGGTCCCGTGCGAGGTGTTCGAGCCTCCTACGGGGTCATTTGGGAGCCGATTTGGGTTTTCACCCTTTAACGACATATTTTTAAGTTTAAGTGTGATTTTTGCAAATTATGATCATACTTACAAACCAGGAGATCCGGTACTACGCTGCCAGTTCCTATAAGTTACATGGGTCCCGTGCAAGGTGTTCGTGCCTCCTACGAGGTCGTTTGGGGGCCGAGTTGGGTTTTCACCCTTTAACGCCATATTTTTAACTAAGTGTGATTTTTGCAAATTATCGTCATACTATGAAATCGGGAGACCCGGGACTACGTGATCAGTTCCTACAAGTTACATGTGTCCCGTGCGAGGTGTTCTCGCCTCCTACGGGGTCGTTTGGGGGCCGGTTTGGGTTTTCACCCTTTAAAGGCATGTTTTTAAGTTTAAGTGTGATTTTTACAAATTATCTTCCTATTCACAAACCGAAGACCCGGGACTACGCGGTCAGTTCATACAAGTAACATTGGTCCCGTGGGAGGTGTTCGTGCCTCCTACGTGGTCGTTTGGTGGCCGGTTTGGGTTTTCACCCTTTAACGACATGTTTTTTAGTTTATGTTTTAATTTTTGCAAATTATCGTCTTATTCACAAACCGGGAGACCCGGGACTACGCGTTCAGTTCCTACATGTTACATTGGTCCCGTGCGAGATGTTCGTGCCTCCTACGGGGTCTTTTGGGGGCCGATTTGGGTTTTCATCCTTTAACGACCTGTTTTTAAGTTTAAGGGTGATTTTTGCAAATTATCCTCATACTTACAAACCGGGAGAACCGGGACTACGCTGCCAGTCCTACAAGTAACATGGGTCTCATGCGAGGTGTTCGTGCCTCCTACGGGGTCGTTTGGGGGCCGATTTGGGTTTTCAACCTTTAACGGCATGTTTTTAACTCTAAGTGTGATTTTTGCAAATTATTGCATATTCTCAAACCGGGAGACCCGGGACTACGCGGTCAGTTCCTACAAGTTACATTGGTCCCGTGCGAAGTGTTCGTGCCTCCTACGGGGTCGTTTGGGGGCCGGATTGGGGTTTCACCCATTGACGGCTTGTTTTTACGTCTAAGTGTGATTTTTGCAAATTATCATCATACTCTCAAACAGGGAGACCCGGGACTACGCGGTCAGTTCTTACAAATTACATGGGTCCCGTGTGAGGTGTTCGTGCCTCCTACGGGGTCATTTGGGGTCCGGTTTGAGTTTTCACCCTTTAACGGCATGTTTTTAAGTTTAAGTGTTATTTTTGCAAATTATCGTCCTATTCACAAACCGGAAGACCCGGGACTACTCGGTCAGTTCCTACAAGTTACATTGGTCCCGTGCGAGGTGTTCGTGCCTCCTACGGGGTCGTTTGGTGGCCGGTTTGGGTTTTCACCCTTTAACAGCATGTTTTTAAGTTTAAGTTTTGATTTTTGCAAATTATCATCCTATTCACAAACTGGGATACCCGGGACTCCGCGGTGAGTTCCTACAAGTTACATTGGTCCCGTGCGAGGTGTTCGTGCCTCCTATGGGGTCGTTTGGGGGCCGATTTGGGTTTTCTCCCTTTAACGGCATGTTTTTAAGTTTAAGTGTGATTTTTGCAAATTATCATCCTATTCACAAACCGGAAGACCCGGGACTACGCGGTCAGTTCCTACAAGTTACATTGGTCCCGTGCGAGGTGTTCGTGCCTCCTACGGGGTCGTTTGGTGGACGGTTTGGGTTTTCACCCTTTAACGGCATGTTTATAAGTTTAAGTTTTGATTTTTGCAAATTATCATCCTATTCACAAACTGGGAGACCCGGGACTACGCGGTCAGTTCTTATAAGTTACATTGCTCCCGTGCGAGGTGTTCGTGCCTCCTACAGGGTTGTTTGGGGGCCGATTTGGGTTTTCACCCTTTAACGGCCTGTTTTTATGTTTAAGTGTGATTTTTTCAAGTTATCGTCATACTTACAAATCGGGAGATCCGAGACTACGCTGCCCGTTCCTACAAGTTACATGCGTCCCGTGCGAGGTGTTCGTGTCTCCTACGGGGTCGTTTGGGGGCTGGTTTTGGTTTTCACCCTTTAACGGCATGTTTTTAACTCTAAGTGTGATTTTTGCAAATTATCGTCATACTCTCAAACCGGGAGACCTGGGACTACGTGGTCAGTTCCTACAAGTTACATTGGTCCCGTGCGAGGTGTTCCTGCCTCCTACGGGGTCGTTTGGGGACCAGTTTGGGTTTTCACCCCTTGATGGCTTGTTTTTAAGTCTCAGTCTGATTTTTGCATATTATCGTCATACTCTCAAACCGGGAGACCCACGACTACGTGGTCAGTTCCTAGAAGTTACATTGGTCCCGTGCGAGGTGTTCGTGCCTCCTACAGGGTCGTTTGTGGGGCCGGTTTGGGTTTTCACCCTTTAGCGCCATGTTTTTAACTAAGTGTGATTTTTGCAAATTATAGTCATACTCTGAAACTGGGAGACCCGGGACTACGCCGTCAGTGCCTACAAGTGACATGGGTTCCGTGCGAGGTGTTCGTGCCTCCTAGGGGGTCGTTTGGGGGCCAGTTTGAGTTTTCACCCTTTAACGACATGTTTTTAAGTTTAAGTGTGATTTTTCAAATTATCGTCCTATTCACAAACTGGAAGACCTGGGACTATGCGGTCAGATCCTACAAGTTACATTGGTCCCGTGCGAGGTGTTCGTGCCTCCTACAGGGTTGTTTGGGGGCCGATTTGGGTTTTCGCCCTTTAACGGCCTGTTTTTAAGTTTAAGTGTGATTTTTGCAAATTATCATCATACTTACAAACCCGGAGATCCGGGACTACGCTGCCAGTTCCTACAAGTTACATGCGTCCCGTGCGAGGTGTTCGTGTCTCCTACGGGGTCGTTTGGGGGCTGGTTTGGGTTTTCACCCCTTGATGGCATGTTTTTAACTCTAAGTGTGATTTTTGCAAATTATCGTCATACTCTCAAACCGGGAGACCTGGGACTACGCGGTCAGTTCGTACAAGTTACATTGGTCCCGTGCGAGGTGTTCGTGCCTCCTTCGGGGTCGTTTGGGGGCCGGTTTGGGTTTTCTCCCCTTGACGGCTTATTTTTAAATCTAAGTGTGATTTTTGCATATTATCGTCATACTCTCAAACCGGGAGACCCGGGACTACGCGGTCAGTTCCTAGAAGTTACATTGGTCCCGTGCGAGGTGTTCGTGCCTCCTACAGGGTCGTTTGGGTGGCCGGTTTGGGTTTTCACCCTTTAACGCCATGTTTTTAACTAAGTGTGATTTTTTCAAATTATCGTCATACTCTCAAACCGGGAGACCCGGGACTACGCCGTCAGTTCCTACAAGTTACATGGGCCCCGTGCGAGGTGTTCATGCCTCCTACGGGGTCGTTTGGGGGCCGGTTTGGGTTTTCACACTTTAACGGCATGTTTTTAAGTTTAAGTGTTATTTTTGCAAATTATCATCCTATTCACAAACTGGAAGACCTGGGACTACGCGGTCAGATCCTACAAGTTACATTGGTCCCGTGCGAGGTGTTCGTGCCTCCTATGGGGTCGTTTGGGGGCCGATTTGGGTTTTCACCCTTTAACGGCATGTTTTTAAGTTTAAGTGTGATTTTTACAAATTATCGTCCTATTTACAAACCAGGAGACCCGGGACTACGCGGTTAGTTCCTACAAGTTACATTGGTCCCGTGCGAGGTGTTCGTGCCTCCTACGGGGTCGGTTTTAACTCTAAGTGTTGATTTTTGCAAATTATCGTCCTATTCACAGAGTTAGTGAGTACACATTGACACTAACAATAAACTTCTTTTATTTCATGTTATTTAGTTTACTTGTTTATATATAGATAATATATCGATCAATTATAAGTTACTTCTAGAAATTAGTATCTTTATGTAATTAGGACTCTCTTAGAGAGTATTACAGATAAGGCCTATGGCCTTCCTTTATAATCTGTCTATATTTTTTACAACTAACAATGTTTGAATCCTTAAAGACTACATAATAGAATGCATGACTTGCTATCTATAGCCCAAGTGTGCCATTCTCAACCTAATTAATGTGTTGAGGAAGATGCCAGGAAAATTGTGAATCTGATTTGGTACAATTTTGAGGCATGTTATGCTCTCATGGTCCAGCTTTTGCAGTTAATATATACTATCCTTTCATGTTAAAGTTAGCTAACTTCGGCCTTATTCTTATACAGCTACTGCTTCAGCCTTTTGCAGTTAATATAGCTAGCTTTTGTAGCTGCTGCTTCAGCCTTATTCTTATACAACAAAACATCCAAAGGATTTGGAGGCTTCCTAACAAAAGGTGAAAAACTTTAACATTAACATAAGGGTGAAATACCTACAGCTTCCCACTAAAAAGTCCAATGTTGATAAGATGGAAAAGGCAGAGATAAGGCATATGAATAAGGCAGAGGTTCTAGTCTGAATAAGGCAGAGATAAGGCAGAAACAGGGCATATGAATAAGGACAGGCCATTTCTCTGAATAAGGATAAGGCAGACACATGGCATAGATAAGAGGCTGAAGCACGTGGAAAAACTAAGAGGCTGAAGCAGCCATTTCTCAAACTAAGAGGCTGAAGCAACCATTTCTCAAACTAAGATAATCTTTTTGGTTCCATTTCTCAAACTGCATGCATATATGCAACTGTGTGCATATATGTTGCATATATGCAGTAGCATATATGCACGCAGCAGCATATATGCAACATATATGCAATAACTGTATGCATATATGCATATATGTTGCATATATGCAGTAACTGTATGCATATATGAGTAGCATATTTGCACGCAACAGCATATATGCAACATATATGCATACAGTTGCATATATGTAGTAGCATATATGCATGCAGCATCATATATGTTGCCTATATGCTCACAATAACATATTTGTTGCATATAAATAAGAACCGACATAAAGATATATACATACACACAAATATTAATGGATGAATATTAATTAGTAAAGCGAAAATTGAAAGAGAGTCTAATCAGTGTGTTTATACCTGTGTTCATTTGTCGGTGTCACCAATGGGAGGACAAAGGTCATCAAGCCAATACATAATTCCATTTTTACCAACATTTTCCAAGTTCTCGCAATGAGCTGGTTTTCCACCCCAAACTGGATACTCGGGCACTTTGATGTCACAACGCATGGAAGTGAATGGTTGAGACGGCTCCTGGTTACGTTTTCCTCCCATGACCAACAAGTTCACGTGTATGGGATAGTATTTTGCATTCAATTAGAGAGGTGAAATTTGGAACCTCGAATGCAGGGGAGGAAAGAGAACACGAAGGAGCCGCGGTGCCTAAAGTAGGTAACTCCTGAACGTTATGTCCAGCACATGAAATTTTTCCGGTTTTGAAGTCAGTAATGAATTCTGATAATGAGGACTTTATCCCCTCTATGTCACTCCTTAGTTGATCAACATCATCCTTCTAATTTTTGGTGTCCTCTTTCACCTCTTCAAGCATTTGTCTAGCAAATGCCGACCCTAATATAGCGGTTCTCGAAATTATGGACCCAACACAACGAACATGTCCTCGAGTATCTTTTCCAAAAACATCAAAAACAGGCCCGGCATCCAAGGTCTCCTCTTGACCACTCGCTTTGTATACATCCAGAAGCAATTGAATTTGGTCATGTACAAAAATATATTAACATTAGGTTTGATGATACGATACTTTTTTTTGTCAAAACGAACATTAAAAATTTTAAATTACCGCAAATACTTTATCATGAGGGGCATAACCACCTCCTTTGATTATATGAGTTGCCAACCACAATTCAGCACGAGTGGGTGCACTCCCATGCTTCTTTCTACAATTCTCTGAAGCTCGGGCATAACCATGACGACCTGTGTTATGAGTTGTCTTTCTTACACAATTTTGTTTAGTCTCTTTGTTCTTTCTTCGCAAAGTTTTTTGAACCTCTAAAGCTTCATTATTGCAAAACACCTCCCAGTCCTCAGATTTGACATTTCGTGGAACTTTCTCCTTCCACTTTCCAACATCACCATCCTTCAAATTAACCCTTAGCTTTGACTTGAACTTTTTCCAAGCATCGTTCGCTTTTTTCATAAAAAATTGCTTCTGACTTTCGCGCACATCTGGGAACTCTTTCTACAATATATGAAGAAATAAAATTAAAACATCACATAATTGAATTTACTAACTATTACATTATTTGGAATAGAAAGGAATAGTATACCATTAATGATGACCAAACTGAGTTCTTACATCGCACATCCACTTGTTTCCAACTCGTATAAGAAATGGGAATGTGTGTCCTTGCTACGTCTCCCAACCTGGTTGAGAGTGTATATGAATCTTCACCAACTGGAAGGCCGTGCTCATTAAATTTTAATTTCTTGGCGGAAGAGTCATCACTTACTCTTGAAACACCAGAAGCAACCTTAGAACGGGAGGTTGATATAGGTGTCACCCAATTTTTTGACGGTTGCGAAGTATCACCAATATGAGACATTTATCTGGAAAAAAGTGACTATTGGACACCAAAATAATTAGAATAAACATTACAAGAATATATGTTCAAATAGACACCAGTATATTACATGTTAAAACGTCAGTAAGCATAGAATTACAAGTTCAAACAGCCATACATGTATTAAATGTTCACATAACAATAAAGTATTAAATGTTTACAACAACAACAAACTAAATTATTGCACTAGAAATCCGTGTCCAAAAGCTCCAGTAATTTATCATTTTCCTCGAGAATGGAGTCATAAATCGTACGGTCAATATCAATCGCATCTATTTCTTTTGTCAGTCTCTTGGGAGAGTGTAAAACAACTGACCACCCCTTCATCTTTACATCTTGACAATAAAATACTTGACTGGCTTGAGATGCAAGGATGAACGGATCATCGTGAATGGTATTTTTACTCACGAGCTTACTAAGATTCACCATCACCAATTTTGAGGTGGGTTCAACTTTGCAAGCATTCTTATCATCAACATCCACCCAATCACAATAAAAGATAGTATGTGTGAACTCAATGTAATTGAGGTCGAGTATTTGTCTAATTACTCCATAAAAGGTTGTCATAATCCCCTTATTATTAAAGGCCTTAGTGGATACACCACTACTCTGAAAGTTATGATTCTCTTCATGTCCAGAAGTACAAAAGGTGTACCCATTGCATTGAAATTTCTCATAACTGGTAACCATATGGAGCGGACCATCAGCATATGGCAAAATTCCCGTATCATTAAATCTTGAGGCCTGTAAGGAATTGATAATTTTTTAAAGTTTCATTAAAAATAATTACGGTTGATAAAAAAGTACATGTATAAGTAAAGACTTGCCTCGTTCCTTAGCTAAGGGATGAAATCATCAATTCTATGCCTCGATTGAGTCTCAGTTACCACAAATTTTCTACAAGAAATTAGTTTCAAAATTAAGAAATATCACATTACAATCAATTAATATGAATTAACATAGAACTAAGTGTGTACCTTCTCCATTCATCAACACCATCGCATTGAGATAAAACCCATCTTCGCACTTGCTCATATTGTACATTATTTAAGATCAATTCTTTACATTTACCCAATGGTCGTTGGCATTCCGAGTCATCAAAGTCATCATCAAGAAAATCCTCAAGATTCCTCTTATGAGTTCCTTCACCTCTTTTCGATATGTACTCCATGGCATACAAAGAAGCTTCATGTAACAAATATGCATTAGCAATTCTCCCTTCAATTTACCTCTTGTTTTGTGACCACTTTTTATATCTTCCCATTTCTCTCTCAAATAACCACATCGCCCGATATCTTGGTGGCCCAGCTGTCAAAGCTTCATCGGCTAAATGGTGTAAGAGGTGGATCATCACCACAAAAAAAGGCAGGTGGAAAATAAATTTCAAAGACACAAAGTGCCTCTACCAATGCGTTTTTGGCCTTCAAAAGATGTTCCCTAAATATCACTTTGGCACACAACACATTAAAGAATATGCTTATCCGTTGTATAGCTTTAAACAAAGGCTTATCATCCGGAAATGAAAGCATAAGCAACGCAGGAAGCAACCGTTGCATAATGACGTGATAATCGTGGGACTTGAGATTGGTAAATCCAGGTGGATCGTGGTTAACATTGTTGCTGAAATTTGATGAAAATACAATCGGTACCTTTAATGTTTTTAGTGTACGAAAAAAGGCTTATTTCTCTTCCTTTTCTAATGCGAAAGGTGCCTTTGGCATAAGCCTTTTGTTACTGTCTTCAACATCTTTCATCCATAATTTCCTTTTAAGTTTCAAATGAACTTTCAAGTCTTCACGGGCTTTGATCGTATCTTTATTTGATGAACCTTTCACCGAGAGTATTGTACCTAAAAGAGTCTCTGTGACATTCTTTTCAACATGCATAACATCTAAATTATGTCTAATATCATGGTCCTTCCAGTACTCTAAGTCAAAGAAAATTGACCTCTTTGAAAAACCCTCGGTACTCGCTAGATTCTCATCATCACCCTCACTTGGATAATCATTGTCTTCCATTACGACATCCTCCTTCTCCTTCCCCTTCCCCTTCCCCTTCCCCTTTCCCTTTGCCTTTCCCTTTTTATCTCCCTCTCCCTCTCTTTGAACACCTTCTCGAGCGATAAGTGACACTATCTGCTCAACTTCTACACTTGTTAACTTTCTTGGATCCATAGCATCCTCTATTTTACCATTAAATGTTTGCTTTGATGTGTCAAGGCTGTAAGGATGCTCTTTAGGAAGGAACATACGATATCGTTGGTAACAACATTTCGTTGACTTAGAAAGATATTGAGAAGGTGTATTTGTAGAACAAACAGGACACCCATTGTAACCTTGAGTTGAACAACCTGATAACATCCCATAAGCAGGAAAATCATGTATACCCCACATCAACATGGCTTTTAACTGAAATTTCTCATTTTTGTATGCATCCCAAGCCTCAACTCCAGACCATAAGATATTTAACTCATCAACCAACGGTTGGAGGAAGACATCAATATTACTTGATGGTGACTTTGGTCCGGGAATCAATACAGACAACATTGAAAACTCACTTTTCATACACATTGATGGAGGAGGGTTGAGAGGTTGAATTATCACTGGCCAACAACTATACTTACGACCAAACATGTTATTCGGGCTGAAACCATCAATTTCTATTACAAGTCAAATATTCCGCGGATCTTTTACAAAATCTCTCCACAAAATGTTTGAATTTACCCATTCTGCTGAATCTCGGGGATAACGCAAGAATTCCATACAAGAGCTTGCACGAGCGTGCCAAGTCATTTTCTCTGCTAACCATTTTATGGTATATAACCGTTTTAGCCTAGGGATTAGAGGGAAATGTCGCATTACCTTCTTAGGAACCCTAGAGTACTTTTTTTCCATTAGTATTCTGAATTTCTACACCGTCCTCGTCTAGACAAGTAAACTTGTGTCGTAAAGAACCACATTTTATACATCTAATAGATTTTTCATGCTATTTCCAAAAGAGCATACAGTTGTTAATGCATACGTCATACTTAACATAATCCATACCGAGATCTCTAACGGTGTTTTTCATTTTTGTATAACTAGTTGTCAGGTTGTTCTTTTCAAGAAGTAGTTCATTTAACAATCTAAGAATTCCACCTGTAGCACCATCCGATAAATTGAATTGTGTTTTAAAATCATTCAACTTTATAAGAGCATACATTGTGGTATTACGCGAAGAATCGGTAGCTGGGTGCAATGGCTCCTGTGCGAGTTGATGTAAACGATCATACTTCTTTCCTTTGTATTTATGTGTGTACGAATCATTGGGAACCTCAGAAGTTGCAGGGGCTTCATCACTGCCTACACAATTAGGTTCACTAGGTTCCGCTTCACCCATAAACATCTCACAAGCATCATTCACAAGATCATTCAAAATTGGAATATTGTGCACATCAGCGTGTTTTATCGGTGTCACTGATTGCAGTAGTGGTTGGACTTGATCAACAACTAATGTCTCACCATGAAAATGCCATAAGGTATGTTCATGTCCATACCATATTTCATTAAATGAACGAATATGCCATCTATAACAACATGTCCTTTCCCATTTCGACAACGTCTACAGGGACATGAATGTTTAGCATTCGAACTATTACTACACATATAATGTAGAAACTGTAACACCCCATCTCTATATGTATCGGTCTCGATATTTTTCTCATTTATCCACTCTTTGTTGATCCCGACGACATCTTGATAAGTTTAAAGAACACACATTATACTATAAACGCTTACTATAAATATATTGAAGTTTATTCAAGTGTAAATATGTATATATTTGAGCTCCTATATTTCCTCCATCTCCACTACAGGGTAAGCGTCCTATCCCATTCAAAAATGCATATTTTGTATTGGTCATAATGTCTCATGCCATGTCCTAATCTAGAAAATTTTTCCAGCATCTCCCTACAGTTCTTCAAGTACACAACTTAAATTTGGAGTGTTCATGTGTTACTTAAGTTTTTCAACCAAGAAAACACAAAACACTGCATCAATCTAGTATGCACCCAAAGAACATAAAGAGATGCCACCGAATTTTTCAAAATAGGACATGCATAATCATTATGTACAATACAAACTTTTGCATTTCCAAACTGTCCAAAAATGGGACAATTCAAGAGTTCTCACCACAGTCATAGTGAGACCTCTTGAATGGGTCTAAGGTTTTTCTAAATGTGCAACATCATTATTGAATGTTTAGTATCAATGTCTACTTACTATTTAAATAGTTTTTTTTGTTTTTTCTTAAATTTTCAACACATAATCTCATTTATCCATTTAATTAGTGGGGTGTCTACTTTTCAATTTGTTATTTTTACATTATTATTGAATATTTAGCACTTAAATTTTCTTAAAACTACGTAACATGTACAAATCAGATCAAATATACATTTTTGTTAAAGGGGTAAGAACATAAAAATCCATGATTTTTTTTTTCATTATCAACATTCAATTTGTACCAAAAACTCACACATTAAAAAAAATAATAAATATTTAAATATGTATATATAAAACCCTAAAAAGCAAATACGAATCAGATCAGGCATATCATAAACTCTAGGATCAAATCTGAAACCTAGCTTAGGTTAAAAAAATACAATGCTTTAAACAATTACCTGATTGGCATGAGTGCAATGAGAGAGCATGGCAGTGACCAAAGAAAGAGAGAATGGGCCAGAGAGAGAGTGTCGGCAGTAGAGATGCCGACCTAGGGAGAGAATAAATCGCCAACAGCTGCCGAGAGAGAGAGACCGAGCGAATAGGCGAGAGAGAGAGACCGCCGATAGAGAGAGAGAGAGAGAGACATAGCGAAGAGGCTAGATAGAGAGCACGAGCGGGGCGGGAATCATGAGCGGGAACAAGAAAAAGAGAGGAGTGTAATGTTTTTTTTTTGGGTATTATATATTTTAGTAAGTGTACTCAATTTTGGCACACTTTAAAACAGTGCCAAAATTTGGCACTGTTTTAAAGTGTGCCAAATCTCTATAAAACAGTGCCAAAATCGGGAACAGTTTTAAACTGTGCCAGATTTTTAATATCAGGGTGTGTCAAAATGCTGTTTTTGGTGTAGTGAATATTTTTATATTTGTTTGACTCGAATTGGAGTAAACGAGTCATTTAAAGTGTGTATTATATTTTAAAACTGGGTTTATTAATTTAAGGGATTTAAGAGGCTTACGAATCAAGCCTTCTCATTTGTGAGAAAGAGAGAAAAGACCTAGATGAAGAAAAGAAGAGAGAAAGGAGAAGAAAGGAAGAGAGAGAGGAGAAAAGCTTGGAGATTCCAGCCCAAACGCGATTCCGGAGACGATTCAACCTCTACAAATCCGAGGCAAATGTTTAATCTTGCTAAATAATTCATTTGTGTATTTTATTTCATAATTTGTGGGAAAAATAGGTTGATTTTGGGGTATATGTCAAAACCTAGATTTATAGGTTAAATCTCATAAATTGATGATTGAAATGGATTTGAGGTTGTATAATAAATGGGGTTGATTCTTGTATGAGTTTTAATGTTGGAAACCTAATTCGGTGGAAGATTAATGGTTGAAAGTGGATAAATTTGGGGATTGGGAGAGTTAGGGTTCGTTTTATATGGGGAAACTACCAACCATCTGGTATAGCCGGTCGACCGCACCCAGGGGACCGGTGGACCGCGCCTCAAGGAAAAAGTCTACTACTTTCTTTCGAAGGCAAAATTTGGACCCGTGGTCGACCGGGGGTCTGGGACCGGTCGACCGGTCCTCTGTTTTTAGCCTTAGATTTGCATGTTCTTTTACCCCCTTTCCTTTTCGGTTTAAAACTTGATGACCTTCTTAGTGAGTGTTTTATAGTGGGATTATGTTATTATATTAGGGGATTCCTTACAGGGTATGATGGCTAGAGTCATATTGAACCATTTTGGAGTACTTTTGGGAGTTTCTCACATGCTTTGATTGAGAGAGCATATCGTAGAAATTTAAGGAAGATAAAGATGTATTGTAATCGTTGTATCGAGGTAGTGGGGAATATTATTGAGAATGGGAGTTCTATTTAGAGGTCTTAAGTGATCCAAATTATGACATAAGGTTAAGGACCCTTTGAAAGAGTGGTGAGAGTACGACATGGAAATATAGGCCGATATTTGTGTCCAATCCTTATAGTGATAGGATTCTATGTAATATATGGTTTGGGAACAAAGATAGGTAGAGATCGCGCATCTTTAGTATCGTTTAACTTAAGAAATAAATTGTAATGTAATAAGATTAAGGGTTCATAAGAGCAATTGAACCCTAGGCGAAATTGTGAACGATGGAATCGTGTTATCAACTAGAATAAGTTGTGTTCTAATGATTGGTCGGGAGAGTGTCTATATGACTATGTGTGATTTATAATGCAGATTCCCATACCTGAGGGGATCATGAAATGAATTTGGGATTGAGCTTGAGGCTTATCGATTATTAATTAGGTGATTTTCTATGATCGAGATAAGTATTGTGGGTTGATTTACTTTCAGATATTAATGGAATGTATAGTGATTATTATACACATTAGAATTTGGGTGATAACCTTAATGTTGGAGATATATCTATGTTGGAAGATTATTTATATCATAGGAGAAATGGATGAATATGACTCAAGTTAAGGATCGTACTCATATATCGAGGTAAGTTAATGTGTTTGGGACAACGACTAGTGTATTGAGGATTATGTATACTTATGGCCGAGATTATAAATCTTATACATATGAACGTAAGATAGTACGCATAAATGTATGTATATCTATTTGTATAGATATGAATATGTGTGTATAATCATGGCGTGAATAGCTAAACCGTATACGAAGGTTTAGTTATATGATGTAATTATTTGGATGTATATATATTGTGCATGTGAATGATATATATACTTATGTGGTGAAGCATATCCCACACATGCTATTATTGGGAAGTTGCGCATAGAGGGTGAGCGCCCTGGCTCGAGGAGCAGAGTGTGGATATTCCCTAGGTCATAGTCGTCCATTGTGTTATTATGTGATTTACATTTTTTTTGGGATGAGTCGTGGTGGCTATGTTTCATCTCATTGCCGGTTAGGAACTATGACCGCTTCCCGGATGAGAGTGTGTGTGTTGATCACCAGGGAGGTGTCGTTTAACCCTAAAAGTTGGTCCCCAGTATGCTACGTGGTATGGGCACCGGAAGATGATAGCATGGTGCAGTATATTGGAGATATATATAGTCGGTTATATTATGTGTATGGCCATTGTACATCATATGTGGTATGTACACTTGGCTATGGGAATGAATGATTATATAATTATATATATATATATATATATATAAACGTCAAATATTATATATATATATATATAAACGTCAGATTATAAATATTATACATATAAACGTCAGATAGTATGTATGTATATCTATTTGTATAGATATGAAAATGTGTGTATACTCATGGCGTGAATAGCTAAACCGTATACGAAGGTTTAGTTATATGATGTAATTATTTGGATGTATATATATTATGCATGTGAATTATATAGATACTTAGGTGGTGAAGCATACCCCGCACATGCTATCATTGGGAAGTTATGCATCGAGGGTGAGCACCCTGGCTCAAGGAGCAGAGTGTGGATATTCCCCAGGTCATAGTCATCCATTGTGTTATTATGTGATTTACATTTTTAGTTTTTTGGGATTAGACGTGGTGGGTATGTTTCATCTCATTGCAGGTTAGGAACTATGATCGCTTCCTGGACGTGAGTGTGTGTGTGTTGATAACCAGGTAGGTGTTGTTTATCCCTAAAAGGTGGTCCCTAGTATGATACATGGTATGGGAACTGGAAGATGATAACATGGTGCAGTATATTGCCGATATATATAGCCGGTTATATTATGTGTATGGCCATTGTACATCATATGTGGTATGTACACTTGGCTATGGGAATGAATGATTTTATATATATATATATATATATATATATATATATATATATATATATTTATTTATTACATCCTATAGGTGAAAGGATATGAAATTTCTATGTTGTACATCTTGGGTGATTATGGTGTACTAGTATGTTGGGGGTTGATGTATCGCACATAAGGAACATTTTGGTTATATCAACCCAAGGATATTTATTGGTGATATTGAGGTCACTCTTAGAGAGTAATCTAATTTCAGTAGTTGCAGAAATAGGAATTGTGTGTTTGACAAAATGTATCCCTAAGATCGGCATTGTCAAGGAGTAGTGTATCGGGGGGGTTACTTGTTTGGATTACGCTTTGCGAGATGCCCCATGCACGAAACACAGTGAAATGTCGAGAATAGAGAGAAGTTTTGTCCTTATTAAATTTTTGCATGTTATTTAGAGAATAAACTCTTAATTTTAAAGCTAAATGTTAATATGAGAAGTAATAAATGGTTAACCGATAAGTTATAATCGAAATCAAATAAGCCTAGTTTGGCATATATATATATATATATATATATTTAAGGGTAATTAGAAAGGGGAGGATCCTTGGATTATGTTAGGATGGTAGGTCTTATGGGTTTAGGCCGTGCCTATTGTAACTTAGGTTGTCCTTATGGGTGGGGGTAACTTAATTAAGACTCCAGGATGCGAATAGGTGCGCGCTTTAGATGAGAGGGGAGATGGGGGTTTCATGAGAGTGAGATTCCACCTTAATTATGAAATAAGTGCATTTATATTTATTATGCACGGTTAACACACTTGCTAAATATTTTTACAACTCGGGCTCTGACCCGTTTATATTTTCTCTCCTGCTATACATATATATATTATTATAGGTGTCCTACTACAGGGATGCCGGATGCCCTTCTATCCAGAGTTGTGGGAGCCGTAACAGGTACGGACTGTTGCCGGACTTATATTGTATTCTCTTCCTATATCTTTTCACATCTAGATAGGACTCATGTTGTATATCAGGTTTATACCCACGAGTCATTTGTAGTTGTTTATACTTTTTAGTTTATTTATTTTTATAATTGTACTGTCTGTGACCCGACAACTTATTCGGGTATATTTCCTTGTATGTACTCATTCCCTTTTATTCTAGCATTTCATTTATCATCGTACTTGTATGCATTTTTCCTTTATTAGTAGTTCTATAGTGTTGCTTGTTGTTTGTGGTGTGTTTTATTTAATTTTGGCACCCGCTTTTAATAGTTTCGGATAGTTAGCCTTATATTATTTTGTATTTTCAGTTGATGTTGAGACTGAGCCATCTGAGATACCTGATTTAATGTAGTGTAGGGCTGGCCACCCGTTATTATTTTGAGGGGGTTGTCACAGATGGTATCAGAGCATCGATTCTAGAGTCTTTAGGATCTGTGCGGGATTTCAACGTTCTCCCGTTAACGTTCTTGATATAGAGCCCTACTATTAGAATTTTTTATTAACTACGTTTATCTTCTTCTGCGAGGTGTTCCCATTTGAACGACGTTCTGACATAATTGCTTCCGTCTCAGACGTCGCTAAGAATAAGCCGTCTAGGAAATGACAAAATTAGAGATGCAATACCCATAGATTTTGGGTACGCTTTGACTGAAGGTATTATTTTTCTATGATTCAGGTGGAGATAAGGAGGAGTCTTCTAGAGGTGATTCAAGGTGATCTATCCGTGGTTGAGAAAGAGGGAAATTTACTCGAATGGAGAATCTTGGATTTAATAAGGTAAGTACCGAGGAGAGTCATATAGTGAAGTCCTTGCGAGGTTTAGATTGAGAAACCCATCGACCTTTGTTATGAAGCCTGGTGATGTTGACTTTTTTCGGTGGAAGGTAGGTGGCGTTGTCCGATTGTTAGGAGTATCGTCTTTATTTAAGAGGGGAGTGAGAAATTGGAGACCCAGATTCGTTGAGTAGGACCGAAGGAATTGTTAGGGGTCGCAATAGCACCTTGTCCTTCAAGGTGTTTAGGAAGGAATTTTTGGGAAAATTGTTTCTCTTGAGGAGAATTAGGATCTAGAAAGAAAGGCTGTCCGAGAAGAAGTAGATGACTTTGAACAGGAATTCATGAATGAAGTTAAAGACGTGGAATATGGAAGTATAAGGTAGAATACCTTTCTTTGGGTTTAAGTCATGCTTTATGCGATATTGGGAAAGCCGCGCGTAAGATATAGACGGTTAGCCGCTACACCCCTAGGGTGTATAGAATTTCCCTAGAGGAAGAATTGAGTAAGTATGGCCTTTGTATGGCATCTTTTGAGATAATACACTGTCTCGCAAGGAGATAGTAGAGAATTTTATTGTTGAATTCCGAAACTGCGGAATGTCGAGGTTTGTTGAGTAGTGGTTATAAAGTTATTGTCTTATGGATAGGTTAGGGCATGTAATTGTAGTATTCTAATGAGGGAAGAAATTATCTTGTGGAAAGGTGTTGATGTGATGTAAAGAATTTTATAACTGAGAGGTTCAGAGTTTAGTAGATTCGTTGTTGAGCGGAGAATTTGGCTCACGGTTGTGCTAGTTTAGAGAACAAGGTATTAGTTAGAGTGTTGTATTTGTTAGGGCCTTGTGTATTGAACATAAGGTATTTGATTGGCGTATCGAAAGACATGGAATTGTTTTATAATATATTGCTACATAGGCCTTCGGGGCAATACCTATAATTCAAAAATCTTTTACAAAACCTTAACCCTAGTTCAACTGATCTCAATCCCCGACATAGCTACACAGTAGTGTATTGGGAGGGTTACTTGTTTGGATTTCACTTGCGAGACCTCCCCCGCATGAGTGTGTCTTATGCCAGGAATGGAGAAGAGTTCAACCATTGGGAATTTCAAACTTTTATATACTTAATATGCTGTTATAGATTAATTTATAGAGAGTTGTATTAGGATTTTGAGGCTAGTGGAGCCTGATTATTGTTTTACGAGTGGAGCTCGAGTATGGGGTGTATGGGCACCCTGGGTAGCTAGTTTGATTCTAAAATCCATACGGTTCAATGTGAGAACGGGGAGAGATGGGTATCGTGATCTTGAGGGTAGATGTAAGTACTAGACGAGATTCGAAGTCCTAGGCATATTTTAAATTTCGCGGTCGAAATTCTTGTAAGGGGGAAGACTGTAACACCCCACGACTTTGGGACTGAGAAATTAAATTTTTGGGCAAATATAATTTATTTAAATTGGAGAATTTTAAAATTTGAAGATCGAGTTTCAAAAATTGAGGACGTTTCAAAGTATTTCGGATGATGATTTTGAGTGTACCATCGATCCCGGATGGGTCGAGATAGTCGAAATGACTGTCATTGGGTTTTATTTTGGCTCTAGAAAATTTTTATATCTGTTTGACTCGAATTGGAGTAAACGAGTCATTTAAAGTGTGTATTAACATTTAAAACTGGGTTTATTGTTTTAAGGGATTTAAGAGGCTTAAGGATCAAGCCTTCTAATTTGTGAGAAAGAGAGAAAATCCCTAGAGGGAGAAAAGAAGAGAGTGTAAGAGGGTAGTGAGACTGGGGTCTATGAATAACTGGAAAGGGTGAGGCGTGACCCACTCCAATGGACGCTATCTGCAAGTCTTCAAGGTCTCCTGGTGCAACTTTTGAAGAAAACTTCTCCTTCTGGTAACAATGGAACTCAAGCTTCAACTCACTCCCTGCAAGAAGATGAACTTTCATGACAAAAATAGCAATTTTCTCAAGGGAAACACCTGAGAGTGATGGCTATCAGTGGGGAGTGAAGGAACAAGGCACTCAGCACTAAGAGAATGAGCAGGGAGAGAATACTAGGTAGGTCTGGTGATATTTTAGCAGAGTAACAGTGCAATTTCTATTGTCTATCGTCCCTATGACCTTGCCCAGGGGTCCTATTTATACTTGGGCACTAAGGCTAGGTTGGCACTTTTGGCGCCAAAACTTAGAGGGTTGGTGAGGGACAAAGTCTGCAGTGTACTATTTGTCCCTACCTGCAGACAGGTCTACCTGTCCCTTCTGGCAGATGCCCTCTGGCGCCGACCAAAGTTCAAAAGCAAATATGTCTTCTAATGGAGACAAAATGTCTGATTTGCTAAATATATTTTGAAATGGTAACTTTGATAAAAACTTTGTAAACTTGAGGGGGGGTCTCGAGGACCACCTCCTCTCAAATATTTGCAAGCTTGAGGGGGGTCTCGAGGACCCCCTTCTAAAACATTTTTCTTGAGAGGGGTTTAGAGGACCCTCTCCTCTAAAATCATTTTATAAATAGTTCTGCCAGCCCTTTGGCTGCTCACTTCACTTGTGACTAAGTGTGAGGTGCGTGAGGATTGGGTGACTCTAGGGTCTCCTACTGGTATTCTCTCAATCCTATAGTGCTTAGTGGTTGAGCTTGCTCAACATACCTTGTCCCTCAGCCGCCAAGCCAAAACTCCCAGGAGGTCCCAACGCGCCTGTTCGAGCCCTGCTTGCTCGACTAGGCAACCTGTACAAGAAAGTAAAGTGTTAGTGCTGTTGTTCATTTAGAGACTGCCGTTTCATGATGGAAACCCCTGTAGCAGCACTTCTCGAATAACATTTTTGCAGTGACCCTTGCAGTGGCACTGACTCTTCCGGTGACGCCGACTCTCTCAACTGTCATTATTGCAGTGGCCCTTGAAGCGGCGCTGGCACTTGAAACGGTGCCGACCTTTGTCCTGGCGCCGATGCTCGAAGTGGCGCTGATGTTTGAATCTTCGCTGACATGTGAGGAGGCGCCGACCCTCGTCGTGGTGCCGACGCTTACAGCGGCGTCGACACTTGAAGCGGCGCCGACGCTCGAAGTAGCGCTGATACTTGAATTGGCGCTGACATGTGAGGCGGCGCTGACCTTTGTCGTGGCGCCGACGCTCGAAGCGGCGCCGACGCTCGAAGTGGTGCTGGCGCTCGAAGCGGTGCTGGCCTGTGAGGTGACGCCGACCCTTGTCCCGGCACCGGCGCTCGGAGTGGCGCCGACGCTCGAAGTGGCGCTGACGCTTGAAGTGGCGCTAACGCCTGAGGTAGTGCTGATGCTTGAACCGGCGCTGACATGTGAGGCGGCGCCGACCCTTGTCGCGGCGCCGACGCTCGAAGTGGCGCCGACGCTCGAATCGGCACCGACCCTTATCGCGTTTCCGACGCTCAATATGAGTTTATGTCGGGACCCCGGGGGGTTCCTGCTCAATATGGGTTTCTACCGGGACCCCGGGGGGGTTCCTGCTCAATGTGAGTTTCTGTCGGGACCCTGGGTTTCTTCTTAATACAAGTTTCTGTCTGGACCCTGGGGGGTTCCTCCCTAATATGAGTTTCTGTCGGGACCCCGGGGGGTTCCTGCTCAATATGAGTTTCTACGGGGATCCCGGGGGGGTTCCTGCTCAATATGAGTTTCTGTCGGGACCCTGGGTTTCTTCTCAGTATTTCTAATAAAATAATATTTTTACTTTTTTATAGGTAGGCACCCTTCTACATTAGCCCCTCGTGCATAGTCTTTTGTGTTGGGTAGACCAAAAGGCTTTGGACGCCATAAATTCATTTATTTTCTGGGACCCTAGGATTTCTTCATCATTCCCCTTAGGGTCATTAAATGTTACGTCACTTCATCCCAAGTTTTGTAAATGAGGACACTTATAGTGGACCTCCTTATCTCAGTATAAACTTGGGCGGAGGGGTTAACTGAGGTGATCCCCTCACCCTTGGCCTTCTTCTGTTGGCCTTTCTTCTTAGGCGGAGGGGTTACTCGCGATGGGCCTCTCGCTCTTGGCCTTCTTCTGTGGCCTTCTATCTTGGGCGGAGGGGTTACTCACGGTGAGCCCCTCGCCATTGGCCTTCTTCTGTGGCCTTCTATCTTGGGCGGAGGGGTTACTCGCGGTGATCCCCTCGTCCTTGGCCTTCTTCTGGGGCCTTTCATCTTGGGCGGAGGGGTTGCTCGCGACGGGCCCCTTGCCCTTGGCCTTCTTCTGCGGCCTTCTATCTTGGGCGGAAGGGTTGCTCACGGTGGGCCCCTCGCCCTTGGCCTTCTTCTGCGGCCTTCTATCTTGGGCGGAAGGGTTACTCGCGGTGATCCCCTCGTCCTTGGCCTTCTTCTGGGGCCTTTCATCTTGGGCGGAGGGGTTGATCGCGACGGGCCCCTCGCCCTTGGCCTTCTTCCGCGGCCTTCTATCTTGGGCGGATGGGTTGCTCGCGGTGAGCCCCTCGCCCTTGGCCTTCTTCTGTGGCCTTCTATCTTGGGCGGAGGGGTTGCTCGCGGTGAGCCCCTTGCCCTTAGCCTTCATCTGTGGCCTTCTATCTTGGGCGGAGGGGTTGCTCGCGGTGAGCCCCTCGCCCTTGGCCTTCTTCTGGGGCCTTTCATCTTGGGCGGAGGGGTTGCTCGCGAAGGGCCCCTCGCCCTTGGCCTTCTTCTGCGACCTTCCATCTTGGGCGGAAGGGTAGCTCGCGGTGAGCCCCTCGCCCTCGGCTATTTTCTGTCAAACTTGCAATCTTGGGCAGGTGGAGTCACTCTAAGTGGGTCCCCCCACTCGAAGCTTATTTTATTATTTGTTCACTTGCTTGAGGACTTCTCAATATTAGCCCCCTCGTCCAGAAGTGTCTTGTAATGTCGAGAAACTTGTGCACGAAATTATCGTACCCTTTATTTATACTTGGCAGTTGCTCAAGACTATGAGTTCTCTGATGCCCTTGGGGCCTTAGGTACTAAACAATTGTACCCTATGTTTGTACTTGGCCTTTGCTCAGGGCTGTGAGCGCTCCGGCGCTCTTTGAGCATTAGGTGCTAAACAGTCGCACCTTATATTTATACTTGGCACTTGCTCAAGAGTGTGAGCGCTCCGGTGCCCTTGGAGCCTTAGGTGCTAAACTGGCGCACCTTATATTTATACTTGGCACTTGCTCATGACTGTGAGCGCTCCGGTGCCCTTGGAGCCTTAGGTGCTAAACTGTCGCACATATACTTATACTTGGCAATTGCTCAATATTATGAGCGCTCTGATGCCCTTGGAGCCTTTGGTACTAAACTGTCGTACCTTATATTTATACTTGGCACTTGCTCATGACTGTGAGCGCTCCGGTGCCCTTGGATCCTTAGGTGCTAAACTGGCGCACCTTATATTTATACTTGGCACTTGCTCATGACTGTGAGCGCTCCGGTGCCCTTGGAGCCTTAGGTGCTAAACTTTCGCACATATACTTATACTTGGCAATTGCTCAATATTATGAGCGCTCCGATGCCCTTGGAGCCTTTGGTACTAAACTGTCGTACCTTATATTTATACTTGGCACTTGCTCATGACTGTGAGCGCTCCGGTGCCCTTGGAGCCTTAGGTGCTAAACTGGCGCACCTTATATTTATACGTATATTTGGCACTTGCTCAAGATTATGAGCACTCCGGTGCCTTTGGAGCCTAAGGTTTATACTTGGCATTTGCTCAATACTGTGAGCGCTCCGATGCCCTTGGAGCCTTAGGTGCTAAACTGTCGCACCTATACTTATACTTGGCAATTGCTCAATACTATGAGCGCTCCGATGCCCTTGGAGCCTTAGGCACTAAACTGTCGTACCTTATATTTATATGTATATTTGGCACTTGCTCAAGACTGTGAGCGCTCCGATGCTCTTGGAGCCTTAGGTACTAAACTGTTGTACCTTATTTTTTATACTTTTATTTACACCTATTGTAAATAATTTTTGTGTTCTCACGCTTATTGTATCATTCTGCTAGGTGGAGAAATACTAAAAAGAAAATGCACTAGGAGGCACCATGGCCTGTATAAAGTAACTTGACATTTCATAAGCAAATAACCAGTGCTAAGAAAGTATAGTTGATACCTCATACTTAGATTTTGTCTTTCCATCTGGGTAAAAAATCCCCATGGAGCATATTGGAATCAAGCATACATAAAGTCAATCTGAAACTTGAATTTTTTATCAAAGCTTTATATATCTGCTTACTAGCCCCGCTGCTCGAATCCAAGCACACGAGAGAATAAAGTTTTCACTAAAGCAACTATGATCTCTTAGTTGCACAACATTACTTCTTGAACTGTGTATCAATAGTGAACATCTTCAAACGATTAATATGACTAAAAATAATACCCGTGGTATAGTGATAGATACTTTCAAAGTCATTTATACTTTTAAAACATGGGGTACACATGTTCGAGTGAAGGATTAAGAGATCTTCTCTTTCTTCACATTGTGAATTACCCTTATTCAAGATGTTTATCATTAATGAAATGTGATATTAATCACACAAACTATTTTGAGTAAAACAAGTCTGAGAATATGATCGATTTACTTGGGGTATATACTTGGACAAATGTTTTTTTTATTATCCTATATAAAATCAACTCATATAACTACACGTGAAGTGAATCACGAAAATTATTTTGAGGATACAACTTGAAAAAATCTCAAAGTATCTTCAACTTTTTTCAAAAAAATATTAATAACAATAACAATAATTATATTATTATTTTTTTTTATCTTTCTCGTTACAAATCATTTCGACTTATGTGTGAGCTGTATCAATTTGTATTTCGAGCCATGGACGAGAAATGTGACAATCTAATCTTAATTTCGAGGAAGGCACCTGGTTTGAAAAAAACAATTGTTCCTCGATAGTAACCAGTCTTTTAAACAAGCGGGGTAGGCTAAAAACTTATCTTACCATATCTCCCTTATTTAAAGACGAAAACATGTGGGTTTTATTTGGACAATCCTTTACTTGTGTAAAAAAAAAGTAAGTGGGCCCTCTAGATTAGAAATGTTGTGAGAAGAGACGAGGAACCCATTTATATATATCTTTGGGAACACTCCATTTTCATTATTCTCAACAGGAGAAATCAATCCTTGAGCATTTTCTCTTTCTATCTAAAGGTTAGACAATATAGTCTTTCTAGTCTTCAACTCTGAAACACGAGATAGAGGTAAGATGATATATGCTCGTTTCTTTCTTTGGTATACAAGATTTGTAATCAAAAGTTCATTTAGATGGAATTTCTTTCAATTCCGTGCTTGCTGGTGAGGGGACACGGTATGGCGAACAAGAGATCCTTACCGGTGCTGTGGCCAACCATTTTGGTCGTCCCACTCTGATGAAGTTTCGAGGAGATAGGGGTTACGGTTCAGAAATTTTAGGGCTAGAGAGAGGTCTGAACTGAAGTTTGGAATCACGATATACTCTTTCTTTGTGATTTGCTTCCTTTACTCTCTCTACTTCGCGTTATTTTTTTTTTGTCTGTTCTAGTGACTGTAAGCTTTCGTGATTTCTCCTTTTTTTTTTTTAGTTTTTTGGAGTTCCATTCACCCGCCACCTACATATGAATGGATTGACGGTCTGGTATGTGCAATCAGCGTCGAGATGTCGGCGAGAGTTCCCCCTTTTTTATGGGTGGACTATAGCCACGAGCTCAAGTGATTTCTGGTTCCCTTACGGTTTGCATCTCATTGCTCAATCACGCAGTAAAAAAAAGGAATTAGGGCTTGATTGCCTTTTGTTCGTATCATTTTTATGAGTTGTGATGATAGATCCATCTACTCACACTGTTATTGTGATTCAAGCGGGTTGGAAGAAAAAAAAATCTGGCGACTCCATTTTTCAAGGAGGCCGGGGGCTGTTGGTAGCGGAATGGATGTTTTGGGGAGAGGTATTAAGCATGTCAGATTTTGGGAGGGGGTTCCTCGTCTGCTATTTCACATATGGTGGGTTCCTCATCAGAGGTATTAAGCACGGGGGTCTCGAGGATAACATTTATTGGTGATAAATCGACGAGGATACTTGGCGATAAGTTGACTAGTGGGTCTCATTTTTAACTGTCGAGCAACCCAACTAAACTCAGCTAATTTCGTATTTCTTTTTTTTTTTGTGGAGATCTTATCCTCGCAAATCTCTTATCCTGACAAGTCCTGTCGAGGAATCTAACCTACGCTCAGCTGATTTTGTCTCTAATTTAAGAGTCAAGCAACCCAAAGCATCTTGATAAAGAGTATCTATAAAGTCGATGCTAACATTTATTTGTGTACATTTTTTAGACTTGTCCCCATACATGGTACTATTTATGAGTATAATAAATGTACTCTAAAACTCATATGTGATTACACCATTTCTGGTCATGTGTTTGCCTTTCTATTTTATATTACTCATCATAATATAAATAAAATAATAAATAACATGCTATGGCTGTCCTTTTTTTAAATATTCATAATATTTAACAAAAGGGCATGTGGCTTTGAAAATTACAAACATTTATGTGGATAAAATCCATAAAATTAATTATGGATATATTTTTTTTACCAACTAAATCATGTGGCATAAAAATGAAATGCCTAGTAAAACATAAATCAAGACTTGTGAAATGAGCATATTCAACAAGTAATAAAGCAAGGGAGTTACTTAGCTGATCGAGAACAAGATATGTTTACACACGGTCCTTTGTGCATTGGTTCTCCGCCCATGGGTTCCTTATGAGTTGGTGTTTCTCTAGTCGAGGCCTTGGAACCTATGGGTTCCTCGTCAAAAAATATTTTTTCATGAGGGGTTCTCGCGCGGTAATTTTGTATCTGTGGGTTTCTCGTGTTCCATTACTGCCCATGGGTTCCTCGAATGCATTACAGCCCATGGGTTCCTCGACCGCTGTAGTGAATGAGGGGTGTCTCGACCTCATGCTTCGTCGGGACTGCTGTCACGACTTTTTTGTTGGCGACGAGGGACACCCAGGGTTCCTCCCCCATGAGTTCCTCGCGCCTTGACTTTCCATCCGAGGGTGTGGCGACCTCATGCTTCGTCGAGACTACTTCCACGACTTTTTTTGTTGGCGACGAGGGACACCTAGGGCTCCTCGCCCATGAGTTCCTCGCGCCTTAACTTCCCATCCGAGGGTGCTTCGACCTCATGCTTCGTCGGGACTGCTATAGCTACTTTTTTTTGTGGGCGACGAGGGACACCCAGGGTTCCTCGCCTATGAGTTCCTCGCGCCTTGACTTTCCATTCGGGGGTGTCTCCACCTCAATCTTCGTTGAGACTGCTGCCACAATGTTTTGTTGGCGGCGAGGGACACCCAGGGTTCCTCGCCCATGAGTTCCTGGGGTTCCTGCCGGTGAACTTGACGTTTGTCACAACTTGCTCCAGCGCCGTCCTCCGCGACTGAGCTACTTCTACCGGAATTGCCACCGGAACGGCTGCCCCTCCACAGAGGGTTGTTGATGGTCTTACACAATCTTGACCCAAACTTGCCAAGTCTTAAAAACATACTCATAAGCCTCTGCCACCGGAGCTGTTGTCGGTGAGCTGGTCTGCCCTCCCGGAGGAGCAGGTACCTTTGCTCCGATCACCACCACATCCACCTGAGTGGCCTTGTCTCTTTGAGCTCCATTTCCAAATGGAATGTCTTCAAACACTAGCTGCTTAGAAACATTAAAACCTTCTTTGTCCATGGAAGTGAGGATACCTCCCCAGCAGAGTTGCCAAATGTAAGAGGGTAGTGAGACTGGGGTCTATGAATAACTGGAAAGGGTGAGGCGTGACCCACTCCAATGGACGCTATCTGCAAGTCTTCAAGGTCTCCTGGTGCAACTTTTGAAGAAAACTTCTCCTTCTGGTAACAATGGAACTCAAGCTTCAACTCACTCCCTGCAAGAAGATGAACTTTCACAACAAAAATAGCAATTTTCTCAAGGGAAACACCAGAAAGTGATGGCTGTCAGTGAGGAGTGAAGGAACAAGGCACTCAGCACTAAGAGAATGAGCAGGGAGAGAATACTAGGTAGGTCTGGTGATATTTTAGCAGAGTAACAGTGCAATTTCTATTGTCTATCGTCCCTATGACCTTGCCCAGGGGTCCTATTTATACTTGGGCACTAAGGTTGGGTTGGCACTTTTGGCGCCAAAACTTAGAGGGTTGGTGAGGGACAAAGTCTGCAGTGTACTATTTGTCCCTACCTGCAGGCAGGTCTTCCTGTCCCTTCTGGCAGATGCCCTCTGGCGCCGACCAAAGTTCAAAAGCAAATATGTCTTCTAATGGAGACAAAATGTCTGATTTGCTAAATATCTTTTGAAATGGTAACTTTGATAAAAACTTTGTAAACTTGAGGAGGGGTCTCGAGGACCACCTCCTCTAAAATATTTGCAAGCTTGAGGGGGGTCTCGAGGACCCCCTTCTAAAACCATTTTTCTTGAGAGGGGTTTAGAGGACCCTCTCCTCTAAAATTATTTTATAAATAGTTCTGCCAGCCCTTTGGCTGCTCACTTCACTTGTGACTAAGTGTGAGGTGCGTGAGGATTGGGTGACTCTAGGGTCTCCTACTAGTATTCTCTCAATCCGATAGTGCTAAGTGGTTGAGCTTGCTCAACATACCTTGTCCCTCAGCCGCCAAGCCAAAACTCCCAGGAGGTCCCAACGCGCCTGTTCGAGCCCTGCTTGCTCGACTAGGCAACCTGTACAAGAAAGTAAAATGTTAGTGCTGTTGTTCATTTAGAGAATGCCGTTTCATGATGGAAACCCCTATAGCAGCACTTCTCGAATAACATTTCTGCAGTGACCCTTGTAGTGGCGCTGACTCTTGCGGTGACGCCGACTCTCTCAACTGTCATTATTGCAGTGGCCCTTGAAGCGGCACTGGCACTTGAAACGGTGCCGACCTTTGTCCTGGCGCCGACGCTCGAAGTGGCGCTGACATTTGAATCTGCGCTGACATGTGAGGCGGCGCCGACCCTCGTCGTGGTGCCGACGCTTACAGCGGCGTCGACACTTGAAGCGGCGCCGACGCTCGAAGTAGCGCTGATACTTGAATTGGCGCTGACACATGAGGCGGCGCCGACCTTTGTCGTGGCGCCGATGCTCGAAGTGGCGCCGACCTTTGTCGTGGCGCCGACGCTCGAAGTGGCGCTGGCGCTCGAAGCGGTGCTGGCCTGTGAGGTGACGCCGACCCTTGTCCCGGCGCCGGCGCTCGGAGTGGCGCCGAAGCTCGAAGTGGCGCTGACGCTTGAAGTGGCGCTAACGCCTGAGGTAGCGCTGATGCTTGAACCGGCGCTGACATGTGAGGTGGCACCGACCCTTGTCGCGGCGTCGACGCTCGAAGTGGCGCCGACCCTCGAATCGACGTCGACCCTTATCGCGGTGCCGACGCTCGGAGTGGCGCTGACGCTCGAAGTGGCGCTGACGCCTGAGGTAACGCTGATGCTTGAACCAGCGCTGACATGTGAGGCGGCGCCGACCCTTGTCGCGGCGCCGACGCTCGAAGTGGCGCCGACGCTCGAAGTGGCGTTGACGCTTGAAGTGGCGCGGACGCCTGAGGTAGCGCTGATGCTTGAACCGGCGCTGACATGTTAGGCGGCGCCGACCCTTGTCGCGGTGCCGACGCTCGAAGTGGCGCCGACGCTCAAAGTGGCATTGACGCTTGAAGTGGCACTGACGCCTGAGGTAGCGCTGATGCTTGAACCGGCGCTGACATGTAAGGCGGCGCCGACCCTTGTCGCGGCGCCGACGCTCGAAGTGGCGTTGACGCTTGAAGTGGCGCTGACGCCTGAGGTAGCGCTGATGCTTGAAACGACACTGACATGTGAGGCGGCGTCGACCCTTGTCGCGACGCCGACGCTCGAAGTGGCGCCGACGCTCGAAGTGGCGTTGACGCTTGAAGTGGCGCTGACACCTGAAGCGGCGCTGACGCATGAAGTGGAGCTGATACTTGAAGCGGCGCTTACGCTTGAAGCGGTGCTGACACTTCGACCGGCGCAGGCACTTGGAGCGGCGCTGACATTTGCAGTGGCGCCGACACTTACGGCGGCGCTGACCCTTGTATCGGTGCTGGTACTTGAAACGACGCCGACACTTGCAGCGGCGCTGTCCCTTGCAGCGGCGTTGGCACTTGCAGCGGCGCTGACACTTGCAGCGTCATTGACACTTGCAGCGGCGCTGACACTTGCAGCGGCGCTGATACTTGCAGTGGCACTGGGGGTTCTTGCTGAATATGAGTTTATGTCGGGACCCCGGGGGGTTCCTTCTCAATATGGGTTTCTACCGGGACCCCGGGGGGGTTCCTGCTCAATATGAGTTTCTGTCGGGACCCTGGGTTTCTTCTTAATACAAGTTTCTGCCGGGACCCTGGGGGGTTCCTGCCCAATATGAGTTTCTGTCGGGACCCCGGGGGGTTCCTGCTCAATATGAGTTTCTACCGGGACCCCGGGGGGGTTCCTGCTCAATATGAGTTTCTGTCGGGACCCTGGGTTTCTTCTCAGTATTTCTAATAAAATAATATTTTTACTTTTTTATAGGTAGACACCCTTCTACAGAGAGAAAGAAGAGGAAAGGAAGAGAGAGAGGAGAAAAGCTTGGAGATTCTGGTCCAAACGGGATTCCGGGGACGATTCAACCTCTACAAATCCGAGGCAAGTATTTAATCTTTCTAAATAATTCATTTGTGTATTTTATTTCATAATTTGTGGGCAAAATAGGTTGATTTTGGGTTATATGTCAAAACCTAGATTTATAGGTTAAATCTCATAAATTGATGTTTTAAATGGATTTGAGGTTGTATAATAAATGGAGTTGATTCTTGTATGAGTTTTAATGTTGGAAACCTAATTGGGTGGAAGATTAATGGTTGGAAGTGGATAAATTTGGGGATTGAGAGAGTTAGGGTTCATTTTATATGGGGAAACTACCGACCATATGGTATAGCCGGTTGACCGGACCCAGGGGATCGGTTGACCGCGCCTTAAGGAAAAAGTCTACTTCTTTCTTTCGAAGGCAAAATTTGGACCCACGATCGACCGGGGGTCTGGGACCGGTCGATCGGTCCTCTGTTTTTAGCCTTAGATTTGGATGTTCTTTTACCCCCTTTCCTTTTGGGTTTAAAACTTGATGACCTTCTTAGTGAGTGTTTTATAGTGGGATTATGTTATTATATTAAGGGATTCCTTATAGAGTATGATGGCTAGAGTCATATCGAACCATTTTGGAGTACTTTTGGGAGTTTCTCACATGATCTGATCGAGAGAGCATATCGTAGAAATTTAAGGAAGATAAAGATGTATTGTAATCGTTGTATCGAGGTAGTGGAGAATCTCATTGAGAACGGGAGTTCTATTTAGAGGTCATAAGTGAGCCAAATTAAGACGTAAGGTTAAGGACCCTTTGAAAGAGTGGTGAGAGTACGTCATGGAAATGCAGGCCGATATTTGTGTCGAATCCTTATAGTGATAGGATTATATTTAATATATGGTTTGGGACCAAGGAGAGGTCTAGATCTCGCATACCTAGTAAGGTTTAACTTAAGAAATAAATTGTAATGTAATAAGATTAAGGGTTCATAAGAGCAATTGAACCCTAGGCGAAATTGTGAACGATGGAATCGTGTTATCAACTAGAATAAGTTGTGTTCTAATGATTGGTCGGGAGAGTGTCTATATGACTATGTGTGATTTATAATGGAGATTCCCATACTTGAGGGTATCATGAAATGAATTTGGGATTGATCTTGAGGTTTATCGATTATTAATCATGTGATTGTCTATGATCGAGATAAGTATTGTGGGTTGACGTACTTTCAGATATTAATGGAATGTATAGTAATTGTTATACACATTAAAGTTTGGGTGATAACCTTAATGTTGGAGATATATCTATGTTGGAAGATTATTTATATCACAGGAGAAATGGATGAATATGCCTCAAGTGAAGGATCGTATTCATATATCGAGGTAAGTTAATGTGTTTGGGACGACGGCTAGTGTATTGAGGATTATGTATACTTATGGCCGAGATTATAAATCTTATACATATGAACGTAAGATAGTATGCATAAATGTATGTATATCTATTTGTATAGATATGAATATGTGTGTATACTCATGGCGTGAATAGCTAAACCGTATACGAAGGTTTAGTTATATGATGTAATTCTTTGGATGTATATATATTGTGCATGTGAATGATATATATACTTATGTGGTGAAGCATACCCTGCACATGCTATCATTATGAAGTTGCTCATCGAACGTGAGCACCCTGGCTCGAGGAGCAGAGTGTGGATATTCCCTAGGTCATAGTCGTCCATTGTGTTATTATGTGATTTACATTTTTTTTTGGGATGAGTCGTGGTGGCTATGTTTCATCTCATTGCCGGTTAGGAACTATGACCGCTTCCCGGACGAGAGTGTGTGTGTTGATCACCAGGTAGGTGTCGTTTAGCCCTAAAAGGTGGTCCCCAGTATGCTACGTGGTATGGGCACCGAAAGATGATAGCATGGTGCAGTATATTGGCGATATATATAGCCGGTTTTATTATGTGTATGGCCATTGTACATCATATGTGGTATGTACACTTGGCTATGGGAATGAATGATTATATACATATATATATACATATATATATATATGTGTGTGTGTGTGTGTGTGTGTGTGTATAGAGTATATATATATATATATATATATATAGATATTTATTACATCCTATATGTGAAAGGATATGAAATTTCTATGATGTACATCTTGGGTGATTATGGTGTACTAGTATGTTGGGGGTTGATGTATCGCTCTTAAGGAACATTTCGGTTATATTGAGGTCACTCTTAGAGAGTATTCTAATTTCAGTAGTTGCAGAAATAGGAATTGTGTGTTTGGCAAAATGTATCCCTAAGATCGACATTGTCAAGGAGTAGTGTATCGGGGGGGTTACTTGTTTGGATTTCGCTTTGCGAGACGCCCCACGCACGAAACGCAGTGAAATGTCAAGAATAGAGAGAAGTTTTGTCCTTATTAAATTTGTGCATGTTATTTAGAGAGTAAACTCTTAATTTTAAAGCTAAATGTTAATATGAGAAGTAATAAATGGTTGACCGATAAGTTATAATCGAAATTAAATAAGCCTAGTATGGCATATATGTGTGTATATATATATATATATATATATATATATATATATATATATATAAGGGTAATTAGAAAGGGGAGGATCCTTGGATTATGTTAGGATGGTAGGTCTTATGGGTTTAGGCCATGCCTATTGTAACTTAGGTTGTCCTTATAGGTGGGGGTAACTTAATTAAGACTCCAGGACGCGAATAGGTGTGCGCTTTAGATGCGAGGCGAGATGGGGGTTTCATGAGAGTGTGATTTCACCTTAATTATGAATAAGTGAATTTATATTTATTATGCACGGTTAACAAACTTGCTAAATATTTTTACAACTCGGGCTCTGACCCATTTAGATTTTCTCTCATGCTATACATATATATATATATATATATATATATATATATATATATATATATATATATATATATATATATATATATATATATATATTATTATAGGTGTCCGACCGCAGGGATGCCGGATGCCCTTCTATCCAGAGTTGTGGGAGCCATAATAGGTGCGGACTGTTGCGGGACTTAGATTGTATTAGCTTCCTATCTCTTTTCACATCTAGATAGGACTCATGTTGTATATCGGGTTTATACCCACAAGTCATTTGTAGTTGTTTATACTTTTTAGTTTATTTATTTTTATTATTGTGCTGTCTGTGATCCGACAACTTATTCGGGTATATTTCCTTGTATGTACTAATTCCATGTATTATCGCACTTGTATGCATTTTTCATTTATTAGTAGTTTTATAGTGTTAGTTGTTGTTCGTGGTGTGTTTTATTTAACTTTGGCACCTGCTTTTAATAGTTTTGGATAGTTAGCCTTATATTATTTAGTATTGTCAGTTGATGTTGAGACTGCGTCATCTGAGATACCTGATTTAATGTAGTATAGGGCCGGCCACCCGTTATTATTTTGAGCGGGTTGTCACAATTTGGTTATCCCCCAATTATTTAGGATTACATGTTCAAGTGCATTTTATGTCTTAAACGATATTATCATGGTATATCTATGCATTTGCATCCTCTATAGACGATAATTTATGGGTTATCGTATTATAGTCTAAACCCTATTTATAACTCAATAAACACCATATCCGGTTATAATCACCATACAATTCTTTCATATGTCGCAGACTTCAGTATACCCCTATTTACTTCTGTTGATATTTCATTTTGCCGCAGATTGCCATACACTGTTTTATATTTTGAGCATTTCAAACCCAGATATTCTATTCCCATATTTACATTGTTATAGAACTAGAATTATTTACTGGGCAAAAATTTTCTTATTCCTTCCTTTTCAAATATTTTACACAGCTACCAATAGGCCATGATGAATAGTTCCGAGATCAGATGATACATAGAGGCAAAGAAAGGTCATATTAGAAGGAAAGGAGCATATCTAGCAAGATAAATACTTTTCTATTATTTATATATTTCAGTTGTAACACATTTGAGAATGAAAAAATTACTCTGTTATTTCAGTTTTCAGATATTATTTATGATTTAGTATTTATTTGGTTAACCCTCACCCTTGATAAAACTAGGATGTGACAGGTTTAGGATTTACGGTTCTATGTTTCGGTAAGCTGAGGTAATAATTTAAAATTATTTATATGACATGTCGTATTTGGCTAATTAATCAGAATTCGTAACCTGTTCATATAAAATTTGGGAAAATTATAATCATTCCTGCATTCAAGGTTATCTGGCCTTCTAGGTATGTATGTTTCTTCTACTTAATGACTATAGTCTTGTCCATGTTAATCATATTACTATACATTTATCTACTGAGAATTGAAAATAATCAATAGCTGGTATTGAGATAGATTTTGGCGAGTCAGTCTACTATCATTCATACTGATGTGTATCCTTGAGGCGTATGAAATATTCAAATAATAAAGTTCACTATGATGCGATCCATTTATGTTCTTTGATTGGAAAAAGTATAAGGAACTCACGAAAATATTGGTGTGTTATCTGGACTTGGTAACAAGTATAATAATTTCTTAAAAAGATCTTAACATCATTCTTATAGTGGTCACTACTGATATTCCTTCTCTGTGTGATATGTTCTTAAGATTCTGGGGTGGATCTTGAGTCTAGAACGATGATCTTCTGGTGATATCTCTCAATGTACTGATTCATAAGGGCATATAATTTATTTCTAAATTATAGGTTCATTTCCATATTGTAGGACAATTGTTGGTTTTCATTCTGGTTTGTGTTTCATCAAAAACGAATATTAGAGACTGTCATTCTAAGGTCTGCTTTCTCAGGTTCGAATAGGCAACTGTATTGGTAAAATTTGGAAAAGTGCATATTTATCTAACATTCACATAAGATGGTTAATTTCCATAATAGGATCACAATATTAAGGGTCGGCTATAACGTTTATCTTTCTGGATGATAGTCTAACTTGGATTGTATTTTTTCTGAAGTCCATTCATCATTTTCCATTTCCAAATCAAGTTCTATCGGGTGAAGACATATTTCAAACCTGGGTATGCTGATGTTACTTGGTAGTTCTTATCGTCCACTAAAAGATTAAGTTATCCTATATTTATCCAAAAGGAAACACCAATCTACAAGTTATAAAGTACTCTTAGATGAGGCTAACTAGATATCTGAAGTATTGGTAATAGGGTGAATGTAAGTAAATGCAACGGGGTTTGAATAGATTATTCTCTTAATTTGGATGGTTATTTTATACAAATAATAGCGAAACGTGCAACGATTTCAGAGGCTAAAGGGTTCCATTGAAGTTTATTCCTAATCCGTCAGTGCTTTTGAATTCTAAAAGGTCATAATGGTACAAGGTTGAGTAATCATTCCTAGATACCTGGTAAATATTCATAGGGAAGAATTATAAAATTAGACGGGTTACTAGTTCAATTATCAGTTAAAAGATCTTACATACATTGGAAGTAATTTAACTATACCGAATAAAGAGTCAGCTAATCTAAAGTTTATCGCAGCGTAATAGGAATACATGTAGTCGAACATAACTTTTTGAATGTGGTCATGGGATCTGAATGATTAAAACATTAAGTTTTGGTACATGTCTATAGATTTGTTTTCTGTAAATAGGTAATTATTTATGATAATTCGCAGTATTTTGATAAGAAAAGGAATAGGTAAGCTGGGATCAAGGATTTTAGAAAATGCAAAACTCTAGCTGATTAATTCACTTAATGCTTAGGTAGTTTTGGTAATATATGAAAATTCATTAACACAGATGGTTCACATTCACATGGTTTAGTCATATTTCTTCCCACGTAAAATAATTAGGGAAACTATTTGTCTTCTCAATTACATGTCGAAATGAAAAGTCATACTGTGTAATAAAATGATTATCTGGTTTTCATATTAGGATTCCTTTGTGAAATTGGGTTATAAGAAAAATACATTTGGCATATCCAATTAATGGAGAGGTATGAGGTAAGATTTTGTGTAATTACAAACTACGTTCATTTTTTAGGATAAGAATTATATTTTCTACGGAGCCCATAGTGTTTCTAGTGAAAAGAAAACACTATTGTGAATATATTTGGGCTCGTTGTCAATTTTTTTAAAAAAATTGGCCTTTTTCTTTTAAAAGTACATGCCATTATAATCTGAGATTTCTATTACAAGTCATTTTTATTAAAAATGGGATTATGAAGGTGTTGGACAATTTGTTGTGTTATGTTGATTAATATTGGAAGTGGCATGACCACTGGTTTATTGTCCAGATAAGGAAGGGAGTTTTTGAATTTTGTTTAATTTTATTTTGTTACGGACATTAATTTTATACTCACCATAATAATATTGGCACTCGGATAATATAAACTATGACCAATGAGAAATGGTAAACACCAACACGATATTAGATTTAAATTAATATTTTAATTGATTCAGTTAAGAAATTCATCTTGGATCAACTTCAAAAATTATTTTTTTCGGAATGTCGTATACTGGAACAATAACAAAAAAAAATATTTTATTTCGTATAAAATTGTGAATTTTGTTCAAATAGTCAAATTGTATATTTGACCCGGTTAATATTTTAATAATATTTAAAATTGTTGATTATGCCAACAAACTAAATCCTTTGATTCCATATAAAGAATATTTTCCCAGAAAAATTGTATTATTCAAATATCAAGTTGCCATATAAACATATTTTCTAAATTCCTAATATTACTTATTTAATCAACTAACTAGAAAGTGTAATTTAGAATTATATACAAAATTTATATATTGATGATTGTCATAGAATGAAATTTATTTGTATTTGCCGAATGATGTCAGAAATCCTAAACCCGATCCATTTTCCCTAAACACTGATATGACCACTCTTATTTAAAACCTCGAGCCACTAGCAACAAGAATTGGAATGCAACAATGAAAGATCAATGAATAACAATGAAAAGCTCGTAAACATCGGTGGGTGATTCTATTTCACTATTACACCTTGAACTTATATTTTTGACATTATTGCTTGTTATATCACAATGTGATAGATTTGAACCCATTATATCATTTATAAACACTTTTGATAGTTCAACTGTACCGTAAAGATTGATTCAATCTGTTATCTGATTAAAGTCAAGCCAGCTCAACCCTTATAACCTATTTGATAAATTATACGAATTGCAGTACACCACTATATCCTATTTGATAATGATTCAAACTGTTTTACCATATTGTAGTATACCATGCATGTTATTAAACTTTGGTTTCAATTATCTAATTTGCAGCTGAGCCTGCCATTTTATAACTATTATCAATGAAACCTTGAGTATACCATATAATCCAGGGATTAGAACCGGTAAAACCCCGGTAAATCTATTAGTTTCGAGATCAACTAATACATAGAGGCAAATAAAGGTCATATTAGAAGAAAAGGAGCATAGTTAGCAAGAGAAATGCTTTTCTATTGTTCCTATATTTCAGTTGTAATGCATTTGAGAACCAATAAATTCCTCAGTTATTTGAGTATTTATAATTATTTATGACTTAGTATTTATCTGGTTAACCCTCACCCTCGGTAAAACCAATATTTGATAACATCAACATTTGTCTTCAATGTCATGTTTCCCAATAAATTCTGGTGAATCCTCCAAGTGAGTCCATAGATAAACATAAGGACCATTTTTCCCTTGGTATTCACCTTTTCTGGCACAATGTTGGCCAGACGCGTGAACTCCACTTCATATTCTGTCACAGTCTGTCCCTATTGTGAATTATCTAGGAACCTTCTCCTTATCTCCGTATGAACCTCCGACAGAAAGAAATGGAGTTCAAAACACACCCAAAACTCCTGTATTGTCATCGAATACCTCTCCTCTGACTTGGTAATCGACTCCCACCACTGTAGAGCTTCCCCAACTAGCTTGAACGTAGTTAGTGTGACACCCCGTTTGTTAAAATAACTAGTGGCCAACCCTCTACTAAAATAAAATAGGAATCACATCTGCTCATTCTTAGCATCACTGTCAAAACCAATTAATTACTCACCACTTATTATTAAATTAAGTTGTGTATCAATTTTAATGTTTATTAATGTGACACAAGAACACGATAATCAAACCATAATTTATTCAGACAATAACAAAAGTCCACATTCACATATTAAGTCTAAAATAGTAATTCATTACATGAAACTTAACCAAATAAACCATTGTTATAATATTCATACAATAAATCCCAGTAATGAAATAAAATTAAATATATCTGACTGACATGGGAAACATGTCCAAACATGGAAAAGGATCCTACCTGTAATACGATAATAGAAATGGCTAAACAAAATCCTGTAACATCCCTCAACTGTCACATCTCCGGTACCTTGGAAGATGATCATGCTTGGCATCCCTGTGGTTAAACACCTATAAGGTTTTGAAAATAATTTTTATACGGGTCAGATCCCAAATCCATTTGAAATTTTTTCAATTAATTAAAATTCGTAAATAAATGTGTATCCATTCACTCATATTTTAGTTGGTACCGCACTCTCTCATGAGACAATACGCACCTCTCATATAAAGTGCATATTTAATGTATGCGTTATAATCACCTAGTTATGTTGCCTGCCTAGCTAGTTCCAAGTACCCTTAAATTCCACATACGCTATCACATCCTATGTAATTTATTTATTTTTCCTTCACCTTCGCTAATCATTATAATTCTCAATTATAATTTATTATATCATTTGTAATAACTTTCACTATTTATTAATATTCACATTTTAATTCATCATGCTCGTGTATATTTTCCTGCAAATTTATATATATATTTTATTATCACATCATGCGTACGTATATATCCTTCACTATATATGTATAATCTCCATCCTTAATAACAATAATAATTTATCAGAGACAGAGCTCTACGATGCTATCATAATTCAGGTAATACTCACATCATCCTGGCTATCGGGTTGGGATCTCACGCCAAACTGCGATAGAAAACAATGACGTTGGAGGCATTCATAGGTTCCTCGATAGTGAGCCATAACCATACCCGTAATTACCTTACTTCGAACTTCAACCTTATTAGGCACATGCATGGTGACTATGACCTATGGATAATACTTACCCCGCATTCGCTAGCCAGGGATGATTACCCACTCGCGAAACCTTCGATGTTAGCACTAGAGGGGTATGTTATTATATTCATATAATTATATCTTTCACACAGATATTATATATATAAAATTTCACCACGTGTATATATTCCTCAATAATTTATTTAATCATGCCCATAAAAAATGGAACAAATGCATTATATCCTAATGCTCCAGTATATACCAATTAATTAATTATTTACGTAATTAATTAATCTATTTTCTAATACTATTTATGGGCATGTAATTAATCATCGCTCAAACCTTATCCCAATTTTTGAATTTCCATCATAATTATTCCCATTCCATAATATTCCTCAATTATTCTAAATTCATAACCTGAATAAAAGTCTCCATTAACCCAAGGTTCTACACCCACTTTATTCGATATCCAGAAACATATTAACTTTGAATTTCTTGTATCACCAATCATTTAATTTGTCTCTAGTTAAACAAAAAATAGCCTAATATGAAAAAATAGCCTAATATGAAAAAAAACATATCTCAAAATAGCCCAAAGTTAAAAGCGAACCGATTCACTTTTGCATTCAGTGAAACTCACCCCTTTTTTCTTCCCCAATTCAGTCTCAATCATCCTCAAAATAATATTATACACTACACAATCCATATAGAGTATAAAGGGGACATTTCTAAGATGGTAATCACTTAAATTCAAAAGATTAATCATCAATTCAAGGGATTCATAATTAAAATCAAGAATTGTGTCATTCTTATAACCATAGCACATAATCATTTCCATGTCCCCTTTTCTCTTATCAATATCAATTCTAAACATTTTTTTATTCTCTATCCATATTAATTCTTTAAAATCCTTTATTTTTATCATTTACTATAGGAGGGTGGTGTAACTGGGTCTGAGAGGAACTGAAATTGATGAGGCTTGATCCACTTATGGTTCTAAAACTCTCAGGATAAGCTTTGTGTGGAACCTTCCTGCTCTGGTAAAAATGGAGTAAATGTTATGACGTCTTCCTACAAGAAGATGAACGTCACAAACAATAATAGTAAATTTAAGGGAAAGATCTCCTGAGAATGATGGCGGTAATGATGGGAATGAAAAGACCAGCACTTAGCACTTAGAGAGAGAGCATATATATACACACACACGCACACACACACACACACACACACACACTAGGGTATGACCGTGCTTGAAGACACGATGCTAATTTTCAAAAATATACGTCATTGATAGGACTATAGGCCATATTTAATGAACTTAGTATTCAATCACATCAGTAATGATGATACTCGTTGGACATACGTTAATATATCTATGATCTTTTATTGCAAATATCTGAAATAGATCCCCTTCTTTTAACCTATTTACAAAGCTTCCACTTCTTCAAATATCAACCTTGTGACATGATCTTCAAAATCATCCAACATAAAACCTACAAACATAATAAAGTGAAGATTAACTTGTATACATTCGATAATAGGGCAATGAACATTTGTTCGTCAAGATAAAGGTGTAATAAAGGGAAGTTTGGCCAAAATCATCCAACACCTATTTGTCCACCTGCTTTATAAAAAAACTAAACTAAATTTTTTGGACGAAACCATATAAAACTGCAACGAACACAACAATACAAATCACAAAATTTTATATTCACTCTTTTGTCTAACCACTAACACTCATCCCACATTCATAACATAAAAACAAACAATACAACTTGATATTGCATCGCATCAAACCTAAATATTGCATAATGAGATAAATAAGTATATATACGAAATAAACGTGTAAACAATTTACGGCACTTACAACTTGATATTGCATTAAATAAAACCTTAATTTATTTTTTATCACTAACGCCCAATTTATCTACTGTCAACCAATAAAAGTGTTTAAAACCTAGTGAGACGGATGTCATAAAAAAATATAATGGAAAAATCTAGTGAATCAGGGTAAAAAATAGTAAGACAAAAGGGCAACTTCACAAACATGACCTGGGAAATCCTCAAGATAATGAAAAAACAGCTCTGGCATTGGTCTTGCTGATGTGTCACCACAAAAATCAGCTCCGACACTGACCAAAAACATCAAAAAATTCAGCTCTGCCCTTGAACTATAGAGGTATATGAATTTATAAACAAATTATGATAGTGTATAAGAGATGTTTTACTACATCCATGTCATCTTTGGGATAAGTTTGATAAAAAAATGCTATAGTTATCATACGGATATCAAAATGATATATATTTTTTTGGGGGAACTTATGCTTTTCACAAGCTTGTATATTGCATTGGCAATGCTAAATTTTATTTGGAGATAGGAATATCCCAAAAACAGTGAAATGAACACTATACTCGACGATTGAGGAAAAAATAAGCTCAATTGTGTGTAGAGTCTTTGATTGTTGCAACAACAACAGTTCCATTTATTTCTTTTTCACAACATCACGTAAATCAGATACATGGAGTCCAAAAGAATAGATTTTTCTCTCATTTTCCACTCTTTAAGCCTGAATCGACGCCTCTGCCTTTGCATTCGCGTACCGCCACTACAAGTAATGATTATAAAGAAACTTCAAGGACTTTACTTTGCTGAGACAGATGGTCATGTTTTCTATATGGATAAGTTAGAAATTAAGTGATTATAGGAACTGAATGTTTTATCTATAATTGTTGGCCAAGGTGGAAGTTTGTAAAATCTCTAAAATGCGTAGCTTAATAGCAACATTAATACAACTATGAATATTAGTTAGCTTATTTCCATAAATGGTACTATAATATTCCCAAATAAAATTTGTACAATAAAATTATTCATCTCATCATCAATCTTACATGGAGTAACCTCCCACAATGTCCCTTCGTCTTTAATAATCCTTTCTGTGAGTAGATTCTGAAAAAAGACACAAATATTAGTTGTACACCGAGAACCATCAGGCTAGTTTCCAGTTTTGTCCTTAATCATTTTAATGGTGAGATATTTGTGGTTATATTTGATTTTTGAATTGAAGTATTTATTGTTGGAGTCTCCTCATTAAACTGAATATTTATATCTCCCATAGGTTTCCTATTTTCTCAAAGACAAATGATGTCTCGCTCTAGCCTCGTTCAATAATAACATGTCACATACTAAATTGTTATCAATAAAAGAAATCAGTTCAAGAAAATAAGGCACGACATTAATAGTAATAAAAGAAATCAGTTTAGCATGTTAATCAACAAAGAAATTAAAATGAAAATTAATGAACATTACTGTTATGTCTCATGACATTACGACCAACCCTTGAACCTCCTTGGGCAGACCTTTCCATGTTCGAAAACCCTCCTCCTCATATTGAACCTCTCCTCGTATAAAGAGGCACGAACCACCCAACCCCCCAAAAAATGACCATATATCTCTATAAGATCTTTTTTTACTTTCGCTCCTCTCTCAAACTGCACAGATTCTAACTACTTCATACACTGGGAAGTTTGGTACTGCTATCTCAAATATATGGACCGGAATCACTGTACAATGCGTGTGGGCAGACTAGTGAGGCTAACACTCTTGACCTTATTCTCCGAATGCTTCTAGAACTTCTTAGCCTCGCTGGCATTGATAATCACCCCGAATCTCCTATCCGTCTTTTTAGCCATCAATGGGGTCGTAATCCCCTATTCTTGCAACTACCAAATCCCCTGTTCTTATAACTATTGGTGGGAGCCGACAACAGACTCGTACCTTTCGTCAAAACTCCTAAATAACACAAATGGGTGTAAGGAGCAACTATTTAATTAATTTGATATCCACGGACAGTGATGGTCAAATTGTTCCACATAGTGCTTGTATGTAGGGCAATGCTCCAAGTACCCACAGTATACGACTTATTCCAAGAACAACTTTGAGGTCCTCTTTAAGTGATTTAGTGATATATTTCTAAAAATAGAATTTAGCAAATGAAGTGTGAAACTGTCTGAAGATACACACCATAGAACAATCGATGACTTGCTACACAACCCCAAATGCCTACATCTAAATAATGTCTCCCTAGCAAACCTAAAACTGCGAAAAACATAATACATATATGAACTCGCTAGAAATACCTACCCATTTCAACAATAATTCTAAAGGAAGTGTACCACTTTTCATTCCCGGATAGCATTTGCGACATAAACACATGTTCCAATATAATGCTATTCCCCATAGTTTGCAAAGAGGCCTCTGAGACAAAATAAGAAACACGATTACTTACAATTTGTATTAACAAAATTAGTGAATCAACATATGATTCAGTACTAGGTGAAAACAAATACAACATATGATTTAGTACAGAGTGAAAAAATACAACATATGATTGAAACACATGCCTAGTTATAACATACGATTCAGTACGCTACAACATATGATACTCGACAATGACTCAACAATACAAACTTACCATTTTATGTCACAGCATTAGTTCACACATGATTCTCCAACATATTTCATTGCAAGAATCCACAACCCCAATTGAGTAGTTATTTTCTCACGTGCTCCACAAAATTCAAAATGAGGGTACTACCTTAGGTGCACCTCAAAATGCCTCATGTACTTTGATTATTCTCTATATAGATAACCAGCTCTATATTTAGTACTCGGAGAACCCAAAACCAAAGAAAAGCACCTGCCATATAGTAGTTATGTTATTTGTAAAAATGAAATGAAATGAAAAATGATAAGTTTTGTAAGATTAACCACAAAAAGGTTCAAAAAGACCATTTATTAACTTAGAAACCTCATAATAAGAATTATCCTTAATGGATTGTTACTTATTCTTCCAAAATATCACAATAGCACTTTGATCTTCAAACAACCGAACATTTTGAGTTAATGCTTTCTCAATGGTCCAAGTAGTGCACATAACATCTAACTGAAAATAGAAAGTCACAAACAAAGTGAAACATGTAGTTAGGACCATAATCAGACAACCAACAGCTGAGAAAAAAATAAAGTATAAGCATACCTCAGTGAAAGCAGATTCACCACCATCTCCGACAAATTCATCAAAATGATAAACCTACAATCACAAAATGAAAAGAGAATCTAAATATTAAAAGAAGAATCAAACACGTGTAACAAAGCCATGATAGTTTTATTTTTTTACATTAATAGAGCCGAATCCATCATTGTAAAAAAAAAAAACCACGACACAACATCTCATCTCCTCACTAAGTTAGAATCATCCAAACATAGATAAATTAAAACCCATGATACATTATATAACCCCATGTGAGTTAGTGTAAAATATATTACTCAGCAGAGAAATGTATTAATCTAACAATAATTTCAAATAAACAAATAATAATTTGAAATTAATATGAAATTAAAACCCCCATACATGTATTAAGAACATGTACCAATTGTTTATACCTGTAAAAATCGTGGAGATATATATATAAGTAAGAACATTATATTAAACCATAGCTTCTTATATGTAAAATCCAAAATCCATAGCTTCTTGATTCCACCTCAAACTCTAGCATACCTGAAAATTATAAATAATAAACATCAAATCCCCTAAAACAAAAAATGAATATAAGAAATACATTGGAAGAACTTTGAACATTATTTTTTCAAGAGGGGAACTTCCATATGAAGAAAACCTAGATCTATAACCAAGAAAACCTGAAACTAGTGAACAAAAATATCAGGGTTTAATATTCATACCTCATCAAGAAGAGAAGACATGGTGTGTGTGTGTGTGTGTGTGTGTGTGTGTGAGAGAGAGAGAGAGAGAGACGAAAGAGAGAGAAATAGATGGTAGGTTTTTTTTTAGCTCTGATGAGAGAACGGGAGAATCAGAGGTTTGTGTGAGAAATGAGAGACAGTGTGAACAAATTGATGAAGTAACTTTCACCAAAGTACGCCTAATTTTGAATTGAAGTGTAAATTTGCTAAGTAAAAAAAGAGGGGGAAACCAAATAATTGAGGGCAAAAGAGGTAGTTTTGGAAAAATTCATATTAATGACATCATAGCTCTATCTTATGACATACATAAATTTTCTATTTTATTATATATATATATATATATACTAGGGGGTGACCGTGCCTGAAGGCACGCTGATAATTTTGAAAAGCATAAAGTCGTGTCTTGATGCAATAGCAAGTGCTCTCGCCAAAACTACAGTTGGTCTCGAGTTCGAAACACGAAAGCAGCTTCTTCATGAAGAATTTTTTTTCAAAATATCAAATCATGTATAATTTAAGTCTAATGTTTTTATAAAAAATATATAATCGTAAACAGTTTAAATTTTTGGATAGAATTTCCTTTGTTTATAGGATTATCTGCTCTTTATAAAAAAAATAAAAAATACACCCACAACAAAACTAATAGTTTGTAATTCAAATATAATATCATTATCTATTTATATTTGGATAACATGTGGAGTACATATTTCTAGTTACTTTCACATTTTGGAAGGGCCAAACAACATTGTATAGAATGCGTCTAGTTAAAATAAATATTTTACAAAAGAAATAAATAAGTACTCAATATTACCAACATACATCATCTTGATTTATGAAAACACTTTTGAAGAAAAAAGAAAAAATGGTGGGTGCTCGATCTACCAGTTTCCAATCTTCCATCCCACTAAATATCATTGTCATCGTCTTTTATATAATGGTGCCAACGTCCATATAACGGGAGCTACTGCACAACGACACTTCTGGTCAGTCGATTAGCTCCTTAAGCACGAACTACAAATAGATAATAACAATAATAATTATTATAGTAGTTATTATAATAATAATGATTTTTATCGTCATGTAAAATTCACATTAAGTAAAAATGTCTGAATATCACCTATGCGGAAAATTCAGCAAGCAACGGAGTCTTAACTTCTTTAGGGAATCAATCTTCAAAAGGCCTCCAAATCGATCTGTACACATTTGACTATTAAACAAAAAACAATGCATTGCTATAATAAAGAAAGCAAAAAAAAACATACAGTGGGCAACAATAAATAATTACACTTTCCATTTAGCTATTATTGAGTTGTAATTCATCTGAACAAATATAATGAAATAAATATACAATTAAAAAGGAATACATACAATGGGCAACAATATCTCGAAACAATACATTTGTAAGGTTATACATTATACTTATAAGGTTATACAATATAGAGCAAGGTTATAAGCACGGAGATTCCAGGCAATATCTTAAAAAAATATCTTGTTTTGGATGAAAACTAAGATTATATACAAACTGAGCATAAAATTATGATTAAATTATACTTATTTACGTGCATGTGGACAAAATAACAAATAAATTAACAAATAAAATTAGTAAAAACACCAAAAAATAACAACCACAACCCCACAAAACATTAAAATTTACGAATAAGAACATCATTGGGGAGAATTAATCCCGATAAAGGGACATGAGGTTGTTGTATAGTAGCATCAACTGCAATAAGAATATAGCAGCACCAACTACAATAAGTATGTATCTCATTCTTTTTTTACCCAAGAAAAGGGGGAAAAGTCTTGAAAACTCAATGAATATATTTCTTACAATATATGCTTAATATTTACCCATAATGGAAGTACCAGCTCTAATGTGCTTTTACTTTGGGTGTAATACAATTCAGCTAAAGCACAATGCTAAAATTTTAATTTTGCATCTGATACACATTGTGGGCAGCACATCAAGTCCTCTAGACTCATGGACGCAATGTTAGCCAAACGTGAAAACAAGTCCTTCAAAGTAGTTATAAAAGAGTCCCAAAACCGACCATGATTAGGCAATGCTCCATAGAAAGAACCAATATTTTCAAGTAGTTCAGTGAGAAGAATGAAATGTCGACCTTCGTCATGATAGCTCTGAGGTTTACTGCGGCTTTTGAAAGACAAAGCTATTGTAGTGAATGGGGTTGTTTTTACTGCTTATGAAATAGCTCTGAGGTGCCTATTCAACAACAATCATGTATCGAGTCTTCCATATCAATACAAATGGTTGATTACATTTATAATATTTATAAACACCGTATGCATACTTGAACATGCTCCATAATCAATTTTCATGCATACTTATAAAGACCACAACAGGGATTTGCTTAGTGTTATTTCTGTAAAGATTCTCATTTTGAATTGCTTCAAAAATTTTGCGCTTCAGTTCATCTAGAATCCACAACTTCGTAAAATGATGTTTTTCTAATCCATGACAAACACAATATTGAAACTATGGGGTTTACCATTTTCATAATGCCTTCTTACATAGATCATGTAATTCAGTTCGTTTTCCCATCATTCTATATTTTTCAAATTAACTTGTGTGGGAGATTTTCTATTGTGATGTATTCATTTTTAATTCACCTATTTATATTAACGGATGTTAAAGCATTAAATCAGAAGAACTAATCCTGACCATGTCAATTCTATCCATGTGATCATAGACGCATTTGATTTTCTCTTAATCTCACAAATCATATGAACTCTATTTGATTGATCAGGTGCAAAAAAGCCATTGTAATGAATTTGGAGGGATGGTAATGTCTCTCCTTATTTTCGTTTCAAATGAGATGAATGACAGTAAAAATAGTTGAGCCATGTTAGAGTCAACGTACTTTATCCTATCTTTAAATTTTATAGAGTATCAGTTAAAAAAAAGAGGGGAGCGAAAGAGGAAGATAATAAGGTTAATCCTAACTGCTAAAATCTACAAAAAAATTACATCAATTAACTAAATGTCAAACATCTAGAAGACCAACAACAATACTCGGAGTACTTTTACTTGCAAAAAACAACAAAATTTTTGTTGGTAATTTACTCGGGCATGTTATGTGAATAGTTTAAGAAATATAGAATCACGGAGAAGAAACAAAAGAAAGCATCTTAGCTCAACCAAGTAGTTTGACAATAACATACCTTAAGGAGAACCAACTATTGCAATTTCTGCAATCTCAATAAAAAGCTCTGGGATCCTGAAAGAATTAATCTTGAGCCTCACTCAGTGTTGAGTGATTGAAATAACATCTTAGTATAAGAACCACTTAGAATTTCATAGCTGAGTAAATGTAAATTAATATTCCAAAGGCTCTCATACAATGGGAATCACAGGGGTTGAAGGATATATGTTTATTTACTATAAAAGCTGACATTCTAGTTGCTACAAGAGTTTATATCATTAGTAATTGACACGATTGTAACCTGCTGCAGACAGAGAGAGAGAGAGAGAAGAGACGAAGAGATGTAGAACAGAGGGTGCTCCGACAACATTTATGATTGCAGGGACCTTGACTTAATACAAAGAGAACCAACGTTTATGATTGCAACGACGAAGAGAGAAGAGACTAACAAATTCAATAGGAAGTGTATAATATATTCCAATATACATATCCTTGACTTATACAAAAAAGAAAAGTCAAGGTAATACCACATAATAATAATAGGACATCAAACATAAATGACATTTTATTTTTACTTTATATCTTGGGATATTCAGTCCTGTTAGAGGACTCGAAACTTTACATTACATAATGATCTAGCCATGAGTGTAAATTAACTTTGATGAATACAATATTTATTGAACCAATACTCGAAGTCATGCTAGTAAATGCCAAACTATTTGTGATCGTCAGCTCAACTATCTGTGACATGAAAAATGATAGAGCAAGAAAAGTATATACCTCCATAGATTCATTCACCGTCGGCTCAACCATCCATGACACTAGACGTGCAACTCCAAGAAGTCATTCTAAACTTTCTAAGAGTTGTGCATTTTTTTTTAACTGTACAGAAAAGAGGAATTTAAAATTTCCTCTAGTTGAGCTAATTGCAGAAGCCCAAAAAATGGAATTTGTCAAAAAATGAAATTTGACAAAAAATAGAAAACATGAAGTTATTAACCTATTACAAAAAATGGAATCTTCCAATACTGGTCTGTTGGATCCCTTGATGAACCATATTATTTGTAGTTCCTTCCCTCATAAATGATACAATCGAAATACTAAACATCGTTAAATTATAATATGTATATATGCATACTTCTTTACAATACTATCTTGGTATTTCTTCACGCAAACATTTTTACAATACTATCTTAGTATTGCTTCACGTAAACATCTTTACAATACTTTCAATTACTGATCTTAAAATAGAACTACCTAATTTCAAATCAGAATATAGAACTTACTGAAAATCCCACGAATTGAGTGATGTAGTAATAAAAAAGAAAGATACTCAACACTAAAACCCAAAGATTGAATCTCATATTTGAGGTAAAACATGGATATGGAGGGAAAAAATAGCATATATGAGATCCATTTTAGTATTAGTACTAGGAATGCTGATGATCATGTATCCGCATATTTGGTATCAGGTACCAACATACCATGTGTTAGGTATTAGTAGCATATCAACATATATAGTATTAGGAGTTTTCTTTTTTTCAATCATCTTGCTTGCAAGTTGTAACATCAATGCATATCAAGACTGATATTGAAATTCATACCTGGAATAGAGGTCGCAATTGATACCTAATTTTAAGCTATGTTGGCATTCGAACTATAGGTGGATACATCTTTCCCTATAAATAAATTTGGTGATATCATCGTTGTTATCATCGTCCTTTCACCTATGTTGATTTTGAGCCACTTCAACCCATCATGATACTTCATGAACATCGTCCTTTCAACCCATCAAGATGCTTCATGAATATGTTGTCACAAACCCATCTAACCAGGTTTAAGATCTTATATGATCAGTTGTTGATTAAGCATCACCTCCAAAACCTACATCATTAATACACATACACAATTACTTTAGATTAGTGCCTTGAGTTGTAGCTTGAAACTTAATTGTGACGTAGATTTGAGACTAATAATGTAGCTTTAAACTTAATGGAGATATATTCACCTCCATAAATACAATTTTCAGTACACTGATCTATGTGATCCCATGGACATAAAGGAACCCTATAAAATTTGTATAACTGTGACACCCCGTGCAATTAAATATCAGGTGATTAGTCCTTTATAAAATTTATAACAGAATGTTCGGTTGGTTCATTCTTAGCATCACAGTCGAAAACTTAAATCCATTTAATTACCTAACATTTAATTAAGCTAGTGTCAAAACATTTTCAATTAAACTTGAAACCAATTAATTCATTTAATAAACTTCTGAACATGCAATTATATCATACACAAGAATTGAATGATGACTGAAACAATTTTTGAATAATTAAGACTGGACAAAATCTTCCAGTTCAAAGTAACAAACCAAACCAAAATAAATACTCAAACCAACTGAGAAGAACTACAAAGTAAAATGAGTACAACTCTACTAATGAGAGTGGGCGACATATGCCCTAACTGAGATATCTCAACTAGGAACTGAAAGAAATGAGAGAAGCATCTAATCTCAAATAACCCGTAACTTCCACAACAACTGCAGCTCGGCAAACCATCCAAGTAACTAGAACCGGTGTCCCTGTGGCTGGGCACACACACACACACACACACACACACACATACATATATATATATATATATATATATAGAAAAAAAGAAAAGAGATGCAAGAAATGGGTCAGAGCCCGATGTGTAAAAATATTTGTTTTAGCAAGTATTTAAAACTGCATTAAATCAAGTATTATATGCATGTTAGTTCAAACTCTCACATGAGATTCTCACCTCTCGACTAGTGTGAATGCTTAACGTACATCTAATCCAACCTAGCCATCTGACACATTTCTAATTAGGTGAAAGGCTTATCCATCTAACTACCCCTCGTAGTATTATTCCGATTTTTGATCTCAACATTTATCATTTTAAACAAGTGTTATCACACTAAAGTCAAGTATTCACTATTTACATTACTGAAGATTTCACTATCTTAATTATCCGATATTTTCTCATTTTAGATATACCAAAAGCATACATATATATCTTTCACTATTATATATATGCATTTACCCAATCTTAATAGCCTACAAGTATCATGTTGTAAGTATAATAAAAGTATATATAGATATCCACCACTCATTATATATATACTAACACAGGACCCCAAGACTATACCTTTAGTGCATTGCATACTCTGCTATCATGTCCCGGTACCTCTCGTACTCAAATAAGGACTATCAGTTCGAAAGTCTCCCACAAACTATATATACAAAACACACATAAGTAGGGGAACATAGCTCACATATCTATGGGTCACGCACATACCTACGCTCCCATAGTCAGCAACTTACCAACTCACAAGTAACTCTTCACAGTCCTATGTTCTGAGATACAAGTCAAAATCCCCTCAGGATAAGACTGTCTCTACACCACCTCCCGTGATAGCAAGAAGCTAGGTATGTCATACACATAATTCTAGCAAGTAATAGGTATTCACACAACCCATCCAATCAAATAGTATACACAACCAAATGTCATTTTCTATACGCAGTATTATTATCACTAAATACTATGAACGTATTTTAAATTACGGTATTCCCTCTCTTGTAATATATTTCTAAGGATAATATGTCACCCGAAAACCCTTAATACATAACCATAATAAGTCCCACAATTAACCATAATTTTATTCTTAAGTTCCATATCGTTAGATCTAATATCATAAGTATTTATCACATAATACTTTCGACGCATTTGCAATTACGATTACCTCTCTCTCGTAATATCCAAGGTAATCTCAACCTCCCGAATAGCTAAATCAATACACCTAAACAACTCCCAATAATTCTGCACTATTTTGCGTTCATCGAACACTAACTTTCATCACTTAAATCAACCATTAACTAACTTAGGGTAAAATAGGTAATTTCTTAAAAATCATAAATCTCGCTCGAACCAGAAGAGCATCTCGCTCAAACGACTTCGCGCGACAACCCATCTCGCGCGAACGACTTCGCGCGACCTGGCGCTGTTTCGTCTTCAACCTTTGGCAGTCTCATTTTTCACCATTTTTCAACTCTAAAACCTCTAAAATATCATCCCAAACTCCAATCAATTATTTCCCAATCGAATCCTAACATTTGTAAATGAATTCTAACAACCTAGAATCATTAAATCATCACCAATCATTCATATAATCTGAAATTCCCAATTTTATTATCAAGAACCCTAGTTCTTTAATTAATATGCATAACTTCAAATTTAACACGGATTTGTTCATAGAGATCATCCAAATTACATAGGAGTCATACTATCTACATATGGTATTCAAATCCTTATCAAATCAGCCCCAATTTATGATATAGTTCTCCAATTTCACTCAAATTTATGATATAGCTTTTTAGTTTTGATAGTTTTATTTTTTTAGGGGTTACTGATTAAACACAAACAAACCACTTACACCCGATTCCATACACACCCACACACCATTTCCCTACACCCTCACCCCACACTATCATCCTTCAACTTTCTTCTACCTCACACCCACCATCTCTCTCATGAACCCCATTAACAACCAAACCTTATTCTCCTACCACTCCAACCAAAATCCCCATAAACCAAACTTAATACCCCATTAGTTGTAATACACAATATCCGAAATCGGGTATACCCCTTTTCCTACCCATCACCAAATCCGTCCACACCTCTTCCAAGCACGACCCTCATTCCAACCTGCCATGGTCGACCTATTCCGGTCTGCTCCTGTGCGAGCCAATAGCCGCCGAAAAATCCTAAAAACCGGTGACCCCAAATCTGGTGACCCTCTAAACCACCATCGCCATGGCCGACCAACCCCAGACCTACCCTGTTCGAGACCCAGCTTTAACCCGTGATCCACCGAACCCACTTGAACCCAAAAAAAACCCAACCCAATCCCGAACCTCGCAGACCCGCGATTGTACCTGCCAAAATTACCCGACTCCTTCTATCCCAATAAAAGTGGAGCAACCTCCCTTATCTCTCCCTTTACCAGCAAATCACAAAATAAAAACCCATGAAGTCTTTGACTCATCCAAATGAGATTCCGAGAAAATCTCCTAACAAAACCAACAAAAAAAATCCTGGATCAATAAAGAGAAGGAGCATCTCATATATAAAGAAGACTCTGAACGAAACAAAAGGAGAGGCGCAGAGAGAGAGACACAATGTATAATATGTACATAGTAGGTACATAAAAAATTTTAAAAAATACAAAAAAAATTAGTTTAGCTTTAGGATAATTTTTAGGTTTTGGTTTCTACTCTTATTTTTGTAATCAAGTGCTGAAAATTGTGAAGAAGTTGGACGCATGTCAAGGCGCATTTCAAGACAAATTTGTGAAAAAAATTGCGTAGTGTATTTCTACATTCTCTTTTCAAGTTTATTTCCTTCTTGACATATTATTTATTGTTGTTTATGCACACATGAGAATGTTTAGCTAAACACCCCATTCAAGGGGTGGGATGCACTGCGAATGATATTAATTTAATTACTTGATTTATTTATTTTTATATTTCTAGGTAAATTAATTTTAACTGTCACCAATTAATTTATGTAACGAGAGTTAGTAAATTAATTGAACGAATTAATGTTTGAATTTAGGAATCGAACTAGAGATAGGTTTTTCCGAAATTTGAATATTAATTCGGTGTTGAAATTTAAAGATTGCTATTGTTTTCGTTAAATTGATCCTAGCGGGTAATTTTCTGAAAATAGTATAAGTCCTATTTTTTCATTGTGAGACATTTTTAAATTAATTTTCTGAAAAAGATTTTATTAAATTTATAATTTTAATAACCGTTACATTATTGATTTAATATTATCTCAAAATATTTCAAAATTAATAAATTGAGAAATTAAAATAATTGAAAATGCAGTGTAATCCCATCTCTTGACCTTCTAACATTTTTCACACTTGGTTGCACATTCTTTTTCATTATTTTGTCATTTTATAATTTTTAGCATTTGTTAGTTAATTTTTCCCTTCAAATTGTTTTAAAAAAAATAAAATGAACAAAAAAATATTTTCATTAAAAAAATTGGAATTACACGTTTTCACATTATTTGTTTCACCTTGAAAGTGGGATTGATACCCGTACTTACCGCAATACAAGTTATTTTTAGACAAGTTTTGTAGGTACTCAAAGTAATTTTGAGAGTGGCTTTTTCACTACAACGATACATACACAAAAAGATAATTATCAAATGGCGTCGTTTCCGCTTTCTTGACGTGGAGACATGATTGAAGACTTGTAATTTTATTTATCTATTTTTTTAGTGTTGTTCTTCCTCCTCCCTCCTCCTTAGACTGGTTATATAGGGTTTTTGAATATTGTGTATTTATTTAGGGTGCATATTGACACCATATTATTTTGTAATAATTATTCCATTAAAAATAGCGAAAAGGGAAACCGGACAAGGTAGAGAGAGGGAATCCAAGGACGAGGATTTTTAAAGCCTCTCTAGTTTTGATCGGTATGACTCTCGGGGATGAATGAGATAGGCAAGATCTCCCCCCGATCGACTCAACTCGGTCTTCACCCCACGTGTGTAAAAGCCGTGGGAGGTATAATTATTTTATCCCTCGCGACTCTCCTGCCAGCGAGTTCAATTTTTGTGTGATTAATTGCTCCTATGTGCTTTTAATTTCTACATCGTACTTAAATTGAATGGCTTGATAAATTAATTTACCTAAGACCTGGACTCGGTTATTGCAATGAGAAGGGATTTCATCACCCAACTCACTCGCTTATCCATTGTGTGCTACCCTAGCTGCCATTAAATTTAAAATCAATCAACTAGCTAGCCCCGTAGGAACACATTTTTGCAAAAGGCGATCACAATTTCGTGAATTTGGTTGCCTGTGGACTTAATTAAAATTTGACTACCCATTTCACTAATTTTAAAGATAATAATTGGCTACGTGCTCGTTAGGATTTTTTTCTTAACTCGTGTATGTCCAATTCAATTTTTTCGGTAGTAAATTTTGGTTAGTTCATCCAAATCACGAGTCCATTTTCTCCCCTTTTTCGAAAAATCCCAAAAATATTTTCCTGTTTTTTAAAAATATTTTCAAAAATCCCAAAAATATTTTTTTTCCATATTTAAAATACCAAAAAGATTTTTCTTTTCTTATTTTCAAAAATCACAAAAAGATTTTATTTTCTTTTGAAACATATTTAAAAACCAAAAAATATTCCTCTTGTCATGGCCGAAGAACGTCCTTTACGGGAATACTTTGGCCATTTCAGATTCTCCCAAAGTTTGTTTGATGATAAGCCCGAATCGAACCTTCATTCATTAATTGATGGATTTAAATCTCAAACACACACTGTTGATGCTCGTGTGTCGTCCATGCCCAAATCTCCTCCTCCACCACCTCCGGTGATGAGTGTCAACCCATCCCATGCTTCGTCGTGCAGACACTGCTTTCTGGTGGACCATTTCTCCCATGAGTGTCCATTTATATTCTCTCCATCTGACCCCACTATGGAACATGTGCGTCCATATGACACTGTTTTGGAACCACCCTCGTTGTATTCTCATGACATATCCAATGTCAAGCGGTATGAGTACACCAGCTATTCATGGCTGCCTGATCACCCTTCCATGCAATATGAATCCCAACACCATGTTGTGGATCCTTACGGTCTCCAATAGTCGTCATTGCCACCTCGTGCGCCTCATATCTATCAGTCCACTTATTATGCTCCTCATACTGATCACCCTTTTGTCTCTCACGGAGATCATTCTCCCGTGTATGATCAACTTGACCCTATTCCCCACACTTCATATGAGTATTCTCCACATCCTAGTGTTTCTAGCGAGTTGTGTCAACCTCAGCCACCACCACCACCCACCGATATCTCCCCACCACCTTGCATATCCGCTCTCGAGAGAATTTTGCAAAAGTTTGTGCACACTCCTCATCTCAAAATGAATCCCTTCAACGGCTTGAACATAGGTTTACTGCATTTGAGTGTGCACACGAGTCGGATTTTCTCCCTAGTTAACCCATTGTTGGCCCCACGTGGAGTGATGATGTGTCGTCTAGTGCCATTGATTTTGAGTGTGACCAACTCTATCATCCTGAGAATCTTGAAGTTGAGACCACCCAGTGGTCCCGGCACCGAGTTGACGATTGTGTTGACCTATCCCTTGATTGTGAGACTGATCAAACACCACCCTATCCTTTCGAACCCACAATTGAGGTTCACCTTTCCCCTTACATAGAATCCTTATTTTTTCCTAAGCCTACACCTATTAATCCCACTGCGTGTGTTCCCGAGGAACCACTTCATCCTAGGTTAGCTCCGGCTAGGAGTGCTACCCACTGTCCTGATATTGCATCCGAGTTGGTCCCCACCTCTCTTGATATGGATCCTACCCTATCATATGTGCCTCCCTTAGAGCCAAATATTAATGTAGATTCATCTATCTCGGATCTTAAAGCATCGCTAGACCTTTTGACCACCGCGAATGGTGACGTAATGGTGTCTAAGTTGATCACTCCCTCATTTATTTCCACCCTTCCTTCTGTGAGTTCCCTTGAGGATCACTCCACGCCTCATGAGGAGTGTGTGTCTCCTACTCGTAAGTTAGATTATCTTCTCCCACCCTTTGTCCCACCCGATCCACCCACTGTCCCTTCCACCCCACGACTTGGTTTGTACCTTGTTATTTCCCCTCACTTGTTCCCATCTACGTATTTAGGTCCTCACTTACATCCATCCTCCGCCCTAGTTCTCCACGATCCCATTTGTGCACTTTTCCTCAACCCCACCATCTGTGTGAGTATGCATGATACTCTCCTCATACCTGACACCGAGCTTGTTACGTTATGCACACAACTTCATTGCGATGTTGATTTTTTCCATTGACAGCTCCCTGGTGTGTCACGATGCGACCATTATCACCGTCCATTTATAAAATGATCGTGCACTTTCTTTGAGACCCGCCCCCTTTTTTGTCGGCCTGTGATTTTCATAGTTCCTATCCTTAGGGTGAGATTGGTTCGGTATGGTTGAATATGTTAAACTTAGCACTACCAGGAGGCAGCCCGTCGTTCATTATTTCTGAGTATGAGTCTTACCCTGTTTGGGGGTGGTGTTTCACACCAGCCAATGATTTTCACATGCTTTATAGACTTCTATATTTTTTGTATCACATCTATTCTTCAGGTTTCATCTATGCTCTAGAGTGCGGTACATTTCACTAGTGGTTCATTATGGTAATATCTTTCCTCCCTTGAGCTTTTATTTTTATATATGGATTTAAACATCGAGGAAAATGTTCTCTTTTGTTTGGGGGTGGGGAATTTATCAAAATCATACCTCTTTTGAAAATTTTCAGAATCAAGTGATTTGAAACTTTTTGTGCAGTTAAAATAAATTTTTATGAAATGATTTGTCCATCATCCCTCTTTTAGAAATCTCGAAATACCCGTTCTCAAACCCAAAAATTACGCTTTTACCCTTAAATTAATTAATACCTCTTAAAGCGTACTTGCACCATGAATTCCTAAACTCGGTAATTTTACACTATCAGGTTTAAAATCAAAAGTTGAAGAGTAAATATATTCTCAAGAGAGCCTTAAAAGATCACTAGTAGAGACTTAAACCCGTGAGATTTGAGCTTTTAACCTTTTTGAGGGTTTTTACGTATCTCTGAGTCACAATATGACTCAACTTTCTTTGGATATCGCATTTAGTCGTTGTATGATCTCATTATTTTTTCAAATTTGGCTAAATCACTGAGAATGACATTACTTACGAGTTGTAAGAACATGTGTCTTGTAGTTTATCCCGAGCACTAAACCGATTTTCCATACACTTACCATTTTCCCTATCACATTATCATTTACCCATTATCATTTTCCCTATTACCCTTATCCATATGTCCCAAATACCTTCCATCATTGCCATCGTTTTTTAGAGAAAGAGTGTTTGAAATTTCCAACGTAAATTGTCTTCATCTGTGTTATGAAAAGAAAAATGTATTGCAATATAATTAAAAAAAATAGAAAAAAAGCAAAGAAAGAAAAGAAAAATAGAAAAGAAGAAAAAGAAAGATGCGATCATAAGTTCAAAAGATGAAGACAATAGTTAATCAAAGTGTGTCACATTCTTCTCAAAATACCACATCATATCATTCATCTTCTTCACTTTTCCTTCATACCTTACATAAACCTCATTTTCACCATTGGTAAAATGTTCGGGAAAATGAGAAGATTATATGGTGAATAGCTCGACATTCTTGACCTAGTGGTTTGCATTCCTTCATGAGATCAGATTTTCTTTCATGTATCCGTCATTTTATAGAAAGTGTGTGAGACGTTTGAACTTGCTTACATTTACTCACCTCCTCATACACTAGAGAGATACACTTACCAAATTCTCAGAGAGTTCGATTTAGAGACAGATATCTAGTGAGAATTGAAGTCAAAACATTGATTCTATATAGGCGATCTAAGAATTACTCTAATGACACTTAAGATTGTTTCACATTAACACATGCTGAGTTTTAGGAAGGATTACGTTTTTTGGTATTAAGTAATTTCATCACATTTTGATAATTGAATACGGTGTTCCTTGATGTCCTTTTAAAGTTGTGTTGTATAGCGTTTCATAATCTACTCAGGTACAACATTTAAATAAGTTTTTGAATTTTGTGGGTATATTCACTGCAAACCCTCACGAGACACCACTCGTCCTGTAGGTCAACCTATAGGTTTAATGACATGTTGAACATGCTAAGTGCAATCGCCAGTGCCTGCGAAAGTGGCACACTTTTGGTTACTTATCTCTGTTTTCTCTCTAATTTTTTCTCGAGGACTAGTAATGTTCTGTTTGGGGGTGGTGTGATAAGCACCCAAAAATATCTATTTTATACCCCGAATTGATGCATTTTAGTCGCTCGTTTTTAATAAAAATGTTATTTTGTTCGTAGTTATTTATTTCTCAGGTCAATACGCAGTTGCGGTACAAATAACGCTAAATCAGTACAATTGCAACTCAATAGCGGTAAAAAATGTGCATCGAAGAAATCAAAGGGGACCGTGAAGTCTGAAGTCCACATTAAGCTTGCTCAAAAGAGTTTCGATGTTCTGAATCACTCCCGTAACCCTAATCTGAACCTACACCGAGCCCTGACCATTCCCCAGGCCCGGTGTGTGTTGAGTTTGTACCCTTATTATTTTTCTAGATTTTTATTTTGAGTCGTTTTACTTTTAGGGTTTATTTTTTATTTATTTAGGATTTTTAGGTTTTATTTAATATTTTTATATTTTACTAGTATATTTTTATTTTATCTTTATTTTTATTAGTTATTAGTTTTATTTTTATTAGGACTTGATTTTTTAGGATTTCATTTATTAGTTTTATCTGATTTTAAATTTTTTTAGGATTTTAGTTTTTAGTTTAATAGAATTTTAATTTTTATTTTCTTTTTATTTTCATTTTTTAATTGAGTCTTTATTTTTTTTAAATAGAAATTTAATTTATAGATTTTTAGTTTTGATAGTTTTATTTTTATTAATTAGTTTTATTTTTTTTAGGGGTTACAAATTAAACACACACAAACCCACTTACACCCTATTCCATACACACCCACACACCATTTCCCTACACCCTCACCCACACTATCATCCCTCACCTTTCTTCTACCTCACACCCACCATCTTTCTCATCAACCCCATTAACAACCAAACCTTCTTTTCCTACCACTCCAACGAAAATTCCCATAAACCAAACTCAACACCCCATTAGCTGCCATACACAATATCCGAAATTGGGTATACCCATTTTCCTACCCATAGACAAATCCGGCCACACCTCTGCCAAGCACGACCCTCATTCCAACCTGACATGGCCAGACTTATTCCGGTCTGCCCCTGTACGAGCCAATACCCGCCGGTAAATCCCAAAAATCGATGACCCCAAATCTGATGACCCTCTAAACCACCATCGCCATGGCCGACCAACCTCGGACCTACCCTGTTCGAGACCCAGCCTTAACCCGCGATCCACCGAACCCACTTGAACCCAAAAAAAGCCCAACCCGATCCCGAACCTCGCTGACCCACGATTGTACCTTCCAAAATTACCAGACTCCTTCTATCCCAATAAAAGCGGAGCGACCTCCCTTATCTCTCCCTTTACCAACAAATTTCAAAACAAAAACCCATGAAGTCTTTGACTCATCCAAATGAGATCCCAAGAAAATCTCCTAACAAAAAAAAAAAACGTGGGTCAATAAAGAGAACGAGCATCTCATATATAAAGAAGACTCTAAACAAAACAAAAGGAGAGACACAGAGAGAGAGAGAGACAATGTATAATATGTACATAAGAAAATTCAGAAAAATACAAAAAAAAATTAGTTTAGCTTTAGGATAATTTTTAGGTTTAGTTTCAACTCTTCTTTTTGTAATCAAGTGCTGAAAATTGTGAAGAAGTTGGACGCATGTCAAGGCGCATTTCAAGACAAATTTGTGGAAAAAATTCCGTAGTGTATTTCTACATTCTCTTTTAAATTTTCCTTCTTGACATATTATTTATCATTGTTTATGCACACATGAGAATGTTTGTCTAAACACCCCATTCAAGGGGTGGGATGCACTGTGAATGATATTAATTTATTTACTTGGTTTCATTAATTTTATATTTCTAGGTAAATTAATTTTAACTGTCACCAATTAATTTATGTAACGAGAGTTAGTAAATTAATTGAATGAATTAATGTTTGAATTTAGGAATCGAACTAGAGATAGGTTTTTTCGAAATTTGAATATTAATTCGGTGTTGAAATTTGAAGAATGCTATTGTTTTCGTTAAATTGATCCTAGCGAGTAATTTTCTGAAAATAGTATAAGTCCTATTTTTTCATTTTGTTACATTTTTAAATTAATTTTCTGAAAAAGATTTTATTAAATTTATAATTTTAACGAGAGTTAGATTATCGATTTAATATTATCTCAAAATATTTCAAAATTAATAAATTGAGAAAATAAAATAATTGAAAATGCAGTGTAATCCCATCGCTTGACCTTCTCACATTATTTCACACTCGGTTGCACATTCTTTTTCATTATTTAGTCATTTTATAATTTTAAGCATTTGTTAGTTAGTTTTTCCCATGAATTTGTTTTAAAAAAAATAAAATAAAGAAAAAAATATTTTCATTAAAAAAATTGGAATTGCAGGTTTTCACATTAATTGTTTCACCTTGAAAGTAGGATTGATACCCGTACTTACCGCAATACAAGTTATTTTTAGACAAGTTTTGTAGGTACTCAAGGGAATTTTGAGAGTGACTTTTGGACTACAACGATACATACGCAAAAATGATGATAGTAGTTGAGGTTATAGGGTATATTCAAGAATGATGATAGTAGTTGCGGTCACCCCTATTATGGTAAAGACGGCTAGGGCACAACATATGACTTCCAGGTACTGTTATAGTAGAAAGTGGAGTCAGATTAGACTCACCCAACGTTGTTGGATTGGGAGAGAGTCAGACGAAACATTAAAGATAACCAATAGTGAAAATTCTAGGAATGCGAAAATGGTGTGTGTTTGCCAACGAAGGTAAAATATCCAAAGGCTTGGGCATATGTCCGAGTGTGGCTAGCTTGAAGTGAAATTTGGGGTAAAAAAATTCTTGGATCTTCGGAGCAAAGTTATAAGGGTAGGAGTCAATCACCACATTTATTAGTGGAATGTTGTGTCAATGGAAGGATATTAGGTATTGTTTAACCTCAAGTTCCTTCATCAGATGTTCAACACAAGATGCGAACGTTGTTCTGAACTCACACGAGAGGGCAAGACAGAGGTTCCTTTGTGTAAAAGAATTTAATTAATTAGCGAACCTTGCACCGGATGAAGTAGGTACAATGGAGAAGAGGATGTTAAAGTGGGAAATTAACTCATAAGAAGAATTGCTTACACTTATGGGGTCAAAGAATTTAGTTAGAGAGTAAGACTGGGTGAAACGGTGTTAGGGAAGCACCACAAGGGGGATACCCATCAGGGGACCCATTTAAATTATTCGGATAGATGATTTTTAACTAAGCGATGGTGAATTCAGTAAGGACTGTTGAAGCCTATAGCATGATCCTTAGGGACAACAAAGTTGAGGGAACAACATAGGTAGCCATCAGAATTGAAACTATTAAAGTCCGAGAAAAGGACAACCCTAACATGTTCTGTATGACTGGAGATAAGTGGATTATGTGTCGAGGTATTCTGTGGAGAGTAAAACCCCATGTGTTAAATTTTTCAAAAAATGAGTAACTGAACAAGGGTATGGTGCCTATCAAGGGCAATGGTTAATGTAATTTTTGGTTTGATTTGGAGAGGCGTGTTATATCCAAGAACCATTTGAGCGGCCAGGTTGATTGTCAAGGTATAAGTATGACTTTTACCGTCAGGGGATGGGGCGTATTTTATGTGACATGAACGAGTCACTACATTTGATATTTGCTAGATTCACATGTGATACGAGTTTAGTGCGTATATCGACAACATTATTATTATGTGAATGGTTTCCCTAGTATAGCGGGGTTACCTTTAGAGTTATCCGCGGAGGATGAATGGGTGTATCAATAGTGGTATATACTTGATTAAGATGACTAGTTTTAGTGATGTGTTATATGAGTATGATATTATCCTGATTATGGTTTTATTGGGATGCTTAGACCGATAGTGGGCGAATGTCGCAAGTCTATCAGGGGTTACTACCTTAGTGTAGGATATTTTTTTATGGAAAAACCTCACCTGCGAGAGGGTCGGGCTTGCATGTGTATATATATATATATTATAGAAACTTCGAGAGGTATAATGGTCTCAAGATATTCGATCCCGGTATGTGTAGGGACTTTATTAATACGATTCGGAGTGTATTGGGTTTACTGTTCAACGGAAGAATTTAGCTTGTTATTATGTTTAACGCTTAGGAGTTGGTAATAGGAAGAGCGCATTATTATATCACTCCTATAGATACGTGGGATTTAAAACTGATGGTTATATATCTGAGGACATAATTTCGAGAATCCCAATTATATGTGTATGATGTTTATGGAATATGATTACCAACAATGTTAAGTGAACGTGTCTTTCGGAGGAAGTTCCTTGTTTAAGTATAATTGCAGAAGGAGATGTAACTTTTGTGTCAAGAGATGGGAATATAGGGGTACATGTTATGGACTGAGGGCCTAACGGATTTTTATGACCGACAATGCTGGGTAGTAATGTATCGGGGGGGTTGTTTGGATTTCGCTTTGCCAGACATCCCACGCATGAAACTTAGCGTAAGGTTGGAAGTAGGGAGATGTTTGGCCATTCATCCACGAGTTTGGTACCTCGATCGTTATAGAGCTATTAAGTTATAACGGTAAGTTGAAAGTCAAATTATGATATAAGGTCACTAGAGCTAGTTGTGTGGTGAGAAAGTATTAAAAATTTTGTTTATTATGGCGGGTTAAAGGATGGACTGATATAAGGAGGATTTAGAATCTCGAATCTTGGGGTGATTAAGAATGACCAAGTGGTTTAGCCACATTGAGAATATAGCGGCAATAAAGAATTAGGGGCATGTATGAAGCATATATGATGTTTAAACCAGTATGCACAGTTTATAGGGTGTGCGGACACCTTAGTTTGCTGATGTCAGAATCGCTGGAAAAAGAGATACGAAAATGGATGGGTGAAATATATGCTTGTGGGACTAATATAACAAAATGGAAGTGGTAGAGTGGATTAAGCGTCGTGAGAGAAGGAAGAGAATCCATATATTCATGTACAATCAGAGTAGCACGTTTGAACTTGGTTGAAAGGCAGTGGGAAGCCATTTAAAAAGTGGGTATCCCTTGAGAAGACAAATATTTAACTATTTATGGACAATTTGGAGTAGATTCCTACCCATTCGAATGTTGAGAGTGACTTGCGCGCAAATAGAGTGATGATGTCAATAAGGTATAAAGAGCCCAGAAGTGCACATCATGGTGAAATGTGCACGGGGAAGAACTTTTGGTATATACCGAGGGAAGAAGAGGATGATCAAGTACCACTTAATGGGAGGAATTATAAGTGAAAGTCGGAGTTGAGCGGGACATAGTAAGTAGTCTCCATGTGCAGTGCTCATAGATAGAAAACAGTTGGAGTAAGATAATCAGCTAGAAATTTTTTTATCAAGCCGATGACTTCCTTAATGGAAGAGCCAAGTTGGTAAACTTCTTTGATGGGTTGCCATATTCAAGATGAGTCACGAGTGAAAAACGTTGCTAATGTCGTTTAATACAAGATTAAACTGTATAAGCAACTCCGAGATGTTTGTTGAAGAAATCCTTTTCTTTTGAAAATAAAAATTATAAACAACAAGATGTGTTTACAAAAACTTATGTATGAGAGTAATCAAGACTTTGTAATCAGTTTTTAAAACTAAGACAGTTTCAAAAATTCAGCACACTATAGAATGAGATGAGGAGATGAAGATAATCTGAACACACAGTTTTTAACGTGGTAAAACCTCTCCCAATAGAGGAAACATCCACGGTGGCTTCTAAGTCACAAAAGTAAAAATCCACTAACAACAAATAGCAGTTACAAACAATACAACATATATGCACACAAATAAACCTATTCTAAGTTTAGGAATATACCCCACTTGGTGTCCTTCTAACTTCTTATAGATCTGATTGTTGATGATGTTCTTCCAGTTTGATAACTTCCTTTGCTTTAGCTTCCTTGCGTCGACTCAATAATCTTTGATCTTATTCACAACACTTCCAGTGTAGTAGTGTGTTAAGTGTTTGTGATGTGATTCCTATCAACATGCATGAACTCACACACACTTAGTTTTACAGACAGTCCTAGAAAATTATATATAAAGACTATATGCTGTGATTTTCTTTTCTTTCTTTCTTACAGAACTTGAAACCTTTTTGACCTTTAAATATAACCCAGATTCCACGGATATCTTGCTTCAAAATCGGTCAAGATCTTAATCAATCTTTGTTTTAAAAATATTTTTGAGATTGAAAATCTCCAAGTGTGAATCCAACTAGGTCAAGGTTAAGTTTCATAAAAATAGAAACCATAAAACATTTTCAAAATAAATCAGTAAGGATTTTCTCAAATCGAGAAAGAAACATGAAGATCTAGTGGAATATAACATGCAGAGTGTAGATCTACAATTTCTATGAAAAAGAAATACAGATCTTCACACGAATGTTTAAGTTGGTAATAAGATCATAGACTAAGAGGTTACAGCTTCAATATGAACAACCAAGTAACACCACTCTCTCTCAAACACTCAAGTTTGTGTTTGGGGTTATGAGTATACGAAGGTTTGAATCAGAAATGAAGTGTTTAGGGTTAGGGTTAGGGTTTGGCTAACAGTTTTCCCATTCTCTCTCTTCTCTCTTTTCTTTTCTCTCTTCTCTCACTTCTCTCTTCTCTCTATTTTTCTCTCTCAGAAATGACGACTGCCAAAAGTCTTAAAATGTTGAGAAATAGAGGGCTTTTATAGGAGTGGAGGAAGGTTCTGGAGATGCGAAGGCAATAAAGGGTTGAGATCAAGTCTTCCTAATATTGACTTGATCTAAGGGTTATAAGAAGGCGGTGGTTAAGTCGAATGTGATTGGTTCACAGGATAGCACAAGGATAGGTTTAAAACACATGCAGGCGATGGATAAGTTTTGATCCAACGATCAGCAATCCACCAGGCAGCCCTCTCACATAACAAACACAAATTGATGCATCAGGTAAGTGACAAGTGTTGCCATGTGATAGGCTTACAAACGTGCGTCAAACAAAATTACAGGCAGCACCCTGAAGTCTCTAGCGCATTTACATTCTACCCAAACAAACATTCTAATGAAAAAAGAATTTTTCAAAATAGCAAATTAACCCCACAAATTTTATAATCACACTTTTATTAATGAAAACATTATTTTAAAAATGTTTAAAAATTCCCAAAAAAATATTAAGATAACATATTAAGGGGAATTTAACACACAATCAATTTTAAGCAATATATACACATGTATGCACTTCTAATTGTGTGTAGTGTGATTCAATTTATACCTTCTTGGATTATTGAAGAGGATTAGAGAGATAAATTCTGAGGCTCTTTGGATTCTAGGTTAGACAACCAATTTTGTCACTATTTCCAAATTAGTTGAGTACTTATACAATATAGACTTAAGCAAGTCAAAGGTATAAGGCACTTCAATCTCCCCCTTTGGAAATATGAGACAAAATCTCCTTTGAGTTAGCTTAAACTCTTAGGGAACAAAAAAATAAAACCTAGTCCTATACAAAGATACTATCTACCCATTTCCTAGAAAGTTAAAAATTACATAACTCAACTATTTACAAAATTATACACTAGAAATGGTAGACAATCGTTAGAAGAGATTCCTACAAATATGCACACTAAGATCAAGCAGTTTAGATGAAATGTGAACAAAACATTGAACCCGTAAGACTCAAATTTCTCCCCCATTTTGTCTCAAATGGACAAAGGGTAAAAATTAAGGTCTTCAGAGTTTAATCATCACATACCATACCTATATAATTACGCAAATACAGAAATCTGTTATAGTCTAAAGGTTTAGTGAACATGTCTGCAAGTTGCAGATCAGTAGGCAGGTAATGGATTTTTAACTCCTTAGTTTCAACAAGTTCGCGTATAAAATGATGTCTTATTTTAATATGCTTAGTTCGCGAGTGTTGAACCGAGTTTTTAGATATGTTAATAGCGCTTTGATTGTTACAATACAATTGTAACTGATCTTCTTTAATCCCATAGTCGCTTAACATTTGTTTTATCCATAACAATTGAGCACAGCAACTTCCAGCTCCTATATATTCGGACTCAGCCGTAGATAAAGATGTGCAATTCTGTTTTTTGCTACTCCAACCAACTAAATTATTTCCGATATAATAACAGGCACCTGATGTACTTTTACTATCATCAGTACATCCGGCCCAATCAGCATCAGTATACCCTATGATGGTGCTGCAGGTATCATTAGTGTACCTAAGTCCAAGATTAAGAGTGCCCTTTATGTACTTGATTATACGTTTTACACACGATAAATGGCTCTCTTTAGGGTTATTCTGGTAACGAGCACACATACATACAACATACATTATATCTGGTCGTGAGTCAGTTAGATAGAGTAGGCTACCAATCATACTACGATAAAGTGTGGAATCAACTGACTTTCCATTTTCATCATTACGTAATTTAACAGTAGTACTCATAGGCGTTTTGGCAACTTTAGCATTATCTAAATCAAATTTCTTAACAAGATCTAAGGCATACTTAGTTTGAGAGACAAATAGTCCATCAGAGATCTGTTTCACTTGAAATCCTAAGAAAAGTTGTAGCTCCACCATAAGGGACATGTGAAACTCCTTATGCATAATAGCAGAAAAAGATTTAACTTCAGATGTTGAAGTGGACCCAAAAATGATGTCGTCTACATAGACTTGGGCTATAATAATGTTTTTGTCAAAATGTTTGACAAAGAGGGTTTGGTCATTTCCTCCTCTCTTAAAACCCTTATCCAACAAAAAGTTGGAAAGGCGTTCATACCAAGCTCGAGGAGCTTGTTTTAAGCCATACAAAGCCTTTTTTAGACGAAAGACATGGTTAGGGTATTTAGGGTCAATGAACCTTTGGGTTGTTCTACATACGTTTCTTCGGACATAATTCCATTGATGAAGGCAGACTTGACATCCATTTGATAAAGTGTAAATTTTAAGTAACACGCTATGGCGAAAAGGAGTCGAACAGATTCAAGACGAGTGACAGGGGCAAATGTCTGGATAAAATCTATTCCTTGTATTTGTGAGTAACCTTGAGCAACTAGTCTAGCTTTGTTTCTAAGGATTACCCCATTTTCATCAGATTTGTTCTTAAAGATCCAACGTGTGCCAATGACATTTTTTTTTGAGGTCGCGGTACAAGATACCAGATATCGTGGATGACAAATTGTAAAAGTTCTTCCAGCATAGCAGAAATCCAGTGTGTGTCATTCAATGCTTCATTAACATTTTTCGGTTCCACAAGGGAGACGAAACATGCATAATTAGCATAATTTCTTAACTGGGATCTAGTACGAACTAGCTCATTAGGATTACCGATGTTGTTGTCAATGGGATGATCTTTAGAGACCCAGCCAGGTACTTCTGGACTCTCAATAGGTAATGAGTCATCTATTTCTGGTGAATCAGTTTTGAAATCATTTTCAGGTTCAACCACAATAGGTGATTCAGATATCTTATTTTCGATAATTGTATCGCTTACAATTACATTTATCGATTCCATAAGGGCCTTAGTACGCAGATTGTATATACGATAAGCACGACTGTTTGGGGAGTATCCTAAGAAGATGGATTTATCACCACGCGTATCTAATTTAGACAGATGTTCTCTGTCTTTACAGAAATAACACTGACTTCCGAAAGTTCTTAGATATTTCAGATTAGTCTTCTTACCGTACCATAACTCATAAGGGGTTTGTTTAGAGTTTTTCCTAAGGTAAACCCTATTAATGATATGACACGCAGTTCTAATAGATTCTACCCAGAAGTATTTAGGTAGATATTTGGCATGCAACATGACACGTGCCATCTCTTGAACAGTTCGGTTTTTCCTTTCAGTAATACCATTCTGCTGAGGAGTCTTAGGGGCACTGAATTGGTGTTTGTAACCGTTATAGTTACAATATTCAACTATTCCCGTGTCTATGAACTCTCCCCCTCTATCACTACTAATACGATTGACTTGTGTGTCCTTCTCATTTTCAATTCTTAGTAAGATTTTCAAAAAATTCTGAAACGTGTCAGATTTTTGTTTCAAGAAGCCAACCCAAGTGAATCGTGTGAAATCATCAACCATGACAAGGATATAACTGTGTCCACAAAGACTAACAGTTCTAGAGGGACCAATAAGGTCCATATGGATGAGATCTAGAGGTCTAGAGGTGAGAATGTCTTTAACCTTTTTATGCGAAGTCTTAACTATTTTTCCTTCATGGCAATGACCACAGACAACACTGGAAATAGGTTTAATTTTAGGAATTCCTCTAACAGTCTCTTGACTAGACAATCTACCAAGGATATCATAACTTAGGTGACCCATACGATTATGCCAGATTTCATTGTCATCCATTCTGACAATGTTACAAGTTTCAGAACCAGTCTTGACAGTATAACAATGGTCAGGTGCTCTAAATCCGGTAATAATGAATTTACCTTTATCATTTAGAATTTTACAATTGTTCTTTGAAAAGGTAACTGTATGGTCAGAGTCACAAAATTGTGATATACTTAGGAGGTTGGCTTTAAGGCCTTTAACTAAAAGTACATTTTCGAGAGTAGGCATTCCCTCTTCTTTTAAGGTTTCTTTTCCTATGATCTGGGATGAAACTCCGTCACCAAAGACAACTTTGCCTCCAGCAAATCTGGTTTTGTTTAAGAGTTTGGTTTCATCTCCTGTCATATGTTTGGAGCATCCTGAATCTAAGTACCATCCAGATGAAGTGTGTTCAGCTTTTAAAGCAGTGATAACAATGTTACACTTCATTTGGGGCAAAAGATCATCTTTTCTAACCCAAATAGCTCTAGTTTTAATTTTGCGCAAGTTTGCTCTCATTTGATAAAATTTTCGAGAAGTAGACTTTTGAAAGACATTTGGAGCAACAAACTGATTATTGTGGAAAATTTGAGCTTTTGGTTTAGGATAGTTTCTGGGAGCCTTTCTCTTAAATGAACTCTTAGTTTTGGTCTTTCTATTCCTGTAGTTAGAGTTCTTGTCAGGTTATCTTGGAAGGACATAATGGTTACGATTTTGCCTAGAATAGTTAAAGTTCTTGTAGACAGAAGTGTTGTACACAGGGGTGTTTAGACGCCTAGCATAACAACCTTCAAAGGAATGACCATAAATGTCACAGTACGAGCAATATTTATTGCTTGAGGGATGAATTTCCTTAGGAAAACTTCTAAAGATGGGTTTAACAGCATTCTGTTCAGAAGTCTTATTCCTAGGAGGGATGGTTTTAAAGGTAGATTCAGCCTTTTTGATCAAAGGACAGACGTATTTAGTCTTAAGTGTAGTGTCAGCCTTAGAATTACTAGATTCTCCAATGTCTTTCTGTTGTTTCTTTTGATCAAATTCCTTTTTAATAAAATGAAAGTCTGGACATGTATCAATTGGTCTTTTGCCCCCAGACACAAACATATTAGGTTCAAGATTTATAGTTTGTGGTTTGTTCTTAGGGCAAAATCCAATACCGGTTCTATCATCAGAATTGGTCTTGGAGTCAACAACAAAGTCAGTAAAACAATTTGAATTGTTTTCAAACTTAGAAATTTTTTTGAAAACAGTTGTTGTCTTTGTTTTTGCTTCCTCCAGTTCTAATAATGTTCCCTTGTATTTCATTTCCAGGGTTTCATTAGTTTTAGCCAACTCTTTTAATTTTTGATCAAAAGTTTCAATTTCGGATTGATGAGACAGACACTGGTTAGTGTACTCTTTGGCATTCAGCTTCACAATAAGACTTAAATCATCTAATTTCTTAGTCAGGTCTCTAACAGTCTTCTCCAGTCTAGTGCCTTTTTTGAGGGTTTTAGCATACAAAGTATGAATATCTGGGAGGTCATCTGTGTCTGAGTCGCTAAGTGAAGTGTGTGTAGTGACCCCTAACGATTCAGTTTTAGTACTCACGCACCCATTTACATCGTCGTTATCGAGATCAATTTGACTCACACACACGGAACTAGAACTAGCAACATTTTTAGATAATAAAGCATCTAGGCCAGTCAAAACAGTATTCACACAAGCAGGATTAGGATCATCATTATCACACACAGGCATATCATCTTTGTAAATGATCTTAGCATAAAAGGACATGCAAGGGTCAAGTACATTTGATGACTCAAGTTCCTCTTCATCAGAGTCACTTGAATCATTCCAAGTTTTACAGACATTGTCTCTATTGTGTGTGTTGGCTTTGTTCAGATTAACTCTGTAATCATGAGCAATGTGACCTAGTTTCCCACATCTAAAACATTCAATCTTTTTAAGGTCTCTGCTGGGTCTGGAGTTGTTGTCCTTAGGATGTTTGTCAAGACCTCTCTCATGAGGTTTGGGATTAGACAGAGTAGGATAATTAGGCTTGCCTTGTTTAGTTGCCTGTTTGTTTCTAAATTTAACAATTTTCTTAAATTGTTTAGACATTAAGGCAATCTGATTATCTAGTTTGTCTATATCACACTCCTCATCAGAGTCAGAGTTGATCAAATTAGTCTCAAGTTTAGAAATCTTAGAGGCAAAACTCAAGTTAGAGTTGGGCTGTTTTCTTTGTGAATGATTTAATTGTTTCTTAAAGTCTAATTCCATTTCCACAGTCTTAAGTTTGCTACTGAGTAACTTAGGGGTAAGGTTTTGATCACTCATTTCCTCAATAGCATACCTCTTGCTGTCAAACTTTTGTGGTAATGATCTTAGAATTTTAGAGAAAATTTCATTCCTATCATAAGTTATACCATTAGCATGCAACTTAGTAACTATATCAGTTAAGTTCATGTAAAAGTCATCAAAAGACATAGAGTCAGACATAATCAAAGAGTTGTACTGCTGGATAATCATTTGAGTTTTGGCAGCTTTAACTCTTGAGTCACCTTCATGGGCAGTGATTAATGTGTCCCAAGCTTCCTTAGAAGTGGCACAAGATGAGATTCTCTTGAACTCATACTCATTAATAGACATAAAAATGGCATTCTTGCCTTTATTGTTATTTCGAGAAATAGTTTTCTCTTCTTGGGTAAACTCACTTAAGATTTTCTTTACCCTCTCATCACTTCCTTCAGTGGCTGGTTTAGTAGGATAAGTGTATCCATTTTCAATAATGTCCTAGACATCATCTCCTAAAGTCCCTTGGATGAAGGCAACCATTCTTACTTTCCAGTAAGGCAAGTTGTTTCCATCAAAGAGTGGAGGCCTGGACAGATTACCAAACCTTTCATTCTTCTCGTCCATAGTTAGGTTTTTCAGAAAACGATTTCAGAAACACAAGATCTTTTTGAAATAAAAGTTTACAGGGCTCTGATACCAATTGAAAAACGTTGCTAATGCCGTTTAATACAAGATTAAACTGTATAAACAACTCCGAGATGTTTGTTGAAGAAACCCTTTTCTTTTGAAAATAAAAATTATAAACAACAAGATGTGTTTACAAAAACTTATGTACGAGAGTAATCAAGACTTTGTAATCAGTTTTTAAAACTAAGACAGTTTCAAAAATTCAGCACACTATAGAATGAGATGAGGAGATGAAGATAATCTTAACACACAGTTTTTAACGTGGTAAAACCTCTCCCAATAGAGGAAACATCCACGGTGACTTCTAAGTCACAAAAGTAAAAATCCACTAACAAGAAATAGCAGTTACAAACAATACAACATACATGCACACAAATCAACCTATTCTAAGTTTAGGAATATACCCCACTTGGTGTCCTTCTAACTTCTTATAGATCTGATTGTTGATGATGTTCTTCCAGTTTGATAACTTCCTTTGCTTTAGCTTCCTTGCGTCGACTCAATAATCTTTGATCTTATTCACAACACTTCCAGTGTAGTAGTGTGTTAAGTGTTTGTGATGTGATTCCTATCAACATGCATGAACTCACACACACTTAGTTTTACAGACAGTCCTAGAAAATTACATATAAAGACTATATGCTGTGATTTTCTTTTCTTTCTTTCTTACAGAACTTGAAACCTTTTTGACCTTTAAATATAACCCAGATTCCACGGATATCTTGCTTCAAAATCGGTCAAGATCTTAATCAATCTTTGTTTTAAAAATATTTTTGAGATTGAAAATCTCCAAGTGTGAATCCAACTAGGTCAAGGTTAAGTTTCATAAGAATAGAAACCATAAAACATTTTCAAAATAAATCAGTAAGGATTTTCTTAAATCGAGAAAGAAACATGCAGATCTAGTGAAATATAACATGCAGAGTGTAGATCTACAATTTCTATGAAAAAGAAATACAGATCTTCACACGAATGTTTAAGTTGGTAATAAGATCATAGACTAAGAGGTTACAGCTTTAATATGAACAACCAAGTAACACCACTCTCTCTCAAACACTCAAGTTTGTGTTTGGGGTTATGAGTATACGAAGGTTTGAATCAGAAATGAAGTGTTTAGGGTTAGGGTTAGGGTTTGGCTAACAGTTTTCCCTTTCTCTCTCTTCTCTCTTTTCTTTTCTCTCTTCTCTCACTTCTCTCTTCTCTCTATTTTTTTCTCTCAGAAATGACGACTGCCAAAAGTCTTAAAATGTTGAGAAATAGAGGGCTTTTATAGGAGTGGAGGAAGGTTCTGGAGATGCGAAAGCAATCAAGGGCTGAGATCAAGTCTTCCTAATATTGACTTGATCTAAGGGTTATAAGAAGGCGGTGGTTAAGTCGAATGTGATTGGTTCACAGGATAGCACAAGGATAGGTTTAAAACACATGCAGGACATCGATAAGTTTTGATCCAACGATCAACAATCCAACAGGCAGCCCTCTCACATAACAAACACAAATTGATGCATCAGGTAAGTGACAAGTGTTGGCATGTGATAGGCTTACAAACGTGCGTCCAACAAAATTACAGGCAGCACCCTGAAGTCTCTAGCGCATTTACATTCTACCCAAACAAACATTCTAATGAAAAAAGAATTTTTCAAAATAGCAAAATAACCCCACAAATTTTATAATCACACTTTTATTAATGAAAACATTATTTTAAAAATGTTTAAAAATTCCCAAAAAAATATTAAGATAACATATTAAGGGGAATTTAACACACAATCAATTTTAAGCAATATATACACATGTATGCACTTCTAATTGTGTGTAGTGTGATTCAATTTATACCTTCTTGGATTATTGAAGAGGATTAGAGAGATAAATTCTGAGGCTCTTTGGATTCTAGGTTAGACAACCAATTTTGTCACTATTTCCAAATTAGTTGAGTACTTATACAATATAGACTTAAGCAAGTCAAAGGTATAAGGCACTTCAATCTCCCCCTTTGGAAATATGAGACAAAATCTCCTTTGAGTTAGCTTAAACTCTTAGGGAACAAAAAAATAAAACCTAGTCCTATACAAAGATACTATCTACCCATTTCCTAGAAAGTTAAAAATTACATAACTCAACTATTTACAAAATTATACACTAGAAATGGTAGACAATCGTTAGAAGAGATTCCTACAAATATGCACACTAAGATCAAGCAGTTTTGATGAAATGTGAACAAAACATTGAACCCGTAAGACTCAAATTTCTCCCCCATTTTGTCTCAAATGGACAAAGGGTAAAAATTAAGGTCTTCAGAGTTTAATCAGCACATACCATACCTATAGAATTACGCAAATACATAAATCTGTTATAGTCTAAAGGTTTGGTGAACATGTCTGCAAGTTGCAGATCAGTAGGCAGGTAATGGATTTCTAACTCCTTAGTTTCAACAAGTTCGCGTATAAAATGATGTCTTATTTTAATATGCTTAGTTCGCGAGTGTTGAACCGGGTTTTTAGATATGTTAATAGCGCTTTGATTGTCACAATACAATTGTAACTGATCTTCTTTAATCCCATAGTCGCTTAACATTTGTTTTATCCATAACAATTGAGCACAGCAACTTCCAGCTGCTATATATTCAGACTCAGCCGTAGATAAAGATGTGCAATTCTGTTTTTTGCTACTCCAACCAACTAAATTATTGCCGATATAATAACAGGCACCTGATGTACTTTTACTATCATTGTTGACACCAAAATTAGTATGCTGATTTGGACGAATAATAAGAAGACACGTGTCAATCTACGTGGCACAATAGCAACGAGGAAGATTGTTTCCCCGACCAACATACTCACTCCGAGGAACACCAACCCTCCGAGGAACTCTTATCCTCCGAGGAACTCCAATGCTCCGAGGAACTTTTGGACGACGAGCAACTAAGGCGGTTCGAGCTGCACCTCGACCAAAGCATTAATTGGCAGATAATCAATAGTTCAACTATTCATTGAATGCTTATCATCTTAACACGCACGTTTGAAGAACATTAAATGAATTACCCTTTCATATGTGTATCATTTAATGTAACACCCTTTCATGTACAACCTAAGGGCTATAAATACCTTGTATCACCCTCATTCAAAGCGACCGGAATTTCTTGATAGCACTTGTAATCGAGAATTCCCAAACACTCAGCAATAACATAACAGTGGACGTAGGCCATTCATATAAGGCTGAACCACTTTACAATCTTTTGTCTTATTTATTTATCTGTGATTAAATAATTAGAGTAATCTAGTTTTTTACATCAACAGATTGGCACCGTCTGTGGGAAATCGATTGTTATTATCGTTTTTCACCAAAAATCATTCTTCATCAATGGCGGATAATCCAGAATCTAGCAATCGAAATGCTAGAAATGCTGGAAATCCTCCAAATCCCTCTACACCTCCAGATCTGGCCAGAATTATGACGAATCTGGCTCAAGGACAAACCTCCATGCAAGACACAATGAGGCAACTTATACAAACCCTTCATGGCGATGTACCTGCACGTTCAGGACAGCGAAGTGGTCAGAGGCAAACTTATTTACTTTCTTCACGATCCAGACATACTGAGTCATATCGTAATGAGGAATCTGATGATTTCTCTTATCAACCTGGGCGAACTTCGTCAATAAGGGCTACAGATACTGATCAACGTATCACTCTCTCTCCAGAAAGTCCCAGTGCCTTAGAAAGACTGAGTAAGGTGTCTCCTTTCAGTCGATTAGGCCCTAGGAGGAATAGGAGTCCACCTAAGACCATGTTGAGGAGTTTTCGACAACCATCTGATCTCAGAGAAGGATCAGCACATTCACGACCAGTTTCTCGTCAAGATAAATCTCAAGAGGCTACTTCAGAACGATCCATTGCTCGAACCAATAGGCCCGAGGAAGGAAATGAAGCGTGGAAAGGGTCCCTTCAGCGATTGGAGGATAGATTGGGAGAAATGGCTAGGGCAAAGAATCCCCTACAACGAACTTTTGTTCAAGGGACACCTTTTGTCCAGGCCATTGTGAATTTTCCTACACCGTCAAAGTTTAAAGCACCAGTAGTGACCCCTACATATGATGGAAAAACAGATCCTGTCCTTCATATAGAGCAATATCAAGCTGCCGCCGATATCTATGCTATCCCCGACGAGATGAGATGCAGAGCGTTCTCAGGAACTCTTACTGGAGCTGCCCAGATATGGTACAACAATCTTCCTCAGGGAAAGATTTCAACTTTCTTTCAGTTGGCTGAGTTGTTCATCGGCAATTACTATTTTGAAACAAACCCAGTAAAACGAGTAGCACACTTGCTAAGTGTTAGACAAAAATATGGTGAGAGTACTAGAGATTACATAACCCGTTTCAATAATGAGAAGCTGGATGTTATAGATTACGAGGAGAAGACAACAATCACCGCCTTGATGAGTGGGTTGTTGCCTAATAAGTTGTATTACACATTGGCGAAAGATCCACCTAAAACTATGTCAGAGTTGATGGCAAAAGCGGCCAAAATCATGAATGCCGAGGAAGTTATGGCTGCAAAGAAGAATATAGATAAAGACACCAAGGTGGACGTCGACAAGTCTAAAAATAAAGAATATAAGGGCAATGGTGGCGACAAGCGTTCCAGAAATAATAAGTCATCATGGGAAGTCCTAAAGAAATTCGATAATTACACTCCCTTGAAAATGGGTATTAATCATGTCTTGGAAGAAATCAAGAATAGCGAGGAAGTAAAGTGGCCAAAGAAACTGAGGTCAGATCCTGATGCGAGGAACAGGGACAAATATTGCGAGTTCCATAAAGATCATGGCCATATGACTAAAAATTGCATAGCTCTTCAGAACGAGATTGAAACACTCATCCAAAGAGGAAAGCTAGAAAAATATGTTGATCGGGGAGGTGAAAGAAAAAATAACGACCGAGCTAGAGAGAGGTCTAGATCTCCTCGTCGAGCAGAGGAGAAAAAGAAGAAAAACCATGAAGATGATCCAGATGATGACCCCGACCTTCCCAAGAAACCAAGGCAGCCAGAACGAGAGGTATTTTCTATACGTTTTGGGTCATTTGATTGTAATGTCATTACAGGAGGAGATGCAGGAGGAGGAGACCTTACTGCAGAAAGAAAGGCTTACCTCGGAGAGGCCCAAGCTTGCTCATACATTCAGCGAATAAATTTGGCGTAGGAAGATCGCTCGAGGAAAGTAAACAAAGATAAGCTCGTCATTGGCTTTTCAAAAAATGACCTGGCAGGTGTTCTTTATCCTCACGACGATCCTTTGGTGATCAAAATGAGGATGAAAGAGGTAGTGATTTCAAGGGTTCTGGTAGATAATGGTAGTTCGGCAGACATCATGTACTACTCTTGCTTTGATAGCTTAAATTTGAAATTTTCTCAATTGGAACCTTATCACAGACCCCTTCTGGGTTTTGCTGGCAAGAAAGTTTTTCCACTTGGAACGCTCAAGTTGGATATATTCATTGGAACTTGGCCTGCTTGTCGAACGGAGAGAATACGCTTCTTTGTGATGGATAATAATGTTCAGTCAGCCTACAACATCATCATGGGAAGAGTTGGTTTAAAGAAGTTCAAAGCAGTTCCATCTACAGTACATCAGTGCTTAAAATTCCCAACAAATTTCGAAGTTGGAGTTGTGAAAGGTGACCAAAAAGTAGCTCGGGAATGCTATTATTCATCTGCCGAACAAGAAGAGTTTAAAGAATCAAAGAAAAAGACTACTACTTACCAAGTAGAGCAAGGCACAGAAATTGAAACGCTTGATCCCAGAGATGAATCCCAACTTGTAAAAGGACAGGTGGTGGTACCTGCAGAAAATGTTATGCTGGACGACAAGCACCCTGAACGAGTAACCCAGATAGGTTCATCATTGGATGCTTCAATAAAACAGGAATTGATAACTTTCTTGAGAAACAGAAAGAAAACTTTTGCGTCGAGTCATGAAGACATGCCAGGAATAGATCCAAACTTCTTATGTAATGAGCTCAATGTGAATAAGGAGATCAAGCCTGTAAAACAGAGAAGAAGGATATTTAGCCCCGAGAAGAATCAAGCTATTCAAGAGGAGGTCGACAAGCTCCAGAAAGCCCAATTCGTTGAAGATGTGAAGTATCTAGACTGGTTGGCAAATGTGGTGTTGGTAAAGAAGAAAAATAATAAATGGAGAATGTGTGTTGATTTCACTGATCTCAACAAGGCTTGCCCAAAGGATCACTTCCCATTGCCCAGAATTGACCAACTAGTGGATGCTACCTCGGGGCACGAGCTACTCAGTTTCATGGATGCTTACTCTAGATACAACCAGATCAAAATGAAACCTGAAGACAGGGAAAGCACTTCTTTTATTACCCCTAGGGGAACTTATTATTATAATGTTATGCCTTTTGGTTTGAAAAATGCAGGAGCGACATACCAGCGGCTGATGAATAAGGTTTTTACCGAACAAATCAGTTGTAATATGGAAGTCTATGTCGACGACAAGCTGACAAAAAGCAAGAAAGCTGTTGATCATCTAGTTGATTTAAGCCAGACTTTTGATCAACTGGATAAATATCAAATGAAGCTCAATCCGACGAAGTGCACATTTGGAGTACGAGAAGGAATGTTCCTCGGGTACATCTTCAACCAACGAGGCATTGAGGCAAATCCAGAAAAGATCAAAGCTCTTTTAGGGCTGCGATCTCCAACGACGAATAAAGAAGTACAGAGTCTTACAGGACGAGTTGCAGCGCTCAACAGATTTGTATCCCGAGCAACTGATAGATGCTTACCATTCTTCAAAACACTTCAAAAAACTTTTGAGTGGAATGAAGAATGTGAAAAAGCCTTTCAAGATTTGAAGAAATACTTGGGAGCACCTCCACTGTTGTCCAGGCCAGTAATGGGAGAAAAGTTGTACTTATACCTGGCAGTATTGGAGAATGCGGTCAGCTCGGCATTGATCAGATTGGAGAATGGAATCCAAAAGCCAATTTATTACACAAGTAAGGCTTTCCGAGGTGCAGAGATCAGGTACCCAAAGCTAGAAAAATTGGCATTTGCGTTAATTAAAGCAAGTAGAAGAATGAGGCCATATTTCCAGGCCCATATCATCATCGTGTATACCGACATGCCAGTAAGACAAGCCCTTCATAAGCCAGAGAAATCGGGGAGACTGATGTACTGGGCAATAGAGCTTGGTGAATATGATATTGTGTATGAACCCAGATCGTCATTAAAAGGGCAAGCTGTTGCAGATTTTATAACAGATTTTACGTACCCTGATACTCCCGAGGAACAAAAGATACTCGCAGACCAGCCTGTGGATGTTACAGGACCAACAGACATAAGTCCAGACCAACTCCGATTGGTAAAAGGACTTGTGGTTGTCGAAAGATCATCGAATTCAAACCCAGACCAACTCCGGTTGGTAAAAGGGCGAGAAGAGATGGTCGACGAAGAGCGAAAAATATCAGAGGAAGTTGAAAGGAAACAGCACATATTTCACTGAGGAACTTTGTCAGATAAGAAATTTGAAGACGAGATACCTACGTGGAGATTATATGTGGATGGGTCATCTTGCACAACAGGTTGTGGAGCAGGAATTGTTTTGAAAACCCCAGACGAGATTGACATGGAATATGCCCTGCGATTCCAATTCAAAGCCTCCAATAATGAGACTGAGTTTGAGGCCATGATAGCAGGTCTTAATTTAGCAAAGATTATGGAGGCACAACAACTAATGGTATTCAGTGATTCTCACTTAATTGTGAATTAGATGTTGGGAATATATGCAGTTAAAGGAGAGTTAATGGCCAAGTATTATACCAAGGTGATGGAGTTGCTGGCAGAGTTTGATGCCATTCAGTTGATCAGAATACCAAGAATAGAAAATGCACAAGCAGACGCATTGGCCCGACTAGCATCAGCTACACGTACCGAGCTGCGAAGAACGATACCAATTGAAATATTAGAAAGTCGGAGCATAGATGAAGACCTGACGATGAATATTATTACCCTTGATTTAGGGCCATCTTAGATGGATCCCATCAGGGCATATATTGAGGATGGAGAATTACCAAATGATAAACTCGCTGCCAAGAAATTGAAGTATAAAGCTGCTCGGTATGTACTAACTAATGGTGTTTTATATAGACGAGGAATTATGGCAGGACTACAAAGACGTGTACATCCTTCCGAGGTAAAAGAGTTAATTGAAGAGATACATGAAGGGTCCTGTGGAGCTCATGTAGCGGGTCGGACACTTTTGCAAAGAGTGATGACGCAAGGGTACTACTGGCCGACGATGAGGGCTGATTGTATAGCCTATGCCAAGAAATGTGATAAGTGTCAACGCTTTTCCTCCATCCGACGAATGCCACAAGCATTGTTGACACCCATAACTTCCCCTTGGCCATTCTCCATGTGGGGAATTGATTTGGTTGGACCATTTCCAACGACCCGAGGAAGATTCAAGTACCTCGTTGTTGCAGTGGATTATTTTACCAAGTGGGTAGAAGCTGAGCCGCTTATTGATATGACATACGAGAAAGTATACCAATTTGTCTGGAAGAATATCATCTGTCGATCTGGTCTCCCTCATGCCTTCATCACAGACCATGGAACAAAATTCGACAACGAGTAGTTTGCTGCCTATTGTCAACAATTAAACATCCTGAAGACCCATTCAGCACCAGGTCATCCTCAAAGCAATGGGAAGACTGAGGTGACGAACAGAACACTACTAAATGGTTTGAAGAAGAGGCTAAGTGAAGCTAAATCTAATTGGATTAACGAGCTACAGTCAGTCTTGTGGGCTTACCGAACAACTCCCCGAGCAGCAACGGGAGAATCCCCATATATGCTAGCATTTGGAAGTGAGGCAGTAATACCTGCCGAGTTGGGTCTTCCAACACACAGAGTGCTGAATTTTAATTCCCTAGTCAGCGACATAATGAGAAGACTGGATTTGGATATGCTCGAGGAGGTTAGAGAAGAGGCAGCCATTAGGAATGTTGCTTACCAACAACGCACAACTTTGTTCTACAACAAGAGGGTGAAGAAATGCGACTTAAAAGAAGGGGATTATGTGCTAAAGAAGGTCATTCAGAAGCACAATAAGTTGGAAGCAAGCTGGCATGGACCTTACCGAGTTACATAAGTTGTTCGACCAGGAACTTACAGAATAGCAACTCTAGAAGGAGAGGAATTTAAGAATGCATGGAATGCTGAACACCTACGCAAGTATTATCAGTAATGTAAAATGTAAAGCAGTTCCTTCATTATGAATACAACGATGATGTTTCACCATCTTCTTCCTTTTATTACAAGTTTTTTGGGGAATACTAGTGTGATACACTACACTGATAGTTCGAGCGTGATCAACTTCGGTTGGTAAAATAGCGAGAACAAATTATACTCCTTTGGTTAGGAGGCGTACACTTGCGTGATCAACTTTGGTTGGTAAAAGAGCTTGTGGACAAGATAGTTCGAAAGAACCTGATAGTTCGAGCGTGATCAACTTCGGTTGGTAAAATAGCGAGAACAAATTATACTCCTTTGGTTAGGAGGCGTACACTTGCGTGATCAACTTCGGTTGGTAAAAGAACTTGTGGACAAGATAGTTCGAAAGAATCTGATAGTTCGAGCGTGATCAACTTCGGTTCGTAAAATAGAGAGAACAAATTATACTCCTTTGGTTAGGAGGTGTACACTTGCGTGATCAACTTCGGTTGGTAAAAGAACTTGTGGACAAGATAGTTCGAAAGAACCTGATAGTTCGAGCGTGATCAACTTCGGTTGGTAAAATAGCGAGAACAAATTATACTCCTTTGGTTAGGAGGCGTACACTTGCGTGATCAACTTCGGTTGGTAAAAGATCTTGTGGACAAGATAGTTCGAAAGAACCTAACAGTTTGGACCCACGACCAACTTCGGTTGGTAATAGGGCGAGAACAAAATATACTCCTTTGGTTAGAAGGCAATAGTTCAAACCCACGACCCACTTTGGTTGGTAAAAGGGAAAGAACAACATTCTTAAAACGCCATTCTAGGTTGATTAAGAAACGAATATGCTCTCAAATGCCAATTTATGTTGGTCGGGAGGCAAGATTATTGCAGAAAAATACAATAAGTTCTTTGAAGAACAAAATATTCCAAAATGAACCAAATATAATTGGTCGGGGATAAAAACCCACTAATTGTAGTTGGTCGACGAGGATAATTTATCGACCTTGGTTGGTCGAACACATTTTAAAGACAAAAAGTTACCAAGTATGGTTGGTCGGAGATAAAAACCCACTAATCATAATTGGTCGACAAGCATAATTTAACAACCTTGGTTGTTTAGAAAAATTTTAAAGCAGTTATTTTACTCATTACTTTATTATTAAGTGATCGAGCAACATTTCTGATACTTTATTTTGGTCGATGAACCATACAATATTGTTATGCAAGCACAAATATAAAGTGTTTAACAGGCACAAGATAATAGCAATACAGATTTGCAAACAGAAAATGAAAGTCTTTCATTAAAATTCAAAATAAATTACAAGTTACATATGTGTGCTAACTATTACATTGAAAATCCTATTCTTTTGGTTTTTTCCTTCAGCCTTCGATATAGGTTCCTCGCTAGCAGGAGGATCATTTAATGTCTGAGGAGAATTGATAAAATTCAAGTCCTTCAACATTCTGACATTCATTACTGAAGGAGTATCCAAGAGATGCTCGGGACGAGATACGTCAATTTGAGAATGAAGGTTATAGTCACCAAGATAATTCGCAATCAAGCTTCGAGGAATGGCGCGAGCTGGTATCCATTCCATGTCCAACTTGAAAGGTGGCACAGGCAAGTCAAGCACTCCAGGCTCGTAGTAATACCACAAAAAAATGTCCTTGCTCGAGCTTTAATACACATAAGGCATTCAACCAGCCTTGTTTATAACCCTCATTATTGGCATTCTTGATACGAGCATCTAAATGAACTAGAGCTTCGTTGTATCGAGCCATCAAAAATTCCCTGGGCTGTTTATGGAATTGGAAGGTTAATCTATCCAATTGTTCATGAAGGTTTTTGGTGAAAAGGTCATTGGTATGTAAAGTAGACTTCGTCGCAGTAAGTTGATCTTCCAAAGTCAGGATTTTCTTGGACATTTCAGACAAAGCCCGATCTTTTGCGTTCAACTGGTACGCTTGAGTTTCCAATGTTGACAGAGTACGAGCTTCTTCAATACTACGAGGAGTTCTTGATCAACCCCGAGTAGATGGAGTGCTTCGTTCCTCGTTAACATCCTGAGTAGCTCTTCCTCGCCCACGAGAAGCTCTTCCTCGTCCCCGAGTAGTAGCAGAAATACCAGACCTTCTTAAAGTATCCAATTCTTGCCTTAATTTGGCATTCTCAACCTCTAAGAATGAGAACCCTTCGTCGGAGACTGGTACCAAGGCAGTGGAAGATGAAGCTGCAGACTTATACTGTGCTAACTCTTTCTGCAAATTGTTGTTCTCTTGTTCCAGCAGCTCGGCGATCTGTCTGCAGGCCTCAACTTCACCTTTTAGGGTCCTCTCCCTGACATCGTACCCAGCAATGATTTTTTTGTGACCTGTCTCGGAAGAAAGCTGTTGATACCTATCCTCATACCCCTCATGCAACAGGGCATTCGATTCATTGTGCTGATTTTGAAGATCCTCTAAAGTACAATGAAGCTCCTCGATCAAGTCATAGTAGGCCACGTTGTTGGCCACAACTCGGTCAAGTAAATCCTTCAGGTACTGATAAGCCTCAATTGCTTGTTCTGAAGCATCATGGCCAAGGATGTCAGCAATTTCTAATACGCTCAAATATGTGTGACCAACCTTATAATATTCACGGCATTGCTGCATCAGCTTTGTATCATGGGCAGATATCAGTTCCATTCTAGCCATAAACTAATAAAAAGGAGAAGGAAAGAGTTAATAAATAAAAACAGACAGAGCATCAACAATGTAAAGGAACAAAAAGATGTGATTTTATTACATCATCAACAAGATTACATCGTTTGGAATACAGAGGATATGTAAAAGAAAAATAGAAAGAGAGTACCAAACAACTTCACACCTTTTCCTTATCTCCCAAGACTTTCTCGGGAGGCTAGGACGAGGAGCTTGGTTGCTCGGTAGGAACAATGATCTGATTAGTAGAAGCTGGGACTTGTTCTGGAGGAGCAGGCAAGGATGAAATCTCCTCGGTGGCCGTCTGGTTGGGTTGTGGAACAAGGACTTGATCACCCACAGTCATTGAGGATTCTTCAGATGCAGCTTCGTCTTCATCCTCGTCTTGAATAACTGGAGGAGGACCAGGGAGATGTTGCTGAAATAGCTCGGAGTCCTCGCTCACCTTCAATTCCTGTAAGGCAGCAACCCAAACATCATGGAAGTATTTCAAACTTCCATACTTCACCTGGGTCATCATCGCTGCTACCCCCCTGTCCCATCCTTTGTCCCAACCAGTTCGGAAGGACTTCTTCACAACTGTTTTTCTCTTCATTTTTTCTGAGGAGAGCTTCTCGAACATAAGATTCTCGGTGGCCTTCAATTTGGTCTCCACCTCCTCCTTCTGACGATTTACTTCTCGCAGGAGGGTCAGATGTTCTTCAGCTGATTTCAATTTATTCTCAAGCTCCCCAAAGCCTGAAAGTTTCTCGGCATAGTCTTTATTCTCTCTCTCCAAGTCCTTCACCTTATTACCCAGTTGTACCTTCTCTGCATCAGACACAGCCAACTTCTTCTCCCATTCAATTTTATCCTCGTCATACTTCTGACGGGATTCACTCACAGATTTGATAGCTTTCTCCAGTGCTCCTTCCACAGTGGACGAGGAGTAAGAAGCTTTGATCTCTTCATCCTTTTTAAGGATTATATTGAAACAACTCGTCAACTGTAATCAGAAAAGGGAAACGACATTAGAAACAAATATGGGAAATAACAAAGGAAAATATGAAAAACTCAGAGTAGAGATACTTACTGAAGCAAGATGACGAGCAGCCAGAGAAGTAACCATATCCCGAGTAAGGTCTTCTTCAGTACCTTGCACCTCGGGAATGGGCGAAAACTTTGCCAAGCTCATCGTAGAGCTCGGAGGAACAGTGATTGGAACACCATCTCCGCCAGCTGGGAGCTGGGGAATTGCTCCAGAAATATTGACCGAGGAGGATTTCCTCAATCTCCTCGGTGCCTTTTCAACAACCTCAACCAAAGAAGAACTTTTGGTTGGTGAGATAGTGATTACTTCAACAGGTGCATCCTTCTGCACAGGAGCCACTGGGGGCTTCTCGACAGCCTTTTGAGAAGCAGCAGGAGGGGTGGCATCTTTATTCTTTGTCCCTTTTTGTACATCAACCTTATTTTTCTTCCCATCTCCAGCAGAGGAAGTCTCCTCGAAGAGAGCGGGAACTCTTCTCTTGCCCATTTTTTGGCTCAAAGGAATATGAGATTCTGGATCAGAGTCTTCAGGAATTTGCACTGGATCACTGATGCTGACCACAGGACGAGCATTAAAGGACGACGTATAGCTCCTATAGTGCAACAAGTATGAAGCAGACCTGATGTGCTCGTCTGCAACTTTCTGATGCAAACTCCAGATATGTTTCAATTGCCTTATATTAACTTCTGATTCTTTGGTAGTTTTTCTCTTGCTGTCAACTGCAAACAAAAATAAATTGAAATGTCAATCATGCATTTATTCAAACATGATGAAATCATAATTTCAAAAATAAAATAAAATGAAAATAACCTATCCCATTGCCATATGGGGGGCATTTGGGACCTTCATACACGTCGTCTCCGACTGAAGGGGCATGTTGCTAATTTTTGAAAACTAATCCATGTTCAAAATAATCCCTGTTAGCATCAGGGAGGTTGACTACTAAAGCCCTATTCAAAAATCTGGTTTTTAAATAATAAACATTATCTAAAATAGCCCATCTATAGCAATACATAATCTCAGGAATTCCTATACGAGTTCCATGAGTTTGATTTAACTTATGCACCCCATTAACTATTCTCCATGTATTGGGGGCTACTTTTGCAGGAATAACATCGAAATGTTGACAGAATTCTAAGCATAAAGGGTTAGGTGGAAAAGAAAATCCACACCCAGCGATAAAGAGGCTGGGGAACCAATGTCCCTCAGCCAAACGAAAATAGTCAAAGGGCTCAGGAAGATTCTCCAAAGTTACCCAAGACGGAATGGAATAATCAGAACGGAATTTTTCAATATATTCAATAATATAAACCATGGTGAATAAAAGGAGAAAGAAGAGGATCTTACGGGAAGAATGGAGATCTGTTGACAACGAACGAAATCAAGGATGAACACACAAGAGAAAGAAAAGCTATGGAGAATTCGAAAGCAAGAAAATTGGAAAAGGTAGAGGACGGTATGATTGCTTGGGAAGTTTAAATACTGTGCCTGGGGAAATGGCGAAAGAAATGATTACAAAGAGAAACTATTGAGCTCCCGGCGGCTAAAAGGACAAAAAAAGCATGAAGATCGAAGCGCTCATAAAAATTCGAAAAAAAGGCGGATTCTGTGAATTTGGAAGGAAATTTAAAATAAGGCTCCTAAAACCCAGGAAGGTCATTTAATATCGCCATATACCGAGAAAGAATGTTCCATACTCCTCAAAGTTCGAAATATGAAACATTGGGGGATTCTGTTGACACCAAAATTAGTATGCTGATGTGGACGAATAATAAGAAGACACGTGTCAATCTACGTGGCACAATAGCAACGAGGAAGATTGTTTCCCCGACCAACATACTCACTCCGAGGAACACCAACCCTCCGAGGAACTCTTATCCTCCGAGGAACTCCAATGCTCCGAGGAACTTTTGGACGACGAGCAACTAAGGCGGTTCGAGCTGCACCTCGACCACAACATTAATTGCTAGATAATCAACAGTTCAACTATTCATTGAATGCTTATCATCTTAACACGCACGTTTGAAGAACATTAAATGAATTACCCTTTCATATGTGTATCATTTAATGTAACACCCTTTCATGTACAGCCTAAGGGCTATAAATACCTTGTATCACCCTCATTCAAAGGGACCGGAATTTCTTGATAGCACTTGTAATCGAGAATTTCCAAACACTCAGCAATAACATAACAGTGGACGTAGGCCATTCATATAAGGCTGAACCACTTTAAAATCTTTTGTCTTATTTATTTATCTGTCATTAAATAATTAGAGTAATCTAGTTTTTTACATCAACAATCATCAGTACATCCGACCCAATCAGCATCAGTATACCCTATGATGGTGCTACAGGTATCATTAGTGTACCTAAGTCCAAGATTAAGAGTGCCCTTTATGTACTTGATTATACGTTTTACACACGATAAATAGCTCTCTTTAGGGTTATTCTGGTAACGAGCACACAGACATACAGCATACATTATATCTGGTCGTGAGGCAGTTAGATAGAGTAGGCTACCAATCATACTACGATAAAGTGTGGAATCGACTGACTTTCCATTTTCATCTTTACATAATTTAACAGTAGTACTCATAGGCGTTTTGGCAACTTTAGCATTATCTAAACCAAATTTCTTAACAAGATCTAAGGCATACTTAGTTTGAGAGACAAATAGTCCATCAGAATTCTGTTTCACATGAAATCCTAAGAAAAGTTGTAGCTCCCCCATAAGGGACATGTGAAACTCCTTATGCATAATAGCAGAAAAAGATTTAACTTCAGATGTTGAAGTGGACCAAAAAATGATGTCGTCTACATAGACTTGGGCTATAATAATGTTTTTGTCAAAATGTTTGACAAAGAGGGTTTGGTCATTTCCTCCTCTCTTAAAACCCTTATCCAACAAAAAGTTGGAAAGGCGTTCATACCAAGCTCGAGGAGCTTGTTTTAAGCCATACAAAGCCTTTTTTAGACGAAAGACATGGTTAGGGTATTTAGGGTCAATGAACCCTTTGGGTTGTTCTACATACGTTTCTTCGGACATAATTCCATTGAGGAAGGCAGACTTGACATCCATTTGATAAAGTGTAAATTTTAAGTAATACGCTATGGCGAAAAGGAGTCGAACAGATTCAAGACGAGTGACAGGGGCAAATGTCTCGCTAAAATCTATTCCTTCTATTTATGAGTAACCTTGAGCAACTAGTCTAGCTTTGTTTCTAAGGATTACCCCATTTTCATCAGATTTGTTTTTAAAGATCCAACGTGTGCCAATGACATTTTTGTTTTGAGGCCGCGGTACAAGATACCAGATATCGTGAATGACAAATTGTAAAAGTTCTTCCTGCATAGCAGAAATCCAGTGTGTGTCATTCAATGCTTCATTAACATTTTTTGGTTCCACAAGGGAGACGAAACATGCATAATTAGCATAATTTCTTAACTGGATCTAGTACAAACTGGCTCATTAGGATTACCGACCACGTTGTCAATGGGATGATCTTTAGAGACCCAGCCAGGTACTTCTGGACTCTCAATAGGTAATGAGTCATCTATTTCTGGTGAATCAGTTTTGAAATCATTTTCAGGTTCAACCACAATAGGTAATTCAGATATCTTATTTTCGACAATAGTATCGCTTGCAATTACATTTATCGATTCCATAAGGGCCTTAGTACGCAGATTGTATATACGATAAGCATGAATGTTTGGGGAGTATCCTAAGAAGATGGCTTTATCACCACGCGTCTCGAATTTAGACAGATGTTCTCAGTCTTTACAGAAATAACACTGACTTCCGAAAGTTCTTAGATATTTCAGATTAGGCTTCTTACCGTACCACAACTCATAAGGGGTTTGTTTAGAGTTTTTCCTAAGGTAAACCCTATAATGGGGTAACCACAAAATGTTTTAGGTGGCTTTTGCCGATCGTAAAAGTTACACCGCCATGCACAAAGATTCAAAAAATAGACAATAGTAGTCAGAGGTTCATGTGGTTTGTTCCAAGATGGGAGTTTTACGTTTAAATTAACACGGGATTTGAATCGAATGGAAGTGTGTCTTCCCAATAATATTGAGATAATGCGGCCAGTGATGTATAGGATATTCGTATTCGAATGTTGTTTGGTAGGAGCACAAGGTGAATTTCCATTATTGAGGTGTGACCCTATAGCTGATATGTTATCAAGAGTGTTAAATAAGTTTGTTGTGAAGCGGGGGCTATAGTGACCGAGCCTTACTTTGAAGTTTGTTTCGTGTACTGTATGATACCTATTTTTACGTCTCAAATTTCGGGATAAAATTCCTTTATTAGGGGGAAGTATGTAATACCCCATATTTTTATGGCTTTTAATTATGAGATTTATTAAATGAAATTGCTTTTAATTGTGGGACTAATTAAATTAATTTGGGATAATTAATTGTAAATTAATTCGGATTTAAATAACTAGCGAGACGAGAGTTAGTATTTGATTATGATGATAATGTTGAATATTCTGAGTGAATATGGTAATATATTATTATTAACTTTATTAAAATTGTCGCGAGTTAAAAATACAACAGTTTTGGTAATTAAGTTGCGACACGCGTGTCAGTCGTGTCAGGAAAGAATTTAATGGATTGAAAAGTAAATTATTTTTATATCATTCGTATGGTCATGTTGAGTGATCCAACGTGTCTGGAAGGATCGAGATAGTCAGAAATCACTTGTCGGGGTTTTTTTTGGGTCTCGGGGCATATTAGGCCTAACCGGCAACCCGAGAGGGTATTTTAGTCATTTTAACTTTTTGAGGAATACTAACCCATGAATTTTAGACTGATTATATCATCCAACACTAAGGGATCCTAGGGTTTTCACAACCACGAATCACAAACGGTCATTACAGAGGAAGAGAAGGAAGCTTCCAAAGAAGAACCACCATCCTTGGACCCTTTGCACCACCATCACCCCCACCAATTGGATCGGGAAGAGAGGATCACTCCCATACCATCTGTTCCAAAGGATCATAACTTCTATTTCTAGGAAAGTGATTTAACTTGCAATAATTCAGTGCATATATCATCCATGTTAGTTTAGAATTGGAGAATAGCCTTGAAAAATGATAAACGAATGGATTTGAAGAATTAAAATCGTAATCTTTGTAGGTTTTGCATGTAGTTTAACTACTGGGAATATAGTAGGCATGAAATTATGATCCATGTGAAGATAATTATGAATTTGTAATAAATTATGTAGTTTTATTGAAGAAAATAGAAGAACTATGGTTTTTATGAAAAAATATTAGATTTGTTCCAAGAAATTGATTCCTCATTAAGATTTGATGATTCTAAAACGTTAGAACTTATGTATTTATGATGGTGTGATGGTAGGAATAAATATTTCGGAGTTTGGGACATTATAGTAGATGATTTGAGGGTTAAGGTTGATGAAACCCATAGGAAAAATTATGCGGAATTGCAATACATGTTGGATCGATCGATCGACCCATGAATGTCGATGGATCGAATTAATCGATCGATCAACCCATTTCTCTCGATCGATCGACTCCTCCTAATTTTTGTAGATTATTTCCCTTTAAGGTATGACAATTACCAATCTTATAAGAACTCTTAGCGAGATTAATATGATATCGTGGGACTTAGTTAAGGTCATTAGGGTTTTAATTATTGTCGAGAATATGTTATATCATATGGGATTGGATGGAATACTTACGAGTGTTTACCGAGTGAGGTACGGTTAGAAATTTCATAAAATTGAGATTTAAATTGGAAGAATGTTAATTTAAGGTTAGGACCAGTAGAAGAGGGACTTTGAATTACTGAAATAACCTTGGAGGCAAGGGTGTTACTTAGTAACCTTTGAGATAGGTTTAAGTATTCGGATTTATACGAAGAGAGAGTTGTCGCGCTACACATATTACGTAGAATATCGGGGATGACATCAAAATGTGCATGTGACTTGTATTATAGGATAGAGAGTACCTATATTAATGTTGATAAATAATGAGGTGGTGTGATTACCTAGTATATGGATGATTCTGTGTATTCCATACCTACCATACTTTCTATCACGAGAGGTTTGATTTTTGGAAGAGGACCATATTAACTTTGTGTGCCTTTGGGGGGATTTAAATTGGTACCTCAAGGACATAGGACTGTGAATGACTTATTTGTGAGTTGATAAGTCAGCTTACCATGGGAGCATAGGTATGTGCGTGAACCATGGGGTATGTGAACTATGTTCTCCTCCAATACGTGTGAATTGTATTGATACAGTTCTTGGGTGATTCGCAACTTGTAAATCCTTACGTGCTTGATGTATCGGGATTGATAGCAGAGTGTGTGTGCACTAAAGGTTACAGCCTTTTGGGGTACCGGATTTTTATATATAATATACTAGTGAATTATATATATATATATATACTTGTGATTATTCCATTGTTTCTTAGTAGATACGAATAACTAAGATATTTAAATGGGTTAAAAATGTGAGAATTTATATATTACCTGAGATAAGTAATTTTATTAATGTAAATGTGAGATAAAAGTATGACATATTTGGGTAAAATGAGTAGATAGTGCAACTAACATGTGTATAATGAGGATGGGTTATACGGACTAGTTAGATAGTGGCATAATGAGGATGGGTTAAGGGTATACGTTAGGCGTGCACATTAGTTGAGGGGTGAGAAACTCATGAGAGAGTATGCAACTAACATGTGTATAATATTTATTCTTTAATGCAATTAAACACTTGTCGTTTTTAAACTATTTTCACCTCGGGCTCTGACCCGTTTTTCTCCAAATCTATTTTGTTTTGTAAAAACCTTTTAGGTGACCAGCCACAGGAACGCCAAGCATAGGAGTTCCTATAGCTACTGTGGAAGCTACAGAATATCGATATTAGACGCCTCCACATTTATCCTTGGATCCTTCAGAGTCATTCATATCAGTTAGGGTATGTTGACCATTCTTATTTAGAGATTGTAGATACAAAATTTCATTATTTCAGATGTTTTTTTTTATTCAGACTCTTGTATTGGAATTTTATTTTACTCTGGTATTATTATTGGAGTGTTTACTCCAGACTCAATTTATTTCATTACGTTGGTTATTCATATGAGGTTATTTATGCGATTGATGAATGATGATTTAATTACTTGGTTAATTGTTAATTTAATTAATAAAATATGGCATTGCTCTGTTTTAAATATTAGGTGGCTAATAAGTAACTAAATGTTTTCGACAGTGATGCTAAGACTGAACCAACTTGATATTCTGTATTAATTTATTAAAGGAGTAACTACCAAGTATTTAATTAGTCGGGTTGTCACACAAATCACTAACCAAACCCTATCCCTTGAGTTCCTCACCTCTCATCAAATCTGCACACCTAATGCATCCTAGCTAGTTAGCTACCCATCTTAACTAGACATCTGTATGTAATTAACTTCAAAAGGTTCATCTCTCCCATATTGCCCATACAATATGTTGCAATACTACAAATAACTAATATCTTTCGCATATTATTATTTAGTCACTTTAATTACGTTTCCCATAAAAAATTCACTTAGATATGCACTATAAATCTTCCTATTGTTACACAAGTAAAATAATCAGGCATTATTATAACGCCGTTAATTTTTCACCACACTTATGTTACTTTTAGATATACACTATCTATCTCTTCTACTATCACACGTAAGCAGAATAAATCACACTTATCATTATATAGAGCATCCACAAAATGCCCCCATGGATGTGGGCATACACTGATATCAAGTTCATGTACTTCTCATACCTTATCAAGGACTATTGTTTTGATATGTTTCATCGAACCCAAAATCAATAAACACACAATGGAGATGAACATGGTTATAAGCACTTGAGATACTTACATACCTAACGTACCCTAATTACCTTCCAGTCCCACTAATACACACACATAGTGAGCCGCCCTACGTTCCATATTCTAGGGCACAAATCCAGACCTCGCTGGAATCACCAAGGTGGGATTGCCTTCTGCGCGGAAACCTCCGAATAGCAGGCAATGTAGGTAGGTTCACACACATAGCATAAAACCCATATATATATATATATATATATATATGCACACAACATATAACCATTCCCTGTATAGGTATACACACAACCTATCAATATAGGTAGTATAGGTATACACACAACCTATAATATATCCCGTATGTAGTATATATCTCACAAATACTTAGCGTATTATCAGTTTACCATTTGAACCTCCCATAAATTTTTGAGTTTCGTTCACTACACGAAGGGTCCTATTGACTCCTTAATTATATTAGTAGAAAATACACTCACACACTACCGGTCTAAATCACATGTTCACTCTTATATTCCGTAACACATTTTAAGCCTCGCGAATTCCTCAAATATCAAAACATGTGCAATAGTTTCAAGACTTAATTCTACTCATTTGGGTAACCCTCACCCTACCATTGGCCCATTAAAATTCACTATATTTCTCACTATAGTTTAATAATATCCAAAAAAAATCCCCATAAGTTATTTGCGAACTCTGAGCATAAAATAAAAAAATTGGTGAAATATAGGGAAACTTAATCGATTTGGCCTTGGTCCGAATCGATTCCCTCGTAGTAGGTCTTCTTCTCTAAATCCCTGTAACGAGTTTTCGACAAATTAAAATCCTCAAACCTATATACAATGATCCCAAACTCCCATCCAACATAACTAATCATCAAATATGTATGTAAGGACAAATTTTAACGTAAATAGTCCATTAAATCCATAAGAATTCTATTCAAGAATTAAATCCAATTGTTCTTAAAATCCTAGTTTATAATTTTCTTCGTGCATGTACCACGAGATTCCTAGATTTCTTAAAGGTTATTCATGATAGATATTTGACTTGGTCATATTAAACTAAAGGAATTATTTCTACATGCATTCCTACTTCAAATCATGGATTACACCCACCCAAATCCTGATAATTATTCTAAAACATATAATTTAACCCTACACTACATGGGTATTATAACATGATCAAATAAATCACAAGATAAATACTTTCCTTGGTCCAAAAGCCCTGATTTTCGTGAATTGATGATGGAGTTGTCTTTCACTTGCTCCGATCTCGATTCCGGCGATATTTGTGGTGCAAAACGGTGTAGGAAAGTCTAGTTGCCTTATATTCTTCCTATCATATGACTCATCTCTCTCTAAGGTGTTCTAAACCTAGTCTGCCAATCCAATTGGATGATAACTTCTCCAATTTTCGGATTTCCATCTACCACAAACTCGCCAATGATCGAAACGCCCTAATTTGGTACTGGTTTGGTCTAAAATCGCCCCTAGACCAAATTAGCACACCCAGGTACACTATTCTAACTATTTATATCCTTTAGGAATCAATCATGACCTCAAAATAACCATTCGAGTCACTAAATCATTATATCCCATCTCGACCTCATATAGTCTACACTCGACTCCCAAATGAGATATAGCATAATCATATCACTATTACTCGTTATGACATAAAATAACAAATTGCTATTCACTTAGTAATTATATTCCATAAAAATGAATCATCACCTATCCCGATTAATATTTTAATCAACAAGAAAAATAAATCCCACTAAATTATGGCACACGTGAAATTCCAAAGATCACCGAATTAATTGATTGCTAATTACCCAAAAATACAGGGTGTTAGAAACTTCCCCCTTACAAAGGAATTTTGCCCTTTAAATTAGGATAATTCTAGTAATAATAACTTTGAATATCTCTTCCCACAACATCCATCTCTTCCCCAGAATTACATCTTGTTGTGTTGTTTTCCACTACACTTCTATTAATTGTACTCCCCAGTCCCACGGTCTATACCTTACTGTTCAATACTTTTGACCAACCCATTTTATTCACATCACATCAAAATTTCTCTATATAATTTACCTTAACCTCTTGGCGACTAATGAATGCATAAAAAAATTCATTCAACATTTTTTCACTACGATGAGCCTATCTACTAATCGCTAAAGTATTTCCTTTACCTGGGAAAGATCCAATATCCCCATGTGCCAACTCTCTTATACTCACACGCTTATGTTCAACAAATATGTTTCCACATCTTCTGACTGTGAACAATAATAGAAATCCAACCAACCAGGGCACCCATACACCCTATATACCGTGCATAACTGCACAAATATTACTCGGCTCCTACTAGCCTTAAATCGTAAGATAATCATCAACTCGCGATTTTTAACCCCACATTACACAAAATCTGCCGAATTATCACGGTCATTGACCTTGACAAGTTGGACTTCTCAAGGTCAATGACCGTGACAATTGTGGGGGTGACAAATTTGGTTGTCACGGTCGTTGACTCTGACAAGTTCATTAGACTTGTCACGGTCCTTGACTTTGACAAGTTTTGTCACGGTTAAGGACCGTGACAAATCCGTGATAATGTTTAAAAAATTGTCACATTCAATGACCGTGACAACAATCCTTTGTCACGAACTTGTCACACTTATTGACCGTGACAATTCTGGGCAGAATTTCAAAAAAATCTACTGGCAGTTTGCCCACTGCCACTGCCCAGCAGTATATTTGTACCTATTCAAGCAGCGTTGTACCTGTTCAAGCATCATATATCCAAATAAAATATAGATAATACAAATATAAATTCAAAATAGAGACAATATGCATCATGATATAAACCAAATATAATTCAAATGTACGAACTTAAAAACAATTCAATTCAAATAATGTCACTACATGTCTTGGGTAAGGTTAAATCTGAGGAGGTGAGTAGGTCACATGATATACGAATTGACACACCCACTAATATACATCATTCCTCATTGTTTGCGCAACCACAATGGGGTGTTCTCCTTCCCTGGTATCACATGCACGATGAGCACCTTGGACTCGATGTCTTGAAGCTCACGTCCATGGACTAGTCCACCCTGGATGATATTCGGGTCCCTCAACCCCCTCCCTATCCGCTGGCCATCAAATATGTCTAGTATATACATGATCGGCCAACCAAGTGTCGACATCAGTCGGTAGAAGGGAAGCAAATAGGGAAGTGGATCATCAAAGTCCGCACGTGTCAGCGATGAAGCAGCGAGGTCCACATCCTCATCCTCCCGCACCTCCTCCTCCACCACCTTCCCCTTCCCCTTACATTTTTTGCCCAACTAATGCTTCATGAATGAGAACATATCTTGGATCGTCTCCTCCAAATGGGAGAGCTTCACTTCATGTGAGTCCACCGTTCGAGCCAACCCGATGTCGCTCGTTTCCAATCCGATGATGTCCACCCGCAAGCTCACCCCCCCTTGTCCTCTCCTTAAAATCAGAGCCAAACACCTGGCTAAGTGAATCTGTCGACAAGGATGCCTTATCGACATCAGACTGCGACTCATGCACTATAATACCCAGTATTTTTATGGCTTTTAATTATGAGATTTATTAAATTAATTTGGGATAATTAATTGGAAAATTAATCCCGATTTAAATGCTAGTGAGATGAGAGTTAGTATTTGATTATTATAATGTTGTTGAATATTACCGAGTGATTATGGTAATATGTGTTTTGAATTTATTAAAATTATCGTGAGTTGAAAAATACGACAGTTTCGGTAATTAAGATGGTACGCGCGTGTCAGTCGTGTCAGGACCCAATTTAATGGATTTAAAAGTATTTTATTTTTAGGACATCCGTATGAGCATTTTGAGTGCACCAAAGTGTCCGAAAGGTTCGAGATAGTCAGAAAAACTATCCGGGGGTTTAGTCTGGGTCCTAGGGCATTTTTAGGCATAACCGGCAACCCGGGAGAGTATTTTAGTCATTCCTATTTTTGGGTGAATAGTGACCCACGAATTTTAGACAGTTAATATCAGCCAACACTTGAATCCTTTAGAGTTTCTCAACCAAAAATCCTAAACGGCCATTAGAGTGGAAGAGAAGGAAGTTTCCAATGGAGAACCACCACTTAGAGACTTTTGCACCACCGTCACCACCACCATCTACTTCATGGGATCAGAATCTTCATTACCAGACAAGTGATTTAACTTGAAATAATTTATTGCATATATCATCCATGTTAGGTTAGAATTGGATAATAACCATGAATAATGAAAATTTAATGGATTTGATTGAAATCGTAATCTGAGTAGGTCTTTCATGTAGTTTAACGTTGGAGATAATAGCAACGACGAAATTATGATTTATGGGTCAAGAATAATAAATTTGTATTGAATTATATAGTGTTCTTGATGAAATTAGGAGAAATGGGCTTTTTATGAAAATTGGGTGTTTTAATCCAAGAAACTCATGATCCATAAGGGTTTAATGATTCTGATTCGTTAGAAAAGATGTTAATATGTTAATAGGATGATTAGTGAACATTCTTGGGAGTTTGGGATGTTCTAATGAAGAATTAGAGGTTTAAAGAGGAAGAAACCTGTAACTGTTTAAGAGAAATTCTGGCTGATACCTGCTTGATTGATCGATCGACTCAAGAATGTCGATCGATCGACCTCTTCTGATTATCGGGAATTGTTTTCCCTTAAGGCTTAATGAAAATCCCAAGGCCGATGATTATTCTTAGGATGTTTAAATTAATATTGTGGGGCTTAGTTAAGGTCAGTAGGGTCTTAGTTGATGCCGGGAAAAATGGTTTACCTTATGCTATTGAATGCTATTACTTATGAATGTCTATCGAGTGAGGTACAATTAGAAATCGTTCGAATTGAAACTATAGTGGGAATTAATGATGATTTAAGGATAAGAACAGTAACAGAGGGACTTTAAGTTACTGATATAACAGTAGAAACTAATAGGAGACCTAGTAACCTTTAGAGATAGGTTTAAGTCCTCAAATTGATACGATGAGAGAGTTATCAAGCTAAATTTATATTACGTATGATGTTCGAGATAAACTTGCTACGTACGAGACTTATCAGATGGAATGTGTGAATACCTATATTGAAATATGATTACTTAGGTCGTGTGAATGCCTAGTGTCTGGATTTCTTATATGTATGAGATACCTACCATACTTGCTATCACGGGAGGTTAATTTTCAAAAAAGGGCCATCTTATCTTTGTGGGACTTCGGGGGGATTTAGATTGGTACCTTAAGGACATAGGACTGTGAATGACTTATTTGTGAGTTTATAAGTCAGCTGACCATGGGAGCATAGGTATGTGCGTGACCCATCGGTATGTTAACTATGTTCGCCTCCAATATGTGTGATTTGTATTTTGACGGTTCCTGAGTGATTCGGAACACGCGATCCTTACGTACGTGATGTACAAGGATTTGATAGATCGAGCACCGCAGCTTAGCCTAGCGGTGCCTTATATCTATTTATGTACTGAGAGTGTTATACCTATGTACTTGTGACTGGTTCATTGTTTCTTAGTAAATGTGAATAACTAAGATATTTGAATGGGTTCAGAATGACAATTTAATTAACAATTGAGATAAGTAATTTAATGAATGTGAATATGGGTTATGAATATAACTTACCTCGATATTAAGAGTAGACATCCTATGATATAATGAGAAAGAGGAAGTGGTACAGACTAGTTAGTTAGCGACATAACTAGGATGGGTTAAGGGCATAGGTTAGGCGTGCACATTAGTTGAGAGGTGAGAAACTCATGTGAGAGTACGCAAGTAACGTGTTTATAATATGTGTTGTTTAATTGCAATTTAAACACTTGATAAACTTTTAAACTATTTTCACCTCGGGCTCTGACATGTTTTCCACCAAATCTATTTTGTTTTGTAAAAACATTTTTAGGTGCCCTGCCACAGGGATGCCAAGCATAGGAGTTCCATTCTGATGATGTGATATAGTTGTTGTGGAAGTTACATGATCTTGGTATTAGACGCCTTCATATTTATCCGTGGTTCCTTCAGAGTCATTTGTATCAGTTAGGGCGTGTCTCCCATTCTTATTTAGAGGTTGTAGTTACAGACTATCATTATTTCGGTTATTGGTTTATTTATTCAGACTCTTGTATTGGGACTTTGTTTACTCTGGCATTATTATTATTGGAGTGTTTACTCCATAATCACTTTATTTCATTTCATTAGTTATTCATATGAGATTGTTTATGCGATTGATGGTTAATGATTTAATTCTTGGTTATTTAATAACTTAATTAATAAAATTTGACATATTTCTTTTTAAATATTAGGTGTCTAATAATTAATTAAATGTTTTTCGACAGTGAAGCTAAGAGTGAACCAACTTGATATTATGTATTAATTTCATAAAGGAGTATCTACCCAGTATTTAATTAGACACGGTGTTACAGGTGGTATCAGAGCATCAGGTTCTACTGTCCTTTAGGATCTGTTATGCTTCCAGCGTAGCTTTCTTTGATATAGAGCCCTATGTTTAGGATTGTTTATTTCTTTGGTGAGATTTCGTTCTCCTGCTATGATGTGTATGATAGTGAATCTTATTTGTATTTGGGAGTGTTCGTGTGCCGAACAATGCAGTACGTCAGGCGAAGATAGTTGGGTGGACATCAAGAGGCAAAGATCAGTTGAGGTTATTTGATTTATTAAAGAAGGATGACCGTAGTTGAAGTCACCCATATTATGGCATGGAAGTCCAGGATAGTAAAGACGGCTAAGGCGCAACTTGTGACTTCCAGGTAAAGCTATAGTAGAAATTAAGGTCAAATTAGAATCACCCAGCAGGGTTGGATTGGGAGAGAGTCAGACGAAACATTGAAGAAGAACCAACATTGGAGATACTAGACATGCGGATATAGCTTGTGTTAGCCAACAATGGTAAAATATGCAAAGGCTTGGGCATATGTCGGAGTATGGATAATCGGGAGTGAAAATTTAGGGCAAAGTTTTTCTTAGCTCGTACGAGCAGAGTTACAATGGTGAGAGACAACCACCACACTTAGAATTGGAATGTTTTGTCAAGAGAAGGCGCATACGTATGGTTTGACCATAAGTTGTTTCATCAGATGTTCAGGGTGAGATGTGAATGTTGTTCGGACTCACACAAGAGGGTCAGACAGAGGTCACTTTGTGAGAAGAAATTTAATTATTTAGCGAACCTTACATCGGATATAGTAGGTGAAATGGAGAAGAAGACATTAAAGGATAATTTACATACAAGAAGAATTATTAGTACTTCTGGGAAATTATGATTAGCCAATCAATGCAGATGGAAATAACGTCGCGTTTTGTTAATATGGGGTAAACGATTCCTTGTGTGGGGAGATACAAGAATCAAAGAATTTATATTGAGTAAGACTGGGGGAAATGGTGTTGGAGAAGCACCACAAGGGGCAGACCCATAGGGGGAGCCGTTAAAATTATTCGAATAGCTGAATTGTTACCGAGCGATATTGATTTCAGTAAGAGATGTGGAAACTAGTAGCATGTTTCGTAGGGCCATCAAAGCTAAGGGAACAATGGAGGTAGTCATCAGAGTCGTGACTACAAACAGAAGGACCACCTTAACATGGCCAGTGTGATCGGAGATTAGTGGAGTATGTGTAGAGGTATTTTGTGGGGAGTAAAACCCGTGCGTTATAAATTTTTCCCGAAGCAGGTATAGGGATAAGGGTATGGTACCTAACAAGGGAATAGTTATTAAAAATTTTGGTTTGGTACGGACACGTGTGTTAAGTCCAGGAACCATTTGAGCAGCCAGGGCAATTGACAAGATAAAAGTGTGAGTTATATCCTCAGATGATGTTGCATGTTGTATGTGTCACGAATGAGTTACTGCATTTTTATTACTGTTGTATTCGCATGAGAGTCGAGTTTAGTGAGTATCTCAACAATGTTATTATTTATGTGGATATTTTTCCCTAGTATAATGGGGTTACCTTTAGTGTTATCTGCGGAGGATGAATGGGTATATTGGTAGTGGTATATACTTTATTGAAATCACTCGTTTTAGTGTTGTGTTATACGAGTATGATATTATCCTAATTATGGTTTTATAATATGCTTATACCGATAGTGTGCAGATATTGCAAGTTTATCGGGGTTACTAACTTGGTGTAGAATGTTTTGTTCTGGAAAGGCCCCATCTACGAGAGGGTCGGGCTCGCGATTGTATATTTGTATGTATGTATATATATATATATATATATATATATATATATATATATATATATATATATATATATATATATATATATATATATTGTTCAGACTTAAAAAAGTACAATGGTATTCGATATTTGTTCCCGGTATGTGTAAGGACTTTATTGATATAAATCGGAGTGTATTTAGTTTACCGTTCAGTGGAAAGATTTAGCTGGTTATTATAATTAACGCTCAGGATTTAGTAATAAGAAGAGTGCATTATTATATCACCCTTTGGAGACGTGGGAGTTAATACTCGTAGTTGTAAGTCTGGGGACGGGATTTTGAGAACCCCGATTATATTTGCATGATGTTTATGGAAGGTGATTTCCATCAATGTTAAGAGAGAGTGTCTTTCGGAAGGAGTTATTTATTTAAGTGTAATTGCGGAAGGAGATGTTACTTGATTGTCAAGAAACTAGAACATAGGGGTACAGGTTATGGACTGAGGGCCTAACAAATTTCGATGATCGATAATGCTAGGAAGTAGTGTATTAGGGGGCTTCCTTGTTTGGATTTCGCTTTGCGAGACATCTCACGCATGAAACTCAGCGTAAGGTTGGTAGTAAGGAGATGTTTAGCCATTCATCCATGATTTGGGTACCTCGATCGTTAGGGAAGTATGTTGTTATAACTGGCAATTAATGGGTAGATTACGATATAAGGCCAGTAGAGCCAGTTGTGTGGTGAGGAAGTACTGATAAGTTCGTTTTATTCTGGTGGGTTGAAGGGTGGAAGGATGTTTAAGACGATTAAGAATTTCAAATTTGGGGGTGATTGAGAACGCCCAAGTAGTATAGCCACGTTATGAATGCATGGACAATAAAGAGTTTGGAGTACTTATGAAGTCTATGTGATGTTTAAACCCGTATGCGTGGGTTATAAAGGGTGTAGACACCCTGGTTTGCTGATGAAATAATCTCCGGAAGAAGATACATAGAGATGAGTGAGATTTATACTTATGAGACTGATAATTACAAAAAAATAGAGGTAGAATGGATTAAGCATCATAAGAGAAGGATGATAATCAGCATACTCATGTGCGATCGGAGTATCACCTCCGAAATTGGTTGAAGGGTAGTGGCAAGCCATTTAAAAATGGGGTATCCCTTGAGGAGACAAATATTTAATTATTATGGACAATTTGGAGTGGAATTACACCCAATCGAATGTTAAAGGTTGCCTACGCGTAAATATATTGAGAATGTCATTAAGGTATAAAGACTCTAGATGTGCACAACGTGGTGAAAAGTGCACGGGTCAGAACTTTTGGTATACACCAAGGGAAGAATAGGGTTAGTAAGTATCACTTAACGGGAACAATTATACATGAAAGTCGGTATTGAAAGGGGTATAGTAAGTAGTAGATCGGTTGGTGTAACATGACTAGCCAGATAATTTTGTAGCAAGCCGACGATTCCAGAAATGGAAGAGTCAAGTTGGTGAATTTTTTTGAGGGGTTGCCAACTTATAGATAAGTAACGAGTTCCTTCGAATGTGTGGAACATGTTGTCTAGAAGAAAAGTAATTGTTATATCCTTGGGTAAATTACACTATTAGATTATAAACGCACCGATATGGGATCCTACCAGCATTAATCCGAAATAGGATGAGATGCCCGAAACCCACTTTCAATATGAGGTAAAGTAAGTAGTGGGAAAAGTTTCGTTTTAAGAAAGATGTATCACCTATAGCCCGAGGAATAGGCGTAAGGTAATTGGCGACTGGTGTAATTGTATGAAAGTAATTTTAGATTCATTATAATCATTTCATTTCTAGTAAATGAAGTATAATATGGTAATGGGGAGAGAATATTACCCAATAGGAAAGTTGTGAGAAAGCACCTGTACCTATTTTTAGTGGACAAGGTGCTTATTGAGGTTTGTGTAAGTAAACCTTACTATCCTCCCTCTAGATGCTTAGATATGAGAGGATTCTCAGAGTTTTCGATCATTCAAAAGTGGAGTCCGATGACTATAATGGGTTAATCACCAATCGTCTAAAATCACTTTCCCTTGTGTAAAAGTCAGAACGCAGGGAACAGAGATTCAAAGAATGGACAAACGCAGTCAGATGTTCTCTGATTTCTCCCAGATGGGAGTTTTGTGTCTAGATAAATGCGAGGGTTGATACGTAGTGAGGTGAGGACTCAAAAATAATTTTGAGATAATGCGGCCAATGATATATAGGTTATTCTTATTCGAATGTTGTTTAGTAAGAGCACAACGTAAGGTGCATTTATTGAGGTGTAACCCTATAACTAATAAAGTATTGAGACTGTTCAACAAACTCGTTGTGAAGTGGGGGTTGTAGTGATTGAGCCTTATTTTGAATTTTGTTTTGAGTGCTGGAGGATACCTAAATTATCCAGGTATGCCTTACTGATCGAGGTGCGAAAAGTGTGCGCATGTAAAGTGGACAGCCGTTGTTTTCGCTTCGCTAACTTAATACAAAAACCTAAGCTACTACTACACTTGCGGGGCAAACACAACGGTAAGTTGGGTATCAAAAATCCACAGGGACGAGTTGCTAGAATTTAAGTGATTTAATATTCAGAAATAAAAGTGTAAAAGATGATTACAAACTAAAAAGTAAAAGATGCATAAAAGGGAAAGATTAACTAGGCAAGTGTAAATTAAACTAGATTAACAAAGCGATAAAACTATAGGTTGCGTTGAAAATCCCTCACCCGACTTAATTTGTATAAAATGGATACATGGGTCGACGAGTTATTACAAATGCGTCTCGTTTCGACAGTTAATTGAACAAAGGGTTGTTACGCCCCTAAATCCGCATAAAATCCTAATAAGATTTTGGCATCAACAAATATCCCAAAAATTGCGCACGAAAGGTCGTAAGCACGGGACATACATGATATGCCCCGTCAAATCTCCTAGGCGCAATAACTAGGACAACACACTCGAAATAGACTCGTAAACACCATCACCAAAGGAAAGCAACGCATCAACTCAAATGAGTTCAATTCAAGCACAACCTAATTTAAATTAGCTAGAAAGCATATTAAAAACGCGATAAATAAACACGGTAAATAAACGCGATAAAGTTACCTAGAAAGCGATTAAAGAAAGCATGTGAATCTAATTGACAAAGCATGTAAATCTAATTATCAAAGCATGAATGAAGGAAATACAAACTATATTAATGGAGAGGATGATGAATAGTCAACTTATAATCCAAACGGGGTGTAAAACCAAAGATAAATGAAGAAGAACCATGTAAAAACCCCAAAGCCTAAGCTATTCTAACCTAAAAATGTTTTATCTGTTTAATATCTTCTTATTACAACAAAATTGCTTTATATAGTATGTTGGAATAAAACAAAAGAAGAAAGAAAACAAATGCAAAATATCTGCTGAAAAATAGGGGGTCAATCGATCAACCATTTTGGTCGATCGATTGATAGTAGAAATTGTGGAAAAATTGTGCAGGGTCAATCGATCTACCCTTTTGGTCAATCGATGGATCAAGCAGGGCAGACTGCATTTTTCCCTATTTTGGCTTGCATTTCTTCTCCGCTAAAATCGCCGTAACTTCTTCGTTCTGAATCGGAATCGCGTACCATTTGCGGCCACCAAAGCTTACGAGGAGGGCTATAACTTCCATGTAGATGTTGGGCCAGGTGCCCAAGCTGTGAAAAGACTAAAATGCCGCCAAACGTGCGGTTGTGTACAAAAATAGAGCGGAACGCATCCGAAATTCACACTTAGCATCCAATTACCTACAAAAGCTCAATTAACCCCTGCAAAACATGTTAACATAGAAATCTGAGGTTGTCTGGTTAACGAGCATAAATATTGGGAATAAGATACCCGAGGGGGATAAAATGCGTCCGTTTGGAGGATGAAATACGCAGTATTTGCATATTATCACACCTCCTAACTTACACATTGCTAGTCCCTAGCAATGAAATAGGATGCAACAAGAACTAGAAACAAACCAAAAGCAGAAGAAGTACAAAAATATGGTATAAAATCATAAAGCCACTTTCGTGGGCGATTTAATTGCATTTAGCATATGCAATAAGTCGTTAAACCCCTAGGTCACCCTAGTGGATGAGTGTCGTCTCGTGAGGGTTTTCAAAGATGGTACCCACAAACATCACATGGTTTCCTCAAAATATGCCCAACCCAACATGCGACAAGCCCAATAATGGTGAAAAGGATTTCATATGCATTATTTGTACATTGAATGAATTCAAACAAAAGTCAAAATCATTAACATTATAGAATGAACATCATAGAATTGAAACCTTAAAATGTGGGAGGGGGACGAGCACATGCAAAGTATGATTTGGCGAAAAACTTTTACAAACCGAATAAGCGTTAAAGCAAGCATATATTCAATCCTCATGGGAATTACACTCATCAAATGGAATTCACTCGAAACAGGGAGGTAACACACAAAACATGCGGGCTAAAGAGTAAATGTAAATGGAAACTAGGCCGCACACATGTCACAAAGAAGAACACTATATATAAACGGAAAACCCGTAATCTCAATAAAAGGATAACGCACACTAAAAGAGGCGAAATGCATTTTCACCGATTATCAAAACTGTTTAAACTTTTAAATTACATCAACCTAAGATCACATAGGACTTTAATAGGGTTGTAATGTAGGTATGGCTAAGGTACGAAACGAAGGAATGTATATACGGATTCAAAGTGTTCGGAATGAAAACTCGGGATAATGGGAAGATGGGGGTAATATGAAAATTTGAAAATAAGTTCCAAAACGGCATTACATATATCATCGGGGAGAGTATTCAAAGCTTATTGAACTATATACAACATTTACAACTTTCTCTTTCTTCTCATTTCTTTCTTTTTCTCATTTTTCTTTTGTGTTTTCTTTTGCTTTTTGCTTTCTCTTTTTTCTTCACTTTTTTCACTACTTTCTTTTCTTTACTTTTCAAACTCTCATATGCCTAAATTGCAACCTACATCACAACAACAACATTCAATCCAAAGTAACATTCCAAAAAAAGGTGTGGAAAGGGTATATATGGTATAAAATCCAATTTAGAGTTGGTTATTGGAATGGGGTTATGAAACAAAAGGCTATATTTAGGATCAAAGGGGTTAACGAGGGTAAACATATAAGGGTGAGGTCAAGGCTAATATTGCTGATATAACAAAGATGGCCTATGATCATTTCCAAAAGTTTACGCAATTCTCGAATCAAAACAATATATGAAAATCATGCCCAAGTAACACATTTCAAGTATGAACTCAATTAATGAACGATCAAATGAAAGAATAGTGAGATTACCAACGAATTCAACATTTTCAAAGAGAAAAGAATAGTGTATACACTCACAAACGACGAAAGGTACAAATCTTACTCGGTGTAAGTATATACAATGAAACAAAAGATTATCGAATTATAAAAATCTTAAACAATATCAATATAGCTATTAACGCAAAAATTCTCCATCTATGAGGACCAATCAGAAAAGGACACATGTCATCCTACGTGGCAATATTCGACACCCGAGGAGAGTTGGTTGGCACCCGAAGAGTGTTAGTCGGCACCTGAGGAGAGTTGGTCAGTACCCGAGGAGAATTAGTCGGCACCCGAGGAGTGTTAGTCGGCACCCGAGGAGAGTTGGTCGGCATATCATCCAGGAAGATCAAAGGATAATTATGCATTTAATGTGCATTAATGAAGATGGCAGCGCATTTAATGAGCCTTAATATACATTTATACTGTATTAATAGATGATAACACATGGCATACCAAGCAATTCAATAATTAGATTCGTTGAATGTAGACATAAATGTCTACATACAATGAATCTCTTTATCTCCCATCACTATAAATACATGTATTCCCTTAGCCAAAAGGGAGAGATCCGGGAGAATGAAGGAAATCCGGGGGAGATCCAAGAAACCAAGAAACCCCATACATAAGATACACATCCTTTCTCTCTCTACACCCTATGGTGCTATTGTAAACCCCTGGGAATAAAATAACAGTGGACGTAGGCTTTATTCATAGTCGAACCACTTTAAAAATCTTTGTCTCTTATGTGCTTAATTGGATTGCTTTCATCTATTTATCTGTGATCATAAAAATGGGATTCGGTCCAGTTTTTTCATCAACAGATTGGCGTCGTGTGTGGGAACGTGTTACAACCATTGTTCTCCATCAAAAGCTAAGTTTTTATTTTCTCTACGTATAATCAATTATACATACATCTTTTGATTCAATCATGATTTTTATGTTTATATACATAAATTAATTGTCCAATTTTTATCTGCAAAATGTTGCAGATCATGATTTTTAAATCATAACTGTTAGATTAATTCTTATTTAGAAATCTGAAAAATAGTGGATTTCATAAATCATAACATTTTGCTTGATTCTCAAGTTTCAATTTTATATCATGGAATAAATATTTTAAATGATTACATATACCAATATATACGACGGTGGTAAGATTTGATAATTTTCATAATAATTTTTGAAAGATCTTTGATGACTATTCAAATTCCCATCATATTTTTAATCAAAGAATGGGAAAAGGTTAAAGACGATAAAAAAGTTTTCTCATGGAAATCATGACGCAGATCTACTTTCTCTCTCTTTAAGTTTGAGTCTCTTTGCATTCATTTTTATGAACTATATACTTAATTTGGTTCATCTTCCATCTATGTCAATAAAGTCTCATTGACTGATTTTTGATATAAATTTGGTAATAACTTCGATCATTCAACATATTTTTATCTCTCCAAATAGGGAATAGGAAAGGATCAATATAAAAAATAATTTTCTCTCACCTGAAAAATCATTACCCACCTCTTGTAAAAGAGGATCATTAAAAAAAATCATGACCATATCAAGACTCTTTGGCACAAATTTGATATGTTGGCCCCTCGTTCATCACATCACAGGGTTTCTTTATCGAAATCACACGATATAGTGGATTAGACAATTATTCATTTAATTAACATTGTTAATGCTTAAATTTTACATTGAATGTTATTTTTCTGATCTAAGGATTCGAGATATTCTGGTCATCCATCCATATTGTTGGTCGGCATCATCTTGGGCCATATTTTATTAAAGAGAAGCTTAACCGAACCATTTTTGTTGGTCGGAGATAAGATGTGAAGATCCATCAACAACGTTGAAATAATTTTATCCAACTACGAGGTATCTTATTATTAGTCGGAGCCCCATATTGTAGCTCGGTGGAACCAATTGCAGGTCGACGATCATCTACTTCTTGATCGGCGACATCTCAGTCTTGTTCGGAGGGTTCAATTTACTGGTCGACAACTATCCAACCATCCACTTTTTGGTCGGCGACATCTAATGTTGTTCGGTGTTGTCAATGCACCATTTTTGTTGATCGGCGAAATTGCTCAGCTGGTCGGGGACCATTTGCTTCTTGGTCGACACCATATATTCTATAACTTGAGATATCCTTACATGTTGGTCGGCAACATCCATGTCACTTGTCGGCAGCAGTAGAATCTTGGGGTATTAAAAAATGCAAAGCACCCCAGATATTTCTTTAAACACGAGTTCATCTTGGGAACAAACAGGGGGCTTACGTCTTTTGTAACTTGTGATCACCCCAAAAAATATTTTTAAAACCAAGTGATAAATAATTTTCAAACATCAACTTATACCTGATTAGTTGTTGGAAATTAAATAACTTTACCAAAACTCTACGTCCTATTTATGATAATTTGTCCATCTCACACACATTTGGCATAAAACATATTATTTCATATTTTGATATTTGTATTGCCTTATGCTGATACACATCACATATTGTTTGGCTGAATAATTATTCTCATGACAATAATTATTTGATCTAGTCTCGATAGGTGCTCGGGCAGCTTATTAAGATTTCATAGGGACTGTTGATGTAAAAAAATAGATCACTCTAATAATTCAATCACAGATAAATAAATGAGACAAAAGATTTTAAAGTGGTTCAGCCTTATAAGAATGGCCTACGTCCACTGTTGTTTTATTGCTGAGTATTGAGAATTCTTAACTACAAGAAATTCAGTTCTGGATCCCAAAGTTTGGATTCAGGATTCGGTCCCTTACAATGAGGATTGTACAATGTATTTATAGCCCTGAGGCTGTAATGTGAAAGGGTTATACATTTAATGATATACATATAAAGGGTAATACATTTAATGCCCTCTTTGTGTGAGCGTCTGAATGATAAGCATTTAATGAACCAGTTGAATTGTTGGTTATCCAGCTATTAATGCTTTGTTCGAGATGCAGCTCGGACCGCCTGAGTAGCTCAGACCGCCTGAGCTTCTCGATGCTAATGAGTTCCTTGGAGAGGTCCTGTTCCTCGGAGCATAAGGATTCCTCGGAGAGGTCTTGTTCCTCGGAGCATAAGAGTTCCTCGGAGAGGTCTTGTTCCTCGGAGCATAAGAGTTCCTCGGAGCGTATGATCATCTCGGAAGTGCTTGTTGTTGCCATGTAGATAGCCACGTGTCTTCATATGGTTGGTCTAAGTCAGCAGATTAAATTTGGTATCAACAGAAGCCACCAATGTTTCATAGTTCGAAATTTGAGGAGCATGGGACATTCTTTCTCGGAATACGGTAGCTTTAAATAGTTCTTCCTGATTTTTAGGATCATATCCCTTGTATTTATTTCTCCTTCCCAATTCGTAGAATCATGCTTTTTTGGACTTTTCTGCTTGTTTCGGTTCCCGCGTCACTTTTCGCCTTTTTAGCCGCTGTTGCTCGCTTTGATTCCCGCGCCAATATTTAATGCCTTTTTAGTCGTCGATAATGTAATCATTACTTCGCCAGTTCCCAAGGAAAGGTATTTAAACTTCACAGAGACTCCCATCGTCTTCTATCTTTTCAAATTTTCATCTTCGAGTTTTTTATTGTCTTCTACTCTCTTGTGCGTTCATCTCTTCCGTCGTTCATTGTCAACAGCTTCAGTCTTTTTTTGTAAGATCCTCTTTGTTCTTCTTCATTTCTTTTAATTCGTCATCATGGTTTACCCAGTTGAGTCTCTTGACGAATTTTGATCTAATTTTTCCATTCCCTCTTGGGTTGTCTTGGAAGAGCTTTCTGAGACTTCTAATTATTTCAATTTGGCCGAGGGACATTGGTTCCCCAGTCTCTTTTTTGCTTAGTGTCGATTTTATTTTCCACCAAATCCTGTGTGTCTGGCATTTTGTCAGTACTTTGATGTTGTTCCTGCACGAATAGCCCCCAACACATGGAGAATAGTTAATGGGGTGTATAAATTAAATCAAGTTCATGTAACTCGTATAGGAATTCCAGAAATCATGTACTGCTATAGATGGGCAGTTAATGATAATATTTATTATTTAAAAACTAGGTTTATAAATAGAGCCTTAGTAGTCAATCTCCCTGATGCCAACAGGGATTATTTTGAACACAGGGTTGTTGTAAAAAATTGGCAACACTCTCCTTTAACCGGAGATGAGGTTTACCAGGGTCCCAGATGCCCTCCTTATGGCAATGGGATAGGTTATTTTTATTTATTTTATTTATCTTGAAATCATGTTTATTTTGTGTTTGATAAAATGTGTTACTGATAACAATGTTGTTTATTTGCAGTTGATAGCAAGAGAAAGTGCCCAAAAGAAACAGATGTCAATCTAAGGCATTTGGGACTTATCTGGGGTCTACATCAAAGGGTTGCTGACGAGCACATTCGATCAGCCTCCTATCTGCTCCAATACAAGAGCTATACAACTTCTTTCACTGCTCGTCCAGTGATTAGTGATGCAGAGCCAGTACCAGCCTCTGCAAGTTCTTCACCAGAATCTCATGTTCCTTTGAGCGAAAGGATGAAGCAAGGAAGGACTCCTGCTCTGTTTGAGAAAACTGCCTCCGGCTCTGGGGAGGTAAAAAGGATTAAGATTGATGTCCCAAAGGAGGGGACAAAGAAGACTGGTGCAGATCCTCCAGCTACTTCTGCTAAAGTCTCCGAGAAGGTTGCTAATAAGCCCGCAGTGGCTCCGAGTAGCTCTGCTGCTCCTGGAAAGGTGATTGTGATATCACCGACCAAGGATTCTTCCTTGGTTATACCTGTTCCCCCGAGGAGACTGAAGAAGAGCTCCTCGGTCAATTTGGCTGACACCATCATTCAGCCCCCTACTGCTGGGACTAAGGTTCCCACATATGTTCCTCGGAGCTCTAACATGATCTCGGTAAAGTCCTTGACCATTCCCGAGGTGCAAGGTAATGAAGATAACCTTACCCGGGATATGGTTACTTCTTTGGCTGCTCGTCATCTTGCTTCAGTAAGTACCTTTACTTTGAACTTTTCATATTTTCCTTTGTTATTTCTCATTTTTGTTTCTGGCTTTGCTTTCTCTTTTTGTTTACAGTTGACGAGCTGCCTCAATATAATCCTTAAGAAGGATGAAGCAATCAAAGTTTCTTGCTCCTCGTCCAGTGTGGAAGGAGCTCTGGAAGAAGCTACCAAGTCCTTGGAGGAATCTCGCCAGAGATACAATATTGATAAAGCAGTTTGGGAGAAGAAATTGGCTTCCTCCGAGCAGGAAAAAACTCGGGTTGCTGAGGCCTCTAGGGATTTGGAGAGGAAAGTGAATGCCTTGGAGAAGGGTAATAAAGAGCTCGATGTGAAGCTCAAGACTTCTGGGGAATTTGAAAATAAATTCAAGGCTGCTGAGGAGAGGTTGGTTCAACTCCAGGAAATAACTCGGCAGAAGGAGGAAGCTGAACAAAAACTGAAGGCTGCTGATGTTTTGCTGTCCGAGAAGCTTGCCTTGGAGAAGGCCAAAAGGAAAGATGTCGTGAAGAAGTCCTTCAGCTCTGGCTGGGACAAAGGTTGGGATAAGGGATGTGCTGCCATGGTCTCTCAAGTGGATTATGGCAGTGTAAAGTATTTCAAGGACGAATGGGTTGCTGCCCTTCAGGAATTGAAGGTCGACGAGTCATCCGAGCTCTTCCAGAGACACATCCCTGGTCCTCCTCCTACTCCAGAAGAATTAGAAGAGGACGAAGCTACCTCTGAGGAGTCTTCAATGGTAGTGGGAGAACATGCCCTAACCAGTCAGCATGCTATCGAGCAAGGAGTTTCTTCTTCCGAGCAATAGCTGGTGCTCTCCGAACAAGTCACTGTTCCCTCCGAGCAACCTGCCTCCTCTTCCCAACCTCCATAGAAGGTTTTGGGAGATAAGGAAAAGGTGTAGTGTTGTTCGATTTTCTCTTTCTATTTTTCTTTTTTTATTTGTCAAATATAACTCAAAACTTGTAACTTCAAATTTCATGATCTAATAAAACATGAGTTCTTTCTTCCATACGATTGTCTCTTTTCTATTTGTACTCTGTCTTGATCTTCTTTTTTATGATTGGCTTTTATTTCTCTGCTAGTTTTTGGCCAGGATGGATCTGCTATCTGCCAATGATACAAAGCTGATGCAGCAATGTAATGAATATTATAAGGCTGGTCACACAGACCTGAGTGCATCAGAAGTTGCCGACATCCTTGGTCATGATGCTTCAGAATAAGCAGCCGAAGGTTATCAGTACCTGAAGTGCTTACTTGACCGAGCTGTGGCCAATAATGTGGCTTACTATGAAATGATCGAGGATCTTCAATGTACCCTAGAAGACCTTCAGAATCAGTACAAGGAATCAACTACCCTGTTTCATGAAGGGTATGAGAAGAGGTATCAGCAGCTTTCTGCCGAGAAGGGCTACGAGAAGCTCATCGCTGGGGACGATGTCAGGGAGAGAACCCTAAAGGGTGAAGTTGAAGCATGTAGACAGATTGCCTAGATGTTGGAGCAAGAGAATAACAATTTGCAGAAAGAGCTAGCACAGTTGAAGTCTGCAACCTCTTCTTCAACAGCTATAATCCCAGTGACTGACGAGGGATTTTCATTTTTAGAGGTTGAGAATGCCAAATTGAGGCAAGAATTGAACACCTTGAGGAGGTCGGGCACTTCCACATCTCCTTGGGGACGAGCAAGAGCTTATCGGAGTCGAGGAAGAACAGTTCGGGTTCTTATCGAGGAATAGAGGACAACATCTGCCTTAGAGAACCAGGCCTTCTAACTAAAGGTGAAGAACCAGGCGTTATCTGATATGTCAAAGAAGATTGGAGACCTGGAAAAACAACTATCTGCAAAGATATCAGTGTTGGAGACTAATGAGCTTTTTGCCAATAGTCCCCACGAGATGCTTGAAAGGCTAACGTATCAATTCCACAAACAGCCCAGGGAGTTTTGGATGGATGGATACAATGAAGCATTATTTTACTTGGACGACCGTATCCAGAATGCCAATAATGAGGGCTACAAGCAAGGCTGGCTGAACGCCTTAGGTGTGCTGAAGCTCGAGCAAGGACACTATCTGTGGGACTACCATGATCCCGGGTTGCTCGACTTGCCTGTGCCACCGTATAATTTGGACATGGAATGGATCCCAGCTCGTGCCATTCCTCGGAGCTTAATTGCAAAATACCTCGGTGACTACAGTTTACATTCTCAATTTGAGGTATCTCATCCCGAGAATCTTCTAGATCGACCTTCTGTGATGAACGTCAAGATGCTGAAGGATTTGAACTTCATCAATTCTCCTCAGTCTTTAAATGATCCGCCTGCTGGCGAGGAACCTGTATCGAAAGCTGAGGGGAAAAGACCAATAGAATAGGAATTTTTTATGTAACAATTAGTATACATATCAATGTAATTTTCATTTTATTATCAATGTAACTTGTAATCTATTTTGAATTTAATAAAAGACTTTCATTCTTGCTTGCCAATCTCATTTGCTATTATCTTGTCATTATCAAATACTTTATACTCATGTATCTCTTTGTTAAAAAGATAATAATACTGTGTTGTTCATCGACCAATCTTAGTAATAAAAAGTTACAAGTATCAGTAATATTGCTTGATCACTTAATAATAAAGTAATGAGTATAAAAATGTTTAAAATTTTTCCAACCAACCAAGGTTGTTAAATTGTGCTAGTCGACCAATTATAGTTAGTGAGAGTTTATCCCCGATTAACCATACTTGGTAAATTTTTGTCTTTTTCATAAAATGTGTCCGACTAACCAAAGTCGATAAATTCTCTTCGTCGACCAACTATGTTTGTACAGTATGGAATATTTTCTCCTTGTCGACCAACTATGTTGGTACAGTTTGGAATATTTTCTCCTCGTCGACCAACTAAGTTGGTACAGTTTGGAATATTTTCTCGTTGTCGACCAACTATGTTGGTACAGTTTGGAATATTTTGTTTCCTAGCCAAATAGGTTGGCATTTTTAGGAATATTTCTCCTCGTCGACCAACTAAGTTGGTACAGTTTGGAATATTTTCTCCTCGTCGACCAACTATGTTGGTACAGTTTGGAATATTTCGTTTCCTAGCCAAACAGGTTGGCATTTTTAGGAATATTTCTCCTCGTCGACCAACTAAGTTGGTACAGTTTGGAATATTTCGTTTCCTAGCCAAACAGGTTGGCATTTTTAGGAATATTTCTCCTCGTCGACCAACTAAGTTGGCACAGTTTGGAATATTTTCTTGAGTAGTCTGCCGAGTGCCGAGTAGTGCATAGCACTAGTATTCCCCGAAATTTTTTCAATAAATAGAGAGAGTTGCAGAATATTTTCATTTTATTCATACTGATGGAAACTGCGTTACATATACATCACTGATAATACTTGCGCAGATGCTCTGCATTCCATGCATTCTTAAACTCCACGCCTTCTAAAGTGGCTATTCGATAAGTTCCTGGTCAAACAACTTCTGTAACTCGGAATGGTCCATAGAGTTTGCCTCCAGTTTGTTATGCTTTTGAACTACTTTCTTCAGCACATAGTGTCCTTCTTTCAGGTCGCACTTCTTCACCCTCTTGTTTTAGAACAAAGCTGTTCGCTGCTGATAAGCAGCATTTCTAATGGATGCTTCTTCTCTAACCTCCTCGAGCATGTCTAAATCCAGTCTTCTCATTAAATCACTGATAGGGGAATTGAAATTCAGTACCCTGTGTGTTGGGAGACCCAACTCGGCAGGTATGACAACTTCACTTCCAAATGCCAGCATGTATGGTTATTCTCCAGTTGCTACTCGGGGAGTAGTTCGGTAATCCCAGAGTACTGATTGTAACTCGTTGATCTAATTCGCTTTCCCATCATCCAATATTTTCTTCAAACCGTTCAACAGCCTTTTGTTTGTCACTTCAGTTTGTCCATTTCTTTGAGGATGGCCAAGTGCTGAATGAACCTTCAAAATGTTTGATTGATGATAATTGGCGGCAAACTCCTCGTTATCAAATTGTGTTCCATGGTCTGTGATGAAGGCATTAGGGAGACCATATCGACAAATGATGTTCTTCTAAACAAATTGGTACACCTTTTCGTATGTCATATCAATGAGTGGCTCAGCTTCTACCCACTTAGTAAAATAATCCACTGCGACGACGAGGTACTTGAACCTTCCTCGGGTCGTTGGCAGTGGTCCAACCAAATCAATTCCCCACATGGCAAATGGCCAAGGGGAAGTTATGGGTGTCAATAATGCTTGTGGAGTTCTTCGGATGGAGGAAAAACGCTGCCACTTGTCACATTTCTTGGCGTAGGCTATGCAATCAGCCCTCATCGTCGACCAGTAGTATCCTTGTGTCATCACCCTTTGTAAAAACGTCCGACCTGCTACGTGTGCTCCACAAGACCCTTCATGGATTTCTTCAATTAAGTATTTTACCTCGGAGGGATGTACACCTCTCTATAAACCTTCCATTATTCCTCATCTATATAAAACACCATTATTTAGTACATACCGAGCAGCTTTAAACTTCAATTTCTTGGCTGCGAGCTTGTCAATTGGCACTTCTCCCTCCTCGATATATGCCCTGATGGGATCCATCCAAGATGGACCTAAATCAAGGGTGATAAAGTCATCGTCTGATCTTCATCTATACTCCGACCAGCCAACACTTCAATTGGGATTGTTCGTCGTAGCATGGTGCGAGTAGCTGATGCTAGCCGAGCTAGGGCGTCTGCTCTCGCATTCTCCATTCTTGGTATTCTGACCAGCTGAATAGCGGTAAATTCTGACAGCAACTCCTTTGCTTTTGCATGATATCTAATCATTAATTCGCCTCTAACTGCATATACTCCCATTATTTGGTTTACAATCAACTGAGAGTCACTGAAAATCACCACCTGCTGTGCCTCCATGGTTTTTGCTAAATTAAGCCCTGCAATCATGGCCTCATATTCAGCCTCATTATTGGAAGCTTTGAATTGGAAACGCAAGGCGTATTCCATGTCGATCTCGTCTGGAGTGCTCAGAATTATCCCCGCGCCACATCCTGCAGTGCAAGATGAGCCATCTACATATAGCCTCCATATAGGTAACTCGTCTTCAAATTTTTGATCAGTCAGAGTTCCTCGATGAAATATTTGTTGCTTCTTTTCATCTTCCCCAGAATTTTCTCGCTCCTCATCGATCATTTCTTCTTGCCCTTTTACCAACTGGAGTTGGTCTGAGCTTGAATTTAATGACCTCGTAACATCCACTTTCCCTTTTACCAACCGGAGTTGGTCTGAGCCAGTGTTTGTTGACCCTATAGCATCCACAGGTTGATCAGCGAGCAATTTTGTTCCTCGTCCGGAGTCCTCCCAACTATCTCTGCATCATATCCTGTAATATCCACACGCCCTTTTACCAATCGGAATTGGTCTGGGATTGTGTTTGTTGATCCTGTAACATCCACAGGTTGACCAGCGAGCAACTTTTTCTCCTCGGGTGTATCAGGATAGGTGAACTCTGCTATGAAATCTGCTACACCTTGCCCTTTTAGTGATGATCTGGGTTCATAAATTATATCATATTCTCCGAGCTCTATTGCCCAGTACATCAATCTCCCTGATTTTTCTGGCTTGTGAAGGGCTTGTCTCAATGGCATATCGGTATATACTACTATGGTATGAGCCTGGAAATATGGCCTCATTCTCCTACTCGCCTCAATCAGTGCCAGTGCCAATTTCTCCAGCCTTGGATATCTGATCTTTGCTCCTCGGAAGGCCTTACTTGTGTAGTAAATTGGCCTTTGTACTCCATTCTCCACTTTGATCAACGCCGAGCTAACTGCATTCTCAAATACTGCAAGGTAAAAATACAATTTCTCTCCCATCACCGGCCTGGACAATAGTGGGGGTGCTCCCAAGTATTTCTTCAAGTCTTGAAAAGCCTTCTCACATTCGTCATTCCACTCAAAAGTCTTTCGGAGTGTCTTGAAGAATGGGAGACATCTGTCAGTTGCTCGTGACACAAATCTATTGAGTGCTGCTACTCGTCCAGTGAGACTCTGTACTTCCTTCTTCGTTGTTAGAGATCGCAACCCTAATAGAGCTTTGATCTTTTCAGGATTTGCTTCAATGCCTCGCTGATTGACAATGTACCCGAGAAACATGCCCTCTCGTACTCCAAAGACGCACTTCGTTGGGTTTAGCGTCATTTGACATTTATCTAGTTGATCAAAAGTCTCGCTTAAGTCAACTAGATGATTGGCAGCTTTCTTGCTTTATGTCAGCATATCATCAACATAGACTTCCATGTTGTCGTTGATTTGTTCATCAAAGAACTTGTTCATCAGCCTCTGATATGTCGCACCTGCATTTTTTAAACCAAAAGGCATAACATTATAACAATAACTTCCCCTAGGGGTAATAAAAGAAGTACTTTCCCTGTCCTCAGGTTTCATTTTAATTTGATTGTAGCTAGAATAAGCATCCATGAAGCTCAGTAACTCGTGTCCCGAGGTAGCATCCACCAATTGATCAATTCGGGGCAATGGAAAGTGATCCTTTGGGAATGCTTTGTTGAGGTCGGTGAAGTCCACACACATCCTCCACTTGTTGTTTTTCTTCTTTACCATCACCACATTGGCTAACCAATCTGGATATTTAACATCGTTAATGAAACAAGCTTTCTAGAGTTTCTCGACTTCCTCCTGTATATCTTGATTCTTCTCGGGACTGAATACTCTTCTTCTCTGCTTCACAGGCTTGATCTCCTTATTCACATTGAGCTCGTGACATAAGAAGTTTGGGTCAATCCCAAGCATATCTTCATGACTCCAGGCAAAAGTTTGTCTTCTGCTTCTAAGGAAAGTTATCAATTCTTATTTTAATGAGGCTTCCAATGATGAACCTATTTGAGTAGTTCGTTTAGGGTGTTCGTTGTCCAGAATGATATTTTCAGTAGCTTCCACCACTTGACCCTTCACGAGTTGCGACTCATCCCGAGGATCCAAGATTTCAATTTCTGCACGTTCATCCACTTGATAAGTAGTTGTCTTTTTCTTTGATTCTTCCAATTCATCTTGCTCGGCGGATGAATAATAGCACTCCCGAGCTACTTTCGGATCACCTTTCACAACTCCTACTCCAAAGTTTATTGGAAATTTTAGGCACTGATGCACTGTAGACGGTACAGCCTCGAACTTCTTTAATCCTACTCTTCCCATGATGATATTGTACGATGACTGGACATTCTTATCCATCACGAAGAATTGTATTCTTTCTGTCCGACAAGCAGGCCATGTACCAATGAATATATCCAACTTGATCGTCCCAAGTGGAAATACTTTTTCGCCATCAAAACCGATGAGGGGTCTGTGGTAAGGCTCAAATTGAGATAGCTTTAATTTTAAACTATCGAAACACGAGTAGAACATGATGTCTGCCGAGCTACCGTTATCAACCAGTACTCTTGAAATCATTACCTCCTTCATTCTCATTTTGATCACTAGTGGGTCGTCATGAGGATACAGAACTCCTACAAGATCATTCTTTGAAAACCCAATGACCAATTTTTCTTTGTTCACCTTTCTCGGGCTGTCTTCCTCGGCTAAATTTATTCTCTGAATGTACGAGCAAGCTTGAGCCTCTCCGAGGTAAGCCTTTCTTTCTGCAGTAAGGTCTCCTCCTCCTGCATCTCCTCCTGTAATAACATTACATTTAAATGACCCAAAGCGTATTGAAAATACCTCTCGTTCTGGCTGCCTTGGTTTCTTGGGAAGATCGGGGTCATCATCTGGATCATCTTCATGGTTTATCTTCTTTTTCTCCTCTGCTCGACGAGGAGATCTAGACCTCTCTCTAGTTCGATCATTGTTTCTTCTTTCGCCTCCCCGATAAACATACTTTGCTAGCTTTCCTCGTCGGATGAGTGTTTCAATTTCGTTTTGAAGAGCTATGCAATTTTTGGTCACATGGCCATGATCCTTATGGAACTCGCAATATTTCTCCCTATTCCTCGTGTCGGGGTCTGACTTCATTTTCTTTGGCCAGTTTAACTCCTCACTGTTCTTAATTTCTTTCAGGACGTGGTTGATATTTGCCTTCAAAGGCGTGTAATTATCAAATTTCTTCAAGACCTCCCATGATGACCTACTTTTGGAATGTTTGTCACCACCATTGTTCTTATGTTCTTTCTTCTTAGCTTTATCACCTTCCCCCTTGGTTTCTTTGGAGTCCATATTCTTCTTCGCAGACATAGCCTCCTCGGAATTCATAATCTTGGACGCTTTTACCATCAGGTCTGACATAGTTCGAGGTGGGTCTTTAGCCAAAGTGTAGTACAACTTGTTTGGCAGCAGTTAACTCATCAAAGTAGTAATTGTTGTCTTCTCCTCATAATCAATGACTTCGAGCTTCTCGTTATTAAAACGAGTTATATAGTCTCTAATACTCTCACCATCTTTTTGTCTAACACTTAACAAATGCGCTACTCGTTTAACTGGCTTTGCTCCGAAGCAGAAATTCCCAATGAATAACTCGACCAGTTGAAGAAAAGTTAAAATCTTACCCCAAGGAAGATTATTATACCACATCTGAGTAGATCCGGTAAGAGTTCCCGAGAATGGCCTGCATCTCATCTCGTATGGGACAGCATAGATGTCGGCAGCAGCATGATATTGTTCTATATGAAGGACAAGGCCAGTCTTCCCATCATACTTGGGAGTCACCACAGGTGCTTTGAACTTTGATGGTGTTGGAAAATCAACAATGTCCTGGACAAAAGGTGTTCCTCGAATAAAGGTTCGTTGTAGAGGGTTCTTAGCCTTTGCCATTTCCCCTAATCTATCCTCCAGCCTTTGAATAGATCCTTTCCATGCATCATTCCCTTCCTCGGGCCTATTGGTTCGAGCAACTGATAGCGTTGAAGTGACTTCCTGGGATTTATCTTGACGAGCAGTTGGTCGATCAGCGGATCCATCTTGACGAGCAACTGGTCGCGACTGGGCAGATCCTTCCCTTAAATCTGATGATCGTCGAAAACTCCTCGACGCTACATTAAGAGGACTTTTGTTCCTCCTAGGGCCTAATCGATCAAAAGGAGAGGCCCTACTTAATCTTTCCAATGCACTGTCCCTTTCTGGGGAGAGGGTGACACGTTGTTAAGTATCTGTGGCTCGCACTGACGAAGTTCGTCCAGGTTGATAAGAAAAATCTTCAGATTCCTCATTGCGATATGAGTTAGTATGCCTAGTATGCACAGAAGGCGTACGGATATTTCTTTGAATGCTTCGTGATCCGGAACGGGCTGGCGCACCGCCATGGAGGGTTTGGATGGTTTGTCGCATCGTTTATTGCATGACGGTCTGGCCCTGAGCCAGATTCGCCATCATTCCAGTCAGATCTGGAAAAATTGGTGGAGCAGATGGATTTGGAGGGGTTCCAATGTTTCGATTACTGGATTCAGGTATATCAGCCATTGGTAATGGATTGCTTTTTATGAGAAAATGATTTTACCAGTCGATTCCCACAGACGGCGCAAATCTGTTGATGCAAAAAATTAGATCACTCTAATAATTCAATCACAGATAAATAAATGAGACAAAAGATTTTAAAGTGGTTCAGCCTTATAAGAATGGCCTACGTCCACTGTTGTTTTATTGCTGAGTATTGGGAATTCTCAACTACAAGAAATTCAGTTCTGGATCCCAAAGTTTGGATTCAGGATTCGGTCCCTTACAATGAGGATTGTACAATGTATTTATAGCCCTGAGGCTGTAATGTGAAAGGGTAATACATTTAATGATATACATATGAAAGGGTAATACATTTAATGCCCTATTTGCGTGTGCGTCTGAATGATAAGCATTTAATGAACCAGTTGAACTGTTGGTTATCCAGCTATTAATGCTTTGTTCGAGATGCAGCTCGGACCGCCTGAGTAGCTCAGACCGCCTGAGCTTCTCGGTGCTAATGAGTTCCTCAGAGAGGTCCTGTTCCTTGGAGCATAAGAGTTCCTCGGATAGGTCTTTTTCCTCGGAGCATAAGAGTTCCTCGGAGAGGTCTTGTTCCTCGGAGCATAAAAGTTCCTCGGAGCGTATGATCATCTCGGAAGTTCTTGTTGTTGCCATGTAGATAGCCATGTGTCTTCATATGGTTGGTCTAAGTCAGTAGATTAAATTTGGTATCAACAGGGACGATATTAAATCCCGAAGAAAGCTCATCCACAATCTTAAACCTCTGGAAAAGTAGTATTGCTCGACATCAGGCAATTTTGCCTCGACATATCAGCCAACATATATTATTTCATTTTTTGAAATTAATATTTTTATTTCTCAAACATATACCTATCATATATTTATTGAATGATTAAATTATTCTCACGACTAATCAATTCAGCCTACACAAATGGTAGAGCAAGATATTAATGTTTACAGGTACAAGACTCAATGCCTACGAATGCTCGGAAATAATCTAGAAACTATTATAGTAAGATCTCCTCCTCCTGCATCTCCTCCTGTAATAACATTACAATCAAATGACCCAAAACGTATGGAAAATACCTCTCGTTCTGGCTGCCTTGGTTTCTTGGGAAGATCGGGGTCATCCTCGGCATCATTTTCGTGGTCTCTCTTCTTTTTCTGCTCTGCTCGACGAGGAGATCTAGACCTCTCTCTAGTTCGATCATTATTTCTTCTTTCACCTCCCCGATCAACATATTTTGCTAGCTTTCCTCTTCGGATGAGTGTTTCAATCTCGTTCTGAAGAGCTATGCAATTTTTAGTCATATGGCCATGATCTTTGTGGAACTCGCAATATTTGTCCCTGTTCCTCGCATCAGGATCTGACCTCAGTTTCTTCGGCCACTTTACTTCCTCGCTATTCTTGATTTCTTCCAAGACATGATTAATACCCATTTTCAAGGGAGTATAATTATCGAATTTCTTCAGGACTTCCCATGATGACTTATTATTTCTGGAACGCTTGTCACCACCATTGCCCTTATGCTCTTTATTTTTAGACTTGTCGACGTTCACCTTGGTGTCTTTATCTATATTCTTCTTTGCAGCCATAGCTTCCTCGGCATTCATGATTTTGTCCGCTTTTGCCATCAACTCTGACATAGTTTTAGGTGGATCTTTCGCCAAGGTGTAATACAACTTATTAGGCAATAACCCACTCATCAAGGCGGTGATTGCTGTCTTCTCCTCGTAATCTATAACTTTCAGCTTCTCGTTATTGAAACGAGTTATGTAATCTCTAGTAATCTCACCATATTTTTGTCTAACACTTAACAAGTGTGCTACTCGTTTTACTGGCTTTGCTCCGAAATAAAAATTACCGATGAACAATTCGGCCAACTGAAAGAAAGTTGAAATCTTACCCCGAGGAAGATTGTTGTACCATATCTGGGCAGCTCTAGTAAGAGTTCCTGAGAACGCTCTGCATCTCATCTTATAGGGGACAGCATACCTACTTGATCGATCGATCGACTCAAGAATGTCGATCGATCGATGATCGACCTCTTTTCTTCGATCATTCGACCCCTTCTGATTTTTGGCAATTGTTTTCCCTTAAGGCTTAATGAAAATCTCAAGGCCTATGATTATTATTAGGATGTTTAAATTATTATCATGGGGCTTAGTTAAGGTCAATAGGGTCTTAGTTGATGCCGAAAAAAATGGTTTACCTTATGGAATTGAATGCTAATGCTTACGAGGGTCTACTGAGTGATGTACGATTAGAAATCGTTTGAATTGAAACTATAATGGGAATTAATGATGATGTAAGGATAAGAACAGTAATATAGGGATTTTAAGTTACTGAGATAACATTGGAAACTAATAGGAGACCTAATAAGCTTTTGAGATATGTTTAAGTACTGAAATTGATACAACGAGAGAGTTATCAAGCTAAATATATATTACGTATGATGTTGGGATAAACTTGCTACATACGAGACTTACTATATGAAATGTGTGAATACCTATATTTAAATATGATTACTTAGGTTGTGTGAATGCCTAGTGTATGGATTTCTTATGTGTATGACATACCGACCATACTTGCTATCACGGGAGGTTAGTTTTCGCAAAAGGGCCATCATATCTTTGTGTACCTTCGGGGGGATTTAGATTGGTACCTTAAGGACATAGGACTGTGAATGACTTATTTGTGAGTTGATAAGTCAGCTGACCATGGGAGTGTAGGTATGTGCTTGACCCGTGGGTATGTGAACTATGTTCGCCTCTAATGTGTGTGATTTGTATTTAGACGATTCCTAAGTGATTCGGAACACGTGATCCGTACGTACGTGATGTACATGGATTTGATAGTAGAGTATGCGATAATCGCAGATTAGGTTAGGGGTTCCATATATCTATTTATGTACTGAGAGTGTTATACCTATGTACTTGTGACTGGTTCATTGTTGCTTAGTAAATGTGAATAACTAAGATATTTGAATGGGTTAAGAATGAGAATTTAATTAACAATTGAGATAAGTAATTTATTGGATGCTAATATGGGTTATGAATATGACTTACCTGGATATTAAGATTAGACATCCTAAGGTAGAATCCGAAGGAGGAAGTGGTACAGACTAGTTATTTAGCGACATAACTAGAATGGGTTAAGGTCATACGTTAGGCGTGCACATTAGTTGAGAGGTGAGAAACTCACGTGAGAGTACGCAACTAACGTGTTTATAATATGTTTTGTTTAATCATCATTTACACACTTGCTAAACTTTTAAACTGTTTTCACCTCGGTTGCTGACCCAATTTCCTCAAAATCTATTTTGTTTTGTAAAAACATTTTTAGGTGCCCAGCCATAGGGATGCCAAGCATAGGAGTTCCATTATGACGACGTGCTGTAACTGCTGCGGAGGCTACAGGATCTTGGTATTAGGCGCCTTCATATTTATCCTTGGTTCCTTCAGAGTCATTTGTATCAATTAGGGCATGTCGTCCATTCTTATTTAGAGGTTGTAGTTATAGACTATCATTATTTTGGTTATTGGTTTTTTTATTCAGACTCTTATATTGGGACTTTATTTACTCTGACATTATTATTATTGGAGTGTTTACCCTAAACTCGGTTGATTTCATTTCATTGGTTACTCATATGACATTGTTTATGCGATTGATGGTTAATGATTTAATTCTTGGTTATTTGATAACTTAATTAATAAGATTTGACATATCTCTTTTTAAATATTAGGTGGCTAGTAATTAATTAAATATTTTTTGACAGTGATGCTAAGAGTGAACCAACTTGATAATTTGTATTAATTTAATAAAGGAGTAGCTACCCGGTATTTAATTAGATGAGGTGTTACATGCACTTCCTTAAGCTTTGCCTGAAATGACAAAAAGTACATGATTAGTAAAATAAGTAAATTAAAAAATTATAATGTAATTAACAAAACTTAAACTGTCGGATTACTTACAACCGTGACCACGATGCTTGGGGACACCTCCTTCCCTTCCCCTTCTTTTTCTGAAGATCCACATAAGTATCGAGCCTATGTGGCCTACCCCCAAGGCCATTCCCTGTCCCCTGAAATAAATTAAAGTAAAATTAGTATCGGCACCGCAAAGTAAAATAATGTAGAAAAATATATTCCTATAGTTATAGAAAAATTAAATCTTACCATCATCCTATGCTCCACCTAGGCGTAAAACGTATGGCTGGAGTAGTGCATGTCAGTCTTTTTTGCCCGATTTTCCCTCCCCAATTGGAGAGATTCCAATTGTCCCTCCCCGGTCTCATTGTTAACGAACTGTTGCTATTTTCCAATGAGATTGGCTCCTTCGGCGGGATGGATTCACGAATTCGGATAACGGACTCTCGTGTATTCCCAAAGTACCGGGTCCGCATATTTTTCTTCCACTTCTTGTGTTGCTCCCTCAACTGCTCCAAGACGGAATCGCATAGCTTTGGATCCAGGCTAAATTATTCTTGTCCAACAAATACAATGTTAGTTGTGAATAAATATAAACATAAATATAAAATGAAATTGAAATCAAAATTGAGATTGGAATATTCATATTCATATAAATATAAATACATTACCCGTAGTGTCACCCAAACAGCTAACTTGAGCTCATATGGCACCTCCGTCCAACTAATGTACCCCATGCCAATGATCGTATTTACCAGCTTGAGTGATCTCGCTAATAGCCCCGACTTGTTCTCGATGGCCATCCCCAATCAGCCATATTTAGGGAGCCTAGGGGCGGAGGAGCCCTCGTCACCTCCGCTACCACCGAGCCCAGATGACATCATCATAACCAACATCATCATCCTCGCCTTAATACCAAAAGGAGACATTTTCTGTAACAAAATGTTATTAGTACAAATCAAAATGAATTAGAAGAAGACATCCAAATATCTACAATAAATACAAATAAAAATGAATTGTTACTGTTAAACATTCCCACCCCCATCCTTGTCCCCCCTATCCCACCCATACCCCCACCACACATACACACAAACAACCCCACCCCCACCACACACACCCTGCCCCACCCCCACCACACACACACACGTGCACATATATGTACAAATCAAAATGAATTGTTACTACAAATATGTACAATTACTGCACACACACACACGCACACTACACATCCCCATCCCCACCCCCACCCCTACTGCCCACACACATGAACACTACACAAGAGTGAAGATGATAAAGTGAAAATAAATTAAAAGCATTAAAAATGGATGTTTCGGTACAAATTGGAATATTTATTACAAATTGAAAAATTGTTTAAAATTTGGGTTATCATAAAAAATGGATTGATATTTGGTAGGAGCATCCAACTCATCCACACTACTATTTAGATGCTTTAGCGTGTGTTGGAAAATTGACCATGGTTCGTTGTTGATATACTCCGAGTAAAACACTTGGTTAACCTTTTTGAAATGCACAAACAAACGGCTCATCGCTCACGTGGTCATTCCTCTTCAACTTGGACAACTCAACCATGATCAAATTTGTGACAGGATCAACTTTACAAACATTTTTATCCTCAACTCTTACCCAGTCACAGTAAAATACAACCTCTTTGAAGCATATATAATCCAATTCAAATATATTTTGGATTACACCATAGTAAGTCATTTCAACTTCAATGAGGTTTTTATCTTTTGCGCTCGCTCGAAAGAAAGTAAGAGCCTTGTATGAAATGCCTGAGTTCTGTACATTTGTACTTTCCTCATACAATTTAGTGCCAAAAATGTAACCGTTCAATTGATTTATACTTCATTCCCAAACTGTACTTTTGGTATAATATGAAGTTATTCACACAATCATGAATCGGTTTATACTTCATTCCCAAACCTTTCAAACTGTTCTTCATAACATGATAGCTATTTGGAAGTGTATTCTTCTTGGGTAATAAGCCCTTCAGCCATTTCAAAAATCCTGTCACGCTATTGCCAGACAAACCGTACTGCATGTTCAAACTTTGCAAACCAACCATGTCATGTAAAGTTATTTGATCTTTCTCACAGCCAAAGTATAACGGTTGGGTCGCCTTAAATTTTAAACTTTGGTAGTCATCGTCAAGTTTTATCGTGATATCTTCATGAGCACTTGAACCTTCTACATCATCAGTAACTTCATTCTCCTCTGCTTCATAAACTCCGAATGCATCATCAACTAAATCCTCTAACATATTATGATCTACGTCGTCCCCTTCTACATCTATCCTAATTGTTGAAGGTTGTTGTGAAGGTTGGTCGGGGACAAAAGGAACTTTCAATTCACCGTGAAAACTCCAAAATCGATAACTATCTTGCATACCCGATCTTAACAAATGTAGTTCAACTATTTTCCACTCAAATACCTTACCATTCTTACACCTAGCACACGAACACCGAAACTCTTCATCATTATGACATATCTTTACGAATTTCACAAATTCGTTAGGACCTCTGCGAAACAAATCCCCCATTCTATTTGTCTCACCCATCCACTCTTTGTATTTCGGATATCACATCACAGCTACCACAAGTAATCACCTATTAAAGGTAAACAAAACTTAGATTTATAGTATGTTTCTTTTAATTATGTCTTATTTATATTCGATTTTTAAATTTCAAATTCAAATTCAATTTATAATAGAAATTTATATTTCCTCCATCTCCTCTAAAGGGTGAGTGGTCCTATTCCATTCAAGACCGCATTTTTTGTAATATACTTAATAGCTTATGCACATTGTTACGATTTGAGAAAAATTCGGCAGCATATCCCCGTAGTTCTCCAAGTACATGACGTAGATTGTCAAGTGTGAGTGTTATTTCAATTGATCAATTGAAATAATAGTCACACTTGTCAATCTAGTATGTACCCAGAGAATATTAGGATACGACTCCAGAACTTCCTCCAAAAGTAACAACTTTAAGCCAGTAAGAATATTATACAGAAATTATGCAGACCCAAACTGTCCAAACGGGACTATTCGAGAGATCTCATTATAGGGGTAATGACTCTCGAACGGGTCTAAGGGATATTGAATGTCTACGCATAAGAACTAGAAGGATAGTATCTATGCGCACTATATGTAATTTCAAGTATTTTCATTTAATTATCATACTATATATATATTGTTCGATATACAAAGTAATTTTCAAAAAAAGTTGAAAAATCCCACCCCCGTATGGACAATGATCCAGTGGTCATGCCACTTTTAAAATTAACCAACCCAACATCGATCCACTATAATCCAACCGCAATGTCGACAACAAATGTGTATCCCGTACTCCTTCTAATTCATCTACCCAATTAATTATTTTCTTCAATTAAAGTAACAATAAAAGTATACATATGATTAATTTACTAATTTACAATGAGGGGCAATCTTACTTTCATAATTAATCATATATTAATTTACTAATGAGGGGAAATATATATTAATTTACTAAAAAAATTAATAATCAATCAATTTGTTTATAAGGGACACTATGTACAAACACGCACATACACGCACACTACACACACATATACACACACGCAGCCCCCCACCCTACCCCACGACCCACCCACCCATCCCTGCCTCCTACCCCCTCCCCCCTCCCCACACTGCCCCACCCCTTCCCCCACCACACACACATAAATAGTCCCACCCCACCCCCTCCCCACCCCCACGACACACGCACACACACCCTTCCCCACCTCCTCTTCCCCACCCCCACCCGCCACACATATGCACCCACACATATACACACGCACACGCACATGCACATATATATACACACACACATAAATATAAATGGAAGAGAGAGAGTGACAGAGAGAAACTAACCTGAAAGTAGAGAGAGAGAGGGGCGAGAGAAGCGTAGAGAGAGAGAAAAGTAAGGAAGAAATCGGTGGGGGAAAAAGGAGGGGAAAGGATTTTTTGCTGGTAAATTTGTCACGGACATGTCACGGTCCTTGACCGTGACAATATTATGAGAATTATCACGGTCCTTGACTGTGACAAGTGTTGTTGTCACAGACTTGTCACGTTCAATGACCATGACAAGACTTTGTCACGGTCTTGTCACGGTCATTGACCCTGACACAAAATGTGTGTTTTTTGTCACGGTCAATGACCGTGACAAGGCTAGCTGCTGGAAGGGTGCCAATTTACCCATTTTGATGTAGTGCCACATTCGTCAAAAAACTAGTTTACTTGACCCATGGCCTAAAGACCACACATCTCCCAACTTCGAACGTTGGCCAAGGTTCATGCATGGGACATCTTGCAAGCAAAATCCAAACAAGAAACCACGCTGATACACTACTTCCTAACATTGTCAATCATAAAGATTCGTGGGTTCAAAGCACATAAGTAAAACACCTCAAATCTTGTTTTTCGACACATAAGTTAAATGTTTCACTCCCTATCACTTAAGGACTAATACCACACTATATTTTCAATATTACCAAGTTCTTCGCACTGAATCACTAACAAGCTAAATCTCTCTACTCCAAATTAAACCCAATATACCCTAAATCACATCAGTAAGAGTCCCAACACAATGGGATCAAATATAATAAGATAATGATACTCTCCGAAGTCTACTACACAATACAATATATATGTACCCTCTTTCAGGTGATACCTCTCAAAATAATATATCTCATATTGGAATAGAGAGCATGATAGACTTACTATACAGTCTACTACCACTCAAAACCTTTATATCCAATCATTACACAAGATAATAACATTCCCTCCTCTCATAAATCTCAAGGAGTAAAAACTACCACGCAATATAAACATAAAAGAATCTCGCTACTTAATGATTAATTCATTTATAAATATATGGTTGATAGAGCCCCCCACTAAACTAGGCTCACCCATGAATTTTAGCCCTACTATTTATATTGTGATGCACCCATGTCACCAAAAATCCCCTTTATACTCATAAGGATAAAACAAAAAATTTACCTCTATTTACTATATGCCTTGCCTGGTTAAAAGGTTCCTGAATATAATTCTCATGTCAAAAATGACCCAAGATTTATTGTATAGATGTACATCCAATATCTCATCATGTAGTTGCCTCTATCTCTCTTTGGTCAATCCCTCTTTATGTGTCCCATCTCTCCACAACTAAAGAAAATGCAAGAAAAGCCTCCTTATCTTTGGCCCGAGACCTGCAGGCCTCCCCGTTATTCTCTTGGACCTAGCGGCCCTGAGGATTAGAATGTTGTTGCTATATCATCTACTACTAAGTAATCTATTGGTCTTGCTCGAATCCATCACTCCCATGTTGATAACCTCCGGATCTAAATCTGTTAGCCCAATCCCCCTGTCAAAAATCTCTCTCCTACTGGAATTGTGCCCTGCTAGAACTATTCCCACCTATATTCCGAATCTGACTGGTCGCCCTTACTCGTTGGATCCTCTTCATATAGAAGAGTCGATCTTGACAATGAAGTATGTCAGAATTAACAACTTTCGCATACATATCCAACACCGAATTTTCCAGTTAAGTCAATCCATGAATTTTCACATCTTTTTCTCTTCAGAGTTCATTTCATCCTTCAGAAAATTCACTAAAGAAGTGAAGTCTTCCTCTTACTCCACTACAGTCCGATCTCCCTGAGCTACATCAAGAAACTTCCATTTCATCTAAGTTTCAATAGAGAATGGAAAATATTTACGGTCAAATTGTGCCAAAACTCCCCCTATGATCATCACAAATCTTTCATTTATTGTGTTCACAAACTCCCATCACTGCAAAATTTCTGCCCATTAAAATTTAATGTTACGAAGAACTATTTTTGAATGTCACTGAAATTAACCATACAAAGGTGGAACTGCATGTCATTCTTTTACTAAATGTCCACGACTACAACTGAGCTACCCTAAAACTGCAGTGGGTGGCCCATCTGAAATACTTCCCTTAATCTCTTCCAATCGAATGGCCCCGGGTGGGCCTAAATAACTGGTTCCACTTGTATCTGTAGCGAAATGTGATGGAAGTATTATTCCATTGCGATCATCTCCGTGTTACTTCATGTGCCTCGATTTCGCCCACCTATGTAGCTGAAATTGTCCCATGTGGTGGTTGTGGTTGCGGTGCCTGTGACTCCTAGTAAGCCTCCCTCACATAAGCTCTAGTTGTTTCCCTCGATAGTAGTACTCTCTTAGGTGGCATCTGAAATTATACTAAAGTTCCTGTAAGCTCATAATCAAATACAAAGTGATCAACAGAATAACGTAAGTGGGCATATATTAAGGAAGACAACAATCCTATTTATTGGGCTCTATATCAAATAACACTAAGCTAAAATCGCAGTAAGTCGTATAGATACTATGGACACTAGAACTTGATGCACTGATACCATTTGTGACACCCTACCTATATTAACACGGGTGATGAGTCCTTCATTAAAACAAATAGGAATATCATATGAATCATTCTTAGCATCATTGTTGAGAACTTTTTTAAATTATTAACCACCTATGTTAAATTAAGCTGGTGTCAAAATTTTATCTTTCAACAATCACACGACATCAAGTGAAATAAAATAATCTAAACTATCCACATAATAATACAATCTAAAACATCACATGATATATAACTGAATAAAATAATACTAAATAATCCATTGGTTCCCCAAAACAAAATCCATATATAAGTCTACAATAATAAATCGAAGTCTAATAAATACTGAAATGAAATCCTATCTAGGAATGAATAACTGAAGTGTTGACATCAAATCATGTAAGCATCCACAATGCTATAGCTACGCATCATTGAAAAGAGTCATCATGCTTGGCGTCCCTATGGCTGGATGATTACGCATAAATATTTAATATTTATCCCCTTAATTTCGGTCTTTTTATGATCCCGTGCATCTTAATTGACTTATTTTTATCTCATATTTATTCTACTAACCATTTTTGGCAAGTGCTTTGTGTTTTGTATATCTTTTATGTGTTTTACAGGATTTTCATGCAAGATAGTGCGAGAGAAAACTCAAAATAGTGAAAGACACCAAGAAATAGGAAGTTAAAGGGTATTTTTGTAATTTTTTTGCCTTATTTCAGATGTGGGACCAATTAGAAAGTTGAATATCTTAAAGTCACAAGAATAATGGAAAAAATGGCACCTCAATGCGAGTTAAGCCGAAGAAGTTATGCACATTTGAATAAGAGATTAATGAATGAGGCAAAACTAAGGAAAGCATAAAGGAGAACCGATTTAGTTAAAGGAGAACCGGTTCACCTTGAATCACGCTCCAGATTTATGACAAAACATTTGTCGTGCTTTAAAACCGTTATAAATTATCTGAAGCAGGATTTTTATTTTAGCCCTATTTTTTAGAATAGAGTTTAGCATAGAGTTGTATTAGGTTAGGACTCTTGCGAAACTGACTTCGTATTGTTATAGTTTAACATTAGATCAGTTGTTAATTGTCTTTTCAACGATAATTAGAGTGTATAAGAGGCAAGAACTCTTGTATTCATTCATGCATTAATTTCAACAATTTTGGATCAGTTTGCAAGGTTTTTAATATCAAGTTTGTCATATCTATATTGTTCTTGCATGTTCTTCATCCTTACATGATTTTATTTATTTTCCTGGGATTCTAAATTTCTCATACATGTTTAGTAATAGTTTAATTATGATTTCCAATGCATACAATGTTATATTTTTGTTTGTTTCCCACGTAGCTACGTCCGACTAAGTTTTTAGAGGGTTGGGGTATATGAACCTAACATAGGGCTTATGAATGGATGTAAAAGTGATTAAAATATTATTAACAATTCAAAGGCTCGAACTTTATCAAAGTAAAAGTTGTAGGTATTTTAATTCTATTTTCCCTAGGTAACCAAAATATTTAAGGGTGTGTAAGGACAATTTGTCCATCATTATCTATATGATATGTCATACGCCGTTACAAGAATGATAGTTGAAAAGATCACATCGTCATCAACAAAATCCGAAGATCAAAAGAAAGGAAGAATTCAAAATTCAGACAGCCGGACCGGTCCGCCTGATATTAAAACGAACCGATCCGCCTAGCCGGACCGATCCGCTGAGACCCGGACCGATCCGCCTTGCTCGTTTAAGACCAGTGAGCCCCGGACCGAATGCGAACCGAATCAGCCTCAAAATAAAAGAACCGGTCCGCCATCGGACCGATCCGCCTAAGGCCCGGACCGGTTCGCCCTGGATAACCACGAACAGATCGTGTGAAGATTTTTAGGGCAAATGAATTCTTATTTATACCACAATCGGGGAGTTGGTTTTCTTAAGACTTACACACGATTTTCTGAGTTCCATAACTCATAAGTCTTCATGGTATTTGAGTCCATTGATTCACACCCTTGATTCACACAAAGTCCATACATTTGTGAGTCACTTTTGGTAACCCAAGAACACCATTGATGTTCAACTCTTTGTGAAGTGGACCGCTTCTTCCTCTTCATTGCAGCCCTACTGGACAGGGATAGTTCCAGCCGCCAGCCCTACTGGAAAGGGTTTCTTCCAGCCGCGACTACAGAATCCGATACCCGAGGGTAATTCTTAGTCAAACTGTATTTCATTGTAATCCGATTGTAAACCGTCTTTTACAAATTATAGTGATATACAAATCGTTTTGTCCCTGTGGGGGATTTTTCCTTAACTTTGTGTGTTGAATATCTTGTGCATGATTTCATATTGTTTCAATCACACCTAGTTGCATGCTTAGGGTTAATTTGGGTTAAAAATGGCAGTTATTATATTATTTCTTAATTGAACGCAAGCGCCAACTCTTTCAAATTGGTATCAGAACAGGTTACGCTAATCTATCGCGTATTCCTTTTTCCGCAAAATTTTTCTAAGATATCAATTTTCTGAATAAATTGATTTTTGAAAAGAGCGTGTTCAAATGGAGAAGTCATATTATAAAATGCCTATTTTTGACGGGTCGAATTATGCCTATTGGAAAGCCCGTATGAGGTCGGCTTTAAAAGCCATTGACGAACGTGTCTGGATTTTGGTTGAACGAGGGTGGACTCCTCCAACTGTGACTGTTGATAATGTGACCAACTTGAAACCTGACATCACTTGGACTGATGATGAATTTAAATGGTCATCTTTTAACTCTAAGGGTCTAAGTGCTATTTCTGGGTCTGTCACTCCTGACGAGTTCAAACGCATAATGACGTGCACCACGTCAAAAGAAGCATGGGATATTTTGCAACTTACCCATGAAGGAACGAATGCTGTTAAAGAGTCAAAATTGCAAAATTTAACAACTCAATTTGAAACCATCACCATGCATGAAAATGAATGTTTTGATGAATTTTATGCTAGGCTTTCTGACATTGTTAATACTAGCTATAATCTTGGTGAACATATTCCAAATGCTAGAGTTGTTAAAAAGATTCTTCGTTCCCTTCCTAAGCGTTTTATACCTAAAGTCACTGTGCTAAATTCCTTGGGTAATTTAAATACTCTAAAATTGGAAGAACTGGTAGGAGATTTACAAACTTATGAAATAGACATGTTTCCTAAATCTGCCAAGTCAAAAGATAAGGGAATTCCCCTTAAAGCCCAAGAGAGAAAAAGTGAGGGGTCGGCAAGAAAGAGAGTCGAGTCGTCTAGAAAGATAGAAACTTCTGATTCTGAATGTGAGTTTGACCTAGATGATTTGGCACTTTTTGCTAAAAACTTCAAGAAAATTCTGAAATTTAAGAAAAATGGGAATTTCAAAGATAAAAAGAATTTTCAGAAAAATAAGTTTGAGAAGAAAGATTTCAAAGAACCCCCTAAAGACAGTGAGAGGTGTTTTGAGTGCGACGGTAAGGGACACAGAGCGTTTGAGTGTGCCACTCGTCTGAATAGGGAAAAGGGTAAAGCTGTCCTAAATGCTACCCTTAGTGACGACAGTGAGGTCGAGACGGTGGACTCGGGAGATGAGTCACCGCATGAGCGTAACTTCACTGCGTTCATGGCTAGTCATGTGAGTACTCCTAGTGCATCTCACGACGATGAGATTGCTACTTCACAGGGACACCTCGACAGCGATAGCGAAGAGAGTGAGGGAGAGGAGGAAGGTAGTGAGGACGAGAGTAACCTTCAACGCGCGTACGCTGAGTTGTATAATGAATCATTTAAAACTAAAAAGCGTAACAAAGCCCTAGTGCTTAGGATCACCGCGTTAGAAGAGGAGATAGGAGAAACGAGAGAGAGAGAGTCCTCCACCTGCACCGCCATGAGAGAGAGAGAGTCTGCCTGGGTTAGTAAAGAGAATTTGCTTAAATAGAGAGAGAGTAGTTTTGAGAAAGAGAAAGCGGACTTGACTATACAAGTGGATAGTCTTACGAGTGAGCTCCATTCCTCCCTGGAGACTCGAAAGAAACTTGAAGCCCTTGTTGCCCAGCTTACTCATGACCTTAAGAGAGCTAGGAAAGTCAAGGTACAAATCGAGGACAGATCTGGAAAGATGGGAAAGATGCTCCTCGGTCCCTCTTTAGGTTTTGGTGACAGGCAAGGAATAGGTTTTGATGGTGCCTCCACATCCCAAATTACACCCGGACCAATTCCTGAGTTCACTACGACTCCTTATGGCCGTCATAAAAAACCAAGAAGGAGAGTTCGACCAAGAAAAGCAAACCAAGGTCCTCCAAATACTGTGCCCTTTTGCTCCCATTGCAAAAGAAATGGACACCTTAGGGATGATTGCTATAAGTTGGGTCGGACACGAGGTACGTTTGCTCCACCACTTCAGACTGATGAGTTTTCCAGTCTGAGAGAGCGTGTTGAGTTCCTAGCCGCCACATCACAGAGTTTGATGGAGGAATTCCGACGGATGACCTTATCATCAATGAATGCGCCCCGCATTCCGGCTAAAACCAACAACAATAAGGGAATACAAAAAGGTACCTACTCTTGGGTTCCTAAGAAAGAGAAAAAGGCCCTTGTTGTCCATGTCGCTCTCAAAGCCCATAATACCTCACAGTGGTATTTTGACAGTGGTTGCTCCAGACACATGACAGGTGATGCCTCATATTTTACCCATCTTGAGGATTATAATGATGGGAGAGTCACCTTTGGAGATGGTAGCAAATCTAGCATAGTTGGACGAGGTACAATAGAGTTACCAGGATTTCCAAAGCTAGAGAACGTACTGTACGTCAAAGGTTTGAAAGCAAACCTTTTTAGCATCAGCCAGCTGTGCGACGATGACTTTGCAGTGAAGTTTGACCGGAAAGCTTGTAAGGTCTATAATCAAGCCGGTAAACTTTTAGTGCAAGGGGTGAGGACAGAAGATAACTGTTATGGGACTGAGCCCAAATCCTCACTTGTCTGCAACAGCGCCACGATCACTCCTATGGATATGTGGCATCAACGTCTAGGTCATGTGAACGTTAGAGACTTATCTCGTTTAGTCAAAAAGGACCTAGTATGTGGATTACCATCACTTGGAAAGTCAACTTCCATGATTTGTGGACCCTGTCAGTTGGGAAAACAAATCCGTAGCCCTCATAGGAAGTTGAATTGCATTACCACTTCCCGTGTTCTTGAGTTGATTCACATGGATCTTATGGGTCCTACTCGCACAGAGAGTCTAGGTGGTAAGAGATACATTCTCGCGATGGTGGACGATTTCTCCAGGTACTCCATTGTAGGTTTTCTGAGAGAGAAATCCGATGCTGTAGAATTCCTAACGACCAAGTGCCGTGTCCTGCAAAATCAACACGGAGTCACTATTAACAGAATACGTAGTGACAACGGCACTGAATTTAAGGAAGCAAAGGTGGATCTGTACTGTGATAGCCTTGGGATCAAACATGAGTTTTCTTCTGTGAGAACTCCTCAGCAAAATGGGATTGTTGAGAGAAAGAATAGAACGATCCAAGAGATGGCTAGATCTATGCTTCTAGGTCGTAAAGTTTCTAGGAGATTTTGGGCAGAGGCAGTGTCTACTGCATGCCATACGGTGAATAGGGTGTATCTACGTCCACACACACTTCGCACTCCTTATGAGTTGTGGACTGGCAAGAAGCCCAACCTAGCATATTTTCGTGTTTTTGGGAGTAAATGCTACATCCTACGGGATAGAGAGCAATTAGGAAAGTTCGACTCCCGGAGCGACGAGGGAATATTTCTAGGATATTCATCGAACAGTAGAGCATATCGGGTTTTTAACCTGAAGAGCTCTAAGCTTATGGAATCAATAAACGTCACCGTGCAAGATGACGAACCTTCAACGGTTATTGATCCTAATCTTCAGTGTGAGAATGAGGATTGTTCTGACAGTGATTTACCTGTTCCTATCTCACACTCTGTGGACCCTACTCCTGTGTTAGGGGACACACCTGCTTGGGTTCGCAAGAGTCATGATCCTTCAGCCATTGTTAGCGATCCCACTCTAGGGGTCAAGACTCGTGCTCAACTAGAGAACGTTGTTAGTCATCATTGCTACACGTCCAAAGTCGAGCCCAAGAATCAAAAAGAAGCACTCAAAGATGAACACTGGATATCTGCTATGCAGGATGAGTTGCTTCAGTTTAAGAAGAACAATGTCTGGGAACTTGTCCCCCGACCTATTGATACTAATGTTATTGGTACCCGGTGGATTTTCAAGAATAAAATGGATGAAAATGGTACCATAATCAGAAATAAGGCTAGGTTGGTCGCTCAAGGCTACACACAGATAGAGGGTGTAGACTTTGGGGAGACATTTGCTCCTGTTGCGAGGCTTGAGTCCGTCCGTTTACTACTCGCCATCGCATGTCATCTGCACTTCAAAGTATACCAGATGGATGTCAAGAGTGCCTTTCTGAATGGCATTCTACAGGAAGAGGTTTATGTGGAACAATCAAAAGGGTTTGAAGACCCTAAGCACCCTGATCACGTCTACTATCTGAGGAAAGCCTTGTATGGTTTGAAGCAAGCACCCCGTGCTTGGTACGAGAGGCTTACTTCCTATCTCTTAGCCCGTGGCTTCAAGAGAGGGGGAGTTGATATGACGTTGTTCGTCAGGAGAGATGACAGTGCTATCTTGGTTGCCCAAGTCTATGTGGACGACATAGTCTTTGGATCCACATGCTCCCAGCATGCTCACCACTTTGAGGAGGAGATGAAAAGTGAGTTTGAGATGAGCATGGTTGGTGAGCTTACATTCTTCCTTGGTCTCCAGGTTCGTCAGCTAGAGGATGGGATGTTCATCTCTCAATCCAAGTATGCTAGAGACCTAGTGAAGAAATTTGGTTTAGACTCCGCTAAGCATGCTCGTACTCCTATGAGTACCACTACCAAGCTTAGTAAGGACACTTCAGGCAAGGACGTAGAGCAAACCTTGTATCGGAGTATGATAGGCAGTTTTCTCTACTTGACTGCTAGTCGTCACGACATTGCCTTTAGTGTTGGAGTCTGTGCGCGTTATCAGTCGTCTCCTAAAGAGTCACACTTACTCGCTCTAAAACGTATTATCAAATACGTGAGTGGGACTCTCTCATACGGTATTTGGTATTCCTTTGATACCGATGACCGTTTGTCCGCCTACTCGGATGCCGATTGGGCAGGGGACGTAGATGGTTGTAGGAGCACTTCTGGTGGATGTTTCTAATTTGGTTCTGCTCTTGTCTCTTGGTTGAGCAAGAAGCAAAACTCCATCTCTTTGTCCACTGCGGAGGCAGAGTACATCGCCGCCGGGAGTTGTTGCACGCAACTCATGTGGATGAAGCAAATGTTGGAGGATTATGGGATTTCACAGGACACCATGACCATTTCCTGTGATAACACGAGCGCGATACACATATCCCGCAATCCTGTCCAACATTCGCGCACAAAGCACATCAGGTTACGCGAGCACTTTATACGTCAGTTAGTTGAGGAGAAGGTCGTAACCCTGAGTTTTGTTCCTACCGACCGTCAGTTAGTCGATATTTTCACGAAACCTTTAGATGCCCTTAGATTTGAGAGTCTTAGGAAGTCTTTGGGGATTTGCACAGTTGACTGAGGGGTTGGTCTATGTTTAGAATAGGATGCTTCTTCATGATCATATCATATGCTTCCTATTGCTAGTCTGTTTATATGTACTATTCTTTATTGTACAGCTTTTATGTATTTTTTATTATTTTTAGAAAAATACAAAAAGATTTTCTTTTTTGAAAAATTTTGAGAAAAGCACAAAAAGATTTTATTTTGATAAAAATTTTGAAAAAGACCAAAAAGAGATTTGCCTTTTATGGATGAGCTTTTAAGATAGCCAAGTCACAACTTCCTTCCATATATCCATGTGACTGTTTGATAGAGATTTGAGAGGCTACATCATTTCATCCATGTGCTTAACATTGATTGGAGTCCTTGAGATGTAATTAGTGATATTTCCTACATGCTTGACTCCTATATCCTTTATTGCACACATGCACGGCTATATTTGATTGTTGCGCTTGTCAATCTCATGTTGGCTTGAGTGTTTCCATCTCAATCCTGTCTATACAATGTATAAAATGCGATAAAACTTGACAAGATTGGATTGCATCTAAAAACCGTTTTGGTGAGACTGTGTGATAATTTGCATAACGGGGAGGGGCTGCGAAAGTTGATTTTTATCCTTTGCGCAAAAGCCACCGTTAAAAAGGACCTAAAAAATGGAGGAATTGTAATATCCGAGGTCCTAAGAGGTTAAAAGAGCCCGAAAAAATTAAAAAGGCAATAAAAAGAAATACATGCCATATATGGGCCATTTAAGCTTCACCATCAATTCTCCAAAGTTTGAGAATTTAGTATACCTCTATTCAAAATATAAATCTGAGGGAGTTTGGTTGGAGATTGAAAAACGGGTTTGCACTTCCTTGAAAGTCCTGAAAAAGCATGAAAATCATTTCGGACGTTATTGGTGTAGAAATCACTTTGAGCTTTGATTTGTAGATTTGATATAGTCAATGTCGTATATTTCCAATCTTTTACACCAAAGGAAGCATTTGAGTTCATTCGTTAGGAATATCCAATATTCATCGTGCACATATGTCATGTTTGTCTGCTTTGATTTTCCTATCGAATTTTGATCACACCCATTCTTTTACGCTATCACCGACTTGGTTGTTTTATGTTCATTCATGGTGTGATTTTATGCCTTGTGTCACCCCGGTACTTGATTGCTTGATTTATTTCTCTCATTTGTCTATTTGGGGACATCATAAAAAGGGGGAGAATGAATTATCTTCTGATTATGGGGGAGTTTTGAAATTCTGAGAATATCATCTTAAATGGATATATATGCTTATGTTTATGTCATTTCAAACTCGATACGTCACTTGGTATTTGCTTTGTCTCATGTGTGTAGGTACATCCTTGATAATCCCATGATGCACACCCTGATGAGAAAAGCGGTGAGATTTCTGAAGATTCGAAGAACAAACCATGCAGCCTTAGTCATTTGTACCTCTTTCAGTTTTGGGTTCATGGAAGGGTAGATTTGTATAGGCATTGTTTCATACTTGATAATTCGGATTTTTTATGTTTGTTCTGGCATAGACATAGGGGGAGATTTGTAAGGACAATTTGTCCATCATTATGTATATGATATGTCATACGCCGTTACAAGAATGATAGTTGAAAAGATCACATCGTCATCAACAAAAACTGAAGATCAAAAGAAAGGAAAAATTCAGAAATTCAGACAGCCGGACCGGTCCGCCTGATATTAAAACGAACCGATCCGCCTAGCCGGACTGATCCGCTGAGACCCGGACCGATCCGCCTTGCTCGTTTAAGACCAGTGAGCCCCGGACCGAATGCGAACCGAATCAGCCTCAAAATAAAAGAACCGGTCCGCCATCGGACCGATCCGCCTAAGGCCCGGACCGGTTCGCCCTGGATAACCACGAACAGATCGTGTGAAGATTTTTAGGGCAAATGAATTCTTATTTATACCACGATCGGGGAGTTGGTTTTCTTAAGACTTACACACGATTTTCTGAGTTCCATAACTCATAAGTCTTCATGGTATTTGAGTCCATTGATTCACACCCTTGATTCACACAAAGTCCATACATTTGTGAGTCACTTTTGGTAACCCAAGAACACCATTGATGTTCAACTCTTTGTGAAGTGGACCGCTTCTTCCTCTTCATTGCAGCCCTACTGGACAGGGATAGTTCCAGCCGCCAGCCCTACTGGAAAGGGTTTCTTCCAGCCGCGACTACAGAATCCGATACCCGAGGGTAATTCTTAGTCAAACTGTATTTCATTGTAATCCGATTGTAAACCGTCTTTTACAAATTATAGTGATATACAAATGGTTTTGCCCCTGTGGGGGATTTTTCCTTAACTTTGTGTGTTGAATATCTTGTGCATGATTTCATATTGTTTCAATCACACCTAATTGCATGCTTAGGGTTAATTTGGGTTAAAAATGGCAGTTATTATATTATTTCTTAATTGAACGCAAGCGCCAACTCTTTCAGGGTGCAATTGGCGTTATGATAATTTATCATTCTCATCGAATATAATTTTTGATTTGATATTGTGAGGAGTAAAATCCACATATGTCGAATAATTAAGACATATTTGATGTTTCTTTTAATTGAGAATTAGATTTTTGAAACTTTTATGTTCTACATAATCACCAATGGTTCGGGGGAGTGTACCCTAACTCCATTTTCTCATATTTATTTTAAACTCATTTAGTTCTTTTTGCATATGTAGTTTAGTTACTAGTCTCATTAAATTGCATTTGTTAATAGGAAAGCCACAAAATCATCATTTTTTCCTTTCTTTCTCTGAGTCAATCGTAGGGTCAATCATTCTTCTATTTGTTGTTACGAACATTCGTCCTATTCCCTATGTTCGACACCCGATTTACTGGATTATTACCTGAGCGACCGGCTTATACTTGAGTCATAATCACACGCGTTAAAAACACACTTTTTTTAGTCACGTAATGTTTTTGGCGTCGTTGTCGGGGATTAGGTAGACTTTTAGGTTTGGTCGATTTAATCCCAAATTTGATTCTAATTCTTAAAAACAAAAAAAATCATAAAATCAAAAAATCAAAAAAATAAAAAGCAAAAAAATACAGGTCATCTCCTATCCTTTCACGCGAAATCCACAATAAACTCATCAATCTACTCCCACACGCATTCACAAATAACTTGTAGGATAATACGACTCTGATGGTCCACACACTCTTAACTCTTCGCAATTTTGGGTTCCACCTCCTACACCGCCCAGTTCCATTACGAGTCACACTTCTAGGGATCCGAGTGAGGAGACCGAGTCATTTGTAGGGAGAGCGATGTCAGACCATGATAGTTATAGTATGAGTGAGGGTTAGATACCATATTATCCCATGAGAGACCTTATTATACCCCGAGTGAACTATCACTCTGGGATGCATTTTACTTCCGTACAATGAGGGAGAGTTTCACTGTAAAAATGGGATGATTAAGATTCTTCCCACCTTTCATGGTTTAGATTCAGAGAAAGATTACCTCCATATTTTAGTTTGAAGAGGCATGTGATATGTTTAGTGATCAATCTTGCACTCAAAACGTCGTTCATGTCAAACTTTTTCCTTTGTCTTTGAACGATAAAGCTAAGACGTGGCAACAGTCTTTATCACCTAACTCAATTGGGTCATGGAGGGATATACAAGACATGTTTCTTTTGATATTATTCCCCCAATGTTAGATGAATTCCATCAAATCTCAAATTCAAATGTTTCAATAACTAGAAAATGATCCAATTGACCGGTGTTGGGAACGTTTCAAAGAGTTAGTCAATACATGAGCACATCATGGTTTTGAGAAATATCCTCTTATCTCTTTCTTCCACCTAGGGCTAAGTATAGCTTCCAAACAACTCGTTGAGACTATGTGTGATGGAGAATTTGGGTTAAATAATAACGATGTAGAGGACCATATTAGGTATGTCACAGAGACTACTAAGCATGGGACACATCCGATCTGAATTCCCCAACTTGGACTCAATAAATGTCCACGACTCCTTCTGTGTATGGGATGTATCAACTGTATAAGGCAGTCGAGTGGAACTTCAAATAACCCAACTCGAAAATTGATTAGAAGATGTAGTCGGATCACGAGCAAGAGAAACACCCGAATCCAACCGACCACTAAGAGATAGGGTGTGCAATTTGTGATGTGGGACATTTAATAGAGGAATGCCCCATGATACCGACCTAGAAAGTTATGCTTCAGGAGAAAGTGGGAGCGGTAGGATATTTTAAGGACCATTTTAATTCTCCTCATGGGAAATATTACAACCCTTCATGGAGGAACCATCCTACGTTTAATTATGGGAAACAAGATGTTGCGTTGAATCCTTATTCACATGTTGCCCCTCCTCCACCACCACCCTCGCATTTCCCACAAACCCCACATATGAAAACACCACCTCCAACTTCGTATATCACCCCCACCGAGGAGAAATCTCGAGGATACTTTCAATCAATTCATACAATCTCAAAATGCAACAAATGCTCAAAATGCCTGAATGTTTGCCGACATAAATGCCAATATTTCAATGTTGCAATATTCCCTAAGTATCCAAGAGAAGGGAAAATTTTTGGCCCAGGATCAAAGATCTCCCCAAGGTTAACTTAGTTCGAGATCCAATTCCAACGGTAATCAACAGCAGTGTAGCACTGTAACCACTGTACGTAGCGGAAATGTTGTTAATTTGTCACCTCCTCCACACGACGAGAAAAATGACAAGGAGATTCCGCCCATCATGAAAGAGGCCAAAGATGCCCCTTGAGAAAGAATGGTAATGACGCCACAGTCAGTCTTGAGGTGGTTGTGAAACCTCCCACTTCTTCTCCTTACCCACAACGGTTAATACCCCACTCCAAGGAGACCTCTCGTAATGATGTGTTAGATGCTCTTAAGCAAGTAAAGATTAATTAACTTTTCTCAAGACCATAAAGCAAATTTCCTCAAACGTTAACTTTCTTAAGGACTTACTCACGGTGAAACGTAGACTAAACATAAACAAAAATGTATTTTTAACACAGAATGCTCGTTCCATTCTGTTAAGTGGCCTTCCACCAAAATTTAAAGATGCGATTGCACTGACCATTTTGTGCATCATGGGGAAGAATTGAATTGACAGAGCACTAATAGATTTAGGGTCGAGTGTTAACATCCTCCCATAATCCATCTATAAATAATTAGACTTAGGGGACCTTAATCCAATAACGATGACTTTCCAAATCACAGATTGTTCCATAAAGATACCTCGGGGGTCATTGAGGTTGTGATTATCCAAGTTGACACTTTCTACTTCCCCGTGGATTTTGTCATTTAGGACGAGGACTCTCAGCTTTACTAAGTAATCATGTTACCATAATCCCTGGCCTCCCATTCTTAGCTGAAACTAATGGACTTATTAATACACACAATGGGCAAATGCAACTCATGTTCGGGAACATGACTCTCGAAAAACATACCTTCAACATCACTAAGATCGAGGGTGATGTGGGCGAGCCGCGAGAGATGAATCTTATGGAAGAAAAATTACACGATCATGAGAGGAATCACATGAGAGAGCCGTTAGGGGTATTCCGTGTTACATCAAGTGAGAGCGATAATTCTGAAGTTGAGATAGAGGTCGAGAAGACGTGTTTAGTGATTAATTTGGAGAGCGAGAGAGATCACGTAGTTGAGTGAGAGAGATAGTATTTGGATATTTAGCGAGTGAGAGAGGACTTATAGAGTGAACGAGAGAGTAAGGTAGGAGATATGTGCTTAGAAGATTGTGAAAAAGAATTTGGGCCAGTGGATGAGAGCCTCACTGATGAAGTCTAACCACTTTTGGATTCATGTAGCCACGTCGAAGAGAGAGAGGGAAAATATAGGATAGATGAGGTCCTTCTGCATGACAATCCACTCATGCCACTTGAGTCCTCAAATGTGATCGAGGATAAGACTCGATTCTCAGCCAATTTAGAGCCCGACCCATGCATTACAGAAGTCAAGGGAGATCTAGGTTTAGCATGTCCTCCCAAATTTGACCGAGATGTTCTCTCCAAGTCGTGAAAAGTATGTTACGATTCAATTGGGCACCACGAGGATTTCATTCACCCTAGTCCTCACGAGTCTCAAGGTGTCCCCTTATCTATGGGGCTGGTCCTAACTTGTTCCGACTATTGGTTTATGATGTGAGGACGGGGGAGACGAGGAGAGCATCGAACCCCATACAGGGGGTCGAATGAGTTTTTAGGGGGGAGAGAGAGGTCTTCGCACCCCCTACGCATATGGGGTGTTTTTTTGTTTTATTTATTTTGTTATTTTTGAGTCGTATGTTGGAGTTATATAGTTTCTTTTTACATTTTAAATATTTTCTTATTTTATTTGTCGCACTTATTATATTTTCTTATTTAGCTTTTAGTCCTTTTGATTGAGGACACTGCGAAAGTCTAAGGTGGAGGGGGGGGGGGGGGGAGGGGTGACAAGTATGTCTTTTAAAAACTTTACATATTATTAAAATGCCAAAAAAATATAAAAAAAATTAAAAATTTTGAAAACGCCAAAAATATTTTTTTAACAAAATAAATAAAAATTGGAATTTAAAATTTTCAAATATATCACTAAAACTTTGTTTGAAGTCTCAAACTGTAAAAGTTCCAAATGCACAAAGCCGAAATTGACCAAAGATGTAAATTGTGCAAAAATTGACGATTTTGCAACTAAGTGTGGAGATTAATTAACCCAGTGAGATTTTGAGTCTTTCATTTTTTGTGACTAATTAAATCAATCTGAGTTGATGGTTAACTCAACGTCAATTCAACATTTAAATAAGTCGTTGAAGATCTCTATTCCTTTGTTTTGATCGATTACGGGAAATGAGCGAGATGTTGTCTTGAAAACACACAAAAATATATCTAAACTAAATTAATCTCGAGATACATCTGGTAAAAGAATTAGTAATTCAGATAAATGAAGTTAGGCTATCATTTGTTTACCAAAAAATATGAACCATAAAAAGTTGTGAAAAATAATACCCTTTTCCAAGCCTAATTGAGTCGAATAAAATTCCCAATTTCATTTCATTAACCCAAAAAACCCAATTAATCCGGAGTTATGAAAACATGAATATTCATCAATTACGTCCAAATGGTGCAATGAAAGGGGCAAGAAAAAAAATGCTCACAAAAATAGCAAGAAAATAAAAATTGAAAAAATTGAAAAAGAAGAGAAGATGAGCAAAAGCCTAAAAAAGCACTAACGGATATCATAAGGACATTTTTCAATTTTGAAGTTCCCAACCATTCCCAATTTTAACCAAATACACTTCAAAACTCGAGAAAGTCCTAACCGAGTTCGAATTTCTGTTGAAGAGATGTTTTCACCTTAAATATTTTACCTTTCAAAATTGTGAGCGTGAATTTATGTTCCATTATATTTACTCTTTAAATAACACATACCAAGAGAACATAGCCACATTCCTCGTGATTCATTTGTGAGAGTATCCCATGAGAATTGAATCAAAACGAATTTTCAAAAAGTAACGTAATGATCAATCGGTGAAAATTAACGGATAAATTATTGGCTTCACACACACACACACACACACACACTGCAAATTAAGACTCTTGAATATAAATTTACAGTGACTATTTTTGGGGAGTTTAAATTATATAATTTTTAAGTATTTTGATCTTTTTCTTGACTCATGTGAAAAATGAATGTTGTCAGTATATTCACTGCAAACCCTCACATGACACAAGTCGTCCTACTAGGGTAACCTACGGGTTTAAAGGCTTCTTGCATAAGCAAAATGAAATCTCTTGCCCGCGAAAAAGGTAATCTATTCAAATAAAGTTTTTTAAGGTTCCTTAACGCATCCTCTCATTCTTTTAAATTGCTCGGGATGCACAAAGTTCTATGTTAGGGGGATTTGATTAGGCATAAATTTATCCCCTTAATTTCGATCCTTTATGATCCCGTGCATCGTAATTGAATTGGTTTTATCTCATATTTATGCTACTAACCCTTTTTGCTAAGTATTTAGTATTTTGAGTACCCCTTATGTGTTTTTACAGGTATTTCATGCAAGATAGTGCGAGAGAAAACTCAAAATAGTGAAAGAAATCAAGAAATGGGAAGTTAAAGTGAATTTTTATAATTTTTATGCCATAGTCCAGAGGTACGACGAACAGGAAAGTTGACGTTCTTAAAGTCAAAAGAATACTGGAAAGTACGAAACCTCAATCTGAGTTACAGTGAAGAAGTTATGCGCATTCGAATATGAGAAGAATCAATTAGGCAAAATTAAGGAAAGCAGAAAGAAGAATCGGTTCGGTTAAAGGAAAACCGGTTCACCTTTAGTCACACTCCAGATCCTTGACAAAACATTTGACACGCTTTAAAATCCTTATAAATATCTGAAGCGAGATTTTTATTTTGGCCCTATTTGTTAGCCTAGAATTGTATTCGGTTAGGACTCTTGCAAAAATGACTTTGTATTGTTATAGTTTGGCATCAAACCAATTTTTAATTACTTTCATGCATTAAAGTTCAACAATTTTGGATCAATTTGTAGGGTTTTTCATATCAAGTTTGTTCTCACTACCATATTCTTGCATGTTATCCATCTTTACATGCTCTTATTTATTTTTTTTGGATTCTAAAGTTCTCATACATGATTAGTAATATTTAATTATTATTTCCACTGCATACAACGTTAGATGTTATTTGTTTCCCACGTAGCTATGTCCAGCTAAGTTTTTAGCGGGTTGGGGTACATGAATCCAACCTAGGGCTTATGAATTGATTTAAAAGTGAAATAAATATTATTATCAATTCAAAGGCCTAAACTTTATCAAAATAAAAGTTGCAGATCTTTTAATTTCGTTTTTCATAGGTAACTGGAATGTTTAAGGGTGCAATTAGCGTTTCGATAATTTATTATTCTCGTCGAATATAATTTTTTATTTGATATTTTGACGAGTAAAATACACATATGTCGAATTCTTAGAACATTTTGATGTTTCTTTAAATTTATAATTAGATTTTTGAAACTTTTATGTTCTACATAATCACTAATGGTTTGGGGGAGTTTACCCTAACTCCATTTTCTCATTTTATTTAAAACTCATTTAGTTCTTCTTGCATATATAGTTTAGTTACTACTTTCATCAAATTGCATTAGTTAATAGGAAGTCACAAAGTCATCAACTTTTCCTTTATTTATCTAAGTCAATCTTAGGGTTGGTCATTCTTCTTATTCGTCGTCACAAGTATTCTCCCTATTCCATGAGTTCGACACCAAGTTTACCAGATTATTACTTGAGCTACTGTCTTACACTTGAGCGATAATCACACGCGTTAGAAACACATTTGTTTTGGTCGCGTCACTGGACACCTAAACATTTTTGGATAGGTAGGAAAATAGAATTGACACGGAGGAGAGCCGGAGAAAAACCTTTTCAAAATAGTTAGAAAGTATTTAAATCACAACTTCAAAATAGTTATTAGATTCACATGTTACTTATACATACACTCCCTTGAGTTCATCACATCTCATCTAATCTGCACTCCTAACACATCCTACCTAATTATTCTACCCATCCTAACTAGACATCCTTATCTAATTAACCACAAAAGGTTCATCTCTCCCGTACTGCCCATAGAATACGTTGTCCTACTACCAATAACTAATATTTCCTACATATTATTATTGAATCAATTTAATTAAATTTTCCATACTTAATTAACTTTTAGATAGGCACTATCTATTTTCCTACAGTCACACAAGTAGAATAACCACACATCATTATAACCCCATTAATTTTGTTTCATCGCACTTATGTTACTTTTAGATATACATTATTTCTCTCTTCTACTATCACACATAAGTTGAATAAATCACACTTGCATATATATATATATATATATATATATATATATATATATCACATATAATATTTACAACTATAGCATCCATGTAATGTCCCCTTATGATGAGGGCATACTTTGCTATCAAGTCTATGTACCTCTCGTACCATATCAAGGACTATTGGTTCGACATGTCTACTCGAACCCAAAATTAATAAACACATAATGGAGGTGAACATAATTCTAAGCCTTTGAGATACGCACATGCCTAACGTACCTAAATGACCTACTAGTCCCACTAATACACACACATAAAGAGCCACCATAAGTTTTATGTTCTGGGGCACAAATCAAGACCTCTCTTAAATTGCGTAGGTGGGATTGCCCTCTGCGCGAAAACCTCTGAATGTATATATATCCGACTTAAGTATACACACAACCAATAAGCATGCCCAGTGTAGGTAGAAACATAACCTATCAATATAGCCAATATAGGTATACACACAACCTATAATATATCCCGTACGTAGTATATATCTCTCAATACTTAACGTTCTCTCAGATTAACATTTTAATCTCTCATATATTTTCGAGTATCGCTCACTAGACTAAGGGTCCTATCGACCCCTTAATTAATATCAATAGATAATACACTTATACACTACTAGTCTAAATCATAGGTTTGTGACACCCCGACTAATTAAATACCGGGTAGCTACTCCTTTATTAAATTAATAGAAAATGCCAAGTTGGTTCAGTTCATAGCATCACTGCCGAAATACGTTTTAACAATTATTAGCCACCTAATATTTAAAAGTGAGTTGTCAATTTTAATTAAATCCGATTAGCATGCAATAAGTAGATTATGAAATGCTAACATAACCACCAAAACATAGTCACAATAGAATAACCGTAAAATAATAATGAATCTGGACGAATACTCCTCACAACAATCCGAGTACTGAAATAAACAAATACCAAGTCCTCATCACTACATTAATTACAACCCAAAATCTGAAATAACTGAATAGATAAAGTATCTCTAAAATTAAATAGGGCGACATGCCCAACAGATGAGAGAATCTGATAATATAGAGTCAAGATCAAAAATGGAGGCGTCTACTGTCAAGGTCATGTAACTTCCACAACAGCTACAATACGTAACCTGAATGGAACTCCTATGCTTGGTGTCCTTGTGGCTGGGCACCTAAAAGGCTTTCTCAAGAAAATATATTTGAAAGAAAATGGGTCAGAGCCCGATTGTGAAAATTGTTTAAAATATAACAAGTGTTTAATATCATTAAACAGTGAATATAAAGTACATGATAGTGTGTGCACTCACATGAGTTCCTCACCTCTCAACTAATTGTGCACTCCTATCATACCCGTAGCCATTCTAGTTATTCCCATACTTAACTAGTCTAATATAAAATCTAACATTACTATATGATTCACGATTTAATTCCGGCATCTTCATTTAAACAGAGCGTCTTACATTTCTTCTCGGTTTCCCATATTAGTAATACTACTTACTAGAGGATTTCCATTTTTATCTTTAAGAAAATGTTGCTATTATTTATACTCACATTTACACATAATAGTGCATTTCAATTTACAGTATATTATTCTCATCATAAATATACAATACTAGCACCTCTAGGCTAAGCTACGGTGCACACATACTCTGCTATCCAATCCCGGTACATCACGTACATTAGGACCACGCATTCCGAATCTTTCAGAAATCGTTCTCAAATGACAACAATCACACATAATGGAGGCGAACATAGTTCACATCACATGGGTCACGCACATACCTACGCTCCCATGATCACCAGACTTATTAACTTCTGAATAAGTCCTTCTCTGACCTATGTCCTCGAGGTACCAATCTAAATCCCCCGTAGGCACACAAAGATTAGATGGCCCTGATCCAACGTCGACCTCCCATGATAGAAAGTACGGTAGGTATGTTATACACAGATAACTACATATACTAAGCATTCACACATCTTAGATATCTTAATATATTAATAGAGGTATACTTCTCATTCTTGTATCTTCATTTAATATCATACGCTTATAAGTTCCCGATTTATATACATTAAAGTTGTCAACTCTTCTCACGTCGTAATTAGGTACTCGTTTCCTAATTCATAAAGGTCATTCGATTTACTACAAGATTCTAAGTTTTACTCCTCAACGTACCCCAATCTCCCAAATATACCCACTAGTCAATAAGGGAAGGTTATTACTCTATTAAATAAGTCTACGAGACATTTGAAATAAAATTAGGCTCAACTCGTTAGAAGTCTCGTTCGAACGAGGTCGTTCGAACAAGTGTTGTTCGAACGAAAGGCTTCAAACGAACTACCAACTCATTAGAAGGGGTACTGTCATCTCATTAGAATCTCGTTCGAACGAGGTCGTTTGAACGACCTGGTCAAATCTTCTAACGAGATGGCAGACTACGCCCAGAAATCCCAAAATCCGTTTTTCTTCTTTCTCCTCTTCTCTAAATCCATCTTAAGACTATCCAAATACATTTTTAATGTTTGTAAACTATTTTTAGTCACCCTAGATAATTCCTTAACATGCTTTTGGGTCAAATCTTACAAATTAACATGCCAAAATCATAAATCTCCAATTTTTATTCCAAACCCTATGAACTTGAACCCATAATTTAATTTCATAAAAAGACTCCTTATTAATCCGATTTCAGGTCATCAAAAGTTATGTTTTGTATATTAAATTCTTCCATAATCATTCTACATGCAAATTTCCTACCCAAAGCCACAAATTTCATAATAATTCCATTGGGTATTCTTCATCAAAATTTCCTAGGCATAAACAGTTTTCTACACTACGCATGGAGGAAATATTCAATGAAAATAACAACATCAAAACACTTGCCTTAGATTCGTTCTTCAGATGTGTTGCCGATGGTTCAAGGTTGATTTTCTCCTCTTTTTCGGTCACAAATCCTTTCCAAAACTGATGGTGTGGAGATGGTTTGGCTTGGGAACCCTTTACCCTCTTTTTAACTTTTCTCAAAAACTACCGTAGCCCACTCTCTCTCTTTTTGGCTGATATTGGCCTTAGTGGTTCTTTTAAAATATCTTAATTAACACTTAAATTCGTGGGTCTGAATTCCTTAATTTTTAAAATTACCAAAATACCCTTCTAGGTTGCCGGTTTGGCCTAAAAGTGCCCCGAGACCCAAACTAAACCCCTGGTTAGTGTTTTCGGAATATTTCGACCCTTCTGGACACGTTGATTCACTCAAAATGACCATTCGGTTGATAATAATTCACTATTTAATTTAAATAATTTAATTCCTGACGCGACTGACACGTGCGTCCCAACTGAATTTCGAAATTGTCGTATTTCAGTCTCGCGTCAACTTCAATATTTACAATACTCATGTATTACCATACATACTCAGAAATATTAAATTTTAACATCATAATCAAATACCAACTCACATCTCGCTAGTATTTATACCCGGATTAATTCCGAATTACTTCTCATTTAATTCAATTAATCCCTTAAATAAAATTAATAAAATTACGGGGTATTACATACTTCCCCCCTAATAACAGAATTTTGTCCCGAAATTCGGAACTAAAGAGTACCTGGTAAAAAAATAACTCCGGATAGCACTCGCGCATATCATCCCCGCACTCCCATGTGGACTCCTCGGCATTATGATGCCGCCACTAAACACGTACTAAAGGTACTATCTTCGACCTCAGTTTCCACTCGCTTCGGTCCAAAATAGCAATCGGCCCTTCCTCATGGGAACTATCGGGCTGAAGATCGATGTCCTCCAAAGCAATGTGAGTATGGGCCAAATCATCCCGATATTTCCTTAGCGAGAAAATATGGAACACATCATGAATCCTATGCAAGTGCTCTGGTAACCCAAGTCTGTATGCGACTGGCCCAATCCTCTCGATGATAGGAAATGGCCCCACGTATCTCGGTGCTAGTTTCCCTTCTTCCCAAAATGCATGATCCCCTTCATCGGAGATACTCTGAGTAACACCTGGTCCCCCACCATGAATTCTCTGAAGAACCTCTTGGCATCACCATAGCTCTTCTGCCGGTCCTTAGCTACCCGAATACGGCACCGTATCATCTCTATCCTTGCCGAAGTGTCCTGAATCACTTCCAACCAAAGGAGTTTGTTATCCCCCACCTCTAACCAACATGCTGGGGAACGACAAGGTCTACCGTACAATTCCTCAAATGGAGCCATGCCAATGGTGAATTAATAGGAGTTATTATAAGCAAACTCCACCAGTGGAAGGTACTGCTCCCAACCACCTCCAAAGTCTAGGATGCACATATGCAACATGTCCTCCAACATCTGATTTGTCCGCTCTGTTTGCTCATCAGTCTGCAGGTGATATGCCGTACTCAACCTCAAATCTGTACCCATGGCCTCCTCGAAACTCTCCCAAAATCAAGAAACAAATATCTTGTCTTGATCAGACGTGATATTTAGAGGCAACCCATGAAGTCTCACTATCCCTGCAATGAAAAGATGGACATAGTGTCCCGTAGTGTAATCTATCCTTACGGGTAGAAAATGAGTAACTTTGCTCAACCAGTCCACAATTACCCATATGGAGTCGTGACCCCTCTGTGACATAGGTAACCCCGTGATAAAGTCCATGGATATGCTCTCCCATATCCACATCGGAACCTCTAATGGTTGTAGAAGTCTTGCCGATTTCTGATGGTCCACCTTTACTAGTTGACAAATGGCACATTTAGAAATGAACACGGCGATATCTCTCTTTATATCGCTCCACCAGTACTGTCGTCTCATGTCTTGATACATCTCATCCACACCAGGGTGTACCGCGAACCGTGCGACTCTGCCATTACCTCGTGTCGCAAGTCTTCCCCTTTCGAAACAACCAGTCTTCCATTGAAGCGTAATCCCCCGTCTGAACTAACGGTATAGGACTCGGCTCCCTCTTCTAGTAATCGAACTATCTGCTCCTGACAGAACGAGTCATTTGCCTGGGCCTTTATCATTCTCGTAACAATCTGCGGTGTAACAGTCATCACAGACATGAACGATCGGTCCACTGCATCCTGGTGTCCCAACTCCTTCCACTTAGCTTTCCACACCTCGGTCAACTCATCTACTGGCCTACGGCTCAACGCGTCTGCTACCACGTTAGCCTTCCATGGGTGATACTGTATATAGAACTGATAATCCTTCACAAACTCAAGCCACCGACGTTGACGCATATTTATCTCCTTCTGCGTGAAGAGGTATTGTAGAGACTTGTGGTTTGTGAACAGCCAAAATTTCTCCCCAGGGAGATAGTGTCTCCAAATCCGAAGAGCGAATATGACTTTCGCTAACTCCAAGTCATGGGTGGGGTAATTCCTCTCGTGAGGCTTAAGCTTACGGGAAGCATAAGCTATGGCCTGACTCTCCTGTTGCAGCACACCTCCAAGTCCTTGCAAGAATGCATCGGTGTAAACTAAATACTCAACTCCCGGTCTGGGCAATGCTAACACAGGCACTGAGGTCAACTTGTCCTTCAACTCATCAAATGCCAACTGACAGGCATCACTCCAGATGAATGGCACACCTTTGTGAGTCAGATGTGTCAAAGGACCCGCTATCTTTGAGAAACCCCGAATAAACCTCATGTAGTATCCTGTTTGGCCCAAGAAACTACGGATCTCAGTCGGTGTCGTGGGCTGTTCCCACTCCCTCACCGCGGATACCTTCCCCGGATCAACAGATATCCCCCGATCTGAAATGATATGCCCCCAAAAGTGAACCTCCTTTAACCAAAATCCACATTTCTCAATCTTTGCATAAATCTTTGTTCTTATGTAGCGTCTGCAAAACCTGCCTCAAATGCTCGGCGTGCTCCTCTTCTGTCTGGGAGTAAACCAGGATGCCATCAATAAAGAAGATGGTGAACTGGTCTAGGAACTCTCTGAACACCCTATTCATCATGTCCATAAACACGGCTGGAGCATTGGTCAAGCCAAAAGGCATAACCCGAAACTCATAGGAACCATATCTCATCAAGAAAGCAGTCTTCGAGACGTCATGTTCCTTGATATGCAACTAATGGTATCCTAATCACAAATCAATCTTTGAGAAGAAGAAAGCTCATCTCAACTGGTCAAATAAGTCATTGATTCGGGGCAACGGATACTTATTCCGTATCTATACTTTATTCAACTCCCGGTAATCTACACACAATCTCAACGATCCATCCCTCTTCTTTACAAACAACACGGGGGCACCCCACGATGAAGTACTCCTCCGGATAAACCCCTGACCCAACAACTGCTCTATCTGATCCCTTAGCTCTCTCATCTCCACTAGAGCCATACGGTAAGGTGCGCGGGCAATGGGCCGAGTTCCTGACGTCAAATCAATAACAAAATATCTCTCTCTACTAGGAGGTAATCCAGGTATATCCTAAAATACATCAACGAACTCACTAACAATGGGAATCAAATCAAGTGGTATTAGCACTTACCTAGAGGTCTCCTCCTCTATGTAATACAAGTGTGTGGACGATCCTCCCTCGGGGTGAGGCATCACCACTAAAAAAATCTCCTGCCCGAGAATGGAAAAAATAATACTCCTACTGAAACAATCAATCATGGCTCGGTACGCAACTAACCAATCCATACCAACAATCGCATCGTACTCTGTCATCTCTAATACTAGCATATCAGCGGGTAAAGTAAATCTCCCTATCTCTATACCCACACCTCTACAAATAGGGGAAATCATGAAATCCCTACTCAACGGTGAATCTACGCAAGTAATCGTGCTCTCTGCAGTGTCTAACAACCCCAAAGTGCGTGAAAATCTCATGGTAATGAAACAATGTGTGGCCTCCGTATCAAATGAAATACGCCCCATAGTCCCCTGAATAGAGAACATACCCTCAATAGAAAGTGAATCCTATGGGACTGCGGCATGCTGGAGCTGATACACTCTCCCATACTGAAGTTGCCCCTGCTGGACTGGGACCGCTGGGATGGGTGGTAATGCTTCCATCTGTGGTGGTGCTGGGAGGGCGGCGGGAAACATAGGCCTATGTGGCTCGTGTCGAGCACCCTGCTACTGCTGCGGTGGGGCCCTGCCCCTATCAGGACAATCCTGGAATTTGTGACCAATCTTGCCACAAATGAAGCATTTCCCCGGGAAGTTTCCTTCTCGATATCCCTGCTACCCATGGCCCTAATGGTCGTTACCATTCCTACCTTGACCATAATGGCCCTGCTAAAATTGTTGTTGCTGACCATTCTGGCCCTGCTGGCCTTGATTGTCGTTCTGACCCTTATGGCCATGTCTGAAACCTCCCTGACCATTCCTGAAACACCCATAGGTGAATCTCTTAGGATCCCCCTATTGAACAGGCCTAAAAGGCCATTCTGTCAACTCGTTAGAAGTCTCGTTCGAACGAGGTCGTTCGAACGAGTGTTGTTCGAATCAAAGACTTTGAACGAACTACCAACTCGTTAGAAGGGGTACTGTCATCTAGTTAGAAGCTCGTTCGAATCAGGTCGTTCGAACGGCCTGGGCAGGTCTTCTAACGAGATGGTCGACTACGCACAGAAATCCCAAAGTCCGTTTTTCTTCTTTCTCCTCTTCTCTAAATCCACCCTAAGACTATCCAAATACGTTTTTAATTTTTGTAAACTATTTTTAGTCACCGTAGATCATTCCTTAACATGATTTTGGGTCAAATCTTATAAATTAACTTGCCAAAATCATAAATTCCCAATTTTTATTCCAAGCCCTATGAACTTGAACCCAAAATTTAATTGAATAAAAAGACTCCTTATTAATGCGATTTCAGGTCATCATAAAATTTGTCCATAATCATTCTACATGCAAATTCCCTACCCAAAACCATAAATTTCATAATAATTCCATTGGGTATTCTTCATCAAAATTTCCTAGACATAAACAGTTTTCTACACTACGCATGGAGGAAATATTCAATGCAAATAACGACATCAAAACTCCAAAACTGATGGTGTCGAGATGGTTTGGCTTGGGAACCCTTTACCCTCTTTCTAACTTTTCTCAAAAACTACCGTAGCTCACTCTCTCCCTTTTTGGCTAATAATGGCCTTAGTGGTTCTTTTAAAATATCTTAATTAACACTCAAATTCGTGGGTCTAAATTCCCTAATTTTTAAAATTACCAAAATACCCTTCTAGGTTGCCGGTTTGGCCTAAAAGTGCCCGGGACCCAAACTAAACCCCCGGCTAGTGTTTTCTGACTATTTTGACCCTTCCGGACACGTTGGCGCACTCAAAATGACCATTCGGTTGATAAAAATATAATTCACTTTTTAATTTAAATAATTTCGTTCCTGACGCGACTGACACGCGCGTCCCAACTAAATTTCCAAATTATCGTATTTCAGTCTCGCGACAACTTTAATATTTACAATACTCATGTATTACCATACATACTCAGAAATATTAAATTTTAACACCATAATCAAATACCAACTCACATCTCGCTAGTATTTATACCCGGATTAATTCCCAATTAATTCTCATTTAATTCAATTAATCCCTTAAATAAACTGAATAAAATTACGGGATATTGCAAGGTTCACTCCTTATTTTGTATCGGTTTGTTCTAAAACTAACCCGAGACCCAATCAGCACACCTAGGTACACTATTGTGACTATTTTGCCCCTTTCAAAATCAAATGTGAACTCGAAATGACCATTCGATTCACTCTACTATAATTTCCCATCACGACCTCATATAGTCCACACTCAACTCCCAGTTAAGATCTAACACTGTCACGTCATTGTTACTCGTTATGAAGTAAAATAATAAATTACTATTCACTTAGTAATTATATTCCATAAACATTAATCATCACCTGTCCTGATTAATATTTTAATCAATAAGAAAAATGAATCCCACTAAACTACTACACACGTGAAATTTCAAAAATCATCGAATTAATTAATTTCTTATTGCCCCAAAATACGGGTTCTTACAAAAATACTTTGTGAGTAGTGCCTTGGCTACTCATCTATTTTACTAGGCGTTAATTGTGCAAGTGTGTGAGTGACCTCATAGGTGCTTTCAATTAAGTATTATCGCTTTCCAGAGCTACTGAAGTGGTTGGCCTTACCTTGCCCAATTAGATTTGCCTCTTATCCTCCAAACTAAAAATCCAAAGGGATCCCAACTAGCCATCTGATCTAGCCCTACTTGCTCGACTAAGGCTTCTTACTAAGCATTAATTTGTACAAAAAATAACAAAGTGTTAGAAAACACTATTTAGGGAAAATTTGTTTATGACACAGTCTTGGGGCTGCTCGTAGAGAACCCCTTCTCTATCTTAGGGATGCTCACAGATCCGATTCTTATTGCTTTGAGTTTTCTCATTTGTCACCACCTCATTTACATGGGCCCATTTTGATGGCACCCCCTCCTTAGCTTGGTGTTATTTGTATGCCCCTTGTTTTGACTTTTGCTTTTGTATCTCTTCACTTAACACCCACTCATTTGGTACCTACTCACTTGGCAACCCTCCCTTGGCACCCGCTCGTGCTCAAATTTACATTTTTATTTGAGGTTTGGGATGCCTCTCTACACAAAGATTATTTGCACATGGCATTTATTAAATTTTGTGTTAGTTATCTAATCTGTTATTTTATGGCATTCTATGTGTTGATACATGTATATTCATTATATGGGTAGGGATTTCAACATAGATGCCTTGGAGTATTTGGTTCATGAGGGGGCTTTCACATATGCATGTGCCTTTTATGGATGGGTTCTCATTTTCTTAGTTGGTTGATTATTATTCGATAAAATGCTTAAATCGGTATTTTAGTTTTCGGAATACCAATATTTTTTTTAGTTTTTTTTAGGAGCCTTTAATATTTAAGAAAATCAAATGTTGGGTATTTTAAAGATTTTAGTGATGTTAATATCTTGCCAATTAGGTAAGATTCTCTTCCATTTTCTTTCATTTATCAAAGCTTTTTCTTTCATCTCGATAACATGATGCTCATAAGTATATGGTTCTTATTACTTAAGTGATAAAGTTCTTTTTCCTTCAGTTGTGAAATTGAGTGATGACGTTCATCTTCCTTTCGTGAATACATTATTATTTCTCCAATTAAGAGTTAATATGTTAGTTCTAATAAACTGGTGTACTATTAAAAAAACTTAATGATTTCTAATGGGAACATATTCTCATTAGGTTTTGACTTTCGGTATTGAACTATAAAATCTATATGGGTGATTCAATGTATTGAACTATATTGTTTCTTCGGTATGCTTAATTTATTTTTATTACAATATATTTGTTTTTCTTATGTTTGTTTTCGTATTACGAAAATTGTACGCGATGGCATTTTGATTTATGGATTCAATTTAAAAATGACAAGATACAATAGCATTTGTATATTATACTTTGATTTTGTGTTTTAGATTAGTGTATTTTTTTTCGGATTGAACCAATGCGTTTTGGGGAATTAGAATTATGTACAGAACCCACGGTGTGCATAAAAATATATGTACAATATTTTAAACCATTTTACACATGGGTTCATAATTAATTTTTGGGGTCCCTCATCCTCTCATATTTTTGTTACACATGTCAGTATTTGTATTTAGGATTTTTATAATGCTTCGATGTGCTCATGAGAGTCGTTCGATTCAGAGGATAAACCACAAAATCCAATCAATGAGAAACAACATGAGTACCATGATTTTCTTATTAGGTGTATTACTATCTTGTATTCAAAAGGCTGTGTTAATATCTTCTATTCTAATGTTAATATGAATTGTTTTTAGTTTATTTTTATCATAGTTAAATATTCATGTATATTGCCATTACATCTATTATTCCATTTCATATTATGAGTGACATGTACTAATCCATATTTTTTGTCGCTCTTATATGGCATGGCTTCATTATAATATGTTATTGCATATGAAACTATAGAATTTTGAGTTATTACATTTGATACTCTAGTTTGGCCATTATCTTGAGTTTTATTTTCTTTGCTTTTTTTATAATTATCTTGGTGGCCTTTTTTACTGCATATGTTTGGTTGTCCAATTATGAATTGTGCATTCTTCCGTTATTAGCTATTAGACTTTCTATTTTGTAAAAACAAACTCATTATATTACTCCTTATTTATTTACTTTAATTTTTATCTTGAATTTTTCTAGCCAATTAATTCTTATTAATTTTATTAACATCATATTAATTCTTCCTTAAAAATTTATTTGATAAGATCTTTTTGTGCCTCTATTTTTCCTGAATGTCAAAATATGAGAATGTGACTACTTTTAGCTTTGGTATTATTTCCAACACTTTTGGCATTGAAGAAAAATTGATGTTGGATGTTAGGAACCCCCACTATTATATGAACTTCATATGATGCAATTATCTCCTCGTAGTTAACATCCGTTCTCATATTTCCTTAAGGCATTGCAATACTTCTTAACCATGAATAGTACGTTGCAATCACTCTTCCTTTTCTTCCAAGTTTCCATTTTCTGATTTCTGTCCATTTTCAAAAATGGTTCTCCTATTACAAAATTGACATAAGTACTTTCAATGTTAGAATAATGATGAATACAACAATTCCTTAGAGTACAACATTATTTCAAACATAGAAAGTACATGATACATTTTCTTTCCACATAATTGTATAAATCATGTAGAACAACGATCTTTAGTAGTTAGTTCTTGTAGGGCATGTCGCCTAAGAATTCTACTTATTTCGATTCTATCTCAGACAGTGGTATTGCTTATGTCAATTTTGATACATTCAGTTTATTTGGATTGTTGTATGGAGAAATTTGAACTGCGGAGTTTATTCCAGTTACATTTAAATAAGTTATGATGTTACTTATCTATTATGCGTTGTTGTGGAATGGATTACATGAAATTATTTGTAATGGTAAAATGAGATTATATTAAATTAAAATTCGAAAGATTTTCTAACACCAGCTTAATTGTGTATTAGGTGATTAACAAAAAGAAAATATTTTTTGACAGTGATGCAAGGCATGAACCAACTGTATACTCTAATTTAATTGGGTATAGGACTGTGTGACACCCCACCTAATAAAATACTGGGTGATCAATCCTATACCAAATTAAAACAAGAGTCTCGTATGGTTCATTCTCAGCATCAGTGTCGAAAACCAATTTAATTACTAATAACCTTTTAGGCTGGCATCAAAATTTTACTTAACTAATCTTTTTAAACAAACCATTCTAATAAAACATCCACACAGTTTATATATATGAAACTGAAATGAAATAAAATAGCCGAACACTCGGTTAAACATATTACAACCAGAACGAAATTCGCGATAAAAGGTGGTAAAAGAATAAGTAAGTACAATTGGGATTTTGGACCAAGTGATACTACAATGCTTCCTATCTTGATCACAAGAATAGAATCATCTAAAAGAAACCTGCATGCATCCACAGCTTCTGCAGCCAACGTCTGAGTCGAAGGAATCATCATCTAGGCATCCCTGTGTCTAGACACCTATATATATATATATATATCAAGAGAGGAAAATTGAGAGACTAGTCAGAGCCCGAGTTGTGAAAATATTTTAACAAGTGCATAAATGCTATATTTTTAAAATATAATTTATCTCATATTTAAATTGGTATCGCACTCCCTTGAGATACCCCGCACCCCTCTTCTAATAGTGCACTCCTATCGCATACCTTTTTAAACGACCTAGTTAAGCTACCCTGCCTAACTAATCCTTTCACCCGTCATCTCAAAATTTTAATACCCGAGTATTAAGGGATAAACTTCTCCCCATTCCCAACATTGCTCTACGTTCGTGCGTGGGGTATCTCGCGAAGCGAAATCCAAATAAGGAACCCCCCGATACACTACTACCTGGCAATGTTTATCGTCGAGATTCATTAGACCCTCAGCACATAATGCATATATATATATATATATATATATATATATAAACTATGATTCATTATTCATATAACTCCGGACGTATATCTACAAGAAGAGAGAAAAAATACATTATCATTCTTTTCACCTTATATATAATATCTCAACTTTATATACAAGCAATATACCATGCTCAACGAATATAATTATACTTATTACAATCACAAGCATAAAAATCATCCCACTGAGCTATAACTCGAGGATGCAGTATCATAGTGTCTATTTATATCCGGGTTTACTCACTATACCACGGTACCAAGCCAGACTCTCTCGTGGTCATGGTAAAAAATATACACAATAGTGAAGGCGGTCATGATCCCTCTACTAGTGGATTACACACATCCCACTCGAACGCAAGACGATATGACCTGGGGATATACTCTCCCTACTCCTCAAGCCAGGGAATTCACCCACATCGCGCAACCTCCCGGGATCGCACTAGAGAAAGTATATAATCTGGTTGTTCCAACCCTACGCAAAAGGAAAGCCCATGGAACCAACCTCTATGATATAAATATACCAATCACACACAGATATATATGTATTTTCGTACCATATATTATATATTGTAACAACGTCGAATATATAACCTATTTCACTTCTCAAATATATATATATATATATATATATATATATATATATATATATGGCTATAATGTCCAACACATATAGCAATGGCCGAACCGAAAAGCTCTCATTTGATATAGTATAAGTATTTACATACTTAAAATACAAAATCCATCAGTATTCCCTCACTTTATATATAACTCGTACCTTAATCACTTTTAAGTATTTATATACCCTCCGAATATACCAATTCATACTAACTAGATAAGTATACTATCAATTTATCTTTAGCCAATATCCTAACTTTCTATCCTAGTCGCCTCGTAGGAGCTACTCAACCATAATCGGCACATAATTACATTTTCTACACGCATCGTTATATATCTATAAATAATCAATTGCAAAATTATTATCCTGAGTGTTATTCGTCCTAAGCACCCTTAATTAAATAAGTCGTGGATTCCATTTTCTACGAACCCAATGTCTACATTTTGCTCAAATAATAATTTATAGGTACCCACTCTATTTTTGGGAACCCCAGATATCTAATTCCTCAATTTATTTATTTTCCTCGAAAATATACTTTTAGTGCCACGCGATTATAGCACCCTCCTAGCCCCCCATAAATTCCTCAAATGGCTAGATGTTAATTCCCTAAATGAATCTTTAATTCCTCAATTAAATAAGGTAGAAATAATTAAATTTGGAATTTATCCCATTTAAATAAAACAAGCCGAAATTGTCAAATTTTCTAAAAGGCCGATAGATCGACCTCTGGTCATCAATCGAACAGGGGTTTTCTTCTCCGAGACTCTCCGAGACTCTGTTTCGGTCATTAAAATAACCTCAAGATTTTTACCCCTCCCAACCTTATTTAACCACAACTAACTCATTTTACTCATGGGAAACTGGTTCTAATCATCCTAGAACCAAGAATCAACAATTAATTTCAATAAATTTCTAAGTCCCTCGAATAGAATATTATCCGGGGTTTAACCGTCAAACTTCTGAAAAACCCGTTTTAATTCAGGAAAACCCATCCCAAAAATATTTTTGATTTTACACACCAATTATGATATGAGATATGCATTCAAAAGTATAAAGCAAGTAAACACTTGCCTCGTGGATAAAATCTGACGACCTCGAGTCGAATCCTGCGGAGTTTGGCCGTAATCTCTTTTTTCCTCGCCCTTTCTTCCTTCCTTTGTTCTCCTCTTTCTTTTCTCTCTTTTCTTTCCTTATATTTCCCTCTCTCGTGCCTTATATAAGAGAGAAATGAGGGTTTACCCCTTTAAAACCCAAAAATGACTCGTTTACTTAATTGCGAGTCCCCATTAGTCCAAAAATTCCCGGAACCTAAACACTACCCCCAAATACTCAATTATGCCTATCTCGGCCATTCCAGAACCAACCAAACACTCGAAATCTCCATCCGAGTCACTTAACTACGATTTACTAATTAAACCCAACACATCTCAATATGGGTTTTCCAATTAAAATATTATCCTTTGTCGCTTTACCCAACTGCGATATGTAATTAAAATAATCCAACTCATTTACTTAGTTTCAAAAGTAAATGTAACACACACCGATAATAATTAAATTTTCAAAAATCCCAAAATTACTATTCACAGAATTTGCCCTAATCTCCAAATTTCTCCCACTTATGAAATTTAATTATCCCTAAAAGGAAGGGGTGTTACAGACTGATCGCCTGACATTTAATTGAGCGAGGTGTTACAGGTGGTATCATAGCATCAGGTTCTAGAGTCCTTAGGATCTGTACAGTTATCTATGTTTCAGCGTAGCATCCTTTGATGTAGAGCCTTATGATTAGGATTGTGGTATTCCTGCACGTATTAAGATTTACGTTCGCTTGCTATTAAACATAAGTGGTGAAATTCTTATACAAGTTCGGTCGAGCTTTATACGCCGAACAAAATAGGAAAACCAACGAAGGCCATTGGACAAAATGCAAGAGGAAAGGCTCAATAGGAGAGTTAGTGTAAATGTTGATCGAGGTAAAATTCATCGTAATTATTGTTCAAGTTTACAACAATAAAGATTGTTTGGGAACTGTAGTTTCCTCTATGGTGACGTTCTAGACTCACACGACATTTATCGGTGAAGAGTGGAGAATTTGGTTGGATTTTATAAAAAAAAATGAACATTTATAAATCGTATGAAGGAAGAAGAGTGATGGGCCAATGGAAATAGAAATCCAAAGGCAATTGTATAGGGTGAAGTGTAGCAGCAGCCGGGATTTAAGAATTTTTGACAAAATATCGCTCATAAGTGCAATCTTAAGTGATGGAAATTAGACTTCGTATATAAATAAGTTGGTATTCAGTTAAACGCGGAATTTGGGGTACGGATTGACCATGAAATCATCCATCTGCTGTTGTAATAGAGATGCAAATGAAATTGTAAAATTTGGACCTTATCATAAATGGGATGTACCTGGAAAAGATGAGTTACTTTTTCTTGAAGAGTTCATGATTTATATACCAATGTGTAAATGGAAAAATCAGATTTAGATGACTAGTGACGATGTCATCAAGGGTGTACGTTTATGAATCAATAACAATGCTTCCGTGAGATGGGAGTCAAGGGTGTTGGAGAATTTAGTCGAAAAGTGAGACTGGGTGAACGAGGATAGTAGAAAACCACTTAGGGGCATACCTAGTAGAGGGACCCATATATATGGTTTAATTGAATATCTACTAAGTGGAGGCGGATTCAGTCAAGACTAGTATCGTATCGCCGATAACTTTTTCCATAGGGAAAGTGGAGCCGAAGATATCAGTAGAGAAATAATTTATGATAGTATTGTTAGGTTCAAAATGGTCTCTAGGACCAGGGACAAGGGAAATGACACGAAAATTTGTTCCATGTGTAGAAAAAAACTAGGACTATTAATGTTGAATGAATCCATAGAGAGTGAGTGGGGCCCAAGAGACTGGGAACAGTGGATGTAAATCCTATGTATGGATATCATATATGTTTATGGGGTAGCGACACCCGCTATTGACACCCGTGGGGAGAAACGGGTAGGATCATTAAGAATTATGTTATTATATACTACATTTGTGAGTGAGGAATGTAGGATTTATTACGGTAATGTGTAGTGACTTATTTATGAGTATTCAAACGATGGTAAATTGTGTAATAAGACTATCGTATTTGTTATTTCAGAGTGAACTGTACTAGTTCTCTTAGGCTCCACCTGAAATAAGGTTGGGCCTAAGTGTATAAATTTATAAATGGCATTCCATAGTTGGCATCTGTGATTATGCCGGTGTGCATGGACTTGCTACTTATGTGATTCAGGATATATTGTGTTCTTAATTCGTGCAGAGAGAGATATTTATCATTATTTTGTATCACCAATAACTTGTGTTAGTGAGAGCCCCATGCTTAATATTATATTTGAGGGACATGAGGGTGGATGGGTAGACTTTTATACAAATAGACAAAACCTGTTAGGAAGGTACATACTCTGGAATAAGGATTGAAGGGTTTCGACGACCGAATAGGTTAGGTAATAGTGTATCGGGGGGTTCCTTGTTTGGATTTTTCTATGAGACAACCCACTCATGAAACTAGCGAACGTTAGGAGTCGATGTGAGTTGGGTCTTTAGGATATGGGTTTTTGTTATAATATGTATCTGTTAAAACTGAGAGTTATGGGTTGTAGTATGATTTTAGTCCATTGGAGTCGCCAATTGTGAATGAGAAAAGTAATGGGATACGGATTGTATTATAAGTAGTAAGTTGGTAATGTGTAACCTTACAGAGTAATCACGTCTGGTGTATGATATCACATCCATTTAGATCGTATGCTGAAATGTACACAACATAGGGTGTATGGGCACCCTATATAGTTGGATTCTTGTATTTTCCATAATTGAGAATTATGGCACACTACATATTTTAGAGGTAAATAAATGTAGAAGTTGTGACTTCAGGACTTAGTTATTTGATGGTTTAGGTCAGTAAGAACCGCTACTCCCCAAATTTGCCATGAGGATGGTATAGGAAGAATTCGATAAAATTTAACAAGGGAAAGTTAAAACTTACATGGTAAGGTATCTGGACGCCTACGTTTTATGAGAGTCTAAAATTTGAAGAGAGGGTGAGAACTTGCGACACGCGATGATGGCATCGTCGCACGAGTTATGGTTGTGGATGTTTTTTTTAGAAATATAAAATGCATCATGGTATAAAACTATAGTAGTGATGGGATAAAACCAAGAAATACATTGCTGAGTTCTAATTAAAAGCGGACCATCAGAAATTAATAGGGTTCCTTCAGCCGTTGGAAATTCCTTGGTAGAAATTCGAGAGTGAATCCCTAAATTATCACAAAGTTAATTACTTCGCAAAGGGATCATGACCCAGTATGGGTGATAGTGGGTCGAGTAATCGAAGTAGTTCACGTTATGCCAGTTAGGACTAATCATAACGTGTGACCGTATATGCTAATCATTATTCCTGAGATAGTAAGGTTATATGGGTTACATTTCGACATTTTATCTGATAAAGACAATAGAGTTATGTCTCGATTATTAGGAAGAGTTTCCAAAAGGCCATGATTATCGAGATGCCAATGTATAAGGACTAACACACCCACAAATGGACAGTCAGACTGATAATTCTAGTTACATATTGAGGGATATGTTGTATTTCTGATTATGGGAAGATTAATGCGAATTATACGGAAAAACATACCCACAGATGGACAAGCATACTGAGAATTCTAGTTACATATTGAGAAATATGTTGTATTTCCGATTATGGGAAGATATGTTGTAAACATAAGTGGTGAATATTATACAATTTCGATCAAGCTTCATATGCCGAATAGAATAAGACGACCAGCGAAGGCCATTGGACAAAATGCAGGAGGAATGGCTCAACAGGAGACTTATTGTAAATGTTGATCGAGGTAAAATTCATTGTAATTATTGTTCAAGTTAACGAAAATAATGAAATCATTTGGGAACTGTAGTTTCCTTAAACACCGCCATCGATGACGATGGTGCCACTCCAAACTCACCCAACATTTATCAGTTAAGGGTGGCAGAGTTGGACGAATTTTATAAAAAAAAAAGGAACATTTATAAAATGTGTGAAGGAAGAAGAGTGAGGGGCCAATGGAAGTATAATCCAAATTCAATTGTATAGGGTGAAGTGTAGCAACACCTAAGATTTAAGAGTTTTCGACAACATTTAACTCATATGTCCAATCTTAAGTGATGGAAATTAGACTTCGTATATAAATAAGTTGGTATTCAGCTAAATATGGAATTTTGGGTACGGTTTGACCGTGAAATCGTCCATCTGCTGTTGTAATAGAGATGAGAATGAAATTATGAAAGTTTGGACCTTATCATAAATGGGATGTACCTGAAAAAAAGTGTTACCTTTTATTGAAGAGTTCATGATTTATATATCCATGTGTAAATGGAAAAATCATATTTAGATGACTAGTGACGATGTCGTCAAGGGTGTACGTTTATGAATCAATATCAATGTTTTTGTGAGAAGGGAGTCAAGGGTGTTGGAGAATTTAGTTGAAAAGTGAGACTAGGGTGAACAAGGACAGAAGAAGATCACTTAGGGGAATACCTAGTTGGGGGGCATATATATGTTTTAATTGAATATCTACTAAGTGGAGGTGGATTCAGTCAAGACTAGTATAGTCGATAACGAGTTCCGTAGGGAAAGTGGAGCCAAAGAAATCAGTAGAGAAATAATTTCTACTAGTATCGTTAGGTTCAAAATGGTCTGTAGTACCAGGGACAGGGGAAATGACATGAAAAGTTATTCCAGGTGTAGAAAAATCTGGGACTATTAATGTTGAATGAGCCCATAGAAAGTGAGTGGGACCTATGAGACTAGGAACAATAGATGTAAATCCTAGTTATCGATATCATCATACATGTCTATGGGGTAGCGAAATCGTCTGTTGACACTCGTAGGGATAAATGTGTAGGATCATTAAGAATTATGTTATTATATACTACATTTGTGAGTGAGGAATGTAGGATTTATTACGGTAAATGTGTAATGACTAATTTTCGAGTATGGAAACGATGGTAAATTGTGTAATAAGACTATCGTATTTGTTATTTTAGAGTGAACTGTATTAGTTATGTTAGGCAGCACCTGAAATATTGTTGGACCTAAATGTATAAATTTATGGATGGCATTCTATACTTGGCATCTATGAGTATACTGATGTGATTCAGGATATATTATGTTCTTAATTCATGTAGAGACAGATATTTCTCATTATTTTGTATCACCGAGAACTTATGTTAGTGAGAGTACCATGTTTAATATTATCTTTTAGGGATATGAAAGAGTATGAGTATACTATTATATAAACAGATAAAACCAGTTAGGAAGGTACATACTGTGGACTAAGGACCTGAAGGGTTTCGACGACTCACTAGGTTAGGTAGTAGTGTATCGGGGTGTATTTTGTTCTGAAAGAAACCCCACGTATGAAACTAGCTAATGTTGGCAGTCGAAGTAAGTTGGGTCTTTTGGATATGGGTTTAGAACCTTTTCTATAATAGGTATCTTTTAAAACTGGGACTTGTGGGTTATAATATCATTTGAGGCCAGTGGAGTCGCAAAATGTGAATGTGAAAAGCAATGAGATACAGATTAGATTATAAGTAGTAAGTTGATAAAGTGTAACCTTACAGAGTAATCATGTCTAGTGTATAATATCACATCAATTTATATCGTATGCTAAAATGTACACAACATAGGGTATATGGGCGCCCTAGATAGTTGGATTGTAGTATTTTCCATAATTTTGAATTGTGGCACAGTACTTACTTTAAAGGTAAATAAATGTAGAAGTTGTGACTTTAGGATTTATCTATTTAATGGTTTAGGTCAGTTAGGACCGCTACTCCACAAATTTTCCACGAGGATCGTATAGGAAGAATTCGATAAAGTTTAACTCGGGAAACTTGAAACATACATGGTATGGTACATGGAGGCCTATGTTTCATGAGAATCTAAAATTTGAATAGAGGGGAAGAGCTTGCAACACGCGGTGATGGCATCGCCGCACGAGTCATGGTTGTTGATGCATTTGTGAGAAAGATCAAATGCATCATGATATAAAACTCTAGTAGTGACGGCATAAAACCGAGCAAGACATTGGTGAATTCTAATTGAAAGTGAACCATCAAAAATTAATAAGGTTTCTTCAGCCATTGGAAATTCCTTAGCAGAAATGGGAGAGTGTATCCTTAAATTATCACAGAGTTAAGTACTTAACGACCCAATATGGGTGACAGTGGGTCGGGTAATCAAAGTAGCTCACGTTGTGCTAGTTAGGACTAATCATAACGTGTGATAGTATACGCCAATCATTATTCCTGAGATAGTAAGGTTATATGGGGTAAAGTCATTTAGTCTGATAGAGACAAGAGAGTTATGTCTCGATTATTGGGAAGAGTTTTTTAAAGCTCGTGAGTATAGATATGCAAATGTATACGAACTAACACACCCACATATGGATAAGTAGGCTGAGAATTCCAGTTAAATATTGAGGGATATGTTCTATTTTCGATTATGGTTAGATTTAGTTTCATATTTGGAGTTCGCGTACAATAACTCCTCTCAACTCATTTATGGTATGACTCGATTTGAGGCATTATGTAGAAGACATTTTTGTCGTTCTTCTTATTGGATAGAGGTGGAGGATAATGACCTACTCAAGCCAGAGGGATTCAGGGCCCGTAAGCAAGAATTAAAATGATTTGGTGTTACATTATTACATGTTGTTAAAAGGGAAATCGGCGCTGAGATACGTAGGACCATTTGCTATTATTGTAAAGATTGTACCAGTAGCTTACAGGCTTGGGTTTCATAGTCCTTTGCTGAGGCAGTATTACGGAAATGTGTTGGTATTTATAGTATATATTGTGAGTAAAATATATACCGTACAAACAAGAATAAACTACTGATGTGACATAGTAGTAAGACGAGTTTGTATATATCTAAAGACTGGTTAATCTACTATAGTGCAACTAGTATGAGGATAGATAGTGATTATCCAAAATTAAAATTTAAGTAGTGAAACTTAAATGGTAAGGCTTGGAGTATAACATCATTGAGGTGTTCATTATTAGGGTTATTCGGTAATGTACTGTATGGGCGGTACAAGGGAGGTTAGATGAGACGAGAGATTAATACTCGGAGTTGTCCTTACCGGATATGCCTTGATTTTTGCATTTTGGGATGAAATTATGTTATAAGGGGGCAGGTGGAGGGGAGTATGTAATACAATCTATTTTAATGACTTTGAAAATGAGATAAATTAAAAGTAAATGGGTTAAATCAATGGGGATTAATTGGAATTATTTATGTGAAAATAATTGGAATTAATCTAAATTGAATATTACTAGAATAAAGTAATATGTTATTGATTGTAAATATTACATAGTGATTAAAAGCTATATATGATTATGACTTTATAAAAATTGTCGAGATTTATAAATGCGATAATTACGGTAATTAAGTCGGGATGCGCATGTGAGTCCTGTCGGGACTATAATTGAATGGAATGAAAAATAAATTATTTGTATGTCATCCGAATGGTTGTTTCAAGTGCGCCAAAGTGCCAGGAGGGGTTTAAATAGTCATAAAAATCTACCCGGGGGTTTGATTTGGGTCTCAGGTCAATTTGGAACCAAATAGACACCCCAAAGAGGTATTTTGGTCATTTTACTTGCGAGATGAATAGTACTTATGAAATTTGGGTAATTTTATATAAGTTAATAAATATGTGTGGTGGAAAATATCTCAACAAAAATAATAATAAAAGACAATCACTGTAAAGAAGAGAATAGCAAAGATCGCAATCACAACACAAATATGTACGTGGTTCGGCAAACAGAGAGGTCTACTGCTATATATTAAGTAACTCTCAAGAGAGGTTCTTTTTGCATTCCCTTTGCCCTGGGACAGGGGTACAATATATATTCCATAAGAGGGAGAGAGGGGCGCTGGTTACTGCCTCGCTGACCCACTATCCCTTGAATATCTCCTTTGAGATTCTTAGGGATAGAATGGGTCAAAATCTTAGTTCTAACCATTATTGCTTAGATCATCCATAATTTGGGCTTTACATCTCTTATTCTCAATTGGGCTTTGTTCGGCTACTCTTATGGGCCTAAAGGATAAATAAGGTACCCAAAATTGCCCCTAAAATTTTAGGGTCACAACTTGGTCGTTCAAAAATCTTAAACACTGATTTCGATGGCTTCCAAGTGGCACTCTTGTCAATTATACCAAACTTAGGGTACGAAGCGTCTCTTAACAGAAGCTTTAGGCAATAAATCTTCCTTGGTGTCTGTGCATTATCATTAGGAGTTTAAACTGAGGAGCTCAAACGGTTCGTCTTTCCATTTATGTGTTTTCTCTTATTTTAAAACTCTCTCTTACTCTCAAGCTTCCCTTTACTCTCAAGTCCATTCTTCATATTCTTCCAAGTTGCCTCTTCCTTCAATCGCCTTCACTTGCTCATGATTTCCATTGTTGCAAGCTCCATTCTTTTTTCCAGTTAAGTTTTCAATCCTCCTTTTTTTGTGCATTTCGTCTCTTTGCTTTGATTTTATTGCAGCTAGGGTTTTTTCCATGGCAAGGATAGACAACAAATCCTTGGTAGAATTTAGGAAATGTTACAATATTCCTAGTTGAGTAGACATCTAGTTTTCCCCTTTCCTCGAAATATACGTAATATTGAGGACGGTCATTGGATTCATGTTCTCTTACTATCCCAAGGGGGTTTAACTTTTCCTCAAAGTCACCTCTTTTTATATTTTTTTCCAATACTTTGATATAATCCCAGACCAATGTTCTCCAAATGTTTGAAAGATAGTTAATGGTGTCCCTAGGATAAATTAGCTGTATGGCACCAAGTTGGGCTTGGTAAAAATTTGTTTTTGTTACTCCTTCTCTCGTACCAGCTCTGGTCTTTTTTATTTGAAAGCAAGGAGTCCAGATAGGGTATTGGTAGTTCACTTACTTGATTCCCATAAAAATTATTAAACTGGGGGTTTTAATAGATAGGAACTAGTAGTTCCCTCCTCATGTAGGAGGTGCGAGGTACACAAGACCTCGGATTCCTACCTATGGATAGGAATAAATAGGTTGTTGCTCAATCTCTTTGTCCTTTCATCGCTACTATAAAGTGTTCTTTCTTTAATGCTTTTATCCTTCTCTTGCAGGAAAGTCAAAGAACCAGGAGCCTTATCTTCGAAAGATCCATGATGCTGAGTTGCTGAAAGCATGGAATATACGGGATTCCATTACAGAAGGAGAGCATTCGAGATCTGTTGCCTGTGACACCCGACTAATTAAATACCGGGTAGCTACTCCTTTATTAAATCAATACAAAATGTCAAGTTGGTTCAGTTAATAGCATCACTGTCGAAAACATTTTAAAGATTACTAACCACTTAGTATTTAAAAAGTAAGTTGCCAAATTTTAAATTAAGTCTGATTAACATGCAATGGAAGAATAATGGAAGAACAAAAAAATCCATTCACCATAACGAAGAAATGAAATAACCAACAATTAATAATAAGTCAGGAGGAAAACTCCTCACCACAATCCCACAACTGAAAATAATATGACAAGTCTAAATCCTGAATTAATTACATGCCCGAAGTCTGAATAACTGAAATAAATTAAAAGTCTCTAAAAGAAATGGGCAACATGCCCTACAACTGATAAATGCTGAATATAGAGTCAAGATAGATGAAGCGTCTACAAGCAAAGTCCTGTAACTTCCACAAACAGCTACAGCTCATCACCTGAATGAGGATCCTAAGCATGGTGTCCTTGTGGCTGGGCACCTAAAATGGTTTTTACAAAAAAATAGATTTGAAAGAAAATGGGTCAGAGCCCGAAAGTGGAAATCATTTTAAAAACAGAAAGTGTTTTAATAACATTAAAACATTAAATGCAAAATACATGTTAGGACATGCACTCACATGAAATTCTCACCTCTCGACTACATGTGCACTCCTAACGTACCGTACCCATCTAAATAACATACATATTTAACCAAACCGTAATAAGTTCTACCCCTTACTACTCGATTCCCATAATACATTCTAGCGTTATCAATTAAATAGAGGCTTTACTTAAACTCAGATTCTCAATTAGTAATACAATTCACTATCGGTTAACCCGTTATGTTTTCTCAAAACATTACCATAAGTATATTCACAATACCAACATGAAAGTTCCCATTAATTACGTGCATATTATTCACGTCATAAATATACAATACAACCACCCCGATACTAAGTTGCAGTGCACACATACTCTGCTATCCATCCCGGTACATCACGTACATAAGGATCAAGCATTCCGAATCTCTCAGGAATCGTTCTTAGATAACAACAATCACAAACAATGGAGGCGAACACAGTCACATCACATGGGTCACACACATACCTACGCTCCCACAATCAGCAGACTTATTAACATCCCAATAAATCCTTCTCTGACCTATGTTCATCGAGGTACCAATCTAAATCCGGGCAACACAAGGATTAGAGGGTCCTAAGCGAACGTAAACCTCCCGTGATAGCAAGTATGGTAGGTATGTCATACATATAAAATCATATACATATACTAAGTATGCACACATCTTAGTAGTCACCATAATATATTTGTGATACACTTCTTATTCTCGTACCGACATATAATGCTACACAATTTATATGTTCCCGGTTATTATAATCATTTAGGCCGTCAATAGTTCTCGCATCGTAATAGACACTCACGTCCTAATTCATAATTTCCCTTAGGTTCAAACTACACTTCTAGATTTTTCTCCTCATTATATCCCAAATATCCCAAATATATCAATTAATCCACAAGGAAGTGTTATCTCTTCATATAAACAAGGTTATGGAACCTTCGGGATCAAAATAGGCTAAAAAGCCTAAACTGTCAACTCGTTAGAAGTCTCGTTCGAACGAGGCTGTTCGAACGAGAGTTCATTCGAACGAAGTGGGCCTTCTAACGAGATCTCATTCGAACGAAAGTCATCGAACGAACATCCCTCTCGTTAGAAGTCAAACTGTCAACTCGTTAGAAGCTCGTTCGAACGAGCTCATTCGAACAACCTGGGCAGGTCTTCTAACGAGTGGCCAGATTCGAGCCCAGATTTCCTATTTTCGTTTTTTCCAACTTTTCTTCACCTCCAATCTCATCTACACCTCAATCCAACAATCGTTCATGGGTTCTAATCATTCCTAAACATACTTAGGTCATAAATTAACGTTTATATAGAGTCAATTCTTCCTAAACATCATTGAATCATCAAATCCCTCCATTTATCCCCAAATCACATAAACATGAACCCTAAAATTTTAAAGTCATCAATGGGCATAATTAAATCCGTTTTTGTTATGAAAAAGGTGTATTTCCATCAGAACAATCCTCCTAACACAGTTCTACATGCAATCCTTTCATCAAAATATAACTTTCTAATTCCAATTGATGGGTTTTTATCAAACTCCCAAGAACAATACAAATTTTGTCAATTTCCTACGCATGGAAGAAACATTCTTTGTAATAAACGAAATTAAACCACTTGCCTTATTTGTATCTCTGATTTTGATGTCGATCTGATGAATGGTTCTCTCTTTCTCTGCAGAATTCTCTTCTCTTCTCTCTCTACAAGCTTTCTTCTTCAAAGTGACAATGGTGGCTAGGGTTTTGCCTTAGGAACTCTTTTGGAATTAATTTCAATAAACACCGTAGTCCATTAGGTTATTAGTGGGTTTAGTGGGTATATGCCAAATTAGATATTAATTCCTAATTTTCATGGGTTTTAATTCCCAAAAATCCAAAATTACCAAACTACCCTTATACGTTGCCAGTATGGCCTAAAAATGCCTCGGGACCCAAACTAAACCCCCGGCTAGTGTTTTCTGACTATTTCGACCCTTCCAGACGCGTTGGCGCACTCAAAACGACCATACAGTTAATAGAAATAAAATTCACTTTTATAATTAAAATAATTATATTCCTGACACGACTGTCACACGCGTCTCAACAAAATTTCCCAAATTGTCGTATATCAATCTCACGACAAATTTCATAATTTCCATATTCATATATAATCATATATACACATTAATATCAAATACCAACCCGCATCTCGCTAGTATTTTTAATCCGGATTAATTTCTAATTAATACACATTTAATTCAATTAATCCTATAAATAAATATCCCAAAAATACGGGGTATTACATTGCCTTCTTACTAGAATATAAGAATGTTACTTCCAGCTTCATTGTTCGCCCAATTGATTATATTCCTCATCTTTATGTCTTGGAGGAAGAAGAGGAAGAAGAATGTACTCCTCAACCTATCGACCTAGACGAAAAAGAGGAGAGCAGTTTAGAACTTGGTGCTGCTTGTAGTAGTGAGGCAGGACTTGGTGAGAGGATTTTTAGCTCAAAATAAGATTCAGGCTTGACTAAAGACGATATGGCTCCCCTAAGGAGAAGGAATTTGATTCCTGATGATGATGATGTTCTGCTATCCAACAGGCTGAAGATTCAAAAAACTAGATCTGGGGATATAGTCAGTGGTTCTCAGACTGTAGCTCATGATAAGGAGTTGAAGTGGAAGAGGAGAGAAGAAGAACATAGATATAGGGAAAGGAAGAAAGAAAAAGAGAGAAAAAGAGAGGAGGAGAAGAAGAAAAAAGAAGAAGAGAGGAGAAGAAGGCAAGAGAGGTCGAAGAAGTCACAGGCTTCCCTGGTGCCTGCTATGTTTTGCCCGAGGGGGCTTTTGTGGATCTGTTCCCCCATCTCGCCCCCATGATGATCATGAGGGCGATACTACCAACAAACTTGGAGCAGTCCTCAAAAACAGGTCTTGACCAGTTGGCCATGAAGGCCAATGAGGGGCTTGTTTTGGTAAGGATACTCTTTCTCTCCTCTGTTACTTATCCAGTCCTTTTTTTTACTTGACTTACACTCGTTTCTTCTTGCAGTTTCTTTCTGACTACTCCATTCTTCGATTTGACCACAACAATCTAGCAGGGAAGAATATTGAGCTCAAGGTGAGCCTCAATACTGCCTAGGAGGCTCTTAAGGAATCTGAGGCCTCATTAACTAAAGAGAGGGTGAGATTGTCAAAAGAGCTACAGGAGATTCGTAAGGCATACGAGCTGGTGGTGGCTACCAAGATCACCGTCACTAATGAGAACACGAAGCTTACCGAGAAGGTGGTGACCTTGGAGGTAGAGGCGATCACGATAAGGGAGAACAACTATAATAAAATCTGGGAAGCGACCTATGAAGACGCTGAGAAGAAAATCAAATATTTTTGTAGGGCAAACTTCAAGAAAGGTTGGGATAAATCCTTGGTCACTGCTGGAATATCTGTTGATTCTCCCTTATTTGACAAGCACAATCATGGCCCCAAACCCATTGTTGAGGAAGCCCCATATGTGAGCCAACCTATTGATCCTTCTTTTGATGTTCCTGTTGTTTTTTCTACCGATGCCCTAGTCCTTGGGACAGAACCAAGTGAGGTTACTGCTGGTAGAGGGAAAGAGAAAGCTACCATAGAGCAGGTTGCTGTTGAATAATATATCTTTATGATTGCTCTTGTATTTTTTGACCCATTTTTTTCTTCCTTTTCTCTGTAATTCTATGTATCTGTACTTGGCTGATGCCTTTTTTAATGAAAGATTTTGGTTTGTATTCATGCTGATGTATGTCCTTTTATGCCTTTATATCTTTTAGTTTGTTGACCTTGATGATTACATTCCGACCTCCTCTCGTTTAGGCCAGATCCTTGGTTCCAATGTAAGCGACCAAGTTCATCGAGATTTTGTTAAGATCTGCAAATCTCTCAGGTCAAAGAAACATGAATATAAGGATTCGTTCGAGCTGGTTGCCAAGTTGTAAGATAGACTTGACGAAATGGAGAAGGTTGGAGCCTCTATTCAAGAAGAGATAGATGCTCTAAAGGCCAAACTTCTGGATGCCTCTAAGATCAATCAGGTAGGAGAAATACTACAATAGGAGAATGATGATTTAAATAGGTAAGTCATACACCTGAGAGAGAATGCATTGAGCATTGCCCCTCGTGTAATACGAGGCTCTTTTTCATCAACTGGTCCGCGAGAGGATCCTAATTTCAGTGGTTCAGGTAGGGATAGTTTTTATCTGCTAGAAGATATTTGCAGGGTGTATGTGATTGTCTTCGGGCTTCAATGAGACATCACCCTACTAAGGCACTTGTTAAAGAAAGGTCCTCAGTAGGTGTGGGTGGATTCGTATTACTATGGTTGGAGAGAGGCTCTCACAAGGTTAAAGGTGGTTAAGGAGCTATTCTTTATTAGGGGGTGGCTGAGTGGCCTTGGGGACTTAAAGGTTTCTTAAAACTCAATCCTTTGGTATAGACATGAGAGTAATCCTCCATCTTTGGAGCCAAATCCATTTAGAAGGGATTATCATTGGATCCTAATTATTGGAATCCCAAGACAGCTACTGGAGTCGAGCTTAGGCGACATCAAAGATGAGTTACACTCTCACCCAGATGATGGTCGAAGAGCGAAGGTAGATGATTATCTGGACCAATGACCTGGTCCTTCTTAGGATTTAATTTGTTTTGAAATATGTAATTATTTGTACATTTAGAGATGTAATGAAATATTTATGTTTTGGGCAATTTCCGACTAAACGTGTGTTATTTCATTTTTTGTTTTCCTGGACTTATCTTTAATTATCTTCTAGCCGATCAAGAATGACTTAGATAGGGATAGTTATTAGATAAATATCATCCCAGTCTAGTACACTTAAGTCATGCCATTCTTCCTTACTTTACCTTTCAGGCTGTGTTGTCACACTGTCTCAGGCCTAACTAGGTCAATGGCGAGGATATACCTGGTAACCGGACAATCCATCCGAGCAGGGTTTTTAGGGCCAAACTATGTTGGAGACAAACCTGGGTTGTCCGAGTTACCTAAGGACCCCTATAGGGCTTTAGTTATTATCGGGGGCAAATTAGGAGGCCAATTGTGATAATAATAAAGTCCCGAGGAGGGTTATTATATGTTGACCCTACTAGCTCTTTGACCAGTGTGGCTGCAGTAAGTTCATCAACTTACTGTAACATATGGTCGTTATTATGACAGTTAAGAATGAAGCCTGAAGATAGGAGAGGATGTATATGCTAAAATATATCCGAGAAAACCAATACACATAGAATTCCAAGTCCAATCAAATTTCATTAATCAGAGTCATGAAGAGAGAGCAACATTAAGTTCGAAAAATAAAAGTTTACCTAAATAAAATTAAACTCTAGAAGTAGAATTGTTTCAGGTTTATCGCATTCCAATCTCTTGGTATCTCCCTGCCCTCCAGCGTCTCCAAGTGAAAGGCTTCTTGTAGGTCCTCCCTAACCACCTTGAACAGTCCCTCCTAGTTCGGTCCTAGCTTGCCATATGATGGCTTCACAGCATTTCCAAGGATGTTCCTTAGGACATAGTCCCCAACCTCGAATGTCCTTGGATTGACTTTTCTATTATATTGCTCAGCTAGCTGCTGTTGGTAGGCTGTCAGTTTCACTAGAGCCAATTCTCACCACTCATCGGCTAAGTCATGTTCGGTGAGCAAAGCTTCATCGTTCTGGTTTTGTTCGATCAGTGTGGACCTCGTTGTGGGGAGACCAGTTTCCAATGGAATAACTGCTTAAATTCCATATATGAGGTTAAACGGTGTCTCTCTAGTTTCTCGCCTCAGGGTGGTGCGATAATCCCAGAGGATATGGAGTGGTTTATTTACCCATGCTCCCTTGGCTCGCTCTAGGTTCTTCTTTAGTCCATTGATCACTGTTTTATTGGAAGCTTCATCTTGACCATTACTCTGAGGGTATGCTACAGAGCTGAAGTAACGCTTGACCATTTCTCCATATGAATCTCATCATGTTTGCATCCCTGATATTCGCCAGTAGTTCTCCCTCTATCCACTTAATGAAGTAGTCTGTGGCGACTAGCATATACTTCCGATTTTTGAAAGCAGTTGGCAAAGGCCCAACGATGTCCAAACCCCACTAAGCAAAGGGCCACTGGCTAGTGAGTGACTTTAGGTCACTAATAGGATGGTGAACCACAGGGGCATTCATTGGCATTTCTCGCATTTTCGAGCTTAGACTCCAGGGTCCCTTTGCATATATGGCCACCATTACCCCTCATTTATTGCTCAAAGGCTAGTGACCTTCCTCCTACGTGACTTCCATAAATCCCTTCATGCAACTCATGTAGGACTTGCTCCACATACTGCGGATGAACACACTGGAGGTACAGACCTGTGAAGGATCTTTTATATAGTTTTCCCTTAGGAGATAAGTGAAAGCGGGCAACTTTGACTCTTATCGGATGGGCGGTCTTCTTATCACTTGGTAGTACGTCCCTTTACAAGTAATCTACTATGGGGTCCATCCAACTTGGAGCCTTCTCTATATGGAGAACATGCTCGAAGTTTGATGATTTTGTGCTTCGGTTGATGCTTGGCTGTAGAAGGAAGTTGATCTTAATTTTCCTCTTTAAGTTGGAGTTAATTACCGAGTTTAAGGCTGCTAGGGTATCAGTATATCTATTATGTCCCCTGGGAAACTGCTGGGCGTTGATGTGCTCAAAGTTTTCCATCAACCCTTTTCATAATACGCAAATATTGTGTATTTCATCCCTCAAACCTACGCATTTGAGCCCCCTTGGGTGCCTTAATCTCTATATTTAAACCCGTTAATCAGAAAACCTCGGTTTTATATTGTTAACATGCTATATGAGGTATAATTGGGCTTTTGTAGGTATTTATGTACTAAATGTGAAGTTTGGACACATTCTGTCTAAGTTCCGTACATATTTGCACGTTCAAGGCAAATTCGATCAATTCATAGTTTAGGAACCTGGCCTAACATCTACACGAAAGATGTATCCCTCCTCGAAAGCTTCGAGTGGCCTCGAACGGTGCACGAATATGATCCCTAACAAAGAAGTAACGGCGATTTTAGCGAAAGAGAAAACCAAATGAGCCAAAACAAGAGGAAGATTGATGCTGACCTGCTTGATCGATCCTTCAATTTTCATTCATCGTGGGAAGTAGTGGGCAAATATTTTCTCCATCGATCGATCGACCAAATGGGTCGATCGATCGATGCCCTGTATTCTGCGATATTTTCCCATTTTATTTTCTTTTCCCTTTTCTTTTCTATTTTTATTCCAACTTACTATATAAAGGCTTTTTGTTGTAATAATCAAATATTCTGTAGATAATTCGTTTTTAGGTTAGAATAGGTTAGGGTTTGGGGGTTTTGAGAGCTCATCTTCTTCCTCATTTTGGTTTGACCCCCATTAGCGTTTGTAAGTTGAAGTTTTCATCTTCCCTTTCCATTAATATAGTTATATTTCCTTAATTTCTTGCTTTGTAATTTAGTTTACTTGCTTTATTTACATGCTTTCATTTATTGCTTTGTAGTGTATATTTACCGCGTTATTTACCGCTTTCATTTATCTCATTTTTAATATGCTTTCTATCTAAGTTAGTCTAGGTTATGTCGGATTGAACTCATTTCGGGTTGACATGTTGCTTTGCTTTGGTGATGGAGTTCATGGGTCTATTTCAAGTGCATTGTCCTAGTTATTACGCCTTGGAGATTTGATGGGGCATGTCAGGTATTCTTCATGCTTACGACCTTGTGTGCGTAATTTTCAGGGTATTTCTTGATGCCAAAATCTTATTAGGATTTTATGCGAATTTAGGGGTGTGATAACTCTTGAATTAATTAACTGTCAAAATGAGACGCATTCATAATAACCCGTCGACTTACTAATTAACTAGGGTGAGGGATATTCGAAGCAACCTATAGTTTTTACCTCTTTATTAATCTAGTTTAAATACACTCGTCTAGATTAATCATTCCCTTTTCTGCATCTTTTCCTTTTTGTATATAATCATCTTTTACGCTTTTATTTCTGAAGTATTAAATCCAAGAAATTCTGGCAGCTCGCCTCTGTGGATTTTCGATACCCGACTTACGTCTACACTTGTATCGCAAGTGCATTCATAATTTCTATTTTTGTATAGTTCAGGTGAGCCGAATTCAAAAAGACTGACGCGCAAGTGACTCACGCGCCGCGGCAAAACCCTACCTATCAAATGGTGTCGTTGTTGGGGACTAGTTTGTTTTAGAATTTATTTTATTTAGTATTTCATAGTATTTTCTTTCTATTTGTATTATTTGCTAATATTTTTGTAGGACTTTTACGTTTGAGTGCCATGAAACGCTTGAATTTCTCGCATGCGCATCTACTTTGTGGAATTCGCCACTTCAATCCATTTTTGGGGTAAGCATGTCTTATTACAATTCTTTCGGTAATGATTATTATAATTCTCAAAATTCTTGTAATTCTATGACTTTCGATCAATACTTAGAGTCCCAAAAATTTACAGATTCAAATATGACTTTGGGAGAGTAAAACGAAAGTCAAAACTTGGGTTATTGGAATTTTGATGATGATGATAATGATTTTGGGCCTCTAATTCCTTATAATAGGAATTTTGAAATGAATTGATATAGTTTTCAAAATTCCTATGATAATGAGTTTAAGTTTAAGTACGGTGGTAATTTTTTAAAGTTCCCATTTTCAAGTATCCACACCTCAACCAATGACTTTCGTTGAGGGCTTGCGTATGCTTGAAAATGAAAAAATTGAAAATCGATATCGTTATCGGGAAGAAAATCGTTTGTGGGAACATGAATTGGATTTATTATTTAAATCTGACGACTATTTTTCTTTCGAGACTTTCTAAGTCGAGGAATGTTTTGAACCAAATGAGGACTTTGCGCCTACTTGGGAACAAACCATTCTTGGCTTTACCCATTACGTAATAGATATTGAAAGTGAGGATGAAAATGATGTAATATCGATTTGCAATGAAATGATTTCTTCTTTGGATCCCAAAGAAGAACATTTCATTGAAAATGATCATATTTCTTTCGAAACACAATCTTCAAGCGATGAGGATGCATTTCTTGAGTTTGAATTTCTTTCTTCCCCATTTTCATTCTCTATTATCACACCATCACAAGTACCCGATGAATCAGTTTCAAACTTTAATGTGTTAAACCTTTTCGCCGATGAGTAGTACTTGTTCGAGTCGCCTTCCACGATCGCATATTTTCCTACATGTGCGCCACCTCCCATTCCAATTTAAAAATACTTGGGTTGATATTCTTCTTTTCTCGATCCCCACATGTTTTTATCACCCGTTCAATCCAAATCCCCCATCATCCCTCCAAAACTTTTAATTGACGATATTTCATTTCTTTCGCCTTACATATGCCTTCCGTTGTTCAAACGGAATTCATATTTTTTAGAAGGCATGATTGAGAGTGAGGGTACACCGATTATCCTCCAAAGTCAAATCGTTTTCACGGTAGACCCTCAACTATTTAGACTTCTAGTGTACTATTAGTGTGAAGCCTAAATAGTAGGTTGTATATAGTTAGCTTTTTATTCTCCTTATCTTTTACTTTTTAACTTAGTCTAGTGTAATTAGTTAATTTTTTGTTATTTGTTTTTGCTATGATCGGTACTAACTTATTTTGTAGATTCTTAGGATTTGTTCATATGGGGATCGCTCCAATTTTGGGTAATATCGCTCTTTTCCTCTCTTTAACTTGGTTCTTTTAATTCAGATTGAGGACAATGTCAGGTTTTAAGTTAGGGGTGTGGGATATTCTATCCATTTCTTTATTTAGTCCATGTTTTTGCTCACATGTTAGTTACTTAGTATGCTTTTCTTAGAAAAAATAAAATTTTCAAAAAGATTTTCTTTCTTTTTTCTCCTTTTTGGGCATTTTGCCTTTGTTTCCGATGATAAATTTCAATAATTGCTCGATCCAATAGACAACTCAACGATGCATGTTCTCGATTTTATAAATTATTAGACTTTAGTCCTCGATCATTGATATTATGAATAACTTCATGAATTAAACTTTAATCCCATGAGCACATGCGCTTTTCTTGCTTTATTGATTTGGTTTAAGATTTTTATAACTCGGTAATCTTTTGTTGCATTGTGTATAATCACACCGAGTAAGCTTTGTACCTTTCGTCATTTGTGAGTGTATACACTATTCTTTCCTCTTGGAAAACATTGAATTCGTCGGTAATCTCTATATTCTTTCATTCATTGTTTATTAATTGAGTTTATATATTGAAATGTGTTACTTGATCATGATTTTTAGATATTGTTTTGACTCGAGAATTGCGTAAACTTTAGGAAATGATCATAAAGCATCTTTGTTACATCACCCATATTAGCCTTGACCTCACCTTATATGTTTCCCCTCGTCAACCCCTTTGAGCCCAAATATTAGCCTTTCTTTTAATAACCCCAAATTCCCAACCAACTCCAAATTGTAGTTAAAACCATACATATTACCTTCCATACCTTTGTTTGGAATGTTACTTGGGATTGAATGATTTTGTTGTGTTGCGGTTGTAATTTAGGCATGTGTGAGTGAGAAAAGTAAAGAAAAGAGATGTGAAAAAGTGATGAAAAAGAGAAATGAAAAGCAAATGAAAACATGAGAAAAAGAAGAAAAGAAAATAGAAGTTTGTATATGTTGTATATAGTTCAATAAGTTTGATTACTCTCCAATTGTTATATCTAATGCTTATTTGGGAGTGGTTTTTCTAATTTTGATATTTCCCGCATTCTTCCCATTATCTGGAGTTTTCATTTCCGAACACTTTCAACCCGTACATACCTATGCTTTTCTTTCTACCCTAGCCTAGCCTACATTATAACCCTATACAAGTCCTATGTGATGTTAGGGTTCATTTAATTTAAAAGTTAAAATAGTTTTGATAATCTGTGAAAATGCATTTCACCTCCTTTAATGAATGGTATCCTTCATTAATATTACAGTTTTACATTTTATTTATAGTGTTCTTCATTTGTGACGTGTGTACGGCCTATTGTCCATTTGCATTTACTCTTTATGCCCGCATGTCTAGTGTGTTACCTCCCTGTTTTGAGTGAATTCACTTGATGAGTTTCATGCCCGTGAGGATTGAATATATGCTTGCTTTATTTAGTATCCGATTATATAAGTTTTTTTCCAAATCACACTTTGCATGTGCTCGCTCCCCTCCCACATTTTAAGGTTTCAATTCTGTGAGGTGCATTCTATAATGTTAATGATATGGACTTTTGTGTGAATTCATTCACTTTGCTAATAATGCGTATGAAATCCTTTTCGATATTGTTGGTCTTGTCACATGTTGGTTTGGGCATATTTTCCATATGATGTTTGTGGGTTTCATCCCTGAAAACCCTCACGAGACGACACTCATCCACTAGGGTAAACTAGGGGTTTAACGGCTTATTGCATATGCTAAATGCAATTGAATCGTCCGCGAAAGTGGCCTTATGCTTTTATACCATATTTTGTACTTATATACTACTTTTGGTTTGATTGTAGTTCCTGTTGCATCCTATTTCATTTCTAGGGACTAGTAATGTGTAAGTTAGGGGGTGTGATAATACGCAAATATTGCATATTTCATCCCTCGAACCTACGCATTTTAGCCCCCTCGGGTGCTATAATCTCTATATTTAAGCACGTTAACCAAAAAATGTCGGTTTTATATTGTTAACATGATATATAAGGTATAATTGGGCTTTTGTAGGTATTTAAGTACTAAGTGTGAAGTTTGGACGCATTCTGGCTAAGTTCTGTACATATTCGCACGTTCAAGGGCAATTCAATCAATTCATAGTTTGGGCACCTGGCCCAACATCTACATGTAAGATGTATCCCTCCTTGCAAGCTTTGCATGGCCATGAACGGTGCGCTATTCTGATCCCTAATGAAGAAGTTGCTGCGATTTTAGTAGAAGAGAAAACCAAGTGAGCCAAAATTGGAGGAAGATTGATGCAGACATGCTTGATCGATCGATCGATCATAAGGATTGATCAATCGATCCTTCAATTTTCATTCATCGTGGGAAGCAGTGGGAAAATATCTACTCGATCGATCGATCGACCAAATGGGTCGATCGATCGATCCCCTGTTTTCTGCGATATTTTCCCCTTTTATTTCCTTTTCCCTTTTCTTTTCTATTTTTATTCCAAGTTACTATATAAAGGTTTTTTATTGTAATAATCAGATATTTAGTAGATAATTAGTTTTTAGGTTGGAATAGGTTAGGGTTTGGGGGGTTTGAGAGCTCATCTTCTTCCTCATTTTGGTTTGACACCCATTAGGGTTTGTAAGTTGAACTTTTCAACTTCCCTCTCCAATAATATAGTTGTATTTCCTTAATTGCTTGCTTTTTAATTGAGTTTACTTTCTTTATTTACATGCTTTCATTCATTTGTTTGTAGTGTAGATATACTGCGTTTATTTACCATTTTTATTTACCACATTTTTAATATGCTTTCTAGCTAAGTTAGTGTAGGTTGTGTCGGATGGAACTCATTTCGGGTTGACATGTTGCTTTGCTTTGGTGATGGAGTTCACGGGTCTACTTAGAGTGCATTGTACTAGTTATTACGCCTAGGAGATTTGACGGGGCATATCATGTATGATCCATGCTTACAACCTTACGTGCATAATTTATGGGGTATTTGTTAATGCCAAAATCTTATTAGGCTTTTATGCGAATTTAGGTGTGTGACAACTCTTGATTTAATTAACTGTCGAAATGAGATGCATTCGTAATAACTCATCGACCCATGTAACCTTTTTATAATAGTTAACTCGGGTGAGGGATATTTGATGCAATCTATAGTTTTTACTGCATTGTTAATCTAGTTTAAATATGCTCGCCTAGATTAATCTTTCCCTTTTGTGCATCTTTTTCTTTTTCTGTATAATCGTCTTTTACGCTTTTATTCCTGAAGTATTAAATCCAACAAATTCTAGTAGCTCGTCTATGTTGATTTTTGATACCCGACTTATCGCTACACTTGTATCGTAAGTGCAGTCATAATTTAGGTTTTTGTATAGTTCAGGAGAGCCGAATTCAAAATAACCGGCGCGAAGGTGACTCTCGCGCCGTGGCAAAACCCTTCCTATCAAACCCTTTCACAATGGCGAGATAGGCTTCCGTCTTCTCATCTTTTGCATTGAAATTGCTACTTATCTTATTGGAGACCAACTGCGAGTCACCGAAAACTTAGAGTTGCTTTGCTCCGAGCGTTCATGCCTTTTGTAGGCCTCCGATCAGTGCCTCATATTTTGCTTCATTATTGGAGGATTCAATCCAAGCCTGATTCCTTTCTCGAGTACTGCATCTTTGGGGGTAACTAGCACGATTCCTACTCCCGCCCCTCTGGAATTGGAGGCTCGATCACCGTATAACTTCTAGACACCTAGATTTTATGGGACTTCGTTCAGATGGACGATTCCATCCTGACCATAGGCTTGATCTCTGGTGAACTCAGCAATGAAGTTCGCAAGGACCTGCCACTTGATAGCAGTCCTTGGTTGAAAATAAATATCGAATCTCCCAACCTCAACCGACCATTTTGACAGTCATCCTGAGAGGTCCCCTTTCCTTAACACAGTCTTAAGAGGGTAATAAGTAAGTAAGAAGATCGAGTGTGCCTCAAAATAGTACTTCAATTTCCTCGAGGCTACCACTAATACAAAGGCGAGCTTCTCCAGCGATAGGTACCTATGCTCAGCATCAAGGACAGTTTTGCTCGCGTAGTAGATCGGGTGATGACTTCCCTCTTTCTCACATACCAATACAGAACTCACAGTGTAATGCGATACTTTTAGGTAGAGGTACAAGGGATCGTTATCCTTAGGAATTACGAGTAAGGGGGTCTACTGCGGTAATCCTTGAGTTTTTCTAATGCCTTTAAGCAATCCTCGTTCCACTCCACATTCTTACTTTTCTTCAGCAACAGGAAAAATGGTTGATATTTTTTGGAAGACTTTGAGATGAACCTGTTTAACGTGGCGAGCATCCCTGTGAGCTTTTGTACGTCTCTTATAGTTCAAGGAGGTTTCACCCTTTTAAAGTGTCAATTTGGTTGGCTTCAATACTTCTCTTGTGGAAAAAGTATCCAAGAAATTTTCCTGACTGGACACATAAAGAACACTTACTTGTGTTAAGTTTCATTCGGTACTTCCTAAGGATTTTAAAGGTCCTTGTTAGGTCAGAGAGGTGGTCATTTTTTAGCTCATTTTTTGACGAGTGTGTCATAAATGTAGACTTCCATGGTGTTCCCCATTTGATTCTTGAACATCTTGGTGACCAACTGCTAGTAAGTTGCTCCTGCATTCTTGAGCCCAAAGGGAATAACTTTGTAACAGAATAACCCAACAGTGGTTATAAGGGCAGTTTTATCCTGGTCTGGCTCATTTAGAGGGATATGGTGATATTTGGAGTATGCGTCTAAGAAGATCATACGCTTATGTGCTGTTGTGGCATCCACAGGGGGAAACTATCTTTAAGGCCTGCTCTGTTGAGATCGGTCAAGTCGATACAGACTCTCCACTTTTCGTTGCTCTTGGGGACAACCACTGAGTTGGATAGCCACTTGGGGAACTGGACTTCCCGTATGGATCATGCATCCAATAGTTTTTTAACTTCTTTCTCCACTGCCTTAGCCTTCTCTAGAGCAATTCATCGATATTTCTGTGCTATTGGTTTGAAATCTGGATCGACGTACAATCGATGACAAGTGATGTCAGGATCAATTTCGAGAAATTCATAAGGCTCCCATGAAAATACATCTAAATTACTCTGAAGTAGGGTGACCAACTCGCTTTTCTCGCAGTCGGTGAGTGAGTTTCCATTCAAGATATTTCTTGTATTTGAGATGCTACTGGTTGTGACATCCTCAAGTTCCTCGATGACCCTTTCATAGGGGAGGAGCCTGGTCTCCTCCACTTCTGGTCTGCCATATTTTAGTTGCTATTTGGAGGGAATCAACTTCTCCTATTCCTCGTTCTTTCTTATAATTTCTTCAACCTTCTTCTCTGATTTGGGACGAATGGCCGCTATAAGGAACTTTCTTGCCATCGCCTGATCTCCATAGATATCAACCACTCCTCGTTCAGTCACACACTTCAACTTTTGATGGTAAGAAGATGGGACGGCCTTCATCGCATGCAACCATCCTCTGTCGAGGATTTCTTGGTAGGGTGAATCAATATTGACCCCGAGAAACTCGATTATTTTTTAGATATTTCCTACCCTTACTGGTAGAATGATCTTTCCCACTGGGATGGTTATCTTTCCAGTGAAGCCAAGTAAAGGACCGGTGGCTTCTTTTAGGTCAGTGGCGCGACTAAGAATGTGTCTCTAAAGTGCGTACTCTCTAGGCTCAAGTGCAAGCCTGTCGCATTAGTAATAAACTCGGTAAATCAGGATCGTCTCCATAAGGAAATAGGACAAGAAAATCGTGACAACGGAAGGACGGATGGTTAACCTAAACTCAACTGTAAAAAGAACGAAAAGGTAATTGATTTGCAAAAAATCCTACTAAGCAAAAGGAAACTGGATTAAGACTATGGAACTAAAAAAGTGAGCACGAATTTATAACTAAAAATGAATTAATAAATATGAAGAGAAAAATAGGCCGGGAATACAATCCCTCAACCCTTGTGTGTTGCTAGTGTAAACTTAATCGTAAATTTAAGTGATTAATCAGAACCAGACTTTAGTACTCCCAAGCATTACATATATGAGGTTAAAGCGCGCACCATACAAAATCAGAGGATGAGTAAAGAGGTATTATGATAGCTATACTCGCATTGCATTCTACAGCATCCCGGTTGCTCTGAAGCAAACGAGATCCAAAGATATACAATGTTTGTGCTCGCTACGCAACACGGTCTAATAATTCCTCAAGTTTAGAGGATTAATTTTATACACATGAAACTCTCATATCGGGTTGAGTTCATACATCCCAACCCTAAAAACAATCTAACCAGCCATATTAAACCTAACTATGCATAAATTAACTACGTTCCATGTGAAAGAAATCATGATGAAAGTATACTGAAACATGCAAGGAAATATTACAGAGAACGAAAATTGAATTAAAACTTGCAATCAAACCCGAAAATAATTGATCTTAAAGCACCAAATCAAAGCTATGTTCCTAGGGTATTCTTCTCCTTTTATCTCTATCAAATATTGTTCAAGATCTGTCTTTTCTAAGTCAATAAAAATACGTTTTAGAAGAGTTTGTAACACATTCGGACTCTTTGGACCAATCATCTTTTAAGAAGAATTTCCCCTCTCAGGCACCTCGTAGTAGTTCACAGGTACCCCGAACCGGTTCACCCTCGATCCGATTCACTCTGTGGTTCAGGGAAATTATCTGGTGTGGAGCCTTCTTTCCTTCATTTCCACACTTAGAAAATTTTCATGTTTTCTTTCTTTTTTTCTTTCTTGGATTTTTCATCAACTTCAAGGGGCATAACTCTTTCACCGTACCTTGGATTTGGGTGCCATTTTTTCCAGTGTTATTATTGTTACGAGCTCTTTAACTTTACAGTTGGATCTTCCTTATGGATCAGGCTAAAGAATTACCAAATTTCCCTTGAACTTGCCTTTCGAGCTTTTGTTTTATTGTTTCGATTTATCTTTCGTATCGCTTGCATACTTTACCTGTAAAACTCATAAGAGAAACACAAAACACGAAATACTTTCCAACGAAGGATAGTAGCATAATTACAATTTAAGTCCATATCAATTGCACCACTCGGGTTCACAAAGGTACCGAAATTAAGGAGATAAATATACAATATTTATGCTCGATCAAATCCCCATGACTTGGAACTTTGCGCGTCCCGAGCAATGTAAAAGAAAAGAAATAACTTCACAACTCTTCTAAACACTTTATTCGGATAAAATACCTTTGTCGTGGGTGAGCGATTGCATTTAGCATATGCAACAAGCCGTTGAACCCCTAGGTTACCCTAGTAGGACGACTGTTGTTTCGTGAGGGTTTGCAGTGAATATACCCACAAAATTCGACTTAGACTCAATGAAAAATCAAAATACTTAAAAATTGTACAATTCAACCTTTTCAAAAAAATAATCACCATAAATTCATATTCAAAAGAGTTTCAATTTGTCGTGTGTGTGTGTGCGAAGCCGAAAATTAACCTCAAATTTCCACCGATTGATCATTACGTTACTTTTCGAAAATTCGATTTGATTTCAAAATCTCACCGAATACACTCACAAATGAATCACTCGAAAGTATGGCTATTCTCTCGGTATGCGTTATTTATAAGAGTAAATAATAATGGACACAAGTTCACGCACATAATTGGAAAGAAGTACTATTTGAGGTAAAAAGATCTCATCATCGGAGTACGGTTATAAGGGAACGAAAACATCGCCTCTAGTTCACACCATTTAATCTCTTATATTATCCTTTTTATCTTAGCTCTCCACATGGTAATAAATTTCGCAATTCGAAATCGGTCAGGACTTTTTAGGTTAAAGGTGTATTGGGCAACATGGAAATGGTTGGGCGCTTCGGAGTTGGAAAATTTTTCTTATGATGTTCCTTAGTGCTTTTTCGGGATTTTGCTCATTTTCTACTCTTTTTCTTGCGATTTTTGTTAAGAATTTTTCTATCACTTTTTTTCTTTTTCTTGTCCCTTTTTATTGCACTATTTGACTTACTTGGTGACCTTACCAATTTTCACAATTCCGGGCTACTTCGGTTTTTAGGGTTACCAAACAAAAAAGAAAAATTTTATTCAGCTCAATTGGGTTATCAAAAGGATAATATTTCACATCTTTTTATGGCTAATGTTTTTGGGTAATAAATGATGGCCTACTTCATTGTCTGAATTACTTATTAAATTACCATATGCGTCTAGAGATTAATTTAATTTAGAGATTTGTAGCACGCTTTTCGAGGCAACATCTCACATTTTTCCCGTAACCGATCAAAACAAAGAATTGAGATCATCAACGACTTATTTAAAATGCCGAATCTCACCGGGTTACCCATTATCTCGGAGTGATTTAAAAACTCAAAAAGATCGATAGGTTCGAAATCTCACTAGGTTTTGTTAATCTCCACACTTATTCGTTAGGTCCTCAGTTTTTGCACATTTTCCATCTTTCGTCAATTTCGGCTTAGTGTGATTGAGATTTAACAATTTGAGACTTCAAATAGAATAAAGGTGATATTTTTAAAAAAAATCAATTTTTATTTATTTTGAAGAAAATATTTTGGTTTTTTTCCTAATTTTTCAAATTTTTTTAGAGTAAATATTTTTGGGCATTTTCAAAAATTTGTGAAGTTTTAGAAAAACGCACTTAGCACCCCCCCAACTTAGACTTTTGCATTGTCCTCAATCAAAAGGACTAAAATCTAAAGAAGACGAAATAATGAGTGCAAGAAATAAAACAAGCAAATAAAGAAAAATGCATATTTTTTTTTCATTACAGAGGGACAGGTTACAATGATGAAACAAATAAGGAGATGTACACATCATAATAATGCGAAAAACCAAGAGCTTGATAGCATGGGCTTAAGGTGCTGGAGGTGGGTACGAGCTACCGGGCGTATTGGGATCATAGAAGTATGTAGGGAGAGGAGCGTTCGGAGCCACTTGACAGCGGTAGAGGTCGGCTTGTAGACGCGCCATCATGCTAGTGTCGCGCCGGTACTCATTCACGAACCCATCAAAATGGGACTCCAGGGAGGTGATACAATTTTTAAGGTCGTCATTTTCCGGCGTGTAGTTAGAATTCTCATCTTCATTATACTCTTCTTCGTCCCCCACATCCATCATTCGGGCGTCATTTCCCTCCTCCCCCGCACCCGTATCAGGATCATCATTGAGAATAGGATGGTTGGGGTGGGCCACCAGCATTTGGCATTCACTACGGGTGGTAGAAGTTCCAATTGGATGGGGGGAGTTTGATTTTCTTATCCGGACCGTCCACCCTAGCATCAATCAGAATTTCAGTGATAAGGCGGGCGTAGGAGAGCATTGTTTTTCCCCACTCATCATAGACTGCATGGAGGATGTCCGCATACAAAAGTTGGTCCAGATTAATAGTGTTTTGGGGTCATGGAAATGATACAAAAAGTTTGCGTGATGTTGCCTCACCAATGAATCATTGGTGGTTTGGTGGATTGCTCCACATAAAATAAGGTGTGTGAATCTCACCGTGTCTGAAAGACTTCCTATCGAAAATGAATCATGCAGCCATTCCTCCCTGGGTGCCATTAGGGAAACACATTCATCTTTGGTGCGGGGGCACCATTGGTGGGATACATGAAAGGCACGGCGAGGACAACCCCTTTTTCCAGCATTTTTTACGCAATGATGGCGACGGAGAAAGGAATCCAAATGTCGTCAAAATATGCCTCATGGAGAGTGGAGGATTTGTGCACGAGCGTCGCGTAGAACTGGACAACTTCAGATTTGAAGACTTTGTTGCTCGTAGGGGAGAGAAATGAGAAACACCCCCAGTGGTGGAAAAGGGCGGTGACTTTACCAGGAAGCTCCTCCCAATTAAAAAATCGCTCAATATGAATGGTGTGAGTGGCAGAGAAATGAAGTTTGGCCCAATGATGTTCTTGGACGGATCGAAATCCTCCCGCACCCTCATCATCTAGTATAGTTGTGTCATCGTATTTTTGAGCATAGAAGTTTGCTTAGGGGGGCGCAGTATGGTGAGAGAGAGAGAGAGAGAGAGAGAGGTGATATGGTGTTGAAGAGAGAGAGTGAAATGAAGTGGTGAAAGTGTGAGAGATGGAGGTGGGTTGAGGGTGAATTTATAGGTGTTTTGGGATGAATTTTGGTTGGAAGTGGGAATAGGTATTGAGGGAGATGAAGGTGGGAGTGAATTTGGAGTTGAAAGTGGTAAGGGGAAGTTTTTTAGGGTAAAAATTCATGGGGAAAATGAATGGAGGGAAAGAGGAGAAGAGAATGGATTTTGAAAAGAGGGGGGAAGAACCTGCCAGGACCCCTGAATCGGTTCGTACTGTACCCCGAACCGGTTCATCCTGCGGTTCGGGGGACCTTGCTGTCTTGGAAATCTTGTTTCTCTCATCTCTCAAAATCTAAGTGTTCTCTCATGCCTCAAAACTTGTGTAAGGCCCCTTAAGATATCCTAGACCCTCGGGTTCCCGAAAAAATCCTCTACCACAAACTCTAAATGCATGAAATCTCTCTCAAAAAGTGTGCTACCTCGATCTCTAACATGAACTGTGCCTCCGGACTCGTAAATATCCTAACTCATACACTACTATTGTACACAAGAATTCACCCCATATGCGTCGGGGGTGCGATGACCTCTCATTTTCATCTCAATCTACCCCGTAAATGGGGTCCGAAAACCAAATGGTGTCAACTTCTTTTGCACACACCTCGAGATATGGCTTTAGTCATTGTCCATTAACCTTGAACGCATTCCCCCTTCTAAATCTTTTAATTCCACAACTCCATGAGGGAATACATTCCTCACAACGAACGGTCCAAACCATCGAGACCGAAACTTTCTCAAAAATAGATTAAGCCGAGAGTTATAGAGACGCACTTTTTTCTAAGGAAGAAACTCTTTGCGTCGAATAATCTTATTGTGGGCGAGTTTCATCGTTTCTTTGTAAATTTTTGCGTTCTCATGCGCTTCATTGTGTATCTCTTCTAACTCATTTAATTGAAGCTTGCGAGCTTCATCGACTTTATCCATGTCATAATTCACCTTCTTAATCGCCCAATATGCCTTGTGCTCTAATTCAACGGTAAGATGGAAAGTTTTTCCATACACAAAGTGGAATGGGGGCATGCCGAGTGGATTTTTATATGCGGTACGATAGGCCCATAGTGAATTATTCAATCGAAGTGACCAATCTTTCTGGTTAGGATTGACGGTCTTCTCGAGGATGTGCTTGATTTCTCGATTCACTAATTTGGCATGCCCATTCGTCTATGGGTGATAGGTCATTCCAACCTTGTGAACGACGCCATTCTTTCCCATGAGCTTCTCGAATGGCCTGTTGCAAAAGTGCATGCCATTATTACTAATTATCCCTTTCAGAGCACCGAAGTGGGAAAGTATGTGTTCATGTAGGAACCTAATCACCACTTTATTGTCATTTTCTTGGTAGATATGGCTTCCACCCATTTATAAACGTAGTCTATCGTGGAAATGATGTATAGGAAACCAAAAGATGGGGGAAAAGGGCCTATGAAATCAATTCCCCAGCAGTCAAAGATCTCAATAATGAGTATCGGGGTTAATGGAATCATGTCTCGTCGGGTAATCCCTACGATCTTTTAACACCTATCGCAAGAATTTCTCACATCCCAGAATATTATGGGCCAATAGAAGTCGCTTTGAAGAATCTTAGCGGTCGTCTTTTTTTATCAAAAAGTGACCTCCATAATCTTACAAATGACATAATTGGATGACTTTCGGTATCTCATCATCTGGTATGAACCGTCGGATGATTTGGTTAGCGCAATATTTAAAAAGAAAGGTATTATGAAAGGAAAACATGCGTGACCAGGTAATGAACCTATTTTTATCTTGCGGTGTCCACTATGGGAGGTACGGCTCCCGTGATAAGATAATTCACTATATCCGCAAACCATGGCAAAGAAGAGGTATCAAAGAGTTGCTCATCCGGAAAATATTCATGTATGGGTATCGGATCGCTAGGTACGTCAGACGAAAGCCGAGATAGATGATCGGCGACGAAATTTTAGTTTCCTTTTTTATCTCTAATGGAGAGATTAAATTCTTGTAGAAGTAGGATCCACCTAATGAGGTGCGTCTTTGCATCTTTCTTTGTAAGGTGGTATTTTAAAGCCGCGCGGTCGGTTAAACAAGTAATAGGTGACCCAATGAGATAGGATCAAAATTTGTCTAGAGCAAATACTACGGATAACAATTCTTTCTCCGTAGTGGAGCAATTGAGTTGAGGCCCGGTAAGAGTTCGGCTAGCATAGTAGATGACATGAGCCTTTTTATCCTTCCGTTGGCCCAAAATAGCCCCTATTGCAAAATCACTTGCATCACACATGAGCTCGAATGGTCGGGACCAATCTGACGCCTGTATGATGGGAGTGAAAACAAGCATGCTTTTCAATTTTTCAAAAGCACTTTGGCACGCTTCATTCCACTCGAATGGGGTATTCTTCATAATTAGGTTGTTTAAGGGCCTAGAAATGGTGCTAAAGTCATTAATGAACCTTCGATAAAACCCTGCGTGGCCAAAGAAGGAGCGCACGTCTTTGAGCAATTTTTATGTGGGTAGATCGGCTATGAGATCTATCTTATCCCTATCAACTTCAATCCCTTTGGATGAAACTATGTGTCAAAGAACTATTCCCTTAGTGACCATAAAATGGCATTTCTCCCAGTTTAGCACTAAGATCTTCTCCACACACCGGGTAAGTACTTTTTCCAGATTCGCCAGAAAAATATCGAAATAGGTGCCAAAACTCTAAAGTCATCCATGAACACTTCGAATCCTCTCTCAATCATGTCACTAAATAGACTCAATATGCACCTTTGAAAGGTCACGGGTCCATTACACAAGCCGAATGGCATACGTTTGTAAGAAAATGTACCAAAGGGGCAAGTGAAGGTCTTTTTCTCATGATCAAGTATATCTACCCCAATTTGGTTATATCCGGAGTAACCATCAAGGAAGCATTAGTAGGGGTGGCCCGCTACTCTCTCAAGCATCTGATCAATAAATGGCAAGGGGAAGTGGTCTTTCCTAGTTCCTGCATTGAGTTTTCGATAATCAATGCAAACGCGCCACCCGATGGTGGTACGTTGGGGAACTAGCTCTCCCTTAGCATTTTCAATCACTGGCATGCCCGACTTTTTCGAGATAACTTTAATAGGGATCGCCCACTTTCTATCCGAGATTGGATAGATAATAACTGCATCTAATAACTTAATGATTTCGGTTCTCACCACTTCTTTCATATTGGGGTTTAGCCTTCTTTGCATTTCTCTCAAGGGCTTTACATCCTCCTCGAGGTGGATCTTATGGGTGAAAATCAAAGGACTTATCCCCTTCAAATCAGTAATACACTAACCAAAAGAAATTTGGTGCTTCATCATAATCTTTAATAGCTTACCCTCGTGCTCTTCATTTAGGCTAGAGGAGATAACAATAGGAAATGTCTTGCCCTTTCCTAGATATGCATATTTAATAGGGGAGGGTAGTTTATTCAATTCGAGGGTTAGAAATTTATCGCTGGAGGGAATCATTTGTGCCTCCCTTGGCGGTAACTCCTCGAATCGAGAAACCCAACTTCCATCTCTCGCGTCCTCGTTCGACGCTCTCTCATCAAGTAATTCTCTCAACTCCTCAACTTCCTTCTCAAATTCAGTATACGCCCCCTCACTCTTGTGGATCGACACTAAGTAGGTCAATAGGGCATCTCCATAATATTTTTCCTCAAAGTACTCCTCTATGATCTCATCGATTAAACTCACCATGTGGAGATAATCTTCTTCCCCTATATATTGGGCTATATGGAAGATGTTAGTATCTAAGGTCATATTCCCAAAGGTGAGTTGCATATGTCCATTTCGAGTATTGATTATTGCGTTAGCCCTAGTTAAGAATGGGTGCTCGAGAATGATGGGAACATGATTGCTCAAGGCGAAGGAGGGCTCCGTATACCAAATGACAAAGTCTACCAGAAAGTAGAAAGTGTCAACTTGGACGATCACGTCCTCAACTATACCTCTTGGGATCTTCACGTTCGATTTGCCAATTGGAAAGTGATCTTTGTGGGCTTGAGGTCACCCAGATCAAGTTGCCTATAGATGGCTTAAGGGAGGATATTGACACATTTTCCCAAGTCAAGTAAGGATTTTTCAATTTTATTTCCTCCAATGATGTAGGAAATGGTGGGTTGCAACGGGATGTTTGAATTTTGACGGGAGATCATTAAGTAGAATTGAGCTCACATTGTGTGCTGGAAATACGTTTTTCTTTACCTTCATCCTCCTCTTCACTGTTAATAAGTTGTTGATGACTTTTGCATAAGATGGAATCTACTTAATGGCATCGAGGAAAGGTAAATTTAACATTACTTTCTTTATCATGTCTAGTACTTCGCCACAAGGATTTCCTTTGTGGGAATGAACTAGCATTTGAGGAATCGGTGTTGCGAAAGGTGGTTTCACTACCATCTCGGGCTCACTAGTGTCTTATTTATCACTCTCTTTCAAGGGGACATATTTGGCCTCTTTCGTGCCGTGCAAAATCTCCTTGTCTTTGGTTGCGAGGTGTGGAGAAGGTGATAAATCAATGACTCTCCCACTACGAAGAGTGGTCACATCTTGACATTGCTCATGATGTTCTGTAGAAGTGGAGCTTACACTAGTTTGACGTTGGGGAGGTCTTTGCCCCTGGGCAGGAAACTTTCCCTTCTCTTGGATACTCAACGATGATTGCATCTTTAAAATAGTCACATTTATGTTGTTGATCATACGCTCATGTCTAGCAGTGGTTGCATTCTAGCAGTGATAAATTGTTTTATCGTATCCTCGATATTTCTCCGCGGTGGAGTAATATATGGCCCTGGAGGTGGTGGTGCTTACACATATCCCTGCATTGAGGTGCGTGTTGAAAGTGTGATGGTAGGGGAGGGGAAACTTGTGAATTAGGATTCAGTGCAGCATTTTGTTTCCCATAGCTAAACCCAGGATGGGTTTTCCATGAAGGGTTGTAAGAATTCCCGTGCGGTGCACCGAAATTACCCTTAAATCCTCCTATACCACTCACTTGCTCTTGAAGCATAACTTTGTAGGCAGGTATCGTCGGACATTCCTTTATTGAATGGACCGCCTCAAAAATAGCACACACCCTCTCAATGGGGTTCGGGATGGAGCCAGTTGGTCCTCTTGCACATATCTCAAGTGCTTCTCGCATTCCTTTCTCAAGTTGATCAAGTAAATTGGCCATAATAGTATCCTTTTACACGTGAAATTGGTCGGCCGCTAATGTAGTGGTGGTCGTTTGGCGCGTTCAATTATGAGCACTAGGGTAATATGTATCCCATGCTTGGGGAGTCTCGACGACATACCTCAGGTGAAGCTCAGCATCGTTGGCGTCTAAGTCGACAAAGGGACAATCACACATGGTTTCAACGAGTTGTTTGTAATTTATATTCATCCCATTATGGAAGAAGGAAATTATTTGCAATTTATTAAATCCATGATGAGGGCATGAAGTGATTAACTCATTAAAACACTCGTAACATCGATCAAACAACTCATTTTCTTATTATCTAAAGGTTTGAATTTGAGCCTTGATGGAGTTCGTTCGATGTGGGGAAAAGAATTTCTTGAGTAATTTAGATTGCAATTCATTCCATGATGCAATCGAGTTTGGAGGTAAAGACCATAGCCATGTCTTAGCCTTGTCCTTTAGCGAGAATGGGAAGAGTTTGAGGCAGATCACATATTTTGTGCAAGTTTGATCACTGAGGGTCTCGCACGCCTCCTCAAATTCCCGGATGTGGAGATATGGATTTTCGGACTCCATTGCTTGGCAGTTGGGAAGTATTTGGATCATCCCAATCCTAGAGAAAACTTGCCCTGCATTATACGGGAGTAAAATGCATCCCGAAGTGACAGTTTGCTCAAGATATAAGTTTTCTCTCAAAGGGCGGTACGGGACCTCTTCCTCACCTACGGCTAAACTACCGTGGTGTGACATGTCTCTCTCACTTGATGACTCTGTATCCTCACTTGGTATGCTCGGAGCGTGATCTAAAGAGTGTCCTAAGAGGGATGTCAGATGTAACAACCCGTCCTTTTGGAGACCATTAAATTCCATAACTGGATATAAATTGGAATTTGGGGAATTTTCCTAAATAGTAATTTTTGGGATTTTTGAGGATTGAATAATTTTCGATGGGTGCTGTAATTATTTTTGGGACTATATAGGTCGAAATATTTTAATTATATGTCGTTGTTGAGTAAAGCGACACGAGGTAAGATTTTTAATTGGAAAACCCGCATTTATTTATTTTGGGTTGGAATAGTGATTTGCGATCAAGTATCTCGAATGGAAATTTCGACTGCGCCACGAGTCTCGGAATGTCCGAGATAGTCGAAAAAGAGTGTCCGATTGTCGAAATTGAGTTCCGGGTAATTTTAGAGGTAAAAGTAACTCGTAAATGGGTAAACGAGTCGTTTTTGGGTTTTAAGGGTTTAAACCCTTTTTCTTTCTCTATAAAGAGGGAGAGAGGGAGAAAAGAGAAGAAAGAAGAGAGAAAAGAGAGAGGAAGGAAGAAAGTGGAGAGAAAAAGGGAGATTCGGGCCAAACTCCGCCGGATTCGACTCGAGGTCGTCGGATTTCATCCTCCAGGCAAGTGTTTACTTGCTTTATTTCATTTTTTGCAATCCTCTCATATCACATTTGGTATAAACATGATTTTAGGGTTAGAACCCTTAAAATAAATTGGGTAAAAGTTGTATGTGAGTTTACAAATTGATGTAATGTAAACTCTTAATGATTTCTAGTATTAAAACCATGTTAATGGGATGTAAGATTGAATTTAATTGGGAGAAATGCCCAAATCTAGGTTTCATGGATTTTAGGGTTCAAATCCAAGAGAAATGATCTAACACCTCAAAATAATTGATGTGTTAGTTGTAAAACATAGATTAGATGTTTATTGAGTTGTTGGGTGAGGTTAGAAACAACAAAAATGGAGAAAAATGGAGTTTGGGATGTTGGAAGAGATAATGAATAGTAACCCGTAACCTTTGGGGTCATTTTCGACCAAGAAGATAAATGATTTAGCTTTCGGCCAAAACACGAAAGTTGTAGATCTTTTCGATATGGTCGCGTGGGGTGTGACCGCGTATTTTTCTAATTTTTTTACAATTTGATATGATTTTTACAAGATGACAGCTCCGGGTTGAAATTATCAACTCGGGAATCAAATCGGGAATTGGAAAAATTACGGCTAGGATTAATGTCGTAGATGTTCGGGATAATTTTTGGGGTAGTTTAGAAACCCCGAAAATGAATTTGGATTGTTGGAGAAGGGACTCAAGGATTTTAATTTTGGGAGACCTGGTGTGACCGGTCGACCGTGTCCCTATGACCGGTCGATCGCGTCAAGGAGAAAGGGCTTACTGCTTTGTTTCATAGGCTTATTTGCCACCCACGGTAGACCGGGGGTATAGGACCGATCGACCGGTGCCCTGTTTTCAGCCCAAGATTTTGGAAATTAGGATTATTTCTCCTTTTTGAGTCTAATGTTTAAGGCCCTTCCAAATTGGAAATTATGGAGGGTTACGTCCTAAAGGACTTGAGGAATTGGGAAGTTATATATGTGTATATTCACTTAGAGTGAATCAGTATAATTGGAGATATCCAAATGAATCCATAGATGGGATTTTGGTATATATTACTTATTAAAGTAAGAAAATATTTTGGGTTTAGTATCATGCATATATGATTGCATGATTATGATTCTTTGAGAGAATCTTTGGGATTATTGGTCATCGATAGATGGTTTGGCAAATATAGCCATTTTTATATATTCAGGTAGGAATATATGGTATATATATATATATACTATGTGATTATGTATATATATGATATGATCTACATGATTTTGAAAATATATAAATGAATATTTTCAAAATGGGAAAAAGATAAATGATTTTCATAATTGATAAATTATGGTTACACACCTCCCTAACTCGCTATCATAAGGGAAGTTGCACGCGTTGTGGTGAAGTCTTCCTGGCTGTTGAGCAGGTTGGATATAGTCCCTAGGCCATATGGGCATTTGTATTACTGCGCTGGTTAGGGGATTCCGGGTGTGGTCCTGACTTTCCCGCAGGCAATATGGCCGCTTCCCGACGTTGGTAGGTTCCCAGGTTGTCTTATATAGATAGGCCCTGGAAGATGATAGCCATTTAGGGGCGCGTCCAGTGGGGAAACCCGGAGGGGCGGTCTTAGATTTATTAAAGCAATTCATGATAATGGATTGGCTTTAATTTACATTTCCTGAGTATAAAAAGGGAAATGGGATAAAGGTTTGGCTTCGGTAACACTCCCGGATGGAAGAAGGGATGTGGAAGCATGATTTGATCAAAGCATTTTCATGATAATGGAAATGGCTTTGGGTACATTTCCTGAGTATAAAAAGGGAAATGGGATGACATAAAGTAAAAGCATTTTTATGATAATAAAATTGGCTTTTAAAAAGGTATATGATTTGTTAAAGCAATTCATGATAATGAATTGGCTTTTATATTTACATTTCCTGAGTATAAAAAGGGAAATGGGAATTTTTGAGAAAAATGAAAGTATTGATAAATACTTGATATATGAATCCTCAGTCCGGGAGATAGATCCGGATGGTTATGGTAAAGTATGTATATGTTAATACAAATGGATAAATCGAGCACCGAGGGTCTAATAGATCCCGACGATCGACCTTGCCGCATAGTAGTGTATCGGGGGGGTTCCTTGTTTGGATTTCGCTTTGCGAGACACCCCACGCATGAATATGGCATTGTGTTGAGACTGGGGAGAAGTTTAATCCTTAGTGCTCTAATATTATAAATGTTTATGGTATATATATATATATTTATATATATCTTTCTGTACTTAGGGACTGGCGGATCTCGACTATCGATCGTGCCGCGTAGTAGTGTATCGGGGGGGTTCCTTGTTTGGATTTTGCTTTGCGAGACACCCCACGCACGAACATGGCATAGCGTTGAGACTGGGGTGAAGTTTAGCCCTTGTACATTACTTGGACTATCTAGGTTAGATAGTGGTGGGGTGATAGACTAGTTTAGCAGGGTAGCTTGACTAGAATATTCTAGATAGATGCGCTAGGAGTGCACTATTAGCGGAGAGGTGAGGGGTATCTCATGGGAGTGCGATACCAAACTTAAATATGAGATAAAACCTTTTTCAAAATAATAAGGCATTTATGCACTTGCAAAATATTTTCAAAAATTCGGGCTCTGACCCGTTTATCTACTTTTCCTTTCTTTCTATATATTATATATATATATAGGTGTCCAGACACAGGGATGCCTGGATGGATATTCTTTCGAGTCAGACGTCAGCTGCAGCAGCTGTGGATGCGTGCAGGTTTTTGATAGCCGCTTCCATCGTTGTACTCTAGATAGGAGGTACTGTATAAACATTCGAGCCAATGGCTCAACTGCATTTATTTATTCTTTGGGTACAGCATTCGATATGGTTGTATATTTTGACCGAGTGTTCGGTTATTTTATTTCATTTCAGTTTCATTTACGCATTAAATTGTAGATGTTTTATTTATTATCGTTAAAAAGAGTAGTAAAGTTAAAATTTTGACACCGGCCTAATAGGTTATTAGTAATTAAATGGATTTTTCGACAGTGATGCTAAGAATGATCCATATGAGACTCCTGTTTTAATTTATATTGGAGTGATCGCCCGGTATCTTATTAGGCGGGTTGTCACAGATGGTATCAGAGCATCAGGTTCTAGTGTCCTTAGGAATATGTGCGGACGTACTACGCTTTCAGCGTTGCTCTCATTTGTTATAGAGCCACTGGACTAGGATTATTGATTTCTATTGTGAGATTTCGTTCTCCTACCATATTATGAGATTATAGAAATCTTTTGCGCGCTAGTTTGAGAATCGTGTGCGGAGCTTGAATGGTAGCAGGAGGTGAGGCTTAGCTGGAGCAGCTGGTAGAAGGTTGGGATGAGGACCATAGTAGAGGTAACTCTCCTTATGGTGATTGTTAAGGATTTTGGCGGCGACTACTAAATAATGGTAGTTAGGATTACCGCAGTACCGCTGAAGTAGAGAGTGGTACTAAAGTCGAATTCCTCATTGAAATTGAGGGTCCAAAAGGGATCTTACGGATAGTCTTTTCCGATAGGAATAAGGACAAGGTTAGGGTGCCCAGATGGGGCCTAGAGTTAAGAAATTCTAGTAAGAGGTGTGGGTAGATGAAGTTGTGGAGTTCGTTAGCCCTAGACTCGTGTGTGTATTTTGAGTTTTGTGGTGGCCACGATAATATAATAAAGTAGGCTTGTGTGTTTTCCGCGATAGCGGAATTTTGTTTTCTTCCACTCGCCATAGAGGCGGGTGCTGATATATGGTATATATATACATATCTGGTTAGTGATGCTCGTTTTATATGTCTATACGAGCATGGCGGTATGATGAGTATAATACATTATGGTGTATTTTCGGAGTGATAGCAGGCTAAGAATGGCAAGTCTATCGTGTCCATGGTTCCTCGAGGGAACAGGTTATTGTTGCGGTGTCTCACCTAGATATAGGTTGAGTTCACCTTATTTGTTATGGGTTAATGAAACTTCGATGATAAGAGGTTTCCATATCGTGATTTGGATATATGGCGACCTTATATATATGATTTAAGGCCGCAGGATTTGTGTTGAGCTGTAAGATAAAGCTCATTATGGTTTGCGCAAGGACTTAGAAATAGTGCGAGCGCTGGGTGGTGTGACTCTTAGTTAGAGATAGGAGTTCAGACCACCTTTCGATGATAAGGGATAGGATTATCCCGGTTGCATGTCTGAAATAACGGGACTCCGTGACTGACGAAGTCAAGTGTTAATGTGTGGAGGGGTTCCTTGTTTAGATTTCGCTTTGCGAGACACTCCACACATGACCCTTAACGGCGTCGGGCGTGGAGAGCTGTTATTGGATGCAAGGATGTGGGTTAGTCTTATAGTGTGGATGAACCACTATAGACTTCGAGCCTTGTGATGATGGTATGTTTATGGAAATATTGTGCTATGGAAAGGCACTAAATTGGTCCTCTCATCACAAGTAGTTGGGTGGAGTGGGACTTAGAGAATTTAATTTGAGGATGATATCCCTGCCTTAATAAGAAGGCAAATTTGGAGAAATTGGGTTGAGGAATATAACCAGCCTTAATGAAAAGGCAAATTTTGAGGAGATACAATTTGGGTATTATGTTCGTGACACTTTCTACAGAAAGTGGGAACTTCGATGGATTAGGTTTCCTTCTGTATGGGCGGAAGGATAAGATAGTAGAAATGTGTTTGTAGGTTAGCATAGGCAGTATTTAGGACGTCCCGCTGGTGTGCCTTAGGTCGCTATATCTCGATGACCGACTACGCGAGGGAGTAGTGTAACCGGAGGGTTCCTTGTTTGGATTTCGCCTTGGCGAGACGTCCCATGCATGAAACCAAGCAATGGTCGGGAGTTGAGAGAGGCCTTGGGCACTAGGGACATACTTAGGATTATATTAGTTTCGCGTAGGTAGGTTAACGCATAGATCGTAGTATTATGATGTACGTTCGATAGTGTTAGTGGCGCCGAGCTTAGGAGAATTGATTTTTGCGAGTTGGGAGTACCCATAGATGAGTATTACACCGAGTAAAGGAGATCCTTTTTGGGAGAGAGTGTTACGTGTCAGACGTTCACTACGGATGTGCAGATATGCACAAGTTAGAAAGGTGTATGGGCACCTTGGTAATTTGGTTTATATACCGCCTGAAATAGAATGGGCGTAGTATATAAGGTTGAAATTCATGCCGATAGGCATTATAGATGATGGGTATTATGTGACGTATTAGAGTCAGTTTACGATTGTGGTAGTCGTGTAGCATATGGTTGGGAACCATCAGGTTAGTATCGTTTCCCTTTGAGTTATTAGGATTTGGAGTGATCCTAGGATTGGTGGTGTAGGTCGTATCTGAATTTTGAGGACGAAATTCCGTTGTAAGGGGGGGAGTATGTAACAACCCGTCCTTTTGGAGACCATTAAATTCCATAATTGGATATAAATTGGAATTTGGGGAATTTTCCTAAATAGTAATTTTTGGGATTTTCGAGGATTGAATAATTTTCGATGGGTGCTGTAATTATTTTTGGGACTATATAGGTCGAAATATTTTAATTATATGTCGTTGTTGAGTAAAGCGACACGAGGTAAGATTTTTAATTGGAAAACCCGCATTTATTTATTTTGGGTTGGAATAGTGATTTGCGATCAAGTATCTCGAATGGAAATTTCGACTGCGCCACGAGTCTCGGAATGTCCGAGATAGTCGAAAAAGAGTGTCCGATTGTCGAAATTGAGTTCCGGGTAATTTTAGAGGTAAAAGTAACTCGTAAATGGGTAAACGAGTCGTTTTTGGGTTTTAAGGGTTTAAACCCTTTTTCTTTCTCTATAAAGAGGGAGAGAGGGAGAAAAGAGAAGAAAGAAGAGAGAAAAGAGAGAGGAAGGAAGAAAGTGGAGAGAAAAAGGGAGATTCGGGCCAAACTCCGCCGGATTCGACTCGAGGTCGTCGGATTTCATCCTCCAGGCAAGTGTTTACTTGCTTTATTTCATTTTTTGCAATCCTCTCATATCACATTTGGTATAAACATGATTTTAGGGTTAGAACCCTTAAAATAAATTGGGTAAAAGTTGTATGTGAGTTTACAAATTGATGTAATGTAAACTCTTAATGATTTCTAGTATTAAAACCATGTTAATGGGATGTAAGATTGAATTTAATTGGGAGAAATGCCCAAATCTAGGTTTCATGGATTTTAGGGTTCAAATCCAAGAGAAATGATCTAACACCTCAAAATAATTGATGTGTTAGTTGTAAAACATAGATTAGATGTTTATTGAGTTGTTGGGTGAGGTTAGAAACAACAAAAATGGAGAAAAATGGAGTTTGGGATGTTGGAAGAGATAATGAATAGTAACCTGTAACCTTTGGGGTCATTTTCGACCAAGAAGATAAATGATTTAGCTTTCGTCCAAAACACGAAAGTTGTAGATCTTTTCAATATGGTCGCGTGGACGCTAGCCGCGTATTTTTATGATTTTTCTACGATTTGATATGATTTTTACAAGATGACATCTCCGGGTTAAAATTATCAACTCGGAAATCAAATCGGGAATTGGAAAAATTACGGCTAGGATTAATGTCGTAGATGTTCGGGATAATTTTTGGGGTAGTTTAGAAACCCCGAAAATGAATTTGGGTTGTTGGAGAAGGGACTCAAGGATTTTAATTTTGGGAGACCTGGTGTGACCGGTCGACCGCGTCCCTGTGGCCGGTCGACCGCGTCAAGGAGAAAGGGCTTACTGCTTTGTTTCGTAGGCTTATTTGCCACCCGCGGTCGACCGGGGGTATAGGACCGATCGACCGGTGCCCTGTTTTCAGCCCAAGATTTTGGAAATTAGGATTATTTCTCCTTTTTGAGTCTAATGTTTAAGGCCCTTCCAAATTGGAAATTATGGAGGGTTACGTCCTAAAGGACTTGAGGAATTGGGAAGTTATATATGTGTATATTCACTTAGAGTGAATCAGTATAATTGGAGATATCCAAATGAATCCATAGATGGGATTTTGGTATATATTACTTATTAAAGTAAGAAAATATTTTGGGTTTAGTATCATGCATATATGATTGCATGATTATGATTCTTTGAGAGAATCTTTGGGATTATTGGTCATCGATAGATGGTTTGGCAAATATAGCCATTTTTATATATTCAGGTAGGAATATATGGTATATATATATATATACTATGTGATTATGTATATATATGATATGATCTACATGATTTTGAAAATATATAAATGAATATTTTCAAAATGGGAAAAAGATAAATGATTTTCATAATTGATAAATTATGGTTACACACCTCCCTAACTCGCTATCATAAGGGAAGTTGCACGCGTTGTGGTGAAGTCTTCCTGGCTGTTGAGCAGGTTGGATATAGTCCCTAGGCCATATGGGCATTTGTATTACTGCGCTGGTTAGGGGATTCCGGGTGTGGTCCTGACTTTCCCGCAGGCAATATGGCCGCTTCCCGACGTTGGTAGGTTCCCAGGTTGTCTTATATAGATAGGCCCTGGAAGATGATAGCCATTTAGGGGCGCGTCCAGTGGGGAAACCCGGAGGGGCGGTCTTAGATTTATTAAAGCAATTCATGATAATGGATTGGCTTTAATTTACATTTCCTGAGTATAAAAAGGGAAATGGGATAAAGGTTTGGCTTCGGTAACACTCCCGGATGGAAGAAGGGATGTGGAAGCATGATTTGATCAAAGCATTTTCATGATAATGGAAATGGCTTTGGGTACATTTCCTGAGTATAAAAAGGGAAATGGGATGACATAAAGTAAAAGCATTTTTATGATAATAAAATTGGCTTTTAAAAAGGTATATGATCTGTTAAAGCAATTCATGATAATGAATTGGCTTTTATATTTACATTTCCTGAGTATAAAAAGGGAAATGGGAAATTTTGAGAAAAATGAAAGTATTGATAAATACTTGATATATGAATCCTCAGTCCGGGAGATAGATCCGGATGGTTATGGTAAAGTATGTATATGTTAATACAAATGGATAAATCGAGTGCCGAGGGTCTAATAGATCCCGACGATCGACCTTGCCGCATAGTAGTGTATCGGGGGGGTTCCTTGTTTGGATTTCGCTTTGCGAGACACCGCACGCACGAATATGGCATTGTGTTGAGACTGGAGAGAAGTTTAATCCTTAGTGCTCTAATATTATAAATGTTTATGGTATATATATATTTGTATATATCTTTCTCTACTTAGGGACTGGCGGATCTCGACTATCGACCGTGCCGCGTAGTAGTGTATCGGGGGGGTTCCTTGTTTGGATTTCGCTTTGCGAGACACCCCACGCACGAACATGGCATAGCGTTGAGACTGGGGTGAAGTTTAGCCCTTGTACATTACTTGGACTATCTAGGGTAGATAGTGGTGGGGTGATAGACTAGTTTAGCAGGGTAGCTTGACTAGAATGTTCTAGATAGATGCGCTAGGAGTGCACTATTAGCGGATAGGTGAGGGGTATCTCATGGGAGTGCGATACCAAACTTAAATATGAGATAAAACCTTTTTCAAAATAATAAGGAATTTATGCACTTGCAAAATCTTTTCAAAAATTTGGGCTCTGACCCGTTTATCTACTTTTCCTTTCTTTCTATATATTATATATATATAGGTGTCCAGACACAGGGACGCCTGGATGGAAATTCTTTCGAGTCAGACGTCAGCAGCAGCAGCTGTGGATGCGTGCAGGTTTTTGATAGCCACTTCCACCGTTGTACTCTAGATAGGAGGTATTGTATAAACATTCGAGCCAATGGCTCAACTGCATTTATTTATTCTTTGGGTACAGCATTCGATATGGTTGTATATTTTGACCGAGTGTTCGGTTATTTTATTTCATTTCAGTTTCATTTACGCATTAAATTGTAGATGTTTTATTTATTATCGTTAAAAAGAGTAGTAAAGTGACGCGACTTAAAATTTGTCTCAAAAGTGCGTTCACTCTAGGCTCAAGTGCAAGGATGTCGCTCAAGTAGTAACCCGGTAAATCGGGATCGTATCCACAGGAATCGAGATTGCCAAATAATAATCAGAAAAATTATTAAATCTTGAAATGATTTCTCAAAAGAAACAAAAAGGAGATTAAAGATTGGGAAAGTTTCTAATGAACTAAAAACTTTACTTAAGAGAAACAGACTGAAAATTTGCAAATAGATTTAGATCTGACAAATGGGAGAAAATAGGGTAGGGTACAATCCCTCAATCCTTAACAAATTACCTTATAGAATACTAGAATTGTAAATTAAAATTATTGACTAGATCCGGTCTTTATAAAATCTAAGCATTACATATATGAGGGATCTAGCCCGCATCATATGAAATCAAAGATAGATATAAAGCGGTGAATGATAAATCATACTCGCAAAGCGTTCTTAAACATCTCAAGTACCTAGGGCAAGAGAGATTAAAAGATTGACAATGTTTGTATGATTTTCTTTCACGATTCAATCAATATTTTAATTTAACCTCTATTTTCTACATAAATAATTTGCCTTGGATTGAGTTCATGTACCCCAACCCTTGGGAATTTAGCTACTCATGATTTTTTTTGGGAAAACAATTTCATAACAATGCATATAATTGTAGATCTAAGAAATATGGTAAAAATAAAAATTACAAAACAAGAAAAGATGATTAAATAAAAATTGAGACTAAATAAGAGAAGGGAATTTGATACTTGAATTGAATTGAAGAATTGATACTTGAAATCTTCACTAGATGAACTTGAATCTTCAAACATACAAACTAGGGCTTTTCTAAGAGTATGAAAAACTAAAAAGGATTTCTAAAAAAATGAATTTCTCTCTCTAATTTCTAGTCCCCCTTTCTAGAATTCAACTCTTCTTGAAAATGAGGTAGGGCTTGGTCTTTTATAGCACCAACTTGCACGAATTTGGCATCAAATTTCGCTTGTGGAACAAGTTTTTGCCAACCAATCACCATAAAATCTGCATAATTAATGACAGAAATCCGCACATCCAGACTCTTCATTATCGCGCAACTTCAAAACATCGTAACTTCTTCACCGTAGCTCGGATTGAGGTGCCGTTTTTTCCAATATTATTGTAATTTAGAGCTCTTCAACTTTCTAGTTGGCCCCACCTCTGGACTAAGGCTGAAAAATTACGAAAATGCCCTTCAACTCTCCATTTCTTGGTTTCTTTCACTGTTTTGAGTTCTCCTTCGCACTAACTTGCATGAAATACCTGTAAAACACATGAGAAATACACAAAACATGAAATACTTGCCAAAAAAGGTTAGTGGAATAAATAAGAGACAAATCCAAGCTAAATACACTGCACGGGATCATAAAAATACCGAAATTAAGGGGATAAATGTGAATAATATGTGCCTAATCACACCCCCTAACTTAGAACTTTGCGCGTCCCGAGAAATGTAAATGAATCTAACTAAAAATCCACTCTTGAAAATTCTTTTTTTGCGATAGAATACCTTTTTCGCGGGCAAGCGATTGCATTTTGCATATGCAACAAGCCTTTAAACCCCTAGGTTACCCTAGTAGGACGAGTTTTGTCTCGTGAGGGTTTGCAGTGAATTTACCCACAAAATTCTTTATTGACTCAAATAAAGATCAAAATACTTAAAAATTGTACAATTTAAACTTTTCAAAAAATAATCACCATAAATTCATATTCAAATGTCTCAAATCATAGTGTGTGTGTGTGCAAAGCCAAAAATTAAACCTCAAATTTCCACTGATTGAGCATTACGTTACTTTCCGAAAATTCGTTTTGATTCAAATTCTTACGGATGCACTCACAAACGAATCACTCGGATTGTGGTTATTTTCTCTCGGCATGCATGATATAAAGAGTAAATATAATGGACACAAATTCATGCATACAAAATTGAAAAGAAGGAAATTTATGGTGAAAAGATCTCATCATCGAAATACAGTTATTTGGAAATGGGAACATCACCTCTAATTCACACCATTTAATCTCTCATATTATCTTTTCATGTCTTAGCTCTCCACGCGGTAACCAATTTCGCCATTCGGACTCGGTTACGACTTTTTTGGGGTTAAAAGGTGTAAAGGGTAAAAATGGGAATGGATGGAATGTTCGGAATTGGAAAATTTCTTTATGATGTCCATTAGTGCTTTTTCGGGCATTTGCTCATTTTCTCTTTCTTTTTTTTCTATTTTCATTTTTTCCTTTTTTTTTTCTTTTTTTTTCTTTTTTTTTTTGCTAATTTTTTTTTTTCCATTTTTTTGTTGAGCATTTTTTTATCTGTTTTTCTCTTGCCCCTTTTTATGCGCACTTTGGATTTACTTGATGAATTTTCTCTATTTTCCCAATTCCGGGCTATTTGGGTTTTTCGGGTTATCAAACGAAAGGGAATATTTTATTAGGCTCAAATTGGGTTGCAAAGGGATAATTTTTTTTTAACAACTTTTTATGGCTAATATTTTTGGGTAACAAACGAGGGCCTACTTCATTGTCCAAATTGCTAATCACATTACCATATGCATCTCGAGATTAATTAAGTTTAGAGATATATTTTAGCACGAATTTCGAGATAACATTTCACACATTTCCCATAACCGATCAAAACAAAGGATTGAGATCATCAACGACTTATTAAAACGCTGAAAAGAACTTTGAGTTAATCATAAACTCGGATTGATTTAAAAACTCATAAAAAATTGAAAGGCTCGAAATCTCACCGGGTTGGACTAATCTCCACACTTATTCGTAAAGTCATCAATTTTCTTTCAATTTCCATCTTCGGTCAATTTTGGCTTAGTGCAATTGAGATTTAACAATTTGAGACTTTAAATAGAACAAAGGTGATATTTTTGAAAATTTTAAATTCCAATTTTTATTTATTTTGAAAAAATATTTTTGGCTTTTTCTAAATTTTTCAATTTTTTTTTTCTAAAAAAAAACACACACTTGGAAAGAACATGTGATCGAATCAATGAATCTAAACAATAAATGGGAAGAATATCCCACACCCCCTAACTTAAATGTTGCATTGTCCTCAATGCGAATCAAGAACCCAACATAAAGAGAGGAAAAGAAAGATATTACCCAAATGGAGCGATCCCTGATGAGTGCGAGTCCATTGAATCTACAAAACATGTTAGAACCAAGCATACAAAAAAATAACAATACTTGAACTAATTACTCTAAATGCAACAAGATACTATATAACACTTATACATGACTCAAAAATACAACAAAAATCACCCCAGACGCGTCGGGGGTGCGGCGACCTCACCTCTCTTTGTTCATTCAATCCCCATAAATGGGGTCCGACAGCCAGATTGTGTCGGCTTCTTTGACAATTGCTTCCAAATAGGGGTTGAGACGATGCCCATTAACTTTAAATGTGTTTCCCCCTTTCTCATCTATGAGTTCAACAGCTCCATGGGGAAATACTTCTTTCACAATGAATGGACTTGACCATCTTGACCGCAATTTTCTGGGAAACAAGTGCAACCTCGAGTTGTAGAGAAGTACTTTTTGTCCCGAATGAAACTCTTTCTTACGAATGATTCTGTCATGAGCTCGTTTCATTCGATCCTTGGATATTTTAGCACTTTCATACGCATCATTGCGTATTTCTTCCAACTCGTTCAACTGAAGTTTCCTTGTTTCACTAGCTTTATCCATATTGAAGTTCACCCTTTTGATAGCCCAATACGCTTTGTGTTCGATCTCAACCGAAAGATGACAAGATTTGCCATACACAAATCGAAATGGAGACATCCCAAGGGGATTCTTATGTGCGGTTCTATAGGCCCAAAGCGCATCATTTAATCTGATAGACCAATCTTTCCTATTAGGATCGACCGTCTTTTCCAAGATATTTTTGATTTCCCGATTAGCAAGCTCGGCTTGGCCATTCGATTGAGGGTGATAAGGTGTTCCAACTTTATGGACAATGCCATACTTCCGCATTAGTTTCTCCATAGGCCTATTGCAAAAATGAGTACCATTATCACTGATTATGGCCTTAGGCATACCAAAACGAGAAAGTATATTTTCTTGAATGAATTTTATCATCACTTTGCTATCATTCGTCCTTGTAGCTATCGCCTCAACCCATTTGGAGACGTAATCTACAGCAACGAGGATGTATAGAAAACCAAAAGAAGGTGGAAATGGGCCTATGAAATCAATACCCCAACAATCAAACAACTCCAATACTAGAATTGGGGTTAATGGCATCATGTCACGGCGAGTAATAGCACCCATTCTTTGGCATCTATCGCATGATTTACAAAAAGCATTCACATCCCGGAAGATTGTGGGACAATAAAGACCACTTTGAAGGATTTTCGCAGCAGTTTTATTTTTAGAGAAATGACCTCCACATGCTTCCGAATGACGGAATCGAATTACCCCTTGGATTTCCTCATCGAGTACACATCTCCGGATGATTTGATCAGCACAATACTTAAACAAATATGGATCATCATAAAAGAACATGCGTGACCATGTAATGAACTTTCTTCTCTCTTGCGGATTCCAATTAGATGGAAGAACTCTAGTGACAAGGTAATTGACTAAATCCGCAAACCAAGGGAGAGAAGAAGTAGCGAATAAATTTTCATCCGGAAAATACTCGTCTATGGGAATGGGATCAATAGGCACGTCGGACGAGAGGCGTGACAAATGGTCAGCGACGACGTTTTCTACTCCTTTCTTATCTTTAATCGAGAGATTAAACTCTTGTAAGAGTATGATCCACCTGATTAGACGGGGTTTGGCATCTTTCTTACTCAAGAGATATTTCAGTGCCGAATGATCAGTGAAGAAAACAATAGGCGGCCCAACAATGTAAGAGAGAAATTTGTCGAGAGCAAAAATGACTGCTAATAACTCTTTCTCTGTGGTAGAGTAATTAAGCTGAGGGCCAGATAATGTTCTGCTAGCATAGTAAATAACATGAGCTTTCTTATCTTTCCTCTGTCCAAGAACATCCCCAATCGCATAATCACTTGCATCACACATAAGCTCAAAGGGAAGTGACCAATCCGGAGCTTGCATGATAGGAGCGGAAATAAGCATGCTTTTAAGTTTATCAAAAGCTTCTTGACATGCTTGATTCCACTCAAATGGAGTTTCTTTCATAAGAAGATTACTCAAAGGTCTAGCGATGGCGCTAAAGTCTTTGATAAACCTTCTATAAAATCCATCATGGCCTAGAAAGGACCTCACATCTTTAAGTGATTTTGGCGGGGGTAACTTAGCTATTACGTCAATTTTTGCTCGATCAACTTCAATACCTCTAGATGAGACTATGTGACCTAAAACTACGCCCTCGGTAACCATAAAATGACATTTTTCCCAATTGAGGACTAAGTCTTTTTCCACACATCGGAATAGAACTCTTTCAAGATTAGCTAAACATTGGTCAAAATATGGATCAAAAATGCTAAAATCGTCCATGAACACCTCAAGACGTTTCTCAAGCATGTCGCTAAAGAGACTTAACATGCACCTTTGAAAAGTTGTTGGCGCATTACATAACCCAAATGGCATACGTTTATAGGCAAACGTACCAAACGGACATGTAAAAGTCGTCTTTTCTTGATCAAGTACATCCACTTCAATCTGATTGTATCCGGAATACCCATCTAGGAAACAATAGTAAGGATGGCCAGCCACTCGTTCAATCACTTGATCGATGAACGGTAAGGGAAAATGATCCTTTCAAGTTCCAGCATTGAGCTTTCGGTAGTCAATGCAAACACGCCACCCGGTGGTGGTGCGTTGAGGTATTAATTCTCCCTTAGCATTTTCAACCACGGTCATTCCTGATTTTTTTGGAACGACTTGAATTGGGCTCACCCATTTACTATCCGAAATGGGATAGATAATCCCAACATCTAGCAATTTGATTATTTCCGCTCTTACTACATCTTTCATGGTTGGGTTTAACCGCCTTTGCATCTCACGCGAGGGCTTCACTTATTCCTCAAGATGGATTTTATGGGTACAAATCAATGGACTTATACCCTTCAAATCTGCTATTGTCCAACCAAAAGCACTTATATGCTTTCTCAACACATCCAACAACATACCCTCTTGCCCTTTTTCTAGATGGGAAGACACAACAACAGGAAATGTATCATTCTCTCCTAAAAAAGCATATTTGACATGGGAGGGTAGTTTCTTCAACTCAAGACTAGGAAATCTATTTTCAGAGGGAACCATGGTTGTCTCCCTCGGAGGCAATTCTTCATACCTAGAAATCCAGCCAACATCTCTTAAACTCTCACCACTCTCTTCCTCTTGTAACCAAGTTTCAAACTCCTCCACCTCACACTCAAACTTAGTATAAGAGCTCTTTTTCTCACCACTTTGCACTAAACACACTTCCAACGCATCTCCTCCTATAATTTTTTTAATGTTCTCATCCACCACTTCTTCAATAAGATCAACCTCAAGAATCTCATCCTCCTCACCCATTTGGTTAGCGACATTGAAAATATTGGTCTCGAGAGTCATGTTTCCAAAAGTGAGTTGCATTTGGCCATTTCGTGTATTGATCAAAGCATTAGCAGTAGCTAAGAATGGACGGCCCAAAATTATTGGAACATGATTTCTCGTATGGGGAACAGGCTCAGTGTCCCAAATGACAAAATCAACAGGAAAGTAGAATGTGTCTACTTGCACTATCACGTCTTCTACAACCCCACGAAGCACTTTCACTGTTCTATCCGCTAACTGTAGAGTGATTCGGGTAGGTTTTAAATCACCTAAATCAAGCTGCTTATAGATGGAGTATGGAAGGATGTTTACACTCGCACCTAAATCAAGCAATGCTTTTTCCACTCTTTTTTCTCCTATGATGCATGAAATTGTAGGTGCACCTGGATCCTTGAATTTTGGTGGAAGATCATTGAGAAGCACCGAGCTCACATTTTGTGCCAAGAAAACATTCTTCTTTACCTTAAGCCGTCGTTTGACAGTCAAAATATCTTTGATAACCTTAGCATATGCTGGAATTTGTTGAATAGCATCAAGGAACGGAAAGTTCAATTTTACTTGCTTCAACACATCCAACACCTCGGTACGCGAAGCCCCTTTTGTGGGTGGCTCTAAGCGTTGAGGAAATGGAGCAACAGTAGGCAACTTGACTTCAATTTCAGGTTCAACTTCCTCATCTTTCAATTCCTTTTCTAAGGAAGGTTCTACATACTCGGGAGTTTCAGATTCCCTAGAAATTTCGGGTTCAACTCCATCATCGTTCACCTTTGGAAGCTTTGGTGATAGATCAATCACGCGGCCACTACGAAGAGTAGTAACAGCTTGACATTGTTCTTGCAAATCCGATGATGTGGAACCAACTGTGGATTGACCTTGAAGCGGAGGTCTTTGGCCTTGGGCTGGAAGTTTACCCTTCTCTTGAGTATTCATCGCAGATTGCAACCTAGAGATGTCAGTATGCATTTCAGCGAACATGCGATCATATTTAGCATCTCGCTCTTTTTGTGATTGGATGAATTGATTGAAATTATCTTCAAGAGTTATCCTAGGTGGAGCTACATACGGACCGGGAGGTGGTACCTGCATAGAATTTGGCATTGGAGGGGCCATTTGCTGAAATTGTGGAGGTGGTGGTAGAGTCATGTGTGGGTTAGGAACCATCCCACCTTGGGGTTGTCCATAATTGAACCCAGGATTCCTCTACGATTGATTATATGCATTTCCTTGCAGTGCATTATAATTTCCTCGAAAACCCCCTATTGCATCAACCTGTTCAGTGTACATTGCCTTGTATGCAGGAATGGTAGGACATCCTTCGGTAGAATGGCCTGCATTACAAATGGCACATACCTTCTCCTTTCCGGCTTGTACGGGTCCAGACACATCTCTCAATCGCATATCTAGCATATCTTTGAAATTCTTCTCCAATTTGTCAAATTTTCGATCCAACAAAGTGTCCTTGTCCAAGTGATAAATACTGGACACAGCAGGCAAGTTGTACACTTGTCGATTTCTATTTTGACTATTGGGATCAGAAGTATCCCATGCTTGGGTAGTTTCTGCCACATATTTTAAATGAGCCTCAGCATCGCTCGAACTTAGCTCCCCAAAAGGTCTCTCACACATGGTTTGAACAAGTTGTTTAGACGCTACAGTAAGGCCTTGATGGAAAAATGAAATCAGATGATGCTTTTCAAAACCATGATGGGGGCACGCATTAACTAACTCCTGATATCTCTCCCAACACTTATCAAAAGCCTCATTCTCATTTTGACGAAAAGCTTGAATTTGGGCTTTAACAGAATTGGTTTTATGTTGTGAAATTTTTTTTTATATAAACTTGGTTTGCATATCTTTCCATGATAACACAGAATTTGGGGGTAGGGACCATAACCAAGTTTTAGCTTTATCCTTTAAGGAAAAAGGGAAGAGCTTCAACCGGATCACATCTTGTGGACAAGCTTGGTCACCAAACGTTTCACACGTATCTTCAAATTCTCTAAGATGGAGATATGGTTTTTCAGAATCCATCCCATGAAATGTAGGAAGAAATTGGATCATACCATTCCGAAAGTGGAACTGACCGGCATTATACGGGAGTAAAATGCAACCATGGGTAACAGTTCTCTCCGGAAATAACAAATCTTTCATGGGAAGATATGGTATCTCATCCTCTTCAGCACCAACACCGACACTACCATGATCCGACATATTGCTACCGAAAGGTTCAGAATTCTCACTCCGGGTTTGACTCAATGAATTTCTTGTGATGGAATTATTAGGCGAAGGAGATGGAACCCAAAAAGGCAAAGACTCAGAATTTTCAGAACTTGCTTCGGCAATAGGATTTTCGTGAATTTGGGTGGGAGTGAATTCAGCATATAAGCACACAAAAAAAATGAAAAATATATTATTATTTATTTATTTTTTTTTTATTTTTTTTTAGAGAATGAAATCACTTGTAGATAAAAATAACTTTCTGGAAAATTTAACAATTTAGATCCCCGGCAACGGTGCCAAAAACTTTACGCGACTTAAAATTTGTCTCAAAAGTGCGTTCACTCTAGGCTCAAGTGTAAGCATGTCGCTCAAGTAGTAACCCGGTAAATCGGGATCGTATCCACAGGGATCGAGATTGCCAAATAATAATCAGAAAAATTATTAAATCTTGAAATGATTTCTCAAAAGAAACAAAAAGGTGATTAAAGATTGGGAAAATTTCTAATGAACTAAAAACTTTACTTAAGAGAAACAGACTGAAAATTTGCAAATAGATTTAGATCTGACAAATGGACGAAAATAGGGTAGGGTACAATCCCTCAATCCTTAACAAATTACCTTATAGAATACTAGAATTGTAAATTAAAATTATTGACTAGATCCGGTCTTTATAAATTCTAAGCATTACATATATGAGGGATCTAGCCCGCATCATATGAAATCAAAGATAGATATAAATAGGTGAATGATAAATCATAGTCGCAAAGCGTTCTTAAACATCTCAAGTACCTAGGGCAAGAGAGATTAAAAGATTGACAATGTTTGTATGATTTTCTTTCACGATTCAATCAATATTTTAATTTAACCTCTATTTTCTACATAAATAATTTGCCTTGGATTGAGTTCATGTACCCCAACCCTTGGGAATTTAGCTACTCATGATTTTTTTTGGGAAAACAATTTCATAACAATGCATATAATTGTAGATCTAAGAAATATGGTAAAAACAAAAATTACAAAACAAGAAAAGATGATTAAATAAAAATTGAGATTAAATAAGAGAAGGGAATTTGATACTTGAATTGAATTGAAGAATTGATACTTGAAATCTTCACTAGATGAACTTGAATCTTCAAACATACAAACTAGGGCTTTTCTAAGAGTATGAAAAACTAAAAAGGATTTCTAAAAAAATGAATTTCTCTCTCTAATTTCTAGTCCCCCTTTCTAGAATTCAACTCCTCTTGAAAATGAGGTAGGGCTTGGTCTTTTATAGCACCAAGTTACACGAATTTGGCATCAAATTTCGCTTGTGGAACAAGTTTTTGCCAACCAATCACCATAAAATCTGCATAATTAATGACAGAAATCCGCACATCCAGACTCTTCATTATCGCGCAACTTCAAAACATCGTAACTTCTTCACCGTAGCTCGGATTGAGGTGCCGTTTTTTCCAATATTATTGTAATTTAGAGATCTTCAACTTTCTAGTTGGCCCCACCTCTGGACTAAGGCTGAAAAATTACGAAAATGCCCTTCAACTCTCCATTTCTTAGTTTCTTTCACTGTTTTGAGTTCTCCTTTGCACTAACTTGCATGAAATACCTGTAAAACACATGAGAAATACACAAAACACGAAATAATTGCCAAAAAAGGTTAGTGGCATAAATAAGAGACAAATCCAAGCTAAATACACTGCACGGGATCATAAAAATACCAAAATTAAGGGGATAAATGTGAAGAATATGTGCCTAATCATAAAGTTAAAATTTTGACACCGGCCTAATAGGTTATTAGTAATTAAATGGATTTTTCGACAGTGATGCTAAGAATGATCCATATGAGACTCCTGTTTTAATTTATATTGGAGTGATCGCCCGGTATCTTATTAGGCGGGTTGTCACATCAGAGCGGTACTTGCAATTAAGTGTGTAGGCCTGGGAGATGGAACCCATAATTGTGGAGCGTTTGCAGTGTGAGGGCTATCGAGGTCGTACTCAACTATCGAGTTTTTGTCAATGTTGGTTGGAGTATTTTGGGGAGTTAGAGTGCGTTCGGGATTTTGCATTAATAGGCTTTTGAGAGATGAAGTATCTTTTGTGTTTTTTTGATTTTTTTTTTTTGTCGAAGTTTTAGATTAACGGAATCTAACCTACGTCTACCTAAGTCCCCGGCAACGGCGCTAAAAACTTGACGCGACTAAGAATATGTCTCTAAAATGTGTACTCTATAGGCTCAAGTGCAAGTCTGTCGCATTAGTAATAAACCAGGTAAGTCAGGATTGTCTCCACGGGGAAATAGGACGAGAAAATCGTGATGAGCGAAGGACAAATGGTTAACCTAAACTCAACTCTAAAAAGAACGAAAAGATGATTGAATTGCGAAAAATCCTACTGAGCAAAAGGAAACTAGATTAAGACTATGGAACTAACAAATTAAGCACGAATTTATAACTAAGAATCAAGTAATAAATATGAAGAGAAAAACAGGCCGAGAATACAATCCCTCAACCCTAGTGTGTGGCTAGTATAAAATTAATCGTAAATTTAAGTGAACCTAACTATGCATAAATTAACTACGTTGCATGAGAAAGAAATCATGATGAAAGTATACTGAAACATTCAACGAAATATTACAGAGAATGAAAATTAAATTAAAACTTGCAATCAAACCCGGAAATAATTGATCTTAAAGCACCAAATCAAAGTTATGTTCCTAGGTTATTCTTCTCCTTCTCTCTCTATCAAAAATTATTCAGAACCGTCTTTTCTAAGTCAATACAAAGATACAAATACGTTTTAGAAGAGTTTGTAACACATTAGGACTCTTTGGACCGATCAGATTTTAGGAAGAATTTCGCATCTCAGGCACCTCGAATCGGTTCGAAGGTACCCCGAACCGGTTTTCCCCCAAACCTATTCACTCCGTGGTTCGGGGAAATTCTCTGGTGTGTATCCTTCTTTCCTTCATTTCCACACTTAGACACTTTTCATGTTTTCTTTCTTTCTTTCTTGGATTTTTCTTCAACTTCAAGGGGTCATAACTCTTTCACTGTAGCTCGAATTTGGGTACCATTTTTTCCATTATTATCGTTGTTCCGAGATTTTAACTTTCCAGTGTATCTTCCTCTGGGATCAGGCTATAGAATTACCAAATTTTCGTTGAACTTGCCTTCCTAGCCTTTCTTTTATTGTTTTTATTTCTCTTTCTCATCGCTTGCATACTTTACCTTTAAAACACATAAGAGAGACACAAAACATGAAATACTTGCCAACGAAGGTTAGTAGAATAATTATGACTTAAGTCCATATCAATTGCACCACTCGAGTTCAAAAAGGTATCGAAATTAAGGGGATAAATATACAATAAATATGCCCGATCGGTCGACGACACTAAATTTTAACTTCCTGAACAGGTCGAGTTACATTACTTAGGATGAGCTACCTTGGCCGATGTGAAATCTTTCAACATCATAGTTAGCTATCCTGAGTGTAATGCTCAGTGCATCATGATGTGGGGTTCTTACTCCCAGCATGTCCTCATCTGTGAACACTATATTCTTGCTATAGTCAATATATTTTGCTCGCCGATGCTTCCCAGCTTGAGTTTTTGCTGGATCAATCTGAAAGGCTTGCATCACTGCTGTAATCTTTTTCACTTACATCCGAGCTATATTTCCTTGAATCTTTTGAGGTAGGATGCCCTATAAATTACCGCGAACTCATGGACGATGTCTTCCTCGAGCACGTTATCGGGCCTCTGATCTCCATTGGAAACTACCTTCTTTTCCTTTTAATCTACAAATTCACTTAAGTGTCCATCTTGAGCTAACTCTTCAAGGTGGGAATTGAGGGCTTTGTAATGATCAATTTTTTGCTCACCCTCCTTGTGGAAATCACATCTAAGTGCATTGTTCCACATGGAGGAGTCTCCCCCATCTTCTTGGGCCACTTGATGAACGGTTCATCCTCGATCTTTGCCAGAATCTTATAGATAGGTTCTCTAAAAACTATATTTATTGCTTGAAATGCCTTCGAGGCATCGTCCTTATTCTCATTCTTGTCGCTCCCCTTGCCGGTAACCTTGGCACGGCCATTTTCTCCTTCATTGAGATGGGTCACATCTTTAACTTTGGCATATTTTTCAATAAGAGCCATCAAGTCGTCGATGGTTGTGCCCTCCTTCTTAGTGAGGGACTAGCGTAAGAGACTGGAACTGGGTAAGCCAATCTCGAAGCATGCAATGATAACCTACTTTGAGCAGTCCTCAACCTCGTTGAACACTTCCCAATACCTCTTCACGTATTCTTTGAGGTTTTCTTAGGGATTTTTATTCACTATCAACACAGAATCCATCCTCTTAGGATGGGAGTTGCTAGTAATGAAATGAGCTATGAAGAGCGCTGCCATAGACTCGAAGTTACTAATGGATCTGTGGGGGAGTTTCTCGAACCACTTTTGGGCCATATCGTGCAAGATCGACGGGAAAATTCATCACATCAATGCGTCCTTGTGGTTCCAAAGGGTCATAGCTTACCTGTATTATTTTACATGGTCGATGGGGTCAGTCTTTCCATCATAGATCTTGAACCTGGGCATTGCGAACTTCTTAGGGGCTTCCTCTTATTCTATTGGCCTCAAAAAAGGGGACTTCATCTAGGTCCTGAGCGCTCACCTGGCTAGATCTCTTATCCATCTGGGACCCCAATGTGCTTGTGTTGGTCCATCCCTCTCTGGACCAAGTTCCCTATATCGTCGTTCCTTTGTCCTGGGTTCCTGTAAAAGAAAGATAATTATTGTGGATCGGACCAGTCATCATCTTACTCGTGTCCCTCAATTCTTTGAGACCAACACCTTGGGCTCCCTCCTAAGCTGCGGGATCTACTTGCGTGAGGCTTAAGAGTTCTATAATGGCATTTCCTCATGTTACGATGGAGCTCTCTCTCCATCCTCTTTAGTCGCCTCTTCAGGCAAGTATTTTTGACTTTCTGCTTGGGAGTAGCTTCCTCCTGCTCCTGGAGCCTGGCCTCATAAGCGTCGATCAACCTGAAAATCTATGTAGACCTATATGGACCCTGGCTTTCTTTCGAGGCTTATCATTTTGGGTAGAGCCTTGGGTTTGAGCGACAAACTTTAGATCTAAACCTATGAGGGATAGGCTAATCTTGGATGCCCCCCGCTTGAGGGGCATTGCTGCTGTGATCAGACATTGCAAGTCTCAGTTGGTGAAAGCTTCCTTAAAGGAAAACAATTGCTTCCCACTAACGAAACCAATTATGGTGACAAATATCTCAACACAAATAATAATAAAAGATAATCACTGTAAAGAATAGAATAGTAAAGATCGCATTTACAACACAAAGATATACGTGGTTCGGCAAATTGCTTATGTCCACGAAGAGGTCTACTGTTATATATTAAGTAACTCTCAAGAGAGGCACTACATCAACACTGGTGATTGGTCATGGCCAAAATCCCTGACCAAAACTGTGGGTCGCGGACTTGGGCTGTGACCATTTTCGTGGGTCGCATCCTAAGTCCGTGACCAAAAAAGGGTCACGACCAAGAGGGGTCACGGCAGATGGTCGCGGACTTGGGGCGTGACCCATGCCGTGACGGGTCGCGGCCCTCATCCATGACCCACAACCGTGACAAATTGGTCACGGCCAAAGTCCGCGACCCACTACCGTGACAAAAAAATAAAAAATAAATTGTTCGTGACCCTCATCCGTGACCCACAACCGTGACAAATTGGTCGTGGCCAAAGTCTGCGACCCACAACCGTGACCAAAAAAAATAAAAAATAAATGGTCGCGGCCCAAGTCCGTGACCCACAACCGTGACGAAAAAAAAGGAAAAAAAATGGTCGCGGACTTTAGCCGCAACCATTTTTATGCGCGACGAAAAAAAAAATGGTCAGGGACAAAGTCCATGACCATATTTAACTATAGTTTAAAAAAATGTATTTTTTTGTCCAATCCTAAAATTGGGGGTCATGTGAGTGCACCGTCGGTTTCTACGTGAACGTTGTATGCGTACGGGGTGTTACAAATATTTATTATTAGCAAAACGATAAAAAAAATCACAAATTGTGAATCGAGAACGTTGTTAATAAACAAATATATATACAAACTTAAAACTATTACACGTTTTAATAATTCACAGACCAAAATAAAAATTGGGCAGAGTTTCCTCTATTTTCTTGACATTCCAAACCCTATAAATATAAAACCTGCCTATTATAAAGCCCGCACGGCCATAAAATTCAGCAATAAAATTATAAAATCTCGCACGACCATAAAACTAAACAATAAAAGCCCGCACGGCTGTAACACATAAAAAACAAAATCCTAAATGTCCACAACATATAAACAATCTTCATGATGTAAACCATTGCCTCCTTCATTTGTTCTGCGTGCAAAAATCCTACAAATGATAGAATACAAAAAAATAATATCAGTAACCAAGTAGTTTCACAAAAAATTTAATCAAGCTGAAAAATTGCATATATGAGTTAAAATTATCAACATATCAATATTTTTATGCCTAAGTCTAGAAATATACAAATTATCATCGTATTCTAAAAATGGGAGTCCCACGGCTACGTGGTCAGTTCCTACGAGTTATATTGGTCCATTGGGAGTTGTTGGTGCCACCCACGGGGTCATTCGAGGTCTGTTTTGAGTTTTCATCCTCTAACATCATGTTTTTAAACTTAAGTCTAGAAATATGAAAATTATCGTCGTATTCTTAAACCGGGAGTCCCGCGGCTGCTTGGTCAGTTCCTACGAGTTATATTGGTCCCGTGGGAGGTGTAGGTGCCAACCAAGGGGCCGTTCGGCGGATGTTTCGAGTTTTCACCCTCTGACGCCTTATTTTTAGGCCTAAGTTTAAAAATATGCAAATTATCGTCATATTCTCAAAATGGGAGACCCGCGACTGGGGGGTCAGTTCTTACGAGTAACATTGGTCCCGTAGGAGGTGTTGGTGCCACCCATGGAGTCGTTCGGGGGTTGTTTCGAGTTTTCATCCTCTAACGCCATGTTTTGCTTAAGTCTAGAAATATCCAAATTATCGTCGTATTCTCAAACCGGGAGTCTCGCGACTGCGCGGTCAGTTCCTACGAGTTACATTGGTCCCTTGGGAGGTGTTGGTGGCACCCACAGGGTCGTTCGGGGGCTTTTTTTGGTTTTCGACCTCTAACGCCATGTTTTTAAGCCTAAGTCTAGAAATATGTAAATTAGCATCGTATTCTTAAATCGGGAGTCCAACAGCTGCGTGGTCAGTTCCTACGAGTTACATTGGTCACGTGGGAGGTGTTATGCCACCCACGAGGCCATTCGGGGGCTGTTTCAGGTTTTCACCCTCTAACCCCATGTTTTTAAGCCTAAGTCTAGAAATATACGAATTATCATCGTATTCTCAAACCGAGAAACCCACAACTGCGGGGCCAGTTCCTACGAGTTACATTGGTCCCGTGGGAGGTGTTAGTGCCACCCACGGGGCCGTTCGGGGGCTGTTTCGAGTTTTCACCCTCTAACGCCATGTTTTGCTTAAGTCTAGAAATATGAAAATTATCGTCGTATTCTCAAATCAGGAGTCTCACGGCTGCGCGGTCAGTTTCTTCGAGTTACATAGGTCCCGTGGGAGGTGTTAGTACCACCCATGGAGCCGTTCGGTGGCTGTTTTGGGTTTTCACCCTCAAACGCCATACCTTTAAGCCTAAGTCTAGAAATATGCAAATTATCATTGTATTCTCAAATTGGTAGTCTCGGAGCTATATGGTCAGTTCCTACGAGTTACATTGGTCCCGTGGTAGGTGTTGGTGCCACCCACGGTGCCGTTCGGGGGCTGTTCATCCTCTAACGCCATGTTTTTAAGCCTAAGTCTAGAAATATGCAAATTATCGTCGTATTCTCAAATCGGGAGACCCGCGACTGCGGGGTCAGTTCCTACGAGTTACATTGGTCCCGTGGGTGGTGTTGGTGCCACCCACGGGGCCGTTCGGGAGTTATTTCGGGTTTTCACCCTCTAATGCCATGTTTTTATGCCTAAGTCTAGAAATATGCAAATTATCGTCGTATTATCAAATTGAGAGTCCCGTGATCGTGCGGTTAATTACTACGTGTTAAATTGGTCCCGTGAGAGGTGTTGGTTCCTCTCACATGACCGTACGAGGGTTGTTTCGTGTTTTCACCCTCTAACGCCTTGTTTTCAAGCTTAAGTCCTCATATTTTTAAATTATCGTCGTATTCTCAAATTGGGAGTCCCATTATCGCGTGGTCAATTCCTACGTGTTACATTGGTCTCGTGAGAGGTGTTGGTGCCTCTCACGGGACTATACGGGGGTAATTTTGTGTTTTCCCCTTCTAACGTCTTTTTTCAAGCTTAAGTCCTCATATTTTCAAATTATCGTTGTATTCTCAAACCGGGAGTCCCATTATCGCACGGTCAGTTCTTACTTGTTACATTGGCCCCGTGAGAGGTGTTGGTACCTCTCATGGGACCGTACGAGGGTTGTTTCGAGTTTTCACCCTCTAATGCCTTGTTTTCAAGCTTAAGTCCTCATATTTTGAAATTATGGTCGTATTCTCAAACCGGGAGTCCCGTTATCACGCGGTCAGTTTCTATGTGTTACATTAGTCCCGTTAGAGGTGTTGGTGCCTCTCACGGGACCGTACGGGGGCTGTTTCATATATTCCCCCTTCTAACGCCTTGTTTTCAAGCTATATAGCAGCTATATATGGCCGTATATAGCTGCTATATATGAATCTATATAGCAGCTATATATGGCCGTTTATAGCAGCTAAATATGGCCGTATATAGCTTCTATATATGAGCCTATATAGCAGCTATATATGTCCATATATAGCAACTATATATGGCCATATATAGCTGCCATATAGGCCCATATATAGTTGTTATATAGGCTCATATATAGGAGTTATATATGGCCATATATAGCTTCTATATACGGCCATATATAGCAGCTATATATGGACTTATATAGCTGCTATATATGAGCCTATATAGCAGTTATATATGGCCATATATAACAGCTATATATAGCCATATATAACAGCTATATATGAGCCTATATATGGCAGCTATATATGAGCCTATATAGCTGCTCGGGAGGGTTAAAGACCTCAACTAACATTGATAATTCCTTCGAATCTTTCACATAAATTTTGACATTTATATGTGAAAGATTAACTCTTGGCAGCAATCTCAGATGATCAATAATGGTATTCAGCAAGTTATCCTTAATATAACTCATCCTCTCTTTCCTAACTCATTCTGCATTTCTTTAGTATATGCAAAATGTTGTAAGGTAGAAAGATCATCTTTATGGGAAGGCTTAATGATTAATATGTCAATGATTTATGAAAATAGATAAAATATTAATATGTGACACCCCGACTAATTAAAATACCGGGTAGCTACTTCTTTATTAAATTAATATAAAATGCCAAGTTGGTTCAATTCATAGCATCATTGTCGAAAACGTTTTATTAATTACTAGCCACCTAATATTTAAAAAGTGAGTTGTCAATTTTAATTAAATTCGATTAACAGGCAATACTTAAATTATGAAATGCTAACATAACCACCACAACATAATGACAATAGAATAACCATAAAATAGTAATGAGTCTGGAGGGATACTCCTCACAACAATCCAAATACAGGAATAAACAAATACTAAGTCTGCATCACTAAATTAATTACAACCCAAAAATCTAATATAACTGGATAATAAAAGTGTCTAAAGGAAATGGGGCGACATGCTCAACAAATGAGGAAAATCTAGAGTCGAGATCGAAAGTGGAGGCGTCTATTGATAAGATCCTGTAACTTCCACAGCATCTACAGTACGTCACCTGAATGGAACTCCCATGCTTGGTGTCCTTGTGGTTGGGCACCTAAAAGACTTTTACAAGAAAATATATTTGAAAGCAAACGGGTCAGATCCTGATTGTGGAAAACAATTTAAAATATAGCAAGTGTTTTAATGAAAATAAAACAATGAATGCAAAATACATGTTAGGACGTGCTCTCACATGAAATACTCACCTCTCGACTATTTGTGCACTCCTAACGCACCCGTACCCATTCTAGTGATTCTCATATCTAACTAGTCCTAAATAAATTCTAACATTTCTATACGATTCACGCTTTAATTCCAACATCATCAATTAAATAGAGAGCTTTACATTAATTCTCGTTTTCCCAATTATTAGCATTACTAATATACTAGAGATCATCCACTTTATCTTTACACAACGTTGCTATAATTATACTCACATTTAATCAAGACAGTTCATTTCAATTAACAGTATAATATTCTCATCATAAATATACATTACTAGCACCCCGAGACTAAATTGCGGTGCACACATACTCTTCTATCCAATCCCGATACATCACGTACATAAGGACCACGTATTCCGAATCTCTCAGGATTCGTTTTCAATGAATAACAATCACAAACAATGGAGGCGAACGTAGTTCACATCACATGGGTCACGCACATACCTACGCTCCCATGATCAGCATACTTATTAACTTCTCAATAAGTCCTTCTCTGACCTATGTCCTCGAGGTACCAATCTAAATCCCCCCCCCCCTAGGCACACAAAGATTAGATGGCCCTAATCGAACGAAACCTCCCATGATAGCAAGTATGGTAGGTATGTTATACACATAAAACTACATATACTAAGCATTCGCACATCTTAGATATCTCGTATTATTAATATATGTATACTTCTCGTTCTTATACCTTAATTTAATGTTATACGATCACAAGTCCCCGATTTTGCATATTAACGTTATCAACCCTTCTCACGTCGTAATTAGGTACTCGTTTCCTACTCCACAGTTGGCATTCGATTTTATTATAAGGTTCTAAGTTCTACTCCTCAACGTACCCCAATTCTCACAATTATACCCACAAATCAATGAGGGAGGTTAATACTCCAATTAAATAAGTCTACGGGACATTAGAAATGAAATATGGCCAAAAAGGCCATTTTGTCACGTTCGAACGAGGTCATTCGAACGAGTTCGTTAGAACGAAAGGCTTTGAACGAACTACCAACTCGTTAGAAGGGACACTGTCATCTCGTTAGAAGCTCGTTCGAACGAGTTCGTTCGAACGACCTGGGCAGGTCTTCTAACGAGATTACAGTTTTCGCCCAGAAATTTCCCCAATTAGTTTTTCTTCAATTTGTCACCCTTAAATCCATACTACGATCATCCCAAAGGAGTTTTAACGTACATAAACTACTCTAAGTTATCCTAGGTCACTATTTAACATATATTTGGTGTCAATTCTTCCTAAATTAACATGAAATCATCAAACTTCTCAAATCTTGTCTCAATCCCTATTAACATGAAACCATAATTTTAATGTCTACAATTGCTTCCTCATAAATCCGTTTTTAAACCATCATAAGGTATATTTTGGATATGACATTCATCCAATAACATCCTACATGCAATCCCTATATCATATTATGAATTCTACCTCCAATTTCATGGGTTTTCATCAAACTTCCAATATAAGACAAATATTCAATTCTAAGCATGGAAGAAACATTCACTTGAAATTAATGTAATTAAACCACTTGCCTTCGATGTTCTGATTTGATGTTGAATAATTGAATGTTGATTCTCCTCCCTCTCTCTACAAATTTCTTCCAAAGGTGGTGATGGTGGCTAGGGTTTCCTTTTTGGAACTTCTTCCAACTGCCCCCTATAACTCCCGTAGCCCTCTAACTTCCCAAATGCCGATAATGGCTTAGTGGCTTCTTTTCTAATATAAAAATAACCTCTAAAATTCGTGGGTTTTAATTTCCCTATTTTTAAAATTACCAAACTATCCTTTTGGGTTGTCGGTGTGGCCTAAAATATTCCGGGACCCAAACTAAACTCCCGGTTAGTGTTTTTTGACTATTTCGACCCTTCCGGACACGTTGGTGCACTCAAAATGACCATTCGGTTGATAAAAATAAAATTCACTTTTTAATTCAATTAATTACATTCCTGACGCGACTGACATGCGCGTCCCAGTTAAATTTTCTAATTTGCCGTATATCTACCTCGTGACAATTTAGATATCATCAATACTCATGTATTAACATACATACTCGGAAATAATAAATTTTTAACATCATAATCAAATACCAACTCACATCTCGTTAGTATTTATACCCGGATTAATTTCCAATTAATTCAATTAATCCCTTAAATAAATATCAATAAAATTACGGGGTATTACATAATATGTCAATGTTAATATTTCAATCATAAATAACATCACAAATTGGATAAAATTTGTACAAATTTGATATAAATGGTATAAATTTATTGACCTTAATAATTAAAATAAAATCTAGAATGAGTTGTTTGATATCGTTCGAGACGACCGATATATTATCGATATTGTCCGAGTCGATGGCATATCGTCAATATAGTCCAATTCAAGCCAAGAACGCCTCTTACTCAACTCATGTCAAGTTATCGAAACAGTATGCCCCGAAACCGAATCAACTCGTTATCGGCCAATAATTTGAACGATAATCACCATACAACTTTAGACATCACTACCAGTAACTTCCACACATTATGTGATGTTTAAGTCTAGTTGTGAATCACCTTTGTTGATTTCCACAGTAATTGTATCTAAATTTAACTTCTTATTCTTCTCGTCTTCTACTTGTCTACAGTGATTGTGTATTGGGTCAATAGCCTTGATGGATTTAAGACTAGATAATGAAAAGATATTTTATAAAAATATATAAACAAAGTGAAGTATAATATCACTTCCTACAGAAGAAATATTTAGTACCCTATCAAATAATGAAATGCTATCATTTGTAAATGATAAAAGTGTTTACCTGGACATCATCATTAAACATTTTGTAAGTATTCCTATAGCGCTGCAATAACTTGAAGGCCCACTTGCTTTGAAAATTTTCAAACTGTATGAAATCAAGTCAAATTAATATCTTCTCGGGAAAAAAGGAAAAAAAGGTATTTTTTTCTTCTTTTGGTCGAACATTGATGTTACTTGATTATGTAGTTCAGACATTAAGAAAAGGCGAGGATAAGCTAGATCAGAGAACTGAGACTATCAATTGATCCCAAATAGAATTTGAACGTAATACCAATCATAAGGAACTAAATGCTATTTAATGAGTATGGTAAGGTTGTATAAGATCAACTTAACTAGTAAGAGTGAAACTATTGAACAAACTAGAGAGTCCATTTCTATCCTACTTGCCAACGTTGAAAAAAAGGAATTCAATGTATTACTACCGCAGAACATGAACGAATTAAATTCACCTGAACAATCACGTGAGGCCAACGAGTGAACACATCCCCCATGAATTCGTCAATAACTGCAATATACTCTTCTCCTTCAAGGCGATGTTCTTGCAATCCCAAGTCTAGACAAAAAATAAAAAGATTATTAATTATTTGAACAAATATTTAGGAGTCGAGATAACTATTGCCACTAATGTCATCTATGCTACTACTCTTGTTCCTAGAGGCTTTAATTGTAGTGAGTCAAATTGACGCCCAATGAACAACTTAATCAAAGCATATTATATAACATTGACATATTAATCATTTGCATATTGGGGGAACCATCACGAACTCAGTGTTTAACTAATATTAAACATGCAGGTACTTATTCACACAAAAAACAGATCTAAGACACTGTTTAAAAAAAATTCTACACACTCATATACACACAAAGAAAACAAATCAAAGAAAGAAAATATTTTAAAAATTGGATCCAAACTTATTTTATTAACACAAAAGTTAACTTCTCAAATCAGGTCTAAAAATATACCAACAATGATTTTAAAAAAATCAAAACGAGTCAGATCAATGCTTAAGAAATTTCAAGAAATAGATATTTAAAATATAACCGGCAAGAAAAACACATCGTAGTAGTGGATCGCTATTCTAACAAAAATGTCCAAGTCACATAATATTGCTAACAAAAATGGTTAATATGCACAATAATTTCAGATAAGAAAATAGAACTAAGTTTTCGAAAACGAAACCCTAAATATCAGATCTAAACTCTCATAAGCATTTAATAAAAATCCAGAAGATCAAATTGGGAAATGATCGGACCTCCCTTACGTTGTGTAAAAGAAAACCCCTCTCTCGTACAGCCAAAACTGTGATCTTTTACTGAATAGACCCACAGGAGATTAGTTGCATCAGCATATGCGAGGCTTTGAGCTTTGCATGGGACGGGACCTGAAATTCCTCCCTTTCGAGATTTCTAAATTTGTTCAACTTACTAACATCTGCTCTGATTAGAGATTCCAAAGATTCAATTTTACCAGCCGATGGTGATACGCTGGATGAAGAAGGCAGTGGGGAACTTGAATCCCTGCAAATCTCATAAGTTTCTTTCACACACGGGACATTGTTTTGATGAGTTTCATTGCTTTTCGGGTCTATTGACGCCTCATTAGTTGAAACTCCTTTTGTACAAGTTTCTCGAGTACTATTACTTCTGCTTGTAAGACCCTCAGTTTGAGTGGATGCATCAACCAAACTTTCTCTCTTGTAAACCTTGTACTCTGCCAAGCTTAGAGAACCAGCCCAAGAGGAATTTTTCCCATCTCTAGACTCTGGAGACACATCCGATGAACCTGAACATTGAACTGGAGGAGAGAGTTCACCATCCAGAGAATGTTTCGTCTCTCTTCCACTCATGCTCACGGAAGAAGAATTATCTTGGCTTCTGAAAGATGCTGGCTCTAGTAATTATTTTAGATTTTGTGTTGTTGTATTTAAAACAGGACTTAAACCACCTTGAAACAGAAAACCCAGTTCTCATGTTATGATTAATTTTGTTAGCATCTGACTGATTGCTCATAAAATGAAGAAAGCATGAAAACAAACAATAGAATTCCAACCCTATGCTACTGATTCAATCACCCAAGTTCTAACAATCCTGGAGAGTATCAAAAAACCTTTTTGAAACTTTTCATTCAGTTAATTCCTCTTTCTTAATAATTCCAAACTAAAGGAGAAGAATTTCTTGTTTATTCTGTAACAGGAATTTTCGAACACTTTCAAAGAAACTCCCCAATTTATCAAACCCGAAACATGTTCTAGAATAGAAAACCTCAAGCATAATTCAACAAGGCTTGATTCTTTCACTTTCATACACTTTCTAAGGGACCCTAAACATGTTTCAGAACAAAATACCACAAAAGTAATTCAACTAGGTTTGATTCTTTCGCTTTCATACACTTTCTAAGGGACCAAACATCGTTTTCCTTACACACACAAACACAAACACATATTACCTATGCATATAACCCATAAACATCTAATTAACTGAATTGGATTCATCAAAGAGCTCAGACCCTTTAAGAACATATTCATTCCCATGAGCAGGAAGAATTAAGTCATCCTCACAAAGATCATGCCACACAAACCCATTCTTGTAGCTTCTGCTTCAACAACAAAACCAAAATTAATTTCACACAAACCAAACCTAAAAAAGAAAAAAAAAATCATTTTGACAAAACCCCAGTTTAAAAAAGAATTCTTTGAATATTAACTTAACCTCCTACGAGACCAGGGGTACATAGAAGCCATGCCTCTCCCTCTCACCACATTAAGCTTATCAATCACATTTGAACAACACATAAACCATCAGAAAAATAATTCTAATTCAATTTCAATAAATACACGTATCTATTATCTACAATATGTATGTACCTTTTAAGTAAAGACCTTCAGATAAAGAAACTGAAACCTCAATAAAATGAGGATTTCAAGCTGTGTATTTCTAGACAAATAATAGACAACAGGCACTTTCCGGCTCACACTTTTGCTCTCTCCGGACTAACTTGACGGTATTTTTTCAAATGATCTACCCTTCCGGACGTTGTGTTATGAATCAAAAACGAAAACATCAAGGCAACGAAAAACTTAGAAACCCAAATCCAAGTCAAAACCTAAATATGAACCTAAACTTGAATATGTAGAAATACCTCAATTTTTAGAGAGAGAGAGAAGTGTTTGACGAGAGAGAAAGAAGGCATAACTTCGTCTTTGACGAGAGAGAAGCCATCAGCATTGGGGAAATGCCATCAGCAAATAGGGGGAAATGAAAATGAGGCGCCTATTTTCTTTTTTAGGAGTGATACGATCACGGCCTAAGTCGTGACCCACCATCGCGGCACATTAGTTCACCATCCTGTACCTAGAACGACGAATGGTCACAGCCTACAGCCGTGACCCCATGCACGACCAACAATAGATATTTCATTGAGCGATGGTCACGGCCCATAGCCATGATCCACACCAAAAAATGGTCACGGCCCCCAGCCGTGACCCATATGCATATATTTTTGTGCTTCATTATGGCTTTGGTCACGGACCAAGTTCGTGACCCATCCGCGATCAAGCTAGGAGGGAATTTTAGCGCGTGTTTGGTGCCAAGATGGTCACGATCGGGTCACGGCCCAAGTCTGTAACCCACAGTGGTCAGAGATTTGGGTCGTGACAACTTCCAGAGCATCGATAATTTAGTGTGGTAAGAAATATGGTCATGCCAATTATTGAATTGGTCACGGCCCAAGTCCGCGACCAGCTAGTCGCGGACTTGGGCCGTGACCCACTAGGCGTGACCATTCGCATGATTTGGTGTAGTGAGGTTTTTTTTTGCATGCCCTTTGCCTTGGGCCAGGGGTATAATATATATTCCATAAAAGGGAGAGAGGGGCACTGGTTACTTCCCCGCTAACCCACTATCCCTTGAATATAACCTTCGAGATTCTTGGGGATAGAATGGGTCAAACTCTTAGTTCTAACCATTATTACTTAAAGCATCGATTATTTGGGCCGAACATCTCTTATTCCAAGATGGGATTTGTTCGGATACTATTATGGGACTAAAATATAAATAAGGTACCCACAATATGTTACCCAAAGGTCTATTCAAGAAAACTCTAAGAGACATCCATTGAGGAAAGTGAAAGATTTCTCTAGGAGAGGAAGGGTTATTCTAGGAAAACCAAGCGACAAAGGCACCTTACACCACCACCGCCGCCACCGGGGAGTGACTGAAAAAGAGATAAACACCACAGCATCATCTTCACCAAAGGTTCAGACCTAATAAATAAAAGGCAAGTGTTTTAACTCTTGCAATCTATGGCATGCATGTTGTCCATGGTAGATAGAAAAAAAAAATTGTTTTTTTTAAGTTTTATAAATCAAAGATGAGTTTTGATGATTTTAATCTAATCCTTGAAATGAAAACCATGTAAGATTAATCCCTTATTGATATTAGAATTAACATCACGAAACTTGAGTTTATTTGATGAAGAAATTTGGGGTTTATACGTGTTCTTGAGTAAGAATGATAAAATGCAGATTTTCTGAATTAAAATGGGATTAGCATGATTAATGGAAATTTCATGATGATTTTATTATGATTTGATGTTATAAATCATGTACATACTTGAGTATATCATTTTGGATGAATTATAAGGAGTTTGGGATTATTTGGTAGAGGTTTTGAGGATGAAATATGTTACAACCCGTAGCAGAAATATGTAGAAAAAGGACGAACATTGTATGATAATTTTAGGACTATTTTAATCATAAATTGTTAGTGTACCCACAAGTTCTTGTATAAAATCACGTTATGCACAACTTTGTGGTTTCAAGTTTTTTCAAAATCGGAGCAGAAAAGCCATAAATTATAATTTTATATTTCTGGACATTTTGAAACTTTATCGAGAAAAAAATTTATTGGGAATTAAAATATAATTCGGGCCTTTTATAATGAGTCTGGGTTTTGGATCAATAAGTATGGGTTGATGGTAGCTATCAAAATCATTAATTAAATCATTTCGATTAACAAGAGATGTTAGGGGTAATGGGAAATGTGAATTACTAGTTTATGGAATAAACTTGAAATTTACTACGTGTGGGATTTGTATATGGAATGCAAGTATACCCATTTGTTGATATATATACATAGGTGGATCGAATACCTATAATATAATTTAGGGTTAAAATGCCATGATACGTAGGATATTTGAGATACAAGTATACTACTTATGAGACTTGTAATATGGGATATATATATATATATATGTGTGTGTGTGTGTGTGTGTGTGTGTGTGTGTGTGTGTGTGTGTTTTGTGTGTGTGTGTGTGTGCGTGTGTGTACATATGTGATGATTTATGTGTATGACATACCTAGCCTACTTGCTATCGACGGGAGGTTTGCGCGTTGACGATAGTCATATCTTGATGAGCCTTTGGGGAGATTTTTTACTTGTGTCTCAAAATATAGAACCTAGGTAGAGGCTATCTGTGATAATGATAGTGATGGAGGTCATACGTGTGCGTAGCCTATAGGCTTGGAACTATATTCGCCTCCAATATGTGTGATTTTTTATGATGGTTCGAGTGAGATACTGAACCAATGGTTTTTTTTATGGTGAAAAGATGTACTCGGACATGATAGAAAAGTATGCATGCACCGCAGCTGAGTCTCGGGGTGCAGTGTTGTATATATATATATAGTAGAGTGAATGCATATATATACTTGTGATATTATCTAATGTGTGAATTAAGTAGACATGAATGATAATGAAATCTGAAATGAATTAAGTTGGTGAACACTTAATTATATTAAATTGAAAAAGTTCTTATCCATGTTAAAGAGAAATGGGATATATATGTATTACTTATATTGTGAGACAAATACGTGGGAACAATATTGGGATAAGTCTAGATGTTAGACTGGATATAACTAGTTAGCAAGGGAATAGTAACTAGTATGGTTTGAAGGTATGTTAGGCCGGCACACTAGATGAGAGGTGAGAATCTCAAGAGAGAGTTCGAGAATCTAACATGTACATAATAATTTCTTAATTTGCACTTGTGAATCACTTACTATTTTTAAAAATATTTTACCTTTGGGCTCTGACCCTTTTTCTTGCACATTCTCGCCTCCCTTGTATCTTCTATATTAGGTGTCCAGTCACAGGAACACCAAGCATAGAGGATTGAATACTTGACGTATTATGGATGCTATGGAGTTTCAGACTATGCTTATATGCTTTCATTCTCTTGATTTATACATCCATAGCAGTTAGTTCTTGTGGGGCATGTCGCCCAAGGATTCTAGTTATTTCGAATCTATCTCAGACAGTGGTATTACTTATGTCAGTTTTGATACATTCAGTTTATTTGGATTGTTGTATTGAGAAATTTAAATTGTGGAGTTTATTCCAGTTACATTTAATTCAGTTGTGATGTTACTTATCTATTATGCATTGTTGTGGAATGGAATACATGAGATTGTTTGTAATGGTAAAATGAGATTGTATTAAATTAAAATTTGAAAGTTTTTTTAACACCAGCTTAATTGAGCATTAGGTGATTGACAAAAAGAAAATATTTTTCGACAGTGATACTAAGAATGAAGCAATTGTATACTCTGATTTAATTGGGTATAGGACTCATCACCCGGTATTTAATTGAGCGGTGTGTTACCATCATGAGGGACATCCTGAATGCAGTTTTTATTAAGAAAATATGTTGCTGCCATAATAGAACCATGAGCGGCTGAAAGAAGGGAGGTAATCATGAGCGGATATCAAGAAATTCCTAAAGTTAGGAGTTTTATGAACCACCCCTTCAAGGGTGAAATTAGAAAATGCCTCTAAGTATAAGTCTTATGGCAAGAGGCTAGTTGGAAACTCGGGATTTATGTGCCATGATTATACCCAAATTGTCTTCTGACCTGCTAGAAGTGATAAAAGTCAACTCATTGCCCAAGATCTATCAAGAAGTGTAATATATATTGGAGGAAAAAATCCATCACATAGATGTGAGGGAAATAACTCACTAACTCGACATAGGCTGGGGAAAATAAAGTCCCGGGATAGACAGAATGGAAACATCAAAAGAACATACCACCAACTCATTTTAAGTAAGGGCGGAAGGAAAATTTATCTATCTTATCCAAAATTAAACTATGTGAATTCTTAGGGGGTTTTTTGTGCCACTTATCAATTCGACCAGACTAGCTATGAAATGAGAGAGGCCGAAGGGCCCAGTTGGGGAACTGCTCAAAAAGAAAACCCATTAATAAGAAAAATTTAACATAATTTATCATATCGAAGAGATCCTGCAAACGATCCATGTCAATATGGGTATGATCCATCCAAGTATAAACGGATCAGAAGGTAAGAACAGCAATGGAGACATTCCTCCCACGAGAAAGTCTCATAGCCAGGCGAAAAAGTAGCTCACGAGGGGAGTAATTTGGCCTCCCTTGAAATAAAGAAAGCAGTCAAGTGGTTCTTAGAATTGTGTTTTGGACCATCTTAGCTCCTGGGAGCTTTAGTTGGGGCCTCTTCCCTATGTATTTCCTTATTTTCTTTGAACCAATAATATTGCCATTTGGGAAAATAGTGATTTCTCACCATAGTTTGGGTGAGAGAAACATAGAGAGAATAATCAGATAGAGCTTAGTGGAGCTCGTATCACATTTTTCACTCGAGGGAGTCCTCATAACCTTCAATAAATATGGTTTCCCAAAATAAGTAAACAATTTATCTCGCAGATATCCTCCAAAGTAATAGAGAATTAGCCCCAACTAGTGATAAAAGTAAAGGAGACCACACTCCAACAAGAGAGTAGAACATTATATGCACTGGTATTTTTGGAGATGATGAAGTCTTGAGGCTAGTGATCGCTCGAGTTAGTCCTAACTCGTTAATGATAAAACTATAAGTTAGGACATTGATACATAATCTACTCACAGGGCCCACTCATCTTGGCCCCCTGTAACCATTAATGTTCATATTTGAAAAGGGGAAGTCACCCCTATCCACTCGAACTCGCTAGATGTTGTCAATGAGTACTAAAAGAGGTATGTTCATATCAAACAAAACCCACGAGCGGTCGCTCGTTGATTTTTTCTAAAAACTCAGCCTCTATCTACTCGAGCGGGAACATAAATTTATCAACCTTACCAAAGAATAGATCAAGACGGTATATTGAAAAATGCATTTCTAACGAGTTGTCCATAAATTTCCTTTGCCCATTGGGCAAAGCCGGAAAGTACACGCGAAAATTCCAACTTTACCAGAGATGGTAGAGATAGTGGTGGGGATGGCTAGTGAGGAGCTAATAGTAACGATTCAAGTGATGGCACTGAATGTGACAGTGACCTGGATGGGTAAAGACCCCACCCAAACCTCGGTCATAGAGGTCAAAGAAGCAGAAACAAAGGTTTGAGCAGATGAAGCCATGGAAGCTTGAAAGATTTAGATAAATAACAAAAATGGGGGAAAAGTGTTTTCGGGAAGGGAAAAAGTTTCTCTATCTCTACTTGTGTAAATAGGAAGCAAATGACGAAGTAAAGTTTAAAAACCCTTGGGAGGGCGTATGTGACTACTCAAAAGTGGGTATAATCATTACCCAAATCATGAAAGAGGAGTTCCCAATAAGATATGTGTTTCCTCGAGAATCTGAAAGACACCTATTTACGAAGCATTAAATGCATATAAAAGTAATGATTTCTTTTTTAATCCCCTTGCATTAGTAAAGAAACCTTTGAATTCGAATCAAGATCTTCATTTTCCATCCAAATGAACACTTTTTCCCAAGGGGTTAATGTTGAGGGGTACCCAAAACCTCACATTAAAAAGTAAATTTGAGCACGAGTGGTTGCTAAGAGAGGGGGTGCCACGTGAGGAGGTGCTAAGTGAAGAGGTGCCAAGTGAGGAGGTTACAAGTGGGTGGGGGGAAAATGAAGAGATACCAACATAAAAGTCAAAACAAGGGGCATACAAACAACCCTTAGCTAACAAGGGGATGCCAGCCAAATGGACGCGAGTAAATGAGGGGCTAACAAATGAGCAACCCTAAAACAATAAGGATCATAGTGATGGGGTTCTCTACATTCACCCCAATCCTATATTATAAACAAAGTTTACCTAAACAATGTGCTATAACCCTCTATTATTTTTTGTAGACAACAATGATTAGCAAGAAGCCTTACTCGAGCAAGCAGGGCTTGAGCAAATGGATAGTTGGGATCCCCTTGAGGTTTTAGTTTGAAGGCTGAGAGGCAAGTCTTGTTGGACAAGATAATGCCCAACCACTTCAGTACCTTAGGAAAGAGAGAATACTTAATAGGAAGGACCTAGGAGGTTACTCGAACACTTGCACAATTTACACTCATTAAAATATGTGAGCAGCCAAAGCACTGCTCACAAAGTGTTTCTAAGTCATAAACATTGGTGGGCGGCCCTTAAGGCCGCTACTAAGTTCTCAAAAAGTTTGTTCACCAAAGTAACCGTTCAAAATATTTACACAATCTTACTTTTTGGCACTATGTCTGACATATTTTCTTTTTACCTTTGGGTTTCACCAGATGTCATCTCTCAAAGTGGACAGACTATAAACAGTAAAATAGGACAAAAAATACAACTTAAATATTGTCGCAAAGAGTATCCTTTTGGCGCGCACACATCAAATCGGACTTAGTTTTAACTTATAAATAGATCACTTGGTCACGGTCAAAGCATAACATAATTGAAGCACTATTACTCTGCACAAATTTTACAAAAAAAGTATTCTCTCCCGGCTTTCTCCTTGGTACTTGAAGTGCTTGTCTCTTCACTCCTAAGAATCATCACTTCCAAGTGATCCATTTTATATTTTGTTCTTACTGAAAAGCTCATAGTCAATCATTGTCTTCCTTATTCAATAATTATAAAATCGTTATTTTACTACAAATGTTAGTTTTGACCACTCGTTGGTTTTAAAGCTTTAAACACCTTGAAGACCGCTTCCAGTGGAATGGATCATACCTCACCGGGTTCAGTATATTTGTAAACCCCACTACCACGACTCTCTTATATTGAGTATAGTAGCATTAATTTTATAATCGAAAAACCTAAGTGACATAACCGCAAAACCCCTAAATAAATTATACCATAAAAATCCAAAACAAATAATACCACAAAAATGACAAAGAACATAGAAAGGGGCTATCAATTCACATGCCTAGAAACATAACATGCTAGGTTACAAATTTCACGAATTTAATAAATTTAAGAAATTGATTAACTCAACACGGAATATAGTTAAGAGTGGGGAAAGAGACATAAACAAGGATGGATAATGATTAGATACTAGGATGTCAAGAGAGGTACGAGATAAAGTCAATGCTGAGAGGAAATGAGAGAGTGTGAGAACATGAGGATCTTAAGTGGGTATGAGTCTTTGAGCGGATAAAAAGTTGTGAGGAAGCTGATTAAGTGGGTATGAGGCTGATTGAGTGGAGAGACGGTTTTACAAAAATGCCCACTAATGTGAATTAAAGATGAAGTTGGATTGGGTATTAGGGGGGGTCCCAAAGATGTTTTTAGCCATTAGATTGAAATTGGAGACCTTTCATCCTCTCCCCTAATTATTTGATTTTCTTATGGAATAGTAAAAAACCTTCAATCGTTATATATATATATATATATATATATATATATATATATATATATATAGAGAGAGAGAGAGAGAGAGTACATAAGGTTATCACCAATAATGAATTATGGAGAGAACAATATAGATGATAAAAAAAGGTTATTGGGGGTTTCATATATGAGAAAGTGTTTTTTTTTCACCAAATCAAAATAAGTTGTTTAGATAACTTAGAGATAAACAACCATGTTTTTCCTTTTTTTAATTAACCAATTGACTCATTCACGAGGAAATAAATTCTAAGAAATTTAGGATTCTTTTGTGATGAATTATTTTTTATGAATATTTAATTTATCATCACATAGACCATAGATCCATTTTTATGATTATATAATTAAGTAATGTAATTTTCACCTACATTTTGTGGGGAAAAAATATTTCCTAACCAATTTTCATTATTGTCCTATAATGGTTAACATAATTCATTTTTCTCATGTGTTGCTATTTTGTAATCTTATACTATATTATTCTACTAATGATTAAGTTTGTTGTAGTGTTGGGTCCAGTTTGAAAGCTATCGTTGATTTATTTTTGCCAAATACCCTTTTAGGTTGATTAAAATCTGATCATTGGACTTTGTAACTTTTAATCACTTTCACACACCTTTATCGAAATGTGATAAGTGGACTCCTATCACGTCTTCTGTTTGGGTTATCCATTTATTTGGGATTTCTTTATATTACCTTTGGTTTCTTTCATCTACAATTATCTCATGATGTATCTTTATAAAACAAGATATTGATATTTTTTTGTTAAAGTTTTGTTATTATAAGGACATGATTTTATAAATGTCCATTATCAATTTAGTATATCATATACCGATACACCATCGAAGAATGTTCAAGATCAAATATGCATCGAGACGGATCCAAATATCAAGTTCATCAGCATTCAAGCCCAACAAGGATGAATTTGGTAAAATGTGTTTAAGTTTCATTTACATTTCACATTAAAAGTGTTGGGATATTTTTTTATAAATGTTCAAATGATATTTAGAATTTTTAATAAAAGATTTTTATTTTTCAAAAATATTTTATCATAAAGTTTTGGATAAATATCTCCTGATCCCGTGAACAGTTTTAAGATTTGAGGATTCCAAGTTACTTAAAACTTTAAAAGTCTTGTTTTAAGGGGATCAGTGACTTTCGTTCAAATGATATCACATCTCATTCGAACGAGATGGAGATTTGCTCGAACGACATCGCATGTCGTTCGAACGAGTGCTGTTTTCAGCTAACACGTCACCGCCTTGATTTTTAGTATAAATAAGGGTGTCAGGCTACATATTTTCAGGTGGAAAAATACTCGTTTTAAACAGAATACGATTTTGAGTGTTTTGGTTTATGCTCCAACATTTTAAGAGTTCAATCTCTTATTTTACAATTCACAAAATCCCAAGTATTTTGGTGTGAGTTGTTTTGCGGAACCCAAGAACATTACTTTACTACTGTTCATTACTTGTGGGGAGATCTCTACAACCGAGAGTTGTGTGTAATTATGGAGTGAGTCTCTATGAAGTTTATGATTGCGTGTCATTGAGGTTCTTCTATGTGTTGATTCTTTGCTGAAGACTGCGTGTCCCTTGTAGTATAGCTGCGTCTGAACCACTATTGATTTCTAGTCGATGCTTTGAAGGTTTGACGAAGACACCGAGCGTACACTTGTGGGCGATTATCAGGTTTTATGTAAGTCAATGGTCTTGTAAACTTTGTAAGGACAAATTTATCATGTTCGAAATGTTTAATTTGTGCATGTCGTACGCCGCTACAAAAGGCTTGTCTGTTCACGATCATACTTGACAGCCCCAATCTGAATTTCAGGAATCATGCATTTATCAAGTGTCCCACATATGCCTCAACGATTTCACGTTCCACAATTTTTGGGAATTTACGCAAGTGCTACGTAAGAGAAATCAAAACTGTGAAAAAGAGCTTGATAGGGATGTTCAAGGGCATTTTGGTAATTTTATAGCCATCTTCTAGAGAACTAGTCAACTGAAAAGTTTAAGAGCTTGCCGCAATGAAGATACTGGAAGAAAAGTTACCTTATTCCGAGCTACGATGAAGAAGTTATGGCCTTTTGATTTTGGTGAAAAATACTTAAAGAAACCTGAAATATTTTCTAAGTGTTTTGAACCCTTTGGCCAGCGATTGTCCCCGAACCCATCCCGAACCGATTCGGGGGGGGCGAACCGGTTCGTAGGGACCCCGAACCGGTTCGGGTCCCATGTGGCTGGAAGAATTTTTGTGCTATAATGTTGTCTCCACTTGCACCACTTTTGGACCACTTTTGACAACATTTTGAGGGAACTTCAGCCATGCTTTTCCTTATCTTCCTCAAGCTGTTTTTATGAGTCTTTATCCTCCCTATAAATGCCACTCTCCTCTCCCATTGTTTGGCACACAACATACATACACATAAAGCCTTCAAGAGGTCATTTTACTCATTAAGGAGTATTTTGTGGAGAAGCCGGTATCTTCTTCATTGCTGCCCATCTGGAATTCTTGCGGGAGATTCCAGCCGACGACATCGGAACCGACACCTGCGGGTATTTTCGTATGTCACATTTATTTTCATTATAATCCGTGTAAACCGTTCTTTACAAATTATACTAAAAATAATATGGCTTTGCCCTGCGGGGATTTTTCCTGATATGTTGTGTCACATGCATTTTATATTTATTTGATATATCATCAAAATGCATGTTTTTAGGATTTAATTGAAATACCGTGTTCAATTAAATATTTGTTTTTATGTTTATGGGATGAATTTATTTTGTTCCAAAATAGACTCAAATTGAATATGGTTTAATTGGATCTTGCGAATAAAATGGTTTTCTATTTCTTTATCACACGCCCCGCGCTTATCACGCGTTTTCAAATTGGTATCAGAGCGGGTTACGCTAATTTATCGTATGAGCCTGATTTTTTGAGGATTTACTTTCTGATACAATTTGTCTACTCACGTTTTCAAATTGGTATCAGAGCGGGTTACGCTAATTTATCGCGTATTCCTATTTTTCGCAAATTTGTGTCATATTGATTTTTTTTTAAATCTGTTTTGTGTTTATTCGCAATTTTTCCAAATGGAACATTCATTTAATATGATGCCTATTTTTTACGGGTCTAATTATGCCTACTGGAAATTTCGTAAGAAATCTTGTTTAAAATCCATTGACGAGCATGTTTGGTTGCTTTGTGAAATTTGGTGGACTCCTCCCACAGTCACCGTTGATACTATCACCTCTTTAAAACATGTGTCAGGCTCGATTGAAGATGATTTTAAAATGTCAAATTTTAATTCCCGGGGTTTCAGTGCTATTTCTGGAGCTGTCACTCCTGATGAGTTTCGCCGAATTATGACGTGCACCGCGTCTAAAGAGGCATGGGATGTTTTGTTACTGACACATGAGGGTACGAACGTGGTTAAAGAATCAAAGTTACAAAATCTGACCACCCAATTTGAAACTATCACCATGTTCGAGTCTGAATACTTTGATGACTTTTATGCACGTTTGTCGGACATTGTTAACACTTGTTTTAATTTGGGTGAGGTGATTGATAACACGCGTGTCGTTAAAAAGATTTTGAGATCTCTTCCAAAACAATGTATTCCTAAAGTCACTGTTTTAAACTCTTTGGGAAATTTTAAATCACTTAAGTTGAAAGAACTTGTAGGAGATCTTCAAACCTATGAGATTGACATGTTTCCTAAAAACAATAAGTCTTAGGACAATGGTGTTGCTTTAAAGACTCATTTTCAGAAAAAGAAAGAGAAAGTTTTTGAGTCTGATTCTGAGGGAGACTTTGATGATTTGGCCTTATTTGCGAAAAATTTATAACATGAACAAAAATAATTCTTCTAATAAAAATAATTTTTTTGAGAAAAATAAAAAGAAAGGGAAGGCCAAAGAAAGAGGTGAGAGGGAAAAAGAGAATGACTCAGATGAGGAGTGTGAGGAGGATTTTGATAACGTGACTTATTTTGAATGTGGGGGTAAGGGGCATAAGTCGTTTGAGTGTCCTACATGGCTCGGAAAGAAAGGAAAGAAGGTAGCCATGCCCGCCACTCTTAGTGATAATAGTGAAAGTGAGAATGATAAGACTTATGGTGAGAAGTTTGTTGCTTTTTTGAGTTGTGTGTGCACACCCTCTTTGTCCCACAATTGTGCTCACGAATGCGATAGTGATGATTTGATCACTTCAAGTGAGGAAGAATGCGAGAGTGAAAGTGGAGATGAAAGTGAGCTACAAAATGTGTTTACAGATTTGTACACCGAGACCTTGAAAACAAAGAAGTATAATAAATTTTTAGGTCGTGGGGTTTTAGATTTGGAGAGAGAGTTTTTAAGAAAGGAGTTTGCACATTTTGGTGAGCAAGTTATGTTTTTGGTCAATACTTCACAAGATTTAACGAAGGTTTTTCATAAGTTGTTACCACCCTTTGAAAACCCCTCCGCACCTAACGATTGAAGTTTGATCTTCCTACTAGCATAGGATGATTTTCATGATGTCATTATTTCCCTATTGCTAGTATGTATCATTTGTATAAATTTAAAAAAAATACAAAAATATTTTATTTTGATAAAATTATTTGAAAAATCCAAAAAGATTTTTGTATTTTGTTTTGCACCGTTTATGGATGAGCATTTAAGGATGACCAAGTCACAAATTTCATTCCATTTATTCTTGTGACTATTTGATAGTGTTTTGAGACAATGTATCTTGTCATCTTTGTGCTTTATAATGTTTGGAGTCATTAAGATGTAATTAAGTGTTCTTCCTACATGTTTGAATCATGATTTCCTTTATTGCACACATGCACGGATTTGTTTGAATATTGTTCTTGTCTTATCACATGTTGGTTGGGTGTTTTCACTTCAATCTTGTCCTTAAAACGAATCAAGCGTGATAAAACTTGATAAGATTGGTGTGCATCTAAAAACCATTTTGGTGAGACTGTGTGATTTTTTATAATGGGGAGGGGCTGCGAAAGGTAAATATCTATCCTTTGCGCAAAAGCCACCGTTAAAATGGACCTAAAAAATTGAGGAATTTTATTATCCGGGGTCCAAAGAGGTTAAAAGAGCCCGAAAAATTTAAAGGCAATAAAAAGAAATGCATGCCAATTATGGGCCAATAGGTTTCACCATCAATTCTCCAAAGTTTGAGAATTTAGTTTATCACCTCTAAAAGAAAATATATCTGAGGGAGGTTGGTTGGAAAATTTAAACGGGTGTGCACGTCCTTGAAGATCTTGAAAAAACTTTAAATAGTTTTGGACGTTATTGGTGTGGAAATCACTCTTAATTTGATTTGTTGATCTGTATAAGACGATGTCATCTAAATTCAACAATTTTTACACCTAAGGATACTTTTGATGTTCATTCGTTAGGAGTACACGTATGCATCATGCACATATGATTGATTGAGTTTATTGACCTATTGAATGTGTTCACACCCCTACATTTACGCTATCACCAACTTGGTTGTTTGTGTGTTCTTTCATGGTGTGATTTCGTTTTGTATATTTGTTTTGTACATTTTTTGAAAAAATTCAAAAATAGAACATTCTTTGATTCTTTGAAATATTCAAAAACAAAATTAAAATTTTTTTTAAAAAAATATTCATTTGTTTTGTGACATTTTCCATATGTATGCTTCTCATATGTGTCTATTTGGGGACATCATAAAAAAGGGGGAGAATGAATTATGGAGGAGAAAATCCAAGGGGAGAAAGTTTTTATTTATTTATCTATGATTTGCCGAAACTTAATGGATATTTGATTTTGCATATCATTATAAATCAAACTATTGCATGTCACGGGTATTTGCTTTTGCTCATGTGTGTAGGTACAAAGTTGATATCTATTTGATTACAAACCCTGATGAGAAAAGCTTTGGGAGTTTCTGAATGAGTTGAAGATTTGAAGATGCTGATGTTTGTTTGACGACATGTCAATTAGTATTCTCAGTTCGAGGGTTTATTGGGGATATTATTGTATATGTCATTTGTTTGGGAGTTTTGTTTTGGGGAGTTTTGCATAATTCAGATTTTCTATGTATGTACCGGCATAGACATAGGAGGAGATTTGTAAGGAAAAATTTATCATGTCCGAAATGTTTAATTTGTGTATGTCGTATGCCGCTACAAAAGTCTTGTCTATCTACGATCATACTTGACGGCCTCGATTCGAATTCCGGGAATCATGCATTTATCAAGTGTCCCACATATGCCTCAACAATTTCACGTTCCACAATTTTTAGGAATTTACGCAAGTGGTACGTAAGAGAAATCAAAACTGTGAAAAAGGGCCTGATAGGGATGTTCAAGGGCATTTTGGTAATTTTACAGCCACCGTCCGAAGAATCGATCAACTGGAAAGTTGAAGATCTTTCCGCAACTAAGATACTGGAAGGAACGGCACCTTATTCTGAGCTACGGTGAAGAAGTTATGGACTTTTGATTTTGGAGAAAAATACTTAAAGAAACCTGAAATATTTTCTAAGTGTTTTGAACCCTTTGGCCAGCGATTTTCCCCGAACCCAGCCCGAACCGATTCGGGGGGGGGGGTGAACCGGTTCGTAGGGACCCCGAACCGGTTCGGGTCCCGTGTGGCTGGAAGAATTTTTGTGCTATAATGTTGTCTCCACTTGCACCACTTTTGGACCACTTTTGACAACATTTTGAGGGAACTTCAACCATGCTTTTCCTTATCTTCCTCAAGCTGTTTTTATGAGTCTTTATCCTCCCTATAAATGCCACTCTCCTCTCCCATTGTTTGGCACACAACATACATACACATAAAACCTTCAAGAGGTCATTTTACTCATTAAGGAGTATTTTGTTGAGAAGCTGGTATCTTCTTCATTGCTTCCCATCTGGAATTCTTGCGGGAGATTCCAGCCGGCGACATCAGAACCGACACCTGCGGGTATTTTCGTATGTCACATTTATTTTCATTATAATCCGTGTGAACCATTCTTTACAAATTATACTGAAAATAATATGGTTTTTCCCTGCGAGGATTTTTCCTGATATCTTGTGTCACATGCGTTTTATAATTATTTGATATATCATCTAAATGCATGTTTTTAGGATTTTATTGAAATACCGTGTTCAATTAAATATTTGTTTTTATGTTTATGGGCTGTATTTATTTTGTTCCAAAATAGACTCAAAATGAATATGGTTTAATTGGATCTTGCGAATAAAGTTATTTTTTATTTCGTTATCACACGCCCCGCGCTTATCGTGCATTTTCAAACTTTTCAAAGTTCTAGAAATAAAAGGTTTTGCCAATGTGGAGAATTTTTCCTGAAATTTGGTTTCCTTTGCATGCTTATTGCTTTATGATTTCATATCACTGAGATGCATGTGTTAGGACTGAATTAAAACTTGGGCTTCATTAAAACTGGTTTGGTTAACACACAATTAAAATTGATTTATTTGAGATGTCGCTCTTATTCCGCTGTAGCACTCTCAAATTGGTATCAGAGCCGGTGACATTAATTTATCGCGTGATCCTGATTTTTGCACGCACTTTTATGTCAAAGTCTGTTGCACTAAGTTATTGTGTTTGATCCTATTTTTCTTAAAAATGGATTTTGGAGGTTTTGATGATTTTTGATGTCAACTTTTTTAAAAATTTGATTGGAAAATTCACACGAACCTTTGTTTTAAATCTTCCATTGAAAACGATTCTGAGAGGTGTTCGGGATGTGAGGGAATTGGTCACACGATAGATGAGTGTCCCACAAATTTAAGAAGCAATTGAAAAAATAGGCATCTCATGTTTCTACCCTTAGTGAGAGTGATTCGGAAGAATATATTTTTTATGCTTCTACGCGAGAGCTTCCCACCCATGTGATTAGTGATGATAGTGAGGGTGATGGGATTGAGGATGAGTGTGACTTGCAAACGGCTTTCAATGAACTTTATGCTGAAACTTTGAAAATAAAGAAAGAAAATATTAAATTGAAAGCTCAATTGCAAGAGAGTGCCTTTAAAAATGATAATGATGTTTTGGTCGAAGAACATAAGGCAGGAGAGAAAATTTTAAGAGAGAATCTAGGATATGTCGAGGGAGAGAGAGATACACTACGAGGGTTGATGGAGACTATGAAAAAGGAACTTTTAGAATTTGAGGATTCTAGACGCTTACTCGAGTCAAGGACAGGTGAGCTTCAGAAGAGTTTGAAAGAATCAAGCAAGGTGAAATTTGATTTGGAGTCTCAGTCCGAAAATTTAGATAGAATTTTAGGGACTGTCCAAATTAAGGAGGATAGAGGTGGTATAGGCTTCGATGTGATTATCGCACCCATTCCCAAAGTCAACCCCACACATGTGAGAGTGACTCATAGGGTCGTTAGGATAGAGGCACCTAGGGTTGTCAAGTGAGAGCCACCTAGGAACAAGATTCACCCCATGTGAGATCTTTTGGTTGCTAATGTTGGTATTTGTTATACACTAGTTGTGATCCATGATATACTCTTTCTAGTGTTATAACTCATTTTTTTATAGCACACATTGACTTATTTATTGAATTTGATATTTTGCTACTGTTTTGACACTGTATGGGATCTGTCAGGCCCTTCCTAGTACTATTTTTTGGAAATTGTTTCATTGGGCAACACTGTTTAATATTCTGGTTAAAATTGTGAATGTTCTATTTTCTCATTCGAGCGAGATTTAATGTCGCGAGAAGCAGTCGTTTGAATGACAAGCATTCTCGTTCGAGCGACAATGGGTTTTGTTTGAACGACATGTTTGGTTTTCTGCCCTTTTCTAATTTAGTACCCTGGGTTCATATGCTTAGGTTTCTGGTACTGCTGGGTTACCTCTGACAGCTTATATGCATTCCTTCTTGGTTGTATGCTTAACTGCTAATACTGCATTATTTGTTTAATCACACCTGCTTTGATTATTGATTCATTCATGTTATTAATGCTTGTTAGCATAGGATGACTTTCATGTGGATATTATATGCCTATTATTGGTTGTACCCTTTTGTAGTTATTTTTTTCAATTTTGATAAATTTTAAAAAAATACAAAATGATTTTCTATTTTTTTAAAACGAATTGAAAAAATAAGAAATATTTTATTGTGATAAAAAATTTAAAAAATTCCAGAAAGAGTTTTGTATTTTGTTTTACACCATATAAGAATTGAAACTTAGGATGACCGAGTCACAATTCCATTCTATTTATCCATTTGACAATTTAATACTGTTTTGAGATAATATATCTTGTCATTTATGTGTTTTACAATGTTTGGGTCATTGAGATGTAATTAGTTGTTACTTCCAACATGTTTGACTCATTATGTCCTTTATCGCACACGTGAACGAATTTGTTTGATTATTGTACTTGTCTATCACAAGATGGTCGAGTGTTTTCATCTCAATCTTGTCCTGAAAACGAACCATGTACAATAATTCGAGAGTAATAAAAGTAGTGCATGTAAAAACTATTTCCCATGAGGAATTTGTTTAAAATTAAAGAAAAATTATGAGCGAGGTGGGAAAGGGCTACGAGAGTGTAATATTGACTTTGTGTGAAAGCCCCCATTTCAAAAGAGCCCGCAAAAAAATTAAGACAATAAAAAGATAATATATGCCCAAATTTGGTCCAGGTTTTCTCTAAAGTTGAGAATTTAGAACCTCCTTAGATATAAAAATTGCAATATATTATATGAGGGAGTTTGGTTGGAAAGTAATCAATGGGTTTGCACGTCCTTTGAAAAGTTATTGAAATGACACTAAATTATTTTGGACGTTATTGGTGTGAAAATCACTTAGGCTTTGATTTGTTAATTTGATTTAGTCGATATCATCTAAATTGAACAACTTTACACCTAAGGATGATTTTGATGTTCATTCGATGGGAGTACGTGTATGCATCGTGCACATATGCTTGATTGAGCTTTATTACCTATTGAATTTGTTCAAACCCATTAATTCCATATTCATGATTTGGTTGTCTTAGTGTGATTCATGGTGTGATGATTTTTTGTATCAGTTATTGTGAGAAAAATTTGAAAAATCAAAAATAGTTTATGGATCCTTTGAGTATATTCTCTACACACACGTAGTTTGATCCATATTTATGTTGTGTGTCGTGACACTCCATGTTTTGATTATTTATTCGTTTTCATGTCTATTTCGATCAAATAAAAAGGGGGCACCAATTATGGAGGATTTTTGCATTATGGGGGAGATTTGATTATATAGATTGATTTATTCTTATATCATTTCAAACTCGATGCGTTACGATGGTATTTGCTTTATCTCATGTGTGTATGTACAAAGATTGATGATCGTTATATTGCACCCTAATCATAAAATGTTAAAAGTTTGAAGATTTGAAGTTGAATATTTTTGAAGAAAAGTTTCAAGACTTGTACACGTGATACCTTTTCAATTTTGGGTTCATGGGAGGGTATTATATTTGTATAGGCATTTTAATTTGATAATTCGAATTTTTTTAGTTTGTATCGGCATAGACATTGGGGGAGATTTGTAATGACATGATTTTATAAATATCCGTTAACAATTTAGTATGTCGTATACCGATACACCGTCAAAGAAAGTTCAAGATCAAATATGCATCGAGACGGATCCGAATATCAAGTTCTTCAACATTCTAGACCAACAAGGATGAATTTGGTAAAATGTGTTTAAGTTTCATTTACATTTCACATTATAATTGTTGGTACATTTTTTATAAAAGTTAAAATGATTTTTGGAATTTTTAATAAATGATTTTTATTTTTTTAAAATTTGTATCATAAAAGTTTGGGATAAATATCTCCTGATCCCGTGAATAGTTTTAAGATTTGATGATTCCAAGTTATTTAAAACTTCAAAAAGTCTTATTTTAAGGGAATCAGTGACTGTCGTTCAAACGACGTCACATCTCGTTCGAACGAGATGGAGTTTCACTCGAACGACATCGCATGTCATTCGAACGAGAGCTGTTTTCAGCTTATACGTCACCGTGTTGAGTTTTAGTATAAAAACGGGTGTCGGACTACTGATTTTCAGGTGGAGAAACACTGGTTTTAAACAGAATATGATTTTGAGTGTCTTGGTTTATTCTCCAACATTTTAAGAGTTCAATCTCTTCTTTTAAAATTCAAAAAATCCCAAGTACTTTGGTGTGAGTTATTTTGCGGAACCCAAGAACATTACTTTGCTACTATTGGCTCTTTGTGGGGAGATCTCTACAATTGAGAGTTGTGTGCTATTGTGGAGTGAGTCTCTATAAAGTTTATGACTGCGTGTCATTGAGGATCTTTTTTGCGTTGTTTCTTTACAGAAGACTGTGTGTCCCTTGTAGTATAGCTGCGTGTGAACCACTACTGATTTCTAGCCGATGCTTTGAAGGTTTGATGAAGACACCGTGCGTTACACTTTTCGGAAATTATCAGGTTGTATGTAAGTCAATGGTCTTTTAAACTTGTCAAGGTTCTAGAAATAAAAGGTTTTGCCCCTATGGGGGATTTTTCCTGAAATTTGGTTTTCTTTGCATGCTTATTGCTTTATGATTTCATATCACTTAGATGCATGTGTTAGGACTGAAGTAAAACTAGGGTTTCATTAAAAATGGTTTTGTTAACCCAGGATTAAAATTGATTTATTTGAGTAGTCGCTCTTATTCCGCTGTAGCACTCTCAAATTGGTATCAGAGCCTGTTACGCTAATTTATCACGTGATCCTGATTTTTTAACGCACTTTTGTGTCAAAGCCTATTGCACTAAGTTATTGAGTTTGATCCTATTTTTCTTAAAAATGGATTTTGGAGGTTTTGATGAATTTCGATGTCAACTTTTTGAAAAAATTTATTGGAAAATTCACACGAACCACTGTTTCAAATCCTCCGTTGAAAATGATTCTGAGAGGTGTTCGGGATGTGAGGGATTTGCTCACACGATAGATTAGTGTCCCACAAATTTAAGGAAGCAATCGAAAAAATCAACGTCCCATGTTTCTACACTTAGTGAGAGTGATTCGGAAGAAGATGTTTTTTATGCTTCTAGGCGAGAGCTTCCCACCCGTATGATTAGTAATGATAGTGAGGGTCATGGGAGTGAGGATGAGCATGACTTGAAAATGGATTTCCATGAACTTTATTCCAAAGATATGAAAATAAAGAAAGAAAATATTAAATTGAAAGCTCAATTGCAAGAGAGTGCCTTAAAATATGATAATGATGTTTTGGTTGAAGAACTTAGGGCACGAGAGAAAATTTTAAGAGAGAATCTAGGATATGTCGAGGGAGAAAGAGATAGTCGTAGAGGGAGACTATAAAAAAGGAACTTTTAGAGTTTGAGGATTCTAGACGCTTACTCGAGTCAAGGACAAGTGAGCTTGAGAAGAGTTTGAAAGAGTCAAGAAAGGTGAAATTTGATTTGGAGTCTCGTTCCGAAAAGTTAGATAGAATTTTAGGGACTGTCCAAATTAAGGAGGATAGGGGTGGTATAGGCTTCTATGTGATTGTCACACCCATTCCCAAAGTCAACCCCACACATGTGAGAGAGCCTCATAGGGTTGTTAGGAGAGAAGCACCTAGGGTTGTTACCAGAAAGACACCAAGGGTTGTCAAGCGAGAGCCCTAGGAACATTGTGTGAGAGGCACCTGGGAATTTTAGGAGAGGATCACCTTTACATAACATTCACCACCCGATTTTCACTTGAACACATTGCGGTAAGCAAGGTCATCCAAGGCGTTTTCATTACAAACTTTTAAATAGACCTAGGAAGGTTAATAAAAGAATAAATTTGATTCCTCAAACCCCCGCACCTCGTTACACATCGATTCTGTTTAGAAAATAGGATTTAGAGGCTTGTGGTCTAGTTCTTCTTGACTCTCATTTCCTTGCACTTGATTCACCTCATGTGAGATCTTTTGGCTTATAATGTTGATATTTGTCATACACTAGTTATGCTCCATGATATACTCTTTCTAGTGCTATGACTCATTTTTTTGTAGTGCACATTGACTTATTTATTGAGTTTGATATTTTACTACTGTTTTGACACTGTATTGGATCTATCAATCCCTTCCTAGTACTATTTTTTGGAAATTTTTTCATTGGGTAACACTGTTTAATATTCTGGCCAAATTTTTGAATGTTCTGCTTTCTCGCTCGAGCAAGGTTTAATGTCGTGAGAAGCGGTCGTTGGAACGACAAGCATTCTCGTTCGAGCGATAATAAGTTTTGTTTGAACGACATGTTTGGTTTTCTGCCCTTTTCTAATTTAGTACCCTGGGTTCATATGATTAGATTTTCTATTTTTTTTTAATCAAATTGAAAAAACCCAAAATATTTTATTTTGATAAAAATTTTAAAAAATCCAAAAAGAGTTTTGTATTTTGTTTTGTACCATATATGAATTGATACTTAGGATGATCGATTCACAATTTCATTCCATTTAACCATGTGACAATTTAATAGTCTTTTGAGAAAATATATCTTGTCATTTATGTGCTTTACAATATTTGGAGTCATTGAGATGTGATTAGTTGTTACTTCCAACATGTTTGACTCATTATGTCCTTTATCACACATGTGCACGAATTTGCTTGATTATTATACTTGTCTATCACATGTTTGGTCGAGTGTTTTCATCTCAATCTTGTCCTTAAAACAAACCAAGTACAATAATACGAGAGTAATAAAAGTAGTGCATGTAAAAACTATTTCCCGTGGGGAATTTGTTTAAATTTAAAAAAAAAATGCTGAGCGATGTGGGAAAGGGATGCGAGAGTGTAATATTCACTCCACGTGAAAACCACCGTTTCAAAAGAGCCCTCACAAGAATTAAGGCAATAAAAAGATAATATATTCCCAAATTTGGTTTAGGTTTTCTCTAAGTTGAGAATTTAGAAGCTCCTTAGATATAAAAATTGCAATATTTTATATGAGGGAGTTTGGTTGGAAAGTAATCAATGGGTTTGCACGTCCTTTGAAAAATTCTCGAAACGACACTAAATTATTTTGGATGTTATTGTCACACCCCGCAAAATTCGACAGACGGGGTGGCCAGCCACCGCCGCCGAACTATGCCGGGCGTGAACTAAATAAAATATCATTCTTAGCATGAGACAGATATGAGACATAAATAATCAGTCCATAAGATAAATAATTGAATCAATCTCAAATAATCACAAATAACTAAGCGATAAAAGATCCATCACATGCTAACTCCAAAAAAATCCAATCTCCAATAATGATTAAATAAAACCTGAATAATAAAGATCTGAATAATCCAATATAAATCCTTTAAACAACTTTGGAACCGAATGGCCCAATAAAATTCCGATGAAGTCTCATAATAAAATACGACTGGAAAAGAAAGTCTAAACTAAAACAAAACGATAAAGTAAATCAGCTCCAGCTGCACCTTCAAATGATAACTCCGATAAACTTATGCAGCTTCTCCAATTCTAATCCTGAAAAATATTAGTCAACGCATGGGTCAGAGCCAAAGCCCCGAGCAAGAATACACACCACTATCCTCAAATAGGATCCTTGAATCCAGACAGTAGCATTATACGCAATAAATATCACAATAGAATATTTTAAATTAAACGGAATAATTAAACGCGATAATTATAATCTACTATCTACCCGCAAAAATTCCCATTTATAAAGGCACACCAATATGATTTTAAATTCCCAAGTCCCACGATGTTAATTTAATTAAATTAACCAGCTTTTATTATAGTTCTCACTTTTTATTAAAGTGTCACACTTCCCCTTTGTCAATCGTCCTCTGACCCGTTTACTGTCGGCCCTGACACATGATAAGGTTCCCCCTTATCAATCGTCCTCTGACCCGTTTACTGTCAGCCCCGACACATGACAAGGTTCCACACACGACACGACATAAATCGTCCTCAAACGCGTTTAAACTGTCGGCCCCGACACATTATGTCGCCACAAATTTTAATACCCGTTTTTATCTTAGGCATTAATTCTCAAGTTCTCAATTTATAATCACCCCACCCTTTTTTATCGATGTGAGATCCTCAAAATGCCCTTTAGTCCCATAACTAAGGGTCCCCAAGTTATCAATACGTCATATCCTATGTATAGGAGGATTTTCTAACATAAATCTTAACTTAGTCTCATGCTTAGGGTAGCGTAACGACGATAAAGTACCAAAAATCAGCCCACCCCCAAGATGATAAAAAATGCGATAATCTACCCTCACTAGTCCCATACCTAGAAGGTGTAAATCATCAAAAGGCATACCCACTAATCCCATACCTAGAGGCATTCTAAAATATAGGGAGAGCAATAATACCCAACAACCCGTCGTCACAAAGGCAACATCAAAATACCAACAAGTCACACAAAACAAGCATAATTAATCAATATATAAACTACGCATGATAGTCCAATTCAATTATATCTTTAATTTAATTATCACAATGTCAACAATATCCAAATAATCTCATTTAATTATTTTAAATTAAATATACCAAGTTTTCATCATAAATATATCAAAACCCAAATTTTATTATCTCTACATGTATTACATGAGTTGTACGCACCCAAAAATCATTTATTTTAAAGCTAGGGTTTTTTTCTACATGCAACCTACACCAATAAAATCCAAAATCACTCATGAATTCTACGTACCCAAAGGTTATGAATATTATTCAGATTAAAAGATTATATAAAAACAGCCCCATAATTAGTATTCAATTTTTATAATTAAGTTACTAATTATTTTTAAGAAAACATGTAATTAAGTGTTTAGGCGACACTTAAAACGCATAATACTAAAGGAAAAGAATAGAGTATTCATGCCTGTGAAGATCGTGTTGAAAATCTGATTAGAAATCTGGATTCCTCTCGAAAAATTAGCAAAAGAGTGTTCTTGAACGATCTTGATTAAACCCCAATTAAGCCTTCAAAAACTTGTGACAAAAACTTGATTTTGTTGAAGGTTGATGATTATGAGGGAGAGGAAAAATATTTGGAAGTGTTCTCTGGTGAAAAACTGGAGAAAAAGTGATTATGAGAAGTCCCCCTACGGATTAACAAGGTTATATAGTGATTAGGAGTCCTAATCCTACACAAACTCTTAAAAAAAACAGCTTACAGCGCACGTTTTCTGGGAGGGTCGATCAATCTACCCCCCGTCGATCGATCGATCACCCCGGAAAACTGACAGTTTGCCCAAAAAAAGCCATAAGGCAAAAATATTGTAAAATCAATATAAAATCCGTTTTAACTTCGATTTTAATTCCGCTTGAAGTTTTGTTCTTCTAAAATCATAACCAACATACTTAGCCAATAAAAATTTTAAAATTCAAAAATTTATTTTTCTCGAAAATTCCAATTAATTAATTAAAACAATAAATAAAAATACGGGGTGTTACATACTTCCCCACTAGCAAAGAATTTCGTCCTCGAAATTAGACGAAGCATACTCATAAACGCATAAATCTCGCAAAAGAAAATAAGGCTCATATATGCCTACCCGTAGAATGCCATAATTGGGCGCCCATCCACCCAATCCTACGCGCAACTTCCGCACGAACAACAAAATAATATATATTGCCTATATACATACACATAACTATGAAAATAATGGCGTACCACATGCTCTCACAAATCCCCCAATCGATCCTATATCCGAAAGTCATCAAAATTCTAACTTTCTCAAATTAAATCTCAACATCAAAAATCGATACATACGGCACCTAACATTTGTACTAAAATCTCCAAAATAATTATCGTCTCCAAAATCCATACTAAGGATCCCCACATCAATCTTACTAATTCTAAACTCAATGTCTACAACGTCCTTAACTCAAAACTTCACATCTCCAAGAAACACATCTAACACGTATGCTAGAACATCTACATTAAGAAATACGAATCACAAAGGGAATCAAAGATCGGCAACGCGGAAACTAAACGGACTCATAACCTACGAGACCTAAGACCATGCTCTGATACCATCTGTCACACCCCGCAAAATTCGACAGACGGGGTGACCAGCCACCGCCGTCGAACTATGCCGGGCGTGAACTAAATAAAATATCATTCTTAGCATGAGACAGATATGAGACATAAATAATCAGTCCATAAGATAAATAATTGAATCAATCTCAAATAATCACAAATAACTAAGCGATAACAGATCCATCACATGCTAACTCCAAAAAAATCCAATCTCCAATAATGATTAAATAAAACTTGAATAATAAAGATCTGAATAATCCAATATAAATCCTTTAAACAACTTTGGAACCGAATGGCCCAATAAAACTCCGATGAAGTCTCATAATAAAATACGACTGGAAAAGAAAGTCTAAACTAAAACAAAACGATAAAGTAAATCAGCTCCAGCTGCACCTTCAAATGATAACTCCGATAAACTTATGCAGCTTCTCCAATTCTAATCCTGAAAAATATTAGTCAACGCATGGGTCAGAGTCAAAGCCCCGAGCAAGAATACACACCACTCTCCTCAAATAGGATCCTTGAATCCAGACAGTAGCATTATACGCAATAAATATCACAATAGAATATTTTAAATTAAACGGAATAATTAAACGCGATAATTATAATCTACTATCTACCCGCAAAAATCCCCATTTACAAAGGCACACCAATATGATTTTAAATTCCCAAGTCCCACGATGTTAATTTAATTAAATTAACCAGCTTTTATTATAGTTCTCACTTTTTATTAAAGTGTCACACTTCCCCTTTGTCAATCGTCCTCTGACCCATTTATTGTCGGCCCCGACACATGATAAGGTTCCCCCTTATCAATCGTCCTCTGACCCGTTTAGTGTCGGCCCCGACACATGACAAGGTTCCACACACGATACGACATAAATCGTCCTCTGACCCGTTTAAACTGTCGGCCCCGACACATTATGTCGCCACAAATTTTAATACCCGTTTTTATCTTAGGCATTAATTCTCAAGTTCTCAATTTATAATCACCCCACCCTTTTTTTATCGATATGAGATCCTCAAAATACCCTTTAGTCCCATAACTAAGGCTCCCCAAGTTATCAATACGTCCTATCCTATGTATAGGAGGATTTTCTAACATAAATCTTAACTTAGTCTCATGCTTAGGGTAGCGTAACGACGATAAAGTACCAAAAATCAGCCCACCCCCAAGATGATAAAAAATGCGATAATCTACCCTCACTAGTCCCATACCTAGAAGGCGTAAATCATCAAAAGGCATACCCACTAATCCCATACCTAGAGGCATTCTAAAATATAGGGAGAGCAATAATACCCAACAACCCGTCGTCACAAAGGCAACATCAAAATACCAACAAGTCACACAAAACAAGCATAATTAATCAATATATAAACTACGCATGATAGTCCAATTCAATTATATCTTTAATTTAATTATCACAATGTCAACAATATCCAAATAATCTCATTTAATTATTTTAAATTAAATATACCAAGTTTTCATCATAAATATATCAAAACCCAAATTTTATTATCTCTACATGTATTACATGAATTGTACGCACCCAAAAATCATTTATTTTAAAGCTAGGATTTTTTTCTACATGCAACCTACACCAATAAAATCCAAAATCACTCATGAATTCTACGTACCCAAAGGTTATGAATATTATTCAGATTAAAAGATTATATAAAAACAGCCCCATAATTAGTATTCAATTTTTATAATTAAGTTACTAATTATTTTTAAGAAAACATGTAATTAAGTGTTTAGGCGACACTTAAAACGCATAATACTAAAGGAAAAGAATAGAGTATTCATGCCTGTGAAGATCGTGTTGAAAATCTGATTAGAAATCTGGATTCCTCTCGAAAAATTAGCAAAAGAGTGTTCTTGAACGATCTTGATTAAACCCCAATTAAGCCTTCAAAAACTTGTGCCAAAACTTGTGACAAAAACTTGATTTTGTTGAAGGTTGATGATTATGAGGGAGAGGAAAAATATTTGGAAGTGTTCTCTGGTGAAAAACTGGAGAAAAAGTGATTATGAGAAGTCCCCCTACGGATTAACAAGGTTATATAGTGATTAGGAGTCCTAATCCTACACAAACTCTTAAAAAAAATAGCTTACAGCGCACGTTTTCTGGGAGGGTCGATCGATCTACCCCCCGTCGATCGATCGATCACCCCGGAAAACTGACAGTTTGCCCAAAAAAAGCCATAAGGCAAAAATATTGTAAAATCAATATAAAATCCGTTTTAACTTCGATTTTAATTCCGCTTGAAGTTTTGTTCTTCTAAAATCATAACCAACATACTTAGCCAATAAAAATTTTAAAATTCAAAAATTTATTTTTCTCGAAAATTCCAATTAATTAATTAAAATAATAAATAAAAATACGGAGTGTTACATACTTCCCCACTAGCAAAGAATTTCGTCCTCGAAATTAGACGAAGCATACTCATAAACGCATAAATCTCGCAAAAGAAAATAAGGCTCATATATGCCTACCCGTAGAATGCCATAATTGGGCGTCCATCCACCCAATCCTACGCGCAACTTCCGCACGAACAACAAAATAATATATATTGCCTATATACATACACATAACTATGAAAATAATGGCGTACCACATGCTCTCACAAATCCCCCAATCGATCCTATATCCGAAAGTCATCAAAATTCTAACTTTCTCAAATTAAATCTCAACATCAAAAATCGATACATACGGCACCTAACATTTGTACTAAAATCTCCAAAATAATTATCGTCTCCAAAATCCATTCTAAGGATCCCCACATCAATCTTACTAATTCTAAACTCAATGTCTACAACGTCCTTAACTCAAAACTTCACATCTCCAAGAAACACATCTAACACGTATGCTAGAACATCTACATTAAGAAATACGAATCACAAAGGGAATCAAAGATCGGCAACGCGGAAACTAAACGGACTCATAACCTACGAGACCTAAGACCATGCTCTGATACCATCTGTCACACCCCGCAAAATTCGACAGACGGGGTGGCCAGCCACCGCCGCCGAACTATGCCGGGCGTGAACTATATAAAATATCATTCTTAGCATGAGACAGATATGAGACATAAATAATCAGTCCATAAGATAAATAATTGAATCAATCTCAAATAATCACAAATAACTAAGCGATAACAGATCCATCACATGCTAACTCCAAAAAAATCCAATCTCCAATAATGATTAAATAAAACCTGAATAATAAAGATCTGAATAATCCAATATAAATCCTTTAAACAACTTTGGAACCGAATGGCCCAATAAAACTCCGATGAAGTCTCATAATAAAATACGACTGGAAAAGAAAGTCTAAACTAAAACAAAACGATAAAGTAAATCAGCTCCAGCTGCACCTTCAAATGATAACTCCGATAAACTTATGCAGCTTCTCCAATTCTAATCCTGAAAAATATTAGTCAACGCATGGGTCAGAGTCAAAGCCCCGAGCAAGAATACACACCACTCTCCTCAAATAGGATCCTTGAATCCAGACAGTAGCATTATACGCAATAAATATCACAATAGAATATTTTAAATTAAACAGAATAATTAAACGCGATAATTATAATCTACTATCTACCCGCAAAAATCCCCATTTACAAAGGCACACCAATATGATTTTAAATTCCCAAGTCCCACGATGTTAATTTAATTAAATTAACCAGCTTTTATTATAGTTCTCACTTTTTATTAAAGTGTCACACTTCCCCTTTGTCAATCGTCCTCTGACCCATTTATTGTCGGCCCCGACACATGATAAGGTTCCCCCTTATCAATCGTCCTCTGACCCGTTTACTGTCGGCCCCGACACATGAAAAGGTTCCACACACGATACGACATAAATCGACCTCTGACCCGTTTAAACTGTCGGCCCCGACACATTATGTCGCCACAAATTTTAATACCCGTTTTTATCTTAGGCATTAATTCTCAAGTTCTCAATTTATAATCACCCCACCCTTTTTTATCGATGTGAGATCCTCAAAATACCCTTTAGTCCCATAACTAAGGGTCCCCAAGTTATCAATACGTCATATCCTATGTATAGGAGGATTTTCTAACATAAATCTTAACTTAGTCTCATGCTTAGGGTAGCGTAACGACGATAAAGTACCAAAAATCAGCCCACCCCCAAGATTATAAAAAATGCGATAATCTACCCTCACTAGTCCCATACCTAGAAGGCGTAAATCATCAAAAGGCATACCCACTAATCCCATACCTAGAGGCATTCTAAAATATAGGGAGAGCAATAATACCCAACAACCCGTCGTCACAAAGGCAACATCATAATACCAACAAGTCACACAAAACAAGCATAATTAATCAATATATAAACTACGCATGATAGTCCAATTCAATTATATCTTTAATTTAATTATCACAATGTCAACAATATCCAAATAATCTCATTTAATTATTTTAAATTAAATATACCAAGTTTTCATCATAAATATATCAAAACCCAAATTTTATTATCTCTACATGTATTACATGAGTTGTACGCACCCAAAAATCATTTATTTTAAAGCTAGGGTTTTTTTCTACATGCAACCTACACCAATAAAATCCAAAATCACTCATGAATTCTACGTACCCAAAGGTTATGAATATTATTCAGATTAAAAGATTATATAAAAACAGCCCCATAATTAGTATTCAATTTTTATAATTAAGTTACTAATTATTTTTGAGAAAACATGTAATTAAGTGTTTAGGCGACACTTAAAACGCATAATACTAAAGGAAAAGAATAGAGTATTCATGCCTGTGAAGATCGTGTTGAAAATCTGATTAGAAATCTGGATTCCTCTCGAAAAATTAGCAAAAGAGTGTTCTTGAACGATCTTGATTAAACCCCAATTAAGCCTTCAAAAACTTGTGCCAAAACTTGTGACAAAAACTTGATTTTGTTGAAGGTTGATGATTATGAGGGAGAGAAAAAATATTTGGAAGTGTTCTCTGGTGAAAAACTGGAGAAAAAGTGATTATGAGAAGTCCCCCTACGGATTAACAAGGTTATATAGTGATTAGGAGTCCTAATCCTACACAAACTCTTAAAAAAAATAGCTTACAACGCACGTTTTCTGGGAGGGTCGATCGATCTACCCCCCCGTCGATCGATCGATCACCTCGAAAAACTGACAGTTTGCCCAAAAAATGCCATAAGGCAAAAATATTGTAAAATCAATATAAAATCCGTTTTAACTCCGATTTTAATTCCGCTTGAAGTTTTGTTCTTCTAAAATCATAACCAACATACTTAGCCAATAAAAATTTTAAAATTCAAAAATTTATTTTTCTCGAAAATTCCAATTAATTAATTAAAATAATAAATAAAAATACGGGGTGTTAGAGTTATTGGTTTGAAAATCACTTAGGCTTTCATTTGTTGATTTGATTTAGTCGATATCATCTAAATTCAACAACTTTACACCTATGGATGATTTTGATGTTCATTCGATTGGAGTACCTGTAGGCATCTACACATATGCTTGATTAAGTTTTATTACCTATTGAATTTGTTCGCACCCATTCATTCCATATTCATGATTTGGTTGTCTTGGTGTGATTCATGGTGTGATGATTTTTTGTATCTGTTATTGTTAGAAAAATTTGAAAAATCAAAAATAGTTTGTGGATCATTTGAGTATATTCTCTACATGCGCGTAGTTTGATCCATATTTATGTTGTGTGTCGTGACACTCCATATTTTGATTATTTATTCGTTTTCATGTTTATTTCAGTCAAATAAAAAGGGGGAGAACGAATTATGGTGTAGTTTTGCATTATGGGGGAGATTTGATTATATTGATTGATTTATTCTTATATCATTTCAAACTCGATGCGTTACAGAGGTTTTTTCTTTATCTCATGTGTGTATGTACGAAGATTGATGATCATTATGTTACACACCCGGATCAGAAAAGGTTAAAGGTTTGAAGATTTGAAGTTGAAGATTTTTGAATAAAAGTTTCAAGACTTGTAAACTTGATACCTTTTAACTTTTGGGTTAATGAAAGTGTATTATATTTGTATACGCATTTTGATTTGATAATTCAGATTTTTTTTATTTTGTACCGTCATAGACATAAGGAGATATTTTTAATGACATGATTTTAGAAATGTCCGTTATCAATTTCGTATGTCGTATACCGATACACCATCGAAGAACGTTCAAGATCAAATATGCATCGAGACGGATCCGAATATCAAGTTCTTCAACATTCAAGCCCAACAAGGATGAATTTGGTAAAATGTGTTTAAGTTTCATTTACATTTCACGTTAGAAGTGTTGTGATATTTTATATTAAAGTAAGAATGATTTTTGGAATTTTTAATAAATGATTTTTATTTTTCCAAAAATTTTATCCTTAATGTTTGGGATAAATATCTCCTGATTCCGTGAATAGTTTTAAGATTTGATGATTCCAAGTTATTTAAAACTTTAACAAGTCTTTTTTTAAGGGGATCAGTGACTGTCGTTCAAACAACATCAAATCTCGTTCGAACGAGATGGAGGTTCGCTCGAACGACGTCGCATGTCGTTCGAACGAGAGCTGTTTTCAGCTGACACGTCACTGCATTGATTTTTAGCATAAATAAGGGTGTCAGGCTACTAGATTTCAGGTGGATAAACACTTATTTTAAACAGAATATGATTTTGAGTGTTTTAATTTATTTTCCAACATTTTAAGAGTTCAATCTCTTATTTTATAATTCATAAAATCCCCAGTACTTTTGTGTGAGTTATTTTGTGGAACCCAACAACATTACTTTGCTAGTGTTCGTTCTTTGTGGGGATATCTCTACTATCGAGAGTTGTGTGCTATTGTGGATTGATGCTCTATGAAGTTTAGACTGCGTGTCATTGAGGATCTTCTGCGAGTTGATTCTTTGTTGAGGACTGCGTGTCCATTGTGGTATAGATGCATGTAAACCATTGTTGATTTCTAGTTGATGCTCTGAAGGTTTGACGAAGACCCCGTGCGTTATACTTCTGGGTTATTATCAGGTTGTATGTATGTCAATGGTCTTGTAAACTTGTCAGAGTTTTAGAAATAAAAGGTTTTTTCCTTGGGGGATTTTTCCTGAAATTTGGTTTCCTTTACATGATTATTGCTTTGTGATTTCATATCACTTTGATGCATGTGTTAGGACTGAATTAAAACTTGGATTTCATTAAAACCAATTTGGTTGATACACAATTCAAATTGATTTATTTGAGAAGTCGCATTTATTCCTCTGTAGCACTCTCATATATCTTTTTATATATTATTTTACACTTAAAAGAAAGAGATATCCCAGGTTATATTTTCCTTCTCATTTATCTTTCTTATATTCTTTGTATTTGACAACCTCTAGTAATAGAGGTTGATCTATAACAAAGAGGAAGAAAAATCGTTAGTTTATCCAATACCATTTATTATTTTTTTACCCAATGCTTGATGATCTTTATTCCTAAGAGACAATTTATGATCCTCGTGTCTCACTTTCAGATTACATGTCCTTAGAATTCAGAGATTACTTAATCTTTGAAAAAGGCTTTATTGAAGCGAGATAATAAAGATATTGCTGATTATTGATCAACATATTAAGATGTTGATATTTTCACCGACATTGTAAAGGTTTCTACTTGCGAAAAATCATGGAAAATTTAAGTGTGGAGGTAGAGAAGAAATGGTGTGAGAAGTTAATCCTATTTTTATATCTTCATCGCATTTCTATTAAGAAAATTACATTGACTTGAGGATTTCTCATTAATGAGTTTTTCCTCGTACATCTGTTGTTATGTGTTGATATATATTTTTTCATTTATTTATCTTTTAAATGTTTAAGTAGATTTAAAATTTGATTAGGTTATGAGTCATTTGTAAATATTTTCACATATCCCTTGTAAATTTTACTTCATATTTTCCCACGATTAAAATTAAAAAATAAATTTATTTTGTGTATAATTGTTTCTCATTGCACAAAGCTCCCTATAAAAAAGAAAATTTATAGTGTTAAAGTGTGCAACCATATGCATTCATCCTCAGAATTAGTTTCCTTAAACACCTCAAGGATCTTGTATTTAAATCTGAATCAACAAAATAGAACCACAAAGGTTGAGAATACCTCATCTATCTCATGCATCATAACCCAATCGAAAAATCTCATCCAATATATCTCATACACATAATTTATAATCCTCATTAAGATTAGTTCTCAAAACTCTATTGGATGGAAAGTATTTTTATAATCCAGATATTTCATAAAGATATTATCAAGAAAACTTAGATAAGGTATTATACTCAAAGTGTATAAATGCTGACAATTGGTCTGTTGTTATGCATCTACCAAAGGATTTGTCTACTCAAACAGACACATTGAAGGCATACACAAAGTACCAATCTGATCTTGATGACAATCATGATTTTAGGGATCTTTTAGTTTATTTAGGTATACATTGAGTTATCAAATATTATTTTATTTTTATTTAGTTAACCCTTGTACGATGATCCTATTTTTATCGTATGTATTAAAAAACCATTGTATTTATTTACATTTGTGCATGTTTTCCCCATAACTTACATTTTATAGTCTTTCTGTAGATCCTATTATTTTTTTTAATGCGACACTCATAACAAACAACAAATCTTAGGTAACCACAAGACTGCTAACAGTTTTTGTTGATGTTCACTATTTGTGTAGTTTCTTTGATTGGTGATTTGTATTATGTGATGTTCATCAAGACATAAGACACCAAAGTCTCTTATTAGTAATATTAATTCCATTTTATAATATCCTTCTATCAATCTTACTCTTTTTACTATCATATGTACATTCAAATATATTTTCATAAATAGAAAATCCAAAAAGTGGGCTTATACCACAATTTTCAATTTAGAGTGTTCACGGAATTTTCTACATTGTCAACACATTTTACATCTATTTTAATAAATCGAAAGTGACACCCTAGATTCAGGTAATGAGTTAGACACAACCATGGCCAAGTCGCTTGTAATGAGGTCACGAAAGGGGTCGTGACCACCGAATATGTTTCACAGTTTTAAACTGTGACCACCATATTGGATACTCTGAAAATGGTCAAAGGCAGAAAACGCAACGCCCGGCCTTTGTGACAGTCCAAATCCATGACCATTCCCACTATATGGCATAGTGATCCCCGCAACCTTGTCCAAGTTACCCTTTTATTATTAATTGTTAGGGAATAACTGAGATGTTTGATACATAGGCTGTCATGCTTTAGTTTGCTGCGAGAGTAGAAGGGTGTAGTGCTGGTGGGAAGCAAGGACATAGGGATTTAGGGGCGAGTGGGGGTTGTAGCCCCCATAGACTTTTTTAAAACAATTATATTTATATAAAAATTTGGGTATAAATTGAAAATTTAGAAATTATTGCGCATAATTGTAATTTGCAAAACTTAACTCAAACTTAACCTAACACAACTCTATTGTCCACACACACAACACAACTTTTTTCAACAAAAATAATTTGGGAGCTTACAGCTTACGGGTTTTCCATCCACACCGTCTCCATCCCTGCCTATAGGATCCACCGTCTCCTTCCTTGCTGCTAGGCTGCCTCCCTCCACCGACATTTTTGAGGGTTTGTCAAAGATCAAAGGTAAGTAAAGCCTGGCTTATTTGTATACGTAATACATTTGTGAGCTGCTGCTACCTCTACCTCATATTGTTTTTATTTTTGTAACTATTGTTTACATTTGTGGACCAATGTTGTTTTTATTTTTGGACCAATGCCCAGCTTATTTGTATTGAGTAAGAATGATATAATTTTTTTTTATAAAAGTAAATGATTTAGTTAATGAGTGTAAATTTGTATTAATTTGTAATGAGTGTCAATTTATATTAGTTTTTATTGTGAGTGTCAATTTGGTTTGGGGTTTGAACTGAAATAAATTTGAGGTTTAAATTTGGGGGTTGCATTAGTTAATTTGTAGATATAAATTTGAAATGAATTGAATTAGTCAATTTAGGATTTGTATTTGTTAATTTGTAGATATAAATTTGGGGTTTAAATTTGGGGTATTGTTACACTTTCTACTTCTTATGCTTGAAATGCCTTAGAAATACTCATAAATGGTACTTAGTTAGGGTTTCTAATTTTAGGATTATTAGACTTAAAATTGGGGTTAATTGATGTTAATAATTTCACCATGTTATGCTATTAAATATTGTTGGTTTGTATTAGGGTTATAATGTTAATGGTTATGATGTTAATGGTTGTTAGAGTTTGCTTTAATGTTATTCTTGATTTTATTGTATGACTAATTTTAGGGAATAATTAGGGATATTATTAGTTTAAATTTTGGACCGAAATGTTGATTTAAAATATGTGTTTCTCTTTTCATTAGATTAAATAAAGGGACATATACCAAATAGTCCTTCGAACATTTTTTAATACTCATTTAGTCCAAGCTTTTTTATTTTGCCTCAAAAAGTCCTTTGCCACATATTTTGAAGAGGGAGTGCCGCTGGCGCGGACCTCTAAAAATAAGAGAATATTGAGTGTTTGAGGGACTAAATGGGTTAAATTAAAAATATGTGTCCTTTTTAAAAAATATACATTTATAGTAGGGATTATTCAATAATTGTTTTTGTCAAGTACTAGAAAATAACCTTAAAAAGTCGACCGCCCCCCAATCGCGAGAAATTCCTGTTAAATTAACCCCACTAACTTACATTCGTGACTAGTCTCGGGTGGAAAGTGTTGGAAATTAGTTGTGATGGTGTTGCGAGAATTATAGTCTCTAGGAAAAAGTGCTTCTGGTGAGTGGGAGTTGGTATAATAGTGTTTGTACGTTCCACCAACCTACCAAATTGGTCTGGATACCTTTGCCTGCTCCTCTGTGAGCACTGCGGAGAGGTTGCGGGAATTAGTTAACGAGGATGAACCAATTACGTACAAGTGGGCGTAATCTCTTTTCGAGTTCCAATAAGGATGATTTTGGTGGACTCTTCCAACCCTAGGTGTCTTATACTTGACTGAGACCCTATTGACAATCTTTCTCCCCCATAAATATACCTATTGCGGGGAAATACTAGGTTCCCGCTTTGCGGTTTTGGTGTCATTCACTATAATAAAAATGACTTTTAGTGGAAGACCTATAGTGAGAACCAGATAAAAAGTCACATAAAGGCTACCTGATGTGGAAACTTCAGACTGAGTGTCACTGCAACTGTGTTTTCTTGTAATGATTATTGAGAGACAATCAAGGCTCTTGATTGAGTGGGATAAGCCTTTCAATGAAATAATATTAGGGGTGGATTGAGTTTGGTTAACAGTTCAATCCTCGACACTTTTAAAATAATGTTTGTTCAGGGAAAATCATGAATTGCGAATGAAGAATTGTCAAGATGCGCGTAAGCTATCCGAACATCTCGTGGTATGCTAATTTTTTTTTTTATTAAGAGATGATGTATGCTGAAGGCTCTTATTGCTTTCACGCAATCTTAGATCAGTGCTTGTGTTAAGTCATTGGGTTTGACCTCCTGCTAGAGTCGTTGAATGCAAGACAAAGGAGTACCCCGTATTTAGACTTCAACTTAAGTCTTGGTACCAGACCTCCTGCTAGAGTCGTTGAATGCAAGACTAAGGACTACTTTCCAGTATTTAGACATCAACTTAAGTCTTGGTACCACTCATCAAGTTTTGTAGTTAAGTATTACACTAGGTATGATCAATGTGTTAAGAATCTTTTTGTTAAATGATAATATGACATATTTAAACGTTTAATGGAAATTATAATGAGGGCCCAAACATCATTAAGACCCAGATTTTACTATCATCATGGAGAAAATTTGAGTTCGTGGAATTTGTTTCCATGCTTTTAACACTTCGGTATTTATTGATAGCAATTGAATAATGTTTATCGACGTTGAAATTTGGAAAAGACGTTTTTGACGTGATCATTAGATATCATAGTCCATATGTTGGAAATTCCTTAATACTCTCCCACCCCTTTTATGTTCATTTTGTTTTAATTGGCTTCAGGGCTGATCCTGAAATTTGTAGTACTCTGTACGATATTTAATTTAGTGTTCTTTCAAAAAAATATTGTACAAAAGTATTAAATACCTAAAAACTCATTGAAAAATTATTCTTCTAGAATTTTGACTTGCAAAAAATTGTTTTTTCCGTTTTTGATATCCGGATGCTTTTTTTCGGTAACATTTCTAAAAATTATAAATTTATAAATAAAAATAAAACACGCAATTAACAACGAATCTAATAGATAATTTTAGTCTAGAAATATCTCAATTGATTCAATATAAAAAATGTGAAAAAATGTCACCTGGAGCCTTTTATTCCCTCTCCAATTTCATCGACTTGATTAATGTAGAAAGCAACAACCTGATAAAAAAATTAATTATATAAAAAACAGATTAGTAAGACATTGATGAATTTAAAAAAAATAGATTATTAAAAAACTATAGTAATAAAAAAAGATTAGCATATGCATAAAAAAAAAGTATCTCATGCCCATCTTTACCTTTGCCTTTTGCTGCAAAAGAAGACAAGTTGCAAATGCAACATAAACACTTTTTACTGCAGAAGAAAGCTTGCACTGTTATTGCACAGAGAGACAGAGAGAGAGGGACGTAAGGAGAGAGGAGAGGCGGAGAGAGTGTGTCGGCGTGCAAAAGAAAGAGAGAGGGAACCAAAAAGATTTTGTGGGTAGTTGAAAAAATGATTCCCAAGAAAATTGTAATCTTAAATTGAGTTGGGTGAGATTTTTTTTTAAAGTTGTAGCATTCTTTTTTTTTAAATAGTTGAAAAAATGGGCCATTAAAAAACTAAACTCATTTAGAAAAAATATTTTTTAATATACATAAAATATTTTTGGACCCCTAAAATACACATATACTGCTATTTATTGTAATATGGGCCTTGTACCACTGCCCACCTAGCACATGGCCAAGGCCGGCCCTGATTGTCCTCATTGTTAGATAAAAATAAAGGTGAAAGCCCTGTTGGAGTTTTGTTATGAAAAGAACGAAATATATTAATTAATTTCTGCAAGGCACGTTCTTGGAACGCTTTTTTTTAGGCAAAATTTCTCCCAATCCGGTTGAGACAGAACCGCAAGTACACTATGGGTTTTATAGAATCTGCTTTCAGGATACAATGCAGTGTATGAACAATAGTTTGATTCAAACTATGTACTGTTTGATCAAACCGAGAACACTTTGAATTTTTTAACTTGATAATGCAAAAATATAGAGGACGGAGAGAGGAGAAACTAACAATTTTCGGTGTCCAAAACAGAGGCCTGGAACTCTTTTTATAGCCATTTTTGTGACTATTTTTCAATAGTCACAGACAACTCTTCATGTAGTGACTCAGCAACCGTTGGATCGTGCCTGTTTAGAACAGCCGCGATCTAACGTTTCAGATTAGGCGTCCCATCGTAAGCGAATGGACATCCCCTACACGAAACGCTACAAGTTCGTCTAACGGTTTAGATCAAGTCGTTTCGAATTTTAAACCTTTTGATCTGATCATTTAATCACAACCGTTGATCTATTTTACCTCGTCAAAACTTTAGGCTCCCATGCTCCAAGCGACGATGCGCACGTGCGAAGTGTCAAGTGCGTGTCAAAGAATGCCATGCGCCCTAAATCACCCAATCGCCCTTTCGCGCTTACGCGCTTACGTGGATCGTGATTGGTGGTGCTTAAGCATCACCGCGATGCGTAGGATCATAGGCTCTTATTTGACTTGTCAACAAAGAATCTTAGTTGTCCTTTAGTTGATATACCACTACTTTTTGTAGTATTCTTCCAATGTGGGATAATATGGGATTTTGAGCACTCCCATATCTTTCACACACATTTGCTCATGATTCTACATTCTAAAATAGAACCCAAACTATGTTTAAAATAAAACACCAATAATATAATAAAATATTAACAACTAAAAAATAAAACATCAATAAATATTGGAATTTATCCAACATTCCCCCGCCAATTTCAATATACACAAAAGAGCAAAACAAAGAGACAATAAATAACTTTTGGCACTATCGCAAAAATCTAGTACATAAATGAGAAGTGCCTTTCGGACTTGAACTTCCATATAGTGAAAATAATTCAAAACTTTATCAAGGTGTTGTGGTGAACGCATCTTGAACCAAGGACCTTTTGAGACTAGCCGGAACTATCACACATACCGATTTCTGAGTTTATAAGTGTTCTTCTAGCATGCACTTTTATGGCCTTGTGCTAATCCTGATTTCACTAGCGCTTTAGGAACGGTCTTGATTCCATAGAAAGCGGCCACACTTTCCATACTCGTATAGGTAAATCAACTTTAGTGATTCTGCGAGTCACACTTATATGATTTATTAAGAAGTAACCTTCATCCTCTAACATGCAGAAAACCAACACTAGGCACATAGGAATGGAACATTTTGTATAAAATTCCTAATGTTCCATAACTATAATTTAACTTGTTTGTACCACATTGAACTCTACCTATATTTTCAAGATATGAGTTGGGTTCCCATTAAATATAGTTGTGTTATTTAATAGACCTTAGTCTCATTCCTTTTGAGGTGATATATATCATCTCCCTAACAAGACCTTTAGTCAGAGGATCTGCTAAATTATTGTTCGTTTTAATATAGTCGACTGTAATTACTCCTTCCTTGAGTAGTTTTCTTATAATTTGATGCCTTAGACTAATGTGTCTAGATTTTTCGTTGTAAGTTTTGTTCAAAACTTTATAAATTATGGCTTTGTTATCACAACTTATCATAATAGAAGGTCATGGCTTTTTCCATAAAGGAATATCATACAACACATTTCTAAGCCATTCTGCTTATTTACATGCATCTGCTAGGGCTATAAATTCAGATTGCATTGTTGAATCTGATACACATGTTCATTTCTTGGATCCCCAAGACATAGCTGCTCCTCCTAGCGTAAAAATCCAACCACTAGTTGACTTGGATTTTGATTCAAGATTATTCCAACTTAAATCACTATATCCTTTCAAAACAGATGGATATCCTACATAATGTAAGCCATAATCCAAAGTCCTCCTCAGGTATCTAAGCACCCTAGAAATTACATTCCAGTGCTCTTGTCATGGATTACTTGTAAATTTACACAATACACTCACTGCATAAGTAATGTCTGGTCTAGTGCAATGCATGGCATACATTAGACTCCCAATAATACTAGCATTTTTAAGTTAGTCCATAGCACGCCCAGTATTTTTCATTAATTTGATGTTAGGATCCACTGGTGTAGCAGCTGGGTTAAGTTCAAAATGATTATATCTTTTAAGAACTTTTTCTATATAATGAGATTGAGATAACGATAAAGAATTATCCTTTCTCACAATTTTGATTCCGAAAATCACATCAGCTTCTCCAAGATCTTTCATATCAAATTTTGATGAAAGAAACCTTTTGGTTTCTTCAACATATTTGAGATTAGACCCACATATTAACATATCATCCACATATAAGAAAATAATAACACCAACACCATTTTCAAATTTACTATATATACATTTGTCGGCATCATTAACTTTATATCCATGGGATATAACAATATTATTAAACTTCTCATGCCATTGCATAGGAGCTTGTTTAAGGCCATAAAGAGATTTAACCAATTTACACACTTTCTTTTCCTGGCCAGGCAAAACAAACCCTTCGGGTTGTTCCATGTAAATCTCTTCTTCCAAATCACCATTTAAAAATGCAGTTTTAACATCCATTTGATGAATAACTAAATTATGAATAGAAGCAAGAGATATCAATATCCTAATGGAAGTGATTTGAGCAACAAGAGCATATGTATCAAAGTAATCAATTCAATGTTTTTGCTTATAGCCTTTAACAACTAGTCTTGCCTTAAATTTATTTATAGAACCATCCGGATTTAATTTTCTTTTAAATATCCATTTCCCCCCAATAAGTTTAGCCCCGGGGGAAAGATCGGAAATAATCCAAGTTTGATTTGATAAAATTGAGTTCATTTCATCATTTATTGCTTCTTCCCAAAAGACAACATCCCTAGAAGTTACCGCTTCATGAAATGTGGTCAGTTCATCTTCTACATTAAGAAAAAATTTAGTTTTGTTCTTACTTTCATTTAAATCCCCTTCAACTAAATAAATAACAAAGTCAGACCCAAATATTTTTTCAGTTCTTTGTCTTTTACTCCTTCATGGTTCAATGTCATTCGTTGTTTCCGAAGAAGATATAGGTTGTGAATTTTCTTCTAAAGTTGAGGAGTCAACAGCCGGATTATTATTTTCTAAACCTTGATTCAAAGTACCAAACTTTGTTAGATGTTCAAAGAATTGCACATCTACCGACTCAATGGTTTCTTGAGTTTCAAGGTTTAAAAATCTATAAGTCGTACTATTACTAGAGTATCCAATAAAAATACATTTGTAAGTCCTATTTCCTAGTTTAGGTTTTTTAGGTTCGGGTTTTCTTACATAAGTAAGACATCCCCAAACTTTAAGACGTCTAAGATTAGGCTTACGATTAAACCATAATTCATATGGTGTAATATCCTTGTTTTTCAATGGAACTCTATTTAAAATATAACACGTGGATAAAATCGCTTCTCCCCACATCGACAAAGGTAAACCCGAACTGATTAACATTGAATTTATCATTTCAACTAGAGTCTTATTTTTCCTTTCTGCCGTTCCATTTTGTTGTGGCATATATGGCGCCGTAACTTGATGGATTATCCCATGAGTATTACAAAATTGTATAAACTCACTCGGGTAATATTCACCACCCCTATCGGATCGTAGACCTTTAATTTTCCAATTTTATTGAGTTTCAACTTCTGTTTTAAAAATTCAAAATTTCTCGAAAACTTCATCTTTACTTTTATGTAAATATGTATATACATACTTAGATTAACCATCAATGAAAGTTAAGAAATATTTATTTCCACCACGAGTCATATCACATACATCACTATGAATAAGATCAAGCATTTCGGATGTCCTCTCAACAGATTTGAACAACTTTCTAGTTACCTTCGATTGAGCACAAATTTCACATTTAGAAAGTTTATCAAATTTACAATCCGAGATTAAGCCGAGATTAGTCATAATTTTTATACTTCTATAATTCACATGACCTAATCTACTATTCCATAAAGAAATAGACTCAACCATATAATCAGAACTAATATCATTGATTACATTAATTTTGATCATGCCGTTACAAGAGTACCCTTTGCCAATAAATTGGCCATTCTTAAACAAGACAAACTTATTAGACTCATACACTAGTTTGAAACCACTCTTACTGAGAAGGTCTCCAGACACAAGATTTTTACACATATCAGGTACATTAAGTACATCAATTAAAACAACATTCTCGAGATTAATGGCCCGGTTTATCACAGAAGAAATATTTTCCCTTCTTTTTCTTATTTGCACCTTCGTTCTTGAATTTTGATTCATTCTTTGCTTTAAATTTTGAGTCTTTGGTAATCTTGGATTTTTGATCCTCAACCATATTAGCTTTTGAATGACCCTTACCTTGTTCATCCTTCTTTTCTTGAATACGAGTATCATCTTCAATACGAAGGTGACGAAGAACGGATTCCACAGTATAAGTCTTTTCATCATGATTAATTTTCTTCTTAAAGCCATTCCAAGAGGATGGAAGTTTTGGAACAATCACCCCTACTAGAAATTCATCTTGAAGATTAATAGCAGCGGCTTTAAGTTCACCAACAATTTATTGGAGTTCATGGGCTTGTGCAACGACAGATTTATCATTACTTATTCTAAAATTCATATGGTTTAAAATTGGAAACTTACGGTTGCTCGCTTCCTCGTTTTGATACTTTTTCTCCAAAGCCTTCCATAATTACTTTGTCGTCAGAATCATTCGATGAGTGCTATAAACAGTTTGAGATAAAGCATTGAGGATGTATCCTCGACACATAAATTCGTCTTCTTTCCTCTTCACACATTTTTGCTTTATTTCTTCGGTGTCTTCGGGTGTGGGCTCGGGAATTTGTTCAAGGTTATCATCTAGAATGTATGCAAGTTTTAGTGATGTGAGGAAGAACATAACTTTCTCTTGCCAACGGGTGAAATTTCCGCCATTAAAACGGTCGAGTCGGATTAAGTCTTGAGTCATGACTTGGATAGATTGTGCCAGAGTTCCTTCCATTTGAGTGGAGTAATAAGAATAAAACTTTCCCTAAAACTGTTGGAGTTTTGTTATGCAAAGAACGAAATATATTAATTAATTTCTTTAAGGCACGTTCTTGGAACGCTTTCTTTTAGGCAAAATTTCTCATAATCCGGTTGAGATAGAACCGCGAGTACACTATGGGTTTTATAGAATCTGCCTTCAAGATACAATGCAGTGTATGAACAATTATTTGATTCAAACTATGTACTGTTTAATCGAACTGAGAATACTCTGAATTTTTTAACTTGATAATGCCAAAATATAGAGGACGGAGAGAGGAGAAACTAGCAATTTTTGGTGTCCAAAACAGACGTCTGGAACTCTTTTTATTGTCATTTCTATGCACACGTGTGAAATGCCATGTGCGCGTCAAAGCGCGCAATGCACCCTAAGTCGCTCAATCTCCCTTCCGCGCACCGCGTGTCATGCTTATGCGCTTACATGTGTCGTGATTGTTGGTGCTTAATCACCACCGCGATGCGTAGGATCATAGCCTCTTATTTGACTTGTTAACTAAGAATCTTAGTTGTCCTTCAGTTGATATACCACTAATTTTTGTAGTATTCTTCCAATGTGAGACAATATGGAATTTTGAGCACTCCCATATCTTTCACACTCATTTGCTCATGATTCTACCTTCTAAAATAAAACCCAAACTATGTTTAAAATAAAACACCAATAATATAATAAAATATTAACATCAATAAATATTGTAATTTTTCCAACATTCCCTCGCCAATTTCAATATACACAAAAGAGCAAAACAAAGAGATAATAAATAACTTTTGGCACTATCGCTAAAATCTAGTACATAAATGAGAAGTGTCTTTCGTACTTGAACTTCCATATAGTGAAAATTATAATTATGGATATTTATAATGTATAACATATTTCTTACGGGGCTATTTACTTTCATTCCTATCATACTATTCATGTATACAACCCTACCCGTGACAATTTCAACAACGTTAGTGCTATTGTTTCATCAATTTATCGTAACAACTCATATAAATCAATCGAATTTGTGGAATAAGTAGTATTAATCATATAAATTCTAATATTCATAAATCAATTCAAATCAGCATGCCCGCCACTTAAGGTACGATCATGTTTGCACAAACATTTGGAACAAAATAAATCATATTGAGTCATTTTCGTGTTGGGCTTTTGCATGAAGTCATGTCAACATGTGTCATGCTAGTGTTGAAATATAACTTACGTTGGTCATGTTATTGGTGTTATGTTGAATTTTCATGTTATTATTTTAATTTTTGTGTCTTGTTAAAATCAAATTAAAGAGCTGATGTTATATCTATTATTATCTCAGAGGGGAATGTAAAAAAATAATTATTTGGAGGTGATGATTAAAAATCCTAGTAGGTAGAGGATATAAATACATTGCTTTAATGAATTACACAATTATGTATTTTCAAAACATTTTTACATTTTCACACTTTTACAATTATTGGCAAAATAGTTCAAGTCACATACGCTTAAAAATGATAGGGAAAATAACAAATTGACTTTAGATGTCTTAAATTGTGTTAAGAAATAAAACAAATGCAATAAAATGTGTATAATGGCACGACTAGTATACGTACCTATTGCATGGAATTGCAATGATGTGTATAATGGTTTTGTTTGTTCTTGTTAAATTTCGGTGTTCCATAAAGTTCAATTATGTGACCGAAGAAGTTATTTTACAAACTAGCAGTTACCCTGCACGATGCGCGAGCGTTTTATAATTTTCTTAAAAATCTATTTAATTTATTGGTAATAAATATGTAGTAAAGATAATTAAAAAATGAATAAACTCCAATGCAAACAAATATAAGAACTAAGTATAAACATATGATTTTTTTTATGGATAGGGGGAAATGATTTAAAAGAATAAGAAATCATAGGTTCTCAAAGTTCATAAGAAAAAAAAAAGACAACCATTTTATTCTGAAAATATTTCTCTCTCTCCTAATCCACCAAATCAAAATCATATAAAAATAGGTACAATTAAAATTTATTTTAATTGCATAGAGATTTCATAATGGGTTATATCAGACTTTTGGATTTTAATTAACTATATATATATATATATATATATATATATATATATATATATGAGTTGCATATTTCTTCAAACCAAATATACTTATGGTTTACTAAATTTTACTAACAAATTTATTTAACTATTACTAATACTAAGTCAAAATCTATCATTACATCATCAAAATGTTTCGCTATATAAAGATCAGAAACAACCCAATAACATTTGTAATAGGCACTCTGTCCAACTACGTTTTTTTAAATAACAAAAATAATTTGTTTAAATAACTTTAACACAAATAATTTTTTTATAAACGAATCTTTTTTATTATTATATATAATAACAATAGTTTTGTTCTATTTTTCTCACGACACAAATATTTTGTAACATTTAAAAAACTTATAAACAACAATGTCCGTTTATTTATTTTTATAAAAATGTTATAAATTTTTTTTTTATAAAAACAAACGTAAGGATTAGGTTGATAATATCCAAGAATCAAGAATAGGTTCTATATTATCTATTTGTTTTGTGCCTTCAACATTTAAATATTAGTGCAATTAAAGTAATGGTATAAATTTTCAATCGGTAATACACGTTTGTCGATAACTAACAAAAATATTAAATTTCCTATAAATAAAGCATATTCTCTACTTTAGAAGAACATAATAGACATAAAAAAATTGGGATGCATCCAACTTGGGGGTTTTCTACTTTGTATGTGATGTTTTTTGTGGATAGACTATCAACATCCTAGTTTCTTTCTGAAACAATATTTGATCACTGGAATGAATGGTCATAGAAAATGAGCTATAGTAGAAGATTATAATTGTTGCTAAAGTTCATCAGAAACATGAATAATATAAACTCATTCAAGTTCAACAAACCAAACGCATCAATCAAGAATCAAACATAATGGACTCCATTAAGCCTGTTTCACAATCAAAAGATATATATATAATGAAAAAATATTCAAATATTTGAGGAAAAATACCGCGATGCGGTGACAGATGATGGGTCTTTGTTGATCCGAGTTTCAAATTCAGAAGCATTATGTCCATAGGATAATCCAAGCTTTGCCATGCTTTAACTCTCCTTCCACTTGAGAAGACAACACCAAGTTCCCGGATTCGAGTAACTGAGCATACTAACTGGTTCTGGTTGAACTTGTTAAATTAACATTAGTTGACCATGTTGTATCTCGCATCAAGAACACTGAACAAACCCATTTGTGTAAAAAAAAAATAATACATACTTGAATGTAGATAAGAATGGAAGAAAGGGATTAAATCTTCTTATAATCACAGATACAATGTATTTGGTTTTTAAATTTAGAACTGAGCATCATATACCCAAAAAAACAAGACCAAAATTTGGAACCACCAAAACCTAAATCGTCGACCTTTGGTTTAACAAAAGATCACACAAATTTGGGAAGTTTTTTTATAGGACTTTATTATCTTCTCTCTCGGATCTTACTTGATGACGATGGTCTTTTTCTTCTCAATGGGTTTCTTCTTACCAGGTTTCTTCTCGGTTAATCAATATTACGTGGGTCATATAAATGAAACGATTCATATAATAGAGGGCTCAAGAAGATGAATGGAAAGTGGGGAGAATAAAAAGAATTGTAAGATGGAGCGATGTGGAGGTAAACAACTCACATTATAATGAGGGAGACATATTAGTGCATAATGGATTCCAATGGAAAATTAAATTTGATAAATAAATGCATTAAATGATATTAATATCTCTAATACTATTGTACTAGAGGTATAATATAAATAAATAAATGAAGGCATGTATAAAACTCATGCAACAAAGTCCATTGCCATTGACAAAAAAGTAATAAAATACCTAGAATACTTAATACAGTACCCTTATGCCTATGCAGTGAAACATTGCAATGACATTAAATATGCTTATAAGCATATGATATTAGTATCCTGGCAATTAAACATTTTCAATTTTCTTTTTCATGCATACTTTAGTGGTGGACCCACAAAGAACGTCAGGGTAGAGCATCTTGATTTTATATTTCATGGACTACTATTAACGATTATAATGCTCTCCTCATCAAGTAAAATAACTTATATTAAACCAAAAGACTAAGAAAACCTCTAAAGAGAGTAAAATTGAAAGGTAAATTAAAAGACTACAACGTAACAAAAAAAAAACATCTTTCAAAATTGTTAACACAAAAGATTCAAATTGAACTACGACATTTCAGAAGCAATATTTTCAATGCGTGATAGATGAAACTAAAGGTCCCTTTAATTGCATAGGGTGTAAAAATTTGAAATGAAAATTCTACATGACAAATTTTGTTTACCTATTTTCTAAAAGTCCATTTAAGAGGCAAGTGGACAAATACTTTAGGTAAAATAAATTTTGCCAGTGCATTTTTTTTTATAGAAAATCTTATAATTTCCATTGTATTTGTGTATGGTAGTTATTGATGAAAAAAATGGACTTGATCCAATTTTATAATCACATATAAAATATATAATTGCAATGGTAAATAAAAAGAGAGAGATTTTTTAAAGTGGTTCAGCTATGTAAGAAAGTTACATCCACTATTATTGTATTGATCTCAGAGATTACAGAAGGCTAGGTACTCTTGTAAATAAGAATATACCAGAATACGCTCTACCTTGCCCTTGATGAAAGGGATACAACGTATTTATAGTGACCCGGAGGTCAAGGATCGGAATGTCAAGGGATGGAATACTTTAACCATTTACATCCTTACATAATCAATGTGATGATTGGTTGTATCAAACACATGTAATATGACCCATGGTATGGTGATTTTTAATTGATATTGATGGTCAACCTTCCTTATGTTGGTCTGCATTCCTTATATTGGTCGGCGTGACTGACGAGGTACTATTTGCTGACTAGGATTTTGGCCACATAGGAGGACAAGTGTTCACTTCTGATTGGTCCACGTAGATGGATAATTTTTTGCATCAACAAAAGCCCCCAATGTTCCATGCTTGATGCTTCCATAAAAGTTTGGATCATTTGATTCTGGAAGTAGCTCGGAGTATTTTCATGATGCTTGGTCAGCAAACGACCTCCCATACTTGTAAAATTTCACTAGCACTACTTGAAGATGGAATTTTCCAAATAATTTGAATTTTAGCGAACCGCCAAAGGTTAAATGGGTATTTTTCTCCTTATGTATCGCGAAGCCGTAGGAATGTCAATCATCGGTACCTTTAATCATTACTTTTGTTATTTTCGAGACAAGCTATTTAAGGCGGGAGGCTTTTTTTAGATTTTGCCTTACCTTAAATATTTGAACTATATCAGCTATTTCTGAGCTTTGTTGCGATCGCTTGTCGTCGTTCATCTTTTCCTTGAATATTTCTTGTTGAATCCTTCATTTTCTGTGAGAATTCTTTATTTATCTCTGTTTTCCTTCATTTCCTTTCTTTCTGAAACATGGTTCTCATAGTTGACAATGATTCTCTAGAGGAATTTAGGTAGAAAATAAAATCCCATCTTGGGTTGATTTAGAACTATCCCATGATCCTATAGACGTATATCCTTTTGTTGAGGGTCATTGGATACCAACCTTATTTATAGCTGAATGTTTTCACCAAACCCTTTTCTTCTTCATTTCTACCAATATTTCGATAACGTTCCATTAAGAGTATCCCCCAACACCTGAAGGGTTATCAATAAGGTGAATAGATTAAATCAAAACTATAGAACCCATATTGGGATTCTAGAAATCATTTTCTGCTATAAATGGGCTATGCAGGAGAGAACACTTATTATTAGAAAACTAGACAAGACAATAGGGCTTTAGTTTTATATCTAATTGATTCCAATAAAGATTATTAGAGTCATGATTTGATAGTTAAGAACTAGAAACATGCCCCACTTGAAAATTGAGTGGCCTACTATGGTCCCTGATGCCCTTAGTTAGGGAATGTCATAAGTTATTATTTTAATTCTTGCATTTCTTGATTGATTTATTTTCTGATATATGCTAGCTGCTACTGCTTATTGCTTTTTTACAGAAGAACGTAAGAAAATGTGCCCCAAGTGGGGTGAAGTGAATTTGGAAGAACCAAAGGACAAGAGAAGATCATCCCTGATAAACTTCTGTGATGGTAATAGAGTATAAAACTTCCATCACCTCCTTTGTAACTAGGCCAACAACTGTTATGCATTCAGTTGTAATTGATTTGGAAAGGGATCCAGTATATACTTCCTCAACCACTGCATCTTCTAGTATTAGTGTTGAGGTTGGCACTTTTCTTCGTTTGATTTCTATCTTCCTCTTTTATTATTATGGGAAAGAGGAAAATTCCCAAACTTCTGGAGGATGATTCCGCTACTGGTGCCATGAAACTAGTTGATACCAATGCCCAAAATAGACTGTTGAGGCTATAAGAAGCCCATAACCACCAAAGGTGATGAGTCTCTTCTCAAGAAACTAAGGAGAGGTCCTGCTGATAAGCAAGTTGAGAAGGTTATTGATGTCAACCAATTAGTATTGGTTAGTAAAGTTCTATCTATTGTTGGCTTGTCTATAGCCTTTAATCCTAGCTTCACTAGGAAGTTGATCAAAGCTAGTACCCGTTTGGAATATTGAACTATTACTGGTTTAATATCCCAATCAAAACTAACAGAGAGGGATATCCAAAGCTTAGCCGTGGTAAATTTTCGTATTTCAAGTTGGTCAGACACTGTTCATGTCTTCTTTTATTTACCTCAACTCGGCTCTTTCTTCTAGTTCTTTGTTGATTACAACCAAATATTGGAGAAAGATGATCAGTTGCGTTCTTCTTTAGAAGAAGTTGAGGAGGCCTTCAAAGGTTTTATGAAATCTTTGGAGGAGTCCAGGTATTGCTCAAGCTGAGCGGAAGGCAAAGGTTGCTGAAGAGAAAGTATCCAAAATATCTATTGACCTGTTAAGAAGGACAAGAGAAAGAAAACCAGAGAACAATCCTTCAACAAGGGCTGGGATAAGGACATATCTGCTACTTCTTCCCAAATAACGTTCGCCAAGAAGAAATTCTTTGAAGAAGGTTAGTTGACAACCTTGAGGGAATCTGGTACTTCTGAGGATTCAAAGCTATTATAAGGCATGATCCAGGCTCCCCTCCCAATATTGATGATGAGATTGATGATGATGCATGTTTAGGGGAACCTTTTATGGCTATTGAGTCCATTACTCTTCGAGCCGAGCAAGATAAAGCTCCTGTTAATTCAGATACCCCTCTTGCCAACCAAGATATTGTTAGAGGGTACTTTAGATTATAGATGGAGGAGTAACCCCTATTTAAGTATGGTAATAATAAGCTAATTTGGCTAAAGTTTTGGGCTAATGATAGGACACACAAACACAAACTCAATGAAGATAAACTCGATTTAAACTCACAAAGCTCTAGTGTATAACTCAGGAAATAGTAATGAACTTTAGAAGTAACTTATCTAGAGGGAGAGAGAAGTGAGCACCCTAGATACACCTTGGTAGGCAGGTAGAAACACACCGAACACCCTACAGAATCTCTGTCAAGTATTAAAATCTTCGTGATAAATAATAATGGTTAGTGTGTAAACCCTCTGGTTTGCAATAAATCTCCCTGATGTGTCTTCTCTCTAGCAATAACTCCTGAACTCTTAAAAGATCATCCCTCCTCAAAGGTGGTTGGGGTCCTTAAATAGCCCCCCCGCACCACCCCTGAGGCGACTCAGTCATTAAAGACTGTGAAAGACTTCCCTCATACTTTATGTCACAACATTAAATGCCTGATGAACTAGTTGACTCCATGCCATAAACATTAAATGCCAAGACATGCCTTTTGCCTAACCACTATGTGTCAGGGGGCTGATGTCGCAGAGGTGGCTCACCAACTTCCTGACAGCCCCAAATACCATGGTGGTTTACTCAAGTACAGGTTTGACATTGTTTAGTTGGCTAGTGACATCACCAACAGTAGATGTGACATTAAGTAAAGGGTTATTTGGTTCACAACTCAACGCCCGATGGAACTTCAAGCTGCTCCGCCTGAGGTTCCATGGTCAGGGTCCTTCGGTGTTTTACCAAGTGTATCTAAGATGGTAAGGACAAGCCCCAACGGTGCCTCACTTCTCAATCCTCCAAACCAAGTCCCTCTAAAGTTCCCACAGAGAGGTCATTCGATAGAGCATGAAAGCTCTCCCAGGCCATACGAAGCCTGGTCTCTCACGAGTATCATTTGACCTCACGCTAAGACCCATTATTATTCTCGTTACATTATTATAACCGTTATAGCTTTCAGTCATCATAACCAAAAATACAATATGAATAATACAATAAGCTAAAGTATGAGTTGCCATGCCAAGCTGCCTCGCTGAGTTGCCACGCTTAAGCTGCCTCGGTTGCTTAATCTCAAACACTATTGCCAATTAGGGAATTATCCCTAATCCCAGGATTACCTTCAATTCCCATCTACATTTTCCCCTTCGTGGAGAGATTTGTTGGAACAATAAATGTCTACACAAAACCTCTTAATCCGATGAACCTTCTCCGTGTGAAAAAAAATTCTGGCCTTCTTTCCTTCGTTAGATCCGCGACATTATAATCTCCTAGAAAAAGTAAAATTCTCCCCGATATACCTGAGCCGAAGCGCCATAACTCATTGGTGCTTAAGCAAAGGAATATCATCACTTTTTCCTGATGCCGAGCCATAACCGTTATAGTTTATTATTTGAAATTCTCCCAAAAGGCCTGCTAGCTTTCTTAAATACTCGTTTGGACTCCTGGTAAGTAAAATTCTCCCCGATACAGCTGAGTCAAAATTCAAATAATGTTTGGACCTGTGGAGAGGGGTCATCGTAGATAAATTATTAGGACATATTTACCGTTAGGCGGTGGTGGATAAGTCTGACACCAATTTGGTGCTAAAACTCAAACTTGGTTAGGAAGGCAACCCTTTCTATTCCCCATACGTCACTTTGTATTCGACGTAGTGCTGTATTTTCAGTTGTCGAGACCCTTCCCGATGTGCCACGTGTTCATTTGAAATAATTAGAGGCGACACTTGCACGTGCAATGGTGGGAAACTCCAACCGTCGAGTTTGAAACCCTTCAAACGTCTCTTTTACTTCAAAACTGTTCTATATCCTCATCTTCTTTATGTTCTTCAAGCTCCCCACTTCCTTTAGAGAGAGGAACTCTGTGCGACCTCCATTATTGCCTTCTTCTTTACTCAGTCTCCTCCTCCTCTCATCTTTTGCACCACCACTTGCGGTTGTGCACCTCCACATTCATTTACAACTCTTCTTTTATCAGACCTTTTCGTACTTCTATTGTCTGTAATGGCCTCTTCAAGAAACCCTGCCACCAGTGCTCCTCTTACCGCCCCCATTATCACCGCCCCCTTTGCTGGCTCATTGACCGCTGCTCGTTAAGAACAGTTGCGTTTCTACCATCCATCCCCCATTTTTAGCGAAGGTGATGACTTTGTTGGATTTTGCAAGAGTTGAATTTTTAACGCAAGTATGATGCTATGACACTTGGTGATGAAGATGAGGATTCTGATGAATGGGGCTTTCTTCCTCCCGAGGGGACTCGCAGATTTCGCCTTGAACGAGGGGACTTCCCATGGTCCCACATCAATTTTAAAAGTCATGGGGGCTCTCCTACTCACTTTTTAGCTTGGAACTCTCATATGCAGAGTTCCCACGCTGATGCCCTCGCTAAGATTGGGCTATATCTATCCAAGTGGTTTGGTGAGTTCACCCTCTCCAAGAACAACGTTGTTCTTCCTGTTCTGGTATCTCGCTGGAATGTTACTACTCACACGTTCATCGCTGTATGAGGAGAGTTTACAATAATGTTGGAAGATGTGTGCGAGCTCCTAGGCCTTGAGGTAACAGGTCATGAGCCCTATTCCGATGAAGCTTTAGATGCCCAAGAAACTGCTGACCGTTTGGAGCTGGATCGTATATATCGAAGGTGTATCGGTACTTCAAACAAAGCCACGTTCACTCCCCTTATCAACTACTTCTTCAAGGACACTTCCGAAGGAAGTTCCTCTAAGGCTGCCCCTGGATATGGTACATTTCTAGAGCTTCTTACCTATATCCTTGTCATTATTTCTCGCTTCTTTTTAACGGGGAATCCCAACGACCAGCCCCAAATGGACCTCATCAACCTATCTCTCCTATTGGCCCGAGGTGTCAAGCTCCCCCTACCTGCAATCGCCTTGGGGTCCCTCTACACATGGCTTTATAGGGTCCTATTTAACATAGAGAGATCTCTGGGTCATTATAATGTTGCCAATTTTGCCAACTGCGTTCTCCTTACGGCTTTCCTTTATGTGCTCTTCCCGATTGTAACCACCAAGACTAACCGTCATCCCTTGGGGGAAACAATCCTGCCTCCTCGTTCATTTATTTACCATAAGAGGCAGAGCCGAAAGGAGCTGACCTCCTTTATTGACGACTTTTGAAGGTTTGTAATGAGGCCTTATGAAGAAGATATTTTTATTCATACTTGTGATTTTTTCAAGCATGGGGAAAGAGTGGTATAGCTGACCACCTTAGACCTTATTACCGAAGACCCTTCATTGGCCGTTGTGCTTCTGTTTTCGCCAGGATACATGCCCTCATACACTGAGTGGGGATATACCAACGAATATTATAATCCCAACCGATGCAGCAATCAATTTGGCTTTGATCAAGGGGCTCCTAGCTCGGTGTTTCAGTTATCCAACCCCAAGGTATCTTTTGGCGAGGCATGTTCTCTATTCTCCTTGACGACCACGTGGGGAGTGAGTTTGACATTGGCTGGGCGAGTTACCATCCCCAGCATCACTAGGAAAGGGGACGTGACCCCTTTGTTTTGCCCTAAAGTATTAGCCAAGGAAATTAGCCCAGATTGCTGAATTCATCGAGGGTGATCCTGTGTATCCCCCAGTTCTTTCGTTTTCTACCCTGGAGCTGGTCCTGAAGGGCAATTCCTTTCTTGGATTTGAGTTCCCTCTAAGACGATTCCCCAAAGAACCGCCCACGAAACTCCCTCCATACTGCCCCATGATCCCTGTTGCCATGCCCAAACCAAAGGCCACTGCGACCCCTAAACCAGTTATCCCCATGGCCGAAGCTGACACGGGAGAATGGCCTTCTCATCTACCTGCCTAGAAAGCTAAGAAATCCACGTCTAAGAAGCCTAAGGCCCGAGGTCAAATGGGAACTCCATTAGAGGCATTCCCAATTACCTGCGTTCCCCCTCCTATGTCTCCGGAAATGGCTGAAGATCTGAGAAGGCGGGTGTAGGCCAAAGTTTCCCGAATAATTGATGAATTCTAATGGCAGGTAGTCCCCGTTCCTCCTCTTAGTACGTTCCCCACAATCGTGGTTGATCCTAGTGAGCCCCCAATAAAAAGGAGAAGAAGGTCAAAGGTACCTAAAGCTAGTGGTGCAACGAGCTCCAGGAGGAAAATGATGGGTACTAAGTCCCAGAGGAAACAACCACATGAGGAGTCCTCCTCCCCAGTTCTTTCGGCTGCTGCCCCCTCGCCACGTTCACCAATGGTCATACCCTCTCGTTCTCCCTCCAGATCTGAGGTATATGTGCATTATGTATTTCTCGTTCTTCTTTTCTTGACATAACAACTTTACTTAAATACTGATATCATTGGTGCAGGGAGTTGAAGAAGTGAGGGTCACTCCTCCCAGTCCCCTAGTGAGTCATTTCGTGGGGGGACGTTGCGGTACTCCTCCAGCCACTTCCGCCCTTCCATGCTCTCCGTTAATAATCCTTACCTATTCGCGCCTTCCCTCCTCCCACCAGGACAAAAATGTCATCGTGGGTGATACTAAGATGTCTAACCAGCCCGAGGTAACTGTTCCAGCTTCCTCTGAGTTTTCCTCAGAGAGGGAGGTCTCTTTTCCCCTTGTTCTGGTCAAAGAGAGTGCCCCACAGGTAGATTTCGTTCCAAGCCTTGCATATTTGATTTGTTCCATTGGTTTATTTATCAACTCTAACATGTTGGAATATTTTAGGTGGAAGTGGCGTCGCTGATATCCAACATTCTCCTTCCTCCTGCATTATCAAGACCCAATACTGCAGTTCCTCTCTTCAGTGCCATAACGGGGGTAAGCAAGGTGAATTTCTATCTCTTGTCCTTCTTGTTCACTTCTTGTGTCTGACACTTGGATTTTCATTGGCAGCTTTCTCCAAGTCTCTCTCCACCTTTTTCCCTGAGTGGCCTTTTTCCCTTCCATGCCCAGGTTGGTGCAGTTGATCTCACTGGGGCATCTCTTGAAGGTCCAACATCTCTTTCTGATGATGCGCCCGTGCTGGTCATACTACCCTATGCTGGCGAGGAGTTGTGCCTGCCTTTGAGGCTTCTGCAGCCGGACGCTCCATTGAAGCTGCTGAGGTAACGAGTCTGCCTCCCACGATTTCTAGTATTATGGCTCCCGTGGTAACTACCCATCTCGCTCCTACTGCTGCTGAGGTACTTCTCTAATTTCTCTGTATTTCTCAGCTTTTCAAACTCCACCTGCATAGGTGACTTAACAATGAAAATGCTTGTTATGTTTTTTTGTACAAACTCCACCTATAGTAGTGACTTAACAATGAAAACATTTGTTAATATTTTTTTTCTAAACTCCACCTATAACGGTGACTTAACAACGAAAACACTTGTTAAGATTTTTTTTCTAAAAACCACCTATAACGGTGACTTAACAATGAAAACACTTGGTAAGATTTTTTTTCACAAACTCCACGTATAACGGTGACTTAACAACGAAAACACTTGTTAAGATTTTTTTTTTCTAAACCCCACCTATAACGGTGACTTAACAACGAAAACAGTTGTTTAGATTTTTTTCACAAACTCCACCTATAACGGTGACTTAACAACGAAAACACTTGTTAAGATTTTTTTCACAAACTCCACCTATAACGGTGAATTAACAATGAAAACACTTATTAAGATTTTTTTCTAAACTCCACCTATAACGGTGATTTAACAACGAAAACACTTGTTAAGATTTTTTTTTCACAAACTCCACCTATAAGGGTGGCTTAACAACGATAACACTTGTTAAGATTTTTTTCACAAACTCCACCTATAACGGTGACTTAACAATGGTTAAGATATTTTCATAAACTCCTTGTTTCCTCTAACTATTTTCAGGTTGCTCAGGAGGATTCTCCACCAGTTCCTTCGCCCGTTGCCTCGCCACCTTGTGAACCTATCTCCTCAGAAGGATCCAGCCATGATGATCAAGGTTCCACGACAGGTGCTGCCGCGGAGAGCGAATCTGGGTGCAAGCTTCCTCTGCCCGACTTGGCTCCTCACGCCTTCTGTGTGATAGTGCTCCAAGTTCTCCCCAAATGCCTGCCAACCACTGTTTGGCCATTGAGGAACTTGTGAGCCATCATCCTGAGACCTTTACGGTGGACTACCTTCATTCAAATATCACAGTTATGAGTCATAGGCTCCAAGGCATGGTCACCGTTATTTCTGAAATCACCACCACTCCTACTGTGAATGTGACCCCACCCCTCCTCAACCAATTCCTGGGTTATCTGAGGGAGTTGGGTCATGACAGGTTCTGTTTTGACTGGCTCATCGTGCACTTGAAGACTTTGAAGAGCCAACAGTTGGACAGCCAAAGGGAGCTCTTACAAAAACATCATGAGGATCAGAGGGCCGAGGAAGCCAAGTTGGCCGAGCTAGTACCTCTCCTTAGATCCATTGACAAGGAGATGGAGGACCTCGAAGAAGCTTTGTGTTTGGCAAACTAAGGTGATAAAAACTTCTTATCCAACGTACGCAAGCACAGACCAGGTTGGAAGTTTCCGTTAATGCCCAAAGGGCTTGCTTATAATCTTCTTCGGGCCTTCCTGGAGATTTTTTCTCCTCCCCAGATTTGTGGTTCCTCTTGGGTCAATGAGTTTTTTGTATATGTATTTTTTCTTCTCCTGTAATTCTTGGGAGATAGCTCCTAATTTCGTAATGCCCCAAAGTATATGAATGGAAAAAGATACTTATTCGCATGACATTTCTTTGTGTTACAACTGTTTGCATAGATTGTGACATGAATTTCTATAGTTCTTTCATCTCTATTTGAATTAAAAATAAAGAGAACTTGCATAAACGACAAATGGTAAATCTTCCATCCTTTTAGGCAAGATATTGACCAAAGTCTTGTTAGTCGCTTCGGCTTGACCGTTCCCCTTTGGGTATGCCACCGTTGAAGTGTGATGGACAATGGAGTACTTGTCTATGAGCGTCGTTACCTCTAAATTGATGAAAGAGGTTCCATTATCTGAAAGGAAAACCTTTGGGATCCCGAAGTGGCAAATGATGTATTCCCTGATGAAGTTTCTCACTACTTCTACTATTGCCCTTCTCAGTGGTATCGCCTCGGCACACTTTGTGAAACACTCCGTTGCTACTAGGATCCATATCCTCCCGTGGAATAAGGGTGTATTTCCCATACCAGGTCGAACGCCCATGTGTGAAAAGGATAAGGCATTTCCAGGGAGTGTAAGTCCGCTAACTAAGCATGGATCATATTTCCATGAATCTGGCAAGCCTTGAACTTTCGGATGAACTCGGCAGAATATTTATCCATTATTGAACAATAGTACCCCAAAGTCATCAACTGGTCATACAACTTGTCCCCTCCTATATGAGATGGATCGTGTGCCTATTTGAGAATCTCGACCGCTTCTTCCTTCGTAATGCAACATAATGGCCTGTTGAAGTACCCCCTTCGATAAAGCTGCCCCTCTTGGACGTAGAATCTCGGGGCCCTTCGCCGGAGTCCCATCGCATCAATTTTCTCTGTTGGGACAACTCCATCTTTAATGAAGTCAATATAGGGTTGTCTCCAATCAGGCTGAGTCTCTATGAAATGACATTTTGTTGCCTCGAAGAACAACTGGCATTTATCCACGTCCGTTGTAACTTGGCTGCATCCTGCTTCATGCTAGGAGAGAAATACCCTTCCCTTTGAATTCTTATATAGAGGGGGATCTCAGTCGTTTCGTAGTGTTCTTCGTGCATTTTCTTCAATCTCTGCCTTGCTTCTTTTGGGCCAATGCACCTTGACAGCCATCCTCCCACGTTTCTGAAGTAAAGGTTCCCCTAGTTTGTAAAGTACTGGGCCAACTCTTTGAGCCCCATCGTTCCTTCACCAGACTCCAGTTGTCTTTTAATCTCTCCCCTCCAGTCTACATCCTCCTCCATCGAAAGAATTGACTGTACCATCAAAGGAGCTATTCTTCATTGGATCACGACGATAATTATATCGCTTCTCATAATCATCTTCTGGGCAATGGTGGCATAGGCGTTTGGATGTTGGTTCATCGTTCTAGGCTACCTTTTGATTTTAGTTTAATGGAACTGACAAAAAAGTCTCTTGATGATTGTTCTATATGGCACCAAGCCCATATGTTTCAACGCGTACTCCCCATTCACTTGCTGAATCACCAAGTTTGAAACCCCCTTGATGCAGAGTGAACGAATCCCTCTTCGAAGAGCCTCTAGCAATCCTAACACCAATGCTTCATATTGTGCGTCGTTGTTAGAGCAAGGGAAGTCTAACTTATAGGAAAGGAAAATCTCCTTCATTCCTTTCGAAAGAATGACCCATGTTCCTATTTTCTTTTTTGATGATGACCCATCGAACTGCATTATCCATTCCTCATCCATTGTGTCTAGATGGTTGTCCTGCAAATCGTCTCATGGAATATCTTCTTTGGGTGGCTCGAATGTTATCGAAGGTAAGATAGCCAACAGATCAGCGTACACCTAGCTTTTAATTGCATGAGGGACTACGCATTTCAAGTCATATTCGGAGAGGAAAAGGAACCATCTAGCTGTCCAACCAATCAATATAGTTCTTGTAAGCAAATACTTAATAGGATCACATCTAGTTATAATATGAATTGTAAAAGACAACATATAATGTCTAAGTTTTTGCATCATGAATACTAAGGTCAAACAATGCCTTTCTAAGCTACTATATGTGACTTCTGGCCCATGGATGATCCTGCTGAGGTAGTAAACTGGCTGTTCTTTCCCATCAATCTCTTGTGCCAGCAAATCTCCCACAGACCTTGTGGTGGATGTGAGGTCCAACTGCAACGGTATTCCTGCCTTTGGTGGAACTATGGTCTATGGTGAGATGAGCAGCTTCTTCAGTCCGTCAAGAGACTCTTGGTGAATGGCCTCCCATTTGAACTTCGTGTTCTTTCGCAGCAGATGCATTAGTGGGTGCGTTATCTCAGCTAACCCAGGTACGAATCTCCTAAGGTAGGAGACTTTATCAAGGAAACTCTTCAGCTCCTTCATCGTTCTCGGACACGGAATTTCTAAGATCGCCCGCTGTTTATCCTGGTCCATCTGTACCCCTTGTCGATTAACCACAATTTCCCACTTGTCACCCCAAAAATGTACTTCAGCGGATTCATTTTTAGTTTAAACTTCCTGCAACGGGAAAACACCTTCCTCAAATCGCTCAGATGAGACTCCTCCTTCCTCGACTTGATGACCAAGTCATCCATATAGAATTCCACAAACTTGTGAAAGAAGTCATGGAAAATGTCCATCATTGTTGTTTGGTAAGTCTCCCCAGCATTCTTGAGTCCAAATGACATCACCTTGTACATGAAGTTACCAAACGAGGTTCTGAATGCTGTCTTTTCTACATCCGAGGGGCCCATCTTGATCTGGTTGTACCCCACATACCCATCCATGAAGCTATACATCTCATGACCCGCCATTGCATCTACCAAGCCATCAATGGAGGTAGAGGGAACTCATCTTTGGGGAAAGCTCTATTTAAATCTTTAAAGTCCACACAGATTCTTATTTGATTTTTATCTTTCTTTCCTACTGGGACAATGCTGGACAGCCAGATCGGGTGTTGTATCGGCTTGATAAACTCTGCCATTAGTAAGCGTTGAACATCTTCCTTGATCTTTTAATCCAGCTCAGGCTTGTACGTTCTCATTACTTATTTTACTAGAATGTCTTAAGGCATCATTTTCAATTTTTGGCAGCTCACTTCCTCGTCCAGCCCTTTCATCTCCGTGTACTTCCACGCGAAGACGTCTATAAACTCCTGAATCAATTCAACCAAGGCCCCTCATTTCTCCTTACTGAGATCCTTCGAGATGAAGATGGGCTTTGGGTCTTCCCCTTATTTTTCCAGGTTCAACTGCTCTAGCTCTTGTGCCTTAGGCTTCGGTCGATCCGCCATGTAATCTGGTTCTTCGATAACTTCCTTAACAAATTCCTGTATATTGGAATTATCTATCACCATACATTGTCCCCGTTAATCCACCATAAAGCATTCGTATATCGGATCAACCTCATCATCAGCTTCCTCGGTCGCTCGCTCACACCGATATAATCAATACACCACCTTTCCTTCTTTAGTAATGACTTTCTTGCAATATCTACTGGTAGCGGTGTTCGCTTTCCTCTTCTTCTCCCTAAATGCCTTGGCTACCGTTTTCCTTGAGAACCAACTCAGCACACTTTGTCGTTGGACCTCATGCTCCATCAGATCCACTCTCGGGCTCATCTTGTCTTTAAACTACTTCGAGATGCCTGGGGGCCGAGGGACTGCCTGGTGAGCTTCTTCGGTCATTACTCTTGCTCTACTTGTAACCTCCTTACTTTGCTCATTCACTGTCCCCATCCGTTCTCTGATCGAGGGAACCCATGCTCCCTTCACACTTCTTGTTAGGACCCGAGCATCCTCTTCCAACTCAGTATAAAATGTTGTGTCCACTAAGTGATCTTCCTCGATTGAGAAAGGCCTATTTGTATCCCTAATGGTCACCTCTGTCCCCTTGATGTCCGCCTTGGCACACTTGTGGTATGTGGAAGGAACTAGCCCTTGGTTGTGCATCGACGCCCTTCTTATTAGTAGATGATAGGAAGTTGCACTCTATATCACGTGGAACTTTATATGGGAACTCAAATTTCCCATCACAATCCCCACATTAATATACCCAATGGACTTGGAATATTGGCTATCATATCCAGAAATTACCAAAGGCATGGGGACCAACCTTTCTTCTGGAATATTGGTTGCATGAAAGGAGTTAATTGGCATGATATTGATGGAAGCTCCCCCATCCATGAGAGTCCTTGCAAAACTAACTCCATTAACACTGGCGGTCACGTCCAGCGGCCTGTTATGAGGGAATCTCATAGCCCTATCGGCATAGCTGAAAGTCACCTCTGACAAGAATCTCCTTATCATCCTAGCCATGGGTCCCTTCCATTTCAGCGAAGAGACTGTGTCTTTCCTTGAAATATCTATTATTGCCTGGGTTATTTCCAACCTACACTCTTTTGGTATCCCTACGTGTTCGAAGAACCAGGTGAATTTTGGGGATTTTGAGACTGCACAGTACTCTATGCCCAGATCTACTTCCTCACCTTCAACACTGTATACGTCCTCCACGTCTTTGGTGCTTGCTTCATTGTAGGACAAAACTACGTCGGTCATTCCCTTAGTACAGGTCTCCAAAGATGCTTCGTACTCTTCTCTTTCTCCTCCCTCCACATCTTCATCATAGGCCATCACTAGATTGGCCCCATGTGTTTGTAGTGGGTTGTTATTGACATTCTGTGGAGGGATTTTCAACGTCCCTGCCTTCATGTACTTGTCAATAATTCTTCTTAGTGTGAAGCAACTTTCTTTTGGGTGCTTTATCCTTCGATGGGCCTGGAAATACTTCGGGTCCGCCTTCGTTGCCGCATCAGGCTCCCCAACGTGAATGTCCTTTAGCTCATAGATTGTTCCCCCTTGGACCATCGCATTGTAACAGCTGACAGCTTCTTCTACTGTACAGAGCAATGGTGGTGGCTCTTCCCTATCTCTTCTGAACTTACTCTTATTGTACTTCTTTGGTGCTTTACCCCTATCTTCCCCCTCGGTGTACCCTACCCGTGGGGACTGAGACCTCCCCCCCCCCCCCCCCCCCCGCGGGTTGCATCGGCTGCCTAAACATCATGGGCACCACCACCTGATTGGGCCGCACCACCAAGGAGATATTCCTCACCACCTTTAAGAACGCCGCAAAAGTCCCCTCGTGTGTCTCATTGATAAGATGGCAGATATACTCCGGAAGCAGCCCCTCGGCGTAGATCTGCAATAGTTTGGACTCTTTGGCCTCCTCCCTCACATCGAGGGATCTTTCCATGAACCTTCGAACATAGGCCACCACTTCTTCCCCAGGTCTTTGCTTCTCCCTACCGAGTTGGGTCAAAGTAAACTCATCTTTCGCCAGAAAGAACTTCTGGACAAACAACACGTGCATCTCTTCCTATGTAGAAACACTGTTAGGAGCCAAATGGGAATACCAGGTGTATTCTTTATCTGTCAAGGATATAGAAAACTCCCTTAACCTAAGACTTTTATTGTTACAATGCGCCCCCAAATGTTCAACAAAGCGCTTAATATGGTCCTTCAGGTTCCCACCCTTTCCCGTGTATTTTTCAAAAATATGAGGAATATAGTCCTTTGGATAAGGCTCGTCGTTGTATTCCTGGGGATACGGTGTTCGAAACTCATCCAAAACCGAAGCTACCTCTCCAGTAGATTGTGAGGAAGCTTGCATGAACTTCACCATCTCTTTCTGCATCCCCCTTCTTATTTCCTCCATGGATCATGCCACTGGGGAAACAACCAATGGTACCATGGGCGGGGCGCCCGTTGTAGCTGGCACCAACGTCACAGCGGGGGCCATTGAAACTCCTGAGATTCCCACTAGTGGATTCATAATAGAGGGTATGCTTGCTGGGACCGTTCCTGCAATACCTGCACCTGGTGGGACCATTGGATCTATCCCTGGTGTTACAAAGTCATTAGCCTCCAATCCTCCCAACATAGTTGAAGCTACTGAAGTTTGTAAGAACTCATAAAACTTTCTCATGAGGAGCGCGACCTGAGTGGGTCCCAACCCCACACTCGTGGAAGCTTGTGTCACCCCCAAAATGCCTAACATCGCCGGAACCAAAGGTACCTCCACTCGAGGATCCCCATACCTTGGGGCCTCCAGTTCTCTCACAGCTTATTCTTCATTATGCTGTATGTCATCAAAGTTGATCCTTTGATTAGAATTATCCTGCACCATACTCCTTACTTAGAAGAATGCCTCCCCAGCAGAGTCGCCAAATGAAAGAGGGTACTTTAGATTATAGATGGAGGTGTAACCCCTATTTGAGTATGGTAATAAAAAGCTAATTTGGCCAAAGTTTTGGGCTAATGATAGGACACACAAACATAAACTCAATGAAGATAAACTCGATTTAAAATCACAAAGCTCTCATGTATAACTCATGAAATAGTAATGAACTTTAGAAGTAACTTATCTAGAGGGAGATACAAGTAAGCACGCTAGATAAACCTTGGTAGGTAGGTAGAAACACACCAAACACCCTCCAGAATCTCTCTCAAGTATTAAATGCTTCGTGATAGATAATAATGGTGAGTAAGTAAACCCTCTAGTTTGTAATAGCTCTCCATGATGTGTCTTCTCTCTAGCAATAACTTCTGAACTCTAAAAAAATCATCCCTCCTCAAAGGTGGTTGGGGTCCTTCAATAGCCCCCCCACACCACCCCCGTGGCGATTCAATTATTAAAGACTGTGAATGACATCCCTCATACTTTATGTCACAATATTAAATGCCTGATGCACTAGTTGTCTCCACGTCATAAACATTAAATGCCAAGACATGCCTTTTGCCTAACCACTATGTGTTAGGGGGCTGATGTCGCAGAGGTGGCTCACCAACTGCCTGACAGCCCCGAATACCATTGTGGTTTACTCAAGTGAAGGTCTGATATTGTTTAACTTGCTAGTGACATCACCTACAGTAGATGTGACATTAAGTAGAGGGTTGTTTCGTTCATAACTCAACGCCCGATGGAACTCCAAGCTGCTCCGCCCGAGGTTACGGTCAGGGTCCTTCGATGTTTTACAAGGTGTATCTAAAATGGTCAGGACAAGTCCCAATGGTGCCTCACTTCTCAATCCTCCAAACCAAGTACCTCTAAAGTTCCCAGGGTGAGGTCATTCGATAGAGCGTGAAAGCTCTCCCAAGCCCTGCGAAGCCTGGTCTCTCACGAGTATCGTTTGACCTCACGCTAAGACTCATTATTATTCTCGTTACATTATTACAACCGTTATAGCTTTCAGTCAACATAAATAGAAATACAATATGACTAATACAACAAGCTATAGTATGAGTTGCCACGCCAAGCTGCCTCGCTGAGTTGCCACGCTTGAGCTGCCTCGGTTGCTTAATCTCAAACACTATTGCCAATTAGGGAATTATCCCTAATCTTAGGATTACCTTCAATCCCCCTCTAATGATACAAACCCTGAAGCTGAGAAGGATAATAAGAAGGTGTAGACTTGTACGTCTTCTAATCTTTGATTTTGGCACCTTTCTTTAATTTTATTTTTGTCTTGTTCCAATATACTTATTGCATTTCTATTAATCAATGAAATAACTTCTTTTTCAATTACTTGCCACTTTGCTACTATTCTGTAACATTTTATTGTTGATCAAGTGTTACTTTATCTTTTTAATTTATTGTCAAGATGGAACAAATTGCCTTCACTGACTCTGACCTACACAAACACTGTAATAATTTTTTCAACGCTGGCCACTTGGATTTATCAGATGAGGAATTAATAGACTTGCTTGGTGTAGATGTTTCTGATCAAGCCAATGATGCATACACACATCTTAATTATCTTTTTGATTGGGATATAGACAATAATGTTGCATATTATGAGATGATTAAAGACTTATAGGAAGACCATAATGAAGCTAAAGCTCAACTGCATGCTGATTATGAAGCCAAGTATAAGGCATTGAATGAAAGCTGGGGTTTTGAGGAGAAACTAGAAAAATATGTTCTACCTGCAAAAAAAAGAATTATTGTTGAATAAAAAAGTAGATGAGGCCCGAGAAATTACTAAGTTCCTGGAAGAAGAGAACAATAGACTTCGAAATAAGCTTGATACTTTAAGGAAATCTTCTGCTACCGATGTTAATGAAGGGACTTCCTTTTTTAATAAAGGTAATTCTAAGCTTTTGTAGGATCTTGAGACTCTAAATAAATCCAACCCTCGACAATCCTCCAGATAATGAAGAATGAGGTGACCAACTGTTAGGGAGGCTAGGTCCAAGAAAACCTTGGTCGACGAGGCAGTCCAACTGAAAGAAAAGAATCAGGCTATTGTAGACATGTCTACAAAACTGGAAGCTAAGGATAAATATCTTACCGACCAATCCACACAGTTGAAGGTGAAGGATAGTGTTTTGAATTAACTTCAATAGCAAGTTAAAAGGATAACCTTTGAATTTCACAAACAACCCCGAGATGTGTGGATGGAGGGCTACAATGAAGATTTGGGTCATATTGATGATCATCTTGCCCAGAGTCATGATGAAGGTTACATATGGGAATGGACCAAATATCTAACTTTACTGAAGCATGATCGAAATAGCAAATTATGGTATTGGAATAACCCTGGTCTTCTATATTATAATAATCCTCCATTCAAGATGGATAAATTAGGGATCCCTACTAATGCCATCTCTCAATGTTTAATCAGTAAATACTTGGGAGATTATGATTTCCATGATTTTCATGAAATAGTTCATCCTTTACTTCTGATTAATGCCCTAAGCAGTAGTAACATAAGAATGTTGGAAGACTTAAACTTTATTAATTCCTCTTATACCTTGAATGATCCTCAACTGGAATGGAGATTGTACAACCATTCTCCAAAGCTAAAGGGAAGCATCCAGCTAAATGATTTTCCTATATTTTATTATTCATTTGAATGTAATACAGTTTATGGAAATGAAAATACATATGTTTGTTTTGTTAACTTATGATTATTTTAATCAATCAGTTAAATTGTGATTATAATGCCATTGATTCTACTAATGCATTTAGATATATTAATCAAAATTTAGCATTAATTATCAGTGGTGATCAAGTGTATGAGGAATATATGTTTATATTTCATTATTTTGAAATTTTTACATGTCTTCCAGCATTTAACTTAGTCGAGTAAAACTTATTTATAACTATTTGAGTTTTATACGAAGTTTTACCAACTTCTTATTCTTGACTTGTTTATACAAAATCATAGACGAATTAATCAACCTCTTCTTCGTAATTTGTTTTTACAAAGTCATACAGGAAGTAAATTGTTATTGTCGACCAAGTGCTGAGGATTTTAATCCTATTTTGACTTGGTCGGTAATTATTTTTGTTGCTGACCAAGTGCTGAGGATTGTAATCCTATTTTCGCTTGGTCGGAGTTGTCATTCATTAAGTAAATTGTCATTTTTCACCAAGTGCTAAGGATTGTAATCCTATTTTGACTTGGTCAGAGATGAAGACCAAGAGATATATGGGTTATTTCTATTGTGGGGGATGTATACCATTACCCTACTCTGAAAAAGGTAAAAAAAGGTCAAAAAATTTCAGTATTGTGTGGGTTGGTAGGCGGAGCTTAGCCGATTCCATGGTTTCAGTCCCAAATGTAAGAATGTATGGTGTCTCTCTAGTTTTTATTCTCGGCGTTGTTTTATAAGCCCAGAGAATAGAATGTAACTCATTAATCGAGTTTCCCTTAGAAACATCAAGCCTTTTCTTTAGTTTATTAAAAAAAGTCTTATTTGTTACCTCTATTTGACAACTACTTTGAGGATAGCCTAGGGCCGAATGCAGTTTATGGATTTTGGACTGGACATAATATGCTTCTAACTCCTCATTGTCGAACTGGATACCATGATCTGTAATGAAAGTATATGGTAAATCATATCGACATATATGTTCTTCCAGATGAATTGATACACTTTCTCATAAGGCATCTCAACCAATGGCTCTGCCGCCACCCATTTAGTGAAATAATCAACAGTAACGACTAAATATTTGAGCCTTCCTTTTGTGATCGATAGTGGGGCGACCAAGTCAATTACCCATATAGAGAACGACTAAGGTGAATTTATTAGTGTTAAAGTAACATTAGGTGCTTTATGAATGGCAGATAACTTTTGGTACTCGTCACACTTTCTTGCAAAGTTCGTACAATTTTCCCTCATAATCGTCTAGTAGTATCCCTGAGTCCTGATTCGTTGCAGGAATAATTGACCAACGTAATGAGCCCCACAGGAACATTCGTGCACTTATTTTTATCATATCTTCCACTTCCATTATATGAACACAACGGTGTAAGGATATCATCATTACCCTTGTGTATAAAACTCCTTTGTCTAACACATATCGTGTTGCTTTATATCGGAGATTTTTTTTTCTCTTTAGGATCAGATTGTTAGATTCCATCATCAACATAAGCTTTGATGAGATCCATCCAGGAAGGACCTAAATCTAACATAATGAAACTAACCATCAGTTCTTTATCAATACTCCGATTAGCAAAAAATTCAATTGGGATAGTTATTCTGAGCTCAATTCTTGTTACTAATGCTAGCCGAGCAAGGAAATCAGCTCGGGCATTTGCCATTCTTGGGATCTTTTTCATCTAGATGGAAGAAAACTTGGTAATAACTTTCGTGGTCTTATAAAGATACCTGGTCGTCAATTTTCCTTTGTCTCCATATATATGAAGTACTTGGTTAACAACTAGTTGTGAGTCACTGTGCTCCACTACTTGCTCAGTGCCTAATGAATGAGCTAAATTCATTCCAATTATTAAGGCTTCGTATTCGGCCTCATTATTTGATGCACTGCTCCACTTCTAATAGAACATGAAGATCCATCTACGTACAAATTCCATATTGGGACATCACTTTTGAAGCTTTTTATTGTTAATGACCCATGTTGGAATATCTTCTTACTCTCCTCCGCATATTTTTAGACAATTTTGTTGAATTTTGGGTGACTCTGGTTGATCGACAGTAGTTTCAGATTGCTTTTGAGTTGATCTCTCTTATTTAGAAGTCTTCTCGGTAGACAACTTTTATTAGTCGGGAACCTCCGGATAAATAAATTCAGTAATAAAATTTGCCAAACCTTGGCCTTTCAATGAATATCTTGGTTCGTAGACAGTGTCATACTCTCCTAATTCTAACGCCTAGTACATCAATCTTCCTGACTTCTCAAGCTTGTGGAATGCTTACCGAAGAGGCAAATTAGTATACAAAACTATAGTATGTGCTTAAAAATAAAGTTTCATACGCCTATAAGCCTCAATAAGTGCTAGGGATAATTTTTCCAAATGTGGTTACCTGATTTCATAAGCTGGTTTTTGGATTCTTTTGTCCCATCTGACCAAGGTTGAGCTCACTACTGACTCATAAATAGCTAAATATAAGTACAAATTTTCTCCTAAAATTGGTCGGGATAACAAAGGAGGTAATCCCAAATACTTTTTTTTAACTCCTGGAAAGCTTCTTAACATGCTGCATTCAACTCAAAAGTCTTTCTCAACACCTTGAAAAATGCTAAGCACCTATCTATTGCTCGGGAAACAAATCTTTTTAAGGTTTCCACTCTTCTTGTGCGCCTTTGTACATATTTCTTGCAAGTTGACGACTGCATTTTGATCAAAGATTTTATCTTTTCTGGATTAGCCTCAATTCCCATTTGATTAACTATGAAGCCGAGGAACATCCCTTCTTGTACTCCGAACACACACTTGGTCAGATTCAGCTTCATCTAATGCTTTTCCAAGTGCTCAAATTTTTTACTGAGGTTGGCGATATGATTTGAGGCTTTTTTACTCTTTGTCAACATATCATCTATATAAACCTCCACATTTTTGCCTATCTGCTCTTCAAAAACTTTATTCACCAACCTTTGATACGTCCACTTATCCATAATTGCCTAAATAAATGGAGAACTATTAACGAAGCTTCGTTGTAAAGGATTCTTTGCTTTTTCCATTTCACCCAACCGATCTTCCAACCTCTAGATTGATCCTTTCCACGAAGGATTATCCGCATCAGATCTATATGAAGTAGCTAGATTGTTGCAACCATGTGTCTACATTGAACTCTCTCCCTGAGAAGTCTTCTCTATGAGTACAAATCATCGGATTCTTGATCTTAATCTGACTAAGGCTTCACGTTGGTCAGCCGAATATTGAGTGTTCCTGGATAATGCCCATGGAGGGTTTTTATTTTCTCGTGGTCCCGGACGATCAGAGGGAAAATCTCTGCTTAGTCTTTCCCATAAACATGGCCTTTTAGGAGAAAAAAAAGGATATCATATGGTTCCGTGGACCTGAGTGATGAACTTACTCTTGGAGGATAAGACGTATGTTGTGAAGATCTAGAATAACTATGTCTGGTGGATCTTGGAGGTGGAGGTGGCATTTTTCTTCTAGACGAGGGAGCCATTTATTACTGTCAAAGGATTGGAGACTTAGATTGCAATGATTAAGCTAGGATTCTAATTAGGTCTGTCGCCATAGGTTGACCTGATGGAACATGAGGGTTTCCTTCATTTCTGATACTGGACTCGGGGCCATTCATCTTTCTTTGAACAAGGTTATATAAGAGTGACAATGACAATTAAAAATATGTTCCCAAAGGTGAACCCAGTTTGTTGATGTAAAAAGATGGAGTTGATCCAATTTTATAATCACAGATAAAGAATATAATTGCAATGGTAAATAAAAAAAGAGAATGAGTTCTTAAAGTGGTTCAGCTATGTAAGAAAGCCTACATCCATTGTTATTGTATTGATTTCAGATGTTATAGAAAGCTAGGTACTCTTGTAAATAAGAATATTCCAGAATCCGTTCTACCTTGCCCTTGATGAAATGGATACAAAGTATTTATAGTGACCTGGAGGTTAAGGATCGAAAAGTTAAGGGATGGAATACTTTTATACATTTAAGCATTTACATCCTTACATAATCAATGTGATGATTGGTTATATAAACCACATGTAATATGACCCTTGGTATGGTGACGTTTAATTTATCTTGATGGCCAACCTTTCTTATATTAGTCGGCATTCCTTATGTTGGTCGTCATGATTGATGAGCTACTATTTGTTGATTAGGATTTTGGCCACGTAGGAGGATAGGTGTTCACTTTTGATTGGTCCACGTAGATGGATAATTTTTGGCATCAACAGTAGTATTAATTTTTCAGATTGCCAATTCTTTTTTAGGATTAGTATAATTTTATATAAAACATTTGATTATTTTGTTGTTTTTAGGATTAATATAATTTTGTTGTTTTTTATTTTATTATTTTAAAAACTACTTCGAACTAATGTTATAAAATAGTTAATTTTTAAAAACAAATATTTTTTTAGAACAAAATAATCTTTTTACAAAGCAATTTTTGTATATAAAATAGTTTTTCTTATATAAAAAATTCTTTCTTAAAAAAATAATTTTTTTATAAAATAATTTTTAAAACAAAATAGTTTTTAAAAACAAATCATTTTTTATATTATATAAAACAGTTTCTTCACCATAGGAAATATTATTTTTAACGACAATTTTTTTTTATGTTTGATGCATGCGTGCCATAAATAGTGTATGCAGACGACCCCCTAGATGTAAATGTCGCCAATAATTTTAAAAGAAAGTTTCATGACACACAAATTAGAAAAAGTTTTAAAAACTAATTACGACGACATTTATTAGTTTCTAGTGTTAGCATTAATGACATTTTTTATAATTAGTCATGAAACTTATTTCCATGATTAGAGTAATTGTAGTGAAAATATTTTTAATGACTCAATTTATGGATTTGGGTAAAGCCAAAAGCTAAAAAAGAGGGAAAATTTTGATGTTGTACCTAAAACCACTTGCCATGACTCTTTACCTCCATTTTTCTCTCAATCACTCCATCAACCATTTACACGACTCTTTAACTCCCCCTCCCTCTCCCTCTCTCTCGACTACAATAAAACTCTCTCTCGTCTTACAATTAGACTCTCACGGCTAAATACCCACTCATCTCCAATCACACCTCAATTTTGGTTCAAATAAGGTAGCAATTTCTCTATCGCCCCCCCCCCCCCCCCCCTCTCTCTCTCTCTCTCTCTCTCTCTCTCTCTGTGTATATATATATATATATATATATATATATATATATATATATATATATATATATATATATATATATTAAACCCTATATGGATTGAAATAGAATACTATTCCGATAAAGAACATAAGAGCAAACCCTATTTGGAATGTTAATTGACACCCTAATTGTAAGAAAATAGAGCCTCCCTGATGAAACTTTTTTACCTCCATCATAGAGGAGTTAGCAATTTCATTGCCTTTTGTTTTTATACATTATTTTCTTGCTCAAATTTCTACATGAAACATTAATTAGTCCAAGATATTTCAATGTCATATACCAACACATAACGTATGAAATTACAAAGAATCTAATATGCATGATCAAATTTCTATTTTGATTCATAAGGCCATATCCACCAGTGAATCGCCACTATAATTGTATGATCCACTCGAAAGAATATAGAATAATAAAGGTTATTTTAGATTTTAACAATTAAAAGGTGTGGATGAAGGAAAAAATGAAGTTAACAAATATATGGTTTTGATAAATTTTTTATAATGATAGAGTGAAAAGAACAAAGAAAGTGAAAATTATTTATTTGTTCATTCACATTAATTGTTATATAAAGCGAAACTAGTTTGTTCTGTTACCCTTTGTAGCAAACATGCTAAAAAGAGGGCTTAAAGAAACATAAAGAAAGTTTATTAAGCAGACCATGTCAACCCGCACTGGTGATCAGTCTTTCATTAAAACAAATAGGAATCCCATTTGGTTCATTCTTAACTTCACCATCGAAAAACTTTTTAATTACTAATTGCCTATGTCAAATTAAGCTGGTGTCAAATTTTATCTTTTATTACGACCACATGCGGAAATAAAAGAAATTAACTAAACCATTAACACATAAATATAGTCTTAACAATCACACGCCATATATATAACTAAATGAGACCGAATAAACTATCGGTTCTCCAAGTACATAAACCAACCACAATTTAGAATAAGTAGAATAAAAATCAGAATACAATCTTATGCATAAGTGGAAAAAATAAATAATCCGAAGATCAACATGCTCACATGAACTACTAAGGAAATCTCCTATCTAAAATGAATGAGTTGAAGTGTCTAAAGTAATCTCCTACAAGCCTCCACACTACTGCATCTACGCATATCCAGATGGGATCTCTAAGCTTGGTGTCCCTATAGCTAGACACCTAAAAGGTTTTGAAAATATTTTTGACACGGGGCAGATCCGAAAAAAATATTTTGAAAATATTTTTCAAGTATGTAATCACAAATTAAATCAGTTATTTATTAAACATGTAATATTCACGTACAATCTCTTGAGATCCTCACCGCTCAACTAATGGGCGCGCTTAACGTATTCTATCTAACTAGCATCCCCTTCCCAACTAGATACCGTATCTAACTATTCTCGATAAGTCTAGTTCCCACGTATTTCCCCATACGATACGATACTACAATCTCAATATTAGAATTTATTTATTTTCGTTTTATTATTGAGTCAATTACTTAAGTTTCACTACTTAAAGTCTTTTAGATATACATCATTTATCAATTCTACTGTCCCACATATGTAGATATATCACATCGATATATATTCATCATACATATAATATATACACAACTTTAGCATCCCCGGAATGTCCCCTCATGATGCTGCCATACTCTGCTATCAAGTCCATGTACCTCTCGTACTCAATCAAGGACTATTAGTTGGGCATGTCTCCTCGAACCCAAAATTAATCAACACAAAAATGGAGGTGAAAATGGTTCTAAGACTTTGGGATACGCACATACCTAACGTATCCAAACCACCTACCAGTCCCAATAATACACTGTACATAGTGGGCCACTTTAAGTTCCATGTTCTGGGCACAAATCCAGACCTCACTAGAATTGTCAAGTTGCGATCGCCCTCTACGCGGAAACCTCCTAATAGCATGTAGCGAAGGTATGTTCACACATATAATCAAATCATATCTATAGGTATTCACACAACCTATATTCATATATTATTCTATAGGTATACACCCAACCCAATTATATCAAGTCGAACGTAGTATATATCACTCGAATATTCGACATACCATTAATTTCAATTAAAATTCCAATTCATACAATTTTGAGTAGCGCTAACTACTCCAAGGATCCTAGTTACCCTTCAGTCAATATCAGTAGCTATTCAAATGGTACGCTACAGGTCGTAATCATAGGTTCTATCATCACACCGTGACCCCTTAAGAATTTCATTCATTCATCAATTATGTAAACCTAATATCCACTATAGTCCTACTGATATTTTCATATTTCCCTCTATTGTTCAAAAAGGTCCCAAAAGTCCCCTCATGAATTTTCCATAATTTTAGGGTTTAAAACAAAAAGGAAAAATTTTCCATTTTGGGAAAACTGAATCGATTATCCCAAAGGCTGAATCGATTCCCCTTGCTAAATCGATTCACCCTTGGGTAGAATCAATTCGAAATGTATCAGTTTTCTTCTTCTTCTTCAGTTTGCTGTTACGAATTTTCTTACCATCAAATTAATCAAACTTTTATACAACAATCCCAATCTCCCATTTAACATAACGAAACATAAAATATACATGTAGGGATGATTTTCTAACGTAAATAAGGTTTACGATCCATAGAATTTCATCCAAGATCAGATTAAAACTCAAATAATCATTAAACTCTACATTATTGTATTCTTCACATAACTTCATCAATAACCCATATTTATCCCATGATCTTAATCCCATAACTTTTGATTTCATTTTGTCTACACAATTGGATTAATTATACATGCAATCCTATTATGAATGATAAGTTTTAGTCATCAAATTTCAAGAATAGTATCAACTATCCTAAATTTAAAATCCCAACTCTACATGGGTATTCTAGCTCATAAAAATATCCAATATAAACACTTCCCTTGTATGGGAGTGATCTGATTCGGTTCTTTTGCTGCAGATTCTATTTTAATCCACACTTCAAACATGATGGTGATGCAAGAACAATTTTAAGGTCTTCAAGAATCCTCGAATGCTCTCCCTTTATTCTCTAATGGCCTCCAAGTGTTTTATATTCCTCTCACCCTATCCTATCCCCACTACAAGTTTATACAACCTTTGGAAAGTTGTTGATCTCTTAACCCTAGGCTACTAATTAACTAAAATGACCTCGTAGTGTCGGTGTGGTAAAAAACTATCCCGGAACCCAAATAATACACTCGGGAATACTATTTTGATTTGTTTGAACCTTCCGGACTCAATCGTAACCTCAAAATCATCATCTAAGTTACTCACAAATAATTTCCTAACTCAACCTGATATAGGCCACACATGACACCCGGTTGAGATAAAATACTACCACGTTACTATCACTCGTTATGACGATAAATACGTAGTTACTATTCACTTAGTAATTTTATTCGATAAACATTAATTATTTCTCTCCGTTTAATAATTTAATTAACCCATAATATTTTATTTCCATTAAATTATGTCACACGTGTAATTTAAATTTAAACGAATTAATTCACTTTTAATTCCTAAAAAATATGGATTGTTACAAACTTCCCCCATTAAAAGGGAATTTTGTCCTCGAAATTGGGACGTACCTATTGTGAATAAATCTTGATACTACTCATGCATGTCATCCTCCCGCTCCATTTTGACTCATCCACATTGTGGTGCCCCCAATGAACTCTAACCAATGAGACCACCTTTGATCGAAGTTTACGCTCACTTCGATCAAGTATTACCATCGGTCTCTCCTCATATGAGATGTCAGGATGCAAGTTGATCTCCTCTAATGCAATAGGCCAAAAATCTCTCTCACTCATCTGATACCTATTCAGAGATGACACATGTAACATGTCATGAATCTTCCATAGGTGCTCCGGTATTCCGAGTCCATATGCTACTGATCCCACTCTCTCAATGATCGAAAATTATCCCACATATTTCAACACCATCTTCCTCTTGTTTCCAAATCTTGTAACTCCTTCCATACGAGACACTAGCACCAACACCTGATCACCGACCTCAAGGTTTATGTGCCTCCTATATTCATCGACTGACTCTTATGCCTATCCCGAGCTATTTGGATGTGCCCTCGAATCAACTATATCTTGGTAGTTAAGTCTTGAATCATCTTCAACCCCAATAATTTATTATCCCCCACCTCTAACCACCAAGAAGGTGAACGACGAGGACTAACATATAATGCCTCAAATGGTTTTATGTTGATTGTGATTTGGAAGTATTTATTACATGCAAATTCCACCAAATGAAGGTACAACTCCCATCCACCCCCGAAGTCAAGAATGCACATCGGTTGCATATCCTTAAGCATCTAGTTAACCCTCTATGTCTACCTATCTATTTGTGGGTGATATGTTGTACTCAACAGTAAATTCGTGCCCATTGCCTCCTAAAAGATCTTCCACAAACAAGACATAAAAATCTTATCCCGATCGGACACAATACTAATCGAAACCCTATGTAATCGTACTATTTAAGAGATGAATCAACTGTGCATACTGCTTCGTCTAAAAATTGATACGAACTGGAATGAAATGATCCACCATAGCCAATCGATACACTATCACCCATATGGATTTGTGACCTCGCTCCAATAATGGTAACCTAGTAATAAAATCAATGGATATACTTTCCCATTTCCCCACAGGAATATTGAGGGGCTATAACATCCCTGTTGGTCTCTAGTCGTCTACCTTTATTAACTAGCAGGTAGTACACTTTGAGTCAAACTACGCTATGTCCCATTTCATCCCCAACCACCATTATTGTCTGCGCATATCCTCATACATCTTATGCCCATAAATATGTACCGTAAATCGGGACTCGTGATCCTCTGACATCACTGTATGTCTCAAATCGTCACCCTGTAGAACCACGAGTCTCCCGTTAAAATGTAAACCACCCTTTGAACTGATCAAGTATCCCTCTGTGCCATCAGGTAATGACTGGTGAATCCTATCCTGGCAGTGCTAATCCCCTGCATGTGCTTTCACCACCCTCATCACAATCTCGGGAGTGACAGCTACTACAGACTTACAAGACATAACAATCTCATCATTGTGTCAAAGATCTTTCCACTTCACTTTCTAAACCTCTACTATCTCTCCTACAGGACTTCGACTTAACGTGTCTCCCACCATGTTAGCCTTCCCAGGATAATACTGAATATCAAACTTTTAATCCTTCACTAACTCCAACCACCTCCTCTTCCTCATGTTCATATATATTTCTGCGTGAACAGATACAGAAGAGATTTATGGTCCATGAATAAGGTAAATTATTCTCCCAACAAATAATGCCTTCATATCCTCAAGGCAAATACTACTATGGCTAACTACAAGTCATGCGTGGGTTAATATTTCTCGTAAGGTTTAAACATGCGAGATTCTTATGTTATATCCCCCTCTCCTCCTGCTGCAATACTCCCACAAGTCCTTGAAAGGATGCCTCAGTCTAGATGTGGCACGCTATTCCTCCCTTAGGCAGTGCAAGTACGGGTGCTGAGGTCAGTTCGCACTTTAGCTCATCGAAAGCTAACTCACATTCTAAATAAATTGTTCCCCTTTGTGAGTCAAGTTTGTCAACAGACCCACAATCTTTGAGAAAACCTTACCAAACCTACGATAATATCATGCTAATTCCAAAAAGCTGTGAACCTTGGTCGGTGGCATGGGATTAACCCACTCCCTTACCACCGATACCTTACTCAGATAAACAACGATACCCTTCTCATACACAATATGACCCTGGAACTTCACCTCCCAAAGTCAAAACCCAAATTTTTTAAACTTCGCATATAACTGGTGATCTCTAAGTCTTTATAAAACCCTCCATGAATGTTCGATATGATCATCCTCAGAGAGAGAGAGAGTAAACCAGAATGTCATCGTAATCATAACCGATCAATAAACTCATAAAAAAACTGGTTCATCAGATCCACGAACACTACTGAAGCATTTGTGAGTCCGAATGGCATCACCCTAAACTCGTAGGACCTATATTGTGTCAGAAAAGTAGTTCTTAGAATGTCCTCTTCCATGATGCGCAACTGATGATAGTTGGATCTCAAATCTATCTTAGAGAAGTTAGCTGCTCCCCTCAGCTGGTCAAATAGCTCATCTACCCGAGGTAGCAGATACTTATTTTCGATTGTGACCTTATTCAAATCTCTATAATCAATACACAACCAAAGTGATTCAACCTTCTTCTTGATGAACAACACCGGTGAAACACATGGTGAAGTACTCCATCTGATAAAATCCTAACCCAGGAGCTATTGAATCTAATCCCCCATCTCAGATGGGTCTATGCGATAAAGCGCTCGAGCTATAGGTCTCGTACTAGATGCTAGATCAATAATAAATTCAATTTCCTGTCTATGACATAACCCGAGTATGTCCTGGAATACATCCTCAAACTCCCTCATGATTGGAATTGAGTCTAATGAAACAACCACCTCCTATGAGGTATCCTCCTCAATCTAATACAAATGTGAGCACCCTCCCTCAAGATGAGGTATCACCACTAAGAACATCTGCTACCCTAGAATAGAGACTATAATAGTCCTTTCGAAATGATCCACCATCACCCAATATCCAACTAACCAATACATTCCCAATATATTGTCATACCCCTCCATGTCTAACACAAAAAGATTAGCGGCTAAATACAATATATCTAAATCGATATTCACACCCCTACAGATCGAGTGTATAAGCCACCCACGACCCACCGGTGACACAAAAGGAGAGTACTACTTGTCTCTAATTGGCCAACAACTCATGCAAATCTAGTCGCTATAAAAGAATATGTTGCCCCAGTATCAAATAAAATCTCACCCTTAAGCTCGTGAATTGGAAACGTACCCAATACTGTTGGTGGTTCTTGTGGGGCCTGTTATATGACGTCATTAAATAAATTATAGGCATGCATGTACTGTAATTGTCCTTGTTTTGGCCAAACAGGTGATGTTGGTACCACAGGTGGCCTATGGGCCTGTTGCTCCTGCGGTGCTCTCCCAAGTTGTGGAAATCCCTCCTCTTATGGACTGTCTGCCAACAAATAAAACACTGGCCTAGAAAATCTATATGTCTCTAGCCCTGGTGGCCCTTACATTACTGACCCTGCTATTGGCACTGTGGGCCTAGACCCTACTAGGATCCAGTATTATTCCCTTTCCCCTAGAGGACCTAAGAACCTTGTTGGCCCTACCTGTAACCACCCTTGGGTCAATAGCCCCCAGATCTTAACCTCTTATCCTGATGCCCCTATCATAAATCTTGCCCCTGGTGTTTTCCTGACTACTACTTTTGTGGTGCTCCACTAACATCGCCCCCTCCTGTCTTGACCTGTTGACTTGACTCACCCCCTATCTTTCTTGCCTTCACATATACAAGATGATCCTAGTAGTGTAACAGTCGACATTGATGACATTTGTTCAAGTCACCAATGTGGGGTTATCGATCACGTGTTGCGTGATCCTCTAAGCTAAACCATCCATAAACTTCACCTTCTCCCTTTCTCCATTAATCACCTCATCTAGTACAAAGTTATCCAAACGAGTGAATTCCTCCTCATACCCGGCCACTAAACAATCACCCTGAGTCACCTCATTGAACTTATTTTGCATCTCTATCTCTACGGAGAGCGGAAAGTACAAATCGACAATAGTCATAGTATCCCTCTCTGCAACGATGGAAACTAACTACAACCACTGTAACTCTGCTCCAACCAATTCTAAAGTGTCCAGCATCTTCTTTTGTACCTAACTACAGTCAACCATACACAAGTGGCACTGAATATATTTCTTACACCATCATGCCACTCTCATATCAGAACTCCCCTGAAACTCTTGTGAGCCACCCTTCTAGAAGACCTCCCTAACCCTCTTCCATTCTAATGGCCCTGGGTGTGCCTAAATAACTGGTGCCACTAGCTACGGTGGATGCTGGACCTGAGGGAAATGGTAAGACATGCAAGTCATCAATGCATTAACTTCCCGTGCCACGATTGCTGTCACCTCTGCTGCTGGCACTGACCCTTGTGGTGATTGTGGTTGTGGTGCATGTGGATCTCTAACTGAGCCTCCTCCGCATTATTCCTAGTCGCTGCTCTCACCGCTCGACTTCTTAAGGGTTCCATCAGAAAATAGATTTGAATTATATGAGTTCATAGTCAATAAAATTATAATAGCAGAAGAAGGAAGCTCAAATGTGTAATCATGAAGCAACAGTCCTAATAAGAGGTCTTTTGGTCAAAGAACACTTTGGTGAAATCGTAGCAAGTTATACAAATCCTATGGTCATTAGAACCTAATTCTCTGATACCATCTGTGACACCCTGCCTATTTTAACCACGGGTGATCAGCCTGTCATTAAAACAAATAGGAAACCCATTTGGTCCATTCTTAGCATCATTGTTGAAAAGCATTTTAATTATTAATCGGCCAGTGTCAAATTAAGTTGGTATCAAATTTTATCTTTTATATTGACCACGTGCAGAAATAAAATAAATTAACTAAAACATTCACACATAAATACAGTATGAACAATTACACGACATATATATAAATAAATGAGATCAAATAAACCATCGGTTCTCCAAGTACATAAACCAACCACAATCTGGAATAAGTTAAACTAAAATCGGAATACAGTCTGCTGCAAAATCGAATAAAACTAATAATCTGAAGAGCAATACACTCAAATGAACTACTAAGGAAATATCATATCTAGAATTAATGAGCTTAAGTGTCTAAAGTAATCTCCTGCAAGCCTCCACACTGCTGCAACTATGCATCTCTAGATAGGATCTCTATGCTTGGCGTCCCTGTTGCTGGAAACCTAAAAGGTTTTGAAAATATTTTTTACATGGATCAGAGCCCAAGTAAAATATTTTTCAAGTATTTAAATCACAATTTAAATCAGTTATATATTACATAAGTAATATCCACGTACACTCCCTTAAGATCCTCACCTCTCAACTAATATGCATGCCTAACATATTCTACCTAACTAGTATCCCATTATCAACTTTATAATGTATTTGACAACAACTAATAAGTCTAATTTCCTCATGTTTCCTCCCCATACGATAAGATACTATAGTCTCAATAATAAATTTAATTATTCCCATTTTATTATTAAGTAAATTATTTAAGTTTCACTACTTAAAGTCTTTTAGATATACCTCATTTATCAATTTTACCATCCAACGTAAGTAGATATATCACACCGGTATATATACATCACACATATAATATATACACAACTATAGAATACCTGGAATGGCCCCTCGTGATGCTGGCATACTATGTTATCAATTCTATGTGCCTATCGTACTCAATCAAGAACTATTGGCTCGGCCTATCTCCTCGAACCCAAAATTAATCAACACATATGCATATACCTAACGTACCCAAACGACTTGTCAGTCATAGTAATACACTGCACATAGGGGGCCGCCCTAAGTTCCATGTTCTGGAGCACAAATCCAGACCTCACCGGAATCGTCCATGTGGGATCACCCTCTGTGCGGAAACCTCCTGATAGCATGTAGCATAAATTTGCTCACACACGTAATCAAATCACATATACAATTATTCACACAATCTATATACATATATTATTCTATAGGTATGCACCCAACCTAATTATAAAAACTCATACGTAGTATATATCACTCTCATATTCGACACACCATTAATTTCAATTCTTATAATTTTGAGTATCAAGAACTACTCTAGGGATTCTAGTTACCCCTGACTCAATATAATTAGTTATTCAAATCATACACTATATGTCGTAATGATAAGTTCACTGATCAATCCGTGACCCCTAACGAATTTCATTCATTCATCAATTGTGGATATTTTCTCAATTATACCAATCCTTAACTCCTCGCATTTTATGTAAACGTAATCTCCACTATAGGCCTATTAACATTTTCAAATTTTCCTCTATAGTTTAAAATTCTCCCAAATGTCCTGTCATTAATTATCCACAATTTTAGGGTTTAAAACAAAATTAAAAAAAATTCCATTCTGGGCAAACCGAATCGATTCTCCCTTGGGTCGAATCGATTTGAAATGTATCAGATGTCTTTTTTCAGTTTGTTGTTACAAATTTTTATACCATCAAATTCCTTAAACTTGTATACAACAATCCAAAACTCCCAAATAACATAACTAAATCTCAAATATACATGTATGGATGATTTTCTAATGTAAATCATGTTTAAGATCCGTACAATCTTATTTGAGATCAGATAAAAACTCTATTAATCATTAAACCCAACATTTTTGTGTTCTTCACATAAGTTCATAAAAAAATAAGATTTATCCCTGATGCTAATCCCATAACTTCTGATTTAATCCTATCTACACAATTGGATTAATTTTATCTACAATCTTATTCCGAATTATAAGTTTTAATCATCAAATCTCAAGAATAGTATCAATTATCCTAAATTCAAAGACCACCCTACTCTACATGCGTATTTTAACTCATAAAAATTTGTAAGATAAACACTTGCCTTGTATGGGAGTGATCCAATTTTGTTCTCTTAAGGATGATTATATTCTAATTCATAGTCAAAAGGTGAAGGTGATGGAAGAACCAGGTTGAAGTATTCAAGAATAGTCTCCTAAGCTCCAAGAATGTTATCCCTTTCTTCTTTAATCGCCTCCAAGTGTTTTCTACTCATCTCACCCTAGGATCTCCCCACTACAAGTTTATATAACCTTTGTAAATTCGTAGCTCTCTTAACCCAAAACTACCAAATGACTAAAATGCGCTCTCGTGGTGTCGGTTTGGTCTACAATTGTCTCGGTACTCAAACTATACCCCCGGGCTTATTATTTTGACTATGTCAAACCTTCCAGACTCAATCATAACCTCAAAATAATCATTCAAGTTCCTCGTAAATAATTTCCTAACTCAACCTCTTATAGTCCACACACGATGCCGGGTTGAGATAAAATACGACCACGTCACTATCACTCGCTATAACGTCAAATACGTAGTTACTATTCGATTAGAAATTTTATTCGATAAATATTAATCACTTCTCTCCGATTAATAATTTAATCAACCCATAATATTTAATTTCAATTAAATTACGTCACATATGTAATTTAATTTTAAATGAATTAATTAATTTTTAATTCCTCAAAAATACCGTTCGTTAAACGCATCAACCCCCAAAATATAAGCGTGTACAATTTTATCCTATTTTTAATGCACTAATTAAAAATATTTGATTTATGTGAAGTGGATTAGTGAATGGTGGGCATATGATAATGGGGAGATCTATCCCTAACCGTAATTTTGAATGTTTATTTTGTTTACATTCTATTCTAAATTTTCTATGGTATTCCACATTTTCTTGTTGGTGTAACTTTTATATGCTAGCACAACCCTTATTTTTGAAGGACAAATCAGCGTTGAAAAATAATCGTTGTTACCCTATGTCTTTTTGTATCGTAACATGCATTGTTTTATGGTCCTCCCCTCTTTGGTATTCCATTTGTGCTCCTATTTTTTTTATTACTTCCATAAATTTTAGCAAATATAGTATTTCATTTAACATAGAATTGCAAATAAAAAACACATCTATAGAATGGTATGATAGCAAGTAGATTGGAAACATTGAAAAATCATATATAATTTTTGTAAATTTTACAGCAATGAATTCAAGTCATAACATATCAATTGGTATTGTATATACACACATTACTATAATACCTATATACTCTATTCTTCTCAAACTAGAGTCATAACAAAGATACACCCAACCATTATCTGCTACATTAGGCTTGTCATTAATATCTAGTAATAACAGTAGTACTGGAATCCTTCTCTATACTTTCCCTCAGATCTTTTGCTATTCCAAAATCTATTGCCTTAGGATTGTAATTGACATCTAGCATTATGTTGGTGGTTTTGATGTCTCTAAACATAATTGGTGTCAATAGATCATGGTGTAGGTACACCAATCCGTATGGTACCCCCAATGCAATTTGATGCCTTGTGGGCCAATCTTGAGGAAATCCCCCCCTATGAAGTGCATCCTAAAGGTTCCCATTAGGCATTTACTCATAAAACAACAAATTACAATCCAAATTGGAAAAAATGTAGTAAATCTTCATTGTTCTTGTGCCTAATGCTTCATAGAGTTTCAACCTCAGTTTTTAGTTCCTTGTCCAAATTTAAATTATCCTCTGAAGCTATGTCTTTATTTTTTTTATTCCATGGCCACTTCATACCTATAAGTTCCCCCATTGCTCAACTCAATTATGTACACAATCCTTGAACCTGCATGACACATAACTGTGTTTTTTATTAATCATTTCTAGTGCAGGGTTTGATTAACCATTTCATTATTCATTACTTTTGTTTTTATGCGTTACCTATTCACTACCATTATAGAAATTGAATGAAGAAAAACACACCAGCTTCACATATAACACCACCAGACTGTGTATTTTTATATACATGGGTACTGCTACATAATTTAAGTTTATCCATGTTTATGTGCATGTAGGAGCCTGCAAGTTAATCCATAATTTTTTTTTATTTTAACAAAAGTAAATTATTTTTATGTGCTATATTATTGCCTAAAAACCTTTTCTCTCAAACTATGTGGTCAGCTTCGCACCTTACTATAAATAAACTTGTTATCACTAGAAGACACAATGGATTACTTGTGTTTAGTTTTTTAATTAATAATTATCATGATTAATAGTTAACTTCCATGATCAAATGGTTAAAGAAATGAGGTATCTAAAAATAACAAAGATCATACATGTGCTAAGAGGAGATTATCCTAATAAAGATGTGAAGAGATTCTCTAAGTGGAATATAAGGGTCACAAAGGTCATGACTGTGCTAAGAGCTTAAAGAGATTGGAAAAGGGTCAAAGTTTCCTTCAATCCCACTGTGGCCATACCGGTTATGGCGGAGCTCGCTCCGGGGAAAGGATAAAGAGGATCCCACTCCCCAGGGATGGAGGCTGCGTCTCGACCTCGCACCCTTCTCTTCGAAAAGGGGGCTTCGACCGTCGTTGGTGTGGGGTGAATGTGAAGAGATAGAGTCTCCATCCTATTTTGCTTAAAATAGACAAAAGAATATGTTTCCACTTTCAAGGGAGCGACATCAAGGACAAAACCGATGCATGAAAAAACAATAGATCGTAGGTCCAGGGGCTAAATTACGGAATGGGAAGGTGTTAGGAACTCATCCCGCCCTTTCGGTCGCTCATGGTCAAATGTTTATATTTTTCTTTTTTATCCCCTTGAAGTTTAACCATGTGTTTATATAATGGAGATCGTAATCATTTGACCCATACCATGGAAAAGATATGGTGAGGTCATCCATAGGAATATTCCCAAAACAATAAATGTAGAAGATTAAACATGAGCATTCATCGTGATATTGATCGTTATTGGGAAATGATAATATGTGTGGGATAAGACGCGAAAAAGTATGTTATATATATATATATATATATATATATATGATGATGATAATGAGTAAATTTGAGGATTATGAAAAATAAGAGGATTTAAAAAATTAGCAAAATTGAACTGGAACCCGAGACACCTATGTAGCCAATAGAGGCATAAAAGTCCCCGTAGTTCGAATGTAGAATAGGGGTGGGTTCATCCCATAGATTCAAACAGAATTTTATTAGGTGTATGCGTGGAGAAAATGTGTTTTTATTTTTGGAAAAAGTGTTGTGGATAATTTCACTCGAAAGTTACGGGCCTAACCCTCTTTTATTTGTGTTTTTTATGAAAAATAAAGTATGTGCGATATACTAATAAAAGTGTACAAGTTAATATGTATGAGCTAGAATGAAACTAGATTATGAATCTAAGGTAACTTATATAAAACAAGAAATTCAAAGAGAGGGAGAAAGAATTAGACCTTTCTTGGACCTTGAACTTGGATCTTGGATGAACTCCTTTGAATGTTGATGAGAGATAAGGATATTTGCCAAATTGGGTGTGAAAAGTATGGGTGTTTAGGCTTGAATGAGATTTATTATATGGAACTTTGCTGACTTCGAGAGTATGTTGCTGAGATCATTGATGCTGATGGGTTTATGCTATGTCCACAGCAATAAGGTCATGGCCCTTATTTATTGGATCATGAGGTGCCGATAGGCATACCCCGGGGGTGCCTATTGAAAGGTCACCCTTGACACTCTGCTGATAGTCAGGGTTCAGGACCTGCTAATTGGTAGTCCCGTGTGGACTTTTCTAGAAAAATTACCGTAGGGTACAAACCATTGATCCGAATTATGCACAGGTCCTGTCGTTAGAAACATATTTTAGAGGCCTAAGAGAGTCCTTTAGACCATTCCCGGTTCTAGGAGTTGACTTTGGGTCAAATGTGTCTCAGAAGCGCATATCGATCCTTTGAATGGGAGATCGTTGGATGCAAGTAGATCGGTTGTCTGCATGGTAAGTTAGAATCGCGCACGGGGAAGAGCGTTGGGAAGGTTAGGAGATGTAATTTGACATTCCAAAGAGTCTTACTCAATTCGGAAAGTTGACCTTGGTCAACCGGGGCCCGTAAGTTCCAGGTGACCTTTCGGAGTAAAATGAATTATACGTCCGTACCTTAGGTTAGAATTGTGCATGGGGTGGATAATTAGAAAGTGTATTTAGTGACCTTCTAAGATTCATTCGGTCTCGTTTGAGTTAAATAGTTGACTTTGGTCAAATGGAGTCCGGGAGAGCCTGGTGGCATTCGAATCGATTTTCGAGGGAAAACTGATCGTTCGTCCGAATAGTTATGTTGTTTCGCACATGGGGTGGACTGTTGGAAAGGGGTTTCAATGCCCTTTGATGATTCAAAGAGCTTTCGCTCTGACGGTGAAGTTTACCAGAGTCAAATGGGGTCGATTGGGGCCCGAGAGCGCCCGATGGGCACTCAAAGTGCGACCTAGGTTTGAGGTGGAAGGGGAAGGCATTAGGAGCATAAGGAGAGACTTAGGGGGACCTTGAATTTGGTGTGTACAGAGACCCTCGACGGTTGAGCTTAGAACAAGTTATGGCCATCGAATAGACACCACTTAATGGAAGGAGGTCATTTTTTCACACCTAAGTGATGTGGATGACCGATTTAGAGGGTCGAGGTCAATTTTGACCTTAAAGGAGGTGAAAACCAAGGGACGAGGTCAGTTCTAACCTAGAAGAGGTTAGGATCAAGAACTGAGGTCAATTCTGACCTAACTCCGGTGACGATCTAAGTCCGAGGTCAATTATAACCTAAGATAGGTGACGACTGAGGACCGAGGTCAATTATGACCTAACTTGGGTGATGATCCAAGATTGAGCTCAATTATGACCTAAGAGAGGTGATGGCTGAGGACCGATGTCAATTCTGACCTAACTAAGGTGACGATCCAAGACCGATGTCAATTCTGACCTAAAAGAGGTGAGGACTGAGGACCGAGGTCAATTTTGACCTAATTAAGGTGATGATCCATGACCGAGGTCAGTTTTGAGCTAAAAGAGGTGAGTATCTAGGACTAAGGTCAATTCTAACCTAACTCAGGTGACGATCCAAGACCGAGGTCAATTTTGAAATAAAATATGTGACGACCGATGATCAAGCTCAATTCTGATCTAAACTAAGGTAACGATCCAAGAGTGATGTCAATTATGTCCTAAAAGAGTTGACGATCGAGGATCGAGGTTAATTCTGACCTAACTAAGGTGACGATCCAAGATTAAGGTCAATTTTGACCTAAAAGAGGTGTACATTTTCTTCAAGAAAATTGCGGATTTTGCTGGGGATAAAGATTGGATTTTATATTCTGTTGGGGAATAGTGAATGAGATGAGAAAATATGGGACATCCTTTGGAGACGTTGTTGGGGAGAATGATTTTCTAAAATTCCTACTAGGGGTGTAAGAAAATATTTTTCGTGGTGAGCAAGGTGCTAGAGTGGATTTTGCAACTCTGGGAATTTTTTGGGATTTGTTCGGAATTTTTTGGTATTTTTTCGAATTTTTCTGGGAGATGTTGGTGATTCCCATTGATATTCAGCAGCTGCTGGGGCTGGACTGTGAGGGTGACCAGATTGAGGTGGACAGGACACTATGGGTGACGCCAGAGGTGGTGACGGCGACTTTAGGTAACGTGGATAGGGTGGTTTCTATGGATTCTCTTTGCTTGTCTTCTCTGAGGGAGCTTTTGCTGAGTAGGAAGGTTGATGATAATGTGGGCACAAGTGCGTCAAATTGATCATTTATTTATCATGCTGGTGTTTGGTGGTTTCTTGGTGGTGACGAGTGGTGACATCGTTCACTTATGGTTTCTGCCATTCTTGAGGATGTTTTTGAACATTCACCTCTATGACTGGGGAGCCTAACTTTTTCTACCCTTTACTATTCTTTGGATGCATTTAGCTGGTGCTGCCGGCCGACTTTTACTGGGGCCATATATCTTCCTGAGGTATTCTTTATTTTACGCATTTTTCTTTACCCATTCGCATTTTCCATTCTTGCACTTCCTGTTGATTTGAATGTTGATTCTTGTCCTTTACAGACGTGGTTCAACGAGGTGAGTGGGTTGAAGACCCAACTAATTTCTCTGAAGGATGACTCCGTTGAGGAATTTTGTCGGATGTTTCGATGGCGTTGGTCCAACTGATAGTCGAAGAGGAACCTTTCTCTATAGGCAGTGTATTAGATCTTGAATGGACTAACGAGCGAGAGGATAAACATTCTTTTATCCTTGAGACTATTCTTTTCCTTTGATGCCATTTTATTGATACCGATCCTTCACTTTTACTAGGGATTTACAGATGACCTTTTATCCTTGGGGGACGGCTATCCAGTACACCTAGGTGACTGGGGGATATGTGCAGATGCGATGCCTGCTAGTGCATGAGTTCATCCCCTCTTGGTTTCTTAGGGAGAGGGTGGTCCATCAGATCATGGAGGATGAGGTTACGGTGTTGCCAGTGAGGCCCCCTATGTTCATGAGGCGCGTGCGGGAGATGTTCGGTGATTATCGGGTGGCTGCGATGATGGGAGAGCCCTACACCCTCTACACTAACATAGCGGTGATGTATGATTACATGGACTTTGTCACGAGTTGGATAATTCCCCCTAGAATTTATGATATGATGCCTCTCCCTAGAAAGGGCTCGATTCGGCAGGTGGGGCCTTCTCATAGCCCAGGTGGTGCGACTACGTCAATGGTGGCGATGACAACTTCGGGGCCTTGTTTTGTGCATCTGCATTCCCCTAGTTACAACCTTTTTTGGGATGATGGGGGATTCATGCGTCTGCAGCATCTTCCTCGTGAGATGGACCCAGAGAAGTTGGGCTGACAAAGGAGGTTCTTTGTCCCGTGATGCATCATTTCCATTTATTTCCTTGGTTTCTTTCTTTCTCCTCATACTGGACTGATTTGATATTTTCTATTCTTCCTTGCAGCATATCAGTGTTTCGACCACTTGACTGAAGGAAATCAAGGATTGGATATCCTCGGTGACTGCTCACATTCGTGAGGAAATTCTGGTTCCTTCTTGCTTGGTGTCTTCTGCCTCGTCTGGGGGAGGATCGAGCTCTGGTAGTGGGGGCATGTCATCTCATCGTAGGGGAAAGAGGATGCGCCGCAGGGATGGGGTATCCTAGATAGAGAGAGGGGAGAGAAAACAAAGAGAGAAATAGATAGATAGATAGATAGATAGATAGATAGATAGATAGATAGATAGATAGATAGATAGATAGATAGATAGATAGATAGATAGATAGATAGATAGATAGATAGATAGATAGACAGATAGATAGATAGATAGATAGATAGATAGATAGATAGATAGATAGATAGATAGATAGATAGATAGATAGATAGATAGATAGATAGATAGATAGATAGATAGATAGATAGATAGATAGATAGATAGAGAGAGATTGATAGATAGATAGATAGATAGAGAGAGAGAGAGAGAGAGAGAGAGAGAGAGAGAGAGAGAGAGAGAGAGAGAGAGATTGGGTTCGGGCTGAGTCCCCGTTGTTTTTTCTTCTTTTTCTGTAAAATGTTAATGTAACACAACCAAATATGTACAAATGAAAGAATGAATTTTTTTAGTAATTTGCTTGTTTAGTGATTAATGTACCTGCTCTTTTTACTTTGCTGCTGAGACCGTAAAAAGAACTTTGAAAATTGATTTTGAGAAGTATTTTATTTGAAATGAGATTAGCAAGGCATAAGTATAAAGGTAATTCGAAATTCCCTTAAGATAAAAATTATTTTTGCTATTTTTTTTATTTTGACGAAAGAGGAAAAAGGGAAATTTCCCAAAATGGGGGGTTGCAGATCGGTATGACCCTTGTCCTGCCTATCAGCATGACAGTCCAGTCCAATCAATCCAAGGTGTTGATTGCACTTTCTTCAATTGCTTGGTACTTGGTGGGGCAAGTTTTACTCTGATTTTTGGAGGGTTCCTTGTCTTGGCTTGAAAGTCTCCAAGTATAAAAAAAGGGGTGTGGATGGGTCTGTCCTCCTCATGCTTTCACTTTCTTCCTTTTCCACATTCTCACTTGCTTACTATCTCTTAGTCTTACAAGACGGATCTCCCTGGTAGCATTGAGTTTGCTAACTACCTCGAAGCCTTGGAAGCACTGTGTTCTTATAATGTTCATTATGACACTTTTCACATGGGGAGAGTCTCATTGTTGCGGAACCGGCCCACTGAGTGGAACATGCTGATTGCGATTGTCGAGTTTTGGTATCCCAAGGATCATGTATTCCTCTTCGAGTTGGATGAGATTTTTCCTACCTACGAGGAATTTTCTACCATGCTAGGGATAAATCCCAACGTTACTGTGCCTCTGCCTGAGTTTTTCCATTCTCCTAGGGATTTGTGATCGGGCTTCTTCATATTTCGCCTTCGGCGGTCAGACCACTAGTTGTAGGAGGAATGATCTACCTTCCGATGGTGTTGCAGTCTGTGCATTTGCAAGACGTGGGTGATGCTGGATACGTTGCGGCCGTCATCCTTGGCCTTATTTCCAAAGTTGTGTTGGTGATCGGAGAGACGTTGGTGAACCCCTAAATGGCTGCTATTATTTTTTGGTTATCGTACCGTCAAAAACCTCTGGCGAGGATACTGGCGGAGATCTTAAATGGCCTAGATTCCTGGTGGGAGGGTCGTTCCGACTTTCGAGGAGGGAGCCATGTGATGTTGTTTATGTGGATGTTAGAAAGGTTTCGTATGGAGGTACCATCTGAGTATCCCTTGTCGGCAGCTCCAAACTTATTCTCGCACTATTTCCATAGCGTAGGCCTGGACATTAAGAGTTGGGGGAACTGGTTTGTAGAGTGACGCAACTAATGTGTCTCAAAAATACGTTCTCTCTAGGATCAAGTTCAAGCCTGTCGCTCAAGTAATAATCCAACAAGTCGAGGATCGATCCTCAGGGAAAAAGGATAACGGAGTTGTGACGACGGGAAAAGACGGAGGAATCCTAACCTTGACTCTAAGAAGAAAAAAAAGAAATGATTTGGTTTTGGGAATGATTATAACTAAATGCAATTATGGAATTATGAAAAGATGCAATTACGCTAAACTACCTAAAATACTGATGAAGAATGATTTCAAACTTTTGAACTAAGTAATGAGAAAGACAGGACGGGAATACAATCCCCGAGCCCTAGTGTATTACAGTTATAATACTAATCATGAATTTAACTCATTAATTTGACCCAAAATTTAGTACTCCCAAGCATTACGTATACGAGGTTCAAGCCCGCGTCATACTTAATCTGAAGACCAGAAAATCGGTATCGCGATAGTGGCACTCGAATTGCATTCTAAATCATCCCGGTTACCCCGAGGCAAACGAGATATAAAGACCTACAATTGTTGTGTTGCTACGCAATACGTTCGTAATTAATCACTAAATTCAGAGGATTAATGTTATACACATGCAACTAACACATCAGGCTGGGTTCATGTATCCCCAGCCTTTGAAAATCTAGCCTAGCATGCTGAAAGTAATGAAAATAGTATTTAATGTGCATGAATTCATGATTAACTATGGAAAATTGGTAGAATACTGTAAAAAAAAATTAAACAGATGAAATTACTTACTAATCTTACCAAAGCACTCAAAGTATTAACTGGAATTACTTGTAATTACAGAAATCTGATCAAAGCTTAAATCTTGGAATTAAAAGAACAAAACTGTATCTAAACTAGGGTTTCTGGAAATGTAAGTGAAATTACACTAATTCTTCGTGTAAATAATAAAAAATAAAATGGGTTTTTATACCCTACAATAATTCAAGATTTTCAGCTGCACTAGGAGTCTTTAGGAACATATAAGATTTGGAAATCTCGATAGCCGGACCGGTCCGGGCCTTAGGTGGTCCGGTCTGCCTCCCAAGCGGATTGGTTCTTTTATTTTCCAGGCGAACCGGTAAGGGGGTGGATCGGTTCTTTTATTTTTCACCTTCTTCGGTTTTCTTTCGATATGGGGTCTTGTGGAGTGTGGCACAGCGGACCGGTCCGGGTTAGGGGCGTATCAGTCCGGGTCTTGACTTTTTTCTCCCAAATTGGACTGCTAATATCTTTTGTTTCGGGATTCGGATTGAGGTGATGTTACTTCCTACGTGCTCATGAATGTGATATCTTCAACTTCTCTTGAGGTACCTCATCCGAATTCCTGGTGGAAATTATGCTTTTGCCATTTTGACTTTCCTTCTTATCTTTCTTGATTCTTTCGATTTCCTTCTTACGTTCCTTGACATCAAATACCTGTAAAATCACTACGAAATACCAGAAACTTGGTGTATTCATTAGGATTAGTAAGAACCAATATTATGAGACAAAGTCAAATCGATTACGTCGTTCGAGGTGCTAAAAGTACCCAAATTAAGGGATAAATTAGGAAGAATTTATGCCTAATCAAACCCCCCTAACTTAGAACTTTGGGCGTCCCGAGCAATGTAAAAGAATCCTAGCAAGGCTCAACTCTTGAAAAACATTTTATTGGGATAGAATACCTTTTTCGCAAGCAAGCGGTTGCATTTAGCATATGAAACAAGCCTTTAAACCCCTAGGTCACCCTAGTAGGACGAGTTGTGTCTCGTGAGGGTTTGCAGAGAATATACCCACAAAATTCGACTCAAAGAAAATTCAAAATACGCAAAAATTGTGCAATTCCAACTTTTCCACAAATTAGTCATCATCAAGTCATGTTTACAAGTCTCAACTCATAGTGTGTGTGTGCGAAGCCGGAAATTTAACTGTGGATTTCCACCTATTGATCGTTACGTTACTTACCCGAAAATTCGTTTTGATTTCAAATTCTCACGGAATGCTCTCTCAAACGAATCACTCGGATTGTGGCTATTCTCCCGGTATTCGTGATATAAAGAGTAAATATAATGGACGCAAAATCACACATACAAGTAGAAGGACAGAAAATTTATGGTAATAGGATCTCATCAACGGATTACGGTTTCAAAAATGGGAACATTGCCTCTTTTTCACGCATTCGATCTCTTTTATTATCTTTTGGCGTATTAGCTCTCCACGCGGTAACCAATTTCGCAATTTAGACTCGGTTAGGACTTTTTCGGGTTTTAAGGTATATTGGGTAAAATGACAGTTGTAGGGAGGTTGGAATTGGAAAAACTATTAGTGATATCCATTTGTGCTTTTTCCGGGCTATTGCTCATTTTTCTTCTTTTTCTCTATTATTCTATTTTTCACTTCTTTTCTTTTCTTGCTATTTTTGTTGAGCATATCTATTTTTTCTTTCCCCTTTATATGCACTTTTTGGACTTAAATTCTGAATTTTTTCATTTTTCACAATTCTGGGCTATTTGGGTTTTTCGGGTTATCAAACGAAAGGGACAGCTTATTTGGCTCAAATTGGGTTACAAAAGGGGTAATTTTTCGCTACATTTTCTGGCCAATATTTTTAGGTGACAAATGAGGGCCTACTTCATTGTCCAAAATACCAATTGCATTACCATATGCGTTTCGAGATGAATTTTAATTTTAGAGATCAATTTTTGGCACATTTTCAAGGCAATATCACACACGATTTTTATAACCGATCAAAATGAAAGGATTGAGATCCACGATGACTTTTTAGGCGCTGAAAAGAACTTTGAGTTAACAATTAACTCGGATTGATATAAAAACTCGCAAAAAGTGATAGGCTCGAATCTCACCGGGTTTGTTAATCTCCACACTCATTCGTTAAGTCGTCAATTATCGATCAATTTCCATCTTTGGTCAATTTTGGCTTTGTGTACGTTGAATTTTACAACTTGAGACTTCAATTCGACTTTTAATGATATTTTTGAAAAATTTTAATTCCAATTTTTATTTATTTTGAACAAAAATATTTTTGGGTTTTTCAAAATTTTATGATTTTTTTTGGAAATTTCTGGGCATTTTGGAAAATTTGTGAAGTTTTAGAAATACGCACTTGTGACCCCCCGTAACTAAGACTTTTGCATTGTCCTCCAGCAAAAAGGACTAAAATATAACTCAAAGCGAATGAAAAGTGCGGAAAAATAAAAAAACAAATATTTAAAATCCATAAAGACACTAAATGACCCTAACACATGACTCAATGATACACTAACAATCACCCCATATGCGTCGGGGGTGCGATGACCTCTCATCTCTCCCCGAATTCACCCGACCCCACTCATGGGGTTCGATGCTCTCTTTGTCACTCCCGTCTTTCTGTCATATACCAACAACCGAAATAAGTTGGGCCGTTTCCCATCAATAAAGGAAAGACCGGGAGACTCATCTTTACTACTCGAAAAGGGATCCTTGTGATGCTTACTCAAAGCATAGCTTAAGTGCACTGACTCGGAGGGAACACCTAATTTTCGTTCAATTTTTAGAATGCATGGGTCGGGCTCTAAGTCGGATGAAACACAACTTTTATCCTCACTCGCCTTCGGGACCTCTAGTGGTATGGGTGGATGGTCACAAAGAAGGAATTCATCGATTTTATCTTTCCATTCGCTTTCTTCTAGGTGGATAAATGAATCCAATAGAGTATGGACTTCGTCGTTATGGCTCTCATCCACCGGACCGAATTCTTTTTCAAATTCTTCCATGCTCATGTCCCCAAGCTCTCTCTCCCTAATAGTGCCGATATCCTCTCTTACTTGCTCGATCTCTAACTCCACCATTTTTCTTTCTTCTAACCCCTCTCTCTCTCTTTCAATTTCGATATAAGTTCCCTCTCTCTCATGACTAGACACTAAGCAAGATTCTAAGGCGTCTCCATATAAATTTTCCGCAATGTGCTCTTTTACGATATCATTAATTAGGCTCACCGCGTGAAGATCATCTTCTTCCCCCGTATGTTGGGTTATGTGGAAGATGTTGGTTTCTAAGGTCATGTTCCCAAAAGTGAGTTGCATTCGCTCATTCCGAGTATTGATGATTGAGTTGGTCGTAGCTAAGAATGGGCGCCCAAGGATTATGGGAACATGGTTGCTCGAGTTTAAGGAGGGCTCTATGTCCCAAATGACAAAATCTACCGGGAAGTAGAAAGTGTCAACTTGGACGATCACGTCCTCAACTACACCTCATGGGATCTTCATAGGTCGATCCGCTAATTGGAGAGTGATCCTTATGGGCTTGAGATCACCCAAATCAAGTTGCTTATAAATGGAATAAGAGAGGATATTGACACTTGCTCCCAAATCAAGTAAGGCTTTTTCGATTTTATTTTCTCCAATGATGCAGCAAATGGTGGGTGCACCAGGATCTTTAAATTTAGGCAGGAGATCGTTAAATAGAATGGATCTCACGTTCTATGCTAGAAAGACATTTTTCTTTACCTTCATCTTTCTCTTTACTATCAACAAGTCTTTGATGACTTTTGCATAAGCTGGAATTTTCTTGATGGCATCGAGGAAAGGTAAGTTCAGCTTTACTTGCTTTAGCACGTCTAGCACGTCATCACGTGGGTTTTCTTTATGTGAAGGAATCAAACTTTGAGGAAATGGTGCCACGGTGGGTGGTTTCACTACTACCTCGGGCTCACTAGTGTCGTCTTTATCACTCTCATTCAAGGAGACATCTTCGGCCTCTTTCGTACCGGGCGAAATCTCCTTATCTTTAGGTACGTCTTGTGGGGGAGGTGACAAGTCAACTACTCTCCCACTACGCATAGTGGTAATTGCACTACATTGCTCAGGATGGTCATGAGGTGTCAAGCTAACACTAGTTTGACCTTGGAGAGGTCTTTGTCCTTGGGCTGAAAACTTTCCCTTCTCTTGAACACTCAACGAGGATTGTATCTTTGATAGATTTGTATTTATGTCGCTGATTAGGCGATCATATCTAACATTGGTTGCAGTCTGGATGGTGATAAATTGATTCATGGTATCCTCGAGAGTTCTTCGCGGTAGCGGGATATAAGATCCTTGAGGTGTTGGGACTTGCACATGTCCTTGCATGTGTGGGGCTTGTTGAAAGTGTTGTGGAGGAGGAGGGGAAACATGTGAAGTAGGGTTCATCGCAGCATGTTGTTGCCCATAGCTAAAACCAGGATGGTTTTTCCATGAAGGGTTGTAAGAATTTCCGTGCGGTGCATCGAAATTACCCTTAAAACCTCCTATACCACTAACTTTCTCTTGAAGCATGACTTTGTAGGTGGGTATAGTCGGGCATTTCTCAGTTGAATGACCCGCCTCACAAATTGCAAACAACTTTTCAAAGGGGTTTGGTATGGATCCAGCTGGTCCTATTCCACATATCCCACGTAGGTCTCGCACTTCCTTCTCAAGTATATCGATTCGACTGTCCGCTATAGAACTCTTTTCTGCATGAGATAGGCCGGACGCCGATGGAGTGGTAGTCATTTGACGATTTCAATTTTGAGCATTAAGGTCAGATGTATCCCAGGATTGGGTAGTCTCGGCGACACACCTCAGGTGAAGCTCAGCATCATGGGCATTTAAATAGAAAAACGAACCACTTCCCATGGTTTCAACGAGTTGTTTGGAGTTGAGGTTCAGCCCATTATAGAGAAAATAAATGATTTGTGCGGCATCAAATCCATGATGTGGGCATGTATTAACCAACTCATTGAAACACTCGTAACATCGATGAAATGGCTCATTTTCAGATTGTCTGAACGCTTGAATTTGAGCCTTTAAGGAGATTGTTCGATGTGGAGGGAAGAATTTCTTGAGAAATCTAGATTGCAAATTGTTCTAAGATGGAATCGAGATTGGAGGCAAAGACCATAGCCAGGTCTTAGCTTTCTCTTTGAGCGAGAAAGGGAAGAGTTTGAGGCGGATCACCTCTTGTGTGCAGGTTTGATCATTGAGCGTATCGCACACATCCTCAAATTCCCTTATATGGAGGTATGGACTTTTAGAATCCATACCATGATAATGTGGTGACATCTGGATCATCCTGCTTTCAAAGAGAAATTGCTCGACATTATACGGTAGTATAATGCATCCCGGAGTGACAGTTCACTCGAGATATAAGAATTCTCTCAGCAGGCGGTATGGGGCCTCTTCCTCACCGACGGTTGCACTACTGTGTTACGACATATCCCTCTCTCTTAATGACTCGGTGCTCTCACTTGGTGTGCTCGAAGTGTGCTCGAAGGTGTGTCCTAAGAAGTAAAATAGAGTGTTATTGGAGATTGAGTGTGACGGTGTGGGAGGTGGGATCCAGAACTATGGGGTGTTTGGAGTGTGAGTGATATCGGGGTTGTACTCAACGATTGGATTTTCGTGAATGCTGGTTGGAGTATTATGGGGTGTAGGAGTGAGTTCAGAATTTTGCATTAATGGCTTATGAGACATGATGGTGAATCTTTTTGTGCTTTTTGAATTTTTTATATGTTTTTAGATTTTTGGAGATTTTTGGTCAAAGCTTTGGATTGACTCGATATAATCCTAAGTCTACCCATTTCCCCGGCAACGGCGCCAAAAACTTAACACGACTAAGAATGTGTCTCATAAATGCGTTCTCTCTAGGCTCAAGTGCAAGCATGTCGCTCATGTAATAATTCGACAAGTCGGTTATCGATCCTCAGGGAAAAAGGACAACGGAGTTGTGACGATGGTAAAAGATGGAGGAATCCTAACCTTGACTCTAAGAAGAAAAAAACAAATGATTTGGTTTTGGGAATGATTATAACTAAATGCAATTATGAAATTATGAAAAGATGCAATTACGTTAAACTACCTAAAATACTGATGAAGAATGATTTCAAACTTTTGAACTAAGTAATGAGAGAAATAGGACGGGAATACAATCCCCCAACCCTAGTGTATTACAGTTATAATACTAATCATGAATTTAACTGATTAATTTGACCCGGAATTTAGTACTCCCAAGCATTACGTATACGAGGTTCAAGCTCGCGTCATACTTAATCTGAGGACGATTAAATCGGTATCGCGATAGTGACACTCGAATTGCATTCTAAATCATCCCGGTGACCCAGAGGCAAACGAGATATAAAGATCTACAATTGCTGTGTTCCTACGCAATAAGGTCGTAATTAATCACTAAATTCAGAGGATTAATGTTATACACAGGCAACTAACACATCAGGTTGGGTTCATGTATACCCGGCCTTTGAAAATCTAACCTAGCATGCTGAAAGTAATGAAAACAGTATTTAATGTGCATGAATTCATGATTAACTATGGAAAATTGGTAGAATGCTATAAAACAAAATTAAACAGACGAAATTACATACTAATCTTACCAAAGCACTCAAAGTAATAACTGGAATTACTTGTAATTACTGAAATCTGATCAAAGCTTAAATCTTGGAATTAAAAGAACAAAACTGTATCTAAACTAGGGTTTCGAGAAAAGTAAGTGAAATTACACTAATTTTCCGTGTAAATAATAAAAAATAAAGGGGTTTTTAGACCCTACAATAATTCAAGAGTTTCAGATGCACTAGGAGTCTCTTTAGGAACATATAAGATTTGGAAATCTCGATAGTCGGACCGGTCCGGGCCTTAGGCAGATCGGTCTGCCTCCCAAGAGGATCAGTTCTTTTTTTTTCCAGGCGAACCGGTTCTTTTATTTTTCACCTTCTTCAGTTTGATTTCGATCCGGGGTCTTCTGGAGTGTGGCACAGCGGACCGGTCAGGGTCTTGACTTTTTTTCTCCCAACTTTGACTACTCATATCTTTTGTTCCGGAACTCGGATTGAGGTGCCGATTCTTCCTACGTGCTCGTGAAAGTGATATCTTCAACTTCTCTTTAGGTACCTCATCCCATTTCTGGGTGGAAATTATTCTTTTGCCCTTTTGACTTTCCTTTTTGTCTTTCTTGATTCTTTCGGTGTCCTTTTTACGTTCCTTAACATAAAATACCTGTAAAATCACTATGAAATACCAGAAACTCAGTGTACTCATTAGGATTAGTCAGTAGCAAGATTATGAGCTAAAGTCAAATCGATTACGTTGTTCGAGGTGCTAAAAGTACTCAAATTAAGGGATAAATTAGGAAGAATTTATGCCTAATAATAGAGCATGGGGCACGAGTCTTACGTTGGTCCGTGCCTTGGTGAGGAGAGTTGCTACCCATTCTAGAGGTTGGAGAGTACCAATACGTCAGACTGGTTGACTTCAGGCAGTCCTCTTTCTACTTTCCCTAGCGGATGCTGCGTCAATATGGTTGGGAGCAAATTGTGCCACTATGAACACCAACCTTCTTTCCTGTGGAGGATCTGACAGAGTGCTAGGAGCGCTTCCTATCTTGTCTCTTAGATTCCCTTTCATTTCTGACTCTGCTGGAGTAGGTGGTAAGGCCTTAAGTCAAGGGTAAGCTTTACGTCTAGAGCAGAGAAAACATCTACAGAGATGAATTCAAGCACCAACTCCGTTTCTTATTCTAGGAGGCTTGGATCCTTATAGGATAATCATCATCCGTCGACCCGTCCTTCTCAGTCTAATAGGAGAGTCTGGTATGTCTCTATTAACTACATGAAGTGGTTGTGGAAGAAGGTAGTGGTCAGGATGCTGGCTATGGAGACTGGTCAGAGGTGGTTTTCCATATCCGACACCATGGAGGGGGGAGTTTTAGACTACCCCAAGTTGGTTCGGGCTTATCGCTCCGTGGAGCATTTGCGATACTCCATTCATGCAGGGGAGGCCCGGGGAGTCTAGGATGCAGGTGATGGTGGTGTTGGTTCCTCTGGAAACTGTGGGTAGGATTTTGTCAAGATTTTGTAGAAGGTGTTAATTTGTGTTTATTGGAATAATTAGAGTGATTTTCACTTGTAGTAGGGCTTGTAATTTTCTGGGTTTTTTGGTTAGGGAAGTCGTTTGACTCTTTATGCTGACGTAATCGTATAGGAATTTTAGATAACGAAATAAATAAGTTTTTGATCATCTAGTTGTGCCTTATGATGACTTTTTGCATTTTTAATTATCTATACCAATCGCTAAGGCATACATAACCCATATGTTCATTTTTATGGTAAAATGAACTGTCATTCTCGGGGATAAGAAAAGAATAGTATTTTGTGAAAAAGAAGTGGGGTCGGGCTCATGTGAAGTGAATAAGCTACCTGCGTACCTCTTGAGGGTTTTGAAAAGTTTTGAAAAAGTTTTTAGAGGATCAGGACCACATAGCTTTGGGCAAGGGGAAATGAAGAGTTTTTTTTGGGGAGATGAGAAGAGTCGTAGCGCGCCGAGATTTCGAACTAAGGGTAGAATTTTTGTAGATGGTTCAGGTTAACTGGGCACGCCATTTCCTCCTCATTGAGGTAGGTAAGCATAGCGGCGTCACCAGATAAGATCTTCTTCACAATGTATGGGCCACTCCAATTGGGCGCGCCATTTCCCTATGATGTCGATGCCCCATGTGGAAAATGGCCAGGGATAAGTCATACTTATAGTTCTCGCGGAGGCAGATTCTATAAGTTAATGAATTGTTGGTATTTGAGACATCTTTGCACGTAGGCTGTGTAGTCTTATACCATGGGGGTCCAGCAGTATCCATGTCGGATGATCTTCTTAGCGAGCATATGACCGTTCATGTGGGGTTCGCACTCCCCATTGTGGATTTTATGCATTGTCTCTTCAATGTCAGCCCCTGCTATGTAGTGCAGATGGGTTCCATCGAAGTTTCTCTTGAACAGTGATTTATCATAGACAATGTACTAGGAGTCTAGTCTGCGGAGAGTTTCTCGGTCTTTCTTATGGTCTCCTTAGGGTTACCTACCGTGTTTGAGGACGCACGCTATTTCAGATTCTTCCTCTTTGCAGAGCTCGATGTGGTAGTAGTGGGTTGGTTTATCATATTTTTGGACAAGGAAGGCATCCATGGTTATTCCTTCAGGCATGTCAATAATGTAGGCTAACGTTGCAAGGGCGTTAGCCAAGCTATTCTTTGCTCGGGGCAGGTAGTGAAAGGTGATCTCTTGGAATTGGGAAGCTAGTTTTCTAGGTGGGCATGGAAGGGTAAAAGATTCTCATCCCTAACTTTCTATTTCTGGATATTTGACTGATGATGAGGGTTGAATCCCCGTAGACATCGAGGCATCAAATTCCATTCTTGAGGGCAACTTTTAGTCCTACTTTGCATGCCTCGTATTCAGGCATGTTTGTAGTGGAAGGGAAATCCAATTTTACGGCAATATGAGTGTTGGAGTCATCAGGGGCAATTAGGAGAATCCCAATGCCATACCCCTTTTATTAGTAGCGCCGTCAAAAAATATTTTCCATCGAAGATCTTCATGGGAGGTGCAAAGGATATTCTCATCTGGGAATTCTAAAATCTAGACATTGGCCTCTTCCATAGGGTAGTCAGCAAGGTAGTCAGAGATGGCTCTTCCTTTCACGGCCTTCTGTGTGACATAGGTGATATCAAACTCGGCTAGAAGCATCAACCAACGTGCCATTCGATTGTATATGGCGAGCTTCTCGAGTAGGTACTTGATGGGATATATTTCGGACAAATCTTATGGAGAAGGCGAGCATGTAGTGCCATAAATTTTGGGTAACCCAGACAAGGGCGACACATGCCTTTTCTAAGGCGGTGTAGTTAACTTCTTAACCGAACAATTTTTGACTGGCATAGTAGATGGCTTTCTCCTTGCGGGTTTCCTCAAGGTATTTGGCTAATAGAGCCATACATGTAGTATCGGTCACGGTTAGGTATTGGAGTAAGGGAAGACTAGGCTGCAGTGGCATGAGCACTAGAGGTTGGGTTAGGTATTGCTTAATTCTGTCAAAGTCTTCTTGGCAAGCTTCATTCCAGACCTTGGTTGAATATTTGAGAAGGAGTTTGAAGATGGGTTCACAGATGGAAGTCAATTGGCTGATGAATCGACTGATGATATGCCCAAAGTGTACCCTCGTATTTGGAGTCACCAACCTCGATTGACCTCTCAGCCGAGTCCTCAGGAAGCTCACAGTCACCATCACCAAGGTCGTCTTATGCAAGGTCGGCTCCTCATTAACCAACCTGTACTGGCTAGTAACGGAGGTCAACAACATCTTATGAGCTCAAGCTATTTCCAACAGCGTACTTTGCCTTAGCCAACACTACATCCTACCTCATACCTAACCTCGGCTAGTCTCCCAGGCCAAGGTTATGATTATAATTGATAGGATAAAACAACTATTGCCCAACATCGTACTCGGCTGGGCTAAGGTCCAAACATCGTACTCAGCTGGGCCGAGGTCGCACCAGATAATATCACAAGTTTGAGCACACGCAAGAACATGGAAGACTTGGAACACATGGCAAATCAGTTTTAACCAAATCATTCCTCTCATGTGAGGGAATATTTTGTCACCATTCCTTTCATGTGGCACAACTAGGTGTCCACCTATGATTAATGATATGCCCAAAGTGTACCCTCGTATTTGGAGTCACTAACCTCGGCTGACCTCGCAGCCGAGTTGTCAGGAAGCTCACATCAACCTTCAAAAAGTTCATCTTATGTAAGATAGGCTCCTCATTAACCAACCTCAGCTGGCCAGCAGCCGAGGTCAACAGCATCTTATGAGCTCAAGGTATTGACAACATCGTACTTTGACTCAGCCGACACTACATCCAACCTCATTCCTAACCTCGGCCAGTCTCCCAAGCCGATGCCATGCTTATGATTGACAGGACAAAAAAAATATCACCCAACATCGTACTCCACTATGCCAAGGTCCAAACATCGTACTCGGATGGGTCGAGGTCCCACCAGATAATGTCACAAGTCTGAGCACACGCAAGCATATGGAAGACTTGGAACACGTGGTAAATCAGTTATAACCAAACCATTCCCCTCACATGAGGGAATATTTGGTCATCATTCCTTACATGTGGCACAGCCAGGTGTCCACCTATGATTAGTGTATTCAACTCACACATGCTCATGGAATGCTTAGGGGTACACTACACCCCCTTAGCGCTATAAATACATGTCTTCTCCTACCTTAGAGAAGGACCCATAATTGTGACCCTAGCGAGAGCTCTGCAAAAAATACATAATCGAGAGAGAAAGTGAGAGATTGTATCACAGGACATTAGTGCCCTCATTATGGTGAAACTTACTCACACACTTACAGTGGACGTAGGCCAAATTGGTTGAACCACTTATATACTAGTGTTTCACCTCTTGTCCTCACCTCCTTCTACTAGATATTTACTCTTTCACTGCCATTGTTATTTCTATTTTGAGCATATCAACACCTCATACTGGTGGTGCTATTTAGAGCATCAATATTTTGGCACCGTCTATGGGAATGAGAAGCTATATCTCTTCCTTCTTGAAGATTGAACTCATTGGAGACTCATGTGGTACACCAATCCTACCCCTTCGCGTGGAGATGTTTCACCATTGAAAGAGATCCTTAATAGTATCAAGCTCTTTAGTGTTTTCATTTACAATCTCTCTAATCTTCTTACATAGCACCAGAGTTACCAACTCCACCATCTGGTATTGGAGGTCCCAGTTCCAGCAAGCGTCACCCTAGTTCAAGATGATTGAGGTGGCGGCAACCTTCAAGTCTTTAGGCGCTACTCAATAAGCGATGCAAGAGAAATTGCTCAACTCAGCCAAAATATGTTGATGATACCACCCGGGGTCTCGCTGGAGATGATTATCTATCATCTTCTCTGGGATATCATGAGGTCAAGGGAGCACCCCAGACACCATGAAAAGACCTACCTCTTCCTTAACGATGGAGGGATGTTGCTGACCCTAGGCATTTACGCCTGGGGAGGCAAGGAAACTATTGATCGGAGGATAGGTATAATGATATAGATGTAGAGGACACTCGAGCTGACTGTTAGGAGCCATATGTGGTCTTGAACAAAATTGTATGTCCTATCCAGTAGAGTTGAGGTCAAGGTGAAAGACGAGATTGCGATGCCCATCAAAGTGGTTCAGCTTTTGACCAGTTACGTAGAGGGTCGGCTTTTGAAATACTTTGCCCAGTTAATGATGTGTGAGAAAGGTTGTCGAGGTCAAGAAGCATCGCTGGCTCATGAAGAGAGGGTGGTGATTATCATGTGGTCAGGGGGAGGTCAATAGCTGACATTGTGCATCAGCTGGGGAACCTCAATCCACCCTTTGGAGGTGGCTGGGGACAACCTCGAGTAGGCCGATGTTGATAAACCCAAGAACGATTCTATTCAAAGACTGGAAGAGAAGATAGGAGAACTCATAAAAAGACGAGACCCATTACATAGGTGGTACTCAAAGGGTTCATCATTTGTGGCAAGGATTGTCAACTTCCCAACCCCTGACAAATTTAAACCTCCGATGGTATCTCCCAAGTACGATGGAAGTACCAACCCAATCCATTATATTGAAATGTATCAGTTTGTAGCAGACATTTATTCAATCTCTGATAAGATGAGGTGTTGAGATTTCTCAAGCACTCTAACTGGGGCTGCACATATCTGGTTCACTTCTCTTCCTAAAAATTTAATTGATAGTTTTAAGAGTTTGGTCGAGCGGTTCATTCATAACTTCTTTTTTGGGGTAAGGCCTCAGAAGAAGATGACCCATTTTCTTTATGTAAAGCAATGGAAGAATTAAAGCCTCAGAGACTATATCATGAGGTTCAACAAGGAAAAGTTAGAGGTAGAGGACTATGTAGAGAGTATAGCCATGACAACCCTCATTGGGGGAATTCAGAAAGGAAAGCTATATTAGAAGCTTGCTTAAGACCCTCCTAAGTATATGGCCGAGTTATTGGCAATAGCTGGATAGGTAATGAACGCAGAGGAAGTAACGACTGTGAAATATGAGGATGAGAATGTAAGTAGTAGTGGGAAGTTCCAGAAGAAAAATAATGGAAAGAAGAGGGTTAAGAATGACAAGTTGGGAGGCTATACTCCTTTAACTGTGAGCTGTGAAAACATCATCAGTGAGATAAAGAATGACAGGGCTCTCAGATGGCCGGAGAAGATGAGGGATCCTCCACATAAGAGAAACAATAATTTATGGTGCGAGTTCCATCAAGATCACGACCATCCAACTAACAAATGTTTCGCCCTGAAGGATGAGATTGAAAAAATGTTGAAGTCTGGAAAGCTGAGAAAGTATGTGGATGATAGAGCCTCAAAGGGTGGTTAAGCCGACCCTAAAATGAAGAGAAGTGACAAATGCTAAGAAAATGCCCCTGTAAGGAAAGATGATGCCTCCGATGATGATGACGATGACCCTGACCTCCCACCAATGGACGACATTATCCCAGTAAAGAGAGTCAATATGAGCTCTTTTGGTGTGAGCACTATCTACGGGTTACTAGCAGGAGGTTGTGCAGAGGTAGCTGATCGCAAGTCTCATGTAGCAGAGGCCAAAGCAGTGACCAAAGCCGAGGTTATGAAATTGGCTTCAACAGAGGTCAAACGTGAGAAAAGAAAGAAGGTAGGCATGGACACCCTCGTAGTCGGCTTCTCGTGACTTGATTTCAAGGGTATATTAGCCCCTCACGATGACTCTCTAGTCATCACCATGAGGGTGAATGGATGTGAATTTCAGAGGATCCTAGTGGATGGGGGCAGTTTTGCAGACGTTATGTTTTGGCTCTGTTTCAAGAGCTTGGGTCTCTTCCGAGTAAGGCTTGTCCATTATCATCACCTCTTGAGTGGCTTCAGCAAGGAGAAGGTCCATCCATTGGGAATCTATGAAATGGATGTGAGAATGGGAGATGAATGGCCTAATAGGTTGACCTCAATTTCTTTTTGATGGATGGAAATGTCTTCTCAGCCTACAACCTCATCATCGGACAGGTGGACCTCAACGAATTTGAGGTTGTGCCTTCAACGGTCCATCAGAAGATAAAATTACCGACTTCCTATGGAGTAGGGGAAGTGCAAGGTGACCAAACGTTAGTGCATGAATGCTACTTCAACTCTGCAGAAGAGAGAGAGGCTCATAAGAGGTCAATAACCACTTACAATATTGACACCCTTGATCCCAGAGACATAACAAAAATAAAAAGGGAGAGGTTGCGGAGGAGGTAGAATCCATCATCCTCATTGAGGGCGAGCCAAATAAAACTATCCAAGTCGGCAAAGCCCTAAAGACTAAGATCAAGGAGGAGCTAGTGGAGCTATTAAGGAAAACACAGAGTATCTTTGCCTAGAGCCATCCAGACATGCTAGGTATTGATCCTGAGATTATGTGTCATAAACTCAATGTTGTAGAGGATGATAAGCCCATTAAGAAGAGAATAAGGATATACTTAAGAGAGAAGTATGAAGTCTTCAGAAATGAGGTTCGAAAGCTTGAAGAGGCAAAGTTTATTAGAGAAATTATATACCCTGAGTGGTTGTCTAATACTATCATAGTACCTAAAGCTAATTGGAAGTGGAGGATGGGTGTAGACTTCACCGATTTAAATAAGTCTTGCCCAAAGGATAGTTTTCCCCTACCTCATATAGATCAAATGGTGGATGCCACAGTAGGGCAAGAGCTCCATGGATGCATATTCTAGGTATAATCAGATCTTCATGGACTCGGTTGACTCATAGAAGATAACCTTCATTATAGACAATGGGACATTTTTCTACAGTCATGCCCTTTGGACTAAAGAATGCAGGGGCTACTTACTAACGTCTTCTATATAAGATGTTCGAGGATCAGATAGGCAAAACCATGTAAGTCTACATTGATGACATACTGATGAAGAGTCAGAGGGCCGACACTCATGTGGCCAACCTCGAATTTTTTTTTGATACCATGGATAAATACAGAATGAAGCTCCACCCGGACAAGTGTGTATTTGGGGTCGAAGCTTGAAAGTTTTTGGACTTCATTGTCAATCAAAGGGGGATAGAGGACAAACCTGAGAAGATCAAGGATTTGTTGGAAATGAAGACACCCAGAACCATCAAAGACATTTAGAAGCTGACCGGACGAGTGGTTGCACTTAACAGGTTCATCTCTAGAGCTAAAGATAAATGTCTTCCTTTTTTTAAAGTTCTTAGAAAATCCTTTTAATGGAATGAGGAATGTGAGAAAGATTATAAAGATCTTAAGTACTACCTCGAATACCCTCTACTCCTATCTCGGCTAATTTTGGGTGTGAAGGTGTATGTATATTTAGCTATCTAAGAGTTAGCCATCAGTGCTGCAATAGAAAGAGAAGAGGATGGAGTGCAAAGACGAGTGTAGTTCAATAGCAAGGCATTCCAAGGGTCTGAGAAGAAGTACCCTCGAATGGAAAAGTTAGCCTATTCTTTGATACATGCTTCTGGGAAAATGAATCCATACTTCCAGGCTCACTCCATTGTCGTCCTCACTGATTCCCCACTCAGGCATGTCCTCCATAAGCTTGAGAAGTCAGGAAGGTTAATGACCTGGGAAATTGAGTTGGGGGAGTACGATATTGTTTATCAATCCAGGGTTTCCATCAAGGGATAAGATTTCGCAAATTTCATGGCTGAGTTTACCTGGGATGAGGCCGAGGTTGAGAACGATCTTGAGGCTGCAGACTAGCCAGTAAAGAGAAACGTCGGCCAAACTTAGGACGAGGTCGAGATAAGTACATCCAGATAAAGAACAGTTGGGAATAAAGAAGAGATATTCCTCTTCAAGAAGGGGACCCTGTCAGAGGGAAACTTCTCTTCAAATAAAACTATTTGGGACCTCTTCATTGATGGGTCATCCTGCGAAAATGGAAGGGGATCAGGGTTGATAGTGTTGACACCAGATGGTATGCACTGAGGTTAAACATTAAAGCCTCTCACAAAGAGTTAGAGTATAAGGCATTAATAGCAGGTCTCTCTTTGGCAAAAGCCCTCGGTGTCGGCAACAACTCCTAGTTCTCAGTGACTCAAGATTGGTCGTGAACCAAATCCTGGGGGTATATGAAGCCAAAGATGAAAGGATGGCCAAATATCTAAAAAGGGTAAGATCGATGCTAGAGATCTTCAATGAGCTAAAGATGAAGAGGATACCATGACTAGACAACATCCGAGCTGATGCACTCATGAGGTTGGCCTCAGCAACAAGAAAAGACATAAGGAGAACAGGATCAGTTGAGATTCCTCTAAAGTCGACCATCGAACAGGAGGAGGTTGCTAGACCTTACCTAAATCTGAATATGAGAGCCTCGTGGATGGATCCTATTATCAGATACATCAGAGATGAATAACTCTATTATGGGAGATGCCCTGTACAATAAGGGATTCTTACTCCCTCTTCTCAGATACGTTCATCTTTAAGAGGTTCCATACATCTTGCAATATGTGTATGAGGGATCTTATTCTATACACATTAGAGGAAGGTCATTGGCTAAAAAGATAATCTCTCTAGGGTACAGGTGGCCAACCTTAGCCAAAGTTGCGGCTGCGTATGTCAAGAAATGTGATAAGTACCAGAGGTTCTCCATCAGCCTCACCAACTTTTAACTTCTATCAGCTCCCCTTATCCATTTGAAGTATGTGACATTGATTTGGTAGGACCCTTGCCAAGGGCTGTAAACAACTATCGATACTTAATTATGGAAATTGATTGTTTCTCCAAATAGATAGATTTTGAGCCAATGATAACAATCACTGAGGAGAAGACCTTCCAATGCACCAGGAAGAACATTATATTCAGGTATGGCCTTCCAAACACCCTTATCTCAGACAATGGAACCCAATTCAAGAATGTTTCCTCATAGAAATACTGTGAAAGAGTAGGGATCAAGAAATTCTTCTCTTCCCTTGGCCGACCCCAGTCAAATGGTCAGATTGAGGTCACAAATTGAACAATTCTTGATGGGATTAAAAAAGGTTGGAACAGGACAAAGATGGATGGATAGAAGAGGTATATGTGTGCTTTGGGCTTACAAGATGACAATGAGGACACCCACAGGGGAAACTCCATTTATGTTAGCCCATGGCTCAAAGGCTATCATCCCCACAGAGATAGGGCTTCCCACTCATAGAGTTTATACATATGACCCTCAGATGAATGGTCCAGAGAGAAGACTTTATCTTGATTTGATTGAGGAAAGAAGAGAGGATGCAGAGATAAGACATGCAACCCATCAGTAGAGAATCGTGAGATTCTACAATCAGAGGGTAAAGTCAAGGCCGATAGTTATAAGAGACCTAGTCTTGAAGAAGACGTGTCAGAAAACCAACAAGCTCCATCCCAATTCACCTGGTCCTTATAGGGTAATTGATGAGGTTGTACCAGGTACCTATCGACTAGAAAATCTTGAAGGAGAACCTTTCTCCAACCCTTGGAATGTCGACCACTTGAAAAAATATTGCTTATGATGTTGCAAATGTTTTATCCGTTGGTAATACATCTATCAACTTATACAAAGAATGCCAATGAGAAAATAGCAATGTTATGTTGATGCTTTTGTTCCAATATATATGTATTTTACATCATTTATTTGGTGAAATTATGAGGTGAAACATCATTAACTTGGTTACCATAGACCTTTAACATCATTTATTTGGTGAAGTATGGGGTGAAACATCATTAACCTAGTGACCTCAAACCTTCAACATCATTTATGTAGTGAATTATCAGGTAAAGAATCATTAACTTGGTGACCTCAGACCTTTAACATCATTAACTTGGTGACCTCAGACCTTCAACACCATTCATTTGGTAAAATTATGAGGTGAAACATCATTAACTTGGTGACCTCAGACCTTTATAAGGTGAAACATCATAAACTTGGTGACCTCATACCTTTAACATTATTCATTTAGTGAAATTATAAGGTGAAACATCATAAAATTGGTGACCTCAGACCTTTAACATCATTCATTTAGTGAAGTATGAGGTGAAACATCATTAACCTTGTGACCTAAGACGTTTAACATCATTTATTTGGTGAAGTATGAGGTGAAACATCATTAACTTGGTGACCTCAGACCTTTAACATCATTTATGTGGTGACCTTAGACCTTAAACATCATTCATTTGGTTAAATTATGAGGTTAAACATCATTAACTTGGTGACCTCAGACCTTTAATATCATCATTTAGTGAAATTATCAGGTGAAACATCATTAACTTGGTGACTTCAAAACTTTAACATCATTGATTTGGTGAAATTATGAGATGAAACCATTAACTTAGCGACCTCAGAGGTGAAGCACCATTAACTTAGTGACCTTAGACCTTTAATTATAAGTGTTTGTTGTTCCGTGATTTTATTCCCATCATTAAATTTTTATGATATGGTGCTTAAGTGAAACATCATAGACATAGAATATAATAGCAACAAGTAAAGAAAGTGGAATTTCATTCATTTGAAGCATAAAGATTACATCATCTGAAACGAATAGGTTACAGTTCATACAAAAAAGGGGTTACATAAAAGCTTCACAAAAATGGCAGACATGAAGGTGAGATACTCAGAGCTAAGTCTGTCCCCTGCTCCGATCAACCTATCAACAATAAGGTTGGTTTGCTCAGGGTTTGGATTCGTAACTTCAACCTCATCATCATGAGCGCCATTATTGGTCTCAGTAACCTCTAGTTGGCTAGTCTCAGCTGGAACACCCTCCTCAACCTCCTGCAAGGCCTGAGCAAGCTGAGGATTGTCAAAATCGAGACCAATAAAGTCCTCAATTGACAGACTTTCAGAGCTGGACTATTTCATGGAAGCCCATCGGTTGGTTGCCTTAATGCCCCTCTCCAGATACTCAAGGCTGAAGCTAACAAACTCATTCAAGGTTTGATACTCCTTCATGATCATCTCTGAAGCATCTTCCATAGCAGCCTTAACAACAATAGAAACTTCTGATTAAAGGCTCTCATCCTTTGCCTTCAGAGCCAGGATGTGGTCTTCCTTAAGCTTAATAATATAGGCATCTCTCTCCTTTAAATATTTCTTTAAGTTAGCAATCTCCCTCTGGATGTTAGCCTCAGCCTTCTCAGCATCCCTACCTTTTTGGATCAGAGGCATCCTCTTCAACGTATAGTCGGCCAGACGATGAAGAGAGATGGCACTCTACAAAAAGAAGAATCAGACACATTAGTAATAGTCAATAGCTAAGATCAGAGGTAACACTTGAGAAAAGTTGTAAATAAATACTTGAACCACCCTATGGACAACAAATCCACCCAATAGAGGGACGTCCATTGAATGCAAGTAGTGTTTGTCATCCTCAGTCATTATACGACCGAGGGCATCAGAAGCCTGGGCACTGTGGCAAATGAGGATGTCACCAATCTTCAGTTGAGAGAGACAAGAAACTAAAGCATCGTCTGAGGCAATGGGGATACCATGCTCAGTAGTTGGATCTTTTTTAGGCTTAGTACGGAAAGGGTCTACAGGTGCCTTCCTCTTCTTTATAGTGTCGGAAGGGTCCTTCCCCTTATTTGTTTGGGTAGGATGGGGTGAATTATTGCCACCACGCTTCTCTAATAGCTTCATGATACTTGGTGCAGACATGTTCAAAAGATCATCCAAAATGCCTTTTGGTCTCCCTGCAAAAAGAAAAACATCAGAGTTAGCAGCTCAGATACATGAAAGGTATGAGGCTTAACGTCGCATAAAAAAGTTTTATTCTAGAGGACTTACAAAGCTCGGCCAATGGGACACCTCCATGACCTGTCTGAGATAAATAGTAAGGGGTCATCAAATGCTCGTACTTGACGAGATTTTCATCTTCGCCCTCACTACGAAGATCCTCAACACTCTTACGGTACTCTTGTCTCAGCCTAGGTTCGATTTTGGACAAGATAGAGACCTTGTCCCACCATAGGGGAGTTATTAGGACAGATGTTCCACACGCCTCATTAGGGACAAACTCCCAAGTCCCTAAGACAAAGAATAATCGAGGCTTCCAGTTGTGGTTGGAAGTCTGAGTCACCAATATTATATTCTTCTCAGATTTCCTGGCTACAAAGTAGTAGTAGTCAGGATGATTTTTAGTAGAATAGGGTATGTATCAAGCTAAGAAAACCCTAACTAGAAGGTCGATGTGTTGAACTACCTCCAAAGGACGATATCCCCAACTAAGTGTAACAATCCACGTAATTTTGGACTATTTTAATTAATTTCTGGAAAATGGAGGAAAATAAAGTTTTTGATAAAATTATTTTTATTGCTCAAATATGTTGGTTATTATTTTTAAAGGCGAGAATTTCAAACGGTTTCGAAAACGGAGTTAGAACGGATTTTAAAATGATTTTTAAATATTTTTAACTCTTGGAGTTGTTTTGACTTCCAACTCTTCATTTATTTTCCTTATTTAAAGGATTCTTTTGGATTCCAACTCTTCATTTCTTGTCATTATAAAAGGAAGTCGTGGGCAAGCCTTTTAACCTACTTTTGTCACAAATTTTGGCAGCAAATATATTTTATATTCCTCTTCTTTTTAATTATACTTTGGCCCTTGAGATTTGTGAGTTCCAACCTTAGATTAGAGGTGTTCTTAGGGCTATTTTTGTTTGAGGTTCTTGGAGGAGATTTTGTAGATCTTTTGAGTTGATCTTGAGGATGTGATCGTTCGTTTCTCATCATGGTTTGAGGTATGGGGTTTTACACAATATGCTCCTTAAATCTCGCGAGTGTCATTCTCTTTGAATTCTTGTTAATTGAACTCATATTTGAATCGATAAATTCATTGAAATCTGGAAAATAATTGTTGAAATTATTTTGATTCATGTGGTATTATTCATGTTGTAATTGAGCACGTTGTCATGAGATTTTAATATGGCACGGATGTTGGGCACCCGCCAAAATACCTATTCCCGGGCTATGGCTTGATAAAGCATATGCGAATGGGGTGAGGCCTGGTTACCCATTGATGTGTTGTTGAGAAATTATAATGATGAAATGCTATTGAGATTTGCATTTTGATTTGAATATTCGTACTCGTATTGTTACGTTTTATTCATCGCTAACATATATTTGTTAAACATCTTTCTTGTCGTATTGTGTACTTCCCCATATTTTCTTATAGTGGCAGGTTAGCGCGGATTTTGGGGCGCTATGGAGATTGATTTTAGCGAGGATTGTTTAGGAAAGATTTGTATTATTTTGATGTATAGATCTTTGGAGATTTGTATTTTTATTCGAGTTAGATAGTTGAAATTTTAATTCGAGAGACTTGTTGTAATTGAAGAGATTAAGATTAGTGGATTTATATTATTGTGGGTTTATTTAGATTCTCTATACCTTGTCACTTGTGGATTTGGATTTATTTTATCGCATTAGTGCTCCGTTCGCTCTCCCCGGGCGGGCGGGGTGTTACACTAAGACCCTCCAAGCGTTGGATGAAAGCTGAGAAGGAGCAAGATTGATATAAGAGAGGACTTCTCGGATAGTGGGATGAATTAGAAGACGGAAGATGAGTTTGAACATATTCTCATAAATAGAGAGCTCTACCTCACTGCCGTCAAAGGCCCTATCGTCCTTCAGAGGTTTCCTAAAAGTTACAGAACACGGAATGGCATACAAATGTCGAAAGAGGAGAAAGTCGTATTCAGTGACAAAACTCTCAGTTCCATCAACTTTGGAAGTGTCAAGTTAACTCCCTTCTTCATCAGCGTTGTCATCAACAGTCTGAGCCTGAGCCTCATGGGGGACACCAGGAAAATTCGTTAGAGGAACGGCCTCAATTGGACCACGAAAAACAATAGTTGGCTCTAAGACCTCTATAGAGGGAGACCTACGAGAAGTGTTAGGCTCCCAGCGAGATAAGGAATGATTAGAAACCTCTGCAACCTCAGAGACTACACTTCCCTTGGGGGAGTAATCCATAGCCTCTTAAAAAGAGTCTATGGACTCAGTAGCCTCAAAGGTAGACATCGGGTCTAATGCAGCTAACTCAGACATGAGATCAGGACCCTCTATAGTCTCAGCAGGCTCAGGGTATATGACAGCTAATGGTGGCGGAATATTAGGTCAGAGCGAAAAAGCCTTGGCCCTACGAGCCTCATCCTGGGCTAACTCTATCTCTGCCTAATCATTTCAAAGCTCTTCTCACGCTGAGTTTGGAACTCTACAATAAGTTGACACAAAGTCCGGAGCATTCGGCAAACGACACTACACTTGGGGGAGAAAGCTCAAAAGGCAAACAGGTAAACAACTGATGCTACCTAAATTAAAGATTAAAGTTTGGAATTCTAAAGGTTTTCAGTAAGAACACTAAAAAGTTGGATGACCAGAAAAGATGACAGGAAGGTCACCGGAGGGTAGGAAATGGGGGGTTTTTGGAGAAAATAACCTCGTATCATCCTGGAATAGCCCTTAAAACACATAACCACACCAATCCTAGCCTAACAACCACCAAATATTGGTGGTTTTCCTCACTGAAAACAAAAAAAAAAACAATCAGAAATTATGAAATGTGCAAACAAACCCAGAAAATTGAAAGCAAGGAACAAAGATGGTTACATGAACAATGAAGGATGAAGAAGAAAGGGTTTCAAACCTAAGGTGACCATAGAGTTAGAGAAACTGTGGATGTTTGGATATGGAAGGTGAGACAGAAATTTTGCAGCAAGAGTGTGAAGGCGGGATTTTTGAAAAGAAGAAAGAGAAATGAGGAAAGAGAAAAGGTTTAAACCTTCCCCAATGATGGATCTCAACACCCAAGGAACTCATAATTTCCCTAAAAATCCTAAAAGGCACCGTGAGAAATGTCATGTCTTAAGGAATACGTTAGCCACTTCAAAGAGTGACATGGATCCAAAGAACAACTCCAAACCCCAAGACACCAAAAAATGTCCTTTCATCAACCTGACTCTTATACCCTTCAGTCACCTACTCACGCAGGATACTAAGGGCTAGGGTGTTATTGATATGCCCAAAGTGTACCCTCGTATTTGTAATCACCAACCTCAGTTGACCTCACAACCGAGTCATCAGGAAGCTCACCGCCACCGTCAGAAAGGTCGTCTTATGCAAGGTTGTCTCCTCATTGACCAAGCTCGACTGACTAGTAGCCGAGATCAACATCTTATGAGCTCAAGCTATTGCCAACATCGTACTCTGCCTCAACCGACACTACATCCTACCTCATACCTAAAATTCTCCAGTCTCATAGGCTGAGGTCATGCTTATGATTGATAGGACAAAACAACTATCTCCCAACATCGTACTCGGCCTGGTCGAGGTCCAAACATCGTACTCGGCTGGGCTGATATCCCACCAGATAATGTCAAAAGTCCGAGCACATGCAATCACACGGAAGAGTTGGAACATGTGGTAAAATAGTTATAACCATATCGTTCCCCTCACGTGAGGGAATATTTTGTAATCATTCCTTACATGTGTCACAACTAGGTGTCCACCTATTATTAATGTATTCAACTCACACTTGCTCATGTCATGTTTGGGGGTACACTACATCCCCAAGCACTATAAATACATGTCTTCTCCTACCTTGGAGACGGATCCATTATTGTAACCCTTGCGGGAGCTTTGCAAAAATACACCGTAGAGAGAGAAAGTGAAATATTATATCATAGGCCATTAGTGCCCTAATTCTGGTGAAACTTACTCACACACTCACAGTGCACGTAGGCCAAATTGGATGAATCACATATATACCAGTGTTTCTCCTCTTCTCCTCACCTCCTTCTACTAGATATTTACTCTTGCACTGCCATTGTTATTGCTACCTTGAGCTTATCAACACCTCATATCGGTGGTGTTGTTTATAGCATCATCAACTGATGTATTGTAATTTCCCAGGAATCCTCGGACTTCTTTCTCCGTTCGGGGAGGTGTCATCTCAAGTATGGCTTTTAGCTTCATAGGATCTGCTTATATCCCTTTCTTACTGACCGTGAATCCCAAGAGTTTCCTTTTGGTAAAACTGAAGACATATTTCTATGGGTTAAGCCATATTTAATATTGTCGTAGTCGTTCAAAGAATTTTCGGAGAGAAGGAACATGACCTTCTTTAGTCTTGGACATGATAATCATGTCATCTACATTGACCTCGACTTCCTTGTGTATCAGATCATGATGAATGGTTGGGTAAGCCATTTGGTAGGTATCCCCTACGTTCTTGAGATCGAACGGCATGACAGTATAGCAAAAAGTTACCCAAGGGGTGATGAATGCAGTTTCCTCTTGATGATCAGGGTGCATATTGATCTAGTTATATCTAGTCAATTCATCAATGAACGACTTGAGAGCATGACTGGTCGTGATGTCCATAATCATATAGATGTTGGGTAGCGGGTAATCATCCTTTGGAGAGGACTTGTTCAAGTCTCGATAGCCGACACACATGCGGACCTTTCCTCCTAATTTCGGCACGAGTATCAACTAGCCATGTGGGATATTTAATTACACGAATGAAACCCAAGTTTCATTACTTGGATACTTCTTTTACTTTGAGATATCATTCAATGCGAAGCTTTTGCATCTTTTGTTTGACTGGTTTACATTTCGGGAGCATTGAAATCTCATGCTGTGCTATTTCAGGGTCGATGCCGGGCATATCATCGTAGGACCATGAGAAGACATCCATAAATTTCTTCAGTAGCTTTTTGAGTTGCGTGCACTCGTGCTCATCAAGTGTAGCCCCTATCCTAATATCGTGCATTTGGCTACTAGAACCGAGATTAATAACAACAATTTCATCTTCATTAACTTGAACGCGGTGATGTTGTTTGATATTAAGCTTATTTAGATCAGTTAAGAATTGTTCATTTTCAAAGTCATCATCATTAAGAGTTTAATTAGAATCAATACAGTTAATGTAATCATAGCAAGATACTCGAAATCTTCGTTTATTTCATTGAGAGGAAAAATAGCATTGAGAACCTCATCAAAGGAGGTATCGATTACATCAGAGTGAGAGGAAACAACATAAGGGAAAAGGTGAAAAACATCGGGGTTAGGTTGGATATCAGCAGTTGGCATAGGTGCAGCATGCCAATTGAGAAGAGGTGTATTAGCGTGTTTGATGAGGTAGTATGGATCATCTGATGTAGCCCCTGAGTGGATCATACAGAGTGCTAACCCCAATTTCTTTAAGTTAAAAGAGTCTTCGGAATCGCTATCCTCAGAATGCCTGGTATTAGCTATGGTCTCCTCAGTGAGTGGTTTCATATAGTGTTGGGAACATTTGTCCCATAGGTAGTTGTCTTGGAAAAAGATCTTCAGTCCTGGTTTCATCCTTTTATCTATAGGGTCATACCAAGGTTCAGGGAAGCCACTGAAGGGGAAATCTTCACCTTTTTTTATAAATCTTCCATTTACGGAATCCCCTGAGATAGTTCTGGAGCATTATAATTTTCTCTTCAGTCGAGGCTGACGGATCAATTCAAGTTCTTCTTTTGATGGTTGATGGCCCATGCCATAGGGAGGAAAGGCCTCTTATAACACAGTAGATTAAATTATCCATTGTTCCCTTTTCCCTAGCCCCAGTATAGGCATGAAGTGCATACTATTGGACATTTGTATTACGTTGACATTTCCATGAGGATTATATTCTGGACAAACCTTATCTTTAAAGTTATCCCCTGTTGGGAGTAGGAGTGGTTCGACCTGAAAGCCTGATAACAGCATATCATTCACCCCATGTTGTATCTTGAGTACAAGATTACTGGTGCTTGCATTCTCAGTGTTGTAACTATCTCCCAAGATGGTCATAATGTGTCCATTGGCGAAGAACTTCAATTTTTGATGAAGGGAAGAAGACACCCCTTTGATGTTGTGGAGCCACAGTCATCTGAGCAGCAGATTGAAATAGGCTGGGATATCGATGACTTGGAATTTAATAACAGGACTTATAAGGCCAGCCCCTATTGCAAGCTTGATAAATCCCATTATTTCCCAGCGGGTGTTATCATAGGCACGCACAGTAGCAGAGGTTGGAGCAAGGTCACTCACTTTTAGTCCCAAATAGTTGAGGGCTTTTAACGAGCAAACATTCAGAGCTGATTTATTGTGAATGAGTGAGAGGGGAATAGTATTCCCCATGACTTTGATAGATACATTGAGAGCATAATTGTGGTTGGGACCATTCTTAGGGATTTCCTCTTCAGAAAAGGAGAGCATTTGAGTAGAGATCAAGGATCCAACTAAGTTCACTACTTCTTCTGGTGTTATTGAGGGATGAACTATGGGTCCTATGAGTCGCTTGATTAGGGCATTTTGGTATAGTTGGGAAGACATGAAAAGTCCCCATAGAGTGATGTTAGCTTGAGTTTTCTTCAGTTGATCAAGGACCTTGCTTTCTTTAAGGGTTATATCTGATATAGGGGGTTCTCAACACCTTTCCCTTTTATCGCTTAGTGATGGTTGTAAGCTCGAGTTCTGGTAATATCTCCCTGACCTGGTCATATGGTTCACGGAAGAGGGGAAAAATAAAAATCCTATTTATTCATTGATGTTGGGTTGCTCAACTACCTGGTTAATCTCTCCTAGAAGATCCTTGAATGATATCATTTCTCATAGGTTGGCTGTCAGACTAGTCTTTCTTGAGTCTGGATCTTCATCTGAATCCTCAGAATCATCTCCCCATCCGGTGGAAATGATATTGTCTTTCCATGCAAAGTTAATACATTCTACAACTTATATGGCCTCTTAGTGTAATTCCTCCCATTCGGCAGCGAAATGAAAGACTGAGGGAACCTGGCACCCTCATAATTTCAAAGCATCGAGCTGCTCAGATACGCTACAAATATCACCAGTCTGTGGAAACAAATTTTCAATGATCTGGACTAGGTCATCTAGACTGACTTCAGCGACTGGCACTACCCAGTTGTCTAACTCTCGTGACCATTTTCGAGCTTCTAAGAATAATCCATTAAATCTCTAATAGTCAATGGCCATCTAGGAGGGAAATTTCAGCCCGAACTCCAGGAGCTGGTTCAGTACTTCTGCTAATTCCATGATGTAATACCCCGTACTTTTGGCTATATTTATTTTTGGGATTAATTAATTAAATGCGTATTAATTGGAAATTAATCCGGGTAAAATACTAACGAGATGCGAGTTGGTATTTGATTATGTGCATATATGATTATATATGAATTTGGAATTATAAAATTTGTCGTGAGATTGATATACGGCAATTTGAGAATTTTGTTGAGACGCGTGTGACCGCCGCGTCATGGTATATTATTTTAATTATAAAAGTGATTTTTATTTCTATTATCCGTATGGTCGTTTTGAGTGCGCCAACGAGTCCGGACGGGTCGAGATAGTCAGAAAACACTAGCCGGGGGTGTAGTTTGGGTCTCGGGGTATTTTTAGGCCATACCGGCAACTTAAAGGGTATTTTGGTAATTTTACATTTTGAGGAGTTAAAAGTGACGAAAATTGGGAGTTTTAATCTGATGTGGATTTAACCCACTAAGCCCATTAACCAAACCATATTAAACTAGAAGGCTACGTAGGTTATTAGAAGAGTTTTCTAAGTCCCCCAAAACAAACCCTAGCCACCTTAAGCCACCATTGGAGAAGAAGCTTGGGGAGAAGAAATTCTGCAGAAAAATCTTCATCAAACCATCATCCAAACTCAGAGACAACCAAGGAAAGTGACTTAATTCCATTTAATTTCAAATAATGTTCTTTCCATGTTAGAAAAATTCGAATTTTGTGTTTGTTCTTGGTGAAATATGAAAACCCGTGTAGTTCGGAGTTTAGAACTTGAAAATCTTGAAGAGAATTGCATGTAGAATGATAGGTAGATGATTGTTCTCATGATAATTGTGATTAGAAGAAATTAAAACGGATTAGATTCTGGGATTTGATGATGATATAAATCTAGGGTTCATGTTCTTGATAAAATTGGGGAAAAGTATAATATCTTTTTATTTAATGATGTTTAGGATGCATTAATGCCTTAAAAGATGTTAGTATATGACCTTAGCATGTTTTAGTATGATTAGAGGACTTAAAACACTGTTAGAACGAACTTTGGAGAAGACTTGAGGTGTTAAAAATGGTGAAAATGAGTTTTAGGAAAATCTGGGACGAATCTGGTAGGTCGTTAGAAGCCCCTGCCCAGGTCGTTCGAACGAACTCATTCGAACGAGCTTCTAACGAATGGACCAGTCGTTCTAACGAAAGGAAGCCTCGTTCGATAACTTCGTTCGAACGAGATCTCGTTAGAAGGTACAGTTCGTTCGAACGAACTGGAATCTCGTTCGAACGAGACTTCTAACGAGTTGACAGAGGAATCTCGTTCGAACAGTCTCGTTCGAACGAGACTTCTAACGAGTTGACAGTTTGGTCCTTTTTGGACTGTTTTGATTTTTGGAGTCCCGTAAACTTGTTCGAGGATATAGATAACCTTCCTTTGATGATGTAAGGATAGATTTGGGACTTTTGGGTTATTACGAGGAGTAAACTATATACGCGAGTTATATTAAATGGACGGTTTGGGTTGAGACGTGAGTGTCTACTACGACGTGAGAAAATTATGGCGCGTATGATTATAAACCAGAATAGTATAAATTGTGATAATTATAGTTAGTACGAGAATGCGATATGTACTACGATTAAACTACGGTATTACTAAGACGTGTGTTAACTTAGTATTGGTATATGAATTGTGTGTATGACATACCTACCATACTTGCTATCACGGGAGGTTTGCATTCGCTTAGGGCCCTCTAATCCTTGTGTTGCCCGGATTTAGACTGGTTACCTTGATGAACATAGGTCATAGAAAGACTTATTGGGATATTAATAAGTCCGCTGATCGTAGGAGCGTAGGTATGTGCGTGACCTATGTGATGTGACTGTGTTCCCCTCCATTGTTTGTGATGTTGTTATCTGTGAACTATTCCTGAGAGATTCGGAATATGTAATCCTTATGTACGTGATGTACCGGGATGGATAGCAGAGTATGTGTGCACCACAGCTTAGTTCTCGGGGTGCTTATATTGTATATTTATGATGTGAATAATATACACTTAATTAATGGGAACCTTCATGTTAATGCTATGAATATAATTACGATATTGTTCGAGAAATATAACGAGTTAACTGATAGTGATATATATATTGCATATGGAGCATCTGAGTTTACGTTAAACCCCTACTTAATTACGAGCGTTATAATGTTAATAGAACCGAGTAATGTGGGTAGGACCTATGACAGTCTAACTAGAATATGATGTCATTTAGCTAGTATAGATGGGTACTTACGTTAGGAGTGTACAGTTAGACGAGAGGTGAGAATATCATGTGAGTGCACGTCCTAACATGTATTTTGCATTTAATGTTTTAAATGTTTTTAAAGCACTTGCAGGTTTTTAAAATATCTCCACATTCGGGCTCTGACCCGTTTTCTTTTCAAATCTATTTTTCTTTGTAAAACCATTTTAGGTGCCCAGCCACAAGGACACCAAGCATAGGATACTCATTCAGGTCACGAGCTGTAGCTGTTTGTGGAAGCTACAGGGATTTGCTTATAGACGCTTCTATCGCTTGGATTTCAGATTCTTTATCTACCAGTTGTAGGGCATGTTGCCCATTTCTATTAGAGTTACATTTCCATTTCAGTTTTCAGACTTTGGCATGTATCGTTTTAGTATTCGGTTTACTTATTTCAGTTGTGGGATTGTATTGAGGAGTTTTTCCTCCAGACTTTATTTTACGTTATGTGATGGTTATTCTTTTCACTTCAGTATGGTGAATGGTGTTATTATTCTTTATTACACTTGTTGCATGTTAATCAGACTTGAATTAAAATTTGGCACTTACTTTTTAAATACTAGGTGGTTAGTAATCATTAAAAGGTTTTCGACAGTGATGCTATTAACTGGGCCAACTTGGCATTTTGAATTAATTTAATAAAGGAGTAGCTACCCGGTATTTAATTAGTCGGGGTGTCACAGGTGGTATCAGAGCATCAGGTTCTAGTGTCCTTTAGGATCTGATGGCTTATTATGTTTCCGCTAAGTTTCTTTGATATAGAGCCCTATATTTTAGGACTGTTGTACTCTTTTGTGTATGCTTCGTTCTTCAGCTACCTTAAGTTTATAAACAGCGAACTTATAAACTTTGTTCTTATTTCAGATGCCTCCACGACGTGCACGACGAGTTCCCAGGGATGCAATGCCCGAACCCCAGCCCGCTCCAGTTCAGGGCATGATGAACGCCGCTGAAGTTTCAGCTATAGTAGCTCAAGCGGTAAATGCCGCGATTGCCGTTGTTCAGCAGGCACCACCACAGGCCCCGGTTGCCGCGCCAGTGCAGGTTAATGCATTCCCGTCTGCTTGGGAGCGTGTACGTGACGCTTTTCAGAAAGCGCATCCGCCAGAGTTTACAGGTAGCTCAGATGTAGTAGTCTCGAGCCAGTGGAGGAAGGATATGCAGAGGCACTTAAGGATTTATGAGTGCACGGATGTTCAGAAGCAGGTGCTAGCTACTTTCAAGCTAGTTGGATCTGCGCTACAGTGGTGGGAGTCTATTACCACCATGGAAGAGAGGGATACTCTCATGATTCAGGAGTTCTGGGTGCGGTTTGACCGCAAGTACTTTCCGTCAGCTGTTCATACGGAGATGAGGAGGAGATTGATGAGTCTGAAGCAGGAAGGTAAGACCGTGGCCGAGTATGAGGCCGAGTTCACGAATCTGTTGAACATCGTTCCAGATGAGATACCAACAGAGAAGAAGAAAATTGAGAAGTTCACCGACGGGTTGACTTGGAGGATCCGTCAGCATCTGCTGGGGAACCTATCGTTGGCCACCTACTCAGATGTGGTTAACGCTGCATTGTTACACTGCCAGGATCACCGTTTTCATATGGCCGAGGGTAAGAGGTCGGGGGAGTCTAGCCATCAGGGCAGGACTGGAGGACATGGTGCCAGCGGGGCACAATCTGGTCAGGGGCAGAGATAGAATGAGCAGGGCTCCCAGCAGGGGGATAATAAGAGGTTCCGATCAGGGAGGCAGGGGCAGGGGAGTTTTCGTCAGGGCCATCAGGGTCCAAACGGCCATCAGGGCCAACAGGGGCAAAATGGGCAGCAGTTTCACCAGGGCCAGCAGGGCCATGGGAGGAACGGTAACGGCCACCAGGGCCGGGGACAGCAGGGACAGAGAGGAGGGAACTTCCCAGGGAAGTGCTTTGTTTTTGGCAAGACTGGCCATAAGCGACAGGATTGTCCTGATAGGGGCAGGGCCCCACAGCAGCAGCAGCAGGGTGCTCGCCAGGAGCCACAGAGGCCTATGTTTCCCGCCGCTCTTCCCGCACCGCCACAGATGGCAGCATTGCCACCCATTCCAGCAGTCCCAGTTCATCAGGGGCAGCTACAGTATGGACGTGTCTACAACGTCCACCAGGCTGCAGTTCCACAGGCACCGCCCGCGATCGAGGGTACGTTTCCTATCCATGGCACTATGGGTCGGGTATTATTTGATACGGGTGCTACACACTGTTTTATAGCTACACACTTCGCGAAAGCTTTAGGATTGTTAGCCACGGCAGAGAGCACAGTGACATGTGTCGACTCACCATTGGGGAGTGGGTCACTTATTTTCTTTATATGCCGGTGAGTGGGGGTAGAGATTGGTGGTTTGGTATTACCTGCAGACATGTTAGTGTTAGACATGCATATTCACGATGTGATTATCGGTATGGATTGGCTCGTAGCTTATAGGGCCATGATTGATTGCTTCAGTGGGAGCATTGTTTTTGCCATTCCGGGGAAAGAGATGGTTGTAGTGGCGATGCCTCGCCCAGAGGGAGGATCGACCACTCATCTGTATTACATTGAGGAGGATACCTCTAAGGAGGTAGTGATTCCTTTAGATTCTATCCCAGTAGTCAGGGAGTATTCGGATGTGTTTCAGGAGATACCAGGCTTACCACCCAGTTGAGAGATAGACTTTGTTATAGATTTGCTACCAGGTATGAGACCTATAGCAAGCGCACCGTACCGTATGGCTCCAGCTGAGATGAGGGAGTTACGGGATCAGATAGAGCAGCTGTTAAGTCAGGGCTTTATTCGCAGGAGTACCTCACCTTAGGGCGCTCCAGTTCTGTTTGTGAAGAAGAGGGACGGTTCACTGAGATTGTGTGTGGACTAACGAGAGTTGAATAAGGTCACGATACGGAATAAGTATCCGTTGCCTCGAATCGATGACTTATTCGACCAGTTGAGAGGAGCTTCTTTCTTCTCAAAGATTGATTTGAGATCGGGATACCATCAGTTGCGTATCAGGGAGGAGGATGTCTCGAAGACTGCGTTCTTGTCGAGATATGGTTCTTACGAGTTTTGGGTTATGCCTTTCGGTTTGACCAACGCTCCAGCTGTGTTTATGGACTTGATGAACAGGGTGTTCAGGGATTTCCTAGATCAGTTTGTCATTGTCTTCATTGATGACATTCTGGTTTACTCTCAGACAGAGGAGGAGCACGCCGAGCATTTGAGGCAGGTTTTGCAGACACTTCGTCAGAACGAGTTGTATGCAAAATATGAGAAGTGCGGATTTTGGCTGAAGGAAGTCCAGTTTTTGGGACACATTATTTCTGACCGGGGAATATCTGTTGATCCGGGGAAAGTATCAGCGGTGAGGGAGTGGGGACAGCCCACAACACCGACTGAAATTCGTAGTTTCTTGGGTCTAGCAGGATACTACAGGAGGTTTATTCGGGGCTTCTCAGAGATAGCAGGTCCTTTGACACATCTGACTCGTAAGGGTGTGCCATACATCTGGAGTGATGCCTGTCAGTTGGCATTCGATGAATTGAAGGACAAATTGACCTCAGCACCTGTGTTAGCATTGCCGAGACCGGGAGTTGAGTATTTGGTTTACACCGATGCGTCTTTGCAAGGACTGGGAGGTGTATTACAGCAGGAGAGACAGGCCATATCTTATGCTTCCCGTAAGCTTAAGCCTCATGAGAAGAATTACCCCACGCACAATTTGGAGTTGGCGGCAGTGGTATTTGCCTAACGGATTTGGAGGCACTATCTTTTGGGGGAGAAGTTCCAACTGTTCACGGACCACAAGTCCCTACAGTATCTGTTCATGCAGAAGGAATTGAATATGCGGCAGCGTAGGTGGCTTGAGTTTGTGAAGGACTACCAGCTCGACATCCAGTATCACCCAGGTAAGGCTAACGTAGTAGCAGACGCGTTGAGCCGTAGGCCAACAGATGAGGTGGCAGAGGTGTGGAAGGCTAAGTGGAAGGAATTGGGACACCAGGATGCAGTGACCCGCTCTTTCATGTCTGTGATGATCGTTACACCGTAGATTGTCACAAAGGTAGTACGGGCATAGGCCAATGACTCGTTCTGTGAGGAGCAGATAGTTCGATTACTAGCAGAGGGAGCCGAGTCCTATACCGTTAGCTCCGACGGGGGATTACGCTTCAATGGGAGATTGGTAGTTCCGGAAGGGGAGGAATTGCGACACGATGTGATGGCAGAGTCGCACGGCTCACGGTTCGCTGTACATCCCAGAGGGGACAAAATGTACCAAGACATGAGACGCCAGTATTGGTGGAGCGGTATGAAGAGAGATATCGTTGAGTTTGTTTCGAAATGCGCCACTTGTCAGCTTGTAAAAGTGGATCATCAGAGACCGGCAGGATTGCTACAGCCGTTGGAGGTCCCGGTGTGGATGCGGGAGAGCATATCCATGGACTTCATCACGGGGTTGCCTACGTCGCAGAGAGGTCACGACTCCGTTTGGGTAATTGTGGACAGGTTGTCCAAGGTCGCTCACTTTTTACCCGTAAGGACTGACTACACTACGGGACAGTATGCCCAGCTCTTCATTTAAGAGATTGTGAGACTTCACGGTGTGCCCCTAAATATCATGTCTGACAGAGACAAGATATTTATTTCGAGGTTTTGGGAGAGTTTCCAGGAGGCCATGGGCACGGAATTGCGGTTGAGTACGGCTTATCATCCGCAGACTGATGGGCAGACTGAGCGCACAAATCAGATGTTGGAGGACATGCTGCGCATGTGCATTATTGACTTTGGGGGTGGATGGGAGCAGTACCTTCCACTGGTGGAGTTTGCTTACAACAACTCCTATCAGTTCACTATTGGCATGGCTCCGTTTGAGGCATTGTACGGTAGGCCTTGTCGTTCCTCAGCATGTTGGTTAGAAGTGGGGGATAACAAACTACTTGGGCCGGAAGTGATTCAGGATACTTCGGCAAGGATTGAGTTGATTCGGAGTCGCATTTGGGTAGCTCAAGACAGGCAGAAGAGTTATGCTGATGCGAAGAGATTTTTTAGAGAGTTCCAAGTGGGAGACCAGGTTTTGCTCAGAGTATCTCCTATGAAGGGGATTATGCGTTTCGGGAAGAAGGGGAAGTTGGCACCGAGGTATGTGGGGCCGTTTCCTATTATTGAGCGGATCGGACCGGTTGCGTATAGACTTGGACTACCGGAGCATTTGCATCGGATTCACGATGTATTCCATATTTCCTCGCTGAGGAAATACCTTAGAGATAATTTGGCTCATTCTCACATTGCCGTGGAGGACATCGATCTCCAGCAGGATAGCTCCTACGAGGAGGGGCCGATTGCTATTTTGGACCGAAGCGAGAGGAAACTGCGGTCAAAGATAGTTCCGTTAGTGCGTTTTTAGTGGCGACATCACAATGTCGAGGAGTCCACATGGGAACGCGAGGATGAGATGCGCGAACGTTATCCAGAGTTATTTTTAGCAGGTACTTTCTAGTTTCGAATTTCGGGAAGAAATTCAGTTATTAGGGGGGAAGTATGTAATACCCCGTACTTTTGGCTATATTTATTTTTGGGATTAATTAATTAAAGGCGTATTAATTGGAAATTAATCCGGGTAAAATACTAACGAGATGCGAGTTGGTATTTGATTATGTGCATATATGATTATATATGAATTTGGAATTATAAAATTTGTCGTGAGATTGATATACGGCAATTTGAGAATTTTGTTGAGACGCGTGTGACCGTCGCGTCATGGTATATTATTTTAATTATAAAAGTGATTTTTATTTCTAATATCCGTATGGTTGTTTTGAGTGCACCAACGAGTCCGGAAGGGTCGGGATAGTTAGAAAACACTAGCCGGGGGTGTAGTTTGGGTCTCGGGGTATTTTTAGGCCATACCGGCAACTTAAAGGGTATTTTGGTAATTTTACATTTTGAGGAGTTAAAAGTGACGAAAATTGGGAGTTTTAATCTGATGTGGATTTAACCCACTAAGCCCATTAACCAAACCATATTAACCTAGAAGGCTACGTAGGTTATTAGAAGAGTTTTCTAAGTCCCCCAAAACAAACCCTAGCCACCTTAAGCCACCATTGGAGAAGAAGCTTGGAGAGAAGAAATTCTGCAGAAAAATCTTCATCAAACCATCATCCAAACTCAGAGACAACCAAGGCAAGTGACTTAATTCCATTTAATTTCAAAGAATGTTCTTTCCATGTTAGAAAAATTCGAATTTTGTGTTTGTTCTTGGTGAAATATGAAAACCCATGTAGTTCGGAGTTTAGAACTTGAAAATCTTGAAGAGAATTGCATGTAGAATGATAGGGAGATGATTATTCTCATGATAATTGTGATTAGAAGAAATTAAAACGGATTAGATTCTGGGATTTGATGATGATATAAATCTAGGGTTCATGTTCTTGATAAAATTGGGGAAAAGTATAATATCTTGTGATTTAATGATGTTTAGGATGCATTAATGCCTTAAAAGATGTTAGTATATGACCTTAGCATGTTTTAGTATGATTAGAGGACTTAAAACACTGTTAGAACGAACTTTGGAGAAGACTTGAGGTGTTAAAAATGGTGAAAAACAAGTTTTAGGAAAATCTGGGACGAATCTGGTAGGTCGTTAGAAGCCCCTGCCCAGGTCGTTCGAACGAACTCGTTCGAACGAGCTTCTAACGAATGGACCAGTCGTTCTAACGAAAGGGAGCCTCGTTCGATAACTTCGTTCGAACGAGATCTCGTTAGAAGGTACAGTTCGTTCGAAGGAACTGGAATCTCGTTCGAACAGCCTCGTTCGAACGAGACTTCTAACGAGTTGACAGAGGAATCTCGTTCAAACAGTCTCGTTCGAACGAGACTTCTAACGAGTTGACAGTTTGGTCCTTTTTGGACTGTTTTGATTTTTGGAGTCCCGTAAACTTGTTCGAGGATATAGATAACCTTCCTTTGATGATGTAAGGATAGATTTGGGACTTTTGGGTTATTACGAGGAGTAAACTATATACGCGAGTTATATTAAATGGACGGTTTGGGTTGAGACGTGAGTGTCTACTACGACGTGAGAAAATTATGGCGCGTATGATTATAAACCAGAATAGTATAAATTGTGATAATTATAGTTAGTACGAGAATGCGATATGTACTACGATTAAACTATGGTATTACTAAGAGGTGTGTTAACTTAGTATTGGTATATGAATTGTGTGTATGACATACCTACCATACTTGCTATCACGGGAGGTTTGCATTCGCTTAGGGCCCTCTAATCCTTGTGTTGCCCGGATTTAGACTGGTTACCTTGATGAACATAGGTCATAGAAAGACTTATTGGGATATTAATAAGTCCGTTGATCGTAGGAGCGTAGGTATGTGCGTCACCTATGTGATGTGACTGTGTTCCCCTCCATTGTTTGTGATGTTGTTATCTGTGAACTATTCCTGAGAGATTCGGAATATGTAATCCTTATGTACGTGATGTACCGGGATGGATAGCAGAGTATGTGTGCACCACAGCTTAGTTCTCGGGGTGCTTATATTGTATATTTATGATGTGAATAATATACACTTAATTAATGGGAACCTTCATGTTAATGCTATGAATATAATTACGATATTGTTCGAGAAATATAACGAGTTAACTGATAGTGATATATATATTGCATATGGAGCATCTGAGTTTACGTTAAACCCCTACTTAATTACGAGCGTTATAATGTTAATAGAACCGAGTAATGTGGGTAGGACCTATGACAGTCTAACTAGAATATGATGTCATTTAGCTAGTATAGATGGGTACTTACGTTAGGAGTGTACAGTTAGACGAGAGGTGAGAATATCATGTGAGTGCACGTCCTAACATGTATTTTGCATTTAATGTTTTAAATGTTTTTAAAGCACTTGCAGGTTTTTAAAATATCTCCACATTCGGGCTCTGACCCGTTTTCTTTTCAAATCTATTTTTCTTTGTAAAACCATTTTAGGTGCCCAGCCACAAGGACACCAAGCATAGGATACTCATTCAGGTCACGAGCTGTAGCTGTTTGTGGAAGCTACAGGGATTTGCTTATAGACGCTTCTATCGCTTGGATTTCAGATTCTTTATCTACCAGTTGTAGGGCATGTTGCCCATTTCTATTAGAGTTATATTTCAGTTTTCAGACTTTGGCATGTATCGTTTTAGTATTCGGTTTACTTATTTCAGTTGTGGGATTGTATTGAGGAGTTTTTCCTCCAGACTTTATTTTACGTTATGTGATGGTTATTCTTTTCACTTCAGTATGGTGAATGGTGTTATTATTCTTTATTACACTTGTTGCATGTTAATCAGACTTGAATTAAAATTTGGCACTTACTTTTTAAATATTAGGTGGTTAGTAATCATTAAAAGGTTTTCGACAGTGATGCTATTAACTGGGCCAACTTAGCATTTTGAATTAATTTAATAAAGGAGTAGCTACCCGGTATTTAATTAGTTGGGGTGTCACACATGACTTTACCTCCAGAATGGGTTCGAAAAGTTTTATAGACTTAGGTGAGGAGTGATAAGGTTTGATTAGCAAGGTTGGTAGGGTGTAAGAGGAAACATGGGCATGTTTGGAGAGGTTGAGGAGATTATATGGGTATGACTGGTGATTTACTTGGTATGATTTGGGTAGAATGGTCGAGTTCTGAGCCTTCTTCTAGGAAAATGGCATTTGTGTGACTTGGGAGTGTATTATGGGTTGTGTTTGGTTTAGGATTAGCTGGAGGGGCGATGATACCCCGGTCAATCAGGCTTCAGATTGTGTTTCACAGATGGAAACATTGGTTGGTGGTATGACCAACAATTTAGTACTAGTCAAAATGGCCATAGGTTTTGAAATTCTTTGGAAGAGGGTTTGGTAATAGACGAGGGTCCAAGGGTTTGATCAAGTTTCTATTCAAGAGAACCTAGTAGACTTTGGAGAGAGGAGAGTGAAGCTCGGTATATTCTTTTCCGATTGGGTTTGGGAAACTTTCTGGTGCCCATGAAGTGGTTGGTTGAGAGATATTATTGATGGTAGAGACTGAGGTACTAGCAGGCTTTTTAAATTTTCTGGGAGCAAAGTTTCCAGAGGCTTTCTTAGGTTCGACTTCTGTCTTGGCCAAACCTTCTTCGATTTCTACTCTTGCTTATCGGAGGGCTCGAAAGTGAGGATAATACTATCCTCCCATTGTTTCTTGAACATGAGGTAGAAAGTTATTCTTCATAATGCTGACTTGTTCTTCTTCGGAGGGCCGATTAATCATGGTATCTTCTTTTTCTCCCCCTCTTGTTATGAAGTTGTTGACTAATTCCCCAGGATTCTGGTTAAGTTGCTCTAAGTCACGGCGGGTAACCTCTAGCTCCTTTTTGTATTTGTATTGAGACAAACTCTCGGTCAACGTCTTCCCAACTGCATATTCTAGATTCTTCAAGGGATAGGAACCAATAGAGGTTGCTATCCTTCAAAGTCTGCAGGAACATCTGAGCCATTATTTCTTTGTAAGATCCTAGGAGAGTTATGGCTCGGTGATAGCTACGGAGATGAACGATCGGGGGGTAACTGCCTCAAAACTTCTCGATATTAGGCATATTGAATTTTTCTTGTAACCTGGATTTAGGATAAGGAGAAATGTGGGTGTAGTCCATATAGTTCCCAGAGATTCTGACCTGGTCGAATTTCTTGGTTAGTATCTTGAGGTCTTCTTTGACCTTGTACGCTTCTTCCTTTTTCAAAGAAACAGTTACGGGTAAATTAACCCCAGTCTGGGCAAGGTTTGGCATAGGAATTCGGGCTGCTGGGGGCAGGGAGGACCCATAGCGCAAGGGAAAATGACCTCTGAATGTTCGGGGATAGGGACCCTATTTCTTTGCATCTCATGAACCTTAGTTTGAATGTTATTAATTTTGGCAGTGATCTGAGCCAGAATCGTCAACGAATTTGGTTATACATTCGGCACTTGATCCGTGTTCTCCATGGAAGGCGGGTGAGTCTCGGACTTGGAGGAAGCAAAGGGCCTGATAGAACATATAGGTAGTTTGACTGAAGACCGAAGACAATAGGGAGCCAGGGCAAGGGTATGTGATCGACCTGAGAAGAAAATGGAATTTATATTTTTTTGGAAAAGTAAAAAGAGGGAAAATTTATTTTTAGAAAAAGAGGAAAATGTTTTTTTTGATTGATTTTTTTTATAAAAGAGGAAAAGCATTTTGGATGCTTTTTGGGAAAAAGAGAGTGGAAAAAACTAGAGATGGGTCTCAGCATAATTAATATGTTTATTAGGTTCCCACTTGTATTAAATTCACCTGAATGAAAAATATAATGTTGAACGGGACACGAGCCTGGAAAAGTTGGGTTTATAACATATGTAAAGCTAGGGTTTGACTTGTAACTAGGCTCACGGGCAAGGTCCCGTTTTTAAAAAAATGCGAGAAAATTTGGACGGCAGGCCGATTCAAAATTTTGTCAGAGTTTCGGGTCAAAATCGGCAATCTAACATGCGTATTCTAGGCTTGACATCTATATGCAGATATGCAGTTTGGTTGGGTGAATCGGAAAGGGTTCCCTCCTTTTAGTTGACTTCTACGATATACATCTTCATTTTGAGGGCAATCGATACTTGTAGACAAGCCATTTGATATACCTGAGTGTACGTGAATTACCTCACTATATACCTCGTGGGGAAGGTACGTGTGAGAGTGAATTCAATATACTCGACGTACGTGAACGAGTTCCCTGTGATATACCTCCTGCCATGACTTCGGTCAAGTGGTACAATGCGGGGGAACTATTCGATATACGTTGAAGGTAATTGGACAATTGAAGGTGAGAGTTATATCACTTAGGCTAACTGCGCCCAACATGTGGATATATGTGATCCGAGGTGCACATGGTGTGAAGTGTACATGGAGAATCTTCTATAAGTGTGTGAATAGAAGCATAAGCATGAGGTACACATGAATAAGAAAGGGGAACATGCAAATAGGGGAATATACAAGAAAAATAAAACACCCATGTAAATAGAGTCTAGCCCTCTTAAACAATTTTCCCCAATGGAGTCGCCATTATGGCCATCCCGATCGGCACTGCGCTCGCTCTGGGGAAAGGAGAAAGAGGATCCCCCTCCTTAGGGATGGAGGCTGCATCGTGGTCTCGCACCCTTCTCTTAGAAAAAGGGGCTTCGGTCGTTGACGATGTGGGGTGAATGTGAAGAGATAGAGTCACCAGCCTATTTTGCTCAAAACATAATATGTTGCCACTTTCAAGGGAGCGGCATCAAGGAAAAACCTGATGCATGCGAAACCAATAGATCGGAGGTCCCAGGGATAAGTTACGAAATAGGAAGGTGTTAGGAACCCTTCCTTCCCTTTCGGTTTCTTATGGGCAAATGGTTATATTTTCCTTTTTATCCCCGTGAAGTGTATGCATGAGTTTATGTAATGGAGATCGAAATCGTTCGACCCATACCATGGAAAAGATATGGTGAGGTCATCCATAGGAATATTCCCAAAATAATAAATGTAGAAGATATAACATGAGCATTCATCATTATATTGATCGTTATTGGGAAACAATAATATGTGTGGGATGAGACGTGAACAAGTATGTTATATATATATATATATATATATATATATATATATATATATATATATATATATATATATATATATATATATATATATGATAATGAGTAAATTTGAGGATTATGAAAAATAAGAGGAATTAGAAAATTAGCAAAATTGGACTCGAGTCTCGAATTTTTACCCGAGATGCCTACGTAGCCTATAGAGGCATCAAAGTCCACGTAGTTCGAATGTAGAATAAGGGTGGGGGTTATCCCATCGATTTGAACGGAATTTTATTAGGTGTATGCATGGAGAAAATGTGTTTTTAGTTTTGGAAAAAGTGTTGTGGATAATTTTGCTCGGAATTTACGGGTGTAGCCCTCTTTTATTTATTTTTGGGTATTTTATGAAAAATAAAGTATGTGCAATATACTAATAAAAGTGTAGAAGTTAATATGTATGAGCTAGAATGAAACTAGATTATGAATCTAAGGTAACTTATATAAAACAAAAAATTAAAAGAGAGGGCGAAAGAATTGGACCTTTCTTGGAGCTTGAACTTGGATCTTGGATGAACTCCTTTGAATGTTGATGATAGACAAGGATATTTGCCAAATTGGGTGTGAAAAGGATGGGTGTTTAGGCTTGAATGAGATTTCTCATATGGAACTCCGCTGACTTCGAGAGAATGCTGCTGAGATCACTGATGCTAATGGGTTTGTGCTTTCTCCTTAGCAATGAGGTCATGGCACTTATTTATAGTATCAGGGGGGTTTCGATGGGCATACCCCAGGGGGTTCCGATCGGCAAGTCACCCTTGACACTGTGCTGATAGGTAGGGTTCAGGATCTGCCAATTGGTGGTCCGGTGTGGACTTTTCTGGAAAAACAATCGTAGAGTACAAACTATTGATTTGAATTACATACAAGGTATACCATTACAAATTTATTTCAGAGGCCTACAAGAGTCCTTTGAACCGCTTCCGAGTTCGGGAGTTGACTTTGGGTTAAATGTGGCTCGAAAGTGCATGTCGATCCTTTGGATGGGAGATCGTTAGATGCAAATGGATCATTTCTCAGCATGGTAAGTCAGAATCGTGCATGGGGTGGACTGTTGGGAAGGTTAGGATATGTACTTCGACATTCCAAAGAGCTTTTCTTGGTTCAAAAAGTTGACTTTGGTCAACCGTGGCTCGAAAGCACCCGGTGAGCTCTCGGAGTAAAACGGATCGTTTTTCCGTATTGTAGGTCAGAATCGTACACAGGGCAGATTGTTAGAAAGGTTATTCAGTGGACTTAGGAGATTCATTTAGTCTCATTCTAGTTGAAGAGTTGACTTTGGCGAGTCTGGGAACCCCCGGTGGCCTCCGGATCGATTTTCAGGGAAAAACTGATCGTTCATCCGAACGATTAGGTTTTTTTGCACATGGGGTAGACCGTTGGAAAGGGGTTTCAGTTCCCTTCTAATATTCAAAGATCTTTCACCATGATGGTTAAGTTGATCAGAGTCAAATGGGGTCGATTCGGGGCCCGGGAGAGCCCCATGGGCACTCGAAGTGCGACCTAGGTTTGCAATGGAATCGGGAAGCGTTATGGGCCTAAGGAGAAACTTACGGGTCCTAGAATGTGGTGTCTGCACCCACCCTTAGAGATAGTGATGTCGAGTTGGTGGATTTTATGGATGAATCAATGTCAGGACATGACTTCATCGCATTCATGGATAGTCATGTTTCTACAACGAATATGTTTCACTCCGATGAAGACGTTTCCAAACATGATGACCTTGATAGTGAGTCTTATCATTCGAAGAGAGTGATGGAGATGAAGTTTTAATAAATTGTGAAAGTAATCTTTGATGTGATTAGTTCAATTTTTATGTCGATTCTTTTAAAGAACAAAATAAAAATAAAAGTTATGAGCTTAGGGTAGTAGCTTTAGAGAAGGATTTGAGAGAGTCGAGAGAGAGCGAGTCCTCTGTATGTGTTTATTTGGGAGAGAGAGTCATTTTTAGGGAGAGGGACAATGGTCACCTGACTAACAAAGTGGCTAGTCTTATAAGGGACCATCAAGCTTCATTATAGACTCGTGAAAAACTTGACGCCCTTGTATCCCAACTTAAGAAAGATATCGAATGTGTCCGGGAGATTAAGGCTACTATAGAGTATAAAACGAAGAAGGTAGGAAATATGTTCCTAGCATCGCTTTAGTATTTAGGGACAAATAAATAATATGTTACGCTAGTTCATCCACTTCCCATGACGCATCGAAATCGGTTCCTAAATTTGTGGTAGATCATTATGGGCCTCGACCTAAACATCAAAAGAAAGTTCAACCTAAAAGAGAGAGACAATGTAGACCCAAATAAGTCTATGTTTTCTCTTATTTCAAACGAAGAGGTCATATTAGGGAATTTTTCTAGAAAATAGGGATAACTCGGTATAAACATACTTTCGTGAATAACTATAACAACTTTATTAGTCTTGGAGAGCAACTTGAGTTTCTAGTCTCGACTTCTCAAAGATTAAAGGAAGAATTTCCAAGTATGTATATGCCTTTTGAGAGATCTTCCGATTATATGACTAGATCCAACAACGATAAGGGCAAATAAAAGGTTAGCTCAACTTTCGTATCAAAATAATATAACAAAGCCTTTCTGATTCAAGTGTTTCATGAGTTTTAATATAAATCCCAATAGTATTTTGATAGTTGGTGCTCTAGGCACATGCCTACTGGCAAATCATTTTTTACCAACCTTGTGGATTGCAAGGAAGTCAAAGTCATCATTGGAGATAGGAGTAGAATTTAGTATTTTAGGATGTGGTTGTGTCGAGAAATCCAGATTTTCTAAACTAGACAATGTGTTGTGCATCTAAGGGTTCAAAGCGAACATAGTTAGCATAAGTCAATTGTGTGATGCAAACTTTAAGACAATGTTTGACCGTTTTGAGTGTAACGCATTTGATTAATCTCATGAACTATTACTTTAAGAAGTGAGGACCGATGATAATTGCTATGGGATCATTCCCAACTCCTCCTTTATGTGTGACGATGCCACAGTCTCCAATATGGACCTTTGGCATCAACGACTATATCATGTGAATTTTAAAGACCCTTAGAGATTAGTAGGGAAAGACCCAGTCCTTGGATTACCATCGCTTAAGAAATTAGATTCCTCAATTTGTGGTCCTTACAAATAAATAAAAAAACTCGAAGTCCTAGTCAAAAGTCGAATACCATTACCACCTCTCACGTGTTAGAGTTAATACATATGGATATTATGGGTCATACTCATACAGAAATAATAGTTGGTAATAGATACATTCTAATGATGGCCTCTGACTTTTCAAGATACTTTATTGTAGGGTTTCTTAGAGAAAAGTTTGACACGATTGAGTTCCTAATAACTAAGTGTCATGTCCTACAAAACCAACATTGTGTAACTATTCATCGAATGCGTAGTGATAACGACATTGAATTTAAAAAAGCCAGAGTGAATAGAGATTGTGATGGAGTGGGAATCAAACACGAGTTTTCGACCATTAGCACTCCTTAATGAAATGAGATAGTTGAAAGGAAGAACTTGACAATACATGAGATTGATAGATCCATTCTTCTTGGGAAAAATAATCCTAGACATTTTTGGGCAGTGGACATTAATACTTCATGCATATGGTGAATCGATTATATCTTTTTCCACACGCGTTGAAAGCACCATATGATTTGTGGATAGGGAAGAAACCCAACCTATTGTTTTTTATGTCTTTGGGAGTCTTTGGTAAATTTTGGTAGATAGAGAGTAATTATAAAAGTTTGACTCCTGAAGCGATGAAGGGATATTTTTAAGTTATTCATCATCAAGTAGCGCTAATAAGGTATTTAACCTTGAAGGCTCTAAGGTTATGGAGTCAATAAATGTCACAATTAGAGTCGATGAGTTTTCGACATCTATTGAACCTAATCCCAAGCGTGAGAATGATCCACCCCCTTGGTGATCATCCCATCATTTCTCGTATTACCTCGGTGGACTCCATGATTGATTTAAACGATCCAGCCTCTTGGTTTTTAAAGAGTCATGACCTTTATAAAATCATTGGTGATCCCACACTAGGGGTAAAGACTCATTCTCAACTTGAGAATATGGTTAGCTAACGTTGTTATACCTACTTAGTAAAGACCAATAATGTGAAATAAGAACTCAATGATGAGCATTAGATATCCACTGTGTAACATGAATTACTTCAGTTTCATAAAAATGATGTTTGGGAGTTAGTCCCTCGACCTAGGGAGACTAATATGATTGTTACCAAGTTCATTTAGAAGAATAAGATGTATGATAATGATACCATAGTTAGAAATAAGGCTTGGTAGGTCACTTAAGGCTACACATGGATTAAGGGTGTAGACTTTGACGGGACATTTACTCCTGTTGCTAGGCTTGTGTCCATTCGCTTACTACTCGACATAACATGTCATCTACACTTCAATTTATTTCAAATAGATGTCAATATATCTTTCTATAATGGCATTCTATAAGAAAAAGTGTACATGGAACAACCAAAGGGGTTTGAAGACCCAAATCACTTGGGATACGTCTTTTATCTTGAGAAGGCCTTGCATGGTTTAAATAAAGAACCATGTGCTTGGTATAAGAAGCTTAATTCTTATCTCTTAGCCCGTGCCTTAAATAGAGGGGAAGTGGATAAGACATTGCTTATGAAAAGGGAGAGTGTTGCTATCTTGGTTGCCCAACTATATGTGAACGACATTATATTTGGATTTGAGCGCTATCGACTTTCTCACACTTCTGAGGAGGAAATGGAGAGCGAGTTTGAGATGAGAATGGTTGGTGAGTCTAAATTCTTCTTAGATCTTTAGATGCGTAAACTTATGGATGGGGTATTCATATCTCAATCAAAATATGCTAGGGACCTAGTGAAGAAGTTTGGTTTAGACTTTGCTAAGCACTCCCAAAACCCTATGAGTACATCGATTAAGCTTAACAAAGACACTTTAGGTAAGGAAGTACAGCAAACCTTATATATGATCATAATAGGTTGTCTTCTCTACTTAACTGTTATTTGTCCTGACATTGCCTTTAGCTTTGTGGTTTGTGCATATTACCAAGCCTCTCTGAAAGAGTCTCACTTTCTCACGCTTAAACATATCATCAAATATATTAATGTCACTCTATCCTATGGTTTTTAGTATTCCTTGATATCAATAATCATTATTCGGATATCGATTGGGCTGAGGAGGTTAATGGTTGTAGGAGTACCTCAGTTGGGAGTTTTAACTTTGTGAGTGATCTTATCTCTAAGTTGATCAAGAAGAAAAACTCTATATCCTTGTTCACGATAGAGGAAGGGTATATAGCTTCCAGGAGTTGTTGCACACAATTCTTATGGATGAAGTAAATGTTGGAAGATTATGGGATTTTCCAAGGCACGATAACTATTTTGTGTGATAATATGAGTGCAATCATAATCCTATGAAATATTCTCGCATAAAGTACATTAGAATAGGTGAGCGTTTTATCCATGATCTCGTTGGAGAGAATGTCGTGTCCTTAAGCTTTGTGAGCACCGAATGTCAATTAGTCGATATTTTCACGAAACCTTTAGATGAACTTATATTTGATAATCTTAGGAAGTCTTTAGGCATTTTCTTCGTTGATTGAGTTCACGTAATGTTTCTAGTATAGGGTGATTTTATTGCTCATATATTTTATCCCTATTTCTACAATGTATTTTGTTTTGTATTCTTATGCTTATTCATGATTATTCATTCTTGATATATTTTGAAAAATCAAAAAAGATTCTGTTTTTAAAGAAAAATTTTGAAAATTTACAAAAATATTATATTTTTGATAATTATTTTTAGAAAGATAAAAATGTTTATGTATTTTCATAAACATTTTTATGACTGTATGCTTGCTTTCCAACTTTAAAGAAAATGTCATAACTTCTTCGTTATAACTCAAAATTAGGCACGGTCGGAGGCTACGCGAAGATAAATCACAGGGATACAACATCCAAGGAGACATTAGGCCAAAAAAAATATGAAATGACTAAAATGCCGTTGAATGTGCCATTGGGTGTGAATTTGAAGTAAAAACCATCTTAAAAATGCCATAACTCCTTCATTATATGTCGGAATCATGCACCGTTGTGGGCCATGTGAAGAGATATCAAGGGGCTTCAACTTCCGTGATGGGTTTGGGATTAAAACCAAAATGATAAAATTACTAAAATGCCCCCGAAGCTGTAATAATAAAGGGAACTTTTCCAGAAAGCTAACAAACTGCACCTAAATACCTACAAAAGCACAATTATACCTCGTATAACATGCTAACATATAAAAACACAGGTCGTCTGGTTAATGAACATATGTATAGAAATTAAGGTACCCGAGGGGGCTAAAATGCATAAGTTCAAGGGTAATTAAATGTAATATTCGATACGGTGTCCTCTCTTCTTGCAGTGTGTGCAAACAAATACGGTCCTAGGTACACCTCTCTCAAAATGTCTCCTACATGCTTTCCTATCAGTTACGGAATGCGTAGGTGGTTTAGGTTGAGAGCCATATGGATCAATCGCAAACTTGGGAACCGGCTTGGGTGTAACTTGGGAAGTAGAAGCACCGTCATGACTTATTCTTGAACTCTCACTTCTACCCAAAACGGGATTGAGAAACATCTTTCTAACCTTCTTAGATGCGTTATCTAAAGGGATTTTTACCTCCCGGACACGTTCAACATCACTCTCGAGTTAGGATACACTTGGCGTCAAACTAGACACAGTGTTGGTCAAATTACTCTTTCCTCGGCCTAAAGTTATCAACTGTTCACTCAAAGAAACCTTCACCTTCTTGAGCTGACTCGATTTCGCCTCAAACTCCCTCAAAACCTCTAAATCTCTCCAAATCTCTCACCCCAAGACTCAACTCCTCATTTAATTTTTTAGTCTTTAAGGTCTCGGCATACGAATCTCTAAATGCGATCTAAAGCTCACTATTAACCTCACTGGCACACTCACTCTCAGACTCGCTAGAAGCACTTGAATTATCCTCGGGGGTATCACGTGCATAATTACCCTAATCATCATGGGAGAAACTATGTGTGCTATCGTGACTCATCAAAATGGGGATAAATTTCACTTGTGAGGACTCATCCCCGGAATCCTTCACCTCTTCCTCACTATCACTAAGAGTGGCTAGCATGGCAATCTTTTTGTCCTTTCTTATTAGTCTACTGGGACACTCAAAAGATCTATGCCCCCTACCCTCACACTCAAAACACTTATCTTCCTCCTCTTTCACACATTCTTTTTCATAGCTCTCTTTGGCCTCATTTTTATTTCTCACTAAAAATATTTTATTGGAAGAATTTTGTTTCGAAACTTGAGAAATTTAAAAAAAAAAAATCACAAGCATGGCCATATCAAAACTAGACTCGTCCTCGGACTTAGACTCATATAAACTCACTTTATTTTTTTCTAAACTGGGCCTTAAGTGCTATCCCTCTATCCTTAGGCTTGACAGTGTCAGGAAACATGTCAATCTCATATGTCTGGAGGTGTCCTACCATCTCTTCTAATTTCAGACGAATCAAATTACCTAAGGTATTTAAAACTATCAATTTAGGGATAAAATGTTTTGGCAACGATCTTAAAATCCTTTTAACCACTCCTGCATCAGGTATAGGCTTACCCAGATTAAAACTAATGTTGACAATGTCAGACAAACGTGCATAAAGATCATCAAAACACTCGGTCTCAAACATGGTTATCGTTTCAAATTGAGTAGTTAAATTTTGAATTTTAGACTCTTTGATCGCATTAGATCCTTTGTGGGTGAGTCGTAAAACATCCCACGCTTATTTAAACATGGTGAAAGTCATAATACATCGGAACTCGTCGAGGGTGACGTGTCTGGAAATTGCACTAAGCCCACGTGAATTAAAAGTGCTCCACCTAAGATCATCCTCAGTCTAGTCCGACACGGATTTTAAATTTGTGACATTATTTGCGATGACAGTGGGAGGAGTCCAGCCTTTTACATAAATCATCCACACTTTCTCATCAATTGCTTTTAAATGTGATTTCACACGGGCTTTCCCGTAAGCATAAGTAGACCCGCCAAAAATTGGCAGCCGATTATATATGTTTACATTCAGAAATATTGCGATAATTTTTCAAAATTAGATTTTTCAAAAGAAAATCAATATCACACAAATTTTGAAGGAAAAATAATAATACACAATAAATTATTGTAACCCGCTCTGATACCAATTTGTAAACGGACTTGTGATAGGAATTTGAAACAAATTTTCAAATTTCCAATTTAAACTTATTTAATCAATGTAAATTTTTAATCCAATTTTATTCAGCCCTAAAACATGCAACTATGTTTGGAAAAATCAAACCATCAGAAATAAAATTGCTAACCCACAGATTTCAGGAAAAATCCCCTTTCGGGTAAACCTTTACTTGACTATAATACTTTCAATGATGACAATGAAATCCTCAATCTATTAACAACAAAAAAACCACATAGACTGCAGCCTAGAGTCAGTAAGAACCGAAACTCAAATTTAGCCCAGGAACACCGTCGAGTACTCCCTATCGACACGCAGTCGTTGTCAGCCCAATACTCCCCTTAACATAACCTAGATCAGCAATAAAGATCTTCTCTACAAGAGCAACTTAACACAAAGATGTGTTCTTGGGTTCCAAAACAACTCACATAAACTATTGGGATCTTATGAATTGAAAACAAAAGGGATTAAATCTCTAAAAGTGAGAAGACAAAGTATTCTTCCAAAGAAGTTTTGTCTATTGAAAATCTGCAGGTCTTCTGATAAAAAACAAACATGGAAAACCCAATTTATAGAAAATATAAGGTGGCAGATCGCTCGAACGAGATAACAACATCGCTCGAATGGATACACGTGTCGCTTAAACGACATCGTTTCATAGTTGTTTCTCGAACGATGCATTGTTGTCGCTTGAACGACATATTAAAAAATCATATTTTTTTCTTTTGCCAGTAAATGGTCCGCCTTAAAACTTTCGAATAATATTTAAAAAAAAAAACTTAAAAAGTCCGCTCCAACACTTGGACTTTTTTTATATAAAAAATATCCCAACACTCTAAGTAGTATGCTAAGGAATTCAAACACAAACTTTACCAAATTTGTCTCACAAGGGCTTGAATGTTGAAGAACTTTGATATACGGATCAGTCTCGATGTTTGATTGATATTGAATAATTCTTTAACGGTTGTAGCAGTATACGATATAATCAATTGAAAATGGTCAATCAAAATAATGCCCTTATAGGTGGCCTAAAATTTAGTCTCCCTCGCCGAAGACGAGAGTGTCTAATGAGATTAAACTCGTCTATACACTCCAGAAAATGCTGAGTGGGGACTTGGAGAATAAACATCATTTATTTGGTGGTCTCCAATTAGAAATCATTAATTTTGTTATCTCCCTTAGTTGATACAGGGATAGACTTGAGAATTAACATCAATAATTTGGTGGTCTCTAATTAAAAATCATTAATTTTGTTATTTCCCGTATAACATCCTGATCCAAATTTAAAGGTTATTGAAGGACTAACCCAATCTGATTCGTACGTTAATTGTGAAGTGGAATGGAACACCCTAATAAGTGTTTCTAATATAGTTTTATAAGCATTTAACATTAGATTTATTAGCATGTGAGTCCGATGTATATTAACTACGTGGCAAGACCCAAGGAAAGTTCCCCCAATGCCAAGTAAACAGAAATACTAATCACAAATGCAAATAGTTACTTACCTATATAACACTCTCAAAGTACGAAACATCATACAACCTTCCGCAAGAAGAGAAGGGATGTGCACCGAATGCTCAGTGGGATCATATACAAATGCAGTATAGAAACGAGCGGCAGAAAGGAGTACTCACATTCTACATTACATGGATTTGAAAATATTTATATATCTACATATATACCCTTAAAAATACATGTACCGATGTATTTAACCGTTTCTTTCAAAAAACGTTAATTAATACCACTTGACTTTCTTGACCTTACAAAATAATCATTTTGTATTATCATGCTTTGAAAACTAGAATTCATTCTCATTAAATCACATAGTTAGACAAGTGGCATTCGTTAGGGAAAACCTTTCATTTACTTTCAAAACGTTTATTACTCAACGTTTATTAACTCACGACAGTGTTACTTAACCATACTTCGGGACTTTCATTCAACACATGCATATACAATGTCTGGAAAAATACACTTTTTCTTTGAAAGCATTATGTAACACACGCTTGTGTTTATTATGATTCAAACTTTATTAGGTAGCTTAATATAATTAACTCACCTTGCTTAACCATTTCATTTTTTTTCTAATGGACATTAGACCTTATTCTCAATTTACTTTTCCAGGCTACATTAATCGAAAAAGTAATTAGTCATGCAAGTTAGGTTATTTTCATCTTATAACTCGTTCGTTGTCAAGTTTCCAATTACGTCATTATCTTTGGGATTTAGCCAACAACTACAGACTTCATGGCCTTTCACCACCGGTCTCTGCCGCCATATGCTACTGCAGTTATTTTGGGGTCTTTCACCACTAGGGACGTCATTCCCTACTTAATTATTTATCCGACATCATCCGCATCTTCCATTATCCTTTCCAATGTGTTCAACATTTTCTCATGTTCAAGTTAATTTTCCTTTTTCAAGCCAAAGACAAAGACTTGGACTTAACCCTCCATTTTCCCATTATACAATTAGCAAAAAATCATTATATTCGATTAAAGTCCTTTTTCTCACACGCGTTGATTTTTACACCGAAAAACTTTCCTACTTTAAGGACTTAAATTATTCTTTTCATATCAGTGTGAAAACACTCTTTAGCATTTTTATTTCATAAAAATGTCACACTTTAAGTAAATTACCGATTTACCCCTTTCTCTTTACCAAAATATGCAACCTTACCCTTATTCAAGTGCTATTCACAAAAATACCCCTTTCAAGTTCCAAAATCAACACTTATGCATTGTAGTCATTAACACACTCGTTCAACTTATCACTTTGCTAAAAATTACACATTTTTCATTTTAATACATTTAATATATAAAATCATGCTTTTTACATATGAAGTCTTATTTCTCATGTTTACGGCTACACACTTTAATTATGAGTTTTAACGCTCAAAACCCATTTTAGTCTACATTTACAAATTTGGCATTCTACATTTCAAACTTAGTGTCACACACTTTAATTATGAATTTTTGCATAAGTATCCATACTTAGTCATTTATTTCACACTTAGTCTTATTTACATTCACTATTTACATTAAGACTTTAGTTTCACATGTTTACTCATTAAACCCACTTTATTTACTTATGATGAGTTCACACACTTTAAAATATCCCTTTAAAATGAAAGCATTCATTCACCTATAAAACTATTTATTTAATGTAGGAAAATGAATATTCAAGTTACCAAATGGCATGAACAAGCTCAAAGATCACTTATCATAGAAATCACATTCTCTTTATTTAAAACGCACTTTTAACCCATTTTATTTCATAAAATGTCTATGAATAGTGTTACGAAAATTTAACACTTTTAGAACTAATTTAAAACCTTCTTTTAAATGCCTTTTTTTACTCAAAACATTAAGGGTGCAAATAATAAACACCTAAATGCATTATACCCACTTTGTAACACATTATTACACCCAAAATGTGTAGAAAAATAATCTGATTTTTTATCAATTTCAAAACCCATTTTTATCAATTGGGAACATCTCGAATTTGAATGAGTTCATAATTATGGTCATTAATTCTCCTTATAACACCATTATTATAAGAATATGGCTACAAGTTATGCAAGATATCCCCTCCTCTTACCACCAAGTGTTCAAATGCATCATAGATTGTGGGAAAATGGATATTAGGGCAAACCAAGTCGTTGTTCGATAATGCTTTATCACTGCCATTACGCCTAAACTAAAGAAGAAAAGGAGAAAAAGTCATCTTTAAGACAACCAAGGATAGAGCGACACCATCAAAATACGAACTATAGTATGGAAGACCAAGGGTAAAACAGATAAGGGTGGCCCACGCAGATGGGGAAATGTAACCATTACAAGAGTTACTATTTGATGATTCTCACTCAGAGAAAAAAAATCCTTATGGGTAGTTCACTTACCAACCAGGAAAAAGAAAAGCTAATTTTTTACTAAAGAAAAATTAAGATGTGTTTTCTTAGAAGCTGTAATACCCCGTATTTTTATGACTTTTCATTTTGGGGATTTATTAAATTTAATTAGAGATATTAATTTAATATTAATCCGGAAAATCATTTAAATACTTACTAGCGTGATGAGAGTTAGTAATTATTTTGTTGTAAGTTACTTTATGGGTAAAGTAAGTGGTGTAATTATGATTAGTAAAATTATCACAAGAATCTAATTTGGTAATTTTGGAAATTTATCGGGATGCGCTTGTGTCATGTCGGGATTAAATTCGAACTATTAAAAGTGAATAAATTATAAGTCACCTGTATGGTCATTTTGAGTGCGTCAATGTGTCCGAATTGGGTCGATATAGTCAAAATAAAGCACCCGGGGGTTTAGTTTAGGTCTCCGAGCGTTTTTAGGCCTAATTAACACCCCGGGAGGGCGTTTTGGACATTTTACACTTTTGGGCATGAAAACCCACGAAAATTCTAAGGGTATATCAGATGGTAAGAGTCATCTTCTAGGGTTAGAATCACCATTAACCAAAGACGTCCATTGGAGAGGAAGAGGAGAGGCTTTCGAAGGAGTTCTAGGCCAAGAACTCCATCGTTTACCCTGCCGTCGCCGCCAAATGTTAGATCGCGCAACGATGATCACAACCACACCAACCTCTCCACAAATCTAAACCAACAATTCTCAAGAAAGTATCTATCTTGCTCTATTTCAGTTAATGCTCCAATAATATTAGCCTAGGATTGAGTTGGACTAGTTTTTGTGAAAGAAAAATATGTTTTGGAGATTTGAATTCGCATGGTGTATGAGTAATAGATGTATTCTGGGAACCCAATTCATATGTATAGATTGAACCACGAAATTATAGTAAATTAAGAGTACGAAATCTGGTAAAAGAATGGGAAGAAACTAAACAAAGAAAATATTAGGGTTCTTGATGTTTTTATGAATTATGCCCCATATAATTCGTTATTCATGATGAAAATCCGCATGCCTGGCGTAGAATATCACTTATTTGAGGATATAAAACTTGTAGTATGAATTATTGGGAGTTTGGGAATTAAAAATATTGGTTGGGATGATTTTGGAAGAAGAAACCCGTAACTGAAAATTCTGCAGATTTCCCATGCCTGGTTCATCGATCGATCGACCCAAGAGCATCGATAGATCGATGCCTCGATCGATCGAACCCCTGCCATAGATCGATCGACCCATCCTGGCAGACTTATATTTTCCTTTTTAAATAATTAATTTCAATTTAAGTGAGTAGTAATCTTTGGACATTTCTATTAAAATATATTGGGATGTAAAGGAGGCAGTAGGACTTTATTTAAATTATGGAACATTTAATGTGAGACGAGATTTACATTTCATGGGGGTGTTTTATACTTAAGGAACAATGGGAGCATGTGTTAAAGGCTGAGACTCGTAAGGAAGTTACGTTGTAAAATAAATAAGTACCTACTGAAGTTACACTTGGGGAGATAGAAATTTACGAGTGTTGCGTAGTAAGTTGGAATAATCCCATAAATAAGAATAAGAGAGAAACCGTTATATGTGATAACCTAGTAATGCGCAATAAGGATAAATATCATAATTATGGGTAGTGAGGGTGTACCTAAATTTGATATGGTAATAGTAGTATACATATATGACTGTGTTTATGCATATACTATATACGTGTGAAAATCATTCCCGCGCTACTTGCTATCCCTGAGGTTACCGCACTGGGACAGTCTTATCTCGATGGTACCTTTATGGGGGATATTGACTTGTACCCTAGAACATAGGAATCCTTGGTACAGGGTATTGAATCGATAGTCAGACGGTCCTAAGAGAAGTGAGGATATGTGTTGACCTCTTAGTGACTTGGAAATATGCTTCGCCTCATTTTGTATGTGTTTTGTGTTAATACAGTTCGAGAGTGATTCCGAACTTGTATTTCCCTTAGTACGAGTGATACAGGGACTCGATAGCAGAGTATTCCCGCGCCATAAATTTTATGTGGGGTGCCGTTAGAATATATATATTATATGAGTATTTAATATATATATTTAAAACTGGAATTTGGGAACTACCTACTATGACTATGGTAAGTAAGAATTGAATAATTATTTCAACTTGGAAACAAGTGTTTGAAAAGTATGATGCGTTACTGAGAAACTTTATAATCAAATGAGGCTTATGTGAGAACTTTACTGTTCAATAAAATTAACTTCCTTAACAATTGAAATTGTCACCATGAAATCTTATGAGTAACTTAAGATAAGATAAGTTAAACTGTTTGGAGTATTAGTGCGATAGGTGTGCACATTAGAAGAGAGGTGATAATTTCTCAAGGGAGCGCCGCACTAATATGTTGGTTGCATTAGCCGTTAAGCATTTTAAATACTTGCTAAACTAATTTTAAACTGTTTTACAATCGGGCTCTGACCCATTTCCTATTGTCTCTTCTCTCTTGTATATATATGTATATATTACAGGTGCCCAGCCACAGGGGCGTCTTGCATAGTATCCTTTGGAAGGAACGCGCTGCAGCTTAGGTGGGAGTTGCAGGCCTCTTGCTTAGACGACCTCATTATTGATTCCACTTCTAGCACTATTTTATCCAGTTGGGCATGTGTCGCCCTTTTTCATTATTCAGTTGTTTTATCAGAGATTGTGATTCGTTTATTTCAAGTATTTTTACTTTGGGATTTATTACCGTCAGGATGTTTTCCTTAAGTTTTAAAGTTGGAATTAATTAGTTGGATGTTTAAATTGTTTGGATTATATGTTCCAGTTTAGTTATTGGGTGATTCATAAACTATGAATTATGTAAAGTTTAAATGAAACTTGGAAATTGATGTCTAAAAAATAGTTTTGTCACTTAGCTTAATTATTTAGGGTGTTAAAGTAAAAAATTATTATTATTTTTGCGACAGTGATGCTAAGAATGAACCAACCGTTCACCTTGATTATAATAATCACTCGGTATTTAATTAGGCGGGGTGTCATAGGTGGTATCAGAGCATCAGGTTCTAGTATCCTTAGGATATGTACGGCTTATTTCACTTTCAGCTTAGCGTTCTTGCTATAGAGCCCTATTTTAGGGTTGTTGTATTCTTGCTTTTACGATTATGTCTTCAGCTATTTGATATTTGATAATAACTGTAGACTAATAAATTTCTTTACGTTTCAGATGCCTCTGAGACGCGCACCTAAGGATAGGCGTGCCCGAGCCGAACAACCAGTAGCTCTGGCTCAGGGAATGATGAACGCAAATGAGGTAGCCACTACCATTGCTCAGGCGGCAATTGCCGCACTAGCGATAGTGCAGCAGGCTCCACCCCAAGTTCAGGCAGTGGCGCCAGTACCAGCACAGCTTCCATCTGCATGGGAGCGAGTTAGGGATGCCTTCCAGAAGGCGCATCCCCCAGAGTTTGCTGGAAGTTCTGATATCATTGTAGCAAGCCAATGGAAGAAAGATATCCAGAGGCATCTGCGCATGTACAAGTGTACGGACGTGCAGAAATAGCTATTGGCTTCCTTTAAGCTGGCGGGGGCCGCTTTGCATTGGTGGGAATCCACTACCACCTTGGAGATGAGGGATACAATTACTATTCAGTCATTTTGGGCGCGGTTTGACAACAAATACTTCCCATCCGCCGTGCAGACTGAGATGATGAGGAATTTACTCAGTCTGAAGTAGGAGAATTCGACTGTTGCTGAGTATGAAGAGGAGTTCACAAGACTTCTCACCATAGTGCCAGATGAAGCACCCACTAAGGAAAAGAAGATACTGTTGTTTGTGGACGGGTTGGCTTGGAGGATCCGTCAGCACCTTATAGGTAATCTATCGCTGAGTACCTACACGGATGTACTCAATGCGGCATTGCTATACTTCCAGGATCACCGCTTCCATCTGCAGGGTAGCAAGTGAGAAGGAGAGTCCGTCCAGCAGGGCAGGACAGGGGTAGTGGTGCTAGTGGAGCACCGACATCTCAGGGACAGACTCGTCAGCATGAGCAGAGTTCCTATCAGTGGGACCCTACCAAGAAATTACGATCAGGTGATTCTAGTCAGGGATTTGGGGGATTTAGGCAGGGTCAGCAGGGCCAGCCTAATCAGCAGGGCCAACATCGTCAGTCGCAGGTCCATCAGGGCCAACAACATTTTCAGTAGGGCCAACAGGGCCAATGGCGGGGTGGTAACGGCCAACAGGGACATAATCAGCAGGGACAGAGGGGAGGAAATTTCAGGGGCCGATGCTTCGGGTGTGGTAAGAATGGCCATAAGCGTCAGGATTACTCAGAGGGTGATAGGGCTCCACAGTAGCAGGGTTCCCGTAATGAGCCACAGAGGCCATTTTTTCCAGTCGCCCTCCCAGCACCAGGTCAAGTACCAGCCCTACCATCCACTCTAGTGCAGCAGGGACAGTTACAGTACAGACTTGTCTATAACGCCCACCAGGCAGCAGCTCCACAGGCACCACTAGCGATTGAGGGTACATTTCCTATCCATGGTACTATGGGTCGAGTTTTATTTGATACTGGGCGACACACTGTTTTATAGCTACTCATTTTGCGAAGGCCATAGGGTTATTAGCCACAGCAGAGAGCACCGTAACATGTGTAGACTCACTACTGGGAAATGGATCATTAATTTTCTTTATATGTTGGGGTGTAGGAGTAGAGATTGGTAGCTTGATCTTACCAGCAAACATGTTAGTCTTAGATATGCATGAGCATGACGTTATTATTGGTATGGATTGGTTCGCAGCATATAGAGCCATGATAGATTATTTCGGTGGGAGTATTGTCTTTGCCATTCCAGGGCAGGAGATGTTTGTAGTGGCGATGCCTCGCCCAGAGGGAGGCTCTATCGCTCATTTGTATTACATAGAGGAGGATACCTCTAAGGAGGTTGTGATTCCCTTAGACTCGATCCCAGTTATTAGTGAGTATTCTGATGTATTTCTGGAGATACCAAGCCTACCCCCAAGCCGAGAGATAGATTTTGTCATAGATTTATTATCGGATACTCGACCGATAGCACGCGCTCCATACCGTATGGTTCCGATGGAAATGCGAGAGTTACGAGATCAGATAGAGCAGTTGTTAGGTCAAGGCTTCTTTCGTAGGAGTACCTCACCTTGGGGCGCTCCATTGTTATTTGTGAAGAAGTGAGATGGTTCACTGAGGCTGTGTGTAAACTACCGGGAGTTGAACAAGGTCACGATACGGAACAAATATCTGTTGCCTCGAATCGATGATCTATTCGACCAGCTGAGGGGAGCAACATTCTTTTCGAAGATAGATTTGAGGTCGGGATACCATCAGCTATGTATTAGGGAGCAGGATGTTTCGAAGACTGCTTTCTTGACGAGATATGGGTCCTACGAGTTCAGAGTGATGCCATTTGGACTCACAAATGCCCCAGCCGTATTCATGGACTTGATGAATCGAGTATTCAGAGAGTTCTTGGATCAGTTTGTCATCGTCTTCATGGATGACATCCTGATATATTCACATACTGAGGAAGAGTATACTGAGCACGTAAGGAAGGTTCTTCAAACTCTACTAGAGCATCAGTCATGTGCTAAGTGCGAGAAGTGTGGGTTCTGGTTACGGGAAGTAAAGTTCTTGGGGCATGTTGTTTCTGAACTGGGGATAATGATTGACCCAAGTAAAGTGTCAGCAGTGAGGGAGTGGGGACAGCGCACGACACTGACGGAAGTGCGTAGTTTCTTGGGGTTAGCCGGGTACTACAGAAGATTCATTTGAGGGTTCTCCAAGATAGCGGGTCCATTGACGAACCTGACTCGCAAAGGGGTACCATATGTTTGGGACAATACTTATCAATTGGCTTTCGATGAGTTGAAAGACAATCTTACTTTAGCACAAGTCCTTACTTTACCTAAGCCGGGCGTAGAGTATCTAGTTTACACCGACGCCTCTTTATGGGCACTCGGGGGAGTACTTAAGCAGGAGGAGAAGGCTATAGCTTTTGCCTCCCGCAAGCTTAAGCCGCACGAGAGGAATTACCCCACACACGACCTAGAGTTAGCAGCGGTCGTCTTTGCATTGAGGATATGGAGACACTATTTGTTAGGGGAGAAATTTCGCTTGTTCACGGACCATAACTCACTACAGTACCTGTTCACTCAGCGAGAGCTGAATATGCATCAGCGCTGGTGGTTAGAGTTTGTGAAAGACTATCCGTTCGATATACAGTACCATCCGTGGAAGGCCAACGTAGTTGCTGATGCGTTGAGTCGTAGATCGGTAGACGATGTAGCGAACGTCTGGAAACTAAAGTGGAAAGAGTTGGGTCACCAAGATACGGTAGCCCATTCCTTCATATCTACCATGACAGTGACACCCGAGATTGTTACGAGGGTAATACAGGCACAGACAACAGACCTATTTTGCCAGGAGCAGATTGTACGACTTTTAGCTGAGGGTGCTGAGTCCTATTCTGTTAGTTCCGATGGGGGTTTGAGGTTTAATGGGGGATTGGTGGTTCCCAAAGGAGCATACTTACGTCATGCAGTAATGACCCAGTCTCACGGGTCTCGATTTACAGTACATCCTGGGGGCGATAAGATGTACCAGGATATGAGGCAACAATATTGGTGGAGTGGGATGAAAAAGGACATTGCTGACTTCGTGTCCAAATGTTTTACTTGCTAGCTGGTAAAGGTGGACCACCAGAAACCGTTGGGGTTGCTTCAGCCATTGGAAATACCCGCGTGGAAGTGGGAGAGTATTTCCATGGATTTTATTACTGGGTTACCTACATCACAGCGGGGCCACGACTCCATCTGGGTGATTGTGGACCGTTTGACCAAGGTGGCTCATTTTCTGCCAGTGCGGATAGACTATACCACAGGACAGTATGCTCAGTTATTCATTGCTGAGGTTGTTAGATTACATGGGGTGCCCCTGGATATTGTGTTAGATAGAGACAATATTTTCGTATCATGTTTCTGGGAAAGCTTTCAGGAGACCATGGGTATAGAGTTGAGGTTGAGTTCAACTTATCACCCACAGACAGATGGACAAACAGAGCGTACCAATCAGATGTTGGAGGATATGCTACGCATGTGTGTCCTTGATTTTGGAGGAGGTTGGGATCCACATCTTCCACTGGTAGAGTTCGCTTATAATAACTCTTATCAGTTCACGATTGGCATGGCTCCATTTGAGGCATTGTATGGCAGGCCTTGTCGTTCCCCGACTTGTTGGCTAGAGGTGGGGGATAACAAGTTTCTCGAACCATAGGTGATTCAGGAAACCTCCGCTAGGATTGAGATTATCAGGAGTCGCATTCGGGTAGCCCATGATCGGCAAAAAACCTACGCCGATGCAAAACGGTTATTCTGAGAATTTAATGTGGGGGACAAAGTATTACTACGTGTATCCCCTATGAAAGGAGTGATGAGGTTCGGGAAGAAAGGGAAATTGGCCCTGAGGTACATGTGACCATTTCCCATTATCGAGAGGGTTGGTCCGGTAGCATACAGATTGGGACTGCCTGAGCATTTACATCGCATTCACGATGTATTCCACATCTCATCGTTGAGATGATACCTTCGGGATGACATGGCCAACACCCATATCGTGATTGAGGAGAGTGACTTACAGGTCGACAGCTCTTACGAGGAGAGGCCTATGGCTATCCTAGACCATAGCGAAAGGCGATTGAGGTCGAAAGTAGTTCAACTTGTAAGGGTCCAGTGGGAGCATCATAATGTGGAGGAATCCACTTGGGCGCGTGAAGCGGACATGCGTGAGAAGTACCCAGAGTTATTCTTACTAGGTACACCTTATCTTTTTCGAATTTCGGGACGAAATTCCGTTATTAGGTGGAAGTATGTAATACCCAGTATTTTTATGACTTTTAATTTTGGGGACTTATTAAATTTAATTAGAGATATTAATTTAATATTAATCCAGAAAATCCTTTAAATACTTACTAGCATGATGAGAGTTAGTAATTATTTTGTTGTAAGTTACTTTATGGGTAAAGTAAGTGGTGTAATTATGATTAGTAAAATTATCACGAGAATCTAATTTGGTAATTTTGGAAATTTATCGGGATGCGCTTGTGTCGTGTCGGGATTAAATTCGGACTATTAAAAGTGAATAAATTATAAGTCACCCATATGGTCATTTTGAGTGCGTCAATGTCTCCGAAAGGGTCGAGATAGTCAAAATAATGTACCCGGGGGTTTAGTTTAGGTCTCGGGGCATTTTTAGGCCTAATTAACACCCCAGGAGGGCGTTTTGGACATTTAACATTTTTGGGCATGAAAACACACGAAAATTCTAAGGGTATATCAGATGGTAAGAGTCATCTTCTAGGTTTCGAATCACCATAAACCAAAGACGGACATTGTAGAGGAAGAGGAGAGGCTTTCCAAGGAGTTCTAGGCCAAGAACTCCACCGTTTGCACCGCCGTCACCGCCAAACGTTAAATCGCGCAACGAGGATCACAACCACACCAATCTCTCCACAAATCTGAACCAACAATTCTCAGGCAAGTATCTATCTTTCTCTATTTAAGTTAATGCCCCAATAATATTAGCCTAGGATTGATTAGGACTAGTTTTTGTGAAAGAAAAACATGTTTTGGAGATTTGAATTCGCATGGTGTATGAGTAATAGATGTATTCTGGAAACCCAATTCATACGTAGAGATTGAACCACGAAATTATAGTAAATTAAGAGTATGAAATCTGGTAAAAGAATGGGAAGAAACTAAATTAATAAAATATTAGGGTGTTTGATGTTTTTATGAATTATGCCCCATTTAATTTGTTATTCATGATGAAAATCCGCATGCCTGACGTATAATATCACTTATTTGAGGATATAAAACTTATGGTGTGAATTGTTGGGATTTTGGGAATCAAAAATATTGGTTTGGATGTTTTTGGAAGAAGAAACCCGTAACTGGAAATTCTGCAGATTTGCCATACCTGCTTGATCGATCGATCGACCCAAGAGCATCAATCGATCGATGCCTTGATCGATAGAACCCCTACCATAGATCGATCGACCCCTCCTGGAAGACTTATATTTTCCTTTTTAAATAATTAATTTCAATTTAAGTGATTAGTAATCTTTGGACATTTCTATTAAAAAAATTTGGGATGTAAAGGAGGCAATAGGACTTTATTTAAATTATGGAACCTTTAATGTGGGACGAGATTTACATTTCATGGGGGTGTTTTATAATCAAGGAACAATGGGAACATGTGTTAAAGGATGAGACTTGTAAGGAAGTTACATTGTAAAATAAATAAGTACCTATTAAAGTTACACTTGGGGAGATAGGAATTTACGAGTGTTACGTAGTAAGTTGGAATAATCCCATAAATAAGAATAAGAGACAAACCGTTATATGTGATAACCTAGTAATGCGCAATAAGGATAAATATCATAATTATGGGTCGTGAGGGTGTACCAAAATTTGATATGGGAATAGTAGTACACATATATGACTGTGTTTAGGCATATACTATATACGTGTGAAAATCATGCCCGCGCTACTTGCTATCCCTTAGGTTACCGCGCTGGGACAGTCTTATCTCGATAGGACCTTTATGGGGGATATTGACTTGTACCCTAGAACATAGGAATGTGACACCCCGACTAATTAAATACCAGGTATCTACTCCTTTATTAAATTAATATAAAATGCCAAGTTGGTTCAGTTCGTAGCATCACTCTTGAAAACATTTTAATATACTAACCACCTAGTATTTAATAAGTGAGTTGTCCATTTTAAATTAAATCGGATTTACATGCAATAAATGTATTATGAAAAGTTAACATGACCAACACAATATAGTCACAATAGAATAACCAACCAATAATAATGAGTCTGGAGGAAAAACTCCTCACCAAAAACAGAATTCCGAAATAAATAAATACAAAGTCTGCTTCACTAAAATAAATTACAACCCAAAGTCTGAAATAAGTGAATAAGTAAGATTTCTCTAAAAGGAATGGGCGACATGCCCAATCAAATGATAAAAACTGATAATAGAGTCAAGATCGAAGATGGAGGCGTCTACTGTCAAGGTCCTGTAACTTCCACAGCAGCTACAGAACGTCACCTGAATAGAACTCCTATGCATGGTGGCTGGGCACCTAAAAAAGGTTTTTACAAAAATAGATTTGAAAGCAAACGGGTCAGAGCCCAAATGTGAAAATAATTTAAAAAATATGCAAGTGTTTAATATCATTAAATAGTGAATATAAAGTACATGATAGTGTGTGCACTCACATGAGTTCCTCACCTCTCAACTAATTGTGCACTCCTATCGTTCCCGTACCCATTCTAATTCCCATATCTATCTAGTCCAATGCTAAATCTATCATTTCTATATGATATCCAATTTAAATCCCAACGTCTTCTATATAATAGAGTATTGTACCTTATTACACAGTTTTCCCCACTTTAGCACTACAATTGATTAGAAATCTTACATTTTCACTTTACAAACCGTTTCTATTATTTATACTCACAATCATTCACGACATTTCATTTCAATCAACAGTATATTATTCTCACCAAAATATACAATACTAGTACCCCGAGACTAAGCTGCGGTGCACACATACTCTGCTATCAAATCCCGGTACATCACGTACATGAGGACCACGTATTCCGAATCTCTCAGTAAACGTTTCATTAACAACAATCACAAACAATGGAGGCGAACATAGTTCACATCACATGGGTCATGCACATACCTACGCTCCCATGATCAGCAGACTTATTAACTTCTCAATAAGCCCTTCTGTGACCTATGTCCTCGAGGTACCAATCTAAATCCCCCCCGTAGGCACACAAAGATTAGATGGTCCTAAACGAACGCCAATCTCCCATGATAGCAAGTACGGTAGGTATGTCATACACAGATAACTACATATACTAAGCATTCTCACATCATAGATATTACAATATTTTATTAGTGGTATACTTCTCGTTCTTATACCAACACTTAGTGTTATACCAATGACAAGTTCCCGGTTTATATGTATTTACATTATCAATTATCCTCACATCGTGATTAGTTACTCGCTTCCCAATCCACAAATGTCATCCGGTTCAAGAAACTATTCTAATTTTTACTCCTTAATGTACCCAATCTCCCATCTATACCCACTAGTTAATAAGGGAATGTTATCTCACCATTTAAATAAGTCTACGGGATACTAGAAATCAATTCAGACCAAAAAGGCCATTTTGTTAACTCGTTAGAAGTCTCATTCGAACGAGGTCGTTCGAATGAGTTCGTTCGAATGAAGGGCTTCGAAGGAAATACCAACTCGTTAGAAGTCATACTGTCATCTCGTTAGAATTTTGTTCGAACAAGGTCGTTCGAACGACCTGGGCAGGTCTTCTAACGAGATGGCAGTTTCAGCCCATAAATTCCCAAATCCAATTTTCTCAGTTATTCTCTCCTCTAAATCCACCCTAAGACCTTCCAAATTATGTTTTAACGTTTATAAATCATTTCTAATCACCCTAGATCATTCCCTAACATATTTTAGGGGTCAATTCTTACTAACCATTATGGAATTAATGTAAATCTCCAATTATTTCCCCAAACCCTATGAACATGAACTCCTAATTTTTTATGCCCAATTACTCATCAAAATACGTTTTTAAATCATCATATATAACTCTTCCAATATTAAATCAGTCCATTATCATACTACATGCAAATCCTAACCCAAATTCAAAGTTTCTCCAACTAATTTCATGGGTTTTCTTCAAAAAGTTCAATATAAAATACTTTTTACACTAAGCGTGGAAGACATATTCAATGCATTAAAAATACTAAATCACTTGCCTTAGATTGTTCTCCGAAATTTGATGTTGAAGGTTGATGGTTGATCTCTCCCCTTTCTCTACAGATTTTCTCCCAAGGTTGAAGATGGTGGTTATGGGTTTTCTTTTGGGAACCTCTTCCAAATCTTCCTATAACTCCCGTAGCCCTCTCACTTGTCAAAAGCTGATAATGGGCTTAGTGGGTTCCTAAATAATGTATAATTAACTCCTAAAATTCGTAGGCTTTAATCCCCAAAATTTAAAAATTACCAAAAAACCCTTTTAAGTTGCCGGTATGGCCCAAAAATGCCCCGGGACCCAAACTAAACCCCCGACTAGTGTTTTCTGACTATTTTGACCCTTTCGGACTCGTTGGCGCACTCAAAATGACCATTTGGTTGATAAAAATAAACTTCACTTTTTAATTTAAATAATTACATTCCTGGCGCGATTGAGACGCGCGTCCCAACTAAATTTCCCAAATTGTCGTATTTCAGTCTCGCGACAATTTTAATATTTTCAATATTCATATATTTCCATATATACACATCATAATCAAAAACCAACTCACATCTCGTTAGTATTTATATCTGGATTAATTCTCAATTAATTCACACCTTTAATTTAATTAATCCCTTAAATAAATATCAATAAAATTATGGGGTATTACATACTTCCCCCCTAGTAACAGAATTTTGTCCCAAAATTCGGAACTATAAAATATCTGGTAAAAACAACTCTGGATAACGTTCGCGCATATCATCCTTGCGCTCCCATGTGGACTCCTCGGCATTATGATGCCGCCACTGAACACGTACCAACGTTACTATCTTTGAGCTCAGTTTCCGCTCGCTTCGGTCCAAAATAGCAATCGGCCCCTCCTCGTAGGAACTATCGGGCTAGAGATTGATGTCCTCCAAAGCAATGTGAGTATGGGCCAAATCGTCCCTAAGATATTTCCTTAGGGAGAAAATATGGAACACATCATGAATCCTATGCAAGTGATCCGGTAACCCAAGTCTATACGCAACTGGCCCAATCCGCTCGATGATAGGAAATGGCCCCACATACCTTGATGCCAGTTTCCCCTTCATCCCAAAATGCATAATCCCCTTCATAGGAGATACTCTGAGTAAAACCTGGTCCCCCACTTTAAATTCTCTGAATAACCTCTTGGCATCAGCATAGCTCTTCTACCGGTCCTGAGCTACCAGAATGCGACTCCGTATCAATTTTATCCTTGTCGAAGTGTCCTGAATCACTTCCGACCCAAGTAATTTTTTGTCCCCCACTTCTAACCAACATGCTGGGGAATGACAAGGTTTACCATACAACTCCTCAAATGGAGCCATGCCAATGGTGAATTGGTAGGAGTTATTATAAGCAAACTCCACCAGTGGAAGATACTGCTCCCATCCACCCCCAAAGTCTATGATGCACATACGCAACATGTCCTCCAACATCTGATTTGTACGCTCGATCTGCCCATCGGTCTGCGAGTGATAAGTCATACTCAACCTCAATTCATTGCCCATGGCCTCCTGGAAACTCTCCCAAAACCGTGAAATAAATATCTTGTCTTGGTCAGACACGATATTTAGGGGCACACCGTGAAGTCTCACTATTTCGGCAATAAAAATCCGGGCATACTGTCCCGTAGTGTAGTCTGTCCTTATGGGTAGAAAATGAGCAACTTTGGTCAAACGGTCCACAATTACCCAAATGGAGTCGTGACCCCTCTGTGACGTAGGTAACCCCGTGATAAAGTCCATGGATATGCTCTCCCATATCCACGTCGGGACCTCTAATGGCTGTAGAAGTCCTACCAGTCTCTGATGATCCACTTTTACCAACTGACAAGTGGCGCATTTAGAAACAAACACGGTAATATCTCTCTTCATCCCGCTCCACCAATACTTACGTCTCATGTCTTGGTACATTTTATCCCCACCAGGGTGTACCGCGAACCATGAACCGTGTGACTCTTCCATAACCTCGTGTCGCAAGTCTTCCCCTTCCGGAATGACCAGTCTCCCATTGAAGCGTAATCCCCCGTATGAGCTAACGGTATAGGACTCGGCTCCCTCTGTTAGTAATTAAACTATCTGCTCCTAACAGAACGAGTCATTTGCCTGGGCCTTTACCACTCTCGTAACAATCTGCGGTGTAATAGTCATCACAAACATGAACGATTGGGCTACTGCCTCTTGGTGTCCCAACTCCTTCCACTTTGCTTTCCACAATGCGACCACTTCATTTACTGGCCTATGGCTCAACGCGTCTTCTACCACGGTAGGCTTCCCCGGGTGATATTGGATATCAAACTGATAATCCTTTAAAAACTCAAGCCACCATCTTTGACGCATATTCAACTCCTTCTGTGTGAAGAGGTACTGTAGGGACTTCTGGTTCGTGAACAACCGAAACTTCTCCCCCAGGAGGTAATGTCTCCAAATCCGAAGGGCAAATACAACTGCCGCGAACTCCAAGTCATGGGTGGGGTAATTTCTCTCATGAGGCTTAAGCTTACGGGAAGCATAAGCTATGGACTGACTCTCCTGCTGCAATACACCTCCAAGTCCTTTTAAGGATGCATCGGTGTAGACTAGATACTCAACTCCCGATCTCGGCAATGCTAACACAGGTGCTGAGGTCAACTTGCCCTTCAACTCATCGAATGCCAACCAACAGGCATTGCTCCAGATGAATGGCACACCCTTACGAGTCAGATGTGTCAAAGGGCCCGCTATCTTTGAGAAACCCCGAATAAACCTCCTGTAGTATCCTTCTAGGTCCAAGAAACTATGGATCTCAGTCGGTGTCTTGGGCTATCCCCACTCCCTCACCGCGAATACCTTCCCCAGATCTACCGATATCCCCCGGTCTGAAATGATATGTCCCAAAAACTGAACCTCCTTCAACCAAAACCCACACTTCTCATACTTTGCATACAGCTCGTTCTGACGTAGTGTCTGCTAAACCTGTCTCAAATGCTCGGCGTGCTCCTCTTCAGTCTGGGAGTAAACCAGAATGTCATCAATAAAGATAATGACGAACTGGTCTAGGAACTCTCTGAACACCCTATTCATTAAGTCCATAAACATGGCTAGAGCGTTGGTCAAGCCAAAAGGAATAACTCGAAACTCGTAGGTGCCATATCTCGTTAAGAAAGCAGTCTTCAAGACGTCCTATTCCCTGATACGCAACTGATGGTATCCTGATCGTAAATCAATCTTTGAGAAGAAAGAAGCTCCTCTCAGCTGGTCGAATAAGTCATCGATTCGGGGCAACGGATACTTATTCCCTATCGTGATCTTATTCAACTCTCGGTAATCTACACACTTCCTCAACGACCCATCCCTCTTCTTTACGAACAACACAAGGGAAGCCCACGGTGAAGTACTCCTCCGGATAAACCCCTAACCCAACAACTGCTCAATTTGATCCCGTAACTCTCTCATCTCCGCTGGAGCCATAGGTAAGGTGCGCGGGCAATAGGCCAAGTGCCCGGCGTCAAATCGATCACAAAATCTATCTCTCTACTTAGAGGTAGTCCAGGTAAATCCTGAAATACATTAGCAAATGCCCTCACAGCTGGAATCTCCTCGAGTGGTATCACCACTTCCTTAGAGGTCTCCTCCTCTATATAGTACAAGTGAGTGGACGATCCTCCCTCAGGGCGAGGCATCGCCACTAAAAACATCTCCTGCTCGGGAATGGCAAAGATAATACTCCTACTAAAACAGTCAATCATGGCTCGATACGCAACTAGCCAATCCATACCAACAATGGCATTATACTCAGTCATCTCTAACACTAACATATCAGCGGGTAAAGTAAACCTCCCGATCTCTATACCCACACCTCTACATATAAGGGAAATCATGGAACCCCTACTCAATGGTGAATCTACACAAGTAACCGTGCTCTCGGCGGTGTCTAATAACCCAATAGTGCGTGGAAATTTCATGGCAATAAAATAATGTGTGGCCCCCATGTCAAATAAAATACACCCCATAGTCCACTGAATAGAGAACATACCCTCAATGGTCGGTGGATCCTGTGGGTCTACGGTATGATGGAGCTTATACACTCTCCCATACTGAAGCTATCCCTACTAGACTGGGACCGCTGGAATGTGTGGTAGTGCTGCCATCTGTGGTGGTGCTAGGAGGGTGACGAGAAACATAGGCCTCTGTGTCTCTTGTCGGGCACCCTGCTGCTGCTGCTGTGGGGCCATGCCCCTATCAGGACAATCCTGGCATTTGTGGCTAGTCTTGCCACAAACAAAACACTTCCCCGGAAAGTTTCCCCCTCGCTGTCCCTGCTGCCCTCGGCCCTGGTGGCCGTTACCATTCCTCCCTTGGCTATGCCGGCCCTGCTAAAACTGTTTCTAGTGACCATTCTGACCCTGCTGGCCCTAATGGCCGTTCTGAGCCTGATGGCCCTATTTGAAACCTCCCTGTCCACTTCTGAAACCCCCTGATCTGAATCTCTTATGATCCCCCTGTTGGGAACCCTGGTCACCCTGCCTGTGCTGTCCCTGAGCAGATTGTGCCCCGCTGGCACCATTTCCCCCGGTCATGCCCTGTTGGCTGGACTCCTCTGATCTCTTTCTCTCAGACATGTGGAAGTGATGATCCTGGCAGTGAAATAATGCGGCGTTAACCACATCAGAATAAGTGGCCAATGAGAGATTCCCCAACAAGTGTTGACGGATCCTCCAAGTCAATCCGTCCATGAACTTACGAATCTTTTTCCCCTCAGTCGGTATCTCATAGGGAACAATGTTCAAGAGATTAGTGAATTCGGCCTCATACCCGGCCACAGTCTTTCCCTCCTACATGAGGTTAATTAATTTCCTCCTCATCTCCGTGTGAACTGCTGACGGAAAATATTTACGGTCGAACGGCACCCAGAACTCCTGTATAGTGAGGGCGTCCCTCTCCTCTGCGGTGGTAATGGACTCCCACCACTTTAATGCAGATCCTACTAGTTTGAAAGTAGCCAGTATCTGCTTCTGAACATCTGTGCACTCGTACATCCTTAAGTGCCTCCGAATATCCTTCCTCCACTGACTGGATACCATAACATCGGAGCTACCTACAAACTCCGAAGGGTGTGCTTTCTGAAAAGCATCACAGGCGCGTTCCGAAGCAGATGGGAATGCATGAGCATGTACTGGTGTAACTTCCGGCGCCTGGGGTGGTGCCTGTTGTACAACGGCTAGGGCGGAAATTACCACTTCGGCTACAATAGCTGTAACCTCTGCGGCATTCATAGTGCCCTGAACTGGTGCAGGCTGTGGCTCTGGTTGTGCATCCCTAGGAACTCGCTGCGCACGTCATGGAGGCATCTGAATTGAGTGTAAAGTCTTATAAGTTCGCAGTTATTATCTCAAAATAGCTGAAGAGCGACATATACACAAAAGATTACAACAATCCTAAAATATAGGGCTCTATATCAAAGAAATCTCAGCGGAAACATAACAAGCCGTACAAACTCTAAGGCCACTAGAACTTGATGCTCTGATACCACCTGTGACACCCCGACTAATTAAATACCGGGTAGCTACTCCTTTATTAAATTAATACAAAATGCCAAGTTAGTTCAGTTTGTAGCATCACTGTCGAAAACATTTTAAGATACTAACCACCTAATATTTAATAAGTGAGTTGTCCATATTAAATTAAATCTTATTTATATGCAATAAATGAATTATGAAAAGTTAACATGACCAACACAATATAGTCACAATAGAATAACCAACCAATAATAATGAGTCTGGAGGAAAAACTCCTCACCACAAATCGAATTCCGAAATAAATAAACACAAAGTCTTCATCACTAAAATTAATTACAACCCAAAGTCTGAAATAAGTGAATAAGTAAGATGTCTCTAAAAGGAATGGGCGACATGCCCAATCAAATGATAAAAACTGATAATAGAGTCAAGATCGAAGATGAAGGCGTCTACTGTTAAGGTCCTGTAACTTCCACAGCAGCTACAGCACGTCATCTGAATAGAACTCCTACGCATGGTGTCCTTGTGGCTGAGCACCTAAAAAGGTTTTTACAAAAATAGATTTAAAAGAAAATGGGTCAGAGCCCGAATGTGAAAATAATTTAAAAAATATGCAAGTGTTTAATATCATTAAACAGTGAATATAAAGTACATGATAGTGTGTGCACTCACATGAGTTCCTCACCTCTCAACTAATTGTGCACTCCTATCGTACCCGTACCCATTCTAATTCCCATATCTATCTTGTACAATTCTAAATCTAACATCTCTATATGATATCCAATTTAAATCCCAATGTCTTCTATTTAATAGAGTATTGTACCTTATTACACATTTTTCCCCACTTTAGCACTACAATTTATTAGAAATCTTACATTTTTTCTTTACAAACCGTTTCTATTATTTATACTCACAATCATTCACGACAATTCATTTCAATCAACAGTATATTATTATCACCAAAATATACTATACTAGCACCCCGAGACTAAGCTGCGGTGCACACATACTCTGCTATCAAATCCCGGTACATCACGTACATGAGGACCACGTATTCCGAATCTCTCGGGAAACGTTTCATTAACAACAATAATAAACAATGGAGGAGAATATAGTTCACATCACATGGGTCACACACATACCTACGCTCCCATGATCAGCAGACTTATTAACTTCTCAATAAGCCCTTCTCTGACCTATGTCCTTGAGGTACCAATCTAAATCCCCCCCGTAGGCACATAAAGATTAGATGGCCCTAAACGAACACCAACCTCCCATGATAGCAAGTACGGTAGGTATGTCATACACAGATAACTACGTATACTAACCATTCTCACATCTTAGATATTATAATATTTTATTAATGGTATACTTCTCGTTCTTATACCAACACTTAGTGTTATACCAATCACAAGTCCCCGGTTTATATGTATTTACATTATCAATTATCCTCACATCATGATTAGTTACTCGCTTCCCAATCCACAAATGTCATTCGGTTCAAGACACTATTCTAATTTTTACTCCTCAATGTACCCAATCTCCCAACTATACCCACTAGTTAATAAGGGAAGGTTATCTCACCATTTAAATAAGTCTACGTGATACTAGAAATCAATTCAGGCCAAAAAGGCCATTCTATCAACTCGTTAGAAGTCTCGTTCGAACGAGGTCGTTCGAAAGATTTCGTTCGAATGAAGGGCTTCGAACGAAATACCAACTCGTTAGAAGTCATATTTTCATCTTGTTAGAAGTTCGTTCGAACGACTTGGGCAGGTCTTTTAACAAGATGGTAGTTTCAGCCCAGAAATTCCCAAATCCAATTTTCTCAATTATTCTCTCCTCTAAATCCACCCTAAGACCATCCAAATTATGTTTTAACGTTTATAAATCATTTCTAATCACCCTAGATCATTCCTTAACATATTTTAGTGGTCAATTCTTACTAACCATCATGGAATTAATGTAAATCTCCAATTATTTCCCCAAACCCTATGAACATGAACTCCTTATTTTCTTATGACCAATTCCTCATCAAAATCCGTTTTTAAATCATCATATATAACTCTTCAAATATTAAATCAGTCCATTATCATATTCCATGCAAATCCTAACCCAAATTCAAAGTTTCTCCAACAAATTTCATGGGTTTTCTTCAAAAAGTTCAATATAAGATACTTTCTACACTAAGCATGGAAGACATATTCAGTGCATTAAAAATACTAAATCACTTTCCTTAGATTGTTCTCCGGAATTTGATGTTGAAGGCTGAAGGTTGATCTCTCCCCTTTGTCTATAGATTTTCTCCCAAGGTTAAAGATGGTGGTTTTGGGTTTTCTTTTGGGAACCTCTTCCAACTCTTCCTATAACTCCCGTAGCCCTATCACTTGTCAAATGCTGATAATGGGCTTAGTGGGTTCCTAAATAATGTATAATTAACTCCTAAAATTCGTAGGCTTGAATCCCCAAAATTTCAAAATTGCGAAAATACCCTTTTAAGTTGCCGGTATGGCCCAAAAATGCCCCGGGACCCAAACTAAACACCCGGCAAGTGTTTTCTGACTATTTCGACCCTTCCGGACTCGTTGGCGCACTCAAAATGACCATTCGGTTGATAAAAATAAAATTCACTTTTTAATTCAAATAATTACATTTCTGACACGCGCGTCCCAACTAAATTTTCCAAATTATCGTATTTCAGTCTCGCGACAATTTTAATATTTTCAATATTCATATATTTCCATGTATACACATCATAATCAAATACCAACTCACATATCGTTAGTATTTATATCCGGATTAATTCTCAATTAATTCACACATTTAATTTAATTAATCCCTTAAATAAATATCAATAAAATTACGGGGTATTACAAGGAATCCTTGGTACAGGCTATCGGATCGATAGTTAGACGGTCCTAAGAGACATGAGGGTATGTGATGACCTCTTAGTGACTTGGAACTATGCTTCACCTCAATTTTTTATGTGTTTTGTGTTAATACAATTCGAGAGTGATTCCGAACTTGTATTTCCCTTAGTACGAGTGATACGGGGACTGGATAGGAGAGTATGCTCGCGCCATAAATTTTATGTGGGGTGTTGTTAGAATATATATATTATGTGAGTATTATATATATATATATATTTAAACCTGGAATTTTGGAACTACCTACTGTGACTATGGTAAGTAGGAATTGAATAATTATTAAAACTTGGAAACCAGTGTTTGAAAACTATGATGCATTACTGAGAAACTTTATAATCAAATGAGGCTTATGTGAGAATTTTACAGTTCAATAAAATTAACTTCCTTAACAATTGAAATTGTCAGCATGAAATCCTATGAGTAACTTAAGATAAGATAAGTTAAACTATTGGGAGTATTAGTGCGATAGGTGTGCACATTGGAAGAGATGTGAGAATTTCTCAAGGGAGCGTCGCACTAATATGTTGGTTGCATTAGCCGGTAAGCATTTTAAATACTTGTTAAACTAATTTTAAACTGTTTTACAATCGGGCGCTGACCCGTTTCGTATTGTCTCTTCTCTCTTGTATATATATGTATATATTACAGGTGCCCAGCCACAAGGGCGTCTTGCATAGGATCCTTTGGAAGGAACGCAATGCAGCTTAAGTGGGAGTTGCGGTCCTCTTGCTTAGACGACCTCATTATTGATTCCACTTCTAGCACTATTTTATCCAGTTGGGCATGTGTCGCCCTTTTCCATTATTTAGTTGTATTATTGGAGATTGTGATTCGTTTATTTCCAGTATTTTTACTTTGGTATTTATTACTGTCAGGGTGTTTTTCTTAATTTTTAAAGTTGGAATTAATTAGTTGGATGTTTAAATTGTTTGGATTATATGTTCCAGTTTAATTGTTGGGTAATTCTTAAACTATGAATTATGTAAAGTTTAAATGTTGGTTTTTAAATGAAACTTGGAAATTGATGTCTAAAAAATGGTTTTGTCACTTAGCTTAATTATTTAGGGTGTTTAAATAAAAAAAAATATTTTTGCGACAGTGATGCTAAGAATGAACCAACCGTTCACCTTGATTATAATTAATAAATGACTGATCACCCGGTATTTAATTAGGTGGGGTGTCACAGAAGCCTTATTATATGTCTGGAATTAATCCCAAAATCATGTTTCATCAACTTAATGTGTTATCAACTTCATCTAAATCTAACTTTCCCACTAGTCGCGCAGAAGATTCATCGAATGACCCTAGATACAAAAACGACCGTTGAAGATGAGGTGAGGAATGTTCTTAAGGCAAGGTTCATCAAACAAGTTCAATTCCATTAATTTCTATCAAATCCAGTAGCAGTAAATAAAAGCAATAGGAAGTGGATAATGTGCATAGAATTCTCCAACCTCAACAAATCTTATTTGCAAGACAATGTTCCTTCATCAAAGATCGACCAATTGGTCGATGCCACAACCATCCACACATGGATGAGTTTCATGGATGCATAATAATGGTATAATAAAATCCCCTTATTCATCCCCAATCAAGTTAATATCCCTCTAATCACCATTCTTGGCCTATAGTGTCACAAACTGATTCCATTTGGTCTCATGAATGCATGAGCTACATATCAACGATTGGTCACCAAAATGTTCAATGAGAAGCTGGGAGACACCATGGAAGTGTGCATAAAATATATGCTTGTCAGAAGCAAGCATAAATTTGACCACCAGAAGGACTTGGCAAAGACTTTTAATATCCTCAAACACTACAGGATGAAGCTCAACATAGACATATGCTCCTCTAGAGTCCAATTTGGGAAATTCCTTAGGTACTTGGTCGATAAAAGGGAGATTGAGACCAACCCCCATTAGATTGTGATGATTAATAATGTTTAGCCACAAAAGACACTTCATAATATTCTAAATTTAATGGGAATTATTAGAGATCTCAATCATTTCATCTCCAAATCAATTTGGAGGTGTCGACCATTTTTTTAGCTGTTGAAAAAGGAGAAAGGCTTAACCTAGAACGAGGAATGCTTAAAGGCCCTTGATGAAATCAAATCCTACCTTAACTAATGTCATCTACTTTTAATCCTCAATTTGGGGGAACCAGTTTACCTTTATTTTATTGTATCCGATCATGTAATCATCTCTTCCTTTATACCCGAGAAAGAGGGGCGATAAGCTCCTATTTACTATGTCATCAAGATAGTCCTTACTGCCGAGAAATTATACCTTGCAAATAAGAATTTATCATACAATTTGGTCATTTTTTTGCAAAAATAAATCATTAGTTTGAAGCTCACTCATTCATAGTCATCACATATTTACTGCTCAAAGAAGTCCTCAGGAAAGTGACCTATCTGGATGGATGTTAAAATGGTCGGTGTAATTTAAAAGGTTAGTTATCCACTTTCAATTAATAACCTTGATAAAAATCTAGGTTATAGAAGAATTTATTATCGAGTTTATAAGGAAAGAAAGGCCCAATGAGAATTTCGCCGACCAGTCAATTAACCAATAGTTTAACCGTATGAAAATTAGAATCTCTATATAGAGAGTGCCTCTAATTGAACAACGGTAGGAGTGGGAGTCATACACATTTATCCCGAGAATACTATGATCAACTAAGGGATCATACTTGTCTTTGAAGCATCTGACAGTGAAGACGAATACAAATCCCTCATTGTTGGGTTGCACAAAGTATTCTCTTTGGTTGTGACCTACCTCGACATCTATTGTGACTCAAGGATATTATCGAACAAAGTGTCGAGATATTATAATGCTAAATATAAGTGAATGTCAGCATATCTTTAGGTCACCCAAGAATAAATTTCTATGTTCGAAAGGGTTCATAGTCAATAACTCCCCTAGGGGAATAACGGTCATCTCGACACTTTATCTACTTTGGGGTTGGTAGAAGACTCTTATTGTTTTATGTAAGAATTATACTCCCACATGGACCAATAATGAATGCACACTTCTCATCCATCATGGCCGAACAACCTACTTGATTGGCTTCGTAGATCCTATGTCGGTTGGAATAAAGACCAACTCTAAAAGGACAATTAATAAGAGTAATAATAGTTACTCAGAGGAGAATGCCAACAACACTCAATTCCAAGAGTTTTATTTAATATAAACAAATGTAAATGCCTGGCAGTATAAAGGCCCTCCATCTTTAGGGTTTTTCACCCCATTATATACAAACTAATCACTTAGCTCAAAGGACAACTCGAATTACTCGTATGAACACCATACTTAGTTATTATAAACCCTACTAAATAAGAGCAATATTGGACGTAGGCTATTTTATAGTTGAACTACTCTAAAATCCTTGTCACTTGTATGAGTAGTTTGAGTTTCTTCTCTTATTTTTCTGTGATTATAAAATTGGAGTTAGTCCATTTTTAAACATCAACATATTGGTACCATCTAGTGGAACATTTGTCTATCATTGTTCTCTACCATTTTATTTTGTTTCTTTGCCTCCAAAGAAATGAATGATTCGAAAAATAACACTCGAAATGATAATAATCCCATCATTCCATCTGCTCCTCGTAGTGAGGTAGACTTATAAGAAATTTTTCTTAACCTGGCTAGAGGTCAAGAAGCCATACATGAACTTGTTAAACAATTACCTCCCACCATGCAAGATAAGTACTCCAACTTTATAAGGGAAATTCTACCACCGCTATTAAGGCATGAAATATGTTATTATCCTCATTCTTCTCATGATAAGTCATATCATCCTGGCACAATTTCTTCATTTCGGTCAACTAATTACTATGATGGTGGATTGTTTTCTAAAAAAAGACAAAGTGTCATGGAAAGACTAAGCAGGGAATATGCTTTTAATCACTTAGGCCCCCGAATAATAAGAGGGAATCGTAAGGAGCATAAGCATAATCATGAATACAGAGAAGGGTCCAAAAGATCTAGATCTAGTATGAGGGGCACTATCCATGCCAAGCAGACCTTTATGAAGGAGAGTTTATCAAATATGCACAATAAAGCATCTAGTTATACCACGAACAAGTATAAGTTGGAAGAACATTCTTGTAAGGGATCCATGCAACGGTTGGAAGATCAGATAGGTGAAATGGAAAAAAAATAATCCATTACAAAGGAGTTTGATTAAAGGATCACCCTTTGTCCAGGAAATTATGGACTATCCCATGCCCTCCAAGTTTAAGCCACCGGTGGTTACCCCCAAGTATGATGGGAAAAACGATCAAGTCGTACATATAGAGCACTATCAAGCTATTGGCGACATATACTTAGTGCCTAGATGAATGACATGTAGAGATTTTTCTAGATATATCACATGGCCAACCTATATTTTTTTATAACAATCTCCCAAGAGGTAAAATCTTTAGTTTCCATCAATTAGTTGAATTGTTCATTGATAACTTTTTCTTTGGGGTAAGTCGATCAAGAGTGTCACTCATCTCTTGACCTTGCGAGAAAGGCCAAGAGAGATAACAAGAGACTATATTACTCATTTTAATAATGAAAAACTAGAGGTCGTAGACTATGGGGAGAAAATAACCATTGCATCACTTACGAGTGGATTTCTCACTAAAGATCTTTACTATGCTTTAGCGAAGAATCCACCTAAAACCATGACAGAACTCATAGATAAAGATAGAAAATAATAAATATCGAGGAAGCTATGGAAGCTAAGGAAACTCCTGAGACTATAGGTGAAGGTTAGAAAAATAATTCCAATTCTTTCAAAAAAGTATCAGAAAGACGAGACGTTGGATTGGATAAAGAAGTATGACAAATATACCCTTCTCAACAAGGGATATTTCCATATCCTAGAGGAGATCAAAGAAAACATGGTCTTGAATTGTCCTAGAAAGTTAAAGACACCCCCAACAAGAGGGATAAGTCCAAGTACTATGACTTCCATTGGGATCATAGGCACAACACCAACATTTGCATTGCGCTAAAGAATGAAAGGGAAAATCTTATTCAGTGTATAAAGTTGAGAAAGTTTGTTGATCAGAATGGAAATAGAAATCATCGAAAGAGATCAGAATCTCCAACTCAAGCAAGGGAGGATAACAAGAGAGCAAGAAATGATGATTTTAAAGATGATCCGAATTTTTTGAACAAGCCTGATGAACTAGAAGTGGAAGTCAACATGATATCCTTCAAATGCCATTTTATTATAGGTGGTAATGCTGGAGGAGGAGACGACATAGCATAAAGGAAAGACAATCTGAATGAAGTCAAAGACTACCCAAGTGTCAGACAAATTGATATGGATGAATCCAGTGATATTCAGACAAGGAAAGTTAACATAGATACGCTAGTAATTGGATTTTACAAGAATGATTTGAGTGGGGTTGTTTATCCTCGCAAAGATCCATTAGTTATCACATGTAAATTTCATCATGGAAGAGTCGCAAGGATCTTAGTTGATAATGGAATCTCAGCTAAAATAATGTTATACATCTTCTTCGACAAACTAGGGCTGAAGATCATCAAGCTAGAACCATACCATAGAACTCTTATTAGATTTGCAGGAGAAAAAGTGTACCCGTTGGGAACCATAAAGTAGGAAGTCTTGGTCGGCACCTGGATAGCGAGCAGGCAAGAAAGAATTCATTTATTTATGTTAGATAAAAATGTCTTGTCAGCTTACAATATCATCTTGAGAAGAGTGGGAATCACGTAGTTAGAGGTTGTTCAATCTAAAATGCACCAATGTATAAATTTTTTAATAAATCATGGATTCGATGTAGTAAATGGAAATTAGAAAGATTCTAGAGAATGTTATTATACATTTGTCGACTAACAAGATGTACAAATGAAGGGAACAACTACTTTCCACATTGACACTCTAGATCTGCACGAAGAAGAAAAGCCGATAAAGGGGCAAGTTATGGAAGAAACACAAGTTGTTGTGTTGGATAACGATAAACCAGAAAGAACCAACCAAATAGGTTATAGGTTATTCCCTTCTCTTAAATAGGAATTGATTGCGTTCCTGAAAGAGAGGAGAAATATTTTTGCAGGGATCCATGAATATATGCTTGGAATTAATACGAATTTCATGTGCCATGAGTTTAATATTTATCCAGGCTCCATGATAGTCAATCAAAGGAGAAGAGTCATCAGTCCTGAGAATAATACAAAAATCAAGGAGGAAGTGGAAAAATTATAGTGAGCACAGTTCATTGAAGATGTTAAGTACACAAATTGGTTGGCCAACGTAGTGATGGTCAGGAAGAAAAATAAGAAATGGCATATGTGTGTGGACTTTACATATCTTAACCAGGCATATCCAAAAGATCATTTCCCTTTACAAAGGATTGATCAATTGGTTGATGATACAGCAGGCCATGAGTTAATCCACTTTATTGAAGCTTATTCTGGTTATAACCTGATTAAGATGAAGCCCAAGGTTAAGGAAAGTACCTCCTTCATTACTAGTCGAGTTACTTACGGTTACAATGTCATTCCCTTTAGGTTAAATAATGTTGGAGCTACATATCAAAGATCAGTGAACAAGCTTTTTGAGGATTAGATCGATAAAATATGGAGGCATATGTAGATGACATGATCACCAAGAGAAAAAGGATGCCAACCACATTGCGGACTTAACTCAAACCTTTTATCAATTGGAAAATCATGATATGAAGCTCAACCCAGTCAAATGCATCCGGAGTATAGGAAGGAATGTTACTAGGTTACATTATCAATTAGAGGAGAATAAAAGCAACTCCTAACAAGATTAAAGATTTGCTTGAAATGCAGTCCCCAACTAATAAGAAAGAAATCCCAAACCTTCCACAAAGAGTGATTGTATTGAACCACTTTGTCTCCCGGGTAACTGACAAGTGCCTTCCATTGTCTAAAGTTCTTAGAAAGACCTTTAAATGGAATGACGAATGTGTGAAATCCTTCATGGAGCTAAATAAGTACTTGGGTTCTCCCAAACTCCTCTCCTGACAAGTTATGGGAGAAAAACATTATTTATACTTGGTTATTTCTAAGTCACCTCTGAGTTCATCTTTGGTCCGATTAGATGATGGAATTAAAAGTCCATTGTATTACACTAGTAAAGAGTTTCGTGGATTAAAAGTTAGGTACCCCCATTTGCATATGTTAGAACTCTTTCTTATTGAAGAATTTAAAAGGATGAAGTCATACTCTCAAACTCATATCATTATTGTCCACATTGATTTTCCTTTGAGACAAGCATTGCACAAATCAGAAAATTTGGAAGGATAATGTCTTGGGAAATTGAATGAGGAGAGTAAAAAATTATTTATAAGCCCATAGTTTCAATGAAGGTTCAAGAAGTGACAAATTATATAGATGAATTCACATATGTAGAGGATCAACATAATCCATATTTGCCTACAGAGAAGAATTATATGAAAGAGAGCTTAGTCGCAAAGCAAGCAGCCATTGTGGTTGATAAACCTGAGTTGTCGGTGACTCAAGAAAAATTAGAACAAAGTAGTAATATATTCAAGAATGGAGTACTGGTAAAAGAAGAATGTTCGGAGGACATCCCAACTTGTCAGTTATTTGTAGACAGATCCTTATGTGTAGTGGAAGTGGAGAAGGCCTCATCATCAAGACTCCAAATAACTTGGATGTAGAATATGCCCTGAGATTCCAATTCAAGGATTTCAATAATGAGGCCAAATATGAATCTTAGATTACTAAACTGGAACTGGTTGCATCACTAGGAGCCTATCAAGTATTAGTATATAGTGATTCTTAATTGATTATTAATTAATTGCATCAAATTATGGTGTTAAAAGTGAGACTATGATGAGATATCATAATAAATAAATGGAAGTCATTTCAGTGATCACTTTAGTTAAAATAGTAGAAATTCCTAAACTTGAGAATACCCGAGAAGATGTGCTTACTCAGGCCCCTACTCGGTTAGCTTCAACAACCCCAATTGAGCTCGGACGAACAATCCCAGTGGATATTCTTGCCCAATAATGCATTTATGGAATGGAAATCAACATCATAATGATAGTTTTAGGTCTCTCATGGATGGATCGTATTAGAGAGTACATCGAAGGATGAACAATAACTACAGACCAAAAGAAAGCCAAGAAGATGAGATATAAAATAGCTAGTTATGTACTTGATAAAGGTGTTCTACATAGGCGTGGATACACTATTTCCCTACTTCATTGTGTTCATCCAAATGAGGTGAATGATTTGATTAAAGAGGTCCATGAATGTCCATGTGGAGCACACACAACTTGGAGGTTTGTGAGACAACAGATAGCAATGTAAGGTCACTTGTAGTTGTCAATAAAAGAAGATTGTGTTGCTATCACCAAGAAGTGTGATAAATTCCAGAAGTTTGATACCATCCACAGAAGACCCGGAGTAATCCTCACACCCATCACTTCTCCATGGCCTTTCACTATATGGGGAATTCACTTGGTCGGACCATTGTCAACAACCGAAGCAAGATTTAAGTACTTAGTTGTAGCTATTGATTATTTTACAAATTGGGTGAAGGCTAAGATCTTGATCAATATGCCTTGTCAGAGGGTGTTCTAGATTATATATAAATAGATCATTTGCAGATAAGATATGCCTTATTCCTTCATTACCGACCATGGAACTCAATCTGACAATGAAGAATTTAAATAGTATTGTATTCGATCAAGCATACAGAAACTTCATTCAACACCTGAGCATCCATAATGCAATGGCCAGACAGAAATCACTAACAAAACCTTGCTAGATGGGTTGAATAAAAGATTGGATGAAGCTAAAGGAAATTGGATTAATGACCTCCATAGCATTATTTGGGCATACAAGACTACTCCCAGAACAACAACAGGAGAAACTCCTTACATATTAGCTTTTGGCATTGAGGTAGTAGTTCTAGTGGAAATAGGCATACCAACTCACAGGGTGTTGAAGTTTGGTTCAATAAAGAGTTACCTTATAAGGCGACTAGATCTGGACATTATGGAAGAACTACAAAGGTTTCTAATCGAAGGGTCAAGTCGACCAACTTAAAGCAAGGAGATTCGGTACTTAAGAAAATAATCTATAAGAATAAACAGATAGAGCCTAACTGGCATTGTCCATACCGTATCTTGATAGTTATCCAACCAGGAGCCTATCGATTGGAGACTTTTGAAGGATAAGAATTCAAGAATCCTTGGAACACAGACCATCTGTGTAATTATTATTAGTAAATTAGTTTGAAAATTCTATCCTTAATGTAATTTCTTATTCGAGTTAATGTAATTTAAGATTTTCTCCATTATACATCATTTTCATGTTTTGTTTTTTGAAGTATGATGGCTACGCCTAAACTATAATTAATAAACAAATTTAATTCAAACATGTTTCAAACTTTTCCAAACTTTAGAAAAGTTTTGAAAAATCTCTTCGCTAAATAACATGGTTCAAACTTTTAAACTTCAGAAAAGTTTTGAAAAATTTATTCGGTAAATAACATGGTTCAATCTTTTCCAACTTCAAAAAAGTTGGTTCAAACTTTTCCAACTTTAGAGAAGTTCAAACTTCATGTAAAATTTGTCCTCGGCAAGTCACGAACTAGAAGTTAGTAAAACTTCTTAATTAGAATTTTTACCCCACTAGGTTAAAATACTGGAATAATTATACATTCCTAATAGACTTGTTCGCCACTGATAATTAGTGCTATAACTTAGTACGGTAAAATTATTTACAATTTTATCTAAGTGCATTAGTCGAATCTAAGGTCGTATACATAACTCAAACATGAATTAAATATTTGAGAAAGTTATTTAGTCTATAAGTCGATTAACTAATCTGTATACCATTTACCTAGTTGGAAAAAATATTAATAACAACCATTAGCTTGAATAAAGAGAATTCAATCAAAAGTGACTTCATTTCATTAATCAAAACATATTACAATAACAATTAATAAGCAAAAGGAAATATGGGTTATTATAAAATTATTCTGTTGGCAGCTTCCCTTGGGCCTTGTCCATCCAAGCAGGAGGGTCTTCCAAATTATGACGATAATTTATGAAGTTGAAATCTCTTAGCATTGTCCTATTAATACTACTTGGACTATCAAGCAGATGAGGAGGTCAAACTATCTCATGTACATAATGGAAACCATAATCACCAAAGTACCTAGTTATCAAGCACTAATGAATAACATTAGGAGGAATCCATGAAGCATCCAGCATGAATGGAGGCTTATCACAATCCAAGAAGCCTGGATTATTCCAATGCCACAAGTTACTGTTATGATTATAGATCAACAAAATTTACAAGTTGGTCCAACCCCATTTTCAACCTTCACGATTTCTTTGAGCAAGGATTCCATGTGGGATAGGGCCTAATTATAACCCTCAATCCAAACTTCCTTGGGCTATTTGTGAAATTTGAAAGTAAAAATCTCCACTTGATTTTGATGTTTTTTGAATACACCGTCTTCGACCTTGAAGTGAGCAACTTCGTTGTAAATGGTATTATACTTTATTTTCAACTGAGCAGCTTGATCGACACGAGTTTTCTTGGTTCTTTCTTCATCAATAGATGGTTTAACAATCATCATCTTCATAGAAGTTTGCCCAAGTTTTGTGGTTTTCTTCTATAGGGCTTCTAGTTCCCCTAGCAATATTGTATTTTCATTCTCTAAAAAAGAAACACCTTCATCAGGATCACTGGTAGATAATTTCTTTAAATTGTCAAGCTCATCCCTCAAGGCATTATTTTCATTTACTATCATAGCATCAATTGCTCAAGTACTCTTTAGATCCTTCTTTAAAGATAGTTCTCTATTAGACAAATCAGAGGTAATGTCTTTTAGTTTCTTGTCAAAGACATAACCTTCACTTAGTGCCTTGTATTTGGCTTCATAGTCAACATGGAGTAATATTTTAGACGCCTTGTGATTCTCCAACATCTTTTTAATAATTTCATAGTAACCAACGTTATTGGCCATTGCTCCATTAAGAGGAATACATAAATGGAGATAGGCATCATTTTCATAGTCTAAAATATTTTCACTGAGCAAGTCATCCAGTTCAGCATCGTACAAAGTCAAATGACCAGCTTTGAACAAGTTATTGCAACGTATCAACAAATTCCAACAATTCCAATTATCTCCTTCCTAACATCAAACTATTAATATGACAAGTATAGGTACATGTAACTGACCAATAAAATTAACCATCATAATTAGTATTAAACTTAACAAGTCATCAACAAGGACAAAAATGGCGAAATACAATAATATTCCATTTCATTCATCTTTAAATGATTATAGAATTGATTACATCTCTAAAGACAAGAAATGAAAAATAAATAGGGGCTATATAAGGAGTTAAACCTTCTGCTGATACTTGGATTGATCTTGTATAGCAGAAGGTAAGTAGACACTAGCCTCTAAAACAATTAAAGACTCCCCAAACCCTTTTTCATCATCAAACTCCTCATCCAGGTTGGGAGGAGTAATAGGATCATTCCTTATAAGGAGCTCAGAGTTTTTTTCGATGTCGACCACCTTCAAAGCTTTAGAGCTCCTTTTCTTGAAATACATCTTCTTTGCATACTCAATTTGAGTAGAGGAAGCAAAAAGCGCTTTCTCGTATCCCTTAACAAAAGATTCTTTGGATTTGTCATTCAAAGAGGTAACTTGGGAAGTCATATTAACTTCCTTATCTTCATCAGTTTGAACCCGAACAGTAACTAATGCAAGTTTGTCCTCAGAAGCTTTGGCCTTACCTTTAGTAATAGTATCATCCTCTTCAGCCTCATTTACTTTTCCTTCAACAATATTGGCCCTATCATTTGACTTATTTAACTCTTCATTCTAAGACTTTTTCTTCGACTCCCAAGCTCTTCGAAACTCTACTAAGTAATTCTTCAGACCTTTAAAGGCCTCTTCAATTTATTCTAAGAGAAGAATGCAGTTGGTCATCCTTCTCCATCATCTGGTTAAAATCAACTAGGAACTGCAAATAAGGGAAAAAGTTCAGGTATCAAAATAAATTTATCATCATAAGGAAGAGGACAAGAAAACGAAAGAAATTTACCAATTCCACGTTCTGCAAGCTCTTCCAGTCAACCCGGACCTATGTATGGGGGCTGATGCAACTCTGTTAATAAGGAGTATTCCAGACATAATCAAACCCCTGGCCCACCCATGGTTAATAGTAACAGAGACTGACCCAATGTCAAGGTCAGTATAAATTTTCGTTACCAACTCCTATTGGTCTACGAGCTTCTTTGCAACTAAGGCCTGATGCTCGATAGATGTTGTCTGAACCTATTTGGAGAGTCGGGAAAACCTCTCTTTAAATGATTCCCCTCAACTTGAGTCTCATTAATATCAATAGGCCTCTTGTCACTAGCCTTAGACTTCTTCTTTACAACATCAGCAGCTTTGGGATTAAGAGATAAGGTACCACCCATCAGCTTGGGCATCTTCCTCTTTCTAATATTTACCAGAGGGGCAAGAGGAATTTTAGAAATAGCTAAAGACTCAAATGAGTAAGAAGTCCCCCATGTAATCACTTCAGCACTTGCAGACTTAGTGGCTAAAGAAGTGGGCCCAGGATCCTCCTCAAGGTTGATGGCAATAGGAGGTAGAGCAATTGCAGGTCAGGAACCAAAAGATATGATGGAACTTTTACAGTCCATAAACAACGATGCATCTCTGGGATGTTCTTCCCTAAACTTTTGGTTCAAACCCTATAGAAACTTGAGGTCGTTGATAGATAACAAAGTTAGTCAGCGTATATCCGAACTATGAATCAAAAGAGGAAAAATAATTAACAGTGTTATAACATATGCCACATCCCGTTTGAGGACATATAAGACCAGTATAAGCCACCCCGGTGGGAAGGGGATGTATTGTCAGTTCTTGACAATAATACCCTATTCCCAATAATCCTTATTAGAATCACGTAGTTTGACTATTAATGCCATATTGACGTGCCTAGTTTTCAAATAATAGGTACTTTCCCCAACAGTACCCCATTTATAGCAAAATATCAATTTTGGAATCCTTATATGGGTCCCACAGAGTTCGTTTACCCTATGAACCCCATTCAAAACCCTCCAAGTGTTGGGTTCTATTCTTACAAGGACTACATCAACGTATTGACAAAATTGGAGAAAAATGGGGTTTGGTGGAAAGGGGATGCCACACTTAGCTATAAATAATGTGGGATCTAGTGACCCTCGTGTGACACCCCGCTTATTAAAATAAGAGGTTGCCATCCCGATACTCCACTATTAATAGGAATCATAGATGGTTCATTCTTAGCATCACAGTAAAATAATAAATATACGAGATAACCACCCATTATTTTAGAAAACAGAAAGTCAAAATTTTATTTATTAAGTTAAAGAAAGCATTTAAACAATCTCAATTGAAAAGAAGGTGGATATAACTAAAGACAGATAATCTATCAACCATCATATACATCAAAATAACCGAATAAGTTGTCGGTTAACAAACACTTACAACAAGGTTACACTGAGTATTAAGGTATAACATTTAATAATATCATACAAGTACAAAGCTTGGGCAACTCGCCCGAGTGTGTAACCGATCATAACTGATAAGCATCCAAAACTGTACAATTTATACCCCAAATAGACGCATTTTAGTTGCTAATTCTCGGTAATATGGCTCTTATGTGCTTAATTGTTTATTTTGTAGGCCGAATGCACGTTGTTGTGTTCAAATGCGTATTTCAAGGCAATTGTGCATTTTATGGAGCTAAATACCCTTGTCCCGTATCCTAGCCTACCTAAACCAAGCCTAAACCATGTGTGAGTTGAGTTTGTGCCCTTTTATCAATTTTTAGATTTTTAGTTTGTGTCATTTTAATTTTAGGTTTATTCTAGAATTTTTAGATTTTATTTTCTATTTTTCTATTTTATTTTTATTAATATAATTTTATTTTATATTGATTTTTATTAGTTTTTAGTGTTAGTTTTTATTTTATCTTATTTTATTAGGATTAGATTTTTTTAGGATTTATTTATTTTTAGTTTATTTTGATTTTACATTTCCTTTTTAGGATTTTAGTTTTAGTTTTATTTTTATTTTTATTTTATTTCTTTTTTTAGTTTCAATTTTATTTGAGTCTTTGTTTTATTTTAGAATAGAATTTTAATAGGATTTTATTTTATAATTTTATTTTTATTAATTAGTTTTAGTGTTATTTTTATTAGTGGTTCAAATTAAACACACACCCTCACACATAAACACACACACACAAAACCCTCTTACACCCATTTACACTACACCTAAACCCACTCACCCACGCCACTATTCTACATCCTCACCCATACCATACACCCTACACCCCACTTACAGACAACCCTTACCCAACTCATCTTCTTCCCTATACCTTTCTCTCTCCTCACCATCTAACCTCCATTGCCACCCTCTTTCTCTACCACCTAAAACTCCATCACCTCCCACTACTCCGACCACCATCTACCACCAGTCGGAGCTACCGGCGACCACCCTTTACCACTGGCCGGCCCGACCACCCCTCCTTCTCCTGCGCCCAGCCAACCACACCGATCGCTCGCCCCTGCGACCACGTGTCCCGCGACCCATCTCCGATTGGCGACTCATATCCCCAAACCGGGAACCTGCGACCACCGGACCCGCCAACCCGTGTTCCGTACGGCTAGAACTCCGGCGACAACCCCCCGGCAGCTACCTTTCTCTCTCCTCGATCCAAACCGCAATCTCCACCTTCTGTTCAACCCTATTCCGATCCGGACCTCCGAACCCAAAACCATGTCCATACCCATTTACACCCATTTTCCTTCTCAAAACCTCAAACCCATTTACCTCTAAAGCCAAGCACCAATTTCATTCCCACCAGCCAACAAATGCCAAACCAAAATAAACCACATCCCATTAAATCCATGTGCCAAATAAAACATCTTTTACCCATTTACCCAAAACACCCCTCAAATAATATCAAATTTTATTTCCTTACCTCACTACCCACATGACATCACCCAAACCAAATGCATCATCTATTAATTCCTAAACTAACCCTGACCCACACCTTATACAACCTCTTACACCTTAATTCTTTAAAAAATACCCCCATGCTCCATGCCTACTATAAATGAAGATGAAGACTCATCATCAAAAAAAAGTTTTTAGATAGGAAAATTCTAGAGAGAATTATAGAGAAAATTATCCTTCGTAAATAATTTTATTTTATTCCTTTTATTTTTTTTTAGATATTTGTGAGAAATTAATTGTTGAGTGATTCAAATAAGTTCTTGTATGTAATTGAATATTGTGGAAAGATCATTTTGAATGGATGTTGCTCAATTTTAATGGAGGATTAGAGTCCAATTTTGAAAATCAAGGAGATTTCTTTGAAGATTTGTCCTCTTACCCTTTTATTTTATTTGTTTATGCCTTTGATTATTAATTTGTCAAATTTTATACTATGTTAGGCTAAATCCCCTCTCAAGGGGTGGGGTAAAACCCTTATTTGATGTTATTTTATCTTAATTAGTTTAATTACTTGAAAAGTCCCTTTGGATGTTAATTTTGATCCCTCACCCTTAGATTTAAGCCTCGAGAGAGGGTAAATGATTTTCGAGAGAAAATCAAAATTCTAGTGATAATACTCATTTTAGATTCGAACTAGAGATAGGGGTTTCTTAAGTGGGGTATTATCAATTGAATTTCAACTCTAAATTTAATTTCTAAGATTGACATAAATTTTAATTAATCGATCCTAGCGGGTGATTAATTAAAAGGAGTGTTGATTTATTTTTCTAGATATGTGAGGTGTGAAACTTAATATTCTAAAATGTTAATATTAAAATTACACTTGCGACGAGAGTTGATTTGTAGTTTTGATATTAATTTGGGAGAATTCAATTAATTAAATTAATTAATTAGAATAGCTAAAATTTGTGGTGTAATCCCACTCCTTGATTGTTCTCACAATTATTTACCTCACTTTATCTCTTATTTTTAGTTTAGACCTTAATTTTCATTTTAGTAAATTTCTAGTTAGTTTTCATCTCACACTTTAGTTTAGTTTAGTTTAGACCTCACCTCACCCTATTGTTTTAATATTGAAAAAGCTAAAAAAATTAGAAAAGTGAAAAAGGACAAAAAGAAAATAAAAAGTGAATTACAATTGAATTTGTTCCATTTGCTTTACTCCCTAGAAAGTGGATTGATACCCTTACTTACCACTCTACACTTGAGTTTATTATATTTTGTAGGTATTTGAGGGTTTGATTAGAAGGACTTTTCAAGCAACGACAAACATACGCAAAAGTTCTTTCTACCAAACCATTTAGCCTCCCTCACCAATTAGATCACCATGCTTATAGGGCCCTAGTTGCCCTCACCTTCCGGCTCAATAAGGCCCATGACCGATACCTTTCCACCCTCACCTTAGCCCTTTTTCCCACCCGCCCATGGTCCACCGATGCTTTGCATCGCGTGATGCACTTCGCCATACAGGTGCATTGACCACTTTAACCTGTTTCCAACAAGACCCGCGCTTCAGTCTTGTTTGGGGGTGATTCTCATCACCCATTTTTCTGCTGCCCCGCATTTTCATAGCTCTTATATTTAGGGTGCAAATGGTTCGGTCTGGCTGAAGACATTGAACTTAGAGCTACCGGGAGGCAACCCGCGTTTCTTGTACTAGTCTCATCCTGTTTGGGGGTGGTATTTCACATCACCCTATGATTTCTCATGCTTATGGACTTGTACACTTTTTTTCCTTCTGATTTCTTATTCAGGTTTATTATTGGCTATATCTGTCCACTTCATTAGCGGTTCATTCAAGCAAACTCTTTCCTACCTTATGCTCTCAATTTTAAAAATCATTTTACTTAACATCGAGGACGATGTTCCTTTTTGTTTGGGGGTGGGAAATTTTATCAAAATCGTGCCTCTTTTGAAAAAAAAATGAGTTTTTGAACCTGATTTTTAAAATTTCGTGCAGTTTCTTTCATCTCAATCATTGATGTGAATTTTCAATCATCCATCTTTCTAAGTCTAGGAATCAAGCTAGAGAATATTTTTTCTAAATAGCTTATGTAATACATAACAAGGCATTTTGCACCATGAATTTCTAGACTCAACAAAAATTTGCGCACTTATCACGTCATTACCTTTAGAGTTGAAGAGTACTACAATTCTAAAGACAACCTTAAGGATCACTAGTAGAGACTTTAGCCCGTAAGATTTGTGCCTTTCACCCATTTCAGAGTGTTTTACGCAATCTCCGAGTCACAAGTTGATTCAACTTCTTTTAGGTCCGCACTTTAATTATTGTATGATCTCATTATTCTTCAATTTTGGTTGATCACTGAGAACGACATCATTTTCGAGTTGTAAGAAACGCGTGTCTTGAAATTTTTCCTGATCACTAGAATTTTCATCCATACACTTACCACTTTTCCATATCTCATTTCATTTACCCATCACCCATTACCTTCCCATCCATTCACTTCACCCATGTTCTTACATATTCCCATATATTCCCCACATCATCCATATATCACTCCATTCATATACCATCATCATTTTGATAAAAAGAGTGTGATTTCAAATGTAAATGTCTTCATTGTTGGTTTGAAAAATGAGAGAAAAACAAAGAAAAAAAATAGAGAAAATAGAAAATATAGAAAAAGAAAAAAATAGAAAAATAGCAAATTATAGAAAAAAAAAAGAGAAAAGAAAATAAAAGAAAGAGAGTTTGTAGCTAGTTTTTAAATAAAGACATTTGTTCCTAAAGTATAGTACACTCTTCTATCGCATCCATCTTTTATCCATCACACATCCATCACTCGTCATTCATCCATACATCACCATCATACCTCATACCATCCTTCTCATTTAATTTCCCCCTCACCCATATACATCCACATTTTCCCCTACGTGTTCGGGCAAATGATAGTCAACGTGGTGAATAACTCGACGTTATCACTATAGTGATTAGCATTCTTTCATGAGATCATTTTTCTTTCTAATTGTTCGTTCTTTCATATGTGTGTGTGAGACGCTTGAACTTGCTTACATTTACTGACCTCCTCACACACAAGAGCGATACACTATCCCAAATCTCAAGAGTTAGTTTGAGAGAGATATATCTGTGAGATTTGAAGTTGAACCGTTGATTTCGACAAGGCAATCTAGGAATTAATTTTTTGATACTCGACCCGTTTTGACTGATTCACACTACACACGTTGAGTTCTAGGAAGGATGTGCCTTGAGCATTTACTTAGCTAAAATTTGTACACTTCTAGCTTGTATTTCTGAAAATATTTCTCATATGATGGATTGTGCGATCATTCTATGTCTAATAAGAGATTGACTTCCTTTCAATAACTAGAATACAAAAATGGAAGCTTCTATATCCAAATTATCCCGTAACATCTATAAGGTGTTATAACTCCAAGACACTGGGATAGAAAAGTCAATACGTGCGTCCTTGTGGCAGAGCACCTGGGCGATTATTAGATTCATGCAAAACAAAGAAATATGAAAAGGTTAGGGCCTGATTTTATATGATCATCATGTGAAAAAAATGCATGACAGTTATGGACAATCTACTCATCATGGATAGTGATAAGAATCTAACTACTAAATCTATAAGCATGAACACATTTTAATTATGCAATAGAATATGAATAAAATATTACTAAATAGAATTGAATTTTCTTTCTAGACAATTTCATTTCAACGTTCCATATCTATTTAGGAGACATTTTCAAAGAAGTTTAATTCATAGAGTGCTTTGCCATCAATAATATCCCACTTTAATATGAATAGTTATATTTCACAACATATAACGATTCTAAGACCGCCCTTTCAGGTTTTCGCACTAGACGCGCCCTTAAATAGTTATCATCTTCCAGGGCCTATCACCAAGACAACCTGAGCATCCTACATCGCATAATGTTGGGAAGCGGCCATATACCTTCGAGAGTGAGTCATAACCAAACCTGGAATTACCTCACTTCGAACAATAATCACGCAATATAATATAACTAGTCCCATGGCCGAGGACTATATTCGCCCTGCATTCATTAGCCAGGGGACTTCACCTCATATGCGTAACTTCCCATATGATAGAATTTAGAGAGGTGTGTATATGCAAATTTATCATTCACAAGTTATTTACTTTATTAAGTACGCATTACACTTTATCCGGAGCCATAAGCGTTTAATGTCATCATTATAGACCTTGATGTTTAATTATCCCCAATATAAATCTCCCTTAATTAACATTCCATCTATAACCCCTCATGTGCGATATTCTTCAATACAATTCTAAAAGTCGACGTTAACTCACTCCAATTCTCCTTAGGTATAAACTAGTTCATTCTAATAAATAATCATTTATCTTCCTCTAAATTAACTAACTAAATCGATTCCCGAACTAATCCCCAACTCTCATTTCTACTTAGGTTCTTAAATACCTTACTATTAGACTCTAATACTCTAGTTTTACTTCATTCAATAAGGTTCCTAAGTTCCTATCTTAAAATAAATATGATAGAAAGAATTAGGGATTTAAGAGTGAAAAACAGGGGACAGATCGATCGGTCAAGGGACATCGATCGACCGCGCCTCAGCGATTTGTCTACAAATGAATGCAGTAGGCTCAATTTGGGAAGCCCGGTCTACCGGTCCTGGGACCGCGGTCGACTGCGCTCAAATTTTATACTTATATAAGAAAGCAATAGGCTCTCCCCTGAAGGCCCGATCGACCGGTCTTGGGACCGCGGTTGACCGCACCTAGCAGACCCTCGAATTTCTCTTTTTCTACAAGATTGAATCCAAAACCTAAACTCCTTATTCTTACACTTCATTTATTCTCATCACCCAACCACATAACCACAGCAATTATACACCCCAATAAATCCATATAACTAACATAATCCATACAACTCCAAGATTCAAGGGTTCAACATCCAAAATTTATCAAAAAACCTATTATTTGTTCCCATTCTCCAATTACACAACTATCAGAATAAATTACTCACATTAAATCATATATTGGCAAGTTAGAAACTTGCCTTAAGCTGAAATCTTGGATTCCCGGGAGTTATCTGCAAGATAACAACCCAATTTCTTCAATTCTTCTCATTTCTCTTCTTTTTCTCCACAATTGTCTTTCTCTTTCTTTCTTTCTATGTTTAGGAACAAATAAGAGGAATAAAAGGGGGGTAAGACTTAAAATGTGCACCTAACACTTATTTCTAACCTTAAATGTTAATACACCATTAAAATAACTTGTAACTACACAATTAAGTCATAACTTGTCAAAAATGCCCGAAACTCCACAAATACAATATGGCACTTATTTTGAATATCTCAAATATTTCGGGAATAACTACGCCCTCTAAACTGGCATCTGAAATAATATAAATCATTTTCCAATCCCTCTTCATTTTGAACCATAATTGTCGTTTTTAGCACACGACATTACAAATTAAAACATGATGTTATTTACAATCACATAATAGTAAATATCTAAGAATCATGAAACACATCATGAATCTGTTGTAGGCATTCTAACAAAGCAAGTTGATAAGCTACAGGGCCTACTTTAACAATAATGGGAAAATGGCCTACATCCCCTTATTCCCAAATCGTGTTTTGCCTTTCATTAGTGATACCCGTACCAAAACTTGATCTCCAACTTTGAGTTCCACATGCCTTCTATTTGCATAGGTGATAAGCACCCAAAACTGTACAATTTATACTCCAAATAGACATGCTTTTGTTGCTAATTCTCGACAATATGGATCTTATGTGTTTAAATGTTTGTCATGTAGGCTTAACTGCAATTGCGGTGTCAAAAGCTACATTTCGAGGCCAATTGCAGTTAGAATGGAGTTAATTAACTTATCCCGTAACCCTAACCTACCCTAAACCTAGCCTAAACCTACCCCGAACCCCGTGTGTCTAATTTGTCCCTTTTTATTATTTTTTAGATTTTTAGTTTGAGTTATTTTATTTTTTAGGTTTTATTTTAGATTTATTTAGAATTTCTAGAATTTATTTTCCATTTTTCTATTTTATTTTTATAATTTTATTTTATTTTTATTTTTATTAGCTTTTAGTTAAGTCTTATTTTATTAGGATTAATTTTAGGAGTTTACTTTTATTTTATTATATTTTATATTTTTTAAGACTTTAATTTTCATTTAGATTTTAAGTTTTTATTTATTTTGTTTTATTTTAGTTTTTATTTAAGCATAGGATTTTATTTTTTAGTTTTAAATTTTTTATTTTTTTAGTTTGTTTTATTTTTAGTTAGATTTTATTTGAGTCTTTATTACTTTAGGTGTCCAAATTAAACACACACAAACACCATACTACCCTACACCAAAACTACACACACACACAAACTTATCCTACACCCTAATACACCCCAAACACTCGTCTTACCCTCACCATAATCCTATACACCTCACCACACCAAAACTAATCTAACCTTATCTTCTTCCTCACCACACCCACTTCTCTCTCCTCCATAGCCATACCCCTTTCTCCTCTCTCATTGCCTTAACCAACAAACCCATAAACCCAAACACCCACCTTACTTCAACCCAAGAACTTCTCCAACAAAATCCGGCAGCCCCCTTCACCTCAGGCGGCGTCGACGACACCCACCGACCAACCTAACCCCAACCGACCTCGCCGGTGACCCAAACAGAAAACCTCAATCTCCGGCGACAACTACCCCGACGCCCTTCCCATTTTCGCCTCCAACTTCCGACCACGCCACTCCGGCGACAACAACGAGTGCCCCTTAACCGCCGGCGCCGGCGAACAGCCACCGCTGGCGTTAGGCCCCAGCAGAAAACCGACCTCCCTTCGGCCTCCATTATCCGACCTCCTGCTGCCCGAAAACCCATCACTTTCAACTCGATGGCAGTCCAGACCCGGGTAGAGAAACCCGAGAGCCACCAGCCCGACCCCTGCTCACTCCAGCGTCTACCTTCGTCCCTCCAACTCCGGACGATGTTGTCCCCTACCTCGGCGCCGGAAAACCCCAATCAATAACCGACCCATACCCCTAAACAAAACCAAAGCCCATTTCCCATCTCCCATGTGAACTCCACAACCAAGCCACGACTTTTCCACCCGCATAAACCAAACAAAGAAATGCCAAAAGATCAAATGCCACGTGTGTTTAAAAACCTTTTTAACCCTTTTTTCCAAATTTTACCCCCAACTACTCTTTTAACTCAAAATACCCATAAATCATATCAATTTTTATATCCTCTCAACCCACATGTTCCTCTCACCATTTTCATGCACACTCAAGCCAATTTCCAAAAATACCCCCATGCTCCATGCCTACTATAAATGAAGATAAAGACCCCGATCTTAAAGGGAGATTTTAGATAGGAATTTTAGAGAGAGAATTGTAAAGAGATAAACACCAATTTGTAAATAGTTTTTCCTTTTATTTTTTTAGATATTTGTTGAGAATTAATTGTGAGTAATTGAATTGAATGGAAGATGATAGAGTTCAAATTGCCAATTTCAAGGAGACTTGTTGAAGATTTGTTCTCTTTCTCTACTCCTTTATTATATACGCCTTTGATTATTAATTTGTCATATTTTATACCATGTTAGGCTAAAACCCCTTTCAAGGGGTGGGGTAAAACCCTTATTTGATGTTATTTTATTTTAATTAGTTTAATTACTTGAAAAGTCCCTTTCGATGTTAATTTTGATCCCTCACCCTTAGATTTACCCCTCGAGAGAGGGTAAATGATTATCGAGAGAAAACCGAAATTCTAGTGATACTACCCATTTTAGATTCGAACTAGAGATAGGGGTTTCTTAAGTGGGGTATTATAACTTGAATTTCAACTCTAAATTTAATTTCTAAGATTGACATAAATTTTAATTAATCGATCCTAGCGGGTGATTAATTAAAATGAGTGTAGATTTATTTTTCTTGAGTTGTGAGGTGTTAAACTTAATATTCTAAAATATTATTATTAAAATTACACTTGCAACGAGAGTTGATTTGTAGTTTTGATATTAATTTGGGAGAATTCAAATAATTAAATTAATTAATTAGAATAACTAAAATTTGTGGCATAATCCCATTCCTTGATCGTTTTCACAATTATTTACCTCACTTTATCTTTTATTTTAGTGTTAGACTTTGTTTTAATTTTAGTCACTTTCTAGTTAGTTATTTTCATCTTAGTTTAGTTTAGTTTAAATCATTTCACCTCACCCTATTGTTTTAATATTGAAAAGGCTAAAAAAAATTAGAAAAGTGAAAAAGCACAAAAAATAAATAAAAAGTGAATTACAATTGAATTTGTCTCTATCTTACTACCTAGGAAGTGGATTGATACCTTTACTTACCTCTACACTTGAGTTTTTTATTATTTGTAGGTATTTGAAGTTTTGATTAGAAGGACTTTTCAAGCAACGACAAAAGAAAAAAATACACGCAAAATTCTTTTCTATCAATAGGCATAACTCTTTTGACGATCTTGAGCTATTCAGATGCGACTGCGTATGAGCTTAATCTTGGAAGAAGTATCTTGGATCATTTCAGGTCCAAGAAATTTATTATCTCCTACTTCCAACCAATAAGTAGGTGATCTACATAATCGACCATACAATGCTTCATAGGGTTCCATCTCGATAGTGAATTGGTACGAATTATTATAAGCAAATTCGATGAAGGGAATATATTATTCCCAACCTCCTTTAAAATCAAGCACACACATTCTGAGCATGTCCTCCAACATTTGGTTAACTCGTTCTGTCTGCCCATCTGTTTGAGGGTGATAAGAGGTACTCAACTTCAATTAGGTCCCCATAGCTTCTTGAAAACTTTGCCAAAAATGGGAAACAAAGATCTTGTCTCGATCAGAGACTATATTAATGGGCACCCCGTGAAGTCTAACAATCTCCGTAATAAATAGTCAAGCATAGTGAGCCGCGTTATAATCTGTATGTACCGATAAGAAATGTGTCGACTTGGTTAAACGATCGATAATTACCCAAATGGAATCGCGACCGCTCTGTGACACTGGCAATCCCGTGATGAAATCCATCGAGATGGTTTCCCACTTCCACACCGGTATTTCTAAGGGATGTAGCAATCCCGTCGGTCATTGATGATCTACTTTCACCAGTTGACAAGTAGTATATTGGGAAACAAATTCAGAAATATGACGTTTCATAACCGCTCACCAATATTGACGGCGCATGTCTTGGTATATTTTGTCTCCACCAGGATGTACTGCAAACTTGGACCCATGAGATTCTGTCATTACGGCTCGCCTCAAATCCTCTTTGTCCGGGATAATAAGCCTCCCATGAAAATGTAACCCACCCTCAGAACTTATAGAGTAGGATTCTGCTCCCTCTGTTAACAATTGGCGTATACGGTCCTGACAATCTTTGTCCCTTCTTTGGGCTTCCACAACTCTTGTCATCATCGTAGTTGTAATGGTTAGTACTGACATAAATGCCCTTGTAATAGCGTCCTCCTGGCTAAGTTCCTTCTATTTATCCTTCCTTAATCTTGCTAATTTCCCCTGGGGTTTCCGACTCAATGCATCTGCCACTACATTAGCCTTACCCGGGTGATAATGAATATCAAATTGTTAGTCTTTCACAAACTCTAACCATCGACGTTGTCACATATTCAAATCCTTCTGCGAAAATAAATATTGTAATGATTTGTGGTCCGTGAAAAGACTAAACTTCTCCCCCCAGAGGTAATGTCTCCAAATCTTCAAGGTAAAACCACTACAGCAAGTTCCAAATCATGAACTGCATATTTCTTCTCATGTGGATTTAGCTTGCGAGAAGCATAAGCGATAGCCCGATGCTCTTATTGTAACACACCTCCCAACCCTTGCAGAAATGCATTAGTATAAACCAAATATTCAACCCCCGGCCTCGGTAATGCAAGTACTGGAGCAGAAGTTAACCTATCTTTCAGCTCATAAAAAGCTAGTTGACAAGAAGCATCCGAAACAAACCTCACTCCCTTCCGAGTCAAATTTATCAAAGGGCTAGCAATATTAGAAAAGCCCTTAATAAATCGGCAGTAATAGCCATCCAAACCAAGAAAACTGTGAATTTCAGTAGGTGTCGTGGGCTGACCCCATTCCCTCATCGCAATAACTTTACTCGAATCCACCGAAATACCCTGAGCTGTCACAAAGTGACCCAAAAATTGCACTTCCGGTCGCCAGAAACCGCACTTCTCAAATTTTGCATACAATTGATGATCCCTCAACGTCTGCAAAACCAACCATAAATGCTTAGCATGATCGGCCTCCGTTTGAGAATACACTAGGATTTCATCAATAAACATGATAACAAACTGGTCCAGGAAATGTCGAAATACTCTATTCATGAGGTCCATAAACACGGCAGGAGCATTGGTTAGTCCAAAAGGCATAACCAAAAATTCTTAGGACCCATATCTAGTTAGTAACGCAGTTTTGGATACATTCGTCTCTCGTATCCGCAGCTGGTGATACCCCATCCTCAAATCTATTTTGAAGAAATACAATGCTCCCTTTAATTGATTAAACAGATCATCGATCCGAGGTAGTGGGTATTTGTTCCTGATGGTAACCTTATTCAATTCCCGATAATCAACGCACAACCGAAGGGAACCATTGCTATTCTTTACAAACAATACGGGAGCTCCCCATGGCGACGTACTATGCCTAATAAATCCCTGCTCCAACAACATTTGAATCTGATCTCTTAACTCTCTCATCTCAATAGGATCCATACGATACGGAGCTCTAGCAATCGGCCGTGTTTTCGGTGCTAAATCAATCATGAACTCAATCTCCCTACTTGGAGGCAAACCCGGTATCTCCTGAAAAACATCTGCAAACTCTCTAACAACGAAAATAGAATCTAAGGAAACGACTACATCACGAGAAGTCTCCTCCATAATACGATATAAATACGTGCTAGACCCCCTCCCCCCGAAAGAGGCATAGCCACTAAAAACATTTCTTGTCCCGGAATAGAAAAAACTATACTTTTCCCGTAACAATTTATTATTACATGATAATTCATAACCAATCTATACCCAAGATGACCTCATATCCTGCCATATCAAGGACAAGCAAATCGTCCTCTAAACACAAATTGCCAAGATTTATACCCTTTTACAAATAAAGAAAATAAGGGAACCATCACCCATAGAAGATTCAACACTAGTAAAAATACTCTCCGCAGATTTTATTAACCCCGTAGACTGAGCAAAACTTCTAGAAATAAAGGAGTGCATCGCCCCCATATCAAATAGTACACGACCCATATGTCCACGAATGAGAAACTCACCCTCAATTGCCGGCGGCGCTAGTGAGGCTGGAGGAAGCATATCATCCTATATGTGGTATACACGACCATACTGTAACTGTCCATGTTGGGGAAAGACGAATGGATTGAGCCCTGGTGGTGGTAACTGTGCCTGCTGATGTTGTGGAATTCTAGGAAATTGTCCCCCAATCAACAACGGATAAGATTTCCTATAATGTCCTGACTCCCCACAAAGAAAACAACGACCTGCCATATTTTCCTGATTACGGCTTCTGTTATTTTTGAACTGCTAGAGAAAAGTAGTTTCGGTCAAACAAAACCCAAAAGTCTGATATCCTCATTGTATCTCTTTGTTTGGGAGTGGTCATCGACTCCCACTAGTGCAATGCTACTCCAACTAATTTAAAGGTAAGAAGGATTTGCTTTCGATTCTCACTAGAGTCTGCTATACGAAGATGGCGCTGCATATTTTTTTTCCACTAATTTGCAATTACTACATGAGAACTACCATGGAATTATGGGGGATGACCCTTCAAGAAAGACTCTCTGACCCTTCCCCGTGGAGAAGGTCCCATTTGAGCTTGCACCCCTTGCGCCATCGGTTGTTGGGCTTGGGGACATTATTGAACCATGACAGTTATCGCAGCATTGGCTGCCTGGTGATTCGTCACTTTTATTGTATTTTATACCCCGTTAATTTGTACATTCTAGCATTCCCGTGCATGTATTTCCCGGTTCTTATACTCATTTATTGACTAACCCCTGAATTCATCATATATACTTTGTATGTGTCTTTATTGAGCTTTTATAGGTCTCGGGAATGCATTTTGGATTAATAACAACCAATGCAAGAGATGGAATTAAATGCAAATTAAAGCTAGTAGAACAAGTAGAGAAGGAGTAAATGAACCTTTCTTGCATTAATAACAACAATTCAACTAGTAATCAAAGCTTCACAAGTTGATAAAAACCACAAATGAACTTTGACCTAGGAGAGATAAGAGAGTGTTTTTCTATAGCACCAAATATCTAACAAAAGTAATCTATATCGACAAAAGAGGAAAAACAAGGGATATATCCCCAAAATCCCACCAAAATGGCAAACTAGTAATAAGAAGAAAGCTGGAAATGCAGGGCCGAATCGATTCGGTGCCAAATCCGAATCGATTCGGAAGTGTAGAGATTTTCTCCTGTATGAAACCGAATCGATTTGGCATTGATCGCGAATCGATTCGGGCCTGCTGGAGAAGAAAAGATGCCTATAGTGGCATTATTTCTCCCATGCTTCACCGAAACTTCCGTAAATTCTTCGTTCGAGGTCGGATTCAAGCACCGTCGGAGGCCACGCGAAGATAGGAAGAAGGTCTACAACTTCCGTGAAGAAATCGGGATCAAAACCCGAGTGCTGAAATTACCAAAATGCCCCTGACTGTGCAAGTGTCAACGGAACCTTTCCGGATCAAAACCAAACTTCCCAAAATGCATTCCCGAGACCTATAAAAGATCAATAAAGACACATACAAAGTATATATGATGAATTCAGGGGTTAGTCAATAAATGAGTATAAGAACCGGTAAATACATGCACGGGAATGCTAGAATGTACAAATTAACGGGGTATAAAATACAATAAAAGTGACGAATCACCTGGGAAACTATATTAGCTACCTCAGTGGAATTTATAGTTCCTTGCTGTGGTGGTGGAGGACCATCATCATCTTCTACCACTCTATTTCTTCTTGCAGGGCGACCCCTCGTAGGCGGCATCTGAGAAAAGAAATAATAGAATTAGAATACCATTTAGAATAATTATCTTCACAGAGAATCACAACTATTCAAAACAAAACAGTTCTAACAATAGGGCTCTATATCAAAGAACGCTACGATATAACGTGATAAGTTCGCATAGATCCTAAAAACTTTAGAACCTGATGCTCTGATACCATTTGTGAAACCCCGCTTATTAAAATAAGAGGTGGCCAACGCGATACTCCAATATTAACAGGAATCATATATGGTACATTCTTAGCATCACAGCAAAATAATAAATATATGAGATAAACACCCATTATTTTAGAAAACGGACTGTCAAAATTTTATTTATTAAGCTAAAGAAAGCATTTAAACAATCCCAATTGAAAAGAAGGTGGATATAACTAAAGATAGATAATCTATCAACCGTTATATACATCAAAACAACCGAATAAGCTGTCGGTTAATAGACACTTACAACAAGGTTACACTGAGTATTAAGGTATAACATTTCATAATATCATACAAGTAAAATACTTGGGCAACACACCAGAACGTGTAACCGATCATAACAAGAATACAAAAGATGGAAGTTTCGATATCCAAATTATCCCGTAACATCCGTAAGGTGTTACAACTCCAAGACACTAGGATAAAAAGTCAATACGGGAGTCCTTGTGGCGGAGCACCTGGGCGATTATTAGATTCATGCAAAATAAAGAAATATGAACCTATCAGGACCTGATTTTATATGATCACCATGTGAATAAAATGCCTGACAGTTACGAACAATCTACTCATCATGGATAATGATAATAATCTAACTACTAAATCTAAAATCATGAACACAGTTTAATTATGCAATAGAATATGAATAAAATATTATGAAATAGAATTCAGTTTTCTTTCTAGATAATTTCATTTCAACATTCCATATCTCTTTAGGAGACATTTTCAAAGAAGTTTAATTCATAGAGTACTTTGCCATCAATAATATCCCACTTTAATATGAATAGTTATATTTCACAACATATAATGATTCTAAGATCGCCCTTCCGGGTTTCCCCACTAGGCGCGCCCCTAAATAGCTATCATCTTCCAGGGCCTATCACCAAGACAACCTGGGCATCCTACATCGCATAATGTTGGGAAGCGGCCATATACCTTCGACAGTGAGTCATAACCACACCCGAAATTACCTCACTTTGAACAATAATCACGCAATATAACATCATCAGTCCTATGGCCGAGGACTATATTCGCCCTGTATTCACTAGCGAGGGGACTTCACTTCATACGTGTAACTTCCCCTATGATAGCATTTAAAGAGGTGTGTATATGAAAATTTATCATTCACAAGTTATTTACTTTATCAAGTACGCATTACACTTTATCTGGAGCCATTAGCGTTTAATGTCATCATTATAGACCTTAATGTTTAATTATCCCCAATATAAATCTCCCTTAATTAACATTCCATCTATAACCCCTTATGTACGATATTCTTCAATACAATTCTAAAAGTCGACGTTAACTCGCTCCAATTCTCCTTAGGTATAGACTAGTCATTCTAATAAAGAATCATTTATCTTCCTCTAAATTAACTAACTAAATTGATTCCCTAACTAATCCCCAACTCCCATTTCTACTTAGGTTCTTAAATACCTTACTATTAGACTCTAAGGGCCCGTTTGGTTCGCTACTCAGAAAACTCTATTTAAACGATGTTTTTAAACACAATTTTAAAATTCAGTTTTTTGTATTTATAATTATTAGTGTGCATTTGGTAAACTTGTTTTTAAATACAGTTTTTTGAAAATTTGACAAAATTGGCAATCATGGATATTTATATTGTATATATGTATATGTGTGCATGTGTATATATATATATATAACTTTCATATATACATGATACATGAATGTATACATACATACATACATACATACATACATACATACATACATACATACATACATCATAAATTATATACATGTACATTTAATATCATGTATTTTTAGGTATATTTAATGAGGTATATTGGGGAGTTTAACTATATATATAATGATATTGCATGTATAATTCACTATAAAATTATATACATTCATGAATTGATAATATTTTTTAATACATATGTACTATATGTATATTTTGTATTATTCCATACATTAATAATACACGTATAAAACTATATATAAGTATCATATATCTATTGATAATATTATTTAACTTCGTATTATTCCATACGTAATGTTATGTACTTGTACATATATATTTTTTATTTATAAAAATTACACACATATTAATGTATTATGTATGTATATTATATATTAAGGTATAACTACATTAAAATATTAAGAATGAATAATTTTGAGTTGAAAAATAAAAAACCGAAGTTATAAAACACCCTAAACCTGTTTTCTGAAAAACATGATTATAACACAGAAATTTTATAATTCTGTGTTTAAAAATAGGTTGCCAAACACAGATTTTTATCAGAATTGTATTTAAACACAGAAGACAGAATTATAGTTGCAAACCAAACAATCCCTAATACTCTAGTTTTACTTCTTTCGAGAAGGTTCCTAAGTCCCTATGTTAAAAGAAAGAAGCTAGAAAGAATTATGGATTTAAGAGTGAAAAACAGGAGACTGGTCGACCGGTCATGGGATCGCGGTCGATCGTGCCTCAGCGGTTTATCTACAAATGAATGCAGTAGGCTCAGTTTGGGAAGCCCTATATAAGAAAGAAATAGGCTCTCCCTGAAGGCCCGGTCGATCGGTCCTGGGATCGCGGTCGACCACGCCTAGCAGACCCTCGAATTTCTCTTCTTATACAATATTTAATCCAAAACCTAAACTCCTTCCCTTTACACTTCCTTCATTCTCATCACCCAACCACATAACAACAACAATTATACACCCTAATAATTCCATATAACTAACGTAATACATACAACTCCAAGTTTCAAGGGTTAAACATCCAAAATTTTAAAAAAAAACTACTATTTGTTCCCATTCTCCAATTAGACAACTATCACAGCAAATTACTCACATTAAATCATATATTAGCAAGTTACAATCTTGCCTTAAGTTGAAATCTCAGATTCCCGGGAGGTAGATGCAAGATCACATCCCAATTTCTTCAATTCTTCTCCTTTCTCTTCTTTTTCTCCACAATTCTCTTTCTCTCTCTTTCTTTCTAGGTTTAGGAACATAAAATAGGAATAAATGGGTTAGAAGACTTAAAATGTGCACCTGGCACTTATTTCTAACCTTAAATGTTAATATACCATTAAAATGACTTGTAACTTCACAATTAAGTCATGACCTGTCAAAAATGCCCGGAACTCCAAAAATACAATATGACACTTATTTTGACTATCTCGAATATTTCGGGACTAACTACGCCCTATAAACAGGCATCCGGAATAATATAAATCATTTTCATATCCCTCCTCATTTGAAACCATAACTGTCATTTTTAGCACACGACATTACAAAATAAAACATGATGTTATTTACATTCACAAAATAGTAAATATGCAAGAATCTAGTAAATATTATCTTTTACTCACTTAAAAATTAATCACTCCTTCCTCCAATATTTTATATAATTACCTCACGTGGTAAATTAATATAAATTCAATTACTCAAAAGTAAGGGTTATTACACCTCGAAAAGGGAATAAATGTCAATGGAATCCCTAGGTATCGTTAAGTTTACCCAGGATGGGATTTTTCATTTTTCTCTAAACTTATCCAAAGATTTATCATTAATGATGTGAACCATGTTGAAAAAGAGGAAAAGATTAATAAAAAAAAGACATAAGGAAGGAAATCTAACAAGGATTTAAGGATTCAACAAAAACAAAAGAAAAATAGCAGCAAATGCTCACACAAAAAAAATCTTGAGGGAAAAGAGACAGATAAAGTTCAGAAGGATTTGAAGTAAAAAGAAAGACGAAAAATTGTGTACCTATTTATTGGTTGCCTTGAAAAATGGGAATAATTGATTAACTGAATGAACATATCGCTACCATAGGATGAACATTTTTGGAAGCATCAGAAGACGAATGTATCATGAGAAGTTCAAAAAAGTTCAAATTATTTATAAAAATGCATTTCTCAAACAGTGCCCATGAATTTTTTTATAAGTATGGGATGTCAGTTGCCGACCAAACCCTCGAACAATGCGTCGAGTAACTTTCTGGGCTAAATACTCCATACTTTCACGCAAGCATCAAGCATGGAACATTGAGGGCTTTTGTTGTATATAAAAATTATACTCCCACATGGACCAATGATGAATGCACGCATGTTATCCAGCGTGGCAGACCAGCCTAGTTGATCGGCTTCATAGACCCTTAGTCGACTTGAATACCGACAAACTCCAAAAGGACAACCAACAAGAATATCAATATTTACTGAGAGGATAATGCCAATAAGAACTGAATTCCAATAGTTTTATTTATTTTAAATAGATGTAAATGCCTGACAGCATAAATTCAATCCATATTTAGGGTTTTGCACCGCTATAAATACAAACTAATCACTTAACTCAAAGAAAAACTCGAATCACTCATATGCACACCATACTGAGCTATTATAAACCCTACTGAATAACAACAACAGTTGACGTAGGTTATTTAACGTTCAACTACTCTAAACTCCTTGTCTCTTCTGTGTGGTTTGAGTTACTTCTCTTATTATTATTCGTGATTATAAAATTGGAGTTAGTCAATTTTTAGACATCAACACCAATATTAAAAGAATCATCGAGGTGTAGTTCTTGGCTCAGCCCAGTATTGCAAAACTAAAGGTCTTCGAATAAGTCTTTTCTATTTAAATAGGTCATAGATGGATGGATTCGACCACATATTATTTATGAGAAGATGTCGTACTAGACGATAAAAAACAAGCCCATAAGGTTAGGACAAAAGTTGCCTGTTTTTACCTATTACCTGAGGTGAAACTCTATGAGAGGTCATTCACTGGTCCTACCTTCAATGCATGCACCCAAATTATGTGGACCAGACTCTATACGAGATTCATGATGGAATTTGTGGAAGCCACATATGGGGAGATATTTGGGTTTTATAGCAATGAAGGAAGGTTATTAGTTATCGTACATGCCGAAAGATGCAGTCTCTTACATCAAAAGATGCTAAAAGTATCAAAAGTTCTCATCCATGATCCATCAGTCGACAAGTGACTTAAAGTCGTCAACTGGACTGTAACACCCCGCCCGCCCGAGGAGAGCGGAGCAGAGCACTACTGCGATAAAACTAAACTAAATCCATCAAAATCAAGTATAGAGCTTCTAAATAAAACCCGCAATATAAAAAAAAGAAACCACTAATCTCAATTATCCAATTAAATACAATAAATGTCTTTCGAAATAAATACAACTATCTAACTCGAAATAAAAATAAATCGCCAATGCTCAATACATCAATATAAATACATATCTTCTCATTTGTATTCTCGAATATTCTTACCAAAATAATCCTCGCTAGAATCATCCCAATAAGTCCATAGAGCCTAAATCTACGCTAACCTGCCAACTAAAGGAAAATATGGGGAAGTACACAATACGACAGGAAAGATGCTCAACAAATATATGCGGTGGATAAAGCGTAACAATACGAGTACGAATATTCAAATCAAATGCGAATCTCATAAGCATTTTTATCAATATAATTTCTCAACAACACATTAATCGGGTCACCAGGCCGCATCATACCGCGCCATACTTTATCAAGTAGCTAGAACACGAATCTTGGCAGGTTCCCAACCTCCGTGCCGTATTAAAATCTCATGACGACATGCTCAACACAAATATCATACCACATGAATGAAAACCAGATTCCAACAACAATTTCCACTTTCCAAATTAATTTAGCAATTCAAATAAGAGTTCAATAATCACATAAAATCAAGGGGAAAAAACACTCGTGAGATTAAGGAGCATATTGTGTAAAACCCCATACCTTAAAGCACTAAAAGTAACGAACAAGAATCTGCCTAGAAACTCAGATCACACTATAAAAATCATCTCCAAGAGTTAACACCAAAATAGTCCCAAGAACACCTCCAAAAGATAGGGTTGAATGCATAAATATAAAGGGGATAAGTGTATATAAAAAGAAGAGGAATTAAAAATATGTTTGCTGCATATTTTTGTGCCAAAAGTTGTATCTCAAAGGGTCACCCACGACCTCATTTTATAAGGAAAAACGATAAGAAGTTGAATCAAACCAAAACTCATCAAAAATCCTTGCAGCGAACGAAACGGTTGGGTCGATCGATCGACACCCTAGCGTCGATCGATCGATTGCCCAGTTATTTTGACAGTTCTTCTTAAAAATGTTATAAGGGATAAACTTCAAAAAACAATTAAAAATCCGATTTAACTCTGTTTTCGAAACCGTTTTAAATTATCATCATTAAAAATAAAATCCAACATACTTAAGCAAGAAAAATAATTTTATCAAAAACTTTATTTCCCTCTATGTTTTTGAAAATACCCCAAAAATTATGCTGGTTGTTACACTTCCCCACTAATAATGGAATTGCGCCCTCGAAATTCGCCGAAAGCCTATCTCTCAAAATCAGGCCACTACACAATCTCCAAAAATAATCTCGTATCCCAAAAATAAATTCCTCACATCTAATCTCGAAACCTAACACAAATATCACCAAAAATACACTATCTCCAAAAATAGGCACTGAACCCAAAACCCAAGTGTGACACTCCTCCTAATAAAATATCGGGTGATCAATCCTGTACCAAATTAAAACAGGAGTCTCATATGCTTCATTCTCAGCATCACTATCAAAAACCGATTTAATTACTAATAACCTATTAGGCTGGCGCAAAATTTTATTTAACTAATCTTTTTAATCAAACCATTCAATTAAAACATCCACACAGTTTCAATATAAATGAAACAAAATGAAATAAAATAACTGAACGCTCGGTTTAACATAATACAACCCAATCGAATGCCGCACTGAAAGGCGGTAAAAGGATAAATAAATACAGTTGGGTTATTAGCCAGAATGTTTCTACTGTACCTCATATCTAGATCTCAAGGATAAAAGCGTCTACAAGAAACCTGCATGCATCCACAGCTACTGCTACAAATGTCTGACTCGGAGGAATCATCATCCAGTCGTCCCTGTGCCTGAACACTTATATATATATACTAGGATGTACCCGTGCCTATGGCATGCCGATATATTTATTCTCATGATAAATGTTTACCCGGGCCAATGACCCGGTGAAAAGTTGAGACATATTTTTTGGTTTTTTGTTCACAATTTTCAGTCCGTTTAGGAGAATTCCTAAATAAGTATATAAACGTGTTTAATATTTTCTATTGGCATTTGATAACCCAATATTATTTTAAGATAAAAGAAAAAAAATACTCATAATGTTTTCAAAATTTCCTAACATGATGTAGTGTCGAAATTATTTTTTTAGGATTCACAAATCTCTAAAATATTGTCACTAATAAAAATATGAAGACGATACCCAAAATAATATACAATAGCTATTGGACCGTGTACTTCACTCCTGCAGAAATAATCTTCAACAACCCATCATCTCAAAATGCACCTAAGTTAAAATATTTTAATTTAAAAAGATTATTTAAGAAATTAGTGAATATTAATAAGAATATTCACGTACATTATTAAGAATATTACTTTCCCGCACATGTCCAAATAATTACTTTCTCGCACATGTGTCCAAATGTAAAAATAATGGAAGTGTTGTTTAGGGGGAATCACCTGTGTACAACAACATCACATAATCCTATTTTTAAAATGGCATAGAAAATTCATTACCCAACAGCTAGTTAGATATGTATAATGCCTACAAAATGAGAGATTCTTCTAATCTTTGAAGATTCCCTCTATTTTAACCCACTATCTAATCTCATAGAGTATCACTCTCCACAAGGTTATAAAATATTAACCACCTAGACATTCATTTTCAGAGATAAAATATCTTCAGACTTGGTTCCTTCTGACCTAAGATTAAAAAAAAAAAAAACTTGAATAAAAAGTTACATCACTTTGCATTTCCAATGTATATCATTTTTAAAATACATTTTCCTACAAAAATATTGCATCAAGTGACAATAATAGGGGCATATACCAAATAGGCCCTCTGTGACACCCCGCCTAATTAAATACCGGGCGATCACTCTTTTATTAAATTAAAAATCAAGGTGAACAATTGGTTCATTCTTAGCATCACTGTCGTAACAATAAACTTTTCCAAATTAACACCCTAATTAATTAAGCTAAGTGTCAAACCATTTTTAACCTTTCTAACCAAATTGTATTTTTAAAGAAAAACTTATTTATTTAATTAGTAACAACATTTTCAATAAGTAAGAATCATACAACAATCATCCTGGAACATAATCCAATTACTTTAAACATTCAACATCCAAAATCCCAACATTTAAAACTAAATGTACAACATACATGCTGAATAAATCCCAAAGTAACAGTACTAGAAATAACTAAAATACAAATATCCCAACAGAACAGATAAATAGTGGAAACTGAGAATCATAGGAGTGGAAACAAGTAAATGAAATAGTCTAAGTAAGTGGCCTGCAACTCCCACCTAAGCTGCAACACGTTCCTTCCAAGGGATCCTAAGCAAGACGCCCCTATGGCTGGGCACTTGTAGTACATACATATATATAGATACAAGAGAGAGAGAGAGAGAGAAACGGGTCAGAGCCCGATAGTGTATATGATTTAAAAATTGTTTAGCAAGTATTTAAATTGATACAGGCCAATGCAACAACATATTAGTGCGACACTCTCTTGAGAAATTATCACCTCTCTTCTAATGTTCACACCTATCGCACTAACCCTCCCAGTGGTCTAACTCATCATATATCATGTTGTCCTTTCCCAATGGTTTAACTTATCTTAGGTTATTCACATAATTCAAAATTTAACGATTCAATTGTTTGAAAAGAATATTTCAATTAGTAACCAAAGTTCTCATTTTAACTTTTTTAATCAATAAAGTTTTCCAGTGTCATATTATACTATCTCAAAACAAGTATTTATAATTTGAGTCATCAACCATGTCCTACATATCAAATCACAGTAGGCAGTTCCAGATTTCAAAATTTCATATATATATTAACCACTCGTAAACTATATATATATATATATTATAACAGCACCCCAAAATAAAGCTATGGTGCGGGCATACTCTACTATCCAAACCCCATATCACTCATATTAAGGGGAATACAAATTCGGAATCACTCTCGAATTGTATTAACACATACTCAAACAATAATGAGGCGAAGCATAGATTCCAAGTCTCTAAGAGGATGGCATATGTCTGCGACTCTTAGGATCGTCTGAACTATCACTGCGATAGCCTGTACCAAGGATATCTATACACACAAACAAGATGAGGCAAAGCTTAGATTCCAAGTCTCTAAGAGGATGGCACATGCCTGCGTCTCTTAGGACCGTCTGAACTATCACATCGATAGCCTGTACTAAGGATATCTATCTTCTAGGGTACAAGTCAATATCCCCCATAAAGGTCCCATCGAGATAAGACTGTCCCAGCGCGGAAACCTCAGGGATAGCAAGTAGCGTGGGCATGATTTTCACACATAGATAGTATATGCATACACAAACATATAACTATACTAATATTACCATATCAATAATGGGTATATTCTCAATTCCCATAATTACGACATTTGTATTTATTTCTCATTATTTAGTTATCACGTATAACCATTCACATCTTACTTTAATTTGAGGAACTTTTTCACTTACTACATAACGCTCATGGATTCTATCCTCCCAAGTATAAAATTCAGTAGGTATACACATTTGTCCCAAAGTAACTCTCTTACGTGTCTCTCTCTTTAAATCATAAATTCACCGACCCTTATGTAATTATCCCAAAATACAATCTTTGCCCGACATCAAGGGTCCCAAAATCTATTCACACGTCCTACTGGTCTTCCCTATCTCCCAAAATATTTTATTTAGGATGCCCAAGAATTATCTCACAATAAATTGAATTTAACTCATTTAAAAGGAAATAGGAGTCTTCCAGGAGGGGTCGATCGATCGAGGTCTGGGGCTCGATCGATCGAACCTTCGATCGATCGAAGCTCTGGGCTCGATCGATCGATCAAGCAGGTATTACGATTTCTGCAGAATTGCAGTTACGGTTTCTAACACATTTCTTCATCCAAATCCATATTTTTCAATCCCAAACATCTCAAAAATTGTACTACCAACATTATATCATCCTACTAGGTATTTCCAACGTGAAGCATGAGGAATTCTATCATTATACATGGATTAACCAACCAAAAATCATTATAATTATCAAGAACCCTTGAATTCTCTTAAACATGGTTCTAACAAGTATTTCCAGAAATTTCCTTCTTGTAAACCTCATAATTTCGTGGGTAATTCCTCTACATGGCAAGGGTTTCCAGAATTATCAATTTATTCATCACTACATGCAATTTCCTAACTCATATCTTAGGTTTCTTCAATTAAAACTCGTTCTAATTACTCCTACGCTAATATGAAAGATGCACCAACGAAATAAGCAAGCTAAACACTTGCCTAGGATTTTTGGTGTTCTGATTTGCAGATGATTTTGGTGTGGTTGCGTTGTCCGTTGCGCGATCTACGCGTTGGTGGTGGTGGCGGTGCAAACGGATGGATTTTGGGCCTTGAATTTGCCTTGAGAGCTCTCTCCTACCTCTCCTATGGCCGTTATTGTTTTTGTGTTTTCTAACCCTAGCTGACTAACCTAAATGGCTGATAAAGATTACTGATTTTCGTGGGTTTAATTACCCATAATTGCGAAATATCCAAAACGCCCTCCCGGAGTACTAATTAGGCCTAAAAACGCCCCGAGACCCAAACTAAACCCCTGGGTACACTTTTCTGACTATCTCGACCCTTCCGGACACGTTGGAGCACTCAAAACGACCATACGAAAGACTTATAAAATATTCACTTTTATTTATCAAAGTTTAGTCCCGACGCGACACGGGCGCGTCCCGACTAAATTTCCAAACTTGTCATTTTATTCACTTGTGACATTCAATATAACCAATATTACATATTACTTTGCTCATTAGTAATATTCAACAAATTTCCCATAATTACTAACTCTCGTCACGTTAATAATTATAACATAATTAATTTCCGGATTTTTATTAAATAATTAACTCACATTAAATTTAATAAATCCCCAAATTAATATAGCATAAAAATACGGGGTATTACATACTTCCCCCCTAATAACGGAATTTCGTCCCGAAATTCAGAAAACAAGGCATACCTGGTAAGAACAAATCTGGATATCTCTCGCGCATATCGACCTCGCGCTCACAAGTGGATTCCTCCATATTATGATGCTCCCACTGGACTCGCACAAGTGGAACTATCTTCGACCTCAATCTCCTCTCACTATAGTCTAGGATAGCCAGTGGTCTCTCCTCATAAGAGCTGTCAGGCTGTAAGTCTATCTCATCTATCGCAATGTGAGTATGGGCCATATCATCCCGAAGATACCGTCTCAACGACGAGATGTGGAGTACATCGTGAATGCGATGTAAATGCTCTGGTAGTCCCAATCTGTATGCTACCGGCCCAATCCTCTCGATGATGGGAAATGGTCCCACGTACCTCGGGGCCAATTTCCCTTTCTTCCTGAACCTCATCACTCCTTTCATAGGAGATTCACGCAGTAACACTTGGTCCCCCACATTAAACTCCCGGAAGAATCGTTTCGCATCGGCGTAGCTCTTCTGCCTGTCCTGAGCTACTCGAATGCGACTCCTGATCATCTCAATCCTCGTGGAGGTTTCTTGAATCACCTCTGGTCCTAGCAACTTGTCATCCCCCACCTCGAGCCAACAAGTTGGAGAACGACAAGGCCTTCCATACAGAGCCTCAAATGGATCCATACCAATCGTAAACTGATAAGAGTTATTATAAGCAAACTCTATCAGTGGAAGATGTGTCTCCCAACCTCCTCCAAAAATCAAGATCACACATGCGTAGCATATCCTCCAACATCTGATTAGTACACTCTGTCTGTCCATCAGTCTGTGGGTGATAAGCTGAACTCAACCTCAACTCAGTACCCATAGCCTCCTGAAAGCTTTCTTAAAAACGTGACATGAAAATCTTATCCCTATCTGACACAATATTCAGGGGCACCCCATGTAATCTGACAACCTCAGCAAAGAACAACTGAGCATACTGACCCGTGGTATAGTCTGTCCGCATCGGCAGAAAATGAGCCACCTTGGTCAAACGGTCTACAATCACCCAGATAGAATCGTGGCCCCGCTGTGATGTAGGCAACCCTGTAATAAAATCCATTGAAATACTCTCCCACTTCCACGTGGGTACTTCCAATGGCTGAAGCAATCCTGACGGTTTCTGATGGTCCACCTTCCCCAGATGGCAGGTAGAACATTTGGACACGAACTCAGCAATGTCCTTCTTCATCCCACTCCACCAGTATTGCCTCCTCATATCCTGGTACATCTTATCTCCTCCAGGATGTACTGCAAATCGGGACCCGTGAGACTGGGTCATCACTGCATGACGTAATTCTTCTCCTTCTGGAACCACTAATCTCCCATTAAACCTCAAACCCCCATCAAAACAAACAGAGTAGGACTTAGCACCCTCAGCTAAAAGTCGTACAATCTTCTCCTGGAAAAACGGGTCTGTGGTTTGGGTCTGTATTACCCTCATAACAATCTCGGGTGTGACTGTCATAACAGATATGAAGGAACGGGCTACTGCGTCCTGGTGGCCTAAGTCCTTCCACTTTGCTTTCCAGACGTCCGCTACCTCATTTACCGGTCTACGGTTCAACGCATTAGCAACTACATTGGCCTTCCCCGGATGATACTGTATGTCAAACTGATAGTCCTTCACAAACTCTAACCATCTGCGCTGTCGCATATTCAGCTCTCGCTGAGTGAATAGATACTGCAGTGACTTGTGGTCTGTGAACAAGCGGAATTTCTCCCCCAATAAGTAGTGCCTCCATATCCTCAATGCAAAAATGACCGCTGCTAACTCCAGGTCGTGGGTGGGGTAATTCTCCTCATGCGGCTTAAGCTTGCGGGAGGCAAAAGCTATAGCCTTCTCCTCCTGCTGAAGTACTCCCCCAAGTCCCCGTAACGAGGCATCGGTGTAAACCAGGTACTCCGCACCCGACTTCGGTAAAGCAAGGATTGGCGCTGAAGTAAGCTTGTCTTTCAGCTCGTCGAAAGCCAACTGACAAACATCATCCCAAACATATGGTACCCCTTTACGAGTTAGGTTCGTCAATGGACCCACTATTTTGGAGAATCCCCGAATGAATCTCCTGTAGTATTCGGCTAACCCCAAGAAACTACGCACTTCCGTCGATGTCGTGGGCTGTCCCCATTCCCTCACCGCTGACACTTTACTCGGGTCAACTACAATCCCTTGCTCAGAAACAACATGGCCCAAAAACTGTACTTCTCACAACCAGAGTCCACACTTCTCGTACTTAGCATACAACTGACGCTCTCGTAAAGTCTGAAGAACCTGCCTCAAGTGCTCGGCATGCTCCTCCTCGGAGTGTGAATATATCAAAATGTCATCTATGAAGACGATGACAAACTGATCCAAGAACTCTGAATAATCGGTTCATTAAGTCCATGAATACGGCTGGAGCATTTATGAGACCAAATGGCATCACTCTGAACTCGTAAGACCCATATCTCGTCAAGAAGGCAGTCTTTGAAACATCTTGCTCTCTAATACATAGCTGATGGTATCCCAACCTCAGATCAATCTTCGAAAAGAAAGTTGCTCCCCTCAGTTGGTCGAACAGATCATCGATTCGAGGCAACGGATGCTTATTTCGTATCGTGACCTTGTTCAACTCCCGGTAGTCCACACACAACCTCAGTGAACCATCTCTCTTCTTCACAAACAGAACTGGAGCGCCCATGGTGAGGTACTCCTGCGAATGAAGCCTTGACCTAACAGCTGCTCTATCTGATCTCGTAACTCTCGCATCTCCGTCGGAGCCATACGGTATGGAGCGCGTGCTATAGGTCTAGTATCTGGCAATAAATCTATAACAAAGTCTATCTCTCGACTGGGGGGTAGGCCTGGTTTTTCTTTAAACACATCGGAATACTCACGAACAACTGGAATTGAGTCTAACGGAATCACAACCTCCTTAGAGGTATCCTCCTCTATATAATACAAATGAGCGATCGAACCTCCCTCTGGGCGAGGCATCGCCACTACACACATCTCTTACCCCGGAATGGTAAAAACAATGCTCCCACCGAAGCAATCGATTATGGCTCTATAAGCTGCGAGCCAATCCATACCAATAATAACATCATGCTCATGCATATCTAAGGCTAACATGTCTGCAGGTAATACCAAACTAACAATCTCTGCCCCCACTCCCCGGCATATAAAGAAAAGTGAACCATTCCCCAGTGGTGAGTCTACCTACGTTACAGTGCTCTCTACTGTGGTTAATAACCCTAAGGTCTTCGCATAATATGTTGCTATAAAACAATGCGTTGTCCCAGTAACAAACAAAATTCGACCCAAAGTCCCATGGATAGGAAACATACGCCAAATCGCGGGTGGTGCCTGTGGGGCGGCTGCCTGGTGGACATTATAGATATGTCTGTATTATAACTACCCCTGCTGCACTGGAGCTACTGAAAAGGTTGGTAGGGCTGGTACCTGAGCTGGTGCTGGGAGAGCGACTGGAAAAAATGGCCCCTTTGGATCATTACGGGCACCCTGCTGCTGTGGGGCCCTAACACCCTCTGGGAAATCCTGGCGTTTATGGCCATGCGTGCCACACACAAAACATCGGCCTCCGAAGTTACTCCCCCTCTGACCCTGCTGCTGTCGGTGCCAGCCTTGCTGACTTGGGACTTTATTCCTCTTTAGAAACTGCTTCATTTTACCACGTTGTTGACTAGAACTGACTCGGTCTTGGGTAGTTTGTTGTCGCAATTTCGGGGTCTTCGCACATTTGTCAGCTTTAGTCACATGCGTTTGGTTAACCTCTCTAGGTCTTTTGCCTCTTTTAAGTTGTATGTTGTGTTCTTGGTATTGTAAAACCGCAGTGGTAACTGCTTGTGCCACGATACCTGCTAACTCGGCGGTTGATATTCTCTCTGGGGATACCTGAGGTGTGAGTCGATCTTCCTCGTTGACTCCCTTAACCGTTTTAGCTAGTTCTTATTGACGGTCCATCTGAAAATTTAAATAAATTTGGATGAGTTCATCATTCAAATAAACAAATCTCAGAAGCACGAATTCCCAATGTATAGAGATGAACACAACATTCCCAGTATTTAGGGCTCTATATAAAAGAAAGCAACGCTGAAAGCATAATAAGCCGCACAGATCCTAAAGGACACTAGAACCTGATGCTCTGATACCACCTGTGACACCCCGCCTAATTAAATACCGGGCGATCACTCCTTTATTAAATTAAAAATCAAGGTGAACAGTTGGTTCATTCTTAGCATCACTGTCGTAACAATAAAATTTTCCAAATTAACACCCTAATTAATTAAGCTAAGTGTCAAACCATTTTTAACCTTTCTAACCAAATTGTATTTTTAAAGAAAAACTTATTTATTTAATTAGTAACAGCATTTTCAATAAGTAAGAATCATACAACAATTATCCTGGAACATAATCAAATTTTAAACATTCAACATCCAAAATCCCAACATTTAAAACTAAATGTAAAACATACATGCTGAATAAATCCCAAAGTAACAGTACTTGAAATAACTGAAATACAAATGTCCCAACAGAATAGATAAATAGTGGAAAGGGCGACACATGCCCCAATAAATGAGAATCATAGGAGTGGAAACAAGTAAATGAAATCGTCTAAGCAAGTGGCCTGCAACTCCCACCTAAGCTGTAGCACGTTCCTTCCAAGGGATCCTAAGCAAGACGCCCCTGTGGCTGGGCACCTGTAGTACATACATATATATATATACAAGAGAGAGAGAGAGAAAAACGGTTCATAGCCCGAGAGTGTATATGATTTAAAAATTGTTTAGCAAGTATTTAAATTGATACAGGCCAATGCAACAACATATTAGTGCGACACTCTCTTGAGAAATTCTCACCTCTCTTCTAATGTGCACACCTATCGTACTAACCCTCCCAGTGGTCTAACTCATCATATATCACGCTGTCCTTTCCCAATGGTTTAACTTATCTTAGGTTATTCACAGAATTCAAAATTTAACGATTCAATTGTTTGAAAAGAATATTTCAATTAGTAACCAAAGTTCTCATTTTAACTTTATTAATCAATAAAGTTTTCCAGTGTCATATTATACTATCTCAAAACAAGTATTTACAATTTGAGTCATCAACCATGTCCTACATATCAAATCACAGTAGGCAGTTCCAGATTTCAGAATTTCATATATATATTAACCACTCGTAAAATATATATATATATATTATAACAGCACCCCAAAATAAAGCTATGGTGCGGGCATACTCTACTATCCAAACCCCATATCACTCATATAAAGGGGAATACAAATTCGAAATCACTCTCGAATTGTATTAACACATACTCAAACAATATTGAGGCGAAGCATAGATTCCAAGTATCTAAGAGGATGGCATATGTCTGCGTCTCTTAGGACCGTCTGAACTATCACTGCGATAGCCTGTACCAAGGATATCTATACACACAAACAAGACGAGGCAAAGCTTAGATTACAAGTCTCTAAGAGGATGGCACATGCCTGCGTCTCTTAGGACCGTCTAAACTATCACATCGATATCTTTTACCAAGGATATCTATCTTCTAAGGTACAAGTCAATATCCCCCATAAAGGTCCCATCAAGATAAGACTGTCCCAGCGCGGAAACCTCAGGGATAGCAAGTAGCGTGGGCATGATTTTCACACATAGATAGTATATGCATACACAAACATATAACTATACTAATATTACCATATCAATAATGGGTATATTCTCAATTCCCATAATTACGACATTTGTATTTATTTCTCATTATTTAGTTATCACGTATAACCATTCACATCTTACTTTAATTTGAGGAACTTTTTCACTTACTACATAACGCTCATGGATTCTATCCTCCCATGTATAAGATTCAGTAGGTATAAAATTTTTTCCCAAAGTAACTCTCTTACGTCTCTCTTTCTTTAAATCATAAATTCACCGACCCTTATGTAATTATCCCAAAATACAATCTTTGCCCGACATCAAGGGTCCCAAAATCTATTCACACGTCCTACTGGTCTTCCCTATCTCCCAAAATATTTTATTTAGGATGCCCAAGAATTATCTCACAATAAATTGAATTTAACTCAATTAAAAGGAAATAGGAGTATTCCAGGAGGGGTCGATCGATCGAGGTCTGGGGCTCGATCGATCAAACCTTCGATCGATCGAAGCTCTGGGCTCGATCAATCGATCAAGTAGGTATTGCGATTTCTGCAGAATTGCAGTTACGGGTTCTAACACATTTCTTCATCCAAATCCATATTTTTCAATCCCAAAGGTCTCAAAAATTGTACTACCAACATTATATCATCCTACTAGGTATTTCCAACGTGAAGCATGAGGAATTCTATCATTATACATGGATTAACCAACCAAAAATCATTATAATTATCAAGATCCCTAGAATTCTCTTAAACATGGTTCTAACCAGTATTTCCAGAAATTTCCTTCTTGTAAACCTCATAATTTCGTGGGTAATTCCTCTACATGGCAAGGGTTTCCAGAATTATCAATTTATTCATCACTACATGCAATTTCCTAACTCATATCTTAGGTTTCTTCCATAAAAACTCATTCTAATTACTCCTACACTAATATGAAAGATGCACCAACGAAATAATCAAGATAAACACTTGCCTGGGAATTTTGGTGTTCTAATTTGCAGATGATTTTGGCGTGGTTGCGTAGTCCGTTACGCGATCTACGCGTTGGTGGTGGTGGCGGTGCAACCGGATGGATTTTGGGCCTTGAATTTGCCTTGAGAGCTCTCTCCTACCGCTCCTATGGCCATTCTTGTTTTTGTGTTTTCTAACCCTAGCTGACTAACCTAAATGGCTGATATAGATTACTGATTTTCGTGGGTTGAATTACCCATAATTGCGAAATGTCCAAAACGCCCTCCCGGGGTACTAATTAGGCCTAAAAACGCCCCGAGACCCAAACTAAACCCCCGGGTACACTTTTCTGACTATCTCGACCCTTCCGGACGCGTTGGTGCACTCAAAACGACCATACGAATGACTTATAGAATATTCACTTTTATTTATCAAAGTTTAGTCCCGACGCGACACGGGCGCGTCCCGACTAAATTTCCAAACTTGTCATTTTATTCACTCGTGACATTCAATATAACCAATATTACATATTACTTTGCTCATTAGTAATATTCAACAAATTTCCCATAATTACTAACTCTCGTCACGTTAATAATTATAGCATAATTAATTTCCGGATTTTTATTAAATAATTAACTCACATTAAATTTAATAAATCCCCAAATTAATATAGTATAAAAATACGGGGTATTACACCCTCGAACTTTTTTTAATACACGTTTAGTCCAAGTCTTTTTATTTTTCACCAAAAAGTCCTTTAGCATGCCAAAAAGACTTTATCACGCTGCTGGCACATACCATTAAAGATAAGAGAATAAGGGACTTTTTGGGACAAAATAAAAGGCTTGGACTAAATGTGTATTAAAAATATTTGAAGAACTTTTTGGTATTTGATCCAAAATAATACCCCTACGCAAATTGATATGTATGTGCCCCACTAAGACCTAAAAAATAGTTAACATATTTTCAATAATAAAATAATCCCATGGGATATGGTCATTACATCAACACATGTAGAATAAATTTTGATAACATAATATTTAGTCAAATCACAAAGATAAAATATATTTTAAAATCTCAAAGCAAGTTTGATCATAAGTTTACATCACAACATGGGAACAAAATTAGAGTAATATAAAGAATCTAATATTGGAAAACAAAACATTAGAGAAAAACTTGTTTTAAACCATTCCTCTGTCTTTTTTTTAACAAAATTTGGCCAGGAATGACCAAATTCGAGATATCAATATAAAGAGTTTTGATAAAATATAAATATAAAGATATATACAAATGCTATATGGAATATTGTATCTTATAAAGATATATTCAAACTATGTTTGTATGGGGATCATGATAAGTGAAAATGTCTCTCTTAGGCATTCAAACAAAGAACAAAGAACAATAAACTTGTCCAAATATACGACGTGGTCAGTCCAAAAAAAATAGTTCTGCAAAACTACTTGTAGAAAACAACAACAATATACTAATATAAGTCTGAATATAACACATGCAAGACATCAAAAAAAATTCTTTAAAATAGATAACAAATGTGAGATTTACACAAATAATTTCTTGTTCAAGAAAGATTATTTTGCAGAAAATAATCTACAAATTATCTTGTAGAAAATATATTTTTCAAGAAATTAACTTTTTAAAGTGTGCAAAACCGATTCTAAACTATAAGAGTATTACTTAACATTTTTAATCAGTACCAACAATTAACACACAAAATTAACTTCAAAAAAGACCTAACCCGTAACAATATAAACCGGGTGCACAATATAGGTATATAAAACAAAAGATAAATCATAAAAATACAAAATATCTCCAACAAACAGGGTTATGAGACCAAATCTGGCCAACTCAGTATACGAAACCAAATCTAACCAAAAACTATAGGATTTTCAATTAGATTTAACCAACAGAGAGGGATGAGACATCAAGATATAACCATCACTTATGATATTCAACGAGTAGTTAATAAAGAATGTTAAACACATATAACCAACGGATCTAAACATGATTATAAAATGATTGGAATATAATGAAAATTTGGATAATCCAAATCCATGGGCATTGACAACTGCTTCATATTTTTCCATTCCTACTTCTTCCCTGTCATCACATTCATCAGCTTAAAAAGCATTGGCAGCCCTTGCACCCCCGCCCCAGTCTTCACCCCCAACGGACTCATATATCTGTGCTCGTGAGAGAGAGAGAGAATAAAATAAACAAAGCTTAAATCTGAATAAAAGTAGAGAGAGTGAGAGGATGAGGATTAAATAATTCCATAATTACATGTTTAACCCTGTAGATTCTTAGCTATAATCAAAACAACAAAAAATAGTTAATGATGAAATCCATCTGCAAAAGTGATCAGATTTGCAAAAGTGAAATCCAGCTGCATGTTTTAAGGAAAAAAAACCCTAAAAATTTCCTTTGTCGGCCCCAACCATGGAAACTGATCCCCCATTAACCTTTTCTCAAAACGGGTCGAATCGAGCGATGGATGGAGATTCAGGAAACGAGGCGGACCTTGGATCTTGGATCTTTGCTTCCATTTTTTGCATGTCACGGATGAATGAACATACAACTCCTGCAGTTTAAAGCCTTGGGTGAAGCTTGATGCTAGTGTGAGAGAGGGAGAGAAAAAGACTTGGGGCGAAAGATTATCAACCCACCTACCAAGAGAGATGATAGAGAGAGAGAGACTTTGAGAGATATCAGATCTGAGAAACTGAAAATGTGAATGCCCGAGATCTAAAAAATGTGAACCCATTAACATTGAAAATTTGAATGCCATAAAGAGAGAGATCAGATCTGAGAGGGCATCAAAGTCTCATCGCCACTCCTACCGACCTAAAAAATGATACAAACTCATAAAGAATTTTACTGGGTTTTGTGGGTACTCAGATTGCAGAGCTCACACCTTAAACAATGTATTCAGATTGAAAATATTGGGCACTCAGATTGAAAATATTGATTTCGTGGGTACTCAGATTGATTTCGTGGGCACTCAGATTGAAAATATTTGGTTTTACACAAAATCTCAATAACTCTCATGGGGTTTACAAATCTCCCACCTGACACCGTCCCACCTAACAATCAGCAAGAGAGAGACCTACAGTGAGAAAGTGTGGGAGTTTTTGCAGAAAATGAATGTGACTTGCTGAACGAATGTGAGAGGAGAGAAAAAGAAAGTACGAAAAAAATTCAAATTAATGTGATGAACCATGTTTCTCGAGCCATGCATAAGTGATGAATGTGACTTTATACCGTCCTATTTCTCAAGACTTGTGTTTTTTGATCCTTGTGATCATCCTCCCTTTGCACTCCCATATTAAATCTAAATCGTCCACGTGTTATAAGATCAAATTCTCAATATTCAATCTCAGTCGTCCGTTGATAAAGACAAAACTTATCAACTTTTGATCTCAGCCATTAATTGGCAAGGGCAAAAAGTCCCTCCTCCTTTATTATATATATATATATATAAAGTAAAAGGAGAGGAAAAATAGATAAACGAGAAGAGACCGAGTTTTGAAAAATATTTTGTAAGTGCATAAATGCTATATTTAAAAAAAAATATGCTTTACCTCATATTTAAATTCGTATCGCACTCCCATGAGATACCCCTCACCCCTCTTCTAATAGTGCACACCTATCGCATACCTAGAACAACCTATTTAAGATACCCTGCCTAACTAATCCTTTTTACCCAAAACACTAAAAATCCTAACTAACCCGAGTACTAGGGGCTTAACTTCTCCCCATTCCTAATATGGCGCTACGTTCGTGCGTGGGGTGTCTCGCGAAGAGAAATCCAAACAAGGAACCCCCCCGATGCACTACTACCTGGAAATATTGACCATCGAGATCCATTAGACCCTCAGCACATAACGCATATATATAGTCATATAAATCCATACACATAATGCTCACTTTAATATACAAATCACAAATTAAGTCCGGATAAAATCTCCCGAAATGAGAATAAATCCTTATTCATTTTTCTCTTTACACTAGTTAGAGATATATGATATCTTTTCCTCATATACGGGCAATATATTATACACAACAAGTATAATAACCATCCCATCTAGCTATAACTCAAGGATGCGATCTCTCAATGCTATCATCTTCCAGGGAATCACTCATATAGCATCCTGGGTACCAGTGGTCGGACTCTCACACCGACTTGGTAAAAACCAAATTACAACATATGGGAAGTGGTCGTAGTTCCTCCCCGAAAATGAGACGAAACATATCCACCACGTCTCACCCCTAATAAAAATTACACAATTTAAAATGGACGTAATGACCTGGGGACTATATGCTCCTTGCTCCTCAAGCCAGGGGCCCCAACCACATCGTGCAACTTCCCATGATAGCATTAGAGGGGGTATGCTTCACATAAATATAATATTCACAGACCGATATATATTTATTCATAACATCACATATATATACTGTAATCACATTGTATATATATAATCTACATCACTTTTTCAATATATATATATATATATATATATATATATATACGTAGCTATAATTGCCAATCTCCTATGGCGGTAGCCAATAACCCCGAATGTTCCCATTCGTAATAATATTTATGTAATCACACTCTTACAATAGTAAACCCAAAAGTATTCTCTCACTTGATATATAACTTGTACCTTAATTACTCTTAAGGATTTATGTACTTTCCGAACATACCAATTTATATTAATTAAATAACTATACTCTAAACTTATTTAATTCCCATAGGTGTCGCGCCTATAATAATAACCGTCGTCAATAGACGTAACGGGTAATGGCTAAAGCATCTTAGCCCCTATCCTCAATTTCCATCCTATTCACATCCTGGGATTTATTCCGAACACGTAGGCGGCACATAAAAATATTTCTACACACACAATTATCTAAAAATAATCATCGGTCGAAAAATTCCCCTCGTGTTGCTAGTTCCGAACACCCATAATTAACTAAGTCATGGATTCTATTTTCTATGTACCCAAAATTTACATTTTGTTCAAAAAATAATTTGGAGGTCCCCACTCTATTTTAGGAAACTGAAATATTAAACTCCCCAATTTATTTTCCTCAAAACCATTCCTTTTTGTGACACATTTTTGCACTCTCCAAGTCCCGAATGTAACTCCCTCAATTGACTAGGAATACATTCCCCTAGGGGGTATTCATTTCCTAGAACAAACAAGATAAAAACCATAAATGTGGGAATTCATCCCATTTAAATTAAGAAAGCCGAAATTGCCAAAATAACTGTTGGATCGATCGATCATCCCTTGGTCGTCGATCGATCGATCAAACAGTGCAGCTTCTTCTTCGACCCCTATTTCGGCCATTAACAAACCTCAAACCCTTTTATCTCTACTCCCAACCATATATAATCCCAACCAACTACATTTATTCAAAGAAAAGAGGTTCTAATAATCCTAGAACCAAGAATCAACAACTAATTTTCGTAAATTTCTAAATTTCTCAAATTGAATATTAATCGAGTTTTATCCGTTCAATCTTCCGAAACACCTATTTGATTCTTGAAAACCTAATCCCAAAATCATATAGTTTGTTATTACCAATTATGATATGAGATGTATGCTTAAAATGAATAAAGCAAGTAAACACTTGCCTCGTGGATAAAATCCAACGACCTCGAGTCGAATCCCACGGAATTTGGTCAGAAATCCTCTTTTCTTCTCTCTTTTATCTCTTCCTTTCTTCCCCTCTTCTTTTCTCTATTTTCTCCCACTCTCTTGTGTCTTATAGGGCAAGAATGAGGGATTATCCCTATTAAACCCAAAAATCACTCGTTTACTCATTTACGAGTCCCTACTGGTTCAAAAATTCTCGAAATCCAAACACTACTCTCGGATACTCTATTTTGATTATCTCGGCCATTCCTAAACCAACCTCACACTCGAAATTTCCATTCGAGGTACTTAACTACAGTTCACTAATTAAACCCAATACATTTCGATACGTCTTTTTCTAGTTAAAATATTATCCTTTGTCGCTTTATCGAATTACGACATATAATTAAGATAGTCTAACTCATTTACTTAGTCTCAAAAGTAAATGTAACACACCGATAAAAATCAAATGTTCATAAATCCCAAAATTAATATTCACAGAATTTCCCCTAATCTCCAAATTACACCTATTTATGAAATTTAATTATCCCTAAAAGTACGGGGTGTTACATACCCCTCACAACGAAATTTGATCCTCAAAATTTGGATATAACCTACACCACCAACTTAGGATGGATAATTACACTACGTCCTAGTATACCAATGTTAAAAGGTACTAAAACAATGGTCCCCTACCATATACTCCTTCTCGATACCCACCTATCTTAAGGCTTATACTCTAATGCGCTAGCTTAACCATAAGCTCATCTACATCTCTACATTGTAACGCACTACCTCGGTAGTAAAATCACTATAACAATGACAAGTTGCACCTAGTGCTTCTATAATCGTGTCTAAAGAAAGTGAGCCTATAAACACCGCTCGAACATAAAAATCTCACCAGATAATCATGACTCTAAGCGTCCGTTCATCTATATCTGGACATCTAATTTCCCCCCAAAGGAAATTACACTAACGCTTGACTACACCCGTCAGTCTCACCACTTATCTCAGGTGTCCAAATTCTTATCGCACCCATACAATTAGATCATCGCGTGCCTCCTTCGACGTAGCATCCAACTCACTCCAAATCCATTTATGACTGCCTTATGGCATAAAGTTCCATATGAATAGCGAAATATAAAATCAACTTACCAAGGTGCCCATACACCTTTTTAACTCGTGCTTCTCTCCACAACCATTGTAACCATCCGACACGTAATACTCTCTCTAAAAGTGGACCTCGCTTTCTCAGCCTAGTACTAACACATGGGTTTTCCTAACTCGAGAAAAGTCAATATTAATTCATCCTATACCTGGAAATCCAAACCTTCTCAAGGTTAACTCACCAATCTTCTTGTGATTAACTCCCAACAATCTTCCCATATCGGAACCACTAGTCCTACTTGCTTTACTTCCTAGTAACCCTAAGATCGATGTGTTTCCTACACATGTGAAATGAGTAATATCCTAACTAAACATATTATAAAGGTGAACTCAATCTGTATCTAGATGAGATATCTCAACAATAACATGTTCCACCCTGGAACCGCGGACATGATAGTCTTGCAATCACTAGCCTGCTATCGCTTCGATTCATGAAGAACATATTATACTCAAAATAATATGATACTCGTATAACACATACCAAACAAATAGCGTAAACCAGATACAATTGAAAATGGAACCCCGCTACCGTAAAAAAAAATATAGATATACACTATGTAATATTACCGATAGCGCCAAAAAGCTCAAATTACACACACGAATCTCGGGCAAGTGAAATACCGCGATTGTATCTAGTCAAACTAAATATACCTCCTCCATCTGAGGTGAAAATCATAACAACAACTTTGCCAATCTACCTAGCTACTCCAAATGGTTTTCGAACCTGATACACTTGTCCTTATCGAAACAAAAACTTCGGTACCCTATTCTGGTCCTTGAACTCCTACCAGGCAAGATCAAAGTATGTGGTTGTACACTCTACATTAGAACATTTCCCATTTCTGGATGCCATGGACATATTAAGGTTATCAGTATCTCAGACTCTATAGCCTGGATCATTACAATTGCCTTCATAATTCCCTTAACTCCTCTGACGAAAAGGAAACTTGCTACCGGACTTAATTGCCTCATTTCAATAAAATTCCCCAGGTGGATGTGTACTATAAGGGTTCCACAAACACAACTTATCCATAAGTGTTAGCAACACTTACTTGAAAACCTATCATTCCTCTAAAGGACTATCCCTTCATTGTATCTACCTTCATTCGGTACAATGTTCACTATTCCATATCTCTTTATTCACCGTTGGTCCCTAACCTATCTTCATGTGAATAATTTAGGAACTACATTCTCTTCATTCTTGATAAACCAAAGGAACTCGCAGTTGAAACCATCCATAAGGTCCCTCTATAAGCAAAGAATCCTTCTCCCTCAAACATGGTGACCACCGTTCCCACCATTAAAATATTGCTCCCGCGAGTGAAAAAATTTCCTCGAATTTTCACATATGGGTATTTCCATACCCTGCTCTAAGCCAAAGCTTCCGAGTCTTCTACTTCTACCGAGTAGAGCTACACTGCCTTCACATGATTTAATTTCACTGGGTAATTCAACTTTAGCTGCACTCTCTACTGTAACGGTACGTGAATAGTTATAAGTACTATACATTAGTAGTCGTTGCAACCATTCTAAGCAAATGCCATAAGGAGAGTGACCTCTACTGCGGTCCTAGTCTCCGACTTCAACTAACTGCTCAAAATAAGTTTCGCCTTCAGTTTCCATCATCACGACCTTCCCAAGTTGTATATGTAATACTAATTAATTATATAACGTTCACACTAGTCATATCGAAAATACATCATAATCATATAACGTTCACACTAGTTATATCTAAAATATAATCAAACTTTATGTATTTATCCCGTAAATAATTATCTACTCATTTTATATACGTTCTAGTATACTATAACATTCACACACATGTCGCGTATAGTAACATCCTCTCGAGTAATAACTCACCGAATGCTTATCTCTGTAATGCTATCATATCCCAGGTATGCTCACTCCAACATGGTTACCATAAGTCAGACTAGTATACACTGAACTTTGGTAAAAATATCACCAACGTAGTGAAGGCGGTCATACTTTCTTAAGAATGAGACCAAATCATACCCAAAATGTCTCACCCCAAAAATAAATCACACAATAAAATTATAAATGATATGACATGGGGACTATACTCTCCATCCATTCACTTTCCAGGGGATTCACCCACATCGCGCAACCTCCAATGATAGCACTAGAGGGGTATGCTTTCACATAAATATCATTCACACCCATATTTATAAAATACACAAGTATATATACACTATAACACACACACACACACATACACACATACATATATATAATTTATTTTAATTTAATTCGCCTAACTCGTGCCTAACTCCCGTAGCACTAGCCCATAATACTCGAGTTTATTTCCAGACTCTTGTTTTATTTAATTTCACATCTAATAAATAAATTAACATAGCTTCACTTGTTAAGATACCCTAACTCACCCAATCGTTCCATATTTAAACCTTTATGAATTTATCTCACTTAATTCATTAATAGTGTATCACACCTATTTCTCACCTTCCTAATCCCAATTACATCCACCTATAATCACTAGGAAATAGCCCCTATTTATTTTCCAGTAAATAAATAAGCCTAGAACAAACCCCAGAGAAAATTGTGTTCATATAAGAAAAAAAGCATAAATGCGTCGTTTTGGCCTTCGTCGATCAATCGATGAAGTTGATCGATCGATCGACCCTGGGTGGCCAGCCCTTCTTCCCCAATCTATTTTTTCCTCCATTATTACCCATTCAAGCTTCAAAAGTATCCCCTATACTCAACCCACATCACACCCTATGATTATTACATGCCTCAAACAATCTCTAAGCAGCATAAACATCATTGAAAATTAATGATTTCCTCTTTAATCAATTAACATGAGAATTGGGTTTTCTCACTGTTATTCGAATCCCTCATTCAATTTAATTCTATACTCCAAATCAAATGAGACTAGCTGTTGATTTCGACTCAAATTCAGATTCCAACAACATATGATATCATCTCACCAATAATTTTGCATTAATTCATGGCAAATGCTTAAATCCCCCAAAATCCATTTTAACATGTGATAACCCTCCCAAAAATGAATTTGTCTATACCTACTATGACATCAACATGAGTTTTTGCCATTAAAATTGTAGTCATGACAATTACTTGCCTTTAAATGTTCATAGATTTTGATTACATGTTGTAGACAACAAATCGATGACCGAACACTTAAATCCTCCCTGAATTTGACTTCTAAGGTTTCCTTCTTTTCTTCCTTCTTTATTGTCTCCAAGTATAGGGTTTAGATTAATCAAAATGTCTTTCACAAACTCTCTAAATTAGGCTAAATATCTCTAATCCCAAAATTAGTCCAACGGGACAAGCCCAAATGACCCTAATACCCTCATATGGGCTCAGTTATGTCTAAAAATACCCTCGGACCCGATTATTAGCCTCAGGTACACTATTTTGACTATCTAGACCCTTCTGGAACCAATCGTCACCTCTAAATCATCATCTGAGTCACCCTACATTAATATACTATCTTGACCTCATACAGTCTACACGTGACTCCTGGTTGCGATATAACACTACCACATCACAATTACTTTATGTGATGTAAAAAGATCATTTACTATTCACCTAGTAATTTTATTCCATTAATACAAACCATTAAATATCCCGAATAATTTTTAATAAACACATAATAATTAATTTAATTAAATTATGGCACACGTGTAATTTAAAAATACTCGAATTAATTAAATTATAAATACTCATAAATACGAGGTGTTACAATTCGACCATAAGCATAGTCTGACCATTTCCTAAGGCCTTTTGTCCTTATTTCTCTCTTGATGGAGAACCTGGGCCATGTTCTACAAATAGCTCATCTTCTAAAGGGATATGTTTTTTACCAAGGCCGTATTCAAGCCTTTCTTAAAATTCAACTTTCGAACGAAAGATAATTGCTTCTTAGCCTAGGCGAGGACTCTACGTACCCATGATCAAAGGACTCGTCTTTTAAAGCTACAAAGACACGAGGATGATCATCATTTTCCTTATTCGGTGTGTAACACTCCATCCTCAATTGGTCGATTTATGTTCTCATTGTCAACCTCTAAGTAAGAGGACATCTTCTCGTCCTCATATGGTTTTTTGGCAGTTACCAAAGACTCTTGAGACTTGTCCAATGCCTTAATTACTTCATTATTATTCCTGACTTATTTGGCACCCCTGTCGAGCATGGAATCAAAGTCTTCCAAATAATGCAAAGATAAAACCATGTCAACCCAATGACCAAAAAAGGAAATAATTGAATCAACATGTGTTAAAGTTACCATAGATAACGCCTATGTGGCATGAGAATAAAGATAATCCGAGGTTAGCCTGCCAACTTGTTCTTGGTTCAGTTCCAGTACAACCCCCATCAACAGACTAGGGGCCAAAGATCAGTTATTGGTCACTAACAATGTTTGGTGGCCTTTCCTCATATTTTAGGCACATACCTTCTTGGTGGGACAACAATAGAAGAAGAGTGAGTGGTTTTATCCTTATTTTCCTTTTCATTTTTAGGAGAATATACAAGAGTAAGATGATCGAAGGGACCTTCGAACTCCCTCCTTTTGGTGACCTTTTCCTTTCGAGAGGTGTGGATGTCAAAGTCATCCACAAGAGTAATATTTATCTCTCTCTCGGATCCATATCATTCTCCTTAGGGCATTCACGTTCACAATCCCAAAAGAGAATGGGGTGGATGTTCTAGAGGATTCCTTAATTGTTGAAGGGACTAGTATCTAGAGGATGGAATCCACAAGCCTAGATGAAAAGCTAGATATAGAGTCAGAATATTCAAGAAGAAAGGACATCAACCTAGGGTGATATGCACCTTTATCCAAAAGACTACTTAGCTTGTCATCTTTGATAATCTCCTCACGGTTCAAATGAGAAGGATCTTTCTTCTTTGATTCTTTTAAACAAAATAAACAAAAACCAAAATATTAGTTTCAATTTAAGCTAATTATCACCAACAATAACATAATTTCGAGAAAAAGTCTTATCAACCTATTTTCCTCACCCCGGCATGGCACAAAAACCCTTTATATGGTTAATAAACTTTAGGAATAGGTGGATGTTGCCAATTTCTAGAAATGAGTCCATGACTTCAATATCCCATGTTAGAATTACGAAGATTGACAACTAAAACCGTAGCGATTTTTCTTATCTTCATATAAAAGACATTGTCAGTTATGTTTGACCAAAAATAGCAGCTCAAATTCCTATTTACGTTTCATAATCTTACATTATTCAATGAACACCATTTCCGATCCTCCAAGTTTTTGGAGCAAATTTGATTGAAACCACCTGGAATAATTCGCAAGACTATAATAAGAGTTAATTATGGGCGGGGATGTCATACCCCCTCAACCACTGATATAATGTGAATTTAGTGACCGTTTTTTATGTTATAGCAATCGCCCAGCATACTAGTACACTCTACATTTACCCCGTTAGGAATGGAGTACTTGTCCCTAAATTCTCCTAAAGTTCTATCATTCACGACATAAACTAGTTTTTCTCAAGTATAAAATGAAAAGCCGATAAAAATGAAAAAATCTAGAAGCTCATTGCAAGAAAATTTGATGATATCAAAGAGACAAAAACTTATAAGTAAAGAAATTTATAGTAACCCCTGGTGTTTTGAATAGTTAAAGTGATGGAAAAATATGGCAGTTGGAATCTTTTGATAGCTTGGTTCAAATTTTGAGGTGTCTCATTATTTGAAAATAAACCAAAGGTCGTTAGTTGTGAGAGGCGCTTCGATTTGGAAGAGAAATTTTTACCAGCATACCCCGGCTAACATAAGAAATTACAGGCATGATTTTCGAGGGACCAATGAGAAAAATAAAGTAAAACCTTCATCCAAGAAGTTTTTTCAGGAGTAGGATGACAACATCTCAAGAAGTGACCAACCACAATGATCGACCAACTCACTTATCGAACTCTCTGACCTATTCAAGTCGAAAAGCTTTGGGGGAAATTATGGGGCAATAATTCAAACAACCCACGAATCTCGGGACAAATAAATATTGGTCCAGAACGATTGGGTAAACGATTTCAACTCAAGATAATAATGAATAAGAGTTCCACTTGCATGGATCTCGAGAAAATATGAGTACAATCAAATGGTGACTTCATCAACAAGTTCGAAAGCCCGTCACGGCACCATATTGTAACACCCCGTATTTTTATGGATATAGAATTTAATTAATTCGGTGATAAGGAATTTGATTAATCTGTAGGATTGAATTAATGTAGTGGACTATGAATTAATTAATTCAGGTTATTTAACAAAAAATTGCATGTATCGTAATCTGAGGTCAAGATGGAGGCTTTTAGTAAACTGACTCGGATGACAATTGTGAGTGCACGGTTGACACCAAAGGAGTCAAAATAGTAAAAAAAGAGTATCTCGGGTTAGTAATTGGGTCTCGAGACATTTTTAGGCATAACTGAGCCCACATGGGGGTGTTCGGATCATTTAGGCTTGGCCCTAAGCTTAATTTCGGAATTTGCAGTATTTAACCTAAGTCCAAGAGGCTTGGGAAGAAACTAATATCATCCTAAACCCTAAGAAACAAAAAGGAGACAAAGGAAGAAAGTGGAGAGCTTTTGGAAGCCAAATCAAAGGGGATTTGGGTGTGTTCTTCGTCATTAAACTCCTACAATGAAATCAGACTCAACAAACCTAATCAGGTAAGTATTTAGCTTGATTTCAATCTAAATTAAAGTATTTTAATTAATATCATATTGGGTGTAATAAAACCCCTTTTTGGAGTGGGTTGTCACATAAAATGGATTTTAGGTAATTGGAGTATTGTGTGTAGAATTAATATTCAATTAGTGATGGAATTATACAAATCTTTGTTGGAATCATGTTTTATTTGAAATCCAGATGCTAGGTTCCATTAATTGATGATTATGAGATCGAATCTAGGTTGATAATTGGATGAACGGTAATAAACCCAAATCGAGAATTTTTGGGCAAAATCAGAATTTGATGATGTTTAGAGATCATGATAATAATTAAAACATGTTTCTAGAGGAAATGGATATGGGAGATTATTTAATTCAGGTTTGGATCGAAGATGGAAAGCTTCGGGGTTAAAAAGAAAAAAACACGGTTCGATGTAGTCACGCTCCAGATTCGTGACAAAAACTCGTCACACTCCATATTCGTGACAACATTAATCACGCTTCAGAAGCGTGACAAATTTCTAGAAGCGGGATTTTTATTTTTGCCCTATTTTTAGCCTAGAGAGTTTTACGTTTTGAGGACTCTTCTAAACGAATTCTAACCTATATATTTAATCATAGTGGAAGTTTATTCTATGCTTATTTATTTAGTGAAAAATGAATATGGGACCTATCTCCTAGTGATTATAGATCAATATCATTGGGACTAGGAAGTGAGAAAAAGATGTGACGCATGTTTAATGAATTGAGCAAAATAATTTCATAAAGGTTTAATTACGCATTGATTGGGTGAGTCCGGGTATGTTAGCGTGTGAAGTTATGCTAAATTATTTAATGAGTGTGAAATTAAATAAAATAGGAGCCGGATAGAGACTCGGGTATTTTGGGCCACTGTTATGGGTGTTCGGCACGGGTTAACCATGTTTAATTAGATTATAAGCATACGGTGATGGTGATAGTATATATATTTGTGTGATCCATAATTATTAGTGTGAATCGTGAATTAAAACAATTAATGTGAGATTAGTTAAATTACAAGTTGGGATATAGACTTGGTATATATTTTGGCTAGTGTTATGGGTGTTAGGCATGGGTTAGCCGAACATTGTTTAATATATGTATACGATTATGTGTGATAGTATATATATATATATATATATATATATATATATATATATATATATATATATATATATATATATATATATATATCACTATTCTAAAAAACCCGCTTAGGCTCCGCCTAGGCATACCTAGGCTTGAGGCTCGGGAAAACGCCCCGCCTTAAGATTTTGATGCTTTGTGCTTGGTAAAACTCTTTAGGCGTACTTTTTCTCTAAAAACAACAATGCTTTAATGAAACGATATCGCCTTTTAAAGATTTTTTTACAAACCAGACCATTATCTCATCCAAAATAATCAAATAGTATTTTTATTTGCAAATATTCAGACCTATATTTATGATATGTACAATTTTAGTATTTTAATAGCTTTGTTATGGTTAAAAAATATTAAAATATATTAAAAAGGCCTAAACGCCTTTTTACGCCTAGGACCACCTAGGCTTCTAAGGCTTAAGGCTTGGCCTCCACGCCTCGATCACGACCCGCGTTTTTTAGAACCTTGATATATATATATATATATATATATATATTTGTGTGCTCTACACATAGAGTTGTAAATGATATTTTTAGGAATACAAACCCCTCTAGTGCTATCATTGAAGGTTGGCCATGTGGGTGAATCCCCAGGCTTGAGGGGTAGGGAGAGTATAGTCCTTAGGTCATATCGTCCAAGATTTTTAATGTGTGATTTATTTTTTAGGGGAGACATCTTGTGTATGATTCGGTCTCACTCTCGGGGAAATATGACCACCTCCACTACGTTTGTGATATTTTTTCCCAAGTTCGATGTGAAGATTCCCTCTATTTTAACCCACTATCTAATCTCATAGAGTAGCACTCTCCACAAGGTTATAAAATATTAACCACCTAGACATTCCTTTTCAGAGATAAAATATCTTCAAACTTGGTTCCTTCTAACCTAAGATTAAAAAATAAAAAATAAAACCTTGAGTAAAAAGTTACATCATTTTGCATTTCCAATGTATATCATTTTTAAAATACATTTTCCTACAAAAGTATTGCATCAAGGGAAAATAATAGGGGCATATACCAAATAGGCCCTCGAACTTTTTTTAATACACATTTAGTCCAAGTCTTTTTATTTTTCACCAAAAAGTCCTTCACCATGCCAAAAAGACTTTACCACGCTGCTGGCGCATACCATGAAAGATAAGAGAATAAGGGACTTTTTGGTACAAAATAAAAGGCTTGGACTAAATGAGTATTAAAAAATATTTGAAGAACTTTTTGGTATTTGATCCAAAATAATACCCCTATGAAAATTGATATATATGTGCCCCACTAAGACCTAAAAAATAGTTAACATATTTTCAATAATAAAATAATCCCCTGGGATATGGTCATTACATCAACACATGTAGAATAAATTTTGATAACATAATCTTTAGTCAAATCACAAAGATAAAATATATTTTAAAATCTCAAAGCATGTTTGGTAATAAGTTTACATCACAACTTGGGAACAAAATTAGAGTAATATAAAAAATCTAATATTTGAAAACAAAACATTAGAGAAAAACTTGTTTTAAACCATTCCTCTGTCTTGTTTTAAACAAAATTTGGCCAGGAATGACCAAATTTGAGATATCAATATAAAGAGTTTTGATAAAAGATCAATATAAAGATATATACAAATGCTATAGGGAATATTTTATCTTATAAAGATATATTCACACTATGTTTGCATGGGGATCATGATCAGTGAAAATGTCTCTCTTAGGAATTCAAATAGAGAACAAAGAACAATAAACTTGTTAAAATATACGACGTGGTCAGTCCAAGAAAAATAGTTCTGCAAAACTACTTGAAGAAAACAACAACAATACACTAATATAAGTCTGAATATAACACATGCAAGACAACAAAAAAAATTTCTTTAAAATAGATAACAAATGTCAGATTTACACAAATAATTTCTTTTTAAAGAAAGATTATTTTGCAGAAAATAATCTACAAATTATCTTTTAGAAAATATATTTTTCAAGAAATTAAACTTTTTAAAGTGTGCAAAACCGACTCTAAACTATAAGAGTATTACTTAACATTTTTAATCAGTACCAACAATTAACACACAAAATTAACTTAAAAAAAGACCTAACCCGTAACAATATAAACCAGGTAGACAATATAGGTATATAAAACCAAAGATAAATCGTAAAAATACAAAATATCTCCAACAAACAGGGTTATGAAACCAAATCTGGCCAACTCAGTATACGAAACCAAATCTAACCAAAAACCATATGATTTTCAATTAGATTTAACCAACACAGAGGTATGAGACATCAAGATATAACCATCACTTACGATATACAACGAGTAGTTAACAAAGAATCTTAAACACATATAACCAACGGATCTAAACATGGTTATAAAATGATGGGAATATAATGAAAATCTGGATAATCCAAATCCATGGGCATTGACAACTGCTTCATATTTTTCCACTCCTACTTCTTCCTTGTCATCACATTCATCAGCTAAAAAAGCGTTGGCAGCCCTAGCAACCCCGCCCCAATGTTCACCCTCAACGGACTCATATATCTGTGCTTGTGAGAGAGAGAGAGAGAGAGAGAATAAAATAAACAAAGCTTAAATCTGAATAAAAGTAGAGAGAGAGAGAGGATGAGGATTAAATAATTCCATAATTACATCTTTAACCCTGCAGATTCTTAGCTATAATCAAAACAACAAAAAATAGTTAATGATGAAATCCATTTGCAAAAGTGATCGGATCTGCAAAAGTGAAATCCAGCTGCATGTTTTAAGGAAAAAAAACCCCCTAAAAATTGCCTTTGTCGGCGCCAACCATGGAAACTGAACCCCCCATTAACCTTTTCTCAAAACGGGTTGAATCGAGCGATGGATGGAGATTCAGGAAATGGGGCGGACATGGGATCTCAGATCTTTTCATCCATTTTTTGTATGTCAGGGATGAATGAACATACAACTCCTGTTGTTGAAAGCCTTTTGTGAAGCTTGATGCTAGTGTGAGAGAGGGAGAGAAAAAGACTTGGGGCAAAAGATTAACAACCCACCCACCAAGAGAGATGAGAGAGAGAGGCTTTGAGAGAAATCAGATCTGAGAAACTGAAAATGTGAATGCCCGAGATCTGAAAATGTCAACCCATTAACATTGAAAATGTGAATGCCATAAAGAGAGAGATCAAATCTGAGAGGGCATAAAAATCTCATCGCCACTCCTACCGACCTAAATAATGATACAAACTCATAGAGAATTTTACTGGGTTTTGTGGGTACTAAGATTGCAGAGCTCACACCTTAAACAATGTATTCAGATTGAAAATATTGGGTACTCAGATTGAAAATATTGGGTACGTGGGCACTCAAATTGAAAATATTGGGTTTTAAACAAAATCTCAAGAACTCTCATGGGGTTTACAAAGCTCCCACCAGACTCTGTACCACCTAACAATCAGCGAGAGAGAGACCTACAGTGAGAAAGTGTGGGAGTTTTGGAATAAGATGAATGTGACTTGCTGAACGGATGTGAGAGGCGAGAAAAAGAAAGTACGAAAAAATTCAAATTAAAGTGATGAACCAGGTTTCTCGTGCCACGCATAAGTGATGAATGTGACTTTCTACCGTCCTATTTCTTAAGCCTTGTGTTTTTTTATCCTTGTGATCATCCTCCCTTTGCACTCCCATATTAAATCTGAATCGTCCACGTGTTATAAGATCAAATTCTCAATATTAAATCTCAGCCATTAATTGGGAAGGAGAAAAAGTCCCTCCTCCTTTATTATGTATATATAAAGCAAAAAGAAAGGAAAAATAGATGAACGGGCAGAGCCCGAGTTTTGAAAAATATTTTGCAAGTGTATAAATGTTATATTTAAAAAAAATATGCTTTACCTCATATTTAAATTCGTATCGCTCTCCCATGAGATACCCCTCACCCCTCTTCTAATAGTGCACACCTATCGCATACCTAGAACACCCTATTTAAGCTACCCTGCCTAACTAATCCTTTTTACCCAAAACTTTGAAAATCCTAATTAACCCAAGTACTAAGGGCTTAACTTCTCCCCATTCCTAATACGGCGCTACGTTCGTGCGTGGGGTGTCTCGCAAAGCGAAATCCAAACTAGGAACCCCCCCCCCCCGATGCACTACTACCTAGAAATATTGACCATCGAGATCCATTAGACCCTCATCACATAACACATATATATAGTCATTTAAATCCATACCCATAATGCTCACTTTAATATACAAATCACAAATTAAGTCCGGATAAAATCTCCCGGAATGAGAATAAATCCTTATTCATTTTTCTCTTTACACTAGTTAGAGATATATGATATTTGTCCTCATATACGGGCAATATATTATACACAACAAGTATAATAACCATCCCACCGAGCTATAACTCAAGGATACGATCTCTTAATGCTATCATCTTCCAGGGAATCACTCATATAGCATCCTGGGTACCAGTGGTCGGACTCTCACACCGACTTGGTAAAAACGAAATTACAACAGATGGGAAGCGGTCGTAGTTCCTCCCCGAAAATGAGACGAAACATATCCACCACGTCTCACCCCTAATAAAAATCACACAATTTAAAATGGACGTAATGACCTGGGGACTATATGCTCCTTGCTCCTCAAGCCAGGGGCCTCAACCACATCGTGCAACTTCCCATGATAGCATTAGAGGGGGTATGCTTCACATAAATATATTATTCACAGACCGATATATATTTATTCATAACATCACATATATATACTGTAATCACATTATATATATATATATATATATATATATATATATATATATATATATATATATATATATATATATATATATATATAATCTACCTCACTTTTTCAATATATATATATATATATATATATATATATATATATATATATATATATATATATATATATATATATATATATACGTAGCTATAATTGCCAATCTCCTATGGCGGTAGTCAATAACCCCGAATGTTCCCATTCGTAATAATATTTACGTAATCACACTCTTACAATAGTAAACCCAAAAGTTTTCTCTCACTTGATATATAACTTGTACCTTAATTACTCTTAAGGATTTATGTACTTTCCGAACATACCAATTTATATTAATTAAATAACTATACTCTAAACTTATTTAATTCCCATAGGTGTCGCGCCTCTTATAATAACCGTCGTCAATAGACGTAACGGGTAATAGCTAAAGCATCTTAGACCCTATCCTCAATTTCCATCCTATTCACATCCTGGGATTTATTCCAAACACGTAGGCGGCACATAAAAATATTTCTACACACACAATTATCTAAAAATAATCATCGGCCGAAAAATTCCCCTCGGTGTTGCTAGTTCCGAACACCCATAATTAACTAAGTCGTGGATTCTATTTTTCGGTTACCCAAAATTTACATTTTGTTCAAAAATTAATTTGGAGGTCCCCACTCTATTTTAGGAAACTGAAATATTAAACTCCCCAATTTATTTTCCTCAAAACCATTCCTTTTTGCGAAACACATTTTTGCACTCTCCAAGTCCCAAATGTAACTCCCTCAATTGACTAGGAATACATTCCCCTAGGGGGTATTCATTTCCTAGAACAAACAAGCTAAAAACAGTAATTTTGGGAATTTATCCCATTTAAATTAAGTAAGCCGAAATTGTAAAAATAACTGTTGGATCGATCGATCGACCCTTGGCCGTCGATCGATCGAAAAAACAGTGCAACTTCTTCTCCGGCCCCTATTTCGGACATTAACAAACCTCCAACCCTTTTATCTCTACTACCAACCATATATAATCCCAACCAACTACATTTATTCAAAGAAAAGAGGTTTCTAATAATCCTAGAACCAAAAATCAACAACTAATTTTCGTAAATTTTTAAATTTCTCAAATTGAATATTAACCGAGTTTTATCCGTTTAATCTTCTGAAACACCTATTTGATTCTTGAAAACCCAATCCCAAAATCATATAGTTTGTTATTACCAATTATGATATGAGATGTATGATCAAAATGAATAAAGCAAGTAAACACTTGCCTCGTGAATAAAATCCAACAACCTCGAGTCGAATCCCACGGAGTTCGGTCAGAAATCCTCTTTTCTTCTCTCTTTTCTCTCTTCCTTTATTACCCTCTTCTTTTCTCTATTTTATCCCACTCTCCTGTGTCTTATAGGGCAAGAAAAGAGAGTTTATCCCTATTAAACCCAAAAATGACTCGTTTACTCAATTACGAGTCCCTACTGGTTCAAAAATTCTCGAAATCCAAACACTACTCTCGGATACTCTATTTTGACTGTCTCGGCCATTCCTAAACCAATCTCACACTCAAAATGTCCATACGAGGTACTTAACTACAGTTCACTAATTAAACCCAATACATTTCGATACAGGTTTTCCAGTTAAAATATTATCCTTTGTCGCTTTATCCAATTACGACATATAATTAAGATAGTCTAACTCATTTACTTAGTCTCAAAAGTAAATGTAACACACACCGATAATAATCAAATGTTCATAAATCCCAAAATCAATATTCACAGAATTTTCCCTAATCTCCAAATTACACCTATTTATGAAATTTAATTATCCCTAAAAGTGCGGGGTGTTACATACCCCTCACAACGGAATTTGATCCTCAAAATTCGGATATAACCTACACCACCAACCTAGGATGGATAATTACACTACGTCCTAGTATACCAACATCAAAAGGTACTAACATAATGGTCCCCTACCATATACTCGTTCTCGATACCCACCTATCTTAAGACTTATACTCTAATGCGCTAGCTTAACCATAAGCTTATCTACATCTCTACATTCTAACGCACTACCTCGGTCGTAAAATCACTATAACAATGACAAGTTGCACCTAGTGCTTCTATAATCGTGTCTAAAGAAAATGAGCCTATAAACACCGCTCGAACATAAAAATCTCACCAGATAATCATGACTCTAAGCGTCCGTTCATCTAGATCTGGACATCTAATTTCCCCCCAAAGGAAATTACACTAACGCTTGACTACACCCGTCAGTCTCATCACTTATCTCAGGTGTCCAAATTCTTATCGCACCCATACAATTATATCATCGCGTGCCTCCTTCGACGTAGCATCCAACTCACTCCAAATCCATTTATGACTGCCTTATGGCATAAAGTTCCGTATGAATAGAGAAATATAAAATCAACTTACCAAGGTGACCATACACCTTTTTAACTCGTGCTCCTCTACACAACCATTGTAACCATCCGACATGTAATACTCTCTCTAAAAGTGGACCTCTCTTTCTCAGCCTAGTACTAACACATGGGTTTTCATAACTCGAGAAAAAGTCAATATTAAATTCTTCCTATACCTGGAAATCCAAACCTTCTCAAGGTTAACCCACCAATCTTCTTGTGATTAACTCCCAACAATCTTCCCATATCGGCACCACTAGTCCTACTTGCTTTACTTCCTAGTAACCCTAAGATCGACGTGTTTCCTACACATGTGAAATCAGTAATATCCTAACTAAACATATTATAAAGGCGAACTCAATCTGTATCCAGATGAGATATCGCAACAATAACATGTTCCACTCTAGAACCACAAAAATGATAGTCTTGCAATCATTAGCCTGCTATCGCTTTGATTCATGAAGAACATATTATACTCAAAATAATACCATACTCGTATAACACATACAAAACAAATAGCGTAAACCAGATACAATTGAAAATGGAACCCCACTACCGCAGAAAAACATATAGATATACACTATGTAATATTACCGATAGCGCCAAAAAGCTCAAATTGCACACACGAATCTAGGGCTAGTGAAATACCGCGACTCTATCTAGTCAAACTAAATATACCTCCTCCATCTGAGGTGAAACTCATAACAACAACTTTGCCAATCTCCCTAGCTACTCCAAATGATACACTTGTCCTTACCGAAACAAAAACTTCGGCACCCTATTCTGGTCCTTGAACTCCTACCGGGTAAGATCAAAGTATGTGGTTGTACACTCTACATTACAACATTTCCCATCTCTAGACGCCCTGGCCATATTAAGGTTATCAGTATCTCAAACTCTATAGCCTTAATCATTCAATTGCCTTCATAATTCCCTTAACTCCTCTGACGAAAAAGAAACTTGCTACCGGACTCAATTGCCTCATTTCAATAAATTTACCCAGGTGGATGTCCACCATAGGGGTTCCACAAACACAACTTATCCATAAGTGTTAGCAACACTTACTTGTGAACCTATCATTCCTCTTAAGGACTATCCCTTCATTGTACCTACCTTCATTCGGTACAATGTTCACTATTCCATATCTATTTATTCACTGTTGATCTCTAACCTATCTTCATGTGAATAATTTAGGAACTACATTCTCTTCATTCTTGATAAACCAAAGGAACTCGCAGTTGAAACCATCCATAAGGTCCCTCTACAAGTAAAGCATCCTGCTCCCTCAAACATGGTGACCACCGTTCCCACCATTTCAATATTGCTCCCATGAGTGAAAAAATTTCCTCGAATTTTCACATATGGGTATTTCCATACCCTACTCTAAGCCAATGCTTCTGAGTCTTCTACTTCTACCGAGTAGAGCTACACTGCCTTCACATGATTTAATTACACTGGGTAATTCAACTTTAGCAGCACTCTCTACTATAGCGGTACGTGAATAGTTATAACTACTATACCTTAGTTGTCGTTGCAACCATTCTTAGCAAATGCCATAAGGAGAGTGACCTCTACTGCGATCCTAGTCTCCGACTTCAACTAACCGCTCAAAATAAGTTTTGCCTTCTGTTTCCATCATCACGGCCTTCCCTAGTTGTATATGGAATACTAATTAATTATATAACGTGCACACTAGTCATATCTGAAATAAATCATAATCATATAACGTTCACACTAGTTATATCTAAAATACAATCAAACTTTATGTATTTATCCCGTATATAATTATCTACTCATTTTATATACGTACTAGTATACTATAACATTCACACACATGTCGCGTATAGTAACATCCTCTCGAGTAATAACTCACCGAATGCTTATCTTTATAATTCTATCATATCCCAGGTATGCTCACTGATAAGCACCCAAAACTGTACAATTTATACCCTGAATAGATGTATTTTAGTTGCTAATTCTCGCTAATATGGGTCTTATGTGCTTAATTATTTATTTTGTAGGCTGAATGCACGTTGCGATGTTCAAATGCGTATAACAAGGCAATTGTGCATTTTATGGAGCTAATTACCAATCCCGTAACCTCACCTGAGTTTTAACCTAGCCTAAACCTACCCTAAACCGTGTGTGTGTTGAGTTTATTCCCTTTTATCAATTTTTAGATTTTTAGTTTGAGTCATTTTTATTTTTAGAATTTATTTTAGATTTATTTAGAACATCTAGAATTTATTTTAGGATTATTTTAGAATTTTTAGGTTTATTTTCTATTTTTATATTTTATTTTATTTTATTTTTCATTTTTATTCTATTAGTTTTTAGTGAATGATGAACTTGGCCCCACCCCACCCACTTCATTTGAGTATTCTCCTTATAGTCATGATCATAGCAAGTTGTGTCCACCTCACCCACCACCACCACCCATCATTCCACCAACACCTTCATCCACATCCGCTCTCGAAACCCTCTTGCAAAAGTTCATCCTTGAGCAAGAGCATGCCACTCAAATTCAAACTCAAGCTCTCCAAAGGCTTGAATAACGTTTAAATGAATTGGAGTGTGAGCGAGAGTCAGATATTCCCATGGATCCATCCATCGTCGCAACCGAGTGTGATGATGCGTCATCTTGTGCCACCAAGTTTGAGTGTGACCAACCCCACTACCCCGAGAATCTTGAAGTTGAGACCATTCCATGTTTCGGGTCCCATGTCGACAATTGTGTTGATGTACCTTTCACTAGTGAGCCTGATCAATTCCCACCATATCCATATGAACCCCACTTTGAGGTTCCCATTCACCTTTCTAGTCCCGTAATATCCAAAAATATGCTCGAGTCTACACCTATGGAGTTTCATCTTTGTGTTCCCGAGGAACCAATTTATCCTAGGTTAGCTCCGGCTACGAGTGCTCACTATTTTCCCGAGATAGAATCCATGATAGTTCCTACCTATCCGGATTTGGATGATGTCCCACCATGTATGGCTCCCTTTGAGTCCGATATTTCTAGTGATTCCTCTATCTTAGATCTTGGTGCCTCGTCTTACCCACCCACCACATTCACCAATGATACTCTTGCGGAGATGTTGACAACTTTATCTTTAGAAACCACACTCCCTTGTGAGTATTCATTTACTCCTCCCAATGAGTGTGTGTCTCCCACTCTTGAGTTGGATCATCTCCCTCCACCATTTATCCCACCCGACCCACCCATTATCCTTTCAACCCCACCACCTGGTTTGGATCTTGATTTTACACAGTTCAAGTTTCCATCTACATATTTAGATCCTAACCTGAAACCATCCTCCATCCACGAGAGTTATGGTGATACTCTACTTCCGTGACATCGAGCTTGTTCCTCCATGCACAACACTTCCTTGCGGTGTTGATTTCTCTTCTCAACAGCTCCCTAGCGTGTCACGGCGCGACCATTACCATCGCCCATTCATAGAACGGTCGTGTGATTTTTATGAGCCTCACCCCATTCCTATGTCCAAACCATATTTCCTTCCTCACCAATTAGAGCACTATGCTTATAGGGCCCTTGTTGCCCTCACCTTTCGGCTCAACAAAGCCCGTGACCGATACCTCTCCACCCTTTCCACCCTCACCCTTACCTTAATACCCACCCACCCTTGGTCCACCGATGCTTTGCATCGTGTGATGCACTTTGCCATACAGGTGCATTGACCACTTTAGCCTGTCTCCAACAAGACTGACGCTTCAGTCTTGTTTGGGGGTGATTCTCATCACCCATTTTTCTGCCGCCCTGTGCCATCATTGTTCTTATCCTTAGGGTGAGATTCTATCGGTCTAGCTGAAGACATTATACTTATCGCTACCGGGAGGCAGCCCGTTATTCTTATACTAGTCTCATCATGTTTGAAGGTGGTGTTTTCACATCACCCTATGTTTTGCCACGCTTATAGACTTGTACACATTTCTCTCTTATCACTTACTCAGGTTTATTCTTGGCTACATCTTTCCACTTCATTAGCGGTTCATTCTGGTAATATCTTTCCTCCCTTATGCTCTCAATTTTAAAAATCATTTCACTTAACATCGAGGACGATGTTCCTTTTTATTTGGGGGTGGGGGATTTTATCAAAATCGTACCTCTTTTGAAAAATTTTGAGGTTTAAACTTGATTTTTAAAATTTTGTGCAGTTTCTTTCATCTCAATCAATGATGTGAATTTTCTATCATCCATCTTTCAAAATTCTAAGAATCAAGCTAGAGAATATTTTTTCTAAATGGCTTATGTAATACATAGCAAGGCATGTTGCACCATGAATTTCTAGACTCAATAAAATTGTGCAATTATCAAGTCACTACGTTTAGAGTTGAGGAGTACTACAATTCTAAAGAGAACCTTAAGGATCACTAGTCGAGACTTTAGCTTGTGAGACTTGTGCCTTTCACCCTTTCAGAGTGTTTTACGCAATCTCCGAGTCACAAGTTGATTCAACTTCTTTTGGGTCCGCACTTTAATTGTTGTATGATCTCATTGTCCTTCATTAAAATTTGGCTTGATCACTGAGAATGACATCATTTTTTAGTTATAAGAAACGCATGTCTTGAAATTTCTCCCGAATACTGTATTTTCATCCATACACCTACCACTTTTCCCCATATCATATTCCCATTCATTTCACCCAGTACTTTCCCATATTTCATATACATTCCCCACACCATCCATTTATCATTCCACTCATATATCATCCATCATCATTTTCAAATAAAAGAGTGGGATTTCAAATGTAAATGTCTTCATTGTTGGTTTGAAAAGTGAGAGAAAAAGAAAAAGAAAACAAAAGAGAAAATAGCAAAAATAGAAGAAAAAGAAATAGAAAAAAGAAAAAGAAAACAAAAGAGAAAAATGAGAGAAAAGAAAAGAAAGAGAGTTTGTAGTTAATTTTTAAATAAAGACATTTGTGCCCAAAGTATACTCGCTCATCCATCATTTCACTCATCAATCCCATTCTGCATCACTATCCTACCTACCTCATCCCATCCATCCTACCTATCATATCCTTCCCATCCCATTTCATTTCCCCCTCACCCATATACGTCCATATGTTCCCCTAGGTGTTCGGGCAAATGAAAGTCAACGTGGTAAATAACTCGACGTTCTCACTCTAGTGATTAGCATTCTTTCATGAGATCATTTTTCTTTCTATATGTTCGTTCTTTCTTATATGTGTGTGAGACGTTTGAACTTGCTTACATTTACTCACCTCCTCACACAAAAGAGCGATACACTAACCCATATCTCGAGAGTTCATTTGTGAGAGTTATATCCCGTGAGATTTTGAAGTTGAAATGTTGATTCCGAAGAGGCAATCTAGGAATTACTCTTGTGATACTCGCCCCATTTTGACTGATTCACACTACCCACGTTGAGTTCTAGGAAGGATGTGCCTTGAGTATTTATCTAGCTTAATCATTTTACACTTCTAGCTTGTATTTCTGAAATTATTTTTCATGTGATGGATTGTGCGATTATTCTATGTCTAATAAAAGATTGACTGCCTTTCAATAAATTTTTGCAAATAAGAATTTTGTGAGTATATTCCCTGCAAACTCTCACGAGACACAACTCGTCCTATAAGGTAACCTATAGGTTTAAAGGCTTTTTGTACATGCTAAGTGCAATCGCAAGTACCCGCGAAAGTGGTACACTTTTGGTTTCTTATCATTCTCTTTCTCTCTATCTTATTGCTCGAGGACTAGCAACGCTCTGTTTGGGGGTGGTGTGATAAGCACCCAAAATTGTACAATTTATACCCCCAATATATGTATTTTATTTGCTAATTCTCGGTAATATGGGTCTTATGTGCTTAATTATTTATTTTGTAGGCCGAATGCACGTTGCGATGTTCAAATGCGTATAACAAGGCTATTGTGCATTTTATGGAGCTAATTACCAATCTCGTAACCTCACCTGAGCCTTAACCTAGCCTAAACCTACCCTACAACGTGTGTGTGTGTGTTGAGTTTGTGCCCTTTTATCAATTTTTAGATTTTTAGTTTGAGTCATTTTTATTTTTAGAATTTTTAGAATTTATTTTAGGATTATTATAGAATTTTTAGGTTTATTTTCTATTTTTTATATTTTATTTTATTTTATTTTTCATTTTTATTCTATTAGTTTTTAGTTTTAGTTTTATTTTATTTTATTAGGATTTTAATTTATTTATTAGTTTTTACATTTTCTTTTTAGGATTTTAATTTTAAGTTTTATTTTTTACTTTTTTTATTTCTTTCTAGTTTCATTTTATTTGAGTTTTTGTTTTATTTTATAATAGAATTTTAATAGGATTTTATTTTATAATTTTATTTTTATTAATTAGTTTTAGTGTTATTTTTATTAGGGGTTCGAATTAGATGCACACACATACACCACACACACCCCACTTATCCTACACCTCCCTTACACCCTAAGCCACACACACCCCATTCTACACCCTACCACACACAACCCCACACTCCATCATCTTCTCCAACTCACCCAACACTTCTTTCTCCTAACCTAAACCTCCATAACCAAGACAACCTTTTATCTCTCCTCTCACATACCTCCATCATCAAACCAACACATGACAAACACAAAGACCACACCAAACAAAATCCACATGTGTCTAAACCCATTAACCCCTGTTTTCCTTTTTTAACCCAACTTCCCATTTTTTAGCCTAAGCCACGATCTGTCAACGAAACCAAAAACCACTTAAAACCCATTTTTCCCATGTGCCACTTAAAACCCCATTTAATTCCTTTTACCCAAATGCCCCCAACAAACCTTTTACCCCTTTTCCAAAAATACCCATAAACCATATCAGATTTTTATTCCCTCACCCATATATCCTCATACCTCACACCCCTCATGTGCACATTCTTATTTTCCCAATTTAACCCCTTAGCTCCATTTGCATATAAAGGAAGACCTCAAGGCCCTTTGAAGAGGATCTAGAGCTTTTAGATAAGAAAATTCTAGAGAGAGAATTGTAGAGAAAATTATCCTTTGTAAATAGTTTTATTTTATTCTTTTTATTTTTTTAGATATTTGTGAGAAATTAATTGTTGAGTGATTCAAATGAGTGTTTGTATGTAATTGAATATTGTGGAAAACTCATTTTGAATGGATGTTGCTCAATTTCAATGGAGGATTAGAGCCCAATTTTGAAAATCAAGGAAACTTGTTTGAAGATTTGTCCTCTTACCCTTCTATTTTATTTATTTATGCCTTTGATTGTTAATTTGTCATATTTTATACCATGTTAGGCTAAAACCCCTTTCAAGGGGTGGGGTAAAACCCTTATTTGATGTTATTTCATTTTAATTAGTTTAATTACTTGAAAAGTACCTTTGAATGTTAATTTTGATCCCTCACCCTTAGATTTACGCCTCGAGAGAGGGTAAATGATTTTCGAGAGAAAATCAAAATTCTAGTGATAATACCCATTTTAGATTCGAACTAGAGATAGGGGTTTCTCAAGTGGGGTATTATTACTTGAATTTCAACTCTAAATTTATTTTATAAGATTGACATAAATTCTAATTGATCGATCCTAGCGGGTGATTAATTAAAAGGAGTGTGAATCTATTTTTCTAGAGTTGTGGGGTGTTAATTTTAACTTTCTAAAAGATTACTATTCTAATTATACTTGCAACGAGAGTTGGGTTGTAATTTTAATGTTAATTTTGGAGAATTCAAATAATTAAATTAATTAGAATAACTAAAATTTGTGGTGTAATCCCACTCCTTGATTGTTCTCACAATTATTTACCTCACTTTATCTTTTATTTTAGTTTAGATTTTATTATTCATTTTTCGTCACTTTCTAGTTAGTCATTTTCATCTTAGTTTAGTTTAGTTTAAAATCTCACCCCACCCTATCGTTTTAATATTGAAAAAGCTAAAAAAAATTAGAAAAGTGAAAAAGCACAAAAAGAAAATAAAAAGTGAATTACAATTGAATTTGTTCCATTTGCTTTACCCCCTAGAAAGTGGATTGATATCCTTACTTACCACTCTACACTTGAGTTTATTATATTTGTAGGTACATAAGGTTTTGATTAGAAGGACTTTTCAAGCAACGACAAATACACACAAAAGTCATTTCTATCACTAATTCTAACTCGGTTACTATAAGTCGGACTAACATACACTGAACTTTGGTAAAAATATCGCAAACGTAGTGAAGGCGGTCATACTTTCTTAAGAATGAGATCAAATCATACCCAAAATGTCTCACCCCGAAAATAAATTAGACAATAAAATTATAGATGATATGACATGGGGACTATACTCTCCATCCATTCACTTTCCATGGGATTCACCCACATCGCGCAACCTCCGATGATAGCACTGGAGGGGTATGCTTTCACATAAATATCATTCACACCAATATTTATAAAATACACAAGTATATATACACTATCACACACACACACACACACACACACACACACACACAGATATATATATCTATATCTATATAATAAGTAGTGAGGGTGTTTTCACTGTTCAATAAGTTTATAACATATTTTGTGGTGAGAATGAATGCCAACAAGGCACGAAATGGACGGTTTAAATAGATTTGGCAAACAACGGTGCACAACATTCGAAGGCATCTTTCAAAAAATTTCAGTCTGCTACACGCTATCAGAAATATACACGGTATCAGAAATATTCATCTCGCCCAACACATTTCACATCTCAGACTTCAATTCAGACTCTCTCTCTCTCTCTCTACACGCGGACTCTCTCTTGAGCTCTGCAACAATATCACAACCCTTGAGATTGAGTTTTTTTGTCTACTCATTCTCTCCCTCTCCCTTCGCATTTTCCCCCTCCACCAATTTGCGCCACCCCATTTCTCCTCTCCGCATTTCCTCCTCCTTTAACTAACCCTATAGATCCATTCAAGACCCACTTGCAGTTCACTCCCAAATTCGAAACCCTCCCACTTGAGGCTCTTTGTTGTGGCTGTATACTTTTATTTATATTTATGTGTCTGAATTTTGCCACAATTGTAAGGTATGTATGGATCTATCTAATATGTCTCCCCCTCTCTCTGTCTCTGTATCTCAAACCCTCAATAATGGCGTTTTCTCTCTCTCTGAAATCTGGGACGATTTGGGTGAGTAGGTAATGTATTTTTCATTATTCCGTTCTCTCTCAACTTTGTGAAGTTTTTATATCTTTCTTTCTCATTCTGATGTATGATCTCTTCAATCTTCATTATTCTGATCTCTCAAACCCTCAACAATGGCGTGTCTCTGATCTCTTCCATCAACCATGATATATTTTACGAATCTCTTCCATCAACCACCACATTTTTATTTTTGTTTGTTGTTTTAATTACAAAATAAAAGGTTATAGTTTTTTGTTACTGACTTTCTATATCTCAACTCAGCTTCCTCAAGCAACACGAAGCGAAGGGGGCAAGACTCTGGCTATTAAGTGTCTTGGCAAGGGGCCTGTCAACTAAGGTAAAATTTCTCGCCTAAAATATAAAACCCACCTTTCTCATATTTCACTCATGAGTCTCATGAATCCAACTACTGTTCAGGTATGACTCACATCAGATACTCTCACTCTCTCACCCAAGGGATGCAACATTTTCAATACTTCCAGATCGGGTAAAACTTTACATTTATTTTTTGAAGCCTACAGTTGTTAACATATATGAGATTTAAACCTTTGAAATCTCCTTTTTGGGATTTGAAGTTTCTTCATTCTTTTTTTTTGTTCAAATCATATATTTTTTTGCAGATCTGTTTTTGTTTGTTCATCTGGTGCATCCATTGAAAGTGAGTTTTTTTGGGGGACATGAAACTGAATTTAGTTTGGACATCAAATCGAGTTTACTTTTCGAACTTAGTCATGGGTAAGATCTGATATTTATTTTACGTGAAAATGATTTTTCTTTACCCGAAACACAATTGTTTTTTTATGTTAAAACATTTTTTAATTAAAAATTCATTTTTATCATCTAAAAACAGCTTTTTCCTTCCAACTAAGTATATATGTACCTGTCGTTGTTGAATGGTTCATGTATTTATTGTTTTGAGATATTAGCCTATTATTTGCGTTGCTAAATTTTGTGTATGTGGTGATTTTTTTCCCAGGTACAATTTGTGGCATTTATTGCTATTGGGTAAGGGTTGATATGGAAGACAACCAGACAAGAAATTGAGGGTCAAGATCATTTCCCCTTCTCTAATCTCACACGACTGAATTTCCGGCCACTCCCCCACTTTATTGAGCACAAGGCTCAAGAAGAAAGGACGCTCTAGAGGTGTATTAGGCCAGAGCACAAGCCTCAAGAAAAAAGAATGGTCTCTCACTCCAAACGTCAAACTCATCTGATGTATTTTTATTTTACTCTCTCCCACAATCTAAAGAACCTGTCTCTTTCTCTCTTTCAAACACTCATATTTTCTCCTAATCCCCCCCCCTCTCAGCGTCTCTTCCTTTGACAAGAGAGAGAGTATGATACCTTCCAATAAACTCGAGGGAGGGCATGCCAGTTCCATGAAAGACGTCTTTTTTTTCAACTATGGATGTGTCACAGGTACAAGACCTCTCTATATCTCTCTCAAACCTTCACTATATTAAATACCCTTAAACCCTTATCTATTTTAAACTATGGGTTTTCTATTTTCGTTTCAATGTGAAATTTGAGAATGGGGCTTTTGGCTTTCTTTGAAGAATAGTGAGATTTCGGCTTTCTTTGAAGATGGGGCTTTCGTCTTTCTTTGAGAATGGGACTTTCAGCTTTCATTGAAGAATAATTGGACTTCTTTTTATTAGGCCTTCGGCTTTCGATCTCACAACGACACCACGTATATTGCTTTCAAACACTCAATAATCAAATATGTTGGATTTCTTTCTTCCAGGTCAGCACACAAAATATGTCATATGAGAGCTGGGGGCATGTTGGTTTCATGAAATGGAAAGGAAGCTGGGTTTTGGGTTTTTCAGATCTGGGTTTTTGTAGTCAGTACCATGGGTTTTGGGGGTAAAAAATATGTTTTTGTTTCTTATCATTTCGTTAGTTTTTGGTGTATACAGTTTTGTATAGGCATTTGGTGTACTTAGGGAGCATTCTATTAATTATCCAGTGAGCATTTTATTCAACTTGGTGTATATTCTATCATAAGTGTGTTTTTATTGCTTGCATCCAAAGAGGATTTTTAGGCTCTGTAATGTGTGGACTAGGACTGATTTGCGTAGTAGTTTTTTTTTTTGCGTTTTCATCCGCTATTTTCCTCCCATTGGATATTTGGCAAATAATTTTTTAAAAGTTTTCATTTTTCATCCTCACTCCTTTTTAGCAATTTAATTAGACCCCAATAAAAATAGGACCATAAGGAGTGGTTGATATGATTTAATTATTAATATTTTCGTAATGGGTGGTTTAGATGGTTTAGTTATCAATACTTTTCAAATGATTGAACTGGGTTCAAATGAGTTAGAAAGAATAATAATACATTATGCTTACTGGGGTTTGAAAAATATTTCTCTTTTTGTGGCGAGTTGACCACATGATGTGGAGAAGATGGAGGGGAGGGTTGTTGGTGAAATGTGGCGGTGTTGTATGATAGTTATAGAGTTGGAGTTTTGGTATGTGTACTTTGTTGTCAAAGTGGAAGCATGATCCGTGTGATAAAAAAATTTCATAGCATAATAAATTTGAGTAGCACTAGGGGGACCTAGAAAAAAAACCCACTTCGTAAACCCAGTGCATAAGACAAAAATGGGTACAAGTTTTTAATGCACATTTTGATGCCCTGGCGGGACCCGCAACCATAAGGTATAAGTTTTTAAGGCACTGGGTTTACGAAATGGGTTTTTTTCTGGGTCTCCCTAGATTTATTCAATATATTTTATGATAAAAACATTAGAATTATTTGATAACATTAATTTTTTATATGATAATAATGATATGTTTGATGGAATTAATAATAAAAATGTAAATAAATTGCTGTATAAAAAAGATTTTCTTTATCAAAAAAGCAATAAATTACTATATATGTTTTATAAATAAGGGCAATTTAGATAGTGTGTGAAAAAGTAACGGGTTTGTAACGTCGTTAAACATTACGAAAAATAGTCACAATAAAAAAGAAGTAAGAACACCAACAATTGAATTTTTAAAAAGCCTAAAGTCGACTATTTAATATAAAAATCAAATAAAACTTATGTGTGTCTGTAATGCATTGCTTTATGTAATTTATGTTTTTTGGTTAGTAAATTGAAATGGTGCAAATGCACGCTTTAGAATCGAACATTATATGATCATGTGTATTTGTTGCCAATAAAAAAATCAAAATAATGAGTGCTTTAGTTTTATTGTTGGAGTATTTTTTATTTTTTAAACTGGTTGGATAATTTTATAAATGGAGAAAATTCGGTCCAATTTTTATAAATTATCGTCGTATCTTTAAGGTGTATAGTCCTATAAACAAACGAGATGATGGACATTTTTTTAAATTACGCTTTGTTTTATTGGAGAACGAATTTGTAATAACCCGCACTTTTATGGCAAATTAAATTTAATAATTAAGTGCAAATTGGGAATTTAAGAAAATATCGTGAATCGTAATTATTGAGGTTTTCAAGGATTTAATGATTTTCGATGGGTGTTATATTTACTTTTGGGATTAAGTAAATGAACTGGAGTATTTTAATAATATGTCGCAGTTGGGTAAAGCGACAGAGGATAATATTTTAATGGGAAAACCTGTATTGAGATGTAGTGGGTTAAATTAGTGAGTGTCAAGTGCCTCGGATGGAGATTTCGAGTGCGCGATGAGTCTCTCACTGTTATTAGTTAAACAGTGAATAGACCTATAAACAAAGTAGATTATGATCATTTTTTTTTAAAATTACATTTTATTTTGCCGGGAACACAATTTTTTTCCTTTTACAATTACGTGCTTTGAAAATTTTCCCATTTTTGCGACTATCAGCGTGCCTTCAGGCACGGGCATACCCTAGTATATATATATATATATAATTTATTTTAATTTAATTCGACTAACCCGTGCCTAACTCCCGTAGCACTAGCCCATAATACCCGAGTTTATTTCCAGACTCTTGTTTTATTTAATTTCACATCTAATAAATAAATTAACATAGCTTCACTTGTTAAGATACCCTAACTCACCCAATCGGCCCATATTTAAACCTTTATGAATTTATCTCACTTAATTCATTAATAATGTATCACACTTATTTCTCACCTTCCTAATCCCAATTACATCCACCTATAATCACTAGGAAATAGCCCCTATTCATTTTCCTGTAAATAAATAAGCCTAGAACAAACCCCAAAGAAAATTGTGTTCATATAAGAAAAAAAAGCATAAATGCGTCGTTTTGGCCTTCGTCGATCAATCGATGAAGTTGATCGATCGATCGACCCTGGGTGGCCAGCCCTTCTTCCCCAATCTATTTTTTCCTCCATTATTACCCATTCAAGCTTAAAAATTATCCTCTATACTCAACCCACATCACACCCTATGATTATTACATGCCTCAAACAATCTCTAAGCAGCATAAACATCATTGAACATTAATGATTTCCTCTTTAATCAATTAACATGAGAATTGGGTTTTCTCACTATTATTCGAATCCCTCATTCAATTTAATTCTATACTCCAAATTAAAGATTAGCTGTTGATTTCGACCCAAATTCAGATTCCAATAACATGTGATATCATCTCACCAATAATTTTGCATTAATTCATGGCAAATGCTTAAATCCCCCAAAATCCATTTTAACATGTGATAACCCTCCCAAAAACGAATTTGCCTATACCTACTATGATATCAACATGAGTTTTTGCCATTAAAATTGTAGTCATGACAATTATTTGCCTTTAAATGTTCATAGATTCTGATTACATGTTGTAGACAACAAATCGATGACCGCACACTTAAATCCTATATGAATTTGACTTCTCAGGCTCCCTTCTTTTCTTCCTTCTTTATTGTCTCCAAGTATAGGGTTTAGATTAATCACAATGTCTTTCACAAACTCTCTAAATTAGGCTAAATATCTCTAATCCCAAAATTAGGCCAACGGGCCAAGCCCAAATGACCCCAATACCCTCATGTGGGCTCGGTTCTGTCTAAAAATTCCCTCAGACCCGATTACTAACCTCGGGTACACTATTTTGACTATCTAGACCCTTCTGGAACCAACTGTCACCTCTAAATCATCATCTGAGTCACCCTACATTAATATCCTATCTCGACCTCATATAGTCGACACGTGACTCCGGGTTACGATATAACACTACCACATCACAATTACTTTATGTGACGTAAAATGATCATTTACTATTCACCTTGTAATTTTATTCCATTAATACAAACCATTAAATATCCCTATTACTTTTTAATAAACACATAATAATTAATTTAATTAAATTATGGCACACGTGTAATTTAAAAATACTCGAATTAATTAAATTATAATACTCATAAATACAAGGTGTTACAATTCGACCACAAGCATAGTCTGACCATTTCCTAAGGCCTTTTGTCCTTATTTCTCCCTTGATGGAGAACCTGGGCCATGTTCTACAAATAGCTCATCTTCTAAAGGGATATGGTTTTGACCAAGTCCGTATTCAAGCCTTTCTTAAAATTCAACTTTCAAACGAAAGATAATTTCTTCTTACCCTAGGCGAGGACTCTACGTACCCATGATTAAAGGACTCGTCTTTTAAAGCTACAAAGACACGAGGATGATCATCATTATCCTTATTCGGTGTGTCACACTTCATCCTCAATTGGTCGGTCTATGTTCTCATTGTCAACCTCCAAGTAAGGGGACACCTTCTCGTCCTCATATGGTTTTTTGGCAGTTACCAAAGACTCTTGAGACTTGTCCAATGCCTTAATTACTTCATTATTATTCCTGACTTATTTGGCACCCCTGTCGAGCATGGAATCAAAGTCTTCCACATAATGCAAAGATAAAACCATGCAACCCAATGACCAAAAAAGGAAATAATTGAATCGACATGTGTTAAAGTTACCATAGATAACGCCCATGTGGCATGAGAATAAAGATGATCAGAGGTTAGCCTGCCAACTTGTTATTGGTTCAGTTCCAGTACAACCCTCATCAACAGACTAGGGGCCAAAGATCAGTTACTGGTCACTAACAATGTTTGGTGGCCTTTCCCCATATTTGAGGCACATATCTTCTTGGTGGGACAACAATATAAGAAGTGTGAGTGGATTAATCCTTATTTTCCTTCTCAATTTTAGGAGAATATACAAGATTAAGAAGCTCGAAGGGACCTTCGAATTCCCTCCTTTTGGAGACCTTTTCCTTTCGACAGGTGTGTAACACCCCGCCCGCCCGGGGAGAGCGAACGGAGCGCTAATTCGATAAAATAAATCCAAATCCACAAGTGACAAGGTATAGAGCATCTAAATAAACCCAAAATAATATAAATCCACTAATCTCAACCTCTTCAATTACAATAAGTCTCTCGAATTAAAATTACAACTATCTAACTCGAAAAAAAAATACAAATCTCCAAATCTCTATACATCAAAATAATACAAATTTTTCCCAAACAATCCTCGCTAAAATCAATCTCCATAGCTCCTCAAAATCCGCGCTAACCTGTCACTAAAAGAAAATATGGGGAAGTACACAATACGACAAGAAAGATGCTCAATAAATATATTTTAACGATGAATAAAACGTAACAACACGAGTACGAATATTCAAATCAAAATGCAAATCTTAATAGCATTTCATCATTATAATTTTTCAACAACACATCAATGGGTCACCAGGCCTCACCACATCCATAAATGCTTTATCAAGCCATAGCCCGGGAAACAGGAATTTTGACGGGTGCCCAACATCCGTGTCATATTAAAATCTCATGACAACGTGCTCATCAATAATGTAATGATACCACATGAATCGAAATAATTCCAACAATTATTTTTCCAGATTTCAACGAATTTAACAATTCAAATAGGAGTTCAATAATCATATGAATTCAAATAGAATGACACTCGCGAGATTTAAGGAGCATATTGTGTAAAACCCCATACCTCAAAACACGATGAGAAACCAACGATCACCTCCTCAAGATCAACACAAAAGATCTACAAAAGCTTCTCCAAGAACCTCCAAAAAAATAGCCCCAAGAGCACCTCTAATCTAAGGTTGGAACTCACAAATCTCAAGGGCCAATGTGTATATAAAAAGAAGAGGAATATAAAATATATTTGCTACCAAAATTTGTGCCAAAAGTAGGTTAAAAGGGTTGCCCACGACTCCCTTTTATAATGCAAAGAAATGAAGAGTTGGAATCCAAAATACTACTTTAAATAAGGCAAAGAAATGAAGAGATGGAAGTAAAAACAACTCCAAGAGTTAAAAACATTTTAAAATCATTTTAAAATTCGTTTTAACTCCGATTTCAAAACCGTTTGAAATTTTCGCCTTTAAAAATAATAACCAACATATTTGAGCAATAAAAATAATTTTATCAAAAACTTTATTTTCCTCCATTTTCCAGAAATTAATTAAAATTGCCCAAAATTACGCGGGTTGTTACAAGGTGTGGATGTCAGAGTCATCCACAAGAGTAATATTTCTCTCTCTCTCTTGGATACATGTCATTCTCCTCAAGGTATTCACGTTCACAATCCCAAAAGAAAATGGGGTGGATGATCTAGAGGATTCCTTAATTGTTGAAGGGACTGGTATCTCGGGGATCGAATCCACAAGCCTAGATGTAAAGTTAGATGTAGAGTCAGAATATTCAAGAAGAAAGGACATCGACCTAGGGTGATATGTACCTTTATCCAAAAGACTACTTAGCTTGACAACTTTGATAATCTCCTCACGGTTCAAATGAGAAGGATATTTCTTCTTTGATGCTTTTAAACAAAATAAACAAAAACCAAAATATTAGTTTCAATTTAAGTTAATTATCACCAACAATTACATAATTTCGAGAAAAATTTCATCCCCCTGGCATGGCACAAAAACCCTTTATATGGTTAATAAACTTTAGGAATAGGTGGATCTTGCTAATTTCTATAAATGAGTCCATGACTCCAATATCCCATATTAGAATTACGAAGATTAACAACTAAAATCGTATCGATTTTTCTTACTTTCAAATAAAAGACATTGTCAGTTATGTTTGACCAAAAATAGCAGCTTAAATTCCTATTTATGTTTCATAATCTTACAATATTCAATGAACACCATTTCCGATCCTCCAAGTTTTTGGAGCAAATTTGATTGAAACCACCTGGAATAATTCGCAAGACTATAATAAGAGTTAATTATGGGCGGGGATGTCATACCCCCTCAACCACTGATATAATGTGAATTTAGTGACCATTTTTGATGTTATAGCAATCGCCCAACATACTAGTACACTCTACATTTACGCAGTTAGGAATGGAGTACTTGTCCCTAAATTCTCCTAAAGTTCTATCATTCACGACATAAACTAATTTTTCTCAAGTATAAAATGAAAAGCCGACAAAAATGAAAAAATCTAGAAGGTCATTGCAAGAAAATTTGATGATATCAAAGAGACAAAAACTTATAAGTAAAGAACTTTATAGTAACCCCTGATGCTTTGAATAGTTGAAGTGATGGAAAAATATGGCAGTTAGAATCTTTTGATAGCTTGGTTCAAATTTTGAGGTGTCTAATTATTTTAAAATAAACCAAAGGTCATTAGTTGTGAGAGGCACTTCGATTTGGAAGAGAAATTTTTACCAGCATACCCCAGCTAACATAAGAAATTATAGGCATGCTTTTCGAGGGACCAACGAGAAAAATAAAGCAAGACCTTCATCCAAGAAGTTTTTTCAAGAGTAGGATGACAACATCTCAAGAAGTGACCAACCACATCAATCGACCAACTCACTTATCGGACTCTCTGACCTATTCAAGTCGAAGAGCTTTGGGGGAAATTATGGGGAATAATTCAAACAACCCACGAATCTCGGGTCAAATAAATATTGGTCCAGAATGATTGGGTAAAGGATAGCAACTCAATATAATAATGAATAAGAGTTCCACTTGCATGGATCTCGAGAAAATATGAGTACAATTAAATAGTGACTTCATCAACAAGTTCGAAAGCCCGTCACGGCACCATATTGTAACACTCCGTATTTTTATGGATATAAAATTTAATTTATTCGGTGATAAGGAATTTGATTAATCTGTAGGATTGAATTAATGTGGTGGACTAAGAATTAATTAATTCAGGTTATTTAACAAAAATTTGCATGTATCGTAATCTGAGGTCAAGATGGAGACTTTTAGTAAATTGACTCGGATGACGATTGTGAGTGCACGGTTGACACCAAAGGAGTCAAAATAGTCAAAAAGAGTATATGGGTGTAGTAATTGGGTCTCGATACATTTTTAGGCATAACTGAGCCCAAACGGGGGTGTTCGGATCATTTGGGCTTGGCCCTAAGCTTAATTTCGGAATTTGCAGTATTTAACCTAAGTTCAAGAGGGTTGGTGTGACAACCCGTATATAATTATGATAAATTATATTTAAATCATACTTATCTTATGTGATATGAATAATGTGTTATTAGTATATATAATGTTAAATGATTATGGTTAGTATAATTCAACTCTCATAAATCATGAAATGTCGAATTATTTACGAACACAAGATTTGGTTATTTTCTATAGAAATGTTCCTCCTTAAGACTAGTTTTGACCCTTATAACATTCAATTGACTTGATGTGAAAACAACATAGAGGTATACATGTGAGTTAGGGTTCTAAAACAACAAACGGTGCATCAAACGGATGTTCGAGAAAGAAGTTAGACCGAATTTACGAATAAGGGGCAAATCTGTCCTATCCCTTTAAGTGAAAAATTGTCTTGTAGTAAACCAAGTGTTTTAATTTGATTGGTGGGCATGGGAGGCAGCCTTGGACGACTTAAACCTCTCCCTTTAACTTATTTCTTCAACAAATAAGTCCCTAGGTTCAGTTTGAGGTGTTATTAGCTTGAGGAAAGAGAGGTAGAAGTTAAGGAAGAAAGGGTTACAAGGAAAATCTAGGAAAACAATTCCAAGAAAATCCTTAAGGTGGTTCCAAGGTAAAATTATTTGTTAATATTATTTTTATCTTGTATTATACTTATTTTAAAGTATATAAATCGTGAAATATTGATTAAAATTCCATTCTCCTTTGTGATAATATGTATTGGTTCATATGTGAGATAAGTGGTGTTATAGGTCATATTGCTTTGTATTGAAACCCTTTGTATTCAAACTTCCATATCTCTTTGTGTGATTACTGGAATTCAGAAATTCCAATTGAATATGAAATTAGACTCATATATTCACGTCATATCCGAGAATTAGAATTTAACTCCATGTGGTTAGGCCTTAGTGATGGTTGCAAGTTGGTATATGGTTGCTGTTTGTAAATTTCATTTCGGTATGCCCTGAGTTTGGTCAAGCTTTTGAGATATCAAATGAAGTCACAAAATTATGAAACTTTAATTCTATACTATTTAGTATGTTTACTGAAAATGGGTTGAAATCATGCAAAGTTATGTTGTGGAAAAATTATGAAAATTCTTGGAAGTTGAAGGAACAATAGAGGATCTTGTAGGGCAGATTTCTTGTGTTGTAAAGAAATGGTCACAACTTTCCCTAGGAAGCTTGAAAAATTACACCGTCACTTGTAATGGAAATTATATTCATATATGTTTTCATATTGATAAGGTTGGACTCTTGTATTCATACAAATTATGAATATGGGATGGTTAAGTATGCAGCATAATGATTTGAGGCCATTCTAAATACCCATTGAAATAATGTTTTTATCTTCTCTTTCCAAAGAGTATTTTGAGTACATGTTTCATGTGTATATGCATTAAGAAGTATACTTTTATGTTTACTTGATTTCAGTTATAAATTCTTTACGAGGTATTCCTATGGTTGAATGTTCATAACCTTATCAACATATATACCATTGTTTCGTCTTTACACATGTTTCATAGAATGTGACTTGAGTAGAATTATATTGTTGTTGTATGGTCATTGAAAGTTACATAGATATATTAAGAAAATACTTATGATTGAGATTCAGTACTAATTTAGTTGGATTAACAGGTGTAAGGTCAAATCAACCAAGTTCAGCCTCACCCGAGGGAAACGTGAATACATAGTTGACAACCCAAGGTGAGTGTACTTACTGAGTTGATTTTGGATATGATGTATATGTATTATACGTTGAGATGATATGGCTTATTTAAAAGTCATGAGATGTTGAGATGTTGAGATGTTATGGCTTATTAAAATCCAAGAGATGTTGAGATGTTATGGCTTTATGAAAGTCAGGATATGTTGAGTTGTTATGCAATTCAGGAGATGTTAGGTTATTAAAACCTATGGATATGATTATTGCCTACGGGCATGAGATGTGGGGTTTATTAACTCCGGATATGTATATGGCCCAATTTGGCCCAGAGATGGATGTATTAATATGTTGAGATGTTAATATAGTACTTTTACTATATAGAGATGTAGTACATTCACTGAGTTTTTAAACTCATGGTTTTATATGTTTATATTTTCAGGCTTTGAAGCTGCCACTGCCAAGTTTAGGATGTTGAGTGAATAGTAGTATTGTCTCGTCATTTTGTTTTGTACATTGTACTAGTTGTAATTAAGTTAAATGGCATGGGAGTTTAGTTTAAATTATGTCTCCTTAAAACGATTGTATTTTTAGTATTCCGCATTTTAACCTTGAAGTTGTTTTAATGTGTATTACCAAATAAATAAATAAATAATAAGTGTGGTTTGTGAACTATTGAGTTAATTATATCCTAATGGGGTTAGGGGGTGCCAACTTGGTATCAGAGACAAGTTTTTATATTCTAGGGTTAGAGAGTCTAGATATGGAAGTTGCAGAAATAGTGTTGTGTGGGTCATTTATATTAATTTGTGAGAAATACTAACCATTATGTTTGAAATAAATGTTGTATTCTTGTTTCTATAATTGTGGTTTATGACAGATAGTAATCTATGGAAGGAGAAAATGTTCATGAGAGGGTAGATGAGAAGTCTTCAAATAAAGTAAACCAATAAAATCCAAATAATGTAGAGGGGGCTCCTGAACAACTTACAGCTATGCAGAAAATGGCTCGTGCCATGACTTTAATGGCAGAACATCAAAACATGTTTATGACGCAAATAGCAGAACAACAAGCCAAGTAATTGGAGGAGCAGACTTTGGCCAGAAGAGAATGGGAAATACAACGAGAGGAGAAGAATACTTTGTATGAGAAGTTTATCAAATTGACCCCCCCAGCATTCTCAGGTTTTGTAGATCCTTTAGAAGTTGAGGCTTGGGTTAGAGATACTGAAACTATCTTCGGGGTGATGAATGTGCCTGGCGAGCATAAGGTAATTTTTGCTACTTTCATGTTAAAGGGAGAAGCTAAATATTGGTGGGAGTCTTCCAAACATTTATTGCTTACTCCGGAGGGAGGTGAGGTAATTACTTGGGACTCCTTTATTAAAGCCTTATATGAAAAGTATTTCCCTCGCATGTATCGAAAGAAAAAAGAGAGAGAATTTTTATCATTGACTCAGGGGAATATGTAGGTCAGGGAGTATGAAACTAAATTTATATCCTTGTCTCGATTTTCATTACGATTCTTACACAATGAGGAGGACAAATGCACCAGATTTCAGGATGGGTTGAATTTGGTTATCAAGTCTAGACTCACTGCACTTGAAATGGTAGATTATACTTCTTTAGTTAACAAAGCTATGATGGTTGAAGGAGATGTTAACGATGCAATAAGGAATAGGGAACAAAGGGGGAAAGAGGAGTAGATTTGATCCATATCAGCAAAAGGAAGGTAATATAGAATACTGAAAATAGGGGAGTCAAAGATTTCAGCGCGGTAGAGGGACAGGAAATTATGTTCAGAATAGGACACCAAGCAGTTTTAGAGGTACAAGATCGATGGGCCAATAGAATAGACAACAAAAGAATGATAGTGGGCAGTCTAAGCCTATTACATGCTATTTTTGTAAAGATGAGGGCTATATCAGTCCAGATTGTCCCAAGTTAAAGGGTGTAGAGTGTTATCACCGTCATCAAATTGGTCATACCAAAAAGAACTATCATATGCTATGTGGAGGGATTCAATCAGCTACTACTAGTCGAGGCTCGTCACTTGGAGGCATAAGGAGAGGAGGAGGTAGAGGATAGGCTAGTGGATCTAGGGCTCCGAGAAGGATATTCTCTATGACTTTACAGGATGCTCAGGCTACTCCAGAGGTGGTGACAGGAATATTTCCTGTCATGAACAAACATGCTTACGTGCTTATTGATCCTGGATCTACTCATTCATTTGTATCACTGTCATTTACCATGCATTTGGGTAGACCATGTTCTTATCTAGATTTTGGTTTATATATTTCTATACCTATGGAGGATGTAATGTTAGTGGAGCATGTGTATAAAAATTGTGTATTATATGTGGGGGAGAGGGAGTTGACCATTGATTTAATTCCACTAGATATTCGAGATTTTGATATTATCTTGGGTATGGACTAGTTATCTTCCTACCATGCATCAATTGACTATTTTCGTAAGGAGGTTACATTTAATATGCCGGGGGAGGAAGAATACAAATTTACTGGGGAAAGAAATGTGGTTCCAAACTGTCTTATTTCTGCCCTTCGGGCGAGGAATTTATTAAATAAGGGTTGTCAAGGCTTTTTAGCATATATTGTGGATACAAATAGGGAATTGAAAAAATTAGAAGATATCCCAGTCGTTAAGGATTTTGCAGATGTGTTCCCAGATGAATTACCAGGATTGCCACCTAGCAGAGAGGTAGAGTTTACTATGTTTCTATTTCTCCATATAAAATGGCACATGTGGAACTAAAGGAGTTAAAGGTTCAAATGCAAGATTTGCTAGAAGAGGTTTTATTCGACCCAGTGTATAACCATGGGGCGCTCCAGTATTATTTGTGAAGAAGAAAGATGGCACCATGCGACTTTGCATTGATTATCGACAGTTGAACAAGGTGACTATTTGAAATAAATATCCATTGCCTCGTATTGATGATTTGTTTGATCAATTACAGGGAGCTAAAGTGTTTTCAAAATTTGATTTGAGATCGGGTTATCATCAATTAAGGGTGAGAGATTGTGACATTTCTAAGACAGCTTTTCGTTCTCGCTATGGTCATTATGAATTTTTGGTAATGCCATTTGGGTTAACAGATGCTCCTGCGGTGTTTATGGATTGAATGAATCGAGTATTTCATCCTTTCATAGATTCGTTTGTGATTGTCTTTATCGATGATGTTTTGATATACTCACCTAGACAAGAGGAACATAAGAAGCATCTAAGAGTTGTATTATAAGTTTTACGAGATAATCAATTGTTTGCGAAGTTTAGCAAATGTGAGTTTTGGTTAAATCAAGTAGTATTTCTGGGGCATGTTGTTTCGGGAGATGGAATTTATGTTGACCCTAAGAAGGTAGAGGCAATTGTGCAATGGGAAAGACCGAGGAATGTAATAGAGATAAGGAGTTTCCTAGGATTGGCTGGATATTAAAGAAGATTCATAAAGGGGTTTTCATCTATAGCCTTGCCGTTGACTAAATTGACCCGAAAGGAAGTGAAATTTGTGTGGAGTGATGAATGTAAGCACAGCTTTGAAAAGTTAAAAAATAGGCTAGTATCAACTCCAGTTCTCACTGTTCCATCCAGTGGAGAAGATTTTGTGATTTATATTGACGCTTCACATCAGGGTCTGGGTTGTGTTTTTATGCAACATGGAAAGGTAATTTCTTATGCATCTAAGACAGTTGAAGACGCATGAACGTAATTATCCTACACACGATTTAGAGCTTGCAACTATTATTTTTTCCTTGAAATTATGGAGACATAATTTATATGGAGAGACATGTGAAATTTTCACTGACCATCAAAGTTTGAAGTATTTATTTACACAGAGAGACTTGTATTTTAGGCAGAGGCGTTGGATAGAGCTGATTAAGGACTATGACTGTACCATTCATCATCATCCACGAAAGGCCAATGTATTAGCAGATGCTTTGAGTCGAAAATCATCGAAGATTCTAAGTTGCATACAGTGTGCACGTGTGGGAAATATCCTTGACTTGGCATCGATGGGCATTGAATTAAGTTTTTCAAATAGGGGAGGCTTATTAGCACATGTCATAGTGAGACCTTTATTGGCAGAACGCATAAGAAATTTATAGGTAAGTGATCCATTCCTTGAGAAGAAGAAACAAGATGTCTTAGAGGGTCAAGAGAGTGACTTTGTAATTAAGAATGATGAATCGTTGTGTTATAAAAATAGGATTTGTGTACCGAATGATCCACCCTTAAAGAAGGACATATTGGAAGAGGCACATAGTTTTATTTACTCTATGCATCCGGGAGGTACCAAAATGTACAGAGATATGAAAGAGTATTACTGGTGGAACAATATGAAACGTGAGATTACAGAATTTGTAGCTAAATGTTTAGTATGTCAGCAAGTCAAAGCGGAGCATCAGAAACCGACAAGATTATTGCAGTCATTGCCTATTCCGGAATGGAAGTGGGAGCATATAATGATGGATTTTGTTACAGGATTACCACGATCACCAAAGGGTAATGATTCTATTTGGGTGATTATAGATCGATTGACAAAGTTGGCCCATTTTCTTCTAGTTAAGACCACCTACACTGTTGATAAGTATGCACGTATGTACGTTGATGAGATTATCCGTTTACATGGGGCACCAGTGTCAATTGTATCAGATAGAGATCCCACGTTCACTTCTAAGTTTTGGCCTCGTTTATAGAATGCCATGGGCACAAGTTTGAAGTTCAGCACTGCATTTCATCCACAAATCGATGGGCAATCTGAGAGGACGATTCAAATATTAGAAGACATGTTACGAGCTTGTGTATTTAACTTCAAGGGTAGTTGGGATGATCATTTTCCATCGATGGAATTATCGTATAATAATAGTTATCAGTCCACCATTGGTATGACTCCGTATGAACTTTATATGGGAGGAGATGTAGAACGCCTTTGTGTTGGGATGAAGTAGGTGAAAGGAAACTTTTGGGTCCTGAATTGATAGATATGACAACAGAAAAGATAAAAATGATTCGAGAACGGATAAAGATAGAGCAAAGCAGGCAAAAATTTTATGCAGGTAAGAGGAAGCATCCATTGGAATTTCAGAAGGGGGATTTTGTATTCCTACGTATTTCACAGTGGAAAGGCGTGATGAGATTTGGAAAGAAGGGGAAACTAAGTCTAAGATACATTGGACCATATGAAGTGTTGGAAAGAATTGGAACCCTGGCATATAGATTATAGCATTACCTCCAGAGTTATCTCGTTTGCATGACATGTTCCATGTATCCATGCTTCGTAAGTATTTGGCATATCCATCTCATCAACTGAAAACCCAACCTATTGAACTGAAAGAAGACTTGTCGTACATCGAGGAAACGGTGGAAATTCTTGATCGTAAGGAGCAAGTATTGAGGAATAAGGTTATTCCCTTAGTTAAAGTTATATGGATGAGCCATGGAATTAAATAAGCAACTTGGGAAACAGAGGATATCATGAAGAAACAGTATCCCCATTTGTTTGGTAAGTGTCATTCATATTAAATTTCGGGGACAAAATTTTCTAATGGGGGAGGTTGTGAGAACCCGTATATAATTATGATAAATTATATTTAAATCATACTTATCTTACGTGATATGAATAATGTGTTATTATTATATCTAATGTTAAGTGATTATGGTTAGTATAACTCAACTTTCATAAATCATGAAATGTCGAATTATTTACGAACACAAGATTTGGTTATTTTCGAAAGAAATGTTCCAGTTAAGACTAGTTTTGACCCTTATAACATTACAATTGACTTGAGGTGAAAATGACATAGTGGTAGAAATGTGTGTTAGGGTTCTAACACAACAAACGTTGAATCAAACGGATGTCCGAGAAAGAAGTGAGACCGAATTTACGAACAAGGGGCAAATCTGTCATATCCCTTTAAGTGAAAAATTGTCTTTTAGTAAACCAAGTGTTTTAAAATGATTGGTTGCCATGGGAGGCAGCCTTGGCCGACTTAAACCTCTCCTTTGAACTTATTTATTTAGAAAATAAGTCCCTAGGTTCAGTTTGAGGTGTTATTAGCTTGAGGAAAGAGAGGTAGAAGTTAAGGAAGAAAGGGTTACAAGGAAAATCTAGGAAAACAATTCCAAGAAAATCCTTAAGGTGGTTCCAAGGTAAAATTATTTGTTAATATTATTTTAATCTTGTATTATACTTATTTTAAAGTATATAAATCGTGAAATATTGATTAAAATTCCATTCTCCTTTGTGATAATATGTATTGGTTCATATGTGAGATAAGTGGTGTTATAGGTCATATTGCTTTGTATTGAAATCCTTTGTATTCAAACTTCCATATCTCTTTGTGTGATTACTGGAATTAAGAAATTCCAATTGCATATGAAATTAGACTCATATATTCATGTCATATCCGAGAATTAGAATTTAACTCCATGTGGTTAGGCCTTAGTGATGGTTGCAAGTTGGTATATGGTTGCTGTTTGTAAATTTCATTTCGGTATGCCCTGAGTTTGGTCAAGCTTTTGAGATATCAAATGAAGTCACAAAATTATGAAACTTTAATTCTATACTATTTAGTACATTTACTAAAAAAGGGTTGAAAATCATGCAAAGTTATGCTGTGGAAAAATTATGAAAATTCTTGGAAGTTGAAGGAACAATAGAGGATCTTGTAGGGCAGATTTCTTGTGTTGTAAAGAAATGGTCACAACTTTCCCTAGGAAGCTTGAAAAATTACAGCGTCACTTGTAATGGAAATTATATTCATATATATTTTCATATTGATAAGGTTGGACTCCTGTATTTATACAAATTATGAATATGGGATGGTTAAGTATGGAGCACAATGATTTGAGGCCATTCTAGATACCCATTGAAAGAATGTCTTTATCTTCTCTTCCCAAAGAGTATTTTGAGTACATGTTTTATGTGTATATGCATTAAGAATTGTACTTTTATGTTTACTTGATTTCAGTTATAAATTCTTTACGAGGTATTCCTATGGTTGAATGTTCATAACCTTATCAACATATATACCATTGTTTCGTCTTTACACATGTTTCATGGAATGTGACTTGAGTAGAATTATATTGTTGTTGTATAGTCATTGAAAGTTACATAGATATATTAAGAAAATACTTATGATTGAGATTCAGTACTAATTTAGTTGGATTAACAGGTGTAAGGTCAAATCAACCAAGTTCAGCCTCACTCGAGGGAAATGTGAATACATAGTTGACAACCCAAGGTGAGTGTACTTATTGAGTTGATTTTGGATATGATGTATATGTATTATATGTTGAGATGATATGGCTTATTTAAAAGTCATGAGAGGTTGAGATGTTATGGCTTATTAAAATCCAAGAGATGTTGAGATGTTATGGCTTTATAAAAGTCAGGATATGTTGAGTTGCTATGCAATTCAGGAGATGTTAGGTTGTTAAAACCTATGGATATGATTATTGCCTACGGGCAGGAGATGTGGGGTTTATTAACTCCGGATATGTATATGGCCCAATTTGGCCCAGATATGGATGTATTAATATGTTGAGATGGTAATATAGTACTTTTACTATATAGAGATGTAGTACATTCACTGAGTTTTTAAACTCATGGTTTTATATGTTTATATTTTCAGGCTTTGAAGCTTCCACTGCCAAGTCTAGAATGTTGAGTGAATAGTAGTATTGTCTCGTCAGTTTGTTTTGTACACTGTACTAGTTGTAATTAAGTTAAATGGTATGGGAGTTTAGTTTAAATTATGTATCCATAAAATGATTGTATTTTTAGTATTCTGCATTTTAACCTTGAAGTTGTTTTAATGTGTATTACCAAATAAATAAATAAATAATAAGTGTAGTTTGTGAACTATTGAGTTAATTATATCCTAATAGGGTTAGGGGGTGACAGTTGGGAAGAAACTAATATCATCCTAAACCCTAAGAAACAAAAAGGAGACAAAGGAAGAAAGTTGAGAGCTTTCTGAAGCCAAATCAGTGGGGATTTGGGTGTGTTCTTCGTCATTAAACTCCTACAATGAAATCAGACTCTACAAACCTAATCAGACAAGTAGTTAGCTTGATTTCAATCTAAATTATAGTATTTTAATTAATATCATAGTGGGTGTGATAAAAATCCTTTTTGGAGTGGGTTGTCACATAAAATGGATTTTGGGTAATTGGAGTATTGTGTGTAGAATTAATATTCAATTAGTGATGGAATTATATAAATCTTTGTTGGAATCATGTTTTATTTGAAATCCAAATGCTAGGTTCCATTAATTGATGATTATGAGATCGAATCTAGGTTGATAATTAGATGAACTATAATAAACCCAAATCGAGAATTTTTGGGCAAAAATTAGAATTTGATGATGTTTAGAGATCATGATAATGATTAAAACATGTTTATGGAGGAAATGGATATGGGAGATTATTTAATTGAGGTTTGGATCGAAGTTGGAAAGCTTCGGGGTTAAAAAGAAAAAAACACGGTTCGATGTAGTCACGCTCCAGATTCGCGACAAAAACTCGTCACACTCCATATTCGTGACAACATTAGTCACGCTTCAGAAACGTGACAAATTTCTAGAAGCGGGATTTTTATTTTTTTCCCTATTTTTAGCCTAGAGAGTTTTACGTTTTGAGGACTCTTCTAAATGAATTCTAACCTATATATTTAATCATAGTGGAAGTTTATTCTATGCTTATTTATTTAGTGAAAAATGAATATGGGACCTATCTCCTAGTGATTATAGATTAATATCATTGGGACTAGGAAGTGAGAAAAAGATGTGACTCATGTTTAATGAATTGAGCGAAATAATTTCATAAAGGTTTAATTACGCACTGATTGGGTGAGTTCGGGTATGTTAGCGAGTGAAGTTATGCTAAATTATTTAATGAGTGTGAAATTAAATAAAATAGGAGCTGAATAGAGACTCAAGCATTTTGGGCCACTGTTATGGGTGTTAGGCACGGGTTAACCAGGTTTAATTAGATTATATGCATACGGTGATGGTGATAGTATATATATTTGTGTGATCCATAATTATTAGTGTGAATCGTGAATTAAAATAATTAATGTGAGATTAGTTAAATTACAAGTCGGGATATAGACTTGGTATATATTTTGGCTAGTGTTATGGGTGTTAGGCATGGGATAGCCAAACATTGTTTAATATATGCATACGGTTATGTGTGATAGTATATATATACTGTTCTAAAAAACCCGCCTAGGCATGCCTAGGCTTGAGGCTTGGTAGAAACACCCCGCCTTAAGATTTTGATGCTTTATGATTGGTAAAACCCTTAAGGCATACTTTTTCTCTAAAAACAACAATGCTTTAGTGAAACGATATCGCCTTTTAAAGATTTTTATACAAACCAGACCATTATCTCATCCAAAATAATCAAATAATATTTTTATTTGCAAATATTCAGACATATATTTATGATATGTACAATTTTAGTATTTTAATAGCTTTGTTATGGTTAAAAAAATATTAAAATATATTAAAAAGGCCTAAACCCCTTTTTACGCCTAGGCCCGCCTAGGCTTCTAAGGCTTAAGGCTTGGCCTCCACGCCTCGATCATGCCCCGCATTTTTTAGAACCTTGATATATATATATATATATATATATATATATATTTGTGTTCTCTATACATAGAGTTGTAAATGATATTTTTAGGAATACATACCCCTCTAGTGATATCATCGAAGGTTGGCCATGTGGGTGAATCCCCAGGCTTGAGGGGTAGGGAGAGTATAGTCCTTAGATCCTATCGTCAAAGATTTTTAACGTGTGATTTATTTTTTAGGGGAGACGTCTTGTGTATGATTCGGTCTCACTCTTGGGGAAATATGACCACCTCCACTACGTTTATGATATTTTTTCCTAAGTTCGGTGTGATCTAGTCCGACTTGAGGTCGGCGGGTTAGAGTGAGTTTGCTTGGGACATGATAGCATTTTAGAGAAAGCATCCGATGACTTATTACTCAGGAATGAATGGTTATTATACGCGACATGTGTGTAAATGATGTAGTATATTAGTACGTATATAAAATGAGTGGATAATTATATATGGGATTAATACAGAAGTGTAAATGTATTTTTTATATAACTAGTGTGGAAGTTATGTGATTTGAAAAGGTGATTTCTTATATAATTAGTGTGAAACTTATATGATTTAAAAAGGGTTTTTCTTATATAACTATTGTGAATGTTATATGAATTAATAAAATTGAGGCGATTAATAAGTTAATGAGTAGATAACTTTATAATCAAAGTAAGACTACTCGGGTTAGAGTAGTGTGATAGAAAGAGTTGTGATACGGCTAGTTAGGTATGATAGGTTAACTAGGAAGGTTAAAAGGCAAGCATTAGGCATGCATATTAGATGAAGGGTGAGTTATATCTCAAGAGAGTGCGACACTAGCTTAAATAGAAGAGTGTGCATGCATATTTAATTATTACGATTTAAATGCTTGCTAAATATTTTCAAAATATTTTACTCGGTCTCTGACCCGTGTTAACATATTTTTCCAAACCTTTTAGGTGTCCAGCCACAGGGACGCCCATTATGAGGATTCTATTCAGAGATGCGTAGCTATAACTCATGTGGAAATTGCGGGACTTCATTATAGACGCTTCATTCATTCATTCCTAATGTTGGGACATTATTTCAATACTCATATGGGCATGTTGCCCTCGGATTTAGTATTCAACTATTTACTTGACCTTATGTATCGAGGTTGTTGTTTCAGATACTATTGTATTTTATTGTTGAACCAAAAGTTATTTCGGTCATCTTTATTCATATTATTCATTTGTGTTGGATTTAGTTACTAGTTTGTATTGATGGTTAATTATTAATTATATCTACATGTTGTTAATTAATGAAAGATAAAATTTGGCACCGGTCTAATTAAATTACTAGGTGGTTAGTACCTTTAAAATATTTTTGATGTTGATGATAAGAATGAGCCATATGAGACCAATGTTTTACTTTGATCATGGGATAGCCACCTTATATTTTAGTAGGCAGGGTGTCACAGATGGTATCAGAGCATTAGGTTCTAGAGTTTTTAGGATCTGTGCAACTTATTACGTTTCAGCGTAGCGTTCTTTGATGTAGAGCCTTATTACATGATTGTTATATTCCTCTATGTATGCGTCTTAAGTTCTCCTGCTATTAAGTATAGTTGATGCAATTCATATAAGAGTTCAGTTGGGCTTCGCACACTGAACAACTCGAATGACTAGTGAGGTCCGTTAGAAGGACTACAGGGTGAGAGGCTCAGCTGAAGCCATGGGATATTATGGGAGTGGTGACCGCGATAGAAGTCACCATGGTTAATATTCAGGTAGATTATGCTGTGACAATCACTAGGATGCAGTAGTTCCCATAATCATCGTTGTAGAAAGAAATGGTGAAAATTCAGACTCACCAAGCGTAGTTGATAAAGTAGGTGTCAGAGTAACTCTTTCGAAGATCCATTTATAAGGATTCTGGGAAGAAAGGGAGTGTGATGGGTAAATGGAAGGAGATAACCTAAAGGCAATTGTGTATGGTGGAGCGCAATGGCACCCATAATTAAATTTCATGAAATATTTTGTCTCATAGGAGTGGTGTTGTAGTGGTAAGAGTCAATCACCACAACCATGGAGAGATACCATGAACAACGAGTAATTTGGAGTGCGATTTGAGTGTAAATCCTCTCATCAGCTATTTAAATAGAGAGGCAAATGAGTTTTCAACACTTGTTTCAGAAGGGTCATACAATGGTCGGTCATGAAGGAAAGTTAATGTGTTTAATGAAGTTCATACCCAATGAGGTGGATACGGAGAATGAAGAAGGTATGTAAGTTAATAATGTAATAATGGGTAGAGTATAAAAGCATGGATGGGGAAATCTGGCTAGAACGATTGGTACCATTATCATTAATATCATGAAAAGGGAGCCAAAAGAGTTAGAGAACTTAACTAAAGGGAAAGACTGGATTTAACTGTGCTAGTGAGGAACCATAATATGGGATACCCAGTAGAGGACCCATTTTAATGATTGAGAGCAATAGGATTTCTATCAGGTGACGGTGGATTCAGTCAGGGTCCTCAAGTCCAGCAACGAGTCCTATAGGGCCACCAGAGCCAAATGGATAACGAAGGTAGCAATAAGGGTAAATACGACCAGGTCAGCGAGAAGGACAACCCCGATATGGCTAGGGGTGCTAAGGAAAGGGGAATGACACAAAAAGGTATCTTATGTGTAAAGAGTAGGAACACATGTGTGAATATTATTCCTTGTGAATTGGTGGATAGGAACGGGATGCCCAGTAGGGGTAAGAGTTATAAGAAGTTTTTGGATTGGTTGGGACGAGGGTGTTATGTCTAGGAACCATTTGAATTTACAGTTCTATTGGAAATTAAAAGTATGAGTTTTATCCTGTAGTGATTAGGGTCTGCTTTGTGTGACACGAGCGAGTCACAGTGGTTCATTAGTACTAAATTTGCATGAGAAACAGGTTTAGTAGAGGTATTGTTAATATTACTATAGTGGTTTATATTTACCGTTGAGTTAGCGGAGCTCTCTTTAGTTCCATCTGCATGGGAGATGGTGTGGACACTAAGAGGGTATATTTTATGTGGATAGATCATTTTGAGAGGTAATATACGTGGTATTTTTTATCCTGAGTACGGATGGTATGTGATGGTGGGCTGTTACAGCAAGACTACCGTGTTCGCTGTTTCGGGACATGATGTATATTTTTGCAATGTCTCACTTGAAAGAAGGTTGATCTCGCGGTGAGATTTTTATGAAGCCGTCTTCAGAGACTACAGTTGTCTAATTATATTGGATCCCGGTGCATAGGTACTTTTACTCATGTGATTCAGGGTATATCGAGTTCACCATTGAGCGAAGTGTTTTAGCTCTTTGTTGTTTATGTGGTGAGAACTTAGTGATAGTGAGGGCATTGTATCGTGTGATTCCTTAAGAGATATGGGCATAGACAATTTGGTTTATCTCTCGGGAGATAAGATTTGTGATATCTTAGTTATATGATTAAACCTATGGATTTTGATGATTGACAATGCTAGGGGATAGTGCACTGGGGATTGTTCTTTTGAGCTTCGTTAGGGGAAGATACATGCATGGACCTTAATAAGCGTTGGGAGTAGTGAGACGTTGTTAGATGCTAGTGCATCGATTTAAATGTTAAATTACTGAATGTGTAGATGAACCACTTTAAGCTGAGAGCTATTACGATATATGACTAGTGGAGCTGGTTAGTGCTGTGAAGGAAGCATTGAGAAAACTTTTGTACCGCAAGTTAATGGGTGGGATAATATTGAGAATAATTAAATTACAAATTATGGGCTAATCGAGAATATCTATATGATATAGCCACATCGAAAATGCGGAGCTGGGCTTGAGATGAGTATGTTACATACGAGACATTAGTGATATTTATGCCGAGATGTTTGGGCTAGTATGGTAAGACTTTGTTATTTCAGCTACGAGTTATGATTTACTTGTGCTAGTTATCACCTGAAAGATCTCTAGTCCATATATATGTGTATATATATTATTGTGTGTTTCATAATAGACTTATAAGAAGTGCTTGTATTGTTATATTTAATCCCGGGGAGTAGGATATTTCTTGATGGGATTCAGGGTGGATAAGGCTTATCATCGGGTGAAAAGATATATCTCGTGGTTAATCCGCGCTAAGAAAGTAGTGATAGTAAGGGGCTTCGTATGGTATGATGTATTTTGTAACATGAGAGTGGACGAGTATACTTTTATGTTAAGATACGAGAATTTGGAGTATTTTCTATGGACTAACATCCTAGCAGATCTCTATGATCGGTAATGTTAGGTAGTAATGTATCAGGGAGGTTCCTTATTTGTATTTTTCTTTACGAGAGGTCCCACGCCTAAAACTTAGCATAACGTTGGAAGTGGGGAGATATGTGGTAATTAGGACATGGGTTTGATACCTTGGTTATTATACAGATATGTGGTTAAAACTTTGAGTTGAAAGTTATATTACGATTTAAGGCTAGTGGAGTCGGGTAACATTTGTACGGTTAAGCATGTGTACAGGGTGTATGGGCGACCTAGATAATTAATTTAATTTTAAGATAACTCACGATAAGAAGGGGTAAATATATGTGTAACGATCTTAAGGGCAAGTGAGTAGGGAAGTATTCGTGGCTTGGAGGACTAGACTCGTCTGAATTTCGAGGACGAAATTCCTTTGTAAAGGATGGAGAATGTAACACCCTATATTTATGAGAATAAAGAATTTAATTAAATCAGTGATAAAGGATTTAATTAATCTGTAGGATTCAATTAATTTTGCGGATTAAGAATTCATTAATTTGGGTTATTTAAACAAATTTGCACGTGTCGTAATTTGAAGTCGAGATGGAGACTTTTAGTAAAGTGACTTGGATGACGATTCTGAGTGCACGGTTGACTCCTGATGGGTATAAATAGTAAGGAAAAAGTATCTGGGGTAGTAATTGGGTCTCGAAATATTTTTAGACATAACCGATCCCACACGGGGATGTTCGGGTCATTTGGCTTGGCACATAAGTTTAATTTTGACATTTGCAGTATTTAACCTAAGTCTAAGAGGATTAGGCAGCAACTAATATCATTCTAAACCTTAAGAAACAAGGAGGAGACAAAGGAAGAAAATAGAAGATTTGGGAAGCCAAATCAAAGAAACTTTGTGTGTGTTCTTCGTCAATTCGCCTCCTACAATGAAATCAGACTCTACAAAGCTAATCAGGCAAGTGGTTAGCTTGCTTTTAATCTAAATTACAGTATTTCAATTCATATCATATTGGGTGTGGTCAAAATCCGTTTTAGAGTGGGTTGTCACATAAAATGGCTTTTGGGTAATTGTAGTATTGTGTGTAAAATTAATACTCAATTAGTGATGGAATTATATCAATTTCTGTTGGAATCGTGTTTTATTTGAAATCCAGATGCTAGGTTCAATTAATTGATGATTATCAAATCGAATCTTGGTTGATAATTAGATGAACTGTAATAAACCCAAATCAAGAATTTTGGGGGAAAGTTAGAATTTGATGATGTTTAGAGATCACGATAATGCTTAAAATATGTTTATGGAGGAAATGAATATAGGAAATTATTTAATTGAGGTTTCGATCGAAGTTGGAAAGGTCCGGGGTTAAAAAAATGGTTTGACATAGTCACGCTCCAGATCTGTGACAAAAACTAGTCATACTCCAGATCCGTGACGAAAACTAGTCACACTTCCAGATCCATAACAAAATTAGTCACGCTTTAGAAGCGTGACAAACTCCCAGAAGCGGGATTTTTATTTTGGCCCATTTTTAACATAGAGAGTTTTACGTTCTGAGGACTCTTCTAAACGATATTTAATCATTATGAGGTTTATTCTAAGCCTTTTATTTAGTGAAAAATGAATATGGGACCTATATCCTAGTGGTTATAAATGAATATCAATGGGACTAGGAAGTGAGAAAAATGTGTGACACATGTTTAATGCATTGAGTGAAATAAGTTCATAAAGGTTTAATTACATACCGATTGGGTGAGTCATGGTATATTAGCGAGTGAAGTTATGTTAAATTATTTAATGAGTGTGGAATTAAATAAAATAAGAGCCGGATAGGCACTCGGGTATTTTGAGTCACTGCTATGGGTGTTAAGCACGGGTTAGCCAGGTTTAATTAGATTATATGTATACGGTGATGGTGATAGCATATATATTTGTGTTAGCCATAATTATTAGTGTGAATCGTGAATTAAAATAATTAATGTGAGATTAATTAAATTACACGTCGGGATATAGACATGGGTATATAGTTGGGCTAGTGCCATGGGTTTTAGGCACGGGTTATCTGAACTTTATTTAATATATGTATACGCATATGTGTGAAATATATATATATATATATATATATTTATTTGGGTTCTCTATAGATATCGGTGTAAATGATATTTATAGGAATACATACCCCTCTAGTGCTATCATCGGAGGTTGCGTGATGTGGGAGAATCCCCTGGATTGAGGAGCATGGGAGAGTATAGTTGATACGATGCAAATATTGCGTATTTCACCTGTTAACCTTCACGTTATTAGCCCCCTCGGGTATCTTAATCCCTATATTTATGCTCAATAACCAGACAACCTCGGATTTCTATATATACATGCTTTGCAGGGGTTAATTGAGCCTTTGTAGGTATTTGGATGCTTAGTATGAGTTCAAACGCTTTTCGAAAAAGTTTCATTGACTTTTGCAGCTTCGGGGGCATTTTAGTAATTTTGGCATTTGGGTTTCATTCCCGAGATCTTCATGAAAGTTGAATCCCTTTGATTACTCTTCGCGTGGCCACCGACGGTGCATGAATCCGAGTTGTAATGATGGACTTATGGCATTTTTGGATCGTTTTTACTTCAAATTCACACTCAATGGCATTTTATTCATTTCAGAATTTACGTTTTTGGCCCAATGTCTCCTTGGATGTTGTATCCCTCTGAGTTATCTTCGCTTTGCCTTTGACCGTGCCTCATTCCGAGTTATAACGAAGAAATGGCAGCATTTTTCGTAAAACAGGGCAAAGCTGAATTGCAGACCTGTAGGGGCGAATCGATTCGGCTCAAATTCGAATCGATTCATTTTGCACCAGAATACCAGATACGAATTTCCCCTATTTCCAAATCAATTCGTCCCAATTCCGAATCGATTCGGCCCTGTAGATTTTTATTTTTCTTCCCTTTAATTACAAGTTTGCCATGGGATATTTTGTATATAACTAATTTCTCTCATTTAGGAGAGGATATATCTCTTCATTTTAGTTTAGATTAGGGTTTGGTTTTGGGAGCTTTTATTCATTTCTCCTTGGGGTTATGCCCTTTTTGGGTTTTGTAAGTTGGTTTTCATTATCCATTACATTAATATAGTTGATTTCTTGCTTTATTTCCATTGATGTCATTTATATCTTTTGCCTAGATTAATTTATTTCTTGCTTAATTACTTTTTCTCTTTGTTAATTAGTTTAGTTCATGATATACCCTTAGATAAATAGGGTCGGGATTTCGTTCCGTCATTTACAGGTTTGGACCTCGAAAGTTAGGGTTTTGTGTAAAATTGCGTTTAATTGAAACCGCGTGTATTAAAGTTGGATTGTTATGCGTTTAACTTTATTTGTCACGCAACTTTAGTGTTTATAGCGATAATCCGAATTTAATCCGCGTGTGACCATTTTTCGTTAAATGTTTAATCCCGCAACTTTGGATTGAATTCCTTATTATGTGATGTTTATGCTTAATTGAAAATGCTCGATTAAATTGCTTTCGAGCCGAAATCTTGATTAGTAGTTGTTTCGATCCGTGTGGTAGGATGTGATCCCGATCCTCGCTTTACTTTTATGTAGCGTAACTTATTCCTTTCTTTTTCCACCATAACCACATATCACTTTTTATTTTATTTATTTTACACTTTTATTCCTAAAGTTTTAAAGAAATTAACATCTAAAATTCAATCACTCCCTGTGGATTTCTTACGATACTTGATTTACCGTCGTGCTTGCTTGTCAAGTGTAGTTGTAGCTTAGGTTTTTGCATTGAGTCGCCGAACCGATAACAACGATTTGCGTATTACACGACGCACGGTTCGCGCTTAATCAATAGTCCCTAGGTTATATCATCATGAATTTTCTTTGTGTGATTTATTTTCGAGGTGAGACGTCTTGGGTATGACTCGGTCTCACTCTTTGAGAAATATGACCGCCTCCACTACGTTTGCGATATTTTTTCCCAAGTTCGGTGTGAGCTAGTCCGACTTGAGGTGGGCGGCTTAGAGTGAGTATGCTCGGGACATGATAGCATTTTAGAGAAAGAATCCAGTGAGTTATTACTCGAGAATGGATGGTTATTATACGCGACATGTGTGTGAATGTTGTAGTATACTACTATGTATATAAAATGAGTAGATAATTATGTAATGGATTAATACATAAATGAAAATGTATTTTTGATATAACTAGTGTGAAAGTTATATGGTTTAAAAAGATGATTTCTTATATAACTAGAGTGAAAGTTATATGATTTAAAAAGGGAATTTCTTATATAACTAGTGTGAACGTTATATGAATTAATAAAATTGAGGCGATTAAAAAGTTAATGAGTAGATAACTTAATAATCAAAGCAAGAATACTCTGGTTAGAGTAGTGTGGTAGAAAGAGTTCTGATATGTCTAGTTAGGTGGGGTAGATGACTAGGAAGGTTAGAATGCAAGCGTTAGGCATGCACATTAGATGATGGGTGAATTATACCTCAAGAGAGTGCGACACTAGCTTAAATATGAAGAGTGTACATGCATATTTAATTATTGCAATTTTACTGCGTGCTAAATATTTTTAAAATGTTTAAATTAGGCTGTGATCAGTGTCAAAATATTTTTCAAAACCTTTTAGGTGTCCAACCACATGGATGCGCAATTTGAGGATTCTATCCAGGGATGTGCAACTGCAGCTCATGTGGAAGTTGCGGCACTTCGTTATAGACGCTTCATTCATTCATTCCTAGTATAGGGACTTTATTTCAGTATTCATATGGGCATGTCGCCCTCATATTTAGTATTCAGATATTTACTCGACCGTGTGTATTTCGATTGTTGTTTCAGTTACTGTTGTATTTTATTGTTGAACTGAAAGTTGATTCAGTCATCTTTATTCATTTATTCGTCATTGTTGGATTCAGTTACCAGTTTGTGTTGATGGTTTATTATTAATCATTTTTGCATGTTGTTAATTAATGAAAGATAAAATTTAGAACCGATCTAATTAAATTATTAGGTGGTTAGTAACTTTAAAAATATTTTCGACAGTGATGCTAAGAATGAGCCATATATATATTTCAGAATGTATTTTAGACCAACGTTTTATTTTGATGATGGGCTGGTCACCCTGTATTTTAGTAGGCGGGTGTCAAACATATCTTCCTCCCCTATAAATGTAACTCTTATTCTAAGGAAATGGTGCATGTAATTCTTGTTATTAGAAGAAAATAATAATAAGAAGAAAGGAGAAAGGGCTGAGTATACGTAGTTATAAATATAATTCCTGTTATAAACCCGCGCGATACGCGGGCGATACATATATATATTTGATGTTAACATATTTATTTAGTTCCTAACTTAAGTGATTATACACATTATGATATTAAAAAAATGACAAAAAATATAAATAGAACATTAAGTGAATAAAAATGAACCCAAAAGATTTAATTTCACTTAATGAAATTAAGCATACTTATTTAATATATTTCCTCAATCCTTATTAGTCTTTAATTGATTATCCTGAGCATATTATGATAACAAATTAAATTGTACATCCATTTCATGGTAAAAAAATAAAAAATAAAAAGAACTCAAAAGCACGGTTGTTTAACTTCAATCGCTATAATAACTGTTTTCTTGGAAAATGACTTTACCATTTAATGTATACTCGATAGTTTGTAGAAATACTCAATCTCAAATAGCGCATTCAATTCTATATGCAGTCAATCATAGTACATATTATATATATATATATATATATATATATATAACTTTGGCACCTCAAGAACTTTTTTGTTTTTGTTTTTGAAACATGCATCGCACTAAGACAAAAATTATATTATTAATGCAAATAAAGGCAAATGATATTAACAATGTTAAAAAGATGAAAATGTGCATACGGTGCCATCGAAAAGCGTCGTAAATTGTTAATTAAAAGGAGACCCATAAACAATAACTAATACGGGCACAAACTTAAAATGAATCTATGTGTTCCTTTCTAAAGCCTTTGCATTGTCATCATTCAAACACGACTTTCAATTAACACCTATCATCCAATTCCGTTAATTTTTTCTCGAAAATATTGGGCAATGCACATTATCACATTCGAATGTATTTTGGTGAAAATCAATATAAAATTTTAAATAAATGAAAATTTCATTTCAATTCTATTAAAAGTATTTAAAAATCTTGAAATTAAAAAAACATGTAAAAAATTATTTCCAATTTAAAAAAAACATAATTTTAATAATAAAAAAACAGTTTTCTAATAAATAAATAAAAATCCAACAAAGGACATGCCCTTAATTAAAAAAAATATTTCAAAATAAAAATAGGAAAATACTAAAAAAAACTACATAAAAATTTGAAAAATATTTGTAAAATGTGTGTAAAAAACTGAATGAATACTTTAAAGAGTTTAAAAAAATATCGAAAAAACCTATTTCCAACAACAAAGTAGATTTTCAATTAAAAACAAATTTCTACTAAAAATAGAAAAAATATTTAATAATTAATGAAAATATGGAAAATACATGAAAAAAAACAACATAAATTAAAATATGGAAAATACATAAAAAAATTAAAAAAATAGGGGTGCAACCGATACGGGATTTTACCGTACTGTATCGTTTTGGTCCGGGAAAAAATGATATTGGTTTCATATTATGAAATACCGAAAACTGATTTCAACGAAATCGAAAATACTGCCAAAAATTTGGTTGGTTTTGATTTTTAGATATAAAAAACCGATTTATCAAATTTACCGTACCAAATTATCGTACTGAATTTACCGTACCAAAATTACTCAATTTACTGTACCGAAATACTGTATTAAACTTACCGTGCCAATTACCAAATACAAATTATATTTTACAAAATATATATCCAATTATCAAGATCCTTCATTCTAAACTCATCTCATCCATTCATTGACCTTAGTATAAAAGCCACAAAACCCTAAATTTTGTTTTTATTCTCTTTCTCTCACAATAAATCAAGGGGATCTTCCTATTAAGTCCTGTTTGAAGGGAATATTTTCTAATAGGTCCTATCACAATATTTTTTCCTCAATAGGTCCTATTTGTACATACAGTGAATATTCATTGTATGTTTACAAATAGGACCTATTGGAACAAAAATCTTATTTCATGGGACCTGATAGAGCAAAATAAAGATTTTAGGACCTATTGAACTACATACTTAGTAAACGGGACTAATCCATAAAAACACACCAAGAAGTCCCTCAAATCAATCGTACAAGGTAACTCATTTCTTCTTCCCAATCTCTTTTGTTTTCTTTTCTTTTCTCACCTCAAATCGCAAAATATGTATGTTGTATATATCTCAGTCAACTCATTTTTTTCTCTTAAATTTGGTGTTGTGCATTTATATGTTGTATATATCTCAGTTAACTCATTTTTTCCTTTTAACTGTGTGAGGGTGGATTTAAATATGTGCGAGTCTTTGCTTTTGTGGGTGTAATTTTTCACTTTTTTTTTAAGTGCGAGTCTTTTCTTATGTTGTGCCTAAAATTCAACGCTATTTCTCAAGTCTGTTGTTGTGCCTCAAGTACAAGCAATTTTTTCATAAATTTGTAAAGGTTTGTAGACAATGACAAGTTCTTTACAAAAACTGAATTTTACACATACCAATGGTTCACCATATCTGGGAAATTGACCGGCTACCCATATTTGTCGGTGTGAAAAAATCCAAAAAGACCTATTACCTATATTTGCTGGTGTGAAAAAAATCAACTTATTATTATTGTTATATACATTAATCTAAGTAATTTTTTAACACATAATTTTTATTGTAAATTCATGTTACTTCCCATATATAATTATTCATGAGTTTAATATTTTGGTACCGAAAGTTGTAAATTTTTTTTACCGGAATCATAATATCGAAATGTATACCAGATTTACCGGATGCATCAACCGATTTGTAATTCTGGTATTTATCGGAAAAAAAATCAAATTGAAACCAAAATTATGGAAACCAAAAAAAATCAAAAATACTGAAAAACCGTCGAGTTTGGTTTTGATTTTAATGTACTGGTTAGTAAATTGGTACAAACGGTTTTACCATTAAGATCGTGATTTTGGTATTGGTAAGGGGTCATTACCGATGAATTGCTCCATGAATGGTAAATTGCTTTTGTTTGTGTGTGTTTTCCTTTGGGCTTATGTTAGTGTGTGTTTGCTTTTGATAGTTGAAATGTTGGGTTAGTGTCAGCCACTTTATTGATTGAATTTTTTTATGAAACTTCATGGACATGATCTTCTCACTGTCGAGATCATATCAACAATATTTTTTATTGAATTTTTTGATGAAAAAAATTGGAGATGATCTACTCGCCTTGAAATTTCATAAGAAATTATTTTTTTTCCTATTTTAAAAAAATAGTACGTATCAGGTCTGCACAATAAAGAGTCCTTATAGGAGGGGGCATATCTATATATATGTATATATATATATATATATATAGGGAGAGGTTCACAAGTGAACCTAAAAGATGAACTTTTTAACGAACATTAACAAAAAATACTTATTAATTAATTAATTTTAATTCCTATGTTGTAATTGGTCCGCGCCAGCGGCAATGGACACGTGTGTCAATTTATTCCCAATACCCCCTGGCACCCCCCCCCCCCCTGGGCAGCCCTGCTACCATAAGGGCTGCTATAAGTGTTGCCATGGTGATGGTGGGGGTTGGGGGTAGGGTACCGGGGGGGTGAGGGAGTTGGGATCGATCGACACGCATGTTTGTTGCCGCTGGCGCGGACAAATTACAACATAGAAATTAAAAGTAATGAGTTGTTAGGTGTTATTTTGTTAAGGTTCATTAAAAAGTTCATCTTTTAGGTTCACTTATGAACCTCTCCCTATATATATATATATATATAATAAGTTACTATGGTGTTTTCACTATTCATAAGATGGGAAGACACTTCACGGTTCAGATCGAAACCAACAAGGCAACGATCAAATGGTTGAGATTAAAATACCCCTCTTACCATTTTTGTCCCTTACATATTTGAGTTCCCCCTCTTTTTTAACACTTATTTACTTTCCCCCTCTTACCCAAAAATTCAAAAGCATGGGTAAAATAGGAATTATACACTTGGTCCACACACAAAGACTCTCTCTCTCTTGATCGAGAGCACAACTCTCTCTCCGCTCACTCAAATCAACGAGAACACAACTCTCTCTCTTCATCCTTTCATTTGGGAACTTCTTACCATAGTCATTTGGGAACTTCTTAACACGGTCATTTGGGAACTCCATCTTTCTATCTCAAACTGGTGAGTATTTGAGTTTTTTTTCATTATTGTGTTCTTAGATCTGTGTATAAGTGATTGTCTAGGTTTCAATGTTGTAATAAAATCTATCCATTTTATCTTCAATCGCTCAATCCCATTTTCTATTATCCAATCTAACTTCGAGCTCTTTTTATTTCCTTATCTAACTTCGAGCTCTCCTTGGTTTGGGTTAAATCTGTTGGTTTATTTTTCTTTGATTGGTTTAACTTTATTTTGTTGTGTTTTATAGGTACACACCATCTTGAGGTATCTTTTAAACTCTATCTGTTTTATTGGTACACATTATTTGTTTGTTAAAATGTTTGATAGAACAAAAGTTTTCAGTATTCATATGTGGACTGAACTCGATGCAAAAATGGTGTTTGTTCAAGGTTATGCTGGTAGTATATTTTGTGTCGAAATCACCGGGGTGGAGTTTCCATTGATGATCACCACAACTGTTTTCTCGGAGGTAAGCATTTTAAAATTTAGTTTCCCCTATTTTTCTTATGATTAGGAGTGGTAATTTTCCCCTTTTTTTGGTTTACTCACTCAAATATTTTTAAACTCTCTTTGAGATATTAATTTTAGGAGTGGTAACTCCTAATTTTGTGTGATTCTTAATGTGGTTTCTTTATTTTTGGATGATTTTTAGAATTGGTATAGCAGTGTTAATGATGGTTTACCACTAGACCAATATTATTAGAGTCTGGACATAATATATTGTCTTTAACTGTTTGTGAAATCAATTATTAGCGAATGGAAAGCTTAAAAAAACCATCCTTTGCTTCATTGCATTTATGTTGGTAAGTTCTTACCCCTGAATAATAGCCTTTTAAGTGTTTGCTAAAATGCTTTAGTTAGAATTTTGAACGAAATACATTATATATGTTTGGTTTTTCAGATTGGAATTTAGAGTGTTGGTTTGTATTTTTACTATTTTAGGTGATTTATCAAGATTTTGTGCATTTGGAGATTGTATGGGATCTGTCTTAAAAAAGTCGTGTTTGGTTTAGGTTTGGCCTTTGTCCAACTCCGATCCCCACCATATTGGGATCTTATTTTCGGCTCTGTTTTTTCCCCTATCGAAGATCAAATTTTCATTTATAGTCTCCCCTCCTTCATCAATTTATAGTTTCATTGCGCTTATTTAAACATTTCAGTACTCATATATGTTTGAGGATTACTATATCGCCCATTTTTTAATGCACTTATTTTGATCCTATAGGCATGTGATTTATGAAAATTAGAGATTGAATAATACAACATCAACTTTATGATAATCGTAGATATCACTAAAAAAATAGCAGTTAAAATGCTTAATATCACATGCCTACACAAGGTTGTTGACCATAATGCAGCAACAGAGCCTTGCTCTTGAGATTGTTGACCATAAGCGCTGGAATCACCTGCACAAAATGGTCCATCCAATGTAACCTCAACAAAGTTGTCCAATAATGGAGAGCTATTAACATTAGTTTGTCCAAAAAATGGCTCACCACGACCACATCAAGATAATATAATCCCCCCAAACACTTCCTTCTTAGAAGCACCGGCCCTTGAGTTATGAGAAATTAGATGATTCATATTTTTGAGTTTATCAAAGATATTGGTGTTTGAAGATAAGGACACATTGGAATCTCAATGATAAAAGCGAAGAGTCCCCAGTTTTTATACCTCCGTCACTGATATATAAGTACACTTTTTATCTCCTTTTATTTCTTCATGGAATGCCAATGATATTATCCATTATAATTTTGAAGCTATTATTTACTCATATTTCCTTTTTATTGGCTATAATTTATTTTCTATTGTTGTTAGGGAGAGAAAATAGGCCCGTAAATTTACAAGAGAGCTGGCAAAGCATAATGAAAGAAGGTTGGTAAAAATGGTTCGTCATTTCTTTACAAGAGAAAACTGGCCCGTAAAAATGGTTCATCATCTTTAAACTATTTTTACTATTTTGATATATATAAAAACAGTAAAAACAGTTAAAAAAACTATTTTGATGTATATTTAAAAAAACAATTTTATATATTTAATAATGAAAAAGAGGTTTCGGGGAGTACAAATGACCAACTTAGGGTTTGTGAAGAAAACATCTTAACTGATGAAAAAGAGGTTTTGGGGAATACAAATGACGAACCATTTTTAAATTATATGACTCTAGAGAGTGAAGGGCCCTCAATAAGGAGCAGCCCTAAAGAAGGCATGGATTGCACCAGTAGAAGGTCTCTCAATAAGGAGCAGCAGTAGGTCTGCTCATTCTTCCATACTACACCCTCATGGTTCTGGGATTTTTTTTAGTTATAAAGATAGTTAATTTTTAGGATTTTTTGAAATTTTGATCTGGGTTTATTCAATTTTAAACATATTTACTCACAATGTATTTTTTATGAACGTGAAACAACTATAGTAGAACTTGCAACATGTATGCACCGTGGGAACTTGCAACGGGTTCATTTTTTGTTAGAGATTCAAATTTATGAAATCTCGCGATAATTATTCAATTATTTTGTTATAGTTTGTGACAAGTTTTAGTTATTAATTTTTGATATATAGTTTTTGTCACCTCGAGCATTTGAAGTAATATCATTTATATATTATTAAGTTAATACCTTGCTGATCTGTAAAAATATAAATCTGATGTGTATTCAAAGTTCCAAATGTTCCTAAAGACATTATTACCATTTATCCAGGAAATCTTTTTATGTGTATTATGAGTTAAATGCGTTAAATGTCCAGGATACTAAAGATATTATTACCATTTCTCCACACAGCTGGTATTGTGGTTGTTTTATATGGCATTAGTATTGTGGTTGTATTCAAATGTGATTTTAGAAAACTTTAGTGATGTTTTAAACTTTTAGTTTCCATTTTAGGTGTTCTTTACATGTTGGTTCTTTATCCTTTATTCCTCAACTTTATGCTTCAGATGATGACGACCTTCAGGTAAAAATGGCCTCTATTTGAATAAGCGTTGCATTGCGTATCGATATAATATCAAGGCATCGTGTTTACTGTTCATGCCTAATATTCCATGTTGGTTTAAATGCAACTAAGATTATATATGATATGTTTTCGGCGTTTTGACTAGCTAATCCATCCATGATATGTTTTGGGTGTTTGGACGAACAAAGATTATAATGGACGGGGTGTTCATGGAGGATATTTTCAGCTGTCAATGCTGCCTGATTACAATGGAAAACATTGAGTGAGAATGAACATATCAAATATGTAGATTAGAGAATGCGCATGATGTTGGACTAGCAATCTCCCATGGCATTCAAGCTTCTAAGGTCCCGTTTAGTTAGGGAAGAATCATTTTTTTATTAGGTCAAAAGTTGTTGTACTGATTTTATTATGTCTTATCCAGCTATAAGACCTCATTTTTTATCTACTCCACCTCTAGAATCTCAAACTTTTATGGAAGAGTTCTTTCTTTTTTTGTTCAAAAAGTGATAGATTGCTCAAATCAGTCCAGCAACCAATAACATATTATCCCTTTCATTTGAAACCAGTAGCATGTTAGTGCTTTGACTTCAAAGTGTTATGATGTCGAATTGTTTTGAGATTTAATGTTTGTACCCTGCATAATATTAATTTTGAGATGTTGGTGTGTGCGCAATTATTTTTGTGTTGAAATTCCAATAATGTGGAAGTAGACCATTTTATATACTTGGAATCTCCCACTCGCTGTCTTAGTTATATTTCGTATTAGATAATAGTTTTGAATACAAGGTTAGAAAATGCAAAAAATTGTCATTATAAAAATTGTCCGTGTAGATAATAGAGTTGTAATACGTGATGAGTCTCAACTGAAGACTATTCATTAGTTGGTTCATAATTATAAATTTCATTAACAATTGCAAGTGTAGGAGTTGCGTGACAATGGAAAGGGGAAGGGGAAAGGAAATGTGGCACTTAACACTAGAAAAGGGAAAGGTAACATGAAAGAGGTCGTTTCAGATTTGGTATGAAACCATCACTTATTGTAACATGTTCTATTTACACATACCACATGAACAATTTCCCAAGAGATGCGGGGTTGCTTTACTTACAGATACATCCATCGTCTTCGTAATTCCTATGGATTCTAATTCTTCCTATACATGCGTGTCTCCGTTAATTTTCAATAATGGCGTCCCACATGCAACTTGGTATTTTTTTTGTACATCTTTGTTCTCTACTATGGTGTGAATAGTATATATCTCAATCTTATTGTTTGAATTTAGTATTTTACTATTTTCATGTTTTTTTTGCAGGTTTCATTATATGGGTATGAGTTTTAGCAATTAAGATTATATAATATTTGATTGAAAGGTATACTCTGTTTTTTGGGACACAATTATTATCTTTCAAGTTTCTTGATTTTGTTTTTACATCTCCTTCATTAGTTCTCAAATGTGCAGACAATCGAATGACGTGTTAATTCTTTGCTTTCCTATCTTAGGTACTATTTGTTTTTCCTCAAGAACTTGGTATGCATCTTTACAAAAGGGTTTCACATTTTATTTATTAGGATTGGGGGTTCGCATATTTATTAGGATTAGGAGGTGAGCATATCAGGTCATTGTTATGATTTTGTTTAGATATTAGGTGTGTAACCTAAATTATACTCTTCTATGTTGATTTTGTTTTTATTTAGAATGAATCGCAACATTTTCTATTTATTTACAATCAATATATTTTATTTACAATTTTCCATTGATCATCCCTATAATCACAATCAATAACATGATTATTGAATCTCTGTTGGTTTTCTACCTGCTATATATTTTTTTTCATTGTTTAATTTATGCCCCATCTATTTTGGTGATTTTTCAATTTTGCAGACACCTTCACTTCAATGTGGTTCTCATATACTGTCACTCTATGCCCCATTTATTATTGTATGAAGACTTTAGTTACCAGAAATTTGTACAAGATTTTTCTTAATGTAATCATTGGACTCTTTTATTCAGTAGAAAAATGACTCTGTTTTTCATCCAATAGGGCTAATATTTGAATATTAAATTATTAGTGTAAACGATTACTTAGAACCTTTGTTGTTATATGTATTTGATTGTACCTATTTGCAGTCTCCTTATTTTTTAACCCTTCAATCTAATGAATATTTACAATCCGCTGATCCAGTTCATTTTTAGCTCCACGATATACCTGTATTTGAGTGTACCCATATATATGTCCTTTATGTTCACCGCGACTGATAGCAGTAGCATAATCTTTTACAGTATGTATTTTAAATTCTGATAAGGCCATATTAATGGCTCTGGATAATATAGTTCAGGCTGCTGGATAAACTTTTTAGTGTATTATTTATTTTCTTTGCTTGGACATTTGATGCCCTCAATATATTACAGGTGGTATGGCTGCTGAGCACGAGAGGTCACTACACGATTGATTTGGCTGTGGGTGTTGGTATCGATTTCTCTTCAATTCTCAGGCTGGAAAGTGTGACGAGAGCAAAAGAAGACCAGATGCAACTGCTATTAGCGGCATTAGAAATGGGGATTTACAAATCTCTTCAAAGCAATGACAACATCGGGGTGCTTTAAAAGAGGGTTATATTGAATATGTAAGTACACTCTGTGAGTTTTTTTCATTTTGATTGTATAAAATTGTGAAACTATATATATAATTATTATAATGGTTGTATAAAATTTTTAGTTATAAACTATGCAATATACATGAGTGTGAATTTGTTGGTTTCTTTCAAAAAAGCTACCGTGAAATGCTTTATCATATAGCAGAAGACTTGGGTTCTTTTTTCAGTTATTTCATTGGTATACTCAGATTTTCATACTGCCTTAACTTTATGGGTTATATGTGGTGGTGTAGTCCATATTGAGAATGAATTTGATTTGCAAGAAAATATTCTCATGGGTTAGTAAGGAAATCATATTTCTAAGATGGCGAGACCTTGAATTATATGTTAAAAATAGTTTTTTATCAGCTGGGTAGAATGTTAGATGGAGTCCACCATTATTTTAATTTTAATTTTACTATTTATTTCATTATTGGGTACAAGATAAATTTGGCTTCATTTCCTTATTTTAGTTTGGAGGTAGTATTATTGTGAACTTTAAGAAGTAGTATTACTTATTACACTACACGTGTAATTTGTTATAGTCCAATTATCGTGATGAATGGGGTTGTTTGAGCTGAGTGGGGGGTGATTGGGTTGAGTTGATAATAATGGTGGGGGCTGACCTATATGTTATTGGGATATAGATTAGTTCATTTGAGTCTTTCCATTTTATATTTTCCCGATGGTAATGGAAACATCCCTATCCATGCTTTCACTAAATAGCATGAACAAACAACACCGAATCCACACACACGCACACACACAAATGACACTAAATTTACCATCACATCCACTCTCACACGACCTGTACCAGACCTTTCTGTAGTGATTGATATATCTAATGGGTGAAGAAGCCAATCATGTTAAATGGGTTTTTGCATTTTGTTTATGTAAATTTATTAATTGTTGTATGATCAATATCAATTGGTGTTTGTGTAGATGTTTAATTTGGTTCATTAATTGATTCATATTGTTTTGGAACAATGAACCAAGCTACAAACGAGAAAAAGAAAGAAACAAAAGTCGATGAAAGGTAAGAAGAGTCTAAGCCACCATCTCCTTTGACAATGTTCGTGTATGTTGCATTGGAGATGGTTTTGAAGATTGAAAACAAGGTCTTGGTCAGTTCTTGAAGTCATAGATTTGCATTGATGTAAGTTTGTTAAGACAGTAGATTTGGGATACAATTCATCTACAAAATTAAGTTTGCGCATCACAAGCTAATTTTATTATTTATTGATGTATTTGTATTTTTTTCACGAATTGAGTTAAATTGATTATTGATGTATTAGTAATGTAGGAGTATTTTTTTAATTTCTTAACAGGGTGAATAGTACTATAAACAAAGGCAACGATGCCTAAATTTTATTTATTGATTGATGTATTGGTTGTATTTTGACAAGTTGAGTTAATTTGACGATGTTGTTTATATGAGGTCCCAGACGGACTATTACTATTTTTTTGGAGGATTTTTTATTTCTTAAACAGGGTGGATAATCCTATAAATAAAGAAAATTTTGCCCAAATTTTCTAAATTGTCTACACATTTGTGTTGTAAAACAAATATTATCACTTAAATTTACGCGATTTAATACATTGAAAATTTACACTTATAATATATAAGACAGTTATTATTTACATTTTACACGAGTTTATATTTTTTAAACTTATCTACGTGCCTTCAGGCACGGGCATATATAAGACATTTATTATTTACATTTATGTTCCATTTACACCCCTACCCATTTAGTTAACTGCAAAACTTAATTAAAAGGTTCAAATGTGAGTTTGTGCTAATTTTTTACTTATAAATGTCTCACATTTGTTCAACTCTCTTTAAGTCCATTACTTGCAAAATTAATATTCATAGTTTGATCCTGATATCAATTATAAAAGCTTGAACTCATGGGTTTAAATATATTTTTTTAACTATGTAGAGTTGTTAAATTTTAGGCTTTGTCATGTTAAAAGTTTAATTCTCTATATGTTCAATCAACTGTTATTGTCAACATGTGTATATAATGGGTATTGATTATAATATCTAACCCAATTATATTTAGGGGCTTTGTAAATTTAGGACCTATTGTAATATGTATTTTGGAAATAGGACAACAAACATTTTATTTATGGTTTTAGTCCCTATTTTTTAATAAAGCCGCTGGCGCGGACCCATATTCATAAAACGTTAACCAATCACAACATGTCACGTGTCCCTTTAATTTGAAAATAGAGACTAAAAATGGAAACAAAATGTTTGTTGTCCTATATCCAGAATCAATATTATTTTAAGTCCTAAAATTACATAATCTATTATATTTATATGTTTTTCAGGTTCTACAATAAATGAGAGAGAGTATGGGTTTTGCCCTTTTCATGGGCGTGTCATAGCCATAGGATATGGCTTTTTTTTGGGTTTGGAAACTCCATTAATTAACTTTACTTCCACCCCCCCACCCCCTCTTCAACAGTTATTCTTTAATGTCAGTTGATTGAAAACGTACCCAAGGTATTGTTTACATACTGGGGTTATTTTCGCATCTAATGAACTAAATCTTTATGTGTCGAAGGAATAAAAGTTTGGTGTGTATATGTAGGGTATCTACGTGGAAATAACACCAATTTCAATCGTGCCTTTAACTCGATTTGTGTAAATAGAAACACAGACTATTTGTATTAATGTTTGATTATTTTTTCTTCTTAAATATGGTGAATAGTCCTATAAATGGAAGTAATTATACCCAAAATTTTAAAATATATATTATTATTTGTGTTATATAAAAAAAAATTGACTTAAACTATATACGATTTATTGCTTTGAAAAATTAATTTTATGCCTTCAGACACGAACATACCCTAATATATATCTATATATATATATATATGTGTGTGTGTGTGTGTGTGTGTGTGTGTGTGTGTAGACAGAGAGAGAGATGAATATCTCTTGCATCAGTATTTACATAATGAATTGCATTAATAAATACGCAAGTTATATAATCTGTTTAGTAACACAACTATTCATTTTACAACAATTCTTGTTGACAGAAATGTACTTACAAAATATCATAAAAATTAATCATACTAGAATTTTTTAGGAAAAACTTTTACAACAGCATGTGTGAAAGAATGAAACTATACGTTGACAAGGCCAAGGCTCTCCATGGTTTGACCAATTAGTGACAAAACATTGGCCACAATATGCTTTGAACTAAGTCCAGCTTCTTTAATTTGGTTGGTCTGATCCCCGTGCTCGATATACTTATCAGGAAGCATCATTGCCCTCCACTGGACACACAGAAAAAAACAAAATTAAATAAATATAGAGGCATTTACTAATAAATTTCTTAAACGTTTAAGATGACGCAAAGCAATAATTTAAAAGTACCTTAAATTTATAAAATTTTAATTTATTAAGAATAAGTCCAAAGAATATCATTACTCTTACTAATATCAATATAATTATACTTATTAATGCAAATACAATTACAATTATAATTCTAATTATATTAATAAATACAATTATAACTATATTCATATATCTACGTTAATACAAGTGCGCTTATTGAAAAATTATTTTTAATTTGTTCATATAGTTAATTTATCACCATGTTACCATGAATATATTGTCAATTACAACAAATAATTAGCAAGTATTTGATGTCATCTAAAAATATGAGAAAAAGTCCTATCCATCCACACAAATTGTATTAGAATGGTAACTCAATGAATGCAATATTATTTACAGCTAGCGGGGTTATAGTGGTACTATGCATCAACCCTTATGAAGTTGTTACCTTAAGGTTTCCATCAAGTAATCCATTCATGGCAAGGAAATGAGAGACATGGGACCCAAATCCTCCAATTGATCCTTCTTCAACAGTAATAAGGACCTCGTGCTCTTGAGCTAACTGTCCAACCAAATCTGCATCAAGGGGCTTACAAAATCGTGCATCGGCCACGGTGCTGGAAATTCCAGCCATTTGAAGCATTTCAGCTGCTGCTAAACAATTTTGTACCATTGTTCCGTAACCCAATATAGCCACCCTACTTCCCTCTCTTAGAATCCTTCCCTTTCCAACCTGATTTAAACGTTTGCGTTGAGTCAGCAAATTATGCAGAAGATGTATATTAAGAAGGAATGGGTAAAAAGTTATTAATGTCAATTTACCTCAAGAGGGGTCCCTTTGTTATTGAGTGGAAGAATTGATCCTATACCATTTCCTCTAGGGTACCGGAAACAACTAGGACGATCATCGATGGCTGCGGCTGTCGCAACCATGTGCATTAGCTCACTCTCGCATGAAGGAGCCATGACCACCATATTAGGCAAAGAAGCCATGAAAGTGGTGTCAAAAGCCCCACAATGGGTTGGACCATCTGCTCCAACAAGGCCCGCCCTGTCAATTGCAAATCTCACAGGGAGCTTTTGAAGATCAACATCGTGAACAACCTGAACATTCCATGGATGCTAAGAATCAAGATCAAGAAAATAGTACCAAGACCAAAAATATAGATTGCATAATATATGTAAACAACCAAAAATATATTGTACCAAAACATTACTATGTAATAAGAGTATTATATACCTGATCATAACCTCTTTGTAGAAAAGACGAGTAAATAGCACAAAAAGGCTTGAGACCTTCAGTTGCTAAACCCGCTGCAAACGTAACTGCGTGCTGTTCTGCAATGCCAACATCAAAGCATTTGTCTGGGAAACGTTTTTGGAACGCGTTGAGTCCAGTACCACCTCCCATGGCTGCATGAATAGCCACTATCTTATCATCCTTCTCCGCTTCAGCAATTAAAGAATCCGAAAAATACTGCGTATACGATTGTGTTTTTGATTTTGTCTTCAATTGTTTCCCCGTCTTGGGATCAAATTTCACAACACCTATAAAATAGTTATCGTTTAGACAAGTTTTATAAGAATATATTATGGATCCATTCGGATTTTTTTTATATCGGTGTATGTTTGTACCATGCATTTTATCGGCTGCGATTTCAGCAGGCGGGTAGCCTTTTCCTTTCTCAGTAACAATGTGCACTAGAACAGCCCCAGATGCTGGCATAGCTTTGAGGGTTTTGAAAATATGGACAAGGTCTCCTACATTATGGCCATCCACTGGACCAATGTAATAGAGTCCCAGCTCCTCAAATAGGGGGGCCCTTGAACTACCCACCATCTCGTTCAAATAGGAGTCCACTTTCACGGCTATTTCATGTGTTTGCTGTCCCATGTGCTGTGTCACCCCCTGTACATATAAGCAATCTCAATTAATATGGTCACAATGTTTTAATATTATTTCGACTTTGTGTTTGAACAATAAATTTTATTACAAATTAATCCCTTGGACATAAAATATAAATACTCTCTATTCGTCCTTTTTAATAAAGAGGAATGAAATTAAGAAATTACCTCTTGGGGTTGAGGAAGTTGCTTAAAATTTTGACTTGATTGTAGCCTTGTAAGTGCCGCGGTTAATGCTCCTACCGGAGGAGCTGGGCCGTCAACAGTGGCCGTAGGGAGAGAAACTTGTTTGTTGTCGTTTAAGACAATTATGAGATTAGAGTCGAGATATCCTGCATTATTCATTGCCTCATATGCTTGTCCCGCGGTCATGGCACCGTCGCCTATTACCGAAATTACGTGATTGGCATTGCCTAACAAATCCCTCGCAACAGCCATTCCTAAACCGGCTGAAATGCTTGTAGAACTATGGCCAACTCCAAACGCATCATGTTCACTCTCATCTCTCTTTGGGAAACCTGCAAGCCCACTTGTTTGTCGAATTGTAGACATTTTCAATCTCCTTCCAGTCAAAATCTTATGTGGGTATGCCTGTAGTAAATCAAAATGTTTAATTAATGTAAAAAGCTAGACATCCAATTGTATAGGTTGAAAAACAATATTGTGGCATTAATGTTATATATGATGGTTCACCTGATGGCCAACATCCCAAATGATCTTATCTTCAGGTGTGTTAAAAACATGGTGAAGTGAAACAGTTAGCTCAGCCACTCCAAGGCTTGAACTTAGATGTCCTCCTGTTTTAGATACTGTATGAACAATCTCTTCTCGAAGTTCATCCGCCAGCTTTTCGAGTTCCTAATTCAACACAAAACAGAACAATTTAATATTTAGGGGTGGGGATATTTGGATTTGTTTATGGAAGAGATTTTAGTTATATTCTCAAAATAGGATAAAAAGTAAAAAGAAGAATAAATAATAATTTTACTTGAATCGAGAGATTCTTCATGTGAGTTGGATATATAATAGCATCCAAGATTGGAGTAGTAGGCTTCTCCCCCGAGAAATTCAATGCTTTCGGCAACTCTGTGCTGAGTTTTATTATTTGGTTGTCTGCCTTTAATATGATGTTCATGTCATTGTTTGCGTTATCAGATTGAGTAGCTACTACACCATTGCACTGAAATTTGGAGAGAGAGAGAGAGAACAACAGGGTCAACTTACAATAAAATGTATGCATATTTGTTTTAGACACCGGTACTTTATTTATTTTTAAACGAAAGACAATGTTCTTTTTTTTATTATAAAATAAACCCCAGTGAAATTTTGAGAGCATTCCTAATTGAGGGAGAAGAAAATAACATATTTAGCAACTTTATAGAATTGCATGCTTGCACAGGTCGTAAAGATGAACAAATTCTATAAGCATTCTCCAAAATTTAGAGAATTGTTATAAATTTCTCAATGATTCCTACGAACTTCGTTTGTTTGTAACAAAATTTACAAATAAATAAAATTCGTACCAACCACAAATAATCAACAGTTATTATATATTTGGGTTTCTACCGGTTACATTTGTTCGGAGCGGATGCTCTTAATTGTACAAAACTATTTCCCAAGTGGCCAAATTAGGTGTAGTTTTCTAGAGAAAATGAAAAACTGGCCCTGTCAATGTATTTTATCAACAAAAAGGTGGATTAAATATAAACATCCTTAAAATATATTTAAGGATTATTTTTCTAACGTGTTTTAGTGAGAGAGAGCAAGCTATGTTACATTAAAAGTCAAGAAATATTCGCTTACATGTTTTACTGACGTTAATTGAAAATAGTCATGAAAAACACATGTTTTAACAGTGCTAAAATTAAATGTTGCTAAAAATTATATTTTGTGATAGGCTTTGCAACATTAGTAATGTCGCTATTTTACACAAGAATCCAATCTTTGTTTAATTGGTACTAACATTAAAATATTGATGACATATGAGCTAGTTTAATAGCAGTCACACGAACTGTCTTCATTTTATAAAATCATCAAAAATAAGGAATTTTGTCTAAAACTTGCTTAAATTTAAATACAATTCAATAATAAACGAAAGCACTTTAAAAATCAAGTTATATATCCATGTGTGTGTGAGAGAGGGAAAGAGAGAGAGAGATGAAACCTTTCGCTTGTTGGTGGGTAGACTATTGGTGGACGGGGTTAACAATCTTGAAGAAGAGAACCCATCTTTTGAATTGAGTGAGAGAAGGAAATTGGTTTTGAGAACACCGAAAGAAGCCATCTCTTTTCTCTATATGTGTTTCCTTTTCGTGTGATTGGAGGCTGGTAGATTTTGAAGTTTGAGAAGTAAAAATATATCGAAACTGTTTTGGTCTTGAAATTAAGGGTGGATGATGAGCTTGAGATTGGTAGAATGGCCACGAGGCCATTTATACACAAAATTTTGAGTCAACAAATGAGAAGCTGTATGGATGCTACCTAGTGACGCCATGGCTGGCGGCTGGTCCTGCATGATAATATAGAATTCCCAATACGAGAATAGTAGCTTTATTACTCCCTTGTAACCAAAAATATAAAATAGTATAATTATTAAAGTGGTGGACTCCAAGTTTGACAATCTATCTATTTAAAGCGTTTACTGGTCAATAAATTCTTTACGTCAATCAGAGCGTCCACTTTGGCATTTTTTTTCTCGCTAGGAAAACAACAGCATTATAAATATATGACTCTTAAATATCAATACGGATAGGGTTTCAGATAAATGCACTTTTTTTTTTTGTTATATCATTTTGCTTTCTTTTTTAAATTCGGTAACCACTTTATTTGGCCACTTTTTTGTTGTTGTTGTTGTTGTTTGTATCGTATTACTTTATCATTTGATAGGGGGCAAAGTGAAAACATGAACCCTTCAAATTTGTGTTTTTGTTTCTTAAAAACTGTAATGGGTTATTTTAATAAAATACCTTCAAACTCACAATTCTTGCAAAGACTCACGTGATGTAAAACAGGGTTATTCAGACTTTGGTCCTCATTAATTTTTTATAATTGAGTTTAAGCTCCTATATTTTATTTCTTGGGTGTAGTCTCAAAAGTGACTTTTAACGATGCCAAAAGTGCAACAAAAAGTCATACCCAGTGTTTTTTGCAACACTTTTTGTACTACTAAATGCCAAAACATGAAAATATTAGGGACAAAAGTTAATATCAACAAATTAATGGGGGGCAAACCCAATATGGAAAAAATCGATTAATACTCACGTCAAAGTAGTCACGGTCCAAATCTGTGACTAGACCTTCCAAACCTTGACCCAATCTATGACCTCATATAGGGGTGACCTGTACCTTTATGTAATCACAGTACAAAATCGTGACCATAATAATGAGAAAACTGACGTTAGAATGGTCACATAAGGGGTTAGGACTTTGAGTCGTGACCAACAGCAAACGACCACGACCTTTTAGTGTGACATTTAGTCACGTTTCACAACTGTAACATACTAATGTGATAACTTCAGAGTTCAAATAGTAAAAAAAAAGTGTTCACAGTTGGGGATCGCGACCCCTTGTCTATGAATTTTTGGGGTCATGGTTCTGGACCTTAACCAATTAACTAAAATGTGACCATTTAAATCAATCCAGGTCGATTACAGATCACGCTGCCCTGGACTGTGATTTGATTTCAAGAATAAATAGAACTCGTTGAGGTTTTACTTTCATCTCCTCTCACTCTCTCTCTCTCATAACTGCCTAAAACCCATTAATACCACATCGGGAAGTACTACCACTACTGGTCCACCCCACCACTGACATGTTCATCACGACCGATTCTCTCTCACCCTTCATTCACGTAAATCTATCTCCTCTGTCTCATATATATAAATGTATACATGTATGTTTATATTTTGTATGTATATGTGTATACGTATGTATATTGTTGTGTGTGTATTTATGTGCCAGGGCAAATGTTATGGTTGGGGAAAATAGTTATAGTTATGGAAAATGATGCAAAATCAATTTCACTACACCTCAAAATAAATATTTATTTGATTAGGTATCGATTTGTGTGAACTCTCTCTCTCTCTCTCCAACATACCTCACTTAACATATTTATAAACATACCTATTTTTTTAAAATAGTAAAAAAAATAATTTTGATTTGATATTTTTTATATGTGTTCATGATATTTCAATGTGCATCTATAAAACTATTCAGCTCAAAATAATGTGTTTTGCAATTTTTAAAAAATAGGTAAAAAAAACTGACACCTTTACAGGGTAAAAACTGTCAGTTTTTTTACCTATTCTTTAAAAAAACAAAAAATATTATTTTCAGTTGATTTTTTTTACAGGGGTACAATGAAATATGTTGAACCCACATAAAAAATATCATCTCAAAATTATTGTTTTTACTATTTTAGAAAAAGGGTATTTTCATAGGTATGTTGCTAGGGGGTATGTTGAAGAGTCTGAATGTGTGTGTGTGTATATATATATATATATATATATATATATATATATATATATGTTTGGATTTATATTTTACTATTTTTATTGAAGAATAATTTTCTATAAAATCAACAAATGTATTATTTTTATATTGATAACATGTTTTCTCATTTTTTATAATTTGAATCTACACATTTAATATCTCACTTATATAATTCAACCCTCTCTAGTTCTAAACTGTGATACCCCGTAAAATTTAATAATTGATTGATCAGGTTTAATACCAAAAATCACGGGAATAAAAAAATAATTGGTAACATTGTTAGCATAGCAAAATAAATAAAACTGAAAAAGTAAAATAAATTGATGATGGACGATTAAGTGGAACAACACGAACTCTGATACCATATAATTGACGATACAAAAATGAAACCAATTGTATTTCTTATACAAATTCAACTCTGAATACAAGTAACACATGAACACAAGCCGACCCAATAAATAAATAAATAAAAATAAAAGATTAAGCATGTACGCTCAACACCAATACTCGATTAGGAATGAGGTTGCACTAATGGCCTATAACCTGAAAAATATTAAGAGGAGACGTTAACAACAAGTCCAAGTAGTATAAAATTATAATTAACTTTGTACCACAATATGACTACGCATCTTCATCAAGTCTTTTAGTTGTTTTTAAGTTAACCCACCCAAACAACCCTACATGTCCCAAGCGTTTACTCATGAGCCCAATGTGTTGCCCGTGATTGTCTTTTACTTCATTATTATATTTCAAGTACAATTTCACATTCATTCTTATGAGCTTTATCATGGTAAAATATCAGAAGAAAGTATCTATATTAATATCATCAATATCTACATCATTATCATCATAAGTCGGTACGGTCAGAAACACATATCGTACCTCGTATAAGGAAATTATCTACCTCAATACATGCTCTACAACTACACAACATAATGTTGGCACAATCCAAATCATGTACCTCGCGTAAGGCTCTTTGTTAATGTATTATTTGTCTCATAAGGATAATACTTTCTCGATCTTAATATCCTGTTATTTAGACGAATTACAATCCATCTACTGTAAAGAATCAAGCATAACTAGCTATCGTATAACATGCATATAACTACCTACACCTATATGATCACCGTCCCAAAGACAACCCCCACAATACTACCCACAAGAAATAACATATCACCCATTGTGAATTTTACATAGTATTAGGGTCATTAATAATTATCTACATCATTTGACCACCTGAAATTTTTTTCAATTAATTTATATAATTATATATGTCCTTCTATATATACGACACACAAAGGCATCTACTATCATTATTAATTCGTGCTCTATCAGTAAGTCCGAAATAATTCCTTATCCAAACGGATAACACAAAATACAAGCAATCGGGATGGTCCCTGTGCAGTACACGATTGCACAGTTCATCCCCCCATGGTGACAATAGATCACAGCTGCTACACCTACCTCCTCATAAGTGACACTACCACGTAGGATAAAAAATAATGACCTACACAATAGTTGGCCCACCCGTGTCGGCGCGTGCTTTGATCCCAAGATGTACGCAATCACAACCGATGGGTCATCCACGAACATGGGTATGTTCACACAAATAATAAATACATATTTTAATACATAATACGTATACGTAATTATTCTTATAATTACTCCCAATGTGTCTCGCAACTCTCCAAATAATATCCTTATGAAATTCAACTCTTAGTTTTTTTCGCCTCCAAACCATGAGTACATCTATCTATTTCTATATATACACAACCTCATAGAATATATATATATATATATATATATATATATATATATATATATTCATTTCTTCATTTCTTCATTTAACCACCAAGTAAATCACATATCCAACAATCTCTCAATAATATCATTAATTCTTATGTATATGAATCTGGGTTTAACTCAAAAAATATTTACCTAATTAATGTCCAAATTTTACCCTACTGAGACACTCTACCTAATGAGCTAAGAATCACAAATCAGGCTCTTTAAAACAATCTTCAATTTACGGTTCAAACCTAAGAAAAACGGGAAAGTCGATCGATTTGCAACAAATTGGTAGAAATTTCAACCGTATATGTTGTTCAGAAAAATAATCATAAAATATTCAGTGAAACTCCAAAAATTACGAAACCTATGCCTACGCATTCTTAACACAATTTAAATACGATTATATTTTTCCACAAAAGATTTATTCATAAATATACTATTCAAAGAATAACTTCAAAGTCTCATACTTGCTTCAGAATTTTTCAGTATTGCGTGTTGTTCAGAAAATAATCACCAAATATTCATCATAACTTCAAACATTACGAAACCAATTCTCACACGTTATTAACTTAATTTAATTAGGAATTGCTTTTTTCCACAAAGCTATATGCCCAGATTTACAATATTAAAAATGGCCTAAGTGAGTGACTTCTTATAGAAAAATTCTACATAATCTAAACTTCCATTAACGATCCCTTACTTGACTATCGACTACTGTTCCACCCATATTCATATTTTATGGTCTTTAAACATCCTTACGCTTTTTTGAGTGGGTTGAATCCATATGCCAAGATCCCCATTTGTTCCTCTTCTAATCTTCATCTTCTTTTCTTGATTAGCCCCTCTTCTTGGCATTCTCAGCTTGCCTCTAGAGTTCCATTCTAATATGAAATTTATGGCCTAACCTAGGATTTACACTCCTTTTATAATTTTCACCACGAAATTAAGCCTTGAATGCAAATGGATCCTGACCCAACAAGCCTACAACTAATCCCAAATAGGCTAAACTCTAGCCCAAGCCATATATCCACATATGGAGCTTAAAACCCAACAGTTTAATATGTAAACGGACATTCTACCCATCCCAAAAGTCCTCTACAAATAATTAAATTAATTATTTATTTTTGTTAAATGTCTATTATTGTGTCTTAACATTCTTTCGATACATAATTAATTCCAATTATACACATAAATTAGTGACATCAAGACTCATTGCATATAAATTTAAATAATAAATTTCAAATAATATGCTTAAATTAGTGAAATCATCAGTCACTGAAGATATATACATCAATATCAATTGAAATTATTTAAGATTTAATTCACTTAAAATTACGGGTTATTACATTCTTCCCCCCTAATAAAGGATTTCCGTCATCGGAATGCTCTAGCGCAAAATGACATCCACACTAATAGCCTAGGCTTACACGCAATTAATCTATATATATACTCCACAAGATAAAAGAAAAGGATCGTATACGCCTACCATAGTGTCCCACGTTTTGGGCGTCCATAAACCCTATATCACATGTACACACGCATAAAAATCACGTACGCAATACATATATACATTACACACTCAACCACATATATAAGTCATGACTGTAAAGTAAATATATACTCTAATACCTTACGAAGCGACTAAAATCTACTTGAAATTATCCCACTTATTCAACTAGAGTTGCAAACATCCCTCAGTCCTCTCAACACTGCATTCCTTGGCCCCGATGGCCTTAAATCATTTAACACATAATGCCTAATGTATTACGCCAACATTTTAGATCGCAAATATCTCTCAACTTCCAACACTTACTAAGCTTCATGCGCAGAACGTCTCATAAAAGAAATCCAAACAAGAACCGTTCAAACACAATATTGCCTAGTTCAGTGGTTATCGAGACCCGTTGGACCAATACCACATCCAAAACAATGTTCTAACCACAAAATCACAACTTATGATAATCAAAATAAAATAATCATCCCTTACAAGAGTGATACCTAATTGACAACAGGGAAAAACCACGACGCAAGTGTATAAAGATATACGCCGATCATTTTGCTCGGCTCCCACCGCTATGCAAAAACCTATACTATTGACTACACTTTTTAAAGGAGTACAGTGGCCAGTCCGAGTATCAAAAATCACTACATCAAAAATAGTAATTTGGCATACCGAATATTAAAAATCTGGCACAATTTAAAACTGTGCCAAATTCTGGAACGGTTTAATGACAATCTGGCACACTTTAAAATAGTGCAAAAATTTGGCACTGTTTTAAAGTGTGCCAAAATTGAGTACACTTAACTAAAATATAAAAGAGCCTAAAAAATTTCACTATACTCACACTTTGTATCCCGCTCAATCTTTTCGCTCACCCCACACATCCCTTTCTCTACAACCTCTTGCTAAGCTCTCTCTCTCTCTATCTCTCCGGTTTGCTCATGCTCTCTCTTCGGTCTGCGCCCTCTCTCTCTTCGGTCTGCTCTCTTACACTCCGCGCATAACTCTCTCCGGTCTGCTCTTCTATCTCTCCGATCTGCTTTATCTCTCTCTAGCAAGCTCTTTCTTAGGCACCTAGGTTTCTCACAATCATGGGATTCACGATTTGGGTAACCTTTTTTTTATAAGCACTGATACATTAAGATAGATTTATTTGGGATAAGTTCCTATTGCTTTTTGCCTATTAATTTTATGTGTAGTGATAGATTTTTTATGTTGTTTACCTCTTAATATGATGTAGTGATAGATTTTTGTTATGTTTTTATGCCTTTGGTGTAGTGATAGATTTTTGTTATGTTTTTATGTTGTTTCACTCAGATGCCTTTAACGTACATGATATTATCTTTTAAGGGAAGGAATTGAGAGAAGAACCAACTCCTATAAGTTACCATTAATTCTCGCTTGTCTGTTATCCATGTAAGGACATTTTTATTACTTTATCCATTATTGCTAATTCAATTTAGTTTGGGGGTTTGACGAACATTACCATACATGTGAGCTATTTTATTTACTAAAGGTTGTTTTTATGATTTTAGACATGGTTGTTGGATATTAGTTTAACATTATTTTTGATAGGGTAGTGTAACACATGGAAGTGTTAGCAAGAGGACGGTGCTGGGAGGCTCTTGATGTTATCCCAAAATGAGCTTTAAAGTTTTATTTGGTGTTGGTATAGACATAAGCTTTAAAGTTCTTATTATATAATTTTCTCATGAGTCATAATACACAATTTCACGAACTCTTATTTGTCTAATATATGGATATACTTATAGTTTTAATATACTATTTTGTACTTGACACTTGGTCAAAGTGAAATCCCTTTATCAACAGGTTATGTATTATTACAAATGAAAAAGAAAATAGTTGGATGATCTTAGTATTTGTTTTAAGTTATGTCTTATGGAGTTTTTGGATGTCCTATTAATATGAAATTTTATTTCATTCTTGACATTTCGAAGACTATATCACTCATAGATGTTAAGCGTGTGCTCCTTGTCTTGCGCCTAGGCTCTACGGAGACAATGACGCATTGGTGCGCCTTGTGCCTTCACTAACTGTCACCTCATTACCATAAGTTAATTGCAAATCAAAATTTTCATTCCCTAAATGGTATTTAAGAAATATTTTAAATTATACTACATTAAGATTGATTTCTTTTCATTGGGAATTTAGTATGACCACTCTTTTATTTATATTGTCATTATTATTAGATTATTTTTTATTCTTCACAATTGATTTCATGAGCATTCACTACACTAAATTCATGTTAAGATAAGGGGATGTCGTAGAAATACCTCTTAGGTTGTTTGCTCGTGATGCTTGACGATAATAGATTTGGTTGAGAAGCATTGGCGTCTTATTGGTTAGGGCCAAATTCAATGTAAATTTTATCATTTTAGAAATATTTCGTATGAAAATCATTCTTTAAACACGACGCATCACATTTGTCCAAAAGAAGGATGTCCAGACGATAATGCCACAACTGATCCGCTTATGATTGACACCCGGCGAATGTTTCATATTATTAACTCTACCAAGACTAAAATAATCCATATAATATATCCCCCCTCTTTTAGTATCATGACCAATGATCTCCTTGGTGAGAATATCCCAAAGAAAATAAAATTCAGGATAGATTATTGGACAACAATTTAATTCCTCAGTAACTTGGTCTACATAGATTAACTCATCACTTTGAAATAGATTTGGGGAAATAATTTATTCAGCCATCCACTAAAATAATTTGAAGGAATGAGAAATAGACTTGGGGAAATAAATAGGATCCCCTTCTAATATATCTCTTTACTGTTAAGGACCATTAATAGTTTAGCTCTACAATCTTGAAGACTAACTCTCTTTTAACCACTTTTACATCCTTCTTAATCCACCTCTCTTTTAAGAAATTCATCTTCCAAATCATTAACTAACTACAATATGTCACAAAAATTGTTCTTGTTCTATGTTTTCAAGACATCGTTAAGTCTCTGCACTTTAATAGAGAATTTCCTCATGACTAGAGCCCGAACCTCCCCACATCATGAATATTTGATCAAGTCAACAAAATCATAATGGTTGCACCACATAGATTAAAATTTAAACCCTTTAGTAACGATGTCCAACTCAGTTTTCATGGACACTAGTAACGAATCATGATTCGAACAAATTATATTCATATTAAGGATGCTAGTATGCGAGAAGAGTGAGGACCACTAGGAGTTCCCTAGAACTCTGTCACGTGTATCCATAATTAACACTTGGTCAGATATATTATTCCACTAAGAAAATATGGTTCCTATAAACCCCAAATCCAGTAAGCCACAATCATCTTTGGCTTGATTAAAATCTCTAACAACATTGGAATCCACCTAATTTTCACCTAGTTTCTCTTCTTGACAAGTAACAACATTGAATCTGCATTGTGAGTTTTCATCAACTTGTTAACTCTTATTGAATAAGATCTTTGAGCCACACAACTAATGTTCCACACAATGAGACTGGTCATTTAGTTACTTTGGGATTGGAGTTTGAGGATCCTTTATAATTGGATTTGGTAGCCATTTTATTCACGTCTTTGAGCCGAGCATTATTGGCTACTTTAATAATGTTTTTTCCCTTGTGACTTCATTCTTCTTCGGACTTCTGCTTTATTTCCCTTGTCTTTTTTAAATTTCTTTTCCAACATATTTGAAAAGGTCTTTAGATTGTCAATTAGAGGAATTCTTATATTCTTCTCATCTTCCCCACCATTGGCATTGATGGGACCTACAATAAAATTCTTATCATTATTAGTTAAAGAGTTTTCTCTGGGCCTGCAAATAATATAATCATGTATTTTAGGTTCTTGACAGTCTAACTTGGGAATATGAGTACATTGAATCTGCTCCATAATTGGATATTGACCCTCTCTTTGTAGAATCGGGAATAACGAGAAGTCATTGGGTTCTCATGGTCTTCGGTTTGAAATTGAAGTTCACCCTATTTAGTAAGGTTTCCAGAATGGGAAACTACATGTATCACCTTAAAATTTTTATTCTAGAATTTGTGATAAAAAGTTCAATCAGAGCCTCATAGTTCCACCTATTATAAGTTTATTGCGACACACCATAAATCTTCCTCGTTTATGCTATCATATTAGTCTTTTTGTCGTGTTTCCCTCACAATTCTGATTTTTTAATATATTTTGGTTCTTTCCAATTTTTTTCATCTTATATCTCATTAACGTGTAGATTGGTGGTATCGTGTAGATTCAAGTATTTTACTTATGAAATTATGTTGACTGATATGTTTGGTGTTTTATATCTTAAGTAACCAAGTGTTATATTCAATGTATCGCGAGTTTTTGGAGATGAAGAATGGTCATTTGGTTTCTGTGAACAAGGTACTAGAGTCTTTAGTTAAGACATATCAAAGTGAATGTGTCAACTATTTGGATTAAGTATCGAATTTCAGTTCCAATTCCAAACTTGAGGATTTAAGGAAATGATTTTATGCAATACAACAAAAAGAAAAAATTGTTTGTGAAATACATTTTAAGTCCATTGAAACAGAAAACAATTTATAACTTTACAGTGTACATTATTATTTTATAACGAACTTATATAATCCATCATAGCAACATGGTGCAGACACACCTCAGCCTGAGGGTTAATGTTTACAGTTCCTATATATAAGTAATTCGTAAAACAATAATATATATAAGGACGGGGAGCACTTACTGTAAGAGATGAATATGTGGAAAAATGTTTCATTTGAACTATTAAAACCCTAAATTTCATGTATATATAAGCATACATACATAAGTAGAGAGAGAAGAAAGTGCCTAGATATGTATGTGTTTGTGCGGGCGTGTGCGCACGCATCTTTATATATAGAGGGACATTGAATAATGAATTCAACTAATGAGATCTTGAGAGAGAGAGAGAGAGATACTGCTCTTGAACGAGTTTCCAACGTTTGATGGTTTGATGTCGAACGAATTCGCAAATTTCGTTTTAGGATTCCATCCCAGTAATTGAATAAGATCTATGGAATTGGAAGATTTAGAATGATAATTTAAAAGTAATTCTAAACATTTTTTTATGTGCCAAATAATAAATTTGGAATTCTAGACTCCAGTTCCAATTCCAAGCCTTGTAATTTTGGCTACCAAAAAGACCCTTTAAGTTGTTGAAACCAATAGCCTTATCAATCCTAAACTAATGTTCATGCCTTGATTCTGGTCTATAATAAGCCAATAGAATCAGCTGGAGGATTGATATAGTGGGTTTCAGTAAATTTGGTAATGAAGGACAAAAGAGGATATATAATTTTATATGTAGCAGATTTAATATTATGCATTGGCATCAGTTTGCAATTGCAAGACTAGACTTTCTTACATGATGTGTTATTCTATTTCTTATATCCTTGTTGAACCATTTGTAGGGAAAAATCAGCCGTGAGTGATAGTATTACTTGGAGGTATCCTATTTCTGTCAAGCGAGTACAAATTAATGGGGCAATTGCCTTCTTAGCTTCTGGTATGTCACAATATTCACTTATTCTCTCCAGTGAAGAACTTCACATATCTATGATCTGAGCATCATCGCTGCGATACTTACTGTGAATATTATTGTAAGATTTGATAAAGAAAATGTATAAATATGTATACTTGACCATTATGGTTTATTGTTGTTTGAAAGCTGAAAACACATCATATTAAATAATAAAATATTATCATGGAAAACAAATATTAGGACATGATTACATCATCTAACAATAAAACACATCTTCTTGATAAGTCTGTTTGAATCCCTACCGTGATGCGATCCCAGTTTGCAACTCATAGCATGAATCAACTCATAGTTATTTTTGTATGGATAGCCTTATCTAATAGTGTTCATGTTGATATGTTGATCCAAAAAGTTAGAGTAAGGCTTGCATCTAGATGTTAGTGCTGTAAAAAGAATTCAGAATCCAGTTATCATTTATTGATTTCAGGTCCTATTGGTGCTAATATTTGGAACTTCTTTAGCAATTTGCTGAAATTCAGTTATCACTCCACTTCAATTCTTGGAGTTCTTATCCAATGGTGGCTTGGGCTGCATAAGGTCATTCTTGTTTCTATCCTATGGGAATTTTGGTTAAGTAGAAACAAGGTTCTTTATGAGGGCGTTTCCATGAAAATTACCACCACAACTCACAACATAATTCAAATAATTTTAGATCTTACTCAAGGAATAACATTTAAATGTGAGGACTAATCAGTGGATTCATTTGTACTGGAGCTGTTCAACTTCAGGTAAAATAAAACTTGTAGAAATTTCATTCGATTACTGTAATGGAAGAAGCCTACTAGAGACAGACTGAAGCTTAACTGTTCTGGATTAAGAGGGCAGCTATAACTTAATCTGGGTTACTTATAATTTTATTGGGTTATTTAGAAATGTTTTTTCCAATCTTATGCCAGGCACTGTCTTTTAGTCTCATATTGCTACTTAGTGATGCAACATACTTTAAATCTTAGATGGGTATATGATTTGATATTTTGTTCATTCTCTTAGAGAACGCCTTAAGAAGAAGCGTTAACTTCTTCTCGATGCTGATGTTACTGGATATGCCAAGGCCTAAGGGAAGACGCCAATTAGCTTCGTCCCGACGGATTTGGTTTGTTGTGGGACCTTACAAGGACACACCTGAGTTATTCTTTATTTCCCGTTTGAATTGCATGATCTACTTTACTTATTTTATTTCAATGTATTAATTATAGATTAAAGATAAATGGTGCTTTACTTATTTGTTTCTTTGGTTGGTTTTGTATTATTTGAAATGTTAACTATTTTCTGTGACTGCAGATCAGGTTGGTGATAAATGGTAGGACTCAAATTTCCCATTTGTCATCAATCGCAAATTGTTCAATAAGAATTCCCGTTAAGCTATTATAACTCCCGTTTGAGCCATTAAAACTCGAGAAACATAATTCCATCACCAAGTATAGATCACGTGGGTCATAAATGTTACCTACATCTGTTTTAATACCTTCTTGAATTTGGGTTTTCACTTGTAGAAGTTTTTTCGATTAGCTAATCAAACATTTATAGGTTGAATCTTTGTTTCTTTTGGTTTGTTATATCAGATAAGGACTGCAATTGAGATAGTATACATAAAGATGCACAAGAAAGGAAATAAGCGTGAAGTTGATGGAAGAGCATATTATTAGCATAGAGCTCATGGTGTTTTGGATAGTGGAAAGTTGCAAACTTTTTCATCAATGTATCTCTATGATCTACACCCAGATTTGCTTCTTATTATTTGTGCTCCTTATATGTATCTATTTCATTCGCATCTAAAAAAATCCCCACTTTTCCTTTTTTGATTATCCTTAGCTTGGGTATCATTGGTTTAATATTTAACACAATACTTTAGTTTCTTGTATCCATCTCTATAAGGCATTAGGTTCTTCCATTATTTTCATTTTGGGGATTTTTTGTCTACTTGTTCTTCTTTTTGTTTTAATAAATTTGGCTCTTCGAGTTTTCTATAAAAATAGTCTTCATGTGTGAATTTGTCTAGAAGATTTAATTAACTAAAGTTAATCATTAATTCTTTGTTACTAGATATGTAGGATTAAATATTTTTTTGTAATATTATATAAATTTTTTTTTACTAATTCAAAAATTTGGCAGACAATTCAAAATCGTGCCAAAAGTGACCCAAATTTTGGCACGATTTTGAACTGTGCCAAAAGTGTACCAAAATGTACTCAATCTGGCACAGTTATAAACTGTGCCAAAAATGTGCCAAAAATATTAAATTTTGCCATGGTTTAAAAGTGTTCCAGAAGTGTGCCTGTATGGCCAAATCTGGCACACTTTTAAACCATACCATAAAAATGGCCATTTTGGAACACCTGATTTTGGCACAGTTCAAAACCATGTCAGATTTGATCTAGCACGATTTTAAACCATTCCATATTACTATTTTTGGTGTAGTGAATCCATAGAGACAAGTTGTTATAATTATATTGGTTTAATATTTCTCAAATAAAAGTGCAAAAGATAATTGTTAACAAAAAGAAAAGATAATTTGGCATGTGTATTTAAACTAAGATTAATAAAATGAATAAAAACTATAGGTTGTGACTAATATCCCTCATCTCGGTTTAATACATATAAATGGTTACATGGGACTACAAATTTACGAAGATTGAATCTCATTTCGACAAGTAATTAAATCTAAAGTTGTTACACCCTTAATTCGCATAAAGGAGTACTATGATTTTGGCGTCAACAAATACCCTTGAATGTACACACGCAAGGTCGTAAATAAGAAGCATACATAATATATCCTAGGTAGAATAACAAGAGAAACCCAATCGAATAAATACATAAACTCCATCACCAAAGCAAAGAAACCCATTGAAACCAAGCTGAGTTCCATTAATCACAACCTAATTTAACTTAACTAGAAAGTATATTAGAAAGAATGTATTAATTGTACGAAATAAATGAAAACAATAAATAAAGAAAGTAAACCTAAATTAATCAAAGCAAGCAAAGGAAATAACAAAGCTTAAAGCAAGAAAATACAACAATGGAAACTATATTAATGGAGAAGAAAATGAATAGTAGCTTACAATAACCAAATGGCACAAACTCTAGGAGAGAGAAACTTCGACTCAAAATCCCCTCTTCTAACCTAAAACTATCCTAAAATGAAGTATAAAACTAGATATTTACAAATACAAACCTAATTTAGTTTATATAGTAAGTTGGAATAAAAATAAAGAAAAAAGAAATGAAAAAGGAACAAACCGCCCAAATCTTCAGATCATCGATCGATCGGTGAAATTGATCGATCGATCAATCAAACAGGCATAAGCCATTGTCTTTCGCATAAAATTAATTTTGATTGACCAGTCGCCTGTTTATTTGCCTTCTTTGGTCCATAAAAAGGTGAGAAAAGATGCCGAACGGAAATTGCCATATCTTCTTCGTTCGAACTCCAAATGACACGCTGTTTGTGGCCACGTGAAGCTAACTACACTTTCGTGGAATTTCAATGAGTAGGAGATAAAGTGTGAAATATCTAAAATGCCTTAGAAGTAGCGTTTACTGACGAAACTTCTCCGAAATTCAACCAATCCTCACTTTAAGGGTTTCACTACCTATAAAAGCTCAATTAACCCATGCAAAGCATATATATATATATATATATATATATCCAAAACCGAGGTTGTCTGGTGAACGAGCATAAATATAGGTATAAGGAACACAAAAAGTGCTAAAATGCGTAAAGATAACGGGCACAGATATGCAATATTCATGACTAATCACATCCCCTAACTTAAACATTGCTAGTCCCTAGTGATGAAGCAAACAAAACTAGTCCACAAAAGGCAGTGCAAAAAATATATAAATGCCTCTTTCGTAGGGAACACAATTGCATTTAGCATATTCAATAAGTCGTTAGCCCCCCTAGGTTACCCTAGTGGACGAGTGTCGTCTCGTGAGGGTCAGAGATGAAACCCACAAACATCAAAGATTACTCAAAATGTGCCCAACCAACATGCGACAAGATCAACAATAATGAAAAAAATTTCAAACAAATATTAGCAAAGTGAATGAACTCAGAAAAAAGTCCGCAATATTAACATTATAGAATGAACCTCATAGAATTGAAACCTTAAATTGTGGGAGGGGAGTGAGAACATGCAAAATATGATTTGGCAAAAACTTATATAAACCGAATAAGCGTTAAAGCATGCATAAGTCAATTCTAATCGGATATTACACTCAACAAATGAAATCACTATGAATATGATGTAATACATGGGACATGCGGGTATAAAGAGTAAATGTAAATGAAAACTAGGCCGCACTCATGTCAAAAAATGAAGAACGCTATATAGAAAATGAAAAACTGTAATCTCAATGAAAGATACCGATCATTAAAGGAGTGAAATGTATTTTCACAGATTATCAAAACTATTTAAACTTTTGAATTGAATTCACCTTAGGATCACATATGACTTGTATATGGGTGTAATTGGGGTTAAGGTTATGAAACAAAGGGTAAATATATACGTATTCAAAGTGTTAGGGGATGAAAACTCGAGATAATGAAAAATGTGGGCAAATACAAAATTAGAATATGATTACATGACAAGAATTGAATATAACAATGGGGAGAGATTATTGAACACTATACACAACATATACAAATTTCTCTTTTTTTTTTCTTCTTTTTCTCACTTTTTCTTTTGTTTTCTTTCTTCTCTTTTTCTTCCTTTTTTCACTTCGTTCTTCTCTTTACTTTTCTCACTCTCACATGCTTAATTGCAACCACATAATATGAACATAATACAATCCTAAGTAACATTCTAAACAAAGGTATGGAAGGTGAAATATATGGTTTATAACTCTAATGTAGAGTTGGTTTTGAGATTTGGGGTTATAAAATGAAAGGCTATATTAAGAATTTTTTTAATTTTTAAAGGGAATCACTACCCCGAATAATATATAAACTAAGAGAAAAACAGCCTTTCTCTAGTGGCGTACAAGGAATTACAGGAAATAGAAAAATCTACAATAAAGTTGATAGAAACCTAGAAAATGGTCCTTTGTAAGGTCTAGCTTTAAAAGTAAGAAAAATATCAGCATGAATCTTAGAAATGATGGATTTGGCATCCATAGAAATTCCTTCGAAATAAGCTTTGTTCCTGGCACACCAAATTTTCCAACAAATGAAGCTTGGGAGAATCTTGAAAAGAATGGCCCTGATGTTGTTTCCTTTTGAATTAAACCACCAAAATAAAAGACGAGATCTAAAATTCGGAGTCTGAAATTTAAGGCCCATCAAATTTTTGAAATAAATCCAGACAGCTTCAGCTACATCACTCGAACCAAATAAATGAGGAATATTTTCCTCATTGTATAAACAACAACAACAACATCTCGAAGCCATAGGAATATTAATATTTTTTAAGTTAGCATCAAGAGGAACTGCATCATGAAGAATACGCCACATAAAGGTTGAAAGTTTAGGAGGAATATGATGGTCCCAAATCACGGAAAATGAAAATTGAATCACATTTTTGTTTCGCACCCTATCCCAAGCTACTTTGAAAATAAATCCTTTGGATAACTAATCTTCATCTGAAGAATCCAAACTGTCTTCATCAAGAATCTCTAACACCGATTGCATCCTTTTCCATGTACCACTAGCAAATGAAGGAGACCCTCGAAAATTTAAAGGCGCTAATTTTTTATATTTGGCATTCATAAAATTAACCCATAAAGAATGATTCTGCTTGAAACGAAACCAAAGTTTACATGAAAAAGCTAAGCTCACATCATATAACTTACGAATACCCAAACCACCTTCTGATTTTGGTCTGCACACTATATCCCAAGAAACCCAATGGTGTTTGAAATTATCTTTCGAACTACCCCAGAAAAAATTTGCACAAAGCATATTAAAATCTTTAATGAAAGCCATCGTTGGGAAAATAACAGAGAAAACATGAGAACCAAGCATCATCATAACTGACAAAATCAAAACTAATCTACCTACCAAAGATAAGTAACTGGACTGCCACTGTTAGATCCGATCTGCTGCCTTATCCGAAATAGGACCGAATTAAATATTACGCTTCCTGCCATGATATAAAGGAATCCCAAGGTAATTAATCGGTAATTTTTTTGAGCAAAACCCGATAGTTTCTATAACCTTATTTTTCCGCCGAACAGAGCATGAAGGTGGTTGTTATAACACAACTTTTACTTTCATTAACCCGCTGCCCATAATGATGCTGGTAATCTGCCAAAAAACTTTTAAACACATGAATAGATCTCAAGCTACCATTCATGAAAAAGATAATATCATCGGCAAAAGACAATGAAGATATAATAGGGCAACCTCTTGTCATTGAAAAATGTTTGATCGAACCATCTACCATCAAATTATGAACACCCATGTTTAAAACTTCCGTTGCAATGATGAATAATGCAGGTGATAATGGGTCACCTTGACGGACTCCACGCTCAGATTTGAAAAATCCACTAGATTTGCCATTAATAATAACAGATTACCAACAACACAATAATAACCTCCAAACAAGGTCAATACAAGTTTCCAAGAAACCAAAAGAACGCAGCACCTTGATTATAAATAACCAATAGATTTTATCATAAGCCTTGGCCATATCCACCTTAATGACAACATTAGAGCCATGCGTCTTTTTATTGAGACTATCCTTATCTAAAGAAAAAACAACCGATCGAATTTCTTGAAAAGAGGTAACATCAGTCAGCATCTGATTATCAATAGAATCAAGTAATGAGGGAATATGATGAAAAATATTCGAGTTATCCTCACATAAAGAATTTTCCATTCGAATGCTACTAAAATGAGACACAACACAATCTTCAATCTCCTTAGAGTCCGAAACCCAAACTCTGTCATCTTTCTTAATTTTATCAATGAAAAGTTTTCTCTCCTTCTTCTTAACCACATCATGAAATTTTTTTGAGTTGAAATCCCCCTGAATAGCCCATTTCACCCTCGCTTTTTGCCTCCAATAAATTTCTTCAATCTTCAACTCTTTATTAAATTAGCCTTTGCACGATGCCAATCTTCTCTATTAATCGGGGTAGGATCTAAATCAAAATTAGCTTCCTTAATGATTAAATCGTGTTCAACTTTTTGCACCCGAGAAAAAATATTAGAGAAACATTCCTTATTCCAAGATTTTAAAAATGATTTTGTGGCCATCCTCGATCCTCGCTTTGCGGGCGGACGCGTGGAGGAAAGGATCCTTCGGGTCCCGCGCGTCCCTCTCGGGAGCTCTTTTGCTAGTATCGTTTGAGATGTGGTGTAAAAATATAGAGAGATTCAGAGTCGCCAGTCTATTTTACTCAAAATAGACAAAAGAAAAAGGGGAAGCCACCCCGAAGGATGGCATCCAAAGACATACTGGTACGTTCGAAACCAAGAGGATTCGAGAAGGGTTCGGAGGCTTAGTTACGAAATGGGAAGGTGTTAGGCACCCATTCCGCCCTTTCGGTCTCTCATTAATATTTTCTATTTTCCTTTTGATTCCCCCCGTGATATGTGTGTATGTGTATATATAGAATGGAGGTAGGAATCCTTGACTTGTATCATGGAAAAGATAAAGCGAGTCATCCGTAGGAATATATAAGAGTAATATTAGAAAAATAAGATTTACGCGATTACCCCTACGTTGATATTATAATGAAACGATAACGCATATGGAGTAATGCGTCACTAAGGTCAAGTATATAGAATATAAAGAGAATGGATTTAGAGAAGATAGAAAATGAGAGAAAAAGTGAGAAAAAGGACTCGAGTCTCGGGTTTTACCCCGAGACGCCTACATAGCCTATAGAGGCATAAAAGTCCACGTAGTTCGCATACAAAATGAGGGGTGGGGTTTATCCCATAAATCCAAATGGGGAATCTCTTATTTTTATGTGTGTTTGTGTGTGTAGAAAAACTGTGAGAATCCCTACTTAGAATATATGAGCAAACCCTCTTTTTCTTCTTTTTTTGGGTTTTATGAAAATAAAACATGTACAATAATACTAAATAAAAAGTATATTAGGATGTGTAAGATGAGATAATAAAAGTGCTAAATAAGGAAACAAGTTATTGGGAATTTAAGAGAATTTAAGAGAGAGTTTGAGAAAGTTAGACCTTCTTGAAGATCTTGAGATTGATCTTGAATGTTTGGAGAGAAACCCTTTCACTTGGATGATGATGGAGAGTGGCTAATTCACCAAGTTTGATGAAAATGATGATGAAAAGTGGAAGTAAAAAAGGGATTTGGAAATTGAAATCACGCTGCCTTCGAGAGAGGTTTCTGGGATTCGTTCAGAGAGATTTTTATCAGATATGGGCTCTCCTTGGAAATAAGGTGAAGGCCTCCTTTTATAGGCCCAGGTGAGTTTTGATCGGCATAGACCTGTTCCTGCCTATCAACAGGTGCCGATAGGCAGGGTCTGGAACCTACCATTTGGTAGGGCGCTTCAGGCTTTTTCAGAAAATCGGTCGTCGAGGACAAACCGTTGGTCAGAATCATGCACGGGGCATACCGTTGGAAAGGTAAATCAGATACTTTTGAAAGTAATTTGGACCGCTCCCAGGTTCAGGAGTTGACTTTGGGTCAAATATGTCTCGAAAGCATTTATCGGTCCATTGGACGGGGAATCGCTCGGACGGAAACAGATCGTTCGTCCGCATGGTAAGTCCGAATCTCACACGAGGTGGACCGTTGGAAAGGTTAGGAGATGTACTTAGACATTCCAAAGAGTTTGACCCAGTTTGGAGAGTTGACTTTGGTCAACTGGGCCCAGGAAGCATTCAGTGACCTCCTAGAGTCAAACGGATCGTTCGTCCGCATGAAAAGTCGGAATCACACACGGGATGAATCGTTGGAAAGGGTATTCGGTGCCCTTCGAAGATTCATTCAGCCTCAGTTAGGCTGAAGAGTTGACTTAGGTCAAATAGATCCCGAGAGCGCCCGATGGCCTCTAGGTCAGGTTTCAGACGCAAATGGATTGTTCGTCCGCATGGTAAGTCGGAATAGCGCACGGGGTGGACTGTTGGAAAGGGTATTCAGTTCCCTTCAAAGATTCATTTAGTCTCGGTCGAGACGAAAAGTTCGACTTTTGGGTCAAACTGAGCCGGGGAGTGCCCGATGACCTCCAGGTCAGTACTCGGGACATAACCTAGGTTTATGGTGATGAAGGGAGGTACTAGGGGACTAAAGAAAGTTAGGGGGTAAGAGAATGGGGTGTCTACAGATTTCACATTCCTAAGTTTGAAAGAAAACAAATCCATAGGTCTCCTAACACCCTCAGTAGACCATGCTTTTTTCACTACCTCAAAAAATGAATTATGAGAAACCCACATATTTTGGAATCGAAAAGGTTTTGGAAAAGAATCAGAATGAAATTACCCAAAATGGAGAGATCTCGTGAGAGTATAAGTCCAATGATTCTACAAAATATGTTAGTACCAAGCAAAGAAAAAAATAAATACAAAAACTTAACCAACTACACTAGACAATAAGTAAGAATAAAGAAGAAAAAGAAAAAATAAACCTAAACTAACTACTTACAACCTACAATTTTAACTTCTAACTATACACTAGAAGTTGAGATTTTTGTGGGTTCACCCAAAATACGATTTGACATCGGAGGATCAACAGGGGACCCTCCCTTTCATGCATACCTTTAGTAAAATAGGAATTCCGTTTAAACAACAAAAGTCATGTGTAAGGCGGAAGAAATGAACCATCACCAATTAAATTTTTTGGAGGGATGATGGGGGATTTGGATGAAACGGGTGACAAAAACACATGGGGGCCAAAAAATAGAATTTTCTCCCAAATATTTTGAAATTGGAATTGTAGGTGGCGCACAAGGAGGCAAATATGCTTTAATGGAAAGCAACTCGAGCAAGTAATCCTCATTGGCGAAACATTTTAAAGTTCGAAACTGATTCATAGGGTACTTGTATCGGTTCGACAATATAGAATAAAGATGGGGATGAAAGAAATTCAAACTCCAGAGATGACTCGTCATCGCTTGAAGACTGAGTTTCGAAGGAAATAAGATCATTTTCAATGAATTATTCTTTTTTGGGGGGAAAAGATGAAATCATTTCATTACAAATGGATACTACGTCCATTTCTTCCTCATTTTCATTCTCTATTATACCATGGGCCAAGTGAAGAATTGATTGTTATAAAGTAGGCACGAAATCCTCATTTGATTCAAAACATTACTCAACTTCAAAAGTCTCAGAAGAAAAATTATCATCGGATTCAAATAATAAATCCAAGTCTTGCTCCCAACAACGATTTTCTTCCCGATAACGATTTTCAAATTTCTCATTTTCAAGAATGCATAAGCCCTCACTGAAAGTCATAGGCCGAGGGAAAGATTCTTGCAAATAAGAACTTTGAAAATAATCCTCAGAACTACTATCAAAATCATTAACTTAAGAATTTTGAAAGCTAATGCATTTCATTTCAAAATTCTTATCATAAGGATTTGGAGGCCCAGTATCGGAATAATCATTCTTAAATTACCATAATCCATAACTTGACTTTGGTAACACTCACCCAAAGACATTTTAGATGTTTCAATTTTGGGGGTATGTATGTATTGATCGAAATTCATAGGTGTAGGGGGATGTTGAGACTTGTCATTATGATTACCGAAAAAATTGTAATAGGACATGCTTACACAAAGAAGGCTCGAGATGAAAAATTCCACAAAGTGATGTGTGGCTGAAAAATTCAAGCATTTCTTGCTGCTCAAATATAGAAGTCATACAAAAATAGGTAACAAAGAATACAAATAGAAAGAAAAATATTACAAAATACTAAATTAATTAAATTCTAAACAAACTACTCCCCAACAATGGCGCCATTTTGACAGCAGGGGAAAACCGCGACACAAGTGTATAAAGATATACGCAGAACATTTTTCTCGGCTCCCACCGGTATGCAAAAACCTAAACTATTGACTACACTCTTTTAAGGGAGTACAACGGTCAGTCCGGGTAGCGAAAATCCATAGAGATAAATTGTTAGAATTATATTATTTTAATACTTCTCAAATGAAAGTGTAAAAGATAATTCTTAACAAAAAGAAAAGATAACTACGCATGTGTATTTAAACTAAGATTAATAAAATGAATAAAAACTATGGGTTGCGACTAATATCCCTCACCTTGGATTAATACGTATAAATGGTTACATGGGACTATGAATTTATGAAGATTGAATCTCATTTCGATAAATAATTAAATCTAGAGATATCACCCCCCTTAATTCGCATAAAGGCCTATTATGATTTTGCCGTCAACAAATACCCCGAAAATTACACACACAAGGCCTTAAATACAGAGCGTACATGTTATACCATGTTAAATATCCTAGGCATAATAACAAGAACTACCCAATCGAAATAAATACATAAACTCCATCACCTAAGAAAAGAAACCCAATGAATACAAGGTGAGTTCCATTTATCAGAACCTAATTTAACTTCACTAGAAAGCATATTAAAAATCATGTATTAATTGCAAGAAATAAATGAAAGCAATAAAGAAAGAAAGTAAACCTAAATTAATCAAAGAAAGAAAAGGAAATAACAAATCATAAATAAGAAAATACAAAAATGGATACTATATTAATGGAAAAGAAAGTGAATAGTAGATTACAATACCCAATTAGCACAAACCTTAGGAGGGATAAGCTCCTACTCAAAATCCCCTCTTCTAACCTAAAACTATCCTAAAATGAAGTATAAAACTAGATATCTACAAATACAAACCTAATTTAGTTTATATAGTAAGTTAGAATAAAAATAAAGAAAAAAGAAATGAAAAGGGAACAAACCGCCCAAATCTATAGATGATCGATCGATCGATCGAACAGGTATGATCCATTGTCTTGCACATAGGCTTAATTTTGATTGACTAGTCGAACGGGTCCCAAGGCCAGTCGATCGGTCCCCTGCTTCTTTGGTCTATAAAAATGGGAGAAAATATGTCGAACGAAAATGGCCTTCTTCATCCGAACTCCAAATGACGCGCTACTTTTGGTCGCGCGAAGATATCTCAATGAAATCTGTGGAATTTTCATGAGCATGAGATGAACTGTGAAATGTCTAAAATGCCCTTGAAGTAGCGTCTGATGATGAAACTTCTTCGAAATGCAACCAATAATCACTTTAAGTGTTCCAATATCTACAAAAGCTCAATTAACCCCTGCAAGGCATATATATATATATCCAAAACCGAGGTTATCTTATCAATGAGCATAAATATAGTCATAAAGAACCCAAAAATTGATATAATACGTAAAGATAACATGCACGGATATGAAATATTCGTGACTAATCACTAACCCCTCGAGTTAATATATCAAATAACACTAAAACATCATGATTTTCTCAGACATACGATATGACACCTTCTACCCATCCATAAATCTAATAGAATGCTTAGTCACTCCTAAGCCTTTAAACATATAACTATACGAATTGATGATGCTTAAAATAGCACCACTAGGTCAATGTGATGATGAGCTCATACAGGTATATCAATGGCAGAATGGAACAAACAATATAGCTATAAGAAAATGAGATGAAGCAAAGAGAAGATGAGATAACAATTTAAGTGGTTCACCCAATCAGGCCTACATCCACTGTGTGTGTGTGTGTGTGTGTGTGATTCACTAAAAAGGGGTACTAATGGCCATGGATACAATCACTCAAGCTTCTCTCTCTCTTCTGTAGATTTTGATAGATTTTTGCTAGGTTTGTGAATAATCGATCCTCTACAATGAAGAAAATAATGCGTTTATATAAGGCTTGGGGGTGCAGTATCCCCCCAAGCATGAAATCACCATGCAATTAAGGCGACATCCAATGGGATGATTACACCTGTCTACAATGCACAAACTTGTAATGATGCAATATTCCCTCACATGAGGGTGAAATCTTGTTATAACTAAATTATCCACGTGTGCATGCCACTTTCGCTCTTGCATATGCTTGGACTGCTTAACTTCATCCATTAGGCTTCGGCCTGGCTGGGTACAAGGTTATTGACTCTGACAGGGTTAACACATGCTTACGAACACAAGTAGAATCTTGTCCATGCAGGTCTGTTGAGGTTGGGCAATGGTCCATTCATGCTATCGGCTCTAGCAGAGTACGAGACTGATGCATACGAGGCCGACTCTTATTCGGACGATCCCACTGTTGGATTGTAGTACTTTTCTAATGGCTCGGTAGTGAGTTGCGATGACGTTGATTCTCAGAGTACGAGGGTATACTTTGCTCATATCAAGAACCGACTAGCCATTAGCCTTCCGTGTGAATAGGAGGTTGAGGGGTATGTGTATTGACATCATGATGGGATGTTTCTGATGAATTAGTTATACATGGTGTTGATGTAAAAAACTAGATTGCTCTAATTATTCAATCACAGATAAATAAATAAGACAAAGATTTTTAAAGTGGTTCGGCTAGGAATAAAGCCTACGTCCACTGTTATGTTATTGCTGAGTGTTTTTGGAATTCTTGATTACAAATTCTCTCAAGAAATTCCGGTCCCCTTGAATGGTTTTGATACAAGGTATTTATAGCCTTGAGGCTGTACATGAAAGGTTCGATACATTAAATGATATACATGTGAAAGGGTAATACATTTAATGCAGCATGCGTGTCAAGAATATAAGCATTCAATGAATATCTGAACTGTTGATTATCTGGCAATTAATGATACGACCGAGGTGCAGCTCGGACCGCCATAGCTGCTCGCTGCTCAGGAGTTCCTCGGAGAATTAGAGTACCTCGGTGCGCTAGAGTTCCTCGGTGTGCTAGAGTTCCTCGGTGCGATAGAGTTCCTCGGTGTATCCTCGTTGCTCGGAAAGAAGCATGGTTGGTCGGGAAATGAACTTCCTCGCTGCTATCGTGCCACGTAGATTGACATGTGTCTTCGTATTATTCGTCCACATCAGCATATTAATTTTGGTATCAACAGAAGCCCCCCATGTTTCATATCTCGAATTTTGAGCAGTATGGAACATTCTTTCTCGGTATATGGCAATATTAAATGACTTTTCCTGGGTTTCAGGAACATTGTGTTCAAATTTCCTTCTCATTTCGCAGCTTCCGCCCTTTTTTTGAATTTTTTATAAGCGCTTCGATCTCCGTGCAGTTTTTGTCCTTTTAGCCGCCGGAAGTTCAATAGTTTCTTTTTGGTAATCATTTCTTTCGCCGCTTCCCAATGCAAAGTATTTAAACTTCTTAGGTAACCATACCGTCTTCTACTTTTCCCAATTTTCTGCTTTCAAGCTTTCTATTCTCTCTTTCAGTCTTGTGCGTTCGTCCTTGTTTTCGTTCATTGTTGACAGCTCTCCCTTCTTCCTATAAGCTTTTTCTTCCTTCTTCTTTTACTCACCATGGTTTATGTTATTGAATCTGTTGAAAAATTCCGTTCTGATTTTTCCATCCCATCTTGGGTAATTTTGGAAGAGTTTTCTGGAACTCAAGATTACTTTCATTTGGCTGAGGGACATTGGTTCCCCAGTCTTTTTATTGTTGAATGTGGTTTTTCCTTTCCACCAAATCCATTGAGTCTCGAATTTTGTCAATATTTTGATCTTGTCCCTGCAAGAATAGCCCCCAATTCCTGGAGAATAATTAATGGGGTGTACAAATTAAATCTAACTCATGGGACTCGTATTGGGATCCCTGAGATCATGTACTGCTATAAATGGGCCACTCTAGATAATATTTATTACTTAAAATCTAGGTTTTTAAATAGAGCCCTTGTAGTTAACCTCCCTGACTCAAATAGGGATTATTTTGAACATGGATTGGTTATAAAAAATTGGCAACATGCCCCTTTAGCTGGAGATGGCGTATACAATGGTCCCAGATGCCCCCCATATGGCAATGGGATAGGTTTATTTTTCATTTTATTTTTCTTATGAAATTATGCTTTCATCATGTTTGACAAAATGTATGATTGATATCTCGTTATGTATTTATTTGCAGTTGATAGCAAAAGAAGAACTCCAAAAGAATCAGAGGTTAATATCAAGCATCTGAAACTTATCTGGGGTTTGCACAAGAACGTTGCAGACGAACACATCAGGTCTGCCTTATATCTGCTACAGTATAAGAGTTACACAACCTCTTATACTGCTCGCCATGTCGAACCAGCTTCAACTCCAGAAGGTTCATCTTCAGATTCTCATCTCCCTTTAAGTCAAAGGATGGGTAAGAAAAGAGCTCCTCCTGCTCTCTTCGATGATGTTACTTCTGTTGTTGGGGCCAAGAAAAGCAAAACTGATGTCCCAGAGGGGACTAAAAAAGTGGATGCTGGGTCTTCTAAAGCTACCGAAAAGCCCCCAATGGTTCCGAGCAAGAAAAATGCTCCTGTAGATGTAATTACAATTTCTCCGACCAAGACTTCTTTGGTTGAAGGTTCTGATCTCCCGTTGAGGAGATTGAGGAAATCATCTTTGGTTACTCCGGCTGAAACTGCCTCCTCTCTACCTGCTGGTGGTACTGATGTTACAAACATCATTCTTCCAAGTTCTGCAATGAGCTCGGTCGTACCCGAGGTCCATGGTATTGATGAAAGAATTCCTAGGGATATGCTGACATCCTTAGCTGCTCGTCACCTTGCTTCGGTAAATTTCTCATACTTCTGGTTTTTCTTTCTTTCTCTTAAAGCTTGCATTTTGTATTGACTTGGCTATTTTTCTCATTTTTCAGTTGGTGAACTGTTTCAATAATATTGTGAAGAAGGATGAGGCTATTAAAGCTTCAAGCTCCTCGTCAGGTGTAGAGGATGCTCTGTTGGGTTTGACCCAGTCTTTAAAGGAATCTCGTCAACAGTATGTTGACGAAAAAGCTGTTTGGGAGAAAAAGTTAGCTGTGGCTGAAGCTGAGAAGGTGAAGATGGCTGAAACCTCCAAGAATTTGGAGGAGAAAGTAAAAGGTTTAGAGGTTAAACATCAGGAATATGATGGCCAGCTGAAAAAGGCAGAGGAAGAGTTATCTACCCTGCGAGATATCAAGGTCAAAAAAGAGGAATTGGATGTGAAGCTCTCCTCGGAGAAGTTGAGGAGAAAGGTCGCAATCAATAAACATTTCAGTGCTGGTTGGGAGAAAGGATGGGATAAAGGGATTGCTGCAATGACATCCCAAGTCCAATATGGGAAGTTGAAATACTTCCACGATGGCTGGGTAGCTGCTCTGCAAGAGTTGAAGGTCCAAGACGATTCTGAGCTATTCCAACAACACCTCCCTGGTCCTCCTCCACCAATTATGGAAGAAGAAGAAGATGAGCCTGCCTCAGATGAGTCTTCTATGGCTATGGGTGACCCAGTCTCTGCTTCTCAACCCTCTGTAGTCGAGGACGTTTCTTCTATGCCTCCTCCTGCCGAGAAGATTCCTGCTGATCAACCCGTTGTTACCACCGAGCAACCGAGCTCCTCGTCCCAGCCTCCCGAGAAAGTCTTGGGGGACAAGGAAAAGGTGTGAAGTTGTTCGGTATCATTTCTATATTTCAATTCTTGTAATCGAACAATTTAACCTTTTGATGATCTAATAAAATACATCTTCGTTCCTCTTCTTTATTGATACTCTGTCTGCTTTTATTTATTAACTCCTGTTTCCTCTTCTTTATTAGTTTTTGGCCAGAATGGAATTGATATCTGCTCCTGATACTGAGTTGATGCGACAATGCAATGGATATTATAAAGCTGGTCATACAGACCTAAGTGTATCAGAGATTGTCGACATCTTTGGTCACGATGCCTCAGAACAAGCAGTTGAGGCTTACCGGTATCTGAAGGATTTACTTGATAGATCTGTGGCCAATAATGTGGCGTATTACGAACTGATCGAGGAACTTCATGGTTCCATAGAGGATCTTCAAAATCAACACAATGCAACAATGGCCTCGTTGCACGAGGATTATGAAAATAGATACCAGCAACTCTCTTCTGAAACACGCCATAAGAAGATCATTGCTGGATATGATATTAGGGAAAGGACCTTAAAAGGTGAAGTTGAAGCTTGCAGGCAGATTGCCGAGATCCTGGAACAAGAAAATAACAATTTACAGAAAAAGTTGGCTCAATATGAATCTGCAGCATCATCTTCCACTGCTCTAGTGCCCGTTACTGATGAAGGTTTCTCTTTCTTAGAGGTCGAAAATGCCAAATTAAGGCAAGAACTGGATGATTTAAGAAGATCTGCTATTTCTGGGACTGCTCGTGGACGAGGAAGAGGTTCTCGGGGGCGAGGAAGAGCTGCTCAAAATGTTGCCGAGGAGTAAAGCTCTCCAGTCGCTTCTCGGAGCCGATCAAGAGTTCTTAGTCGCAATGTTGAAGAGGCTCGTACCCAATCTACTTTGGAAACTCAAGCATTCCAATTAAACGTCAAAGATCGGGCCCTATCAGAAATGTCCAAGAAAAATCTATCCTTGGAAGATCAACTTACAGCGACGAAATCTGCTCTGCATAATAAGGATCTTTTTGCCAAAAGCCTTCATGAACAATTGGATAGATTAACCTTCCAATTCCATAAACAGCCAAGGGAATTTTGGATGGCAGGATACAATGAAGCCCTTGTTCACTTGGATGCTCGTATTGAACATTCCAATAATGAAGGTTATAAACAGGGATGGTTGAATGCACTGGGTGTGTTAAAATTGGAGCGAGGGCACTTCTTATGGGATTATCATGCTCCTGGGCTACTTGACTTGCCTGTGCCACCTTTCAAATTGGACATGGCCTAGATCCCAGCTCGTTCCATTCCTCGCAGCTTAATTTCAAAATACCTCGGTGATTATAGCCTTCATTCCCAAGTTGAAGTATCTCGTCCAGAGCATCTAATGGATACCCCTTCAATAATGAATGTCAGAATGCTGAAGGACTTAAACTTTATTAATTCTCCTCTTTGCTTGGAAGATCCTCCTGCTGGCGAAGAGCCTGTCTCAAAAGCAAAGGGCAAGAAACCAATAGAATAGGAATCTTAATGTAATAGTCAGCACATACATGTAATATGTAACTTATTTTGAATTTTTAATGAAAGACTTCATCTTTGTTTGTAAATCTGTATTGGTATTATCTCGTGTTTTATCAAACACTTTACACTTATGCATATGTATCTGTTAAAAAGATAACAATAATATTGTTCATTGAGCAACTTAATAAAAAGTTACAAGTATCAAGGTTGTTCAATCACTTAATAATAAAGTAATGAGTATAAATTGTTCCAACTGTTTCCAACCAACCATGATGGATGAACAATGTTTGTCGACCAACTACAGTTGATGGGTCGTTATCCCCGACCAGCCATACTTGGTTCAATTTCAAATATTTTCATAAAATGTGTCCGACCAACTAAGGTCAATAATTTGTCCTCGTCGACCAACTATAGTTAGTGGGTCTTTATCCCCGACCAACTATACTTGGTGTATTTTGGAATATTTTGTTTTTCCTAACCAAAGGAGTATTTTTTGGCTCCTTAGAGCTTTTGGCTCCTTAGAGCGCTTTTTGACTCCTTAGAGCTTTTGGCTCCTTAGAGCACTTTTTGGCTCCTTAGAGCGCTTTTTGGCTCCTTAGAGCACTTTTTGGCTCCTTAGAACTTTTGGCTCCTTAGAGCACTTTTTGGCTCCTTAGAACTTTTGGCTCCTTAGAGCACTTTTTGGCTCCTTAGAGCACTTTTTTGGCTCCTTAGAGCTTTTGGCTCCTTAGAGCACTTTTTGGCTCCTTAGAGCACTTTTTGTGTTTTGGCTCCTTAGAGCACTTTTTGGCTCCTTAGAGCTTTTGGCTCCTTAGAGCACTTTTTGTGTTTTGGCTCCTTAGATCTTTTGGCTCCTTAGAGCACTTTTTGGCTCCTTGGAGCTTTTGGCTCCTTAGAGCACTTTTTGTGTTTTGGCTCCTTAGAGCTTTTGGCTCCTTAGAGCACTTTTTGGCTCCTTAGAGCTTTTGGCTCCTTAGAGCACTTTTTGGCTCCTTAGAGCTTTTGGCTCCTTAGAGCACTTTTTGTGTGCATAGTGTATTACACTAGTATTCCACGAAAAACTTTCAACCAGAAAGAAAATGGCGAAACATCCTCGCTTTATTCATAATGAAGGGAATGCTTTACATTTTACATTACTGATAATACTTGCGTAGGTGTTCAGCATTCCACGCATTCTTAAATTCTTCTCCTTCTAGAGTTGCTATTCTGTAAGTTCCTGGACGAACAACCTCTGTAACTCGGTAAGGACCATGCCAGTTTGCTTCCAACTTATTTTGCTTCTGAATGACTTTCTTTAGCACATAATCCCCTTCTTTTAATTCACATTTCTTCACCCTTTTGTTGTAATACAGAGCTGTACGTTATTGGTAAGCAGCATTCCTAATGGCTGCCTTTTCCCTAACCTCCTCGAGCATATCCAAATCCAATCTTCTCATCAAATCGCTGATCGGGGAATTAAAATTCAGTACTCTATGCATTGGGAGACCCAACTCGGCAGGTATCACAGCCTCACTTCCAAATGCTAGCATATATGGTGATTCTCCAGTTGCTACTCGGGGAGTTGTTCGGTAAGCCCATAGTACTGATTGGAGCTCATTAATCCAATTTGCTTTAGCTTCACTTAACCTCTTCTTCAGACCATTTAGTAATGTTCTGTTTGTCACCTCAGTCTGTCCATTGCTTTGGGGATGGCCCGGTGCTGAATGATACTTCAAAATGTTCGATTGATGACAATAGGCAGCAAATTCTTCATTATCGAATTGTGTTCCATGGTCTGTGATGAATGCATGAGGGAGACCATATCGATAAATAATTTTCTTCCAAATGAACTGATATACCTTCTCGTACGTCATATCAATTAGTGGTTCAGCTTCCACCCACTTAGTAAAATAATCCACTGCCACGACGAGATACTTGAACCTTCCTCGAGTCGTCGGCAATGGTCCAACCAGATCAACCCCCCACATGGCAAATGGCCAAGGTGAAGTTATGGGTGTCAACAATGCTTGTGGATTTCTTCGGATGGAGGAAAAACGTTGGCACTTATCACACTTCTTGGCATAGGCTATACAATCAGCCCTCATCGTCGGCCAGTAATATCCCTGTGTCATTACCCTTTGCAAAAGTGTCCGACCTGCTATATGAGCTCCACAAGATCCTTCATGGATTTCTTCAACCAATTCTTTGACTTCTGATGGATGCACACATCTCTGCAAACCTGCCATAATTCCTCGTCTATACAAAACACCATTAGTTAACACATACCGAGCAACTTTATACTTCAATTTCTTTGCAGTTAGCTTGTCCTCTGGTAATTCTCCTTCTTCAATGTATGCCCTGATAGGATCCATCCAAGATGGTCCTAAATCAAGGGTTATTATATTCACCATCAGGTCTTCTTCTATGCTCCGACTTTCTAATACTTCAATTGGTATCGTTCTTCGTAGCTCAGTGCGCGTAGCTGACGCTAATCGGGCTAATGCGTCTGCTCTAGCATTCTCCATCCTCGGTATTCTCACCAATTGAATAGCATCAAATTCTGCCAATAACTTCATCACCTTCGCATGGTACTTCACCATTAATTCTCCATTAACTGCATATATTCCCATCATTTGATTCACAATTAATTGAGAATCGCTGAAAACAATTATTTGTCGTGCCTCCATAACTTTCGCCAAATGAAAACCTGCTATCATAACCTCATACTCAGCCTCGTTATTGGAAGCTTTGAATTGGAATCTCAGGGCATACTCCATGTCAATATCATCTGGGGTGTTTAAAACAATTCCTGCTCCACAACCAGCTGTGCACGATGATCCATCTACATATAATTTCCATGTAGGTACCTCGTCTTCAAATTTCTTGTCCGTTAGAGTTCCTCGGCAAAATATCTGCTGTTTTCTTTCATCATCCCCGGGTATCCTTTGTTCCTCGTCGGTCATCTGTTCGCGCTCTTTTACCAACCGGAGTTGGTCTGGGTTTGAATATGATGATTTGTCTACATCCACAAGTCGTTTTACCAACCTTGGTTGGTCTGGACCTGTGTCTGTTGATCCTGTATCGTCTACAGGTAGGTCAGCAAGTACCTTTTGTTCCTCGGGGGTATCAGGGTATGTGAACTCTGCTATAAAATCTGCTACAGCTTGCCCCTTTAATGATGATCTGGGTTCATACACAATATCATATTCACCAAGTTCTATTGCCCAATACATCAATCTTCCTGATTTTTCTGGCTTGTGAAGGGCTTGTCTTAATGGCATGTCAGTATATACAATGATTGTATGGGCCTGGAAGTATGGCCTCATTCTTCTACTTGCTTCAATTAATGCCAGTGCCAATTTTTCTAGCTTTGGGTACCTGATTTCTGCACCTCGGAAAGCCTTACTTGTATAATAAATTGGCTTCTGGACTCCATTCTCCAATCTGATCAACGCCGAGCTGACTGCATTCTCTGATACTGCCAGATATAAGTACAACTTTTCTCCTGTTATTGGCCTAGACAACAATGGTGGGGTTCCCAAATACTTCTTCAAATCTTGAAAGGCCTTCTCACATTCATCAGTCCACTCAAAACTTTTTCGCAGTGTTTTGAAGAATGGGAGGCATTTATCAGTTGCTCGGGATACAAATCTGTTGAGCGCTGCAACTCGTCCAGTCAGATTCTGTACTTCTTTCCTCGTCGTCGGGGATCGTATCCCTAAAAGAGCTTTGATCTTTTCTGGATTTGCTTCGATACCTCGTTGGTTGACGATGTATCCGAGGAACATTCCTTCTCGTACTCCAAAGGTACACTTCGTCGGATTGAGCTTCATTTGGTATTTATCCAGTTGATCAAAGGTCTGGCCTAAGTTAACTAGATGGTCAGTAGCTCTCTTGCTTTTGGTGAGCATGTCGTCGACATACACCTCCATGTTGCAACTGATTTGTTCGGCAAAAACCTTATTCATCAGCCGTTGATATGTTGCACCTGCATTTTTTGAACCAAAAGGCATAACATTATAACAATAAGTTCCCCTTGGGGTAATAAAAGAAGTACTTTCCCTGTCTTCAGGCTTCATTTTGATCTGATTGTAGCCAGAATATGCATCCATGAAGCTGAGTAGCTCATGCCCCGAGGTAGCATCTACTAGCTGATCAATTCTGGGCAATGGAAAATGATCTTTTGGGCATGCCTTGTTAAGATCGGTAAAATCAACACACATTCTCCATTTGTTATTCTTCTTCTTTACCATCACCACATTTGCCAACCAATCTGGATATTTCACATCTTCAATGAATTGGGCTTTCTGGAGTTTTTCGACCTCCTCTTGTATGGCCTGGTTCTTCTCGGGACTAAACACTCTTCTTCTCTGCTTCACAGGCTTGATCTCCTTATTCACATTGAGTTCATGACATAAGAAGTTTGGATCTATTCCTGGCATGTCTTCATGACTCCAAGCAAAAGTATTCTTCCTGTTTCTCAAGAAAGTTATCAACTCCTGTTTTATTGAAACATCCAGCGACGATCCTATCTGGGTTACTCGTTCAGGATGCTCGTCGTCCAAAATAACAGTTTCTGTAGATTCCACCACCTGTCCTTTTACAAGTTGAGATTCATCCCTAGGGTCGAGAGTTTCAATTTCTGTACCCTCCTCCACTTGATAAGTAGTAGTCTTTTTCCTTGATTCTTCAAGTTCTTCTTGCTCGGCAGACGAATAATAGCATTCCCGAGCTACTTTTTGATCACCTTTCATAATTCCGACTCCAAAATTCGTTGGGAATTTCAAACACTGATGTACTGTAGATGGAACTGCTTCGAACTTCTTCAATCCAACTCTTCCCATGATGATGTTGTAGGCTGACTGCACATTCTTATCCATCACAAAGAAGCGTATTCTTTCTGTTCGACAAGCAGGCCAAGTTCCAATGAGTATATCCAACTTGATCGTCCCAAGTGGAAAAACTTTCTCGCCAGCAAAACCCAGAAGGGGTCTGTGATAAGGTTCCAATTGAGATAATTTTAAATTCAAGCTATCAAAGCATGAATAGTACATGATGTCTGCCGAACTACCATTGTCTACTAACACCCTTGAAATGACCACATCCTTCATCCTCATTTTGATCACCAAAGGATCATCATGAGGGTAAAGAACACCTGCCAGGTCGTTTTTTGAAAAACCAATCACTAGCTTCTCTTTGTTTACCTTCCTCGGACGATCATCCTCGGCCAGATTTATTCACTGAATATATGAACAAGCTTGAGCCTCTCTGAGGTAAGCTTTTCTTTCTGCAGTAAGGTCTCCTCCTCCTGCATCTCCTCCTGTAATAACATTACAATCAAATGACCCAAAACGAATGGAAAATACCTTTCGTTTAGGCTGCCTTGGCTTCTTGGGAAGATCTGGGTCATCATCTGGATCATCTTCATGATCCCTCTTCTTTTTCTCCTCTGCACGAAGAGGAGATCTAGATCTCTCTCTAGTTCTGTCATCATTCTTCCTTTCACCTCTACGATCTACATACTTTGACAACTTTCCTCTTCGGATGAGTGTTTCAATCTCGTTCTGAAGGGCTATGAAATTTTTGGTCATATGGCCATGATCTTTGTGAAACTCGCAATATTTGGCCTTATTCCTCAGATCGGGATTTGTCTTCAGTTTCTCTGGCCACTTGATTTCCTCGCTATTCTTGATTTCTTCCAAAACATGATTAATACCCATTTTCAATGGGGTATAATTATCGTACTTCTTTAGAACTTCCAACGTTGTCTTATTATTCCTGTAATGTTTGTCACCACCATTACCTTTCTGATCTTTCTTCTTGGACTTGTCGACATCCACTTTTACTTCTTTATCCATATTCTTCTTCGCAGCCATAGCCTCCTCGGCATTCATAATTTTGGCTGCTTTTGCCATCAACTCGGACATAGTTTTAGGTGGATCTTTGGCCAAGGTGTAGTACAGCTTATTAGGCAGCAAACCACTCATCAAAGTAGTGATTGCTGTCTTTTCTTCGTAATCAACGACTTCCAACATCTCGTTATTAAAACGAGTTATGTAGTCTCTAGTACTTTCACCTGATTTTTGTCTAACACTTAACAAATGTGCTACTCGCTTTATCGGCTTCGCCCCAAAACAAAAATTCCCAATGAACAACTCGGCTAATTGAATAAAAGTTGAAATCTTACCCCGAGGAAGATTGTTATACCATATCTGTGCAGATCCGGCAAGAGTTCCCGAGAATGCTCTACACCTCATCTCGTCGGGGATGGCATATATGTCGGCGGCAGCTTGGTATTGTTCTATATGAAGTACAAGATCTGTCTTTCCATCATACTTGGGGGTCACCACAGGTGCTTTGAATTTCGATGGTGTAGGAAAATCCACAATGGCTTGCACAAAAGGTGTCCCTTGAACAAAAGTTCTCTGTAAGGGGTTTCTTGCCTTAGCCATTTCGCACAGTCTATCCTCTAACCGCTAAATGGAACCTTTCCATACTTCATTTCCTTCCTCAGGCCGCTTAGTCCGAGCAACTGATTGTTCTGACGTAGCTTCCTGAGATTTATCTCGACGAGTAGCTGGTCGTGATTGTGCTGATCCTTCTCTCAAACCTGATGGTGGCCGAAAACTTCTCGATGGAGCTCTAGGTGGACTCATATTCCTCCTTGGTCCTAATCGACTGAAAGGAGACGCCCTGCTTAATCTTTCCAAAGCGCTGGTTCTCTCCGGAGAGAGAGATATAGGTTGATTTGTATCCGTAGCCCGTATCGATGAAGTTCGCCCAGGTTGATAAGAAGAATCATTAGATTCCCCATTGCGATATGACGCAGTACGTCTGGATCGTGATTGCCCACGATCACTCCGATGTCCTGAATAGGTAGGTGCACCGCTTTGAAGAGTTTGAATGAGTTGCCTCATAGATTCTTGCATGGCGGTTTGTCCTTGAGCCAGATTTGTCATAATTCCAGCCAGATCTGGAGTTGCAGATGGATTTGGAGGATTTCCAGCACTTCCAGCATTTCGATTACTGGATTCTGGATTATCTGCCATTGATAACAAATGATTTTTGCGAAAAACGATAGTAACAGTCGTTTCCCACAGACGGCGCCAATCTGTTGATGTAAAAAACTAGATTGCTCTAATTATTCAATCACAGATAAATAAATAAAACAAAGATTTTTAAAGTGGTTCGGCTAGGAATAAATCCTACGTCCACTGTTATGTTATTGCTGAGTGTTTTTGGAATTCTTGATTACAAATTCTCTCAAGAAATTCCGGTCCCCTTGAATGGGTTTGATACAAGGTATTTATAGCCTTGAGGCTGTACATGAAAGGTTCGATACATTAAATGATATACATGTGATAGGGTAATACATTTAATGCAGCGTGCGTGTCAAGAATATAAGCATTCAATGAATATCTGAACTGTTGATTATCTGGCAATTAATGATACGACCGAGGTGCAGCTCAGACCGCCATAGCTGCTCGCTGCTCAGGAGTTCCTCGGAGAATTAGAGTACCTCGGTTCGCTAGAGTTCCTCGGTGTGCTAGAGTTCCTCGGTGCGATAGAGTTCCGCGGTGTATCCTCGTTGCTCGGAAAGAAGCATGGTTGGTCGGGAAATGAACTTCCTCGCTGCTATCGTGCCACGTAGATTGACACGTGTCTTCGTATTATTCGTCCACATCAGCATATTAATTTTGGTATCAACACATGGATTGACCTAGGGACACATGTCACCTTTGTGATTGTTTAACGTCTGTCCCGAGCAAAGTTTGGTGGCTGCACGCTTAGGGTTTCGAGATTTAATGATGGCACGCTTGGGGAAATGTGCACAGTAATTAATTGATTATTTAAAGGCTCAAAAACCTTTTTCATTTATCTTTCTTCCCCTTTTATCCCGCCATTGTTATTTTCTAGCAACTCACACGACTCCATAGCCCACAGCCTTCACAACTTGCGAATCCTTCTACCCAGGTTTCTTCTTGCCATTCTCACTCCATTCCAAGAACTTAATCTTGCTCAGGTATTGTTCCTTGCCCTTATTTTCTTCATTGTTAGTATTCCAGTCCTTTTATTATTTTTTCGGTGACCTTCCATATTTTCTGGCGATTATTCCTACCATTACTGGGGCTTTTGATGTTGAGAAATTAGTCGCGTGGTGGTTCTTAGGCTTCATTTGGTGGTTTTAAGTGCGAGTTTAGGCCTTGGTTTCCATTTTTTAGGTTTCCCGATGACTCTTCGATCACCATCTCCGATTGGCCTCATCACAATTATTCTTGGTCTTCATATATAGAAACCTTTCAAATTCTAAGGATTTGATCCTTTAGCTTAACTTTTAAAAGTTATTAGACTTTGATTAGTTTAGTTTACCCCAAGTGTAGTCTCATATCTCGAATGCTACGACCGCTATATAAGCTAGTAGAAGAGTTTCCAAATCTAAAAGAGAAGTGTTTTGATAAGATTATACAGGTAGAGGAAGCGCAATACGAGAGCCAAAAAGGCCGAGGCTTTCCCTGTTAATCCCATCTTTCTAGTTCCACTTGCTGTCATTTACTCCTTGCCTGCTGAGACTGTTGATCTAATGTTTGAGTCATACGCTATAGACCCTATGTCCACCTCTACAACTGAGAGCGTGGACTCATATCAAGAGGCCATGGACTATTCCCCCACTTAAAGTGTTGGGTTTGATGATGAGAAGGCCTCCTCATGCATCTCATCATTCAGGGGTGATGGTCCTTCACACAACTCTAACTCTGTAGAAATAATAGAGCCCAACGTTTCATTTTCTCCGGTGATGGATGTCATCCCATTATCGGCCACCACTGGGGCCGAGTTTACTGAGAGATTTCCTAGTGGTATTCCGACCAACACCCAACCTGAGGTCGCTGGAAATGATGATGAGGGAGAGAGTGACATCGATACCTCCATTACTAATGAGCATGAGAGTTCTGTAACTGAGTTCGACCTATTAGCATTCAGACACCTTTACGAAATAGGTCCTTCTATTTCCCTGAGGAAACCTCTTAAAAATGAGAGGGCCTTTTATGGACGAGATGGTGAGATCTGTGTCTATGAGCAGATGTTCAAGTTAGGTTTTTGTCTACCCATCCATCCTATAATCCGAGCCATCCTCACTTATATAAACCATTCACCATCCCAATTATCTCCTAACTCATAAAGGGTGGTCATGACTGGATCCATCGTCGTCTGGAAGGCCGTTCACCGGACCGACCTTCCAGTTAGAGTATTCATTGGTTGTTATACACCCTCATCTTCCACGACTCATCCGGGTTATTTTCATTTCGTAGCCAAAAAGTATGAGAATAAAATCCTATTAGTGACTCAGACTTCAAATCATAACTGGAAAGCCCGATACTCCTTTATCTTGGGTGCTTGAGAGTTTGGCCCAAACCAGGCCTGTGGAATATCTAAACCAAGAACCCCCCTGAGGTGGGCCAAAGCCTCTTCATCGACCAAGGCCGACCCTATACTAAGCCCAGATAGCTATAAGAACATCAACGAGCTTCGTAATCGAGGCTATAATGGTTTTCTTATGAAGTATGAACATTTGATGATGCCCTACTACCTTGCTCAGACAGGTTTGGGGGTGGCCCTTTGGTTGAACTGCATAAGTTTCAAAATTTTGTTACAAGTTATGTCTCGTACATATGTACAACTGACATACTGACTCTGAGACTTTTCTTTTTACAGAGCGGCCAGAAGGATAATCAGATGAATTTTAGGAAATGTCTGCTCCCAACCTTAGTAAGGTCATTAGCAGACGTGGTAGCAAGGTTGTCCCTTATCCAACCCAAACCAAGAAGACCATCGACTGCAGCTAGGCATATGATGCTGCAAACAAAAGGAAGGCTCCACCAATACACCTAAATTCCACATAGCCAAGCAAGACTCAATGTTCTGAGCACGCCATCCCGATCTCGACTGATGACGCCCTGGATGCTCGATTGTCGCAGCTAAAAATAATTGATCATAGTGTCATTGGTCACAGCTTGAGGGCAACCAACGCTCTCGGTTCAATCGTCTCACTATAAGATAAGCAATTTATATAATCCTTGGATGTCTCCCTGCTGGCCGAGCTCGCTCTCCATCGAACTGTACAGGTACTTGATGACCAATCCATTTATTTTTAAGTCGTGTTTCTGCATTATTATCACCATTACTAACATATCTCTCATATGGTAGGGCACAATTTCTCTTCATCGTCTGGCTAACTAGACTCTAAAGAGGATGCTCATAATGCAAAAGGGCCAAGACGTCGAGAAGCTTGAGAATGTTTTGAAGGATGCTCTTGAGAAGGTCAAAGGGGATTTGAAGCACGAGAGGGACCTGATCACCAGTCTAAAGGATGATCACATAAAGTCTTTGAAAGCTAAAGATAAAAGCATCTAAGCCAGCATCGACATGGTAGTTAAATCTGTATTGGCCGAGGCCAAAGATAAAATAAGTGTCGACTATAAAACTTGTGATGAATTTATATATTTAGGCTTTGACTATCTTATAAGAGAGTCATAAAGGCTACTGGCCGATAGGCTACCCTATAGCATGTTGATTCTGGGAGCTTGTACCCCAAATATTTTGTAGGCCTCGACTTTAACGATGCTCATCTTGGTCCTTCTTTGGCTGAGGTAGAGAATTTTTCTCCAGCTGAGGCCTATCCATTAGACATTACTGAGAATAATGAAGAACAGACTGGACATAATGAAGAGGTTGAGGTTAATGATGCTGGACTTGACAAAACATCTCCAACTGGTGATGGGTCGGCTCCTACTGACGGACAAGTTCATCCCTGAGGGCTTTGTGTCTGATTTGTACTTATTTTAGTGAAGCTTTTTGTTGTAACCCTTTGTCTTTGCATGAATTTCTGTAACCTCGTATGTTATTAAATGAAACTATGACTTATTGTGTTCTTGTTCGTCACTAATGAAATTCTTCTTCCATTACGTCTCGTGTTTGCTAATCTTCCATCATGATATTTTATCTCACCACATTAATGATGTTTCATTTCACAATTCACCAAACTAATGATGTTTCAGGTCTAAGATCACCAAATTAATGATGTTTCATCCCATTATTCACCAAACTAATGATGTTTAAGGTCTGAGATCACCAAATTAATGATGTTTCATCTCATAATTCACCAAACTAATGATGTTCAAGGTCTGAGATCACCAAATTAATGATGTTTCATCTCATAATTCACCAAACTAATGTTATTTCAGGTCTGAGATCATCAAATTAATGATGTTTCATCTCATAATTCAGTAAACTAATAATGTTTGAGGTCTGAGATCACCAAATTAATGATGTTTCGTCCCATTATTTACCAAACTAATGATGTTTAAGGTATGAGATCACCAAATTAATGATGTTTCATCTCATAATTCACCAAATTATTGGTGTTTAAGTTTTTAGATCATCAAATTAATGATGTTTTATCTCATAATTCACCAAACTAATGATGTTTGAGGTCTGAGATCGCCAAATTATTGACGTTTCATCCCATTGTTCACCAAACTAATGATGTTTTAGGTCCGAGATCACAAAAATAATGATGTTTCATCTCATAATTCACCAAACTGATGATGTTTAAGGTTTGAGATCACCAAATTAATGATGTTTCATCTTATAATTCTCCAAACTAATGATGCTTAAGGTCTGAGATCACCAAATTAATGATGTTTCATCCCATTATTCACCAAACTAATAATGTTTAAGGTCTGAGATCACCAAATTAATGATGTTTCATCTCATAATTCACCAAACTAATGATGTTTGAGGTCTGAGATCACCAAATTAATGATGTTTAGGGTGGATTGTCCTATCCACCCTCCCTCGTCTTTTTACGAGCGTATGGAGCGTTGTAGCATCCATGTGCTATCTTCTCAGCTGAGGGAGAGTGCATCTAGCTAATGATAATTAGTTCCATCTGATGTTATTAGTAGATGGTGGAGGAGGTCGTCCCCATCCAGACTATCGTATCACCGATGGAAACTCAAGCTTACTTCACCACAAATGATGTTCTATAGCTTAGGATGAATTAATAAAAATATTTGAATAAACAAACATGATGAGAAATCATTAATATTCTCATTGATATTCATTCTTATGAGTCAGATACACGTATTACAATAAAATGCAGGTAAGATAGTAAAAACTAATATCATTGATAATATTTTGTAAGATGATCAGCATCCCATGGGTTGGAAAATGGATCTCTTTCAGTGTTTTCTAATCTGTACATTCTTGGCACAACCTCTTCAATCACTTTGTAAGGACCATGCCAAGTTGGATGAATCTTGTTAGGTTTCTATAATGTCTTTTTCATTACCAAATCCCTTACTTTCAACGGGCGTGTTTTGACCCTTTTGTTGTATAATCTTTCAGTTCTCTACTGGTAGGCATGTTGCCTAACCTCGACGTTTTATCTTCTCTCTTCAATGAGATACAAGTCAAGCCTTTATTTGTCATTGTTGTTTTTAGGTTCATAGGTCTGAACCTGATGTGTAGGTAGGCCTATCTCCTTCGGTACAATTGCCTCTGAGCCGTTTGCAAGCATAAATGGGGTCTCCCTACTAGAAGTCATTTATGTCGTTCTATAGGCCCAAAGTACAGTGTACACTTCTTCTATCCATTTCCTCTTTGCATCTTTTAACTTATTCTTGATCCCATCTAGAATCGTCCGGTTTGTCACTTCAGTATGCCCATTTGCCTGGGGTTGGCCAAGGGTGGAGAAGAATTGTTTGATGCCTAACCTTTCACAGTATTTTCCCAAGGAAACATTCTTTAATTGAGTCCCATTATCTAAAATCAAGGTATTAGGCAGACCATACCTACAAATGATGTTCTTCTAGAAAAACTGGAAGGTCTTCTGATCTATAATCATAATTATCGGCTCAACCTCTACCCACTTTGAAAAGTAATATATCGCCACAATCAAGTACCGATAATTATTCACTGCTCTGGGCATGGGTCTACTAGATCAATTACCCACACTACAAATAGCCAGAGAGACGTGATGGACGTCATAAGCTGATGAGGTTGCTGAGGAATGGTAGCAAACCTTTGACACTTATTGCATTTATTGACATATGCTGCAACATTTTTGGCCCGGCTCGGCCACCAGTACCTCTGAGTAAAAATCCTCTTGGCTAATGATCTTACCCCAATATTACTAGAGAAAGAGACTTCATGTACATCCTGAAGGATGGATGGTACCTCATATGGATAAACACACCTGAGAAGGGGAAGCAAAAACCCCATTCTTATATAAAATGTCCCCTATGACAGAGAACTTGGCATCTTTGTATCGAAACTTCCTTCTTTTGGCTTTTGATTCTGGAAGCTCCCCCTCCTTGATTTATCTAACAATGATATCCATCCATAAAGCTTCCCTATCCAAATTCAGACAAGAATCAAATGCACCATCTTCCTCTTTGATGTCTCTTCTGATCTCAGTTCTTATTGCTGAGGCTAGTCTTACGAGTGCATCAACTCGGTCGTTGTCTAGCCAAGGTATCCTCTTCATATTCACTTCTTTGAAACTTTTCAATATTGACCTTACTCTCTCCAGATATTTGGCTATTCTCTCTTCTTTGGCCTCATATGCCCTTAAGATCTGATTTACCACCAATCTTGAATCACTGTGAACTAGGAGCTCACTGACACTTAGAGACCAAGCTAAGGAGAGACCTACTATCAGGGCTTCATATTCTGACTCATTATTAGAGGCCTTGAATTTAAACCTCAAAGCATTCCCAGCATCAGTGTCATTTGGGGCTGACACTATTAGTGCGACACTGCTTCCATTCTCACAAGAGGACCCATCGATAGATAGGTTCCATACTATACCGTCGTCTGAGAAATTACCCTCTGTTATAGATCCCTTCCTGAAGAGATATCTCCTCTCTTTATTTTCAGCTACTTTCCCTCTAGATGCGCTTATCTCGGCCTCGTCCGTGGAAGGGTCGACATTTCTCCCTTGCCGACAATCTGCAGTCTCTAAATTCTCATTCCGAGTCTCGACCTCGTCCCAGGTGAAATCGACCACAAAGTCGGTCAACGCTTGCCTTTTATTGTCCACCGTGAGCTGATAAATGATATAAAACTCTCCCATCTCTATTTCCTATGCCATCAGTATCCCGAATTTCTTTGGCTTGTGGATCACCTGCCATAGTGGAGAATCAGTGAGGACGACCATTGCATGGGACTCAACGTAGGGATTCATCTTTATCGTGGCGTGAATCAAAGTGTAAGCTAACTTTTTCATCCTTGGGTACCTCTGTTAGTCCCCTTGGAGTGCTTTGCTATTGAAATACACCGATTTCTGTACTCTATCCTCTTCCCTCACAATGGGAGCGCTGATAGCCGACTCTGAGATTGTTAGGTATACATACAATTTTCCCCTTGAACTAGTCATGATAATGGTAAGGGATAATCGAGGTAGGGATTTAGCTCTCTAAAATCCTTGTCACACTCCTCATTCCATTCAAAATCTTTTCTAAGAACTTTAGAAAATGGAAGATATTTATCTGTGGTTCTAGAGACAAACCTGTTTAAGGCTGTCACTCGTCTAGTAAGCCTTTGAACGTCTTTGGGGTCTTCATCTTTAACAAATCTTTTATTATCTCTAGGTTGGCTTCTATACCCCTCTGATTGATGATAAAACCCAAGAATTTTCCAGCTCCGACACCAAAAACAAATTTAGCGGGGTTGAGCTTCATCATGTACTTGTCCATCGTATTGAAGGTTTTTTCAAGGTTGTCCACATGAGTGTTGGCCCTCATACTATTGGTCAAGATATCATCAACATAAACCTCCATGGACTTTCCAATTTGGTTTTAAAACATCTTATTCACCAGTCGCTGGTATGTAGCCCCAACATTCTTCAAACCGAAGGGCATAACCTTATAATAATGTGTTCCCTTCGGTGATGAAGGTCATTTTCTTTGCGTCAGCCAGGTCAATAAAAAAATGATTATGACCAGAGTACTTATCCATGAAGCTCATCAATTCATGACCTATCGTAGCATCTACCATCTGATGGAAGCTATCCATGGGGCAAGACTTGTTCAAATCAGTTAAGTCCACACACATTCTCCACTTTCATTTGGCCTTGGGCACTATAACTGCATTGGTTAACCATTTAGGGTAGATGACCTCTCTGATGAAATCGTCCTCTTCAAGCCTCTTAACCTCATCCTTTACAACCTCGCACTTTTCACGAGAGTGAATCCTTCTTTTTTGCTTTACTGGCTTAGCCCCTTCCACCACATTGAGCTTATGACACATTATCTTAGGGTCGATGTCAGGCATGTTTGCATGACTACAACCAAAGATGCTCTGTATTCTCTTCAACAAATTGGTTATCTCGTCCTTGATATCTTCTCTTAGGGATTTACCAGCCTGGATGGTTTTTTTTTGCTCATCCTCATTGAGAACAATGATAACTACCTCTTTCGCAACATCTCCTTTCTTTAGTTTGGTCTCATCCATGGGATCCATGGTGTCAATACTGAAGGTTTTAGTTACTTTCTTCTGAGCTTCCCTATCCTCATCAGAGTTGAAATAGCATTCTCGTGCCAACACTTGATCACCTTGGACTTCCCCTACCCCATATGGGTTCGAGAATATTACTATTTGGTGTACAGTAGATGGTACAGCCTTAAATTCCTCGAGGGATACTTTCCCCATTATAATGTTATAATACGAGTATACACTCTCATCCATCATAAAGAAATTGACCTTCTTTGTAAGCCTCTTAGGCCAAATTTTCTAACATCCATTTCATACATTCCCAATGGGTGAACCTTCTCACCATTGAACCCTACCAGAGGGTGATGGTAAGGGATGAGCCTCTTCCTGCTAAGTCATAAACCCTTGAAACAAGGCCAAAATGTAACGTCGACCGAACTTCCCCTATCGACCAAAATCCTCGGTACATCATACCCATGCACTTTAGTCGTGATTACTAAAGGGTCATCCTAAGGAGCAAGGTCGAGTCTTGAAAATCCTACAATTAAGGTTTCCATATCTATCTTCTTTCTCTTCTTTAATTTTGTGCATACTTCGGTTGACTTAATGACTTAAACTTTGGGAAGGGCCCCAGCCTCGGCCATATGCACTTTATGGTGAGCCAATTCTATACCACCCCCTATCAGGCCTCCGCAAATCATCTTCGCATCAAACGAGATCATGTGGATTCGCCCCTTCGGATCATCATATTTTGGTGGAAGATCTAAATCATCATCATCATTGTCATCTGAGGTGTCATTTCCTTTCCTCAGACTTCTTCCCTTCACTTATCAACCCTTCTCCTTCTAGGGTCGTCTCATCCTTTCTTTAGGATTTCACTACTCACATACTTCCTTCGTTTTCTAGCCTTGAGCATCTTCTCAATCTCATCTTTCAGGGAAAAAGACTTTTATGTTAAGTGCCCATGGTCTTAGTGAAATTCACAACAATAAGCTCTTATTACTTTTGTAGGGGGAGCTTTCATCTTCTTAGGCCATCTTAGGGATCGATCATTCTTGATCTCATTTAGAATGTGCTCGCAGCTGACCGTGAGAGGAGTGTACCTAATAAACTTATCAACTGTTGATCTCTTCTTTCCATCTTTATTCTTCTTCTGGAACTTGCTTCCACTGCTAGTCCCTTCCCAGCCTCATATTTAGCTGCTATATCTTCCTTGGCATTTATAACCTTTTCGTTCGTCGCCAATAGCTCGAACATGGACTTTAGCGTGTCTTCAGCAAGCTTCCAAAGTAATTTCCCTTTCTACAAGAACTTCTAACTTTTCCTTATTGAACCTCATGATGTAATCCCTAAGACTTTCATTCTTAACCTACTTAACATATAGCAGGTGAGTAGTCTTCTTCTGGGGTCTTACCCCAAAGCAAAAGTTGTGGATGAATTGTTCTGCGAGTTACATACAGTTTTCAATGGAGTTCTTCAGAAGTGAGGTGAACCATATATGGGTAGCCCCTGTGAAAGTGATCGAGAATGCACATAAATTTATCTCATCTGAGATGGAGTAGATATCTGTAGACTACTAGTACATCTCTACATAGTGCACATGGTTGGTACTCCCATATTACTTTGGGGTAACCAACGGTGGCTTGGATTTGGCCGGGGTTAGGAAGATAACTATTTTTTACATGAAAGGAGAACCTTCTAAGTATCCGCTCTTCAAGGGGTATCATCTCTTAAAGATGTCTCCAATCTTATTTTCTAGCCTTTGGATGGAGTCGTTCCAAGGCCTCTCGGTCGCTTCGACAGCATCAGCCTGGCCGATGTTATCCCCCGCTGTCTCCATCTGCTGAACTGAGGGTTCCCTGGTCACTGATCTGTGCCAGCTATTCACCTCTCACTGGCCCTCGTCTCGACCACGTGGGGGTCGTCCATCTACCCCTTACCTCCTTGAGCTAGCATTGCTCCTTGACCTGGACAACCTCTCCCTTAAATCTCCAATTGGGTCGATCCTTTCAAAGGCCGACCCTCTACTTAGTCGGTTAAAAGCTGAGCCCTTGGGTTGGGCATATGGAATCAGCCTCCTATCACTGTCTCAACTTCCTTGAATGGGGCATATCGTATTCCCAAATACTTCATATGGCTCCCAATAATCAATCTGAGCATCCTCAGCTTCATAATTATCACACTGTTCCTCCAGGCAGGGTTGGCCTTGTCTCCCTAGGCGTAAATGCCTAGGGTCAGCAACATCCCTCCGATGTTGCGTAGGAGGTAAATCCTTATGAGGTGCCTGGGGTGGTCCCCTGGACCCCTAGGGAGGCTCCCAAGCTGCTGGAGTAATCATGTCCGATGAGACTCCCGTTGGTCTGATTACTACGTTATAGCTAAAGGAAACCAGTTGCTCTTGTATCGCCTATTGGCTTGCTGCCAAGGATTTCAATGCGGCCTCCACTTCCACCATTTCTGACTAAGGAGGGGCGTTGTTATAATTAGGCCACCAGCTGGTGGTAGAGGTGGTGGAAATTCTGATGCCATGTGAAAGCCTGGTGGATGAGCTTAGAATCGAAAGCGAGGGCCATGAAGCTCACTAGGAACACTTTCAATAGTGAAATAGCTCCACAGAAGGGGAGGACTGGTTCACCACTAGAGGTTCCGATGATGACAAGCTAAGTAAGGGAAGAGATGATGTTTCTCGTTCCCACAGACGGTGCCAGACTGATGATGCTTAAAATATCACCACCAGTTCAATGTGATGATGAGCTCAAATAGGTATAGCAATGGCAGAATAAAATAAATAATATAGCTATAAGATAATAAGATGAGGGAAAGAGAAGATGAGACAACAATTTAAGTGGTTAACCCAATCAGGCCTACATTCACTATGTGTGTGTTATCCACTAAAAAGGTGCACTAATGGCCATGGATAAAATCAATCAAGCTTCTCTCGCTCTTCTGTATATTTTGACAGAGTTTTGCTAGGTTTGTGAAAAATCGATCCTCCACAATGAAGAAGACAGTGGGTTTATATAGGGCTTGGGGGTGCATTATCCCCCCAATTATGCAATCACCATGCAGTTACGGTGACATCTAATGGGATGATTACACCTGTCTACAATGCACGAACTTTCAAAGATGCAATATTCCCTCACGTGAGGGTGAAATCTTGTTATAATTGAATTATCCACGTGTGCATGCCACTTCCGCTCTTTTATATGCTCGGACTACTTGACTTCATCCATTAGGCTTCGGCCTAGCCAGGTACGAGGTTATTGACTCCAACAGGGTTAGCACATGCTTACGAACATAGTAGAAACTCGACCACGTAGGTCAACTAAGGTTGGTAAACAATCCATTCATGCTATCAGCTTCAACAAAGTACGAGACTAATGCATAGAGGCCGACTCTTGTTCAGACAATCCCACTGTTGTCTTGTGGTACTCTTCTAATGGATCGGTTGTGAGTTGAGACAACGTTTCTTTTCAGAGTATGAGGGTATACTTTGGTCATATCACCAATAAAGGTCTACTGTCACCCGTAGGCCTAACAATGCCATCTTTCCAACACCATATGTGACCATGCGCAACTTCATGTAGTTGAGGCTATCACTAGACATAAAGTTACCTAAATAACCCAAAACTTTTATAATAAGAATGTTTCTCATCACTCCAATCCTTTCATACTAAGATGAATCCCCCATTGACTAACCGTGCCACTTATCTACCCTATAAAGTATGCCATGAGTATCATGTAGTCCATGTAATTATTTCGATCTCACAAATCATTATATACATAATCTACCAACTACATCAATACCGAATATAAAATCCTCCCAATGTTGAACCTAATCTCGATGAGGTGATACTCACCAAATCATGAAAAACCTACCGCTGTAATCCTAGCGGTCGTAATAACACCCACTACATAGGAATTTGTAAACCTCAACTGAATAATCCTTGTTCATATACTTCCATACCCATAATTTACATTCGGGAACCAAATATATTGCTACACATCACATGTCATAAAATTGGAATCATAATTTATCTTAAGAGTTATCTCTCTCAGCTCAATTCGCTATTTCGTAATATCATCTTTCTTTTTTTCCTAGTTGCCTCTAATAAGGGTACTCTCAATCTTACCTTTGCAACTAAAACCCATAATTAAGATTTGCTTTTTCTTTGAACTCCTTGGAACTTACTTGTCCCTAAACCTTATTTATAATTAATACATCAATAAAATACATGACTATAATGTGAAAGTAACCCCATCCTCACACAAATCTCCAATTGAGTCATCTTAACTCGACCCAATAGGAAAATCAATAATATCCTCTTTTATTTCACTCACTCGGTGTTCTATAATTTATTTCTAACTATTATCCAACTCATATTAAGTAACGATACAGTGACCCTATGGCTCGGTCCAAAAACTCTCACATTATCATCACCCTAATAAAAAAATATAAATGAACCTTGATCAAATCTAAGCATAACACTAACTCCACTCTCTAAGCCTAAATTGCTAGCACTATCCCAATTTCCGAGAGCATAACCCAAAAATCCAAAAGCTCATCAAAAACCCAAATTCCTTATTGTCTTAAAAAATGAACCCGTTATGAAACGCATTCACTAACTTATGCCTACGAAAGTTTCTAAGTTATAGACTTTACCCCCAGACATGAAAATTTCCTATAATAATTCTGACAACTATGGTGAATCACCATTTCAAACCACTCGTTCCACACTTGACCACTGACTCGCAACGTTCCTCATTCTCATACTTTTCTAATATCCGATACTTGTGAAGTCTTGCCAACGATGTCGACACGCACGTTCTCACGAGACTAGAGTACAATGTATACTGACATGATCTAGACACATCAAATAACGATTAGCCGAAAATAAGACAAACGTAACACATATAAAAAGATACCAGAACCCAAATGCTCTGATACTAATAGTGACACCCTATAAAATTTAATAATATATTGATCAGGTCTAATACAAAAAATTGTAGGAATAAAAAATAATTGGTAGTATTATTAGCATAATGAAATAAAAGAAATTGAAAAAGTCCAATAAATAGATAATGAACTATTAAGTGGAACAACACGAACTCTGATACCATATAGCCGACAATACAAAATTGATACCGACTGTATCTCATATATAAATTCAACTCTGAATACAAGTACCACATGTACACAAGCCGACCAAATAAATAGATAAATATAAATAAGAGAGTGAGCACGTAGAACGACAACTACACCTTATAGTGTCATGAATGGAGAGCATCTCAAAATTGGATCAGGAATGAGGCTGCACTGATGGCCTATACTGAAAAATATAATGGGGAGATGTTAATAGAAAGTTTAAGTAGTATAATGATGCAATTGACTTTGACCACAATATGAGTAGGCATCTTCATCTAGTCTTTTAGTTATTTTTAAATTAGCCCAACCCAACAAGTCTACATATCACAAGCATTTACTCCCAAGCCCAATGTGTTTCCCATGATTAGGTTTTACATTATTATCAAATTTCAAGTAGAATTTCACATTTATTCTTATGAGCTTTATCATGGTAAAATATCATAAGAAAGTATCTATATTAATATCATAAATATTTACATCATTATCATAGTAATCCGGTACGGTCAGAAAAAACATACCATACCTCGTACAAGGATATTATCTACCTAAATACATGCTCTATACGTACTTAACATAATATCGACACAGTCCAAAACATGTACCACAAGTAAGTTTATTAGTTAACATATTCTTAGTCTCATAAGGGTAATATTTTCACAGTTTTAATATCATTTTAATTTAATGGATTAATATTAAACTACATGAAAGAATAAAGCACAACTAGTTATCATATAGCATGAATATAACTACGTACATGTATACGATCATCGTCCTAATGCCAGCCCCCACAGTACTATCCACAAGAAATAACAGATCATCCATTGTATGTCATATTGGGATCATTAATAGTTCTATACATCATTTGACCACATGGATTTATTCTCAATTAATTTATATAATTATACATGTCCTAATATATACACAACACGAAAAGGAATCTACCTTAAGTGTCCCGTTAAGGATATATCGATAAGTTCATGTCACACCCCGAGCAATCCTACTGACGGGGTGGCCAGCCACCGGCGTTGAACTATGCCGGTTGTGAACTAAATAAATACAATTCTTAGCATGAGACAGATATGAGACACAAATAAATTAGTCCATAAGATAAATAATTGAATCAATCCTAAATGATCATAAACAACTGAGCGATAAAAGATCCATCACATGTTAAAACTCCAAATAAATTCAATCTCCAATAATGATTAAATAAAATCGGAATAATAAATCGACTAAATAATCCAACTGAAATCCTCTAAACAACTTTGGAACCGAAAGGCCAAATAAAACTCAAATGAAGTCTCATAATGGAATATGACTAAAAATAAAATTTAACTAAACAAATCAAATAAAACAAATAAACTCCAGTTGCACCTATAAATGGTAAACTCCGATAATCCTATGCAGCTTCTTCAAAACGTATCCTAAAAAAGTCAGTCAACGCACGAGATCAGAGCCCCGAGCATGAATACACACTAATCCACTCAAATAGGAACTTGAATCCAGATAGTAACATTATACGCAATAAATATCATAATAGAAAATTTTAAATTAAATAGGATAATTAAACACGATAAACATAAATCACTAACTACCCACAAAAATCCCCATTTCAGAAAAACACACCAATACAATTTTAAATTCCCAAGTCCCACGATGTTAATTTAATTAAATTAACCCAATTTTATTATTGTTCTCACTTTTTATAATGACGGTCCTCCCGTCCCGAGTGGTAATTTCTACCAAAGTGTCATACTTTTCCCTGCCAAAACGCCAGCCGAATCCGTTTAAACTGTCGATCCCCCGCAATTTGACAAGGTTCCACACACTACAAGACATAAATCGCTAGTCGACTCGTTTAAACTGTCAGCCCCCGCACATTATGTCGCCACCAATTTTAATACCTGTTTTTTATCTTTGGCATTAATTCTCAATTTCTCAATTTTACAAATTATAAAATACCCCACCCATTTAATTGATGTGAGATTCTCAAAATACCCCTTCATCCCATACCTAATGGTACCCAGGTTATCAATACATCCTACCCTATGAATAGGATGAATTGATAATATAAACCTCAACGTAGTCACATGCCTAGGCTAGCGAAACGACAATAAAGTATCAAAAATCATCCCACCCCCGACATAATAAAGTCGTAATAATCTACCCTAGCTAGTCCCATACCTAGAAGGCGTAAATCAACAAAAGGCCTACCCACTAGTCCCATACCTAGAAGGCATCCTAAAATATAGGCAAAGAAAAAATACCCAACAATCCTTCATCACAAATGGAAATTAAATAATACCAACAAGTCACACAAATAAGCATAATTAATCAACATATAAAACTACGCACAATAGTCCAATTCAATTAAATCTTAATTTCACCAAAATTGATCGCAATTAATTATTTTAATATAAACACTGAAATTTAATCATTAATACATCATATTACCAATTACATTGTCTCTACACAATTTACATGAGTTATACGCCCCCAAATTCATTTAATTCAAAACTAGGGTTTTTCTACATGCAACCTACACCAACAAAACCCAAAAATCCACTCATGAATCCTACGTACCCAATGGTTATGAATATTATTCGTATTAAAAGTTTTCATAAAAACAACCACAAGTTTTACGTGTCCACTTTGTCTAATTAGATTGCTAATTGATTTTAAGAAAAACATGAAATTAAGGTTTAGGCAACACTTAAAACGCATAATACTAAAGGAAATGATTAGAGTATTCATGCCTAATATTAGTTGTATAAAAATCTGAGTAGAAGGTTAAACTACTTTTGAGAAAACACCAATTGAATCTTCAAAACTTGTTAAAAGTTGGGGCTAGGGGTTGAAGATGAGAGAAATATGTTTTGAGAACCTTACTAGAGAAAGTTTGAGAGAAAAAGTATTTTTCGAAGTCCCAGCCCCGTAGCAGTTTAGTATTTAAAGGGTTTAAGAGTTGGAAACAAATAGGAGTCTGAACCAGCCACCGACTTATTGTCATTCGAACTAGGACACCCGTCGTTCGAACGACATGTGACTTCAATCGAATGAAATGCGCTGTCATTTGAACAAGCCCCAAAATCCAAAAATTAAATCTTTTAAAAATCCAACTGAAATATTTGATAAAAAATCTATAGCTGAAAAATATGCACCTATTGGTAAAAAAAATCCTAATAATCTTTTGTTATAAACCTGAATTAATTCGCAATTGAAAATTTTAATAATAAAACCAAGTCAAATACTTAAAGACCATTAAATCAAAAATTTTATTTTTCGCCAAATTGATCAAGGTCAATTAATTAGAATACAGTGTGTTACGTACTTCCCCACTAGCAAAGAATTTCACCCTCGAAATTAGATGAAGAACACATATCAACGCGTAAATCTCGCAAAAGGAAATAGGGCTCATATATTCCTACCCGTAGAATATCACAATTAGGTGCCCATACACCTAACCTACCTGAACGTAATCCTTAACAAAAATGCAATATATATAAATCCTACATATATAAGTCTCTAAGAAGATATTACGTACCGCGATACTCTACTAGCCACGCAATCTATCCTGCTCTGCCTGAAGCTGAGGAGGCACATAGAACCTCCTATAATCGATATTGTTTGGTGCTGCGGCTACTCCCTATCCACCGGACATTGCCGGCACTACTAGTGCCCCCTGGATATCTACTGCGGTGAGAACTGGAGGCCTCAGTCCTAGATGCTCCTGGAATCCATGCCCTTGTTGTCCTTGCATGACTTAATCCGATTGGGCCTGAACTTCTTGTCATTGTTGGCTCGGTTTCTTGAATCACCTATCCGCTTGATGTCCTACTTTCTCACAAAAAAAGCATTCACCTTTAAAAGGTTCGAAACGTCTAGAAGTTGCTCGCTCCTCACCTTGACCTTGTTGTTCCTGATTGGTCCTCTGCCTCTTCCATGCTTGATCATTGCAAACCTTACTCTCACTTCCTTTTCCATTTGACTCTTGTCACCTTGCCAACTTCTTTTGATAATTTGACTTCTCTTTCCATAACAACATTGAGACATCCACCACCTGAGCATAAGTAGTGTATGCTGGATTTCCCAACACCATCTGCCTAATCAACCACGACAATCCCTCAATGAAACACTACATTTTCATCATCTCAGTGCTAACCTCCTCTGGTACAAACATAGATAAATTGGTGAACTCATGTTCATACATAACAATCGACTTTGAACCTTTCTCCAAGTCCATTAATTATCTCTTCTTTGCATTCCTAATTGCGCACAAAAAGTACTTATTATTGAAGTTGATGAGAAATTCTGCATATCCCAACTCATCCCTATCCTCCGATGTGGTGGCACTCTCCCACCACTACAAATCATTCCCAGTCAGCTTAAATGTCGCTAACATGTACTTCTGCAAATTCGTGTAGTCCACCATCCTCAAATGTCTCTCCATATCTCTGCTCCACTGGTGAGCAACCGTTGGGTCAGATCCCCCTCCAAAGGTTGGAGATTGCCCTTAAGAAAATTGGCTCTCACCGTATACCAAGCTGAAACGGGTGTACCCTGTTGCTATGCCTCTAAAGTCACCCATCTCTATCTTGCCATCTCCATACCTGCCACCGTGGCCTCACGAATGATAGCCGCTAACTCCTCGGCCTCCAAAATAATCTGACGCTGCCTCTCCTGAGTTGAGGGACCAAAAACAGACTCCTCTCTCCTACTCCCAACACTCCTTATGTTCGCCATCTGAAAAGATAGGAACAAAACGACATCAGGCTCGGAATGACTAAGATTATAAATCATCAAAAGGGAATTAAAGATAAGCAACGCGGAAGCTAAAATGGACTCATAACCTACGAGACCTAAGACTATGCTCTGATACCATCTGTCACACCTCGCGCAATCAGACAAACGGGGTGGCCAGCCACCGTCGCCGAACTACACCGGGCGTGAACTAAATAAATACCATTCTTAGCATGAGGCAGATATGAGACATAAATAAATCAGTCCATTAGATAAATAATTGAATCAAGTGAGACAACTTAGCGATAAAAGATCCATCACATGCTAAAACTCCTAATAAATCCAATCTCCAATAATGAATAAATAAAATCTGAATAATAAATTGACTAAATAATCCAACCGAAATCCTCTGAACAACTTTGGAACTGAAAGGCCCAATAAAACTCAAATGAAGTCTCATAATAGAATAGGACTGAAAAGAAAGTCTAACTAAATAAAGAAAATAAAATGAATAAACTCTAGATGCACCTCCAAATGATAAACTCTGATAATCCTATGAGACTTCTCCAATATTTATCTAGAAAATGTTTGTCAGCACACGAGGGCAGAGCCCCGAGCATGAATACACACTACTTCACTCAAATAGGATCCTTGAATCTAGACAGTAGCATTATACGCAATAAATATCACAATAGAATATTTTAAATTAAACGGGATAATTAAACGCAATAATTATAAATCACTAACTACCTACAAAAATCCCCATTTCAAAAAAACACACCAATACGATTTCAAATTCCCAAGTCCCACGATGTTAATTTAATTAAATTAAACCAAATTTTATTATTGTTCTCACTTTTTATTATGACGGTCCTCCCGTCTCGAGTGGCAATTTCTACCAAAGTGTCATACTTTTCCTTGCCAAAACGCCCGCCGAATCCGTTTAAACTGTCGATCCCTCGCAATTTGACAAGGTTCCATACACGAAAAGACATAAATCGCCAGCCGACTCGTTTAAACTGTCAGCTCCCGCACATTATGTCGCCACCAATTTTCATACCTGTTTTTATCTTAGGCATTAATTCTCAATTTCTCAATTTTACAAATTATAAATTACCCCACCCATTTAATCGATGTGAGATTCTCAAAATACCCCATAGTCCCATACCTAACGGTCCCCAAGTTATCAATACATCCTACCCTATGTATAGGATAAATTTATAACATAAACCTCAACGTAGTCTCATGCCTAGGCTAGTGTAACGACGATAAAGTATCAAAAATAAACCCACCCGCGACATAATAAAGTCGTAATAATCTACCCTCATTAGTCCCATATTTAGAAGGCATAAATCATCAAAAGGCGTACCCACTAGTTCCATACCTAGAAGGCATCCTAAAATATAGGGAGAGTAAACATACCCAACAACCCGGAGTCACAAATGGTAATTAAATAATACCAACAAGTCACACAAATAAGCATAAGTAATCAACATATAAAACTACGCACAATAGTCAAATTCAATTAGATCCTAGTTTCACCAAAATTGAACCCAATTAATTATTTTAATATAAACACTGATATTTAATCATTAATACATCATATTACCAATTTCATTATCTATACACAATTTACATGAGTTATAAACCCCCAAATTCATTTAATTCAAAACTAGGGTTTTTCTACATGCAACCTACACCAACAAAACACAAAAATCTACTCATGAATCCTATATAACCAAGGGTTATGAATATTATTCATATTAAAAGATTTCATAAAAACATCCCCAGGTTTTATATGTCCACTTTGTCTAATTAGATTGCTAATTGAGTTTACGAAAAACATGAAATTAAGGTTTAGGCAACACTTAAAACACATAATACTAATAGAAATGAATAGAGTATTCATGCCTGATATTAGTTGTATAAAAATTTGAGTAGAAGGTTGAACTCCTCTTGAGAAAACACCAATTGAATCTTCAAAACTTGTTAAAAGTTGGGGCTAGGGGTTGAAGATGAGAGAAATTTGTTTTGAGAACCTTACTGGAGAAAGTCTGAGAGAAAAAGTATTTTTCGAAGTCTCAGTCCCGTATCAGTTTAGTATTTAAAGGGTATAAGAGTTGGAAACAAATAGGAGTCTAAACCAGCCACCGACTTACTGTCGTTCGAACGAGGACACCTATCGTTCGAACGACATGCGACGTCGTTCGAACGAAATGCGTTGTCGTTTGAACGAGCCCCAAAATCCCCAAATTAAATCTTTTAAAAATTCAAATTAATTATCTAATAAAAACTTTGTAGCTGAACAAATACGCACCCATTGGTAAAAAAAAATCCTTATAATCTTTTATTATAAACCTGAATTAATTCCCGATTGAACATTTTAATAATAAAACCAAGTCAACTACTTAAAGACCATTAAATCTAAAATTTTATTTTTCTCCAAATTAATCAAGGGCACTTAATTAAAATACGAGGTGTTACGATTCAGAGGAGTCTCTTATCCAAACAGATACCACAAAAAAAATAAGAAAGGCGATCCCTACGCAGTATACCATTGCACAATCCATACCCCCGATGGCGACAATGGATCCTTGCCTCTACACTCACCTCCTCGTAAGTGGTGCTGCCGTGTAGGACCTAAAACAATGACCTAGACATTGTGTGGCCCACATGTGCCGACACATGCTATAGTCCTGAGATGTACTCAATCTCAACTTATAGGCCGTCTAATAACATGGGTATGTCCACACAAATAATAATTACATATTTTAACACATGATACATATATGTAATTATCCCTATAATTACCCCGAATGAGTCTTGCAAATATACAAATAATATCCTTACTAAGTTAAACTTTTAGTTTATTCTGCCTCCAAACTATGAGTACATATATCTATTTCTCATATACATCAACTCATAAGGTACATATATATTTATTTCTTCATTTGACCATCAAGTAAATCACAGATTCAATCATCTCTCGCGTATATGATTCTAGGTTTAACAACAAATACATTTACCTAATTGATTTCCAAGATTCTCCATATTGAGTCACTCTACCTAATAAGGTAAGAATGAAAAATTAGACGCATTAACACGATCTTCAAATTTCCTTTCAAACCTAAGAAAAATGGGGAAGCCAACAAATTGGTAGAAATTTTAGCCCTATATGCGGTTCAGAAATAATTATAAAATATTCAGCAAAACTCCAAAAATTAAGAAACCAGTGCCTACGCATTCTTAATGAAATTTAACTAGGAACTTATTTTCCTCAAAAGACGAATTTGTTGATATACTATTCCAACAATAAATTCAAGGTATTTGATGAGCTTCAAAATTTTTCAGCATTGCATGTTGTTCAGAAATTAATGATCAGATATTCATTATAACTCCAAACATTCAAAACCAATTCCCATCGGTTCTTAACTTAATTTACTTAGGACTCACTTTTTTCCACAAAGCTATATTCACAGATATACCATATCAAAAATAGTCTCTGAGTGACTGATTTCTTCAAGAAAAATTCTACACTATCTAAACATCCATTAAAGACCCCATAATCAGATATCAGCTATTGTTGCACCCATATTCATATGTTTTGGTCCCTAAACAGACCCACACTTAAATTTTTTGATATATCTTAGTCCTAATAATAATGTTAACCATTCTACAATAATATTTTATTCTTCCAATACAAGGTTCTGACATAAATATCTAATTGTCATCTCAAGATCATATCATGAAATCTACTCATGATCCATTCATAATTAAGTCCTAATTTTTTTTTTGTATCACAAGTATTTGCGGAGATAACGGTGACACCTATTGATGTTCTGCAGCTGTTAGGGATCCATTGTGATGGCACGCAGATAAAGGTGGAGGGGTCTCTAAGGGTGACACTTTTTGCTGTTGATGCTGCACTAGGCGACGTGGGATGGATAGTCTAGGGGGACTCGATCTGTATTTCTCTTCTCCAAGAGGTTCTGCTGAGCCATCGAATTTATGAGAATGATGGGCTATAGGTGAGGCATATGGCCCGTCATTTTATTCTTTTGTTGTTGGCGTCTAGCGACGACATCATCTACTTACCATTTTTAGGGTATTTTCGAATATCCATCTCTATTACTGGGGAAGCTTGACTTTGGCGACCCCTTTATTCTTCTTTGGATGATTTCACCCGGCGCTACCAGTAGACTTTTACTGGAGCCAAGTATCTTATGGGGGTAATTTTCTCATTTCCCTTTTATGTATTTCTTCCATTTCCTTTTTTATTTCTTTTGATTGTTAGCCCTTATCCTCTTTGCAGACGTGGTTTTATGAGGTGATTGGGATTAATTCTCGTTTCATTGGTTTATAGTGTCTCTAAGTGAGGGGCTTCTACTAAATTTACCAGTGGTGGAAGTCCAATCGCCAGTCGAAGCAGTCTCTTTCCTTGTCGGCAGTGCGTCAAGTCTTGAATGTCCTCATTAGCGACCACGTTATTTCTCTCGTTCTTTTTTTGAATTCTTCTTTCGGAATTTTATTTGTTTGTGCAAGTATTGACTTTATTTTGAAAAAATGCAAGTGAATTTCTATCCCTAGGGGACGGTTATCCAGCACAGGTGTGACCCGGATGAATGCACAGATGTACCGACTATTAGCACATAAGTTTGTCTATTCTTGGTATTTGGGAGAGATATTAGTCCAATAGATCATGGAGGATGAGGTGATTGTCCCACTAGTGATGCCCCGGAGGTACATGAGGAAGGTTTGAGAGATGTTAGAGGAGTCTAGGTCGGTGGTGATGGTTAGTGAGACTTATTCATTATTTACGAATATGGTGGTGACTTACAACTATCTTGACTTCATGATAAGATGGATGATACCTTCTTGCATCTACGACATGGTGAATGTGCCTTCGCCTCCTACGACTTTGGGCTAGAATATGAGTCGACTAGTGGGGTCTACCCATAGCACTCATGGATCTTCGTCATCAGTGGCGACAGAGGTTCCATACCTCCAATTTTCCCTGCCTTCGTATAATTTTTTATTAGAAGGAGGGGGATCGCTGCTTATAAAGCCCCTCCATAACGCGGTGGACTTGAAGGTGTTGGGGTTGATGGAGGACTCCTTCAGCCAAAGTTATATCTTTTCATTTCTTTGTCCCCTTTCTTTTTGATTTCTTCTTTTTCTTTAGACTGACTGATTTTACCTTTTATTTTTCTTGTGGGACATTCAAGAGTGGGTGGCTTGTGCGATGTCCTATAGTTGAGATTCGATTTCGGTTCCTTTTTGTCTTGTGACATCTTCTTCTTCGGAGGAGGGATCTAGATTAGGTAGTGGAGGTTTCTCAGGTCGTCACTGAGGGAATCTCTCTTGTCGTAGGGACGGGGGATCCTTAGCGGGGAGAAGAGAGAGAGAGAGAGAGAGAGAGAGAGAGAGAGTTTGGGGTTTCGGGCTGAGTCTAGTAATCTTTCTTCTTTTTTCGGCAAAAAATGTAATGATGGGGATATATATATATATATATATATATATATATATATATGAAATGGATGGGATTTTTATTTATTTATCTATGCTTTAAATGACTTAATCTACTTGCACTTTTTACTTTGTTGTTGAGACTGTAAAAAGGTTAGAATTACTAGAGAAAAAAAATATTTTGAGATTGGATGAGTAAAAATATAGGAAGAAAAATCCTGAATTCTTTGAAATAAAGATTTTTTTTATTTTGTGATTTTGACAAAAAAAGGAAAGATGGAATTTTCCAAAACTAGGGGGTGTCGATTGGCATGCCCTTTGTCGTGTTAGTCCAGTCAAATCACCCCCAAGCATTTGATTGCACTTTCTGCAGCTTCTAGTACTTGATGGGTTAGTTTTTCATTCGGATATTGTACACTTCTTGCCAAAATTTTCATATATAAAAGGGGGTAAGGTGGTGAGGTTTCTCCACCCATTCACACTTTTTCTCTTTTCTTGTTAATTTCTTTCCTTCTGTCTTCTTATTTCCAAAATGGCCTTTCCTATGAGTGTATAATTTGCTTCATATCTAGAGAATTCGGAATCAATGTGTCTGTATAATGTAGATTATGATACTTTCAACTTGCACTGGGTTTTTTTATGGCACAACCGACCCATCGACTAGAACATGCTGGAAGCGGCAGCACAATTTTTTTATCTTAAGTATCACATTTTTTACTTTGGCATACGAGGTCTGTCCATCCTATGAGGAGTTTTCAACTATGGTTGGGGTCAATCCCAGTGTGGCGACGACCATGCCTTAATTCTCTTGATTTTCTTGGTCACTATTGGGAGAATTTATCCATATTTCTCCTTTGGCGGCTCAGCCTTTGGTTACTAGTGGAATGATCTCTCTCTCAGTTGTTCTGTATTTTATGAGTCTACATGATTTTAATGATGCGGGCCATGGTGGAGCTGTTGCCCTTAGCTTAACATTAAAACTACTGATAGTGATAGGGGAATTGATGGTGGACACTCAATTAGCTGCTATTACAGTGTGGATGTTATATCGTCATAGTCCTATGGCAGTGATACTAGCACGAACTTTGAACGATCTAGATGCTTAGAGGGAAGGCCATTCTGATTTTATGAGAGAAAGATCGATTATGTTGTTCATGCTACTGGATAAAATATTTCATTTGGAGGTCCCTCATGAATATACCTTAGCAGTTGTGCCAATTTTTTTAACTCTTTATTTCATCAGCTTTGACCCATCTATTAAGAACTGGGTAAACTGGTTTGTTAAGCGTGAAGCTCGATGTATGCACTGGTCGGTGCCCTAATGGGGGAGCTACGGCCCATTATTGAGTTGGGGGACTACTGGTATGTTCATTTAGTTGGCCTTTGACAGACCTCATTATATTTTTCCTAGCGGCTCCTTCATCATGTTAGGTGGGAGCAAATTGTGCCTTTCGTACCATTGATTTCTTTCCTATAGGGGATTTGACTAAAGGCTTGCTTATGCGATTGGGATCTCTATGGGAGAATAGTCAGCCATTAACCCATCCATATCAATCTGTTGGCAGGGTTTGGCTTGTTTTTGGAGATTATATGAAGTGGATGTGGAAGAGGGTAGTGGCTAAGATCTTGGCAGAGGAGACTGGGCAGAGATGGTTTGTCATGTTTGAAACTATAGAAGGGGGCATAATGGTTTTTTCTAGGCTAGTATGGGCTTATCGTTGCATGTAGATCCTTTTGCATACCATCTAATAAGGGGAAGTTTGGTGTCCTCAAGGACCAGATGATGATGGAGTTGGGTCCTCCGACTTCTGTGGGTAGGGTATTTTATGAAGATGGTGATTATTTGTGAGTCTTTTGTATGACTAGGACATGGTGATTGTTTTTGGTTTATGTTTGGTTTGTGGGAATAAATTGGGAAGTTTTGGGTAATTTATTTTCGGGGTTATTTGGTTAGCGGGGGTAGTTGTTTGACTCCCTATGCTGAGACTTCATGTAATTGTACCGATTTTTCCCATTCACCGAATAGAAAAGGATTTTAATTATATTGTTGTTCCCTTTGATGAGTTTTACATTTGAATTATCTATACCAATCGCTAAGGCATACATAAACATTTTTGTTCATGTAAATGATAAAATGAACTTTTGTTCTCTAAGGTAAGAAAAGAATATAATTTTATGAAAAATAAGGGGATCGTGCCCATGTAAAGCATATGAGTTGTCTACGTCTTTTGGGGGTTTTGAATTTTTTTTTGAGTTTTAAAATAGAAGTTTTTTTAGAGGATCAAGCACCACATAGTTCTGAGTAGATGGAAATAAAGATTTCTTTAAGAGAAGGGTGATTAGAGGAGTTGTAGCGCATCGAGATTTAAGACTAGGGGTAGAATTTTTTAAGACGGTCTAGGTTGACTGGACTCACTATCTCTTCTCCATCAAGGTCAGTGAGCCTAACAGTGACACCAAACATGATCTTCTTCATGATGTAGGGGCCACTCCTATTTGGCTTGAATTTCCCTCTAGGGTCCCAAACGAGTTCTATGATTTCTTTGAGGGCTACATTCCCTAAGCAGATAGCCCAGTCCTTGACGCTTTGGTTGAATGATTGTTCTATTAGACGATGCTACCCCTATATATGATATATATCCTTTATCCTCCTTTTGTCCAAGAGAGACAACTCATCGAAACGGATCTGATGTCAGTATTCTTTGGTGACTTTACTTTCGAGCATGATGCTTAATGAAGGTATTTCTAGTTCAATAGGCAGCACTGCATCCATAAAGTATACCAAATAATAAGGGGTTTCCCCAGTACATCTTCGTATAGAAGTGTAATAGCCCCGAAGGGTGTAAGGGATCCGATAGGCCCAATCTTGATATTTTTTTGTCATTTTACTGATGATTTCCTTGAGGTTCTTATTAACGGCTTCAACTGCACTATTGGTTTGTGGTCGGTAGGGAGAAGATTTGTGTCTCTTAATTCCGTATTTTTGACCAATTCTGTGAACTTTTCCCATTAATGTAACCCATTATCTATTACCAGCTTATAAGGAGCCCCGTATCGATAGATGATGTTCTTTCGGATGAACTTGGCTACTTTTTTAGCATTTAGCACTAAATATGACTCAGCTTCGACCCATTTGGTGCAGTATTAATGGCAACCAAGATGAACTTGTGCCCATTGGAGGCTTTAGTTGTGACTTTCTCGATGATATGAATTCCCCACTTAGAGAACGTCTAGGGAGAAGTCATATTATACTTCTCATAGAGGTAAGTGTTGGAGATTAACAAACTAATAGAATTTAAGGCATCTTCGGACATAGGCGGTGCAATCCTGAACCGTGGTTGTCCAATAGTAACTTTGGCGAATAATCTTATTGGCGAGCATATGGCCAATCCTATGGGGTTCCCATTAGTCGTTGTGGATTTTTTGCATCATTTGTTCAATGTTAGCTCCTACGATGTAGTGAAAATGGGTTCCATATAAGTTTCTATTGAAAGGTGCTTTAGCGCAGATAATGTATTTGGTTTCCAGTTTGCGAAGGGTCGCTCGGTCTTTCTTGTTGTCATTTTGGGGATACCTATTGTGCTTTAGGAGGCTCCAAACATCATAGTATCAACACTTGGCTCTATCAGAATATTATTCTATGATGAACTCAATGTGGTAGCAGTGGGTTAGCTTATCTTGTTTCTGGATTAGGAAAAGGGCCATAGTTATTCCTTCAGCCTTGTCGACCATGGAGGCTAGGGTAGTAAGGTCATTGATTAAGTTGTTCCTTGCTTGGGGCAATTAATGGAAGGTGATATCTCAGAACTGGGAGGCCAACTCATCTAGGTGGGCGTGGAAGGGTAAAAGATTTTCGTCTTTGACTTTCCATCTTCCAAGGACTTGGACGATGATGAGGGTAGAGTATTCGTAGACATCTAGGCATTGGATACCTTTTTTGAGTGACTTTGAGGCCTACAATTCATGCCTCGTATTCGATCATGTTGTTAGTGTAGGAAAAATATAGGTTGATGGTAATAGTAGTGTGAGAGTCATCAAGGGCGATCACAAGTATCCTAATGCCATATCATTTTTTATTAGCAGCGCTGTCAAAGAACATTTTCCATAGGAGGTCTTCCTTGGAGGTCCAAAGGATATCTTCATCCAGGAACTCAAAATCCAAACGTCTACTTCTTCCATATGGTAGTCAGCAAGGTAGTCGGATATGTCTCTCCCTTTTATGGATTTTTAAGTGACATACACAATATCAAACTCAGCTGTCAGCATCAACCATCAGGCCATTCATCTTTCTCGAGTAAGTATTTGATAGGATCCATTCGGGATACATGTATGACGGGAAAAATGAGCATATAATGTCGTAATTTCTGAGTGACCTAGACAAGGGTGACACGTTATTTTTCCAAGGCAGTGTAATTAACTTCGTACCCGACTAACTTATGACTGGTATAATAGATGGCCATTTCTATGAGATTCTTCAAGAAATTGGGCTAGCAAAGCCCCACCTAGGGTGTTTGTTACGATCAAGTATAGAAGTAGAAGGAGACTAAGCTACAGTGTCATGAGCACTAGAGGTTAAGTTAGATATATCTTGATTCGGTCAAAGGCTTCCTGACATGCTTGATTCTAGACTTTATTGGAATCCTTTTAGAGGAGTTTGAAGATGGGTTCTTAAATAGAAGTCAACTGGCTGATGAACCGGCTGATCTACTATAATTTTCCCAAGAATCCCCATACTTCCCTCTTCATTTAGGGTGTTGGCATTTCGAGTATGGCTTTTATTTTGGCAGGATCTTCTTCAATCCCCTTTTATCTAACCATGAATCCCAGAAGTTTTCCTTTGGTGATGATGAAGACACAATTTTATAGGTTAAGTCACTTATGGTATCGTCATAGCCGTTCGAAGAACTTTCGAAGGGCGGGAATGTGACCTTCTCATGATTTAGATTAAATGATCATATCATCCCCGAAGACCTCTACTTATTTGTGTATCAGATCATGCAAGATGGTTGTGGAAGCACTTTGGTAGGTAGCCCTCGCATTTTCTAGCCCGAATGGCATGATTGTGTAACAAAAGGTTCCCCAAGGGGTGATGAATGAAGTTTTTCCTTGATGATCATGGTGCATCTTATTCTGATTATATCTAAAAAATCCATTAACGAATAACTTGAGAGCTTGATTGGTCATGTTGACCATAATTATGTCAATATTGGGCAGTGGGTAATCATTTTTCATAGAGGCTTTGTTCAAATCTCGGTAGTCGATGCACATGAAGACTTTTCCTCCTAACTTTGGCAATGGTACAATTGATGATAACTATGAGGGATATTCGATAACCCAGATGAAGTGTACGTTTAACTATTTGACAACCTCTTCTTTCAACATTAAGTGACCATTTAGTGAAGAGCTTTTGCAGTTACTATTTGACCGATTTGCATTCTGGGAGAGTTAGAATCTTGTATTAGGCGATCTCAGGATCAATGTTGGGCATGTCGTTATATGACCATGCGAAGATATCTACGAATTCCTTCAACAATTCTTCAATTTGCACGTGCTCATTCTTGTCAAAGGTGGACCCTATCCTAATCTCGCATTGTTGGCTACTAGAATCGAGATTGATAACAACATTTTCATTCTCACTAATTTGAATATAGTTATGTTGTTTGTTATTAACCTTATTAAGATCAGTTAAGAATTTTTCATTTTCAAAATCATCATCATCAAGAGTTTAATTGGAATCAAGACAATTAATGTAAGGCAAAACAAGATACTCAAAATATTCATTTATTTCATTCTCGAGAAAAATAACATTGAGAACTTCGTTGAAGGGGGGTCTCGATTACATTATTATAAGAAAAAGGGAGGAACAACAAAAGAGGAAGAAATAAGATAAACATATGGGTTAGGTTGCATTTTGTAATACCCCGTAATTTTATTGATTTTTATTTAAGGGATTAATTAAATTAAATGAAAATTAATTAGGAATTAATCCGGGTATAAATACTAGCGAGATGTGAGTTGGTATTTGATTATGATATTAAAATTTAATATCTCTGAGTATGTATGGTAATACATGAGCATTGAAAATATTTAAATTATCACGAGACAGAAATACGAGAATTTGGAAATTTAAATTGGAATGCGCGTGTCAGTCGCGCCAGGAATGTAATTATTTGAATTAAAAAGTGAATTATATTTTTATCAAACGAATGGTCATTTTGAGAGCGCCAACGTGTCCGGAAGGGTCGAAATAGTCAGAAAACACTAGCCGGGGGTTTAGTTTGGGTCCCGGGGCATTTTGGGGCCATACCGGCAACCCAAAAGGGTGGTTTAGTAATTTTAAAAATAGGGGAATTAAAACCCACGAATTTTTGGAGTTAATTTTATATTAGTAATGAACCCATTAAGTCCATTATCAGCATTTATCAAGTAGTGGGCTACAGGAGTTAAAGGGAGAGTCCTAAGAGGTTCCAAAAGAAACCCCTAGCCACCATCAACATCTTTGGGAGAAATCTGTAGAGAGAAAGAGGAGAATCAACCTTCATCCTTCAACACCAAATCATAACATCTAAGGCAAGTGGTTTAATTACATAATTTCAAGCGAATGTTTCCTCCATGCTTAGAATTGAATATAGGTGTCGTATTGAAAGTTTAATGAAAACCCATGAAATTGGAGATATAATTCATAATCTTGGATAGGGATTGCATGTAGAATGGTTATGGATGAATTTCAGATCCAAAATATATCTTTTAATGATTTAAAAATGGATTTATAAGGAGTACTTATAGACATTAAAATTCTGGGTTTATGATTATAGGGTTTGGGACAAGGTTCGAAAATTTTGATGATTACATGTTAATTTAGGAAGCATTGACCCCAAATATATGTTAAAGAGTGACCTAGGAGGACTTAGAGTAAACTAAAAAAGTTAAAACTTAATTGGGATGATCCTAGTAGGGATTTAGAGAAGAGAATTTTGAAGAAAATCGAATTTGGAAAATTTCTGGGCGCAGTCTGCCATCTCGTTAGAAGACCTACCCAGGTCATTCGAACGAGACTTCTAACGAGTTGACAGAATGGCCTTTAGGCCAGATTTTACCTCAAATGTCCCGTAGACTTAATTAACGAAGAATTAACCTTCCCTAATTGACTAGTGGGTAGGATTGTGAGAATTGGGGTACGTTGGGGAATAGAACTTAGAATATTACAGTAAATCGGATGACAACCGTGGATTTGGAAACGAGTACCTAATTACTACATCAGAAGAGTTAACAACTCTAATGCATTTACAACGGGAACTTATAAATGTATAATAGTGAATGATGGGATATGAACGAGAAGTATACGTCTATTAATATGATGAAATATCTCAGAAGTGTGAATGCTTAGTATATGTGGTTATCTGTGTATAACATACCTACCGTGCTTGCTATCAGGGAGGTCGACGTTCGATCAGGGCCATCTAATCTTTGTGTGCATACGGGGGGGATTTAGATTGGTACCTCGAGGACATTGGTCAGAGAAGGACTTATTGAGAGGTTAATAAAATCTGCTGATCATTGGAGCGTAGGTATGTGCGTGGCCCATGTGATGTGAACTATGTTCGCCTCCACTATGTGTGTTTGTTAGTTGTCAAAACGGTTCCTGAGAGATTTGGAACTCGTGATCCTCATGTACGTGATATACCGGGAATGGATAGCAGAGTATGTGTGCACCGTAGCTTAGTCTAGGGGTGCCAGTATTGTATAATTATAAGAAGTTTGATACAATGAAATATTGGAGCGAACTGTTTATATAAGTGCAAGTATGAATTAATGTTACATCTTTGTAGAATTAAAAATGGGAAAACGCTTAGCAACTGTTATGATTAATTCCGAGAATCAAATGAAAGTAAAACTTTCAGTTTATATAAAGGCATAGGGAATTAAACCATGATTAGTTTAGTAAACACCAAATATTGTAGTGGACTAGTTTGATAGTAGAATGACTAGATTTCGTTACGGATACGTTAGGAGTGCACAGATAATCAAGAGGTGAGTATTTCATGTGAGAGCACGTCCTAACATGTATTTTGCATTCATTGTTTTATGTCATTAAAATAATTGCTATATTTTGAATTATTTTCACACTCGGGCTCTGACCCGTTTGCTTCCAAATCTATTTTTGTAAAAACACTTTTAGGTGCCCAGCAACAAGGACACCATGTATAGGAGTTCCATTCCGATGACGTACTGTAGCTGGTGGAAGTTATAGGACCTTGACAGTAGATGACACCACTTCCATTCTTTCTTCTATATTATCAGATTTCCTCATTTGTTAGGCATGTCGCCCTATTTCTTTTAGAGACATATTATCTGTTCAATTATTTCAGATTTTGGGTTGTAATTAATTTAGTAATGTAGACTTGGTATCTGTTTATTCTTGTATTTGGATTGTTGTGAGGAGTACTCCCCCAGATTTATTACTATTCTATGATTATTCCATTGTCATTATGTTGTGGTGGTTATGTTAGCATTTCATAATTTACTTATTGCATGTTAATCGGATTTAATTAAAATCGACAACTCACTTTTTAAATATTAGGTGACTAGAAATTGTTAAAATACTTTTCGACAATGATGCTATGAACTGAACCAACTTGGCATTTTGTATTAATTTAATAAAGGAGTAGCTACACGGTATTTAATTAGTCGGGGTATCACAGGTGGTATCAGAGCATCATGTTCTAGTGTCCTTAGGATCTGTATAGCTTATTATGTTTCCGTTGAGCTTTCTTTGATGTAGAGCCCTATATTTTAGGACTGTTGTATTCTTTTATGTATGTTTCGCTCTTCAGCTATTTTGAGATAATAACTGCAAACTTATAAGACTTTACTCTCATTTCAGATGCCTTCACGACGTGCACAGCAAGTTCCTAGGGATGCTCAGCCCGAGCAACAACCTGCACCAGTTTCGTGAACCATGAATGCCGTAGAGGTTGCAGCTATTATAGCCCAAGCGGTAAATGCCGCCCTAGAGGTTGTACAGCAGGAACCACCCCAGGCGCCGGTAGTTGCGCTAGTTCAGGCTCATGCATTCCCGTCTACTTGGGAACGCGTTCGTGATGCTTTTCAAAAAGCACACCCTCCAGAGTTTGTAGGTAGCTCCGACGTTGTAGTGTCCATTCAGTGGAGAAAGGACATTCAGAGGCACTTAAGGATGTACGAGTGCACGGATGTTCAGAAGAAGTTACTGGCTACTTTTAAGCTAGTAGGCTTAGCATTGCAGTGGTGGGAGTCTATCACCACCACGGAGGAGAGGGACGCCCTTTCTATTCAGGAGTTTTGGGTGTGGTTCGACAGCAAATATTTTCCGTCAGCTGCTCACACTGAGATGAGGAGGAAGTTGATGAACCTCAAGCAGGAGGGAAAGACCGTGGTCGAGTATGAGGCCTAATTCACAAATCTCTTAAACATTGTTCCTGATGAGCTTCTGACTGAGGATAAGAAGATTCAGAAGTTCATGGACGGATTGACTTGGAGGATCCGACAGCACTTGTTGGGAAATCTTTCGTTGTCCACTTACTCTGACGTGGTTAACGCGGCACTACTTCATTACTTCACTGCCAGGATCACCGCTTTCATATGTGTGAGAGTAAGAGATCAGGAGAGTCCAGCCATTAGGTCAGGACGGGGGGAAATGGTGCCAGTGGGGCACAATCTGCTCAGGGTCAGGACATGCAGGGCGATCAGGGCTCCCAACAGGGGGATCCTAAGAGATTCTGATCTGGGGGTTTCAGGAATGGTCAGCGAGGTTTCAGACATGGACATCAGGGTCAGAATGACCATTAGGGCCAGCAGGGCCAGATTGGTCAGCAGTAACAGTTTCAGCAGGACTAGCATGGTCAAGGTAGGAATGGTAACGGCCATCAGGGCCGAGGGCAGCAGGGACACCGAGGAGGAAACTTCCTGGGGAAGTGCTTCGTGTGTGGCAAGGTTGGCCATAAACGCCAGGATTATCCTGATAGGGGAAGGGCCCCATAGCAGCAGTAGCAGGGTGCTCAACACGAGCCACATAGGCCTATGTTTCCCATCGCCCTCCCAGTACCACCACAGATGGCAGCATTACCACCCATTCCAGTGGTCCCAGTTCAGCAGGGAGACCTTCAGTATGGGAGAGTGTATCAGCTCCAGCAGGCATCCATCCCACAAGATCCACCTGCTATTTAGGGTATGTTCTCTATTCAGGGGACTATGGGGCGTATTTTATTTGATACGGGGGCCACACATTATTTCATTGCCATGAGATTTGCACGCACTATTGGGTTGTTAGACACTGCAGAGAGCACGATTACTTGTGTAGATTCACCGTTGAGTAGGGGTTCTGTAATTTCCCTTATTTGTAGAGGTGTGGGTATAGATATCGGGAGGTTTACTTTACCCGCTGATATGTTAGTATTAGAGATGACAGAGTATGATGCGATTGTTGGTATGGATTGGCTAGTTGTGTACTGATCCATGATTGATTGTTTCAGTAGGAGTATCATTTTTTCCATTCCCGGGCAGGAGATGTTTTTAGTGGGGATGCCTCACCCTGAGGGAGGATCGTCAACTCATTTGTACTATATAGAGGAGGAGACCTCTAAGGAAGTGGTGATACCACTTGATTCGATTCCAGTCATGAGGGAGTTTGCTGATGTATTTCAGGACATACCTAGATTACCTCCTAGTAGAGAGATTCATTTTGTTATCGATTTGACGTTGGGAACTTAGCCAATTGCCCGCGCACCGTACCGTATGGCTCCAGCGGAGATGAGAGAGCTAAGGGATCAGATAAAGAAGTTGTTGGGTCAGGGGTTTATCCAGAGGAGTACTTCACCGTGGGGTGCCCCTGTGTTATTTATAAAGAAGAGGGATGGATCGTTGAGATTATGTGTAGATTACCGGGAGTTGAATAAAGTCACAATACGGAATAAATATCCGTTATCCTGAATCGATGACTTATTTGACCAGTTGATGGGAGCTTTCTTCTTCTCAAAGATTAATTTACGATCGGGATACCATCAGTTGCGTATTAGGAAACAGGACTTCTCAAAGACTGCTTTCTTGACGCGATATGGTTCCTATGAATTTCGGGTTATGCCTTTTGGCTTGACCAACGCTCCAGCCGTGTTTATGGACATAATGAATAGGGTGTTCAGAGAGTTCCTAGACCAGTTCGTCATTGTCTTTATTGATGACATTCTGGTTTACTCCCAGACAAAAGAGGAGCACGCCAAGAATTTGAGACAGGTTTTGCAGACGTTGCGTGAGAACGAGCTTTATGCAAAGTATGAGAAATGTGGGTTCTGGTTGAAGGAGGTTCAGTTTTGGGGGCATATCATTTCAGATCGGGGGATATCTATTGATTCGGGGAAGGTATCGCGGTGAGAGAGTGGGGACAACCCATAACACCGACTGAGATCCGTAGTTTCTTGGGCCTAGCAGGATACTACAGGAGGTTTATTCGAGGTTTTTCAAAGATAACGGGTCCTTTGACACATCTGACTCGCAAAGGTGTACCATTCATCTGGAGCGATGCCTTTTAGTTGGCATTCGATAAGTTGAAGGACAAGTTGACCTCAGTGCCTGTGTTAGCATTTCCCAGACCGGGAGTTGAGTATTTAGTTTACACCAATGCATCCTTACAAGGACTTGGAGGTGTGCTGCAATAGGAGAGTTAGGCCATTGCTTATGCTTCCTGTAAGCTTAAGCCTCACGAGAGGAATTACCCCACCCGCGACTTGGAGTTAGCGGCAGTCATATTCGCTCCTCGAATTTGGAGACACTATCTCCTGGGGGAGAAATTTAGGTTGTTCACAGACCACAAGTCTCTACAATACCTCTTCACGCAGAAGGAGCTGAATATGCGTCAACGTCGGTGGCTTGAGTTTGTGAAGTATTATCAGTTCGATATCCAGTATCACCCAGGTAAGGCTAAATTGGTAGTAGACACGTTGAGCCATAGGCCTGTAGATGAGGTGGCCGAGGTGTGGAAACCAAAGTGGAAGGAGTTGGGACACCAGGATGCAATTGCCCGATCGTTCATGTCTGTCATGAATATTACACCTTAGATTGTTATGAGAGTGGTAAAGGCCCAGGCAAATGACTCGTTCTGTCAGGAGCAGATAGTTTGATTACTAGCAGAGGGAGCCGAGTCCTATACCGTTGTCTCAGATGGGGGATTACGCTTCAATGGGAGAGTGGTCATTCCGGAAGGGGAGGACTTACGACATGAGGTAATGAAGGAGTCGCACGGCTCACGGTTCGCGGTACACCCTGGTGGGGATAAGATGCACCAAGACACGAGACGACAGTATTGGTGGAGTGGGATGAAGAGAGATATCTCCGTGTTTGTTTCTAAATGTGCCACTTGTCAGGTAGTAAAGGTGGACCATTAGAAACCGGCAGGACTTCTACAACTGTTAGAGGTTCCGACGTGGATATGGGAGAGCATCTCCATGGACTTTATCACGGGGTTACCTACGTCACAGAGGGGTCACGACTCCATATGGGTAATTGTGGATAGGTTGACCAAAGTTGCTTATTTTCTACCCGTGAGGACCGACTACACTACGGGATAGTATGCCCAACTTTTCATTGCAGAAATAGTGAGACTTCACGGGGTACCTCTAAATATCGTGTCTGACCGAGACAAGATATTTGTTTCACAATTTTGGGAGAGTTTCCAGGAGGCCATGGGTACGGAGTTGCGGCTGAGTAGGGCTTATCACCCACAGACGGATGGGCAAACCGAGCGAAAAAATCAGATGTTAGAGGACATGTTGCGTATGTGCATCCTAGACTTTGGAAGTGGATGGGAGCAGTACCTTCCACTGGTGGAGTTTGCTTATAATAACTCCTATCAGTTTACCATTGGCATGGATCCATTTGAGGCATTGTACAATAGACCTTGTTGTTCCCCAGCATGTTTATTAGAGGTGGGGGATAACAAAATCCTTGGGCCGAAAGTGATTCCGGATACTTCAGTAAGGATAAAGATGATACGGAGCCGTATTCAGGTAGCTCAGGACCGGAAGAAAAGCTATGCTGATGCCAAGAGGTTATTCAGAGAATTCAAGGTGGGGGACCAGGTGTTACTCAGAGTATCTCCGATGAAGGGGATCATGCATTTTGGGAAGAAGGGGAAACTGGCACCAAGATACGTGGGGCCATTTCCTATCATCGAGCTTATTGTGCTAGTTTCGTATAGACTTGGGTTATCGGAGCACTTGCATAGGATTAATGATGTGTTCCACATTTCCTCGCTAAGGAAATATCTTAGGGATGATTTGTCCCATACTCACATTGCTTTAGAGGACATCGAGATTTAGCCCGATAGTTCCTACGAGGAGGGGCCTATTGCTATTTTGGACCGAAGCGAGCGGAAATTGAGGTCGAAGATAGTACCATTAGTACGTGTGCAGTGGCGGCATCATAATGCCAGGGAGTCCACTTGGGAGCGCGAGGATGAAATGTGCGAGCGATATCTGAAGTTATTTTTACCAGGTACTCTTTAGTTCTGACTTTCAGGACAAAATTCTATTATTAGGGGGGAAGTATGTAATACCCCGTAATTTTATTGATTTTTATTAAAGGGATTAATTAAAATAAATGAAAATTAATTGGGAATTAATCCGGGTATAAATACTAGCGAGATGTGAGTTGGTATTTGATTATGATATTAAAATTTAATATCTCTGAGTATGTATGGTAATACACGAGCATTGAAAATATTTAAATTATCACGAGACATAAATACGATAATTTGGAAATTTAAATTGGGACACGCGTGTCAGTCGCGTCAGGAATGTAATTATTTGAATTAAAAACTGAATTATATTTTTATCAATCGAATGGTCATTTTGAGTGAACAACGTGTCCATAAGGGTCGAAATAGTCAGAAAACACTAGCCGGGGGTTTAGTTTGGATCCCGAGGCATTTTTGGGCCATACTGGCAACCTAGAAGGGTGGTTTGGTAATTTTAAAAATAGGGGAATTAAAATCCACGAATTTTTGGAGTTAATTTTATATTATTAATGAACCCATTAAGTCCATTACCAGCATTTATCAAGTATTGGGATACGGGAGTTAAAGGGAGAGTCCTAAGAGGTTCCAAAAGAAACCCCTAGCCACCATCAACATCTTTGGGAGAAATCAGTAGAGAGAAAGAGGAGAATCAACCTTTATCCTTCAACACCAAATCAGAGCATCTAAGGCAAGTGGTTTAATTACACAATTTCAAGCGAATATTTCCTCCATGCTTAGAATTGAATATAGGTCTTGTATTAAAAGTTTGATGAAAACCCATGAAATTGGAGATATAATTCATAATCTTGGATATGGATTGCATGTAGAATCGTTATGGATGAATTTCAGATCCAAAATATATCTTTTGATGATTTAAAAACGGATTTATAAGGAGTACTTATAGACAATAAATTCTGGGTTTATATTTATAGGGTTTGGGACAAAGTTTGAAAATTTTGATGATTACATGTTAATTTAGGAAGCATTGACCCCAAATATATGTTAAAGAGTGACCTATGAGGACTTGGAGTAATTTAAAAACGTTAAAACTTAATGGGATGATCATAGTAGGGATTTAGAGAAGAGAATTTTGAAGAAAATCGAATTTGGAAAAATTCTGGGCGCAGTCTGCCATCTCGTTAGAAGAGCTTCCTAGGTCGTTCGAACGGCCTCGTTCGAACGAGCTTCTAACGATATGATAATATCCCTTCTAACGAGTTGGTAGTTCGTTCGAAGCCTTTCGTTCGAACAAACTCGTTCGAATGACCTCGTTCGAACGAGACGTCTAACGAGTTGACAGAATGGCCTTTTAGGCCTGATTTTACCTCAAATGTCCCGTAGATTTAATTAACGAAGAATTAACCTTCCCTTATTGACTAGTGGGTAGGATTGTGAGAATTGGGGTACGTTGAGGAATAGAACTTAGAATCTTACAGTAAACCGGATGACAATTGGGGATTTGGAAACGAGTACCTAATTACTACGTAAGAAGAGTTGACAACTCTAACGCATTTAAAATGGGAACTTATAAACGTATAGCAGTGAATTATAGGATAAGAACGAGAAGTATACCTCTATTAATTTGTTGAAATATCTAAGAAGTGTGAATGTTTAGTATATGTGGTTATATGTGTATCATACCTACCATGCTTGCTATCATGGGAGGTCAGCGTTCGATTAGGGCCATCTAATCTTTGTGTGCCTACGGGGGGTATTTAGTTTGGTACCTCGAGGACATAGGTCAGAGAAGGAATTATTGAGAAGTTAATAAGTCTGCTGATTATGGGAGCGTAGGTATGTGCGTGACCCATGTGATGTGAACTATGTTCGCCTCCACTATGTGTGTTTATTACTTGTCAAAACGATTCCTGAGAGATTCGGAACACGTGATCCTCATGTACGTGATGTACCGAGAATGGATATCAGAGTATGTGTGCACCGCAGCTTATTCTAGGGGTGCATTATTGTATAATTATGAGAAGTTTGATACAATGAAATATTGAAGCGAAGTGTTTATATAAGTGCAAGTGTGAATTAATGTTACATCTTTGTAGAATTTAAAATGGGAAAACGCTTAGCAATTGTTATGATTAATTCCGAGAATCAAATGAAAGTAAAACTTCCAGTTTATATAAAGGCGTCGGGAACTAAACCATGATTAGTTTAGTAAATACCAAATATTGTAGTGGACTAGTTTGATAGTAGAATAACTAGATTTGGTTACGGATACGTTAGGAGTGCACAAATAGTCGAGAGTTGAGTATTTCATGTGAGAGCACGTCCTAACATGTATTTTGCATTCATTATTTTATGTCGTTAAAACACTTGCTATATTTTGAATTATTTTCACAATCGGGCTCTGACCCGTTTTCTTCTAAATCTATTTTTGTAAAAAAAACTTTTAGGTGCCCAACCACAACGACACCATGCATAAGAGTTCCATTCCGATGATGTACTGTAGCTGGTGGAAGTTACAGGACCTTAACAGTAGATGCCTCCACTTCCATTCTTTCGTCTATATTATCTGATTTCCTCATTTGTTGGGCACGTCGCCCTATTTCTTTTAGAGACATATTATCAATTCAGTTATTTCAGATTTTGGGTTGTAATTAATTTAGTAATGTAGACTTGGTATCTGTTTATTCCTGTATTTGGATTGTTGTGAGGAGTATTCCTCCAGATTTATTACTATTTTATGGTTATTCCATTGTCATTATGTTGTGTTGGTTATGTTATCATTTCATAATTTACTTATTTCATGTTAATCGGATTTAATTAAAATCGACAACTCACTTTTTAAATATTAGGTGGCTAGAAATTGTTAAAACGTTTTTCGACAGTGATGCTATGAACTGAACCAACTTGGCATTTTGTATTAATTTAATAAAGGAATAGCTACCCGGTATTTAATTTGTCGGGGTGTCACACATTTTAACAGGTCGAACTGGTATAACATTCCATTTGAGGTTGGGTTCATCAATAACTCTGATCAGAATGCAGATATCCGATGATGTAGAACTTGAGTGTTAACCCCAGTGTCCGTAGACCGAATGAGTCCTCGGAGTTACTTCCCTCGAAAATTTTGGTAACAACTGATGGCTTTCTAAATAAGACGTTGCACATGATGTTGGGAGTCTTCGGCCCAGGAGTAACTATCTTGAAATAAAATCTCCATCCCTGGTTTCATCTTCTTGTCCACATGATCATAACATGGTTCTAGAAAACCACAAGAGGGAAAGTCTTCACCCTCTTTGATTAATCGTATGTTTAAGGAATCTCCCGAAATAGTCTTGTCCCTTTTTAAACTTCTCTTCAACCGAGGTTGGCAGAGCATTCTGAGTTCTTCTGATGGTTGATAACCCAGGCCATATGGAGGAAAGTTCTTCTTCAGGACTATGGGTTCCAGTATCCCTTATTGTCATCATCCCAGCCTCAATCCGTGCATGAAGTGCATATGCTTAAACATTTGCATCACGTTGACATTACTGTGAGGGTTGTGCTCTGGACAAAATCTATCTTTGACATTATTCCCTATTGGGTGTGGAAGTGGTTCAACTTAAAAGCTAGATAGAAGCATGTCATTTACCCCATTCTATATTTCTAGTACTAGATTACTGGTTCTTGCATTCTCAGTATATTATCATCACCCAAAATGGTGAGAACCTTCCCCTTGGCTAAGAACTTTAGTTTTTGATGGAGAGAGGAATATACCCCCTTAATGTTGTGAACCCATGGTCGACCAAGTAATATATTAAAATAAGAAGGTATGTCGATAACTTGGAACTCGATAATGGAATTTATAGGGATAGTCCCTACTATGAGTGTTATGGATCCCATCACCTCTTGATGAATGTTATAATAGTCACACACTGCGATGGGAGTTGGAGAAAGGTCGCTTACTTTTAAACCCAAGCAGTTGAAGGTTCTTAATGGGAAAATATTTAGTGTTGATCCATTATCAACGAGTGAAAGTGGGACTATCTTCCCCATCACCTCAATAGAGATGTTGAGTTCATAGTTATGATTAGGACCAAACTTTAGAATTTCTTCTTTAGAGAAGAAAAGAAATCTAGTAGAGGCTAAAGACCCGAATAGGTTCACGACTTCTTCTGGCGTGGTGGAAGAAGGTAGTGTGGGACTAGTGACCAATTTTATCAAATCATTTCAGTGTAGCTGGGAAGATATGAAGAGCCCCCACAAGGTGATGCTGGCCTAAGTTTTCTTTAATTGGTCGAGGATATTGCTCTCGTCGATGGTCATTTCTTGCATGATGAGTTCCTTAACAACACCTCTTCTTTTATCCATTACTGCCGATTGAGGATTCAGACTCTAGTAAAGCCTCCCATAACTTGTCATATGGTTCATCTAGGAGGGGAAGAGAAAAAATCATATTTCTTTATCTACTTCGAGTTGTTTGGTAAATTTTTTTATCTCTCTTATCATATCTTCAAACGATATCATCCCACACACTGATTACTGGACTAACATTTTCCTGGCTTAGCTTTTCATATGAACTATCAAAGTCGTTCCCCATCGGATGGCAACGATCTCGTCTTTCCATGAAATATCACTGCATTTCAAATACTCAATGTCTTCTTCACATAAATGCTCCCACTCAATGGGGAGATGTAGAAGTTAAGGAACCAACCGCCCATACCGTTTTAAGGCCTCGAGTATCTAGAACATACTATAAATCTCATTGGTCGGTTAGAATAAGCCTTTCATGATCTGAAGTGCATCATCCAAATCTACTCCATAAATAGGCACCACCTAATTATCTTACTCGTGGGCCCACGTCTGAGATTCCATGAATAATGTGTTGAACTTTGGACAATTAATGGTCATTTTCGAGGGCAATTTTAACCTAAACTCTAAGAACTAGTTCGATACTGCTACCAATTCCATATCTTTTCACCCAAAATGAGTAAAAATGGAAATTCAAGCTCTTGTAAAAAGTGACAGGGCTTGGCTAGTAAAACAGGTCGGGTGTGGGAGAAAATGTGCACACGCTTTATGGGGTTTGAGTGAAAATACACGCATAATGGGTGCTTTACTAGGTACAATGTGGGTAGATGGATCGAACTTCAGGTCATTTTTAGGAAGATGATATTTGTTTAGTTTGGAATTTGATTATGAGTGGTGTTTTGTTTAGGATTGGCTGGTTGGGCAGTGATACCGCAGTCAATCGGGCCCTCGATTACATTCCGAAGATGGATGCACTAATTTGTGGTATAGCCGACATTTTGATGGAAATCACAATGAGCATCGAGTTTAAAACTTTTGGGAAGTTGGTTTAGTCATGGACGATGATCCAACAACTTAATGTGATTTTGGCTTAATAGGGCTTGGTTGACTTTGGAGAGGGGTGCGTAAAGCTTGGTGTATTCTTGTCTGATTGGCACAACTTTCTAGCCCCTAAGGGGTAGCAGGTTGTGAGATGTTGTTAATGGTTGAGACTATAGCAGGATTCTCATATTTTCTCAGAGTGAATTATTTGGAGACTTTATTTTGCTCAACTTCGTTCATAGAAATACTTTCTTCAATCTCCACTCAGTCTTCCCGAAGGGCTAAAAAATAGGGGTCATATTATCCTCACAACATTGCTCGGACATGGAGTAAGAAATTTTTCTTCATAATGGTAACTTGCTCCTCTTTAGAGGGTCGGTTGGTCATAATTGTCGCATTCTCTCGCCACCTTTCTATGAAATTGCTAACAGTTTCTCCAGTATTGTTGTTGAGAAGTTCTAAATCATGGCATGTAGCATCCATCTCCTCATTGTACTTGTACTGTGACATGAATTCACAGGAAACATCGTTTCCATTGCAAATTTTGGATTTCTCAAGGTACAGGAAACAACAAAGAGTGTTATCTTTAAGAGTTTGTCGGAACATTTGGGCTATTTGATACGATGCAACTATTGCTTATTTCATCCCTCGAACCTATGCATTTTATCCCCCTCAGGTATCTTATTCCTTATATTTATTCTCGTTAACCAGATAACCTCAGATTTCTACGTTAATATGTTTTGCAGGGATTAATTGAGCTTTTATACGTATTTGGATGCTAAGTGTGAAGTTCGGACGCATTCTGCTCGATTTCTGTACACGATCGCATGTTTAAGGGCATTTTATTCTTTTCATAGCTTGGGCACCTGGCCCAACATCTTCACGGAAGTTGTAGCCCTACTCGCTAGCTTCGCGTGATTGTGAACGGTGCGCGATTCCGAGTCCGTATGATGAAGTTACAGTGATTTCAGCGGAAGGAAAAATAATGAAACTAAAAGAGGAGGAGAAGAGGAAGAAAAGGGAATGCAGTGTGCTGCCTTGGATCACCCCTGCTTAATTGATCGATCGACCAAAGGGGTCAATCGATCGATCCCCTGTTTCTTCAAATATTTTGGCCTTTTCTTTTCTTTTCTCTTTTCTTTTCAATTTTTATTCCAACTTACTATATAAAGCATTTTTTATGTAATAACAGATGTACACGATTTTAAGGTAGAATAGCTTAGGGTTTGGGGAATTTGGAGGGTTCTTCTTCAATTTTTCTTGGTTTGACACCCAATTGGGTTGAATGTTGCACTATTCATCTTCCTCTCCATCAATATAGTTTGTATTTACTTCATTCTTGTTTTCTAGTAAAATTTACATGTTTTCTAAATAGGTTTACATGCTTTCTTCCCGTGCTTTCTAGTGTAGAATTTACCGCGTTTATTTATCACGTTTATTTACCGCATTTTTAACATTATTTCTAGATAATTTAAATTGGGTTGTGTTTCAATTGAACTCACTCAATTTGACACGTTGCTTGGCTTTGGTTATGGTGTTTACGAGTTTATTTCGGGTGCATTGTCCTAGTTATTGTGCCTAAGAGATTTGACGGGGCATATCATGTATGTCCCGTATTTACGACCTTACGTGTGCAATTTCCGAGATATTTGTTGACGCCAAAATCTTATTAGGCTTTTTATGAAGATTTAGGGGCGTGACAACCCTTGATTCAATTAAGTGTAGAAACGGGATGCATGCTAAATAACTCGTCGACCCATGTATCCACTTTATTCAAATTAACTCGGGTGAGGGATATTCGACACAACCTATAGTTTTACTCGCTTTGTTAATCTAGTTTTAATACTCTTGCCTAGAATAATATTTCCCTTTTATGCATATTTTTATTTTTAGTTTGTTATCACCTTTTGCACTTTTATTTTGGAATATTAAATCATATAAATTCTAGCAACTCGTCGCTGTGGATTTTCGATACCCAACTTACTGCTGTTCTTGCCTTGCAAGTGTTGTAGTATCTTAGGTTTGTTTGTATAGTCACGACGAGACATAAAACAACGACTATGGCCTTACGCGACCACACTTCTCGAGCGCTATCAAATTGGCGCCATTGTCGGGGACTTGTTTTCTTTAGACTTTATTTGATTTAGTATTTCATAGTGTTTTCTTTCTATTTGTATTATTTGCTAATCTTATGTAGGACTTCCACATTTGAGCACTTAGAAACGCTCAAATTTTTCCCGCACTCAGTTACTTTGTGGAATCCGCCACTTGAGCCATTTTTGGGGTGAGCATGTCTTATTCCAATTCTTTCGGTAATCCTTGTTATAATTCTCAAAATTATCGCAAGCCTATGACTTTCGATAAATACTTAGAATCCTAAAGTATAGGCTTGCGAGAATTTTGAGAATTATAACAAGCCTATGACATTTGGTGAGGGCTCGCAAGCCTATGAATTTTGAAAACTATTCAAATTCGTTTCAAAATTCCTATCATAATGAGCTTTCGTTTAACTCCGATGGCAATTTTAAAAGTTCCCATTTTCATGCATCCGCACCTCGACCTATGACATTTGGTGAGGGCTTGCGTATGCATGAAAATGAAAAACTTGAAAATCGTTATCGGGAAGAAAATTGTTCGTGGGAACATGACTTGGATTTACTTTTTGAGTCCAACGATGATTTTGCTTCCGAGAGTTTCGAGGTCGAGGAATGTTTTGAACCAAATGAGGTACTTTTACCTTCTTTGGAACAAACCATTCTAGACTTTGCCCATTGTGTAATAGATATTGAAAGTGAGGATGATAATGATGTAATATCTATTTGCAATGAAGTGATTTATTCTTTGGCCCTAAAAGAAGAACATTTAATTGAAAATGATATTATTTCATTCGAAACTCAGTAGTCATGCGATGACGATTCATCTCATGAGTTTGAATTTCTTTCCTCCCCATTTTCATTCCCTGTCATCACACTGGAATAAGTACCCTATGATTCGGTTTCAAACTTTCATATTTTAAACCGTTTCGCCGATGAGGAGTACTTGCTCGAGTCGCCTTCCATGATTGCATTCGTGCCTTCGTATGCGCCGCCTCCCATTCCAATTTCAAAATCTTTGGGAGGATATTCGGCTTTTCTCGATCCCCACTTGTTTTTGTCACCCGTTTAATCCAAATCCCCCATCGTCCCTCCAAAACTTTTAATTGGCGATAGTTCATTTCTTATGCCTTACTTATGCCTTCCGTTGTTTAGACGAAATTCATATTTTTCGGAAGGCATGCTTATTTGTGAGGGTACACCGATTATCGTCCAAAGTCAAATCGTTTTTACGGTGGACCCTCAGCTATTCAGACTTCTAGTGTACAGTTAGTGTGAAGCTTAAATAGTAGGTTGTATATAGTTAGCTTTTTATTCTTTGTTTCTTTTTATTTTACTTTCTTTTTATTTTAGTCTAGTGTAATTAGTTAACTTTTTGTTATTTGTTTTTGCTATGCTCGGTACTAACTTGTTTTGTAGATTCTTTGGACTTGTTCTTATGGGGATAGCTCCAATTTTGGGTAATGTTGCTATTTTCCTCTCTTTGACTTGGTTCTTAATTTACATTGAGGACAATGTCAAGTTTTAAGTTAGGGGGTGTGGGATATTCTATCCATTTCACATTTTAGTCCATGTTTTTGCTCTCATGTTAGTTACTTAGTATGCTTTTCTTAGAAAGATTGAAAATTTCAAAAATATTTTCTTTCTTTTTTCTCCTTTTTTGGACATTTTGCCTTTGTTTTCGATGATAAATTTCAATAATTTCCCGATCCAATAGATAGCCCAATGATGCATGTTCTCGATTTTAGAAGTTATTAGACTTTAGTCTCGATTATTGATATTATGAATAACTTCATGAATTAAATTTTAATCCCATGAGCACATGCACTTTCCTTGTTACATTGATTTGGTTTAAGATTTTTATAACTCGGTAATCTTTTGTTGCATTGTATATACTTACACCAAGTAAGCTTTGTACCTTTCGTCGTTTGTGAGTGTATACACTATTCTTTTCTCATTGAAAACGTTGAATTCGTTGGTGATCTCTCTATTCTTTCATTTGATCGTTCATTAATTGAGTTCATACTTGAAATGTGTTACTTGATCATGATTTTCATATATTGTTTTGATTCCAGAATTGCATAAACTTTGTGAAATGGTCATAGGCCATCTTTGTTATATCACCCATTTTGACCTTGACCTCACCCTTATATGTTTACCCTCGTTAACCCCTTTGAGCCTAAATATAGCCTTTCGTTTCATAACCCCAATCTTATAACCAACTCCACATTGGAGTTTTAAACCATACATACACTCTCCATAACTTTGTTTGGAATGTTACTTGGGATTGAATGATGTTATTGTGATGTCGGTTGCAATTTAGGCATATGAGAGTTTGAAAAGTAGAGAAAAGAAAAGTGAAAAAATGAAGAAAAAGAGAAAGCAAAAAAGCAAAAGAAAGAAAAAGAAAAAATGGGAAAAGAAGAATAGAAAAAGAAATAGAAAGTTGTAAATGTTTTTTATATAGTTTAATAAGCTTTGATTACTCTCCCCGATGATATATCTAATGCCATTTTGGAACTTATTTTCCAATTTTGATATTGCCCGCATTTTCCCATTATCTCGAGTTTTCATCCCGAACACTTTGAATCCATACATACATATCCTTCGTTTCGTACCCTAGCCATACCTACATTATAACCCTATACAATTCCTATGTGATCTTAAGTAGATGTAATTCAAAAGTCATAATAGTTTTGATAATCTGTGAAAATGCATTTCACCTCCTTAAATGTGCAGTATCCTTTCATTAAGATTACATTTTTCATTTTATATATAACATTCTTCATTTGTGACATGTGTGCAACCTATTTTCCATTTACATTTAATCTTTATGCCCGCATGTTCCGTGTGTTACCTCCCCGTTTTGAGTGAATTCACTTGATGAGTGTAATGCCCGTGAGGATTGAATCTATGCTTGCTTTAACGAGTATCAAGTTTATTTATGTTTTTGCCAAATCACACTTTGCATGTGCTCGCTCCCCTCCCACATTTTAAGGTGTCAATTCTATGAGGTGCATTCTATAATGTTAATGATTTAGACTTTTCTTTGAATTCATTCAATTTGCTAATAACGCGTATGAAATGTTTTTCATTGTTGTTGGGCTTGTCGCATGTTAGTTTGGGCTTATTTTGAGGAAACCATGTGATGTTTGTGGGTATCATCCCTAAAAACCCTCACGAGATGACACTCGTCCAGTAGGGTGACCTAGGGGTTTAACAGATTATTTCATACACTAAATGCAATCGAATTTCCCGCGAAAGTGGCCTTTTGCTTTTATATCATACTTTTGTACTATCTCTTGCTTTAGGTTTTCTTGTAGTTCTTGTTGCATCCTATTTCATTGCTAGGGAATAACAATGTGTAAGTTAGGGGGTGTGATACGACGCAAATATTGCGTATTTCATCCCTCGAACATACGCATTTTAGCCCCCTCGGGTATCTTATTCCCTATATTTATGCTCGTTAACCAGACAACCTCGAATTTCTACGTTAACATGTTTTGCAGGGGCTAATTGAGCTTTTATAGGTATTTGGATGCTAAGTGTAAAGTTTGGACGCATTCCGCTCGATTTTCGTACACAACCACATGCTCAAGGGCATTTTAGTCTTTTCACAGCTTGGGCAATTGACCCAACATCATCACATAAGTTGTAGTCCTCCTCTCTAGCTTCACGTGGCCATGAACGATGCGCGATTCCGAGTCCGTATGATGAATTTACGGCAATTTCAGCGGAAGAAAAAACAATGAAACCAAAAGAAGAGGAGAAGAGGAAGAAAAGAGAATGCAGTGTGGTACCTTGGATCACCCTTACTTGATTGATCGATCGAAGATTTGGGTCTATCGATTGATCCTCCTCGACAGTGGAAATTTTTCTCTTAATCGATCGATCTACCCAAGGGGTTGATCGATCGATCCCCTGTTTCTGTAGATATTTTGGCCTTTTCTTTTCTTTTATCTTTTCTTTTCTTTTTTTTATTCCAAGCTACTATATAAAGAATTTTTTATGTAATAACAGATATACACGATTTTAGGGTATAATAGCTTAGGGTTTGGGGGATTTGGAGGGTTCTTCTTCAATTGTTCTTGGTTTGAAACCCAATTGGGTTGAATGTTGCACTATTCATCTTCCTCTACATTAATATAGTTTACTTCATTCTTGATTTCTAGTTAAATTTACATGCTTTATAAATAGGTTTACATGCTTTCTTCTCATGCTTTCTAGTGTAGAATTTACCACGTTTACTTATTACATTTATTTACCGCGTTTTTAATAGGCTTTCTAGCTAATTTAAATTAGGTTGTGTTTGAATTGAACTCACTTGAGTTGACGCGTTGCTTGGCTTTGGTGATGGTGTTTACGGGTTTATTTTGGGTGTGTTGTCCTAGTTATTCCGCCTAGGAGATTTTATGGGGCATATCATGTATGTTCCGTTCTTACGACCTTACGTGTGCAATTTTTGGGATATTTGTTGATGCCAAAATCTTTTTAGGCTTTTTATGCAGATTTTGGGGCATGACAACCCTTGATTCAATTAACTATCGAAACGAGACGCATGCTAAATAACTCGTCGACCCATGTATCAATTTTATACAAATTAACTCAGGTGAGGGATATTCTACGCAACCTATAGTTTTACTGGCTTTGTTAATCTAGTTTCAATACCCTTGCCTAGAATAATATTTCCCTTTTATGCATCTTTTCATTTTTAGTTTGTAATCACCTTTTACACTTTTATTTCGGAATATTAAATCACATAAATTCTAGCAACTCGTCCCTGTGGATTTTTGATACCCGACTTACCGATGTGCTTTCCTCGCAAGTGTAGTATTAACTTAGGTTTGTTTGTATAGTCGCGACGAGATAGAAAACAACGACTGTGGACTTACGCTACCACACTTCTCGCGCGCTATCACTATTATTTCCTCGAAGGCACCTATGAGAGTTATGGCTTGGTGATAGCTTTGAAGATGAGAAATTGAGGGGCCGCTACCCACGAACTTCTCAATGTTAGGCATCTTGAACATTTTTTGTAGCCTTGCTTTAGGGTAATGAGACATATGGGTGTAATCCTAGTAGTTCCCGAAGATTCAAACTTGATCAAACTTCTTTGTTAATAGCTTAAGGTCCTTCTTGACCTTGTTCAACTCTTTTTCTAACGGATCGATGGGCACTGGCTATTTATCCCCTAACTAAGCAAGATTCGGCATATGGAGGTGAGTTGGTGGTGGCCCATTAGCAGTAGGGGCACATGGAGCATGCAAATATTATTTTGGGACCCAAATAAGCTCAGGTGCATGTGGAACCATATCATGAGGAAAGAGGAGATTGCGATCCTCAAGAACTGGGATTCTATTTTTCTGCATCTCATGAACACCGGTTTCATGGCTGTCAATCTTGGCAATAAGTTAGACTAGGACCGTTACCAAATCAGGTTTCACACTTGGTATTTGGTCTTCTTTCCCCATGGAGTGTTGGTGAAGGTGGATTCCAGAGTCGAAAGAAGTAGCGGGAGAACTGATGGAGCTTTGGGGTAGTTCGACGGAAGATCGAAGCCAATAGGGAGCGAGGCTAAAGGATGAGTATGAAATCGACCTGATAAAGAAAATGATTCAAATTTATTTTCGAAAGAAAAGAGGGAGAATCTTTTATTATTTAAAAGGGAGGAAAATGTTTTTGACATTTTTGTGGAAAGGGAAGGACAAAATATTTTTGGTATTTTTTGATGAAAGGAGGAAAAATGTTTTTAACGTTTATGACAAACAGTTGAAAAATGTTTTTTGTCTATTTATAAAAGGTTGGGAAAAATATTCTTGACACTTTTGAAAAAGGAGGAGGAAAATTGAAGGAATGGTCTCAGCACGATTACTATTATTATTACGCTTTCACTTGTATTAGGTTTACCTAAATGCAAAAAAAAATACTAGACGGGACCCAAGCCAGGGAAAATTGGGTTTGAAAAATATGTAAAACATGGTTTGACTTGTTGCAAGGCTTGTGGATAGGGTCCCATTTTGGAAAAAGACGAAATCGCCCAAAAATTTGGGAGGCATTCCGACCCAGCATTTCAACAGAGTTTTGGGTAGTAACTGACAAACTAAGTATGAGTGTCCTAGGTTTGACCCCTATATGAGGGTATTAAGTTGTTGGGTTAGAGGAAAGGTTTCCCACTTTGGCATAACTTCCACAATACACATTTTGCTTTTAAGGGCAATCCGTATGTGTTGAAAAGCCATTTGACATACCTAAGTGTACGTGAATTACCTCACTATATACCTCATGAGGATAGTACGTGTGGAAATGAATTCCATATACTCGACATACGTAAACGAGTTCCCTGCTACATACTTCCTGACAAAACTTCGATCAAGCGGTACGATGAAGGGGGGAATCGTTCGATATATGTTGAAGGTACTTGGCCCATGGAAGGTGAGAGTCATATTTCTTAGGCTAACTGTTACCTACCGGACCAGTATCCATCACAAAGTGACCCTCAGTATGGGACAAAATTTAGTCAATAGCCATGCTCTTGGTAATGTTGTGTGCAAAACGTATGATTATTGATTAGTATATTATGGACAGAGAATTTTATTTTGCATGATGATAACTATGCTAATAAGGAAGATTCTACAAGTATCATGAAAAGAAAATCCAGCATGGAGCATGAAGATTACATTAAGCATGGAGCATCCGAGTTTATGGTTAACTCAAAGTTCATTTTAGCATTTAAATAAGTCGTTGAAGATCTCTATTCCTTTGTTTGATCGGTTACGAGAAACGTGTGATGTTTTGTCTCAAAATTCGCGCTAAAATATCTCTAGACTTAATTCACCTCGAGATGCATATGGTAACGCAGTTAGTAATTTGGGTAATAAACTAGGCCCTCGTTTGTCACCCAAAAATATTTGCCAGAAAAAGTCGTGAAAAATTATCCCTTTGCTACCAATTTTTAGCCAAGTAAAATGTTTCCAAGTCGGTTTGATACCCCGAAACACCCAAATGGCCCGAAATTGAGAAAATTGGAAATCCAAAAATTTTAGTCCCAATGGTGAGATAAAAAGGGGAAAGAAAAAAAAAGAAAATGCTCAACAAAAATAGCAAAAAAAGAAAAACGTGAACAATTGAAAAAAAAGAAGAGAAAAAATGAACAAATGCCCGAAAAAGCACTAACGGACATCATAAGAATATTTTCCAATTCCATATTTCCCAACCATTTCCATGTTACGCAATACACCTTAAAACCGAATAGTCCTACCCGAGTACAAATTGCGAAATTGTTTACCGCGTGGAGAGCTAAGGCACAAAAGATAATATAAGAGATTAAATGGTGTGAATTAGAGGATATATTTCCATTTCAGAATAACCGTAATCCGATGATGAGATATTTTCACTACAAATTTCAATATTTTAATTTTTTTGTGCATGAATTCGTGTTCCAATGCATTTAATCTTGTCGACACGCACACCGAGAGGAAATAGCCACATTTTTGAGTGATTCCTTTGTGAGAGTATTCCGTGAGCATTTGAATACATTTGAATTTTCCGAAGAGTAACGTAATGATCAATCGGTGGAAATTCGCGGTTAAATTTTTGGCTTCGTACAAACACACTATGATTTGAGACTCTTAAATATGAATTAGTGGTGACTATTTTTTGGAAAATTTAAATTGTACAATTTTTGAGTATTTTGAATTTTCTTTGAGTCAAATCTTGTGTGTATATTTACTACAAACCCTCACGAGACACAACTCGTCCTATTAGGTTAACCTAGGGGTTTAAAGGCTTGTTGTATTCGCTAAATGCAATTTCTCATCCGCGAAAGTGGTACTCTATCCGAATAAAATGAAAATTTTGAGAGTTGAACCATAGTTCAATTCTTTTACATTGCTCGGGATGCACAAAGTTCTAAGTTAGGGGGTTTGATTAGGCTTAAATTCTTCATAATTTATTCCCTTAATTTAGGGACTTTTATCATTTCAAGTAATGCAAAATGAGTTGATTTACCGATTTCCTTGCTAATGACAACTTCTAATAAGTAAATCTAGTTTCGTGTATTTCTCTTGAGTTTTGCAGGTATTTAAAGCATTAGGAAAAAAAGAAATTGGAAAAGACTCGAAAGAAATCAAAGAAGGAAAGTCAGAAGAGCAGTTTCTTAACTTCGCAACCATATTACAGAAGTGGATCCAATTGGAGAGTTGAAGATATTTTGATCACAAGAGCACTGGAAGAAACATCGGTTCAATCCGAGCTGCAGTGGAATGGTTATGAGCATTTGAAGATGAGAAAAGTTTAGAAGAAGATCCCTGAATAAATTTCATAGGCGATCCAGACCTTTTATTCAAAAAGGATCCGAACCAAATAGCCAATTTGGTACCTGTATGGAAAATAGGGGTGATCCAGACCTTTTATTCAAAAAGGGTCCGAATCGTCCTTACAAAGATCTCTGATTCGAAAAAGGGAGAGATCCGGACCGCTCAGCCTGAGGATCGGACCGCTTGGGATTTTCTCGGATTTTCTTTTCTTTTTCTCAGAGTTTTAAGTGGATCAATCTCTTGAAAATTTCACAACTATTCATTATGGGTTGTTACACAATACTACGGGTTCGATATTTTAGTTTTCTAATTAGGAGTGGAGGGTTCTTATACCAAAAAACCCTCGTTTTGACAAGAAGAGAAATTACTGTGGGGATTGCATTTTGTTTTTAAATTTTCTTCAATACAAGTAATATTCTTCCTTTAATTATTCATTGGTTCTTTAGATTTGTTATTTATTTGATTCCGCATATTTATTTTTATCATTTTCCATTATATATGATGTTTTATTTCTCAAAAATTGTGTTTTTCTTTAATCTAATCATGTTCGGCTAAGTTTATAAGGATTGGGATGCATGAATCCAACCCGATGTCATTTTCATATGTATAAAATTATGTTTTGAATTAAATAATTGGTCAAATCGTGTTGTGTGGTGATCATAACCGTTGTAGGGCTTTTGATCTCGTTTTCCCTAAGAAACTGGGATGCTTAAGAATGCAACGCGCGTGTAGCTATCTCGACACCACTCTATTCTTGCTTTTAATTATATATGATGTGGGATTGAACCTCATATATATATATATATATATATATATATATATATATATACATATATATATATATACATATATATATATATATAAATATATAATGATTGATATTTATAAAGAATGGATTTAATCATTTATTTCAATTTGAAACTTGGTTTTAACATCAGTAAATGCACTAGGGTTGGAGGATTGTATCCTGACCTATTCTTCTCATTTAATAGTACAACATCATAATTAGTTTAATTGCACTTCTTTAATACTTATCATACTTACTAGTTAAAGTTTAATTTACCTTTAGTTCGTAGTTACCCTCCCTTTCAAAGCATCTTTTTATTTCCTTTTTAGGGTCAAGTTAGGATTCTCTGTCTTTCCAACGTCGTCACGTATTTACGTCTTATTTCCCTGAGGATCGATATCCCATCTTACCGGGATTATTACTTGAGCGATAAGATTGCACTTGAGCCTAGATAGAATGCACACTAGAACACATTTGTGGTTGCACCGAGTTGTTGGCGCCATTGCCGGGGACTTAGGTTAGATAGAGTCAATCTAAAACTTTGACAAAACAAAAATTAATAAAATAAAAAATAAATATCCAAAAAGAAATTATCTCTCAAAACCCTATTTATGCAAAATCCTAAATAAGCTCCTCAAAATACTCCAACTAGAATTCACGAAAATCCAATTGTTGAGTATAATCCTAACAACCCCATACCCCTCGCATTCGACAATTATGGGTTCCTCCTCCTACACCCGCACACTCCATTTCCAGCCCACTTTAAGTCACACTTCTACGACACGGAGTGAGGATTCTTAGTCAATCGAAGAGAGAACAATGTCAGACATCGCTAGTTTTAGTACTGGGGAGGGAAATCCACCATATCGTCCCATGAAAGAACTCATTTTTCTGAGCGAACTGTCACCCCTGGTTGCATTTTACTCCCGTATAATGCTGGTCAGTTCCACTTTTGCAATTGTATGATACAAATTCTCTTTACTTTTCACAACATGGATTCGGAGAAACCATACCTTCACATACGAGAGCTCAAAGAGGCATGCGAGACATTTAGAGATCAAGCTTGGATGCAAGATGTCGTTCGCCTGAAGCTTTTCCCTTTTTACTTAAAGGATAAAGCTGAAACATGGTTGTGGTCTTTATCCCCGAACTCCATTATCTCTTGGAATTTTATGCAATCGAAATTCCTCTTAAATTTCTATCCACAGCACAAAACCAATTCCGTCAAGACTCAAATTCAAGGTTTTGGACGACAAGATAATGAGTCTTTCGATAAGTGTTGGGAACGCTTTCAAGAATTGGTTAGCGCTTGCCCCTATCATGGATTGAAAAAACATCACCTAATCTCCTTATTCCATCATGGGATAACAATAGCATCTAAACAACCTTTGTAAACCATGTGCGAAAGACCATTCTGGGAATTAGATGCTAGTGATGTTGAGGCCCATCTTAAGTATGTCGTCGAGACTACTCAAGCATGGGACATATCTGATCCTAATGCCCAAACCCGGCCTAGATAAGTATCTACCACTCCGACTGCATCTGATCTATACTAACTAGATACTAATACTTTACTAGACCGACGATTTGATCAGTTTGAGAGAGGTGTGAAAGATCTACTTGAAGTCCGATTGAGAGACATTTTTTGATTCAACCGTGCTATAAAATAAAAGGTGTGCGCTATCTGTGAGACGGGCCATTCTACAAAGGCATTCCCGACGATTCCCGCCTACAAGGCTATGCACACCGAGCAGGTGGAGGATGTAGGAGTATTTTAGGGAAACTTAAACGCCCCGCATAGGAACACGTACAACCCTTTGTAAAGAAACCATCCTGGTTTCAACTACGGGCAATAACAAGGTACGTTGAATCTAAATTCACAGGTCTCCCTACCTCTACCCCCTCCTCAATTTCAACAAGCACCACCTCCTCTTGCTCCATATATAGCTCAACCATGGAGAAATCTTGAGGATACAATATACTAATTCATAAATTCATAGAATGAAACTAACTCTAGGTATGATCGCATGCTCTCCGACATAAATGCGAACATTTTTAAGTTGCAATCGGCGTTAAGTATCCAAGAGAAAGGGAAGTTTTCATCACAAGGGCAAAGGCAACCCCAGGACGAATCAAGTGTTAGCACTACATCCTAGGTACATCCTGAACAACGTAGTTCAATTACCACTCTGCGTAGTGGGAGAGTACTTGAACTTTCACCTCTTCCATGCGATAATAAAAATGGAAAGGATATTTCACCCTGCACAAAAGAGGCCGAAGATGTCACCAAGAAAAAGAGTAGTAATTATTACACAAGAGAGCCTAAAGTGGTGGTCAAACCTCCGAGTCGAGCCCCATATCCTCAAAGGTTGGTCCCTCCATCGAAGAGACCTCCCGGGATAATGTCCTAGACGTTGTTAAGCAAGTGAAGATCAACTTTCCTTTTCTCGAGACAATAAAGCAAATTCTCGCGTATGCTAAGTTCCTTAAGGACTTACTCATGGTGAAATGAAGGCTAAAGGTAAAGAAGAACGTGTGTCTAACACAGAATGTCAGCTCCAGGTCGTTGACTGATATTCCACTAAAATATAAAGATCCAGGTGCACCCACAATGTCGTGCATCATGGGGAAGAACCGAATATAAAGAGTGATAATAGATTTATGGGCAAGTGTTAACATTATTCCCTATTCCATCTATAATCAACTTGATTTGGAGGCCCTCAAGCCAACAACCATGACCCTCCAACTTTCAAATCACTCCATGAAGATGCCTCAGGGAATTGTTGAGTACGTAATCATCCAAATTGACACGTTCTACTTATCGATAGATTTTTTTATTTGGGACAAGGAGCCATCCATTCTCCCGAGCAATTATGTCCCCGTCATACTTGGTCGCCCATTCTTAGCTACAGCTAACGCACTCATCAATACTAGGAGTGTGCGAATTCAATTAACATTTGGTAACATGACCCTCGAGACTAACATCTTTAATAAGAATAAGAATGAGGGTGATAGAAGTGAACCACGAGAGATGGATCTTATAGAGGAAGTACACAAGCAGGAGAGGTCCCAAAAGCGAGAGCCGCTAGGGGTAGGTTTCGTAGCATAAGGTGAGAGCAGCAATTCCGATGATAAGAGAAAAGCAGGAGAGGTGTGTGTAGTGACCGCAATTGGGAGAGGGATCGAGCACGTAGGCGAAAGCAGGATAGAAATATTCGAGGAGAGCGAGAGAGAAGAAGTGAACATTAAGGAAGAGAGAGAGAGTTAGGCAATATGAGCCAGGGGATTTTGATAGAGAATTTGGGTCGATGGATGAGAGACTCAATGTTGAAGTTCAATATCACTTGGACTCATTTAATTACTTACAAGAGAGAGAATCGCAAGAAATGATAAATAAATTTCATCGCGGTAACCATCCACTTTTGCCACTTGAGTCCTTGAAGGGAATTAAGGAGAAAGCTAGGGTTTCACCCGAGTGAGAGATCGACCCTAGCATTACAAAGGTCAAGAGATATAAAGGTTTGATTAGTTCCTCCAGTTTTGACCAAGAGGACCACTCTAAATCGGGACAAGTAAGCTGCACGTATATTGGACACCTTGAGAATTCCATTCGAAACCCATATCACGAATCTCAAGGAGATTCCTTCACTTTTGGTAAGGGGCCCAACTTTTTCCGATTGTTGGTTTATAATCCTAGGACGGGATAAACGAGGAGAGAATTGGACCCCGTGAGTGGGGTCGGGTGAATTTTAAGAGAGAGAGCTAGGTCGTCGCACCCCCGACGCATATGGGGTGATTCTTGTGTATAGTAGAAATGTGTCGTTTATGATAGGTAGTGTAGGGTAAGTAAGTAGAAATGTGTTGGTTAGGATAGGTAGTGTAGGTAAGTAAGTAGATTTAGAGCACACTAAGTAAGTAGGAAACCCACTGCATTGTGAGAATTCCTCAGGAGTTGAAATGAGGATTGAGTAAAAATCGGGTTCATGGTTGAGTTGTTATCAAAGTGGGAGAATCTTAAGAGTCTGAGAGAGGAGTAAAAACCAAAATAGGGAGTTCTGTTGCAATATCAGCAGCAGTCTGGATCGCCCTGGGCACCCGGTCTGGATCATTTTCTGGTTTTCTTCTACATTACCTAGGTGCAACCCTCTTTCACCCAACCCTCTCCCTTCCCTTCATTTCGTCCTCCCCCCCCCCCCCCCCCCTCAATTAACTCCCAAAATTCATTCCCTTTCCCTCCATTCAATTTCCCTCCTATTCCAAACTTTCCGACCCACCACCTAGTGACGCGTTTTGCATGGATTGTGTTGGTTGTTGCTATTTCGGCTTGGTTGTTATTAATGTTTGTGTTTCCTTACTGTTTCTATGCCATAGTTCAACATATATAAAAAAATCTGCATTTTCTCCATTTGTTGGTTTTATTTATCGCACTTCTTATTTTACCTTATTTAGATTTTAGTCATTTTGATTGGGGACAATGCAAAAGTCTAAGTTAGGGGGGGTGACAAGTGCGTATTTTTAAAACTTCACAAATTCCCAAAATGCCAAAAAAAAATTAGAGAATTTCAAATTTTCGAAAAAAATTGAAAATTTCTGAAAAGCCAAAAATATTTTTCATAAAATAAATAAAAATTGGAATTTAAAATTTCCAAAAAAATCATTAAAATTCGGTTTAAAGTCTCACATTGTAAAAATAAACTACACAAAGACGAAATTGACCAAAGATGGAAATTGAAAGAAAATTTATGACTTTACGAACAAGTGTGAAGATTAACGAACCCGGTGAGATTTTGAGCCTATGTATTTTTGTGAGAATTTAAATCAATCCGACTTGATGGTTAACTCAAAGTTCATTTTAGCATTTAAATAAGTCGTTGAAGATCTCTATTCCTTTATTTGATCGGTTACGGGAAACGTGTGATGTTTTGTCTCAACATACACGCTAAATTATCTCTACACTTAATTCACCTCGAGACGCATATGGTAACGCAATCAGTAATTTAAGTAATGAAGCAGGCCCTCGTATGTCACCCAAAAATATTGTCCAGAAAAAGTCGTGAAAAATTATCCATTTGCTACCCATTTTTAGCCAAATAAATGTTTTCCAAGTTTGTTTGATACCCCGAAACACCCAAATGGCCCGGAATTGAGAAAATTGGAAATCCATAAATTTTAGTCATAATGGTGCGATAAAAAGGGGCAAGAAAAATAGAAAATGCTCAACAAAAATAGCAAGAAAAGAAAAATGTGAAAAACAGAAGAAGAAAAAGAGAAAAAAATGAGCAAAGGCCCGAAAAAGTATTAACAGGTATCATAAGAATATTTTCCAATTCCAGATTTCCCAACCAATTCCATATTACCCAATACACCTTAAACTCGAAAAGTCCTAACCGAGTTCCAATTGCGAAATTGTTTAGCGCGTGGAGAGCTAAGGCAAAAAAGGTAATATAAGAGATTAAATGGTTTGAATTGGAGGAAATGTTTATGTTTCCTTATAACCGTAATCCGATGATAAGATATTTTCACAATAAATTTTTGCCATTTCAATTTTGTGTGTGTGAATTCGTGTTCCAATTCATTTAATCCTGTCGACACGCGCATCGAGAGAAAATACCCACATTTATGAGTGATTCATTTATGAGAGTATTCCGTGAGCATTTGAATAAAAATGAATTTTCGAAAAAGTAATGTAATGATCAATCGGTGGAAATCCACGGTTAAATTTCTAGCTTCTCACACACACACACACACACTATGATTTGAGACTCTTGAATATGAATTGGTGGTGACTATTTTATGGAAAATATAAATTGTAGAATTTTTAAGTATTTTGAATTTGCTTTGAGTCGAATTTTGTGTGTATATTCACTACAAACCCTCACGAGACACAACTCGTCCTATTAGGTTAACCTAGGGGTTTAAAGGCTTGTTGTATTCGCTAAATGCAATTTCTCATCCGCGAAAGTGGTACTCTATCCGAATAAAATGAAAATTTTGAGAGTTTAACCATAGTTCAATTATTTTAGATTGCTCGGGATGCACAAAGTTCAAAGTTAGGGGGTTTGATTAGGCTTAAATTCTTCAGAATTTATTCCCTTAATTTAGGGACTTTTATCATTTCAAGTAATGCAAAATGAGTTGATTTATTGCATTTACTTGCTAATGACTCCTTCTAACAAGTAAATCTAGTTTCGTGTATTTCTCTTGAGTTTTGCAGGTATTTAAAGCATTAGGAAAAAAAGAAATTGGAAAAGCATCGAAAGAAATCAAAGAAGGAAAGTTAGAAGGGAAGTTTCATAAATTTTCAACCATAGTCTAGAAGTGGAGCCAATTGGAGAGTTGAAGATATTTCGATCAAAAGAACACTGGAAGAAACAACACTTCAATCCGAGCTGCGATGGAAAAGTTATGAGCATTTGAAGATGAGAAAAGTTTAGAAGAAGATCCCTGAATAAATTTCATAGGCGATCCGGACCTTTTATTTAAAAAGGATCTGGATCGCATAGGCAATTTGGTCCATGTATGGAAAGCAGGGGTGTTCTAGACCTTTTATTCAAAAAGGTTTAAGAACGCCCTTGCAAAGACCTCTGATTCAAAAAAGGTAGAGATCTGAATCGCCGAACCCGAGTATCCAGGCTGCTTGGGATTTTCTCGGATTTTCTTTTCTTTTTCTCTGATTTTTATTTGGATCAATATCTTGAGAATTTTGTAATTATTATTTTTCTAGGTTGTTAGAAAATAGTAGGAGTTCAAAATTTTTAGTTTTCTAATTATGAGTAGAGGGTTCTTGTACCCAAAACCCCTAGTTTTGACAAGAAGAAAAAATGTTGTAAAGATTGCATATTGTTTTTAAATTTTCTTCAATACAAGTAATATTCTTCCTTTAATTATTCATTGGTTCTTTAGATTTGTTATTTATTTGATTCCGCATATTTCTTTTTATCATTTTCCATTATATATGATGTTTTATTTCTCAAAAATTGTGTTTTTCTTTAATCTAATCATGTTCGGCTAAGTTTATAAGGATTGGGATGCATGAATCCAACCCGATGTCATTTTCATATGTATAAAATTATGTTTTGAATTAAATAATTGGTCAAATCGTGTTGTGTGGTGATCATAACCGTTGTAGGGCTTTTGATCTCGTTTTCCCTAAGAAACTGGGATGCTTAAGAATGCAACGCGTGTGTAGCTATCTCGACACCGCTTTATTCTTGCTTTTGATTATATATGATGCGGGCTTGAATCTCATATATATAGTTCTTAAGATTTATAAAGACTGGATTTAGTCCTTTATTTTAATTTGAAAATTGGTTTTAACATCAGTAAATGGACTAGGGTGCGAGGATTGTATCCTGACCTATTCTTCTCATTTAAGAGTACAGCATCATAATTAGTTTAATTGCACTTCTTTAGTACTTATCATACTTAGTAGTTAATGTTTCATTTACCTTTAGTTTGTAGTTATCCTCCCTTTCAAAGCATCTTTTTATTTCCTTTTTAGGGTAAAGTTAGGATTCTCTGTCTTTCCAAAGTCGTCACGTCTTTACGTCCTATTTCCTTAACATATTTTTGGTCATGTCATATATATATATATATATATATATATATATATATATATATATATATAGGCACTCTCATGTAAGGACTCCTTATAGTGTAGACTCCGGTACATACCATTTTTTTAAAATAGTAAAAAAATGAATTTTTTGATGAAACTTCATGGATATGATCTCCATGGTGGGAAGATCATCTCCAATTTTTTTTCACCAAAAAATTCAATAATAAAACCGTTGAGATCAAGTGATATGTCAAAAAATGGTATAAATATGCATTTTCGACCATTGAAATGTTGGCGATCATCTCACCCACTTTTTGATTGAATTTTTTAATGAAGCTTCATGGGTAGGATCTCGATAGTGAGAAGATTATATCCATGGAGTTTCATTAAAAAATTCAATCAATAAAGCGACTGGCGCCAACTCAACATTTCAACGGTTGAAAATGAATATTTATACCCTTTTTTTACATATCACTTCATCTCAACGGTTTTTTTATTGAATTTTTTGACGAAACAAATTTGGAGATTATCTTCTCACCATGGAGATCATATCCATGATGTTTCATCAAAAAATTAATTTTTTACTATTTTTAAAAAATGATATGTACCGAGGTCTTCATCATAAGGAGTCCTTACAGGAGACTTTATGTGTGTGTATATATATATACAGTCCTGCTCTTGTGCGGACTAGTCCGCATTTTAAGAATGCAGATCGGACATGTTTCACCTGGCGGTGAGCCTAGAAAAGAGAGAGAGTGTGCCTATAATTTAGGCGATAATTTCTAGGCGCACCGTTAAGTGACACATGTCCGGTCCGCATTCTTAAAATGCGGACTAGTCCGCACAGGAGAAGGACTGTATATATATATATATATATATATATATATATATATATATATATATATATAAGTTGAGATCAGAATCACTTGACTTGCATCATGTAAAATAAGGAGTGAGGTCATCCAGAAGGAATGTGTCATAAATAATAATTAAAAATATGATGTCTGCACTTATTGTGATATTGATCATTATGATGAAATGATCGTATATGTTATATAAGATGCAATTATGAATCACAAGTATGATATATATGAATAGTATATGGATAAAATAGTAAAAAGATTAAAATATGAAAATAGGACTCGAGTCTTGGGTTTTAGCCCAAAAGGCCTGCGTAGCCTATAAAGGCATCAAAGGCCACATAGTTCGCACGCGGCATAAGGGTTTTGATCAATGGTGTTGAATTCCACGATTTTCATTGATATTGAGTTAATTGAGTCATAAAAACATGTATCCTTATGATAAGATTGGTATGGTAATGTTAATTTGTGTTGGGGTGAAGTTTTGAGAGTCTTTTGGGGGGTTAAAAGTGCAGAAATTTCCGTAAAAAACAAAGCAGGTCCATCCTTGTTCAAAACCCGGGGGCGAACCGGATTGGGCCACCTACTTGGGGCCAGTTTTACTAGTTTGATGGTTTCATTAAGTGGTTGAGATTTGGGTTACTTTTGGAGGTCCATAGATGATGTTTAGGACTTTGGGGATATATATAGGACATGGAATAACCTTAGGATCGTCGGGATAAAGTCGGGGTGTGGAATTATTAGTGTTTAGAATGAACGACACTCGAAAATATATATTAATAAATTTCATTGGGAATTTCATATGGATAGGGATACGGGTTGGATTGAGAGAGCTTACTATCCAGAAATATATAATTGTGAATTAAAAATAAGTAAGTGACCACTTAAGAATTCTGGTTTCGGGATTAGACTTAGAGATTATAGGCTAGTGCTATGAGCGATATGCATGGTTAATTGGTTTTATTTCTATATATACGGGTATAGAGACAGGATATATATATATATATATATATATATATATATATATAATATCAGGGTAAGGGTCAATTTGAAGATCCATATGCAATGCACAAAAAATGAGAGTACGGTTGTTCAATTCTATTTTTTTCTTTGTTATTCTTTATCTTTCTTTCTTTTCTCTTTCCTTCATCGTGCGAAATAGAGGAATTATTGATATATGTGAAACATGCCTACTCTAGGGATGCTATCGGTAGAGGTTGCGCGTAATGGGTGCTCAACCATATCGTTGACCAGCAACTATAGGATCGATTCTCCAGGTCATAGGTCTATTGAACGACCATGAATGTATGACTATGACCGCCTTCGATTTTACGTTTACCATTTGGGACCAGTGGTGAGATTCCGACCTAATGTCCCATGTGTAGCACGTGATGTTCCCTAGAGCCTGATAACATACACAACAGTGTATCCGTGAGGTAATGCTCTGGGGATTGCAGTTATACTCGTATGTGTGAATATATATATATATATATATATATATATATATATATATATATATATATATATATATATATATATATATATATATATATATATATATATATATATATATGAATAATAGTTGATATGAATATATGTATATACATGTGACAAATATGTATGGGTGCATGATATAAAAATGTTAATATTGAGTTAATAACTGGAGTGAAGTTATATGCATCGGTTAACGATGGGATTTAAAATGATTTAGCGTGTGTGATAGCTAAATAATAATTTAATGATGAATAAATATATGGGTCACAATTTGACTAGAAATCTAGCATATGGGGCTAAGGTAAGTGTTGATACTAATTAGGCAATGTAGGATAATTAGGGTGTTTAAATTACATGCGTTAGGTGTGAACTACAGATGAGGGGTCAGACTTATCTCATGGGAGAGAGACATTAGTTTAAATATGAAAGATTTCATTGCATATTTATTAAATTAATTTAAATACTTAAAAAATATTTTGAAAAGGTTTTGATCACTAACCCACATCAAAATATATTCAAAAGTTTTAGGTGCCTAGCCACAGGGACGCTAGGCATGATCATTTCTTCGCGTCAGACAATGATGCAAAAGCTATGGATGCTTATAGGGATTTTATTAGACGCTTATATCTTTGAGATCCTAGATAGGTCTTCATTCAGTTGTTATTCAGGCATGTAGCCCATTTTTAGACATTCATTTAATATTTATTTTAATTCAGTTGCATTAGATTATTGTATTGGATTGATATCGATGGTTTATTCAGTCATTTGGATTATTTTACTTATTCCAAAATTCAATATGTAATGAACGTGTAATTATTTATTTGGAATGGTTTATGATGAATGGAATTTTATTATGGTAATTTAAATATTTTTTAAAAATTAACTCCAAGATTAATAGGTTATTAGTAATTAATTGAATTTTGATTGTGATGCTAAGAATGAGCTAGCTGAGATTCCTATTTTTTTTGGGGTGGGGGTGTTTGGCCACCCATTGTTTTTATAAACAGGGTGTCACATGTGATATTAGAACATCAATATCTAGTTTCCTTAGGATCAATGCAGACTTACTATATTTTTAACATTGCTTTTTCTTTAATGTAGAGCCTTATTCATAGGATTGTTGATTCTTATTACGATTATGTTCTCCTGATAGTATGTATAACTGAAGAGAATCTTATACGAGTTCAGTTTGGTTTCAGATGTCAAACAGGAGAGGATGACCAACGAGGGCCACTTGGAGGGCAGCGGAAGAAGAGGACCAGTTAGAGCCACAAACGAGTCAGGGGATGGTGACTATAGCAGAGGCCACAACTATTGTGAGCAAATGATTCGGGATGGGTCGAGATATTCAAAACTAGGTACCGAGGGGTTGTAATTGGGTATCGAGGACTTTTTAGGCTAAACCGAACTCGTATGGGCATATTCAGGTCATTTTAATATTAGAACCTAACCTAGATATTTAGGGATATTAGATGATATAAGAATCCATTCCATCATTCTAAAATAACTAGGTGTGAGAGAGAAGCAAAATGAAAAGGGAAACTCAATAGAGAAATCAAGAAGGAAATCCTGGGAGGACAATTTTTGGGCAGAATTATTGAGCAAGAAAAATCTACAAAGAAAGGATTCAGACTCTACGAGAATCGAAGACAAGTGTTTAAACTTTCTTAATAATTTATGCGCGTTTTTAATTCATATCATGGTTGGTGAAACAAACATGTATTTTTGGATGTATTCATGTGATAAAATTTTATTTTGGGAATGTATCCATAGAAATTCAATTGGGTTTTTATTCAATATAAAATCGGCCTTTGATTCATATATAAAAGATGTAATATTGGGAAAGAGACTGAGATTAAATCATATAAAGATGGGTTTTTTAAGGCTAAATTGATAATTTGTGAAATATTGAATTAGAATTAAGAGATAAGTTCAATTCTTGATCAATTGTGTTGAATCGCATGATCTGGAATCATTTTGAGTGAATTGAATAGTAAAACATATATCCTTATGTTTAAGACTGATAGGGTAATGCCAATTTGTGTGGGGTGAAGATTTGCAATGATTTGGGTTTGAAAGTGGGGGAGTTTCCTAAAAAAAGTAGGTTTGTCCTTATGCATAGCGAGGGGAACCGATTCTGGCCACCTACTTGGGTCATCCTGCATGATCTGATTCACAAAGAAGTTGAGGTTTATGTGGATGATATGATTATCAAATCCAAAACTAGATAAGGTCGCGTTTCCTCTCTCCAAAAGTTATTCGAATGACTACGACAGTATCAGATGAGACTCAATCCACATAAATGTATCTTCAGTTTTACAAAGGGAAAACTCTTGGGATTCATGGTTAGTCAAAAAGGGATAGAAGCAGATCCCGCCAAGCTAAAAGCCATACTTAAGATTCCACCTCTCCGAATAGAGAAAGAGGTCCGAGGTTTTCTTGGGAAATTGCAATACATCAGCTAGATCACCTCCATTTATGAACCAATTTTCAAATAATACCTGACTCAACCTCCGGTACTCATGCCACCACAGCCTGGTCTCCACTTGCACCTATACCTAATCGTAACCGACAACGGAGCTGGGGCTTTTCTAGCTCAATATCTTGAAGATTCCCGCAAAGAATGATCCATCTATTACGCCAATCGCAAATTGGCTGGATACGAAGTCAATTACACCGCTTTGAAAAAATCATGTGTCGCGCTTATTTGGGTCACCCAAAAGTTGCGACACTACATGCTCGCCTTCCCCATTAAACTTGTATGCCGAATGGACCCGATTAAGTACCTGCTTCAGAAACCCGCCTTATCCAGCCGAATGGCTCGATGGTTGATGCTCTTAGCCGAGTTTAATATCGTATACATCACGCATAAAGCCATGAAAAGAAGAGCCATCTCTGACTACCTTGTTCACTACCCCATGGAAGAGGTTGATGACTGGATCTTCTAATTCCCAGATCAAAACACCTTCTACGCTGATCCAGATGACCTTCGATGGAAAATGTTCTTTGATGGCGCGGCCAATAATAAGGGATATGGCATTGGGATACTTTTGATCGCCCCAGATGACTCCTACACTCCCATCTCCATCAAATTGGATTTCCCCTACACCAATAATACGATTGAATACGAGGAGTGTATGGTAGGCCTCAAAGTTTCTCTCGAGAAAGGTATTGAGTGCCTAGATGTCTATGGGGATTTTTCCCTCATAATTGGTCAAGTGCTCAGATAATGGAAAGTCAAGGACGAGAAACTTCAATCCTTCCATGCCCAGTTAGAAGAACTAGACTCCCAATTCTGAGAAATCACCTTCCACTACCTACCTCGAGCAAAGAATAACCTAGCTGATGCCTTTGCTACCCTAACCTCCAAGGTAGACATACCCGAAGGAATAACAACGGCTCCCTTCCTGGTCCAAAAGCAAGATAAACCAACCCACTGCTACCACATTGAGCTCATCACCAGAAAAGATCCCTAGCTAGCCAACTGTTGGTATTACGAAATCTGGTACCTCCTCAAGCACGGTAAGTACCCCGAGGGTTCCGAGAAGAAAGATCGAGCAACCCTCGGAAGACTGGCCGCCCAGTACATCATCTGTCACAAAGCACTGTTTAAGAGAAACTTTGATGGAACCCATCTACACTACATCGCATGGGCGACATTGAAAAGGTAATACAGAAAATCCATAGCAAGAAATGCAAACCCCACATGAACAGTCGCATTCTAGCGAAGAAGATCATATGATAAGGCTACTACTGGACCACAATGATCTAGGATTGCACTGCCTATGTACGAAGATGCCTCAAATGCCAATAGTTCTCCAACCTTCAACACTTGCCTCCACCAGAATTATACAACATGACTTCTCCCTCGCCATTCTCCACCTGGGTCATCGACATTATGAGGAATGTTACACCCAAGGCCTCTAACGGGTATGAGTTCATCCTAGTTTCCATTGATTACTTCACCAAATGGGTCGAAGCAGATTCATACGCAGTCCTGAACGCCAAGAAAGTGGCCAAATTCATCAAGAAAAACATCATCTGTCGATATAGGGTCCCGCACGAGCTAGTGTCAGACGACGGGTTGCATTCCAAGGCAAAAGTCACAGACGTGGTTAATGAGTCTGGGATCCAGAGACCCAAATCTTCTCCCTACCGACCTCAAACTAATGGTGCACTCGAAGCCGCCGATAAGAACCTCAAATCCATCATCAGAAAGATGACCAAAAGTTATCGAGATTGGGCCAATCAAATACCATACGCCATCTGGGGCTATCGAACCTCAATCTGAACCACTAATGGCGATACCCCTTACTCTGTAGTCTATGGCATTAAAGCAGTCCTACCCGTGGAGATAGAAATACCCTCGTTAGGCATCATGCTTGAAAGTAAGGTCAGTGAGGAAGACTAGGATCAAAGCCGCCTCGACGAGCTGTCACTCTTGGACAAAAGGAGACTGAAGGCGTTATATCACATACAAGGGTACCATCGCCGAATATCACATTCATTCAATAAGAGAGTCAAGGACCGCAGTGTCCAAGAAGGGTATTTATCCCTCAAAGAAATAGTAGATCCCATCTGGGACCCCAGAGGGAAATTCAAGCCCAATTGGAGCGGCCCATACATTGTGAAGAAGATCTTGTCCGGAGGTGCCACCATGCTCACCAACTTAGATGGAGAAGAGATGGCTCGTCCAGTCAACCTGGAACATCTCAAAAAAATTTACCCCTAGTCTGAAATCTCGACGTTCTATGATTCTTCTCATCTCCCTTCTATTTTAAAAAAATCTCTTTACTTCCCTCCACCCAGAACTACGTGGGCCTGATCCTCTGCAAAAATCATTCTCATAAATATTAAAAAATTTCAAAAACCCCCAGAGGTATATAGGAAGCTCATACGTCTTACATGAGCACGACCCCTTCTTTTTCACAAAAAAACTATTATTTTATTATCTTCGAGAATGATAGTTCACTTTAACATATACTTGAACAAAAGGATTATGCATGCCTTAGCAATCGTTATAGATAATTCAAAATATAGAATTCATAAAAAGGCACAGCTTGATGATCAAAAACTTATTTATATCAATAATAAGAAATTACAGTGCAATTACATAAGAAAAGGAACAGATGACTCACTTCCTCCTACCTTATTAAATAGCAAAATAAATTCAAAAAACCAAACAAACTCTCCAATAGTCCTACCCACATCTACCAGAGGATCCCTCTTTATCGTCATCTACATCCTGGGGTCCCCAAGCTTCCCCTGCCAAAATGGAGGCCACAGACGCTCCATAGACCGATAGGTTCGAACCAGCCTTGGAAAACCTACCATACCTCCCTCTATGGTATCAGATAAGGCAAGCCATATTTGTCCAGTCTCCACTTTCAAATTCATGCTAACTACTCTACTTGACAACCACTTCATATAATCCCCAAGGATGTGCCAAACTCTCCTAGCAGACTGAGAGGGAAGGGTGGATGGATGTCGACTCTTCCACAAAGAGCCAAGCCGCATGCGCAGACGCTCAATCAAATCTTCTACTGGAAAAAAGTCTAGTGTCCGAGGTGGCACGATCTGCTCCCAAAAAAATTGGCACAGAAACCGCCATGGGAAATAAAAAGATGTCTGTCTAAGACCAACCAGCCGGACTTATGGGTATTCTCCCACTTCCAGAATAGGAAATAGTTGTCCCCACCAAGGTACTGACCAGTACAAATTTGGAGCCCCATGATCCATGAACCAGTTCTCCCAGCTCTCAATATCCAGGTCAACACTAATGAAATGGTGCGAAAATAAATTAAATACAGCCGACAAAGGGTATTCCGTAGGAGTCACCAGGCGGAATCTTTTATACAACCACATGAATAGCATCATAGGGCTACCCCTCAGAAAGTCAGAACAGCCTTCTCGCCAGGAATCTATGCCATTCAAATTCTTCGCCAGTATCACCACTGCATGATTAGGGTGATAGGACATCTATGAGGTAATATTTGCAAGTTGTGGGTCCACCAGCAACTCCCCAGTCACCAAAAGTAATTTTGAAATCAAGCTTAGAACGACAGCTCCGGCATATCCAGCATCACCAACCTCCTATAAATGCACGCACCGCAACACCATCGGAAGAGAAATCATACCTCCAGCCACCAGTGATCTGGCCACTGAGGATGAAATACAAAGAATCCCAACCAATAACTCTTGGGGAGAACGGGAAAACTCAGGCAGGGCCGCAGCAACTCCGAGATTTATCCCCAACATGGAAGAAAATTCCTCATAAGTGGGACAGACTTCTTCCAAGACAAAGAAGAATACATGGTCTTTAGGATACCAGAATTGTACCGCCGCCATCAAGATGTTCCACTCTATGGGCCGATTACGCCATAAAGAAACTCGACGCATGTTGTAGGCATCGTAGTCAACGTTATAGGATCACATCGCCTCCAAAGTCTCGAGGTAGTTGGAAAAATCAACACTACCAGGGAGAGACATCTCACAGAATAAGAAGTAGGAATGTGAAGGTATGAGGAAAACACTCCACCCTTACCCCTCTTTTATACTTGAAAACCCCCACAAAAGACATAACCCCTGCAGAAATCGGAAGAAATCCTGCCCCACAAGGTACCAAAGGATGAAGAGGGTACCAATCAAAGCTTTGAATTGATGGGACTGGACTGACCTGCCGATAGGAAGGACAAGGTGTTTGCCGATCGACAACCCTCTACTTTTGGAAATTTTCCTTTTTCCTGTTTTGTCAAAATTCAGAAAACTCAAAATAAATTGATATTCTCAACAGAATTTCAAAAATCCCATTTTCATCTTTATATAAATTCTCATTTTGAATAAAAATTTCTTTCAAAATCCCAAAAATATTTATTTTTACGCTTTCAACAGCAAAGTAAAAAGCGCATGTGCATGCATTCATTCATCATTAACAGAAGATAATTAAAAAACTTCATTGCATTGCATAGATATGTTTCTGTGTTACATCATTTTGTAGGAAAATAAATAAAAGAAAAAAAACAAATGGGACTAATCCCGAACCCACATTCTCTCTCTCTCTCTCTCTCTCTCTCTCTCTCACATTACCTTTCCCCACTCTCCTAAAAGCATCCACCCCTGCGACGCACTCTCTTTCCCCGACGACGAGATGACGCACCACCACTACTAGAACCAGAATCCTCTCCGAATGAGGGAGTCGGAACCAAGCAAGAAGGAACAGGAACCGCGTCCCGAATATGGGCAATCGCCGAAGATATCCAGTCCCTAATATCCCTCAGGCATGTGGTGGACACCTGGACATGCTGCTAGAAAAGACAAAATCAGTATCAAGCAGAAAAAGATCAAAAGAAACCAAAAGGAAGGAAAAGAAAAGAACATAAAAGATATACCTCAGGATGAAGAACCTCCTCTGTCAAGCCCAAATCCTCCGGGTCAATCGCATGACGATGGTGCATCATAGGCACCATCCCTCTATCAGCCCATCGGATATTGTATGAAGGAGCACTACACCAAATCTGCCCATTTGTCAAGGTCATTAACCTTGACAAATCCACCTTGTCAAGGTCAATGACCGTGACATTTCGAGGCGAGAAAACTTTTTTTGTCAAGGTTATTGACCTTGACACAAAACTTGCGCCTCCCCCCGCCAAATATTTAAAGAGTTATTAAATGGGTGCCCCACCCCCACCCCCTGCCCCTCTCCCCCCGCCACACACACATGCACACCTACGCACCTACGCGCGCGCACACACACACACCCCACCCCACCCCCTGCCGCCCTCCCCCACCACACACCACCACACATGCACACACACCCCACACACCCCACCCACTGCCCCCCTCCACCACCCCCTCCCCCACCACACACCACACACACACACACACACCCCACCCCACCCCCATCCCCTCCCCCACCACACACCACCACACACACATATACACACACATACACACACATATACACATACATACACATACACATACATATACACACGAACACACATATACACACGCACCCACATATACATATACACATACATACACTTACACATCTATATAAATGGAAGAGAGGGAGAGAGAGAGAAAATCGACCTGAAAGTAGAGAGAGAGAGAGATAGCAGCGTCGAGAGAGAGAGAGAGGGAGGGAACGACGGGAGGGAAAAAAGAAGGGGGAAAGGGTTTTTGCTGCCAACATTGTCACGGTCGTGTCACGGTCATTGACCTGACAATTATTTAAAGAATTGTCACGGTCAATGACCGTGACACATCTGTGACAAGTAAACTTGTCACGGCCTTGTCACGGTCATTGACCGTGATAGTTAGTTGTCACGGTCGTGTCAAGGTCAATGACCATGACATAAAATGCGTGTTTTTTGTCACGGTCAATGACCTTGACAAGGCTGGCCGGCTGAAAGGTGACAATTTGCCCATTTTGGTGTAGTGGAATATGTAGCCACACAAAGGGAACCTTCAAGGTCGCCGACGACACAGATGTCGACGGACCGCCACCACTGTGGGAGGACCCCATTGGCCGAATTGAACCCGCAAGAGGGAAGGGCAGTGCATCATATATGTTGGGCGCCATCAGCCAACTCGTCACAAAGTCTATATAATTATACGGCATAGCTATATCAGTGTACAACCGGTAGGACTCGCCAATCATTGCCACGATCCTTGCATCCTCTGGCAGTAGTCGCTCCCTCCTCAAAGACATAGGGGGCCTCGCAGGTGGCACCACCACCACCACCTTAGTAAGCTCCCGGACAACCCTCTCCCCAAGATACCAAGTATGGCCAAACTCATGCGCCAGCAAACGTCTCATCTGCGCATTTACTCCAGTTAACCCCGTATTCTAAATAGTTGTCCCACAAGGGTAAAAGGTCACCTGAAAAATTCCTTGTAGATTTGAGTCAAATACAAAATTAGAGTACCCAAAGGTCTTAGACTGAAGAAGAAAGAAGTCTTACCATGTCACTAGTCAGTCCATTCAAGACCTGATGCACCGCCTCTAGAGAGAGAGACCTCCTCGACTGCTAATTGGTCTTGTGCCATCGATGCAACCGACAAAAATCCCCAACGGTCTCATCCTTTAAAGCAATCAGCTAGGTATTACACTCGTTCACCTCATAGAAGCACGTCTTCTAAAGACAAGAAATTCTCAATCAAAAGAGATGCATAAGGAAATTGCGAATCCATGAAAGGAAAATGCACAAAATTAAAGAATACCTTAAGAAGATACATGGCTCCAGTGAAAGACTGTCGACAGCACGGACTGAATGCATCCAAGGAAATATAAAGTCAGGCTCCCCCAATCATAGAGAGGGATGTTCGAAAACATCCTCAGGTATGGTAAAAATCATAACTAGACAACGTCGCCACTCGACGCCAACAAAAATACCCCCCAAACCAGCAAAATGAATAATAGGGCCATCTGCCTCATCTGCAGCTCGGCCTCCACATCGATCACTCTACCCAATAAAATGTTCTTCAGCAGCGACAGACGAATGGAGTCCCCAGACACTATCCTCCCCACATCACCAAGTTCCACGCGCACTGCCTTCGTCCTCACCCGCAAAGAGAGATCCACCTCTATCTTCTGTCCATCACAATCCAGCCCCAGTAGCTGCTGCACATTTGTGGGAGTCACACTCATCTCCCCAAAGCCAAAATAAAAGGTGTGGGTAGTGTCCCACCACCTCTCCCCCAGAGCGCATAAGATTTCCATCGAACGAGGCATCTCATCTAGCATAGACGCCAACCTGCCAAAGTCTGCTGAGGATACCACCCAACGTACTACAGGTGGAAGATGCTCCCAGACATCCTTAAGCCCCGTCGTCTCACGGGCACGCATATTCGACAGAGAAACATCAGATTGCCAAAAGAGAAAAACCTTGTCAAAATCCAAGAAGAAAGGAAAACCATAAAAAAAAAATGCCAAAAGTCATTTTACTTACATAACCGCCAGGGTTCACCACCCTCGAAGAGCGATGATGCGATGGCTCCCGCAGCAAGGTCTGTTCATTCGCAACCAGCTCGAATGAGTCAAAAGAGTTCTCACTCCCCAAAGAAAGAGGTGCCCTAGCCGTCCACTCCACATTTTCCCATTCATCAACAGCCTACCATTCCTGGTGTACTACAGTCCTCACAAAAGCGACCATTTTTTAGAGATCAGGATTCTAGAATGATTCGCAGAAGAAAATCGTAGAAATAGAGAAGACAAGAAGCTGTGAAAAATGAGGGGAATTCTCCCCCTTTACATTGGATGCCAAGGTTCATGCCGATCGGCATTGACCCCCCATTTACCGATCGGCACTGACCCTTTTTCTTCTCGAGGCAGCCGAAAAGTTTGTGCCACTGCCGAATGGCACCCTTCACACCATGTCGACCGACACCTTCCTTAAATTTTTGTACAAAAATTCCCAAAGAATACCAGAAAACCCTGAAAAATCCTCAGAAATTTCCTAAAAATCCCCGAAAGGATTTAGAGCATTTTCACCAAGAAAATTTTTCACTTCCTCAAGCAGAACCCCTATTTCCCCAGCGGAACGCTCAAAAGACAAGCGAATCTCTCCCTGGCAACATCCCCAGAGGACCTCCAAAATATCCAAAACTTCAGGATCATATCCTAATTCCCATAGGTCTCAAATCTCCTCGAGAAATACATCCAAACCCTGGATCACCTAATCACTTCCCCGACATCAGATTAGTTGTTCCCCAGGTAAAGTCTACAAAAGACACAAGGATTTCCCCAACAATCATCTCCCCAGCTCAAATCAAAATCAAGAGGTAATTTTCCCGGAAGAGTTGCCCAAGAACTTCTCAACTTAAGCCCGCAGAATTGGCTTTGACCCACATACTTGGTCATATCAACTTAAGCCCGTAGAATTGGATTCGACCCTCAAAATTGGTCATCTCACCTTAAGCCCGTAGAATTGTCTTTGACCCGAAGAATTGGTCTTTTCAACTTAAGCCCACAGAATTGGATTCGACCCACAAAATTGGTCATCTCACCTTAAGCCCACAGAATTGGCTTCGACCCGCAAAATTGGTCATTTCAACTTAAGCCCGTAGAATTGGCTTCGGCTCGCAGAATTGGTCATCTCATCCTTAAGCTCGCAGAATTGGCTTCGACCCGCGGAATTGGTCATCTCATACTTAAGCCCGCAGAATTAACTTCGACCTGCAGAATTGGTCATCTCATCCTTAAGCCCGCAGAATTGGCTTTAACCCACAGAATTGGTCATTTCACCTTAAGCCCATAAAATTGTCTTCGACTCACAGAATTGGTAATCTCATCCTTAAGCCCATAGAATTGGCTTCGACCCGCAAAATTGGTCATCTCATCCTTAAGCCTGCAGAATTCTCTTTGACCCGTAGAATTGGTCATCTCATCCTTAAGCCCTTAGAATTGGCTTCGACCCCCAGAATTGGTCATCTCATCCTTAAGCCCTTAGAATTGGCTTTGACCCACAGAATTGGTCATCTCATCCTTAAGCCCACAGAATTGGCTTTGACTCGCAGAATTGGTCATCTCATCCTTAAGCCCGCAGAATTGGCTACGACCCGCAGAATTGGTCATTTCACCTTAAGCTCGTAGAATTGCCTTAGACCAGCAGAATTGGTTATCTCATCCTTAAGCCCGCAGAATTGGCATTGACCCACATAATTGGTCATTTTAACATAATCCCACAGAATTAGCATCGACCCGCAGAATTGATCATTTTACCTTAAGCCCGCAGAATTGGTCATTTCACCTTAATCCCGAAGAATTGGCTTCGACCCACAGAATTGATCATCTTAACTTAATCCCACAAAATTGGCTTCGACCCCCAGAATTGGTCATCTCACCTAAAGCCCATAGAATTGTCTTCGACCCGTAGAATTGGTCATCTCACCTTAAGCCATCAAAATTGGCTTCGACCTACAGAATTGGTCATCTCACCTTAAGGCCGCAAAATTGGCTTTGACCCGTGGAATTGGTCATCTCATCCTTAAGCCCACAGAATTGGCTTTAACCCGCAGAATCGGTCATCATAACCTAAGCCCTCAGAATTGTCTTCGACCCGCAGAATTGGTCACCCCCATCATTTCTTTAGTCATCACTTCCTTCAAGAACATCACCAGCATGTTCCTTTAAGCCCGTATAATTGGCTTCGACCAGCAGAATCGGTCACCCTCATCTTCAAGCCCTCGTAATTTGCTTTGACCCACAGAGTCGATCACCCTCATCTTTAAGCCCGTAGAATTGGATTCGACCTGCAGAATTGATCACACTAATCTTCAATCCCCCAGAATTGGGTTCGATCCGCAGAATCAGTCAGCCTCATCTTCAAGCCCTCAGAATTGGCTTTGGCCCGTAGAATCAATCATCATCATCATTAGGTCCTCAGAATTAACCTCGACCCTCTGGTCATCCTCTTTTAAAGGCATCATGTGGTGTCTATTCCACGACTATCATTTGTTCCAAACTCACCTGTTGAGGGGCTCTAGAAACACCCCATTATAATTCCCCTTAACCTCTTCTAAGGTCCCTATAACCTCCCTTTATTATTGCAAACCCAAAATCATACCCTAGGTATGACCTAAAGGCCATCGGGCACTCCCTGGCTCCATTTTTCAAAGAGTCAAACTCTTCAGCTCAAATAAGACGGAATTAATCTTCGAAGGGCATTGGATCCCTTTTTCCAACGGTCTTCCCCGTGCGCGATTCTGACTTACCATAAGGTCGAACGACCCATTTACCCCCGAAATTTGATCCGGAGGTCACTGAATGCTCCTAGGCTACATTTGATCAAATTTAACTCTTCATATAAATCGAGACTAAATGAATCTTCAAAGGGTACTGAAACCCCTTTCCAACGGTCCGCCCCATGCGTGATTCTGACTTACGGTACAAACGAATGATCCGTTTTACTTTGAAAGGTCACCGAATGCCTCCAATCCACGATTTACCAAATTCAACTCCCAGAACCAGGTCAAACTCTTTGGAATGTCGAAGTACATCTCCTCAGCTTTCCAATGGTCCACTCCGTGCGCGATTCTGACTTACCATGTGGACGAACGATCCGTTTGACTCCAAAGTTTCCTCGTCCAAAGGAACAATGAGAACTTCCAAGACACATTTGACCCAAAGTTAACTCCTAAAACCAGGAGAAGTCTAAGTATTTTTGAAGGTCTCTGAAATACCTTTCCAACGGTTTGCCCCGTGTGTAATTCGGATCAACGGTTCGCGCTCTACGACCATTTTTCTGAAGGAGCCTAAAAGACACTATTAAATAGCATGTTCCAAGCCCTGCCTATCGGTATTGTGCCTAAACATACCTGCCGACTGGTAGGACTAGGGCTATGCCGATCGTCAATGCCCTGGGCCTATCAAAAGGAGGACCTAACCTCATTCCAAAAAAAAGAGGAAAAATCAGAGATCCATCACTCTCAGCAATCTCAGAAATCCCCTCTAGAAGTCAACGTGATTTCCACATCCAAATCCCTTTTCAACCTTCACCTTTCATCACTTTCTTCATCAAACTTGGTGAATTAAGTACCCTCGATAATCAACCATGTGCAAGGGCTGCTCTCCAACATCCAAGATCAAGCTCAAGATCTTCAAAAAGGTCCAACTTTCTCAACTCTCCCTTTAAATTCCCTTAAATTCGCATTAACATATTTAATTACTTAGCACTTTTATTATCTTATCTCACATATCCTAATATACTTTTTTTAGTATTATTGCACATCTCTTATTTTCATATAAATAAAAACCAAAAAATAAGAAAAACAGGTTTTGCTCATACATGAACAAAAATAATTCCTCCAATAAAAAGAATATTTTTGAGAAAAATAAAAAGAAAGGAAAGGCCAAAGAAAGTGGTGAGAGGGAAAAATGGAATGACTCCGATGAGGAGTGTGAGGAAGATTTTGAGAACGTCACTTGTTTTGAATGTGGGGGTAAGGGACATAAGTCGTTTGAGTGTCCTATGTGGCTTAGAAAGAAAGGAAAGAAAGTAGCTATGCCCGCCACACTTAGTGACAATAGTGAAGGTGATGGTGATGAGACTAGTGGTGAGAAGTTTGTAGCTTTCTCTAGTCGTGTGAGCACAACATCCTTGTCCCATAATAGTGCACACGAATGTGATAGTGATGGTTTGAGCACTTCAAGTGAGGGAGAATGTGAGAGTGAAAGTGGAGACGAAAGTGAGCTCCAAAAATCTTTTAGAGATTTGTACACAGAGACCTTGAAAACAAAGAAGTATAATCGTGATTTAGGTCGTCGGGTTTTAGATTTGGAGAAAGAGAAGGAGGTTTTGAGAAAGGAGAAGTGTGATTTGACCGACACGTTGTCTAGTCTGATGACACGTGTATCCCAACTCGAGAGTGATCTCGAACGTGACAGGGTGGTCAAAGTCATGTTTGAGAACACACCTAAGAAGGTTGAAAAGGTGGTTCTTAAGGGCAAAGTTGAGAAGTTAGGAATTAGTCATGACGGTGCTTCTGCTTCCCAATTAGCACCCGAGTTGGTTCCCACTTTAGTGACAGTTTCACATGTGTCTCACCCTAACCCACCTAGGCGTCCCATTCCTATTAGGACACTGCGTCCTAGAGTTTTTGAGAGAGGTGTTCCTAGACCTATTTATGTTTGTTCCCATTGCAAGAGTAGAGGACACCTTAGGGAATTTTTCTTTAAGTTGAGTTATGTGTCACGTTTGGCCTCTACACGTGTTTATGGCACACATGCACCCACACATGATACTTTACATGCTCCCGGAGACTATATGAGAGAGTTTGCACATTTAGGAGAGCAAGTTAAGTTTTTAGTCAAAACTTCACAAGAACTGATGGAGGTTTTTCATAAGTTGTCACCACCTTTGGAAAACCCCTCCGTACCTAATGATTGAGGTTTGACTTGTTTACTAGCATAGGGTGATTTTCATGATGTCATTGTTTGCCTATTGCTAGTATGTATGTTTTATTTTTTTTTTTAATTTTGAAAAATACAAAAAGATTTTTTTTTGACAAATTTTTTGAAAAATCGAATAAGATTTTTGTATTTTGTTTGCACCGTTTATGGATGAACACTTAGGATAACCTAGTCACAACATCATTCCATTTTTCATGTGACTATTTGATAGTGTTTTGAGACAATAGGTCAATTCATCCATGTGCTTTATAATGTTTGGAGGCATTAAGATGTAATTAAGTGTTACTTTCTACATGTTTGACTCATATTTCCTTTATTGCACACATGCACGGATTTGTTTTATTATTGTGCTTGTCTTAACACATGTTGGTTGGGTGTTTTCACTTCAATCCTGTCTTTAAAACGAACCAAGCGCTATAATTTTTATAAGGAAATTGTGCATATAAGAACCGTTTTGTGAGTTTGTGTGCTTTGTTTGAAAACGGGGAAGGCCTGCGAAAGGTTCATTTTTCCTTTGCGAATACTAAGCCACCGTTAAAGTGGACCTAAAAAATTGAGGAATTTTATTATCTGGGGTCCAAAGAGGTTAAAAGAGACCGAAAAAATTGAAAGGCAATAAAAAGATATTCATGCCAAAAGGGGCCATCTAGGTTTTTGCACCAATTCTCCAAAGTTTGAGAATTTAGATTACCTCTAAAAGAAAATATATATGAGGGAGTTTGGTTGGAGAATTAAAACAGGTTTGCTCGTCCTTGAAATTCTTAAAAATGCGCTATATAGGTTTGGACGTTATTGGTGTGGAAATCATTTGACCTTGATTTGTTGATTTGCATAAGACGATGTCATCTAAATTCAACAATTTTTTACACCTAAGGATAGCTTTGATGTTCATTCGTTAGGAGTACACGTATGCATCGTGCACATATGATTGATTGAGTTGATTTACCTATCGAATGTGTTCACTCCCATTCATTCCGTTTTCATGGCTTGGTTGTTTTAGTCTAAATCCTTGGTGTGATTTTTTTCAAATGGTATCTATTTTTTTTGTACGAAAAATTGAAAAAAATCAAAAATAGTTTGTGTATTTTTTGTATACCGTGACACCCCGATTATGCTTGTTTGATTCATTCTTCTTATTTGTCTATTTGGGGACATCATAAAAATGGGGAGAAAGAATTATCTTATTTTGGGGGAGTTTGGGAGTGTTTTGAGACTTAACTTATGCTTATCATATATTGGTATCTATGTTTATCTCATTTCAAACTCGATACGTCACTTGGTATTTTTTCTTTATCTCATGTGTGTAGTTACTTCATTGATGATCTCTGAATTGCACACCCTGGTGAGAAAATATTTGAGATTCATGAATATTTAAAGAACAAACGATGAAGACTATTCATTTGTACCTTTTCCAGTTTTGGGTTCATGGGAGGGTAGATTTGTATAGGCAATTTCGTATTTGATAATTCGGATTTTTTATGTATGTACCGGCATAGACATAGGGGGAGATTTGTAAGGACATTTTTCTCATGTACAACATGTTACATTTGTGTATGTCGTACGCCGCTACATTTAGCACGTCACCCCAAGATCTCACTCGACGGCCTCAATCCGAATTTCGAGAATCAAGCTTTTATTATCTCCATCATGTGTCCCTTATTTGCCTCAACGACTTCACGTTCCATGATTTTAGGGACTTTATGCAAGTGGTACGCAAGAGAAGTCAAAACAGTGAAACAAGGCTTGATATGGAAGTTCAAGGGCAATTTGGTAATTTTACAGCCACTGTTTGGAGGACCGGTCAACTGTAAAGTTGAAGAGCTTGCCACAACGAAGATACTGGAAGAAACGGCACCTCAATCTGAGCTACGGTGAACAAGTTATGGCCTATTGAAAATGGAGATATTTACATTGAAAATACTAGGAATTTTTCTAAGTGTTTAGCCCCTGTTCCCTGCGAGTTTCCCCGAACCCAGCCCGAACCGGTTCGGGGGGGCGAACCGGTTCGCAGGGTACCCGAATCGGTTCGGGGTCCCTATACGCTGGATAGAATTTCTGTGTTTTAAATTGGTGGAACTCTTCATTTGTTTTCCTATTTAAACCACCTTCGGGGGAGTAGTTTTGCAAGACTTTGGAAGACATTTTTAAGAGTCCAAATACCTCTAGTCTTCATATTTTTTGAGTCCCAAGACTCATGTTTTGATTCACACAATTGCCAATCCTTTGTGAATCTTTTTGGTAACCCAAGAACACAACCTTGTGTTTGTTCAAACCTTTGTGGAGAGATCTTTGCATTCGAGGGTTGCGTGTCATTGTTGAGGGAGTCTCTACAAAGTTTATGGCTGCGTGTCATTGAGAAGTGTTGCGATTCTTCCTTTGTTGATTGGACTTAGGTTCATGTGGGTTCACTGCGTGTGGATTCATTGCTGACGACACCGACCGACGCCTGCGGGTATTCGTGTGTCACTGTATTTCATTGTAATCCGTGTAAGTTGTGATTTACTTATTATAGTGAAATAAAAGGTTTTGCCCTGTGATGATTTTTCCTTAACTTTTTGTCGCATGCTTTATTTATGGTTTGACACACACACACGTAGTTGTTTGTTTATGGGTTGTTTCTAAATAGACTCGAATTAAATAAGGGTTACTTGGAATCTTGCGAATTTAAATTTAAATCAAAATATTAAACTTTTACATACATCAACATAGACATCTATTTAAATTAAATAAATAAACAGAATTACAATTACAGGATATAAAACAAAGAACATATTGTATGTGATTAAAACAATCACTTGAGAAAATCTACCTGAAATTCCCTATTCTTGTATTTTGCTTTATTCGTCCTTTTTTTTAGAGAAATTCATCATGGTTGGTTTGGGGGATTGTCGCACTGAAGCGCTCTTGCAATAGTCGGTGACCGTTTCATTCTGTGAGGCAAACGCGTGTTGAATTTCTCGTCAGCACCATAGCGCAGCATATTATGTCTTAAGGAGAGATCAAATTTCGACTCGGTTAGATTTCTTCAAGTGATTGTTTTATAATACGTTCTTTTTTCTTTCCTTTGACTGTAATTATGTTTATTAATTTAATTTAAATTATTGTTTGTTTAGTGAATTTATATTTTTAACCCGAGAAACAACAACTTTCTCAACCCGAGATATATTTTACAAATGACCATGACTCAATCTTATCATTGAAATAACGATTTCCTCAGACGAGAGTTAAAAATTCGTACTTCATAATTTTTTGTCTTTGAAAATCAATATGGTTAAATATTAAATAGTCCCCAACATAAATTCATATTTTGTAAAAAAGATATTTATTTTTAGTTCAACCCATTTAGTACCTCAAACATCCATTTACATAATATTTTCTTATTTTTAAAGGCTTTCATCTTAGAATTGGAATGGTTTCTTATGGAGCCTCAAAATCTCAAGTCTTTACAAACTTTTTTCCTTGACCGTATTATCCCAAGAGAATTTGTGTCTGAAATTGACCAGTCGAGATAAGTTACCATACTAAATATATCTCAGAGTCTATTATTGTTGTTTAGTATAAATTTTTACTACACAAACATATTAACGATAAATATTAAAAAGAATTCCAATAGAATGGTTAGTGTTGTGTGAAGATTTTGATTTTAATTATTTTTCACAAAACATTAGAAATTTGCAACCAAAAACAATGAACAACAAAATTATATAAAATAAAAAGACTTATTATTGATTTTGAAATTTGCATTAGAATTAATTCATTTGTCCAAACATTGTCGAAAAATTCAATCCATTTCTCAATGTCTGGATTATAAGAGAAACTTGTGGGGAATTATCATATTTTACAAATGGACGACATGGCCAATCTAGATGGGGTTATTCACGGAATCGGACGGCTATTAATCCCAAAATCCGTACAACAAGATTTCAATAACTGGATCAGGGGATAAATTGAGACTTGAATTACCATACCATAGCCAAGTCTCTATGATTCAATATTGGTCAAGGTTCAGGTCAATTGCCAAATCGCACACACCGATGAAAAGTTCCCCGACCATCACAAGTTATGTTAAGAGATCTTCATCCCGAGCACGGACGTAGCCAGGAATTCTTGTTAATGGGGGCTAATTCAGCGGTGATTTTCGGGGGTCCAGGGGCGAGAGCCCCCGAGCCGAATTTTTTGAGGTTATTTTTGAGTATTCGACAAAAATAACGTAATTTATTTAGTCTAATGAAAGGAGAAATAAATATTTAAATGAATATTTCGGCCTCAAATTTAAACCAACAATATCCTTAATTATCCACTAAAATTAGTCCTAAAATAAAAACTAGCAACAACTTTAAAGAAAGCTCTAACAAACATTAACATGAATTAACTGTTAAAATACAAAATTCAACCATAAAAATTTCAGCCCCAAAATTCAACCATAAAATTTAGCAACTTTATCCCTAAAATTCAACACTAAAATTTCAACCCTAAAATTAAACCTCAAAATTTCAGCAATCAATATGCAATTAATAAGCAATAAATTTATACAATTAATGAATTTCAGCAATCATATAATAACTGTTAAAACACAAAATTCAACCATAAAAAATTCAACCCTAAAATTCAACAATTTTATCCTTAACATTCAACCATAAATGTCAGCACTAATTTACAACAATTTTATCCCTAAAATACACCAATTAATAAGCAATAAATTTCACCAATTTTATCCCTAAAATACACCAATTAATAAATTTCAGCAATCATAGAATAATATTTATTTATAAAAAATTAAATAATTAAGTTAAAATTTTACAAATGCCGCTACTCTTAAATTTCAGCAATCATAGCCGCTACTTGTTTGTTACTGCTTGCTTCATGCTGACTCAACTTACAGTGAGAATAATGCTTACTAATTTAATGGAAATTAATGAAATAATAATGGAGTGAGGAGAAGTTATTGAGAGAAGAAGAGAATGGAACTAGGAAGAAAAAAGGGAAAGGCTAAAAATGGTGTGAGTTTTTGTCAAAGTGGGTATTTTGTTTCAAATAGGGTTTTAAGTTAAAGGTTTAAGGTATTTATAGTTTTTTCCCTACATTTTATAAAAATTCAATTTTTACCTACAAAAATAATTTTTTTTTAAAACATGGGGGCTTGAGCCCCCACAAGCCCCCACCTGGCTCCATCCCTGGTCCCGAGGTAGGTTTACAAACGTTGTTACCTAATATTTTTTTTTTGCCACACCTCGAACTTATAGACACACAAATGTAGTTTCAATGTTAAAGTTTGAATGGCCTTAGCTTTTTGCACACCCAAATGTTCAAAAAATGGATAAAACATAGTTGTTGGGTTTAATCTTCGTGAAACCTAACTAAGAATGCATTCACTAGAGATGAACACCCTTAAATGATATGAATGTTTCACCATCATCTTCTTGCACAGGATATAACCAGTTTTAATAGGCCCACATGGGGAATGAGGATTCCAGTTGTTAGGGTGATTAGATCGTGACCATCACCGGCAATCCCATTTAGTCTCCGTAGAGTTCAAGAATGGGTGGTATTGAGTCTATCCCTATTTGAACCATTACATGCTCACCGCTATTTCTTGTGCCGAGTTTTACTTGGTGTTTAGTTTTAACTCTTAAGTTTGATGCATTTAGACATAAGATGTATCAAATAGTATTTATTTTTTGAAAGAGTGTTTTTACTTAAACCTAAATATTCTATCAACAACCCCTTGTTTCTATTTGTACTTAATGAGGTAAACCAAATAAGAAATTGACCATTGTAACATTGTTATAAAACTCACGCATAACATAAACAAAGGAACTGACAGTTAACACCTGACCTATCTATCTCAGATGGAACTCTAAGGATTGCACATACATTAAACAGACGATTTCTATCTCAGTTAAAAAAAACAGTAAATACAAATTGAAACAACATATGCGATGTCCGTGAAATAAAAAAAAATAGCCGAAAATCATTCCCAACCAAAACAGGAAGAAAAATTAGCGAAATAGTCATTCAAGACAACAAGTCATATTTGAGAAGCTCCTATCTACGATTTTACAAGCCAGTGACCGTTCTTCATCATCGCACCTGTATAATGGATAAATAAGGATTCAACCAATTAGTAAGTCAATCAAATATATCAAATATTAATTAGAAATATACTAGATGTCAAGAAAATATATAATACTAACTTTTTTTTATTTGTAACAATAGGAATTAACCGGAAGTGACAATAATTGTGGCAAATTCATTGTCCCTCATCCAATCATTTGACAGTGGCAGTAATTCTGGTACAAAAAATGAGAAAGAATATCAGGAAATTGAACAAGAGGATAAAATAGAATGGGATTGTACATATCACTTTTTTACCAAAATGGTAGGACTCAATTAAGACAAAATTATTAATACTAAATATGTATTACAAGACATATACTGTTTGTGTATTTGATTTGTAGGTATTTTATTCACGAGATGAGTGAACCGAGTGGTGAAAATTTGTTAAAAAAACTTGTGGATTAGTTGTGTGAATTAAAGAAAAATAGTTTTACATGGGCATTAGGTTGTTTAATGGATGTTTTACGCCAGTCTGCAACCCCTTTCGTAATTGTCACAGTTAGAAAGTTGGCATTTAAAAATGTCGTAGAAAAAATATTTCTCGAAACAACACATTTTCTTTGTTCATGACACATATCAAACAACATTGAAACACATGTCAAGAGACTATTCAAAACAACACAGGAGTGGGAACTTTTTTTACAAGGCTTTCATGTGGTGATAAAGGAAGACACGTGAGAGTTATTTTATGTTGCACTTCATAATTTTAAAGTCCTCTATGCTCAATTTGGTGGTCTATTCGAGTATATTGATGATACATGGCTTTTAGTCTACAAAGAGAGGTTTGTAGCCCCTTGGACAAATAAGTTAATGCATTTTGGTAATGTCACAACAAATAGAGTTGAATCTTAACATGCATCATTAAGGAGATATTTAGGTTCAGCATGTGGAAACCTCATAACTAACTTAAAAATGATGTACAGTCTCCTTATATCTCAGCATGTAGCTATTAAAGCTTCATTTAATAGATCGTTAAACTCGAATATGCATTCACATTGCATTGCTAATTTTTATCGGATAAGGGGGTTTGTTTCAAGCATTGCACTCTAGATCATTTATGAAGAAAGAAATAGAGGCTTTAATGTGGGTATTGACATGTTTAGTTGTGGTTATGTGTTGAAGCGCACACATGGCCTTCCTTGTGCACATGAGATTATAGAATACCAGCATGAAGGTAGGGGCATCCTGTTATCATCCATCCATCCACATTGGAGGAAACTTAATGACATTCCAGGAAAATCACTTGATTGTGACATGCAACTAGCATTATTTAGAGAGAGATTTTCTAGTGAAACTAAGGAGCAAAAATGTATGATGATGAAATACATACGAGAGGTCAGTAATTTCTTAAGAGTTTTTTTTACTGAAACACATAAAATATGTCTATTTAATTCATCGTATATTTTACTAATCAGTAATCCAGCATCCACTAATATGGCACCTCATTCGAAGAATAAATTCTCCAAGGGCAGACCAAGAAAAAAGACAAAGAGAGCGTCATTAAAAGAAGATTGCAGTATTAAAAGGGATCCATCTTCATTTGAATATGCGAAGATGAAAGAGGAGCGACAAAGCAAACATTCAGTCATAAATCCTAACCCTTTGAAAAAATTGTCGGTGAGGGAAAAAAGACTATTTATGGCCTAAACATGACTAATGAGAACTACTATGAATCAATTCTAAATGAATTTGATCCAAAGATTGTGGAACTAGTTATTAACGAATTTTCAAATGTTGCTGCGGATGGCCACTGCGGATATAGGTGTTGTGCTAAATTATTACATTTGAGTCCAAATCATGTTTGGATGATTGTGCGATGTCAAATGTTCGTTGAGCTACAAGATCATATGGAATTTCACTTGAATATGTTGGGTGGTGACCAAACGTACAACGATGTGGAGGAGGCATTAGATTTTTTTAGTACAAATTTTATCCATCGTCTATATTGGATGCAATTTCCTGTAATGGGTTGCTTGTTTGCTTGTGCATTCAACTGTGTTATTTATGTTCATTATCATAATATCACTTATTTACCACTAAGGAGATGAACAATCGGTGAAGTTGCGCATATAGTTCCATTCGTGTTGTATAATAATAATAATCATTTCATGAAAGTTAGTCTTAAGGAAGGAGCTCCAATGCCACATTTTTTCCAGGGTGGGAATTTCATGGGTACATGGATGTTGAGCGGTGGGTAAATAGGGTGAGTGATTTAATTAAGGGTAAAGTACTCTTAGTTCCCTCATAAACAAATTTTAAACCCTAAAGTAGTTTTGACAAATTCTAAACACTGTCCACTGATTCGCTTCTTATAAAAGTCCATGCTAGTTGCATGACAAGTCGACCTAATAGCAAATTGTCCTTAAATATTTAAAAATTGTCAGCAAGGGACCTAAGTGTAAATTCCCTTTAATTAATAAGTGGGATATAATTATTGGTTATTCATCATTGGATATGAAAATAGGTATTGTCAAAGGTATTCTCTCTACAACGAAAATAATATTATATTGTCAATTACGTTATTTTTATCATTTCTTTTATTTTTTTCAATTTCATCTAAAATCGGATCATTATTTGCAACAGCAAAATGGAGATTCGATCATATCTTGTGCGATTAACTTAATATGTTTTCATATTAACTGGGGTATGGAGAAACCCATAACCATTACTTTCATGTGTTTTAGAAATATTTTTATTTATTCTCATATATTTGTGCTTCTTTCTACAGGGGAACAATCACAACAAAGTGTATTTCGAATTTCTCTCATAGAAAATTTCTTATCAAAACTAGTCAACATTTGAATGGATTTTTTATTTGTTTTATGAATGATTTTTTTGTCAGTTTTACGAATGAATTTTTTTGTTAGTAAGTGAACTTTATTATTAAATAAACTATGCATATCATTTCTTTTCATCATGCAATTCACATTCCATATAGAGCATTTATATTTTGTTTCTCATCAGTCAATCCACATTCTATATATGATAATTGATAGGTTTTACAGATTCATCCACCCACCTTCACAAACAGTGAAAGGTGAAAAAGAATCAAAGATTCTTTTACTTTGTGCTGAAAAATAAAATTCAAAGAAAAAGAAAAAGAAAAGAATATTAAATGAACTATACATACATACATATATATATATATATATATATATATATATATATATATATACATACATATATATATATATATATATATATATATATATATATATATATATATATGATGCCTAAGAAATTTACCTTTGCTTTGTGCTGAAAAAGTTTCCATCTTGTTGTACAACGGACGCTAGTAGCTTCGAGTCCAATGACTTGATGCAATCACTTCAATACGTCGAACTGTGTACATTGCCAGATCTGAATATAAAATATACAACCCAGAACATAGCTAGAAATTAGTGAGAAAAATAGATATGTCTGAAGTTGATAGTGTCTGAAATGCGTCGATCTGTGTAAAAGCCCATTTTTTTCTTTCTCTACACACCATCAGTGATGGTCTACTGAATACATTTCCACCAAAAAATATGGGGTTAGTAAAGGCTCGGTTTCTTAACAGGTAAAAGGGGTTCAAATAAGAGCACAATTTTCAAATGATTAAGAGGCTAACAATTTTTTCTCTCAGTGATTAAGATATCAACGTATCTCTGAAGTCTAAATCTGAAATATCAATCAGTCTAAATACATTCATTCAAATATCCATTTAAATATAAAAACAAACATATTTTTCAAATTAAAATTTCTGATTTCTAACTTCATATTCAGACTTTAGATTCAGAAGATAGAACAAACGCAACCTTAGATTCAGAGGATTGAAGCTTAAAGTTGAAGCTATTATAGTCGAGTCATATATGTGTCTTGTGAAATATTAATTTGGTCATGCGTGTCCAATTCATGTATTTTTTGAATATGGTCGGTAACCTTTAACATTTCTCCCCCTTTGAAGGATGCTAAACTATAACTCCTAGGAGTTCTATTTTTGATATGCTAAAGGTTTTCTTTGTGATCCATTCTCATATACTTGATGTAATTTTTATGATTATTTTGGTTAAGTATTTAAATGTTTACATTTTTCCCTTATTGTACCACCATGTGCTTTGCCGTATTTCTCAAGTTCAACTATGAATATAAGGCCATACATTATCAGGACGAACATTATGTGGTGATTGTGGATTTAATGTCCTAACTTTTTTTGGCACCATATTTTCTTAAATTAGATGAACAAGTTAATGCTATATCATCTTGTCCCAAACTAACTTTTACCGAAACTGACCAAACAAATTGTTAAGTTTCTTCCAAGTAAAACTCGAAGTTTATTTTTCCCCTTTTGCTTGTCCTAGATCGTAATTAGATTTTTTTCATTAGAAGGAGGATGGCATTGATATCAACGTAATAATTATTCAATCATCAAAATATTTTTTTCTTCTGCCGATTAAGTTGATAGCATTAGTCAGGAGATTCCCTTGAATTCATTTATGTTAAATTTTCCAACCAAAATAATATTTCCCTCTTGTGTTTATCCTTGATTGCATCCAAGTTTACATTTAAGGCGAGGGTGACTTGGTTATTAATGGGCTAACTAGAATGTTCTCAAAAAAACTTCTTTAATTATCCAAACATGTAACAATTATCAATCCACACTAATCCTTGAACTAATTTGTACACAATTTAATAAACTAGTTAACTTTTTCCCTCTTATGTTTTTCCTAGAACGTCTCCATGTTCTACATTATGATGAGGGGGACTTTGAAAATGCCTTTTTTCTTGACCATATGCTCATCACTTTCTAAATTATGATTTTTTGAACTTTTATTACGTTCTTTCGTGATAAACTTTTGTTGTAAACGTTTTCTAGCATATAGTTAAAATTGACTAAGACTTATCAGGTCATTTATAGTCATGATAGGTCTCAGCATTGATCTTTTCAGACTAGGATTGATTTCCTCATACTTTTATCATAAGGATGAGTAGAACTTTAGTTGTGTATATCTTTTTCAAGATCCGTCCCTAAGATAAGCCATAGTCTAAGAAATACTTTTGAGTTCAGACACCAAAGTATTTTCCTTTTTATTTCATAAATGAGGTTTCGATCATAAGAAGAAGGACACGATACAAATCAAATTGGCAGACTATGGGTGTTATTTATGTTTATAATCATCTAGGGGGAAATTTACATCGCATAAGAAACTCTTATTTACAGAATCCCTCTCCATATCCCTAATTACATTCTCCATTATCGTTGGATCCATCGCATGATTCTCCATCCTTCGAATTTTTAACTTCCTTTTTTATTGGATTGTCATTTATGGAGACCCTTGACGTTTGTTTTTCTTCCGAGGATAAACGTTTTGTCTCACAAACATGTTCACCTCACCTTACTTGATAAGCTTGTCAATATCATCCTTGAGAGAACAACAGTTATTAGTAACATGGCCATCATCCTTATGAAATTGGTAGCAGTTATTTTCCTTTCTATTTTTCGATGGGGACCTCAGTTTTCCTGGCCATTTGAGGTCTTCCACATCCTTAATATCATTCAATATGTGGCGAATCCCTGTAGTGATGGGTGTATAATTAGTGAAGTTTCCCAGAGACTTCTTTCCACCTTTTTCTCTATCTTTACTCTGAGAGGACTTTCCTGACCCAACTTGTATTAACTCTTCTCTCTTGGTTTCCATCGTTTCTTTGACTTTAATGGACTTTTTGGCCTCTGTCAAAATTTTATTCATTAGGGTAGGAGGGTGTTTTGATATTTCCCAGTTTAGTTGTTCAAGTAGGGGCCCATTGTTGACGTTTGAAATGAATTTTTTTTCATCATAGCCAATAACTTCAATCTTTTCCTTATTGAACTTGGAGATGAAGTCTCAGAGAGTTTGCATTTTCTTCTTTCAGACATTAATGAGGTAGGTAATCCTCTTAACTGTTTTTAGGCCGACGAAAAAATTATTAATAAACTTATCGTAAGTCTTTGAAGCTTATGATATGACCCTTATCCAAACTTTTGTACGACATATGTGTTTCCCCTTTGAGAGTGGAAGAAAATGCTTTGCATATTATGCCTTATGGCACTAAATAAATATCTATAGATGATTGGTAGATTTATACATGATGAATGGGGTTTGCTCTTGTAATACCTTAGTGTCATCTCTGGAGTTTTAAACTTTGTGTGAGTGGGATAACTTATTATTTCTAGTAAATAGGTAGGAACCACGTCGGATTCTTCTTGTATGATAAGAATGGTCATGTGTTCTTGGATAATACTCATCCCCTACGTCTTCTTCCTCATTTTTCACTGGAACATAGTCACTCGTATGATCCTTTTCATACCTCAATTCGAGATGATGGGATCCTTCTATAGTTTTGTGTCTCACCCCTAATTGTTTAGTTTTCTCTGATCATTAAGTATCTCCATCAATGATTTTAGGCAACCCATAATCCCCCAAATATAAGGTTTATTAATTCCCTCTAATGTTTGTCCTGCCAATGTTTTAGTAAAAGCCAACATTTACGATTGCATCTTCTCTCAATTTTCTATCATCATTTTCAATGCTCCGATAAACTCCGCCATATTTGAAAGTGGTGTACTTCTTGAAGCAATCATCTTAGTGAGAACCGGGGCGGGTAAGTCCGATGATAGTTTTCAATCATAAATTTGATTTTTTATAAGGAATTGAACCAAAAAATTACTAGGTAGTAGAGTGAACACTAACGTTTTATAAATTTTTCTAATGTTTGCCCATAATTCCCATATATAGTCAATAAATAGAATTTGCGATGAGTCATTGATTAAGTAGTTAATGGGTATGAAGATGAAAAGAATATGCAGTAAATAAGTATAAAAAATAAGATCAACATATATATTTAATTGGTTCAGCCAACTGGCCTACATCGAGTGTCGCGTAACTCATTCTTCATTGTATTAAAAGTGTTAAAAGTTACAATTTTGGTATTTTATCTCTCTAATAGTATTTTGATAGATTTTAATTGCAATTTACAATGAGATTACTTTTTCTACAAGTTAGAATGTATAATCGTATTAATAGGGGGCCTGGGGTGTAATGTGCACTTAAAGTCACATGCTGAATGTGGATTTATTTGATCCTCTTAATTTGTGAGACATGTCCATCTATAACAGTATGCTATGTGTGATTATTATTTCCATGTGCAGTGTTATGATGTGGATAAACCTGTATAGACTTGAAATGTTTGAAATTCCCAGTATAGTGAAATGTGCACATTCTTATTCGTCTTCTATAAAAATGGCAACATAAAATGCATAGTATGGTGAATTTCACACATTCTTATTCGTCTTATGTAAAATGGTTGACACTTCGGGCAGACCTTGGATGAGTATTAGACTAATCTAGCGTGTGCATGAGGTAGGCATTATTTTAATTTGAGGGGCCAAAATGTATTTTATGTATATGAGTACTTCTTGGATCATCATTTATGTTAGTTAAGGTTCCAAGACTAAGGAGGGAAATGTGTGATACATGTAGGTTTAGAAAATATCTAGTTGCATATTTATTATCGGGGCCGGTTTTATATGAGGAATATATTTACTCGTGCATGTATTTCACATGTCTTAAAAACAAGTCTTATGTATGTAACTTTGTTGGGAAACTAGAATCCTGCATCTAAAGTAAGTTGTGACCACGACACTTTGACGCAAAGCCCCAAGTGTTTCATGTTTGAACGCAATAACAGTGACACCATTAAATGGGAGTCCTCTTGTGACACCCCGACTAATTAAATACCGGCTAGCTACTCCTTTATTAAATCAATACAAAATGCTAAGTTGGTTCAGTTAATAGCATCACTGTCGAAAACATTTGAATGATTACTAACCACCTAGTATTTAAAAATTAAGTTGTCAAATTTTAAATTAAATCCGATTAACATGCGATAAATGAAATGTAAAAGAATAACATCACCATATACCATAAAGTCCCAATGAAGTAACCAACATATTATAATAAGTCTGGAGGAAATACTCCTCACAACAATCCCAATATGGAAATAAAAGAAACAAGTCTGCATCCTGAATTAATTACAAACCCAAGTCTGAATAACTGAAATATAAAATGTCTCTAAAGGAAATGGGCGACATGCCCTTCAAATATTAAAACTGAATATGGAGTCAAGACAAAAGAAGCGTCTACTAGCAAGGCCCTCTAGCTTCCACAAATAGCTACAGCTCGTCACCTGAATGGAAATCCTATGCATGGTGTCCTTGTGGCTGGGCACCTAAAAAGGTTTTTACAAAGAGTAGATTTGAAAGCAAACGGGTCAGAGCCCGAAAGTTGAGAGTATTTTAAAAACAGCAAGTGCTTTAATAACATTAAAATAATGAATGCAAAATACATGTTAGGACGTTCACTCACATGGAATACTCACCTCTCGACTACTTGTGCACTCCTAACGTACCGTACCCATCTCAGTGATATACATATCAAACCAAACCGTTATAAGTTCTAACCATTCTACTCGATTCACAATATAAATACCCAATGTTATCACTTAAACAGATAGCTTTACTTAGACTCGGATTCTCAATTATTTGCATTTTCAATGTACTGGAGGTTATCCCCTTATTTATCTTCTCAAGGAGTTACTATAAATTATTCTCACAATTAAACATAACAATTATGTTCATTTAACTATATATTATTCACATCATAAATATACGATACAAGAACCCCGAGGCTAAGCTGCGGTGCACACATACTCTATTATCCATCCCGGTACATCACGTACATAAGGATTACAAATTCCGAATATCTCAGGAATTGTTTGAATAAGCACAACACACCAAAAATGGAGGCGAACATAATTCAACATATCCATGAGTCACGTACATACCTACGCTCCACAGTCAACTGACTTATTAACTCACAAATAAGTCATTCTAGCATTATGTTCTTAAGGTACCAATCTAAGTCCGGGCACACAAGGATTAGAGGGCCCTAAGCGAACGTAAACCTCCCGTGATAGCAAGTATGGTAGGTATGTCATACACATAAAAAACATATACATATACTAAGCATGCACACCTCTTAGTAATTATCATAATTTATTAGTGGTATACTTCTCATTCTTATACCAATACACGTGTTCCCGGTTTATATATACACATCATCCATTATACTCACGTCGTAATTAGTTATTCGTGTCCTAACCCAAAATTACCATTTAGTTCAAATCATTCTTCCATATTTTACTCCCCAATATATCCCGAATATCCCAGCTATATTAATTAGTCATCAAGGTAATGTTATCTCTACCATTAAACAAAGTTACGGGACACTAGAAATCAAACCAGGCCAAAAAGGCCAAACTGTCAACTCTTTAGAAGTCTCGTTCGAACGAGGCTAGTTCGAACGAGAGTTCGTTCGAACGAAGTGGGCATCTAACGAGATCTCGTTCGAACGAACATCCCACTCGTTAGAAGGCTAACTTTCAACTCGTTAGAAGCTCGTTCGAACGACCTGGGCAAGTCTTCTAACGAGGTGACAGTTTCGAGCCCTGAAATCCCCTATTTCATTTTTCCCAATTTTCTTCACCTCTAATCTCATCTAAACGTTATTCCAACAGTATTTTAAGGTTTCTAATCATCCCCAAACATACTGAATCGTATCACAACATTTATATGGGGTCAAATCATTCTAAACCACATCTAATCATCAATTCTCCCCAATTTTCCCCAAATCCCATGAACATGAACCCTAGAAAATTAAAGTCATCCAAAGACATAATTAAATCTGTTTTTGTGGTATAAAAGATGCAATTCTATCAGAATAATCACCCAAAAAAAATTCTACATGCAATCTCTTTATAAAAAGTAAACTTCTAAATCCAATTCAATGGGTTTTTATCAATCTCCCAAAACAAATGAAATTTTCATAAATTCCTACACATGGAAGAAACATTCGTTGCGATTAACGTAATTAAATCACTTGCCTCTGATCTTTCTCTGAATTTGATGTTGAATTGATGAAGGTTGGTCTCTCCCTTTCTCTTTCTCTGCAGAATTCTCCTTCCTCTCTCTCTCTACTAGTTTTTCTCCAAGATGACAATGGTGGTTTAGATGTTGCCTTAGGAAACTCTTAGAACTTTTTCCAATAACTCCCGTAGCCCATTAAGTCATTTAGTGTTGTTAGTGTGTTTAGTGGGTAAAGACTAAATCAGATTTTAACCTCTAATTTTCGTGGGTTTTAATTCCCAAAATTTTGAAATTACCAAACTACCCTTTTTGGTTGCCGGTATGGCCTAAAAATGCCCCGGGACCCAAACTAAACCCCCGGCTAGTGTTTTCTGACTATTTCGACCCTTCCGGACACGTTGGCGCACTCAAAATGACCATATGGTTGATAGAAATAAAATTCACTTTTTAATTCAAATAATTACATTTCTGACGCGAATGTCAGACGTGTCCCAACAAAATTTCTAAATTGTCGTATTTCAATTTCACGAAAAATTCAATATATTCAATAGTCATATATTGCCATATATACACATTATAATCAAATACCAACTCACATCTCGTTAGTAATTTATCCGGATTAATTCTCAATTAATTCACATTTAATTTAATTAATCCCATAAATAAATATCGATAAAAATGTGGGGTATTACACCTCTTAGGTGGGGATTTGGAATGAGAAGGTGTATAGCTATACTGCAGTGGTGGTATGCCATGTCGCAAATGCGACTGAGATCAAGGATTAGTGTTCTCAACCCTATCCCTAAATACTATTATATATGATTATTAGATGTGGGAAAACGATTTGGAAAGTATGTTTAGTCTCCCAGAACATGTTCTATTTATATTCGCTAATAGTGTAATAAATTTAAGAGAAGGTAATTTTGGATATATAAGGCAGTGTTTCAGAAGAGTTTTGTAGAAAGAAAATATTTAATCTCACTAAACAAATTTGATTATTGTTGGATGACATTGTTGGGTTTAGTTTGGGAGCTTGGTAATCACTTTAAGGTTAGAACTAGATGTGAGGGTTACCCTACTTTTTTAATATCTTTCCTTGCATTTTTGGATTCAACGGGTAGGGAAATTTCTCTAGTTTTAAATTTTGAAATTTTTGCATATTTATTTTTGCACACATATTGATTTAGATAGTGTCCATACATGCTACATATGCAATTTTCCCTACTAGACCATATGGAAAACATATCAAATGAAGTGAACTTCCTAGGAATTTCAGAATATAAGAATTGATTTTATGAAAGAAAATGTATTAAAAATGTTAATATTTTAATAACTGGGGATAATCAAGAATAATTTTGTATTTTTGGAAAAATTACTTATTTAAATATTTGTAATTCTATGAAAATATTTTGGAATATTTTCAAAATGAATGTCATGTTTAAATTGGGGAAACTCATGCATGTTCTAATGTTAATAAATGTTGTTTAGCATTTAGTTTGGGTAAAAATGCTAAATCTTAATAATAATTGTGATTTTTAATATGATTTATTTACATTGCCAAATGTCATTTTAAATGACATAAATTATGAAATGGTCACCAAAGTCATGGAAATTTTGATATTCCCAATTGTATAAGTTTCACATAAAGACTAATTTTTACGCCTAGATGTAGGTTGACTCCATATCTAATTTTTTATGTGCACCCATAATAATGTGCCTTTTGTGAAGAAGAAAGGGGGGTTTAATTGGTTGTTCAGAGTCGCAACTTTGTTTTATATAATACAAACAAAAAGTTTGGGGATAATCTTAAGGTAGTTTTTTAAATCCTCGATTAGTGAAGGGGTTCTTGTTATGTGGGTTAGTGAATCGGGTTATGAGCGGGGACGGAGATAAGCACACCACTTTTACTGTATGATTCCTTAATTCTATGCTTATTGATACCATTTACACTAATTATTAATTTTTTAGTCATTTTCAGAATTTGTTAAGAGGCCCTAGCTTGAAGGTTCCTCTAAAATATGTAGATTGGTGCTTAGTTTGGAAAATGGTATAAGTGAAAGTAGTGGGAACATCATTCAACTGATGCAGATACATAAGGGGCATGTGTGTGACTTTGTGCCTTGTATACCGGTAACCATTAATGTAAGAGTAGATGTGAAAGAAATCTTATCTTTAAGATTGTTTGATATCCCATTCGAGGTTTTAGGAGAAATAGAAAGATGAGATATGGGTGCCTCTATATTATTTTATTAGTATTTATGTATTTGCACATTTTTATGCATTTGAGCATTAATAATGATACTTGAGAGATCACATTTTGAGATAGTTTGATATCTCGTTATAATTACATAGTTGTAATGGATGAAAGTTAAGACATGGATGCATCTCGATGGAGACAACATATGAAGAGAAATATTATTGAGGGTTGAGCTCATGAGAAATATTCGATATTGCGCCTACATACCCAAGAGGATTTGAGATCAATATCTACAAAGATCGACCGTACACATGTTCAAACGTGATGTGTGTGTAAGTGTAGGACTTGGGTTATGAGGGGTGGGGATGGTGTATGGAATATCAGAATAGGAGTGAATCCTAAGATGTTTGATATTGACACATAACCTTATAATAGTTGGGTGGTTACTATATGGAAGGCATTTTTCTTCCACTAGTTTGAAGGTGTAAAACTTGGAGGATTTGGACTAACAAGTGGGGAGGTTACTTCAAGGATGTAATGTTCTATTGTTGAGAACAATATCAATGCACTACATCTTGGTATTCGGATGGATGAGGAAAAGTCGGGTGAGTTTAGGACTGGGGATTGATGAATCCTCAGTAGTTAAACCTTAATAGACGCATTATAAGGCTTGGGCTTCACAAGTTAAGATCGGTATAGCACCCACGTATCTAAGGAAACTTGCGATCTAAAACTACATAGTTCTAATAAATGGTAGATATTTAAGGGTTCATGGAATGGGATAAAAGGTATACAAGGAGCAACATTACGGTATTTATATATTCTAGTCCTTAATAAATCATTTATGTTTTGTTGGATTGATATATTTATATTTTAAGAAATAATGTCGATCAAATACTGATTTTTGAAAAGTATTTGTATGAAAACAAATACTTGAGGTGTTTCCAAAACACAAACTCTAGGTGTTGCCACATTGAAGGGATTAGTTCTCTCGAAGAATACAAAGTTTTTGGTTGACACAACATAATGGCACTTTCCTAATTGAAAAGTATTTTTTCATTTTTTGTATTTTGTAATAAAGGTAATTGGTTTGTATTTGTTTAATATATGAGCATGTCAATACAGTACACAAATTGAGGTGCTAGATTGGAAATCATACTTTTGAAATATAAATGTTGTAAATTGCATACCCGATCCATAAATGAGGGCCAAGCTAATGAAGATAAATATGTATGTATAGTTTATCAAAGTAAATTTATTTGGGGTTTGCTCCAAAATGTAATACCCCGTACTTTTATTGGTATTTAAATTACTTGAGTGGATGTAATTTAATACTCGGAGAAATGATTTCATAAATTAAGTGAATGGATAAAATATTAACTAGCGAGTTTTGGATTATTTTATACCATGTTGTGGTTCGGAAAAGCGACAAGTAATAAATTTTTACTCGAAAAATACGCGCGGAGTTGTATTGCATTCAAAGGATGCATTTTTTATAAGTGACTCGGATGGGGATTTTGAGTGCACGGTTGTGTGACACCCCGCCTAATTAAATATCAGGTGATCAGTCATTTATCGAGTGACGGTGGATTCAGTCAGGGCTATTAAAGCCAATAGTGTATTCCTTATGGTCAGAGGAGCTAAGGAAAGAATGAGGGTGACCATCAGGGTTGAGACTACCAGGGTTAGAGATAAGGATAATCCTAATACGGTCAGTATGGATGGAGATAAGTGGATTATATGGAGAGATATTTTATGTGGAGAGTAAGGCCCTATGTAGTGATTTTTCCTGAAGCGAATAAAAGGACAAGAGTATGGTGCCTAGCAGGGGCAATGATTAAGATAGTTTGGTTCGGTTCGGATAAGCATGTCTTGTCCGAGAACCATTTGAGTAGACAAGGTGATTGGCAAGGTTGAAATATGAGTTTTAACCTCGCGTGCATGAGGCCTGCTTTATGTGACACGAGCGAGTCACGTTATTTTGATTAGCACTAGATTCGCGTGCGGGATAAGTTTAGTGGTTTTGTCGACAACATTATTATGTGTATGCACTTTTCATTGTGTAGTGGGGTTATCTTTGGTTTCATCCGCAAGGGAGCTGGTGTAGGCGGTAGGAATATATTTTATTGGAATTACTCGTTTTAGTGATGTGTTATACGAGTATGATATTATCCTGAGTATAGACTGGTTAGAATGATAGTGGGTTGATATGATAAGGCTATCGTGTTTGCTGTTCTAAGGCAGGATGTGTTGTTTTTGTGATGCATCACCTGAAAGAGGATCGAGCTCGCATTTATATTATATTATGATAGAGACTTCGAAGAGTATAGTTTTCTCATCATGGTTGATCCCGATGTGTAGGGACTATACTGATATGATTCGGGGTACATTGGATTTACTATCGAGTGGAGAGATTTAGCTCGTTATTATGTTTAGAGGTCAGGACTTGGTGATAGAGAGAGCTCATAGTTATATCACTCCTTTAGAGATGTGGGAGTTGAGATTTATACTTATATGTTCGGGGACAAGATTTTTGAGAGTCCCAATTATGTATTTGAAGTTTATAGAATTAGATTACTGCCAATGCTGAGTGATAGTGCATTAGGGAAAGTTCCTTGTTTGAATGATAATGTGGGATGAGATACGCATGGACCTTGATAAACGTCATGAGTAGAGAGACATTGATGGATGTTGGGGCATAAATTTGAAAGTTAATCGATGAAAGTGTAGAGAAAACACTCAAAGATGGGAGCTATTATATACTATAAGGCCAGTCGTTTCGTGAGAGAGCACTAGAAATATTTTTTTCTCACCACGAGTTGAAGAGTGGAATGATGTTAAGGAGAATTAAATTCCGATTTATGGGTTGATTGAGAATACCCGTGTGTTCTATACACGTCGAGAATGCGAGGATAGTTTTGAGAAAAACATGTTAAGTGTGTGACGTTTGTGATGTTTATGCCAATCTGCACGGATTATAGGGTGTATGGGCGCCCTAGTTAGTTGATTTCAAAAATCATTCAAGAGTAAAAGGTAAGTGGAAGTAAATGTGTGGAATATATGCAAGTGGGTCAGTTATAAACAAAGATGGAATGGAAGGATGGATTAAACAACGTGTGAGAAAGAAAATAATCCAAGTATATATGTGCAAAGAGAGCTAACACACCCGAGAGAGGTTGAAAGGTTGTGCGATGCCATTTAAAAGGATATCTCTTGAGAAGAGGAAAATCCAATTATTGTGCGAAAGTATAACGGAGCCTTACTCCGTCGAATGATGAGGGTGGCTTGCGCGTAAATAGAATGTTAATGTCTATAAGGTAAAAGGGATTTGAAGTGCGCATTGTGGAGAAAAGTGCATGGCCCATGATTTTGGAATACCCGGGGGAAAAAAGGGGAGTATAAAGTACCACCTAATGTGAGATATTATAAGTGGGAATTGGTGTTAGGTGAGACGTAGTGAGATTTTATCTGAGTGCACCACTCATGGATGGAAATAGGTTGATGTGACCAAACCATTATTTGAAAAGAAGGTGATCGAGCGGTAAAAGTGGGTTCGTGTGAAGACACAATCGTTGTGTGTTTCGCCACCGCGATGCAAAAACCTAAACTACGACTACACTTGCGAGGCAAGTATAGTGGTAAGTCGGGTATAGTAAGAAATCCTCAGGGAGTGATTGAATTTTAGATGTTAATTGCCTTAAAACTTCAAGAATAAAAGTGTAAAATAAATAAATGAAAAGGTGATGGTTGGGAATGATGACAAAAGAGAAAAAGGAAGAAGTTAACCCTATACTACAATTAATAAAACGAGAGTCGGGATCGCATCCCCACCATGGGCTAAACAACTAATAATTATAATTTTGGTTCGAAATCAATTAATCGAGCATTTTCAATTAAGAATAAACATCACACAATAAGGGATTTAACCCAAATTTGCGAGATTAAACATTTAATCAAAAATGGTCACACGCGAATTAAATTCGGATTATCGCTATAAACACTAACGCTGCGTGACAAAGAAAGTTAAACGCATAATAATCTGACTTTAATACGCGAGGTTTTAATTAAATGTAATTTTACACAAAACCTAACTTTCGGAGCTCAACGCCCATTAATGGCAGAAACGCAATCCCAACCCGTTATCTACTGACAATACATGGATTAAACTACTTTAAACAACAACTAAACTAATTAAAGCAATAAATAACAACAATAAACTAATTTGAAAGCAAGAAAACTAGTTATCAAAGCAAGAAATCAATAAATACAACTATATTAATGGTAGGGGTGATGAATAGTGCACTTACAATCCATAAATGAGGCAAACCCAAATGAGAGAGAAATGAGCTCTCAAAACCGTAACCCTAACCTAAAAATGAAATATATCCTCTGCCAAATGAGAGAAATTAGTTATATACAAAATATCCTCTGGAAAACTTGTAATAAAAGGGAAGAAAAATAAAAATCTGGAGGGCCGAATCGATTCAAAAATGGGTCGAATCGATTCGGAAATAGGGGAAATTCGAATGTCATTCTGGTGCATTCCGGATCGATTCAAATTTTGGCCGAATCGATTCGGACCCTACAGGTCTGAAATCTGCATCTTTGTCCAGTTTTACGGAAAATGCCGTCGTTTCTTCGTTATAGCTCAGAATGAGGGACGGTCGGAGGCTACGCGAAGATAACTCCGAGGAATACAAAATCCAAGAAGACATTAGGCCAAAAAACAAAATATGAAATGACTAAAATGCCCTTGAATGTGACCTTGAGTGTACTTTTTAAGTCAAAACCATCCTAAAAATGCCATAACTCCCTCATTACACATCGGAATCATCCATCGTCGGTGGCCACGCGAAGAGAAATCAAAGGGATTCAACTTTTGTGAAGAGATCGGGATTCAAACCCGAATGCTGAAATTACTAAAATGCCCCCGAAGCTGCAAAAGTCGACAAAACTTTTTCGAAAAGCGTCTGAACTTCATACTAAGCATCCAAATACCTACAAAAGCTCAATTAACCCTTGCAAAATATGTTAACATAGAAATCATAGATTGTCTGGTTAACGAGCATAAATATAGGGATTAAGATACCCAAGGGGGCTAATAAGGCGCAGGTTAACGGGTGAAATACACAATATTTGCGTCGTATCACACTCCCTAACTTACTCATTGCTAGTCCCTAGCAATGAAATAGGAAACAACAATAACTAAAAGAAAATCAAAAGCAGGATACAAGTACAAAATGGGATGAAAAAGTAATAAAAAGATAAGGCCACTTTCGCGGGCGAACGATTGCATTTAGCATATGCAATAAGTCGTTAAACCCTTAGGTTACCCTAGTGGATGAGTGTCATCTCGTGAGGGTTGTCAGGGATGGTACCCACAAATATGACATGGTTTCCTCAAAATATGCCCAACCCAACATGAGACAAACTCAACAACAACGAAAAAGATTTCAAACGTGTTATTATCATATTGAACTAATTCAAGCTAAAGTCTGTTGTTATTAACAAGTTGAATGCACCTCATAGAATTGAAACTTTAATAGTGGGAGGGGAGAGAGCACATGCATAGTGTGATTTGGCGAAAAACTTATATAAACCAGATACTAATCAAAGAAAGCATACATTCAATCCTCACGGGCATTACACTCAATAAATCAAATCACTCGGAATGGGAGGTAATACACAGGACATAAGGGCATAAAGAGTAAATGGAAATGGAAACTAGGCCACGCACATGTCACAGATGAAAAATGCTATATGTAAAATGAAAAATTGTAATCTCAATGAAAGATACCACTCATTAAAAGAGGGAAAATGCATTTTCACAGATTATCAAAACTTTTATGACTTTTAAATTAAATTCTCCCTAAGATCACATAGGACTTTATAGGGTTATAATGTAGGCTAGGCTAGGGTAAGAAATGAAAGGAATGTATGTACGGATTCAAAGTGTTCGGAATGAAAACTCGGGATAATGGGAAAATGCGGGCAATAGCAGAATTGGAAAACATGTTCATCGGGGAGAGTAATCAAAGCTTATTGAACTATATACACACCATTTACAACTTTCTCTTTATTTTCTTTTCTTCTTTTTTTGATGTTTTGTTTTGTTTTCTTTTGCTTTTTTCTTTATCTTTTTCCTCACTTTTTTACATCTCTTTTCTTTTATTTACTTTTCAAACTCTCATAGGCCGAAATTGCAACCGACATCATAACAACAACATTCAATCCCAAGTAACATTCCAAACGAAGGTATGTAAGGTGTACGTATGGCTTATAACTCCAATTGGGAGTTGGTTATGGAAATTTGGGTTATTAAATGAAAGGCTATATTTAAGCTTAAAGTGGTTAACGAGGGTAAACAAATAAGGTGAGGTCAAGGTTAATATGGGTGATATAACAAAGATGGCCTATGATCATTTCACAAATTTTACGTAATTCTCGAGTCAAAATAATATATGAAAATCATGATCATGTAACATATTTCAAGTATGAACTCAATTAATGAATGGTCAAATGAAAGAATAGTGAGATTACTATTGATATCAAATTTAGTCTGCTGACGTGTATCAGTTAAGTGGAGACACGTGTCAATCTACTTGGCACTTATAAACATTTTTTAAGAACACCTTGACTTCGAGGAACTCAACCTCCCCGACCAACTCAGACACTCCGAGCAACAGGTGCTCTCCGAGGAACTTTATTATACTGAGCAACTCATGTATACCGAGCTACTAAGGCGGTCCGAGCTGCACCTCGTTCGGAGCGTTTATAACTGAATAATTAAGAGGATTGAATGCGCATTAAATGCTGATTATTATCATACAGACGTACACGCCTATTGGATAACTATGTAATATTCTTTCGCATGTACAGCCTGAAGGCTATAAATACATTGTAACCTCCTCATTAGTAGGGGACTCGAAATTTCTTGGTAAAACCTGTAATCGAGAATTCCCAAACATTCAGCAATAACAAAACAGTGGACGTAGGACATTCCTTTAAGGCTGAATCACTTTAAAAATCTTTTATATTGTTTATTTTTATCTGTGATTGATTAATTAGAGATAAACTATTTTTTTATATCAACAGATTGGCGCCGTCTGTGGGAAACGACTGAAATTCTCGTTTTTCACCAAAACAATTTATCACCAATGGATGATAATCCTGAATCCAGTAATCGAAACGCTGGAAACCCCTCGAATCCATCCGCTCCTCCAAATGTCCAAGATCTGGCTGGAATTATGGCCAATTTGGCTCAAGGGCAGACGGCTATGCAAGAGACTATGCGACAACTCATGCAAACTATCCAGGGTGGATCGCCGACCCATTCAGGACAACGAAGTGTTCAAAGAAATACCCGTTTAGTTTCTTCGCGTATTAGGCAATGAGATTCATATCGTACTGAGAAATCTGATGATTTTTCTTATCAACCGGGTTGAACTTCGTCAGTACGAGCCACGGATTTCGAACAACACATCACTCTCTCTCCATAAAGGACTAGTGCATTGGAGAGATTAAGTATGATCTCTCCTTTTGATCGATTAGGCCCTAGGAAGAATAAAAATCCTCCTAAGGCTGTGTCAAGAAACTTTCGACGACCATCTGATCTAAGAGAGGGTTCTACCCAATCACAACCAGTTGCTCGATAAGATAGATCCCAGGAAGCGACTTCAACACGATCAATTGCTCAAACCAATAGGCCCGAGGAGGGAAAGGATGCATGGAAAGGATCTATTAAAAGGTTGGAGGATAGACTAGGGGAAATGGTTAAGGCTAAGAATCCTATACAAAGAATGTTTGTCCAAGGGACGCCTTTTATACAGGCGATTGTGGATTTTCCCACACCATCGAAGTTCAAAGCACCTGTTGTGACCCCTAAATATGATGGAAAACTGGCCCTGTCCTTCACATAGAATAATACCAAGTTGCTGCCGACATCTATGCCATGCCAGACGAGATGAGATGTAGGGAATTTTCGAGAACTCTTACCGGATCTGCACAAATATGGTACAATAATCTTCCTCGGGGGAAGATTTCAACTTTCTTTCAACTGACCGAGCTCTTCATTGGAAATTTCTATTTTTGAGCAAAACCAGTTAAACGAGTGGCACATTTATTAAGTGTTAGACAAAAAACAGGTGAGAGCACCAGGGATTACATAACCCGTTTCAATAACGAGAAGCTCGAAGTTATTGATTATGAGTAAAAGACAACAATTACTACTTTGATGAGTGGACTGTTGCCCAATAAATTGTACTATACTTTGTCCAAAGATCCACCGAGAATAATGTTAGAACTAATGGAAAAAGCGGCCAAGATCATGAATGTCGAGGAGGCTATGGCTGCGAAGAAGAACATGGACACCAAAGAGACCAAGGTAGAGGTTGATAAGGCTAAAAAGAAAGAACATAAGAACAATGGTGGTGACAAGCAATCAAAAATAAAGCCATCATGGGAAGTATTGAAGAAATTTGAAAATTATACTCCTTTGAAAGTAGACATAAACCATGTCCTGGAGGAAATCAAGAACATCGAGGAACTAAACTGGCCTGAGAAAATGATGTTAGATCCTAACAAGAGGAATAAGGTCAAATATTGCGAGTTCCATGAAGACCATGGTCACACGACCAAAAATTGCATAGCTCTACAGAATGAAATCTAAGCACTCATCAGACAAGGAAAGCTGGCCAAGTATGTTGATCGAAGAAATGAAAGAAAACGCAACGACCGAGAAAGACAGAGGTCTAGATCCCCTCGTCGAGCAGAAGAAAACAAGAAAAGAGATCATGAAGATGATCCAGAAGATGACCCCGATTTCCCCATGAGACCAAGACAGGCAGAACGTGAGGTATTTTCAATTCGTTTTGGATCATTTGATTGTAACGTTATTACAGGTGGAGATGCAGGAGGTGGGGACCTTACTACAGAAAGGAAAGCTTACCTCAATGAAGCTCAAGCTTGTTCATACATTCAGCGAATAAATCTAGATGAGGATGATCACCCGAGGAAGGTGAACAAAGAAAAACCGGTCATTGGTTTCTCCAAGAACGACTTCGCAGGTGTACTATATCCTCATGATGATCCACTAGTGATCAAAATGAGTATGAAGGAAGTAATAATCTCAAGAGTACTGGTGGATAATGGTAGCTCAATGGATATCATGTTCTACTCATGCTTCAATAGTTTAAATCTAAAGTTGTATCAGTTGGAACCTTATCACAGGCCCCTCCTCGGGTTTGCTGGCGAGAAAGTCTTTCCACTTGGGACGATCAAGTTGGATATGTTGATCGGCACATGGCCTACTTGTCGAACAGAAAGAGTACGTTTCTTTATGATGGGTAAGAATGTCCAGTCAGCTTATAATATCATCATAGGAAGGGTAGGTTTGAAGAAGTTCGAAGCAGTACCATCTACTGTACATCAATGTCTGAAGTTTCCAACCAATTTTGGAGTAGGAGTTGTTAAGTGTGACCAAAACGTTGCTCGAGAATGTTATTACTCATCTGCGGGGCAAGAAGAACTGGAGGAATCTAGGAAAAAGACTATGACCTACCAAGTGGATGAAGGTGCAGAGATTGAAACATTGGATCCTATAGATGAATCGCAGCTCGTGAAAGGTCAGGTGGTGGAAGCTACTGAAAATATAATTTTGGATGATGAGCATCCGGAACGAAAAACTCAAATAGGTTCGTCGTTAGATGCCTCACTAAAACACGAATTGATAGTTTTCCTAAAACGCAGAAAACAAACTTTTGCTTGGAGTCATTAGGATATGCCATGAATAGATCCAAATTTCTTATATCATGAGCTCAATGTGAATAAGGAGATCAAGCCAGTGAAGCAGAGACGAAGAGTGTTCAACCTCGAGAAAAACCAACCCATACAAGAGGAGGTCGAGAAGCTCCAGAAAGCTTTCTTTATTGACGATGTCAAATATCCAGACTGGTTGGCAAATGTAGTAATGGTGAAGCCTTAACAAGGCATGCCCAACGGATCATTTTCCTTTGCCACGAATTGATCAATTAGTGGATGCTACCTCGGGACACGAGTTGTTGAGATTCATGGATGCTTATTCTGGTTACAACAAGATTAAAATGAAACCTGAAGACAGGGAGAGTACCTCTTTCATTACCCCTAGGGGAACTTATTGTTATAATGTTATGCCTTTTGGTTTGAAAAATGCAGGTGAAACATATCAACGGCTGATGAACAAGGTATTTGCAGAACAAATCAGTTACAATATGGAAGTTTATGTTGATGATATGCTGACGAAGAGCAAGAGAGCTGCTGACCATCTAATTGACTTAGGCCAGACCTTTGATCAACTAGATAAATATCAAATGAAGTTGAATCCCACCAAGTGCATATTCGGAGTATGAGAAGGCATGTTCCTCGGGTATATTATCAATCAACGAGGAATCAAAGTAAACCCAGAGAAGATCAAGTCTCTATTGGGACTACGATCTCCAACGACGAAGAAGGAAGTACAAAGTCTCACTGGGCGAGTTGACGCACTTAATAGATTTGTATCACGAGCAACAAATAGATGCCTCCCATTCTTCAAAACACTCCGAAGAACGTTTGAATGGAATGACGAATGCGAGAAGACCTTTCAAGAATTGAAGAAATATCTGGGAGCACCTCCACTGTTGTCCAGGCCGGTGATAGGAGAAAGATTGTATTTATATTTAGCAGTGTCGGAGAATGAAGTTAGCTCGGCATTAATAAGAATGGAGAATGGAGTGCAAAAATCGATCTATTACACTAGCAAGGCCTTCCGAGGAGAAGAGATCATATATTCAAGACTGGAAAAGTTGGCATTAGCATTGATCGAGGTGAGTAGGAGAATGAGGCCGTATTTCTAAGCTCATACCATAGTCGTGTATACTGATATGCCATTGAGGCAAGCTCTTCATAAACCATAAAAATTAGGGAGATTGATGTATTGGGCAGTAGAACTTGGTGAATATGACATAGTTTATGAGCCTAGATCGTCGCTAAAAGGGCAAGCAGTAGTATATTTTATAGCAGAGTTCACCTATCCTGATACCTCCGAGGAGCAAAAGTTACACACCGACCTACCTGTGAATGTTACAGGATCATCAAATTTAAATCCCGATCAACTTAAGGTGGTCGACGAGCAAGAGAAGATGGTCAACGAGCAACAAGAAGTGCTAGAGGAGGATAAAAGGAAGCAACAAATATTCCATCGAGGAACTTTGTCCGATCAAAAATTTGAAGACGAGGTACCTATATGGAATCTATATGTAGATGGATCTTTGTGTACTACAGGTTGTGGAGCAGGGATTATTTTGAACAGCCCGAACGAGGTCGATGTGGAGTATGCTTTGCGCTTCCAATTCAAGGCTTCTAATAATGAGGCTGAGTAAGAAGCTATGATTGCAGGTCTTAGTTTAGCAAAAAATTATAAGGGTAGATCAGGTCATCGTATTCAGTGATTCACAACTAATCGTGAATCAAATATTGGGGGTATACACAGCCAATGGAGAATTAATGATCAAGTATCATAAAAAAGTAATGGAGATTTTATCAAGTCTAATGGAAGTGCAGATAGTTAGAATACCAAGATTGGAGAATGCCAGAGCAGATGCCTTAGCTCGATTAGCTTCAGCCACACGCACCGTGCTATGAAGAACAATCCCAATAGATGTCTTGGCTAGTCGGAGCATAGATGAAGATCTGATGATGAACTTTATTACCCTTGATTTAGGACCATCTTGGATGGATCCTATCAGGGCATATATTGAAGAAGGGTATTTGCCAACTGATAAACTCGCAGCCAAGAAACTAAATTTTAAAGCTGCTCGTTATGTGTTAACCAATGGTGTTCTATATAAATGAGGAATTATAGTTGGCTTGCAGAGATGTGTACATCCCACCGAGGTGAAAGACTTGATCGAAGAAGTCCATGAAGGGTCTTGTGGAGCCCATGTAGCAGGTCGAACACTTCTACAAAGGATAATGACACAGGGATACTATTGACCTACAATGAGGGATGATTGCATAGCCTGTGCCAAAAAATATGACAAATGTCAACGCTTCTCCACTATCCGAAGAACTCCCCAAGCATTGTTGACACCCATTACTTCCCCTTGGCCATTTTCCATGTGGGGAATTGACTTGGTCAGGCCACTTCCAACGACCAGAGGAAGGTTTAAATATCTCGTCGTCGCAGTGGATTACTTTACTAAGTGGGTGGAAACCAAGCCTCTTGTCGACATGATGTACGAAAAGGTGTGCCAATTTATTTGGAAGAATATCATCTGTAGATATGGTCTTCCCCATGTATTCATCACCGACCATGGAACACAATTTGACAACGAGGAGTTCGCTGCATATTTTCATCAGTCGAACATATTAAAAACCCATTCTACTCCAGGCCATCCCCAGAGCAATGTGCAAACTGAAGTGAAGAACAGAACACTGCTGAATGGCTTGAAGAAAAGATTAAATGATGCAAAGGTAAATTGGATCAGCGAGCTGCATTCTGTACTATGGGCTTATCGTACTACTCTACGAGCAGCCACAGGAGAATCTCCATATATGCTGGCATTTGGAAGTGAAGCTGTTATACCTGCCGAGCTAGGTCTCCCCACACACATAGTGCTAAACTTCAACTCTCCTATCAGTGACTTGATGAGAAGATTAGATTTGGATATGCTCGAGGAAGTTAGAGAAGAAGCAGCAATCAAAACGCTGCATACCAACAACGGACAACTCTGTTCTACAACAAGAGAGTAAAGAAATGCGACCTAAAAGAAGGAGACTATGTGCTAAAGAAAGTAATTTAAAAGCACAAAAAACTGGAAGCTAACTGGCATGGGACCTATAGAGTAACAGAGGTTGTTCGACCAGGAATGTATAGAATCGAAACCTTAGAAGGAGAGGAGTTTAAGAATGCATGGAACGCAGAGCATCTGCGCAAATATTATCAGTAATTTAATCTCTATGTAATGCAGTTTTCTTCGATATGAATAAAGTTTTGGATATTTCGCCCAATTCTCTCCTTTGGTTAAATTTTTTTTCGGAGTATTAGTGCTACACACTACGCATAAAACCCAGAAATACCAACTACGGTTGGTTGGGAAGAAAATCCACCAACTTTAAGTTGGTCGGGAATAAAAAATTACCTAGAAATACCAACTTCGGTTGGTTGGGAAGAAAATCCACCAACTATATAGTTGGTTGGGAATAAAAAATTTCCCAGAAATACCAACTACGGTTGGTTGGGAAGAAAATCCACCAACTATTAGTTGGTCGGGAATAAAAAATTTCCCAGAAATACTAACTACGGTTGGTTAGGAAGAAAATCCACCAACTATAAGTTGGTCGGGAATAAAAAATTTCCTAGAAATACCAACTACGGTTGGTTGGGAAGAAAATCCACCAACTATAAGTTGGTCGGGAATAAAAAATTTCCTAGAAATACCAACAATGGTTGGTTGGGAAGAAAATCCACCAACTATATAGTTGGTCGGGAATAAAAAATTTCCCAGAAATACCAACTACGGTTGGTTGGGAAGAAAATCCACCAACTATATAGTTGGTCGGAAATAAAAAATTTCCCAGAAATACTAACTATGGTTGGTTGGGAAGAAAATATACCAGCTAAGGTTGGTCGGGAATAAAAATCTGCCAACTAAGGTTGGTCGGGAACAAAAACCACCAACTCCGGTTGGTCGAAAACAATTGGTTAAACAAATGAAAGTCATTTCAGGGCTTAAAATTAAAAAGTGATAAATTTCTTGATACTTATGGCATTTTAAACTACCACCATAGTTGGCCGAGAAATAAAATATCACCAACTCTGCTTGGTCGTCAGATCAATTCAGAATAATCAACAATAAATTTTCACCAACTCTAGTTGATCGATAATAGCACAAAATATCTTTATCTTTTCAACAGATATACATGCACATTCATTAGAAAATGTCTTACAAAATATTTCCAAGGATAATGACAATTAAGATTGCATAGAAAATTAGAAGTTTTTCATTAAATCCAAAACAAAATACATTGAGAATGAAATACATAAAAAATTATTACATTAAGAATCCTATTCTATTGGTTTCTTCCCCTCTGCCTTTGAAATAGGTTCTTCACCAGTGGGAGGATCGTCTAAGGAATAGGGGGAATTGATAAAATTTATATCTTTAAGCATCCTGACATTCATTATTGAGGGAAGATCAAGTAGGTGTTCAGGGCGAGATATCTCAAAATTGGAATGAAGACTGTAGTCACCGAGATACTTTGAAATCAGACATTGAGGAATCACCCGAGAAGCAATCCAGCTCATATCCAGTTTGAAAGGTGGCACCGGCAACTCGAGGAACCCACGGTCATAGTAATCCCACAAATAGTGACCCTGTTCCAGCTGCAGCATACCCAAGGCATTCAGCCATCCTTGCTTGTAACCCACATTATTTGCATTTTGGATCCGATCATCTAGATGGTAGAGGGCTTCATTGTAACTAGCCATCCAGAACTCTCTAGGCTGCGTGTGGAATTGATAGGTTAACCTTTCCAGTTGCTCGTGGAGGTTCTTCATTAAAAGTTCTTTACTCTCCAAGGCAGAATTTTTTTGCAGAGAGCTGCTCGTCCAGATTCAGAATCTTCTTGGACATCTCAGCTAATGCTTGATTCTTTGCCACCAACTAGAATGCTTGATTCTCCAAGGCTGTCTACGTTCTAGCTTCTTTAATAGTAACCCAAGCAGCCATTGCTCGTCCCCAAGAAGCTCTTAATCATCCGCGAGTAGAGGTAAAAGGACCAGTTTTCTTCAAGGTTTCCAATTCGTCTCTCAGATTGGCATTTTTAACCTCCAAGAAAGAGAAACCCTCATCGTTGATAGGGACCAAATCATTCGAGGAAGACACTGTAGATTTCAACTGAGATATCTCTCCTCGCATGTTATTATTTTCCTGCTCCAGCAACTTTGCGATCTGCCTATGCTCTTCAACCTCGGTCTTCAAAGTTATCTCCTTCATGTCATAGGCAGCAACCAATCTATCATATCCTTTATCAGCACTTAGTTGCTGATACTTCTTCTCATATCCCTGGTGCAAAAGGGATGTAGATTCCTTATATTGTTGTTGAAGCTCCTCGAGAGTACCCTGGAGGTCTTCAATCATCTCATAATATGCTACATTGTTAGCCACTACCCGATCGAGAAGACACTTTAAATACTGGTAGGCTTCAACTGCTCGCTCTGAAGCATCTGGACCGAGGATATCAATGATTTGAGCTTCATTCATATCTGTATGACCAACTTTGAAGTATTCATTGCATTGTTTCAGCAATTTTGTATAATGAGCTGATAATAATTCCATCCTGGCCATAAACTAGTAAAAGGAAGAGATAGCAAAAATTAATAAGAGTGTAAACAGAGCAAGAAGAAGAGAATCAATAGTATGAACAATCAAAATTTCAAATTTTATTGCATCATAAAAGAGAAGTACATAGTTCAGAGTTACATTTGACAAAAATAAATAGAGAGAAAAGAGGGATCCCGGGGATGATCCAACACCTTGGATCTCGGGGATGATCCAACATCTTGGTGAATTCTTGGATCATCCTCGAGCTCTTTGTTCATCTTATCCAAGTCTTTTATTTTCTTCTCTAACCCCTTGGAGACTTCAACGGCCTGATCCCTCTCCTGCTCGGTGGAATTGAGCTGCTTCTCCTAAGCAGCTTTATCATCGACATACTTCTGACGAGAATCCTTTAAAGATTATGTCAGACCTACAAGAGCTTCCTCCACACCTGATGAGGAGCTCGAAGCTTTAATAGCTTCATCGTTTTTCAAAATGGTGTTGAAACAAGTTACCAATTGGAAAAAGAAAATAATTGTATGTCAGTACAGGGACATAATATTGAAAAATGAAAGTTTAGAGTAGTAATACTTACTGAGGCAATGTGTTGAGCTGCCAAGGTGGTAACCCTATCCTGAGAAAGACTGTCTTCAACACCTTGGATCTCGAGGATGATCCAAGAATTCACCAAGCTCATGGAAGAGCTCGGAGCAACAAAAGAGGGAACACCACTTCCAGTAGGTAGAGGCTCAGAGATGGATTCAGCCAAATTGTTCGAGGAGCTTTTTTTCAACTTCCTCGTGGGAGCAGGAACATTCTCGACCAAGGATGTTGTCTTGGTCGGTGATATAACTGTAACCTCGCTTGGAGGTGAAACAACTGCAATCTTTCTTGGAGCCACAGGGGGCTTCTCGGCAACCTTCTTAGTAGCGACTGGAGGAGGTGCCTCAATTTACCTTGTCCCTTCTCGTGGGACATCCTGCTTACTTTTCTTTGCCACTCCAGCAGTAGAGGAAGACTTATCAAAGAGGGCAGGAGCTCTTCTTCTCTTCATTCTGTCACTGAGAGGAATATGAGATTCAGGAGAAGAACCTTCAGAAATTAGTGATGGTTCTATGTTACTTATCACTAGATGAGCAGATAAAGACGAGGTGTAACTCTTGTACTGCAACAAGTATGAGGCTGATCTGATATGTTCATCAGCAACAGCTTGATGCAAACCCCAGATAAGTTTTAGATGCTTTAAGTTAACCTCTGTCTCCTTTGGATACCTTCTTTTGCTGTCAACTGTAAATAAATAAAAATCAAAATATCAGCGACACATTTTATCGAATATAAAGAAAACATGATTTCAAAAACTAAATAAAATAAAAACAACCTATCCATTGCCATAGGGAGGGCATTTGGGACCCTGATATACGTCGTTTTCAGTTAATGGAGCATGTTGCCAATTTTTCATAACAACCCCATGCTCGAAGTAATGCCTATTGACATCTGGGAGATTGACAACTAAAACCCTATTTAAAAACCTAGTTTTCAAATAAAAAACACTATCACTAACAACCCATCGATAGCAAAACATAATCTTTGGAATTCCTAAATGGGTTCCATGAATCTGATTTAACCTATGGACTCCATTAACTATTCTCCATGTATTAGGGGCTATTTTTGCCGGTACTACGTCAAAATATTGACAGAATTCCAAACACAAGGGGTTTGGAGGAAAAGAAAAGCCACATTCATCTACAAAGAGACTGGGGAACCAATGTCCCTCAGCCAAACGAAAATAGTCAGAAGGCTCAGAAATCTCTTCCAAAATGACCCAAGAAGGAATAGAAAAATCAGAGCGAAATTTATTAAGCGACTCAATAAGGTAAACCATGATGAACAAAGAAAATAAAAGAGAAGGAAGAAGATCTTACAGAAGAAGGGTAGATCAGTTGATAACGAACGATGGAAGGAATGAATGCACAAGATGGAAAAGAAATGGAGAGATCAAAGATGCAGATTTGAAAAAGTAAGAGACGATAGGATTTTATGCAACGCTTAAATACCTTGCCTTGGGAAGGGGTAAAAATAATGATTACAAAGAAAGACGTTTACGCTACCGGCGGCTAAAAGGACAAAAAAGGCACGGAAACCAAAGCAGTGGGAAAAATTCAAAAAGACTGATTCTATGAATTTGAAAGGAAAAATAAATACAAGGAAAACACTCCTAAAATTCAGGATGACTATTTAATCCCGCCATAATTCGAGAAGAATGTTCCACACTCCTCAACCTCGAACTGTGAAACATTGGGGGCTTCTGTTGATACCAAATTTAGTCTGCTGATGTGGATCAGTGAAGTGGAGACACGTGTCAATCTACATGGAACTTATAAACATTTCTGAACAACACCTTGACTTCGAGGAACTCAACCTCCCCGACCAACTCAGACACTCCGAGAAACAGGTGCTCTACGAGGAACTTTATTATACCAAGCAACTCATATATACCGAGCTACTAAGGCGGTCCGAGCAGCGCAGGCGATCCGAGCTGCCCCTTGTTCGGAGCATTTATAATTGAATAATTAAGAGGATTGAATGCGCATTAAATGGTGATTATTATCATATATATGTACACGCCTATTGGATAGCTATGTAATATTCTCTCGCATGTACAGCCTGAAGGCTATAAATACATTGAAACCTCCTCATTAGGAGGGGACTCGAAATTTCTGGGTAAAACCTGTAATCGAGAATTCCCAAACATTCAGCAATAACAAAACAGTGGACGTAGGTCATTCCTTTAAGGCTGAACCACTTTAAAAATATTTTATCTTGTTTACTTTTATCTGTGATTGATTAATTAGAGATAATCTAATTTTTTACATCAACAATTACCAACGAATTCAACGTTTTCAATGAGAAAATAATAGTGTATAACACTCACAAATGACGAAAGGTACAAAGCTTACTTGGTGAAAGTATATACAATGCAATAAAATATTCCCGAGTTAAAAAAATCTTTAACCAAATCAATATGACAAGGAAAGTTCATATGCTCATGGGATAAAGTTTAATTCATGAAGTTATTCACAATATCAATGATTTGAGGACTAAAGTCTAATAACTTCTAAAATTGAGAACATGTATCATTGAGTTGTCAATTAGATCGGGAAATTATTAAAATTTATCATCGAAAACAAGGCAAAATGCCCAACAAAGAAGAAAAAGAAAGAAAATATTTTTGAATTTTTAACAAACAAAAATGCTAAGTAACTAACAAGTAAGCAAACCAATGGACTACACATGAAATGGATAGAATATCCTACACCCCCTAATCTAAAATGTTGCATTGTCCTCAATGCGCATTAAGAACACAACACAAAGAGAGGAAAATAACGATATTACCCAAAATTGGAGCGATCTCCATAAGCACGAGTCCATTGAAATCTACAAAACAAGTTAGTACCGAGAATAGCAAAAACAAATAACAAAAAGTTAACTAATTACACTAGACTAAATAAAAAGGTAAGAAAAAAAAGGAAAGAAAGAAAATTAAAAAGCTAACTATTTACAGCCTACTATTTAGGCTTCACACTAACTATACACTAGAAGTCTAAATAGTTGAGGGTCCACCCAAAAAGGGATTTGACTTTGAAAGATCAATGGTGGACCCTCCAAAGCGAACATGCCTCCCAGAAAATAAGAATTTTGTTTGAAAAACGAAAGGCATGTGGGTGGTGAAAAAAGTGAACCATCGCCAATTTGAAATTTTTGGAGGACGATGGGGGATTTGGATACTACGGGGGAAAAGACTACATTTGTCTCAAAAAATCAAAATCACATCCCCAAGATTCTTCAATTGGAAGGGGAGGGGAGGCAAGTGCAAGTGAAAAGCCCATGAGATGGAGCATCTCAAAATGACATTCGCGTTCAAGAATCGGGTCGAAGTCCTCAAGAATTTCAACTGATTCTTGTGATAAATTTAATTGTTCGGGAATAGTAGGGAGTAAACGAAAGGAAGGACCAACAACCTCAATACAATTGGAAGAATTAATAAGAGGTTGAAAATAGAAAGTGCAAAAGCTTGGCTCACTCTCAATTATTTCTTCAACAAAAAGTGGTGGAGGTGAAATGCAAGTATCAACCTCGACCCGATTTTGTAAAGAAATAATCTCATCGAGCTTGGCATCATTTTCAAGAAACCAAGCTTGAGAACTTTTGGATCGGTCATTCATTTCCTTAATCATTAACTCATAATCAAATGAACAAGAAGACATTTCATCTTCTTGTGCGGGTTGCTCATAGCTAATGGATTCCCCGCATTCAAAATTATCCTCACAAGGCGATGAGGGATTACTTACATACTCTTGAATTTCATGCTCAATGCGCTCATCTTCAAGAATTTGTAGGCATTCTCTCATTGTTTTAGGAGTATAAATTGGAAAAGAATTCTCATAAAAATTAAGGTTATTTAAAGCGTAATAGCGAGACATTTCAAAATAAGTTATTCAATAAAGAGACAAGCACCAAAATTTTAATTTCTCAAAACAATCTAGCACAAGTCAACAAGAAAGGGGAAAATAAAGAATACAAATATGAATGAAAGAAATACTAAGAAATAATAAAACAATTACAATCTAAAACACACTCCCCGACAACGGCGCCATTTTAATCAAGCGGTAAAAGTGTGTTTATGTGAGGACACAATCATTGTGTGTTTCACCGCCGCGATGCAAATACCTAAACTACGACTACACTTGCGAGGCAAGTATAGTGGTAAGTCGGGTATCGTAAGAAATACTCAGGGAGTGATTGAATTTTATATGTTAATTGCCATAAAACTTCAAGAATAAAAGTGTAAAATAAATAAATGAAAAGGTGATGGTTGGGAACGATGACAAAAGATAAAAAGGAAGAAGTTAACACTATACTACAATTAATAAAACGAGAGTCGGGATCGCATCCCCACCATGGGCTAAACAACTAATAATTATAATTTTGGTTTGAAAGAAATTAATCGAGAATTTTCAATTAAGCATAAACATCACACAATAAGGGATTTAACCCAAAGTTGCGAGATTAAACATTTAATCAAAAATGGTCACACGCGAACTAAATTCAGATTATCGCTATAAACACTAACGTTGCATGATAAAGAAAGTTAAATGCATAATAATTTGACTTTAATACACGAGGTTTCAATTAAATGTAATTTTACACAAAACCTAACTTTCGGAGCTCAACGCCCATTAATTGCGAAAACGCAATCCCAACCCGTTATCTACTGACAATACATGGATTAAACTACTTTAAACAAAAAATAAACTAATTAAAGCAATAAATAACAACAATAAACTAATTTGAAAGCCAGGAAACTAGTTATCAAAGCAAGAAATCAAGAAATACAACTATATTAATGGTAGAGGTGATGAATAGTGCACTTACAATCCACAAATGAGGCAAACCCAAATGAGAGAGAAATGTTCTCTCAAAACCCTAACCCTAACCTAAAAATGAAAGATATCCTCTCCGAAATGAGAGAAATTAGTTATATACAAAATATCCTATGGAAAACTTGTAATAAAAGGGAAGAAAAACAAAAATCTGGAGGGCCAAATCGATTCGGAAATGGGCCGAATCGATTCGGAAATAGGGGAAATTCGAACTGTCATTCTGGTGCATTCCGAATCGATTCAGATTTTGGCCGAATCGATTCGGACCCTATAGGTTTGAAATCTGCAGCTTTGTCCTGTTTTACGGAAAATGCCGCCATTTCTTCGTTATAGCTCAGAATGAGGCACGGTCGAAGGCTACGTGAAGATAACTCAGAGGACTACAACATCATAGAAGACATTAGGCAAAAAAACAAAATATGAAATGACTAAAATTCCCTTGAATGTGACCTTGAGTGTACTTTTTAAGTCAAAACCATCCTAAAAATGCCATAACTCCCTCATTATACATTGGAATCATGCACCGTCGGCGATCACGCGAAGAGAAATCAAAGGGATTCAACTTTCGTGAAGAGCTTAGCATACAAACCTGAATGATGAAATTACTAAAATTCCCCCGAAGCTACAAAAGTCGACGAAACTTTTTCGAAAAGCATCTGAACTTCATACTAAGCATCCAAATATGTACAAAAGCTCAATTAATCGCTGCAAAACATGTTAACATAGAAATCCTAGGTTGTATGGTTAACGATCATAAATATAGGGATTAAGATACCCAAGGGGGCTAATAAGGCGTAGGTTAACGGGTGAAATACGCAATATTTGTGTCATATCAGAAGGATTGCATAGGTGCAAGGCGCTCAATACTGTTGTGAATAAAGATGAGATCCTTAAACCCCACCTCTGATTTGGATATTTACAAAGTAGTGGGGATGAAATTTTGTTATGGGAAAGTCATGTCACCTATGGGCCGATGAGTATACAGGAGGTGATTGACGATTAGTAAAGCGTTATGAATGTGAATCTGGAGTCACTAAGGTTATTTTACCTCCGTAACTGACATAGCTTGTAAGTGAAGTAAGACATAGTACGGTAATTGAGAGGAGAAATTATCGATTGGTAGAGTCACTTGTACCTGTTTGTCATAGACAATGTGTGTATTGAGGTTATGGGTGGAACATCCTGGCCATTTTCCCTCTGATTGATTAGAGGTTAATGGAAATTAAATTTTCGGATTAGACGAGAGTTAGAGTCCGTTGACAAAAGTGGAGTAACCAAAAACTATGGGGATGGATATGGGAAGCTGGTACTAAGTGATGTGCGGCCTTCTAATAATATTAAGGCAATAGAGCCAGTGATGTATACGCTCATCTAATTTGGATGTCGTAGGTAGAAGCACAATGGTGATGTGCCATTATTGATGTGAGAGCTTATGAATGATGGAGCATATTAGTATGAAGAGAATTGAACAAGCTTGCTGCTGTGAAGTTGTGACTATAGTGATTAAACCTTTAGATAGGTGGATACCACTAACACATCTATAGTAGAGTAACCCTTATGTCACTTTGAGATTGATTTTGAGTACTAGAGGATGTTGTGTTCTTAAGGATCCCGAGTCTTAGTACCAGTTGTATATGATTTTTGAGGATGAAATTCCTCTATAAGGGGGAAAGTATGTACTACCCTATACTTTTCTAGGTATTTAAATTACTTGAGTGGATGTAATTTAATACTCGGAGAAATGATTTGAGAAATTACATGAATGGATAGAATATTAATTGGGAAGTTTTGGATTATTTTATATCATGTCGCTTTTGGGAAAAGCAACAAGTGATAATATTTTACTCGAAAAATATGTGCTGAGTTTTATTGGATTTAAAAGGGTGAATTTTTTATAAGTGACTCAGATGGGGATTTCGAGTACACGGTTGGTCTCGGATGGGCCGAAATAGTCAAAATAGAGTACCCGGGTAGTTTTTAGATTCTGGAGACTTTTTGGACTAGTAGGGACTCGCATCTAAGTATACGTGTCAATTTTGGGTTTAATAAGGGGATAAGCCTTATTTCTCCCAATTATAAGCCATGAGAGAGAGGGAAAGACAGAAAGAAAATAAAGAAGGAGAGAAATGGTGAGGAAAAGGAGAACTCTGACCAAGCTCTAGTGGATCCCAGCACGAGGTCATTGGATTTATCCAACAAGGCAAGTTTTTAACTTGCTTTAACTATTTATGTGTGTTTATAGTTCATAATATAGTTGGTGTAAACTATATGATTTTAGGTTGGTATTATTGAATCAAAATGGGTTTTTTCGAAGTGATTTCATATAATTTGAAGTGATAACAACTCCATATGAAATCTGAGTTTAAATCCATGTTTATTGTTTAATTTTTTATGATAAATCGGAAGAGTTGAATGAAATTGAGGGTTTAACCGAGTTAGGGTTTAAATCTTAGTTAATTTGAGGAATCCCGGGAATAAATCATTGTGTTGGGTAAAAATAAGTTTGTAGATGTTTAAAATGATGGTTGGTGATGTTAGAAAGCATAAATTTTGGAGTTGGAGAAGATGACAAACTCTCGAACTGAACACGTTGAATCGGCGAAATGCTATTTTGTTTGGTCATTGGACCGGTTCATTTTTTCGTCATCGATTCGGTTCATTTATGACACTTAAATTTGAGAAATTTTTCTTGGGCTAAAAGGATTGGAGAAGAACTCCTTTTGGAGATAAATATTAGCGGATCCTAAATAGAGTGTGAGGGCCTCTAAGTGATGAAACGAGTGATATATGAATTCGGGTTAGTGGGAATAAAATTCGGGCTTTGAATTTTAGGAGTGTTTGGGACAAATGACACTTAGGGAAATTATTTCAGCAATTATATATATATTTATGCGTGTAGAATATATATGCCGATTATATATGAGTGAATCCGAATGTGTGAGTGGGATGAAATCTGAATACTAGCTGGATATGTTAGGTTAATATTCGGGAATTTTTAAAATATGCGAATTCTATCATAAGTGAGAGAATACTTATGGGATTAAAATAAGTGCGTGTATAATTATGAATTAATACGAATTGGTATATTCAGGATTTAGAGGCTAGTACCATGGGTTATAGGCTTGGATAGCCAGAATTGATGATATATATACGGGTATAGAGACAGTATATATATGATATGATTATAAATTTATATGTGCATATATGATATATTTATGTGAAACATAGCCATCTAGTGCTATCATGGGAAGTTGCGCGATGTAGGTGAATCTTCTGGATTGAGGAGCAGGGTGAGTATAGTCCCCATATCATAGTGTCCAGTTATTTATGCAGTGTGACTCTTTATCACGGGTGAGACATCTTGGGTATGATTCGTTCTCACTTTCAGGTGCAAAACTATGACCGCTTCCCCTACGTTTGGGTTATATTTTTATCAGGTCGGTGTGAGATTCTGACCGGTGGTACTAAGGATGATGTGTGAGAAATCCCTAGAAGATGATAGCATTGTAGAGACTGCATCAATTGAGTTATAGCTCTCACGGATGGTTATTATACTTATATAATGTGTGATATACAAGTGTGGATATACTTGATGTGTATAGTACATTGTATATATATATATATATATATATATATATATATATGAAGATGTGAAAAGTTATGTACATATATATACGGACAAATAAAGAATAGAGTGAGAAATAAATTGTTGCATCCAAGAGAATAAAATTCGGAATAAAATGTGAGATACGCATATAAAGATGAGAATATTATATACGGGACTAATAACACTAAAATGTGAATATTGTATAATAACTAGTGAGAGTTATTTATTATAAATGGATATATTATATTTGAGAAATTATAATTCATAAGCTCGTACAAAAGCTTAGAATATTAAATACGCGTGGTTGTTTAAAAGTTTAGTGAGATGCTAGTTAGGTGGGGTAGCATAACTAGGGTGTTTAAAATACATGCGTTAGGTGTGCACTATTAGATTACAGGTGAAGGGTATCTCATATGAGTGAGACACCAGTTTAAATAAGGAGAATATCATGTTTTAAATGTTAAAGTATTTTAAACACTTGCTAAATATTTTCAAAACGCTTTGGGCACTGATCCACTTCGAAATATTTTCAAAAACCTTTTAGGCGTCCAGACACAGGGACGCGTGGATGATATTATTTCCTCGAGCTAGACGATTATGCAGTAGCTATGGATGCTACAAAGGATTTTTTAAACGCTTATATCCTTGTGATCTAGATTGGAGGTACTATTAAAATATTCGGGCATGTTGCCCAACTGTTGTCATTTTTATTATTTACCACATTTTCGTTTGTGCCTTTTTGATATGGGTGTATTAATGTTTTACCGAAATTTATCGATTATTGTTTATTCATTTTAGTTAATGTGTATATAAGTTGTGTGGATATATTTATTGTGTGTTTAAGGTAACAAAATTAGAAGTTTAAAATTGACACCGGGCCTAATAGGGTATTAGTAATTAATTTGGTTTCCGACAGTGATGCTGAGAATGATCCATATGAGAATCCTGTTTTATTTTGATAAAGGATTGATCAACTATGATTAAAATAGGCGGGGTGTCACAAATGGTATCATATAAATAGTTTCATTGTCTTGATTTTGCCTATGCATATTCGCCACTGTGGCATAGCTGGAAATCTAGTTATATTATGGAATATTTATTTTCGATGGTATAAAAATTATTTGCAGTAGAATCTCCACTATGGAATTGTGGTACGAAGTGGTTGGTGTGCTCGGAGGGAGAAGATTCACTATGAAGTCGAAGGAGGAAGCAGGGGTTCTTGTCTCCCGCTCCATCGCTTCACCTAGTAGTAGGGATATCAGTCCATGTTTTGGACCTCAGTGACTTTCCCCCAAATGTAGTTTGACACCATCTCTAGGTTTTTGGTGCACGGTCCTTGTTAATGTGAATTTTTTGAGGATGAAATGAGTGCTTATAGATTTTTTGGAGTCACCGATTTGTTTTATATAAAACAATAAAAAAAGTTTTGGTCTAGCTCTTTCTGCTTAATCATGACGAATGTTTTAAAGTTCGCAGTTGGTCTAAAGATTCTTTATACATGGGTTAGGGAATCGAATTACGGGTGGGGAAGGTGTTAGGAACCCCGATTATTCTGTATGCTTCCTTAATTCTATCCTTACTGTTGTTCTTTACATTAATTGATTACATTTTATTTTTTTAGAACTTTTCTAGAGACCTTAGCTTAAGGACCCTTCTAAAAAATGTAGATAGGTTCTTAGGTTGGAAAATAGTATAAGTGAGAGTCATAGGAACATTACTCAATTGAGACATGTACAAAAGTGTTTTTGGGTATGCCTCTGTGCTTTGTATAATGGGTGGCCATTAGTGTAAGTGTAGATTTACGAGAAAGCTCAACTTTGGGATAATTTGATATCTCGTGCAAGGTATGAGGAGAGATAAAAAGGTGAGATATGTGTGCATCTATATTGCTTGATTAATATACAAATATTTACACATTTGTATACGTTTGAGGATTAATAGTGATACTATGGAGATTAAATTTTGAGTTAGTTTGATATCTCATTTTAGTTAGATTGAATGTGATGGATAAAAGTAGAAAGATGGATGCATCTCACTGTAGACAACATCCCAAGGGACATATTATCGAGGCTTGAGGATGAGAAAGACTCGATATTGCGCCTATGCACCCCATTAGAATTGGGACTTGGCTTGTCACATCCCAAACCCAATATCCATACTAATCATTTGTTATTAAAATAATTGGATCATAATCTCGAGCCCATTGGAAAATATACTTCATTTATCAATATTTTTTTACACAATGTGCATAATGAACATAATATTATTCTTATACCATAAAATTCAATATCAGCGTCATAATTAAGCGGACATACAATACTGTGATTAACTATGATCAACTCAATCCATATTAAATCAATATATACAATCTGTGAGTATATTAAAATCTTCACTGTGACAACGATAAAATCCCCATTTTTAAACCCCAACTCTCTCCAACTGTGCAACTCTCAAAGTTACCAGTCATATGGTATCCTAGCTTGCAGCGTACGAACCTGAAATTATTAAAATATAAACCGTAAGCATTAAGCTTAGTGAGGTACTCCTTCCCTGCAACAGAATAACAATTATATATCGAATATGTGGATATAAAATCCGAACAATCCTGCCCATTGGCAATAAAAAATCATGGATCATAAGATCCAAATAATTCTTCCCATTGGCAATAACAAATCCTGGATCATAAGATCCAAATAATTCTTCCCATTGGCGAAAACCAATCCTGGATCATAAGACCCAAACAAATCCTGGATATTTTAATATCCAAACAAATCCTGAATACTGATGTATTCAAAACAACCAATCCTGGATCATGAGACCCAAACAAATCTTGGATATTTTAATATCCAAACAAATCCTGAATACCGAAGTATTCAAACAAATCCTGCTCTTAGAGCTATATTCATATTTATATATGAAACAAATCATAAGTACACTCACCTCGACAGGTTAACTGGCTTTTCCCTTTCCTTTATCCGGTATTTGTTCAATCAACTCTTCTTCCCTTCCTATCATTCCTACAATATTAGTATCATCATAAGAATATCCATAATCCAAAGAATGATTTAAACATAATTCAATCCATAAGCATCACATGATTCCATTCAAATCATTTATCACAAGTGAAGTTCTACCCAAATCCATATTAATATATTTAACATATTCAAATCATACACCAAATATAAATTAATTTATTCTTGGTAATTCAATCCTTGTCTTATTAGTATTCCAATACAAAATACGGTACATCATTTCAAGTCTCCTAGAGCAAGATATGCCCATTTCTTTACCACAAAGCAAATCTACCCTATAGGCTCTTTTATCGTTCATTCAAATACCAGGAATTTCCATAATTTTTCTACATCATAAATTTATATGATATTTAAACCAACATAATTAAACATATTGAAAAATACAAGATTAAAATTTCATAATTTTCAGAGTTCATTTGCTATGACAAGCAAAACATCGAACACATGGCGGGCATACTTTCACCCTTAGGGTAGATTTCATACCCGAACTTTAAACTCTCACCAAAGACTCATTTCTTTGTATTTTCCCATGATTTTTGGATATGTCATACATATATGAGTCCAAGTTAATATCCAATTGGAATAAATCAATTCCAATAAGTATACAAAAATATATGGAAGTTTGAATAAACAAGGTTCCTAAACAAAACAATTTCAAGGGTTTACACATTCAAGTTTGTTTAAACTTGCATCTATCCATAAGTACACATCAAGACATGGAAATTTAGTAAAAAAATGACTATTTCAACCATTTAAATAAGTAATACAAAAAAAAATAAGATTTATGGATGGAAATACCTTAGGGGCTTTTACGTAATTTTTCTATGAATTTTTCTTCAATTTCTCCTCACACTTTCTTCCTAAACTTCAAAACTCTCTTTCCTTAGGTTAAAACTCTTCCATGGCTGACTTATGCTAAAGGAAGAGCTTAATTCAAGGGTTTTAAGTCGGCATAAGGCCACCCCCTCTTGGTCCAATCAAAATATAACACGTGGCATTACATAAAACAAAATATCATTTAAGGTTAAATGACTACTTTACCCCTTGTTCGTAAAAAAACAATATCTTCCCACTCGGATGTCCGTTCGATGAAACGTTTGTTTTGTTATAAACCTAACTCATATATATACACATATCTAGTTTACACCCCAAGTACATTGTTATGTCATAAAGGTCAAAACTAGCCTCCAACAGGAACATTCCTACCGAAAATTTTAAAATTTCACATTTGTAACTAATTCGATATTTCAAGCATTATGAAGGTAGGATTAAACTAAACATAATTACTTGCATTATATATATAATAAGAATGTATTATTAATATCACATAAGCTAATCATGATTTAAACATAATTTATCATAATTATATTCGGGTTGTCACAATTCTCCCCCCGTAAGGAAATTTCATCCTCGAAATTAACATACCTTGGTTGCCTGAATCAAACAAATACGGATAACGCATCTTCATGATATCCTCACTCTCCCATGTAGATTCTTCCATGGAATTCCTCTCCACATAACCTTCACAAGTGGTATCACTTTTGATCTCAATATTTGTTCTTTCCTACCGACGATTGCAAGTGGTTCTTCCACATAGCTCAAATCTTCTTTCAACGCAATAGGTTATTCCACCAATACATGTGAAGGATCTGCTACATACATTCTTAACATAGAAACATGAAAAACATCATGTAACCGAGCTAACTCTGGTGGTAATGCTAACTTGTACGCAACCATCCCGACTTTCTCAAGGATTTCATAAGGTCCAATGTAGCGTGGACTTAATTTCCCTTTCTTTCCAAACCTCATAACTCCTTTCCATGGAGATATCCGAAGAAACACATAATCCCCTTTCTGGAATTCCAAATCTTTTCGTCATTTATCCGCATAACTTTTTTGTCTTCTTTGAGCTGTTCTCATTCTCTCTTGAATAATCTTCACTTTTTTAGTGGTGACTTCAATCAATTCTGGACCCTCTATCTTCCTTTCCCCAACTTCACCCCAACATATCGGTGTACGACATCGTCTATCGTACAATGCTTCATATGGAGCCATACCAATTGTAGACTAAAAACTATTGTTATATGCAAAGGAAAATATCCATCCCAATTACCTTTGAAATCAAGCACACAAGCTCTAAGCATATCTTCCAAAATATGTATTTTCCTTTCAGACTGCCCATCTGTCTGAGGATGAAAACCCGTACTAAACTTCAAGTTAGTACCCATAGCACACTGCAAGTTATCCCAAAATCTGGATGTAAAAGTAGGGTCTCTATCTGAAACAATAGATATCGGTGCTCCATGAAATCGAATAATTTCATTAACATACAATCTAGCATACCTGTCAACTGTATACGTAGTCTTGACTGTTAGAAAATGAGCGAACTTCGTCAATCTATCCACCACTACCCAAATCAAATCTGACCCCTTCTGAGATCGAGGAAACCCAACCACAAAATCCATCGTTACATGATCCCATTTCCATTCTGGTATTGGCAATGGTTGAAGTAGACATGTAGGCTTCTGATGCTCCACTTTCACTTGTTGACATATAAGGCACCTAGCAACAAAATCAGCTATTTCCTTTTTCATATTATTCCACCAATAATTCTCCTTTAAATCCCTATACATTTTAGTACTACCCGGATGCATAGTATAAATGGAATTATGAGCCTCATCTAAAATTTTCTCTTTCAATCCACACACATTAGGCAGGCACAATCTCTGCTTATATAATAAAGTGCCATCATTCACAATACCAACATCTTCAGACTTACCACCTAGGACATCTTGTCCTTTCTTCTCAAGAAAAGGATCTTGACTTTGCAAATCACGAATATGGGTAGCTAACAAAGGCCTCATGCTTACATGAGCAAAGAACCTGTCCCCATCGGCTAGATTCAATTCTACTCCCATCAATCTCAACTCCATGATTTGGGAAACTGTAGCTCACCGAATACAACATAACCTTCCCGAAGCCTTTCTACTCAGAGCATCTGCAACTACATTTGCCTTCCCTGGGTGATAGTGAATTGTACAATCATAGTCTTTAATTAACTCCATCCATCGCCTCTGCCTCAAATTCAATTCCTTTTGAGTAAATAAATACTTAAGGCTTTGATGGTCAGTAAAAATTTCACATACCTCACCATATAGATAATGACGCCATAATTTCAAAGAAAACACAATAGCAGCAAGTTCCAAATCATGTGTAGGATAATTACGTTCATGTGTACGCAACTGCCTAGAAGCATAAGCAATAACTTTACCATGCTGCATAAAAATACAACCCAACCCCTGGTGTGAAGCATCAGTATAAATAACAAAACCATCTCCACCATGCGTAATAGTAAGAACAGGTGCAGTTACCAACCTCTTTTTCAATTCATCAAAACTATTTTCGCAATTAAAATTCCATTCAAACATAACATCTTTTGGTGTTAATTTAGTCATTGGCAAGGCTATTGAAGAAAATCCCTTCATAAACCTTCTATAATACCCAGCTAAACCCAAAAAACTCCTCACCTCAGTCACATTATTGGGCCTCTCCCAATTTACAATAGTTTCCACCTTCTTAGGATCAACACATATACCATCTCCAGGAATAACATGGCCTAAAAATAGAACTTTTGATAGCCAAAATTCACATTTGCTAAACTTAGCATACAATTTCTAATCTTTCAACACATTCAAAATAGTTCGGAGATGCTTTTCATGTTCAACCATATCACGTGAATAAATCATAATATCATCAATAAAAACTATCACAAATGAATCAACAAAAGGATGTAGTACCCGGTTCATAAGATCCATAAATACAGTTGGAGCATTAGTTACCCCAAAAGGCATCACCAGAAATTCAAAATGACCATACCGAGTACGAAAAGCAGTTTTAGAAATATCACTCTCCTTGACACTCAACTGATGATAACCCGATCGTAAGTCTATTTTTGAAAACACTTTAGCACCCTGTAACTGATCAAACATATCATCTATACGAGGTAAAGGGTATTTGTTCTTAATTGTAGCTTTATTCAGTTGCCTATAATCAATACACAAACGCATAGTTCCATCTTTCTTTTTCACAAATAAAATTGGCGCCCCCCATGGAGATACACTAGGTTGTATGAACCCCCTATCAAGAAAATCCTGCAACTGAATTTTGAGTTCTTTCAACTCAGCAGGTGCCATTCTATACGGTGCCATAGAAATAGGGGTTTTCCCCGGTGCTAATTCAATACTAAATTCAATTTCTCTTTCTGGAGGTAACCCTGGTAACTCACTTGGAAACACTTCTGGAAAATCCCGTACAATAGGAACATCGACTAATTGTAAAGATCCCTTCGTAGTGTCAAGAACATATGCAATAAAACCCTCACAACCCTTACTCAATAATTTCCTCGTCTGAATAGCAGAAATGAGGCAACTGGGAATAATTTTCCTTTCCCCCGCAAATTTAAATGCAGGCTCACTAGGCATATTAAAAACAACTTCCTTACAGAAACAATCCATAGAAGCATGATATTTAGATAACCAATCCATTCCTAGAATTATATCAAAATCAGAAATATCCAATGGAAGTAGATCTATAACTGTATCTCTAACCCCCACAGTCAAAACACAATCATGAAAAACATATTCAACTACAATCATATCCCCCATAGGCATGGAAATACCCAACCCCACCTCTAAATGAGTGCATGGTCTATTCAGATATATGGAAAATGCATATGACACAAAAGAATGTGTGGAACTAGAATCAATCAAAACATAAGCACTTCTATCAGTAACAGAAAGTGTACCTCTCACCACATCTGGAGTAATCTGATCTTCTTTCATTGTAAAACCTCGTCCACCTGGCATGGAACTACTAGCTTGTCCTCTGCCCATACTTTTCACTGCACTGCCTCGAGATAACATTATGCTTGCTACTTCACTATGTGTTGTTGGAGTCTCTGACAACTGAGGATAATTCTTTTTAACATGCCCCACTTGATGACAATGGTAGCATTCCACTCCTTTAAGCTTAGGACACTCGAATTTATAATGCGCCTCCTCTTTACAAAAGAAACACGTAACAACTCTCACTGGTGCCTCATCTTTTCCTGACTTTCTGGCTGAACCAAAAGATCCTCCACCCCTGGTATCTCTGCCCAATCTCCCCTGACCTCTACCACTATCTCCACCACCTCTCTGAAATTTATGAGGTTCCATCTTAACACTTCCACCCTCACCTCCCTTAGAGTGTGATGTGTCGAATTTACTCTTCTTAAAAATCTCTCTACTTGCCACCTCTTGGTTCATTTGCCTTTCTGCTATCGTGGCTTTGTTTACCAGGGAAGCATAATCTTCTAACTCATAAGTGGCCACTCTATTTTGAATAGGCCAAATCAGTCCATCTTGAAACTTACTACATTTATATCCTTCATCCTGCACATACTTAGTAGCAAATCTAGACAAAGCAGTAAATTTAGCATCATACTCCCTTACAGGCATTTTCCCTAGGGTCAAATTTATAAACTCCCTCAGCTTCTCCCTCCTATATACCTTATGGAAATACTTAACATATAAAGCTTTAATAAATTCATCCCAAGTAATAACATCAGTACCTTCCATCCTGGGCACCAAATGGTTGCTGGCTTCCCACCAATATTTGGCCTCTCCTTTGAGCTTAAACACAGCTAGATTCACTTTCTGGTTATCTGGAACCTTCATAACTGCAAATATAGTTTCTAGATCTCTGACCCACATCTCAGCTTCTGTAGGTTCAACTGACCCTGAATATTCTGGAGGATGCAACTTCAAAAACTTCTCATCCATGGAATCTTTCATTTCTTTCCTTGCCTCTTTCTCAATCCTGGCCACAATCTTTGATTCTAGATATCTAGCCTGTTGTTCTGGCATTTGCGCCATATTTCTTTCTTGTTGCTCTTCCATCCTCATCATTTCCTGCACTATCATCTGAATCTCTGTAGGTTGTTCATTCTCTCTGGCCCTTCCAGCAACACTCTTCTCTTCTTCAGTATTGTATGCACGATAAGCTACTCCCTCTTTTCGATGTTGTCCATCCCGAGGTTCCATCTGGAATTATCTTTAATACAACAAAGTTCTAACAACCAACATAAACAGTTTATAATACTAAACTATTGGTTAGTACATAAACAATTCATAAATATCAAATCAACTCAATAACTGCCATCTAATCATCACACACGTCCAGAATTAATAACCACGCTCTGATACCACTAATTGTCACATCCAAAACCCAATATCCATACTAATCATTTGTTATTATAATAATTGGATCATAATCTCGAGCCCATTGGAAAATATACTTCATTTATCAATATTTTTCTACACAATGTGCATAATGAACATAATATTATTCTTATACCATAAAATTCAATATCAGCGTCATAATTAAGCGGACATACAATACTGTGATTAACTATGATCAACTCAATCCATATTAAATCAATATATACAATCTGTGAGTATATTAAAATCTTCACTGTGACAACGATAAAATCCCCATTTTTAAACCCCAACTCTCTCCAACTGTGCAACTCTCAAAGTTACCAGTCATATGGTATCCTAGCTTGCAGCGTACGAACCTGAAATTATTAAAATATAAACCGTAAGCATTAAGCTTAGTGAGGTACTCCTTCCCTGCAACAGAATAACAATTATATATCGAATATGTGGATATAAAATCCGAACAATCCTGCCCATTGGCAATAAAAAATCATGGATCATAAGATCCAAATAATTCTTCCCATTGGCAATAACAAATCCTTGATCATAAGATCCAAATAATTCTGCCCATTGGCGAAAACCAATCCTGGATCATAAGACCCAAACAAATCCTGGATATTTTAATATCCAAACAAATCCTGAATACTGATGTATTCAAACCAACCAATCCTGGATCATGAGACCCAAACAAATCTTGGATATTTTAATATCCAAACAAATCCTGAATACCGAAGTATTCAAACAAATCCTGCTCTTAGAGCTATATTCATATTTATATATGAAACAAATCATAAGTACACTCACCTCGACAGGTTAACTGGCTTTTCCCTTTCCTTTATCCGGTATTTGTTCAATCAACTCTTCTTCCCTTCCTATCATTCCTACAATATTAGTATCATCATAAGAATATCCATAATCCAAAGAATGATTTAAACATAATTCAATCCATAAGCATCAGATGATTCCATTCCATTCAAATCATTTATCACAAGTGAAGTTCCACCCAAATCCATGTTAATATATTTAATATATCCAAATCATAGACCAAACAGAAATTAATTTATTCTTGGTAATTAAATTCTTGTCTTATTAGTATTCCAATACAAAATACGGTACATCATTTCAAGTCTCGTAGAGCAAGATATGCCCATTTCTTTACCACATAGCAAATCTACCCTATAGGCTCTTTTATCATTCATTCAAATACCAGGAATTTCCATAATTTTTCTACATCATAAATTTATATGATATTTAAACCAACATCATTAAACATATTGAATAATACAAGATTAAAATTTCATAATTTCAGAGTTCATTTGTTATGTCAAGCAAAACATCGAACACAGGCGGGCATACTTTCACCCTTAGGGCAGATTTCATACCCGAACTTCAAATTCTCACCAAAGACTAATTTCTTTGTATTTTCCCATGATTTTAGGATATGTCATACATATATGAGTCCAGGTTAATCTCCAATTGGAATAAATCAATTCCAGTAATTATACAAAAATATATGGAAGTTTGAATAAACAAGGTTCCTAAACAAAACAATTTCAAGGGTTTACACATTCAAGTTCGCTTAAACTTGCATCTATCCATAAGTACACATCAAGACATGGAAATTCAGTAAAAAAATGATTATTTAAACCATTTAAATAAGTAATACGAAAAAATAAATAAGATTTATGGGTGGAAATACCTGAGGGGCTTTTACGTAATTTTTCTATGAATTTTTCTTCAATTTCTCCTCACACTTTCTTCCTAAACTTCAAAACTCTCTTTCCTTAGGTTAAAACTCTTCCATGTATGACTTATGCTGAAGGAAGAACTTAATTCAAAGGGTTTTAAGTCGTCATAATTCCACCCCCTCTTGGTCCAATCAAAATATAACACGTGGCATTACATAAAACAAAATATCATTTAAGGCTAAATGACTACTTTACCCCCTGTTCGTAAAAAGACAATATCTTCCCACTCGGATGTCCGTTCGATGAACCGTTTGTTTTGTTATAAACCTAAATCATATATATACAAATATCTAGTTTACACCTCAAGTACATTGTTATGTCATAAAGGTCAAAACTAGCCTCCAACAGGAACATTCCTAAAGAAAACTTTAAAATTTCACATTTGTAACTAATTCGATATTTCAAGCTTTATGAAGGTAGGATTAAACTAAACATAATTACTTACATTATATATATAATAATAACATATTATTCATATCACATAAGCTAATCATGATTTAAACATGATTTATCATAATTATATTCGGGTTGTCACATGGCTTGTAATGGGGAGGACTGGTGTATGCAATATCAGAATGGAAGTGAACCCGAAGATGTCTGATATTGGAAAATAACCTTATCGATTGGTTACTAGCCATACAACATTTTCCTTAAGATTAGTTTGGAGGTGTAGAACTAGGTGGATTGGGATGACTAGTGGGGAGGTTACTTTAAGGGGTGTGATGTTTATTTGTTGAGAATAACAACAGAACACTACATCTTAATATTTGGGTGGACCAGGACAAATCGAGGGAGTTCAGCACTGGAGATGGATGCATCCATAATATATAGTAATTCAAGAACCATATTATAAGTCTTAGGTTTCACGAGTTAATCTTTGTATAAATCCTACATACCCAAGGAGACTTGGGTCAAATCCAACCTAGTTATAATAAACGGGACTATTTACGGATGTAGGCAACGAGATATTATGTATACAAGGTACATTACTACGACATTTATGGAGCCTAGACCTTAATATAGAATTTTTGTTGCATTGGATTGATATACTTATACGTTAGGAAAATAAGTTAATTACATTTCGAAGTTTGAAAAGAATTTGTATGAAAATACATAATCAGGGTGCCGCCTCCTTGACGGGATTAGTTCTCTCAGGGAAGTGTTGAGAGTAACTGATTAATAAACTTTGGCCTACAATGTTTTGCGCTGACACAACACAATGGCACTTTCCTGAAAACATATTTTTGAAAGTATGTTTTCATGTTCTGTATTTTGGTATAATGATATGTTATTTGTATTTGCTTAACATATGAATATGTCAATACAATAAAAAATTAGAGGTGGCGGATTATAAACTAGACTTCTGAAATATAAATGTTATAAATTGCATACCCGGTGTTGATACCAAATTTAGTCTGCTGACATGGCTCAATTGAGTGAAGACACGTGGAAATCTACATGGCAACAACAAACACTTCCGAGGAACTTAGACGCTCCGAGGAACCGTACTACAACGAGGAACACTGCTTCCCCGAGGAACTCAGACGCTCCGACCAACAAGAACTCTATGAGGAACTTTTGAGTACCGAGAAGCTTAGGCGGTCCGAGATGCACCTCGAATAAAGCATTAATAGGAGGATAACCAACAGTTTGACTGTTCATTACATGCTTATGCTTATCATTCAGATATATACACTTAAGGGGCATTGAATGTATTACGCTTTCACATGTACAGCATTTAATGTATTAACCTTTCACATTACAGCCTTAGGGCTATAAATACATTGTATTACCCTCATTGTAAGTGGACCGTAATTTCTTGATTAAACTTGTAATCAGGAATTCCCAAACAATCATCAATAACAGAAACAGTGGACGTAGGCCATTCTTATAAGGCTGAACCACTTTAAAAGTTCTCTGTCTCATTTTATTTATCTGTGATTAAATAATTAGATACAATCTAATTTTTTACGTTAATAGATTGATGCCGTCTGTGGGAAACGACTGGTAATATCGTTTTTCATCAAAAATAATTCATCACAAATAGATGATATTCCAGAATCCAACAATCGAAATGCTGGAAGCCCTCCAAATCCATCTGCTCCGCCAAATATTCCAGATCTGGCTGGAATAATGACAAATCTGGCTCAGGGCCAGACAGTCATGCAAGAAATTATGCGACAACTCATACAAACCCTCCATGGCGGTGCACCAACCTATTTAGGACTGCGAAGTATTCAAAGAAATACCCATTTACCTTTTTCACGTACTAGGCATAATGATTCATATCGTACTGAGGAATCTGAAGATTTTTCTTATCAACCTGGACGAACTTTGTCAGTGCGATCAACATATATTGAACAACGTATCACTCTCTCTCCAGAAAGGACTAGTGTGCTAGAGAGGTTAAGCATGGTATCACTTTTTGATCGATTAGGACCTAGAAGGAGTAGAAGTCCTCCTAAAGTCGCATCGAGGAGTTTTCGACGACCATCAGATTTAAGGGAAGGATCTGCCCAGTCGCGACCAGCTGCTCGTCAAGATAGATCCCAGGAAGCCACATCAACGCGATCAGTTGCTCGAACCAACAGGACCGAGGAAGGAAATGATGCATGGAAAGGCTCTATTCAGAGGCTGGAGGATAGATTAGGGGAAATGGCTAAAGCCAAGAACCCTCTACAATGAACTTTTGTTCGTGGAACACCTTTTGTCCAGGCCATTGTAGATTTTACAACACAATCGAAGTTTAAAGCACCTGTTGTGACCCCCAAATATGATGGAAAGACCGACCCAGTCCTTCATATAGAACAATACCAAGCTGCAGCCGACATCTATGCTGTTCCAGATGAGATGAGATGCAGAGCATTCTCGGGAACTCTTACCGGATCTGCTCAAATATGGTATAATAATATTCCTCGGGGTAAGATCTCAACTTTTCTTCAACTGGCCGAGTTATTCATTGGGAATTTCTATTTTGGGGCAAAGCCAGTTAAATGATTAGCGCATTTGTAAGTGTTAGATAAAAGGCTGGTGAGAGTACTAGAGATTATATAACTCGTTTTAATAATGAGAAACTCGAAGTTATTGATTATGAGGAAAAAATAGCAATTACCACCTTGATGAGTGGACTACTACCCAACAAGTTGTACTACACTTTGGCCAAAGATCCACCTAGAACCATGTCAGATATGATGGGAAAAGCATCCAAGATTATGAATGCCGAGGAGGCTATGGCTGCGAAGAAGAATATGGATGCTAAAGAAACCAAGGTAGAAGGTGATAAAGCTAAGAAAAAAGAGCATAAGAACAATGGTAATGACAAACACTCAAAAACAAGGTCGTCTTGGGAAGTATTGAGGAAATTTGATAATTATACTCCTTTGAAGAAAGACATCAACCATGTTCTAGAAGAAATCAAGAACAATGAGGAATTAAGTTGGCCAGAGAAAATGAAGGCAGACCCTGATAGGAGGAATAAGGTAAAATATTGCGAGTTTCACAAAGATCATGGCCATATGACCAAAAATTGCATAGCTCTTCAAAATGAGATTGAAACACTCATCAGACGAGGAAAACTGGCAAAGTATGTTGATCGTGGAAACGAAAGAAGAAACAAAGACCGAACAAGAGTGAGGTCTAGATCTCCTCGTCGAGCAGAGGAGAACAAGAAAAGAAACCATGAAGTTGATCCAGAAGACGGCCCCGATCTTCCCAAGAGACCAAGGCAGCCAGAACGAGAGGTATTTTCAATACGCTTTGGGTCATTTGACTGTAATGTTATTACAGGTGGAGATGCAGGAGGAGGAGACCTTACTGCCGAGAGAAAAGCTTACCTCTGTGAGGCTCAAGCTTGCTCATACATTCAACGGATAAATATAGCTGAGGAGGATCGCCCGAGAAAGGTAAACAAAGAGAAATTGGTCATTGGCTTCTCAAAGAATGACCTCGCAGGTGTTCTATATCCTCATGATGACCCGTTGGTGATCAAAATGAGGATGAATGAGGTAATGATTTCAAGAGTACTGGTCGACAATAGTAGCTCGGCAGACATCATGTTCTACTCATGCTTCGACAGTTTAAATCTAAACCTATCTCAACTGGAGCCTTATCATAGACCCCTCCTCGGTTTTACTGGCGAGAAAGTATTTCCACTTGGGACGATCAAATTGGACATATTCATTGGTACGTGGCCTGCTTTTCGAACAGAAATAATATGCTTCTTCGTGATGGATAAGAATGTTCAATCATCATATAATATCATCATGGGAAGAGTAGGATTGAAGAAGTTCGAGGTTGTACCATCTACGGTACATCAATGCCTAAAATTTCCAATAAATTTTGGAGTAGGAGTTGTAAAAGGTGATCAGAAAGTAGCTCGAGAATGCTATTATTCATCTGCCGAGCAAGAGGAACTAGAGGAATCAAGGAAAAAGACTACTACCTATCAAGTGGATGAAGGTGCAGAAATTGAAACAATGGATCCTAAAGATGAGTCGCAACTTGTGAAGGGTCAAGTGGTGGAAGCTACTGAAAACATCATTCTGAACGATGAGCACCCTGAACGAACTTCTCAAGTAGGTTCATCATTGGAAGCCTCACTAAAACGCGAATTGATAACTTTCCTAAGAAGTAGAAAGAAAACTTTTGCGTGGAGTCATGAGGATATGACAGGGATAGATCCAAATTTCTTATGTCACAAACTCAATGTGAATAAGGAAATCAAGCCTGTGAAGCAGAGAAGAAGAGTATTCAGTCCCGAAAAGAATCAAGCTATACAAGAGGAAGTCGAGAAGCTCCATAAAGCTTGTTTTATTGAAGATGTTAAATATCCAGACTGGTTAGCAAATGTGGTGATGGTGAAAAATAAGAACAACAAATGGAGGATGTGTGTAGACTTCACCGGCCTCAACAAAGCATGCCCAAAGGATCACTTTCCGCTGCCCCGAATTGATCAACTAGTGGATGCTACCTCGGGACACGAGTTGCTGAGTTTCATGGATGCTTATTCTGGTTACAATCAGATTAAAATGAAACCTGAAGACAAGGAGAGTACTTCTTTCATTACCCCCAGGGGGACTTATTGTTATAATGTTATGCCTTTTGATTTGAAAAATGCAGGTGCAACATATAAGCGGATGATGAACAAAGTATTTGCAGAACAAATCAGTTGCAATATGGAAGTCTATGTTGACGATATGCTGACAAAGAGAAAGAAAGTTGTTGATCATCTAGTTGACTTAAGCCAGACCTTTGATCAACTAGATAAATATCAAATGAAGTTGAACCCGACGAAGTGCACATTTGGAGTACGAGAAGGTATGTTTCTCAGGTACATTGTCAATCAGCGAGGCATTGAAGATAACCCTGAAAAGATCAAATCTCTATTAGGGTTGCGATCCCCAACGACGAAGAAAGAGGTGCAAAGTCTTACAGGACGAGTAGCAGCACTCAATAGATTTGTATCATGAGTAACTAATTGATGTATCCCATTCTTCAAGACACTCCAAAATACTTTTGAGTGGAATGATGAATGTTAGACGGCTTTTCAAGACTTGAAGAAATACTTGGGAGCACCTCCACTGTTATCCAGGCCACTGATGGGAGAAAAATTATACTTATATCTGGCAGTGTCCGAGAATGCAGTCAGTTCGACATTGATAAGAGTGGAGAATGGAGTACAAAAACCAATTTACTATACAAGTAAGGCCTTCCGAGGAGCAGAGATCAGATATCCAAGGCTGGAAAAATTGGCACTAGCATTGATCGAGGAAAGTAGAAGAATGAAGCCATACTTTCAAGCTCATACCATAGTAGTATATACTGATATGCCATTGAGGCAAGCCCTTCATAAACTAGAAAATTCAGGAAGATTGATGTGCTGGGCAATAGAACTCGGTGAATATGATATAGTTTATGAACCCAGATCATCGCTAAAAGGGCAAGCGGTAGCAGATTTTATAGCAGAGTTCACCTATCCTGATACCCCCGAGGAACAAAAATTGCTCGCTGGTCAACTTGTGGATGTTACAAGATTATCAAATGCAAGCCCAGACCAACTTAGTTTGGTAAAAGGGCAATTAGATGTTACAGGATCATCAAATTCAAGCCCAGACCAGCTTAGGTTGGTAAAAGGGCAAGAAAAGATGATCGACGAACAGTAAGAAATATCAGGAGATGGTGAAAGGGAGCTACAAATTTTCCACCGAGCAACTCTATCAGATCAGCAATTTGAAGACGAGTTGCCTATATGGAGTTTGTATATGGATGGTTCATCCTGCACTACAGGATGTGGCACAGGGATAGTTTTGAGCAGTATGGACGAGGTCGACATGGAATATGCCCTACTTTTCCAATTCAAAGCTTCGAATAATGAGGCTGAATATGAAGCCATGATTGCAGGTCTTAGTTTGGCAAAAACCATGGGGGCGGCACAAGTCATTGTCTTTAGTGATTCGCAACTGGTCATAAATCAAATGATGGGAGTATATGCAGCCAAAGGAGAGTTAATGATCAGATATTATGCAAAGGAAAAGGAACTGGTGTCCAAATTTATTTCTATTCAGCTGGTCAGAATACCAAGAATGGAGAATGCGAGAGCAGAGGCCCTAGCTCGATTAGCATCAGCTACTCGTACCGAGCTACGAAGAATAATCCCAACTGAAGTTTTAGCTGGTCGGAGTATAGATGAAGATCCGACGATGAACTTTATTACCCTCGATTTAGGATCATCATGGATGGATCCCATCAGGGCATATATTGAGAAAGAGGAATTACAAGCTGACAAACTTGCAGCCAAGAAACTGAAGTTTAAGGTTGCTCATTATGTACTGACTAATGGTATTCTACACAGACGAGGAATTATAGCAGGTTTCCAGAGATGTGTGCATCCCACCGAGGTGAAAGATTTAATTGAAGAGGTCCATGAAGGGTCCTGTGGAGCCCATGTAGCATGTCGGACTCTTTTGCAAAGGGTGATGATGCAAGGATACTACTGGCCAACTATGAGGGCTGATTGTATAGCCTATGCTAAAAAATGTTACAAGTGTCAGTGCTTCTCTTCCATCCGAAGAACTCCCCAAGCATTATTGACACCCATTACTTCCCCTTGGCCATTTGCCATATGGGGAATAGATTTGGTCAGGCCACTGCCGACGACCTGGGGAAGGTTTAAGTATCTCGTGGTCGTTGTGGATTATTTTACTAAATGGGTTGAGGCTGAGCCTCTCATTGATATGACGTACGACAAGGTGTACCAATTTATTTGGAAGAACATCATTTATCGATATGGTCTTCCTCATGCCTTCATCATAGACCATGGAACACAATTTTACAACGAGGAGTTCATTGCCTATTATCATCAATCAAATATTTTGAAGATCCACTCAACACCAGGCCATCCTCAAAGCAATGGACAAACTGAAGTGATAAACAGAACGCTGCTGAATGGATTGAAGAAAAGACTGGATGATGCGAAAGCAAATTGGATCAACGAGCTATAATCAGTACTATGGGCTTACCGAACTACTCCCCGAGTAGCAACAGGGGAATCTCCATATATGCTAGCATTTGGAAGTGAAGTTGTTATACCCGCCGAATTGGGGCTCCCAACACACAGAATACTGAATTTTAATTCTCCTGTCAACGATTTAATGAGAAGGTTAGACTTGGACATACTCGAGGAGGTTAGAGAAGAAGCAGCCATTAGAAATGCTGCTTACCAGCAGCGAACATCTTTGTTTTACCACAAGAGGGTGAAGAAGTGCGACCTAAAAGAAGGAGACTATGTGCTAAAGAAAGTGATTCAAAAGCACAACAAACTGGAGGCAAACAGGCATGGACCATACCGAGTTACAGAAGTTGTTCGACCAGGAACTTACCGAATAGCAACTTTGGAGGGGGAGGAGTTTAAGAATGCATGGAACGCAGAGCACCTGCGCAAGTATTACCAGTGATGTATATTCTTATATAATGCAGTTCCATCAGTATGAATAAAATGAAGATATTATGCCAAATTCTCTCCTTTTATTGAAAGTTTTTTGGGGAATACTAGTGCTACACACTACTCGACAAAACTCGGACTACTCAAATTTATTCTCGAAAAGCCAACTAAGGTTGGTTGGGAAACAAATGTATTCCAACGGGAAGTAAAACTATTCCTAAAAATGCCAACTTATGTTGGTTAGGAAATGTATTCCTAAAAATGTCAACTTATGTTGGTTAGGAAGTAAATGTATTCCTACGGGAAGTAAAACTATTCCTAAAAATACCAACTTATGTTTCTTAGGAAATGTATTCCTAAAAATGCCAACTTATGTTGGTTAGGAAGTAAATGTATTCCTACGGGAAGTAAAACTATTCCTAAAAATGCCAACTTATGTTGGTTAGAAAATGTATTCCTAAAAATGCCAACTTATGTTGGTTAGGAAGTAAATGTATTCCTACGGGAAGTAAAACTATTCCTAAAAATGCCAACTTATGTTGGTTAGGAAATGTATTCCTAAAAATGTCAACTTATGTTGGTTAGCAAGTAAATATATTCTTGAAAACGCCAACTAAAGTTGGTCGGGAAGTAAAATTATTCCAGAAAGTGCCAAAGTTGCTCGTAGAGGAAAAATCCACTAACTATAGTTGGTCGAAAAGGAAAATTTACCGACCTTGGTTGGTCGGAAACATTTTATGAATACGAGAAAGTGATCGAGCAAAATTTTTGATACTCGTAACTTTTTAAAATTATTACTAAGTTGGTCGAGAAACAAAACATCATTTTTTCCAAGTGACTACCACAAATTCAAATTATTCGACAATAAGCTGATCGACAAATAACACAATATTGTTATCTTTTTAACAGATACACATGCACAGATGTAAAGTGTTACAAGACAATGACAGTCAAGATTTGCAAATAAAACTATTTCATTAAATGTAGAACAAAATACATATGGAATGAAATACAAATTTATTACATCAATATTCCTATTCTATTGGTTTCTTCCCCTCTGCTTTTGAAACAGGTTCCTCGCCAGCAGGTGGATCATTTAAAGCAAGAGGAGAATTTATGAAGTTAAGATCTTTTAACATCCTGATATTGATCACAGATGGTCGATCTAGTAGATGCTCGGGATGAGATATCTCGACATTGGAATGGAGATTGTAATTGTCGAGGTATTTGGAAATCAGACATCGAGGGATGGCCCGAGCAGGGATCCAACTCATATCAAGCTTGAATGGTGGCACTGGTAGGTCGAGCAGCCCAGGATTATGGTAATTCCACAGGTAATGACCCTGTTCCAGTTGCAGTACACCTAAGGCATTAAACCATCCCTTCTTGTAGCCCTCATTATTTTCATTTTGGATACGATCGTCCAAGTGGTAGAGAGCCTCGTTGTAGCCAGTCATCCAGAACTCCCTGGGCTGCTTGTAGAATTGATATGTCAATATTTTTAGCTGTTCGTGGAGATTTTTGATGAAGAGTTCTTTATTCTCTAAGATAGATTCCTGCGCAGAAAGCTGCTCTTCCAGACCCCTAATCTTCTTAGACATCTCAGCCAATGCCTGGTTCTTCGCCATTAATTAGAAGGCATGGTTCTCTAAAGTAGATTGAGTCCTCTGTTCCTTGACAGGAATCCGAGCAGCTCTTGATCGTCCCCGAGGAGCTCTTGCTCATCCACGAGCAGAAGTAGAAGGATCGGACCTTTTCAAGGTTTCTAACTCATCCCTCGGGTTGGCGTTTTCGACCTCGAAGAATAAGAATCCCTCGTCAGTCACTGGTACCAAAGCATTTGAGGTGGAGGCAATAGATTTTAATTGAGATACTTCTCTTTACAAGTTGTTATTTTCTTGCTCCAATAACTCGACCATTTTCCTGTGCTCTTCGACCTCGGCTTTCAAAGTTCTTTCCCTCACATCGTAAGCAGCAAATCGTTTATCATATCCCTTGTCGGCAATGATTTGCTGATACTTCTTCTCATACCCCTTGTGCAAAAGGGCAGTGGATTCCTTATATTATTGCTAAAGTTCTTCAATAGTGCCTTGGAGATCCTCAATCATATCATAATAATCTACATTATGGGCCACTGCACGATCAAGCAGACACTTCAAATATTGGTAGGCTTCAATTGCCTATTCCGAATCATCTTGGCCGAGGATGTCGACGATTTGTGCTGCACTCAGATCTGTGTGACCAGCCTTAAAATTTTCATTGCATTGTCGTAACAGCTTTGTATCATGAGCAAACAATAATTCCATCCTGGCCATAAACTAGTAGAGGAAGAAAAATCAATAATCAATAAGAGTACCAACAGAGCATGAAGAGGAGAAACAACAGTATGCATAAACAAAAGTTCAAATTTTATTATATCACAAAGTTCAGAGTTACATGTTCAGGGTTACATTTGACAAAGAAAAATAAAATAGAGAGAAACCCGAACAACTCTACACCTTTTCCTTTTCTCCCAAAACTTTCTTGGGAGCCTGGGACAAGGAGGTAGGTTGCTCGGAGGGAACCGAAAGTTGCTCGGGGAGCGCTGGCAGTTGCTCGGATGAAGTAGCGAGTTGCTGAAGTTCCTCATTAGTAGGCTGGATGGCTGGGGGATGAGAAACTTGATCTCCCATCACCATGAAAGACTCCTCAGAGGCAGCTTCGTCCTCTTCTTCGTCTTTAGGAGTCGGAGGGGGGCCAAGGATGTGTCATTGAAATAATTCAGAAGTTTCATCGACTTTCATTTCTTGTAAAGTAGCGACCCATCCATCTCTAAAGTATTTGAGGCTGCCATATTCGACTTGCGACATCATGGCAGCCAAACCTTTGTTCCACCCTTTATCCCAGCCATCGCTAAAAGATTTCTTCACAGCCAACTTCCTCTTTGTCTTCTCCGAGGAAAGCTTCTCGAAAAGAAGTTCATCAGCAGCTTTCAATTTATTCTCAACCTCCTCCTTCTGACGGCTTACTTCCCGAAGTTGACCCAACTCCTCTTCAGCAGCCTTGAGCTTATTTTCAAGCTCCCCAGCATTTTTGAGCTTCTCTTCGAGCTCTTTATTTTTCTCCGCCAGACTATTTAATTTTTTCTCCAACCCCTTGGAGACCTCAATAACCTGAGCTTTTTTTGCTCGGTTGAGGTAAGTTTCTTCTCCCAAGCAGCCTTGTCAGCATCATGCTTGTGACGAGAATCTTCCAAAGATCGCGTCAGACCCATTAGAGCTTCCTCCACACCAGATGAGGAGCTTGAAGCTTTAATAGCTTCATCTTTCTTCAAAATTATATTAAAGCAGCTCACCAACTGCGAAAAGAAAATGAAAGCAAGTCAGAGACAGATATAACAAGGGAATGATGAAAAGTTCAAAACAATAAGACTTACAGAAGCAATATGGCAAGCATCCAATGAGGTAACCATGTCCCGAGAAAGGTTTTCTTTAATACCTTGGATCTCGAGAATGATCCAAGTCTTCACCGAGCTCATGGCAGAGCTCGGGGGAACAAAAGTAGGAACACCAGTTCCAGTAGTTGGGGGCTGAGAGATGGTTTCAGCCAAATTGACCGAGGAGCTTTTCTTCAACTTCCTCGGGGGAACATGAATACTTTTGACCAAGGAAGATCTCTTGGTCGGTGATATGACAATCACTTCTTTTGGAGCATCAGTCTTGCTTGGGGCCACTGGGGGCTTCTCGACAACCTTCACAGGAGCAGTCGGAGGGGGTGCATCAATTTTCTTTATCCCCTCTCCTGGGACGTCAATCTTACTTCTTTTTGCCTCTCCAGCACAAGAGGCAGGTTTCTCAAAAAGGGTGGGAGGTCTTCTTTTCTTCATCCTTTCACTCAAAGGAATATGTGATTCAGGCGAAGAACTTGTAGAGGCAGGTATTGGCTCTGCGTCGCTTATCACCGGACGAGCAGTGAAAGAAGAGGTGTAACTCTTGTACTGCAGCAAATACGAAGCTGACCTAATGTGCTCGTCGGCAACAGTCTGATGCAAACTCCATATAAGTTATAAATGCCTTATATTAACGTCTGCCTCTTTTGGGGATTTTCTTTTGCTGTCAACTGCAAATAAATAAGCATTAAAATATCGGTGACATATTTTATCTAACATAAAGGAAGAATAATTTCAAAATAAATAAAATGAAATAAAAATAACCTATCCCATTGCCATAGGGAGGGCATCTGGGACCCTGATACACTTAATCTCCAGATAAAGGAGCATGTTGCCAATTTTTTATAACAACCTCGTGCTCAAAATAGTCCCTATTGGCATCCGGGAGATTGACCACTAAAGCCCTATTTAAAAATATATTTTTTAAATAAAAATTATTATCACCAACAGCCCATCTATAACAAAACATGATTTATGGAATTCCTATGCGAGTTCCATGAATTTGATTTAGTCTATGAACCCCATTAACTATTCTCCATGTATTGGGGGCTATTCTTGCAGGAACAACGTCAAAATATTGACAGAATTCCAGACATAAAGGATTTGGCGGAAAAGAAAAGCCACATTCAGCAATAAAGAGACTGGAGAACCAATGTCCCTCAGCCAAACGGAAATAATCGGAAGGTTCAGAAAGTTCCTCCAGAACAACCCATGAAGGAATAGAAAAATCAAAACGAAATTTATCAAGAGATTCAACAAGGTAAACCATGATGAATAAAGGAAATGAAGAAGAAGGAAGAAAATCTTACAGAAAAAGAGTGGATCTGTTGACAACGAACGATGAAAATGATGAACGCACAAGAGAGTAAGACAATGGAAAACTCGAAGATACAAATTTGAAAAAGTAGAAGACGATGGGATTGTCTGTGATGCTTAAATACCTTATCTTGGGAAATGGTAAAGTTAATGATTACAAAAAGAAACGATTACGCTACCGGCAGTTTGAAGGACAAAAAGTACGCGGAGATTGAGGCGGTTATAAAAATTCAAAAAAGCTTGATTCTACGAATTTGGAAGGAAAAATAAATACAAAGGAAACACTCCTAAATTTCAGGATGACCATTTAAAACCATCATATTTCGAGAAAGAATGTTCCACACTCCTCAAATTTGGAACTATGAAACATTGGGGGCTTCTGTTGATACCAAATTTAGTCTGCTGACATGGCTCAATTGAGTGAAGACACGTGGCAATCTATGTGGCAACAATAAACACTTCCGAGGAACTCAGACGCTCGAGGAATCGTACTACAACAAGGAACACTGCTTCCCCGAGGAACTCAGACGCTCCGACCAATAAGAACTCTACGAGGAACTTTTGAGTACCGAGCAACTCTTGAGTACCGAGCAGCTTAGGCGGTCCGAGCTACACCTCGAACAAAGCATTAATAGCAGGATAACCAATAGTTTGACTTTCATTAAATGCTTATGATTATCATTCAGATATATACACTTAAGGGGCATTGAATGTATTACCATTTCACATGTACAACATTTAATGTATTACCCTTTCACATTACAGCCTTAGGGCTATAAATACATTGTATTACCCTCATTGTAAGTGGACTGGAATTTCTTGATTAAACTTGTAATCCAGAATTCCCAAACAATCATCAATAACGGAAACAATGGACGTAGGCCATTCTTATAAGGCTGAACCACTTTAAAAGTTCTCTGTCTCATTTTATTTATCTGTGATTAAATAATTAGATACAATCTAATTTTTTACATCAACACCCGGTTCCCTAAATGGGGGTCGGACTAAAGAATAAAAATAGCTATGTATATATTATCAAAAAAAAAAAAAATATATATATATATATATATATATATGGGTGGGTGGGAGAGTATTGCCCCAAATTTTGTGAAGAGTTCATTTTCCCTCACGACAAAAGCCAACATTTTTCCTAGGGGAGTGTTCATTTTTTTAGGTGTTTTCTGTTGGCCAAAGCTTCGTTTAAAAGTGCTGAATTTTTTTAATTTCATATAGAGGTTTGAATAGGTTTATTTCTCGAGGATAATTTTCAGATGTACGAACCTATTTTTGGAACTCGAAAGAGCCTTCTTGGAACAATGAGTTTTCCTTATGGGGAAAGTGACTTTTCTGAAGTACAATATTTTTGGGACATTAAGAATGAGCTCAAGTATTCCTAACGCTCGGTGGTGAAGAAGATGAAAAAAATGAGATCGAGGCTGGGTTTTGGGATGATTTGAAATGGATGGAAAGGGCCTTTATTTATAGGGGTATGAGTAGGCCGGTTAATTGATCACATAAACACTATGGGTCGATATGTGTAAGGATGACATTAAATATCCAAAGATTTTATAGTGATTATATTCTCGGACGGTTAACCAATCGGTTATCAGAGTAAAAACTATTAACTGATCGGTTAACTATTTTTGGGGAGTTAATCGATTGGTTAAATGTCCCAGAAGGCTTGTTTTCTTCTTATCTTAATGGTTTATTTAATTTTTTGTTATTTTTATTTTGGCCCTATATACTTTGGTTCTTGGTGTTTTTGATACTTTGAAGTTTAGTATAGGTTTTTGAAAAATGATTTTTTTTGTGGGTTTTTCTGGGGCTTTTTTGGTACAAGACGAATTATCCTCGAACCTTTATTATAGATCGACGTGTCCACAGTTAGATACAAAAAACCCAGGTCCAACACGAGAACATGTGGCTAAATTGATTCTTTTTAAAAAGGATAAAAATGCTAAATAGTTGACAAATTAGGTGCAATAACTCCTTTTAAATATTGTGTGTGTGTGTGTGTGTGTGTGTGTGTGGATATGATGATTTTAAGAAATACTAAATATGTGTTAATTCGGGTATAAAATGGATAGTTTTGAAAGTGAACCGGGTGATTTAAAAATAACCCGAGAATATGATTTTCCTAATTAACTAAATGAGTTAATTAGTTAAAAGAATTTTAAGAAAAATGGCAAGTGTTGAAGATAAGGGTTAATGGTAGTTAATAGGATTAAAGTCCATGTTTTATAAATAAAACAATGTTAATGCATATACTATATAGTAATTGCATGTAGGATTTGAATAGAATTATACTGATCAGAGTATTTCATTCACTTTTTTACATTCGTTTTCATATTGCATTTCGCTAGGGAATTCCCCTCCCCCCCCCCCCCCTCCCCCCCCCCTCCCCCCCCCCCCCCCCCCCGACATTGTCTTACCCTATTTCGTTTGTTATGACATATTAATTGAAATTTCATTTTAAGAGTATTTTTTAGGTAAGTGGCTTCTTATTATTACGTTAGTTCCTTTGATTACTTGAACCCAATTGTGTTGACAAATGGGTTCCACACTTGTCATTACTATGTTGATATGTTGTGAGAATGGAATTCCATACTTACTTAGAGAATTAAAGTAACTAAAAAGGTCTTGAAACAGTGGTTAGGTTTCTTCATGTCACTTTATACTTCACACAGCGATACCAAATCGAGTTGACCTACAAGTAAACCCAAATTTTAGTCTGGGGCATTACAAACTCGTATTATAGGTTTAGGTTTAAATTTCTCTAGGGAGTGATGTCCGGTAATGAAATTGGGATTTGATCCCTTGACTATCGAGTTCATCCATGTGACTTGTCCCTATAAGGTGAGTGGAGACTTTAGTTTGTACCTATATGAAATTGTGACATTGGAGTAACGATTAAGGCATCATTGGAAGACTTATTTCGTATAAACAACACTGTTGGCATGCCTTATTATGGAATCTCCTGTTGGTATTCTTGAACAAAAAGGCAATTGCTTTAGTGAGTGTTATATTAAAAAACTTTTCCCATTAATAGTGATTGTTTGGGATTTTTCAAAATTGTTCATTTTGTCATGGCGATTAGTAGTAAAAAGTTAGGAAATAGGGTTGTGGTATTACACATTGGGAATTCAAGTAAATTTGTCGAGAAAGTGTAACTAGTGTTGAAATCACTGGAAAAAATCTCAAGGCATTGTAATTAGGCTTCCGCTTTTAGAATAATAGGATTTTGAAGATTAAGAAAGGCTATACCTTATAATTAAGTTTCATTATAAAACCTTATTGCATCAAAATCCATAATCAGGGTATAATTTATGTGAGAAGAGTGCAAGACGGTTGGTTATAGAGAACCATGGGTAGCATTGGTAAGTGCTCAAAAGGAGTATTAAAATGTGGTGACTCAACCCGATGTCATAATAAGTATTGTAAAAGGATTCGGAAATTAGTGTGGTTAAGCCTGAAAATATACATATGGGTAGAAGATTTAGTTACAAGTGGTATGAAGTTGTGAAATAATCAACATTGGGTACACCATTATCTCAGATGAGGGTCACGCATAAAAAGAGTTCTTGACATTTCTTGTTCTACTAGATTTACCCATATAGTTATATAGTGTAATGTTTTAATTAATACACCATTTGAGGACAATAGCTTCATCACTTTTTGAAGGACAATTGTTATAGTAACCTTCATATATAAAATGACTCATCGATGGAGGATTTAAGGCACTGTACCTCTAAGTGAGGGTTCATAGTGATAACAGTCACTCGACAACCGACTTTGTCAATGCAAGTTGATAGTCATTTCCATGGACGCTTTGGAAAATTTAGAAGATGAGTAACCTCACTATCTCCATTACGGACCACGAATAAGAATTGACATCGAAGGTTTAGGATTGTACAGTTTTCATAGAACCATTAGAGACCCTGACTTTTAGATTCATTTAGGTAACCAAGAGGTAATTTTTAAGACCGTACATTACATTGACATCGAAGACTAATGACTCAACATAATGAGATGGCCAAAAAAATAAAATCATGCGCAAGTGAACTATAACTCTTGAGTTATCGACAAATGGTGGTAGTGTCAACACCACCTTTAATCATTACAAGCTAGACTCTAGCATGACATTAACACACACGATTCGACAACATTGCTTTCTGTCTGGATTCACACATCCCAATACTTTTTTTAAAATAATGATGAGTTTTATTCTTCAATCGCTTCACATAAGGGTCGTTGTTTAATGTAATAAGGGTAACAAAGGGATAAGTAAACATCATGATACTCCTATAGTGTTGAAATGCTTTTTTAGAATCATGATCTGATGATGAATAGTGGATTGTTCAATGGTCATGGATAAGAATTTTGCGGACAAAATTTCCTAATGAGTGAAGAATTTAACAACCCAACTTCCTCTAAACATTATAAGTTTTGAAATTCGTAGGGTAATTGAAATTTGAGAATTTTTCATACATTGAGGAACTTTAATAAGAAATAATTATGTATTCAGTTTACTAGTTTGAGAAAATTATATAGATGAATGTATGTTGTCTTGACTGAATTGGGGGGTTAGGTGATTTTGGTCTAATTTTTGCTAAAAATTATTATCATGGTGGTGAATATTTAACTAGAATAGGCATATTAATGTGGGCAATAACATAACGTCTGAAAAATAGGAGTCGCTATGGATGTACATATTTATAATGTGGGTAAATTATGAAGAGTACGAATTAAAAGATAATTATTATTTGTAAGCATGATGTGGCAATTTAGTAGTAATCGAAGTTAGAAAAATTCATTACTATATTATTTCAATTTTAATAAAGAATGTATGTTTGGATTTATAAAGAGAAACAAAAAAGGTTTGGTTGTCCTACTCTTAGAAATTCATGAATAATATCAATTATGTTGCATGAGGATGTTAGAATAAGGAGGGAAATGTGTAATATGTAGAGGTTTACAACATAACTAGTTTCATGTTTATTGTAGGGGTCAATTATATATGATAAATATATATACTTATGAATGGATTGAACAAGTTTTAAAAAATAGTTACGTATGTTTCTTGGTTGGGAAACTAGAAGGATGTACCTAAAGAAAGTACTGATCGCAGCGTGTAAAACAAAAGCCGCAAGTGCGACACGTTTGATAGAAAAATGGTTTCCCAATTATATGGGAGGCCACGAGGGTCCGATTTCGTGTTACGAAGGGAGATGTCTAAACCGTGGCGGTGGGATTCCATATTTCGGATACAATTGGGGCGACTGATTAGATTGGTCCATTTTAGATCTTGAAACGAAGAATTTTAGCCTCCTTAGTTTCGGGACAAATCTCCCCAACCCTATCCCTAAATCCTATTAGATAAGAGTATTAGTCGAGGGAAAAAGCCATCAAGACAACACAATGAAAACATGTTTATCTCCCACAACACCTTATGTTTATACACATTATTAGGGAAACAAATTTAAGAAAATGTATTACAGGGTGTATAAAAACCATGTTTCTAAAGAGTTTTCATGAAGGAAAATATTAGCTCTCAGAGAATAAATTCGAGTATTGTTCGAGGACATTTTTGGGTTATTTTTTAGAGATTAATAACCCCTTTAAGGACTCATTTAGAGGTGGGGGAATAACCCACTCCTTCAACATCTTTTGTTGCACGTGTGGACTCTATATGTGGGGAAATTTCTCTAGTGTTATATTCGAAAATATTTGCATATTTAATCTAGTATACATATTATTTAAATAGTGTTCATGCATGCTACCTATTATATTTATCGTACTAGTCAATGTGCATAAACATACAAAATGAAGTGAAATGCCTAGTAATCAAGGCATTGTGAATTTTAGAAGAGAATAAGTGGTTTTATGAAAGAAAGTGTATTACAAGTGCTTGTATTTTAATAAATGAGGATAGTCAAGCACATTTTAGTATTTTGGGGCAAAATACTTAATTAAATAAGTATATTTCTATTGTGGAATATTTTCAAAATGAATTCCATGTATGAAATGGTTAAGCTTTGGCATGTTCTAAGTGTCAATAAATGTTACATGAAAATGATAAGTCGTAAAGTATGAATAATGCATATGGTAATGAGTTTAAAGACGTAAAAATTATGACTTTTAAAATGACTTGCTTACATTGCCGAACTCCTTTTGAATGGCATAAATTATGAAATGGTTCCCAAAGTCATGAAAATTATGAGTTATTCCCAAGAGTATAAGTTTCACATAAAGAGACCCTTAAGTACACGTAATACAAAAAGTGAATAGTAGAATTATTTAATGATTCTCCAATGTGGAGTTAAAGAAGTTTACCTTATTTTTAGTAAATTTTATAATGTTGGTTACACTTTGAAAGGTAAAAAGATGACATTGACTCTTATTTTAATAAACAAAATATAATGACTTGTATTGTAATAATGTGCTCAAAGCGAGTAACCAACTAGAGAAAAAACATGATAAAGTGGAATTTACCATGATTTGATTGTCTTTTAGGATGGTGTAAAGTTTCTAGCGAAAAGGGACTAAGATATGCATTTATGCGAATGATAAAAGTATAAATGAAGCATAAATTATTTTCACTAGTTTGGACGTTGGATGAGTATTTTCCTAAATGCGACATAAATTGGGTGTATCGCTAAATAGGACACAAGTTTGGTATGTTATTAGATACGCAGTAAGTAAGGAAATTTCCTAAAAAGGGAGGTTTGACAACGATGAGATGAATTTTGTAAAGAGAAGAAAGAGCTTTTACAAAGGAGTAACTGAGGTAAATCTAAAAAGGGCGAGGAGACCTAGGATGCGGCTTTGACATAAACTCAGAACCACTCGATATGGAAGGAGTGATTGTGGAATTTATGAGAGGCAATGAGAGACTGTAAATATAAATGGAATATGGTGAACTTCGGGATATAATTTTAATTAAGAAAAAATAAGTAAATTTGGTAAACTCAAGGAGAATGATAATTATTTAATTAATTGATTATGTGAATTCATTACGAGATTTAGGAAACATGACACGTAGATAATTGAAAATATGTAACAAAGTAAATTGGAGAATCTAAAATATGAATAAAAAATAAGGGCCTGGTGTTTGAAAATAAAATGGAATAATATGATGGATATTGGGTGGATAAAAAAAGGCTTAAAACAAAAATGTGTCAGTAATTTGATGTGTTCCAAAAGGATAAAAATAGTAAATATTTGACATGTTAGGTGTGAATAACTCCTTTAAAACACTAAGTGCGTGTGATGAAATCGTATTTTCGAAAGAAAAAAAGGATGATTTAAAGATAGTTCAGGAATATGATTTTTCGAATTAAATGAGTATGTTAATGAATTAAAGGACATTTAGGGGGGGGAAATGGAATGTGATGAAGATAATGGTTAATGGTAGTTAAGTGGGTTATAGAAAATGTTTTCGAAATAAAGCATGGTCAATGCATGTATTGTATAGTAATTACATGTAGGATTTTGATAGATTATATTCATCATAGTATTGCATTTATTTCTCTCTACCATTCATTTCTGTATTGAATTTTGCAGGAAACGCCACTATGAATTGGCTCATCCCGTTCCCTTTCTTACATATAGTTAATCGAGATTTCATTTTGAGAGAGCATTTTCTATATAAGTGACTTCTCAGGCTTACATTAGCTTTTCTCATTACTTGAACACTAGTTCGTTTCAAAATGGGTTCCACAATTGTCATTATTATGATTATACGTTCTGAAAATGGAATTTAATTCTTACATTCTCACTTAAATAAATTAAAATGGACTAGAAATGCTATTTAGCTTTCTTCACATCACTTCACATTTAACAAGCCGAATTAGACGGGTTGACCTACGAGCAATGTCAAACTATGGGTTAGAGTGTTACCACTAGAACTATGGGTGATTTACATCAATGAGTGGGACTTATTTCTATATGGTGGAATTTTTATATATTTTTGGATTTTGGAACTTTTCGATTGTTCCACGGAATAGCTAAAAAGGGAGAATGAAAATATATAGAAGTTTTTATTGGCTTATTCTCTGTCAAAATAAATTATTTGCTAGAATTCTATTTTTTTATATTTTAGTCCGAAAACATATCCCTGATAACCCTTGTTTATATACATGTTTGATTTACTTTCATGCCTCCATCCACATTCGAGCTATACTGCATTGCATATCTTCAGTGACTTAGATACTCCGATGGACTTTTAGACCTTTTCTGGATATAGTATTTTGACCTTGACACACCTTAGGTTCCCCAAACCTTTCCTTCATTTTACCCACATCTCATGAACTGGTTTTTATCATCCAAATGTCATATTATTTCAACATATATAAAAAAACCCTTTCACATTAATTTACATCGAAAAATCCTTCAAAAAACAATTTTGGTTATTTTGATGTTGTTAGCCATGCGAACGGACAAAATCCATATGTGCGTACGGAAATGACCATAATATGTTTTTTAGACAAGATTTACAAATGGACAAAAATAATTCTTGCAGATGAAAGAGATGGGATGCTCTATTTTAGACCATTTAAGAGGGTATGCACACAACATCAAATTTTCAGAAGTGAGAAAACTACTTTTTTTTTATAAAAATCTCATTCCGACTCAATTATTCTATTAGAACACTTATTGCTCTTATATGAATTTTTTAGATGTAAGAGCTTGTCTTTATCACTCTAAAAACTCTAGTTGAGATTTGATTTTCCTAACTTAAATTGAAACATTATGTGAGATAGTTGTGAGATATTTCATCAAATACTTCCTAGAAAAACTTTTATCATTATTATCCACTAAAGATGTTCAATTCACAGGTCCAAAAAAGGAATATTTGAAGAAATGAAAATGTTATATTCAAATTGGATGTGTGGTAGATAATTAAAGTGTATTATCCTCTCTCTTAAAAAGAGTTTTGGATAAGAGCCACTAGATCGGGCGAAGTATTGGATTGCATAATAGGAGATTGTATGGTAAGTCAAGCTAGCTACATGGCTAATCTATGGTAAGATTTTATTTTTTTTAGTGGATTAGTTGTGGTGTCATGAGGTTTTTTCTCTTAGGTAGGGTTTTTCCTTGTACATCTTGGTGTTGTGATTAATTCTCATTTACATTTGTTCATAACACACTACCATAAATATTTTGATATTTATATTGTATTTAGGTCGATATATTTTAAGATCTCACATAATTTCAAATGAATCGAACTAATTTGGCTAGGTCTCGCCTAATAAAAAATTAACTTATATTTGGATGTAATTAGGTCAAGGTGTAGGTTTATCATCTTATTAGATTTAAATGTAACTTAAAATCTATAGAATTAAATTTTAATAATCTAATAATACTTTTCTTGAACTAAAATGTAATCTAATAATTTAAGGGCTAAGTGTTCAATAAATTTCCGAACACAGTGTGAGTTTAAATTTCATTATATAAGTCAATTGTTGTTGTTTAGATTCACTTGAAATTTGTTTTTATTTCATAATTTCCATATAACATGATTCAAATATATGTTTTGATTATAAACAAGTACGTAAAGATTATTTTAAGATCTTAACCATTTTTAATCAAAAAATTTCAAATTGCACATTAATTTCGTGTATTTCCTATTCACCGCCCTAAACATGAGCACGCGAAATTTCTCATTTTTAATCAAAGATCAGTGGATATACAAGATTCAAAGTTATGCAAGCTAACTGTTTTCATCCACAATTTGCTTTCTAGTATAGGTGGAGGAACTAGAGAAGAATGCATGAGTTAAGACATCTTGACCATGATCATTTTCTTTTAAGTAAGTTGGGCCTTTCTCTACATAAGTCCCACAAAAATTGATTAATACTAGTGGACTTATTAGAATTAGTGTGATTGTGGTTTGTTCTTGAAAGGGTTTCCACTCTAAAAGCCATGTTTCATTGTTTTTTATTGCTTTAGTTACACTTTACATACATAATCACTTGCATGGTTGATCGTGCATAAATATTGTGTATTTATCCCCTTAATTTCAGAACCTTTGTGAACCTGAGCGGTGAAATTGATATGGATTTAACTCGTAATTATGATACTAACCTTCGTTGGCAAGTATTTCGTATGTTGTGTTTCTCTTATGTGTTTTACAGGTAAATTATGCAAACGGTGCGAAAGAGAAATTGAAACAATGAAAGAAAGGCTAGGAAGGCATGTTCAAGGGAAATTCGATAACTCTATAGCTCGATACCAGAGAAGGAGACAACTAGAAAGTAGAATATCTCGGAACAACTATAACACTGGAAGAAACGGTACCTAAATCCGAGCTACGATGAAAGAGTTATGATCCCTTGAAGTTGAAGAAAAATCCTAGAAAGAAAAGAAGAAAGCTTGAAAATTTTATAAGCGTGGAAATGAAGAAAAGAAGTATCCAAACCAACAATATTTCCCGAACCACAAGGTGACCTGGTTCGGGGGTGAATTGGTTTGGGGTACCTACGAACCGGTTTGAGGTGCATGATGCGCAAAATTCCACTTGAAAGTTGATTAGTCCAAAGAGTCCCATAATGTACAAACTCTTATAAAATGTACATGTATCATTGTATTGACTTATAAAAGATAGTTTTGAATAGTTTTGGATAGGGATACAAGTAGGAGAATACTCTAGGAACATAGCTTTGATTTGGTGATTCAAGATTGATTATTTTCGGGTTTGATCTCAAGTTTTAATTCAAGTTTCGTTCTCTCGGTTCATTTCTAAGTTCATAATAATTCCTTACATGTTTCAGTTACTTCCATCATGTTTTCTTTCACATGAAACACACTTAATTCATGCATAGTTAGGTTCAACATGTAAGACTAGATTTTTTACGGTCAGGATGCATGAACTCAACCCGATGTGATAGTTGCATGTGTATAAGATTAATCCTCTAAACTTAAGGATTTATTATGATTGTATTGCGTATTGAACACAACCATTGTAGATCTTTGGATCTCGGTTGCTCCAGGGTAATCGAGATTCTTTAGAGTGCAAAACGAGTGTAGCTATCATGTTACCGCTTTACTCATCCTCTAATTACGTATGGTGCGGGCTTAAACCTCATATACGTAATGCTTGGGAGTAATAAAGTCTGGGTTTGATTAATCACTTAAATTTATGATTAGTTTTATGCCAGCAATACAATAGGGTTGAGGGATTGTATTCCCGACCTGTTTGTCTCATCATCAAGTTCAAGTTTTAGTTCAATCATCATCAGTCATTTAGGTAATTTAGAGTAATTGCATTCCATTCATTCCTAATTTCATTAATTAATCATTTTCAAAATTGCATCTAGTTGTAGTTATTTCACAATTCAAATCACCTTTTCATTATTTTTGGAGTCAAGTTAGGGTTAACAGTCTTACCTCTATTGTCACGTTCACTTGTCCTAGTTCACTGAGGATTCGATACCCAGACTCGCCACTATACTCCATAAGAGTGTAGTTAAAGTTTCGGTTTTTGTATTGCGGTTGGATGCCGATAGCAACGACTAGCGTATTTACACGGACGCTTGGTTTCCACCTCGATCAAAATGGCACTATTGCCCGGAATTAGGTAGATGTAGGTTATATTCCGTTAATCTAAAGCTTCGACCAATAGATAGATAGATAGATAGATAGATAGATAGATAGATAGATAGATAGATCAAAAAGCACAAAAAGATACTTCATCTCTCAAAAGCCTGTTAATGAAAAATCCTGAACTTACTCTAACTCCCCAAAATACCCCAACTAGCATTCATGAAAACCTGATAGTTGAGTACGATCCCGATAGCCCTCACACTCCAAACGTTCCACAATTATGGGTTCCACCTCCCACACCTCAACACTAAATTGCAAGTAACACTCCGACATCCCTCTTAGGACACACCATAGAGCACGCTCCGAGCACAATAAGTGAGGATACAGAGTCATCAAGTGAGAGAGCCATGTCACAACACAGTAGTGTAGCCGCAGGTGAGGAAGAAGTCCCGTACCACCCTTTGAGATAAATCTTATATCCCGAGCGAACATTCACTCCGGAATTCATTTTACTCCCGTATAATGCATGGCAATTTCGGATGATTCAGATACTTACCAACTACCATGGAATGGAATCAAAAAATACATATCCCCACATCTAGGAATTTGAGGAGGCGTGCGAGACCCTTAGTGATCAAATTTGCACAGAAGATGTGATACGCCTCAAACTCTTCCCATTCTCGCTAAAGGAAAAGGCTAAGACCTGGCTATGGTCTTCACCTCCAAACTCGATTGCATCATTGAACGACTTGCAATCTAAATTCCTTAAGAAATTCTTTCCTCCACATCGAACGAACTCCATAAAGGCTCAAATTCAAACCTCCCAACAATCAGAAAATGAGTCATTTGATCGATGTTACGAGCATTTTAACAAGTTAATCACTTTATACCCTCATCATGGATTTGATAAATTGCAAATCATTTCATTCCTCCATAATGGGCTGAATATAAATTCCAAATAACTCATTGAAACCATGTGTGATAGTCCCTTTGTCGACCTAGACGCCAACGATACTGAGCTTCACCTGAGGTATGTCGTCGACACTACCCAAACATGGGATACATATGACCCTAGTGCTCATACTTGAATGAGCCAAACGACTCCCACTCCATAGGAGGTCATCCTATTTTATGTAGAAAAGGATACCATGACGTCAAGTCGACTCGATCTACTTGAGAAAGGAATACGAGAAGTACTTGAGATATGTGCAAGAGGACTAGATGGCTCCATCCCGAACCCCATCGAGTGGGTGTGTGTTATTTGTGTGGTGGGACATTCAACAGAGGAAGGCATGACGATACCCGCCTACAAAGTTATGCTTCAAGATCAAGTGAGTGGTGTAGGAGGATTTAAGGGTAATTTTGGTGCGCCGCACGGGAATTCTTACAACCCTTCATGGAAAAACCACCCTGGTTTTAGCTATGGGCAACAAAATGCTGCGATGAATCCTAATTCACGTGTTTCCCCTCCCCCACCATCACATTTTCAACAAGCACCTCACATGCAAGGACATGTGCAACACCACCACCTCCAGGGTCATATATCACTCCACCGCGGAGAAGTCTCGAGGATACGATAAACCAATTTATCACTACCCAGAATGCAACCAATGCTAGACATGAGCGCATGATCAACGATATAAATGTGACTATTTTAAGGATGCAATCATTGTTGAGTATCCAAGAGAAGGGAATTTTTTTTTCCAGGGCCAAAGACCTCCCCAAGGTCAAACTAGTATTAGATCCACCTCTACAGAACATCAGGAGCAATGTCAAGCTGTGATTACTCTTCGTAGTGGGAGAGACATTGATTTATCACCTCCTCTACATGACACAACCAAAGACAAGGAGATTTCACCCGACAAGAAAGAGGCCGAAGATGTCCCCTTGAAAGAGAATGATAAAGAAGACACTAGTGAGCCTGAGGTAGTAGTGAAACCACCCTCCGCGGAACCGTTTCGTCAAAGACTATTTCCTTCCTACGAAGGAAACCCCTATGATGAAGTGCTAGACGTGCTAAAGCAAGTAAAGTTAAATTTACCTTTCCTCGATGCCATCAAGCAGATTCCAGCTTATGCAAAAGTCATCAAGGACTTGTTAATAGTGAAGAGGAAGATGAAGGTAAAGAAAGATGTATTTCTAGCACAGAACGTGAGCTCCATTATACTTTATGATCTCCCGCCAAAATTCAAATATCCCGATGCACCCACCATTTCCTGCATCATTGGAGAAAATAAATTGAAAAAGTCTTACTTGACTTGGGAGAAAGTGTCAATATTTTCCCTTACGCCATCTATAGGCAACTCGATCTGGGCGACCTCAAGCCCACAAAGATCACTCTCCAATTGGTAGATCGAACCGTGAAGATCCCAAGAGATATAGTTGAGGACGTGATCATCCAAGTTGACACTTTCTACTTCTCAATAGATTTTGTCATTTGGGACACGGAACCCTCCTTCGCCTCGAGCAATCATGTTCCGATCATTCTAGGGTGCCCATTATTAGCTACGACTAATGCAATAATCAATACTCGAAATGAGCAGATGCAACTCACCTTTGGGAATATGACCTTAGAGACTAACATCTTCCATATAGCCCAACATACAAGGTAAGAAGATGATCTTCACACGGTGAGCTTAATCGACGAGATCGTAGAGGAGTACTTTGAGGAAAAATATTATGGAGATGCCCTAGGGACTTACTTAGTATCGAGCCACGAGAGTGAGGGGGCGTATACAGAATTCGAGAAGGAAGTTGAGGAGTTGAGAGAGTTACTTGATGAGAGAGCGTCAGACGAGGACGCGAGAGATGTAAGTTAGGTTTCTCAATTCGAGGAGTTATCGCCAAGGGAGGCACACATGCTTCCCTCCAGCGACAAATTTCCAACCGTAGAATTGAGGAAACTGCCCTCCCATGTTAAATATACATATTTAGGAAAGGACAAGACATTTTTTATTGTTGTCTCTTCTATCCTAGACGAAGAGGAGGAGGGTAAGCTATTAAAGATTCTAAGGAAGCACGAAAGTGCTTTTGGTTGGTGTATTACATATTTGAAGGAGATAAGTCCTTTGATTTTCACCCAAAAGATCCACCTCGATGAGGATGTAAAGGCCTCGAGAGAAATGCAAATAAGGCTAAACCCCAATATGAAAGAAGTGGTGAGGATCGAAATCATTAAGTTATTGGATGCCGGGATCATCTACCCAATCTCGGATAGAGTGTGGGTGAGCCCTATTCAAGTTGTCCCAAAGATGTCGGGCATGATAGTGATTGAAAATTCTAAGGGAGAGCTAGTTCCCCAACGTACCACCATTGGGTGGCGCATTTGCATTAATTACTGGAAACTCAATGCCGGATCTAGGAAAGACCATTTCCCCTTGCCATTTATTGATCAGATGCTTAAGAGAGTAGTGGGCCACCCTTACTATTTCTTCCTTGATGGTTATTCCTGATATAACCAAATTGAGGTAGATATACTTGACCAGCAGAAAATGACCTTCACTTGCCCCTTTGGTACGTTTGCTTACAAACGTATGTCATTCGGCTTGTGTAATGCACCCGAGACCTTTCAAAGGTGCATATTTGGTCTATTTAACGACATGATTGAGAGAGGATTTTAAGTGTTCATGGATGACTTTAGTGTTTTTGGTACCTCTTTCGATCGTTGTCTTGTAAATCTGGAAAAAGTACTTACCCGGTGTGTGGAGAAGAACTTAGTGATAAATTGGGAGAAATGACATTTTATGGTCACTGAGGGAATAGTTCTTGGCCATATAGTTTCATCCAAAGGGAGTGAAGTTGATAGAGCTAAGATATATGTCATAGCCGATCTACCCACATCCAAATCGCTCAAATACGTGCGCTTCTTCTTCGGCCACGCGGGGTTTTATCGAAGGTTCATTAAGGACATTAGTGCCATCGCTAGGCCCTTAAGAAACCTCCTTATGATGGATACCCCAATCGAGTGGAATGAAGCATGCCAAATTTCTTTTGAAAAATTTAAAAGAATGCTTGTTTCCTCTCCCATCATGCAAGCGTTGGATTGGTCCTTACCATTCTAGCTCATGTGTGGTGCAAGTGATTTTGCAATAGGGGTTGTTTTAGGCCAATGAAAGGATAAAAAGGTTCATGTCATCTACTATGCTAGTTGAACTCTTACCGGACCATAACTCAATTACTCCACTACGAAGAATGAATTGCTAGCCATAGTATTTGCTCTTGACAAATTTTGATCCAATCTCATTGGGTCACCGATCACTTGTTTCACCGACCACATGGATCTCAAGTATCTTCTTGTGAAGAAGGATGAAAAGTCGCGCCTCATAAGGTGGATCCTACTCCTACAAGAGTTTAATCTCTCCATAAAAGATAAAAAAAAGAGTACAAAACGTCGTTCCCGACTATTTATCACGGCTTTCGTTCGACGTACCTAGCGATTCGGTACCCCTAAATGATTTTTTTTTCCGGATGAGAAACTCTTTGCTACCTCTTCTTTGCCCTGGTTTGCGGACATAGTGAACTATCTTTCCACGAGAGTCGTCCCTCCCGAGTGGACACCGCAAGATAAGAAGAGGTTCATTACCTGGTCGCCCATGTTTTTCTATGACGATCCCTTCCTTTTTAAATATTGTGCTGACCAAATCATCCGACAGTGCGTACTGGATGATGAGATACCGAAAGTCATCCAATTCTATCATTCGAAAGCTTGTGGAGCTCACTTTTCGACGAAGTGGTGATTCGATTCCTACAGGATCACATACTTTCCCTCTTTGGTGCTTCGAAAGCGGTAATTAGTGATAATCGCACGTACTTTTGCAACAGGCCATTCGAGAAACTCATGGGAAAATATGGCATCTTTCAGAAGGTTAGAATGACATATCACCCACAAACAAATGGGTAGGCTGAATTAGCGAATCGGGAAATGAAGCACGTCCTCGAGAAGACCGTTAATCCCGACCAGAAATATTGGTCACTTCGATTGAATGATTCACTATGGGCCTATCGTACTGTATATAAGAACCCACTCGTCATGTCCCCATTCCACTTTCTGTATGGCAAAACCTTGCCATCTTCCCGTCAAGTTAGAGCACAAGGAATATTGGGCCATTAAGATATTAAATTACGATATGGATAAAGCCGGTGAAGCTCGCAAGCTTCAACTTAATGAGTTAGAGGAGATACGCAATGACACGTATGAGAATGCTAAAATGGAAAAAGCCCGGATGACACTAGCACATGATAAGATTATTCGACAAAAAGAGTTTCAATCGAGACAAAAAGTGCTCCTCTATAACTCCCGACTTTATTTATTTCCGAGTAAATTACGGTCTCGATGGACTGGCCCATTCGTTATGAAGAGTGTATTCCCCCGCAGAGGAGTAGAATTGGAAGATACCAAATGGTGGGATGCGTTCAATGTCAATGGACATCACCTAAAGCTATATGTTCAGGCATGCGTAAAAAACATCAACACCATTTAGTTGTCGAACCCCATTTACGGGGTCGAGTGAGCTGAAAATGAGAGGTCGTAGCACCCCCGACGCGTATGGGGTGAATTCTTATGTATATTAGTAGTGTTTGAGTTAGGATAGTTACGAGTACAAAATCACGGGTCATGATAGGGATCGAGGTAGCACACTTTTTGAGAGAGCTTGCACGCATTTCGAGGGCTTAGTAGAGGATTTTCAGAGAACCCGAGGGTCTAGGATATCGTAATGGGCCATAAGCAAGTGATGAGGCACGAGAGAAAACTTAAATTTTGAGATATGAGAGAAACCATGCTTCCAGGCCAGCAAGGTACCCCGAACCGCAGGGTGAACCGGTTTGGGGGGGGAACGAGTTCGGGGTACAGGCGAACCAGTTCAGGGGTCCTGGCAGATTCTTCCCCCCTTTTTCCAAATTCATTCTCTTTTCCCCCTTCCCTCCATTCATTTTCCCTATGAAATTTCACCCTCTAAAACTTCACCCCTACCAATTAACACTCCAAATTCACTCCCTCCTTCATCTCTCTCCATACCTATTCGCATTTCCCACCAAAAGACACCCCTACACACCTATAAATTCACCCTCAACCCCTCTCTATTTCTCACACTTCATTTCACTCTCCCTATCTTCTACACCATATCACCTCCATATCTCTCTCTCTCTCACACCATGTCGCGCCCCCGCCAAGAAAACTTCCGTCCTAAAAAATATGACGACACTACCATCCTCGATGACGAGGGTGCTGGAGTATTTCGATCCGTCCAAGAATGTCATTAGGCCGAGCCCTATTTCTCGGCCACTCGCCCAATTCATATCGAGCGGTTTGTTAATTGGGAGCAGCTGACCGGTGAAGTCACTGCCCTTTTCAACCTCCGGGGGTGGTGCTCATTTCTCTCCCCCACGAACAACCAAGTTTTTGAATCTGCAATTCGCCAATTCTATGTGACGCTCTTGCGCAAATACTCCACTCTTTATGCGGTATATCTTGATGGCATTCACATTCCTTTCTCCGTCGCCATCATTGCGCACAAAATGGTAGTAAAAGGGGTTGTCCTCCCTGTGCCCTTCATGTATCCCACCAATGGTGCCCCTCGCACCAAAGCCGAATGTATTGCTTGAATGGCACCCGGGGAGGAATGGTTGCACAATTCATTTTTGGTAGGAAGTCTTTCGGACACGGTGTGATTCACACACCTCATTGCATGTGGAACAATCCACCAAACCACCAACGATTCGGTGTTCAGGAAGCGTCACGCTAACTTCTTATATCATTTCCTCGACCTCGAGAGAACGATTAATATGGCCAAACTCTTCTACGCGGACATCCTCCACGCAGCCTATGACGACTGGGGAAAAGCATCGCTCCCCTATGCCCGCCTTATCACTGAACTTCTGATTGATGCTGTGGTGGACGATCCGGGGTAGCAACTCCGACTCCCTCGCCCAATTGGATCCATTTCCACCACTCGTAGTGAACGCCAAATGAGGGTGGCCCATCTTGAACGTCCTATTCTCGATGAGGGTGAGGGGGAGGAAGAACATGAAGCCCCAATGATGGATGTGGGGGAAGAAGAAGAGTATGATGAAGAGGAGGACAACGACTCCGATTTTGAGCCCCCGGGTGCAAATTTCGATAGGCGTCTATCGGCGGTGGAAACCCGTTTGGAAGGTTTCCTCAACCAAATACAATCGAGACCAAGTTTCCTATCAACGGGATCAAGAGGCCTACCAAAGAGATACGAGCATGATTTATCATCTCCAAGCCCATTTATACGAGCTCAACTTCAGTGGACCCCCTCCAACTTTTTTCTATGATCCGTATGATCCCAACACACCCGGCCCCTCCAATCCACTCCCCAGTGAAGTCCTTGTATATTGTTGATGTTTATTTTTGTTGGTTGCGATGTGATTAGCTGTTTAAAAACGTTGACTGTGTAATTCTCCCATCACCCGTGTAACACAAGCTCTTAGTATCTATAAAAATCCTGCATTTCTGTTTTCTTTGTTCGTTTTATTTTCTCACACTTTCAATTCGCATTGAGTTAGATTTTAGTCCTTTTTTCTTGAGGACAATTCAAAAGTCTAAGTTAGGGGGGGTCACGAGTGCGTATTTCTAAAACTTCACAATTTTCAAAAATGCCCAAAATTTTCCAAATAAAAATCATAAAATTTTGAAAAATTCAAAAATATTTTGCTTCAAATTAAATAAAATTTAAAATTTAAAATTTTCAAAAATATCACCTTTATTCTATTTGAATTCTCAAATGGTTAAATCGCTATTGCACTAAGCCGAAATAGACCAAAGATGAAAATTGTGCGAAAATTGACGACTTAACAAATAAGTGTGGAGATTAACAAAACTCGGTGAGATATCAAGCCTATCGATCTTTTTGATTTTTAAATCAATCCAAGTTAATGGTTAACTCATGGTTCTAATTCAGAGTTTTAAATAAGTTGTTGATGGTCTCAATTCTTTGTTTTGATCGGTTATGGGAAATAGAATGTTATCTCGAAAAGCGCGCTACAAATCTCTAAATTAAATTAATCTTGAGACACATATGATAAATTAATAAGTAATTCGGACAATGAAGTAGGCCATCATTTGTTATCCAAAAATATTAGCCATAAAAAATGTGAAAAGTTATCCTTTTGTTAACCCAATTGAGCCGAATAAAATTTTTTCTTTTCGTTTGACAACCCGAAAAAAAAACAAGTATCCCGGAAGTGTGAAAATTAGTAATGTAATGAAATAAAGTCTGAAAAGTGCATAAAAAGGGGCAAGAAAAAATAGTAGAAAAATTCTCAACAGAAATAGCAAGTAGAGAAAAAGAAGAGAAAATGAGCAATTGCCCGAAAAAGCACAAAGGGACATCATACGAAAAAATTTCCAATTCCGAAGTACTCAACCATTCCCATATTACCCAAGACACCTTTAACCCAAAAAAGTCCTAACTGATTTCGAATTGCGAAATTGATTATCGTGTGGAGAGCTAAGATACAAAAAGAGAATATGAGAGATTAAACGGTGTGAATTTGAGGCGATGTTTCCCAATTTCCAACTACCGTAATCCGATGAAGAGATCATTTTCCTAAATAATTTCGTCTTTCATAACTGTGTGTGTGAACTTGCGTTCTATTACTGTAAGGACATTTTTCTCATGTCCAACATGTTACATTTGTGTATATCGTACGTCGCTACTTTTGGCACGTCACCTCACGATCTAACATGACGGCCTCAATCCGAATTTAGGAATCAAGCATTCATTATCTCTATTAATGTGTCCTATATCTGCCTCAACGACTTCACGTTCCATGATTTTAGGGACTTTATGCAAGTGGTACGCAAGAGAAGTCAAAACAGTGAAAGAAAGGCAAGATAGGAAAGTTCAAGGGCATTTTCGAAATTTCACAGCCATAGTCCGTAGGTCTGGTCAACTGAAAAGTTTAAGATCTCACCGCAATGAAGATACTCGAAGAAACGGCACCTCAATCCGAGCTACGGTGAAGGAGTTATGACCTTTTGAAGATGAAGAAAATTCCTTGAAGAATGTTGTTTTCTTTAAACCCCAAACCAGAATGGTACTGCAAACCGCATGGGGAACCAGTTCGGGGGGGAACCGGTTTAGGGTACCCCAGAACCGGTTCGGGGTACCTGACGCTACAAGAGTCCCCAAGTTTTAAAACTCTTTTGGTTTCCTTATAAAAGCCAACTTCGGGGGAGCTGTTTTGCAAGACTTTGGAAGACGTTTTTTAGAGTCCAAATTACTCTAGTCTTCATATTTTTTGAGTCCCAAGACTCATGTTTGGATTCACACAATTGCCATACCTTTGTGAATCTTTTTGGTAACCCAAGAACACAACCTTGTGTTTGTTCAAACCTTTGTGGAGCGATCTTTGCAATCGAGGTCTGCGTGTCATTGCTGAGGGAGTCTCTACAAAGTTTTATGTCTGCGTGTCATTGAGGAGTGTTGCGGTTCTTCCTTTGTTGATTGGACTGAGGTTCATGTGGGTTTGCTGCGTGGGGATTCATTGCTGACGACACCGACAGACGCCTGCGGGTATTCGTGTGAGTGGTATTTCATTGTAATCCGTGTATGTTGCGATTTACTTATTATAGTGAAATAAAAGGTTTTGCCCTGTGGGGATTTTTCCTTAAACTTTTGTCGCGTGATTTATTTGTTTATGGGTTCACACATGTACACACGCAGTTGTTTGTTTAGGGGCTGAATTAAATAAGGGGTACTTGGAAACGTGTGAATTATTTTAATCAATTATCACACACCGAACCTATATGATTTTTCAAATTGAGCGGGTTACGCTAATTTATCGCGTGATCCTAATTTTTCGGGGATTTACTTTCTTATACAATTTGTCTACTCACATTTTCAAATTGGTATCAGAGCGGGTTACGCTAATTTATCACGTATTCCTATTTTTCTCAAAATTTGTGTGATATTGATTTTTTTTTGAAAAGTTAGTTTTGTGAAAAATCGCAATTTTTTTAATGGAACGCCCGTTTAATGAGGAGCCTATTTTTGAAAAAGTTCACGACCATGTTGGAAATTTAAAAAGTTTGAATTTGAAACTTTGCAAAAGAATTAAAGTTTTGGAAAAAGAAAATTCTCGTTTTAAATCCGCGATGGATCTTTTGCAAACGGTTCAAAATCAAAGAGATTTTTATCGTGAAAAATTTGTTTCCTTGGATCATGATTCGTTTCTTTAAAATTGTCCACGAAGGATTGTGATGATAGGGTCCAAGTTTTAGAAAACGAATTAGAGGACCTTAAAAATTCGATGGTTTGTGTTTGTGCCAAAGATGATAAATATACTTTAGTCAATGAGTTTGTGGCACGTGAACAGATTCTTAGGAAAAAAAATTCTTTAATTGAGGGGGAGCGAGATAACCTTCTAGGTTTGATTGATAATTTGAAGAAGGCATCCCTTAGATTGGAAGAGTCTAATTCTTTGCTTGAGTCAAAAATTTTGAAGTTAAAAAATGATTTGACAGACTCAAGTAGGTTTGATAGTGAAGGTAATGGCTCATCGTGTTCTCATGCTTCTAATGCTAAAGACAAAACCATTATTTGTTTTAGAGGGTCAACTAATTCCAAGGATGTTAGAAAAGGTCAACCCATAAGTCCCATTCCACCCGTTTACACATATTCATATTGTGGTAGGAAAAGTCACCTTAGGCGTTTTTGTTTTGATCTTGGAAAATATCCTAGAAAGTTTATGTCTAGTGTTCCCGTGGTTCCCGAAGCCCCCACACTACGTTTCACACCTATTTGGATTAGGAAATCACTTTTAGAGGCACTAGATTTTAGACAAGTGGATTCCCGTTTGCTTGCACATGATTCTTCTCTTGCCATATCATATAGATGATTGTGTTTGCATATTTGTCATACGCTAGTTATGCTTTTTGATATATGTTTGCTAGCGTTGTGACATGTACTTTTTGTATAGATTTTTTGTTTTTGAATTTTTTTTTGAAAAATCCAAAAATATTTTTTTTTATTTTGTTTGCACCGTTTATGGATGAACACTTTGGATGACTGAATCACAACATCATTTCATTTTTCATGTGACTATTTGATAGTGTTTTGAGATAACAGGTCAATTCATCCTTGTGCTTTATAATGTTTGGAGTCATTAAGATGTAATTAAGTGTTACTTCCTACATGTTTGACTCATGATTTCCTTTATTGCACACATGCACGAATTTGTTTGATTATTGTGCTTGTCTTATCACATGTTTGTTGGGTGTTTTCACTTCAATCCTGTCCTTAAAACGAACCAAGTGCGATAAATTTTGTTAAGGAAATTGTGCATATAAAAACCATTTTGTGAGTTTGTGTGCTTTGTTTGAAAACGGGGAAGGGCTGCGAAAGGTTCATTTTGCCTTTGCGAATACTAAACCACCGTTAAATTGGACCTAAAAATGGAGGAATTTTTATTATCCGGGGTCCAAAGAGGTTTAAAAGAGCTCGAAAAAAAATTTAAAGGCATTAAAAAGAAATTCATGCCAAATTATGGGCCATTTAGGTCTTTGCACCAATTCTCCAAAGTTTGAGAATTTAGATTACCTCTAAAACAAAATATATATGAGGGAGTTTGGTTGGAGATTTTATAACGGGTTTGCACGTCCTTGTATTGCTTGAAAATGCGCTACATAGTTTTGGACATTATTGGTGTGGAAATCACTTTGACTTTGATTTGTTGATTTGCATAAGACGATGTCATCTAAATTCAACAATTTTTCCACCTAAGGATACTTTTGATGTTCATTCGTTAGGAGTACACATATGCATCGTGCACATATGATTGATTAAGTTGATTTACCTATCGAATGTGTTCACACCCATTCATTCCATTTTCATGACTTGGTTGTTTGAGTTTAAATCCATGGTGTGATTTTTGTATCATATTTTTTCAAATTGGTATCTTATTTTTTGTACAAAAAAAAATTGAAAAATCCAAAAATAGTTTGTGAAGATTTGTTTGAGCATCTCCTTGCAAGTGCACGTTTTCCATATTGTTTAACGCCTTCTTTTGAATATTGTGACACCCCAATTTTTCTTGTTTTATTTATTCTTCTTATTTGTCTATTTGGGGACATCATAAAAAGGGGGAGAAAGAATTATCATTTCATGGGGGAGTTTGAATTTTGGGGGAGTTTTTGAGATTTGACTTTTGCGTTCATCATAAATTGGTATCCATGTTTATGTCATTTCAAACTCGATACGTCACTTGGTATTTGCTTTATCTCATGTGTGTTGGTACTACATTGATGATCATACATTACACACCCTTATGAGAAAAGATTTGAGATTCCTGAAGATTTGAAGATCAAACGATGAAGACTTATTCATTTGTATCTTTCCAGTTTTAGGTTCATGGAAGGGTAGATTTGTATAGGCAATTTTGTTATTTCATAATTCGGATTTTTTATATATGTACCGGCATAGACATAGGGGGAGATTTGTAAGGACATTTTTCTCATGTCCAACATGTTATATTTGTGTATGTCGTACGCCGTTACTTTTGGCACGTCACCTCACGATCTAACATGATGGCCTCAATCCGAATTCGGGAATCAAGCATTCATTATCTCCATTAATGTGTCCTATATCTGCCTCAACGACTTCACGTTACATTATTTTAGGGACTTTATGCAAGTGGTACGCAAGAGAAGTTAAAACTGTGAAAGAAAGGCAAGATAGGAAAGTTCAAGGGAATTTTCATAATTTTACAGCCATAGTCCGTAGGTCTGGTCAACTGGAAAGTTGAAGAGCTCGCCGCAGCGAAGATATTGGAAGAAACGGCACCTCAATCCGAGCTACGGTGAAGGAGTTATAACCTTTTGAAGATGGAGAAAATTCCTTGAAGAATGTTGTTTTCTTTTAACCCCAAACCAGAATGGTACCGCAAACCGCATGGGGAACCAGTTCGGGGGGGGGGAACCGGTTTGGGGTACCCCAGAACCGGTTCAGGGTACCTGACGCTGCAAGAGTCCCCAAGTTTTAAAACTCTTTTGGTTTCCTTAAAAAAGCCAACTTCGGGGGAGCTATTTTGCAAGACTTTGGAAGACGTTTTTGAGAGTCCCAATTACTCTAGTCTTCATATTTTTTGAGTCCCAAGACTCATGTTTTGATTCACACAATTGCCACACCTTTGTGAATCTTTTTGGACCGAGGGCTGCGTGTCATTGCTGAGGGAGTCTCTACAAAGTCTTATGGTTGTGTGTCATTGAGGAGTGCTGCGGTTCTTCCTTTGTTGATTGGACTGAGGTTCATGTGGGTTCGCTGCGTGTGGATTCATTGCTGAAGACACCGACCGACGCCTGCGGGTATTCGTGTGTCACTGTATTCCATTGTAATCCGTGTAAGTTACGATTTACTTATTATAGTAAAATAAAAGGTTTTGCCCTGCGGGGATTTTTCCTTAAACTTGTGTCGCATGATTTATTTGTTTATGGGTTGACACATGCACACAAGCAGTTGTTTGTTTAGGGGCTGAATTAAATAAGGGTTACTTGGAAACGTGCGAACTAATTTAATCAATTATCACACAGTCGCTTATACGACGTTTTATAATTACATTTACTCTTATAAATCACGCATACCGAGAGAAAAATCCACACTTCCGGGTGATTCGTTTGTGAGTGTATTCGGTGAGATTTGGAAATCAAAGCGAACTTTCGGAAAATAACGCAATGAACGATCGGTGGAAATTAGCAGTTCAATTTTTGACTTTGCACACACACATGACAACTTGAGACTATTTTGAATATGAATTTGTGGTGACTATTTTTTGAAAGGTTTAAATTGTACAATTTTTAAGTATTTTTATTTTTCTTTGAGTTAATAACGAATTTTGTGGATATACTCACTACAAACCCTCATGAGACAACACTCGTCCTACTAGGGTAACCTAGGGGTTTAACGGATTGTTACATACACTAAATACAATCGCTTGACCGAGACAAAGCTATCCTATCCCAATAAAGTGTTTAGAAGAGTTGTGACATTATTATTTTTCTTTTATATTGCTCGGGACGTGCAAAGTTCTAAGTTAGGGGGGTTTGATTGTGCATAAATATTGTATATTTATCCCCTTAATTTTGGAACCTTTGTGAACCCGAGCAGTGCAATTGATATGAATTTAAATCATAATTATAATACTGACCTTTATTGGCAAGTATTTCTTATTTTCTGTTTCTCTTATGTGTTTTATAGGTAAATTATGCAAACGGTGCGAAAGAGAAATCAAAATAATGAAAGAAAGGCTAGAAAGAAAAGTTAAACGGAAATTTGGTAATTCTATAGCCTGATCCTGGAGAAGGAGCTAACTGAAAATTTGAATATCTCGGAACAACGATAACACTGGAAGAAACGGCACCTAAATCCGAGCTACGGTGAAAGAGTTATGATCCCTTGAAGTTGAAGAAAAATCCTAGAAAGAAAAGAAGAAAGCTTGAAAATTTTCTAAGTGTGGAAATGAAGAAAAGAAGTCTCCAAACCAGCAGGATTTCCTGAACCATAAGGGGAACCAGTTTGGGGGCGAACCAGTTCGGGGCACCTGTGAACCGGTTCGAGGTGCCTGATGCGCGAAATTCCACTTGAAAGCTGATTGGTCCAAAGAGTCCCTTAATATACAAACTCTTCTAAAATGTACATGTATCATTATATGACTTATAAATATAGTTTTGAATAGTTTTTGATAGGGAGACAAGTAGGAGAATACCCTAGGTATATACCTTTGATTTGGTGATTCAAGATTGATTATTTCCGGGTTTGATCTCAAGTTTTAATTCAAGTTTCGTTCTATCTATTATTGTTTTTGCATGTTATTATTCTTGCACGATTCAGTTCATTTCTAAGTTCATAATAATTCCTTGCATATTTTAGTACACTTCCATCATGATTTCTTTCACATGCAACGTAGCTAATTCATGCACAGTTAGGCTCAACATGTTCGACTAGATTTTTTAGGGTCAGGACGCATGAACTCAACCCACTGTGATAGTTTCATGTGTATAAAACTAATCCTCTGAACTTAAGGATTTATTATGACTGTATTACGTAGAAAACACAACCATTGTAGATCTTTGGATCTCGATTGCTCCAAGGTAACCGGGATGCTTTAGACTGCAAAGCGAGTGTAGCTATCGTGTTACCGCTTTACTCATTCTCTGATTACGTATGGTGAGGGCTTGAACCTCATATATATACGTAATGCTTGGGAGTAATACAGTCTGTGTCTGATTAATCACTTAAATTTATGATTAGTTTTGTACCAGCAATACACTAGGGTTGAGGGATTGTATTCCCGGCCTGTTTGTCTCATCACCTAGTTCAAGTTTTAGTTCAATCATCATCAGTCTTTTAGGTAATTTAGAGTAATTGCATTCCATTCATTCCTGATTTCATTAATTAATTAATTTCAAACTTGCATCTAGTTGTAGTTATTTAACAATTCAAATCACCTTTTCGTTCTTTTTAGAGTCAAGTTAGGGTTAACAGTCTTACCTTTATCGCCACATTCACTCGTCCTAGTTCCCTGAGGATTCGATACCCAGACTCGTCGCTATACTCCATAAGAGTGTAGTTAAAGTTTAGGTTTTTGTATTACGTTTGGAAGTCGATAACAACGACTAGCGTATTTACACGGACGCTTGGTTTCCACCTCGATCAATGGTATTAGGTAAATTTTAAATTGGTTTAATTGAAGAAAAAATATTTTTTAGTCGATTGTAATAAATTAATAAATTTATTAATTTGACTAGATTCTTAAACACATTTTATCAACATGATTACTTATTGTATGTGATTAAAAAATGCTATAGTATGGGTTTGAGTAGCTATCTATTTTTATCTCATGGCGTCTTGTTTCAAGTACATTATGAAGTCTCCCACATTAAACTTTAGTCGTTTGATCAGACATTATCTACAGGTGTCAAAGGTTTCGATTCTTCTAGATTAAGTCACGAAATAAAATTGGGCTAAGATTAGAATTATGTCATATTACTAATATTTTCCATAGATAACTAAAAGGGTCTTCTATTTCCCCCCGATGTAATACCTCCTCATGTTACATATTATTCTCTGACATCTAATGAACATTGTACTCTTTTACAAGAAGAGACGGATGGGGTGGCTGATTTGTTAACAATCACTATGAGCTCTCACATTTCTCCTTATTTTTGTGAGTATCGAGATATTCTTACTTTTTATAAAAGATTACAAATGGGATATCAAAACTCAATAGGAGAAAAAATGAGAGATGTTGATTTTTTATTTTTTGGGACTTTGTAGTTAATGAGCAGGGATTTTAGTTCTTATTGCTTACATCTTATATGATCCTATACTAGCCCGTACTTTTAAGGATATTTAAATTACATGAGTGGGTGTGATTTAATAATTTGATAATTTAAAGTAAATAAGATTGACTAATTATATTTCATGTCGCAGGTGAATAAAAGCGACATGTGATGTTATTTTATGCAAAAAATACATGTGGAGATGTGTTGTGTTTAAGACGTGAATTTATAAGATTCCTTCTTTCATATTGGTGTGCATTTTTATTTACACACTTTTCTCATTTGGCGATTTTTTTTATAAGGTTTTTTTGCATTCCTTATCTTTTTCTCTCATATTGGTATGCGTTTTTACATTTTTTATTAGATTTTTTGTATTTTTCAACAGCTCATTCCCCAAGGTATAGTCATATAACTTTTTGAACACCTCATTTTGTCTCTCCTTCTTTCGTATTGGTATTTTTCAATTAATAGATTTCTGGTATTTTTCAATAGATTTTTTGTATTTTCCAACAAATCATTACCCAAGGTATTCCATTTCTCTTTCTCTCATATAGGTATGCTGTTTGTTCACATATTATTATGAGTTACTGTTTGTTTACATATTATTATGAGCTGTTGTTTGTTCACATGTTCTTTTTCACTGTCACTCCACCATGTGGTTGAAAAAATGCCTAAAACAACCTTCTCATTCACTATTTTATAAAACAGGGAGTTTATGTGAACTTGATTATGGATTATTTTGATTATAGTTGTGATTTTTTACTCTAGATTATAAGCTCGACATTTTAGAATGGGATATTATTATGTTACTTTGGATTATAAGCTCAGCAAACTATGGAGGAGTCGAACTTCATTATTTTTATTTTAGCTATGATTTCAGTTTGAATGTTGTTATCTTACGAGAGACTGAATTGGACTCGTATTCGGGTTGCAAAACCCATCGCTCTAAACTCAATGTACTGGACCATTACATATAACTCTTCTCTTTGTTGTTTATGTTGATTATCAAAACTAAAATTGTCTTTGTTTCTCTTGTGCTCTATGTTAATTTTTTACAAGTATTTATTATGAAATCACACCGCATGAACAGGTAGGGAATTATGTAGATGAATATGTCCAAATTTGGATTTTAATATTTCCTCAGAGAGTGGTCTTCCATTGAGGATTTAGAATGATAAATTTATGTTCCATATTTCAATTTGAGTTTATGCTATTAGTTCTTCCTTTTGGATGATTAATTACCATTTGTTGCGTAGAAACCATGTACAAGGAATGTTGGTTACCATTGGAAGACATAATAAATGTATCCTACAACAGAGGCACTGCCATTTCACCCTTCAATAGTGTTGCACATGTATATGCATTCAATTTTTATTCCAAATTCTTTGTATTGAGAGCTTATACTTAACTTTAGTTTGGTTTAGTTTTTTTGTTTGAACTTAAACTTGCAAATATTCACTTCCTCACTTTGAAGACATTATATAGTTGTATCAATTTTGTTCTCAATGCTTATATGAACTACAATTTGAATACAATGTATGTTTATAAAGTAACTTTTTTAAACTTTGTTGGACAGTTTTAAAGTGCTCAAAACTCTGTTATTAGTGCATTCTTAGAGCTAGAATGATGGATAAAATTTTGTTTTTACTGAATTTGTAACTCTTTTTTAATACAATTATTGGTAATGCAATTGATGGTAGTTATTAGCTATTGAATTTTTAATTCTCTTTTCAACTTAATTTCACTCTTTGTATCTATCTGACATTTTGGTACTTAATTGCTTGAATTGTTGTTAGCATGATAAATGGATTGAATGCAAAGAGTTAATGGTTCATGATGTGATAGTCTTCATCCTATAATAAATTAAGTGGGTTGATTTGTGATGATAATTAAATGATGGTGTGATGGATATTAAATATACATGAAAACGTATCATGATAAGCGGCTGGGAGTATGATGAAAGTTGACTATTGCCTTTATTATTTTAAAAATAGCGAACACTAATACTAGCTTAAATTTTTAATTTTGTCACAGTCTTCCTTTTCACTTTTTCCATACGTGTTTATGTTCCTTTAATTCAACTGTTTATGCTCCTTCATTTTTCTTTGTATAATTCTTAATTTTGTGTTCTGAGGATTAATTTTAGGATCAAAATGAAGGGGCAAATGGTTAATTCCTGCAAATAAAAATAGCGGCAGTAGTTTGAGGAGTCACTTCCCAAGGAGCTTATTGTACTCGTACATACTAGATCCGATATAGAGCAAGTTATTTGTGCACTTTGCAATACAGAGCAACAAGCTGCTCATGTTTGTTCAAATTGAAGCGTTAAAATGGGGGAATACTTTTGTGGCATTTTAAGTATTGTATTTTTTTCCTTTTTGTTGGTGATTTATGTTTACTTATTAATTTAGTGATTTTTTTATTTAGTTAACAATGAGAACTTGATAATACAAATATAAAACTTGCGCTTAATGGATAAGTTTGTCACCATACTGGGTGGTACTTAACCAAAAACCTGTTTTTTTTTTTGAAAATTTGAAGCTATTAGAACTTATCACATCAGTTTGAACAAAATAATTAGCAAAAAACTTGAGTAAAGAGTAGCATTTTTCTGAATAAACATGAGTTCAACACTAAACCAAAGTTGGGATTCTGCATTTTCCAACCACAAAACTTATGAACGTTCTGTTTCAATTATTCATCGTAAAATATCCAAAGGTTTGTTTTCTTAGCCTGCATTTGGAGGTTGATTTATAGGATCATGGTCCTCTTTAAAGAGTTGGCTTTTGGAGAAAATCGATAGTTATCGCAAGGTATATTCTCCAACACCTGGGAAAGAGAAGATTGAAGCATGAGATGGAGAAGATTGGAGGTAGATTGAACGGTTTGAGAGATTTGATCTGTTACCATTGCTTTTGCTGACCATTTTCTCATACTTCTTGATCCACTACATGATGAACCTGAAGTTGCTGCCATTATTACTTTACTTCCTAAAATATTAAATGCGTAACAACTAGAAACTCATAACCAGTTTTTTTTATTTTCATTTTTGTTGTACATGCTCTTTTCAACTTAAGTTTTGTATAGTCATTTTCCAATATTCATAGGGTAATTTTGATGGTCCAAATAATTTTTTGGTATGTAATTGAAGGATTATATTTGTTTTGCACGACATGTATTGTAGCCGGTAGTCATGAAATGTGCCCAAAGTAGGATACAAGGGTGTGACTTAAACATGATGAGAATGCTATAATTAAATTATATGTTTAAATTTCAAATACATCCGTGCCAAATAAATTTTTTACATTTTGTATACATTTGAAATTTATTGGCACTGTAACTTAAGTTTAAATATTACATATATATGTGCCTTAGAGTTAAAGACCCGATAATGAATATGCAACCATGCCATTGGCACGGGTACAACCTACAACAAATACCCATTTAATCAATGTTTTGGGAAGATGCAACACCTATGTTTGTTTATAAAATTATTTATATTTATTTTATGTATACCATTATATCTCAAAATTTTTAGTATATAGTTTTGGTCAATATAAAACATGTAGCTTTGGAGTTTGAAATATCATTTTTATCGTGGAATTGAAATATGCTTAAAAACATTTGTGGGGACATATTAAGTAGTGTGGATAGTTCTATAAAAAATAAGATTATGGTTAGTCTTTTTAAAATTACACTTTCTTTTATTGGGGAACAAAATTTTCTCCGTCTTGCGATTACATACTAACGAAATTTTCTAATCACAGGCAAACCGTGTTCTTTAAGATTTCCATTTTCTTGACTAGAACTGTTTTAAATAGTTTGTGTCTCAAAGAAAAGCGAGAATGGAGGTATTTAATCAACTTTTTATTTTGGGTGAAGGAAATAGTCATAACAAGTGAACCGTTATACTTTTATGTTACTTAAATCACTATTCTGTAGAACAATTAAGGGACAATGGTCATGGAGTTGCGGCAGCAATGATGGATGCAAAGTTGAATACTACAGGGCGGATCTATGAACAAATGGGTAGCGTGATGTTGAAGGCAAAATACATGAAAAATAACAAATGTTTTTGTTAGATTGCAAATTCATTATCGTGTTAGTATTATTTTATCATCATTTTGTTGGTAAAATTGCTAATAATGATTTCTTTATTCGTTTATATAATGTTTGGGATGGACTATTTGTATAAGTGAGTAGTTTTGGTTTCTTAAACAGGTGGATAGGCCAATAAATAGAGGAAACTCTCCCAAAAATTTCTAAATCGTATACACTTTTTTTGTATTTTATAATAAATTCTCTGATTACAAGTCTTGATCGACGCATTTTTTTGGATTTGTAGTGAGTAAAAACTACTTTGAAATGTTTAAACTACATTTTGTTGGGGAATAAAATTTTCGCGATTTTAAAATTATATACTTTGAAAATTTTATCGTTTTACGATTACGTACTTTAGAAATTTTGTCATACCTTTAGGGACAGGTATTCCTTATATATATATATATATATATATATATATATATATATATAATAAAGTAACATGATTTTTTAATTCAGAAAATATAAAAGCACAATAATAATTGAGACTTTTCCACAATATCACTTTTCTAAGTAATGGCCAAGATTAATCCTCCCATTTTAGTTATCTTCCATAAATATTAGATTTTGGCTACCTCACCCAAACTTTAATCTTAATTTAATTTGAATACTTACACATTCTCCCATGCCGAGAACTCCATCTTTTACTTTCCTAAATATTAGATTTATTCTCCCTCTCCCCCTCTCTCTCTCTCTCTCTCTCTCTCTCTCTCATTCTCATTTTCCTTCATCATCCCATGCCCTTAGGGTTTGTATGTTTTTTGATTTTATAAATACACAAGATCGTAATATTTAGGGTTTGTATGCTTTTTGGAATTTTAGGATTGTAATAAGACAAAGAGAGGTTTTGTATGTGGTTTCAGACCTGACCATAATAGTGAGGGTTTACGATTTATTTCTCATGTTATTTTAATTCATGTCTTCAGAATTGCAATATTCAATTTTTTTCATTTTGATTAAACTAACTAAAATTCTTTTACCAGGCTATGATTCGTTAATATATTAACCAATATCTATCCAAATGTTAGGTGAGTTTACATTTCTGATCATTTTACTTTTTCATAGTTGTAACTTGCATTGAAGATGTTCGATGAAATGTCTATTCAATTTCTCTTTATTTGTTGATGTTCTCGCTTGGATTTTTTTCCTGCCAACATTGTTTGTTTAGCTTGAATACTAAAACCCTACTTGGAGCAAAATGAGTATATACCTCTTTGAGTATGTGCGTATAAATTAATGGTAGCAATTTTGATTTTCCTTTCCAGTTTCTTATAATTCCATTTCATCTTTCTTCAGTTAAAATGTAACAAATTATTAATAATAACCATGTCTTCTGTTGATACGAAATGATAAATTTATTCTTATTGATTTGGGTCAATGGGTCATTATATGGTGATTATTTCTTTAATTTTACTTATATAATTGGGGCATGGTGATACATGTATGAAGTTGCAAGAAAGTGTTAGGTATGATTGTCTTGCACACAATGAGTTGAGGGGTGGTAGTCTTGGCGATAATGAAATGAATCTATGCATATTCAGTTGTCTATAGTAAAAACACTGCGTAGCTTGATTTTAAATCATATCCTCTATCAGACTCATGATTGTTTCCACATAACTGACACTAAAATAAGTAATCGATAATCAACAAATGAAACACAAGAATTGTGAGCTAAAATATTGGGTTTTCTGTTAGCAAATTTAAAAATAAAAATCAAAGTACGGTCCAAGTTTTTATAATCTTATCGATTTGACTCTTTCCTCTCTTTATCTATGTTTGATTTTGTTGTAGTTTTGTCTGTGAATTTTTTTGCTAGGGATGTATGGAGTATTTTTTGGCCCATACCCTTGCACGTGAATTATATGGAAAGTTTTCGTTGTCTTATTGTTGACCCATATACTTCTTAGATAATGCTTTAATTTTTTTTGCTTTGTTTTTTTTTGTTTAATACATCATGTTGCTTTTATTTATTTTGGAAGTTAAACTCGAATGTTATTTTTATTATGTGCCACTAACTGTTGAATTATTTGTTTATCTTTAGGAGAACATGGATAATTGAAGAAAATGGTAAAACTCACTACCACAATGAAGAAGTTATACTAATGTAAATATAAAATATTTAGTTTACACATTGTAAAACCTAAATATAAATTATTTTTGTAGATTTAATTTTTTTTTAACTTACTTTTCATGGGATTTTCTAGGTGTTGGAATTTATTTCAGTTGGCAGAAAAACCCGGAGAATATCTAATGGTAGAAAATTGAAGGAATTTCAACTTTAGGTAGATTAAAATGTATATTAGGAAACATAATGAACATCGTGAAATCTTACTAATCTCACAAAATAGTTTAACATTTTCTTTTGAAAAATTTGTCAAACTATCCCACATTGGGGAGAAGTTATTCTTAATTTTTCTTCTCATTTCATGCCATTTTTCATAGTGGAATTACAATTATTTGATATGTAGTTATTTATTGTTCTCATGAAAGGCCCATACTATTTGTATTCATGGAATCTCACTTTCACATCATCACGAACACACACATATTATACTTATTTTATAGTCCAATTTTGATGGAATACATAATTAACTTCAAATTGAAAATAAATGTAATTTTGGATCTTATTCGTTTTTCAGTGTTGGAATTGATAAGTCGTGAGGTTAATGAAAAGAAGATATATGGAGATTTGTGAGACTATAATGACACATAACACGATTTAATTTTTTTTTTTTAAATTTGAGTTCGCATCTAGGTATTATTCACCTTTTATTCTCCAATTGCTCAATATCACGAAATGTTTTTTTTGTTAAGGGTAGATTCTCTCACAAACATTATTCGTTTTGTAGCTATAAGTGGAGATATCTAGAAAAATGTAGCATTAAACTACTTGAAAATATTGGTGAGATACTATGATTCTTAATAATTTCAACAATACATACTATGTTTCTTACTAAGTTCGACAAGATATACCACGTTTCTTACTATATTTGGCAATATAAACTCAAGATTATTCTTGCGTTTATAGTAGGCTTTTGGAGTTTTAAGTTTGACCCTTTTATAAATCTTGGGTTTTGCATATTCTCTAGTTTTAACAACTTAAGACAATATTTGGGGTATTTTTTGGTTTTTGAAATTAATGTAATATTTGGGTTTTAAGGATTTTGAACCTCAAATTTGTACTTTCTATTTTGTTGTATTTTTTTTTTATGTTTTGAAATCTATATAATAGGTGAGGACATTGTACGAATGTAATATGTATATTTCGATCTTATGTAGGGCCTTAATTTCTTCATTTCTCTATTGCTCCGAGTTTAGTTAGGCATACTTGCTTTTGTATTTCAAATATCTTTGTAATATGGTATGCATTTCTTAAAATGGCATCTTCCACTTTTGGGAAAATCTTACAATTTTTAAATTGGTATGTATTTATTTAGCATAATATCTTTCACTACAATAGATATTTTTATCATTTGTTAGCTAGACCCCATACCGAGTTGGATTTCAATGTTTGTGAGTGTTTGAGTTAGTGATGAGGCTTGACTTGGTGTTAGCCCATGTATTAACATCTAACAGGTTATAGGATTTTTAATTGTTTCCTTAAGCCATGATTTCGATTACTGCCCAAGCATCTTTGTTGTGCATTGTATGCTATTTAAATTTATTTTGAACCTCAGTTGCCATCGGTGATACGGATAGGTATTGGTTGGTTCACTCATATACAGTGACTATATGTCTCTCGAATATGTATATGGAGGGGTATTTTCAGAGAAGTATCACGTATGTAGTTTTTGTGTGAGGCAACTAGAGCTTGTTAGCAGCAAGAAGAAAATTACCGCTTTCTATTATCATGAACAACAAATTAACCTTCTTGGTTATGAAAGTCCATGATTCAATCATTTATAGGAATTGGTAAAGATTTTACATTTGGATTTGATTGCTGACAAAAACAATATTGTTTCAGGCACGACAGTTGTGAAGTGAAGTAATTAGATGAATACATGTTGGGCTTCTTTGTGTTAGAGATCATGCTGTAGATAGAACATCTCAATCTTCTATCAGTTGGTTCTCTTAATTTCTTATCCCAATTAGTTGAGTTGTATGTGTTTTTATATTGTCTGCAGAGTCTCTATCGTATTCCTTACAATTAAACCTTAAATTTTTTATAATATAATAACTAAATTATATTCCAAAATGATATATTGTGTTGGCAAAATTTGTAAACAAAAAAAGACTCAATTGTATATTATAAAAAAATTAAAGGCATCAATTGAAATTTTTCCAAAGTTGGAGGGGCCATGGCCCTCCTCAAAATTGGCTAGCTTTGTCCCTGCACGTGAAAATAAGTGTTGGACATGCGAATAAAGACTCCGACACATTAATTTTATATTTAAATGAAAAGGAATGTTGGACACGTGTTGGAGAGCGTCAGTGCCCGACGTGTGTCGAACACGGACGCATTGACTTCTCTGAAGTGTGTGTGCTTCCTAAGAGACGTGATTGAGTTTTCGATAGTTGGTGATGGCTCGCACACGACAAAGGTAGTGTTAATCATGTATTCGGCTGGATGGTGGTGTTGTTCAACGTTAGTGATAGGAAAGAAAGTGGTGGTTGTGCGTTTGGGGGTTAAATATTGTGAGAGATTTTTTTGTTATATTTGCTAAATTGGCACTTACAGGACTTATTTAACAAAATAAATAAATATAAATAGACAATCTTAAAATGAGACTTGTATTGTGTTAAATACATAATACTATTTTTTACTCGGGGGAAATAAATTCAAACAGTACTTACCACAAACAAAACCTTGGGCAGAACTCTATATGTATAAGATTTAAAGACAACAAAATCGAACTGTGACATCTTGTTTGAAAACACGCATCTAGACTTATTCTAGGATTAAGACTTCACTCATTTGTTAAATTCCTAATCAGGATCCAATGCTTCTCCCTTTCCGCCTATACCCTAACCCAACATTATGAATCAATCCCTCCTTAACCACCACTGTGAATCAAACCCTCCACTATCTCTCACTCACGATGCACTCTCTTTTTTTTTTAGTATGAATTTTATAAATTGTAAGGTTTTTGGTGTTTTTTTCTTCACATTTTAGGGTTTTTGGATTTTTCATCTTAGTTTAGGATATTTCCCTAGATATGAGGCATATATTGGGTTTATGGGTTTATTCACAGGTTTTTGTTGGTTTTATGTATGGATTTCCATTTTTGCACCTTCTACCTGATGGGTATATATATTTTATTTCTTTACGATTTATTGTTTGTGGTTGCAAACCATTAATCCCCTCTAATTAACTAATCATTACTATTTTTTTTTTGTATTTTTTAGGTATCTCCTCTCTCTCATATTTTATGGTAAACCTATTCATTTTTTTTGTTTTTTTTTAAAGATTGAATGTCAATCTTCAATATTTCTCCACCTCTCATTGTTGGTGTTGAAATTATACGATGCATTCCCTAATTACGTCATAACATTTTCGTTTGCATTTGATGCTCAAGATTGAAATTATAATTTATAGATGTTGCATTTATAATATTTTGGTCTTCAAAGTCCTAGGGTCGATATTGACATGGTTGCTACACATGTGAGAATTTAGACATGTTTCCAAGTACAATTTTTTTTTAGCTACACCATTTGTTTGATGAAATTCCATAAGGAGGAAGATGTGTAGATTGCAGTACTGGATAGTATTCTGTAAATAAATGTTGTGTTGAAATTGTTGGATAAATTCCAATACAATATAATATATTAATTATATTATTGATGTTTTAATTTTTAGTTGTGAATATTTTATTATATTATTGGTGTTTTATTTTAAACATAGTTTGGGTTTTATTTTAGAAGGTAGAAACATGAGCAAATGGGTGTGAAAAATATGAAAGTGCTCAAAATCCCTTATTGTCCCACATTGGAAGAGTAACCCAAAAAGTAGTGGTATATCAACTAAAGGACAACTAAGATTCTTAGTTGACAAGTCAAACAAGAGGCTATGATCCCATGCATTGCGATGGCACCAATCGCGACACGTGTAATCGCGCCACGTGGCGCGCGAAAGGGCGATTGGGCGACTTAGGGCGCATTGCACGCTTTGACGCGCACTTGGCACTTCTTGGAGCGTGGGAGACTAAAGTTTTTACGAGGTAAAACAGATTAACGGTTGTGATTAAACGATCCGATCAAATGGTTTAAAATTCAAAATGACTTGATCTGAACCGTTAGATGATCTCGTAGCGTTTCGTGTAGGGGTTGTCCATTCGGTTACGATGGGACGCCTAATCTGAACCATTAGATCGAAGTTGTTCCGAACATGCACGATCCAACGGTTACTGAGTTGCTACATAAAGAGCTGTGACTACTGAAGAACAATCACAGAAATCGCTATAAAAAGAGTTCCAGGCTTCTGTTTTGGACACCGAAAATTACTAATTTCTCCTCTCTCCATCCTCTATATTTTGGCATTATCAATTTACAAAGTCAGAGTGTTCTCGATTTGATCAAATAGTACATTGTTTGAATCAAACAACTGTTCATACACTGCATTATATCCTGAAGGCAGATTCTATAAAACCAATAGTGTACTCGCGGTTCTCTCTCAACCGGATTGGGAGAAATTTTGCCTAAAAGAAAGAGTTCCAAGAACGTGCCTTGCAGAAATTAATTAATATTATGTCGTTATTTCCCTATAAAAAAATCCAACAGTTTTAGGCAAAAAAATTATATTCTTAGTACTCCACTCAAATGGAAGGAATAGTGGCACAATCTATCCAAGCCATGACTCAAGACTTAATCCGACTCGACCGTTTTGATGGAGGAAATTTCACCTGTTGGCAAGAGAAAGTTATGTTCTTCCTCACATCACTAAAACTAGCATACATTCTAGATGACAACCTTGACCAAATTCCCGAGCCCACACCCGAAAACACCGAAGAAATAAAGCAAAAACGTGTGAAGTGGAAAGAAGATGAATTTATGTGTCGAGGACATATCCTCAATGCCGTATCTGAAACTGTTTATAGTGCTCATCGAATGATTCCGATGGCAAAGGAATTATGGAAGGCTTTGGAGACAAAGTATCATAATGAGGAAGCGAGCAACTGTAAGTTTCTGATTTCAAACTATATGAATTTTAGAATGAGTAATGATAAATCCGTCGTTGCAGAAGCACACGAACTCGAACAAATTATTGGTGACCTTAAAGCCGCAGGAATCAATCTTCAAGATGAATTTCAAGTAGGGATGATTATTTCAAAACTTCCATCCTCTTGGAATGACTTTAAGAAGAAAATTAATCATGATGAAAAGACTTATACTGTGGAATCCCTTCTTCGTCACCTTCGTATTGAAGATGATACTTGTATTCGAGAAAATAAGGATGAACAAGGTGAGGGTCATTCAAAAGCCAATATGGTTGAGGATAAAAAATCCAAGATTATCAAAGACTGAAAATTTAAAGCAAAAAATGATTCAAAATTCAAGAACCAAGGTGCAAATAAGAAAAAGAAGCGGAAATATTTCTTTTGTGACAAACCGGGCCATTATTCTCGAGAATGTCATCTTAAAAGGAAGGCATTTAAGGAAAAACAAGGGTCGAAGGAAACCAACAATTTTGAAGATATTATTGCTACTGTATGCGAAGAAAATTTAATTGATAATGAAAGTGGATGGTGGCTGGATACCGGCACAACGGTCCACATATGCAAATACCGCTCTTCAATCAAAACATATCAAGAATTTGATGGAAAAGAAGTGGAGATGGCAAATAATCTTCGTACTAATGTAATTGGAAAAGGCACAGTGGAATTGAAGCTAACTTCTGGAAAGACACTTACTCTAATTGATGTACTTCATGTACCTGATATGTGTAAAAATCTTGTGTCTGGAGACCTTCTCAATAAGAGAGGTTTCAAACTAGTGTATGAGTCTGATACGTTTGTCTTGTCTAAGAATGGCCAATTTATTGGCAAAGGTTACTCTTGTAATGGCATGTTCAAAATTAATGTATTCAATGATATTAGTTCTGCTTATATGGTTGAGTCTATTTCTTTATGGCATAGTAGATTATGTCATGTGAATTATAAAAGTATAAAAAATATGACTAATCTCGGCTTAATCTCGGATTGTAAATTTGATAACCATTCTAAATCTGTTGAGGGGACATTCGAAATGCTTGATTTTATTCGTAGTGATGTATGTGATATGAAGAGTAATATGATTCGTGGTGAAAATAAATATTTCTTAACTTTGATTGACGATTACTCTAAGTATGCATATACATATTTACTTAAAAGTGAAGATGAAGTTTTCGAGAAATTTCTAATTTTTAAAGAAGAAGTTGAAACTCAACAAAATCGGAAAATTAAAGTCCTATGATCCGATAGGGGTGGTGATTATTACCTGAGTGAGTTTATACAATTTTGTAATACTCATGGGATAATCCATCAAGTTACGGCTCCTTATACGCCACAAGAAAATGGAACTACGGAAAGGAAAAATAGGACTTTAGTTGAAATGATAAATGCAATGTTAATCAGTTTTGGCTTACCTTTGCCGATGTGGGGAGAGGCAGTTTTATCCGCGTGTTATATTTTAAATAGAGTTCAATTGAAAAACAAGGATGTTACACCATACGAATTACGGTTTAATCGTAATCCTAATCTTAGATGTCTTAAAGTTTGGGGATTTCTTGGTTATGTAAGAAAAACCGAACCTAAAAGACCTAAACTAGAAAATAGGACTTACAAATGTGTTTTTGTTGGTTACTCCAGTAACAGTACGACTTATAAATTTTTAAATCTTGAAACTCAAGAAATCATTGAGTCAGTAGATGTGCAATTCTTTGAACATCTAACAATGTTAAGTACTTTGAATCAAGGTTTAGAAAATAATAATCCGACTGTTGACTCCTCAACATTAGAAGAAAATTCAAAATCAATATCTTCTTCGGAAACAACGAATGGCGTTGAACCGCGAAGGAGTAAAAGACAAAGAATTGAAAAAACATTTGGACCTGAATTTATTATTTATGTCGTTCAAGGGGATTTAAATGAGACAAAGAACAAAACTAAATTTGTTCTTAATGTAGAAGATGAACCGACAACATTTCATGAAGCGGTAACATCTAGGGATGCTGTATTTTGGAAATATGCAATAAATGATGAAATGAACTCAATTTTGTCAAATCAAACTTGAGTTATTTTTTATCTTCCCCCTGGGGCTAAACCTATTGGGTGAAAAAGGATATTTAAAATAAAATTAAATCCGGATGGTTCTATATATAAATTTAAGGCAAGACTAGTTGCTAAAGGCTATAAGCAAAATCATGGAAATGATTACTTTGAAACATATGCTCCTGTTTCTCGAATCGCTTCCATTAGGATATTGATATCTCTTGCTTCTATTCACAATTTAGTTATTCATCAATTGGATGTTAAAACTGCATTTTTAAATGGTGATTTAGAAGAAGAGATTTACATGGAACAACACGAAGGGCTTGTCTTCCCTGGCCAAGAAAAGAAAGTGTGTAAACTGGTTAAATCTCTTTATAGCCTTAAACAAGCTCCTATGCAATGGCCTGAGAAGTTTAATAATATCGTTATATCCCATGGATATAAAGTTAAAGATGTATTCAAATGTATATATAGTAAATTTGAAAATGGTGTTGGTGTTATTATTTTCTTATATGTGGATGACATGTTAATATTTGTGTCTAATCTGAAAAATGTTGAAGAAACCAAAAGGTTTCTTTCATCAAAATTCGATATGAAATATCTTAGAGAAGCTGATGTTATTTTAGGATTCAAAATTATGAGAAAGGATAATTCTTTAGCGTTATCTCAATCTCATTATATAGAAAAAGTTCTTAAAAGATATAATCATTTTGAACTTAAGCCAGCTGCTACACTAGTGGATCCTAGTATCAAATTAATGAAAAATACTGGGCGTACTATGGACCAACTTAAATATGCTAGTATTATTGGGTGTCTAATGTATGCCATGCATTGTAGTAGACCAGACATTGCTTATGCAGTGAGTGTACTGTGTAGATCTACAAGTGATCCAGGACAAGAGCACTAGAATGCAATTTCTAGGGTGCTTAGATACCTGAAGAGGACTTTGGATTATGGCTTACATTATGTAGGATATCCATGTATTTAGAAGGATATAGTGATTCAAGGTAGAATAATCTTGAATAAAAATCCAAGTCAACTACTGGTTGGATTTTTATGCTAGGAGGAGCAGCTATCTCTTAGGGATCCAAGAAACAAACATGTGTATCAAAATCAATAATGCAATCTAAATTTTTAGCCCTAACAAATGCATGTAAAGAAGAAGAATGGCTTAGAAATGTGTTGTATGATATTCCTTTATGGAAAAAGCCATCTCCTTCTATTGTGATAAGTTGTGATAACCGAGCCACAATTTGTAAAGTTTCGAACAAAACTTACAACGAAAAATCTAGACACATTAGTCTAAAGCATCAAATTAGAAGAAAATTACTCAAGGAAGGAGTAATTTCAATCGACTATATTAAAACGATCAAGAATTTAGAAGATCCTCTGACTAAAGATCTTGTTAGGGAGATGATATATATCACCTCAAAAGGAATTGGACTATGGTCTATTAAATAACACAACTATATTTAATGGGAACCCAACTCATATCTTGAAAATATAGATAAAGTTCAATGTGGTACAACCAAGTGAAAATTATACTTATGGAACAATAGGAATTTTATACACAAGTTCCATTCCTAAGTGCCTAATGTTGGTTTTCTGCATGTTTGACGATGAAGGTTACTTCTTAATAATTCATATAAGTGTGACTCGCAGAATCACTAAAGTTGATTTACCTATACGAGTGTCGAAAGTGTGGTCGCCTTCTATGGAATCAAGACCGATCCTAAAGCGCTCGTGAAATCAGGATTATCACAAGGCCATAAAAGTGCATGCTAGAAGAACACTTATAAACTCAGAAATCGGTATGTGTGATAGTTCCAGATAGTCTTAAAGGTTCCTTGGTTCAAGATACGTTTACCACAGCACCTTGATGAAGCTTTGAATTATTTACGCTATATGGAAGTTCAAGTCCGAAAGACACTTCTCATTTATGTACTAGATTTTAGCGATAGTGCCAAAAGTTATTTATCGTGTCTTTGTTTTTCTCTCTTGTGTATATTGAAATTGGCAGGAGAATGTTGGATAAATTCTAATATAATATAATATTTTAATTATATTATTGATGTTTTAATTTTTAGTTGTTAATATTTTATTATATTATTGGTGTTTTATGTTAAACATAGTTTGGGTTTTATTTTAGAAGGTAGAAATATGAGCAAATGGGTGTGAAAAATATGGAAGTGCTCAAAATCCCTTATTGTCCCACATTGGAAGGGTAACCCAAAAAGTAGTGGTATATCAACTAAAGGACAACTAAGATTCTTAGTTGACAAGTTAAACAAGAGGGTATGATCCTACGCATTGGGGTGGTGCTTAAGCACCACCAATCGCGACAGGCGGCGCGCAAAAGGGCGATTGGGCGACTTAGGGAGCATTGCGCGCTTTGACGTGCACTTGGCACTTCGCACGTGCGCATCGTTGCTTGGAGCGTGGGATCCTAAAGTTTTGACGAGGTAAAACAGATTGACGGTTATGATTAAACGATCCGATAAAAGGGTTTAAAATCTGAAACGACTTTATTTAACCATTAGGAGAACTCGTAGCATTTCATGTAGGGGTTGTCCATTCGGTTATGATGGGACGCCTAATCTAAACCATTAGATCGAAGTTGTTCCACACAGGCACGATCTAACAGTTGTTGAGTCTCTACATGAAGAGTTGTTAATGTAGAAGAACAGTCACAGAAATGGCTATAAAAAGAGTTCCAGGCCTCTGTTTTGGACACCGAAAGTTTCTAATTTCTCCTCTCTCCATCCTCTATATATTGGCGATATCAAGTTATAAATTCAGAGTGTTCTCGGTTTGATTAAACAGTACATTGTTTAAATAAAAAAACTGTTCATACACTGCATTGTATCCTGAAGGCAGATTCTATAAAACCCATAGTGTACTTCTCAATCGGATTGGGAGAAATTTTGCCTAAAAGAAAGCGTTCCAAGAATGTTCCTTGGAGAAATTAATTAATATTATTTCATTATTTTCAAATCAAAACTCCAACAGTTTTAGGAAAAAAAATTATATTCTTATTACTCCACTCAAATGGAAGGAACAGTGGCACAATCTATCAAAGTCATGACTCAATACTTAATCCAACTCAACCTTTTTGATGGCCGAAATTTCACCCGTTGGCAGGAGAAAGTTATGTTCTTCCTCACATCACTAAAACTAGAATTCATTCTAGATGACAACATTGAACAAATTCCCGAGCCCACACCCGAAACACCGAAGAAATAAAGCAAAAACATGTGAAGGGGAAAGAAGACGAATTTATGTGTCGAGGACATATCCTCAAAGCCTTGTCTCAAACTATTTATAGCGCTCATCGAATGATTCCGACGATAAAGGAATTATGTAAGGCTTTGGAGACAAAGTATCAAAATGAGGAAGCGAGCAATCATAAGTTTCTGATTTCAAGCTATATGAATTTTAGAATGAGTAATGATAAATCCTTTGTTATATAAGCACATGAACTCCAACAAATTGCTGGTGACCTTAAAGCCACTGGAATTAATCTTCAAGATGAATTTCAAGTAGGGGTGATTGTTTCAAAACTTCCATCCTCTTGGAATGGCTTTAAGAAGAAAATTAATCATGCTAAAAAGACTTATACTGTGGAATCCCTTCTTCGTCACCTTCGTATTGAAGATGATACTCGTATTCGAGAAAAAAAGGATGAACAAGGTGAGGGTCATTCAAAAGCCAATATGGTTGAGGATTAAAAATCCAAGATTACCAAAGACTCAAAATTTAAAGCAAAGAATGATTCAAAATTCAAAAACCAAGGTGCAAATAAGAAAAAGAAGGGAAAATATTTCTTCTGTGACAAACCGGGCCATTATTCTCGATAATGACGTCTTAAAAAGAAGGCATTTAAGGAAAAATAAGGGTCGAAGGAAACCAATAATTTTGAAGATCTTATTTCTACTGTATGCGAAGAAAATTCAATTGATAATGAAAGTGGATGGTGGCTGGATACTGGCACAACGTTCCACATTTGCAAAGATCAGTCTGATAAGTTTGATAAGTTTGAAAGAGAGGTTTCAAACTAGTGTATGAGTCTGATAAGTTTGTCTTGTCTAAGAATGGCCAATTTATTGGCAAAGGGTACTTTTGTAACGACATGATCAAAATTAATGTATTCAATGATATTAGTTCTGCTTATATGGTTGAGTCTATTTCATCATAGCATAGTAGATTAGGTCATGTGAATTATAAAAGTATAAAAAATATGACTAATCTCGGCTTAATCTCGGATTGTAAATTTGATAACCTTTCTAAATGTGAAATTTGTGCTCAATCGAAGATAACTTGAAAGTCGTTCAAATCTGTTGAGGGGACATCCGAAATGCTTGATTTTATTCATAGTGATGTATGTGATATGAAGAGTAATAACATTCGTGGTGAAAATAAATATTTCTTAACTTTGATTGACGATTACTCTAAGTATGCATATACATTTTTACTTAAAAGTAAATATGAAAGTTTTCGAGAAATTTCTAATTTTTAAAGAAGAAGTTGAAACTCAACAAAATCGGAAAATTAAAGTCCTATGATCCGATAGGGGTGGTGATTATTACCTGAGTGAGTTTATACAATTTTGTAATACTCATGGGATAATCCATCAAGTTACGGTGCCTTATATGCCACAACAAAATGGAACGGCAGAAAGGAAAAATACGACTTTAGTTGAAATGATAAATGCAATGTTAATCAGTTCTGGTTTACCTTTATCGATGTGGGGAGAAGCGGTTTTATACGCATGTTATATTTTAAATATAGTTCCATTGAAAAACAAGGATGTTACACCATAGGAATTATGGTTTAATCGTAATCCTAATCTTAGGCGTCTTAAAGTTTGGGGATGTCTTTCTTATGTAAGAAAACTCGAACCTAAAAGACCTAAACTAGGAAATTGGACTTATAAATGTGTTTTTATTGGTTACTCTAGTAACAATACGACTTATAGATTTTTAAATCTTGAAACTCAAGAAATTATTGAGTCGGTAGATGTGCAATTCTTTGAACAACTAACAAAGTTTAGTACTTTGAATCAAGGTTTAGAAAATAATAATTCGACTGTTGACTCCTCAACTTTAGAAGAAAATTCACAATCAATATCTTCTTTGGAAACAACGAATGACGTTGAACCGCGAAGGAGTAAAAGACAAACAACTGAAAAAATATTTGGGCCTGACTTTGATATTAATTTGGTTTAAGGGGATTTAAATGAGACAAAGAACAAAACTAATTTTTTTTTTTAATGTAGAAGATGAATCGAAAACAATTCATGAAGCAGTAACATCTAGGGATGCTATCTTTTGGCAAGAAGCAATAAATGATGAAACAAACTCAATTTTGTCAAATCAAACTTGGATTATTTTCGATCTTCCCCCCGGGGCTAAACCTATTGGGTTCAAATGGATATTTAAAAGAAAATTAAATCCCGATGGATTTATAAATAAATTTAAGGCAACACTAGTTACTAAAGGCTATAAGAAAAACCATGTAAATGATTACTTTGATACATATGCTCCTGTTGCTCAAATCACTTCCATTATGATATTGATATCTATTCCTTCTATTCACAAATGGATGTTAAAATAGCATTTTTAAATGGTGATTTAGAAGAAGGGATTTACATGGAACAACTTGAAGAGTTTGTCTTGCCTGGCCAAGAAAAGAAAGTGTGTAAACTGGTTAAATCTCTTTATGGACTTAAACAAGCTCCTATGCAATGGCATGAGAAGTTTAATAATATTGTTATATCCCATGGATATAAAGTTAATGATGCCGAAAAATGTATATATAGTAAATTTGAAAATGGTTTTGGTGTTATTATTTGCTTTTATGTGGATGGCATGTTAATATTTGGGTTTAATCTAAAATATGTTGAAGAAACCAAAAGGTTTCTTCCCTCAAAATTTGGTATGAAAGATCTTGGAGAAGCTGATGTGATTTTAGGAATCAAAATTGGGAGAAAGGATAATTTTTTAGCATTATCTCAATCTCATTATATAGAAAAAGTTCTTAAAAGATATAATCATTTTAAACTTAATCCATCTCCTATACTAGTGGATCCGAGTATCAAATTAATGAAAAATACTGGGCGTACTATGGACCAGCTTAAATATGCTAGTATTATTGGGAGTCTAATGTATGCCATGCATCGTACTAGACCAAACATTTCTTATGCAGTGAGTGTATTGTGTAGATTTACAAGTGATCCAGGACAAGAGCACTGGAATGCAATTTCTAGGGTGCTTAGATACCTGAATAGGACTTTGGATTATGGCTTACATTATGTAGGATATCCATCTATTTTAGAAGGATATAGTGATTCAAGTTCGAATAATCTTGAATCAAAATCCAAGTGAACTTCTGGTTGGATTTTTACGCTAGGAGGAGTAGCTATCTCTTGGGGATCCGAGAAACAAACATGTGTATCAGATTAAACAATGCAACCTGAATTTATAGCCCTAGCAGATGCATGTAAAGAAGCATAATGGCTTAGGAATGTGTTGTATGATATTCCATTATGGAAAAAGCAATATCCTTTTATTATGATAAGTTGTGGTAACCAAGCCACAATTTATAAAGTTTTGAACAAAACTTACAACGAAAAATATTGACACATTAGTCTAAGGCATCAAATTATAAGCAAATTACTCAAAGAAGGAGTAAATTCAGTCGACTATAATAAAATAATTAAGAATTTAGCAGATCCTCTAACTAATGGTCTTGTTAGGGAGATGATATATATCACCTCAAAAGGAATGGGACTAAAGTCTATTAAATAACACAACTATATTTAATGGGAACCTAACTCATATCTTGAAAATATAGATAGAGTTCAACGTGGTACAAACAAGTTAAAATTATAGTTATGGAATACTAGGGATTTTATACAAAAGTTCCATTCCTATGTACCTAGTGTTTGTTTTCTGCATGTTAGAGGATGAAGGTTACTTCTTAATAAATCATATAAGTGTGACTCGCAGAATCACTAAAGTTGATTTACTTATACGAGTGTCAAAAGTGTGGCCGCCTTCTATGGAATCAAGACCGATCCTAAAGCGCTTGTGAAATTAGGATTAGCACAAGGCCATAAAATTGCATGCTAGAACAACACTTATAAACTTAGAAATTGGTATGTGTGATAGTTCCGGCTAGTATTAAAAGGTCCTTGGTTCAAGATACGTTCACCATAGCACCGTGATGAAGCTTTGAATTATTTACGCTATATGGAAGTTCAAGTACGAAAGACACTTCTCATTTATGTACTAGAATTTAGCGATAGTGCCAAAAGTTATTTTTTGTTTCTTTGTTTTGCTCTCTTGTGTATATTGAAATTGGCGGGGGAATGTTGGATAAATTCCAATATAATATAATATTTTAATTATAGTATTGATGTTTTAATTTTAAGTTGTTAGTCTTATATTATATTATTGGTGTTTTATTTTAAACATAGTTTGGGTTTTATTTTAGAAGGTAGAAACATGAGGAAATGGGTGTGAAAAACATGGGAGTGCTCAAAATCCCTTATTGTCCCACATTTGAAGAGTAACCCAAAAAGTAGTGGTATATAAACTAAAGGAACACTAAGATTCTTAGTTGACAAGTCAAACAAGAGGGTATGATCCTACGCATTGTGGTGCTGCTTAAGCACCACCAATCGCGACACGGTGTGCGCGAAAGGGCGATTGGGCGACTTAGGGTGCATTGCGCGCTTTGATGTGCACTTGGTACTTCGCACGTGCACATCATTACATGGAGTGTTGGAGCATAAGGTTTTGACGCGGTAAAATAGATCAACGGTTGTGATTAAATGATTCGATCAAAGGGTTTAAAATCCAAAACGACTTAATCTGAACCATTGGATGAACTCGTAGCGTTTCGTGTAGGGGATGTCCATTCGCTTATGATAGGATGCATAATATGAATCATTAGATCGAAATTGTTCCAAACAGGCACGATCCAACGGTTGCTGAGTCGCTACCTGAAGAGCTGTGACTGTTGAAGAACAGTCAAAGAAATGGCTATAAAAAAGTTCCAGGCCTCTGTTTTGGACACCAAAAATTGCTAATTTCTGCTCACTCTGTCCTTTATATTTTGGCATTATCAAGTTACAAATTTAGAGTGTTCTTAGTTTGATCAAACAGTACATAGTTTGACTCAAAAAACTATTCATACACTGCATTGTATCCTGAAGGCAGATTATATAAAACCCATAGTGTACTCGCGGTTCTATCTCAATCGGATTTGGAGAAATTTTTCCTAAAAGATAGCGTTCCAAGAACATGCCTTGCAGAAAATAATTAATATTATTTCGTTCATTCCATATCTAAACTCCAACAGTTTTAGACCAAAAATTTATATTTTTATTACTCCACTCAAATGGAAGGAACAGTGGCACAATCTATCCAAGTCATGACGCAAGACTTAATCCGACTCAACCGTTTTGATGGCGAAAATTTCACCCGTTGGCAATAAAAAGTTATGTTCTTCCTCACATCACTAAAACTAGTATACATTCTAGATGACAACCTTGAACAAATTCCCGAGCCCACACCCGAAGACACCAAAGAAATAAAGCAAAAACGTGTGAAGTGGAAAGAAGACGAATATATGTGTCAAGGACATATCCTAAATGCCTTGTCTCAAACTGTTTATAGCGCTCATTGAATGATTCCGACGACAAAGGAATTGTGAAAGGCTTTGGAGACAAAGTATCCAAATGAGGAAGCGAGCAATCGTAAGTATCTGATTTCAAACTATATGAATTTTAGAATGAGTAATGATAAATCTGTCGTTGCACTAGCACATGAACTCCAACAAATTGTTAGTGACCTTAAAGCTGCTGGAATTAATCTTCAAGCTGAATTTCAAGTAAGGGTGATTGTTTCAAAACATTCATCCTCTTGGAATGGCTTTAAGAAGAAAATTAATCATGATGAAAAGACTTATACTATGGAATCCCTTCTTCATCACCTTCATATTAAAGATGATACTCGTATTCGAGAAAATAAGGATGAACAAGGTGAGGGTCATTCAAAAGCCAATATGGTTGAGGATAAAAAAATCCAAGATTACCAAAGATTGAAAATTTAAAGCAAAAAATGATTCAAAATTCAAGAACCGAGGTGCAAATAAGAAAAAGAAGGGAAAATATTTCTTCTGTGACAAACCGGGCCAATATTCTCGAGAATGTCGTCTTAAAAGGAAGGCATTTAAGGAAAATCAAGGGTCGAAGGAAACCAACAATGCTGAAGATCTTATTGCTACTGTATGCGAAGCAAATTCAATTGATAATGAAAGTGGATGGTGGCTGGACACTGGTGCAATGGTCCACATATGCAAAGACGACTCTTCATTCAAAACATATCAAGAAATTGATGGAAAAAAAGTGAAGATGGCAAATAAACTTCGCACCAATATAATTGGAAAAGGCAAAGTGGAATTGAATCTAACTTCTGGAAAGACACTTACTCTAATTGATGTACTTCATGTACCTGATATGTGTAAAAATCTTGTGTATGGAGACCTTCTCAATAAGAGTGGTTTCAAACTAGTGTATGAGTCTAATAAGTTTGTCTTGTCTAAGAATGGCCAATTTATTGGCAAAGGGTACTCTTGTAATGACATGATCAAAATTAATGTAATCAATGATATTAGTTATGCTTATATGGTTGAGTTTATTTCTTTATGGCATAGTAGATTAAGTCATGTCAATTATAAAAGTATAAAAAATATGACTAACCTCGGCTTAATCTCGGATTGTAAATTTGATAACCTTTCTAAATGTGAAATTTGTGCTCAATCGAAGATAACTAGAAAGTCGTTCAAATCTGTTGAGAGGACATCCGAAATGCTTGATCTTATTCATAGTGATGTATGTGATTTGAAGAGTAATATGACTCGTGGCGGAAATAAATATTTCTTAACTTTCACTGATGATTACTCTAAGTATGCATATACATATTTACTTAAAAGTAAAGATGAAGTTTTCGAGAAATTTCTAATTCTTGAAGAAGAAGTTGAAACTCAACAAAATCGAAAAATTACAATCCGATAGGGGTGGTGAATATTACCCGAGTGAGTTTATACAATTTTGTAATACTCATGGGATAACCGATCAAGTTACGACGCCTTATACGTGACAACAAAATGGAACGGCGGAAACGAAAAATAGGACTTTAATTGAAATGATAAGTACAATGTTAATCAGTTCTGGTTTACCTTTGTCGATGTGGGGAGAATATTTTAAGTAGAGTTCCATTGAAAAACAAGGATGTTACACCATACGAATTATGGTTTAATCGTAATCCTAATCTTAGACGTCTTAAAGTTTGGGGATGTCTTGCTTATGTAAGAAAACTCGAACCTAAAAGACCTAAACTAGGAAATAGGACTTACAAATGTGTTTTTATTGGTTACTCTAGTAATAGTACAACTTATAGATTTTTAAATCATGAAACTCAAGAAAACATTGAGTCGGTAGATGTGCAATTCTTTGAACATCTAACAAAGTTTAGTACTTTGAATCAAGGTTTAGAAAATAATAATCCGACTTTTGACTCCTCAACTTTAGAAGAAAATTCACAATCGATATCTTCTTCGGAAATGACGAATGACGTTGAACCGCGAAGGAGTAAAAGACAAAGAACTGAAAAAACATTTGGGCCTCACTTTGTTATTTATGTAGTTGAAGGGGATTTAAATGAGACAAAGAAAAAAACTAAATTTGTTCTTAATATAGAAGATGAACCGATAATATTTCATGAAGCGGTAACATCTAGGGATGCTGTATTTTGGAAAGATGCAATAAATGATGAAATGAACTCAATTTTGTCAAATCAAACTCAAGTTATTTTCGATCTACCCCCTGGGGCTAAACCTATTTGGTGAAAATGGATATTTAAAGTAAAATTAAAACTGGATGGTTCTATAAATAAATTTAAGGCAAGACTTGTTGCTAAAGGCTATAAGCAAAAACATGGAATTGATTACTTTGATACGTATGATCCTGTTGCTCGAATCACTTCCATTAGGATATTGATATCTCTTGCTTTTATTCATAATTTAGTTATTCATCAAATGGATGTTAAAACTGCATTTTTAAATGGTGATTTAGAAGAAGAGATTTACATGGAACAACCCGAAGGGTTTCTCTTGCCTATCCAAGAAAAGAAAGTGTGTAAACTGGTTAAATCCCTTTATGGCCTTAAACAAGCTCCTATGCAATGGCATGATAAGTTTAATAATAATGTTATATCCCATGGATGTAAAGTTAATGATGCCAATAAATGTATATATAGTAAATTTTAAAATGGTGTTGGTGTTATTATTTTCTTATATGTGGATGACATGTTAATATTTGGGTCTAATCTCAAATATGTTGAAGAAACCAAAAAGTTTCTTTCTTCAAAATTTGATATGAAAGATCTTGGAGAAGATGATGTGATTTTAGGAATCAAAATTGTGAGACATGATAATTCTTTAGTGTTATCTCACTCTCATTATATAGAAAAAGTTCTTAAAAGATATAATCATTTTGAACTTAAGCCAGCTACTACACAAGTGGATCCTAGTATCAAATTAATGAAAAATACTGGGTGTACTATGGACGAACTTAAATATTCTAGTATTATTGGGAGTCTAATGTTTCCATTCATTGCACTAGACTAGTGAGTGTATTGTGTAGATTTACAAGTGATCCAGGACAAGAGCAGTAGAATGAAATTTCTAGGGTGCTTAGATACTTGAAGAGGACTTTTGATTATGTTTACATTATGTAGGATATCCATCTGTTTTTAGAAGAATATAGTGATTCAAGTTGGAATATTCTTGAATCAAAATCCAGGTTAACTACTGGTTGGATTTTTATGCTAGGAGAAGAAACAAACATGTGTATCAGATTCAACAACGCAATCTGAATTTATAGCCCTAGCAGATGCATGTAAAGAAGCAGAATGGCTTAGAAATGTGTTGTATGATATTCCTTTATGGAAAAAAGCCACCTCCTTCTATTATGATAAGTTGTGATAACCAAGCCATAATTTATAAAGTTTCGAACAAAAATTACAACGGAAAATTTAGACACATAAGTCTAAGGCATCAAATTATATGAATATTACTCAAGGAAGGAGTAATTTCAGTCGACTATATTAAGAATTTAGCAGATCCTCTAACTAAAGGTCTTGTTAGGGAGATGATATATATATCACCTCAAAAGGAATGGGACTAAGGTCTATTAAATAACACAACTATATTTAATGGGAACCCAACTCATATCATGAAAATATAGATAGAGTTCAATATGGTATAAACAAGTTAAAATTATAGTTATGGAACACTAGGAATTTTATACAAAAGTTCCATTCCTATGTGCCTAGTGTTGGTTTTCTGCATGTAAGAGGATGAAGGTTACTTATTAATAAATCATATAAGGGTGACTCGCAGAATCAGTAAAGTTGATTTACCTATACAAGTGTCGAAAGTGCGGCCACCTTCTATGGAATCAAGACCGATCCTAAAGCGCTCGTGAAATCGGGATTAACACAAGGCCATAAAAGTGCATGCTAGAAGAACACTTATAAACTCAGAAATCGGTATGTGTGATTGTTTCGGCTAGTCTTAAAAGGTCATGGTTCTAGATACGTTCACCATAGAGCCTTGATGAAGCTTTGAATTATTTGCGCTATATGGAAGTTCAAGTCCGAAAGACACTTATCATTTATGTACTAGATTTTAGCGATAGTGCCAAAAGTTATTTATTGTCTCTTTGTTTTCATCTCTTGTGTATATTGAAATTGGCGGGGGAATGTTGGATAAATTCCAATATAATATAATATTTTAATTATATTATTGATGTTTTAATTTTTAGTTGTTAATATTTTATTATATTATTGGTGTTTTATTTTAAACACAGTTTGGGTTTTATTTTAGAAGGTAGAAACATGAGCAAATGAGTGTGAAGAATATGGGAGTGCTCAAAATCCCTTATTGTCCCACATTGGAAGAGTAACCCAAAAAGTAGTGGTATAATAACTAAAGGACAACTAAGATTCTTAGTTAACAAGTCAAACAAGATGCTATGATCCTACGCATTGCGGTGGTGCTTAGGCACCACCAATCGCGACAAGCGTAAGCATTTAAGCGCGACATGCGATGCGCAAAAGGGCGATTGAGCGACTTGAGGCGCATTGCGCGCTTTGACGCGCACTTGGCACTTCACACATTTGCATCGTCGCTTGGAGCGTGGGAGCCTAAGTTTTGACGAGGTAAAATAGATCAACGGTTGTGATTAAATTATCCGATCAAAGGGTTTAAAATCCGAAACGACTTAATCTGAACCGTTATATCGAAGTTGTTCCAAACAGGCACGATTCAACAGTTGCTGAGTCGCTACATGAAGAGTTGTGACTGGTGAAGAACAGTCACATAAATGGCTATAAAAACAGTTCCAGGCCTCTGTTTTGGACACCGAAAATTTCTAATTTTCCTCTCTCCGTCCTCTATAATTTGGCATTATCAAGTTACAAATTCAGTGTGTTCTCGATTTGATCAAACAGTACATAGTTTGAATTAAACAACTATTCATACACTGCATTGTATCATGAAGGCAGATTCTATAAAACCCATAGTGTACTCGCGGTTCTGTCTCAACCGTATTGGGAGAAATTTTGCCTAAAAGAAAGCGTTCCAAGAACGTGCCTGACAAAAATTAATTAATATTATTTCGTTCTTTCCATATCAAAACTCCAATAGAAATATGTTCTAATATTTTTGTAGGGAAATGATTTTGCCAGATGGAAGGCCTGACACCTTTTATAACAATCGATAGAAGCTTTGCAAGTTAGTATTGTGGTAAAGTGCTGAGACTAAAGTAATGCTCTGTGTTGAAATTTTATGGTTAATATTTATATTCAAGTAACTAACTTTATTTTTCACTGTTGAGAAAAAAATTGAATGCATCAACATATTACTCTTTTTTTGCTTTTCTTATACTTTTTAGAGAGTATTACATATATTTTTTGAGTTTAGTTTATGCCGTTAGTAGCCTCTGCCAATTTATGCTCTGCTTGAATACTAATTTGGTGAAGCTTACTCTGGATACTATCTATGAGATTTTTTTAATGAATTTTGGTTTAATAAGTGTCGATTATGATTTAAATTTCCATTTTTTCATTTTCACATCCCTTTCGTTCTTGAGGCAGGTATATTTAGCATTTGTTTCCTTCTTGCATCCATTACATGATTATATTTGTGTTTTAGAGGCAAGGGTCTTACATGTCATCATTCACATGTAGATGATGTGTTGTATATTGTCTTACTTTGTTTATAGCCAAATTTGTTGTGCTACCTTTATTAGTTAATTAAAACTCTGTAGTTATTCACGGCTCTGTAGTTCTATAGATTACATCTCAAATTCAATAAATCACCATTTTATCTCTCAATGAATATTGAAAAGGGTGCACATAGTATATTGGTGTCTCAAATCAGTTGTGTTTATTCATCTTTTGAGTCTTATTTTTGTGTCTAATTTTATATTTCAGGTACAAATTTGGTGTCTTAAATCTGTTTGGGGTTTGATTTTTTTTGGTTGAAGATAGCTAGTTATGGTGCGTAAACTGGATAGCGTACTCATTAAACTTTTTTGTACTATTCTCAGTTTGATTTATTAGTCTTTTATAGTAGGTTGTTGAGAATTTGTGTTGTTTAAATTAATCCACACTTTTTTCTTTTAAGAATGGAATTTTTTATGTTACACACAACCCATTTTGTTTAATCTACAGGGGATGTTTTTTATTTCTACAGTGGTACAAATTTACCTTTTCTTGGAATATAAAGTTGAGGTTTCAGTGTTTCCATGCATTTTTTTATGTATTAGCACAAACTAGCCTCAGTATATGTACCCTTATGCATACCTCCAATGAATTCCTTGATTTTGTATGTCTTCCAAGATTTTCATTAGTTAAATAGACCCCAGATCAATTAAATACACCCAACTTGATTATTTTGCTACTTATCCCAGAAGATTTTGTATCAATATGTATCAATTACCATTTTTCAATGTGTATCAGTTACCATTTTTCTTCAACACTCATAGGTGTGGATTCTACTAACGTGTTGAGTGTGTAGATGACAACAAGGATTTGTTCTGTTCACATGAAAATCTGTCTGGTTTGAGTTTCTACTTATTTTTCTTCTTTATATTTTACACAATTTAATCCATGCTTACATTTTGTTTCTGTTAGTCCTTTTTCACATTTTTTATATGGCTTTATTTTAGTGACGAAGAGAATAAAATAATTTGTTTACATATTTGAATTGATTTATTTTTTTCTTTGGGAAGTAAAGTATTAGTAACAGAGTTTGAGATGTCACTAAAATTATTTAAGACTTTTATGATGATCTTAAACCATATTTCCATTCTCACTTTGTCTATGAATTCAAAAAATAAAAAACTGTGACAAAAAAAAAACTGTGAGCGCTTGATTTGAATCAGAGTGGTGAAATGTATATGCATGTGTCTGGGTGTACGTGATTATATTGAGTTTTTTTATTTATATTTAAATACTTAGATTCTTTATTGAGTAGCTCAGAGACAAAATATTTCAACGTATAATGTGTGGAGGCATATACTACTATTTCGATTTTGGCCTCGATTTGTATGTTTAGGATTTGGGGTTATGTTATTTGTGTGACTGTCTCCACCCTCATTGCACCTTTTTACTATTTATTGTAGGATTATACTTCCAATATTTGTTGTACTTAAGTATATGATTTTTTTTCACGAATATGTGACTGTCCAGTGCTACCATTGCTTTTGTTAATCATATATCAATTTTTATGCAGGATTATGGAAGTCGAGGATTTCTAAAATAATTCCAGATAAAAACTTCCATCTCCTTAGATAAGGAAATATTTGTTTATTGTTCATCGCTTCTTTAAGTATAAACATCACTTCTTTAAGTATAAACTAGGAATGTGTATAAATTTATAGCAATTGAGGGAAGATGTAGTTTAATGAGAGGAAATTGTTGTGTTGTTTTGTTGGATTTTTACAAGCTTAGGCATAAACGTACATCTCAAACTTCTTAAATATTGGAGCTATTTGATTTTAGAATTTTATTATGCCTCCATTTTTAGTTTCATTAATCTGGTTAAGATTGTTATATATGAATTTTATTAAATTTTATGCAAGCCTACTTACAATTTGATTAACAGTAACACCATTTGATACTGTTCCTTGGCGCTTATGTGATTCTCGATTTTCACATGTCCACAGGTGGGCTTATTTGAAACTATTTTTTATGTTTAGTTGATTGATCAGTGTTTTATAAATGTTTTAGTTTTGAGTTGAAATTTTTTAAACTCCAATTTCTATCAGTGAGGTGTCTTTTAGTCCTTTTCTTAAACGTTCAGAAGGTAATATTCAAGACAACTATAATTATCTTAGACAAAAATAATATATAACAAGTAGTACTTTGGTTGCAGAGAGTAGAATTTTTTTGGAGTTTCCGTAGATTGGAAAAGAGCTTCATGCCATAAATATAGTTGTAATGCATGTCTTGCTGTTTACATTGGTTATGATGAGATTATTACGATCATGATCATGTCGTGTTATTTTGTTTAATTTATTATCACTTTTTAAATTACTTCATGGACTTACCTATGTGATTTATATGATTGCAACATCATGAGTTTTAGTTGTATTAAACTTTAGTTCCCATCTTATTAGTTTTAGTAATCTTTTTGTTTTGATATTATTTGTTTTCTAGGACTTTCATGTCTGGAAATCTGTTTTGGACAAATGTTTGGACTACATTCGGATCCCTTTGCAAAAGGATATGGTAAAGGTTGTTAATTTTTTCTTTTGGAAATTAAGATTGTAAAATGACAATGATATTTTTACTCCTCAGAATTTTACTTTCTATTGTAGTTCATTTGCCTCTCATTTTGGTTTGCAATCATTCTTCTTCTTCTTCTTCTTCTTCTTCTTCTTCTTCTTCTTCTTCTTCTTCTTCTTCTTCTTCTTCTTCTTCTTATTATTATTATTATTATTATTATTATTATTATTATTATTATTATTATTATTATTATTATTATTATTATTATTATTATTATTTTATTATTATTATGTTATTATATATTATTATTATTATTATTATTATTTTCGTTTATATTGGACTGCGAAGCTTGTATTCGTGGTGTAATAAATGTGTTTAAATATTTAAGTTTTAGGTGAAATTAATTCTATTATAGTTTATCTCTTAAATTTTGTATTATGAATTTTTGTAATTAAATAGGTAAGCAGTGTTTTAGGCACCTGAATTGTAGGAATATGTTTTACTTCCATAAAATCACCAATTGACTTTAGGCAGAAGTTACCCCTAGATAAATTAATATTTATCGACACATTCACCATTCAATTTGTAAGAATGTAGTGTGTTTTCAAAATTTTCAACCGTGATTCTAGGCACGGACATCCGATAGTGTGTGTGTGTGTGTATATATGATAGAAAAGTTATTAAATTTGTCTACATATATTAATGGTGAGGATTAATCAAAATTAAAAGATTCCAAAAAACAATCAAAGGATGAATTCTAAGCACATAACACAAATATACGTGGTTCGATAAATTTTCTACGTCCACAGAGAGGTCACTGTATTTTTATTAGTTTCTCTCTCAATGTTTAGAAATTAAATTCCCCTTGGTTTTGGGGTGTGGTCTGTATTTATAGTTGTTTAAAACTATATTGATTGAATTGATCAAGTAACTCCCTTAGATTGAGATAGGATCGTGTGGTGATTTTTTGAATATCTCATATGAGATTTTGGGTAACCGAAGTTAGCTAATTGCAAATGTTGAGTGCCTTGTAATTGTCCACATGATAAATCTTGGTATTAATCCTTATTATTGGTAAGTCGGGACAGGCGTGTCCTAAGCGTTGCTTTGCTTGGTTGGCCAGGCCTGGGTTGGCACCAATTTTATTTTGGTCCCCACAATTACCCTTAAAATTAATGGCTAAAAGTTGTTAGGCGAGAGGATTTTATCCTTGTCAAAGGACAATTTCTTTTTAGCTATTTTCAATGAATTTGAATTGGAAGGTTACACTCGTAAATAAGTTGAAGTTGTAAGGGTACACTCATCTGGTGAGAGAGTGAAGCACCAAAAAGCCCTTGATTCTCATACCTTATGAGAGATCACATTCTTGGTGTTGGCCGGCATGCCAGTCGATTAAGTGTTTCTAGATCCAACCATGATGGTTGGGGTACCCACATAGGAGGACATGTGTTTACTTTTCATTGGTCCATGTAGGAGAGTAATTGTTACATACAACACTTGTTGCCAGAGAGATGGTGGATCCGACGACAGGGGGATCACCTCTGGCCTTATAGAAGGAAGTTCAACTCTATTAACGACGAAGAGATGTTACTAATCTTAGGCATATCCACTTGAGAAAACAAGTCTAGGACTGTCCAGATGACTAAGTCTAGGACGAAAAGGAGTATTGGGAACCATATGAGGTTTTCGGTTACACAATTCCCCCAGGCCCAACCTACTAAGGAAAAATGCTCGGCCAATCCCTGAAGGACTACTAAGAGTGTCAACTTTTTACAGACTCAACAATGAGTCAGCCTTTGACCATCTCGGCTCCAGAAAAAATTAGTGAGACCGAAATTCTCACTTTCTCACCATCAATGCGTCAAGAGGAAATGTCTGACGTTATTGTAATCAGCCAAGGCAAAGCCGTGATAAGGAATAACAAAGAGAAGTTAACAGTCGATAGAGGACTATTGGACGAGAGACAAAACCAATTGTAGTTGTAGTGGAAGGAGTTAATGATAATGTCATTACCAATTACAAGCATTGGAATAGCTCCATCTAGAGGTTAGAGGATAAGATTGGCACTCTACTCAAGATCAGAGACCTTAGACGTCAAGGTTACATAGAGGTGTGTCCTTCCATCATGAGGATAAAAAATTACCCTATGCGTACAAAATTTAAGCCTACTAGTATGAATCTTAAGTATGATGGGAGTTCAAACCCAGTACAACACATAGATATGTACTAGTCAACGGCATATATCTACTCCACCTCTATTGAGATGAGGTGCAGGGAGTTTTCTAGCATTCTCACGGGTGCTACTTATATGTGGTATACAACCTTGCCCAAAAATTCCATTAAAAACATTCAATAATTAGTCGAGAAGTTTATACATAATTTTTTCTACGGCATGAATCCACTAAAGAAGGTAACTTGCCTCATAAATGTGAAGAAAGTCAAGAATGAGGTTATGAGGGACTACATTTCTCGGTTTAATAAAGAAAACGGAAGGTGGAAGATTATGAGGAGAATATCACTACGAAAATCTGTATCAGTGGGCTCCAGCTAGGCAAACTCCTTTGGAAACTCGTCGATGATCCTCCAAAAACCATGACTAAACTCCTAGATTTGGTTGGGAGGATCATGAATGTGGAGGAGGCCATGGTGGCGAATAGGGTAGACATTAAGGAGTCCGTTGGAAACAAGTCCAATCAGTCAAAGGATAAAAAAGGAAAGAAGATAAATTTTCCAAGCATACTCTTCTGATGGTGAGACGTAACTCGATTCTGAGCAAGATCAAGGATGGCGAAGAACTTTGATGGCCAGAAAATCTCAAGTCCCCTCCTCACAAGAGGAACAAGAGCAAATGGTGTGAGTTTCACCAGGACCACCGCATATGATCGACAAGTGCTTTGCCCTTAAGGATGAGATAAAACAATGCTGAAATAGGGAAAATTTTGAAATTATATAGACAGGAGTGGCAACAAGGATTATTCTAGAAAAAAGTGTAATGGAAGGAAGGCTGACAAACCGAGACGAGAAGTCCAAGCTAATGATGATGATTCTGATAATAGAGGGGAAGCCAACCCCGACCTTTCAGAAAAAATCCTAGAACTAAAGGGTCGGTGGCATATGATCTTCTTTGATGTTAAGATGATCTGTGTTGAATTTGTAGGTGTCGACACAAAATAATCTGATCGAACATAACATGTGGTAAAATCCAAACCAATGCTAACATGGATGAATGTGAATTAAATCGAGGCCAAGCTAAAACCAGGGAAGCTAAAGAAGGTAGATATGAATAATTTGGTTGTCGACTTCTCCAGACTTGACTTTAAAGGAATTTTAGCTCCACATGATGACCCTTTAGTCATCAGTACGAGGGTATATGGGTATGATGTTTCTCGAATCCTTGTTGATCGTGGGAGCTCAGCAAACATGATGTTCTTGAATTTTTTCAAAGGACTAAAGTTGAGTAAAAAAAGACTTATCCCTTATCATCATCTTCTGATTGGATTTAGCGGGGAGAGTGTGCACCCCTTCGGGGTATATGATATGGACGTGTGCTTGGGCACCTGGATGAGGTGCCTCACCAAGAAGATTAGCTTTTTTTTCATGTATGAGGATGTGTTTTCGCCCTATAATATAATTATGGGAAGAGTATCCCTCGAGGAGTTCGAGGATATACCTTCCACGGTTCACCAGATGGTAAAATTTCCAAACTTCCTACGGGGTAAGGGAACTACATGGTGACCAAGTAGAGGCTGGAGAATGCTATTTTGCCTTGGTCGAGGAAAGGGAGGCCCATAAGAAATTAACCACTACATACAATATTTACACTCTCGACCCGAGAGACGAGAAAAAAACTAAAAATGTGTGAACAATTTGAGGAGGTACAATCCATTGTCCTCAACGAGGATGAGCTGGAAGAAACCATCCCAATCGATTCATCCCTGAAAGATGAGATTAGATAAGAGTTAATAAAGATACTAAGAAGAAGGCAACGTATTTACGCCTGGAGTCGTGAAGATATGCTGGGGATAGACCCTGATATTTTCTGCCAGCGACTGAATATTGATGAAAAAGTGAAGCTCGTAAAGAAAAGAAGAACTTTATGCAAGGTACGGATATTAGGTCATTCAAGATGAAGTCAAAAAGATCTAGACAACCAATTTCATTCGGTCAGTTCAATATTTAGACTAGCTGTCCAATGTTGTTATAGTGCCAAAGGCTAATGGAAGGTGGAGAATGTGTGTCAACTTCACCAACCTAAATAAAGCTTGACCCAATGATAATTTTCCATTATACCGAATTGATCAGGAGATTAATTCTACGACTGTATAGGAATTGATGAGGTTTATGGAGGCACATTCAAGATATAATTAGATTTTTATTCACGATGCCAACGATGAGAAAACTTCCTTTCTCATGGAAAAAGGTACATATTGTTATAAAGTAATGCCATTCAATCTAAATAATGTAAGGGAAACCTATAAGAGGTTGGTATATAAGATGTTTGAATACCATATCAGGAAGATACTGGAAGTCTAAATGGATGATATGTTAACCAAGAGTCTGAAAGCCGAGGATCATGTGGCCGATCTTGAGCGCACTTTTGACACTATTGATAAATAAAAAACTTAGCTAAATCTCGCCAAGTGCGTGTTCGGTGTTAGTGCTTGCAAGTTCCCCGAATTCATTGTGAATCAAGGGGGATAGAGGTTAACCCCACAAAAATCAAAGAACTTATTGACACTTAGACACCTAAAAACTATCAAAGGCATTACGGGACTAATGGGACGGGTCGTGACCCTCAACCGTTTCATATCTCATGATACAGATAAGCGTCTGACATATTTCAGGATACTAAGAAAAGCCTTTTTCTAGGATGAATAATGTGAAAGAGATTTTTAAGAAATAAAAACCTATCTAGGGTCTCCTATGTTACTGTCTCGGCCTATTCAGGGGGAGAATTATTTTTGTACTTAGCGGTGTCAAAATCAGTTATCAGTGCAGCAATCATCTGAGATGATAAAGGGGTTCAAAAAACTAGGGGTGACAGTTTTCGGAACGGCACAAAAAATGACACATAACGACACAGAATTAACTCGAAATTGACACGATATGTCGTGTTCGTGTCATGTTTTTTACACGAAGTCGTGTCATGTTCGTGTGTGAATTATGAGTCGTGTTATTTTGTGTTATCATGTTTTTTAGGCGTGAAATTTAAGAAATTATGGTATTCGTGTCGTGTCGTGTTATTTTTTATTCGGGTCGTATTCATGTCAACTAAAAGAAACACGAATTCGTGTCGTGTCATGTTTGTGTAAAAAAAACCTTATCGTCTCGTGTTGTGTCGGACTGAAACACGACTCGTTGACCTGTATTGCCACCCCTACGAAAAATGGTATACTTCAATAGAAAGGCCTCGAAGGGAGCCAAGCTCAAATATCCAAAGATAAGAGAATTAACCTACACTTTGATACATGCTTCCTGGAAAATGAATCCATACTTTCAATCTCATACAATGGTGATTCTTACCGATAATCCTTTGAGGCAGGTTAATGTCCTTGTCAATTGAACTAGGTGAGTTTGAAATTGTTTACCATCCTACGAATGTAATCAAATGTAAGGCTTTAGAAGACCTTGTGGTCGAGTTTACATGGGTCGAAGTCGATAATGAAGTTATCGAAGAAGTACAGACACCATCAGAAGTTCCAATGGATGTTATGACAAACCTTTCACCAACCAATATTGTGAAAGACGATGCTAGATAGAAATATTTCTTATTCATAGATGGGATTTTTTGTGAAGGTCCTTTATAGGGGGAATGATCAACTTGGAGTCTATTGTAGATGAATCATCTTGTGAAAATAACAGTTACACGGGGATAATATTGTCAGCCCTGGATGGAATAGATATTGAATATGACATGAGATTGAGCTTCAAGGCATCGACCATTGAATCGGGTTACGAATCCCTGCTAGAAGGTCTATCTCTCGGCAAAGCACGTCGGCCAAATGATTGCTCATAGTGATTTGAAATTGTTCATCAATCAAGTATTTGGCATTTATGAGGCCAAAGATGAGAATATGGCCAAATACTTATCCAGATTAAAGAATACTATGGTAAAATTCAAAGAATTTAAGATCATGAGGGTTCCTTTGCTTGAAACTAGTCGAGATGACTCTTTGGCTAGACTAGCATCGATAGCAAGAATCGAAATCAAACGATCCATTCCTGTTGAGACACAACACAAGCCAAGCATTAAAGAAGATGACAATGGGCTTGTGTTTGCCTAAACCTAAATTTGGGGTAATTTTGGATGGATACATTAATCAAATACATTTGGTATGGAGAACTCCTAGAGTCTAAGGCCGAGAGGAAGAAACTCCGATATCAAGATGGAAAGTTCACCATCGCGGATGACGTTTTGTATAAAAGAGGATTTTTGCTTCCACCACTTAGATGTTCTCATCCTATCGAAGGTAGATTACGTCCTACGAGGTGTCCACAAAGGATCATGTACAGGTCATATCAATGGACAATCTTTTGCTAAAAGGATCATTACCCAGGGTTATTGGTGGCTGACACTCGCAAAAAATGTGACTAATTATGTGAAAAAGTGTGACATGTGTTAGATATTTACTAGTAACCCTCACCATCCTGATTAACCTCTCTCATCTATCACTATATTATGGTCATTTACAGTTTGGGTGATTGACCTAGTGGTTCCTTTTCCTAAGGCATCACATAACTACCAATGTCTGATAGTGGCTATCAACTATTTCTCAAAATGGGTATAATTCGAAGCCATGATTTCCATAACCGAAGTTAAAACATTCAATTTCATCTGAAGTAATATCATTGGTCGATATACCTTACCCCATACTTTGATATCGAATAATGGTGAACAATTCAAGAACCAGACTCTTGAAGCCTATTCTAGGAGGGTCGGTATAAAATAATTTTTCTTAACACTTACCGACCCCAAGCTAATGGTATGACAAAGGTCACGAACCGGACAATACTTAGAGGGATCAAAAAGAAGTTCTAAGATGTTAAGGGTGTATGAACAGAAGAGTCACATAGGGTCCAGTGGGCTTACAAGAGAACTGAGAGGATGCCGACAGGGGTAATGCCATATATGTCGGTATATGGATCTGAGGCCGTTATATCTACTGAGATTAGGCTCCCCGTCCTCAGAGTCCAAAACTATGATCCAGAGACTAATGTTAAAGAGAGAAAACTAGACCTAGATCTAATTGAAGAAAGAAGAGAGGATGCAGAGGGTAGACAATCATCTTATTAGTAGAGAATCACAAGGTTCTACAATAAAAGAATTAAGACTAGGTAGATAGACATGGGTGATTTGGTATTAAATAAGGTCTGGAAAAATCCTAACAAATTTCATCCTAATTGGCACGAACCATACAGAATGATTGAGGAGGTCATGTTAGGAAGCTGTATGCTGGAGAACTTTGAGGGTGACCCCTTCTCTAATCCCTCGATACTGACCACTTCAAGTGATAATATCAATAGTTTAGCCTATTAAATTAGTATATTCCAATTTTAGTTTCATATATATGACTATGTGAACAATGAAAAAATTCAAGGGTTGACTCATATTTATTCTACTTATTGTCATAAATTGCCGAATGGTTAGAATTATACTAAATTAAAGAACATCAGTTTATGGTGAATTAGTTTATAATTCACCCTCGACAATACGAGAGTGCATGGGGAGCCTCGTCTCCTTCATACCCTCCCAATAATGCTGAGAGGGCGATCATCACTTGAGTGGTGAAAAACAAAAATTAAAAATCATTTAATATGGTTGCAAGACCATCAACTTATGCTGAAGTTAAAGATAGTAATAACTCACTTGGCGATACGAGAGTGTATTAGGATTCATGTCTCGACTATTCCCTCCTAATAACACTGAGAGGGGAATCACTATGGTAACATCACTTACTAGTGAAAAAAATCATTTTATGTGGTTGCTTGAACATTAAATTATGGGAAATCATTTAATGTGGTTGCATGAACATCAGGTTATGGTGAAATTAAAATCTAAGTGTATACATGAACATCAGGTTATGGTGTACTCAAAACATCATTCCATGCTGATAATATAAGAAAATGCAAATTTTGCAAGACAAGACTATTTATATCGTTAAAACATCAGCAAAAGATATTAATGTGTTACAGCATTCCCCAAGAAACTAGAGGTGTGAAACAATATTGTTTAACATATAGATACATCAAAAGGGTGTAAGGCCACAAAGGCCCACCCGATACAAAATGAGATCATGTTTATTTTATCTTTTCATCCTCAGTTGAGATGACAATGACCTCAGGGTTGACGGGAGACTTGGTATAGATCTCCTCTTGATATTTGTCGCCATCAGTTGTAGTAGTGTCGTCATGGTCAATTGTCATTGTCTCGGTCGCTGATGCCTGACCTACAAACTCTATTTCAACCTCTATGAAAGCGATGGAAGTTGTCGAATTAAAGAGATCAAAGGTTTTTAAGTTGTCAGCCAACTGGTGGTCGGTCTTGTTGAGGTTAGTATATTTATTCAGTGCCCATTGACAAGCCGTATTTGCCTCCCTCTCTAAACACTAGAGGGCATATCTAGTGAACTCCTCACATCCCTTCAACTCCTCAATAGCCTTATTGATGGTTGTTTTAATCTTGGCATTATGCATAATCTTGAGATTAGAAATCTTGGCCTGATGACCAGTGTCTTGGGTCTTCGAGTCCAGTGTTTGCTTCTCCTTTAACTCATCCATGGCACTCTTGCGACTCTGCCCGGTATCCTTCAGATCTTTATTCAAACGACTTATTGGTCTTAAGGCCTCATTCCTTTTTTAAACTATAAGAATTCTTTCCTAAACCCATTGGTTCAGTTGGTGAAGGTCCGGTAGAGACTCCAAAACAAAGAAAACAGGGTTAACAAAAGACGAGACAACACTTGAAAATAAAGAATAGTTAAAACAAATTGAAAATAGTACCTAAGTGGATTTGTGAAAAGTGAATTCACTAAGACAAGATGGTTCAATAGCATAAAAAAACCTTTTATATGTCCTTGGACCTATTCTTCCAACCAATCAGAGAATCAGTTGAAACAATTAAATGGGACAACCGAGAGGCAGGTAAGGCTTCACTGTAGATGAGGATAGTCTAGTCAGTATTGGTCTTTGTCGGGACTATAGAAAGAAAATTCTAGGCCCCCCTAAGTCTCTCCTAAGGTACCTAGAACCTCCCCATTCAACAAGAAACCCAGGTCATACTCTGAGTATCGATCTAGACATCATTGAGCACTCTCTGGTACCATTTGACTCCGGTCAACTTCATCATCAGAGTAAAAGATCAATTAATCTTCAAAGGTCTCTAAATTCCCTTTCCAACGATTTTCCCCGTCAATGAATTGGCATAATAGTTTGGACGAATGGATCATTTTACTACTGAAAACTAATTTGGAGGCCACCGGGCACTTCTTGCACTGATTTGACCCCAATCAACTTCACCGTCAGAAAAGATCTCAGTGTATCTTTGAAGGGAACGAAAACTCCTTTCCAACGAACCACCCATGCACAAAACAACATAACCGTTTGGATGATCGATCCATTTTCCCCCAAAAAACTAATCTGGGCACTATTTGACCAAAGTTAACTACTTATCTCGGACGAGACTGAATGAATCTTGAAAGGGAACATAATACCCTTTCCAATGGTCCACCCTATGTGCGAATCAACCTTATGATATGGATGAACAATCCATTTTACTCCGAAAGGTCATCCAGCGCTTTCGGCCCCATTTGACCAAAGTCAACTCTCCGAACCAAACAAAGAGCTTTAGGACATCAAATTTCCTCGCATAACCTTTATAATGTTTGCCCCATGAACAATTTGAACTTATGGTTTGGATGAACAATCCATCGTCGTCCGATAATATCATGTCCAAAGGACATACGAGCATTTTCGAGCCCCGTTTGACCCAAAGGTAACTCCTGAACCCAGAAGTGTGCCGGAGGATTCTTAGAGGTATCTGAATTACGTTTATAACGGTATAACCCATGAATGATTTGGATATATGGATTTTGTTAAGTAAAATGTTATTTATCCCTAATTATGTAATTAGTTTAATTAATGTAAATTTTTGTTTAATTTAATATATTGATTTTGATTATTCCAAACATATATTTTTATGTAAATATTTCCTTGTTTAATTAGTATACATTCCTTTTTCCAAATATTTACTTAGTTACTCTACATATATTTAGTTAGTGTTTATATCTATATATTTAAACTCTATATGTTATATATGTATATGTAAGTTCTGTAAGTTAACAAATACATAAGTTTCCTTTTGATATTCTCGCCTATATGTTATGGCAAAAGATAACTGCTTCAAATTATGCATAATCCCTTTTCAATATTATATATGATTGTCCTGTCCATTAACTATATAATATATTTATATAGATGCCTATAACATCAATTATCATACATGGTGTCATTTAGTATCGTCTCATCCACTTCGAATATATGCTGGAGATTAATGCTACTGTCCGTCCAATTCTTCGAATTGTTTAGTTAGTTCATATGTTTGTTTCTATGTTATCATTTGATATATATATATACTAGGGTGTACCCGTGCCGATGGCACGGTTGAATATTCCGTCTATCGATATGTATTTTTTGCAACATGAGTTGCATAACCAATAAATTTAAAATGTATAAAAAATATGAAATTGTGATATTACAAGGGTGCATTTGAAATTTCGGCCAACATGTTCAACGTGTTTGCGACACACCCGTGTATAATTCTTTTCGTGCATTTAATGACTATCAGCTACAACACATGTCGCGCAAAAAAATTATATTTCTTCAATTACATACCAAAATAATTATTTGTTTCGAGATCAAAGTTTAGTGCCAAACTTAGTTATAATACAAACACATGTTGGAATAGATAAACATGTATTTTTAGTACCATCCGTCGATGTGTAGAGATATTAGTCAACATCACCTATATCATAATCAACTCCAATTACTATTTTATCAAATCTAAATCATCATCACTTATTGTATTGCTCATTAGGAAGAACTTATTTTACAATTAGTCATCAATACACACATTTTTCTAATGTATCATAAGACCACTTGAACTTAAATTTATATAAAGTCATGATCCATAATGATTATGTTTGTAATGTTCATATTAACTTTTACACACAAAAAAAGTTAATATTAGTTATTGCACAGTTTAGATGCAATGCTCCATTCGTCATAAGTTATTATGAACTAAAATTATGTGAAGGTACAATATGGTATCCTTCGTAATAAGATGATTTACAATAATAAATATCATTACAATGACAATTGGACTCCAATCAGTTATAGCTTTAATGCCAACAGTTTGATATAACCAATACAGTTTACGAAGTATGAAAGTATAATAAGAACATTAATGAAGAACTATTAACAACTCAAGAAAATTTCTCCCCCTTTAACTTGAGAACTATTACAGCTCTCTTCCTCAAACATATTCTATTCAATCTCCCTGCAAAATAAAACTCACATGATGTTCATATAATAAATTCAGTGAATATAAATAGAGAACCTTTCATTATACTTGTACGTACAAATTTTCACTTTCAAATACCCAAAAGCATAATGAACCTTTCCTCAATCATAGTATAATGAAAATTGGAACTGAATGAGAATATCAAGGGTGTGTTCATAAGTAGATGGGGTTCAAATAGGATTATGAAAGTAAAAAAAAAATATTGGGAAAAAATGGAGTGTCGGATTACCTTTGTAGGGAGAACAATAGATCTACAAAATAGGAAGAAAAGTATGAACCCAAATGGGAAAACCGGCTGTCTCATGCATAGTAACCTGCAAAAAAAGCATTGTAATGAAAAAAAGTATAGAGTTCATAACCGTAAGTCCTTAACCCACATGTCTCAAGTTTTCCTCTTGAAAATAAAACTAAGTGCAAATAGAAAAAAAATATACAAATTCATAATACCTGCTTTCCCTTTTTGAAGGACCACCATCATCATATATAATCAAAGTAGAGACAAAAATTAAAAAGTAAAGTTATAAGATTTATATAAATTAATAAAATATATATTTTATTAATAAAAACAAATGGGTACCTTCAAATTTTAGTAAAATCAGAATGCCCATGAACTAAGCATGTAACAGTGAATAGACGGAACATTGATCATTGTAAAAAAAGAAACTGATAAGATTGCAAGGCCACTAATATATATGAAGAATAAGATCAAAATCAACATTTTGATCTCTCAAACCCAATATAACAACCAAGCGCCATCAAAACAACTAACGATTACTTCAAAACAAATCGAATCACAAATAAAGATGGGGGAAAACAGAAAAATAATAGCAAGACACTGTGGGATTCAACAAACATCAATATGAGCCGTGACTGATCAGACATGACTACACAAAAAAAATAGTTGCACCAAACCTAAGATGTATACCCACCTCAAAAGACGGCAACGGTTTCTTAGTTTTGGGTCTCTATTTTAGACACCAAAAAATATTTCAAAATCACAAAATCACCTACGCTCCGACGGAGATGGATCCGGCGGATCCTGTCACCTCATTCACCTACGCTCCTTAATAAACCACCACAACCATGGTGAAAACCCGCTGTCGGCGCCTTGTAAAACCCAACAATTTCCTCCCATTCATAAACCCACCGTGGTCGCCGACATCGAAAGGAAAAAAATAAAGAGAGAGGTGTGGTCCCAAAACAGATAAACCAAGTTCACTTGTTGTTCCTTGATCCAACACAGTCAAAGATCCATGGCCAAAAACAACCAAATCAGATCGGGGAAAAGTAAGAGTTGGAAAAAAAAACTCGTAAAGTTTCAATCAGATCGAGGAAAAGTATGATTTGAAATATATTGATCCAACAATTTTATTCATCAAATTTGAATAAGAGAGAGGGATTAAGTGTGGGGGTTTATAAGAAAAGGGGGAGAGTACCTATGACAGCATGTCTTCCAAGCTCCTCAAAGGTGGAGAGACAAAGAGGTTGATGGAGGAAGAAAAGAGGGATGTTGAGGACGGCAGAGAGAGAGAGAGATGTTGCCTCATGCATTGTGTGGGTGAAATATTGAGAGGCTCGAGGTCTGATGTTGAAAGGCTCGAGGTACAACAAATGGAGTGGGTGTGAGAGGCTCGAGGTCTGAATAATCAGAGTCCACGCGGCTACTTATTTCACTATCAGATACAAATCCTCAAATACTTAACCTATACTGTTTGTTGAATAAATATGAACCCTCAATTGATAAAGACCAAAATTATTAGATTTAATCCGAACCATCAGTTGGAAAGGACAAAAAATTTCTTCTCCTTTATTATATAAATAGATAGATACAAAAGTTGTTTATATAGGTTTTGTGTATAAATTTATATGATGTGGCAATAATAAAGGAGGAGGGCAAAAGTTGTATGACGTGGCTATATGATGTGTCAAAACTTGTATGATGTGGCAAAACACCCTCCTGCTTTATTATATATATATATATATATATATATATATATATATATATATATTATTTGCTTTGGGCCTTGCGTGTTTACTACTTTGGTAGTGGTCACATTTTGCTTCAGATTTGACAAGACAAGTTACTCAGCTATGCTTGCTTTTTGAGACCCCAAAAAATCAGTATATGAAACTTTTTGTCCCATCGTCCTTTCCCATGTATTATATATTGTGGATACCTTTTGTCCAGTCCATGCCTTATTATCCATCAAGTTAGCTTGAGCAATTAACTGCCTTACGAAGTTTTAATATATATATATATATATTATTTACATTATTCTCTATTGAAATTTAAGTTTTATGCCACGCCTCTTTTGTGTAACTGTACTCATAGATCTTTATAATCCATCTCAGACTGTGTTAATAATACATTTTTAATGTCAGTTTTACACTCGATATTTTGACCTATTACGAACTAAGATAGGAAAACCCCTTGTCTTAGCATTTTATTGGTTTTGTATGCCTGTCTTACGTGGCCTTCACTGATGTCAGTTTTTTAACTGCTTGTGTAGTTGTAAACAGTTTCGTTTGTTCCATGAAAAAACCTTCTGACATTTATCTACTCTAATGCAGTTTTTTTTTATATCTGTACATCAGTTATTATTACTGGATCAACCTTAAGATATTTTGTCCTATCCTTTTACCTCAGTATTTTAGAAGTATACTTCGATTAATATGCATAGAACCAGCAAATCAGTTTATTTTCATTGGACCTCGCACATACAAATCCTATTAAACCTTGGACAGTCAGTTCAGTTCCGTACAGTCTTACAAAACCTAGTAAAAAGTTGGACAGTGCAATTATGATTGTCTTTGGGACTCATGCGTGCTTACAAGAATGCTGTTTGTTTGAACATGGCGTCAGGCCATATGCCACATGAGTTGACAGGACTTATATTACCCTGGACTGTTCATCAGCTCATACTTTCGGCTATGCATTGTCCTTATTGAATATAATATCACATCTTGGTTAAATCTTGTTTGTTCCCATAGTCTGAAGCTACTTCCTATGGTACTATCTTTGCCTTCCTCGAGACATGCACATGAACAAAATATATTACATATGAATATTATATTTTCTTATATTATCTTTGATAGTTTATAAGAAGTAAGTACCTACGCTGTTAATATATCTTCTTGACAGAAAAATATTTTTACACACCAGTTCTATTCTTTACACAATGGTTCACCATTTACATATCAAATTTGTGTTTTATCTATTGGACTAACATAATTTTGCACGAGTCATTTTTACAAATCTAAAGTGCTAGTTTCAGTCCCATATTTTCAGATGACCATTCTTATGCTACAACAACAATATTTTTATGGAGAAGATAAAAATGAAGATTTGCATATCAGATTTGGAGATTATTTTCAGCTACCTCATCTCAGCAAAATCAGGAGCATTTAATGCTCAAAATGCATGTGTCTAACATCTAGTTTTTGGAAGACACATTTAATGCTTTGAAGAGCTGCATTGAAGACAAACATGAATGAGTATATGATCAAGAGCTAGAGAAATTATTGAGAGCATTTATTTTACTACTCAACTACACATTCAAGAGAGCAATTAATTTACATTCTTCTTAATCATTGAAGAAGAAGACTTGTGCCTACTTTAACATCATTTATTGAAGTCTCATTAAAGAAGGAGAAACTCAGATTACAAATTGTATTTTAAGGAGTTTCATTATTGTACCTTGTACTACAAAAATTCAGATTTGTTGTGAAGCTTTGTTGAAGCTTCGGTTTGTACCGGTGATAGGTTCCTACCCGCAAGTGGGCCATGGGGTTTGAAGCTCGGAGTTAGATTGCAAATAGTTATACGCGATTGTTTGATCCTACTCGCAAGTGGACCAGGTTTAGTGAAGCGCAAAGGATACAGGGGCTCTAGGTGCGTGGACGTAGTCCGGGATTTGGGCGAACCACGTTAAATTTCGGTGTCATTTATTTTCCGCACTTTTATTTATTTATTTTCACGCGCTTGCTTGAGATAATATTTTCAGCACCCTAACTTACAAATAATTAATTCCGAATGTTGATGCAAAAAACTAGACCGAATTCCATTTTTATGATCACAGATAAATAGATGAAAGCAATCCAATCAAGCATATAAGAGACAAAGATTTTTAAAGTGGTTCAACTATGAATAAAGCCTACGTCCACTGTTATTTTATTCCCAGGGGTTTACAATAGCACCATAGGGTGTAGAGAGAGAAAGGATGTGTATCTTGTGTATGGGGTTTCTAGGTTCCCCCGGATCTCACCCGGATCTCCTCCCTTTTGGCTAAGGGGATACATGTATTTATAGTGATGGGAGATAAAGAGATTCATTGTATATAGACATTTATGTCTACATTCAATGAATCTAATTCTTGAATTTCTTGGTATGCTATGTGTTGTCATCTATTAATACAGTATAAATGTACATTAAGGCTCATTAAATGCGTTGTCATCTTCATTAATGCACATTAAATGCATAGTTATCCTTTGATCTTCCTGGTTGGTATGCCGACCAACTCTCCTCGGGTGCCGACTAACTCTCCTTGGGTGCCGACTAATTCTCCTCGGGTACTGACCAATTCTCCTCGGGTACGGACTAACACTCCTCGGGTGCCGACCAACTCTCCTCGGATGCCGACCAACTCTCCTCGGGTGTCGAATATTGCCATGTAGGATGACATGTGTCCTTTTCTGATTGGTCCTCGTAGATGGAGAATTTTTGCGTTAACAGAACCCCCAATACTCCATGCTTTATGGTTTACTTGAAAGATTGGAGTATTTATTCTGCAGTGTTGCTCGGTGCTCGTGAAATTCTTGATCTACCTTCTTGATTTGTTCAACATAAAGTGCATTATGTCCTGGAGGACATATGATGCTGGATGATCGATGGTTGCTAATCTTTATTTTGAGGAACTCCGTGTGCTATGTATCACCCCTGGGAATTTGGATGCAGCCATTCCATAGTATGCAGCTTGTATCTTGTCATAATCTTCAAGTATGTTGATTGGTTTGCTAGCCGACCAACTGCCTCCTGTGCCGAGCAACTGAGTGCTAACTTCACGTGCTTGATTCTTCTGATTTATAATCCTCTGAATACTTTGTCGAGTAACATACTAGCTTTTGAACCCAACTCTTCAATCTGATTAGTACCAAGCTAGTGGTGGACTTGGAAACATTTTCATACAACTTCTTCTTCAATGTTGGTCGAGACAGTAGTAGCAAAGATCTCAGTGCTGTAGATGCTGATTTTGACTTCTGAACTTCAATAGCATGTGCATAATAACTTCTGAATATGCCTCCTGAACTTCTGAATGCACCTCCTGAACTTCAATAACCTCCTGAACTTCAATATACCTCCTGAACTTCAATATCAAAAATAATTCCTAAGCAAGAAAAACAACTTCTGAATGATAATTGGTCGGGGCCCCGACCGTGTGAGTTTGTGGAGTCGAACTTGATGCTCGAATGCATGATGTTATAAGAATGTTCCGCCAAATGAACAAATATATCTGTAATAGAAGCCCCCAAGTGTGGAATGTGAACTTTGAATGCTTTTTGCTTGTTCGCTTTCACATACTCATGCTTTGTTTCTGACCAACTGTAGTTGACAGTTTCTTATTTCCGACCAACTTGAGTTGGTGGATTTTTTCTTAACGAGCAACTTTGACACTTTTTGGAATAATTTTACCTCCCGAGGAATACATAGTTTTACTTCCCGTAGGAATACATAGTTTTACTTCCCGTAGGAATACATAGTTTTACTTCCCGTAGGAATACAAGTTTTGCTTCCCGGAGGAATACAAGTTTTACTTCCCGGAGGAATACAAGTTTTACTTCCCGGAGGAATACAAGTAGCTTTACTTCCCATACGAATACAAGTAGCTTTACTTCCCGGAGGAATACAAGTTTTACTTCCCAGAGGAATACAAGTAGCTTTACTTCCCGGAGGAATACAAGTTTTACTTCCCGGAGGAATACAAGTAGCTTTACTTCCCGGAGGAATACAAGTAGCTTTACTTCCCGGAGGAATACAAGTTTTACTTCCCGGTGGAATACATTTACTTCCTAACCAACATAAGTTTGCATTTTTAGGAATACATTTTTCATAATAAATGATAGAGACTTCCTCGGAGCTGACCAACAGATTGTTGGGAATAAGATATAATAAATGCTGGAGACCTCCTTGGAGCTGAATATATGATTATAAATATTTGTCGAGCTCCATGCTGAAATAAGAATAGAATATGCATCCAAATAGATATAAAGAATAATTAAAAATAATAAAGTGCCTCGTTGATCTGTCGAGGTAGAATTATATAATGCCGAACAAGAATAAGATCTTCCTGAACATGAGAATATGGCCGAGAACGTTGTCAGGCCTGAATATAAATAAGAATTATCCGACCAACTATCCGTTGGGGGTGAAACACAATGAATGTTGTAATTCTACTTAAAGTTGAATAAGTATATTGTCGAGGCACAATTGCATAATGCCGAATAAGAATAATATTTTCCAGAACATAAGAATATGGCTGAGAACTTTGCTGGGCCTGCATATAAATAAGAATTACCTCGACCAACTATCCGTTGGGGGTGACATATAATAAATGTTATTGTTCTCCTCGGAGTTGAATATGATAATAAGTATCTCGCCGAGTTCCATGTTGAGATGAATATAGAATATGAATCCCAAGGGATATATAGAATAATTTGTGCTTGAGCCGATATCTGGTCCTGAATATAAATAAGAATTGCCCCGAACAACTATCCGTTGGTGGTGAAATATAATAACTGTTGTAGCTTTTCCTCGGAGCTGAATATGATAATAAGTATTTCGCCGAGCTCCATGAAGAGATGAATATAGAATATGAATCCGAACGGTTATATAGAATAATTCGTGCTTGAGCCGATATCTCCGAGTGAAATGATAATAATTTCCATATTGTTTCCGAGCATTCGTCGGCATTGAATCTTGTACCTGTAAAAATTAATAATTTGATCTACCATATGTGTAGGATGAATTGATTAGTCATGAGAATAATTTACTCATCCAATCAATACATGATATGTATATGCTTGAGAAATAAAAATATTAATTTCAAAAAATGAAATAATATATGTTGGCTGATATGTCGAGGTAAAACTTCCTGATGTCGAGCAATAATAGTTTCCAGAGGTTTAAGATTGTGGCTGAGCTTTTGTCGGGATTTAATATCGTCCTTATGAAATCTTAATAAGCTGCCCGAGCACCTGTCGAGACTAGATCAAATAATTATTGTCATGAGAATAATTATTCAGCCAAACAATATGTGATGTGTATCAGCATAAGGCAATAAAAATTTCAAAATATGAAATAATATGTTTTATGCCAAATGTGTGTGAGATGGACAAATTATTATTAGATATGCGCCATAAATAAGACGTAGAGTTTTTTGTAAAGTCATTTAATCTCCAACAACTAATCAGGTATAAGTTGCTGTTTGAAAATTATTTATCACTTGGTTTTAAAAATATTTTTGGGGTGATCACAAGTTAAAAAAGACTTAAGCCCCCTATTTGTCCCCAAGATGAACTCGTGTTTAAAGAAATATCTGGGGTGCTTCGCATTTTTTAATAGCCCAAGATTCTACTGCTGCTGACAAACGGCATGGATGTTGCCGACCAACATTTAAGGATATCTCAAGTTATAGAATATATGGTGTCGACCAAGAAGCAAATGGTGCCCGACCAGCTGAGCAATTTTGCCGATCAACAAAAATGGTGCATTGACAGCACCGAACAACATTAGATGTCACCGACCAAAAAGTGGATGGTTGGATAGTTGCCGACCAGCAAATTGAACCCTCCGAACAAGACTGAGATGTCGCTGATCAAGAAGTAGATGATCGTCGACCTGCAATTGGTTCCACCGAGCTACAATATGGGGCTCCGACCAATAATAAGATATCTCGTAGTTGGATAAAATTATTTCAACGTTGCTGATGGATCTTCACATCTTATCTCCGACAAACAAAAATGGCCTGGTTAAGCTTCCCTTTAATAAAAGATGGCCCAAGATGATGTCGACCAACAAAATGGCCCAAGATATTCTGGTCAACAATATCATAGGGTTGACCAGAATATCTCGAATCCTTAGATCAGAAAAATAACATTCGATGTAAAATCTAAGAATTAAGAATGTTAATTAAATGAATACTCATCTAATCCACTAGATCGTGTGATTTCGACAAAGAAACCCTATGATGTGATGAACGAGGGGCCAACATATCAAATTTGTGCCCAGAATCTTGATATGATCATGATTGTTTTAGTGATCCTTTTTTACAAGAGGTGGGTAATGATTTTTCAGGTGAGAGAAAATTATTTTTTATATTGATCCTTTCCTATTCCCTATTTGGAGAGATAAAAATATGTTGAATGATCGAAGTTATTACCAAATTTATATCAAAAATCAGTCAATGGAACTTTATTGACATAGATGGAAGATGAACCAAATTAAGTATATAGTTCATAAAAATGAATGCAAAGAGACTCAAACTTGAAGAGAGAGAAAATAGATCTGGGTCATGATTTCCACGAGAAAACTTTTTACTGTCTTTAACCTTTTCACATTCTCTGATTAAAAATATGATGGGAATTTGAATAGACATCAAAGATCTTACAAAATTTATAATGAAAATTATCAAATCTTACCACCGTCATATATATTGGTATATGTAATCATTTAAAATATTTATTCCTTGATATGAAATTGAAACTTGAGAATCAAGCAAAAAGTTGTGATTTATGAAATCCATTATTTTTCAGATTTCTAAATAAGAATTAATCTAACAGTTATGATTTTAAAATCATGATATGCAATATTTTGCAGATAAAAATTGGACAATTAATAAATGTATATAAACATAAAAATCATGATTGAATCAAAATATGTATGTATAATTTATTATACATAGAGAAAATAAAAACTTAGCTTTTGATGGAGAACAACGCTTGTAACACGTTCCCACAGACGGCGCCAATCTGTTGATGCAAAAAAACTGGACCGAATTCCATTTTTATGATCACAGATATATAAATGAAAGCAATCTAATCAAGCACATAAGAGACAAAGATTTTTAAAGTGGTTCGACTATGAATAAAGCCTACGTCCACTGTTATTTTATTCCCAGGGGTTTACAATAGCACCATAGGGTGTAGAGAGAGAAAGGATGTGTATCTTGTGTATGGGGTTTCTAGGTTCCCCCGGATCTCCTCCCTTTTGGATAAGGGGATACACGTATTTATAGTGATGGGAGATAAAGAGATTCATTGTATGTAGACATTTATGTCTACATTCAATGAATCTAATTGTTGAATTGCTTGGTATGCTATGTGTTGTCATCTATTAATACAGTATAAATGTACATTAAGGCTCATTAAATGCGCTATCATCTTCATTAATGCACATTAAATGCATAGTTATCCTTTGATCTTCCTAGTTGGTATGCCGACCAACTCTTCTCGGGTGCCGACTAACTCTCCTCGGGTGCCGACCAACTCTCCTCGGAGGCCGACCAACTCTCCTCAGGTGCCAACTAATTCTCCTCAGGTACTGACCAACTCTCCTCGGGTACGGACTAACACTGCTCGGGTGCCGACCAACTCTCCTCGGATGCCGACCAACTCTCCTCGGGTGTCGAATATTGCCACGTAGGATGACATGTATCCTTTTCTGATTGGTCCTCGTTGATGGAGAATTTTTGCGTTAACACCGAAATTTGACTTAATTAATTTTAAGGTTAAAATAATTAAGTTTGAATTAAATAATTGATTTCAGAATATCACTTAATATTAAATATGAAGATTAATTTAATATTGCTAGTGTGTTAAAATCTGCATTTCTAGTTGTTTAAATTAGTTGGTTGCATTTATTTGATATTGTTGTATTTATTATTTATAGTTTTATTAATGTGAAAATTGTCAAAGTGTTATAAATTAAATATTTTTCTGAAATTTTAGTTTGACTAAAAGTTTGTAAAAACTCAATTCACCCCCCTCTTGAGTATAATCTGGGCAACAAATTGTATTTTACGATCATATTTTCAAAAAAATCTGCATGAGTTTTCCAATTGGCAGGTCCATTTACCTGCCTATCGGTAGTGTGTCTAGGATCACCTTCTGAATGGCAGGGCAAAGATTATGTCGATTCGAAGTCCTCCTCTCCTATATAAGGAGAGCATGACCTCACTTCCAAAACACCACATAAAACATCAACTTCAGTGATCTCAACAGCATTCTTCTTAAATCAGCGAGGTTTCCTTGTTTGAAACTTTTCCCCACATTTCATTATCGTCATTTTCACACCCAATTTAACCAAAATCCTCCAACATTCTTCATTCACTTGCAAGGAAGGTCATCATCAACCAAGATCAATGTCCAAGTCTCCAAAGAAGGTACAAACACTCTTCTCTCTTCTTAAATTCCTTAATTTTTTGCATTAGTTACATAAACTCTTAATTTAGCTTTCATTTTAGATCATACACATATTAATATTCAGTCCCTTATTAGTAATATCGCAAATAACCTATTTTTTTTATAAAAAAACAAAACAAATTAAAATAGGGTTACACCCATAAATTTTGATGGGATTCTTGATCATATTTTCTCAAAGCAAAAAATATATTTTCTACACACACATAAATATAATAAAATCTCATTCGAATCTATGGGGTAAACCAAGAATTAAACTTACATCTTAATTCTAATTTTATATTTTACAAATTATCAATTTTATCTCAAATATCCCCTCTTTATATGGTTTAATCTCGTATTCTTTCTCTAGATTACACCTTTTACATATGAATCAGACCCCTATTTCATACTGAATAATAACCTAATTGAATTTCTATGGATACATTCTCAAAATCACATTTTATCACATGAATACACCCAAAAACACATGTTTATTTCACTAACCATGATATGAACTAAAAACATGCATAAAGTATTAAGAGAGTTTAAACACTTGTCTTTGATTCTCTTAGAGTCTGAATTCTTTCTTTATAGATTTTTGTTTCACATGAATCCTAGCCCAAAAATTTCTCTCCGAGGATTGCCTTCTTGATTTCTCTGTTGAGTTTCCCTTATCTTTTTGCCTCTCTCTCAACCTAGGCATTTTATAATGATAGAATGGCTGCCTCTCTCATCTAATATCCTTAAGTATCCCCATAATCTCGAAATTAGATTAAGTGCTAGTATTAAAATGACCCGAATACTCCCATGCGGGTCCCGTTTAGTCTAAAAAGTCCTCGGAACCCGATTATAACCCCCGGGCACCCCATTCAAAATATCTTGACCCATTCCGTATCATACGTGCACTCAAAATCAGCATCTGAGTCATATATCATCAATTTTCCATATCATTACCAACACGACCCCCTAGAGCGTCACAAATGAGATACCGTCAACCCATCAATTTTACTCACGACGTAATGAAAAATAACACTTTTCCTTTTACTTATTACACAAGCAAATATAATAACACATAAATATTAATCCAATATTCGCTAATTAATATTTATTCAATTCACTTTATTTTCACAATTTTTTTTTCAAATTAATTAAATTACGAGTACACGTGTAATTTAAATATTCTAAAAAATACGGGGTGTTACAACACCTTCGCTTATTTTGTCCAAATATAATCAATCATTTGAGTTTCAGTTTGAGGCGTGTTACCCATAGATGGATAGGCTTTTATATGACTCTCAGATATTTCATTTTAGTACATAGTTTTATTACTCAGTTCACATAGTGGATGTTATTATTTGGTTTGCACTTATTACTTATTTATGCATGGTGATTATTTTATTCATTTTAATTATATGGGTTGTTCATATTATTTATATTATATTGTGGTTGCTACATTGATGTTGAGAATGAACCATACTAAGATTTCTATTTTATTTAATAAAGGACTGCCCATCAGTATTGGAATAAGCAGGTTGTCATAGTGCGGACTTTAGGAACCTTGTAATTAACATATATTTATTATGATTATTTTTAAATTCATACCCATACTAAATACATACTCGTGATTGGTTTAAGAATACATTTAGAATCTATTAAAGTCACATAAAAATTAGTTTATGTACAATTTTAGAGAGGCCCAAAGTGTGGGGTACACTACGACAAAAATTGGAAATGGCCATGGCCAATGGTCACAGTCCAAAAACATGACCATGACATTTACACCGTAACCCAGTTTGTAACCCCATCTATGGGTGATCTACACCATGAGTTGGTCATGGTTTGGTCACCATCCAAATCCAAGACCATCATTGTCATGATCCATACCCGTTACCCATCCATGACTGTAATGGTGATAAACATTTTGCCCAATTGATCGCAACGGTGGTAAAAGTTGTGGATTATGACCATAGACAGAAATATGTGACCATTTCGTGAAACATTTCCATAGTTCATAATCACGACATAATACCTTGACAACCCTTGAATTAAAAGTGGTCACAGAAATTGGGTGACAATTGTGGACCATGACCGATCGTTATTTAGGGTCATAGTTAAGAAGTGTGAACAAGTTGATTAAATTGTGACTATTTAAGTAGATATAAATTATCACAAACCTCATCACGGGACTAATTTTTCAACGAACTGAATTATAACCCAATTTTTAGTTTACTCCAGCCATTCTCTTTATCACCTGTGAACTCCCTTTCTCCTGATTACTCGCTGATTGACTCTCTCTCCCCTTCACACACACAGACACACATAATACAACCACCTGAAGCCACCAACCCGATCGACTGTCTCCCCCCTCTCTCACTACACACACACATATATATATATATATATATATATATATATATATATATATATATATATATATATATATATATATATGCTCTTGTGCGGATTAGTGTGCATTTTAAGAGTGCGGAACAAACATGTGTCACCTAACCGTGCGTTTAGAAATTACCGCCTAAATTATAGGCACACTCTCTCTCTTTTCTGGGCTCACCGCCAGGTGACACATGTCTAGTCCGCACTCTTAAAATGTGGACTGGTCCGCACAAGAGTAGGACTGTATATATATATATATATATATTATTTTGACGTAAGAGTTTATATAAACAATAATGATGTGTTTACTATCTATTTGCAAAGGGTAATTGTATTTGTTTTTGAATCTATACATTTCTGTATATGTTCTCATGGTTCTTAGATCACTAGTAATATTTATTTTGATGGGAAAAAACCAATATTGTTGGCTTCGCCAAGAAAGAGGGATTAATTTTCGAATGGGATGATGTAGTGGAATTTTTTAAATTATTTGTGGTACAACGAAAGATATATCCCTTTTTTTCAAATATAAATTAATTTAATGGTTATAAATATAAAAAAACACAAAAAAGCTATAAGAAGTTGTGTATTTAAAAATTAACTAATATAAACCCTTAAAGAATGAAACTGGTTCATTAAAATTATGAAATCTTTTATTTCTAAAATTATAAAATGACAATGAGCATGTTATATCCATGAGTCACATGATGTCTTAGTACTGTACTAAGATAAAATTGACATAGTGCCATTGCCATTGGAATTAAGAATGATAATTTTTTAAATTCTAACCCAAAAAATTTGTCATTCTAACCAGTAATACCAGCAGAATGAAAATTAAACTAATGTAAGTTAGGCAAGTAAATTAGTTGTGGATTAGTATATCAATTATGAAGTTCGAAAAATAAAATATGGTTTTAGTAATGTAATTAAAACCCTAACTAAGGATAAAAAAACTCCTACACTTGATGTTTTTTAAGTAATTCAGTTGGATGTGGATTGATGGGATTATAATTAATGAGGGGATTTCTAGTTGATCAGTAAATTGGAAAAATTCACATAACCCTAATTTTTCTTTATGTTATTGAATAATTTGCTTACATTTTATAATGAATAGTGTATTAGCATGTTTTATTCTTATTTTTCCGTGGGCATGCGATTTAAGAATAATTATTTAAGCTCATCTTATTCTATTTTCTTTCTTTATTCAGGTAATTTTACATATCATTTATTTTATGTATCATAGTCTTATACATAATATTAAGTTATTGGTTGACTGTTGTGGACGTATTCACCCCTTTGAAAAAGATCAACACTCGATTTTAACAAAGATAAAGGTTAATGTTGAAAATACGAAATAACTTTTTGAAGAAACTCTTTTTATTTATGAAAAATATTTAAGACAAGATGTGTAAAGAAGAGAAACACTTAAAGAGGCATTAGATTTAAAATTCTTAGTTTAAAGAATGAGTCATATATTTTTCTTATGCTAAATAGACTAATTAAAGAAACAAATAAGTCTACGAAGACGTAAAATGGGCACAAAAGCAGATATAACAAGGTAAAACCCATAAACATGAGAAAACATCTAGAGCTCCCTCTAAGGAGCACAACAACAAAAAAAAAAAAAATAGGGTAAGAACTACAATTCGATACAAATAAGAATAAAAAGAAAATTAAATATAGATGAACTTCATAGCTTCCTTTTCTGATTTTCAAGTATATTGTAACAGTATTAAACCTAGCTTTACGTTAACTAGGAATTGAATCCTCCAGTATCAACCACATATATTAAGTGTTTGTTTGCGAAAAAATGTTTGTGTCAATGTGACTTAGACTATATGCACACATACATACACACAAAAAAAAAATTACCAACAGTCCTATAAAATCACAACATACTTCTATATGAAGGACTTTAAACCAAAATATGTCAAAAAAATTCTTTAATGGTTTAAATATAAGAGATTAGCAAATCTATATATATATAAAGTGATGTGTTCTAAAAAAAAAGATATTTCAAAGGATATAAAATCAATTCTTAAAGTTTATTAATATCTAAGCACATTTTTCCTATTTTTTATATTTTATTTCTTGGATCTAAAGAATGAAAACATGTAATACAAGATCCTAGAAGAAATATAATCAGTAATATGAAAAGATTGAACCGATATTTCGACAGAGAATCTGTAACTAGTCTGGGAGTTGTTTCTCTTGCTTTTAGAAATTAATTTTATAAAGAAATATAAAGTGTTAAAGATTTGGGAAAGAATGATAATTGGAACATTAGAATTCTATGATCGAATTCAAAAGTCTCACTACTTTTATAAAACCCTTTTAACTCCCTTGGAAATAAGGATGTGAGATGAACCCTAGAAAAACCTTGGTTTTTTTTGTATATCCTTATTTTTTCTCTCGAACTATCATCACTATTCTCTCAATTCTCTCTCTTTTCTCATTACACTTAGTAAAAAACAGAGGTGAAAAGATGATAAGGATTTAAATACTAGAGGAAGAAGCTTTTGGATTCTTGATATGAAATTTATTGTTGAGATTAAGTCTACCGATTGAGATTGGATCTAATAACTGAGATATAAGCTTCGAAAGTAAACTTGACCAGGTAAAACATTGAAAGGTCATGACTTCATATTGTACAAATATGTCATCACAAGGATCAAGCTGCATTTCTCCTAAGACATAGATAAAAGTGATCCAATAGAGTTAATTGAACCTCTCAAATGTGAGAGTAAAGAAACACATACCCAACCAATGGTAAAAAGACAATTGTAGTCCACTAACTGATATCTATTAAAATTGTATTAATCTTAATGAATAATTTATTAGTCAATAAACAAAGTGTTAAGAAAATAATTTTTAAATTTTTTAATAACACTATACCAAACTGGGAGATTGGTCAGGTATTTTGTCCCTGACCAAAACTATGGGTCGCGGATTTGGTTCGTGACCAATTTGGGCACGACCATTTATTGTGGTCACGACCCATGTACCTGATCATATGATAGTCAAGGATCTTAGTAGGTCATGGAAATTGGTCGCGGATGAATACCGTGGCCCATCTATCATGATGGTCACAGGCTTAGACCATGACCCAACCTTAAATTTTATTGGATGGTCACATCATTGGTCATGGCCCTAGGCCAGGACCCAACCGTAAAATACAATTGGATGGTCACATCACTAGTCACGGCCCTAGGTCGTGATCAAACATTAAATATTTCGTTGGACGGACACACCACTGGTCAGGGCTAGAGTCCTTGGCCCTAATTATACGTGACTACAAATAATTATAGTCACGGCCTTTAGCCGTGATAATATTTAGATATATTAAAAAAATGGAAGAATTTTCTCAATTTTCTCTATTTTGGGAAGTTCTCTAAAACTGAGGTCTCGTGACCACGCGACCGCTTACTACAAGTTACATTAGACCCATGCGAGGTGTTAGTACCGCCCACTGGGTTGTGTGGGGGCGTTAAAGGGTTTTGCCCCCCCATCGGCACTTTTTCAAGCCTAAGTATGAATTTTCTCTATTTTGGGCCATGCTCTCAAACCGGGGGTCTCGTGACAATGGGATCACTTCCTAAGAGTTACATTGCTCCCGTGCAAGGTTTTGGAACCACTCAAGGGGCCTAGGGGTGTTGAGAGGTGGGGAGCACTAAGGGGTTTCTCCACCCAATGACATGTTTGCAGGCCTAAGTGTGGATTATCTCTATTTTGGGCCGTGCTCTCAAACATAGGGTCCCTTAACGACGCGATCGGTTCCTACGAGTTGCATATGACTGTGCAAGGTGTTGGCGCCACTCATAGGGCTGTGTGAGGGGGGGGGGGGTGCTAAGGGGTTCGCCCCCCCAATAGCCCATTTTCAAGCCTACGTGTGGATTTACTCTGTTTTGGGTCGTGCACTCAAATCGAGGGTCCCGTGACCACACAAACGATTCCTAAGAGTTACATGGGTCCCGTGCAAGGTGTTGTCACCATCACGGGGCCATGTGGGGGGGGGGGATGCTAAGGGGTTTCTCTCCCCCCCAATGACACGTTTTCAAGCTTAAGTGTTAATTTTCTCTGTTTGGGGTCATGCCCTCAAACCAAGGGTCTTACGACCACACGATCAGTTCCTACGAGTTACACTGGACCCGCGCATGGTGTTGACGTCACTCACGGGGCTGTGTGGGGGACGCTAAGGGGTTTCGCCCCCAAATGACACGTTTTTAAGCCTAAGTGTGAATTTTCTCTGTTTTGGATCGTGCTCTCAGGCTGAGAGTCCCGTGACCACGCGGTCGGTTCCTAAGATTTACATTGGACCCATGTGAGGTGTTGGAAATTCTCAAGGCTGTGGAGGGGGATCTAAGGGGATTTTCCCCAAAAGGCATGTTTTCAAGCCTAAGTGTGGATTTTCTCTGTTTTGGGTCATGCTCTCAAATCGAGGCTCTCGTGACCAAGCGGTTAGTTCCTACGAGTTAAATTAGACCCGTGTGAGGTGTTGGCATCACTCACAAGGTCGTATGGGGGGCGCTAAGGGGTTTCATTCCCCAACGGCATGTTTTCAAGCCTAAGTGTGAATTTTCTCTGTTTTGGGCCGTGCACTTAAACCGAGTGTCTCGTGACCATGCGATCGGTTCCTATGAGTTACATTAGACCCATGCGAGGTGTTGGTGCCACTCACGATCTGTGTGGGGGGTGCTAAGGGGTTTCGTCCCCCAACGGCACATTTTCAAGCCTAAGTGTGGATTTTTTCTATTTTGGGTCGTGCTCTCAAATCGAGGGTCCCGTGACCACGCGATCGGTTCCTAAAAGTTACATTCGTCCCGTATCAGAGGGAGACTTAAAGGTTCCATGAAAACTAGACAATAACTCTAAATTCAACTTAAATTATTGAAATGGTTAAACCCATCAATTGAGATTGCAAGACGAACGTTGCACGGTTCCTTTGCAAAGTCATGGTATTGTGAGTTTGAAATTTTCCAGATGGTTAAATGAAAAGGATGACGCATCGGATTCCCACCCACCTCGCATCGAATGTGCCATGTCATTGCCTCTTCTATCCACGCTACAATAAATAACCCTTTTAACCGTGGCCCAAGTGAAAAATACTTCAAAATCTTATTTGGGACTTGCGAGCACTTGGGATTTTTTCCATATTTGTCCTTTCCTTTCATATCTAGGCTCACTACATGCATGACATTCATTATTCTCTTCATGCTCGTTGCGGTACAATATGCAATCATACTTTCATGCATGAAAATATTTGTATTTCAATCCCAAACCCTTCCTCTCGATTTCTCCAACAACCTAGTCGCTTCCCGTCTACCCATTGACTTATAGGTGACACGTCTAGCATAAAATGTAATTTCATCCCCATCGCCTCCTTACACTCCCTATCAGAGGTGGGATTAAATGGTCTCATCCTAATTTCATAATAATATTGAACGGAACCTTTATTTGGCTCACTTCTTCTTCCAAATGAAATGTTGGAGATATTGTTCGATAGTATAATCTAGCCCAAAATTTTGACTCACTTCTTCTTTAAAATGAAATGTTGGACATATTGTTCGACGGTATAATCTAACCCAAAATAACTATTATTCCATTTTGGTATGTCCATTCCACAATCCTTAAGGAAACCTTAACCTATCCATGATTTTGGCTATCCCAAATATGAATTTCACCAATCATGCGCATCAATCCCCTCACTAGGATCATCAAAATTATAAAAATCATGGTTGAAAACCTCAGAATAACCTTTTTTCATCCCTAAATGGTGTAACCTGGAGACAACTTCATTAAGTCTCATTCAAAACCGATCCCCATACTCAACGTTTCACATCACGGGGAACATCTTACTCCTATTTTTTCGGAATATACGAAAAATCATTTCCTTTGCGTTTGCTCCCAAATCTGTGAATTCCTCGGGCACTTTTTTCCTTGTCCAAATCAACATCATATTTGTGCGTAATCCCCTCTAGGCATTTGACTAAGTGAGACTCGACTCCACTTTCCCAAAATTGTGGGGTATCCCTTGTCTAGGTATATCTTTTTACATTTGCCTCCACGACCTTTTAGCTCACCACGGTCCCTGATATTCATATAGTCGGACTGTCTTCTTTCTCAAATGGATTTCAACCCATCATACCTTTCCACATATGTCCCTAACTACCCCATAGGCATACATTAACATGTTTATTTTCATATTCCTTTATCTTCGACGATCAAGAAAACCAAACTAACCAGGGCTCCTACACACCCTACAGCGCATGCATCCCATCATAATTATAACTAACGTCTCGTATGTAACATACTTATCTCAAGCTTAGCCCGCACTATTGGTGTGGCTATGTCATATGGATATTCTCGATTAATCCTTAAATTGTAATTTAATTCTTCTTGATATCACCCCACCCATTAAATTATGGTGCAAAAGTTTTCTCAGTGCTTCCTTCGTAGCACTACCCAGCTCCACTGGCTATATATCATAATAGCTCTCAACCTAAAGTGATTTCTCTACATGTTCAAAAAATAATATTTAAAAACCTACGTCGAAGCATCTAACAATGTCTCTCCACTCCCGAAGTTTATTAATGTTTATGCATGTAACTTACCATAACAAAGGTCAAAAGTGCTTTCCCCAATGCACTATCCATTAGCACTCTCGGTCATCAATTTTTGTAGGTCCAAAGTGTATAATTGGGACACCCAAAACCTTATCCCTATACTCATAATTATAATCATTGACCGACGAGTCTCTAAAGTAGTCATATAATAATGTGCTCTCACTATCACTAAGTCCTCAGCACTAAGTCAATAACAAGCGAAATCTCTCCGCTCCACGGTAGATCGACATACATAGAGGAATACAATATAATAAGTCTTTATATCAAAGAATTTACACTGAAACGTAAAAATCCACACAGATCCTGTAGACACTATAACCTGACGCTCTGATACAATTTGTGACACCCCGCCTATTAAAATATCAGGTGGCCATGCCTCTACTAAAATAAAACGTTGGTCTCATATGGATTATTCTTAGCATCACTGTCGAAAACATTTTAAAGTTACTAACCAGCTACTAATTAAATAGACCGGTGCTAAATTTTATCTCACATTAATTAACACAATGCAGAAATAAATAATCATTAAAGCATCCCCACTAACTGATATCAAAATCCCACACAGATAAATAATAAGAATAAAGAAGACCGAATTAACTATCGGTTCAATAATAAAATCCAATAATAACCTGAAACATTGAACATGATACAGAAGGTCTAATCCATAAACTGAAAATACATAAATAGTCTGAAGGCAGACATGCCCAAATGAGTACCGAAATGAAGTCCCTACACTAGGAATAAATGAACTAGGAGCCTATATCAATGTCCTATAACTTCCACATGAGCTGAAGCTATGCATACCTAGATAGAATCTTCAAGATGGGCGTTCCTGTGGCTGGACACCTTAAATGTTTTGGAAAATATTTTGACACTGTTCAGATCCCAAGTATAACATTTTGAAAATATTTTACAAGTAATTACATATGAATGCACACTTTTCATATTTAAGCTAGTGTCGCACTCTTATGAGGTCTAACTCACCCTTCATCTAATGTACACACCTAACGTTTGCCTTCTAACCTACTAGTTATGCAACCCCACTTAACTAGCCTTATTACACCTATTTCTGTTGCACTACTCTAACCCTAGTATTCTTACTTTAATTATGAAGTTATCTACTCATTAACTTATTAATCAATTCAACTACATTAAGTCATATAACGTTCACACTAGTTATATAGGAAACCCCTTTTTAATCGTATAACTTTCTCACCAATTAAATAAGAAATACCCTCACACTTATGTATTAATCACGTATAAAATTATCTACTCATATTATATACGTAGTAGTATACTACAACATTCACACACAAGTCGCATATAATAACCATCCATTCCCAAGTAATAACTCACGTAATTCTTTCTCTAAGATGCTATCATATTCCAGGTATGTTGACTCTAACATGACTACCTCAAGTCGGGCTCGCTTACATGCTTGGGTAAAAATATTACAAACGTAGTGGATACGGTCATACTCCTCTCAAAATTGAGACGAAATCACACCCAAAACGTCTCACCTCGAAAATTAAATCACACAATAAAACATCAGGCGATATGACTTGGGGACTATACTCTCCCTGCATTCACTAGCCAGGTGATTCACCAACATCGCGCAACCTCCTATGATAGCACTAGAGCGGTATGTGTTCCTATAAATATCATTCACATCGATATCTATAAACCACACAAATGTGTGTGTGTGTATATATATATATATATATATAATTAATTAATTTAAACCCGACTAACCCATGCTTAACTCCAGTAGCACTAGCCTGAAAATATTCGAGTTGCAATACCCCGCACTTTTATGGAAAATTAAATTCAATAGTTAAGTGTAATTTGGGAATTTAAGAGTTACCGTGAATAGTAAATTTTGGAGTTTTCAAGGACTATGTGATTTTCGATGGGCGTTATATTTACTTTTGGGGTTAAGTAAATAAGTCGGAGTATTTTAATTATATGTCGCAGTGGGGTAAAGCAACAGAGGATAATATTTTAATGGGAATACCGCATTAAGTTGTGCGGGTTAAATTAGTGAGTTGCAGTCAGGTGCCTCGGATGGAGATTCCAATTGTACGATGAGTCTCAGAATGGACGAGATAGTCAGAATTGAGTATCCGAGTATCAAAATTGAGTTTCTGGAATTTTTTGATTAATAGGGACTCGCAATTGAGTAAACGAGTAATTTTTGGGTTTTAAAGGGACAAGCCGTTATCTTCTCCTATATAAGGCACTGGAGAGTGGGAGAAAGAAAGAACAGAGAGAAAAGAAGAAGAGAAGAAAGGAAGAAGGGAGGAAGAAGAGAGAAAAAGGATTTCCGGGCCAAACTCCATCGAATTCAACTCGGGGTCGTCGAATTTTATCCTTTAGGCAAGTGTTTACTTCCTTTATTTCATTTTGAGCATAAATCTCATATCATAGTTGGCAATAACAAACCCAAAAGATTTTGGGTTGGATTTCGTGGGTTAAACGGGTTTTTCGGAAGTTTAACGGGTAAACCCCGAAAATTATGAAATTGGAGAAACTTAGAAATTAATCGAATTTAATGGTTGATTTTTGGTTTTAGGATGTTTATAACTAATTTATTTGGTGCATATGTAGTTGGAAGTAGTTATATGTTGGTGGGCTATGAGGAAATGAGGTTTGGAGGTTTGTTAATGGCCAAAACAGGGGCCGGAGAAGAAGCTGCAGGCTTGATTGATCGATCGAAGGCTAAGGCTCTATCGATCAATGGAGCAGGGATTTTGGCAATTCGGCTTAGTTAATTTATATGGGATAAATTCCCACTTTTATGGTTTTTTGCTTATTTATTGGAGGAAATAACTATTCACATAGGGGAATGCATTCCTAATTATTCCAGGGATTTACAATTAGGATTTGGAGGGTGTCTTAAGTGTGTGACACTAAAATTATATTTCCGAGGAAAATAAATAAAGTGAGAAATTAAAGAGTTGGGGTTTCTCAAAAATAGAGTGGGAACCTACAAATTATTATTAGAGGTAAATATAGTCCTTGGGTTCGTGGAAATGGAATCCAGTACATATTTATATTAAGGGTGTTGGGTGATAAATATTTTTGGGATAATTTCGGTGGGCATTTAGCCCTATATAATTATGCGCATAGAAAACATAATTAGATAGATTGTGGTTGAGTATATCCTGTGAGACTAATAGGATGAATTTGGGAGAATGCGTATTTACTTAGTGTGAATTGGTATAGTTGGAGAAATTATAAAAATCCTTAAGTGTGAATAAGGTACACGTTATTTATCAAGTGAGGGGATACTTTTGGGTTTAGTATCGTGAGTGTGCAAATACTTGAATATTATTAATTATGATAATCTTTGGGATTATTGGTCATCGCTATGTGTGATTGGCAATTATGGCCATTTATATTTATTTGAGGAAATATGTGGATTATGTATATACTATGTGATTAAAGTATATATATTATATGATACGGATATGTATATATATCTATGTGTGGATGCTATATATATATGTGAAGCATACCCCCTTTAATTCTATCATGGGAAGTTGTGCGATGAGGGTGAGCCCCTGGCTTAAGGAGAAGGGTGTGGATAGTCCCTAGGTTATAGCGTCCATTGTTATATTGTGTGATTTTTATTAGGGGTGAGATGTGGTGGGTATGTTTCGTCTCACTTTCGGGGAGGAACTATGATCGCTTCCCAGACGTTGTGTGTGTGTGTTGACCGTGATGTCGATGATATTGAGTCCGACCGCTGGTCCCCAGAATTGTATGTGAGTGATGCCCTGGAAAATGATAGCATTGAGAGACCGCATCCTCGAGTTATAGCTCGTTGGGATGGTTATTGTACTTGTGTGTATAGTACATTACTTGTGTATGAGAACAAGATATTATATCTCTATGAGAGTAAAGAGATAAATTGAATATGAAATAAATTCTCATTCTGGGAGATTGTATCCAGACTTAAAATGTGAAATGTATATGAAAGTGAGTATGAAAAATAAAGATGAGTATGTTATGTATATTTATTTATATGAGTACATATTTATGTATTGAGTACTGAGGGTCTAATGGATCTCGACGATCGACCTTGCCAAGTAGTAGTGTATCGGGGGGGGGGGGGGGTTCCTTGTTTGGATTTTGCTTTGCGAGACATCCCACGCACGAACATGGCCTAGTGTTGAGACTGGGGAGAAGTTTAACCCTTAGTGCTCTAGCTTTGGGTTCTTATTATATGGGTGTATATATATAACTTTCGTGTACTGAGGGTCTAATGAATCTCGACGATTGACATTGCCATGTAGTAGTGTATCTGGGGGGTTCCTTGTTTGGATTTTTCTTTGCGAGATACCCCACACACGAATATGGCATAACATTAAGACTAGGGAGAAGTTGAGCCCTTATTACTTGTGTTGTTTAGGATTTCTATAGTTTGGGGGTGATGGATTAGTTAGGCAGTGTGGTTTGAATAGGATGTTTAGTGGGATGCGCTAGGTGTGCACCATTAGAAGAGAGGTGAGGGGTATCTCATGGGAGTGCGATACCAATTTAAATATGAGATAAAACATATTTTTAAAAATAAATCATTTATTCACTTGCTAAATATTTTCACAACTCGGTCTCTGACCCGTTTATATTTTTTTCCTCTCTTGCTATAGATTATATATATATTGGTGTCCAGACACAGGGACGCCTGGATGATGATTCTTTCGAGTCATACGTCTGCTGCAGCAGCTGTGGATGTGATTTAGACGCTTCTATTCTTGCGATCTAGATAGGAAGAATTGTAGTTACTTTCGGGACGAAAGCCCAATTGTATTTATTCATTCTCTCACCGCCTTTTAGTGTGGAATTCGATTTTGGTTGTATTATATTTGAACCAAGTGTTCGATTCTTTTATATCTTTTGAGTTTCATTTATATAAATTGTGTGAATGTTTTAATTGTATATTTGTTTAGAAATATTAGTAAAATAAAATTTTGACGCCAGCCTCATAGGTTATTAGTAATTAATTTGGTTTTCGACAATGATGTTGAGAATGATCCATATGCGACTCCGGTTTTAATTTGGTACAGGTGTGATCGCCTGATATTTTATTAGGCGGGGTGTCACACGAGTCTATTTCCCCACTCTCAGTTTAATTCATTTCTCACTAATTAATTTATTAAAGTAGTGTCACCCAACTACAACTCCTTGACTCACTCACTAGTTCCATATTTTAACACTTTGGAATTTATTTCACAAATCCTCTTTAATAGGTTTCACACCCTTATTTCCTTTTAAATTCACTAATACCCATATCCCAAGTCTTGGGGTACTTAGTTCCATTTCATTTTTGACTAATTAAATCCACTTAAATATCCCCAAAAGAAATTAACACAAAAATCTTAAAAAAGGCGGCACTCTAAAAAATCCTCCATGGATCGATTGATGCCCTTGAACAATCGATCATCCCTTCTGCCCCGGGGCTTCCTGTTCCGCTATTGATGTTCTTACAAGTTATACATCTTCAACCCATAACTTAATTCAACTATACCCAACATACAACCCCTCTCTTAAATGGGTTCTAATCACGAATTGATCCCTTAAACATCATTAATTAAGGTTAATAACAATCAATTCTCGAAATGGATTTTCACGATTTTCATTCTATCATTTTCTCCAATTCGATATTTAAATCCAAAATTTATAAACATCAAATACTGGGATTTTCACATAGTTCAGATTCCTACGTCATGAAATTTCATTTTACCATCAATTTAGTCTTCCATCTACACAACATGATTAAATCATGCAAAATGAATTCTCAATCACACCAACTATTATATGAATTGAAATAATGCAATTTATATTGAAAACAAGTTAACCACTTGTTTGATTGAACTCGTAGAGTCTTATTCCTTGGATGAAGAGGATGAATTTGACACAAGCAACTTAATCCCACTTTGAACTGGCTCCCCAAATCTACTCACTTTCTCCCTCTTTTATTCTCTCTAGATTTAGGGTTTTCAAATTGAGTTATGGATTCCACTAACATCATAACTTATGTTCAATATTGTAAGCCCCTAAATTAGGCTAATGGGCCAAGACAAATTAACCTAAACACCCTCCTATGGGACCGGATATGCCTAAAACTCCACAAGAACCAACAACTACCCCCAGGTACTCTATTCCAACTATCTCGATTGATTCGGAATAAACTCTTCACTTAGAATCATCATCCGAGTCACTTTACTAAAAATCCCTCTCTCGACCTCAATGTAGTCTATACCCGACTCCCGATTGAGATACAATAAAATCTCGTCATTTAGCTCACTTTGACATATAATAATAGTCACCCATTATTTACTTCACACTTAATAAATTTATTCCATTTATATTAATATTCTCTCTCATTATTAATATTCAAATATACACATAATAATTAATTGAATGAAATTACAACACATTTGTAATTTAAAACTACCCAATTTAATTACATAATAAATACTCAAAACTATGGGGTGTTACCGTCAACGAGAATTCTTTTAATCTTTTTGAGCCTATTGCCGATGATCGTACTCTTTCGCGCAAGCCTTCACACCATTGGTCATCTAGGGTGAGAAACCCTGAGGGTTATGCAAGTACCGCATGAGTTTTGGCATTATTTTTAGCATTTTTTGCATTTTCTTATTTCTTCAAATTTTGAGAAAAGGTTTCTCTTTTGTTTTGACAGACTGACATTGTTGCAATGAGTCTTCGCTCCCAAGGGACGATGGAATTTTGAGATGTGTGGGAGCACCTTCCTGCGGTGGTGCGTTGGGTGGTTTCCCTTAGGGTGACACTGGCAATGGTGGAGGCGACGCTGGGCGATGTGGGACGAATAGTTTTAGGGGACTCAATCCATATATCTCTTCTTCGAGAGGTTTCACTGAGTTGACAGATCGATTAGACCAACGGGATGCAGGTTCATCAGATGGATCGTCTTTTTATTCGTTTGCATTTGGCAGGATGTTTTTTGGTGTCGAGCAGTGACATTATCCAATTATGGTTTTACCATATTCGAGAATATTTTTTAATATCCCTATCTTTAACTTGGGGAGCCTGACTTTGGTGACCGTTTATTCATCTTTGTATGCTTTCAGTCGATGTTTCCGATCGACTTTTATTGGTGCCATGTATCTTTTGCAGGGGTTTTTCTTTTTTTGCATTCTTCCTTTATGCATTTTTTTCATTTTCATTTTCATTTCTTCTTATTGTTGACCCTTGTATTTTTTACAAACGTGGTATTAGGAGGTGATTGGGATAATTTCCTATTTAATTGGTTTGTGTGACGAGTTGGTGGTGGGCTTCTGCCGGATGTATCGGTGGCGAAAGTCCAACTGTTAGTTGAAGCGATCCCCTTCCTTGGCTATAGTGCATCAGGTTTTGAATGTCCTAATGAGCGACATGGTTATCTCCTATTTTCTCTTTTGAGTTTTTTCTTCACCATTTCCTTTGTGCAAGTAATGCCTTTATCTTGGAAAAGTGAATATGACCTTATATCCCTAGGGGACGACCATCCGACACACGGGAGTGACCGAAGGGAATGTACATATTCGTCGACTATTAGCGCACGAGTTTGGCTAATCCTGGTATCTATGAGAGAGAGTAGTCCAACAGATTGTTGATGAAGATGTGGCAATCCCACTAGCAATGCCCCCAAGATATATGAGATAGGTTTGAGAGATGTCGGAGGAGGCCCGGGTGGAGGTGATGATTGGCGAGCCTTATTTGTTAGACATGAACACGATGGAGACCTATAAATACCTTGATTTTGTGATGAGATGGCTGATGTCATCATGCATCTATGATGTGGTGCATATGCCTCTACCTCCAACGACTTTAGGAAGGGGTAGTAGTCAGCCAGTAGGGTCTCCCCACATCAGTGGTGGTGCATCGATGTCAGCAAAGGCATCAACGTCAAAGGTTCCATTTCTTTGGCTTGCTCATCCTTCTTACAAAATCAACCTACCTGGAGAAGGATCAGTGAGTATGCATCATCACGCTACTACAATGGACCCATCGTTGTTGGAGTTGATAGAGGATATCCTTTAAGAGGAGGTATATATTTGTCCTTTGTCTTTTGTCTTTTTGATTTATTTATTTTCTTTAAACTTACTGATTTTCTCTTTTTATTTTTCTTGCAGCATGTCTGGGTGTCGACTACCTGGATGAGGGACATCCGAGATTGGGTGTCTTCTGCGATGGCTCATATTCGATATTTGATCCTTGTTCCTTCCTTCTTTATGTCGTATGCTTTTTTTAAGGAGGTATCTTGATTAGGTATTACTGGCTCCTCAACTCATCGCAGAGGTAAGAGCGTGGTCGTATGGATGGGTGATCATAATGAGCGAGAGAGAGAGAGAGAGAGAGAGAGAGAGGTTTGGTTTTCAAGTTGATTGTCATTATTTTTGCTTTTCTGCAAAGAAATGTAATGATGGCAACACAAATATGAAATGAAAGGAATTTTATTTATTTATTTATTCTTTAAATGACTTAATCTACATGCACCATCTACTTTGTTTGCTGAGGCCATAAAAAAATTTAAATTACTTTACTGAGAATTTATTTGAAACAGGATGGGTTAAAAATATAAGGAGAGAAAAATTCTAAATTCTTTTGGAATAAAAAATGAGTTTTAATTTTGACAAAAAAGGAAAAATGGAATTTTAAAAAATTGGGGGAATGCCCATCGACATACCCCTTATCCTGCCTATCGGCAGGTTAGTTAAGTCAAATCACACCAAAGCTTTGATTGAACTTTCTTCAGCTACTTTTTCCTTCACGGGGTAGTGTCCCATTCATATTTTACAAGTTCATTGTCTTTAATCAATTTTTCAAGAATAAAAAGGGGAAAGTGGAGAGGTTTCTTCACCCAGTCACCATTTTATTTTTGTTGCTTATTTCTTGCTTTTTGGCTCTTCCCGTGAGTTCATAATTCACTTCTTATCTTGAAAATTTAGAGGCCATGTGTTCTTATAATGTAGATTATGATGCCTTTAAGTTCCAATGGGTTTTTTTGTTGCCAAACCTTCCCATTACTCGAACTTACTGATGGCGGTAGGATACTTCTGGTACCCTGATGGTCATGTTTTTTATTTTGTCTTGGATGAGGTCTCCCCAAACTATGAGGAGTTTTTTTTTCTATATTAGGGGTAAATCCTAGTGTGGCGGTGGCCATGCCTGAATTCTCTTGGTGTCCTTGGGCACTGTTAGTAGAACTTCTCCATATCTCACCTTCGACGACTTGATCATTGTTCACAAGAGGAATGATATCCCTCCCAGTTATGATATATTTTGTTCCTTTTCGAGATGTCAATGATGCGGGCTTATGCCAGAGGCATCTCCCTTGTCTTAATTTCAATGCTAATACTGGAGACTAGGGACCTGATGGTGGACCCTCAAATTGCTGAAATTATGCATGGATGTCATATCGCTACAATCCTACGATGATGATTTTAGCAGAGACCCTGAATGGTCTATATAATTGTCAGTAAGGTTGTTCTAATTTTCTGAGAGGTATCACATTATGCTATTCATGTGGCTATCTAAGAGATTCCACTTGGCGGTCCCCCTGAATATCCCTTGGTAGCTACGTTGAATTTCTCCACTCCCTATCTCATCAGCTTTAGCCCAACTATAAAGAACTGGGTAAATTGGTTCATGGAGCACAGAGCTCAATATTAGTGTTGGTTAGTTCCCTGGTGGGGGGAGTTACAACCTATTTTGGAGCTGGGGGAATACCAGTATGTTAGGCTAGTTGGCCTCCGACAAACCTCCTTATATTTTCCTTGACAGCTCTTGCGTTTAGTCAGATGGGAGTAGATTGTGCCTTCCCATACCTTGTATTTCTTCCCTATATAGAATTTGGGGGAAGGCATGCACATGCGTTTTCACTCTCGGTGGGAAACTTGTCGACCATCGACCTATCACTCTCAATTTATTAGCAGAGTTTGTCAGGTGTTTGGGGACTGTATGAAATGTCTATGGATGAGGTAATTGGATAAGATCTTGGTCGAGGAGACCAAGCATAGATGGTTTTCCATATTTAACACTATGAAGGGGGTGCAATGGTTTTCCTAAGGCTGGTTCGAGCTTACTATTCCATGGAGCGCTTTCGGTATTCTATCTAGGCATGTGAAGTTTGAGGGCCTCAAGATGTAGATGATGATGGTAGTTATGGGTAGGGTTGTTTACGAAGATGATGATATTTGTGAACCCTTTATGTGTTTGGTTATGTATTCGGGCATGTGAATAAATTTAGGATGATTGTGTTAGCTTGTTTTAGTGTAGTTTGGTTTCATAAGTTTTTAGGACAGTCAGGTTGGTGGGGTAGTTATTTGACTCCATACGTTGGTATACCAATAATCGTATCGAAATTTCCCATAAGGCAATAAAAAATGAATTTAATTATATTATTGTACCTCTTGATGAGTTTTAGATTTTAATTATCTATACCAATCACTAAGGCATACACAATCATTTTGTACATTTAAATGATAAAATGAACTATCGTTCTCAGAGGTAAGAAGAGAATAGTTTTTTGTGAAAAAAAGAGGGTCGTGCCCATGTAAAGCATATGAGCTTCCTATATACCTCTAAGGGTTTTGAATTTTTTTTGAATTTTCATTTTTGAAAGAAAAATATTTTTTAGAGGATCAGGGCCCACTTAGTTTTATGTATAGAGAAATGAAGATTTTTTTAGAATATAAGGGAGATGGGAGGAGTCATAGCGCGTCGAGATTTAGGACTAGGGGTATAATTTCGTGAGATGGTCCAGGTTAACTAGTCGGGGCATCTCTTCTCCATCAAGGTCAGTGTGTGCAGAAGGCCATCAGATATGACCTATTCATGATATAGGGGCTACTCTAGTTTGCCTTGAATTTCCCTCTGGGGTCATAGACGGTATCTATAATTTCTTCGAGGGATAAATCCCCTAATTGGACATCGCGGTCCTTAACTCTCTCGATAAATGATCGCGCTATCCGAAAATGGTACCCATGTATATGATATAGAGCCTTTACTCTCCTTTTGTCCAAGAGTGATAACTCGTTAAGTTGGTTCTGATGCCAGTCTTCTTCATTGACTTTTCTTTCAAGCATAATGCATAGAGACGGTATTTCTAGTTCAATAGGTAGGACTACTTCCATGATGTATATTAGAGAGTAGGTGTAGCCCCAGTATATGCTCGTACTGAAGTACAATATCCCTAGAGGGCGTAAGGGATCCAATCGGTGCAATCTCGACAACTCTCGATCATCCTATTGATGATTTCTTTGTGGTTCTTACTGGCATCTTCAATTTCATCGTTGGTTTGTGATTAGTGGGGAGAAGATTTATGTCTTTAGATCGATACTCGTTGACTAATTATGTGACTTCTACCTCGAAATGTAATTCATTATCTGATACTAGCTCATGCGGAACACCGTATCGGCAAATGATGTTCTTTTGGATGGACTTGGGTACCTTTTTGGCATTCATCACTGAGTATGACTTAGCTCCCACCCATTCAGTGATGTAATCTATGGCAACAAGGATGAAATCATGCCCATTGGAGGCTTTGGGTGTAACTTTCCCTATGACATCGATTCCCCATGTGGAGAAGATCCAAGGAGAGGTCATGTTGTATAATACCTATAGAGGCAAGTGTTAGCATGGTTAGAAAACTGCTAGCATTTAAGGCATCTACGCACATAGTAAGTACAATCCTGAACTAGGGTTGTCTAATAGTAGTCCTGTCGAATAATCTTCTAGAAAGAATATGGACATTCATGTGGGGTTCGTATTCCCTGCTGTGGATTTTTTACATCATTTCTTCAATGTCAGCCCCTACGATGTAGTGTAAGTGGGTTCCCTTGAAGTTTCTCCTGAACAGTTCTTTATCGCATATATTGTACTAGACAACCATTTTTTAGAAGGTTTCACGATCTTTATTTTTGGAATCTTGGGGATACCTATCGTGATGAAGTAGGCGCCAAATGTCATAAAACTAGCACTCGATCATATCAGGATTCTTTTTTGTGATGAATTTGATGTGGTAGTAGTGGGTTAGTTTAGATTTCTTTTCGACTATGAAGAGGCCACTATTGTTCCGTCAAGCATGTCAACCATGGAGGCAAGAGTATAAAGGGCATCGGCTAAGCTATTCCTTTTTTGGTTTAGGTAATGGAAGATGATATCTCAAAATTGGGAGGACATATCCTCCAGGTGAGCGTGGAAGGGTAAGCACTTTTTTCCTTTGACTTTCCACCTTCTAAGGACTTGGTCAATGATGAGGGCTGACTCCCCGTAGACATCTAGGCACTGGATTCTTTTCATGAGAGCGACTTTGAGGCATAATATGCATGCCTCCTATTTGATCATGTTGTGGGTGCACGGAAAATCTAAATTGATGGAAAAGGGAGTGTCAGAGTCATCAGGGATGATCAGGAGTATCCCAATGTGATATTCTTTCTTATTAAAAGTTCCATTAAGGAACATTTTCCACCAGAGGTCTTCCGGAGAGGTTAAAAGGATATCTTCATCCAAAAATTCAAAGATCCAAACATCGACTTCTTCAATGGGGTAATCAACAAGGTAGTCGGAGATGTCTCTCCTTTTCATAGCCTTCTGTGTGGTATATAAAATATAAAACTTACATAGAAACATTAACAATTGGGCCATTCATCTAGATATGGTATATTTCTTCAGCAAATATTTTATAGGATCTATTCAAAACACAAGTCTGATGGGAAAAGAGCGCATGTAATGCCATAATTTCTGAGTGACCCAGACAAAGGCGACACATGCCTTCTCCAACGCAGTGTAGTTGACTTCGTATCCAACCAATATGAGTCCGTCATAGTAGATGGACCTCTCTTATTTTCAGTGTATTGGTCTATTAAAGCCCCAATTTCGATATCTATTATGGTAAAGTATATGAGCAAAAGGAGACCAGGCCGTGGTGGAATGAGTATCGGAGGTAAGGTTAGATTCAACTTGCTTCGGCCAAAGGCCTCTTAAATATCTTTATTCCAGACTTGGGATGAATCTTATATGAGGAGTTATAAAATAGGTTCACAAATAGAAGCCAACTAGCTGATGAACCAGCTGATATATTATAATTTTTCCAAAAGTCACCAAACTTATTTCTCCATTCAGGGTGGTGGATTTTGACTATGTCTATTAGTTTGGAAGCATTTCCTTCCATCCCCTTCTTTCTAACCATGAATTCCAAAAGATTTCCTTTGGTAACACCATATACACATTTTTGTGGGTTATGTTGCATCTGGTATGGCTACAGTCGTTTGAAGAATTTTTAGGGAGTGAGAACATGTCCTACCCGATTCTTAGACTTGATGATCATATACACCATGTATACCTCGACTTCTTTTCATATCAAATCATTCAAGAAGGTTTTGGAAGCCCTTTGGTAGGTAGCCCCTATATTTTTCCGCTCCAATGTCTTAACAATGTAACATAAGGTTCCATAGGGGTTCTTTCTTGATGATCAGGGTGCATCTTGATCTGATTGTATCCAAAAAACCCATAAATGAATGACTTGAGAGCATGACTCACCATATTATCCATAATCATGTCGATATTGGGCAGCGGGTAATCATCTTTGCAAGAGGCCTTGTTCACATTTCAGTAATCCACACACATACAAACCTTTCCTTATGATTTCTATATGGGTACAATGATGGCTAAACAAGTGGGACATTTGATCACTCGGATGAAGGGTCGTTCCATTATTTGACCACTTCTTCTTTTACCTTGAATGACTATTCGGTTTGGATCTTTTACAGTTTTTGTTTGATCGAATTATATTCTAGGAGAGTTAGAATCTCGTGTTGGGAGATCTCGGGATTGATGTTGGGTATGTCGTCATAGGACCATGCGAAGACGTCCACAAATTATTTAGCAGTTCTTCGAGTTGTGCGCCTTTTTGCTCATCAAGGGTGGACCCTATCCAAATATCATGCAGTTGGCTACTAGAATAGAGATTGATAACAATAGTCTCCTCCTTAATAATTTGAGCGCGGTTATGTTATTTGTTATTAACCTTTTTAAGATTAGTTAAGAATTGTTCACTTATAAAGTCATCATCATCAAGAGTTTGCTTAGAATCTAGACACTTCATGTAAGGCACAACAAGATACTCAGAATCTGTATTTATTTCATTATCAGGAAAAACATCAGTGAGAACCTCATTGTAGGAGGTCTCAATTACATGGTGATGAGAATAAGTAACAATAAAAGAAGAAGAAATAGGATAAACATCTGGGATGGGTTGCTTTTCAAAATGTGAAACTGGTACAACTTTCCAGTTGATGAGGGGTGTATCAACAGTCTTAATTAGCATGGATCGATATGATGATGTAGCATCTTAGTGGATCATGCAGAGTTCCAGTCCCAATGTCTGCAGATTGAATACTAGATTGATCATTTCGTGACTTCATTCTTGATCTGAGCCATCGAACTTGTCCCCTCATCCAGTGGAAACGATGTATTCTTTCTATGAGAAATTAATTCATTCCACAACTTCCATGACTTCTTCATATAAATCATCCCACTCAACGAGGAGATGCAGAAGTGAAGGGACCAAGTTCCCTTGTAGTTTCAAAGAATTAAGTAGGTCACACACAGAGCAAATTTCACCAATCTGTTAGAACAAGTCTGTTATAATCTAGATAACATCATCTAACCCGACTTCATCGACGGGTACCGCTTAATTATCTGACTCTCGAGCCCACTTTAAGGCTTTTATGAGTAGTGTGCTGAACTTTTTGCAGTTAATGGTCATTTTGAAGGGTAATTTCATCTCAAACTTAGGAGTTGGTTCAGTACTGCTGGTAATTCAATATCTTTCCCTCTAAAATGGGTATGAACGGTAATACATGCTATTATACGAAATGACATGGCCTAGCCGAAAAAATAGGTAGGGTGTAGGATAAAATATGGACAAACTTTGAGGGGTTTAGGTGAATATATAGGTATGATGGGTGATTTACTGGGTACAATCTAGGTATATGGGTCAAATTCTATGTCATTTTCTTAGAAGATAACATTCTCATAATTTGGAGGTGGATTGTGAGTAGTGTTGGATTTGGGATTAGCTCGTGTGGTGATAACATCCTGGCCAATTGGACCTTTGATTACATTCCATAGATGAATGCATTGACCAGTGGTATGCCGACATTTTGGTGAAAATCGAAATGGGCATTAGGTTTGAAATTTTTGGACAGAGGGTTTGGTAATGGACGATATTCCAATGTCTTGATGAGATTTATACACAATAGGGGTTAGTAGACTTTAGAGAGGGGAGAGTGACGATCAATGCATTTTTTCCTGACTGGGTTAGCACGACTTTAGGGTGGCCATGAAGTGGCAGGTTGAGAGATGTTATTGATGGTCAAAACTGTGGTATTGGCAGGCTTCTCATAAATTATTAGAGTGAACTGTCCAGTCACTTTCTTTGGCTCTATTTCTACCTTGGTAAGACTTTGTTCAATCTTCACTTCTACTTCCCGGAGGCTCAAAAATGGGGGTGTTACTTCCCTCCCATCGTTGCTCAAACATGGGGTAATATGTTTTTCTTCACAATACTTACTTCCTCATCCATGGAAGGTCGGTTAGTCATAGTGGTAACTTTCTCCCTCCACCTTTCTATGAAATTATGACAGTTTCCTTGGGATATTTCTTGAGAAGTTCTAAATCACGATGCTTAACCTCCAATTCATCTTTGTACTTATGATGCGATATGAATTCATGGGCAATATCCTCCCAACTACGAATTTTAGATTCCTTAAGAGATAGGAACCAACAAAGAGCACTGTCGTTCGAAGTCTGTTGGAACATCTGGGTCATTATTTCCTCTAAGGCACGTATGAGAGTCATACCTCGATGGGAACTTTGTAGATGAACAATTGGGGGCCCGCTGCCCCCGAACTTCTCAATGTTTGGCATCAAGAATTTTTTCGACAACCTTGCTTTAGGTTAGGGAGACATATGGGTGTAATCTATGTAGTTCCCGGAGATTCAAACTCGGTCAAACTTGTGAAGCTTATTGGTCAACATCTTAAGGTCCTCCTTGACCTTGTTCAACTCTTCTTCCTTCGAATCAGTAGGTACTGGCAGGTTAGCCCATGGTTGGGCAAGATTTGGCATAGGGAGCTGAGCTGGCGGTTGCCCATTAGCAGGAGGACCACATGGAGTTTGCAAATTTTCTTCCTGAACCTAAATAGGCTTATGAGCAGGTGAACCCATAACGCGAGGGAAGAGGACCTTGGACTCCTTGGGAATAGGGACCCAATTTTGCTACATCTCATGAACCTTAGTTTGAAGGATGTCAATTTTGGCGATAGGTTATATTAAGTCGGTCATCAAATCAGGCTACACATTCGGTACATGGTTAAGTTTCTCTATGGAGAGTGAATGGGGGTGGATTTTAAACTCGAAGGAGGTAGCTGGAGAACTGACGAAGCCTCAGGGTTGTTCGATGGAAGATCGAAGCCAATAGGGAGCTAGTCCAAGGATAGGGTATGCAATCAACGTAAGAAGGAAATAATTCGAATTTATTTTTGAAAGAGAGGAGAGAAAAACTACTTTTATTGAAAGAGGAGGAAACTGTTTTTGACATAATTTTTTTTGGAAAGGGATGGACATAATATTTTTGGATTGTTTTTGATGGATGGAGGGAAAATATCTTTTTATATTTACGATAAAAGAAAGGAAACTTCTTTTGGTACTTTGATTAAAGAGAGGAAAAATGTCATCATCATCATCATCATCATCATCATCATCATCATCATCATCATCATCATCATCATCATCATCATCATCATCATCATCATCATCATCATTATTATTATTATTATTATTATTATTATTATTATTATTATTATTATTATTATTATTATTATTATTATTATTATTATTATTATTATTATTATTATTATTATTATGTTTTTATTTGTATTAGGATTACCTAAATGCAAAAGAAATGTCGGACGGGACCCGGGCCTGGGAAAAATATGTAAAATGTGGTTTTACTTGCTACCGGGCTCATCGACAGTAGCCCGTTTTGAAAAAAAATTGAAATCGCACGAAAATTTGGGCGGCATGTTGACCCATCATTTTGGCAGAGTTTCGGGTCATAACTGATAAACTACATACGAGTGCCCTAGGTTTTACGCCTATATGAGGGTATGTAGTTGTTGGGTTAGTGGAAAGGTTTCCTACTTTGGCGTGACTTCCATGATAGACATCTTGCTTTTGATGGCAATCGGTATATGTGGATAAGCCATTTGATATACTTGAGTGTACGTGAATTGCCTCACTATATACCTCATGGTAATAGTACGTGTGAGAGAGAATTAATTATACTCGACATTCGTGAACAAGTTCCCTACTATATACCTCCCGTCATGACTTTGATCAAGCGATACGATGAGGGGAGAATCGTTCGATATACGTTGAAGGTACGCGGCCAATGGAAGGTGAGAGTCATATTGCTTAGGATAAATGCGAACTACTTAACCAGCGCCCATCTCAAATGACTCCTAGTTACGGGACACAATTTTGGTCAATAACCATGCTCTTGGTGATGTAGTGTGCAAAATGCATGATTCTTGATTACTATATTATGGAGAGAATAATTTAATTTGGCATGATGAACTTTATACTTAATGGGGAAGAATGTACAAGTGTTATGAAAAGTATATCTAGAATGGAGGATAAAGTTACACTTAGAACGGATATGTGAGAGTGTGAGTATGTATGGGTGAGTGTGTGGTAGTGAACCTAAGCATGGTTCATCTACTAGGGGTGTGTGATAAGTGTGAGTGGGCATGAATATATACATGTGTGATAAGTGGAGGTGTGTGTTTGTAACACCCCGACTCGAATATAAGAGTTTATAAAGGATCAACCGGATCCGAACCACACGTTAATCGTGAAGTTCAATTAAACACCCTAAGTAATGTTTCTAATCCAGTTTTATGAATATTTAACGTTAAACTTATTATCATGCGAGTTTAGTTTACAATCACTACGTGATATGAACCAAGGAAAGTGCCCTGAGGCCAAGAAAGCAGAGTTACTAATGTAAATGCAAGTAAATACTTACCTGTATAACTCGCTCAAAATAGGAAATTGCATGCAACATGGCCTAACAAAAGGAGGGAGCGAGCTGAATGCTTTGTCGAAAGTATACAAATGAAGTATAAAAACGAAAGGCGGAAAAGAATACTCACACACTACACTACATACATGTGAAAGTACGTATGTATCAACATATATACCATTGAAAAAACATATCACAATATATTAAACCGTCTTATTCCAAAAACGTTATTTAACTCGTTTATTCTCCTTATATTTACAGAATAAATCACTTTGTATCATTATGCTTAAAAACTAGCATTCCTTCCAATTAACACACACGGTTAAACAATTAGTAATTTTTGGGAAAAATCTTTCATTTACTTTCAAACGTTTATTAACTCATGCCAGAGTTACTTTATCGTATTATAGGACTTCCATTCAGTGCACGCATACACCGTGTTTAGACAAATACTCATTTTCCTTTCAAAACCTCGTATGACACACGGTTGTGTTTATTATGATTCAAACCTCATTAGGTATCTTGAGCATCATGAAGTCATCTTATTTAATAATCTCATGTTACCACAAGAACATTAAACTTTTAATGTGTTATTCTTACATTAATAAATCAATGAATCAATATCATTCATTTATGACTCTTTCAATAATATTCAATCCATAATATGCATTTTCTTTAGGGATTCAGCCAACATACACACCCATCACAACACACGCACACCCACGATTTCAAGAAATTTCATCGCCTGACACCGAGCGCCAAATAAACTGCAGCTACTTTTGGGTTTCTCACCCTAGGGACAATGTAGACATGCTTAATTATTTATCCCGGCATCATACAAAATTGTTATCTTACCAATGTGTTCAACATTTTCATAATGTTCACATTAATTTTCCTTTTTCGGGCCGAAACCAAAGCCTTGGACTTAACCGTTCATTTTACCAATATTCATTTAGGAAAAATAATTATATTACATTAAAGTCTTTTTTCAAGCACGGGTTGATTTTTCCATTGAATATCATTTTCGTTTAATGACCTATTTCATTCTTTATATAATACGTGTCAAAACACTCATTAATATTTTTGCTTCCAAAAAATGTTACACTTTATGTAAATTTCCAATTTACCCAATTTACATCAAAATACATAACTTCACTCCTTATTCCAATGCTATGTAAAAAAAACACACCATTTTTAAGCTTTAAATATAACACGTAGTCATTTTAGTCATTATGACACTTTTTTCAACTCCTAACTTCGTCGAAATCACATTTCACGCATTACTCCTATTAATATATAAAATTATACTTTTCACATATTAAAGTCTAGACACTTTATTTACGAGTTTTAACACTAAAACCCCATTTTAGTTAACATTTACACATATGACACTTCACATTTCAAACATAGTGCTACACACTTTAATTATTATTTCTTGCATAATGACCCATACATAGTCATTTTATTCACAGTTAGTATTCAACACTTTTATTATTTACATTTTCACCCAATGTTTACAAGAAGACTACTCTTTCACATATTTATACTTTTTACCCCAAAACTTAGTTTAACAAAATAAGTAGTACACTTTGAAAATGAAACTTCATTTGCTCATTTCGTAATAATTCGTCAACATTAAAATCATTATCTTAATCTCATAAAAGGGCATATACATACCAAGTGTTCTTCACATCAAAGAAATCATTTATTCACCTTAAAAAAATAGTTTAAAACTTTTTATTTCATCAAATGTTTATGAATAGTGGCTGAAAATTAACTAGTTTTAAAACCCATTCAATCCTGCATTTTAAGTGCCCATTTTCATAGAAAATAGTAAGAACGATACTAATATGTGTATTCGTACATTTAAAATCTTAATTAACAAATTTTAAGGTCTAAATACGTAAGAAAACTAAAGCTAAACATATTTTTACTACGAGACTCATTTCAAAGAGAGAAAATCCTGTTTTCTTTGAAAATATATCTTGAAATCATGCAGTGTTAAATCTTTAATCATGGATGGCTATTTATACACAGCTAATATCAACAATATTTATAGTACTCATACTAATATCATCATCAACTTAACTTAATATGAGATAAGTATTTCCCACCTCAAAATGTCCTCAAATAATGGTAGATAAGGTGGGTGACTCCCCCACCTCCAAAGGTGGTCGTAAAGGGAGCCACAATATCCCACTCTTCAATCTCTCAAATGAAACTTCAATCTCCATGAACTACACCTTCTTTTTCTTCTTCAAAAATCCATCTTCAAGCCTCTCTAAAACTCAACCAACCACCAAGAATAATATCTCTAAGAACCAAACGTCCTTCCTATGGTTACACATGGGGAAATAAGATTTTTCTATGCTATAAAATGGTGGTTTTGGGGTGGCTCGAGGGTATCTACGATTTTGGAGAAGTGGAGTAAGGTTTTGGCTATGGAAAAAGGAAGGGAAATCTGATTGAGAAGATGCAAAATTTTTTTTTGCTCCAAAGTTCTCTTCATCCTCTCTCTCTCTCTCTTTAATAATAAATGATGAATCCTAACACTCTTAGACCCTAACCTATCCATTTAAGTGAAAGGGATCTTATTAAGACAAATCATCTTAATAAAGAAGATATTTTACCCATGAGTTTAAACACAAAAGCCAAAAATTAAAATTTGCACTTGGAAAATTGCCATTTGCGTCACTTTCTCTCCCCTTCCCAATTTTCTGCGGAATCTTTTACTTAAAGAATCAAGTTCCTTGAATTTTTTAGCTAAAAAGTCATATTTCCCATAGTCGTTTTGCCTCCCGGATTGTCCTATACAAAGTGCACAAGAATCTGAATGTCCGTACAATATATATATACTAGTGTCCCATATTATTCTTTTTCTCCCCCTCATTTTACCCTCTCACCCTTGCGAACGATCTCCGACTTTGGAAACGCCATCAACGATCTCTGCCATCAACGATCTATGCTATCAACGATCTCCGTCAACGATCTTTGGAAACGATCTCCGACAACGATCTATGTAAATGAACAGTGAACGATCTTCGACAGCGATCTCCGTCAACGAACAAAGAAGAACTATCTTTACCAAGGTATTATTTTTTTACCCTTATAATTGGTTCACCCCTTTTCATAGCGCTGCAGCAGGGGAATTACATTTTTGGTTGTGCGAATAATGATCTTTACCATTCTCTCTTAAGCCAGAAACCAACCTCTTCTTGCTTAAAAGTCTAGAAATTTTATGTTTATGTGCTTTGTGTTTATAATCTTCATCTTTCATGACTAAACAAAGAACGAATATATTTTTTTACCTGTATAAATGGGTAACAGGTAAACACAATTTGTGTTTATGCATCTGTATGGGACTCCCATAAAAATGTATAAACAAAGAACCAATATATTTTTTTACCTGTATAAATGATTCTCCCTCTTTTCATTATGTTTTTGGTTGTGCGAATAACGATCTTTACCAATCGTGGGTTTTTTTGGTCCTCAGTTTCTCATTCTTTGAAAAGTTTTTATTAAGACTTGATTTTACTCCTAGCCCTCACCCTTTTATCCTCCACGTCATTACCGAAGAATTTACCTGTGACACCCCGCCTGATTAATCCCGGGTGATCAGTCCTAAATCAAGTTAGAAAAGTTTTCCCAGTTGGTCCATTCTTAGCATCACTGTCGTCTTTTTAATTACTAACCACCTATGTGAGAAAAGTAGACTGGTGCCAATTTTCATCTTTCAATTAATTAAATAAAACTCATGCGGAACATAAAATAATACGCAATCACAGTTAACTAAAATAACCATCCACAAATAAAATACCTAACCGAATAAACCATCAGTCCAAATATCCAATACAAGTAAAGATAAGAAGAAAATCTCAACAAGTCTAATACTGATAAATGAACTGTGAGCGACAAGCTCGGATAACTACTAGAGAGTCTCTACACGAATGAAATAAGGAGGCGTCTATCAAAAACCCCGCAACATCCACATGTTCTCTAGCAAAGGATACCTGGAATAGAGTCAAGCCTGGCGTCCCTGTGGCTGGACACCTAAAAGGTTTTTAAATTTTTTTATAGCAAGGGTTAGTACCCAAAAACATTTGAAAACATTTAACAAATGATTAAGTTGCAGTAATAAATAAATATGCATGCTCTTCATATTTTAGTTAGTGCCACACTCTCTTGAGGACTTCCTCACCCCTCCTCTAATGTGCACTACTAACACTTCCATTTAATGTACTAGGTCCTACGCTCCTGACCCAATACTTATTTTAACCCTTGAAATTTACCTACTCTAACCGAGTATGACTTAATTCATGATTTTTAAGTTATTATAAACGTCAAACTTAATTAAATCATTACCCTTTTTACTTTCATATAACATTCACACCTGTTACGCACATAATACATTTTTCACTATGTATTAATTATCCCATATATAATTATTTACCTAATTATATATTTAATCATATTACAGTATTCACAAACATACTGAAATAACATTTAATACAAACTTTCGACCGAGTAAAAATACTCATAAAATATAAATTTTTCCAAGTGCTATCCCACTAGGTGTAATCACATAACCTCGTTATCCAAGTTAGATTCGCTCACTAACTTAGTTTAACATAAGAATTGGAGGCGGTCATATTCCTTTCCTGGAAGTGAGATGCCCCTCATCCATATAACGGACGCTATGACCTAGGATTATACTCACCTTACACCTCAAGCTAGAGGATTCATCCACTACGCGCAACCTCCCCCTATAGCACTAGAATATATACTAATAATATTCAATCACTGATATTAATGCACACACACACACACACACACTATATATATATATATATAAATATATATATATATATATAAATATATATATATATATATATATATATATATATATACTATCACACTCCGTATATATATATATATAAATATAAAATGTCCCGGTTACACCATGTACAAAATCCGTAACATAAGCCTATCTAATTTATTAAGAGTTTATGGTCCAACTCTAATTATTAATTAATTCGCACATTAATTAATTAAGTCACCTTTGGTGTCGCCCCCGCCATAAAATTGGACTTACTCTCGTAGTCCGAATTAACCTCAATCGAGTCTAAACTCCCAACTCTCGAATTATTTAGCCTTTACCTAAATAAGATTTGTCTCTCGATATTCCTCAACCGTTATCCCCGGACTTGTTCACTACATCTATATTTAATCCTTTCGAACACCTTCCCAAAAATTCAACCTTAGTGCGTCACACATAATTTCCCCAAAATCCAACAAATTTAAATTATGATGTCACACTAAGTCGTCTCCAAATTCTAAATTAACTTTATTCACCATTAATTAGATTTAAAACCCATATATAAATTTCTCACCAAATTAATTCATGGAAAAAAAGATTAAATTAAAATTTTCTTCATATAAAAGAAAACTAGGTGAACTGTCAAAATCTGCCGACCATCAATCGATCGACCTCATACCTTCGATCGATCGATCGAGCATGCCTTCGTCTTCTTCGCGAAGACAGATTCTTCCATGGACGAGTTTCATAAAACCCAAACTCCTTATACCAGCAATCTCAAGCCTTCTTAACAATAATACAAGTTCGGAACCTTATTAGGGACCTCCAGAATGCCCTCCAACGTTATTAATTGGTCCATTAACTGCAATTTCTGAATTTGTGGAAATATTCATCTTTAATTCCTTACCCATTTACATCCCAAATCCCTTCACCAAATTCGTTTCTAATTATCCAGATATCATCCAACCAGATATGTATCAATTTATAATATCAGATTTCTACAAGAATCCTCATTCAAATTCGTAAATCAGATTATTATTTTCAAAACCTCATGTTTATGCCATGAACACTCAAAACGAATTTTGATCAAACACATCACATGAATATGAATTGAAAAATATATTCAATACTATTGGAAGTTATCCACTTGCCTTAGGTTTCATACTGTCTGATTCGGAGATGAATTCCAAGGTTGAAGATGATCCTTGTTGGCTCTCTAGTGATCCCAAAACTGCCTTTAACTGCTATTAGGGTTCCTTAATACACTTAGCCTTTTTCTAAAACTCTATCAGCCGTTTCCTTTCTTCTCCTAACTTAACAATTAACCTAAATCCCATTTTTTGCCTAATGGGCCAAGCCCAAATGACCCAATTGCCCCCGTGTGGGCCCGACTATGTCTAAAAAATGCCCCGTGACCCGTTTACTACCCCCGGGTACACTTTTCCGACTATCTCGGCCCATCCGGACTCAACCGTACACTCAGAATTGGCATCCAAATTAATTTATAAAAATACTTATCCCCCACCCCTTTAGTCTATACCGACTCCCGGTTGAGATAAGTGCATACCCTGTCATTAATACTCGAAATGACTTAAATAATTGATTACTATTCACTTAGTAAATAAATTCCCGTAAATATTAACCATTCACTCCCCGATTAATATTTAAATAAAATTTCCCTAATTAATTCAATTAAAATTATGTCTCACAAGTAATTTTCAATTTCCGAATTAATTACATATTTAATGCATGAAAAATGCGGGGTGTTACATACTCCCTCCCTACAAAGGAATTTCGGCCCCAAAATTAGGTCATACCTGTGATGAAAAGCTCTGGATATTGCTCCCTCATATCCTCCTCCCACTCCCAGGTAGACTCGTCAATGTTGTGATGACCCCACTGTACTCTAATTAGTGGAACAACCTTGGATCGTAATTTCCGCTCGCTATGGTCTAGAATAGCCACCGCCCTCTCCTCATATGAGGTGTCTGGTTGTAAATAAATTTCTTTGAGTGGAATGTGCCAGAAGGCCCTCTCGCTCCTGCGATATTTCTTCAGCGATGACACATGGAACACGTCGTGTATCCGCTGAAGGTGCTCCGGCGATCCCAGCCTGTAGGCTATAGGCCCCACCCTATTGATAATAGGGAAAGGTCCCACGTACCTCGGTGCTAGATTACCCTTCTTGCCTAACCTCATCACCCCTTTCATAGGGGACACCCGGACCAATACCTGATCCCCAACCTCTAACTCCACATGTCTTCGTGAAGCGTCAGCGTAACTTTTCTGCCTGTCCTGAGCTATCCGAATCCTCCCTCGGATCAGTTCTATCTTGGAAGATGTCTCCAGCACAATCTCCAGCCCCAATAGTTTGTTTCCCCCCCCCCCCCCTCTAACCAACAAGGGGGTGAATGACAAGGTCTCCCGCATAGTGCCTCAAATGGTGCCATGCCGATCGTGAATTGGTAAGAGTTGTTATACGCAAACTCTAACAGAGGAAGATACTTCTCCCAACCTCCCCCAAAGTATAATATGCACATTCTGAGCATATCTTTTAGCATCAGGTTGACTCTCTCAGTCTTTCCATCAGTCTGTGGGTGATAGGTTGTAGTCAAACGTAACTCCGTGCCCATGGCCTCCTGAAAACTCTCCCAAAAGTGGGCCACAAAGATCTTGTCCCTATCTAACACAATATTTATTGGTACCCCGTGCAGGTTAACAATCTCTGCAATGAATAGCTACGCATAACGCATCATCTCAAAGTCTGTGTGAACCGGCAGGAAGTTGGCCACTTTGGTCAACCGATCCACAATGACCTATATGGAATCGTGCCCCTTCTACGATGTCGGTAACCCTGTAATAAAGTCCATAGAGATGCTCTCCCACTTCCACACAGGAATTTCAAGTGGCTGTAGCATCCCTGATGGTCTCTGTTGGTCAACTTTCATAAGATGACACGTGGCACATTTCGAAACAAACTCTTCTATGTCCCATTTCATCTCTGCCCACCAATACTGCCTCCTCATATCTTGATACATCTTATCCCCACCGAGATGTACCTCGAATATCTACCCACGAGACTCTGTCATAACAGCGTGCCTCCACATCCTCTGGCACAATCAACCTCCCATTATGGCGTAAGCCTCCCTTCGAACTGATCGAGTAACCCTCTGCTCCCTCAGCTAGCAACTGGCTCACCCTATCTCGGCAGGTCTGATCCTCTGCCTGAGCCCTCACAACCCGCAAAATGATCTCAAATGTGATGGATAATGCTGACATGCAAGACCTGGCTACATCATCCTCGTATCAAAGTTCTCTCCACTTCGCTTTGCAGACTTCTGATATTTCCCCAGTCGGTTTCCGACTCAATGAATTTGCCACCACATTAGCCTTACCAGGATGATACTGAATATCAAACTGATAGTCTTTCACGAATTTTAGCCATCGCCTCTGTCTCATATTCAGATCCTTCTGAGTGAAGAGATACTGAAGTGATTTGTCATCCGTGAATAACATGAACTGCTCCCCCAGGAGATAATGTCTCCATATCCTCAAAGCTAAAATGATTGCTCCTAACTATAGGTCATGAGTGGGGTAATTCCTCTCGTGGGGATTTATCTTCCTGGATGCATAAGATATAGCCCTTTCCTCCTGCTGAAGCACACCCCCAAGTCCCTGTAAGGATACGTAAGTGTAAACTCGATACTCTAATCCTCCTTTCGGCAATTCAACCACGGGTGCATATGTCAACTTGTCCTTTAACTCGTCGAAGTCTAATTGACAGTGATCATTCCAAGTGAAAGGTACCCCTTTCCGGGTAAGATTCGTCAAAGGGCCCGCAATCTTTGAGAATCCTTTGATGAACCGTCTGTAATAACCGGCTAACCCCAGAAAATTGCGCACTTCTGTCGGTGTCGTGGTCTTTCCCCACTCCCTCACCGCCGATACTTTACTTGGATCCACCGTAATACCCCGGTATGACACCACGTGGCCAAGAAACTGAACCTCCCGTAAACAAAATCCACACTTACCGAATTTGGCATAGAGATGGTGATCCCGCAATGTCTGTAACACTATACGCAGGTGCTTTGCGTGCTCCTCCTTGATACGCGAGTAGATCAGGATGTCATCAATGAACACGATAACAAACTGATTGAGAAACTCCCTGAAGACTTTTTCTATGAGGTCCATGAACACTGCTGGTGCATTTGTGAGCCCGAATGGCATTACCTTAAACTCGTAAGATCCATATCGCGACAAGAAAGCGGTCTTCGGAACATCCTCCTCTCGGATATGTAATTGATGATACCCTGACCACAAGTCGACCTTAAACTCGTAAGATCCATATCGCGACAAGAGTTTGGCATATTTCAGGGGATTACATGGAGTGTCTATGGAGGAGTGTAGTGGCTAAGATGTTGTCCGAAGAGACCGGATATATGTGGCTTTCCATATTTGACACCATGAAGGGAGGTGTTGTAGTTTTCTAAAGGATGGTTCGGGCTTACTCTTCCATGCAACGCCTTCATAATTCCATCAAAGCAGAGGAAATTTTGGGACCCAATGATGTGGATGATGATGGGGTTAGTTCTTCAGGCAACTGTAGGTAGGATCCCTAGGGAGTTTTACGTGTGAATCTTTTGTATGGTGTTTGGTTATATATCTACTTTTTTTTCTAGTAGTAATTACTTTGGGAAGGTTGTTTAGGCCTAGTTTGGCTTGTTTTTATTTTTTTAGGAAAATAAGGTTAGGTTGGCAGGGGGAAGTTATTTTGACTCCCTATGCCGATATTTGTATTCGTACTGGAATTTCTAATCAACGGAATAAAGAAGATTTTAATTATAATATTATGCCTCTTGATTAGTTTTGAATTTGAATTATCTATACCAATTTTTAAGCCAAACATAATCCTTTTGTTCTCGTAAATGATAAAAGGAATCGTCATTATTGGAGATAAGAAAAGAATAGCATTTGTGAAAAAGAAGGGGGTCGTGATCATGTGAAGCGTATGAGCTGCCTATTTACGTCTAGGGGTTTGGAAAATTTAATTTTTAAAATATTTTTAGAGGATCGAGCCCCGCGTATTTCTGAGTAGATGGAAATGAAGAATGTTTTTTTAATAATAGAAGGGAGATGAGAATAATCATAGCATGACGAGATTTCGGACTAAGGGTAGAATTTCTTGACACAGTCCAGGTTGATAGGACGGGACAATTCTTCCCCATCGAGGTTGGTGAGCGTAGTGATGCCATCGGATAAGATTTTCTTCGTAATGTAGGGGGTGCTCCAATTGGGCTTGAATTTCGCTCATGGGTCCCAAATGGGCTATACAATTTTTTTAAGGGCTAAATCCCCTTCTTGGAGACCATGGTCCTTGACTCTCTTATTAAATGATAGTGATATTCGACTTTGGTACCCTTCTATATGATATAGAGCTTTCAGTCTCCTTTCCTCCAAGTGTGACAAATCATCAATATGAATCTGATACCAATCTTCCTCGCTGACTTTTCTCTCAAGCATGACATATAATGAAGGATTTTCTAACTCAAAAGCGGTCGCCTTAGTAGCTGCTCGAACTGAAGTGTGGTATCCCGAAATGGCATAAGTGATCTGACAGCCCAATCTAGGCAGCTCTGGGACATTTTTCTAATGAATTCTTCGAGCTCCTTGTTGATACCAAATTTAGTCTGCTGACATGGACCACTCAATTATAGACACGTGTCTGCCAACATGGCGATTATATGTACTTCTATTGAGCAACTCAAGATCACCGAGGAACTAAAGAGCCCCGAGCAACTCAAGCGTGTCGAGCAACTTAGGCGATCCGAGCTACATAACGTACAACCCATCCAACTCAAGAGAATCAAGAAAACAACTGCTCATTTAATGCTCATTATTATCATACAGATGTACTGGTCTACTAGATAGCAGCGCGTTGTCCTTTCATTGGTACAGCCTCAAGGCTAAAAATACATTGTAACCTCCTCATTGGAAGGGGACTCAAAATTTCTTGGTAAACCCATTATCGAGAATTCCAAGCTAATAGTCAACAATAACGAAAACAGTGGACGTAGGCCATTCTTTCAAGGCTGAACCACTTTGAAAATCTTTTATCTCATTTATTTTATCTGTGATTGATTAATTAGAGATAATCTAATTTTTTACATCAACAGATTGGTGCCGTCTGTGGGAAACGACTGTAATTATCATTTTTAACCAAAACACATCATCATCAATGGCTGATCATCCGGAATCCAACAATTGAAACGCTGGTATCCCTCCAAATCCTCCATCTACTCCTCCAAATGTCCAAGATCTGGCTGGTATAATGGCTAATTTGGCCCAGGTCCAGATGGCCATGCAAGAGACCATGCGATAACTCATGCAAACTATCCATGGTGGAGCGTCGGCCCAGTCAGGACAATGAAGCATTCAGAGAAACACCTGGTTACATTCTTCACAAACTAGGAAAACGTTATTCCCAGAGGAATATCGATCCAGACGCACCGATACATATTATACTGAGAGATCTAACGATCCTTCTTATCAACCTGGTTGGACTTCCTCAGTACAAGCAACAGACTCTCAGCGAAACATCACTCTCTCTCCAGAAAGAACTAGGGCTCTAAACAGATTGAGTAGAATCTCTCCTTTTGATCGTTTGGGCCCTAGGAGGAATATAAGCCCTCCTAGGATTGCGTCGAGGAACTCTCCACGACCATCCGATCTAAGGGAAGGCTCTTACCAATCACGACCAACTGCTCGTAATGAAAGATCCCAAGAAGAAAATTCAGCGCGATCAATTTCTCAAACCAATAGGATCGAGGAAGGAAATGATGCATGGAAGGGATCTATTCAGAGGTTGGAAGATGGATTAGGGGAAATGGCTAGGGCCAAGAATCCTTTACAAAGGACTTTTGTTCAAGGGACACCCTTTGTACAGGTGATTGTGGATTTTCCAACACCATCAAAATTCAAAGCTCCAATGGTAACGCCTAAATATGATGGAAAATTAACATTGTCCTCCATATAGAACAATACCAAGCTGCTGCCGATATCTATGCAGTTCCAGATGAGATGAGATGCAGGGAATTTTCAGGAACTCTTATCGAATCTGCTCAAATATGGTACAACAATCTTCCTCAATGAAAGATCATGACTTTCTTTCAACTGACAGAGCTCTGTATTGGGAACTTCTATTTTGGACCAAAACCAGTCAAACGAGTACCACACTTATTGAGTGTTAGACAAAAGGCATGTGAAAGCACCAGGGATTACATTACTCATTTCAATAATGAGAAACTCTAAGTAATTGATTACGAGGAGAAGACAATAATTACTACTCGGATGAGTGGACTGTTGCCAGATAAATTGTACTACACTCTAGCCAAAGACCCGCCTAGAACCATGGAAGAACTAATGGAAAAGGAAGCGAAGATTATGAATGCCAAGGAAGCTATGGTTGCGAAGAAGAATATGGACACTAAGGAGACCAAGGTTGAGAAGAAGGAGCAGAACAATGGTGGCAACAAGCAATTAAAAGCAAAGCAAGCATTGGAACAGTTGAAGAAATTTGGAAACTATACTCCTTTGAAGGTAGATATAAACCACATTTTGGAAGAGATCAAGAACAGTGAGGAGCTAAACTGGCCTGAAAAAATGAAGGCAGATCCTAATAAGACGAATAAATCCAAATATTGCGAGTTCCATAAGGACCATGGTCACACGACCAAAAACTGCATAGCTCTCCAGAATGAAATTGAAGAGCTCATCAAGCGAGGAAAATTGACCAAGTATGTGGATCGCTGAAATGGTGGAAAGGTCAATGACCGAGCAAGGCAGAGGTCTAGATCTCCTCGACGAGCAAAAGAGGACAAGAAGAGAAGTCATGAAGAAGACCCAAAAGATGATCAAGATGACCCCGATCTCCCCAAAAGACCAAAATAGCCAGAGCGTGAGGTATTTTCAATCCATTTTGGATCATTTGAATGTAATGTTATTACAGGTGGAGATGCAGGAGGTGGAGATATGACTGCTGAGAGAAAATATTACCTCAATGAGGCTCAAGCTTGCTCGTACATTCAGCGAATAAATCTAGTTGAAGATGATTGCCCGAGGAAGGTAAACAAAGACAAGTTGGTCATTGGTTTCTCTAAGAATGACTTGGTAGGTGTACTGTATCCTCATGATGACCCATTGGTAATCAAGATGAGAATGAAAGAAGTGGTGATTTCATGAGTACTAGTGGATAATGGTAGCTCAGAAGATATCATGTTCTATCCATGCTTTGATAGTTTGAATCTGAATATTGCCCAGTTAGAGCCATATCATAGGCCCCTCCTTAGTTTTACTGGTGAAAAGTTTTTTCCACTTGGGACGATCAAGTTGAATATGATATCGGTACATGGCCTGCTTGTCGAACAGAAAGAGTAAGCTTTTTTGTAATGGATAAAAACTTCCTATCGGCTTATAACATCATCATGGGAAGAGTAGGCCTAAAGAAGTTCGAAGCAGTGCATCTACTGTGCATCAATGCTTAAAATTCCCAACTAATTTTGGGGTGGGAGTTGTGAAAGGCGACCAGAAAGTAGCTCGGGAATGCTACTATTCCACCTACTGAGCAGGAGGAGCATGAAGAATCTAGGCAAAAGACTATAACCTATCAAGTAGATGAGATAGGAGATGAAGAGATGAAGAGATTGAAAGATTAGACCCTAGAGATGAGTCTCAACTCGTGAAGGGACAAGTCATGGAAGCTATCGAAAATGTCATTCTGGACGACGAGCATCCTGAAGGAAAAACTCAAATTGGTGCGTCATTTGATGTATCAATAAAATAAGAACTGATAGCATTTCTAAGATGCAGAAAGGAGACTTTTGCATGGATTCATGAAGACATGCTAGGAATAGATCCTAATTTCTTGTATCACGAGCTCAATGTGAACAAACAAATTAAGCTAGTGAAGCAGTGAAGAAGAGTGTTTAGTCCTGAGAAGAATCAAGCTATACAGGAGGAAGTAGAGAAGCTAAAGAAACCTCTTTTATTGAAGATGTCAAATATCCTGATTGGCTAGCAAATGTGGTGATGGTAAAGAAGAAAAATAACAAGTGGATGATGTGTGTAGACTTCACTGATCTTAATAAGGCATCCCCAAAGGATCATTTTCCTTTTTTCCGAATCGATCAACTGGTGGATGCTCCCTCGGGGCACGAATTATTGAGTTTCATGGATGCTTATTCTGGTTACAATCAGATTAAGATGAAGCCTGAGGACAGGGAGAGTACCTATTTTTCACCCTAAGGGGAACTTATTGTTATAATGTTATGCCTTTTGGGCTTAAAAATGCAGGTGCCACATATCAGCTGCTGATGAATAAGGTGTTTGCAGAGAAAATCAGTCATAACATGGAGGTTTATGTTGATGACATGCTTACGAAGTGCAAGAAAGATATTGATAATCTAATTGACTTAGGTCAGACCTTTGATCAACTAGAGAAATATCAAATGAAGTTGAATCCTACCAAATGCATATTCGAAGTACGAGAAGGCATGTTTCTCGGGTATATTGTCAACCAACGAGGTATTGAAGCGAACCCTGTAAAGATCAAGGCTCTATTGGAGCTACGATCTCCAACTACAATAAAGGAAGTGCAAAGTCTCACAGGGCGAGTTGCATCACTTAATAGATTTGTGTCACGAGCAACTGATAGATGTCTCCCATTCTTCAAAACACTCCAAAAAAACGTTTGAGTGGAATGATGAATGCGAGGAGGACTTTCAAGAATTGAAGAAATATCTGGGGACATCTCCATTGTTGTCCAAACCAGTGACGGGAGAAAGATTGTACTTGTATCTGGCAGTATCAGAGAATACAGTTAGCTCATCATTAATAAGATTGGAGAATGGAGTATAAAATCTAGTCTATTATACCAGCAAAGCCTTCCAAGGAGCAGAAGTCAGATATCCAAGACTGGAAAAGTTGGCACTAACACGAATTGAAGCAAGAAGAAGGATGAGGCCATACTTCCAAGCTCATACTATAGTTGTGTATACAGATATGCCGTAAAGGCAAGCTCTGCACAAACCAGAGAAATCAGGAAGGTTAATGTATTGGGCAGTAGAACTGGGAGAATATGATATAATTTATGAGCCTAGATCATCGTTCAAGGGGCAGGCGGTAGTGGATTTTATCGCAGAGTTTACTCAAGAGTATACCCCCGACGAGCAAGAGTTGAATATGAACCAACCTGTGGATGTTACATGATTATAAAATTTAAACCCCAATCAACTTACGTCGGTGGACGAGCAACGAAGAGCGCTGGAGGAGATTAAAAGGAAGCATCGAATATTCCACCGTGTAACTCTGTCCAGCCAAGAGTTTGATAATGAGATTACCAGTGACACTAATTAATCGTGATATTATGAAAAAATATTTTTTAATTTTAATTTTAATAATTTTTTTTTGATTTTAAATAAAAAATTATTTTTTATATTAATTGAAAAAACAATTTTTTTAAAATAAAAAATGGTTTTTTTAATGTAAAATTATTTTTTTAATATAAAAAACTGTTTTTATAGTAAAAGTTAAAAGCAAAACAGTAAGAAACTTGAAAAAAAAAGAATAGACAATGCGGTCGCTGGGCGGTACAAACCGGTGGGACATATAGCTTTTCTCAAAATAAAATTATGTATCGTACTGTATAATGTAGTGTTTTAATTGTGTCATTTTCGTGTTCCATAAAAAAAGAAAAAACAGTGAGGATGAGTGTAAAGAAGTGTGAATTGTATTTTTTTTTTACTTAAGTTGTTTTTGTTATAAATTAACATGATAGTTAAAAGTAAAGTATACTAAATATGTAAATATTTTTCGGCCATTGTTTCGGCAAAAAAATTAAATGGTGTTGAAAAAGTTTTGTAATGTTTACGTTGTTAAAGCACACGCCCAATCAAAGGGATACCGTTCTTTTGCATAAATGATAATGTGGATTTGTGTCAAATGTTTTTTCATACCTTCCCTTTTAAGATAGAAAGAAACTTGAATAGCTTATTGTACTCACTCTTAAGACACATAAATGATAATGTGGATTCGTGTCAACTGTTCTTTCATGTCCTCCCTTTTAAGATATAAAAACTCTTGAATAACTTATTCTACTCACTCTTGAGAGCAACATGAGATGGCCTAAAGGAGATCCATCACTCTCCAAAACAATATAGTCCATCAAATTCATGGATATATCTATATTTTTGTATTATATATATGATTTTGCAGTGAGTCTTTTAATTATCAATAAACAGTAATAGGTCCTTTAACAATTAACAAGAGTGGTATGCAAATGTCATAGATGGCCCTATTAATATAAGAAAATAAGAATATATACATTTTAATTTAATGGTTAAAGTAAATATAATCTATAAAAACTTAATGAGTCCCAATAATTTTTTTTATTTATTACCGTGCCATCGGCACGGGTACACCCTAGTATATATATATATATATATATATGTATGTGTCTGTATGTATTTTTTCAAGAATACACACAGACATACACATACATACATAATACGCACACACACATACATGTATACATTATACATATATATTATAAACATGTACATACACAATACACATATATACACATAGAAATAGCCACATACAAACATAGAAATACACATACATACACACATAGAAATACACACACACGTATATGAAAACATAACAAAGTATTACCTTTGAGATTAAGAGAGAGCTTGAGTGAAAAACTTGAGATTGAATTAAGAGAGAGCGGAAATTTCCATAGGGAGGGAAACTTGAGAGGGTTTAGAAATTTTTGAGGGAAAATGAAAAACACATTTAGGGAGTTAAGTATAAAGACACTAGTCATGACCCTCATCCCTGGCCACATGCCATGACCCCTTTAAAGTTTAACATGTCAGCATGGAAATAAGATGATGGTCATGGCCCAAAGTCGTTACTCCATTCATAGGATGGCCAAGGTCCAAAGCCGTGACAAGGTCAGTGTGTATTTTGATTTATGGTCATAAACTTGATCGTGAACCCATCTGCCACGAGACTTGGAGGGAACCTTGGCACCATAATGGTCATCCACATATGACAACAATGGTCTGTGACGCATACTAGTCTTGGACTTGGTCCGTAACTACTTGAAAGATGATCCATGGCCAGATTGGGTCATCAACTTGGTCACGCCAACTTTGGATCTAGTCACGGCTGTCATGGCTATTGGTAGTGTCCCCCTTACTGTGACCATTCGAAGGATTTGCTATAGCTTTTGTCAACGATGTTGGAGTCATCAATTGCTTATATGTAAATGTCATGCTTATTTATGGGCAAAGTCTCAAATATGCAAATGAAAGTGAGAGGTTTATATCATCAAACTTGTATATGAAGAATCTTGGGGAAGCTGATGTGATTCTAGGAATCAAAATAGTAAGAAAAGATAATACAATAATATTATTCAATAATATTATATTGAGAAGGTTCTTAATAAATGTAATCATTATGAACATAAGGTATTAACCACACTAGTTGATGTTAGTTTCCATCTAATGGAAAATAATGGACGTACTATGTTTAAACCTAGTGTCATTAGCAGTTTTATGCACGCAATATATTGCACTTCACCAGACATTACCTATGTGGTAGATATACTATCTAGATTTACATGTAATCCATGACTACAACATTCAATTAGATTACTTAGGTTTCTGAAGAAGATTATGGATTGCAACTTACATTGGGTAGGATATCTATCTATACAAGGATTCTAGTTGAAATAACATCGAATCAAAATCCAAGTCCACAATTGGTTGGATATTTACTCCAGGATGATCGTCTACTTCTCGGGTATCCAATAAATAAACGTGTGTGTCTGATTCAACAATGCAATCATAATTCATAGCCCTAGAGGATGCAAGTAAAGAAACCAAATGTCTTAAAAACTTATTATTCGATATTACTTTATAGAAAAAATCATATCATGCTATTATGATTAATTATAATTACCAAGAGACAATATAAAAGGTTCCCAGCAAAACTTGTAATGGAAAATCTAGACACATAAATATAAGATATTAAATTTTGAGGCATTTAATCAAAGAAGGAGTAATTGAAGTTGAATTTGTTGAAACAAACAAGAATGTAGTAAATCCTCCGACTAAAGGTATTGTTAAAGAAATGATATGTTTAAAATCAAAATTAATGGGACAATGGACTATAAAATAAACTTATTGTACTTAATGGGAACCCAACTACAGACAAAATTTAATGTGGTACTAGAAAGTTAAATAATAGTTATCGAACACTAGGAACTTATATGTAAAAGTCCATTCCTATATGCCTAGTGTTGGTATTCAATGTGATTGATGATGAAGTTTACTTCTTAATAAATCATATAAATATGACTTGTAGAATCACTCAAGTTAATTTACATATATGAGTGATGAAAGTATGGCCACTTTCTTGGGAACTAAGAAAGATCCTAAAGCACACATGAAATATGGATAAGCACAAGGCCATAAATGAGTGTGCTAATAAAACAATCTTCAACATAAAGATAAATCGGTATGTGTAATGGTTTTGTTAATGTAAAAGGGTCCTTTATTCAATATACATTCACCACCACACCTTGATGATGCTATGAATCATTTTTGCTAAGTGGAAGTTCAAGTCCGAAAGACACGTATCATTTACATACTAGATTTTTGCATTAATGCCAAAAGGTCACTTACCGTCGATATACTCGGGTATCTTCAATTCCTTATATCCAAAGTCTTTTTCTTATTTATGTATAATTTGAAATGGTGGGAGATTGTTGGAATTTTTAAATTTTAATTTCTTATTAATATTATATAATTTAGTTTATTTTGGGAATATAATTTAATATTAATATAAGGTATGCGAGTTATTTAATTCGTGGATTTTGTATTGGGTCTTCTTGTAGGAAGAGAGCTAAATAAAATGTATTTAAAGTAGGCATGTGTGGTTAAAATGTCCCACATAGAAACATTATAAGAAAGTGAAAGGGTATATAACTAAAAGATGACAATTAATCATCCAGTCAAGGAGATTATCATACGGTGCTTTGCGGTGTTGCAAATCTCCACCAATCCCGACGTGGCGTGCGCGATTACGTGATTGGACAACTTAAGGAACATTCGGTGCTTTGATGGAACACGTGGTACTTTACATGTACGCATCGACACTAGGAGCGTGGGAATATAATGTTTTGTAATGTCAAAGACAACCAAATCTGGAGCATAAGATCGAAAGAACTCTGAAGAGACATGATTCAACAACTACTGAGTTGCTCACTTGAAAGGAGGTGATTGTTCATTAACAACCACCCAAAATGGATATAAAAAGAGTTCTAGACATCTATTTTGGAAACCAAAATTTGCCTTGTTTTGCTACCTCTATCCTCTACCTTTTTTCATTATCATATTAACACTTGAGAGTTTTCTTGGTTTGATAAAGCAATCACAGTTTTCATCAAATAAGTAACATCACTGCATTCTATCTTGAAGGAAAATTTATACTACAAACTCCACTATGTACTCCCGATTTTCATCCAGAGGAGGATAATTATTTCCTAAAATAAAATTATTCCTAGAACATGCCTTGTAGTAACTTGGATTCATAAATTATTTTATTATTATTCCTTCATAAATATATAACATCAATTGCCTAGGTGTATGGTCTATAATTGGATAAGAAACAACGAATGACTAATAATATTCTCTCCATTATCCCCAAAATAGTATACATAAGTTTTCATTGCATACTATTAATGTACTAAGTGAACTCAATGTGTAATGGAAAAGCTGTAAGAGGGATGACTTACTATTTTATCCACCTGCAACATTCTTAGGAAATTATGCATATGGTAAATTATTAATGTATTATTGTCGTCTATGGGTATATGTGATTCCAAAATGATTGTTTTAAGTAACAAGTATATATCCCAATAAAAACTAACATGTCCCTATATTTTGAATTCTAATAGTAATTTTGATCATCATAGTTTAAGACCCAATTTGAATATTTCCATAGACAAATATCATATCTTTATTCAAATTACCATAAGTAGCTTATTCTTAAACATATTATCAATATCCCTCCATAACCATTATCTTATAATAATTACTTATGTTTCAAATCAATAGCAATATACTACTCAAATATTTGAACATGACAAAGAACTGTTCCTTTTGCCTACACGGTGCTTATGTTTGTAAATTTTACCAAAACACAATATATAGATTAATAAAGAGAGAATAAGTTATGATTGAGTTCTAAGAAATACTTTAAAATATTTCAATTTTGTCCTTGACCTACCCCTACCTATCATGGCTGGTGGTAAAGGCACTCAAAAGATATCTCAATAACACCGCAATACCATTTTTTAATATTTGATGTACAATGTATTTTATGTATTGTGTGATGTTATGAAGAAATTTTTGGATTGTCTTTAGCACCACCTGTCTATTATTGAAAAAACATATGACTCTCAAAAAGACGATGAAAGGTTATGTAATTGAAAAATATAAGGTTTTTTTCTACATTAATACATTACTAATTATAGATTATAGACTTCAATAAACCTTGATCAATTTATTAGACTTAAATATATTTTGCATTTTTAAATGACATTTTTGGTCACTAATGTCACCAAGGATCACTTTTAGTGATGAAATGTTCACATTTTGTATTCCCCTGGTTACTTATATTCTTTCACCTACCTCACTGTTTAAAACAAGTTGCAGATTGGTATTTATTTTTTAAAGTGTAATCTACAGATGTTTAATGTTTCTTTGTGGATAGTAATGAGTACAAAACTCTAATATTCGCAAGAAATGATTTTAAGGAAGTACTCACTAAACCACTCTTTCAAAACACTTAAAGAAGACCAATATATAAAATACTGCACTCAAACTAAGATACAAATGCTAATTGCCTTATTATTTTACTTCTTCTTGGATGATTATACAAGCATAGGACATGGGGTATTTATATCATATCAAATACATTTTAGGCCACACATTAACAATGTAAGGAAAAATTACAACCACACCTTTCTACCTAACACACTAATTTATCACTAGTTAAATATAGGTAAGCAATGATATAACACACACTAATTTACCACTAGTGAAATATAGGTAAGAAATGACATCATATGGGTTGTGATCTTGAAACATAATACTCCTCCTCAACATCTACTCTCATTCCTTTCACCATGCCGAACTGGCGACGAAAGTTTTCAAACTTGCTTGTCGTCAAACCTTTTGTGAACAAAACAGTAATTTGATCATCTGTCTTGATCTATTTCATCTCAATCTCTTCTTCAAGAACCGTTTCTCTATAAAATGATAGTGCACTTCCACATGTTTAGTTCTTGCATGAAAAATTGTATTCTTCGCCAAACGAACTACCGACTAGTTGCCACAATACAACGGAACTACATAGTCTAGTGGTTGATGTAGATTGTTCATCAACTGTAACAACCACATACTCTCTTGAGCTTCCATTGTTGCTGCTATATATTCGTCTTCCGTAGTTGACAAAGATACCGTTGGTTGTCTCTTACTACACAAAGAAATTTCTCCAGATCCAAGCTTGAATACGTACCTGGTAGTTGATCGGCGAGTGTTGTGATCACCTCCATAGTCAACGTCACATTAGCCAAATAACTTGAAATCTTCACCTTTCTTGTATAAAATACCATAGTTAGTTGTACTCCACACATATCTCAATATTTGCCAAACTTCTTATAAATGAGACTTCTTTGGATTTTTCATGTACCAACTCATCACACCAGCTGCATAAGAAATGTTAGGTCGAGTCAAGGTTAGGTAGATCAGACTACCTACTAATTATCGATACATCTTGCCATCTTCCAAATATTTTCTTTCATGTGGACACAACTTGCCATTTGGTTCCATTGGTGTCGATATTGGCTTCCATTCGTGCATCCTGAAATTCTTCAATAAATCTTTGGAATAATTTTACTGACAAAGAAATATTCCTTCTTGTGTATGATAAACCTCTAGACCTAGAAAGTTCTTGAGTTGTCCAAGTTCCTTCTTCTGGAAAAGAACCGATAAATTCCCCTTTGTTTGAAGAATTTCTACCTCATCATCACCGGTTATGATCAAATCATCCACGTTTACTAGTATAATAGATAACTTTCCTCCACTGGCTTTGAGAAACATGCTAGAATATGCAGGTGTTACTCAATAACCACTTTGAGTTATAATTTTAATAATCTTACCATACCACGCCCTTGGTGTCTATTTCAATCCATAGAGTGACTTTCACAACATACACACATACTCAGGATGATCATGATTATGAAAACCCATTGGTTGAATCATGTAGGTCTCCCAATTTAACTCCCCATGAAGAAATGCATTCTTCACATCCATTTGCCACAAGTTCCAGTCTTTGTTGGCTGTAAGTGCAAGTAGGGATCGTACAGTTGTAAGCTTTGCCACTGGATTAAATGTTTCATCATAGTCTAGTCCATATTTCTGAGAGAACCCTCGAGCCACCAGTCGAGCTTCGTATCTCTCAATTTATTCATATGGATAATGCTTTATCTTGTAAACCCATTTACATGATATGGCTTACACATCTCTTGGCTTTGGCAAGAGATCCCATGTCAGATTTTGCTATAGTGCAATGATTTCTTCTTTAATAGAATTAATCCACTCAGAATTCTGGGATGCTTCTTCATAGGTATCAGGTTCTTTTACACTTAATTCTTCTTCTATGGCTATGTTGGCATATTTAGGATTTGTCTTTCTGATTCTTATTGACCTCCTGAGTTGTGATTGTGGAGTTGATACTTTCGTTTCACTAGGTCCACCTTCTTCATCTGGTTGGTAATATACACAATTTTTCCAAGGATTCTGAGTTACTTCTTGCTTGAGATTATCATCATCATATGAATCTTCATCTTCGTGTGAGCTTGATAAGATTTGAGGAGTCTATTCTCCCATTTTCTGTTGCACCTTCTCTTCAAATTCCTTTAAGTTTGATAACACCTCTTTTTCTGTTGACCACCAAGAAGATGCTTCATCAAACACCACATCTTGTGACGTGTAACATCTTCCAATCATAGGATCGCGACATTTCCACCCATTCCTCTGGTTTTCGTATCCCACAAATATACATCAGACGACTTTCTTATCAAACTTGCTACATAAATTGTTAATAACAAATACATAGCATACAAAGTTGAATACTCAAAAGTAACTAACCGTAGGTTTCATGTCCCAAAATTTCTCAAAGGGTGAAACAAAGTCTAACCTTGGTTGACGAAGTTTGTTAGTCACATGGGTTGCAGTTCTCATAGCTTCAGCCTAAAATCTTCCTAGTACATTCTTAGTATGTATCATACTTTGACAAACTTCGGCAAGATGTCGATTCTTTCTCTCATCTAGTCCATTCTGTTGGGGGGGGGGGGGGGTGCTAGCACAAGTAAATTTATAACGTATTCTATAGTCTCATAGATACTGGAAAAACTCATTCGAAGTATATTCTACTCCATTATCTGTGCGTAGACAAATAATCTTCTTCCCCACTTCTCCTTCAATCGTCTCTCTGAATTCTTCAAACTTTGAGAACATGTGAGATTTTTCTTTCATAAAGAAAACCCACACATACCTGGAGAATTCATCAATAAATAATACCATATACCGCATCCCACCAACTGATGGTTGCATGACTAGTTCGAACACATCAAATTGAACTAACTCTAATGGTTCCTTTGCTCTAAACTTTGATTCCTCGTATGGTAATTGATGTGATTTACCATACTTGCATCCCGCACATACCGTGTCTGTTCTCACGTCAAATTAATGAAGCCCCTTAAGCATCTACTTCTTCATCAACACTCTTAGCTTAGAATAGCTAACATGCCTAATCGCATGTGCCATAAATCCTATATCTTGTTTTTCTTATCTTATCTACATACACAGATTCTACTGACATCACGTAGACTAGCTCTAATCCCCGTCCTTCCATTGTTGGCATTCCTGACATATCGAGGTCTTGATATACCTTCACATATCTGGGACCAAAATAGACAAAAGGGCCTGATGATGTGAATTGTGCCACTGAAAGTAGATTTTTCCTTATACCCAAAACATGGTAGACATTTTGAAGAAGTACCTGGTTAGAACTGTATTGAGGTGCTACTACCATCTTACCGATATGAGCTATTGGTATCCTTAAGTTATTGGTTCTTACCATAACTCTATTTCCCTTGTATTTGATCAGGCTCTATAACTTCTATTTATCACTCCTCATGTGATTTGAGAAACCTGAGTCGACAATCCAGTCATTCTCGTAGTCGATCCTCTCAACTCTCGAGACTAAAAGAGCTAACTCCTCATCTTCCACAACAAAAGATGGTTCATCATACCAATCATCTTTGCTTCTCTCCTTTGAATTGGAAGTAGCAGCATTGCTCTCAGTGGGCCTTTTGTTGGACTAACAATATTTTTCCATATGTCCTTTCTTGTTGCAATTGTAACATTTTCCCTCAAATATTTTACCATAGACTTAATTTTTTGAAGCTCCCACTGGACGAGAACCTCCCTCTCCTTGATGGCTTTTGATCTTGTCATTATCCATTTTATATCCGCCTCTAACGTTATGCTTGAAGTATCCTTTACTTTTATTAGTGTATATCGCTTACAACTCACCCTTCAGTGAGACTCCTCCCATTTGCTTAGCCATAGTTTCTTGACTGGAAAGAAAATTTTCGAACTCAACAAGTGATGGTTGAGTCGGCCAACCTTGTACAGCAGTAACAAAACTTCGGTATTCGGGCCTCAATCCGTGGATAATTATTATTTTCATCCTATTTTCACCAGTAGCAGCTGTTGGATATAAATTTGAAATTTCATGTCATATTTTCTTCACCTTTTGAAAGTACTTGGTGATTGTCATGTCGTGTTGCTCCATCGATAGTAGCTCGTTCTCGAGAAGTTGTAGTCATGTGTCGTTCTTCTTTGAAAAAAGTGTAGTGAAAGTTTCCCATGCTTCTTTTGGTGTTTTCGCATCCCGGATGTGGTCCAATATTTATTCTTCAATTGTGGTCTTTAAGGCAAACATCTCTTTTCCCACTTTAATCTTCCACTTTTGCAAAGTGCCATTAGCGTCATCTACCTCCGGTTGTATAACTTCACTACCGCCAATGACCTCCCAATGGTCTTGCTTGCATATAAGATGCCATACATGTCTCCCACGTATTGTAATTTTGGTGGTTGAGCTTCTTGATTCCTCCAACTACTCGAAGATCACCCATCGTGTCGGTAATTTTTTTTGATAATACCAAACAAGCCTGATTTCATGATACAAACTTGTAGAATAAAAATTTCTCATGACTCAAGAAAACTCACTCCAAAAATACTGGTAGACGACAGTCCTTCTCTGATACCAATTATTGACAATAACGAGTACAAAACTCTAATATTCGCAAGAAATGATTATAAGGAAGTACTCACTAAACCACTCTTTCAAAACACTTAAACAAGACCAGCTTATAAAATACTAGACTCAAACTAAGATACAAATGCTAATTGCCTTTTTGTTTTACTTCTTCTTAGATGATTATATAAGCATAAACATGGGGTATTTATATCATGGAAAATACATTTTAGGCCACACATTAAACAAGTAAGGAAAAATTACAACCACACCTTTCTACCTAACACACACTAATTTATCACTAGTGAAATGTTGGTAAGCAATGATATAACACACACTAATTTACCACTAGTGCAATCTAGGTAAGCAATGACATCATATGGGTTGTGATGTTGAAACTTAATATTCTTAAATATACAAATAAGAGAAGAAGTATTTCCTTAATATCTGCAACAACACTATATAAGAATTGAATACATTTGGAATTCAAACGTTCCTTGATATCAACAACAATAGTTCCAGTCTTAACAGTGTCAATTGGGTGATATTGGCACGCTGTTTAGTTTTATTATTGGAGTTGGGGTCAATATGCCTCTCCAAGTATATGATGGTCTTGAAGAGACCATTAACTTGTCCCAAGTAAAGAAGAATTTGGCTGGGGATATCCTTTTGTGAAGATATCGTCTAGTTGATCATTCGTTCAAATAAGCCGAACTTGTATGTTTTAATTGGTGAGGGGGTCTCATACAAAATGAAAGTCAATTTCCACAAGTTCGGTGTGGGGATAAAAGACTGGATTGGATAAAAGATATGTATCACTAAGGTTATCACACCCAAGAATGGGCCACATACATGGTGAAATTCCAAGTTCAGTTAGTAAGGAGCGGAGCTAGATTATTTCAGTAAATGCACCGACCATTACATTGTATTCAACTTTGTTGAGGAGAGAGAAATAGTTTTATTCTTATGGGATTTACATGAGATAAGGTGGAGCTGAAGTAGATGGTAAATCCACCATGGATTTATGGTCATCAATGTAACCCACCAAACTAGAGTCACTGAAATCTTGTAGTTCAAGGCAAGGTGATTTGGTGAGATAAAGACCATAAGCAACGATATGATTGAGATAACGAAGTATACATTTCATTAGAGAAAAATGATTGCTAGTGGGGGTATGCATGAATTGATAAGACTTGTTAACGGAAAAGGTAATGTCGAGAGGTATGAGAGTGACATATTTGAGGGCTCCAACAAATTGATAGTATGGGGTAGGTTCCGGAAGAGAGGTTCCATCATTTTTAGAGATTTTAGAATTTGTGGGAATGGGAGTTGAAATAGTTTGGATTGGGTCATTTCGTGTCACTAGATGAGGTCATGAATATAGGTTTGTTGAGAAATAAGGAGACCTTTGGATGTGGGAATGACTTCGATGTCGAGAAAATAGTGAAGGCGACCCAAATTTTTAGAGAAAATTGATGACTTACGGATGATATGCGAGAATAAATAGTGGTGGGATCATTACCAGTGATGAGAATGTAATAAACATAGATAAGTAGATAGATAATATGACCACTAGAGTTATAGATAAATAGAGAAGAATCCATTTTGGAACAGATTTTTTTTTGAGTGATCATGAATGGGGTAAGACAATGAAATCAAGATCATGGAGCTTAGTTTAGACCGTAAAAGGAGCGATGGATCTTATACACAAAATGATAACGACTAGGATCTTTGTATCTAGGATGTAAGTACATAAAGACGTCCATATTGAGATTTCCATATTGGAAGGTGTTATTAACGTCGAGTTGGAAGGTAGATTTACCCCTACAGACTACAATGGAGACTACATTTAGGATGGTGTTATTTTAAGAACGGGGTTAAAAGTCTCTGAGAAATCATCATCATATTGTTGATGAAAACACTTGGCCACAAAATGAGTCTTGTTATGGTCCATGAAACCATTGAATTTATGTTTAATATGGTAGATTCATTTTCATACAATTACGTTCATAGGTGGTGTCGTGGTAATAAGAGACCACGTATGACTTTGGATTAGAGCATTGAGTTCTTGGTGTGGAATGATGCCATTTCGGGTCTTTATTCAAAGTGGTGAAGCGAGTGCATTCAGTAAATTAAAAAGTGGTATTATTAGCAGTGGGATAAGGATGGTGGGGGTATTCACTGTTAGAGCGAAGAGTCATGGGATGATCAGCTTTAGTATTGGAATGGGGGATATGGGGGAAATACACCACGAGTAGCAGTTCTGGTAGTGGTTTTGGGAGTTAAAGGACCAAGGACAAGATGAAGTTGCGTAGGTGGACAATGGTGATATTATGGGAGTAGTGTGGGTACTGCTAGTGTAGTGTAGATAATAGGGTATGGTCTAGAAGGCGGGGAAACTCGGTGGGTAAGGTGGTAAAGAGGATTGCTAAGATCAAATATTTGATTGATATCATGTGTACTAGTGTAGGTGGTGTCCTTGGGAGGTAGATGGGAGGATGGGAGGGACACAATAGTGTTTAATGAAGTGAAAGAGAGAATAGATGATGCAGTTGAATAGGTGAAGATGCCCATTAGTGGGGAGTGGGGAAGGAGGAGGAGGAGATGGGTGAAAGGGGGAGAGTAAATTAAAATTGGGATTCATCAAAGTTAACATGACGAGCATTGTAGATAAGATTGGTTTGGAGAGTCATGCAACAATAATCATAGTGATTCAGGGTGTAACCTAAAAATGCAAAAGACTGAGAATAGTAAGCAATCTTTTAGAGATTGTAGGGGTGAAGGTATGATAAAAAAAATATAACCAAACGTTTTAAAAAATTATAATTGGGATTAGTAGAGTAAACAATTAGGAATGTGGATTTATTTGCAAGGGATCGAGATGGAATGAGATTAATGAGGAAAATAAAATTTTCAAATGCATTGTTTCAATAATTTTGTGGAATGGAGGCAGGTGCCATGAGTGAAACCCAATTTTAATAATATGGCTATGGCATCGTTCATAAAAAACAACTTGCTCGTGAATGCGCATATGAGAGTAACAATTATTTATTCCCAAAATTAAAAAAAGAATTTAGTTTGTGTAATTCACCACTACAATCGGTTTGGACATTTTTTATTTTCGTGTTAAATAGTCGTTCAACCAATTTTTTAAAGTTAAGAAAAATTAAGTACACATCAGATTTGCGAGTCATAGGAATGAACCAAATATAACTTTAATAATGTTGAACAAATATTATAAACTATTGATTACCATCATAGGACATAATGGGGTAAGGACCCCATTCATAAAAAAAAATTAACCGCAATAAAGAAGACAAAATGTTGATGCGACTCGACACATGTTGTCTTCAGTACTTTCCCATTTCTCAAAATATACACACTTTATTTTGACTTGAAAAAAATGCATGGATGTTGATTTTGTTGAAGAATCTGATGAGAACTTGTCAGCATGGAGGAAACTTAGATATGTGCACATAGATTGAGGAGAAGCTTCCAGGGAGAACATGTAAAGACCATCCTTATTCTTTACGTAGAGAAGGGATGTCTTTGTATTGATATCCTACACAACATAATAGATTAGATGAGACTAAACATAAACATCATTGTCACAAGTGTATTGATGAATAAATAGAATATATGTAGAAATAGTAGGAACATGTAATAAATTAATAGGTTGAAAATTATATGTAAGAGTAATGAGAGATGAGGTACCAATGTGAGATATCAAAAGAATCTTACAATTCCCGATGTGGAGAGTTTCAGGACCATGCTAGTCAATCGGGTGACATAGGTCTTTCAAGTTAGGTGTGACATGATGAGTTGTCCCAATGTCTAGAAAACAGATTGGATAAGATGATGGGATGGGGAGCATGACAGGTTATGAGGATAGAGTATAGGTAGGGTTAATGAAAGGAATAGTGGGGGTTCATGGGTTAAGAAGGCGAGGGTAGGTGAAATTCGTATGGTCTGTAATGGAGAAAAATTGAAAAGGAGTATAAGTGTCCTATGGATATGGGTGTGGACAATAAAAAATTAGAACGACCACGGACTCGACCTCTACTGTGGTGAGAACCACCATAATAATCGTATGAGTTATTAGAGGAGGCATAATTATTAGAGGGTAGGGTGTAGTTAGGGAGGTATAAATATTAGTGTTATTATGGGTGATGTTATTAGTTGTGGGAGTGCTCAAGTTAGTGGATTATTAGGATGTGAGTGAGAGGGAAGAAAAACAATTGTTGCGAATAAATTCGTGTTTGAGTAAGATTGAGTTAAGTTTAGCAAATGTGACAGGTGTGGGCGAGCAGTAAGTGTAGTAATAAGGGGTTTGAAATCATCTCGAAGGCCCTTGAAATTATGAATGTTAAGTTTAGCATTAGAGAGAAGTTTGTTGGCCGCACCGAGTTTTTCCAAGAGAGATTTTATTTCTTCATGGATTTAGAAACTGATTCATCACCTTGGCTGAGTTTATGAAGTTAAAGGTAAAGCTTAAGGAATAGGGGTTTCAAAGGTATATGAGAGTGCATTTGAGTTTTTCACATATTTGATGGGAGGTTTATTAGCCTAAGATTAATTATGTGGTTTCGCTAGTGAGAGACGGAATTAACATTCTCATAATGATTTTGTATTGTTGTTTTCATATATGAGCAAAGAAAGCATCATATGGACAAGGGTGAGATACATTCAAAAATTGCATGAGTTATTAGCCAATAAGTAAGGAACCCATCTCCATTTTACAGTATAAATAGTTTCTATGGGAGATTTTTATAGAGAGATGTTAGTTTATTCAATTAATATGAAAGGGGGGTTGGGTGGGGTAAATGTTTGTAGAGATAGAGTCAAACAAGACATTTTCCACAGTTGGCTCTGATACCATAATAATCAAAGAGATAGTATAAGAGAAATTGAAGATTGGTATATGTAATTTAAGAGAACATGAATATTGGTATACTTTTTTCATAGAGTTATCTACAGATCTTTAAGTTTCTTAAATATTCAAATAAGAGAAACAATAGTTCCTTAATATTTGCAACAACACTCGATGAGAATTTAACATGTTTGGAATTCAGTCGTTCATTCATATTAGCAACAACAGTTCCAGTTCTGACAATTTCAATCAGGTGAGATTTACTGGTTGTTCAGATGAGTTGTTCGAGTTTTGGTTTATTTGAGAAGCAAAGGATTAGTCAACTCCTCTAGTTCCTTACATAACCAACATCTACTAGGCATCCCTATTCCCCCTCTTTTATAGCCATACTATTGTCAAAATAGCTTGTCGGTCAGCGGTCCATATGCAAATATTTTATTGACTTTAATTTTGGCTAGTGTAAAAAAATAGTCATTGTAATGAATTTCAAAGAAAATTTTTACGCGTGGTAGAGAACTTCGGTAATTTTTTTAATGAAATGCTTGTTTCATTTCAACACTATGGAATGTGCAATTAAACAATGGTCTATGATGTGTTTTTCGCGAATGAAAATATACTTTTCTAAATGTTGTTTTATGGAAATTACTTGCTGGAAATGATGACCCCCAATTTTTAAAATCTTCTAAAAATATAATTTCCTTTTAAAGATGCGGAATAAGGATGGCTCAACACAACATACACAACCAATGTATTTTATTTTCTTTCAAATTAAAATAAACAAAACACAAAGTGAATTTTAAATTAGACAACACGAACTTTTCACTTAAACCTAACTAATTCAACTCGAGTCCTAGAATTTGCCTAAACCATATTTTCAGTATTACCAAGTTAGCCCAAACCAATTTAAACAAATTGAATGATGACTTGAATTAAATTAATATCAAATTTACCCAAAATATTATTTAGCACCAAATTAAACAAGTAGTGGTATAAACCAAATGTTATCTTTCTACCTAAGTATGCATCTAAGGTGAATTTTGGGAAATATAAAAGAAACAAATAGCCACTACGCCACAATGTATGAGGAAAAACCTACAACAGAAAAAAAACCTCGGACGACCCTAGCCTAAAGTCCAATAAGTACGAATTACAATTACAAGATAGATGACTTAAAACACTCGACTCGACTCCTTTAAGCCTCGACGCGTTTTCTTGTAACAACCTCTGCCTAGCCGATAAACCCGGACTCCACCGATACCTTAAAATCCACTAATGAAGCTGTAGGAACAACCTTCAACCACGCATGGTGCCTTTCACCATATGAGAATGCCGCAGCCAAAAATGAGACTTCTACTTTGAGCGATGTAGAAGCAAACCCAAATGGACTCTTCAATTTGGTAGAGTAAAACCTGGTGCCAAAACACTCCAAGAAAGATATCTACGATAACTTGGAATAAACAAACTATGGGTGTAAACAAAAGTTTTTTGAATAATGTTCTTGAACTACAGACACTTAAAAACATGAATTTTTGAACTTAACAATTTCTCTCTAAAAATGTTCTCTCAAAAAGGTGTTTAAAAAATGTCAAAATTTGGTTTTTCAAACTTGGTTCCCGCACATATAACTTTTGGCAAGAGTTAGTGGGTAAAAGTAAGTGGGAGCATGGAAAAAACTAATTAAAACGGCCAAAAAAAATTCCCGCCTGAAATCTCTTTCGAACGAGATTTTCGTTCGAACGAAGTGTCGTTCAAACTACACTTCGAATGAAGTTCCAGAGGAAAATAGGGAAACTTCATTGGCAAACTCTTTCTTATGATATTGTCATTCGAACGAAAAACTCGTTCGAACGACAATATCGAAAGAAGTTCTAGAATACTTAAAATTCAATTTTTAGCCTATAAACTATATTTTTAAGTTTTAAAGAAACCTTCTGAAAATAAATATCAGTTTAAAATAAAAACTACACCCAATAAACATTGTTCCAAGATCCTATATATATATGTAATGCATTCATACCTTAGGAGGAAATGGAATAATTGTTGTTGACATAGAAACAAGGCACAATGAACTCGGCATATGATGAAGCTTTATAATCTTGCCCGTTAGGTCTTTAATTAACACGACATAGGCTTGATTGGATAAACTTGAACATTATCCTATAACTCAAATGTTTTTTTTCGAAATTGAGACAACACTACATTGAGACTCAATCGGAGTCTCGTGTCCTTACAAATATCCCCCTTTGGCTATTCCGAGACAAAAACCAAAACACAAATCCTAAAGGGCCGTCAATCTCTACTAGACTCAAACATCTCACCCAAACTTGACTCAAGACCCAAGGATCAATATCTTTGCCTATGAAAGTTTCCATTTAGAAGAATTCTTGCACACTTAAGCAAACTATCAAACGCATAGAAAATATCAAAATATTAAATGCAATTAAAATAATTACTCCCCCTAAATTAATTCTCCCCTTTATCAACTATGATCAACCTAAGAAGATAGCGCTCTCCCCCTAAGATAAATCGCCTAAACTTAGATAAGATAATAATAGGTTTAGATACCATTTCTCCCCCTATCATTCTTCCCCTTTTTGTTCAGGAATAGGCAAAGGATAAAATCAATTTAAACATGGTGAAGATTAGAGTGATAAGAACATGAAAGCATATGGGCAACAAAATTATGACTAATCCATACAAATAATAATGGATACCAACGAAGATGCAAACACAAATGATACCAATGTGATATATAAGATACTAAGCATGTGATATCAACAAAAATATGCAACACGATAGATACCAATTATGAATTAGAAGCATAGATGGACTAGAAAGTGAGGCAAAGAAAAAAATATACCATATATATGTAGACATAATGAATATCACTAACACACACACACATATATATAGTTATAGACACCACATGTGACACAAAATACAATAATCTTTTCACACTTGTATGGCAAAAATGTGTCATATGGAAACGGAAGTGTAGGGGTGTGAACTAAAAACAATTAAATTTAGACCCAATCGCTTAAAATATGTTCACGGAGTTCTCAATTGATTGCAAACTTCATTACATTTGAATATAACCTCATGTGACAATATAGATTGAACTCAATGAACAAACATACACAATGCATACAAGCCTAGACTTTTGATGATTCTAAAAATCAATAGAGTCATGATATTGAAAGTATAACTAGGATAAACGGACATTGTGTAAATCGTTGATATACCATCCAAACTCCCTCAATAAGCATATATTATTTTTGAATGAATATATCAATAAAAACTAGGCCTTGGCAATTATTTTTCTTTTTGATGCCATATTTTATTCTTTTAGGACTTTGGACCACGTATTTTTTTTTAGGTCCATTCTAAATGGTGGCTTACTCGCAAATGATGATTTTTCCTTTCGGAGCCCTTCCCCGTGCACATTTATATACAATATTTTTTATATATCACACAAATCTAACGTGCAACGGATTTTTAACATGCACTAGTCCTCCTAGATCATATAAGATGTAGATTACTAGATTTGTAGGACAACACCTCAGAAAGCTCAAATATAACATGTGAAGTTAAGATTTTAAGTGATTCGTACATCCATGAATTGAGGCATATAAAAATATAATCCATTTAAGCAACACAAAATCCAGCTACTCCATGTAAGCATGATAAAGAACATTTTACGGATTGGCAATCTTAACCAAAAGTTCTGGCCACATGAAAGCAAAAAAGAAGGGATTCAAACACAAGTATATGCCACATAGAGTGTGTCAAACTAAAATACACACAAAACAAGAATCTTTTTGAGTTTTTGAAAAAAATTTAACAAAAAAAAATATTTACTCAAAAGACACAAAAATCAGTTGTATTTTTCATAAAGCCTAAATTACTAACAAGGTAAAACACAAGTGATAAATAAAAATCATAATTCTAGCATGTGATTAAGCATGGAGCATACACTAGAAAATGACTAAGAAGTATACAATTAGCATGATAATTTAGCATGAAGTACAAAAGCTAACGTATGCAAACAACTAACACATTCAACCTTTAGATTTAGCAAGGGAGGAAGCATTTGAAAGTAAATGAGAATCAAAAATCCTATTTTGTAAAGCTACCAAGTCGGATATCCTAACCCAAGATAATGGCGAATGACTATCTTGGGGTATAATAATCTTGGCTACATTGGTTGCCTTACGTTGGGATTTTTTAGGACCTCGTTTAAGATCAAAACAAAATTTCATTAGATGACCTTTTCGACCATAATGTGAGAACCTAAAGACTCGGCAAAAAGGCTTACCTAAGGAATGATCTATAACCTTGTTCTTAGAGGATTCTCCTAAAATATTGGTTTTGGCCTTATGGATTGATTCATTAGAAGTATCGAAGCCTAAACCACAAGTGTCATTTTTTAATTTGGACTGCTCCTAATATTTTATCTAATTTCTCTGAACGATACTCCAAATCAAATTTGACTTTACTAGAGTCGTCTAATTTATTTTCTAATAATAAAATGTTAGACACTAATAAAACATTCCGCTCTTCAAACGCAAGAAGCTCCTTTTTTAAGGATTCCATTAAACCTTTAAGGCTGTCTCTCTCGCCTTCTACATATTAAAGATTCTCACGAAGATCTCCCTCACATGTCCTAAGGTCTTCCACTAAAACACTCTCATTAATGACCTCCACACGCTCTTTCAAACTAGCTTCTAACTTCAAATTTGCTCTTTTTAATTTGATAGATTCTTCATATAATTCTTGAAATGCAAATTGAAGTTCACTCACATTAACCTCATCATCACTTTATTTCTCTTTTTCACTCTCACAACCATAAAAAATAAGGGAATCATAAACATTGACCTTGGAAGTGTCATGTGTTAAAATTTAATCAATAGAGGAGTGATCACAATCACTCACATGACTAGCCATAAAATCCACAAAGTTGGGCTTAGTGGGGGAATCAGGTTCCTCTTCCTTATCACTATCACTAAGGGTTGCATTATGGGAAATAGGTTTCTTACCCTCTCTTCTTAGTTTAGTGGGGCACTCAAAAGACCTATGGCCATACCATTCACAACTAAAACACCTATTTGACTCGTCCCTCTTAATATTTTCATTAAAAGTTTTAGGGATCTTTTCGGCTTTGTCATGGTTAGATTTTTCAAATTTCATAAAATCATTTTTAAATTAATCTTTGTTAAATTTAAGAAATTTTTGAAATTTCCTAGCAAACATAGCCATGTCCTCCGAGTCACTATCACTTTCACTCTCTAATACTTATTTTTACTCCTTTCGTGCTTTCAAAGCAACGCCCTTATCTTCTTTTTTTTCCAGTTTTAGAGGGAAACATGTCTAGTTCATAGGTTTGTAAATCATCTACGAGCCCTTCTAATTTCGTAGAGGATAAAGTGGGTAAAGAATTTAACACGGTCACCTTGGGAATAAATCTATCAGGTAGGGACCTTAAAATTTTCTTTACTACTCGGTTGTCGGGTATTTTCTCTCCAAATTAAAAGATAAATTAGTTATATCGCAATGTCTAGCATAAAATTCATCAAAAGTTTATTTTTCATTCATTTTGATGGTTTCAAATTGAGTGCTGAGGTTTTGGAGTTTAGAAGTTTTCAGGACACTAGTTACTTCATGAGTGAGTTGTAAAATATCCCAAGCTTCTTTAACAGTTTCACACGTCATAATGCGACCGAATTCATCTGGTGTGACCGCGCTAAACAAGGCATTTAAACCACAGGAATTAAAGTTTGCAAGTTTAAATTCATTCTCACTCCATCTTTCTGTAGGTTTGGGAACATGCTCATTATCTACTAAATGTGTAGGTGGGGACCACCCATTAACGACTGATAACCAAACCCTCTCATCGAGAGACCTACGTGCTGATTTCATGTGCGTGTTTCAATACGCGTAGTTAGAACAATCGAAAATAGGAAGTTTTGAAAATGGGAAAAATTCCATTTTAGTCAAAAATATTTAAATGATCTTAAACACAATAATTTAGCGATCCAGCGTTGATACCACTTGTTGGAAATGATGACCCCCAAATTTTAAAATCTTACAAAATTACAATTTTCTTTTAAAGATGCGGAATAAGCATGGCTCAACACAACATACACAACTAACAAATTTTATTTTCTTTCAAAATAATATAAACAAAACACAAAGTGAATTTTAAATTAGAGAACACGAAATTTTCACTTAAACTAATTAATTCAACTGACGTCCTAGAATTTACCTAAACCATATTTTCAATATTACCAAGTTAGACCAAACCAATTTCAACAAATTAAATGATGACTTGAATTAAATTAATATCAATTTTATCCAAAACATTATTAATCACAAAATTAAACAAGTATTCATTTAAACCAAATTTTATCTTTTTACGTAAGCATTCATCTAAGGCGAATTTTAAGAAAGCTAAAATAAACAAATAACCACTACGCCACGATGTACGAGGAAAAACCCACAACGAAAAAAAACCTAGGACGGCCCTAGCCTAAAGTCCACTAAGTACGAAATTACAATTATAAGATAGAGGACTTAGAACACTCGACTCGACTCCTTTAAGCCCCGACGCACCTTCTTGCAATAACCTCTGCCTAGACTACGATCCCGGACTCCACCGAAACCTTGGAATCCACCAATAAAGCTGTAGGAACAACCGTCAACCACGCATGGTGCCCTTTCACCATGTGAGAATGCTGCAGCCAAAAACGAGACTTCTTCTTTGAGGGATGTAGAAGCAAACCCAGACGGACTCTTCAATTTGGTAGAGTAAACCCCGATGCCAAAACACTCCAACCAAGGTATATATGGTAAGTTGGAATAAACAAACTATGGGTGTAAATAAAAGTGTTTTTAAATAATGTTCTTACACTACAAACACTTAAAAACATGAACTTTTGAACTTAGCAATTTCTCTCTAAAAATGTTCTCTTAAAAAGGTGCTTAGAAAATGTCAAAAGTTGATTTTTCAAACATGGTTCCCGCACATATAACTTTTTTCAAGAGTTAGTGGGTAAAAGTAAGTGGGAGCATGGGAAAAACTAATTAAAACGGCCAAAAACAATTCCCGACAGAAATCTCGTTCGAACAAAACTTCTAACGAAGTTCTAGAGGCAAATAGGGAAAGTTCGTTGGAAAACTCGTTCGAACGATATTGTCATTTGAATGAAAAACTCGTTCGAACGACAATATGGAACGAAGTTCCGGAATGCTTAAAATTCAATTTTTAGCCTAGAAACTTTATTTTAAAGTTTTAAAGAAACCTTATGAAAATAAACATCAGTTTAAAAAAAAAATTACACCCAATAAACATTGTTCCAAGCTCCTATATATATATGGAATGCATTCATACCTTAGGAGTAAATGGAACAATTGTTGTTGACCTAGAAGCGACACACAATATACTCGACATATGATGAAGCTCTATAATCTTGGCCGCTACATCTTCAATTAACACGTCATATGCTTGATTGGATAAACTTGAACACTATCCTATGGGTCAAATGTTTTTGTACGGAATTGATCCAAGACTACATTGAGACTCAATCGGAGACTTGTGTCCTTACATTATTTAAGAATAAAGTGATATTCAATACCGTAGGTTTTTGTATATTTTTTTCGTACTTTTGGATTGGTTTTAAGCGTATTTTGGTATTTTGTATAGGTTAAAGATGAGTTGTCATGTAATTATAAAACAACACCCTTCTTTGAGATAATCCCAAAGAACTATATTTTGTTTTGATTGTAAGTACTATCAATCTTTCACAAGATTTCCACTTAAGTGACAACACTATTTTTGTACAAAACTGCAGCTCCAAGTGCATACTAATACCATTGGCTACTTATAATATTAAAATATACTCATTTTTTTTTTAAATTTGCCTTTTTAATTTTATTCAGTCAATTCTCAGTGTTTATGTGACACCCTGCCTATTAAAATAACGGGTGTTCATCCCTCTACTAAAATAAAACAAGAATCTCAATTGGCTCATTCTTAGCATCACTCTCAAAAGTTAATAAAACAAGAATCAAAATTTAAAACTTATTAAATTGTCATAAGAGGATTCCATTCACCATAAAACAATTCAAAATAATTTAATACACATTCACCATGAATAATAAGTGAGTGTTGAAATAAACATAGTAATCTAAATGACTGAAAATTCCACGAAAAATTCCAATACACCAATTCATCAAAACTGAAATAAAATAAAGATTGAATACATAATTATTTGATAATGGGCGGTATACTGGAATAACAACTGAATAAAATCCTTTATAGAATGTAAAAATAGATATGTCTACTCGATGCCTATAGTCATCCACGGTTGCTACAAAATTGTCAGATTGGAAAGTAAATCACACATAGCGTCCCGATGGCTAGGCATGTAAAAGTTTTTGAAAATATTTTGATATGGGTCAAATCCCAAATCCATTTGAAAAATATTTATCAACTGTTTAAAATGAAATAATAAATATGCAATGCAATCTTCCATATTTAAACTAGTGTCTCACTTCCATGAGATAATACTCAGCCCTCATCTATAGAGTGCACCTAACGCATGTATTTTAAACACCCTATTTTTGCTACCCTACCTAACTAGTACCAATGGAAATCTTAGTCCCATATTCTATATTCTTGCTAAATCGTATCATATGTATTTATTCTTTGCTTTAATTCTTCTTTAGCTACAACATATGCTACATAGTTTTAAGCGATAAAAATAACTTCAGACAAAATACTAATTAAACATTCTCACATTCATGTTATTCACCCGTATATATTTATCATGCTTTTATACGTATATTCATATCGGAACTCGTGAACATACATAAAAATCACTCGCTATATACAAATAACCGCTGCCCCAGAGCTTTACCTCACAGATGCCTTCTTTAGAAAGTTATCAGGCTTCAGGTATATCACGTACTGCACCTGGGCCATCGGGTCGAGATCACGCCACTGAAACCAAATCGTAAACTCAGAATTGGAGGCGGTAATAGTCATACATCTGTGGGCCATAACCATACCACATTACCCCACTAGACTCTAAACTCACATGTAGTAGAAATGCAACAAATCTATGACCTATAAAATCGATTCAAATCCTACTAGTCGACACCAGGGTGGACCGCCCACTACGCGCAACCTCTAACAATAGCCTCCCTGGAGTTGGTATGTTTCACATATGTCAATCACACAGATATATTCATACATACACACGCACATATATATATATATATATATATATATATATATATATATATATATATATATATATATATATATATATATATACTGTCTCATATGTCACTTGTAGCACTAGCCCGTAATGCCTGAATCTAATTTCGACTCCCCAATACATAAGTAGTCACTTACTTATTATTAATTGACAATTACAATTATTAATTCGGACAGTAATCCATCTCAATACATCTCGTATCCCATTTCTATCCTAAATTTCAAATCAATTAATAAATTTTCGAGTGTCATTCATCCTAAACACCCATAATTCCACAACCCATATTTATTCCCGACTAAATCAATGTGATATTATATCCCACACATTTTCCAAATGTCCTAAGTCTCATATACGAACCTCCTAAATTAACCCCGAACCCCAAATGATTCGTAAAATAATCGAAATAAACAACATGGGTCAAATAGGTGGTCTAAACTGGTTCGCTCCCTCGTTCAAGTCTGGGCGGGGCTATTGCGATTGTGATGAAATTCCACCCTCTTCTTAACCCCATATGAGTTCCATTCTTCCTTAAAATACAGATTAATATCACCCTAACAATTCTAAACATAAAAAAAACATGTTTTTATGTACTAATTTATCCAATAACATTCCAACTAATGGGATCTAACTTCAATTATCGAGAATTAATTCGCATCCTAGTTTTAATGAGAGATTACACTAATATCTAAATGTATCATTAAAAATCATATATTTTTATCCTAATTCAATATGAGATTTATATTCACAATCCTATCTTTCATATATGATTGAATCTCTTATTTCATATGGTACAATTATCAAATAAATTTCTATGAAGTAATCCCCAAAACCCATTTTTATGTGAATTCCACCCAAAATTCACATTGTTCCCTAACTCTAATGTGAAATATAAACACAAACAAATTATCAAATCAACTTCAAACACTAGCCTTATTAGAGAATCTGAATTCCTTCTTTTTGTATCTTCTTGTACTAGAATGTTAGCTCGAAATCGTCCTAATTCCTTCCTCGGATTGCCTTTCTTGAATCCTTCTTGGGTTCTTCCTTATCCTTTATCTTTTATCTCAATTTTGGTCTCTTGGGATGGTGGAGTGGCTGCCCTCTTCTATCCACCTTGCCATATTATAACAGTAATCCTAAAATTAGGTTCCGACCTAAGTGTAAAATTACCCTAACTCCCCTTTACGGGTCCCAACTAGTCTAAAAAGTCCTCGAAACCCGTTTACCCCCATCGGATAGCTAATTTTTATAATTTCGACCATACCGGATCAACCATGCACTCGAAATCACCATCTGAGTCACCTTATATCAATTTACCATCTCATTCCCAACACGACCCCACACACGTGTCCTAAATGAGATACCTCAAAACCCATCGATTTTTACTCACTTATGACATACTATCATTTGACATAATTTTATTTGATTATTACACTAGTAATTATATTTTCAAATAAATATTAATATTTTTTGTCCTAATTAATATTTATTAAATTCTCGTTATTTCTCTTTTTACTAAATTATGTGCACACATGTAATTTAAATGCTCATATAAAAATATTCTAAAATATGACGTGTTACATATTTTCCCCCTTACACCGGAATTTCGTCCCTAAAAATCGGACATAGTTGGGCTAAATATCGCGGGATATTTCTCTAGGATATCATCCTCCCACTCCCATGCTGATTCGTTGGAATTATAATGCCCCCACTAAACACAAATTATGGGCAAAACTTTTGATCAAAGCTTACGCTCACTACAATCAAGAATAGCAACTGGTCTCTCCTCATATAACATGCCAGACCATAAATCAATCTCATCTAGTGGAATGTGCCAATATTCCCTCTCACTCCGCTGATAATTTTTCAATGAGAACACATGAAACACGTCATAAATTCCCTACATATGCTCTAGGAGGGCGAGCCAATACACAACTAGCCATATCCTCTTAATGATCGAGAAAGGCCTCACATACCTAAGCACTAGATTCCCCTTCTTCCCAAATTCCATAAGTCCTTTCATAGGATACACCCGCAATAATACCTGGTCACCCACATCCAACTCCACGTGCCTCATATCAGCATCTACGTAACTCTTCTTCTTATTCAGAGTTATCCGTATATGATCTCAAATAAGCTTGATCTTGGAAAAAGTGTCCTAGATCATCTCAAGTCCAAAAAGTATGTTGTCACCCACCTCTACCAATAAGAGGGCGAATGACAAGGTTGTCCATACAATGCCTTAAAAAGTTCCATGTCGATAGTGAACTTATAAGAGTTATTATACGCAAACTCTACCAATCAAAGGTACATCTCCCTACCTCCCCTGAAATCTAGTATACCCATCCTGAGAATATCTTCTAAAATCTGATTAACTCACTCATTCTGCCCATCAGTCTGCATAGGAAGCCGTACTTAATCAAAACTTAGTCCCCATTGACTTCTAAAACCTTTTAAAATAATAGGACACAAAGATCTTGTCCTGTTAGGACACAATGTTAATCGGTACCCCATGTAACCTCACTATATAGGCTACAAAGATTTAGGTGTACTTTCCCATCCTATAGTCAGTTCGGACTGGAAAAAAGTGGGCCTGCTTTGTCAGACGATCCATAATGACCAATATGGAATCGTGACCCTTCTGTGACATCGGTTTCCCCGTAATGAATTCCATCGATACAATCTCCACTTCCAAATTGAAATCTCCAATTGATGTAACAACCCAGTTGTCCTTTGACAGCCTACATTCACTAACTATCAAGTGTCACACTTCGAGGCAAAATTAGATATGTCTCTCTTCATTGCATCGTACATATACTAACTGATCATGTCCTAGTACATCTTATCCCCATTGGGATATACCACAAATCTCAACTCGTGAGACTCTGTCATAATAGCATTTCACAAGTCCCCATCATTTGGGACTATAAGCCTCCTATGGAAGTGTAAGACTCCCTTTGAACTGATTAAGTAACACTCTTCCCCCTCTACTAATAACTGAGGTACCCTATCATGGAAAAGTTGATTTTTGGACTACGCTTTCACACCTCTCATAATGATATTAGGTGTGGTAGTTAATACTGCCATACATGCTCTAGCAACTGCATCATCCTATAGAAGCTCACCCAACTTCGCCTTCCAGACCTCTTCTAACTCCCATGTAGGTCATCAACTTAACTTATCTGCGATCACGTTACCTTCCCTCAGTGGTATTCAATGTCAAATTGATAGTCCTTCATAAACTCCAACCATCTACTCTATCTCATATAATCCATGACCAGACTAAATTTTTCCCCAAGAGATAACGCATCCAAATCCTCAAGGAAAAAACTACCATATCTAGCTCCAGATCGTGTGTGGGGTAGTTCCTCTCATAGAGCTTAAGTTGAGAGAAGAATAAGCTATACGCTAGTCCTCCTTCTATAGAAGACCCTTAGGTGTGTGTAAGGACGCATCGGTCACGTAAGGTACTCGACTCCTCCCCTAGGTAGTATGAGAATGGGTGCTGAAGTTAACTTGTCCTTTATCTCATCAAAATCTAACTGACAGTAATCATCCCAACATAAAAGTAATCCCCTTATGACTCATATTCATCAATGGGCCTGCAATCATCAAAAATCCCTTAATAAATCAATGATAGTACCCAGAAAATCCCAAGAATATATGGATCTCTGGTTGTGTCACGGGATGACTCCACTCCCTAACCGCTCCAACGTTACTCGGGTACACTGAAATTCCTCTATCTTACACAATTAGACCCAAGAGTTATTCCTAATGAGACGTAACCCACACTTATCTAACTTAGCATACAATTTATGGTCCCATAACATATGTAGAACCATATGGAAATAGTTTTCATCCTCGCTCCCAGTTTTAGAATACAACAGAATGTCATCTCTTATCACGATCATGAACTGGTCTACGATGTCTTTGAATACCCTGTTCATGAGATCCATGATAATTGCTAGTGAATTTGTTAGCCCAAAAGGCATAACCCTGAACTCATATGACCCATACTCCATCAGGAATGCGATCTTAGGTACATCTTTCTCTTTAATACATAACTGGTGATAACCCAATATTTAGTCTATCTTTTAAAAGTATGCTGCTCCTCTTAATTGGTTGAATAAGTGTGTTGTTCTAGGAAACATATATTTATCAGAATCTTCACCTTGTTTAACTCCCCATAATCAATACATAATCGAAGAGAACAATCCTTCTCATTTAAAAATAACATTGAAGCACCCCATGGTGATGGACTCCATTGAATAAATCACAACTCCAAGAATATCTAAATCTGGTCTCTCAACTCTCGCATCTCTAATGGGGCCATGCGATACGACACACGTGAAATCAACCTAGTCCCAGACACTTAATCATTAACAAACTATATCTCCCAATTCGACAGCAAACTCGGTATCTCTTGAAACACATTCGCAAAACCCTAACCATTAGGATCAAGTACAATTATATAACCACCTCGTTTGAGGCCACCTTCTCAATGTAATATAGGTTTGTTATCGGCCCTCACTTGGGAATAGGCATCTCCACCAAAAACATCTCCTTCCTTGGAATGGAAGACATGATGTTCTTACCACAATAATCCACCATCTCCCTATACACTTCTATCCAGTCTATGACCAAAAAGACATCATGCACAGTCATGTCTAATATGAGTAAATTAACTGCTAAACATAATCTCAAAACGTCTATCCCCAATCCTCTACAAATGGAGTGAATAAGGGCCTCGCTTCTCAAAGGTTAATCGAGACATATAATACTACTAGTTGTCTCTAAAAAATTGATCGTGCGTGAAAATGTAGTGGAAATGAAAGAATGTGATGCCCCCGTATCAAATAAAACTTGACCCATATGTCTAGGGATAGGAAACATGACACTCAATAACTGGTTTCATTTACAATGCCTATGGATTCATCGCATTCTTGACATTATAGACACATCCATACTATAATTGTCCCTGCTACGGTGGGACTACATGAGCTAATGGTGCAATATGTGATAAGTGTGGTTGCTACCTCTAGTCTCAAGCTCTCTGCCCCATAAATAAAGCATCAATCTATGAAATCCTCCTACCTCTGGCCCTGTTGTCCTTCTTGGGTCTACCTTGGCCCTAGTGGCAACTTTGTTAATCGTTTAGTCCTAATAGCCCTGAGGAACATGCTACTACTGTTGACCCTGCCTAAACCCACTATCACCTGGATAGAATCCCCTTCTCAGAATCTCTTAATCAAATCGCCCTGCTAGGTATCCTGTTCGCGATGTCTATTAGACTCTAATTGTTATGCCCCACTAGCACCATTATCTCCTAGCTATACCAACCCACTAGAGTGTATTGCTCTTTATCCCCTTTCATATTGAAGCAGTGAAGCTTACAGTGTAGTAGTGAGGCATTGATAACCTCAGTATACATTTACAGTACCAAATTACCCAAGACAGGTTATCGAATTCTCTGGTTAAGCCCATCCATAAACTTAATCATCTTTTTCTCTAAAGTGTTAAACTCATTTGTCATAAAATTTTCAAAATAGATTAACTCTGCCTAATACTCAGCCACATATCGTATGTCCTGTGCAACATCAATAAACCTCCTTCGCATCTCAGTCTGAATCACTAAAGAAAAGTACTTGCGATCGAACCACACCCAAAATTTTGTTATTGTCATTGTAACCCCCTCCTCGAATGTTGTGTTTGACTCCCACCACTACACTATTTCTGCCACTAACTTAAACATAAACATTATCTTTTTTTAGTGTTTCTTCATTCAACCATGGAGAGATGACATTGTATATCTTTCTTCCACTTATCGATAGCTACTACCTCTGTACTCCCCGAAACTCGGGTGGATGCCCTTTCTGAAAGGCTTCTCGTACCTTATCCCACACTGACGTCCGTAGGTGGTCATGGAAGACTTGTGCCACTAGCCGGTGCTATTGAGTGTGTGATCATGGTGGTATTAATCGTCTATGAAACTATATCGGCCACCTCGACAGCTATCACCATCCCCTATCGACCTCGTGGCTGTCGCTGAGCCTCTTCCTCATTGGCCCTTCTGGCGGCGTTGGCTTGCCATCCTCTCTTGGGTTGCATCTGAAACCAGGCTGTATTTTTATTAGTTCATAATTGATATAATTCATATCAGCAGAAGAACGAAAATGCGTAAATGAATGCAATTGTCAAAATAACTGGGCTTTATATCAAAGAATGCTACACTAAAAAATGTAGTGAGTCTGTACAAATCCTAATAACCGTAGAACATCATGCTCTAATACTATCTATGATATCCCACCTTTTTACATAACAGGTGGCCATCCCTCTACTAAAATTAAACAAGAATCTCAGCTGGCTCATTATTAGCATCACTATCGAAAATTAAATTAAATACTAACGACCTATTAAGCCCGTTGTTAAATTTTAAAACTTATTAAATTGTTGTAATAGAATTTGATTAACCACAAACCATTACAAATAATTAAATACAAATTCACGAGGAATAATAACCTAGTGATGAAATAAACATAATGATCCAAATGATCGAATAATCCTCGGTAAAATGCAATACAACTATAATAAAATAAGGATTGAGTGAATGATTATATGATAATGAGAATCATGCCCAAATAACAACTGAATAAAATCTTATCTCAAATATAGGGATAAATATGTCTACTCAAGGCCTATAGTCATCCACAACAGTTGCAGCATCGTCAGACACCAGGCATCCATATGGCTAGACACCTAAAAGCTTTACAAATATTTTGATAAGGGTCAGAGAACGAAATCCACTTGAAAAATATCTTGCAAGTATTTAGGATGAAATAATTAATATGCAACGGAATCTTCCATATTTAAACTACGGTCGCACTCCCATGAGATAATGCTCACCCTTCATATATAGTGTGCACCAAATTCATGTATTTTAAACACTCTAGTTATGCTACTTCGCCTAACTATTACTAATGAAAATCTTAGTCCCATACGCTAACTTCTAGCTAAATGATGTCACGTGTATTTATTCTTTTCTTTAATTCTTATTTAGCTAACATATATGCTAAATCATTTTAATTCTCCTCGTTAACCGATGCAAATAACTTCACACTAATTATTAAATCAATATTCACACATTGATGTTATTCACCTGTATATATATTATCAAATTCACATGCATATATTCATATAACGGCTCATACACATACATATATATCACTCGTTGTATATGTATAACAATATCCCTAGATCTTTACTTCATGTCTATATTCTCTAGCATGCTATTAGGCTCTAGGGACATCACGTACGACACCTAGGCCACCGAGTCGAGATCTCACAACTTAAACCAAATCATGAATGTGTAATCGGAGGCAATCATAGACATACATCTATGGGTCATAACCATACCACATTACCACACTAGACTATAAATTCACATGTAGTGGTCTTGAGACAGACCTACGAGATGGGAAATCGAACTAACACCTGCTTGTAAACACTAGGCTGGACGCCACTACGCTCCACCTCCAATGATAACATCCCTAGTGTAGATTTGTTTCACGTATATCAATCACATCGACACATTGGTACATATATATAATGTCTCTATGCTCGTATATATATACTTGAAAAACTGGCTAAATATGCATATGATACTTCTAGCACTAGCCCTAATCCCCGAGTCTAATCTCACTCCCAAATACGTAAGCCATCTCAATCTCGCTCGTATCCCAATACTATTCGAAATTCCAAATCGACTCCATTAATAAATTTTTGAGTACCGTTCATCCTAAACACCTATAATTCCACACCCCGAATTTATTCCCAACTAACCTAAGGCGATATCATATCCCACATAATTTCCAGAAGTCCTAAGCCTTATCTATTGACATCCTAAATTAACCCAGTCCCCCAACATATTTACAAAATAACCAAAACAAATTACCTAGGTCGAACAGGTGGTCTGAATCGGTTTGCCCCTGGACAAATCGGTTCGCCCCCAGTTGAACTGATTCACCCCCTGGTTCTGGCCTGGGTGGGGTTATTATAATTGTGACGAGATTTCACCCGTTTCTTCACCTCTTACGAGTTCCGTTCATCCTTTAAACCCAGGTTAAAATAACCTAACAAACCTAAACGTAGATATACATGTTTTTATGTACTAATTTATCCAATAACATTTTAATTCGTGGGATCCAACATCAGTTATCAAGAATTAATTGACATCTTAATTCTAGTGCTAGATTACAGTATATGACACCCCACTTATTTTAATCATGGGTGATTTGTATTTTATATAAATAAACATGAATCTCATTCGGTTCATTCTTAGAATCACCGTCAAAAAATCTTATAATTAAAAACCATCTGTGTTAAATTAAGTCGATGCTAAATTTTATCTTTCATTTCTAACAACATGTCAAAATTAATATAAATAAACCAAATCATCCACACAATAATAGTACAAATAATCACACCACATATATATAAAATAATAAGATAGAATAAAGCATCGGTTCCCAAAATAAATCCAAATAGAAGTTTGAAATAATAAAACTGAATCTGCATAAAGTCTAATAAATAAACTAAGAACTAAATAGCCTTGGGGAAACAGGCCCAAATGAAATTACTGAAAGAAATTCTATCTATAATGAATAAGCTGAAGCGTCTAAAGAAACTCCTGTAAGTATCCATAAGTATTGCACCTACGCATACCTGGATAGAATCATTATGCTTGGCATCCCTCTGACTCGACACCTAAAAGGTTTTGAAAATATTTTGACACGGGTTAGAGCCCAAGAAAATAGTTTGAAAATATTTTGCAAGGGTTTAATCATAATTATATTAGTTATTGGATACACATGCTAGTTTCCATGTACACACCCTTGAGATCCTAATTTCTCAACTAATGTGGACGCCTAACGTAACCCATCTAGCTATGCTTCCCATCCAAACTAGATAACGTATCTAAATAACCTCGATAAGTCTATCTCACTCGCATAACCCATACGACACACCCCCACAATATCAATAATAAATTTCATCCTCATATTATTATTGAGTAAATTAATTACATTTTCTACTTAAATACTTTTAGATATACACAATCTATCAGGTCTACCATTCACACATGAGTAGATATATCGCATTTGTACATATGTAACACACACACACACACACACACACACACACACACACACATATATATATATATATATATATATATATATATATATATATATATATATATATATATAACTATAACATCCACGAAATGGTCTCTCGTGATGTTGGCATACTCTGCTATCAAGTCCATGCACCTCTCGTACTAAATTAAGTACTATTGGTTCAACATGTCTCCTCAAACCCAAAAATCAATCAACACACACTAAGTCTTTGGGATATGCACATACGTAACGTACCCAAACAATACATCTGTGACACCCCGCCTAATTAAATATCGGGTGATCACTCCTTTATTAAATTAAAATCAAGGTGAACAGTTGGTTCATTCTTAGCATCACTGTCGTAAAAATAACTTTTCCCATTTAAACACCCTAATTAATTAAGCTAAGAGTGAAAACCATTTTAGACATTACTTTCAAAATTCTATTTATAACCTTTAAAACTTTACATAATTCAATATTAACGAATCACACCACAATTATCTTGGAACATATAATCCAAATAATTTAAACATTCAACAACTAAATCCCAACATTTAAAACTTAAAGTAAAACATCCAGACAGTAATAAATCCCAAATTGACAATACTAGAAATAAATGAATCACAATGTCCAATAAAACAAATGGATAATGGAAACGGGCGACACATGCCCAACTGAATAAATAAGCTAGGAGTAGAATCAAATAAATGAAGTCGTCTATACAAGACGCCTACAACTCCCACCTAAGCTGCAGCGCGTTCCTTCCAAAGGATCCTACGCAAGACGCCCCTGTGGCTGGGCACGTGTAATATATACATATATATACAAGAGAGAAAGGAAAATAGAAACGGGTCAGAGCTTGATAGTGTAAGTGATTTAAAATTTGTTTAGCAAGTATTTAAAAGGTTTACAGGCCAACGCAATAACATATTAGTGCAACACTCTCTTGAGAAATTCTCACCTCTCTTCTAATGTGCACGCCTATGGCACTAATTTTCCCAATGGTTTAACTTATCTTATATCACAATAATCTTCCCAATGGTTTAACTTATCTTAGGTTATCCGTAAGATTTAAAACCGAACAATTTAATTGTTTAAGGGGATAATTTCATTTGATCACAAAGTTCTCATTTAAACCTTATTTGGTAATAAAGTTTCCCAGTGTCCCATAATACTTTTCAAACCAAGTATTTCCAAATTTAAATCGTTAAGATTCATTTCCTGCTTACCATAAACACAATAGGGAGTTCCAAATCTCACAAATTCATATATATATTAAGTACTCGTATAATATATATACTCTAACAGCACCCCACATAAAAATTATGGTGCGGGCATACTCTGCTATACAATCCCCATATCACTCGTACTAAGGGAAATACAAGTTCGGAATCACTCTCGAACTGTATTAACACATACACAAACAATATTGAGGCGAAACATAGATTCCAATTCTCTAAGAGGATAGCACATACCCTCACGTCTCTTAGGACCGTCTGACCATCGATCAGATAGCCTGTACAAAGGATATATATCTTCTAGGGTACGAGTCAATATCCCCCATAAAGGCACATCAAGATAAGACTGTCCCAGCACGATAACCTCAGGGATAGCAAGTAGCGCGGGCATGATTTTCACACGTATATAATATATGCGTAGACACAGTCATATAAATATACAACTATTACCATATCTCTTTAGGTACCTTTCATCACCCATAATATAATATTTATCCTTATTTATAAATCTTTAGTTATCACGTATAACTAAAGTTCGTCTCTTACTTTAACTGAGGGATCAATCCAACTTACTACGTAACACTCAGGGACTCTATCCTCCCAAGTGTAGAATTCAGTAGGTACTCATCTATTTTCCCAACTTAACTATTTTACGCGTCTCTCCCTCTAATGCATAATTTCATCGTCCCTTATATGTAAATACCCCAAAAATGTACATATCGTCTTACATTAATGGTCTCATAATTATTAATAAGTCCTACTGGTCTCCAAATTATTTTAATAAGGATGCCCAAATATTTCCGCTCATTTAATTCGAATTTAACTATTTTCAAAGGGGAAATGTGAGTCTGCCAGAAGGGGTCGATCGAACGATGGCAGGAGCTCGATCGATCGGTCGACACTCCTGGTTCGATCGATCGATCAAACAAGTATATGAACTCTGCATATTAACAGTTACGGGTTTCATAATCTAACCTCAATCAAATCCATATTTTTCACACACAAACTCCCTAAAATTTGTACTACAAATAGTATAAACCCATATTATACACCTTCAATGTAAAGCATGCAATTTCTCCTCAATAACCATAGATTAATAGGTCAAAACTCATATAAATCTCAAGAACCCTAGAATTTCTTTAACATGGTTCTAATAAGTCTTTTTCCAGAAATTTCTACTCCTAATTCATCATAAACTCATGGTTAAGCCTCTACATGCGAAGGGGTTTCCAGATTATCATTCAAATCATTACTACATGCGATTTTCCTATCTCCAACATGGATTTTCTTCTACCAAACTCATCGTAATCACACTAGACTAACATGAATGATGCATTAACGACAATAAGTAAGATAAATGCTTGCCTGGAAATTTCAAAATTCTGATTTGTGGATGATTTTGGTGTGGTTGCGTTCCCCGTCGCGCGATCTACGTGTTGGTGGTGGTGGCGGTGCACTCGGGTGACTTTTTGGCCTTGGATTGCTTGGAAAGCTTCCTCCTTCCCTCTCCTATGGCCGTTCTAAAGTTTTGAGTCTTCTAACCCTAAAGGACTATCCCAAATGGCTGATATAGCCTAATAATTTTCGTGGATTTAATTACCCAAAAATGCAAAATGTCCAAAATGTCCTCCGAGGGTGTTAAATAGGCCTAAAAATGCCCCGAGACCCAAACTAAACCCCCGGGTGTACTTTTCTGACTATCTCGACCCTATCGGACACTATGGCGCACTCAAAACGACCATACGAGCAACTTATAATTTATTCACTTTTACTAATCAATATTTAGTCCCGACGCGACACGGGCGCGTCCCGACTCAAATTTCCCAAATTGTCATTTTATTCACTCTTGACATTTAATAGAACCAATATTATATTACTTTACTCATTAGTAATATTCAACAACATGTTTCCCATAATTACTAACTCACATCACGTTAATAATTATAAAGTGATTAATTTATGGATTTATATTAAATTAATAATTCACATTAAATTTAATTAATCCCCAAATTAATATACCATAAAAATATGGGGTATTACATACCCCCCCCCCCTCCCCTAATAACAGAATTTCTTCCTGAAATTCGAAAAATAAGGCATACCTGGTAAGAATAAATTTGGGTATCTCTCGCGCATATCTTCCTCACACTCCCAAGTGGATTCCTCCACATTATGATGCTCCCACTGGACCCGTACAAGTGGAACTACCTTCGACCTCAATCTCCTCTCGCTATGGTCTAGGATAGCCACCGGTCTCTCCTCGTAAGAGATGTCAGGCTATAAGTCTATCTCATCTATCACGATGTGAGTATGGGGCATATCATCCCGAAGATATCGTCTCAACGACGAGATGTGGAATATATCGTGAATGCGATGTAAATGCTCTGGCAGTCCCAATCTGTATGCTACCAGCCCAATCCTCTCGATAATGGGAAATGGTACCACGTACCTCGGGGTCAATTTCCCTTTCTTCCCGAACCTCATCATTCCTTTCATAGGAGATACACATAGTAACACTTGGTCCCCCACATTAAACTCCCGGAAGAACCGTTCCGCATCGGCGTAGCTTTTCTACCTGTCCTGGGCTACTCGAATATGACTCATGATCATCTCAATCCTCGTGGAGGTTTCCTGAGTTACCTCTGGTCCTAGAAACTTGTTATCCCCCACCTCGAGCCAACAAGTTGGGGAACGACAAGGCCTGTCATACAAAGCCTCGAACGGAGCCATGCCAATCGTGAACTGATAAGAGTTATTATAAGCAAACTCTACCAGTGGAAGATGTGGCTCCCAACCTCCTCCAAAATCAAGAACACACATGCACAACATATCCTCCAACATCTGATTAGTACGCTCTGTCTGTCCATCTGTCTGTGGGTGATAAGCTGAACTCAACCTCAACTCAGTACCCATAGCCTCCTGAAAGCTCTCCCAAAAATGCAACACGAAAATCTTATCTCTATCTGACACAATATTCAGGGGCACCCCATGTAATCTGACAATCTCAGCAATGAACAACTGAGCATACTGACCCATGGTATAGTCTGTCCGCACCGGCAGAAAATGAGCCACCTTGGTCAAACGGTCTATAATCATCGTGGAGCCGCTGTGATGTAGGCAGCCCTGTAATAAAATCCATGGAAATACTCTCCCACTTCCACATGGGTATTTGCAATGGCTGAAGCAACACTGAAGGTTTCTGATGGTCCACCTTCACCAGCTGGCAGGTAGAACACTTGGACACGAACTCAACAATGTCATTCTTCATCCCACTCCACCAGTATTGCCGCCTCATATCCTGGTACATCTTATCTCCTCCAGGATGTACCACAAATTGTGACCCGTGAGACTTGGTCATCACTGCATGACGTAATTCTGATCCTACTGGGACCACCAATCTCCCATTAAACCTCAAACCCCCATCCGAACTAACAAAATAGGACTTATCACCCTCAGCTAAAAGTCGTACAATCTGCTCCTGGCAAAATGGGTTTGCGGTCTGTGCCTGTATCACCCTCGTAATAATCTCGGGTGTCACTGTCATAACAGATATGAAGGAACGAGCTACTGCGTCCTGGTGACCCAACTCCTTCCACTTTACTTTCCAGACGTCCTCTACATCGTCTACCGTTCTACGGCTCAACGTATCAGCAACTACGTTGGCCTTCCTCGAATGGTATTGTATGTCGAACTGATAGTCCTTCACAAACTCTAACCATCTGTGCTGGCGCATATTCAGCTCTCGCATAGTGAACAGGTACTACAGTGACTTGTGGTCTGTGAACAAGCGGAATTTCTCCACCAATAAATAGTGCCTCCATATCCTCAATGCAAAAATGACCGCTGCTAACTCCAGGTCGTGGGTGGGGTAATTCTTTTCATTCGGCTTGAGCTTACGGGAGGCAAAAGCTATAGCCTTCTCTTCCTACTTAAGTACTCCCCCAAGTCCCCGTAAAGAGGCATCGGTGTAAACCAGGTACCCCACATCCGGCTTCGGTAAAGCAAGGACCGGTGCTGAAGTAAGATTGTCTTTCAGCTCATTGAAAGCCAATTGGCAAGCATCATCAAAAACATATGGAACCCCTTTGCGAGTCAGGTTCGTCAATGGGCCCGCTATTTTGGAGAATCCCCGAATGAATCTCCTGTAATATTCGGCTAACCCCAAGAAACTTCGCACTTCCGTCGGCGTCGTGGGCTGTCCCCACTCCCTCACCGCTGACACTTTACTCTGGTCAACTGCTATCCCCTGCTCAAAAACAACATGCCCCAAGAACTGTACTTCTCGTAACCAAAATCCTCACTTCTCGTACTTAGCATACAACTGATGCTCTCGTAGAGTCTGAAGAACCCGCCTCAAGTGCTCGGCGTGTTCCTCCTTAAAGTGTGAATATATCAAAATGTCATCTATGAAGACAATGGAGAACTGATCCAAGAACTCTCTGAACACCCAGTTCATCAAGTCCATGAATACGGCTGGGGCAGTTGTGAGGCCAAAAAGCATCACTCTGAACTCATAGGACCCATATCTCGTCAAGAAAGCATTCTTTGAAACATCCTACTCCCTAATACGTAGCTGATGGTACCCCGACCTCAGATCTATCTTCAAAAAGAAAGTTGCTCCCCTCAACTGGTCGAACAAATCATCGATTCGAGGCAACGGATACTTATTCCGTATCGTGACCTTGTTCAATTCCCGGTAGTCCCCACATAGCCTCAGTGAACCATCTCTCTTCTTCACAAACAAGACTGGAGCGCCCCAAGGTGAGGTACTCCTGCGAATGAAGGCCTGACCTAACAGCTGCTCTATCTGATCTCGTAACTCTCGCATCTCCGCCGGAGCCATACGGTATGGAGCGCGTGTTATAGGTCTAGTATCCGTTAATAAGTCTATGACAAAGTCTATCTCTCGACTGGGGGGTAGGCCTGGTATCTCCTGAAATACAATGGAATACTCACGAACAACTGGGATCGAGTCTAAGGGAATCACAACCTCCTTAGAGGTATCCTCCTATATGTAATACAAATGAGCGGTCGAGCCTCCCTCTGGGCGAGGCATCGCCACTACAAACCTCTCTTGCCCCGGAATGGCAAAAACAATACTCCCACCAAAACAATCTATCATGGCCCTGTAAGCAGTGAGCCAATCCATACCGATAATAACGTCATGCTCATGCATATCTAAGACTAACATGTCTGCAGCTAATACCAAGCTACCAATCTCTACCACCACACGCCGACATATAAAGAAAATAAGCGAACCATTTCCCAGTGGTGAGTCTACACACGTCACAGTTCTCTCTACTGTGGCTAATAACCCTAAGGCCTTCGCAAAATGGGTAGATATAAAACAATGCGTCGCCCCAGTATCAAATAAAACTCAACCCATAGTACCATGGATAGGAAACATACCCTCAATCGTGGGTGGTGCCTGCGGAGCTGCTGCCTGGTGGACGTTATAGATACGTCCATACTGTAACTGCCCCTACTACACTGGAGCTGCTGGGATTGCTGGTAGGGCTGGTACTTGGGCTGGTGCTAGGAGGGCAGCTGGAAAAAGTGGACTCTGTGGCTTATTACGGGCACCCTGCTGCTGTGGGGCCCTATCACCCTCTGGGAAATCCTGGCACTTATGGCCATGCTTATCGCATTTAAAACATTGGCCTCTGAAGTTACTTTCCCTCTGATCGTGCTGTTGTCGGTGTTGGCCTTGCTGGCCCTGCTGACTTGGGGCTTTATTCCTTTCTGGGCAATCCTGACACCTACGACCATTCCTGCCACATCGGAAACACCTCCCTCGAAACTGTCTCACTTTACTACGTTGTTGTCTAGTCTTGATTTCTTCTTGGTTTAGCTGACCTTGATAAGAAATTTGCGAAAAAATGATGTCAGGTTGAGGATAATCCCTCCACTTGTGATTCGGTTGTACACATTTATAGCCGAGTTCCAAAATTCCTTGCTGGTCGGGTTGTAGTTTCTCCCCAGTCTGATCCGGACAAGATTGACATTTATGACAGTTCCTTCCACATTTGAAACACTGCTTTGTGACTTTAGTTTGACCCCAACCTTGTTCGCCCTCACACTTTTGGCCCTTTGCATAAATTTTGTTATCTCTGGAACTGTCTCGGTCTTGAGTGGTTTGTTGCCGAAATTTCGGTTCCTTCGCACAATTGCCAACTTTAGTCATATGAATTCGATCAACCCCTCTAGGTCTTTTGCCTCCTCTATACTGCATACTGCGTTCGTGGTACTGTAAGACTGCAGTGGTAACCGCTTGTGCCACAATGCTTGCAAATTCGGCGATTGGTACCCTTTTCGGAGACACCTGAGGTGTGAGTTGCCCTTGTTCATTAACTTCCCCAATGGCCTTAGCTCGCTCATCTTGACAGGCCATCTGAAAATAAACATTTTAACCTGAATAAGTTCAACATTCATATTGACAAATCGCAGAAGCACGGATTTCCAATGCAAAAAGATGAATTCAACATTCCTAATGTTAGGGCTCTAAATCAAAGACGCTTAGCTGGAATGAGATAAGCAGTACAGATCCTAAGGACACTAGAACCTGATGCTCTGATACCACCTGTGACACCCCGCCTAATTAAATACCGACGATCACTCCATTATTAAATTAAAATCAAGGTGAACAGTTGGTTCATTCTTAGCATCACTGTCGTAAAAATAACTTTTCCAATTTAAACACACTAATTAATTAAGCTAAGTGTCAAAACCATTTTAGACATTACTTTCCAAATTCTATTTATAACCAATGATTTAAAACTTTACATAATTCAATATTAATGAATCACACCACAATTATCCTGGAACATATAATCCAAATAATTTAAACATTCAACAACTAAATCCCAACATTTAAAACTTAAAGTAAAACATCCAGACAGTAATAAATCCCAAATTGACAATACTAGAAATAAATGAATCACAATGTCCAATAAAACAAATGGATAATGGAAATGGGCGACACATGCCCAACTGAATAAATAAGCTAGGAGTGGAATCAAATAAATGAAGTCGTCTATGCAAGAGGCCTGCAACTCCAACCTAAGCTGCAGCACGTTCCTTACAAAGGATCCTTGATAACGTGTCTTTTGCGTATGTTGTTGTTGAAAGCCAAGTTAGTCAAAATCCTAAAATACCTAGAAAATATAACAATCTAAAGTGTAGAGGTAAGTAAGGTTATCAATCCACTTTCAAGGGAGTAAGCTAGAGACAAATTCAATTGTAATTCACATTTTATTTTCTTTTTGTGCTTTTTCACTTTTCTAATTTTTTTAGCTTTTTCAATATTAAAACAATAGGGTGAGGTGATGATTTAAACTAACTAAACTAAAGTGTGAGATTAAAACAACTAACTAGAAATTTACTAAAATGAAAATTAAAGTCTAAACTAAAATAAAAGATAAAGTGAGGTAAATAATTGTTAGAACAATCAAGGAGTGGGATTACACCACAAATTTTAATTATTCTAATTAATTAATTTAATTATTTGAATTCTCCCAAATTAATATTAAAATTACAAACCAACTCTCGTTGCAAGTGTAATTAGAATAGTAATCTTTTAGAAAGTTAAAGTTAGCACCCCACAACTCTAGAAAATTAGATCTACACTCCTTTTAATTAATCACCCGCTAGGATCGATCAATTAAAATTTATGTCAATCTTAGAAATTAAATTTAGAGTTGAAATTCAAATGATAATACCCCACTTAAGAAACCCCTATCTCTAGTTCGAATCTAAAATGGGTATTATCACTAGAATTTTGATTTTCTCTTGAAAATCATTTACCCTCTCTCGAGGCGTAAATCTAAGGGTGAGGGATAAAATTTAACATTCAAAGGGAAATTTCAAGTAATCAAACTAATTAAACTAAAATAATATTAAATAAGGGTTTCACCCCACCCCTTGTAAGGTGATTTAGCCTAACATGATATTAAATATGACAAATTAATAATCAAGGCTACTAAAATAAAAGAGAAGAGAATAGAACAAGCAAACCAAATCTCTTTGAGAAAGTTGAACTCTACTCTTCCAATTTGAAGCATACACCTCTTAATTCAGCATCCAAGTGATATGTAATTGAAATATTCACTCAATTAAGTCTCTTACAATATTTAATCTCAAAAATATCTAAAAATAAAAAAAGGAAAAACTATTTACAAAGGATAATTTTCTCCACAATTCTCTCTCTAAAATTCCTCTCTCTAAGCTCTAGCTATTTTATTTGGGGTCTTCTTCTTCTTCTTCTTCTTCTTCAATATATAGTAGATGCATGGAGCATTAGGGGTGTGCACATGGGGGTAAATTGGGTAATGGAAGTGCACATGTGGATATGGTGTGATGAGCATGTGGGTTGAGAGGTGTGAGGTCACAAAAATCTGATTTGGGTGAGGGTATTTTGGAAATTGGTTAAAAGAGATAGTTGGGGATTTTTAAGGGTATATTGGGAAAAAGGGTTAAAGGAATTAAATGGGTATAAGTGGGAAATAAGACATGTGGGGTAATTAAGTTGGTTTTAGTTTTTGGCTTTGGCTTTGTTTTTAGCAGGTGGGGATGTCATGGCTTTGGAGAAATGGGATATGGGTTTACAACGTGAAATGGGTCTTGGCATGGAGGTGGGTTTTGGTTGTTAGATGTGGGTGTGGCTGAGAGGGTAGATTGAGGAGAGAGAGAGAGGGGATCGAAAGAGGAGGTCTCGGCCGTGGGATCGCCGACGATGGTCGAGGTTGTCCGTCGGAAAGGGAAAGGACTCCGGCCGGAGTTGTGGTTGGAAGGGGTGACGAGATAGGAGGGAGAGGGTCACGAGCGGCGCCGGAAGGGTCGGAAAGGGATGTTGCCGGAGAGAGATGAGGTCGGGGTTTGTAGCTGCCGGCGGTTGGGGTCAGGGGCTGTGGTAATTGGTTTAGGACCAACCAGATTTGGGTTCCTCCGGCGGTGGGTTCGTCGGCCGGAGCTGGTGGGTTTAAGGGGGTTACGGGTCAGGGATGAGATGGGTTAAAAGGATTGGGTTTGGGGTTGCAGTTGGAGTAGGGATGGTGGGTTTGGGGAATATGTTTTTTTTTAGATGGTTATGGTGGAAAGAGATAGTGAGGTGGGTGAGAGGGATAAGATGAGTGGGGTTTGGTTAGGGTGTGTGTGGGTGTATGGAAATTAGTGTGACGGTGAGGGAGTTAATTAGGTGTGTGTGGGTGTATGGGAGTGTAGGATAAGGGGGTTGTGTGTGTGTTAAATTTGAACCCCTAAAAAAACTAAAACTAATTAACTAAAAAAAATGAAAATAATTAATATCTACTAAAAATATAAAATCCTAATCTATAAAATAAAGGTCACAAAATAAATTTAAAAAGAAATAAAAAATAAAAATAAAAATAGAAAACTATTAAACTAAAAACTAAAAACACATAAAAAAATAAAATCTAATAAATCTAAAAAATAAATGAAATCCTAAAAAATCTAATTCTAGCAAAATAAAACTAATAAAACATAAAGATAAAATAAAAATAGTAAATAGTAAATAAAACCTACAAATTCTAAATAATTCTAAAATAAAATCTAAAAAATAAAACGACGTTAAATAAAAATCTTAAAAAAATTAAAATAAAATAAAAAGAGATAAAACCAACACACAAGGGGCTTGGGTGATGGTTTATGGACAAGTTTATGTAAGGCTAGGGTACGAGAGAGGGAATTAGCACCATAAAATCCACAATTGCCTTGAAATACGCGTTTGAACACCGCAACGTGCATTCGATCTACAAAATAAACATTTAAGCACATAAGACCCGTATTGTCGAGAATTAGCAACTAAAATACATTTATTTGGGGCATAAATTGTACAGTTTTGGGTGCTTATCAATCCTACGCAAGACGCCCCTGTGGCTGGGCACCTGTAATATATACATATATATATATATATATATATATATATATATATATATATATATATATATATATATATATATATACAAGAGAGAAAGGAAAATAGAAACGGGTCAGAGCTTGATAGTGTAAGTGATTTAAAATTTGTTTAGCAAGTATTTAAAATGTTTACAGGCCAATGCAATAACATATTAGTGCGGCACTCTCTTGAGAAATTCTCACCTCTCTTCTAATGTGCACGCCTATCGCACTAATCTTCCCAATGGTTTAACTTAACTTATATCGCACTAATCTTCCCAATGGTTTAACTTATCTTAGGTTACCAGTAAGATTTAAAACCGAACAATTTAATTGTTTAAGGGGATAATTTCATTTGATCACAAAGTTCTCATTTAAACCTTATTTAAAAATAAAGTTTCCCAGTGTCCCATAATACTTTTCAAACCAAGTATTTCCAAATTTAAATCGTTAAGATTCATTTCCTACTTACCATAAACACAATATGGAGTTCCAAATTTCAGAAATTCATATATATATATTAACTACTCTTATAATATATATACTCTAACAGAACCCCACATAAAAATTATGGTGTAGGTACACTCTTCTATCCAATCCCCGTATCACTCGTACTAAGGGTAATACAAGTTTGGAATCACTCTCGAACTGTATTAACACATACACAAACAATATTGAGGCCAAGCATAGATTCCAAGTCTCTAAGAGGATAACACATACCCTCACGTCTCTTAGGACCGTCTGACCATCGATCAGATAGCCTGTACCAAGGATATCTATCTTCTAGGGTACGAGTCAATATCCCCCATAAAGGCACATCGAGATAAGACTGTACCAGCGCGGTAACCTTAGGGATAGCAAGTAGCGCGGGCATGATTTTCACACGTATATAGTATATGCATAAACACAGTCATATAAATATACTACTATTACCATATCTCTTTAGGTACCTTTCATCACCCATAATATAATATTTATCCTTATTTCTAAATCTTTAGTTATCACGTATAACGATTCGTCTCTTCCTTTAATTGAGGGATTAATCCAACTTACTACGTAACACTCATGGACTCTATCCTCCCAAGTGTATAATTCAGTAGGTACTCATCTATTTTCCCAACGTAACAATTTTACACGTCTCTCCCTCTAATGCATAATTTCATCGTCCCTTATATGTAAATACCCCAAAAATGTACATCTCGTCTTACATTAAAGGTCTCATAATTATTAATAAGTCCTACTGGTCTCCTTTACCATCCAAATTATTTTAATAAGGATGCCCAAATATTTCTACTCATTTAATTTGAATTTAACTATTTTCAAAAGGGAAATGTGAGTCTGCCAGAAGGGGTCGATCGATCGATGGCAGGATCTCGATCGATCGATGCGTCGATCGATCGACACTCCTGGTTCGATCGATCGATCAAACAGGTATACGAATTTTTCATATTAAGAGTTACGGGTTTCATAATCTAACCTCAATCAAATCCATATTTTTCACACACAAACTCCCTAAAATTTGTACTACAAATAGTATAAACCCATATTATACATCTTCAACGTAAAGCATGCAATTTCTCCTCAATAACCATAGATTAATAGGTCAAAACTCATATAAATCTCAAGAACCTTAGAATTTCTTTAACATGGTTCTAATTAGTCTTTTTCCAGAAATTTCTACTCCTAATTCATCATAAATTCGTGATTAAGCCTCTACATGCGAAGGGGTTTCAAGATTATCATTAAAATCATTACTACATGCGATTTTCCTATCTCCAACATGGATTTTCTTCTACCAAACTCATCCTAATCACCCTAGACTAACATAAACGATGCATTAACGAAAATAAGCAAGATAAATACTTGCCTGGAAATTTCAGAATTCTGATTTGTGGACGATTTTGGTGTGGTTGCGTTCACCGTCGCGCGATCTATGCGTTGGTGGTGGTGGCAGTGCAATCGGGTGACTTTTTGGCCTTGGATTGCTTTGAAAGCTTCCTCCTTCCCTCTCCTATAGCCATTCTAAAGTTTTGAGTCTTCTAACCCTAAAGGACTATCCCAAATGGCTGATATAGTCTAATAATTTTCGTGGGTTTAATTACCCAAAAATGCAAAATGTCCAAAATGTCCTCCGAGGGTGTTAAATAGGCCTAAAAATGCCCCGAGACCCAAACTAAACCCCCGGGTATACTTTTCTGACTATCTCGACCCTTCCGGACACTTTGGTGCACTTAAAATGACCATACGAGTAACTTATAATTTATTCACTTTTATTAATCAATATTTAGTCCCGACGCGACACGGGCGCGTCCCGACTCAAATTTCCAAAATTGTCATTTTATTCACTCTTGACATTTAATAGAACCAATATTATATTACTTTACTCATTAGTAATATTCAACAACAAGTTTCCCATAATTACTAACTTACATCACGTTAATAATTATAAAGTGATTAATTTTCGGATTTATATTAATTTAATAATTCACAATTAATTTTATAAATTCCCAAATTAATATAGCATACAAATACGGGGTATTACAACATCAGTCTCACTAATACACGATACATAGTGAGCCACTCTAAGCTCCATGTTTGGAGGCATAAATCTTGACCTCACTAGAATCTTCAAGGTGGGATCGCCCTCTACGCGAAAACCTCCCGATAGGAGGGAGCGTAGCTATGTTCACACACAAATACAAATCACAACCATAGGTTTTCACACAACCTATATATGCATATTATCCAGTAAGTATACACATAACCCATCATAATACCCTGTACGTAGTATATAACTCTCGAATACTCAACGTACTAATTATAACCGCTTTTCCTAAAATCCCAAGTATCACTTGCTACCCGAAGGGTCGTAGTTACCTATTAATTAATATTAGTAATTAATACATCTCTATCCTACTGGTATTTATCTTAGATTACCATTTACCCTTCCCATACCCCGATTTATAATTTTTTGATATGTGACACAGTCGGTGGACTCTCGCCTATCTAAGACTCAAACTTTACGCTCATTAAGACTAAGTTTCCCTCAACTATGTGTCCACTGACCTTCCCTAAGTACCCATGAAGTAAAAATATCATCACTAAGATTTTGGAAAAATCGAGGTAGAGAAAACTTAACAATGTTCCCAAATTCAGTATCCACCGATTGATCAAACAATGGGGTGGATCAATCGATTGATATTCATGAGTTGATGGATCAAACATGGGTTAAAAGCTTCATCTCATTTGCATTTTTCTCATTCTTTGACATCCCTAACACTCATATATCCATCCCAAACTCCCAACTACGTAACAAAACATCATATACATATGTGGGGATGATTTCTAACATAAATCATGCATCAAATCCATACAAATTTCATCCAAGATTAGATTAAAACTCCACATTGACCAAAAAACCTAGTTTTAGTGTTCCTCGTAAAAGATCATCTATTTATAAAGATTTCTCCCATTTTAGCTGTCACGTGTAATATGATTTCGTGTCCTCTACATATGTGGATTCATTCTACAGGCAATCCTACCCATAATTACGGATTTTATTCATAAATCTCCTAAGAATATTATCAATTTACACTAAATCAAGAACCCTACACTAAATGAGTATTATCTCTCATAAAAATCCTGCAAGATAAAAACTTAACTTATGAAGTAGGTTTGATTTTGTTTTGTGTTATGTTATGAAGGTTCCTTCCTTGCTCCCGGTCATAATTCCGATAACAAATGTAGATTAGTTGAGATGTTTCACCATAAAACTCTAGTTTCTTCCCCTCTAATGGCCTTTCTTCTCTTCTCATTTGATTTTTGGGGTTTATGATATGTTATGTTGATGCCGCAAATGATTCACCCTAGGTTTTAAATCCTAATTCCTAAAATTAGGCTAATGAGCCAAGCCTGAATGACCAAAAAACTCCCGTACGGGCTCGATTATGACTAAAAAGGCCCTAGAACCCAATTGCAACCTCTAGGTACACTATCCCGAATATCTTAACTCATTAGTAATCAACCATGAGCTCAAAATCACCATCTGAGTCACTTTACAAAAAATTCCAAGCCTGACCTCAACTAGTCTACACACGAGACCCGACTCGGATATAATGTTGTCTTGTCACTATCCCTCGATGGGACGAAATAATAATTATATACTGTTAACATAGTAATACTATTCCACAAATATTAACCATTCTCTCTCTCGATTATGATTTCAATTTACACATAATATTTAATTCCATTAAATTACGTCGCACATGTAATTTTTAATCGAATTAATTCCATTTTTTAACACTCAGAAATACGTGGTGTTGCACATTAATCTCCAATTCTATGATTAAAGATCATATATTTTTTTCATGATTCAATCACAGATTTTTATTCAAGATACTATCTTTCATATATGATTCAATCTTATATTTCATATGGTATAATAATCAAATCAATTTCTCCTAAATCTTTTCTCAAAACCCATTTTTTCAGGTGAATTCAACCAAAAAATTGTATTTTTCACCAACTCTAATATGAAATATCGACACACATAGATTATCAATGAAAGTTTAAACACTTGGCTTATTCGAGAATCTGACTTTCTCCTTTACGTTCTTGCATGAATTCTAGCCCAAAATCTTCCCAATTCCTTCCTGGATTGCCTTTCTTCAATCCTTCTTAGGTTATCCCTTCTCATTTATCTTCTCTTTTTTTATCAAATACGGATAAAACCCCCCACACATATATTTATTCAAGGAGAAAAAGCCTCTCCAAAGTTAGGTTGAGCATCAACAACCATTTTAAACTCCCTGTAGCAATGGGATAAAGAAAAAATGAGATCTTTAAGGTCTTCTTTAATTTCCTTCACCAAGCTCTGCAATTTCCAAGGTGGTGTCGAGTTTCTATTAATAAGGTGCACCACAAATAAAGAATCAGACTCAATTTGAATATCTTTGATATGACGATCAATGCACAAATTTAATGCCCAATCTAAGACCATATAATTCAGCATATAAATTAGAAGCATTATCCATAGAATGAGAAAATTCAAGAATGACATCACCCTTATCATTTCTCACAATGCCACCATAACCACTAACTCCAGGGAGACCCTTAGAATCATCATCAATATTGAGTTTCAAGCCTCTTGTGGCGGGAAAAGTCTATTTAATAGCCTTGAATTTAGGGATTTTTCTCTTTGCTTGAATGTGGAAAGTCTCTATAATTCCTCCACCAAATTTAGATAGGGGGATATTGAAAGAAAAGCCCGAGTAGATATTTGAGATGAAATAAATTGAATGGGAGATAATTAAATGAGGATCCATGCAAATATATTAAAAAGTAGAGATATTTATACTTTTCCATATCTCCCAGTAAACAATAATTGGAATGCACTTGTAAAGAAATCTATAATAATATTTAGTGCCTGATTTAATCCACCAGCTATGCAAAATAGATGAAATAGAAGATCTGTCCATCGTAATGCCCATTAAATCAGCAAAGAAAGTCCAGACTAGAAGGATGGAAGGGCATTAAATGAAGGAATGATTTATAGATTCTACATTCTTCTTGCAGGCTTTACATCTAGAACATAACCTTACTCCCACCTCTTGGATACAATCATCAATAGGAACATAGTTATTAAGCACCTTCCAGATAACGATAGAGCATTTTATAGGAATTTTAGGGTCCCATATCTGATCAAATGCTATAGAAGAAGGAAAATGATCTTTATAAGTAGAATAAGAAGAAGAAAAGTTAAATTCCCCATAACAATGAGGTTTCCATATCCAAGAATCCTCTACCTTTTCCATATTATCTAAGCATACCTGTTTAACATCTTGGATTCTTTTCCAAGTTTGAGATCCACCGATAGATGTAGCACTCCAATTCTTGTACTCATTAGACATGAATGAAGACCAAAGAGATTGTTGAGTATATAGATTCCAGAGAAGTTTCATAGATGATGCTTTAGAAATAAGACTGAATTCTTTGAATCCCATGCCCCCTTCAATATAATCTCTATATAAAAGCTGCTAATTTTTCCATTGAAATTTCCATCCTTGCTCAGCATTGCCACCCCAGAAAAATTTGTTGAAGAGGGTATGAATTCTCTTAATTATAGTTTTGTGATGGGGCAAAGAAGCCAAAAGAAAAAGAGGAATATAAGAAAAAACATGTTTTATAAGAATAAGTCTCCCACCTGGAGATAAATCTTAGATTTCCACCCATCCAGTTTAGTTCTCAAAGAATTCATCAAACTGTCATAGTATTTAAGCTTGTTCCTCCCTTTGAAGATAGGGCAACTAATATATTTAATAGGAAGATCTATAAATTGCAGCCCTAATCCATCAACAACTTTTGATTTAAACTGAGGAGAACATTTAGAATCCACTGTAAATCTACTTTTAGCAAAGTTAATATTTTGTCCAGAAATAGAAGAGTAATGGCTAAAGAATACCATAAGATTTCTTAGACTTATTTTTTCTCCCCTACAAAAGATAATAATATCATCTGCAAAGGATAGGTGAGAAATAAGGGGGCTGCCACTAGGAAGAGAGAAAGACTTAACTTTTCCAATTTCCATAAGCTAGGAGAAATAGGGTCCCCTTGTCTCATTCCTCTAGTTGATTGAAAAACCCACAGCTTTGACCATTGAAAATGATAGATAACCAATTAAAAGAGATGATTTTCCATATAAAGTCTATCCATATTTCACCAATGACAAAACTTCTGAACACTGAAATTAGGAAGCCCCAATGAACTCTATCATAGGCTTTTTCCATGTCTAATTTAATTAAGACATTACCACCATGAATCTTCTTGACCAATATTTCCACCATCTCTTTAGGAAGAAAAATGTTGTCTTGAATGGCTCTACCTTGAATAAAACCACTATGGTTTGAGGAAATAATAGAAGGAATCACTTTAGCCACTCTGTTTGACAACACCTTTGTAATAATCTTCATAGAAAAATTACAGAGACTAATGGGTCTTAGATCTGCACAAGACTTTGGACATTTAATTTTTGGGACAAGAACAACTGAGGTACTAGTCTAGCTTTGAGGAAGAGGGCAACCTAAAAAAGGGAGGAAATGGCAGATAATAAGTCATCTTCTATAATAGTCGAGTATTGTTTATGGAATATACCACTAAAACCATGTAAACCAGGGGTTGCATCATCATTAAGCGTTGTTATAGCATTATAAACCTCCATTTTAGAAAGGAAATCTTATAGAGCAGCATTCATCTAATAAGATATCATGGGGGGAATAATATGAGAAATATCCTTTAGGATATTAGTTTGAGAAGGGGACCACAAGTCCATGAAGTAATGAAGGATATGGTTCATCAAAATAGTAGGATCCTCCATATGAGTGCCATCATTATCTTTAAGAAAGTGAATAAAAAGTTTCTTATGTTTGGCCTTAATAGAAGCATTAAAAAAATTTGAATTATAGTTTCCTAATTTTAGCCATCTGATAGTAGACTTCTGCCTCCAGTATTCCTTATCAGTTCTCATATCTTCCAATAGCTGAGCTTGAGCTTTATTTAAAGATTCCCTATTGATATCTGAACTATCCATCTCATAGTTAATTTCCAGCTGGGCTATGTCATTGTCCAAATTTATCAAAGTTTGAAAAATATCTTTAAACTTCTCTTTGTTACAGCTCTTCAGGACCTTCTTTAATTTCTCCAGCTTTCGATAAAATTTCTTCAATTCAGTACCATGGGCATCTTCTTTCTAAGACTACTTAACAGCAAAAAGTCCCTCTCTCAGGTCTCTTAATCCACGGTCATGAATAACTTGATTAAAGTCATCAACATCGAGGTGGTTGATATCATTTCCTCCCACTTTTTCAGTTTGAGAACACACCACATTGAATTCACCAATAAATAAATGAGGAATATCTATAACAGGCCTTGAACCATCAACAAGATGATCCCATAATTCTCTTATCTCTTCAACATTACACTTAACATAGATAATGGAAAGGATAATGAGAGACTTTAAAGCAGGATGATCTATTTGAATAGTAATATTCTAGTTGTGATCCTCAATTACCTTTATAGATATGTGTAATACCCCGTATTTTTATGCTTTCAAAATTTGGGGAATTATTAAATTTAATGAGAGTTATTAATTTAAAATAAATTCGGAAATTAATTATTTTTGTGATGACTAACGTGACGAGAGTTAGTAATCATTGGAAATTTGTTGAATATTACTAATGAGTAAATTAATATATGATATTAGTTCTATTAAATGTCACGAGTGAATAAAATGACAATTTTGGAAATTTAAGTCGGGACGCGCCCGTGTCGTGTCGAGACTAAATGTTGATTAATAAAAGTGAATGAATTATAAGTCACCCGTATGGCCATTTTGAGTGTGCCAAAGTGTTCATAAGGGTCGAGATAGTCAAAATAATATACTCGGGGGTTTAGTTTGGGTCTCGGGGCGTTTTTAGGCCTAATTGACACCCCGAGAGGGCATTTTGGACATTTTACCTTTTTAGGCATGACAACCCACGAAAATCTTAGAGTTATATCAGATGCTTAGGGCTTCCTTCTAGGGTTAACTCAACTAAAAACAAGAAACAACCATTGGGGAAGGAAGGAGAGAGCTTAACTAAGAGTTCTAGGCCGAAAACTCCTCCGCTTGCGCCGCCGTCGCCGCCAAGCGATAGATCACGTCACAAGGATCACAACCACACTGATTTCAGCCGCAAATTAGAAACAAAAATTCCCAGGAAAGTATTTTATCTTTCTTAATTTAGTTAATGCTTCATTCATGTTAGTTTAGGGTTGATTAGGTTGAGTTTCTATGAAAGAAAACCCATGTTGGAGATTAGAAATTTCATGTTGTAGTGATGTAAATGATAATTTGGAAATCCCCTTCACATGTAGAGGTTGAACCAAGGATATATGATGGATTAGAAGCAGAAATACTGGAAAAAGAATGATTTGAATTAAGTTAAAGAAAATTTTAGGGTTCATGAGAATTGTATAAATTTTGGCACTTTAATCCATGATTCTTGATGAAAACTCACATGCCTTACGTTGAATATTGTCCATTTGGGTGTAGAACATTTTTGGTATAAATTTCTGGGAGTTTGGGAGTTAAAAATTTGGATTTGGATGATGTTGGATGATAGAACCCGTAACCGGTTTTCTGCAGAATTCGCCATACCTGCTTGATCGATCGATTGATCATAGAGCATCGATCGATCGATGGTTCAATCGATGGAACACCTGCACTCGATCGATCGACCCCTCCTCGCAGACTTATATTTCCCATTCTAAATAGTGGAATTCAATTTAAATGAGTAATAATCTTTGGACATCCTTATTGAAATATTTTGGGAGGTAAAGAAGACCAGTAGGACTTACTAAAAATATGAAACCTTTAATGTAAGACGAGATTCACATTTTTGGGGATATTTACATATAAGGGACGATGGAACTATGTATTAAAGGAGGAGACGTGTCAGGTAGTATGTTGGAAAATAAATGAGTACCTACTGAAATTACACTTGGGAGTATAGAAATTCACGAGTGTCACTTGATAAGTTGGGATAATCCCACAAATTAAATTAAGAGACGAACCGTTATACGTGATAACCAAATAATGAGAAATAAGGATAAATATCATAATTATGGGTTATGAGATGTACCTAAATTTGATATGGTAATAGTAGTATATTTATATGACTGCGTTTATGCATATACTATATACGTGTGAAAATCATACCCTCGCTACTTGCTATCCATGAGGTTACCGCGCTGGGACATCCTTATCTCGATGAGCCTTTATGGGGGATATTGGATCGTACCCTAGAAGATAGAAATCCTTTTGTATAGGCTATCGAATCGATAGTTCAGACGGTCCTAAGTGACGTGAGGGCATGTGTTGACCTCTTAGAGACTTGGATTCTATGCTTCGCCTCAATATTGTTTGTATTTGTGTTAATACAGTTCGAGAGTGATTCCGAACCTGTATTTACCTTAGTACGAGTGATACGGGGACTGGATAGCAGAGTATGCCTGCACCATAATTATTATGTGGGGTGCTATTAGAATATATATATTATATGAGTATTTAATAAATGTATTTAATTCTGGATTTGGGGAACTACATACTGTGTTTATGGTAAGTGAGAAAATGAATAATTATTTCAATTGGGGAATGGGTGTTTGAAAAGTATAATATGTTATTGAGAAACTTTACTAGCAAATAAAGGTTAAATGAGTACTTTGTTATTGACTGAATTTAAACCTCTTAGAAAATTGAATCGGTCAGTTTAATCTTACGAGTAACATAAGATAAGACAAGTTAAACCGTGGCGAAGGTTAGTGGGACAGGCGTGCACATTAGAAGAGAGGTGAGAATTTCTCAAGGGAGTGCCGCACTAATATGTCGTTGCATTGGCCAGTAAACATTTTAAATACTTTCTAAACTAATTTGAAATCGTTTTTACAATCGGGCTCTGACCCGTTTCAATTTTCTTTTCTCTCTTGTATATATATGTATATATTATAGGTGCCCAGCCACAGGGGCATCTTGCATATGATCCTTTGGAAGGAACACGCTGCAGCTTAGGTGGGAGTTGCAGGCCTCTTGCTTAGACAACCTCATTCCTTGATTCCACTTCTAGCATTTATTTTATCCAGTTGGGCATGTGTCACCCTTTTCCATTATTCATTTGTTTTATTGGATATTGAAATTCATTTATTTTCCAGTATTTGCACTTTGGGATTTATTATTGTCAAGATGTTTTCCTTTAAGTTTATTGTTGGAATCAATTGGTTGAATGTTTAATTTATTGGATTATATGTTCCAGGATAGTTGTTGTGTGATTATTTAACTATGAATTATGTAAAGTTTTAATTGTTGGTTTACAAAATAAAATTTGGGAAAGTAATGTCTAAAATGGTTTTGACACTTAGCTTAATTATTTAGGGTGTTTAATTGGAAAAGTTATTTTTCGACAGTGATGCTAAGAATGAACCAACCGTTCACCTTGATTTTTAATTTAATAAAGGACTGATCATCCGATATTTAATTAGGCGGGGTGTCACAGGTGGTATCAGAGCATCAGGTTCTAGTGTCCTTAGGATCTGTACGGCTTATTTCTCTTTCAGCTTAGCATTTTTGTTATAGAGCCCTATTTTAGGATTGTTGTATTCTTGCTTTTACGATTATGTCTTCAGCTATTTGAGATTTGATAATAACTATAGACTAATAAATTTCTTCACGTTTCAGATGCCTCCGAGATGTGCACCAAAGGATAGGTGTGCCCAAGCCGAGCAACCAGTAGCTTCGGCTCAGGGAACGATGAATGCTAATGTGGTAGCCGCTATTATTGCTCAGGCGGAGAATTCCATGCTAGCGGTAGTACGGAAGGCTCCACCCCAAGTTCAGGCAGTGTCACCAGTACCTGCACAACTTCCATCTGCATGGGAGAGGGTTAGGGATGCCCTTCCGAAGTTGCACCCCCTGAGTTCTCGAGTAGTTCAAATATCATCATCGTCAGCCAATGGAAGAAAGATATCCATAGGCATTTGCGTATGTATGAGTGCACAGATGTGCAAAAACAGTAGTTCGCTTCATTTAAGCTCGTGGGGGCCTCTTTGCAGTAGTGGGAATCCACCACCACCTTGGAGGAAAGGGATACTATCATGATTCAATCATTCTGGGAGCGATTTGACCGCAAGTATTTTCCATCCTCCATGCAAACTGAGATGAGGCAAATCTTACTGAACTTAAAGTAGGAAAATTCTACTGTTGCTGAGTATGAAGAGGAGTTCACAAGACTTATCACTATAGTGCCAGATGAGGCACCCACTAAGGGCAAGAAAATACTATTATTTGTGGACGGGTTAGCTTGGAGGATTCGTCAGCACCTTATAGGGAATCTGTCTGTGAGTACCTACAAGGATCTACTCAATGCTGCTTTGCTACACTTCCAGGATCACCGCTTCTATCTACAGGGAAGCAAGCGAGCAAGAGAGTCCAGCCAGCAGGGTAGGATATGGGGTAGTGGTGCTAGTGGAGCACCGACATCTCAGGGGCAGACTCATCAGCATGAGCAGAGTTCCCATCAGGGGGACCCTACCAAGCGATTCCGATCAGGTGATTCCCGGCAGGGATTTGGGGGATTTAGGCAGGGTCAACAGGGCCAGCCTAATCACCAGGGCCAGCAAGGCTAACACCGCCAGCAGTAGGGTCAGCACCATGCCCAATAGGGCCAACAACATTTTCATCAGGGCCAACAGCGGGGTGGTAACGGCCAACAGGGCCGTGGTCAGCAGGGTCAGAGGGGAGGTAATTTCAAGGGCCAATGTTTCATGTGCGGCAAGAATGGCCATAAGTGCCAGGATTGTCCAGAGGGTGATATGGCCCCACAGTAGCAGGGTGCCCGGAATGAGCCATAGAGGCCACTTTTTCCAGCAGCCCTCCCAGCACCAGCTCAGGTACCAGCCCTACCAGCCATTCTAGTCGCTCTGGTGCAGCAGGGGAAGTTACAGTACGGATGTGTCTTTAACGTACACCAGGTAGTAGCTCCATAGGCACCACCCGCGATTGAGGGTACGTTTCCTATCCATGGCACAATGGGTCGGGTTTTATTTGATACTGGGGCAATGCACTATTTTATAGCTACCCATTTTGCGAAGGCCTTAGGGTTATTAGCCATAGCAGAGAGCACTGTAACGTGTGTAGACTCAACCATGGGAAATGGATCGCTAATTTTCTTTATATGCCGGGGTGTGGGGGTAGAGATTGGTAGCTTGGTATTACCAGCAGACATGTTAGTCTTAGATATGCATGAGCACGATGTTATTATCGGTATGGATTGGCTCGCAGCTTACAGAGCCATGATAGATTGTTTCGGTGGGTGTATTGTCTTTGCCATTCCGGGGCAAGAGATGTTTGTAGTGGCGATGCCTCGCCCAGAGGGAAGCTCGACTGCTCATTTGTATTAAATAGAGGAGGATACCTCTAAGGAGGTTGTGATTCCCTTAGATACGATCCCAGTTGTTCGTGAGTTTTTCGATGTATATCAGGAGATACCAGGCCTACCCCCTAGTCGAGAGATAGATCGTGTCATAGATTTATTACTGGATACTCGACCTATATCATGCGCTCCACACCGTATGGCTTCGGCGGAGATGTGAGAGTTACGAGATCCGATAGAGCATCTGTTAGGTCAGGGCTTCATTCGCAAGAGTACCTCACGTTGGGACGCTCCAGTTTTGTTTGTGAAAAAGAGAGATGGTTCACTGAGGCTATGTGTGGACTACCGAGAGCTGAACAAGGTCACAATACCAAACAAGTATCCGTTGCCTCGAGTTCGACTAGCTGAGGGGAGAAACTTTCTTTTCGAAGATAGATCTGAGGTCAGGGTACCATTAGCTACGTATTAGGGAGCAGGATGTTTCAAAGACTGCTTCCTTGATGAGATATGGGTCCTATGAGTCCAGAGTGATGCCATTTGGACTCATAAATGCTCCAGCCGTATTCATGGACTTGATGAACCGAGTGTTCAGAGAGTTCTTGGATCAGTTTGTCATCGTCTTCATAGATGACATCCTGATATATTCACACTCTGAGGAGAAGCATTCCGAGCACTTGAGGAAGGTTGTTCAGACTCTACGAGAGCATCATCTATATGCTAAGTACGAGAAGTGCGGATTCTGGTTACGTGAAATGCAGTTCTTGGGACATGTTGTTTCTGAACAAGGGATAGCAGTTGACCCGAGTAAAGTGTCAGTGGTGAGGGAGTGTGGACATCCCATGACACCAACGGAAGTAAGTAGTTTCTTGGGATTATCCGGATACTACAAGAGATTCATTGGGGGGTTCTCCAAAATAGTGGGTCCATTGACGAACCTGGCTCGCAAGGGGGTGCCATATGTTTGGGATGATGCTTGTCAATTCGCTTTCAACGATCTGAAAGACAAGCTTACTTCAGAACCGGTCCTTGCTTTACCTAACCCAGGCGTGGGGTATTTGGTTTACACAAATGCCTCATTACGGGGACTTGGGGGAGTACTTTAGCAGGAGGAGAATGCTATAGCTTTTGCCTCCCGCAAGCTTAAGCCGCATGAGAAGAATTATCCCACCCATGACCTCGAGTTAGCAGCGGTTGTTTTTGCATTGAGGATATGGAGGCACTATTTATTGGGGGAGAAATTTCTCTTGTTAACGGACCACAAGTCACTACAGTACCTGTTCACTCAGCCAGAGATGAATATGCATCAACGCATGTGGTTATATTTTTTGAAGGACTACCAGTTTGACATATAGTACCATTCGGGGAAGGCCAACGTAGTTGCTGATGCGTTGAGCCGTAGACCGGTTGACGATGTAGAGGACATATGGAAAGAAAAGTGGAAAGAGTTGGGTCACCAAGATGCAGTAGCCCGTTCCTTCATATATGTCATGACAGTGACACTCGAGATTGTTACGAGGGTGATACAGGCGCAGACAGCAGACCCATTTTTCCAGGAGTAGATTGTACGACTTTTAGCCGAGGGTGTGAGTCTTATTCTGTTAGTTCTGTAGGGGGTTTGAGGTTTAATGGGAGATTGGTGGTCCCAAAAGGAGCATAATTACGTCATGCAGTGATGACCCAGTCTCACGGGTACCGATTTGATGTACATCCTGGGGGAGATAAGATGTACCAGGATATGAGGCGGAAATACTGGTGGAGTGGGATAAAAAGGACATTGCTGAGTTCGTGTCCAAGTGTTCTACCTGCCAGCTGGTAAAGATGGACCACTAGAAATCGTCATGGTTGCTTCAACCATTGGAAATACCCACGTGGAAGTGGGAGAGTATTTCTATGGATTTTATTACTGGGTTGCCTACATCACAGCGGGGACACGACTCCATCTGGGTGATAGTGGACCGTTTGACCAAGGTGGCTCATTTTTTGCCGGTGCGGATAGACTATACCATGGGTCAGTATGCTTAGTTGTTCATTGCTGAGATTGTTAGATTACATGGGGTGCCCTTGAATATTGTGTTAGATAGAGACAAGATTTTCGTGTCCCATTTCTCGAAGAGCTTTCAGGAGGCGATGGGTACTGAGTTAAGGTTGAGTTCAGATTATCACCCACAGATAGATGGACAAACAGAGCGTACTAATCAGATGTTGGAGGATATGTTGCGCATGTGTGTTCTTGATTTTGGAGGAGGTTGGGAGCCACATCTTCCACTAGTAGAGTTTGCTTATAATATCTCTTGTCAGTTCACGATTGGCATGGCTCCATTCGAGGCTTTGTATGACAGGCCTTGTCGTTCCCCAAATTTTTGGCTCGAGGTGGGGGATAACAAGTTGCTAGGACCAGAGGTAATTCAGGAAACCTCCACGAGGATGGAGATGATCAGGAGTCGCATTCGAGTAGCCCAGGACAGGTAGAAAAGCTACGCCGATGCGGAACGGTTCTTCTGGGAGTTTAATGTGGGGGACCAAGTGTTACTACGTGTATCTCCTATGAAAGGAGTGATGAGGTTCGGGAAGAAAGGAAAATTGGCCCCGAGGTACGTGGGACCATTTCCCATTATTGAGAGGATTGGGCCAGTAGCATACAGATTGGGGCTGCCAGAGCATTTACATCGCATCCACGATGTATTCCACATCTCTTCGTTGAGAAGATACCTTCGGGATGATATGGCCCACACCCACATCGCGATAGAAGAGATAGACTTACAGCCTAACAGCTCTTACAAGGAGAGACCAGTGGCTATCCTAGACCATATCAAAGGAGATTGATGTCAAAGGTAGTTCCACTTGTACGGGTCCAGTAGGAGCATCATAATGTGGAGGAATCCACCTGGGAGCGTGAGGCAGATATGCGCGAGAGATACCCAGATTTATTCTTACCAGGTATGCCTAATTTTCAAAATTTCGGGACGAAATTCCGTTATTAGGGAGGAAGTATGTAATACCCCGTATTTTTATGCTTTCTAAATTTAGGGATTTATTAAATTTAATGAGAGTTATTAATTTAAAATAAAACCAAAAATTAATTATTTTTGTAATTACTAACGTGAAGAGAGTTAGTAATCATTGGAAATTCGTTGAATATTACTAATGAGTAAAGTAATATATGATATTAGTTCTATTAAATGTCACGAGTGAATAAAATGACAATTTTGGAAATTTAAGTCGGGACGTGCCCGTGTCGTGTCGGGACTAAATGTTGATTAATAAAAGTGAATGAATTATAAGTCACCCGTATGGTCATTTCGAGTGCGCCAAAGTGTCCGTAAGGGTCGATATAGTCAAAATAATGTACCCGGGGGTTTAGTTTGGGTCTCGGGGCATTTTTAGGCCTAATTGACACCCCGAGAAGGCATTTTGGATATGTTACCTTTTAGGTTTGAAAACCCACGAAAATCTTAGAGTTATATCAAATGCTTAGGGTTTCCTTCTAGGGTTTACTCAACCAAAAACAACAAAGGACCATTGGAGAGGGAAGGAGAGAGATTGCCCAAGAGTTCTAGGCCAAAAACTCCTCCATTTGCGCCGCCGTCGCCGCCAAACGATAGATCACGTCACAAGGATCACAACCACACTGATTTCAGCTGCAAATCAGAAACAAAAATTCCCAGGCTAGTATTTATCTTGCTTAATTTCGTTAATTCTTCATTCATGTTAGATTAGGGTTGTTTAGGATGAGTTTCTATAAAAGAAAACCCATGTTGGAGATTAGAAATTGCATGTTGTAGTGATATAAATGATAATTTTGAAATCCCCTTCACATGTAGAGGTTGAACCACGGATTTATGATGGATTAGAAGTATAAATCCTGGAAAAAGAATAATTTGAATTAAGTTAAAGAAGATTTTAGGGTTCATGAGAATTGTACAAATTTTGGCACTTTAATCCATGATTCTTGATTAAAAATCACATGCCTTACGTTGAATATTGTCCATTAGGGTTTAGAACTTTGTGGTATAAATTTCTGTGTGTTTGGGAGTTAAAAATTTGGATTTGGATGATGTTGGACGATAGAACCCGTAACTAGTTTTCTGCAGAATTATCCATACCTGCTTGATCGATCGATCGAACACCTTCCCTCGATCGATCGACCCCTCCTGGCAGACTTATATTTCCCCTTCTGAATAGTGTAATTCAATTTAAATGAGTAATAATCTTTGGACATCCTTATTAATATATTTTGGGAGGTAAAGAAGACTAGTAGGATGTAACACCCCGCCCGCCCAGGGAGAGCGAACGGAGCGCTAATGCGATTAAATAAATCCAAATCCACAAGTGACAAGGTATAGATCATCTAAATGAACCCACAATAATATAAATCCACTAATCTCAATCTCTTCAATTACAACAAGTCTCTCGAATTAAAATTACAACTAACACGAAAATAAAATACAAATCTCCAAAGCTCTATACATCAAAATAATACAAATCATTCCCAAACAATCCTCGCTAAAATCAATCTCCATAGCGCCCCAAAATCCACGCTAACCTGCCACTAAAAGAAAATATGGGGAAGTACACAATACGACAAGAAAGATGCTCAACAAATATATGTTAGCGATGAATAAAACGTAACAACACGAGTACGAATATTCAAATCAAAATGCAAATCTCAATAGAATTTCATCATTATAATTTCTCAACAACACTTTAACCGGGTCACCAGGCCTCACCACATCCGTATATGCTTTATCAAGCGATAGCCCGACAAACAGGAATTTTGGTGGGTGCCCAACATCCGTGCCATATTAAAATCTCATGAAAACGTGCTCATCAACAATATAATGATACCACATGAATCAAAATAATTTCAATAATTATTTTCCAGATTTCAATGAATTTATCAATTCAAATATGACTTCAATTAAACAAGAATTCAAAGAGAATGACACTCGCGAGATTTAAGGAGCATATTGTGTAAAACCCCATAACTCAAAAGACGATGAGAAACCAACGATCACATCCTCAAGATCAACACAAAAGATCTACAAAATCTCCTCCAAGAACCTCCAACAAAAATAGCCCCAAGAACACCTCTAATCTAAGGTTAGAACCCATAAATCTCAAGGGCCAATGTGTATATAAAAAGAAGAATAATATAAAATATATTTGCTGCCAAAATTTGTGCCAAAAGTATGTTAAAAGGGTTGCCCACGAATTACTTTTATAATGCAAATAAATGAAGAGTTGGAATCCAAAAAACTCCTTTAAATAAGGCAAATAAATGAAGAGGTGGAAGTCAAAACAACTCCAAGAGTTATAAACATTTAAAAATAATTTTAAAATCCATTTTAACTCCGTTTTCGAAACCGTTCGAAATTCTCGACTTTAAAAATAATAACCAACATATTTGAGCAATTAAAATAATTTTATCAAAAACTTTATTTTCCTTCATTTTTCAGAAATTAATTAAAATAGTCCAAAATTACGCAGGTTGTTACATAGGACTTACTAAAAATATGAAACCTTTAATGTAAGACGAGATTCACATTTTCGGGGATGTTTACATATAAAGGACAATAGAACTATGTATTAAAGGAGGAGACGCGTCAGCTAGTACGTTGGAAAATAAATGAGTACCTACTGAAATTACACTTGGGAGTATAGAAATTCACGAGTGTCACTTGATAAGTTGGGATAATCCCAAAAATTAAATTAAGAGACGAACCATTATACGTGATAACTAAATAATGAGAAAGAAGTATAAATATCATAATTATGGGTTATGAGATGTACCTAAATTTGATATGGTAATAGTAGTATATTTATATGACTGTGTTTATGCATATACTATATACGTGTGAAAATTATTCCCGCGCTACTTGCTATCCCTGAGGTTACCGCTCTGGGACAGTCTTATCTCGATGAGACTTTATGGGGGATATTGACTCATACCCTATAAGATAGAAATCCTTTGGTACAGGCTATCGAATCGATAGTTCAGACGGTCCTAAGAGACGTGAGGGCATGTGCTGACCTCTTAGAGACTTGGAATCCATGCTTCGCCTCAATATTGTTTGTGTTTGTGTTAATACAGTTCGAGAGTGATTCCGAACTTGTATTTCCCTTAGTACGAGTGATACGGGGACAGGATAACAGAGTATGCCCACACCAGAATTATTATGTGGGGTGTCGTTAGAATATATATATATATATATATATATATATTATATGAGTATTTAATATATGTATTTAATTCTGGATTTTGGGAACTACCTACTGTGTTTATGGTAAGTGAGAAAATGAATAATTATTTCAATTGGGGAATATGTGTTTGAAAAGTATAATATGTTACTGAGAAGCTTTACTAGCAAATAAAGGTTAAATGAGAACTTTGTTATTAACTGAATTTAAACCTCTTAGACAATTGAATCTGTCAGTTTAATCTTACAGCAAACCTAAGATAAGATAAGTTAAATCGTTAGGAAGTTTATTGCGATAGGCGTGCACATTAGAAGAGAGGTGAGAATTTCTCAAGGGAGTGCCGCACTAATATGTTGTTGCATTGGCCAGTAAACATTTTAAATACTTTCTAAACTAATTTTAAATCATTTTTTCAATCGGGCTCTGACACGTTTCCATTTTCTTTTCTCTCTTTTATATATATGTATATATTACAGGTGCCCAGCCACATGGGCGTCTTGCATAGGATCCTTTGGAACCAACGCATTGCAGCTTAGGTGGGAGTTGCAGGCCTCTTGCTTAGACGATTCCTTGATTCCACTTTTAGCATTTATTTTATCCATTTGGGCATGTGTCGCCCTTTTCCATTATTCAGTTTTTTTATTGGATATTGAAATTCATTTATTTTCCAGTATTTGCACTTTGGGATTTATTATTGTCAGGATGTTTTCCTTTAAGTTTTAATGTTGGAATCAATTGGTTGAATGTTTAATTTATTGGATTATATGTTCTAGGATAGTTGTTGTGTGATTATTTAACTATGAATTATGTAAAGTTTTAATTGTTGGTTTACAAAATAAAATTTGGGAAAGTAATGTCTAAAGTGGTTTTGACACTTAGCTCAATTATTTAGGGTGTTTAATTGGAAAAGTAATTTTTAGACAGTGATGCTAAGAATGAACCAACCGTTCACCTTGATTTTTAATTTAATAAATGACTGATCGCCCGGTATTTAATTAGGCGGGGTGTCACAAGATGTTAAACCTCCAAAAAACTAAATTTTAGCACTGATATTAGCTCCAGCTCCTTCAAAACCCCACTTGAACTTAAACTTATCAATTTTATGAGAGTTAACTTTAGACTCTAGCAGAGCAAGAAAGGGAATTTTTTTAATTTTCAAAAGAAATTTAATTCTTCTACTTGAGGCCTTTTAGCAGCCCCTCTGATATTCCAAACATTGATGTTAATCATTTAAAAATATAGAGATAAGAGTGTTTGATACCTTTAGTTCTAGATCGAGTTAGTCTCCTAAAGAGGGGGTTTGACATCTTGATCTTCTGTACATGAGTGAGTTGATCTGTAATGCAGCTTGATAGATTCTCTTCCACTTATTTCTTTTCATGAAGTTTCTTTAATTTTATGTCAAACATTCTAGCCATTTGGTGGAGGTCTTGCCCAGGAACCTGTTTATGAACCATACCTTCTTCATTATCAGAGATGTATAAAGACCATGAGTCTTTATTTATCTCATAATCTGGTAAGTAAGTAGCTCTTGGTGACAAAGAGAATTTATCCACCATGGATACTTCATCTACATTTAACTTGAGACTGTGAATTTTGTAAATGTGATGTTGGATATTTTCTTGAGCAACCTCGGGAATTTTTTATGTGGGATGTGTTGTGATGGCCCTATTATCTCTGATTACCTCCTCAACCATATCAACTGCAGCCTCTTGACCTGCCATAACTGGAGAAATAATATGAGTTAAAATATCTTCCACAATCGCTGTTCCTATGTCTGCTGAACCTGGTCATTACTATCCTTGTTCTCCTCTTCGCCTTCTGCTACAGCATCAGCTATATCATAATTCTCTACTTCCAGATTAATAATTTCCCCTTGCAGTGTTGCTTCATCAGTTACCTTGTTGTCAGCTACTGCATTCTTGATCTCGTAAACTTGAATCTGCCACTCATTTATTTTCTTGATTGATTTAACTTTGTCTTTTGTTATTACTCCTCCTTGATTTGATATATTGAACATACAGTTATTTTCATCGCGGCCATTCTTTAAACATCTACTGCAATACTTTGGCATATTTTCCACTAACACTTCTTGCCAAAATCCACTATCTCCACACCCTAGCCAAACTCTTTTGGAGATCTTTTGAGTCAAATTCGCTTCAACACAAGCACGAGCCATACTAGGTCTATTCATCTGTACTGTAGATGCATACAATTTTAGTGGTTGCCCAATCAACTGGTCATTTGAAAAGAGTGAGGATTTAAAGAAGAAATGAATTGGAAGATTTCGAAAAGATACCCGAATAGGGGATATATTGCTCTCAATATCTAGATTGAAACTAGGGGACCATTTGAACGCCCTCATAGGATATTTTCCTATAAACCAAGAGTCCCTCATCCACATTCTTGAAAAATCCTCTTCACAATGTAATTTAATCAATATATGTTTATGATCAATTAGACCAATAGAGAACGCAGTTTTGAGCAAGAAAGTTTGAAATACCCTTCATATTATCTCCATAGAGGGTCGGCCATGTGAGAATTTTCCTATTATAGCATTTTTGAAAGGAATACCTAGTGTATCAATGTCTTCTTTAGAGAATAAAATGACAGGTTCACCTTTGAAAGAAGTTGGTGTTTTCAAAAGAATCTCGTGAGAATTAGAAGATGAGTTTGCAACTACAGAGGCAAATGATTGATTCCATACAATTTTTGGGTCAGGTCGCTTAGGTTCCACGTGAAAGTTGGGTGTTTGGGATTCCATCCAAACCCTAATTAGGGTTTACGAGAGAGAGAGAGAGTGTGTGTGTGTGTGTGTGTGTGTGTGTGTGTGTGTGAGAGAGAGAGAGAGAGAGAGATATTGATTTATCTTTTTGGTAATTATCTTCACTCTCAATTTTGGTCTCTTGGGATGGTGGAATGGATTCCCCTTTCCCTAATTATAACAAATTTTGTTATGACCTGGAGAGAGAGAGAGAGAAAGAGAGAGATTTTTCTTTTTGGTAATTTTCTTCCCTCAATTTTGGTCTCTTGGGATGGTGGAATGGATTCCCCCTTCCCTAATTATAACAAATTTTGTTATGACCTATGTGTAAAATGACACGAATGTCCCTATGTGAGTCCTAACTAGTCTAAAAAGCACTCGGAAGCTAGTTACCACCCTTGGGTACCTAATTTAGAATATTTTGACCCATCCCGAATCATCCATGCATTCGAAATCACAATCAGATTTACCTAACATTAATTTAACATAACATTCTCAACACGACCCCACACGGGCATCCTGAATGAGAGACTATCAAAACCCATCGCTAATGCAATTTGACATAATTTTATTTATTTATGACACTAGTAAATATATTTTTACATAAATACCAACCCTTTTTTCACTAATTAATATTTATTAAATTCTCATTATTTCTCATTTTATTTAAATTATGTGCACACGGTAATTGAAATGCTCAAAAATAAATATTCAAAAATACCAGGTGTTAGACTTTCTATAAATGTTTTTAAAGTCATATGAAAACTGTTGTGAAAATCGTTACCTTATACTTATAAATGAGAGTTATGCAAAATTTAAACAATCATATGCCATAAAGATGTACGTGGGTTGACCTAAAATAGACCTACCTTACAGAGGTGTTCGTGTTATTACACCTAAACCTTAGACCTCAACACTAACTCAACAATAATGGGTCTGGCTATTACAATGTAAGAACATTGTATACTTGTTATGCCATCTGTTCGGTAGATTATCTTTTTTTTCTTTCCAAAAGACATTGTGTGCTAAAGGTATCTGGAAGGATTCATCAACATTTAAAATTGAAGTCCGCTTCTTTCATCCCATTATGATATCAATCATTTGGGGATGAAGGTAAGTGTGAAATAGATGTCTTGGATTTTATGGTTCAGAATATAATATGACGATTTTTTTTCAAAACCTTGTAGAGTGTTTTTGTGCTTTTGTTGTTTCCAAAAGTCATAGTATTTTTATGTATGAAATTATATATTTAAAAGGATTGTGGTTGATGTCCCACAATAATTATCTACAACGAATATCTTCCTTCATTGGCATAAATTATTTTCCTTCTTTTAAAATATTGATTGAGATATTCGCGACTTGACTTTATTGGTATCTCGCTGTACCGAGGAGTCAATCCCCTCTAATAAAATATCTCGAAGGTCATGAAAATGAATTATTATTTCGTAGAAAAATAGTCGCGGGTCTCACGATTTGGCTTTGCTAATGGTTGGCTTCAACTAAGGGTTGGCAAATGCCCATCAAATCTACTTTTTCTACAAAACAAAAGATCTTATTATCTATTTCAAGAAAGTTCTTTTGATGACGGGATCTTTGATTGACAAAATTTTGTTCACTTCATCGTAACAGTAGGAAAATTTATCTACCAATTTTTTCTTCAAGTGCCCGCGTAACACACATTAAAAACTAGTATAATGGAAAATTAAGGGTGTCAATCCATGTTCTTAACTAGAGATGAGTCTAATCAAGTTACTACAAACTATTTTCAAATTTTAAAAGATAAATTTTAAGGGTTTTTTATTATAATATAATGATGAACTAATATTAAGTAACAAATGTGAAACTTATGGTAAAATATCAAGTGTGAAAATATATATCGGAGAAGTCAAAGGTTGGGGTTAACTATTTAATTCTTTTTCCTTAATTTCTTAATTTTTCATTTAAAACGCCACAATATAATTATAGGTTATTTTCATTTTTTGATACATTTGTTCATCTTTGTTCACTGTTGAGTGCCATTTTTCTTGTATTAATCTTTGAGGGCCATTTCTCATCGAATCTGTAAATGAAATGCTTGTCAATAATTTTAAAGGAAAGTAAATGACGCTTTTTCCTTATGAAAATATTTTCACAGATCTCAACAAATTGTATGTTATTTTTTTTGTGAACAACTCGATGTTATTTAAAAAATCATTTGATCTTAACAAATGTTTGTTAAAAAGAAATAGTTTCCTTATTTAAAGAAAAAAACTAGATGCTAATTTTTTTAAATAAAGCGTGATATAACTAATTTTAAAAAGTTGTTTTGTAAAAAACTGGACTTTTTAAATATAAATAATATTTGTCATAACTTTTGTAAGAAACTGTATTATTTAAAAGATGACAATTTTTCTGTAAAACAGAAAAAAAAAACATTTAATTATAAAAAATTAGATGTTATCTTTTATTTTTCGTAAAAATTAAATAGCTGGATATAATTTATTTAAAAGGTATCTCTTGTAAAATAATGTTAAAAAAAGATTCATTATTTTAAAAAAACTAGATTTTTAAGTATAAAAAATATTTTATTTTAATTTTAACAAATTGAATTATTTATAAATTGATTAATGTTTTGTAAAAAAATTATTTATTTAATTTTAAAAAAATGAATGATAGCTTTTCTTTTAAAAAAGCATATAACTAGATGGGGGATCAAACAATAATGGTCTAATTTTTGGCGATCCGAGAAGGCCCAGCACGCTGAATACAAGTGCTTATCATGTGGATAAATACAAATGCTTATCACATGAACATTTACAGGCTTATTTGTTTACTTACAATCCCGAACGAGATAAACAAGAGTCACAACACAAGCCCATAGAGAGTTTCGAGAGTTCCTTATAAAACTCAACTACTTTTCACTGCTATAATACAACCATCACCAAAAGGTAAAGAGGGATGTAATTTCGAACCTTATGAGAAATTAATAAGAACTGAGAACCCTCTCCATGGACATAAGCAGTTGCTGACCCTCGTAAATTCTTATGTTGTTAGCATTTATTATATTCATTTTAATCCCTACTTTCTGATAATACTTTATTGTGATTTCTTGCACTCACTATTGGTGTCGTTTATGGGAAACGATATTCTTTCCCAAAAAAGAAACACAAACTAAAGAATAAACATAAATATCTCAGCACTCAAACAGTGCGTCCCAAGCTTATGATATGTGAGATGACTTATCTCTAATTAGGAGTAGAGGTGAGGTTCTCCAAGATGGAAATCCAAAATTTCACCCATATGAGAACCTCTTCGAGCAAATCCACAAGCAACATGGTTCAACACAGATCCCACGACTAGTTGACACATATGAAGCATGACACTAACAGGAAGAGGAGGCAGTTATCCCCCAGATGGAGGAAAATGCATACCTACAATGACGATTGGAGAAGATGAAAATAACTCATTTAAGTGAATCGAGAATTTCATGTCAGACTCCTAGCCCTTAGGCGAGTAAACCTCATACCTAAAGAAGGAGTGTTAGGCATGAATATGACCATTCAGAGCATGGAAGTCATGGAAGTCACTTGGTAAGATAATACCGAGATGGAGAGTGCCACAAGAATAATATAATTAGTTTAGTCTAGAAGCAGATGGACCAACACCTAGTACACCAAGTTGCCAGATCTAAAAAAGATCTCTCCAGAAAAGATCTTATCACACATTGAAGTCTCCTTTCTAAGGGGCCATTGAGGAGTAGGTGCCCCGAAGAAATTTTCATCCCAAGGTTCAAAATCTAAAATCGTAAAACATACACCATAAATCATGTTCGCCAATATAGGCAAGAAATGACTCTGTGGAATCATAACAATGCTCTTATATATCTCATATTCCTATCAAACTTATGAGATATCACTTAAGAGCTTGCTCCACACATCGGTTAAGAGCTTAAAGTCCCTCGTTGAGGCCTTCATAACTCCCTTCATAACCAATAATTCACATCCAAATAGGATAGGTTCTCTATTCACGATGAGAAAAAAACACAGGAGACCCTACGTGAGTATGCTAAGCTCAAGTAAGAAATATTCAATGAATGGGAAGACTTCTCAAAGCAGGTAGTTGTAGAATCTTCTAAGATTGGCATGCCTCCTCCTCTATGATGGACTAATGCATTACTAAAAAATAAGTGGACACCATTGATTTATTGAAAAATACTCCAAAGTCGAGGACATGGTTAACTCCATCCAAGAAGAGACTACCCATGCTAAGGTGAATAAAGGTAGCGACATGGAGAAGACCTCTAAAAAGGGGGAACAATAAGCAAAATGGAGCTACGAACAAGGGAAGAGTATATTCTTCCAAAGCCTTCCTAGTCATCAACAAGGATTTAAAATAACCAATTTATAAAATCCCACGGAAGATCGAGGACTAACAATTTTTCAAGTGGTCGGATAAGACGGGAGGAGATCTGACCAATAAGAATAAGACAGTTCGGTGTGCCTTCCAAAAGGAAAGAGGTCACAAGATAGAAAACTACATAGAACTGAAATCTCATCTAGAGGAGTTTTCCCAGGCAGGGCACCTAATCGAGTACATAGATAAGAAAACTGATTATGTCATCGCCTAAGGTTAGCAAAAATAAGAAACGTACTGGAGAATGAGGTATAACATGAGTTAACTTTAATATACTAGGCGTCTAAGCTCAAGAAGATCTAAGAAACACACTTCAAATGGCAATTAAGAAAGTTATGGTATTAATGGAAGGTTTCTAGATAGTTCATGCCAAAAGCCAGACTGGTAAGAATGGGTGACTAGAGGGTGTGTATTACAACAAACACATAGTATTTAATGAAGATTATTTGGTCGGGTTAAGAACAACACACCATAAAGAACTAGTAATCACTCTCAGGATTGCAAATTATGACATTTAGAAGCTACTGGTGGAATAATGGAGTTATTAAAAGGTAATATACATGGAGCTTTTTTCACAAGCTCAAATCTAAGATGTCTGATTTGAAGGAAGTGACTATCCCATTAGTCAGCTTAAGAGTAAAGATGACTATTATATTGGGCAACGTAGTCCTACTAGTGAGGGCAGGAAACATTTCAAAACTCACTATGTTTTTAGTGGATGACATTGATTCACCCTATCACGTTGTTCTCTATAGTGGGTGGCTTCACGCCACAAAAGAAGTCTCTTCAACCTACCACAAGAAACTTAATTATATCACGGATCGAGGAATAATGAAGATCGAAGGTGATCAAGATATTTCTCAAAAATAATACATTACCTTCATTAAGACCAAATAAGATAAGAAGAAAGATTAGTAAGCCAACCCCAAGATATCCCACGATGAAGCCACTCTTTCCCAATAGAAACTAAGGCCCAGTCCACCGGGGGTCAAAGAAATGAGAATCCATCCCCCGTATACTGTCATGGAGAAGCTAGAAGTAGTTTTTAGTGAAAGACGACCATATGGGAAGTTCCTGATCGGCACTAGTTTGTCCATCCCTGAAAGAAATGAGTTAGACACCTTTTTGAAGTAAAAGTTATATGTTTTTATCATGGTATACAAACAAAATTCCAGGGATTGATACTGTAGTCACTTCTCAATGTCTTCATGTGGATCCAACATTTCATCCGATCATACAAAAATCTCACCGCACTACCTCAGAGAAGGGATGTGTAGTGGAAAAGGAGGCATGGAAACATCTGGAGGCAAGGTCCGTCAGAGAAGTTTCATTCCTAAAGTGGATTTAAAATCCATTAATAGTAAGAAAAAATGGCGACATCTACAAATTCTATGTACACTTCACCAATTTTAATAGGGCTTGCCCTAAGGATATCTTACATCTGCCAAAGATAGATTTGATGCTCGACAAAAAGAGAACTCATGAATGAATGAATTTTCTATATGCTTGCCCGAGGTCCTACCAGATTCCCCTGTTCTACCATGGCCAAGACAAAATTTCATTCACTACACCACTATGCCTGTACTATTATAAAGCCATTCCTTTTTGTCTTACTAGAAACTAGTCACTAAGATGACCAATAAACAAATGGTTGGGATGATGTATGTTCACATTGATGACATGATTGTCAAGATAAAGTTCAAAGATGATGACCTCAAAGACTTAGTAGATACCATTGAAATCCTCAGTGATTTCTGAATCAAGCTCAATGCAAGAAGTACTCATTTGGAGTCGGGAAAGTAAAGTTTCTCAGCAATCTAATCACCAAGAGGGGGATAGAAGCAAACCCCTACCAGGTAGAAATAATAAAAAAATTTCTGTCGCTAAAGATGCTATGAGAGATACGAGTATTGTATATTGTTCTTTCATCTGCTCAAGGAGGAAAATGGCCTTACCTAGAACTATGAATGTTCAAAGGAACATGAAAAAATTAAGTCTTGCCTGAGTAAACCCCCATTGTTAGTAATTCCAAAATAAGGGGATCCTCTCTACCTATACCTTATAGTTTGAAGCACCACAGTCATCTTGGTCTTGGTCTGTGCGAAAAAGGGAAAATAATTACTCATTTACTATGTCATCAAGTCGCTCTTAGACAACGAGAAACTCTACTTACTATTGGATAAATTGGCTAATGCGCTGAGGATCGAATGTCAAAAATTAAGGCATTACATTGAGGCTCAGTCTATCACATTCATGACATTATTCCCTCTTAAAGTTGTTCTTCACAAAGGTGACCAATTTGCAAGTATGTCAAAGTGGTCAATGGATATAAAAAAAAGATTTGATATACGCTACCAATCAAGAACATTGATCAAAGGGAAGGTGTTGGACGACTTCATAGAGAAATTTTTAGGAGGGGGGACACCTACTAATCAATAGGTTGTCGATAAGTTAAAAGAACACGAGAAGGATCATTCCAAGAAGTGGATATTATACGTGGATGGTACCTTTAATTCTAAAGGGGAAAAACTGGCTAAAAAATTCCATGATCGAGAAAGGTATTAGGCTAGGCTTTGAAGCCTCCAATAATGAAGCACATAATGAAGCACATATAGATGGATTATGTAAGTGTCACATGCTTGTGGGAAACCACCCTAAAGTGTATTGATATTTAACGTTGGTAACCAACCAAGTCAGTGAGATTTAAATTCAAAGATTAAAAGGTTGAAAACATACCAATAGGTGGTTCGTGAGCTGATATCAATGTTTGAGGAAGTTGACATTCAAGAGTTCCTCGGGGTCACAATAATCATTGAGATTGTTTAGCAACCATAAACTTAGGAATGGATTCAAATCTCAGGAAAATGATTGTAGTGGAGTTCCTCGGCAAACCTAGATTTAAAAAATGATGGCCTAGGGGAACATTATTAACATTGAAAAAGGTCTAAGATGGATGGATCTGGTAATATCTTACCAACAGAATGACACCCTGCCGACTGATAAAAGGTAATTAATCAAATTAAGCTAAAATTTACACATTTTCTCTTTAAAATTTGGGGAAAACATTACAAAACATCCTTCAAACGCCCCTACCTCCAATTCGTAGACCCAAAAGACATCGACAAAGTTATCTATAAACTACATGACGGGATTTATGGGAGCCACCTAAGAGGAAGATCACAGCATTCCTATAATAAAAGAAGGATACAGGTGTCCATAAATGCAGAAAGATGCAAGTACTTATGATTAGAAGTGTGAAAAATGCCAAAATATCTCCACTATGCTTCATCAACCATCCAACGATTTGAAGTCCCTAACTAGTCCATGGTCTTTCACGCAGTGGGGGCCTGACTTATAGGGTCACTCCTAACTAAAACATGAAATTTCAAGTACTTGTTGGATGGAAAAATTATTTCACAAAGTGGATGGGGATTACGCACTGGACAATGCTAGATATGATAAGATTTATCTGGCGGAACATGTTAACTCATTTTTACAAGCCTATGCCGATCATAACTGACAATGGCACACAGTTTTCAATTAGTCCTTTTCAAGGTTTCTTTGCTGACCATAGAATCAAACACCATTTTAGTTTTATGGCCTACCCCTAAACCAATGGCCAAGAAAAGGACTCCACCAAAACGCTGCTCGACGACTTGAAAAAGAGCCTAGAAATAGAAAAATGTGCTTGGGTGGATGATGTTTTGCATGTTCCTTGGGCATATCGCATTGTGCCAGTGGGGAATGCCCTTCGCTCTTACATATGGAATGGAAGTTGTGATTCCACTGAAAGATTTTTTGTCAACGTTGAGCATAATTGCCAAATAAGGACTAAACTACGAGGCCATTAGCACTGAACTTGACCTAGATAAAGAAAGGAGGGAACATACCATGATCAAACATGTTTCCTACCAACAACAATTGGCAAAATAGTACAATAAAATGGTAAATTTGAGGAAATTCCATGTCGGGGATTATGTCCAGAGAAAAGTCTTTTGTAGTTCCAAAAGGCCCTCAAATGACAAGTTAGGTCCCATCTTGAAAGGACCATTCAAAGTCATCAAAGATGATATGAAAGGATCCTATCACTTGGAAACAATGGAGTTCAGAGAGATACCCAATGTCAAGCATGTGACCAACCTCAAGAAATTTTACTTTTAATTTTATTTTAGCATGTTTAGTTTTTAAAAAATTTCATTTCAAGATTTATGATGATCACTGTTTATTTTTAAGTCATTAATAAAGATCCAAGTTATTCTCTCAATTACTTATCTTATTAATTATGTTGCATTGTTCCAAAATGACAGTCTCACAATTTTCATTATTGGCCAAACGTCAATCAGAGATACCTTGCTTAATTACAATTACAAATTTGTTAATTATAATTCATCTTAAGTTCTTCAGGTCTTTGTCATTGAAAAGACAAACGAACTCATGAATTTCTCCGGTAATAAAAATCCCTACGAGTGATCCTTAAGCATTAGATGAACCCAACTTGGTTGGATAAAATCCTAGGTGGGTGGATTTCGCATAAGACAAGTGCATTTTTTCCATATTCTATTATAGGCCCAAGGTAATGTGACGATACAATCTAAAAGACAAGATAAGATAAATATAACATATGCTTAGCATAAATGAATGTAAAAATGCTTAAAATAGGCATTAAATTAACTTCACTACAATATAGAGTTAGAACTTATAAAAATATATAAATTATAGTAAAGTTTAAACACAAAAAAGAACGAACAAGCTATGGTTGGCGAGAAAGGAATCCAACAATCTCTTTTCTTTGGGTATAATTTGGGTCTGGTTGGAACTCATCATCACTATCATGGGATTCCAAATAAATTTTGGCCAGCTAAATAGGAATAACATCTACAGGGACCCCATTCTGATCACTACTAAAAGGAGGATGCATGTACGTCAGGCAGTCAACTTGTTTTATACACCAAACTCGAGAATCCTTAAAAATGTTTAAAATTCCCAGGCATTCAGCTAACATTTATAGGCAACACTCTCGATCTCCTTTAGTCTAACAGGAGCACCCACATAACCTTTCATCATTTCCTACCGACCACGCAACTTGGTAACCACTCCTAAACAAGTTGTGAATCTTGGGCACGTCGTGACTAAAGCCTATGATCATAACATGAGCTTTTCTATTGTTCTCATTTGTTTTGGCAAGCTTCTTCTTCAGATCTTCATTCTCAGACTAAATTAGGGAACCACCATTCTCTATGTCTTTTGCCCCAGTGAGTTATGCCCTCAGGTTATTTACATCATCTTACATCAGCGAGCCCACATCCCCTAAGTCATTTACATTGTCCTTAGCTTAGCCACCAAGGCTGACTCGCTCTTGTATGGACTAATCATATTTTAAGGGCCTTATAGACAAACAAGAATTCTCAGAAAGCTTTAGCAATGTCATTTCGACCAAGTTGGACATCCATATTACCAACAAGGAGTAGACATCCTTGGAAACAGACTATAAAAAGTAAACCCAAAAAAGAGAACGTCATTCAACAACATATCTAGGTAATAGTACAAAAAGGGAAAGCTTTTTTCATTGATAATTTCATAATAGGCAAATCCTTTACCAACAAAAAGAGGGGAAAAATTATAAGAAAAGAAGTCATATATTAGGTACTTTTGTTCTTCACCTGCTCCTTGTCTTCAAGGGACTTTACCTTGAATGCCATATCCCCACATTGGTCAGATGGGGCACTGGTGGTAGCTTGCTCCTCAACTCTTGCTGTAAAGCATGTCTTATACTTGCTAAAGAGTTTAAATTCCACTATGACATTTTTCCGAACCCAGGCTGCATCCCAGTACTTTTTTAGGAATGATTTTTAGACGTAATCTAACTCAAACTTAGTGTACTCAAAGTCTTGTACATATATTTTTTGTATATCTTGCCTCTTTGGCTAAGGGAAAGCTCTCAACCTCGCTTATTAATCGATCATTCTAGACATTCAGTTGATCAATTTTAACCTTCAACTAGTCATTTTTTATATTCAGCGAGACTATGGAATAACTAGTGGACTTTGTTATATTCCTCATAGGCATTATTAGCATTAAAAAAGGCCTCCTTTGTTTTTTTAATATCTTCAATAAGCTCATCATTAATTTTGGTCGGATCTACGTGACTATCCAAAATTTGAACAAAATCTCCCACAAAATGCAAGTAAACAAACAAGGAAGATATCGATGACATCAATATCAAAGAATATATATATTTTTTAAATGATTACGGAGAAAAAGTTCTTGGCTAACTAGTGGCAGTGATTGGGAAGCATGATATGTTAGTCGCTGATGAGCCGCTTGACCTGCTCATGATTGGTAATGAGCACATCCCCACTCAGGAGTCCATGGGTTATGTAAGGATTCTTCTCCATAGACATCACATGTGAAAACCTCACATGTGGAGAGAGATCACACTTTTTAGAGGGTTAAGGGGCCATGAGAGCCTTGTCTTTCCCGTTCTTTTCATGGATGACCAAGTTTGAATCCTTGGCCTTAGGGACTTCTTGCTCTGCCCTCTTTAAAGACTTAGTCTTAGGTAAATAGGCACCTCATCATCATCAATTAGTAAGACCCTCTTCTTGAGAGCAATTGAGTCATTTCGTCAACAAGTATGAAATCGACGTCAAGATATTCAAATAAAGAGGAGATGGAATCTTCCTTTTCTAGCAAAGAATGGTAGTTCGTATCGAATCCTGCACATTATTACCCTCGAACATAGGTATTTTAGCCCCCTCGGGTACCGTAATTGCTATAATTATGCTTGATAACAAGAAAATCTCCATTTTATATGCTAACATGTTATTTAAGGTGTTATTGAGCTTTTATAGGTGTTACGGTGCTTAGTATGAAGTTTGAGCGCATTCTGGTTAAGTTTCGTTGCAATTCGCACGTTCGGGGGCATTTCGATAATATTACACTTCGGAATTTTTGCCCGAAGTCTTCATGAAAGTTGTATCCCTCGGGACAAGATTCTCGTGGCCATGAACGATGAGCGAATCGGAGTCCATAGGAGGAAACGCGGACCTTTAATCGGAAAGAATTATAAGAGATTCATTAACAATTTATATAATTCCCCTTTTGTCCCTTTTCTTCTTTATTAACAATTTTATAAATGACATCCATCTCCCTAACACGATTTTGGCAGCAAACTCCATGGGCAATTTTTGATGCAAGCCTGGGTTTGGCTCGAGTTTCGGGTTCGTCTGAAATTAAAGTTCGGGTCGCGTGCAGACAATATTGCGGGTCATTTGGCTCAAGTTTTTTGTGTACCCATTTTGGTATTTCCATGGCTTTGGCCATTGTTGATGGAGGTTGGATTTTATCTCGGTTTTTAGTATAGAAGGAAATGGATTCGACTTTGGTCTAGCCATGACAGCCACACGGTTTTGGAAGAAACAGGGGATTTTGTTTTTGGCTTGCTACTATCACGAGTTAGCTTCGGTTTTGGTTTAACAACCATGGGGATTTTGGCTGGTGCAGAATTGAGAGGAAAATTAGAGTTGGAGTTGCAGCGCCGCCGGTCGACCGACCACGCTCCGACGGTCGACTGGTGTTTGGATTTTTGCCTTTGATCCGAGACAGTGGACTCCCCCCTTCTCGCGTGGTCGACCGGGTATGTCGCGGTCGACTGGTGACCTATTTTTGCTGTTGCCGAAATGTTGTCTTTCCCTTTTCTTGTTATTTTTCTTTTTTTTTATTCCATTAATTAGTGACTTATCCCCCTTATTTATTTTCTTTTCCTTTTTTCTTTATTTCTTTTATGCAACTTAGTATAAAAAGGACCCTTTGTTTATTTTGTAAGCATAATAGATTTTAGTTGATTTTCTCTTATTTTAGACCCAGGTTAAGGAACTCTTTGGGGATTGTTGTGGAGACCACCCCTCTCCTCCATTTGTGTTATGGTTTGACACCCATTAATGTAAGTGGATATTATTCTTTCTTTGTTCCTTTTATTTTTTTGCATATATAATTTCCATGCCTAGTTAATTATTGTAATTTATTTATTTATTATTTTAATTCTTAATTAGTTGTTTTATTAATTTAATCATGTTGTGTGAGTAGTTAAATAGAGTTTGGGTCGTGTGTCCGCCATTAATGGGCGTCGAGCTCCGAAAATTAGGTTTTGTGTAAAATTGTATTGAATTGAAACCTCGCGAATTAAAATGGGATTATTATGTGTTTAACTTTCATTGTCACGCAACGTTAGTATGTAAAGCAATAGTCTGATTTTAATCCGCGTGTGACCAATTTTTATTAAATATTTAATCGCGCATCGTTGGCTTGAATTCATTCATGTGTGATGTTTATGATTAATTAAAAATGCTCGATTAAATGTTTTCAAACCGAAATTCTAATTCCACGTGTTTAGCCCATGGAGGGTACGCAATCCCGACCCTCGTTTTATTAATTATTGTTTAGACTTAACTTCTTATTTTTTCCATTTATTTACAACCAACCCATCAGCGTTTACAATTTTATTCCTGAAATAATAAATCGATTAGAAGCTATACTTACATTCCATGTGGATTCTTGATACTCGACTTACTGCTATACTTGTATCGCAAGTGCAGTCGTAATTTAGTTTTTTGTATCAACGCGGTGAAACATAAAACAACTCCCGGCGTCTTGGCCGACGTCGCATTTCACACGTGATCAAAAGGTTAAGGATGTTGTTTACTTCGCTAATAGTAAAGTTTCCAGCATAATTTTTGTACTCAAGGAGGAAGGATGCTGAGCGAGGACGATAACCACCTTTTAGGATCTTTATTAATTTCTAAAGCTTCAATAGATAATATTTATTAATGTGAACATGGGTGGGCTCATTTTTCTTTGGTCGAATCCTTTAAAAAAAAGTCCACCAGTCAACTAATTCAGAAATGAATTTCATAAAATGGATATAATAAATAAGTATAAACTTTTATCACTCCCCCAACATGGGAATATGAACCTAGTGTATTTTTCACCCTTAGGGAGAGCAATACGATTCTAATTAAGAGCAATGAACCCTTGATCCCAATATCCCTTATTGGTATCAAGAAGATGCATCACAAGAACCATGTCAGCCTTCCTTACCTTCAGGTATTCAACACCATTGGTTGTGTGAGATCAAGAGTAGCAATATCTAATTTCTAGGATCCCCATATGATCCCATAAATTCAGTAATCCTACGTACCCCATTGAAAATATTCCAGGTATTTGGGGTTTATTGGGAATGAAATAAATCAAAATACTCATAGAACTCCAAGAAAAATTAATTGGGGGGGGGGGGTGTTTACCCCCCCCTGAACCATAACAAGTGTGTGGATCTTGTGACCCCCATCAACCGTTATAGGGTTTTTGGGGAGAGACGCATACTCAGTAACGACCCATGAGGGAATAGTGCGTGTCTTTTCAAAGTTATCTATCTTCTTTTCATGAAGAACATGAACCCTTTCTAACATATATGGACAAATAACAAAAGTATGCAAAATAGGAAAGCTATGAAGATGGAAAAACTAGTAAAGAAAAATGAAACTAAATAACTTACAAAGAAAATAAAAGAAAGAACTTCAGAAGTATTTCTAAAAAAAGTGAGAAACAAAACGATGGGTACATAGTTTGGATATGAAGGACGTTCGAACTGTGTGCAAACAATCATATGGTGCAAAGCTCAAGATTGATTTTTGGCGGTTCAAATTTTCAATAAACACCAGTGCATTGCCACTCGTATTGACTAATCAAAAGCATGTATGACCAAGGATTTCCAACACTGCTTGGTACAACCAAAGGGCTTCCAAAGGATTTAAAATTCTTTAACCTAACTTTGGCCAAATTTAGGCAAAGAATGTAAAGGGAAATTATGGGGGCCCAAATGATAAAAGCTGAATTTTCAGCAACACGTTGCCCCAAGTCACGTTGATAATTATAAGTGCGTATCTTGTGGGTCAATACAAATGCTTATCGTACGGATATTTACAGTCTGAATTTATTACCTACAATCTCGGACAAGATAAATAGGAGTCAACACACGAACCAATAGAGAGCTAGGAAAGTTCCTTATACAACTCAACTACTATTCATTGGTATCAATACAATCATCACCCCGGGATAAAGGGAGATGTAATTTCTTACCTTCTGAGAAATTAATATGTAGGCAATGGATGAACCACGTAAATTCTTTTATTGTGAGCATTTATTATATTTTCTTTATTCCCCGTGTCTATAAATTATTTATTCTAATTTCTTGCACTCACACTCGATATAACTTATTTAAAAAAGCCTGTTTTTGTAAAAAAAAAAAATTAAAAATGACTCAGTATTAAAAATGGGATCTTTTTTATTTAAAAATTAGGTTTGTATTTTTTTAAAGAAATTGTATTGTTTATAAAAGGATTGCAATTTTGTAAAAAAAAAGTTAAGGAAATGTTTATTTAATTTAAAAAAAAGGACGTTATCTTTTTAAAAAGAAAACACAAATAGCGGGATATAACTTATTTTAAAAACTTGTTTTGTGATTTTTTTTAAATAACTGACTCGTTAATAAAATAATTGTTATTGAATGAACATTTTTTGTACCATTTATACAAAATTGTAATTGTTTTATACAAAATAGTAACTGTTTTTACCTTAAACTAATCCATGTAACCATGACAAAGAACATTTTAAGGATTGAAAATTTTAACCAAAAGTTCTAGCCACATGGAAGCGAAATGATATGATTTAAACACAAACATATTCCGTAAAAGGTATGTCAAACTAAAATACACAAAAAAATATCTTTTTGAGTTTTTGAAAATTTTAACCAAACAAAAATGATTTACTCAAAAGACAAACTAAAAGCATTTGTATTTTTCATTAAGCTCAAATAGTTCGTAAAAATAAAATACCAATGATAAATAAATATTTTTTTATTTTTCGTTTAATGAAAACTATAATGAAAAGAATATGATACAAAAGATATACATAAATCATAATTCTATCATGTGATTAATCATGGATCATAGACTAGAAAAATGACAAACAAGCATACAACTAGAATGAAAGTATAGCATGAAGACCAAAGCCTAGAGTATGTAAAACAAAGCTAACACATTTAACCTTTGGATTTTGCATGGGAGGTTTCACGGGAAAGGAAATGAGAATCATAAACCCTATTTGGTAAGGCTACCAAGTCAGATTTCCTAACCCATACAAGTGAAAAGTGACAATCTCGGGAATTGGGGATCTTGGCTACCTTAATTACCTTTTACTTTTAAATTTCCTATAAATTCTTTTAAGATCGAAACAAAATTTTATAAGGTGACCTTTTTGAGCCCAATGTGAGCAACTAAAGACACGTTGAAAAGTAGTACCTAAGGATTGACCTTTAGAAGCTTTCCTACGTGATTCTCTCAAAGCATTGCTTTTGGCTTTATTAGTGGAATTGTTACAAGAATCGAAGCCTAAACCACAAGTGTGATTTTTTACTTGGACAGTTCTTAATATTTTATCTAATTTAGTGGACCTACATTCCAAATCAAATTTGACATCACTAGAGTCTTTCAACTTTTCTTATAATTCTAAAATTCTATGTGACAACCCGCCTAATAAGATACCGGTCGATCACTCCAATATAAATTAAAACAGGAGTCTCATATGGATCATTCTTAGCATCACTGTCGAAAAATCCATTTAATTACTAATAACCTATTAGGCCGGTGTCAAAATTTTAACTTTACTACTCTTTTTAACGATAATAAATAAAACATCTACAATATAATGCGTAACTGAAACTGAAATGAAATAAAATAACCGAACACTCGGTCAAAATATACAACCATATCGAATGCTGTACCGAAAGAATAAATAAATGCAGTTGAGCCATTGGCTCGAATGTTTATACAGTACCTCCTATCTAGAGTACCACGATGGAAGCGGCTATCAAAAACCTGCACGCATCCACAGCTGCTGCAGCTAACGTCTGACTCGAAAGAATTTCCATCCAGGCATCCCTGTGTCTGGACACCTATATATATATATATATATATATATATATAATATAGAAAGAAAGGAGAGTAGATAGACGGGTCAGAGCCCGAATTTTGAAAATATTTTGCAAGTGCATAAATGCTTTATTTTTAGAAAAATAATTTTATCTCATATTTAAAATTGGTATCGCACTCCCATGAGATACCCCTCACCTCTCCACTAACAGTGCACTCCTAGCGCATCCCTCTAGACATCATAGTCAAGCTATCCTGCTAAACTAGTCTATCCCAAACCCACTATCAATCCTAGATAGTCCAAGAAATTTACTAAGGGCTAAACTTCACCCCAGTCTCAACGCTATGCCATGTTCGTGCGTGGGGTGTCTCGCAAAGAAAAATCCAAACAAGGAACCCCCCCGATACACTACTATGCGGCAAGGTCGATCGTCGAGATCCGTCAGTCCCTTAGTACAAAAAGATATATATAAATATATATATATGTACCATAAACTTTTATAATATTAGAGCACTAAGGATTAAACTTCTCCCCAGTCTCAACACAATGCCATATTCGTGCGTGGGGTGTCTCGCAAAGCGAAATCCAAACAAGGAACCCCCCCGATACACTAGTATGCGGCAAGGTCGATCGTCGGGATCCATTAGACCCTCGGTACTCGATTCATCCATTTATATACATATACATATTTTACCATAACCATCCAGATCTATCTCCCGGACTGAGGATTCATATACAAAGTATTTATCAATACTTTTCATTTTCTCAAAACTTCCCATTTCCCTTTTTATACTCAGGAAATGTAAATATAAAAGCCAATTCATTATCATGAATTGCTTTAACAAATCATATACTTTTAAAAGCCAATTTTATTATCATAAAAATACTTTTCCTTTATGTGTCATCCCATTTCCCTTTTTATACTCAGGAAATGTACCCAAAGCCATTTCCATTATCATGAAAATGCGTTGAACAAATCATGCTTCCACATCCCTTCTTCCATCCGGGAGTGTTACCGAAGCCAAACCTTTATCCCATTTCCTTTTTTATACTCAGGAAATGTAAATTGAAGCCAATACATTATCATGAATTGCTTCAATAAATCTAAGACCTCCCCTACGGGTTTCCCCACTGGACGCGCCCCTAAATGGCTATCATCTTCCAGGGCCTATCTATACAAGACAAACTGGGAACCTACCAACGTCGGGAAGCGGCCATATTGCCTGCGGGAAAGTCAGGACGACACCCGGAATCCCCTAACCAGCGCAGTAATACAAATGCCCATATGGCCTAGGGACTATATCCAACCTTCTCAACATCCAGGAAGGCTTCACCACAACACGCGCAACTTCCCTTATGATAGCGATTTAGGGAGGTGTGTACAATCCATAATTTATTAATTATGAAAAACATTTCTCATTCCATTTTGAAAATATTCATTTTTATATTTTCAAAATCATTTCCATCATAACATATATATATACCTAAATCACACAGTATATACATATCCTATATATTCTTCCTAGAATATATATAAACACCCATAGTGGCCTATAGCATCTAGCGATGACCACTAATCCCAAGGATTCTCTCAAGGAATCATAATCATGCTTTCATATAAGCATGATACTAAACCCAAAGTATTTTCTTACTTCGACAAATAATAATAACCTTAATCATCTCTTAAGGATTTATTGGATATTCGCAACTATACTAATTCACTCTAAGTGAATATACATACATATATATATATATATATACTCCCAAATCCACAAGTCCCTTAGGACATAACCCTCTAATATACTTTAATTTAGAAGGCCCTTAAACTTAATCTCAAAGAGGAGAAATAATAATAATCTCCAAAATCTTGGGCTGAAAACAGGGCACCGGTCGACCGGCCCTAGACCCCCGGTCGACCGCGTGTTGTAAATAAGCCTACGAAACAAAGCAGTAGGCCCTTTCTCCTTGATGCGATCGACCGGCCATAGAGGCACGGTCGACCGGTCACACCAGGTCTCCCAAAATTAAAATCCTTAAGTCCCTTATCCAACAACCGAAATTCATTTTCGGGGTTTCTAAACTACCCCAAAAATTATCCCGAACATCTACGACATTAATTCTAGCCGTAATTTTTCCAATTTCCGATTTGATTTCCGAGTTGATAATTTCAACCCGGAGCTGTCATCTTGTAAAAATCATATCAAATCGTAGAAAAATAAAAAAAATACGCGGTCAGCGCCAACGCGGCCATATCGAAAAGATCTACAACTTTCGTGTTTTGGCCGAAAGCTAAATCATTTAACTTCTTGGTCGAAAATGACCCCAAAGGCTATGGATTACTATTCATTATCTCTCCCAAAATCTCAAACTCCATTTTTCTCCATTTTTGTTGTTTCTAACCTCACCCAACAACTCAATAAACATCTAATTTATGTTTTACAACTAACACATCAATTATTTTGGGGTATTAGATCATTTCTCTTAGTTTTAAACTCTAAAACCATAAAAACCCCAACTTAACCTTTAAACCCATTTTATACTCCATTAACATGATTTTGACACTAAAAATCATTAAGAGTTTACACTACATCAATGTGTAAACTCATAATCAACTTTTACCCAATTTATTTTAAGGTGTTCTAACCCCAAAATCATATTTTTACCAACTATGATATGAGATTAATGCACAAAAGTAAATAAATCAAGTAAACACTTGCCTCGTGGATGAAATCCGACGACCTCTAGTCGAATCCGGCGAAGTTTGGCCCAAATCTCCCTTTTCTCCCCTCTTTCTCCTTCTTCTCTCTCTTCTCTCTTTTCTTTCTCTTTTCTTTCTTTTTTCTCCCTCTCTCCCTCTTTATAAAGAAAGAAAAAGGGTTTAAACCCTTAAAACCCAAAAACGACTCGTTTACCCAATTACGAGTTACTTTTACCTCTAAAATTACCCGGAACTCAATTTCGACAATTGGACACTCTTTTCCGACTATCTCAGATATTCTGAGACTCATGGCGCAGTCGAAATTTCCATCCGAGGTACTTGACCGCAAATCACTATTCCAACCCAAAATAAATAAATGCGGGTTTTCCAATTAAAAAACTTACCTCGTGTCGCTTTTCTCCATGGCGACATATGATTAAAATATTTCGACCTATATAGTCCCAAAATAATTACAATTTCCATCGAAAACCATTAAATCCTCGAGAATCCCCAAAATCACTATTTAGAGAAATTCCCCAAATTGCCAATTTATATTTATTTATCGAATTTAATTATCTCCAAAAGGGCGGGTTGTTACATTCTAGACTCTAGAAAAAAATTTCTCTTTTCAAACACAAGAAGCTCCCTTTTTATTAACTCCATCAAACCTCTAAGGTTATCTCTCTCGCCTTCTACATATTCAAGCTTCTCTCGAAGATCTCTCTCATGTGTCCTAAGGTCTTCCACTAATGGACTTTCATCAATGACCTTGGTACGCTCTCTTAAATTTTCTTTTAACTTCAAATTTGCTCTATTTAATTTAATAGATTCTTCATATAATTCTCTAAATGAAGTTTGAAGTTCACTCTCATTAACCTCTTCTTCACTTTCATTCTCCCTCTCTCTTTTCCACTCTCCAAACCATCATCTTTTTGGGATTCACAAACAAAGACCTCGGAAGAGTCATGGAAATGTATATCTTCATGAGAAGATTCATTATCAGTGCTCACATGACTTGCCATGAATGCAGTAAATTTGCGCTCAATGGGGGAATCAGGTCCCTCTTCCTTTTAACTATCATCACTAAGGGTGGGATTATTGGAAATTGGTTTTTTTCCTTCTCTCCTTATTTTAGTGAGTCACTCTCACGCCCTAGGGCCATAACCCTCACAACTATAGCACCTATTTGACTCGTCCCTATTAAGATTTTGATTATATGTTTTAGGGATCTTTTCGGATTTACCATGTTTAGATTTTTCAAATTTCTTATAATCATTTTTAAACATATCTTTATTAAATTTAAGAAATTTTCAAAATTTTCTCGCAAACATAGCCATGTCCTCCGAGTCACTATCAATCTCATCAACCATAACTTGTTTCTCCTGCTTTAGGGCTTCCAAAGCGATGTCGTTATCGATTTTCTTTTCATTTTTGGAGGGGAACATATCTAGTACATAGGCTTTCAAATCACATACTAACTCCTCATGTTTGTTAGAGTGCAAGGTGGGTAAAGAATTAAAAACGGTCACTTTAGGGATAAACCTATTGGGTAGGGACCTTAAGATTTTCTTTATTATAAGATCGTCAGGTATTTTCTCGCCCAAATTAAATGATAAATTAACTATATGGGAATGTATACCAAAAAATTCATCAAATGTTTCATGTTCAAGCATTTTGATGGTTTCAAATTGAGTGGTGAGGTTTTTGTGTTTTGAAGCCTGAACGACACTAGTTCCCTCGTGAGTGAGTTAAAATATATCCCAAGCTTCTTTAGCGGTTTCAAAAGTCATGATACGATGGAATTCATCATGTGTAACCACACTAAATAAAGTGTTCAAGCCTCGGGAATTAAAGTTAGCTAGTTTTAGTTCATTCTCACTCCAACGCTCGACGGGTTTGGGGACACACACATTTTCTACCAAACATGTGGGTGGAGATCACCCGTTAACAACTGACAACCAAACCCTCTCATCTATGGACTTAAGTCCTGATTTCATACACGTTTTCCAATACACGTAATTGGAACCATCAAACACGAAAATTTTTTAAAAAGGGGAGAATTTCATTTTAATCCAAAAAAATTCTAAAAGGACGTTAACGCAATAAATTAGCATTGTAGCTCTGATACCAATTTGAAAACGTGAAAGCCCCAATTTTTAAAATTTCTCACAATTAAATGAGATGGTTCATTTAAATTCCCAATTAAAATTACAATTCAAATTTAAAACAAAACGACCTACAAATTTTAATTTCTTTAAAATTAAAAATAAACTAAACTAAAAGTGGCATTAAATTAAACAACAAATAAATTTTAACTTAAACAAATTAATTCAACCCAAATCCTAGATATTTAACTAAGAAGATTAATTCATTTTTCTGTAGAGGGTAAACCTCATTTTATCAAATTACAATTAGTCGACTTTAATTAAATCAATTAAACATCACCCAAATTTAATTAGTGCCAAATTAAACTTAAAATGTGATTACACCCAATTTTATTTTACTTAAACCTAAGCGTGCATTCTAAGGTTATTTACAAGATAAAACTAAATCACATAACACTACACGGTGATCTACAAGGAATAGCGAAATGGGAAAAACCTTGGACGACCCCTTGCCTGAAGTCCACTAAGTATGGATTTATTATTACAAGACAAATGACTTACTTCCTCCACTCGATTCGGTCCAAGCCTTGATGCGTATTCTTGTAACCACCTATGCTTAGTCAACAACCATGAACTCCTCCACGGTCTCGGAATCCACTGATGAGGCTTTTGGTCTCCGTCACCCTCACGCGAAACCTTTCTTCGAGTGGGAACACCGAAGCACGCAAACTAACTCCTTTTGGGTGGAGAAAAACCCTAACTCTCTTCGTTGATGGTGTAAAGATGAACCAATGGTGCCAAGCACTCCAAGCAATATATATATATATATATATATATAAAGAACTTGGAATAAAATATAACAATGGCTATATATGTTGTAAGAAATTATTTCGTGAAAAATTAAACACAAAAATATGAACTTTTGATCGAAGATTTTAATGTGTCTCACTCTAAAAGTCTCAAAAGTTGTCTTCGAAAGACTAGTTCCTGCACTATGTAAAGGTGGTAAAATGTAGTGGGGAAAAACTAGTGGGAACATGGGTAAAAAAGAAAACTGCTAGATTTTTAGCTTTCCCGCCAAGGTCGTTCGAACGACTTTACTAACGATATAACAGGGATTAAAAGGCAAAGTCGTTGGAAAACTCGTTCGAATTCTCGTTCGAACGAAAATTCAGAAATTCTACCTTTTCATTTTAAGTCCAAAAACTTTTATACAAAGTTCTAAAATTAATTTCTAAAATTAAAAAGTCATTTTAAACAAAATTACACCTATAAAATATTCCTCTCCTACATATATAAAACTGCATTCATACCTTTTGGAGACAATGGAATCCTCAACTTAATGATGTAGAAAAGAGGCATTAGAAACGAGGCAATGATGAAGCTTTAAAAATAGGGTTGCTACGCCTTCAACACAAACTCATCATAGGCTTGGATGGATACACTTTACACTATATCCTATGACTCAAATTGTTTTGTCCGGAATTAAGCCAATACTACAAATTGTCTCGATTGGAAATTTTCCCTTATAGAAAACACGTCGACAAATCATCCAACCCAAATACAACTCGCAACAACCATTAACTCGGTATTAACCCACCCATATCTGATCATAACCCATACCGATCCGACCAAATTAACCTATACTCACCCATTTGTCGACCCTATTAAACAAGCACACATAACTATATCTATTATTTCTCTATAGATTTACACAACTGCTTGTGGGTGTTATATGTGGTGCTCATAAACCGTTAGAAAAAATTCTATATAGAAGGAAATAACACTAACCTTATTGGATGGGTTATTTTATGTTTTTTATACCCATAACAATTGTAAGTGACTTATCATCTTTTGTAGTACAACCTAATATAAAAAAATTCTTTTATGTTGGTTTGATGTAGGGGTAATTTTTTTCACTAAATGGAACTTAGTTTATAATGAATTAAAATATATTGCACTAAAACAAATTAAAAACTTAAAATTAATACAGAGTAAGTGAAGATATACCTTTTGTAATCTTTAGGATTCTATAGTCCTTATATTATTCTACAATGCTTACATTCATAATTGCATAAAATTTTCCTATTTATTACCTTTAAATAACTTATCCTTCTACATCTACATATGCAACTTAATGTCTCTTTTACATCAGACTATAAGTTATGGTCTTGTGGCTTTTGTTTAATTAACAGAGTATGCTGATGAGCACAAAGGAGATCTCATTTGTAATATATTTATAACTATAATATTGTGAAACAACCAAATTTGGACTCATCATTGTGGTTAATATTTGTGATTTTACACTGATTTAGGATGACTTATGAATGACAATAGTTCAATGGGTTGTATATTTCGAACATTTAGGTATGTAATTTCTCGGAGCAAATTTCATTTGGCACAAACACTTATCGGTTCTCTTAGAATTTTAGTATTTAATGCAAAGATTTTTGTTTTGTAAAATCTTTGATATATAATTTCAGAACATTTTATTCTATAAAATTTTGAGTGATTAATGATATATTTTTTTATAAAAACTTTGTCAGATTTGTTGTAAATAATTGTCGGATTCCAAAACCCACAGCATGTCTAATGAACATGTAGTGGACTGATTTTGAAAAATACAATATGCTTAGAATTAGTTTTTTGAATTTTCCCAAAGGTTTTTCATTATTATTATAATTCATATTTGATTAATAGTTAGTATTTCCTTACATGATATAATTAAGTTCCTAACTCTTTCGTGTTAATGAAATGTAATCTTTTGTGTTGATTTAGTGTTAAGGATCCAAACAGGGTAGTTTGATGTGTTGTTATCGAACGTGGTTTAGGTTTTATACTAGGGTGTTATACTTAAAAACTTAAACTAATGATCCGGTTCATTAGTATGAACGCGTGAAGTGTGGAAATTATTTTTCTAGTTTCCATTGTTAATTTCAAGTCTTGCTAACTATGTTTTTATTTTTGTCAAAAGGCAGGATTCCAACTATTTGATGGAAAAACTAATGTAAGTTCTCACTATGTTAACTAATAATATATTATAGTTTATCTTCCTCTGTTAGATTCTAACTTATTCCCTCCAAACAGCATGACAATAACTTTGGTTATATAATGTATTTAAGGTTTTATTTTTTCATTCCACTTTGTGAATAAATGTAATTCTTTTACTTGATTTACTTGAGCTATTGTGAAGTTACTACGAGGAATTTATCATCGCTATAAGGAAAAGTTAAATAATTACGTATTCGTCTACTGATTTCTTGAGTTTTATGTTCTTATTGAATGTTAAATTTGCCTATATTGTGCATCGCGAAAGCTTACACCTAGTACAACAATATTATTATGATTTTTGCATTCATAAACGCATTTACATTCTTCAAATGATATAAATTATATTAATTTTTAACTTATACAATTTTGGTTGTAATAACCCGCACTTTTATGGAAAATTAAATTTAATAATTAAGTGAAAATTGGGAATTTAAGAAATTATCGTGAATAGTAATTTTTTGAGGTTTTCAAGGTTTTAATGATTTTGGATGGGTGTAATATTTGCTTTTGGGATTAAGTAAGTAAGTTGGAGTATTTTAATTATATCTCGCGGTTGAGTAAAGTAACAAAAGGTAAGATTTTAAATGGGAAAACCCGCATTGAGAGATATTGGGTTAAAATAATGGGTTGCAGTCAAGTACCTCGGATGGAGATTTTTAGTGTGCGATTGGTCTCGGAATGGACGAGATAGTCAGAATAGTATATCTGATAGTCGAAATTGAGTTTTAGGAATTTTTGGGCTGTTAGGAACTCGTAATTGAGTAAAGGAGTCATTTTTGGGTTTAAAGAGATAAACCCTCATTTCTCCCTATATAAGGCATGGGAGGGGGAAAGAAAGGAGAGAAAATAAAGAGGGGAAGAGAGAGAGGAAGAAAGGGAGAAGAAAAAGGGAGATTCCGGCCAACCTCCGCGGGATTCGACTCGAGGTCATCGAATTTTATCCACGAGGCAAGTGTTTACTTTCTTTATTTTATTTTTGAGCATAAATCTCATATCATAATTGGTAATAACAATACCTAAAGATTTTGAGTTGGTTTTTTTGTGGTTCAAATGGGTTTTTCTCGAAAGTTTAACGGGTAAACCCCAAAAAATACCAAATTGGAGAAACTTAGGAATTACTTGAATCTAGTTGTTGATTCTTGGTTCTAGGATGATTAGAACATATTTCCTTTGTGTATATATAGTTAGGTGTAGTTATATACTGGTGGGAGAAGTGATAAAAAACTTGGAGGTGTATTAATGGAGGTTGATTTGATATTTGGATATTGTGGAGACAGAAAAGTCGCCAAAATAGTGCCCCTCGAACAGGCCGAATCGATTCGGGTCTAGGCCGAATAGATTTGCCTAAGGGGATCTGTAAGGCTGCCTTGGGCCGAATAAATTCAGATTTAGACCGAATCGATTCACCATTAAGGACGTGCTTGTAGAACACTTTCCGAATCGATTCGGATTGGGGGCCAAATCGATTCGCCGACCCGAATCGATTCGCAATTAGGGCGAATCGATTCTCTTTAGTCAGATTCATCAGTTTTCTTCCCTTAAGAGTATGGGGAGTTAAATTACCATTTGGGGTTCTATATGGGGGATCCTAGTTATGATATCGGGACTCCTAGATGATGGTTTTGCGGGGAATTAAACCTTTAGATGAAAGAGAAGACCTTGGATTGGTGTAGGACGTAATCCGGGGAGCGGACCTAATAAATCATAGGACGTGATTTCTAGGGATTTATATCTTTGGGATTAGATGTGTGTAAATCCTTAAACGTGAATAACGTAAAAGTTAATTCTCAAGTGAAGGAATACCTTTGGGTTTACTATCGTGAGTGTGCGATTACTAAAATGCTATTATTAGTATGAATGGGTACATTCGAGCTTATGTTCGAGTCCTTAAATAGTGACTAAGGAGTGAGTAATATTTAAGAGAGAGAATACTTAAATATTCATATATGATTGGCAGTTGTGGACATTTATATATATTTGAGGAGCAATATATAGTATATATATAAGATGTAATTAAAGTATATATTATATGATACGAATACATATGTATCTGTGTGTGATTAGTATATGTGTATTTTAGAGGCTGGTTTCCACGGGCTTTCTTTTGGTATAGGGTTGGAATAGCCAGAGTATGTATTTTCTCTAGTTCGATCCAGGGAAGTTGCGCGACGTGGGTGAATCCCCTGGTTCGAGGAGCAGGGAGAGTATAGTCCCCAGATCATTATCATCCCGAGTTCGAGTCATATGTGTGTAACTCCACTTGCAGGGGGAACATGATCGCCTCCACGGTTGTGTATTTGTTTACCATGTCCATTGATGGAGTCTGGCTTGGTACCGTGGTATAGTGAGTAAACCCGGATTTTGGATCGGCACTATGAGTCTGTATCCTCGAGTTATAGCTCGTTGGGATGGTTACTGTACTTGTGTGATACCACATTACTTGTGTATGAGAACAAGATATTATATCTCTATGAGAGTAATGAGATAGAATGAATATGAAATGAAAAAGAAATGAATTCTCATTTCGGGAGATATATCCGGAAGTGTAACATGATACGTATATAAAAATGAGTATGAAAGTTAAAGATGAGCATGATAATGAATATAATTCTATGTGTATGTATCTTTCGTGTACTGAGGGTCTAATAGATATCGACATTCGACCTTGATAAGTAGTAGTGTATGGGGGTTCCTTGTTTGGATTTCACTTTGCGAGACACCCCACGAACGAATATGGCGTAATGTTGAGACTAGGGAGAAGGTGAGCCCTTAGTACTTGGGTTGTTTCGGATTTCTAAATTTGGGGGTGATGAAGTAGTTAGGCCACATATCTTGACTAGGATGTTTAGAGGGATGCGCTAGGTGTGCACTGTTAGAAGATAGGTGAGGGGTACCTCATGGGAGTGCGATAACAATTTAAATATGAGATAATACATATTTTAAAAATAAAGCATTTATGCGCTTGCTTAATATTTTTACAACTCGGGCTCTGTCCCGTTTCTATATTTTTCCTCTCTTGCTATATATATATACATATTATATAGGTGTTAAGACATAGGGATGCCTGGATGACGCTTCCTTCGAGTCAGACGTGTGCTGCGACAGCTGTGGATATATGCACGTTTTCGATATACGCTTCTATCCTTGTAATCTAGATATGAGGTATTGTATAAACATTCAGTCTAATAACCCAATTGCATTTATTTATTATTTTACCGCCTTTTAGTGTGGCATTCGATTTGGTTGTATCATATTTGAACCGAGTGTTCGGTTATTTTATCTTGTTCCAGTTTCATTTATATAAACTGTGTGAATGTTTATATTGTGTAGTTGTTTAAAAAGAATAGTTAAGTAAAATTTTGATGCCAACCTAATAGGTTATTAGTAATTAAATTGTTTTTTCGACAGTGATGCTGAGAATGATCCATATGCGACTCCTATTTTAATTTGATATAGGACTGATCACCCGGTATTTTATTAAGCGGGTTGTCACTGAAGGTATTAGAGCATCAGGTTCTAGTGTCCTTAGGAATCTTTGTGGACATACTACGCTTTCAGCGTTGCTCTTGATTGTTGTAGAGCCCTATGATTAGGATTATTGAATTCCTCTTGTGTGATTTCGTTCTCCTGCCATATTATAAGATTATAGTAATCTTTTGCGTTCTCATTTGAGATTCGTGTGCTGATCGAGGAAGGGGGCAGGAGGTGGGTTGGAGCTGGAGACTAGGACCGTAGTAGAGGTCATTCTCCTTGTGGCATTTGCTAAGAAAAATGGTAACGACTACTAAAGAATAGTAGTTATGAGTACCCCGGTACTGCTATAGTAGAAAGTTGTACTAAAGTTGAATTACCCAGTGAAGCTAAGGGTTCGAATGGGATCTTAAGTATAGTTTTAACCGTGAGTCCCCATGATTTAGCAGGAATGAGAAGAATGAAGTTTTAAATTATTCACATAAAGTTCGGTCAGAGGCCGACAGTGAATAAAGAGATTTATGGATAAATGAATTTTGTACTCAGATGAGGAAAGTACAATGAAGAGAGAGTCCTTCAAGGGAAAGGTAGGCTCATTAGAGGAGTGTTGCTAACACTTATGGAAGGTAGAACTACACGTTTTGATCTTGCCTTATATGAGTTAAAGGACAAGAATAGGGCACCGAGGTGGGGCATCGATTAAAGTATTTTCTGGCTCAGTAAGGGCAAGTATATCATGTTCGGGAACCATATGGAGCAATCAGGGAGATTGGCGATGTTATTATGAGTTTCACCTCGAATGAAGGAGGTATATTCGGTGTGACAAGATTGAGTCACGGTATTTTATTAGCTCCATATTCGTGTGTGATAGGAGTGTGTAAATAGTATCAATAACGTTATGTAGTATGTGTTTATGTGCTTGTCCGCGATAGCGGGAATCTATTTTCTTTCATTCGCTGGGAAGAGTGGGTGTTATTATTTTATGTTTATAGAAGATTGGTATTACTCATTCTGGTGGGTGTTATACGAGTATAGTGTTATCTTGAATAGAATATGATATTCGTTATTTGGAGTGATATTCGGCGAATGATGGCAAGACTATCGTGTCCACAGTTCTAGGGTTGAACGGGTGGTTGTTGCGATATCTCACCTGGATATAGGTTGAGTTTGCTATTATTATATGTATAGATGAAACTTCGGTGAACAGATGTTTCATTATCATGAGTCCAGTGCGTGGTGACCTTATAGGTATTATTTAAGATATGCCAGGTTAATTGTTGAGCTGTGAGTTTAAGCTCATTATTGATTGCACAAGGACTGAGTGTAGTACGAGCGCTTAGTAGTGTGGCTCTTATTTAGAGATAGGATTTCAGACCACATTTTGTTGAAAGAGGGGATAGGGTATCCCGATTTTATATTTGGTGTTAAGGGACCTCCACGACCGACAAAGTTAAGTAGTAGTGTATCGGAGGGGTTCCTTATTTGGATTTCTCTTGTGAGACGCTCCACGCATGAACCTTAACAACGTCAGGAGTGGAGAGATGTTATAGGATGCGAGGATGTTGGTTTTGTGGATAAGTCATATAGTGTGGAGGAAAAACTATTGAATATGAGTCGTATGATAATGGTATGCTTATGGAAATATTGTGTTATGCAAAATCACTAAAGTGGTCCTCTCACCACAAGTGTGTGGGTGAAGTATGACTTAGAGAAATTGATTTGAGTATTATAGACAGGCTTTATCGAAAAGGCAAATTTTGAGGAAGTATGCTTTGGCTATGACTTTGTAACGCTTTTGCAGAGAGTGGGAGCCTTGATTATTTAGAGTTTTCCTTTTCGCCAAGGTGAAAGGTTAGAGTGGTAGAAGTACGTTAGTAGGATAGAAAGATAGGATTTAGGACGTCCCGCTGGTGTGCCCCAGGCCGTTATATCTTGATGACCGACAACGCGAGGAAGTAGTATAATGGGAGGGTTCCTTGTTTGGATTTCTCTTTGCGAGACATCCCACGCATGAAACCGAGCAAATGTCGGAAGTTGAGAGAGGCCTTGGGCTCTAGGGATATACTTAGGATTATAATCGTTTCGCATAGGTAGGGCAATGCATAGACTGTAGCAGTATTAGGATGTAACTTCAATAGATTTGGTAGTGTCAATATAGAAAGATTTTGGGAAGTAAACCACGAGAAGATTCGTTGGTCGACCTTAAGAAGAATGGGATTTTGCGGGTTGGGAAGACCCATGTATGAGTATTACGCCGAGGAGGTAAGGCCCATTGTTTCGAGAGAGTGTTATGTTTCGGACGTTCCCAATGGATGTGCAGATGTGCACGGGTTAAAAAAAGGAGTGTATGGTAACCTTTATAAGTTAGTTTTATATACTGCCTGAGATGGAAAGGAATGTAGTGTAGTATAGTATAGTATATTATAAACCTTATTAGAGGTGAGTGCTTATTGAGAATACGGTTAAGAGCTATGGGGTAGTACCATTCCACTATGAGGCCTTAGGGTATGGACTATTTCATGATCCTAGGTTAGTGTTGGTTGTATCTGAATTTTGAGGACGAAATTCCGTTATAGGGGGGAGTATGTAACAACCCGCACTTTTATGGCAAATTAAATTTAATAATTAAGTGAAAATTGGAAATTTAAGAAATTATCATGAATAGTAATTTTTTAGATTTTCAAGGATTTAATGATTTTTGATGGGTGTAATATTTACTTTTGGGATTAAGTAAGTAAGTTGGAGTATTTTAATTATATGTCGCGGTTGAGTAAAGAGACAAAAGGTAAGATTTTAAATGGAAAAACCCGCATTGAGAGATATTGGGTTAAAATAGTGGATTGAGGTCAAGTACCTCAGATTGAGATTTTGAGTGTGCGGTTGGTCTCAGAATGGCCGAGATAGTCTGAATAGTATATCCGGTAGTCAAAATTGAGTTCCCAAAATTTTTGGGCTATTAGGAACTCGTAATTGAGTAAACGAGTTATTTTTGTGTTTAAAGGGATAAACCCAATTTTTTCTCCCTATATAGAGTATGGTATGGGAAAAGAAAGGAAATAAAAGAGAGAAAAGAAAGAGGGTAAGAGAGAGAGGAAGAAAGGGAGAAGAAAAAGGGAGATTCAAGCCAACCTCTGCGGGATTCGACTCGAGGTCGTCGGATTTTATCCACGAGGCAAGTGTTTGCTTGATTTTTTTTTGAGCATAAATCTCATATCATAATTGGTAATAACAAACCTTAAAGATTATGGGGTGGGTTTTTCGAGTATGAAACGGGTTTTTTCGAAAGTTTAACGGGTAAACCCCAAAAAATACCAAATTGGAGAAACATAGGAATTACTTGAATTTACTTGCTGATTCTTGGTTCTAGGATGATTAGAACCTATTTCCTTTGTGTATATATAGTTAGGTGTAGTTATATGTTTGTGGGAGAAGAGATAAAAAGCTTGGAGGTGTATTAATGGAGGTTGAGTTGATATTTGGGTATTATGGAGACTGAAAAGTCGCCCAAACAGTGACCCTCGAACAGGCCCAATCGATTCGGGTCTAGGACGAATCGATTCGCCTAAGGGGATCTTTAAGGCTTCCTTGGGCCGAATCGATTCGGATTTAGACCGACTCGATTCGCTCTTAAAGTCCTGCTTGTAGCACACTTTCCGAATCGATTCGGATTGGAGGCCGAATCGATTCGCCCACTCGAATCGATTCGCAATTAGGGCGAATCGATTCGCTTTGGTCAAATTCGTTAGTTTTCTACCCTTAAGAGTATGGGGAGTTAAATTACAATTTGGGGTTTTATATGGGGGATCCTAGTTATGATACCGGGACTCCTAAATAATGGTTTTGAGGGTAAGTAAACCTTTAGATTAAAGAGAAGACCTTAGATTAGTGTAGGGCTTAATCCGGGGAGTGGACCTAGTAAATCATAGGATGCGATTTCTAGGGATTTATATCTTTGGGATTAGATGTGTGTATATACTTAAACGTGAATAACGTAAAAGTTAATTGTCAAGTGAGGGAATACCTTTGGGTTTAGTATCGTGAGTGTCCGATTACTTAAATGATGTTATTAGTATGAATGGGTACATTTGGGCTTATGTACGAGCCTTAAACAGTGACTAAGGTGTGAGTAATATTTAAGAGAGAGAATACTTAAATATTCTTATGTCATTGGAAATTTTGGCCATTTATATATATTCGAGGAGCAATATATAGTATATATATACAATGTAATTAAAGTATATATTATATGATACGAATACATATGTATCTGTGTGTGATTGGTATATGTGAATTTTAGAGGCTGGTTTCCACGGGCTTTCCTTTGGTATAGGGTTGGAACAGCCAGAGTATGTATTTTCTCTAGTGCGATCCAGGGAGGTTGCACAATGTGGGTGAATCTCCTAGCTCCAGGGGTAGGGAGAGTATAGTCCTTAGGTCATTATCGTCCCGAGTTCGAGTGATATTTGTGTAACTCCACTTGCAGGGGGAATATGACCGCCTCCACCTTTGTGTATTTGTTTACCATGTCCACTGATGGAGTTTGGCTTGGTACCGTGGCATAGTGAGTAAACTCGGATTTTGGATCGGCACTATGAGACCGCATCCTCGAGTTATAGCTCGTTGGGATGGTTATTGTACTTGTGTGATAGTACATTACTTGTGTATGAGAACAAGATATTATATCTCAATGAGAGTAAAGAGATAAAATGAATATGAAATGATAAAGAAATGAATTCTCATTCCAGGAGATATATCCGAAAGTGTAACATGAGACGTATATAAAAGTGAGTATGAAAGTTAAAGATGATCATGATAATGAATATAATTCTCTCTCTCTCTCTCTCTATATATATATATATATATATATATATATATATATATACTAGGGTATGCCCGTGCCTGAAGGCACGACGTTAATTTTCGAAAGTCTACATCGTTGATAGGATCACACGTCTGTTTGTAGTTCGGAACAAATAAACAATTTTTGAAGTAACCAATGGTACAAAAATATTAGTTTAAGAAATTCAAAAAAATTGAATTTTTATTTTCATACATACACCGTGGTACGAACTTATTAAGTCAAAAAGTGTTTTAAAACGTATAATTATAAACAATTTTACGGTATGTAATTTTATTTGAGCATCATTAAACTTATCGAAAAAATGTGCACCGTATTCACCAAAAATGTGTAGTGTCGACACCATGGCATAATAGTCTTGAAGAATTTTTGGTAAATTCAATATACACTTTTTTGATATGTTTTATCATTTTTCTTTCTATATTAAAAGGATTTATTTCACTTGTAATTGTATATATGTGCATAGTATACACGTGAAAAATAGTTCAAGTTTGTACCCATCATACAGTGATATACAATTAATCACTATACAATAATAAAATTTAAAAATAGCTAAAGAGACCCCATAGAATTCATTTTTTTGTTGATGGGAAAGTTTGTGGATTCACAACATTACATGATAACAGAACCAATTCTGTGGTGGATAATAGAGTAGAAACATTAAACCCCAAATTTTAGAAAATACTACAAAAAATGATAATCAACAATTGATTCTGTTATCGTGTAATGTTATGATATAATACAAAAAAATGATTTGATGGATCATCAATTGATAACTCGCACCCTTAGCCACACATCATATAATACAAAAAAAATGATAATCAACATAACTAAATGTGTATCCATGGGAATGAACTGAATGAATAATGGAAATGGGAATAAGGAGGTTGTAATATAAAAAATGTTCATTTAACAATCTTTACAAATTTTGATTTCCAGACCCTCCATTTCTACTACTTAGATTGAAAAGGAAAAAACAGAGAACTTATCCATCTCGTTCATTCGAGGCTCTCAGGCCGCTCAAAACATTAATCGAGACCACCGTGTTATGCCCACATTGACATCCTATATCTAAAGCCATGTAAAAACATCAGTTTAGTATATGAACATCTGAAATAATAGTTGATCTCATTCAACATCAGTGCATCAATAATATAAAAACATGCCCTTTTATTATGAAAATCCCACAATCTAAGAACCAATGTGCACATGATGTTGTTTACAAACACTATTATAAGGCTCAAACAAACCAAGAACCAATGGGCACGTGATGATCCTGATTTTATTGTGGTGTGCAATCTTCTGCGTCCGTGATAAATATGTATCTTCGAGAGGAAGCTGTGTACCGGTTTCTGTATCCAAGGTGACAATGAACTTATTTTGACTCTCCTGTAGATTTAACGTAGCAGCTCATAAGACATAAGTCAGGAGATGATATTCAAAAACCAAAAATTTTGATTCAAAACATTGAAGAAAATCCTAAAGGAAACCTTAAAAAAAGTGAAGGAAAAGCAATAAGATTCAGTAGGGAAGTGAGCCACATTCTTACCCTCGAGTTGCAAAATTAACTTATACACAACACAAAAAAAACATTTAACTTATACAGTATTTATAGTAGGGAAGTGAGCATTTAAAGAATTAAAAAAAATCAAATTTATTGGTGTATTAGGAGTGCACAAAAGTATGACCAAGTTCAGCCCAACATTACACATGTTTCATATAAAAGTATGATCAATGTTGTCTAAAACTACACAACAGATGTGGCATTCAGAGATGACTCGAATGCCAATGGTGTGGTGGACATCCATGGTAGGGAGTTTATTGTGCAAAAGCCTCCCAAGTGAGGGTAGATATTATGTGAGGTAAAAATGCTTCTAAATGTGTTAACACCATGAAAGTAGTTTTATAACTGTGGCATGAGAGTGAAGAAGCGCAGAGGAAAATTCCAAGTCTAATTTTGGATAAATGCAGTACTATGACATGGCAAATATCCTTCGGACATCCTAGTTGGTACCAGACTGGTGATCCCAACCAATTATGATTCCAAAATAAGACAGATTTATCATCTCCCACCACCATTGTGCATTGAGATCAATAATAGACTAATTTTTCAAAAATATTCCAAATAGAGGAGATTTTATATGCACACCCAGAGAGATGGAATTTAAACATGGCCTTTAAAAAATAGTGGCAATGCATCCAAGGATTTGAATTCAATGCCTCTCTTGCATTTGTAAGTTGTCCATGCCCACTGATGTGATTTCGAAACCCTGTTATGTTCCCACAAACATTTTTGTAAATGATAAAACTTAAAACTCAAACAATCAAAATAGCCTCATTGAACCGATAACAAACAAAAAAGTAATAATCCATAGAAATGAAGCCCAAAAACTTAAAACTCAAACAATCAAAACATTTAAAAGAAATAAAAATTTGATGTGTTAAATTTAAGGGCCTTGAGATAAACCCCATATTTTCAAACAAAACTCCAAATGCAACAAACTTATAATACAGGTGAACCCTAAATTTTAAAAACATTAAAAAAATCAAACCGTGGAGAGTGAGAGATAGGGAGAGAGACCTTATGAAATTGATGTCCTGCTCTACTGGTGATGGATTCTCTGAGATCTCTAGCCTTTTCCCCAGAAAGTTTAGCCTATAAATGTCCAAGAAAACAATGAACATCAATCGAGGGCAGTACATATTATTCAAGATGCGAAGTGAATTGAGTATGAAATTGACAGAGTCATTGCTGGGAAGTTTTTGAATTTGAACCATATTGGGGATAAGCTAGCAAATCAAAATCAAGAACCCTTGAGCCTCACTAACAAACTTGACCGAGAAATTCAAAAGATTACGGATAGTTTAAAACATATCTGCAAAAGAGGGAAAAATATACCTGCAAAAGATAGTTTCAAACATACAATTGTGTACCCTATAACTTGATCAACAACATTTTTCAATCATTTACTTTTTTAGTGGTCGGATTTCAAAAGATAGTTTAAAACCAATACTGAATAAGCAGATTTCAGCCATTGTTCGACTTTATCAGCAACAGAGCGATAAACCATTTACAACTGTGTACCCTATAACTTGAGCACTACCTGCTCATTCAGTATAGTTTAAAGTAGATATAGTTTAAAGTATACCTACTTATTTAGTATTGGTAAAAAACTGCAGTTTGATCCATATCTGCTTATTCAATATTTTTCAACTTTATCAGTAGAAGGGAGATAAACAATTTGGAATTTTGTACCCTATAGCACCATAAAATGAAATGAGTAAATGGCTTAGTTATTGGAAATAATGAATCAGTAAAAATGATAGCTAAGATCCTTAAACAATACCATAAAAACCAAAAATCATTGGAAAAACCTATAAACCATGCAAATAAACATTTACCTCCACATACATCGGGCATTTATTCTCTATGCAAAACACGGATCAATGTAGAACTCTATGGCAGGCAGATCTGAAACAGTTGAGAACAACTTTATCCAACCGTAAAATGATCTCAGAAAAAGTTGGCCTTGCGCTGTAACGAACACTGAAAGCTCCTATGTAGCATTCTCCACCTCAAAAATTGTTCTGCTGTGCATAAGATATCCTGTCATCAAGTTATCCTAATAAGAAGAGTAGTTGGTAGTGTAATTGCAAATGACGTTAAGTAGTACCGAGTGAGATTAGGAGGTGGTTTACTCCTTTTCCACAATTAATATGCATCAGAAAAATCCTTCATCTTGCTACTCATGTCTCTATTTGCATAATACATGCTATCATCCCACTTCCCATATAGTGCAGCAACTCTTTTCCCCATCATATCTTCAAAAAATCCCTGAACCTGTTCAGTAAGGGCAAGTTAAATGGAGAAGTCTGTTATGTTTCAAACTAATAGTGATGCAAGACAGGTGTATGAAGATAAATATTAGAACAAATAAGGTATATACCTGCTCTTTGAATTTGGGATTGCATGAATATTGGCGATTATCTCTTATGTGAATTTGAGATTGCACAAATAACCTCAAAGTGGCTTATCACCGGCACCAGAGCATGATGAATTCGATCCTCCCACTGAAGATACATCTTCTATAAAAAATTCAAATGACCATATAGGAGGAACCGGAGGAAAGTCAGGTGGTCTTTTTACAATCATCCTTATAATAGAGGCCAAATGAAACAACAAAGTTAGGTGTTTTAGTCACCTGTATAAAACTACAAAGTCAATTGGCTCTATAACTCAAACTCCATAAATTGAGGCCAAATGAATGTTTTTTGTGAAAAATATTTTCAATATATATACATTTATAACTCAACAATCCATATATTTCAACATTTCATATTGCAAATTTATTACAAACTAAAATGAAGCACGGGTATGGGGTGTGAATGAGTGTGCGACGGGGTGCAAAAAGGGGGCGGTGATTCACCAAATTTGTAAACCACTATGAAGTAAATGTAACACACTAACTTGGTGTTTTTCTGTTGCAAGCACTCTTGTAACATGGAACCATAATGCAGATGCAAATCTAAAAAATTCAAGTGGACATTTTATAAAACATGTAGGTCGTTATAGGAATACCATAAAATGGCTATTAATTTATGAGGTATCTAGATCCATATGCACACCCTTAAACTGAACACGTGATCTAGATCCATGTGCAACTATTGTCAATGTGTGAGCAAATACTATAGAGACTCGATCTCACGCATTGTCAAAGAAACAAAACAAAACAAAAAAAAGAAAGAAGAAAGTTGAATATGACTAACCTCATACCTGCCATATGATAAAGAATATTGAATTTAATGATTTGTTTGGATCACCACCTGAAATTAAAAAAAATGAATCAAACGCATACAATTAGAGGAAACTATTTTCCGAGAAAAACAAACACAAATAAAAATATGCACAGCTAAATTTTGAATGCCATCTCGAATACTCAGTTTATAATTACGATGATATAAGTTGAAAATCCAACGTCACATTGTAATTATAAACTGAGTATTCGAGATGACATTCAAAATTTATCTTTTCCCCACTTTTTGGTGCATCTAAAGCATCATAGTACATGTCAATCAACGCAAGTAAAAAAAATTGACATTACCAAAAAAATTATCAAAAGCTTTCAGAATTACATTTGACATTACCAAAAAAAACATGAAACTACAATTCAAAAAACATGTAATTGAGAGTATACAAACTAAATGAGAGTATGGGGTCATATAAAATTTTAGGCGATAATTAGAATCATTGTTCACCAACTTCTTGTTCACACTTCTCATTGCATACTCAGTGCAAGACAAAACATTAGAATCATTGAAAACAAAAGTAAAACAAACCAATTAGCATTTGAATCTACAACGTTTGAATCTGCAACATCCATATTAAACATAGGGATCTTTAATAAACCCAAAGTTAAATTCAGAGAGGTTCCGTTAATAGAAGAGAAATATAGATTTATCAAAGCAGTATCAAAAGATAGAAGAGGAACACATAGGCTTTACATCATTTGTATATGGCCGAGTTCGATTTTTGGTAGCAACTGTGTAACGATCCTAAGAAAAACACCATAAATTCTATGTTAGTTAAAAACTACACCAAGGAAAATAACAGTCTGATCAGTAATCACAATCCATTGCCTATAAACCAATAAAATATTAAGGAAAATAAGCAAAACCTGAGAGGCATAGAAAATTTGTTGATAAGATTAATGATCAAATATGAAAAATATATTGACTATAACATCTAACATTACGTGAAATGATCGAACATTATGTTTGGCAACCCAAGCGCTGTTATCTTTGTCCATGGGATTGAATGTGGAACAATCTGCAGTCTACACTCTTTGTCTAGGCATGTACAAAAATAAAGTACAAAAAAAGTATAGAATGTGGAATTAATAGGAATGCAATACTCATAAAGAAAATAAGAATTAATAGGAATGCAATACTCATAAAATAAAAAAAGTAGTGCCTAAAAAACCAAGAGCAAATGCTCTGTAAACCAAGAGAAAAAAGCTCTATATTCATTTGAAACTCCAAAATTCGTTTGAAACTCCAAACATACACCATCCTAATTTATATTAATACAATTTATATGAATACAGGTTATGCTATTAAGGAACTCAATTAAGGAATATATGTTATAAGTAAAATAAAACTGGTGAGTTTAAACATGGACCTGTTTGAGGAAAATGAAAGAGATCAGCACAGCACAGTCATGGCGCATCCCTCTATTCTCTTCACTAAGGAGCCCCAGGTATTCGTATTCCTTTGCATTTCATGCTCTTTAGCTGCAAGAAGATGATAAAGAAACCTAATATACAGTGCTCAAAAATCAAATAATATATTGAACACCAAATCACCTTCAAATCAGAACTCAAATCTTGAAAACAAAATTCAAAGTTGCATAGTCTTTTCAATTCCCCTTGTACCGGCAATGGCTTATTTGGAACTGGTACATACTATTTTAGCCAAAAAGAAGTAAACACGATTTTTAGAACATATCAAAACTGAAATGAAAAGGAATTAATCTTCATCATCACCAATCATAATAACATAAATGAACACGTCATACACCCCCCAAAATCACATGCGTATAATTAAAGAAGTTTGATTATTATGCAATAAGTTCCAATTAATCTGATTACTGAGATAGGTACGCCTACAATGCATAAGCCAAAAACAAAACAAACTAAAAACTATTGAATATGTGCCATAAGAAATAAACTTCAAAAATTGAATGCCAAGCTTAAGAAAATAATGAATGGTGCCATCTCTATGATAACCTACAATATGAATAAGCCCCCCCATATCTTCTTATAACCCACCTTTAAAATGGACTTATTATTGCAAAACATCAACACGTGTTTAAAATGTATTTGAAGTTTAAAACAACACAGTTAAATGATTATACAGAGAACCAAATATATTTGTAAAGAGATGTTTAAAATAATATTTGACACGTAATAAATATAAAACATTCTAAATTTATAGCAAAACAACAACACGTGTTTAAAATACAATATTAGTATGAAGTTTATCCGAGGCTACTGTCAACGCTTTTAAATATAGAGAAGGTAAGCCATCATTTTCCAAAAACAACAAACTTGTGTGTAACTAATTTTTAATTCAAAATAGTTCCCAAATAGTTGAAGATATAGTTAAAGCCAAACTCGATTCAAACGAATTAGTCTGTACATTGAATATGACTAAAAAGGTAGAAAAGAATACAGTACAAAACATGATCCGTAACAATTTAGAATGTTCCTAGAGAAAATGATTTATAGACTATAAGCCATTGCTAAACACATAAATCAGTAACTAAATAATCTCAACTAAAAAAAGCAATCAAAAAAGAGTAAAATGCATTTCTCCCACTTCTTTTCATAATAAAATTTATAACAACAAAGCATGTACGTAAAATGATGTGCTAGAACATGTACAAAATCTTAATTCCATTAAAATTATTTAAAAGAACATACCAAATTAGTTGTGTGCAAGTAATTTTCAATCCAAAATACTGATGGATGCAACTAAATTTGCCAAAAAAAATGCCAAAGATGTTGATGGATGCAACTAATTTTTAATTCAAAATAGTTCCCAAATAATTGAAGATATAGTTAAAGCCAAACTCGATTCAAACGAATCTGTACATTGAATATGACTAAAAAGGTAGAAAAGAATAAAGTACAAAACATGATCCGTAACAATTGAGAATGTTGAGTATAAGCCATTGCTAAACACATAAATCAGTAACTAAATAATCTCAACTAAAGAAAGCAATCAAAAAATAGTAAAATGCATTTCTCCCACTTCTTTTCATAATAAAATTTATAACAACAAAGCATGTACGTACAATGATGTGCTAGAACATGCACAAAATCTTAATTTCATTAAAATAATTTAAAAGAACATACCAAAGGCACCCACCTCATCTCATAACCTCGGTCATATAACTCATATGGTCTCATCTTTACCCATTTTAACACGCATCCTGCACTTAACAACGCACAAAGTCTCAATTCACATTCAGGGATTCAATGGATCAAAGCCAAGTATAATAAAACTTCACTCATATTGCTATATTTGGTAATCAGCAAACCATTGAACTCTGTAACCAAAGAGGAAATAACTAATTACCATATCATGTATTCCAAAATAAAGAAATCATATGTTCTTAAGCTGGCCTTTTTATTCATATTACAAAGATTCAAATGGGAAAAAAAACTAATACCAAATAACCTAATACGAATGTGAATCTTTAGCAACAACCTCATTCCTATTATTTCATAACATGAAGGAAAATTAAGTATTAAAATATTATTTTATTACCACATCAATGCAAACCACTACTTAAATATTACACCACAACAACGTCAAACCCGTAAATGTTAACATGCATAAATCACACAACCACATCGATGATCACCACTAAAATATCCCTTAGAAGCTACAAAATTTCTATAAATATAATTGGGGAAATATAAAATTTGAAATTATATAGTCAAAGGTCTAAAAAACACGTTCGATTTAGTAAAGAATACAAAGTTAGAACCAATATATATATCAAACCCAAATCGTAAATCTAAAATTATTTTACCTCTAAATCGTAAACCTGAAGAAGAGAGATCTAACCTTGGGAGTTTACCCAAAAATCATACATCCGAAATCCTAAATCATAACCGTTAACCTGAAATCGTGGGAACCCAAATCTCAAATCATTAGTGTATCTATAGACATAAAAATCAAATAAAGAAGATCTTAACAATCACAAATCGTACCATCAAGAAATCAAAAAATGCACAGTCAGGCCCAAATCTTAAATCTGCGATCATACATGTAAACAAATTGAAAACCCCAAATCGTAAATCTGAGGGCATACATGTAAACAAATCGGAAACCCCAAATCATAAATCTGAGCATACAGGTCTAAAAAACACGTTCGATTTAGTAAACAATACAAGGTTAGAACCCAAAATAGTAAATCTGAAATTGTTTTACCCCTAAAACCCCAAATCGTAAATCTGAGCATACAGGTCTAAAAAACACATTCGATTTAGTACAGAATACAAAGTTAGAACCGAAATCGTAAATCTGAAACCCAAATCGTAAATATGAAACGCAAATCTGAAACCCATTCGGTTTTACCCCTAAATTGTAAATATGAAGAAGAGAGATCTAACCTTGCATACATGTAAAAAAATCGAAAATAAAAACGTTCAATATTAACGAATCACAAAACACAAATAAAATTCTTAACAGCTTTTAGATGGAGAGAGAGAACCTGGTGTGGTGAGAGTGAGAGATAGGAACTTTGTGCTTGTGTTAACCGTGCTTGTGTTGGTGTGTCGTGTGTGGTGGACCTAAAATTATGTATTTTACCATTCCATCCCTTCTTTTGAATTTTGAGTAAGAGGGGGAGAGGAAATGAAGTGATAAAAAAGAGGGGGAAACCAAATATGTAAAGGACAAACTTGTCTTCCAAATTTGTGAATAGTGAAAACACCATCCTACTTTATTATATATATATATATATACAAATATATCGTTCGTGTATGGAGGGTCTAATGGATCTCGAAGTTTGACCATGCCAAGTAGTAGTGTTTCGGGGGGGTTCCTTGTTTGGATTTCGCTTTGCAAGACACCCCACGCACGAATATGGCATAATGTTGAGACTAGGGAGAAGTTGAGCCCTTAGTACTTGGGTTGTTTAGGATTTCTAAAGTTGGCGATGATGGAGTAGTTAGGCTGCATAGCTTGACTAGGATGTTTAAAGGGATGCGCTAGGTATGCGCTGTTAGAAGAGAGGTGAGGGGTATCTCATGGGAGTGAGATACCAATTTAAATATGAGATAAAACATATTTTAAAAATAAAGAATTTATGCACTTGCTATATATATACATATTATATAGGTGTCTAGACACAAGGACGCCTGGATGACGCTTCCTTCGAGTCAGACGTGTGATGCGGCACCTGTGGATGCATGCACATTTTAGATAGATGCTTCTATCCTTGTAATCTAGATTATAGGTATTGTATAAAAATTCGGGCAAATAACCCAATTGCATTTATTTATTCTTTTACCGCCTTTTAGTGCGGCATTCGATTTGGTTGTATCATATTTGAACCGAGTGTTCGGTTATTTTATCTTGTTCCAGTTTCATTTATATAAACTGTGTGAATGTTTATATTGTGTAGTTGTTTAAAAAGAGTAGTTAAGTAAAATTTTGACACCAACCTAATAGGTTATTAGTAATTAAATGTGTTTTTCAACAGTGATGCTGAGAATGATCCATATGCGACTTCTGATTTAATTTGATATATGAATGATAACCCGGTATTTTATTAGACGGGTTGTCACATTGGTCTAGTTTCAGATGCCACCCAAAGGAAAACAACAAGCGAGGTCTACTAGACGGGCTAACGAGGGAGAGTCTCAGTAGGAGGCACAAGTGTTACACCCCACAAATTTTAATCACGGGAGATCAGCGAAAGTAATCAGAAATCTCATTTGGTTCATGCATAGCATCATTATCGAAATTTTTTTAATCACTAACCATTAATGTTAAATTATGTAGGCATAAAATTTTATCCTACAACTATATAATAACATTCAAGAATAAATAAAATAAACCAAACCATCCACCTAATAATAATCTGAACAATCACCCGATAAATATATAAATAAATAAGACTGAATAAACCATCGGTTGAAAACAAATAATCTAACTACAATCTGAAAAAAAATAAAACTAAATTTAAATATAATTTGATTATATGAAAAATAAAAACAGCCTGAGGGGCAACATGCCCAAAAGAAATACGGAGAGAAATCCTATCTATAACGATTAAGCTAAAGCATAAAAAACAACTCCTGCAAGCATCCACAAGTGCTGTAGCTACGCATCCCTGGATAGAATCATCAAGGTTGGCGTCCCTACGGTTGTACACCCGAAAGTTTTTGAAAATATTTTGACACAACTTAGATCCCAAGAAAAAAATTTGAAAATATTTTACAAGTGTTTAAATCATAGATTAAATCAATTATCTGTTACATATCTCTCTTGAGATCCTCACCTCTCAATTAATAATCATGCCTAGCATATCCTATCTAGATATGCTACCCATCCCAAATAGATTACATAACTATATAACCTCGATAAGTCAAGATCACTCGTATTACCCATACGACATGCTACCTTAAGCTCAATAACTATGTTCATCCACTTATTATTATTTAGTCAATTAACTAAGTTTATCACTTAAATACTTTTAGATATAAACAATCTATCAGTTCTACCATTCACACATATGTAGATCAATCGCATTTGCATATATTTAACACACATATAATATATAAATCTATACCACCCCGGGAATAGCCCCTCGTTATGCTGGCATACTCTGCTATCAAGTCCATGTACCAATCGTACCAAATCAATGACAAACCTAACTTACCCAAATTACACGTCTGTCCCACTAATACACGAAACATAGTATTCCTCCCTAAGTTCCATGTTTTGGGAACAAATCCGTACCACAATAGAATCGTCAAGTTGGGATCGCCCTCTACGCGGAAACCTCCTGGTAGCAAGCAGCGTGGGTATGTTTTTAGACAAAATGAACTCACAACCATAGGTATTTACACCACCTATATATGCATATTATTCAATTGGTATACACACAACCCATCATAATAACCCATACATAGTATATAACTCTCGAATATTCAGCGTATTGATTATAACATCTTTTCATATATTCCTGAGTATCAATGGCTACCCGAAGGGTCACTTAATTAATATCAGTATTTAATACCTCTCTATCCTACTGATATTTATTTTTTATTACCATTTAATCTTCCCGTAACCCAGTTTATAATTTCTCGATACGTGACACAATTGTTGGACTCTCGTTAGTTTATGTCTCAAACCTTACGCTCATTAAGACTAAGTCGCCCTCAACTTCGTGTTTATTGACATTTACTAAGTCCCCATATAGTAAAAAGATCATCACTAAGATTTCGGGCAAATCCGGGCAGCGAAAAGGTAACGAATAAAATAAGTGCCCAATTTCAGTATCCTTTGACCGATCGAATGATTTGGTTGAGAGATTAATCAATAGTCATGGGTCGATCGATCGAACTTGAGTTGATAGCTTTGTCCCAGTTGCATTTATCTCATTGTTTGTCATCTCCATTCCTCATATATCCATCGAAAACCCCCAACCAATCTAACCAAACATCATATACATATGTGGGGATGATTTCTAACGTAAATCACACATCAAATCCAGGAAAATTTCATCCAAGATTATATTAAAATTCCATATTCACCAAAACCCTGGTTTTAGTGTTCCTTATGCAAGACCATCTATTTACCAAGATTTCTCCCATTTTAGTTGTCATATATAATATCATTTCATGTACTATATATATGTGGATTCATTTTACATGAAATCCTACCTAGAATTATGAATTTTATTCATAAATGTGCTAAGAATATTATAAATTTACACTAAATCAAGAACCCTAAACTACATGGTTGTTATAACTCATAAAGATATGAAAAATAAATAATTGCCTTATCGAGTGGGTCTAATTTCATTTTGTTTTGTGTGATGGAGGTTTCTTCCTTGCTTTCGATCATGGTTTCGGTAAAAATCTCTTTTCTTCTCCTCTAATGTCCTCTCTCCTCTTATCCTTTGATTATTAGGGGTTGGGATATGTTATTCTAATGTCCCCAATGACTAACCCTAGGTATTAAATTCTAATTACCGAAATAAGGTTAACGGGCTAAGCCCGAATGACCTGAAAACTCTTGTGCGGGCTCGGTTATGACTAAAAAGCCCTGGAACCGATTACAACCCCCAGGTACACTATTCTAACTATATCGACCCATTCAGAATCAACTGTGACCTTGAAATAGCCATCTTATTCACTCTACAATAAAGTCCTCTCCTGACCTCAATTAGTCTACACGCGACTCCCAATTGGGATATAATGCTGCCACATCACTATCACTCTCTAGGACTCTCTCTCTCGATTAATATTTTAATCAACACTAAATATTTAATTCCATTAAATTACGTTGCACGTGTAATTTAAGATTAATCAAATTAATTCAATTTTAAATATTCAGAAGGTGTTAAATATTTATAAGGACACACCTAAGGTGCATAAATATGGATACTGCTCATGCTAGCATCTTCCCACTCTCACATCCACTAATCAACATTTTGGTACCCCACTGAACTCTAACCAAGGGTACCACCTTAGACCACAAGTTGCACTCACTAGGATCAAGTATCGCCACTGGTCTCTTCTCGTACGAGATATCAGGCTCCAAGTTGATCTCCTGTAATGGAACATGCCATAAGGCTCTCTCACTCCTCTGGTATTTCTTTAGCGATGACACATGGAACAAATCGTGGATCTGTTGTAGGTGCTCCAGTAGTAGTAGCCTATATGCCACTGGTTCCACCCTCTCGATAATCGGTAAAGGTCCCACATATCTCGATGCTAGTTTCCCTTTCTTACAGAATATCATCACATCCTTTGTAAGAGACACACACACCAACACCTGGTCACTAACCTCGAGACCTACGTAACACCTGTCTGCATCGGGGTAACGCTTTTTCCTATCACGAGCTATAAGAATGCGGCCTTGAATAAACTCAATATTGGCAGTGGTGTCTTGAATCATATCTAGACCCAATAACTTATTGTACCCAACCTCAAACCAGTAAGAAGGCGAACAATAAGGCCAATCATATAGTGCCTAAAATGGTGCCATGCTGATGAGGAACTGGTAGGAGTTGTTAAATACAAACTCAACCAAAGGAAGGTACTACTCCCATCCTCCCCCGAAGTCAAGTATGCACATCCGTAACATATCATCTATCATCTGATTAACTCTAATGCCTTCCCATATGTTTGTGGGTGATATGGTGTACTCAAACGTAGATTTGGTCCCATCACTTCCTGAAAGCTCAAATAGAAATGGGACATAAAGATCTTATCCAAATAGGGCACAAATATTAATCGAACCCCGTGTAACCGTATAATATCAACAATGAATAACTATGCATAATTCCTTATATCAAAGTCTGTACGAACTGGTAAAAAGTAGGAAACCATTATAAACTGATCCACTATCATCCAAATGGAATCGTGATCTCGTTGCGATCTTGGTAGCCTAGTAATCAAATCCATCGAGAAACTCTCCCATTTCCACACGGGAGTCTGGAAGGGTTAAACATTTTTGTCGATCTCAAGTGGTCCACCTTCACTAGTCTGCAAGTAAAACACTTCGAAACAAACTTTTCTATGTCCCATTTCATCCTTGACTAGTAATACTTTCTTCGACTATCTTGTTACATCATATACCCACTGGGATGTACCGTAAATATGGACCTGGGAGACTCTGACATCACTGCATGTTTCATATCCCCATCCGATGGAGCCACGAGTATTCCATTAAAATTTAAACCACCCTCAGAACTGATCGAGTACGACTCTATCCCATCAGCTAACAACTGGCGATCCCTGTCCTAGCAATACCGATCCCCAACCTGTGTTTTCACTTCCCTTATAAGAATCTCGGGTGTGATATCTAATATGAATATACAAGGCTTGACAACCTCATCATCGTGTTGAAGGTCTCTCCACTTTTCCATCCAAACCTCCACTATCTTGCCAGTAGTTTGTCGTCTCAATGTGTCTTCAACCACGTTAGCCTCCCAGGATAATACTAAATATTAAATTGGTAATCCTTCATGAACTCCAACCATCTCCTCTCATCCTGCTATAATACACCACTAAGTCCCTGCAAGTATGCATCAGTGTAGACACGATACTCCATTGTTTCTATAGGTCGTGCAAGTGAAGGTGTTGAAGTTAACTGACAATGGTCGTCCAAAACATATGACACCCCCTGCGAGTTAGATTCGCCAGTGGACCTACAATCTTTTAGAAATTATGGATGAATCGTCTTTAATATCCGTGCAATCCTTTGAAACTGAGAGCCTCGGTTAGTGTCGTGGTCCATCCCCACTCCCTCACTGCCGATACCTTACTCAGATCAACAGTTATACCCCTATCAGACACAATGTAGCACAAAAATTACACCTCTCGAAGCTAAACACATTTGTCATATTTTTCTTGTAACTGGTGATCCCTTATTATATGTTAAACCATCCACAAATGCTCGACATGCTCATCCTCAGAGCGAAAGTAAACTAGAATATCAGCGATGAACATAATAAAAAACTACTCAAGAAACCCTATAACAACATGATCAAATCCATGAATATAGCTGGCACATTAGTGAACCGAAATGGTATCACCCTAAACTCGTTTGACCTATACCGTGTCATAAAAGCAGTCTTAGGAACATCCTCCTCTTTGACAGGCAACTGATGATAACCAGACCTCATATATATCTTACATAAGTAAGCTGTTCTCCTTAGCTGGTCAAACAAATAACCAATCCTAGGCATTAGGTACTTATTTCGTATTGTGATGTTGTTCAACTACATATAATTCTTACACAATCGAAGTGATCCATCCCTGTTCTTGACAAATAACACTGGCATGCCCCATGATGATGTGGCACGTCTGATAAAACCCTGCACCAGGAGCTTCTGAATCTGATCCTTCAACTACCTCATCTCTTATTGTGCCATGCTCTAAGGCGCTCGGGATATAGGCCTCGTACCTGGCACTAGGTAAATAATAAACTCAATTTATCATCTAGGGATTAACTCGGACATATCCTAGAATACATCCTCAGATTCCCTCACTACCAGAATGGAGTCTAACGAAATAACCACCAGTTATGATGTCTCTTTCAAAATGTAATACAAATGTGTGCTCGAATGTCCCTCGGGATAAAGCATCTCCCCTAAGAACATCTCATGTCCTAGGATTGATAACATAGCAGTCCTCGTAAAATAATTCACCATCGCCCAGTATTGAGATAGTCGATCCGTACCTAGAATGACATCGTACCCCTCCATGTCTAACACAAGGAGGTCAACAGATAAACATATTTTACTCACATCAATGTCCACATATCCCTATAGATCGAGTGTATGGGCGACCCACTATCCAACGGTGACTCCACACACATAAGGATATTATTAGCTATCTCTAATAGGCTGACATCTCATGCAAATATAGTCGCTACGAAAGAGTTTGATGCCCCAATATAAAAAAAATCCTACCCTCTAGCCCGTGAATAGGAAACACACCCTCTATTGTCGGTGGTGCCTGTAGGGCCTCTTATATAATTGTATCTTGGACGTTATAAACACATCCCTACTATAACTATCCCTACTGATATGGGGCGGCTGCCGTAAGGGAACTTTGTGCCCACTGATCCTACGAGGTACCCTGCTATTATGGTACTCTACCCAGCTATGGGAACTATCTCCTCTTATGGCCCGTCTATCAAAAAATAAAGCACTAGCTATGGAAGTTTTTCTTCCTTTAGTTGTGATGGCCTTGACGGTGCTAACCTTGCTATTGGCCCTGATTGCCTTGTCCCTGCTATCCTACCCCATTATTCTCTTTACCCTGATGGCCTTGAAGAACCTACTACTATTGAGGACCATGCTAGCCCTGCTTATAACCTCCCTCGAGTCGATAGCCTCCATCGGTAAACCTCTTGGCCTAATTAACATATCTGGAATCCTGACTCTGGTGTCTACCTGGTTGCTATTGCTGTTGTGGTGCTCCACTAGCACCGCTCTCTCTTTCCTTTCCTAGATGGATATTCTCACTTCCTATATTTATTCCCTTTATTTGGAAGTTATGTTCCTGGTAGTGTAAAAGTTTTTCATTAACGACGTCGGTATAAGTCACTAATGCAGGGTTACCAATTAAATGCAGCTTGATCCTACAGTCTAAACCATCGATAAACTTCACATTCTTCCTTTTCTCATTGTTCATTTCATCTGGCATAAAATTAGCCAAACGATTGAACTTCTCCTCGTATTCATCTAATTAGCGTTCTTCGTATGTCAACTCATTGAACCTCCATTGCATATCGATCTTCATTGTTGGAAAAAAGTATTTACGATCAAACAGAACCTAGAACTCTCTAATTGAAATCGTGTCTCTCTCCTCCATGGTAGTAACTGACTCCCACCAATCTGAATGTGATCAACATCTCATTTTGCACATCGCTTTAGTTGACTATGCGCATGCAGTGTTGTATATCTTTATTCCAGTGAAACTTTAGTGCGTGGGCTTTTGAAAAGCCTCCGTGACCCTTTGCTACTCTAATGTCCCCGGGTAGGCCTAGACAATTGGATCCAATGGATGCGGTGCCTATTGGGCCTGTGAAAAATGGAGAGTCATGGCTATTATCACAACATTAACTTCATGTGCCACTGTCACTGCCACATATACTACTGACAATGCCCCATGTTCTGGTAGTTTATACGATGCCAATGGCTCTGGCTGATCTTCTCTCTCATTGGATCTCATTGTTGCTCTCGATGGTCATCCCCTCTTGGGTGGCATTTGAAATCAGATCGAATTGCACGAGTTCACAATCAGTACAACTATAACAATAGAAGAATGAAATCTTAAATGCGAAATCCCAAATGCCACAACCCTAATAATAAGGCTATATGTCAAATAACACTACACTAAAAACGTAGTAAGTTGTACACATCCGATGGACACTTGAACCAAATGCTATGATACCATCTATGAAACCCCACCTATTTTAATCACGGGTGATCGATCATTTATCAAAATAACTAGGAATCTCATTTGGTTCATTCTTAGCATCACTTTTGAAAAACTTTTTAACTACTAAGAACGTATGTTAAATTGAGATGGTGCCAAATTTTATCTTTCAATTACATAAAAACATGTGAAAATAAATTAAATTAACCAAACCTTCAAACGGTAATAACCTGAACAATCAAACGACATATATATATATATATATATATATATATATATATATATATATATATATATATATATATATATATATATATATCTGATCGAGTAAACCATCAGTTCACAATAAATAATCCAACTAAAATCTAAGGAAAATAAAACTACATCTCAATACAGTCTCATAATTAGAAAAACTAATAGTCCCAGGGGCAACACGCCCAATAGCAATACTGAGACAAATCCTATCTAGAATGAATAAGATGAAGCGTCTATAGTAACTCCTGCAAGCCTTCACAAGTTCTTCTGCTACGCATCCCTCGATAAAATCATCAAGATTGGCATCCATGTGGCTGGACACCTAAAAGGTTTTTAAAATATTTTGACACAAGTCAGAGTCCAAGAAAATGGTTTGAAAATATTATTTGCAAGTGTTTATATAACAAATTAAATAACCTATTTGTTACACATGTAAACTCCACATACACTCTGTTGATATTCTCATCTCTAAACTACTGTGGACTCTTAAAGTATCCTATCTAGCTATGCTACCCACCCCAACTAGATAACATATCTAAATAACCTCAATAAGCCTAGGTCACTAGTGTTACCCGTACAACATGCTACAAAAAATCTCAATAATTAATTTCATTATTCTTGAGTCAATTAATTAAGTTTCTCTACTGTTGATGGAAAAAACTGGACCGAATCCCATTTTTATGATCACAAATAAATAGATAAAAGCAATCCAATCAAGCACATGAGAGACAAAGATTTTTAAAGTGGTTCGGATATAAGGAAAAGCCTACGTCCACTGTTATTTTATTCCCAGGGGTTTACAATAGCACAACGTGGTGTCGAGAGAGAAAAATGTGTGGATCTTGTGTATGGTGTCTCTCATCCTTTTCGGATCTCCTCCCCCTCTCCTTTTGGCTAAGGGAATACATGTATTTATAGTGATGGGAGATAAAGAGATTTATTGTATGTAGACATTTATACATTATGTCTACATTCAACGAATCTAATTGTTGAGTTGCTTGGTATGCTATGTGTTGTCATCTACAGTATAAATGTACATTAATGCTCATTAAATGCATAGTTATCCTTTGATCTTCCTGGTTGGTATGCCGATCAACTCTCCTAGGGTGCCGACTAACTCTCCTCGAGGGCCGACCAACTCTCCTCGGGTTCCTACTAATTCTCCTCGGGTACTGACTAACTCTCCTCGGGTGCCGACTAACACTCCTCGGGTGCCGACCAATTCTCCTCGGATGCCGAACAAATCTCCTCGGGTGACGAATATTGCCACGTAGGATGACATGTGTCCTTTTCTGATTGGTTCTCGTAGATGGAGAATTTTTGCGTTAACAGAAGGCCCCAATGCTCCATGCTTGATGGTTTACTTGAAAGGATGGAGTATTTATTCTGCAATGTTGATCGGTGCTCGTGAAATTCTTGATCTACCTTTTTGATTTGTTCAACATAAAGTGCATTATCTCCTGGACGACATATGATGCAGGCTGATCGACGGTTGCTAATCTTTCTTTTGAGGAACTCCATGTGCTATGTATCACCCCTGGGAATTCGGATGCAGCCATGCCATAGTATGCAGCTTGTAGCTTGTCATAATCTTCAAGTATGTTGATTGGTTCGCTAGCCGACCAACTGCCTCCTGTGCCGATCCACTGAGTGCTAACTTCACGTGCTTGATTCTTCTGATTTATGATCCTCTGAATACTTTATAGAGTAACATACTAGCTTTTGAACCCAACTCTTAAATCTAATTAGTACCAAGCTAGTGGTGGACTTCGAAACATTTTCATGCAACTTCTTCTTCAATATTGGTCGGGATAGTAGTAGAAAAGATCTCAACTAAATTTGACTTCTGAACTTCAATAGTATGTGCATAATAACTCCTGAATATGCCTCCTAAACTTCTGAATACACCTCCTGAACTTCTGAATACGCATCCGTGTGAGTTTGTGAAGTTGAATTTGGTGCTCGACTGCATGATGTTATAAGAATGTGCCACCAAATGAACAAATATATCTATAATAGAAGCCCCCAAATGAACAAATACTTTATCGAGCACCTCCTAGATCGACCATCCGTGATGAATATCAAGATGCTCAAAGATCTTAACTTCATAAATTTTCCTCTTGCTTTAAATGATCCACCCGCTGGCGAGGAACATGTTTGAAAAGCAGAGGGGAAGAAACCAATAGAATGGGAATATTGATGTAATAAATTTGTATTTCATTCCTGATGTATTTTGTTTTTGATTTTAATGAAAGACTTTCATTTTTGTTCGCAATCTTAATTGCTATTGTCTTGTAAAATACTTTACATCTGTGCATATGTATCTGTTAAAAAGATAACAATATTGTGTTGTTTGTCGATCAACTTATTGTCGACTAGTTTGAATTTGTGGTAACCATTTGATGAAAAATGATGTTTTGTTTGTCGACCAACTTAGTAAAAAAGTTACGAGTATCAAAAATGTTGCTCGATCACTTTCTCGTTTTCATAAAATGTTTCCGACCAACCAAGGTCGGTAAATTTTCCTTTTCGACCAACTACAGTTAGTGGGTTTTTATCCCCGACCAGCCATAGTTAGTGGATTTTTCCTCTATGAGATGACAGGCCTATCAATCAGAGGCGAAGAGTCTACTCCAGGGAGAAGTATGAGGTCATCTGGGAAGAGGTGAAAAAGTAGGAAGAGGCCGAGTTCATAAGAGAGGTTACCTATCCGGAGTTGCTCTCAAATGCACTCATTGTGCCTAAGGCCAATGGAAAGTGGCGAATGTGTGTAGATTTCACAGACCTAAACAAGTCTTGCCCGAAGGACAGGTATCCCTTACCTAGGATAGACCAGATGGTAGATACAATGGCAGGGCACGAGCTCATGAGTTTCATGGATGCTTATTCAGGTTATAACCAAATCTTCATGGATGCCAAAGACTGTGAGAAGACAACCTTCATTACTGACAAGGGGACGTACTGTTACAAGGTGATGCCCTTTGGTCTAAAAAATGCGGGGGCAACTTATCAACGTCTTGTGAATAAGATGTTCGAGGAGCAAATAGGTAAGACCATGGAGGTGTATGTGGACGATATGCTAACGAAGATCCTGAAAGCGTGTACTCACGTAGCAGACCTTTAGAAGACCTTTGATGTCATGGACTTGTATAGAATGAAGCTCAACCCAGCGAAGTGTGTCTTCGGGGTAGGAGCCGGGAAGTTCCTGGGGTTCATCGTTAATCGGAGGGGGATTGAAGCAAACCCTGAGAAAATCAAGGCCTTGCTCGACATGAAGACTCCTAGGAGTATCAAGGATGTCCAGAGACTCACGGGAAGAGTGGCATCCCTTAACAGGTTTGTTTCTAGGGCAATGGACAAGTGTCTTCCGTTCTTTAAAGTTCTAAGAAAGGCTTTCCAGTGGGACGAAGAGTGTGAAAAAGCCTTTGACCAACTCAAGTCCTACTTGGGGTCTCCCTTGTTGCTGTCTCGGCCCATCACGGGGGAGAGGTTGTTTGTGTATCTGACAGTCTCTGAGTCAGCCGTCAGCGCAGCCATTGTACGAGAAGAGGATGGAATCCAGAGGCCTGTGTACTTCAACAGTAAGGCCCGTCAAGGGTTTGAACAAAACTATCCCCGAATGGTGAAGTTGTCTTATGCCCTGATACATGCCTCAAGGAAGATGAAGCTTTACTTCCAAGATCATTCCATGGTAGTCCTCACTGACTCCCCATTAAGGCAAGTTCTGCACAAGCCTGAGAAGTCTGGAAGATTGATGACCTGGGCCATCGAGCTAGGAGATTATGATCTAACCTACCAGCCTAGGACAGCCATCAAGGGGCAGGCCCTCGCAAACTTCGTCGCAGAGTTCACTTGGGAAGAGGCCGATAGGGGTTTGGAAGAGGCCGAGATAGGGTAAGGTTCAGATGACGGAGAAGAGACGAACCGTAGTGTCTTTCGAGATTCGGAAGAGACTGCACCAAACATCTTCCGAGGCCGAGAAGAGGCTATCCCAGGCAAAACTCGGAGCAGAGTGGAAGAGAACGAAAAGGATCGATACCTCTTCAAGAAGGGGGTTATGAGAGAAGGGGTCTTCTCATCAGATGTAGACGTATGGAGCCTCTTCGTTGATGGCTCTTCCTGTGACAGTGGAAGCAGCGCGGGGCTAATACTCTCGGCTCCAGATGGCGCCAACATTGAGTACGCCTTGAGATTCAACTTCCAGGCCTCCAACAACGGGTCTGAGTATGAGGCCATGATAGCAGGTCTCTTATTGGCAACAACTCTTCGAATAAAGCGACTCCTACTCCATAGCAACTGAAGGTTGGTTGTCAATCAAGTGTTGGGGGCATACGAGGCCAAAGACGAAAGGATGGCCAAATACCTAAAGAAGGTAAGAGGGTTTCTAGAGTATTTTAACGAAGCAAAGCTGAAGAGAGTGCCTCGGCTGAGCAATAACCACGTTGATGCATTGGCAAGGCTGGCCTCGGCAATGAAGACACATTTGGGAAGGACCATTCCAATCGAGGTATTAGGAAAAGCAAGCATCGAGGAGGATGAGGTATGTACCCCTTGTCACAATGTGAACCTAGGAGACTCATGGATCGACCCGCTCGTCAGGTACCTAAGAGAGGGAGAGCTACCTGAGTCCAAGATGGAAAGGAGAAAGTTGAGATACGGGGCTGCAAAGTTCTCATTAGTAGGAGACGTCTTGTACAAAAAGGGGTTTCTACTGCCTCTCCTCAGATGTGTGCATCCTTTGGAAGTACCCCAGGTCTTACAGGAGGTTCATGAGGGTTCTTGCTCTAGCCACATAGGGGGAAGACCCTTAGCCAAGAGGATCATCACTCAGGGATACTGGTGGCCTACCTTGTCTAAGGACGCTGCACACTATGTGAAGAGGTGTGACAAATGTCAAAGGTTCACCACCATCCCTCATCAACCTCATCAGCCTATGACGTCAATATCTTCTCCATGGCCATTTGCGGTATGGGGAATTGACTTAGTAGGACCTTTGCCAAGAGCTTTCAACAACTATAGATTCTTGATAGTTGCCATTGACTATTTTTCAAAGTGGGTGGAGGCACAACCAATGATAACAATTACAAAGAAGAAGACCTTCCAGTTCATTTGGAAGAACATCATATGCAGATATGGCCTCCCGAACACTCTCATCTCAGACAATGGGACACAGTTCAAGAACTCCACCTTAGAAAAATATTGCCTAAGAGTGGGGATTAAACAGTTCTTCTCATCCCCTGGTCGTCCTCAGGCTAATGGCCAGACCAAGGTCACAAACAGAACCATCTTGGATGGAATCAAGAAGAGGTTAGAAGATGCGAAGGGTAGATGGACAGAAGAGGTCTGCGCAGTGTTATGGGCCTACAAAACCACGATAAGGACACCAACGGGAGAAACCCCATTCATGCTGGCACATGGCTCAGAGGCCGTCATACCAACGGAGGTAGGACTGCCGACTCATTGAATTCAGACCTACGTCCCTGACAGCAATGGGGAAAAGAGAATGATAGACCTGGATCTCATCTAAGAAAGAAGGGAAGATGCAGAGGTCAGAAAGGCAGCCTACCAGCAGAGGGCAGCAAAATTCTACAACCAGAGGTTGAAGTCAAGACCCATTGTAATGGGAGACCTAGTGCTAAATAAGACACTACATAAGGCAAACAAGCTACACCCAAACTGGCATGGCCCCTATAAAGTAACAGAAGAGGTTATGCCTGGCACATACAGGCTAACCCATGGAATGCTGACCATCTCAAGAGATATTACATATGATGTTGTATAGAATTTTATGAAAATATACTATCTTACTGAGAAGAGGTTATTAATAAAGATTAGTTTCCATATCAAGTTCTTGCTTCGTTCTTTAGACCAAAAGTTTATTATGGGGCTAACCTCTTAGGTGATGACCTCAGACCCTCATAACATCACTCGATGGTCACGAGGTCTGAGCTCAGACACCTTAGCAGAGGACCTCAGACTCTTAACATCATTAATTTGGTGACATTATTATGGGGATAACCTCTTAGGTGATGACCTCAGACCCTCATAACATCACTCGGTGGTGACGAGGTCTGAGCTCAGACACCTTAGCAGAGGACCTCAGACCCTAAACATCATTAGTTTGGTGAAGTTATTATGAGTCTAACCTCTTAGGTGATGACCTCAGACCCTCATTACATCAGTCGGTGGTGACGAGGTCTGAGCTCAGACACCTCAGCAGAGGACCTCAGACCCTGAACATCATTAGTTTGGTGAAAACTATTATGAGGAGAGCATATTATGAAATGACTTCAGAGCCTAATAGAAATTCAGTTGTGAGATCAGAATTATTGATAATATAAACAAGAACAGCACAACAAAATAAGAGACGAGATTGCCATTCAAATAAAGGAAGAGATCAGCATTCAGAGGTGTTACAAATTACAAGTTCAGTTACAAGCTACAAGTTAAAAGTTAAAAGTTACAAAATACAGATTTGTTTCAAGTTAAAGGTCTGAGGGGGGAGCATTGACAGTCTCGGCTTGGTCGACTTGATCAGCGTTGGTCACCTCGGCCACATCATCAGCAGGGTCAGTCCCTCCGATCTCAGTCCCTCCCAAAGTAGCAGTCTCACCAGGGGCAGCAGCCTCGTCTTCTACCTCTTGCAGTGCCTGGGCAAATTGAGGGTCGGCAAAGCCGAGGCCCACAAAGTCGGAGGCCTTCAGAGTGCCTACCTCCTTCTCTCTGACCTCAGCCCATTTGGTAGTGGCTTTGATACCTCTTTCGAGGTATTCAAAGCCAAAACCCACGAACTCCTCCGAGCCTTTGTATTTAGAAATTATTTTGTCCGAGGCATCTGCAAGGGCAGCCTTCACAGCCGCGTTGAACTTCTGCTGCAAAGCATCATCTTTATCCTTCAGGGCCTGGGAATGGTTTTGGACGAGCACTGAGATGTCTTTTTCCAAACTCTTGGCCTTATTTTCAGAGTTCTTGGCCTTATTCTCAGAGGTCTGTAGTTCTGACTTCAGACGTTCTACCTCGGCATTTAGGGCACTCTCTACCTTCTCGGAATCTTGCCCCTTCTAGATAAGGGGCAACTTCCTCATGGCTCAGTTAGACAATTGATACATGGCAGTCACTCCCTGCGCATTTAATGAAGAGGTTAAATGGGAGAAAAGTAAGAGGTTTCACTTATGGAATTTTGTAAAAGGAACGAGTCATACCTGGACGACTCTATGAAGGCCGAACTCAACCATCACGGGAGTGTCCATGGCTCTATAGAAATGCTTATCTGCCTCGGTCATTACAGAGGCGAGTGCATCCATGGCCTGTCTGCTGTTACCGACCACGCTATCGGTCAACTTTAGCTGCTCCAGACGAGCCATCAGGATGTCGGCTGAAGAAATTGGAAGTGCAGCATCTGAGGCTTTCTTTTACCTCATAGTCGGCCTCTGATCCTCATAGGGATTGGATTTAGGGGCCCTCTTCTTGGATTTGGATGTAGTGGGAGTTGGAGGAGGAGCGTTCAGACCAACCTTCTTTGCAAGCCTTGCCAAGCTTGGAGATGCCATCTCCCACAGTTCTTCTGGGATACCTGGTGGTCTCTCTGCAAAAGTTAAAAGATAAGAGTCAGAAATCAGACATGAATGATCAGGGGTTAGACTTGAAATAAAAATAAAAATCCTTACCGAAGTCAACAAGGGGTCTCCCACCCAGGCTCGTCCCTAAGAGAAACTGAGGGGTCAACAAATGCTCGAACTTAACAAACAAGCCGTGTGCCCCTTGGTCTTGCAGGGCCTTCACCTTTTGTATATTTTGAAGACTTAGACCAGGATAGGCCCTTGCAGACATGGTGACCTTACCCCATCTGAGGGGTATTCTCGGCCCAAGAGTGGAAGAAGGAACAGATAAGCCGAACTCTCATGGCCCTGAGGCAAAAAAATATCGGGGCTTCCAATTGTGATTTGAGGTCTGAGTCACATGGACCATCTTCTTCTCAAGCCTCCGAGCCACGAAATGATAGTAGCTCGGATGGTTTTTGGCCGAGGTTGGGACATAGCAAATAGTAAAGGCCTGAACTGGGAGGTCAGAGTGGTGGACTTCCCTCCACAAGATAATGGCCCCTATAATGACTCTCCAGGCATTGGGAGAGAGCTACGAGGGGGCCAAGTTGATAAAAGAGAGAATGGATGAATGGGTAGGCGAAACCCTAACCTAAACATCTGCTCGTACAAGCAGATTTCTTCATCTCGGCCATGATAGGCCCTCTCTTCCCTCAGAGGTCTCCTTAATTTTATGGAGGGATTGATGGAGTATAAATATCTGAAGTGCAAAAGATCCACTTCAGTGATTGTGCTCTCGAACTCGACTGATTCAGAGATGTCAACATCACTTTCAGCATCCTCATCCTCGTCAGGCTCAACGTCAGCTGGAGCAGACATAGATGGGTGACCAGGGAATCTCTTAGCGAACTCAGCCCCTGTAACGGCCGATAAAGGAATGGCATCAAGAATGGGTGGCACCGCCACACTCGACCCAACAAGTTCAACCTCTGAAGAAGAATCTGAGGTGCTTGAGCCATTTTGGGATGAAGCTCGGCTGGATACCTCGGCCTGATCAGGGTCCTTATCAGGCCGAGGTGTAAAATCCATGGCTTCTTGGAAAGAGTCCACAGACATGGGGTCTGAGGTGGAAGACTCAGATTCAGACATCGGTAATGGGTTAGCAGAGACGTCTGTCTGATAGAAGTTCTCAGGAGGATCAGGATATACCACCTTGAGAGGTGGGGGAAAGGTAGGTCTAATAGGAAACTCCTACAACCTACGAGCTTCCTCTTGAGCTCTCTCTATTTGCCTAATCTTTTCTAGGGTCTTCTCTCTAAGAGAAGGGAAATCCTCAAGAAGCTGGTATAGGGGTCTGAGCATCAGAGGACGACCCTAAACTTGGGAAAAACTTCTAAAACCACAAATACGATTGGCTTGTAAAATAAATGGGTTTAAAGATCAAAATTGGAAGTTTAAAGGAAACCCAGTTCGCCCCTGATCAGAATGGAGCTCGTCGAAAAACTCAAAAGCTCGCCGGAAAACTCAAAAACTCGCCGAAAAATTAATACCAAATACCAGAAGCAAAGGAAATGGAAAGGGAGAAGTACCTGAAGATGAATCGATGGATGAAATGAAGAGAACTCGAAAGAAAACTAGGTGAAATCCTCTGCAGAAGGGCGTCGAGTGGAGGAGCTTAGAGAGAGAAAATCACAGGTACTTTGCGTGTGCGGGAAACGAAATGAAGAAGAAGAAAGAGAAAGGAAGGGTTTAAACCCTTAAGTACTTGGGCACACATCCCAAGGCCCATCATTGCCTTTGGAAACCCAAGGGGCAACTGACAGCACACGCCAGCCAAATTTGCATGCTCTAGCTTGGGACGGACAGGCCTCGGAGGGAAAGTAATCCCCTAGACACTCGCTCTCGTATATGACTAAGGGCTGGGGGTGATTGATATGCCCCAAGTGTATCCTCGACCGAGAGACACCAACCTCGACCGAGATGATGGCCAAGACATTGATCGACCCCATGTAAGCCATGGGCCCACGATATCATCCCTCGGCAAGACCAACCTCGGCCGAGGCCGACACTACCATATACACTTTAATGGACACTACGCGCATCGCAGGCATCAACAGCATCCTCATCTACATGAGTATAGCAACCTTGACCAAGAGTAGGCCGAGGTGACAAGGAGACTTGGTAACCTTCAACATGGAGCTAGTCCAACCTCGGCTTGGGCCGAGGTGACAAGAAGAAGACATAGTAATCATCAGCATGCTGTATGTCCAACCTCGGCTCGGGCCAACCCCAACATATGTCTCGGCTGAGATCAGGCTGAGGCTCCCTATGACACATCTCGGATTGAACGGACATCAAGTCTTTACAGCTCGGCCTCTCCCAAGCCAGGGTCATTCACCAATATGACTACCGAGCATCTGTTGACATTTGGATAAGGACACCTGGGCGCAAATTTGTTGTAACAAGATTATTCTCCACATGTGGGAGAATATTTCATCATCATTACTTACATGTGACAGTGACAAATGGCACTCCCATATCGGTGAGGATACCACACACATGCTCATTGCATGCATGGGGGGTACATTACACCCCCTTGGTGCTATATATAGGGGTTATCCCCTACCTTGAAAAAGTATCCCCAGCTATTGAAGCCTAGCTAAAACTCTGTCTAAATATACAGTAGAGAGAGAAAGCTTGAGAGAATTGTATCCATGGCCATTAGTGCCTTCATTCAGTGATATTACTCACACACTCATAGTGGACGTAGGCCAGATTGGCTGAACCACCTATATTCCGGTGTTGTTTCCTCATATCCTCATCTCTTTCTCTTATCTCTTTATATAGCTGTGCTGCCATTGTTATTCATATATTGAGCTTGGAAACACCTTATCTGGTGGTGCTGGTTCTTAGCATCATCAATAACAATAAGTTCCCCTAGGGGTAATGAAAGAAGTACTCTCCCGGTCTTCAGGTTTCATTTTAATCTGGTTGCAACCAGAATAAGCATCCATGAAGCTCAGCAGCTCGTGTCCCGAGGTAGCATCGACTAGTTGATCAATTCGGGGCAACGAAAAGTGATACTTTGGGCATGCTTTGTTGAGGTCCGTGAAGTCTACACACATCCTCCACTTGTTATTCTTCTTTTTTACCATCACCACATTTGCTAACCAGTCTGGATATTTAACGTCTTCGATAAAGCAAGATTTCTGGAGCTTCTCGACCTCCTCTTGTATAGCTTGATTCTTCTCGGGACTGAATACTCTTCTTATCTGCTTCACTGGTATGATCTCCTTACTCACGTTGAGCTCGTGACATAAGAAATTTGGGTCTATTCTGGGCATATCTTCATGACTCCATGCGAAAGTTTTCTTTATGCTTCTTAGGAAAGTTATCAATTCCTGTTTTAATGAGGTATCCAACGACGAACATATTTGAGTAGTTCGTTCAGGGTGCTCATCGTCCAGAATGATATTTTCAGTAGCTTCCACCACTTGACCCTTCACGAGTTGCGACTCATCTCTAGGATCCAATTTTTCAATTTCTGCACCTTCATCCACTTGATAAGTAGTAGTCTTTTTCCTCGACTCCTCCAGCTCCTCTTGCTCGGAAGATGAATAATAACATTCTCGAGCTACTGTTGAGGCTGAATCATATAAAAATTACAATTAGAATAATTATTTAGCCAACCAATATATAGTGTGCACTGGCTTCAATATTGGACAATTTAAATTTCTAGATAATAATATGAGAGATAAGAATCAAAATATCTCGTGTTCTTATAAAAATATGATGTACATAAACGTGTCTCCATAAAAAAATTTAACGGACTTGTGATTATGAAATTTTCGTTTATTCATATTTGAAATAAAAACCGATCCACTAATTTAATAAAATCGTGATTTGCAATATTTTACAGATTTGATAAATGAAAAATTGGACAACTAATTTGTGTTTATAATCATAAAAAGCATGACTGAATCAAAAGAGGTATGTATGTATGTATGTATGTATGTATGTACAACACATAATTGATTATTCATATATTGAAAAAATTGATCGTATCAACACAATTACATAATAAGATTATTTGTGCAGAGAACATAGTTTTCTTGAAGAGAGAGAAAATGGGTCTGATTCAATTCATGTTAATATCGAAATGGAAAATACATAATCGTTCTTAATTCTTATCCCTATCCTAACATATTTGTTCAGAAAATCTTCAAGTGGATCCATAGATGCAAGGATTTGTATAATATTTATGAGTCTAAAATTCACCAGATCCCCAAATTGAAATCGATCACACAATTAGTGCATATAAAAATTATGACTAAATTAAAATATTTCCAAATGGATCAAATTTGTATATACTCATATAAAAGAGATTTATGAATATAGAGAAATTATTTTATCTCCTTAAAAAAGAAATAATATAATATGTACACAAATTTCTCAAACTTTGTGATTATGAAATGTACATTTATCCAGATTTGTAAAATTAGATTCAACAATTTGTGAATATAAAATCATGATTGAATTAAAAGATGTATGAACAATATATAATTGATTTGATCTCTAAGTTTATGGATATAAACATATGAGACTCATGATTTGAACAAAAATATAATGGAAATTTGAATAGTCATCAAAGATCTTTCACAAATTATTTCTAAATCAACAAAGAAAATTATCAAATCTTATCATCATCGTATATATTGGTATATTTAATCATTTAAAATATTTATTCCATGATATAAAATTGAAACTTGAGAATCAAGCAAAAAGTTATGATTGATGAAATCCACTATTTTTCAGATTTCTAAAAAAGAATTAATCTAACAGTTATGATTTTAAAATCATGATATGCAATATTTTGCAAATAAAAATTGGACAATTAATTTATGTATATAAACATAAAAATCATGATTAAATCAACAGATGTATGTATAATATATAATAAATTATACATAAAGAAAATAAAAACTTAGCTTTTGATGGAGAACAATGATTGTAACACGTTCCCACAAACGGCGCCAATCTGTTGATGCAAAAAACTGGACCGAATCCCATTTTTATGATCACAGATAAATAGATAAAAGCAATCCAATCAAGAACATGAGAGACAAATATTTTTAAAGTGGTTCGGCTATAAGGAAAAGCCTACGTCCACTGTTATTTTATTCCCAGGGGTTTACAATAGCACAATGTGGTGTAGAGAGAGAAAAAGGTGTGGATCTTGTGTATGGTGTCTCTCATCCTTGTCGGATCTCCTCCCCCTCTCCTTTTAGCTAAGGGAATACATGTATTTATAGTGATGGGAGATAAAGAGATTCATTGTATGTAGAAATTTATACATTATGTCTACATTCAACGAATCTAATTGTTGAATTCCTTGGTATGCTATGTGTTGTCATCTACAGTATAAATGTACATTAATGCTCATTAAATGCATAGTTATCCTTTGATCTTCCTGGTTGGTATGCCGATCAACTCTCCTAGGGTGCCGACTAACTCTTCTCGGGGGCCGACCAACTCTCCTCGGGTGCTGACTAATTCTCCTTGGGTACTGACTAACTCTCCTCGGGTGCCGACTAACACTCCTCGGGTGCCGACAAACTCTCCTCGGATGCCGACCAACTCTCCTCGGGTGTCGAATATTGTCACGTAGGATGACATGTGTCCTTTTCCGATTGGTCCTCGTAGATGGAGAATTTTTGCGTTAACATATACTTAATTACTTTTAGATATACACAATCTATCAGTTCTACCATTCAGACATAAGTAAAAATATCGCATTTGTATATAATCGACATGCATATAATATATACAACTATAACATCCCCGAAATGGCCCCTCATGATACTGGCATAGTCTGCTATCAAGTCCATGTACCTCTCATACCAAATCAACGATTATTGGTTCGGTATGTTTCTTCGAACCCAAAAATCAATCAAGACACAGTGGAGGCGAACTTGGTTCTAAGCCTTTGGCATACACACATACTTAACGTATCCAAATGACATGACGGTCCCACTAATAGACGACACATAGTGAACTTCCCTAAGTTCCATTTTTGGGGCATAAATCCCGACCACATTGGAATCGTCAAGGTGGGATCGCCCTCTCCATGGAAACCTCCTGATATCAAGAAGCATTGGTATGTTCACACACAAAATCAAATCACAACCACAGATATTCACACAATATATATATGCATATTATTCGGTAGGTATACACACAACCCATCATAATAACCCGTATGTAGTATACAACTCTCAAATAATCAAATTACTAATTATAACCAATTTTCATATAATCTCGACTATCACTCATTACCCGAAGATTTCTAGTTAGCCCTTAATTAACATTAATAGTTAATACTTCTCTATCCTACTAGTATTTATTTTTTATTACTGCCTACCCTTCCTGTAACCTAGTTTATAATTTTTTGATACATGAGACAGTTGGTGGACTCTTGTCGGTATAATTCTCAAACCTTACGCTCATTAAGACTAAGTTGCTCTCAACTACATGTCTAATGACCTTTCATAAGTCCCCATATAGTCAAAAGATCATCACTAAGATTCCAGGAAAATTGGGGTAGAGAAAACTTAACAAATAAAACAAGTACCATATTTAAATCCATCGATCAATCGAAGTATTTGGTCGTTTGATCGATCCATCGACATTCATGGGCTGATCGATCAAACCTGGGTTGATAGCTTCATCTCAGTTGCATTTTTCTCACTGTTTGACATCTATAATCCTCATATATCCATTCTAAACTCCTAACCAACGTAACTAAACATCGTATACATATGTGGGGGTGATTTCTAACATAAATCATGTATCAAATCCATACAAATTTCTTCCAAAATTATATTAAAACCCCATATTCACAAAAAAATCTAATTTTATTGTTCCTCATTCAAGATCATTTGCTTACCGAAATTTCTCCCAGTTTAATCATCACATATAATCTGATTTCATATCCTCTACATATGTGGATTCATTATACATGCAATCCGACTCAGAATTATTGATTTTATCAATAATCTCCAAGAATATTATCTATTTGCATAAAAGCAAGGACCCTGCACTACATGGGTATTATAACTTATAAAAATCGTATAAGATAAAAACTTGCCTTATCAATGAAGTCAGATTTCATTTCGTGTTGTGTGATGGAGGTTTCTTTCTTGCTTTCGATCATGATTTTGAAAACAAATGTTGATAAATTGAGATGTTTTACCACTAAACTCTCTTTACTTCCCCTTTAATGTCCTCTCATATCTTCCCCTTTTATTCTAAGGGTTTGTGTTATGTTATGTTGCTACCCAAAATGACTAACCCTAGGTTTTAAACCCTAATTCCTAAAATTAGGCAAATGGGCCAAGCCCGAATGACCCAAAAACTCCCATGCGGGCTCAATTATGACTAAAAGGGACCTGGAATCCAATTACAGCCCGGAGGTACACTATTCCGCCTATCTCAACTCAGTTGGAATTAATCGCGACCTCAAAATTGCCATCAAAGTAACTTTACAATAAAATCATATCCCGACCTCAATTAGTTTACACGAGATTCCTAGTTAGGATATATTGTTGCCACGTCACTATGACTCGCTAGGACGTAAAAATAATTATTTACTATTCACTTAGTAATCTTATTCCATAAATATTAACCATTCTATCACTCTATTAATATTTTAATCAACTCAACATTTAATTCCGCTAAATTACGTCACACATGTAATTTAAGATTAATAGAATTAATTGAATTTTAATACTCAGAAATACGGGGTGTTATAACCGATGACACTAGGGACGATGACGGCTCCAGAGGTGGACAATATAGTTGCTCAAGTGATTAGTGAGCCATGACTGCCATGGAACAACAGTTCCCATATATTTAGCAATTAAAGTTCGTCCAGGCCCACCAAGGACCATTAATGTGGGAGAGGGTCTGGGAAGCCTTCCAGAAAAGGAAACCACCAGAGTTTTAGGAGAGTGGAAGAAAGATATATAGTGTTATCTCCACATGGTTGCGTGTAGTGGTACTTAGAAACAAATACTAGCTATGTTTAAGTTAGTGGGTCCAGCCTTACAGTGGTGGGAGTCAGTAACCACATTGATGGAAAGAGATACACTGATGATTATAGCATAATTATAGGTGCGGGTTTACCGCAAGTACTTTCATTCAAAAATTCAGACTAGGAAGCGAAGGAGTTTTAGTCATGTTGCATAGGTGGACGAACTATGGCCATGTATGGAGGAGTTCACCAGTTTGGTGAAATTTGTGCTCGACAAGGTGAATACTCAAGAGAATAAGATGCTAAAGTTCATTGATGGATTAAATAGAGGATCCAAGAAGATTTCCTTGGCTACTTGATATTAAAGACATATGTAGAGGTCATCAATGCCACATTACTTCATTGTCATGACCACAAATTCCATATGTAGGTGAGCAAGAGAGTAAGAGTGTCTAACTAGCTGAGAAAAATGTAAGGTAATGGTGCTAGTGGCTCACATTAGTCACAACCTAGTAAGAAGCATTAGGGGGATCACCAAAAGAGTATTCAACTAAAATAATTTTGTCAGGGGGTTTCAGACAAGTCGATGATGGATTTAACTAGGTCCATCAAGGGCAACACCTTCAGCAGGGTGTTCCTCAAGTCCAGTAAGGCCAATGGAACAATGGGGGTGGCTAGTATGGACGGGGCCACTAAGGCTAGTGACAAGGGCAGCCTTAACATTTCCAGCAGGGCTAGAGGTAGGGGGATTTTATAGGATGTTACTTTATTTGTGGGGGGATGGGTCATATGAATAAAGCTTGCTCGTAGTGAGCCAAAGGGCAAAAACATGGTGTCTAGCTGAGGTAACAGGTGCAATTACCTTCTGCAGCAAAACCAACTCTAGTAGTCCCACCGCAACACAAACAACTATAGTATGGGTGTGTCTAAAATGTCTAGTATGTGATTATTCCACGGGTATTGCAAGCTCCACCAGTTGTTGAGTGTACATTTACTATCCATGGGCATATGAGTCGGATGTCATTTGATATGGGGGCCTCACATTATTTCATTATCACTTGATTTGCACGCATGATGACAACTCACAGTATTATTGTATGTCTTGATTGACCTTTGGTTAGTGGTGTTCTTATGCACTCCATTAGTAGAGGAGTGGGGAAAAATGTCAGGAAATTATGTGTAGCAACCGACTTACTCATATTAGACATAACTGGGTATGATATTATTTTGGGCATGGAGTTATTTTAAGGATATATGGTGATGGTAGATTGTTTTGGTAAGACCGTTGTGTTTCCCATTCTAAGGCAGTTTTCTAGTGGTGAAGACTTTTCTCGAGGGAGGGTCAAGCATGCATCTATACTATACTACGGAGGAGACCTCACAAGAAGTGGTTATATCATTAGACTCAATCCTGGTGTTTATGGAGTTTATGTATGTATTTAAAGAGATTCTTGGATTTCCGTCGAGTTGAGATATTGAGTTTGCTATCAATTTAGCGCCTAGGACTATGTCCATTGCATGTGAGTTGTGTCGCATGGCCCCCACTAGAGATACGAGAGTTGCGAGGCTATATTCAGCAGATAATGGGGTAGGGTTTTATTCAATGTAGTACGTATCAATGGGGTGCTCCAGTGTTATTTATGAGGAATAATACGAGTTTCCTTCAAATGTGTATTGATTATCGAGGGTTGAACAAGGACACAATTCAGAATACGTATTTGTTTCCTTGAATCGATGACTTATTCGACCAAATGAGGGGAGTAGCTTACTTCTGAAATATAGACTTGAGATCGGGTTATCACCAATTATATATTAGGGAGCGGAATGTCCCTAAGACCACATTCCTGACGCAATATGGATTGTATGAGTTGAGGGTATGACATTTGGGATAACCAACACTCCAACAATATTCATGGATCTATTCAACAGAGTGTTCAGATACTTTTTGGACCAATTTATGATCGTGTTCATAGACGACATTTGGGTATATTATCGAAATGAGGTTAAGCAGGCAGAGCATTTATGTATGTATCTATAGATGTTACGGGATCATCAATTCTATGCCAAGTTCGAGAAGCGTGGGTTCTGGTTACATAAGTTGTAGTTCTTGGGTCATAATATGTTCGATATAGTCATTTTTAGTGCATCCAAATAAGGTTTCAATAGTGAGGGAGTGGGGTTATCCCATGACACTAAAAGAGATTCATAACTTCTTGGGATTGGAAGTGTGTTAACATCGTTTCATTAAGGGCTTTTCAGAGATCATGACTCCACTAGCAAAACTGACTCGCAATGGGGTGTCATTCTTATGGGAAGAATACTGTTAGTTATCTTTTAATTAAATAAAGGACAAGTTAACTTTAACACCTATGCTCGCACTGCCTAGAGGAGGAGTGGATTACCTTATATCTATTGATGTGTCCTTACTTGGAGTTGGGGGTTTACTATAGTAGGATGACCACACTATGGTTTATGATTCTTGCAAGCTTAAGCCCCCCGAGGTGAACTAATTCACGCATGAACTGGATCTAGCTTTAGTAGTTTTGCATTGAGGATTTGGAGGCACTATCTTCTGGGGGATAAATTTAGTCATTTAATGGATCAAAAGTCACTACAATATCTTTTCACTCAGAAGGATGTCAATATGCGACATCATAGATGGTTGGAGTTTGGGAAGGAATACCACCTTGAAATTCAGTACAACTCGAGGAGGGATAATATGGGGGATGACACATTAAGTCGACGACCTATGGGGGTTTAATTGCGGTCTAGAAGGTGAAGTTGAGTGAGCTTTGGCAGGATGACATAATTGCTAGTGCATGTATGGCAGCATTGCTTATCATACCCGAGATTGTTATACGGGCTATGAAAGCACATGTTATGGATTATTTATGTCAGTAGAGGGTATGTAAGTTTTTAACAGAGAGGGAGGAGTCTTACTCGATCAGTTCATAGGGAAGCTTGTGCTTCAATGGGAGGCTTATAGTCCCAGAGGATAGGGATTTGCGACATGCTATTATGATAAAGTCCCACGGGCCCAAATTTATGGTATATCCCAGTGGAGATAAGATGTATTAGGATATGCGTAGGTTTTATTAGTGGGATGGAATGTACCAGAACATAGCTAGGTATGTCTCGAAGTGTGCCACTTATTAGTTAGTGAAGGAGACCATCAGAGGCCAATCGGGATGTTACATCAATTAGAGATTTCAATTCGGAAGTGGAGAGTATATCGATGGAATTCATTATGAGGCTACCTATGTCACCGATGGGTCATGATTCCATATGGGTCAGTGTGAATTTTCTTACCAAGGTGGCCCAATTTTTGCGAGTTCGAATGGACTGTATGACATGACAATATGCCCAACTCTTTCTAGCCAAGATAGTGAGACTACATGGAGTACTGATTAATATTGTCAAAATTTTAAGGAGGTGATGGGAACAAAGACTTACCATCCACAGACTGATAGGGAGACCGAAATACTTAATCAGATAATAAAGCATATGCCCATGTTGTGTATAGTGAATTTCAAGGGAGGTTGGTAAAGTACCTTATACTGGTAGAGTTCACGTATGAATATTCTTATAAGTTCATGGTTGGTATGGAACCTTTTGAAGCATTATATGATCGATCTTATCATTCAACTGCTTATTGGCAATAGGTGGGGGACAATAAGCTTCTTGGAATTGAGATGATCCTGATCACTTTTGCCAAGATAGAGCTCATTTGGGGTTATGTATGTATAACTCATAACAGACATAAGAGTTACACAGATGCTAATAGGAGGCACGCGGATATGGATATGGGTGACTAGATATTCTTACAGGTGTCTCCTATGAATGTAGTTATACAATTTGGGATGAAGGAGAAACTAGCGCTGAGGTATGTGGGGATTTTATCTAATCATTGAAAGGATAGTTCCAGTTGTGTATAGACTCTCCCTGCAAGAGCATCTGTAGTGGGTTAATGACGTCTTTTAATTGTCGTCGTTGAAAAAGTACCAGAGGAGTGAGAGGGCATATTAGCACATTTCACTGGAGGGGATTTATTTGTAGCCTGACATATCATGTGAGGAGATACCGGTTGCTATTTTGGATCATAGTGACTGTAAGATGCGATCAGTGGTAGTGTCCTTAGCTTGTATTTAATGGGGGCATCATAATATCATTGAGTCGAGATGGATTAATATCATAATAATGAGAATTTAATAAATATTTATTATCTAGAAAAGGATTAATATTTATGTGAAAATATATTTACCAGCGCTATAAGTAAATAAAATTATCTCATATAGTATTACATAGTAAGTGTGTAAAAATTGATGACATTTTGACGATATCACATTCGAGACGAGCTTATGGGGTCGTGTTGGTAATGAGAGGAGATATTGACATTAGGTGACTCAATGGTGATTTAAAGTGCAAGGAAAATATTGAATTGGTCGGAATGGTCAAAATTCCATACCCATGTGTGGTAATCGGACTCCAGGGCCTTTTTAGACTAGGTGGGACCCATGTGAGGGCATTAGGGTCATTCAACACACATGCTCAAGGATACTGGATGGGGGAGGTAGACATTTAATCATTCTAATATACCTAGGTTTGAGACAGAGGCAAAAAGAGAAGAGAAAAACTTAAGAATGTAATCCAAGGAGTAATTTGAGTAATTCTGAGCTAGGATTCTCATGCAAAAAGATCCACAAAGAAATAATTAGAGTCTCCAATAATCTAGGACAAGCGTTTAAACTATTTTTTAAAACATTATTAATGTTTTAATTCATATTAGAGTTGGGGGAGAAAAATGGATTTGGGTGGGATTCACCTAACAAAAATGGGATTTGGTGGGATGATTCCATAGAAATTAAATTTATTATTATGTCATACGATATTTGAATTTGTTTCATATATAAGAGGTGAGATATTGAGAAAAATTTAAGACTGAATCATGATATAAGATGTGATCTTGAATGGTAAAATTGGAAATTTGTGTAATCTCACATTAAAATTTAAATGCGAATTAATCTTAGAAAAATTAATGATGGATCCAATAATTTAATTTGTTATTGGATAAATAGAGACATAAAAACATGTATATTTATGTTTACGAAAGTTAGGGTGAGAGTATTATGGGTTTGGATGAAGATTGGAACCCTTATGGGGTGAGAATTATGGGTTTGAATTGAGATTCAGGTTAATTTATGAGGTTTGTAGATGATATTTAGGTCTTTTGGAAATTATATGGGATATGATATGGCCTTGGGTTAGTTGGAATAAAATCGGGGCATGGAGTAATGGGTGTTTACGGTGAACAACACTAGGAAATTTATTAATGGATTCGATGGGGAATTTAAGATAAAATTGGGGTACGGGTTGGCTTGGAGCCCAAAATAATATATACAATGAACTAAGAATAACGGACTACTTATGTATTCAGGAGTCAGGATTAGACTCTGAGATTATAGGCTAGTGCTATGAGTAGCATATTTATGGTTAGTCAATTTTTATGTATACATATACAGGTATATAAAAAGTAAATATATGTAAGATTATGTGACACCCTACCCAATTAAATATCGGGTGATCAATCCTTTATAAAATTTATAACAGAATGTTCGGTTGGTTCATTCTTAGCATCACTAACGAACACTTAAATCCAATTATTTACCTAACATTTAATTAAGCTAGTGTCAAAATATTTTCCAATTAATCATGAAACCAATTAATTCAATAAATTCTGAACATGTAAATATAAACCATACACAAGAATTAAATGCTGACTGAGTCCAATACCGAATAGATAAGACTGGATAAAACCTTCCAGTTCACATTTACAAACCTAACCATAATAAATACTTAAACCAACTTAGAAGAACTATAAGGGAAACTAAGTATAACTCTACTAATGAGAATGGGTGACACATGCCCTAACTGAGATATCTGAACTAGGAACTGAATGAAATGAGAGGAGAGTCTAATCTCAAATGACCTTTAACTTCCACAATAGCTGCAGCTCGAAAAACCATCCAAGTATCTAGAACCGGTGTCCCTGTGGCTGAGCACCTGATATAATACATATATATAGCAAGAGAGAGAAGAGATACAAGAAATGGGTCAAAGCCCGTTGTGTAAAAATATTTATTTTAGAAAGTATCTAAAACAACATTAAAGTAAGTATTATATGCATGTTAGTTTGAACTCTCACATGAGGTTCTCACCTCTTGACTAGTGTGCACGCCTAATGTACATCTAATCCAACCTAGCCATCTGACACATTCTAACTAGGTGAAAGGCTTATCCATATAACTACCCCTAGTCGTATTATTCCGATTTTAGATCTCAACTTTTATCATTTTAAACAAATGTTATCACAGTAAAGTCAAGTATTCACTATTTACATTACTGAAGATTTCACTATCTTAATAATCCGATATTTTCTCATTTTAAATACACCATAAGCATACATATATATATATATATATATATATATATATATATATATATATATATCTTCCAATATTATATATATGCATTAACCCAATCTTAATAGCCTACAAATATCACATTGTAAGTATAACACAAGTATATATAAATATCCACCACTCATTATATATATTGAGAATGTATGCGCTTGCATTCAAATGAGAAAATTATATATTAAACACCTTTTAACTCAAACAAACCCTAAACATGCAACTAGGTGTGATTTAATCAAGAAGTAGATCATGAAGATTAATCAAACACACACAATTGAGGAAAAATCCCCCAAAGGGGCAAAACCATTTATTTTCATTATAATATTGTAACTGTACAATTTCGGATTACAATGAAAATACAGGTGACTAAGAATTACCCTCAGGTGTCGGATTCTGTAGTCGGCGGTTGGAGTTATCCCTTTCCAGTAGGGCTGCAATGAAGAAGAAGAACGGTCTTCTCCACAATGGTATGAACAACAAAGTGCGTTCCTGGGTTGTAGAGTGATTCACAAGTGTTTGGAAATTTGTGTGAATAAAAAAACCTAGAGTCTTGGTACTCAGTAGGTGAAGACTTAGAGTTTTTTGTACTCTGAAAATCGTGTGTAGAAGCCTTGGAAAACCACTTTCGGTAGTGGGTTAATAAAACAAGTCCTCGGCCTAAAAAATCTCTACACGATCTGTTTGCGTTTATCCCAGGCGGATCGGTCCGGGTCTGAGGCGGATCGGTCCGAGTAGGAGGACCGGTTCTTTTTATATTTGGCATCTTCGGTTCGCAATCGGTCCGGGGTATATTGGCTTTTAGCAGGCGGATCGGTCCGGGTCTGAGGCGGACCGGTCCGCAGGCGGATGAGTTCTTTTATTCTGGGGGGACCGGTCCGGCCTGTAAGACTTTGATTCCTCTTCTTCTTTTGATATTCGGATCCGTTGATGACTGTATGAATCTTGAATTTCTTCCACGGTGTAAGGGCGTGCGACATAAAAAATTGATAATGGAAAAAATGTCCTTACAAATCTCCCCTATGTCTATGCCGGTACATACATAAAAACAGACATCCGAATTGTCAAACAACTAAAAATGCCTTATACAAATCTACCCTTCCATGAACCCAAAACTGGAAAGATACAATTGAATATGACTTCAACGTTTTGCTCTTTGAATATTCAGGAATCTCAACACTTTTCTCATCAGGGTGTGCAATCCAATGATAATCCATGTAGTACCCTACACACATGAGAAAAAAACAAAATACCAAGTGACGTATCGAGTTTGAAATGAGATAAACATATATACCAATTCATTCTCCCGCTTTTTATGATGTCCCCAAATAGGCAAATGAGAGAAATAAATCAAATAAGCAAGTGTGGGGTGTCACTAGGATAAAATCACACCATGAATGATCACAAAAACAACCAAGTCGAGGATAGCATAAATGAAGTGGTGTGATAAAATTCGATAGGAAAATCAATGCATAAAAACATGACATATGTGCACGATGAATATTGGATACTTCTAGCGAATGAACTCAAATGTGGCCTTTGGTGTAAAATAATGACAATATAAGATACTGACTCAATCAAATCAAAAAATCAAAGCTCAAAGTGATTTTCACACCAATATCGTCCAAAATGATTCTATGCTTTTTCAGGACTTTCAAGGAAGTGCAAAACCGTTTTTATTCTCCAACCACACTCCCTAAGATATAATTTATTTTAGAGGTATTCTAAATTCTCAAACTTTGGAGAATTGATAGTGAAACCTACGTGGCCCATATTTGGCATGAAGTGCTTGTTATTGCCTTTAAATTTTTTCGAGCTCTTTTAACCTCTTTGGACCTCGGATATTAAAATTTCTCCATTTTTTAGGTCCTTTTTAACGATGGCTTTTGCGCAAAGGATAGATGATTACCTTTCGTAGCCCCTCCCCATTTGTACAAAATCACACAGTCTCACCAAAACGGTTTTTACATGCATTCCAATCTTGTCAAGTTTTATCGCATATTGAACATTGTATAGACAGGATTGAGATGAAAACACTCAAGCCAATATGAGATAGACAAGTGCAATAATCAAATATAGCCGTGCATGTGTGAAATAAAGGATATAGGAGTCAAATATGTAGGAAGTTATCACTAATTACATCTCAAAGACTCCATACTAAGTAAAGCACATGGATGAAATGACGTAGCGTCTCAAATCTCTATCAACCAGTCATATGGATATATGGAATGAAGTTGTGACTTGGCTATCTTAAATGCTCATCAATAAAAGAAGCAAAATCAGAAATCTTTTTGGAGTTTTCAAACATTTTATCAAAATAAAATCTTTTTGTATTTTTCAAAAAAAATAAAAAGCAAAAAGAATAAATAAATAGCTGTACAACTAAGCAATGGTACATATAAGATAGACTAGCAATAGGAAGCATATGATATGAACATGAAGAAGCATCCTATTCTAGACATAGATCAAACCCTCAATCAACTGTGCAAATCCCTAAAGACTTCCTAAGACTCTCAGGGATACGACTTTCTCTTCAACTAACTGACGTATTAAGTGCTCACGTATCCTGATGTGTTTTGTGCGCGAATGCTGAATTGGATTGCGGGATATGTGTATCGCGCTCGTGTTATCACAAGAAATGATCATGGTGTCCTGTGAAATCCCATAATCCTCCAACATTTTCTTCATCCACAAGAGTTGTGTGCAACAACTCCCGACGGCTATGTACTCAGACTCCGCAGTGGACAAAGAGATGGAATTCTGTTTCTTGCTCAGCCAGGAGACAAGAGCATAACCAAAATAGAAACACCCACAAGAAGTGGTCCTACAACCATCTACATCCCCAGCCCAATTGGCATCTGAATAGGCGGACAGAAGGTCATCGGTATCAAAGGAATACCAAATCCCATATGAGAGAGTCCCACTTACGTATTTAATAATAAGTTTTAGAGCAAGTAAATGTGACTCTTTTGGTGATGCCTGATATCGCGCACAGACTCCAACACTAAATGCGATGTCGGGATGACTGGCAGTCAAGTAGAGAAGACTACCTATCATACTCCGATATAAGGTTTGCTCTACGTCCTTGCCTGAAATGTCCTTAATAAGCTTGGTAGTGGTACTCATAGGTGTACGTGCATGCTTAACGGAGTCTAAACCAAATTTCTTGAGTAGGTCTCTAGCATATTTGGATTGGGAGATGAACATCCCATCCTCTAGCTGACGAACCTGGAGACCAAAGAAGAATGTAAGCTCACCAACCATGCTCATATCAAACTCACTTTTCATCTCCTCCTCAAAGTGATGAGCATGCTGGGAGCATGTGGATCCAAAGACTATGTCGTCCATATAGACCTGGGCAACCAAAATAGCACCGTCATCTCTCCTGACGAACAACGTCATATCTACTCCCCCTCTCTTGAAGCCACGGGCTAAGAGATAGGAAGTAAGCCTCTCGTACCAAGCACGAGGTTCTTGCTTCAAACCATAGAAGGCTTTCCTCAGATAGTAGACGTGCTCCGGGTGCTGAGGGTCTTCAAACCCTTTTGGTTGTTCCAAATAAACCTCCTCCTGTAGAATGCCATTCAGAAAGGCACTCTTGACATCCATCTGATATAACTTGAAGCGCAGATGACATGCGATGGCGAGCAGAAGACGGATGGACTCAAGCCTCGCAACAGGAGCAAATGTCTCCCCAAAGTCTACACCCTCTATCTGTCTGTAGCCTTGAGCGACCAACCTAGCCTTATTTCTGATTATGGTACCATATTCATCCTTTTTGTTCTTGAAAATCCACCGGGTACCTATCACATTAGTCTCACTAGGTCGGGGGACTAATTCCCAGACATTATTCTATTTAAACTGAAGCAACTGATCCTGCATAGTAGAAATCCAGTGTTCATCCTTGAGTGCTTCTTTATGGTTCTTGGGCTCGACTTTGGACATGTAGCAAAGATGGCTAACAACGTTCTCTAGTTGAGCACGAGTCTTGACCCCTAGAGTGGGATCACCAACAATGGCAGAAGGGTCATGACTCTTGCGAACCCAAGTAGGTGTGTCCCCTAACACAGGAGTAGGATCCACAGAGTGTGAGAGAGGAACAGGTAAATCACTGTCAGAACAATCCTCATCCTCACACTTAAGGTTAGGATCAATAACCATCGAAGGTTTGTCATCTTGCACGATAACGTTTATTGATTCCATAACCTTAGAGCTCTTCAGGTTAAATACCCGGTATGCTCTACTATTCGATGAATATCCTAGAAATATTCCCTCGTCGCTCCGGGAGTCGAACTTTCCTAATTGCTCTCTATCCCGTAGGATGTAGCATTTACTGCCAAAAACACGGAAATACGCCAGGTTGGGCTTCTTGCCAGTCCACAACTCATAAGGTTTCTGTAGTGTGTGTGGACGCAAATAAACCCTATTCACCGTGTGGCATGCAGTAGACACTGCCTCTGCCCAAAATCTCCTAGAAACTTTACAACCTAGAAGCATAGATCTAGCCATCTCTTGGATCGTTCTATTCTTTCTCTCAACAATCCCATTTTGCTGAGGAGTTCTCACAGCAGAAAACTCATGTTTGATCCCAAGGCTATCACAGTACAAATCCACCTTTGCTTCCTTAAATTCAGTGCCATTGTCACTACGTATTCTGTTAATAGTGACACCGTGTTGATTTTGCAGGACACGACACTTAGTCATTAAGAAATCTACAGCATCAGATTTCTCTCTCAGAAAACCTACAATGGAATACCTGGAGAAATCATCTACCATCACGAGGATGTACCTCTTACCACCTAGACTCTCAGTATGAGTGGGACCCATAAGATCCATGTGAATCAACTCTAGAACACGAGAGGTGGTAATGGAATGAAACTTCCTATGAGGACTACGAATTTGTTTTTCCAACTGACAGGGTCCACAAACGGTTGAAGTTGACTTTCCAAGAGATGGTAAGCCACGTACTAGGTCCTTTTTAGATAAATGATTAAGATCTCTAACGTTCACGTGACCTAGACGTTGGTGCCACAGATCCATAGTAGTGATCGTGGCGCTGTTGCAGACAAGTGAGGATGTGGGCTCAGTCCCATAGCAATTATCCTCGGTCCTCACCCCTTGCATCAATAGTTTACCGGTTTGATTGTAGACTTTACACGCGTCCCGGTCAAACTTTACTGCAAGGTCCGTGTCGCACAGCTGGCTAATGCTGAGAAGGTTTGCTTTCAAACCTTTGACGTACAAAACATTTTCTACCTTAGGAAAACCAGGTAACTCGATAGTACATCGTCCTATAATGCTAGACTTACTCCCATCTCCAAAGGTGACTCTGCCATCTTGATAGTTCTCAAGAGTAGTAAAAAAATTAGGCATCACCTGTCATGTGTCTGGAGCACCCACTATCAAAATACCACTGAGAGGTATTATGTGCTTTGAGAGCAACATGAACAACAAAAGAGTTTTTATCTTTCTTAGGTACCCAAGTCGAGATGACCTTTTGTTTGCCTTTGTTGTTGTTGATTTTAGCTGGAATGTGAGAAGCATTCACTAATGGCAAAGAGATCCGTCGAAATTCTTCCATTAACCTTTGAGTCGTGGCAGTTAAGAACTCAACTCGCTCTCTCAGACTAGAAAACTCATCAGTATGACGTGGTGGAGCAGTAGTACGTCGTGTCCGACCCATGCTATAGAAAGTTTCCCTAAGGTGGCCTTTTATTTTGCAATAAGTACAAAAGAGCACAGTCAAAGGCGGACCTTGGTTTGCTTTTCTTGGTCGAACTCTCCTTCGAGGTTTTTTACGGTGACCATAAGGGGTTGTAGTAAACTCAGGAACTGGTCCAGGTGCAATTTGGGACGTGGAGGCACCATCATATCCAATTCCTTGACGATCACCAAAACCTAAAGCGGGGCCGAGGAGCATCTTTCCCATATTCCCAGATCTGTCCTCGATTTGTACCTTGACTTCCCTTGCTTTCTCAAGATCATGAGTCAGCTGGGCAACAAGGGCTTCAAGTTTCTTCCGAGTCTCCACAGAGGAATGGAGCTGACTCGTAAGACTAGCCACTTTTTGAATCAAGTCCCCTCTTTCTTTCTCTAAAACACACTCTCTCTCTCTCTAAACAAATTCTCATTCTCGACACATGTAGAATCTCTCTCTCTCATGGCAGTGCAAGTGGAGAACTCTCTTTCTCTTGCTTTCTTTAAATCTTGCTCTAAGCAGGTGATCTTAAGAACTAACGCTTTGTTACACTTTTTAGTTTTAAATGACTCGGAATATAACTCAGCGTAGGCGCGTTGTATATCACTCTCTCTCTCACTTGTGTCATCCTCCCCTTCACTCACATCGCTCTCACTGTCGAGGTGCCCCTGTGAAGCATCATCCTCAATGTCGTGAAGAGAACTAGGAGTGCTCACTTGGCTGGCCATGAATGCGGTGAAGTTACACTCATAAGGTGACTCATCTCCAGAATCCACCGTCTCGACCTCACTGTCGTCACTAAGGGTAGCATTAAGAACAGCTTTCCCTTTCTCTCTATTCAGACGATTGGCACACTCAAAAGCTCTATGACCCCTACCATCACACTCAAAACATCACTCACTTTATTTCAGAGGAGGATTTTTGGAAACTTTTTCATTTTTCTTTTCAAACTTATTTTTCTGAAAATTCTTTTTATCTTTGAAATTCCCATTTTTCTTAAATTTCAAAATTTTCTTGAAGTTTTTAGCAAAAAGTGCCAAATCATCTAGGTCAAACTCACATTCAGAATCAGAAGTTTCTATCTTTCTAGACGACTCGACTCTCTTTCTTGCCGACCCCTCACTTTTTCTCTCTTGGGCTTTAAGGGCAATTCCCTTATCTTTTGACTTGGCAGATTTAGGAAACATGTCTATTTCATAAGTTTGTAAATCTCCTACCAGTTCTTCCAATTTTAGAGTATTTAAATTACCCAAGGAATTTAGCACAGTGACTTTAGGGATAAAATGCTTAGGCAAAGAACGAAGAATCTTTTTAACATCTCTAGCATTCGAAATATGTTCACCAAGATTAAAACTAGTATTCACAATGTCCGAAAGTCTAGCATAAAATTCATCAAAGCATTCAGAATCATGCATGGTGATTGTTTCAAATTGAGTTGTCAAGTTTTGCAACTTAGACTCTTTCACAACATTAGTTCCTTCATGGGTGAGTTGTAAAACATCCCATGCCTCTTTTGACGTGGTACACGTCATTATGCGTTTGAACTCATCAGGTGTGACAGACCCAGAAATAGCACTTAGACCCTTAGAATTAAAAGATGACCATTTAATTTCTTCATCAGTCCAAGAAATGTCAGGTTTCAAGTTGGTCACATTATCAACTGTCACGGTGGGAGGAGTCCACCCTCATTCAACCAAAATCCAGACACGTTCATCAATGGCTTTTAAAGCCGGCCTCATACGGGCTTTCCAATAAGCATAATTTGTCCCGTCAAAAACAGACATTTTATAATATGAGTTCTCCATTTGAACACACACTTTTTCAAAAATCAATTTTTTCAGAAAATTGATAACTTAGAAAAATTTTGCGGAAAATAGGAATACGCGATAGATTAGCGTAACCTGCTCTGATACCAATTTGAAGAGTGTGTGTGCTCATGTTCAAATGATCAAGTTTTATATAAAACCCTTTTAACACAAAAAAACCCTAAACATGCAGTAGTATGTGATTGAATAAATTGATAATCTACGCAAGAACATTCAAACACATGCAATTAAGGAAAAATCCCCCTCAGGGGCAAAACCATTTATTTTCACTATAATTTGTAAGAAAACGGCTTACAATGAAAATACAAGTTGACTAAGAATTACCCTAGGGTATCGGATTCTGTAGTCGCGGCTAGAATTATCCCATTCCAGTAGGGCTGCAATGAAGAAGAAGAACGGTCTCCTCCACAAGGGTTGAACAAACCAAAGTTGTGTTCTTGGGTTGCAAATGGATTCACAAATATTTGGCAAGGATGTGTGAATCAAAACATGAGTCTTGGGACTCAAAAATATGAAGACTAGGTGTATTTGGACTCTCAAATTCGTCTCCGAAGGTCTTGCAAAACAACTCTCCCGAAGTTGGTATTTATAGAGAAATACATGAAGAGACCCACGATTTTAAACTGCTGAAATTCTATCCAGCGTATAGGTACCCCCAACCGGTTCGGGTACCCATGCGAACCGGTTCGCCCCCCCGAACCGGTTTGGGTCTGGGTTCGGGAAAGTGTGCTGGAAAAAGGCTTTAAACACTTAGAAAAATTTCCAGACTTTTCAATGAACATATCTCCATTTTCAACGGGCCATAACTTGTTCACCGTAGCTCGGATTGACGTGTCGTTTTTTCCAGTATCTTTGTTACGGCAATCTCTTCAACTTTCCAGTTGACCGGTCCTCCGGACGGTGGCTGTAAAATTACCACTATGCCCTTGAACATCCCTATCATGCCTTATTTCACTGATTTGACTTCTCTTGCGTTCCACTTGCATTACGAGCCTACAATCAAGGAACGTGAAGTCATTGATGCAGATGAGAGACATATTAGTGGAGATAATGCATGCTTGATTTCCAGAATTCGGATAGAGGCCGCCATGTGAGATCGTGAGGAGACGTGCCAAATGTAGCGGCGTACGACATAAATAAATGAAACATTTCGGACATGAGAAAAATGTCCTTACAGATACCACCTGTGATACCCCGCCCAATTAAATATCGGGTGATCAGTCCTTTATAAAATTTATAAGAGAATGTTCGGTTGGTTCATTCTTAGCATCACTGTCGAAAATTTAAATCCAATTAATTACCTAACATTTAATTAAGCTAGTGTCAAAATATTTTCCAATTAATATTCAAATCAATTAATTTAATAAATTCTGAACATGTAAATATAAACCATACACAAGAATTAAATGATGACTGAATCAAATACTGAATAGATAAGACTGGATAAAACCTTCCAGTTCACATTTACAAACCAAACCATAATAAATACTCAAACCAACTAAGAAGAACTACAAGGGAAACTGAGTATAACTCTGCTAATGAGAATGGCCGACACATGCCCGAACTGAGATATCTGAACTAGGAACTGAATGAAATGAGAGGAGCATCTAATCTCAAATGACCCACAACATCCACAACAGCTGCAGTTCGGCAAACCATCCAAGTATCTAGAACCGGTGTCCCTGTGGCTGAGCAATTGATATAATACATATATATATAGCAAGAGAGAGAAGAGATGCAAGAAACGGGTCAGAGGTTGATGTGTAAAAATATTTATTTTAGAAAGTATCTAAAACTGCATTAAAGCAAGTATTATATGCATGTTAGTTAGAACTCTCACATGAGATTCTCACCTCTCGACTAGTGTGCACGCCTAACGCACATCTAATTAAACCTAGCCATCTGACACACTTCTAACTAGGTGAAAGGGTTATCCATCGAACTACCCCTCATAGTATTATTCCGATTTTAGATCTTAACTTTTATCATTTTAAACAAGTGTTATCACACTAAATTCAAGTATACACTATTTACATTACTGAAGATTTCACTTTCTTAATAATCCGATATTTTCTCATTTTCAATACACCATAAGCATATATATATATATATATATATATATATATATATATATATATATATATATATATATATATATCTTTCACTATTATATATATGCATTAACCCAATCTTATTAGCCTACAAATATCACATTGTAAGTATAACACAAGTATATATAAATATCCACCACTCATTATATATATACTAACACAGCACCCCAAGGCTATACATGTAGTGCATTGCATACTCTCCTATCATGTCCCGGTACCTCTCGTACTCAAATAAGGACTATTGGTTCGAAAGTCTCCCACGAACCATATATACGCAACACACATAATGGAGGGGAACATAGTTCACATACCTATGGGTCACGCATATACCTACGCTCCCATAGTTAGCAACTTACCAACTCACAAGTAAGTCTTCACAGTCCTATGTTCTGAGATACAAGTCAAAATCCCCTCAGGATAATATTGTCTCTACACCACCTCCTGTGATATCAAGTAGCTAGGTATATCATACACATAATACTAGCAAGTAATAGGTATTCACACAGCCCATCCAATCAAACAATATACACAACCAAGTGTCATTTTCCATACATAGTATTTTTATCCCTAAATACTATCAACGTATTTTAAGTTACGATATTCCCTCTCTCGTACTATATTTCTAAGGATAATATGTCACTCGAAAATCCTTAAAACAAAATCACAATCGGTCCCCCAATTAATCACTAATTTTTATTCTTATAAGTTATATTTCTTCAGGACTAATATAGTTACTATTTATCACTTAATACTCTCGACGCATTTACAATTACGATTATCTCTCTCTCGTAATCTCCAATGTAATCTCACCGTCCCGAATATTTGAAATCATTACCCCTAAGTAACTTCCAATATTTCTGCATGATATTGGGTTCATCGAACACTAGTTTTCCTCACTCAAATTAACCATTTACCAACATAGGGCAAAAATAGGAAATTCCCTAAAAGAAGGGATCTCGCTCGAACCAGAAGGGATCTCGCTCGAATGACTTTATGTGTCGCTCGAATGACTTCGCGCGACATCCCTATCTCGCGCGAACGACTTCGCGTGACCTGGGCTGTTTCGTCTTCAACCATAGACATCTTCATTTTTCACCATTTTCCAACCCTAAAACCTCTAAAATATCATCCCAAACTCCAAACAATTATTCTCGAATCGAATCCTAACATTTGTAAATGAATTCTAACAACTTAGAATCATGAAATCAACACTAATCATTCAAATAATTCGAAATCCCTAAATTTTATTGTCAAGAACCCTAGTTCTTAAATTAGTATGCATAACTTCAAATTAAACCCATATTTTTTTGATAGATATCATCCAAATTACGTAGGTATCTTCCTAACTACATATGGTATTCAAATCCTTTTCAAATCAGCCCTAATTAATGATATAGTTCTCCAATTTCACCCAAATTAATTTTCATCACGAGGTTTATTAACCTAGACTAAAATGAACATAATTATCGATAATAAAAGCAAGCAATAAACACTTGCCTCAATTTCGAAGGTCTGATCCATTTGTGTTGCTGGTATGGATGCGTTCCTCGCATTCCGATCTACACGATGGTGGTGGTGGTTGTTCATGGTGGTGAAAACAGTTTCTCCTCCTTTGGAAATTCCTCTCCCTCACCCACTGTGGCTCTCTCTTAATTTTGGTGAAACTTAACCCCAATTGTCACCAATTTTCTAATATATTATTCCTCTAATTTTCGTCCATTTAATTCCTCCAAAAATCCAAATTACAAAACTACCCCTACCGGGTGTTGGCTTGGCCTAACAATGTCCCGAAGTCCAAATAAAATACCCGGATAGAGTTTTTTGACTATCTCGACGCCTACGGACTCAACGACACATTCTAAATGATCATATGAGTTACTTAAAAATAATTTACCTTTTTTATTCCACTTAATTAGTCATGACACTCACACGCGTGTTCCGACCTAATATATTAAACTATCGTATATCTCTATCAAAACAAGTTATATAAAATCGTCATTCCATATTACTTATTCTCACAGTAATATTAATAATTACTAACTTCTCTTCATGCTAGTAAATATTCAAATTTAATCTGGATTAATAATTAATTCTCACATTTTAATTTAATTAATCCCCCAATAATAATAAATCACATAATTATTTAAGTCTTCGAAAATACGGGGTATTACAGATTATATCCGTGTCATTGATATATGTGAAACATACCTACTCAATGGGTGCTATCATTGGAGATTGCACATAGTGGGAAGTCTACTCTGGCATTGATCGGTAGGTGTTGGATGGATTCCTCATGCTATAGGTCTATTGTACGACCATTTTATATGAGTTTATATTCTACTGGGGACATATGCTATGGTTACGACCGACGGATGTATGAACACCTCAGATTATGAGTTTACGATTTGGGTTAGGTGGAGACATTCCAACTTGGTGGGCCAAGTGTAGTACATGTTGTCACTGAATAATGATAGCATGCTAGACAATGCATCTGCGAGGTAAAGATTTGGGGATGCAATTACACATATATAAAGTGCGATATATATGTTTGTGTGCAAGATTTGATATAAATATATGTCTATAAGCGTGATAAACATATATGGGTGAATTTCATGAATGTGTTAACATTGAATTAATAACTAGTGGGAAGTTATATGTATCAGTTAACGATGAGAATCAAAACGATTTAGCATGTCTTAGCTAAATAAGAATTAAAGAAAAGAATAAATACACATGATATAGTTTGTCTAGATGGTTAGCGTATGGGGCTAAGTTATGTTTTGGTACTAGTAAGGCGGGGTAGCATAACTAGTGTGTTTAAATTACATGCATTAAGTGCACACTATACATGAGGGGTGAAGATAATCTCATGGGAGTGCGACACTAGTTCAAATATGAAAAATTACATTGAATATTTATTAATGTAATTTAAATACTTTTAAAATAATTTTTAAATGTCTTTTTGGCCCAACCCATATCAAAATATTTTAAACAACGTTTAGGTCTCCCGCCGTAAGGATGCCAGACATGATTATTCCTTCAAGTCAGAAGGTACTACACTAGTTGTGGATTCTTGCAAGGATTTTATTATACGCATTTATCTTTGACCTCTAGATAGTATTTTCATTCAAATGTTATTCCGACATGTCGCCTATTATCAGATAATTATTTATTCAGTCTTTATTTGGTTTTACTTTTCGATGGATTGATGTATTTGATTTATACTGAGTGTTTATTCTATCATTTGGAATATTATGTTTAGTTAAACATTAAGTTATTATTCGTGATGAATGTGTATTTAATTATGTTGAATGGTTTGTGATGAACGAAAATTTATTATGACAATCTAATAAGTTAGAATTTTTACAACAAGCTTAATAGTGTGTTAGTAATTACTTAAATTTTTTACAGTGATGCTTAAAATGAGCCAGCTGAGATTTCTGTTTCATTTTATTAGAGGTTTGAACACCCGTTATTTCAATAGGCAGGGTGGCACACGTTTAAGATTTTCCTACCCCATCACTCCATGTCACATCTGTCCCTCACCAAGAAGGGAACAGATACCATCGATGAGCTCATGTCATGCATTGAGATTAAGTTCAAGTTGGGTAGTTTCTTTTATATAATTAACAAAGCTTTTCAACCAAAAATTTCATTAAACATAAAAATACACTAAAAGTGAATAAAGCAAGTAAAGGTGTTAATCTACCTCTCATGCGTGAGTGTACAAATGATGAAGACAAAAATAATTTGACTTTCAAATATTATTTTGTTTTGCTTTTTATTTTTCTTTTAAAAATTATTTGAATAGATGACTGAGACTAATTAACTAGTGAATATTAATCTAAGGTAAACATAGTAATGAAATAACAAGGAATAAAATAATTGTTGTAACTAGAATGAGAAAGTGAAAAGGAATGAAATTCACCCTCATTTTATATAATTGACACTAGGTTGAAACTTTCCAATTTGATTAACTTCCAAAATATTTATCCAGTTCAAAAGTTGATTATCATCATAGTTATGAATATATACAAAAATTATTTTAGAAAAGAAATTTCAATTCCTAAAATCTATACTCTAAATAGATTAAAAGTAAAAATGGACCACCCATAAGGAAAAATCATGTCAATACTTTAATTTCAACAAACACATAACAACAATAGTAGCAAGTTATATCATAATTTTTTTTTAAAAATAATCTTATATATAGTTTAAATCATTGGACAAAATTATAAAACTAGTCTTTAATCTTTTCTGAAGGATGGTTTACCGTTTCTCAATTCATGAAAATGTTCGAGGAATTAGAAATTACTAATTATAAGAAATTAAACAAAAAGAAAACTATCAAACTAAATTAATTAATTCCATGGGGGGTTAATTTCATCCCTTAATTGCAATGACTAGACAACCATAATGAATATCCAAAGCATGAAGTAAACTATCATATTCATATGTAAATGAAACAAGTGTAAATAAAAGGGAAGAGATGACCGAACAAACCTCTTGAATATATTCAAATCATAAGTGCATAGACAATCCCAATCCTCTCTAATAGATTAAAAACACTTAGATTACTTTTTTATTTTTTAACAATAAAAACTTATTTTTATTGAAACTAGCTTTCTCTATCTAGAATTTATGCCCAAAAATTCAGCTTTAAAGTTCCCCAATAATCATCCCTTATAAATAATGCTTGAGTCTTCATTTTATAAGTAATAAAATGGGGTTAGGGGTATAATTGGAAGGTTGGTTGTTGAGGGTAAAAAATTGTATTTGGAATTAAGGTGAGGGTAGAGTCGGAAATGCACGCATGTGTGTTATGAGGTGTTTTAAGGGTATTTAGGAAAAATAATAAATAATTAAAACATGTGGCTTTTGGAATTGTTTGGTTTACCATATGTGGATATAAGTTTAATGTATGGGTTTGGGTTGTAGGGGTTAAATAGGTATGGGAATGTTGGGTCAATGGGTTTTTGGGTCAAGACAGTGGGGTCAAAATTGGGTAGACTTAAATGGGTTAATGAGTCTTGTCAGTGAGTGAGGTAGACTTAAATGGGTTAATAAGTCTTGTTAAAACTGGGTAGACTTAAATGGGTTAAATTGTTCACAGTTGGTAGGGTCGTTCGTAGTTTGTTTTTATGGGGTAAATGGTTTGCCAAAGTTAGTATGATAGGGGAAGACAAGACTAGGATATTTTGTGTTTGTAAGGTCTTTCGCAGTTATGGCTGGGTAACGGTTTGAGGTATGTGGATACTGATGGTTTTATGAACTTCGACTGGTATGGTGGAGATTTTTAATTATTTAGGAGATATAAGGATGCAAGGGTTTTATGGAAGTGTATGGTGGGCGAATAAGGAGGTCATTAGTGGTTGGAAAGGATGTGGTTGGGTAGTTCATGTCTATATGTTCAAATGCTGAAATGCTTGTTAGTTCTTAATTTAGACATGTCTTTCAGTTCAAGGTATGTTCAGTTTAAGTCCAGAAAAGTATGTGGTTCAATTAAGAATACAAGAACATGTAATCATATATTTTTTATTAACATAATATGTCCTTTTTTATATTAGGTTTAACTTTTTAAACCTATGTCAGATCTTGAACTTTGTTTTACCAAACAGACTTAGTTTTCCTTAAAACAAAATATTTTAAAAATATATCTAAACACGGAAGAAATAATATACACAAATGTGATTTATGTGTGAACTAGTGTTTAAACAAGCATGCAACTCAAATTTAAGGCAGATCTAAAATAATCAAATAGTTTCAAAAGAACAATAATGTATGCCCATGTTTGTATTGTACACCTAAACACTAGAATAACACATGAAGCCAGTATTGCATGTATATTGACTAAAAATAAACAATACAAGCTATGAGAATGAGTGTGTGATGTGGTTCTCGCTATAGAATCCAAATACCTTTAATTCTTTAAAGAATTTTCCTCGTATACTAGGGCTTCCGAGACTTAACAATAGTATATAAACTATATACAATAAATACACCACATATGACACACCCCAACCCAGTTACTTATAATTAAGTTTGAAAGTCAAAGTGAGTCAAACCATAATTAATTTAACCAAACCAGAACCACGAGGTTTAATTTCAGAGTCATCAATGTAAATCCATAAAACTAAAAACTTTTTTACAAAATTAAAGTAGTTATGAATTTACAAACTTCTTGAAGGATAAGTTAACTTAATTACATCATTTACATAAACACAAAATCATTATTTCTCCCATCCCTGGATAACCCAACCCGCCCTCCTAGATTTGGCAGAGACCTCGCATTACCTGAAAAACATAAGTATTGGAACAATGAGCAACGCAGCTCAGTGAATGTATCAATACTACACTCTTTCATAAGATTAAATGCAATAAATCATATCCCCATGACAATAAATATATATTTATATGGATCATTCAATAAGAATGACTATATTTCTGGCTCATTCATAAGAATGACCAACTTTCTGAATCGTGATTCACATATCCTGTCTAAATAGACAATTCTCCCCAATTCCGGTTCAGGGAGTAACCTACCATTTCGGTAAACCAAAATGAACATTTTCATATTCATAACATTTTGATCATATTTGTAACAGTATGCAAATACATCATTATAGTATTCACGTTTCCTTCGGGCGGAGTTGAACTGGGTTGATTAGACCTTACCCCTGTCAATCCTATTAAATCAGTACTGAATCTCAATTGTAAGTACTATCCTAACATAATTATGTAACATTCCATGACTGTACAACAATAATATAATTCCACTTAAGTCACATTCCATGAAACATGAGTAAAGACAAAACAATAGTATACATGTTGATAAAGTTATGAAGATTCAACCATAGAAATACCTCGTACGAAATTTATAACTAAAACAAAGTAATTATGAAAGAATGCTTATCAATGTATATACACATGAAACATGTACTCAAAATACCCTTTGGAAGGAGGAGATAAAAACATTCTTTCATGGTGTATCCAAGATGGCCTTAAATTATTGTCCTATATACTTTACCATCCTATATTCATAAGTTGTACGACTAAAGGTGTCCAACATTATCAATATGAAATAATATATAAATATAATTTCCATTACAAGTGATGTCTAAATTTGTCAAGATTCCTAGAGCAAGTTATGACCATTTCTTTACAACACAAGAAATCTGTCCTACAAGCTCCTCTATTGTTCCTTCAACTTCTGAAAATTTTCATAATTTTTCTACAATATAATTTTCCTTGATTTTCACCCATTTTCAATACACATATTGAATAGTATAAAATTAAAGTTTCATAATCTTTTGACTTCATTTGCTATGTCAAAAGCTTGAAAAAAACCAAGGCATACCGATATGATATACAAACAACAACTATATACCGACTTGAAACCATCACTAAGGCCTAACCACAAAGATTTAAATTCAAATTTTAGGATATGATATGAATATATGAGTCTACGTTCTTGTCTAATCTTAATTTATTAATTCCAATAAGCATACAAAAATATGTGCAAGTTTGAATAGAAGGGATTCAATAACAAGCAATACGGGCTACATACACCACTTATCTCACATGTGAACAAATACTTATTATCACAAAGGAGGATGGGACTTTATTCAATAATTCACGATTTATATACTTTAAAATAAGTATAATACAATATTAAAACAATGTTAATCACATAATTATACCTTGGAAACACTTTAAGGGTTTTCTTTGAATTTTCCTAGCTTTTCTTGTAATCTCTTCTTCCTTGACTTCTACTTTCTCTTTCCTCAAGCCAAACACTCTTCAACTGAACCTAGGGATTAATTTGATGCATAAATGGGTTAGAATAAGATTCTTAAGTCGGCCAAGACTGCCTCCCTTGAAAATAAAACAAATTAAACAATTTGGTTTACTAAAAGACAATTTACCACTTAAAATGAATGGATAGATTTGCCCCTTGTTCGTAAATTTGGACTAACTTCTTACTAGAACATTCATTTGATTCACCATTTATTGTGTCATAAACCTAACTCATATATCTACAACTATATAGTTTTCACCTTGCGTAAATTGCTACATTATAAGGGTCAAACCTAGTCTCCAAAAGGAACATTTCTACCGAAAATAACAAAATTTTGTGTTTGTACATAATTCGACATTTCATGATTTATGAAAGTAGTATTAGACTAAACATAATCACTTAAATTTAGATATACTAATAACACATTATTCATATAAAATATGATAAGCATGATTTAAATATAATTTATCATAATTATATCCGGTTTGCCACAACACCCCCCCCCCCCCCCTCGAAAATTTGGTCCCCAAAATTTAATATAAAGGTCCCTTACCAAAAAATGGGGATACTGTTTCTGCATTCTATCCTCCATTTCCTAAGCTTATTATTTAATTTCATGGCTCATCCACATAACTTTAACTATGGGAATAACTTTATTTCTCAATACTTGCTCAATACGATGAATAATTTCCACTCGTTCCTCGGTGTACGACAAGTCTTCCTTCAGTTTAATTGGTTGAGTTTTCAACTTATGAGATGGATCTACCAAATACTTACGAAGCATCGATACGTGAAACACATCATTTAAACAGGATAAATCTGGAGGTAATGTTAATTGATCGAGTGCGAAAAGTAGCGCGTGTAAATACGATAATCGTTGTTTTCGTTTCCCCAACTCAATAAAAAAACCTAAATTACAACTACACTTGCGAGTCAAGCACATCGGTAAGTCGGGTATCGAGAATCCACTAGGACGAGATGCTAGAATTCAAGTGATTTAATACTTCGAAATAAAAGCGTAAAAGATGATTACAAACTAAAAGGAAAAAGATGCATAAAAGGAAATGTTAATCTAGGCAATGTATTGAAACTAGATTATGAAAGCGAGTAAAAACTATAGGTTGCGTCAAATATCCCTCACCCGAGTTAATTAGTATAAAATGGTTACATGGGTCGACAAGTTATTACAAGTGCGTCTCGTTTCGACAGTTATTAAATCAAGGATTGTTACGCCCTAAATCATCATAAAAACCTAATAAGATTTTGGCGTCAACAAATATCCCGAAAATTACGCGCAAAAGGTTGTAAGCACGGGACATAGATGATATGCCCCGTAAAATCTCCTAGGCATAATAACTAGGACAACGCACCCGAAATAGACCCATAAACACCATCACCAAAGCAAAGCAACGCGTCAACTCGAGTGAGTTCCATTTAAACACAACCTAACTTAAATTAACTAGAAAGCATGTTAAAAACGTGGTAAATAAATGCGGTAAATGAACGCGATAAAGTTACCTAAAAAGAAATTAAAGAAAGCATGTGAATCTAATTAACAAAGCATGTAAATCTAACTATCAAAGCAAGAAAGAAGGAAATACGAACTATATAAATGGAGGGGATGATGAATAGTCAACATTCAAGCCCAAAAGTGTGTCAATCCAAGAAGAAATGAAGAAGAACTAAGCAAATCATCCAAACCCTAACTATTCTATCCTCTAAAACTATCTAAAAACATTCACCTTTGTTTATTACATCAACATTGGCTTATATACCAAGTGGGAATTAAATTAGAAAAGAAATGCAAAATATCTGCTGAAAAACAGGGGGTCGATCGATATACCATTTGGTCGATCGATCGATCATATAAAACGGGGAAAAAATAGGAAGGGTCGATCGATCTACCATTTGGCCGATCGATCGATCAAGCAGTGGCAGACTGCATTTTCCCCTGTTTTGGCTTGCATTTCTTCTCCGCTAAAATCGCCATAACTTCTTCATTCTGAATCGGAATCGCGCACCATTTGTGGCCACGCGAAGCTTGCGAGGAGGGATACAACTTCTATGAAGATGTTGGGCCAGGTACCCAATCTATAAAATGACTAAAATGCCCTTGAATGTGCGATTGCGTACGACACTTCACCGAAATGCGTTCGAACTCCATACTTAGTACCTAAATAACTACAAAAGCCCAATTATACCTCATATAGCATCTTAACAATATAAACCGAGGTTGTCTGGTTAATGGGCTTAAATATAAAGATTAAGGCACCCGAGGGGGCTAAAATGCATAGGTTCGAGAGATGAAATACGCAATATTTGCGTATTATCACACCCCCTAACTTACACATTACTTCTCCCTAGCAAAGAAATAGGATGCAACAAGAACTACAAGTAAACCAAAAGCAGGAGATAGTACAAAAGTATGGTATAAAAGCAAAAGGTCACTTTCGCGGGCGATTCGATTGAATTTAGCGTATGCAATAAGCCGTTAAACCCCTAGGTCATCCTAGTGGACAAGTGTCATCTCGTGAGGGTTTCAGGGATGATACCCACAAACATCACATGGTTTTCTCAAAATATGTCCAACCCAACATGCGATAAGCCCAACAATGGCGAAAATGATTTCATACGATTATTAGCAAAGTGAATGAATTCAAAAAAAAGTCCAAATCATTAACATTATAGAAAGCACCACATAGAATTGAAACCTTAAAATGTGGGAGGGGGACGAGCACATGCAAAGTGTGATTTGGCGAAAAACTTATATAAACCAGATACTAAATTAAAGCAAGCATACATTCAATCCTCACGGGCATTACGCTCATCAAATGAAATTCATTTGAAACAGGGAGGTAACACACGGAACATGCGGGCATAAAGATTAAATGTAAATGGAAACTAGGCCGCACACATGTCACAAAAGAAGAACGCTATATATAAAATGAAAAATGTAATCTCAATGAAAGGATACCACACACTAAAAGAGGCGAAATGCATTTTCACAGATTATCACAACTATTATGACTTTTAAATTACATCAACCTAATATCACATAGGACTTTAATAGGGTTATAATGTAGGTATGGTTAAGGTGCGAAACAAAGGAATGTATGTACATATTCAAAGTGTTCGGAATGAAAACTCGGGATAATGGGAAGATGCGGGCAATACCAAATTTGGAAAACAAGTTCCAAAAAGGCATTAGATATATCATCGGGGAGAGTAATCAAAGCTTATTGAACTATATACAACATTTACAACTTTCTTTTTCTTTTTCTTTTCTTCTTTTTCTCATTTTTCTCTTTTTTTTTTCTTTTTCTTTTTTCTTTTTGCTTTCTCTTTTTCTTCACTTTTTTCACTACTTTATTTTCTTTACTTGTCAAACTCTCATATGCGTAAATTGCAACCGACATCATAAAAACATCATTCAATCCCAAGTAACTCCCAAACAAAGGTATGGAAGGTGTATATATGGGCTAAAACTCCAATTTAAAGTTGGTTATGGGAATGGGGTATGAAATGAAAGGCTAATATTTAGGCTCAAAGGGGTAACCGAGGGTAAACATATAAGGGTGAGATCAAGGCCAATATGGGTGTTATATCAAAGAGGGCCTATGACCATTTCCAAAAGTTTACGCAATTCTCGAATCAAAACAGTATATGAAAATCATGATCAAGTAACACATTTCAAGTATGAACTCAATTAATGAACCGTCAAATGAAAGATTAGTGAGATTACCAACGAATTCAACGTTTTCAATGAGAAAAGAATAGTGTATAGACTCACAAACGACGAAAGGTAAAATTCTTACTCGGCGTAAGTATATACAATGCAACAAAAGATTACCGAGTTATAAAACTCTTAAACCAAATCAATAAGGCAAGGAAAGTGCATGTGGTCACGGGATTACAGTTTAATTCATGAAGTTATTCACAATGTCAATAATGGAGGAGTAAAGTATAATAACTTCTAAAATCGAGAACATATGTCATTGGGCTGTCTATTGGATCAGGCAATTATTGAAATTTATCATCAAAAACAAAGGCAAAATGCCCAAAAAAGGAGAAAAAAAAAGAAAATCTTTTTGAAATTTTTGAATTTTTCTAAGAAAAGCATACTAAGTAACTAACATGTGAGCAAAACATGGACTAAATTAAAGAAATGGATAGAATATCCCACGCCCCCTAACTTAAAACTTGACATTCTCCTCAATGTAAATCAAGAACCAAGTCAAAGAGAGGAAAAGAGCGATATTCCCCAAATTGGAGCGATCCCCATAAGAATAAGTCCAAACAATATACAAAACAAGTTAGTACTTAGCATTGCAAAAACAAATAACGAAAAGTTAACTAATTACACTAGGCTAAAATAAAAAGAAAGGAAAAAATAAAAAGAAATAAATAAAAAAAACTAACTATATAGAACCTACTATTTAGACTTCACACTAACTATACACTAGAAGTCTAAATAGATGAGGGTCCACCATAAGAACAATTTGACTTTGGAGGATAACCGGTGTACCCTCACATCCAAGCATGCCTTCCGAAAAATATGGATTCCGTTTTAATAACCGAAGGTATGTGTAAGGCGGAAGAAATGAACCATCGCCAATTAAAAGTTTTGGAGGGACGATGGGGGATTTGGATTACACGGGTGACAAAAACAAGTGGGGTCCGAGAAAATCCGAATATCCTCCCAAGGATTTTGATGTTGGAATGGGAGGCGGCGCACACAAAGGCAAAGATGCGATTGTGGAGGGCGACTCGAGTAAGTACTCCTCATCGGCGATAGGGTTTAAAACATTAAAGTTTGAAACCGAATCATCGGGTACTTGTTCCGACGGGGTAATAGGGAATGAAAATGGGGATGAAAGAAATTCAAACTCATGAGATGAATCATCATCGCATGAAGTTGGAATTTCAAAGGAAATAATATCATTTCCAATGAAATGTTCTTTTTTGGGGGCCAAAGAAGAAATCATTTCATTGCAAATAGATATTAGTCATTTTCATCCTCACTTTCAATATCTATTACACAATGGGAAAAGTCTAGAATTGTTTGTTCCAAAGTAGGTACAAGTACCTCATTTAGTTCAAAACATTCCTCGACTTCGAAAGTCTCGGAAGAAAAATCATCGTCGGACTCAAAATATAAATCCAACTCATGTTCCCACGAACGATTTTCTTCTCGATAGTGATTTTCAATTTTCTCATTTTCATACATACGCAAACCCTCACCGAATGTCATAGGTCGAGGTGCGGATGCAGGAAAACGGGAACTTTGAAAATTACCATTGGACTTAAATGAAAACTCATTATTATAGGAATTTTTAAAACTATTTCAATTTGTTTCAAAATTCCTATTATAAGGAGGTAAAGGCCCAAAATCATTATCATCATCATCAAAATTCCAATAACCTAAGTTTTGACTTTCGTTATACTCTCCCAAAGTCATGTTTGAATTTGTTACACTTTGGGACGATAAGTATTCATCGAAAGTCCTAGGCCTAGAATTTTAAGAAGTATAACAAGGATTACCGAAAGAAATGGAATAAGACATGCTTACCCCAAAAATGGCTCGAAGTGGTGAATTCCACAAAGTAGGTGCATGCGAGAACGATTCAAGCGTTTCTAAGTGCTCAAATGTGGAAGTCCTGCAAAATATTAGCAAATAATACAAATAGAAAGAAAATACTATGGAATACTAAATCAAATAAAGTCTAAAACAAACTAGTCCCAGGCAATAGTGCGATTTTGATCGAGTGCGAAAAGTAGGGCATGTAAAGATGCTAATCGTTGTTTTCGTTTCGCCAACTCAATACAAAAACCTAAATTACTACTACACTTGCGAGGAAAGCACAACGGTAAGTCAGGTATCGAGAATCCACTAGGACGAGATGCTAGAATTCGTGTGACTTAATACTTCGAAATAAAAGTGTAAAAGATGATTACAAACTAAAAGGGAAAAGATGCATAAAAGGAAATGTTAATCTAGGCAATGTATTGAAACTAGATTATGAAAGCGAGTAAAAACTATAGGTTGCGTCGAATATCCCTCACCCGAGTTAATTAGTATAAAATGGTTACATGGGTCGACAAGTTATTCCAAATGCGTCTCGTTTTGACAGTTAATTAAAGCCTAATAAGATTTTGGCGTCAAGAAATATCCCGAAAATTACGCGCGAAAGTTCGAAAGCACGGGACATACATGATATGCCCCGTCAAATATCCTACGCGTAATAACTAGGACAACGTACCCGAAATAGACCCATAAACACCATCACCAAAGCAAAGCAAGGCGCCAACTCGAGTGAGTTCAATTCAAACACAACTTAATTTAAATTATCTAGAAAGCATGTTAAAAATGCGGTAAATAAATGCGGTAAATAAACGCGATAAAGTTACCTAGAAAGCGATTAAAGAAAGCATGTGAATCTAATTCACAAAAAATGTAAATCTAACTATCAAAGCAAGAAAGAAAGAAATACGAACTATATAAATGGAGGGGATGATGAATAGTCAACATTCAAGCCCAAAAGTGTGTCGATGTAAGAAGAAATGAAGAAGAACTAAGCAAATCATCCAAACCCTAACTATTCTATGTTCTAAAACTATCTAAAAACGTTCACCTTTGTTTATTACATCAACATTGGCTTATATACCAAGTGGGAATTAAATTATAAAAGAAAAGAGAAAATAAATGCAAAATATCTACTGAAAAACAGGGGGTCAATCGATCTACCATTTGGTCGATCGATCGATCATATAAAACGGGGCAAAAATGGGAAGGGTGTATCGTTCCACCATTTGTTCGATCGATCGATCAATCTTGAATATTCTGTATCACTACCTTTTTGATATTTTTTGTCGAATATGCTTCTCTTTATACCTCCTTCTTGATTCCCTCTCGCTTCATTTACGCCCTTTTCTTCTAGCATGGCTTTGTTCACCAAGGCTGAATAATTTATAGTCTCTAAAGTCGATAACCGTGACTTAATAACTAACTCTAGTCCATCGAGAAATCGTCTACACATGTCTTCATCATTCTGTATAAACCTTGAAGAAAATCGAGATAAGGATGTAAGCTTAGCTTAGTATTCTCTAACTATCATGCTCCCCTCATTCAACATGAAATATTCCTTCTCCTTTTGTTTTCTCTACATTGGGAGAAAATACTTATCATACAAATATTGGACAAAACATCTCACGAGATCACATTCCCACCTCATGGAGTAATCAACAAATGATTTGTGGCATCCCACCAATATTTATCTTCTCCTTTGAGCATATACGTCGCCAAGGTCACTCATTGATTTTCAGGTGTTTTCATTACCCCAAAAATAATTTCAATCTCTTCAACCCATACTTCTACCTCTGCAGGATCAACTTCTTCCTCAAATGAGGGTGGATTCATTTTAATAAATTTCTCGTGTGAAGTACTCCTTTCTTCCCGGTGTATCACCTCCCCAGCCCTAGCGAATGCTTGTACCTATAGTTACATGTCTTGTTGTTCTTCCATATGATCCATAAACCTATATTATTGCTCTGCCGTTAAAGTCATAGCACGTGCTAGTTTTACATGTCTGTCAATTGTTCTGGCTCGGGTTCTACATTTTTATACATATGTTGCTCAACCTCCGCTTTTCCTGCCATATTTTAAGCCTCATCTTCTATTATCACATTAACATTCCCTCCTTCCATTATTTTTTATCTAAAATGAATCAAAGATATAACAACATACATATATACATATCTTTCCTAACATAATTGTTAGCATCAAACAAATCACATTTCTAACATTCATTGCCAAATCTAGACTCTTCTAACTCCATAACCTCTAAAACCTAGGCTCGGATACCAAATGCTGACACACCCCAACCTAGTTACTTAGAATTAAGTTTGAAAGTTAAAGTGATTCAAACCATAATTAATTTAACCAAACCATAACCACGAGGTTTCATTTCAAAGTCATCAAGGTAAATCCATACAACTAAATACTTTTTTACAACATTAAAGTAGTTATGAATTTTCAAACTTCTTGAAGGATAAGTTAACTTAATTACATCATTTACATTTACACAAAATCATTATCTCTCCCATCCCTGGTTAACCCAACCCGCCTTCCTAGATTTGGCAAGGACCTCGCATTAGCTGAAAAAAATAAATATTGCAACTGTGAGAAACACAACTAAGCGAATGCATCACTACTACACTCTTGCACAAGATTAAATGCAATAAATCATATCCCTGTGATAATAGATATATATTTATCTTTCTCATTCAATAATAATGACCACATTTCTGGCACATTCATAAGAATTACCAAATTTTACGGCTCCTTAATAAGAAGGACCAACTTTGTGAATCACGATTCACATATCAAGTCTAAATAGACAATTCTCACCCATTTCGGGTCAGGGTGTAACCTCCCATTTCGGTAAATCAAAATGAAGATTTTCTTATTCATAACATTTTGATCATATTTGTAATAATATGCAAATACATCATTCTAGTGAGTACACTCACATTGGTTGACAACTATGTATTCACGTTTCCTTCGGGTGGAGTTGAACTCGTTGATTAGACCTTAAACCTATCAACCCAACTAAATCAGTACTGAATCTCAATCATAATTATCATCCTAACATAATTATGTAACTTTCCATGACTATACAACAACAATATAATTCGTCTTAAATCACATTCCATGGAACATGAGTAAAGATAAAACAATGGTGTACATGTTGATAAAGTTATGAACATTCAACCATAGGAAATACCTCATAAGGAATTTATAAAAATAACAAGTAATTATGAAAGAATACTTGTCAATGTATATATACAATAAACATGTACTCAAAATACCCTTTGGAAGGAGGAAATAAAATATTCTTTCATGGGGTATCCAAGGTGGCCGTAAATTATTGTCCTACATACTTACCCATCCTATATTCTTAAGTTGTACAACTAGAAATGTCCAATATTATCAATACGAAATCATACCTTAATATAATTTCCATTACAAGTGACGGTGTAATTTTTCAAGCTTCCTAGAGCAAGTTATGACAATTTCTTTACAACACGACAAATCTTCCCTACAAGCTCCTCTATTGTTCCTTCAACTTCCAAGAATTTTCACAATTTTTCTACATCATAATTTCACATGATTTTTCACCCATTTTGAAAACACATACATAATAATACATAATTAATGTTTCATAATCTTTTGCTTTCATTTGCTATGTCAAAAGCTTGAGAAAACTCAAGGCATACCGATATGAAACATACAAACAACAATAATATACCAACTTTCAACCATCACTAAGGCCGAACCACAGGGATTTAAATTCAAAATTTCGTATATGATATGAACATATGAGTATACTTTCATTTCCAATTCGAATTTCTCAATTCTAGTAAGTATACAAAAATATATGCAAGTTTGAATACAAGGCATTTCAATAACAAGCAATACGGGCTACATACATCACTTATCTCACATGTCAACAAAGAATTATTAGCACAATGGAGGATGGAATTTTAATCCATAATTCACGATTTATATACTTTTAAATAAGTATAATACAAGAATAAAATAATATTAATCACATAATTATACCTTGGAAACACTTTAAGGATTTTCTTGGAATTTTCCTAGCTTTTCTTGTAATCTTTTGTTCCTTAACTTCTACTATCTCTTTACTGAAGCCAAACATTATTCAAACTAAACATAGGGTTTAATTTGATGAAGAAATATATTAGAAGAAGAGTTTTAAGTCGTCCAAGGCTTCCTCCCTTGCCAACAAATCAAATTAAACCATTTGGTTTACTATAAAATAATTTACCAGTAAGAGAGATTTGCCCCTTTTTCGTAAATTCGGCCTAACTTCTCACTCAGACATCCTTTAGATGCAGTGTTTGTTGTGTCGTAAACCTAACTCATATATCTACAACTATATAGTTTTCACCTTTAGTCAATTGCTACATTATAAGGGTAAAAAATAGTCTCCAACAGGAAGATTTCTACCGAAAATAACAAAATTTTTTGTTTGTACATAATTCAACATTTCATGATTTATGAAAGTAGGATTAGACTAAACATAATCACCTAACATTAGATATAATAATAATAATACATTATTCATATCAAATAAGATAAGCATGATTTAAATATAATTTATTATAATGATATCCGGGTTGTCACAACATAAGATCTTGGGAACCAATCTAAGTAACTAGAGAGGAGATTTCACTGAATAGTCAATATATACAATATACACAGAAGTGAAAAAGGGTTTTACTTTAAAAATATTTCAAATATTAAAACCAAAACCTAAATAGAGAGATTTGGATTTTTTTTTAAATTGATCAAAAACGTTATAAACAGGTTATATACACATAAACATAAATCAAACATAACTATATGTTCTTGTTTATTAACTTATTTATAAAAGAAATCAAGCCATGGTGAAAAACATGTGTGTGAACGTCTGTAATATCTCTCTCCCTCTTTGTCTCTCTCTCTTTCTCTCTATGAATTTTGAAATGGCAGAGTTTCGGCTCTCTCAACAATAAGCTCAGCTAATAAAAATGGGAGGGTATCGGCTCTCTATATAGGCAAAGCAGTGTGTGTCGATTGGACCAAATCATGAGCATGCGGATTGAAAATAAATGATACCAGTCACAGATAACAAACTAATCCAATGGACACAAAAGAAACACAATGTGATACCTTAATATCATTGCCCGTGGACATCTACAAAGTTCTCTATAAAAACGTGTGTAACTAGCCTATAAAACAATTTATAGGGTACAATATAATACACATGCAACATCGTATAAAACATGGAAAATAAACTAGAAATAACAAATGTTTCAATAAGAATTTAAATAGATTTAATTCATTTAAAACAAAAATTAAATAAAAAAAATTCCCAAAAAAATATGAGAAAAATCCAGAAAAATAATTTTATTGTTTTTACACACAAAAATATTTTCCTTATAATTTTACCCCTTATTCTTTGTAATTTAAATTAATTGGAACAACTAATCAAAATTAAAGAATTAATTTAATTTAATTATTTAAAAATGCTTTAAAATTATTTGAATTTCCTTTTTAAACATATAAACACAAGTCACAAGAAATGATGCTCTTATATGTAGTGTATACCTATGTGTTTTAAAAATAATTCCTATGAGCCAAACAGTGCAAAGAGTGAGAGACTACCTCCCCTTAAAATGAGTTAAGCTGAATTTTGAGAGATGAAGTAGACTGAGTAGAGGCCTTGGAATAGGTATACTAGACTCAAACATAAATACACAAAATATCTTGTCAAAATTAAAGTCCAACTAGTTGAAGGTCTAATACCCCGTATTTTTCTAGAATAAATAAAACTATATATTTGGAATAAAATAAAATTCAGAGAAATTTAATTAAATCAACGAATTTGATTTATTAATTTCGAACAAGAATTTTTTTATTATGTTGAGTGTGGTTGATTTTGTTATGTTATGATAATAATTATAAGGGAAAATAATTGCATGTCTAGTGGAAAATTTATGAATGATGTGTGATGGAATTATAAAAATAGTGGCGAATAAAAATAATTGGGACATATTTCGAGAAGTCATATGGGCTTGTTTAGTTGTTTTAAAACTTTAGAAATGGCTCCGGGGTATAGGTATATAAGTTGGGAGACTTTGGGGAAAGTCTAATTATGGGCTCGGGCCTATTTGGGGTTCAAAACTTGGGAAATAAACCAAAGTCAGGGTTTGGGAATAATAAAAGATTAAGGGGAAGACAAACACTCCCACATTTAATAAAATATCTAACCCTAATAGCTCCACCTAGAGATAGAAGATAACAAAGCCCAAAAAGTAGAAGGAACAAGGAATTCAAAGGGGAATTCTTCAACCGCGTATCCAAGAAAGAACTTTCTGTAACAACCCGCCTAATAAGATACCGGGCGATCACTCCAATATTAAATTAAAACAGGAGTTTCATATGGATCATTCTTAGCATCACTGTCGAAAATCCAATTAATTACTAATATCCTATTAGGTGGCCGTTAAAAACTTTTATCTAACTACTCTTTTTAGCGCACAAATTAAAACATTCACAATTAAATGCGTAATGAACTGAAATGGAAAAGAAAGGAACTAAAATAACCGAACACTCGGTCCAAATAATACAACCATATCGAATGCTGTACTGAAAGAATAAATAAATGCAATTGAGCCATTGACTCGAGTGTTTATACAATATCTCCTATCTAGAGTACAAGGAAAGAAACGTCTACCGATAACCTGCAAGCATCCACAGCTGCTGCAGCAGACGTCTGACTCGAAAGAGTTTCCATCCAGGCGTCCCTGTGTCTGGACACCTATATATACATATAGTAGAGAGAAAGAAAGGAGAGTAGACAAACGGGTCAGAGCCCGAATGTTTAGAAAATATTTTGCAAGTGCATAAATGCTTTATTTTTAGAAAAATAGTTTTATCTCATATTTAAATTGGTATCGCACTCTCGTGAGATACCCCTCACCTCTCCTCTAACAGTGCACACCTAGCGCATCCCTATAAACCTCCTAGTCAAGCTACCCTGCTAAACTAATCTAATACCCAACCACTATCTAACCTAGATAGTCAAACAGATGTACTAAGGGCTAACTTCACTTTAATCTCGACGCTATGCCATGTTCGTGCGTGGGGTGTCTCGCGAAGCGAAATCCAAACAAGGAACCCCCCCGATACACTACTATGCAGCAAGGTCGATCTTTGAGATCCGCCAGTCCCTCAGTACAGAAAGATATATAATATATATATCATAACATATAATAATATAAGAGCACTAAGGATTAAACTTCTCCCCAGTCTCAACACAGTGCCATATTCGTGCGTGGGGTGTCTCGCAAAGCGAAATCCAAACAAGGAACCCCCCCGATACACTACTATGCGGCACGGTCGATCGTCGGGATTCATTTGACCCTCGGCACCCAATTTATACATATTCATACATCTACGATATACTTCCGGATAATATAAATATCTCCTGGACTGAGGATTACTAGATACATAAAGTATTTATAAATACTTATCCTTATCATTACAAAAACTTCCATTTCCCTTCTCATATCCAGGAAATGTATTTAAAAGCCAATTCATTATCATGAATTGTTTTAATAAATCATATACCTTTTTAAAAGCCAGTTTTATTATCATAAAAATGCTTTTCCTTATCAAAATATCCCATTTCCCTTTTTATATTCAGGAAATGTATTCAAAGACATTTTCATTATCATAAAAATGCTTTGATCATAACATATGCTTCCACATCCCTTCTTCTATCCGGGAAATGTTACCGAAGCCACTTTATATATAACCCATTTCCCTTCCTATATCCAGGAAATGTAATTAAAGCAAATCCATTATTATGAACTGCTTTAATAAACGCGTTCTAAGACCGCCCGTCCGGATTTCTCCACTGTGCGCGCCCCTAAATGGCTATCATCTTCCAAGGCCTCCAAGACAACCTGGGATCCTATATCGAAAGACGTCGGGAAGCGGCCATGAGCCTGCGTGGTAGCCAAGACCACACCCGGAATCTCCCTACCCCCGCAGAAAAATATACAACCATAAGCGCTCCCATGGCCTAGGACTATATCCACCCTGCATCATTAGCCAGGGGGCTTCACCATACGAACGCAACTTCCCTTATGATAGCGATTTAGAGAGGTGTGTATCCTCAATTTTATTAATTATGAAAATCATTTATTTTTCCATTTTGAAAATATTCATTTATATATTTTCAAAATCATTTCCATCATTATATATATATATATACCTAAAACACACAGTATATACATATCCTATATATTCTTCCTAGAATATTTATAAACGGCCTTAATGGCCTATGGCATCTAACGATGATAATAATCCCAAAGATTCCCTCCGGGAATCATAATCATGCATTGCTATTAGCATGATTCTAAATCCAAAGTATTTCTTACTTTAATAATCACTATATACTTTAATCCTATTCTAAGGATTTATTGGATATCTCCAATGATACTATTTTCCTCAAAGTGAAGTATATATTATATATATATACCCCCAAATTATCCTAATTGGTAATTCAACTCCCCATACTCTTAAAGGGAGAAAACTAGAAATTCTGGCCTAAGCGAATCGATTCGCCCCTTTAGCGAATCGATTCGGGTGGGCGAATCGATTCGGTTCCCAATCCGAATCGATTCGGAAAGTATTCTGCAAACAGGTCTGCAAATGGCGAATCGATTCGGTCTGTACCCGAATCGATTCGGCCCATTGCAGAAACCCAATTCCTCTTAGGCGAATCGATTCGGCCTCTACCCGAATCGATTCGGCCTGTTCGAGGGTCACAGTTTGGGCGATTTCTCAAACTCCAAAATACCCAAAAATCAATCCAAATTCATTTCCGTGGTTTCTAAACTACCCAAAAATTATCCCGAACATCTACGACATTAATTCTAGCCGTAATTTTTCCAATTCCCGATTTGATTTCCGAGTTGGTACTTTCAACCCGGAGCTGTCATCTTGTAAAAATCATATCAAATCGTAGAAAATTCAGAAAAATACGCGGTCGGCGCCCACGCGACCGTATCGAAAAGATCTACAACTTTTGTGTTTTGGCCGGAAGCTAAATCAATTATTTTCCTAGTCAAAATAACCCCACAAGATTACGGGTTACTATTCATCGTCCCTACCAAAATCCCAAACTCCATTTTTGTTGTTTCTAACCTCACCCAACAACTCAATAAACATCTAATCTATGTTTTACAACTAACACGTCAATTATTTTGGGGTATTGAATCATTTCTCTTAGTTTTAAACCCTAAAACCATAAAAACCCCAACTTAACATTTAAACCCATTTTATACTCCATTAACATGGTTTTGATACTAAAAATCATTAAGAGTTTACACTACATCAATGTGTAAACTCATAATCAACTTTTACCCAATTTATTTTAAGGGTTCTAACCCTAAAATCATGTTTATACCAAATGTGATATGAGAGGATTGCAAAAATGAAATAAAGCAAGTAAACACTTGCCTCGTGGATGAAATCCGACGACCTCGAGTCGAATCCGGCGGAGTTTGGCCGGAGTTCCCATTTCTCCTCCTCTTTTCTTCTTCCTCTCTCTCTTTTCTTCTCTTTTCTTTCCCTTCTCCCTCTTTAAATAAGAAGAAAAGGGGTTTAAACCCTTAAAACCCAAAAACGACTCGTTTACCCAATTACGAGTTACATTTACCTCTAAAATTATCCGAAACTCATTTTCGACAATCGGACACTCTTTTTCGACTATCTCGACCATTCCGAGAATTATGGCGCAGTCGAAATTCCCATCCGAGGTACTTGACCGCAAATCACTATTCCAACCCAAAATAAATAAATGCGGGTTTTCCCATTAAAAATCCTACCTCGTGTCGCTTTTCTCCACAACGACATATAATTAAAATATTTCGACCTATATAGTCCCAAAAATAATCACAACATCCTTCGAAAATCATTCAATCCTCGAAAATCCCAGAAATCACTATTTCGAGAAATTCTCCAAATTCCAAATTATACTTAATTATAGAATTTAATCATCTCCAAAAGGGCGGGTTATTACATACTCCCCCCCTTACAACAGAATTTCGTCCTCGAAATTCAGATGTAACTTACACCCTCTAACTAGGATTACTACAAATCCTAAAAACCTCAAGGAAAAAAAATACTAACCTAATGGTTCCTGATCGTACACTATGCGGCTACCGTAATCATAAAGTAACTCTAATACGTCACTCAATACCCATCCTCTAAAATGCCTCTTAGCATGGATTTAAATCTTGCGTACTACTCCTATCTTATCTAGGCGGTATACCAAACCACCTTACCAAGGTGCCCATACACATTCCTAACTTGTGCACATCTGCACATTCGTAGCGAACGTCTGACACGTAACACTCTCTCCCCATAAGGGTCTCCTTTCCTCGGTGTAATACTCATCTATGGGTCCTCCGAACCCGCGCATTTCAATATTCCTAACCTCGGCGCTGCTAATACTAGTGAACCTATATCCTAAAAATGCTACGATCTATGCGTTACCCTACCTATTCGAAACTAATATAGTCCTAAGTATGTCCCTAGTGCCCAAGGCCTCTCTCAACTCCCGACAATTGCTTGGTTTCATGCGTGGGACGTCTCGCCAAGGCGAAATCCAAACAAGGAACCCTCCCGTTACACTACTCCCTCGCGTAGTCGGTCATCGAGATATAACGACCCAAGACACAGAAGCGGGACGTCCTAAATCCTACTAGGCTAGCCTATGAACGCATTCTTACTATCTTATCCTTCCGCCCATACATAAGGAAACCTAACTAATCAAGTGCCCACTTTCTGTAGAAAGTGTCACGAACATAATACCCAAAATGTAGCTCCTCAAAACTTACCTTTTCATTAAGGCCTGACTATTGTCCTCAAATAAATTTCTCTAAGTCCAACCTCACCCACCCATTTGTGGCGAAGGGACCACTTTAGTGCTTTTCCATAGCACAATACTTCCATAAGCATATTAACATTATGTGGCTCATAGCGTATAGTGGTTCATCCACACTATAAGACCTTTCCACAAAATCAACATCCTTGCATCCCATAACAGCTCCCCACTCCCGACGCCGTTAAGAGTCATGTGTGGAGTGTCTCGCAAAGCGAAATCCAAACAAGGAACCCCTCCACACATTAACCCTTGACTTCGTTGGTTATGGAGTTCTGTCATTTAAATATGCAACTGGGATATCCCTATCCCCTAATCCAACAAAAAGGTGATCTGAACTCCTATCTCTAACTAAGAGTCATACCACCCTGCGCTCACACTCATTCCTAAGTCCTTGCGCAAGCTAATACTGAGCTAAACCTTACCGCTCAACAACGATTCTGTGGGCCTTAAATTATATCTATAAGGTTGCCACATATACCATCCAAAATAAGGAAGCCTCTGCTCATCGAGGTTCCATAAGTCCAATATAACAAAGGTGTACTCAACCTGTATAAAGGTGAGACACCACAATAACAATATGTTCCCTCCAGGAATTGCGGACACGATAGACTTGCCATCATTAGCCTGCTATCGCTCCGTTACACCATATACCGTATACGTATATATATAAAATATAATCACCCGCCTCTATGGCGAACGAAGAAAAATAGAATTCCGCTATCGCGGAAAAACACATAAACACACATGATATTATGTTATCGTGACCGCCATAACTCAAATTACACACACGAGTCTAGGGCTAACTAATACCGCGACTGTATCTAGTCACTCCAAATATACATCCTTCTCATTCCGGCTAAATCATGGGGACTCACGATTAAAACTATCCGCAAGGTCCCTTTCGAACCCTCAATTTCAATGAGGAATTCGACTTTAGTACCACTCTCTACCTTAGCGATACTGCGGTAATCCTTACTACCATTATTTAGTAGTCGCCGCCAAAATCCTTAACAATTATCATAAGGAGAGTGACCTCTATTAGGGTCCTCATCCCAACCTTCTACCAGCAGCTCCAGCTAAGCCTCACTTCCTGCTACCATTCAAGCTCCGCACACGATTCTCAAACGAGCGCGTAAAAGATTTCTATAATCTCATAATATGGCAGGAGAACGAAATCTCGCAATAGAAATCAACAATCCTATTCCTGAGGCTCTATACAAATCGAGAGCAACGCTGAAAGCGTAGTACGTCCGCACAGATTCCTAAAGACACTAGAACCTGATGCTCTGATACCATCTGTAACAACCCGCCTAATAAGATACCGGGCGATCACTCCAATATTAAATTAAAACAGGAGTTTCATATGGATCATTCTTAGCATCACTGTCGAAAATCCAATTAATTACTAATATCCTATTAGGTGGCCGTTAAAAACTTTTATCTAACTACTCTTTTTAGCGCACAAATTAAAACATTCACAATTAAATGCGTAATGAACTGAAATGGAAAAGAAAGGAACTAAAATAACCGAACACTCGGTCCAAATAATACAACCATATCGAATGCTGTACTGAAAGAATAAATAAATGCAATTGAGCCATTGGCTCGAGTGTTTATACAATATCTCCTATCTAGAGTACAAGGAAAGAAACGTCTACCGATAACCTGCAAGCATCCACAGCTGCTGCAGCAGACGTCTGACTCGAAAGAGTTTCCATCCAGGCGTCCCTGTGTCTGGACACCTATATATACATATAGTAGAGAGAAAGAAAGGAGAGTAGACAAACGGGTCAGAGCCCGAATGTTTAGAAAATATTTTGCAAGTGCATAAATGCTTTATTTTTAGAAAAATAGTTTTATCTCATATTTAAATTGGTATCGCACTCTCGTGAGATACCCCTCACCTCTCCTCTAACAGTGCACACCTAGCGCATCCCTATAAACCTCCTAGTCAAGCTACCCTGCTAAACTAATCTAATACCCAACCACTATCTAACCTAGATAGTCAAACAGATGTACTAAGTGCTAACTTCACTTTAATCTCGACGCTATGCCATGTTCGTGCGTGGGGTGTCTCGCGAAGCGAAATCCAAACAAGGAACCCCCCCGATACACTACTATGCAGCAAGGTCGATCTTTGAGATCCGTCAGTCCCTCAGTACAGAAAGATATATAATATATATATCATAACATATAATAATATAAGAGCACTAAGGATTAAACTTCTCCCCAGTCTCAACACAGTGCCATATTCGTGCGTGGGGTGTCTCGCAAAGCGAAATCCAAACAAGGAACCCCCCCGATACACTACTATGCGGCACGGTCGATCGTCGGGATTCATTTGACCCTCGGCACCCAATTTATACATATTCATACATCTACGATATACTTCCGGATAATATAAATATCTCCTGGACTGAGGATTACTAAATACATAAAGTATTTATAAATACTTATCCTTATCATTACAAAAACTTCCATTTCCCTTCTCATATCCAGGAAATGTATTTAAAAGCCAATTCATTATCATGAATTGTTTTAATAAATCATATACCTTTTTAAAAGCCAGTTTTATTATCATAAAAATGCTTTTCCTTATCAAAATATCCCATTTCCCTTTTTATATTCAGGAAATGTATTCAAAGACATTTTCATTATCATAAAAATGCTTTGATCATAACATATGCTTCCACATCCCTTCTTCTATCCGGGAAGTGTTACCGAAGCCACTTTATATATAACCCATTTCCCTTCCTATATCCAGGAAATGTAATTAAAGCAAATCCATTATTATGAACTGCTTTAATAAACGCGTTCTAAGACCGCCCGTCCGGATTTCTCCACTGTGCGCGCCCCTAAATGGCTATCATCTTCCAGGGCCTCCAAGACAACCTGGGATCCTATATCGAAAGACGTCGGGAAGCGGCCATGAGCCTGCGTGGTAGCCAAGACCACACCCGGAATCTCCCTACCCCCGCAGAAAAATATACAACCATAAGCACTCCCATGGCCTAGGACTATATCCACCCTGCATCATTAGCCAGGGGGCTTCACCATACGAACGCAACTTCCCTTATGATAGCGATTTAGAGAGGTGTGTATCCTCAATTTTATTAATTATGAAAATCATTTATTTTTCCATTTTGAAAATATTCATTTATATATTTTCAAAATCATTTCCATCATTATATATATATATATACCTAAAACACACAGTATATACATATCCTATATATTCTTCCTAGAATATTTATAAACGGCCTTAATGGCCTATGGCATCTAACGATGATAATAATCCCAAAGATTCCCTCCGGGAATCATAATCATGCATTTCTATTAGCATGATTCTAAATCCAAAGTATTTCTTACTTTAATAATCACTATATACTTTAATCCTATTCTAAGGATTTATTGGATATCTCCAATGATACTATTTTCCTCAAAGTGAAGTATATATTATATATATATACCCCCAAATTATCCTAATTGGTAATTCAACTCCCCATACTCTTAAAGGGAGAAAACTAGAAATTCTGGCCTAATCGAATCGATTCGCCCCTTTAGCGAATCGATTCGGGTGGGCGAATCGATTCGGTTCCCAATCCGAATCGATTCGGAAAGTATTCTGCAAACAGGTCTGCAAATGGCGAATCGATTCGGTCTGTACCCGAATCGATTCGGCCCATTGCAGAAACCCAATTCCTCTTAGGCGAATCGATTCGGCCTCTACCCGAATCGATTCGGCCTGTTCGAGGGTCACAGTTTGGGCGATTTCTCAAACTCCAAAATACCCAAAAATCAATCCAAATTCATTTCCGGGGTTTCTAAACTACCCAAAAATTATCCCGAACATCTACGACATTAATTCTAGCCGTAATTTTTCCAATTCCCGATTTGATTTCCGAGTTGGTACTTTCAACCCGGAGCTGTCATCTTGTAAAAATCATATCAAATCATAGAAAATTCAGAAAAATACGCGGTCGGCGCCCACGCGACCGTATCGAAAAGATCTACAACTTTCGTGTTTTGGCCGGAAGCTAAATCAATTATTTTCCTAGTCAAAATAACCCCACAAGATTACGGGTTACTATTCATCGTCCCTACCAAAATCCCAAACTCCATTTTTGTTGTTTCTAACCTCACCCAACAACTCAATAAACATCTAATCTATGTTTTACAACTAACACGTCAATTATTTTGGGGTATTGAATCATTTCTCTTAGTTTTAAACCCTAAAACCATAAAAACCCCAACTTAACATTTAAACCCATTTTATACTCCATTAACATGGTTTTGATACTAAAAATCATTAAGAGTTTACACTACATCAATGTGTAAACTCATAATCAACTTTTACCCAATTTATTTTAAGGGTTCTAACCCTAAAATCATGTTTATACCAAATGTGATATGAGAGGATTGCAAAAATGAAATAAAGCAAGTAAACACTTGCCTCGTGGATGAAATCCGACGACCTCGAGTCGAATCCGGCGGAGTTTGGCCGGAGTTCCCATTTCTCCTCCTCTTTTCTTCTTCCTCTCTCTCTTTTCTTCTCTTTTCTTTCCCTTCTCCCTCTTTAAATAAGAAGAAAAGGGGTTTAAACCCTTAAAACCCAAAAACGACTCGTTTACCCAATTACGAGTTACATTTACCTCTAAAATTATCCGAAACTCATTTTCGACAATCGGACACTCTTTTTCGACTATCTCGACCATTCCGAGAATTATGGCGCAGTCGAAATTCCCATCCGAGGTACTTGACCGCAAATCACTATTCCAACCCAAAATAAATAAATGCGGGTTTTCCCATTAAAAATCTTACCTCGTGTCGCTTTTCTCCACAACGACATATAATTAAAATATTTCGACCTATATAGTCCCAAAAATAATCACAACATCCTTCGAAAATCATTCAATCCTCGAAAATCCCAGAAATCACTATTTCGAGAAATTCTCCAAATTCCAAATTATACTTAATTATAGAATTTAATCATCTCCAAAAGGGCGGGTTATTACACTTTCTTGCTTAATTTAATGTCCAATGTGTTTCTTGATTCATCATGGTAAACCCCATATGATTTCTGGGTTTTAGCTTTTAATTTAATGATTTAATGTTAGGGATTAATATTATGCATGTAGAGTATTCACTGGAATATAGGTAACTAACACAAAAATCTTGGATAATCGAAATCTTGAATTGAATGATAGATATCTTAGGGTTCTTTGGATAAATTTGGAGAATTGGAATCACATGTAGAGGTTTTTGACACGTGTTTATGATATGAAAATTACTAACTTTGAACCCATATTTTATGCCCCAAAATATGATATGTTTATACTTGAAATCATGGTACAAAATTTAGGCTAAGGGTTTTGATTTATTCATATAAATTTTTGGATTTGGGGAAAGGAATTGATGTTAATATATTAAATTCATGACCCTAAGATGAGTAACTAAGTATTAAGGATTTTTTCATATGATTATACAATGTAATTAATAATTAGAATGTATCTTGGGAAGAAACCGAGAAATCCCCTATTGGAAAACTGTAGCAGATCTGGGCTTTTTCACATGTCTTAATTGATTCGGCCAAGAGGCCAATAGATTCAGTTATTTGGAAAATCGATTCGGCCAAAGGGAGAATCGATTCAACGTTGAGGAAGGTTTTGTTGGGATCGAGTTTACTTCTGGGCTAGTTTTTAAGGTCCATATGAGTTGGTGGGACGGTGTTTGGGTCAATGATGAATTTATTAAAAATGAAAATGTGGCACACATGGTAATTGGGAAATTATATTTAACTATATGTTCAAATAATCTTTTAAAGCAGAAGGGATTAATAATTAACTAAATGGTAAATTATTAACGGATGAATATTTGTGGACATCATGTGGGATACTTTAGGTAATTATAGAGTAATTAGCTACCCATATTATATGGAAATAATATTCATTTTTATTTATTTGTGTGGACGATACCAATGTTCATGGACGGTCCTATTGGCTTTGGGTTTCGCGCGTTCCAAACCGTATCTCATGTCACCACAAGTGGGTTAGGATTTATTTAGTTCATTTTATAGGTAATACATAGTAGGACTATCTATGAGACGCATGTGTAGATGTTAGGATACTTTGTCACTACTGGGTATGGGCCTTGAACCGGTGTAATGAGTGGGGACTGCCCCACTTATCTGTATTTTGTGATGTCTGACTTGGATAGAGATTCTTTAGAACCTGCTGATATATCACGGACTAGACACCACTGGTAGATTCCTCTGCGTGTCACATATATGAAAGATAATATATATAAATTACCTGAATTAAATGAGATTAATTAGTTTGTCTAAGAATGTAGACGGTAAATTTCATACCCATACTATGTTGTGCTTCATTGATGTTTATGTCACTTTAACGAGAAATATAAGACTGGGATATCTTGGGCATTGATAATTCAATATAGACAATTTTGTTTTAGAAATTGACGACCTCTAATGCGTTTAATATTAATTTGCCAAGGTTATCATATATTATTTCGGGATATATTTGAATGTGGGTAATATCACATTTAGATGATGGGTGTGATGTTAATCTCACGTGAGAGACAATAAGGGATATTTACTTTGAATCAACTATATATATTGGTATTTAAATTACATAAGTCAATTCTTGTAAATCTAGTGTGCTGACCCAAATTAAATTTTTTTCTCCCCCAAGTGCTCTTAGATAGGGATAGCACGATTTTTGACATATCAGCCTTGCGGCCTCCTTTAGCTCCATCATTTCCCAGACTTGTGGATTCGTTTAGGTGCTATTCATCTTCACTTTATTTTTTTTTCATTTGGGATATTTGTTTGGGCATAAGCCCAGAATTTATTTATATCATGTTGGTTTAAGATATTTAGTTTCGTGTTGGGTTTATCATACAATTGGTGCTTGATTAAATTTTCATTATTATTGGAGTAATGATTTGACGTCAATTATGGTATATTAATATATACTTTATGTGACATTAATTCTATGTATGCTTCTAATTGAGAAACAAGCCCTATCTTCGGCGTATCGTGTCTAGCCGACCTTTACGTTAGAAAATGGGGGATATTACAGTTGGTATCAGAGCATACAGGTGCTAGTGCCCTTAGGATCTGTGTTGCACTCATTACATCTACATTGCATACTTTGATATGTAGAGCCTATACTTAATGTTCATTGTATTTTTGTGATTGTACTAATTCGAACCTTATTTTCTTTCCGATGGTAAACGGACGAAGGGGTAGACTAGGCGCTTAGTCGCACCCACTATGTGTGAGGATGCTTAGCCAGAGCCACAACCATAGCCATAGGTCCCACCAGCCCAAAGTTGATCACTTCATTTGAGATCGCCATTATTATGACCCAGGAAGTTTCCACTTCCATGGAGACCATGCTCCAGCATTTCCCTAATGCCACTGGCTCAATAGTAGCCACCACCACTGGCACAGAGGGTTGCCATAACAATCCACGCATCGGGGTTAGTTTGGGATAGGTTAAGGGACGCCTTGGTGAAGGGATAACCTCTAAAGTTCTCAAATAGTTCAAATATTTTAGTGCAAAATCCGTTGGAAGAATGATATAGAGAGACGTCTATGGTAGAGAGCACACCAGCGTAAAAGTAGAAGTTAGATTCTTTTCGACTAGTGGAGGTTCCACTCCAGTGGTGGGAGTCTGTTGCAGAGAGGGATATCCTAACAATTAATGAGTTTTGGGAGAGATTTGAGGGGAAATATTTCCCCTAGGCTATGTAATCTGAGATGAGGAGTATATATATAGAGCTCAAGTCGGAGGGACATACCAAGGCTAAGTATGAGGAGGAGTTTACTACCCTTTCGTACTTTGCAAAGTAAGATGTGAATACTGAGCTAAGTAAGATCGACAGATTCATAGCTGGGTTAGCTTGGTACATTATGAAGGATCCTTTGGGGAACCTGACCTTTACCACATATAATTAGATGGTAAGCATTGGACATCTCCACTATCAGGATCACAGGGCCTTCTAGAAGAAAAAGGGAAAGAATCGACATGGGGCCGAGTCATCGAGCCAATAGGGAAAGATGAGTGGGGATATCGGATTCGAGACCCAAAATTTCAGGGGTACTTCGTCAACATATCAACATAAGAGATTCAGGGGTTTAGATGATCAGAATAGGTAGGGCCATCAGGCCCAGGGGCATTCGAGATAAGGCCAAAAGGGATATCAGCACAAAGGCCATCAGGGCCAAGTTCCGTAGGGTCGAGGCTAATAGATTCGTCAAGAAGGGAGGCACTCATTTCATGGGAATTGTTTCACTTACGAAGAGAGGGTCCATTCGTCGAGGTAGTGTCCTCTGGGTAATCAGGAAGCTGAGGAGTAGGGAAGTCAGAGGGGACATTGGGCGCCACAGGAACATTGCCCACCATTAGCAGATACAAATGTTGATGCATTAGCCCCACCAACGCCCATCGCCCCAACTCAAAGACTGTCACCACTACAATATGAACAAGTTTATCATGTTGCGCCTATAGAGGATCCAGTGCCAGCTGTGGCAGTTGCTCATTTTCTAAGAAATGTTTTTTCATGGCAGACTAGGATCATAAACATTGTTTTCTATATCGTACTACATATAGATTCACCGGTGGGTATAGGGGCACCCATAGGTTCAGTATGTTAGGGTGTATGGATTAAAATAGGCGGAATCACTTTTATAGCTAGCTTACTGGTACTTGGTATGCACGAGTACGATGTTATCTTAGGGATATATTGGTTAGCTAGCGATAAAGCATGTGTTGACCATTACAAGAGGTCCATCGCCTTCTCCATTACGAGGAAGGATATGTAAATGGTTGTGATGCCGCACCCTGGGTGGGTCGAGCATGCATTTATACTATATCGAGGGGGATACTTCTTTAGAGGTCATGGTGTCGCTATATTCCATCGCTCGAGTTAGTGAGTTTTCAGATATTTTTAGGGAGATCCCAGGGTTGCGACCTAGTCAGGAGATATCCTTTGTGATTGATTTGATTTCAGGAATGAGACCCATTGCACGTACACTGCATCAGATGGGTCCTCTAGAGATGAAGGAGTCGGGGGATCAAATTCAGCAGTTATTGGGACAGGGTTTCATTAGGAGTACTTCACCATAGGGTGGCCTAGTTTTTTTCATTAATAATAAGGACATCTCATTGCGAGTTTGTATCGACTACAGGGAGTGGAACAAGGTTATCAAATTCAATAAATATTAGTGGCCTCACATTAATGATTTGTTTGACCACCTGAAGGAGTTTCATACTTCTCTAAGATTCACTTGATATCGGGTTACCATCAGTTCAGAGTTCGGGAGCAAGACATCTCGATTATGACATTTTTGATAAGATATGGGTGGTATGAGTTTTTTGTTATGCCTTTTGGGCTAACCAATGCACCAATGATGTTTATGGATTTGATGAATCTGGTATTGAGAGATTATTTAGGTCAGTTCGTAATAGTGTTTATTGATGACATTTCGATTTATTCTTGAACTACAAAAGAGAACGCATATCATTTACGAGTAGTCGACAATACGGGACCACCAATTGTATACTAAGTTCGAGAAATAAAATTTTATGTTAAGATAGGTGCAATACTAAGAGGGCATATTAGTGGACTTGAGGAAGGTTTCTATAGTGATGGAGCGCAAATAACCCACTACACCCACCGAGGTACATAACTTTTTGGGACTAGTTGGGTACTACCGTTGATTCATTAAGGGGTCATCCCAGATAGTCAAGACCTTAAAAAATTTAATAATGAAGGGTGTGTCATTTATATGGGATGACGTGTGCCATCAGGCATTTGATGAGATGAAGACTAGATTGACTACAACATCGGTTCTGGCACTACCTCGGGTATGGATAAACTATAAGGTTATCACATACACATCATTGAGGGGACTTGGAGGGATTTTGATGGAAGTGGAAGGCCTCATAACTTATGCTTCACGAAAGATTAAGCCTGATGAGGGATATTAACCCACCCACAATTTGGAGTTAGCAATCATGGTATTTGCACTGCTAGTGTGGAGGCATTATCTCCCGAGGGAGAAGTTCTAACTATTCATATACCATAAGAGCCTATGACATTTGTTCATCCAGGGGGAGTTGAACATGTGGCAGAGTAAGTTGCTAGATTTTGTGAATGTCTACCAGTTCGACATTAAGTATCATACGGGGGAGGAGAATGTCGTATCGGTTGCTTTGAACTATAATTTGATGTTAAAGTTAGCAACATTTCGAAAGGCAAAGTTGAAATCACTTTGTGGGAAGGCGACTTGACACGTGCCTTTATGGTTGTTTTCATCATCACATCCGAGATATTATTCGGGTGGTGAAGGTAGAAGCAGGAGATCCTCTTTTCCAGGAGCGAGTTACACAGTTATTAGCTGAAGAAGCAGATCATTATTATATTGGACCGGATGGTGGATAGAGATTTCAGGGTATATTAGTTGTTCTAAATGATGAGGAGTTTAGGTGAGCCATTATGTATGAGGCTCAAGGTTCATGCTTTATGTTACATCCTGGAGGGGATAAGATGTACCACAACATGCCATGTCAGTATTGGTGGGCCAGGATGAAGAGGAACATAAAATATTTTATGTCTAAATGTGCTATGTGTCAACTGGTGAATGTGGACCATCAATGTCCTGCGGGTGTATTACACCCTTTGGATATACCAATATGTAAATGGGTGATTATATCCATGGACATCATCACTAGGCTACCTACATCACACAGATAGCACGATTCCATTTGGGTGATCATCTACAGATTGACAAAGGTGAATCATTTTTTACCAGTCTAGATAGACTACGTCTCTGAGTTGTATGCTATAATTTTCCTCATAGATATTGTAAATTTTCATGGGGTATCGCTCAACATTGTTTCAGATAGGGACATGACGTTTATGTCTCAATTTTGGAGGAGCTTTCAGCAAGCTTTGGGGGTAGAGTTCATATTGAGCACCTCATATCATGCTCAAAATGATGATTAAATGGAGATGGTGAACTTGATGTTGGAGTACATGTTACGGATGTGCATTTTAGATTTTAAGGGGAGGTGGGAGCATTATTTGACTTTCATGGAGTTTGCATGCAAAATTAGCTACCAGATCATGATTGGAATGGCACAATTTGAGGCTCTTTATGAAATATCTTTTTGTTCATGTTCATGCTTAGGCTTGTTGCATATGGAGGAGAAAAATTTACTTGGGGCCGAATTTCATTCAGGACACCTCAGTGAACGTAGAAATGATTCTAGCTAGGATGCGAATTACCCGCGATAATCAAAAGCTCTACGTTGATGCGGCTTGGAGGAACTTAGACATTGATGTTGGGGATCAGGTATTGATTAAAGTGTCTCACATAAAGGAAGTTATGAGTTTGGGAAGAAAGGTAATCTAGATCCCCAATACATGGGACCATTCCCCATTATTAAGAGAATTGGGACCGTTCTATATTGGTTAGGACTACCGGATCATTTGTAATGGATGCACAATGACTTTCACATATCTGCAATGCGAATATTCCTTAGAGATGAGATAGCATACCCGCATATTGATATTGATGAGATAGAGCTCCATTCAAACGCTACTTATGAGGAGAGACATATAGACATTCTGGACCATCGAGAGCACCGACTTGTATCCAAGGTTATTCCTTTAGTTCGGGTGTAGTAGGGACACCATCAGGTGGACGAGTTGACTTGGGAGAAGGAGGACGACATGCTCAGGAAATGTCATGAGCTCTTCAAGGTAGGTACATACTCTTATAGATTTCGAGGATGGAATCCCGTTGTTAAAGGGGAGAATGGAATACCCCATATTTTTCTAGAATAAATAAAATAATATTTTTGGAATAAAATATTTTTTTTTGGAAATTGAATTAAATTTGTGAATTTAATTTATCAATTGCGAACAAGTAATTTTTTATTATGTCATAATCAAGTGTGGTTGATTTTTTTATGTTATGCTAATAAGTATAATAGAAAATAATTGCATGTGTAGTAGAAAATATTTAAATGATGTGTGATGAAATTATAAAAATAATCGTGGAAAAAAATAATTGGGATTCATTTCGGAAAGTGATATGGGCTCGTTTAGATGTTTAAAACCTTTAGAAATGTCCCTGGGGTATATATATGTTGGGAGACTTTGGGGCTAGTCTAATTATGGGTTCGGGCCTATTTAGGGGTCCAAAACTTGGGAAATAAACCCAACTCGAGATTTGAGACTAATAAAAGACTAAGGTAAATATTAACACTCCCCACACTTAATCAAATATCGAGCGTTAATTGCCCCACCTCAATAAAGAAGAGAATTCAAAAGGGAATTCATCAACTGCATATCTAAGAAATAATTGTTTTGTTTAATTTAATGTTCAATGTGATTCTTGATTCATCGTAGTAAACCCTATATGATTTATAGGTTTTAGTTTTTAATTTGATTGTTTAATGTTTGGGATTAATCTGATGAATGTAGAAGATTAATCGAAACATAGTTTGCTAACCTAGAAATCAAGGATAATTGAAATTTTGAATTGGATGATAGATGCCATTGGGTCCTTGGGATAAATTTGGAGAATTGGAATCACATGTAGAGGTTTTTGACGCATGTTTATGATCTGGAAATTAGTGACTTTCAACCCATATACTATTCCACAAAATCTAATTTGTTTATAGTTGAAATCATGGTAGAGAGTTTGGGCTAAGGGTTTTGATTTATTCATGTAAAATTTGGGATTTGGGGGAAGGAATTTATGTTAATATATGAAATTCATGTGTCTAAGATGAGTAACTAGATAGTAGGGACTTGTCCATATAAATATACAAAGAAATTAACAATTAGAATGGATATAGGGAAGAAACAAAGAACTTTCGTATTGGAAAATGTAGCGGATCTATGCTTCGGCCCATTTTCGGATCGATTCGTCCAAGAGGCAAATCAATTCGATTGTTGGGAGAATCGATTCGGCCCCTGAGGCTGATGGAGTTGGGATAGGGGTTATTTCTGGGGTATTTTTTAAGTCAATAAAGGTTGGTGGGACGGTGTTTGCATCAACGATGATTTTTTAAAAATGAAAATGCCTCACACAAATTAATTGGGTAATTATATTTAACTAAATGGTTAAATAATATTTTAATGAATAAGGGACTTTAATTAACTGGATGGCCACTTATTAATGGATGAATATTTGTGGCCATCATATGTGATACTTTAGGTAATTATAGAGTAACTAACTATACATATTATATGGGAAGAATATGCGTTTATATTTAAATGTGTGGACATACAAATGTTCGTGGACAGTCCTATTGGCTTAGGGTTTGGCACATTCGGGACCGTAGCAAATGTCAGCACAGATGGACAAGGCATTGTGTAGGTCATTTTATAACTATTACGTAGCTGCTCCATCTATGAGAATCAGGTGTAGATGTTGGTATCCTTTGTCACCGCTAGGTATGGGAAGTGAACTGGTGTACTGTGTAGGGACCACCCCACTAATGTGTCTTTTCTGATGCCTGACTTGGATAGAGATTCCTTCTGGACTTGTCGATATAGCACGGATGAGACACCATTAGTAGATGCCTTGGAGTGTCGCATATATGAAAGGAGATGTATATAAATTACCAGAATTAAATGAGAATAATTAATTTGTCTAAGAATGTAGACAATAAATTACAGACCCATAATGTTATGCATAATAGATGTTTATGTCACTTTGAAAACATATATAGGACTAGGATATCTTAGGTATTTATAATTGAATATGAAAGGGTTTTTTTAGCAATTTACTATAGCTAATGCATTTAATATTAAACTGCCAAAGTTTCATATGTTATTTCGGGATAAGTTTGGATGCAGGTTATATCACATTTAGATGAGGGGTCAGATGTTAATCACATGTGAGTGATGATGGGGGATATTTACTTTGAATCGATTGTATTTATTTTACATTAAATTAAATAAGTTAATTCTTGCAACTCTTGGGCACTGACCCAAATTAAAAGGTTTTTTCCCCCTAAGTGCTCCTAGATAAGGATAAGAGGACTGTGGACGTATCAGCCTTGCAGTCTCCATTTTCTCATTAGATTTTCTAGACTTTTTGATTCTAGTTTATTTGTTAGTCAGCTTCAATTTATTTATTTCATTTAGGATATTTGTTTGGGCATAAACCCGGGATTTATTTACTTCATGTCAGTTTGAGATATTTACTTTTTTGTTGGATTTATCATATGATTGGTTCTTGATTGTATTTTCATTATTATTAGATTATTGATTTAAACTCAATTACGATCTATTAATATGTGCTTTAGATCCGATTGATGTTAAGAATGGTTCTAGTTGGAAAAAAAAGCATCTTCGGTGTATCATGTTAGGCCAACCTTTACGTGAGAAAATGGGGATTGCTACACTCTAAAGATAAACATAAAACAAACCCTAATCCTAACTGTGTTCTAAAGAGGGACCTTCAATTTCACCCATTTGACTATGTCACTTGATTGCACTCTCATTATCGCAATAAATATAAACATTAGACTGACAAACACACTGATCATGTAACATTTTCTTAACCCACACTAATTGAGCATAACATGCACCAGCAACAACATATTCAGACTCAAACATAAATAAAGTAACACTAACTTGCTTTTTACTAGACCATCCAACTAAATTATGTCCTAAATAAAAGCAACCACCAGAAGTGTAAGAACAATCATTAGTTCTACTGCCCCAATATGAATCTGAGTACATAATTATCTCAAAAGTATATTCATTGGAATACCAAAGTCCATACTCAATTGTACCGTTCAAATATTTTATAATATTTTCGTTACAAGTGAGATGAGACTCTTTAGGATCGGATTAAAATCGTGCACAAATGTAGACAACATAAGGGATATTACATCAATACGAAGTCAGATAATGTAAACTACCTTCTATACAGTGACATAAAGTGGTGTCAACGGCATTTCCATGTTCATCTTTGGTTAACTTAGTCTTAATTTCCATAGGTGTGGAAGATTTTTTAGCATTTTCAAGTCCAAATTTAGTTATCAAGTCTTTAACATACTTAGATTGTGAAATAAATAGTCCATCATCATATTTTTTAACTTGAAGAGATAAAAAAATATTATAACTCCCCCATAAGTGACATTTTAAACTCAGTACTCATGGCATTGGAAAAACAATCCACTTCTTTTTTAGAAGTAAAACGGAAAATAATATCATCAACATATATGTGTGCAATCACAACATCTTTATTAGTTTTCTTAATGAATAACATCTTACTAGTGCGATCTCTAACAAAACAATGATGAGATAAAAAGGTAGGCAATCACTCATACCATGCACAAGGAACTTATTTTAATCCATATATGGCCTTATGAAGTCTGTATACATGGTTAAGCTTATGTGGGTCATGAAATCCTTTTGGTTGTTCGGTATATACCCACTCAGATAGAATGCCATTTAAAAATTATATTTAACGTCCATTTAAAAAGTTAAAAATGTAAATGACAAGACATAGCCAGAAGTAATCTCACTGATTCGAGAGGAGTCACCAGAGAAAAAGTCTTGCCACAGTCTATTCTTTCTATTTGTGAGTACCCCTTGGCAACGATCCTTGATTTTTTTCGAAGGACTATGCCTTTCTCATTGGTATTTTTTTTAATCCATTTTTTCCCGATGACCTTGATATGCTTGGGCCTCGGGACTAGATACCATAGGTCATCATCCTTAAATTGAGACATACCATACTGTGTCGCATCAAACCAATATTCATTAACTGATTTTGGTTCCTGGGAGACAAAAGAAGCCAAGTGATTCACTTGACGTAATGTCCCTAACCTTATTGTGAGGGGATTAAAAAATTTCCCCAACCTGGCATAACCCACAAATAGTGTTTGAACATTTCTTTAATCTCGATAAGTCTCTAACCCACTTTTTTATGGCTAACTGACTCATGGTATCGAAATTAATACAAACAAACCTAATATTCAAAAAGTCAGATTCATAATAGACGGTTAACCCATAAGAGATAGAACCACTTTCTTTATAGCAGTTATCTATGGTGTGGGTGCCCTTAATATACTCATCTCCGGGCTTGGTTAAAATATCTTTGCTGTTTTTAAAAAAAAATTACAGGGCAGCCATCATCACGGAATTGACGATAGAGAGCAAGTTAACACTTAAACCTTGGAATAATAAAACCTCATTTACATAAAGTAATCCATCCTCATTGAGGATGACTTTTCCAATTATATGGAAAGTCTTACCATTCTTAAAGTTTATGTTACCACCATTATAGAAGATAACACCTTTAAGTCCAGCAATATCCCCGGTCATATGACGCGAACATCCACTATATAAGAACCAACCAACATTTTGTAATTCAGAGCATAAGGTTGTTAATATAGTAAAATAATTTAATTTAAAAAAATCTAGTTGGGGTCTTTGACCACAACTCTTGATACAAATAGGCATGGTTTTTAAAGCCTTTTGTGCATTTTTGAATCCCGGATGGGATTTTTCCTCTGCAATTTTTTTCTTTATTAGTCTAAGGTCTAGGGTTATTAAAGGAATAATTCCAATATTATTATTGGTGTTGTGCCTATGAAAATAAGTATATATCTTCACTTTTCGGTTAAAAACTCTAAAATGAGTATCCTCTCAACGATAGCTAAGGCATTACCAATTTTGGTAAACAAAAACATCACATAGATTACAATAACAATTAGGATTTGGTTGTTATCACAAGCAACTAGATTTCTAAGATTTCATCCACCGAAGTCATATCTGGGAGATGAATTATTACTTAACAGGGGTGGGGTGTACTTTGGAATGTTAGTATACAAAATAGGTGGATATTTGACACCAACATTGTTTTGAAAACTAGTTTCATTTAAAACTTGTTTTCCCTTATTCAATGTTGAATTATTAAAATTTGTCTTATTTGGGTACTATCCTCAAACAAAACTGTAAGTCTAATACAAGGATTACATCAAAATGTTCCTTAAAACCCTAACCAAATGTATTCCCATCATATTTTTAAGAATCCAAAAGCTTGTCTAAATTAAAATCCTCTTTTTCACTTTTCCTAACTTTTTAAATGTGTTGGCACACACTTCTTTAGAATTTTTAAATTCAACAAATGTAGCCTTATATCTTCGTTCAAAAATAAAAACCTTTTCATGAACATATTTTTGTTTTTCAAAATTGATTCTTTCTTTTTTAAAATTTCATTTGATGTTTATCACCTCCAGATCTATTTTTTGAACTATCCTATACTGATTTTATAATGTTTCATTAAGTGACTTAACTAAGTTAGATAAATCTTGTCAGGTTTTTGGAATCGTTATAAACATTTATGCATAATCACCATAGCTAACAAATTTGTCATCCAAAATTATTTCATTGTTGGTGTGTGATGTGTCACTAGTTCGATTTCTATCAGAAACAATATCATTAAGACACACAATACGTTTTTTAATCTAAGGAAGAAGTTTAGTCATTCAAAAAGGTTTGACAAGGTAATAATGATTTAGAATATTCAATTAAATCTAAAATATCATCACATTCTTCTTCTTCATCAGAATCAGTTTGGCCATCAAGAGATATACTACTACAACAATCATACACATTACCAAAAATGCAAGACATAGTGACTCATAATTATCCTCATCATATTCTATTTAGAATCATAAGAGTCATTTGTGACAACCCGCCTAATAAAATACCGGGCGATCACTCCTATATCAAATTAAAACATGAGTCGCATATGGATCATTCTTAGCGTCACTGTCGAAAATCTATTTTTATTACTTATAACCTATTAGGCTGGCATCAAAATTTGACTTAACTAATCTTTTTAAATAACTACCCACTTGAAACATTCACACAATTTATTTAAATGAAACTGAAATGAAATAAAATAACCGAACACTCGATTTAAACATCATACAACCAAATCGAATGCCGCACTAAAAGGCGAAAAAGAATAAATAAATGCAATTGGGCCATTGGCCCGAATATTTATACAGTACCTCATATCTAGAGTACATGAATAGAAGCGTCTACGATAAACTTGCATGCATCCACAGCTGCTGCAGCAGACGACTGATTTGAAGGCTGTGTCATCCAGGCGTCCCTGTGTCTGGACACCTATATAATATATATATAGAAAAAAAAAGGAAAATATAGAAATGGGTCAGAGCCCGAGTTTTGAAAATATTTAACAAGTTCATAAATGCTTTATTTTTAAAAATAGATTTTATCACATATTTAAATTTGGTATCGCACTCCCATGAGATACCCCTCACCTCTCTTCTAATAGTGCACACCTAGCGCATCCTAACACAATACCCTAGTCAAGCTACCCCGCCTAACTAGTCTGTTACCCATCTTCTAACAACCCTAGTTATCCCAAATACTAAGGGCTAAACTTCTCCCCAGTATCAACAGTATGCCATGTTCGTGGGTGGGGTGTCTCGCAGAGCGAAATCCAAACAAGGAACCCCTCATATACACTACTACATGGCAAGGTCGATCGTCGAGATCCTTTAGACCCTCAGTACACAACATATATACATATTATATGATGATATACAACTTACAGTACACATCTGGATCTATCTCCCAGACTGAGATTTACTTTATATTCATCTTTATAATACACATCCGAATCTATCTCCCAAACTGAGGATATTCTTTTTTTCACTTTTAATAATACACATCCGGATCTATCTCCCGGACTGAGAATCTCTTTACTCTCCTCGAGATATATATTACCTTGTTCTCATGCACAAGTAATATACTATATACACAAGCATAATAACCATCCCAATGAGCTATAACTTGAGGATGCGGTCTCATAGTGCCGATCCAAAATCCGGGTTTACTCAATATACCACGGTACCAAGCCAGACTCTCTCAATGGTCATGGTAAACATATACACAACGGTGGAGGCGGTCATGTTCCCCCTGCAAGTGGAATCACATAAATCGCACTCTAACGCGGGACAATAATTACCTGGGGAATACTCACCCTGCTCCTCGAGCCGGGGGATTCACCCACATCGCGCAACCTCCCTGGATCGCACTAGAGAATATATATAATCTGGTTGTTCCAACCCCATACTCAAAGGGGAAGCCCGTGGAAACCAGCCTCTAAACACACATATACCGTCACATATAGATACATATGTATTCGTATCATAATATATACACTTTAATCACATAGTATATATATACACTATATATATTACTCCTCGAATATATATATATATATATATATATATATATATATATATATATATAAACTGCCATAATTGCCAATTACACATAGTGATGACCAATAATCCCAAAGTATTCCCTCACTATGATAAATAAATACCTTATTCTCATTTAAGTATTTAGCGGGTATCTCCAAATATATCAATTTACATTAACTAAATAAGTATATTCTCCAATTCATCCTAATAATCTCGTAGGATTCACTCATGCATAATCAACATAATTACGTTTTCCCACACGTATGATCATACACGCCAAAATATCCACTGAAACTATCCCAATTGATATTCATCCCTGAATACCCTTGAATTAAATATGTTGTGGATTTCCTTCCCACAAACCCAAAGACTACATCTCATCCAAACAATCATTTAGAGGTCCCCAGCCTATTTGAGGAACCCCAACCTCCTTATTTCTCAATTATTCTATTTTCCTCGAAAATACAATTTTAGTGTCACACACATAAAACACTCACTTGGTTCCTATAGATTCCCTCCATTGGATGTCTATTTACTCTTAAAAGATTACTTAATTCCTTTATGGAATAATCTAGAATTAATCTAAAATTAGAATTCATCTCATCCAATCTACTCTAGGAAAAATTGCCAAACTTCCTGAAGGGTCGAACGATCGACCCATGGCCCTCGATTGATCGATGGTTCGATCGATCGATCCTCTACCCTCGATCGATCGATCACGTCGGACAGCTTCTTGTCTGAGAAGCTGTTTCGGCCATTAAAACTTCTCCCAAGCTGTTTCGCTCCCAACAACCTTCAACCTCAACCAATAACATCTACACATATAACAAGGGTTCTAAAAATCCTTGAACCCGAAACTAACAACTAATTTCGATTAAATCCAAAGTTTCTCGAATTGTAAAATTATTGGGGTTTATTCTTTTTAACTCCAGAAAACCCGTTTTATCCACTAAAACCCAACCCAAAATCTTTAGGCTTTATTATTACCAAACTACGATATGAGATTTATGCTCAAAAGTAAATAAAGTAAGTAAACACTTGCCTCGTGGATAAAATCTGACGATCCCGAGTCAAGTCTGGTGGAGTTTGGCTCGAAATCTCCCTTTTCTATTTATTTTTTCTTCCTTCCTCTCTCTTCTCTCTTTTCTTTCTCTTTTCGCCCCTCTCCCTCCTTATATAGGGGGGAAAAGGGTTTATACCATTTAAAACCCAAAAATGACTCGTTTACTCAATTACGAGTTCCTTTTCACTCTAAAAATTCCTGAAACTCAATTTGGACCATCGAACACTCTTTTCTGACTATCTCGGTCATTCCGAGACTCATCGCGCAATCAAAATTTCCATCCGAGGTACTTGACCGCAACCCCCTATTTTGACCCAATACATCTCAACGCGGGTCTTCCAATTAAAACCTTACCTTTTGTCTCTTTACTCAACGGCGACATATAATTAAAATACTACGAGATTTTTAGTTAATACCAAAATTAAATACATCACCCATCGAAAATCATCTAATCCTTAAAAATTCAAAAAATTACTATTCTGAGAAATTCCTCAAAATTTCAATTTACACCCAATTATGGAATTTAATTTTCCCCAAAAGTATGGGTTGTTACATACTCCCCCCTTATAATGGAATTTCATCCTTGAAATTCAGATATAACCTACACCACCAACCTAGGATTACAAATTCCACTACGTCTTTGTATCCCCAAAATCAAAAGGTGCTAACTCGATGATCCCGTACCATATTCCACCTATCTTAAGGTGTACTCAAACATACTAGCTTCACCACAAGCTCATCCAAATTTCTATATGCTAACGTACAACAACGACGCGTTACTCATATTGCTTCTATAATTTCCAATAAGAGAAAAGAGTCTATAACTCCCACTCTAACGTCTCGAAAAGCCGATACTCTTGCTTATCATCTACTTCCAACAGTTCTCTCACTTATCTCGGGCGTGCTACCTCTTATTGACCCTTTTACAATTGGATTATCGCATACCTCTCATGACATTCAATCCAACACACTCCAAATCCATTCGTGACTGCCTCCCGGCATAAACTTCAACTTTATACACTAAGCCTTTTTTATTTCAAGAAGTATATAAAATCAAATTACTAAGGTGCCCATACAACTTTTTAACCCGTGAGCATCTGCACAACCATTGTAAACGTTCAACACGTGACACTCTCTCTAAATAAGGGCCTCATTTCCTCAGTGTAATTGAAAGAGTTCGCGCTTGCGTTCAATTAAGAAATAATATAATAAATACCATTTTTAACCCAAATTAACCCTAGGCATGCAACTAGGTGTGATTGAGACAATATGAAATCATGCACAAGATATTCAACACACAAAGTTTAAGGAAAAATCCCCCACAGGGGCAAAACCATTTGTATATCACTATAATTTGTAAAAGATGGTTTACAATTGGATTACAATGAAATACAGGTTGACTAAGAATTACCCTCGGGTATCGGATTCTGTAGTCGCGGCTGGAATATCCCTTTCCAGTAGGGTTGGCGGCTGGAACTATCCCTGTCCAGTAGGGCAGCAATGAAGAGGAAGAAGCGGTCCACTTCACAAGGGTTGAACAACAGCAATGGTGTTCTTGGGTTACCAAACTTTGATTCACATAGATATGGAAGATGTGTGAATCTAGAAACCTAGAATCATAAGACTCAATAGGTGAAGACTTTTAGGGTTGATATTGTGGGAAAGTCTTGATAAAACCAGCTGCTGATCGTGGTTTAAATAAGGGATCGAAAACCCTAAAAAATCTGCTGCACGATCTGGCAGTGATTATCCTCGTCGGATCGGTCCGGTCGATTAGGCGGATCGGTCCGGTTAAGTCGGATCGGTTCTTTTTCTGAATCCGGATCGATCTGGTTGGCATCGGATCGGTCTGGGACTTTTTGCCTTCATCGGTTCGCTATGGATCCGGGGTATACTGGCTTCACCTCAGCAAGCGGATCGGTCCGGTACCTTTAGCCGGATCGGTCCGGTGAACCGGATCGGTTCTATTATCTGGACCGGATCGGTCCGGTCTTTTCCCTTGATTTCTTTTCTCCTTTTGATATTCGAATCCGTTGATGAGCATATGATTCTTGAATTTCCTCTACGGTGTAACGGTGTACGACATATAAAATGCTAATGGACAAAAATGTCCTTACAAATCTCCCCCTATGTCTATGCCGGTACATACATAAAAACAAACATCCGAATTATCAATCATAAATAATTGCCTATACAAATCTACCCTTCCATGAACCCAAAATTGAAAGAGTACAAGTGAATAAGACCGCATCGTTTGATCTTCAAATCTTCAGGAATCTGAAATCTTTTCTCATCAGGGTGTGCAATTCAGTTATCAAAGTAGTACCTACACACATGAGACAAAGCAAAATACCAAGTGACATATCGAGTTTGAAATGAGATAAACATAAGCAATATATACCAGATTTATGATGAACCTCAAATTTCAAAACTCCCCCATAATTCATTCTCCCCTTTTTTATGATGTCCCCAAATAGACAAATGAGATAAATAAATTAAGCAATCAAGAACCGGGGTGACACAAGGCATATAATCACACCATGAATGAACATAAAACAACCAAGTCGGTGATGGCGTAAATGAATGGGTGTGATCAAAATTCGATAGGAAAATCAAAGCATTCAAACATGACATATGTGCATGATGAATATTGGATATTCCTAACGAATGAACTCAAATGCTTCCTTTGGTGTAAAAGATTGGAAATATAAGACATTGACTATATCAAATCTACAAATCAAAACTCAAAGTGATTTCTACACCAATAACGTCCAAAATGATTTTCATGCTTTTTCAGGACTTTTAAGGAAGTGCAAACCCGTTTTTCAATCTCCAACCAAACTCCCTCAGATTTATATTTTTAATAGAGGTATACTAAATTCTCAAACTTTGGAGATTTGATGGTGAAAACCTATATGGCCCATATTTGGCATGAAATGCTTTTTATTGCCTTATCAATTTTTTTTCGGGCTCTTTTAACCTCTTAGGACCTAGGATATTAAAATTCCTCCATTTTTTAGGTCCTTTGTAACGGTGGCTTTTGCGCAAAGGATAAGAATAAACTTTCGCAGCCCCTCCCCATTATGAAAATGTACACACAGTCTCACCAAAACGGTTTTTACATGCAATCCAATCTTGTCAAGTTTTATCGCATTTTATACATTGTATAGACAGGATTGAGATGGAAACACTCAAGCCAATATGAGATTGACAAGTGCAACAATCAAATATAGCCGTGCATGTGTGCAATAAAGGATATAGGAGTCAAGCATGTAGGAAATATCACTAATTACATCTCAAGAACTCCAATCAATGTTAAGCACATGGATGAAATGATGTAGCCTCTCAAATCTCTATCAAACAGTCACATGGATATATGGAATGAAGTTTTGACTTGGCTATCTTAAATGCTCATCCATAAAATTTTTTTTATCAAAATAAAATATTTTTGAGTTTTTCTAAAAAGAAATTCTTTTTGTATTTTTCAAAGAATAATAACAAAGAATACATAAAAGCTGTACTACAAAGCTATGATACATATAAACAGACTAGCAATAGGAAGCATATGATATGAACATGAAGAAGCATCCTATTCTAGACATAGACCAACCCTTCAGTCAACTGTGAAAATCCCCAAAGACTTCCTAAGACTCTCAAATATAAGGGAATCTAAAGGTTTCGTGAAAATATCGGCTAACTGACGGTTTGTAGGAACAAAACTCAGGGTTACGACCTTCTCCTCAACTAACTGACGTATAAAGTGCTCGCGTAACCTGATGTGCTTTGTGCGCAAATGTTAGACAGGATTGCGGGATATGTGTATCGCGCTCGTGTTATCACAGGAAATGGTCATGGTGTCCTGTGAAATCCCATAATCCTCCAACATTTGCTTCATCCAAATGAGTTGCGTGCAATAACTCCCGGAGGCGATGTACTCAGCCTCTGCAGTGGACAAAGAGATGGAGTTTTGCTTCTTGCTCAACCAAGAGACAAGAGAAGAACCAAAATAGAAACACCCACCAGAAGTGCTCCTACAACCATCTACGTCCCCAGCCCAATCAGCATCCGAATAGGCGGACAAACGGTCATCGGTATCAAAGGAATACCAAATACCGTATGAGAGAGTCCCACTCACATATTTGATAATACGTTTTAGAGCGAGTAAGTGTGACTCTTTAGGAGACGCCAGATAACGCGCACAGACTCCAAAACTAAAGGCAATGTCGGGACGACTAGCAGTCAAGTAGAGAAGACTGCCTATCATACTTCGATACAAGGTTTGCTCTACGTCCTTGCCTGAAGTGTCCTTACTAAGCTTGGTAGAGGTACTCATAGGTGTACGAGCATGCTTAGCGGAGTCTAAACCAAATTTCTTCACTAGGTCTCGAGCATACTTGGATTGGGAGATGAACATCCCATCCTCTAGCTGACGAACCTAGAGACCAAGGAAGAATGTAAGCTCACCAACCATGCTCATCTCAAACTCACTTTTCATCTCCTCCTCAAAGTGGTGATCATGCTGGGAGCATGTGGATCCAAAGAATATGTCGTCCACATAGACTTGGGCAACCAAGATAGCACCATCATCTCTCCTGACGAACAACGTCATATCAACTCCCCCTCTCTTGAAGCCACGGGCTAAGAGATAGGCAGTAAGCCTCTCGTACCAAGCACGGGGTGCTTGCTTCAAACCATACAAGGATTTCCTCAGATAGTAGACGTGATTAGGGTGCTTAGGGTCTTCAAACCCTTTTGGTTGTTCCACAAAAACCTCTTCCTGTAGAATGCCATTCAGAAAGGCACTCTTGACATCCATCTGATATACTTTGAAGTGCAGATGACATGCGATGGCGAGTAGTAAGCGGACGGACTCAAGCCTCGCAACAGGAGCAAATGTCTCCCCAAAGTCTACACCCTCTATCTATGTGTAGCCTTGAGCAACCAACCTAGCCTTGTTTCGGGTTATGGTACCATTTTCATCCATTTTATTCTTGAAAATCCACCGGGTACCAATAACATTAGTATCACTAGGTCGGGGGACAAGTTTCCAGATATTGTTCTTTTTAAACTGAAGCAACTCATCCTGCATAGCAGATATCCAGTGTTCATCTTTGAGTGCTTCTTTGTGATTCTTGGGCTCGACTTTGGACGTGTAGCAATGATGACTAACAACGTTCTCTAGTTGAGCACGAGTCTTGACCCCTAGAGTGGGATCGCCAACAATGGCTGAAGGATCATGACTCTTACGAACCCAATCAGGTGTGTCCCCTAACACAGGAATAGGGTCCACAGAGTGTGGGAAAGGAACAGGAAAATCACTGTCAGAACAATCCTCATCCTCACATTGAAGGTTGGGATCAATAACCGTCGGAGGTTCGTCATCTTGCACAGTGACGTTTATTGATTCCATAACCTTAGATCTCTTCAGGTTAAAAACCCGGTACGCTCTACTGTTTGGTGAATATCCTAGCAATATTCCCTCGTCGCTCCGGGAGTCAAACTTTCCTAATTGCTCTCTATCCCATAGGATGTAGCATTTACTCCCAAAAACACGAAAATATGCCAACTTGGGTTTCTTGCCAGTCCATAATTCATAAGGCGTCTTAAGAGTGTGTGGACGAAGATAAACCCTATTCACCATGTGGCATGCAGTAGACACTGCCTCTGCCCAAAATCTCCTAGAAATTTTACAACCTAGAAGCATAGATCTAGCCATATCTTGGATCGTTCAATTCTTCCTCTCAACAATCCCATTTTGCTGAGGAGTTCTCACAGCAGAAAACTCATGTTTGATCCCAAGGCTATCAGAGTATAAATCCACCTTTGCTTCCTTAAATTCGGTGTCGTTGTCACTACGTATTCTGTTAATAGTGACCCCGTGTTGATTTTGCAGGACACGACACTTGGTCGTTAAAAATTCTACAGCATCAGATTTCTCTCTTAGAAAACCTACAATAGAGTATCTAGAGAAATCGTCTACCATCACGAGAATGTATCTCTTACCACCTAGACTCTCCGTGCGAGTAGGACCCATAAGATCCATGTGAATCAACTCAAGAGCACTGGAGGTGGTAATGGAATTCAACTTCCTATGAGGACTACGGATTTGTTTTCCCAACTGACATGGTCCACAAATCATGGAAGTTGGCTTTCCAAGAGATGGTAAGCCACGTACTAGGTCCTTTTTGACTAAACGAGATAAGTCTCTAATGTTCATGTGACCTAGACGTTGGTGCCACAGATCCATAGGAGTGATCGTGGCGCTGTTGCAAACAAGTGAGGATGTGGGCTCAGTCCCATAGCAGTTATCCTCTGTCCTCACCCCATGCACTAAAAGTTTACCGGCTTGATTATAGACCTTACAAGCTTCCTGGTCAAACTTTACTGCAAAGTCATCGTCGCACAGCTGGCTGATGTTAATAAGGTTTGCTTTCAAACCTTTGACGTACAGCACGTTCTCTAGCTTGGGAAATCCTGGTAAATCTACTGTACCTCGTCCAACTATGCTAGATTTGCTCCCATCTACAAAGGTGACTCTCCCATCATTATAATCCTCAAGATGGGTAAAATATGAGGCATCACCTGTCATGTGTCTGGAGCAACCACCATCAAAATACCACTGTGAGGTATTATGGACTTTGAGAGCGACATGGACAACAAGGGCCTTTTTCTCTTTCTTCGGAACCGAAGCGTAGGTACCTTTTTGTATTCCCTTGTTGTTATTGGTTTTAGCCGGAATGCGGGGCGCATTCATTGATGGTAAGGTCATTCGTCGGAATTACTCCATCAAACTCTGTGAAGTGGCGGCTAGAAACTCAACACGCTCTCTCAGACTAGCAAACTCATCAGTCTGATGTGGTGGAGCAAACGTACGTCGTGTCCGACCCAACTTATAGCAATCATCCCTAAGGTGTCCATTTCTTTTGCAATGGGAGAAAAAGGGCACAGTATTAGGAGGATCTTGGATTGCTTTTCTTGGTCGAACTCTCCTTCTTGTTTTTTTATGACGGCCATAAGGAGTCGTAGTAAGCTCAGGAATTGGTCCGGGTGCAATTTGGGACGTGGAGGCACCATCAAAACCTATTCCTTGCCTGTCACCAAAACCTAAAGCAAGACCGAGGAGCATCTTTCCCATCTTCCCAGATTTGTCCTCGATTTGTGCCTTGACTTTCCTAGCTCTCTCAAGGTCATGAGTAAGCTGAGAAATAAGGGCTTCAAGTTTCTTTCGAGTCTCCAGGGAGGAATGAAGCTCACTCGAAAGACTAGCCACTTGTTTAGTCAAGTCCGGTTTCTCTTTCTCAAAACTGCTCTCTCTCTCTCTCTCTAAGCAAATTCTCTTTACTAAACCAGGCAGATTCTTTCTCTCTCATGGCGGTGCAGGTGGAGGACTCTCTCTCTCTCATCTTTCCTAACTTTTCTTCTAACGCGGTGATCCTAAGAACTAACGCCTTGTTACGTTTTTTAGTTTTGAAAGACTCATTATATAACTCGGCGTAGGCGCATTGAAGGCTACTCTCGTCCTCACTACCTTCATCATCTCCCTCACTCTCTTCGCTCTCGCTGTCGAGGTGTCCCTGTGAAGTAGCATCCTCATCGTCGTGAGATGCACTAGGAGTACTCACATGACTAGCCATGAACGCGGTGAAGTTACGCTCATGCGGTGACTCATCTCCCGAGGCCACATACTCGACCTCACTGTCGTCACTAAGGGTAGCATTTAGGACAGCTTTACCCTTTTCCCTATTCAGACGAGTGGCACACTCAAAGGCTCTGTGTCCCTTACCATCGCACTCAAAACACCTCTCACTGTCTTTAGGGGGTTCTTTGAAATCTTTCTTTTCAAACTTATTTTTCTGAAAATTCTTTTTATATTTGAAATTCCCATTTTTCTTAAATTTCAGAATTTTCTTGAAGTTTTTAGCAAAAAGTGCCAAATCATCTAGGTCAAACTCACATTCAGAATCAGAAGTTTCTATCTTTCTAGACGACTCGACTCTCTTTCTTGCCGACCCCTCACTTTTTATCTCTTGGGCTTTAAGGGCAATTCCCTTATCTTTTGACTTGGCAGATTTAGGAAACATGTCTATTTCATTAGTTTGTAAATCTCCTACCAGTTCTTCCAATTTTAGAGTATTTAAATTACCCAAGGAATTTAGCACAGTGACTTTAGGTATAAAACGCTTAGGAAGGGAACGAAGAATCTTTTTAACAACTCTATCATTTGGAATATGTTCACCAAGATTATAGCTAGTATTAACAATGTCAGAAAGCCTAGCATAAAATTCATCAAAACATTCATTTTCATGCATGGTGATGGTTTCAAATTGAGTTGTTAAATTTTGCAATTTTGACTCTTTAACAGCATTCGTTCCTTCATGGGTAAGTTGCAAAATATCCCATGCCTCTTTTGACGTGGTGCACGTCATTATGCATTTGAACTCATCAGGAGTGACAGACCCAGAAATAGCACTTAGACCCTTAGAGTTAAAAGATGACCATTTAAATTCATCATCAGTCCAAGTGATGTCAGGTTTCAAGTTGGTCACATTATAAACAGTCACGGTTGGAGGATTCCACCCTCGTTCAACCAAAATCCAGACATGTTCGTCAATGGCTTTTAAAGCCGACCTCATACGGGCTTTCCAATAGGCATAATTTGACCTGTCAAAAATAGGCATTTTATAATATGACTTCTCCATTTGAACACGCTCTTTTCAAAAATCAATTTAATTCAAAAATTGATATTTTTAGAAAAAATTTGCGAAAGTAAGGAATACGCAATAGAATGGCGTAACCTGCTCTGATACCAATTTGAAAGAGTTGGCACTTGCGTTCAATTAAGAAATAATATAATAAATACCATTTTTAACCCAAATTAACCTTAGGCATGCAACTAGGTGTGATTGAGACAATATGAAATCATGCACAAGATATTCAACACACAAAGTTTAAGGAAAAATCCCCCACAGGGGCAAAACCATTTGTATATCACTATAATTTGTAAAAGACGGTTTACAATCGGATTACAATGAAATACAGGTTGACTAAGAATTACCCTCGGGTATCGGATTCTGTAGTCGCGGCTGGAATATCCCTTTCCAGTAGGGTTGGCGGCTGGAACTATCCCTGTCGAGTAGGGCAGCAATGAAGAGGAAGAAGCGGTCCACTTCACAAGGGTTGAACAACAGCAATGGTGTTCTTGGGTTACCAAACTTTTATTCACATAGATATGGAAGATGTGTGAATCTAAAAACCTAGAATCATAAGACTCAATAGGTGAAGACTTTTAGGGTTGATATGCTCTGATAATCGTGGGAAAGTCTTGATAAAACCAACTGCTGATCGTGGTTTAAATAAGGGATCGAAAACCCTAAAAAATCTGCTGCACGATCTGGCAGTGATTATCCTCGCCGGATCGGTCCGGTCGATTAGGCGGATCGGTCCGGTTGAGTCGGATCGGTTCTTTTTCTGAATCCGGATCGGTCTGGTTGGCATCGGATCGGTCCGGGACTTTTTTCCTTCATCGGTTCGCTATGGATCCGGGGTATACTGGCTTCACCTCAGCAAGCGGATCGGTCCGGTACCTTTAGCCGGATCGGTCCGGTGAACCGGATCGGTTCTGTTATCTGGACCGGATCGGTCCGGTCTTTTCCCTTGATTTCTTTTCTCCTTTTGATATTAGGATCCGTTAATGAGCATATGATTCTTGAATTTCCTCAACGGTGTAACGGCGTACGACATATAAAATGCTAATGGACAAAAATGTCCTTACAGTAATACTCACGCATGGATCCTCCGAACCTGCAAAATTCAGTTCTCCTCAGGGTTAATCAACCAATCTTCTTGTGGTTTACTTCCCAAAAATTCTTCCTATATCGGCTCCACTAACTCTACTGAACTTACTCTCTAATAACCTAAGATCTAAGCATTGCCCCACCTACGCAAAACGAGTACACTCCTAAGTATATCCCTAGTGCCCAAGGCCTCTCTCAACTTCCGACATTTGCATGGTTTCATGTGTGGTACGTCTCACAAAGCGAAATCCAGACAAGGAACCCTCCTGTTACAGTACTCCCTCGCGTTTTCGGTCATCAAGATATAGAGACCTAAGGCACACCAGCGGGACGTACTAAATCCTACCTCGTTAACCTACAAATGCATTTCTACTATTCTATCCTCCAACCTGAGCGAAAAGGAAAATCTACTTAATCAGGGTGTCCGCTCTCTGCAACAGCATTACGATTATCATACCCAAAATATACTTCTTCCAAAGATTTCCTTTTCGTTAAGGCCTGGCTATAGTCCTAAAATTAATTTCTCTAAGTCCTACTTCACCCACCCACTTGTGATGAGAGGACCATTTTAGTGCTCCTCCATAGCACAATATTTCCAAAAGCATATCATCATCACATGCCTCATAGTCTTAGTGTTTCATCCACACTATATGACTTATTCATTAAATCAACATTCTCATATCCTATAACATCTCTCCACTCTCGACGTCGTTAAGGTTCATGCGCGGAGCATCTCGCAAAGCAAAATCTAAACAAGGAACCCTTCCAATACACTACTACTTAACTTTGTTGGTCATGGAGGTTCGTCAACTTCAAATACGCAATCGGGATAACCCCATCCCCTCTTTCAACAAGATGTGGTCTGAACTCCCAACTCTATCCAGGAGCCATACCACTAAGCGCTTGCACCACACTCAATCCTTGCGCAGACAATCATGAGCTTAAACTCACAGCTCAACAATTTCCTTGAATGACTTAATTGTCTCTAAAAGGACATCACACACTCAAATCATAATACTGAAACCTCTTCTTACCAGAGTTCCATCCATCCCTATTAACAAAGGCGAACTCAACATGTATCCAGGTGAGGCATCGCAATAATAACCTGTTCCTCCCTGGAACTGCGGACACGATAGTCTTACCATCATTATCCTGCTATCGCTCCGAACAATAAATAACATACTATAATCATGATATTACCATACTCGTATAACACATATAAAATGAGTAGTACAAGATAGATATATATTTAAAATATCAACTCCCACTTTTATAGGAATTGAAGGAAAATAGAATTCCGCTACTACGGAAAAACACATAGACATACATGATATAATGTTATCGATACCGCCACAAAACTCAAATTACACACACGAGTCTGGGATAATAAAATACCATGACTTTATCTAGCCATGCCAATTATACCACTCCCTTCTGAGGTTAAACTCATAACAACAACTTTGCCTTTATCTACTGCAAATGGTTTTTAGACCTGGTACACTTTCCCAAACTGAACCAAAATTACCTTAATCAGTGCCCCATCTGGGCACCTTACTCTTGCCCCTTGACTCTCTCACTGGTCAATGAATAAACTTATTGTTTTATACTCCACATTACAACATTTCGCATCTCGGGTCACCCTGACCCTTTTAGGGTTATCAATATCTTAGACTCCATAGCCACGATCCCGATAATCACTTTATTTATCCCCTTAACTTATTGGTTAAAAGGGAACTCCATTACCTTCCTCAACAACCCTGTTTCAGTAAATTTACCCTGGTGGATGTACACCAATGGGGTCCATAAACACACCCACATTCTCTGCAAGTGTTAGCAACACTTCTCTAGCGAGCCTATCATTCGTCGAAAGGACTCTCCAGCATTGTACCTACCTCACATCGGTACAAGGTTCACTTCTCCATATTACTCTTTATTCACTGTCGGCCTCTGGCTGATCCTTATGTGAATAATTCTGAAACGATATTATCTTCCTAATCAACCAAAGGAACTCGCGATTAAAATCGTCCGTAAAAATTCATCTATGAGAAAAACATCATGCTCTCCCATATGTGGTGACCAATATCTTCACTACAACAACATTGTTCCTACAAGTGAAAAATTTTCCTCAAATTTTCACATCTGGGTGTTTCCCACACCCTTCTCTAAGCCAAAGCTCCCGAGCCTTCTACTTCCACTAGGCAGTGCTACACTTACTTGCACAACCTAACTTCAAAGTATGGTCCTTATCAAAGACCATTTTTTGAACCCTTAGCTTCAGTGGGAAAACTTCAACTTTAGTATCACTTTCTACTATGGCGGTACTGCGGTACTCATAACTACTATTCTTTAGTAGTCACTGCCATAATTCTTAGCAAACACCACAAAGGGAGTGACCTCTATAGCGGTCCTAGTTACCAACTTCCACCAGATTCTCCAGCTAGGCCTAGCCTCCTACTTCCCTCCTTGCCCCGCACACGAATCTCTAACGAGCGCGCAAAAGATTTCCATAATCTTATACTATGGCAGGAGAACAAAATCTCACAAGAGAAATCAATAATCCTAATCCTGAGGCTCTATATCAAATCGAGAACAACGCTGAAAGAGTAGTACGTCCGCACATATTCCTAAGGACATTAGAACATGATGCTCTGATACCATCTGTGACAACCCTCCTAATAAAATACCAGGTGATCACTCCTATATCAAATTAAAACAGGAGTCGCATATGGATCATTCTTAGCATCACTATTGAAAATCCATTTTTATTACTAATAACCTATTAGGTTGGCGTCAAAATTTTATTTAACTAATCTTTTTAAACAACAACCCACTTGAATCATTCACACAGTTTATATAAATGAAACTGAAATGAAATAAAATAACCGAACACTCGGTTTAAACATCATACAACCAAATTGAATTCCTCACTAAAAGGCGAAAAAGAATAAAGAAATGCAATTAGGCCATTGGCTCGAATATTTATACACTACCTCTTATCTAGAGTACAAGAATAGAAGCGTCTATGGTAAACTTGCATGCATCCCACAACTGCTGCAGCAGACGTCTGACTCGAAGGCTGTGTCATCCAGGCGTCCCTATGTCTGGACACCTATATAATCTATATAATAAAGGTGGAGGGATTTTTTTGTCTATACTAACTGATGGATGAGATTAAAAGTTGATTGATTTGGTTATTATCAACTCACGGCTGAGATTTAAACAATTAATGGACAAATTTGGTCTTAACGAGTGCAAAGAGCACAAGGCTCAAGAAAATGGGTGTACAAAGTATTGTCCATTCCCATAAGAGAAAAGTACAATTAGAACCATTTACCGTCTACCTCGGTCAGAAAACTAAAGTCGTCTACACACGTTAGAGTGCTGTCTATTCCAATATCTTTCTCACCTCTCACCTCTCACTACACAATCACCTATCTCTCTCAAATGTAAAAACAAACCATTTACATTTTTACCCTTATCAAGGAATTTTGTCTATAAGAATGGGGTTTGGGAGGGATTAATTTCGTCTCTTTCCATGTATGATCACGTCGGTCATACGGTTTTTCAATGTTTAATCCACATATGGGTTTTTAGCACAGATGCACAAACGGTGAGAGGTTTTACGACTATTATTACTGGGTTTGATGATCCCAGTATGTTTCCCCTCATTTAACATCTCCATATGTCGTTATCATTTTGATGATCTCCATGTGTCGGTTGTTTTTAAGTTATTAATCCATGGTCAGCGGTGAACGGAGTGACTCTCTTTTGTACGAGTACTATATTTACAAGTTTTTCAAGAGACATTTGGTTTTGATTTTTTTTTCTAATCTAACTTTGTTCGTTTAATTTTTGCAATTCTCACTCTTGGAGGCTAACCACCACTCATCAACTATGAAATATCCCATCTATCTCTTTCCATCTGAATCATTTTCTTTGTTTGTGACTTTTCTTGGGGTTAAAAAGGAGATTAATTGGTTAAAAAGGAGTTATAGTTTGACACCCTGCTTTATCTTTAAACTCTCATTAGTTTCTTGGGTTCATTGATATTGCGTTGGTTTTTTCAGATCCTCAAGTACATCACAACCACTGTTTTAAAGACAGGACAACACAATTGGGTTTGATTTTTCTGCATCGATTTATCTCCCACCCATGCTGTTTGATTGGGTTTGGATCTTGGGTTTCTTTGGCTCTAAATAGCAAGATCAACATTAAATAATCAGTTATCGAAGTTTGCAAGGAATGTAGTTCAATCATGCCCCATTACTGGACAAAGAACTCCCTGGGTCCATTATAGTCTAACCTTTGACATAAACATTTGTTTGTTTAATACTATTTCCTAAACTTAAAATACCTTAATAGAGTGTGTTTTGGTACTGAAAATAAATTTTTTTTTTGCAGGGAACATTGGCGTGTTCATTTTACTTTAGTTAAAAGAAAAAATATTTTTTCTTTTACTGTCAATTTAAAATGCAAACTTTTAGCTATGCTTTAGTAACTCTGATTTTTTATGGAAGATTTTATTATTTGGATGCAGTGCAGTTGTATTCCAAACTTTTAGTAATGCTTTGAACCATCTACTTTTTATTCTTATTCTATCATGAGACCCTCCACCTTATTCGATAATTCTTCTTTCGATCAAAAATTTAGTCCTAATATCATTTTCGTTCTATAATTAACAAAACTTTTAGGAAGGCCACGTTTGGAAAGTTACTCACGAAAAAGCTGAATCTCATCTTTTATAGGAAAGGTAAGTATCTTACCGGCATCACGGGTAGATAATTTTAGCTTTTACCTTAATCTCAAGAACTAGTAATTACAATTCATCTTTTCTATTTTATTAGTTTGCAATGAGAAGTCTAGGAAGTTTATTATGACTTTTCAATTCATCCGTTCAAAATGGATTAACTTTACTACCAATAATGAAGAAGATTATGAGTATAATATTAGTAATTTGTTTGATCAACTTTATTGACAATTTTATATGGAAGTACGAGTGCTTATGGTCAAGTGATTTTTTTTACCCCCAAACCCTACAAAATAAGAAAATCTCTGGCAAGTATATCATTGTGAATTACGGTATTATTGTACTTAATTATTTGAGAGATCCTTTTCATTTCTTTTGTTAAATCTCTGATTGCTTACAATAATTTTAAAAAGGTTATAAAAACATTGTTTTTTCTTCAAAAGCATTTTTGTAACTGTTTTAAAAATGTTCTTTTAAAAAATAATGTTTTCATAGTTGTTTTATAAATGATTTTTAAAAAAAATTAAAATTTTAAAACTATTTTTTGGAAAAAAAAACGTTTTTTAAAAATGATTTATTTTAACATTTTTTTAGTAGAAAACATTTTGGGTACTTTTGCTCTGTAATTAGTTTTAGAACCAAAAGTAATTATATGGAATGAAAGAAGTTGTTCTTTTACTGAAAAACATTTTTATAATTGTTTTAAAAATTGTTTTTTAAAACAATTATAAAAATGATCAAATATCAGAAAGTCTCTCAAATATTTTTTTAATACACATTTAGTTAAAGTTTTTTATTTTGTATCAAAAAGTCCTTCAAACTTCTATTTAACTAATATTCTTTTCCTTCTAAAGCTCTGGGCCAACAGCATGGTGAACAATTTTTTGGAGCAAAAAAAAAGCTTCGACTAAACATGTATTTTAAAATGTTCGAGGGACTATTTGATATATGCCTCTTATAAAAACATTACTTAAAAACGTTTTCAAAATATTCAATTTATTTTTAAAGCGCCACCGCATTGAGGAATTGAAAAAAAGGAAAGAAAAAAAGGACGACTTTAGGGCCAATGAGTACGCAATAAGATAACATTTCATCTTTATAATATAAAATGCATGGTCAATAATTAGACTCATATACTAATTCAATTTTTTTTAAATTTAGATTTCTATGGTTGTTCATCCACATTTGATGTGCATACCCATTTTTAATTCACTTTGTCATTGTACATCATTTACCAACATTATTATCATATTTGTTATGCTTAATATTTTTTGTAATTCATTATTAAACATGTTAGGTTTGTATTTTGAATAATTTCTATTTTTTTAGATGTTCTAACATTTAATTCATCTTTCTTGGAGATGTTATTTTAACATATAATATTCTTGAACGATATTATTTTCAGCATGCTATTGACATAGGAAAACACGTAACTAGAAAATGTAATATTACAAAAGGTGTGTAACATCATTATAAAATAATATGAAATTTAATTAGTATTTAAGTCTTTCTTAAAGTGTAAAATACCATACATAGGAGTGTGAGTGTTCTATAACCACAAATACTAGAGAGTAAATTTATAATCACGCCATCGACAGAGCTAGGAGTGTGCTATAATCACAAATAATCAGGAGCAAATTTATCTCCGTGCCATCGGCACGGGTACATCCTAGTATATATATATATATATAACAAGAGAGGGAAAATATAGAAATGGGTCAAAGCCCGAGTTTTGAAAATATTTAGCAAGTGCATAAATGCTTTATTTTAAAAAATAGGTTTTATCTCATATTTGAATTTGGTATCGTACTCCCATGAGAAACCCCTAACCTCTCTTCTAATAGTGCACACCTAGTGCATCCTAACAAAATACCCTAGTCAAGCTTCCCCACCTAACTAGTCTGTTACCCATACTCTAACAACCCTAGTTATCCCAAGTACTAAGGGCTAAACTTCTACCCAGTCTCAACACTTTGCCATGTTCGTGCGTGGGGTGTCTCGCAGAGAGAAATCCAAACAAGGAACCCCCCTATACACTACTATGTGACAAGGTCGATCGTCGAGATCCATTAGACCCTTAGTACACAATGTATATACATACTATATGATGCTATACATCTTACAGTACACATCCGGATCTTTCTCCCGGACTGAGATTTACTTTATATTAATCTTTATTATACACATTCGGATCTATCTCCCGAACTGAGGATATTATTTTTTTCATTTTTAATAATACACATCCGTATCTATCTCCCGGACTGAGAATCTCTTTACTCTCATAGAGATATATATTATCTTGTTCTCATGCACGAATAATATACTATATACACAAGCATAATAACCATCCCAGCAAGCTATAACTCGAGGATGCGGTCTCATAGTGCCGATCCAAAATCCGGGTTTACTCACTATACTACGGTACCAAGGCAGACTCTCTCAATGGTCATGGTAAACATATACACAACGGTGGAGGCGGTCATGTTCCCCCTGCAAGTGTAATCACATAAATCGCACTCGAACGTGGGACGATAATGACCTGGGGACTATACTCACCCTGCTCCTCGAGCCAGGGGATTCACCCACATCGCGCAACCTCCCTAGATCGCACTAGAGTAAATATATAATCTGATTGTTCAAACCCTATACTCAAAGGGGAAGCCCGTGGAAACAAGCCTCTAAACACACATATACCATCACATATAGATACATATGTATTCGTATCATAATATATATACTTTAATCACGTAGTATATATATACACTATATATATACCTCCTCGAATATATATATAAACTGCCAGAATTGCCAATCATACATAGTGTTGACCAATAATCCCAAAGTATTCCCTCACTATGATAAATAAATACCTTATTCTCATTTAAGGATTTAGTGGGTATCTCCAAATATATCAATTTACATTAACTAAATAAGTATATTCTCCAATTCATCCTAATAATCTCAATGGATTCACTCATCCATAATCAACATAATTATGTTTTCCCACACGTATGATCATATAGACCAAAATATACACTGAAACTATCCCAATTGATTTTCATCCCCAAATACCCTTGAATTAAATAGGTTGTGGATTTCCTTCCCACAAAACCAAGGACTACATCTCGTCCAAACAATCATTTAGAGGTCCCCACCCTATTTTAGGAACACCAACCTCCTAATTTCTCAATTATTCTATTTTCCTCTAAAATACAGTTTTAGTGTCACACACATAAAACACTCACTTGGTTCCCATAGATTCCCTCCATTAGATGTTTATTTACGCTTAAAAGATTACTTAATTCCTTTCTTGAATAATATAGAATCTATTTAAAATTGGAATTCATCTCATCAAATTTACCCTAGCAAAAATTGCCAAACTTCATGAAGGGTCGATCGATCGACCCATGGCCCTCGATCGATCGATCCTTTACCCTCGATCGATCAATCACGTCGGACAGCTTCTTCTTCGAGAAGCTGTTTCGGGCATTAAAGCTTCTCTCAAGATTTTTTCTTCGCTCCCAACAACATATACGCATATAACAAGGGTTCTAAACATCCTAGAACCCGAAACCAACAACTAATTTCTATTAAATCCAAAGTCTCTCGAATTGTAAAATTATTGGGGTTTATTCGTTTTAACTCCCGAAAACCCGTTTTATCCACGAAAACCCAACCCAAAATCTTTAGGGTTTGTTATTACAAAACTACGATATGATATTTATGCTCAAAAGTAAATAAAGAAAGTAAACACTTGCCTCGTGGATAAAATCCAACGATCCCGAGTCGAGTCCGACGGAGATTGGCCCGAAATGTCCCTTTTCTCTCCTTTTTCTTCCTTCCTCTCTCTCTTCTCTATTTTCTTTCTCTTTTCTCCCCCCTCCCTCCTTATATAGGGGGAAAAAGGGTTTATATACCCTTAAAAACCCAAAAATGACTCGTTTACTCAATTACGAGTTCCTTTTAACTTTAAAAATTCCTGAAACTCAATTTTGACCATCAGACACTCTTTTATGACTCTCTCGGCCATTCTGAGACTCACAACACAGTCGAAATTTCCATCCGAGGTACTTGACCGCAACCCCCTATTTTGACCCAATACATCTCAATGCGGGTCTTCCAATTAAAATCTTACCTTTTGTCTCTTTACTCAACGGCGACATATAATTAAAATACTTTGACATTTTTACCTAATACCAAAAGTAAATACATCACCCATCGAAAATCATCTAATCCTTAAAAATTCCAAAAATTACTATTCTGGGAAATTCCTCAAAATTTTAATTTACACCCAATTATGGAATTTATTTTTTCGCAAAAGTACGGGTTGTTACATCATCCTAAGTTTTGGTTAAATGGGCCTTATGATTTTTATTGTGTTTGGTCAATGTTTTAGATCTAGAATCAGCTATGAGGTGGCCTAATTTTCCACAATTGTTAAATCCATTATAGACTTTTCAGGTTTGCTATTGTTACTAATATAATTACAAGTTTGTTTCTTATTTCTATTGTGAGGCCTTGATGACTGATTTGATTGATAGTCGATTGAACATGACTTTTTGCAGGATTATTTCGCTTTTTTAAGAGTCTTTTAAATTGATTTGACATAAGTGCAAGCTGACTATCAATCTTTTCCAAGTCACTAACCACTCCATCAAACTCATATTATATCCAAACTAGTTTATGTTCATCTTTATCAGCATGAACATATTTGAATGAAACCATAGAACTACTACTAGAATCATGTTTGGAGAAGTTGATTAAGGTTTTTCGAAAAGAAAATTCTAACTCTATAATCCGTAATTTAGATTTGAGTAACTTAAGTATGAGAGAAGTGACATTTATTTCCTGAATTATGTAGCGTTGGTGATCAAACATAGCAGCAAGGGATGTAAGAAGTTGAGCAAAAATTTCCTTATTAGTATACACAATTCCATTTGCTTGCAGTTGGGTTATTATATCAGTTAAGTGCATGTAAAAATCATCACAGGATTGATTATTTTTCATAACAAGCATGTTATATTGTTGTACAAACATTTGAGTTTTACATTCTTTCACCCTACATCACCTTCTCGTTAAACTACTAATGTGTATCATGCTTCTTTACTAGTTGTGTCGTGACAAATATACTTAAGTTCATTTTAACTCACACTCATGAATATAACATTCTTACCATTATTATTAAAAGTATTGATTTTCTTTTGATCAGTTCTTAAATTAGTGGTCTTAAGTTTCATAAGTGTAAGACTACCTTCTACAGTAGGTATAGTTGGGTAAGTGAATACATTTTCTATTAAATCCCAAATGTCATAACCTAAGGCACCTTATAAAAATGTTATCATTCGAACTCTCTTGTAATGAAAGTTAGAACCATCAAGTTACCTAGCCTAATTAATTGACTTGAATCCTCCATTAAAACAAGATAAAAACAGTTTAACAAAATTTTTGGAAAAAGATCTTTAAAAACTCTAACTTTGATACATCTTGCACGGGGGATGGTGCACTTTTATAAACTATGTGGATGTAAACTAGTGTTGATTAAACCTAAGTTGCCCACGAGTTTCTATATCAGATCCCAGAGGGGACAATTTAAACTTTACATAAATTTTTAACTAATTTATTAACCTAATATTAATTACCATTACACAATTACAATATAACTTTTTATTATCATGATTTGAGAAATAATGTTTAAACATATAATATAGATTCAATTTATTAGGTACCTTTCTAGTACTAATCATCACGTTTTCATCTAAGGTTTATAAATAGAATTTACTACACGTAGGTATTTATTTTACGTGGCAAAAACCCTTCCCCTGAGAAAAAACGCGGATCCTTCCAAGGATCAAACTAATGGACTCCACTAAACAAATCAAAATAGGAACGATTATACAAGCAAGTAAAAAGACACAGGTAAGCTAGATTGGGAAGCTATTACATAGATACCAAGCCTCTTTGTGTTGGTTTCTCTTCTGAAATCAGCTTCACCTTACTCTTGTCCAACTTTTTTCATCATGTCTTCTCTTTTCCCTCTAACTTCTTCAAGTGCAGGATTATCTCTGTTCTAGTGACTTATTCTAGTGAAGTTTAAGTGTTGTGAGTTATACAATTATGACTCACACACCCTTAAATGGTACAAACGAATTATATACAAGAAAAGTTTATTTTCCATGATCTCTTTGACAAATCTTATGTTCTTTCATTTAAGTCAAATTGTCTTGACTTAATAATTTCAAAAAATCATTTTTTTTCAAATCTTTTGATCACTCACACTTGGCAAGATATGTACAAAGGTTATCGGTGCCCATTTATATAATGTATACTAAGTGAGAAATACTAAACAATATGCTATGAAGAGATTATCACTGAAATACTAACACAGTAAATCAGGCATTGGTACTCTAAAGAAGAGTGCTGACAACCATATATTTCACATAACAAATATTTGTAAAAGTATATGCACGAACTAAAATATTAAATCAATCAAATTATTTTTCAGAATATGTTTAGATTAAAACAAGTTTAATCTAACAACCTATTATGCATGGTCAAAACATAGTTTAAAAAATAGGTTATTATATAAAACCTTATTGTATAATATATAATGAGTTCTAACAGTTTTAACAAGTATCTAACGAATCTTGAATATATTATAAGTTCTTAGTCTAGATAGGTGTATGTATTCAAGGTATGTTCAGTTAAGGTACAAACAACTATCTGGTTCAATCAAGAATACAAGGACATGTAATAAAATATTTTTTATTTACATAATAGGTCATTTTCTAGATTAGGTTTAACTTTCTAAACCTATGTCAGATTAGGAACTTTATTTTACCATTCAATCTATGTTTTCTTTAAAACAAAATGTTTTGAAAATATCTCTGAGCATAGAAGCAATAATATAACAAGAATCTATACAAAAATGTGATTTGTGTATGAACGAGTGTTCAAATTAACACGTAACTCAGATTTAAGGATGATCTAAAATAATCAAATAGTTTTGGACAATAATAGGGTATAGTGGTGCGTGCATTATGTATCTGAACACTAGAATAACACATGCAATAATTATCTTTGATTCGGTCATCCAAACCTATGACTCTATTATTCCGATTGGTAGACTATGGACCCCTAAACTGCTAGGCCCCCTAGCTGATGCTCTCTTTTATCTTACCCTATGAGTTCGACGTCTTGGAGACTTATCTATTTTACCCATTATTCTTATGGAAATACCTATGGTATTGGTAATGTACTAGAGAGGCATTTACCATCTCTTTATACGTAGTGAAGGTCGTATTCCAAAGTAGCCCCTTTTTCATGTGTCAGGCCGTCCCCGCCATAAATTTCTCTAGCTTTTTTCTCCTTTGTGTTTATCTCCTCCACGACAGAATAGGAAAGTTCAGTAAACTCTTCTTCACTCTTAGCCATAGCGTGACCTTCCTACTCGAGGTCCATGAATTTTCTCCCCATTTCAGATTTCTTTATTTCTGCAAAATATTTTCCCTCAAATTTTCCCCATAACTCATCAATCAATAAATTGTCTCTCTCCTCCATTGAGGTGATAGACTCCCACCACTATAATGATACCCCACCCAATCAAAATGAGGAAAACATATATTTTTTAAATCGTGTACACTCTACCATCTAGATGTGACACTGAATATTATTCTTCCACTGACTAGCAACCAAAATGTTAAAACTTCCTCCAACTCCGATGGGTGGCTCTTAGTGAAGGCCTCCCAAGATATATACCATATCAAACTAAATGTATGTACTGGTAGCACCACCTATTGTGGTGATGGTGGTTACAACGGCTTTGCTGGCTGAAAATGTTGTAGCATATCACGGTGGAGACTGCTTGAGTAACAATAAGAGTTATCTCTGTTGGACCAACTACAGTGGGGTTGGTTATGGTTGTGGGTGTGGCTATAGATCCTGGTTAGCCCCCTCATTTGTATCCGGTGCGGCGACACATCAAGGTCCTCCTCTCCTACCATTTTCCATATGAAAACAAATAAGGTTTATATTGTAAAACCCCGCCCACTGAAGGAGAGCGAACGGAGCGCTACTATCGATAAAACTAACCAAATTCGCAAATATCAAGGTATAGAGCATCCAAAAGAAAACCACAATAAAAGAGAATCCACTAATCTCGATTCTTCAAATTCATATAAAATAATTATCTCTCGAAATAATACAAATATCTATCTCGAAATAAAAATAAATCACCAAATGGTCTATACAACAAAAATAAATAAATATAAGTCTTCTCATCTCGTCTTAAAATTTTTCCCAAAATAATCCACGCTAAAATCATCCCAATTGGTCGATAGTGCTCAAATCCACGCTAACCTGCCAACTAAAAGAAAATATGGGAAAGTACATAATATGACAGGAAAAATGCTCAACAAATATATTAGTGGTGAATAACGTGTAACAACACGAGTGCGAATATTCAAATCAAATGCGAATATCAATAGCATTTACCAATAAATTCCTCAACAACACATCAATGGGTCAACAGGCCTCACCCCATCCACATATGCTTTATAAAGTCATAACCCGGGAAGCAGGAATTTTGACGGGTGCCCAACATCCATGCCATATTAAAATCTCATGACAACGTGGTCAATAATAACATGAATAATACCACATGAATAAAAATAATTCAACAATTATTTCTCCAGATTTCAAAGAATTTAAATATTCAAATATGAGTTCAATTAAACATGAAATCAACGGAATCAATCTCGAGAGATTTAAAGGAGCATATTGTGTAAAACCCCATACCTCAAAATCATTGCATGAATCACCACATAAATTCATCCTCAAAATATGATCGCACCATCATGTTTCTCTCGCTAAAATAATCAAATCACGTTCTAGCCACAACACGAGATAACCCCAAATAGTTCTATTTTAAAACCCCAAAAAAATAAGATCCAAAAATTAATTGAATCGCTGATCCGACATCAGATTTGGATTCTACACAAAAAATTGCGTTAGGTATATGTTTGGATTTTTCTCAAATCTCATTCGAATGCACTCAAAAAGAAGATCTAAACATTCCAATTTGGCTCTTCTCATTCCACTCATTTTTGCCTCTTTGGATTTCATTTTTGGCATCTCTTTTTCATCTCCCTTTCCTTATAATCACCCATAATATTCCTTATATATCCCCTCTCTCAAACCCTATATTAGAGCCTAAGCTAACGCATATTACTATATTACCCTTTAATTTAAAATTATCAGCATTACATATTTAAACCATTACAAAATGTCCAAAAGTAATTTAAATTTAAATTTAAATATTCGACTCACTTCAAATAAAACTAAATATAATATCAATATCCTTATGAATAAAATAATAATATTATTAAAATTATATACCATATTATAAACAAAGCCCTCAAAGTTACGGGGTATTACATACTTCCCCCTTGAAAAGGAATTTCATCCTCGAAATTCGACGACAGCTAACACTCGAAATAAAATTCTACTCGATTCTATTTTCCAAAAATCACACACTAAAGTCCTTAAATGAATTTTCAATGTCCAAAGAAGATATATGTAACCTGCACGTTAGACCCAGTAACCAAGACCCGAGGGTTATCGTATACCTGAACTCTGATACCATCTGTAACACCCCCCCCCCCCCCCCCGAGGAGAGCGAACGGAGTGCTACTATCGATAAAACTAACCAAATCAGCAAATAGCAACGTATATAGCATCTAAAAGAAACCCAAAATAAAAGAGAATCCACTAATCTCAATTCATCAAATTCATATACAATAATTTTCTCTCGAAATAATACAACTATCTATCTCGAAATAAAAATAAATCACTAAATTCTCTATACAAAATAAATAAATAAATAGAAGTCTTCTCATCTTGTATTAAAATTATTCCCAAAATAATCAACGCTAAAATCATCCAAATTGGTCCATAGCGCTCAAATCCACGCTAACCTGCTAACTAAAAGAAAATATGGGGAAGTACACAATACGAAAGGAAAAATGCTCAACAAATATATTAGTGGTGAATAAAGCATAACAACACGAGTATGAATATTCAAATCAAATGCGAATATTAATAGCATTTATCAATAAGTTCCCCAACAACACATCAATGGGTCACTATGCCTCACGCCATCCGCATATGCTTTATCAAATCATATCCTGGGAAGCAGGAATTTTTGGGGGTGCCCAACGTCCCTGCCATATTAAAATTGCATGAAACATGCTCAATAATAACATGAATAATATCACATGTATCAAAATAATTCAACAATTATTTCTCCAGATTTCAAAGAATTTAAATATTCAAATATGAGTTCAATTAAACATGAAATCAACGGAATAACTCTCGAGAGATTTAAAGGATCATATTGTGTAAAACCTCATTCCTTAAAATCATTGCATGAATTGCCACATAAATTCATCATCAAAATCTGATCACACCATCACGTTTCTTTCGCTAAAATAATCAAATCACATTTTAGCTCCAACACGAGATAATCCCAAATAGTCCTATTTTAAAAACCCAGAAAAATAAGATCCAAAAATTATTTAAATTGTTGATCTGACTTCAGATTTGGATTCTACACAAAAAATTGGGTCAGATATGTGTTTTGGATTTTTCTCAAATCTCATTCGAATGCACTCAAAAAGAATATCTAAACATTCCAAATTGGCTCTTCTAATTCCACTCATTTTGGCCTCTTTGGATTTCGTTTTTGGCCTCTCTTTTTCATCTCCCTTTCCTTAAAATCACCCATAATATTCCTTATATATCCCCTCCCTCAAACCCTATATTAGATCCTAAGCGAACACATATTACTATATTACCCTTTAATTTAAAATTATCAACTTTACAGATTTAAACCATTACAAAATGTCCAAAAGTAATTTAAATTTAAATTTAAATATTCGATTCACTTCAAATATAACTAAATATAATATCAATATCCTTATGACTAAAATAATATTATTATTAAAATTATATACCATATTATAAACAAACCCCTCAAAGTTACGGGGTATTACATACTTCCCCCCTTGAAAAGGAATTTCATCCTCGAAATTCGACGACACCTAACACTCGAAATAAAATTCTACTCGATTCTATTTTCCAAAAATCACACACTAAAGTCCTCAAATGAATTTTCAATGTCCAAAGAAGATATATGTAACCTGCACGTTAGACCCAGTAACCAAGACCCGAGGGTTATCGTATAACACCCCGCCCACCCGGAGAGAGCGAACGGAGAGCTACTATCGATAAAACTAACCAAACCAGCAAATATCAAGGTATAGAGCATCTAAAAGAAACCCACAATAAAAGAGAATCCACTAATCTCAATTTTTCAAATTCATATACAATAATTGTCTCTCGAAATAATACAACTATCGATCTCGAAATAAAAATAAATCACCAATTGCTCTATACAACACAAATAAATAAATACAAGTCCTTTCATCTTGTTTTAAAATTATTCCCAAAATAATCCACGCTAAAATCATCCCAATTGGTCCATAGCGCTCAAATCCACGCTACCCTGCTAACTAAAAGAAAATATGGAGAAGTACACAATACGACAGGAAAAATGCTCAACAAATATATTAGTGGTGAATAAATCATAACAACACGAGTAAGAATATTCAAATCAAATGCGAATATCAAAAGCATTTATCAATAAATTACTCAACAACACATCAATGGGTCACTAGGCCTTACTCCATCCGCATATGCTTTATCAAATCATACACTGGGAAGCAAGAATTTTGGTGGGTGCCCATCATCCGTGCCATATTAAAATCTCATGACAACGTGCTCAATAATAACATGAATAATACCACATGAATCAAAATAAATCAACAATTATTTCTCCAGATTTCAAAGAATTTAAATATTCAAATATGAGTTCAATTAAACTTGAAATCAACGGAATAACTATCGAGAGATTTATAGGAGCATATTGTGTAAAACCCCATTCCTGAAAATCATTGCATGAATCACCAAATAAATTCATCCTGAAAATCTCATCGCTCCATCACGTTTCTCTCGCTAAATTAATCAAATCACGTTCTAGCTCCCTCACGAGATAACCCCAAATAGTCCTATTTTAAAAATACAGAAAAATAAGATCCAAAAATTATTTGAATCGCTGATCCGACTTCAGATTTGGATTCTACACGAAAAATTGGGTGAGGTATGTATTTTGGATTGTTCACAGATCTCATTCGAATGCACTCAAAAAGAAGATCTAAACATTTCAAATTGGCTCTTCTCATTCAACTCATTTTTGCCTCTTTGGATTTCGTTTTTGGCCTCTCTTTTTCATCTCCCTTTCCTTATAATCACCCATAATATTCCTTATATAGCCCCTCTCTCAAACCCCAACTTAGAGACTATGCTAACGCATATTACTATATTACCCTTTAATTCAAAATTATCAGCTTTACATATTTAAACCATTACAAAATGTCGAAAAGTAATTGAAATTGAAATTTAAATATTCGATTCACTTCAAATAAAAATAAATATTATATCAATATCCTTATTAATAAAATATTAATATTATTAAAATTATATACCATATTATAAACAAAGCCCTCAAAGTTACGGGGTATTATACATATTAGTACAAATCTCAAGAATACAATGATTCCTAGATATAGGATATTCATAATAAAAAAATGCAACAAAGAACGTAATTAGTGTAACACATATCCTAAGGAAACTAGAACCTGGAGGCTCTAATGCCAACTATAACAATCCCCATTTTTTGTAAAGGTTATCCACACAATAGATTGGCAGGGATATGCGTTTCGTTAGGTGTATTAATGATAGAAATCAAAATATATTAATTAAAAATTGAGAAACTCTATATAGATGGGAATAGTATTTTCAACGATCATTGAATGAAGAATATCCAAAAAAGATGTCGAGAACATTGAACCGATTATAGGAATGGTATGTCTGATTACTATAAAAAAAGTAAATGTGTTAATAAAGAAAATGGGAAGGAACAAAGAGATTGGCTCGGATTAAATACCTATAGAGTCGTGGAAAATCGTTGAAAGTTTATGGATAAAATAGTTAACAAGCTTATTTAATAAAATTTTAAGAGAAGGTAACATGTTAAATGAGTGTAGGAAAAGCACCATAATACCTTTGTATAAAAAAAAAGGATATACAGAACTGCAGTAATTATAGAGGAATCAAACTGATGAATCGCACTATGAACTTGTAGCAAAAGGTTATAGAACAAAGATTGAAAAATGAGTAAACTATTTCATACAAGAAATTTTGATTTAATCTAGGGAGATCCACCATGGAAGTTATTTACTTATTAAGACAGTTAATGGAGAAATGTAGAAGTAAGAATAAAAATTTATATATGGTCTTTATAGATATAGAAAAGGCTTATGACAGAGTACGTATAGATATAATTTGGTCGGATTTAAGGAGGAAAATAATCCCTATGAGTTATATTTAAGTTGTTGAAGATATCTATAATAACACAAAGACTAAAGTAAGGACTATACATGGAGAAATTAATGACTTTGAAATTAAATTGGGTTTACATTAAGGATCGACCTTAAGTCCTTATTTATTTGTCACAGTTTGGGATGAGATTACCAAGGACATACAAGAAAATATCGCATGGTGTATGTTGTTTACAGATTATATAGTTTTAGTTGACACTTCAAATGAGAGCTTAGCGATAAGAGTAGATATTTAGAGAAAATCCTAAGAGTCTAATGGATTGAAAATTAGTAGAAATAAAATAGAATTTATAGAATGTAAATTTAATAATGAGGCGTTGAGTAACATAATGTTAAGGATTGAAGAAAGAGTGATAAACCAAACGAATAAATTATGTTATCTAGATTTAATATTAAAAACTAATGGGGATATTGATGAGGATACAACGAATAGAATATCAATTGGTTGGATGAAATAGAGATAAGCAAGTGGGGTGTCATGTGATAAGAGGATAACTAATAGATTAAGAGGAAAATTTTATAGAACAGTTGTTAGGGAAGCGACACTATATGGAGCGGAGTGTTGGGCGTTAGTGAAAAAACATGAAAAACGTCTCTATGTTGGTGAGATGAGGATGCTCCCGTGGATGATGGGAATTACTAGAAAGGACAAAATTATAAACTAATACGTTAGAGAAAAGTTAGGTCTATCTCCCATTAGCAATAAATTAAGAGAAGGAGACTTAGGTGGTACGGACATGTGTTGTGCAGACATTACATGACCCTATAATAAGAGGAAGACAGTTGCAAATAGAGGATAAAAGATAAAGAGCTCGCCCTAAGCTATCATGGGATTAAATTATTACGAGAGATCCTAAGGAATTAAAATTATATGATAATATTGCATATAATAGATTAGAATGGAAATGGAGGATCTATATGGCCGACCCCATATGATGCGATTAAGGTGATGATGATGATGATGATGGGTCTTGTTTATCAATTTATATCATTCTTAGCATTAAATAATAAAAAAATCCTTATTTTAAACCACACTGGAAATAAAAACCAAATTTAATTATTATCCAAGAAAATAATAATAATTTCAACATATACATCCAGATAAATAAAATCCCAACGTAAAAATGACTCTCTCAATCTAACTAAAGTAAAATACATGCTGGTCTTCTTTCCTTACAATAATCATAATTAAAGGACAAAAGTATAATGGGAAACTAATCTAGAATCAACAATATGATCTTTGATAAGAAAAGTGAGATAGCAAGGATGATATCTCGTCAGTCTTGCTATCCCTGTCTAGGCGCACATGAGGGAAGAAAATATTTATAATTTGGGCCAGCGCCCTGGAGTGGTTAGAATTAACTTTCGTAAATTAAAATTCAATAATATAGTTAATTCAAAGTAATCATCCCCCGTCGGCACTAGCATGCATTGAGTACCTCAACCCTTACCTAGTGCAATAAAATACTCATACCCACCCAAGTATCGAATGTAATAAGTGACAACTCTAGGATTAATTAATATAAGATGCATCTAGCCTAATTCATGTACTAAAAATGTAATTTTCCACACCCACATCGGCATTTCCCAAAATAGCCCAGACACACAACCAACAGAGCGACATAACCATCTATTCTACATATTATGTAGTATTGGGTTGGTGATTATTTGTCTACATCATTAGACTAGGTAATTAACTCAATTTAATTCACATGAATATATATATATATATATATATATATATATATATATATATATATATATATATATATATGTGTGTGTGTGTGTGTGTGTGTGTGTGTGTGTGTATGTCCATCATATATATATGAAACTCCATGGAATCTTCCATTTGTGTCCTATGCATGCTCTATCGGTAGGTCCAAATGAGTCCCTTATCCAAATTGGACATCACAAAATACACACGAGTGGAGCGGTCCCTACGCAGTACACCATTACAAGACCCATAACCAATGGTGGTAGTAGATCCCGACATCATCACTTATCTCCCATTAGCAGCGCTGCTTTTTAGTTGCAATAATAATGACCAACATAATGCCGAGCCCACTTGTGCCGACGTGTCCTACGGTCCAGAACCAACATAACCCTGTGACAACCCGCGATCTGAGATAAGGGGTGGCCAGCCCGATACTCAAACGTAACAGGAATCATGGATGGATATCATTCTCAGCATCAACAAAAATAAACTGAGTATACGGGAAAACCACCTAATAAATCCGAAAACGGGTTCCTAAAAATTTTAGAAATTTAAAACCAGTTAAGAAAATTAAATTAAACAACCCAATCTGACAAGCAAGTGGAATTCCAACCGAATATATATATATATACAACTAAAACGAATGTATACAAATGGACCGAATAGGCTGTCGGTCCACAGCCACATAGAACACAATGCAACAATTTAATATCTTACTTAATACATTCATAAAACAAGTACAAAAGTTTGGGCCACTCGCCCGATGAAAAGACCCGATCATATCTAGAATACGAAAATGGAGGCGTCTAAAACAACGTCAACAAAACGGGCGTCCTTGTGGGGGAGCACCTGAGCGGATACAATCATATACACAACAAGAAAAATAAATAAATAAACCGGTCAGGGCCGGGTTCTATATGATCACCAGAAGAAATAAAAAGCATGATAGAAATGAACAGTTATGCATGAATGATAAGGAAGATAATATGGCATGATAACTAGCATGTTAAACTTACATTACAATTTAAGATATTTAACTTAACTATGAAATAAAATGTCATATACATAAGAGAAATAAAAGTAAATAACTTAAATTTAAAACCTTTTCTCATAATCCAATTACCATATCCTTCTTACATTCCTTATTAGGAATAAAACCATTTAATTGGTTTAATCAAGAAGATATAATTTCCCTTAATTTATTAAGTTCCATGGTTAATTTCTTTCCAAATTATCTTTTCATTCCTTAATAGGAATACCATTTATACCAAGTGCTCTTTATGGCACATATCTCAATCCCGTTCTCTTTATTGCACGTATCCATGCTCTTTATGGCATATATCCATCAAGTCCCACTTGATGCTGAAAAGTTATATTCTTATACATATAACGATTCTAAGACCGCCCCTCTGAGTTTCCCCACTGGGCGCGCCCCTAAATGACCATCATCTTCCAGGGCCTATCTATACAAGACAATCTGGTCACCTATCGATACGTCGGGAAGCGGCCATATGCCCGTGGGAGAGTCAAGACCACACCCGGAATCTCCTCACCAGCGAAGAAAACATATAAATACCCCGCCTATGGCCTAGGACTATATCCACCCTGCAATTCATTAGCCAGGGGGCATCACCAAGCGCACCAATTTCCCTTCCGATGTCATTTAGAGATGTGTGTATCAGTAAATAAACATTTACATTTTTTTTAATCTCATCATCATATTCAATATTCATTACCAATTTCCATTTCCATTATCCATGTTATTGGTTCTTTTTATTCGAACCTAACATCATTAAACAACCCGGTTAATTTTATTTGAACCAATCATCTCTAACACAATTTGGGTTCATTTTAGTTGAACCTATCTTCTTTAAACAATTTGGGTTCATATTATTTGAACCTATTCCCATTGAATATTATCATTGATATTCCTCAAATTTTAAGTCCCGGCTAAATCTCCAAATGATCATTGTGATCCTACAAGTCTCCAAAGTTCATATAATTTTGATAAGCCCTTAAGTCTCCAAGCGTGGGAATTTAACTCCCTAACTTCTCAAAAATTCAATAAAAGAAGTAATGCCTTAGCATTACTTTAAACACCCCCAAAATAAACCCCAGATGACCTGATTCTAGTCTAGGGTGGCGACCAAACTCAATCACTACACTAGGACTCTAAGTTTACTTCTTTCAAGAAGGTTCCTAGGTCCTAAGCCTAAAGAAAAAGAATAAAAATTAAAAACGAGAATGACTCAAAACTGCAGGACCCGAATCGATTCGCCCTTGGGGCCAAATCGATTCCCCCAGCGAATCGATTCGCTCTGAAGGCGAATCGGTTCGATAGAAAATTTCTAGTTTCTGCATTTGCCGAATTGATTCGGCCTTAACCCGAATCGATTCGGGAACACAAACCTTGGAAGCTTCTTCTATGCGAATCGATTCGCCTTAGGGGCCGAATCGATTCGCCCCTGCGAAAATGCCAAGAATGGCTATGGAGTTCTAAACTCTCCCAAACCCAAAACCAACCAAACCAAGCTTATATAATGGAACTAAATCACCAAAAATATGTCTAATTACCATCATTTGCAATATTTATCATACAAATCCATTTCCAAGGGTTAATAACCATAAATCCAATAAAACCCTAACTAAACTAAATCATAACAACCCACAACTATCAATGCTACTTAATCCACTTAAATCATATTTTATCAAGTAAGTAACTTGCCTTGATCTGGCAAATTCATATTTGATTTGGTGTAGGCAACAATCCAAGCTCCAATCTCTATATCTCTCTTTTTTCTCCCAAAGTTCTCTTCCTCTCTCTACTCTCTCGAGGGATCAATTGTGTGTAATCGAAGATTAGAAATAGAGTTGGGGAAATAAAATGTGGCTTAAGTCTAAAAATCCCACTTAAGTGATCAATACGCGATATAATAATTCGCAACTACACATTTAAGCTATAACCAGTCAAAAGTGCCCAAAATGCCGAAATGCAATATGGCACTTATTTTGACTGTCTCGCACCTACCGGGACTAACTACACCCTCCAAATTATCATTTGGGAATTTTACAACTCATTTTTAGTTCCGGTTTCTCATTAAACCACAATGTCATTTTATATTTTATGACACAATAAATCACCACATGGATATTCTTACCTACTCATCAGGTAATCATACAACATTTCAGTAAATATTAACCTTTTCCATATTAAATTAATATTTACTCAACATCTGTCATTTTATAATTAATTACTACACATAGTAAATAAATATAAAATAGGCTCTCAAAAGTGAGGGTTGTTACATACTCCCCCCCCCCCCCTTATGAGGGAATTTTGCCCCCAAAATTCCGGCATGCCTCACAATAAGAGATGCGGATACTTTTCTCGCAACTCATCCTCACCATCCTATGTCGATCCCTCGACACTATGATGACTAACTTGCATCATAACTAGAGGTACAACCTGCGATTTCCATCACCACTCTCCACGCTCTAAAATAGCAACCGACTATTCCTCATAAGAAACGTCAAGTTGCAACTCAACACCTTCGAAAGGAATGTGCCTAATGGCACCATCCCATCTCATGTACTACTTTACATGAGAGATATGGAACACGTCATGAACTTGCCACAAAATGTTTCGGTAAATCAAGTTAATAGGTTACCGGACCCACCTTAATATTTATAGGAAAGGTCCAACATAACGTGGTGCAAGTTTTTCTTTTCTACTTGAAACGGTTAATGCCCTTCATAGGCGATACTCACACTAACACTTGGTCCATTGACCCCAAACTCTACATGCCATCTCCCCGCATAGACCTATCTCCTTTTGTCGATCTTAGTTATACGAATGCGATTCCGAATGGGCTCAGTTTTTGAAGAAGTATCTCGGATCGTTCCAGGTCCGAGAGGCTTATTATCTCGCACCTCTAACCAACAAGCGAAAGATCCACAAGGCCTACCATACAAGGATTTTTAAAGCGCCATCCCGATAGTGAATCGATACAAATCATTATAAGTGAATTAAACTAGTGGGAGACACTGTTCCCGACTACTCTTGAAGTCAAGCACGCACATAAGGAGCATATCCTCCAACATGTGGTTTACCCTTTCGGTCTGGCCATCTGTGGAGGATGATAAGAAGTGCTTAACCACAATTTGATTCCCATGGATTCTTGGAAACTTTCCACAATTGGGAAATGAAACTCTTGCCTCAGTCAGAAACTATAATCAAAGGCACCCCATGCAGTCCAACTAACACTTCATGCTCGGCCACCAATACTGGCGGTGCATAACTTGAAATATTATGTCGTTACATGGATGTACCGCAACCTTAGAACCGCAAGATTCCACCATTTCTTCCTTTCTTAAGTCCTTCTCATCTGGGACAAAAATTTCCTATGGAAATACACCCCGCCCTCAGAGTCAGTAGAGCAGGATACTGTTCCCTCAATTAACAGCTTGTATATGTGGTCTTAACCACCCCTGTCTCTCCTACGACATCTTGCACGAGATGTTGCTCGCACGAAGGATTAAATTCTGCCCAAGAAGTAGTACCTTCTTTCCCATATGGCGATCACCCCCAGGATGAATGTTAATTCAAGCATGGGATAATTATCCTCACAAGTCTTAGCTTATGAGGAGCATAAACATTAGGTCCATGCTCTAGCATTATTACTCCCCATCCTGGCAGAGGCTTGTTAATGGAATTCACCCTCGAGCTTATAACATGGCTCAGGAGTGCGAGTCAAATCACCCTTCGTTACCTCCGTAACACACCAACTACGAGAGGCCTCATCTCCTTCGGCCTTATCTACCAAACCTATGGAAATCTCCCATTTCTCATTACTAGGGAACCAATCTCTCTTAGAGTTAACACACAATTTGTTAATGGTCAACTCCCGACAACCCTCCTAAACTAACGTCACATAAACTAAAGGCCTTATGTCCAAGTTATCCTAAGGTCTACCTACCTATATCCTATCTAAGTCGTATAAGCATAAGACTAAGTATATCCCTAGTGTCCAAAACCTTTCTCAACTTCTGACATTTGCCCGATTTCATGCGTGGGACGTCTCACCGAAGCAAAATCCAAACAAGGAACCCTCCCATTACACTAGTACCTCGCATTTTTGGTCATCAAGATAAAGAGGTTTAAGACACATGTTCGGGACCGAAAAGATTCCACTTATATACATTACCATTTAAATAACTAAATATTTAACAAATCAAACATTCACATTTCATAAAGACTTATAATTATTTACCCCACAACATATATATACCTTTTTAAATAGCCTTCTTATCAAGGAATGACCCGAAGTCTTAATTCGACTTCGCATCCTAGTCTCCCTCGCATCATTCAGAGGAGGGAACTGTATACAATGCTTCTATTTCTCACTTTAATAGCCTTTAATCACTCTTCTACGTGATTCTCGGCTAAACCTTTCAACCAGCAAAATAAAATAAAATAGAATGAAATGAACTAAAAGAACAAACAATAACATCTCCCCATTCTCAACGTCGTTGAGGTTCACGCCGTGGAGCGTCCCAAAAAAGCGGAATCCAAAATAGGAACCCCTCATATACACTACTACTCAACTTTGTCGGTCGTGGGGATAAGGCATACCAATCACATACAATGCAAACAAGTGCTCAATCACACCAACCCAAAATACAACAAGTAATAAAAACCTCCTACTTACCTCAACCACTCCTATAAAATCTCAACCTGTATCCAGGAGATACATTATAGAACAACTGGTTCCGTCCTGACACTAGAAAGAAGATAGCCTCATAATTTATTTGCTTTCTATCACCCCAAACAACCCAAGATATCTTTACTTGTATGGTACCCATCATATAAGTAGTACACAATGTACATAGTAATTAAAGGAAAACATAACATCAGTCACTTTATAACGAGTGAAGGAAAATATGAAACTTCCCTACCACGTAAGTCATATAATTACTCTATCTATGATATCGTCAATATTACCACAAGCTCAAGGTACGCACCCGAATCTATCGTAGATACGATACTACAAAATCTTAACCTAAGGAATACACCACCTACTAATAAGGTGGAATTCTCGTCAACATAATTGCTAATCACTCCGGGTTCATACCAATGATACCCAGACTCCATATTGGAGCCTTATACGATATAACATTACTTCCATCAATTCCCCAATTAGGCTCTTTATCTTGGACATTATTCTCCAATCAACATGATGAAGATGCGTGGTTCTTCCACGTCATAACCGTTGTTTCGCCCCTAGCTGCCAAATAATTGTCCACGTAGTCCCTCTTACTTTCTCAGTAAAAGAGAACATGCATCTCGGCCTCCTCTTCCTACAGTTCAATGAAACCTCTCCAGGTCGATGCCCACCAATAGGGTTTCATGAACATTGTTCATTCAGAAGTGTTAATAACACTTATTCTGGAGCCTATCATTCCATCAAAGGACTCTTCCTACCTTATGCTAACTTTATTTTGGTGCACGGCCTCCCTAACCGTACAACTCTTTATTCACATGTCGGTCTCTCACCGAACCTCGCGTGAACATTTGAAGATACACATTCTCCTCCTTCCAGTTGTCCCAGATAAACTTTCTATAGAATGTATCTACGGGGTTCCTCCTTCGGCAAAACTTTCTGCTCCCAGAAATATGGTGACTACGTTCCCACCATTTTAACACTACTCCTACGGGTGAAGGATTTTCCTCCATCCTACTTCTGGGCACTTTTCCACTTGTTTAACATCGCTTGAAATCTCAAGCTTAGTACCACCCTCTTACTTCTAGCAGTACTTGGAAAACTAGGTGTACCGTAATTAGTAGTCACAGTAGCAAAATATGAGAATTCTACAAAAGGGGAGGGACTTCCAAAGCGGTCCTCATCCCCAACCACAAATTACAGTTCCTCCCAATTCCATCAAATGACGCCTTCACCACAACCTTACCTGGAGCCCTTCTTCAATCAACCTACTATTCTCACACGAACGTACAACAGATTCTATGAGTTCTACCTCATGGAAGAAGAACAAAATCTCCCTAGAGAAATCAACGATCGTAATCCTAAGGCTCTATGTCAAATAAAAAGCAACACTGAAACGTAAAGCGTTCACATAGATTCCTAAGGACTCTAGAACCTGATGCTCTGATACCATCTGTTACAACCCACGATCCGAGATAAGGGGTGGCCTTCCCGATACTAATACATAACAGGAATCATGGATGGATATCATTCTCAGCATCAACAAAAATAAACTGAGTATACGGGAAAACCACCCAATAAATCAAAAAACGGGTTGCCAAAAATTTTAGAAATTTAAAACCAGTTAAGAAAATTAAATTAAACAACCCAATCTGACAAGCAAGTGGAACTCCAACAGAATATATATGTATATAATACAACTAAAACGAATGTATACAAATGGACCGAATAGGCTGTCGATCCACAGCTACATAGAACACAGCGAAACAATTTAATATCTTACTTAATACATTCATTAAACAAGTACAAAAGTTTGGGCCACACGACTGATGAAAAGACCCGATCATATCTATAATACCAAAATGCAGGCGTCTAAAACAACGTCCTGTATTATCCACAAAATCTTACAGCCCATCAAAGTAACAGGAATGGGAACAATAAAATGGGCGTCCTTGTGGGGGAGCACCTGAGCGAATACAATCATATACACAACAAGGAAAAAAAAATAAAATAAAAAATAAACCGGTCAGGGCCAGGTTCTATATGAACACCAGAAGAAATAAAAATCATGATAGAAATGAACAGTTATGCATGAATGATAAGGATGATAATATGGCATGATAACTAGCATGTTAAACTTATATTACAATTTAAGATATTTAACTTAATTATGAAATAAAATGTCATATACATAAGAGAAATAAAAGTAAATAACTTAAATTTAAAACCTTTGCTAATAATCCAATTACCATATCCTTCTTACATTCCTTATTAGGAATAAAACCATTTATTTGCTTTAATCAAGAAGATATAATTCCCCTTCATTTATTAACTTCCATGGTTAATTTCTTTCAAAATTATCTTTTCATTCCTTAATAGGAATACCATTTATACCAAGTGATCTTTATGGCACATATCTCAATCCCGTGCTCTTTATGGCACGTATCCATGCTCTTTATGGCATATATCCATCAAGTCCCACTTGATACAGAAAAGTTATATTCTTATACATATAACGATTCTAAGACCGCCCCTCTGAGTTTCCCCACTGGACGCGCCCCTGAATGACCATCATCTTCCAGGGCCTATCTATACAAGACAACCTAGGCACCTATCGATACGTCGGGAAGCAATCATATGCCTGCGGGAGAGTCAAGACCACACCCGGAATCTCCTCACCAGTGCAGAAAACATATTAAAACCCCGCATATGGCCTAGGACTATATCCACCCTGCATTCATTAGCCAGGAGCATAACCAAGCGCGCGAACTTCCCTTATGATGTCATTTACAGAGGTGTGTATGAGTAAATAAACATTTACATTTTTTTTAATCTCATCATCATATTCAATATTCATTACCAATTTCCATTTACATTATCCATGTGATTGGTTCTTTTTATTCGAACCTAACATCATTAAACAACTGGGTTCATTTTATTTGAACCAATTATCTTTAACACAGTTTGGGTTCATTTTAGTTGAACCTATCTTCTTTAAACAATTTGGGTTCATATTATTTGAACTTATTCCCGTTGAATATTATCATTGATATTCCTCAATTTTCAAGTCCCGACTAAATCTCCAAATGATCATTATGATCCTACAAGTCCCCAAAGTTCATAAAATTTTGATAAGCCCTTAAGTCTCCAAGCATGGCCATTTAACTCCCTAACTTCTCAAAAATTCAATAAAAGAAGTAATGCCTTAGCATTACTTTAAACACCCCCAAAATAAACCCCAGATGACCCAATTCTAGTCTAGGGTGGAGACCAAACTCAATCACTACTCTAGGAATCTAAGTTTACTTCTTTCAAGAAGATTCCTAGGTCTTAAGCCCAAATAAAAATAATAAAAATTAAAAAGGAAAATGTCTCAAAACTGCAGGACCCGAATCGATTCGCCCTAGGGGCCAAATCGATTCGGCCCAGCAAATCGATTCGCTCTGAAAGCGAATCGGTTCGGAAGAAAATTTCAAGTTTCATCATTTGCCGAATCGATTCAGCCTTAACCCGAATCGATTCGGGAACAAAGACCTGAGAAGCTGCTTCTATGCGAATCGATTCGCCCTAGGGGCTGAATCGATTCACCCCTGCGAAAATGCCAAGAATGGCTATGGAGTTCTAAACTCCAAATTTGCTCCCAAACCCAAAACCAACAAAACCAAGCTTATATAATGGAACTAAAACAACTAAAATATGTCTAATTACCATCATTTACAATACTTATCATCCAAATCCATTTCCAAGGGTTAATACCCATAAATCCAATAAAACCCTAACTAAACTAAATCATAACAATCCACAACTATCAATGCTAATTAATCCACCTAATCATACAATAGCAAGTAAGTAACTTGCCTTGATCTTGCAAATTCAGATTTGATTTGGTGTAGGCAACAATCCAAGCTCCAATCTCCAAATCTCTCTTTTTTCTCCCAATGTTATCTTCCTCTCTCTACTCTCTCTAGCGCTCAATTATCTGTAATGGAAGATTAGGAATAGAGTTGGGGAAATAAAACGTGGCTTAAGTCTAAAAAGCCCACTTAAGTGATCAATACGCGATATAATTATTCGCAACTACACATTTAAGCTATAACCAGTCAAAAGTGCCCAAGATGCCAAAATGCAATATGTCACTTATTTTGACTGTCTCGCACCTACCGGGACTAACTACACCCTCCAAATTATCATTTGGTAATTTTATAACTCATTTTTAGTTCCGGTTTCTCATTAAACAAAAATGTCATTTTATATTTTATGACACAATAAATCACCACATGGATATTCTTACCTACTCATCAGGTAATCATACAACATTTCAGTAAATATTAACCTTTTCCATATTAAATTAATATTTACTCAACATCTATCATTTTATAATTAATTACTACACATAGTAAATAAATATAAAATAGGCTCTCAAAAGTGAGGGTTATTACAAACCCTAACTGATAGGATATTCCATTAACATCGATCAGTTCACATAAATAACTACTTACATATTATCATGATATAATATGTACATGTAATTTCTTTTTAATTACCCTAAGATGACCCGTATAACCATCCATAAGCAATACCACTTCAAGAATTAGCTAACTAGTTAATTTTAAATTCTATTCCTTTAGTAATAGGGCTTAATTATCTCAGTTAATAATAAATTCCCAATTTAACAGTTTTGCCGTAAAAAGTATTTTTAATAAAATAGCCCTTCATCTGAACATCGTCCCATTAACTCATATAGGTCCCTAAAAATCCCCCAGATCCATTCCCGATCCTAGCTTGACCTGCCCCAGCGCAGAACGATTCGCCTCTTGGGGTAGAATTGATTTGTCGGGCCGAATCGATTCGGATATGGGAAAAAGCCCAAATTTTCTACGGTCCTTCAATACATAAATAATTTTTTCTACTCCAACTCTCATTCTAATAGTTCATACATTTAGGTCATTAAATAAAAATGTTCCGTATGACTTGATTCGTCGATTAGGATTGTTAACTACAAAAATTAACATACAATCCTTTCTCAAATTCCCAAATTTGACATCTAAAACTGTAGAGCATTATATTATGATTTTTATCTCATAATCCTCAACTATTTTAATCAAATTTTGGCACTACACATTTATCACAATTCTGATAAATTTCAAATTCTGTAACTTGAATTCTATTTCTCTAGACATTGGTATCGATTACAAATCAATTCAAGAACCTAAATCATGAATTCTATAATCCAATTTAAGATTCCATTCATTCTAAAATTTTGGGTTTATCCTCCAATCATCATATTTTAAAGCATAAAATTCAATTAAATACCTCTTATGTACATGTGATTGAATCCTATAACCCTATCATCAATTTCATATCATAACTGAGAAACTACATGAATAAATACTATGATGAATTAATATAGTCGATCGGACATTAACATAAGCAAGAGAATTCTTGCATGTTATGGGCGATTGAGTATTCTCCCTTAAATCGTTAGCCTCTAGACTTTGGCATTTTCTCTCTAGAGATACGACTGCTAGGTTTAGTCTTTTAATAAGTGTAATTAGTATCCTAACCTCACCATTTATTTATAACAAGTCCCAATCCCGAGTTTAGCCTAAACCACTATTGTTTATCGCCCAAATAGGGCCGAACCCTTAACCGAAATAGCTCAATTGCTCCAAAAATGACTAGCATATACCCCAGGACCTTTTTTAGAGGTCTTAAATACCTAAACGAGTCCCCAAAATATCCCGAAATGTGCCCGAATCATTATCACCCAACATACACCTTTTTCATTGTATTGAACACCCCATATCAAATTTTTAATAAACATGCAGTTATTTTCTATGATAATTATTTAACATGAAAAGTTTAATAGACATACCATGAAATAGAAATTAATTAATTTATTCACGACTTAATTGATTAAATTCATTGAATTTAATTTAGTTCATGCCGATTTTATTTTATTCTAAAAATACAATGTATTACAGATTTTCAAGTAACATATGAGTTGGGTTTTATTTAAGGATGTTTGAGTACAAATAGATATGTTTTCATATGAATATGTGAAAGTTACTTAAAATGTTGATAAATGAACAAGTCTAATGTGTATTAAATTTGTTTTATACATGAAATTATGGTCCTAATAGTTCCATAGTATTCTACATAAAAATATGTTACTTTATGTTAGAAAAGGCAAAAGATCATGGTTAAATGTCCGAAAAATGATATTTGGGAAATGTGTAGAAGTTGGTATGATGAATGTTGATAATTGTGTATAAATGAGTAGAAATCAAATAAATGAATGAATCATGTAACTTTTTGAAATGGACTTTAATGTTTAGTAAACATTTGGTTTGTTATCAAATATTGATGTGCATTGGTGTTTTTAACATGTTGTAGAATATTTTTATTCTCTAAAACTAGTATAGAGTTTATCGTTGCTTAGATGCACTGAATATAAACATATAACATATAAATGATCTAAATATGGAATTAATAACTAGAGGAAATAGAAGAAATATCAATGAAAGATAATGAAACCATTATTTATGTTGTTCGACCCGAAGCGGGAACTGCGTCCACGAGTGTAGTATTTATTGTATTGATTTAATTGCATAAAAAAATATTTATGAATACAATATAAAATCACTAAAATTCTCTCAAGAATTTAACAACATAATAGATAGTAGAAGACTATATCCCTACCTATGTTGGTATGTTATGTTATTTATAGGTTATTGAATGAGAGCGGAACTTGAGTGCCAGGTGGCTTGCCTTTATTGCTGAGGCGGGTAAACACATTTCATATATGTGAGGGAATAATCATTAATTTTGTTAGTGACCTATATATTGGAATATTTCCATACCTCTTACATTTGCATGTGTAAACAATGCTGCTGAAGTCACCCTATCACACAGTTCATGCTTGCTACAACGGAGTGAATTAACAAGATAATCCAATTGTGAACTACTAATGTCAAGAGAACAGATCGCAATGCCTAGGTCAACCTTATATCAGGGGCTGAACTGATTTATGAGTGAGATAACTTCCTTTATTCTTACATGTAAGTACACTTTCTTTATTCAAATTGTTCCACAACATATTCTATATTTATATTACAAACAAACCCCCCAATATTTTTCTCATAAGTTGTAGCGATGTTTGTTTAGTGTTATGTATTTTGAGCAGATGCTAAGTGAATTGAGTGATGAGGAATGTTCACTATGGAATGTAATTGGCTCATGATATTCTGGTCAGCTTTGGACATTCTCAACCTGTTGCTGAGCATATTTACATGTGAAAATTTTATCGAGGCCTAAAATTAAAACGTGTTAAGCATTTACAATGGTTACAAACATAATTATGACATGCATAATGGGACAGCGTGTACATATTGTTTTGAACCGTTAGTTTCTTTTTCTAGGTTGACATCATTATTGGAAACTTAAAAGGTTGTGATTACCTCTATTTAATATATAAAAGTTATTTTCTATGATTGTTTTAAATTTCTAAACAATTCAGTTGCATAGGAGTTTTTTGGAGAGAGAAAAACATCTACCTCCAAAAAAATCATCTTCTCTTGTTAAATTCGTGTTGTTTTTTCCATTTTTAACCATCTTCGATCACCTTTACTTAATAAAACTTCTTTCTAGGGATATTTCTTCCTTTTAGCCATTAGGTGTAAAAGCTATGTGTGATACTTGATTAAACCCGATTTGCCAATTTCCATGTTAACCTTATTTAATCGGTGTCAACATTTGATCCAAAATAATTCAGCCCTAAAACATGCAACTACATGTGGATAAATCAAATAATCATAAATAATTGCTGACACACAATTTTTTGGAAAAAACCCCTTTCGGGTAAATCCTTTTATTTGACTATGTAAAATAAATCGCAACTTACATAAATAATAAAATCAACAATGATCACTCCTTGAAACAATCACATAGAGACACAGCCAATAGTTAGTAATGGAACCAGCGCAGCAGTCCCCATGAACATGCAGTCCGATTCATCCCAGGAACACGCATGAGCACTCCCTATTGACGCGCAGTCACGTCATCCCATTACCTCCCTCAAGTGGTACCTAGATCAGCAGTAGAGATCTTCTCTACAAGAAAAACTTCAAAAATTTGTGTTCTTGGGTTCCAAAACAATCCACATAAAGATTGAGATAATTTGTGAATTGAAAACAAAGTTAAAACTCTCAGAAGTGAGAAGACAAACATTTCTAGCAAAGCAGTTTTCGTAGAATAAGATTCTCGAGTTTTCTTGATAAAAACGAAGTTGTTTAACATGCTATTTATAAAAATGTTATGGAGGCGTGTCGCTCGAACGAGATGTAAGATTCAGTCCAAAGTTAACATGTGTCGCTCGAACAAGCCTCGTGCGAGATAACTCCATCACTCGAACGAGGTTCCTCAATCGCTCGAACGAGACAATAATTTTTTTTATTTATCCTGAAAATATTCCACCACCAAATTTAAAAAAAAGCTTTTGACAAAAAATCCTCTCCAACTCATAGAAATTACTTCAGAAAATTTATCCCAACAGTCTAAGTGAAATGCTAAGGTACTAAGGCACAACCTTACAAAAATTAATCTCGCGGAGGTTTGAATGTTGAACAACGTTGATATTCAGATCCATCTTGACGCATGATTAAACTTGAATAAGTCTTCGACGGTTGTAGCAGTATACAACATACTAAAATGTAAGTCGGATAATAAAATAACATCCTTACAACTCTCCCCCTATGTTTATGACAGTACAAAATAAAAACATCAAAATTATCAAATCCAAATGCCTATACAAATCTAATACCCTGTTGTAGCAGTATACAACATACTAAAATGTAAGTCGGATAATAAAATAACATACTTACAAATCTCCCCCTGTGTTTATGCCAGTACAAAATAAAAACATCAAAATTATCAAATCCAAATGCTTATACAAATCTAATACCCTCCCACGAACCCAAAACTGAAAAGGTACTAACAATTGAAGTATCAAACTTTTCTTCAAAATCTTCAACTTCGAAAATCTTTAAATCTTCAATATTTTCTCATCGGGGTGTGGAAAATAATGATCTTCAATTTTTGTACCTACACACGTTAGACAAAGAAAAAACCTTCGTGACGCATCAAGTCTGAAATGATATTAGAATAAACTAATTAATACTAAAATCTCCCCCATAATTCGTTCTCCCCCTTTTTATCTCTCCAAAATAGATATTAGAATAAATATGCATATAAAACATAAATTAAACTATGCTTCCGCAAACTATTTTTGATTTTTCAATTTTTCATTCAAAAATAATTTTACACAAATCACACACCAGGAATTTTCACTATGATAACCAAATCATGGAAACGGAATGAATGGGTTTGCGCATATTCTATAGGTAAATCAATGCAATCACTAATAACATATGTGCATGATGAATACGGATAATCCTAACGAATGAACTCAAAAACGTCCTTAGGTGCTAAAAGTGTTTAATTTAAATGACATCGACTCAATCCATCAGCACATTAAAGTTAAGAATGATTCCCAGACCAATAACGTCTAAAACTATGTAATGCTTTTTCATGAGGCTGTCAGTATTGTAATAAGCCTCGCTTATGAGAACGTATATTATATTAATTACTATGTATGGTAATTAGATATAAGTGTTGGGTTATGATTTGTATGCTATATCAATGTAGAAAAGTTAATACTCAAAATGAGTTTGCATATCTACCATAACTATGGGTGAATATTGCTATGTTATGCTTATTAATATCATATGAATTTAAAATGATATTTGGCTTAATAATGAGACCGGAACTTAAATTGAATTATAAAATGTCCAAATGATAATTTGGAGGCTGCAGTTGATTCCGGAACGTGCGAGATAGTCATATAATGTACCATATTGTATTTTGTGGTTTTGGGCATTTTTGACTGATTATCCCTTAAATGTGTAGTTGCGTATTATTTTATCGCAATAATGTATCAAGTGGGTTGGGATTTTGGCTTAAGTCACGATTTATGTCTTGTGTGAGTCACTATTCACCTAATTGTATTTCCTAAACCTAAAGAGCTTGAGAGAGAAAGAGTAGAGAGAAAGAAGGAGATTGAGGATTGAAGAAGGATTTTTCTCCTACACCAAGAAATCTGCAAATTTGCTGAATTAAAGCAAGTTTCTACTTGCTATTTGTGATTTAAAATAGATGATTTGTTATGATAATGATGTATTGATTTTGGTTTAGCTAGTTTAGGGTTTTTCTTATGTATTTGTGGGTTTTGATTCATTCAAAAATGATTGGAATGATTCATGAGGTTTAAGATGGTCACTAGTAGTGTTGATGTTATATTGGTGATGATAAATGAGTTTGGTTTGAGAAGAGTTGGGTTGGGAAGAGATTTGGAGTCCAAGACTCCATAGCCAAAACTTGGCAAAATCGCAGGCCCGAATCGATTCGGTCCTCTGGGCGAATCGATTCGCCTTGGTTCAGTGCCCAGGTCTAGTAAACCGAATCGATTCGGTAGTTATGTAGAAACCCAAACCTTCTAACCGAATCGATCCGGTTTCCATCCGAATCGATTCAGAAACTTTTGCAGAATCTCAGGTTTTCTGAACGAATCGATTCGGCCAAGGGGGCGAATCGATTCGGAAACCCTGCACTTTTTCAAATTTTTCTTTTTCGTTTTTAACCCCTTTTCTTTAGTATTAGTAATAGGGACCTTCTTAAATGAAGTAAACATAGGGTTTTAGAGGATTAGTTGAGTTTGGTCGACTACCTAGACTCGAATGGGTTCATCTAGGGTTCAGTCCAGGGGTGTTCAAAGTAATGTTCAGGCATTACTTCTTTCGCATAGTGGTATAAACATTTAGGGGATCTTAAGGTCAATTTGGAGACTTTAGGAGTTAACTTGAGTTAGGTTTGACTTGATGTTCTATATTGAAACCTAAAGGAGGCTTTGGGGAATAACTTTGGAGTCTGATTCATTATCGAGGATGTTATGTTGATATGAAATACGCATAGTCCCGGGTAAGCTTGATGCATTTGATAAAACCTGAATTTGATAAGGTAAATGATAATTTATTAATTCATGTAATAGAAGTTAATAAAAATGGATGTTACACACCTCTCTGAATACCATCTTGAGGGAAGTCCGTGCGAGAGGTGAAGCCCCATGGCTAATGAATGCAGGGTGGATATAGTCCTAGGCCATATGAGCGCTTGTTTTATATTTTTCTGCGATGGGTAGGAGATTCTGGGTGTGGTCTTGACTACCCCGCAAGCATATGTCCGCTTCCCGACGATTTCGATAGGATCCCAGGTTGTCTTATGTTAGGCCCTGGAAGATGATGGTTATTTAGGGATGCGTACAGTGGGGAAACCCGGACGGGCGGTCTTAGAATCGTTATATATATACTTATTACTATTCTAATTATCGAGTTGGACTCGATGGAACATTAATGCCTTAAAGAGTAAAGTATATGCCACAAAGTGCATACTACTGAGATAAGTGCCATATAGTGCACATGGTAATCAATGTATTCCTGATAAGGAATGGCAAAGAAGATGAAATTGAAAAATGATGAAAGATGAAAAAGGCTCATAAGTACTTTCAATTATTGTGTAAGTGAATTTCATTTTACATAGTCGTTTATCAGTCTTAGTTCCTTACATGATGTTACCATGCTAGATTATCATCCATGCTTACTTGTACATTATTGTCATACATGTCATTTATCTAGCGATCATATAAATCCGGCCTCTGACCGGTGTTCCTTTCTTGTTGTGTATATATGTAATAAATCCGTTCAGGTGTTCCGCCGCATGGTCGCCCGTAATGAGCTTTCCATCCACATGTTTTTGAGGAGCCGTGACATCGTGCGGGTATCACGGGATGTTTTGTGTAGACGCCTCCATTATTGCTTTCAAGTTATGATCAGTTTTATCGGGGCAAGTGGCCCAAACCGTTGTAATTATATAATGGATGTATTATGTAACACCTGGAACTTTTTGTATGTTGTATGAACTTTATTGACCGATGTTACGTTCGGTCCTTTCCTTAGTAACTTTGGTTTCATATATACGCTTGTGGGAGTTTCCACCCTCTATTTCTATCATGGGTTGTTGAAAATGTTCTCTTTATATTTCAATACTAAAATTTTTGATAACCCGTTTTCTTGAATATTGTGTGGTTATTCCTTATACTTTGTATGTTGTTGTGATGCTGAGAATGATATCTATCCATGATTCCTATTTTATCGGGGTATAGGGATGGCCACCCTTTATTTCGGATAGCGGGTTATCACAGATGGTATCAGAGCATCAGGTTCTAGAGTCTTTAGGATCTATGCGGACTTGTCACGTTCTACCGTAGCGTTCTTTGATATAGAGATTAATGTTAGGACTTTCTTGTTGCTTACGTATGCAATCTTCTGCTAGATAGATTGTTTTATATATACTCTAACTCTATCTCTTCTCTATCTCAGATGCCGCCAAAGAGAGGACGTCCCGCTAGACGTAATAGAGTTGTTGAGGATGAGGTTGGTCCTCCACCGCCACCACCGGGTAATATTAGTGCCGCTGATGTGGCAAATATCGTGGCCCAAGCTGTTAATGCAGCGATGACTTCAGTGGCATAATAAATGCCACAAGTTCAAGCGAGAGGACAAGGAGTACTAGTTCCTACGGGACCTTCTCAGTGGGAACGGGTAAGAGAATCTTTCCTAAAAGGTCATCCCCCGTAATTTGAGGAAGGCTCTGACGTTATTAAGTCAAACCAGTGGAAGAAGGATATGCAGCGCCATCTAAGGATGGTGGAATGTAGTGAGGAGAGAAAGAAAATCCTCGTTACTTTTAAGCTTGTCGGGTCGGCCTTACACTGGTGGGAGTCAATGACGACGCCCGAACAAAGGGATACAATTTCAATCACCGATTTTTGGACTCTGTTTGATGGAAAGTATTTCCCTCCCACAGTTCAAAGGGAGATGTAGAGGAAGCTTCAAGATTTAGTACAAGGGGAGAGATCGGTTGCCGAGTACGAAGAGGAGTTTACCCGGTTAGCAAGCTTTATACCGGATGAAGTGACTCCGGAAGCTAAGAGAATCTCCAAATTTGTAGGAGGTTTGCACTGGCGAATAAAACAACATTTGCTTGGAAACCTATCTTTGGTGACCTTTGGGGATGTGATGAATGCTGCTTTACTTCACTGTCAAGAGCATAGATTATTTGTGCAAAACAAGAAGAAGGTTGCAGTTGTGGGGCAAGTGGTGAGACCGGGAGGAACTGGGAGCGGAGGGGGTACATCTTCTTTGTCCCAATCCTCGGGGAACAAGCCTAATGATAGAGATCCTCAGCAAGGGGATTTGTCCAAGCGTCAATGTTTCGGTGGGTTTAATACTGGTGGAAACAATAATAACAGGCCGGGTCATGGTGGTCAAAAACCACAGGGAGGTAGAGGTGGAAATGGAGGTAGGGGCCAGCAAGGCCGAGGTGCGGGATAATTCCGAAACAATCAAGGCAGGAATTAGGAGAATGCAGCTAATAAATGTTTTCAGTGTGGGGAGTTGGGCCATTATAAAAGGGCGTGTCCTCAGTTGGTTGGAAGGCATCTTCCTAGGGCCCCACAGCAGCCGTATGTACAGTTTCCGCCCCAAGCGCCTAACCCGGTTGCTCTTCCTCAGCAGGGGCAATTGCAGTATGGACGGGTTTACCATATTCAGGAGGCTATGCTTCCTCCAGCTCCTCCGGCACCGCCAGCAATCGAGGGTAAGTTTATCATTCATGGACATATGGGTCGAATACTATTTGATACGGGTGCTACACACTCCTTCATTTCGAGAAGTTTTGCCCAGACCACAGGTTTAATAAAATCTGCTGAAAGTAACTTCACTAGCGTCGAATCCTCTATGTGCGATGGTTCATTGATTTTCTTCGTATGTAAAAACGTAGGGATTAACCTTGGTAACTTGTGTTTTGAGGCTATATTGCTCGTCCTTGATATGGTCGGGTACGATGTAATATTGGGTATGGATTGGCTAGTGAAGTACCGTGCGATAGTAAATTGTTACGGGAAAAGCATAGTTTTTACAATTCCGGGACAAGAAATGTTCCTGGTTGTTATGCCTTGTATGGAAGGGAGTACGAGTGCTTACTTATATTGTATAGTGGAAGATGCATCTTGGTATGTTGTGGTTCACCTAAATTCTCTTCCAATTGTTAGAGATTTTGAAGATATTTTTTGGGAGATACCGGGATTACCTCCAAGTCGGGAAATAGAGTTTGTGATTGGTTTAATGCCGGGAACTCGACCAATTGCTAAAGCTCCTTATCAAATGGCTCATGTGGAGATGAGGGAGTTGAGAGATCAGATTCAGAAGCTACTAGAGCAAGGCTTTATTAGACGTAGTACATCATCATGGGGTGCTCCGGTATTATTTGTGAAGAAGAGAGACGGTTCTCTCCGGTTATGCGTGGACTATAGGGAGTTGAATAAAGTCACCATCCGGAATAAATACCCTTTACCTCGCATCGATGATTTGTTTTATCAACTTAGGGGAGCGTCATACTTCTCCAAAATCGATATGAGGACGGGGTATCATCAATTGAGGATAAGAGAGCAAGATGTATCCAAGACTGCATTTCTGACCCGTTATGGATCCTATGAATTCTTGGCTATGCCCTTTGGGCTAACCAATGCTCCTGCTGTGTTTATGGATCTTATGAACAGGGTTTTTCGGGATTTCCTTGACCAGTTTGTTATTGTATTTATCGATGACATCCTAGTTTATTCTCAGACAGAGTCTGATCACGCTGCTCACTTGCGGTTGGTCCTGCAGAGATTGAGGGATCACAACCTCTATGCAAAGTTTGAGAAATGTGGCTTTTGGTTGAAGGAAGTTCAATTTCTAGGGCATGTGGTGTCATCCCAGGGTGTATCTGTGGATCCTGGCAAGGTGATCGCGGTAAGAGAGTGGGGTCAGCCCACGACACCTACTCTGGGCTTTGCGGGTTATTACCGTCGATTCATTAAGGGTTTTTCCAAGGTCGCTAGCCCGTTAACGAATTTAACCCAAAAGGGAGTGATATTCGTTTGGGACAGTTCATGTCAAGCCGCATTTGATGAGCTCAAAGATAGATTAACTTCAGCTCCAGTCCTTGCATTACCAAAACCAGGATTGGAATATCTCGTCTTCATCGATGCATCTCTTCAAGGGTTAGGAGGTGTTCTTCAGCAAGAAAGACAAGCTATTGCTTACGCCTCTCATAAATTGAAGCCTCACGAAAGGAACTATCCGGTGCATGACCTAGAGTTTGTCGCAGTTGTTTTTGCCTTGAAGATATGGAGGCATTATCTCTTGGGGGAAAAGTTTAGTCTTTTCACCGACCATAAATCGCTGCAATATCTATTCTCCCAAAAGGATTTGAATATGCGCCAGCGTCGTTGGTTGGAGTTTATGAAAGACTACCAATTTGATATTCATTATCATCCTGGAAAGGCGAACGTAGTCGCGGATGCCTTGAGTAGGAAGCCCGAGGGAGACTTAGCTAAGGTGTGGAAAGCTAAGTGGAGAGAACTCAGTCAAGAGGATGCAGGGGTAAGAGCATTCATTTTCGTGATGACGGTTACTCCCACAATTATAGCGAAGATTGTGGAAGCCCAGAAAAGAGATAAAGGTTGTCAAGACCATACACAGCAGCTGTTGTCCGAGGGAGCGGAGTCGTACTTGATTGGTTCTGAGGGCGAACTACGCTTCCATGGAAGACTTATTGTTCCTGAAGATGGAGACTTGAGACAAGCAGTGATGGAGGAGTTGCACGGGTCAAAGTTTACGGTGCATCCAGGTGGGGACAAGATGTATCAAGATATGCGTCGTCAGTATTGGTGGGCGGGTATGAAGAGGGATATCTCGGAGTTTGAATCTCAATACACTACTTGTCAGTTGGTTAAGATCGACCACCAGCGACCGATAGGTTTGTTACAACCATTCAAGATTCCCGTATGGAAATGGGAAATCATTTCGATGGACTTCATTACGGGCTTACCTAGATCACAGAGAGGTCATGATTCAATCTGGGTGATTGTCGACCGTTTGACTAAGTCGGCACACTTCTTACCTGTGCATACGGATTTTGATACCGCTCGCTACGCCCAATTGTTCATCGAGGAGATCGTCAGACTTCATGGGGTACCTTTGAATATTGTTTCCGATCGAGATAAGATATTTTTATCCCACTTTTGGCGAAGCTTCCAAGAGGCGATGGGGACCGAGTTGAAGTTAAGCTCTTCCTATTATCCTTAAACTGATGGTCAAACTGAAAGGGTAAACCAGATGTTGGAGGATATGCTTCGTATGTGTATACTCGATTTTAAGGGCAGTTGGGAACAATACCTCCCGTTGGTTGAGTTTGCTTACAACAACTCATACCAATTTACTATTGGAATGGCACCCTATGAAGCTCTGTATGGCATGCCTTGTAGATCGCTCGCTTGTTGGTTGGAGTGGGTGATAACAAATTTCTTGGACCTGAAATGATCCAAGACACTTCTTCCAAGATTGAACTTATTCGAAATCTCATACGAATAGCCCAAGATCGTCAAAAGAGCTATGCCGATGCGAGTAGGAGACACATGGAGTTGGATATTGGAGACTAAGTGTTGGTGCGAGTGTCCCCAATGAAGGGCATTAAACGTTTCGAGAAGAAAGGAAAGCTCGCACCGCGTTTTGTTGGACCTTTCCTAGTGATTGCAAAGGTTGGTCCCGTGGAATATCAACTTGCTTTACCGGAGCCTTTACAGCAAATCCATGATGTATTCCATGTCTCATCTTTGAAGAAGTATAGAAGATGTGAGGGTGCCCTTTGGCACATCCCTTTTGAAGATATCGATTTGCAACCCGATGTTTCATATGAAGAACAACCGGTTGCTATCCTTGAGTATGGGGAGCGAAAGTTAAGATCTCGTGTGGTTCCCCTAGTGAGAGTTCATTGGAGTCATCATCATGAAAACGAATCAACGTGGGAACGTGAGGACGAGATGCGGGAGAAATATCCACATCTTTTCTTATGAGGTACGCCTGAATTTTGGGGACAAAATTCCCTCATAAGGGGGGGAGTATGTAATAACCCTCGCTTATGAGAACGTATATTATATTAATTACTATGTATGGTAATTAGATATAAGTGTTGGGTTATGATTTGTATGCTATATCAATGTAGAAAAGTTAATACTGAAAATGAGTTTGCATATATACCATAACTATGGGTGAATATTGCTATGTTATGCTTATAAATATCATATGAATTTAAAATGATATTTGGCTTAATAATGAGACCGGAACTTAAATTGAATTATAAAATGTCCAAATTATAATTTGGAGGCTGCAATTGATTCTGGAACGTGCGAGATAGTCATATAATGTACCATATTGTATTTTGAGGTTTTGGGCATTTTTGACTGATTATCCCTTAAATGTGTAGTTGCGTATTATTTTATCGGAATAATGTATCAAGTGAGTTGGGATTTTGGCTTAAGGCACGATTAATGTTTTGTGTGAATCACTATTCACCTAATTGTATTTCCTAAACCTAAAGAGCTTGAGAAAGAAAGAGTAGAGAGAAAGAAGGAGATTGAGGATTGAAGAAGGATTTTGCTCCTACACCAAGAAATCTGCAAATTTGCTGAATTAAGGCAAGTTTCTACTTGCTATTTGTGATTTAAGATAGATGATTTGTTATGATAATGAGGTATTGATTTTGGTTTAGCTAGTTTAGGTTTTTTCTTATGTATTTGTGGGTTTTGATTCATTAGAAAATGATTGGGATGATTCATGAGGTTTAAGATGGTCACTAGTAGTGTTGATGTTATATTGGTGATGATAAATGAGTTTGGTTTGAGAAGAGTTGGGTTGGGAAGAGATTTGGAGTCCAAGACTCCATAGCCAAAACTTGGCAAAATTGCAGGCCCGAATCGATTCGGTCCTCTGGGCGAATCGATTCGCCTTGGTTCAGTGCCCAGGTCTAGTAAACCGAATCGATTTGGATTTGGTCCGAATCGATTCGGCAGTTATGCAGAAACCCAAAACTTCTAACCAAATTGATTCGGTTTCCATCCGAATCGATTCAGCAACTTTGCAGAATCTCAGGTTTTCTGACCGAATCGATTCGGAAACCCTGCACTTTTTCAAATTTTTCTTTTTCGTTTTTAACCCCTTTTCTTTATGATTAGTAATAGGGACCTTCTTAAATGAAGTAAACATAGGGTTTTAGAGGATTAGTTGAGTTTGGTCGACTTCCTAGACTCGAATGGGTTCATCTAGGGTTCAGTCCAGGGGTGTTCAAAGTAATGTTCAGGCATTACTTCTTTCGCATAGTGGTATAAACATTTAGGGGATCTTAAGGTCAATTTGGAGACTTTAGGAGTTAACTTGAGTTAGGTTTGACTTGATGTTCTATATTGAAACCTAAAGGAGGCTTTAGGGAATAACTTTGGAGTCGGATTCCTTATCGAGGATGTTATGACGATATGAAATACGCATATTCCCGAGTAAGCTTGATGCATTTGATAAAACGTGAATTTGATATGGTAAATGATAATTTACTAAATCATGTAATGGATGTTAATAAAAATGGATGTTACACAACTCTCTTAATACCATCTTAAGGGAAGTCCGTGCGAGAGGTGAAGCCCCCTGGCTAATGAATGCAGGGTGGATATAGTCCTAGGCCATATGAGCGCTTGTTTTATATTTTTCTGCGATGGGTAGGAGATTCTGGGTGTGGTCTTGACTACCCCGCAGGCATATGGCCGCTTCCCGATGATTTCGATAGGATCCCAGGTTGTCTTATGTTAGGCCCTGGAAGATGATGGTTATTTAGGGACGCGCAGAGTGGGGAAACCCGGACGGGCGGTCTTAGAATCGTTATATATATACTTATAACTATTCTAATTATCGAGTTGGACTCGATGGAACATTAATGCCTTAAAGAGCAAAGTATATGCCACAAAGAGCATACTAGTGAGATAAGTGCCATATAGTGCACATGGTAATCAATGTATTTTTGATAAGGAATGGCAAAGAAGATGAAATTGAAAAATGATGAAAGATGAAAAAGGATCATAAGTACTTTCAATTCTTGTGTAAGTGAATTTAATTTTACATAGTCGTTTATCAGTCTTAGTTCCTTACATGATGTTACCATGCTAGATTATCATCCATGCTTACTTGTACATTATTGTCATACCTGTCATTTATCTAGCGATCATATAAATCCGTCCTCTGACCGGTTTTCCTTTCATGTTGTGTATATATGTATTAAATCCGTTCAGGTGTTCTGCCGCACGGTCGCCCGTAATGACCTTTCCATCCACATGTTTTTGAGGAGCCGTGACATCGTGCGGGTATCACGGGATGTTTTGTGTAGACGCCTCCATTATTGCTTTCTAGTTATGATCAGTTTTATTCGGGCAAGTGGCCCAAACTGTTGTAATTATATAATGGATGTATTATGTAACACCTGGAACTTTTTATATGTTGTATGAACTTTATTGACCGATCTTACGTTCGGTCCTTTCCTTAGTAACTTTGGTTTCATATATACGCTTGTGGGAGTTTCCACCCTCTATTTCTATCATGGGTTGTTGAAAATGTTCTCTTTATATTTCAAAACAAAAATTTTTGATAACCCATTTTCTGGAATATTGTGTGGTTATTCCTTATACTCTGCATGTTGTTGTGATGCTGAGAATGATATCTATCCATGATTCCTATTTTATCGGGGTATAGGGCTGGCCACCCTTTATTTCGGATAGCGGGTTGTCACAAGTATGTGCACTCCCATTGATATATTTTCCATCCAAACTCCCTTATAAATAATTATTCCTTTATTTTTCTTTTCAAGTGGCCCCCTTTTGGCATGTATATCTTTTTATTGCTTTTTAATTTTTTCAAGCTCTTTTCAAATGGTTGCTTTCACAACGAGTTAATTTTGTACTCTCACATCCTTTACCGTGCACTCGTCATTTTTTTAAATTAAATAAATTCCTTGTGAGCAATGGTTCTTACATGCACTACTTTTATTGCCAAGTTTTATGTATATTTGTTCGTTTTAAAGACATAATTGAGATGACAACACTCCAAACAATATGTTATAGACAAGTACAATAATAAAAAAATTCCATGTTAATGTGCATTAAAGGCAATTATGAGTCAAACATGTTGCTAGTAATCATAAATTACATCTTAATGACTCCACACATTATAAAGTACAGGAATGAAATGATGATGCATATCAAAACACTATCAAACAATCACATGGATATGGTATGAAATTATGACTCGATCGTCCCAAATGTCCATTCCTAAACGATTCAAAACAAAATTCAAAACTATTTTCGTCTTTTTCAAAAAAATTATCAAAATAAAATATTTTTGACTTTTTCAAAATTTTCCCAAAAAATAGAAAATATATTTGTATTTTTACAAAAATTTATCAAAAAAGAAAAACATAACTACAAAAATGGTACACACTAGCAATGTGAAAAAATATGCTCTGATACCAATTTGTAAAAGCTATCTCTGATACTTTATTAAACATAATTTGCAAATTTCCAAGTTAATCTAATTTAATCGGTGTCAAATTTTAAACCAAATTAATTCATCCCTAAAACAACCGTAAATAATTGCTAACACATAAATTTCAGAAAAAATCACTTTTTGATAAAACCTTTTATTTCACTATGTAAAATAAATTGCAACTTACATACACAATGAAATTTTCAATGAACACTCCTCGAAATAATCACATAGACACGCATCTAAGAGTCAGCAATGGAACAACCGTAGGAGTTAGATTCATCCCGGGAACACCCACGAGAAATACCTATAACGCCAGCCCAATACCTCCCTCAAGTGGCACCTAGATCAGTAATAAAGATCTTCTCTACAAGAGAAACTTCACAAAGTTATGTTGTTGGGTTCCAAAACAATTCACATAAAGATTGGGATGATTTGTGAATGGAAAACAAAGCTAAAACTCTGAGAAGTGTGAAGACAAACGTTTCCACCGAAGCAGTTTCCATAAAATAAGATTCTCAAGTCTTCTTAAGAAAAACGAAGTTGTTTAACACGCTATTTATATAAACATTAAGGCAGTGTGTCGTTCGAATTAGATTCCAAAGTCGCTCCAATTTTGACATGCATCGCTCGAACGAGCTTCACGTAAGATAGCTCGATCATTCGAATGAGGTTCCTTAGTCGCTCGAACGAGATTGGAATTTTTTTTATCTTTCTAGAAAATACTCTGCCTCAAAACTTTTGACGAAAAACTCTGCTCCAACACTTAGAAAATGCAACTCAACCCAACTCAATAAAGCCTTTTCCCAATTATTTCGGGTGGGCTACATGAATCCTATTTTTCCATTCCATTCTGTCCAGTGCAATATCTTCGGTTAAACCACATGACATCATGTCCTTTTTATAATATCCCACCAATTCAATTTAGGCCTACCTCTACCCCTTGTGTTACCATCAATACTAACTAAATCCGTCTTCCTTACAGGAGCATCCATTGGTCTACTCTTGACGTGTCCAAACCATCTAAGTCGATTTTCTCTCAATTTATCTTCTGTAGGAACTACTTTTACCGTTTCACGAATTTGTTCATTTTTAATTTTATCCTTCCGAGTTTTACCATAAATCCATCTTAGCATTCGCATGTCCTCTACACTCATTTTCTGCATATTTTGTTCTTGGTTTCCCAACATTGTGTCCCATATAATATGGCGGGTCTAATGGTTGTCCTATAATATTTACCTTTTAACTTCAAAGGTATACGCCTATCACACAAAACGTCGGTAGCACTCTGCACTTAACCCAGCCTGCTCTAATCCCACGAGTAACATCATCACTAATATCTCCATCTTTTTGGATAATCGATCCTAAATAACGAAAATGATTGTTTATGGGTGTCTCTTGACCCTCGAATTTCACCACATCTCCATTTGTCCTCCTATTACTACTAAAATTCCACTCCGCATATTATGTTTTAGTTCTGCTTATTTTAAATCCTCTTGTTTCTAAAGTTTCTCTCCACAATTCCAATCTATCATTAATCCATGTCTTAGTCTCATCCACTAAAACAATATCATTTGCAAATAGCATACACCATGGAACCTCATCTTGTATTTGTCCTGTCAACTCATCCATAACAAGCGTAAATAGATAAGTACTTAATGCTGAACCTAGGTGTAGACCTACCGTAATTGAAAATTCACTACTTTCTCCGATTGATGTTCTTACTGTAGTCATCGCACCATCAAACATATCCTTGATCACATCAATATATCTATGAGTCACTCCTAGTTTATGTAGAACCCACCATATTGTATCTATGGGTATCCTATCATACGCCTTCTCCAAATCTATAAAAATCATATGAAGTACCTTCTTTTTCTCCCTATACCTCTCCATTAATCTCCTCAATAAAAATCATATACCTCTCCATTGACCTCCCAGGCATAAACCCAATTTGATTCTCAGATATTGTTGTCTTTAATCTCAATATATATTCAATCACTCTCTCCCAAAGTTTCATTGTATAACTCATTAACTTAATACCAAAATAATTTGAACACCCTTTATTTTTATAAATAGTTACTAAAAAACTTTTTCTCCATTCATTGGTCATCCTATTAGTCATTAAAATTCTATTGAATAATTTTTTAAGCCATGATACTCCATCCTCCCCTAAGCATTTCCAAACCTGAATAAGAATACCATCTGGTCCTAAAGCATTTCCTGTTTTCATCTTTTTTAGAGCAATCCTGAACTCTGTTATCCTAATTCTGCAAAAAAATATATTTTTTCGAGTCTCCCTAAGTTCCTCTATATCTAATCTACTCCCATTATCTCCATTTAATAACCTCTCAAAGTAGTTTTTCCATCTTTCCATAATTTCATCATCTTTGACTAGGACTCTTGAATAATCAATTTTGATACACTTAACGTTATTAAAATCTTTTATTTTCCTGTCCCTAAGTTTAGCAAGCTTATAAATACTTTCCCCCCTTCTTGTGTACCTAATTTTGTATAAAGATCATCATACGCTTTTAACTTAGCATATCTTACCACTTTCTTAACTTCCTTTTTATCCCATTTATATTTCTCAAAATTTTCTTCAGTTCTATTTGTTTGCCATGTTTTAAAGCACTCACTTTTAATTTTTACTTTATTTTGTACTTCTGTATTCCACCACCATGTTTCTTTAGACGGTGGCCCCTTGCCTTTTGATTCTCCAAGAATTTCCTTTGATATTCTCCGAATGCATGTGGCCATCTTATTCCACATTATGTTAGTTTCTTCTTCAGTATTCCATGTTGCTTCATTTAATAATTTATCTCTAAATGGTTCTAATTTCTCTCCTTTTAAGTTCCACCACCTAGTTCGTGGATTAATCTTCACTTTTCGCACTAGTGATTGATTTTTAATATTTATATCCTACACCATTATCCTATGTTGTGAGGTTAAGCTCCCGGGACAACCTTACAATCTCTACACGTTAATCGATCACCTTTTCTAGTAATGAAAAAAAATATATTTGGCTCTTGTGCGTTCCACTTTTATAAGTTATTAAGTGTTCAGGCCTCTTTTTAAAACATGTATTTACTAGTACAAAATCATAATCCATCGTAAAATTTAAGATAGACTCTCCCCCGTCGCACCTATCTCCAAAACCATATCCTCCATGCACTATCTCATATCCTACACGATCTTTTCCTACATGGTCATTAAAATCTCCCCCTATCTAGATTCTCTCACCTACGGGTATTTCTTAAATTAGTTCATCCATTTGTTCCCAAAATTGTACTTTAGTGTACTCATCTAATCCTACTTGAGGTTCATAAGCACTAACAATATTAATTATGTTTTCACCTAATACCAATTTTACAAGTATAAGTCTATCACCGTTCCTAATAACGGTTACGATATCGTCCCTAAAGTTCTTATCTACTATTATTCCAACTCCGTTCTTATTTCTATGTTTTCCCGTATAATAAAATTTAAATCCTGTATTTTCTATTTCTCTAGCTTTCTCACCGACCCATTTAGTTTCTTGTAAACAAGCTATGTTAACTTTTCTTCTTATAATGGTATCTACCAACTCCATCCATCTTCCTATCATAGTCCCTATGTTCCAAGTCGCTAACCTAAGTCTAGTATCCTGGACTAGCTTTTTTACCCGCACATTTCCAGCTTGTTGTAGGAACCCTTGCGTATTTATCGTTGCATCCGAGCGTCGATGCGACGCCCCTTGCCTATTTTTTGAGACACCCAGTGGCAGGCGCAACGCCCCTTGCCTATTCTTTGAGACACCCGGTGGCAGCATAGTGCATCGATTAAGGGGAATGCCCTAGCATTAGCACGTATATTCATAGGAATCATGTTCCTAAGGATCTGACAAAGTTTTACGCTGGCTGTCAGTTACCTAACGCAACCCTCCTCCTTTATTTGGGCTTGGGACCGACAGTGTAAAAAAATATATAAGAAGTTGAGCATGACATAGGCGGAGTTAACGCTTAGAAAATATTTAATAAAATTTATCCCAATGCTCTATGTGAAATGCTAAGTTACTAAAACACAACCTTACCAAAATTAATCTCGTGAAGGTTTGAATGTTAAAGAACGTTGATATTAGGATCCGTCTTGACGTGTCATTTAACTTGAGTAAGTCATCGATGGTTGTAACGGTATACGACATACTCAAATATAAGTTGAATAATAAAATAATGTATGTACTTTATGGGATTATAATTTTTAAAATATTAACTCGTTCCTTAGAGTTTTAGGGTTCCAAGTATGCCTTCCCCATCTCTGTAGTTTGTTTTGGTATGTCTCTTAGATTTCTGTGATTTTTTAGTGATTTCTTCTTGTTGTTGCCTATTGCGAATGGTTTTCCGTGTTTTTTCGCAGGTGGTTGAAGATTCATAGGTCTTAGTGGCCATTGCATTGGTTGGCCTGGGATTTTAGAATAGGGTATTTTACTACAATTTTTCACTTTTTGCCCAAAATTTGCATTGTCAAAGTAAGATATAGCCTTCAAACCTTAAAGTTCCTTCTTTACAATTAATGAACCTTTGATTAGTAGGTGGTTAGAATACTTTAAAAACTAGATCAATATTTTCCTTACATATAAAGAAGAAGATTCCCAACTCCTCTTCAAATCACTCGACTCGAGTCCTAACCCTACTAATCTTAGAATAATTCGAAGGTCCCCACATAGACTACTTTTACTGTATAACCCCCAAATTTAGAGTACCGTGCCTAAACAATCCCAGAACCTATAGGTGTTAAAGAGATAGACCAACATTCTTATGGTAAGATATTAGTAAATAAATTTTTTTAATTAAATGTCATTTATCAGGGGTCCACAATCGAAGAGGGCAAGGATGGAAGACATGGGCCATCCATTTATCCTATTTCCATGGCTCCTATAGAGGAGATAACTTTCAATAGCTCATACAAAAATCCTACTAGTGAGTCCAGGTGTCATTGTTGTGACATATGGGAAAATGAGATTTATGATCTGCGAGAGTCATAGGATATCCCCATTAGAATTACTTGTAGAATTGTGATGAGAGAGTTTATGACTGACACAATCTTGATAGCATTTTCTTTGTAATTTGGGCATTATGGTTTAGAGTTCGTGTTCCCCTCTATCACATTATTAGGTCAATTATAAGGGGATATGGGGTGCATCCTACACAACTTTTCTGAAATCCTATCGAACCAGTTTGGGCTCGATGGTGTATTCAACTTGATTCCAAATGACTAGAAACCTAGTTCGGAGTTGATGGTGTATTGGGAAGCCCACATTGGCTATGAAGTCAATCGGGGATATATTTAGGTAAATTTATGATATGAAAGAAAATTACAAGTCCCCGCGCAATTTTTTTTTTTCACTGAGGAAATCCCACTTAAAACTAGTGAAGATAAAATAAATGAGCCACCACGCTTGGAAAATAAATTTTTTATATTTGTCTATTGAATGAGAGTTCAACTAGAATAAGGGGAACTAGATTGATGTAGTTCCCCATGACTAGACTCGGCTTAAAAATATTTGTACATATTTTGACATTTTTATACAAGAATTTTATTATTTTGCCTCTTTCATATGAAAATCTGCTAACCCACTCGATGGTATTTTGCAGTTAAGAAATCTCCTCAGTTAGCTCTACCTTTGAATGAATTGATGGACAATTTATAAATCGGAAAAATGCTAGAGTTTGAGAGGATTTTTTAGCTTTTCCAAGTTTGTTAAACTTATTTATCAAACCATCATAGATGTTTCCCTTGTAACTGAGGTAGCGTGAGCAGATTCAGTTGTGGCTGAGGCTGAGGAAGAGGCCATTTGGGGAGGTCTATGAAGGATTGTAATATTTTTGTGAGTTGGGTTATCTTGATCTCTCTTCATCTTTATCATAACTTTTATAATTGTTACGTATTTCTATAAAGATTTTATTAATAATTACTTGGGTTTCAGAGTAGATCCCTCCTTTAGAATGACACTAAAATAGGTCGATCATGCTTTCAGAGAGGTAGCTCATAAAAAATATACTAGAGTCTAAAAAGAAATCTGATACTTAGGCCAGGTCTATAAATAAAGTTAATGTTGATAAGAGTGTCGAGTCCATGTGAAGAATGGAGGTCGATTATGATGTGTCTGCTTCAAAGGCAATATCCAAAAGGAAGGCTACTACTCCATATGATGCCTCAACTTCCTATAATCAGAGTCCTATAGAGATCCTAACGACCAAAAATGATACCAAACATCCAAGGGTCAACTAGTCTAGGTTGACAAGGCCTAGTTGGTCGAGAGTTAAGATTTGTGGGTCACGTTCACCTCTTTTTGTTAGAGGTGTGGGATCTTCCTATCATCATGGCAAGATGGAGTGATATAAATTTTACCCCAAGAGCATAAGTAACCATGAACCACTAAATATGTATTATAAAACTACCTTTAATTACATGAATAATGTTGTGAATGTCCTCGGTTAACAAATTCATACTCCAGATTTTGAATTCCATATGAGATTTGATCTGTTTGCTCTGTGTAATGTGGTTCAACACTTAATATTCATGGAAATTTCTCAGAAAATCATATGTTCGCCTTAAGTTTGCCAAGTATGTTTTCCTTGGTAAGCTCACTATCTTCTTTTTTTCAAGGCACAATGGTTCGACTATTCTCAGGGAGAAAGATGTGACTTGGCATCACACCTGTAAGAAGGAGAAACAATCAGTATTAAGCTCGATAATCAATATAGTGGGTTGAAGGACGAGCTAAATAATTATGAGGAGAATTATATTCGGTCTTGTGATACGATTAAAGAGATGGATGAGAAGCTTCTTAAAAAACCATGGCTCTTAACCCGTTGAAGATGAGAACATGAGGATGAAGGATCGGGATAGCACTGATGCTATAGAACCTTAAATTTTGGAAGAGTCCTTTAATAAAGTTAGTGGAGATCTAACTAAAGCCAATGAGGCCCTTATTTAAACTGAGTAAAATGGAGTCAAGATGTACAGGGTATCCGTTGATTATAGTATTAAAACCGTGCCCTTTTTCATGTGATTGATGCCACATTCATCTCTCCCATAACTCCCCAAGTGACTCCTTAAGACATTCCAATGGTTAAGGATTTCAGCGTTGATGCTCTTCAAATTGACCAGGAATCCCACCTCCTCCTCCGCTTGATGTTTGGTACTAATCTTCAAACATAGTTTCTCATATTAACTCTTTGAATAATATTTATTAACTTTTTAACAACTATTTTCGATTATTAGTGGCTCTGTAGTGAATTTTTATCCTCTTATAATTGATTGTTTCTCATCCACTTTATTTTTTCTTATGTATGCAATGTTCATTTTACAGGTCAAGTTATGTCCGTCCATTAAATTAGTAGCCCCCGGTTGTACTTAGCAATTTATGAGGAAAAATAATTATTAATTAAATATGGACGGTGTGTGTTGACCTACTAGTAGTTTATTCTTACGGTCTTGTGTCCTTATCCTAACCCATTTGACTTACTAGCCTTTTTAGTTATAGTTAGTTTGCCAGTACTTTAGTCTTATTATCACATGTCCCGATCTGACATACTAGATACAAGTTAGGCAACTAGTGTTGTCTTGATAGGGCCGTTATAGGCTAAAACTTAAGTTTTCCTATCATTTGTTAACTTAGGATCTGCCATTTCTTTAGTCAGCTGATAGCTTATATGGACTGGTCCTGTTGTCTTAACCAGATGACATCATCGGTTTCCCAGGTCAGCTAACTTCTTGAATGTGACTTAGCTAAGTCGGGTTAATAAAATAAGTGTGGTTTAGACGTAGTCGAGATGAATATCTTATGACCGAGTTTTCATATGCCTAATATTCTTTCACATCTCTTATACGGACGAACATGTAAATAATCATTTGAAGATAATAAAGACATAATACAGAGGGAAACAAATATTTTTTCATTAATGACTGAAACATTGATAGTATTTACTTACGTGTATTATACGTCGATTGTCTCTTAAACGTCGATTATCCATTCAGAAGTATAAATTTATTCATACCTACTCATAGTATTAACGTACATGCTCGGCGTTTTATGGGTTACTGAATGGTTCACCTTCCAGCATATCTATCATGTACATTCCTAGTCAAATCACTTCGCAAACACTAAATGGGAAATGGTATTTTGGCTCCTTCTTATTTATTTTCTAATTCTCATTTTCAAGACATAATCACCTTCATTTAGGATCTACTGGTAGTGGCCAAATTCATGAATGCTTATTCACAGACCTTTTTAATGGGGAAACTATCAAGGATGACTATTCCTTAACCTCTGTAACTAGATCAAGGTAGAGTCTTCACATTAAATCACTTAGTGGTGAATCAGTGTGCATTATCACTTTAGTCCTAAATTCTAGTATGAAGTTCATCTTGCCAATAGTAGTCCTTGGGCTATCCCTATAAACCTAGAGGTTCCTCAATCGCTCGAACGAGACAAGAATTTTTTTTATTTATCCTGAAACTATTCCGCCTCTAAATTTAAAAAAAAATCTTTTGACAAAAAATCCACTCCAACTCATAGAAAATATTTCAGAAAATTTATCCCAACACTCTAAGTGAAATGATAAGGTACTAAGACACAACCATATAAAAATTAATCTCGCGGAGGTTTGAATGTTGAACAACGTTGATATCAAATCCGTCTTGATGCATGATTGAACTTGAATAAGTCTTCGACGGCTGTAGTGGTATACAACATACTCAAATGTAAGTCGGACAATAAAATAACATCCTTACAAATCTCCCGCTATGTTTATGCCAGTACAAAATAAAAATATCAAAATTATCAGATCCAAATGCCTATACAAATCTAATACCCTCCCACGAACCCAAAACAGAAAAGGTACTAACGATTCAAGTATCAAACTTTTCTTCAAAATCTTCAACTTCGAAAATCTTTAAATCTTCAATATTTTCTCATCAGGGTGTGGAAAATAATGATCTTCAATTTTTGTACCTACCCACATTAGACAAAGAAAATACCTTCGTGATGCATCAAGTCTGAAATGATATAAGAATAAATTTATGAATACTCAGATCTCCCCCATAATTCATTCTCCCCTATTTTATCTCTCCAAAATAGATAAGGAAACGAATAAACCAAAAACTAACATGGGCTTGTCACGATAAATATGCATAGCAAACATAAATCAAACTATGCTTCCACAAACTATTTTTGATTTTTCAATTTTTCATTCAAAAATAATTTTACACAAATCACACACCAGGAATTTTCACTTTGATAACCAAATCATGGAAACGGAATGAATGGGTCTGAACATATTCTATAGGTAAATAAATGCAATCACTCATAACATATGTGCATGATGAATACGGATAATCCTAACGAATGAACTCAAAAATGTCCTTAGGTGCCAAAAGTGTTGAATTTACATGACATCAACTCAATCCATCATCACATCAAAGTTAATAATGCTTCCCACACCAATAACGTTTAAAACTATGTAGTGCTTTTTCATGAGGCTGTCAGGATGTGCACTCACATTGATATATTTTCCATCCAAAATCCCTTATAAATAATTATTCCTTTATTTTCCTTTTCAAGTGGCCCCCTTTTGGCATGTATATCTTTTTATTGGCTTTCAATTTTTTTGAGCTCTTTTCAAACGGATGCTTTCACAACGAGTTAATTTTGTACTCTTGCATCCATTCCCGTGCACTCGTCATTTTTTAAATTAAATAAATTCCTTGCAAGCAATGGTTCTTACATGCACTACTTTTATTGCCAAGTTTTATAGTATATTTGTTCATTTTAAAGACATAATTGAGATGACAACACTCCAACCCCATTCGATAACATGTAATATCATTTTCAAGATTCCACTTAGTTTCCCCTTACAAATCCCATTCGATAACTAGTATGACATTTTGAACATTAGAGAATAATATAGGAAACTACCTCAAATTTTTTCAAATGAAGAAGAAGAAATGCTTTTTCTATGTTTGACAACTCGTCTAGGTGCCAATTACGACCTATAGCTCAATTTTTTCTGGGGGTACACTTTCTCCCCCAAAAAAACCAATTAGTTGGCGATGGTATGCTTTAATTTCTCCATCCACTAACTTCAACATCTCGAAACAATCATGAAATTAAACATTTGTTCATTTGTTGTTGTTGACCATAATTCAAGCGACTGACTTCACATGGACTATCATGGTGATGACCCGAGGATTTTCAATGTGAGTGTAGTAGTCTACAAACATCTTCTCTAGAAAAATCGACAACCAAATGATCTTTACATGCCTTATTGGGTTGTGTATCTAAATACTCTTCCAAGTTCACATTTTAGATATGATCATAGGATTTAGCCTCATACAAATATGACTTTTGCTCTTCCACCTCATCTCCGCAACTGCATAGTATGCAACGATGATGTAACAACCTAAAGAGATCATCGTAATGAAATCTACCGACTTTGGTGGATTCTTTGGAAGATTTTTATCTTTTTCACCATCTGACAAGGATATTTAGATCATATCTTACGCTTCTAGTTGTCTCTGGACTTATCTTCTCATTCATACCTGTCAATAAATTTTGTCAACATGCCTTTTCGAATTAAATTCATAGTTTTGTAAGGCCAAACAACTATTGGTGTCGTGGCCATGATCTTTATGGAAGTCATTATATTTTTTCTTATCCCTAATGGATCTTAGTGGTTTTAGTTTTCCTCACAACTTGAGGTCATTGTTTCTTCGGATCTCATCAAGAATGTGGTGCACCTCCATAGGTAGTGGTGTCTACTCATCAAAATTATTCATAATCTTAGATTTTTTATCCTTATCCTTCTCGTTTGAAATTTTTTCCAACATCGAATTGTGCATGATACTCTTTTGCTTTTGAAACCTTATATTCGCTCATAATATTTCCTGTCTTCGTCAAGATCTTGATAATTTTACTCAATTATTCCTTTAAAAGAGACCAGTAATGTTTTCGGGGTAAAAAAACCACTCATTTTCACTGTAATATCAATCTTCTTGTCATAGTCAATATGCACCAGTCTTTCGTACTTAATCAGGTAATGTATGCTATTATCATTTCAAATGCCTTTTGGTAAATGCCTTTTAGTTAATGCCTAATAAATGAGACACGCGCTCATGATGTTTAGTGTAGAAATGAAGGTTTGACCCAAATAGACATGCTAACTTCTTGAGGTTTATAGCCTATCCCTTTGGGTGCCCATTGCACCAAATTTGAGTTAATTTGGTGAGCATACTGGAAAATGATTTGCAACACATTGTGACACCCCGACTAATTAAATACCGGGTAGCTACTCCTTTATTAAATCAATATAAAATGCCAAGTTGGTCCAGTTAATAGCATCACTGTCGAAAACATTTTTAATGATTACTAACCACCTAGTATTTAAAAAGTGAGTTGTCAAATTTAAATTAACTCTGATTAACATGCAATAAATGAAATATAGAAATGTAACACAACCATTCACTATAAAGTCCAACTATAATGAATCAACAAATGAAGATGAGCCTAGAGTAAATACTCCTCACAACAATCCCAATATGAAAAGAAATAAAACAAGTCTGCATCCTGAATTAATTACAAACCAAAGTCTGAATAACTGAAATATAAAATGAAATGTCTCTAAAAGAAATGGGCGACATGCCTTACAACTGACGAAATCTGAATATAAAGTCAAGGCAAATGAAGCGTCTACTAGCAAGGCCCTGTAACTTCCACAACAGCTACAGCTCGTCACCTGACTGGAAATACTATGCATGGTGTCCTTGTGGCTGGGAACCTAAAAAGGTTATTACAAAAAAAGTAGATTTGAAAGCAAACGGGTCAGAGTCTGAATGTGGAGAGTATTTTAAAAAAATCAAGTGCTTTAATAACATTAAAACAATGAATGCAAAGTACATGTTAGGACGTGCTCTCACATGAAATACTCACCTCTCGTCTAACTGTGCACTCCTAACGTTCCTGTTCCCATTCATGTGTTATTTATCTCTAACTAGACCGATGTAAGTTCTAACCCAACTACAATATGAATTCCCGATGTTATCGCTTAATTAGATAGCTTTACTTGAACTCGGATTCTCAATTATTAGCATTACCGTTTGCTGGAGGTTATCCCATTATTTATCTTATCAAGGAGTTACTATAAATTATTCTCATAATTAAACATAACAATTCCTTTTCATTTAACCGTATATTATTCACATCATAAATATACAATATAAGCACCCCGAGGCTAAGCTACCGTGCACACATACTCTGCTATCCATCCCGGTACATCACGCACATAAGGATTACAAATTCTGAATCTCTCAGGAATTGTTAGAATAAGCACAACACACAAAAATGGAGGCGAACATAATTCAACATATCCATGGGTCACGTACATACCTACGCTCTATAGTCAGCTGACTTATTAACTCACAAATAAGTCATTCTAGTATTATGTTCTTAAGGTACCAATCTAAATCCGGGCACACAAGGATGAGATGGCCCTAAGCGAACGTAAACCTCCCGTGATAGCAAGTATGGTAGGTATGTCATACACATAAAATCATATACTAAGCATGCACACATCTTAGATATCTCAATATTAATAAAGGTATATTCTACATCCTTATACCATTATTCCAATTTTATACATTTTAAGTGTCACGATAATATAAAATTTAAACTAGCGACACGTCTCACGTCATAATTTCTTATACTTAAAACCTATCTCAAAGGGGTTATAAAGTTTCCTATTATTCCCACATATAACATCTTCATTCTTAAGGTCCTTACTTCTGCCCCAAACTTCATTTCACCAAATTATTCAAATTTACTCTTTTAACTCTAACATTATCCCACTCATCGGATTTCATTAGATTTTAGAATAATTCCTCAATTTGAATCCTCATTAAGGTCCAAATTTTATAACCATACCTACTGGTCTTCCTTAAGTCTAAGTATATCCATAAAGTCTCCAATAATAATTTCTAAGGTTTAACACCATTAAAATTTAACTATAAAAAATTTTACTCTTTCTGGGAAGGTCGATCGATCGACCTTGACCTTCGATCGATCGATGGTGGTCGATCGATCGACTGATGAATGTCGATCGATCGAACGCACCAGGTAGGCTACGGACTTCTTCGTTTTGCAGTTTTCAAACCATCTCAAAACACCATTATACTGCATGAAACTCTAATCTAACGTTATAATATCATCATACAACCATCCTACAACATTGTTAACATTCTAAAACCAATAATTCATCAACTAAGGGCTTTGTTTGGATCAAAACTTCATCAAGAATTCCAGTTTTCTATTTCTTTCAAGAAGATTGATAAATATCTTCTTAAATCCGTTTTTAGATCATCAAGGGTTATAATTTGAATTCACAATTCGTTCAGAACATGTCTACATGCAATTCCTAACATAATTCATAGTTTTAAATCCTCAAATTCATGGGTCTAATCAATCTTCCAAGATAAATATGATAATAATCCTAAACATGGAAAAGCATAGCATTGAATCAATTGTAATTAAACCACTTGCCTTAATCGTTCTTCAGATTTGTTGTTGATTGAAGTTGGTTGAATTCCTCTCTCTCTCTCTCTGCAGAATTCTCCTCTTTCTCTCTCTCTACAAGTTCTTCCCAAGATAACAATGGAGGTGGGGTTGGTTTTCGGCAAGTTTAAAGTTTCTAAACTTCTCTCGTAGACCACTACCTAGATCGGGTTTGGAAATGGTTTAGTGGGTTAAGACTAAGTCAGATTTTTAACTCTAATTTTCGTGGGTTATAAGTACCCAATTTCCGAAATTACCAAACTACCCTTTTGGGTTGCCGGTATGGCCTAAAAATGCCCCGGGACCCAAACTAAACCCCCGGCTAGTGTTTTCTGACTATTTCGACCCTTCTGGATTCGTTGGCGGACTCAAAATGACCATACGGGCAATAAAAATAAAATTCACTTTTTAATTCAAATAATTATATTCGTGACGCGATTGTCACGCGCATCCCAACAAAATTTTCCAAATTGCCATATTTCAATCTCGCGACAATTTCAATAGTTTCAATGTTCATATATTTCCATATATACATTGCATAATCAAATACCAACTCACATGTCGTTAGTATTTTATCCGGATTAATTCTCAATTTATTTACATTTAATTCAATTAATCCCATAAATAAATATCACAAAAATACGGGGTATCACACACATCTCGTCAATAATTGAATAAATGTCAGAAGCAAACTCATACTTCTCAATCTACCATAATGGATGTGATTTTTCCTAATTCATTAGAGTATTTTTGGTGTCTTCAGCTTTTCAGATGTGGGGTAGCTCATAACGAATTCCCAGTGGATCTTCAAGACATTGAATTGACCTTTTCTACAATTGGTCCTCTTGATTAGATTACGTCTTGTTAGATCGATAATGAATCTTAATCGATCTCTCATCTTATTGTTGTATTTACGAACCTAGTTGACTCCCTCACATTATGGCTAGAGTGGGTTGAAAAGTTCAAATCTCTTATTCGAATCTTCCTAGTTTCCTACCAAAATGCTCTTACGGAGGCTGAAGTCCCAAATAATCAAAGGTTGAACCTGTGTTGATCCTTTCAAAGATACTGGTTAATTTTGCATTAAATCTTAGATTATCCTCATATCATGTTGATTATATGGTTAACATAGGCCAAGTCCCAAAAGTTTTATCTTCCCATCTAAATTATGTAAACCGAGGTCTACTCCCTTCCTCATTGAACCTAGATCTGGATTCCTCACTAATGAATTTAGTTGTAATCCATTTTCCTCATGTGCCAAAACCAATTTCGAAGGATTTGCATTGTTTGATCAAGGTGAATCTTTTCTCTATGTATGGGGTTGGGGATGGTATCTCATTTCTCCTAGCAGTATTCCCCCCAATGCAAGGGGTAATTGGATTCTTTTTCAACTTATTCTCTCCTCCATAAACTTTGTATTAATTACCTTTGGGTTTGTAGCATAGAATATTAGATTTTATCTCGTCTTTATAAAGATTCCTTGCAGATCTCCCATTTTGACTAGTGCTTAGGCTGAAACCACCTCTTTTGTTTTACTAATTTTATGGTTTTTCATATTTGTAAAAAAATTCACAAAAATAGAATAATGTAACACTAACACATAGTAGGAAAGCAACAGTGAAAAAATTACAAGAAATTTGTAGGAAATTCTGAATAAAAAAAGGAGAATGCAAATCGAAAGTGGAATTAAAGGAATAACATAAAATCGAGTGAAATTTCTAATAAGAAAACTTTAGCCTTATGAGACCCAACTGAATTGGATTGTAATACATAAGTTTAAATTTTGGGTATCCGAGAGTTTTAGCCAACAACGGTGGTGGGAGGTGATAGATCCTCAATCGTTTCGTATAGACGGTGCCAATTTGATATCATCGTAAACTAGAAGAATGTCTATCTTAGATAATTGTACTAATTATAAACACAAAATAGATGAATGATCCAATTACTGAAATACTAACTATAGAAAATAATGTGGAGAAGTGAGAGAAATAGAATAAAAATCAAATTTACATGGTTAGGCCTAAAACCCTACCAACATCCAACGGTGCATTATTTATATTGTTAGTTTTTCCGGAAAATACATTAATGGATTAAAGATTAAAGATCTTAAGTTCTCTCTAGAATTTGGCATCATAACAGTAAATAAAAGAACAGATCCCTACACATGTGGGTATAATGTACTATTTATAGGTTGTTGGAGGAGAGAGAAGCGTGAGTGCCAGGAAGCCTATCGTTATACGCGAGACATGTTGACATACACTTTACATATGTTTGATAAAATTATCATAAACTTATTAGTGTTAGGTGGTCTGCCTTTATACGTGAGGCAAGTAGGTAAACACCTTAAATGTGTGTGAGAATATAACTATAAATTTAGTTAGTGATCCATGTGGGGGAATATTTGCATATATTTACATGTCCACGCATTATCAAAATATTTGCATATATTTACATGTGCACGCATTATCAATGTTGCTGATGTTAGTCTATCGCATAGCACATGCATGCTATAATGGAGTGAATGAACAATGTTATCCCATTGTGATCTAATGGTGTTAATTGGAATGCTTTCAATGACTAGTAAGACCTCACATCTTGCGTTGACACCATTTGTAAATGATATATCCTTGTTTCTTACTTTGTGTATGTTCGGTTTCATTCCTATGATTAGTCCATGAGTTGTTCCATATTTCTGATATAACAAATATGTTTAAAATGATGAATTTGAAGTGGGTTTCCAACTAAAATAAACATTTGTATGCAAAATGTAGTATTTTAAATAAATAACACTTGAATCGTACTATTTCATAAATTTTGCAGCACCGTATTTTAGTAAAATGTTAATTTATTTTTGGTGCACTAATGGGTTTTAGCCTAGGCGTAAGGATTAGTGTGTATATATATATATATATGAACTTGTGAATGTTTCTATGGTGTGAAATTTGTAGACTTCGTAATAATAATAATCATTACATTGCACCAAGTGGTATTAACCTAAGGTTGTAGGATTAGTGTATATATATAGGGATGATGAGACTGTATATATGTATGAGTGTACTCGGGTAACTTTCCACTTAATAAGAATAGTAGATAAATAGAAATAAGAAATGAAAGAATCTTAGTACATAGATGATTAACCATTCAAACACTGAATAATGAACTTAGTATGTGAGATAAACTATTTGAATAACATATTGTATGGGCGATACGAGAATATTACTAGTCAGTATAGTTCGTATTAGTATGGTTTCTGACTAGTTAGACTGTGAGGTATAACTAGGGGAGATTAGATGTACGTTAGGCGTGCACAATAGATGAGAGGTGAGAAACTCATGTGAGAGTTCAATAACTAACATGAGTATAAGACTTGTTTTAAGAACCAGTTTTAAATACTTGCTAAGTCATTTTTACACCTTAGGCTCTAACCCGTTTCTTGTATTTCTTCTCTCTTTTGCTATATACATATGTATTAGTATAGGTGCCTAGCCACAGGGACACCGGTTCTAGATACTTGGATGGTTTGTCGAGCTGCAGTTGTTGTGAAAGTTGTGGGTCATTGATATTAGACGCTTCTCTCGTTTTATTAAGTTCCTAGTTCAGATACTTCAGTTCGGGCATGTGTCGCCCATCCTCATTAGCGAGATTGTACTAAGTTCCTTTGTAGTTCTTTTCTGTTAGATTGAGTGTTTATTTCTGTTTTGTTTGCGACTTCGAACTGGAAGGTTTTATCCAGTCTTATTTATTCAGTATTTAATTCAGTCAGAATTCATTTCTTGTGTGTGGTTTATAATTCAATGTTCAGAAATTAATTGAAGGAATTAGTTTCAAATTAAATTGGGAAATGTTTTGACACTAGCTTAATTACATGTTAGATAATTAATTGGATTTAAGTTTTCGACAGTGATGCTAAGAATGAACCAACCGAACATTCTGTTGTAAATTTTATAAAGGACTGATCACTCAATATTTAATTGGGCGGGGCGTCACAGTGAGTGAGTCAAAGTAATAATATATCAGAAGAACTGAATGGGTGTGTGAGTTCCGAATTTCTAAATACATTGTCAGGGCACAACTCATACCCTACACTTAATGAGTTACATAATAATGATTCGCCAAATTTTCAACATTTGTATGATAAAACTTTAAGGAAATTTTCTAGAGTTCAAAATGGTGAAAAACACGATTGAACAAGTGGGAGATTTAACTAAGGTTGTTAGGTATAATGCACAAGATTATATTCATCGATGTTTATCTCATGACATTGAAATAAAATAATTCATGTTTAAGATAATTGATCTCTCTAATAAAAAAAACTAGAAGAAAGATACAAACCTACATTAATTGAGTTAGAAGAGATAAAAAAAGTTTTAAATATTTTCAACGAATGTCTAAATTTTGAAACCATTGCAAAAACGTATGATAAAATCATAAGATCTATCAAAATCAATGCAGGAAAAAAAACTTGCCTTATTTTTAAAAAGAGCAAAGGAAACAATATTATTAGTAAAAATGCAGCAGAAACTGTGTTTGTATCCTTTGGAAATTTTCCAAATTCACCGAGTCAAACTTTCCTAAATTCTCAGAAAGCTATTTCTAAACAACTAGTTATACAAGCAACTTAAAATGTGTGTAGTCCAAAGCATGACTTAACAACAAATCTAAGTATGTGTGCTCCTATCAGAAACTTTGGACAAAATATGAAATTTTTGGAACATATACCTCGAGTTCAATACAAACACAAATCTATTTTGTAAGGGTTAAAAAATAGTGTTAATCCGTCTTCAACACATTAATGAAAATATTGCGATGTACATGGACACAAGATTGTTGAATATTTTCAAAAAATCTTTATACATTTTTGTATAATAACTTTAGCTACTCTAAAGTGACAAGTCCTACTTATATTATCCCAAGTAAAATAAATATAAGATCAAACTTGTGGAAAAAATTGAATAATTCTCACAACAAGAAATAGCCAAAATAGGAAACCCCTGGTCTTTTTCTAAATCAAAACCACAAAAAACTTATAAAAAGTTCCATTTGGATTAGAAAATATGACTTGATACCCTAAATCAGGGAATATTTATTATAATGGTCTTATAAGTCGAGTGCACCTCAGTTGGTTGGTATATCGACTACGGGTGTTCCAAACACGTGATTGGGGATAAGATCAAACTAACTACAATAACAAATTTTTTGGAAGTATTTTTTTATTTATCAATGGAGTTCAAGATCATTGTCAAAAGGATACTCCAAGAACAGGGTTTACCAATTTTAAATGATATTGTCCCGGTGAAAGGATTAGAAATGAGTTTATTATGTATCTCCTTATTTTGTGATTCTGATTAGTGTAAGATTTTAAATAAAGATGGTAACTTTATCCTTATAGGAGAACGTATCTTAGGATGATTGTTATATGGTTATTCCCAATTCTGAGTCATGTAGGATAACAAGATTAGATCACTCGAATCTTAGACATAATACGTGTGTTCATATTAACTTTGATAACTAAAGTAGATTGAGCTCTAAAGAATTGTTCAGAGGTTTATCAAAAACCAAATCGTCTCAAATATTGTTTTTAGCCTTTTCCATGTTGGGAGAACAAGTAAGGCCCTCACAAAATGGTTAAAAATAATAATGGCTTCAAAGAACCTAGAATTTCTCCATATGGACCTCATGGGTCCATTTCATACTATTAGCCTCTGTAGAAATAATTAAATCCTTATAGTTGTGGAAAATTTCAGATGTATTTATTGGGTTTATTTTATCAAAAAAAAGTCGGATACTATTAACTAAATTCTAAAAAAAATTAAAAATTAAAAATGAAAAAGATACCCAAGCATTACGTATCCGAAGTGACAGGCGTGTCGAATTAGAACAAATTGGTGTTATCGAATATTTCATCAAGTATTACTGTCATCATCAATTTAGTTCTCCAAAAACTACAAATCAAATGGTATTGGTAAAAGGAAAAATTGAACAATCCAAGAAATTGTCCGAGTGATGTTCCGTGGTAAGGATTGCCAAAATAATTTTGGACTGAGGCAGTACAAACAATGTGTCACACTATTAATCATTTCTACCTTAGAAATAATGCTAAATAGATTGGATACAAACGTGGGTACAATAAAAACCTCAAATTAAATACTTTCGAACCTTTAATAGTGTTTGCTATATTTTTAAAGATCGGGAACACCTATAAAAATTTGACTTCAGACGTGATAAAGGGATTTTTCTTAGTTATTCTTAAAATATCAGGGCATATCATGTCTACAATATACATACCAAATCCCCTATTGAGCTTGAGTTAATTTTTTTTTTAAATTGACTCACCTCAGGAAACTACTTCATTGCCTACTAAAACACTTGATGTACCAATTTGGGTTTCAAAGGATCATTTCCTTGAAAACGTTATCGGTAACCGTCAAGAGACAATGACAACAATGTCATAACTTGAATGTTTGTCTAACATTGCATCCTTTGTTTCTCGTATGGAACCGATGAATGTAAATAATGCCCTTAATCACTCGTATGGGAAAAATGCCATGCAGGAAGAATTGGACCATCTTAAGAGTCATGATGTTTGGTATATTGTTCCACACCCAAATAATAAAAGGGTATCAGTACTCTATTAAATTTTAAAAATGGATGAATCAAGGTTAATCGTTAAAAATAATGCCAGATTTTTTGCATGGTGATACTGTCAATTTGAGAGAATAGACTTCGAAGATATTTTTGCTCCAATTTTGTATCTTGTCATCTAAATTTCACTCTTTATCAAATGGATGTTACATATGATTTTTTTAAATAGCATTATAAGTGAGGTAGTCTACTTTGAACACTCTAATGAATTTACTGACCCTTCTTGCTCAAACCACTTGTTTCGATTTTATACAACTAAAAGCAAACCCTGAGGGCCTTGTATGAAAGTCATTGAACCTTTTTACTCAATTAAGGGTTGATCATGGTGGAAATGACAAGAAAGTATTTCTTTGCAAAATTAACAATGAGGTTCTTATTGCACATATTTATGTAGACCAACATTGTTTTGGGTTATACTTCCTAAGCAACAAGTCAACAATTCTTCAAAAATTATGCATGGGGAGTTCCAAATGTCTCTCATGGGGAGTTTTTATATCACACGCTTAATATGGTAATGATTTGGATAAAAAAATTTGTTTAGGAAATTCCATAATTACACGAAAACCCATGAGTACTACATGAAAATTTTCAAAAGACGAAGCTGAGAAAAACATTGATCCTACATTATATAGAACCCTAATAGAAAGTCTATTATATTTAACAGCGTCAAGACCCGATATAATGGATGTTATATGTGTTTGTGCATGATATCAAAGTGCACCTAGGGAGTCCCACTTTCAATGTCTAAAGCATATAACCAAGTATGTTAAGGTAACTCTTGAATATGGAATCTGGTATACTAAAGAGAAAATAAGTACCATTATTTTATATATTGATGCCATCTGGGAAAGTTGTTCCAACGATAGTAAAAGTGCCTTTGGTTCTTATTTTTACATAAGGAACAATCTCATTGGCTAGAATAATAATAAAAAAACTTTATATACCAATTTATTACAGAGTCGGACTATATTACTGGTGGTATTTGTCGTGCCCAGTTGTTGTGGGTAAAGAAAATGATTATTGTTAATGGAATTATTAAAAATCAATTAACTTTTATTTGTGATAACCAGAATGTAGTAAACATATTAAAAAGCCTTGTTCAACACTCTAGGACAAAACACATACAAATCAGGCATCATTTTATTCGGGACTTAATTGAATCAAAATAGTTACTTATTGAATATTTTCATACTAATATATAACTGGTAGATATCCTTACAAACCCCCTTGATAATATTCGGTTGAAACCCTTAAGAAACTTTATTAGGATGATCGTTCTTAATTAATATGTATCATGCTTATTATTTGTCCAAAAGGATTTAGGGCATGGGTTCTTCATAAATGATAGTGGACTCCTATTAACTTCTCAATGCAGGAGACTTCTGATATGACTATTTTATATGTTCTTTTTGATAGCTAATCATTTTATTCTTCTTTATTTTTTATGTTACTATTGTCTATTTGAGATAAAATGGGGGAGAGCGTGTACATCCCGGGGGTTGAATGTTCATAATCGAATTCTTATTAACACTCTCATATGATAATGGTATATATGTCTTATGAAGGAATTTTAAAGATATTTGGGGTACCGGTTAATACATAGTTAAGTAAATTATTTTTTCCTATTTTATGTTCTAAGAAGGGAAATGGAAGATAATATTTTTAAAAGATTAGGTTCTTTTTTACCTATAAGTTACAATGGCATTCCCACTGATTTTTTCTCTAATATCTAAAGAGGGGGATTGAAAGACCTTATACAATTGACTTTAGAGGTTTGTTTGGAGTCAACACTTTGTATGTCTTTCAACTAGTTTGAATATATATATATATATATATATATATATATATATATATATATATAAGACTCTTTTAAGATTTGAACAACTCGTAGGATTCTATTTTAAGGTCAAGAAGAATCAAATGTGCATAATTAAGTGATCAATGTCATGAGTAGGAATGGTAAGATGTAAAAATACCACCCAACTACGAAATATTAGATTTCATGATAATATAGTTGTTTTATATTTTTCGGCAATTTAATAAGTTTTTAAAATTTAATTGGGATAAAAATTAAATTTTATACATTTACACTACACAGAATCCTATGAATGGTCAACATCACTAGGTCACGGACCAAAATCCTGACCATCTGGTCATGGCCCAAAGCCATCACCACACATTAACATTGGGGTGACCATATCCATGAGCCACTCTGATCATGGATGATCTTGAAAGTGGTCACGGCCCAAATCCCTAACCAGTGTCGGTCATGGCCTAAGGACGTTACCAATTTGTGACCATCATGGCGCAAATTTTGCGCCAAAAATCCCTCGAATTTTTTCACGAATGGGTCACGACTTATGTCCATGACCAATACAAAAATGCACACCATACGGGTCACAGTTTTGGGTTGTGACCATATCAATATATTCATAGGCGTGGGTCACGGCTTATGGCCATGACCACTTGGTTGGATACACGCTGATGTAGAAAAAAATTAAGGGTCATAGTAGTGTGTCACGGCTCTAGTCTGTGACCAATGTCCTTATACTAAAACCATCCTGCCTTATTTTCATTTATTCTCGCGTCAATCTGTTTCTCTCTCTCTCTCTCTGTGATTTTGGCGATTTGAATTCTCTCTCTCTCAAACCCTAATTTTGGCCCTTATCTCTGTCAATCTCAAAGGAAAACCCTAGTTTTTGTGTTTCTGATTTATACCCTAGTGTGTATATAGGTGTGTATTTCTGTATATATGTGTGTTTGTGTTTGTATGTGTGTGTACATGTGTATATATTTGTGTATGTTGTGACACCCCGCTTAAAATAATAACGGGTGGCCAACCTTATACTAAATTAAAACAGGAATCTCAAATGGATGACTCTTAGGATCAACTGACGATACTAAAATAAAAAAGGGTAACTACCCAAAACTATAAAAGCAGATGCCATAATTTAAAATAAAACATACATCTTAGTACATCACACATTAACATATATGCCTTACTAGGGTATACCTGCATGACCTTCCATCCTAAAATAACTGAAGAATCCTTTCCATTCTAATGACACCTAAATATATATACACATATATGCCTTACTAGGCTCTAATGGTTCCAAATTATTAACTTAAACTAGTTATAAGTCTTAGTACATCACACATTAACATTAGGATTCAATATAAGAGTTTATTCTCTAAACAGCATACATTCGAGTACTAAGGGCAAAACTTCTCTCCACTCTCAACATTGCACTACGTTTCATGGGTGGGGCGTCTCGCAAAGCGAAATCCAAACAAGGAACCCCCCTGATACACTACTCCTTGACAATGTTGATCGTAGGGATCCATTAAGTCATCTACACATATCTTATTACTACAACTAATTAATTATTGATTACCATCACTAAATACACAATTTGAATCTCTATTTAAATCCTTGTGGTCAATATAATCGCAATTATCTCTAAGTATGATCCTTTGGCTTGCAATTTTTTACCCGATAACCCGTTTATGGTAATAACCCAAAATGACCCGAACATGACCCATTTAGCTTGTATAGATTTAAAAGTACCTAAAACTTATACTAAATTAAAAATCAACGTGACCCGAAAATGACACGACTAACCCGAATTGCCACCCCTTCGACCCTAATAAACTAGTACACCAAAATCTCCCAAGATGTACATACTAGAAAATTCATATCACCTTCACCTATAGGATATATATATAATTACTCTAAATATATATATGCAACCATTCATTCCTATAACCACGTATACATAACACACATAATGTACACTTTGCAATACACATAACATAAACGGTTATAGGATACCAAAATACTGCACCATGCTATCATCTTCTAGGAATAAGTCACTTTATCTCCGGGTCACCACCTATCAGACTATTATCACACCACCATGGCGACAAAATCAATCCTAACATATGTGAAGCGGTCATAGTTCCTAACCAAAAAGTGATAACGACTCATACCCAAGACTTCTCACCCCCAAAAATAAAATCACACACATAATATTAGACCACTATGACCTGGGGACTATTCGCACCCCGCTCCTCAAGCCAGGGGCTCACTCTCATCGCGCAACCTCCCATGATAGCATGTGCTGTGTACGCTCACACCATAAGTATATATATCATTCACACTATAAATATATACCTGCATATGATCACATCATATAAAGAAACCATCACACACAGTATAGATATTCACGCCATATGTACACACATATAAACATATCTATACATATATAAATTTATATATATATATATATACACATCTATACATACTATCTCTTGTCTGTATGTACGAGATTTATAAACTCGGCTATAAGTGTACATAACCCTCATCATACTAGCCGTCGTCCCAAGCGTATTTAACTTAATTCGTTATATAAATACGATCCCTCACTTGAAGCATATTCATCAATTGTCCCTATGATAGGAATACTCTTCTAGTGCATCCAACATTAAGGTTAATAACCCACCATTTAACCTATGTAACAATCATTATACATCCCATTTAAATCCGAAAGCACATCAACACACGATACTTATCTCGGTCATGGGTACTCACCTAACTAATAGTCGGTAAGCCTCAAGCTCAATCCTAAATTCATTTTAGGATCCCATCATATTTTGGGATACCCATCGTTAATCAAACATAAATATGTAGTAACTATCCCGACTACCATTTGACACAATCTTATTCTAGTCAATAGAACAATCCAATCATTCTCAAATTTTTCCTATTGTTCAATTTGTCCTATGAACCCTTAATCGTATTGCATTTGTGATTTATTCCTTAAGTCGAACATTACTAAGGATACGTGACCACTCTCTTTCGTCGGTCCTCAATCATATATTAAATATAATCCTATCGCTATAAGGATTCGACACAAAAGTTTGCTTAAAATTTCCACTCCGGGCCATCACAACTCTCTCAAAAAGTCCTTCACCTACCTCCTAGGTTACCCCACTTTTCAAAATCCAAATGGGACTCCCATCCCTAATGAAACTTCCCACTATATCGATACTACAAACTCCAATACATATATATATATATATATATATATATATATATATATATATATTCCCCAAACTATTTTTGTACGTCCCCACAATCATATCACAAGAGAAACCCTCAATAAATCCCCAAAACATAACTCTCGCCTCATATAAGAATGTCCCAAATCAGTAAACCCAATCGAAGTAGATCAAAACTCACTCTAGAAAACCTCACCAAAATAGCCTTGTTTTCGGAGCGATTCGGCCTGGATCGAATCGATTCGGTCTCAAAGGAGAATTGATTCACCCCAAATGCGAATCGATTCGATCCAAAGGACATGGGAGATTGTCCTAAGCCGAATCAATTCGCCTTGGGTCCGAATCAATTCGGTTAGACGGACCTGACACTTTTACCTAAGCCGAATCGATTCCCTTAGGGGGTGAATCGATTTGGGTCTGCAGAACTTAAAGGTTTCTTCTTTTGTAAAAAAACACACGAATTATAAACCCCAAAATCATCATTTTTACCCTTAAACCTTCATCAAATCATGATTTTAATCTTAAAAATCATCTCAAATAAGATCTGAACCATCCCTACACCATCAAACGCATTTATAAACCTAAAAGGAAAGATTTAATCATCAAAAGTCTAGGTTTTCACATACAACCCAAAATCCATCTCTTTTACCCACAAATCATGAAATAAAATACAAAAATGAATTATTTAGAAAATTAAACACTTGCCTCAGAATTGTAAAGGTTGAATCATTCCCGGGACCGCGTATTGGCTGGAATCTCCAAGCTTTCTGCTCTTTCTTCTTATTTTCTTCTTCTTTCTCTCTTCATTTCTCTTTCTCTCTCTCTCTTAAATGAGATTGGCTGAATTCGTAAGCCTCTTAAACCTTTAAAAAATAAATCCCAGTTTTAAACGATAATACACACTTTAAACGACTCGTTTACTCCAATTTGAGTTAAACTTCCTTTAAAATATTCCGAGACCGAAATAAAACCCAAGGACATTCATTTAGACTATCTCGACCCATCCGAAACCAGTAGCTTCCTCAAAATATTCATCGGAATGCTTTATAACATCCTCAATTTTTTGACCTCCATTTCCAAATTCTAAAATTCTCCAATTTAAATATATTTTATTTCTCCCAAAAATTTAATTTCTCAGTCCCAAAATCACGGAGTAGTAGAAACTTCCCCCCTTACAAATATTTCATCCTCAATATTTAAGTTATGCCTAGGACTTAGAATCTCATCTAGTCCTTACATCTACCCTCAAAATCACTATACCTATCTATCCCACTTCTCACATCGAATCATTTAAACTTTAAAATCAAACTAGCTAACCAAGGTGCCCATACACCCGATTCTCGAGCTCAACTATAAAAACATAACCCGTCTCCCCTATCCTAAAATCATTGTATAACTCTTATTAACTTAATTTATAATAGCATAATAAGTATATATAAAAGTTTGAAATTTCCAGTGGTTGAACTCTTCTCAATTCCTGACATTCGCTACCTTTATGTGGGGGAGGTCTCGCAAGCGAAATCCAAATAAGGAACCCTCCCAATACATTACTGTGTAGCTATGTCGGGGATTGATAACAATTGAACTCGGATTAAGGTTTTATAAAATATTTTCGAATCATAATTATTGGCCGAAGGCCTATATAACAATATAATATAAAATAATTCCATGTCTTTCGACACGCCAAACAAACACCTTATGTTCAAGACACAGGGCCCCAACAAACACAGTACTCTCACCAATACCGAGGTCTCAGAACTAGAAAAACCCCGAGTTAAATTCCCCGCTCAATAATCAGTTCGCTAACTCCGAACCTTATCAGTCACATAAATCCTTAACATCACATCAAAGCATTGCCGCAACGTAAGTCCTTCCCTTATTGGAATACTACAATTACCTGCCCTAGCCTATCTATAAGATAATAACCTTATAACCACTACTCAACAAAACTTATCAGTCCGCACTTTCGGAATTAAATAGCATAACTCTCTACTAGATCCTCACGAGACGATCTATTATCCCAAACGATGCCACACACAGACCACACTTGCTGACTCCTTCCTCGAATGAAATTATGTACACACTATGGCTATAGCGGCTAACCACTCGTTATACCTTACATGTTATGTTCCCAAAACCGCACAAAGCGTGAACTAAACTCAAAGAAAGTTATTATACTTTATACTTCCATAATCCAATTGTTTCACTTTATCCCTGGGTCCCTCTACTCCTTCCAGGATAGGCCCTTTTTCCTAAGGCTAAATTCTCCTCAAGGAAACATCCCCCCAAAAATCCTTCCTAACTATCCTGAAGGAAAAAGCGCTATTGCGACCCCCGACAACTCCTTCAGTCCTACTCAATGAACCCAAGTCTCCAAATTTCTCACTCCCTCTTCCAAGAATATGATACTCCCGACATTGGGACAACGCCACACACCTTCTAAGGGCTTCACTATTCGCTTATCCTCAATACTTACCTTATCGATCATAAAATTCTCCTTCTCACTCGACCACCGTTAGATCACCTTCAATCACTGCTAGAAATCTCCTCCTTATCTCCGATTGAGTCGTAAAAAGAAAATACCTCCAGTCAAAGCATACCCAAAATCTGTTATGGGTATTATATCTCTCATCTTGCCCCTCCTGAATGACTTATTCATGGCAACGTCTAAGATTAAAGCAACTGTATCAAAACATCATTCAAGTGATTACACCTCACAAAAGAAAATAAACATAATGAACACAATAATCCTAATAGTAGCGATGTACATCAAGAATACTTGCATAAGAACACATATAGCCCACAAAGATCCTAAAGACACTAGAACCTGATGCTCTGATACCATCTTTGACACCCCGCTTAAATAGTAACGGGTGGCCAACCCTATACTAAATTAAAATAGGAATCTCAAATGGATCACTCTTAGCATCAACTGACGACACTAAAATAAATAAGGCTAACTACCCAAAACTATAAAAGCGGATGCCAAAATATAAAATAAAACATATGATTGATAACATCCCAACAATATATGACTTCCAACAATGGTAAAACGTAGACAAGTACCATGATAAAATAAGTGCTAAACACTAAAATAAAAAGAGTACGTAAAAGGAAATATACCTGAATAAGATGCCGGGTCACAGACAGTACAACAACCATAAAGAAGAACTATAAATAGCTACAACTAACCCTTGGGTGTAAACCCAATATAGAAAGTTAATCCTATCTAGATTTTCAAGAAGTAGGAAGCGACTATAATTTAAATCCCACAACAATCCACAACTACTACGGCTCCCAAGACTCTGGATAGAGAATCATCCTCGGTATCCTTGCGGTGGGACACCTGTAGTCCAATATATATATACATATATAGCGAAAGAGAATATAAACGGGTCAGATCTCGAGGTGTAAAAATGTTATAGCAAGTTCATAACAATGCATAATAATTATAACTACAATATCTCATTATTAAAGTGGAGTCGCACTCTCGTGAATCCCCAAACTCATCCCTCATCTACAGCGCACACCTAATCGTGTCCCAAAACCTTAATTAAGCTACCCGACATACTTAAGGACAACCTACCTAACTATATGCATGACCTATACCCGGATGACCTGCCATCCTAACATAAACCAAGAATCCTTTCCATTCTAATCACACTTAAATATATATACACATATATATCCTTTCCAAACTAGTTATAAGTCTTAGTACATCACATCTTAACATTAGGTTTCAATATAAGAGTTTATTCTCTAAACAACATACATTCGAGTACTATGGACAACACTTATCTCCACTCTCAACATTGCACTACGTTTCATGCGTGGAGCGTCTCGCAAAGAGAAATCCAAACAAGGAACCCCCCCCCCCGATACACTACTCCTTGACAATGTAGATCGTAGGGATCCATTAAGTCATCTACACATATCTTATTACTACAACTACTTAATTATTGAATACCATCACTAAATACACAATTTGAATCTCTATTTAAATCCTTGGGGTCGATATAATCGCAATTATCTCTAAGTACGATCCTTTGACCCTAATAAACTAGTACACCAAAATCACCCAAGATGTACATACTAGAAAATTTATATCACCTTCACCAATATGATATATATATATAACTACTCTAAATATATATATGCAATCATTCATTCCTATAACAACGTATACATATCACACATAAGGTACACTTTGCAATACACATAATATTAACGGTTACAAGTTACCAGAATACTGCACCATGCTATAATCTTCTAGAAATTACTCACTTTCTCCTGGGGTCACCACCTATCGGATTATTATCACACCTCCAAGGCGACAAAATCAATTCTAACGTATGGGAAGCGATCATAATTCCTGACTGGAAAGTGAGAATGACTCATACCCAAGCCTTCTCACCCCTAAAAATAAAATCACACATATAATAATGGACGACTATCACCTGGGGACTATCTGCACCATGCTCCTCAAGCCAGGGCCTCACCCTCATCGCGCAACCTCCCATGATAGCATGTGTCGGGTATTCTCACACCATAAGTATATATATCAGTCACACACACTATATATATATATATATATATATATATATATATATATATATATTTGCATATGATCACATCTTATAAACAAACCATCACATATGGTATAGATATTAACGCCATATGTACACACATATATACATATCTATACATATATACATCTATCTATCTATCTATCTATCTATATATATATATATATATATATATATATATATATATATATATATATATATATACTCATCTATACATACTATCTCTCTTCCGTATGTATGAGATTTATAAACTCGGCTATAAGTGTACATAACCCTCATTATACTAGTCGTCATCCCAAGCGTATTTAACTTATTTCGTTATATAAATACGATCCCTCACTTGAATCATATTCATCCATTGTACCTATGATAGGAATAGTCTTCCAATGCATCCAATATTAAGGTTAATAACCCACCGTTCAACCTATGTAACAATCACTATAGATCCCATCTAAATCCTAAATCACATCAACACACGATACTTATCTCGATCATAGGTACTCACCTTAATAGTCGGTATGACTCAAGATCAATCCTAAATTCATTTTATGATCCCATCATATTTGGGATGCTCATCGTTAATCATGCGTAGATATGTAGTAACTACCCCGACTACCATTTGACACAATCTTATTCTAGTCAATAGAATAATCCAATCATTCTCAAATTTTGCCTACTGTTCAATTTCTACTATGAACCCTTAATCTTATTGCATTTTCTATTTATTCCTTAAGTCGAACATTACTAAGGATACGTGACCACTCTCTTTCGTTGTTCCTCAATCATATCTTAAATAGAATCCTATCGCTATAAGGATTCGACATAAAAGTCGGCTTACAATTTCCACGCCAGGCCCTCACAACTCTCTCAAAAATTCCTTCACCTACATCCTAGGTTAACTCACTTTTCAAAATCCAAATGGGTCTCCCATCCCTAATGAAACTTCCCATTATATCGATACTACAAACTCCAATACATATATATGTTCCCCAAACTATTTCCATACATCCCCACGCTCATATCATGTGTGAAACCCTCAATAAATACCCAAAACATAACTCTCGCCTCATATAAGAATGTCCCAAATCAATAAACCCAATAGAAGTGGATCAAAACTCGCTCTAGAAAAACCTCACCAAAACAGCCCTGTTTCCGAATCGATTCGGCCTGCCCCAAATCGATTCGTTCTGAAGGGCAAATCGATTTGCCCCAAATGCGAATCGATTCGGTACAAAGGACCTGCGAGACTATCCCAGGACGAATCGATTCACCCTGGGTCCGAATTGATTCCGTCAGACAGACTTGACACTTTTACCTAAGCCAAATCGATTCGCTTATGGATTCGGGTCTGCAGAACTTGAAGGTTTCTTCTTTTGTATAAAAACCCACGAATTATAAACCCCAAAATCATCACTTCTACCCTTAAACCTTCATCAAATCATGTTTCTAATCGTAAAAATCATCTCAAATAAGATCCCAACCATCCCTACACCATCAAACCCATTTATAAACCGAAAATGCAAGATTTAATCTTCAAAAGTCTAGGTTTTCATATACAACCCAAAATCCATTTCTTTTCCCACAAATCATGAAACAAAATTCACAAATGAGTTATTTATCAAGATTAAACACTTGCCTCAGAAATGTAGAGGTTGAATCATCCCCAGGACCGCGTATTGGCCGGAATCTCCAAGCTTTCTCCTCTCTCCTCTTCTTTTCTTCTTCTTTCTCTATTCCTTTCTCTTTCTCTTAAATGAGATTGGCTGAATTCATAAGCTTCTTAAACCTTTAAAACACAAATCCCACTTTTAAATGATAATACACACTTTAAATGACTCGTTTACTCGAATTCGAGTCAAACTTACTTAAAAATATTTTGGAACCGAAATAAAACCCAAGGACAGTCATTTCGACTATCTCGAACCATCCGGAACCAATAGCGCACTAAAAATCTTCATTCATAATGCTTTATAACATCCTCAATTTTTGGACCTCAATTTCCAAATTCCAAAATTCTCCAATTTAAATATATTTTATTTCTCCCAAAAATATAATTTCTCAGTCCCAAGGCCACGGTGTATTACATATGTGAGCATATATTTATGAGAATTCATGTGTATGTGTGTGTATATATGTATATGTGTGTGTATATATGTGTATGTGTGTGTATCCCCGATTTATATGTGTGTATCCTCTGTTTATGTGTGTGTACATCTGTATATGTGTGTATATTTGTGAATATGTGTGTATCCCCGGTTTATGTGTGGGTATATATGTTTATGTGTTTGTATCCTCGGTTTATGTGTGTGTATATATGTGTATGTGTGTATATTTTTTTCCAAGAAAATGGATGTTAAATTTAGGAGAGGAAATTAATTGAATTATTTGTTGAGTATTGTTAACATTGATTGGGAATTGTTATTTAGAGCTTGAAATTAACCGCATTATTTAAGGGTATTTATTGGGTATTGTTAGTATTGACTGATTGTGGTTACTTAGAGATTGAAATAAATTGTGAAATTTATGGGTATTATCATTTTGGACTTGAAATTTATTTAGAGTTTGAAATTAATTGAGTTGTATTAGTATTGACTGAATTTGGTTACTTAGGGATTAAGATAAATTACATTATTTACAGTTTGAAATTAATTGAGAATTTTAGGTTTCGTGCCCTAATCAAACTAATATACTCAAAATCCTTTCTTTATTATCAAAACCATAATCAAACTAATACACCCTAATATACACGCCCTCATATATTTTTCTCAGAAAAAATGAGCCATGGTGATAATCATTGTTAGTAAGAGTTGGAGAGGTTGCAATTGGACTGCATATGAAACTCCTTTATTACTGAGCATCATATAGAGGGTACTCCTATTTATAGGCATGGAAATGAAAAGTTTGAACAATTTAACTACCTTTAAAATCGTGGAGTAAAATTCTGGCAAGATTACATATTCGATCATATTCTATTTTCCCTATAAAAAAATTGGGATGATGTTATACAAAATTTATTTCACACGCATAATCCTGATGTAGACCTGACCTTGGTTACGTTATTGGAGAAGGCGGAAAAAAAAATTCTCGTTATGGATACAACTGCGTACATAGAGCATTGACTTTGACTGTGATGTATTGCGCCATATGCATGCAAAACTGAATCTGGATAACAAGTTGAAAATGATGGGATTCCTAGTTCATGTCACAAATATCTACACATCAATCATAAATACCATTCCTCATAGTTGACCACGTGCGAAAATTCACAGGTTCATAAAAACTAATACCGAATGGATGGAGATCAGGCACATTGAACTTATTCTAAAGTCTTACTTTGAAAAGGTGTATATATATATATATATATATATATATATATATATATATATATATATATATATATAGTCGTAAGATTGATTGTTAGTTATAATTTCTTAGTCACTTATGGTTTTTCATTTTTGTAGATAATATCGGGAGGAAACAACCCAAGGTAACAAAGTGCCGAGGGAACATCGCAACGAGGTTCACCATCTTAAGCAAAAACTGAATTCTCAACACTAATTGGTGATCAATACACAACTCCATTAATGGTTCCCTCCTCTCCAAGTACAACTGCTTCCACACCCTCATCCAACACTACCGTTTCTCGACTACCTTGATCCTGCACTGTCGACACCTCCGCTCAACCCAAAAGAAGCCCATTCAGTCCTCCCTTCTTGGGAATAACCAGATGGGTGATAGGAATGACGTGATGAACTTTAAAGCAGGGTGTTTCGCTTTGGGAAAAATGAACATGGAGGTTGGTGGACTAGACAACTGGAATCAGGTTGATCAAGCCGTTAAGGATGATATATATCATCAACCCTCCAAGTATTTCTCACATCCCGATCGTTCCAAGAATAATGTTTATCTCGGGTTACTGAATCATTGAGGACATAGAGGAGAAACCTTTAGAAAAAAAATCCTGAAGGAGGTAGCGAGCTCATATATTTTCTCTTTGAAAGAGAGAGTTCCTCCAAATCTTGAAAATCCGATGGAGTAGTGGAATAAGTTTTTGAAGAATGAGGCGACGAAAAAAAAGTTTGTCCAAAGGGAGGATAACAAAAATATGGCACAAAAAACTAATAAGCATAGGTTGGGATCCAAATCCTATGAGGATGTAAAGAATGAATGGGACAGTGGGAAAAAGGATGGTCCAGATGCGAGTAAAACACCGAATCAGTCCAACATTTTTGTTCATGCTCGAAGGGGTAAAGATAATACATTCCCACCATGCTTGGCTGAGACATTATAATCAATAGATGTCATCATCACTCAGTCAGGTTCGATCCCTATAAATGACTTTGACCTTGATAATGATTCCCTGACGCAGACCTTCGGAAAGGAAAAAAGGGGGAGGATGAGAGGTGTTCGCTCACATATGCCAATAACAAATTTTCAATAGACCTCACCTCTCGTGGATAAGTTCCCTTCGATCAATCATCATTTCTCATCCAATGACGAACGACATGCCAAGACTGATTGGGATATTTAGGATATAAAAAATAACCTAGGAATATTGGCGAATTAAAATGGGCAACTTTTGTGTTCCAAAATTATGGGGTCCCAATGCGGCCTCCTCAACCTCAAGGTTACCCTTACCCCCACCCTCCTCCTCAAGGTTTTACCTATCCTCCCCATTTAAGTTTACCTTCCTAAACGCCACATCATCCACCATTATCCTCCCAAATGACACCTCATCTAACATTCCCCTCTGAAATTCCTCCTTGTCCAACATTCCCCTCCCAAATGCAGCCTGTCACGAGACCAAGATCATCATGAACAACTCATGGTGACTATGGCAAGAAGTACCATTTCAAAGGCCTGGACAATAAGAGGTTTGTTGGGATATGCACACTCATGTCCAAGGTTGTTGGAACTAATGTGCACAACCGACCATTGGAAACGGGTGAGGCTCAAATACTGATCGATGAAATATACAACGAATGTAGAGATATACTTGTGTTCGGTGCAGGCAGGGATGGGCTGGAATTGAGGAATTTTAGAAACTCTTTTCTTGCTTGGACAATTTATCTGTTGGGAAAGATCGGATAATATTTTGCTTTCTTTCTATTATAATAATTTTTTTTATTTCAGTTGTAAAAATTTCGATTTTGTTTTAGTTTAGGAATATTTATTTTGTTTCCGTTTAAGAATATTGATTTTATTTTAGTTTTAATAATATATTTTTTATTGCTTCAGTTGTAGATTATTACATTGATTATGACATGGAATTCATTTTTAACCTATATCCACATGACATGTTTTTGTAGTTTATTACATGGATTTCCCACTATACAAAGAATGGATGGGAAAGACTGACCAAATTTCAAATAGTTATGTAAATGGCATTCAAGAATTTATTAAATACACTTTCAAAAATCTTAAAAATGATAATATTTTGTGTTGTGAACCCATTATGAGAACATAAAATATATGTCATTGGAGTACATTGACTTGAATTTAATATAGTGGAGAATATGCCAAGACTATAAAATATGGACATATTATGGTGAAAAAAATATACCTTATGTTTCGAAAGAATTACCGGTGACTGACCTCATAATGGAACCCCAACAAGTAAAAGTGGTACATGATTCACTAACACATCGTCCACTGACCGACTTAAATGATGATGCTTGTGGACTCCATAACTGTCAAAACCATCAACCTATGGATACGGATAATGCGCATTGTGGCCAACTAAATGGAAATTCTGATGTTAAACTTACAGGAGATCAGGAATACATGTGGTGCAGCCAAACTGTTGTATAATGATTGCGATGAAGATCACTCGGTATTATATGCAATGATTTGTTTGCATAATTTGAAGAGTCAATTTAGTTTGTCTGGGAACAATGTAACCAAAAATCTGAAGTGGGTTAAAGATATTTTCCCAAAAGAGAACACGTTACTAGAAAATTATCCAACCATGAAGAAGAGTTCATCACCACCGCCTAAGAATAACTACTAGAATGCAAAATGATTTTACGGAACCCATCAACCATTCGAACCTCTCCTACCTCATAAATAATGGAAAACGACATAGACGTTCACATGTCCACTACCATCTAACATCTAGGGAATAATATACACATAATATACGTACCCATACACAGTAAATCTTATAGTCACTTACATCTGGAATGAGGTCACTCACCACAAACACTAAATCTTAATGAACACCATCCCATAATCCTCGTGAATACATTAACATTAATTTCACCCATAAAGAGAAAACTCTCAGTGAAACCATTATGAACAACCAAAGAACATCATTACACAACATGTAGATATTGTGAACATCGCACTTCATTATATCCCTAATCTAAGAACTACATCAATAGTTAACCTAAAATCCTCACATCATTGCACCTACTCTTAACAAGCTGATACTTCCCAAATCATGAGAAACCCGCGTCCAGAACCCCAATGCCCGTCGATACATACTATGGATTCGTTGGTAATTGGGATTATTAATAATCATTGGTAAAGTTACGCGTGATAAGTTGGAGCAGTTTATTATTTGCGCAATGCCTTCTAAGGCATCATACAAAAGTTTTTTCACCCGCGTTTGGTTTTGTTAAGACTGGGGAATAACAAGATTCACGAACTCGAGATGATTTATGGTTCATTGGTAAGAATTAAGCTAATCTACATCAGTTTCGTGCAGTCGAGGAACATAGTAAGAGTTACATCATCGTGAATCAAAGTTTGGAAGTCTGACATGAGCGATCAGGAATTATTGCGACTACTTACCTTTGAAATGGGAGGTCATGAGGTTCAAAATGAAAAGGAAGATAGTGCCGAGATATGTGGTACCCTTTCTGAGTATCCAGTTGCGTATAGGTTGGGCCTGCACGAGAATATGAAATGAATTTATGATGTGTTTCACGTGAAATTGCTGATATAGTGTCTTCCCAAAATACTTTTTTGGGGGGTCCCCGCAAAAACCCAAGTCGAGAAGGGCCACCGTAAGGGTCACTAGAGAAACTCAAGAGGAGAAGTTCCACCGCAAATGTCACTACAGAAACCCAAGTTAAGAAGGGCTATCACAAGGGTCCCTGTAGAAACTCAAGTATAGAAGGGGCCACCGCAAGGGTCACTGCAGAAACCACCACAAGGGTCACTGCAGAAACTTAAGTTGAGAAGGGACACCGCAAGGGTCCCTACAGAAACCCAAGTTGAGAAGGGTCACCGCAAGGGTCCCTGCAGAAACTCAAGTTGAGAAGGGCCACTATAAGGGTCACTGAAGAAACCCAAGTCAAGAAGTGCCACCGCAAGGGTCACTGCAGAAACCCAAGTACAGAAGGGCTACCGTAACAGTCCCTGCAGAAACTCAAGTTAAGAAGGGCCACCACAAGGGTCACCGTAGAAACTCAAGTTGAGAAGGGACACCGCAAGGGTCACTACAAAAACCCAAGTCGAGAAGTTCCATCACAAGGATCACTGTAAAAACCCATGTCCAGAAGGGGCTATCGCAAGGGTCCCTGCAGAAACTCAAGTTGAGAAGAAACATCGCAAGGGTCACTGTAGAAACCCAAGTTGAGAAGGGACACCATAAGGGTCCTTGTAAAAACTCTAGTACAGAAGGGGCCATCGCAAGGGTCACTGCAGAAACCACTGTAAGGGTCACTGCAAAAACCCAAGTTGAGAAGGGTCCCCGTAGAAACCCAAGTTGAGAAGGGCAACCGCAAGGGTCCCTGCGAAAACTCAAGTTGAGCAGCGCCACCACAAGGGTCACTGTAGAAACCTAAATTGATAAGTGCCACCGTGAGGGTCACTACAGAAACCCAAGTACAGAAGGGGATACCATAAGGGTCCCTGTAGAAACTCAAGTTGAGAAGGGCCACTGTAAGGGTCACTGCAGATTATCATATTCAGAAGGGCCACCGCAAAGGTCACTACAGAAACCCAAGTTGAGAAGTGCCACCGCAAGGATCTCTGCAGAAACATAAGTTAAGAAGGGCCACCGAAAGGGTCACTACAGAAACTCAAGTTGAGACGGGCTACCACATGGGTCCCTGCAAAAATGACATTTGATAAGAAACCCCTACTAGGGTTCCTCAATAGTAGAAACTTACATGGTAGGAGGGACCCATAAGGTCCTTCCCCCTCAGCTCCCATAAAACCAAGTTAGGATGATGGGGTGTCTACCATAAGACACCACTCATCATGAAAAAGAACAGAAGTACTAACACTTATTTTCTTGTACAGGTTGCCTAGTTGAGCAAGAAGGGATCAAGTAGGCCAGTTGGGATCTCTTGGGAGTTTTGGATTGGTGGCTGAGGGATAAGGTATGTTAAGCATGCTCAACCACCTAGCACTATATGATTGAGAGAATAGTAGTAGGAAGACCCAGAAGTCACTCAAGACTACACACACTTCACACCTGGTCACAAGTGAAATGAGCAGCCAAAGAGATGACTGCTCACAAGGAATAAACTCTTTATAAAAAATGAATTTTTTTTACGAAGAGGGGGTCCTCGAGGTCCCTCTCAAGAAAAACACTGATTTTAGAAGAGAGGGGTCCTTAAGTCATCCTCTCTCAAGATTTGCAAAGATTGCACCACAAGTTACCATTTCAAAAGATATTGAGCAAATCAGATATTTTTCCTCTATTAGAAGACATATTTTCTTTTTGATTTTTGTTGGCACCAAGTGACACCTGCCAGAGGGGGCAGGCAGAGATGCCTGCAGGTAGGGATAAATAGTACACTACAGACTTTGTCCCTCACCAACTCTCTATGTTTTGGCGCCAAAAGTGCCAACCCATCCCTAGTTCCCAATTATAAATAGGACCCGTGGGCAAGATCATAACATATAGAAAAAATCAATAGCATTGTTACTCTGCAAAAATCACACCAGACTTCATAGTATTCTCTCCCTGCTCTATCTCTAAGTGATAAGTGCCTTGTTCCATCACTTCCCACTGATAGCCATCATTCTCAGGAGCTCCTCTCGAGAAAATTACTATTATTATTGTGGAAGTTCATCTTCTTGTAAGGAGGGAGTACCATCTTGAGCTCCATTTTTCCCAAAAGGAGAAGGTTTTACCAGAAGCTTCTCCAGAAGTTATTGAGAACCTTGCAGATAGTGTCCATTGGAGTGGGTCATGCCTCACCCTTTCTAGATATTCATAGACCCCACTCTTACTACCCTCCTACATTTGGCGACTCCGCTAGGGAGGTATCCTCACTTCCAGGACAAAGAAGGTTTTCATGTTTCTAAGTAGCTAGTGTTTGAAGACATTACAACTGGAAATTGAGCTCAAAGAGACCAGGCCACTCAGGGGGATGTGGTGGTGACCGGAGCAAAGGTACCAGCTCCTCCGAGAGGGCAGACCAGCTCACTGGTAGCGGCTCCGGTGGCAGAGGGTTATGAGTATGTTTTTTAAGACTTGGCAAGTTTGGGTCGATATTATGTAACACCAGTAGTAGCCCCCTCTAGAGGGGCAACCATTTCGACAGCGATTCCGGTAGAACTAGCTCAACAGCAGAGGACGGCGCTGGAGCAAGTTATGAAAACCCTCAAGTTTAATGGTGGGAATCCTAAGAGTTTGGCGAGGAATTCGGTATGGTCGGGGAACTCCTCTCGCTCAATAATATTAATGAGGGACCCTCGAGAAAAGAACCCATCGCGGTAAAAATTCCATGTGAGGAAATATCAACTTCAGCATCCCCTCTAGAAACCCCAACTCGCGAGGAACCCATGGATGAGAACCCTGGGTGTCCCTCATTGCAAGAAAAATGAAAGTAGAAGCAATAACCCTTATAGAAATGTCAACTCGTGCGGAAACCTGGGTGTCCCTCGTTGCCAACAAAGAAGTCGTGGCTGCAGTCTTGACGAAGCATGAGGTCGAGACACACCTGGATGGGAAGTTGAGGAGCGAGGAACTCATGGGTGAGGAACCCTGGGTGTCCCTCGCCGCCAAAAAAGATTTCATGGCATCAGTCTCAACGAAGCATGAGGTCGAGACACCCCCGGATGGAAAGTCTAGGCACGAGGAACTCATGGGCGAGGAACCCTGGGTGTCCCTTGCCGCCAACAAAAAAAGTCGTCACAGCAGTCTGGACGAAGCATGAGGTCGAGACACCCATGGATGGGAAGTCGACGCGCGAGGAACCCATGGGCAGAGAACCAATGCACTAGGAACCCATTTCACTGTAAAGGCTCAAAGTTGTGCTTAACGAGGAACCACTGTCTATAATGGCACCAAACTCGGTTGAGGAACCCACTACGTAAATGGGTTAGAACCCACTATTTGAAGTGGCGAGGAAACCTCTCCAACAAAACAATCCAAATCTTCCAATGAGGAACCTCCATGTATAGAACTCACACGCGAGACACCTTTGGTCAGAAAAACAACCTGTGAGGAACCCGCAGATGAAAACCCAACAGGCGAGGATCTCTCGCTAATAAATAAAACATCCCAGCAACTTGTGATGCTACCGATGAGCAAGCAAAAGTGAGATGAGGTTCCAGTACAACTTCGGATGAGGAACATACGGATTCCAGTGATGAATCTTCTTAAAATGAGGAACCCTCTAATGCGAAATCTCTACCAATGAAAGTTTGGGGTTAAAGATCAAATTACAAGGAACCCATAGGCCGGGAACCCTGGGTGTCCCTCGTTGTCAACAAAGAAGTGGTTACAGTAACCCCTCTAGAAATGCTGACGGGCGAGGGACTCCTCACTATTTGAGGGAATGACTCAATTACAAGTGGCGAGGAACCCTCGCTAGGCAAGTTACCCAAATCAAGGAATTGTGAACAAGCCACCTTAACGCGCGAGGAACCCATCTTATGGACCTTTGGTTGAGTGTCATCCAAAGAACCCCTATTTGGAATTCCTTTCGACAAGGAACCCCTGGGTTCTAAGCCCTCGGGTACAAAATTGTCAGTCCACGAGGGACCCGAGGTCGTCGTCGTTAACATAACTGTAGGCGAGGAAACCCCCCAACTGTTGGGGAAGCACATACATAGCCCAATGACTGGTTTGCAGTAGTCAAAGAACTCTAAAAATACAAATCACTTTATGAGGAACTCGCAAACAAGGGGGTCACGAGAAACCCTCGGCTGGTAGTGCGCCCTTATAGTAACAACAGTTGGCGATGCGAGGAACCCCCAAAAATATTTTCCATCTATGAAGAACCCACAGTTGTCGAGCAAACCCCATCTCGTAATGGATGTCGTGAGGAACCAACCTTGATTAAGGGTGATGTCTAGGAACCCTTCTTGGGTAGGCGTTATCATGAGTAACCCTTGCCAATATTGCATGGTGACGAGGAACCCTTCTTGGGTAGGCTTTCTCGCGAGGAACCCTCAGTGGAGAAATCCCCTGGTAAGGAATCCCTCATAGTAGAAAAAGGTTGTTGAGGGACCAAAAGTGGTCGAGACACCCAACGAGGAATCCCCCTCATTAACAGTGACAAGTGAGGAACCCAAAAGCGAGGAGCCCTCCTCAATATCCCGTGGGTGCGAGGAACCCACAATAAATTCAGTTCCAAGAAGGGGACTTTTAAGTAAGGAACCCCCCACCATTATAGGAAATGGCGAGGGACTAGTATAAGTCCTTTCCCCAAAATTCAATATTCATCGATAGACATCCTCACCACTACGACTGAGAAGGTACTATGCCTAACTCCTCCAAGTTTCATTTTCTTAAAAAAGTTTGAATACCCTGCTCTAGTGCAAAAAAGAAAGTTTTTTTTGCCTAAAGAAATTTTATGAGTACACTTCTTGTAAGAAATATAAACTCTGACTTTAGTGAATAAAAGGAAAAGTAGCTATTTTTTATGGCACTTGAAATTTTGTCCATGACTCGTTTACCTACATTGGGCAATGGGTAAGCCAGTTTTTTATGTTTTCTTTTCTTCAAAGAAGGGTAAAACCCCTACTAGATTAGAAGGGGACCCATGATACAGGGAACTTTCCTCATTATACTTGGGGGTATATCCAACCCAAAAGTAAAAGTATAATGAGTAAAGCCCCCGCAGACACGACAAAACCAGCAGGAGGTTATCCTCCAAGTAATAATAATAATAATAAATAAATAAAATCACTACATTTTTTATTATTATTGCATACAGATATATAGCCTAGCGAACAAGTCCTAACCTCTGTTCTCAAGAAAAGATTTACTTGACAAAGGTTTTAGAAAACAGGGAGAAGTGGGTCTACCCCCCCCCCCCCCCCTCCTCCCCTTAAACTAGTTATTTTTTATAAGACAAAAAGGTTCCTAAGAAAATTTTGGAACAAGGACCCTGCAGACCAAGGGAAATTTTCAGTATAAAGAAATAATTATTTCTTTACTTATGATATATGTGAAATTTTATGCAAAGTTTGTGGGAAGGAGAAGGGATAACCCTATCTCCTAGTTACTCCCTAAGAAATGAATGGGAATAACAAAATACCCCACAGTTACATGGGGTTGCTCTAAAAAAAATATAGACCAAAGTCAGACGGGGGTGCGCTAAAGAGTACCCCACAGTCACATGGGAGCGCTAAAAAGTCATAACTTTCTCAGTTATATGCAAGTACCCCTCAGTTAGAGGGGTAGATTCAAAATTTTAACTTGCTCAGTTGTATGCAAGCACCCCGCAGTTAGAGGGGTAGATTCTAAAATTATAACTTACTCAGTTATATGCATGTACCCCGCATCTAGAGGGGAAACATCCAAATTTTAACTTTCTCAGTTATATGCAAGTACCCCACTGCTAAAGGGGCAGCTTCAAACTTTGAACTTGCTCATCCTATATGCAAGTACCCCGCAGTTAAAGGGGTAGATTCAAAATTTTAAGTTGCTCAGTTATATGCAAGTACCCCACAGTTAGAGGGGCAATTTCAAGAATGATAACTTGTTCAGTTATATGGAAGTACCCCACAGTTAAAAGGGCAACTTCAAAATTTAAACTTGCTCATCATATATGAAAGTACCCCATAGATAGAGGGGCAGCTTCAGAAATGACAACTTGCTCAGATCATAGGCAAATTACCCCACAGAGTACAAGGCAATTCGATCTAAAACTTCTCATAAAAATAGAGCAACTCATAGTCTTGAGCAAGTGCCAAGCATAAATATAAGGTGCGTTCGTTTAACACCTAAGGTTACAAGGGCACCGGAACGCTCACAGTCTTGAGAAAGTTCCAAGTATAAATATAAGGTGTGACTGTTTAGCACCTAAGGCTACAAGGGCACCGATGATCTCACGGACTTCAGTAAGTATCAAGTATAAACATAAGGTGCTCCAAATGAGCACCTGAGGCTCCAAGGGCACCAGAGCGCTCACAGTCTTGAGCAAGTGCCAAGTATAAATATAAGGTTCACCAGTTGACCACCTAAGGCACCAAGGGAACCACAGCGCTCACAATATTGAGCAACTACCAAGTATAAGTATATGTGGGACAGTTTAGCACGTAAGCCTCCAAGGGCGTCGGAGCTCTCACAGTCTTGAGAAAAGGCCAAGTATAAATATAAGCTACAAGAGTTTAGTACCAAAGGCTCCACGCTCACAGTATAGAGCAAGTGTCATGTATAAATATAAAGTGCACCAATTGAGCACCTAAGGCTCCAAGGGCACCGAACCGCTCATAATATTCAGCAACTGCCAATTTTAAGTATATGTCCGACAGTTTATCACCTAAGGCTCCAAGGGCATCGAAGCACTCACAGTCTTGAGCAAAGGCCAAGTATAAACATAAGGTACAACAATTTAGTTCCTAAGGATCCAAGGGCACAAGAGTGCTCACAGTATAGAGAAAGTGTCAAGTATAAATATAAGGTACAAAAATTTAGTATCTAAGGCTCCATGGGCACTAGAGCGCTCACAGTACTGAGCAAGTTCCAAGTATACATATAGGTAGGACAATTTTATACCTAAGGCTCCAAGGGAACCAGAGCACTCACGGTATTGAGCAAGTGAAAAGTATACATGTAAGTATGATAATTTTGTACCTAAGGCTCCAAAGGCACCGAGGCGCTCATAGTCTTGAGCAAGTGACAAGTATAAGTATAAGGTACGACAGTTTAGTACCCCAGGGTCCAAGTACAATGTAGCGCTCATCATATCAAGCATTTGCAAAGTATAAGTATAAGGTACAACACTTTAATAACTCAGGCTCCAAGGGCAATGGAGCGCTCATCATATTAAGCACATGCCAAGTATGAATATAAGGTATGACATTTTAGTACCTAAGGCTTCAAGGACCCCGAACCTCTCACAGTCTTGAGCAACTGTCATGTATAAATAAAAGACACGATAGCTTACTACCTGGGGCTCCAAGGGGATTGAAGCGCCCATAAATAAAAGGTATGAAAGTTTCATGAACAAGTCTATCGGCACTATAATACAGTTATACACGAGGGGGATAATATTGAGAAGTCCTCAAGCCAGTGAATAAATAGTGAAATAGCCTGGAGTATGGGGATCCATTTAGAGTGGCTCCAACTGCCCAAGATTGAAATTTTGGCAAAAAATACCCAAGGGCGAGGCGCTCACCGCGAGTAGCCCCTCTTCCTAAGATAGAAGGCCACGAAAGAAGTCCAAGGGTGAGGGTCTCACCACGAGAAAACCCTCCGCCCAAGCTAGAAGACCACGGAAGAAGGCCAAGGTCGAGGGGCTACGTCCAAGATAGAAGACCATAGAAGAAGGCCAAGGGCGAGGGGCTCATGGCGAGCAACCACTCTTCTCAAGATAGAAGGCCACAGAAGAAGTCCAGGGGTGAGGGGCTCACGGCGAGAAACCCCTCCACCAAAGATAGAAGGCCACAGAAGAATGCCAAGGGAGAGGGGCTCACCGCGAGCAACCCCTGCACCAAAGATAAAAGGCTACAGAAGAAGGCCAAGGGCGAGAGGATCACCGCTAGCAACCCCTATGCCCAAGATGGAAGGCGACATAACAAGGCCAAGGTTAAGGGGCTCACCATGAGAAACCCCTCTACCAAATCTAGAAGGTCGCAGAAGAAGGACAAGGGCGAGGGGCTCACAGCCGGTAACCCCCTACCTAAGATATAAGGCCACATAAAAAGGCCAAGGGAGAGGGGCTCACAGTGAGCGACCCCTCCTCCCAAGATATATGACCATAGAAGAAGGCCACAGAAGTAGGCCAAGGGTGAGGGGATCATGACGAGCAACCCCTCCGCCCAAGATAGAAGGCAACAGAACAAGGCCAAGGGTGATGGGCTCACCATGAGCAACCCCTCTGCCCAAGATGGAAGGCAATAGAAGAAGGCCATGGGTAAGGGGATGAGCATAAGAAACCCCTCTACTAAAGCTCGAAGTCCATAGAAGAGGTCCAAGGGTGAGGGGCTCACCATTATCAACCCCTCTACCCAAGCTAGAAGGCCACAAAAGAAGGCCAAGGGCGAGAGGCTCACCGCAGCAACCCCTATGCCCATGAAAGAAGGTCATAAAAGAAGGCCAAGGGTGAGGGTCTCACCTTGAGCAATCCCTCTACCCAAGATAGAAGGAAACAGAAGAAGGAGAATGACGAGGGCTCAGAGTGAGCAACCCATCTACCCAAGATAGAAGGCCACAACCAAGGACGAGGGGCTTCCCATGAGCAACCCCTCTAAACAAAGTAGAAGGTCATAGAAGAAGTCCAAGAACAAGGGGCTCACCGTGAATAACACCTCTACCCAAGTTGATACCCATATAAGGAGGTTCACCATAAGTGGCCTCATCTACGAAACTTGGGATGAAGTGACAGAACATTTAATGACCCTAAGGGGAATGATGAAGGAACCCTAGAGTCCCTCAAAATTGAAAATTGAATTTATGGCGTATAAAGCCTTTTGGTTCACCCAACATAAAAGACTTTGCACGAGGGGCTAATGTAAAAGGGTGTCTTCCCAAAATACTTTTTTCATGGGGTCCTTGTAAAAAACCCAAGTTGAGAAGGGCCACCGTAAGGGTCACAATAGAAACTCAAATTGAGAAGTGCCACCGCAAAGGTTAGTGCAGAAACCCAAATTGAGAAGGGCTACTGCAAGGGTCCCTATAGAAACTCAAGTACATAAGGGACCATCGCAAGGGTCATTGTAGAAACCACCGTAAGGGTCACTGCAGAAACCTAAGTTGAGAAAGGCCACCGCAAGGGTACTTGCAGAAACGTACGTTGAAAAGGCCCATCATAAGGTTCCCTGTAGAAACTAAAGTTGAGAAGGGCCACCACAAGGGTCACTGAAGAAACCCAAGTTGAGAAGTGGCATCACAAGGGTCACTGCAGAAACCTAAGTACAGAATGGGCTACCGCAACGTCCCTGCAGAAACTCAAGTTAAGAAGGGCCACCACAAGGTTTAGTGAAGAAACCCAAGTTGAGAAGTGCCACCGTAAGGGTCACGACAGAAACCCAAGTACAGAAGGGTCCACCGTAAGGATCCCTGTAGAAACTCAAGTTAAGAAGGGCCACCACAAGGGTCACTGCAGAAATCCAAGTCAAGAAGGGCCACCATAAGGGTCCTTACAGAAACTTAAGTATAGAAGGGGCCACTGTAAGGGTCACTACAGAAACCACCGCAAGGGTCACTTCAGAAACCATTGCAAGTTGAGAAAGGTCCCTGCAGAAACCCAAGTTCAAAAGGTCCACCGCAAGGGTTCCTACAGAAACTCATGTTGACAAGGGCCACCACAAGGGTTACTAAAGAAACCCAAGTCGAGAAGTGCCACCGCAAGGGTCACTGTAGAAACCCAAATATAGAAGGGGCTACCACAAGGTTCCCTGTAGAAACTCAAGTTGAGAAGGCCCACTACAAGGGTCACTACAGAAACTCAAGTTGAGAAGGGCCATCGCAAGGGTCACTGCAAAAACCCTAGTTGAGAAGGGCCACTACGAGGGTCCTTGTAGAAACTCAAGGTGAGAAGGGCCACCGCAAGGGTCACTGCAGAAACTCAAGTTGAGTAGGGCTACCACCAGTGTCCCTATAGAAACGATATTTGATAAGAAACCCGCACTAGAGTTCCTCAATAGAAGAAAATTACATGGGAGGAGGGACCCGCAAGGTTCTTCCACCTCAGATTCCAGAAAACCAAGCTAGGATGATGGGTTGTCTACCATAAGACACCGCTCACCATGAAAAAGAACAAAAGTACTAACACTTATTTTCTTGTATAGGTTTCCTAGTTGAGCAAGCAGGGATCAAGTAGGCCAATTGGGATCTCTTGGGAGTTTTGGCTTGGCGGTTGAGGGATAAGGTATATTGAGAAATCTCAACCACTTAGCACTATAGGATTAAGATAATACTAGTAGGAAGACCCAGAAGTCACTGAAGACTACACACACTTCACACCTGGTCACAAGTGAAGTGAGCATCCAAAGAGTTGGTTGCTCACAAGGAATAAACTCCTTACAAAAAATGACTTTTTTCAGAAGAGGGTGTCCTCGAGGTCCCTCTCAAGAAAAATAATGATTTTAGAAGAGAGGGGTCCTAAGGGCATCCTCTCTTAAGATTTGCAAAGATTGCGCCACAAGTTACCGTTTCAAAAGATATTTTGCAAATCAGATATTTTGTCTCCATTAGAACACATATTTGCTTTTTTATTTTGGTTGCCACCAAGTGACACCTGCCAGAGGGGGCAGTCAGAGATGCCTGTAGGTAGGGACAAATAGTACACTGCAGACTTTTTCCCTCACCAACCCTCTATGTTTTGGCTCCAAAAGTTCCAACCCATCCCTAGTGCCCAAGTATAGATAGGATCCCTAGGCAAGGTCATGACATATAGAAAAACTCAATAGCACTGTTACTCTGAAAACATCACACCAGACTTCCTAGTATTCTCTCCCTAATCTGTCTCTAAGTGATAAGTGCCTTGTTCTTTCACTCCCCACTGACAACCATCATTCTCAGGAGCTCCTCTTGAGAAAATTACTATCATTATTGTGGAAGTTCATCTTCTTACAGGGAGAGAGTTCCAGCTTGAGCTCCATTTTTACTAAAAGGAGAAGGTTTTACCAGAAGCTGTTACAAAAGTTCTTGAGAACCTTGTAGACAGCGTCCATTGGAATGGGTCACGCCTCACCCTTTCCAGATATTCATAGACCACAGTCTCACTACCCTCCTACAGCTGAAGAAGTACCTGAGAAACGAGAGGGCCTTTTGGCACGTTCTGTTAGAGGAGATTGATTTAAAGCCATATATCTCTTATAAGGAGAGAGCAGTGGCAATACTTGATCGTATTGAGTGTAAGTTGGGTTCTAAGGTGGTTCCATTGGTTCGAGTCCAGTGGGGGACCACATTGTTGATGAGTCAGCGTGGGAATGGGAGGAGGATATACGAGAGCAGTATCGAGAGTTATTCACAGCAGGTACATCATAATTTTGAGGACAAAATTCCTTTGTAAAGTGGAAGCATGTAACACACCATATTTTTTAGTATTTATTAATTAATTATTTTTGGGTAATTTTAAATAACATATGTATCATAATTTAATTAAATTAATTATCATGCATTTTTTAATATTGATCGGGAGAGTTAATGATTAATATAAGTGGTATAAATTAACTAAGTGTAGTAAATAATGGGTGACTATTATTATACATCGAAGTGAGTTAAACGATGATTTTTTATTGTACCTAGATCGGGAGTTGGGTATAGGCTATATTGACGTCGAGATAGGGATTTTTCTAAAGTGTCTCGGATGATGCTTCTGAGTGCACATTTGATTTTGGATAGATTGAGATTGTCAGATTAGAGGACTCGGGGTAGTAATTGGGTCTTGGGGCATTTTTAGGCATAATAAGACCCACACGGGGGTGTTCAGGTTAATTGGGCTTGGCCCATTAGCCTAGTTTATGGATTTACAATATTAAACCTCAGTTCTCAAGTTAGTGGCAACCATAACTCAAATTGAAAACCCTAAATATGGAATTAAGAAAACAAGGAGAAAGGGAGGAGCTTTGAGGAGCCAGTTTGAAGAGGGACTAACGTGCTTGTGTCAAATTCATTATCTTCATCAAAGGAACCAGACTCTATGAATCTAATCAGGCAAGTGGTTAACTTGATTTCAATCTAAATTGTAGTATTTTGATTTATATTATAGTGGGTGTGATTGAGAATTTTTTTTGGGTGGGTATTACACAAGAAAGTGTTTTTAGATTATTTAATCATGTTGTGTAGATTAAAGACTAAATTGATGATGAAATGAAATTTCATGATGTATAAATCTAAACTATGTGAAAATCGTAGTAGTAGTTGTTTATAAATTTTGGATTTAAGAATGGAATTCGAGAAAATGATATAATGAAAACTGTGAAAACCCATTTCGAGAATTGATAACTGTTAATATTTATTAATGATGTTTGAGGGATCAATTCGTGATTAAACCCTGTTTAAGAGAGGGGTTGTATGTTGGGTATGTCTGAATTAAATTATGGTTTAAATATGTAGAACTCGGAGGAACATTAATTATCGAACAGGAAGCCGCGTGGAAGAAGGTTTGATTGATCGATCGATCGATCAAGGTCATAAATTGGTTGATGATGGAGGATTTTTTACAGTACCTCCTCTTTTCAAAATTTTTCCTTAATTTATTTTGGGGACTTTTAAAGGGATTTAATTACTGGAAAATTAAATGGAACTTAGTACCTATGGACTTAGGAGATGGGTATTATGGAATTTAAAAGTAAATAAGGGTGTGAAATCTATTAAAGGGATTTCATGAAATAAATTCTAAAGTGTTAAAATATTGGCCGAGTCAGTGAGTCCGAGAATTGTAGTGGGGTGACACTACCTTTATAAATTAATTAATGTGAAATTAATTAAAATAAGAGGTAAGAAATAGACTCGGATATTTTCATGCTAGTTCTACGGGAGTTACGCACGGGGTAGCCAGGTTTAAATTAACTATATATATACCGATAGTGTGATAGCATATATATATATTTATATATATATATATATATATATATATATATATATATATTTGAGAAATTTATTGATATCGGTGTGAATGATGTTTATAGGAATACATATCCTTATAGTTCTATCGTAGGAGGTTGCACAATGTGGGGGAATTCCCTTGTTAGTGGATGTAGGGAGAGTATATTCCCCAGGTCATATCGCCTGATGTTTTATTGTGTGATTTATTTTCTGAGGTAAGATTCTTTGGGTATGATTCAGTCTCACTTTCGAGAGGAATATGAATGCCTCCACTACGTTTTTAATATTTTTAACCAAGCTCGGGAGTGTGTCCGACTTAAGGTAACCGGGTTTGAGTGAGCGTACCTAGGATATGATAGCATTTTAGAGAAGGCATCCGGTGAGTTATTACTTTGGAATGGATGGTTATTATATGTGAAATTTGTGTGAATGTTGTAGTATACTAGTACATATTTAATATGAGTAGATAATTATATATGGGATTATTACATAAGTGTGAGTATATTTCATATATAACTACTGTGAAAGTTATGCAATTAAAAATGGGTTTCCTATATAATTAGTAAAAATGTTATATGAGTTAATATAGTTCAACTGATTAATAAGTTAATGAGTAGGTAACATAATAATCAAAGTAATAATACTCGGGTTAGAGTAGGGCGATACATAGAGGTGCAATAAGGATACTTAAGTGCGGTAGCATAACTAGTGAGGTTAGAAGGAAAGCGTTAGCTGTGCACATTAGATGGGGGAGAGTTATACCTCAACAGGGTACGATACTAGCTAAAATAAGAAAAGTGTGCATGCATATTTAATTACATGCAATTTAACTGGTTGCTAAATATTTTCAAAATGTTTTACTTCGGTTCTGACCCATGTCAAAATCATTTCCAAAATATTTTAGGTGTTTAGCCACAGTGATGCCCGAAACTAGGATTCTCTGCAGGGATGGTGCAAGTTGTTGGATGTTACTAAAGATGCCTCATTCATTCATTCCTAGTTTAGGGATTTTATTTTTTTTACTCATTTGGGCATGTACCCCTTCAGACTATTTTCATATTATCACTTTATTGATTACACTTTGTGTATCATTTGGGCATGTCCCGCCTTATTCATTTATTATTTAACTGATAGTTGATTCGGTCTTCTTTATTCATATTATTTATTTTTGTGGGATTCGATTATTAGTTTGTGAGGATGGTATAATTATTATTTATTTTTTCATGTTGCTTCTGGTGACAATTATTATTCAACACAAAGAGATAAGAGAAGTACAATCACCAAGCAGAATAAGGAATATGAAATGTCAATCACACAACAATAGATATACGTGGTTCAGCAAAGGTGCCTACGTCCACGATGGTGCAGTAAGTATTATTGCTATATACTCCGGAGAGTGATTACAGAGAATACAGTGTGTCCTTTGCCCCGGACTTAGGGTTTATTATATACATGTCCATTTCAGGGAGTAGGGGTGTTAGACTCCACCACGTTTTCCATATTCTCCTAGAACCCCACTTAATGGGAACATGGGAGAAGACTAAATCATAACCAGTTAAGACATAGGGGGTCTGGCTTTTGGGCTGTTACAATTGGGCTACTCGTCCAGGCCCATCATCCTAATTTCGGGTACCCACAATTGCCCCTGAGTTTGTTGGGCCATAATTTTGGGCTCAATAAATTTAAATGATTTGTCATAATGGTTCCTTTTTACATCGTGTAACTCTTCCAAAGTTCGAGGACTGAGTTTAGGCGGCACTTTCTTCGTGGTCTGTGCATTATGGTTAGCAGCACTCAAAAGCTATCCAGAGCAGTCATTTCTCGATCGTCGTTTTAGCCTTCTCAATACTCTCCCATTCTCGGTGAGCTCTAGAGATTCACGTTCTCTTCTCTCAGTCTCCATTCTTATTGCTTCCTTGTCATTTGGGCTCGTGATTCTTTATTGTTCGAGTTGAACTTTCATCTGGTAAGTCTCATGTGCCTTTTCTTTGTATTTTCTCTTTGAATTTGTAGTTTTCTTGGGTTTCCCAATGGCAAAGATCGGTAATAGGTTAGTGTCTGAGTCTAGGAAGTTTTATAATATCCAAGAGTGGGTAGAGATTGAGTGAATCCCTCCCCCTAGAAATGTTAGAGAGATAGAGGGTGCCCATTGGATTAATGTCTTGCTGCTTTCCCAAGGGGGACTAACTTTTCTTCCCAAAAACCTATTCTTGCATTTATTTGGTTATTTCAACATTGTTCCTGCATCGTGTTCACCCAATGTGTGGAAGATAATCAATGGTGTTCATAGAATAAATCAGCTATATGGTACCAAGTTAGGGCTTGCTGAGGTCTTCTTTTGCTATTCTTTTTCTCGAACTAGTTCTGGTGTTCTATATCTCAAATCCAGGAGTCCTGACAGGGTATTGGTAGTAAACCTACTTGATTCCCATAAGGACTATTGGCAAGAGGGATTTCTTGCTAGAAATTGACAGTTTTCTCCCCAGTCTGAGGGGTCGAGGTCTGATAGGTTCTTTGTTCCCTTTTATGGGGAAGAATACATAGGTAGACTTTGCTATGTTCCTTCAATTTATTTACTGATTTGTGATCTTTCTGACTTTTCCTATTTTTTCTACAGCGAGGTTGAAGAATTTGGACCCTGCTCTCAGTGAGTTTCATCTTTCTGAATTAGTCAAGGCCTGGAATATTAGAGAGCCTTTAGCCGACGGTGAGCATCCTCGGTCTGCTGCTTTCTTGCTCAAATACAAAAATATTGGTTCTATCTTTATAGTGAGGCCGATAGACAGTATCCCTAAATTTGATACCTCTGAAGAGACTGCTGCTGATCCTATCCAGTTGGACGAGGAGGAGAGCAGTTCTGAGAGTGACATTGAAGGCGGTCCTGAAGGCAATTTTGGTGAGGAGAGCTCTAGTGGTGCCCGAGGAACTTTGAGCACGTCCAACAGTTCAAGTGAGGAGATGGTTCCTCCCAGGAAAAACTTGATACGGGATGATGACGACGATGATCACATGCTTCTCACCCAGAGGTCAAAGAAGCAGAAGTCTAGTACTAGGGCTATTGCCACTAGCTCTCGTTCTTCTACTCAGGAGCAAGAGAGGAAGATGAAAGAGGAAGAACAGTTGAAAGAGAAAGAGAGAGAAAAAAGGAAGAGGAGAGAAAGAAGATAGAGGAGAAGAAAAGGATGGAGGAGAAGCGGAGGATAGAGAAAGAGAAAGAGGAGGAGAGGAGAAGGATGGAATCGAGGATGAAGGCTGGGCAGGCCTTAGTCCCAGTGTTCGCATTGCCCGAGGGGGCCTCAATTGCTATTTCTCCTCAGTTGGACCCCGCGCTGCTCGAGAGCACAGTTCTTCCCACTGATCACCAAAGGGTGCTGTGGTCTGATCAATTGGCCCTATAGGATAGCTAGAGGCTAGCTTTGGTAAGACCTTTCCTTTTCTCCAATTCTTTATTAAGTGTTAGCTATTTCCTTTTCTTGATGTCATATTTGTTTTTGAAGTTTGTGACTGACTTCGTCGTGCTCTATCGCTCTCGCGACGAGCAGATGAGCAGGAATAGCGAGCTAGAACAACACAGTGCTACCTTAAAAGTGAGGGGCACTCAACTAGAGGCTGATCTGAAGGCTGCTGATGTTGTATGAGCTTCTTTTGACCTGACCCTTGTCAATTCCAACCGAGAGAGGGATGCGATGGTTAAAGAGCTTAACGAGTTGAGACAAGCCTATGACCTGGTCTGCTCGAGCAAGTTGGCGATCGTAGAGAAGAATAGGGTTTTGATTGAGCAGCTTTAAGAAAAGGACTCTCAGGTGCCACCATCAAGGAGGATTCATACAACTCCGGGTGGGCTACTGCATATGAAGATGCCGATGTTCAGATAGGCTACATCAGCAGTCTGAACTTCAAGAAATGTTGGAACAAGGCCCTCATAACTGATGGTGTCGATGTCGCCTCCCCTCTGTTCGATGAGCATGACCCAGGTCTGAAGTCGGTTGTAGAGGAAGCCCCTACCCCAGCCATTGAAGGCGTTGACCCTTCCTCCAAGACGATTCCAGCCGACATCCCCCTTTCCCAGGCTATAGAGGTTATCCCTGCGGAGGGGGACGCTTCTACTGCTGCTGACAAGGGGAATCAACCAGCTACTTCTGGGCAGCCTGAGGTCGCTAGTTAATTTTACTTGTAGGACTTACTTTGTATCTTTGCTTATATTTTTCCTTTTTGCTGCTCGATGTATTTTTGACCCCTATTAATGAAATGAAAAGGTTTCTTTTCCCCAGTGGACTGATTTATTTTTCCTTCCATTGCCCTTTTATTGCTTATAGTCAATTTGTGTTGATGATTATATACCAACCACCTCTCAATTGGGAAGAATGCTTAGACCTGATGTGAACTCCAAAGTTCATCATACCTTTGTGAGGATTTGAAAATCACTGCGATTAAGGAATAAGTGCTTCATAGAGCAGACTGAGCTTGTTGTGAAACTGAAGGACAGGCTCTAAGAGATGGGGGAAGTTGGTGCCTTAGTCCAAGAGGAGGTGAATACATTAAGAGAGAAGGTTCTAGATCGATATGAGATCAACTAGGATGGGAAGGTTCTTATACAGGAGAACGAAGCTTTGAGGAGAGAGGTCTCACGACTTAGGGAACATGCGCCGAGAAATGCTCCTGTAGTATTACGAGGTTCCTCCTCATCGTGAGTTAGAACTGGTCCGGGTGATGTTCCTCCTGTGCTGCAAGGCTCTACTCCTCCAACCGTTTTGCGAGTTGGCATGAACACCAGGGGTTCAGCTAGGGAAATGGAATATCTTCATGGTGATGTCCAACGAGCGTATGTGATTGTTGCTGGGCTCCAAAGGGACGTCACTCGATTGAGGCATTTTTTTAAGAAAGGATGATACGACGCAAATATTGCGTATTTCACCAGTTAACCTACGCGTTATTAGCCCCCTCAGGTATCTTAATCCCTATATTTATGCTCGTTAACCAGACAACCTCGGATTTCTATGTTAACATGTTTTGCAGGGGTTAATTGAGCTTTTGTAGGTATTTGGATGCTTAGTATGAAGTGCAGATGCATTCCGGTGAAGTTCCGTACACAATCGAACGCGCAAGGGAATTTTAGTCTTTCAAAGCTTGTGTACCTGGCTCGACATCTCACGGATGTTTTAGCCCTCCTCGCTAGCTTCGCGTGGCCATGAATGGTGCGCGATTCCGATTAATAACGAAGAAGTTACAACGATTTCAGCGGAGGAAAAACAAGGAAGCAAAAGAGGAGAAGGAGTAGAAAAAAAGACCAATGCAGTGAGCTGCTGCAATCTGCCCTGCTTGATCGATCGATCGACACTTCTGGTCGATCAATCGACCATTCTGGATTGCCGAAATTTTTCCTAGGTCGATCGATCGACCAAAGGGGTCGATCGATAGATGCTCTGTTTTGGGCAGATATTTGCCTTTCTTTTCTTTTTTCTTTTTTTTATTCCAACTTACTATATAAGCCAATTTTGTTGTAATAAGAAGATATATCAGTAGATGCACGATTTTAGGTTAGAATAGTTAGGGTTTTGAGTGTTTTGGATGGTTCTTCTTCATTTCTCTTTGGATTCACAATCTAATTGGTTTGTAAGTTGACTATTCATCTACTCTTCCATTAATATAGTTTGTTCTTCATCATTTCTTGCTTTATAGTTAATTTACATGCTTTCATAATTAGGTTTACATGCTTTAATTATTTCTTTCCTAGTTTAATTAGTTTAATTTAGTTTACTCATGCTTAGCCCCTAGATAAATAGGTTCGGGATTGCGTTTCCGCCATTTAGCCCATAATTAGTTAACTTTTTGTTATTTGTTTTTGCTATGCTCGGTACTAACTTGTTTTGTAGATTCCTTTGGACTCGCGCTTATGGAGATCGCTCCAATTTTGGGTAATATCGTTCTTTTCCTCTCTTTATGTTGTGTTCTTAATGCGCATTGAGGACAATGAAACATTTAAGTTACGGGGTGTAGGATATTCTATCCATTTCATGTGTAGTCCATGGATTTGCTCACATTTAGTTACTAAGTATGCCTTTTTGTGAAAAATTTGAAAATTTTCAAAAATATTTTCTTTCTTTTTTCTCCTTTGTTGGGCATTTTGCCTTGTTTCCAGTGATAAATTTCAATAATTGCCCGATCCAATAGACAACTGAATGATGCATGTTCTCGATTTTAGAAGTTATTGGACTTTAGTCCTTAAATCATTGATATTGTGACTAACTTCATGAATTAAACTTTATCCCATGAGCATATGAACTTTCCTGGTTCTATTGATTTGGTTTAAGATTTTTATAACTCGACAATCTTTTGTTGCATTGTATATACTTACACCGAGTAAGCTTTGTACCTTTCGTCGTTTGTGAGTGTTATACACTATTCTTTTCTCATTGAAAACGTTGAATTCGTCGGTAATCTCTCTATTCTTTCATTTGACCGTTCATTAATTGAGTTCATACTCGAAATGTTATACATGAGCATGATTTTCATATATTGTTTTGACTTGAGAATTGCGTAAACTTTGTGAAATGATCATAGGCCATCTTTGTTATATCACCCATATTGACCTTGACCTCACCATATATTTTTCCCTAGTCAACCCCTTTGAGCCTAAATACTAGCCTTTCGTTTCATTACCCAAAATCACATAACCAACTTCAAATTGGAGTTTTAAGACATACATACACCTTACATACCTTTATTTGGAATGTTACTTGGGATTGAATGTTGTTTTTATGATTGCGGTTGCAATTTTAGGCATATGAGAGTTTGATAAGCAAAGAAAAGAAAGTAGTGAAAAAAGTGAAGAAAAAGAGAAAGCAAAAAGCAAAAGAAAAAAAGAGAAAAATGAGAAAAAGAAGAAAAGAAAAAGAAAGAGAAAGTTGTAAATGTTGTGTATAGTGTTCAATAAGCTTTGATTACTCTCCCCGATGATATATCTAATGCTTGTTTTGGAACTTATTTTCCAATTTTTGATATTGCCCGCATTCTTCCCATTATCCCGAGTTTTCATCCCGAACACTTTGAATCCGTACATACATTCCTTCATTTCATACCTTAACCCCAAACCTACATTACAACCCTCTAAAGTCCTATGTTATCTTAGGGTGCATTTAATTTAAAAGTCATAATAGTTTTGATAATCTGTGAAAATGCATTTCGCCTCTTTTACTGTGCGGTATCCTTTCATTGAGATTACAGTTTATCATTTTATACATAGCGTTCTTCATTTGTGACATGTGTGCGGCCTAGTTTCCATTTACATTTACTCTTTATGCCCGCATGTCCCGTGTGTTACCTCCCTATTTTGAGTGAATTCATTTGATGAGTGTGATGCCCGTGAGGATTGAATTTTATGCTTGCTTTATGTTTATCCGATTTATTTAATTTTTTACCAAATCATATTTTTCATTTTCTCACTCCCCTCCCACATGTTATAGTTTCAATTCATTGAGGTGCATTCGATAATGTTAATGATTTGGACTTTTGTGTGAATTCATTCACTTTGCTAATAATGCATATGAAATACTTTTCGCCATTATTGGGCTTGTCGCATGTTTGATTGGGCATATTTTGAGGAAACCATATGATGTTTGTGGGTTTCATCTAAGAAAACCCTCACGAGACGACACTCGTCCACTAGGGTAACCTAGGGGTTTAACAGCTTATTGCATACGCTAAATGCAATCGAAGTTCCCGCGAAAGTGGCCTTATGCTTTTATACCATAATTTTGTACTTATCCTGCTTTTGGTTTGCTTGTAGTTTTTGTTGCTTCCTATTTCATTGCTAGGGACTAGCAATGTGTAAGTTAGGGGGTGTGATATGACGCAAATATTGCGTATTTCACCCGTTAACCTACGCCTTATTAGCCCCCTCAGGTATCTTAATCCCTATATTTATGCTCGTTAACCAGAAACCTTGGATTTCAATGTTAACATATTTTGTAGGGGTTAATTGAGCTTTTGTAGGTATTTGGATGCTTAGTATGAAGTTCGGATGCATTCTGGTGAAGTTCCGTACAGAATCGCACGCGCAAGGGCATTTTACTCTTTTCACAGCTTGGGTACCTGGACCGACATCTCACGAAAGTTGTAGCCCTCCTTGCTAGCTTCGCGTGTCCGTGAACGGTGCGCGATTCCGATTCATAACGAAGAAGTTACGGCGATTTCAGCAGAGGAAAAACAAGGAAGCAAAAGAGGAGAAGGAGAAGAAGAAAAGACCAATGCAGTGAGCTGCTACAATCTGCCCTGCTTGATCGATCGATCGATACTTCTGGTCGATCGATCGACCATTCTGGATTGCCGAAATTTTTCCTAGGTCAATCGATCGACCAAAGGGGTCGATCGATCGATGCTCTATTTTCTGCAGATATTTTCCTTTCTTTTCTTTCTTCTTTATTTTTATTCCAACTTACTATATAAGCCAATTTTGTTATAATAAGAAGATATATCAGTAGAGGCACAATTTTAGGTTGGAATAGTTAGGGTTTTGAGGATTTTGGATGGTTCTTCTTCATTTCTTTGGATTGACAATCTAATTGGTTTGTAAGTTGACTATTCATCTCCTCTTCCATTAATATAGTTTGTTCTTCATCATTTCTTGCTTTGTAGTTAATTTACATGCTTTCATAATTAGGTTTACATGCTTTAATTATTGCTTTCCTAGTTTAATTAGTTTAATTTTGTTTACTCATGCTTAGCCCGTAGATAAATAGGTTCGGGATTGCGTTTCCGCCATTTACGGGTTTGAACCTCGAAAGTTAGGGTTTCGTGTAAAATTGTATTTAATTGAAACCTTGCGTATTAAAGTCGGATTATTATGCGTTTAACTTTCTTTGTCATGCAACGTTAGTGTTTATAGCGATTATCCGAATTTAATCCGCGTGTGACCATTTTCCGTTAAATGTTTAATCTCGCAACTTTGGCTTAAATTCCTTATTGTGTGATGTTTATGCTTAATTGAAAATGATCGATTAAATGTTTTTGAATCGAAATTCTAATTAGTAGTTGTTTAGCCCGTGAATGCGTGTATGCGATCCCGATCCTCGCTTTCCTTTTGTTTAGCGTTAACTTCTCTTTTTGTTTATTCACGATAACCAACCATCACCTTTTCTTATTTCTTTTACACCATTTTTATTCCTGAATTAGTAAAACAATTAACATCTAAAATTCAATCACTCCCTGTGGATTTATTACGATACCCGACTTACCGCTGTGCTTGCTTGTCAAGTGTGGTAGTAGCTTAGGTTCTTTTGTATCGCGGCGGAGAAACACATGATGATTGTGTCCTCACACGAACACACTTTTCCGCCCGGTCACAAAATGGCGCCGTTGCCGGGGAGTGTGTTTTAGATAGTAATTGTTTTATTATTTCGTAGTATTTATCCTTTTGTATTTGTATTCTTTGTTTTAACCTTTTTTGCAGGATAACATACTTGAGCGCTAAGAAACTTTGATTCGCGATTGCTCACTTTCTTGCTCGGATTCTCCATCTACAAACAACGAGGTAATCATGTCCTACTATTATAGTTATTATGGTTATTCTAATGATTCATACTTTGGGGATAGTTTTCATGTTTTCCATTTTCAAGATTTTCTTGTAAATGAAAGACTTGAAAACATTTATCGGAATGCAAATCGTTATTGGGAGCTTGAGTTGGATTCATTATTCGAATCCAATGACGATTTTCATTTCATTACTTTCGAAGACGAGTTTCAACCAAATGAGGAGTCAGAGGCTCTTGAGCCGAGGAAGCCTACTTTGGAAGAAACTTTTTTTCTTTACTCCCAAGGTTTGGAATGCTTAAATGATGCTGGAATGAGACTTGGTGCACTTTGCGATGAGATGAATTCTTCTGCACAAAACAACGAGCAGGTGGAAACTTGTGTTTCACCTCAATTTTTCAAAGAATTTCTCATCGAATGTGAATCTTTCTCCCCCAAAATTCAATCTCCTTCCGACGATGAGTCGATTGAGATTGATTTTTTTTCATCACCATATTCATTTTTCGTGATTAAACCATTAGAATTATCGGTTGATTCCTATGACTCGATAGAAACTTTTACAATTTCTACACAATTTTCCGACGAGGACTCTTTTCCGACTATGTTTGCTACGATGGAACCTATCCCCGTGTGTGCACAATCTCCCATTCCACTTGAAAAACCTTTGGGAGATGAGTCGATTTTTCTTGGACCTCTAGTTTTCTTGTCCCCCTTGTTATCCAAATCCCCCATCGTCTGCCCAAAATTTCAAATTGGCGATGGTTCACTTTTTCCACCACCCACATGCCTTCCGTTGTTCAAACGGAATTCTTATTTTTCGGGAGGCATGTTCACTTTGGAGGGTCCACCATTGATCTTTCAAAGTCAAATCCCTTTTTGGGTGGACCCTAAACTATTTAGACTTCTATTGTATAGTTAGTGTGAAGCCTAAATAGTAGGTTGTAAATAGTCAGCTTTTTTAGTTTTCTTTCTTTCCTATTTTTCTTTCTTTTTAATTTAGTCTAGTGTAATTAGTTAACTTTTTGTTATTTGTTTTTGCTATGCTCGGTACTAACTTGTTTTGTAGATTCCTTTGGACTCGCGCTTATGGAGATCGCTCCAATTTTGGGTAATATCGTTCTTTTCTTCTCTTTATGTTGTGTTCTTAATGCGCATTGAGGACAATGAAGCATTTAAGTTAGGGGGTGTAGGATATTCTATCCATTTCATGTGTAGTCCATGGATTTGCTCACATTTAGTTACTAAGTATGCCTTTTTGTGAAAAATTTGAAAATTTTCAAAAATATTTTCTTTCTTTTTTCTCCTTTGTTGGGCATTTTGCCTTGTTTCCAGTGATAAATTTCAATAATTGCCCGATCCAATAGACAATTGAATGATGCGTGTTCTCGATTTTAGAAGTTATTGGACTTTAGTCCTTAAATCATTGACATTGTGAATAAATTCATGAATTAAACTTTATCCCATGAGCATATGAACTTTCCTGGTTCTATTGATTTGGTTTAAGATTTTTATAACTCGACAATCTTTTGTTGCATTGTATATACTTACACCGAGTAAGCTTTGTACCTTTCGTCGTTTGTGAGTGTTATACACTATTCTTTTCTCATTGAAAACGTTGAATTCATCGGTAATCTCTCTATTCTTTCATTTGACCGTTCATTAATTGAGTTCATACTCGAAATGTTATACATGAGCATGATTTTCATATATTGTTTTGACTTGAGAATTGCGTAAACTTTGTGAAATGATCATAGGCCATCTTTGTTATATCACCCATATTGACCTTGACCTCACCATATATTTTTCCCTAGTCAACCCCTTTGAGCCTAAATACTAGCCTTTCGTTTCATTACCCAAAATCCCATAACCAACTTCAAATTGGAGTTTTAAGACATACATACACCTTACATACCTTTATTTGGAATGTTACTTGGGATTGAATGTTGTTGTTATGATTGCGGTTGCAATTTTAGGCATATGAGAGTTTGATAAGCAAAGAAAAGAAAGTAGTGAAAAAAGTGAAGAAAAAGAGAAAGCAAAAAGCAAAAGAAAAAAAGAGAAAAATGAGAAAAAGAAGAAAAGAAAAAGAAAGAGAAAGTTGTAAATGTTGTGTATAGTGTTCAATAAGCTTTGATTACTCTCCCCGATGATATATCTAATGCTTGTTTTGGAACTTATTTTCCAATTTTTGATATTGCCCGCATTCTTCCCATTATCCCGAGTTTTCATCCCGAACACTTTGAATCCGTACATACATTCCTTCATTTCATACCTTAACCCCAAACCTACATTACAACCCTCTAAAGTCCTATGTTATCTTAGGGTGCATTTAATTTAAAAGTCATAATAGTTTTGATAATCTATGAAAATGCATTTCGCCTCTTTTAATGTGCGGTATCCTTTCATTGAGATTACAGTTTATCATTTTATACATAGCTTTCTTCATTTGTGACATGTGTGCGGCCTAGTTTCCATTTACATTTACTCTTTATGCCCGCATGTCTCGTGTGTTACCTCCCTGTTTTGAGTGAATTCATTTGATGAGTGTGATGCCCGTGAGGATTGAATTTTATGCTTGCTTTATGTTTATCCGATTTATTTAATTTTTTACCAAATCATTTTTTTCATTTTCTCACTCCCCTCCCACATGTTATAGTTTCAATTCATTGAGGTGCATTCGATAATGTTAATGATTTGGACTTTTGTGTGAATTCATTCACTTTGCTAATAATGCATATGAAATACTTTTCGCCATTATTGGGCTTGTCGCATGTTTGATTGGGCATATTTTGAGGAAACCATATGATGTTTGTGGGTTTCATCTAAGAAAACCCTCACGAGACGACACTCGTCCATTAGGGTAACCTAGGGGTTTAACAGCTTATTGCATACGCTAAATGCAATCGAATCGCCCGCGAAAGTGGCCTTATGCTTTTATACCATAATTTTGTACTTATCCTGCTTTTGGTTTGCTTGTAGTTTTTGTTGCTTCCTATTTCATTGCTAGGGACTAGCAATGTGTAAGTTAGGGGGTGTGATATGACGCAAATATTGCGTATTTCACCCGTTAACCTACGCCTTATTAGCCCCCTCGGGTATCTTAATCCCTATATTTATGCTCGTTAACCAGAAACCTTGGATTTCTATGTTAACATATTTTGTAGGGGTTAATTGAGCTTTTGTAGGTATTTGGATGCTTAGAATGAAGTTCGGATGCATTCGGGTGAAGTTCCGTACAGAATCGCACGCGCAAGGGCATTTTACTCTTTTCACAGCTTGGGTACCTGGACCGACATCTCACGGAAGTTGTAGCCCTCCTTGCTAGCTTCGCGTGTCCGTGAACGGTGCGCGATTCCGATTCATAACGAAGAAGTTACGGCGATTTCAGCAGAGGAAAAACAAGGAAGCAAAAGAGGAGAAGGAGAAGAAGAAAAGACCAATGCAGTGAGCTGCTACAATCTGCCCTGCTTGATCGATCGATCGATACTTCTGGTCGATCGATCGACCATTCTGGATTGCCGAAATTTTTCCTAGGTCAATCGATCGACCAAAGGGGTCGATCGATCGATGCTCTATTTTCTGCAGATATTTTCCTTTCTTTTCTTTCTTCTTTATTTTTATTCCAACTTACTATATAAGCCAATTTTGTTGTAATAAGAAGATATATCAGTAGAGGCACAATTTTAGGTTAGAATAGTTAGGGTTTTGAGGATTTTGTATGGTTCTTCTTCATTTCTCTTTGGATTGACAATCTAATTGGTTTGTAAGTTGACTATTCATCTCCTCTTCCATTAATATAGTTTGTTCTTCATCATTTCTTGCTTTGTAGTTAATTTACATGCTTTCATAATTAGGTTTACATGCTTTAATTATTACTTTCCTAGTTTAATTAGTTTAATTTTGTTTACTCATGCTTAGCCCGTAGATAAATAGGTTCGGGATTGCGTTTCCGCCATTTACGGGTTTGAACCTCGAAAGTTAGGGTTTCGTGTAAAATTGTATTTAATTGAAACCTTGCGTATTAAAGTCGGATTATTATACGTTTAACTTTCTTTGTCATGCAACGTTAGTGTTTATAGCGATTATCCGAATTTAATCCGCGTGTGACCATTTTCCGTTAAATGTTTAATCTCGCAACTTTGGCTTAAATTCCTTATTGCGTGATGTTTATGCTTAATTGAAAATGATCGATTAAATGTTTTTGAATCGAAATTCTAATTAGTAGTTGTTTAGCCCGTGAATTCGTGTATGCGATCCCGATCCTCGCTTTCCTTTTGTTTAGCGTTAACTTCTCTTTTCGTTTATTCACGATAACCAACCATCACCTTTTCTTATTTCTTTTACACCATTTTTATTCCTGAATTAGTAAAACAATTAACATCTAAAATTCAATCACTCCCTGTGGATTTATTACGATACCCGATTTACCGCTGTGCTTGCTTGTCAAGTGTGGTAGTAGCTTAGGTTCTTTTGTATCGCGACGGCGAAACACACGACGATTGTGTCCTCACACGAACACACTTTTCCGCCCGGTCACAAAATGGCGCCGTTGCCGGGGAGTGTGTTTTAGATAGTAATTGTTTTATTATTTCGTAGTATTTATCCTTTTGTATTTGTATTCTTTGTTTTAACCTTTTTTGCAGGATAGCATACTTGAGCGCTAAGAAGCTTTGATTCGCAATTGCTCACTTTCTTGCTCGGATTCTCCATCTACAAACAACGAGGTAATCATGTCCTACTATTATAGTTATTATGGTTATTCTAATGATTCATACTTTGGGGATAGTTTTCATGTTTTCCATTTTCAAGATTTTCTTGTAAATGAAAGACTAGAAAACATTTATCGGAATGCAAATCGTTATTGGGAGCTTGAGTTGGATTCATTATTCGAATCCAATGACGATTTTCATTTCATTACTTTCGAAGACGAGTTTCAACCAAATGAGGAGTCAGAGGCTCTTGAGACGAGGAAGCCTACTTTGGAAGAAACTTTTCTTCTTTACTCCCAAGGTTTGGAAAGCTTAAATGATGCTGGAATGAGACTTGGTGCACTTTGCGATGAGATGAATTCTTATGCACAAAACAACGAGGAGGTGGAAACTTGTGTTTCACCTCAATTTTTCAAAGAATTTCTCATCGAATGTGAATCTTTCTCCCCCAAAAATCAATCTCCTTCCGACGATGAGTCGATTGAGATTGAATTTTTTTCATCACCATATTCGTTTTTCGTGATTGAACCATTAGAATTATCGGTTGATTCCTATGACTCGATAGAAACTTTTACAATTTCTACACAATTTTCCGACGAGGACTCTTTGCCGACTATGTTTGCTACGATGGAACCTATCCCTGTGTGTGCACAATCTCCCATTCCACTTGAAAAACCTTTGGGAGATGAGTCGATTTTTCTTGGACCTCTATTTTTCTTGTCCCCCTTGTTATCCAAATCCCCCATCGTCTGCCCAAAATTTCAAATTGGCGATGGTTCACTTTTTCCACCACCCACATGCCTTCCGTTGTTCAAACGGAATTCTTATTTTTCGGGAGGCATGTTCACTTTGGAGGGTCCAACGTTGATCTTTCAAAGTCAAATCCCTTTTTGGGTGGACCCTCAACTATTTAGACTTCTAGTGTATAGTTAGTGTGAAGCCTAAATAGTAGGTTGTAAATAGTCAGCTTTTTTAATTTTCTTTTTTTCCTATTTTTCTTTCTTTTTAATTTAGTCTAGTGTAATTAGTTAACTTTTTGTTATTTGTTTTTGCTATGCTCGGTACTAACTTGTTTTGTAGATTCCTTTGGACTCGCGCTTATGGAGATCGCTCCAATTTTGGGTAATATCGTTCTTTTCCTCTCTTTATGTTGTGTTCTTAATGCGCATTGAGGACAATGAAGCATTTAAGTTAGGGGGTGTAGGATATTCTATCCATTTCATGTGTAGTCCATGGATTTGCTCACATTTAGTTACTAAGTATGCCTTTTTGTGAAAAATTTGAAAATTTTCAAAAATATTTTCTTTCTTTTTTCTCCTTTGTTGGGCATTTTGCCTTGTTTCCAGTGATAAATTTCAATAATTGCCCGATCCAATAGACAACTGAATGATGCATGTTCTCGATTTTAGAAGTTATTGGACTTTAGTCCTTAAATCATTGATATTGTGAATAACTTCATGAATTAAACTTTATCCCATGAGCATATGAACTTTCCTGGTTCTATTGATTTGGTTTAAGATTTTTATAACTCGACAATCTTTTGTTGCATTGTATATACTTACACCGAGTAAGCTTTGTACCTTTCGTCGTTTGTGAGTGTTATACACTATTCTTTTCTCATTAAAAACGTTGAATTCATCGGTAATCTCTCTATTCTTTCATTTGACCGTTCATTAATTGAGTTCATACTCGAAATGTTATACATGAGCATGATTTTCATATATTGTTTTGACTTGAGAATTGCGTAAACTTTGTGAAATGATCATAGGCCATCTTTGTTATATCACCCATATTGACCTTGACCTCACCATATATTTTTCCCTAGTCAACCCCTTTGAGCCTAAATACTAGCCTTTCATTTCATTACCCAAAATCCCATAACCAACTTCAAATTGGAGTTTTAAGACATACATACACCTTACATACCTTTATTTGGAATGTTACTTGGGATTTAATGTTGTTTTTATGATTGCGGTTGCAATTTTAGGCATATGAGAGTTTGATAAGCAAAGAAAAGAAAGTAGTGAAAAAAGTGAAGAAAAAGAGAAAGCAAAAAGCAAAAGAAAAAAAGAGAAAAATGAGAAAAAGAAGAAAAGAAAAAGAAAGAGAAAGTTGTAAATGTTGTGTATAGTGTTCAATAAGCTTTGATTACTCTCCCCGATGATATATCTAATGCTTGTTTTGGAACTTATTTTCCAATTTTTGATATTGCCCGCATTCTTCCCATTATCCCGAGTTTTCATCCCGAACACTTTGAATCCGTACATACATTCCTTCATTTCATACCTTAACCCCAAACCTACATTACAACCCTCTAAAGTCCTATGTTATCTTAGGGTGCATTTAATTTAAAAGTCATAATAGTTTTGATAATCTGTGAAAATGCATTTCGCCTCTTTTAATGTGCGGTATCCTTTCATTGAGATTACAGTTTATCATTTTATACATAGCGTTCTTCATTTGTGACATGTGTGCGGCCTAGTTTCAATTTACATTTACTCTTTATGCCCGCATGTCCCGTGTGTTACCTCCCTGTCTTGAGTGAATTCATTTGATGAGTGTGATGCCCGTGAGGATTGAATTTTATGCTTGCTTTATGTTTATCCGATTTATTTAATTTTTTACCAAATCATATTTTTCATTTTCTCACTCCCCTCCCACATGTTATAGTTTCAATTCATTGAGGTACATTCGATAATGTTAATGATTTGGACTTTTGTGTGAATTCATTCACTTTGCTAATAATGCATATGAAATACTTTTCGCCATTATTGGGCTTCTCGCATGTTTGATTGGGCATATTTTGAGGAAACCATATGATGTTTGTGGGTTTCATCTAAGAAAACCCTCACGAGACGACACTCGTCCACTAGGGTAACCTAGGGGTTTAACATCTTATTGCATACGCTAAATGCAATCGAATCCCCCGCGAAAGTGGCCTTATGCTTTTATACCATAATTTTGTACTTATCCTGCTTTTGGTTTGCTTGTAGTTTTTGTTGCTTCCTATTTCATTGCTAGTGACTAGCAATGTGTAAGTTAGGGGGTGTGATATGACGCAAATATTGCGTATTTCACCCGTTAACCTACGCCTTATTAGCCCCCTCAGGTATCTTAATCCCTATATTTATGCTCGTTAACCAGAAACCTTGGATTTCAATGTTAACATATTTTGTAGGGGTTAATTGAGCTTTTGTAGGTATTTGGATGCTTAGTATGAAGTTCGGATGCATTCTGGTGAAGTTCCGTACAGAATCGCACGCGCAAGGGCATTTTACTCTTTTCACAGCTTGGGTACCTGGACCGACATCTCACGAAAGTTGTAGCCCTCCTTGCTAGCTTCGCGTGTCCGTGAACGGTGCGCGATTCCGATTCATAACGAAGAAGTTACGGCGATTTCAGCAGAGGAAAAACAAGGAAGCAAAAGAGGAGAAGGAGAAGAAGAAAAGACCAATGCAGTGAGCTGCTACAATCTGCCCTGCTTGATCGATCAATCGATACTTCTGGTCGATCGATCGACCATTCTGGATTGCCAAAATTTTTCCTAGGTCAATCGATCGACCAAAGGGGTCGATCGATCGATGCTCTATTTTTTGCAGATATTTTCCTTTCTTTTCTTTCTTCTTTATTTTTATTCCAACTTACTATATAAGCCAATTTTGTTGTAATAAGAAGATATATCAGTAGAGGCACAATTTTAGGTTAGAATAGTTAGGGTTTTGAGGATTTTGGATGGTTCTTCTTCATTTCTCTTTGGATTGACAATCTAATTGGTTTGTAAGTTGACTATTCATCTCCTCTTCCATTAATATAGTTTGTTCTTCATCATTTCTTGCTTTGTAGTTAATTTACATGCTTTCATAATTAGGTTTACATGCTTTAATTATTGCTTTCCTAGTTTAATTAGTTTAATTTTGTTTACTCATGCTTAGCCCGTAGATATATAGGTTCGGGATTGCGTTTCCGCCATTTACGGGTTTGAACCTCGAAAGTTAGGGTTTCGTGTAAAATTGTATTTAATTGAAACCTTGCGTATTAAAGTCGGATTATTATACGTTTAACTTTCTTTGTCATGCAACGTTAGTTTTTATAGCGATTATCCTAATTTAATCCGCGTGTGACCATTTTCCGTTAAATGTTTAATCTCGCAACTTTGGCTTAAATTCCTTATTGCGTGATGTTTATGCTTAATTGAAAATGATCGATTAAATGTTTTTGAATAGAAATTCTAATTAGTAGTTGTTTAGCCCGTGAATGCGTGTATGCGATCCCGATCCTCGCTTTCCTTTTGTTTAGCGTTAACTTCTATTTTTGTTTATTCACGATAACCAACCATCACCTTTTCTTATTTCTTTTACACCATTTTTATTCCTGAATTAGTAAAACAATTAACATCTAAAATTCAATCACTCCCTGTGGATTTATTACGATACCCGACTTACCGCTGTTCTTGCTTGTCAAGTGTGGTAGTAGCTTAGGTTCTTTTGTATCGCGGCGGCGAAACACACGACGATTGTGTCCTCACACGAACACACTTTTCCGCCCGGTCACAAAATGGCGCCGTTGCCGGGGAGTGTGTTTTAGATAGTAATTGTTTTATTATTTCGTAGTATTTATCCTTTTGTATTTGTATTCTTTGTTTTAACCTTTTTTGCAGGATAGCATACTTGAGCGCTAAGAAACTTTGATTCGCGATTGCTCACTTTCTTGCTCGGATTCTCCATCTACAAACAACGAGGTAATCATGTCCTACTATTATAGTTATTATGGTTATTCTAATGATTCATACTTTGGGGATAGTTTTCATGTTTTCCATTTTCAAGATTTTCTTGTAAATGAAAGACTTGAAAACATTTATCGGAATGCAAATCGTTATTGGGAGCTTGAGTTGTATTCATTATTCGAATCCAATGACGATTTTCATTTCATTACTTTCGAAGACGAGTTTCAACCAAATGAGGAGTCAGAGGCTCTTGAGCCGAGGAAGCCTACTTTGGAAGAAACTTTTCTTCTTTACTCCCAAGGTTTGGAAAGCTTAAATGATGTTGGAATGAGACTTGGTGCACTTTGCGATGAGATGAATTCTTATGCACAAAACAACGAGGAGGTGGAAACTTGTGTTTCACCTCAATTTTTCAAAGAATTTCTCATCGAATGTGAATCTTTCTCCCCCAAAATTCAATCTCCTTCCGACGATGAGTCGATTGAGATTGAATTTTTTTCATCACCATATTCGTTTTTCGTGATTAAACCATTAGAATTATCGGTTGATTCCTATGACTCGATAGAAACTTTTACAATTTCTACACAATTTTCCGACGAGGACTCTTTGCCGACTATGTTTGCTACGATGGAACCTATCCCCGTGTGTGCACAATCTCCCATTCCACATGAAAAACCTTTGGGAGTTGAGTCGATTTTTCTTGGAACTCTAGTTTTCTTGTCCCCCTTGTTATCCAAATCCCCCATCGTCTGCCCAAAATTTCAAATTGGCGATGGTTCACTTTTTCCACCACCCACATGCCTTTCGTTGTTCAAACGGAATTCTTATTTTTCGGGAGGCATGTTCACTTTGGAGGGTCCACCGTTGATCTTTCAAAGTCAAATCCCTTTTTGGGTGGACCCTCAACTATTTAGACTTCTAGTGTATAGTTAGTGTGAAGCCTAAATAGTAGGTTGTAAATAGTCAGCTTTTTTAATTTTCTTTCTTTCCTATTTTTCTTTCTTTTTAATTTAGTCTAGTGTAATTAGTTAACTTTTTGTTATTTGTTTTTGCTATGCTCGGTACTAACTTGTTTTGTAGATTCCTTTGGACTCGCGCTTATGGAGATCGCTCCAATTTTGGGTAATATCGTTCATTTCCTCTCTTTATGTTGTGTTCTTAATGCGCATTGAGGACAATGAAGCATTTAAGTTAGGGGGTGTAGGATATTCTATCCATTTCATGTGTAGTCCATGGATTTGCTCACATTTAGTTACTAAGTATGCCTTTTTGTGAAAAATTTGAAAATTTTCAAAAATATGTTCTTTCTTTTTTCTCCTTTGTTGGGCATTTTTCCTTGTTTCCAGTGATAAATTTCAATAATTGCCCGATCCAATAGACAACTGAATGATGCATGTTCTCGATTTTAGAAGTTATTGGACTTTAGTCCTTAAATTATTGATATTGTGAATAACTTCATGAATTAAACTTTATCCCATGAGCATATGAACTTTCCTGGTTCTATTGATTTGGTTTAAGATTTTTATAACTCGGCAATCTTTTGTTGCATTGTATATACTTACACCGAGTAAGCTTTGTACCTTTCGTCGTTTATGAGTGTTATACACTATTCTTTTCTCATTGAAAACGTTGAATTCGTCGGTAATCTCTCTATTCTTTCATTTGACCGTTCATTAATTGAGTTCATACTCGAAATGTTATACATGAGCATGATTTTCATATATTGTTTTGACTTGAGAATTGCGTAAACTTTGTGAAATGATCATAGGCCATCTTTGTTATATCACCCATATTGACCTTGACCTCACCATATATTTTTCCCTAGTCAACCCCTTTGAGCCTAAATACTAGCCTTTCGTTTCATTACCCAAAATCCCATAACCAACTTCAAATTGGAGTTTTAAGACATACATACACCTTACATACCTTTGTTTGGAATGTTACTTGGGATTGAATGTTGTTGTTATGATTGCGGTTGCAATTTTAGGCATATGAGAGTTTGATAAGCAAAGAAAAGAAAGTAGTGAAAAAAGTGAAGAAAAAGAGAAAGCAAAAAGCAAAAGAAAAAAAGAGAAAAATGAGAAAAAGAAGAAAAGAAAAAGAAAGAGAAAGTTGTAAATGTTTTGCATAGTGTTCAATAAGCTTTGATTACTCTCCCCGATGATATATCTAATGCTTGTTTTGGAACTTATTTTCCAATTTTTGATATTGCCCGCATTCTTCCCATTATCCCGAGTTTTCATCCCGAACACTTTGAATCCGTACATACATTCCTTCATTTCATACCTTAACCCCAAACCTACATTACAACCCTCTAAAGTCCTATGTTATCTTAGGGTGCATTTAATTTAAAAGTCATAATAGTTTTGATAATCTGTGAAAATGCATTTCGCCTCTTTTAATGTGCGGTATCCTTTCATTGAGATTACAGTTTATCATTTTATACATAGCGTTCTTCATTTGTGACATGTGTGCGGCCTAGTTTCCATTTACATTTACTCTTTATGCCCGCATGTCCCGTGTGTTACCTCCCTGTTTTGAGTGAATTCATTTGATGAGTGTGATGCCCGTGAGGATTGACTTTTATGCTTGCTTTATGTTTATCCGATTTATTTAATTTTTTACCAAATCATATTTTTCAATTTCTCACTCCCCTCCCACATGTTATAGTTTCAATTCATTGAGGTGCATTCGATAATGTTAATGATTTGGACTTTTGTGTGAATTCATTCACTTTGCTAATAATGCATATGAAATACTTTTCGCCATTATTGGGCTTGTCGCATGTTTGATTGGGCATATTTTGAGGAAACCATATGATGTTTGTGGGTTTCATCTAAGAAAACCCTCACGAGACGACACTCGTCCATTAGGGTAACCTAGGGGTTTAACAGCTTATTGCATACGCTAAATGCAATCGAATCGCCCGCGAAAGTGGCCTTATGCTTTTATACCATAATTTTGTACTTATCCTGCTTTTGGTTTGCTTGTAGTTTTTGTTGCTTCCTATTTCATTGCTAGGGACTAGCAATGTGTAAGTTAGGGGGTGTGATATGACGCAAATATTGCGTATTTCACCCGTTAACCTACGCCTTATTAGCCCCCTCGGGTATCTTAATCCCTATATTTATGATCGTTAACCAGAAACCTCGGATTTCTATGTTAACATATTTTGTAGGGGTAATTGGGCTTTTGTAGGTATTTGGATGCTTAGTATGAAGTTCGGATGCATTCCGGTGAAGTTCCGTACAGAATCGCACGCGCAAGGGCATTTTACTCTTTTCACAGCTTGGGTACCTGGACCGACATCTCACGGAAGTTGTAGCCCTCCTTGCTAGCTTCGCGTGTCCATGAACGGTGCGCGATTCCGATTCATAACGAAGAAGTTACGGCGATTTCAGCAGAGGAAAAACAAGGAAGCAAAAGAGGAGAAGGAGAATAAGAAAAGACCAATGCAGTGAGCTGCTACAATCTGCCCTGCTTGATCGATCGATCGATACTTCTGGTTGATCGATCGACCATTCTGGATTACCGAAATTTTTCCTAGGTCAATCGATCGACGAAAGGGGTCGATCGATCGATGCTCTGTTTTCTGCAGATATTTTCCTTTCTTTTCTTTCTTCTTTATTTTTATTCCAACTTACTATATAAGCCAATTTTGTTGTAATAAGAAGATATATCAGTAGAGGCACAATTTTAGGTTAGAATAGTTAGGGTTTTGAGGATTTTGGATGGTTCTTCTTCATTTCTCTTTGGATTGACAATCTAATTGGTTTGTAAGTTGACTATTCATCTCCTCTTCCATTAATATAGTTTGTTCTTCATCATTTCTTGCTTTGTAGTTAATTTACATGCTTTCATAATTAGGTTTACATGCTTTAATTATTGCTTTCCTAGTTTAATTAGTTTAATTTTGTTTACTCATGCTTAGCCCGCAGATAAATAGGTTCGAGATTGCGTTTCCGCCATTTACGGGTTTGAACCTCGAAAGTTAGGGTTTCGTGTAAAATTTTATTTAATTGAAACCTTCCGTATTAAAGTCGGATTATTATACGTTTAACTTTCTTTGTCATGCAACGTTAGTGTTTATAGCGATTATCCGAATTTAATCCGCGTGTGACCATTTTCGGTTAAATGTTTAATCTCGCAACTTTGGCTTAAATTCCTTATTGCGTGATGTTTATGCTTAATTGAAAATGATCGATTAAATGTTTTTGAATCGAAATTCTAATTAGTAGTTGTTTAGCCCGTGAATGCGTGTATGCGATCCCGATCCTCGCTTTCCTTTTGTTTAGCGTTAACTTCTCTTTTTGTTTATTCACGATAACCAACCATCACCTTTTCTTATTTCTTTTACACCATTTTTATTCCTGAATTAGTATAACAATTAACATCTAAAATTTAATCACTCCCTATGGATTTCTTACGATACCCGACTTACCGCTGTGCTTGCTTGTCAAGTGTGGTAGTAGCTTAGGTTCTTTTGTATCGCGGCGGCGAAACACACGACGATTGTGTCCTCACACGAACACACTTTTTCCGCCCGGTCAAAGGACCTCGATGAGTATGGGCCGATGGTTACAATCAGGGTTGGTTAGATGCTCCAACGAGGCTGATAGATTTTGAAGATCTCGCCTTCATCATGGGGTGGTTGAGTGCCTTGAGGGAGCTACAAGTCCCGAGGAACTCGATGCTCTGGTACCGTCATGAGATTTCTCCTTCCACCCTGATGCCTAACCCCTTCGGGAGAGATGATCAATGGATCCCCATCGACGCCATCCGTCGGCAGTTATTGGAGTCGGATGCGAATGAAGTTGAGGAGGATCAAGATCCCCATCCCGATGACGATCGAAGAGCCGAAGTGGATGATTACCTTGCTCAGAGGCCTCATCCTCATTAAGATTTTTCCAGTAGCAACTTTGTATATTTTATATTGAGGTGATGTAATGTGAATGTTTTGGGCTAGCTCACCGACTAAACATGTATTGCAATTGCAGTAAATATGATGAATTAATATAAAATTTATGTTTTGGGAGAAATTGTCGACTAAACAAGTGTATTATATTTTTCTCATCTTTGTTCAATAATCTTGAGCCTCTCTTAGCTGACTAGATTTGCATGTTTGCATTATCAAGTAAGTGTCCTTCCAGTCCAGTATGCCAACGAGATACCATTCTACCCCACTTTACCTTTTAGGTTTTGTCGTCACACTCCCTTAGGCCTAAGTGTGATAATTGGCGACGACACACCTGGTGTTGGATGTTTTATCCGATCAGGATTTTATACAACCAAACATTGTTTGGTGACCAATTTTGACTTGGCCATATTGCCTAAGGATATCCTGTAGGGCTTCATATATTGCCAGGGGCAATGCTGAGAGAGGTATTTTGTGTTTCATAACGAAAACCTGAGGAGGGTTATTTCCCTGCTATGATGTAATGATCAGTGTGCCTTTCACTTGGAAAGGGTGTGTGAGTTGTAGAGTCTAAATGCTACTAGTTAACTGACACTTCGTAGAATGCAACTGCTAAACAACTTTGATTAATGAGTTTCAGTCTCATAAGTACAATGCAAAAGAAGAATGTAAAAATAGAATTTCTTTAGATTGGTTGCATTCCATGCTCGGGGTATATCTCTGCCTTCCAGCGTTTCCAAGTGATAAACTCCTTGCAGATCATTTCTTGTTATCTTAAATGGCTCCTCCCAGTTGGGCCCTAACTTGTCGTATGATGGACTTACTGCACTTCAAAGGACTTTCCTTAAGACGTAGTCCCCAACTTGGAATGCCTTTGGATTGACCTTTTTGTTATAATGCCTTGCGAGCTGTTGCTGATAGCTCGCTAGTTTCACTATGGCTAGCTCTCGGTGCTCATCCGCTAGGTAGAGCTCAGTGAGCAATGTTGCATCGTTATGGCCCGGGTCAACAAGTCTGGACCTCATTCTTGGCAAGCCTTCTTCTAATGGGTGTAATACCCTGTATTTTTATGCTAATTAATTTGGGGATTTATTAAATTTAATGTGAGATAATTATTTAATAAAAATCCGGAAATTTATTAATGTTATAATTATTAACGTGACGAGAGTTAGTAATTATGGAAAATTTGTTGAATACTACTAATGAGCAAAGTAATATATATTATTGGTTATATTGAATGTCACGAGTGAATAAAATGACAATTTTGGAAAAATTTGAGTCGGGACGCGCCCGTGTCGCGTCGGGACTAAATATTGATAAATAAAAGTGAATATTTTATAAGTCGTTTGTATGGTCGTTTTGAGGGCGCCAACGCGTCCGGAAGGGTCGTGATAGTCAGAAAAGTGTACCCGGGGGTTTAGTTTGGGTCTCGGGGCGTTTTTAGGCCTAATTGGTACCCCAGGAGAGCGTTTTGGACATTTCACCTTTTTGGGTAATTAAACTCACGAAAATTCAAAGGGTTATATCAGATATCTGGATTGTCATCTAGGGTTAGAAACTCTAAACACAAGTGACGGACATAGGAGAGGAAGGAGAGAGCTCTCAAGGCAAATTCGAGGCCCAAAAGTCATCCGTTTGCACCGCCACCACCACTAACGCGTAGATCGCGCAACGGACTACGCAACCACACCAAAATCATCTGCAAATCAGAACACCAAAAATCCCAGGCAAGTGTTTATCTTGCTTATTTAGTTGTTGCATCTTTCATATTAGCTTAGGAAAGATTAGGATGAATTGTATGGAAGAAATACCCAATTTGAGATAGGAAATTGCATGTAGTGATGACTTAAATGATACTCTGGAAATCTTTTGTGATGTAGAGGATTAAAACACGAAATTTTGATGTTGTATAAGAAGGAACCACGAAATTTTGATATTGTATAAGAAGGAAACCTTAAAGTCAAATCATCATAAATGAGGAAAATCGCTCTACAGGACCCCCGAACCGGTTCTCATGTTCCTCGAACCGGTCCCCCCCCCCCCCCCCAAACCGGTTCACCCTTGGGTTCGCGAAGGTTTGCTGGTCTGGGGTGCTTCTCTCCCATTCAACACTTTGATTTTTCTTCAACTTCAACGGGTCATAACTCCTCAACCGTAGCTCGAATTTGGGTGTCGTTTCTTCCAGTGTTCTCATTGTTCCGAGCTCTTCAACTGTCCAGTTGTCCTCTTCTTCGGGAGCTGGCTGTAGAATTACCAAAATGCCCTTGAATTTTCCTTCTTAGTTTTTCTTTCATTTTCTCGTTTTCTCTTTTTCGTTGCTTGCATAATTAACCTGTAAAACAAATAAGAGAAGCACGAAAAACGAAATACTTGCCAATGAATATTAGTAGCATAAACGTACGTTAAATCCATATGGGTTACATCACTCGGGTTCACAAATGCATTGAAATTAGGGGAATAAATATACAATATTTATGTCCAATCACGTGGTAAGTTAGAAAAACCCTTCGAATTAAGGTTAGAGACGAACCCTTATACGCGATTCTAATAATGTAGAAAATAAGGATAACTATTGAATTTGAGATATACCTAATATTGCTATGGTAATATTAGTATAGTTATATGATTGTGTATGCATATACTATTTATGTGTGAAAATCATGCCCACGCTACTTGCTATCCCTGGACAGTCTTATCTCGATGGGACCTTTATGGGGGATATTGACTTGTACCCTAGAAGATAGATATCCTTGGTACAGGCTATCGACGTGATAGTTCAGACGGTCCTAAGAGACGCAGGCATGTGCCATCCTCTTAGAGACTTGGAATCTATTCTTCGCCTCAATATTGTTTGTGTATGTATGTTAATACAATTCGAGAGTGATTACGAATATATTGCCCTTAATATGAGTGATATGGGGCTTTGGATAGTAGATTATGCCCGCACCATAGTTTATTTGGGGTGCTGTTATAATATATATATTATACGAGTAGTTAATGTATATATGAAATTCTGAAATCTGGAACTGCCTACTGTGATTTGATATGTAGGACATGGTTGATGACTCAAATTGTAAATACTTGTTTTGAGAAAGTATAATATGACACTGGAAAACTTTATTAATTTATAAAGTTAAAATGAGAACTTTGGTTACTAATTGAAATATTCTTTTCAAATAATTAAATCGCTAAATTTTGAATCCGAATAATCTAAGATAAGTTAAACCATTGGGAAAGGATAGCATGTTATATGATGAGATAGACCATTGGGGAGGTTAGTGCGATAGGTGTGAACATTATAAGAGAGGTGAGAATTTCTCAAGAGAGGGTCGCACTAATATGTTGTTGCATTGGCCTGTATCAATTTAAATACTTGCTAAACAATTTTTAAATCATATACACTATCGGGCTTTGACCCGTTTTGCTCTCTCTCTCTCTCTCTTGTATATATATGCATATATTACAGGTGCCCAGCCACAGGGGAGTCTTGCTTAGGATCCCTTGGGAGGAACGTGCTGCTGCTTAGGTGGGAGTTGGAGGCCACTTGCTTAGACGATTTCATTTACTTGATTCCTCTTCTATCATTCTCAGTTATTGGGCATGTGTCGCCCTTTCCACTATTTATCTATTTTATTGGGACATTTATATTTCAGGTATTTCTAGCACCGTTACTTTGGGATTTATTCAGAATGTATGTTTTACTATAAGTTTTAAATGTTGGGATTTTGGATGTTGAATGTTTAAAGTAATTGGATTATGTTCTAGGATATTTGTTGGATGATTCTTACTTATTGTAAATGTTGTTACTAATTAAATAAATAATTTTCTTTTAAAAAGAAAATTGGTTAGAAATGTTGAAAAATGGTTTTGACACTTAGCTTAATTAATTAGGGTGTTAATTTGGAAAAAAGTTATTTTTACGACAGTGATGCAAATAATGAACCAATTGTTCACCTTGATTTTAATTTAATAAAGGAGTGATCGCGCGATATTTAATTAGGCGGGGTGTCACAGGTGGTATCAGAGCATCAGGTTCTAGTGTCCTTTAGGATCTGTCCGGCCTATTATGCTATCAGCGTTGTTTTCTTTGATATAGAGCCCTAAATACTAGGAATGTTGTGTTCATCTCTATACATTGGGAATTCGTTCTTCTGCGATTTGTTTATTTGAATGATGAACTCATCCAAATTTATTTAAATTTTCAGATGGACCATCAAGAAGAACTAGCTAGAACGGTTAAGGGAGTCAATGAGCAAGATCGACTCACACCTCAGGTATCCCCAGAGAGAATATCAACCGCCGAGTTAGCAGGTATCGTAGTACAAGCAGTTACCACTGCGGTCTTGCAGTATCAAGAACGCAACACACAGCTCATGGGGGAAAAAGATCTAGGGAGTACAATCAGTCTGTCATGACTGGAAATAACAAGTGTGTGAAGACACAAAAAGCGCAATGACAAGCTCTTCAGGCCCATAAAAGCCACGAGGGTAACAAATTGTGCGGGGAAACCCAAAAGCGTCAGGGTCAACAAAGCCAAGGTCCGAGGGAAGTCACAAAGAGGTGTTTCAGTTGTGTAATGGACGATCACAAATGTAAATCTTGTCTGAATCAGACTGGGGATAAACTACAATCCGACCAGCGGAGAATTTCGAAAATTTGCTATAAATGTGTACAACCGGGTCACAAGTGGATGGATTGTCCTCACCCAGACATAGTTTTTCTGCAAATTTCCCCTCAAGGCTAGCAAGACCAAGGAAAAAGTGAGTCTAGTCAACAACGTGGTAAAGTGAAGCAGTTTCGAAAGAGGAATAAAGTCCCAAGTCAGCAAGGCCGACACCGACAGCAGCAGGGTCGGAGGGGGAGTAACTTCGGAGGCCGATGTTTTGGGTGTGGTAAGCAAAGCCATAGGCGCCAGGATTGTCCAGATGGAGGTAGGGCCCCACAACAGCAAGGTGCCCGTAATGATCCACAGGGGCCACTTTTTCCAGTCGCTCTCCCAGCACCAGCTTAGGTACCAGCCCTACCAACCTTTCCAGTAGCTCCAGTGCAGCAGGGGCAGTTACAGTACAAACATATCTATAATGTCCACCAGGCAGCTGCCCCACAGGCACCACCCGCGATTTGGGGTATGTTTTCTATCCATGGAACTTTGGGTCGAATTTTGTTTAATACTGGGGCAAAGCATTGTTTTATAGCTACATATTATGTGAAGACCTTAGGGTTATTAACCACAGTAGAGAGCACTGTAACGTGTGTAGACTCACCACTAGGAAGTGGGTCGCTTATCTTATTTATATGACGGAGAGTGGGGGTAGAGATTGGTAGTTTGTTATTACCAGCAGGCATGTTAGTCTTAGATATGCATGAGCATGATGTTATTATCGGTATGGATTGGCTCACAGCTTATAGAGCCATGATTGATTGCTTCAGTGGGAGCATTGTTTTTTCCATTCCGGGGTAAGAGATGTTTGTAGTGGCGATGCCTCGTCCAGAGGGAGGTTGGACCGCTCATTTGGATTATCTAGAGGAGGATACCTATAAGGAGGTTGTGATTCCGTTAGACTCGATTCCAGTTGTTCATGAGTATTCCGATGTATTTTAGGAAATACTAGGGCTACCCCCCAGTAGAGAGATAAACTTTGTTATAGATTTATTGCCAGATTCCAGACCTATAGCACGCGCTCCATACCGTATGGCTCTGGCGGAGATGCGAGAGTTACGAGATCAGATAGAGCAGCTGCTAGGTTAGGGCTTCATTCGCAGGAGTACCTCACCTTGGGGCGCTCCGGTTCTGTTTGTGAAGAAGAGAGATGGTTCACTGAGGTTGTGTGTGGACTACCGGGAGTTGAACAAGGTCACAATACGGAATAAGTATCCGTTGCCTCGAATCGATGATCTTTTCGACCAGCTGAGGGGAGCAACTTTCTTTTCGAAGATAGATTTGAGGTCGGGGTACCATCAGCTACGTATTAGAGAGCATGATGTTTCAAAGACTGCCTTCTTGACGAGATATGGGTCTTACGAGTTCAGAGTGATGCCATTTGGTCTCACAAATGCTCCAGGCGTATTCATGGACTTAATGAACCGAGTATTCAGAGAGTTCTTGGATCAGTTTTCCATCGTCTTTATAGATGACATTTTGATATATTCACACTCCGAGGAGGAGCACGCCGAGCATTTGAGGCAGGTTCTTCAGACTCTACGAGAGCATCAGTTGAATGCTATGTACGAGAAGTGTGGATTCTAGTTGCGAGAAGTACAGTTCTTGGGCCATGTTGTTTCTGAGCAGGGGATAGCAGTTGACCCGAGTAAAGTGTCAGAGGTGAGGGAATGGGGACAGCCCACGACACCGATGTAAGTGCGTAGTTTCTTGGGGTTAGCTGGATACTACCAGAGATTCATTCAGGGATTCTCCAAAATAGCGGGTCCATTGATGAATCTGACTCGCAAAGGGGTACCATATGTTTGGGATGACGCTTGTCAGTTGACTTTCGACGAGCTGAAAGACAAGCTTACTTCAGCGCCAATTCTTGCTTTACCGAAGCCGGGTGTGGAGTACCTGGTTTACACCGATGCCTCTTTACGGGGACTTGGGGGAGTACTTCAGCAGGAGGAGAAGGCTATAGTTTTTTCCTCCCGCAAGCTTAAGCTGCATGAGAAGAATTACCCCACCCACGACTCGGAGTTAGTAGCGGTCGTTTTTGCATTGAGAATATGGAGGCACTACTTATTGGGGGAGAAGTTCCGTTTGTTCACAGACCACAAGTCACTTCAGTATCTATTCACTCAGCGAGAGCTGAATATGCGACAGCGCAGATGGTTAGAGTTTCTGAAGGACTATCATTTTGACATACAATATCATCCGGGGAAGGCCAACGTAGTTGCTGATGCGTTCAGCCATAGACCGATAGACGAGGTAACGGATGCCTGGAAAGCAAAGTGGAAGGAGTTAGGCCACCCGGACGCAGTAGCCCGTTCCTTCATATTTGTTATGACAGTCACACCCGAGATTGTTGTGAGGGTAATACACGCCCAAAACACAAACCCGTTTTACCAAGAGCAGATTGTACGACTTTTAACTGAGGGTGCTGAGTCCTACTCTATTAGTTCTGATGGGGGTTTGAGGTTTAATGGGAGATTGGTGGTTCCAGAACAAGCAGAATTATGTCATGCAGTGATGAACCAGTCTCACGGGTCCCGATTTGCAGTACATCCTGAAAGAGATAAGATGTACCAGGATATGAGGAGGCAATACTGGTGGAGTGGGATGAAGAAAGACATTACTGAGTTCGTGTCCAAGTGTTCTACCTGCCAGCTGGTGAAGGTGGACCATCAGAAACCGTCAAGATTGCTCCAGCCATTGGAAGTACCCGCGTGGAAGTGGGAGAGTATTTCTATGGATTTTATTACAGGGTTGACTACATCACAGCGGGGCCATGATTCTATCTGGGTGATTGTAGACCGTTTGACCAAGGTGGCTCATTTTCTGTCGGTGCGGACAGACTATACCACGGGTCAGTATGCTCAGTTGTTCATTGCTGAGGTTGTCAGATTACATGGAGTGACCCTGAATATTGTGTCAGATAGAGACAAGATTTTTGTGTCACGTTTTTGGGAAATCTTTGAGTAGGCTATTGGTACTGAGTTGAGGTTGTGTTCAGCTTATCACCCACAGACAGATGGACAGATAGAGCGTACTAATCAGATGTTAGAGGATATGCTACGCATGTGTGTTCTTGATTTTAGAGGAGGTTGGGAGCCACATCTTCCACTGGTAGAGTTTTCTTATAATAACTCTTATCAGTTTATGGCTCCATTTGAGGCTTTATATGGCAGGCCTTTTTGTTCTCCAACTTGTGGGCTCGAGGTGGGGGATGACAAGTTTTTGGGACCAGAGGTGATTCAGGAAACCTCCGTGAGGATTGAGATAATTATGAGTCGCATTCGAGTATCCCGGGATAGGCAGAAGAGCTACGCCGATGCGAAACGGTTCTTCCGGGAGTTTAATATGGGGGACCAAGTATTACTGCGTGTATTTCCTACGCAAGATGTGATGAGGTTCGGGAAGAAAGGGAAATTGGCCCCGAGGTACGTGGAACCATTTCCCATCATCGAGAGGATTGGGCCGGTATCATACATATTGGGACTACCAGAGCGTTTACATCGCATTCACGATGTATTCTACATCTCGTCGTTGAGACGGTATCTTTGGGATGATATGGCCCATACTCACATCGTGATAGATGAAATAGACTTACAGCTTGACAGCTCTTACAAGGAGAGACTGGTGGCTATCCTAGACTATAGTGAGAGGAGATTGAGGTCGAATATAGTTCCACTTGTGCGAGTCCAGTGGGAGCATCATAATGTGGAGGAATCCACTTGGGAGCCCGAGGCGCATATGCGCGAGAGATATCCAGATTTGTTCTTACCAGGTATGCCTTGTTTTCTGAATTTCGGTACGAAATTCCGTTATTAGGGGGGAAGTATGTAATACCCCGTATTTTTATGCTAATTAATTTAGGGATTTATTAAATTTAATGTGAGATAATTATTTAATAAAAATCCAGAAATTTATTTATGTTATAATTACTAACGTGACGAGAGTTAGTAATTATGGAAAATTTGTTGAATATTACTAATGAGCAAAAGTAATATATATTATTGGTTATATTGAATGTCACGAGTGAATAAAATGACAATTTTGGAAATTTGAGTCGGGACGCGCCCGTGTCGCGTCGGGACTAAATATTGATAAATAAAAGTGAATATTTTATAAGTCGTTCGTATGGTCGTTTTGAGTGCGCCAACGCGTCTGAAAGGGTCGATATAGTCTGAACAGTGTACCCGGAGGTTTAGTTTGGGTCTCGGGTCGTTTTTAGGCCTAATTGGTACCCCGGGAGGGCGTTTTGGACATTTCACCTTTTGGGGTAATTAAACTCACGAAAATTTAAAGGGTTATATCAGATATCTGGATTGTCATCTAGGGTTTGAAACTCTAAACACAAGTGACGGCCATAGGAGAGGAGGGAGAGAGCTCTCAAGGAAAATTCGAGGCCCAAAAGTCATCCGTTTGCACCACCACCACCACCAACGCATAGATCGCGCAACGGAGTACGCAACCACACCAAAATCATCTGCAAATCATAACACCAAAAATCCCGGGCAAGTGTTTATCTTGCTTAATTCGTTGATGCATATTTCATACTAGCTTAGGAATGATTATGATGAATTGTATGGAAGTAATACCCAATTTGAGATAGGAAATTCCATGTAGTGATGACTTAAATGATACTCTGGAAATCTTTTATGATGTAGAGGATTAAAACACGAAATTTTGATGTTGTATAAGAAGGAACCACGAAATTTTGATATTGTATAAGAAGGAAACCTTAGAGTCAAATCATCATAAAGGAGAAAAATTGCGCTACAGGACCCCCAAACCGGTTCTCCTATTCCTCGAACCGGTTCTCCCCCCCAAACCGGTTCGCCCTTGGGTTCGCGAAGGTTTGCTGGTCTGGGGTGCTTTTATCCCATTCAACACTTAGATTTTTCTTCAACTTCAACGGGTCATAACTCCTCAACCGTAGCTCGGATTTGGGTGTCGTTTCTTCCAGTGTTCTCATTGTTCCGATCTCTTCAACTTTCCAGTTGACTTCTTCTTCTGGAGCTGGCTGTAGAATTACAAAAATTCCCTTGAACTTGCCTTCTTAGTTTTTCTTTCATTTTCTCGCTTTCTCTTTTGCGCTGCTTGCATAATTAACCTGTAAAACAAATAAGAGACGCACGAAACACGAAATACTTGAATTAAGGTTACATCCATGAACGTACGTTAAATCCATATCGGTTACATCACTTAGGTTCACAAATGCATTGAAATTAGGGGAATAAATATACAATATTTATGTCCAATCACGTGGTAAGTTAGAAAAACCCTTCGAATTAAGGTTAGAGACGAACCCTTATACGCGATTCTAATAATGTAGAAAATAAGGATAACTATGGAATTTGAGATATACCTAATATTGCTATGGTAATATTAGTATAGTTATATGATTGTGTATGCATATACTATTTATGTGTGAAAATCATGCCCACGCTACTTGCTATCCCTGAGGTTACCGCGCTGGGACAGTCTTATCTCGATGGGACCTTTATGGGAGATATTGACTTGTACCCTAGAAGATAGATATCCTTGGTACAGGCTATCGATGTGATAGTTCAGACGGTCCTAAGAGACGCAGGCATGTGCCATCCTCTTACAGACTGGGAATATATTCTTCGCCTCAATATTGTTTGTGTATGTATGTTAATACAATTCGAGAGTGATTACGAATGTATTCCCCTTAATATGAGTGATATGGGGATTTGGATAGTAGATTATGCCCGCACCATAGTTTATTTGGGGTGCTGTTATAATATATATATTATACGAGTAGTTAATGTATATATGAAATTCTGAAATCTGGAACTGCCTACTGTGATTTGATATGTAGGACATGGTTGATGACTCAAATTGTAAATACTTGTTTTGAGAAAGTATAATATGACATAGGAAAACTTTATTAATTTATAAAGTTAAAATGAGAACTTTGGTTACTAATTGAAATATTCTTTTCAAATAATTAAATCGCTAAATTTTGAATCCTGCGAATAATCTAAAATAAGTTAAACCATTAGGAAAGGATAGCGTGTTATATGATGAGATAGACCATTGGGAAGGTTAGTACGATAGGTGTGCACATTAGAAGAGAGGTGATAATTTCTCAAGAGGGGGTCGCACTAATATGTTGTTGCATTGGCCTGTATCAATTTAAATACTTGCTAAACAATTTTTAAATCATATACACTATCGGGCTCTGACCCGTTTTGCTCTCTCTCTCTCTCTCTCTCTTGTATATATATATGTATATATTAAAGGTGCCCAGCCACAGGGGCGTCTTGCTTAGGATCCCTTGGGAGGAACGTGCGGCAGCTTAGGTGGGAGTTGTAGGCCACTTGCTTAGACGATTTCATTTACTTGATTCCTCTTCTATCATTCTCAGTTATTGGGCATGTGTCTCCCTTTCCACTATTTATCTGTTTTATTGGGACATTTATATTTCAGTTATTTCTAGCACCTTTACTTTGGGATTTATTCAGCATGTATGTTTTACTTTAAGTTTTAAATGTTGGGATTTTGGATGTTGAATGTTTAAAGTAATTGGATTATGTTCCAGGATAATTGTTGTATGATTCTTACTTATTGTAAATGTTGTTACTAATTAAATAAATAATTTTCTTTTAAAAATAAAATTGGTTAAAAATGTTGAAAAATGGTTTTGACACTTATCTTAATTAATTATGGTGTTAATTTGGAAAAAGTTATTTTTATGACAGTGATGCTAAGAATGAACCAACTGTTCACCTTGATTTTAATTTAATAAAGGAGTGATCGCCCGGTATTTAATTAGGCGGGGTGTCACAATGGGATGACTGCTTCCATTCCATATGTAAGCAAAAATGGAGTTTCCCCCGTTGCTCATTGTGGAGTGGTCCGGTAGGCCCATAGAATATGTGGTAATTTATTTACCCATGCGCCTTTGGCTCACTCTAATCGTTTTTTAATCCGTCGATCATTTTCTTGTTGGAAGCCTCGGGTTGGCCATTGCTCTGAGGATAGGCCACCGAGCTAAAATGGTGTATGATTCCATGCTCATCATAGAAACTCTTAAAGGAGCCGCTCTCGAACTGCGTTCCATTGTCAATGATTATGGTTATGGGGATGCCAAAATGGGTGATTATATTTCTCCATATGAACCTTATCATATCTGCATCTCGGATGTTCGCTAGGGGTTCCGCCTCAATCCATTTAGAGAAGTAGTCAGTTGCGACCAACAGATATTTGCGATTGTCGGTGGTGGTAGGAAGTGGTCCTATGATGTCCATTCCCTATTGGGCGAATGTCGATGGGTTAGACAGTGATTTGAGGTCGTTAACAGGTTAGTGCACCATAGGGACGTTAAGTTGGCACTTCAGGCACTTGCGAACATAGATCGCAGAGTCCCTTTGCATATATGGCCACCAATAGCCTTCCTTCATTGCTTAAAAATCCAGGGACCTTCCTCTAATATGGCTTCCACAGATTCCCTCGTGAAGTTCATGTAGGACCTACTCGACATTCCTTGGGTGAACGCATTGAAGGTATGGACCGTAAAAAGATCTCTTATATAGCTTGCCCTCTGGTGATAAGTGAAAGAGAGAACCTTTGACTCTTATGTTGAGTGTAGTCTTTTTGTCGTCTGGGAGCGTGTCATCCTTCAAATAGTTTATTAAAGGGTTCATCCAGCTGGGTGCTGACTCCACTTGGAGCATCTTCTCCACGCCTAGTGCCTTGCTGCTACGGTTAATGCTCGGATGAGCTAAGAAATCGTTGGGATTGTTCTTTTTAGGTCACAATCTACTGCTGAACTTAGGGTTGCTAAGGCGTCAGCATGGCTATTCTATCCTCTGAGAAATTGCTGTACATTGATCTCTTCGAAGCTAGCCATTAGTCTTTTCACTAAGGAGAGGTAAGCTTCCATTTTTTTCATCTTTTTCATTGTAGTCTCCACTTATCTGATTGGAGAGTAACTAAGAATCGCTGAACACCTGTAAATCCTTTGCTCCTACAGTGCGCGCCTTCTGGAGGCCGGCTATTAAGGCTTCGCATTCTGCTTCATTGTTGGAGGCTACAAATCCAATCCTGATTCCTTATTTAAGGATTATATCATCTGGAGTATTAAAGACAATGCCTACTCCTTCCCCCTTTGAGTTAGAGGCTCCATCAACGAATAATTTCTAGGTTTCCTCCATCGCGTCATTCCGTTTTTATCTTGATGGTTGAGGTTGGTTGGAAGGTTGCTCGCCTGTCAATTCGGCTATGAAATAAGAAAAGATATACCCCTTGATCACGTTCCTTGGTTGAAATTGGATGTCAAATCGTCCGAGCTCGACTGACCATTTAGACAGTCTCCTCGACAAATCCGCCTTCCTCAGGATTGCTTTAAGGGGGTGCGATGTAAAGACGATTATAGTGTGGGCTTCTAAATAATGCTTCAGCTTCCTCGAAGCCACTACTAGTGCAAAGGCGATATTCTCCAGTGGTAGGTACCTCTACTTGGCGTCTAGTAGGGTTTTGCTCGCATAATAAATGGGGTGATGGATTGCTACGACTTCGCACATTAAGGCAGACCTGGCAGTGTGGTTCGAAACGGAGAGGTACAAGTACAAGGAATTTGATTCCTGTGGTATGATGAGCAGTGGTGGGGAACTGAGGTAAGCCTTGAGCTCGTCCAATGCCCGCGATCAATTTTGGTTCCATTATGCTATTTTGTTTCCTTTTAGAAGCTGAAAGAAAGGCTTTCACTTCTCGGAGGACTTAAAGATAAAGCAATTTAAGGCAGCGAGCATACCGGTAAGCTTCTATACGTCCCGAGTTGTTCGAGGAGGTTGTAACCTATTTATTGCATCGATCTGGTCTGGGTTAGCCTCGATGCCTCTCTTACTGACCTAGTACCCAAGAAATTTTCCTGACTGGACACCGAAAGAACATTTTCTCGAGTTAAGTTTCATTCGGTACTTTCGGAGGATTTCGAAGGTTCTTGATAGGTATGAGATGTGGTCTTCTTTCTTCTTAATTTGAACGAGCATGTCATCTATGTAGACCTCCATGGTGTCTCCCATCTGGTCCTTGAACATCTTGGTGACCAGCCGCTGGTAGGTTGCCCTTGCATTTTTGAGCCCGAAGGGCATGACCTTGTAGCAATATAACCCAACTGTGGTGATGAATGTTGTTTTGTCCTGATCTGGGGTATACGGAGGGATCTGATGATACCCTGAGTAACCGTCTAGAAAACTCATTCTCTCATGAGCTGTAGTGGCGTCTACCAGTTGATCAATTTTTAGGAGGGGGAAACTGTCTTTAGGACACACTTTATTGAGGTCAGTGAAGTCTATGCAAACTCTCCACTTCCCGTTGCTTTTTGGAACTACTACTGGGTTGGATAACCATTTGGGGAATTGTACCTCCCTTATGGATCCTACATCCAACAGTTTTTCCACTTCTTTTTCCAAGTCTTTTGCCTTCTCAGGTGCAGTTCACCGTGCCTTCTGCACAATTGGTTTGAAGGTGGGATCGATGTGCAGCTGATGACATACCATACTAGGATCAATTCGAGGAAGTTCGTATGGCTTCCACGCAAATACTTCTATATTGTTCCTTAGCAGGGTCATCAATTCCTTCTTCTCCTGATCTGTGAGAGAAGCTCCAATAAAGAAAATCCTGCTATCGTCGCTATTTCCAGCTGTGACTTCCTCCAGGTCCTCGATGACCCGTTTGGAGGGGAGTATCCTGGTCTTCTCTACTCTGGGTCTTTTGTACTTTAATTGCTATTTCGGAGGTATCAGACCTTCTTGTTCCTCAACTCTTTCGCTAGGATTGTCGGCCTTCTTTTCTGGTTTTAGGCGGATGGCCGCTATGAAGCATCTTCTTGACATTGCTTGATCGTCACGGATCTCCATTACTCCTCGCTCGGTCACATACTTCAGCTTCTGGTGGTAGTTTGAGGTAACTGCCTTCATTGCATGTAGATATCCTCGGTCGAGGATAGCCTGGTATGGCGAGTCAATGTCGACCACCAGAAATTTGATCAATTTAGAAACATTTCCTGCCCTTATTGGAAGCACGATCTTTCTCAAGGGCATAGTCATCTTTCCAGCGAAGCCAACCAAAGGGACAATAGCTTTCTTCAGGTCGGCAATGCTTAATTTCAATTTTCTGAATAGGTCAAGGTACGTCACCTCGGATGAGCTCCCTTGGTCGACGAGCAATTTTTCGACATCATAGTTTGCTATCTTGAGAGTAATGACTAAAGCATCATGATGTGGGGTTCTCACTCCCACCAGATCTTCATCCGTAAATATGATATGCTTAGTATAGTCGATGTCATCTGCTCGTCAATGCTTTCCTGACTGTGTTTTTGCTGGATCAATCTGAAAATCTTGCATCACTGCCGTAAGCTTTTTCACCTTCATTCGGGCTGAATTTCCTTGAATCTGTTTTGCGTCAGATGTCCCATGGATTACTGCGAATTCATGTTCGGCATCGTCTTCGAGCACGTTGTCAAGCCTGGCTTCTTTATGGGCAACAACCTTCTATGCCCTTTTGTCCACGAATTCGTTCAGATGCCCGGATTGGGCTAGCTCTTCGAGGTTGGAATTAAGAGCCTTGCAATGCTCAGTCTTATGTCCTCCTTCTTTGTGAAAAGTGCATCTCATCACGTTGTTTCTTTTTTAGGGATCACCCCTCATCTTCCTGGGTCACTTAATAAATGGCTCGTCTTTGATTTTTGCGAGAATTTGGTAAATTGGTTCTCTAAAGATGGTGTTGACCGCTGTAACACCCCGCCTAATTAAATATCGGGTGATCAGTCCTTTATTAAATCATAATCAAGGTGAACAGTTGGTTCATTCTTAGCATCACTGCTGCAAAAATGAATTTTCTAATTTACACACCCTAAATAATTAAGCTAAGTGTCAAAACCATTTAAAACATTATTTCCATTTTATTAAATCCAATTATGAAAACCTATAATAAGTAACAGTTTAAGATTCACACAATTATTAAGACTAGAAATAAACACCCATGAAATTAATCATTCATATAATCCAATACAAACTTTAAAATTTCAAAGGAAAACAATCCTGACAGTAAATAAACCCCAAAGTGTAAAAATGCTAAAGATAAATAAACATAATCTCTGGACAAATCCAACTGAGTAAGGAAATGGGCGGCACATGCCCTCACTAATCAGAACTAAAATGAGAGTAGATACCACAATGAGGTCGTCTAGGCAATGTCCTTCAACTTCCACATAAGCTGCAGCTCGTTCGGTCCAAAGGATCTACGCAACACGCCCATGTGGCTGGGGACCTGAAACATATACATATATATATACAAAAGAGAAAAGAGATAACAGGAAACGGGTCAGAGCCCGAGTGTAAAATAGTTTAAAATAGTTAAGCAAGTATTTAAAATGCTTACCTGCTAATGCAACAACCATGTTAGTATGCGACACTCTCTTGAGATTTCTCACCTCTCATCTAGTGTGCACACCTACCGTGCTAATAAATCTCATCAATTTCCCTAATCCTATTCTCCATAAGGTTATAGCATGAGAAAATTGAGGTTATGATATTTACTTTAGGAAATTATTCTCTTCAGAACTACATACGTAATTTAAAAAAACTCATTACCATTATAAAGTTCCCGAGCACTTATAATAAAGTTGAAGCATTTATTCATTACTTATCTACTTATATGCACAGTAGAATGTTCCCATATAAATCTTCATATATATATTAGTCACACATATAATATATATACTAACGGAATCCCACATAAAATCTATGGTGCTGGCATACTCTTCTTTCAAGTCCCTGTATCACACAAACTAAGGGAAATACTAGTTCAGAATCACTCTCGAACTGTATTAACACAAAACATACAAATGGAGGCGAAGCATAGTTCCAAGCCACTAAGAGGTCAGCACATACCCTCACGTCTCTTAGGACCGTCTGACTATCAATCAGATAGCCTGTACCAAAGAGTCCTATGTTCTAGGTTACAAGTCAATATCCCCCATAAAGGTCCCATCGAGATAAGATTGTCCCGGTGCGGTAACCTCCGTGATAGCAAGCACCACGGGTACGATTTTTACACAAACATATAATATATACACAATCACACAGTCATATATATATATATATATATATATATATAAATATTCACATTTCCAGATTAGGTACTCTCACGACCCATAATTATAATTATTTATTCTTAACACATATTACTCAATTATCTCGCATAACGGATTCATCTCCTTTATTCTCTTTATAATTTATTTTATACTTACTTCCCATCTCTAGAATTATTCTATCTCATAAGTATAATTTCACTAGGTATACTCTCATTTACCTTATGATATAAGTCCTAATTACGATTACCTCACTCTCGTGATCTTTAGGGTAAACTTATCGTCCCAAATATTTAAATCATTACACCTAAATAACTCCCAATAATTTTGTACTATTCTGGGTTCCTCGGACACTGTTTTTTCCTCACTCAAATTAATCGTTCACTAAAATAGGGGCAAAATAGGAAATTCCCTAAAAGTTGGAAATCTCGCTCGAACTAGAATGGATCTCTCTCGAACGACTTCCACGTGTCGCTCAAACGACTTCGCGCGACATTGACATCTCGCTCGAACGAGTTCGCACGACATCGCGTGAACTGGACTATTTCGTCTTCAACCTTTGGCAGTCTCGTTTTTCACAATTTTTAAGCCTAAAAACCTCTACAGTTTAATCCCCAATGTCTCGACTTCAATCCCAATCAATAATAACAAGGTTATATATCATTCCTAACTTCCTAGAATTATTAATTCATCCGGAATCATTAAGATTGCAAGAAATCATCGAATTTATTTGAAAGAACCCTAGTTACCAAATTTTCAATTAAAGAGCCTAAACAACCTCAATTCGTTCAACAATATTATTTCAAATTTCATGATAAGACCTCTACACATGATCAAAATTCAGGAAACATAGATTCTCCCTACAACACATGCGATTTTTCTTCCCAAACAGATAGTTCTTCAAATAAAATATATGATTCTCATTCCTAGACTAACATGGAAGGAACATTAACTGGAAATCAGCAAGATAGATACTTGCCTGGAAATTTTGTTTATGATTTTTGGAAGAAAGTGGCGTGGTTGCGTTCCTCGTCGCGCGATCTACCATTTGGCGGTGACGGCGGTGCAAACGGTGGAGTTTTTGGCCTAGAACTCCTTGGAAAGCATCTCCTCTTCCTCTCCCATGGCCATCTTTGGTTTTTTGTTCTTCTAACCCTATAAGACAACTCCTAACATCCGATATATCCTTGGACAATTCGTGGGTTTAATTACCCAAAATATGAAATGTCCGAAACGCCCTCCCGGGATGCTAATTAGGCCTAAAAATGCCCTGAGACCCAAACTAAACCCCCGGGTACATTATTTTGACTATCTCGACCCCTCCGGACGCATTGGCGCACTCAAAACGACCGTACGAGTGACTTATAATTTATTCACTTTTAATAATCATAATATAGTCCTGATGTGACACAGGCGCGTCCCGACTTAAATTTCCATAATTGCCATTTTATTCACTCGTGACAATTTTTATAAAATCAATCTTATATAATACTTTACTCATGTAGTAATATTCGACAAATTTCCAATAATTACTAACTCTCGTCACGCTAGTAAATAATAAACAATTTTCCAAATTAATATTAAATTAATTTATCTCAATTAAATTTTATACATCCCTAAATTTAAAAGCCACAAAAATACGGGGTATTATATACTCCCCCCTAATAACGGAATTTCGTACCAAAATTCGAAAAAATAAGGCCTACCTGGTAAAACAATTCTGGATACCTTATCAGTACGCAAACTATCTACATAGTAAGGCGTTTAATTACTATAGCCCCCGCCTCGCAGTAAGCTTGTTTAAGATTCTCATTAAAGACACTTCACATGGTGCTCCTAACCGACATCATTCTCATAAGTCATGCCTATATATTATTATTTCTCATCATTTCAATATCATTAGGAGGCCGCACCTCACTACATGACAACTACTCCAATTTCTAAACCCAAAACTCCCACTCTAAGGGAAACCATACGAACATCTGACCACTCTTGTTCGCCTAAAAAAGTGGTGGAATCCTACCATTAGGTAATATCGTCCCCAATTACCATACAATACTACACTTGCTAGTTATAACCGTTTCGGAAGTGAAATGACCACAATGAATTCAAAATTACATTCACGCGGCTCCACCAATCGTTAATCACCGTGCGCCTATTCCCCGGCTATGAGTGATACATCCTGCTCAAAATGAAATGTTACTCACGCTGATTCCTGAAATCCCGTATTGAAGGTGGGATTAAAAAATCTCATCCCGATTCAAAATAATTCCGTGTAGGACCACGTACTAGCCCGATCCTTCCTTGCAAAGGAAGATTGAGGAACACTATCTAGAACCTGATGCTCTAATACCACCTGTAACACCCCGCCTAATTAAATATCGGGTGATCCGTCCTTTATTAAATCATAATCAAGGTGAACGGTTGGTTCATTCTTAGCATCACTGTCGCAAAAATGAATTTTCTAATTTAAACACCCTAAATAATTAAGCTAAGTGTCAAAACCATTTAAAACATTATTTCCATTTTATTAAATCCAATTATGAAAACCTTTAATACGTAACAGTTTAAGATTCACACAATTATTAATACTAGAAATAAACACCCATGAAATTAATCATTCATATAATCCAATACCAAATTTAAAATTTCAAAGGAAAACAATCCTGACATTAAATGAACTCCAAAGTGTAAAAATGCTAAAGATAAATAAACATAATATCTGGACAAATCCAACTGAGTAAGGAAACGGGAGGCACATGCCCTCACTAATCAGAACTAAAATGAGAGTAGATACAACATCGAGGTCGTCTAGGCAATGTCCTGGAACTCCCACATAAGCTGCAGCTCGTCCGGTCGAAAGGATCTACGTAAGACTCCCATGTGGCTGGGCACCTGAAACATATACATATATATACATAAGAGAAAAGAGATAGCAGGAAACCGGTCAGAGCCCGAGTTTAAAATAGTTTAGCAAGTATTTAAAATGCTTACCTGCTAATGCAACAACCATGTTAGTATGCGACACTCTCTTGAGATTTCTCACCTCTCATCTAGTGTGCACACCTACCGTGCTAATAAATCTCATCAATTTCCCTTATCTTATTCTCCATAAGGTTATAGCATCCGAAAAGTGAGGTTATGATATTTACTTTAGGAAATTATTCTCTTCAGAATTACATACGTAATTTAAAACAACTCATTACCATTATAAAGTTCCCGAGCACTTATAATAAAGTTGAAGAATTTATTCATTACTTATCTACTTATACGCACAGTAGAATGTTCCCATATAAATCTTCATATATATATTAGTCACACATATAATATATACACTAAGGGAACCCCACATAAAATCTATGGTGCTGGCATACTCTACTATCAAGTTCCCGTATCACACAAACTAAGGGAAATACTAGTTCGGAATCACTCTCGAACTGTATTAACACAAAACACATACAAATGGAGGCGAAGCATAGTTCCAAGTCACTAAGAGGTCAGTACATACCCTCACGTCTCTTAGGACCGTATGACTATCAATCAGATAGCCTGTACCAAGGAGTCTTATGTTCTAGGGTACAAGTGAATATCACCCATAAAGGTCCCATGGAGATAAGACTATCCTGACGCGGCAACCTCCGTGATAGCAAGTAGCACGGGTACGATTTTTACACAAACATATAATATATGCACAATCACACAGTCATATATATATAAATATTCACATTTCCAGATTAGGTACGCTCACGACCCATAATTATAATTATCCGTTCTTAACACATATTACTCAATTATCTCGCATAATGGATTTGTCTCCTTTATTCTCATTTATAATTTATTTTATACTTACTTCTCATCTCTAGAAGTATTCTATCTCACTAAGTATAATTTCAGTAGGTATACTCTCACTTACCTTATGATATAAGTCCTAATTACGATTACCACACTCTCGTGATCTTTAGGGTAAACTTATCGTCCCAAATATTTAAATCATTATACCTAAATAACTCCCAATAATTTTGTACTATTCTGGGTTCCTCGGACACTGTTTTTCCTCACTCAAATTAATCGTTCACTAAAATAGGGGAAGAATAGGAAATTCCCTAAAAGCTGGAAATCTCGCTCGAACTAGAATGGATCTCTCTCGGACGACTTCCACGTGTCGCTCGAACGAATTCGCGCGACATTGACATCTCGCTCGAATGACTTCGCGCGACATCGCGCGAACTGGACTGTTTCATCTTCAACCTTTGGCAGTCTCGTTTTTCACCATTTTTAAGTCTAAAAACCTCTACAGTTTAATCCCCAACGTCTCATCTTCAATCCCAATCAATAATAACAAGGTTATATATCATTCCTAACTTCCTAGAATTATTAATTCATCCAGAATCATTAAGATTGCAAGAAATCGCCAAATTTATTTGAAAGAACCCTAGTTACCAAATTTTCAATTAAAGAGCCCAAACAACCTCAATTCGTTCATCAATATTATTTCAAATTTCATGATAAGACCTCTACATATGATCAAAATTCAGGCAACATAGATTCTCCCTACAACACATGCGATTTTTCTTCCCAAACAGATAGTTCTTCAAATAAAATATATGATTCTCATTCCTAGACTAACATGGAAGGAACATTAACGGGAAATCAGCAAGAAAGATACTTGCCTGGAAATTTTGTTTCTGATTTGTGGAAGAAACCGGCGTGGTTGCGTTCCTCGTCGCGCGATCTACCATTTGGCGGTGATGGCGGTGCAAACGGTGGAGTTCTTGGCTTATAACTCCTTGGAAAGCATCTCCTCTTCCTCTCCCATGGCCGTCTTTGGTTTTTGGTTCTTTTAACCCTAGAAGACAACTCCTAACATCTGATATATCCTTGGTAAATTCGTAGGTTTAATTACCCAAAAATATGAAATGTCCAAAACGCCCTCCCGGGATGCTAATAAGGCCTAAAAACGCCCCGAGACCCAAACTAAATCCCCGGGTTCATTATTATGACTATCTCGACCCCTTCAGATGTATTGGCACACTCAAAACGACCATACGAGTGACTTATAATTTATTCACTTTTAATAATCATAATATAGTCCTGATGCGACACAGGCGCGTCCTGACTTAAATTTTCATAATTGCCATTTTATTCACTCGTGACAATTTTTATAAAATCAATCTTATATATTACTTTACTCATGTAGTAATATTCGACAAATTTCCAATAATTACTAACTCTCGTCACGCTAGTAAATAATAAACAATTTTACAAATTAATATTAAATTAATTTATCTCAATTAAATTTTATACATCCCTAAATTTAAAAGCCACAAAAATACGGGGTATTACAACCGCCTGAAATGCTTTTGACACATCATTGTTGCTTCCATTCTTGGAGCCATTTTTGCCCCCGTTCTTTCCTCCTTTATTCTGGTTCTCAATCTTGTCACTGCCCTTGGCAGAGATCTTAGTTCGACCATTTTCCCCTGTGCTGTGGAGGGTGACATCTTCCACCTTGGCATACTTCTCGATGCGGGTCATTAGGTCATTGATGGTCATGGCCTCTTTCTTCGTCAGGGATTGGTACAGAAGGGAGGAGCTGGGTAGCCCAATTTTTAAAGTGGCTACTGCCACTTGCTTCGAACAGTCCTCGACCTCGCTGACCAATTCCCAGTACCTCTTTGAGTAGTCTCGAAGGGTCTCTTGGGGCGTCTTCTTCATTATCTGCAAAACATCCATCCTTTTGGGATGGGAGATACTAGTAATGAATCAGGCCATAAAGAGATCGGACGGGGATTTGAAACTGCTGATGGACCGGTGGGGGAGACTTTCTAACCATTTTTGCACCACATCATGCAGGCTCGAGGGAAAAATACTACACATTAGTGCATCTCGATGATTCCAGAGGGTCAGGGCCTGTCGGTACTGCCTGACGTGATCAATGAGATTAGTCTAATAATCATAAATTTTGAACCTTGGAATAGAAACTTCTTGGGGGCTTCCTCTTCTTCAATTTCCCTTGAGAAAGGAGATTTCATCTGAGTTTTGAGAGCTCGCCTAGAGAGTTCTCTGGTTGATCTGGTGCCGTGGTGCGTGGGATGTTGGTCCATCTCCCTTCATACCAGACTTCGTATGTTTTCGTTGCTGCGATCTGGGCTCCTATGATTGAGAGCTAGTCATAGTTGCTCGAGTAGGTCGTCGTCTAACTCGTTTTCCTCAGGATTCTGGGTTCCGTGCCTGGGGCTCCTTCATCGCCTGCGAGACTTTCTCGACTGAGGGCTAGGAGTGCAGTATGGACGTCGTTTGGCTCCATGATGGAGTTCTCTCTCCATTCTTTCTAATCTTCTTTTGAGTCTAGCATTCTCGGCTTCATGCTTACGAGAGGACTCCTTCTGCTCATGGAGCCTCACCTCATATCAATCAATGAGCCTGGATATCTCTGTGGACCTCGCTCGTCCTTGGATTTCTTCTAAGGCTTCCCTTTCTAAGAGAACCCTCTGATCTGACCGCCGAACTTCGGATCTCATCCTGTGAGAAGCAGGTGGTTCTTGGATATCTCCTGCCTAGGGAGCATTGCTACTGTGACCAGACATTTCAAACTCCTTTCGGGGTACGAGCTTTTTCAGGGAAGATAAACGCTTCCCACAAATGGCTCCAATTGTGGTAACAATTATCATTAAACACAAAGAGATAAGAGAAGCACAATCACCAAGCAGAATAAGGAATATGAAATTTCAATCACATAACAAAAGATGTACGTGGTTTAACAAAGGTGCCTACGTCCACGGTGTTGCAGTTAGTATTATTTCTATATACTCCGTAGAGTGATTGCATAGAATACAGTGCGTCCTTTGCTCCGGACCTAGGATTTATTATATACATGTCCATTTCAGGGAGTGGGGGTGTTGGACTCCCCCACGTTTTCCATCTTCTCCTAGAACCCCTCTAAATGGGAACATGGGAGAAGACTAAATCATAATCGGTTAAGTTATAGATGGTCTGGATTTTGGGCCATTACAATTGGGTTACTCGTCCAGGCCCATCATTCTAATTTCGGGTACCCACATTGCTAATTATTGTATGATAAAATTTGGCACTGGTCTATTGAATTACTAGGTAGTTAAAAACTTTAAAAATGCTTTCGACGGTGATGCTGAGAATGAGCAAGGAGGTTTTTACCCCCCGCTCATTGTTTCAGACTTGATAAAGGTTCCATTTTTTTATTGGGCGGGGTTGAACAAAGGCTACTCCCGAGAAATCTTTCACGTTTAGAAATTAAAATTAATTCTTTTGATTATGGCCCTAATATGCCAAGTAATAATCCTAAATTTAAGAATTTAAAGCATAAGAAGAACCCAACTGGGAATGAAACTGAGACAAGAAAGGCATAGTCTAGGAGGTCAATTTTATTTTGCTTGCCTTGTTGGAAGAATAACCTGGTGTGCCATGTATTGGATGTGATGCACGCGGAGAAGAACATCACTGAACATATTTCGGGAACATGCCTTGGGGGGTAGTCATTCGAAGGATGTAGAAAATAAACAAAAATATATTAAATCGTTAAAACATATGCCAAAACTATGGTTAAAAGAATATAGTAGGAGAAGGACGATAATCCCCTCTGGTACGTTTACTATGACGAGTGAGGAAAGGAATGTGGTTTTAGACATAATATATAATTTGAAGGTTCCATCTAATTTTTTGTCCAACTTTCTAAGGAATGTGAATTATGTTACCCATGATTTACATAAGTGTAAGTCCCACAATTGGCATGTGATCATGCAATTGGTTCCTCTATTATTTTGGCATTATTTCTCCGAGAACAAGGATTTGCGGAGGGATATTATGAAAATTAGTATCTGCTTCTCACTTTTATCTGAGAAGGTAGTCAATCGAGAAAACATAGTGTCCGCAAAACTGGCAGTGACCGAAGCGATTTATGTGTTGGAGAAGAACTTTCCCTAATCACTCTTTGACATAAGTGTTCACTTGTTGGTACACCTATGCGACGAGGCACTTCTTTGTAGTCCAGTAGATATCGGTGGATGTATCCGTTTGAAAGATTGATGAAAGTTTTTAAAGCTTACATCAGGAATACACGATTTTCTACCGACCCGTTATAAAGATAGAACTGATGTTTTTGTATTCGAGCAAGAAAGAAACAGACCGGGGATGCTCACCGTCGGCTAAAGGCTCCCTGATATTCCAGGCCTTGTTCAATTCAGAAATACGAACCTCACCGAGAGCAGGTTCCAAGTTCTTCGACCTCGCTGAAGAAAAAATAGAAAAAGTCAGAAAGATCACCAATCAGTAAAAAAATTGAAGGAATAGAGCAAAGTCTACCTATGTATTCTTCCCCATAAAAGTTAACAGAGAACCTATTAGACCTCGATCCCTCATACTGGGGAGAAAAATGACAATTTCTACCAATAAAGCCCTCTTGCCAATAGTTCTTATGGGAATCAGGTTGGTTTACTACCAATACCCTATCAGGACTCTTGGCTTTGGGTAAAGAACACCAGAACTAGTTGGAGAAAAAGAATAGCAAAAACAGACCTCAGCGAGCCCTAATTTGGTACCATATAACTGATTTATTCTATGGACACCATTGATTATCTTCCACACATTGGGCGAACACTGTGCAGGAACAATGTTGAAATAACCAAAGAAGGGCAAGAATAGGTTGTTGGGAGGAAAAGTAAGTCCCCCCTGGGAAAGCATCAACACATGGATCCAATGGGCACCTTCTATCTCTCTAGCATTTCTAGGGGCAGGGACACACTCAATCTCTACCCATTCAGGGATATTATAAATCTTCCTAAACTCAGACACCGCCCTATTACCAATCTTTGCCATTAGGAAACCCTAAAAAACTACAAATTCAATGAGAAAATACAGAGAGAAGGCAAAGGAAACTTACAAGATGAAAGTTCGACTTGAACGATGAAGAATCACAAACCCAAATCACAAAGAAGATCAAAGGCAATGATAATGGAGATAGGGAGAAGAAAACATGAATCCCTAGAGCTCACAGAAAATGGGAAAGTACTGAGAAGGTTGAAACGACGGTCGAGAAATGGCTTCTCTGGATACCTTTTGAGTGCTACTAATCATAATGCACAGTCCACGAAGCAACTTCCGCCTAAACATCCTCGAACCTTGGGAAGAGTTGCACGGTGTACAAATAAGCCATTATGACAAATCATTTAAATTTATTAAGCCCAAAGTATGGCCCAACAAACTTAGCGGCAATTGTGGGTACCCAAAAATAGAATGATACGCCAGGACGAGTAGCCTAATTATAGCGGCCCAAAGTTCAGACCCCCATATCTTAACCGACTATGATTTAGTCTCCTCCCATGATCCCATTAAGGGGGTTCCACGAGAAGATGGAAAACGTTGGGGAGACCAACACCCCCACTCCCTAAAATGAACATGTATATAATACACCCTAGGACCGAGGCAAAGGACAGACTGTATTCCCTGTAATCACTCTCCGGAGTATATAAAAATAATACTGATTGCACCACCGTGGAAGTAGGCACCTTTGTTGAACCACGTATATCTCTTATTGTGTGTTTGGCATTTTGTATTCCTTATTCTACTTGGTGATTGTGCTTCTCTTATCTCTTTGTGTTGAATAATAATTGTCACCAAATTAGTAATGAAGAAAAGAATCCTACACTAGCAATAAATGAACGAATCGTCTATAGCAAAGTTCTGCAACTTTCACATGAGATGCAGCTGCACATCCCTTTAATAGAATCCTCAAACTATGTGTCCCTGTTTCTAGACACCATAGAACAGCTTGAAAATATTTAGGAAGCAGTTAATAATAAAATATGCATGCACAATATTCATATTTAAACTAGTGTCGCACTCGCTTGAGGTATAACTCACCCATCATCTAATGTGCACACCTCTTTCCACCACACTACTCCAATTCGAGTAATCATACTTAGATTACTATGTTATCTACTCATTAACTTATTAATCGGCTCGATTATATTAAATCATATAACATTCACACTATTTATACAGAAAAACTCTTATTAATTCATATAACTTTCACACTAGTTATATAAGAAACCACTTTTTGAATCACATAACTTTCACACTAGTTATATAAAGAATACATTCACTCTTATCTATTAATCCCATATATAATTATCTACTGATATTATATACGTACTAGTATAGTACAACATTCAAACACATCTCAACTATATATCCATCCTCCCGAGTAAGGACTCACCAGATTTTTTCTCTAAAATGGTATCACCCCAGGTATACTCAATCAACCCGGATACCTCGAGACGGTTAACTCATCGAATCAAAAAAGTAAAAATATTTACCCAGGAGTGGGACTGAATCATATCCAAGATTTCTCACCCCGAAATGAATCACAACATATAAATACTGGATGCTATGACTTGGGATTTATACTATCCCTTCTCCTCAAGCCAGGTGATTCACCTACATCGCGCAACCTGCTATTATAGCACTATAGGGGTATGTATTCCAATAAATATCATTCACACCGATATCTATAGAGCACACAAATATATATATATATATATATATATATATATATATATATATATATATATATATATATATATATATATATATATACACACACACACACACAGACACTATCACAGAAAACTGTATAAATTTATTTAATAAAGTCCGGCGAGCCGACGCCTAACACCCATAGCACTAGCCTAAATATAAACCGAAGTGTATATCCTGAGTTGTAATTTAATTAATCACACATTAAATATTTTTTTCATTTTTAGTAGTGTTGCCCAAGTACAATAACTAGAACCACTCATTTGGTCCTTATCTCCATCTTTCAGAATGTATTACACCAAGTCCCACTTTTTGGGAAATAACCCTTTATTAAATTTAATATTCTCTAATTTATTATATATTCTGTAATAAATTAAACTGGCTACCATCTGTATAGCTCCCGTAGCACTTAGCCTAAAAATTTTCGAGTCAAAACCCGGACCCTTAATTTATTTAATTTCACCTCAATAAATTTTATCCAAGCGGTGTCATTCAACCATAATTCTTGTCTCCCTAACTTCTTCCGCACTTGAACCTTTTGAATTTACTTCACCCAATTCCAATTATTTAGATTGACACGTTATATATCTAAATAAAATATATTTTAAAACCCTATTTTCCAAGGATCTAAATATTTTAACTAAGTAAATATTTTTCCCTTACTTCTTTGCCCTTAACTCTTCTATATGCTAGCTGAGTCAAAAATTGAATAAAAAAAAACTCAAGGCTAAATAAAATGAAACTGGTCAAGGCTAAAAAAAATCCCCAATACCTCAAACCAAAAAAGAAAACAAAACTAGGTTGGTCTAAGCATCATCGTTCGAACGACGCCCCAAGTCGTTCGAACGACATGATGGGTTTACCCTTCGTCTTCCTCCTTTGATCCGTCTACCATGGATGAGTCCCTCAAGATTTTAGATTCTACCCAGTATATACCACTACTGATTTAAGCATCTTCCAGTATATTTAAACCCTCTAAAACATCATTAACCATCATCAATTCTTAATTTTCTTCACTAATTTATGAGTTGGGTACTCACAATTTTACCACGCCCGTCTCTTCAAAATTTCACAATTAAAAATGATGAGCTAACGAATAAAATCATATATAGACTCTTTTGATTCATAACACAATATCAATTTCACTTTTAATCCCTGTAAACTACCCAATTCATAAACACCTTTTATGTACGATAACCCACCCAAAACGAACATGATTTACACCCACCATGTCATGAATTGTAATATTGCAAATTAAAAGATAGAAAGTTTGTCTACTTGTGTAGATAAATTCATAGGGTGTATATTCCTTTGATGTAGACAAATATTTGATGAAGAACACTTCAATTTCATCTTGGTTTGGCTCCCGAAAGCTCTCACGATTTCTCCCTCTTTTTTCCCTCTGCACACGTGGATGTCTGTACTGCGGGTATGACTAAGACAAGGAAAAAGAAAAATAAAAATTCCAATATCAGTTATTAATATCAGGTCTGTTACTAAACAATCTCAAGTTCAACTCCCTAACAATTCCTTATGATTAGTCTCCTTTTTTGAAATATCAGAGGTGTGGGGAATAATGCTTCAATAAGAATACTTAAGAAGATAATTAATAAATATAATATTTGTATGATTGCTATTCAGGAACAAAAATTTGATGTAGTCAATATTTCCTTTCTCTTGAATAAAACTAGATTTGTTGGGCATGTATCTAATGTGGGAGGTAAATTTTGGATTTTATGGAATCTAAACTGTCGGGTGGATATAATTAGAGACATGGACCAAGCTTTAACCATTTCAACTACTTTTCCCAATTCTCTCAAACCTTACCTGATCTTTTTTGTGTATTCCAAATGTAATAGAGATGATAGAAAACTGATTTGGTATAAAATTAATGCTATTGCCTCTTTTCGCTATGAGTCTTGGGTTATAGGGGGGATTTTAACATTGTGGCTAATCAAGGGGAGAAAATGGGAGGCAATATCGTTGATAATCAAGACATTATTTATTTTAACTCTATTATGATCCAAGTGGGTCTTCAGGAGATCTCATTCTGAGGTTGATACTTTACTTGGTGCAACAATAGAGATGGAGAGTTTAGAATTTGGGCTTGACTTTATCGTATTTTTGTTAATGAAGGTTGGTTTAATAATCAGTTTTCCTCAATGGTTGAACATCTTCATCGTACTAATTCTGATCATGCTCCTCTAGTCCACAAATTAAAATTTAATTCTGACTTGGTTCCTAAACCATTCCATTTTCAGAATATTTTGGCTGCTCATCACTCTCTTTTGGAGGAAGTTGCTAGAGCTAGGAATTGTGATTGTTGAGGAAGTCCCATGGCGATATTTTGTGATAAATTGAGGAATGTGAAAGATTACTTAAGGCATTGGAATAAAAATGTGTTCTCTAATATTTTTTCTACGGTCCAAAAAGTGGAAGATGAGGTTATTCTTAAGGAATCCATGTATGATATTGACCCTTCTCTTCTCAATCGGGAAGCTTGGCACCTTACCAAATCTCATTTTAATAAGGAGCTTAAAATTGAAGAAATTTTCTGGAAGCAAAAGGCTCGTGTAAAATGGGTTAAATATGGGGATATCAATTCTAAGTTCTTTCATTCGGTGGTTAAGAGAAAGGGGAATAATCTCTTCATACACCAAATTGATATTAAAATGGGTGTAACACTTAATAATCCAAAGCAGGTGGAAGAGGATATTACTTCATATTTTCAAGCTCTTCTAGGAGAGCCGTCAGCTTTTGTGGAGGATGACTCGATTATATATCACGTTCCAAAGATGATTAATTGTGAGAATAATCTTATGCTTTCTAAGGTTCCATATGAAGAACAAATCAAACAATCCATTTTCTCCATGGATAAAGATAGTGTTACGGGGCCAGATGGATGTAATGGTTTTTTTTTATCAAACTTGTTGGAATATCATTGCTAAAGATATTGTTTATGCTATTCAATCTTTTTTAGTTGGCAAACATATTCCAAGAAGTTGGTCTTTCACTAATATAATCCTTATTCCTAAAGTGGACAAGACAGAAACTTACTCTGATTTACGACCCATTAGTCTTTGTAATTTCTCTCATAAAATTATTTCTAAGATTTTATCTAACTGTATTGGTTCTTTGCTTCCAAAAATTATTTCTCCATCCCAAGCAGGTTTTATCAAAGGTCGATCCATCTCGGACAATATTCTTCTTGCTCAAGAATTGGTTTCTCAACTCAATAAAAAATCTCGTGGATCCAATGTGGTGGTTAAAGTGGACATGGAAAAATCACATGATTGGATATCTTGGCTATTTCCTATCAAAGTGATTCGGGCTAATGGATTTTTAGAAATGTGGATTGATATGATTTGGTAGATTCTTTCTAACTGCATGTATTCAATTATCCTCAATTGAAAATTTTGTGGGTTCTTTAAATCTGGTCGAGGAGTACGCCAACCTGATCCTCTATCTCCAGCATTGTTTGTTTTAGCATCTAAAGTCTTAAATTGAGGTGTCCATGATCCCATGATTCAAGGGTCTATTGAGCATTTTTCTATTACAAGTGACTGTCCGATCATATCCTCTCTCTTATTTTTTGATGACATCATCTTCTACCTTAATGGGAACATCAAATCATTCCAGTAGTTCATGGATTTTCTGTCACTCTTTGAAACTCATTCTCGGTAAAAGATTAACACATCGAAAAGTTGCATTATATTTTCTCACCACTTCCCTATGCGCCAACGTCATCTGCTTCTTAACAGGTTCGGTCTCAAGTTATTGTCACTTACGATAACTTATCTGGGAGTTCTTCTTCTTATTGGTAGTAAGAAGAACTGTTTATTTCATGGTATCATTTTTAAGGTAGTGGACAAAATTAAAGGTTAGAATTGCTCCTTTATTAATCAATCAGGTCAATTGACGCTCATTCAATTCGTTCTGCATACATTGGGTTTACATGTCTTTTCCATTATATGCCCGATGAAATCTTTTTTAAGGACTTCCAAAAAATATGCTCGAATTTTTTTTGCGATCACCTAGATGAAACTCGAAAGCATCAATGGGTATCTTAGGATGTAATTTCTCATCGAAAATAAGAAGGTGGCCTCGGTCTCGAAGATTGAAAGGATATATGTGATGCATATGCCTACAAATTTTGTCCTAATTTAAAAAAAAATCTCTTTGGGCCAACTTTACGCATTACAAATATAAAAAACTTTCTCATGTTAATTTCAGGGTGTTCCTTATTTTGCTAGTGTCACATGGAAGAGAATGCAAACTATTGAGGAATTTTTTGATGAAGATAATCTATCTTACCAACAACATTGGAGTGACATAAATTTTACTCTTAATAAGGGTTGGGAATTCATTCGGATGGAACATTGCTCTGAATTCTCATTCTCCATGATATGCGATCCGAGGATTATGCCTAAAGCTTCTATTTTATTGTGCCAAATTCTTCGTAAATCTCTCCCTCTGGACCCAAACACAAGACCATTTTTATTCCTATGCTTTCTAAATGTCGATGATGTACTCAATCCCATGAAGAAGATGATGATCACTTATTTCATTCCAATGAAGTTGCTAAGGAAGTGTGGATTCATTTTTAAAATTTGATGGGTTAACACAAAATTCTTCTTTGAGATCTAAAATCATTTCATTGTGGATCAATTGTCGTGGAAAAAATATTAAATCTATTCTTTGTAAAATTCCTCCTCTCTTTATTTGTTGGCAGATTTGGTGTTACAAGAACAAAGCTAACTTTGAAGGTATCCCAATGAAGTTCAAATCAATCATCCAGGCCATTTACTATGATATTTTTCTAGCCTTTAAAGCTAGACCTTATAAAGGACCTTTCTCGAGATTTTTTAGTTCTTTTATCGATGACTTTGATATATCCACTTCTAGATTGTAAGCCACCGGAGAAAGGCTCTTTTTCTCCTTATCATCAATAAATTTCACTTTATCTTAAAAAAACTAGGGTTTTGTATTTCAGTTGTGCCTGCCACAAAATACCTGATGTAGGTTTTATATCACTAATACCAAAATTAATCCTTTGGGCCAAGTGCAAATGACCTGAACACCCCCGTGTGAGCCTAGTTATGACTAAAAATGCCCTGAGACCCAATTACTATGTCGGGTACTCTTTTTCGACTATCTCGACCTATTCGGAATCAATCGTGCACTCAAAATAGCCATCCGAGTTACATTACTAAAATTCTCCAATCTCAACCTCATATTACGACACATGAAATTATAAAAATTAACCCGAATTAAATAAATCTTAATTCACCGATTTCATTAAATCCTACAGATAAATTGAATCATTTATCACCAAATTAATTAAATTCTTTATCGTCTACTTCCCTCTTACAACTGAATTTATTCCTCAAAATTCATATGAGTGTAGTACTCCAAGCCTCGAATACATCCCTACTCATGCCCTTAAGATCACTGCACATAATTGTACCACTTATAATCACAGATTATATTAAAATTAAATTAATTACCTAGGGCACCCAACACCCTGTACCCATGCTTAATCGCAAAGATGTTACTCAACTCTACTTACCATAAACTGTAATATAACATTCAACTCACAGTTATAATTGCATATATGTATAATAATCAAGGTACCAAACCCATATGCTAATGACCAAACATCATCCCACTCCCAACATTGCGCTAAGTTTCATGTGCGGGATGTCTCAAAGAGAAATCAAAATAAGAAACCCCCCAATACACTACTACCTAACATTGTCAGTCTTTAAGATCCGTTAGGCCCTCAGTCCATAGCACGTACCCCCAAATTCCCATCTACTAACATAAAAGTATACTCGTTCACTCTCATGTTACAAAAGACATCATACAATAAGGCACCCCTTACTATCACTAGTTTCTTAGGCTGAACTAATAACTAGTTATATCTTCCCGTTCGATAATAAACCTATCCACCCTGAATCACATCAATAACCGTCCCTACTCACTGAGAACAAAATATAACAATACAAACATTTTATTATAAGTTTATTATGAAACACACAATAACATATATTGATAGGGGGAGAAATGGTATCTAATCTAATTATAATCGTATCTTTGTTTGGGGGAGATTTAACTTAGGGGGAGTCGCTATCTTCTTAGGTTGATTCTAGTTGATAAAGGGGAGAATTAATTTAGGGGGAGTCTTTATTTATATTGCATTTTATATTATGATATTCCCTATGTGCTTAATGTGTTTGCTTAAGTGTGCAGGAATTCTATTCTAAGTGGCAACTTTTACCGGCAAAGATTTTGATCTTTGGGTTGTTTGAGTCAAGCATTGTATTTTTATTTTGGGTGGGACATTTTTTTCAGTCTAGTAGAGCTTGATGAGTCAAATAGGTGTTTTGGTTCTGAAGGGTACGGCCATAGGGCTTCTGAGTGCCCCACTAAACTAAGGAGATAGGGTAAGCAACCAATGTCTTTTAATGCAACCCTAAGTGATAGTGATATGGAAGAGGGACCCGATTCCCCCACTTATCCCAACTTTTTGGATTTGATGCCTAGTCATGTGAGTGATAGTGACAACTCGTCGATTGAAGAAACTTTAACAAATGAAACTTCCAAGGTCATTGGTTATGATTCCTTTATTTTTTATGATAGTGAGAGTGAAAAAGAAGGAGAGAGTCAAAATGAAGAAGAGATTAATGTGAGTGAACTTCAAAATGCTTTTCAAGAATTATACTAAGAATCAATTAAATTAAAATGAGTAAATTTGAAGTTAGAAGCTTGTTTAAGAGACATGTGTGACACCCCGCCTAATTAAATATCGGGCGATCACTCCTTTATTAAATTAAATCAAGGTAAACAGTTGGTTCATTCTCAGCATCACTGTCGATAAAAATAATTTTTCCAATTTAACACCCTAAATAATTAAGCTAAGTGTCAAAACATTTTCCATACAAAACTTTCCAAATTTTAATTAAAGAAAAAGATTTATTTTAATTAAAACAACATTTCTACAATAAGGAATCACACCACAATAAACCAAATAACATAATACATTCGTCAATCGAATGTCAACAAATGGAACTAAAACCACAAATCCATCCTGAATAAATCCCATAGAACAATACTGGAAATAAATGAAATACAAAATCCCAGCAACAAATGAAATGATGAAAAGGGCGACACGTGCCCAATAAATGAGAATAATAGGAGTGGAGTCAATAACAGAAGCCGTCTACTCAAGTGACCTGCAACTCCCACCTAATTTGAAGCTCGTTCTTCTCAAGGGATCCTAAGCAAGACGCCCCTGTGGCTGGGCACCTGAAAATATACATATATATATACAAGAGAGAGAGAGAGAGAGAGAGAGAGAGAGAGAAAAAGAAATGGGTCAGATCCCGAAAGTGTGTTTGATTTTAAAATACGTTAAGCAAGTATTTAAATTGATACAGGCCAATGCAACAACATATTAATTCGACACTCTCTTGAGAAATTCTCACCTCTCTTCTAATGTGCACGCCTATCGTACTAACCTTCCCGAATAATTTAGTTTATCTTAACTTACTCATAAGTTTTCAAAACCGAACGATGACAATGTTTTAAAAAGATACTTTCAATTTGTATCACCACTCTCATTTTAGCTTCATTAAATTATAAAGTTTCCCAGTGTCTTCTCATACTTTCACAAAACAAGTATTTAATAATTTGAGTTAACAACCATGTTCTACTTATCAAATCACAGTAGGCAGTTTAAAGTTTATAACCTCATATATATATTAACTACTCGTATAATATATATATGTAACATCACCCCAACTAAACTATGGTGCGGGCATACTCTGCTATCCAATCCCCATATCGCTCACACAAAGGGAAATACAAGTTCGGAATCACTCTCGAACTGTATTAACATATACAAAACAACGCTGAGGCGAAGCATCGATTCCAAGTCCAAGTGGTCAGTACATACCCACACATCTCTTAGGACCGTCCGACTATCAATCTGATAGCCCGCACCTAGGATCTCTATCTTCTAGGGTACGAATCAATATCCCCCATAAAGCAACACATGATAAGATCGTCCCAGCGCGGCAACCTCAGGGATAGCAAGTAGCGCGGGTACGTTTTTCACATGTATATAATATATGTACACACAATCATATAAATATACCCATTTCATCATATTAATATAGGTTCCTCTCGTAACCCATAGTCACAACATTTATCCTTAATTTCTCATTATTATGATTACGTATAAGGTTTCGTCTCTAACCTTAACTCGGAGGGTTTTCTCACTAGCTATGTGACACTCATGGATTCTATCCATCCAAGTAGAAAAATCAGTAGGTAAACGTCTATTCACTATCGTAAGTATTTGACGTAATCTCTCACTTGAATTACGTAAAATCAGTAGGTAAACGTCTATTCACTATCGTAAGTATTTGACGTAATCTCTCACTTGAATTACGTAGTTTCCTCGTCCTTTAAATAATTGTCCCTAAAATACAATTACCATCTCATAATAACGTTCTCAGCACTTAATCATATGCCCTACTGGTCTCTCCTATATCCCAAAACATTTTATTCATAAAGCCCAAAAGCTATTTCATGATGAATTATGTTCAATTAATTAAACAAGGGGAAATAAGAGTCTACCGGGAAGGGTCGATCGATCAAGGTCTGGGGCTCGATCGATCGAACCTTCGATCGATCGAAGCTCTAGGCTCGATCGATCGATCAAGCAGGTCTGCGAAATCCTGCAGAAGTGCAGTTACGGGTTTTACCAAAATTCTTCACCCAAATCAATATTTCCCAACACTAATCGTCCCAAAACTCCTACTACAAACATAATAACATATTTCCAGATGTTTTTAACGTTAAGCATGCGTATATCCATCATTAAACATTGTTAAACAACCCAAAATCTCATTTAAACATCAAGAACCCTAATGTTTTCTTAACTTTTGTTCTAATCAGTTTTCTCCAGAATTTCCTTCTAACATAACATCAAAAATTCGTGGGTTAATCATCTACTTCACATACTATTTCCAGAATATGGTTATAATGTTTTCTACATGCAAATTCCTATCAAAATTTGGGGTTTTCTTCCATTGATTACACTCCTAATCATTCCTACACTAATATGAATATTGCACCAACGAAAATACGCAAGTTAAACACCTGCATGGGATTTCAGAGGTCTGGTTTCCTACTGATATTGGTGTGGTTGCGTTCTCCTCCTCGCGATCTACGCGTTGGTGGTGACGGTGGTGCAAATGGTGGTGTTTTGGCCTTGAATCACATTGAGAGCTCTCTCCTCTCTACTCCAATGGTCGTTCTAGGGTTCTGAATGTTCTAACCCTAAAAGTCTGACTTAAATGGCTGCTAAGGATGGCTGAAATTCGTGGGTTTAATTACCCTATTTTGTAAAATGACCAAAATGCCCTCCCGGGTCACTAATTAAGCCTAAAAACATCCCGAGACCCAAACTAAACCCCCGGGTACACTTTTCTGACTATTTCGACCCTTCTGGATGCGTTGGCGCACTCAAAATGACCATATGAACAATTTATAAAATATTCACTTTTATATCTCAATAATTAGTCCCGACGCGACACGGGCGCGTCCCGACTAAAATTCTCAAAATTGTTATCTCATTCACTCGTGACCTATAATATAACCCATATCATATATTACTATGCTCATTAGTAATATTCGACAATTTTATATAATTACTAACTCTCGTCACGTTAATAATTATAACATAATTAATTTCCGGATTTTTATTAAATAATTCACTCTCATTAAATTTAATAAAACCCCCAAATTAATATAGCATAAAAATACGGGGTATTACATACTTCCCCCCTAATAACGGAATTTCATCCCGAAATTCGGAAAATAAGGCATACCTGATGAGAACAAATCTGGATATCTCTCGCGCATATCTGCCTCACGCTCCCAAGTGGATTCCTCCACATTATGGTGTTCCCACTGGACCCGCACAAGTGGAACTATCTTCGACCTCAATCTCCTCTCACTATAGTCTAGGATAGCCATCGGTCTCTCCTCGTAGGAGCTATCAGGCTGTGAGTCGATCTCCTCTATCGCGATGTGAGTACGGGCCATATCATCTCGAAGGTATAGTCTCAATGACGAGATGTGAAATACATCATGAATGCGATGTAGATGTTCCGGAAGTCCCAATCTGTATGCAACTGGCCCAATCCTCTCTATGATGGGAAATGGTCCTACGTACCTCGGAGCCAACTTTCCCTTCTTCCCGAACCTCATCACTCCTTTCATGGGAGACACAGGCAGTAACACTTGGTCCCCCACATTAAACTCCCTGAAGAACCATTTCGCATCGGCATAGCTCTTCTGTCTGTCCTGGGCTACTCGAATGCGACCCCTGATCATCTCAATCCTCGCAGAGGTCTCCTGAATCACCTCTGGTCCTAGCAACATGTCATCCCCCACCTCAAGCCAACAAGTTGGGGAACGACAAGGCCTGTCATACAAAGCCTCAAATGGAGCCATACCAATCGTGAACTGATAAGAGTTATTATAAGCAAACTGTACCAGTGGAAGGTGTGGCTCCCAACCTCCTCTAAAATCGAGAACACACATGCGTAGCATATCCTCTAACATCTGATTAGTACGCTCTGTCTGTCCATATATCTGTGGGTGATAAGCTGAACTCAACCTCAACTCAGTACCCATAGCCTCCTGAAAGCTTTCCCAAAAATGCGACACGAAAATCTTGTCTCTATCGGACACAATATTCAGGGGCACCCCGTGTAATCTTACAATCTCCCCGATGAACAACTGAGCATACTGACCCGTGGTATAATCTGTCTGCACCGCCAGAAAATCAGCCACCTTGGTCAAACGGTCTACAATTACCCAAATAGAATCGTGGCCCCTCTGTGATGTAGGCAACCCTGTAATGAAGTCCATGGAAATACTCTCCCACTTCCACGCGGGTACTTCCAATGGTTGAAGCAATACTGACGGTTTTTGGTGGTCCACCTTCACCAGCTGGCAGGTAGAACACTTGGCCACAAACTCAGCAATGTCCTTCTTCATCCCACTCCACCAGTATTGTCGCCTCATATCCTGGTACATCTTATCGCCTCCCAGATGTACTGCAAATCGGGACCCATGAGAATGAGTCATCACTTCATGATGTAACTCTGCTCCTTCTAGAACCACTAATCTCCCATTAAACCGCAAACCTCCATTAGAACTAACAGAATAGGACTCAGCACCCTCGGCTAAAAGTTGCACAATCTGCTCCTGGAAAAACGGGTCTATGGTCTGTGCCTGTATCACCCTCGTAACAATTTCGGGTGTGACTGACATCACGGATATGAAAGAACGTGCTACGGCATCTTGGTGACCCAGCTCTTTCCACTTTGCTTTCCAGATGTCCGCTACATCTTCTACCGGTCTACGGCTCAACGCATCAGCAACTACTTGGCCTTCCCCGGATGATACTGTATATCGAACTGGTAATCTTTCACAAACTCTAACCACCTGCACTGACGCATATTCAGCTCTCGCTGAGTGAACAGGTACTCCATTGATTTATGGTTTGTGAACAAACGGAATTTCTCTCCCAATAGATAGTGCCTCCAAATTCCCAATGCAAAGACGACCGCTGCTAACTCCAGGTCGTGGGTGGGGTAATTATTCTCATGTGGCTTAAGCTTGCGGGAAGCAAAAGTTATAGCCTTCTCCTCCTGCTGGAGTACTCCTCCAAGTCCCCGTAAAGACGCATCAGTGTAAACCAGGTACTCCACACCCGGTTTCGTTAAGGCAAGGACTGGTGCTGAAGTAAGCTTGTCTTTTAGCTCATCGAAAGCTAATTGACAAGCATCATCCCAAACATATGGTACCCCTTTGCGAGTCAAATTCGTCAACGCACCCGCTATCTTGGAGAATCCCCGAATAAATCTCCTGTAGTATTCGGCTAACCCCAAGAAACTACGTACCTCTGTCGGTGTCGTGGGCTGTCCCCACTCCCTCACTGCTGATACCTTACTCGGGTCAACTGTTATCCCTTGCTCAGAAACAACATGGCCCATGAACTGTACCTCTCGCAACCAGAATCCACACTTCTCGTACTTAGCATACAACTGATGCTCTCGCCGAGTCTGAAGAACCTGCCTCAAGTGCTCGGCAAGCTCCTCCTCGAAATGGGAATATATATCAGGATGTCATCTATGAAGACAATGACAAATTGATCCAAGAACTCTCTGAAGACTCGATTCATTAAGTCCATGAATACGGCTGGAGCATTAGTGAGGTCAAACGGCATCACTCTGAACTCGTAAGACCCATATCTCGTCAAGAATGCCGTCTTCGAAACATCCTGCTCCCTAATACGTAGCTGATGGTACCCCGACCTCAGATCTATCTTCGAAAATAAATTCGCTCCCCTCAACTGGTCGAACAGATCATCGATTCGAGGCAACGAATACTTATTCTGTATCGTGACCTTGTTCAATTCCCGGTAGTCCACACACAACCTCAGTGAACCATCTCTCTTCTTCACAAACAAAACTGGAGCGCCCCAAGGTGAGGTACTTCTACGAATGAAGCCCTGACCTAACAGTTGCTCGATCTGATTTCGTAGCTCTCGCATCTCTGCAGGAGCCATACGGTATGGTGCGCGTGCTATAGGTCTCGTATCTGGCAATAAGTCTATAACAAAATCTATCTCCTGACTGGGGGGTAGGCCTGGTATTTCCTGAAACACATCGAAATATTCCCTAACAACTGGGATCGAATCCAAAGGGATCACAACCTCCTTAGAGGTATCCTCCTCTATGTAATACAAATGAGCGGTCGAGCCTCCCTCTAGGCGAGACATCGCCACTACAAACATCTCCTGCCCCGGAATGGCAAAAACAATGCTCCCACCGAAGCAATCAATCATGGCTCTATAAGCTGCAAGCCAATCCATACCGATAATCACATCGTGCTCATGCATGTCAAAAACTAACATGTCTGTAGGTAATACCAGACTACCGATCTCTATCCCCACTCCTCGGCATATAAAGAAAATAAGTGACCCACTCCCCAATGGTGAGTCTACACATATCACCGTGCTCTCTGCTATGGCTAACAACCCTAAGGCCTTCGCAAAATGTGTAGCTATAAAACAATGCGTGGCCCCCGTATCAAATAAAACCCGACCCATAGTACCATGGATAGGAAACGTACCCTCAATCGTGGGTGGTGCCTGTGGAGCTGCTGCCTGGGGGACGTTATAGACACGTCCATACTGTAACTGCCCCTGCTGCACTAGAGCTGTTGGGATGGCTGGTAGGGCTGGCGCTTGGGTTGGAGCTGGAAGGGCAGGTGGAAAAAGTGGCCTCTATGTCTCATTACGGGCTCCCTGCTGCTGTGGGGCCCTATCGCCTTCTGGGTAATCCTGACGCTTATGGTCTTGCTTGCCGCACACAAAACACTGGCCTCTGAAATTACCTCCCCTCTGTCCCTGCTGGCCGTTACCTCCACGCCATTGGCCCTGTTGGCCCTGCTGGCCCTGTTGCTGACCCTGCTGTCGGTGTTGACCCTGCTGATTAGGCTGGCCCTGTTGGCCCTGCCTATAACCCCCATTTCCCTGCCTGGGATCACCCGAACGGAATCTCTTAGCAGGGTCCCCCTGATGGGAACTCTGCTCATGCTGACGAGTCTGTCCATGAGATGGTGCCCCACCGGTACCGTTACCCTCGGTCCTTCCCTGCTGGATGGACTCTCCTGCTCTCTTGCTTCCTTGAAGATGGAAGCGGTGATCCTGGCAATCTAGTAACGCTGCATTGAGTACATCAGTGAACGTACTCAGGGATAAGTTCCCAATAAGGTGCTGACGGATCCTCCAAGCTAACCCGTTGACAAACAACAAAATCTTCTTGCTCTCAGTAGGTACCTCATCTGGCATAATGGTGAGAAGTCTTGTGAACTCCTCCTCATACTCTGCTACAGTAAGATTATCTTGCTTCAGATTAAGTAGTTTCCGCCTCATCTCAGTCTGCACTGCAGGTGGAAAATACTTGCGGTCAAACCGCTCCCAGAACATCTGAATAGGGATCGTGTCCTTCTCCCCCAAAGTAGTAGTGGACTCCCACCACTGCAACGCGGCTCCCACCAGCTTAAAGGAAGCCAATAACTGCTTTTGTACCTCGGTTCACTCATACATGCGAAGATGCCGCTGGATGTCTTTCTTCCATTGGCTAACCGTGACAATGTCGGAGCTACCAGAGAACTCAGGGGGATGTGCTTTCTGAAAAGCATCCCGAACCATCTCCCATGCAGATGGAAGCTGTGCTGGTACTGGCGCCACTGCCTGAACCTGGGGTGTAGCCTGCTGAATCACCGCTATCGCGGCATTCACCGCCTGAGAAACTATGGCGGCTACTTCATTAGCATTCATTGTGCCTGGTGCCGGAGCTGCTGGTTGCTCGGCCTGGGCACGCCTATTTCTCGGAGCACGTCTCGGTAGCATCTGAAACGTGAACAAAATTTATTAGTCTCCAGTTATCATCGGATCTCAAATAGCTGAAGACTTAAACGTAAAAGCAGGAATACAACAATCCTAAAAATAGGGCTCTATAGCAAAAACGTTAAGCTGAAAGCGAAATAAGCCATACAGATCCTAAGGACACTAGAACCTGATGCTCTCATACCACATGTGACACCCCGCCTAATTAAATATCGGGCGATCACTCCTTTATTAAATTAAATCAAGGTAAACAGTTGGTTCATTCTCAGCATCACTGTCGATAAAAATAATTTTTCCAATTTAACACCCTAAATAATTAAGCTAAGTGTCAAAACATTTTCCATACAAAACTTTCTAAATTTTAATTAAAGAAAAAGATTTATTTTAATTAAAACAACATTTCTACAATAAGGAATCACACCACAATAAACCAAATAAGATAATACATTCGTCAATCAAATGTCAACAAATGGAACTAAAACCACAAATCCATCCTGAATAAATCCCATAGAACAATACTGGAAATAAATGAAATACAAAATCCCAGCAACAAATGAAATGATGAAAAGGGCGACACATGCCCAATAAATGAGAATAATAGGAGTGGAGTCAATAACAGAAGCCGTCTACTCAAGTGACCTGCAACTCCCACCTAAGATGCAGCTCTTTCTTCTCAAGGGATCCTAAGCAAGACGCCCCTGTGGCTGGGCACCTGAAAATATACATATATATATACAAGAGAGAGAGAGAGAAAAAGAAATGGGTCAGAGCCCGAAAGTGTGTTTGATTTTAAAATACGTTAAGCAAGTATTTAAATTGATACAGGCCAATGCAACAACATAATAATTCGACACTCTCTTGAGAAATTCTCACCTCTCTTCTAATGTGCACGCCTATCGTACTAACCTTCCCAAATAATTTAGTTTATCTTAACTTACTCATAAGTTTTCAAAACCGAACGATGACAATGTTTTAAAAAGGTACTTTCAATTTGTAGCACTACTCTCATTTTAGCTTCATTAAATTATAAAGTTTCCCAGTGTCTTCTCATACTTTCACAAAACAAGTATTTAATAATTTGCGTCAACAACCATGTTCTACTTATCAAATCACAGTAGGCAGTTTAAAGTTTATAACCTCATATATATATTAACTACTCGTATAATATATATATATATGTAACAGCACCCCAACTAAACTATGGTGCGGGCATACTCTGCTATCCAATCCCCGTATCGCTCACACAAAGGGAAATACAAGTTCGGAATCACTCTCGAACTGTATTAACATATACAAAACAACGTTGAGGCGAAGCATAGATTCCAAGTCCAAGAGGTCAGTACATACCCACACGTCTCTTAGGACCGTCCGACTATCAATCTGATAGCCCGCACCTAGGATCTCTATCTTCTAGGGTACGAATCAATATCCCCCATAAAGCAACACATGATAAGATCGTCCCAGCGCGGCAACCTCAGGGATAGCAAGTAGCGTGGGTACGTTTTTCACATGTATATAATATATGTACACACCATCATATAAATATACCCATTTCATCATATTAATATAGGTTCCTCTCGTAACCCATAATCACAACATTTATCCTTAATTTCTCATTATTATGATTACGTATAAGGTTTCGTCTGTAACCTTAACTCGGAGGGTTTTCTCACTAGCTATGTGACACTCATGGATTCTATCCATCCAAGTAGAAAAATCAGTAGGTAAACGTCTATTCACTATCGTAAGTATTTGACGTAATCTCTCACTTGAATTACGTAAAATCAGTAGGTAAACGTCTATTCACTATCGTAAGTATTTGACGTAATCTCTCACTTGAATTACGTAGTTTCCTCGTCCTTTAAATAATTGAACCTAAAATACAATTATCATCTCATAATAAAGTTCTCAACACTTAATCATATGCCATACTGGTCTCTCCTATATCCCAAAACATTTTATTCATAAAGCCCAAAAGCTATTTCATGATGAATTATGTTCAATTAATTAAACAAGGGGAAATAAGAGTCTGCCAGGAAGGGTCGATCGATCGAGGTCTGGGGCTTGATCGATCGAACCTTCGATCGATCGAAGCTCTAGGCTCGATCGATCGATCAAGCAGGTCTGCGAAATCCTACAGAAGTGCAGTTACGGGTTTTACCAAAATTCTTCAACCAAATCAATATTTCCCAACACTAATCGTCCCAAAACTTCTACTACAAACATAATAACATATTTTCAGATGTTTTTAACGTTAAGCATGCGTATATCCATCATTAAACATGGTTAAACAACCCAAAATCTCATTTAAACATTAAGAACCCTAATGTTTTCTTAACTTTTGTTCTAATCAGTTTTCTCCAGAATTTCCTTCTAACATAACATCAAAAATTCATGGGTTAATCATCTACTTCACATACTATTTCCAGAATATGGTTATAATGTTTTCTACATGCAAATTCCTATCAAAATTTGGGGTTTTCTTCCATTGATTACACTCCTAATCATTCCTACACTAATATGAATATTGCAGCAACGAAAATACGCAAGTTAAACACTTGCCTGGGATTTCAGAGGTCTGGTTTCCAGCTAATATTGGTGTGGTTACGTTCTCCTCCTCGCGATCTACGCGTTGGTGGTGACGGTGGTGCAAATGGTGGTGTTTTGGCCTTGAATCACCTTGAGAGCTCTCTCCTCTCTACTCCAATGGACGTTCTAGGGTTCTGAATGTTCTAACCCTAAAAGGCTGACTTAAATGGCTGCTAAGGATGGCTGAAATTCGTGGGTTTAATTACCCTATTTTGTAAAATGACCAAAATGCCCTCCCGGGTCACTAATTAAGCCTAAAAACATCCCGAGACCCAGACTAAACCCCCGGGTACACTTTTCTGACTTTCTCAACCCTTATGGACGCGTTGGCGCACTCAAAACAACCATACGAACAACTTATAAAATATTCACTTTTATATCTCAATAATTAGTCCCGACGCGACACGGGCGCGTCCCGACTAAAATTCTCAAAATTGTTATTTCATTCACCCGTGACCTATAATATAACCCATATCATATATTACTATGCTCATTAGTAATATTCGACAATTTTATATAATTACTAACTCTCGTCACGTTAATAATTATAACATAATTAATTTCCGGATTTTTATAAAATAATTCACTCTCATTAAATTTAATAAAACCCCCAAATTAATATAGCATAAAAATACGGGGTATTACAACATGTCAAGGTTGTTGATGATAGTGCATTAGTGGAAGACCTTAGGACATGAGAGAGAACTCTTTGAGAGAAGCTTCAATATGTAGAAGACGAGAGAGATAGCCTTAGAGGTTTAATGGAATCCTTGAAAAAGGAGCTTCTTCAGTTTAAAGAGAGAAATGTTTTATTAGAGTCTAATATTTTAGAATTAAAAAATAAATTAAAAGACTCTAGAAAAGTCAAATTTGATTTGGAGTGTCGTTCGGAGAAACTAGATAGGTCCAAATTAAAAATGACACTTGTGGTTTAGGCTTCGATCCTTGTAATGAATCTACTCATAAAGCCAAAACCAATGTTTTAGGAGAATCACCTAGGAAAGCCTTTACAGATCAATCCTTAGGTGCCAATTTTCGACGTGTTTTTACTTGTGCACATTGTGGTCGAAAAGGTCATCTTAGGAAATTTTGTTTTGATCTTAAAATAGGTCCTAGAAAAACCCAACAAAATGCAACCGAGGTATCCAAGATTCTTATGCCCCGAGATAGTCATTCATTTACAAGATAGGATTTTTGATTCTCATTTACTTTCACATGCTTCCTCCCTTGCAAAATCTAAAGGTTGAATATGTTAGTTTTATTTGCTTACTCTAGCTTTTTGTGCTTCATATTATATATCATTGCTAGGTGTATGCATGTTTTGTCATTTTCTAGTCTATGCCCCATGCTTAATCACATGCTAGAATAATGATTTTTGTTTATCTTTTGTATTATACTTCTTTCATTTTTCATTGCATTAAATGAAAATTACAAAAAGATTTTTGTTTATCATTTGTGTTTTACCTCTTAGTAATTTAGGATTAATGAAAAATACAAATGATTTTTGTTTGTCTTTTGGGTAAATATTTTATTTTTGATTAAAAAAAATCAAAAACTCAAAAGGCTTTTTCTTGTGGGTATTTTAGTTTTACACATTTTATGTGGCATATACTTGTGTTAGAATCCCATCTTTTACGCTCTCATGCGGCTAGAACTTTTGGTTTAGATTGTCAATCCTTATTATGTTCTTTACCATACTTACATGGAGTAGTTGGATTTTGTGTTTCTTAAATGGATTCTATTTTTATATGCCTCAATTCACAGATGCACGAGCTCTTTTGAAATTTAATCATCACATGTTATATTTGAGCTTTGTGAGGTGTTCTCCTACCAATCGTGTCATCTACATATTTGGTACCTATGAGGACTAGTGCATGTCAAAATCCATTACACGTGAGATTTGTGAGAAATAAAAATAATATATATAAATGTGCACGGGGAAGGGCTCTGAAAGGAATTATTATCCTTTGCCAATAGTAATCCACCGTTTGAATGGACTTAAAATAAATACGTGGTCCAGAGGCCTAAAATATAATATGGCATAGAAAGAAAAATAATTTCCAAGGCCTATGTTTAATTGATGTATTCATTCTAAAATACATATGCTTATTGAGGGAGATTTGATGGTATATCAACGGTTTGCACAATGTTCATTTATCCTAGTTGCGTTTTCATTGTCATGACTCTATTGGTTTGTAGAATCATCAACATGCTAGGCTTGTATGCATTGTGTCTATTTGTTCATTGAGTTCATCTTATACTGTCACATGAGGTTATATTCAAATGTGATGAAGTTCGCAATCAATTGAGAACTCCGTGAACATATTTTAAGTGATTGGGCCAAATTTAAATGTTACTAGTTCACACCCCTACACTTTCGTTTCCATATGATATATTTTTTCCATACGAGTGTGAAAATCTTATCTTATTTTATGTCATTTGTGTGTTTATATCTATCTATCTATCTATCTATCTATCTATCTATCTATCAATCTATCTATCTCTCTCTCTCTCTCTCTCTCTCTCTCTCTCTCTCTCTATATATATATATATATATATATATATATATATATATATATATATATATATATGTGTGTGTGTGTGTGTGCATGTGCGTCTTTGTTATATATAGAGTATGTACATATATGATATTTTATTTGGTCTTTCTCTTGCTTTCTAGTCCATATATGCTTTAATTCATAATTGGTATCCATCTTGTTGCATTCTTTGTTGATATCTCATGCTTAATACTTTATGTAACATATTGGTATCATTTTCTTGCATCTTAGTTGGTATCCGGTATTATTTGTTGGATTATTTGTGATTTAGTTTCCCATGTGCTTTAATGTTCTCATCACTTTATGCATAATTGCTTATCCAATTTTTTTTTAGTCCTTGTTTAGTTTAAGGGTAATATACTTTATTTAGGGAAGATAAGTTAATTTTTAATTCTTTAGCCTTTGTCTATTCCTGAACAAAAAGGGGGAGAATGATAGGGGGGAAATGGTATCTAATCATATTATAATCGTATCTTAGTTTGGGGGAGATTTAACTTAGGGGGAGTCGCTATCTTCTTAGGTTGATTATGGTTGATAAATGGGGAGAATTAATTTAGGGGGAGTCTTTATTTATATTGCATTTAATATTTTGATATTCGATATGCGTTTAATGTGTTTGCTTAAGTGTGCAGGAATTCTATTCTAAGTGGAAAGTTTCATCGGCAAAGATTTTGATCCTTGGGTTGTTTGAGTCAAGCAATGTATTTTTATTTCGTATGGCACATTTTTGTCACTCTAGTAGAGCTTGACGGCCCTTTAGGATTTTTGTTTGGTTTTTATCCCAGAATAGGCAAAGGGGGAGATTTGTAAGGACACAAATTTCCAATTGAGTGCTTTGTAGTTTTCGCTCAATTCTGGATAAAAACGTTTGAGTCATAGGATAGAGTTATTGATCATCCTTTAAGACTATGACACACTAAAGTTGAAGACGCAACGGCCAAGATTTTAAAGCTTCAACAAATGTCGAGTTATTGTGCCTCGTTTCTTCGTCGTCAACAATGTTCCGTTTACTCCTAAGGTATGAATGCATTTTAATTATATAGGAGCTTGGAATATTTTATATTGGGTGAACTTTTATTTAAAATTGTTGTTTATTTTCAGAAAGATTTTATTAAAACTTTAAAATAAAGTATATAGAGTTTCTGGGCTATAACTAAAATTTTCAAACTTTTCGGAAGTTTGTTCTAAATGTCGTTCGAACGAGTTTGTCATTCGAACGGGTTTGCCAACGAGTTCCCATATTGGCCACAAGAATGTTGTTCGAAGTGTTTTTTGAACGAACATGCTGTTCGAAAGAGATTTCTAACGAGATTTCTAACGAGTTCACACTGGATCTCCGTTAGAAACCACATTCGAACGAGACTTCGTTCGAACAATTGGCAGTTTTGATCAGTTTTTTGGCAGTTTTGATCAGTTTTTCCTGCTTTTCGACTTTATTTCCCCACAAACTTTTTACAGAATATCTAAGTACGTGAACCATGTTTTCTAACTTAACTTTTTAATACAACTCCAACTCCTAGAGGGAGTTTTGAGAGCTCAACTTTCCAAGAAACGTTTCATTGTTTAAAGTGTTAACTTTTCAAGAAAATCTTCCAAAAACACTTTTGTTTTCACCCATTGTGTATTATACAAAGCTTCCATATATATATACTTTGGTTAGAGTGTTTGGCTCCGGTTTATCTCTACATTCGTTTGAAGAGAAGTTTGGGTTTCCTTCTATATCCCACAAAGAAGAAGTTTGTTTTCCTGAGTCATTCTCATATGGTGAAAGGCACCATGTGTGGTTGACGGTGTACCTATTGTCTCGTCGGCGGATTTCGAGATCGCGGTGGAGTTTCGGGTTGTCTACTGGACGGAGGTGTTTACAAGAAGATGCATCAAGGCTTGAAAGGGTTCGAGTCGAGGAAGTAATTCATCTGTCTTGTAATTTGTAAATCCATAGTTAGTGGACTTAAGTCTAGGATCGTCCGAGATTTTTTCAGTTGTGGATTTTTCCTTATACATCGCGGCGTTGTCATTTATTGTTTATTTTATCTTGTTATACTCACCTAGAACACATGCTTAGGTAACAAGTTAAAATTTGGTTTAATCACTTCTTACTTAATTCGGTGCTAAATTAATTTTTGGGTAATGTGTATTTAATTCAAGTCATGAATTTTATTTGTTAAAATTTCGTTTGGTCTAATTTGAGTAAAATTGAAAAATGTGACTTAGGCAAATTTCTAGGAGTTGGGTTAGTTAATTGTGTTTAAGTGAAATTAACATAAGTGTTTCTTTAAATTTAATTTCACGTTATTTAATTTTAATTTGAGAAAAATTGCAATTGGTTATCTTTGTTAAATTTAAGAAATTTTTGAAACATTCTAGCAAACATAGCCATGTTTTCCGAGTAACTATCAATTTCACTATATACTACTTATTTTTCCTCTTTTCGGGCTTTTAAAGCAACGCCCTTTTCTATTTTCTTTTCATTTTTAGAAGGAAACATGTCATGTTCATAGGTTTGTAAATCACCTACAAGGTCTTCTAATTTCGTAGACGCTAAAGATGGTAAAGAATTTAAAACGTTCACTTTTGGAATAAATCTATTAGGAAGCGACCTTAATTTTTCTTTACTACTCGGTTGTCTGGTATTTTCTCTCCCAAATTAAAGGATGAATTAACAATATCGGAAATTCTAGCATAAAATTCATCAAAGGTTTCTTTATCGTTCATTTTGATGGTTTCAGATTGAGTGGTGAAGCTTTTATGACACTAGTACCTTCATGAGTGAGTTGTAAAATATCCCCAGATTCTTTATCGGCTTCACACGTCATAATGCGACGGAATTCATCTGGTGTGACTGCGCTAAACAAGGCCTTTTAACCACGGGAATTAAAATTTTAAAGTTTAAACTCATTCTCACTCCATCTATCGACCGAGTTGGGAACACGTTCATTATCTACTAAATGAGTTGGTGGAAACCACCCATTGACTAAAGATAACAAAATCCTCTCGTCGATAGATTTATGTGCCGATTTCATACACGCTTTCCAGTACGCGTAATTAGAACCATCGAAAATAGGAAATTTAGAAAATGGGGAAAATTCCATTTTAGCCAAAAGTATTTAAAGAATCTTTAACAAAATAATTTATCATTTTGTCTCTGATACCAATTTGAAAGTGCGATAGGCCCCCAATTTTGACAAAATTCTTTTGATTCTTCAAAAAGATAATTTCCTTTTTAGATGCGGAAGCGTGAGATGATGGTTCAAATTAAAACAACTTAACAAATTTCAATTTTTCTCAAATTAAAATTGAACAACGTGAAATTAAATTTAAACACTTACTTATGTTAATTTCACTTAAACACAATTAATTAACCCAGGTCCTAGAAATTTGCCTAAGTCATATTTTTCAATTTTACTCAAATTAGCCCAAACCAAATTTTAACAAATTAAATTCATGACTTGAATTAACGACACATTACCCAAAAATTAATTTAGCACCAAATTAAGTAAGTAGTGATTAAACCAAATTTTATCTTATTCCCTAAGCATGCGTTATATGTGAGTATATCAAGATAAAATAAATAATAAATCACTACGCCGCGATGTACGAGGAAAAACCCACAACGGGAAAAAACCTCGGATGGCTCTAGCCTTAAGTCCAATAAGTATGGATTTACAAATTACAAGACAAATGACTTACTTCCTCGACTCGACCCCTTTCAAGCCTTGACGTGTCTTCTTATAAACACCACCGCCTAGTAGACAACCCCGGAGCTCCACCGTGATCTCGAAATCCACCGACGAGACAATAGGTACATCGCCAACCACACATGGTGCCTTTCACCATGTGAGAGTGCCGCAGCAAAACAAACTTCTTCTTCTTTGTGGGATTTAGAAGGAAACCCAAACTTCTCTTCAAATGGATGTAGAGATAAACCGGTGCCAACACTGCAAACAAAGTATATATATATATATATATATATATGGAAGCTTGGTATAATACACAATGGGTGAATACAAAAGTATTTTTGAAAGATTTTCTTGAAAAGTTAACACTTTGAACAATGAACTTTTTCTTGGAAAGTTGAACTCTCAAAACTCTCTCTAGGAGTTGGAATTGTATGAAAAAGTTAAGTTAGAAAACTTGGTTCCCGTACTTAGATATTCTGAAAAAAGTTAGTGGGGAAAGGAAGTGGGAAAGTAGGAAAAAACTTCCCAAAACTGTTCCCGCCAAAACTCGTTCGAACGACATTTTTATTCGAACGAAGTGTCTTTCGAACGAGGTTTCTAACGAAGTTCCAGTGTGAACTCGTTAGAAATCTCGTTGGAAATCTCGTTTGAACAACACTTCGAATGACATTCTAGTGGCCAATATGGGAACTCGTTGGCAAACTCGTTCGAACGATGTTATTGTTTGAACGACAAACTCATTTGAACGACATTTCGAACGAACTTCCAAAAATTGTAAAGTTTCCAGAAAGTTCGAACGACTCTATATACTTTATTTTAAAGTTTTAATATAATCTTTTTGAAAATAAACAACGGTTTTAAATAAAAGTTCACCCAATATAAAATGTTCCAATAATCTATATATATTAAAATGCATTCATACCTTAGGGGTAAACGGAACATTGTTGATGACGTAGAAACGAGGCACAATAAAATCGGCATTCGATGAAGCTTTAATATTTTGGCCGCTACGTCTTCAACTTTAGTGTGTCATTGTCTTGAAGGATGATCAATAACATTATCATATGACTCAAACGTTTTGTCCAGAATTGAGCCAAAACTATAAAGGACTCAATTGGAAATTTGTGTCCTTACATATATACATGCATATATATACTAGACCCTATTTCAGGTGATAACTTACACAAGTAAATCATATCTCCGAACAGCAAACACAAAGTCTCACCATACTATATACTATACCTCAAACATCCGAGCATAAATATCACTAACGTCTCGTATGTTACATATTTATCTCAAGCTCAGATCCACACTGTCAGCATGGCTATCATATAGGTATTCTAGATTACCCCACAAATTTCAATTTAATTCTTCTCAATACTGCTCCTCCCATTAACTTGTGCTGTAAAACTTTTCTCAGTGATTCCTTCACAGACTACATGGATCCACTAGCCCTATATGTCTCAATAACTCTTCATTTAAAGTGTTTCCTCTACACGTTTAATAATTTAACATTTAAAACCGATGCACTAACATCTAAAAATGTCTCACTAGTCCCAATGTTTATTAAGGTACATTGATGTAACATCCCGCAACGAAACTCAAAAGAACTTTCCACAATGCATTATCCCTTAGCACCGTCGATCATCGAAATTCATCGGTCCAAAGCACATAACTAAGATATTATAAATTCTATCGTCCGACTCATTAATGAAATCTTTTGTGCCTATGTCTCTCAAGGTGTCACGTGATATGATGCTCTCACTATCACTAAGTTCCGAGCACGTAAACAACAATGAGTTAAATCTCTCCACTTGACGGTAAAGTCGATATATCCTGAATCACATCAGTAAAGGTCCCTATGCATCGGGATCCAATATAAATAGACAATTGTACCCTCTGAAGTCTACTTAATAAAAATATAGTCGCGAACCTCGAACCTCTTTGAAGTGAGACATCACAAAAATATACATCCTGCCCCTGAATAGAAAAATCGATAGTCTTGCAGTAACTGCCCACTATCACTTAAAAGTTGGTACCCAGGATAAAACCATACCTTGAATATCACCTCTCTAAATAATTTATCCTCATAAAATATATTCACTTAGTGTCCACACCTGCTCCCCCTGTACATGGAACTAATGAGAGCCCCGCTAACTCAATGTTACATATATACAACTATTATAATATTAACGATACCTCTACTAAACCCATTTCACACGCGAATCTTGTACTAACAAACTCCTACGATTCGCTCGTGTCACATGAAACAAACCCTAATCACCCCAGGATAGAAATAATACATTCAAATGGTTCTTGGACATAACTCCCCCAACCCAACTGAACCAAAAACTTCTTATAATTGTTTCCCCTACTGGGAATCCCATTCCTATCCCCCAATTCACTACGGATGATATCTACACATGTGTTCCTACTTTTTACACATAAGACACCACTCTATTTAAACATCTAATGAGAGGATTTGCGGTCGAACCGCACCCCAACTTCTTTATTATTCATAGTATCTCTCCATAGTTATGGTGACTATCTCCCATCACTACAACACCGCTCCTCTGATCCAAAAAATTTGCCCAACATTTTAATCATGGTTGCCACTGTACACCACCCTACACAATTGCCTTTGGGTCTTCTCCTTCCATTGACATGGTGAATTATATCGTGGTTAACATTCACAGAATATTCCATGGCTTCTTCTGAGCCTCTTCCCCTACAGGCCTTGTAATGGCCCTCGTTGGTCGTCCAAAATTTGTCCGGTGTACAAAGACCAACCGAAATCATATATGAATTGCATCAACTATACTTAATATCCAGAGAACGTAAGTCTCTTACATAGAGGAATACAACAATATTATAGTAAGGCTCTATATCAAAAAACGCTACACTGAAACGTAGTAAGCCGCAAAGATCCTAAGGACTCTAGAACCTAATGCTCTGATACCATCTATGACACCCTGCCTAGTAAAATACCAGTTGGACTGCCCGTGATTAAAATAAAACACTGTTCTCTTATGTATCATTCTTAGCATCACTATCGAAAACTTTTTAAAGTTACTAACTGCCTAGTAATTTAATTAGACTAGTGCTAAATTTTATCTTTAATTAATTAACAACATGTGAAAATAAATAATAATTAAACCATCAACACAAACTGATAGCTTAATCCAACACAGATGAATAATATAAATTGAAATGACCGAATCAACTATTGGTTCAATAATAAAATATAACAGTAACTAAAACCATAACCTGGATACACAAGGTTAAATAAATAAACTGAATACAAAGTCTGAGGCTGACGTGCCCAAATGAGTACTAAAGTAAAGAATCCTACACTAATGAACATGACGTCTATAGCAAAGTCCTGCAAATTCCACATGAACTGCAGCTTCGCATCCCTAAATAGAATCCTCAAATTGGGCATCCCAGTGACTGGACAACTAAAAGGTTTTGAAAAAGATTTTGACATGGGTAAGAGCAAAAATAAAATAGTTTTGAAATATTTAGCAACCAGTTAAATTGCAATAATTAAATATTCATGCGCATTATTCATATTTAAGGTAGTGTCACGCTCACTTCAGGTATAACTCACCCCTCATCTAATGTGCACATGTAACGCTTGCCTCCTAAACTTCCTACTTAAGCTACCCCACCTAACTAGCCATATCAGACCTCTTTCCACCACACTACTCCAACCCGAGTATTCTTCCTTTGATTATCAAGTTATCTACTCATTAACTTATTAATCTGTTCCGCTATATTAAATCATATAAGGTTCACACTAGTTATATAGGAAACCCAATTTTAATTCATATAACTTTCATGCTAGTTATATAAGAAACCACTTTTTAAATCAAATAACTTTCACTATAGTAATATAGAGAATTCATTCAAATTTATTTATTAATCCCATGTATAATTATCTACTCATATTACATACGTACTAGTATACTACAACATTCACACACATGTCAAGTATATATCCATCCTCCAAGGTAAGGACTCACCGGATGTTTTCTCTAAAATGTTATCACCCCAGGTATATTCAATCCACCCAGATACCTAGAGACGGTTAAATCACCGAATTAGAAAAATTCAAATAAGCATAGCGGAGGCGGTCAAAGTTCCCCGGGTGTGAGACAGAATCACACCCTCGACGTCCTACCCAGAAAAGAATCACAGCATATAAATACTCGACGCAATGACCTGGGGATTATACTCTCCCTGCTCCTCAAGCTAGGGGATTCACCCACATTGTGCAACCTCCTATGGAAGAATTAGACGGCTATGTATTCCAATAAATATCATTTTCACTGATATCTATAGAGAACACAAATATATATGTATACTTTCACACAAAAACGTGTACATATATTTAATAAAGTCTAGTGAACGCGTGCCTAACACCCACAGCACTAGCCCAAATATATACCCAAGTCTATATCCTGACTTGTAATTTAATTAATTTCACATTAATTATAATTTTCATTTTTAGTTGTGTCGTCAATCTACAATATCCAGACCCACTCATTTGGTCCTGATCTCCACCCTTCAGAACGTATTACACCAAGTCCTAATATTTGGTAAAACACCCTGTATTAAATTTAATATTCTTTAACTTATTATATATCTCTATAATAAATTAAACTGACTTCCTCGTGTCTAACTCCCATAGCACTTAGCCTAAAAATATCCAAGTTAAAACCCTGACCCTTAATATAATTAATTTCACCTCAATAAATTTTATCGAAGAGGTGTCACTCAACCATAACGCCCGGACTCCCTAACATAGTCTCCACTTTAACCTTTTGAATTTACTTAACCCAATTCAAATTATTTATTTTGACACACTATCTAATTAAATATTTTTGAAAACCCCTTTTTCCAAGGCTTTAAATATTTTAACTAAGTAAAGATTTTTCCCTTACTTCTTTCCCCTTAACTATTTTGTACGCTAGCTGAGTCAAGAATTGAGCATAACAAAACTCAAGGCTAAAAACAATGAAATTGGTCAAGGCCAAAAAAAATCCCCACCACCTTAAACCAAAAAAAATAAAATTGGGCTAGTTTTAGTAGCGTCGTTCGAACAACGCCAAAAGTCGTTCAAACAACCTGCGGGGTTTACCGTTCATCTTCCTCCTTTGATCATCAATTCTTAATTTACTCCACTAATTTACATGTTGGGTACTCACGATTTTACCACACCCGTCTATTCAAAATTTAACTTCAAACTCTAAAATTTCTCAATTAAATATGATGATCCTACGAATAAAATCATATATAGACTCTTTTGATTAAAAAAAAATCAATTTCAGCTTTAATCCCCATACACTACCAAATTCGTAAACACCTATTTTTTGCGATAATCCACCAAAAAACGAACATGATTTACACCAACCAGGATATGAATTGTAAATACTTCAAATTAAATGAAATAATGTTTAACTACTTGCCCGCATAAATTAATAGGGTCTTAATTCCTTTGATGTAAACAAACATTTGACGAATAACACTTCAATTTCTTCTAGGTTTGGCTCTCCAAATGTCTTCCAATTTATCTCTCTTTTTTCCCTCTGCACAACTATGGTTTTCTAATTGTGTTATGTCTACAACGAACTCCCTAGTGTAGGTTTTGTATCACTAATACCGAAATTAAGCATATGGGCCAGGCCCAAATGACCCAAACACCTTCGTGTGAGCCGGGTTATACCTAAAAATGCCCCGAGACCCAATTTCTACCCCGAATACTCTTTTCTAACTATCTCGACCTATTCAGAATCAACCGTGCACTCAGAATCTCCATCCCAGTCACTTACTAAAATTCTCTAATCTAGACCTCCAATTACGACATGTGAAATTTTAAAAATTAACTCAAATTAAATAAATCTTAATTCACCAATTTAATTAAATCCTTTATGACCACATTAGTTGAATTTTCTATCCTTAGGATTACGGGGTGTTATAATATCCCCCCTAATGCTATGAATGTAAAGAGAGAATCACGAAAATCATGGTAATGTAAAAACATATGAAGCATGTGAAACATGATGGGAGTAAGAGTATCAGAATTAGATATTATGAAATAAAGTGGGAATGAAGTGGAATATATGATTAAATACGATAATGTACGATAAGAATAAAAAACTTCCAAAAGTACCCTGGAAAGATACATGAGAGATAAAAGAAGATTATACATCTCAACAAAAATAAGACCGAATACATAAGAAAAGTGGTATAACTTTAATAAGAAAGTATGTACATCATCGAGATTAATAGGTCTACCACAAGCAACATAAATCATCATAATGAATATATCAAAACATATCACAATCTTACAAAATATTGTTAGCAAAATGAAGCATCAAATACTAGAAAAACTAAACACTAAAGTTTCCCAATGGACGTAAAGGTACAAGGAGACGAAACGTGAATACTGTATGACTAGCAATACATTATCATGATAAGTGTAAACATAACTGACTAAACCAATCAGATGACATATATATCCAACCAGACCTAGAAAATAATTGATATGTATAAACCTTGATCGAAGTACTTCAAGAAATGATCAACATCACATATAAAAAATGAACTACCTACGTAATGTAAATCATAACAAATGATAGACAATAAACATTTTAAACATCACACGTAGAGTAGTAATGATAAAAACTATCTTCCACAACACTTTATAAAGTTTTGAGAACACACATGAGAAAAATAGATAACTTTAGATACATGGAGACCATGAAGGTGTACAACTGACAAGGCGACAAGTCTGATCACAAGATGAAAAATATAAATTTTAAAGTAGCAGAAACAAACTGGCAACAAAGGGCACAAAGTCTGCCCAGATGGATCAAAACTAGATCGTCTGAATGGATTAAGGAAAAAACAATCCTTAACAGAACCTGCCACCCTGAGAACATGGAAAAATTCAAAATGGCCAAACAGTTTTGTCCAAAACCCAGTGGATATAAAAATGAAGATGGCGTCGAAGTCTTGTCCTTCCAAACCATCTTTAACATATTAGACTACATCTTTATTAATCCTTTAAAAAATATACACCCTTAATCTCATCTAATCAAATGAACTTCTTTTCTTAAACAAAACTAAACAAAACCAACAATAACCTAAACAAGATAAAAATAGGAAAGGTACGCTCAACACCTTAAAATCAACTAAATAACCCAAATATTAGGGATCCATATATGGGAAAGAATTTTTTTTTTCCCTTTAATCTTCGATTAATAATACAATCGAATGTATAAAAGAAAAAAATTGGGTTTTCTCATAACCAAACATAGGGTTTCAAATTTTTGAGTATGAGGGGTTGCATTCTTTGGATATCTAAAATATTGCTTGGATGTTCTATAATGCTTGAAACTTGTATTACATGATCGCCCAAAGCCAGGTAGGTGTGTGGGAATCTTTGAAGAAGAAAACTCTTGATTTTATGTGAGATATAATCCTCTCTCTTTGCCTTTTCACAAAAATGTGATTAGTGATTCATCTCCCATTTTTCAAACCCTGATATTGAATTATATACCTTAAGACACCAACTTAAATCGATACATAAAATTTTAAGTGCTAGGGTCAGAACACGATAGTTTTTTTTGAAAATGTGGTCTTAATTACTTGGTTTCGTTGAATATACTAGGGACCCAAGGAAAATAATTAAATTGGATTCTAAATAAATACTCAAAAATTCCAAATTCCAAATTACATAATTTATTTTCATTATTTATTTAGTCATAATTAATTGCACTAAATAATTCTGATTGCACTTTAATTTAAATAACTCAAAAATCCCTCGAACAAAATTAGGTCTTATTCACAAAGATGGCTATTTTATATAATTTGATTCCCCAAATTAATCTTCTAATACCTGCTTGGTCAAATAAATTTCCCACTAATATAAAAAACCAACATCTAATAAATTCTTTTATTCTCAGATTTAACTTATTTTTCTACTCCGCCGGATTATAAAATAATCCAATGATCAGGTTTAACTTGTGGAAAAAAATCTTTTAAGTCTACCAAGGAGGTATCGCACTCTAAGGTATCCTCGGGATGTGAATTTCGCAAAATTATGATCCAAGACCTATTCACACAATTGTTACCTATTATGTGAGGCTCTATTGACCTCATTTAAATTCATATGCACCCATAGCAATCAAAAAACATTTGTGAAATTATTCCAATCCTCACAATTCTCGAGATTAAGAATTTATTAACCTTTCTCAAATGGTGTGAGATTACCTAAGTCTAACCAAGATGAAACTTAGACTTAAAACTCATGGGTTGCCTTGCTCAATGCATTCCTAGATGTACCGATCACAATCGTCTTTCAAACTATCATATAAGTTCTCAAACCATCAGACAAGTTACAATAGTTTGAGGTAAACCACTAGGATTGTATCACAACCATTCCAAACCGATATCAATCCATTATCCAGGTTGTTAACTGTTCAATTATTATAGAATCAATTCTGATCTCAAGTGATTAAGTTGAACGCAACTCAGAAAAATTCCTACTAGGCACGATTGAACGATGTTTTAAATAATTATTTAAATAACATAGTTCTCACAAATATGTTTCTTTTTTTTAAATTAGTAAGGCAATTCTTTTATTAATCAAAATAAAATGTCATAACATGGTTTTCAAAATAAAACCCCCACACCAAATAAGTAAAATTCTCAAATGCATAATACAGAAGATGGAATCAAAATTTAATTGAAAAATGAAATCAAATGATCCAAGCCAAACATTCAAACCACGAGATATCATTCTATTTAAAGGTAAAACGTATGGGGTTTATATACACCAATAAATGGTTTGTACTCTCCAAAACCAAATATCAACTTTTACCTTTTATTAAGCATTAAAAATTGTCAAGATGATTAAACATGTAGAATTTATCCAATCACATTTAAAATCGCTGTAATTCACAACAAAATCGACTTAGCATGTGATGTTATACATATTAGCGTGAATGTTTCAAAGAACAAAATTAATCACAAGTGATTTAAATATCAATGATTGAAATCATGAGCAAACTAGTCATCAAAAGCACAAAATCTTGGAATGGACTAGGAAAGAACTTTCCATCCACTTCATAATCTCCACCAAGCATGTCTTGTATAAATATTTTAATGCCAAACTAAAATATCCATTAATTTGAAATTATGCTAAAATCGTAGCTTATTTCTAATGTCGATTAATCACTTGCTTGTGGGTATTTTCAAAATATTGGATTTTGTCATTGATTGGTTTTTATCACACACATTATAAGACACCTGCCTAGAGATACTTAATTTTAAAGTGGGAATTATCACTCTAATGGCAAGCCTTACCACCCTAAGTTTTTATCACACACATTAACCAATGCACAAACAGGGTCCTTTTTCAATTCCAAAAAATATGAATACATAGAGCACTCAAAATAAAAATAAAAAAGTGGTCCATGGTTACTTTACACAAAAGCCGTAAGATGATAATAGAAAATTATATAAACTCAATAATCATAATAACTCTCATTAAACTACCAAAACTAGGATGATAGTGCCATCTAGTTATATACAAGCTAGGAATCCGTAATACACTTGGAAAAGGTTAATTTTCATGGTATTTTTAAAAACTTGTTTATATGAACCACATAAACACATTAAAATCCAACTATCCAATTCTATTTTCTATGTAATATTTATCCATTGATATTTATCATAGCTAAGAACAAATCAAAAATAAAATAAATAAAATTCTTTCTGGATTTTTCATGTATTTACCAAAAAGTGAGTCAAAGTATGTACAAAAGCATATAAATGCTAAAGTATGATACAACCAATTTTCATAATAATAACAAACATACTCTAATAGAAACATAAATAAACTCAATATTTTTGTATTTTTCTCAAAATAAATAGATAAGAACAAATCAATAGATGCAAAATTCATGTATATACAACATTATTGCAACCTCTCACACAAAAAATCCCAAACAAACAAATAAAACACTATCCCAAGCTAAGAACAAAGACACTCCTAGATGAGCACAAGAATAAATCATACAAACCAATCTCTCCAATGCAATAACTAACAATAACATAGTGTATGATACGATATAGAACATGAGAAAAGAATATCCTAGCTATGAAAAAAAACTAGAAACTCAAGTGGGAGGAGAAACCTTTATGGTATCAATGAGAATTGGAATAACACTTGAGAATGAATCGTTCATAGAGGTGGACTACAACATACTAATAAATAAATCAATTTCCCGCTTTCAAACATCCATTGACTTGGGATTCTTGGGTTTAGTGAGAACCTTGTCAGAACATGATTAAAGTTCACATTACCTGTATTTTTATTACTTTCATTTTTCACAAAATTTTGTCTCACCCAAAATCTCGTATTTCAATGTAAGTGAGTAGTATCATAGGGAAATTTTCTTTAAAAAAAATATTCTCCATGTGGTTTAAAGATGTTATTTCTCTCAAAATTCTCTTTCTTTTTAAAATCTTGTGAACAGTCCATAGTCAACAATGTGAATTTGGTGATAAGAAAATTCATATCATTCTTTATGACATGAAGGAAATCATGATCATGTTAAAATGAAGCAATGTGGGAATTTCTAAACATGATGGTTAACCAACGTGAAATTTAGGAATAATTCTAGACTTTCATTGGATACTAAAAAACTTACACCAAAATTTCCTCTAATAACCTTGTTATGAAAAAAAAATCTGCAAGTGTAGTGTTAGGATGATATTTCCACACTCTGTTGACCTTTTTTTAAAATAATGACCTTTGAAATCATTTTTGTTATTTCCTTTTTTGTTCAGAACACTTGAGGGAACAAACACATTATTCCTTTAATTTTAGTTTTTTCTAATTCCCATTCACGAAGGACCAAATCGTTTTTATTGGTTCATATGTTGAAAATATTTTCACAATGGTAGTATTAAACTGTGAAGGACAAGGCATAAATTTGTAAAAGCCAACACCACACTTCTCATTTTTAACTGAGTCATTTCCAAAAACAGTTTGTCAAGATTCTTTGAATGATATCCAAGATCAAATTTAACTTTATGGCAAGATTAATTCATCTTCAACATAAAATATTTTATCCCCAAAATCCCAATTGGATACTTCACATGTTTTATGTTCATTTTTCACATTTTCAAGTGTCAATAACAAGTCATTTTTGTTCTTTCAAGAAACTAAAATTTTTAAAATCACTTTCACTTTTAATTTTATATTTTCAAAATATTATTTTATATTTTCAAATTGTAAATATCTTTCTTTAAATCATAAGTCATGTCCAATAGATGAATTTTATTTTTTCCAACGTGTTTAAACCTTACTCTTAAAGCGTCTCTTTGAGTGAAAAGTTGGCTAGAACCATTAAGTTTCTCAATCAAGGAAGCCATTTCATTTTCAAATACCTTGATTTTAGTAGCTAATTTGTAATTCTTTCCTCATTTGAAACACTTTTTCAAGAGCTTGTGATATTATGAACTTAAAAATTCTCCATATTCATCATCATAACAATCATGTACATGAAAATTCAAACTTCAAACCTTAGATTTTTATGAGAAGAAAAAATACGATTCTCCTCCATTTTGGAAATAAAACATCTTAATCGATTTATACTCGTACAAGGCCTATCATTAGATGGATTAGTATAATTAAGATAAAAAAAGGTGACATTTAAAAAACTATAGTCACTTCAAAACAATGATCAACGGGATAAGAATACTCTATAAAGGTAACTTCTTTACAAATGTAGGTTTTTGTAACAACCCAAGACTTTCAAAACAGTAATTATTTTATTTGGGAGAAATAAATAATCTTTTATTGGAGAATAATTAAAATTGGCAATTGAGGTCAAAATTTAGAGTCGTCAAAAAGTGTCTCGAATGGAAATTCTGAGGGTACCATTGTGTCCGGAAGGGTCGATAAAGTCAAAATGACTATACTTGGGGTCTATTTGGGTTCGAAAATAAATTAGGACCGTTTGACTCGAATTAAAGTTACGGGGTCATTTAAAGTGTGTATTATCATTTAAAGATGTGTACATTGGGAGACAAGGCTTAAAAAGCCTACGGGAGATATTTATCCAAAAGAGAGAAAGAGAAAGAGGAAGAAAGAAAGAAGAAGAAAAGAAAGGAAAAAAAGGAGAGAGAAAGAGGATTTCCGGGCAAATACGCGATTTCAAGGCGGATTCAGACCCTACGAACCCGAGGCAAGTGATTAAACTTGCTAAATAATTGTTGTGTACCATTTATTGCATGATTTGTGGATTGATTTTTGGGTTTTAGGTTTAGTTTATTAAAACCTAACTTTTGGTATAATCTTAGATTTAATAGGTAGATCTTAGATTTGATGATAGAAATTTGTTAATATGTATTCTAGAATGATTATCAATGTTATATATGTGATTCGGCTGAATAGAAATGGAGAGAAAACCATTTATATGAATTTTGGGATTTTTGGCTTACTAAAGTAGCCATTTTCGAGCCTCCAGGTAGGCCGAATCGATTCGAAAATATGCAGGTGCCCAGGTCTGAGTGACCGAATCGATTCGGACTCCATCCGAATCGATTCGTCCTGAGACAGAGTCCCAGGTCTGATGACACGAATTGATTCGCCTTCCTGGCCGAATCAATTCGCTTGGCCGAATCGATTTGGAATAGGCCCGAATCGATTCGAAAACAGGGCTTTTGGGGGAAAGTTTTTCTAGGGAGAATTTCTTTGCATTTTGTTTGAGGTTATCGATTGGGGATCTCTATAGGAGATGTTTGGAGTATGTTCGGGAGACTTTTAGTGAGTTTCCCTTATAAGAAAGTTTGGAGTCATTTTGACTAAATTTGAGGAATACCGATTAGAGATTTTGGTATTTTTCTAAGTGGGGAAGCCCACCTTTACTTGGGGTTTTATTTGGAGATGATAACAACTTCACGATGTGAAAATGAGGTTAACTTAGAGATGCCAGATCTTAGGATCCATTCCCAAAAATGGAATAACTTTAACGGTTCATAAACTGAATTGAACCCTATAAGGGATGGAGAATCATAAATGTTAATTGATGTGCATACGGATATAGAAATATCCTTAGTGATGATTGATTTGGGAGATATCTCACACAATGAGAAATGCTAATTGAGGGGCATTAGGATATAAAATATCCTGAACTTAAATTGAATTAAAAGACAATTCATACTAGAAGCGACAAGAGAGCTTCAAGCGAGAATTAGTACATCATATACTAAGTGGGGTTAATGTGTGAGGTTAGGCGTTAGTATATCTTGAGAGAAATATACTAAACAAATGATGTTAATCAAATTGCGCCTAAGAGAGTATAATGAAAATGAATATGATGTTTCAGGTATACCTTATATAATGGTATATTTTTAGTATGTGGGATGTATGTATACCTTATATGATGGTGTATATACATGTTAAGCATACCCCCTCCTTACTATCATTGGGAAGTTTCGTGCGTAGAGGGTGAGCATTCTGACTAGAAAAGCAGGATGTGGATATTCCCCAGGTCATAGTCGTCCTTTGTGGTCAGCAAATGACATTTCTGATATATATATATCTATTTATTTTGGGGTTGAGAGGTTGGGGGTATGTGACACTCTCACTTGCCGGTTAGGAACTATGACCGCTTCTCGGGACGTTGTGTGCGTGAGTTGATCACGAGGTGGGTGTCATTGAACCCCACCAGGTGGCCCCAGTTTGCTACGTATATGGGTTAATGGAAGATGATAGCATGTGAGCCTGCATCCTTCGAGTTATAGCTCGGTTGGATGGTTATTATTGCTTGTGTTTGTATTTGGGTGTCAAGGGCATAATGGACCTCCACGACCTACATTGCCAGGATTAGGGTATCGGGGGGGTTCCTTGTTTGGATTTCACTTCGGCGAGATGTCCCACGCACGAACCGCAGTGTAATGTTGTAACTTGGGGATAAGTTTAGTCCTTAATGCTCATCATTATATATATACATATATATCACCTATCCCGACAATCGACAGTGCCAGGAGTAGTGTAACGGGGGGATTCCTTGTTTGGATTTCGCTTCGGCGAGACGTCCCACGCATGAAATGCCGTGTACTGTTGAGAATTGGGAATATTAATTAATTAAAATTGGATAATAATCATTTGGGTTACATGCATCTTGCATTGAGGGCATAATAAGCCCCGAGGATTGATACGGTCAGGAGTAGTGCAATGGGGGGGTTCCTTGTTTGGATTTCACTTCGGCGAGATGTCCCACGCATGAAATGCAGTACCGTGTTGATAATAGGGAGGAGTTTAGTTCTTAACTCTTGATGCTAATAACTCATCTATAATAATTATATATATGGTTTCATGCCTTATATGGGCATCACTAGAATATAAATTCTAGTAAATGAGATTGTTAATGTGTTGTGATTATGTGGACATGATTGGATCATGTAACTTTATATGTTAAACAAATGAACACTATAAAGATAACTATAACTATTACATTAAAGTTAATGTATATGACTTATAAATTATGGGAACGAATGTATTGGGAACTAGGTTAGATGATTTTCTTTAAATACTTTATTTGGGTTTAAGTTAGAATCCTCTTACCTAATTAGAATCGGACACCCATTTGGAGACACGTGTATACGCTTAGTGCGCGCTTTAGATGAGAGGTGAGTTGAGTTTTTCTGGAGTGTTCGATTCCAACTAAATCATTTAATAATGCATTTATAATTATTATGCATTTTAATACACTTTCTATAAACTGTTTTTCAAAACTCAGGCTCTGACCCATTTATATTTTCCTCCTCCATGTATATATTGTATTACTTCAGGTGTTCCTCCGCAAGGACGCCTTTGATGTTCATCCATTCAGTATTCGTGGAGCTGTGGCAGTAGCGGACTGTTGCGCACTTTGCTTAGTCGATTCCTATCTTTGTATATCTAAATCAGGATTCAGTTGTATTGAGTTAGTATTCAAGTGTTGTAGATTAATACTTTCATATTTTATTTATCCGATTATTGTACTGTCTGTTACCCGACAGCATATTTGGGTATTTTATTGTTGAGATTTTGTTATACAATGTATTGTACTCTTTCATATTTGGAGCATGCACAGTTCACTCATCATAGTTAGATGTATATTGTTGGTTATGTGCATTATTGGTTTTGTTGTCGTTTTTAAAAAGAAAAGTTTTAAATTTTTGACAATTCCCACTTAATGATTTCGGGTAGTTAGCCATATATTAGTGTTTAGTTGTTGATGTTGAGCCTGTACCATCTGAGATACCTGATTTATGTAGTATAGGGATGGCCACCCGTTATTATTTGGAGCGGTTTGTCACAGGTGGTATCAGAGCATCAGGTTCTAGTGTCTTTAGGATCTGTGTGCGTTGCTACGATCTTCCGTAAGCGTTCTTGATGTAGAGCCCATTCGTCCATATCTTTATGTGATTCAAAAATATTTGAAAGGCGTTCGGATATAATTGTTCTTGTTTCAGATGCCACCGAAGGGAGGTCGTTCAGTCAGGTCAAATAGAGGGAATGTGAAACCCAAAATGCCTCAGAGGAACATGACTACGGATGATGTTGCCAATATAGTGGCACAAGCAGTAACTGCTGCCATTTCTACGATGGCTCAGCAATCTGCAGCTCGAGCAGCCCAACCCCATTTAGGATTGTCTTTATGGGAGAGAGTTAAGGAAGATTTTAGTAAGGGGCATCCTCCCGAGTTTGCAGGGGGAGTTGATGAAATGGCTGCAAGTCAATGGAAAAATATTATTCAGAGGCATCTTTGTATGGTTGAGTGCAGTGAGGTGCAGAAACAATTTCTAGTCACCTTTAGGTTATCGGGTGCAGCTCTTCAATGGTGGGAGTGTGTCACAACATCTGAACAGAGAGATACTTTACCTATGGCAACATTTTGGGAACTTTTTGATCGAAGTTATTTGCTTTCCCCGAACAAAAATTTGGGGATTTTTCAAGGAAATAGGACGGTGGCAAAATACGAGGAAGATTTTTCTCTATGGGCGAGATTAGTACCTAATGAGGTAAATACGAAAGAGAAACGTATATCGAAGTTTGTTCGAGGTTTAGGTTGGAAAATCCAACAACATTTGTTAGAAAGTCCTAAGTTAATGACTTTCATCGAGGTAGTGAATGCGGCACTATTAAAGTGTCATGAATATCGCTTTCGTTCGCAAGAGGGTAAGAACTTTGGTGATTCGAGTTCATCGAGAAATTTTGGCAAGGAGAGTGCCAGTAATGCGAATGCGTGGAAAGAATTTGCGGGTAAGTGTTTCTTTTGTAAAGAAATAGGTCATAAAAAGAGAGATTGTCCTCAAAGTGGTAAAGGACCGCAATTTGATGAAATTTTGGAAGTGCAACCCCTACAACAGATTCGAGGTCGCTTTAGATCGGGGGACTACATTTGGGAGCCCATTGATGAGGATGGGCAATCGGACTATATATGGGTGATGTAAGTTAATTTTTCTTTATAAATAGTATAATTACTACAAAGAGTTTTGGGGATATCGTATGTAAGAAAATTGTGAAAGGGTAGAAATATAGCCCTATTATGTATGTAATGACCTTAAAAAGGGAAATTTTGAGCAAGATATGCTCTTATTATATTATTTTGTAAGAAGGATGGATAGCTTTGCAAGGTGCTCAAAAAGAGCTTTAAACCTTATGGTAAATGTAAGAATGGTAAGGGTGATAAGTAGTAATGATAAAAGCTACTTCTTTTTATATAGTCATGATAGACTATTATAATTGTTGAATTCCAGATATGGATGAGCCTTATAAAAAGGCTATATATATTGAAATGATGTGAGATGTTGTTTAGGTTTGAATGTTGTGATTGTGGTTTATTGGGACGCAGGTAAAATTTTAGCTCATAAGTATGATGATATTTGTGAGCTACATGTTATATAGATGATGATCTAAAAAGACCTTGTGTTGGACATAAGGCATTTTATAGTATATATATATATATAAACCATTTTCAAAGTAAACTATTTTTAAATAAAACCTTTATCGGCCTTCGGGCCGTTTCAAAATGATTTTCATAAAATTAAACTTTTTGAACTCTAGTCCGGATTTAACAAACTCTCAATCCTCGGCGTCGCCTCATAGTAGTGTATTGGGAGGATTCCTAGTTTGGATTTCTCTTTTGCAAGACGTCCCCCGCACGAAATTGGCGATTGTCAGGAATTGAGAGGAGTTATTTCTTTGGACCATTCCAATTTCACTCTAATAAAATTTTAATACTACTTATTGTCGGAATTGTGGAACTTGGAGGCAAATAAAGCCTCATTATGACTGTTGTGAGCATAAAGCTCAAATATTAAGGGTGTATGGGCGCCCTTGTTGGGGAAATTGGATTTATTTAATTCATAATCAACTTAAAATAAAATAAAATAAATTAATTCGTCGTGGGAAGTTAGAAGTTTGGAGATAGGATTAGTGATAATGGGTAGATTAGAAATAGTTGAGCTTTGGGAGAATTAGGCTTACCAAAATTTTGAGGACGAATTTTTTTTAAGTGGGGAAGTTTGTAACAACCCAAGACTTTCGGAACAGTAATTATTTTATTTGGGAGAAATACATAATATTTTATTGGAGAATAATTAAAATTTGCAATTGAGGTCAAAATTTAGAGTCGTCAAAAAGTGTCTCGAATGGAAATTCTGAGGGTACCATTGTGTCCGGAAGGGTCGAGAACGTCAAAATGACTGTACTTGGGGTCTATTTGGGTTCCAAAATAAATTAGGACCGTTTGACTCGAAATAAAGTTACCGGGTCGTTTAAAGTGTGTATTATCATTTAAAGATGTGTACATTGGGAGACAAGGCTTAAAAAGCGTACGGGAGATATTTCTCCAAAAGAGAGAAAGAGAAAGAGGAAGAAAGAAAGAAGAAGAAAAGAAAGGAAAAAAAGGAGAGAGAAAGAGGATTTCCTGGCAAATACGCGATTTCAAGGTGGATTCAGACCCTACGAACCCGAGGCAAGTGATTAAACTTGCTAAATAATTGTTGTGTACCATTTATTGCATGATTTGTGGATTGATTTTTGGGTTTTAGGTTTATTTTATTAAAACCTAACTTTTGGGTATAATCTTAGATTTAATAGGTAGATCTTAGATTTGATGATAGAAATTTGTTAATATGTATTCTAGAATGATTATCAGTGTTATATATGTGATTCGGATGAAGAAAAATGGAGAGAAAACCATTTATATGAATTTTGGGATTTTTGGCTTACTAAAGTAGCCATTTTCGAGCCTCCAGGTAGGCCGAATCGATTCAGCCCCCTAGACGAATCGATTCGGAAATATGCAGGTGCCCAGGTCTGAGTGACCGAATCGATTCGGACTCCAGCCGAATCGATTCGGCCTGAGACAGAGTCCCAGGTCTGATGCCCGAATCGATTCGCCTTCCTAGCCGAATCAATTCGCTGGGCCGAATCGATTCGGAATAGGCCCGAATCGATTCGAAAACAGGGCTTTGGGGGGAAAGTTTTTCTAGGGAGAATTTCTTTGCATTTTGTTCGAGGTTATCAATTGGGGATCTCAATAGGAGATGTTTGGAGTATGTTTGGGAGACTTTTAGTGAGTTTCCCTTATAAGAAAGTTTGGAGTCATTTTGACTAAATTTGAGGAATACCGATTAGAGATTTTGGTATTTTTCTAAGTGGGCAAGCCCACCTTTACTTGGGGTTTTATTTGGAGATGATAACAACTTCACGATGTGAAAATGAGGTTAACTTAGAGATGCCAAATCTTAGGATCCATTCCCAAAAAGGGAATAACTTTAACGGTTCATAAACTGAATTGAACCCTATAAGGGATGGAGAATCATAAATGTTAATTGATGTGCATACGGATATAGAAATATCCTTAGTGATGATTGATTTGGGATATATCTCACACAATGATATATGCTAATTGAGGAGCATTAGGATATAGAATATCCTGAACTTTAATTGAATTAAAAGACAATTCATACTAGAAGCGACAAGAGAGCTTCAATCGAGAATTAGTACATCATATACTAAGCGGGGTTAATGTGTGAGGTTAGGCGTTAGTATATCTTGAGAGAATTATACTAAACAAATGATGTTAATCAAATTGCGCCTAAGAGCGTATAATGAAAATGAATATGATGTTTCAGGTATACCTTATATAATGGTATATCTTTATTATGTGGGATGTATGTATACCTTATATGATGGTGTATATACATGTTAAGCATACCCCCTCCTTGCTATCATTGGGAAGTTTCGTGCATAGAGGGTGAGCATTCTGACTACAAAAGAAAGATGTGAATATTCCCCAGGTCGTAGTCGTCCTTTGTGGTCAGCAAATGACATTTATGATATATATATATATATATATTTATTTTGGGGGTGAGAGGTCGGGGGTATGTGACGCTCTCACTTGCCGGTTAGGAACTATGACCGCTTCCCGGGACGTTGCGTGCGTGAGTTGATCACGAGGTGGGTGTCATTGAACCCCACCAGGTGGCCCCAGTTTGCTACGTATATGGGCTGCTAGAAGATGATAGCATGTGAGCCTGCGTACTTCGAGTTATAGCTCGGTTGGATGGTTATTATTGCTTGTGTTTGTATTTGGGTGTCAAGGGCATAATGTACCTCAACGACCTACATTGCCAGGATTAGTGTATCGGGGGGGTTCCTTGTTTGGATTTCGCTTCGGCGAGACGTCCCACGCACGAACCGTAGTGTAATGTTGGAACTTGGGGATAAGTTTAGTCCTTAATCCTCATCATTGTATATATATATACATATATATAATCTATTCCGACAATCGACAATGCCAGGAGTAGTGTAACGGGGGGGTTCCTTGTTTGGATTTCGCTTCGGCAAGACGTCCCACGCATGAAACGCCGTGTACTGTTGAGAATTGGGAATATTAATTAATTAAAATTGGATAATAATCATTTGGGTTACATGCATCTTGCATTGAGGGCATAATGATCCCCGAGAATTGATACGGTCAGGAGTAGTGTAACGGGGGGGTTCCTTGTTCGGATTTCGCTTCGGCGAGACGTCCCACGCATGAAACGCAGTACCATGTTGAGAATCGAGAGGAGTTTAGTTCTTAACTGTTGATGCTAATAACTCATCTATAATAATTATATATATGGTTTCATGCCTTATATGGGCATCACTAGAATATAAATTCTAGTAAATGAGATTGTTAATGTGTTGTGATGATGTGGACATGATTGGATCATGTAACTTTATATGTTCAATAAATGAACACTATAAAGATAACTATAACTATTACATTAAAGTTAATGTATATGACTTATAAATTATGGGAACGAATGTATTGGGAAATAGGTTAGATGATTTTGCTTAAATACTTTATTTGGGTTTAAGTTAGAATCGTCTTACCTAATTAGAATCGGACACCCATTTGGAGACACGTGCATACGCTTAGTGCGCGCTTTAGATGAGAGGTGAGTTGAATTTTTATGGAGTGTTCGATTCCAACTAAATCATGTAATAATGCATTTATAATTTTTATGCATTTTAATACACTTGCTATAAACTGTTTTTCAAAACTCGGGCTCTGACCCGTTTATATTTTCCTCCTCCATGTATATATTGTATTACTTCAGGTGTTCCTCCGCAAGGACGCCTTTGATGTTCATCCATTTAGTATTTGTGGCGCTGTGGCAGTAGCGGACTGTTGCGGCACTTTGCTTAGTCGATTCCTATCTTTGTATATCTATATGAGGATTCAGTTGTATTGAGTTAGTATTCAAGTGTTGTAGATTAACACTTTCATATTTTATTTATCAGATTATTGTATTGTCTGTTACCCGACAGCATATTCAGGTATTTTATTGTTGAGATTTTTTTGTACAATGTATTGCACTCTCTCATATTTGGAACATGCACAGTTCACTCATCATAGTTAGATGTATATTGTTGGTTATGTGCATTATTGGTTTTGTTGTCGTTGTTAAAAAGAAAAGTTTTAAATTTTTGACAATTCGCACTTAATGATTTCGGGTAGTTAGCCTTATATTAGTGTTTAGTTGTTGATGTTGAGACTGTACCATCTGAGATACCTGATTTATGTAGTATAGGGCTGGCCACCCGTTATTATTTGGAGCGGGTTGTCACAGTTTTATATGACTAGAAGACAAAGATTAATCTATAAAGGTATGTTCTCTAAAAAAATGATCGTTTATGGGGATTAAAGTTAATGATCTCCTAATAACACGTTTTTCTAACAAATCATTTGGCACACCTACTATAAGTCATCATTTCCCTCTTTCTAACACTAGGATTTTGGATCAACACTCCACTGGTTTATATTTACGTCATCGACCTAGTTACCAAGTTTAATTTACTACTTAGATGATTGTGAATCCATAACATCCGAGGGTTGTTGATTTGGCATAAATAATTCATATTTATCTCTATAATTTAGTCATTTTTATCATCACATGTGTTGTAAATAGACTGGATTTATCTCCTATTGATTCTACATACAATTTCTAGTAAGTATTTCTTATTCTATGTATTTCTCGTGTGTTTTACAGGTATTTAGGTCAAGTGGATGCAGGAGACAAACCGAAATAGTGAAAGAAATGAAGGGAAGTAAGTTGAAGGGACTTTTTATAATTTTAAACCTATAGTCTTGCGGTAGAGATAACTAGAAAGTTGAAGAGCTTAAAGCCCCAAGAAGACTTTAAGAAATGATGCCTCAAGCCGAGCTACAGTGAAAACGTTATGCGAGTTCGAAGTCGAGAAGAGAATCTAAGGGTAAAAAAGTAATTTCAAAAAATTTGAGCAGCGAATTTCTTCGGATTCCAAGGGAACCGATTTGGATGACCTAATCGCAAATTTTTTATTTATTCTGAATTTTACCTAGAGTTGTATAGGTTTAGGACTCTTTAAAAAACGACTTCAACGATTTGAAACTTACATTAGTCAGACTTAACATTAGTTTAATCTAATTTGTAGAGGAAAAATAGAGGAAGAACATTAGTCAATCTAGTCTCCGTCAAAATTAGATTATTGTGGATTAAATAAAGTATTTCTTAATAAAAAATTCATTTCTCGTCTTGTCCTTAATTCTTCTAGTTCTTTTTCATGTTCTTGAGTATTTCTTTAGTTTTATATTATTCCCTTGCATCTTTATATACATTTAAATGATGAATATGATTACCTACAATGTAGTGACCATTTTATTTGTTAGCAATTGCATGTATGGCTAGGTTTCTAAGGGTTAGGATGCATGACCCCAACCGTATGATTTTTTCATGAATATAAAATAGGTTCTTGAATTAAACAAATAATTGAAAATGTGGTATTTTGTTAATATAACCATTGTAGGACTCTTAACTCCGTTTGCCCTTTGTAACCGGAGTGCTTAAAAATGCGACGCGTGTATTAACAATTTTGTCGCGTGCTTTACTTTTATTCTTGATTATGTATTGTGAAAGTTAATTCCTTCATATATGTAATTCTAAAAAAAAGCAGAGTTTTGTTTTCGATTAAATGTTCACTTCGTTACTAGTTTTGTATGGGATTGTATTCCAACCTTCCTTTTCAGTCATATTAGAAGTAGTACAAGTATTTCAACAATCATCATATTTCTATTTTTTTTTGTGAGTCAATAGTTAGGGTTAATCATCTTCCTTAGTACTGGTTATGAGATATCATCTTAGTCCCTATGTTCGATACCCGATTTACCATATTATTATTTGAGCGATCGGTTTACACTTGAACCGTATTTACAAGTGTTAAAGACACAATTTGAGTTACGTTAAGTTTTTGGCACCATGATCGAGGACTAGGTAGATATACTAGGTTCAGTCAAATTAATCAAATAATTTGACTCTAATTTTTAAAAAAATCACAAAAACCAAAAAGATAAAAACATTCATAAAATCAAAAGCTATAGAAAAATCAAAAAAATCCAAAATATTTTCTCCATCCCAAAATGAAAAAATTGAAGCTAATCCCATCATTCCTAAAGTACACGAGAATACAACAGTCAAGCTTACCTCTCATAGCCCACGCACCGCTAACGCACGTGCTTTTGGGGTTCCACCTCCTATACCACCCAACTCCGTCACGAGTCACATGTCTCGAGAGTCCAGTGAGGAAACCGAGTTCATAAGTGAGGATGTCACTTTAAATAATGCTAGTTTCAGGATAGGTGAGGGTGAGTTACCGTATTGCCCCATAAGAGACCTATTAGATCCTGAGATAACTATGACTCTGGGATGCATTATTCTCCCCTATAATGCAAGGCAATTTTGTTTTAGAAATGGGATGATACATATTCTCCCAAAATTCCATGGTATGGAGTAGAAAAAACCCTACCTCCACATTCGAGAGTTCGAGGAGTGTTATACTTTCAAGGACCAAGCATTCACTCATGATGTAGTGTGTCTCATGATTTTCCCCTTCTCCCTAAAGAATAAGGACATGACATGGATTTGTTCACTAGAACCTAACTTGATAGCCACTTGGAGGGATATGTATGCAAGGTTTCTCCAAAAGTTCTTTCCCACGCAAAGGACCAATTTGATTAGGTATTAATTCAAACATTTAGACAAAATGAGAATAAGCCCTTTGATTTTTGTTTGGAGTGATTTAATGAGTTAGTCAACATGTGCCCACACCACTGTTTTGAGAAGTGGATACTTATCTCCTACTTCCATCATGGGCTAAGCTTAACTTCCAAACAACTCATTGAGACCATGTGTGAGGGAGATTTCTTAAGGTTATACGCAAACAATGCGAAAACCCATTTTAAGTACATCACCAACACTACTCAAGCGTGAGACACCTCAGAGCCAAGTACCTAACTAAAGCCTAGACAAATTTATATGGATCCTTTCGCATTCGGGCTCTATAAATAGGATAAGGAAGCCAAACTCCAAATTAATCAACTAGCAAAGAGGCTAGAAGAAGTGGTTGAGGCTAGGGGAGAGACATATTCGGCTCAACTCGAGCATTTAGAGGGAAGGTTTGTGCTATTTCTGAGGTGAGACATTCAACGAAGGAATGACCATCGATACCCGCTTATAAAGTATTGCTCCAAGAGGAAGTGTAAGAGGTATGATATTTAAGGGTATTTTTAATGCCCCACACTAGAATTGTTAAAACGTTCCGTGTTAGAACCATCTGCGTTTTAGTTACAGGAAACCAAACCCATCTCTAAATCTGAATTCACTTGTTGCCCAACACCCCCCACCCCTCCCTCCTTTCCAAAAATCTTCACCAACACAAGTACTCCCTCAAGAAACTTATATTACCCCACAATGAAGAAGTCTCGGAGGCACTTTAAATCAAGTCATGCAAATTCGATCCACGATAAATGCTCAAAATGTACAAAATTATGCCAAGTCAAAGGCGTCATTGTCTAAGTTGAAATCATCCCTAAGTGTCCTAGGGAAGGGAAATATTCTAGGCGAAGGGAAAAGACCTCCCAAAGGTCAATTTTTTTTGCTCTAATATCGAAGAGAACAAAGTGCAATGTCAAGTGGTTACCACTCTACGTAGTTGGAAGGTTGTTGACTTTTAACCTCCCCCGCACGACGGGCAAAGGGAAAAGTAGGATTCGCCCGACATGAAAGAGGCCGAAGATGCCCACTGGGAGGATATTCATAAACAGGACACAAGAAGTGCCGAGATGGTAGTGAAACCCCCTAATGCTACCCCTTACCTTAATGGTTGGTTCCTCCCTTTGAAGGGTCCACCCGTGATAATATCTTGGAAGTGCTTAAGAAAGTAAAGCAAAATTTTCCTTTACTCAAGGAATTAATGAAAATTCCCACATATGAAAAGTTCCTTAAGGACTTACTAATGTTGAAACATAGACTAAAGGTAAAGAAGAAGGTATTTCTAGCACAAAATGTTAGTTGGGTACTTTTGAGTGACCTCCCGCCAAGTATAAATATCTAGGTGCTCCCACCATTTCATGCACCACTAGAGAGAGAAAAATTTATAGATCATTATTAGACTTAGGGGTGAGTTTAAATATTATCCCTTATTCTATCTATAGAAAACTCGATTTTGGGAATATTAAGTCCATAAAAATTACTCTCCAACTTGTCGATCATTCCGTGAAGATACCTCGGGGGATTATTGAGGGCGTGATTGTCTAAGTCGAAACTTTTTAATTCTTAGTATATTTGTTCATTTGAGATGTGGATGCCTCATCTCCCTCGAGCCATCATGTTCCTCTGATCCTTGGCCACCCATTATTAGTTACGGCTAATGCAATGAATAACACACGTAATGGGAAGATGCAACTAACATTCAGTAATATGACACCCAAAACTAATATCTTCAACATCACCAAGAAAATGTGTAATGAAGATGACTTATGTAAGATGGATATTATCGATCAGTTAGTACCCCAACACTTTGATGGTAATCCCACAAATGATACTTTGGAGGCACATCTTGTTATGGTGAATGAAGTCGATGGTCCATACACTGAGATCGAGAGAAAGGTGAAGAGATATGAGAGTTGTTAGAAGGGAGTGAGAGCGATGACAACATGAGAAATATTAGTTCGATCTCTAGATTCGAGGAACTACTAGAAAGTGAGTTGCTCACGATTCTCTCCGATGAGATATTTCTAACCCTCGAATTAAAAAAGCTTCCTTCGAACGTTAAATATGCTTACTTGGGAGAGGATGAGACATTTCTCATGGTTGTCTCCTCAAGCCTTAGTAATTAGTAGGAGGGAAAGCTTATGGGCATTTTGTGGAAGCACCAAAGTTCTTTTGGTTGTAGCATCGTAAATTTGAAGGTTATGGGTCCCCTAATTTGTACCCATAAAAACCACCTCAAGGAGGATGTAAGTCTCTCGAGAGAGATGCAGAGGCATTTGAACACCATGATAAAATATGTTGTGAAAGCGAAAATTGGAAAATTATTAGATCCAGACATCATATATCCCATCTTGGATAGCAAACGGGTGATTCATAATCAAGTCGTCTCGAAGAAGTCGAAGATGATTATGGTCGAGAATACTAAAGGTGAACTTGTTCCAAAACATATCACCACCGGATGTCGCATTTTCATTGACTAACGAAAACTTAATTCCGACACTATGAAATATCATTTCCCCTTAACCTTTATTGATAAAATGCTAGAGAGAGTAGCAGGCTACCCATTTTATTGCTTCTTAGATGGTTAATCTAGATATAACCAAATCGACGTTGACATGTTAGATTAGGAAAGTATGACATTCATATGTCCTTTTGGCTCATTTGCCTACAACCGTACGCATTTGGATTATGTAATGAAATCGTGACCTTTTAACGGTGCATGCTTACTATTTTTAATGATATGGACGAGTGAGGACAAGAGGTGTTTATGGATGATTTCAACATTTTTAGCCTATCTTTTGACCATTGTATGGCTAATCTTGAGAAGGTGTTAGCCCGATGTGTGGAAAAGAACTTGGTACTTAAATGGGATAAGTTACACTGCATGCTTATCGAAGGCATAGTTCTTAGCAAGATAATCTCATTTTAAGGTATTTAGGTAGATACATGATTGTCGATACTCCACCACCTAAGTCACTAAAGGATGTGTGCTCTTTCTTGGTTCATGCGGGGTTCTACAGTAGGTTTATTTAGCACTTTAGTGATATCGCTAGGCCCTTAAGAAATATAATTGTGAAGGAAGAACCTTTGAGTAGAATGAATCATGTCAAGGATATTTTGAAAAATTAAAAAGCATGCTCGTCTCCGTTCCCATCATGGAAGCTCTTGACTAGTCCCTTCCATTCGAGCTTATGTACGATATGAGTGACTATGCAATTGGGGATATTTTGGGTAAAATAAAGGATAAGAAGTCCCACATCATTTACTACGCTAGTCGGACATTAATTGGACCCCAACTTAACTATTACACCATAGAGAAAGAGTCGCTGGCAATAGTCTTCTCCCTAGATAAATTCGGCTCCTACCTCATCGATTCACCCATTACTTGCTTCACCGATCATGCAGTTCTCAAATATATCCTTTCCAAAAAAAATTCAAACCCGCGCCTCATTAGGTGGATCCTACTCCTCCAAGAATTTTATATTTCCATTAAAGATAAAAAAAAGGAGTAGAAATCATCGTAGACGATCATTTATCAAGGCTTTCGTACGACGTACATAGCGATCCTATACCCATATATGAATATTTTTCAAATGATAAATTTTTTGCAACTTCTTCTCTCCCCTGATTTGCGGATATGGTAAATTATTTTGTCATGGGGCCCATTCCCCCCGATTGGGCACCACAAGAGAAGAAGAAGTTCCTTACTTGGTCGTGCATGTTATTTTATGACGATCACTACGTGTACAAATATTTTGCCGACCAAATCATCCAAAGATGTGTGCCAGATGACGATATTCCTAGTGCCATCCTCTTTTTTCACTCGGAAGCATGTCGATGCCATTTTTCCATGAATAACACGACCATTAAAATCCTACAAATTGGTCTCTATTGGGCCATATTTTTTTCGAGATTCAAACGCCCATTGGAAATCAAGCGATAAATGGCAAATGACAGGAGCTATCCCTCAATAAGACATGATGTCTTTGAGCCGTATTCTTGTTATTAATATATTTGACTTTTAGGGAATCGACTTAATGGGTCCCTTCCATCCTTCCTTTGGATTCTTATACATCCTCGTTGTGGTAGATTATGTGTCAAAATCGGTTGAGGTCATAGGTACTACGATGAATGACAACAAGGTGGTGATAATGTTCATCCAAAAATAGATATTGTCTCGCTTCAGTGCTTTGAAGCCTATTGTTAGTGACAACAACAAACACTTTTCCAATAGGTTGTTTGAGAAATTAATGAGGAAGTATGGCGTCGTCCATAAGGTTGGGACTAGCTATCACCCATGGACAAATAGGTAATTCAAATTAGTAAATCGTGAGATAAAACAAATTCCTTAGATGGCTGTTGATCCTAACAAAAATGATTGGTCTAGACGATTGCATGATGCGCTATTGGATTATCTAATGGGAGCTACTCCTATATTTTCTCTCACGTGCTAGTTTTTAATTTGGTCCTTTTTAGTAACTCATTTCATCCATCATAGCATCCTCATCTCACTAACATGGAGACTTTTTTCATGTCTTTCTTTAATATTCAACACTCCTCTCCATATATGTTCTATAAAATTTTCCTTCTAACTTATTAGTTATCCACTTATCGCATAATACCCCACTTTTGTGTCTCCATTTCATCCAGCCAGTTGATATTCTACTCTTAACATCATCATCAATACCCCCATTACTTTGTAACTTTGAACCTAAATAACGAAATTTATTTGTTTGGTTTATCACTTTTTCTTCAATCTTTACTAATATGCCATCACACGCCACATTATTAAATTTACATTCCAAAAATTCCCTCTTATTTCTACTGATTATTAGTCCCATGGACTCTAAGCCTTTTATCCAAGTATCGACTCTCATCACTAAGCCCTCTATTGAAGTGTATACTAAAACTATATAATCTGCAAATGACATACATCATTGGAAATCTTCTTATATGTCCTTAGTAATCTCTTCCAACACTATGGAAAATAAGTAAGGACTTAAGGCCAATCCTTAATGTAGACCCACTTTAATCGTAAAGTCATTAGTTTTTCTACATATAGTTCTTACTCTAGTCTTTATGTTGTCATACATATTATCAATTACTTTAATATAACTCATAGGTATTCTTTTCCTCCTTAAAGGTGACCAAATTATATTCTTAGGTACTCTATCATAAGCCACTTATGAATTGAGATTATTTAATAAAAATTTAAAGGGAATATTTTTAAGAAATTTAAATTAAATAATTTTAAATTTTTATGATATTTTTCTTGACTACAAAAATGAATTTCGAGGGTAAATTCATTTCAAACCCTCACGAGACACCACTCGTCTTACGAGGGTAACCTACGGGTTTAACGGCTTATTGCATATGATAAATGCAATCACTGGCCCGTGAAAGTGGTATTATATCCAGATAATGTTTTTGGAAGCTTCTTTAACTCATACTCTTATTTGTTTTTACCCTGCTCGGGATGAGCAACGTCGTAACATAGGGGGGTTGATTCCGGATAAATATTTCATATTTATCTCCGTACTTAGGAATTTTTATTATCCCGCATGGTGTAAGTATATTTAATTTATCTTGTATCCGTGATACTAATTTTGTGTATTTGTTGTGTGTTTTACAGTTTTTTCGGGCAAATGAATGCGGGAGAGAAGCCGAAACAGTGAAAAAAATAGAGGAAACAAATTTGAAAATAATTTTCATAATTTTTAGACATAATCTGGAGGTGGAGACAACTGGAAAGTTGAAAAACATGAATCCACAAGAACACTAAAAGAAACGACGATTAAATCCGAGCTACGGTGAAGAAGTTATACAACTTTCAAGTCAATAAGAGAATTCAAGGGCAAAAGAGGAAATTCCAAATATTTGAGCAGCGAACCGGTTCGAATTCCAAGGGAACCGTATCGGTTGGCCTGAAAGCGAATTTTTCATTTATTTTGAATTTTTTCCTGCAATTGTATGGGTTTAGGACTCTTTAAAAAAATAATTTTAATGAGTTGTAACTAAACATTAGGCATACTTGACATTAGTTTAACCTAATTTGGAGAGTAAAAATAGAGGAAGAACATTGGGTAATCTAGTGTTCATCAAAATTAAATTATTCATTTTTGAATTCAAGTATTTCTTAATAAAATTTTCCTTTCTCGTCTTGTTCCTAATTCTTCTAGTTCTTTTGCATGTTCTTGAGTTTTTTTTTTCAGTTTAATATTATTCTCTTGGATGCTTAGATACACATTAATAATGAATATGATTACATGCAATGTAGAAACCATTTTATTTGTTAGCAATTACATGTACAGAGAGGTTTATAAGCTTTGGGATGCTTGAACATATCCCTGCGTGCTTTTCATGGATATAAAATATGTTATTGAATTAAACAAATAATTGAAAAAGTGGTATTTTATTAATATAACCATTGTTGGACTTTTAACTCCGTTTGCCTTAGGTAATCGGAGTGTTTAAGAATTTTACGCATGCATTAACAATCTTATCACACGCTTTACTTTTATTCTTGATTATGTATTGTGCAAGTTAATTCCTTCATATATGTAATTGTTGAAACAAGTAAAGTTTTCTTTTCAATTAAATATTCAATTCTTGACTAGTTTTGTATCTGGTGAAATTACTAGGGGTCGGGGGATTGTATTCCAACCTTGTTATTCTCTCATATTAACTAATTAGTTAATCTTTAGTCTTCCATGCATAGTAAACTTAGATAGGATTTACTTACTTTAATTAGAAGTATTATAAGAATTTTAACAATCATCATCTTTTCCCTTCTTTTTATGAGTCAATGGTTAGGGTTAGTCATCTTCCTTAGTATTCATTACAAGAGATCGTCTTAGTCCCTATGTTCGACACTTGATTTACCGAATTAATACTTGAGTGAGCGGTTTACACTTGAATCACATTTACCGGCGTTGGAGACACATTTTGAGTTGCTTCAATTGTCATCCTATCTCCACTTGGGTCTCAATTTCTTTCTAAAAATGATATCCATGCAATGTTGCTGACGATAATCCTATGTGTTCTGAATCCATTAACCCTTCCTCAATTTATATCAAAATTCAAGTGTTATCTGCGTCATGGGGTTGAGACTGAATGTATGCATCTACCAAAAGATAAGATTTCAAAAATATAATTCTAGTTGGAATTTGGATGTTATCAATATGGTTAAAAAAACATACTGTATATCGAGGACAATTTTGTCAATATGGTTAAGAAAACAAATTATATATCAAGGTTAGATATCAAATATACTTAGTAGGGCATCAATGAAACATTCAATTTTAGTAAGAAAACTCGCCTCATGGGCTGGAATATTAAATATCTCCCATAAAAATCATTGAAAACAAGAAAAAATAATATGTTATATCCTCGAAATAGGAAAGTGGTTAACTCAAGAAACACTCTAAATGTTTAATTTACCAACAAAAATAAAGAAAATATGTGAAATCTTGTTTACATACATGAGCACTTGGAAGGGATAAGTAATCAAATCAATTGTGCCTTGACAAATTGACAGCAATAAGTCAAGACTTATTCAGAAACAAAACAACATAATACCAACGAATCTTAGTATGGACATTTCCTTGTCCTAGTACGAGCCTATGAAGATAAACCCAACTTATTGCATCTTTACATCTAAAAATAAACTTACACACTAATGGTGCATGAGAACGGGGAAGAGAGAAGTAGTCCACTCAATTGAGCTAATATTAATTGATCATGGTAAGTCAGCACTTATTTTATTTTTGTGACACCCCTCCTAATTAAACACCGGGTGATCAGTCCTTTATTAAATTATAATCAAGGTGAACGGTTGGTTCATTCTTAGCATCACTGTCGTAAAAATAATTTTTCCAATTAAACACCCTAAATAATTAAGCTATGTGTCAAAACCATTTTTTGACATTCCTTTCCAAATTTTATTTTAAAAAAAATAACATATAAAACCTTTGATTAATTAACAGTTTAAGAGTCACACAATAATAACAAGAATATAAATGATCATTCGGGAATTTAACTATCGATAGTAAATCCCAACTTCAAACCACCAAAGAAAAACATTCGGACATTAATAAGTCCCAAAGTAAAACTACTGAAAGTAAATGAAATACAATCCATCACAAAACCAACTGAATAATGAAAAGGGTGACACATGCCCAACTATATAAAGTAGAACTAGGAGTGGAATCAACAAATGAGGTCGTCTAAGCAAGAGGCCTGCAACTCCCACCTAAGCTGCAGCACGTTCCTCCAAAGGATCCTATGCAAGACGCTCCTGTGGTTGGGCACCTGTAATATATACATATATATACAAGAGAGGAGAGATAAGAGTAAACGGGTCAGAGCCCAATGGTAAAACAGTTTAAAATTTTAGTTTAGCAAGTATTTAAAATGTTTACTGGCTAATGCAACAACATATTAGTAACGACACTCTCTTGAGAATGTCTCACCTCTCTTCTAGTGTGCACAACTATCGCACTAATCTCCCCAACAGTTTAACTTCTTTTATCTTAAGTTACTCGTAAGATTTCAAGATGACGATTTCCAATGTTAAGGAGGCTAATCTTATTTAACAGTACAATTCTTACATAACCCTGATATGATAATAAAGTTCCTCAGAAATATAATATACTTTTCAAATGCTTATTTCCATGTTGAAATAATTATTCTTTTCTTACATACCATAATCACAGCAGGTAGTTTCCAATTTCCAGATTTTTAATATATATATATATAATACTCATATAATATATATATTCTAACAGCACTCCACATAAATCTATGGTGCGGGCATACTCTGCTATCCAGTCCTCGTATCACTCGTACTAAGGGAAATACTAGTTCAAAATCACTCTCGAACTGTATTAACACAAGACAGATATAAAATGAGGCGAAGCATAGTTTCCAAGTCCTAAGAGGATAGCACATACCCTCACGTCTCTTTAGACCGTCTGACTATCAATCTGATAGCCTGTACCTAGGATACCTATCTTCTAGGGTACGAATCAATATCCCCCATAAAGGTCCCATCGAGATAAGACTGTCCCAACGCGGTAACCTCAAGGATAGCAAGTAACGCGGGCATGATTTTTACACACATATAAAATATATATGATCAATCATAGATTCATATAGATATATAACTATTCACATTCATAATTTAGGTACGCCCACGGCCCAACATTATATTATTCCATTCTTAGTACATTTTTATTCAATTACTTCTTATAATGAACTTATTTATTTTTTTATTTTCGAGATTTAATTTATTCTAACTCACTTCTCATTTCTCGAAGCATTTTCCTTAGCTAAGTACAAATTCATTAGGCCCTGTCTTACCTTCTAATCCAACTCCTAGACGTTTCGATTATTAAGTCCACACACATTAAATTTCTTAGGTATGAACCTTTCCCGTTTACCCTTCATCTTCCCATTTCATTAAAGTTTCACTAAACGGGGTTTACCTTGACCCTACTGGTCCTTTTTATGTTTCATTATGTTCTAAAAACCTTAGTCAAGAGTTATTACGCATTTAATCGGATTAGGTCAACGTAAGGAAAAATCTAGTTTTTCCCAGGAGGGGTCGATCGATCGATAAAAAGCGGTCGATCGATCGAACCGTCAATCGATCGAAGCTCTTGGCTCGATCGATCGATCAAGCAGGTATGGCGAAAACTGTAGAATACCAGTTACGGGAATTATCATCCAAAATCATCCAAATCCAAGTTTTTAACTCCCAAACTCCCAGAAATTTATACCACCATCATTATAAATCCAAATGAACAATATTCTGCGTAAGGCATGCGAATTTTCATCAAGTATCATGGATTAAAAGGGGAAAATTTCATATAATTCTCATGAACCCTAAAAACTTCTTTAACATAATTCTTCTCATTCTTTTTCCAGAATTTCTACTTCTAATCCAATGTAAATTCGTGGTTCAACCTCTACATGTGAAGGGAAATTCCAGAAGGATGTTTATATCTCTACAACATGCGATTTCTAACTTCAATAATGGGTTTTCTTTTATATTAACTCATCCTAATCAACCCTAAACTAATATGAACGAGGCATTAACTAAATTAATCAAGATAAATACTTTCTTGGAAATTTTTGGTTCATATTTGTGGATGAAATCAGTGTGGTGGTGATCCTCGTTTCTCGATCTAACTTTTGGCGGTGACGGCGGTGCAAACAGAGGGGTTCTTGGCCTAAAACTCCTTGGTAAGCTCTTCCCTTCCTTCTCTAATGACCTTCTTTTGGTTTTTGGTTGTGTTAAACCTAGAAGACAACCCTAAGCATCTCATATAACCTAGAAAATTTGTAGGTTTCCAAGGCCAAAAATATAAAATGCCTAAAACGCCCTCCCGGGGTGTTCATTAAGCCTAAAAATGCCCCGAGACCCAAACTAAACCCCCAGGTACATTATTTTGACTATCTCGACCCTTCCGGACACTTTGGCGCACTCAAAATGACCATACGGGTGACTTATAATTTATTCACTTTTATTAATCAAAATTTAGTCCCGACACGACACGGGCTCGTCCCGACTTAAATTTCCAAAATTGTTATTTTATTCACTCGTGACATTCAATAGAACCAATTTTATATATTAATTTGCTCATTAGTAATATTCAACAAGTTTCCAATAATTACTAACTCTCGTCACGTTAGTAATTAAGAATAATTAATTTCCGAATTTATATTAAATTAATAATTCATATCATATTTAATAAATCCACAAATTTATAAAATATAAAAATACGGGGTATTTTTCTAATTAATAAATTTATAATAAATACCGTCTACTAAGGGGCGTACCCCATATATAAGGATTATAAACTACAGCCAAAAATGGGAACCCAAAAGAGCCCCCACCAAGAAAACTATTAGAATTACTTGATTCTTTGCAAATCCTCCAGAAAGTCTAGAAAGTTATGGAGAGAAGTGGAGTGTCTTTTCTTAAACCAACTCAACAACGTACTAAAGATCTATAACGTAGTTGATATGGAACAATATCCACGCTTTCAAGGCATCTTAAATTCCTATCCCGTGAAATCATCCAAACAAATACAACATGGAACCAATAACACACTTTTTTAACCCCCTTCCATCCCTTTGGTGGGTACAAAGTCTCTAATAACGCCCTTACCAACTCGAGTATAACCCACTAAATCCGACTTAAGGATATGCAGACTTACCAAAGGCCTCTCTCTAACTAATAATGAAAAAGTAAATGATTTGTCATATCTTCCACCTCCTTATACAACCAACATCTACTAGCTATTGGTCGTCGAATCTTTTGCAATCCCTATTCATTAATATAGCCTATCGTGTCGCGGTATAAACAATAAACATATATTTTATGGATGTCTTATACTTCCAAATTTGTCCTTATGGTTACCATTACTTCTTAAAAGGGTACCTCTCAAAAAGTAATAATAATCTATCACTATCAAAGTCCATTTTCCTCTAATGGACCATCTTAATTCATCATTCCCACTCGTCGAGTGTAGAGCTGAACCCAATCATTTGAAAATTTTGCCATCCTTCATAACCTCCTAATCCCATTCCGTTCTTCTGAACATTGGATTCGAAAGTACCCGATCCCCAAAAATCATCATGTGATATACTACCAATCCATCTTTTTATCCTTCTAAGTTAAACATATCTAGAAATTGATCCAGCAGTGTACCATTCTTTCCCCTCTTGTCATTACAAAAGCTAATCCAATTACCTCTGCCCAATTAAAAATCCATGTATCAAGATAAATCCACCCACTCCTTCGAAATGTTCTTGCATAACCCCACCCTGTGGGGAAATTTCCCCACTCCCAGTCCCCTTCTGAGATGCGTAAGCCTCCCATAGCTCCTCTACAATCACTTCCCTAATGCAATTTTTTTAAGGAACTAGAGGTTCTTCACCCTGCTCCCCCAACCTTAATCGGTTGCCACACCTCCTTCCACCCTGCTAGACAATACTTAAAGTTGTCCACGTTTCGTATCAATAAAAAATCTCTCATAACTTCCTCCATCATCATGTCCATAGAACACAGTAATTTCAAGATGGCCAAAAAGTATGCGGGTAGATTAGATAACATGCTTTTGATCAAAGTTAACCTCCCATCTCTCGACAAACAATAACTATTCCAACTTACCAGCCTCTTTTTCATTCTCTCAAGTACCATATCTTATAGAGATTTTGATTTAAACTTATCCTTCAATGGTAATCCGAGATATATTATGGGTAGAGAGAAAATCCTACAACCCAGCATCTTGGACAGATCATCCACATTCCTTTTCCCCTGATCTGAATCATTTAACATTTCCTTATATTAATTCGGAGACCCGATACCATCTCAAAACATACAAGGAGTAATTTCAGAACACTCACTAAACCCTCCTCTTCCTTACTGAAAACAATCGTTTATTCAACAAGTAGAAGATGGGATATCTTAACCTAATTTGCATTTAGTGGCATAATCTAAAATTCGTTAAACAACTCGACCTCAACTGCGTGTCCCGCAATTTGACTGGATGCCTCCATAAATAAAAATGTAGACATTGGATCGCCCCGCTGAAGCCCTCATGAGTTGGGAAATAATCCATTTATATCCTCATTAACCATAAGAAAGAACTTGACTGTAGAGATGAATCTAGTTGACATAATTATAAGCCTCCTCATTTGGTACAAAAATACTAATTGACATGATAATAAGCCTCCTGAATGTCTAATTTTCATGCAATACTCAGATCCCCATATCTTAGCCTAGATTACACAAACTCATTACCCACTAGAGGTACATAAAGGATTTTACTACCACCAATGAAAGCATATTAGGATTCCAATATTATTGGGTCAATGACTCTCCTGAGTATAATCGATAAAATCATGGCAAGTAACTTATAAGCACTCACTATCAGACTTATTGGTCTAAAATCAAGAACATCAATCGACCTCTCGAAAAAGTAACCTCTATCATGGAAATCCCAAAATAACTCCATCAAATACCCTATGACAATACAAGAAGAATGTTGAAAGAAATCCATAGTGAATCTGTCTAAGACGGGAGACTTATATTCACTCATTGATTTTAACACATTTACAATTTCCTCACCTATGAACTGACCCTCTAACATCTCGACGTTAAACCCTGAAATCCAACCCAAATTGTCCTCGTCATAAGAAGGACGCCAACCTTCCTCCTCTCTATAAAAATCCTCATAAAACTGAGCGATGGCTCCATACATCGCTAACCTCTTCAAACACCCCTCACTACTATTTTCTGATATGGTTAAATTGCCGATGAGGGTTAGCCACCTTATGGAAAACTTAGTCTTCTTACTTCCCTATGTAACCCCAGTAACCTTGAATTCATCCTCCAATTGATATCTTCCTAAATATGTTTTCTCTCGATGTCCCCCTTACTATCCTCTCTCAACCTCTACTCCTCCCCCTCAAAGCCTGCATTGCCTTTCCTTTTCATCTAGGCACCAATGTTCCTCCATATAGCTCACTATGGTCACACTTACATACCCCAAAACATCTCTATTCCACTCTTTGATTATCTTCCTTGAGATGTCCTAACTTTGTTCCCAACCTAAAACATAAATTTCCCTCCACTACATAACTAAGACATCACTCCTTAATCCCGTAAACGAAATCTATCTCTTTAAGACACATATTTTCAAATATGAATGGAGTACCCCAGCCCTCCAATACCTAAATTCTAACATAATAGGACTATGATCCGATGATACTCATTAGGCTCAAATTCTTCAGAATTTATCCCCTTAATTTAGAGACTTATATTATCTCGAGTAACGTAAAATGAGTGTAATTATCGCATTTCTTTGATACTAACTACTTCTAACAAGTACTTCTAACATAATAGGAAGAAAGAAACTGGAAAAAAAATGAACAAAGTCAAAGAAGGAAATCCAAAGGGCAATTTTGTGAATCTATATCCTTCGTCTGGAGTTAAATCCAACTAGAGAGTTGAAGATAATTCAATTTCAAGAACATTGGAAAAAAGCCAAGTCAATCCGATCCATGGTGAAAAAGTTACGAAGGTTTGAATTAAGAAGGAACTAGAAAAATATCCATGAATGAAAAAGGAAAGAGGTCCGGACCGCCCAGAAAAGGATCCGGACTGGATCCCCATCAAGTTGTGTATGAAAAGTGAAGGAGATTTGGACCTTTTTTACAAAAAGGATCCGGACTGAATGGCTAAGAAGTTCTGAATAAAAAAAAAAGGGGTGCGATCCAGACCTTTTTCCAAAAGGGATCCGGACCGCCCTTGCCTAAGGTTCGCTATTTGAAATAAGGGGGGATCCGGACCGCCTTGCCCGATGGGTTTGAATCGCATTGGATTTTCTCAAATTTTCTTTTCTTTTTCTCAGAGTTTAAAGTGGTGAATCTCTTGAAAATTTCAGAGCTATTTATGCTAGTTTGTTACACAATAATAAAGGTTCAATTTTTTAGGTTATCTAATTAGGAGTTGAGAGTTTTTGTAGTAAAAACCCCTACTTTTATTGTAAGATGATTTTGTTATTAGGATTTGAATCTAATTTCTGCAATTCAAGTATAATTCTTGATTTTAGTTTTTAATTACTCATTAGTTTAATTGTTGCTTTGAATCTACAATTCACTTTTCATTTAGTTTCTTTAGATTTAGTGTTCTATTTCTTAAAAACCATGTTTTTCTCTAAGTTGATTATGTCCAACTAATTTTCGAAAGGTTGGGGTGCATGAACCCCACCCGATGTAATTCACCACAATGGGAAATAGACTTTTGAATTAAAATCTTAGATGAATCATGTTGCGTAACTATTTCAACTGTCATAGGACTTTTGATCTCCTTTACCCTAAGTAACCGGGATGCTTAAGTGTTCGACGTGCATATCGGTTAATGCGATGCCACTCTATTATTACCTTTGATTTCATATGGTGCGGGCTATTATCCCTCATATATGGAATTCTTAGGATTAATAAACATCATGTTCATTAAAAATATTACTTCCGAATCTACTATCCTATGAAGTGAATTACTAGGATGTGGGGGATTGTAATCCAACCTCTTGTTCTCATCTCATAGTTAAATTTTTATTCCATTTATCATCAGCACTTTGTTTAATTAGCTTAGTTGCATATTTTTAGTTCTTAGTTTCATTAGTAGTTATTCTAAAATATGCATCTAGTCATAATTTTTTTATCCCCCAAATCATCTTGTCGTATATTTTAGAGTCAAATCTAGGATTTCTTTATCTTTCTAACGTCGTCACGAATTTGTTCGTCCTTCTTCCCTGAGGATTGATACCTGACTTATCGGGATATTACTTGAGCGATAGGCTTGCACTTGAGCCTACATAGCACGTACACTAAACATGATTGTGGTCGCGTCAAGTTTTTGGCGCCGTTGCGGGGGCAAGAAACACGTTTTTCTTTACCTTCATTCTCCTCTTGACTGTCAATGAGTCTTTTTATGATTTTTGTATAAGATGGAATTTTCCTTTTGGCATCGAGGAAAGGCATGTTTAATTTCACATTTTTAAGCACTTCTAGCAGTTCATCACGGGAGGTCCCTTTTTGGGGATGAACTAATCTTTGAGGGAATGGCACGACGGAGGGTGGCTTGACAATTATCGTGGGATCACTAGTGTCTTCTTTGTCACTCTCATTCAAGGGGATATCTTCAGCCTCTTTTGTGTCGGGCAAATTCTCCTTATCTTTTGCTACACGTGTGGGGGAGGTGATAAATCAACAACTCTCCCACTATGAATAATGGTTATATCTTGGAAATGTTCATGATGTTCTATAGAGGTGGAGCTAACACTAGGTTAACCTTGGGGAGGTCTTTGTCCTTGGGCAGGAAACTTTTCCTTCTCTTGGATATTAATGAAGATTGCAACTTTCAGATGTTCGCATTCATGTCGGTGAACATGCGATCATATCTAGCATTGGTTTCACTCTGGGAGGGTCCTCCGCGGTGGAGTAATATATGGAGCTTGAGAAGGTGGTGCTTGCTTAAATTGAGGAGGGGGTGGAGGTGGGAAAACCGGTGAATGTGGGTTCATCGCAGCTTGTGGTTGTCCATAGTTAAAACCAGGGTGCTTTCTGCATGAAGGGTTGTACAAGTTCCTATGAGGGGCATTAAAATTTCCCTTGGACCCTCCTATAGCATCTACCTGCTCGGTGTGCATTGCTTTTCGGCGGACATCATCGGGTATGCCTTTGTGGAATGAGCCACCTCACAGATAGAACACACATTTTCTTTAGCGACATAGCTTGATCCGGAGATATCTCTCAACTGACTATCAAACAGATCTTTCATATCTCTCCGAAACTGATCGAATCAACGGTCCATTAAGGAATAACTATTCAATTGGTATAGACCGGATGCAACCAGAGCGATAGATGTTTCTCTAGGCTAGACTTGGGTATTAGGATCAGATGTGTCACATGCTTCAGTAGTCTCTGTAACATACTTAAGATCGGCATCAACATCATTAGAGTCTAATTCCAAGAATGGTCGTTCACACATAGTTTGCACAAGTTGTTTGGAAGTCACTTTCAAATTCTGGTGTTATTGAAAAGGTTAAAACGACCTATCACCCACAAACGAATGGGAAGGCCGAGTTAGAGAATTATGAGATGAAAAACATCCTTGAGAAGACAGTCGATCCTAACCGTAAATATTGGTCCCTTCGATTGAATGATTCGTTGTGGGACTACTATACCGCGTACAAGAACCCACTTGGAATGTCCCCGTTCCGCTTTGTGTATGTCAAACCTTTCCACCTTCCCGTTGAGTTGGAGCATAAAGCTATTGGGCCATTAAGAGGGTGAACTATGACATGGACAAAGACGGTGAAGCTCACAAGCTTCAATTGAATGAGTTATAGTAGATACACAATTACGCGTATATCTACTCTAATATATCCAAAAAAAGAATGAAACTCGCACACGACAAGATTATTTGACACAAGGAGTTTCTTCCCAGTCAAAAAGTGCTCCTCTATAACTCTCGGCTTCATGTATTTTCAGGTAAGTTGCGGTCTTGGTGGACTGATCCATTCGTTGTGAAGAACGTATTCCCCCACAGAGCAGTGGAATTGGAAGATACAAAGGGGAGAAATACATTCCAAGTCAATGGCCAATCACTAAAGACATATCTAGAGTCGTGCTTAGAGGATGTTGACAACATTTGGTCATCAAACCCTATTTACGGGGTACAGTGAGATGAAATAGAGAGGTCGTCGCACCCCCGACACATATGGGGTGATTCTTGTGTATAGTAGTTAGGTGTCAATTAGTATAGGTTAGGTAGTGTTAACGAAAATGTATTTTATCCCTAAATTAATTAAATTAGTTTAATAATGTACATTTTAGTTTAACTTAATATATTGATTTTGATGATTCCAAACATATTTTTATTTTATAAATATTCATCATTGTATAATCTTGCCTCGACTTTACACAACGATATATCCGAGTAAAGGTATTCAAGTATGTTGCACTTTTGCACTTGACACATTAGACACACATGCATATTTCTTGATCTATATTTTTTATTGTGTGACTAATTAATTATGAGCCTTGATATCTGGTATATACTTATATTATTTGGTATAGAAGATCTCTACCTATATCCTCCTATATACAATCAGTTCTTTCAAATACTTTAAATCTGTCCAAATTCTAACTTTTGTTTTTGATCCGAAATCGATTATATCATTGCATAAACATATATATATATATATGTGTGTGTGTGTGTGTAGACACATGCGTGTATGATATATTTTGAACAATAGTCTGTATGAAGATATTCTCTATTATAGCCCCACATGCCCCTATGACTTATTAATTTGATTTTGTTTCTCTCTCTCTCTCCTGTTTTCTTTGCATTTCTGTTTTTTTATTTTTACGGATGTCATCTTGTTTTCTACTCATGTCAGATCTCTCCTCTTTCTCTTTCTTACGGTTGACGATATACAATTATATATACATATGGGTCTGTACGGATGTCCTGTCTCTTATAGGCATTAATGAACCCATGTGGGTCTGGCCGAAAGCTTTTATTTCCAAACGATCCCTTTTTTACCAGCGAACTGACCATAGGTTTATGTTATAATAAACCTTTTGTTACTTGACGAGGTGTCACCTTTAGCCTTATTATACCTGCTACTGTACCCGTAGCTATTTGTGATGGGATTTACCTGTTCAAATTTTGACCGCCTATTCGCCTATAACCTTAGGCCTCTGCCATAGTTGTCAGCTAATTTTTTTTTATTATCCACTCCGATATCTCTTGTTCGAGATCTATATCTATCCGTATCTTTTAATCCGTAAATAATTAAATATGTATATCTGTTGATACTACTCTGTCCGAAATGTTTCTTTATATAAGATGGAAATTATTTCCTTTGTAAAATATCTGTGAAACTATTCTGTCCGTAATTTTTTTTATGTATCAGTAGGAAAACATTTTTTTTGTAAAATATCTGATATAATTTATTTAACCGTTGTCATCGATTTATCTAATTTATCAGTATGTGTCCTTGACAGTTTTCAACTGATATTTTATCCTTTACACATCATATCTTTATTTTTGATTCCGGACTAACACTTCACCAAAACACATCATATCTGTATTTTACTTTTGGACTAACATATTCTTACAGGAGTTATTTTGGGATGTAAAAAGAACCCACTTTCAGTCCCATATTTTCAGATGATCATTTTTGTGCTACAGCAGCTACATTTTATTGAGAAGAAAAATAAAGATTTGGAGTTCATCTTGGAGATTTGCATATCAGTTTTAGAGATCATTTTCAGTCTACTTCTATCCCAGAAAATCTGGAGCATTTAATGCTCAACATGCTGTGTCTAACAGCTAGTTTTTGAATACACATTTAAAGCTGTGAGAGCTGCATTGAAAGAGCAGCAGACTTGAACGAAAATATGAGCAACACTTGAAATATCTTTGAGAGCATTTATTCTACTACTCAGCTACACATTCAAGAGAGCAATAAATTTTATCATCTGCTCAAATCATTGAAGAAGACTTGTGCCTACTTCAACATCATTAATTGAAGTCTGATTCAAGAAGGAGAAACTCAGATTACAAATTTTATTTTTAAGGAGTTTCAGTGTTTTACCTTGTACTACAAAAATTCAGATTTGTTGTGAAGCTTTGTTGAAGCTTCGGTTTGTACCGGTGATTGGTTCCTACCCGCAAGTGGACCACGGGGTTTGAAGCTCGGAGTTAGCTTGCAAACATTTGTACGCGGTGGTTTGATCCTACCCGCAAGTGGATCAGGTTTAGTGAAGCGCAAAGGAGACGAGGGCTCTAGGCGCGTGGACGTAGGCCGGGATTTGGCCGAACCACGTTAAATTTCGGTGTCATCTATTTTCCGCACTTATATTTATTTATTTGCGTATGCTTGCTTGAGTTAATATTTTCAGCACACTATCTTGCAAATAAATTAATTCCGAATTTGACTAAATTAATTTTGAGATTAAAATAATTATTTTTGAACTAAATAATTAATTTCAGAATATCACTTTATATTAAATACGAAAATTAATTTAATATTTCTAGAGTGTTAAAATCTGCATCTCTAGTTGTTTAAATTAGTTAGTTGCATTTATTTGATATTATTGGATTTATTCTTTATTGATTTATTAATCTGAAATTTGTTAAAGTGATTTAAATTTAATATTTTTTCTGAAATATAGATTTGACATTAAAGTTTGTAAAAACTCAATTCACCCACCCTCTTGAGTATAATCTGGGCAACAATTGGTATCAGAGCTAGTGCTCTTCTTATTTATTTTTATATTTAACAATCTTAGAGTTAAAGATCCATGGAAAACTTTACTGTTTCATCTCTTGGTGAGGGTCAATCTATAAATAGACCTCCTTTATTTTCAGGAAATAATTATAGCTATTGGAAAAATAGAATAAAAAATTTTATTCAATCAAATGATTATGCTGTTTGGAGAGTTATTATAAATGGCCCTAGTATCCCCATGAAAGTTGTTAATAACGAAAATGTTCCTAAAGAAGAAAATGAATGGAATGATGGTGATATTAGAAAAATTCAAATAAATGCTAAAGCTATGAATATTCTGCATTGTGCACTTGATGTAAATGAGTATAACAGAATTTGTTGCTGTGAATCTGCTAAAGAAATTTGGGATAGACTAGAAGTCACATATGAAGGAACTAGTCAAGTTAAAGAAGATAAAATTAGTATGCTTGTTCATAATTATGAGTTATTTAAGATGATGTCTGATGAATCTATTTCTGATATGTTTACTAGATTTTCAAATATTATAAATGGATTGAAATCTCTTGGTAAATCCTATACTGATTCTGAATTAGTGAGCAAGATTCTCAGGTCACTACCATCTGCTTATATGACAAAGAAGCTGGCTATCAAGGAAGCGATTAGAGAAAGACCTATTTCTCTTGATGAGCTATTGGGTTCCTTAATCACCCATGAAATGGAACTTAAGGAATTTGTTGAAGTTGAGAAACCAAAAGCAAACAAAATTATTTCTCTCAAATCTTCAAGCAAATATATAGAAAGTGAAGATGATGATGATGATGATGATGATATTTCCTTATTGGCTAAAAATTTCAAAAAATATCTCAATTCTAAAAAGAAAGCCAAGGAAAGGAGAAAGAAACATTTTTCAAAAGAGTTCAATGATGATCATCAATCCAAATCTGAACCAAGATGCTATCATTGTGATGAAGTTGGACACATCAAGCCTAATTGTCCAAAATATAAGAAAGGGAAGAAGGCATTGAAAGCTACAACATGGAGTGACTCCGACACAAGCTCTTCCGATGAAGATTCAAATGAAAATGAAGTTGCTCATCTATGTTACATGGCTATGGAAAATGGGGTACATTCTAACCCTAACTCTAGTGATAGTGATATTGATAATGTTGATGATTATGAGGTATTACAAAATGTTTTTGATGAATTATGTGAAAGCTTTGAAGAACTTAAAAATAAATATATTAAACTTAAGAAGTCTCATTCATTAGTTTCAACTAAATATGATTATATGTCAAATGATTTTGATGAGTTGAAATTAGAAAATGAATCTTTGAAAAATGAAATTAAATCTTGGAAAAAGGAAAAATCTGTTATTGTCACTTCTCCTCTTGAAATTGAAAATATTGAGTTAAAAAGGGAGATAGAATATTTAAAGAAATCATTAGATAATTTTACAAAAGGAAATGAATATTTTCATAAAATTATTGAGACACAAAGGATTCGATTTAATAATAATGGTATTGGATATGATGAAGGAAATGAGAAAAAGACTTATTCCAATTTATTGAAATTTGATGCTTCATCTAGTCTACCTAATTACTTATGCTCTTATTGTGGTAGACACACACATTTTTCAGATTTATGCCCTTATAAATTTAGAAAAAGAAATTTGGCATGGATTCCTAAAGGAACAAAGATGTATACTAACCCCTATGGACCTCACACATTTTGGGTACCAAAAGAGAAAATTTTCAAAGTTGTGTAGGTTGCATTTTAAGAAGGGATGTGGATTTTCAAGGCATATGATTTGGTCATATTACAAATCTCTAGTATCATTGCCTAATGTTGAAAATGCCACACTTGAAAGAAGTTGGTTGAACATATCTTTGGTAATTGGTAAGGTGGTAAGGAACACCTTTCTTGAAATTAATATCATATGTTTATTAATGATTTATTTCATAATTGATATATTTCCATGCATAGAATATTTGTTATAACATATGAGCGTGTTGATTGATAATTTAGTATTCACATGTAAATTTGTATATTTATTATTCTTGATGATTTTATGTTATATGAACTTACACTTGAGTTTGATAAAAAAAATATATATATATTTATTTGGTAAATATTCATAATTTTTTATTTACATATTGATATGTTTTTTATGAATAATAAGATTGGATAAATTCATGATTTTATTGAAAATAAATCTGAAACGAAAATGTCATTTGAGTACATTCTAGTATATTAGTTATATGTGATACATGTTAATATTGTAACATTCACTTGTTGTTTTTGATGATATGGTCTCATTAATCTCTATGAGTTAGTTTTATTGCATACTACATGATTAATGTCATTGTTCGAATATTTGTAACATTCACGATGAACATTTTTTTTTGGTTGGTAATATTTGTGTTATGCATGTTTGAATTGAGAAACCACTTGATCAACAATTGATATCACTTGTGTGACTTTTCAAAAATGATTTTATGAAGTTAATTTTTTTTTTATGTTATTTTATCTCATGAAGTAGATGCACCGTATTTGTTATATGCATATATACCTTCATTGGTATCCCTTAGGGGGAGATAAAATGTCTATTGGAAATTATTCATAGAAAAATGTTTGATCAAATTTTTTATTGCAATATGATTAAATTTTTCAATATTTAAGCTCGTATCTTGGAAACGGCAAAGCATGACATAATTAAAAAAAAATAAAAAAATTATGCCGCTATCTTCTAACTCGTGTGCTTTATTTCAAATTATTTGAAAACATCGAGTTATGAATTGTTTCATGTTGTGCGCTTAAAAGCTTATTCTATCATGAGGATGTATACAACAATTGGTATTGCGCCTATTGAAAATTTATACCTTGCAATTTTATTACATTAGTGAGAATTAATTATGCCCATTGATATATCTCTCATATTTGCTCTATTTGAGAACATTGAGTTGTGATTCCGATTTATGCGTAAAAAGTTGTTCCGAGAAATCATTGTGTGCAACGGACGGTTTGTGTGACTACAACAATTGGCATCAGACAACTATTTGTATTATTTATCATTGATGCATTTTGAAAAGTTGATCATTTATCTTTTATTATTTATTTATTTTGCTGACTTGTGCATTATTTAAATAGCATTATTGTCGATTTATAAATTCAAATACATGCTATGAATATTTATGATGAATATATGTCGACACATGTGCGTATTGAAAATTTTACCCGTGACACTGTTATTTTGTCGTATCTTGCCATTCTCCTATAAATACATGTGCGGTTACTCCTCTTCCCTCAAATCATGAAATCATTTTATGTAGTATGGGTGGGAAAGGTTCCCGGCATTTACACCACTTGGGGAGAGTGTGAACTTCAAATCAAGGGAGTTAGTGGCTCTCAATACAAAAAATATCCCTCATTTGATACCGCAATGCTTGCAATCCGCTCTTCTCCACCACATGCTCCGTGGGTAAAACCACCCTCTTGGCCTTTCGTTTTACCTCAAAATATGCATTCACATGCTCCTACTCCCTCTAATGAAAATGTTGCATCCTCATCTTCTCAAAACATGGCTGAAAATTCTGTTAAAGTTGTTGTAGAAGGCAAGAAAATCACTATTGAGGGCAACGCTAAAGATGTGTGTCATGTGGTTAACAACCTCAAGTTGTAAATCTCTTATGAAAATGTTGTTGAACTTTCTGTTGATGTCTTATGCATTATTTGATGATATTACTGTCTATCTACTAAATCAAATACATGCTGTGTAAGAATATTATGTTGAATATGTGCTTAGAGAAAAATTCTTGGTATTCTCATATGTCCCTTACAAATTATGGTTATATCCCATGCTTGAATTATTTTTGATAGGGGGAGATTTTGTTTACCCTTAATACTTGCTTTATATGATACATCTTTTTTGATAATGTCAAAGGGGGAGAAATATTTATGATTCACTATTTGTGCTTAATATTTCATTTTATGAATATATGTGAATCATTGTTTGTCATCATCAAAAAGGGGGAGATTGTTAACGAAAATGTATTTTATCCCTAAATTAATTAAATTAGTTTAATAATGTACATTTTAGTTTAACTTAATATATTGATTTTGATGATTCCAAACATATTTTTATTTTATAAATATTCATCATTGTATAATCTTGCCTCGACTTTACACAACGATATATCCGAGTAAAGGTATTCAAGTATGTTGCACTTTTGCACTTGACACATTGGACACACATGCATATTTCTTGATCTATATTTTTTATTGTGTGACTAATTAATTATGAGCCTTGATATCTGGTATATACTTATATTATTTGGTACAGAAGATCTCTACCTATATCCTCCTATATACAATCAGTTCTTTCAAATACTTTAAATCTGTCCAAATTCTAACTTTTGTTTTTGATCCGAAATCGATTATATCATTGCATAAACATATATATATATGTGTGTGTGTGTGTGTGTAGACACATGCGTGTATGATATATTTTGAACAATAGTCTGTATGAAGATATTCTCTATTATAGCCCCACATGCCCCTATGACTTATTAATTTGATTTTGTTTCTCTCTCTCTTTCCTGTTTTCTTTGCATTTCTGTTTTTTTATTTTTACGGATGTCAGCTTGTTTTCTACTCATGTCAGATCTCTCCTCTTTCTCTTGCTTACGGTTGACGATATACAATTATATATACATATGGGTCTGTACGGATGTCCTGTCTCTTATAGGCATTAATGAACCCATGTGGGTCTGGCCAAAAGCTTTTATTTCCAAACGATCCCTTTTTTACCAGCGAACTGACCATAGGTTTATGTTATAATAAACCTTTTGTTACTTGACGAGGTGTCACCTTTAGCCTTATTATACCTGCTACTGTACCCGTAGCTATTTGTGATGGGATTTACCTGTTCAAATTTTGACCGCCTATTCGCCTATAACCTTAGGCCTCTGCCATAGTTGTCAGCTAATTTTTTTTTATTATCCACTCCGATATCTCTTGTTCGAGATCTATATCTATCCGTATCTTTTAATCCGTAAATAATTAAATATGTATATCTGTTGATACTACTCTGTCCGAAATGTTTCTTTATATAAGATGGAAATTATTTCCTTTGTAAAATATCTGTGAAACTATTCTGTCCGTAATTTTTTTTATGTATCAGTAGGAAAACATTTTTTTTGTAAAATATCTGATATAATTTATTTAACCGTTGTCATCGATTTATCTAATTTATCAGTATGTGTCCTTGACAGTTTTCAACTGATATTTTATCCTTTACACATCATATCTGTATTTTTGATTCCGGACTAACACTTCACCAAAACACATCATATCTGTATTTTACTTTTGGACTAACATATTCTTACAGGAGTTATTTTGGGATGTAAAAAGAACCCACTTTCAGTCCCATATTTTCAGATGATCATTTTTGTGCTACAACAGCTACATTTTATTGAGAAGAAAAATAAAGATTTGCAGTTCATCTTGGAGATTTGCATATCAGTTTTAGAGATCATTTTCAGTCTACTTCTATCCCAGAAAATCTGGAGCATTTAATGCTCAACATGCTGTGTCTAACAGCTAGTTTTTGAATACACATTTAAAGCTGTGAGAGCTGCATTGAAAGAGCAGCAGACTTGAACGAAAATATGAGCAACACTTGAAATATCTTTGAGAGCATTTATTCTACTACTCAGCTACACATTCAAGAGAGCAATAAATTTTATCATCTGCTCAAATCATTGAAGAAGACTTGTGCCTACTTCAACATCATTAATTGAAGTCTGATTCAAGAAGGAGAAACTCAGATTACAAATTTTATTTTTAAGGAGTTTCAGTGTTTTACCTTGTACTACAAAAATTCAGATTTGTTGTGAAGCTTTGTTGAAGCTTCGGTTTGTACCGGTGATTGGTTCCTACCCGCAAGTGGACCACGGGGTTTGAAGCTCGGAGTTAGCTTGCAAACATTTGTACGCGGTGGTTTGATCCTACCCGCAAGTGGATCAGGTTTAGTGAAGCGTAAAGGAGACGAGGGCTCTAGGCGCGTGGACGTAGGCCGAGATTTGGCCGAACCACGTTAAATTTCGGTGTCATCTATTTTCCGCACTTATATTTATTTATTTGCGTATGCTTGCTTGAGTTAATATTTTCAGCACACTATCTTGCAAATAAATTAATTCCGAATTTGACTAAATTAATTTTGAGATTAAAATAATTATTTTTGAACTAAATAATTAATTTCAGAATATCACTTTATATTAAATACGAAAATTAATTTAATATTTCTAGAGTGTTAAAATCTGCATCTCTAGTTGTTTAAATTAGTTAGTTGCATTTATTTGATATTATTGGATTTATTCTTTATTGATTTATTAATCTGAAATTTGTTAAAGTGATTTAAATTTAATATTTTTTCTGAAATATAGATTTGACATTAAAGTTTGTAAAAACTCAATTCACCCCCCCTCTTGAGTATAATCTGGGCAACAGGTAGGTTCATTAAATCGAGGTCGAGTTCCTTCACATGTAGGAAGCATACACTTTGAGACCACCCCGAGATTCGATCACGTGGTTTGAACATGAATCAGGGTCATGAATGAGTTGAAAGTAAGTGGGGAAGCATTTATTGAACAAGAGAGAGTTAGAAATGAAGAAGAGAGGAGTTTTGTCACCAAAAGGCAGGCGGTTCGGACCGCCTTCGAAGAATTGAAAAATAAAAATAAGCACGACGATCCGGACCGCCCACCGCCTCTAGTTTTGGTCCACACATTCCTAGGTGCATCCCTCCTTCCCCAATACCTTCAGCTCCCTCCACTCTATTTTCTCCGCCATTTCCCTCGCAAAATTCATCCCCTTTTCCTTCTAACCCTTTCCCCTCCAAATCCATCCATTCCCATCTCCAAACCCACCTATAAATACCATCCCTAACCCACCATCTCTCCCACACTAATTTTTCAAAAGAATTTTCCCCTTCTTGATCTTTCAAGCAATTTTTCCCACCCACTCTCTCACTCCATGGCTGATCAAGACAGACCCACCAAGTACAACTCCATCAATGTAATCGGAAACAATCCCTACGACTATCGCTCCGATCAAGAAATGTGGTGGTGTGAGGAATTCTTTGGGCCAGTGCAAAATCTTCAAGTAGAGCGGGCCATTAATTGGGCCAAGTTATTTAACTCCATCACGAACCTGTTTTCTCCTAATTGTTGGTACCTCTATCTTAATGAGCCTTACAACAAAGTTTGGGCGACTGAGGTCCGGGAGTTTTATGTCACACTCGTACGCACTATCGAGTTTGTCATCGAGATAAGGGTGCGGGGCTAATGAATACCACTTTCTATTAGGACACTTGCCGCGAAGCTAGCCGAAAAAGACATCCCAAACCCGGCTAATTACATTTTCCACAGTCTTCTTCCACCTGTAGACAAAGCGGTGTGCATCCAACGTCTAGCACCCAGGAAAGTCTGGGCCAAGGGCACTTTTCGGGTCGGCCAGCTGACCAAGAAAGCGCGCATCACATTCCAAATCATATGCACGAACATCCTGCAAAATTCAAATGATTCCGCCATGCGACCCAGGCAGACCATGCTTGTTTACCACCTCTTCGATCGCAACTCCTCCATTAATCTGGGGCGCATTATATTTCGAGACATTTATTTTCATGTGTTGGATGAAAAGGGCTCTACTCCCCTTCCTTACTCACTACTCATTACATCAATTCTCGCCAACCATGTCATCGCTCCACCCGTCGGGTCTCTTCATCTCCCCACCCCTTTTGAGCAGGGTGTCCGGACTAAGAGTGATCACCAAATAGCCATCTTACGAGCAAGAGTGGCTAATGGGGAGGATTCGACTGAAGAGGACAGTAGCGAAGACGAGGAGGCAGACATGGAAATGGGCGAGAAAGGGGGATATTTTGGCGAGGATGAGGAGGACTATGATTTCGAGCTTCCCGACAATGATTTTGATGCGCGCCTCACCGCCCTTGCAACAAAATTTGACGGGTTCGTAATTCAATATACGAGGGATCAAGCGTTAAGCCAATGCGCTTACCAATGTGATACGAGCATGATGTATCGTCTTCAAGCTCATATGTATCAACTTAATTTTATGGGGCCCGTCCGAGCTACTTTTATGATCCGTATGACCCGAGCGCGCAAGGTAGATCCAACCCCCCACCCTAGTGAAGCTTTTTGTAATTGGTTGTGTTGGTTGTTGTTTTCTTTATGAGGGTTGTTTATGCATGATGTTGTTTCCTTTTCTTGTTCATGTACCACAATCATTATATATAAAAATCCGCATTTTATTCATTTGTTTGTTTAATTTTTTGCACTTCTTGTTTTGACTTATTTAGATTTTAGTCCTTTCGATTGCGAATAATGCAAAACTCTAAGTTGGAAGGGGGCGACGACTGCATATTTCTAAAGCTTAAAAAATTTTGAAAATGGCAAAAAAAAAATAGAAAACTTCAAAATTTCCAAAAATATTGAAAAACTCAGAAAAACCAAAAATATTTTTCTTCAAAATAAATAAAAATTGCATTTAAAATTTTCAAAAATATCATTAAAATTCGATTTAAAGTCTCAAATTGTAAAAACATAATGCACAAAGCCGAAATTGACCAAAGATGGAAATTAAGCGAACATGTACGACTTAACGAATAAGTGTGGAGATTAACCAACCTGGTGAGATTCGAGTCTATCCATTTTGTGAGTTTATAAATCAATCAGAGTTAATGGTTAACTCAAAGCTCTATTTAGCATTTACAAAAGTCGTTGATGATCCCGATACCCTTGTTTTGATCGGTTATGGGAAATGTGTGATATGCAGTCTTGAAAAGCGAGCTAAATGAATCTCTAAACTAAAATATACCTCGAGACGCATATTGTAATGTAATTAATAATTTGGACAATGAAGTAGGCCCTCATTTGTCACAAAAAAAAATAGTGGCCAGAAAAAGCCGTGAAAAATCTCCCTTTGCTAACCAATTTGAACCAAATAATTCTTCCCTTTTCGTTTGACTGCCCGAAAAAATCTAAATGTCCCGGAATTGAGAAAAGTGAAACTCCAAAATTTTAGTCTGATTAGTGCAAATAAAACGGGGCAATAAAAATAAAAAAATGCTCAACTAAAATAGCAAGAAAAGAAAATATGAATAATAATTAAAAAAGGAGAGAAAAATGAGCAAAATCTCGAAAAAAACCTAATGGACATTTCAAGAAAATTCTCCAATTCAAAAGTTCCCAACCAGTTCCTTTTGCCCATTAAACCTTCAAACCTAAAAAAGTCGTAACTGATTCCAAGTTTCAAAATTGGTTACCGCGTGGAGAGTTAAGGTATAAAAGAGATTAAAAGTGTGAAGTAGAGGCATTACTTCCCGTTTCCGGTTAACTATAATCCGATGAAGAGATTTTTTCCCACAAATTTCTGTCTTTTGAATTTCGTGTGCGTGAACTTGTATTCCATTGCATTTACTCTTATAAATAACCCAGACCAAGAGAACTAGCCACATTTCCGAGTGATTCATTTTTAGAGAACCCAGTGATAATTTGAATCAAAACAAATCTCTAGATAAGTAACGTAATGGTCAACCAGTGGAAATTGGCGTTTAAATTTTTGGCTTCGTACACACACACACAGTGATTTGAGACTCTTAAATTGAATTGATGATGAGTATTTTCTAGAAAAAATTGAATTATACAATTTTTTTGTTATTTTCAATTTTCTTTGAGTCGAATTTTGTGGGTATATTCCCTACAAACCCTCATGAGACACAACTCGTCCTACTAGGGTGACGTAGGCGTTTAAAAGCTTGTTGCATATGATAAATGCAATCACTTGCCCGCGAAAGTGGTATTCTATCCAAATAGAGCGAAATTTTTTAAAGTTGACCCATAGTCACATTTTTTTATGTTACATAATTAGGCTCAAATTATTCGTAATTTATCCCTTTAATTTAGAGACTTTTATTATCTCAAGTAACGTAAAATGAGCGTAATTATTGTATTTCTTTGATAATAACTCCCTTTATCAAGTACATCTAGTTTCGTGTATTTCTCCTAGGTTTTGCAGGTTTTTGAAGCATTGAGGAAGAAAAAAACTGAAGAATCAATGAAAAAGTCAAAAAAGGAAAGTCAAAGGGCAGTTTGATGAACCTATAGCCTTCATCCGGAGTTGAATCAAACTAGAGAGTTGAAGAGAACTCAATTTCAATAACTTTGGACGAAACACCAAGTCAATCTGATCTACGATGAAAAAGTTATGAAGATTTGAAGTTGAGAAGGAATAAGAAAAAGACCCCTGAATGAAAAAGGCAGGAGGTCAGGACCACCTAGAAAAGGATACGGACCGGTTCCCCATCAAGTTCTCTACGAAAAGTGGAGACGACCCGAACCTTTTTTCCAAAAAGGATCCGGACCGCATGGCTAAGAAGTTTTGAATAAAAAAGGGGTGTGATCCAGTCCTTTTTTCCAAAACGGATCTAGACTGCCCTTGCCTAAGGTTCATTGTTTGAAATAAAGGGTGATCTGGAATGCCTTACCTGATGGCTCCGGGCTGTATCGGATTTTCTTGAATTTTCTTTTCTTTTTCTCAGAGTTTTAAATGGGTGAATCTCTTGAAAATTTCGGAGCTCTTTATGCTAGTTTGTTACACAATAGCTAATTAGGAGCAAAGAGTTGTAGTAAAAAATCCTAGTTTTTCCATAAGAAGATTTTGTTGTAAGGATTTGAATCTAATTTCTACAATTCACGTAACATTCTTCCTTTAAGTTTTTAATTGATCATTACTTTCATTGTTTGGTTGAATCTTAAATTCTCTTTTCATTTAGTTTATTTAGATTGAATGTTCTATTACTTAAAAATTATGTTTTGCTCTAAGTTGATTATGTCCAACTAATTTTCTAAGGGTTGGGGTGCATGAATCCCACCCGATGTAATTCACCATAATGTGAAATAGACTTTTCAATTAAAATCTTAGATGAATCGTGTTGCGTAACTATTGTAACCATCGTAGGACTTTTGATCTCGTTAGCTCTAGGTAACCGGGATGCTTAAGATTGCGATGCGCATATCGGTTAATGTGACACTGCTTTATTCTTGCCTTTGATTTCATATGTTGCGGGCTACGATCCCTCATATATGGAATGCTTAAGATTAATAAAGATCGGGTTCATTTAAAATCTTACTTCCGAATCTAGTATCCTATGAACTGAATTACTAGGGTGTGGGGGATTGTAATCCAACCTCTTGTTCTCATCTCCTAGTTAAATTTTTAGTCCATTTATCATCAGTATTTTGTTTAATTAGCATAGTTGCATATTTTTAGTTCTTAGTTTCATTAGTAGTTACTCTAAAATTTGCATCTAGTCGTAGTTGTTTCATCCCCCAATTCATCTTTTCGTTTATTTTAGAGTCAAATCTAGGATTTCTCCATCTTTCCAACTTCGTCACGAATTCATTCGTCCCTTTTCTCTGAGGATTGATACCCCACTTATCGGAATATTACTTGAGCGATAGCCTTGCACTTGATCCTACATAGCATGCACAGTAGATACATTTGTGGTCGCTTCAGTTACCCTAGGTAAACACAGCTTTCAACCCTGGAAAATTATCGTCCCACCCCTAACAAATTAGAAAGCGATCTAAGAGAGAAAGATAAGGACTGTATATGTGGCTAAACTACTTCTAATGAACGATCTATCAACTCCATCTCATTAATAAACTTTGAGAAGTTCCTCTTATGTCAGTTGTTTCTCCGTCCCCCCACTCCTTTATGAAGAAAATATAACCACATCAATGTCTCACCCATACACAAATGGATACTACAAACCCCACTCATGCCTACCAGCACCTCCCACTACTACCATCTACCAGAGTCTTCTAGTGGCCTGTAAAACAATGAAAAGCACAAAGTGAAATTATCCTCCACATTCCTAAATAAACAAGACGAAGACCAAATGCCTACCATGATCTCTAACATTTCAATGAGTCTAAAATCCCAGATTATTATTACTCCTCTGGAATCACCCACTGCACTCATGTTATCCTCCTTAATCCTATGCCCTCACCAAATAGAACTAGCAATATTTCTACGTGACTCAACTTTGATTCCGAAAGGAAAAATATGTCTAGTTTCCACTATAAATGGCCCCGCTCACAATGCCATGTTTCTCGGGGTCATTAAAACCTCTCACATTCCACAAGATCAGATCAAAATTCATTAATTACTTTGGTCTTTTACCCCATTCCCTTCTCCCCCTCACTCCCTTACCTACCTTCCTAATTAATGGAGCACTATAGTTTCTCAATTTTTCGCTCCTTTTTTTTCCTTGAAGGTGAACAGTACCTTTTTTTATTCTCGCTATTATTTCCCATCCCATGTCCTATTTGTTCCATATAAAAATAGGGCCTTACTTTCACTCCCCTCGTAGACAGATCCCAATATCTTACTATTCCTCCAATCATATTTTCCAACCACCCCTCCCCAACCCTCTCCTCATAATAATATCCATGTGCTGAAAGTTAAAATTCTACCCAAAATTTAGAACTATTCAATTCCACAAAATTAATAACATTTCCCCTTACACCCCCTCCACGTGTTACACCTGTGTTAATTAAAGAATAATCTCATGCAATTTTTTTTTTCATTTTCACTATCTACCATAATAACCATCATATGTTCATATTGACCTTCTACCCACCCTCCTACTTCCATGCCCAAATTTCATCTTTTCGATTGGCTAACTCATCCCTCTTCACATTCACACCCCATCATCATAAAAAAGGGGAAGTTAAAACCCTATAAAAAGGGGCCCTTCCAGCAAACCGCCCTCCATAATCTCCTTAACTGTGGCACACCATTTATTTTATTTTTCTGATAATTGCCCTTGATTTGTACAACAGACAAAATTGATTCAAAATAATTTTTCACAAACTCTCTCACACCTTCCTTTTATTTAACGTCCACATAACCACTTTTTCCCTTTTCTTGTTTTTCTGTTTTTACCTTGTTATTACTCAATAAAAATCCTTTTTTTTACATCTTTCCCGAATTTAGAATTGGACCAAACATTTTTAAACTAGATAATGATTTTCTAGATTCATCTAACCACATGTTGTTGGAATATGAAATAAAACTCATCAACATATTAAATTATTGAGATTACCTAATAAAGGAATTTTGGAAACTGTGTACCTGAATCCATAGTGATAATTGAGACTGAATCCATACTGGTGATTGAGACTTGGGGGTTGAAGGTCTTCAATAGACTAATCCTTCTCTCTCTATGAGTTATCTCTCATTGATGGGGATGAGGAGGAGAGTGTTTGAGGGCATTAGCCTTAGGGACTAAGAGGCTTCATTATATAGACATCTAATTAGAACCCCATAAATTCTAATTAGGTGACTCCTGAGTAACCAGTAGGTGACTCTTGAGTAACCCGACTCTTGAGTAACCAGTAGGTGACTTTTGGGTAACCACACATTTCGAATTCCATACTTACTGTTGATGTCTTTTGAGCTTACCTAATTAGATCACTTCATTTCCTCAATTTAAATTGAAGATCAAATATAATTACCATTTTAATTTGTGACCCCACATTAAATTATTTTTAATATATAAAATTCCGAATGTAATTATATGCAATAACCATATGTGCACACCAAATTTCTTTCTATTATTAGGACATCTCTCGAATCAATCTCGTCTGTATCCTATACCAGTATGAGACCAAAGCGACCTTTATTACATATGTGTAGTAACTCGATCCATCAATGATCATGGGATGTGATCTCAAACATGCATATTTCCAATTGGTCCTAACTTTATTCTAGAGTGAGATCCAAACTTTGTCTTTTAAATCTTATGTTATACCACAATTAAAAGACAATAAATTTAGAGTAAACAACAAAATAAAAATATCATCAACTTTATCCTGTAGAAAACTAAAACATACATAATGTATCTGAGCAGTGTCAAATGAAGGAACATTAAATCGAATACAAACTCCCACTAAAACTGAATATCCTAAAACTAAACAACACCTATATGAGCAGTGTACTCATGAAAGACCTTGGGTGGTAAGCCTTTAGTAAGCGGATCCGGGAGCACGGAGTTTGTTCTTACATGTTCAATAGACATTATCTTACTCTGAACCCTTTCCTTAACAACAAGAAACTTAATGTATATGTTCTTAGACTTAAATAAGCTCTTGTTGTTATTCGAATATAGAACTTCTTAATTATTATCACAATATATCTGTAGTGGTCTTTCAATGCTATAAAAAATATGCATCCCAGTGACAAAATTTCGCATCTATATCTCATGATTTGTTGCCTCATAACAGGCTATGATTTCTGCTGCCATAGTGGAAGGTAGAATGAGTGATTGGCTAGCACTCCTCCAGAAAATAACACATTAAGACAACATGTATACATATCCAGAAGTGGATCTCTTAGTGTCTTGGCAACCCACAAGATCAACATCATAATACCCAATGATCTCCAAATTATCTTACTTATGATGAGTATGTAATTTTTGTTCTCTATAAATACCTCTTAACCCATTTGTCTTCTTTCTAGTTATCCATTCCAGGGTTACTTAGATATCTGCCTAACATACCCATTATGTACACTAAATACGAACGCGTACATACTTGAGCATACAAAAGACTCCCTATAGCTGAAGCATAAGGAAACTTTTACATTTCTTTACTTTCAGTCTCATAATTCTTGGGGCATTGACAAAGACTAAACTTATCTCCCATGGCAATAGGTGTATCTCCTTGTGCACAATCTTGCAAGCCAAATCTTGCGAGTACCTTCTCGATATAGTACTTTTGGCATAATCCAAGGATACCCTGAGAATGATATCGATGTACCTTAATTCCCAAAACAAAAGAGGCATCCCCAAGATCTTTCATTTTAAAATTCTTAGTTAGAAATGTCTTAGGTTTGTGAAATAAGCCTATATTGCTACTAGACATAGAGCACACGGAAGATAATTTTACTCCCACTGAACTTATGATATACACAATCATATACTTCATTAACCTTAAAATCAGATGAGATAATGACTTTATAATCATATGAGATAATGACTTGATAAAACTTGTGATATCATTTATGGGAAGCTTGTTTGAGACCATATATGGATTTCTTGAGTGTGCAGATGATTGACTTTGGATCAACTGGGTCAAAGTTTTCTGATTGCACCTTATATATTGTTTCCTCAATATTACCATTGAGAAAAGCCATCTTAACATCCATCTGAGGTAGCTCTAAATCAAAATGATCTACAACTGCTCATGAGGCTATTGATTTTGCTCTTCTGGAACAACTCTTAGATTTTGAGTCGGGAAGTACTCATTGTTGTCTTCTTGAACACTGTCAATAGGCTAAACAATGTTCGGAAAAGGAATGGATTCCTTTTCAAAGAAAACATTTGTATTCTTAACTGTATCTTCCCCCTCAACCTCAACATCCTCGAGAAATCTAGCATTTTTTGTTTTGAAAAAAAAGGACTTAGTTGAGGGATGGCTTATAAGGACTTGCCTCATCTGGACACCCCCAAATGTGAGAATTTTTTAGCCGATCCATAGTTCATAAGGGGTTTTAGCTACCATTGTACAAATTACTCTACTTAGAATATATACTGCAGTCTTAAGTGCCTTTCCCTATAGTAAATCTGGAAAAGAAGAATGATGAATCATACTTTTTTCCATGTCCTTAAACTTTGTATTTTGTCTCTTGGAATTTGGCAAAAGATTCTATATGTTGTTCACATGATCTATCATATTTGCCATAGTATGCACCACCACAGTCAGATTTGACAACTTTAATCTTCTTTTCTAGTTGATTTTCAACTTTGGCTTTGAAGGCCTTAACACGTCCAGAGCTTGAGACTTCTCGTGAATTAAATATAAGCACCCATAAGGAGAATAGTTTTCTATAAAAGTGATAAAATAATGTTGGCTATTCCATGAAGTCATAGGTAATGTACCACAAATGCCAGAATGTATGAATTCTAAGACATCATAACTCCTTTTGGCACTTAATTTCCTTATGTTTGTCTGTTTCCCCTTTATACACTCGATACAAACATCAAAGTCTGTGAAATTAAAGTGTTCAAGTATAGTGTCTATCACAAGCCTTTCAATTCTCCTTTGGGAGATCTGAACCAAACGCTTGTGTTACAAAGTAACGAAATGCATATAAATTAATATTAATTTTTGCAAGGTTTCATTAAATGAAGCATTGTTATTTAATAAATATAATTTATCAATTAAAGAACCAGTCGAAATTAAATTAGACTTTAGAGAGAGAGTAACTTTATTATTTCAAAGTGAACAAGAATAACTGTATTTGTCCAAAACAAAAATGAACACCAAGTTTCGTCTAAAAAAATGGTACTACATAAGTCATTATTAATTCAATAAAATGACCAGTTTCAAAAGATTAAAAAAGGTCCCAATTTCTTCAATTCTAATTATTTTTCCATCGCCCAGATAGATGAATCTTTCAACATCATTTGGAGGATGGCGCCACAGGAAACCATGCATAGATATACTTACATAAGTAGTAGCACCCGAATCTACCCTCCATGGCCAGGTACAAAAGCCAAATTAACTTCATAACAAACCAAAATGAGAAGTGTACTTTTCTTTACATGCCATGTAGCGTAATTAGAAAAATCCTTCTTCACATGCCCACCTTTCTGGAAAAGAAACAAGAAAATTTTGAATCCTGAACTTGTTTCTTATGTTGAACTTTAGGTTTGGGTTGTGATGTTACAACTACAGTAACTTTATCATTAGTCCTTGTCCTCTTTATGTTCCTTAAGGTAGATGTAATATGAGCAATTTCAGTTGTCTTTTCTCGCTTCAAACGTTCCTCTTCTTGCACACAATGAGAAATGAGCTCATTAAGAGTACATTTATCCTTTTGAGTATTATAACTCACTATAAATTGTCCATAGTGTCCAGGAAGAGATATCAATAATAGATGCACGAGCAAGTTACCGTACAATTCTAACTTTAGTCATTTATGTTTTGAAGCGATGTTAGACATCTCCATAATGTACTCCCGTACATTTCCTTTGCCTTTATACTTTATTTGTATAAGGTTATCTAAAATCGTACTTTTCTCAGCCTTTTCATTACTTGCAAAATGTAATTCAATATCCTGAAGGAAACTTTTGGCAGTTACCTCATCGGACATACCGTCGCTGAAATCTTCTGGAACATTGCGCTTTAGCATCATTAGACTCAAACGATCAGAACAATCCTACTTATCAAGGTTTCTTTATCCATAAGAGGAGTGGGTTGTTCCTTCCTTATCGCAGAGTCTAAATTTATGCAACTAGAAACTATAAGAATGTCCTCTTTCCAGTTCTTAAAGTTTGTACCATTAAGCACATGAAGTGATGTCATGTTGGCAGTAATATTAACAGAATAAGCAGTAACTTAATCCAAAAGAACAAATAAATTTCAAAATCTCCAAATTAAAATTTATGTCATGGCATATTATAATAAAATAAACTGATAAATGCAGGACATAAATTTTATATATAATTCTAATGGTCGAATGCTGGGCCCATCAATGAGAGACCTAGCACAACATTAACATTTAGTCTTTGGACATATATATTAACTTTAAGTGGTACTCTCAGTCTAGAAAAAAATATTGATAATAAATCCGGTCAACTAACCCTCCTTTGGGATGATTAATTGTAAATTATAGAATTCGGTCAAACAACTAACCTTTTTTTGGGCCGATTAATTGTCCACGTGAAAACTATAGAATTATCACAAATTTAATTCTGCACGTATATTTATTATTCATCCAAATAATAATTTTCCATCGGGCCGATTATTACCCGCGGGAATAATAAATATATTAACATCATTTTTGTATCTCAAAATAAATTAATCTATGCAATAGATGTTAATTTGGTAACATATTACTTTAATTAATTTATTTCAGATATAATACATTTTTGGTCTTTTTTTTAAAATACCCCGGATGGGAGTCAAACTTTATTAAAAATCTTAAACCAAATGATTTTTAATTAAATATGCATGTATTTATTCCTCCTAATTTTATACCTGCCTTAGTTCCCCCCCCCCCCCCCCCCCCGAAAAAAAACACTGCATTTGGAAATAATTCTCATAAAAAATATACTGATTTGGAAAGAATTTCCACAAATACTGAATTAGAAACCGTGCACTCCGACTTGCCATCCGAATTAATCTATAACATTCTCCAAATTTCTTTGACCTCAAAATGCGACAAAAAATAGTCCAAATAATTAATCCTTAATTCGCCAAATTAAAAAATTCCTCAAATTTAAAAATTTCCCAAATCATGAATTTAATTCCTCCCAATAAAATAAAAAAAATTCTCCCAAAATTTTTATTTAATCAAAGGTCCTTGAATTTACAAGGTGTTACATAATGCCCCCTTACAATGGAAATTCGTCCCCGAAATTCGGATAAGCCTAATACTCTCAGTCTCAACTAGTTTTGTAATCATTTACTAATAGAATTTTACACATAATTATTCAGATAATGTAATTAACTTGAGCACCCATACACCCTGTGCTCATGCTTAACCGCACGAAATGAAATTCGGCTTTTTCAGCCTTTAGATCGTAATATAACTTCAATCCCACACTTATAACATTACAAATGCTCTCCCCTCAGCATAAAAGTATACATAACCAATCTTATGCTAAAAAGGGCAACATACACTAACACACCCTTACTATCAACAGTTTCCTTGCGCAAAAATAAAACCCGGGCTATATCTCCCTACTCGACAAAACTCAACCCAACCCGAATCCCCTCAGAAAGGTCCCTACTCCGCAGGATTTCAATTAACAATATTAATACATTAATATGCAACACATTTAAACATAGATAACAGTATATATGCGCTAGACCCTATCTCAGGTGAAACCTAGATACGATAATTCATTCCATGGTACCGCGAACACCCAGTCTTACCATGACTATCCACTATAGCCCCAAAATATATCTACACAGTTGAAACTTGAAAGAAAAACATCCACGCTACTCCCATAATTCTCGACAGTATAAATCTCTTGTATAATGCAACCTTCCTCTTAGTGTACCTTCCACACTCTATCCCATGATACTTACATATATACACTATGGCTATTTCGACCAACACATCCACTAATATCCGTTTCACTCACGAATCACAGTGGTAATAAACCATAGGTTGTTACGCACTTAATGTTACTTTCAAACACACCCACGCTCAACATTTCATAATTCAAGGAACATCTTATTCCCATTCCTCTGGAATATACCCAAAGTCATCGCCTTTGTGTCTCCTCCCCGAATCTGCTAAGTATCTACACAGTAGAGACTCTGGCTCCTCCGAGGGTGCCCCTACACCAAATATCTCGTGAATATATGCACAAACCTCCGATCATCACTTATATAACCCTATTTATCTCAAGTTTCATTCCTGCATTCTCGGCATGGTTATAATCTCCAGTTATTTTTGATGACCTTACCACTTACTATAGAATTATTCTTGATATTACCCCACATATCAACTTGTAGGGAAAAACTTCATAGTGTTTCTTTCGTACCACTTCCTGGCTCCACTGGCCCTATCTCTTAGCGTCTCTCCGCTCAACGTATTTTCTCCACACATTCACGGATTATCATTCAATCCGATGACCTAGCATCCGGTGACGTCTCACCACTTCCAACATTTTGATTAAGGCTTATGAGTATAACACTTCCCATTAAAGCCTAAAAGAACTTTTCCTAATGCACTATTCCTCAGCACTGACAGTCCTTGATTTTCGTAGAACTCAAATCATATCCCCGGGACTCTCAAACCTTGGAACCATACTCACAAGTCTATTATGGACTCTCGTGTCTCTAAAGGAGTCACATTATTTTTGCGCTCGCACTATTACTAATCCCTTAGAGTTAAATATTAATAACAAGGTAAATCTCTCCACTCCACAGTAACCCTACATACCTTGAATCTCATCAATAAAAGTCCTACGCGTCGGGATCCAATATAACTAGACAACTGCACTCTATGAAGCCTACTTCACACAATATTATCGCTATGATATTGCTCAACCCTCTTCCAGGTGAGACATCTCAAGAAGAATATACATCTTATACTGAAATAAGGAACACGGTAGCCTTGCTATGATTGCCCACCATTACGAACCCGTTCGTACCCTAGATAAAACCACACCTTGAATATCACCTCTCACACGAGCTAATCCTCAAAAACATATATATCATCTCAGTGTACCCACCTGCTCCCTTACAGGTGGAACTGAAGCGCGCCCCGCTACTCCATGGTAAATATACATATATTAGTGATATTAATAATACATTCACTAAATATATTTCTCACGCGGATCTAGTTCTAATACATTACTGTGACCCGCTCTCCACACACAAAATAGACCCCCAATCATTTACGAATAAAACTAGTAGTTTTGGTTGCCCATAACACTGCTGGTTCAATTGTTAGACATAACACCATCGTCCTAATCCAACAAAAGACTTTTTCAACATATCCCCCTACTAGGCATCCCTCTCCTGTCCCCTGATTTGCCACAGACAAGATCCATCCATGTGTTTCTACTCTTTTACATATAAGACACCTTTATGTGTTATTCCCCTTTCTCTATCCCTACCGTCCATGTCGGGATTGTACTTTTCACGGACCTGTAGCCTTGACCCTAATTGCTACCCTAATTGTCCCTTCGGATTCGCTGATCCAATAGACTTGTTGCTGGCCTTGACGGCCCTAACTGAACCAACCATCACTTGATAGAAATTCTATTGATCTCGATCATAAATCTAGATTCTCGACTATATATCCCTTCCCTTGGTTCCTCACTATCACTAAAATCCAGTCTCATTCTTTTGATATATTCTCCAACACCCTTATATCCCCTCTACTGGGAGCATTGATACAAATTGTAAATGCACAACATTGACGACAACGACACCAGTCACCCTATCCAGATCTCCTATCCATTCTTGTACATTCTACCCACGGGTCTAATAACAACTTACAAACCCCATTTGATTCTCCGTATCCCTCTCACCATTTAGAAAGTTTACGAATTCCGTCAACTTTCCTTACCATCCGGCCATTGTCCGTCCCTTTTGGAAAATTACTGAAATCTCCCTTGCCTCTCAATTAAACTCTAGTGAGAGATTTCCTAATAATCCTCACCCCTAATTCCTCGTTATTCACGGTATCTCCCCATGAATATGGTGACAGGATCCCATTACCCCATATGCTTCTAAGAGCAAACTTCTTTTCCCAAAATTTTGATTTGATTGTTACCACACTCTCCCACATGTGATCCCAATTGGATGTTCCCCATTCATTTGTAAATCACCCTTTCGCACCTCCCTTGAATTCTTGTGAATTTTTTTTCTGAAAAAGAAATTTCTTCGACCCTTACCCCTTGTCATCTACACTTAGGGTTTTAACTTTACACTATTTTCCCTTCACGGTGAATCTTAGGGCAACTACTGTACCCAACGATTTTTCCAACTTCAATTGTTCAAAAAATATGGTGAGTTCTACCGTGTCATTGTTTCCAGAATACTCTATGGCTTCTGATGATTCCTCCCTCCTGCCATCCTTCTAACGTGCCACATTTGTCGTTCTAAAATGTTTGATTTTCCATGCTCGACCGAAACTGTATATGAATCACATGACTATACCCTACAAAAGGAAAACGTAGATCGCATACATGAAGGAATATAATAACCATGCAATAGGGCTCTCTATCAAATAACGCTACACTAAAACGTGAAAAGCCGCACAGATCCTAAAGACACTAGAACCTGATGCTTTGATACCATCTGTGACACCCCACCTAATAAAATACCGGGTGATTTATCCTATATAAAATTAATCACGAATCTCATCTGGATCATTCTTAGCATCACAATCGAAAACTTTTTAAAACTTACTAACCACCTAGTATTCAAAAGACATGGTGCCAAATTTTATCTTTTTATTTAACATCCCTAACAATGTGCGAAAGAATGTATAATTAACCATTCACACCATCACTCAATTAGTAATACAGAAAAGGAATAAATATAATCCTTGCCGAGGCAACCATCGGCTACAAATCCAATACCAAAAATAAACTACAATAGGAATAACTGAATACATCAACTAACTGAAATAAATTAGAACAACTAGGGTGACAGGCTTAAATGGAATACTGACTGCATCTTACTCTAGAAATGAAATGACTGAAGCGGCTAATTCAATGACCTGCAACATCAACATGTGCCACAGCTGCGTAACTCTGGAATATATCAATTTTGGAGTCCCTGTGGCTGGACACCTAAAAGGTTTTAAAAATATTTTATGGCAAGGGTTAGAACCTAAAACATTTTGAAAATATTTAGCAAGTGAATTTAAATGCAGTAAATTAAATTGCATGAATGCTCTTCATATTTAAGTTAGTGTCGCACACTCTCTTGAGGACACCTCACCCCTCCACTAATATGCAAACCTAACGTAGCTATACATGACCCATCTAGCTAACTACCCCTAACTACTCTTGTCACATATATCCTGCTATTTCCCAATACTCAATACCGGATGAGTTTAGTATACACTTTATAAGTTATTAATCACATCAATTTATTTAAGTCATCTCTCATTTGATATCATATAACAATCTCTCAAGTTATATAATTATACGTTTCACATAATGTATTCACCCATATATAAATTTGTGCCATATATACGTATCACTATATCACAACATTCACACTCATGTCATAGATATATAAATTCTATCACAAAAGCGTAGGAGGCGGCCATAGTTCCCCCCAAAAGAGACCGTCCCATAACATAACGTCTCACCCCTAATAACAGAAGCTATGACCTGGGTATTATACTCGCCCTGCATTCGCTAGCCAGGGGACTCACCAACATCGTGTAACCTCCTAAGATAGCACTAATATGGGTATGCTTTACTATGAATATTATTCACACAAATATTTATAAATCATATATATATATATATATATATATATATATATATATATATATATATATATATATATACACACACACACACACACACACACTACCATTCATCGTATATATGTATTAAATCTAGGCTACCGGTATACTACATCCATACATAAGCCTAAAACATACGAGTCTACAATCTGACTACATTTTAATTAATCATGCACTAATTAATTTCACTATCTTGGTGTCACTCTACCAAATATACTCGGACAATCTCTCTTGGACCGAAATTCAAAATCCCCAATTCATTATTCAATTTCATTCAATTAATTTTACCCACTTAATTAATAAGTTTTCAAATCACTCAATCATAAACCTTAATTCTCTAATTGGATTTATCCTCTACTTAATCCAAGGTTATTTTCACAAATTCAAATCCTAAATTATAACCATAAATTTCAAATTCAACCAACACAGGAGCTGTTCATCACAAAATAACTATCAAGTCTAAATCGGGGAAGGGGAAGAATCTGTCCAGAATACAACAGGTTATTCAAGCGACCATCCATGTCATTCGAACAACACTGGTTGTCGATTGAACGAGCCATTAGGTCGTTCGAACGACCCCAGTGGTCTCTTTCTTCCCCATTCTGCCTAGAAAATCAGCCCGCCATTAAAACAGTAAAAACTTGAATTCTGTATAGATTTTACCCCCCCCCCCCCCCCCAAACCTTCCAAGATTCATCCTAAATCCACCCATGTGATTTTATCAATCTATCTACATCATCTACAAAAATTGGGAATTCAAAATCCACATATTCTTATCATCTCTACGGATTTTTAAATCACAAACATGAAATCCCCAAATTAAATGTAGAACTAACCCAGGCATATTAATCAATTCACACATTCTTTAGTATGAATAGGAAAAATGCAATTAATCGAATGCAAGTTAAACCACTTGCCTTATGTAGAGTCAAATCCTTTGATGAAGATGATGGGTTGATTCAATGGTCTCCTCTCTTCTTATTGGTTTAATCTCTCAAAATACTCTCTAGTTTCTCTCTTCTTTGTCGCTCCTTGATTTGGTCTTCTAAAAATGAAATAAACTTCCCTCACCTTTCACAATTAAAGTTATTAACTCTAATCCCGTTTTTGGGCTTATGGGCCTTCTAAAAAGGACTCAAACATTTATTTGGGAGCTCAAATTTGTCTAGAACGGTCCCGAAACCCATATTATACATATGGCCACTCATATCCAACTATTTCAACCCATCTGAATTCAACCGCGCACTCTGAATTGCCATCCGAATTAATCTATAAAATGCTCCAAAAAAAATTTGATCTCAAAATGTGACACAAAATAGTCGAAATAATTCATCCTCAATTCACCAAATTGATAAAATCCTCAAATTTAAAATTTTTCCAAATCACGAATTTAATTCCTTCAAATAAAATAAATTCTTTTTATCCCAAATTTTTTATTTAATGAAAGGCCTTGAATTTACGAGGTGTTACAGTTATCATTGTTCTTATTGAGGTAAAATATAAATGGTTATCCTAGGTCATTTTAAATTTGTTGACACATCTTTAATTTTGATTATGATGATGTGACACCCCGCCTAATAAAATACCGGGCGATCACTCTTGTACCAAATTAAAACAGGAGTCGCATATGGTTCATTCTTAGCATCACTGCTGAAAATTAAATTAATTACTAATAACCTATTAGGCTGGCATCAAAATTTTATTTAAGTAATCTTTTTCAACAAATTATACCAATAAAATATTCACACAGTTTATATAAATAGAACTAAAAGAAATAAGATAATCGAACACTCGGTAACAATAATACAACCCAATTGAATTCCACAAAGAAAGGCGGTAAAAGAATAAATAAAAGTAGTTGGGTTATCAGCATGAATGTTTATACAATACGTCCTATCTAGATTACAAGGATAGAAGCGTCTATTGAAATCCTGCATTCATCCACAGCTGCCGCAGCACACGTATGACTCGAAGGAATTATCGTCCAGGCATCCCTGTGTCTGGATACCTATATATATATATATATATATATATATATATATATATATATATATATAGCAAGAGGGAAAATATAGAAACGGGTCAGATCCCGAGTTGTGAAAATATTCTGCAAGTGAATAAATGCTTTATTTAGGAAAATATATTTTATCTCATATTTAAATTGGTATCGCACTCCCATGAGATACCCCTTACCTCTCTTCTAATAGTTCACTCCTGGCGTATCCCTCTAAACATCCTAGTCAAGCTACTCTGCCTAACTAATCCGTTACCCTAAACCATAAGGTCCTAAGTAAACCGGGTACTAAGGGATAAACTTCTCTCCATTCCTAACACTGTGCTAAATTCGGGCGTGGGGTGTTTTGCGAAGTGAAATCCAAATAAGGAACCCCCCCGATACACTACTACTTAGCAGTGTTGTTCGTTGGGATCCATTAGACCCTCAGTACATAACGTATATAGGTATACTCATATAATTATATACATTATCATACTCACTTATATATACATATCATTATACACGTCTGGATATAATCTCCCGGAATGAGAATTACTCCTTCTTCATTTTTATCTCTTTACACTTATTAGAGATGTATAATATCTTGTTCTCATACAAAAGTAAAGTACTATACACACAAGTGCAATAACCATCCCAACGAGCTATAACTTGAGGATGCGGTCTCATAGTGCCAATCCAAAATCTGGGTTTGCTCACTATAGCACGGTACCAAGCCAGACTCTCTCAATGGAAATGGTAAACAAAATACGCAATGGTGGAGGCGGTCATGTTCCCCCTGCAGGTGGAGTTACACACATCGTACTCAAAAGCGGGACGATAATGACCTGGGGACTGTACTCTCCCTTCTCCTCAAGTCAGGGGATTAACTCACATCGCGCAACCTCCCCGGATCGCACTAGAGAAAATATATACTCTGGCTGTTCCAACCCTATACCAAAGGAAATCCCATGGAAACCAGCCTCTAAAATACACATATACCAATCACACATAGATACATATGTATTCATATTATATAATATATATACCGTAATCACATTATATATACAAGTATCACTTCTCAAATGTATACATGGCTGTAATTGCCAACCACACGTAACGATGATCAATAAACCCAACGATTTCTATAAATAATATCATTCAAGTATTCGCACACTCACAAAAGTAAACCCAAAAGTATTCCCAAGCATTCATTAAATCCATACCCCAGATCATACACTAAATTAATCCGAGGTTACTTCTTTCATCCCGAGGTTTACTCACCCTCAATACCATTATCTAGGAGTCCTAATATCATATCTAGAATCCCCTATAATAATTTCCAAAACCATAGTTTAAATTTCCCTAAACTTAAAGGAGAAAACCTCAAAAATCTCCCAAGAGCGAATCGATTCGGCCTGTCCAAATCGATTCGCTGGCCACCAAATCGATTCGTCCTGTCCGAATTGATTTAAAATGGTTATACTTTCTTACTATCTCATACCAAATCGATTCGTCTTGTCCAAAACGAATCGGCTGGTCCGAAATCTCCAAATCTTCTTAGGTTCCAAAAACCCAAAACTCAATACAATATCCATTCAAATTATAACCTGAAAATATTTCAACGAACCCAAAATTTTCATATCTCCTCCAGTCCTTTAGGGGTCCTAACACTCTATTTGGGAACCCCTAATATTTATCTCCAATAATTCTAGCCTTAATTTCTGACTAGAAATTTTGATCTCGGATAGCCTTCCGTAGAAAAATCAGTATAAATCCTGAAAAAATCAGAAAAATACGCAGTCAGAACCCATACGACCGTATCGAAAAGATCTAAAATTTTTATTTTTTGACCAAGAGCTGAATCGGTTCGCATAAGGGCCGAATCAATTCGGAAAGGACGCTACATTACTATTCATCATCTTCTCCAAAATTCCAAATATCAACCCAACCTCAATTTTTATGGTTTCTAATCTCAACCAACATAACCACAATCATCCTAGCCCTGATTTATAACTAACACATCAATTTATTTGTGATATTAAACCATCTCTCTTAGATTTAAACACTAAAAATTAAAACCCCAGTTTTATCATTTCTCCCATTTCTAACCATTTCTACATTCCATTATCATGGATTTAACACTAGAAATCATTAAGAGATTACAATACATCAATTTGTAAACTCATACTCAAATTTCCCAAAATTATTTTAAGGGTTCTAACCCAAAATTATATAGTTTAGCAACTATAATATGAAATAAATGCACAAAATGAAATAGAGCAAATATACACTTGCCTCGAGGATGAAATCCGACGACCTCGAGTTGAATCCCGCGAAGTTTGGCCCGAAATCCCCTTTCTTCTTCCTCTTTTCCTTCCTTTCTTCCTTTCCTCTTATTTTATATCTTTTCTTTCTTCTCTTTATCTCTCTCGTGACTTTATATGAGAAGAAAAGGGCTTATCCATTAATAAACCCAAAAATGACTCGTTTACTCAATTATGAGTCTCTACGGGTCCAAAAATTCCTGAAACTCGATTTCTTCCCCCGGATAATCTATTCTGACTATCTCGGCCATTCCGAGACAAACTGCACAATCGAAATTTCCATCCGAGGTACGTGATCGCAATTCACCATTTTAACCCGATACATCTCAATGCGGGTTTTCCCATTAAAATATTCTCCTCTGTTGCTTTACCCAGTAACGACATATAATAAAATACTCCAACTTATTCACTTAATCCCAAGAGTAATTTTAATACACATCGAAAATCATTTAATCCTTGAAAACTCCAAAAATTACTATTCATGATAATTTCTTAAATTCCCAAATTACACTGAATTATTGAATTTAATTTCCCATAAAAGTGCGGGGTATTACATACTCCCCCCAATACAATGGAATTTCATCCTTGAAATTCAGATATAATCGATACTACCAACTCTAACCTCGGATCGTGAATCACTCCACATCCTAATACCTCAAAGTGGAATGGTACTACCCAATAGCTCTTAACCGTATACTCATTCAGTACTTACCTCTATTAAGGTTTATACTATACTAAACTGCCATCTCGGCATAATCTTCAACTCTATATACAGCGCCCCTTCTATTTCAGGCGGTATATAAAACCAAATCATTAAGGTGCCCATACACCCGTGCCTCTCCGCACAACTATCACCAACGTCCGACACGTACATGCTTTCTAAACAATAGGCCTTATTTCCTCGGCGTAATACTCATACATGGGTTTTCCCAACCCGTAAAATCCCATACTTCTCAAGGTTAACCAAGCAATATTTCTATATCGTCGCCACTCACTCCACTAGCTTCACGGCCTAAAACTTCTATGATCAAAGTGTTCCCACCTAGGTGAAATAGTACTATCCTAAATTTTGTTCCTGGTGCCCAAGACCTTGCTCGGTTTCATGCATGGGACGTCTCGCAACGAGAAATCCAGAAAAGGAACCCTCCCGTTACACTACTTCCTCGCATTGTCGGTCATCGAGATACAACGGCCTAAGGAACACCAGTGGGACATCCTAACTCTTACCATGCCAACCTATTAACGCATTTATGCTATTCTATCTTTCCACCTAGGCGAAAAAGAAAGTCTAACTAATCGAGGCGCCAACTCTATGTAAAAGAGTTACGAACATCATACTTAAAACATACTTCCTCCAAAAATTGCCTTTTCATTAAGGCCTGGCTATAAGCCTCAAATCGATTCTCCAACTCCTGCCTTACCCACCTACTTGCGGTTAGAGAACATTTTAGTTCTTCTCCATAGCATAATATTTCCATAAGCATACCATCATCATACGGCTCATAGTCTATAGTGTTTCATCCATACTATATGACTTATCAATAAAACCAACATGCTTGCATCCTATAACATCTCTCCACTTCTTACGTCGTTAAGGTTCATGCATGGAGGTCCATTAGCTTCAAATATGCAACCGGGATACCCTATCCTCTCTTTCAACAAAATGTGGTCTGAACTCCTATCTCTGCCCAGGAGCCACAACATTAAGCGTTCGCATTAACACTAAGTCATTGCGTAAACAATAATGAACTTAAACTCACAGCTCAACAATAAACCCTGCATACCTTAAATCACACCTATAAGTTCACCTCGCACTCGATTCATGATAATGAAACATCTGCTCACTGAAGTTTTAACTATACATATAATAAAGGTGAAATCAACCTGTATCCAGGTGAGATATCGCAACAACAAACTATTCCTCCAGGGAATTGCAGACATAATAGTCTTTCCATCATTAGACTGCTATCGCTCTAAACAACGAATATCATAATATACTCATAATATTACTATACTCATATATCACATAGAACGAGTAATAAAAACCAGATATATATTCAAAATATCAACACCCGCTTTTACAGCGAATGAAGGAAAATAGAACTCCGCTACCATGAAAAAACACATAGACATACACTATATAATGTTATCAATACTTCCACAAAGCTTGAATTATACACACGAATCTAGGGTTAGCGAAATACCGCGACTCTATCTAGTCACGCCAAATATACCTCCTTCACTTGAGGTGAAACTCATAATAACAACTTCGCCAATCTCCCTAGCTACTCCAAATGGTTCTCGGACATGGTAAAATTGCCCTAATTGAATCAAAATTACTTAACTCTATGCCTCATCTAGGCACCCTACTCTTTCCCTATAACTCCTACCGGGCAAGATCAAATGTGTGGTTATACACTTTCACATTGCAACATTCCTCCATCTCTGGACACCCTCACCATATAAAAGTTATCAGTATCATCGTACTCTATATCCTCAATCCTGACAATCGCCTTCATAGTCCCTTTAACTTCTTCGATAAAATGAAACTCCACTACCGTCTTCAACAACCCTATTTTAATGAATTCCCCAGGTGGATGCCCACTAATCGGGTTTCATGAACATACTTTCACCATAAGTGTTAGCAACACTTACTATTGAGCCTTTTATTCCTCTGAAGGACTCTCCCTTCATTGTACCTTCTCTATTCGGCACAAAGTTCACTTCTCCATAACTATTTATTCACTATCGGTATATGACCGATCCTTAGGTGAATAGTTCAGAATTGCATTCTTTTCCTTCCCAACCATCCAAAGGAATTTGCGATGAAAACTGTCCGTGAGGTTCCTCTTCGAGCAACACGTCGTACTCCCCCAAGTATGGTGACCACCGTTCCCACCATTTCAATATTCCTCCCACGAGTGAAAAATTTTCATCTAATTTTCACATATAGGTATTTCCATACCCTGATTTAAGCCAAAGATTCTAATCCTTTCACTTCCATTGAATCACCTTACTCTTACATGGTATAATCTCAACTTCAACACATGGTCCTTATCAAGGACCTTTCGAACCTTTTTCCCAATTTACTTCACCGGGTAATTCAAGCTTAGCACCACTCTCTCGAATAACGGTGTGTGGTTCCCGATTTGAGAATACGACGATAATTTGCATATTTCTAGACTTAGGTTTACAAACATGGCGTTAGAGGGTGAAAACTCAAAACTGCCCCCAATCGGCCCCGTGGGTGGCACTAACACCTCCCACGGGACCAATAATATATATACTGTAATCACATCGTATATATATATATATATATACACACACAAACACACACAAGTATCAATTCTCAAATGTATACATGGCTGTAATTGCCAACCACACATAACGATGACCAATAATTCCAACGATTTTCGTAAATAATATCATTCAAGTATTCACACACTCACAAAAGTAAACACAAAATTATTCCCAAGCATTCATTAAATCCATACCCCAGATCGTACACTAAATTAATCCGAGGTTACTTCTTTCATCCCGGGGTTTACTCACCCTCAATACCATTATCTAGAAGTCCTAATATCATATCTAGAATCCACTATAATAATCATCAAAACCATAGTTTAAATTTCCCTAAACTTAAAGGAGAAAACCTCAAAAATCTCCCAGGACCGAATCGACTCGGCCTGTCCGAATCGATTCGCTGGCCACCGAATCAATTCATCCTGTCTGAATCGATTCGAAATGGTTCTACTTTCTTACTGTCTCATACCGAATCGATTCGGCTTGTCCGAAATGATTCGGCTGGTTCAAAATCTCCAAATCTTCTTAGGTTTTATATATATTCCAAAAACCCAAAACTCAATCCAACATCAATTTAAATTATAACCCGGAGATATTTCAACGAACCCAAAGCTTTCATATATCTTCAAGTCCTTTAGGGGTCCTAGAACTCTATTTGGTAACCCCTAATATTTATCTCCAATAATTCTAGCCTTAATTTCTGACTAGCGATTTTGATCTCGGATAGCCTTCCGTAGAAAAATCACTATAAATCCAAAAAAAATCAGACAAATATGCGGTCAGCATCCACACGACCATATCGAAAAGATCTACCATTTTTATTTTGACCAAGAGTCGAATCGATTCGCATAAGGGCCTAATCGATTCGGAAAGGTCGTTGCATTACTATTCGTCATCTTCTCGAAATTCCAAATATCAACCCAACCTCGATTTTTATGGTTTCTAATCTCTACCAACATCACCACAATCATTCTAGCACTGATTTATAACTAACACATCAATTTATTTGTGATATTAAACCATCTCTCTTAGATTTAAACCCTAAAACCATTAAAGCCCCAGTTTTATCTTTTCTCCCATTTCTAACCATTTCTACATTCCATTATCATGGATTTAACACTAGAAATCATTAAGAGTTTACAATACATCAATTTGTAAATTCATACTCAAATTTCCCAAATTTATTTTAAGGGTTCTAACTCAAAATTATATAGTTTACCAACTATAATATGAAATAAATGCACAAAATGAAATAGAGCAAGTATACACTTGCCTGGAGGATGAAATCCGACAACCTCGAGCCGAATCTTGCGAAGTTTGGCCCGAAATCCCCGTTCTTCTTCCTCTTTTTCGTCCTTTCTTCCTTTCCTCTTATTTTCTCTCTTTTCTTTCTTCTCTTTCTCTCTCTCTCTCGTGACCTTTTAAGAGAAGAAAAGGGGTTATCCCTTAATAAACCCAAAAATGACTCGTTTACTCAATTATTAGTCCCTACGGGTCCAAAAATTCCTGAAACTCAATTTCTTCCCCCGGATAATCTTTTTTGACTATCTCAGCCATTCCGAGACCAACCGCGCAATCGAAATTTCCATCTGAGGTATTTGACCGCAATTCACTATTTTAACCCAATACATCTCAATGCGAGTTTTCCCATTAAAATATTCTCCTCTGTCGCTTTACCCAGTAACGACATATAATAAAATACTCCAACTTATTCACTTAATTCCAAGAGTAATTTTAATACAGATCGAAAATTATTTAATCCCTAAAAACTCCAAAAATTACTATTTACGATAATTTCTTAAATTCCCAAATTACACTCAATTATTGAATTTAATTTCCCATAAAAGTGCGGGGTATTACAGATGACTCTCTCACCATATTAACTGAAACAGTTAAAATTGTGAATGTCAATGGAACTACTAATTAATTATGTATATGTGTCCACAAACAAAATAAAAAGATCACTATAATCCATTATAAATGGGAGTCAACATATTTGAACTCAATCAACGTTTTGTTATGTATTTACACTAATTGTTGTTAGTTAGCTGCCTCATTATTTCTTATTACATCTCAAGATTCTCTTTTGCTTATAAAGTTAAATTAGTAATTTGTTGTTGAAGAAGAAATAACTTATATTTTTACTAATAAGGTCGAGAGTTATCATTATCATTTTTTTAGCTTTCGAACCCAATCATTTGTCATTCATATATGTATTCAATATATTTGTTATGGGGAACCTATGCATTTCATACAAGTTAAAATCATATATTTTTACTAGCATACAAGTCGTGTGATGCATAGACGATGTACGACAACCAAATATAATGATAATGATAAAAACTAATATATATATATATATATATATATATATATATATATATAATACCCCGTATTTTTATGTTTTCTTAATTTGGGGATTTATTAAATTTAATGTGAATGAATTATTTAATATAAATCTGGAAATTAATTATTTTATAATTATTAACGTGATGTGAGTTAGTAATTATGGGAAACTTATTGAATATTACTAAAGAGCAAAGTAATATATAATATTGGTTCTATTAAATGTCACGAGTGAATAGAATGGCAATTTTGAAAATTTAAGTCGGGACGCGCCTGTGTCGCGTCGGGAATAAATATTGATTAATAAAAGTGAAATATTTTTTAAGTTATCCGTATGGTCGTTTTGAGCGCGCCAACGTGTCCAGAAGGTCGAGATAGTCAGCAAAGTGTACCCGGGGGTTTTGTTTGGGTCTCGGGGTGTTTTTAGGCTTAATTAGTACCCCGGGAGGGCATTTTGGACATTTTAAATTTTTGGGTAATTAAACCCACGAAATTTCAAGGGATATATCAGATGTCGAAGGTTGCCTTCTAGGATTAAAACAACCAAAGACAAGTGACGGCCATAGGAGAGGGAATGAGAGAGCTTCCAAAGCAATCCAAGGCCAAAAAGTCACCCGATTGAACCACCACCACCACCAACGCGTAGATCGCGCGACGAAGAACGCAACCACACCAAAATCATCCTCAAATAAGAACACCGAAAATCCCAGGAAAGTGTTTATCTTGCTTATTTTCGTTAATGCATCACTCATGTTAGTCTAGGGATGATTAGGATGAGTTTTATGGAAGAAAACCCAAATTTGAGATAGGAAATCGCATGTAGTAATGATTTGAATGTTATTCTGGAAACCCCTTGACATGTAGAAGATTAAACCATGAAATTTTGATCTTTTAGAAGAAGAAAATTCTGGAAAAGACTGATTAGAACCATGTTAAAGAGATTTCTAGGGTTCTTGAGATTTACATGAATTTTGGCCTGTTAATCCATGATGATTAATGGAAATTTGCATGCTTTACGTAAAGGACGTATGGAATGGGTTTATACTATTAGTAGTACAAATTTCTGGGCGATTGGGAATGAAAAGTTTGGATTTGGATGGGGTTATGTGAGAAAACCCATAACTGGTAACTGCAGAATTCGCCATACCTGCTTGATCGATCGATCGAGCCAAGAGCTTCGATCGATCAAAGGTTCAATCGATCAAGACCCAGCCCTCGATCGATCGACCCCTTCTGGAAGACTCATGATTTCCCTTTTAAATTAGTTGAATTCAATTTAATGAGAAATAATCCTTGGACACCCTTATTAAAATATTTTGGGAGATGAAGAAGACTAGTAGGACTTATAAATAATTATGGAACCTTTAATGTAAAACGAGAGTTGTATTTTTGGGTTAGTTACATATAAGGGACGATGAAACTATGTATTAGAGGGAGAGACGCGTAAGATAGTTACGTTGGAACATAAGTGAATACCTACTGAATTTTACACTTGAGAGGATAGATTCCATGAGTATTACGTAGTAAGTTAGAAAAATCCCTCGAATTAAAGTTAGAGACGAACCGTTATACGTGATAACAAATAATGGGAAAATCAGGATAAATGTCGTGATTATGGGTTATGAGATGAACCTAAATTGATATGATAAAAGTAGTATATTTATATGACTGTGTGTATGCATATATTATATATATGTGAAAATCATGCCCGCGCTACTTGCTATTCCTGAGGTTACCGCGCTGGGACAGTCTTATCTCGATGGGACCTTTACAGGGGATATTGACTTGTACCCAAGAAGATAGGAATCCTAGGTACAGGCTATCGAATCGATAGTCACGGTCCTAAGAGACGCGAGGGTATGTGCTGACCTCTTGGACTTGGAAATTATGCTTCGCCTCAATATTGTTTGTGTATGTATTAATACAGTTCGAGAGTGATTCTGAACGTGTATTTCCCTTAGTACGAGTGATACGGGGATTGGATAGCAGAGTATGCCTGCACCATAATTTTTATGTGGGGTGCTGTTAGAATATATATATATATATATATATATATATATATATATATATATATATATGAAATTATGAAATTTGGAACAACCTACTGTGTTATGGTAAGTAAGAAATGAATAATGACTTCAAATTGGAAATACTGGTTTTGAAAAGTATAATATGACACTGGAAAACTTTATTAATAAATAAAGTTAAAATGAGAGCTTTGTTACTGAATGAAATTTTCCTCTTACACAATTATGTTGTTCAGTTTTAAATCTTACGAGTAACCTAAGATAAGTTAAATCATTGGGAAGATTAGTGCGATATAAGATAAGATAAACCGTTGGGAAGGTTAGTGCGATAGGTGTACACATTAGAAGAGAGGTGAGAATTTCTCAAGAGAGTATCGCACTAATATGTTGTTGCATTGGCGTGTAAACATTTTAAATACTTGCTAAACGAATTTTAAATCATTTACACTATCGGTCTCTGACCCGTTTCTATTTCTCTTTCTCTCTTGTATATATATATGTATATAATACAGGTGCCCAGCCACAGGGGCGTCTTTCATAGGATCCTTTGGAAGGAACGCGCTGCAGCTTAGGTGGGAGTTGCAGGCCTCTTGTTTAGACGACTTCATTTATTTGATTCCACTCCTAGCATGTTCATTTAGTGGGGCATGTGTCTCCTTTTCCATTATTCCGATGTTTTATTGGACATTATGACTCATTTATTTCTAGTTTTGTCATCTTGGGATTTATTACTGTCTGGATGTTTTACTTTAAGTTATAAATGTTGGGATTTAGTTGTTGAATGATTAAATTATTTGGATTATATGTTCCAGGATAATTGTCGTGTGATTCTTTATTATTGAATTATTGTATACAGTTAAATCTTGGTTCATAAAATAAAATTTGGAAAGTAATGTCTAAAAATGATTTTGACACTTAGCTTAATTAATTAGGGTGTTTAAACTGGAAAAGTTATTTTTACGACAGTGATGCTAAGAATGAACCAACTGTTCACCTTGATTTTAATTTAATAAAGGAGTGATCGTTCGGTATTTAATTAGGCGGGGTGTCACAATATATATATATATATATATATATATATATATATATATATATATATATATCACAAATTTAATATTTTATTTTAAAGACGTTATAAAAGGTTAATGTTTTCATAAATAAGATATGTCTATTATTTTTAAACTTTTTTATTGTATAAAAACTATTTTTTTTATTAAAAACTTCAAAAAAACTGTACTTATTTGATATAAAAAAATTATGCATATTTTTTGTTGTTTTTAGTTTAAAAAAATATATATCAGTTATAGACACAAACATAAAGTTTTTTCCATAAATAAAATATTACAAATATTTTTATAAGCAAAAACTTTTTATTTATATTAAAATAATTTGAAAAACTTGACAACATTTTGTAACTTAAAAAATATTTTTTATAAGTAAAAACTTCAAAAACAACTGTACAAAATGTTTAAAAAACTTAAACATATTTTTATTTGTTTTTAATTTAAAAAATTGTATTTCATTTATACAAAAAAATTTAAAGTTTTTCTATAAATAAAATGTTTAAAATGTTTTTATAACCAAAAACATTTTTATTTATATAAAAAGAAATTTTTGATTTTTTTTTTACTTTTTTCTAGAAATAAAAACGTTATATAGATGTAGTTATATTAATAACATTATGTAATGTGATTTGAGCGGAGAATGATGAAAAGAGATTAATTGAATCTACATTTTTCTGGATTGAAAATTAATTAATGAAATAAAGAATGGATCATCTTTTAAGTTCTTAAAAGGCTTTTGATTTTTTGATTCTTTTTTATTTCAAAGAGATTTTTGATTTGTTTATTTTTTTAATTTTAAAAAACACAATGTTCAAGATGGGAGAGAAAATGATAGCAAACATTAAAGGTTTATTAACTTCTCTTATATTATCGTTTTAGAGTTATAATATAGATTATTATAAAAAAAATGACATGCTAGACAACTACAGTTTCTATATTGTTTTGATCGCACGAGCTTTTAATCCCGAAGGTGTTTAGTAATCGATGGTCTAAGCCCTTTGATTAAATATTTTATTTCTACAATTGATCCCTCATGGAAGCATAACATACTTACTTTATTTCCCAAATGACTTTAAAGGTCAAAATGATATAATTTTACAATGATAGGATCCTACAAACCAGCTTCTAAATGAGGCTTATATTAAGAGAGTTGCATAATTTTGTTCATAAAAAATTTCGAGATAATTTCAAGTACAAAGTATTTTTTATTAATGATACCACGTCAAATTAAAATTCCTTTAGCTCCCCTTGTTGTTTGGCTCTCTTCCTTCTTGTATTTTGAGACCAACATACCTATATTAAAAGACACACAAGTAGTTACTCACAAATATTTCATTTTATTACTAAAATAAGGGCCTGTTCAGTTGTTGAAAATCTTTTTAAATTTTCTATTTTTAAGTTTCTTCTTCATTTTAATTTTCATTTTACATGAAAAATTAGAAAAATTAGAAAATGCGTTCATTTGGTAGAAACAAATCATTATTTTCAGAAAGTTGTAGATAGAAAATTTGGACGTGGAATGCCATTTACTTAAATTTTAGGGTTATAATGTATTTACAAAAAATGAAGGGGTCAAAATATAATTTATAAAAATATAGTTTTCCAAAAGGTAATGAGTTTAGGGTCAAATATAATTTTAGGACTTCGAAAAATTCGAAAAACATGAAATAGTGATTTTCTAATCTCCTGAAAAATTTGGAAAACTCTTTTCTAATTTTCCATTTTCGAAATATATCAAACATGAACAGATTTTCTAATTTTCTACTTTCACATATTTTTTGTAAAAATAAGATTATTTTCCACAACTAAATATGGCCTAACATTTCGTATTGATTTTTAAAGCTCGTAATTACAAAACTTACCGGCCTAACATCATTAGGGTTGCTTGTGGGTTCGTCCCTGGAGAAACTAAAAATGTGGAACCATCTACAATTCGCAATGATTTGATTCCAATGACATTGAATTCATTGTCAACAACTTTTTTTACTACACACCCACCATGGTAATGCCAAATTGTTGCCAATGTTTTACGGCAATATATTTCCATAGCCCTATCATCAGATTCATTTTCAGGCAATGGACTCCCCAAATATTGAAAATATTTTTTTTCATTGATTGGGTCCCAAAACATGTACTTTTCCATAGTTGGGGTTCTCATCATATTACCAATATTTCTCATCCCGATAACGCATTGAGCTAGGTCTATTGGGTTTGTAAAATAGTTGAAACGAACGATTGGGTTAAGGTGCACATCAGTAGGTGATGCTAGATGAAGTGAACCGGTTGATAAGGTCCTTGACAGCTTCTCCACAATTGCTAGCACAGTGAGATTTAGAGGGGAATGCCGATAGGGAAAAAATATAGGGGCTATAGGTGTGGAAAATGATGCAATACCCGATGTTGATTCAATGTAAGAACCATTTCTTGTTATACCTACAACACGGAGTCCAATATCCGCTAGTGGAAATGGGGGAGTAATGGAAATTTGGTTGCGGGGATTATCAAACATGTACTGACCAATAAAAGGTTGATCATGAATAGTAGGAATTTTCAAGGATTTCAAATAAGTCTTTGGACCGACTCCACTAAGTAGCAAAAGTTGAGGACTACCCAAAGCCCCAGCACTCAAAATTATTTCACCTTTCTCACGTAGTCGAACAAAGTGAGACTTCCCGGTGGAGTCACGATAAATAACTCCAATAGCATACAACCCTGAATTAGGGAAATGCACTATCATTAGAACTCAAAGTAGAATATGTTGTGTTAATTCTGTAAAAAGGAAAACGCTAACATGTTCCCTAAGGGCACATGTTTTGAGGCTCGAAATAATAAGTATGAAGATCCGCATGAATATCTGTGCCTTATTAATTGTATGTCGGAACTCTGTCCCTACAATTTTTTTTCTAAATGTGCCTTTAGGGAACATGTTATTTTGACCCGTTTAAAAATTACATTAATTACGTTTTAGTCCAAATTATTTTTATCAATTCACACAACATTTTTAGATGCCTCTGTAATTGGACTTACATAGTGTCATAATGTGCAATTCGTGCGCACATTGGTTCATGTCATATATTGTCTAGTCTCACGAGGCATAATGGTTACCAAATAGTAAATCAACTCATATTAGCACATATATTTAAATATGGGACCCAATTTTAAAAATAATTAGTAAAAATATGGAGATCATATTTAAAAGGTATGAATCAAATATGGGGTACATATTTTGAAAGATATGAATCAAATATGGAACTCATTAATAAATAATATATAATCCATCTTTACAAGTTATGAATAAGATATTTTTTTACATTTACTTGAAATTTTAGTTCTTGGATAAAAAAAATAGGTTAGCCTCGCCCATATTTGGTTCGTCCATATTTGACCATAGTTTAGAGTAGGCTTTACTATCGGAGTTCGGTGTTACCTTTGTTTATCTGGGTATAAGTCGTGTAGACGGTTTTCGCCCCTAAGGCGAGTTTTTTTATGATATATTTACTCATATAAAAAAATAATTTTGCCAAAGCAATAACATGGTGTGGTGTTGGGAAAATGTGTCATTCATTGTTCAATGAAACATAAGCTACATGTATCCTACATTTACTAGACAAATCATGTTAAATCATGGATAAGGTGTGGACTTTATGACTGAGTGGGATCTACACTTGATCTCACAATCAAAAATATTTTCTATGAACGCCCATAACTTGAAGGCTGAAACTGGTAAACTATGAAGTTTCTAAATGAACATTGGCTCGAATACACAAATAAGTGATGAAACAATGAGAAGTATTGTATACCTGATGATTTTTTAGACGAGAAGATCACCCTTTCTACCATTGCACGAACGACCACTTGTAATTTTGTAGGATTGGCTTTATTAAGGAGCTCCACTGCCCCATGTCGCCTTCCCATTCGATCAAATATTGAACCACTAATTTTGGTCCCATCTATGTGGTCAAGGCTGAACCCATTATCTGGACCAATACCAGATTCCAACAATGCATTCTTCACAGAGGATTGCCAGCTATTTAAAGTTTCTGATCGAGTGACAATTGTCTCTTCAACCCACTCGTATGATTTATGAACTTGTTCCATATCCCATTTTATGCCGGATTCTGCATAAAAATCATGGTCTGCTCTCGAATAGAAACCAGCATTGATCATGCTACTCCCTCCTAGGACTCGCCCTCTTGCATTTGGAATGCCATCTTCTGATGTAAAGGCCTGCGCTGGTGATTCTTTATTATCAGCTTGTAAAATGTTGTTTATGAATCCTGATTCGTTCATGACATTGGAGTCGTTATGGGCATCGACCCCTCGTTCGAGAAGCAACACTGAGTAATTGGAAGATAAAGTGGCAGCTAAAGGACAACCTGATGTGCCCCCTCCCACCACTATGTAGTCATACTCATTGGAGGACGAGAATTCAGTGGCTTTATACACGAAACTTAGGTAACTTAAATCTGTAAAATTAAAGAAGCAACTATATAAATGAACACGTAGTAAAATAACAAACATTAATCTGTAAAATTACCATTAGTTTAAAGTTTGTATATTTACTCACAAACTATTCATTCGGTTATCTTGGATTACAAAATGGCCTTAGAAGCTTCCAAATTAATAATTATGATATGAAGTTTCTATCCTTAGATACTGTGTTTTAAATTGGTGTACTTGTGAAACATAATAAATAGCCACGCATAACAATTAGTTATCCCGTATAAATTAGAATAAAGTATTTTCTATCAATGTCAATAGCATCCCTGACCTACTATTGTGGTGGCTGTAGTTTTATAGAATTATTTATGTTAAGTTCAACTCATAAACGTAGTGTTATTATTAATTTATGAGTGATGAACACCGGAAGGAAAAATCGGCTATTACCGGTTGATGAGTTGTCCTTCTTTCATTTGGTGTATTTTTTAGAAAATATGGTAGAGTTTTTAATAGTATTATTTGACCTTTTTTTTATTTAAAAAAAACTGTTTTATTAGAAAAGAATTTGTTTTATAAATTAGAAAAAATGTATTGTTAAAAAATACTATTTTAATATAGATTTTCTTTTTGAAAAAAACAGTTTGAAATGTTACTTTAATAAAAAAGTTAGTTTTTAAACAATTTTGGGAAATACAAATATTGTTTTAAATGTTGTAAAATAAAAAAAATTAAGTTTAAAAATAAGGGGTGCCGCTAACGCGGACTTTTAAAAATAAGAGAATATTGGGCAAATGGGTGTATGATGAACTAAATGAGTTAAAAATAATTTCTTTTTAAAATATTTTTTTAACGTGAACCTTTAAACAGTTTTAAGAAATATAAAAATTGTTTTAAATGTTGTAAAATTAAAAACAAAAAGTTTAAAAATAAAGGGTGCTGCTGGCGCGGACCGTTAAAAATAAGATAATATTTAGTAAATAGGTGTTTGAGGGACTAAATGAGTTAAAAATAATAAAAAAAACAATTTCTTATTAGAATAGTTTTTAACGCGAACCTTTAAATAGTTTCAAGAAATAAAAAAATTGTTTTAAATGTTGTAAAATTAAAAAAAAGTTTAAAAATAAGGTGTGCCGCTGGCGCGAACCTTTGAAAATAAAAGAATATTGGGTAAATGAGTGTTTGAGGGACTAAATGAGTTAAAAATAATTAAAAAAATAATTTATTATTAGAATAGTTTTTTCACGTACCTTTAAACAATTTGAAGAAATACAAAAATTGTTTTAAATGTTGTAAAAAAAATTAAGTATAAAAATAAGGGGTGACGCTGGCGCGAACCTTTAAAAATAAGAAAATATTGAGTAAATGAGTGTTGAAGGAACTAAAAAAGTTAAAAATAATTTTAAAAAAAACAAGAGAAAGCTAATTAATAAAAACAAAAAACTATTCTAATAAGATTTTTCTTTTCTTTTTATGTCATTTCACATGAGAAACCAATGAAAAAAAAGGGGGTCTGGATGTACTAACCCGGTGTTAACACCCGGGTAGCATATCATTTTCCTTAATTTATTAACGTTACGCAGGTAGTTTCAGTACGTTAATATATATGTATCCTAAACAAGTCAATGGAACTTATTAAAGCATTAACATTAAAATTAACCAAAGATTTGTAAGCGTCAATAATATATCGATTCACTCTCGTCCTTTGTTTGACCACAATATCAATAAACCATGTAAGGATAAAAATTCCCACTAGATGGTCATGAAAAACCTTATATTCCCTTAGCAATCATTAGGTCAGTTCACCTGCTACTCTTTTCAATAAGTTATTACTTGTTTGTTTTGTTTACCAACAGAACATATCAAATCCAGTTTATTACGTACTTGGAGAAAATTATATAGTAAAAATGAAGATTTGAAGATTAAAGGAAAACTATGCACTAAGGTAATATGTGCTAAATCTGTTGTGGTAGTTTTAGTCCACAAAAACTGGCACAAAGATGAGACGTACCATCAATAGACTTAGAAATTACCGTCTCACGCATTGGAATCATAATCTAAGCCACTTTTTCTTCGTTTAACTGGTTCGGTAATTTCGTACAACCAAAGTCAGATATAATTATCATGCAAATGGTACCAATGCGTTTCCTATAGATAAATAAAATATTAATTCCATTAACATTGCTTAAAAGTTTTTCTATTTACTCACAAACGTTACCAACCCCATCGACAATTTGCGACAAGCATTACAAAATGAATGACATGTTTTTAATATTTAAGGTGCAATTTTTTTTTTTTCCTTTTGTAGTTTTGTTTTAATTGAAATTCCATACATAAGCTCCAATCATATTATTATATTAATTGAAGGTTAAGGTCAGACAGTAAGACCATTTTTTAAAATAATCAACAACGAAACTTCAATTCTTACATATATACAGGAAAAAAAATATAATCAACTTATATATGGAATAAAAATCCATTATGATCAGCAGGGGAGAAGTTGAAAAACTAAAAGAGTGTATGACTAGCCTTGATTGGTATTAGGTTGATCTGCCAATAGAACTCTGAATGGGAATGAAATACATAATATGAGGAGAAATACGAAACAATCCCCCACCCATGGAACCATCTTCCCTTTACTAGCCACTTTCAAGAGAGAGAGTGAAAGAGAGATTTCTTAGCTATATAATTTTGTTGGATCTGATTATGTTGGCCTTTTATAGAGATGACTATGGAGGTTTGGTCGCCCCTTGCAAATGTGTCACTGTCTGGTATGGCATAGGAAGTAAAGCATTACGAATTTTGAATGTCATGTTTGTGAAAACCGTATATAAAATTAAATAAGGGTCAATTAATGTATACTTCCTAACATAAATACTTGTTTTATAAAAAGGCACCTATTTTTAATTTAACTAATTTAATCCTTCTTTCCCTCAAATATTCATTTATTCAATATTATATTATTTTTAAAGGTCCACGTTAACAACACTCCACCCCCACCCCTCCCCCTCCCCCTTCCCCAACACCCAACTGTCAGAGATCCGGCGACCCCCACTGGAGTTCTGACAACCCTATCGTCAGAGATCCGATAGCCTTGTCGGAACTCCGGCGGTAGTCGTCGAAGCTCTGGCGAGGGCTGCCAGAACTCCGACAATGGGGTGGGAGGGAGGGGAGAGAGTGGTGGGTAAATGGGTTTTTGCGTGCCCTTGTTTTGAGTATTTTTAAGTGGTGAATGACTTTTTTGAAACAAAATAAAAAACGTGGACGAAATGTTTATTAAAAAATGTTCGAGTGACTATTCGTCGATTGATCCATTAAAGAATTTTGTAAAGTTATTCATCAGAACTAAATGAACAATTTACTAATGTTCTTGTCTCACATTAAAAAATATTGATCATTTTTTATAGCATGCATTTGGAATGTATAAACTACTAATTAGTGATGGATACGTGTCATTTCATATAATATAATTGTCAAACTCTCTATCGATGAGAGTTTGACACTTATTAAATATTAATTGTGTATTCCCTTATATTTTAACTAAATAATAATGACCAAAAAATATGTATATTATTAAATATAAATTTATTTCTATGAAAATAAAGGAAATCTTAAGGGTTGTGAAGAGATTATATTCTTAAATCAGATTTCAACACTCAAATATTTATAAAGTATAGATATATGAGCTTTTATATTTTTTGTTTGTGTTATTACGTGGATGTTCATATCAACAAGATTCTTTAAAAAAAAAAAAAACTACACTCACATGTAAAAATACATCTTTTATAAAAGTTAAACCTACATGCAAAAAAGAAAACTTTAGCATATTCATCAAAGAAGTTTAATATAAAATTTCTACCATAATTCATCTTTCAAGTGAATAGATTAAAATTAAAATTTATATAGAAGAATATATATTTTTTTGCTTCAATTATTTACAAAGGCACTAACATGTGACTTCTTTTTCTGTTGGTTTTCAGTGTGCTTGTGTGGACATTCTTAAAAATTTGTAAAATTTTAACAAAATAATATTGACATCTAAAGAGGAAAACATTTCCATATTAATTGGAAAAAGTTTTGAAATGAAAGGAGGTATGACTAACTTTGTTGCACATCTATGTTTTTTAAATAAAAATATACATGGATATAAAAATATATAATAACATATGAGGTAATGGTAACACCCCGTATTTCTGAGTAATAAATATTTAATTAATTCAGCTAATTTAAATTACACGTGTGACATGATTTAATTGAATTAATTATTATGTGGCAATTAAAATATTAATCTGGAGATATAATGATTAATATTTATGCAATATAATTACTAAGTGAATAATAAATAATAATTTTACATCATAACGAGTGATCATAACATGATGGTGCTATATGTCACCGGGAGTCGAGTGTAGACTATATGAGATCAAGATAGGAAATTATTGTAGGCTGACCGGATGAAAATTTCGAGGTCACGATTGGTTCTGGAATGGTCAAAATAGTTAAAATAGTGTACCCGGGATTAGTAATTGAGTCCCGGGGCCTTTTCAGATATAACCGAGCCTAGACGGGGGTGTTCCGATCATTTGGGCTTGGGCCATCAGCCTAATTACAGGATTAAGTGATTTAAACCTATGTTCTAAAATTTGGGGCAGCCATAACTCATATTGAAACCCTATAGAACTTGAGAGAAGAGAAGAGGAAGAAAGTGATAAGCTTTTGGGAGCCAAATCAAAGACGAATTGGGCGTGTTCTTTATTAATTCATCTACTACATCACACAATGAGACCCTATGAGTCTAAACATGCAAGTGATTATCTTTCTCTTGATTTAATTTGCAGAAATTTGGATTAACCTGCTATGCTCACAATTAAAGTGGTACTCATACGTATGTAGCTGTTGTCATGGCTCTCAATCATCTGAGACCAATAGGACAAGTATAAAGTTCCTTGAGATAGCACGTCAGTCTACTTCCAAGTTAATACTGATGGTTATAGTAAAAATGGCACAAAAGTACAAAGGTAAATTGAATTAAATGGTACATGATCTCAGTTATTAGGTCAGAAGGATTGAAATTTATTCTAAAATTTAAATACTGGTGATAATTCAAATAGTGACGATGGCTAACAAAATATATATTATGGCAGTATCATAACATGCACATACTTAGAGTAAAAGTGACTATCACATGGTGATATCAATAGAAGTATTTCAAATGTGCAAAGTATAATACTGAAAAGGTAAGAAAAACCTACTTGCTTAATATTCAATCGAATTACTGTCAGATTGGAATATTCGAAAGAGTTGGGACTTGATTTTCTGTTATACAATGTATAGGAGTATTAGGGTTTAATCAGTCAGTTTGGTATTTAAGACTATCATTATTAAAGATCTCGTTCTTGGGACTCTAAAATAATGTCCTTAAGCTCATTTTTTAACTTTGGTGCATGATAGTTTTTTTTATCTTAAAATAGTTTGATGTATGTATGGGCAAAGTTTGGGGTTTAAATTCCCAAGTTTGAAAAGTTGATAGGGGTTGATTTGTAATTTTAAGTTAATTTCTTTAAGGAAAAGCCATATTTTTACATAACTTAGGCTAAGAATATCCAAATATGGTCTTATTTTATACCATTTTGATAAGAGAAATTAAATAAAATTTTTGGGAAAAAATCATAATTTTCCGATTGGCCACGCGCCCTAACGTGCGTGGTCAAGGTTTTTGACCAAAGTCTTCATCCTCAACCTCTCGACTTTGACTTTTTAGGGTTTCAATGTTTGACTTATGTTTTCTCCTTCATTGTTATACCATTTGAGATGGTTTCTTAACTAACTTAACCTAATTTTTCATGAGGAATCCAAATATATAAGTTTCATGGATCGAATCTTAGTATAACATGAGTTTCAGAACTGTATTTTTCCATGAAAATTTAACCAAACTTTCCTATATTTCCAGAGTATGGCAAGGTCTCTTAAGAATTGGGTTTCGTTTATACTATATGTGAGGGTAGTTTAGTTTTGGCTTCAAATATTTTCATGGATTGTACGTTCAGAATTTCGAATTTGCAGGTTTTGAGTTCAAAAAACACTTTCGATCGATTTTCCCTTTACATGGACATTCATGGATTTTCACCATTACAATCGATATCCTTGGGTTATAATAAGTTTATCCATGGCTTTAAATCAATATTTAAGGTACTATAATTTATTTCACCATAAATGTTCAAGCTTTAATGGTGTTACTATCCTAGGCCATTCTACATGTAAAAGCTTGGATATTATTAGTGTTCTAATTATATTAATTATGCAGAAAACTACTAGAATTGAAAGAATTGAAAATAAAGCTTATGACGAGTTACTTAAATTGAGAGAAATTTTGAGATTTGAATTGAAATGCAGGCTCAGTTTTTACTGCTTAGGTCGAGGGATATTTATACTAGTTCAGGTGGGAATTTGATTAGAGTTAAAAGGTGGTGGATTTGAAATAGTTTAGGGGAAGTTTTAATTTGTGTAAATGGGGTGCACATGGGTTCCTAGGGTTTACCATGTGTTTTTGACCTCTTATGCTGATGTGAGGTAGTATGTGGATAGTGGTAATAATAAAATTTAAGAAGGTTCTGATTTTAGTCCTTTATCATTTGTATAATTCATTTATAGCCATAAAGTACATTTTTTTGTAAAGTTTAGTAGCATTTTGGTAATTTTTTAAGTTTCTAGGGTTAAAACTATATTTTTTTTAGTTGAGGTCCAAAGGTTTAGTTTGATATAAGGTTGGGGTTTATGGGTTAAATATATCTCAAGTTATCTTATTTTAAAAGTTTTAGGGACTCTTTTATAATTGACTAAAACTTCAAGGTGTTGAAGTTAATTAAAAAAATTATAGGCTTTTAAAAATAGTTCCTTTCTTCTTTAGAAGTCTTTTGATTTTACCTATCTTATGAGAGTTTAAATCAAGGTTGTGGGTAATTTAAGGCTTGAAAATTTCCCGGTTCTTGCAATCTACCTACCTAAAAAAAATTGTCCTTGAATTTTACCTTGAAATAAGTCGAAGTATTGATCCTTCATTGCTTGGTCTAGTTACCATGTAGCTTCTTGTTGATTCTGGTGTTCCTAAAGTACTTTAACTGAGGGAATTTCCTTATTTCTGAGGTACTTCACTTGGCGATCAAGAATTTGAATAAGAAGTACTTCAAATCCATGGATGGGTTCAATTGAAACATCTTGCCATGTGATGGTATGGGATGGATCTGGTATATACTGGCATAACTGCGATTCATGAAACACATTATGGATATTGTATAATTACACAAGCAAGTCTAATTGATAGGCTATGGAGCCAATTCTTTTATATATCTGGGGGATAATTTCCCTTTCTTCCGGAAACGTAAAATTCCTTTATGGGGGGGACACTTTCTGAAATACTTATTTATTTTCTTGAAATTCTAATAGTTTTCATCAATGACCAGCATAAATCTTTTATCGATCTTGGGTTGTCTTCAACTTCTCTCGAATCTATTGTATTGCCTCGGTGGTTTCTTGAATTATTTCACGACCAAAGTGTTTACAATCTCCTGATTCTATCCTCATACTGGGAATCTATATGGTTGTCTATATAAAGCTTCAAATGGGGCAACTTTGATACTAGTTTGATAACTATTGTTGTACAAAAATTTGACAAAGCGCAAATACGCATTCCAATGGTTAGACATATCTAACGTATAAGCTCATAACATATCTTTTAGGGATTGAATTGTACGTTCTGATTGTCCATCCCTTTGGGGGTGGAATGCTATACTTAAGTTAAGTTTAGTACCCATTACAGCTTGCAATGCTTGCCAAATTTTTCCTGTGAAACGAGAATCTCTATCAGATATAATGGATAAATGGATTCCATATAATCGAATAATTTCTCAAATATATTACTTTCTAAGCTTTTGGAATGAATCGGTGGTTTGAAAAGTTAGAAAATGTGCAGATTTAGTAAGTCGATCTAATATCACCCAGATTGAGTTATGTACTTGGGATGTAAGAGGTAGTCCACTGAAAAAATCCATGGTAATATGATCCCATTTACATTCGGGAATAGGTAACATCGGAAGAAGTCCCCAGGGTGTTGGTGTTTTATCTTTACTTGTTGACAAGTAAGGAATATCCTTACCAAATTCTTGATATCGGTTCTCATATTTTCCACTAATATTGCTTCTTCAAAGCATGGTACATTTTTTAGCTTCCGGGGTGTATCATGAATTTCGAATAATGAGCTTCTTGCAACACTTCTTCTCGTAAATATGTATTATCAGGTACATATAATCTATTTCTAAATCAGAGACTTGTTTCTCTATCGTAGGAAAAATCTGGGTCTCTTCTCGAATTTTTTTGTACAAACGAATCTTAGGTCTGCTGAATTACTATTTTCTTTCATAACTCGGGATGAGCGATAATGGTAAAAGATTTGGTGCAAAGGGTAAGTAATAGTATATCATGTTGCTCTATTGTAGAGGCAATATTGTTGGGATTTAAAGTAGGAAGTCTTCCAGCCGGATTTTGACTTAAAGCGTCGGCTATGACATTACCTTTCCCTAGATGGTAATGAAGTTTAAATTGGTAATCCTCCAAAAATTATATCCATCGCCATTGTCTTAAGCTCAAGTCCTTTTGGGTAAAGATATACTCTAAAATTTTGTGATTTAAAAAGACTTGGAAACTTACACCATAAAGGTAACAATGCCAAATTTTTAATGCAGAAACTACGATTGCTAGTTCTAGATAATGGACTAAATAATTACGCTCATGCGTCTTAAGTTTTCGTGACCCGTATTTTACTACTTTTTCACTTTTCATCAAGACACATCATAATACTTGTAATAAATCATCATTACATACCTCATAACTTACATCAATGGAAGGAATAGTGAGGATAGGAGCAGTAGTCAACTTGTACTTCAACTCTTGGAATGATTGGTTACATTCTTCCATCAATACAAATGGAACTTCCTTCCTATTTAGTTTTTAAGGGGGAAGAGAAATGCATGAAAACCCTTTAACGAAACGATCGTAATATCCAGCTAATCCGGGAAAGCTCTTTATTTTGGTAATATTATTAGGATTTTTTCATTCTAAAATGGTTGAAATTTTAGCTAGAACGAACGAGATTCCATTTTCAGAAATCACATGTCCTAAAAATGTGACACCCCGACTAATTAAATACCGGGTAGCTACTCCTTTATTAAATTAAATCAAAACGCCAAGTTGGCTCAGTTAATAGGATCACTGTCGAAAACATTTTATAATTACTAACCACCTAGTATTTAAAAAGTAAGTTGCCAAATTTTAATTAAAGTCTGATTAACATGCAACAAGTGTAATGAAGAATAATAACACCATTCACCATAATGAAGTAAATAGAATAACCGTCACATGATATAAGTAAATCTGGAGGAAAACTCCTCACAACATAATCCCACAACTGAAGTAAATAATGAAATACTGAATATTGAATGAATACATGCCAAAGTCTGAAAAACTAAAATGGAAATGTATCTAATAGAATTTGGGCAACATGCCCTACAACTGAGGAATACTGAGTAAGTAATATAAATGATATAAGCGTCTAAAAGCAAATCCCTGTAGCTCCCACAAATAGCTACAGCTCGTCATCTGAGTAAGAATCCTATGCATGGTGTCCTTGTGGCTGGGCACCTAAAATGGTTTTACAAAAAGTAGATTTGAAAGCAAACGGGTCAGAGCCCGAATGTGGAGATATTTTAAAAACCTCCAAGTGCTTTAAAAACATTTAAAACAGTATATGCAAAATACATGTTAGGACGTGCTCTCACATGAGATACTCACCTCTCGTCTAACTGTGCACTCCTAACGTTCCTGTACCCATTCATGTGTTATCTCATAATTATCCAAAGAGTTTCTAACACTACTACTCGGTTCACGTTTAATTTCCAACCTTAATAATTAAATAAAGATTTCTACTTTAATTCCCGAATTCCCAATTATTAACAAAACCATTAATTGATAAAAGTTTCCCTTTTTATCTTTTCATAACATTACCATATTTATACTCATAATTTAACATAGTAAATTCCTTCTCATATAACCGTATATTTTCACATCATAAATATACAATACAAGCACCCAAAGGCTAAGCTGCGGTGCACACATACTCTGTTATCCATCCCGGTACATCACGTACTAAGGGTCACGCATTCCGAATCTCTCAGGAATCGTTCAGATAACAATATCACAAATAGTGGAGGCGAACACAGTCACCATCACGTGGGTCACGCACATACCTACGCTCCCACGATCAACAGACTTATTAATATCACAATAAGTCCTTCTATGACCTATGTTCATCGAGGTAACCAATCTAAATCCGGGCAACACAAGGATAAGAAGGCCCTAAGTGAACGTAAACCTCCCGTGATAGCAAGTATGGTAGGTATGTCATACACATAAAGTTATATACTAAGCATTCACGCATCTTAGATATCTCGATATTAATAAAGGTATACTCTACATCTTTATACCATTATTCCAATTTCATATATTTTTGAAGTATCCCGATAATATATAAATTAAATTACCGACACGTCTCACGTCGTAGTTTCTTAAACTTAAAACCTATCTCAAATAGACTATTACGTTCCCATTATTCACACATATAACATCTTTATACCTAAGGTCTTTACTTCTGCCCCAAACCTTATTCCATCAAATTATTCAAATTTGCACTATTAACCGAAATATTATCTCACATAACGAATTTCATCAATTTAGAATAATTCCTCAAATTAAATTCCAATTAAAGTCCAATCTCATAATCATGTCTACTGGTCTTCCTTAAGGTTAAGGGTATTCAAAATCTCTCCAATAATATTATTCAAGGGTTAACACCATTAAAATTCAATTAAGGAAAATCTTTACTCATTCTGGGAAGGTCGATCGATCGACCTTTACCTTCGATCGATCGATGGTGGTTGATCGATCGACTGAAGAACATCGATCGATCGAACGCACCAGGTCTGTTACGGACTGCTTCGTTTTGCAGCTAAAATTTCATCCCAAAACTCCATTTTTAAGCATGAAACTCCAAGACAAGGTTACTATAACATTATACTATCATCCTACAACAGTATTAACATTCTAAGTCCCATAATTCATCCTTTAAAGGCTTAGTTTAGATCAAAACTAAATCAAAATAATTTCCAGAATTCTTCCATTCAAGAACATCATTAAACTTCTTCTAACTCCATTTTTAAATCATCAAAGGTTCTGTTTAGAACATATAATTCGTCCAGAATATCACTACATGCAATTCCTACATAAATCATGGCTTTTAACTTCCAATTAATGGGTCTAAATTATCTTCAAAAATCAATTTCGAAAATTCCTAAACATGGAAAACATAGCTTAAATCAAATGAGTTTAAACCACTTGCCTTAATTTATCTCTGAATTTGGTGTTGGATCTTGAAGTTAAGTCTGTCCTCTCTCTTTCTTTCTGCAGAATTCTTTCCTTCTCTCTCTCTCTCAAGCTCTTCCCAAGGTTGAAGACAATGGAGTTGTGGAGGTGTGTTTGGTTTTTGGTAAGTTGGGATTGTATAACAACTTCTCCCGTAGCCCATATTGTCTCTTAGTGTAGTTAGTGGGTTAAAGAAATAGTCAGATTGTAATTACAATTTTCGTCACTTTTTAATTCCCAAAAATACAAATTACCAAAATACCCTTTATGATGCCGGTATGGCCTAAAAATACCCCGGGACCCAAACTAAACTTCCGGCTAGTGTTTTCTGACTATCTCGACCCTTCCGGACGCGTTGGCGCACTCAAAACGACCATACGGTTAATGGAACTAAAATTCACTTTTTAATTTAAAATAAAATACCATAACGTGGCAGTCACACGCGTCAAACAAAATTCCCAAATTGCCGTATTTAAATCTCACGATAATTTCAATAATACCAATATTCATATAATGCCAAGTATGCACATTATAATAAAATACTGACTCACATCTCGTTAATATTTTAATCCGGATTAATTTCCAATTAATAAACATTTAATTCAATTAATCCCCAAAAATAAATATCACAGAAAATACGGGGTATTACATACTTCCCCCCTAATAACTGAATTTCGTCCCGAAATTCGGAACTAGAAAGTACCTGGTAAGAATAACTCTGGATAACGTTCGCGCATCTCATCCTCGCGCTCCCATGTGGACTCTTCGACATTATGATGTCGCCACTGAACATGCCCTAATGGAACTATCTTTGACCTCAGTTTCCGCTCACTTCGGTCCAGAATAGCAATCGGTCCCTCCTCGTAGGAGTTATCTGGCTGGAGATCAATGTCCTCCACAACAATGAGAGAATGAGCCAAATTATCTCTAAGGTATTTCCTAAGCGAGGAAATATGAAACACATCGTGAATCCGATGCAAATGCTCCGGTAACCCAAGTCTATATGCAACCGGTCCGATCCGCTCAATAATAGGAAATGGTCCCACATATCTCGGTGCCAACTTCCCTTTCTTCCCGAAACGCATAATCCCCTTCATAGGAGATACTCTGAGCAAAACCTGGTCCCCCACTTGGAACTCTCTGAAGAATCTCTTCGCATCAGCATAGCTCTTCTGCCTGTCCTGAGCTACCCGAATGCGACTCCGAATCAATTCTATCCTTGCCGAAGTATCCTGAATCACTTCTGGCCCAAGTAGTTTGTTGTCCCCCACCTCCAACCAACATGCTGGGGAACGACAAGGTCTACCGTACAACGCCTCAAATGGAGCCATGCCAATGGTGAACTGGTAGGAGTTGTTGTAAGCAAACTCCACCAGTGGAAGATACTGTTCCCATCCACCCTCAAAGTCAATGGTGCACATACGTAGCATGTCCTCCAACATCTGATTTGTGCGCTCGGTCTTCCCATCGGTCTGCGGGTGGTACGCCGTACTCAACCGCAACTCCGTGCCCATGGCCTGCTGAAAACTCTCCCAAAACCGTGAAACAAATATCTTGTCTCGGTCAGACACGATATTTAAGGGCACCCCGTGAAGTCTCACTATCTCTGCAATAAAGAGCTGGGCATACTGTCCCGCAGTGTAGTCTGTCCTTACTGGTAGAAAATGAGCGGCTTTTGTCAACCTGTCCACAATTACCCAAATGGAGTCGTGACCCCTCTGCGACGTAGGCAACCCCGTGATAAAGTCCATAGAGATGCTCTCCCACATCCACATCGGGACCTCTAACGGCTGTAGTAGTCCTGCCGGTCTCTGATGATCCACTTTTACGAGCTGACAAGTGGCGCATTTTGAAACAAACTCGGCAATATCTCTCTTCATCCCGCTCCACCAATACTGACGTCTCATGTCTTGGTACATTTTGTCCCCTCCGGGATGTACCGCGAGCCGTGAGCCATGCGACTCTGCCATCACCTCATGCCGTAATTCCTCCCCTTCCGAAACCACCAATCTCCCATTGAAGCGTAATCCCCCATCTGAGCTAACAGTATAGGATTCGGCTCCCTCTGCCAATAATAGAACTATCTGCTCCTGACAGAACGAGTCAGTTGCCTGGGCCTTTACCACCTTCGTGACAATCTGTGGTGTAACAGTCATCACAGACATGAATGATCGGGCCACTGCATCCTGGTGTCCCAATTCCTTCCACTTGGCCTTCCACACATCTGCCACCTCCTCTACCGGTCTACGGCTCAACGCGTCTGCCACCACGTTAGCCTCCCTCGGGTGATACTGGATATCGAACTGATAATCTTTCACGAATTCAATCCACCTCCGTTGCCGCATATTCAACTCCTTCTGCGTGAATAGGTACTGTAGGGACTTGTGATCCGTGAACAATCGAAACTTCTCCCCCAACAGGTAATGTCTCCAAATACGAAGGGCAAATACCACTGCCGCTAACTCCAAGTCATGGGTTGGGCAATTCTTCTCGTGAGGCTTAAGCTTACGGGAAGCATAAGCTATGGCCTGACTCTCCTGCTGAAGTACACCTCCAAGTCCTTGTAAGGACGCATCGGTGTAAACAAGATACTCAACTCCCGGTCTCGGCAATGCTAACACAGGTGCTGAGGTTAACTTGTCCTTCAACTCATCAAATGCCAACTGATAGGCATCACTCCAAATGAACGGCACACCTTTACGGGTTAGGTGTGTCATGGGACCCGCTATCGTGGAGAAACCCCGAATAAAACTCCTGTAGTATCCTGCTATTCCCAAGAAACTATGGATCTCCGTCGGTGTCGTGGGCTGTCCCCACTCCCTCATCGCGGATACCTTCCCCGGATCAACCGATATTCCCGGGTCGGAAATAATATGCCCCAAAAACTGAACTTCCTTCAGCCAAAACCCGCACTTCTCATATTTTGCATACAACTTATTCTGGCGCATTGTCTGCAAAACTAGCCTCAAGTGCTCGGCATGCTCCTCCTCTGTTTGGGAGTAAACCAAAATGTCATCGATGAAGACAATGACAAACTGGTCTAGGAAATCCCTGAACACCCTATTCATCAAGTCCATAAATGCTGCTGGAGGGTTGGTCAAACCAAAAGGCATAACTCAAAACTCGTAGGAACCATATCTCGATAAGAACGCAGTCTTCGAGACATCCTCTTCCCTGATACGCAACTGATGGTAACCAGATTGCAAATCAATCTTTGAGAAGCAAGAAGCTCCTCTCAACTGGTCGAATAGGTCATCGATTCGAGGCAACGGATACTTATTCCGTATCGTGACCTTGTTTAACTCCCGGTAGTCCACACACAATCTCAGTGAACCATCTCTATTCTTCACGAACAACACAGGGGCACCCCACGGTGAAGTACTCCTCCGAATAAACCCCTGACCCAACAACTGCTCAATCTGATCCCGTAACTCCCTCATCTCAGCTGGAGCCATACGGTACGGTGCTCGTGCTATAGGTCTCGTATCTGGTAACAAGTCTATAACGAAGTCTATCTCTCGACTGGGGGGTAGGCCTAGTATCTCCTGAAACACATCCGAATACTCCCTGACGACTGGGATCAAATCTAAAGGAATCACAACCTCCTTAGAGGTATCCTCCTCATGTAATATAAATGAGCGGTCGAGCCTCCCTCTGGGCGAGGCATCGCCACTACAAACATCTCTTGCCCCGGAATGGCAAAAACAATGCTCCCACCGAAGCAATCAATCATGGATCTATAATCAGCGAGCCAATCCATACCGATAATCACATCGTGAACATGCATATCTAATACCAACATGTCCGCAGGTAATACCAAACCACCAATCTCTACCCCCACTCCCCGACATATAAAGAATATAAGTGACCCACTCCTCAATGGTGAGTCGACACACGTCACTGTTCTCTCCGCTGTGGCTAACAACCCTAAAGCCTTCGCGAAATGTGTAGCTATAAAAAATGTGTAGCCCCCATATCAAATAGTACCCGACCCATAGTGCCATGGATAGAAAACGTACCCTCAATCGCGGGCGGTGCCTGTGGGACTGCTGCCTGGTGGACGTTGTAGACACGTCTATACTGTAGCTGCCCCTCCTGAACCGGGACTGCTGGAATGGGTGGCAATGCTGCCATCTGTGGCGGTACGGGGAGAGCAGCGGGAAACATAGGCCTCTACGGCTCCTGGCGAGCTCCCTGATGCTGCTGCTGTGGGGCCCTGCCCCTATCAGGACAGTCCTGGCGTTTATGGCCAGTCTTGCCACAAATGAAACACTTCCCTGGGAAGTTCCCTCCTCTCTACCCCTGCTGTCCCTGGCCCTGGTGGCCGTTACCGTTCCTCCCTTGGCCCTGCTGAAACTGCTGATGTTGACCATATTGACCCTGCTGGCCCTGATGGCCGTTATGACCCTGCTGGCCATTCCGTAATCCTCCCTGACCGTTCCTGAAACCTCCTGAACGGAACCTCTTATGATCCCCCTGCTGGAAACCCTGATCAATCTGCCTCTGCCCCTGAACAGATTGTGCCCCACCGGCACCATGTCCTCCAGTCCTGCCCTGATGGCTAGACTCTCCTGATCTCTTGCCCTCAGCCATATGAAAGCGGTGATCCTGGCAGTGTAATAAAGTAGCGTTAACCACATCAGAATAAGTGGCCAATGAAAGGTTCCCTAACAGATGCTGACGGATCCTCCATGTCAACCCGTCGGTGAATTTCTCAATCTTCTTCTTTTCCGTCGGTATCTCATCAGGAACGATATTCAACAGATTAGTGAACTCGGCCTCATACTCAGCCACGGTCTTTCCCTCCTTCCTCAGACTCATCAATCTCCTCCTCATTTCCGTATGAACAGCTGACGAAAAGTACTTGCGGTCGAACCGCACCCAGAACTCCTGAATCGTGAGAGTATCCCTCTCCTCCACGGTGGTAATAGACTCCCACCACTGCAATGCAGATCCAACTAGCTTGAAAGTAGATAGCACCTTCTTCTGAACATCCGTGCACTCATACATCCTCAAGTGCCGCTGTATATCCTTCCTCCACTGGCTCGAGGCTACCACGTCTGAGCTACCTGCAAACTCTGGCGGATGCGCTTTCTGAAAAGCGTCACGTACACGTTCCCAAGCAGACGGGAATGCATTTGCCTGAACTGGAGCGGCAACCGGCGCCTGAGGTGGTGCCTGCTGAATTACGGCAATGTCGGCATTTACCGCTTGGGGTACAATAGCTGCAACCTCAGCGGCATTCATCATGCCCTGAACCGGTGCGGGCTGTGGTTCTGGCGTCGCATTCCTGGGAACTTGTGGTGCACGTCGTGGAGGCATTCTAAAATAAGAATAAAGTCTATAAGTCTGCAGTTATAAACTTAAAATAGCTGAAGAACGTAGCATAAACAAAAGAATACAACAGTCCTAAAAATATAGGGCTCTATATCAAAGAAAACTCAGTGGAAACATAATAAGCCGTTCAGATCCTAAAGGACACTAGAACCTGGTGCTCTGATACCACCTGTGACACCCCGACTAATTAAATACCGGGTAGCTACTCCTTTATTAAATTAAATCAAAACGCCAAGTTGGCTCAGTTAATAGGATCACTGTCGAAAACATTTTATAATTACTAACCACCTAGTATTTAAAAAGTAAGTTGCCAAATTTTAATTAAAGTCTGATTAACATGCAACAAGTGTAATGAAGAATAATAACACCATTCACCATAATGAAGTAAATAGAATAACAGTCACATGATATAAGTAAATCTGGAGGAAAACTCCTCACAACATAATCCCACAACTGAAGTAAATAATGAAATACTGAATATTGAATGAATACATGCCAAAGTCTGAAAAACTGAAATGGAAATGTATCTAATAGAATTTGGGCAACATGCCCTACAACTGAGGAATACTGAGTAAGGAATCCAAATGATATAAGCGTCTAAAAGCAAATCCCTGTAGCTCCCACAAACAGCTACAGCTCGTCATCTGAGTAAGAATCCTATGCATGGTGTCCTTGTGGCTGGGCACCTAAAATGGTTTTACAAAAAGTAGATTTGAAAGAAAACGGGTCAGAGCCCGAATGTGGAGATATTTTAAAAACCTGCAAGTGCTTTAAAAACATTTAAAACAGTATATGCAAAATACATGTTAGGACGTGCTCTCACATGAGATACTCACCTCTCGTCTAACTGTGCACTCCTAACGTTCCTGTACCCATTCATGTGTTATCTCATAACTATCCAAAGAGTTTCTAACACTACTACTCGGTTCACGTTTAATTTCCAACCTTAATAATTAAATAGAGATTTCTACTTTAATTCCCGGATTCCCAATTATTAACAAAACCATTAATTGATAAAAGTTTCCTTTTTTATCTTTTCATAACATTACCATAATTATACTCATAATTTAACATAGTAAATTCCTTCTCATATAACCGTATATTTTCACATCATAAATATACAATACAAGCACCCAAAGGCTAAGCTGCGGTGCACACATACTCTGCTATCCATCCCGGTACATCACGTACTAAGGGTCACGCATTCCGAATCTCTCAGGAATCGTTCAGATAACATCATCACAAATAGTGGAGGCGAACACAATCAGCATCACGTGGGTCACGCACATACCTACGCTCCCACGATCAGCAGACTTATTAATATCACAATAAGTCCTTCTATGACCTATGTTCATCGAGGTAACCAATCTAAATCCGGGCAACACAAGGATAAGAAGGCCCTAAGCGAACGTAAACCTCCCGTGATAGCAAGTATGGTAGGTATGTCATACACATAAAGTTATATACTAAGCATTCAAGCATCTTAGATATCTCGATATTAATAAAGCTATACTCTACATCTTTATACCATTATTCCAATTTCATATATTTCAAGTATCCCGATAATATATAAATTAAATTACCGACACGTCTCACGTCGTAGTTTCTTAAACTTAAAGCCTATCTCAAATAGACTATTACGTTCCCATTATTCACACATATAACATCTTTATACCTAAGGTCTTTACTTCTGCCCCAAACCTTATTCCATCAAATTATTCAAATTTTCACTATTAACCCAAATATTATCTCACATAATGAATTTCATCAATTTAGAATAATTCCTCAAATTAAATTCCAATTAAAGTCCAATCTCATAATCATGTCTACTGGTCTTCCTTAAGGTTAAGGGTATTCACAATGTCTCCAATAATATTATTCAAGGGTTAACACCATTAAAATTCAATTAAGGAACATCTTTACTCATTCTGGAAAGGTCGATCGATCGACCTTTACCTTCGATCGATCGATGGTGGTCGATCGATCGACTGAAGAACATCGATCGATCGAACGCACCAGGTCTGTTACGGACTGCTTCGTTTTGCAGTTAAAATTTCGTCCCAAAACTCCATTTTTAAGCATGAAACTCCAAGACAAGGTTACTATAACATTATACTATCATCCTACAACAGTATTAACATTCTAAGTCCCATAATTCATCCTTTAAAGGCTTAGTTTAGATCAAAACTACATCAAAATAATTTCCAGAATTCTTCCATTCAAGAACATCATTAAACTTCTTCTAACTCCATTTTTAAATCATCAAAGGTTCTGTTTAGAACATATAATTCGTTCAGAATATCACTACATGCAATTCCTACATAAATCATGGCTTTTAACTTCCAATTAATGGGTCTAAATTATCTTCAAAAATCAATTTCGAAAATTCCTAAACATGGAAAACATAGCTTGAATCAAAAGAGTTTAAACCACTTGCCTTAATTTATCTCTGAATTTGGTGTTGGATCTTGAAGTTAAGTCTGTCCTCTCTCTTTCTTTCTACGGAATTCTTTCCTTCTCTCTCTCTCTCAAGCTCTTCCCAAGGTTGAAGACAATGGAGTTATGGAGGTGTGTTTGGTTTTTGGTAAGTTGGGATTGTATAACAACTTCTCCCGTAGCCCATATTGTCTCTTAGTGTAGTTAGTGGGTTAAGTAGGTTAAAGAAATAGTCAGATTGTAATTACAATTTTCGTCACTTTTTAATTCCCAAAAATACAAATTACCAAAATACCCTTTATGATGCCGGTATGGCCTAAAAATACCCCGGGACCCAAACTAAACTTCCGGCTAGTGTTTTTTGACTATCTCGACCCTTCTGGACGCGTTGGCGCACTCAAAATGACCATACGGTTAATGGACCTAAAGTTCACTTTTTAATTTAAAATAAAATACCATAACGTGGTGGTCACACGCGTCAAACAAAATTCCCAAATTGCCGTATTTAAATCTCACGACAATTTCAATAATACCAATATTCATATAATGCCAAGTATGCACATTATAATAAAATACTAACTCACATCTCGTTAATATTTTAATCCGGATTAATTTCCAATTAATAAACATTTAATTCAATTGATCCCCAAAAATAAATATCACAGAAAATACGGGGTATTACAAAAAATTTAATTTCTTTCATTGATAAATCACATTTTCTATTTTTGGCGTATAACCGATGAGTTCTGAGAGTACTTAAGACTATCTTCAAATGTTGAATATGCTATGTCAAGTTTTGAGAAAATACAAGAATATCGTCAATGAAAATAATAATGAATTGGTCTAGAAAAGGTCTAAAGATTTGGTGCATTAGATAGCTGTCAGGGCATTAGTTAGACCAAATGACATAACTGTAAATTCAAAATGTCCGTAACGAGTTCGAAAAGCAATTTTCGAAATGTCTTCCTCTATGACGTGTAACTGATAATAATCGGATCGTAAGTCTATTTTAGAAAATACCCTTGCTCCTCTATGTTAATCAAACATATCTCGTATTCGGGGTGAAGGATACTTATTCTTAATAGTTACATAATTCAGTTTACGACAATCTATGCACAGTCTAAAACTTCCATCATGTTTCCTAACAAATAATACTAAAGCTCCCCAAGGTGTTGAACTTAATTGAATGAAACCTTTTGATAAAATATCATCTAGTTGGGTACGAAGTTCTCAAAGTTCTAAAGGTTCCTTTCGATATGGGGGTATCGAAATAGTAAGTGTATTGGGATAAGGATTGATACTAAACTCAATTTCTCTAGAAGGGGGTAATACTGGTAAATCTTAGAGAAAAATGTCTTCAAATTGTTCCAATAGATTAGAATTTAAAGAAGATATCTGAATTTGAAAATTTGAAGGTTTTGACGAACCTATTCCTTGGAATATAAAAGAACAATTATTTTCATTTCGAAAATGAATTTTCTTATCTTGAAAATTGATATAAGCGTGATGTTTAGATAATACATCCATTCCGATAATAATATCAAACCCATGAGTATTTAATATTATCAAGTTTACAGACAGAGTTTCTAGAACATGCTATTGATATAAGCGTGATGTTTAGATAATACATCCATTCTACAATCCCTATTACCTTGTGTTGATGTATTGATTTCACTTGTTGGTAATTCAATATCCACTGGACTAATTAAGGAGGTTGGAGAGAATAGTATTAATATAGGTAGTTTAAGACTAATAAAAGAATGCATAGATCCCATGTCAAAAAAAATATGTGTAGGAACATCCTGAAAAATAATCATACCTTTAATCACGCCATATGCATTTCGCATAGGCCGTGTGGAAAAATTCCTCCCACGATTCGGAATTGGCTGAACTTTATGAGTTGTCTTGAAGTGATTTGGAATTGAACGAAATTTTGGATTTTATGAGGGTTTGTTCAGTTGGAGGTGGAATGGAGATGATTGTATCTTAGGACATCGGGGTTGAATATGTCCTATATCATGACAACGGATCTCGAAAGGGGTTGCATTGTGACTGATTTGGGAATAAGCTTGTTCAAATGAGTTTGCCTATGGATGGGGACTAGAGTGAGATGGGGTCCTGATGATATGGTTGTTTTTAATAGATGGGGGGTGGATATCGGATCAAGGTTGAATAATTGCATTCCAAAATGACCGCAATGTCAATTAACTAAGAATACACACGAATTTTGTAACAAATAAATTGAATTATTAATTCTCGGGTGTAGTCCTCTTTAAAATTACATACATCTCTTCATCTCAGTATGTACGTATTCCAGGGCATAACGAGATAGTTTCGTAAACTTAGCCTCGTATTGAGCTACTGAAAGGGTAGCTTGCTGCAATTTTAGGAAATCAACAGTTATTTGGTCTCGCTCAGTCTTGGGAAAATACTTTTTGAAAAAAGGTCTCTTCAAATCGTTCCAAGTAAAATTTGAAACATTCTGATTGCGCGACATTGCTTGCCACTAGAAATCTGATTCGCCTTCAAACATGTATGCAGTTAAAGTTATTCGGAGATTAGTAGAATTTTCACAATCTGGCGCATCCATTTCTCAGCTTCATTAGCACCTAACTTTCAAAGAAAAAAAGGAGGTAATTGTTGTAGCAATTCCTTAAGAGCATTCATTATACGAAGTTATTCGAAAACATCTTCGGGAGTAGAATGAGTAGTCTGCTGTTGTCGGGGTAACATAGTAAGTTCCTGGAAACACCGCATGATTCCTTCAGTCTGAGTCTGTTCATGTTGAGTTCCAGTAGAGGGGGTTCGAGTACTAACCATCCTAAAATAGAATAGTTTAAATATCTAGAATTAAAACAATAATAAAGAAACAAGACTACTTTATATAAGGTTATTTGCACAATACTATTATTCATCATTATTCATAATAGTGTGGCTAACATTATATTCTACAAAATTTAAATAACTTTTAACATTAGATTCCTTTCTAAGTTAGAATGTGATCGGGCATAAATATAATATATTTATCCCCTTGATTTTGGTACTTTTGTGAACTCGAGCAGTGCAATTGATATGGATTTAGCTCATAAGTATGCTACTAACCTTCGTTGGCAAGTATTTCATGTTTTGTATTTCTCTTATGTGTTTTACAAGTAAAGTATGCAAGCGGTGCGAAAGAGAAATCAAAACAATGAAAGAAAGGCTAGGAAGGCAAGTTCAAGGGAATTTTCATAATTCTTCATCCCGATCCCGGAGGTGTGGCCTTCTGGAAAGTTTAAGATATTGGAACAACGAGAATAGTGTAAAAAAGCGACACCCAAATCCGAGCTACGGTGAAAGAGTTATGATCCCTTGAAGTTACGGAAAAATCATAGAAGAAAGGTTAGGAAGGCAAGTTCAAGGGAATTTTTGTAATTCTTTAGCTTAATTCCGGAGGTGGGGCCTTATGGAAAGTTTAAGATCTAGGAACAACTAGAATACTGGAAAAAACGGAACCCCAATCCGAGCTACGGTGTAGGAGTTATGATCATTTGAAGTTGACAAAAAATCCAAGAAAGAAAAGAAGAAAGCTTGAAAATTTTCCCAGTGTAGAATTTCCAGCAAATTCCCCCGAACCACAGTCCGAATCGGTTCGCCCATTTGTCACGCACCAGATTCGTTACAAAATTAGTCATGCTTTCTAAGTGTGACAAATTGCCAGATACAGGCTTTTTATTTTGTCCTTATCTTTTAGCCAAAAGAGTTTTGTGTCTTCGGAACTCTTCTAAACGACCTCTATCCTATATATTTAATCATTAGGACAATTTTTATTCATATTTCATTCATGTAAAAGCTCCATAACAAGTAGGAACATTTAGGAGAAGAATTTACATATTTTGCACCTTTAATTCAAGAGCTTTTCGAGTTTTTCTTCAACCTTTTATTTCTTTTTGCATGTTCTTGTTCTTTAATCCTAGGAACTTTTATTTCCAGAACTTTTATTACTATTTCTCATGTTTAATCTATATTTGCAAGAAATTATGAGTTCATGCAACATAGATAACGTAGTTTTCACTAATTTCACCATGTTAGGCTAGATTTCTAAGGGTTGGGGTGCATGAACCCAATCTGATGTAATTTAGCCATGTAGAAACTAGAGTTTGAATTGAAATTTGAATGAATCGTGTTGTGTAGTTGTCACAACCATCATAGACCTTTTTATCTCGGTTGACCCTAGGTAACCGTGGTGTTTAAGGATGTGATGCGCGTGTAGTTATTGCGACACTGCTTTACTCATCCTTTGATAATGTATGATGCGGGCTTGAACCTCATATATGTAATTCTTGGGAGTACTAAGGACCGGGTTCAATTAAATTTCTAATTCAAAATTCTAGCATTCTATACGGTAAATCTACTAGGGTTTGGGGGATTGTATTCCCAACCTGTTTTTCCTTCATTCTTGTTAAGTCATTTTTACTTAGTTAATTTTGCTTACATTGTTAATGCAGTAGTTTAATTTAGTATTTTTTTAGTTAATTAGTTATTTTCCATCTCAATCATCTTTTTATTTATTTTTAGAGTCAAGTTAGGGTTAACAATCTTACCTTTGTCACCACGTTCATTCGTCCTAGTTCCCTGAGGATTCGATACCCAGACTAGCCACTATTCTTCGCAAAAGTGTAGTTAAAGTTTAGGTTTTTGTATTGTGGTCGGAAGACAATAACAACGACTAGCATATTACACGGACGCTCAATTTCCACCTCGATCAAAATGACACCGTTGTCGGGGAATTAGGTAGACGTAGGTTAGATTCCGTTAATCTAAAACTTTGACCATAAAAAAATAAAAAATAAAAAAAAATAAAAAAAATTTATGAGTATTACGAGGGAGATGATGGATGGGAGCGAATGGCAAGATATAATAGATGAATTCCTTCGTAGTAACTATCCCTCCACATCACAGAAGCCTTCGGAGGAGAGTGAGAGAGAGTATTCGGATAATGAGCAAGAAAGAGCGTTAGGAGATATGAGCCTAGACAACTTTGAGAACGAATTTGGGCCGATGGATGAGAGCTTCACTATCGAAGTCCAATCACTATTGGACTCATTTTGTCACTTAGAAGAGAGAGCATGGAAAGATAGGATGTAAGATTTCCTTCTTCTTGACCATCCACCCATGCCACGGGAGTTCTTGGATGCAATCAAGACCATGATTAGAGTATCGTCCGATTTAGAGATCGATCCATGCATTATCAAATTTAGGGACAATCTAGGCCATTCCAAAATTCACTTTGATATTTTCTCCAAGTCGGCCTATTTTTCCTACAAGGTGATTGCGCACCTCGTTGACTTCACTCACGTTATTCATCATATATGCCTCAAGGTGTACATTTTTTCTATTGGATAGACTCCCAATTATTCCGACTTTTGGTTTACGATGTGAGGAAGACGAGCGAGACAAGAAGAGCACCATTACCCGCTCAAGGGGTCGGGTGAGTTTATATAGAGAAATGATAAGTCATCGCATCCCCAACGCATATGGGGTGATTTTCGTTGTACTTTTAAGTCATGCATGAGTGTCATATAGTGTCTTGGTGCATTTCTATAATTTTCTTGTTTTATTTGTCACACTTATTCTTTTTCTTCTTTAGATTTTAGTCCTTTTGATTGAGGACAATACAAAAGTCTAAGTTAGGGGGGGTGATAAGTGCGTCTTTCTAAAACTTCACAAATCTTTAAAATGCCAAAAAAAATTGCATTTCTATTTTATTCTCTCGCACTTTTATTCGCTTTGAGTTAGATTTTAGTCCCTTTTGCTTGAGGACAATGCAAAAGTCTAAGTTGGGGGGGGGGGGGGGGGGGGGGTTCACAAGTGCATCTTTGTAAAACTTCACAAATTTTCTAAAATGCCAAAAAATTTCCAAATAAAAATCATAAAATTTTGAAAAATCCAAAAATATTTTTCTTCAAAATAAATAAAATTTTTAAAATATCACCTTTATTTGAAGTCTCAAATTGTTAAATCCCTATTGCACTAAGCCGAAATTGACCAAAGATGGACATTGTGCGAAAATTGACGACTTAACGAATAAGTGTGGAGAACAAAACCCAGTGAGATTTCAAGCCTATCGATTTTTTTTGAGTTTTTAAATAAATCCGAGTTAATGGTTAACTCAAAGTTTGGATTCATCATTTTAAATAAGTCGTTGATGATCTCAATTCTTTGTTTTGATCGGTTACCGGAAACATGTGTGATTTTGCCTCGAAAAGCGCGCTACAAATCTCTAAATTAAATTAATCTCGGGACGCATATGGTAAATTAATATGTAATTCGGACAATGAAGTAGGCCATCGTTTGTTATCCAAAAACATTAGCCATAAATATATGTGAAAAACTACCCTTTTTTCAACCCAAATTGAGCCCAATAAGTTTTCCCTTTCGTTTGATAACCCGAAAAAAACCTTAGTAGCCCGGAAGTGTGAAAATTGGTAATGTCATGAAATAAAGTCCGAAAAGTGCATAAAAAGAGGCAAGAAAAAAAAATAGTAGAAAAATTCTCAACAGAACTACTAAGTAGAGAAAAATAATAGAAAAGGATCAAAAGCCCGAAAAAGTATTAAGGGACATCATAAGATAAAATTTCAAATTCCGAAGTTCCCAACCATTTCCATGTTACCCAATACAGCTTTAACCTGAAAAGTCCTACCGAGTCCGGAATGCTAAATGAATTATTGCATGGACAACTAAGATACAAAAAGATAATATAAGAGATTAAATGGTGTGAACTAGAGGCGATGTTTTTGTCTCCTTATAACCGTACTCCGATGATGAGATCTTTCTACCTAAAAATTTTCGTCTTTCTACTTGTGTGTGTTAACTTAGTTCCAATACATTTACTCTTATAAATCACGCATATCGAGAGAATATCCATAATTTTGAGTGATTCGTTTGTGAGTGCATTCAGTGAGATTTTGAAATCAAAGCAAATTTTCGGAAAGTAACGTAATGATCAATCCGTGGAAATTAGCGGTTCGATTTTTGGCTTTGCACACTGATAAGCACCCAAAACTGTACAATTTATACCCCGAATAGACGTATTTTAGTTGCTAAGTCTCTTATGCACTTAATTGTTCAATATGCAGGCTTAATTGCAGTTGCGGTGTCAAAAGCTATATTTCTAGGCAATTTGCAGTTAAAATGGAGTTAATTCCCATATCCCGTAACCCTAGCCTACCCCAAACCCTGTGTGTGTTTTGTTTGTCCCTTTTCAATATATTTTAGATTTTTAGTTTAAGTCATTTATATTTTTAGGATTTATTTTTTTATTTATTTAGGATTTCTAGTTTTTATTTTCTATTTTTCGATTTTATTTTTATAATTTTATTTTATTTTGATTTTGATTAGATTTTAGTTTAGTCTTATTTTATTAGGATTAATTTTAGGAGTTTTATTTTTAGTTTATTAGATTTTATATTTTAGGACTTTTGTTTTCATATTTTATTAGATTTTTCATTTTTTTAATATCTTAGGATTTTTTTTTCTGAAGTTTTAATATTTTTAGTTAGTTAGATTTTCTTTGATTATTTTTATTTTTTAGGTAGTTGAGTCTTTATTATTTTAGGGGTCACAAATTAAACACACACACACTACAACCAAACCCTCACACCCCAATACCATATACCCAAACACACCTAAACAACTCATACTCACCCACACCAATACTTCCCTACACCCTACCACACCAATTACCCTCACATTAATCTTCCAAACACCCACTCCCAATCTCTCTCCTCAATCCCCCATTAACAAACCTTACACCATTAAAACCGTTTCACACCTCCAACTAAAACCAACATCTGACCTATCTCCGATCAGAACCATAGCCCATACCTGCCGGAATCTCGGCGCTGACTCCCTGCCATAACCCGGGGCCAAACCTGTTTAACCCGAATCCCCGGTACCTTCCTTCCTGAACTATTTCCCCAACTCGAAACCGGAATGCAAATCTACCACTCGAACCAAACCCCATCTCACCCTTCAGTCACCCATAACCCCGGCGCCGTCTTGACCTCCAACCCAGAAACCCGACCCCTGCTACCGATAACCCACACTAGAACCCGTCGGCGCCCACCGTCGGGACCTCCACCCTATTTCGATCTGGTAATGCCTTCTACCTCCGGCATTCCACCACCTGTAAACCATCCGACCCATCCCTATACTCGATTTCCAATAGCAGAACCCCATACCCGAACGCCTCCAAAACCCTCATATCCTTGAAACCTATTTCCCATTTTCACCAAACCCATGTGAGCTTACAAACCTTTACACGATTTCTCACCTCCTACTTTTGTCCAAGATCAAGCAAAAACCAAAATGTCCACATGTTTTGTTTTGCCACTTAAACCCATTTAATTCCTTTTACCCAAATACCCCCAACTAACCAACTTAACCCAATTCTCATTCTCCCCACTATCATGACCTCACACCCAAACCACATGCACCCTCCAATAATTCATAAATTAGCCCTCACCCACACCTTATACAACATCTTGCACCTTTATCCACCCATTTTTACCCCTACCTCCATGAATACTATATATTGAAGATAGAAGACTCCATTTGGGGATATGAATAAAAAATAATAGAAAATTAGGGTTTTATAGAAATAGAAGAGAGAGAAAGACTAGGCTAGAAAAATAGAGAAAATTAGAGAGAAAAAAATATTGTAGAGAGGAAAATTAAATTTTACTTCAATTTTTTTAGTGTTTGTACACAGTTGAGAGAAGCTTGGATTTAATGTAAGTGCAATTTCTTTTCTCCCCCATTTTGATTTGAATTTCTTCTCTCCATCCTTTTAATTTCATTTAGTAATTTTTATTAGAGTGTTATTAAGTGAATTATGACTATGGTTGGCTAATCACACCATTCAAGGAGTGAAATGAAGCCCCATATATTCAATTGAATGTATTAATTAATCTAGTTTACTTTGTTTCATTTAGTTAATTTTCTTTTCATTCCTACATGAGTTTATGCGTTGAGAAATGGTAAACAATCCTTGCGAAAGGATTAAAATCTAATATACTCTTAATTTTTGGATTCAAACTAGAGATAGAATGACCCACTGATTAGAGTATATTATATTTTATTATACACATACATTAAAATTTTGTTGGATTTATGATTTATTATATGAATCTACTCTAGCGAGTGATTTATATAATTTTTCTAAATCAATAATTCATTTAGTTGTGGGGATGAAAATTAGATTAAATAATTTTATATTAGTTTGTTTTGTCAAATGATGAGAATCAATTGATAAAATAAATTAATATTTGGAAAATTAGTAAACTAGAAATATTAACCCATTTAATTGATAAAGTTGAGGTTAAGTTTCATTCCTTGAATATTTCTCAAATTTAAGTTCATCTAAATTCTTATTACTTAGTTATTATTTGGCACACTAGTTAGTTTGTTAATATCTTATATTAGTTTAGAATTAATTCACCTCACCTCACCTACTTGTTTTAATATTTGAAAAACATATAAAAATTAGAAAAACCCAGAAGTTAAAAAAAAAAGGGATCAAGTGAATTCTATTCATTATCCTCTCATGTTTAGCATGTTCACACCTTAGATTAGGATTGACATCCTTACTTACCACTTTACACTTGAGTTTGTTATATATTTGTAGGTAATTGAGGTTTTGATTGAAGAGCTTTTTACAACAACGACACACCAAAAACTAGTTCATCAAATGGCGCCGTTTCCGATCTTTGGAGCCTGACGTGCTTGAGAGGATTCCCAAATTTTATGATTCACTTATATTACATTTTTCAATTTTAGTAACATTTTTTTAGAAGTCTTGTATTTAGGATTTTATTCTCTTGCTTGTATTGCGGTGCATAGAGACACCATTTTATTTTCATTTTAAATTTGTAATAATTGATGAAAGCGTGATAGGGAAACCGGACAAGGTAGAGAGAGGGCGTCCAAAGGCGAGGATTTAGAAGCCTCTCTACCTTGGGTCGGTAGGACTCCCTGGGATGACTGAGATTGACGTATTCTTCCCCCGGGCGACTCAACAATTTCGGCACCCCACGGCTTAAAAATCATGGGAGGTACATTTCTAAACCCTCGCGCCCTCTTGTTAGCGAGTTCATACCTTGTGTGCTCCTCCGTGCTCTTGTGTGATTTAATTGTTGCATTTAATTTTGAATGAAATGATGAATTAAATTGACTAAAACCTACGCCCGGTTAATCATGAAAAGGGATTTCATCACCCGACTCAATCACTTATCCTTTGTGTGCTACCCTAGCCATCACTAATTTAAAATCAATCAACTAGATAGGGCCATAGGATACGGTGTTTGTAGGCCCCTTTTTGATCATTTTGACTTGTAGGATAACCCGTAGAGTCCTCTCCACTGGGCAAAACCTCGAACGATTCGCTTTGCGGCATGAAAGTGTCTAGGGAAACTGGGTTTTAAGTGCGGCCGCCCAGTAAAATGGGTTTGTGCTGTCCCCAACGTTGTACCGGTCGATCGTTTCGTCGTAGTAGCTTTGTGGTGAATATCTGTGGCAAGCCTCTTGGAATCTTGTGATTAAAGTAGGAACACACATTTTGCAAAAGGCGATCACTCATATAAATTCCGTGATTTTCATCGCCCGCGGATTTCATTAAAATTTGACTATCCCTTTCATCAATTTTCAAGATAAAAATTGGTTATGTGCTAGTAGGGATTTTCCTTCACTTGTGTGTGCCCAATTCCTTTTTCGGTAGTCCGTTTTAGTGCATTTCTCCAAATTCTACGAGTAAAAAATTCCCCCCACCCTTTTTCTTCCAAAAAAATCCAAAAATATTTTCTTTTCTTATTTTTATAACAAAACTAAAAAAAAAAAATCTTTCTTTCCAAACCAAAAGCAAAACTCCAAAAATATTTTCTTTTCCAAAAAAAAAAAACAAAAACAAATCCCTCTTTTCATGGCCACCTGGCAACGAGTTAATCATCGATTAATTAGTTCCCGTAGTCATTCTCCGATCTCTCCAACATTAGGAGAACCAAGTGTTCCACTTACTTATTCCATCCACCTATCACTTTGAGTTATCCCCGTGTTGACATCTCTATTCCCACCATTCATACACCCACCATGACTGAAGAGTGTTCCTTAAGGGACTATTTTGCGCCAATTTAGGCTACCCCACTATCTTGCATAGTTCTTCCACCCACCCAGGCGGATCAATTCGAAATTCGCCCGACGACCATTTCTATGTTGGCCAATTTCCATGGTCTTGAACGTGAGTCTCCATACACTCACTTGTACAAATTTCTCACGGTTTGTGCGACTTTCAAAAATCAAAACTTAGATGAAGAAAATGTTCATCTTCTCTTGTTTCCATTTTCCCTCCATGATAAAGCATCCATGTGGCTACATTCCTTTTCACCGGATTCTATCCATACATGGGAACAACTTGTGAAGAAGTTCATGTCCAAGTTTTATCCCATAAGTAAGACCAATGGGATGCATCAAGACATTCAAGATTTTCACCAAAATCCAACCGAGCAATTTTGTCAAGCATAGGGACATTTTCAAGACTATATCTATAGTTGTCCACATCTTGGTCTCGAGAAGAGTCGCCTCGTTCATAGTTTTACAATGGTCTCATTCCTTCCATTCTCACCATGATTGACTCCATGCACAAAGTCAAATTCATGCACTTAACTCCCACTACTGCCTACAATTTTCTCCTTGAATTAGGCGATGACTCCCAAGATTGTGATGGCACCAATGAATTTTCTAGATTCGAGCCACCACGAGTAGGTAGCACTTATGAGGTAAAAAATGATCCCTATTTTAAAACCTTGCTCCATGGATTAAACACTTTGACTAAAACTGTTGATGCTCTCAGTTGTTCTATGCAACAAAATGTTTCTCTTTGTAAACAAGTGATGAATGTCAACGAGTCTAGTCCTTCTTATCATGTCTGTTTAAGTCAGGATCATTTATCTCATTTGTGACTCCTTATTCAAGATGATCCCGAACCCACTCTAGCCCAATAGTGTTCCTTTGATACAACTAGGAAACCCGCACCACCGTCGTTTACTTACAATTCGAATAATAGGAACCATCCCTATTTTTCTTATAAGTACGACAATCACCTTGCTCCATCACAACCATAACAACATGTTGGTGGTCCACCAGGGTTTCACCAAAACCCGCAAAGGCAACATTGCCCTCCTATCCAACCCCACCATTCTCCTTACCAACAACACAACCATACTTCATCCTTTGTCCCCCAAGGAGGACCGTCCCACCCCACCCATAAAATTGTCCCTGTCCCACCTCCGTCCTACGAGTATTCCCAGTCGATTAGTTCTAACCGAGAGTTTGTCCCCCAACAACCTTATACCCTTCCACCCCAATCATCCACATCCTCTATCGAGAATCTTCTCACTCAGTTTATCACAACTCAACAACAAACCACGCAAGCACAGACTTAATCCATCCAAAGGCTTAAGCAACATCTTAATCATTTTGAGTCCGAGCGAGAGAAAGGTCGTTTTTCGAGTCAACCCATTCCTAACCCTAAGGGGAATGGAAAGGATTCGACTTATGAGGTTAGATCCACTTCCACTCCACCCACCTACCAAGTGGACATGAAAGCGGTCAGTACTCTACTATTGGAAAAACAGGTTGACAATGGTGTCGTCGATCCTCGTGATGTTCCAATCCCACCCACCTATAATTTCCCATTAGAACCATTCACTAAGGTCCCACCACCCCATAAATCCACCGACAAAAATGTTTCTAAACCTACTGAGGTCACCCCTGCTTTTGTCCCTAAATCCCCCTTCCCTCATAGGTTGGCCCCAACAAAGAAAGCTCAACAATTTGATGAGATCAAACAAGTTTTTCAGAATGTTCACATAAACATTCCATTCCTCACCGTGATTCAACAAGTTCCTTCTTATGCAAAATTCTTGAAGGACTTGTGCACTGTCAAGCGACGGACAAATGTGCCTCGTGATGCCTTTGTCACTGAGCAAGCCACGTCCCTTATCCATGAGAATGGTATTGTGAAATATAAGGACCCTGGTCGTCCCACTATCTCTTGCATGTTAGGAGATAATTTCACTACTCGGGCTTTAGTTGATCTTGGAGCTAGTGCTAATTTGCTACCTTACTCTCTCTACCTTGAGTTAGGTTTTCAAAAGATGAAACCTACATGGGTTACTCTTCAACTTACAGACCGTTCTGTGAAAGTACCTAAAGGAATAGTTGAAGATGTTTTGGTGAAAGTGTCTGACTTTTACTACCCTGTGGATTTCATCATCTGAGAAACTCCTTCTCCCGACCCAACCAATATTGCTATTATTTTGGTTCGCCCCTTTTTGGAAACTTCCAATGCCTCATCAATTGTCGAGATGGATCAATGAATCTTTCTTTTGGCAACATGACCGTCGATGTCAATATTTTTCACCTTATGCAATAACCGACCGATGTTGATTCTATTGATGAGGTTTGCATGATTGACTCCTTAGCCCAAGAGATGTTGGATACCACCTACCCAGAAGATCCTATCCACCAATGTTTGTCTCACATTTGGTCCGACTTTGATATTGATTCCTCCATCTCTGAGGTTAGTGCCTTGTTAGATTCTACACCAATGTTGGACACTTCTACTTGGGCTCCTCCATTTGAGCCTCTCCTTACCGACTCTTCTTTTTGTGGATGACCCCATCAACCCCTGTCCCGATATTCTCCCGGACTCTGTTTCTGCGTCTGAGTCTGATGCCTCTCCTGAGCCACCACCTAGTTTGGAGCTTAAGCCATTACCTGCTGAGTTAAAATATACTTTCTTAGGCCCAAACCAACATCACCCCGTCATTATTTCTTTTAACTTGACACCGGATCAAGAAGAGCAATTGGTCCACACTCTCACTCAACATATCACTGCTTTAGGGTGGACCATTTCCGACATTCAAGGTGTCAACCCCAATGTCTGTAGCCATCGTATTCATTTAGAGGAGAATGCCAAGACTTCTCGTGAGACACAACATCGACTCAATCCGATAATGAAAGAGGTCGTTCGGGCTGAAATTTTCAAATTTCTTGATGATGGAATTATCTACCCCATTTCAGATAGCCAATGGGTCAGTACCATTCATGTGGTGCCTAAAAGGTATGGGGTCACCGTTGTAAAAAATAGTGACGATGAGCTTGTACCCACCCGCATACAAACCGATTGGCGTGTTTGTATTGATTATAGAAAACTCAATGCTATCACTCGCAAAGACCACTTACCTCTCCCATACATTGACCAGATGCTTGAACGCTTGGCAGACCATGCTTACTACTACTTCCTTGACGGATATTCAGGGTACAACCAAATACCCATTGCCCCTTAAGACCAATAAAAACTACATTTACCTATCTATTTAGCACATTTGCGTACTCTCGTATGCCCTTTGGCCTATGAAATGCACCTGTAACTTTTCAAAGGTGTATGACTAGTATTTTCAGTGACATGGTAGAGCGCTTTCTCGAAGTTTTTATGGATGATTTTTATGTGTTTGGTTCATCCTTTGAACAATGCCTATATCACCTCACTATGGTCCTTCAGCATTGTCAAGAAAAGAAGTTGGTCCTAAATTGGGAAAAATGCCATTTCATGGTAAAAAAGGGTATTGTTTTAGGTCATGTTGTCTCCAGCTCCAGTATTGAGGACGATAAAGAAAAAGTCGACTTGATTTCCTCACTCCCCATTCCTAAGTCTATAAAGGACATTCGTTCCTTCTTAGGACATACGGGCTTCTACCGGCACTTCAATAAGGAATTTTCTAAAATCACGTGACCTTTGACAACCCTTTTATCCAAATTTGTCCCATTTGTCTTTAATGAAGCATGTGTTGCTGCCTTCGAGTGTCTCAAATATGACCTCACTTCTGCTCCAATCATGTAACCTCCCAATTGGTCTATCCCATTTGAGCTTATGTGTGATGCTTCTTATTTTTCACTTGGTTTCGTGCTTGGCCAGAGAGTTGACAAGCGCGCACATGTCATCTCTTATGCTAGGAAAACCCTGCATGATGATCAACTTCATTACACGACCATCGAAAAGGAGTTGTTAGCAGTTGTGTTTGCTCTTGATAAATTTCTCTCATATTTCATAGGTTCCCTCATCATCGTTTATACTGACCATGCTACCATTAAGCACCTTCTTCATAAGAAGGATTACAAACCACGATTGATATGGTGGATTCTCTTACTCCAAGATTTTAACCTTGAAATTCGTGATAAGAAAGGTTGTGAAAATATTGTTGCTGACCATCTCTCTCGCATTACTGTCACGTCTGACTGTGATCCTCTCTCCATTTCTGAGTCATTTCCCGATGAACAACTTTTTTCCATCTCCACCTCACCTTGGTATGCTGATATTGCCAACTTTCTTATTACCAATCAACTTCCTAATCATTGGTCGAAATAGGATCACTCCAAATTCATGGCGAATATGAAGTTTTACTCTTGGGATGACCCGTTTCTCTATAAGTATTACCCCGATCAAGTCATTCGTAATTCTATTCTCGAATGTGAGCAACTCATTATTTTGTCCTTCTACCATAATAGTGCTTGTGGAGGGCATTTGGCTCAAAGAAAAATGTCGCAAAAATTTTGCAATGTGGTTTTTATTGGCCTACCCTTTTCCGCGATGCCCATCAATATTGACAGGCTTGTTCCAATTGCCAACACTCTGGGCATCTCTCTCGTCATCATATGATGCCTCTCACACCCATCCTTATTGTTAAAATTTTTGATGTGTGGGGTATCGATTTCATGGGACCATATCCTTCCTCTTATGGTTTTCAGTATATTCTAGTTGTTGTTGACTATGTTTCCAAATGGATCGAAGCAATTTCTTGCCACACCAATAACCATCGAGTTGTGGTCTAATTTCTCAAAAGAGCATGTCTTCATGCATTTTGGAACCCCCAAAGCTATCATTAAAGATGGGGGTAAACATTTTTGTAATAGAGTCTTTGAACACCTTGTCAAAAAGTATGGTGTTACCCACAAGGTTAGTGTATCTTACCATCCACAAACTAGTGGTCAAGTTGAGGTCTCCAACTGCGAGATCAAGCAAATTCTTAAAAAAACTGTCAATCGTAATAGGAAAGATGGTCCTTATGCTTGAACGACACATTATGGGCATATCGTACTGCTTAAAAGACTCCTATTGGCATGTATCCTTATCACTTGGTCTTCGGCAAGCCTTTCCACCTTCTTGTCGAGCTTGAACATCATGCTTATTGGGTTGTCAAAGCCCTTAATTTCGATATTGATGAGGCGGGTGTCCATAGGAAGCTGCAGCTTGATGAATTGGAGGAAATAAAAAATGATGCCTATGATTTGTCCAAGAAGTATAAGGACAATATGAAGTGGATCCATGACCAAAGCATCATGTGGAAATAATTCCACACTGGTCAAAAAGTTTTGTTGTATAATTCTCGGTTGCATCTCTTTCCCGGGAAGTTGAAAACCAGGTGGTCTGGGCCCTTCATTGTTGAGTCAATTACTCCTTATGCTGCCATCACCGTGAAAAATCCCAAGGATGGTAGACTCTTTCAGGTAAATGGTCAACACTTGAGGCCTTTTTTGAAGCTAGGCTCCACTCACATAGAACAAATTGACCTTGTTGACCCCATTTATGAAGACTGACCGTTCAATCTTATTTGGTGGTGATTCTAATCACCCATTTTTCTGCTGCCCCGCTCCATTATAGATCTTATCTTTAGGGTGAGATTCCTTCGGTCTGGCTGAAGACATTAAACTTAGCGCCACTGGGAGGCAACCCGCATTTCTTGTACTAGTCTGATCCTGTTTGGTGGTGGTGTTTTCACATCACCCAATGCTTTATCATGCTTATAGACTTGTACACTTTTTTTCCTCACTTCTTATTCAGGTTTATTATTGGCGATATCTGTCCACTTCATTATCGGTTCATTCTGGTAAGCTCTTTCCTAACTTATGCTCTCGATTTTAAAAATCATTTCACTTAACATCGAGGACGATGATCCTTTTTGTTCGGGGGTGGTGAATTTTATCAAAATCGTACCTCTTTTGAAAAAAATTGATTTTTAAACCTGATTTTTTTTTAAATTTCGTGCAATTTCTTTCATCTCACTCATTGATGTGAATTTTCAATCATCCATCTTTCAAAAGTCTAGGAATCAAGATAGAGAATATTTTTTCTAAATAGCTTATGTAATATGTAACAATGCATTTTGCACTATGAATTCCCATACTCAACAAAAATTTGCGCACTTATCCTGTCACTACGGTTAAGAGTTGAGGAGTACTACAATTCTAAAGAGAACCTTAAGGATCAGTAGTGGAGACTTTAGCTAGTGAGATTTGCGCCTTTCACCTTTCAAAGAGTTTTATGCAATCTCCGAGTCACAAGTTGATTAAACTTCTTTTGGGTCCGCACTTTAATTGTTGTATGATCTCATTATTCTTCACTAAATTTTGGCTTGATCACTAAGAATGAAATTATGTTCGAGTTGTAATAAATGAGTGTCTTGAAATTTGTCCCGATCACTAGATTTTCATCCATACACCTACCACTTTTCCATATCACATTTCCATTCATCCACCCATTACTTTCCCATATTTCATATATATTCCCCTCACCAACATTCCCCACTCCATTCATATATCATCCATCTTCATTTTGAGAAAAAGATTGTGATTTCAAATGTAAATGTCTTCATTGTTGGTTTGAAAAAAAAAAGAAAAGAAAAAAAGAGTAAAAGAAAAGAAAAAAAAAAAAAGAAAAAAAAAAGAGGAGAGAAAATAAAAGAAAGAGAGTTTGTAGTTAGTAGGTTGTTTTGAAATAAAGAGATTTGTTCTTCATAGAACACTCTTCTCACACATCCATCATACATTCATCCATTATCCATCAATCTTCTATCCATTATCCATTCCATCATACCTACAGATCATATCCTTCTAATCCCATTTCATTTTCCCCTCACCTATATACATCCATATTTCCCCTAGCTGTTCGGGCAAATGAAAGTCTATGTGGTAAATAACTCGACGTTCTCACTATAGTGATTAGAATTTCTTTCATGAAATCCATTTTCTTTCTAAATGTACGTTCTTTCTTATATGTGTGAGAGACGTTTGAACTTGATTACATTTACTCACCTCCTCACACACAAGAGCGATACACTTACCCAAATCTCGAGAGTTCGTTTGAGAGAGATATATCCAGTGAGATTTGAAGTTGAAGCGTTGATTCCAAAGAGGCAATCTAGGAATTACTCTTGTGATACTCGACCCATTTTGACTGATTCACACTACACACATTGAGTTCTAGGGAGGATGTGCCTTGAGTATTTACTTAGCTAAATTTTTTATGCACTTCTAGCTTGTATTTCTAAAAATATTTTTCTTGTGATGGATTGTGAGATTATTCTACATCTAATAAGATATTGACTTCCTTTCAATAAAAAATTTTGCAAATAAGAATTTTGTGGGTATATTCCCTGCAAACCCTCACGAGACACAACTCGTCCTGCAGGGCAACCTATAGGTTTGAAGGCTTGTTGCACATGCTAAGTGGAATCGCAAGTGCCCGCGAAAGTGGTACACTTTTGGTTACTTGTCTTTCTCTTTCTTTATATCTTATTGCTCTAGGACTATCAACGCTCTGTTTGGGGGAGGTGTGATAAGCACCCAAAATTGTACAATTTATACCCCGAATAGATGTATTTTAGTTGCTAATTCTCGGCAATTTGGGTCTTATGTGCTTAATTGTTCAATATGCAGACTTAATTGCAGTTGCGGTGTCAAAAGCTATATTTTTGGGCAATTTGCAGTTAAGATGGAGTTAATTCGATTATCCCGTAACCCTAGCCCACCCCAAACCCTATGTGTGTTTTGTTTGTCCCTTTTTAATATTTTTTAGATTTTTAGTTTAAGTCATTTCTATTTTGTGGATTTATTTTTTGATTTATTTAGGATTTCTAGTTTTTATTTTCTAGTTTTCTATTTTATTTTTATAATTTTATTTTATTTTGATTTTTATTAGCTTTTAGTTTAGTCTCATTTTATTAGGATTAATTTTGGGATTTTCTTTCTAGTTTATTAGATTTTATATTTTAGGACTTTTGTTTTCATATTTTATTAGATTTTTCATTTTTTTAATAGCTTAGGATTTTATTTTCTTAAGTTTTAATTTTTTCAGTTAGTTAGATTTTGTTGATTATTTTTATTTTTTAGGTAGTTGAGTCTTTATTATTTTAGGGGTCACAAATTAAACACACACACACTACAACCAAACCCTCACACCCCAATACCATATACCCACACACACCTAAACAACTCATACTCACCCACAACAATACTTCTCTACACCCTACCACACCAAATTATCCTCACCTTTATCTTCCAAACACCCACTCCCACTCTCTCTCCTCAATCCCCCATTAACAAACCTTACACCATTAAACCCGTTTCACACCTCCAACTAAAACCAACATCTGACCTATCTCCGGTCAGAACCACAGCCCATACCCGTCAAAATCCCGACGCTGACCCCCTGCCATAACCCGACATCGAACCTGTTTAACCCGGAGCCCTGGTGACTTCCTGCCTGAACTATTTCCCCAACTCGAAACCGAAATACAAATCTACCACTCGGATCAAACCACATCGCACCCTTCAGTCACCCATAACCCCGGCGCCGTCCGGACCTCCAACCCAGAAACTCGGCCCCTGCTACCGACAACCCGCGCCAGAACCCACCACCGTCGGCGCCCATGGTCGGGACCTTCACCCTATTCCGATTCGGTGATGTCTTCTTCCTCCGGCGTTCCACCACCTGTAAACCATCCGACCCATCCCCATACTTGGTTTCCAACAGCAGAACCCCATACCCGAAAGCCTCCAAAACCCAACCCATATCCTTGAAACCCATTTCCCATTTTCACCAAACCCATGTGAGCTTCCAAACCTTTACCCAATTTCTCACCTCCTCCTTTTGTCCAAGATCAATCCAAAACCAAAATGTCCACATGTTTTGTTTTTCCACTTAAACCCATTTAATTCCTTTTACCCAAATACCCCCAACTAACCAACTTAACCCAATTCCCAAAGTACCCTCATTCTCCCCACTATCATGACCTCACACCCAAACCACATGCACCCACCATTAATTCCTAAATTAGCCCTCACCCACACCTTATACAACATCTTGCACCTTTATCCACCCATTTTTACCCCTACCTCCATGCATACTATATATTGAAGATAGAAGACTCCATTTGGGGAGATGAATAAAAAATAATAGAAAATTGGGGTTTTAGAGAACTAGAAGAGAGAGAAAGATCAGGCTAGAAAATAGAGAAAATTAGAGAGAAAAAAAATATTGTAGAGAGGAGAATTAAATTGTACTTCAATTTTGTTCGTGTTTGTACACAATTGAGAGAAGCTTGGATTTAATGCAAGTGCAATTTCTTTTCTCCCCCATTTTGGTTTGAATTTCTTCTCTCCATCCTTTTAAGTTCATTTAGTAATTTTTATTAGATTGTTATAAGGTGAATTATGACTATAGTTGGCTAATCACTCCATTCAAGGAGTGAAATGAAGCCCCATATATTCAATTGAATGTATTAATTAATGTAGTTTACTTTGTTTCATTTAGTTAATTTTCTTTTCATTCCTACTTGAGTTTATGCATTGAGAAATGGTAAACTATCCTTGAGAAAGGATTAAAATCTAATATACTCTTAATTTTTGGATTCAAACTAGAGATAGAATGACCCACTAATAAGAGTATATTAGATTTTATTATACTCATACATTAAAATTTTGTTGGATTTATGATTTATTATATGAATTTACTCTAGTGAGTGATTTATATAATTTTTCTAAATCAATTATTCATTTGGTTTGTGGGGATAAAAATTGGATTAACTAATTTTATATTAGTTTGTTTTGTCAAATGATGAGAATGAATTGATAAAATAAATTAATATTTGGAAAATTATTAAACTAAAATAATTAACACATTTAATTGATAAAGTGGAGGTTAAGTTTCATTCCTTGAATATTTCTCAAATTTAAGTTCATCTAAATTCTTATTACTTAGTTCTTATTTGGCACACTAGTTAGTTTGTTAATCTCTTATATTAGTTTAGAGTTAATTCACCTCACCTCACCTACTTGTTTTAATATTTGAATAACATAAAAAAATTAGAAAAAACCAAAAGTAAAAAAAAAACGGATCAAGTGAATTATATTCATTATCCTCTCATGTTTAGCATGTTCACACCTTAGATTAGGATTTACATCCTTACTTTCCACTCTACACTTGAGTTTGTTATATATTTGTAGGTAATTGATGTTTTGATTCAAGATCTTTTTACAGCAACGACACACCAAAAAACATGTCATCACACACACATACGACAACTTGAGACTCTTTTGAATATGAATTTATGGTGGCTATTTTTGAGTAGTTTGATTTTCCTTTGAGTCAATAATGAATTTTTGTGGGTATATTCGCTGCGAACCCTCATACTCGTCCTACTAGGGTAACCTAGGGGTTTAACGGCTTGTTGCATACGCTAAATGCAATCGCTTGCTCGTGAAAAAGGTATTCTATACCAATAAAATATTTAGAATATTTGTGACATTATTATTTTTCTTTTGCATTACTCGGGATGCGCAAAGTTCTAAGTTAGGGGGATTTGATCGGGCATAAATATCGTATATTTATCCCCTTAATTTCGTTACTTTTGTGAACCCGAGCAGTGCAATTGATATAAATTTATTTCATAAGTATGCTACTAACCTTAGTTGACAAGTATGCCGTGTTTTGTGTTTCTCTTATGTGTTTTACAGGTAAAGTATGCAAGCGGTGCGAAAGAGAAATCGAAACAATGAAAGAAAGGCTGGGAAGGCAAGTTCAAGGGAATTTTCGTAATTCTGCAGCCCGATCTCAGAGGTGGGGCCTTCTGGAAAGTTTAAGAGATTGAATCAACGAGAATACTGAAAAAAAGACACCCAAATCCGAGCTACGATGAAAGAGTTATGATCCCTTGAAGTTGCAAAAAAAAATCATAGAAGAAAGGCTAGGAAGGCAAGTTCAAGGGCAAGTTCAAGGGCGACTCGTAGGAACTGACCATAGAGACGCGGGACTCCCGGTTTGAGAATACGATGATAATTTGCAGATTTTTATAATTATGCTTAAAAACATGGCACTAGAGGCTGAAAACTCAAAACAACCCTCGAACGGCCCCCGTGGGTGGCACCAACACTACCACGAGACCAATGTGACTTGTAGGAACTGACCACGCAACCCTGGTACTCTCGATTTGAGAATACAACAGTAATGTGAATATTTCTAGACATAGGCCTAAAACAAGGCATTAGTGGGTGAAAACTCGAAACAACCCCCGTACGGCGCCGTGGGTGGCACAACAACTCTCACGGGACCAATGTGACTTGTTGGAACTGACCGCGCAACCCCGGGACTCCGAGTTTGAGAATACGATGGTTATTTGAATAATTTTAGACTTAGGCAAAACATGGCGTTAGTGGAGGAAAACTCAAAACAACTCCCAAACGGCCACATGGGTGGCACCAACACCTCCCACGGGACCAATGTAACTCGTAGGAACTGACCACGCAGCCGTGGGACTCCCATTTTGAGAATACGATGGTAATTTACATGATTCAAGACTTAGGATTAAAAGCATGAAGTTAGTGGGTGAAAACTCGAAACAACACCTGAACGACCCCGTGGGTGGCACCAACAGCTCCCAAGGGATCACTGTAACTCGTAGGAAGTGACCAAGCTGCCGCGGGACTCTCATTTTGAGAATACAATGATAATATTCATAATTCAAGACTTAGACTTAAAAACATGGCTTTAGAGGGTGAAAACTCGAAACAGCCCCTGAACGGCCCCGTGGGTTGCACTAACAACTCCCACGGGGCCAATGGGACTTGTAGGAACTGACTGCACAGCCGCGGGACTCCCGGTTTTAGAATACGATGATAATTTGCATATTTCTAGACTTAGGCTTAAAAACATGGCATTTGAGGGTGAAAACCCAAAATAGCCCCAAACGGCCCCGTGGGTGGCACCAACACTTCCTAGGGGACCAATGGGACTCGTAGGAACTAACCGCGCAACCCTAGGACTCTCGGTTTGAGAATAAAACGTTAATTTGCATAATTCAAGACTTAGGCTTAAAAACATTGTTTTAGAGGGTGAAAACCCGAAACAGTCCCCGAACGGCCCCGTGGGTGGTACTAACACCTCCCACGGGACCAATGTAACTCGTAGGAACTGACCGTGGAGTCGCGGGACTCCTGTTTTGAGAATAAAACGATAATATGCATATTTCAACACTTAGGTTTAAAAACATGGCTTTATAGGGTGATAACCCAAAACAGCCCTCGAACGGCCTTATGAACGCCTCCCACGGGACAAATGTGACTCGTAGGAACTGATCGTGCACCCTCGGCACTCCCGGTTTGAGATTGTGATGATAATTTGAAAATTTCTAGACTTAGGTTTAGAAAATGGCGTTAGAGGGTTAAAACCCCAAACAACCCTCGAATGGCCCCGTGGGTGGCACTAACACCTTCCACGGGACCAATGTAACTCATAGGAACTGACCGCGTAGCCATGGGACTCTCGGTTTGAGAATATGATGGTCATTTGAATATTTCTAGACTTAGGCTTGAAAACATGGCATTAGAGGGTAAAGACCCAAAATAGCCCCAGAACGGTCCTGTGGGTGGCACCAACACCTCCCACGGGACCAATTTGACTCGCACGAACTGACCGCGCAGCCATGGGACTCCCGATTTGAGAATACGATGGTTATTTGAATATTTCTAGACATAGGCTTAAATACATGGGGTTAGTGGTTGAAAACATGAAACAGGCCCCGTACGGCCCCGTCCGTGGCACCAACACCTCCCACGGGGTGACTCGTTGGAACAGACTATGCAGTCTCGGGACTCCCGATTTGAGAATACGACGGTAATTGAAATATTTCTAAACTTAGACAAAATATGGCGTTAGTGGGGGAAAACCCGAAACAACCCCTGAATGGCCCCATGGGTGGCACTCACACCTTCCATGGGACCAATGTAACTCGTAGGAACTGATGACGTAACCGCGGGACTCACGATTTGAGAATACGACGGTAATTTGCATAATTCTTGACTTAGGCTTAAAAATATGGCGTTAGGGGGTGAAAACCCGTAACATCTCCCGTACAGAGTGATTGGGCATAAATATTGTATATTTATTCCCCTAATTTTAGTACATTTGTGAACCCGAGTGATGTAACAAATATGGATTTGATTCACATTTATGCTACTAACCTTTGTGGAGATTATTTCGTGTTTCGTGCTTCTCTTATTGGTTTTTACAGGTTAATTATGCAAGCAATACAAAAGAGGAAGCAAGACAGTGCAAGAAAAGCTAAGAAGGCAAGTTCAAGGGCAATTCGGTAATTTTTCAGCCCGATCCGGAAGACGAAGCCGAAAGGAAAGTTTAAGAGCTTGGAATAACGAGAACACTGGAAGAAACGGCACTCAATTCCGAGCTACGGTTGAAAATTTATGCTTAGTTGAAGTTGAAAAAAATCCAAGAAAAGAAGAGAAAAGTCAGAAAAATTCTAAGTGTTGAACTCCAGGCCAGCACACATTCGCGAACCCCAACCTGAACCGGTTCGGGGGGGCGAACCGGTTCGCAGGTACACCCGAACCGGTTCGGGGTACCTGATGCGCGAATTTTGTCTTTTATGCTAATTTGTTCCCAAGTCTCCTATTAGGTTTTAAACTCTCCAATATTGTAGGGAGCGTAGGTCACAACTTAGGAGAAGCCTTTAGGAGTAGCTTAACTCAATTTTTGATAGAGAAGAAGAAGGAGAAACATCTAGGAACATCAAAGGAATTATTTGCTTCAAGATTCAATTATTAAGGGTTTGTTTTTCAAGTTTTAATTCAAATATCTAGATTCTTGTCATTGTTCTTGCATGCTTAGTTTTCCATATTCGTTTTAAAGTATTGTTGTGTTCATAATACATCTTTACGTGTTTCAATCTTGTTTCATCATGATTTCATACACATGCAACGTTAGTATTTCATGCGTTAGTCCATTTAACATGTCCGTCTAGGTTTTAAAGGTTGGGATGCATGAACCCAACCTGATGTGTTAGTGCACGTGTATAATGTTAATCCTATGAATTTAATGATTAATTTTGATCGTATCGTGTAATTTCATAATAATTTTGCTTCTTTATATCTCGTTTGCCCTTGGGTACTCGTGATGATTTAGAGCACAATTGGAATGTAATTACCGCGATATCGATTTACTCATCCTTAGATTAGGTATGACGCGGGCTTGAACCTCGTATACATAATGCTTGGGAGTACTAAATTTTGGGTTTGAATTAATCGGATAAATTTATGATTGACATTGTCACTACACTACACTAGGGTTGGGGGATTGTATTCCCATCCTATTTTCTCATCATTTAAGTTTAACATTTTCAATTTAATTCTTCATTCTTCATTTAGATAATTTAGTTAGTTTCATATTTCATCATAATTTCATAATTGCATTGAGTTTAATCAATCTCAAAAACCAAAATCAGACTTTTTCCTTTCTTTTTAGAGTCATCGTTAGGATTCCTCCGTCTTATCCCGTCGTCACAACTCCGTTGTCCTTTTTTCCCTGAGGATTGATACCCGACTTGTCGGATTATTACTTGAACGACAGGCTTGCACTTGAGCCTAGAGAGTACACACTTTAGAGACACATTCTGAGTCGTGTCAAGTTTTTGGCGCCGTTGCCGGGGAATTAGGTAGACTTAGGATTAGATCGAGTTAATCCAAAGCTTTGACCAAAAATAAAAAAAATAAAAAAATAAAAAAAAAATAAAAAGCAGAAAAAGATTCACAATTACCCTCTCTCCTAAGCTTTAATGCAAAATTCCGAAACCACTCCCACACCCCATAATACTCCAACCAGCATTCACGAAAATCCACTCGTTGAGTATAATCTTGATAGTCCCCACACTCCGAACGCCCCACAGTTTTGGATCCCACCGCCCACACCGTCGCAGTCAATCTCTAGTAACACTCCCTTCTCCTTCGTTGGACACACGTCGTGCACACCCAGTGAGAGCGCCGAATCGTCAAGTGAGAGAGAGATGTCGCAACTTAGTAATGCACCTACCGGTGAGGATGAGCTTCCGTACCGCCCGTTGAGAGAATTCCTATATCCTGAGCGCACTGTCACTCCAGGATGCATTATACTCCCGTATAATGCCGGGCAGTTCCGTTTCAAAAATGGGATGATCCAGACACTACCACATTACCACGGTATGAATTCTGAAAAGCCATACCTCCATATAAGGGAATTCGAGGACGTGTGTGATACTCTTAATGCTCAAACCTGCACACAAGAGGTAATCCTCCTCAAACTCTTCCCCTTCTCGCTTAAAGATAAAGCCAAAGTTTGGCTATTGTCTTTACCTCCAAGCTCGTTCCATCCTGGAATGAGCTACAGTCTAAATTTCTCAAGAAATTCTTCCCAACACATCGAACAATCTCTATCAAGGCTCAAATTCAAACGTTTAGACAAAATGAAAATGAGCCATTCCATCGATGTTATGAACGTTTCAACGAGTTAGTGGCTTCATGCCCCCATCATGGATTTGATCCATCGCAAATCATCTCCTTTATCTATAATGGGTTAAATCTTAACTCCAAACAACTTGTTGAAACTATGGGAAGCGGTCCGTTTGTCGATCTAGATGCCCATGATGCTGATCTTCACATGAGCTATGTCGCCGAGACTACCCAATCTTGGGATACCTCTTACCCGAATGCTCAAAATCGAAATCGACAACCCACCACGGCCCCATCGGCATTCGGCCTATTCCACGTAGATAAGAACTCTATGACGGATTGTCAATTGGACACCATTGAGAAAGGATTGCGAGACCTATGCGAGTTATATGTAAAAGGACTAGCTGGACCCATTTCGAACCCTGTCGTGAATGTGTGCGCGATTTGTGAGGTAGGACATTCAACTGAGGAATGCCCGACGATACCTGCCTACAAAGTAATGTTGCAAGAGCAAGTTAGTGGTATAGGAGGCTATAAGGGTAATTTCGGTGCCCCGCACGGGAATTCATACAACCCTTCGTGGAAAAACCATCCCGATTTTAGCTACGGGCAACAACATGCCGCAATGAACCCTCCTTCGCATGTTGCCCCTCCTCCTCCACAATAATTTCAACAATCTCCGCACATGCAGGGACATATGCAAGCACCACCACCTCATGGAAATTATATCCCGCCACACCGGAGAACTTTCGAGGATACCGTAAATCAATTCATTGCAAATTAGACCGCAACCAATGCCAAACATGATCGTCTGATCGGCGACATAAATGCAAATCTGTCTAAAATACAATCCTCGTTAAGTGTTCAAGAGAAGGGCAAATTCCCTGCCCAAGGTGAACGACCTCCACTAGGTCAAACTAGTGTTAGATCCACATCCACTGAACATCAGGAGCAATGTCAAGCAGTGACCACTCTTCGTAGTGGAAGAGTCGTTGATTTATCACCTCCTCCACACGACACAACAAAAGACAAGGAGATTTCGCCCTGTACAAAAGAGGCCGAAGATGTCCCCTTGAACGAGAGTGATAAGGAAGACACTAGTGAGCTTGAGGTGGTAGTGAAACCACCCTCCGCAACACCATTTCCTCGAAGGTTGATTCCCACTCAAAAAGGGAATCCACGTGATGAAGTGCTAGAAGTACTTAAGAAAGTAAAGCTAAATTTACCCTTTCTCGATGCCATCAAACAAATTCCAGCTTATGGCAAAGTTATCAAAGATTCGTTGACGGTAAAAAGGAAGATGAAGGTAAAAAAGAATGTATTTCTAGCTCAGAACGTGAGCTCCATTCTACTAAATGATCTCCCGCCTAAATTCAAAGATCCCGGTGCACCCACCATATCATGCATCATTGGAGATAATAAAATTGAGAAAGCCTTACTTGACTTGGGAGCAAGTGTAAACATACTCCGTTACTCCATTTATAGGCAACTTGATTTGGGCGACCTCAAGCCCACAAAGGTCACTCTCCAATTGGCGGATCGAACAGTGAAGATCCCACGAGGCATAGTCGAGGACGTGATTGTCCAAGTTGACACTTTCTACTTCCCGATAGATTTTGTCATTTGGGACACGGAGCCCTCCTTTAACTCGAGCAATCATGTTCCCATCATCCTTGGACGCCCTTTCTTAGCTACAGCTAATGCAATCATCAACACAAGAAATGGGCGAATGCAACTCACTTTTGGGAACATGATCTTGGATACTAACATCTTCCACATAGGCCAAAACGCAGGGGAGGAAGATGATCTTCATGTGGTGAGCCTCATAGACGAGGTAGTAGAAGAGTATTTTGAGGAAACTTTCTGTGGCGACGCTTTAGAATCCTGTTTAGCGACGAGCTATGAGTGTGAGGGGACGTATACCCACTTCGAGAGGGAGGTTGGAAGGTTGAGAGAGTTACTCGATGAGAGTACGTCGGACGAGGACGTTAGAGAGGTTACTTGGGTTTCTAGGTTCGAGGAATTACCTCCGAGGGATACACACATGGCTACCTCCAGTGAAAAATTTCTAACCCTCGAACTAAAGAAACTCCCCTCCCATATTAAATATGCATACCTAGGAGAGGATGAGACATTTCCTGTTGTTATCTCCTCTAGCCTGGATGAAGGGCAGGAGGGTAAACTGTTAAGAATTCTGAGGAAGCACCAAAGTGCTTTTGGTTGGTGCATCACTGATTTGAAGGGGATAAGTCCTCTGATTTGCACTCATAAGATTCATCTCAAAGAGGATGTGAAGCCCTCTAGAGAAATGCAAAGAAGACTGAACCCCAACATGAAAGATGTTGTGAGAACCGAGATCATCAAACTATTGGATGCCGGGATTATCTACCCAATTTCGGATAGCAAATGGGTGAGCCCTATTCAAGTCGTCCCGAAGAAGTCGGGTATGACTGTGATTGAGAATGCTAAGGGAGAGCTTGTTCCCCAACGCACCACCACCGGTTGGCGCGTTTGCATTGACTACCGGAAACTCAATGAGGGAACTAGGAAAGATCATTTCCCCTTGCCATTCATTGATCAGATGCTTGAGAGAGTTGCGGGCCACCCTTATTATTGCTTCCTTGATGGTTATTCCGGATATAACCAAATTGAGGTGGATGTACTTGTCCAAGAGAAGACGACCTTCACTTGCCCTTTTGGTACGTTTGTCTACAAACGTATGCCATTTGGCTTGTGTAATACGCCTGCGACTTTTCAAAGGTGGATGTTGAGCTTATTTAGCGACATGGTCGAGAGAGGACTCGAAGTGTTCATGGACGATTTCCGCGTTTTTGGCACCTCTTTCGATCATTGTTTGGACAAGTTGGAAAAAGTACTTACCCGATGTGTGGACGAAAACTTAGTTCTGAATTGGGAGAAGTGCCATTTCATGGTCACTGAGGGAATAGTTCTTGGCCACATTGTTTCATCCAACGGAATAGAGGTTGATAGGGCTAAGATAGATGTCATAGCTGATCTTCCCCCACCAAAATTGCTAAAAGACGTGCGCTCTTTCTTGGGTCACGCGGGGTTTTATCGACGGTTCATTAAGGACTTTAGCGCCATCGCTAGGCCGTTAAGTAACCTACTTATGAAGGACAACCCATTTGAGTGGACAGAGGCATGCCAAAGCTCCTTTGATAAGTTGAAAAACATGCTAGTGTCTGCTCCCATCATGAAAGTTCCGAATTGGTCCTTACAATTCTAACTTATGTGTGACGCAAGCGATTACGCAATCGGGGCCATTTTGGGCCAACGAAAAGATAAGCAAGCTCATGTCATCTACTACGCTAGCCGGACTCTTACCGTACCTCAACTTAATTATTCCACCATGGAGAAGGAGTTACTAGCGGTAGTCTTTGCCCTCGATAAGTTCCGTTCCTATCTCATTGGTTCTCCCATTATTGTTTTCACCGACCACGCAACTTTAAAGTACCTACTTGCGAAGAAAGATGCCAAGCCGCTCCTCATAAGGTGGATCCTATTCCTACAAGAGTTCAATCTCTCCATCAAGGATAAGAAAGGAGTAGAAAACATCGTTGCCGACCATTTGTCTCGGCTTTTGTCCGACGTACCTAGTGATCCCATACCCATAGACGAGCATTTTTCGGATGAGCAACTATTTGCTACTTCTTCATATCCCTGGTTTGCGGACATAGTGAACTATCTTGTCACGGGAGCCGTCCCTCGCGATTGGACACCGTAAGATAAGAAGAGGTTTCTTAATTGGTCGCGCATGTTCTTTTACGTTGATCCTTTCCTCTTTAAATATTGCGCCGACCAAATCTTCCGACAATGTGTACCGGATGACGAGATCCCGAAAGTCATCCAGTTTTGTCATTCGGAAGCCTGTGGAGGCCATTTCTCGATGAAAAAGACGGCCGCTAAAATTCTGCAATTTGGCCTGTATTGGCCCACAATCTTCCGGGATGCAAATGACGCTTGCAAGTCCTGCAATAGGTGCCAACGAATGGGAGCCATTTATCGACGCGACATGATGCCCCTTACCCCCATACTCATCATTGAGATATTTGATTGTTGGGGTATTGATTTCATAGGTCCCTTTTGTGACACCCCGCCTAATAAAATACCGGGTGATCAGTCCTATACCAAATTAAAACAGGAATCCCAGTTGGATCATCCTTAGCATCACTGTCGAAAACTTTTTAAGACTTACTAACCACCTAGTATTCCAAAAACTGGTGCCAATTTTAACTTTTTAATAAAACCAAAATAGTACATGCGGAATATATAAACCATTCACACAACTGAATGAAAAAGAACTGAATCATAAATACACAACATGCCGAATAAATCACCGGCCACCAAAGAAATAATCCAAATACAATTATTCAACATCTGAAAACTGTACCGAGAAGTCTGGGCGACAAGCCCTAAATAAAACTGAAACTGATACAAGATTCCTACTCTAGGAATGAATGAATGATGCGTCTAATCCAAACTCCTGCTAGCATCCACTTATGCCGCAGCTCCGTGTCCCTGGAATAGAATATCAATCCAGGCGTCCCTGTGGCTGGACACCTAAAAGGTTTTGAAAATAGTTTTATAGCAAAGGTTAGAACCCAAAACATTTTGAAAATATTTAGCAAGTGAATTAACTGCAGTAATTTAAAATTCATGAATGCGCTTCATATTTAAGTTAGTGTCGCACTCCCTTGTGGACATTCTCACCCCTCCACTATTGTGCACACCTACCGGTTACCTTAACCCCTCCTAGTTGTGCTACCCCGTCCAACTAGTCTTGGTATAACCTTCCATTTCCATACAACTCTAACCCGAGTATAATGATTCTTGAATTTTAAGTTATTTCACCATTAACTTAATTAATTCCTCTTAAATAATAACATATAACCGTGTCACAAGTTATATAAAGTACATACGTCAAACACTGTATTATTTCCACCAATAATTAACTTAATTAATTTCTCATTAATTAACAACATATAACTGTAACCCGAGTTATATAAGGTAAATACATCACGCACTGTATTATCACCTACATATAATATTTACTACTATATTATACGTACCTTTACTAACATCCTCACATATATCATACGCGTATCCATCCTTCCGAGTATACCCTCATCGGATGATTCCCTCTAAAATGCTATCTCACTAGGTGTGCTCGCAAAACCTAGTTTACCCAAGATAGAATCGCTCACCAACTTGGACTAAAATATAACGAAGTGGAGGCGGTCATATTCCTTCCCTGAAAGTGAGATAAATCTCTCACCCATATATACCGGACGCTATGACCTGGGGATATACTCGCCCTACTCCTCAAGCTAGGGGATTCACCCACATCGCGCAACCTCCCTTGATAGCATTAGAGTATTTAAATTGAATAAATATCTAGTCACTGATATTTACTATCACACACAATATATACACATATATATATATATATATATATATATATATATATATACTATCACTACCCGTATATATATATTATGAAACCCTGGTTTTTACCGTGTACTCAAACTCCCGCACACTGCCTGTAATTTAATGTCACACACAATACATACAAGTATATATATATATATATATACTACCACTACACCGTATATATATATATATATATTAATAACCCCGGCTTTACCGTGTACTCAAAATCCCATACACTGCCTGTAAGTTTTTGAGTCTGTGGCCTGACTCAAATGTAATTAATTTTCTCACTTAATAACTTATCCTCTTCCCGAGTCTATGGTCCGACTCTAATATAATTAATTCACACCTTAATTAATATAATACTTTCCCCGAGTCTATGGTCCAACTCTCCTTAAATTAATTAACACACATTTTAATTTAATACCTCCCCGAGTCTATCGCCAGACTCTAATCAAATTAGCTAACAAATTAATTAATCAACCCAAATTCCGAGTTTGTGGTCCGACTCTAATATAATTAATTATCACATTAATTAATAAGTACCCTTCACGAGTCTACAAACCGATCCTGATTAAACTAATTATCACACCCATTAATTTAATCATACCCGAGTCTAGAAACCGACTTTAATTAAATTAATTATCGCATTTATTAATTTAATAACTTGGTGTCACTCAACCATTGTCCCCGGACTCACTTACATAGCCCGGAACTTAATATTTGCCGAGTCTTTGTTCCTATCACAAGGGAACACACAATATGCATTCATAACCCAAGTAATCCTATAAAACAGTAGGTATTTACACAACCCAATTCTTCATACTTGTATGTAATATATTTCTCTCTAATATTCACCGTACTTGTTTGCTTTACGAATTTATCTCACTTTCGTATTAATTCAAGTATTCACACAACTCTAAGGGTCCTAGTTACCCCTTGTTATATCAATTCAGTAGTTACCCTTGTTAACCCACTGACCTAACGAATTTAAGCTCGCTCATGCTTTTTTTCGTAATTATATTCTTATCATCTCGAATTAGAGTACGTCACAATCAAGCCTATGAATCTCCCCTTTAACTCTCTCACAAAATTAAAGTTCAACACTCAATCATAGACCTACTTACATATCATTATTCCATCAATATTTTTCATCAAGGTCCCAAACACTTCCCCAATAAAATTTTAGACATTTGAGGCTTAAAAAGAAAAATCTCAAATTTTCTGACAGATTAAACACCCTCTAGTAAAATTTTGATTTCTCCCTCTACATAACTCCGATTGACCTGATTCCAAGTTCATTGGATAGCTAAGAGAAATACCTTTCCAGTAATGTATGGATCACACTCTAATTCGAAGCAAAATTCAAATCGCACACGTTTAAAGTCACATTAAAAGTCTGGCAGATTACTATGTTGACATATCAAACACCCTCTAGTAAAAGGTCGATTACTCCCTCTACAGAACTCCTATTAATCTGATTCCAAGTTCATTGGATATCTAAGAGAAATACCTTTCCAGGTATGTATGGTTCACACTCTAATTCGAAGTACAACTCAAATGGCATACGTTTAAAGTTGTATAAAAAATTCTGGCAGATTGACCTCTTGTGTTCATCAAATAAACCCTAAGTCATTCAAGATTCATGTTCTTCATCCAAGAACTCATAAAGATTCCATTAACAAAACCCCATTTTGTACCCATTTATCCCCAAAATGAATTTTAGTTACACATCACTAAAGTATGAATTGGATATCACAATTTAGGAGTAAAAACAGTTAACCACTTGCCTGAAAGTGTTCGTAGTGTCTGATTCCGTTGGCGGAGTCCCTCAATTTGGCTCCAAAAGCTCCCAATTTGTTCTTGATTTGCTTTCCCCCAAATCCCCTCTCAAACCCTAGGTTTGGAGTTGTGTTGGCTGCTGATTTCCTAATCTCCCATTAGTTTAAAAACCCTTAATCCTGTTTTTCACCTAATGGGCTTAATTAAAGTGGGCCAACTCACCCCGTGTGGGCCCGGCTATGCCCAAAAATACCCCGAGACCCAATTACTACCCCCGGGTACTCTTTTCTGACTATCTCGACCCATCCGGACTCAACCGCGCACTCAGAATTGGCATCTGAATTAATTTATAAAAAAATCCTTATCTCACACCCCATTAAGTCTATACTGACTCCCGGCTGGAATAAGTGCATACCCCGTCATTAATACCCGAAATGACGTAATTAAATTATTACTATTCACTTAGTAAATAAATTTCCCTAAACATTAACCATTTTCTCCTCGATTAATATTTAAATATATATATTGTCATAATTAATTCAATTAAAATTACAACACACGAGTAATTTAAAATCCCGAATTAATTAAATATTAAATGCACAAAAGTACGGGGTGTTACATACTCCCCCACTTACAAAGGAATTTCGTCCTCGAAATTAAGATAAACGTAGTGATCCAGTATTCACATATTACTCACTAGTCAAGTGCCTCCAAGCCCGCTATATCTATCACATCCGCCTCTAAACATACGTTACACAAGCATGCATTTAAACCTTGTCAGGGCACCCATACACCCTATACCCGTGCTTAACCTCACAAAATTTTTGCCTTAATTAACCCGGGTGCCCATACACCCTATCCCCGCGCTGTACCGCACGAAAGTTACCCGACTGTGCTAGTCGTAACCCGTAATATAACTTCGAACCCGTAATCAAATTACCTATATATATATATATATATATATATATATATATATATACCTATATAGTTACTTCCCGGGTACTCCACCCATGCTACGTCCAACCATCTCCCCATAAATACTTGTCTCTCAACGTAAAAGTATATACGCTTACCCTTATGCTACCGAAGACAACATGAAATACCGCGCCCTTACTACCACTAGTCCTTGCGCAAAATAAACCCCGAGCTATCGCTCTTTACTCGAAAATAAATTTAACCACCCTAATTCACTTCAGTACACATCCCCATTTACCGGGATAAAATGTGAGAACACCAAACCTCACTATGTGCTATTGCACGACGGAATACAACATATATACCCACGTATATATAGGCTATACGCCCTCTCAGGTAATACCTAGTACCAATCATACCCTGGTGTCGCGAACACCAAAATTTAACTCCACTATTCACAATAGTTAAATTCCATCGCTATCCAGCCGATGTTTAAAAGTATTATCAACCATACTCCCATAATTCTCGAAAGTATAAATTCCTTGCCTAATTCAACCAATCACTCAGTGTACGCCGCCACTCTCTCATGAAGGACACCAAGGAACTCCGCTACCCTACGGAAAAGTTTACCCACATGCTATGGCTGCTACCGCCAACGCACCCACTAAGTTCGACTCACTTGCGAATTCTAGTAAAAATAAGTCTTATACTGTGACATCCTCTTTGTCACTCAACAATATACCCCATGCCCCTAGGGTAAAATAATTACTTCTATACTCCAGCTGCAATGGCTGGTTCTCGATTTTCGGAGCAGCTTCTCCCTGCCCGAATGCACCCGTGATTTGCTTTAGTGGTTGTACATCCAGGACCTCATCCTGCAGTTGACTCCGGCCTTGCTTAAGGAAATATCTCTTCATGTATCTCGCTTTTCCCCAAACGAAACATTTTCTAATATGCTCACCCTTCCACTGATCCCTTCCATGCCAACCTTATTGAAATTCCTGGCCATCCCGCCGGTAGCCTCTAGTTCTAGATCGTGTGGCATAATTCCCCTGCCAAAAATCCTTCCCTTGATCTCCCCCAGTCTGCTGCTGGGATACCCCACTGGTATTGTTCCTTTCTGCCTCATCCGATTGGCTAATCCCCACTCCCCTCCCGCTTTCTTTCGCGTGGAAGCGATATTCCCGACAGTGCCGGAGGGTTGCGTTAATGACATCAGTACTAATGCGGAATTTTCAATTAAATGTTGTCTGATTCTCCAGACTAACCCATCCATAAACTTTGCTTCCTTTCTCTTTTCCTAGCTTACCATCATCCGGTAAAAGTTTTGCCAACGAGTGAAATCTTCCTCGTAATCGACCACTGAATGGTCTCCCTTTGAGTCTCTTCACAAAATTTTCTCCTCATTTTGATCTCGACCGTTGAAGGAAAAATTACTTGCGGCCGAAACGCACTCAAAACTCTGCAGTAGTTAGTGTGTCCCTTTCCTCAACTGTGGTGATCGACTCCCACCACTGTAGCACCGCTCCCACTAACTAAAAGTTGTTAGCATTTACTTTCGTACCCCATCGCAATCTCCCATGCGTAGGTGACGCTGGATACCTCCATACCTTGACACGCTAGTACTACACCTGAACCCCCTCGCAACTCTGGTGGGTTCCTGCTAAAATAACCTCTCTTTCTTGCTTCCACCCTGACGACTCCGCGTGAGTCTGAACATCCGGCGCCACTAACACTTGTAGCTGATCCCGTGTCAAGTACCTTGCCGTTGTGACCACCGTTGTTCCAACTTCCTGTGCCACTATTTCAGTGACCTATGATGCCCCAATCATTTATGGCCGTTGCTGTGGTAGCTCTTGCTCCTAACGAGCCTCCCCCGCCTCACCCCCCCTGTTTCCCTAGCTTCTCTCTCCTGGGCGTCGTCTAGAATGAGAACCGAATTCGTATGAGTTCACTTTCAAATATAAATTTCGCAGAAGAACGTATATGCGCATACGTATGAGAATACAACAATCCTATGATAGGGCTCTATATCAAAGACTGCTAAGCCGAAACGTGAAAAGCCGCACAGATCCTAAGGACACTAGAACCTGATGCTCTGATACCATCTGTGACACCCCGCCTAATAAAATACCGGGTGATCAGTCCTATACCAAATTAAAACAGGAATCCCAGTTGGATCATCCTTAGCATCACTGTCGAAAACTTTTTAAAACTTAGTAACCACCTAGTATTCCAAAAACTGGTGCCAATTTTAACTTTTTAATAAAACCAAAACAGTACATGCGGAATATATAAACCATTCACACAACTGAATGAAAAAGAACTGAATCATAAATACACAACATGCCGAATAAATCACCGGCCACCAAAGAAATAATCCAAATACAATTATTCAACATCTGAAAAATGTACCGAGAAGTCTGGGCGACAAGCCCTAAATAAAACTGAAACTGATACAAGATTCCTACTCTAGGAATGAATGAATGATGCGTCTAATCCAAACTCCTGCTAGCATCCACATATGCCGCAGCTCCGTGTCCCTGGAATAGAATATCAATCCTGGCGTCCCTGTGGCTGGACACCTAAAAGGTTTTGAAAATAGTTTTATAGCAAGGGTTAGAACCCAAAACATTTTGAAAATATTTAGCAAGTGAATTAACTGCAGTAATTTAAAATTCATGAATGCGCTTCATATTTAAGTTAGTGTCGCACTCCCTTGTGGACATTCTCACCCCTCCACTATTGTGCACACCTACCGATTACCTTAACCCCTCCTAGTTGTGCTACCCCGTCCAACTAGTCTTGGTATAACCTTCCCTTTCCATACAACTCTAACCCGAGTATAATGATTCTTGAATTTTAAGTTATTCACCATTAACTTAATTAATTCCTCTTAAATAATAACATATAACCGTGTCACAAGTTATATAAAGTACATACGTCAAACACTGTATTATTTCCACCAATAATTAACTTAATTAATTTCTCATTAATTAACAACATATAACTGTAACCCGAGTTATATAAGGTAAATACATCACGCACTGTATTATCACCTACATATAATATTTACTACTATATTATACGTACCTTTACTAACATCCACACATATATCATACGCGTATCCATCCTTTCGAGTATACCCTCATCGGATGATTCCCTCTAAAATGCTATATCACTAGGTGTGCTCGCAAAACCTAGTTTACCCAAGTTAGAATCGCTCACCAACTTGGACTAAAATATAACGAAGTGGAGGCGGTCATATTCCTTCCCTGAAAGTGAGATAAATCTCTCACCCATATATACCGGACGCTATGACCTGGGGATATACTCGCCCTACTCCTCAAGCTAGGGGATTCACCCACATCACGCAACCTCCCTTGATAGCATTAGAGTATTTAAATTGAATAAATATCTAGTCACTGATATTTACTATCACACACAATATATACACACACACACATATATATATATATATATATATATATATATATATATACTATCACTACCCGTATATATATATTATGAAACCCTGGTTTTTACCGTGTACTCAAACTCCCGCACACTGCCTGTAATTTAATGTCACACACAATACATACAAGTATATATATATATATATACTACCACTACACCGTATATATATATATTAATAACCCCGGCTTTACCGTGTACTCAAAATCCCATACACTGCCTGTAAGTTTCTGAGTCTGTGGCCCGGCTCAAATGTAATTAATTTTCTCACTTAATAACTTATCCTCTTCCCGAGTCTATGGTCCGACTCTAATATAATTAATTCACACCTTAATTAATATAATACTTTCCCCGAGTCTATGGTACAACTCTCCTTAAATTAATTAACACACATTTTAATTTAATACCTCCCCGAGTCTATCGCCAGACTCTAATCAAATTAGCTAACAAATTAATTAATCAACCCAAATTCCGAGTTTGTGGTCCGACTCTAATATAATTAATTATCACATTAATTAATAAGTACCCTTCATGAGTCTACAATCCGATCCTGATTAAACTAATTATCCCACCCATTAATTTAATCATACCCGAGTCTAGAAACCGACTTTAATTAAATTAATTATCGCATTTATTAATTTAATAACTTGGTGTCACTCAACCATTGTCCCCGGACTCACTTACATAGCCCAGAACTTAATATTTTCCGAGTCTTTGTTCCTATAAAAAGGGAACACACAATATGCATTCACAACCCAAGTAATCCTATAAAACAGTAGGTATTTACACAACCCAATTCTTCATACTTGTATGTAATATATTTCTCTCTAATATTCACCGTACTTGTTTGCTTTACGAATTTATCTCACTTTCGTATTAATTCAAGTATTCACACAACTCTAAGGGTCCTAGTTACCCCTTGTTATATCAATTCAGTAGTTACCCTTGTTAACCCACTGACCTAACGAATTTAAGCTCGCTCATGCTTTTTTTCGTAATTATATTCTTATCATCTCGAATTAGAGTACGTCACAATCAAGCCTATGAATCTCCACTTTAACTCTCTCACAAAATTAAAGTCCAACACTCAATCATAGACCTACTTACATATCATTATTCCATCAATATTTTTCATCAAGGTCCCAAACACTTCCCCGATAAAATTTTAGACATTTGAGGCTTAAAAAGAAAAATCTCAAATTTTCTGACAGATTAAACACCCTCTAGTAAAATTTTGATTTCTCCCTCTACATAACTCCGATTGACCTGATTCCAAGTTCATTGGATAGCTAAGAGAAATACCTTTCCAGTAATGTATGACTCACACTTTAATTCGAAGTAAAATTCAAATCGCACACGTTTAATGTCACGTTAAAAGTCTGGAAGATTACTATGTTGACAGATCAAACACCCTCTAGTAAAAGGTCGATTACTCCCTCTATAGAACTCCTATTGATCTGATTCCAAGTTCATTGGATATCTAAGAGAAATAACTTTCCAAGCATGTATGGTTCACACTCTAATTCGAAGTACAACTCAAATGGCATACGTTTAAAGTTGTATAAAAAATTCTGGCAGATTGACCTCTTGTGTTCATCAAATAAACCCTAAGTCATTCAAGATTCATGTTCTTCATCCAAGAACTCATAAAGATTCCATTAACAAAACCCCATTTTGTACCCATTTATCCCCAAAATGAATTTTAGTTACACATCACTGAAGTATGAATTGGATATCACAATTTAGGAGTAAAAACAGTTAACCACTTGCCTGAAAGTGTTCGTAGTGTCTGATTCCGTTGGCGGAGTCCCTCAATTTGGCTCCAAAAGCTCCCAATTTGTTCTTGATTTGCTTTCCCCCAAATCCCCTCTCAAACCCTAGGTTTGGAGTTGTGTTGGCTGCTGATTTCCTAATCTCCCATTAGTTAAAAAACCCTTAATCCCGTTTTTCACCTAATGGGCTTAATTAAAGTGGGCCAACTCACCCCGTGTGGGCCCGGCTATGCCAAAAAATACCCCGAGACCCAATTACTACCCCGGGTACTCTTTTCTGACTATCTCGACCCATCCGGACTCAACCGCGCACTCAGAATTGACATCTGAATTAATTTATAAAAAAAATCCTTATCTCACACCCCATTAAGTCTATACCGACTCCCGGCTAGAATAAGTGCATACCCCGTCATTAATACCCGAAATGACGTAATTAAATTATTACTATTCACTTAGTAAATAAATTTCCCTAAACATTTACCATTTACTCCTCGATTAATATTTAAATATATATATTGTCATAATTAATTCAATTATAATTACAACACACCAGTAATTTAAAATCCCGAATTAATTAAATATTAAATGCACAAAAGTACGGGGTGTTGCACCTTTCCACCGTCTTTTGGTTTCCTATGCATCCTAGTCGCGGTAGACTATGTTTCTAAATGGGTGGAAGCTATAGCTACTAGGACTAATGACAACAAGGTGGTGATTAAGTTCCTACAGGAACACATACTTTCTCGCTTCGGTGCACCGAAAGCGATAATTAGCGATAATGGCACGCACTTTTGCAATAGGCCATTCGATAAGATCATGAGAAAGTATGGCGTCGTCCACAAGGTTGGGATGACATATCACCCACAGACGGCCGAGCTAGAAAATCGGGGGATCAAGAACACTCTTGAAAAGACCGTCAATACTACCCGAAAAGATTGGTCCCTTAGATTGACCGATGCGCTATGGGCCTATCGTACCGCATTTAAGAATCAACTCGGCATGTCTCCTTTCCGTTTTGTGTATGGCAAACCTTGACACCTTCCTGTTGAGCTCGAACACAAAGCGTATTGGGTAATTAAGCAATTGAATTATGCTTTCGACAAAGCCGGTGAAGCCCGTAAGCTTCAATTGAATGAGCTAGAAGAACTATGCAATGATGCGTATGAGAATGCAAAAATTTCAAAAGAGAGGATGAAACTTGCTCATGATAGCATCATTCGAAGAAAGGAGTTGCATCCCGGGAAAAAAGTTCTTCCCTACAACTCTAGGCTTCACCTCTTTCCAGGAAAATTGCGCTCACGATGGTCCTGCCCGTTCGTCGTGAATAACGTTTTTCCCCATGGAGCTGTTGAACTGGAAGATTCAAAAGGGGAAAACATGTTCAAAGTAAATGGACAACGCCTAAAGCCATATCTAAAGGCGTGTGCTGAAGAGGTCGACACAATTTGGTTGTCGGACCCCGTTTACGGGGTCAATTGAGCTGAGAAAGTGAGGTCGTCGCACCCCCGACGTGTATGGGGTGAAATTGTGTGTATAGGAGTCATTTGTGAATAGGTTAGTTAGGAGTCAGGAGCCTGAGTTACAAGAGAGATCGGTTAGCACGCATTTCGAGGGAGCTAGTACGTATCGCGATGTTGAATTCGAGGATTTTTAGGGAACTCTAGGGTCTAGAAGGTTTTTAGGGGCCTTATGCACAAGTTAGAGGATGAGAGAGCACTTTGAAATGGAGAGAAGAGTGATTTTCAGCGTTCGGACCAGCTTGCTACCCCGAACCCCAACCTGAACCAGTTCGGAGGGGCGAACCGGTTCGCAGGTACACCCGAACCGGTTCGGGGTACCTGCCAGATTCTTCCCCCTTCTTTTCCAAATTCATTCGCTTCCCTCCATTCTTTCCCCCTTCTTTCACCTTCGTTTTTCTTCCCTCCACATCCTTCCCTCCTTCCCAAATTCAACCCAATTCACCCCCTCCCTCCTCTCCTTCCCAACCTTTCATATTTCCCACCAAAAACACACCCCTTCACACCTATAAATACCCCACCACCCCTCCTCCATTTCTCACACCAAAACCATCTCCCTCACTCTTTTCTCTCCCATATTCTCTCCCATATTTCCTCTCTCTCTCTCCCTCTTTCTGTTAATATGCTGGGCCAACGCCGCCCCAACCTCCACCCAAAGAAATATGATGATACCACCATCCTTGCCGACCCGGGTAAGGGGGTCTTTCGATGTGTCCAAGAACTCCATTGGGCCGAGCACTACTTCTCACATACGCGCCCCATTCATATTGAACGTTTCGTGGAGTGGGACCACCTTCCGGGCGATGTCACCGCCCTATTTGCTCACCGTGGGTGGTTCTCTTTCCTCGCTCCTACGAGCAATAACGTCCTTGATGCCGCCATTCGCCAATTTTATGCGACCTTGGTTCAAAAATCCTCCACACTTCACGAGGCGTACCTTGACGGCATCACTATTCCCTTCTCGGCGGCCATCATCGCACGCAAAATGCGTGCCAAAGGGGTGATCCTCCCCGTACCCTTCCAATACCCCAACAACGCTACCCCCATACCAAAGAATAATGCATTTCCCGCATGGCACCCGGGGTAGAATGGGCGCGAGAATCCTTTCCTATTGGTGGTTTGGCCGCCACGGTGCACTTCACGCACCTCATTGCTTGTGGGGCCATCCACCAAACCACTAATGACTCGGTGGTCCGGTTACGTCACGCAAACTTCCTCTATTACTTTTTGGACCCCAAGCGCACCATCAACCTCGCCCAGCTCTTCTATGCGGATATCCTCAATGCCGCCTACGATGAGAACAACAAAACTGCACTACCTTACGCCCATTTCATCACGGAGCTATTGATGGAAGCGGGAGTGGAAAACCCCCCCGGGCAACAAATTCGCCTTCCTCGCCCCATTGGCGGCACGTCCACCACTAGAAGCGAATGCCAAATGCGCGTAGCTCACCCCGACCGTCCCATTCATGAAGAGGACGTGCCCGAGGAAGCTCATGATGACCCGATGATGGACGTCGATGAGGAAGAATTTGAGGATGATGAGGAGGATTCCGATTTTGAGCCCCCGGGGGCAAACTTCGATAGTCGCCTTTCGGCGGTTGAGGCCCGTCTCGACGGGTTAATCAACCAATACAATCAAGACCAAGCAGACTACCGACGGGACACCCAGATGATGTATCAACTTCAAGTCCACCTTCACCAACTCAACTTTGGCGGTCCTCCTCCCCCCTTCTACTATGACCCCTATGATCCGAATGCACCCTCCTCATCCCACCCACCTCCACCATGACCTTTGATTTTTTTTATATTTTGGTGTAATTGTTAGTGGTGGTAGGGATTGCACATTGTTCACAGTTGTTTCCCCATTTCTTATGTAACACAGGTTTCTCATTGGTTCTAATACAAGCTTGCATTTTTTCACATTTGTTGTTTTATTTTTCCGCACTTATTATTTGCTTTGAGTTAGATTTTAGTCCTTTTTGCTTGAGGACAATGTAAAAGTCTAAGTTAGGGGGGGTCACAAGTGCGTATTTCTAAAACTTTACAAATCTTCAAAAATGCCCAAAATTTCCAAAAAAAATCATAAAATTTTGAAAATTCCAAAAATATTTTTGTTTAAAATAAATAAAAATTGGAATTCAAAATTTTCAAAAATATCATTAAAAGTCGAATTGGAGTCTCAAATTGTAAATATCCAACATACACAAAGCCGAAATTGACCAAAGATGGAAATTGAGCGAAAATTGACGACTTAAAGAATAAATGTGGAGATTAACAAACCCGGTGAGATTCGAGCCTATCACGTTTTGCGAGATTGTAAATTAATCTGAGTTAATTGTTAACTCAAGGTTCTTTTTAGCACTTAATAAGTTGTCAAAGTTCTCACTTCTTTCATTTTGATCGGTTTTGAAAAATGTGTGCAATATTGCCTTGAAAAACGTGCCAAATTTGTCTCTAAATTTAAATTCACCTCGAAACGCATATGGTAACACAATTGGCATTTTGGACAATGAAGTAGGCCCTCGTTTGTCATCCCAAAAATATTGGCCAGAAAAAGATGCGAAAAATCACCCCTTTTGCAACCCAAATTGAGCCGAATGAATTTTTCCTACCGTTTGACAACCCGAAAAACCCAAAATAGCCGGAATTGTGAAAATTGATAAATTCAGATTTTAAGTCCGAAAAGTGCATATAAAGGGGCAAGAAACAAAATAGCATGCTAAAAAAAAAAAGCAAAGAAAATGAGCAATAGCCCGGAAAATGCACAAATGGACATCACGAATGACTTTTCCAATTCCAACCTTCCATACCTCCTTCATTTTACCCAATGCAACCTTCAACCCGAAAAAGTCCTAACCGAGTCCAAATTGCGAAATTGAGTACCGCGTGGAGAGTTAAGACACCAAAAGATAATATAAGAGGCTAAGTGCGTGAAATAAGGCAATGTTCCCATTTTTAAAATCGTAGTCCGTTGAAGAGATCCTTTCGCCCTAAAATTTCCGTCTTTCTCATTACATGCGTGAAATTGCTTCAATTACATTTACTCTTTATATCACGCATGCCGAGAGAATAGCCATAATCCGAGAGGTTCGTTTGAGAGAGTATTCCGTGAGAAATTGAAATCAAAACAAATTTTCGGATAAGTAACCTAATGATCAATCGATGGAAATTGGCGGTTATATTTCAGGCTCCGCACACACACACTACGGTTTGAGACTCGTAAATATGACTTAATGATGATTATTTTCTGGAAAAGTTTGAATTGCTCAATTTTTGCGTATTTTGAATCTTCATTGAGTCGAATTTTGTGGGTATATTCACTGCAAACCCTCACGAGACACAACTCGTCCTACTAGGGTAACCTAGAGATTTAAAGGCTTGTTGCATGCGCTAAATGCAATCGCTTGCCCGCGAAAGAGGTACTCTATCCCAATAAAGTCTTTGATGGATCCTTAACTCATATTCTCATTCTTTTACATTTCTCGGGACGCGCAAAGTTCTAAGTTAGGGGGTTTGATTGGACATAAATATTGTATATTTATTCCCCTAATTTCAGTACATTTGTGAACCCGAGTGATGTAACAATTATGGATTTGATTCAAATTTATGCTACTAACCTTCGTGGCGAGTATTTCGTATTTCTTGCTTCTCTTATTGGTTTTACAGGTTAATTATGCAAGCAGTACAAAAGAGGAAGCAAGACAGTGCAAGAAAAGCTAAGAAGGCAAGTTCAAGGGCAATTCGGTAATTTTTCAGCCCGATCCGGAAGACGAAGCCAACTGGAAAGTTGAATCGCTCGGAACAACGAGAACACTGGAAGAAACGACACTCAATTCCGAGCTACGGTTGAAAAGTTATGCTCAGTTGAAGTTGAAGAAAAATCAAGAAAAGAAGAGAAAAGTCAGAAAAATTTTAAGTGTTGAACTCCAGGCTAGCACACATTCGCGAACCCCAACCTGAATCGGTTCGGGGGGGCGAACCGGTTCGCAGGTACACCCGAACTGGTTCGGGGTACCTGATGCGCGAATTTTTTCTTTTATGCTGATTTGTTCCCAAGTCTCCTATTAGGTTTTAAACTCTCCAATATTGTAGGGAACGTAGGTCACAACTTAGGAGAAGCCTTTAGGAGTAGTTTAACTCAGTTTTTGATAGAGAAGAAGAAGGATAAACATCTAGGAACATCAAAGGAATTATTTTCTTCAAGATTCAATTATTAAGGGTTTGTTTTTCAAGTTTTAATTCAAATATCAAGATTCTTGTCATTGTTCTTGCATGCTTAGTTTTCCATATTCGTTTTAACGTATTGTTGTGTTCATAATACATCTTTACATGTTTCAATCTTGTTTCATCATGATTTCATACACATGCAACGTTAGTATTTCATGCGTTAGTCCATTTAACATGTCCGGCTAGGTTTTAAAGGTTGGGATGCATGAACCCAACCTGATGTGTTAGTGCACGTGTATAACGTTAATCCTATGAATTTAATGATTAATTTTGATCGTATCGTGTAATTTCATAATAACTGTGGATCTTTATATCTCGTTTGCCCTTGGGTACTCGTGATGATTTAGAGCACAATTGGAATGTAATTACCGCGATACCGATTTACTCATCCTCAGATTAGGTATGACGCGGGCTTGAACCTCGTATACATAATGCTTGGGAGTACTAAATTTTGGGTTTGAATTAATCGGATAAATTTATGATTGACGTTGTCACTACACTACAGTAGGGTTGGGGGATTGTATTCCCATCGTATTTTCTCATCATTTAAGTTTAACACTTTCAATTTAATTCTTCATTCTTCATTTAGATAATTTAGTTAGTTTCATATTTCATCATAATTTCATAATTGCATTGAGTTTAATCAATCTCAAAAACCAAAATCAAACTTTTTCCTTTCTTTTTAGAGTCATCGTTAGGATTCCTCCGTCTTATCCCGTTGTCCTTTTTTCCCTGAGGATCCATACCCGACTTGTCAGATTATTACTTGAACGACAGGCTTGCACTTGAGCCTAGAGAGTACACACTTTAGACACACATTCTGAGTCTCGTCACGGCCCCGTTGGTGGAACCACCACCTCTCATGGGACCAATGTGACTCCTTGGAACTGACCGCGCAGCCCCGGGATTCTCGGTTTGAGAATACGAAGGTGATTTTAATATTTCTTGAATTAGGCTTAAAAACATGGTGTTAGTGGGGGAAAACCCAAAAAAAACCCTGAACGGCCCCATGGGTGTTACCAACACCTCCCCCAGGACCAATGAAACTCGTAGGAACTGACCACGCAGCTGTGGGACTCTCGATTTTAGAATATGATGATAATTTGTATAATTCAAGACAAAGGCTTAAAAATAAGGCGTTAGTGGGTGAATCCCGAAACAACCCTTGAACAGCCCCGTGGGTGGCACCAACACCTCCCACAGGACAATTATGACTCGTAGGAACTGATCGCGTAGCCGCGGGACTCCCAGTTTGAGAATACGATGATAATTTGGATATTTTTAGACCTTGGTTTAAAAAATTACGTTAGAGGGTGAAAACCCGAAACATCCCCCGAACAATCCCGTGGGTGGTACCAACACCTCTAACGGGACCAATGTGACTCGTAGGAACTAACCGCGCAACCCTGGGTCTCCCAGTTTGATAATACGACAAGAATTTGCATAATTTAAGACTTAGACTTAAAAACATGGCATTAGTGGGTGAAAACCGAAACATCCCCTGAACGGCCCTATTGGTGGCACCAACACCTCCCACGGGACCAATGCGACTCGTAGGAACTGACCATAGAGACGCGGGACTCCCGATTTGAGAATACGATGATAATTTGCAGATTTCTATACTTATGCTTAAAAACATGGCACTAGAGGCTGAAAACTCAAAACAACCCTCGAACGGCCCCCGTGGGTGGCACCAACACTGCCACAAGACCAATGTGACTTGTAGGAACTGACCGCGCAACCCTGGTACTCTCGATTTGAGAATACGACAGTAATGTGAATATTTCTAGACATAGGCCTAAAACATGGCATTAGTGGGTGAAAACTCAAAACAACCCCCATATGGCGCCGTGAGTGGCACAACAACTCTCACGGGACCAATGTGACTTGTTGGAACTGACCGCGCAACCCTGGGACTCCGAGTTTGAGAATACGATGGTGATTTGAATAATTTTAGACTTAGGCAAAACATGGCGTTTGTGGGGGCAAACCCAAAAAAACTCCCAAACGGCCCCATGGGTGGCACCAACACCTCCCACGGGACCAATGTAACTCGTAGGAACTGACCACGCAGCCGTGGGACTCCCGGTTTGAGAATACGATGGTTATTTGAATATTTCTAGAAATATGCTTAAAAACATGGGGTTAGTGGTTGAAAACCTGAAATAGGCCCGTACGGCCCCGTCCGTGGCACCAACACCTCCCACGGGACCAATGTGACTCGTTGGAACAGACTATGCAGTCTCGGGACTCCCGATTTGAGAATACGACGGTAATTGAAATATTTCTAAATTTAGACAAAATATGGCGTTAGTGGGGGAAAACCCGAAACAACCCTTGAACGGACCCATGGGTGGCACTCACACCTTCCATGGGACCAATGTAACTCGTAGGAACTGACCACGTAGCCGCGGGACTCCCGATTTGAGAATACGACGGTAATTTGCATAATTCTTGACTTAGGCTTAAAAACATGACGTTAGTGGGTGAAAACCCATAACATCTCCCGTACGGCCCCGTGGGTGGCACCAACACCTCTCATGGGACGAATATGACTCCTTGGAACTGACCGCGCAGCCCCGGGATTCCCGGTTTGAGAATACGAAGGTGATTTTAGTATTTCTTGAATTAGGCTTAAAAACATGGTGTTAGTGGGGGAAAACCCAAAAAAAAACCCGAACGGCCCCATGGGTGTCACCAACACCTCCCACGGGACCAATGAAACTCGTAGGAACTGGCCACGCAGCTGTGGGACTCCCTGTTTGAGAATATGACGATAATTTCCATAATTTAAGACTAAGGCTTAAAAATATGGCGTTAGTGGGTGAATCCCGAAACAACCCTTGAACGGCCCCATGGGTGGCACCAACACCTCTCACAGGACAATTGTGACTCGTAGGAACTGATCGCGTAGCCGCGGGACTCCCAGTTTGAGAATACGATGATAATTCACATATTTTTAGACTTAGGTTTAAAAAATTACGTTAGAGGGTGAAAACACAAAACATCACCCGAACGATCCCGTTTGTGGAACCAACACCTCCAACGGGACCAATGTGACTCATAGGAACTGACCGCGCATCCATTGGTCTCCTAGTTTGATAATACGACCGTAATTTGCATAATTCAGGACTTAGACTTAAAAACATGGCGTTAGTGGGTGAAAACCGAAACATCCCCTGAACGGCCCTGTTGGTGGCACCAACACCTCCCACGGGACCAATGCGACTCGTAGAAACTGACCATAGAGACGCGGGACACCCGGTTTGAGAATATGATGATAATTTGCATATTTCTATACTTATACTTAAAAACATGGCACTAGAGGCTGAAAACTCAAAACAACCCTCGAACGGCCTCCGTGGGTGGCACCAACACCGCCACGAGACCAATGTGACTTGTAGGAACTGACCGCACAACCCTGGGACTCTCGATTTGAGAATATGACATTAATGTGAATATTTCTAGACATAGGCCTAAAACATGGCATTAGTGGGTGAAAATCGAAACAACCCCCGTACGGCGCCGTGGGTAGCACAACAACTCTCACAGGACCAATGTGACTCGTTGGAACTGACCGCACAACCCTGGGACTCCCAGTTTGAGAATAAGATGGTGAGTTGAATATTTTTAGACTTAGGCAAACCATGGCGTTAGTGGGGGAAAACCCAAAACAACTCCCGAACGGCCCCATGGGTGGCACCAACACCTCCCAAGGGACCAATGTAACTCGTAGGAACTGACCAAGCAGCCGTGGGACTACCGGTTTGAGAATACGATGGTAAATTGCATAATTCAAGACTTAGGCTAAAAAACATGATGTTAGTGGGTGAAAACTCAAAACAGCACCCGAACGGCACTCTGGGTGGCACCAACAGCTCCCAGGGGACCACTGTAACTCGTAGGAACTGACCACGCCGCCGCGGGACTCTCGTTTTGAGAATACATTGATAATATTCATAATTCAAGACTTAGACTTAAAAACATGGCTTTAGAGGGTGAAAACCCGAAACAGCCCCTGAATGGCCCCGTGGGTGGCACTAACAACTCCCACGGGACCAATGTGACTCGTAGGAACTGACTGTGCAGCTGCGGGACTCCCGGTTTTAGAATACGATGATAATTTGCATATTTCTAGACTTAGGCTTAAAAACATGGCATTTGAGGGTGAAAACCCAAAATAGCCCCCGAACGGCCCCGTGGGTGGCACAAACACCTCCTAGGGGACCAATGTGACTCGTAGGAACTGACCGCACAACCCTAGGACTCTCGGTTTGAGAATACAATGGTAATTTGCATAATTCAAGACTTAGGCTTAAAAACATTGCTTTAGAGGGTGAAAACCCGAAACAGTCCCCGAACAGCCCCATGGGTGGCACCAACACCTCGCACGGGACCAATGTAACTCGTAGGAACTGACCGCGCAGTCGCAGGACTCCTGTTTTGAGAATACGATGATAATATGCATATTTCAACACTTAGGTTTAAAAACATGGCTTTATAGGGTGATAACCCTAAACAGCACTGGAACGGCCTTATAGGTGGCACCAACGCCTCCCACGGGAAAAATGTGACTCGTAGGAACTGACCGTGCACCCTCGGCACTCCCGGTTTGAGAATATGAAGATAATTTGAATATTTCTAGACATAGGCTTAAAAACATGGGGTTAGTGGTTGAAAACCTGAAACAGGCCCCGTACGGCCCCGTCCGTGGTTCCAACACCTCCCACGAGACCAATGTGACTCGTTGGAACAGACTATGCAGTCTCGGGACTCCCAATTTGAGAATACGATGGTAATTTAAATATTTTTAAACTTAGACAAAACATGGCGTTAGTGGGGGAAAACCTGAAACAACCCTCGAAAGGCCCCATAGGTGGCACTCACACCTTCCATGGTACCAATGTAACTCGTAGGAACTGACCACGTAGCCGCGGGACTCCCGATTTGAGAATAGGATGGTAATTTGCATAATTCTTGACTTAGGCTTAAAAACATGGCATTAGTGGGTGAAAACCCGTAACATCTCCCGAACGACCCCGTGAGTGGCACCAACACCTCCCACGGGACCAATGTGACTCGTAGGAACTGATCGTGCAATCGCGGGACTCCCGGTTTGAGAATACGATGATAATTTACATATTTCTAAACTTAGGTTTAAAAACATGGCTTTTGTGGGTGAAAACTCAAAATAACTCTCGAACGGCCACGTGGGTGGCACCAACACCTCCAACGGGACCAATGTGACTCTTAGAAACTGACCACGCAGCCGCGGGACTCCCGGTTTGTGAATACGATGATTATTGGCATATTTCTAGACTTAGTCTTATAAACATGGTGTTTGAGGGTGAAAACCCAAAACAATCCCTGAACGGCCCCGTGGGTGGCACCAACACCTCCCACAGGACCAATGTGACTCGTAGGAACTGAGCGCGCTGCCCTGGGACTCCCGACTTGAGAACACGATGGTAATTGTAATATTTCTAGGCTTAGTCTCAAAAACATGGCGTTAGTAAATGAAAACTCGAACCATTCCCTGTACGGCCCCATGGGTGGCCCCAACACCTCTCATGTGACCAATGTGACTCGTTGGAAATGACTACGCAGCCCCAGGACTCTCGATTTGAGAATATGACGGTGATTTTAATATTTCGTTACTTAGGCTTAAAAACATGGCGTTAGTGGGGGAAAACCCTAAACAACCTCCGAACCGCACCGTAGGTGTCATCAACACCTCCCAAGGGACCAATGAAACTCGTAGGAACTGACCACGCATCCGCGGGACTCCCAGTTTGAGAATATGACGATAATTTGCATAATTCAAGACTTAGGCTTAAAAATATGGCGTTAGTGGGTGAAAACCCGTAACAACCCCCGAACGGCCCCGTGGATGGTACCAACACCTCCCACGGGACCAATGTGACTCGTAGGAACTGATCGCGTAGCCATGAGACTCCCAGTTTGAGATTACGATGATAATTTGCATATTTTTAGACTTAGGTTTAAAACATTGCGTTAGAGGGTGAAAACTCGAAACAGCCCCTGAACGGCCCCGTGGGTGGCACCAACACCTCCCACGGGACCAATGTGACTCGTAGAAACTGATCGCGCAGCCCTGGGACCCCCAGTTTGAGAATACGACGACAATTGGCATAATTCAAGACAAGGGCTGAAAAACATAGGGTTAGTGGGAGAAAACCCAAAACAGCCCCCGAACGCCCATATTGGTGGCATCAACACCTCCCACGGGACCAATGCGACTCGTAGGAACTGATTGCATAGATGCGGGACTCCCGATTTGAGAATACGATGATAATTTGCATATTGATAGACTTATGGTTAAAAACATGGCGTTGGAGGGTGAAAACTCAAAACAACCCCCGAACAGCCCCGTGGGTGGCACCAACACCACCCTGGGACCAATGTGACTCGTTGGAACTGACCGCGCAGCCCTAGGACTCCCGGTTTGATAATACGACAATAATTTGAATATTTCTAGACTTAGGCTTAAAAACATGGTGTTAGAGGGTAAAAATCGAAAATAGCCCCTGAACGGACCCGTGGGTGGCACCAACACCTCCCACGGGACCAATGTGACTCGTAGGAACTGGTCGCGCAACCCTGGGACTCCCAATTTGAGAATACGACGATCATTTGAATATTTCTAGAATTAGTCTTAAAAACATGCGTTAGTGGGTGAAAACCTAAAACAGGCCCCGTACGGCCCCTTGGGTGGCACCAACACCTCCCATGGGACCAACGTGACTCATTGGATTTGACCGCGCAGTCTCGAGACTCTCGTTTTGAGAATACGATGTTAATTTAAATATTTCTAAACATAGGCAAATCATGGCGTTAGTGTGTGAAAACTCGAAATATTTCTCGAACAGCCCTGTGAGTGGCACCAACACCTCCCCCGAGACCAATATGACTCCTAGGAACTAACCAGGCAGCCGCGGGACTCCCCGTTTTACAAAAATACGACGGTAATTTGCATAATTCAAGAATTAGGCTTAAAACATGGCGTTAGTGGGTGGAAACCCATAACAGCCCGCGAACGGCCCCGTGAGTGGCACCAGCACCTCCCACGGGGCCAATGCGACTCGTAGGAACTGACCGCATAGCCGCGGGACTCCCGATTTAAGAATACGACGATAATTTGCATATTTCTATACTTAGGCTTAAAAACATGGCTTTTGAGGGTGAAAACCCGAAATAGCTCCCGAACGGCCTCGGGGGTGGCACCAACACCTCCCACGGGACCAATGTGACTCGTCGAAACTGACCACGCAGTCGCGGGACTCCCGATTTTAGAATATGACGATAATTTGCATATTTCTAGACTTAGGCTTAAAAACATGGTGTTTGAGGGTGAAAAACCAAAATAGCCCCTGAACGGCCCTGTGGGTGGTACCAACACCTCCCACGGGACCAATGTGACTCACAGGAACTGACCGTGTAGCCTTGGGACTCCCGGTTTGAGAATACAACGGTAATTTGAATTTTTCTAGACTTAGGCTTAAAAACATGGCGTTAGTGGGTGAAAATTTGAAACAACCCCCGTACGGCCCCGTGGGTGGCACCAACACCTCTCACGGGACCAATGTGACTTGTTGGAACTGATCGCATATCATCGGGACGCCATATTTGAGAATACGATGGTGATTTGAATATTTGTAAACTTAGGTAAAACATGGCATTAGTGGGGAAAAACCCGAAATAACTCCCGAACGGCCCCGTGGGTTTCACCAACACCTCCCACGGGACCAATGTAACTCGTAGGAACTCACCACGCAGCCGCGAGACTCCCGATTTGATAATACGATGGTAATTTGAATATTTCTAGACTTAGGATTTGAAAACATGGTGTTACAGGGTGAAAACCCAAAACAGCTCCCGAACGGCCCTGTGGGTGGCACCAACACCTCCCACGGGACCAATGTGACTCGTAGGAACTGATCGCTCAGCCGCAGGAGTCCCGATTTGAGAATGCGATGTTAATTTGCATATTTCTAGACTTAGGCTTAAAAACATTGATATGTTGATAATTGTAACTCATATCTGTAATTTTTCAGCTTGATTAATTTTTTTGTAAAACTACTTGGTTACTGATATATGTTTTTTGTATCCTATCATTTGTAGGATTTTTTCACGTGGAACAAATGAAGGAGGCAATGGTTTACAACATGAAGATTGTTTATATGTTGTGGATGTGCAACCTTTTGTTGTTTAGTTTTGTAGCCGTGCAGGCTTTTATAATTTGATTGTTGAATTTTATGGCCGTGCAGGTTTTATAATAAGCAGGTTTTACATTTACAGGCTTTGGAATGTCAAGAAAATAGAGGAAACACTGCCTAATTTTTTTGGGTTTGTGAATTATTAAGAGTTGTAATATTTTTAAGTTTGTATATATATTTGTTTATTAACAACGTTCTCGATTCGCAATTTGTGATTTGTTTTATTGTTTTGTCAATAATAAATATTTGTAACACCTCGTACGCGTCCAACTTTACATGTTGCAACCGACGGTGCACTCACAGGACCCCCAATTTTAGGATTCGAGCAAAAAAAAATATATTTTTTAAAATTATAGTTAAATATGGTCATGGACTTTGTCCATGACCATTTTTATTTTTTCCGTCGCGCATAGAAATGGTCGCGGCAAAAGTCCGCGACCATTTTTTTTCCTTTATTTTCGTCACGATTGTGGGTCGCGGGCCAAGTCCGCGACCAATTTGTCACGGTTGTGGGTCACGAACTTGGGCCGCAACAAGTTTTTTTTTTATTTTTTTTGGTCACGGACTTTGATTGCGACCAATTTGTCACGGTTGTGGGTCACGGATGACGGACGCGACCAAATTTTTTTTTTAATTTTTTTGTCACGATCGTGGGTCGCGAACTTGTGCCGCCACCAATTTGTCACGGTTGTGGGTCACGGATGAGGGCCGCGACCCGTCAAGGCATGGGTCATGGCCCAAGTCCGCGACCATCTGTCGGGACCCCTCTGGGCTGTGATAATTTTTTGGTCATGGACTTGGGCCGCGACCCACGAAATTGGTCACGCCCGAAATGGCCACGGCCCAAGTCTGCGACCCACAGTTTTGTTCAGGGATTTTGGCCGTGACCAATCACCAGTTTTGGTGTAGTGAATGTCCGTCACAATTAATTATGTTGTATACCATTACAACCGTCGAAGAAGTTTAAGAGTAATCTAGAACAAGACGGATTCGAATATATCAAGGTTCTTCATAAAAAAGCCTCCGCAAATTTTACTTTGGTAAGGTTATGTTTTAAATACCTTAACTTTGCACTTAGAGATTTGGGATATTTTTTCAAAATATTTTCTAAGTGTTGGAGCGGACTTTTTTTGTCAAAATTTGAGAATGAGTAAATTTTCTAAGTCCTGTAGCGTTCCTCGATTTTGATGCTCAAGTCGTTCAAGCGAGATCCCATCTCATTCGAGCGACATTGAGATGTCGCGCGATGTCGTTCAAACGACACATGGCCTTCGTTTGAGCGAGATCCCTTTTTCATTCTAACGACCGAGGCGGCACGATTTTCTATAAATACTCATTCAATGATTTTTTTTCATTAAGAAGTCCCAGCGTCTTGAAAGACAGAAAACTACGAATCTGCATAATTCTTTTTGACTTCATCTTTTAGGGTTTTCATCCCTTTTGTTTTCAATTCAGAAAAATCCCATATGCTTTGATGAATTGTTTTGGTATTCAAGAACACACTTTACTTTTGTTCATTATTTTTGGGGAGAACTCTACAATTGGAGAGCTACATGCTATGGCGGAGGGAGTCTCTATGAAGTAACTCATGTGGGGAGGATAACCTACACCGCGAAGACTGTGTGTCTAGGACTGCATGTCCTTGTGGTATAGCTGCGTGGGAACCACTGCTGATTTCTAGCCGTCACTTTGAGGGTTTGATGAAGACACCGTGCATTACTCTTGTGTGCGAAAGCAAGATGGTATGTAAGTCAATGGTCTTGTAAACTTGTCAGAGATCTAGAAATAAATGGTTTTTCCCTTTGGGGATTTTTCCTAAAATTTTTGTCGCATGCTTTATTTATTTATGGGTTAACACACGCACACACGTAGTTATGTTTAGGGGCTGAATTAATTTGGTTTAAAAATAGACTCCAATTAAATAAGTGTGCCAAAGTAGAAATTTTCAAATTTAACCAATTATCATGAATTCATATTTTACAAATTGGTATTAGAGCGGGTTGCACTAACTTATCGCGTATTCCTATTTTCTACAAAATCGTGTGATATTGATTATTTTGAAAAATCAGTTTTGCGAAAAATCGCAATTTTTCCAATGGAACATTCATTTAATAATATGCCTATTTTTCATGGGAAAAATTATGTCTATTGGAAAGCTCGCATGAAATCTAGTTTAAAATCCATTGACGAGCGTGTTTGGTTGATTTGCGAAAATGGATGGAATCCTCCCACTGTCACTGTTGAAAATATCACCTCTTTAAAACACATGTCGGCCTTGACTGAAGATGATTTTAAAATGTCTAATTTTAATTCACGTGGTTTGAATGATATTTTTTGGAGCCATCACTCCCATCGAGTTTCGCCAAATTATGAGGTGCCCCATGTCTAAACAGGCATGGGATGTTCTTAAATTGACACATGAGGGTATGGATGCAGTTAAAGAATCAAAATTACAAAATTTGGCCACCCAATTTGAGACTATCACCATGTCTCAATCTGAATGCTCTGGTGATTTTTATGAACGTTTGTCGGACATTGTAAACACCAATTTTAATTTGGGTGTGGTGATTTATAACACGCATGTCATTACAAAGATTTTGAGATCTCTCCCAAAACGCTTTATTCCTAAAGTCATTGTTTTGAACTCTTTGGGAAATTTGAAATCACTTAAGTTGGAAGAACTTGTAGGATATCTCAAAGCCTATGAGATTGACATGTTTCCCTAAACCATAAAGGCTAACGATAAAGGCGTTGCTTTAAAGACTCATTTTAAGAAAAAGAAATAAAAAGTTTGTGAGTTCGATTCTAAGGAATATTTTGATTTTAAAGATATGGCCTTGTTTGTGAAAAATTTTAAAAAATTTCTCAACAAGAACAAAAATAATTCTTCCAATAAGATATTTGTTAATAAAAATAAAGAGGCCAAAGAAAGCGGTGAGAAATTGAAGAAGAGAGAAAAAGAAAAGGAGAATGAGGAAAATTTAGAAAGTTTGACGTGTTTTGAGTGTGGGGGTAAAGGTCATAAGGCGTATGAGTGTTCCACTAGACTTAGGAGCACGGTATGCGTGTCGCGTTTTTAGCTAGTCGGGTTAGCACACCTGGTTTTGATAGAGGTGAGGGACTAGTTCCCGTGAGACCCCCGAAGAGGATGATTTGAGCTCTTCAAGTGAGGAGGAAAATGAGAGTGAAAGTGGAGATGAAAGTGTGCTCCAAAAAGCATTTAGAGATTTGTAAACCGAGACCTTGAAAATAAAGAAGTATAATAGGGATTTAGGTCGTCGAGTGTTAGATTTGGAGAGAGAGAAGGAGGTTTTAAGAAAGGAAAAATGTGATTTGACCAACACGGTGTCTAGTCTATTGACACGTGTATCCCAACTCTAGAGTGATCTCGAACATTCCAGGGAGGTCAAAGTCAATTTTGACAACGCACCTAAGAAGGTTGAAAAGGTGGTTCTTAATCCCCATAAGGGTAGAGTTGACTGGCTAGGAAAAGGTCATGACGGTTCTTCCACTTCTTTTGTCGCACCAGAGCCGATTCCCACTTTAGTGACATATTCACATGGCCCGAAAATTAACCCACCTAGGCGTTCGTTTCCCATTAGGAGAGCACGTCCCAGAGTTTTTGAGAGAGGTGTTCGTAGGTCTATTTATGTTTCTTCCCATTGCAAGAGGAGAGGACACCTTAGGGAATTTTGTTTTAAGTTGGGTTATGTGTCACGTTTTGCTTCTACATGTGTTTCTGGCGCACATGCACCCACACATGATACTTTACATGCTCCTAGAGACTGCATGGGAGAGTTTGCACATTTAGGTGAGAAAGTTAAGTTTTTGGTCAAAACTTCACAAAATTTGATGGAGGTTTTTCATAAGTTGGCACCACCTTTGGAAAACCCCTCTTCACCGAATCATTGAGGTTTGACTTGTTTACTAGCATAGGATGTTTTCCATGATGACATTATTTACCTATTGCTAGTATGTATCATTTTTGTATGTTTTCCATTTTTTTAGAAAAAAATTGAAAAATACAAAAAAGATTTTATTTTGATAAAATTTGTGAGAAAATCCACAAAGATTTTTGTATTTTGTTTAAACCGTTTATGGATGGACACTTAGGATGACCGAGTCACAATTTCATTCCAGTTATCCATGTGACTATTTGATAGTGTTTTGAGACAATATATCATGTCATATTTGTGCTTTAAATGTTTGGAGTCATTGAGATGTAATCAAGTGTTACTGCCTCCATGTTTAACTCATGATTTCCTTTATTGCACACATGCACGGATTTGTTTGATTATTGTGATTGTCTTATCACATGTTGGTTGGGTGTTTTCACTTCAATCTTGACTTTAAAAATGAACCAATCGCGATAAAACTTGATAAGAAAGTGGTGAATGTAAGAGCCGTTTGTGAGGTTGCGTGCTTTATTTGAAAACAAGGAAGGACTGCGAAAGGTTCATTTGTCCTCCGCGAACACTAAACCACCGTTATATCGGACGTGAAAAATTGAGGAATTTTATTATTCGGGGTCCACAAAGGTTAAAAGAGATCAAAAAAAATGTAAAGGCAATAAAAACAATACACACCAAATATGGGCCATTATGTTTTTGCACCAATTTTCCAATGTTTGAGAATTTAGATTACCTCTAAAAGAAAATATGCATGAGGGAGTTTGGATTGAATTTACAATTGGTTTGCACATCCTTGAAAGTCTTAAAAAGGCGTTAAATAGTTTTGAAAGTTATTGGGGGTGGAAATCACTTTAACTTTAATTTGTTTATTTGTATAAGACGATGTCATATAAATTCAATAATTTTTACACCTAACGATACTTTTGAAGTTCATTCGTTAGGATTACACGTATGCATTGTGCACATATGATTGATTGAGTTAATTTTCCTATCGAATGTGTTCACACCCATTCGTTCCATTTCCATGACTTGGTTGTTTTAGTATAAATCCATGGTGTGTGATTTTTGGTATCTTATTTTTGTGAGAAAAAATTGGAAAATAAAAAATGGTTTGTGGATTTTTTTTGAGATATAACTTTGCATGCACGTAGTTTGATTAATGTTTGCTATGAATTTTATCGTGACACTCCATGTTTTAGTTTGTTTCTTATTATCTGTCTATTTGGGTACATAATAAAAAGGGGGAGAAAGAATTATCATGTTATGGGGGAGATTTGATTTATTAATGATTTATTCTTATATCATTTCAAACTCGATATGTAACGCAAGTTTTTGCTTTATCTCATGTGTGTAGGTACAAAGATTGAAGATCATTATGTTGCACACCCTGATGAGAAAAGCTTTGATATTTGATGAAGTTTTTTTAAAGAAATTTTTAGAACTTGCAAATTTGTACCTTTTCAGTTTTGAGATTTATGGTAGGGTAGATTTGTATAGACATTTTGGTATTTGATAATTAAGATGTTTTTATGTATGTTCCGACATAGACATAGGGGGAGATTTGTAAGGACATATTTTTATAAATGTCCATAACAATTAATTATGTCGTATACCGTTAGTCTACATCAATACGGATTCGAATATATCAAGGTTCTTCATCAAAAAGCCTCCACAAAGTTTACTTTGGTGAGGTTATGTTTTAAATACCTTAACTTTGCACTTAGAGCTTTGGGATATTTTTTCAAAATATATTCTAAGTGTTGGAGCGGACTTTTTTCGTCAAAATTCGAGAATGAGTAAATTTTCTAAGTCCTGTAGAGTTTCTCGATTTTGATGTTCGGACGTTCAAGTGAGATCCCATCTCGTTTGAGCGACATTGAGATGTCGCGCGATGTGGTTCAAATGACATGTGTCCTTCGTTCGAGCGAGATCCCTTTTTCGTTCAAACGGCCGAGGCAATGTGATTTTAAATAAATACTCATTAAATGGTTTCGTTTTAATTGAAAAGTCCCAATGTTTTGAAAGACAGAAAACTGGAAATCTGCAGAATTCTTTTTGACTTTTTCTTTTAGAGTTTTCATCCCTTTTGTTTTCAATTCACAGAAATCCCATATGCTTTGGTGAATTGTTTTGGTGTTCAAGAACACACTTTACTTTTTTTCATTATTTGTGGGGAGAACTCTACAACCGGATATCTGCATGCTATTGTGGGGGGAGTCTCTATGAAGTTACTCTTGTGGGGAGGATAACCTACACCATGAAGACTACGTGCCTTTGTGGTATAGCTGCATGTGAACCACTGCTGATTTCTAGATATCACTTTGAAGGTTTGACGAAGACACCGTGCGTTACTCTTGTGGGCGAAAGCAAGATGGTATGTAAGTCAATGGTCTTGTAAACTTGTCGGATTTCTAGAAATAAAAGGTTTTTCCCTTCGGGGATTTTTCCTAAAATTTGTGTCGCATGCTTTATTTATTTATGGGTTGACACACGCACACACGTAGTCATGTTTAGGGGCTGAATTAATATGGTTTAAAAATTAACTCTAATTAAATAAGTGTGACAAAGTAAAAATTTGCGAATTTAATCAATTATCACATAGTCATATTTTACACCATGTATGTAGGGTTTACATTGTATTTATAGTCCTTAGGGGGGTGTACAAGAGATGGAATATCAAGGGATTGAATGTCTTTATATCGTAGACATTTACATTTATACAATAATTAATATGTACAACTGTTGGTGTTTGCTTGCCATATTGGTCGGCATTCCTGGAGTTGGATGGTCTTCCATCCTTAATGACTAGGATAAATCTACCACTGTATAACACGTGTTAGTTTCTGAATGGTTCATGTAGATGAATAATTTTTTGTATCAATAATCATAATCATTCATGCAACAAATAAATTCATCACCATGCCAATCTCCAAATAAATTAAATATCCAATAAATATAAATTCGAATAAAATTATCCAACATAAATATATGAATAAACTTTAAACAACTGTGGAACCGAGTGGCCCACGAAAATTATATATAAAATCGCATAATTAAAGTGCGACGAAAAGTAAAATAAATAAATAAATAAATAAAGTAAAATAGTAGAATCCTTGATGTAAGTTATTTAGAAGAGGCCAGTTCTTCTATTCCATATCCAGAATAAAAATCACTTTCTCCAAATAAATAAATAAATAAATAAATCTAACTACTGATCATCTAAAATAAAATCCAGTTGCACCTCTAAAATCTCCAATCACTCTAACGCAGCAAATTTAGCGCTAAACCTAAAACATTGGTTAATGTAATGGGTTAGAGCCCACTGCATGAATACCAGCTACTCTCCCCAGTTAGGGTCCGTGAACGCAGACAATAGCATTATACATAATAAATATCACAATAGAATACTTTAAATGAACGAGATAATTAAATAATGAGCGAATAAATCTAAACTTCCACTATCTACCATACAACTAATGCACCCTAAAGTGTAGGACCAAATAGTCCAATGGCATTTATTACTTACAATTTTATTCTCACCTTACTCATTTTAATTAATTAATTAATTTAATTCATGCGACACAAATATGGCTAGTCGACCCCTTATCGGTCCTGCAAACACTATTGGCACGCTTAAAGTTCTACAGATCACACCCATTCCCCTCACTATAATGAGTCAATCCGTATTCTGTCAGTTCTACACATACTCATGAGGTTCCACGCATGAGATATCACTATAGTCTGTCAGACCATTTAACTATCAGCCTGCACATACTCGTGATGCCACATACACACACACACGCACACAAACACGCGTCACTATAGCCAGTCAACCCATTTAACTATCAGCCCACCACATACTCGCGTTGGAAATCCATTTAATACCCATTTATTATCTTAGGTATTAATTCTCAATTTCTTATTCTCACATCATCTCATTAACTTATTATTTTATTTTAGCCACACCCTCTTATAAATCATAAATTCTCAAACCTGACCCTAGTCCCATACATAGAGGTCTCGAAAACACATGTATCTCCTAAGATATCATTTATCAATAATACCTACCAAAATCACTACCTAGCCTCACACCTACGCTAACGATCAAATGGAAACAACGTACATTTCATCCCCTCCCCAGAATTTTCCATCCATAAAATTTACACAAACTAGTCTCATATCTCGAAAGTGATACACAAAACTAAGACCTACCTACTAGTCCCATACCTAGCAAGCAATCTAAAATAAGGCGAGAGCAATAACTACCCCAATAATTCCGTCGCCCTCGCGGTGTCAATTTTTAATATAATAATGAATGAGGAATGGCATATTTTTAACTTATCACAACAATTCTTGAAATTCATCGCAAGATCACTATTTATCCAAATTATGCCTATTTAAATATAACATTAATTATATAATTCGTTTCTCATCAATTTATAGAATATCTATTCACATGCATATTTTTTGGAGCGTACAACAATAAATCTATATTCTAGAAGATGGACAAAATTAACGTGATATTATATATCAAAATTAATTTAAAACATCCCTACTTTTTATTCAATATGTAAATGTCATAATTTCTAATGGAATCCTAACCTCTAACCTAAGCATGCAAGGGTTCTGAATCTTAAATCGTATTAGAGTTTTGAATAAAAAAAGTCCCAAATTTAGTGTCACTTTCCCTAATTAGACTTTCTAATTTATTTTTAGAAAAAAATTATTATTAGTTTTTTGGCAACATTTAAAACGCATATTATTAAAGGAGAACAATAGAAGTATTCATGTCTGTAAGGAAGTATTTTGAGGAATCCAATTGCATGGTTACATTCCTCTCTAGAAAATAATAAAGACGAGTCCCTCGACGATCTTGTGAGAAATCCGTTTAGCTCTTCAAAACATGGATTGAAGGTTGTGTTCAATGGGGTTTAGGTCTTGTAGATGAGAGAGAATGAAATTACGAGAGGCTGCTAATTTTTGAGAAGGCTAAAATATGGTTAAAAAGTCCTAAACTCCTCACTTTATGTTTATATACCAAAAAGAATTTGAGTCCTAATTAAAGTCAAACACTAAAAAAATATTACGGACGATCGGATCGTTGGAATTAAGTGAAATTTTTATATGTTATAGCTGAAGTTGAAACAAAGCTGAAAAAATTCAGATCGATCAGAGGGTCCAATATTTTCATTATTTTTTTAGGTCGGATCGTTCCTCGATTTTTGTACAAAAAGTTATAATTTTTTAAATTTTAATCCCGATTTAAATTCCACTTAAAACCTTATTTTTATATAAAAAAATCAACATATTTTTTCATACCAAAATGAAATAAATTGCAAAATTATTTTTTAAAAAATTTTAATTTAGCAAAGATTTTTACGGCTCAAAAATCACGAGGGGTTACATACTTCCCCACTAGCATAGAAATTTCATCCTCGAAATTCGATGAAGGATAAACGCGAAAAACAAATAAAAAATAAGGCTCACGTATGGCTACTAGTAAAATACCATAATTGGGCGCCAATACACCCAATCCTACCCACACATACCCAACGATCAAAGATACAATATATATCCTAACTAACTAACTAACTAACTAACTAACTAACTAACTAACTAACTATATATATATATATATATATATATATATACTAGTATATGCCCATGCCTGAAGGCACGACGAAATTTTTCCAAATACGTAATCGCAAAACGGCAAAAAACTTCGAAGTAGGTAATAACAAAACGGCAAAAAAAAATTCAAAGTAAGCAATTGCAAAATGGAAAAAATTCCGTTTCCCGACAAAATTCCGTTCCCCAACAAATCTGAAAACTATTTAGAAAATCTCGACAAAATTTCCTTTATTTATCGGACGATCCACCCTGTTAAGAAATAAAAATAGTCCACAATACAAATAGTAATAGTCCATCTTAGACCTCAAATAAACACCATAAACATCAAATACAAATTTAAACATCGCACAAACAAAATCATAAATTCAACACAATTCATGAAATATACAATATTAACCAACCCAATTCACATTGTACCTCAAATAAACAAAATGTCATTTTTTTTTAAATGGACATAGTCTCCTTTGTTTATTGGACTATCCACCCTGTTTAAGGGACAACAGCACTTCCAACAATATTCGAAGAGCCCAAAAATAATTCACAAAAATAATGATCAACCCGATTTAATATCAATACAAATAAGTTCAATACACACTTGTAACACTAAGAGAGCTACACAATAGCTGCCATAAAATAATAGTGTTACACAGTACCTACCATAAAATAGCATCCACAATCTTAAAGTTAATCCCATCTTTGGACCTTAAATTGTAACGTCTATGGTTTCTTGATCTTTTATGAAACGGGCATCATTTGTCCTGACAGTGAAATACTTGATATTACGGAATTGCTTCGGCATTTTTATTGTCCCTGTTTGATTTGAGAACTGGAGCTGCTGAAGCTGGCTCCTACAAAACCAAAAAAAATATAAATTGTTGGCACTATTCAAACCGTTAATTTGTTGGCACTATTCAAACACCCCTCTCTCTTCTTATATAGATTTTGCATGTATTGTGTGTTAGGAAAGTACGTCAATCAACATACGTGAACTTTTATAAATTTTGAATGAACCCAGTTCACCACAACTGAAAAGAAAAGTAAGTGTAAACAGAAGCAACTCCAATGCAGCAGAAATAATTAGACAAATTCCAGTCTCACCCAACTATCACACAATGAGAGGTATCCATTTTCCACCCAAAACCTACTGCCAAAACAATCAATTACTTCAGTCAATAGTAAGAGTGAAATATTACTTCTATTCATAATGAACATATATTGATCTTGACGATTAATTGAAAATATATTTAATCTATACCAAATGATAATTAATTTCTAATTTTGGACAAAGGAAGTATGATCATTTTAAATTGTACGTTATAAGGAATAAATTAACTGTTCGTGGTTGAGTCATTAAGCATTAAATTATAAATTTTGATATAAACCATTTTAAGCATAACATTTTAAACCGTTCATTAAAGTAATTCAATAAGCAACTGTAAAAGTTTATGTAAAAAGAGCATTACAGTAATTGAATACAAACTGTTCTTGGATTACAAAAAGCAGGTTAGACAATTCAATACAAATAATTTTTTAATCATAAAGAGTACAGAACAATAATTCATTGACAATACTATAACTTTTTCCCTAAAAAAAATTGTGAATATTGTGTAAACAAATCTGAGTTGTCCAACAGTTTTTTTATACTTAATGCTGAAGATTCAACTTCATAATTCTGCAGTTAAAAAGTTATAAAATGAGTAGTTTTACCTATGTTTAACAAATGATGACAATAATTGAAGAGACATACCGATTTCCGAAGTGATGAATTGTTGAAGATTCAAGAGTAGAACAAAAAATGGGTTCATCCACCCAAGCCCACCAAACGCACAACCTTAATTAGTTTTGAGTAAAATCAAGCGGTCCTAACTGCATAAATTTAATTCCAAATCCCAAAATATGCACAGAAAAAAGAAAACCAATAGAGGTTAATGGTGGTGAAAAAGAACAAATAACACATGCTAATTGAGACCTAAATTCATCAAATCTGCAAAACAAAACCAAATAAATCAGAACATAAAACAAAAAGTCCATCGTGCTTAGAATACATAGTTTTTATGAGACTCGGAGAGAATGGAAAGAGAGCTCGAATAATAAGACAGATACTTATATGGGATATAGATACTTACATGGGAACATGAAATAGAAGGATCAAGCTCAAGCTAAAGCACTGCTGGAAATCAAATAAATACCTATAAAGCACGGGTGCGGAGTATGAAAGCTGATATCCCACAAATTATGGCATGCATCATGTTAGAAAAATTACTCAAAGATTCAAATCACCCGAGAAAAGGAACTCAAAACACCAATCGAAGGATTGAACAGGGGTAACCAACAAAACAGTACTTGCACTAACAAAGGGGTGCCACGTGTTTCTTTCGAAACAGCTAAACAGTCCTGAGATGTATCTCTAAAAGAAATAAACCTTATTTTCCATTTTCATTGAGGACATTTCAACTGTCCAGAATATATACCATCAACTTAGTCCATTACTGGATCACATGTATTTCTCACTCTTGATTTCAGGTCGTGCACTGACAAATCAGTACTTACACTAACAAAGGACATTCATATTTGGAGATATAAAATTAAAACAAAATATAAAGATATAAAACAACATTATCATTTGGAGAGCAGTTCATACAAACAGTGGGTAATTCCAATCCCAGAATCATGTTTACAGTAAACAAAATATAAAAAGCACATTCATATCTAATCTGGCCTAAAACCTCTCCAACAAAATTAAAAACATTCACATGGGTTTTCTTGCAGACTATTTTAAAACCAACCTGAATCATAAGTTATTAAATCATTCAAAACTGATGGTATATATTATGAGATTAAAAAAATTGGATTTATCATTATAATCTCAATACCTCCAAAGTTTAAGGACTTCGTGAAATACAAAATGTATTAGCTCCTACTACTAACAATAGTAGATCCTACAGATAAGCAAGGTGTCCACAATAGTTTTACCCTCTTTTCTGAAAATAAATAAATAAAACCAATTAGAAGATTATAAAAATACCATCCTAACTCATGATAGGTAAATGAAACACTCGATGTCTACTTTATAAATGAACTCACAAATTTAAATTTCTAAAGTGACATATAATGGGAGTAATGAATCCAACGATTATGCGAGTGACTAACTCTGAGGCTATGGGAGCTTTCTAATGATCAACCCTCATCGATTATCTATAACAGAATATAACGCAACATATGTTCATCTTACTGGAAATATACTATAATTTAACGCAAAATTAATTAAGGACCATTCAACAGAAGTAATCAACACCAATTCCTCAACCATATCTACACCCATATAAACATTCGTCTCTTAACTAATTCATTGAACATCTTATCTAACCTGTGTAAAAAAATACATTTCAACTCATCAAACTGTTGGGCCTTTTCTCAAATTCGTGCGAGGCATGCGTAAATAGTAAACCAAAGTCCTGGTAAACTAACTCCCAATACATTGCATAGGTTCAATAACTCCAAGTACACCAGCTGCTGCTGTTAATATCTGATGCCATTGAACTACATAATGCTTAAGGACCTGATCAAATTAAGTGTAATTGTCAAAATAGGGAAGGACCAGTGAGTATCACAGTTGATGCGCAGTCACCCTTTTTCTTGTGGTCTCATACCGGTTTAGCATATCTGTGTAGTCCTATTAAACTAACTCCCATATCTAAGTAAATAGTAAACCAAAGTCCCAGTAAACTAACTCCCAATATGTTGCATAGGTTTGATGACTCCAAGTACACCAGGTGCTGCTGCTGCTAATTTTCGATGCCATTGAAGTGCAAAATGATTAAGGAACTGATGAGAATCAGTGCAACTGTCAAAATAGGGAATGACTGGTGAGCGGCGCATTTGATGCGCAGTCTCCCTTTTTCTAGTGGTCTCATACTGGTTCAGCATATCTATGTATTCCTATTAAAGTTTTCTCAATTACGTGTGAGCTAAGGGTATGCCTCATCTATCATAGTAACATTTGGAATCTTTTATGTCTAGCTTAGTAATCCAATATAAGGTCTTCTCACATCTGTTCAGCACATACCTGTGTAAAATGAGTTACGAAAGCCATGGAACAACAAATACATGAGAACAAAGACCTCATGGGAGTAAAGAAGAACGAAGTAAATAATTAATAAATGGAAGGAAATGGAGATGCACTGTCATTTTTATTATCGAGATTGTGGTAGTGGAGGGGAATTGTGTCTGCGAAAGAAATCTATCCCTAAACAAACATACATTTTCATTTGTTTGTCTTCATGCAACATCAATACCTCATAACTGTTTGAGTTCTTCACACCTGACTGTATGACTCCCATGTACTGACTGTATAACTGTTGGAGTTCTTCACATCTACCCTCCGGCACACAACATTCCTATGCCATTTCTTGCATTATGTCCCATTCCTACGATGTAATAACAACTTATATCCGTTACAAAATAAGTGAACATAGTAGTAACTCAACAATAGCATTTCAAATACCAAGTAGTTCATAAAATTCTTAGATATACCAAACAGATATAGCATTGCATGGTGTGTAATTCTTAGATATACCAAACAGATATAGCATAGCATTGCAGTGCAGCTGTGAGCTGAAGCATTACACCCTCGCAATGGCTGAGGCGAGGGGTGCGTGGCTGTGAGCTGAAGCGCCGAGTGGTAGTGAGATGAAGCGTTGCATGGTCCTTTATTGCAACATTGAGCACCTAAATATCAAAACAAAAATATTGCAATTAGATAAAAAAAAAGTTGAATATCAAGCAAATCGTGTCATTTAAAAAATCAAACAAAAAACAGGAAAAAAGTTTCACAATATTGACCAATAAGATATATATATATATATATATAGAGAGTACTTATAATAAAAGATAACATAGACCACCATCAATCTCGATAGTTAAAATGCCTTGCCTACTAAAAGAATTAATTCACTTCATAACAAATGAACAATAAATATGAACAATACATATGCTTTATAGACTGAATGAAGAAATTATGTAAATTAATAAGAACACTGTGAGTAATTAAACATAGAGATCAGACCTTTTGCAATTTAGATCTCCAATTGTCCCTGTTTTGACAACACATTTTCGTACAGATTTGAATGATGCTGCAAGATTCTTGTTTGTAATATACCAAACTCCAAATTAAGAGCGATTAAAACTGATGTCAATATGGAACTCAAGCTAAGCAAACACAATGGTTAAGAACTGATGCCAAGAATTTTGAATCAGAGAATTAAGGCCTCCAATACTCTTGAATCATATGCACGTGCAGAGTATGGATATGGAGAGTATTCAAAAGAGAAAGAACCTCATCACAGAATCGTATGCATATGCAGAATATAGAAAATTAAACAAAAGAGTAAACTATTATGGAACCTCAGGTCTGATTGGGTTTACGCTCCCAAATGAACGCATATCGATTCTCAATCATGGAACCTCAAAGTGATGAGTCCAACAATCCAAGTCTGAAGGCTACAGTCCAATTCAGTCTCCTATTAGAATTCAACGGAAATCTCATTAAGGTGGTCTAGTAATAGACGTCGATGATTTAGACGTTAGTAAATTTTATCGAAGAACTACATGTAAAGACAAAAAAATCACAGTGAATGCATAACTGAATTCATAACTGTAGGTAGATCATAGTGAATGCATAACTGAATGTTAATAATATGAATGAATAACTGAAAGGGTTAGCTAAACTCATAGCAGGTAAATCACACTAAATGCATAACTGAGTGTTAAACTCATAAACACTATTTTAAATGCATAATTGAAGAACAACAGATAAACTCATAAAGAAACATATTATTAGATGCACTCAGGTAAATCACACTGAATACATAACTTAGGTAAATTACTCAGTTATGCATTTCACAACAGGTAAACCATTCAATTTGGTCTTTATGAGTTTAGCTAACCATTTCATAATACCAAACCATTTTATCCTATATATTAATAATATATTACTATGCATATTTCTCCCTCTAGGCCTGAAACAGTAGTAAAGTGTTATGATCCTGCAAGATATTAATGTACACCAAAATATCACCAAAGAAAATGGATGACAAAGATTAAAACGGTTTGCCGAAGTCCAACTTTTGATAAACCACTTATTAATTCCACTAACTAATCTTGTTCAAACATAGAAAACAGTACCAAACAGAGATAACATAGCAAATAGATAACATAGATAACTAATCTTGTTCAAACATAGAAAGTAGTATCAAAATGACTTACTAATCTAGTTCAAACATAGATAACATAACAAAAAGTACCAAAATACAGTGCCACTATGACCATATGTCCAGAAGTCTGATTTGTCTAACTTGGGTGATACCCCTTGACCTTTGGCGACATATGGACAACAATGGAGTTACAATGTAATTTCAAGTAGCCTTCGTACATGTGAAATTAGTCAATGAGGCCCTACATAGTGAGAACTTATCTGTTAAAAACTTTTTTTTGAAAACTTCATATGTATTGTTCATGCCAAACCTTAAATATAAATATGCCCCATGATTAACATAGCTACTGACACATTTGTCATGCAAAACCTGAAATATGCCCCATGATTAACATATACGTGTTAAAATATCTACACAGCCGCAACAGAAATTTATGCTAAATCTTATTGTATTGAAAGCAAAAATTACTAAAAAAAATAACATATTAGTGTTAATAATTTGCATCGCAATCAAATTTATTGAAAAATATATACCCGTGTAATGTTATTTCTTATCACAAACATTTAAAAGAAAAACAAAAGCAATAGGAAAAGGAAAAGGAAAAGAAGACTTCACTGTTGTAAATATGGCCTCTAATTTTACAACTACAAATATGGCACAGATTCATGTGGTGGAAATCAACAGTTGCAATTTCAAATCAACATACGTTTAGTTCAAAGCGATCCATCAAAACTTTACAAAGGGCCCCAAACTGGTTCCAATTTCAAAGATCACCAACATCAAAAGCAAATAAATGATGATGGATTACCTTAGTAGTTTAATTACAACATCAAAATTACTAATGGTTACTTGTTGACTACGTCCAAGATACACATAAATAAGGTAAATATTGTCAATTACTTTACTTAGAATATCAAGAACCCCTATTTAATTTTTAGTTACAAATCCCAAAACAATTTTTCATATGTTTCAAACAAAAATGGATGAAAGAGAAATTAGTGGGAAAATGAAAAAGTACCTCTTTTGATATTAGGGTATTATTGAACTGAACATTGAAATGGATGTGTATACATAACCTATAACTCAAAATCAATAAAAATAAATCAAAGGTTCATGGATGACAAAAAAAAGCTCTAATTAGTTAACAATCCCAAACATAGATGATTGTGAAAATTCTTGGCCAAACAATAAAATATAAATAATCACCAAAAATTAATAAAATACGTATGCCCTAAATACCTATCTTCTTAGAAATATATCATCAGATCTAAAACAAAATGAACAAAATCATATCTAAAACAAAATGAACAAAATCTGTAAACATTACCCTGCCATAAATTAAATAAGAAACTTATTACAACACACCACCATGAAATCAATACCTTGCCATAAGCAGGTCAAATTGTACACTAAGAAACTTTAAAATACATCATCTTAATCAAAAGAAAATATACAGACATGCATGTGGCTTACAACCTGTATAAAAATAGAGTTTTAGAATAGAACATGCATACAAACTATAAATTCATATAAGCAAAAACAAAGAAGCAAAAATAGGAAAAAAAAGAATTGATGACGGATTACCTCACCACAAATCGAATCTCATCTAAACCACGATTCAAAATGTAAAGATATAATCATATCTGCACAAAAGGGGGATGAAGATCAAGATATCATAAAAACCCTAGGAACCTAAATTCAAGTGAAAACAATCGGTGGAGAGAGGAGAGAGATACTTGGTGATCGTGTGAGAGAATGGAAAATGAAGAGAGAGGAGAGAGAGTTCATGTTATCAAAGTTAGCATCTAAAGGGGTAATTTACGATTGTATCCGTGTTTTTGAATTTTGGGTAGGAGAACAAAATGAAATCTAACAGAAAAAAGGGGGGGAAATGAAATAATATAGGGACATAAGAGGAAATGAGATATTTTTGAAATGTGTATGTAGGTGGCATAAATATCAACCCTTCATTTTGGCCAAAATGTGTAAGGAGGTGGCACACATCTTGACCGTTAAAATGTGTACATAATTCAAAAACTTCCCTAACTTATTATAAAGATATATATATATATATATATATATATATATATATATATATATATATATATATATATATATATATATATATATATATATATATATGTATGTATAACTTTGAAAATATCAGTGTACCACGCTCTCCCATGAATCACCACTCGATTATATCTCTATATGTTATCACAACATTTAAATCCGCAAATCAAATACATCACTCCGTCGATACACTATATACCAAAAATTTATACTAATGATCTTCCAAATAAATATTGTCTCCATAATCAACTCTAAGGATCCTCAGATCAAGATTACTAATTCTAACCTCAATGCCTACAACGTCCTCAAAACAAACTCCTTATCTCTGAGAAACACAACTAACACATATGCTATACTCAATAGCTTAGATAGTACGAATCAATGAAGGGAATCAAAGACTGATAACTTGGAAGCTAAATGGACTCATAACCTACGAGAGCTAAGATCATGTTTTGATACCATCTATAACACCCCGCGCAATCTGATAAGCGAGGTGACCAGCTGCCGTTGAAAAACTTCGCCCACTAAATAAGTAATCCTTCTTAGAATGTGACAAATATGAGACATATACAAATTCATTCCACAAGATAAGAATTAAATTGATCCCATAATCATAATCATTCATGAAATAAATAAATCCATCACCATGCTAATCTCCAAATAAACCCAATCACTAAAAATATAAATCCACATAAAATGATACAACTATAAATATCTGAATAAACCGTAAACAACTATGGAACCGAGTGGCCCAGCAAATCCATAAGTAAAGTCTCATAATAAAATTGCGATTGAAAGTAAAATAAATAAATCTAAGGACTAGTCATCTAAAATAAAATCCATATGCACCTCCAAAATCTCCAATTACTCCTATGCAGCGATTCCAGCGCTAAACCTGAAATGTTAGTTAACGCAATGGATTAGAGATCACTGCATGAATACTATATACTCTCCCCAATTAGGGTCCATGAACCTAGACAATAACATTATACGTAATAAATATCATAATAAAATATTTTAAATTAATGAGATAATTAAATAATGAGTGAATAACCGTAAACTTGCACTATTTACCATACAACTAATGCACCCTAAAGTGTAAGTCCAAATATTCAAATGACATTTATTATTTACAAATTTAGTCTCGCCTTACTCATTTTAATTAATTAATTAATTAACCTCATGCGACACATATAGGGCCAGTCAACCCATTATCGGCCCTGCAAACACTCTTGGCACCCTTAAAGTTTTACACATCACACCCATTCCCCTCACTATAACTAGTCAACTCGTATTCTGTCAGTTTTTCACATACCCGTCGGGTTTCACGCAAGAAACATCACTATAGTCTGTCAGACTACACATACTCGTGACTCCACATACACTCACGTCGCTATAGCCAGGTGACCCATTTAACTATCACCCCTGCACATACTCGCGCTGCAAATCCATTTTAGTAATTGTTTATTATGTTAGGCATTCGTTCTCAACTTCTTATTTTCTTATTATCTCATTTATACATTATTTTATTTTAGCTCCACCCTATTATAGAGAATAAATTCTCAAACCTACCCCTAGTCCAATACCTAGAGATCTCCAAAATACAATTATCTCCTAAGCTATCATTTAGGAAGAATACCAACCAAAATCACTGCCTATCCTTACACCTAGGCTAACCATTAAACGGAAACAAGATACATTTTAGCCCCACCCCGTAATATTCTATACCTTGAAAGTGTTACCAATAACTAAGGCCTGCCTACTAGTCCCACACCTAGCAAGCAATTTAAAGTAAAGTGAGACCACTAACTACCCCAACAATTCTGTTGCCCCCACGGTGGTAATTTTTAGTAACATAATGAATCACAAATGGCCTATTTTCAACTTGTCATAACAATTCTTTAAATTCATCGAAAGATAACTATTTATCCAAATTATGTTTATTTAATTATAACGTTAATTAAACAATTCATTTCGTCATGAATTTATAGAATAACTATTCAAATGCATATTTTTGGGAGCATACAACAATAAATCTCTATTCTACAAGATGCACAAAATTAACGTGATGTTATACATGAAAATAAATTTATAACATCCCTATGCTTTATTCCACATACGAATGTCATAATTTCTAATGGAATCCCAACCTCTAACCTAAGCATGAAATGGTTTTGAGTCTTCAATAGTAGCAGAGATTTGAATAAAAACAGTCCCAAATTTAGTTTCACTTTCCCTAATTAGTCTTTCTAATTTATTTTTAGAAATAATTATTATTAGTGTTTACGCAAGATTTAAAAAGCATAATACCACAGGGGAACAATAGAATTATGCATGCCTGTAAGGACGTCTTTTGAGGAATCCAATTGCACGGTTATGTTCCTCTCGAGAAAACAATAAAGATGAGTCCTTGGATGATCTTGAGAGAAATAGGTTTAACTCTTCAAAACTTGGATTGAAAGTTTTGTTCAATGGGGTTTAGGTTTTATAGATGAGAGAGAATGAAATTATGGAAGGCTAATGATTTTTTAGAAGGCTAAAATTTGCTTTAAAAGTCCTAAACTCATCACTTTATATTTATATACCAAAAAGAATTTGAGTCTTAATCCAACTCAAACACTAAAAAAAATATTACGGACAATCGGACCGTTGGAATTAGCTTAAGTTTTAATATGTTGTAGATGAAGGTGAAATGAAGTTGCGTAAAAAAATTCAACTCGATCGGACAATCGAATATTTTTTAGGCTAGTTCCTTCCACGATCTTGATACAAAAAGTTATAATTTTGCAAATTTTAATCCCGATTTAAATTCAACTTAAAACTATATTTTTATATCTAAAAACCACCTTTTTTCTTACCAAAATGAAATAGATTCCAAAATTATTTTTTTGAAATCATTATAAAGATTTTTACGGCTCAAACATCACAGGATGTTACAGACGCCCAACTTAAGTATTCTTTCCCGTGATGCGTAGCTACAACATATTGGAGGATTGCTGGATTCGATTTAGACACTTCAGCCTATTCATTCCTAGTGTTTGAGTTTTATTTCAGTATTTTCTTTAGGCGTGTTTCCCTTTAAGTCTCTTCATTACTTAAGTTTATTTATCTCATTGTGTTGAGATTCAATTTTAATTATTTCCGATTGTAGTTGGATTAATTATTTTGGGAACCGATGGTTTATTCAATCTTATTTACTTATATATCTTTCGTGGATTGTTCAGACTGTTATTGTGTATGGATGGCTTGGTTAAATTAAATTAGTTTTATTTCCACATGTTTTTAAGTTAATAAAAAGATAAAAGTTGGCATCGACTTAATTTAACATATGTGGTTACTAAATTAAATAGTTTTCGACAGTGATGCTAATAATGAAGCATATGTGATTCCTATTTATTTTGATGAAGAACTGATCACCCATGATTAAATTAGGCAGGTTTTCACAGATGGTATCAGAGCATTACATCTAGTGTCCAAGGATATTTTTGACTTACGATAATTTCAACGAAGCTACCTTCAACATAGATCCATATTATAAGGACTGTTGCATTCATGATTACGCATTTGAGAGTATATTCTTCGGCTATTGTATTTTTATTAACTGTGAACTCATACAATTTGATCTATTTTCAGATGCCACCCGAGAGAGGATGACCAGCGAGGGAAGTGGCTAGAGCTGATGTGAGGGAGGATCAGTAGCAGAGGTGGCAATGATAGTCATGCAGGCAGTTAATGTGGCCTAACAACCATCGCAGCTAGTGGCGCTAGTTATTCAGGTTCACCCGGGGCTGTGAGAGTGGTAGAGGGTTAGGGAGGCTTTTCAAAAGGTCCACCCAATAGAGTTTTAGGGGAGTTCATACGTAATTACGACATGCCAGTGGAAGAAAGATATATAGCGCCACCGGCGCACGGTCAACTGCAGTGATGTGCAGAAGAAGATGTTAGCCACATTTGGATTAGTCATGGCAGCCTTACGTGGTGGGAGTCGGGTACCGTCGTGGAGGAGGGGGACACGATGTCTATTACAGATTTCTGGGTGCGATTTGATCGTAAACACTTTTCTCTAAGAGTTGAGATAGAGATGTGCAGGAGGTTTAGTGAGGTCACTCTGGGAGATCTCTCAGTAGCCGAGTATGAGGAGGAGTTCACTCATTTGGCTAATTTTATGCCAGACAAAGTGAACAATGAGGAAAGGAAGAAGGTAAAGTTTATGGATGGATTATTGAGAGTGCAGCTACAGCAGAAATATTGCAGCTTCTCAAATAAAAAACCAATTTTAATTAAACCCAAATTTTAGTTAAACCCTAAGACATGCATCTAGATGATTTATCAAATAAAATATAGCATGAAGGATAAAACAAATAAATTTCAGAAAAAATCCCCCAAAGGGGCAAAACCTTTTATTTCACTATAATAAGTAAATCTCAACTTACACGAATTACAATGAAATACAGTGACACACGAATACCCGCAGGCGTCGGTCGGTGTCGTCAGCAATGAATCCACACGCAGCGAACCCACATGAACCTCAGTCCAACAAAGGAAGAACCGCAGCACCCCTCAATGACACGCAGCCATAAAACTTTGTAGAGACTCCCTTAGCAATGACACGCAACCCTCGTTTGCAAAGATCTCTCCACAAAGGTTTGAACAAACATAAGGTTGTGTTCTTGGGCTACCAAAAAGATTCACAAAGGATTGGCAATTGTGTGAATCAAAACATGAGTCTTGGGACTCAAAAATATGAAGACTAGAGGTATTTGGACTCTCAAAAATGTCTTCTAAAGTCTTGCAAAACAACTCTCCCGAAGTTGGTATTTATAGGGAAATACATGAAGAGACCAACGATCTTAAAATGCTGAAATTCTATCCAGCGTACAGGTACCCCGAACCGGTTCGGGTACCCCTGCAAAACGGTTCGCCCGCCCTAACCGGTTCTAAGCTGGGTTCGGGAAAGTGTGCTGGGAACAGGTACTTAAACACTTAGAAATATTGCCAGAATTTTCAATGAACATATCTCCATTTTCAACGGGCCATAACTTGTTCACCGTAGCTCGGATTGAGGTGCCGTTTCTTCCAGTATCTTTATTGCGGAAAGCTCTTAAACTTTCCAGTTGACCGGTCCTCCGGAAGGTGGCTGTAAAATTACCAATTTTCCCTTGAACATCCCTATCATGCCTTGTTTCACTGATTTGACTTCTCTTGCGTTCCACTTGCATTACTAGCCTACAATCAAGGAACGTGAAGTCGTTGAGGCAGATGTAGGACACATTAATGGAGATGTTAAATGCTTGATTTCCGGAATTCGGATAGAGGCCTTCATGTGAGATCGTGAGGAAACGTGCCAAATGTAGCGGCGTACGACATACATAAATGTAACATGTTGGACATGAGAAAAATGTCTTTACAAATCTCCCCCTATGTCTATGCCGGTACATTTATAAAAAATCCAAATTATAATATACGAAATTGCCTATACAAATCTACCCACCCATGAACCCAAAACTGGAAAAGGTACAAATGAATAGTCTTCATCGTTTGTTCTTCAAATCTTCAGGAATCTCAAATCTTTTCTCATCAGGGTGTGCAATTCACTGATCATCAATGTAGTATCTACACACATGAGAAAAAGCAAATACCAAGTGACGTATCGAGTTTGAAATGAGATAAACATGGATACCAATTTATGATGAATGCATAAGTCAAATCTCAAAAACTCCCCCAAAATTCAAACTCCCCCAGAATAAGATAATTCTTTCTCCCCCTTTTTATGATGTCCCCAAATAGACAAATAAGAAGAATGAATCAAACAAGCAAAATCGGGATGTCACGGTATACAAGTCAAGGCATCAATCAATATAGTAAACGTGCTCTAGCAAGGAGATGCTCAAAAAAAACTTTCACAAACTATTTTTTTATTTTTCATACAAAAAATGGATACCATTTTGAAAAAAAATGTAAAACATGATACAAAAATCACACCATGGATTTAGACTAAAACAACCAAGTCATGGAAATGGAATGAATGGGTGTGAACACATTTGATATGTAAATCAACTCAATCAATCATATGTGCACGATGCATATGTGTACTCCTAACGAATGATCATCAAAAGTATCCTTAGGTGTAAAAGATTCTTGAATTTAAATGACATTGTCTTATGCAAATCAACAAATCAAAGTCAAATGATTTCAACACCAATAACGTCCAAAACTATGAAGCGCATTTTCAATAATTTCAAGGACATGCAAACACGTTTTAATTCTCCAACCAAACTCCCTCATATATATTTTCTTTTAGAGGTAATCTAAATTCTAAAACTTTGGAGAATTGGTGCAAAAACCTAAATGGCCCCTTTTTGGCATGAATATTTTTTTATTGCCTTTCAATTTTTTCCGGGCTCTTTTAACCTCTTTGGACCTCGGATAATAAAATTCCTCTATTTTTTAGGTCCAATTTAACGGTGGCTTAGTATTCGCAAAGGCTAAAGAACCTTTCGCAGCCCTTCCCCATTTTTCAAACAAAGCACACAAACTCACAAAACGGTTTTTATATGCACAATTTCCTTATAAAAATTTATCGCGCTTGGTTCGTTTTAAGAATAGGATTGAAGTGAAAACACCCAACCAACATGTGATAAGACAAGCACAATAATCAAACAAATCCGTGCATGTGTGCAATAAAGGAAATATGAGTCAAACATGTAGGAAGTAACACTTAATTACATCTTAATGACTCCAAACATTATAAAGCACATGGATGAATTGACCTATTGTCTCAAAACACTATCAAATAGTCACATGAAAATAATGGAATGATGTTGTGACTCGGTCATCCTAAGTGTTCATCCATAAACGGCGCAAACAAAATACAAAAAATCTTTTTGGATTTTTCAAAAATTTTTGTCAAAATAAAATATTTTTGTATTTGTCAAAATTTTTTAAAACAAAAATATATACAAAATGATACATACTAGCAATAGGTAAACAATGTCATCATGAAAATCACCCTATGCTAGTAAACAAGTCAAACCTCAATCATTAGGTGAAGAGGGGTTTTCCAAAGGTGGTGACAACTTATGAAAAACCTCGATCAGTTCTTGTGAAGTTTTGACTAAAAACTTAATTTGCTCTCCTAAATGTGCAAACTCTCTCATGTAGTCTCCGGGAGCACGTAAAGTATCATGTGTGGGTGAATGTGTGACAGAAACACATGTAGAAGCTAAACGTGACACATACCCCCACTTAAAGCAAAATTCCCTAAGGTGTCCTCTCCTCTTGCAATGTGAGCAAACATAAATAGTTTTAGGAACACCTCTCTCAAAAACTCTAGGACGCACTTTCCTAAAAGGAATGGGATGCCTAGGTGGGTTAGGGTGAGACACATGTGAAACTGTCACTAAAGTGGGAACCGACTCGGGTGCTAATTGGGAAGAAGAAGCACGGTCTTGACTTATTCCTAACTTCTCACCTTTACCCTTAAGAACCACCTTTTCAACCTTCTTAGGTGCATTCTCAAACTTGACTTTGACCACCCTGGCATGTTCGAGATCACTCTCGAGTTGGGATACACGTGTCGTCAGACTAGACAACGTGTCGGCCAAATCACACTTCTCCTTTCACAAAACCTCCTTCTCTTTCTCCAAATATAAAACCCGACGACCTAATTCCCTATTATACCTTTTTGTTTTAAAGGTCTCGGTGTACAACTCTCTAAAATATTTTTAGAGCTCACTTTCATCTCCACTTTCACTCTCACTTTCTCCCTCACTTGAAGCGCTCAAACCATCACTATCACTTTCGTGTGCACTATTGTGAGACAAGGTGGGTGTGCTCACACGACTAGAAAAAGCTAAAAACTTCTCACCACTAGTATCATCACCCTCACCTTCACTACTATCACTAAGTGTGGCGGGCATAGCTACTTTCTTTCCTTTCTTTCTAAGCCACGTAGGACACTTAAACGACTTATGTCCCTTACCCCCACATTCAAAACAAGTGACGTTCTCAAAATCTTCCTCACACTCCTCATCGGATTTATTCTCTTTTTCCCTCTCACCTCTTTCTTTGGCCTTTCCTTTCTTTTTATTTTTCTCAAAAAAATTCTTTTTATTGGAAGAAATATTTTTGTTCATGTTGAGAAATTTTTTAAATTTTTTTGCAAACAAGGCCATATCATTAAAATCAAAATCTCCCTCAGAATCGGACTCACAAACTGTTTCTTTCTTTTTCTTAAAATGAGTCTTTAAAGCAATGCCTTTATCCTTAGCCTTAATGGTTTTGGGAAACATGTCAATCTCATAGGTTTGAAGATCTCCTACAAGTTCTTCCAACTTAAGTGATTTCAAATTTCCCAAAGAGTTCAAAACAGTGACTTTAGGAATAAAGCGTTTTGGGAGAGATCTCAAAATCTTTTTAACGACACACGTGTTATCAATCACTTCACCAAAATTAAAACATGTGTTAACAATGTCCGACAATCGTGCATAAAAATCATCAAAGCATTCGGACTCAGACATGGTGATAGTCTCAAATTGGGTGGCCAAATTTTGTAATTTTGACTCTTTAACCGCGTTCGTACCTTCATGTGTCAATTTCAAAACATCCCAAACCTCTTTAGACATGGTGCACGTCATAATTCGGCGAAACTCATCAGGAGAGACAGCTCCAGAAATAGCACTCAGACCACGGGAATTAAAATTGGACAATTTATAATCATCTTCAGTCCAGGCTGACACAGGTTTTAAAGTGGTGATGTTATTAACAGTGACCGTGGGAGGAGTCCAACCATTTTCGCAAAGCTACCAAACACGCTCGTCAACAGATTTTAAAATCGATTTCATACGAGCTTTCCAGTAGGCATAATTCGACCCGTAAAAAATAGGCATCTGATTATATAAGTGCTCCATAGGAAAAATTGCTATTTTTCACAAAACTGATTTTTAAAAAAATCAATATCACACGATTTTGCGGAAAATAGGAATACACAATAAATTAGCGCAACCCGCTCTGATACCAATTTGAGAGTGCAGCAACAGCGGAAATATTGCGACTTCTCAAATAAAAAACCAATTTTAATTAAACCCAAATTTTAGTTAAACCCTAAGACATGCATCCAGATGATTTATCAAATAAAATATAGCATGCAGGATAAAACAAATAAATTTCAGTAAAAATCCCCCAAAGGGGCAAAACCTTTTATTTCACTATAATAAGTAAATCGCAACTTACACGGATTATAATGAAATACAGTGACACACGAATACCCGCAGGCGTCGTTCGGTGTCGTCAGCAATGAATCCACACGCAACGAACCCACATGAACCTCAGTCCAACAAAGGAAGAACCGCAGAACTCCTCAATGACACGCATCCATAAAACTTTGTAGAGACTCCCTCAGCAATGACACGCAAACCTCGGTTGCAAAGATCTCTCCACAAAGGTTTGAACAAACACAAGGTTGTGTTCTTGGGTTACCAAAAAGATTCACAAAGGATTGGCAATTGTATGAATCAAAACATGAGTCTTGGGACTCAAAAATATGAAGACTAGAGGTATTTGGACTCTCAAAAACGTCTTCTAAAGTCTTGCAAAACAACTCTCCCGAAGTTGGTATTTATAGGGAAATACATGAAGAGACCCACGATCTTAAAATGCCGAAATTCTATCCAGCGTACAGGTACCCCGAAACCGGTTCGGGTACCCCTGCAAACCGGTTCGCCCTCCCGAACCGGTTCCAAGCTGGGTTCGGGAAAGTGTGCTAGGAACAGGTGCTTAAACACTTAGAAAAATTCCCAGAATTTTCAATGAACATATCTCCATTTTCAACGGGCCATAACTTGTTCACCGTAGCTCGGATTGAGGTGACGTTTCTTCCAGTATCTTTGTTGCGGCAAGCTCTTCAACTTTCTAGTTGACCAGTCCTCCGGACGGTGGATGTAAAATTACCAATTTTCCCTTGAACATCCCTATCAAGCCTTGTTTCACTGATTTGACTTCTCTTGCGTTCCACTTGCATTACTAGCCTACAATCAAGGAACGTGAAGTCGTTGAGGCAGATGTCGGACACATTAATGGAGATGTTGAATGCTTGATTCCCAGAATTCGGATAGAGGCCGTCATGTGAGATCGTGAGGGGACGGGCCAAATGTAGCGGCGTACGACATACATAAATGTAACATGTTGGACATGAGAAAAATGTCTTTACAATTATCCCAGAGGATCATGGAATATTTGATTGGCAACCCTACATTGGTGACTTATAAAGATGTCATCAATGCAACACTATTACGCTGCTAGGACCATCGCTTCCATATGAATGGGAGAAAGCGAGGAGGTAAGCCTAGACGACCGGGTATGGAAGGGGGAATGGTGTTAGTGGAGAACCAAAATAGCAGTAGTAGTTAGGTAGACATCATGTGAAAGATTCCCGACAGGGGTTTCTACAAAGAGATTTATATCTGGGGGTTATCGAACCGTGGGAGGTCTCTGGCAGGGCAAGTAGTGTCCTCAGCAGCAACAACAACATGTTCCTCAGGGACGCTAGGGCTAAGAGAATAGTAGGGGAGGCCAGCAGGGCTGAGTCCCTCAGTGACAACAACGGGGACAACCATGATAGGGACAAAATGTCTAGAGGTATGGTGACTTCCTGGGACGTTATTTTGTGTGTGGGAAGGCACGTCATAAGAAGAGAGAGTGTCCCCAAAGGGGTAGATGACCACAACAACAGGGTGCCCAACAAGGTCTACAGGCGATGTTAGCTCCGACACCACCAACACCACCAGCCCCATCGCAACAGATCAATTACAGTACCGATGTGTCTATAACATCCAAGATGCAGCCATATAATAGAGGATAGATTTCCTATTCACGAGCTTGAGGGTGGGATTCTATTTGATATTGGGGAATCATACTCTTTTATAGAGACTAGATTTGCACAAGTTGTAGACCTATTAGAGACAGATGGTAGTCTCTTTATGTGTGTGGAGTCACCGTTGGTTAGTGGGTTGCTCATACACTCGATCTGTAAGGGTGTGGACATTGACGTGGATAGATTGTGTTTAGCCGCCGACCTTATTGTGCTAGATATAGAGGGGAACGATGTCATCCTGGGTATGGATTGGCTAGCTGGAGGGCGATGATGGATTGTTTTGGGAGGACTATTGTGTTCTTTATCCCAAGGTAGGAGATGATCTTAGTGGCAATGACTCTTCCCGAGGAGGGTCGAGCACATATCTATACTACATCGAAGAGGAGACCTCACAAGAGGTGGTTGTATCTTTAGACTCGGTTCCGGTAGTGCAGGAGTTCGAGGATGTGTTTCAGGAGATACCCGGGCTACTACCTAGCTGAAAAATTGAGTTCATTATTGATTTAGCATCGAGTACGAGGCTTATCTCCCGAGACCCTTATCGTATGGACCCATTCGAGATGTAAGAGTTGAGGGACAAGATTGAGTAGCTCCTGAGGTAGGGTTTTATTAAATGGAGTACATCACCATATGGTGTCGCGACGTTATTCATCAAGAAGAGGGATGTATCACTTCGATTATGTACTAATTATAGAATGGTAAACAAGGTCACGACCCGAAATAAGTATACACTGCCTTAAAAAGATGATCTGTTTGACAAGATGAGGGGAACATCTTACTTCTCTATGATATATTTGATGTTTTGTTATCATCAGCTACACGTCAGGGAGGAGGACATCTCTAGGGCTGCTTATCTGGCACGATATGGGTCCTATGAGTTTAGGGTGATGCCATTTGTTCTCACCAACGCGCCCGTAGTGTTCATGGTTCTGATGAATCGAGTTTTCAAAGATTTACTTAATCAGTTTATGATAGTGTTCATCGATGATATTTTAGTTTACTCTCACTATGAGGATGAGCATGAAAAGCATTTACGGATAGTTGTGCAAACACTTCAGGATCACCAGTTGTACACAAAGATTGAGAAGTGTGGGGTTTGGCTTCGGGAGATGAAGTTTTTGGGCCCCATTATGCCTGATAAGGATATTATTGTTGATCCGAGTAAGGTGTTAGTGGTGAGGGACTGGGGATAACCCATGACACCGAATGAGGTTCACAATTCATTAAGGGTTTCTCAAAGATTGCGGATCCGTTAATGAACCTGACTTGCAAGGCAGTTCCGTTTGTTTGGGATGACCATTATCGATAAGCCTTTGACGAGATAAAGGACAAATTGACCTTAGCACCTATACTTGCACTTCCTAGGGTAGGAGTGGAGCACCGTGTCTACACTGATGCATCCTTGAAAGGAATTAGGGGGTCTATTAAAATAGGAGGAAAGGGATATAGCTTATGCATATCACAAGATTAAAACCCACGAGAGGAATTATCCCACGAATAACTTGGAGTTAGCAGCGGTGGTGTTTGTCTTTAGGATCTAGAGGCACTATCTTTTGTGGAACACTTTACTTTCTTCACAAACCGTACTATAGTATATGTTCACACTGAAGGATCTCAACATGGGGCAAAGGAGGTTCTTGGAGTTGATGAAGGATTACCAGTTTAATATTCAGTATCATCCTAGCAAGGCTAATGTGGTGGCAGAAGCATTGATCCAATGACCTTCTGGGGAGATAGTGGAGGTTTATAAGGCGAAATGGAGAGAGCTTAGACACGATGATGAGATTGCCAGGGCTTGCATGTCCATATTAGCTGTGACACTAGATATTGCTATGAGGGTAGTGAAGGAACATGAAGAGGATCAATATTTCCAGAATCGGATTCTCTAGTTGTCATCTGATAGGGCATAGTCGTAATCTATCAGTTTAGAGGTTATTTGCATTTTAATGGGAGACCCGTGGTTTTAGAGGATGAGGATTTGAGACATGCAGTGATGTCAGAGTCTAATGGGTCTAGATTTGTAGTACATTAGGATATGCGTAGGCAGTATTAGTGGTCGGGATGAATCATGACATAACAGAATTTGTCTCAAAGTGTGCTACCTGCCAACTAGTTAAGGTAGATCACCAGAGGCTGACAAGGGTGTTACAGCCACTCGAGATTTCAGTATGGAAGTGGGGGATCACTTCCATGGATTTCATTACCGGGTTACCATTATTACAGTAAGGTCAAGAATCCATTTGGGTGTTAGTGTATCGATTGACTAAGGTGGACCTCTTTCTACCGATTTGCATAAATTTTGAGATGAGAAAGTATGCACAGCTGTTCATTACAGAGATTGTATGGATACATGGGGTTTCAATAAATATTGTGTCCCAACGGGATAAGATCTTTGTGACCCATTTCTAGTTGAGTTCTCAGGAGGCCATGGGTACGGATTGACGATTGTGTACAGAGAATAACCAAAGAAAGACGGGTAGATAGAAAGAGTTAATCAGATGCTCGAAGATATGCTTTGAATGTGCAAACTTGACTTTGGGGGAGAATGGGAGCAGTACCTTCAATTGGTGGAGTTTGCGTATATCAACTCCTACCAGTTCACCATCGGCATGGCACCATTCGATGTACTGTATGGATGACATTATCATTTGCCTTCTTGCTGGTTAAAGGTGGGGAAAAATAAGTTATTGGGGCTAGAGTTGATTCAGGACACCACTACCAAGATTGGGCTGATCTTAGGGTGCATCTGGATAGCTCAGGACAGGAAGAAGAGCTACGCCGACACAAATAAGAGGCACAAAGAGTTAGAGGTTGGTGATCAAATTTTGGTGCGGGTGTCTCCTATGAATGTGGAACGGTTTTCAAATATAGAGAGGGTGGGACTAGTGGCATTTAGTCTGGGACTATCATTGTACTTATTGAGAATTCATGACTTATTCCATGTGTCATCATTGAAGAGGTATCGGAGGAGAGAAAGGGCTTTTTGGCAAGTTCCATTATAGGAGATAGACTTGCTGCCATATATCTAATATGAGGAGAGACCAGTGGAGATACTTGATCGTATGGAGCGTAAGCTGAGGTCTAATATGGTACCCTTGGTTTGAATTCAGTGGGGGCACGATAATGTTAACGAGTCGATGTGGGAGCGGGAGGATAACATCAGTGATAAGTATCGAGAGTTATTCACCATAGGAATGTCCCAATTTCGAGGGCAAAATTCTTTTATAAGGGGGGAAGTATTTAACACCCTGTATTTCTAAGTAATTAATATTTAATTAATTTGGCTAATTTAAATTACACGTGTGACATAATTTATAGGAATTAATTATCATATGGTAATAAAAATATTAATCGAGAGATATAATGATTGATATTTATAAAATATAATTACTAAGTGAATAGTAAGCAATTGTTTTACTTCATAGTGATTGATAGTGACGTGACAACACTACAGCTCATCGAGAGTAGAGTGTAGACTATATGAGGTCGAGATAGGAGATTATTGTAGGGTGACTCAAATGACAATTTTGAGATCACAATTTGTTCAAGGTTCGAGATAGACAAAATAGTGTACTTGGGTTAGTAATTGAGTTTCGGAGCCTTTTTAGACATAATCGGGCCCACACGTGGGTGTTCGGGTCATTTGGGCTGGGCCATCAGCCTAATTTTGGGATTAAGAGCTTTAAACCTAAGTTCTGAAATTTGAGGTAGCCATAACTCATATTGAAAACCCTAGAACTTGTGAGAAGAGAAGAGGCAGAAAGTGAGAAGATTTTGGGAGCCAAATCAAAGATGAATTGGGTATGTTCTTCATTAATTTATCTACTATATCATGTAATCAGACCCTATGTGTCTAAACATGCAAGTGATTATGTTTCTCTTGATTTAATTTGCAGAAATTCGGATTCTTATGATAGTAAGTGTAATCAAACCCATTTTTGGGAGGGTTGTCACATGTTAAATTGGGTTTTTGGGGATTTAGCATTAAATGCAAAATTGATGTCAAATTATTGATGATATACTATCCTATTATGTTAGGATGTGATTAAAAACCTAAATCTAGTAGTCTTGTTTAATTTGGATTCTTAAATTAAAGGGATATGCGATTGAATGGATATGAAGAAAAATTCGATTGATGAATTTATGAATTTTTTTAAGAATCAGTGATGGTGAATGATTTATGTCAGTATTATAACATGTTTATAAGTGAAATAAACATTAAATATCCTTTGGTTGAGGTCTAAGTGAAAGTTTTGGAGATTTGAGGAGTAAAATGGTGGAAAAGCGAAGCGGGTAAGAAGGTTATCTCGCCTTGATCACTCGATGGCAGTGGGATTTTAGTAGATTCGCCTGTTTTCATTATATGGTTAATTATTTAAAAGACTTTTAAGGTGGATTTAATTGGTGTATAATTACATTAAAATCAATACCTAGGGTCTTAAGAGATGGGTATTAGGCATTTAAGGCTTAAGGAAGGGTGTGAAACTTAATGAAGGAATTTTGTGAAAAAAATATTAAAGTGTTAAAATGAGGGTCAAGTGAATGAGTCTGCATATTATAGTAAAGCGACACTATGTTATTAAATTTAATTGATGTGTGATGAATTAAATTTATGTTTGGGGAAATTGACTCGGGAATTAAGGGCTAATGCTACGGGAGTTATGCACGGGTTAACCAAATTTTATTAATCTATATATATACGGATAGTGTGATAGTGTATATATATACTCGTGTGCTTTATAAATATCCGTGTTAAATATTTTTGTGAATACATACCACTATTGTTCTATCATTGAAGGTTACGCGATGTGGGTGAATGCCCTATCTAGTGAATGCAAGAAGAGTATAGTCCCCATGTCATATTGTCTGGTAGTTTTATTTTGTGAGTTATTTTTGAGGTGGGATATTTTGGGTATGATCCGGTCTCACACTCAGGGAAATATGACCGCCTCCACTACGTTTGCAATTTATTTACCTATTTCGGTGTGAGTTAGACGATTTACGATAAGCGAGTTAGAGTGAGCAAACCTAGGATGATAGCATTTTCGGGACAAACATCCGGTCTGTGATAGCTCAGAAGTATGGTTATTATACGCGACATGTGTGTGAATGTTGCAGTATGCTCGTACATATATAATACGAGTAAATAATTTTATACGGGATAAATACATAATGTGTTAATATATTTCATATATAACTAGTGTGAAGGTTATATAGGTAATTAAAGTTGATTTGATTAAATAAGTTAATGAGTAGAATAACTTATAAATCAAAATAAGAAATAGTTGTCTTAGAGTAACAAGATATGAAGGGTTTACCATGGCTAGTTAGGTGGTGTAGCATAACTTATGGGGTTAGAAAGCAAGCGATAGGTGTGCACATTAGTTGAGGGGTCATCTATATCTCCAAGAGTGCAACACAAGCATAAAATTGAAAAGTGTTCCATATTTAAACTGTTGCATTTTAATCACTGGCTAAATATTTTCAAAGGGTTTTCTTAGGCTCAGACCCGTGTTAAAATATTTTTCAAAATAATTTTAGGTGTCCAGCCACAGGAACGCCCAACTTAAAGATTCTTTCCAGTGATGCATAGCTACAACACTGTGGAGGCTTTCATGATTTTATTTAAATGAATTAGCTTATTCATTCCAATGTACGAGTTTTACTTTAGTATTTCCTTTAGGCGTCTTTCCCTTTCAGATTCTTTATTACTTTAGTTTATTTATCAGATTGTGTTGAGATTCCATTTTAATTATTTCAGATTGTAGTTGGATTAATTGTTTTGGGAACCGATGGCTTACGAGACGTTCAATAACGGATTAGATGCTTGTTATGTGTATGTATGTGTGGGGTCTCTCTCCCCTCTCTCTCTCTCTTTCTCTCCCCCCTCTCTTTTTCTCTCTCCCATATATATATATATATATATATATATATATATATATATATATATATATATATATTCTATTTGATGCTCCATAAATTTCATAATTAGGTTTATTAGGCATAAATATACAACTTTTTAGGCAATCAATTAATAACATTTTATGGATTTGGAATAGCATACGAGTGCAAGTGAATATGGCTAACTCAAACCATATGATTATGACAATATAAAAACTTAATATCCAGATGTATATAATATGAAATTTAATAAGAATAAACTAATACAGACATAATCACATTAGAACTCCTTTGAATACAACTTGAACAACCAAATAAAAGTATAATCCTCAGAAACAAACTATGCAACTATATAAATAAAGTATCCAAACACTATATAAACGAACTAATAAACTATACGATGCACATATCCTCATCTACACAAACAATGCTATGGACTAAATAATGTTAAGGATAATCCTTTCCCCCCTACAAATGCTAAAAATACCCACAACAAGAAATATTCTACTCAACCTAACACTGATTAGAATATATTATAAAACCATGTGATCCTCAAGATGCACAAAATACATGTCTTCCAAGAAATGAGAAAAGGCCTGTAAAAAAATCTCAATATCCCTCGAATGAAAAGTAGTAGATTTAAAATTATGAAGTATTGATCAAATGATAATTCCCAGCCTTAAGATAAGAATTAACTACTAGATACATCTAACTGTAAGGAATTATGTTCTTGTATACGAGTTACTAATACCACCACCATATATCTATGACTCAAACACATACCACTCAAACCTCTATTCCTCTCTAAACACCTATCTTTATCAACCAATGTTAATATCCATTATAAAATTAGGTGTTACAACATCACGTCATCTCCTTTCTCCCAACTGACATTAGACTTCATGCGCAAGAACTAAAAATCCAAGCAAGGAACTTTCCCAATACAATGGTAGTTCATTCACACAACCCACAAATATATCAACAATATATAATATACAACACTCAGACAACTCAAAAATCACCAATGCTAGGGCACTCCTATAACCCATAATCAAATATGGTGTACCTCGACCAATGATAAATCTATGTGCAACAAAGTCTCTAATGTTAAATCTAATATCCCAACTGACAGAGAACTTACTCCAATAACAGAGGAATGTGATGCACCTTTATCACATAGTGTAGGTTCTAAGTGTTCATTAATAGGAAACATACCATTTACTTATTGAACTGGTGCTGAAGCATCATTTAGAGCGACGTGGTATGCACGCACATACTACAACTATTGTTGGCCGTGTGGTTGAGCCGGTGGTCAAACTAGTAAATATGACATTATAATAACTGGTGGGTCCAGTAACTATTGCCCTGGCCTTATGGTGCCTTATAACTCTATTGACATCTCTGCCCCTAGGTACCCTGATTGCCTTGGGGAACTTATTTACTGTATTCCCCACCTCACCATAAGTAACAGAAGTTCCCAAAAACATCCTCTAATGATGCCTACCCTAGTGTTTTATATGTTTGCTTCTACCCTACTATCCTTAACCCTACTATCCCCGATTGGACTGCTGCCCTTGGAACTTATGGCACTAATGGTGATGATAGTCATAACAGTTGTGCCTTTTATGATGCTGATCTCCAAATTGTGTCCCCATAGATTGTTAGCCCCCTGTTCATGTGAAGAATCTCTCATACCAACTCCTCTTATCTTACCAGATTGTTTAGAGGTGTTACCATTAGAACTATATTATCCTATCCCTTTCTGGAGTTCCCATTGATCCTAAAAGTGTAGTAAAGAGGCATTCACCACTTTTATATAAGTGGTGCAAGTATAGCTCCCCAACAAAATCTTCTTGACATGCCAAGTCAAACTACAGATAAAATAGTCCATCCACTGAACCTAAGTATACAACTCCTCATGTTCGAATAAGGAAGGACTTGTAAACTCCTATTCATAATCCGCAACAATGCATCTCCCCCTATGTTTAGCTGAAAAATTGTCTTCTTCTACCCCAAATTGCAGGAGAAAACTACTCAATATAAAATCACCTCCAAGATAACTTATATATAATCATACTTATCATCTCCAAGAAAACTACCTCCAAAATCACCTCCAAGAAAACTACTCAATATAAAATCACCTCCAAGAAAACTACTCATATATAATCATACTTATCATCTCCTCTACCATAGTGGTAAACTCCCACTATGGTAGGGAAACCCTCACCTGCTTAAACCTGGAAAGAATCAACATATGTTTCTTTGTTAACTCTATCATCCTAAAGTTCCTCTTTATGTCTTTCCTCCACTGATGTGCCCACATGTTCGCAGTGGTCCCCGAGAACTCTAGTGGGTAACCTTTAGCAAAGGCCTCGCATGCCTTCTCATAAGAAGAAAATTCCGATTGAGCTAGCACAGAAACTTGTGGTTGTGGCTGTTGGGGGTAGTTAAAGGTGTTGTACTGCGACGACCACTCTTGTTGTGACTTCCATAGAAATTATGGTAGTCATGTTAACTGGTAGTGTTGTTGGTCGTGCCTACTGCTATAATGGCTAATGTTGTGACTGAGCATCATATTTGGCAGCCCACTAACGGTTACTTATACTCTCCTATTGTGTCTGTTTGAAATATCAAAGGAAACTAAGAATTAAAATTACTTATCTATAATAAATATAAAGTACAAGAAATTCTAGTAATAAGGTTATAATACCAAAGAATGTGAAGTAGAGAGTAATGGAATCCCAGAAAACCTAAAACATTGGAACTTGGGATGCTATGATACCAACTGTAACATCAGGTTGCCAGTCCTCTATGCTGAAGATAGGGAGTGCAAATCAATTTATATCATTCTCTGAATCAATGAGTATAAAAATAAGCAAATGATAATGAAAACGATCAGTGTAACATAATAAATTAAATGACTAACTAAAGTAAATATAAATTGTATCCAACATGAATCAGAATGACAGTAAGTCTCCATAAGCATAATGGAAATAATTGATAGTCTCAAAAACCAAAAATTAAATAATTATGGAACGATTACGGTTCTATAATAAATCCCCGAATAAGTAAAGATATATGCCTGATTAATAATGGAATAACATCCTACACTAAGAATGAAAAAATCGAAAACTGAAAAAAGGAAAGTTTGACTACTCATCCCTACTCCCCCTCCTTTAGAATACCTAGAAAATTGTTCTAGAAAACAAATGGGACGAGCCCAAAATTTGTAAGAAATAAAATACTCAATTAATCTAGTAATAATGTGTGACTTATTTACATAATTAGGCCAGCCCACAGACACTCTCATGCAAAAGATACCTTACCCCTAAATGTAAATGGAATAATCCACTAAAAGTGCTAATACCACATTATAACTATACCGTATAAGTCCCAATTAGAAGCCAAAAATAAAGCTACAACATACTATTATGCAATTACATAAATAGTTATATCTTAAGAGTACTACTCAGTACAATCCTCACTCATGTCAACCAAATAGTAAGGTATAAGTGATATCATAATAAACTCATTAATGTGACATGATCTCATTATATAACATGCCCATCACTAGGCTAATCAAAATAAATAATTCTCATAAACCACACAAAGGCTTCAACCTTTAGGGACAATGTCTTGCCTCTATCAGTAAATCCCTTAGGGTTCCACACCTAACCAATTCAGAACATGCACACACTAAAAAGTGGGGGTGAGTATCTTCATAGTCACACCATCATGTATTCACATACCAAGCAAGATGATGAATCAATTCATTATGGTCTTCTTGTCGTGATACGACAAACAAATGAACTTAGGATCAAAACATCAACCTATAATTGTCAGACCCCGAGTTTTTGAAGGATTTATTTAAGTTTAATAAATTGTAAATTATGAAACTAAGTCATGGTTATAATTTGAAATGGGTAATTTTGATAAAATGAGACATTCGGATGTTATCGGACTAATAAAAAAGTGGAATCATGTAAACATATCAATTTGGACTTAATTATTAATGAAATATTTTTTTTTATTAGTGGAGTTATAAAATGATTTTAGAATTCAATTTTAACCATTTTGATTAAACTAAAATTTTAATTTTTTGAGATTAGTAGCCCTAAGTTATGATGACAATCTGCTTGAAATATTCACGTCGCTTCAAACGCATACCATTTTATGTGTACTTTGAATTAATATGTATCTTAGGTTTTCATTGAACTTTGAATCATGTAACTTGGACTTCTTTGGAGGGTTTAATAGTCGTTTTAGTGAAATGTGTTTAATTGACCAGACTATTACATTTGTGTGAATTTGACTTCCCTTCAAACGTAGTTCATTTTATTTGTACTTTGAATTAGACTATGATCCATAAATATAAAGAATGATGTGTCTGTTAGCTATCTAATGAGCTTTGAAACAAGTCATTTGGACTTTTGTGGAGGGAGTCATAATTGTTTTAGTAATAGGTGTTTAATTAGTCCGAATATTAGATATGTGTGAATGTGTGATTTTTGAGAATTTTAATTCGATAAGCACTCTTATATTTTTACCTATTTAAGGGGAGCTCATGGGAGGACTTGTTAAAACTTATATTAACCCATTCTCAAGAGAATTTCTCCCCCAAAATACCTCTCTTCTTTCATAAAAACCCTAACCTCCATTAAAGAAGATTTCCAAGTTTATTTTTGAACAAGCTACTATTTTCTCAAAATCATCAAAGAGACTTTTTTTGTCAACTTTTCAATAGGAACACAACCATGTCAATGGATTTTCTGTACTACAACTTTAGTCAAGTGTGAATACTTCTATTATTCCCCTTTAGTATTTTATGTTTTAAATATTTCCTAAACCTTAATTAATCGTGTTTTCTTAAAATTAATTGAGAAGATTAATTAGGGAAAATGAAAGTAAAAAATTAGGGATATTTTTATTAAATCTACAAATATGATTCAAGACTTGAAACAATCGCATTCTAAGATTAGGGGTTTTGTTCTGGTAGAATTGTGGGGCAATTCACATGCAAGAATTGTGTCAGTAATAGAACATAATTATTATCGTGTAACGCTGTTAATACACATAGTAAAATGAAATTATGTTTTAATTGGTAAAATATCACTTGTATTGAAATTATAAAATTTGACAACTTGTGTGACTATTTTGTAGAACCTGGAGATTACATGATTAGATTAATGAAATTGAAACCGTAGGATTAATTAAAAAAAAGGTAGTAATAAATTGAAATATGATTGATGTGGAGATTGTTCGTATTAAATTTTGACTTTGTGGTAGCGTTGAGACTTCCGAAGTAATTATACTTTCACCCTTATTTTATATTTTGTTGGTTTGTATGGGACTAGTAGGTAGACGATGTTGTTGTTGGCCCTTTCCATGTATGGAACTAGTGAGTGTATGCTTGTATGAATAGGTATTTCCTAGGTGGGTCTACATAGTATGCCATTACTTTATTTCGCTAGGCTAGGTGAGAGACACGGTGGTTATTTTCATTAGGTATTTTTCTTAGTTGATGGACTAGGTAATACTTATGGTTTAGTGATATCTAGGTATGGTACTACGGATGAATTTTATTCTGATTCCTGAATTAAAGGTAGGAATTTTTTAGAATAAGAGAACTTGATTAAGAATTAATAATTAATGCCTAAGATAATAAACAGGTATTGAAATGAATTTTTGTTACGAGTATGTGAAGTGCTAATGATGATTGGGATAACTGGATATAACAATGTGGGTATGTGCTGGCATCATGAGTATGTGTATGGCTGATGATAATTGGTCTCATTGACTAAAGAGACGTGTCATGCATGGAACCTCACGAGTATGTGCAGAGCTAAAAATATTCGTCTGACTGGCTATAGTAAAGGGAGTGGGTGTGACGTGTTGTAACATAAGCGCGCTAGGAGTTTGTGCAGGACCAATATAAAGGTTGACTAGCTATAATGGTGTTGCACGAATAATAATAATTAAATAATTAAATTGACTAAGATAAAGCTTAAAAGCTAATTATGTATTGTAATCACATAATTGGACTTAAATAATTAGGTGGCTTAGCTGCGTTGATAGTTAGTATTATTTTACTGTGCTCGCATGTTCTTGTATCGCATATTTTAAAGTACTCCGTTGTAATATTTATCACGTATGATGTTTATATTACGATTCATGAATCCTAATTGGGAGTAGTAGCTAGTATTGATGCGATGGACTCTGACCCATTCATTTAGATAACATTACAAGTATAGTTGTTGGAGTAGTTGTATAGAATAGTTTGGAGATTCGTAACTGCAGGTGGATTTTTATTTTAGTGCTTCATTAGTTTAGATATTTCCATTTCCTCATTTTGTTTATGAGAGAGTTGTTATGGATTTGATGGGCCATTCGGTTCCACAATTTTTTATCATTTCTTTTAAGTTGGAGTTACAGTTAGATGATTTCATTTAAGTTGTAATTTTTCTTTTGGAGTTGAGTTTTATTCTGAATTTATCATGGTGATGGAATTTATTATGTGGATTTTTATATTCATCAGATTAAATTCAAATTATATCTTCTGGATTTTTTTAATGTCTCATATTTCTATTACAATATAAGAATGGTATTTTAGTTATAACGCGTGGTATACTTTAGCAGTGAGGAATTTCGACTTCTAATGTCAAAATATGCTGGGTGTCAAACAACCTCCACATCTCTTGCTACATCATCCAAAGGCATGGCACCTGGTCTAATAATCCATTTAAATCTAGAATCCCAGCTGATAGATTCCCCACTAGCCAAACACATGCATATGGTATATTTGCATTCAACACACATACGTAGAGAACATAATATGAATGGGATATCGTGTTAGCACTCATGTACCCCAATTCCCATTTAAATTTCCAAAATTGAAGCTTTGGATAAAACATACGCTTACAAACTTAAATCCAAACTAGGTACACGCACACACGAAGAGACTCTCCCACATACCTCCTAATAACATACCTATGAACATACTTATTTTTTAAAAATAGTAAAAAAAATATTTTTTGACCAAATTTTGTATACATTATCTCCATAATGAGAAGACTATCTACAAAAAAAAATCATCCAAAAATACAACATGGAAGTGGGTGATTTTGAAACTTGGATGAATACATGCCTTTTAACCGCTAAAACTTGTGATCATCATCTCACTCTCTTCCAAGTTGAATTTTTTGTTGTAATTTTTTTGTTTATGATCTCCTCATTATGGATATCATGTATACCAAATTTTGTTGAAAAATGTATATATATTTTTTACTATTTTTGAAAAAAGGTATGTTCATAGATATGTTATTAGGGGTGAGTTGTGTGTGTGTTTGTATATATATATATATATATATATATATAGATTCAGGCCGGCTCTAATGCGGACGCAACTTGCGGATTTAACTTGCAGACGGATTTTTCTGTATTTTTTAAAAATAGTAAAAAAACTTTTATCGATTTGATTTTTTTCTGTGGTATTTAAACAATCCAAGGTACCCCTATAATTTATGGGTCCTTAACATATTCGGGTTTCACCATTAATACTTATTTTAATAATCCATAAAGGTTCTCAATTCATGCATAATATCAATGAATTAGCTCAAAACATTGTAATATTAGATTCAAGATAGAATACATGGGTTTTCATTATCAATTCTAATCAATATCGGATTTATGACATATTTAATAAGTCTAAACCTTTAATCAACATTAGTCGAAGATAATACAAGATTAGTCATCAGATTGAAATCCTAACATGCATATAGTCCTAATTGATTCTTAACATCATTAGAAACCTAAATAAATTACACGTTAAACTATGATATATCAAGACATTTCCTGCCCGTTAATGAAGGTCTCCCTTTTACGATCTTGATTAGGCTATATATTATATATATTTATCCCCATTTTTGCACATTTTAGCATGTATAAACCCATAAATTTCTGTACTTATTCTATTTTACTAAATAAACTCATTTTCAATAAGGTATCTCGGTGTAGTTATATGATTTTGGAGGCTTAATGAAAAGTTTGAAGGCATTCTAAACAAGAAATTTCTGCAAAAGCACTTCTAAGCAAAAAAAAGGGGAATTTCTCAAAGATAGTACTTGTGATACCCAAAATATGTCTACCAGAAGATAGACGACATGTGCTATGGAAGCCCACGTAGGCACAACAAATATATTCTCATGTATTGACAGAAGGCTACATCCTGTATGCAACCTAGATACAGACAACACTCTATTTCCCTTTATACAGTCAAGACCATGACCTGTGAATATACAGGTCACAGATACCATGACACGACTGCATCAGAGGGCCACAAATATGACGTTAATAGGTCAGGGCCTACCTATCTCCACATTTCCATATGTATTGGCCGTAAACCCTGACACACCATCAACAACCTACCAGTTGTCCACCTTCTATAAAGATCCCATCTCAACAAGACTTAACCATAAGTCACGTGCAATATGCACATGATAGTCCTATAACTACTATAATTAGAGTTCCTTTTCTCCTCATTTAAGTAGAAACATTTAGGCAGTGCAACCCTGCCAAATTCTTCCAACATCCCTTTACACTAGTGTTCACACTCCGATCACTTTCTCCATCACCTAAACCTCTACCAGCTATGATCTCCCTTAGCCTAAGATATAGATTACTCAACCTCATTAACACAAAACTAGTTTTTTATGCAATTATCCTATCTCTCTACTCTTGTAAGCCTTGATAACAAGGTACCATAATGGACGTACGTTTGTTTCCATGGCTAAACCATTTTAAATCTCATGTTATCTCTCTTTATCTCCCTTTAACTCTATTTTATATTTTGTCTATTGTGTATATATTTAACGATATGGTTTACCCCAGTTGAACTATTTTTTGACAAGAACAGTTTGGTGTCATCTAAGAGAAACGAGGCATTTTACCTTCTTTCTCATAAATCGGGACATTTCTGCCTGATTTTATCCATAAAGATCTCCGGATCTTCATCTTATAGGTGAGATTTTGGTGGTTAGGACCATATTTTGTACATGAACCTGTTAAGGGTCTCTTTATCTTTCCAGATTTATTTTCCCAAATCGATCATCTAGATTTTTAGCAGATCCATCTACCCTAATGATGTTTCCATGTCTAAATATTGCTAAGAACCTTGACATGCCACAGCCTCATAAGGACTGACAACTATGGATGTGAATATTTCATGCTTTCTCAGCACTTTGAGGCATATTCTACCATTTATGATCTATATATTAGGAATTTGCTTATAAACTTATGTTATTTTGCACATAAGGTCTTGTTAAGCCCTGGATCAAAATCCCAAAGACTTTTTAGTCTAGTTTTGGAGTGGGGGTAAAATTACTTTTGGGCAAATATGGTTTAGAACCACGCTCTTCCCCTATTATCTATGGCACGTCCATCCTGTCGTTCATTTTTCAATTATTGACATATTTAGCATTTTTTATTAAATAATTATTTTCTTTTAGACAAAAGATCCCATGAGATGCTCTAAATCCCCCGTAAAATGTTTTATGACTTAGAGGTTAGGTTAAATCGAATAAAGTTGGGTCTTGGGATTTAAAACTGATAATTTTATGAGTTAAATCCAGCAAGGCTATCGCCGTAAGGATCGATAAATTGCTTGCGATAGGTTAACATACTTATACTAATTTTAGATTTACTCTTCTGTTCGAGGTCATGTACTAGACCTATTATCTGCCAAATAGAACTATCCCAAGAAAAACCATGTACGATCATATCAATCATAGTGGAAAAACTCGTTATAAAGGACGAATTCCACAGACCCATCACTTGTTGGTTTAACACCCACAACCTCAATGCATACAACTACATCCCACTGTTACTTTTTATACAATGTTTGACTCTGCTTACTCTATGACTTCAGTTTCTCACTATATTTATTTTGTCTCAGAGAAAAGATTTTCTAAAAGAACTAACAATCTACAGAAGAATCATAGACGACCATTGAGGATCAGGTTCCTAGCAGACCGAGGACGTATCCCATTTGATGAGATGTGGAAACCATATGTATGAGGGTCAAGGCTATATTCAAGTCCAGATTAACCTTCTCGAAATGGGGATTTTGATGCTTGAGTACGTACCCTTTAACAACATGTTGAAGGTCGAAGACCTTATGGTGAAGGTAGGGTACGGGACCTCTGTGAGGAAGACTGTCGCAAAATCAGTTTAAGGGAAGTGTAAGTGTGATGAACACCTAAAAAATCCATATGAGGAGTTAACCTCTCTAAACTGTGACTTATGGGATATTTTAGCCAGCATCAATGGAAATAAGCTCCTCAAATGGCTAGAGGATCTCAAATTTCTTGCTAGAAGGCGAGACAAAACCAAGTGGTGTTATTTCCACGTGGATCATGGTTACAAAACCATCAAGTGACCAAAACTAAACACTGAGATAGAGAGGCTTCACGGATAGGGATTGCTTTAATAATGCACAAATTTTACAACCTCCGACTGAATAGAAAAAAGTTGTAGACTTTCAAAATTTTTGGAGTTTTATTTTGTACTCTTAGAAATCACTAAAATGACATGACTTATACATCGATTTTGTATTCCTTAAGCATATGCATATCAATGAATAATTATATTTTACTTTAATAGTGTTGAAATTTTTTATTCAATATGTTTAACAAAAAACCTAGTCCCAATAACCTTGTCGATAGTTATAGAGGTTGAAGCTCTCACAAACCTTGCTCACAAAGAAGATTGTGGACAAGTAGGTAGAAAAGGCCTTGAAGAATTCTAAGAAAAATAGCTTAGACTCTAGAAAAAATAGTCCTAGAAGACTTCTAAGGAAGAGAACTTAACATCTAGCATAATAGGTCGAGCAGACTTCTAATAAAGAGAGATTAGCCGGGAGATGGGAATGAATAACACTTAAGTCATAATAAATTAGATTTAGTCCTCACTGAGATTCCCACTAGCACGAACCTCATGCTTGTGGTTCTTGTCGGATTCTCTACGATGGAGGATCCCTAATTGGAGTTAGCCTTTTATTGAAGACTCGTGTCTGACTCTTAAATAACACCAAATAGCCTTGGATGGATTCTTATATACCACAAAGCCTTGTGTGGCTTCTTATATCCCACATAGCCTTGGGTGGCTTTTTATAGCCAACATAGCCTCGAGTGGCTCCTAATACCCTATATTGCTTTAGATGACTCCTAATACTACCCCGAGAGATTTGGAGATTTAAAAATCTTGAAGATCTTGGTAGAAATGAAAGACCAAAAAAGTTAATACGTCATGATAACAATCGAAGCTATAAAAATCATCATGTCCAAAACTTTGAGGGACCATTGTAATCCTCAAGTCCATATAATATTCTGTAAAGAAAGTGGGCCTTCACCCTTTAGGTTCACAAAGTGTCACATGAATCCTTTGGTCAAGATCGCATTACTAAGATTTTACCCATAATCGAAATCGATATCACTTTTAAAAGATAGCATGCCAAGCATTGAGTGGATGATATATTCATTCAGTCTATAAAGTGTAATTTAAAGTCACAGGCCGTAAAAGACTATAGGAGCTAGAAGACTGCGATATAGAGTAATGTAAATAATGCGAAGTATGAAGACAATATTTAAAGTGGTCATTTCACTACAATGACTGTGTCTAAAATTAGGCCAACCAATTAAAACTAACCTAGGCTCAAGTTATAGGAATACATAAACAAGAATGTAAGTTTACCATACAGTACAATTTAAACATGAACTACGTAAAATAATGAGGCACATAAGGCTGAAGTCCCAAAACTTCATTATAGTAAAGAGTTTGATATAAGAATTATTCAACAAAAATAGCTAATCAAAAGAAACAAGCTTAGGATTCCACGCCCTTATCATTATCACCCTAATCCTCATCCTCCATGGAAGTCTTAGCTTCTTCAGCCTCAAGAGCTGCAACTGCGGCTTCATCTTTTTATTTCTTGTCCAGATCATTAAGAGCTTGAAGTTCCTCCACACTCTGAGCGTGCTCGGTGTCTATAAATCTCTAGGAAAAGATATTTTCCGCTTTCTATTGGTAGTGTTTATCAACTCTATGCCTCATGTCCTTGTATATCTAGATGTATTCTTTTTTTAGGCTGATAAAAAAGTCCTTAAAAGTCTTGAAACTAGTAGGTCATCCTCAATAGCCTTCTTCAAGGCCTCATTATGATCATCAACTATATTCTTCATGGTCACGATATGGTTTTGGGATAGGTCCTGGATGTTAACATCAAGTTAGTCAACCTTCACTTCAGTGGATGTGGCCTATCTTGCAGCCTCTAAGCACTTTGCCTCCGAAATCAGAGGAGCGTGACGTCAACTTTAGCCTTCCCACAGCACCGACCATATCCTTGACATCAAGAATTTTAATCTAGAAAAACACAACAATAGATTTCTTCCCCTATTCAAACGAAGAAACCTTGTCACTCTCCACATCAGCTTGGTAGGAACCTCCACGGCCTTATGAAGGTTGTAGAGCTATTCATATTTTTCCCTAGGGATCATGGTAGCCTCACTAGCGTGGAAGAATGAAAAATATAGAAGTTTGTTAGTAGACATTTGAAACTGCGGTGGAGGTATATGGTATGGACAATCATACCCTAAGAAGACATTTGAGTGTGTATTCCTCTGAATCCTCAACGTCTTTATCAAACAAACGTTTGAGGTCGTTACGGTTTATAACCCCCCTCATCAAGGGAACTGTGGCAGAAGTGGTATCTCAGGGAGACTTTGGGTTCATCGGTCTTATACAACATCGTATACGAGAAGGTATGACTCTACTCTATGTAATTGGGACATTTGAATTTCACTAGTATAGCCGTTTATGGCGGCGACACTGAGATGGTTATATGAACAGAGTTGGTTGTTTTTTTTTCTTCATGACTAAGGGAGAAACCAAACCAACATTGGACATGTTTAAACCACCATCCACAACCTCATTTTGGGTCCCTATAGGGACCTTAGTTGTTGGAACAGATTCCTTATCTGCTATCATGTTCCTCTTTTTTCCTATCCTGGACCGTATCTCAGCCCCAACGTGGATGATTATCCACTCGGACCAGCTACTGATCATCGCCTTGGTAAGCTAATACCTCACCAACTAGCTAATCAGGTGCGATCCCCTCCTCGGGCGGATTCCTCCTTTTTCTCTTTAGCCTACGTGGTATTAATAGCTGTTTCAAGTGGTCGTGCCCCTCCCAAGGGTAGGTTCTTACACGTTACTCCCCCGTTCGCCACCGAAAACACCACTTCCCGTGTTCTTCGCAAATTGATTCAAAATTTTGATGTACCCCACCAGCTCATCCAACTTCGAAAGAATTGATCCCCTATAAATCTCCATCACTTGACGCCCGTCCACGAAAGTACCTATACAATAGTTAGTAAACAATGAGAAGCGAATGACTGAAATTAAAATAAATTCCACAGCCTATGAAGTTTATTTTGTTATCTTCCAGTACTTTCCTCATAGGTGCAATGTGGGCATGATAGTACCCAAGATCATAAAAGCCCTAAGAGTGAGCAACGAAACAAAGTATTTATTCTTGTAGGGAATCAAGACTGCACCCTCAATCCTCTTTCGTTGACGCTCGACGGGGGGAAAACATGCACGACCTGCAAAAAATAATGGGTCAATTCTATTTCAAGTATGAAATACAAATGATGCATACATGTTATACAATTTGTTCTAGCTTTAATAGGGGGCATCCCCAAGGACTGCGAAAGCATATGAGCTCTCTCTCTCTCTCTCTCTCTCTCTCTCTCTCTCTCTCTCTCTCTCCTTGGTGTGTATCTCCCACTTGTGGTAAGAAACAATGAAATATTTTCCTTTCTAGTTTTTGGTATTAGAAGACTACCCCCTCAAAAAATACCTATTACTATTCCGCCGTCCCACAAAATAATACCAAAGATTTTCCGCCTAGTTCTCTTTTGTCTTGTAGAAATCAAATAACTCTGCAACCGTAATATCCCATCCAAAAATCTTTTACTAAAATATCGAGGATACGAAGATATCCCTCCGCTAATTGGAATCAACTTGGGTCGTGTCTAGATTCACCACCTTTAAAATCTTCCTCACAAGCACTGGTACTAGAAGTCACAGTCCTAGAAGGAAGGAATATAGGGGTTATCATAGCTCCTCACTAGGGAATGCAGAACAAGATCGTTGGACTACGGAAGTCATAGTACAAATCATCCCCTTGGGGAATTCATAGGCCTCAACCAGCTGAGCTAACCATTCCTCGTTCATTTTATAATGATGATTGCGAGTGGTGGGAATCCTCATTGCCTTAGTACCACAGCTAGACTGTCGAGTGTGCATGTCCCTTACTTCTGAAGAAGGCATTAACCCACTAATAGACAAAATACTTCTCTCAACTTGTGGTTGTTCATTCGTGAAGCAGGTATCTTCCTACATTCTATAGCTTACCTCTACCGCCTCCGTTGGACCCTTCCAGTTAGAAGACATTGCGGAGTCAGAATTAATGGATATACAATTTGGGCACCCTTTTAGCTTATACATTCAATTGGTTTTTAAAGGTTTTTTGTGTAGCACCGCGGGAGGAGGAACAACGAAATTCCTTATCCCTAAATCCCCTAAGTACTCCCAAGTATTCCAGTGTATAAGGCCATGACAGTATCCTGTAAAAGTATAGGGACCTCCACAGTTAAAGGATTAAAACCATTATGAGCAAAATATAGAGGAAGCACAAGTTTTAAATACCATGACCTCATGAACAAAGGCTTCGTTATCAGACAAAAGATCCTAAGTCTAGGGTATAAAATTGGGCAAAGGCCACCGATAACCATATGTACGTGGTATATACCACTTAATTTTTAAGGGCACGACTATATTCAAATACCTAAAGCAGGTCAGAGTGTTCAAATACAAAGTAGTGGTAAAGTTGTGCGATTAGTTATTATTGCCTTCCTGAATGTCCATCCACTCCACCTCCTTTGGGGGCGGGGGAAACGATATGGGAGAAAGGTCTTTCACCCTCGTACTCTAGGATTGCTTCGTTAGTCGTTGGTGTGGTATGAATTTAAAGAGATGGAGTCCCCAACCTATTTTGCACAAAATAGGCAAAAGAACATGTCATCGTCTTGAGAGATCATAATCAAACACAAATTGATGCTTACGAAATCGATAGTTCGAAGGTCTGGGTGCTAAGTTACGAAATGGGAAGGTGTTAGGCACCCATCCCATCATTTTGGTCTCTCATCGGCCTGTGTTATTGTTTTCCATTATTTATAGTGAAGTGTGTGTGAGTACATATACAATGGAGATCATAATCGCCTAACTCATATCATGGAGGAGATAGAGTGAGGTCATCCATTGGAATGTTCCCAAAAATAATATTAAAAATATGATTCATGCGTTTATCATAATTTTGATCGTTGTAAGGAAACGATAATATGTGTGGTATAAAATGCAAATAAGAATCACAAATATAACATGTATTAAAATAATGGAAGAATATGATAAATCCATAAATAACGGGTTTCTGAAAATGGAGAATTTGGAAAATTCGAAATTTGGTAAATTTGAAAATTGTAAAATTGAAAAATTGTACTGGAGTCTCAGGGTTTAATCCAAAATGCCTATGTAGCCTATAAAGTCATCAAAGTCCACGTAGTTCACATGAGGCATAAGGGTGGGGTTTATCCCATAGATTCGAACGGGATTTTATTATATGTGTGTGTGTGGAACACGTGTTTTTATTTTAAACAAGTGTGATGGGTAATACCATACGAAATTTAGAGGTGTAAGCCTCTTTTTGTTTGCTTTGTGTTTTTTTTATAGAAAATAACTGATGTTCAATATAACTAATAAAAATGTGAGATGCTATTAAGTATGCATTAAAGTAAAAGCTGAATTGTGAGTTTATGTAATTAACGCAAAAAATAAGAGATTTAAAGAGAGAGGGAAGAATTTGGACCTTCTTTGAAGAATTGGAGCTTGATATTGATCTTGGACGAACTCCCTTGAATTTTGAGATCAATGTTGGATGAGAGAGAATGATATTTCGCCAAATTGGGAGTGAAAAGGAAGGAAATTTAAGACGGAATTGAATTTCACGTAAGGAAACTTCGCTGATTGCAAGAGAATGTTCCTGAGATCACTGATGCAGATGGATCTGAGGTGTCCTAGTAGTGAGGTCATGAACTCTATTTATAGGGTAAGGGGGTGCCGATCGGCATGTACATATCCCTTCTAATCGACATGTAACCCTTGGTACAATACTGATATGCAGGGAAATGGACCTGCCAATCGACAGTCTCGCGCAGATTTTATGGAAAAATGGTCGTAGAATGCAATCCATTGATTCAAATCGCGCATGGGGCATATCGTTAGAAAGGTAATTTAGTGACCTTCAATATCCCTTTGGTTAAATGTGGCTCAAAAGTGCACGTCGGTACTTTGGAGGGGATATCGTCAGACCAAAACGGATCATTCTTCTGAACGGTAATTCGGAATTGCACACGAGTCAGATTGATGGAAAGGTTAGGTGATGTAATTTGACATTCTAAATATCTTTTCTTGGTTCCAAACCTTAACCTTGGTAAATCAGGGCCCGAAAGTTCTCGGTGACCTCTCGGAGTAAAATAGATTATTTATCATTACGCAATGGGTTCACCATTGGAAAGGTTAGTCGATGTACTTCGACATTACAAAGATCTTTTCTCAGTTCAAAAGGTTGATCTTGGTCAATCGGGGCTCGAAAGCCCCTTTTTGACCTCTCAGAGTAAAAGGAATCGTTTGTCCGCACCGTAAGTCAGAATTGCGCACGGGGTGGACCATTGAAAAGGGTATTCAGTGCCCTTAAGATATTTATTTAGTCTCATTTGAGCTGAAGAGTTTACCTTGGTAAAATGGAGCCCGAGAGTGCCCGATGTCCTTTGGATCAATTTTCGGGGGAAACGGATTGTTCCTCCGGACGGTTATGTTGTTTTACGCATGGGGTGGACCGTTGGAAAGGGGTTTTAGTTCCCTTAGAGGATTCAAGGAGATTTCTCTCTCATGATAAAGTTTATTGTGGTCAAATTGGGTCTCAGGAGCGCCGAGTGGCCTCCAAATCGATTTTTGATAGTAAAATAGTATGTGACGATGCTAAGAATTAGCACCACCAGATAAAGATGTTATAGAGATAAAATAAGAATAACAATGGGAGAGAAAAAGTAATATAAATTTATGCAGAAGGAGATGAGGAAAGGAGGAGAAACACACCAATGTAAGTGGTTCAGCCTATCTAGGCCTACGTCCACTGTGCTTTGAGTGATCTTCGCTATATATTAAGGTCACTAATGGCCTTGTGATACAATACAATCACTTTATCTCTCTACTCTATATTCAAATAGAGCTTCATCTAGGATTACAATTATCAATCCCTTTACAAGGTTGAAAGAGACAAGTATATATATGGCTAGGGGGTGTAGTGTACCCCCCAATCAGGCACTGAGCATGTAAATGTTGATCTAGCCAATCTCCTATTGACACCTGGTTGTTCCCCATGTAGATAATGATGACATATTATTCCCTCACGTGAAGGAATGTTCTTATTATAACAGTTTGGTCCACGTGCTACATGAGTGCCACGCACACTACTCCACGCATCTCCCAAACCACTCGCCATGATGGTGTGACCCTCAGCCTATAACCATGGCCGAGGCCGAGTCTAGTCTTATAGAAGCTCTAATTCTTAAACTTTAGGACACTTATACTATCGGTCAATGAAGGGTCGGCTAGTAAGAGGGTCATCTTTCATACTTGCTTCTTAAGCCGAGTCGAGGCATCAGTTTGTTAGGGGTTTGGGCTGAGTTGGGGCCCCACATGCTTGCCCTGCCGATGGCGGGGTCGTCCAGGCAGACCCCTATCTTTGTTATGACCCCCTGGATGATAAAAGTTGAATTGCATCCTAGTCCAAGTTCGAGGTCACCCTCATCCTAGACGAGGGTATATTTTTGTATATCAATCACCCCTATCCCTTAGTCATCGATACTATTGAGGTGGCTGAGGGATATTATTGTCTTTGAATGTGGAGCTGACGAGTGGTCAAGCTGATGTGTGACACTTGTCAAGTTGATTGACATTTATCAGGTATAAATCATAGTGTTTTATTCCCCAGGGATGACGGTTGCATAATACACTTGGGATATTGTACCCTAATGATGATTTACCTCATGGGATGTGCGCCACTTTGGTGCATGTGCCCAATGGTGACAAGGTATTTAAACATTTCAAAACAATTCCTTATCTTTCTTTTGTTTCTTTTTCACACATTTTCTCTCTCTAGCCCTAGCTGTTCTCGCCATTTCAGCCTCTTACAAAGTTTCAGAGCTTTTTACAAGAATACTTTCTACCCTCCTTCTTCCAGGTAACATTATTTGTCATTCTCTCACACTTTCCTCCATTTTTGTACTGAGTTTTCTATGATTTCATCCATAGTTAGTTGATTCTCTTTTTTCGGTGGGTTTTCAATCGCTTAGGGCTACATATCCACCATTGATTGGTGGTTTTAGGGCTAGATATTGATGGCTAGGCCCGTTTGTGTCCATTCTCAAGTGTTTCATGGTGGTTCTAGGTCAAATCTTAATCTTTTTAAACTTTTCCGTCACACTTCGATCATCCCTTCCAGCATGTTCCATACTTACAGTTCCTCTTGTTCTTAGTTGTTTTTCCATAAAATGTTCCATTTCTTCTGGTTTAATCTTGTGATCAACTTAGTTAATTATTTGACTTGTTTGAGAGTTGACTAGAAAATCTTTAAGTCTAGCGTCATCCTCTTAATGCTTCAAAGTCTTTATAAATTGGTCGAGGAGTTTCCAACTTTGAGAAAGAGGTGCTTTGGAGAGATTAGGAGTGTAGAAGAGGAGAACGAGTCTAGACATAGGGCCGACCCTATCTCGGTACGACCCATTTTTCCAATTCCATTAGCCATAATTCTGCCTTCACCATCAGAGCCTTTTGCTTCGTCTTATTTTCAAGCCAAGAGTTAGAGCCAAGAAGAAGTCAGGTATAATCAAACAAGAGCATTATCCTCTTTCGGTGCCGGGACCTCTGGAAGAGATGACCCCTCAAACCTTAACCCCCGCGCACAAGCCGAGAGAACAGTTAACCCTAAAGCTCTCCTTGTGACTACTATGTCCCCCTTTGAATTTCAAGCCACTTTTTCAGATTGTCCCTCACCATTTGTCAATGATGAGAGATATGGAGATGGGGACAAGGGACGTGAGGTCATGGGTAGTGTGGCCGAGGATGAGAATGAGAGTTCAGATGTTGAGGAAGTGGTTAACACCTCAACTACCTCATCTTACATCTCGTCTATCAGGGATCATGATCTCTTACTATGGAGACACTCATTTGGTGTCATACCCAATGTCACTATGAGGATCCCTGATGAGGATGAGAAGGTCTTACAGGGATGAGAGGGAGAGATTGCTATTTATGAGGAGATGTTTAGGGTCAGCCTCAGGTTACCTCTTCATCCTACCATTATTTCCATACTCTCTGCCCTTGGGGTTGCTCCTACCCAACTTCCTCCAAACTCATGGAGGATGATCCTCGTCTACATTTCCCTCTGGAAGAAGACATTCACTGATGAGCCCTCAGCCAATCTGTTCCTGTCCTATTACAACATAACCTCCTCTTCCAAATAACCTGGGTACTTCCATCTAGGGGCTAGGAGGACTGAAAAGAAAATTATTCACATTGCCTAAACTTTAAACCATTACTGGAAGAAGAGATTTTTCTTTGTCTCTAGGGACTGGGAATTCCCTGCCGAGGTTGAACCTTTAGAAGAGAGCCCGAAGGTCCCTCCAGTATGGTCCAACCTTTCCATGAATGCAAGGTTAAACCATGGACTTAAATTAGATAAGGAAATTATAGATGAATATCTAAGGGAGAATAGGAAGGATGGTGCACTTCCCCAATTTGAACATTTAATGACCCCAAAGCTCCTTAGGGAATCTGGTCTGAGGGTTGACCCCTTGACATAATATGTGAGTTATTTATTTTCTTAATTTTCTTCCAAATATTCCCTCATTATTATTACTTGTATCTGACATGTCACCTTACTTTTGCAGGTCGTCCTTCAAACATATCTGACCAACTTTAGGAAATGACTTCCCCTATCTTATTGGCTGGTCTTAGCAAGAAAAAGGGCAAGCAGCCTCAGCAAACCCAAAAGAAAACAACAATTGTGGGGCTAATCGCCGTTGGGCAAACCACCGAGACTTCCCATAAAAGGAAGGAGTTATAAGCCCATATTGGCACTCGACCTGATGTTCGTACACGGGCAAGGGTGGAGGTCCCATAAATAAACACTGTGGGAACGAGTTCTTCCTCATCCTTTGGTGCCTTCTGGTTGGCCAATCTGAGCAATCTAAAGGCTGACCCTACCTCTCTGATCACTAACATGAAAGCTACTAAGGTTTCCATGTTCTCAGCTCCATCCACTTCAGACTACAAATTCTTAGACAAGATTCCCCCAACCAAAGTCTATGATTTTGGTCTTCACACTCTGGCTCAAGTATTTCTCTCATCCCTTTAATTTTGATTCACCAATACTTTATTAATTGTACCCTCGTCTCCTCATTATGAGCTTTACTCTTGTGTTTTGTAGTCTTTCTGCTCCTTTACCTCTTCCACCAAGTGGATGACTGCGAACCAACAGATGTTTTATGAGGCCTAGAGAGCTATTCAAAGTGAGGTCGACTTGAAGACTGAGCTGGAAAATTTTAATATCGAGATTGAGAATATGAAGGCCGAGCATTCGAGGGTTATTGGTGAGCTTATAAAAGAGCATGCTTAGCAGCAAAATCTCAAGGATGACCTCTTTATAGCTAGACGCTTTGACCAATCAGGGTGCCCAGTTGAAGTCAGATCTTGCTGCAGCTATTCGAAGGGCTGAGACTGATGCTATTGAGGCTTACAAACTCTTTGATCAATTCCAAGGCTTCGACCTTGAATACTTGGAGAGGGGAATCAATACGGCCTATCGATCGGTCATCTTGAAGTTTGCTAACGCAGTGTTATCTATTCATCCTTCTCTAGAGGTTGCAGAGTTGGACGACCCCTTGATGGCCGAGGCTCTATCCCAAGTGGATTCTTAAGTGAATGTTGAAGGTACTGGGACGTCTGAGGCTCGACCTTCTACTATTGTTGTCGACGGTACCCGACAACGTTAGGGCTCTATCCTCTAATCCAACTTTTTTGGGTGGCCGTATGTGGCCTATACCCTCTTCTTGTGATTTTTTTTACTTTTTTTTGAACATGTATTATACTCTTCATATTTTAAATGCAAATGCCTTTCCTCTCCATTTTTGTTTTTATCTGCCATGTTCGTAATGACTTTCACTAAACATCTTCCAAATTAATTGAAGTCCTCCCTCATCTTTCTTGGGAGTGAATGGAGGGTCATCCCTACCATTCACCCTCATCCCAGCCGATGGAGAGAGCCCACGAAATTAATGGTGTTTTTAGCAAAAGCCCTCCCTCGTATTTATTGGGAGTGAATGGAGGGTCGTCCCTACCATTCACCCTCATCCTAGTTGAGGGAGAGAGTCCACAAAATTAATGTTTTTTGTAGCACAAGTCCTCCCTCGTATTTCTTTGGAGTGAATGGAGGGTCGTCCCGACCATTCACCCTCATCCTAGTTGAGGGAGAGGATCGAATGTTATTGACAATATATGGATGAGGTTATCCCCGTCCATCCTGTCGTATCACTGAAGAACATTTAAGCCTACTTCACCACGAACGATGTTCTATAGCTTAACATGAGTTATCACAACAAATATCTATATTAATGAACAACATGATGATTGATCAATAAGCGATTCTCATTCATATTCCAATCATGTGCTTTGCAACACATACATTCATTACAAATAGGAAACAAATATGATAATAGCTACAATTTCATTGGTAATATTTCTTCAAATGATCTATGTTATCGGGTTTGAAAAGGGTTCTCGTTCAAGATTTTCTAGCCTATAGTTTCCTGGGACAACTTCATTGGTGACACTGTATGGGCCATGACAGTTTGGACGAAGCTTGTTAGGTTTTTTCCATGTATTTTTTAGGACTAGGTCCCCCATAGCTACCGGCATTTCCTTTACCCTTTGCTTATAAAACCTAACTATCCTCTGCTAGTACGCTCCTTGTCTTATCTCAGCATCTTCTCTTCTCTTCTCAATCAAGTCAATATCAAGCCTATTTTCTTTCATATTTCTGTAATACCCCGTATTTTTATGACTTTTAATTTTGGGTATTTATTAAATTTATTTTGGGGATTTATTAAATTTAATTAGAGATATTAATTTAATATTAACTCGGAAAATTATTTAAATACTTACTAGCGTGATGAGAGTTAGTAATTATTGGAATTTTGTTGTACATTACTTTATGGGTAAAGTAAGTGGTGTAATTGAATTTAGTAAAATTATCATGAGAATCTGATTTGATAATTTTGGAAATTTATCGTGATGCGCTTGTGTCGTGTCGGGATAAAATTCGAATTATTAAAAGTGAATAAATTTTAAGTCACCCGTATGGTCATTTTGAGTGCGTCAATGTGTCCAGAAGGGTCGAGATAGTCAAAATAATGTACCCGAGAGTTTAGTTTGGGTCTCGGGGTGTTTTTAGGCCTAATTAACATCCCGGGAGACCGTTTTATACATTTCGTATTTTGGGCATGGAAACCCACGAATTTCTAAGGCTTTATGAGATGTTAGGGATTGTCTTCTAGGGTTAGCATAACCAAGAACAAAATATTGCCATTGGAGAGGAAGAGGAGAAGCTTTCTAAGGATTTCTAGGCCTAGAACACCACCGTTGGCACTGCCATCGCCGCAAAACTTTAGATCGCGCAACGAGGATCACAACCACACGAATATTTTCCACAAATTTGAGCCAAATATTTCCAGGCAAGTATCTATCTTGCTATAATTCAGTTAATGCTTCAATGATGTTAGTCTAGGGTTGATTATGACTAGTTTTTATGAAAGAAATCATGTATCGGAGACTCTAATTTGCATGTTGTAGAGGTAAAAGACATATTCTGGAAATCAAATTCACATGTAGAGGTTGAACCACGAATTTGCATTAAGTTAGGAGTATAAAATTTGGGAAAGGAATGGGAAGAAACTAAACAAAGAAAATATTAGGGTTCTTGATATTTTTATGGTTTGTGGCCCTTTTAATTCGTTATACTGGATGAAAATTTTCATGTCTTACGTAGAATATCAATTGTTTGGGGATATAACACTTGTAGTATAAATTGTTGGGAGTTTGGAAGTCAAATATGTTGGTTTGTATAATTTTGGAAGAAGATTCCCGTAATTGGTATTTTTGCAGTTTCGCTATAACTGCTTGATCGATCAACCTAAGAGCATCGATCGATCGATCGATTGAGCCCCTGCCGTATATCGATCGACCCCTCCTAGCAGACTCATACTTCCCTTTTTAAATGGTTATTTTCAATTTAAATGAGCAGTAATCTTTTGACATCCTTATTACAACATCTTGGGAGATTAAGAGGACCAGTAGGACCTGATAAAAATGGAGCATCTCATGTAAGACTAAATAAGGGTTAATGGGGAATAAATTACACTTAAGAAATAGTGGGAACATGTGTTTAATGGGTGAGACTCGTAAGGAAGTTACGTTGTAAAACAAAAGAGTACCTACTAAAATTACACTTGGGGAGATAGGAATTCACGAGTGTTACATAGTAAGTTGGAATAATCCCATAAATAAGAATAAAAAGATACAAACCGTTATACAGGATAATCTAGTAATGTGCAATAAGAATAAATATCATAAGTATGGGTCGTGGGTGTACCTAAACTAGAATTGGGAATAGTAGTGTACATATATGAATATGATTGTGCATATACTATATACATGTAAAACTCATGCCCGTGCTACTTTCTATCACTGAGGTTACCGCGCTGGGATAGTCTTATCCCGATGGGACCTTTTTGGGGGATATTGACTTGTACCCTAGAACATAGGAATCCTTGGTACAGGCTATCCGATCGATAGTCAGATGGTCCTAAGAGACGTGAGGGTATGTGCTGACCTCTTAGTGACTTGGAACTAAGCTTCGCCTCCATTTGTATGTGTTTTGTGTTAATACAGTTCGAGAGTGATTTCGAACTAGTATTTCCCTTAGTACGAGTGATACGGGGACTTGATAGCAGAGTATTCCAGCACCATAAATTTTATGTGGGGTGCCGATAGTATCTATATATTATATGAGTGATTAATATATATATATATATATATATACAAACTTAAAATATGGGAACTATCTACTGTGACTAAAGGTAGGTAAGTAATGAATAATTATTTGAACTTTGATATAAGTGTTTGAAAAGTTTGAGGCAATGCCGAGAAACTTTACAATCAAATGAGGCTTATGTGAGAACTTTGCTTTTAAAAATTTGTTTCCTTAACACTAGAAATTGTCGGCTTGAAAACCTTGCGAGTAACTTAAGATAAGCTAAACTGTTGGGATTAGTAGTGCGGTAGGTGTGAACATTTGAAGAGAGGTGAGAATTTCTCAAGAGAGTGATGCACACTAATATGATTGTTGTATTAGCCGGTAAGCATTTTAAATACTTGCTAAACTAAATTTTAAAATGTTTTACAATCGCGCTCTGACCCATTTCTTATTTTCTCTTCTCTGTTGTATATATATGTATATATTACAGGTGCCCAGCCATAGGGGCATCTTGCATAGGATCCATTGGAAGGAACGTGCTGCAGTTTAGGTGGGAGTTGCAGGCCTTTTTCTTAGACGACCTCATTATTGATACCACTTCTAGTGCTATTTCATCTAGTTAGGCATGTGTCGCCCTATTTCCATTATTCAGTTGGTTTTATCATAGATTGGGATTTGTTTGTTTCCAGTATTTATACTTTGGAATTGTTTCTGTCAAGATGTTTTTCATTTAAATTTTTAATGTTGGAATTATTTAGTTGAATGCTTAAATTGCTTGGATTATATATTCTCGTCTAATTGTTGTGTGATTTTTAAACCATGGATTACGAAAGGTTTTAAATATTGGTTTTAAATAAAATTTAGAAACTGATGTCTATAAATGGTTTTGCCACTTAGCTTAATTATTTAGGGTGTTTAAATTGAAAAGTTATTTTGCGATAGTAATGCTAAGAATTAACCAACCATTCACCTTGGTTATAATTTAATAAATAACTGATCACCCGATATTTAATTAGGCGGGGAGTCACAGGTGGCAGTAGAGCCTCAAGTTCTAGTGTCCTTTAGGATTTGTACAACTTATTTCTCTTTCATCTTAGCGTTCTTGCTATAGAGCCCTATTTTTAGGATTGTTGTATTCTTGCTTTTACGATTACGTCTTCAGCTATTTGAGATTTAATAATAACTGTAGACTAATAAAATTTCTTTACGTTTCAGATGCCTCCGAGACGCGTACCTAGGGATAGGCATGCCCAAGCTGAGCAGCCAGCAGCTGCGGCTCAGGGAAAGATGAACGCAATCGAGGTAGCCGCTATCGTTACTCAGGCGGTGAATGTCGTGCTAACGGTAGTGCAACAGGCTCCACCTCAGGTTCAGGCACTGGCGTCAGTACCGACACAGCTTCCTTCTTCATGGGAGCGAGTTAGGGCCCTTCAGAAGGCGCATCCCCTGGAGTTTACCGGCAGTTCAGATATCATTGTAGCCATCCAATGGAAGAAATATATCGAGAGGCATCTGCGCATGTACAAGTGAATGGACGTGCAAAAACAACTGTTGGCGTCCTTCAAGCTAGTGGGAGCCGCTTTGCATTGCTGAGAATCCACCACCACCTTGGAGGAGAGGGATATTATCACTATTAAGTTATTTTGGGCACGGTTTGACAGCAAATACTTTCCATCCGTCGTGCAGATTGAGATGAGGTGGAAGTTACTGAATCTGAAATAGGAAAATTCAACTGTTACCGAGTACGAAGAGGAGTTCACAAGACTTCTCACTATAGTGCCAGATGAGGCACCCACTGAGGGGAAAAAGATACTGTTGTTTGTGGATGGGTTGGCTTGGAGGATTCGTCAACACCTCATAGTCAATCTGTCACTGAGTACCTACACAGACGTACTCAACGCTTCTTTGTTACATTGCCAGGATCATCGCTTCCATCTGCAGGGAAGCAAGAGGGCAGGACAGGGGGTAGTGGTACTAGGGGAGCACCGACATCCCAGGGCAGACTCATCAGCATTAACAAAGTTTCCATCAGGGGGACCTGCCAAGCGGTTCCGATCAGGTGACTCCAGGAAGGGAGTTAGGGGATTTAGGCAGGGCCAGCAGGGTCAGTCTAAACAGTAGGGCTAGAAAGGCCAATATCGTCAGCCGAAAAGTCAGCAGCAGGGCCATCAGGGCCAACAACATTTTCAGTAGGGCCAGCAGGGCCAATGGCGTGGTGGTAACGGCCAGCAGGGGCCTTAATCAGTAGGGACAGAAGGGAGGAAATTTCTGTGGCTGATACTTCGGGTGTGGTAAGAATGTCCATAGGTGCCATGATTATCCAGAGGGAGATAGGGCCCCACAGCAGTAGGGTGCTCGTAATGAACCACAGAGGCCACTTTTTCCATCCGCCCTCCCAGCACCAGCCCTACCAGCAGCTCCAGTGCAGCAGGGGCAGTTACAGTACAGACGTGTCTATAACGTCGATCAGGTAGCAGCTCCTCAGGCGCTACCCATGATTGAGGGTACGTTTACTATCCATGGTACTATGGGTTGGGTTTTATTTGATACTGGGACGACACACTATTTTATGACTACTAATTTTACGAAGGCCTTAGGGTTATTAGCCACAACAGAGAGCACTGTGACATGCGCAGACTCACCACTGGGGAATGGATCATTAATTTTCTTTATATGTCGAGGTGTGGGAGAAGAGATTATTAGCTTAATCTTACCAGCATACATGTTAGTCTTAGATATGCATGAGCACGATGTTATTATTGGTATGGATTGGCTCGTAGCGTACAGAGTCATAATAGATTGTTTCGGTGGGAGTATTGTCTTTGCCATTCCGGGGAAGGATATGTTTGTAGTGTCAATGCATCGCCCAGAGGGAGGCTATACCGCTCATTTGTATTACATAGAGGAAGATACCTCTAAGGAGGTCGTGATTCCCTTAGACTCGATCCTAGTCGTTCACGAGTATTCTGATGTATTTGTGGAGATACCAGGCCTACCCCCCAGTCGAGAAATAGATTTTGTCATAGATTTGTTACCGGATACTCAACCAATAGCACGCGCTCCATACCGTATGGCTCTGACAAAAATGCGAGAGTTAGAGATTAGATAGAGCAACTATTAGGTCAGGGCTTCATTCGTAGGAGTATCTCACCTTGGGGTGCTCCAATTTTGTTTGTGAAGAAGAGATATGGTTCACTGAGGCTATGTGTGGGCTACCGGTAGCTGAACAAGGTCACGATACGGAACAAATATCCGTTGCCTCGAATCGATGATCTGTTCGACCAGCTAAGGGGACCAACTTTCTTCTTGAAGATAGATTTGAGGTCAGGATACCATCAGCTACGTATTAGGGAGAAGGATGTTTCGAAGACTGCTTTCTTGATGAGATATGGCTCCTATGAGTTCAGAGTGATGCTATTTGGACTCACAAATGCTCCAGCCGTATTCATGGACATGATGAACCGAGTATTCAGAGAGTTCTTGGATTAGTTTGTTATCGTCTTCATAGATGACATCTAGATATATTCACACACTGAGGAAGAGAGTGCTAAGCACTTGAGGTAGGTTCTTCAGAATTTATAAGAGCATTAGTTGTATGCTAAGTACGAGAAGTAATGATTCTGGTTATGGGAAGTGCAATTCTTGGGACATGTTGTTTATAAACTGGGGATAGCGGTTGACCCGAGTAAAGTGTTAGTAGTGAGGGAGTGGGGACAACCCACGACAACGACGGGAGTGCGTAGTTTATTGGGGTTAGCCGGGTACTACAGGATATTCATTCGAGGGTTCTCCAAGATAGCGAGTCCATTAACGAACCTAACTCGAAGGGGGTACCATATGTTAGGGACGATACTTGTCAATTGGCTATCTATGAGCTGCAAGACAAGCTAACTTCGGCACCAGTCCTTAATTTACCCAAGACGGGCATGGATTATCTGGTTTACACCGTTGCCTCCTTACAGGGACTCGAGGGAGTACTTCATCAGGAAGAGAAGGCTATAGCTTTTTCCTCCCGCAAGCTTAAGCCGCACGAGAGGAATTACCCCACTCACGACCTGGAGTTAGCAGCGGTTGTCTTCGCATTGAGGATATGGAGACACTATTTATTTGGGGAGAAATTCCTCTTGCTCATAGACCACAAGTCACTGCAGTACCTGTTCACTCAGCGAAAAGTGAATATGCGTCAGTGCAGGTGGTTAGAATTTGTGAAAGACTATCAGTTCAACATACAGTACCATTCGGGGAAGGCCAATGTAGTTGCTGATGCGTTAAGCCATAGACCGGTAGACGATGTCGCGGATGTCTGGAAAGAAAAGTGGCAAGAGTTGGGTCACCGGGATGCGGTAGTCCATTCCTATATATCTGTCATGACAGTGACACCCGAGATTGTTACGAGGGTAATACAGGCACAGACATCAAGCTCATTTTGCCAAGAGAAAATTATACGACTTTTAGCCGAGGGTGCTGAGTCCTATTCAATTAGTTTTGATGGAGGTTTGCGGTTTAATGGGAGATTGGTGGTCCCAGAAGGAGTAGACTTACGTCATGCAGTGATGACCCAGTCTCAGGGGTCCCGATTTGTGGTGCATTCCAGGGGAGATAAGATGTAACAGTATATGAGACGGCAATACTGGTGGAGTGGGATGAAGAAGGACATTGATGAGTTCGTGTCCAAGTGTTCTACTTACCAGATGGTAAAGGTGGACCACTAGAAACCGTCAGGGTTGCTTCAGCCATTGGAAATACCAATGTGGAAGTGGGAAAGTATTTCCATGGATTTTATTACTGGGTTGCTTTTATCACAGTAGGTCCATGACTCCATCTGGTTGATTGTGGACCATTTGACCAAGGTAGCTCATTTTCTGCTAGTACGGATAGACTATACCACGAGCCAGTATGCTCAATTGTTCAATGCTGAGATTGTTAGACTACATGGGGTGCCCTTGGATATTGTGTCAGATAGAGACAAGATTTTCGTGTCATATTTCTGGGAGAGTTTTCAGGAGGCCATGGGTACAGAGTTGAGGTTGAGTTTAGCTTATCACCCAGAGACAGATGGACAAATAGAGCATACCAACCAGATGTTGGAAGATATGCTATGCATGTGTGTCCTTAATTTTGAAGGAGGTTGGGAGCCACATCTACTTCTGGTGGAGTTTTCTTATAATAACTCTTATTAGTTCACGATCGTTATGGCTCCATTTGAGGCATTGTATGGAAGGCCTTGTTGTACCCCAAATTGTTGGCTAGAGGTGGGGGACAATAAGTTTCTCGGACCAGAGGTAATTCAGGAAACCTCTGCTAGGATTTAAATTATCAGGAGTCGCATTTGGGTAGCCCAGGACAGACAGAAAAGCTATGCCGATGCAAAATGGTTCTTCTGAGAAATTAATGTGGGGGACTAAGTATTACTACGTGTATCTCCTATGAAAGGAGTGATGAGGTTTGGGAAGAAAGGGAAACTGGCCCCGAGGTACGTGGGACCATTTCCGATTATCGAGAGGATTCGGCCGGTAGCATACAGGTTGGGGTTGCCAGAACATTTACACCGCATTCACGATGTATTTCACATCTCGTTATTAAGATGATACCATCGGGATGACATGGCCCACACCCATATTGCAATTGAGGAGATTGACTTATAGCCTGATAGCTCTTATGAGGAGAGGCGAGTTCCTATTCTAGACAATAGTTGAAGGAGACTAAGATCAAAAGTAGTACCACTTGTATAAGTCCAGTGGGAGCATCATAATGTGGAGGAATCGACTTGGGAGCATGAGGCTGACATGCGTGAGAATTACCCAGAGTTATTCTTACCAGGTACACCTTACTTTTTGATTTTCGGGATGAAATTCCATTATTAGGGGGAAGTATGTAATACCCTGTGTTGATACCAAATTTAATCTGATGACGTGGACCATTCACTTAAAGACATGTCTCATGAACAATTTTAGCGAACAACATACTGTCACCGAGCTACTCAAGCCCCCCGAGCAACTCAATTATACCGAGCAACTTAGGCGCCTCGAGGAACTTAAGGTCCCGAGCAACTCAGGGGCCCCGAGCAACTCAAGCATGCCGAGCATCTTAGGCAGTTCGAGCAGCTTAAGAGGTCCGAGCTACTTAGCGTACAGAGCATCCAAATGAAGAGAATCAAAGAGACGACTGTGCAATAAATTCTCATTATTATCATACATATTTATATATCTACTAGATAACAGCGCATTGTCCTTTCACATGTACAACCTCAAGGCTATAAATACATTGTAACCTCCTCATTAGAAGGGGACGCTGGGATCTCTTGGTAAACCACTTATCGAGAATTCTAGTCAAACAGTCAGAAATATGGAAAGAGTGGACGTAGGCCATTCTTATACGGCTGAACCACTTTAAAAATCTTTTGTCTTATTTATTTTATCTGTGATTGATAAATTAGAGATAATCTAATTTTTTACATCAACAGATTGGCGCCGTCTGTGGGAACGATTTAACTTATCGTTTTTCACCAAAACAACTCATCATGTATGGCTGATAATCCTAAATCCAGTAATCGAAACACTGGGGCTCCTCCAAACTTTTCAGCTCCCCCAAATGTTCAAGATCTGGCCGGTATAATGGTTAATCTGGCTCAAAGCCAAACGACCATGCAAGAAATCATGCGTCAACTTATACAAACTGTTCAAGGAGGAGTGCCGAATCAATCAGGACAGCGAAGTGTCCAAATAATACCCTCCTACACTCTTCATAAACTAGGCAAATTCTATTCCTAGAGGAATCTTAATCTAGACACACCGAATCATACCGTACTGAGAGATCTAATGATCCTTCTTATCGACCTGGTCAAACGTCATCAGTACGAGCTACAGATTCTCAACGAAACATCACTCTATCTCCCAAAAGGACTAGTCCTCTAAAAAGGTTGAGTATAGTCTCTCATTTTAATCATTTGGGACCTAGGAGGAATAGAAGTCCTCCTAGGATTGTGTCGAGGAATTCTCCATGACCATCCGATCTAAGGGAAGGCTCAGCCCAATCACGACCAACTGCTCGTAATGAAAGATCCCAAGAGGCAAATTCAACACGATCAGGTGCTCGAACCAATAGGCCCGAGGAAATAAACGACGCATGGAAAGGCTCTATTCAAAGGTTAGAAGACAGATTAGGAGAAATGGCTAAGGCAAAAAATCCTCTACAAATAACTTTTGTCCAAGGGACACTTTTCGTGCAAACAATTGTGGTTTTTCCCACACCATCAAAATTCAAAGCCCCTGTGGTGATGCCTAAGTATGATGGAAAAACTGACCCTGTCCTTCATATAGAACAATACCAAGCTGCTGCTGATATCTATGCAGTTCCAGATGAGATGAGATGCAGGGCATTTTCAGGAACTCTTATCGGATTAGCCCAAACTGAGTACAACAACCTTCCTCGGGGGAAGATCGCGACTTTCTTTCAACTGGCAGAGCTCTTTATTGGGAACTTCTATTTTGGAGCAAAAGCCATCAAACAAGTAGCACACTTATTGAATGTTAGACAGAAGACAGGTGAAAGCACCAGGGATTATATTACTCATTTTAATAACAAGAAACTTGATGTAATTGATTACGAGGAGAAAACAACAATTGCTGCTCTGATGAGTGGACTGTTGCCAGATAAATTGTACTACACTTTAGCTAAAGATCCGCCTAGGACCATGGCTGAATTGATGGCAAAAGCAGCCAAAATCATGAATGTGGAGGAAGCTTTGGCTGTGAAGAAGAATACAGACACTAAGGAGACCAAGGTCGAGGCTGATAGGACTAAAAAGATGGAGCAGAAGAATAATGGTGGCAATAAGCAATCGAAAGCAAAGCAAGCATTGGAACAGTTGAAGAAACTTGGAAATTATACTCCTTTAAAGGTACATATAAATCATATTCTGGAAGAGATCAAGAACAGCAAGGAGCTGAACTGGCCAAAAAAAATGAAGGCAGATCCTGACAAGAGGAATAGGCCCAAATATTGCGAGTTCCATAAAGATCATGGTCACACGACCAAAAATTGCATAGATCTACAGAATGAAATTGAAGCACTCATCAGACGAGGAAAGCTAGCTAAGTATGTTGATCACAGAAATGGTGGAAAGGACAAGGACCGAGCAAGGCAAAGGTCTAAATCTCCTCGTCGAGCAAATGAAGACAAGAAGAGAAGTCACGAAAAAGATCCAGAAGATGACCAAGATGATCCCGATCTCCCCAAAAAACCAAGGCAACCAGAATGTGAGGTATTTTCAATCCATTTTGGATCACTTGAATGTAATGTTATTACAGGTGGAGATGCAGGAGGTGGAGATCTAACTGCGAAAAGAAAATCTTTCCTCAATGATGCTCAAGCTTGCTCGTATATTCAGGGAATAAATATGGCTGAAGATGATCGTCCGAGGAAGCTGAATAAAGACAAATTGGTCATTGGTTTCTCTAAGAACGATCTAGAAGGAGTACTATAACCTCATGATGACCCATTAGTGATCAAGATGAGGATGAAGGAAGTGGTGATTTCACGAGTACTGGTGGATAATTGTAGCTCGGCAGATATCATGTTCTATCCATGTTTTGATAGTTTGAATCTGAAGCTTGCCCAGGTGGAGCCATATCATAGGCCTCTCCTTGGTTTTACTGGCGAGAAGGTTTTTCCACTTGGGACGATCAAGTTGGATATGCTTATCGGTACATGGCCTGCTTGTCGAATAAAAAGAGTGCGCTTTTTTGTAATGGATAAAAATGTCCAATTAGCTTACAATATTATCATGGGAAGGGCAGGTCTGAAAAAGTTTGAGGCAGTACCATCTACTGTACATCAATGTTTAAAATTCCCAACCAATTTTGGAGTGGGAGTTGTGAAAGGTGAACAGAAAGTATCTCGGGAATGCTACTATTCATCTATCGAGTAGGAGGAACATGAAGAATCCAGGAAGAAGACTATTACCTATAAAGTAGATGAAATAGAAGATGCAGAGATTGAAACGCTAGACCCTAGAGACGAGTCTCAGCTCATAAAGGGACAGGTCATAGAGGGTGCTGAAAATATCATTCTGGATGATAAGCATCCAAAATGAACAACTCAAATTGGTGCATCACTGGAGGTATCAATAAAATAGGAATTAATAGCATTTCTAAGGCGACGAAAGCAGACCTTTGCATGGAGTCATGAAGACATGCCAGGGATAGATCCGAATTTCTTGTGTCACGAGCTCAATGTGAACAAGGAAATCAAGCCAATAAAACAGTGAAGAAGAGTGTTCAGTCCTGAGAAGAACCAATCTATACAGGAAGAAGTGGAGAAATTACAAAAATCCTCTTTTATTGAAGATGTCAAATATCCTAATTGGATAGAAAATTTGATGATGGTGAAGAAGAAAAATAACAAGTAGAGGATGTGTGTAGACTTCACCGATGTCAATAAGACATGCCCAAAGGATCATTTTCCTTTACCCCGAATCGATCAACTAGTGGATGCAACCTCGGGGCATGAATTATTGAGTTTCATGGATGCTTATTCTGGTTACAACCAGATTAAGATGAAGCCTAATGACAGGGAGAGCACCTCTTTTATCACCCCAGGGGAACTTATTGTTATAATGTTATTACTTTTGGACTTAAAAATGAAGATGGAACATATCAGCGGCTGATGAATAAGGTGTTCGCAGAGCAAATCATCCATAACATGGAGGTTTATGTTGATGAAGAGAAAGAAATCTGTCGATCATCTAGTTGACTAAGGTCATACCTTTGATCAACTAAAGAAATATCAATTGAAGTTTAATCCCACCAAATGCATATTCGGAGTATGAGAAGGAATGTTTCTCGAATATATTGTTAACCAACAAGTAATTGAAGCGAACCCTGAAAAGATCAAGGCTCTATTGGGGCTATGATCTCCAACAACGAAGAAGGAAGTGCAAAGTCTCACAGGGCGAGTTGCAGCACTTAATAGATTCGTGTCACGAGCAACTGATAGATGTCTCCCATTCTTCAAAACACTTTGAAAAACGTTTGAGTGGAATGATGAATGCGAAGAGGCCTTTCAAGAGTTGAAGAAGTATCAGGGGACACCTCCACCATTATCTAGACCAGTGATGGGAGAAAGACTATACTTGTACTTGGCAGTTTCAAAAAATGTAGTGAGTTTGGCATTGATAAGAGTGAAAGACAGAGTACAAAAAGTAGTCTATTACACCAGTAAGCCTTTCCGAGGAGGCAAAATTAGATATCCCAGGCTAGAAAAGTTGGCACTAGCACTGATGGAAGCATGTAGAAGAATGAGGCCATACTTCCAAGCCCATACTATAGTGGTGTATACCGATATGCCACTAAGGTAAGATTTTCATAAGCCGGATAAATCTAGAAGATTAATGTATTGGGCAGTGGAACTTGGTGAATATGATATAATTTATGAGCCTAGATCGTCACTCAAAGGGTAGGCAGTAGCAGACTTTATCACAGAGTTCACTCGAGAAAATGCTTCCGAAGAACATGAGTTGAACACAGACCAACCTGTGGATGTTACAGGATCATCAAATTTAAACCCTGACCAACTTACGTCGGTAAATGAGCAGCGAGATGTATTGGAGGAGGACAAAAGGAAGTATCAAATATTCCACCGAGGAACTCATTCTGATCAAGATTTTGATAATGATGTACCTATATGGAATTTGTATGTGGATGGATCTTCGTGCTCTACAGGAAGTGGAGCAGGAATTGTGTTAAACAGTCTGAATGAGATTGATGTGGAGTATGCTCTGCGCTTTCCATTTAAGGCTTCTAACAATGAGGCTGAATATGAAGTTATGATCGTGGGTCTAAGTCTAGCTTAAAACATGAAGGCAGAACAGGTCATTGTATTTAGTGATTCACAGTTAATAGTAAACCAAATTCTGGGGGTGTATGCAGCAAAAGGAGAATTAATGATCAAGTATCATGCGAAAGAAATGGAGGTTATATCGAGATTTACTGCAGTTCAGTTGACTAGAATGCCGAGATTGGAGAACGCAAGAGCAGATGAACTAGCTCGGTTGCCATCAGTCATACGCACCGAGCTACTAAGAACAATCCCAATAGAAATCCTGGTTGGTCGGAGCATAGACGAAGATCTAATGATGAACTTTATTGCCCTTGATTTGGTACCAACTTGGATGGACCCCATCAGGGCCTATATTGAAGAGGGGGCTTTGCCAACTGATAAACTCGCAACCAAGAAATTGAAGTTTAAAGATTCTCGTTATCTATTGATCAATGGCTTTTTATATAGACGAGGAATTATAGCAGGGTTACAAAGATGTGTCCTCCCCTCCGAAGTGAAAGATTTGATCGAAGAGGTCCATAAGGGTCTTGTGGGGCCCATGTAGCAGGTCAGACGCTTTTACGAAGAATAACAACGCAGGGGTATTACTGGCCGACGATGAGAGCTGATTGTACAGCTTATCCAAAGAAGTGTGATAAATGTCAATGCTTATCTTCTATCCGAAGAACTCCCCAAGCATTGTTAACACCCATCATGTCCCCCTGGCCATTCTCCATGTGGGGAATAGACTTGGTCGGGCCACTTCCAACGACCAGGGGAAGATTTAAATACCGTGTGGTTGCGGGGGATTATTTTATTAAATGGGTGGAAGTTGAGCCTCTCATTGATATGACATATGACAAAGTCTATCAATTCATTTGGAAGAATATTATCTGCAGATACGGTCTACCACATGCATTCATCACAGACTATGGAACCCAGTTTGATAACGAGGAGTTTGATGCGTATTGTCATCAATCCAATGTACTGAAGATCCACTCTGCACCACGCCATCCCCAAAGCAATAGGAAAACTTAGCTGACAAATAGAACGCGGCTGAATGGTTTGAAAAAATGACTAGATGATGCAAAAGGAATTTGGATTAACGAGCTACACTCTGTGCTGTGGGTTTATCGTACCACACCATAAACAGCAACAGGAGAGTCTCCATATATGCTGGCATTTGGGAGTGAGGCTGTCATACCTGATGAATTGGGTTTACCCACGCATATGGTGCTTAATTTCAATTCTCCTGTCAGTGATTTGATGAGAATATTAGACCTGGATATCCTCAGAGAGGTTAGAGAAGAAGCAGCAATCAGTAATGCATCGTATCAATAACAAACAGCTTTGTTCTATAACAAAACAGTGAAGAAATGTGATTTGAAGGAAGGGGATTATGTGCTGAAGAAAGTAATACAAAAGAATAACAAACTAGAAGCCAACTGGCATGGACCCTACAGAGTAACAGAAGTTGTTCGTCTAGGGACATACAAGATTGAAACATTGGAAGGAGTAGAATTCAAGAATGCTTGGAATGCAGAGCATCTACGCAAGTATTATCAGTAGTTGAAATTCCTATGTAATACAGTTTCTTCAGTATGAATAAAGTGTTGAATGTTTTACCCGGTTCTCTCTTTTTGTATCAAGTTCAGAACAATTACCACTACCTCTGGTTGGTTGACAAATAAATTTCCTCCAACTAATAATTACCACCAACTCCGGTTGGTCGAAAAATCAATTTCCTCCAACTCTGGTTGGTAGGGAACGCATTACCACCAACTCCAATCGGTCGGGAAAAATTTACTAACTCCGGTTGGTCGGCAAATCAATTACCACCAACTCCGGTTGGTTGGCAAATCAATTTCCTCCAACTCCGATTGGTTGGGAACCAATTTCCTATAACTCCGGTTGGTCGGGAACCAATTACCACCAACTTCGATTGGTCGACAAATCAATTTCCTCCAACTTCGATTGGTCAGGAACTAATTACCACCAACTCCGATTGGTCGTCAAATCAATTCCCTCCAACTCTGGCTGGTCGGGAACCATTTACCATCAACTCCGATTGGTTGGGAAATAATTACCACCAACTCCGGTTGTTCGGAAAATCAATTATCACTAACTCCGGTTGGTCGGTAAATCAAATACAATCAACTCCGGTTGGTTAAACTAAGCAGGAATATGGGATGCAAATCATTTCATTGCTTAGGCCCAAAGAGTGACAAGTCACTATAATCAAACAACAAATGGGACAAGTTCTATTATCCAAAAGCAAAATAAGAAGCAAACAAGGGTATTTTATGAACTATTTGGAATAAAATGGAATAGCAAAAGACTAAATTTCTTCATTCAAATCGAGTAGAATTACATATGATGTGAAAAATATACTTCATTACATAAAAAATCCTATTCTATTGGCTTTTTCCCTTCTTCCTTTGAAACAGGTTCTACCCCAGCAGGAGGATCATCTAATGCATAATGGGAATTGATAAAATTCACATCTTGCAGCATTCTAACATTCGTTACAGAAGGCCGCTCAAGAAAGTGCTATGGGTGAGATATCTCAAAGTTTGCATGCAGACTGTAATTGCCGAGATACTTAGAGATCAAACATTGAGGAATTGCTCGAGCAGGAATCCAAGTGATATCAAGCTTAAAAGGAGGCACAGGCAAATCAAGCACTCCAGGGTCATAATAATCCCATAAGTAATGACCCTACTTTAATTTTAGCACACACGGTGCATTCAGCCACCCTTGCTTGTACCCCTCGCTATTTTATTACTGGATCCGAGCATGAAGATGGTAAAGGGCTTCATTATACCCAGCCATCCAAAAATCTCTGGGTTGTTTATGAAATTGGTAAGTTAACCTCTCCAGTTGCTCGTGGAGATTCTTCACCAGAAGTTCTTTATTTTCCAAGGCAGAATTCTTGGTAGATAGTTGTTCGTTGAAGTTCAGAATCTTCTAAGACATTTCTACTAAGGCTTGGTTCTTCACCACTAACTGAAAGGCCTGATTTTCTAAAGCGGCCAGCGTTCTAGCTTCTTCAATAGAGACCTGACCACCCCTAGCTCATCCACGAGAAGAATATCGTGCTCGTCCGCGAGTAGATGAGGAGGATCCAGCCCTTTTCAAAGTTTCCAACTCATCTCGTAAGTTGGCATTTTCTACCTCTAAGAAAGAGAAACCTTGATCATTAACAGGAACCAAGGCTCCCGAGGAAGATGCGACATAATTAAGTTTTTTTATCTCTTCTTCAAAGGCAATCTTCTCCTGCTCCAACAGCTTGGAAATATGCCTGTGTTCTTCGATTTCAAGCTTTAGAACACTTTTTTTTTTCTCATAGGCAGAGATGAATTTGTCATACCCTTTGTCAGCACTCAATTACTGATATTTCTTCTCATATCCTTAATGCAAAAGTGTGGAGGACTCTTTTTACTGCAGCTGAAGTTCCTCGATCGTTCCTTGGAGATCTTGAATCATCTCATAGTAGGCCACATTGTTGGCAACTGCACGATCGAGCAAACACTTCGGGTATTGATAAGCTTCAACTACTCGATCAAAAACACCTGATCCAAGGATGGTAATTATTTAGGACTCATTAAGATCTTCATAACCAGCTTTAAAATAATCATTGCATTTCTTTATCAATTATGCGTCATGAGATGATAAAAGCTCCATCCTGGCCATAAACTAGCAAAGAGAAGAAATAAAAAGAATCAATAATGGTGCAGACAGAGCAAGTAAAAGAGAAGCTCAAGATGAACAACCAAAGTTAGGATTTTTATTTGATCATAAGAGACAATACAAAGTCTGAGGTTACATTCAACAGAACAACAAAATAAAGCCCGAGCAACTTTACACCTCCTCCTTGTTTCCTACGGCGTTCTCACAAGATTTCGAGGAAGGGACTGGTTGCTCGGAGGACAAGGGTAGGTGCTCGGCAGAAGTGCTGGTTAGTTGTAATTGCTCGAAAGGTTGAACAGCAGGAACAACATGGACCTCATCTCCAATAATCAAAGAAGATTCATCTGAAGCAGCTTCATCCTCTTCTTCTTCTCCAGGAGAGGGAGGAGTGCAATGAGTGTGCTGCTGGAATAATTTTCAATTCTCAGCAACTTTCAGCTCCTGCAAAGGTGCGACCCATCCATCCCTTAAATATTTAAGGCTGGCATACTCCATTTGAGAAGACATGGCAGCCAAGCCGTTGTTCCAGCCTTTATCCCAGCCAGCACTTAATGATTTTTTAACTGCCTTCTTCCTTTTTGTCTTATCCGAGGAGATCCTTTCCCTGAGGAGCTCCTCGACAGCCTTCAACTTCTCCACATCCATTTTCTGTTGCCCAACATCTTGAAGTTTAATAACTTCCTCTTCAGCAGACTTGAGCTTAACTTCTAGCTCCTTGTTGCTTTGTTCGAAGACTTTGTTGCTCTGCTCAGACTCCGTAAATTCCTTCTCCAAATCCTTGGTGGCACTCACAGCTTAATTTCTTTCTAGCTCAATGGACTTGAATTGCTTCTTCCAAGAAACCTTATCTTCCTCGTATTTTTGATGAGAATCTTTCAAAGATTGGGTCAGCCCAATAAAAGCTTCCTCTAGTCCTCTCGAGGAGCTTGAAGCCTTGATAGCTTCATCCTTCTTCAGAATGTTGTTAACACACATCAACAGCTGGAAAAAGAAATAACTTTGAGTTAATATATGAACATAATATTAGAGAGTGAAAGACTCAGGCTAACAAAACATACTGAGGCAATGTGTTGAGAAGACAGGGTAGTGATTTTCTCACGAGAAAGGGTATCTTCAATGCCTTTAACTTCTAGGACAGTCCAGGATCTTACCAAGACCACAACAGAGCTCGGGGGAATAAAAGTTGGAACACCACCTTCAACATTTGAAGGATGAGAGGCAGGTTCAGCAGGTCTCTCAGAATATCTTTACTTTAACCTCCTCAGAGGAGTAGGAACATTCTCAACTAAAGACATTGTCTTTGTTTGTGATATGACAATAACCTCGCTCGGAGGAGAGATAACAACATCCTTGCTCAGAGCCACATGGGGCTTCTCAATAACTTTCTTGACAACATCAGAAGGGGGTGTATCATGGTTCTTGTCCCTTCTTCTGGGACATCTTGCTTAATTTTCTTTGCCTCTACAGCAGTAGAGGCAGACTTATCAAAAAAGGCGGGAGCTATTCTTTTCTTCATTAGATCACTGATGGGAATGTTTGACTCAGAGGGAGATCCTTCCACACTAGTCTCAGAGACTGGTATATGGTCAAGGTTAACCACCACTGGAAGAGGATGAGCAGTGAAAGATGAAGTATAGCACTTGTAATGCAACAAATAAGAGGCGGATCTAATATGTTCCTCGGCAACAGATTGGTGCAAATCCCAGATAATTTTCAAATGCTTTAAATTAACGTCAGCTTCTTTTGGAGGTTTTCTTTTACTGTCAACTGTAACAAACAAAAACAAATGTTAGTGATACATATTATCAAACACAAAGAAAATAAGATTTTAAAAAATAAAAAAAACCTATTCCGCTGCCATAAAGGGGGCACCAGGGACCTTGATATACATTATCTCCATTTAATGGAGCGTGTTGCCAATTTTTCATAACAACCCCATGCTCAAAATAATCCTTATTGGCATCTGGAAGATTGACAACTGAAGCCCTATTCAAAAACCTAGTTTTTAAATAGAATGTGAAATCACTGACAACCCATCTATAGCAATACATGATCTCTAGAATCCCTAAATGGGTTCCATGGAGTTGATTCAAACTATTGCACGCCATTAACTATCCTCCAGGTATTTGGAGCTATTCTTGTAGGCACAACATCAAAATATTGGCAAAATTCCAAACATAGGGGGTTTGGCTAAAAATAAAAGCCACATTCGGCCACAAAAAGACTTGGGAACCAATGTCTCTCAACCAAAGAAAAATAATCAGAAGGTTAAGACAGTTCTTCCAAAATAACCCATGAAGGGATTAAAAATTCAGACCGAAACTTGTCCAGCGACTCAACAAGATAAACCATGATGAACAAAGTAAATAAAAGAAAGGGAAGGAAATCTAACATAGAGAAAGAGATCAGGTGACAATGAACGACGGAAAGAACGAAGGCACAAGACAGAGAGAAAATGAAGAGTTCAATGATACATATTTGAAAAGAGAAAGACAAAAGGATTTTTGCCGCGCTTAAATACTTTACCTCGGGAATAGAAAAAATAAATGACTACAAGGGAGGACGTTTGCGTATCCGGCAGCTAAAAGAAGAAACGGGGCATAAATATCGAAGCGGTCATGAAAATTCAAAATATTTATAAGGCCTGATACTGTGCACTCAAAAAGGAGTTATACACAACGAATGTTTTTCTAAAAACCATACAAACCAATAATCTATTCAGTTTTCAGGGAGAATGTTCCATACTTTTCTTCAACATCAAACTATGAAACATTGGGGGCTTCTGTTGATACCAAATTTAATCTGATGACGTGAAGCATTCACTTGAACACACATCTCATGAATAATTTCAACGAATAACATACTATCACCGAGCTACTCAAGCTCCCCGAGCAACTCAATCATACCGAGCAACTTAGGCACCTCGAGGAACTTAAGGCCCCGAGAAACTCAAGCATGTCGAGCAGCTTAGGGTGTCCGAGCAGCTTAAGCGGTCCGAGCTACTTACTGTACAGAGCCTTCAAATCAAGAGAATCAAAGAGACGACTGGGCATTAAATGCTCATTATTATCTTAGATAAGTATATATCTACTAGATAACAGCGCATTGTCCTTTCACATGTACATCCTCAAGGCTATAAATACATTGTAACCTCCTCATTAGAAGGGGACGATGGGATCTCTTGGTAAACCACTTATCGAGAATTCCAGTCAAACAGTCAGCAATACAGAAACACTAGACGTTGGCAATTCTTATATGGCTGAACCACTTTAAAAATCTTTTATCTTATTTATTTTATCTATGATTGATAAATTAGATATAATGTAATTTTTTACATCAACACCCCGTATTTTTATGACTTTTAATTTTGGGGATTTATTAAATTTATTTTGGGGATTTATAAAATTTAATTAGAGATATTAATTTAATATTAATCCGAAAAATTATTCAAATACTTACTAGAGTGATGAGAGTTTGTAATTATTGGAGTTTTTTTGTAAGTTACTTTATGTGTAAAGTAAGTGGTCTAATTGAATTTAGTAAAATTATCACGAGAATCTAATTTGATAATTTTGGAAATTTATCGGGATGCGCTTCTGTCGTGTGGGGATTAAATTCGAATTATTAAAAGTGAATAAATTATAAGTCACCCGTACAATCATTTTGAGTGCGTCAATGTGTCGGGAAGGGTCGAGATAGTCAAAATAATGTAATTTGATAATTTTGGAAATTTATCGGGATGCGCTTGTGTCGTGTCGGGATTAAATTCGAATTATTAAAAGTGAATAAATTATAAGTCACCCGTATGTTCATTTTGAGTGCATCAATGTGTCTAAAAGGGTCGAGATAGTCAAAATAATGTTCCCGGGGGTTTAGTTTGGGGCTCAGTGCATTTTTAGGCCTAATTAACATCCCGGGAGGGCATTTTAGACATTTCGTATGTTTGGGCATGGAAACCCACGAATTTCTAAGGATTTATCAGATGTTAGGGATTGTCTTATAGGTTTAGAATAACCAAGAACAAAAGACGTCCATTGGAGAGGAAGAGGAGAAGCTTTCCAAGGAGTTCAAGGCCAAGAACTCCACCGTTTGCACCGCCGTCACGGCCAAACTTTAGATCGCGCAAGGAGGATCAAAACAACACCAATCTTTTCCAAACATCTGAGCCAAATATTTCCAGGCAAGTATTTATCTTGCTCTAGTTTGGTTAATGCTTTAATGATGTTAGTCTAGGGGTGATTATGACTAGTTTTTATGACAGAAAGCATGTATGGGAGACTCTAATTTGCATGTTGTAGATGTAAAAGACATATTCTGGAAATCAAATTCACATGTAGAGGTTGAACCACGAATTTGCATTAAGTTAGGAGTATAAAATCTGGGAAAGGAATGGGAAGAAACTAAACAAAGCAAATATTAAGGTTCTTGATATTTTTATGGATTGTGGCCCCTTTAATTCGTTATACTGGATGAAAATTAGCATGTCTTATGTAGAATATCAATTGTTTGGGGATATAACACTTGTAGTATAAATTGTTGGGAGTTTGGAAGTCAAATATGTTGGTTTGGATAATTTTGGAAGAAGATTCCCGTAACTGGTATTTTTACAGTTTCGCCATAACTGCTTGATCGATCGATCGACCTAAGAGCATCGATCGATCGAGCCCCTGCCATAGATCGATCGACCCCTCCTAGAAGACTCATACATCCCTTTTTAAATGGTGAGTCTCAATTTAAATGACTAGTAATCTTTATCCATCATTATTACAACATCTTGGGAGCTTAAGAGGACCAGTAGGACTTGATAAAAATGGAGCATTTCATGTAAGACTAAATTAGGGTTAACGGGGAGTAAATTACACTTAAGAAATAGTGAGAACATGTGTTTAAAGGGTTAGAATCGTAAGGAAGTTACATTGTAAAATAAAAGAGTACCTACTAAAATTACACTTGGGGATATAGGAATTCACGAGTGTTACGTAGTAAGATGGAATAATCCCATAAATAAGAATAAAAAGAGACAAACCGTTAAACGGGATAATCTAGTAATGTGCAATAAGAATAAATATCATAATTATGGATCGTGGGTGTACCTAAACTAGAATTGGGAATAGTAGTATGTGACACCCTGACTAATTAAATACCGGGTAGCTACTCCTTTATTAAATCAATACAAAATGCCAAGTTGGTTCAGTTAATAGCATCACTGTCGAAAACATTTTTATGATTACTAACCACCTAGTATTTAAAAAGTGAGTTGCCAAATTTTAAATTAAATTTGATTAACATGCAATAAATGAATTATGAAAGAACAACCTAACCATTCACAAATAAGTCCCAATAGTGTAACCAACAAGTAATAAAGAGTCTGGAGGAAATACTCCTCACAACAATCCCACAACTGAAATAATAAAACAAGTCTGAATCTTGAATTAATTACATGCCAAAAGTCTGAATAACTGAAATATAAAATATCTCCAATAGAAATGGGCGACATGCCCGACAAATGATGAACACTGAATAGAGTCAAGACAAAAGAAGCGTCTAATAGCAAGGCCCTGTAACTTCCACAAACAGCTATAGCTCATCACCTGAATGTAAATCCTATGAATGGTGTCCTTGTGGCTGGGCACCTAAAAGGTTTTTACAAAAAAATAGATTTGAAAGCAAACGGGTCAGAGCCCGAAAGTGGAGAGTATTTTAAAAACAGCAAGTGTTTTAATAACATTAAAACAATGAATTCAAAGTACAGGTTAGGACATGCTCTCACATGAGATACTCACCTCTCGACTAATTGTGCACTCCTAACGTACAGTACCCATCTAAGGGGTATATATATATCTAACTAAACCAACATACGTTCTAACCCATCTACTCGATTCACAATATGAATTACCAATGTTATCACTTGACTAGATAGCTTTATTTAAACTCGGATTCTAAATTATTAGCATTACCATTTACTGGAGGTTATCCCTTTATTTATCTTCTCAAGGAGTTACTATAATTTACTCTCATAATTAAACATGACAAGTCTGTTCATTTAACCGTATATCATTCACACCATAAATATACAATACAAGCACCCCCAGGCTAAGCTGCGGTTCACACATACTCTGCTATCCATCCTGGTACATCAGGTACATAAGAATTACAAATTACGGATCTCTCAGGAATTGTTAGAATAAGCACAACACACGATAATGGAGGCGAACATAATTCAACATATCCATGGTCACGTACATACCTACGCTCCATAGTCAGCTGACTTATTAACTCACAAATAAGTCATTCTCTTGCACTATGTCCTCTAGGCACCAATCTAAATCCGGGCACACAAGGATTAGACGGCCCTAAGCGAACGTAAACCTCCCGTGATAGCAAGTATGGTAGGTATGTCATACACATAAAATCATATACATATACTAAGCATGCACACATCTTAGTAATTACCATAATTTATTAGTGGTATACTTCTCATTCTTATACGAATACACGTGCCCCCGGTTCATATATACACATTATCCATTATCCTCACGTCGTGATTAGTTATACGCATCCTAACCCACAATTTCCATTTGGTTCAAATCATTCTTCTATATTTTACTCCTCAATATAACCCGAATATCCCTACTATATCAATTAGTCATCAAGGTAATGTTATATATACAATTAAACAAGGTTATGGGACACTAGAAATCAAACCAGACCAAAAAGGCCAATTTTTCAACTCATTAGAAGTCTCGTTCGAACGAGGTCGTTCGAACGAGGTTCTTCGAACGAGAGTTCGTTCTAACGAAATGGCCATCTAACAAGATCTCGTTCGAACGAAAGTCATCGAACGAACATCCAACTCGTTAGAAGTCAAACTGTCTACTCGTTAAAAGCTCGTTCAAACGAGCTCGTTCGAACGACCTAAGCAGGCCTTCTAATGAGATGATAGTTTCGAGCCCAGAATTTCCCTATTTCGTTTTTCACAATTTTCTTCACCTCTAATCTCATCTAAACGTTATTCCAACAGTATTTTAAGGTTTATAATCATCCCTAAACATACTAAATCGTATCACAACATTTATATGGGGTCAAATCATTCTAAACCACATCTAATAATCAATTCTCCCCAATTTTCCCCAAATCCCATTAACATGAACCCTAGAAAATTAAAGTCATCCGTAGACATAATTAAATCCGTTTTTGTGGTATAAAAGATGGAATTCTATTAGAATAATCACCAAACAAAATTCTACATGCAATCTCTTTATCAAAAGTAAATTTCTAAATCCAATTCAATGGGTTTTTATCAATCTCCCAAAACAAATGAAATTTTCATAAATTCCTACGCATGGAAGAAACATTCGTTGTAATTAACGTAATTAAACCACTTGCTCTGATCTTTATCTGAATTTGATGTTGAATTGATAAAGGTTGGTCTCTATCTCTCTCTTTCTCTGCAGAATTCTCCTTCCTCTCTCTCTCTACTAGTTTTTCTCCAAGATGACAATGGTGGTTTAGAGGTTGCCTTAGGAAACTCTTAGAACTTTTTCCAATAACTCCCGTAGCCCATTAAGTCATTTAGTGTTGTTAGTGGGTTTAGTGGGTAAAGACTAAATAAGATTTTAACCTCTATTTTCGTGGGTTTTAATTCCCAAAATTCCGAAATTACCAAACTACCCTTTTAGGTTGCCGGTATGGCCTAAAAATGCCCCGGGACCCAAACTAAACCCCCGGCTAGTGTTTTCTGGCTATTTCGACCCTTACAGACGCGTTGGCGCACTCAAAATGACCATACGGTTGATAGAAATAAAATTCACATTTTAATTTCAACAAAATTTCCCAAATTGTCGTATTTCTATCTCACGACAAATTCAATATTTTCAATCTTCATATATTGCCATATATACACATTATAATAAAATACAAACTCACATCTCGTTAGTATTTTATCCGGATTAATTCTCAATTAATTTACATTTAATTTAATTAATCCCATAAATAAATATCGATAAAAATGCGGGGTATTACATACTTCCCCCCTAATAACAGAATTTCGTCCCGAAATTCGGAACTAAAAAAGTACCTGGTAAAAATAATTCTGGATAACATTCGAGCATCTCATCCTCGCGCTCCCGTGTGGACTCCTCGACATTATGATGTCTCCACTGAACACGCACTAACGAAACTACCTTTGACCGCAGTTTCCGCTCACTTCGGTCCAAAATAGTAATCGCCCCTCCTCGTAGGAGCTATCGGGCTGGAGATCGATGTCCTCCAAAGCAATGTGAGAATGAGCCAAATCATCTCTAAGATATTTCCTTAGCGAGGAAATATGAAACACATCATGAATCCTGTGCAAATGCTCCGATAACCCAAGTCTATACGCAACAGACCCAATTCGCTCGATGATAGGAAATGGTCCCACATATCTCGGTGCCAACTTCCCCTTCTTCCCAAATCGCATAATCCCCTTCATAGGAGATACTCTGAGTAAAACCTGGTCCCCTACTTGGAACTCCCTGAAGAACCTCTTCACATCAGCATAACTCTTCTGCCGATATTGAGCTACCCGAATGCGACTCCGTATCAATTCTATCCTTGCCGAAGTATCCTGAATTACTTCCGGCCCAAGTAGTTTGTTTTCCCCCACCTCCAACCAACATGCTGGGGAACGACAAGGTCTACCGTACAACGCCTCAAATCGAGCCATGCCAATGGTGAACTGGTAGGAGTTGTTGTAAGCAAAACTCCACCAGTGGAAGATACTGCTCCCATCCACCTCCGAAATCAATGATGCACATACACAACATGTCCTCCAACATCTGATTTGTATTTGCCCATCGGTCTGCGGAGGATAAGCCGTACTCAACCACAATTCTGTGCCCATGGCCTCCGAAAAACTCTCCTAAAACCGTGAAACAAATATCTTGTCTCAGTCAGACACGATATTTAGGGGCACACCGTGAAGTCTCACTATTTATGCAATAAAGAGCTGGGGTACTGTCCCGTAGTGTAGTCTGTCCGTAAGGGTAAAAAATGAGAAAATTTGGTCAACCTGTGCACAATTACCCAAATGGAGTCGTGACTCCTCTGTGACGTAGGTAACCCCGTGATAAAGTCCATGGAGATGCTCTCCCACATTCACATCGGGACCTCTAATGGCTGTAGAAGTTCTGTCGATCTCTGATGATCCACTTTTACTAGCTGACAAGTGGCGTATTTAGAAACAAACACGGCAATATCTCTCTTCATCCCGCTCCACCAATACAGACGTCTCATATCTTGGTACATTTTCTCCCCACTGGGATGTACCGTGAACCGTGAGCCGTGCGACTCTGCCATCACCTCGTGTCGCAATTCCTACGCTTCCGGAACTACTAGTATTCCATTGAAGCATAATCCCCCGTCTGAGCTAACGGTATAGGACTCGGCTCCCTCTGCTAATAATCAAACTATAAGCTCCTGACAAAAAGAGTCATCGACTTATGCCTTTACCACTCTCGTGACAATCTGCGGTGTAACAGTCATCACCGACATGAATGATCGGGCCACTGCATCCTGGTGTCCCAACTCCTTCCACTTTGCCTTCCATACCCCTTCCAGCTCATCTACTGGCCTACGGCTCAACGCGTCTGCTACCACGTTAGCCTTCCCTGGGTGATATTGGATATCGAACTGATAATCCTTCACAAACTCAAGCCACCTTCACTGCCGCATATTCAACTCCTTCTGCGTGAATACGTACTGTAAGGACTTGTGGTCCGTGAACAATCAGAACTTATCCCCCAAAAGATAATGTCTCCAAATCCGAAGGGCAAATACCACTGCTGCTAACTCCAAGTCATGGGTGGGGTAATTCTTTTCGTGAGGCTTAAGCTTACGGGAAGCATAAGCTATGGCCTGACTTTCCTGCTGCAATACATCTCCTAGTCCTTGTAAGCACGCATCGGTGTAAACTAGATACTCAACTCCCGGTCTTGACAATGCTAACACAGGTGCTGAGGTCAACTTTTCCTTCAACTCATCGAATGCCAACTGACAGGCATCACTCCAAATGAATGGCACACCCTGACGAGTTAGATGTGTCAAAGGACCCGCTATCTTTGAGAATCCTAGAATAAACCTCATGTAGTATCCTGCTAAGCCCAAGAAACTATGGATCTCAGTCGGTGTCGTGGGCTGTCCCCACTCCCTCACCGCGGATACCTTTCCCGGATCAACAGATATCCCTCGGTCAGAAATAATATGCCCCAAAAACGGAACCTCCTTCAGCCAAAACTCGCACTTCTCATACTTTGCATATAGCTAAACCTGCCTCAAATGCTCGGCGGGCTCCTCCTCTATCTGGGAGTAAACCAGAATGTCATCAATGAAAACAATGACAAACTGGTTCAGGAACTCTCTGAACACCCTATTCATGAAGTCCATAAACACTGCTGGAGCGTTGGTCAAACCAGAAGGCATAACCCGAAACTCATAGGAACCATATCTCGTTAAGAAAGCAGTCTTCGAGACGTCCTCCTCCCTGATACGCAACTGATGGTATCCCGATCGCAAATCAATCTTTGAGAAGAAAGAAGCTCCTCTCAACTGGTCGAATAAGTCATCGATTCGGGGCAACGAATACTTATTTCGTATCGTGACCTTATTCAACTCCCGGTAAATGCACACACAACCTCAACGATCCATCCCTCTTCTTAACGAACAACACAGGGGCACCCCACGATGAAGTACTCCTTCGTATAAACCCCTGACCCAACAACTGCTCAATCTGATCCCGTAACTCTCTTATCTCAGCTGTAACCATACGGTAAGGTGCACGGGCAATAGGACGAGTGCCCGGCATCAAATCAATCACAAAATCTCTCTCCCTACTCGGAGGTAGTCCAGGTATATCCTGAATTACATCGGCGAACACACTAACAACGGGTATCGAATCAAGTGATATCACCACTTCCTTAAAGGTCTCCTCCTCTATGTAGTAGAAAATGAGTGGACGATCCTCCCTCAGGGCGAGGCATCGCCACTACAAACATCTCCTGCCCGGGAATGGAAAAGATAATACTCCTACTAAAACAGTCAATCATGGCTCGGTACGCAACTAGCCAATCCATACCAATAATGGCATCATACTCGGTCATATCTAACACTAACATATCAGCGGGTAAAGTAAACCTCCCGATCTCTATACCCACACCTCTACAAATAAGGGAAATCATGGAACCCCTACTCAACGGTGAGTCTACACAAGTAGCGGTGCCCTCTGCGTTGCCTAACAACCCAATGGTGCGTGCAATGCTCATAGCAATAAAACAGTGTGTAGCCCCCGTATCAAATAAAATGCTCCCCATAGTCCCCTGAATAGAGGACATATCCTCAATGGCCGGTGGATTCTGTGGGGCTGCGACCTGCTGGAGCTGATACACTCTCCCATACTGAAGCTGTCCCTGCTGAACTGGGACTGCTGGAATGGGTGGTAATGCTGCCATCTGTGGTTCTTGGAGGGCGGAGGGAAACATAGGCCACGATACGAAATATGAAACATTCTTGACGCGACTGTCACGCGCGTCCCAACAAAATTTCCCAAATTGTCGTATTTCTATCTCACGAAAAATTCAATATTTTCAATATTCATATATTGCCATATATACACATTATAATCAAATACCAACTCACATCTCGTTAGTATTTTATCCGGATTAATTCTCATTTAATTCACATTTAATTTAATTAATCCCATAAATAAATATCGATAAAAATGCGGGGTATTACATAGTATACGTATATGACTGTGATTGTGCATATACTCTATATGTGTAAAAATCATGCCCACGCTACTTGTTATCACTGAGGTTACCGCACTGGGACAGTCTTATCTCGATGGGACCTTTATGGGGGATATTGACTTGTACCCTAGAACATAGGAATCCTTGGTACAGGCTATCAGGTCGATAGTCTGACGGTGCTAAGAGACGTGAGGGTATGTGCTGACCTCTTAGTGACTTGGAACTATGCTTCGCCTAAATTTGTATGTGTTTTGTGTTAATACAGTTCGAGAGTGATTCCGAACTACTATTTCCCTTAGTACGAGTGATACGAGGACTTGATAGCTGAGTATGACAGCACCATAAATTTTATATGGGGTGTCGATAGTGTATGTATATTATATGAGTGATTAATATATATATATATAAACTTGAAATTTGGGAACTATCTACTGTGACTAAAGGTAGGTAAGTAATGAATAATTATTTCAACTTTGATATAAGTGTTTGAAAAGTTTGAGGCAATACAGAGAAACTTTATAATCAAATGAGGCCTATGTGAGAACTTTTCTTTTAAAAATTTATTTCCTTAACACTAGAAATTATCGGCTTGAAAACCTTGCGAGTAACTTAAGATAAGCTAAACTGTTGGGATTAGTATTGCGGTAGGTGTGCACATTAGAAGAGAGGTGAGAATTTCTCAAGAGAGTGTTGCACACTAATATGATTGTTGCATTAGCCGGTAAGCATTTGAAATACTTGCTAAACTAAATTTTAAACTGTTTTGCAATCGGGCTCTGACCTATTTCCTATTTTCTCTTCCCTCTTGTATATATATGTATATATTACAGGTGTCCAGCCACAGGGGCGTCTTGCATAGGATCCTTTGGAAGGAACGTGCTACAGCTTAGGTGGGAGTTGCAGGCCTTTTTCTTAGACGACCTCATTATTGATTCCCCTTCTAGTGCTATTTCATCCAGTTAGGCATGTGCCGCCTTATTTCCATTATTCAGTTGGTTTTATCAGAGATTATGACTCGTTTATTTCCAGTATTTATACTTTGGGATTGTTACTGTCAGGATGTTTTTCCTTTAATGTTTTAAGGTTCAAATTATTTAGTTGAATGCTTAAATTGCTTGGATTATATTTTCCAGTCTAATTGTTGTGTAATTTTCAAACCAAGGATTATGAAAGGTTTTCAATATTGGTTTTAAATTAAATTTAGAAATTGATGTCTAAAAATGGTTTTGTCACTTAGCTTAATTATTTAGGGTGTTTAAATTGAAAAGTTATTTTGCGACAGTGATCCTAAGAATGAACCAACCGTTAACCTTGGTTATAATTTCAAAGGACTGATCCCCCGATATTTAATTAGGCGGGGTGTCACATTTTCTCGGAGGGTCATACATTTTAATTTTGTGAATAAGAAGCCCAATTTTAGGAGGGATGACGGCTTCTGAGCCATATGCTAACATAAAAGAGGTTCCCCCCGTAGGAGTTTTTTCTGTCATCCTGTAGGCCCACAGTACAACATAAACATCCTTGACCCATTTTCCTTTTGCCTCTTAGAGTTTTTTCTTGAACTTTTCAAGGATTGTTCGGTTTTTTACCTTAGTCTTCCCATTAACCCGAGGTCGGCCTGGGGTAGAAAATAATTGTTTGATCATAACTCTTTCGCAGTATTTCTCCAGGGAAACATTCTTGAACTGAGTCCCGTTATCTGAGATAAGGGTGTTGGGGAGACCATAACTTCATATGATGTTCTTCTAGAAAAACTGGAAGGTATTCGGTTCAGTGATCATGATCATTGGCTCGGCCTCTACCCATTTTGAAAAATAATTGATCGCTACGATGAAGTATCGATAGCTATTGACTACCATAGGCAGGGGTCCTACCAAATCGATTCCCCATACTGGAAATGTCTATGGGGATATAATGGAGGTTAGAGGTTGATAAGGCTGGTGAGGGATGGTGGCGAACCTCTGGAATTTATCACATTTCTTCACATATGTTGTAGCATCATTGGCCAAGGTCAGCCCCCAGTATCCCTGAGTGACTATCCTCTTAGCTAACGACCTTACCCTAATGTGGCTTGAACAAGACCCCTCATACACACCTTGTAATATATATGGAATCTCAGACGGGTGAACACACATGAACAAATGGATCAATAACCCTTTTTTCTACAAAGTATCTCTAATGACATTGAATTTTGCTTCCCTATACCTTAGCTTCTTCCTTTCGAATTTTTCCTATGGCATCTCCCCCACTTTAACGTATCTAGCTAGAGGGTCCATCCATGAAGTTTCCCTATTTATATTTAGGCAGGTGTTAAGTGTTCTATCTTCATCTTCAATTGATGGCTGAAGCAAAATTTCCACTGGCACCGTTCTTTTGATATCTTTCCTAGTTGCTGAAGCTAGTCTTACACATGCATCGAATTTGCCCTTATCTAGTAGAGGTATCCTCTTCAACTTTATTTCTCTGAAGCTTTTCAATAGTGACTTTACTCTCTCAAGATATTTATCCATCCTCTCATCCTTAGCCTCGTATGCACCCAGTATCTGATTCACTACCAACCTTGAATCACTATGCACTAAGAGCGGGACAACACTAAGAGCCCTGGATAAGGAGAGGCCTGCTATCAGGGCCTCATATTCTGACTCATTGTTGGGGGCTTTGCAGTTTAACCTTAGGTCATACTTTATGTCTATGCCGTTTGGCACTGACACTATAAATCCAACTCCACTTTCATTTTTGTAGGAGGACCAATCAACAAAGTTGTTCCACAAAGCATCTTCCTCCGAGAAATTTCCCTCAAATAGGGATCCCTTCTAAAGAGATATCTTCCTTCTTTGTTTCAACAACTTTTTCTCTAGCTGCGCTTATCTCAGCCTTATTTGTGAAAAGGTCAATAATTCTGCCTTGTTGATGTTCTGTCTTCTTAAGGTTCCCATTTTCAGCTTCGGCCTCTTCCTAAGTGAATTTGGCCATGAAATCTGCTAGTGCTTGCCCTTTGATAGACACCCTGGGTTGATATACAATATCAAACTCTCCTATCTCTATTACCCAGGCCATTAGCCTCCCTGATTTCTCTGGCTTGTGTATGACCTGCCTAAGAGGTGAGTCAATAAGGATGACCATTGTATGGGCCTGGAAGTACGTCTTCATCTTCCTTGAGGCATGAATCAAGGCATAGTCTAACTTATCCATCCTAGGTTAACTTTGCTCTGCTCCTTGGAGTGCTTTACTATTGAAAAACATCGACTGCTACACTCCATCTTCTTCTCTCACAATAGCAGTGCCAGTGATGGCTGACTCGGAGATGGCTAGGTACACGTATAATATTTCACCTTGCACTGGATATGATAAAAGTAATGGAGACCCTAGGTAGGACCTTATCTCATTAAAAGACTTGTCACACTCTTCGTTCCACTCAAAAGACTATCTGAGAACTTTTAAAAACGGTAGATATTTGTCTGTGGCTCTGGATAAAAATATATTCAAAGCAACCACTCGCCCTATGAGCCTCTGGACGTCTTTAGTGGTATTGGGGGTCTTCATTTCTAGGAGAGCCTTTATCTTCTCAGGGTTGGCCTCAATACCCCTTTGATTGACGATGAATCCCAAGAACTTTCACACTTCAACCCTAAAAATGCACTTGGATGGGTTGTGTTTCATCCGGTATTTGTCCATCGTGTCAAAGGTTCTCTCAAGGTCGACCACATGATCTTTGGCTTTCAAACTCATGGCCATCATATCATCTACATAGACCTCCATAGACTTCTCGATTTGGTATTCAAACATTTTATTCATGAGACGTTGATACGTTGCCCCTACATTCTTTAGTCCAAAGGGCATGACCCTATAATAGTATGTCCCCTTATTAGTAATCAGAGATGTTTTTCTTGAGTTCGCATGGTCCATGAAGATCTTATTGTAGCTCAAGTATGCATCCATGAAGCTCATTAACTCATGGCAAGTAGTAGCGTCTACCATTTGATCGATGTGAGGAAGAGGGAGACTATCTTTGGGGCAATATTTGTTGAGGTCAGTGAAGTCCACACACATCCTCCATTTCCATTTTTCTTTGGGGACTATGACCGCATTAGATAGCCATTCAGGATAAATGACCTCCTTGATAAATTCAGCTTCTTCGAGCTTCTTGACCTCATCCCTTACGATCTCATATTTCTCTCGAGAATAAATTCACATCCTTTGCTTTATTAGCTTGTCATCTTCTATCACGTTGATCTTGTGACACATGGTTTTGGGGATCCGAAATGTCTGCACGACTCCATGCAAAGATGTTATGTCTTCTCCTTAGCATCTTGATGATCTCTTTTTTTTATATCCGTCTTTAGGGCTTTACCGACCTGGATGGTTTTTTCTTGCTCATCCTCATTGAGGATGATTGATTCTACCACTTTCGTGGCTTCTCCCTTCTTTAACTTGTCTCATCCCTAGGATCAAGGGTATCAATATTGTATGTAGTGGTTGCTTTCTTGTGCTCCCATGTTTTCTCAGCATAGTTGAAGTATCATTCCCGTGCCGTCGTGTGGTCACCCTGAACCTCCCTTACCCCATAAGGAGTAGGGAATTTTTTCATCCGGTGGACCGTTAAAGGAATGACCTCAAATTCCTTGAGGGCTATTCATATCCCATTCTCACATCAGTCTCATACATCCACAGGGGTTGAACTTTTTCTCCACTGAAGCCTATTAGGAGATGATGGTATGGGACGAGCCTAGCGCAGCTAAGTCCAAAGGCATTAAAACATAGCCAAAACATCACGTCTATAAAGCTACCCCATATACTAAGATCCTCAACACCTCACATCCATGCACCCTAGTGGTGATGACGAGAGGGTCATCATGTGGGGCTAGGAGGCCCTTAAAATCCAACCTTGAGAAACCCACAATCAGAGTATCCATGTCAACCTTCTTCCTTTTTTCAGGCTTGGCTTTGATAGAGGTTGAGTGTATAGCTTCAGCCTTTGTAACTGCCTTCGCTTCAGCTACATAGTCCAGCCTATTGGCCACTTGTGATCCTCCTCTAGTTAGGCCCCCTGAAGATCATTCCACCACCGAATGAAATCATATGAAGCCTTTTCATCAGGCCATGGTTATCCTTCGGTGGAAGGTCAGGATTATCATCATTCTCTGAGGGCCATCACGCCTATCGGGGGCATCTTTTCTAGATTTATTACTTCTTTTCTTCCTAGGGTCGGCTCGACCACTCTTGAAAGCACCCTTATCCATATACTTTCTCAACTTCACTGCTTTTAACTTTTTCTCGATTTCATCTTTTAGAGCAAAACATTTATTAATCAAAAGGCCATGATCTTGATGGAATTCACACCACATGTCTTTGTTCATCTTGTGGGGAGGACCTCTTAAATTCTCAGTCCATTTTAAAGATCGATCGCTCTTTATCTCATTTAGGATGTGCTCATAACTTACCATTAGAGGGGGTAATATGCAAACTTGTCATCTGCTGGTCTTTTCTTCCCATCCTTATTCTCTTTCTGGTATTTACCTCCACTAGTACCTCATTTTTCATCCTCGTATTTGGCGGTCATTGCCTCTTCGGCATTCATCACCTTCCCCGTCATTGAGGGTTTTCGACAATCTTCCATAATAGCTTACCCTTTTGGAGTCCTCCAATGAGGGCCGTTATGGCTATACTCTGTTCGTACTCTTTAACCTCTAACTTTTCCTTGTTAAACATGTCTATGTAGTCTTTGAGGCTCTCATTTTTCCCTATCTTATCATAGAGCAGGTGAGTAGTCTTATTCCGTGGCCTTACTCCAAAGCTGAAGTTGTGAATGAACTGCTATGCTAGCTGCTTAAAGCTTTTAATGGAGTTCTTCGGAAGAGAGGTGTACTGAACATGTGAAGCCCGAGTGAAAGTGCTAAAAAAGGCCTGACATCTCATCTCATTTGAGATAGAGTATATGTCTACTACTGACTGGTACATGTCAATATGGTGGACTAGGTTGGTACTCTCGCCATACTTTGGGGCAACCACAAGTGGCTTGAACTTGGTCGGGATTGGGAAATTGACTATCTTCGCCACAAAGGGTGAGCCCTCGGAGTATCTTCTCTCCACAGGGTCTTGGTTTTTCAAAATATCATTAATTTTATCCTCTAGACTTTTAATCGAGTATTTCCATGGTCTAATAGGGTTGTCCTGCCCGATGTTATCCCCTGCCTCCTCTGAGGGGTGAACAGAGGGCTCTGTTGCAGTTGACCTTTGCCGACTATTTACTTCTCTATGATCTTCATCTCGTCCATGAGGGTTACGATCATCATGGGGTCAACCATCTCCCCCTTCTCTTATGGTCCTTGTAAGACTTCTAGATCTAGACAGCCTTTCCCTTAGGTCATTGATTGGGCCCAACCTCTCAAAGGTTGACCCTCTACTCAGATGGTCAAAATCCGAGCCTCTGGGGCGATCATTAAGATTGTGTCTCCTATATCTCCCTTGGCTCTCTTGGATAGGTCATACATTATTGTTGGAGATCTCATACGGCTCCCAAAAATCTTATGGGGAATCTTTTACTTCCACATCATCATACTTATCCTTCGAGAAAGGGTTTCCTTACCTCCCCAGGCATAAACTCCTGGGGTCCGCAACATCCCTCCACCATTGTGGAGGTTGAAAGTCTTTACGTGGTGCTTGGGGTGGTCCCCTGGCCTCATGTTGTCCCTGTTCAGCTACTGGAGTATTCATCTCCAGTGAGACTCCTGGTGGTCTCAGTATTTTTTGTCTAAGTGGTGGAAATTGCTCTTGCATAACATGTTGGTTGCTGCCAAAGACTTCAGATCTTTAACCAACTCAGCCATCTCAGACTGAGGAAGTACATGGATGGAACTAGGTCCTACTCCACTAGCCCATGTATGAGGTGGTGGTAACTCCAGTGTCATATGCTTGAGCTTGTAATGAAAAGACTAGAGAGATAGGAAACCTTAAGGGATCTCTTTCAATGGCGAAACGACTCCACATAAAGGGGGAGGACTTATTCACCGCCAGAGTCTCCGGTAAGGTGAATCTTACAGAAAGGAAGAAATCAAGATTTTTGTTCCCATAAATGGTGCCAAACTGATGATGCTAAGAATCAGCACTGCCAGATAAAGATGTTATAGAGCTCAAATAAGCACAATAATGGCAGCAACAGAGTAATATAAATTTATGTAGAAGGAGATGATGAAAGGAGGAGAAACACACCAATGTAAGTGGTTCAGCCTATCTAGGCCTAAGTCCAATTTTCTTTGAGTGATCTTCACTATATAATAAGGGAACTAATGGCCTTGTGGTACAATACACTCACTTTCTCTCTCTACTATATATTCAAACAGAGCTTCAGCTAGGGTTACAATTATCGATCCCTTTACAAGGTTGAAGGAGACAAGTATATATAGGGCTTGGGGGGTGTAATGTAGCCCCCAAGCATGCATTGAGCATTTAAATGTTGATGCATCCAATTTCCTGTTGACACCTGGTTGTGCCATATATAGATAATGATGACATAATATTCCCTCACGTGAGGGAATAATCTAATTATAAGGGTTTAATCCACGTGCAACATAAGTCCCACGCGCACTACTCCATGCATCTCCCAAACCACACTCCATGATGGCTTGGCCCTCGGCTAATAACCATGGCTGAGGCCAAGGCTATTCTTGAAGATGCTCTGATTCCTAAACTTTAGGACACTTATACTGTCGATCAATGAAGGGTCAGCCAGTAGGAGGGTCGGCTGTCATACTTGCTTATGAAGTCAAATCGTGGCTTCAGTTTGTCAGGGGTTTGGGGTGAGTTGGGGCCCCACATGCTTGCCTTGCCGACGGTGGGGTCATCCAGGACGACCTATATCTTTAGTATAACCCCTCTGGATGGTAAAAGTTTAACTGCACCCTCATCCAAGTCTGAGTTTACCCTCGTCCTGGACGAGGGTATATTTTGGTATATCAGTACATTCATTCGAATCGTTATGCCGATTCGCGCATGGGGCAGACCGTTACAAAGGTAATTTAGATCCCTATGGAGGTTTAATGAGATTTTTCTTTGGCTATAGAGTTGACTTGGGTCAAATAGGGCCATGGAGCGCCAGATGGCCTCAACATCGATACTGAGAGTATGACCTAGGTTTGTAGTGAAATGGAGAGGTGCTAGGGACCTAAGGAGAGATTTTGAGGGTCCTAGAATGTGGTGTCTATAGATACCCTCGAAGGGTGAGATTGGGATAAGTGAACGCTATTGAATAGACACCACATGATGTTTTCGAAAGAGGTCGATTATGTGGGCCTAAAAGGATAGGGATGACCAATTTTGTGGGTCGAGGATGATTTTGAGTACCTAAGGAAATATTGGGAGATGAATGATTCTATAGGCCGAGGTCAATTCTAAGGACCTAAAGTAGGGAAATACCAATTCTGTGGGTCAAAAACAATTCTGAGGTCCTAAGTAAAGATGACCAATTCTGGGAGTCCAAGCCAATTCTGACGGCTTAAATAGAGATGACCAATTCTGGGGGTCAAACCAATTTCGAGGGCTTAAATAGAGATGATCGATTCCGTGGGTCGAAGCTAATTCTGAGGGATTAAGTAGAGATGAAGAATTGTGAGGGTCGAATCTAATTCCGAGGGCTTAAGTACAGATGACTATTTATGGGGGTCGAAGCCAATTCTGAGGCCTTAAGTAAAGATGACCAATTCTAAGGGTAGAAGGCAATTCTAAGGTCTTAAGTAAAAATGACCAATTCTGAGGGTCAAAGAAAATTCTGAGGGCTTAAGTAGAAATGACCAATTATATGGGTCAAAGCCAATTAAGAGGGCTTAAGTATTAGTTTTCTCGAGAAAATTTGGAGACTCCATTCGGAAAATTATGGTTTGGTTCCGCTGGGGATCATTTAATTTTGAGTTTTTAGGTTTTGTTGGGGAAGGGGAAATAATATCAAGGGCTTTGATTTCTTCTTCGTTGGGGAATTTTTTGGTGTCTTTTATTGACATTGCCGGGGAGATATCCAATTGATTTTGAAGATCCCATTAGGGAGTTAAGGCGTTCGCTGGGGAAATGAGTATGGTAAAAATGATTTTCTTGGTGAAAAATGTTCTAAAATTCAATTGGTTATTTTAGGATTTTTTCGGATTTTTCAGATTTTTGGGGGGGTACGAGAGGTGCCAAACGATAGTGGCACGGTCTTTTGGGGTACATTGAGCAGGTGAAGGAACGGTGCCTATCGGTGGGTGGCAGGGGATTACCGATCATCATGCCCTTTAGTGTCCTATAAAAAGGAGGCGAGTTCTCATCATTTTTCACACCTTTCAGACTTACATTCTTCTATAATTACCTTCTGCAAATAGTTTTAACATTGGAAAACCAAAAAGTGGATAATTTCTCAAGTAGTACGACTCATATGGCGTGTCTCAACATCGACGACTGGGCAAAGTTGGAATGGAGGGTGAGGATGCCCCTTGCATTGGGCAGTGAAAATTCTTTCGACTCATTTGATCCAGTTGCAATTGAGCGGACCCCCTTATGTTAGCCAATGCATCATCGTTATTTTAAGGTGGTGAACCCTAACCGCTATGTAAGTGTTGATGACTTTTGATATTCATTTATTTTTTCTTAGTAATATTTACCTTTTTTCTTGACTTTTGACAAGGATTTTTCCTTTTTGTCTTTGATAGTCTAATGTCTTTATGTCAACTCTACGTGCTCGAGGGATGACGAGGCTTAAGGATTTTTAGGAGTGCCTTTTTCCCGTGGTGTGTTGGGTTGTGTCATCAATCGACTTTGGGAAACTGACATCTGCATTGGACGAGATGCCTCATTATACGATTGTTCTTTATGGGAAAGGTGGTGGGACACCATCCACTCCATACATTTTGGCTTTAGTGAGATGACGGTGACTCCAATAGACGTGCAGTAGCTGCTGGGGCTAGACTATGATGGGGTGTAGATAGAGGTGGATAGGACCTTATGAGTGATGCCAGTGGTGTTGAGAACGACATTAGGTGATGTGGAGAGGGTAGTCTCTGAGGACACTCTTCATTTGAGGGAGTTGTTGAGTTGAAGGACTGATAAGGAGGACGGGCATCAGGTGCGACAAATGGCTCGTTTGTTTATTCATAATTTGTTGGGAGGTTTCTTAATGGCGACGTGTGCTGATGTAGTTCATTTATGGTTTTTGCAATTTTAGGGTGTTTTCGAATGTACCTCTTTATGACTAGAGGGGCCTAAACATCGTGACCCTTTATTCTTATCTTGATGCGTTTAGTCCGCGTTGTTGACAAAAAATTTACTAGAGCCACGTATCTTCTAGTGGTATACTTTTTTTGCACATTTTCCTTTGCAAATGTGGTTCTATGAGGTGATTAGGTTTAATACCCAATTTATATCTTTGAAGGATGATTCTATTGGGGACTTCTACCGAATGTACCGATGGCGGAGGTCCACTCGGAAGTCGAAAAAGTCTCTTTCCTCGCTGGCGGTGCGTCAGGTCTTAAATGACTAGATGGGCGATTGAGTAAATCCTTCTTCATTGTGTGAGACCATTTTTCCGTTATGTTCTTTTTTTATATTGATATTTATCCCCTTGCGATATTTTAGGTGACTTTTTATCCCTAGGGGACAACCATCCAACATACGGGGTTGACTAGGGGGAATGCGCAGATGCAACATCCGATGGAGCATGAGTTCAGCTACTCTTAGTATCTCGAGGAGAGAGTAGTTGGACAGTTTATGGCAGAGGAGATGATTGTTCCACCTGTGAAACCCCTAATGTAGATGAGGCGAGTGTAGGAGATGTACAATGATGTGCGGGTAGGGGTGATGATAGGCGAGCCTTACTCATCATATACCGACACGGTAGGGACATATGATTATATGGAATTTGTGTCGAGATGATTTATGCAACCTAGTATATATGACGTGATGCCCCTCCACCAGGGAGGTTCGATTCGGCCAGTGGGGTCTTCACATATAGTCGGTGGTGCATTGACATCGGCGGTGGCAGCGATGACCTCCGAGGTTCCCTTTGTGCAGTTGGCCCCTCATTCTTATAACATTCGGTGGGTTAATGTAGGGCCGGTTCATGTGCTCCACCATCCTAATGCGATGGATCCGGAGGAGTTTCTCGAGAAACTGATATACTTTTCATCTCTTTGTCTTTTAATTTCGTGCTTTCTTTCGTTGCCTCAAATTGACTGATTTGATTTTTTCTCTATTTTTCTTGAAGCACATCCAAGTATCGACCACCTAGATGAAAGACATTCGGGATTTGATTGCTTTGGTGACTGCCCACATTTCGGTTGCATTTTTTCTTCCTTCTTGTCTGGTGTTGTTTAGCTCGTCTAAGGAAAGGTCTGGTTCGGGGAGTGGAGGTGCAGCATCTCGATGTCGGAGGAAGAGGGGATGCTGCAGGGAAGGAGTCTCATAGGAAGAGATAGTGAAAGAGAATATAGAGAAAGAGAAAGGTTATAGGTGAAGGTAGAGAGAGAGAGAGAGAGAGAGAGAGAGAGAGAGAGAGAGAGAGAGAGAGAGTAGGTGGGTGAAAGAGAGAGAAAATATGTATGTGGGTTCGGGATGAATCCTGATGTTTTTTCTTTTCTTATTGCAAAATTGATGTAAGACAACATATATCTTTGCAAATGATGTTTTTGTTATTTTTTGCTTTTAGTTAATTAATGCACATGCTATTTTTTCTCTATTGCTGAGACAGTAAAATGATTTAAAACAAGATAAGTAAAAGCATAAGGATAAGTAAACTTAAAATTTCTTTAAGAATAAGAATTATTTTTATTATGCTTTTTTTTATTTTGATAAAAGGAAAAAGGGAAATTTCCATAAATAGGGGTTATTGATCAGCATGCCCCTTGTCCTGCCTATCGACATGTTAGTCCAGTCTAATAAAACCAAGTCTTTGATTTCACTTTCATCAAATGTTTGGTACATGGTGTGGTAAGTTTTTCTCCGATTTCTACAGGGCTTTTGTCTTTGGTTGCTATTTTCCAAGAATAAATTGGGGTGTGGAAGGTTCATTTTCTTCACAGCTCCACATTTTTCTCTTTTATGGTCTTCTTTCTTACTTTGTGAAATGACTCTCCCTGGTAGTGTTGAATTTTCTAACTGCCTCGAAACCTTGGAGGCGATGTTCTTATACAATGTTAACTACGACACTTTCAACATTCGAGTCTCTTTATGGCGCAAATGATCCATAGAGTGGAACATGCTGATGGCAGCGATAGAGTTTTGGTATCCCGAAGACCACATCTTTCGCTTCAGGTTGGACAAAATCTTTCCAACCTATGAAGAGTTCTCTGCCGTGTTGGGGATAAATCCTAGTGTTGCAGAAACTATGTCAGATTTTTTTTGGTCCCTTATGGAACTGTTAGTGGGACTTCTCTATATCTCACCTTCGGCAGCTAGGTCACTGTTTATGGGAGGAATGATTTCTCTTCCTGTTGTGGTGCATTATGTGCATTTCTAGGATGTCGGTGATGCTAGTTATGCTGGAGCCATCATTCTCGATCTGGTTTTAAAACTGTTGTTGGTGACTAGGGAAAAGCTGGTGGTCCCACAACTTGCAGCCATTGCTTGTAGGATGTCGTACCATCACAATCCCATGGCAGTGATACTGGTAAAGACTCTTATCGATATTGATGGCTGGAGGGAAGTTCTCTTATACTTTCTGAGGGGTAGACCCGTAATGCTATTCTTGTAACTATCACAGAGGTTCTGTATGACAGTCCCTTATGAGTATCATTTGTCAGCTGTGTAAAACTTCTTTCACACTACTTTATCAATGTAGTCCTGGACATCGAGACTTGGGAGAATTGGTTTGTGGAGCACGGGGATCGAGGCTTCCGTTGGTCAGTGCCTTGGTGGGGGGAATTGCTGCCCATTCTGGAAGTGAGGGAAAATAAGTATGTTCACTTGGTTGGCCTCCGGCTGACCTCTTTTTACTTCATATGGCATCTCTTGTGGCAATTTGGCTGGGAACAGATTGTGCCACCTCAAACACTAGATTTCTTTCTCGTGGAGGACTTGACAGAGTGTATGCGCAAGCAATTGGGCTTTTTGTGCGAGAATCGACGACCATCGACCTGTCCATACAAGCATATTAGAAGAGTTTTTCATATTTTCGGGCACTATATTAAGTTGTTGTTGAGAAAAGTAGTTGCCAAGATACTGGCTGTGGAGACCGGGAAAATGTGGTTCAACGTATCTAACACCATCGATGGAGGTGTTGTGGTGTTCCCTAAGCTAGTCTGGGCTTACTATTCCATGGAGCATCAACACACTCTATTTAGGAAGGGAAAGTTTGGGGACCCCAGGATGTGGATGATAATGGGGCCGTTTCCTCTAGCAGCTACGGGTAGGACCCCTAGGGAGTTTATTTGTGAAGTTTTTGTCTGGTGTTCAGGAATAATTTGAGGGTTGTTTTTCTGGTTTGGTATCATTTTTTTTAGTAATGTAGGGTTTATGTTGGAAAAGGAAGTTGTTTTGACTCCTTTTGCTGATGTAATTGTACCGAAAATTCCCAATTATGAAATAAAAAAGTTTTTGATCATCTAGTTATTCGTTTTGATGCACTTTTGCATATGAATAATATATACTAATCACTTTGGCATACATAATCCTTTCGTTCGTGTACATGTTAAATTGAACTATCGCTGTCGGGGGTAGAAAAAGAATATTTTGTAAAAAAGAAGGGGGTCGTTCTCATGTGAAGTGTATGAGCTGCCTATACACCTCTAGGGGTTTCAGAATTTTTTTTGATTTCCATTTTTGAAAGTGAAAAGATTTTTAGAGGATTAGTCCCCACGTAGTTCAGACTAGAGTGAAATGAAGAATTTGTTTTTAAAGAATAAAAAGGAGATAAGAAGAGTCATAGCACGCTGAGATTTTGGATTTAGGGGTATAATTTCTTGAGACGGTCCAAGTTGACTGGACGGGCCATCTCCTCCCCATCAAGGTTAGTGATCATAGCGGTGCCGCTGGACATGATCTTCTTTACAATATAAGGGCCACTCTAATTAGGATTGAATTTCCCTCTAGGGTTCCTAATGTGATCTATTATTTCCTTAGGGTCCAAGTCCCCTTCTCCAACACCGCAGTCATTGACTCTCTTGTTAAAGGATCACGCTATCCGGTGATGGTACCCTTGTATGTGATATAGATCTTTCAGTCTCTTCTCCTCCAATACTGACAACTTTTAAAGGAGACTCTAATGCCAATCTTCCTTGCTGACTTTGCTTTCAGTCATGACAAAAAAATGAAGTTATTTCCAGCTCTGTGAGCAGGACTACTTCCATTCCGTATATCATAGAGTAAGTGGTAACCTTTGTAGATGTTTATACTGAAGTGCAGTAACCCGAAAGGGCATAAGGAATCTAATCAGCCCAATCTTGATAGCTTTCAATCATCCTCTTAATGATGGATTTGAGGTTTTTATTAGCAGCTTTGACCGCTTCATTATTTTGAGGTCAGTAGGGAGAAGATTTGTGTCTCTGAATCCCATAATTGTCAACCACTTCTCTGAATTATTCTTTGAAATGTGACCTGATATGCCCATACGAGACTTCGTCTCAGCTCAATACAGACTTAGATCAAGCCGACTACTCCCAGTTTGCCGTTGGGCCATCCCATAACGATCGCCTCAGCCTCGTCTAAGACTGCCAGTTGTTCTAGTCACTAATCTCCACATAGGGCAAGTTAGTCAAGACTGCACTTCACAATTGACAACGTGAAACCCAAATAACATATCAGTGGTATTGTACTCATCCAGGACGACACCTCAACTCAGCTAGAGGCACTTCTCACCTTACAAGGCACGTGGGATAAAGCACGTGTGGGACGATGCGCATGGCCTGGAAATTCAACATGGACCCAATCATTATAACAACATCACTCACGCAGGTGGGGGATATCTCATAATCATTGCATGTATGTAATGTACCCAAAGTGTACCCTCGTCCCTGAATCCTTCCAACTCGGCCAAAGGCAATTCACCATTCATTCCCAAATGGTGAAACACGCCTCGTTCAGAGTCCCAGTATGATTTACCTCGGCCTTGACCTACTCAACCTCGGCTTCATCATCAACATGCCTTGAATCTACAATCCTACATGTGGTAGGGCCCTCGTCCTTGGTCTAATTCGAGATAAGGAGGATAGGGTAAGGTTTTTTTCCATACCATGCATCTTCAACGGGTCATGACTTTCATATAGATCTTCCTCGGCCTTAGTATTCTTAAAAGATAGCGGCTGACCCAAGATATGTAATTATCAGTAGGGGACCCATCAGGGGATTGATCCATCTTCTCATCCTCGTCCTATAAAATTCCGTTGGTAGTGACCCCTAGTAGGGTGCGTAATTCGAAACACGCATGAGATAATGCGTGTGGGACGCATACCCCACATGGACAAAACCATTACAACTAGATCATTCTCTCACGAGGGGTAATATTTGATCATCATGACCTACATGTGATAGATATAGCTAACTCACTCTCAGTTTCTTGGAATATTTTGCACATGCCTATTACATGCTTGGGGGTGTACTACACCCCCCAAGGCATTATAAACACATTTTATCTTCTATATTGTAAAGGATCAATAATTCACAATCCTAGTAGAACTCTGTTAAAATACTTAGTGAGAGAGGAAAGCTTGAGTGTTGTGCTTACAGGATAATAGAGCCATTGTTATAATGAAAACCACCATTCACACTACACAGTGGACGTAGAGCCCACTCGAACCACTTATATTAGGTGTTTACTTCTTCTCTGCCTCATCTCTTTTAATTATTATATTGTTGTATATTGGCTACTATTGTACTTGTGTGAGCTTGTTCAACACTTTGATGTGATGATACCAATTATGGTATCATCAGTTTTGCACCATCTATAGGAAGGAGGATTATCATCTCTTCCCTTTTGTAGCTTATACTCATCGGAGTCTCTAGTGGTGAGCTAGTCTACTTCTCTTGTGGAGTTGTTTCACCATTGAAAGAGATCTTATTGAGTTGTTAACCTTCCACTGCTCAGTTTACAGCTCATCCATCCGATTTGAAACATGGCATCAGAATTTCCACCACCAACTGGTGGACCTAACTCTAGACATGCCCCTCCTCAATAAAAAATGGGCAAGGTGGCGGCAAAATTGAAATCATTGTTTCCTAGCCAACAAGCAATGTAGGAGCAATTGGCTACCTTCAGCCAAAATGTGTTGTTGAGACCCGCGGGGGGAGTATTGGCGATGATTACTTCAGTCACCATAGATTAGCATCTAGATGCTAGGGGACCACCCCAGGCACCATATGAGAAGTTATCACCTCATCAATGGTGGAGAGACATTGTTGACCTTAGGCATTTATGCCTGGGGAGGCAAGGTTAACCATGTATAGAGGAACATTATTATGACTACGAGGTTTAAGATTCCCAGGATGAATGCTGGGAACCATATGAGATATCAGGTAATACTGTAAACCTCGTTCAAGTTAGTCAAGAGAACAGTGGGAGTCTGTGTTAGGATGCACAATCAATGGGCTTAAATTTTGATCGACTAATTAAAGGGTCAGCTATTTAATGGCTCGGCCGAGTGGTTAATCTAAGAGATCAACTGTCTAGGTCAAGGAGTATTACTAGATCTATGAGATAAGGAGTAGGGGGCCAACCTTTATGTGGCCGAGACGAGGGGCTGAGAGAACTGAACAACTGACAGAGGTCTATGGTAAAGGAACCGTAGATTTTCCCGACCGAGGTGGCAGGAGATAATATCATCCATAATGCTGCTACTATTATAATCGAGAGACCTTGGAATGACTCCATCCAGAGGTTAGAAAACATGATTGGAGACATTCTCAAAAGTCGAGTTCCCTTACAGAGGGGCTACTCTTAAGTCTTCCATTTCGTGGACTGGATCGTCAGTTATCCAACCCCAGCTAAATTCAAGTCGCTGGTGGTCACTCCCAAGTATGATGGGAGCACTAACCTAGTCCACCACATGGATTTGTACTATTCAGCTACTGACATTTTCTTAGTCTCAGATGAGATGAGGTGTCGTGCCTTCTCAAGAACACTAACTAGAGTAGCCCATGAACAGTTTAACTCACTCGCCAAAAACTCAATTGATAATTTCAAACAACTCATAGAGAGATTCATATATAGCTATTTCTTTGGGATGAGACCCCAAAAGAAGACAACACACATGGCATACATAGAGAAGGGGAAGAATAAGAGTCTCACGGAGTAGATTGTGAGGTTCAACAAATTAAATCTATAGGTCAAAGATTATGAGGAGAGCATCGCGATGACAGCTGTGATAGGAGGTCTTCAGAAAGGAAAGATACTTTGAAAAGTTATTGAAGACTCACCAAAAACTATAGTTGAGCTCTTGACAATGGCAGGTAAGGTCGTGAATGATGAAGAGGCTATATGAGAAAATAATAAGGATGAAAAGGGTAAAATCTATGAGTGAAAGTTCCAAAAAAATTATAAGGATGACAAGAAGAGGTCGACAGATGATGAATTCGTCTACTACACACCTCTGACTATTAGCTACGAACACATTCAGAATGAGATAAAAATTAATCAGTCCCCCGAGGTGGCTTGAAAAGTTGAAAGCTCCTCCTCATAAGAGGAACACAAATTTATTGTGTGAGTTCCACCAAGGCCATGGGCACCGAACCGATAAATGTTTTTCTCTGAAGGATGAAATTGAGAAAATATTCAAGGCAGAAAGTTGAGAATGCGTGCAGAAAGGAGTGAATCAAAGAGTGGATGATACGACACATAAGAGAAATGACAAGTGTAGGTTAGATTCTTTAGAAAATCGAGATGAGGATGAATCGAATGACAACAGTGAAGATGACCATGACCTCCCACCTAAGTTTGCTTATACAAAGGGTCGACTCAATATGATCTCGCATGAGGTTAAGATGATCTGTGATGGGCTTACTGTAGGAGGAAAGGATATTGAATATATAAAAGCACATGTGGATGAGGATAAAGCTCTTCCACTAAAGCCTAAGACTATCAACTCAGCTATAGTTCAGTTTGTCAAAGGTAAGAAAACTAGGGTTGATATGAATACTTTATTGGTTGGTTTTTTGAGATTAGATTTTAAAGGAATTTTGGCTTCACATGAAGACCTTTTGGTCATCACTACACTGGTACATGGTTACGAGGTCCCATAGATTCTGGTAGATGGTGGCAGCTCAGCCGACGTTATGTTTTGGGATTATTACCAAGTCTGGATCTAAGCAAGAAGATACTGATTCCATATCATCAACCACCCATCGACTTTAGTGGTGAGAAGGTGCAACCCCTAGGAATATATGAGATCGAAGTGAGAGTGGGAAATACATGGCTAAAATGCCTCACGAAGAAAATCAGTTTATTCGTCATGGATGAAAATGTCAACTCGGCTTATAACTTAATTCTATAAATGGTATCCCTCAAGGAGTTTGAGGTTGTGCCCTCAACAGTCCACCAGGTGATTAAATTATTGACTCCATTTGAGGTAGTGACTAAGGGGACCAGGTCGAGGTACAAGAATGCTACTTCAACTCAGTTGAGGAGATGGAGGCATACAAAAGGGGAAATACAACCTATAATATTAATACCTTAGACCATATAGATGAAAGAAAGCTGATGAAGGGAGAGGCCATTGACGCTATAAAATCCATCATCCTCAATAAGGAAGAGCAAAAACAACCATCCAAATTGGTAAATCCCTAACGAATGAGGTTAAAGAGGAGATGATCAATCTGTTAAAGAAGAGGCAGAGAACCTTTGCTTGGAGCCATGCAGATATGTCTGGCATTGATTCGAAGGTCCTTTTCCATAAGATGAACGTGGCCAAGGATTCGAAGCCGATCCGACAAAGGAGAAGAGTATATTCGTGAGAGATGTATGATGTCATCCGAGAATAGGTAAAGAAGTTAGAAAAGGCCACCTTCATTAAGGAGGTCATTTATTATGAATGTCTTGTGAATGTTGTAATCATACCCAATGCCAATGGCAAATGGAGGATGTGCGTTTACTTTACAAATCTGAACAAATCTGACCCAAAAAAAACTTACCATTTCTAAGGATAGATTAGATGGTAGATGCTACTTCATGCGATGAATTAATGAGCTTTATGGATGCCTACTCAGGCTATAATCAAATATTCATGGATTTGGTCGATGCAGAGAAGACAACTTTCATAACTGATAAGGGGACCTATTGTTACAAGGTCATGCCCTTTGGATTAAACAATGTCGGGGAAATATACCAATGGTTTATCAATAAGATGTTTGAGTAACATATTGGGATGACGATGGAAGTTTATGTCGACAACATGTTGAAGAAGAACTTCAAGGATGACACTCACGTGGTCGACCTTGAGCGCACATTTAATATGATGAATGAATACATAATGAAACTCAACCCTTCCAAGTGTGACTTCAGCATGGCAGCAGGCAAGTTCTTAGGCTTCATTATGAATTAGAGGGGGATTGAAGCTAACCTCGAAAAGATTAAGGCCTTATTGGAGATGAAGACTCCTATAATAATAAAGGATGTGGAGAGACTAACCGGATTAATAGCTTCATTAAATAAGTTTTTGTCTAGAGATACCGATAAATGTCTTCCTTTATTTAATGGGTTGAAAAAGTTTTTGAATGGAACGTTGAGTGTGATAAGTCCTTCCAAGATTTTAACTCCTATCTCGGCTCTCAACTTTTATTGTCTAAACCAGTCCAAGGAAAAAAGTTATATCTTTATCTAGCAATTTCGGAGTCGTCCATTAGTGTCGTTATTGTCAGAGAAAAGGATGGAGTTAAAAAACTAGTGTACTTTAACATCAAGGCCCTCCAAGGGGTTGAGCAAAGATGCCCCACAATGGAGAGGTTGGCCTATTCTTTGATTCATGCCTCAAGGAAGATGAAGACCTATACCTATGCACATACCATAGTGGTCCTAACAGACTCACCCCTCAGACAGGTTATTCACAAGCCTGGGATGTCATGAAGGCTGATGGCTTGGGCAATTCAGTTGGGGTAATTTTATATCATCTACCATTCGAGAACTCCCATTAAGGGCCAGTCCCTAGCAGACTTCGCAGCCTAGTTCACATGGGATGAGGCCGATACTGAAGAGATTGAACTTATAAATTATGAGCAATAGAGCAGGGTGTATCCTCCCCCAGTCGAGGTTTAGATGAGTTCAATCAGAAATAAGGTGTTTGAGAATGAGGATGAGTGATACCTCTTTAATAATGGAACCCTAGAAGGGGGTAATTTTTCTCAAAATTGTACTGTATGGAACCTCTTCGTTGATGGATCTTTGTGTGAAAGAGGAAGTGGGGCAGGATTAATTGTGTCGGCCCAAAATGGGATGGATATTGAATATGCACTGTGGTTCAGCTTTAAAGCCTAAAAATGAATAAGAGTATGAGGCTCTCTTAGCATGTCTCTCCATTGCCCGAGCACTGAAGGTCAGCTAACTCCTTGTCCAAAGTGGTTTAAGGTTGGTCATGAACCAAATTTTGGGGGTATATGAAGCCAAAGATGACTGAATGACCAAGTACTTGGTAAGGGTGAAGATAACATTGAAGCTTTTTAGTCAAGTGAGTTAAAGAGGATACCCTGGATAGACAATAGCGGAGACGAAACTCTAGCAAGATTATCCTCATCCACTTAAACTGAAATTCGAAAAATGGTCCCGATTGAGATTCTCCATTGGCCGACGATTGGAGGAGAAGAAAATAATGTGGACTTTTGCTTCAACTTGAGTAGAGGAGCTTCCTTGATGGATACTATCATTCGGTATATTAAAGAGGGGGAATTGCTAGAATCCGAAGCTGAGAGAAACAAACTGAGGTATAAAGCAGCCAAGTTCTCCCTCATAGGAGACATCTTATATAAGAAACGGTTTTTGCTTCCTATACTTAGATGTGTCCATCCACTTAAGGTACTGTAAATTTTAAAGGACGTGCATGAAGGGTCCTACTCCAGTCATATTAGAGGAGTTCACTAACTAAGATGATCATCACTTAATGTTACTAGTGGTCGATGTTGGCCAAAGATGCAGATTCATATGTTAATAAGTGTGATAAGTGTCAGAGGTATGCGACCATACCCCATCATCCTCTTACCTCAATAAATTCTTCCTATCCATTTACGTTCTGGGAGATTGATTGAGTTGGGCATTGCCAAGAGGTGTGAATAATTATCGTTCTTTAATTATGGCGATTGATTATTTTTTAAGTGGGTAGAGGTCGAGTCGATGATTATAATCACAGGGAAGAAAACATTCCAGTTTATCTAGAAAAACATCATCTCTATAAATGGACTACCTAATACCCTGATTTCTAATAATGGGATGCAATTCAATAACATCTCCCTAGAGAGATATTGTGAACGAGTCGGCATCAAGAAGTTCTTCTCCACTCCTGGCTGACCCTAGGCCAATGTGCAGATATAACTAGTCAATAGAATGATTCTTGATGGAATGAAGAAAAGGTTAGAGGATGCCAAAGGGAGGTGAACTGAGGAGGTCTATGTTGTCCTATGGGCTTATGGCTCAGAGGCGGTGGTGTCGACGGAGGTAGGTCTCATAACCCACAGGGTTCAAATGTATGACCCGAAAGAGAACGTTGGAGAGCGAAAACTTAATTTAGACCTTGTGGAAGAAAGAAGATAAGATATTGAGGTTAGGCATGCTTCTTATCAGCAAAGGACGACAAAGGTATACAATAAGAGGATGAAAGCACTCGACCACTATAGGTAGGAGACTTTGTGCTGAAGAAGACGTGGCAGAAGCCTAATAAGCTTCATTCGAACTGGCATGGTCTATATAGAGTGGTGGAATAAGTGTTTCCTAGAATGTACCATTAGAAAATTTAGATGGAGAACCATTCTCCAATCCTTGGAATGATGATCACCTCAAAAAATACTAGAAGTAAGAGTTGTGTCTGATATATATATCTCTTACCATTTTCATTTTCAGTGTCAATTCTACATATATATGAGAAGTGGATTATGAATGAAAATTTTCAGTGTTCTCTCCTATTTTGTTTGTTGTGTGAATATTTGTTTCTTGTAAGCTCCAATAAAAAAATCATTCGTGGCGAAGTAGCTTTAAAATGCTCTTGGTGACGTGACAGTCCGAACGGGTTTATCCTCGTCCAAAGACTCTCAATAACACCAAGAGAAGGAAAAATCACTTAAATGTGGTTCATCTTAAATATCATTAAGTTAGTGGAAATCCTCTCTCAGCCAAGATGATAGTTCATGGACAAGACGACTGTCATCCACATACTTTCGAAACGACGAGAGAGGACCTGTTATATAACACCATATTCTGGTGTATTGAAATTCAAAATGACTTAAATGTGGTTCATCTTAAACATCATTAAGTTGGTGGAAATTCTCTCCCGGCCAAGACAATAGTGCATGGACGAGACAACTCTCATCAATAGACTCTCTAAATGACGAGAGGGGACTTATGATATAACACCACAATTTGGTGGATTCAAATTAAAAATCAGTTAAATGTGGTTCATCTTAAACATCATTAAGTTGAAAGAAATTCTCTCCCAGTCGAGACAATAATGCATGGACGAGACGACTCTCATCCATACACTCTCAAAACGATGAGAGGGGACTTGTGATACAAGATAATAATTTGGTTGATTCAAATTCAAAATCACTTAAATGTGGTTCGTCTTAAACATCATTAAGTTGGTGGAAATTCTCTCTCGATCGAGATGACAGTGCATGGATGAGACAACGTGCAAGACCGTGATTCTCTCATTACCTCTTCAAAATCTTTATCCTCGGCTTGCGAGGAAGACGAGCCGAAAGCTTATGAAGACGATCCAAAAACTTCAAAAGATGAGGGGAATACTGTTTTCAAAAGAATGGGGAAGATGGGTCGTACATAAATGGGGTCAGCCCTACGTTTAGCCTCATACTCTTCCTCTATCCTACAGATCTCTTGGAAACACCTCTCTTTAAGTGTGGGGAATTCTTTAGCCAACTTATAAAGTCTTTGTAGCATCCAAAGGATGAGGTAGGACTTAGACTATAAGAAGTTAAAACTTTGAAATCATAAACAACTTTGAGGATTGAACCAACTTTGACCTAAGGATCTAAGTTAAGGAATATGAACAGTTGGATTCAAGAACACACAAGAACATAAAATAATCCTTGCTGAAGAATACGACCGAACTTTTGCTAGTGTAACATATATAGAGATTTGGTGTGAGTCAAACCCATTAACAACTTCCTATAACCTAGAGACCACCAATGACCACCCTAGACAAGCCATATGGCCACAAAGAAATCCTGCCGGGTATCCAGCAGTCGCTGAAAAAAGAAGAAAAGTTCAAAAAAATACATGTATCAATGGAGAAAATGGCAGAGAAAGGAAGAAAGAGTACCTGGTAGTTCTCATGGAGAGGGAATATCCAAGGAAAGATCTGAAATTGGTTGAAAAAACCTTGAAGGAAGAAAGTACGGATCTCTGGTTCTAGAGAGAGAGAGAGCGCACAAATGATATGGAATAAGAAACATAAATGGTTTAAAAGAAAACGGTGTAAATATTGGCAATGATTTTTCACAGCTCTCCAAGCGGTGTATAGTTCTCAAGACATTTCATCATTGGGGCACAATACCCTAAGCGCTCCAGATAATCGTCATGATTGGGAAACACTCCATTCCACACAATGACTGACATACATCCCCTTATAATTGGTTTGGAAGTTGAAAGGATGCCTCATCCAAAGGCTATCTTACCCCTCAGCCACTTCATCACCTCAATGGCTAAGGCCTGGGGGTGATTGATAGACCCAAAGTATACCCTCATACCCACCTCATTCCTACTCAGCTAAAGCCGACCTGCACCATTTAATCCCAAATGGTGGAATATGCCTCATCCAGAGTCCCATTCTGATTTTACCTCGGCCTCGGCCTACTCAACCTTCTCTTCATCATCAACATGCCTTACATCTACAATTATGCATGTGGCAGTGCCCTCGTCATTGTCCTGATTCGAGAAGTGGATGATAGGGTAAGGTTTATTTCCATATCATGCATCTTCAGCGAGTCATGACATTCATATAGCTCTACCTCGACCTCATCCTTCTTAAGGGATGGAGGCCGACCCGAGACAACTCATTATCAATAAGGGTCCCATTAGGGGGTTGATCCATCATCTCTTACTCATCCTATACATGGAAGGGCACGTTGTTTGGAATACGCATGAGACCGTGCATGTGGGACGCAGACCCCACGTGGATAAAATCTTTACAACCAGATCATTCTCTCACGAGGGGGAATATTTGATCATCATGACCTACATGTGACATAGACAGCTGGCTCATTCTCATTGTCTAGTAAGATTCTGCACATTCCTATTATGTGCATGGGGGTGCATTACACCTTCAAGGCACTATAAATACACTTCATCTTCTACATTGTAAAGGTTCGATAATTCAAAACCCTAGTAGTACTCGATCAAAATACTTAGTGAGAGAGAAAATCTTGAGTATTTTACTCGCATGCCAATAGAGCCATTATTATAATGAAAACCACAATTCACACTGCACAATAAAGGTAGGATCCGGTCGAACCACTAACATTAGGTTTTTACTTCCTCTTTGCCTCATTTCTTTATATTACTATATTGTTCTATATCTACCATTTTTGTACTAGTGTGAGCTTGTTCATCGCTTTGATCTGATGATACCAATTATAGTATCATTAGTATGCACTAGGGACAAATGGCATTACCTTATTGGACAGTTGGAGTTATGCATGCCTCATGCATGACTATGGTGAGTAAGAAAGCACCCTATCCATATAAATAGTTGGCTTCTACTTAATTGTAAAGGATTGATTATTCTCAACCCTACCCAAACTCTGTCAAAATACATAGTAGAGATAGAATAGCTTGAATGTTGTATTTACGGGCCATTAATGCCCTTATTTTAGTGAAAACCCACCATTTACACCGCATAGTGAACATAGGTTTTGGACAAACCACTTATATTTGGTATTATCTTCTGCTTTACCTCATCTTTTTCTATATTTTTACACTTATTCTTACACCATTGTTGCAGTGGTTTGAGCTTATTTACCATATTGACACGGTGGTACCAATTCTGGTATCATCATAACCCGTTGTTCATTACCAACTCATATGGGACCCCATATCAACAAATGATATTTTTCTTCATGAACTTGTCCACCTTCTTGGCATTCAGTACTGCGTATGACTCGACTTCGACCCATTTGGTGAAGTAGTCAATGGAAACTAGGATAAACTCATGCCTATTGGAGGCTTTTGGTGTAACCTTTCCTATGATATCAATGCCCCATGTGGAAAACATACAGGGATAGAATTTAAGACATTTAAGAACACAGGTCGTGCAATCCTAAACCATGGTAGTCCAGTAGTAACCCTGTCAGATGACTTTCATGGCGAGCATATGGCCATTTATGTGGGGCTCGCACTTCTTGTTGTGGATTTTCTACATCATCTCTTTAATCTCAGCCCATGCGATGCAGTGTAGATGGGTTCCATTGAATTTCCTCTTGTAAAGTTCTTTACTACAAACAATATACTAGGAAACCAGTTTGTGGAGAGTTGCTCGGTCTTTTTTGTTAGAATCTTAGGGATACCTTCCATGCTTGAGAAGGCACCAAATTTCATAATACCAGCAACCAATTATGGCATGATATCCTTCAGTGATGAGCCCAATTTGGTATTAGTGGATTGGTTTATCTTGGTTTTAGACTGGGAAAGGGTAATTGTTGTTCCTTCGGGCATGCCAATCATGGAGGCTAAGGTAGAAAGGGAATCGCCTAGGTTGTTCTTTGCTCAAGGAAGGTGACTTTTTGGAATTGAGAGGCTGGTTCTTCTATGTGTACATGGAAGGGTAAGAGTTTCTCGTCTCTAACCTTTCGTATTTTTAGTACTTAACTGATGATAAGGGTTGAATCCCCATAGACATTTAGGTATCAAATTCCTTTATTGAAAGAAAGTTTGAGGCCTACCATGTATGCCTCGTATTCAGTCATGCTGTTAGTGCAGGGAAAATCTAGCTTGATGGAAATGGGAGTGTGAGAATCATCATAGAAAATTAAGAGTATCCGAATGCCATACCCTTTCATGTTGGCGGCATCGTCGAAGAACATTTTCCATTAAAGGTCTTCTTAGGAGGTACAAAGGATATTTTCATCCGAGAATTTGGAAATCCATGCATCAACTTCTTCATAGGGTAGTCAACAAGGTAGTTAGAGATGGCTCTTCCTCTCATGGATTTTTGCGTGACATACACAATATCAAACTGAGCTAAAATCGAGCCATTTGATGGGATAGGACAGGCTTCTTGAGTAGGTAATTATTGGCATCCATTCGGGATACAAGTTTGATGACAAAGGCGAGCATGTTTTACCGTAACTTTTGGATGACCCAAACAAGGGTGATACATACTTTTTCCAAGGATTTAAGTTAACTTTGTAACATCCAAATTGCGATTGGCATACTAGATAGATCTCTTCTTATGGGTTTCTTCAAGGTATTGGGCTACCAAGGCCCTAGTAGCAGTATCTGTTACGATTAGGTATACGATTAGGGGAAGACTAGGTTGCGACAACATCAATACCAGATGTGCGGTTAGGTATTACTTAATTTGGTCAAAGTCTTCTTGCAAATATTTACTCCAAACCTTTGTGGTATACTTTCGAAGGAGTTTGAAGATGGGTTCACAAATAAAAGTCAATTGGCTGATGAACCGACTGATATACTCTAATTTTCTAAGGAATCCTCACACTTCCATTTTGGTTTGAGGTGGTGGAATCTCTAGTATGGCTTTTATCTAGGCAGGACCAGAGCTTTTATTCCTTTTTAAATAACCGTGAATCCCAAGAGCTTCCCTTTGGTAATGTCAAAGACACATTTCTGTGGGTTAAGTCGTATCTGATATTATTGCAGTCGCTCGAAGAACTTTGGGAGAGAAGGAATATGACCTTCCCAAGTTTTAGACTTGATAATAATATCATCCATGTAGATCTCGACTTCTTTGTGTACCAGATCATGCAAGATGGTCATGGTAGTCCATTGGTAGGTAGCCTACATTTTTATACCAAATGACATAATGGTGTAGCAAAAGGTTCCCCAATGGGTGATGAATGCGGTTTTATCTTGATGATCCGGATGCAACTTGATTTGGTTATATTCGGAAAACCCATCAACGAATGATTTGAGAGCATAAATGGCCGTGTTATCAACAATCATGTCAATATTCAGTATCGGGTAATCATCCTTTGGAGAGGCATTTTTCAAGTCTCGGTAGTCAATGAACATGTGAACCTTTCTTCCTTATTTTGGCATGGGTACAATATTGTCTAGTCATGTGGGATATTCGATCACACGAATGAAACCCACGTTCAACTATTTCACCACTTATTCCTTAACCATGAGCAACCATTTAGTGTGGAGCTTTTGTAGTTTCTATTTAACTAGTTTGCATTCAGGGAGAGTTGGAATATCATGTTGAGCTATCTCGGGCTCAATTCAGGACATGTCATCGTAGGACCATACAAAGTTGTCCATAAATTCCTTCAATAATTCCTCGATTTGCGCACAATCATGCTCGTTAATGGTGGTCCCTATCCTAATCTCGCACAGTTAGCTACAAGAAGTGAGAGTAATAACAACAGTTTCATCTTCATTAACATGAATGCGGTTATCTTGTTTGTTATTAACCTTATTTAGATCAGTTAAGAATTTTTCATTTGCAAAATCATCATCATAAAGAGTTCTAAAAAAAGTTAAGAACCTCATCAAATGAGATCTTTATTATATCAGAGTAAGGAGGAACAAGAAGAGAAGAAGAAATGGCATAAACATATAGGTTAGGTTGAATATCAGTAGGTAGAATAGGTTCAGCATGTCAGTTAAGGAGATGTGCATCAAAACCTTTAATCAGACGGGATGGATGCATTGATGTAGCCCCTGATTGGACCACGTAGAGTGTCAGCCCAGTGTGTGTAAGTTGAATCGATCCTCAAAGTTACATCTCCCAGAATCTCCGGTATCGACTATGGTTTTCTTAATGAGCGATTGCATATGGTGCTGGAACTTTTGACCCATGAGTAACTGTCTTGGAAAAAGATCTCCATTTCTGGTTTCATCTTCTTAACCACTGTTCAGTAAAGTTGCAAAAGGGGAAATCTTCACCCTGTCTTATGAATCCTATGTTCAAGGAATCTATTAAGATGGTCTTGGCACATTATAGCCTTCCCTATAGCCGAGGTTGGCAGATCATTTTAAGTTATCTACCAACAGTTGATAACCCAAACCACAAGGTGAAAAAACTTTCTTCAACACAATGGGTTCAAGTATCCCCTAATGACTTCATCACAGCCCCAGTCCGAGTGTAAAACACATGTTTTTAAACATTTGGATCACATTAATGTTTCCATGGGGGTTATATTCTAGATAAACCATATCTTTGAAATCAACCCCTGTTGCGACTAGAAGTGGCTCAACTTGAAAATCTAACAGAGGCATATCATTTGCTCTATGTTGTATATCCCAAGTAATGGATTACTGATGCTCACATTCTCGGCATTGTCCTCTTCACCCAATATGGTGATGACCTGCCCATTGGAGAAGAACTTCAGTTTCTTATGAACGGTAGAATTTACACCCTTAATGTTATGGAGCCACTGTCCCACAAGAGGCATATTAAAACAAGATAGGATATCAATGACTTAGAATTCCCCAATAGTATTTATAGGGATGGCCCATATCATAAGCTTTATGGATCCCATTACTTCTCGATGAGTATTATTATAGGTGTGTACAACGATTGAGGTGGGAGTAATGTCGCTCACTTTTAGTCCCAAGAAATAAAGGGTCCTCAACGGGAAGACATTAAGAGCTGATCCATTATCAATAAGAGAGAGCAGGACAATCTTTCCCATGATTTCGACATGATATTGAGAGCATAATTATGGTTTGGCCCAATCATAGGAATTTAATCTTCGGAGCAGGAGAGCATTCTAGTAGACATAAGGGATCTAATTAGATTCACTTCTACTTCTGACATGGTGGAAGACAGACTGTAGTCCCTGTGAGTAGCTTTATGAAGAAATTTCGGTGCAGTTGGGAAGATATAAGTAGTCCCCATAAGGTGATGTTCGCTTGGGTTTTCTTTAATTAATTGGGGATCTTGATCTCCTCGAGGGTTATTTCTGGCATAAGGAGACTCTCAACACCTTTTCCCTTGTCGATTGCTTATGATTGTAGGTTTGGGACTTAGTAATGCCTCTCTAACCTGGTCATATGGTTCACTGAAGTCGAGAAAAATAGAAAATCCCATCTCCTCATCGATCTTGAGTTATTAGCCACCTTATTGATTTTTCTTAGTAGCTCCTCAAATGATATCATCACACATATGCTATCTATCGGACAAGTATTTTTTGGGCTTTGGTCTTTATTTGAATAATTTAATTCGTCCCCCCATTCGATGGCAATGATATCATCCTTCCTTGAAAAGTCAATACACTCCATAACCTCAACGGCCTCTTCGTATAGCTCTTCCCATTCGAGGGGGATATGTAGAAGTGAAGGGACAAGGCGACCCGTTAGCTTCAAAGTATCAACTATCTTGGACATGGTGTAAATTTCATCAGTCTGTCGAAATAAGTCTCCCATAATCTGGGCGACATCATCTATACTGACTTCATTGATCGGTACCACCTAGTCGTCTGACTCTTGGGACCATTCTTGTGCCTCTAAAAATAACACACTGGATCTTTGTGAGTCAGTGGTTATATGGGAGGGCAATTTTAGCCCAAACTCTATAAGACGGTTCAATACTGCTGATAATTCATGTATTTCCTTCCAGAACGGGTACAAACGATAATGCATACTCTAGTAAGGAGTGACAGAGACTGATCGACAAAGCTGGTAGGGTGTAGGAGAAAATATGGGAAAGTTTGGATGGGTTTGGGAGAATATATGGGTATAATGGGTGATTTACTAGGTACGATCTGGGTAGATGGATCAAACTCTGGGACTTGTTCTAGTAATATTGCATTTTTATGATTTGGGATTGTATTGTCAGTCGTGTTTGGTTTAGGATTGGCTGGTGGCGTGATGATACCCCGATCAATTAGACTTTGGATCAAATTTCGGAGGTAAAAACACGGGTCGATGGTATGGCGAGAAATTTGGTGAAAGCCACAATGGCCATCTAGTTTGAAATATTTAGGAAGTGGGTTTGGCAATGGATGAGGATCCAATGGTTTGATTAGGTTTCAGCTTAATAAGGACTGAAAAACTTTGAATAGGGGATCGTGAAACTTGGTGTATTCCTTCTTGATTGGGTTAGGATGACTTTCTCGTGCCCATGAAGTGGAAGGCTGAGATATGTTACTGATGGCTGAAACTACAGTATTGGAAATCTTTTCATACTTTTTGGGAGTGAACTGTCTAGATACTTTCTTCGCTTAAACTTCTATCTTGGCAAGACCTTTTACGATCTCCACTCCTGCTTTTCGGAGGGATCGAAAATAAAGGTAGAATTATCCTCCCATCGTGGTTCGATAATGGGGTAAGAAGTTCTTCTTCATGATACTATCTTGCTCCTTTTCGGAAGGACAGTTGGTCATAGTGGATGCTTTGTCTCTCCACCTTGCTACGAAGTTGCTAACTGATTCCTGAGGGTTTTACTTAAGCAGCTCTAAATCACGACAGGTCTTCCAACTTTTTGTGGCACTTGTACTGTGACATGAATTCATGGTCAATATCCTCCCAACTGCAGATTCTAGAATCTTCGGGGGATAAAAACTAGTAAAGAGCACTGTCTTTCAAAGTCTGTTGGAACATTTGGGTGATTGTTTCCTCGAATACATCTAGGAGAGTCATGGCTCGATGATAACTGCGAATATGAAAAATTAGAGGTCCACTACCCCTCAATTTCTCAATGTTATGCCTCTTGAATTTCTCTAGCAACCTTGCTTTAGGATAGAGAGACATGTGGATTAAATCCATGTAATTTCCAGCGATTCTAACATGGTTAAACTTATTGGTCAACATCTTGAGGTCCTCCTTGACCCTGTTCAATTCTTCCTCCTTCGTATCAATAGTCACGGGTAGGTTAGCCCCTAGCTGGGTAAGATTTGGTATAGGGAGATGGGATGACAGGGGACCGTTAACAGGAGGAGCACGTGGATCATATTCATATTCTTTGGGATACTAAATAGGCTCGGGTGCTGGCGGATCTATAGTACGAGGGAAGAGGACCTCGAGTTCTTCATGAATCTACCCGATTTTGTTCCACCTCATGAACCTCGATTTAAAGGTTGTCAATCTTAGTAGTGAGTTGGGCTACATCTGTCATCAAATCCGACTATACATTTGGTAATTAATTTGTGTTCTCCATGGAATACGGATTAAGGTGAATTCCATAGTCGTAGGAAGCGAGGGAACTGACGAAGCTTTGGGGTGGTTCGACTGAAGACCGAAGCTAATAAGGAGCCCGACCAAGGGTAGATTATGCGATCAACCTGAGATGGAGAAAAATTCAAATTCATTTTTTATTGTGAGATGGAAAATGTTATTTTTGAAAAAGGAGGAAAAAGTTCTTGACATTTTTTGGAAAAGAGGGGGAAAAATGTTTTTGAGTAAAAGGGAGGAACAATAATTTTGGTGAAAGGAATGAAAAATGTTTTTGGTATTTTTGATAAAAGAGTGAAAAATGTTTTTGACACTTTTTGGAAAGGAGAGAAGAAAAACAAGAGACGGGTCTCAGCATGATTAGTATTTGTTTATTAGTATCTCACTTGTATTAGTTTACTTAAATTAAAAAAAGAAATGTGGAATGGGGCCCGAGCCTGGGAAAATTGGGTTTGAAAAATATCTAAAAAAAAGATTGGACTTGTTACGAGGCTCATGGGCTGGGTCCCGCTTCAAAAATTGCTCAAAAATTTAGGCATCAGGTCGATCCATCATTTCGATAGAGTTTCGCCTAGAAACCGGCAAACTAAATATGAGTGCCCTAGGTTTGACACCTCTATGAGGGTATGCAATTGTTGGGTTAATTGAAAGGCTTCCCCCTTTGGTATGACTTCCACAATATACGTCTTGCTTTTAAGGGAAATCGGTACATGTGGACAAGAAATTTGCATTACGTGAGGGTATGTGGATTTCCTCACTATATACTTCGTGGGGACAGTACGTGTGAGAGTGAATTTAATATACTCGATGTGCGTGAACGAGTTCCCTATGATATACCTCCTGTCATGACTTCGATCAAGTGGTACAATGCGAGGGGAACCGTTGGATATACGTTGAATGTACTTGGCCAATGGAAAGTGAGAGTCGTATCGCTTAGGCTAACTATGACATGCCGGACCAGTGCTCATCACGAAGTGACCCCCCAGTTAGACATGCTCTTTTTCGATGTAGTGTGCAAAAAGCATGATTCTTGATTAATATATTATGGAGAGGGTATCTTTATTGATGATCATCATGCTAAGAAAGGGATAATGTACTAGTATAAAAATTAAATCTATACTAAGCATGGAAATATGAGAGTGAGTGATGTGTGGATATCTATAAGTGAGTGTGTCATAGTGAACCTAAGTATAGATCAACTACAAGTGGTGTGTGATAAGTGTGATAAGTGGAGGTGTGTGTTAGTGACACCTAAGCATGGATTTCTAAGTGGTGTGTCCAACATGTGGATATAAGTGATCATAGCTGCACGTGGTGTTAAGTGTATATGGAAAATATTTAGAAGTGTGTGAGTGAGTAATGATGTAAGCATGAGGTACATATGTACAAGAAATAATAGAGGATAAAAAGGCCACATAAAGATAGGTCCATACGCACACAAGAAAGCAAATCACCCATGCAAACGTAGTCTATACCTCTTATGAAAATAGTCCCCAGTGGAGTCGCCACTGTGGCCATCCCTGTATTTTCGTGAATCCTCCATCTCCTCTCTCCTCTCTCCTCCTTAACAAGAACAAGGTCGGGGAAAGAAAAAAGGGGGATGAAAATGTCTCGCGCCCTCTTTCGATCTAGGACTGCTTCGGCCGTCGTCGGTGTGGGATGGATTTAAAGAGATGGATTTACCAACATATTTTTCATAAAACAAGCAATAGAACATGTCATCGCCTCGAGAGAGTGAAACCAAAGGAAAACTGATGCTTACGAAACCAATAGTTCGAAGGTTTGGGGGCTAAGTGACGGAATGGGAAGGTGATAGGCACACTTCCCCCCTTTTCTTATCTCATGGGCTTATGTTATTATTTTCCTTTATTTCTCTGTGAAGTGTGTGTGCGTGCATATATAATGGAGATTAGAATCGCCTAAATCATATCATGGTGGAGATAGAGTGAGGTCATACACATAAATGTTCCCAACAATAATATAAAAAATATGATTTATGCATTTCTCATACTATTGATCGTTATAAGGGAACGATAATGTGTGGGATAAAATGCTAATAAAAGCACAAATATAATATATATTAAAATAATGCAAGATTGTGATAAATTAGGAAATAGAGGGCTTGGGAAAATGCGAAATTTGGAAAATTGGAAATTTGATAAATTGGAAAATTGGAAAATTATAAAATTGGACTCGAGTCTTGGGTTTTAATCTAAAACGCCCACGTAGCCTATAAAGGCATCAAAGTCCACGTAGTTCTCATGCGGAATAAGGGTGGGGTTTATCCCATAGATTCAAACGGGATCTATTATATGTGTGCGTGTGGAAGATGTGTTTTAGATTTTTAAAAGTGTGATTGATAATCCCGTTTGGAATTTATAGGTGTAACCCTCTTTTTGTTTGTTTTGGGTATTTTATAGAAAATAAAGGATGTGCAATATAAGTAATAAAAATGTGATATGTTACTAAGTACGAACTAAAGTAAAAGCTGAAATATGAGGTTATGTAATTAATGCGAAAACAAGAATTTAGAGAGAGGGAAGGATTTGGACCTTCTTTGAAGAATTGAAACTTGATCTTGATCTTGGATGAAATCCCTTGAATGTTAAGATGAATGTTGGATGAGAGAGAATGATATTTTTCCCAATTGGTTGTGAAAAGGATGGGAATTTAAGATGGAATGGAATTTCACATAAGGAAACTTCATTGATTGCAAGATAATGTTGTCGAGATCACTAATGTTGATGGATCTGAGGTGTCCTGGGAGTAAGGTCATGCCCGCTGTTTATAGGGTAAGGAGGTGCTGATCAACATGGACCTATCCTATCCAATCGGTAGGTAACCCTTGGCACAATGTCAATATACAAGGAAATGGACCTGCCAATCGACAGTCCTGTGCAGATTTTCTCGAAAAAATGGTCATAAAACACAATTCGTTGATACAAATTTCACACTAGGCATACCGTTAGAAAGATAATTCAGATACCTTCAAGAGTCCTTTGGACTTCTCCCAGCTCAGGGAGTTAACTTTGGGTTAAATGTGGCTTAGAAGCGCCTGTTGATCTATTTAGAAAGTTAACCTTGCTCAACCAGGGCTCGGAAGCCCCCAGTGACCTCTCGGAGTAAAGTGGATCCTTTGTCCACACTGTAACTCATAATTGCGCACAAGGTGGACCTTTTCAAAGGTTAGGTAATGTATTATGCATTACAAATAGATTTTCTGGGTTAAAAAAGTTGACCTTTGTGAACTGGGGTCCATAAGTTCCCGGTGACCTTTCGAACTAAAACGGATTATTTAGTTAGAATTGCACATAGGGAGGATTGTTGGAAAGGGTATTCAGTGCCCTTTAAAGATTCATTCAGTCTCATTCGAGTTTACCATGGTCAAACAGACCCCAGGAGTACCCGGTGACCTCCAAATCAATTTTTAGGGGAAATCAATTGTTTGTCCAAACGGTTATGCTATTTTGTGCACGGGGTGGACCATTTGAAAGGGGTTTCAGTTCCCTTCGAGGATTTAAAGAGATCTCTCTCTAAGGATGAAGTTAATTGGGGTGAAATCAGGGCTTGGTAGCGCCCGGTGGCCTCCAAATCGAGTTTTGGTAGTAAAATGGTCTATTTGTCCGAACCGTTATGTCGATTTATATACGGGGAAGATAGTTGGAAAGGGTATCTAGAGACCTTCAAAGATTCAATGATATTTTTCTCTGGAGATAGGAGAGCGCTCGATGGCCTCTAGATCAATACTCGGAGTATGAACTAGGTTTGTAGGGAAACGAGGAGGTGCTAGAGACCTAAGGAGAGACTTAGGGGATCCTAGAATGTGGTGTCTATAGTTATGTTCTAACAAGATCTTTCTAGGCCACCACTTGTATAGTGGTGCAACCATTAGTCAAAGGTCACGACCAGAATTGACAAACAATAAAGACATTTATTCAGTAGTTTGGAATATCAAAACCCAAACCCTATAATTCCTAAACAAGAACACTAATGAACAACAATTTAGTTCTTTATCCATGCTACTCCTAAAAAATCACCTCTTTATACAACAAAAAATATCATCCACACACAAAAACTCAACCCTAAACCATTTTACTACATTAAAAACCCATGAAAACAATGTTCTAACTAAAAACTCCCCCAAATCCAATCGGTTCCTACCGAAATCTCAAACCCAAAAAATGATGTACTTGATTGGGATTATGGGTTACGTATACCCAATTGATTTTTACACCCAGAAAAGATGTAATATCCCAGCCCATTAAATTAATTAAATTATATAAATATTAGATATGAGGCAAATCAATTGTAATTAGAAGAAATTATGGGTAATAAATTGAACTAAATAAAAGGAATTTGTGGATTTTGGTGTTCGTATGGGTTATTGTTGAACAACTCCCACTCCTTTTGTTTAGTCTGTTTGGTATTCCCTGTAAAGTAAAAAAGAAATTATTAGTCGATATTACAGAATTGGGATTCGACGTCATTTTAAAAAAGTAGAGCTCTCTCGTTCGAACGATCAAGCTTGTCGTTTGAACGACCACAACCAAATCAGTTTCCCTTATTTTGTAATCATTCCCAGCCATTGATTCATAATATGGGTAGGTTCTTTGGTCCTAAAAACTTGGATAAATCATATATATTGATTAAATGACCTGTGACTATAGACTTCGTACAACCGAAAGGAGAGAAACGTGGGACATGGTACTACATGCAACATACCTGCTTCGTTATGTACTATCTTCTTGCAAGTCAGGAAATCATTTGAGCTATCGAAATCGAGCTAGTTAATACTTGATATATGGAAGGGTTTAGTGAGGATAAGGTTTCCTTATTTCGAGGACATCTCATTGTTGGAATATATGCAGGAGATGAGCTTCGGATATTGGGGAGAAAAATGCAATATTTATATCAGAGCTTTCTAAAGAGCTCACTCTCCACACTGCCTCTCGTTATTAAGGGTCTAACGAAATAACTCACACCCAAAGATATTGATTTTCCCCATTTAAATGGTTAAGATACGAAATACGAAAGAGGGTATAGCTGGAGGGTTACAATGGGTATGGAGGAAGTATGTTCTTGGGAAGAAGATAAATACATTAATGGAGGTTTTGCAAAGGGTTTCTAAATAGTTTCATGGAGATAAATTTGGTGGAGCAAGACAACCCCTTAAGGCCACCTTAGAAGGTGGGGGGTTGTCATCTGCATTGATCTTTCATGATTTCCACTGATTTGAGCTCCATTAAGGTGGGAAACACTAACTTTGATTTAAGTTTGAAGAGTAATATATATTTCAACATGTTATTTACATATATTAGGTTAAGTATATGTGTGTAGTTTTTTTGCTTACACCCTAGTGATGATTAATAACCATATTAGCATTTGTATGGAATGGTATCACACAAATTATTTAAATATGGTTTTGAAAATAGAATAAATTTATGAATATAATATTGATATTTTTAAAGAAAAAAAATGTAAGAACATGTTATTTTGTGTTTTTCAAGTAAAAAAAATAATAGACATATTTATGGAATAAAAATATTAGAAAATATGATTTTTGTGTGTTTTCTACAAAATTTGAAAATAGACACTTTTATGAAATAAAAATGGTAGAAAATATTTTTGTGGTGTGTTTCCTAATAAAACTGAAAATGGACATTTTAATGGAATAAAATGTAAGAAAAAACCATTTGGTGTATTTCTAGTAAAAAGAAATAATGTAATTTTTTCTGGAATAAAAATGTAAGAAAACCCATATGGTGTATTTCTAGTAAAAATAAACAATGGACATTTTGACGAAATAAAAATGTAAGAAAAAATTGTTTTTCTGTATTTCTAGTGAAAAGTAATAATGGAAATTTTTATGGAATAAAAATGTAGGAAAATATTGTTTGTGTGTATTTCTAGTCAAAGGAAGTAATGGACATTAAAAAATGTGGAATGATGTTAATTCCAAATATTTATGAAATAAATATTTTTAAGTTTCTCGCAAAATGGGGACTTTATGAAAATGGACATTTGACAAGTTTCAAGAAATTGATAAAATGTCTTCCTTTGCTTGAAATCTATGAAATATATGTTTTTTCATAAAGTGTGGTGTAAATGTGAATAATGGAAGTTAAAGGGGCTAACTATGTGAATAGAAGTGAAGTGGGTGCTAGGATGCAAAATTTCATAAGTAAAATGTGTATTTCAAATGTTGGGAAAATGGGACTTTAATATGTGATTCTATATATTAAAGCTCTTGAAGTAATAAGTAAGAAAGTGGGGATAATTATGATTTTGAATAAATGTTAAAATGGTTAAAAGGTGTTTAAATGTTGAGTAGGAACTCAATAACTATTTTGAAAAAAATAACACATGAAAAGGGTAAAATTAGTATGTTTTGGAAAATGAAGGGTAAATTTGTAATTTACTTGAAATGGGATATTTTTATGGTACAAAAATATCAAAGAATGGTTTTACACTAGTGTTGGTTGAATAATAAATTAACTCCTAAAACGTCGATGATTTTTATATTAAATTAACGTGTTGGTGAATAAAGGACTTAAAGAAGAAAGAAATCATTTTCTAAGTGTTAACGAAAAAATAGACGACTAAGTTCGGGCTTTTGTCTTCAACTGATAAAAGTGAAATAATGTGGACATTTGTTAAATGTTAAAACACATAAAAAGAATTCGGTTGACACTTGGATAAAGTAAGAAGGGCCCGTTACCCTTGGATGAAAATTCCTAAATCACTGGCTAGGGAATATGGTGCGCATAGCCGTCGCTGTGGATCCCGTGTAAGTATGCAGTATTGGAAGATTCTGAGAAAAGATAAAAGAAATATGGAACATATAAAGAAATGGGTTGTGTGGTAAAATGTGTTAATACAACCTAACTTGAATGAATGTAATAAATGTTGCGGTAAAAGTGAAATGGACAAGTAAATGCGTAAAGCTATTAATGTCCATAAGGAAATGAAAAGGGTTAAAGGGAGTAAATAAATGGGTGGTTAAGAAAAAAAAATGGATAAATACATACTTAACACAAGAATATTATTTGAAAAGTATTTTTAAGGATTAAATAGGTATTTTCTAACACGGGGATTGCGTGTGTTAAAATGGCAATTTTCAAAGAAAATACTATAGGGTATTGAAATTAATAAAAAGGGTAAATTTTGGTAAAGGAATGGTTTTATTAAATTAAGTTGAAAGGTTTGAAGTGTCGAACCGTGTACGTTAAACAAAGTGAAAATTCTAAGTATGATCAAAGAAAACATGAAATTAGATTGAGGTCAATTAACCTGGGCAAGTAAGGTCTTCATAAATAAATTGATTAATGAATTTGAATATGTATTTTTCAAACGTACATGTATGTTAATATATTCATATTTTCGCATGCATGTGGTTGTAGCTTTCAGTATTCCTTTTTTTCATTTGTTTCTATACTGCTTGTATAAATCCCACTATGCATAGGCTGATATCCTTAATTTTTTAGGGCAGGTTGGGGGCCGCTTCCTATTTTGAGAGTGCTATATAGGTAAGTATATTTTATTTATGTTGTACCTTTTGTAGCTCTATATACTTGGACCTCGGGCTGCTCCCTGTGGGTCCCTCACGTAATTAATCTTAAAATTTGAAATTGCATGTTAACAAGTGAAGTGTTAATTAAAATCAAACTCGACTGGAAACATTCTTTAGGTTGTTTCATTGCACTTCACACCTAACGCTTGGGTCAGATCAGGTTGAATCACGGGTAACCCGTGAATCTGGGTCAGGGAGTTATAAATGGTATCAGAGCTCTAGGTTCAAGGTTCCTTTTGGGTGTGATGTGGTGTGGTCGGTACTGGATCTTTTGACTTCTGTGTGGTTTGGTCCGATCATGCTACTTTGATGATAGTATAGTTCGTGTCCTCGACGGTAATGTTAAGAGGGTAGCAAAACAAGTAAATTAGTGTCGAGTAGCATATGTGGAAGTTAGTTGTATAAATCACTTCCGCATTTCAGATTAGGTGTGATAATAATAAATGGGTGTCCATGTAAACCAATAAGTGGTGACACCGAGGTTCGTCATGTGAGGTGTTTGTGTTCAAACTTTTTTGGCATGGACACTTTGGAGATATTGATAGAATGAGATAATGTCCATTAGGTAAGTGTCACCAAATTGTGGATAATCGACGGTAGGGATTAATTATTATACCATCATAACTGTGTAATGGGAAATTGAGATTTAAATTATATGTAGCCTTGGGTCTGCCCATGTGAGAGGTCAATATCGATGTGATGATTTGGCAACTTTGATCCTTGAGGTAACACCGTGATTGTTGTAGGCCAACTCTAGAGGATAAGTCAGTCTTAGTTGATTGGATTTTATCCTTATGGTTGAACACCTTAGTGTCTATTGGCGGATGAATGCATTATATGTGTCAACTACATTGCGAGAAAGCATTAAGTCCCTTAGTTGTCGGCTTGGGTTATTATATCCCGATTCGTGTACCTTGACTATGAAGTGGATTTAGATAATCTTGATTATCGAGGTAACCTAGGAGAAAATCTGAGTAACCGTGGTGACTTAGTAATAAATAAAGGGGTTATGAAGTTTTTGAATATGACCTCTTGCGACGTCAATAGGGTGGGCCTCCTCTTGGTCAATACACGACGTCCAGTGTTCTACCAGAGCCTAGATATTATTAAATTATAGTTGGGTGACTTTAGTGTATCATTGAGAAATAGGATCCCTTGTGGCGTTCATTTGCATGGGCCTAAGTGATCATAGGCAATACCTGATGTCCCTCATCCTAAAAGTACAAAATATGTAGTTATGTTGGTTGTTAGATTAACACATATTACAATTCCTACATAGTAAGGAAATTAAGTTATAGTGGTTGAACACTCATTGCGAATTAAATGATGTGGTTTAGTGAATTTAACTACAGGTTGGTTTTTCCCAAAAGAAAAAAACTACAGGTTGGAATTTTGTGTACGCACGTGAGTTGTGTTGAATGCCCTTTCGATATAAGCACTAAGGTGGTTGATTAAACTGACATTGGGTTAGTAATTTGGATAGGCGTGTAAAATCAGTATTGATAATTCCTTGAAGGTGTATTTTATGGTTTAGCTATATAGATGTTAATGCGAGTGGTTGTTATTCCATAATAATAGTTAATCTGAGGTTGTGCATCGTGCATTATAATGATGAGAGTATCTCTATTCGAAGCCTTGGGATTTATTATTGCAGTAAATGTCCATTTTATGGAGATAAACTCAAGGTTGTGTAGCATAGGTCATGGTACGCCTGGTGGTTCCTTGTAATAGATGTGTAAGCTATTTAGAGAAACATTTGAGTTTGATATCATCTCCCATGAGATATTAGGAACCATTATTGTATTTAAGTTTACACAAGTCGTGGTAGACCATTGATGATTGTAGGATGGTTAGGACATGCCGATTGGTGGCAGTACCTGAAACTAATGCTTTGGATTTTAATTATAGATATGTATCATGATGTGGACTTTGAGGATAACTTCCAAAATAGGTTGATCAATGCAAGGTGGTGCACCTGGGAGGCTTAGAACACGATGAGGTTCGTTATGGATTTTATATATAGCACTCGGATGAAGTATTAGGCTTGATTATAGCACCTATGTGTACTATATGTGTGGTTAGTAATGATTCCAGTGAGGGAAATCATTAGGCATGTGTGATGTTTGAAAGTTGAGACATTAGAACGATTATTGTTTAGTATCATGTAGATGGTTCTAAAGGTGGTAGAAATTGTTAATGTTTGAAACTTTGTGAGCGCTATGTTCATTTGATGAGAATGAGCTTAAAAACTGAGAGTTGTTACCAAATGTTAATATTTGGAGGCCTAAGTGTGACAGGTCAATAACAAAGGATGAATGATAAGAGAAGTAACTTCTTCTTGAATTAGGACCGTTATCCATACCGATCAGGGATAGGTAACGTCAATCCTATGGAGGGAAGCCTATCGTTTCAACTCCCAGAAGAAATTTTTTTGCCTTCCATCTGTTCGGCATGGACAAGTGATTCTTGGTAGAACTCGTTAGGGTTAAAAGGCCAAGACGGGATGCGTGGAAAAGCCATGGCACCTAACATGTATCGGTAGAGTTTGAGGCTTTATCTATATGTCGTGGGTACATACTTCATATGGACCAATTTGTTGTTGGAGTTAGACTGCTTCCTTTGGTGCAGTAGTCGCCTGATTTGTTGCCTTCTTGTGCCTTCAGTGATCCAAGTAATGGGAAGTTATTGATTAGTTTTGACATGGGTGTGGCATTGCGTGAGCTCGGTAATGATGTTGGTTAGGCCTATTGTGGTCAATGCATCATGGTATCTGAGTTCCCTCTTCTTCGAATGCACCCTTATTCTACACCAATCTGTGTGTGCGCATTATCTAGCATTCTTATATATAGTTTTCATGTGTTACCTGAATGCTCTAGGTTAACAGGTTTTCTAGTAAACCGGTATAATTGGTAATGACTTTGTAGTGTATCCCGAGATTGTAACTAAAGAATATTACGAACATTTGTAATTGCATTGATGATCACTTATATTGGTTCGTGTAGTTGTACTTAGGATGGCCCTAGGTCAACATAAGGATCTCGTAGAGATGGTCCATGTTAATCAATTCATTGGTGATATTGCGATGTTTGGCAAATATCCCCCATATCGAGGTTTTTATTAACATAGGCACGTTAGGCATGCCATAGGACTAGAAATAGGACTTTAGGGTTCGTTATGATTGAATTAACAATGATGGTTGATTAAAGTGGAAACCTTGTGGTTCGGCCATAGTACTAAGAGTTCTTAGTCTTGGAAACTCATCATTGGTGACCGGATTGTAGATGATGATAGACTAAGAATTTCGAGGACGAAATTCCCTAAGGAGCGAAGTTTGTAATATCCCGCACCGTTAAATTAATTAAATTATATAAGCATTGGATATGAGGAAAATTAATTGTAATTAGAAGAAATTATGGTTAATAAATTGAATTAAATAAATAGAATTTGTGGATTTTGGAGTTTCTATGGGTTATTGATGAACAACTTCCACTCCTTTTGTTTAGTATGTTTGGTATTCCCCGTCCAATGAAAAAATAACTTAATAGGCCAGATTACGAAATTAGGATACGACGTCGTTTTCTCAAAGTGGAGATTTGTCGTTAGAACGACTGAGCATGTTGTTATAATGACCAAGCTTGTCATTCGAACGACTAAAACCAAATTAGTTTCCCTTGAGTTTTCCTTATTCCCAGTCGTTGATTCATATCTTTGGTCAGTTCCTAACAACTTGGATAAGTCAGATATATTGATGAAATGACATGTGGGCTAGTGACTTCGTACAAGAGAAAGGAGTGAAACGTGGGACGTTGTACTGCATATAACATACTTGCTTCATTATCTGTTGTCTTCTTGCAAGACACATGATCATTTGAGCTGTCGAAATGTGAGCTTCTTAATACCTGATATAGAAGGGTTTAGTTAGGATAATGTTTTTTTATTTGGAGGACATCTCATTGTTATATTATAAGAGGGAGAGGAGAATGGGATATTGGGGAGAAAAACGTAGTATCAATATAGGAGCTTTCTAAAGAGCTCACTCTCCCTTCTGCCCCCCCCCCCCCCCCCCCCCCAATTATTAAGTGTCTTAACCAAATAACTCACACCCAAAGATACTTATTTTTCCCATTTAAATGGTTATGCTACGAAATCTGAAATCGATTATGGCTAGAGGATTTTAATGGGTATTGAGGGAGGATGTTCTAGTGAAGAAGATAAATACATTAATGGAGGCTTTGTAGGTTGTCTTCTCCATTGATGTTTCATGCCTTCCACTGATTTGAGCTCCATTAAGGTGGAAAACACTAAATTTGATTTAAGCTTGAAGAGTAATATATATTTTAGAATGTTAACTACATATATTAGTATGTGTAGTCTGCTGGCTTGCACCTTAGTGTTGATTAATAACCATATTAGCATTTGTATATAATGGAATCACACAAATGATTTAAATATGAGCCTGAAAACATAATAAATTTCACAATATAATATTGGATATTTTTATGGAATAAAAATGTAAGAAAACGTCATTTTTTTGTATTTCCAGTGAAAATAAGTATTAGATATTTTTATAGAATAAAAATGATAGAAAATATTATTTTGTGTGTTTTCTAGTAAATCTAAAAATAGATATTTTTATGGAATAAAAACGCTAGAAAATATTACTATGGCGTGTTTCCGAATAAAACTGAAATTGGACATTTTTATTTCATAAAAATGTAAGAAAATGCTACTTGGTGTATTTCTAGTAAAATACAAATAATGGGCATTTTTACGGAATAAAAATGTAAGAAAATATTGTTTGTGTGTATTTCTAGTAAAAAGATAATGGACATTTTTATTGAATGAAAATGTAAGAAAATATTATTTGTGTGTATTTTCTAGTAAAAGGAAGTAATGGATATTTTTATGAAATAAAAATATGGAATAATGTTAATGTTGTCAAAATATTTATGAAATAAATATTTTTAAGTTTCTCGTAAAATTGAGACTTTATGATAATGGACAATTGTCGAGTTTAAAAAAAATCGACAAAATGTCTTACCTTGCTTGAAATGTATGAAATATATGGTTTTCCATGAAGTGTGGTGTAAAAGTGAATAATGGAAGTTAAAGGGGTTAAATATGTGAATAGAAGTGGAGTGGGTGTTAAGATAAAAAAAATCACAAATAAAGTGTGTATTTGAAATGGTGAGAAAATGGGACTTTAATATGTGAAAGGATGTGATTTTATATATTAAAGATGTTACAAGTAGTAAGTAAGAAAGTGGCGCTAATTATGATACTAAAACAATGTTAAAATGGTTAAAAGGTGTTTAAAATATTAAGCGGGAACTTAATAACTATTTTGAAAAAAAAACTACATTGAAAAGGGACAAATAATAAGTTTTGGCAAATGAAGGGTCAATTGGGAGTTTACTTGAAATGGGATATTTTTATAATATAGTAATATCAAATAATTATTTTACACTAGTGTGGGTTGAATAATAAATTAAGTCCTAAAACTTTGATGATTTTAATATTAAATTAACGCGTGAGTGAATAAAGGACTTAAACAAGAAAGTTTCCAAGTGTTCATGGAAAAATGGATGACTAAAACCTGGGTTTTGGCTTCGGCCGATAAAAGTGATATGATGTGAACATTTATTAAATGTTAAAACACATAAAAGGAATACGTATCACACCGGGATATAGCAAGAAAGTCCTGGATCCCTTAGGTGAAAAGCCCTGAATCACTGGCCAGAGCATATGGTGCGCATTGCCATCGATGTAGAGCCCGTGTAAGTATGCGGTATTGGAAGATTTCGAGAAAAGATAAAAGAAATACTGAACATATCAGGAAATGGGTTGTGTGGTAAATTCTGTTAATACAACCTAACTTGAATAACTGTTATATATGTCATGGTAAAAGTGAAATGGACAAGTAAATGCGTAAATCTATTAATGTCTACAAAGAAATGAAAAGGGTTAAAGGGAGTAAATAAATGGGTGGTAAAGCAAACTAAATGGTTAAACCTAGACTTAACACAAGAATGTGTTGTGAATAGGATTTTCAAATATTAAATAAGTATTTTGTAACATGGGGATTGTGTGTGTTAAAATGGCAATTTTCAATGAAAATACTGAAGGGTATTGAAATGAATAAAAGGGTAAACTCCGATAAAGGAATGGTTTTAATGAATTAAGTGGAAAGATTTCATGTGTCGAACTGGGTGCGTTAAACAAAGTGAAAATGCTAAGTATAATTAGAGAAAACCTTAAATAAGATTGAGGTCAATTAACCTGGGCAGGTAAGGTCATCTGAAATAAATTGATTAATGCATTTGAATATGTATTTTTCAAAGGTATATGTATGTGGATATATACATATTTTTGCATGCATGTGGTTGTAGCATTGAGTATTCCTTTGTTCTGTTCTGTTCCGTTCATTTTTGTACTGCTTGTATAAATCCCACTTGGTATTGGCTCACGTCACCACTTTGTTACAGTAGGTTGGGAGTGGCTTCGTATTTTAAGAGCGCTATATAGTTAAGTATATTTTATTTATGTTTTACGTTAGTAGCTCTGTTTACTTGGACCCCGGGGTTCTCCCCATGGGTCCCTCATGCAATTTGTAGCCCGCCTTTTCTTTTGAATGTGTTTTAAGGAGTACAAAACCAACTTTCTTTTTTAAGAACCTTTTTCAGCTTTCTGCCCAACACATTGAAACCTTTAAGATGCTCTAATTGATAGCAAGATGTTATCAAACTTTATTTTAGCCAAACGTGACAATTAATAAAATTTCTAAATAAACTAAATAATCTACATACATACAAATAAGGAATATTAACTATTCTGCAAACAATAGCATCATGATGCAAAATTTCATAACTAGGATTTGTGGTGCAAAGCCTTTTAATTATCCATCCAAACTCCCTAAAATTTATATCATATTTTAATTTTGAATGAACATAAACTAATTGGCCAATTTTTGGCATATAATTCTTTTTAATGACTTAAATTTTCAAGCGCTTTTAAATGGTGACATTCACGATGAGTTAATTATGTACTCTCGTAGCCCTATCACGTGAACACTCATGATTTTTTCAATATATTCAATATTAATCCTCACGGTAAACGTTTCTTACATGCACACCCCCTCCTAGGTCTACTTATGCATAGATGACAAGATTGTGATAAGAACAACTCACCAAACTCAAATATGCAATATATGTCAAACATTCATATAAACTCGTGCATGTGTGCAAATATGGCATATAAACAAATTCGAATTCAAATGCGTATGAACTTCGAAACAACCCCGTATACACAATGATTAAGATCATTCAATGCATCAATAATTATGACCAAATGTCCTTGCCACAAGGATAATGAAGTGATGGGGTCCAATCACACCAATATGCCACATCAAATATGAAAAAATTGCGACATAAAAATAAAGCAAAAATATTTTTGTTTTTTCAAAAAATATTTTTGACCTAAAATAATTTTTTTTTTGTATTTTTCTCAAAAATAATTAAAACCAAAAAATCTTTTTGTATTTTTTGAATATTTTTCTTAAAAAAAATACATTTTTTTTAGTATTTTTCAACTAAGACTTAGTAAATGAAAAATATAATACAAAAGATACACATGTCATAACATTAGCAAGATATAAATCATGATGCAAAGACTAACGTATGAAAAATATGGCAGCACAATCATCCTTTAGATCTAGCATGGGAATAATCAAGTGCAACCCAACAAGAACCATGAAGTTTAATTACTAAATCCTCTAAGTTCTATTTCCTAACCCAAATATATGTGAAATTATGCATGGGAGTTTTGGGAACCGGAACGACGTTATTCCTTAACTTCCTAGGAGAATTCCTAAGGTCATGGCAAAAATGTCTAAGGTGACCTTTCCTACTGCAATGGGAAGAAGTGTAAACTTGGTGGGAATGTTTACCAAAATGTCGACCTCTCCTCATGTTACTAGTCGGTTGTCTCACATGATTGGTATTGGATTCGGGATGGGGGATAACGTGAACATCGTAGCCTATACCAAACCTATCTCTCTTGACTTGGATGATGCCTAAAATCCTATCCAACTTCTCCGATCTGGATTCCAAGTCAAAGTTCACTTTACTTGAGTCTTTCAAGTTATCCTCAAACTCATTAATCACATATTAAAGAAAACGCCTAGACTCCTCAAACTCATGAACATATTTTTTCAATCCCTCCATTAAACAACGAAGGCTATCTGTCTCTTTCTCAACAAACTCTAACTTCTCCCTAAGAGTCTTTTCCCGTTCCCTAAGATCCTTAATCAAATCATAATTATTCTCTTTAGCATGCTCATTCAACCTAGCTTGCAATTTAGCGTTTCCTTTTTTTCACCTTTACAACCTCCGCACACAATTCCTTAAAGGAAGCTTGTAACTCTCTTACATCGATATCCTCATCCTCACTAGCCTCACCCTCACTCACTTGTGATTCACACTCAATGGCCTCGGAAGTGTCATGCCCATGAGATTATTCATGGGAATATTTATCGTTGTTTCTCACATGACATGCCATGAATGCAACAAAGTTGCGCTCAATGGGGGAACTCTCTCCCTCTTTCGGTTCACTATCACTTAAGGTGTCATTGTAAGCTATTGGTTTCTTGACCTCCCTCTTAGGTCTAGTGGGAAACTCGAAAATTTTTTGACCATACCCATGATACCCAAAACACATATCCAAGTCATCCCTCTTAACTTTCTCACTATTATCCTTAGGGTAGGGATCTCCTTTGTTGTTCTTGAATTTCTCAAGTCTTTTGGCATATTTCGATTGATTTTTAAACTTAAGAAGCTTTTTGAATTTCTTTGCCAATAAGACTGCATCTTAAAAATTGAAATCGAAAACAGAATCTCCATTCGAATCTTTAGTCTCCTCCTTCTCGGCGTTCAAAGTAATGCCCTTTTCTTTCTTTGACACTTGCTTGGAGGTAAACACGTCGAGTTCATAGGTTTGAAAGTCACCTACAATCTCTTCAAGTTTTATCATATCGAGCATACCTAATGAGTTAAAAGTGGTCACTTTTGCACCAAACCTACTCATCAATCATTTTAAGATTTTCTTTATGAAATCAGTGTCGGGTATCTTCTCTCCTATAATAAACGACGACTTGACAATATTGGACAACCTAGAATAAAACTCATCAAATGAATCACTCTTTAACATCTTAATCGTCTAAAATTGTGTCGTGAGGTTTTGAGGTTTAGACGCCCAAACTGCGCTACTGCCCTCGTGTGTAATTGAAAGTGTATCCCAAGACTCTTTTGAAGTTTCACACATCATAATTCTATTATACTCTTCAGGTGTGACATGTGGGGAAATAATGTGAAGACCTTTGTAGTTGTAAAGTGGAAGTCTAGGTTTGGTTTTGGTCCATGACTCAACGGGTTTTAGCGTAGTGACGTGTAATTAGTGGAGTACAAACCTTTCCATATGCTAACCACACACACTCATCAATAGATTTTAAAGCAGTTTTCATACGCATCTTCTAAAAAATTTAATTAGTGCCACAAAAAATAGGATCATGAAAACTTTTCATACCTTCGAAATTCATCCTGAAAAATACAAGGGTTCAAACACAAATAAAAAATGTTTCTAGCTCTGATACCAATTTGTAGGCCCCTTTTTCTTTCGAATGTGTTTTAAGGATGACAAACCCAACTTTATTTTTTAAGAACCTATTCAAAATTTTAAACTGCACCAAGTTGTGAACCAGTTTTAACCTGGTCCATTTCTACCTTGATTAATACTAAACATGCATCTACTGATTAAAGCAAGTAAAATAAAGTAAGCTCATAAAATCTAGGCTGGATGTACGAGGAAACCACTAATGTAAAAAGCCTCTGACGGGCCGACCCAAACAATCACTATGATGTGGTATTCCAAAGTACAAAGACAGACTTACTGAACCACTCAATCCCCACAAGTCCGGAAGCTTCTGTGAATCTTAAACCACTCCTCCGCAGTTCCCACACGAATCCTTATGGGATAGGTATCCACAACAAACGTGTCCATGAATGACTTTGTGTTCACCGATGTATCTTGGAAACGTCAATGGATTTCGAACACGAACTCTTTCGCTTCTTCACTGTAAAACCCAACGATGTTCAAAGTGTAGAATAAAATCCAATTGGTGCAAACAAATATCACCATAGCATATGTGAATTAAAGATCGGGTCTTTGAAACTCTATGGGTGTTTTTTTTATCTTTGAAAGCCTTGGAAAACTTTGTGCAGAAAATGTACTGTATGTAAACTATTTTTCTGGACTGCACACTTACAAAATTCTGAGTACAGCACGCCTTATATAGACAAGTTTAAGAGGTGCGTCATTCGAACTAAATAACGATGTTTCTCGAACGAGATTCATATGCCGCTCAAATGACATAATGATCTCGCTTGAACGACCTCTAGTGTCGTTTGATCCACGAAACTTAAGAGTTTGTGAAATACACAAATCTAAACCATCTTTATCTCAGATTAAACAAAGTTTCAATGATTTAAAACACTTTTGAACATTTTAAAAACACTTATTTAATAAAATAACATCCTAAAATATTTTTCGAGTCCTATTAACACTATGCATTCATACCCCAACAATCTCGGAATGCAATAAAAATGTGAAACGTGCACCAATAAAATATCGGCATGATTTTTCTATGAAGCTTGGGTGCATTGTCTTTTATAAACATTATGTCATAGATTGCGTGGGATCGTGAAAATAAAAAATCTATCTATGACTCAAAAACATTATTTTGTTCCAAGAGTAAATCAAATACTACAATGGACTCAATTGTAAATTTTATCCTTACAAATATCCCCCTTTGACTATTACGGGAAAAAACCCAACAGTGATAAATACCTAAGCCGGGCCATCAAGTCGTATGACGCCTAAATCCCATACCCTTAAATCCCAAATAAAAAATTATAGGACAATACTAGTAAATGTTGGTTTGACAAGCATGAGTTGTTTGAATGTGATGTTGACTTGAAATCTCGAATCTCTTAAGCATACCTACACACATGAAATAAACAAATACCTCGTGAATTATAGAGTTATAAATGATGTAAAATATTATGATACCAATATGAAATATCATACAAATTTGTAACATTAAAACTCAAATCATTTGTTAAACATGTGAGAAACTGTTGATACTAGTTTGAAAATAAACATTGAAATCAGGATATCAATTTGTGCAAACTAATTAATACCAAAATATAAGCATGAAAGCATATGATATCAATTTGTAATGCAATGAAAACTATGTTCTCAACAAACAAACTATCCCCCTTCATTACATACATCTCTCCCCATTTTGTCTCTAATAGAGAACACATGAAAAGATAAACAATTTATCAATATCTCTAGAATAAGAATAATTAATGAAATATATCTAGATAAACATGAAACAACCATCTAGTAGTGATCAATGAATATCAAATCTGTAACTAGCAAACAAAAGTAACATGTAGTAATCATCAAAATCAGTAATGATATGACTAAAGATCTAATGCAATGTCGAATTAATCATGGATAATCATTAAGAACAGCATATGAACAATTGAGAAGTAACAAAAATAGAATGATATGATCATTAATACGAAGCAGGTACAAAACAGAAGTTTCCAAAAACTCTCCTCAACAGGTCTCTTGAAGGAATTAGTCTTGACATTTGAACGACATAGGAAGGTCCCTCAAACTAGGACATCAAGCGATCTTAAAAAATGCAAAAAATTAAGATCTCTCCTAAATCAACTCATCAAACGGCCTTCGCACAACCCTTCAAGCGGCGTCTTTGACAAAATATATGCCTCGAAAAATGTGTCGCTTAAACCTCGTGTGAATAGTACATCGCGTGACATCAAATTATCGCTCGAAAGAAACCCAGTTGTCGTTTGAACGACATTAAATTTCCTCAATTCCAATTCTAAAAATCTTAAAGATTCTTCCAGTGAAAAAATTTCCTGAAAACGTTAATTGAAAAGAGAAAACAACGAAAAAACAAACTCAAAATAGAAAAAATAAAACAAGTAAAACAATATGAGTTTCCCGCCAACATAGTATCAATGTGCTCAAACATGGATATGGAGTGAATGTGTATGAACTACAACAAATGAATCATAACCCCAACACATTGAAACCTTTAAGAAGCTCTAATTGATAGAAAGATGGTATCAAACTTTGTTTTAGCTAAACGTGGCAATTAATAAAATGATAAATAAACTAAATAATATGCATGCATACAAATCAGGAATATTAACGATTCTGCAAACAATAGCATCATGATGCCAAATTTCATTACTAGGATTTGTGATGCAAAGCCTTTTAATTATCCAACCAAACTAACTATAATTTATATCACATTTTTACATTGAATGAACATAAACTAATGACCAATTTTTAGCATATAATTCTTTTTAATGACTTAAATTTTCGAGCTCTTTTAAACGGTGGCTTTCACGATGAGTTAATTATGTACTCTCGCAGCCCTATCCCGTGAGCACTCGATCTTTCAATATTAATCCTCACGGTAAACGTTTCTTACATGCACACCCCCTCCTAGGTCTACTTATGCATAGATGACAAGATTGAGATAAGAACAACTCACCAAACTCAAATATGCAAGATATGTCAAACAATTATATAAACTCGTGCATGTGTGCAAAGATGGCATATAAACAAAGTCGATTTCATATGCGTATCAGCTTCGAAACAACCCCATACAGACAATGATTAAGATCATTCAATGCATCAATACATATGACCAATTGTCCTCGCCATAAGGATAATTAAGTGATGGGGTTCCAAGCACACCAATATGCCACATCAAACATGAAAAACTTACGACATAAAAATAAAGGAAAAATATTTTTGTGTTTTTCAAAAAATATTTTTGACCTAAAATAAAATCTTTTTGTATTTTTCTCAAAAATAATTAAAACCAAAAAATCTTTTTGTATTTTTTGAATATTTTTATAAAAAGAAACATTTTTTTAGTATTTTTCAACTAAGACTCAATAAATGGAAAATATAATACAAAAGATACACATTTCATAACACTAGCAAGATATAAATCATGATTCAAAGACTAACGTATGAAAAATATTGCACCACAATCATCCTTTGGATCTAGCATGGGAATAATCAAGTGCAACCCAACAAGAACCATGATGTTTAATTACTAAATCCTCTAAGTTTGATTTTCTAACCCAAATATGTGTGAAATTATGCATGGGAGTTTTGGGAACCGAAACGACGTTATTCCTTAACTTCCTAGGAGAATTCCTAAGGTCATAGAAAAAATGTACAAGGTGACCTTTCCTACGGAAATGGGAAGAAGTGTAAACATGGTGGGAATGATTACCAAAATGTCGACCTCTCCTCATGTTCCTAGTCGTCTCTCTCACAATATTGGTATTCGATTTGGGAAGGGGGATAACGTGAACTTCGTAGCCTATTCAAAACCTATTTCTCTTGACTTGGACGATGCCTAACATCCTATCGAACTTCTCTGATCTAGATTCCAAGTCAAACTTCACATTAATCGAGTCTTTCATCTTATCCTCTAAATCATTAATCATAGATTAAAGAAAACGCCTAGACTCCTCAAACTCAAGAACATTTTTTTCAATGCCTTCATTAAACAACGAAGGCTATCTGTCTCTTTCTCAACAAAATCTAACTGCTCCCCTAAGGGTCTTCTCCCGTGCCCTAAGATCCTTTATCAAATCATAATTATTCTCTTTAGCATTCTCATTCAACCTAACTTGAAATTTAGGGTATTCTTTTCTCACCTTTACAACCTCTGCACACAATTCCCTAAAGGCAGCTTGTAACTCTCCTACAACGATCGCATCCTCACTAGACTCACCCTCACTCACTTGTGATTCACACTCAATGGCCTCGGAAGTGTCATGCACATGAGATTATTCATTTGAAGATTTATCGGTGTTGCTCACATGACATGCCATGAATGCAACAAAGTTGCTCTCAATGGGGGAGCTCTCTCCCTCTTCCGGTTCACTATAACTTAAGGTGGCATTATAAGCTATCGGTTTCTTGACCTCCCTCTTAAGTCTAGTGGGAAACTCGATAACATTTTGACCATACCCATGATACCCAAAACACCCATCCAATTCATCCCTCTTAACTTTCTTACTCTTATCCTCAATGGAGGGTTCTCCTTTTTGTTCTTGAATTTCTCAAGTCTTTTGGCATATTTCGATTGATTTTGAAACTTAAGAATCTTTTCGAATTTCTTTGCCAACAAGACTAAATCCTCAAAATTGAAATAAAAAATAGAATCGTCGTTCGAATCTTTAGTCTCCTCCTTCCGGGATTTCAAAGTAATGCCCTTTTCTTTCTTTGACACTTACTTGGAGGTAAACACGTCGAGTTTATAGGTTTTAAATTCACCTACAATCTCTTCAAGTTTTATCATATCGAGCATACCTAATGAGTTAAAAGTGGTCACTTTTGTACCAAACCTATTCGCCAATCATTTTAAGATTTTCTTTATGAAATCATTGTCTAATATCTTCTCTCCTATATTAAACGACGACTTGACAATATTGGACAACCTAGAATAAAACTCATCAAATGAATCACTCTTTAACATATTAATCGTCTAAAACTGTGTCATGAGGGTTTGAAGTTTAGACGCCCAAATTGTGTCACTGCCCTCGTGCGTAATTGAAAGTGTATCCCAAAACTCTTTTGAAGTTTCACACATCATAATTCTATTATACTCTTCAGGTGTGACATGCGGGGAAATAATGTGAAGACCTTTATAGTTGTAAACTGGAAGTCTAGGTTCGGATTTGGTCCATGACTCAACGGGTTTTAGCGTAGTGATGTGTAATCAGTGGAGTACAAACCTTTCCATATGCTAACCACACACACTCATCAATAGATTTTAAAGCAATTTTCATATGGATCTTCCAAAAAAGATAATTAGTTCCATAAAAAATAGGAGCATGAAAACTTTCCATACCTTCGAAATTCATCCTGAAAAATACAAGGGATCAAACACAAATAAAAAATGTTTCTAGCTCGGATACCAATTTGTAGGCCCCTTTTTTCTTTCGAATGTGTTTTAAGGATGACAAAACCAACATTATTTTTGAAAAACCTATTCAAAATTTTAAACTGCACCAAGTTGTGAACCAGTTTTAACTTGGCCCATTTCTGTCTTGATTAATACTAAACATGCATTTACTGATTAAAGAAAGTACAATAAAGTAAGCTCACAAAAACGACGTTGGATGTACGTGGAAACCAATAATGTAAAAAGCCTCGGACGGCCCGACCCAAACAATCACAATGATGTGGTATTACAAAGTACAAAGACAGACTTACTGAACCACTCGATCCCCACAAGTCTGGAAGATTCTCTGAATCTTAAACCACTCCTCCATAGTTCCCACATGAATCCTTCTGGGATAGGTACCCACAACAAATGTTTCCATGAATGCCTCTGTGTCCACCGATGTATCTTGGAAACGTAAAAGGATTTCGAACACGAACTTCTTCTCTTCTTCACTGTAAAACCCAACGATGTTCAAAGTGTAGAATAAAATCCAATTGCTAAAAACAAAGATCACCATAGCATATGTGAATTAATGATCGTATCTTTGAAACTCTATGGGTGTTTTTTTTATCTTTGAAAGACTTAGAAAACTTTGTGCAGAAAATGTATTGTATGTAAACTCTTTTTCTGGACTGCACACTTATGAAATTCTGAGTACAACATGCCTTATATAGAAAAGTTTAGGCGGTGCATCATTTGAACGAAATAAAGTTGTTTCTCGAACGAGATTCACATGTCGCTCAAATGACATACTGATCTCGTTTGAATGACCTCTAATGCCGTTTGAACCACGAAACTTAAGAGTTTGTGAAATACACAACTCAAAATGATCTTTATCTGAGAATAAATGAAGTTTCAATATTTTAAAACACTTTTTAACAATTTAAAAATATTTATTTAATAAAATAACATACTAAATTATTTTTTGAGTCCCAATAATTTTACGTATTCATATGTGAACAATCGCGAAATGCAATGAAGACATGAAACGTGCACCAATAAAATCTCGGCGTGATTTCTCTTTGAAGCTTGGCCTCGTTGTCTTCAATAAACTTTATGTTATAGACTGTGTGGAAAATTTTGTCCTTACATAATTTATCTTGAAATTGGAAATCACATCCTAACAAGTGAAATTTTAATTAAAATAAAACTAGACTAAAAAAATTCTTTAGGTTCCTTCATTTCACTTCACACCTAACGCTCGGGATGGACCGACTTATCTCACGGGTAACCCATAAATTCGGGTTAGGTTGTTACAAAACATCGGAAATCTCATTGGGTATTTGGGACTGATTCAGTTTATTTTTGAGTTTGATGTGGGATTAATTCATTTTAGCAATCGATGACTGGATAAATTTTTTAGAAAGGTTCAAAACCTTTATTTTCAACTCCAATGGTGTACTTCAGTTTAATCTCCTTAGTTTTAGCAGTAAATAAAAACATGGGGAGTGAATATCAACGAATTATTAATTTTTCATGATAAAAGGGGGGAGAAAACTAACCTTCAAAATCGAAGAAATGGTTCATCGAGAAAGTCGCTAGAAATCATTTTTGGTCTTCTAAAAATTGCACAATGCCTTTGACCTCAAATATTATGAAAGGTAATGAAGCCACAGCATTTGGGAATTTATATACAGTGTCGTGAAAAGTCGAAACGTCAGGATTTGGAACACCTAAGTGAGTAGGTCGCGAAACTAAAAAGGCGTTTACATCAACATCAACTTTAACCATCTAAAACGTATCCACAAACCCAATATAGCGCTCCCCAAACAAAAACAAAGACGCAACACTGAATCACTTATATTTGGAACTGAGGCTGGGGGCTTCTGTTATACCCAATATTTTTCTACCAATACAAAGAAAAAACATGTCATGGAAGCCCATATATGCACTGCAAAGATATACTCAAGTGTATACAGAAGACCATAGCCTATACATAACCCAGTCACGAATAACATTCCATTTAATATTTATAAAATTAAGACCACAACATGTGGACAAACAAGCTGTGTATGCCATGACACGACCGCATCAGAAGGACACAACTATGCCTTTAATAGACCATGACCTCCCAATCTCCACATCACTAGATGCATTGGCCACATACCATAACACGTCATCAATAACCTAATAGTTGTCCCCTTTTAGAAAGATTCCATCTCAACATCATTTATCCATAAATCATGTGCACCATGTACGTGACACTCCCACCAACTAATATAAATATAGGTCCTCACTCCTCATTTGACAAGTAGCATTTAAGCAGAGATGCACTTTCAAAGTCTCTCCAATATCTCTCTACACCAGAGTTCACATTCCATCACCTGAACATTTATCGACCTCGGTCTCCCTCAGCCTAAGCTATAGAATCCGTAACCTAATCTACACATAATCAAAATGTTATGCATTTATCCTATCTCTCTCCGCTTGCATGCCTCTAAGACTTTCCAAAATTTTACTATTATATGAATATAATGAGAAAAAGGCACAATAGTGGATGTAGGCTTATTTTCATGGACAAACCACTCTAAATCTCGTGTTACCTCTCTTTCTCTCCTTTTTTCTCTATTTTTTTTACTTTGACTGATGTGTTTATCTTTGACGGTATGGTTTACTCTAGTAGATCCTTTTAATAACAACAATAGTGGACCTAGAATCTTCACAAAGATTGTCGATGTGGAAAGAAGGAATGTCTCAATTCAAATGGTGAGTCAATCCGATATCAAACAAAGAAGTTATACCGAGACAAAGTTGGGAGCAAATAAAGTCACGAGTTAAAGACTACATCCCAATGTCCAAAAGTCAATACAATTTGTATCAATCAGAACTTTTTTCGGATCGATATAATCTAGTTGGGTAACCCAGTTTCTTAGATTTTTTCTATAAATAAGAGTCTCCATCTTCATAAATTTTACACCAATTTACTACTTTTCTTTCTCTCTCTATAAACTATTGTTTATATTTTTTAACTTTTAATAAAGTTTAGTTTATTTTATTATTTTTTAATTAGTTAAATTACTTTATTAATTACTTTATTTCTTCATTAAGTAGTTTAATTACAATAATAATTTGTTTAGTGATTTACTAATTAGTTTTCTTGCTTTAATAAATAGTTTATTTCTTTGTTAATTAGTTTTATTCCTTTAGTAATTAGTTTATTGCTATAATTGTTTTTTGCATTTATAAATATGCCTTACTAGTTAAATAGATTGTGTATTATCATCCTACCTATTTAAATTAGTGTTTTCCTTTCATATTTTGAAGTCTAGAAGTATATTCATTACTTAATATATATTGAATTTAATACTATGAAGGCTTCACACATAATGTCAAGCATTATATGTTTTCAAACTCTTTGTATGAGATACAGTGTATGTTATAAGTCAGCTCTCTCATGATTAAAGCTTTCATGTTTCATGTAAGGGTCATACCTTACATCTTTGATAGTTTGCCCAAGTGCGAGTGTGACCGTTGAAACAATTGTGATCTTTGTAGCCACTACACCAAAAACAGTAATTTGGCACACCCGGATGTTGAAAATCTGGCACAATTTTAAACTGTGACAAATTTTGGCACGGTTTAATGACAACCTGGCACACTTTAAAAGAATGCCAAAATTTGGCACTCTTTCAAAGTGTGCCAAAATTGAGAACACTTGATTAAAATATAAAAGACCCTAAAAATTTCATTATGTTTACTTTCCCTCTTCTCTTTCCTCTCTCATCTTTCAATATCCCGCTCCCAGTCTCTCTCCTTCCCCTCACCCGCTTACCGGATCCAATATCAAACTCTCTTTCTCTACTGCGACATCCATCCCCTCTGTCCGGCAAGCCTCCAACCACTGCTCTTCTCTGCTACGGTAAGTTACTCCCGTCCGTCAACACACCCGATAACTTTTCATCTCTTCTTGATGATGGCTATCATTCATGGGATCAGTGTTGATTTCATCCGCAGTGGACTTGAGTTTCATTTTTGGAGCTGAGAATCATTAGTTCTGCTCCATTGCAAGGTATCACGAATTTGTTTTTTCCTTTGTCAGATCTAAGGTGCCTCTCTCTCTCAACCCCCCAACAATTGTAAGTGTGTATGTCTGAGTATTTGGTTTACATATTTATTCCTTTTTTTACCATGGATCTAAAGAAAAAGTATCATAACTACAATGTCTTTATTATGAATTTGCAAGAAAACTAATTTCTCTTTCAGTCTTTTGTTCCCTATTTTGCCCCAAGCATTAGAATATTTCTTTTTTACTTTTATTTTTTATTTTCACGTATTTTTTTGTTGTTATTTTGAATCATTATTTGGTGGTGTTCTTTTATTTTTTCTATTATTAGTTTAGATTGAGGAAAAATAAAGAAACTCATTAATAATTCTTTAAGACTTTTTCATGCTTCATATTTATTTTGTTAGTTGTTATAATAGGCTTGGCTATTGTTCAGATTTGTCGTATATATGTTCATAGTATTTTTTATAAGCTCATGTACATGGTCGTGTGGTGTAGTGTTATATGCGAGTTGCGTTTATGTGAGATAGAAAAAACACAAAGTATGTCGTGTTCATTTCTAAAACAAACCTATCTTATTATGTCATATCGGTCCGTAATCTGACAAAAATATACGAATTGGGATGCGTAGTTGATAAATTAACTAGGACCTTGTGTAATGATGCAAGTTGTGTAATTTAATGTTTGAGAGAGACGAATATCCAAATCAATAAATCCCCCATAATCCTGTGACATAAACCAGCCCTCAAACGTCACCATAAGAGGCACGAACACCTCGCACGGGACCAATGTAACTTGTAGGAACTAACCGCATAGTCACGTGACTCCCTATTTGAGAATATGACGATAATTTGGAAAAATCAACACCTAGACATAAAAATAAGTCGTTAAAGGGTGAAAACCTAAACCAGCCCCCAAACTTCCCCGCAAGAGGCACGAACACCTCGCACGTGACCAATGTAACATGTAGGAACTGATCGCGTAGTCACGAGTCTCTCGGTTAGAGAATATGATGACAATGTGAAAATATCTAGATTTGCAGAAAATATCTAGCTTCTCCACTCCTCGATTCTCACCTTGTCTTGCAGAAAATTTACCAAATAGGTGAACTCCTCCTCATACTCCGTCACTGAGCGATTAACCTGATTGACCTCGTTGAACTTCCTTCGCATCTTGGTCTCCACTACCGACGAAAAATACTTGTAATTAAATCGCACCCATAAATTAGAATTCATCATCATATCTCTATCCTCAATGATGGTAACAGACTCCCACCACTGCAATGCTGCTCTAGCAAGTTAAAATGTCGCTAGCATCTGCCTCAGCATCTCCGTACCCTCCACCATGCGTAGATGGCGCTGAATGTCCTTTTCCACTGAAAAGACTCTACAACATCAGAGCTACCCTAAAACTCGGGAGTGGGGCCCTTCTAGAATGACGCTCTAACCGTTTGTAAAGTAGATGGCCCCCTGGCCCAGGATCACCGGTTCCATTAGCTATTACGACTAGGGTTGTCAAAAATGACCGGACATAGTTGTCATAGTTGCATTGACTTCTTGGGCCACCAACTCTGCCACGTGTGTAGTCGAGATCTTCTCTAGTGGTGGATGTGGCTATGGTAACTATGGCTCCTGCTGAGTCTCCCTCACCTCATCCCTAGCCTTTGTCCTAGCTACTCGCTCTCTCCTCGGTGACCTCTGAAAATAGATTGAATTCATATAAGTATAAAGTTTATACAAACTAATAGGAGAAGCACGATACCTCATACAGAAAGATAAATATAGTCCTAATAATAGGGCTCTACATCAAACAAACAAGACACATAAATTTTAGTAAGCCGTATAGATCTTATGGACACTAGAACCTGACGCTTTGATACCATGTGTGACACCCTTCTAAATCAAATACCGGTTTATCAGTCCTTTATTAAATTAACTCAGGATTTCCATTTAGTTCATTCTTAGCATCACCGTCGAAAACCATTTAATTACTAACCTCTTAAATGATTAATTACACCACTGCCAAATTTTGTCTTTCATTAAATAGAAAAATACACATGTAAAATAAAATAAAAACCAACCACACCAGCAATAAGTCTGAAAATGCTGAATAAATAATTAATTGGCTAAGTAAAGCATCGTCTATAAAGCTCCAAATCCAACAGTAAGTAAATAAATCTAAAACTGAAACTGTGAGTAAATAGGAAATACTCCCTACCAGACTAAAACTGAAATGATATATCTAATCTAGGAAAGAAGAACATATGCATATAAACAAATCTTCTGCATGCATTGACATATGCTGCAGATGTGTAATCCCTAGAATAAAATCTCAAGCCTGGCATCCTTGGGGATGGACACCTAAAAGGTTTTGAAAATATTTTGCAAGGAGGGTTAAAACCCAAAACATTTTGAAAATATTAGCATGTTATTAAGATTGAAGGAATTAAAATGCATGAATGCTTTTCATATTCAAGCTAGTATCGCAGTCACTTGAGATAATTCCCACCCATCCACTGTAGTCCACACCTACGGCTTTACTTATAACACTTCTAGCTATAACTACCCCATCTAAATAGCCTTGTCATTACTGTTGCCTGAAACTTCACTCTAATAAGAGTAACCTTTTCTAAAGACTTGTAAGTTATTTCATGTTAACTTAATTTTCCATACCCGTATATATTTATCATCACTATTATATATGCAACAATACTACTTATGACACATAATTTGTAAATAGTATCCATCCTCTCGAGTAAGTACTCACCAGATGTTTTCTCTAAAATTCTATCATCTTCGGTACACTCACTCACCCGGATGCCCCAAATTAGTTAGCTCCCCGAATCAGTGAAAATATAATAATGTAGTGGAGGAGGTCATAGTTCCCACCGAGAATGAGACTGAATCGTACCTAAAACACATCATCTCTGATAAAATCACAACATATAAATACCGGACGCTATGACCTGGGGATTATACTAACCCTACCATCACTATCTAGGGGATTCACCCACATCGCGCAACCTCATTTGATACCACAAGAGGGGTATGTATATATCATAATATCTACACCAATATTAAAAGAGCACACAATTTTATGCATATACTATTACACTTACTGCATATATAGAATTAATTTAAACTCGGCTAACCCGTGCCTAACTTACGTAACCCTATAATATCCGAGTCAATATTTTTTACTCTAAGTTAATTAATTTACATCGTAATTAATTAACTAATTAAATATCATGGTGACACTCTCCTAAAAATACCCGGACTTCTCCCCTAGTCCTTAAATTATTCCTTTGAATTTATTTCTCTAAATTCTAAAGTAACAAATTCCTAACTCCCTAATTAGAACTCAATTAATTACAAGATTGTTCCTCCTAAAATTTACAAACCTAAAAAATCTTCCCTCAAGCCCAAATCGAAAACATACCAAACTAGGCCTCGCCCGCTGTGTCACTCGAATGCATCACCATGTCGATCAAACAACGAGTGTTGTCATGGGAAAGATAGCTAGGCCATTCGATCGACCCCTGATATTTCTCTCTTTTCTGTTCTTCTTCCTTACGTAACCTGCAACGGACTTTTGCAAATTATTCAAACACATATCTGCTTACTGCTTTTCCTTAAATTCCAAATCGAAAGCAACTAAATCCTTTAAAGATTTAAACAACTCTTAAACAAATTTCAACCCAAATCCAATATAAATCAAAATGATTCCATTTATATGATTTTTGTCTCCACAGAATTATAAAATTAATCTCTCCAAATATCCAAATAGTTTGCAGGAAAAATAAACTAAAATCCAGATTTAATATATCAGCCCAATCCCAAAATAATGGTTTTTTCACACCCACTATGATATGAATTGAAAAGTGTAATTTAAATTAAAAGAAAGTTAATCACTTGCCTTCTCAAATTCGTATAGTCCAAAAGTCTTGGTGTTGATGATGATTCCTCAAAGAACACACACAAATCCATTGATTTTGAAGCACCCTATATCTTTGATTCACTTGAGTCTACATTATATAGGATCTAGTCTAATTTTGAAATAGTGACAAAATTACAGTCATATTCTAGTCTATCAAATAGCCTCAAAGACTACAAAAAAATTCCTATAATGGTCTTAAAGGTAGTATGGCAACACTACACGTAAGACTTCATATTTTATGTTTCATTTATATCATTTTAGGTGTGTGATTATTAATTCCCATTAAAATACTTTTCTAATAATTTTTGGGATTTTTAAACATTTTTAAAACATTTAAAATTAGGTTTTAAAATGTTTTGGGCTAATTTGTAATATAATTTTTTTCATAAAAAGTTAGTTGGGTAGAATTCGAGAGCGGTAATAACTTATGGGGTAGAAAATTGGATTTTTAAAACAACAAAAAACGCAATTTAGTTGTCATGTGAGCCCTACATGTGTATTTTCTTTAAAACGGTCAAGATTGTGTTTATTGCCTCTCACATAACTCATAACACTTATCGGCCATTGGATTAATCTAATCGATGGTCTGCATGTTGTGTAACTCAACCCTTGTCTTTATCTATTGGACCAATAAGAGAGAGTTTAAGTGCGGTGCATTTACAACCCATGGATTTACTTCATTCAGCAAGAATTAATCTCATCCGTTGTTTTGAGTAGATATTCCAGACCCTTCCATTGTTTAGTATAAATAGAGCCCATGGGATTAACGTTATGGATCTATTGATGAGTTTGAGAGAGAGAGAGAGATAGAGAGAAAGAAAAATTATCAAATCAAACCAAACTCTAGCAAAATTATCTCTGAAAATTTTCTTTGGGAGTTTGTGAGTTTTTCATGTTTGAAGATTCATTCCTCTCTCGTCTTTAATCTCTTTTCCAACTTGTCACGTAATTGGATCTTGTTTTCTTCTTCATAGAAAATGTAGAACTGATTTCTGTTTTGATATAACTCACCTAGATCTGCATAGGTTGATTTCTTTTTCAAGAAATCATTACTTGTTGTTATTTTTATACTCAAATGTTCTTTTTAAACATATTACCAACAAATCCATATTGTGTTTTATGTTTTGACAAAAACAAACTTCAATATATAATGATCTTTAGACGTTTACACTTTCAAGTTCGTAATTCACATTTTGTGAAATAGAAGTGTGAAAAAATGTATAGGACCTTGGCTCTTTTGAATAGCAAGGTTGTCACTCGATCTGTCATAAAAATCAAAAGTTTATGTTTTTCAACAAACTGAGATTTAGAATTCTGAACTCATCTTAGACGAAATCTGTAATTTATAGGATTATTTTTCTATATATGTGTGTGTGTGCATGTGTTAGGCAAAACACCATAATACACTTTTCACACTAAAATAGTTTTGGTTGAAAGATTTCTGTCTTTAGAGTCGACGTAAAGCTAAAAGGAGGAGGAGGAGGTACAAAGCTAGGAGAACAACAAGAACAACTTTAGAGAATTCAGAATTACCTAATGGAGTTGATATAAATTCTTGAATTAGAATTGGTATGATTGTGTGTTTAGTTTGTTAATAGTTTATAACGTATTAACTCATTTTTAAGGGATTTTGTTTTTAAGGTGTGGAGACCTCCGTGGATGTTTCCCCAATTAGGTGGGGTTTTACCATGTTAAAATACATGTGTACTTTCCTGTTTAATCTTCCTCACACCCCCTTCTGATTGCGTGCTGATTTAGAATTTTCTTAGTTCTGTTTTTCAAAACTTGGTCACCTAACTGAAATATATCGTCCATAACATTTTATACAGATCTTGTGTTCGTATTTTTTTTGTAAAATAAGACTTTCTAAAAAGATTTTCAGAGCCATTTAAACTGTCTTAAACCTTTTAAACAACTTAAGCGATATTTTTTTTAATATTCCATAATCTCCTTTCTTTCTCCCTCTTTGCTTTTCTATAGACCTAGAGTTATTCCTTTAAAATTGTGTATGTCAACACTTCTTTAAATATGGGTTTACTATCTTTTCCTCTGAAAGTTGTATTCACCTTAAACTCTTAAACTTTGATCTTGTAAAGTAAATCCCGTTTTTATGCTTGTGGGCCAAGTTAAAATGGCCTAAACACCCTCGTGTGGTCCTGGTCATGCCAAAAAATGCTCTGAGATCCAATTACTACCCCGGGTACACTTTTCAAACTATTTTGGCCTATCCAAAATCAAACGCGCACTCAGAATTCCAATCCAAATTATATTACAAAAATTCCTATCTCAACCTCAAATATAGTCTATGCCCGACTCCCAATTGAGATAAAATAATACCATGTCACTATCACTCGCCATGACGTAAATTAATTATTATCATTCACTTAGTAATTTATATTCCAGAATTATTAACCATATTACTCTCCTGTTTAACAATTAATAAACACACAATAATTAATTCAAATAAATTACGACAAACTAGTAATTTAAATTAGCAGAATTAATTCAATAGTATATACATAAAAATATGGCGTGTTACAAATTATATGATCACCCAATTAAAACAGTCTGTGCATGCCCAATCAACTCAGATATCGTAAATTTCTTAAGCCATGTAGGAGATAGAAGCTTTTGTGTCATGTCTCACTCAAAATCAACAAGGAATTGACAAAGCGTGTCTCTTAGAACAAACTGAATGGAATCCAAAAGATAAATTGGTCATTGTGGTTGTGTATCCTAATGAAACAAATACTAAGTAGACCAAAGTCATAACCACCCTTTGAACTAGAAAGGTATTTGTTAAGAAAGTCGAACAACCTCCATCGATACCCCTCAATCCAAGTCCAACAACAGGGATTCTTCCTATAATAAATGAGGTAAAACCTAAAACCCCCTTATCTCGAATACCTTAAGTGATGGAGACAAACCGAATCTATAGTCAAAATGATTAATCCAGATCACACACCTTTCCCTCACTAACTCATGTCTGCAGCGGACAAAGAAACAAATTAAGGGCACCTAGAACTTTTCAAACTATTGAACTTGAGCGTTCCCTTGTTCGTGGCAATTAAACATGTTCCACAATATGTCAAACTCCTTAAAGACTTAAGAACCATTAAGAAAAAAAAATGTGTGAAAAACTTCATACACGGTGGCACATGCAAGCTCCATTATCACTAATGATCTAACCCGAAAGTTTAAAGACCCTTGCTACCCCATTACTTCTTGTGTGATTGGAGAATGAAGAATTAATCGAGCACTCCTAGATTTGGGGCAAGCATAAATATTCATTCATACTTTGTGTATTTAGAGTTGACCTTAGGTGAAATAAAAGTGACGAAATTCACTTTTGAACTGGCTGATAGGTCCAGTAGAATCTCGAGGCGCATTGTGGAAGATGTGTTTGTCAAGATAGATTCATTCTACTACCTCATAGATTTTATCGTCTTAGACATGCATACCGTGGAAAGAGGAAGCTATAGAATTACTATCATTTTCCGATTACCTTTTCTAAATACAGTCGACGCTAACATCAATTGTAGTAATGGAATCATGATATTTTCTTTCAGGACTATTGTAACACTCCGTAATTTTAAAGGAAATTAATTTAATTAAATTAAATATATTTTGGTGAACTTATCTAGAGTGACACGAGGACATCACTAAATTATTTTATTTTAGTCTAAATATTCATGTATGAATCAGAATTAATATGAAGGTAAATTTAAATGTAAATTAAATTGGGTTTAGAACTTTTAAAAATTGGGTTTCAAGCCCCATAAGCTAGTATATGGTTTAGACTGGACATTGGACTAGTTAGAGTTAATTTTGGACTAAATGGGTGAAGGACTATATAGGGGTTAACACCAATTTGATGGCTAGGTATATAAAAAGTGAGATTAAGGTGAGGACAAATTATTTCTACATTGTAAGCCCCATAGGCTAGCATATGGTTATGGCTAGAGTTTATACTAGTTAGAGTTAGTTTTGAACTAAATAGGTCAAGGCCTATATGGAGGTTAACATGAATTTAATGGTTAGGCATATAAAAAGAGAGTTTAGGGTGAAGATGAATAATTTCTAAACTTTAGAAATTAAACCCTGGAGAAAGAAGAAGGAGGCTACTTGAAGATGAATAAAATGGGCAATTGGATATTAGATAAGAAGAAGAAAAATAATGGGACAAGTTAAATTGGGACTTCATCTCTCCATGCATGGTTAGTTTATTTTTCAAATTGTATAATTGATGTTGTTTTATGACATGGTTTCTCATTGGATTCTGAACCTAAAATAGTAAAATTTGAATTAGAGGAGAATTCATAATTTTGAAAATTGTTAAATTGGTGAATCGTGTTAAACACCATGTTTATATAATAGTTAATAAAATTATTTTAGAAAATTGGATTAGGATGTAAGTTAATTGGTGATGATATTTCTCAATTCTTTAATATTAGCGAAATCCCTTGACTATTGGAAGAATTAATAGAGGATATAGAATTGTAACTCAACTGATTAAGGATTGAAAATTTAGGATGTTGATCGAATTTTATAATTTCCCTTTAAATCCAAGTTTCAGTTGATGTAAAACTATATGTAAATAATGGAAATAGTGTGGGGACATGTGTGTGGAATTATAGTATGTCGGTTGGGTGAATTAGGAGCTTAAGGGGCATTAATGGAGGTTTAGATTGTGAGGAAATGTTCTGAAGAAAGTCTATCACTTTAAGGACATTTTTGGTGTGTTATACGTGAGAATATGAATTTATTTCCAATAGAAGGTCCGAATTAAATTGAGCTAAGAGCGAGTGTGCATTAGTTTCATAATTTTTGGAGTTGTGATGAATATGTTATGAATATTTTCTTAACACCACGGAGTGCTGAAATTTTCTGGAGTAAATATGTCACTTTGAGGCTATTTTCGGTCTAATATACCTATACATTTTTCTTTTTATAAAAACATGGTCCGAGTCATATTGAATTAAGAATAAGTGAGAATTGGTTTCGTAATTGTTTTAGATGCTATGAATATGTCATGAAAATTTTCTGAACTGCGGGCCAAGTTGAAATTTCTACCAATTTGTTCGAAATCGATCGCATTAAGTGTTTTTTTCAGTTTGAACACAGGTTTGGTCTGTTGGGTTAACGAACATAGTTTATGAGGAACCTCTTGTTAGGTAACGTAGTTCAAAGAGGAGAGTTTTGTATTCTGTAAACATCTTAATGAATCAATGTTATTTAAGTTAAGACTTTTAGGATTAAGAATTGAAAACATATACGGATAGATTAAATTAGGTTATGTCCAAAACATTGAATATGTATGTTCATGAAATGCATACTAGATGGTATATATTTATTAATCGTGCAATGAAGATTACTATAATATTATTGTTAGCAGTGTTGGGTTGTACCCTGGGGCGGGCGGCGGCGCAACTTCGGTATCCCGTTAGATAAAATGGTGTACTCTACCCTAGGTCGTGCAGTAGTGAATGATTTTGTACAGTGTTAGATGAAGATGAGACATAGCCTGGGACGTGAGGCGGTGCTACTTTAATACTCTAGTAGATAGAGAGGGACTCTACCATGGGTCGTGCGATGATGCAACTTTTGGTAATCTTATAGTTTGTTAGAGTATACTGAATGTGAGTAGTAATTATATGGATATAAGCATAGAGGTTTATTCATTAATTTGGGTATATACTCAAGATGTATAGATTAATCATTTGTGAATATTTTAATGAGATGGATAAAATATAATCATGGGTTACATTTGGGTCTGGGACTAGACGCATATGATATCTAAAATTTAAATGATCCTAAAAGACAACGGGAAAATGCGTAATTATATTATTTCCAAAATTAGCTATATGTTGATATTAAGTAGGCTTACTGTGAACGTTGTCATATTAATATTTTCAGGATATAAGCAACCAATGTGGCCTCACCCCTGATCCAGTCATGATGTTCTTCTTAGTTGTTGTTCTTCTAGGATGTAGGTGTCGAGACTGGGTGCTCACTCTTTTATTTCATTTACTAATATTTCGAGTCATTATTTTTATTGTTACTATTATTATTATTACTATTATTATTTACTTTTGTTTGTTATTTATTTTGAGCGTGTAATATACAATGATTTTATTACTATTACTGGTTTAGTATCAGTGTTTATGTGGTTCACCTTTATTGCATGTTAGTTATTTACTTTTGTGAATTTAGTTTTATTTATTGTCATGCTTAAAATGGTGCTCAATTGTTTTAACTCTCGTGAGTTTGTACAAGGCCTGATCAATCTAGTATTAAATTTGAGGGGGTTTCACAGTTGGTATCAGATCGTTCCAGGTTCTAGTGCCATGGGGATCTTTCATGCGTCCATTGATTTATGAATTAAGTTATTTCATTCCTTTAGATCCTTATCATTTAGGACTTGTATTCTCTATAGTGACGACCTCTTAGGGTATTTAGCATCGTTGTTTTTTGCAACCGACTCCGAGTGATCCAAGTGTGTCGTCAGGGTTCCTTGTTTGGATTTATCTTGCGAGACATACCACGCAAGAAGTCAATTTTAATCAGGATTTATGGACCATTGGATGTGAGACCTTTGGAATGTGCTTAGTGTATGGTTCGAGGGGAAATATTTCCATCATTATACATTACGGTAAAAAGGAGAAAGTTAGAGAAAACTTGCCTGGATGACCACATGGAAACAAGTATGAGGAGGAGTCCAACTATCTTTCTTTTTTTTCGTTGGGTTGGATTAATATGGAAGTGAAGAAGACTATTTAAAATTTTAATTACAGTTCGAGAAGGCTTTTTACGATGGTAGAAACATTACATGAAGGGTTTGACAGGTGTTATTGGGTAACCATTTTTCATCACCTGCACTCAAAAGGTGGAAATTAACTTTATGGATCGGTGGAACCATCACAACTATATAAAGGATATATGTATTTGAGATTATGAAAAATAAGTCTAGAGTCGATCTTAGAGAATAGAGATGGGGTCACATAGACCCATATAGGGAAGACCACATCAGCAAAAGAAATAACATTAAGGGGGGTAAGTAAACCCTAAGGCATTTCCAAAAGTAGACAATATTATATGATAAAACAACTAGAGCCAATGAATTACGACCATTGGATTCATGAACAATGAGAATAGGTGAAACGAAACTAGTTTTATGAAAAAAAAATGTAGGAGCAAGGTCCGCATAGTCACTAGTATCACTACAATCTCAATATTTTTTTTGTAGTGATAGGTGTGAACTTATGTTGAGTGAGACCACCTAGGGAGTAGTTTCCATAGGGCAACCGTTAGTAGTGGCATTACCAGGATGGGATAGATTACGAATATACTTATGCCTGGGAATCGCTAGTATTAGACATTGGGGAGTTATCCTTCTTTTATTTAGTAGTGATATACTACGGTTATGAGTGACATAGATGTTGTCATAGATCTTTATTTACATGGGTATACCCCAAAGGATGGGGTTTTACCTTACGTCGTGATTGTAAAGCCGTGATAACTTGTATGTTCAGTTTAGTATTTAGCCGCCTTATTGATTTAGATATGTGGTATTATGATTAGTATGATTTTTATCTGAGTAATAACTATATGTAGTATGCTTATATAAACTACAATGGGGGTTGGTTTTTATGATTGTCATTTGGGATAAGGATGTTTCTTAAAAAATTTCATCGGCTCAACTGAGAGACTACCATAAACTTGTATTACTTGGATGCGACATCGTAGGAGGAAACTACCGTCTCGTTAGATTCCATGCTGATAGCCTAGGAGTTTACGGACGTGTTCGATGAGGTAACAGGACTACACTAGGGTAAAAGAAAGTTTTCTAATATTGCTCATACTATAGGATTTTTTATATCTTAGGCTAGTTTGGCGTATCCCATTACAGACCGTCACGTACCGTTATGCCAAACTGACTCTAATATTAAAGACTTCCCTACATCCTACAAAGGTACAAATCAATTAGACTTTTCAAATTATTCATAAGATTTATTTGGGATGTTTATTTTTTGTAAAATCGAGGCTGAAATTTTAATAAATAAATCTTTTAACCTCGTTCAAACGAGATTAGATTCTCATTCGAATGACTTTGCCTTGTCATTTGATCATTTCTTCGAACGAAAATCCAATGAGGCTCCTCTATCTAAATTTGTTTGAAGCTCGTTAGAAGATGGTTTAAATGAAATTAGAGTCTCATTCAAATGAACTCGGCTTTCGTTCAAACAAGCTTCATTTTCTTTCGAATGAGCCGCCCCCTCGAATTTTGTGCATGACCTATAAATATTTGTTTCTTTTCCAAATTTCATGGGACTTTTAACAATATGATTTTTGCACATTTATTGCAAATGTTTTGAACATTTTTGTCCATCAAAACACTTTTGATTCACAAACTCATCCCGAAATATATTTTATGAATCGATTTTGAACCATTGTTGAGTTATAGTCATTGTGGAGAGATCCCCTCTACGACAAAATTATGAGCCTAAAAGGTTCACTACTGAAGGCTAAAGGCTGAAGGCTAATCTGTGGATACAGAAGGTGGACCGTCACCTATGGACTGCTCAGGAATGAGTTGCATTCTTTATGTATTTTTGTAAAGACTGTGCATTATACTCGTGACTGTATCAAGTAGCATTGTATGTTGATTGTCTTGTAAAATTTCTAAAGTGCTGATATAAAAGGTTTTTTCATGAAAAGGAATTTTTCCTGATATCTATGTGTGATTATAAATGTAGTTTATTCCCTATGTTTGGGTCAATCATCACATACAAACATAATTTAATCAAATATTAAAATTTGGAAAAAATTTGATTGAGTGTTAAGGAAATTTAATTAAAATTTGGAAAAAAATTGGATTGAGTCTTTGATATCAATTTTTTTTGAAAAATTATTGATCTTCAAAAAGGACAGATTTTAATGGATAATTTGTATACTCGAATGCTCATGTTTATTGGTTCCAACTATGCATATTGGAAAGCTGGGATGAGGTTAGCCTTAAAATACATATATGAACGTGTTTTGTTAATTGTGAAAGAGGTTGGAGTCCTTCCATAATCACTACTGATATTGTCGTTGGCCCTAAACCTATCTCTCAATGGACAGAGGAACATTTTATTTGGAGTAATTTTCACTCTCGCTCCTTAAGTGATATTTCTAGAGTCATCGCCCATTACGAGTTCCATCGAATAATGACGTGCACCACGTCTAAGTAAGCTTGGGATACTCTCCATCTCACACACAAGGATACCAATGTTGTAAAGGCATATAAGCTTTAAATTTTGATAACCGAATTTGAGACAGTTACCATGCTAGAGTCTGAGTCTTTTGTTGAATTTTATGCACTTTTGTCAAACATAGTTAATTGTAGTTTTAATTTGGGTGAGAAGATTCCTGAGATGAGAGTAGTTAAGAAAATTTCCAGGTCGCTACATGCCTCCTTTATTCCAAATGTCACCGTGCTCAAATCATTAGGGATCCTAGACAGTCTTAGGTTAAAATAACATGTAGGAGATCCACAAATATATGAGATTGATATGTTCACTAAAATTATTGAACCTAAGGAAATAAGGATTGCTTTAAAGAAAGTAATAAAGATAAGAAAGATAAAGTTTATCGGTCAAAATCTGATGTTTATGACTTGGCCTTTTGTGTGAAAACAATAGAAAAATCTCTCATATTTTCGAAAGAAAACGTTTCCTAGGAAAATATTTTTGAGAAAAATAAAAATAAAAATGTGGGCACGAGCAGGGGAGAGAAAATAGAAAAGATTATATTTTATGAGTGTGAGGGTTAAGGGCACATGAGTGTCCGACTAGGCTTAACAGAAATGGCAAGAAAGTTGCTAATAAAGTCATTCTTGGTGAAAGTGACTTCGAGACGGTTGATTGAAGGTGAGAATCACCACATGAATCGTGCATTGTGTTCATGTCTAGTAATCTTAGCAGTTTGAGTTTGTCCGACACCGATGAGGACATATCTAAACGTGAAAGCCTCAACGATGTTTTGAGCCATGCTAGTGAGACTGAGGATGAGATTTTGAGTGAGGGATAAGGTGGTATCCTAAAGGAGTTTGGTGATATTTACACCTAGACTTTAAAAATTGAAAAGAGAAATAAATATTTGTCTCTTAGGGTGTTAATTTAGAGAAGGAGGTGAAAGTTTTGAGAGAGTTTGAGGCGCCGATGAGTCAACTCGAGAAGGTGAAGATTTCTTTATGTGATCAGTTGATCGTTTCAGGCCAGGAAAAGACCAATTTGACCAACACCATGGACAGTCTTATTGGAGATCTTTAATCTTTATTGGAGATTCATGAGAAACTTGAAGACTGTGTATCCCAACTCGAGAGTGATCTCGAATGTGCTGTAGAGGTCAAGGTCACTTTAGAGGACACAACAAAGAAGGTTGGAAATATTTTCCTCGATCCTGCTTTAGGTAATTTCGAGAGTCTAGGACTAACTTATGACGGTGCATCCACTTTCTATGTCGTGCCCGAACCGGTTCTCGAGTTTGTTTTGGATCCTTATGGACCTCGACTTAACCCACCTAAGGGACATCGTCCTAGACATTTTGAAAATGGTGGACCGAATCCCATTTATGTTTGTTCTCATTACAATCCAAGATGTCACCTTAGAGACTATTGTTTTAAGCTAGGAAGAGTGTCTCATAGGTTTGTTCCTCGATATGCTCGCACAGGAGTTCCTGCACGAACATTCAGGCATGTTGCTCCACATGTTCTTGCACATCATTTGAGAGATTTCGAGAGTTTTAGAGATCAAGTAGAGTATTTAGTCAAGACTTCATAAAATTTGATGGATTTATTTGATCTAATGTCATCTCTTTTGGAGAACTTCCCCGGGCCTAATGATTAAGGTTAAGACCGCCATGCTCATATCTTACTTACCTATTACTAGTGTGTATTATAAGTGTATTTATATTTTTCATTTTGATATATTTTTAGAAAAATCCAAAAAGAGTTTCGTTTTTCGGAAAAATTTTTGAATATACCAAAATATTTTCGATTTCTTTAGAGAAAAAATGAAGTAGGAAAAAAGATTTTATTTTAATAAATTTTTTAAAAAAGAAATAAACAATTTTGCATTTTTTACACCTTATGTGAATGAATATTAAGTATGTGCGAGTCACCCATTCATTCCATATCCACATGACTGCTTTGTAGTGTTTTTAGACATGACATCCTTTCATATATGTGCTTAATAATGTGTGGAGTCGTTGAGTTGGGATATGATGATAACTTACTACATGATTGATTCCTTGTCTCCTTTTTTGCACACCAACACGAGCTTACATGATTATTGTATCTATCTATTACATGTCGATCAAAATATTTTCATCTCAATTTTTCTTTAAAAACGAACCAAATCTGAAAAATGAGATAAAAAGTTGTGCATGTAAGAACCATTGCCGGGATTTTAATATTTTTTCCTATAAAATTTTTATTTATTAACTAGTGGAAATGGTCTACTAAAACCACCATTTGCAAATAAAATAGCCTATAGAGATTAGAGGCACATAAAAATAGAAGTGCTAGGACAATTTTGTTTGAACATTGATGCTTTGCTACAAATGAGCATTAATTTCTTCAAAATAATTGATAGTATTATTGTTATATGTGAGATTTTGTGGGAGTTAGGTGAAAGATCACTGGGTTTACACAAACTATACAAATATCAAAAAAACATTACATAGTTTTGGGCATCATTGGAGTTATAACTTACTTACGTTGTTCATTTGTTGATTAAGTTAAGTCAATTTCACATGTGTTCACCATTTTTTACACCTAAGGTAGACGTTGAGATCTTTCATTAGTGGTATCTCAATCTTTCTTGCACATGTGTTATGTTTGTCTACATTGATTAACTTATGAAATATGTTCACACCCCTACAATTCGCTTCCATGATTCTGGTATTTTTGTGTTTTTCCATGGTGAGTTGTAATTGTAAAACTTTTATACTGGAAATTTTTTAAAAATTTTAGGATCCTTTGAGATTGTCATTGCATGCTCATCATTTTTATATCTTTTTTGACGATATTATCTTCATATTCTTGATTACTTGATTTCATGATCATGTGTCTACTCCTTTGTCTACTTTAGACAAAAAGGGGGAGAACAAAATAAGGGGGAGACTTGATGAGTTTCATTTATGGTGGAGAATTTATATTTTAAACTATATGCACATAACAAATGAAGTCAAAGAAGCCCAAGAAGACAAATAATCTTATGCCATTCAATTTTTAGGGTTGCGGAGGGTATTAATTTATTTTTGTCATTTTGAGGGATTTTTATGCAATTTTGATGTATGTTAGGTTTGCCAAGTTTTGTACTAGAATAGCCAAAGGGGGACATTTGTAAGTGAAATTTTTCTGATATTGTTCATAATATAGTTTTTTTTTTATATTTTAGGCTAGTTTGGTGTATCCTGTTACAAACCATCACATACTGTCATGGCAAACCAACTCCAAGATGGAAGACTTCCCTAAATACAACAAATGAATAAATCAATTGGTGTTTAAAATTATTCATAAGATTTATTTTTGGATGTTTATGTTTCATAAGACTGGGGATAGATTTTTAATTTTAAAAATATTTTTTTAACCACGTTCAAATGAGACTAGCTTCTCGTTCGAATGGATTTGCCTTATCGTTACTGAACATCCAATGAGGTTGTTCTATTTGAATTCATTTGAAGCTCGTTAGATCTGGTTCAAATGAGATTGGGGTCTCATTCGAACAAACTCTATTCTCATTAAAAGAAAATGCCTTTGTCATTCGAACGAGCTTCATTTTCGTTCGAACAAACCTCCACCTCAAATTTTGTGAACGTCCTATAAATATCTAATTTTTTTCCAATTTTCATGGGACTTTTAGAAAACGGTTTTCTTCATTTCTATTGCAAAAGTTTTCTAACATTTTTTATTCTGAAACAAATCCCCAAATATATTTTGTGAATCAGTTTTGAAGATTAGTTGACTTGTACTCATTATGGAGATATCATCTCTGCGACTGACTTGTGAACCCGGAAGGATCACGATTAAAGATAAAGGGTTAATCGGTGGAGACCGAGGTTGGATCGGCAGATGTGGACTACTTGGGAAGGAGTAGTATTGTTCATATTTTTTGCGAAGTCTGCGCGGTATACTTGTGGTTGTATCAAGTAGTGTTGTAGGTCGACTGTCTTGTAAAATTTCTAAAGTGCTGATATAAAAGGTTTTGTATTGAAAATGGATTTTTCTTCATATCTGTTTGTCATTGCATGCATATTTTATTCTCGGTTTTTGGTTCAATCATCACATGTAAACATAATTTAATCAAATATTAAAATTTGGAAAAAAATGGATTGAGTGTTTGGGGTATTTAATTAAATAAGTTATGTCATTGAGATCGTGCAAGAACTCTAATAACCAGCTAGAAAGATAGATTTCCGCATAGATGTAGCACTAGTAACCAAACCCATTGCGCGGGCACCATATCATATGGTTCCATTAGAGAGAAAGGCATTTGATGAACACAATCAACAATTGTTCACCTAAGGGGTTCATACGGAGGAGTACATCTCCATGGGAGATACACTATTGTTTATGAGGAATAAGTACAATTCGCTATGATTATATGTGGATTACAAGGAGATAAATTAGGGCATGATACGAAATGAGTATCCATTTTCGTGTATCGAGAATCTTCTTGATTAGTTAGGGGGGGGGGGGAGGGTGTCATTTTTTTCCAGAATTGACTTGCACGTTGAATATCATTAGTTGTGTATTAGGTATGAGGATATTCTGAAGATATGTTTTTTGATGTGATATGGATCATCTGAGTTCGAAGTTATGCCTCTTTGGTTGTGTAACATCCCAATCATTATGGCATCGGCCGCCACTGGTCTACCTCAAGCATCACTAAATTAAGTACCATTCTTAGCATGTCACAGAAATATAAGACAATAAAAACTTTTATTCCACAATATATAATCTGACTCAATCCAATGAATATAAACATACTAACAATAAAATCCATCACCATGCTACCTGAATAATATTGCCCAACTCCAAATGATAGAATAAAACTTGAAATAAATAATTGCCCTACAAATCCAGACTAAAAAATATAAATAACTATAGAACCGATTGGCCCACCAAATCTATAAATAACTGTCTCATAAATCGAACGACATAATAGAAATAATCTAAACTACTAAAGAAATAAATGTAAATCCCTAGATGCACTCCAAAAGTCTTCAATCCATCCTGTGCTACTCCAACAACTATACCTATAATGTTAGTCAACGCAATGGGTAAAATCCCATCGCATGAGTACTAGCTACTCGTCCCAATTAGGGTCCGTGAACCCTAACATGAGAATCATAAATGATAAATATCATATTCTAGTATTTCAAATTAAACGATATAATTAAATGCGAATAAAGAAACACGACAAAAACACCCACATACTAAGCCACCCCACTATCCAGGTTTAATTATTAAATACAACATTTCATTTTCTAAATGTTACTAACTTAATTTAATTCATTTCATCAATTTATTATTAGAGCGATGACACTATATCTAGGCAACCTCTCTATGGATCCTTCATATATTCGGGTCTGCCTAAAGTTACGAATCCATCACACCAATTCCCATCACTATAGCCAGTCGATCGAATTTCTATAATTCTGAACATATTGGTGATGTCCCACACATGACACATCATTGTAGCCATCTAGTCCAATTATCATTAGCCCTGCACATATTGGCGATGCCAACACTCACCTATGTCACTAATGCAAGCCAACTCAATTTCGTTAGTTTTGCACATATATGCGACACAAATACATTTTAATACCCATTTTTTTCTTAGGCATAAGTTTTCAATTTTTCATCAATTTCTCATTTTTCTCTATTATCCCCACCCTTTATTTGGGAATCTAGCCTAAATCTTCCCTATTCCCATTCCAAGAGATCACTAAAACCACAGGTATTTCCTTGACTAACACTTGAGAAGAGTGCCTAACACAAATCACCACCTAGTCTCACACCTAGGTTAATGGAAAACACATGATGACGTACTACCTATTCCCACCCAATAAATACCCACCATATGAACCTACACTCATTAGTACCATGACTAGAAATTGTTAACAACAACTTGGCCTACATACTAGTCTCTTAATTATCGAGCAACCTAAAAAAAGGGTAAAAGCATAACTGCCCCAAAATTCCAATGTCCCCACGGTGTTGAAATAAAAACACAAGTACATTAAAATAAAACACATTTTCGATTTGTAGTACAATTCTTCCAATTATTTCTGTAATTTTAATATTATCCCAATTACACCCTTTTAATTAGACAAGTCTTACCAATCATCACACAAGTTGTCAATGTTCATAATTTCGATGTGAGTGATACTTTACCTATTTACACAAGATTTCATTTTTAATGTGCATATACACTTATTACCCAAAATTATATCCAATCTACAATCTACAAGTAAGAATCATGTTTTTTTCAAGTCAAAACATTATTAATAATTCATATTTTTAATTTTTAATATGTGAAACGTCCCACAATTCCATCGTAGTCCTAATATCTAATCTAAGCATATAGTTATTTCGAGTCTTAAATATATTTTTTGATTTGAATAAAAACAATCATGTAATTTCTTTCACTTTCCCTAATTAGTCTTCCTATTTGATTTTATGAAAAATATCATTTATTAAAGTTTGGACAATATCTAAAACACATAACACTTAAGGAGAACAATAGAAGTATTCATGCCTATAAATACGTCGTTTTGAAAAATTGATTACATGGTTGTGTCCCTCTCGCGGAAACAGCAAAAATACATTCTTGGTTGTTCTTGAGAAAACTTGATTTGGGACTTCAAAACTAGGGTTGAAACTTGGGTTTAATGGCATTTAGGATTTATAGAAGAGAGTAGATAATAATTTGGGATGCTATTGCTTTTTGAAAAAGGTCAAAAGTATTTTAAAATGTCTAAATTACAACCATTATATAAAGGATTTAAAGAAAGAGTCCTAATCATATACAAACACACATAAATAAGTTTCGGGCGATCGGGTAATTGGAATTCACTGAAATTTTGATATGTTCAAGCTAAAGGCGAGTCGAAGTCGCTATCCAAAAATCAGCTCAATCCTACATCGTTAAGTTTGTCTAGGTCACATTTTAGAGTTCAGACCATCGAATTTCCTTGAATTTTTTAAATATTTCTACTAAAGACGAGACAAAGTTGTGTACGAAAAATCAATGCGATTGGACGTCATTAAGGTCGTCTGCATCACATTTTGGAGATTGAATCGTTGGATTTCGAATCCTCCTTAGGTCAGATCTTTGCTGTAAAAATTTGTAATTAAATTATTTCTAATAAAAATATTTTTTCTTTTTTTAATTTAAAAGAGTTGTTTATCGTCCTAAATCACGAGGCGTAACATACTGCTCCCCTGGTACATGAATTTTGTCCATGAAATTCAATGAAGCATAAACATCAAACATAAATTGTTCAAATAAAATAATTCTCAAAAACGCCTACTCTTAGAATGCTACGATTGGGTGCCCATATACCAAATCCTACACACACCTACCCTACGAAAAAAATAAAATATAAATCTTAACTATATATAAACATATCTATGAAAATAACGACGCACCATGCTCTTCCATGAATCACCAATCGATTCTATTTCAAAAAGTCATCTCAACGCTTTAATACTCAAATAATATCACATCACCACATCTTTTTTTATAGATACCTAACATTTATGCTAATGATCTTAAAAATTATTCTTCTCTCCAAAGATCTTCACATCAAGATTATTACTTCTAACCCCATGCCTACAACGGCCTTAACACAAAACTCCCTCTCTCCAAGAAATACAACGAACATGTATGCTAGAGCTAATACCTAAGAGGGTATGAATCAATAAAGGGAATCAAAGATTGATAACGTGGAAGCTATAACATGCTCAAAACTTAGGAGACCTAGAGCCGTTCTCTGATACCATCTGTAATACCCCGTGGATTCTAGGATCAACAGTCGCCAATAGATGTCGGGCGTCACTAAATTAAATATCATTCTTAGCATCTGACAAAAATATGGGACAATAAAAAATTTATTCCACAAGATATAATTAGATTAAATCCAATGAATATAAACATCCATGCAATAAAATCTACCACCATGCTAACTCCATCATAAATTCCAACTCCAAACGGTCGAATAAAAATTGAAATAAATAATCCAAGTACAAATCTTGACTAGAAACTATAAACAACTGCGTGATCGATTGGCCCACAAAATCAATAAATAATTGTCCAGTAAATAGATGGAGAAAATAAAAACAATCTAAACTACTAAATCAATAAAAGTAAATCCCCAGTTGTACTTCAAAGATCTCCAATTCATCATAAGCAGTTACTCCAGCAAGTATACCTGAAATATTAGTCAGCACAATGGGTCAGATCCTACTGCATGAACACTAGCTGCTCCTCCTAATTATGGTCCATGAACGTACCCATACATAAGCATCGTACATGATAAATATCACAATAGAGTATTATAACTTAGACAATATAATTGAATGTGAATAAAGCAACACGACACTGACTACTCGCATACTAAGCCACCCCACTATTCAGGTTTAATTATTAAACTTACAAAATTTCATTTTATCACGGATACTAACTTAATTTAATATGTTGAATCATTTTTTTTATCGGAGAAACTCCGTTATAGCCAGCCGACCGATCCATGGATCCTGCACATATTCGGGGCCACCTAATGTTACCAATCCATCACACCCATTCCCATCACTATAGTCAGACAACCCAATTGGTTTAGCCCTACACATATTGGTGATGTTCCACACACGACACGTCGTTATAGCCTGTGAACCCAATTATCGTTAGCACTGCACATAATGGCGAAGACAACACACACCCATGTCACTATAGTAATCCAACTCAATTTTATTAGTTCTCCACGTATTGGTGACACAAATCCGTTGTAATACACGTTTTATTCTTAGTCATTTGTTATCATTTATCATTTATTATTTTTCTCTATTATTCCCACCCTTTATTTGGGTAATCCTGCCTAAATCATCCCTAGTTCAATTCCTATAAATCATCAAAACAACAAGTATTTCCCAACCTATCACTTAAGCAGAATACCTACCCCAAATCACTACCTACTCTTGCACCTATGTTAATGGATTACACGTGGAAGTGTATTACCTAGCCCCACTGACTAGTGCCATGCCTAGAAGGTGTTAACAACGATGAGGCCTACCTACTAGCCCATTCCTAGCAAGAAACCTAAAAATAAGGGTAAAATCATAACTACCCCAAAATCCCAGTATCCTCGTGGTGTCGTAATATTAACACAAGTAGATTCAAATAAAATACATTTTTAATTTATAGCTATAATTCATCCAATTAATTCTCGAATTTCAGTATTATCCAAATTACACCCTTTTAATTAAACAAGTCTTACAAATCGTCACACAAGTTGTTAAAGTTCATAATTTTTATGCAATTGATACTTTATAAATTTACACAAGATAAAATTTTTAACATGCACATACACCTATTACCCAATAATAAATCCAAGATACAAACTGTACATATAAATCATGATTTTTCGAGTCGAAACATTACTATTAGTTCATATTTTTAATTTTTAATACGTGGAACATCCCAACATTTTATCGTGGTCCAAATCTCTAATCTAAGCATGCGACTGTTTAAAGTGTTAAATATATTTTTAGATTTGAATGAAAATAGACATGTAATTACTTTTACTTTCCCAAATTGGTCATCCTAAATTATTTTCAGAAAACACAATTTATTAAAGTTTAGTCAATATCTAAAACACATAGCACTTAATGGGAACAATATTAGTATCCATGCTTGTAAAGAAGTCATCTTGAAAATATTATTACGCGGTTGTGTTCCACTTGAAAAATAGAAAAAATACATTCTGGTTGTTCTTCAGAAAAATTTATTTAGGTCTTCAAAACTTTTGTTTAATGGGGTTTAGGTTTTGTAAAAGAGAGGATATAATAATTTGGGTGGATACTAATTTTTGAAAGGGGTTAAAAGTTTTTTAAAAAGTCTTAATTTTGTCAATTATATAAAGGATTTAAATAAAGATTCATAATCAAATACAATCACACACAAATCTTTTTCGGAAGATCGAACCGTAGAAATTCGTTAAAATTTTGATATGTTCTAGCTGAAGTCTCTATCAAAAAATCAACTCAATCGGACGTCGTTAAGCTCGTCTACATCACATTTTAGAGTTCAGACCATTAGATTTCCTTGAATTTCTGGCATGCTACTGCTGTAGACGAGATGAAGTTGTGTAAAAAAATCAACGCGATCGGACATCGTTAAGGTTGTCTGCATCACGTTTTGCAGATTGAACTAACGGATTTCGAATTCTCCTTAGGTCAAATCTTTTACCTAAAAATTTTTATTTCAATAATTTAATTAATTCCAATAAAAATATTTTATGGATTTTTAATGTAAAAGAGTTATTTACTGTAAAAAATCATGGGGTGTTAGAGGTTGATCAATGTGTCAGCAGTATTCATGGATTTTATGAATTGGGTGTTTCGTTCGTTTCTGGATCAGTTTGCCATTGTGTTTATCGATGATATTTTCATTTACTCTTGATCAAAAGAGAATCATGAAAAGTAATCGAGGTTTGTTTTGTAGACACTACAAGAACATAAGTTGTATGTTAAGTTCTCTAAGTGTAGGTTTTTTCTTCGAGAAGTGTAATTCTTGGTCCATGTCGTATTTGAGGTTGGGATTTTAGTGGATCCCATCAAGGTATCTGCAGATATGGAGTGGGGACAGTCCACGACAGAAACCATAGTTTGATGTTTCTTGGGTTTAGAAAGATATTACAAGAGGGTCATTCAAGGGTTATCCAATAATGTTAGACCACCAAGACACCTCACTCGAATGATAGTACCAGTTGTATAGAGTACAGATTATCTAAGAACTTTTGATGAGCTCAAGGATAATCTTACCATTGCACTTATCTTGGCATTACTAAGGGAAGTTGTACACAACAAGATTTGAATTATATGTAGATTAGGTGTTAAGAGTTTGTAAAGGTCTATCGATTCTCGATTTAGTACCACTAGGGGACGTGAATTTAGTAGCAAATGCATTGACTCAATGAATGATAGTAACTTTTGCAGCGTTGTTGGTTGAGTATAGGGAGGGATTTTCTTAATACAGGGAGCAACAACGCATGAACAACAATAGAGTTACGTTAAGACGGTGGATGGGATGGATTATAATAGTGATCGAACATGTATTATGACAAAAAATACCTAGGTGTATTAGGTCATTGAGGATTAGATTTCTTGAAGTAGTGTGAGGATGCTACCAGCAAGGTGTTCTTAGACTCTTGAGAAAAAGTATAAGAGAATTTGAATTTTAAAAAGAAAATTCCTTTTTTAGGAGGAAAGAATGTAATATCCTATAATTTTAAAGGAAATTAAATTAATTAAATTAACGTAGTATATGGGTGTACTTATACATAATGACTCGAGGCCCTCGCTAAATTATTTTATTTTATTCTTGACATGTATGTAGGCAATTTATTTGAATTTAAATTAAAATTAAGATTAAGGTAAATTTGATTTAAATGTAAATTAAATTGGGTTTAATGCGTCAAAAAGTTGGGTTTTAAGCCCCATAGGCTAGTATATGGTTTGGGCTAGACTTTAGACTAGTTAGAGTTGGTTTTGGACTAAATGGGTCAATTCATATATGGGGGTTAACACCAATTTCATGGTTAGGTGTATACAAAGATAGTTTAGGGTGAAGAGGTATCGTTTCTAGACGTTATAAACAAAATTCGAGAGAAAGAAAAAGGATACTACATGCAGATAAAGAAATGGGGCAATTGGATATTGGAGAAGACGAAGAATTGTACAATTGGGATACGATGTTCATTTTTTAAATCAAGGCAAGTTTATTTAGTATAATTGTATAGTCGATTTTGTTTTATGATATGGTTGCTCATTAGATTCTTAACCGAAATTGTAAAATTTGAATAAGAGAAGAATTCATAATTTTGGAAATTGTTAAATTGGTAAATCTTGTTAAACACCATGTTTATGTAATAGTTGATGAAATTCATTTATGACGTTGGATTAGCATTTAACTTAGTTGGTGATGATATTTCTCTATTCTTTGATATTAATGAAAGCCCCTTGATTACTGGAAGAATTGATAGAGGATAGAAAATTGTAACTCAATTGATTAGGGATTGAAAATTTAGATGCTAACCCGATTGTATAATTTCTCTTTAAATACAATTACAAGTTGATGAAAAACTTTATGTATATAATGTAATTAGTGTAGGAACATTTATGTGAAATTGTAGTATGTTGGTTGGACTACATGAGAGATTAAGGGGTCATTAATGGAGGTTTATATTGTGGAGAAATTTTCTGGAGAAAATTCGTCACTTTGAGGGCATTTTTTATGTGGTATACATGGAAATATGACTTCATTTCCAACAGAAGGTCTTAGGTTAATTTAGTGAAGAACGAATGTGCATTAGTTTTGCAATTTTTAGAGTTGTGATGAATATCTTATGAATATTTTATGAAATTTGAGCAAATATATCATTTCGAGGCTATTTTTGGGTTAGTATACCTATAGATTTTACTTTTGGAAAAAATATGGTCCTAGTTAAATTAAGTTAGTAAGATGTGGGAGTTGTTTTCATATTTTTTCTAGCTTCTATGACTATCTAATAAATATTTTTTTTAGCTACGCGCAAGGTTGAAATTTGTACCAATTTTTTTGGAAATCGTTTGACTTCTTTGTTTTTTTAGGTTTGAACCGAGGTTTTGCTAGTTGGATTGATAAACCTAGTTTATGATAGACCTCTTGTTAGGTAACATAATTCAATGTGTAGATTTTTGTTTGTGTAAACACATAATTAATCGATGTTAATTAAGTCAATACTTTTGGGATTATGACTTGAAATTTTATGCCTGTAGATTAAATTAAGTTATGTACATAACATCGAATATGTATGTTAGTGAAGCATGTGCTATCGGGTATATATTTATTAATCATGCGATGATCAATACAATAGTATTATGGTTAGTAGTGTTGGGTTGTACCCTGGGCTGGCGACAACCCCTATTTGGTATCCCGCTAGAGAAGGCAATAAGGCTCTACCTTGGGTCGTGTAATGGTGACTGCTTCAGTACTTTGTTAGATGAAGTTCAGACGTACCCCGGGCCATGCGGCATAGTCACTTTTGTATTCCAGTAGATTACGAGGGGCTCTACCTTGGTCTGGGTGACAATGCCAGTGCAGCAGTCTGGTAGATTGTTATAATATACTTCATGTGAGTAGTACTTATGTTGTTATATACATAGAGATGTATTCATTAATTTTGGTACATACTTGATATGTATTAAGCTATAATTTAAAGATATTATACTGAGATGGATGATACATAATCATGGGTCACACTTGGGTCTGGTATTAGATGCATGTGATATCTAAGATTATTGAGTTGGGATAATTTGAATGACACTAAAAGAAAAGAGGAGAAATCCTAATTATATTATAGCCCAACTCAATTATATGGTTATATTAAATATGATTGTTGTTAACGTTTTCATATTAACATTTTTCAGAATATAAGCCACCAGTGTAGCCTCACCCTTGATCCAGTTGTGATCTTCTACTCATTTGCTGATTTTTTAGGATGTAGGTGTCGAGCTTGCATGCTCACTCTTTCATTCCATTTACTAATCTATAAAGTTGGTATTATTATTGTGGTGACAAAAATTTCAACACAAACAATTAATGAAGGAGAAAAATCACCAAAATAATAAGAACAACAATAATCACAATCACAACCAGACAACGAGAGAATATACATGGTTTGGAAAATTGCCTACATCTACGGAGAGGTCTACTGTTGTATCTACGGAGAGGTCTACGGAGAGTGTGTTGGTAACCAACACGTTAACCCAGTATCCCTTGAATATCTCATCCGAGATTTTAGGGAATGGAATTGGTCATATTCTTTTACTCTAATCGTCATTCAGGACTCATAGTCTGGGTTGGGAGCCTTTTATCATTCATTTGGCTTTGGTTGTCTACTTTTATGGGCCTGGTCGACAAAAGGGTACTCACAATTGCCCCTAAAAATTTTAGGGCCATAATTTGGGCTCACAAATTTCAAATAACGTCTCTGGTCTTCCTCTGATGCCAGTATTATTATTTTTAAAATTGACAGGGGCATGAATGGCCATTTTGTACTAAATTTAGGCGGCAAATCTTCTTCGATTGTCGTGTACTATCATTGAGGGGTTTAAACCGAGGCATTGGACGACTCACTTCGTCTCTTCAACTTCCTACTTTGTCTCACTTCTAAACCACATTTTACTCTCAAGTTTTCTCTTTCTTTCGAGATTGTTCTTCGTCATTCAAAAGTTATTTTCTTCTCCTCATCCTCATTCACATGTGGTTTCTCATCATTTCAAGCTTCATTCTTTTCCTTGTACGTTCTCAATCCCTTATCTTTTTATATTTCCTTTCATCATTTTTCTTTCTACTATAGCAAGGTTTTCTCATGGAATGTATAGATAAAAAATCTCTGGTAGAATTTAGGAAATGCTACAATATCTGGACTAGGTGGATATTGAGTGTGCCCTTGTTCCTCGTAATGTCCATGACACTAAGAATGGACACTGGATTCACATTTTCTATTGTCTTAAGGGGGTTTAACCTTTCCCCCAAATTGCCTTTTCTTACTCTTCTTCCAATATTTAGATTCGTCCTCGCCTAATGCTCTCCAAACGTATGGAAGTTCGTTAATGGTGTCCATAGAATAAATCAACTCTATGGTACTAACTTAGGACTGCTGAAATTTTCTTATGTTATACCTTTTCTCGTAGTATCTCTAGTCCTATTTATTTGAAATCACGGAGTCCAGACAAGGTATTGGTAGTGAACTTACCCGATTCCCATAAGGACTACTGGTCAGATGGATTTATTGCTAGGAACTGTCAATTCCCTCCCCAAGTAGGGGGAGCAAGGTACAGGGGACATCAGATCCCTATTTATGGGGAGGAATACATAGGTTGTCGTCCAATCTTATTTTTTTACTGTCGCTCTGGTGTGTTATTCCTCTAATATTTCTTCTCTTTTTTAGCGAAGTCTAAAAATCCAGAGCCTACTCCTCATGAGATCTGTGCTGCTTAGTTGATTAAAGCTTAGATGATAAGGGACTCTATTGTAGAAGGTGAGCATCCGTGGTGGACTTCTTTCTTGTTGGAATATAAGAACACTACCACCAGGTTCATCGCCCGTCCAGTTTACTCAATCCCCCATTGTGATACCTAGAGGAAGAAGAAGAGGAAAAATGTTCCCTCGAACCCATCGAGATAGACAATTAGGAGGAGAGTTTCCCAGAGTCTAGTGTTACTATAGGTGACAGTGATGGTAGTGGTGAGTAAGGATCCAGTGAGGAGGGATCCAGAGAGGAAGAATCTGGTAGAAAGAGGTCCAGCGAGGAAGGTTCTAGTTCAGGAGGCTCCAGGTCATCAGGTTCTAGAAAGGAAGATATGGTTTCCTAGAAGAAAGAACCATATCCATGATGATGATGATGATGATGTCATGTTGTCCAATAGGTTGAAGATCCAGAAAACACATTATGGGGATACTGCTAGTGGTTCCCACAAAATAGCTCATGAAAAGAGATGGAGATAAAAAGGAAAGAAGAGAGAGAGAGAGAGAGAGAAAGAGAGAGGAAGAGGGGAGAAGAAGAAGAAGAAATCGGAGTAAAGGATAAGAGGATAAGGGAGGATGAATAAAGAACATGCTTTTCTTGTGCCTGTGGATGTCTCAGTTGAGGGGTCCTTTGTGGCTCTATCCCCTCCTCTTGATCCCATGATGCTCGAGAGAGCAGTGCTAAAAAATGGGACCAGACTAGTTAGACCTGAATACAGATCAGGGGCTTGCTTTGGTAAGTCCCTTTCCTCTTTTTCTCTGTCTCTTGTAATTTCTTTCTGATCTATGACACACATCTATTTCTTTTTGAAGTTTTTGTCTGACTACACCGTCCTTTGTCATAACTGAAATGAGTTGGCGAAGAGGAATGGTGAGGTCGAGGGGATCTTGAAGACTACTCATGAGGCCTAGAAGTCCTCCGAGAAATCTCTCAAAGAGGCTGAGGTTTCTTTTTCTAAGGAGAGGTTTGGGGCATCCAAGGAGATAATGGAACTCTTGGAATCCTATTAGCTGGTTGTAGCTAGCAAACTAGCTATCACATTTGAAAATAAAGGGCTTGTTGAGAAAGTGAAGATCCTAGAAATAGAGGTGGCTACCGTCAGAGATAGTGGATACAATAAGAGCTGGGAAGAAGCTTATGAGGATGCCAAGAAGTAGATCGACTACATCAGTCGGGAAAACATTAAGAAAGGTTGGGATTGAGCCCTAGTTGCTGTTTTGGTTGCTACTGATTCTTCTCTATTCAGAGAGCACAATACTGGTCCCAAGCTTTTTATTGAAGATGATGGCCCAGATGCTCAAATTGGTGAGCATTTTGCTACTGTTGATCCTACTGGAGATCAGGGAATAAACCTTGCCTCGATCGAGGGTGGTGTGGTTGGTGTTGAGATAGGAGAGGTTGCTATTGATAAGGTAAAAGAGACACTCGCTTCTGAGCTGGTTGATGTCACCAACTAGGCTCATAGGGATCCTTTTGTATTTTTTCTTTTTCTTCTTTCCACTCAACGTACCTCTATCTAGCCAACACTAATTTTAATGAAATGAAGAAGTTCTTTTTCTTGCATTTACTGCTATATGTATTATGTGTGTTCTCATGATTTGTAGTTTGTCAATCTTGATGATTATATCCTTGCTACCTCTCGCCTAGGCCAAATTCTTGGTTCTAATGTGAGTGACCAAGTTCATCGAGATTTTGTAAAAATCTAAAAATATCTTAGGGGAAGGAATAAGGACAACACATATTAGTCCGAACTAGTTTCCCGGATTTAGGATTGACTTGCAGAGATGGAAGATATTGGTGCCTTTATTCAAGATGATGTGAATGCTCTGAAGGTTAATCTCTTAGATGTGTCTGAAATAAACTCGATTGGGGAGATGCTACAGCATGAGAATGATCCTTTAAGGAGGGAAGTTACACGCCTCAAGGAGAACGTCCTAAGCATTGCTCCTGCAATTATACAAGGTTCTTCATCGTCATCTAGGAGGCAAGCTAGAACTGGTGAAGGCAGTTCCCAAATGAAGATTGCCGAGCTGAATGGAGAGGTTCATCAAGCGTATTTGATAGTTGTTGGGGTTCAGAGGGACATCACCAGACTGAGGTACCTATTCAAAAAAGGCCCTCAGTAGGTGTGGGTATATGGATACAACCAAGGCTAGATATACGCTCCCACAAAGCTAAAGGAGGTTGAGGAGCTGGCCTTCATTAGAGAGTGGCTAAGTTCCCTTAGGGAGTTAATGGTGGCAAAGAATTTTCCCCACTCGTATAGGAATGAGATAACTCCCCCGTCCTTACAACCAAATCCATTTATAAGGGATGACCATTGTATCCCAATAGATGCTATCTCGAGATATCTTCTGAAGCCAAGCTTGGAGGAGGTTGAGCAGGATTTTGCCCCTCATCCTGATGATGGTCGAAGAGCGCGAGTAACCGACTACCTTGCTCAGCGACCTGGGCCTCCTTAGGATATGATTTATTTTATCACTATTTAAAATGTAACTATACAAACTTTATCAATAAAATATTTATGTTTTTGGCCAATGCCAACTAAACATGTGTTGTCTGTTTCTAATTTACTAGTAATCTCGAGTTATTTTGGGCATTTCGATCGAGTAAATGTGACTTTGAGTTTATTTTCAAATGAGTATTCCCCCAGTCTAGTGTGCTTTAGCCATACCGTTTAGCCTCAGTTTACCTTTTAGGTTGTCTCATCACACTGCCTTAGGCCTAAGTAGGGTGATGGTGAGGATACACATGATTAATGGGTAATCCATCGTAGTAGGATTTTAGAGCCAAACTATGTTAGTGACCAACCTGGGTTGGCTGTGCTGCTTAAGGATCCCTTATAGGTCTTTATTTTTTAACAGAGCAACCTAGGAGGCCAATTATGTTATGAACAAAGTCCTGAGGATGGTTATTATATGTCAACTCAACTAACAATGTTTTGGGGGAAGTTGAGCTAGTATAAACCCAATCATTGTGGTGCAATCATAAGATTCTAGCTCAAGAGATTTTTTGACTCGAGAAAGTTAACCAACTTACTGTAATCCATGATCTTTATCATATATGTTAAAAAAGTGAAGCCTGTAACTTGGAAAGGGTGCATATAATAAAATATACTTGAGATAACCAATACATATAGAATTCCAAGGCCAGTCGAGTTTTACTGCTCAAAGTCAGGAACAGAGAGCAACATTAATTTGTAAATGAAAATTTTCCGAAACTAATGGTGCATAGATAGAGAAATATATAATTTTAATTTCTTCATGTTAGCCACATTCCAAGATCTCAGTATCTCCCTACCCTTTAGCATTTCCAAGTGATAGGCTCCTTGCAGGCCGTCCCTTACCACCTTGAACAGTCCTTCCCAGTTCCGTCCCAGGTTGCCATTTTATGGTTTCACAGCACTACCAAGGACTTTCCTTAGTACATAGTCCCCAAATTAAAATTTCCTTGCATTGACTTTCTACTTGTACTGCTTAGCTAGTTGTTGCTAGTAGGATGCCAATTTAACTAGAGCCAATTCACGTCGTTCATCGGCTATGTCAAGTTTAGTGAGAAATGCTTCATCATTGTGGCCTTGGTCCACCAACGTAGACCTCATGGTGGGGAACACGTCTTCTAGTGAAATAACTTCTTACATTCCATATGTGAGTGCAAAGGGTGTTTCCCCAGTTGCTCGCCTTGGGGTGATATAATAGGCCCAGTTGCTCGTCTTGTTGGAAGCCTCAGCTTGACCATTGATCTGGGGATATGCTACAGAGTTGAAATAATGCCTAATTCCATGATCATTGTAAAAAATTTGGAAGGGGACACTCTCGAACTGGGTCCCATTGTCAGTAATCATCATTCTTGGTGTTCCAAAGTGGGTAATGATGTTTCTCCATATAAACATCATCATGTATGCATCCCTGATGTTTGCTAGTGGTTCTGCCTCTATCCACTTAGTGAATTAGTCTGCGGCAACTAACAGATACATTTGATTGCCTGTTTTAGTAGGTAGAGGACCTACAATGTCCAAACCCCACTCGGCGAAGGGCCATGAGATGATTTGTGACTTTTGGTCACTGGCGGGCTAGTTGACCATGGGTAAGTGTTTTTTATCATTTCCCACACTTTCGAACGTAGATTCGACCGTCCTTCTGCATGTATGGTCACCAATACCCTTTCTTCATTACTCGGAAGGCTAGCGACCTTCCTCCGGCGTGACTTCTACAAATTCCCTAATGAAGTTCGTGCATAACTTACTCGACGTCTTGTGGGTGAACGCACTGGAGGTAGGTTCGGTGAAGGATTTCTTATACTACTTCCCATCAGGAGATAAGTGAAACTGAGCAGCTTTGACTCTTATCTGATGAGCTGACCTCTTATCATTTGGTAGTATATCACTTCGTAAGTAGTCTGCGATAGGGTCCATCTGTGACACCCCGCCTAATTAAATACCGGGCGATCACTCCTTTATTAAATTAAAATCAAGGTGAACAGTTGGTTCATTCTTAGCATCACTGTCGTAAAAATAAACTTTTCCAAATTAACACCCTAATTAATTAAGCTAAGTGTCAAAACCATTTTTTTAACCTTTATAACCAAAATGTATTTTTAAAGAAAAACTTATTTATTTAATTAGTAACAACATTTTCAATAATTAATAATCATACAACAATTATCCTGGAACATAATCCAATTAATTTAAACATTCAACATTCAAAGTCCCAACATTTAAGACTTAAGGTAAAACATCCATACTGAAATAAATCCCATAGTAACAGTACTAGGAATAACTGAAATACAAATGTCCCAAATAAACAGATAAATAGTGGAAAGGGCGACACATGCCCAATAAATGAGTATGATAGATGTGGAATCAAGTAAACGAAGTCGTCTATGCAAGTGGCCTGCAACTCCCACCTAAGCTGCAGCACGTTCCTTTCAATGGATCCTAAGCAAGACGCCCTTGTGGATGGGCCCCTATAATACATACATATATATATACAAGAGAGAGAGAGAGAGAGAAAAACGTGTCAGAGCCCGATAGTGTATATGATTTAAAAATTGTTTAGCAAGTATTTAAATTGATACAGGCCAATGCAACAACATATTAGTGCGACACTCCCTTGAGAAATTCTCACCTCTCTTCTAATGTGCACACCTATCGTACTAATCTTCCCAACGGGTTGTCTTATCATTTATCGCAGTAATCTTCCCAATGATTTAACTTATCTTAGATTAATCATAAGATTCAAAATTTAACGATTCCATTGTTTGAAAAGAATATTTCAATTAGTAAGCAAAGTTCTCATTTTGACTTTATTAATCAATAAAGTTTTACAATTTCATATTATAGTTTCTCAAAACAAGTATTTACAATTTGAGTCATCAACCATGTTCTACATAGCAAATCACAGTAGGCACTTCCAGGTTTCAGAATTTCATATATATATATATATATATATATATATATATATATATATATATATATATTAACTACTCCAAAATATATATATCATAACAGCACCCCCAAATAATAACTACGGTGCGGGCATACTCTACTATCCAAACCACATATCACTCACATTAAGGGGAATACAAATTCGGAATCACTCTCGAATTGTATTAACACATACTCAAACAATATTGAGGTGAAGTATAGATTCCATGTCTCTTAGGACCGTCTGAACTATCACTGCGATAGCCTGTACCAAGGATACATATAAACAAACAATATGAGGCGAAGCATAGATTCCAAGTATCTTAGAGGAAAGCACATACCCGCATCACTTAGGACCGTCTGAACTATCATTTCGATAGACTGTACCAAGGATATCTATCTTCTAGGGTACAAGTCAATATCTCCCATAAAGGTCCCATCGAGATAAGACTGTCCCAGCGTGGAAACCTCAGGGATAGCAAGTAGCGTGGGCATGATTTTCACACATAGATAGTATATGCATACACAATCATATAACTATACTAATATTACCATATCAACAATGGGTAAATTCTCAACTCCCATAATTACGTAATTTGCATTTATTTATCATTATATAGTTATCACGTATAACCATTCACATTTTACTTTAATTTGAGGAACTTTTCCACTTACTACATAACGCTTCATGGATTCTATCCTCCCAATTATAAAATTCAGTAGGTATACACATTTGTCCCAAAGTAACTCTCTTACGTGTCTCTCTCTTTAAATCATAAATTCACCGACCCTTATGTAATTATCCCAAAATACAATCTTTGCCCGAAATCAAGTGTGACAACCCGAATATAATTATGATTAATTATACGTAAATCATGCCTAGCTTGTGTGATATGATTAGTGTGTTATTAATATATGTGATGTTAATTTATTATGTTTAGTCTAATCCTACCTCCAAAAAGCAAGAAATGTCGAATTAGTTACAAATACAAAATTTGAAGGTTTCGATAGGAATGTCCATGTTTAAGGCTAGTTTTGACCTTTATGACATAACAATTGACTTGAGGTGAAAACTACATAATTGTATACAAGTGAGTTATGGTTGTAACACAACAAACGGTGAATGAAACGGAGGTTCGAGTGAGAAGTTATACCAAAATTACGAAACAAGGGCAAAGTAGTCCATCCGTTAAGTAGTATTTTGTCTTAATATGGCAACAAATGTTTTATTCTCATTGGTTGGGAAGGGTGGTGGCTTTGGCCGACCTCAAACCCTTAGAATTACCTCTTTATTCAGCCAAAATGCAGCCATGAGAGATTTTAAGCCTAAGGAAAGAGAAGTTGGAAGTTAGGAAGAAAAAGTGAGGAGAAAATTGAAGAAAATTCATAGAAAATTACGAAAAAGCCCCTAAGGTAATTCCAACCATGAATCTTGCTATTTTTTCTTTCATTTACGATTTATATGATATAAATCCTTTATTTTTATTGAACTTTCATGTTTGGGTGCATATGTATGGATATATGCAAGTTTAAGTTAAGTTGAATGTACAAAACCCTAAGATTGCTTTGTTTAGAAACTTTGTTTATTCAAACTTCCATATATTTTTGTATAGTTACTGGAATCGATTGCTTCCAATTGGATATTAACATGGACTAATATATGTATGACATATCCGAAAATCATGTGAAAATACCAACAAATGAGTCCTTGGTGAGGGTTTGAAGTTCGGGTAAGAAATCTGCCCTAAGGGTGAAAATATGGCCGCCATGTGTTCGGTGTTTTGCTTGACATAGCAAACGAACCTTAAAAATTATGAAAATTTAATCTTATATTTTTCAATATGTTTACTGATTTTGGGTGAAAGATCATAGAAATTTATTATGTAGAAAAATCATGAAAATTCCTGGAAGTTGAATGAACGATAAAAGAGCCTATAGGGAAGATTTGCTATGTAGTGAAGAAATAGGCTTATTTTGCTCTAGGAAACTCGGAATGATGTGCCGTCTTTTGTTTTGGAAACATGATATAATAATGATTGGATTACCAAGAATAATTAAAAAGGGTTTGGGCTGTAATTTGAATATGTTAGATATCAGAACCTGAGTCTAGATGGGACTTCATTTTAATGAATGATTTGAATTGAATAATATGATGCTTATGAATTGAGTTATGATTGAAGTTATTCTTTGGACTATTAATATTCTTATGATGATACTAATATTTTGAGAATGATAGGAAGGGAAGGAGAGCTGATTGAACAAGTACAGGATAAAGGCAAGGGAAAATCCAGTTAAACTGTCAAGGTGAGTGTACTTATGATTTGTTTCATATATAAATATGAATATAGCTCTAAGATCGGATTTGTTTGAATACTTCGGTATTCAGGATTTGTTTGGATATTAAAATATCCAGGATTGGTTGGGTCTTATGATCCAGGATTGGAATTGGACAAAGATCCAATGATTTGTTGGAACTTATGTTCCAGGATTTGTTATTGCCAATGGGCAGGATTGTTCGGATTTTATATCCACTTATTCTATATAGAATTGTTATTACATTGTAGGGAAGGAGTACCTCACTAAGCTTAATGCTTACAGTTATATTTTTACAATTTCAGGTTTCTATGCTGCCAACTAGAATACCATATGACCGGTAACTTTGAGAGTTGCACCGTTGGAAGGAGCCGGGGTTTAAATGTGGGGATTTTATCATTGTCACACTGAAGATTTTAATTTACTCACACATTGTATATTTTGCGTTAGTATGGATTGAGTTGATGATTGTGAAATTTTATCGTAGTTAATCATAGTATTGTATGTCCGCTTAAATTATGACTCTGATATTGATTTCGTTATGGCACAATAATAATATTATGTTGATTATGCGCATTATACAGTAAAATATGGATAGATGAATTATATTTCCAATGGGCTCTAGATTATGATTTAATTATTCTAATAATAAATGATTAGTATGGATATTGGGTTTGGGGTGTGACATCAAGGGTCCCAAAATCTATTCACATGTCCTACTGGTCTTCCCTATCTTTCAAAACATTTTATTAAGGATGCCCAAGAATTATCTCACAATAAATTGGGTTTGGGGTGTGACAATTAGTGGTATCAGAGCGTCTAGGTTATTAATTCTGGACGTGTGTGACGATTAGATGGCAGTTATTGATTGATTTGATATTATTGAATTGTTTATATACTAACAAATAGTTTAGTACTGTAAACTGTTTATATTGGTTGTTAGAATTTTATTGTATTACAGATAATTCCAGATGGAACCTGGGAATGGACAACCTAGAGAAGAGGGAGTCGCTTCTCGTACAGAGAATACTGAAGTGGAGCAAAGTGTTGCTGGAAGGGCTAGAGAGCAAGAGCAGCCTACAGAGATGCAAATAATGGCGCAGGCAATGATGAGGATGGCAGAGCAACAAGAAAGAAATATGGCGCAAATGGCAGAACAACAGGCTAGATATCTAGAATCCAAGACTGTGGCCAGGATTGAGAAAGAGGCAAGGAAGGAAATGAAAGATTCCATGCATGAGAAGTTTTTGAAGTTGAATCCTCCAGAATATTCAGGGTCAGTTGAACCTACGGAAGCTGAGATGTGGGTCAGGGATCTAGAAACTATCTTTGCAGTTATGAAGGTTCCAGATAACCAGAAAGTGAATCTAGCTGTGTTTAAGCTCAAAGGAGAGGCGAAATATTGGTGGGAAGCCAGCAACCATTTGGTGCCCAGGATGGAAGGTACTGATGTTATTACTTGGGCTGAATTTATTAAAGCTTTGTATGTTAAGTATTTCCCTAAGGTCTATAGGAGGGAGAAACTGAGGGAGTTTATAAATTTGACCCAAGGGAACATGTCTATGAGGGAGTATGATGCTAAATTTACTGCTTTGTCTAGATTTGCTACTAAGTATGTGCAGGAGGAAGAAGATAAATGTAGTAAGTTTCAAGATGGACTGATTTTGCCTATTCAAAATAGAGTAGCCACTTATGAGTTAGAAGATTATGCTTCTCTGGTAAACAAAGCCATGATAGCAGAAAGGCAAATGAACCAAGGGGTGGCGAGCAGAGAGAGTTTTAAGAAAAGTAGATTCGACGCATCTCAGTATAGGGGAGGTGAGAGTGGAAGTGTTAAGGTGGAACCTCATAAATTTCAGAGAGGTGGTGGAGATAGTGGTAGAGGTCAGGGGAGGTTTGGTAGAGATACCAGGGGTGGAGGATCTTTTGGTACAGCCAGAAAGTCAGGGAGAGGTGAGGCCCCAATAGGAGGTGTTACATGTTTCTTTTGTAAAGAGGAAGGACATTATAAATCTGAGTGTCCTAAGCTTAAGGGATTGGAATGCTACCATTGTCATCAAGTGGGGCATATTAAGAAGAATTATCCGCAATTGGCACAGACTCCAGCAGCACATAGTGAAGTAGCAAGCAGAATGTTATCTCCAGGCAGTACAGTGAAGAGTGTGGGTAGAGGACAAGCTAGTGGTTCCAGGCCAGGTGGACGAGTCTTTACGATGAAAGAAGCTCAGATTACGCCAGATGTGGTGACAGGTACACTTTCTGTTAGTGATAGAAGTGCTTATGTTTTGGTTGATCCTGGTTCCACACATTCTTTTGTGTCCTATGCTTTTGCCATATACTTGAATATACCGTGTGCTCGTTTAGATGTGGGGTTGGGTATTTATATACCTATGGGGGATATGGTTGTAACTGAATATGTTTTTCATGATTGTGTTTTGACTGTGGGGTCTAGAGATACAGTTATAGATCTACTTCCATTGGATATTTCTGATTTTGATATAATTCTGGGAATGGATTGGCTATCCAAATATCATGCATCCATGGATTGTTTCCGTAAGGAAGTTGTTTTTAATATGCCTGGTGAGCCTGAATTTAAATTTGTGGGGGAAAGGAAAATTGTTCCCAGTTGCATCATTTCTGCTATTCAGACGAGGAAATTATTGAGTAAGGGTTGTGAGGGTTTTATTGCATATGTTCTTGACACTAGGAAGGGGGCTTTACAATTAGTCGATGTTCCTATTGTACGGGATTTTCCTGAAGTGTTTCCTAGTGAGTTGCCAGGGTTACCTCCAGAAAGACAAGTTGAATTTAGTATTGAATTAGCACCAGGGACAACCCCTATTTCTATGGCACCGTATAGAATGGCACCTGCTGAGTTGAAAGAACTCAAGATTCAATTGCAAGATTTACTTGATAGGGGGTTCATACAACCTAGCGTATCTCCATGGGGTGCGCCAGTTTTATTTGTGAAAAAGAAAGATGGTACCATGCGTTTGTGTATTGATTATAGGCAACTGAATAAAGCTACAATTAAGAACAAGTATCCTTTACCTCGTATAGATGATTTGTTTGATCAGTTGCAGGGTGCTAAAGTGTTTTCAAAGATAGACTTGCGATCGGGTTATCATCAGGTGAGGGTGAAGGAAAGTGATATTTCTAAAACCGCTTTCCGTACTCGGTATGGTCATTTTGAATTTCTTGTGATGCCTTTTGGGGTGACTAATGCTCCAGCTGTATTTATGGATCTTATGAACCGGGTACTGCATCCTTTTGTTGATTCATTTGTGATAGTTTTTATTGATGATATTCTGCTTTATTCCCATGATATGGTTGAACATGAAAAACATCTCACAACTATTTTGAATCTGTTGAAAGATAAGAAGTTGTATGCCAAGTTTAGCAAGTGTGAATTTTGGCTAGCACAAGTTGCATTTTTAGGCCATGTTATTTCTGGAGATGGTATATGTGTTGATCCTAAAAAGGTAGAGGCTATTGTGAAATGGGAGAGACCCGATAATGTGACTGAGGTGAGGAGTTTTCTGGGTTTAGCTGGGTATTATAGAAGGTTTATTAAGGGATTTTCTTCGATTGCCTTACCAATGACTAAACTGACTCGGAAAGATGTTAAGTTTGAATGGAATTCTGATTGCGAAAATAGTTTTGATGAATTGAAAAAGAGGTTGGTAACCGCACCTGTTCTTACTATTCCGCATGGTGGAGATGGTTTTGTTGTTTATACCGATGCTTCACATCAGGGGTTGGGTTGTGTTTTTATGCAGCATGGTAAAGTTATTGCCTATGCTTCTAGGCAGTTGCGTACACATGAACGTAATTATCCTACACATGATTTGGAACTTGCTGCTATTGTATTTGCTTTGAAATTATGGCGTCATTATCTATATGGTGAGGTATGTGAAATTTTTATTGACCATCAAAGCCTTAAGTATTTGTTTACTCAGAAGGAGTTGAATTTGAGGCAGAGGCGGTGGATGGAGTTAATTAAAGATTATGATTGTACAATTCACTACCACCCAGGAAAGGCAAATGTAGTTGCAGACGCTTTGAGTAGAAAGGCTTCAGGCAGGTTATCGTGTATTCGATGTGCTAGAGTTGCTCGTATTATGGAGTTGAGATTGATGGGAGTGGAATTGCAGCTAGCAGATGGGGACAGATTCTTTGCTCATCTAAGCGTGAGGCCTTTGTTAGCTACCCGTATTCATGATTTGCAAAGTCAAGATCCTTTCCTTGAGAAGAAACGACAAGATCTCCGAGATGGTAAGTCTGAAGATTTTTGTATTGTGAATGATGGCACTTTATTGTATAAGCATCGGTTGTGTGTGCCTAATGTGTGTGGATTGAAAGAGGAAATTTTAGATGAGGCTCATAATTCCATTTATACTATGCATCCTGGTAGCACTAAAATGTATAGGGATTTAAAGGAGCATTATTGGTGGAATAATATGAAGAAGGAAATAGCTGATTTTGTTGCGAGGTGCCTTATATGTCAGCAAGTGAAAGTGGAGCATCAGAAACCTACTGGTCTGCTTCAGCCATTGCCGATACCGGAATGGAAATGGGATCATGTAAAGATGGATTTTGTGGTTGGGCTTCCTCGATCTCAGAAGGGGTCAGATTCGATTTGGGTAGTGGTGGATAGATTGACAAAGTCCGCTCACTTTCTAGCAGTCAAGACTACGTATACAGTTGATAGGTATGCTAGATTGTATGTTAATGAAATTATTCGATTGCATGGAGCACCGGTATCTATTGTTTCAGATAGGGACCCTACTTTTACATCCAGATTTTGGGATAGCTTGCAGTATGCTATGGGTACTAACTTGAAGTTTAGTACGGCTTTTCACCCCCAGACAGATGGGCAGTCTGAAAGGACAATACAGATTTTGGAAGATATGCTTAGAGCTTGTGTGCTTGATTTCAAAGGTAATTGGGATGAATATTTGCCTTTGATAGAATTTGCATATAACAATAGTTTTCAGTCTACTATTGGTATGGCTCCATATGAAGCCTTGTATGGTAGACGATGTCGTACACCGATATGTTGGGGTGAAGTTGGTGAAAGGAAGATAGAGGGTCCAGAATTAATTGAAGTCACCACTGAAAAAGTGAAGATTATTCAAGATAGAATGAGAATAGCTCAAAGCAGACAGAAAAGTTATGCGGATAAACGACGAAAAGATTTGGAATTCCAGAAAGGGGATTATGTGTTTCTTCGGATATCTCCATGGAAAGGAGTTATGAGGTTTGGAAAGAAAGGGAAATTAAGTCCACGCTACATTGGACCTTATGAAATCCTTGAGAAAGTCGGGATGGTTGCCTACAAGTTAGCGTTACCACCAGAATTATCTCGGTTACATGATGTTTTCCATGTTTCTATGTTGAGAAAGTATGTAGCAGACCCTTCACATGTATTGGTGGAACAACCTATTGAGTTGAAGGAAGATTTGAGCTACGTGGAAGAACCGCTTGCTATCGTTGATAGGAAAGAACAAATATTAAGATCAAAGGTGATCCCACTTGTGAAAGTTGTGTGGAGAAGGCATTCCATGGAAGAAGCTACATGGGAAAGTGAGGATAGCATGAAAATGCGTTATCCCTATTTGTTTGATTCGGACAACCAAGGTATGTCAATTTCGAGGACGAAATTTCCTAACAGGGGGAGAATTGTGACAACCCGAATATAATTCTGATTAATTATACGTAAATCATGCCTAGCTTGTGTGATATGATTAGTGTGTTATTAATATATGTGATGTTAATTTATTATGTTTAGTCTAATCCTACCTCCAAAAAGCATGAAATGTCGAATTAGTTACAAATACAAAATTTGAAGGTTTCGATAGGAATGTCCATGTTTAAGGCTAGTTTTGACCTTTATGGCATAACAATTGACTTGAGGTGAAAACTACATAATTGTATACAAGTGAGTTATGGTTGTAACACAACAAACGGTGAATGAAACGGAGGTTCGAGTGAGAAGTTATACCAAAATTACGAAACAAGGGCAAAGTAGTCCATCCGTTAAGTAGTATTTTGTCTTAATATGGCAACAAATGTTTTATTCTCATTGGTTGGGAAGGGTGGTGGCTTTGGCCGACCTCAAACCCTTAGAATTACCTCTTTATTCAGCCAAAATGCAGCCATGAGAGATTTTAAGCCTAAGGAAAGAGAAGTTGGAAGTTAGGAAGAAAAAGTGAGGAGAAAATTGAAGAAAATTCATAGAAAATTACGAAAAAGCCCCTAAGGTAATTCCAACCATGAATCTTGCTATTTTTTCTTTCATTTACGATTTATATGATATAAATCCTTTATTTTTATTGAACTTTCATGTTTGGGTGCATATGTATGGATATATGCAAGTTTAAGTTAAGTTGAATGTACAAAACCCTAAGATTGCTTTGTTTAGAAACTTTGTTTATTCAAACTTCCATATATTTTTGTATAGTTACTGGAATCAATTGCTTCCAATTGGATATTAACATGGACTCATATATGTATGACATATCCGAAAATCATGTGAAAATACCAACAAATGAGTCCTTGGTGAGGGTTTGAAGTTCGGGTAAGAAATCTTCCCTAAGGGTGAAAATATGGCCGCCATGTGTTCGGTGTTTTGCTTGACATAGAAAACGAACCTTAAAAATTATGAAACTTTAATCTTATATTTTTCAATGTGTGTACTGATGTTGGGTGAAAGATCATAGAAATTTATGATGTAGAAAAATCATGAAAATTCCTGGAAGTTGAATGAACGATAAAAGAGCCTATAGGGCAGATTTGCTATGTAGTGAAGAAATAGGCTTATTTTGCTCTAGGAAACTCGGAATGATGTGCCGTCTTTTGTTTTGGAAACATGATATAATAATTATTGGATTACCAAGAATAATTAAAAAGGGTTTGGGCTGTAATTTGAATATGTTAGATATCAGAACCTGAGTCTAGATGGGACTTCATTTTAATGAATGATTTGAATTGAATAATATGATGCTTATGAATTGAGTTATGATTGAAGTTATTCTTTGGACTATTAATATTCTTATGATGATACTAATATTGTGAGAATGATAGGAAGGGAAGGAGAGCTGATTGAACAAGTACAGGATAAAGGCAAGGGAAAATCCAGTTAAACTGTCAAGGTGAGTGTACTTATGATTTGTTTCATATATAAATATGAATATAGCTCTAAGAGCGGATTTGTTTGAATACTTCGGTATTCAGGATTTGTTTGGATATTAAAATATCCAGGATTGGTTGGGTCTTATGATCCAGGATTGGAATTGGACAAAGATCCAATGATTTGTTGGAACTTATGTTCCAGGATTTGTTATTGCCAATGGGCAGGATTGTTCGGATTTTATATCCACTTATTCTATATAGAATTGTTATTACATTGTAGGGAAGGAGTACCTCACTAAGCTTAATGCTTACAGTTATATTTTTACAATTTCAGGTTTCTATGCTGCCAACTAGAATACCATATGACCGGTAACTTTGAGAGTTGCACCGTTGGAAGGAGCCGGGGTTTAAATGTGGGGATTTTATCATTGTCACACTGAAGATTTTAATTTACTCACACATTGTATATTTTGCGTTAGTATGGATTGAGTTGATGATTGTGAAATTTTATCGTAGTTAATCATAGTATTGTATGTCCGCTTAAATTATGACTCTGATATTGATTTCGTTATGGCACAATAATAATATTATGTTGATTATGCGCATTATACAGTAAAATATGGATAGATGAATTATATTTCCAATGGGCTCTAGATTATGATTTAATTATTCTAATAATAAATGATTAGTATGGATATTGGGTTTGGGGTGTGACATCAAGGGTCCCAAAATCTATTCACATGTCCTACTGGTCTTCCCTATCTTTCAAAACATTTTATTAAGGATGCCCAAGAATTATCTCACAATAAATTGAATTTAACTCACTTAAAAAGGAAATAGGAGTCTGCCAGGAGGGGTCGATCGATCGAGGTCTGGGCCTCGATCGATCAAACCTTCGATCGATCGATCAAGTAGGTCTGCGAAAACTGAAATTCTGCAGTTACGAGTTTTATCTCCAAACTTCAACAATTTCCATATTTTCTAATCTGAATCGTCCCAGAATTTGTACTACTAACATCCTAACATGATATCATACATTTTCTACGTAAATCATGTCAATTTACGTCACTAAACATGGATTAATCATGCCATAATTCATTTAAATATACAAGAACCCTATAAATCTCCAAATCATGGTTCCAATCTATTTTTCCAGAAATTTCTTCTTATACTGCATTAAAATTTCGTGGATTATTCTTCTACATCACCAACAATTTCCCCAATAAGGTTTAAGTCATCACTACATGCAAATTCCTATCACAATTTAGGTTTTCTTCAATGAAATTCATCCCTAATCATCCCTAAACTAATATGAAGGATGCACCAATGAAATAAGCAAGATAAACACTTGCCTATGATTTTTGACGTTCTGATTTGCAGATGTTTTTGGTGTGGCTGCGTAGCCCGTTGCGCGATCTACGCGTTGGTGGTGGTTGCGGTGCAAACGGGTGGATTTCGGGCCTTGAATTTGCCTTGAGAGCTCTCTCCTTCCTCTCCTATGGCCGTCACTTGTGTTTAGAGTTTCTAACCCTAGATGACAATCCAGATATCTGATATAACCCTTTGAATTTTCGTGGGTTTAATTACCCAAAAAGATGAAATGTCCAAAACGCCCTCCCGGGGTACCAATTAGGCCTAAAAATGCCCCGAGACCCAAACTAAACTCCCGGGTACACTTTTCTGACTATCTCGACCCTTCCGGACGCGTTGGCGCACTCAAAACAACCATACGAACGACTTATAAAATATTCACTTTTATTTATCAATATTTAGTCCTGACGCGACACGGGCGCGTCCCGACTCAAATTTTCAAAATTATCATTTTATTCTCTTGTGACATTCAATATAACCAATATTACATATTACTTTGCTCATTAGTAATATTCAACAAATTTTCCATAATTACTAACTCTCATCACGTTAATAATTATAACATAATTAATTTCTGGATTTTTATTAAATAATTAACTCACATTAAATTTAATAAATCCCCAAATTAATATAGCATAAAAATACGGGGTATTACATACTTCCCCCCTAATAACGGAATTTTGTCCCGAAATTCGGAAAACAAGGCATACCTGGTAGGAACAAATCTGGATATCTCTCACGCATATCGGCCTCGCGCTCCCAAGTGGATTCGTCCACATTGTGGTGTTCCCACTGGACCCGCACAAGTGGAACTATCTTTGACCTCAATCTCCTCTCATTGTAGTCTAGGATAGCCACTGGTCTCTCCTCGTAAGAGATGTCAGGCTATAAGTCTATCTCATCTATCGCAATGTGAGTATGGGCCATATCATCCCGAAGATACCGTCTCAACGATGAGATGTGGAATACATCGTGAATGCGATGTAAATGTTCTGGAAGTCCCAATCTGTATGCTACCGGCCCAATCCTCTCGATGATGGGAAATGGTCCCACGTACCTCAGGGCCAATTTCCCCTTCTTCCAGAACCTCATCACTCCTATCATAAGAGATACATGCAGTAACACTTGGTCCCCCACATTAAACTCCCAGAAGAACCGTTTCGCATCGGCGTAGCTCTTCTGCCTGTCCTGGGCTACTCGAATGCGACTCCTGATCATCTCAATCCTCGCGGAGGTTTCCTGAATTACCTCTGGTCCTAGTAACTTGTTATCCCCTACCTCGAGCCAACAAGTTGGAGAACGACAAGCCCTGCCATACAAAGCCTCAAATGGAGCCATACCAATCATAAACTGATAAGAGTTATTATAACTAAACTCTACCAGTGGAAGATGTGGCTCCCAACCTCCTCCGAAATCAAGAACACACATGGGTAGCATATCCTCTAACATCTGATTAGTACGCTCTGTCTGTGGGTGGTAAGCGGAACTCAACCTCAACTCAGTACCCATAGCCTCCTGAAAGCTTTCCCAGAAACGTGAGATGATAATTTTGTCTCTATCTGACATAATATTTAGGGGCACCCCATGTAATCTAACAACCTCAGCAATGAACAATTGAGCATACTGACCCGTCGTATAGTCTGTTCGCACTGGCAAAAAATGAGCCACCTTGGTCAAACGGTCTACAATCACCCAGATAGAATCGTGGCCCCGCTGTGATGTAGGCAACCCTGTAATAAAATCCATGGAAATACTCTCCCACTTCCACGCGGGTACTTCCAATGGCTGAAGCAATCCTGACGGTTTCTAGTGGTCCACCTTCACCAGCTGGCAGGTAGAACACTTGGACAAGAACTCAGCAATGTCCTTCTTCATCCCACTCCACTAGTATTGCCTCCTCATATCCTGGTACATCTTATCTCCTCCTGGATGTACTGCAAATCAGGACCCGTGAGACTGGGTCATCACTGCATGACGTAATTATGCTCCTTTTGGAACCACCAATCTCCCATTAAACCTCAAAACCCCATCAGAACTAACAGAATAGGACTCAGCACCCTCGGCTAAAAGTCGTACAATCTGCTCCTGGAAGAACGGGTTTGTGGTCTTGGCCTGTATTACCCTCATAACAATCTCGGGTGTAACTATCATAACAGATATGAAGGAACAGGCTACTGCGTCCTAGTGGCCTAACTCCTTCCACTTTGCTTTCAAGACATCCGCTACTCGTCTAACGGTCTATGGCTCAACGCATCAGCCACTACATTGGCCTTCCCCAGATGATACTGTATGTCAAACTGATAGTCCTTCACAAACTCTAACCATCTGCGCTGTTGCATATTCAGCTTTCGCTGAGTGAATAGGTACTGCAGTGACTTGTGGTCTATGAACAAACGAAACTTCTCCCCCAATAAGTAGTGCCTCCATATCCTCAATGCAAAAATGATCGCTGCTAACTCCAGGTCGTGGGTGGGGTAATTCTTCTCATGTGGCTTAAGCTTGCGGGAGGCAAAAGCTATAGCCTTCTCCTCCTACTGAAGTACTCCCCCAAGTCCCCGTAAAGAGGCATCGGTGTAAACCAGGTACTCCGCACCCGTCTTTGGTAAAGCAAGGACTGGCGCTGAAGTAAGCTTGTCTTTCAGCTCGTCGAAAGCCAACTGACAAGCGTCATCCCAAACATATGGTACCCCCTCGCGAGTCGGATTCGTCAATGGACCCGCTATTTTGGAGAAACCCCGAATAAATCTCCTGTAGTATCCGGCTAACCCAAATAAACTACGCACTTCCATCGGTGTCATGGGCTATCCCCATTCCCTCACCGCTGACACTTTACTCGGGTCAACTGCTATCCTCTGCTCAGAGACAACATGGCCCAAGAACTGTACTTCTCGCAACCAGAATCCACACTTCTCGTACTTGGCATACAACTGATGCTCTCGTAGAGTCCGAAGAACTTGCCTCAAATGCTCGGCGTGCTCCTCCTCGAAGTGTGAATATATCAAAATGTCATCTATAAAGACGATGACAAATTGGTCCAAGAACTCTTTGAATACTCGGTTCATTAAGTCGATGAATACGGCTGGAGCATTTGTGAGGCCGAATGACATCACTCTGAACTCGTAAGACCCATATCTCGTCAAAATGGCAGTCTTTGAAACATCCTTCTCTCTAGTACGTAGTTGATGGTAACCCGACCTCAGATCTATCTTAGAAAAGAAAGTTGCTCCCTTGAGCTGGTCGAACAGATCATCGATTCGAGGCAACGGATATTTATTCTGTATCGTGACCTTGTTCAACTCTCGGTAGTCCACACACAACCTCAGTGAACCATCTCTCTTCTTCACAAACAGAACCGGAACGCCCCAAGGTGAGGTACTCCTGCGAATGAAGCCCTGACCTAACAGCTGCTCTATCTGATCTCGTAACTCTCGCATCTCCGTCGGAGCCATACGGTATGGAGCGCGTGCTATAGGTATGGTATCTGGCAATAAATCTATAACAAAGTCTATCTCTCGACTGGGGGGTAGGCCTGGTATTTCCTTAAACACATCTGAATACTCTCGAACAACTGGAATCAAGTCTAACAGAATCACAACCTCCTTAGAGGTATCCTCCTCAATATAATACAACTGAGCGGTCGAAACTCCCTCTGGGCGAGGCATCGCCACTACAAACATCTCTTGCCCCGGAATGGCAAAAACAATGCTCCCATCGTAGAAATCAATCATGGCTCTATAAGCTGCGAGCCAATCCATACCGATAATAACATCATGCTCATGCATATCTAAGACTAACATATCTGCAGGTAATACCAAACTACCAATCTCTACCCCCACTCCTCGGCATATAAAGAAGATAAGTGACCCACTCCCCAGTGGTGAGTCTACACACGTCACTGTGCTCTCTGCTGTGGCTAACAACCCTAAGGCCTTCGCAAAATGCGTAGCTATAAAACAATGAGTCGCCCCAGTATCAAACAAAACCCGACTTATAGTACCATGGATAGGAAACATACCCTCAATCGCGGGTGGTGACTATGGAGCTGCTGCCTAGTGGACGTTATAGACACGTCCGTAATGCAACTTCCCCTGCTGCACTGGAGCTGCTGGAATGGCTGGTAGGGCTGGGACCTGGGCTGGAGCTGGGAGGGCAGCCAGAAAAAGTGGTGTCTGTGGCTAATTACGGGCACCCTGCTGCTGTGGGGCCCTATCTCCCTCCGGACAATCCTGAAGCCTATGGCCGTGTCTACCACACCCAAAACATCGGCCCTTGAAGTTTCCTCCCCTCTGACCCTGCTGACCATGGCGCTGCTGTCCGTTACCTCCCCGCCACTGGCCCTGTTGGCCCTGATGAACACGCTGTTGGCCCTGCTACTGACCCTGCTGTCGGTGTTGGCCTTGTAGGCCCTGATGATTAGGCTGGCCCTTCTGACCCTGCCTATAACCCCCAAATCCTTGCCTGGAATCACCTGAATGGAATTTATTAGCAGGGTCCCCCTGATGGGAACTCTGCTCGTGCTAACGAGTCTGTCCATGAGATGGTGCCCCATTAGCACTATTACCCCCGGCCCTACCCTGCTGGCTGGAATCTCCTGCTCTCTTGCTTCCCTGAAGATGGAAGCGGTGATCCTGGAAATGTAGCAATGCGGCATTGAGTAAATTGGTAAAAGTACTCAGAGATAGATTCCCAATAAGATGCTGACGGATCCTCCAAGCTAACCCGTCCACAAGCAACATAATTTTCTTGCCCTCAGTGGGTGCCTCATCTGGCACAATGGTGAGAAGTCTCATGAACTCCTCCTCATACTCAGCTACGGTAGAGCTCTCCTGCTTCAAATTCAGTAATTTCTGCCTCATCTCAGTCGGCACGGCGGGTGGAAAGTACTTGCAGTCAAACCTCTCCCAAAACAACTGAATAGGGAGCGTGTCCCTCTCCTCCAATATTGTAGTGCACTCCCACCACTGCAAAGCGACACCCACAAGCTTAAAGGAAGCCAATAACTGCCTTTGCACATCGGTGCACTCATACATACGGAGATGCCGCTGGATGTCTTTATTCCATTGGCTAACTGTGACAATATCGGAGCTACCAGAGAACTCAGGGGGGTGCGCTTTCTGAAAAGCATCCCTAACCCTCTCCCATGTAGATGGAAGCTGTGCTGGTACTGGAACCACTGCCTGAATCTGGGGTGGAGCCTGCAGAGTCACCACTAGTGCGGCATTCACCGCCTGAGCAACAATGGCGGCTACTTCATTTGCATTCATAGTGCCTTGTGCCGGAGCTGCTGGCTGCTGGGCCTGGGCACGCCTATCCTTCGGAGCACGTCTCGGAGGCATCTGAAACGTGAAGAAGTTTATTAGTCTACAGTCATTATCAAATCTCAAATAGCTGAAGACAGAAACTTAAAAGCAAGAATACAACCATCCTATAATAGGGCTCTATAGCACTAACGTTAAGCTGAAAGAGAAATAAGCCGTACAGATCCTATGGACACTAGAACCTGATGCTCTGATACCACCTGTGACACCCCGCCTAATTAAATACCGGGCGATCACTCCTTTATTAAATTAAAATCAAGGTGAACAGTTGGTTCATTCTTAGCATCACTGTCGTAAAAATAAACTTTTCCAAATTAACACCCTAATTAATTAAGCTAAGTGTCAAAACACTTTTTTTAACCTTAATAACCAAAATGTATTTTTAAAGAAAAACTTATTTATTTAATTAGTAACAACATTTTCAATAAGTAAGAATCATACAACAATTATCTTGGAACATAATTTAATTAATTTAAACATTCAACATTCAAAGTCCCAACATTTAAGACTTAAGGTAAAACATCCATACTGAAATAAATCCCATAGTAACAGTACTAGGAATAACTGAAATACAAATGTCCCAAATAAATAGATAAATAGTGGAAAGGGCGACACATGCCCAATAAATGAGTATGATAGATGTGGAATCAAGTAAACGAAGTCGTCTATGCAAGTGGCATGCAACTCCCACCTAAGCTACAGCACGTTCCTTTCAAGGTATACTAACCAAGACGCCCCTGTGGCTGGGCACCTGTAATACATACATATATATACACAAGAGAGAGAGAAAAACGGGTCAGAGCCCGATAGTGTATATGATTTAAAAAAATTTTAGCATGTATTTAAATTGATACAGGCCAATGCAACAACATATTAGTGCGACACTCCCTTGAGAAATTCTCACCTCTCTTCTAATGTGCACACCTATCGTACTAACCTTCCCAACGGGTTGTCTTATCATTTATCGCAGTAATCTTCCCAATGATTTAACTTATCTTAGATTACTCGTAAGATTCAAAATTTAACGATTCCATTGTTTGAAAAGAATATTTCAATTAGTAACCAAAGTTCTCATTCTGACTTTATTAATCAATAAAGTTTTTCAATTTCATATTATACTTTCTCAAAACAAGTATTTAAAATTTGAGTCATCAACCATGTCCTACATAGCAAATCACAGTAGGCAGTTCCAGATTTCATATTTTCATATATATATATATTAACTACTCGAAAATATATATAACATAATAGCACCCCAAATAATAACTACGGTGCGGGCATACTCTACTATCCAAACCCCATATCACTCACATTAAGCGGAATACAAATTCAGAATCACTCTCGAATTGTATTAACACATACTCAAACAATATTGAGGCAAAGTATAGATTCCAAGTCTCTTAGGACCGTCTGAACTATCACTGCGATAGCCTGTAACACAGAATACCTATACACAAACAATATGAGGCGAAGCATAGATTCCAAGTCTCTAAGAGGAAAGCACATACTCGTATCTCTTAGGACCGTCTGAACTATCATTCCGATAGCCTATACCAAGGATATCTATCTTCTAGGGTACAAGTCAATATCCCCCATAAAGGTCCCATCGAGATAAGACTGTCCCAGCGCGGAAACCTTAGGGATAGCAAGTAGCGTGGGCATGATTTTCACACATAGATAGTATATGCATACAGAATTATATAACTATACTAATATTACCATATCAATAATGGGTAAATTCTCAACTCCCATAATTACGTCATTTGCATTTATTTCTCATTATATAGTTATCACGTATAACCATTCACATTTTACTTTAATTTGAGGAACTTTTCCACTTACTACATAACGCTTCATGGATTCTATCCTCCCAATTATAAAATTCATTAGGTATACACATTTGTCCCAAAGTAACTCTATTACGTGTCTCTCTCTTTAAATCATAAATTCACTGACCCTTATGTAATTATCCCAAAATACAATCTTTGCCCGAAATCAAGGGTCCCAAAATCTATTCACATGTCCTACTGGTCTTCCCTATCTCCCAAAACATTTTATTAAGGATGACCAAGAATTATCTCACAATAAATTTAATTTAACTCACTTAAAAAGGAAATAGGAGTCTGCCAGGAGGGGTCGACCGATCGAGGTCTCGGGCTCGATCGATCGAACCATCGATCGATCGAAGCTCTGGGCTCGATCGATCGATCAAGCAGGTCTGCGAAAACTGAAATTCTGCAGTTACGGGTTTCATCTCCAAACTTCAACAATTTCCATATTTTCTAATCCCAATCGTCCCAGAATTTGTACTACTAACATCCTAACATGACATCATACATTTTCTACATAAAGCATGTCAATTTACGTCACTAAACATGGATTAATCGTGCCATAATTCATTTAAATACACAAGAACCCTAAAAATCTCTAAATCATGGTTCCAATCTGTTTTTCCAGAAATTCTTTCTTATACTACATTAAAATTTCGTGGATTATTGTTCTACATCACCTACAATTTGCAGAATAAGGTTTAAGTCATCACTACATGCAAATTCCTATCACAATTTAGGTTTTCTTCAATGAAATTCATCCCTAATCATCCCTAAACTAATATGAAGGATGCACCAACAAAATAAGAAAGATAAACACTTTCTTGGGATTTTCGACGTTCTGATTTGCCGATGTTTTTGGTGTGGTTGCTTAGCCTGTTGCGCGATCTACGCGTTGGTGGTGGTTGCGGTGCAAACAGGTGGATTTCGGGACTTGAATTTGCCTTGAGAGCTTTCTACTTCCTCTCCTATGGCCGTCACTTGTGTTTAGAGTTTCTAACCCTAGATGAAAATCCAGATATCTGATATAACTCGTTGAATTTTCGTGGGTTTAATTACCCAAAAAGGTGAAATGTTCAAAACTCCCTCCCGGGGTACCAATTAGGCCGAAAAACGCCCCGAGACCCAAACTAAACCCACGGGTACACTTTTCTGACTATCTCGACCCTTCCGGATGCGTTGGCGCACTCAAAATGACCATACGAATGCCTTATAAAATATTCACTTTTATTTATCAATATTTAGTCCCGACGCGACACGGGCGTGTCCCGACTCAAATTTCCAAAATTGTCATTTTATTCTCTCGTGACATTCAATATAACCAATATTACATATTACTTTGCTCATTAGTAATATTCAAAAAAAATTCCATAATTACTAACTCTCGTCACGTTAATAATTATAACATAATTAATTTCCGGATTTTTATTAAATAATTAACTCACATTAAATTTAATAAATCCTCAAATTAATATAGCATAAAAATACGGGGCATTACACCATCCACCTCAAAACCTTTTTAATGTGGAGAACTTGTTCGGGATTCAGTGGCTTAGTATTCTGATCAATGTTGGGTTGTGTGAGGAAATCTATTTTGATTGTTCTTCTCAAGTCAGAGTCTATTGTTGAACTTAAATCTTCAAGAGCATCTTCATGGGTGTTCTGGCCTCCGGGGAAATGCAAAACATCCACTTGATCTAAGTTGGCTATTAGTCATTTCATAACGGTGAGATAAGCTTCCATCCTTTCATCATTTGTATTAAAATCAACATTTATCTGATCGGATACCAACTGAGAGTCACCGAAGACTTGAAGGTGCCTTGCCCCTAGCATTTATGCTTTGCATAATCCAGCGATTAGTGCCTCGTATTCTTCCTTATTGTTGGAGGCTTCAAATCCTAGTTTGATGCCTTGCTCAAGCATTGTTTTTTCAGGAGTCACTAGTACGATACCTACTCCTCCCTCCTTGGGTTGGAGGCTGCCTCAACATATAAGATCCAAACACTTGGTTCCTATAAGTTTTCCCTTGATCGACTTATTTTTGGCTGATCACAAGGTTGTTATCCTGTGAACTCTGCGATAAAATCGACTAGGATTTTCCCCTTCATGACTATTCTTGGTTGAAAGTGAATATCAAACCTTCCAAGATAGACCGACCACTTTGACAGTTAGCCAGAGAGGTCTACTTTCCTTATAACAACATTTAGGGGGTGCGAAGTAACCACAAAGATGGAGTGGGCCTCAAAATAATTCTTCAGTTTCATTTAGGCTATTATCAGTGCATAAGAGAGCTTCTCCAATGACAGGTATCTCTTCTCATCTTCCAAAAGGGTCTTGCTTGAATAGTAAAGTCGATGATGGCTCCTTTCTCTCTCACATGCCAGGCAGAGCTCACAACATGGTTTAATACTGCAATGTAAAGATAGAAATGATCATTCTCTCTAGGAATCATGAGCAAAAAGGTCATGCTGAGATAGGCCTTGAGTTCTTCTAAGGCCCTCGAGCAATCCTCATTCCATGTCGTGCCCTTGTTTCTTTTTAACAACTAAAAGAATGGTTGTCACCACTTCGAAGACTTGGAAATTAACAGGTTGATTGTGATGAGCATTCCCGTGAGCTTATGTACATCTCTTACTATTTGAGGGGGCTTAACTTTGTTAATGGCGTCAATCTAGTTGGTATTTGACTCTATTCCTCTCTTGTTGACCAAGTATCTAAGGAATTTTCCTGACTGGACATCGAAAGAACACCTACTTGCTTTGAGTTTCATTCAGTATTTCTCGAGGACTTTAAAAGTCCTTTCCAGGTCAGAGAGGTGATCGTCCTTGAGCTTGCTCTTGACGAGCATGTCATCGATGTAAACCTCCATAGTATCCCCAATTTTATCTTTAAGCATCTTCTTAACTAGCCATTGATAAGTCATTCCTTCATTCTTAAGGCCGAAAGGCGTAACTTTATAATAATACAAACCAACAGTGGTTGTGAATAAGGTTTTATATTGATCCTCCACGTGAAGGGGGATTTGATGGCATCCAAAGTATGCATCTAAAAAGCTCATCATCTTATGTGTTGCTACAACACCGACCAGTTGATAAATCTTTGGAAGGAAGAAACTATCATTGGACCGGGACCTATTGAGATCGGTGAAGTCGATACAAAGTCTCCACATTCCATTTCTCTTTGAAATTACTACTAGGTTGGGTAACCATTTAGGTAAATGAACCTATCGTTTGGAACCTACATCCAGTAGCTTCCCAACCTCTTGCTCTACTGCTTTAGCTTTCTCTGGGGTTGTTCGATGAGCCATTTATGTGACTATATTGAAGGATGGGTCCACATGCAATCGATGATAAGAAATATCGGGATCAATCCCTGCCAGTTCGTAGGGATCCCATGCAAAAACATTCAAGTTGGTCGAGAGAAGAGTGACTAGTTCTTTCTTCTCACAATCGATCAAAGAGGTACCCATCAAAAACTTCTTTCATACAAGCTACTCCTAACTGTCCAGGTCTTCAACGACCCTCTCAGAGGGAAGGATCCTAGTCTCCTCCACTACCGGTCGATCATACGTTAGCTGCTATTTGGAGGGCACCAACCCCTCCTGGGATTCTTCCTTAATTTTTATTCTTCCTTTTTCTTCTCCTTTTTGGGGCGTATGTCTATGATGAAACACTTCCTTGCCATAGCCTGGTCTCCATGGATCTCAATTACTCCTCGAGAAGTATTTAATGAAGTATTTAGTGAAGGTTGTAACTGACCAAGGATTATTTGAGATCCATGGAGACCAAGCTACGATAAGGAAGTGTTTCATCGTAGTCGTATGCCCCAAACATGAGAAAAAAGTGGAAGAATCAAAACAAAAGGAAGAAGCCCAGGAGGGGTTAGTTCCCTCCAAATAATAGCTAAGGTACGGTTGATCGGGAGTGGAGGAAACCAGTCTCTGAGCAATCCACAACTTCATTAAATACTTCCCAATACCTCTTCGCTTACTCTTTGAGGTTCTCATGTGGCTTCTTCTTCATAATAAGAAGTGCATCCATCCTCTTCGGGTAGGAGCCTCTTTTTATCAAAAGAGTTGTAAATTTCTCAGCCATTGATTTAAAATTTTGGATGGACCTATGAGGTAGCTTCTCGAACCACTTTTGGGCCACATCATGCAAGCTGAAAGGGAAAATTCAAAACATGAGCGCATAATTATGACTCAAGAGAGTCATAGCTTTCTAATATTGCCTAATGTGGTCAATGAGATCAGTCTTCCCATCATAAATCTTAAACCTAGGAATTCCAAACTTCTTTGGATCCTCTTCTTCTTCTATTTACCTTAAAAAAAATGGACTTTATCTGGGTTTTGAGAGCTTGCCTGGCTAGCTCCCTCTTAGATATGGCATCGCGATGAGGTGGGTGCTGGTCCATTTCCCTCTGGACTAAGGTTTGTATGTTATCATTCTACCGACCAAGAATACTGTATCGGCAAGATGGTTGAAATCGTTCATAATGGGCATCACCTGACTTGTGTCTCTTAATTCATTTTGAGCCATATCTTGGGCTCCTTCTTAGGCTGCGAGATTTACTCGCCTGAGGGCTTGGAGTTCGGTTGTGGTGTTGCCTTGTGTTTCGATGGAGTTCTCTTCCCAGTCTTTCTAGTTTCCTTTTGAGGCAAGAATTCTCATTATCCTGTTGGCGAGTAGCCTCCTAATGCTCTTGAATACTTGCCTCTCCTGGAAAATTCTTAGGTTTGCATGAAGAATCTCAGTCCTTACCTTTAGAGTTGCTTCTAAATGTCACTTGGTTAAGGGACGTTACAGTTGTGATTGGACATCGTTGGTTCTTTTTGGTGAAGGTTTTTGCAGGAAAAACAATTGTTTCCCACATACAGCACCAATTGTGGTGACAAAAATCTCAACACAAACAATTAATGAAGGAAAACAATCACCAAGATAATAAGAACATAAATAATCACAATCACAATCACACAACGTGATAATATATGTGGTTCAGGAAATTGCATACGTATATGGAGAGCTCTACTATTGCATTGAGTAACTAGTGAGAAAGTTTCATTTTTACATGACCATATTCCCCGGGATAGGGTTACAATATATATTCAGTTGAGAGAGAGGGAGAAAGAGAGTGTGTTGATAACCAACACGTTAACCCAGTATCCCTTGAATATGTCATTCGAGATTTTAGGGGATGGACTTGGTCATATTCTTTTACTCTAAACGTCATTTAGGACTCAAAATTTAGGTCGGGCTCCTTTTATTATTCACTTGGACTTGGCCCACTACTTTTACGGGCTTGGTCGACAAAGGGTACCCACAATTATTATTTACTTTTATTTGGTATTTATTTTGAGGGAGTGTAGTATGAGATGATCATATTGTTGTTACGAGTTTAGTATCATAGTTTACTTGGTTGACCTCTATTGCATGTTAGTTATCTACTTTTATGCATTTTGTTTTATCTCGAGTCATGTTTAGAATGATACTGATTTGCTTTGATTCCCATGAGTTTATATTAGGCTTTATTAATCTAGTATTAAATTTTTGAGGTGTCATAAATATGAAGGCCAAGGTAAATGTATTCTCACTGCTAAAGCAACCCAATTTCTTTTACGACAATGAGGATGAAGCCAATAATATAGCCTACATCGAGACTATCGTCCATAATACTTTAACCCCTCACATCTTGATGATTCATTAGAGGCATTTATTTGCATCTCCCTGGTGAGTGACACACTTATAGAGTTTGATGAGAGCTTCGAAACTAGTTTTTATTCTTTTTGTAGTGAGATGGTAGAAAATTGTCAAGCAATAGATATACAAGAGGAAAGAGCTGAAGAAAAAGAATAGAAAAATGCCGATGAGAATAACGAGGAGATATTCAATTAATACATGTGTAATTCTCACTTTGAGAAAATTCCCCCAAGATAAACCTTCCCATTCCCGTCGAGCATATCAATGCCAAGCCTTGAGCTAAAAATGTTTTTTAAAGAACTAATGTACTTATTTATAAGTGGAGGCAACACGTTTCCTATGATAATTTCCTCATCTCTGAAAAAATCTCCAGAGGTGTAATTATTAACCTTGTTACGAAAACACAAAAATCCTATACATTGGTGCATTGGCGACTCAAACGGTATTATTCCCTATATATACCCAAATGGAAATTACTTAAAGGAATATGCCAACCCCACTGATCAAAATTCATAGATGTTTGAACCCAAACATAAGTAAGGTGGTTATGGAAGAAGTTATCAAACTATTTGACATAAGGATCACTTACCATATACTGATAGTGAATGGGTTAGTCTGACACATGGGATGCCTAAAAAATTAAGCATCACAGTTGTCAAAAACACCAACACATAACTTGTCTAATCTCAAATACCCATTGGCTATAGAGACTAAAGAGACTATAGAAAACTGAACGCACCGACTTGAAAAGACCATTTCCCAGAGCCTTTCCTAGACCAAATTTTGGAGAGAGTATTCGATCATGAGTTTTACTACTTTCTTTGTGGATACTCGTGAAATAAAGAAATATATACCTCTCTTGTAGATTAAGGAAAGACCACCTTCGCATCTCCTTATGTCACATATGACTTTAGGAGAATGTCATTTGGGCTATGCAATGCACCTGAAACTTTTCAAAGACCATGCTCAGTATATTAACTGATATAGTTATGGACATAGTTGAAGTCTTTATGGATGACTTCATGGTGTTTGGTAATTCATACCATAACTTTCTATATAAATTGGAGTGAGTCCCTAGTAGATGCATTGAGAAGAATTTGATTATCAATTGGGAGACATGTCACTTCATAGTGAGGCAGGGGATTGTCTTAGTCCATATCATCTCGAGTGATGAAATTCAAGTGGATAAGGGAAATATCAATGTAATTTCTAATCTGCTCACTCCAAAATCCTAAAATATGTGAGGTCATTCCTTGTCCACACAAGTTTTTACTGATGCTTAATCCAATACATTAGCATAATAGCATGCACTATGTGTAATTTTCTCTCTAAAGATATTCATTTTTTATGGACCAATTCATGCCAAGGATCGCTTTCCACAATGAAACTTATCAATGAGACCTTGAGTATCTTTTCATTCTGCTACAATGAAGCACATGGTGGACATTTTTTTTCTCAAAATTCCACATTCTAAGTTTTACACTACAAATTTTTTTTCCAACTGTATTCAAAGATGCACAAGGAGTTTACCAAACTTGTCACCAGTGCCAATTGCTTAGAAAAATCACAAGAAGGAACATGATACTACTATCCTCGATCTTTGTTATATAGGTATATGATTATTAGTGAATATATTTCATGGGAATTTTCCCAATGTCCAATCAATTCGAGTATAAGTTAATTGATGATGAACATGTGTTAAAGTGGGTAGAAGTCGTACTAACCCGCAAGAACACCGCAAAATTGGTGATGAAATTCTTAAAAAAGAATATTCTTTCTAGGTTTGGAACTCCAAAATCCATCATAAGTGTTCAGGGAGTGTACTTCTTGAAGGAACGTTTTTCTTTTGTGATGAGGCAGTATGGATTCAATCATAAAGTCTCAACGATGTACCACCCTCAGACCAATATATAAGTTGAGTTGGGAAATAGGTAAATAAAGGGCATTCTTGAGAAAATTGTAGATCCCTTGACCAAGGATTGGTTGTACAGACTGACTAATGATCTCTGATCATATCGGACGACATATAAAAATAACCTTAGAATGCCTCTCTATAGAGTAGTGTACAGAAAGGTGTTCCACTTACCAGCCAAGATCGAGCATCAAGCATATTTAGTAGAAAAAGCCCAATTTCAACATCACCGATGGTGGAGACCTACGAAATTTCCATCTCAATGAACTTGAAGCGTTGAGAAATTAATTTATGATAACTCTCATATATACAAAACCGAGACGAAGGCGTTTCACCATAAGAGAATAGTGTGCAAGAGTTTCGAAGTCAGCAATAAATTTTTACTTTACGATTCCCTCTTCAAAATCATCCCAGGTCATGTTGGCAAGGACCGTTCATAGTCAAGCGTGTCTATGATCACGATGTTGTAGAGATCGAAAACCCAAGGATCGAGGTTATTCCATAAGTCAACGGTCAGCACCGAAAATAATTTCTCGAGGGATTCGATCCCAGGTTGGAATAAGTCCAATTAGACGATCTCCCACTAATCCCATTTGTCGATTCAAATAAAGACAACGAGTAGATCACCATCCTTGGAACAATCCACCCGTGAAATTTTAGATTGTTAAAATTTCTCAACATGCTCATTAATATACATACACATATTTTCCTTTTTAAAAATAAATAATGTTTATTATATTTATTTATTTTGTTAAAAATGTTATTTTTGGATAAGCTCGAACCAAAATTCGAAGTGCTCCGACGGGTCAAATACAGATAACTTTGAGCACTATTGTGAGTTACGTATTTTACACTAAAATACTTCAACACTCATTCAAAACTCGTTGTATAAACTGAACCTGATTCTTCCCAACCCACTTTAATCCTCAGTTTCATCCAATTTTAGCCCTAAATCATTCCTAAATCACACTGAAGGTATGCATTTTATTTTTACATTAAAAAATTAGGTACATTAAGGATTTTTAACTGAACTTAGGTTTTGGTATTTTTGTTTATTTTGTGTTCTTGCTAAAATTTCAACTTTTTTGAATTGATGTTATTGTAAACAAACATTGTGATCAATGTATGTTGTATTGTTGAAAACAATTGGGCAAGGGTACAAATAAACATCAGCATAAAAGCCATTTTTAAACCTTGAACACTAGGTGTTAAAAACCAATGTTTGTGTTGTTTTTGATAATTTCTTTTAAAAACATCAATTGATTCTTTCTCAAGCACTTACGTGTTTGCATTTTTAATTATCGTATTGGTTAAAATGGCACGAAAATACAATTTAATTGGGATGGAAAATGGGGAAGTTAAAGGGTATCAATGACAAACTGAATGCATATGGTTTCAAACCTACTTTATGAAGAACTACCCATTAAGAATGAGCGTCCAATTCCCCTTTATGACCTTCCCACCATTTTACGATTATATTTCAAAAACCATCGTTGGGAAGAACATTTAGACACCCTAGGGTTGATAAATAAGGAGTTAGTGAGGCATTTCTATGCGACACTTGTGAAGATTAACTTAATTATGATCGAATTATACAACCGGAGAGTCTACATTCTACCCAATCATTTTAGTCTTGTCGATCCATACATTTTGATGTTGATAACACCAATGTATACACTTTCCCCATTACATCTGAGGAGGATACTCTCACAAAGGAAGTTCTCATCGAGAAAATCACTCCCGACATCGCTTGCACGGGTGAGACACACAAAGCCACCCTAATGCCCGATGTACCGGTTCCTCTACCTCATCAATGTTAACTGCATTGACCTAGCATAAAATCAGACACTATTTCGGCCAAACCATGCCCACTTCCTCTATCATTTACTCGATGAGGCGATCGTGACTAGCCCACCTAAATCATATTCACAGAATTAGACAAGATGATATTCAACCATATTTAATGTCAGAAGCTACACTACGTCATGATTATCACTCAATTATGTTATCATTTTGGGTGCCGAAGAAAAAGAATGATATTTTAGGAAAAGTGTCTCTCGTACTTAATGAGATCGTAATCAATTGATGTGTCGGTTGTACGTGGATATACCTTATTCCCACTATGTGAGCATGATGAGAGGATATGGAGATTGATAAGGAGGAATATATTAGACTGATGGAAGACGGTGATGAGCCATAGTGGCAAACCGATTTTACGAGCTTGGGATGTCAGTTGGATGCAATCAGGAGGTGAACGAAACCAAGGCGAATGGATTATGCAATTATCAGGACATCAGTGCTGAGATGCGGGAGTTCCACGCAAAATACGCACACGATATGGAGAGGATTTCATAGGTTCATAAGAACATTTACTATCACCATCATGAAGCAGATTCAACGACACTGTCTTTTTCTTATCCCTTACCACCTCGCCTGGACCTTCAGGCGACAGTTACATATAGACCAACCACTCTAACACTATCTAGATATTTATCTATATATGTTATTTTTTAGTTTTTTTGTATTTTGGCTCTCCCGAATACTGTAAAACTATAGGTTACTTATAGTCAACAATTTTGTACTCAAACATAAAATGTCAGTATTAAAGCCATTTTATTAAGTTGTGTTGATTATATTATCATCTTCATCATTTCATCGTCTTCATCCTTGCCTTAATCCCATCACATGGGGTCGGCCGCATGGATTCTCCTTTTCCATTATAATATATTATAGGCAATATTATCATTCAATTTTAATGCCTTAAAATCTGTCCTAATAATTTCTACCCACGATAGCTTAGGGAGACTCCTTTATCTTTTACCTTGTATTTCCAATAATCTTCCTCTTGTTAAAGGTGAATATATTCGTCTATGCAACACATGTATGTACCACCTAAGTCTACTTTCTATTAACTTATAACTAATGTGAGACACTCCAAACTTTTCTCACGTAATGGTTTTTGAACTTATCCTTTCTTGTAATTTCCATCATCCTTTAAAACATCCTCATCAAATCAACATGGAGGCTTTGTTCATGTTTTTTTCTTTAAAGACCATCACTCCACTCCATATAGGGTCGATGGCCTCACAAATTTTCTATAAAACTTTCTTATTAGTTATCCTCTTATCACAAAACACCCTATTTTCTCGTCTCCATTTCATCCAACTAGATGATATTCTACTCATGACATCCTCATTAATATCCTCATTACTACGTATAAACAAACCTAAATAGAAAAAATTATTAGTTTGGTTTATTACTTTTTCTTTAATCCTTAACATTATGCTATCAGACGCCTCATTATTAAATTTATATTTCATAAATTCAATTTTATTTCTACTGATTTTTAGTCCCTTAGACTCTAACGAATTTCTCCAAGTATCTACTCTCATCACTTATGCATCATTTTACTTGTCTACCAAAACTATATCATTCGGAAAAAACATACACCTTCGTACATCTTCTTATACTTCCTTAGTAATCTCATTCAGTACTACGAAAAATAAGTAAGGACTTAAGACTGATCCTTGGTGTAAACCCACTTTAATCGTAAAATAATTAGTTTCTCCTAACATAGTTCTTACTCTAGTCTTTGCGTTATCATACATATCTTCAATAACTATAATATAACTAATAGAGGTTCTTTTGCTCCTTAAATCCCACCATATTATATCCTAGGTATTCCATCATATTCCTTTTCTAAGTCTATAAAGACCATATGTAAATTTTTATTCTTACTTCTACATTTCTCCATTAAATGTCTTTATAAGTAAATAGCTTTCGTGTAAGATGGCCATCGCATAAATCCAAACTGATTGTCCAAAAATGTTTATTCATTTCTTAATCTTTGTTCTGTAACCTTTTCCTATAATTTCATAGCGTGACTTTGATTCCCCTATAATCATTGCAATTTTGTATATTCCCTTTATTTTTATACAAAAGTATGATGGTGGTTTTCCTCCACTCATCTAACATGTTTCCTTCATTTAAAATTTTATAAATAAACAAGTTAACCATTCTACCCCTATACTTCCATGAGTCCTCCATACCTCTATGGGTATTTTATCCGGGCCAACCACTTTATTCCTTCCCATTTTCCTTATTAATATATATACTTCTTTTTCAGTAATCGGACATACCATTCACATATTCGATTCTATGTTCTCGACATCTTTTTTCGGATATTCTTCATTCAATAACACTTGAAAATACTCGTCCCATCTATGTGGAATTTCTTTATCGTTAATTAATATATTTTGATTTATGCCTTTAATACACTTTACTGGACCCATACCCCTTTGTCAATCTATATATATTCTTTACTGATTTATATATCTCATTTTCACCTTTCCTAGTACCTAATTTACTATAAAGATTATCTACTATGTTTTGTTGCACATTTCTAATAATATTTTTTACTTCACTTTTTTACTTCTTATACCTTTCTAAATCATCTTGAGTTTTACTCTTTTACCACCCTTTAAAACTTACTCGTTTCTTTTTTATTATATTTTTCACTTACTCATTCCATCACTAAGTTTCTTTTTTCCTTTATATTTGTGACACCCCGCCTAATAAAATATCAGGCGATCAATCCTGTACCAATCCTGTACCAAATTAAAATAGGAGTCTCATAAAATACCAGGCGATCAATCCTGTACCAAATTTATATTTGGGTCATCGTCAGGTCACTCCGCACTGAGTCAAAGAGTTAAAGGGGAAGGGGGAAAGTCCAACTCTATTATATAAGAAAAATCATTCATTACACCATTTTATAATCATTAAATTAACGATTTTAATTTGAGAAAAAGTGACAACTTTATGTAGTTAGGTTGACTAACAGGGTATCTGTATGAAAACTCACTAAATCCAACAATGCTTAATAATAAGAAGAAATAAACCGTGATTATACCTGTATTATTACATCACTTGGTCAAAGGGCCTAATAAAATAATCTAAAATATTCCAAATCTAAAGTTTCGATAATACAAGTTGTAATCTGATGGCAATGCTCTAACGACAACTATTTCCCTCATGGGTCTTATCGGAGTCCTTGTCAACATCCCTACTCAATGTACCTGGGGGTGGGGTTTTTAACATAAAGAGCGAGGGTGAACGAATGCTCAGTAGGGTGGGAAATACTAAGATATACGTTTGTTACGAAAACACTATACATATAACATGTATTTTTAACAGTTCAGAAAACGTTTCTCGACTTAGCCAATAGTAATGTAACTACTATGCAACACACCCGAGTGTTGTGCTCATACTCACGCTTCACCATTTTATTGGGTCTAAAGACTATTTAATCTTATTTTATTCCTTAGTCTCCATTTTATCCCTTTATTTTGGTTGTTTTAATTACATTCCTTAAGCACAACTAAATTCATTTCTTTTCCATTATCTTTTCTTAGAATACCCGAAATAACCGCATATTTTAATGGGTTCGACACTGCCAGCTATACTACCATATAGTTTGGCCAGTGATTTTGGGTATTTTACCCTAGGGCTACAGGCCCTTTTTTATTTTTTTTTCCCGATCTCATCCGAGTCCATATTAATGTGTTTTAACATTCTTACCAAAGTCCACATTATTTCTTTATTTTCACTGTTTTTATGCCATTTCATTCATTCAACCTCTTTTTCACAAAATCGACCAATAAGGTCAAATGAGCAAATCCATCCTCTAGGACCCTCTAAATTTACCAGAATTACCATTTTACCTTTCGTTTGTCAAAATCTTCTGAAAAATCATATTTTTCCCATTATGGCATTTCAAACTGTCATTTTGTGTTCAAAACCATATTTCATGAATTTATGTTCAAAAATCACATGTGATACTTTTTCTCCAAAAAAATCTCATTTCTTTATATTTCCATTCAAGAAATATAATTAATGTAATAAAGACCATTTTTTCTGAAATGTTTACTTTACCCTCATGCCCATATGTTATATTAAATGTCATATCTTCTTCATTTTACCATGATTTTACAACATATTTAGGGATAATATTAATAACATCTTTATTTCGTCAAGAAACCCATTTTTAATTCCATATATCATACTTGTAAGTCCCCTTTCAACATACTATAACATTATACACATTTTTAGAGGATTTCTTCAGGCCTAGAAATCCTCAAATATGGAACCAAGCATGATTTTAGGATTAAAATACATTTTATGCTCATTTATTCATATTTTAATATTAAAATAACATTTTTTCTTCAAATATCCATTTGTACTTAACTCTTTCAAAAATACCAATTTTGCAAGAAAACATTAAAATAAGTATACTATAAAATATCATTTAAGAAAAATAAACCCTTTTAGCATGCATCCTACCAGCTTTTAAACTTTGAAACACTTAGGGAAAACCACACCTTTTATTTGAAGAGTAGAAGCTAAAGGGAATGACTTGAACGATCCTAAAAACTCCAAAGCTCGAAGAAAGATCTAACTTCTTCAAAAGAGCTCCAATAATGGCTTCTACAACATAACTTCTTCTTCAATTGGACTTAAAATGAGTGTTTTTTTTAACATTGGAAAAGTTTGGAAAATGCTTGGAGTGGAAGGGAAAACCTTGAAAAATGGTGGAAATTGGTTGGGATGGGATAGTGTAGCCTAAAGAGAGAGATCTCCAAAAATCTATTGAGAAATAGCCTCTCCATCCTCCTACCCTCTACTTAAATCGACAAATACTTATCCCATTAACAAAGAGTTAAACCCACATTTTGATCTTATCCATTGAGATCTCGACACCTCATCAAATCCAACACTCCACATCATGATAAATCATTAAACTGTGCAAAAAAACCAAATTTTCATTCGATCGTTCAAATCACCCGAACCTCGTTTGATTGAGACCCCTTCTCGTTCGAACAAAAGTTCTAATGAGGGATATACCAAAGGTAAAATGTGGATTAAAAGGGTAAAAGACACTAGCTCCTTTGAACAAGAAACTACCCCTTGTTTAAATTACAATGCACCTTCTTCGAATGACGGCGGTCTAACAAGATTCGATAGAACTATGGAACTCGAACATGTCCTAGTCTTTAGAAGGTCGTTCGAACCTCATTCGAATGATGTGGCCACTCGTTAGAATGACAACCAAAATTCTATAAAGTAATTTTAGGCCACTAAATCTCGAAATAAATCGCACAAAGTCCATAAGGGTAATTCAATTTCAACATCTATCCATTAAATAAAGTTCATGGCCCAAAGGTAAACAAATACGGGCTTAAGTACAAATATCAGGCATGGGTGTTACATTCTCAACTCCTTAGGATATATCATCCTTGAAATCAAAATAGCCAAGCTATGCAAAGAGTTTGGGGTGTTTCTCACGCATATTTAACTCGCGCTCCCAAGTTGCACCCTCAACACCTTAGATATCCCAAATAACGTTCATTGATGGATTGACCATATTACGCAAGAATGTTTGTCCTCGCGGTCAAAGATGTACACATGTCATATTAGAAACATGATGTCTTCCTCTAATTCAATGCGGTTCCAATCGATGATGTTTCGGGAATCATGAAGATATTTCTTCAGCGTTGATATGTGGAACACACTATGAACTTGGTACAACTACGGTGGTAGTGTCAGGTGATATAATACATTCCCAATCCATACTGGATCTTAAAGGGGATGATATACCGAGGGGCAAGATTCACCTTTAAGCCCAACTGTTGACTGTTTGTCCTATCTCTAACATTCAATATCACATGGTCACCCACCTCAAACTCTAGAGGCACCCACCAACTATCAATGTAATTCTTTTGTCAACTCTGAGCCATCACGAGCCTCTATCAAATTACCCAAACATTATTAGTCATTTCTCTAATCAAATCTAAATTGGTCAGGTTCTTATCACCCATGACACGACCTCCCATAAATATCATCACAGGGAGCCATTTCAATGCTTTCCTGATAACTATTATTGTAGGAAAACTCTACCTGATGCAGATTCTATGCCTAACTCCCTTGAAAAATAAGCGTGTAAGCTCTCAACATGTCTTCCAAGATCTAGATGGTTCGTTTTGATTTCCCATCGGTCTCAGGGTGATACGTTATCCTAATTCTCAACTAGATGTTGAAATTCTACTGGAACTTCTTCCAAAACTGGGACAAGAATCATGGACCCTATTTTTAAATAATTAAGAGAAGAACGTAATGAAGTCAGACTATCTCCCTGAAATATAAGTTTGTTAACTTATCCATATTGTTAGTGACTTTATTTAGTAAGAAGTGTATAGATTTTGTGAGCCAATACATAATAACCAAAACCCTGTCGTGACCATGCTCAGACCATGGTAAGGCTAGGATAATGTCCATCGTTATATGCTCCCACTTCCACTCTGCTGCGGGTAGTGTTTTATTCTACCTTCACCTACCGGTAGGTGTAGCACTTGGCTACATATGTAGCCGCATCCCTCTTCATACCAGACCACCAGAAGTCTATCCATAGGTCCTTTTACATCTTCGTACCATTGGGATGTATCCTGGAGCGTGAATATTGATCTTTCACGGTCACCTCATCTTGAAGCTCATCAACCATTGAGATAATCAATTTGTCCTTGTGACGCACAACACAATCCTTGTCCACGGTAAGGGTTTCAAACATTTCATCTCTCTGAATGAGGTCACGATAATGTGCAAACTCGGGATCACATGACTTCTGTCTAGGACTTTCTACTAAGTGAGTGGCCTAAACACCACACCCAAAACGTACGCCCTATCATAAACCTGCTGGACATGAAGGTTAAAATTTTATAGTTTACCAAACATCTTTACTCGAGAACACTTTTTCACTGCCAGAGTATGGCTAGACTTTTGACTTAGAACATCAACCACCACATTAGCCTTACTGAGATGATAGTCTTAGGAAAATTTGTAGTCTTCCATCAATTCCATTAATCATTTCTAATGAAGATTGAGGTCACGCTGCTTGAAAATATAATAGAGACTCTTATGATTAGAAAATACCTCAAACTCTTCCCCAAATAGGTTGTACCTCCATCGCTTAAGTGAGAACACCACATCAGTTAACTCCAAGTCATGGGTGAGGTAGTCCTATCATGCACCTTTAGCTGACGGGATGTATTAGAGACTACCTAACCATTATGCATCAATCACGCGCTGAGTCCTAACTTGGAAGCATCAAAATACTTGGTATAACCCTTTCCATGATTTGAAAAAATAAGAACGAGTGCTTAAGTTAACCTAAACTTCAACTCTTCAAAGGCTAACTCAGAATCCTAGGACCACTCAAATTTCATGTCTTTTCGAGTCAACATAGTGAAGGTCAACGCAACCCTAAAAAAATCTTGTAATACCTCTGTAGGTAATACCTCTTGAAGTGATCAGTGGACCAACACATAAAAAAACTCCTCTCAGTAGGGGACATGTGACTGTTATTGATGATACACATGACAGATGATTAGGTAACCCCCATAGCGACCTCCAACTTCACAAAAATCCTTGTTCCCCACTTTTTGACTTCTTGTGACCACTTCCTTGGGACTCATTGGGCTCCCTAATTTTCTACCGAAAGGCTTTGCCCTCCTCTGCCTCTAGATTAAGCTCAATGGCTTTATTCATCCCAGTTATTAAGTTTGGAAAATACAAACTAACTATTATCCATCGAATAGTGAGGTTAAGGCCCTAAAGAAACAACCTTCTCTTTTCGACCTCATTTTTTTTCATTGCATCCACTTACTTGCACAAACTTTCAAACCTTATGTAGTACTCAGGCATTGTCATCTTCCCTTGACTTAGATGAAGGAACTCATCCTTTTTAGCATACATAAATCTGAGGAAAGTATCACTCTATATATGAGACCCTAAAATTATCCCAGTCTATAGCCTCTGTCAACCTAGCGGAGTAGGCTCTCCATCGGTGATATTCCTGCTTTATCAGCTGCATGGTCACTATCTTGACTTTGGGTCCAGCTAGAATGTTAAAAATCTCCATAACCCGAGTGACCTCATCAAGACATTCCTTTGAAGCATTGGGGAAAACTGTCCCATTAAAGGTCGGTGAGTGAAGCCTCCTAAACTTCTTCAACATGGAGGTCGAAGTAGTGTACTCAATTGTTCCACTATGATTTTCTCTCTGTTGGGTGTTTGAAAGATGACACAAGGCCTGCTCTATTCACCTAAGGTGTTCCTTAATCCTCTAGCCCCACCACGACGGGTAGTCATCTACACAAGAAAGTAAAGTTCAATACACAATGGTACGAAATGAAAGCGATAGAAGAAGAGATTTTCATAAAGCACGAACTAAAGCAATAACTGTAATGGAAACGTATAAAGGAAAAATACTTAGAAAGTGTAAAAATTTTGTCACACTTGAGAATCCTATTGCTCTGAACCATTTGAAACGCCCTGACCCATATTCAAGTTACCATCGCGTCAACCCGCACCGAGTCAAGAAGTTAATAGGGGATGGAAAAAGTCCAATTGTATTATTTAAGAAAAAAAATTAATTACACCATTTTATAAGGATTAGATTACCGTTTTTAATTTGAGAAATAGGTACCACTTAATCTAGTTAGGTTGATTAACAAGGTTTACTTTTAAAAACTAATAGAATCCAACAATGCTTAATAAATAAGAAATAAACTGTTATTATCCCTGTATTATAACATCACTTGGCCAAAGGCCCGAATAAAATAATCTAAAATATTTCAAATCCAATGTTTTAAAAAGACAAGTTTTTATATGATGGTAGAGCTCTAACAATGACTATTTCGCTCAGGGGTCTTATCGGCATCATTGCCTACGTCCCTACTCGATGTACCTAGGGGTGGGGCTTTCAACATAAAAATAAGAGGTGAGCGAACACTCAAGGGGGTGGTAAATACTAAGATATATGTTTTTTATGAAAATATTATACATATAACATGTATTTTTAACAATTCAAAAAACGTTTAGGGACTTAGCCAGTAGTAATGCAACTACTATGCAATACCGCCGAGCGATGTGCTCATACTCACGCTTAATCATTTTATGCCACCCTTTACTGGGTCTAAAGACTATTTAATCTTATTTAATTCTTTAATCTATTTTTTATACCTTTATTTAGGTTGTCTTAATTACATTCCTTAATCACAACCAAATTCAATTCTTTTTTGTTATCTTTTCGAGGAATCCTCTAAATAATCGCATACTTTAACGGGCTCTATACTTTCGGCTATGCTTTCATATGCTCTGGCCAGTGATTTCGCGTATTTCACCCTAGGGTTGCGGGCCCTTCTTAATGATTACTGGTTGCATCTGAGTCCATATTAATGTGTTTTAACATTCTTAGCAATGTCCACATTATTCCTTTATTTTCACCGTTTTCACGTCATTTCATTCATTCATCCGCTTTTTCAAAAAACTGACCAACGAGGTCAAATGAGGAGGTCCAACCGCTAGGACTCTCTAAATTTACCAAAAATACAATTTTACCCTCCGTTTATCGAAATCTTATGAAAAATCATATTTTTCCCATTATGGCATTACAAATCGTCATTTTAGGTTCAAAATCATATTTCATGAATTTATATCCAAAAATCAGACATTATCCTTTTTCTCTAAGAAAATCTCATTCCTCTATATTTCCTATCAAGAAATATATTTAATGTCACAAGGACCATTTTTTTAATGTATAATTTACTGCCATACCCATACGTTGTATTACATGTCATTTCTTCTTCATTTTACCATGATTTTCCAACATATTTAGGGCTAGTATTGTCAACTTCTTAATTTTATCAAGAAACCCATTTCTAATTCCATATATCATATTTGTAAGTCGCTTTTAAATATACTAGAATATTTTACACATTTTTAGATGATTTAAAGCCTAGAAATCCTTAAATATCCAACCAATCAGGATTTTAGGATGGAAATACATTTTGTTTACTCATTTCCTCATATTTCAAGATTAAAAACACCAGTTCTTCTTCAAAAATTGATGTGTACTTAGTTCTACCAAAAATACCATTTTTGAAGAAAACTTTAAAATAAACATACTAGAAAATATTATTTTCAAAAATAAATCCTTATAGTATGCACACTAATAGATTTTAATCTCTAAAACACTTGGTGGAATGCCCTACATTTGTTTTGAAGAGGAGAAACTAAAGGGAATGACTTGAAAGCTCCTAAAAACTCTAAAGCTCCAAGAAAGATAAAAAAAATTCAAGAGAGCTCAAAGAATGGTTTCTACTACCCAACTTCTTCTTCAAGTAGACTTGAAATGGGTGTTTTGGCCTTAAAAGTTTGGAAAATTGTTGTGGTGGAAGGGGAAATATTCGGAAATTATGAAAATGGGTTGGGAATGGGATGTTGTAGCTTGGAGAGATCCCAAAATCTGATGAGAAATGGATTTTCCATCCCCCCCCCCCCCCCCCCATTTAAGCCCACAAATACTTAACCCGTTATCCAAAGGTTAAACCCACATTTTGATCTGAGCCATTAGAAGCTCAACACCTCATGAAATCCAACACTCCACGTCATGATATCACATTAAAATGTGCAGAAAATCCATATTTTCAACTGATCATTCGAATGACTTGGACCTCGTTCAAATGAGAACCCCTCGTTCAAACGAGATCCCTTCTTATTCGAATGAGAGTTATAACGAGGGATCTAATGAGGGGAAAATGTGGATTAAAAGGGCAAAAAATAACTTCTCGTTCAAACATGAAACTATATCTCGTTTGACTAGGAAATTACCCATCATTCGAACGATAACGCACCTGATTCGAACAATGGAAATCCAACGAGATTCTAGAGAATGATGGAAATGGAACAAGTCCTAGTCGTTAGAAGTTCATTCGAATCTCGTTCGAACGACGTGGCTACTCGTTTGACGGACAACCAAAATTATGTACAGAAACTTTAGGCCATTAAATCTCATATTAGATCGTACAAAGGCCACAAGGATAACTCAATTTCAACATCTATACATTAAATACAATTCATGTCCCAATGGCATACAAATTACAGGGGTTGATGCACAAATTTTGGGCATGGGTGTTACAATACCATGCTCGAACTCTTCACGAATATTATCGGGCTAGAAAAAAGGATCGTTTGGAATCAAATGATGTGTCAATCCGATATCAAATGAAGAAGTTATGACGAGACAAACTTGGGACCAAATAAAATAACAAGTCAAAGACTTCATCACAAAGTCAACACAAAAGTCAATACAATTCGAATTGGTCTGAACTTTTTCTAGATCAATCCAACCCAGCTTGGCAAGCCACTTGCTTAAATTTTTTCTACAAATAAGAATCTCCATCTTCGTAAAATTTACATCAAATTACCATCTTCTCTTTCTCTTTCTAAAAATATTGTTTTTATTCTTTAGTTTTTAATAATGTTTAGTTTCTTTTATTGTTTTGTTAATTAGTGTAATTGCGTTATTAATTAGTTTTTTAGTTTATTGATGAGTTTAATTACTTTAATAACTAGTTTATTTCTTTATTAATTACTGTAATTATTTTAATGATTAATTTATTCTTTTTTTAATTAGTTTAATTGATTTAATAATTAGTTTATCGATGTAATAATTGGTTTGCCACAATTATAAATATATCTCACTAGCTATATAGGTTGTGGATTATCTTCCCACCCATTTGAAAATAGTGTTTTCCTTTGAGATTTTGAAGCATACAAGTATATTCATACCTTAATATATATTGAATTTAATATTATGGAGGCTTCACATATAATGTCAAGTATTATATATTTTCAAACTCTTAGTAGGTGATGGAATGTATGTTTAAAGTCAACACTCTCACAATTAAAGCTTTCATACTTCATGTAAGGCTCATAACTTGCATGTTTGATAGTTTGCCTAAGCTTTCTTTTTTAAATAAAATAAAATTTATTGAGATAAGAGATAATATCCCTCTCAAGTGGCAGTACAAAAAATGCAAACCTATCAGCAAAGAGAAACCTTGGAGCATCTAGACTAGTAGTATTCTTTAAGAGTGAAGGAGTGTACTCAAAATGATGAAATGTATAGATGCCTTTATGATTGATAGGAATGGAAGATAAGACCACAGTTGATTTGTTCAATTCTCTAGGGCACAACTTGATTGATGTTTGCAGATGATGAGAAAGGACTTCAATTTCTTTAAAAGCTTGCTTATATTGCCAAGGAATACATCTGAGATATGAAGAGAGGCCATTGAATATAATATTGGAATCAATTTCAATTTCAACTTGAGGGATATTAGTATCTGAACAATACTTTAGACATTCCTTAATCACCTGAAGTTGAATTTCTATAAGAGAACCTTGATATCCATACATGGATGTAGCCCTTAACAGTCTACCTTGATCATCTCTCATTATAGTACCAGCAAAATTGATTTTAATACTATCTGAAATAGGAGGGATCCATATTTTGAAAACTTTATTTCTATCAGGATGCCACTTTAGAGTAATATTAAAAATACTCAAAGTATCCCGATCAAAATCTCTATGACCTCCTTTAAGGATAGCTCTTTTACTATGTTCTCAAATTCTTTAAATAACCTTCTCAATAAGGTTGAAGTGTTTCATAGGTTTTGATTCAAAATTAGCCTTATTTCTTCTTAACCATATTTCCCAGATAATACTAAGAGGGACAAACCTATAAAACCATTTAGATAATTCAGAAGAACCTGACTGAAGCCACTATTTTATTATAGATCCATGAATTCTAGTTGGTAACTGAGTGATCCCCAAAACTCCATTGAAGTAATTCCACACCTTCGAAGCCACTGGGCCAGTTCTGAACAGATGGATCAAGGATTCTATATTAGAGTGGCAACAATGACATCTTGAAGCTAGCCTTATCCCCACTGATTGCACATTTTCTTCTATAGGAACACACCTGGTAAAAACTTTCCAAACAAAAGCTGATATATTTGGAGCAATTTTTGGGTGCCAACCAGAATTGAAAGCCAATGAATTTAACTTAGAAACTCTAGAAATCTCATAAGCAGATTGGAAATAAAAGGCACTATTAATAGATGGCTTGCATATCAGAACATTGTCAATCCAAGTTGAGTTTTCCTCCACAACTTCCCTAGCTGATTGAATTCTTTTGAAACATTTAGAACCATTGGAAACTTCCATATTAGTGTATTTAGCATTCAAAAATTGATCCCACAGACTTGATTTGTCTTTCAAATTCAAGGCAAGTTTGATATTTGAAGTTGTAATAACAATATTTAGATTTCTAATACCTAGGCCACCTTCTCCTTTCGAAAAATATATAGAATCCCAGTTTAACCAGTGAAATTTCTTCCCATAATCTTTATTCACCCCCCAAAAGAAAGAGCTGACCAATTGATTAATTGATTGTAAAATCAGTTTGGGAGGGTTTAAAACCAACAGGATATACAATAACACACAAGAGAGAACATATTGAATAAGAGTGATTCTACCTCCCAAAGTTAGGACCATTGAAACAATTTTTATTTTCATATATCGGATTCACCCATTTCAAAGGTCTGAGAAATAGTCCACAACATCCCTCGTACTTGTTTTATGAATAAAATCATGTTACAACTAAAATCCAAAAATCATCTTTCATACTTTATTTTATCTTTTAAATAAATTAATTTCAAACATGGGTTCTCTGTTGATTCAATACCTTAAGCACTGCTCTAATAATAAAAAAAAGTGTAGCAAAAGTTGAGGTTTTTATATTGAGGTGGTAAACGAAACAACGAAAGGGTCCTTACATGACCACAAGATTTTATGCTCGATCGAATATCTTAGTTCTTCACAAAGGACTTCTATAGATCCATTTAATCCTTTCCCTCTCTCTGCTTTTTTTTTTAGGTTTAAGGTAACTGATTAATGACGGTTACTATCACTATTATACCCTTAACCTCACAGGTCCATAAAAGCCTAATATTTAAGACCATGTGAGCCCAAAATGCTACCATGACTCATTCAAAATTTAGATAAATTATAATTCTAACCCTAAGGCCCAATCCAATGCACTAAAAATACCTCTTCAATAAGGGAAGATCTGGGCCAGGGCTGAACAGGGCTACAGGTCACTAAAAAAATGTTAGCCGAGTGGAAACCCATATTCTTTGTCAAAGTAGCCCAACCCAAAATTTGGATTTAGCGTACCCCATTAGTAGACATCCGTAAGGTCCAACGTTAAAATGAAAAAAAAAAAGTAAAAAACCTGCAAAAGTAAACTTCTTATCTAGGCAAATGAAAAAAGGAACAAGTCTGGTTGTTCCCTCTCACGAAGCTGTAAAAACCTGAGTTCGAGTCCTCCATTACCTCACAATCAGCCGCCACTGCCACTTTGCTATGTCGGTCATCAACTCCTCATATACCTTCGACACTCTGAAACCAAAAGTGACCGCCCCCTTTTTTTCTCACAGGTTTACTTATCACCACTTTTTCTTTCTTTCTTTCTTTCTTTCCTCCCCCCCCCCCCCCCCCCCCCTCTCTTTTGTATGTACATGTATCCTTACTCGATAATATCTTTTTTCATTCAAGATTTATTTTATTATACTAATGTTAATGCATTTTTTCTGCAACATCATATTTTTATGCATATAATTAAAGGTTTGAATTTTTTAGATTTTTCCCATTTTTGATTCTTATTTTATTTGTACAGATACAATTATTTATCAATCTATTAATACTTAAGTTAAACAACACTTCTAATTTTGATAATTTCTTGAATTATATGGAGATAATTAGGAGATTTTCTCTCTCGCGTTGAAATTGCAGACATTTATATTATTTATATATCGAGGTATTTTGTTAATCGTAATCTCTTAATGATTGAATTATTTATAAAATGTGTGAGTATTTTTATTTATTATGATTGTGTAATAAAATCAATTCCTTTGTTCCTTTGTTAGGTTTTAAATTATTGTGCCCCATAATCAACCACCAACAAAGAAAGGTTTTTTTTTTCTCGTTATTTAAAAAGATAGATCAACATGAGTCATCGAGGGGGAAACACCTCACCCATCAAATATATATACTACAAGTCTCAATTTGTATCCTCCTTCCATATCTCAACTAGTGGAACCAAGACCATTTTTTTCTTGTTCTATTGAAGGATATCTCGGGTTACATACATTTGTATCTTATATATAATCTCATGCTCAACGAGATAAGATTAAAAGAGCATATATCTATATTGGATCTTATCCAACTAAATGTGATGAGTACAGAAGGACATTGTTTGGTAAACAATATCAACGATTTCAATATGCGTGATTAAGAAATTTCCTTAGCCAGAGTATTCCCCTTAAGATGACAAAGCATATTATTTTTTATGCTTTCCTTTTTAAGATAACAAGAACCCAATTATCCGTGCTTCACTTACTACTGATGGATTTGATATTCGAAAGAGAGTTAATTATGGGAAAAATCCTTCATTATTGCTCCATGTTGGGTGGGACAACCCACTCATCAAAATAAGGGGTGGCCAGCCCGATACTCCAATATAACAGGAATCATGGATGGAATCATTCTCATAATCGCAACAATATATTACGTACACGGGATAACCACCCTATATTTTTAGAAAAACGGGTTGCCAAAAATTTTTTTTTATAATTTCAGGAAAGCATTTAAACAACCCAATTTGAAAACATAGTGGAATTCCAAAAGAACATATATTACATCCACAACAAGTATACAATAAGGGGACTGAATATGTTGTCGATCTACAGGCACATACAATATATTACAACAATTTAATTATGTTACATAATACATTACAATAAGAAAATAGAAAATCTTGGGCCACATGCCCGAGTAAATGACCCGATCATAACTAGAGTACAAAATGACGGTGTCTATAACAACGTATCCCGTAATATTCGCAAAGTATCATGGCTCCCCAAAAACACTGGAATAGGAAAATCAGTACGGGCGTCCTTGCGGTGGAGCACTTGAGTGAATACAGGATTCATGCACAACAAGAAATATGAACGGGTCAAGGCCCGGTTTTATATGATCACTAGATGAATAAAGAGTATGACAGTTATGAACAGTAAATCATGAATGATAAGGATGAGAATTTATCAACATAATCTCAAAGCATAAACTAAGAAAATTTAAAGGATTATAAATTTAATTTAGTTATGCAAGAGGATATGAATAAACATCATTAATTAAAAGCCTCCATCATTTTTCACTATTTCATTTCATCTTTCGATTCTTATCAGGAATGTAATCATTGTTTTATGCTCTTTGTGGCATTTAATATACATGAAGTCCCACTTGATTAAAAATAGTTATATTCATATACATATAACGATTCTAAGACCGTCGGTCCAGGTTTCCCCATTATGCGCGGCCCTAAATGACCATCATTTTCTAGGGCCTATATATCAAGACAACCTGGGCACCTAAAATGCAAGACGTCGGGAAGCGACCATATGCATGTGGGAGAGTCATAACCACACCCACAATTACCTCTCCATTGCAGAAAAATATACAACAACGCTCATATGGCCTAGGACTATATCCACCCTGCATTCAATAGCCAGGGAGCTTCACCTCATGCGCGCAACTTCCCTTATGATGGAATTTAGAGAGGTGTGTTTAAGTAAATTAGCATTTACCATATCAGTCTCATTTTCATTTCCATTTTTCATATGTATGTTGCATTTTGTCCGAAACCATAATCATTTACATTTTGTAAATACATCACATTTTATCCGGAGCCATACGAAATAACATCATCATTATAACCTCAATGAATGAATAAATTCTCAATTTATTCTCCAAACATCCTTTTTGTGGTATTATTATAAACCATCAAGACTATCATAACTCAATTAAGCTTCTAAAGCCCCCCAAATACGACCTTACAACTCCTATACTCATAATAGTTAATTAAAGGGAAAGGATGCCCTAACATCAATTTGTATACCCCCGGAATAACCCCCATATAAACCATTTCTAATGTAGGGTAGTTAACTTACTCATCTAGGACTCCAAGACTCTAAGTTTACTTCTTACAATAAGGTTTCTAAGTCCTAAGCCTGAAGAAAAATGGTTGGAATTGAGTTAGAAAAATAACTCAAAACTGTAGGATTTTCGAATCGATTCGGCCTTCGATCTGAAAGAGAATCAATTCGGACCAGCCGAATCCATTCAGATAGGAAATCCTGACTTTCTACATAATTTTCGAATCGATTCGGACAGGACGAATCGATTCGGTCCATTCAGTCCTGTAAGATGCCCCTATAGCGAATCGATTGGGCCAGGCCGAATCGATTCGCCCCTGCGAATATGCCAAGTATGGGTTACGGGTTATGAACCCTAAATTTCCCCCAAATCTCCTTTCTTCTCCAACCAACATCATTAAATCAACCAACCAAATAATAAATGCATCTAACTACCATCAATTTACACCAATAAACATATAATCAAAGTTCCATGGGTTTAAACCTACAAATCCATTTAAAGACCTAAAATTGATAAACCAAAATTAATCCACAACAATCAATAAACATTATTCATCTTATATCACATATTAGCAAGTAGAAAACTTGCCTTGGCATTGAAATATCATATTTCTTTATGGTAGCAACAATCCCAAATCTTCAATCCCTAATATCTATCTTTTCTCCTCTTTTCTCCACACACTCTTTCCTATCTTTCTCTCAAGGTTAGTAATGCACTTAAGAGAAATAAATGAAATGCAAGACATAAATCGTGTCTTTAGTCTAAATTACCAACTTAAGTTTTTAATACCGCAATAAAATGACTCACAACTACACATTTAAGCTACAGCCAGCCAAAAGTGCCTGAAACATAAAAATACAATATGGCACTTATTTTGACTATCTCGCACACTTTGGGACTAAGCACGCCCTCCAAATTATCATTTGAAAATTTTATAACTCATTTCAAGTTTCGGTTTCATTTAAACCAAAAATGTCATTTAAAGCATATGACAATATAAAACGCAACATGATGATATTTACTTACACATACAGTAAATATGCAACAATCTAGTAAATATTACTTTTACCTCACTCAATTAATATTTACTCGATTTTCTGACATTTTATATAATTACTCCACACAGTGAATTAATATAAAATCAATTCTCAAAAGAGAGGGTTGTTACATACTCCCCCCTTATAAGGGAATTTTTCCCTCAAAATTCAAGCGTACCTTGGATAAAGAGATGCGAATACTTTTCCCGCATATCACCCACATGCTCCAACATCGATTCCTTGGCGTCGTGATGACCCCATTGAACTCGCACCAAGGGCACCACTCGAGATCTGAGTTTACGCTCCTCGTGCTCTAATATAGCAACCGGTTGTTCCTCATATGAAATATCGGGTTACAAATCGATATCCTCCAAAGGAATATTCCAAAGGGCTCCTTCACACCTCTTATACTTTTTCAAAGAGGAAACCTTAAACACATCATGAAGTTTGTGTAAGTGTTCCAGTAAGGCAAGTTGATACGCCACCAGACCTACTTTGGAAATAATGGGAAAAGGTCCCACATAGCGCGGCGTAAGCTTTCCTTTCTTCCCAAAATGCTTAATACCTTTCCTTGGTAATACTCGCAACAAGACTTGATCCCTAATTTCCAACTCCATATGCCTTCTATTCGCATCGGCGTAAATCTTTTGACCGTCTTGATTTATTCGGATGCGATTCCGGATGAGTTCAATCTTAAAAGAAGTATCTTGGATCATTTCAGGTCCAAGGAACTTATTATTCCCCACCTCCAACCAACAAGTGGGCAATCTACAACGCCGGCCATAAAGTGCTTCATAGGGTGTCATCCCAATAGTAAATTGATACGAATTATTATAAGCAAATTCGACCAAAGGAAGATATTGTTCCCAACCACCCTTGAAATCAATCACACACATTCGAAGCATATCCTCCAACATTTGGTTGACTCTTTATGTCTGCCCATCTGTTTGAGGGTGATTAGAAGTACTCGATTTCAATTCGGTTCCCATAGCTTCTTGGAAACTTTGCCTAAGTGGGAAATAAAGATCTTGTCTCTGTCGGAGACTCTGTTTATTGGCACCCCATGGAGTCTAACAACCTCCGTAATAAATAGCCGGGCATAGCGGGTAGTATTGTAATCGGTGCGTACCAGTAGGAAGTGTTCCCACTTAGTCAAACGATCGATGATGACCAAAATAGAATCGTGACCATTTTGTGATGTTATCAAGCCTATAATGAAATCCATCTATATACTCTCCCACTTCCATACCAAAATTTCCAATGGTTGTAACAAACATGTCGATCGCTGATGATCTATCTTGACCAATTGACAAGTAGCACATTGGGACACGAACTCCGAAATATCTCGTTTCATGCCCGCCCACCAATACTGACGGCGCATGTCTTGGTATATCTTGTCCCCACCAGGATGCACTTAAAATTTAGACCCATGAGATTCTGTCATCACGGACCATCTTAAATCCCCGTCATCTGGGACAATGAGTCACCCGTTGAAATGTAATCCACCCTCCGAGCTTATTATGTAGTATTACGCTCCCTTGGTGAACAATTAGCATATGCGATCCTAACAAACTTTTTCCCTCCCTTAGGCTTTTACAACCCTTGCCAAAATAGGAGGCATGACAGTCAACACTGACATAAACGCCCTAGAAACCGCGTCCTTCTAACTAAGCTCCTTTCATACCTCCGCTAACTCCCCCTCGGGCTTTCTACTCAAAGCATCTGCCACCACATTCGCCTTGCCCAAGCTATAGTGGATGTCAAATTGATAGTCCTTCAAGAATTCTAGCCATTCGCATTGTCACATATTTAAATCTTTATGTGAAAATAAATATTGCAGCGACTTATGGTTCGTGAAAAGACTAAATTTCTCCCCTATGAGATAATGCCTCCAAATCTTCAAGGCAAAAACTACCACGGAAAGTTCCAAATCATGCACCGGATAATTATTTTCATGGGGCTTTAACTTGAGAGAGGAATAAGCAATATCCCATCGCTCTTGTTGAAGTACACCTCACAATACTTGTAGAGATGCATCGGTAAAGACTAAATATTCCAATCCTGGCCTCGGTAACGCAAGGACTGGAGAAGAAGTCAACCTATTCTTGAGCTCGTCAAAAGATGACTGACAAGAATTATCCCATACAAATCTCTCCCCCTTCTGGGTTAAATTCATCAAAGGGCTAGAATTTTAGAGAAACCCTTAATAAATTGGTGGTAATAACCTGCTAAACCCAGAAAACTACGAATATCAGTAGGTGTTGTGGGCTGACCCCACTCCCTCACCGCAACCACTTTACTCAAGTCTACTGAAATACCCTGGGAATGCCACAATATGACCCAGAAACTGCACTTCCTGCAACCAAAAAGCACACTTCTCGAACTTGGCGTACAATTGGTGATCCCTCAACCTTTGCAGGAACAACTGCAAATGAATAGCATGGTCAGATTCTGTCTGAGAATACATTACAATATCATCAATGAACAGAATGACAAACTGGTCCAGGAAGTCTCAAAACACCCTATTAATGAGGTCCATAAACACGACAGGGGCATTGGTTAGTCCAAAGGTCATAACCAAAAATTCATAGGAGCCATATCTTGTTAGAAAAGCGGTTTTGGACACATCTTGTTCCCGTATCCGCAACTGGTGATACCCCATCCTCAAATATATCTTAGAGAAGTACGATGCTTCCCTAAGTTGATCAAACAAATCATCAATCCGAGGTAATGGGTATTTGTTCTGGATGGTGACTTTATTCAACTCTCTGTAGTCAACACATAACGGGAGAGAACTGCCTATTTTCTTCACAAACAACACTGGAGCGCCCCATGGCGACGTACTAAGCTTAATAAACCCTTGCTCTAACAAGTTCTGAATATGATCCCTTAACTCCCTCATCTCAACAGGAGCCATATGATACGGATCTCTTTCAATCGGTCGAGTTCCCGGTGCTAAATCAATCACAAATTCAATATCCCAACTAGGAGGCAATACCGGTATTTCCCGAAAAACATCTTCAGAATATCTAACAATCGAAATAGAATCCAAGGAAATAACTACATCCCAAAAAGTCTCCTTTGCTATACAATAAAAGTCAGTACTAGTACCTCATTCTGAACGAGGCATAACCACTAAAAACATTTCTTGCCCCAGAATGGCAAAAATTATGCTTTTCCCATAGCAATTAACTATTGTATGATACTTCACTAGCCAATCCATACTCAAAATTACATCATACCCCACCATGTCAAGGACGAGCAAATCAGCCTCAAAACACAAGTCACCAAGATTAATTCCTATTTATTTACAAACAAAGAAAATGAGTGAACCATCACCCATAGAAGACTCAACACTAGTGAAGGTACTCTCTGCAGATTTAATCAAATCTATAGTCTGAGCAAAACTTCTAGAAATGAAAGAGTGTGTCGCACCCGTATCAAACAAAATACGACCCATGTACTCCTGAATGAGAAACTTACCCTCAATAGCTGGCAGCGTCGTCGGAGCCGGAGGAAGCATAACATCCTGAATGTGATAAACACGCTCACACTATAGCTGACCCTACTGTGGAGGGACAACTGGATTAGGTACTGGTGGTTGTAATTGGACTTGTGGCTGGTGTGGGATCCTAGGAAGCTGTCCCCTAATCAAATGAGCACACACCCTCTTGAAATGGCCCGGCTCTCCACACTGAAAGCATCGATTCATCAAATTCTCTTGGTTTTGGCCCCGATTATTTTGAAACTTTTCAAAGTCTTGGCCCGAATGTCCTCTACCTCCATTTCCACCTCTACCTAGTTGTTGATATTGCGAGGTAACTTTACTCTGCCTCACATTACTACCACCCACATTGAATCCACCGAAACGTTGCCATTTTGACAAGTCCCCTTGCTGGGGATCCCTTTCTTTTTGCTTATTACCCGAAGATTGGGATGAGGGAAATGCTCCTCCTAGTATCCCATTACCTCCACTTTTTCCCGCTTGCCCCATCACTGTAGCCTTCTTACTACTTTGGACGAACAATCAATGTTCTTGGCAATGAAGTAGTGCCGCATTCATCACATCTCCAAAAGTCTGCAAAGATAGATTGCCTACCAAATGTTGGCGAATTCTCTAGTGCAAACCTCCCATGAACTTTGATATTTTCCTCTCTTCTGGAGTCACCTCATCTGGTACAAAACTAGCTAACCAGGTGAACTCCTCTTCATATTCTGCTGCAGAACGCTCCCCTTGTACCACATCCTGAAGTTTCCTTCTCATCTCCCTTTGAACTGCGGAAGGGAAATACTTTCGATCGAACAGAACCCAGAAATCATTAATAATCATAGTATCCCTCTGCTCCGACGTAGTCATCGACTCCTAGCAGTGCAATGCAGCTCTAACAAGTTTGAAAGTAGAAAGGATTTTTTTCTTTTCCTCACCACATTCCACCATACGTAGATGGCACTGCATATCCTTCTTCCATCGATTAGCTACTATGACATCAGAACCTCCCTGGAATTCCGGTGGATGGCCCTTTAAAAATGACTCTCTAGCTCTTTTCCATGGAGATGATCCCACAGGAGCTTGTACCTCTAGAGCTCGTTGTTGATGAGCTTGTGGCATTTGCTGAACCACGACAATCATCGTTGCGTTGACCGCTTGGGCCACTATATTTGCTACTTCAGTATCGTTTATATTTCCTTGTGGCGGAGGTGGAGGATCAACATCCTCTTCTACAAATTTATTTCTTCTAGCGGGGCGACCTCACTTAGGCGGCATCTGAGATGAAGAAACAACCAAATTAGAATACAATTTAATATAATCTAATTTTGCAGAAGATCGCATACATAGGTAACAAACAACCCTAACATGAAGCTCTATATCAAAGAACGCTACGGTTGAACGTGACAAGTCTACATAGATCCTAAAGACTCTAGAACTTGATGCTCTTATACCATCTGTGACAACCCTCTCATCAAAATAAGGGGTGTCTAGACCGATACTCCAATATAACAGGAATCATGGATGGAATCATTCTCAGCATCGCAACAATATATTAAGAGCACGGGATAACCACCCTATATTTTTAGAAAAATGGGTTGCCAAAAATTTTTCTTTTATATTTTAAAGAAAGCATTTAAACAACCCAATTTGAAAAAAAAGTGGAAATCCAAAAGAACTTATATTACATCCACAACAAGTATACAATAAAGGGACCGAATATGATGTCGGTCAACAGGCACATACAACGTATTACAACAGTTTAATTAAGTTACATAATACATTACAATAAGTAAATACAAAAGCTTAGGACACACGCCCGAGTTAATGAACCGATCATAATTAGAGTACAAAAATGACGGCGTCTATAACAACGTATCCCATAATATCCGCAAAGTGTCACGGCTCCCCAAAAACATCGGAATAGGAAAATCAGTAGGGGTGTCCTTACGGTGGATCACCTGAGAGAATATAGGATTCATGCACAATAATAAATATGAATGGGTCAGGGCCCGATTTTATATGATCACCAGATGAATAAAGAGTATGACAGTTATGAACAGTAAATCATGAATGATAAGGATGAGAATCTATAAACATAATCTCAAAGCATAAACTAAAACAATTTAAAGGATTATAAATTTAATTTAGTTATGCAAGAGGATATGAATAAACATCATTAATTAAAAGCCTCCATCATTTTTCACTATTTCATTTCATCTTTCCATTCCTTATCAGGAATGTAATCACTGTTATATGCTCTTTGTGGCATTTAATATACATCAAGTCCCACTTGATTAAGAATAGTTATATTCATATACATATAACGATTCTAAGACCACTGGTCCGGGTTTCCCCACTATGCGCGCCCCTAAATGACCATCATCTTCTAGGGCCTATATACGAAGACAACCTGGGCACCTATAATGCAAGATGTCGGGAAGCGACCATATGTCTGCGGGAGAGTCATAACCACACCCGAAATTACCTCTCCATTGCAAAAAAATATACAACAACCCTCATATGTCCTAGGACTATATTAACCCCGCATTCAATAACTAGGGGGCTTCACCTCACGCCCACAACTTCCCTTATGATGGCATTTAGAGAGGTGTGTTTAAGTAAATTATATTTACCATATCAGTCTCATTTTCATTTCCATTTTTCATATGTATGTTTCATTTTGTTTCCGAAACCATAATCATTTACATTTTGTAAATACATCACATTTTATCCGGAGCCATACAAAGTTCACATCATCTTTATAACCTCAATGAATGAATAAATTCTCAATTTATTCTCCAAAAATCCTTTTGTGGTGTTATTATAAAACATCAAGACTATCATAACTCAATTAAGCTTCTAAATTCCCCCAAATACGACCTTACAACTCCTATACTCATAATAGTTAATTAAAGGGAAAGAATGCCCTAACCTCAATTTGTATACCCCCGGAAATAACCACCATATAAACCATTTCTAATATAGGGTAGTTAACTAACTCATCTAGGACTCAAGGACTCTATGTTTACTTCATAAAAGAAGGTTTCTAAGTCCTAAGACTAAAGAAAAAGGGTTGGAATTGAGTTAGAAAAATAACTCAAAAACTACAGGATTTCCGAATCGATTCGGCCTTCGGTCTGAAAGCGAATCGATTTGGACCAGCCAAATCGATTCGGATAGGAAAACCTGACTTTCTACATAATTGCCAAATCGATTCGGACAGGACGAATCGATTTGATCCATTCAGACCTATAAGCTGCCCCTATAGCGAATCGATTCAGCTTGGCTGACTCGATTCTCCCTTGTGAATTTGCCAAGTATGGGTTACGGGTTATAAAACCCTAAATTTCACCCAAATCTCCTTTCTTCACCAACCAACATCATTAAATCAACCCATCAAATAATAAATGCATCTAACTACCATCAATTTACACCAATAAACATATAATCGAATTTCTAAGGGTTTAAACCTACAAATCCATTTAAAGCCCTAAAATTGTTAAACCAAAATCAATCCACAACAATAAATACACATTATTCATCTTAGATCACATATTAGCAAGTAGAAAACTTTCCTTGGGGTTGAAATCTCAGATTTCTTTGTGGTAGCAACAATTCCAAATCATCAATCTCTAATATCTCTATTTTCTCCTCTTTTCTCCACACTCTCTTTTCCTCTCTTTCTCTCAAGGTTAGTAATGCACTTAAGAGAAATAAATGAAATTAAAAACATAAATCGTGGATTTAGTCTAAATTACCAACTTATGTTTTTAATACCGCAATAAAATGACTCACAACTACACATTTAAGCTATAGCCAGTCAAAAGTGTCCGAAACATAAAAATACAATATGGCACTTATTTCCACTATCTCGCACACTTCGGGACTAACCATGCCCTCCAAATTATCATTTGGAAATTTTATTACTCATATCAAGTTCAGGTTTCATTTAAACCATAAATGTCATTTAAAGCATATGACACTATAAAACGCAACATGATGATATTTACTTACACATACAGTAAATATGCAATAATCTAGTAAATATTACTTTTACCTCATTCAATTAATATTTTCTCCATGTTCTAACATTTTATATAATTACTCCACACAGTGAATTAATATAAAATCAGTGCTCAAAAGCGAGGGTTGTTACATTGGGCAACTATCTTTACCACATAGAAAATATGTTGAATGTCTTTACAATTTAAAAAAAAAACACAACATATTGACAAAGTCATTAATCCACAATTAGTAAAGGAAGTTTTGAAGAATCTAATGCATCTCATGGCAAGCATTCGATTCATTTGATTTCTTGCACTTAAAGCATTGGGTTTCATAGTTCATGATAAAGTCCTAACTTCATTGAACTAGGGGTAATTTTGCCATATTATTAAAATTCAATGATTAACGGAATGATGGACATTTAGGTATAATATTTAATGCTTAAACTTCTCACTTTATTGAAAAGGATATTCTAAATGTCCTATCTAATATAGTGAGAAATATGACTTGTGTGATATATTGGAGGGAAGTTTTTAATTCCTTTGGAAGAATCATAAGATGAGATTATAAATGGGAACAAATGGCCCTTGTGCTGAGTTATGCTAAGAAAAATGGGTGACTATATGCTAATTATTCCTGTGGAAGAATAATGATTTTTTAATATAATGGGGGTTAAAAACACATCAATGTCAAATCTTAAAAAATAAATATTTGATATGCTTGTTCGTTACAATTTCCCTATTGAATACTTACAAGGTCATGGGTACAACTATCCTAGAAATATGTATGGTCAATTGAGCAGATTGCAGACATTGTTTCTTAGTGATTGCCCATATGCAAACTATCTTTATTGCTTTGCTCATCAACTTCAACGTGCTTTAGTTGTGGAGGCAAAATAAGATCATTGTGTTTGGCAATTCTTCTCTCATTTGACTGGTATTTTGAATCTTTTCTCTTCCTCTTCAAAACATATTTCTGAGTTAAAATTTCCACATAAGAATGGCACTGAATTTATGATCACTAGTGGTGAACGAATATCAAGTGACATGGGATAATCGTATTGGTACTTCACATCAACATAGAGACACTCGTTGGAGCTCACATTATGATTCAGTGAGGGACTTAATGTCAATGTATGATTCAACTTGAACATGTTTTTTAAGCTCATAAAAAGAGTGGAGCAAGTACACAAATAAGGGGGCAAGCTCGCAGTGTGTTCAAATATAGGAGGGAATTTGAATTCATATTTATTATGTTATTAATGGAAAAAATCATGGGGATCACTCACATTCTCTGTCAAACCTTACTACAAAAAACTCAAGACATTTTAAATGATATGAAGTTAGTAAGTACAAAAAAATATCTCCTTAAAAAAAGTAAAAATAAGATGGTGACATTATTTTGTATTCAATATTTAGTTATTGTACAGGATATGAGTTCTCATTTTTATGAGAGTACGTGTCTTCAAAGTCAGCAGAAAGATCACATCATCATTTAAAACTATTACCCCTATGATATATTTTATGCCATAATATATTTTATGTTGATAAATTTTGACCATCGATTTATCGGGTTGGGGGGGGGGGGGGGGGGAGTGTAACATCTTACTCTTAGATAGTCTATGGATCCTAATGATTATTTTAAATCATTTAATGTTGAGAATGTTTTCAAGATTGAAGAGAAAATTTATCCAAAGGATTTTGGCGAAAAAGATACGCATCTCTTGCTATGTGAATTAATGCATTACCACCTTAATAGTTAGTGTGAAAGCCCGCCTATTTTAACAACGGGTGATCAACACTTTATCAAAATAAACATGAATCTAATTTGGTTCATTCTTAGCATCACTCTCAAAAACTTTTTAAATTACTAACCACCTATGTTAAATGAAGCTGGTGCCAAATTTTATCTTTCATTAACATATACAAACATGTGAAAATATAAAATATAACTCAGTCACCCACACAATTAATAGATGTCTGAATCACCACGAGATAAAAAGATAAATTGTAAATACTGAATAACCCATCAGTTCTAATGTCCTAACTATAAGTCTACGGAAATAAAATTGAATCATAATACGTAGTCTGATAAACGAAACTGAAATAGTGTAATAATGGAAGGGATGACATGCCCAACTGAAATACGGGATCATAAATCCTAATCTATGAATGAATAAGTGAAGCGTCTACAAAAATTCTGCAAGCCTCCACAAGTGATGAAGCTATGCATCCCTGGAATTATTCATTAATCTTGTCTTTCATGTGGATGGACACCTAAAATGTTTTGAAAAATAAATTTGACATAGTTCAGAGCCCAAAACGTTTGAAAAACATTTAGCAAGTATTTAAATTGAAGCTATAAAAGTATTTATTAGATACAAATGTTAGTTCAATGTACACTCCCTTGAGTTCATAACCTATCATTTATAGTGCACACCGAACTTCTCCTATTTTACCCACCTAGCAATGCTACCGAGCCTAACTAGGCCTAAGTATCTAACTAAACGCACTAGGTTGAGCTCCACCGTACCTTCATTACGATATGCTACCATCAAGACAATAATTCATTTTAACCAAATGTTATTATTGAACCATCTATTTAAGTTTCTCATACTTAAATTACTTTTAGATATACATTATCTATGTTTTCTACCATCAAAACATAAGTAGAATGATCACATTTGTATTTATATGTCACACTATAATATATACAACTATGGCATCCCCCAGAATGGCCACAACAATGCAACCATACTATGCTTTCAAGTTCATATACCTCTCATACTGAATTAGGGACTATCGATTTAGAATGTCTCCTTGAACCACAAATCAAACAACACACAATGTAGATGAACATAGTTTTAAGACTTTGGGCTACGCACATACCTAATATGCCCAAATGACCTACTAGTCCCACTAATACATAACACATAGTGAGCCACCCTAAGTTCTATGTTCTGGGACACACGTCAAGACATCACTGGAATTGCTAAGGTGGAATCTCCCTCTATGCAGAATCTCTCGTGATAGCAGGCAGTGTAGGTATGTTCACACACATAACAAATCACATAATAGGTATTCACACAACCTATCTATCTATCTATATATATATATATATATATATATATATATATATCCAGTATAGGTATCCACACAACCTATAATATATCCTGACATATTATTTATATCCCTTGAATACTCGGCATACTAATGATTCACATATAAATTATAATCCTATTTTCTGAGTATCACACACTACTCGAAGGGTTCCAATTATCCCTTGAGTAAATTAACTAGTTAACATGTCACTATCTTACTGGTATTATCCTTAGGTTATCGTTTACTCTTCCCGTAACCCAACTTGTAAATTCCCGATACGCAACACAATTGGTTAACTCTCGTTGGTCTTAATCCCTATTATACACTCATTAAGTTAAAATTAGGGCTTAAGTATGTGTCTATTGGTGTCCTCTAATTCATTTTATCATTAATAAACGATCACAAAAGTCCCTGTAATTAATTCCATGTTTAAGTATAACATAAAGATAAATCTTAGAAAAACTACGAAACCAAATCGATTCGGTAAAGACCCCGAATCAATTTGGTCTTGGAGTCGAATCAATTCGCACTTTACAGTGCATCTTCCTCGTTGTTGTTACGAGTTTTCGCCATTAAAAATCTATGAAACCTCCATGAAACATTCCTAAACTCCCATCCAACATATACAATCTTAAAATATATGTCTATGGATCATTTTTAACTTAAATAACACGTCAAATCTAAAAGAAATATCTCAAAGAACTGATTAAATCTTAGAATTCATAAAACCCTAGTTTATGGTCTTCTTCATGCTTAATCATAATTATACATATATTTATTTCAAGTTATTCATCACATATTCACTGATTCCATATTATCTACACGTAGGGATTTATTCTACATGGATTCCTTCCCCAAATCATAAATTTCACCCATCAAAATCCTAAGAAATCAGTTAAATCATGAAATTCAAACCTTACGCTACATGGGTATTATAACATCCTTAAAATAATTCAAGATAACACTTTCCTTGATAAAGAAGGTCTAAATTTCGTTCTAATATGATAAGGTTGATCTTTCGTTGCCCCCGTCATATATATGACAACGTTGGTGGTGCAAAAAGGTGTGGAATGCCATAGGTTTCTTCTCCTCATCCTCTCATATGGCCTGCTCTATATCTCAAGTGTTGTAACGCTAGTCCATAACTCAAAGGGGCTGATATAACACTCTATGTTTTTGATTTACATCTACCTTGGGCTCCTAATTGACCAAAACACCCTTACATGGTGCCGAGTTTGTTTAAAATCTCCTCGGGACCCAATCAACAAACTAGTGTTTACTATTCTAACTATTTTGACCCATTCGGAATCAACCATAACCTCAAAATCATCATCTGAATCACTCTACATAAATTTCCTATCTCGACCTCCATGTAGTCTACACATGACTCTTGGTTGAGATATAATATTCACATTTATATCACTCGCTACGATGTATAATAATCTCTAATTCAATTGAATTACGACAGACGTGTAATTTAAAAATATAAGAATTAATTAAATTCTAAATACTCTGAAATACGGGGTGTTACATACTTCCTCCTTGGAAAGGAATTTCATCCTAAAAACTGAGATGAACCTGCGGTGAAGAACTCTGGATACTGCTCACATATGTCATCCTCCCGCTCCCACGTCGACTCGTCAACATTGTGGTTCCCACATTGAAATCGAACTAATGGTACCACTTTAGACCGCAACTTGCACTCACTACAATCAAGTATCACCACTGGTCTCTCTTCGTACGAGATATTTTTCTTCATGTCGATATCCTCTAATTTAATAGGCCAAAAAGCTCTATCGCTCCTCTATTACCTCTTAAGTGATGACTTGTGGAACACATCGTGAATCCGCTGTAGGTTCTCTGGTAGACCCAGCCTATATGAAATTTTCCCACCCTCTCAATAATAAAAAAAAGGTCCCACATATTTCGGCATTAGATTCCCTTATCTCCTCTAATGGCACACGCCAAAAATCTCTCTTGCTCCACTATTACCTTTATAGTGATGACATGTGGAACACATCGTGAATATGCTATAGGTGTTCTGGTAGACCTAGCCTATATTCAACTGGTTCCATCCTCCCCATAATTGAAAAAGGTCCTACATATCTCGACTTTAGATTCTCTTTCTTGTTGAACCTCATGACTCCCTTCCAATGAGACACCCGTACTAAAACCTCGTCAACAACCTCCAGTCTACATTAGTGTAGCATTTTTGCATGTCGTAAGCTATACAGATGCACCCTAGTGTTCTGATTCATCTCTGTCCCTAATATCTTGTTGTCCACCACCTTTACCTAGGAAGAGGGTGAACGAAAAGGCCGTCCATACAGTACCTCGAATGGTGCCATGCCAATGGTGAGCTGGTAGGAGTTATTATACGCAAACTCTGACAATTGAAGGTACTGCTCCCATCCTTATCCTAAATCAAATATTCACATCCTCAGCATGTGATCTAACATCTAATTGACTTGATACGTATTCTCATATATCTCTGGGTTATATGATGTACTCAAATGTAAATCTGTGCCCATAGCCTCCTGAAAACTCTTCCACAAGTGGAACACAAAAATCTTGTCCCGATTCAACGCAATGTTAATCGAAACCCCGTACAGCCTCACCATCTGAGCCATAAACAACTGCGCATACTACCTTATCTCAAAATCTATACGAACTAGTTGAAAATGTGCCACCATAGTCAACCTATCCACTATCACCCAAATGGAGTCGTGATCTCAATGATATATCGGTAACCCGATAATAAAATCCATAGGGATACTCTCCCACCTCCACATTGGAACCTTTAGTGGATACAACATCCCCATTGGTATCTAGTGGTGTACCCACTAGATGGCAGGTAGAACACTTCCAGATAAACATCTCTATGTCCTGCTTCATCCCCGACCACCAATAGTGTCTACGCATATCCCGGTACATCTTATCCCCATCGAGAAGTACAAAAAATCTTGACCCGTAAGACTATGACATAACTGCATGTTCAAATCCTCATCCTATGGAACCACGAGTCTCCCATTGTAGTGATATCCTCCCTCAAAACAAATTGAATAAGACTCTTACCTATCACCTAACAACTCGAGGACTCTATCCTGGAAGAATTGATCCCATGCATGTGCTATCACCACCCTTATAACAACCCCAGGCACGATAGCCAATACAGACATATAGGCTCTGATAACCTCATCTTCATGTTGAAGCTCCTTCCACCATGCCTTCTACACCTCTAGTTTCTCTCTAGCAGGATATCGGCTCAATGCATTTCCCACCACGTTAGCCTTCCTAGGATGATACCGAATATAAAACCGATAATAATTCATGAACAAAACCATCTCCTCTGCCTCATATTTAGATCCTTCTGCAAGAATATATACTGAAGTGATTTATCATTCGTGAACAAGGTAAACTAATCCCCCAAAAGATAATGCCTCCAAATCCTCAAGGCAAACACAATCGATGCTAACTTGAGTTCATATATGGGGTAATTCCTCTCGCGAGGCATAATTTTGAGAGATGCATAAGCTATAGCTCTCTCCACCAGTTGTAGTCCACACCTAAGTCTCTATAAGGATGCATCTGTATAAACACGATACTACACTCCTCCCCTTAGGAATGCGAGTACAGGTCCTGACGTCAATTTGTCAATTAGCTCATGGAAAGCTAACTGACAGTGGTCATCCCAAGAAAATGACATCCCCTTGTGAATCAGGTTCGTTAACTGACCCGTAATTTTTTCGAAACCCTTTAATGAAATGATGATGGTATCGGGATAACCCCAAAAAACTGTAAACCTCGATCGGTGTCATGGGCTATTCCCACTCCCTCACCGTCGATACCTTACTCAAATCAACAACAATTACCCTGTCAAACACAATGTGTCCTACAAAATGCGCCTCACATAGCCAAAATCCAAACTTCTTGAATTTGGCATACAATTGATGGTCTCGTAGCATCAGTAAAATCATACAAATATGTTATGCATGCTTATCCTTAAAATGAGTGTAAACCAGAATATTATTGATGAATATGGTCACAGACATGTAAGTGAAATCTCTGAAAACCGAGTTCATAAGATTCATGAACACTTTCGAGGAATTGGTGAGCTCAAATGGTCTCACCCTAAACTCATACGATCATACCGTGTCAGGAAAGTAGTCTTAGTAACGTCCTCCTCTCTGATGCGCAACTCATGATATCCCTATCTCAGATCTATATTGGAAAAGTAAAATGTTCCCCTCAGCTCGTCGAACATGTCATGGATCCGAGGCAGCGTATACTTAATTTGAATCGTGACCTTGTTAAACTCCCTGTAATAAATACATAAGCAAAGTGATCCTTACCTCTGCTTGACAAATAACACCATCGCACCCTGCGGTGATGTACTCTGTCTAATGAAACCCTGCTATAAGAGCTACTGAATATGCTTCCTGAACTCTTGCATACCTGAATGGGTCATACTATAAGCTGCTCAGGCAATAGTCATCGTACGCGGTGCTAAGTTAATAATGAACTCAATTTTCCGACAAGGAGGTAGCTCGAGTATCTCTTGGAACATATCCTTGAACTCCCTTACCATTGGAATTGAATCCAAAATGGACAACCACCTCATGTTAGGTCTCCTCCTTAATATAATATAGGTGTGTGCTTGACACTCCCTCAGAAAGAGGCATCGCCACCAGGAACATCTCCAGCCCTGGAATAGAGAACACAATGCTCCTCTCAAAACAATCCACCATCGCTTGTTACCTAGATAACCAGTCCATACCCGTAATAACATCGTAATCCTCCATATCTAACACTAGAAGGTCGATTGATAAACATAGTCTCCCCACATCAATATCCACACCCCTACAAATTGAGTGTATAAGAGACCCACTATCCAAAGGTGACTCTACACACATAATGAGACTACTAGCTGTCTCTAATAAAGTAGTCGCACGTGCAAATTTAGTAGCAATAAATGAGTGTGACGCATCGGTATAAAACAAATCCTACCCTCAATCATGTGAATAGGAAATGTACCCTCTACTACTGGTGGTGACTATGGTGCTACTGCATGACTTCATCTCAGAAGTTATAGACACGTTCGTACTGTAACTTCCCTTACTAGTGCTAGTGTTGTTAGGAGTAACTATGTCTGTTACCCCTGTTCGGCACCCTGTTGTTGTGGCACTCTGTCCTATTGTGGGAAGTCTCTCCTCTTCTAACCCGTTTGTCCACAAGTAAAATAACTCTCCCGGAAGTCTGTCTGGCTCTAGATCTAATAGCCCTGTCGAGGCTTCCCCTAATCCTGGCCTTAGTGACCTTATCCTTGTTGCCCTACCACATTATTTCCTTGGCCTGACGTCCTAGGGAAATGTGTTGCTGCTATTGAGGACTCTATCGGTCCTTCCTGAAACCACCACTCTCAGTCGATAACCTCCGGATCTAAATCTCTTGGCAAATCCTTTATCGGGAATCCTGCCCCAAGTGCCAACCCATTTACTGCTTTGGTTCCCCACTAGCACCGATCCATCATGCCTTGCCCGACTGGATAGGATCATTCCCTCTCTTGCTTCCCTTCAAATGGAAGCAATGATCCTGACAATGATGAAGTGGAGCATTAGCTACTTCCGTATAAGTCCTCAACCTGGGGTTGCCTATCAAGTGGTGCCTGATCCTCTAGGCTAGTCCATCCAAAAACTTTAGTTTCTTCTTCTCTTCACTATTCATCTTATCGAGAATAGAATTAGACAAACATGTGAACTCCTCCGTGTACTCAGCTACTGAACGGTTACCCAAACCCACTTTATTAAACTTCTTCCCCATATATGTCTTAATGGTTGAAGAAAAGTACTTACGATCAAATTTAACCCAAAACTCGGTCATATGTATAATGTCCCTCTCCTTAGTGGTGGTAATAGACTCCCACTACTGTAGAGGTGCTTCGACAAGCCTAAAATCGACCAACATTTTCTTTTGCACGTATCTACACTCAACTATGTGAAGATGGCGTTGAATTTCCATCTTCCACTGGAAACCCAAGATCATGTCAGAATTACCTTGAAACTCTGGTGGTTGGCCCTTATAAAATGCCTCTTTCACTCTCTCCCAATTCGATGGCCCCATGTGGACCTGGACAACCAGTGCCACTGGATGTTGTGGTGGTTGGGCCTTAGGAAAGTGGTTTCACATAGCAGTGTAAACTGCCTATGCCATAATATATATCACCTTGATGATCGTCACTGACCCTTGCGGTACCTATGGATGCAGTGCTTGTGTCCCCTGTAGAGCCTCTACCTCATCGTCTCTCGTTGACTCCCTCGTCGGTCATCCTCTCCTGAGTGGAATCTGAAATCAAGTCAAAGTGTATGAGTTAGTAGTCGATACATAAATAATAACAGAAGAATGTAATCTCAGATGTGTAAAAGTGAATGCAATAGTCCTAATAATATTTCTCTATATCAAAGGACGTTACGCTGAAATCGTAGTAAGCCGTACAGATCCTATGGACTCTAGTTTTAATACCATCTGTGACACCCCGCCTATTTTAACCATGGGTGACCAGTCCTTTATCAAAATAAATAGGAATCTCATTTGGTTCATTCGTAGCATCTCTATCAAAAACTTTATAAAATACTAACCGCCTATGTTAAATTAAGTTGATGCCAAATTTTATCATTCATTAACAAATAACAACATGCAAAAATTAAAAAAATAACTAAATCATCCACACAATTAATAAAAGTCTGAATCATCAATATATAAATACATAAATAGTAAATACCGAATAAACCATTAGTTCCAGAACTAATGTCCGAACTATTAGTATATGAGAATAAAATTGAATCCAAATACATAGTTTGATAAATGAAACTAAAAAAATGTATCAATGGAAGGGGCGGGCTACATGCCCAACTCAAATACGGAATCACAAGTCCTAATGTACGAATGAATAATTGAAGCGTTTACATAAATCATATAATCCTCCACAAATACTCTAGCTACACATCCTTGGAAAAAGTCATCAAGCTTGGCGTCCCTCTGTCTCGACACCTAAAATATTTTGAAAAATAGTTTTGACACGAGTTAGAGCCCAAAACCTTTGAAAAACATTTAGCAAGTATTTAAATTGTAGTTATAAAAGAAGTTATCAGATACATAGGTTAGTTTAGCATACACCCCCTTGAGTTCCTCACATTTCATCTAAGGTTTCCTATTTTACCACCTAGATATGCTACCCAACCTAACTAGGCCTAACTATCTAACTAACCACACTAGGTTGACATCCCCCTACCACCTTACAATACGCTACCGTTAAGCCAATAATTCATTTTAACCGAATGTTATTATTTCACCATCTATTTAAGTTTCTCATACTTAAATTACTTTTAGATATACACTATCTATCTTTTCTACCATCACACACAAGTAGAATAATCACACTTGTATATATATGTCACACTATAAAATATACAAATACATCATTCCTTGGAATTGCCACCGTAAAGCAGGTGTACTCTGCTATCAAGTCCATGTACCTCTCCTACTAAATAAGGGACTATAGGTTCAGAATGTATCCTCGAACCATAAATAAAACAACACACAATGAAGGAGAACATAATTCTAAGTTTTTGGGCTATGCACATACCTAACGTACCCAAATGACCTGCTAGCCCACTAATACACAACACATAGTGAGTTGTCCTAAGTTCTACAATCTGGGGCACACATCCAGACCATGCTGGAAATGCCAAGGTGGGATTACCCTCTCCGCGGAACCTCCCATGATAGCAGGAAGCGTAAGTATGTTAACACACATAACAAATTACATAATAGGTATTCACACAACCTATATGTATATATATATATATATATATACACACACACACAGAGAGAGAACCTATAATATATCATGTACGTAGTATTTATTTTCCTCAAATACTTGACGTACTAATGATTTACACATAATATTATATTTATATTTTTCGAGTATCACTCACTATCCAAAGGATCCTAATTATCCCTTAAGTAATTTAAGTAGTTAACACTTCACTATCCTACTGGTATTAGCCTTTGGTTATCATTTACTCTTCCCTAACCTAACTTGTAAATTCTCAAAATGTAACACAATCGATTAACTCTCTTTGATCTTAATCCCCATTCTACCCTCATTAAGATTAAACCAGGTCTTAACTATGTGTTTACTAGTCTCCTTTAAGTCTTTATACCATTAAAAAAATCATCACAAAACTCCTCGTATTTAATTCCATGTGAAACTATAACATAAAGACAAATCATAGCCAAATTGGGAGCCAAATCGATTCGGTAAAGACCCTCAATTGATTCGCCAACCGAATCGATTCGATCTTGGAACCGAATTAATTCGCACCTGACTGTGCATTTTCCTCGTTGCTGTTATGAGTTTTCATTATGAAAAATCTATCAATCCACCATAAAACTTTTCCAAACTCCCAACCAACATACCCAATCCTCAAATATATGTTTAGGGACAATTTTTAACATAAATAACACATCAAATCTCAAATAAATCTATCCAAGAACCAATTAAATCTCATAATTTATAAAACCCTAATTTATTGTGTTCTTTATGCATAATAATCATTATACCCAGATTTCTTTCAAGTTATTCATCACATATTCAATGATTTTGTATGATCTACGCATAGGGATTTATTCTACATGGATTACTGCCCCGAATCATAAATTTCACCCATCCAAATCCCAAGAAATCATCTAAATCATGAAATTGAAACCTTACACTACATGGGTATTATAACATGCTTCAAATAATGAAATATAAACACTTTCCTTGATAAAGCATGTTTAGTTTTCGTTCTAAAATGATGAGTCTCCAATCACAAATCCGACAACGTTGGCAGTGCGAAAAGGTGTGGAGTGCCCTTGGTTTATTCTCCTCATCATCTCCTATGGCCTCCTTTCTATCTCAAGTTTCTACCTAACACTTAAGTTTTTGGATTTCCTTCTACCCTAGCCTCCAAATTGATATAAATGCCCTTACTTGGTGTCGGGGTTGTCTAAAATCACCCCGAAATCCAATCAGTACACTCGGGTAAATTATTTTGACTATCTCTATCCATTCAGAAACAACTGCGACGTATAAAGTGACATCTGAGTCACTATCTATTAATGTCCTATCTCAATCTGAACATAGTCTACATGCGACTCCTGGTTGAGATATAACACAGTCACATCGATATCACTCGCTACGACGTATAGTCGTGATCACAAGGTACATACTATTCATTTAGTAAATTTATTCCATAATATTAATCATTATATCTCCCAATTAATAATTTAATAAACACATAATATTTAATTCAATTAAATTATGGCACACGGTTAATTTAAAAATAATCAAATTAATTAAATTTAAAATACTTGTAAATACATGGTGTTATAGTTTGTGACCACATTTCAAAATGTTTCTACCTTAGTTGAGTTATCGCGAGAAACTTTTGTAACATGAAATTTTCATGAGTAATTTTTGGTTGTTTAATTGATTCTTCCCATCCTTACCCTTCCTATTTCGACAGAGACTACAGAAAGTGCATTTTTCAGTATGAAACATGTTTCGCAATTCTGTTGGGGATGGATTTCTTACTGATTTCTTTTCCTTCTTCCATGAAAAGGACCTCACTTTGAGTATTGATTTTGAATATGTTATCAATGAATTTAAATCGTTAAAGACTCGTCTGGCACAATTTTGGTAGATTTTTTTTTTAAAATTAATGAATGTGAATATATAAAAACTTGGTAAGAACAATTTCAGTTGAACCTATTTATTTAATTGTTAATGAATTATATTCTTCAACTATGTTTTGTAATTTTTTTTTATAAGGACACAAATTTACAATTTAGTCCTTTGTAGTTTTGGCTCAATTTCGGACAAAAACGTTTGAGTCATGGGATAGAGTTGTTGACCATCCTTCAAGCCTATGACATACTAGAGTTGAAGACGTAGCGGCGAAGACTTATAAAGCTTCATCATTGCCGAGTTTCAAATTCCATGTTTCTACGTCATCAACAACAAATTCCATAGTCTCCAAAAGGTAAAAATGCATTTTTATATAAATATAGGGAGACTTGAAATAATTTTATATTGGGTGTTATTTTATTTTAAACTAAGGTTTATTTTCAGAAAGTTTCTTTAAAACTTTAAAATAGAGTTTATGGGCTAAAATGGAATTTTTAAGCTTTTTGTCTCTTTGTTCGAAATTGTCGTTCGAACGAGTTTTCATTCGAACAAGAATGTCATTCGAACGAGGTTTGCCAACGACTTGCCACTAGAACTTCGTTAGATATTTCGTTTGAACAAAATGTCATTCGAACAAAATGTCGGTCTAACGAAAATGTTGTTCGGACGAGATTTTGGCGGGAACAATTTTTGGCAATTTTTTGGCACTTTCCCACTACCTTATCCCACTATTCTTTCACATAATTTAATGACTTCGGGTACATAATTTTTCCATGAACTTTTTCCATCTCTTAGTGAGTGTTTGAGAGCTTAATTCTTTCATAAAAAGTTCCCTTGGATTTTGTTATGAAAATTGATATTTTCAAAGAACAAAACCAAGTTTACACCCAATAAATCAAAGTTTCTATCTATCTATCTATATATATATATATATATATATATATATATATATATATATATATATATATCTTGCTTGGAGAGTTTATTTTTGGCACTGGATTCATCTTTGTCGTAAAAGAGAGTTTGGGTTTGCTTCTACATACCACAAAGAAGAAGCTTATTTGATGTGACATACCCACTTGGAGAAAGGCTCCTTGTTCGGGTGACGGTGACCAGAAAAAGTCCGATCGGTGGATTCCGAGACCGCGGTGGAGCTCCGTTGTTATTTGATAGGAAGAGGTATACAAGAAGAAGCGTCGGTGCTTGGACGGAGTCAAGTCGAGTGTTGTAAGTCTTACTGTCTTGTATTTGTAAAATCGTACTTAGTGAATTTGTGGCTAGGGTCGTCCGAGGTTTTTTCCCGTTGTGGGTTTTTCCTCATACATCGGGCATAGTGATTTATTGTTTATTTTATCTTTTCCATAATTCACCTAGAACTAATGCTTAGGTAAAAATATAAAATTTGGTTTAATCACTGCCTATTTATTTTGGTGCTAAATTAATATTGGGTAATGTGTAGTTAATCCAAGTCATTAATTTAATTTGTTAAAATTGGTTTGGTCTAATTTGGTAAAATTGAAAAATATGACTTAGGAAAATTTCTAGGACTTGGGTTAATTAATTATGTTTAAGTGAAATAATTTCACTTTGTTCAATTTTATTTTGGAAAGAAATTAAAATTAGTTAATTTGTTTAATTTGAACCATCCCGCTTCCGCGTATTTAAAAGGAGATTGAAAATTATCTTTTTGTTTTACGATTTTAAAATTGGGGGTCTCACATTCCAACATTTTAAAACAAATTTTATCATTTATAAACTTTGGCTTTGTGTTATCCCTCCCATTCGGGTAATCCTAACTCCACCCTTGCTCTGTCGGCCTTTACCACCCTAGAGTCCAATCTAAATGTTAATAGCTCTCAACATAAAATAAATTACACGAGTTGAATATTTTATGAGTTAATTGCACCAAATTCACCTTCCAAAATAATTATTTTTTAACATGAAGTTTAGATGTCACATAACATGAAAATTAAATGTCACATAAATTATGATCATATTATTACAGTCTCACAAAAATTATAATTATTCACATTTCATAACTTATTGTTAATTAAAAATAAATAAAATACTATATAAAATAAAGGTATTACAAAATTGAGTTGGTTAATGCATAAAACTTTCATCTCTCAAATTATCCATCTCCCCAAACAATATTTAAATATCTAACAACTAGATCTAGGAAAAAAAACACACTAATAACAAAAATGGGCACGCATTTACTGAAACACGTGAATTCTTTAACAAGAGCAACCATTGTGATACCAATTAAAAAAGGGTTGTGTTATGCAAGTTTGTATACTCAAATAAACCTAGGGTTGAATAGATTTATTTTAAAATGGTATTCTCAATTTTAGCAATCCATGTTAAACATGCAACTTGGTGAGATGGTGAAACTTTAATTCCAAAAATAACAGTTCAATTAGGTAATCTAAGTTATTTATCTCAAATATTAACTATATATCAGTTATATGTTCAATTTCAATGGATATTCATAGATCCTAGATAGATATAAGTGTTATGTGTGTTAGCAAGGTTAGACTCAATACAAGAACACACATACCATCCATGATACAGATTTATGAAGAAAAAAAACACATATCGGTAAAAAAATGTCAATGAATCCTAATTTCTCATTCAGGTTGAAAATCTTTTATACAATACAAGAAGATGAACTTATCTTATTCCTTGACAATAAGTTATCTAATGAATTTTGACTCTTCTGCATTAACGATGAGCTATACACCCAGAATTCCATCAAGTGCATGAACAAGTTCATTCTCTTCCTTGATATCACACTATGCCTGCACTCCTCAATAGCTTAAAGACCTTTTTTAAATATATGTTTTGATCTTCAATTCTAATTCGATTCGATTAGAATAATTTTAGGCTATGTATGTTTAATTAGAAAATAATCTTAATTCCTAACAAGATATAGATAAATTATTGATCTACGTTTTCTTTCAATTGTGAACGGAACGAGTGATTTTTTGAAAGATAATCAATTAAGATTCTCTCATACTCGAAAAAAATATCTTAGATGAATGTGCGATGTTTTCAACTAGCAGGGAAAATGCATTATTTATATATATATTTTCCCAAACCTCATAGCATTGTGCACATGGCTAAAATGACCTTCATGAATATAGTCATTGGAAGTAAGTAAAATGTGCCAAAAACGAAACTATCGTACACATGAGTGCAAAGCCCAATTGTACTCACAGTTTTAAGCAGAAGTCAAAACGTACCTAAAACTAGTGGTTGTGTACGGATGTAGGCAAGAAGTATTCTTACCCATGAATGCTATATTTTTCAATACCTTAGCCTTTGCCATTAGTTAAACACAACAGTTATCAATATTTCAAGATCACTTAATTCATTTCAAAAATGATTTTCAATGTTAAATGAAAATACATGCGTATGTGCATAACCTTAGACATTCGAACCGATAACCTGTAAAAATTTAATCTAAAATATAGCGACAATGTAAGCCTTTATTGTAGAAGATTCATATTCGATATTTAACTTTCAATGTTCAATGATGTCTAACGAATAAGACTCTCTCTCTACCAAACAATGTGTATACGAAATTAATTATTTTAATTTGATAATTCATGACTCCAATGGTTTGACAGGGAAATTTGCAAACTAAACAAATATAAATGGATTACAAACACTTTCAATGCCGTATTATATTTTTTACTTATTAACATATTTTACTTATGAGTTTGTTGAATGTGAGTGATCTTTAATGTGGTGGGAGAAAATCTTGTTATTTACGTTAATATCATCTATTTAAACCTTTATGGTCGAGTAGGTATTCTTCTATAATGAAGTCTTCTCCTGCTCAGGGTCGAAAAATAATCTCTGATGGTACCTAGAGTAGGCATCCATACTTCTCCTCTATTGCTGTCGAATTACTGAGTCGACTAACTGATCAATCTTAGGCAACAGAAAGATGTCCCTAAAAGTTTAGTGAAATCCACATATACGTTATACTTTCGACTGTTTTTCCTAATCAACACTATTCTTGAGATCTAGTCAGGAAATTAGACCTCCTTGATGTATTATAAATGTTTTCAAAATTTTGTAACATCTGGGAATTATATTAAACTATTTAAAATTCGCCAAATATTATGTATATCAGAAAGAAAAATTATTTAACAAAGAAATATTATGTACACAACTGAAAAATAACATATGCGTGTTGCATATGTTTCATTGTTATTACACACTATTTAATTATCCACGTCATATTATCTAAGAAGTTTGAAATGAATTACCCAATTTATTTAGATAATTAAAAAATGGAATGATTCTCTTGTTGTAAATATTAATGAATTATTATTATTTAAGTATAATTCTCTAATGTTTTCTTTTTGTATTTTTTATCATGGTGGTGGTCGGGACTCACGGTGGGGTGGGATAGATTATTAATAATGGCATTGAAAGGCCACAAGAATCGAAGAGTTTCATTTATTTCCTTGAACTCCATCAAACAAGTTATTGGAACTCCTCCTATATAATTCGATGAAATTTGAATACGTAAAACATAATTAAAATTTTTGAACATGAAGTCCCACATCACCGATAAGAAAAGACAATTTCTTGAGATTATTGTTATGGATTTTCTTTCTCCTTCAAGTCATTGAAAAAACACGTCCACTATTATTTTTGTGGAAATTTTTTTAATTCATCATTAAAAAATAGGTATATTTATGGCTATATGAACTAATTGGAAATAGTCAACATTATTATTGGAATTTATCTAGTCACTAATAACATAAAAAACAACCACAAATTGTTTATCTGTTTGCACCTAATGAAATACATTTTACTCCATCCAACTTTGACTCCATTTACATCTAACTACCCGAACTTTCATTTTTTTGGACTAAATCCCCCGAACTTACTCAAATGTGTCAAAATACCCCCAAACTTAAAAACGTTAATTTTATACACATAAAATTGGCCATTTCCATGTAACATGAGTGATTAGTAAAAACATATTGTGTACTGTTACCTCGTTCTATTACAAATTATTGCATCCTCTGAACCCATAAATCCCAACTTATGATAATGTATTAAATATACAACGTAATAATTTTTAATATATTAGGCCAAATATAGTTGATCTTGTATAGATGTTTGGAAGGTAAGTATTGTTAAGAGTGTAAGCTTACAGAGAAGTTTAATCGGAAGACGCACTTTCATGGATAATTTGGCACCGTCACATCTCGAAATTCATGTTTGATCTCTATTTCGAAATAACACACTACACCAAAATGGTCAAATTGGCACCCTTCAACCAGCCAGCCTTGTCACGGTCATTGACCGTGACAAAAAAATAAGCATTTTTTTATCACGATCAATGGTCGTGACAATATCTTGTCACGGACAATAACCGTGACAAGTATATGACAACTCTACTTGTCACGGACTTGTCACGGTTATTTACCGTGACAAAACTTATAAACTTGTCACCCTAAATGACCGTGACAATTCTGTTAGTAAAAAAACCCTCCCTCTTCTTTTTTCCATTGATTCTCATTCCCTCCTTTTCTCTCTCTCTCTAGTGACTGCACACACTCTCTCTACACCTTTCGTACGTTTTCTCTCTCTATTTCTCCTCCATTTATGTATATGTGTATGTATATGTGCGTATGTGTATATATGTGTGTGTAAATGTGCGTGTGTATGTGTGTGGTGTCTATATGCATGTGTGTATAGAGGGGAGGGGGCAGGGCTAGGGGGAGGGGAGGGGGTGTTTGTGCGTGTGGGTATATATATATGTGTGTGTGTGTTTGTGTGTGTATATATGCATGTGCATGTGTATATGTGCATGTGTGTATGTGCGTGTGTGTGTGTGTGTGCACGTGTGGTGGCCAGCGGCAGTGGGGGGGGGGGGGGGGGCAGGGGTAGGGAGAGGGGGGTGGGGCTGTGTGTGTATATGTGGGTGTGTGTTTCTTTTTTAATTAATTTTTATTGGTTTATTAGATATTGCCCCTCATATTGTAGTCTCCGTTGTAAAAGAATTGATTGATATAATATTGATTGGTTGTTAAGTTTTTTGCAAATTAATAATTAGTGCCCCTTTCATATGCAAGTAGGATTGCCCCTCATTGTAAATTAGTAAATTAATAATTGTATAATTTAATTGATGGAAATAATTAATTGAGTAGATAAATTAGAATGAGTATGAGATACACATTTGTTGTTCCCATTGCGGTTGGATTATAGTGAATCGATACTGGTTTGGTTAATTTTAAAAGTGACATGTCCACTGCATTATTGTCCATATGGGGGTGGGATTTTTCAACTTTTTTTGAAAATTACTTTGTATAACGTACAATATATATATATATATATATATATATATATATATATATATATATATATATATATATAGTATGATAATTAAATTAAACAAACTTGAAATTACATATAGTGCGCATAGATACTAGCCTTCTAGTTCTTATGCGTACGCATTCAATAGCCCTTAGACCCGTTCGAGAGTCATTACCCCTATAATGAGATCTCTCGAATTGTCCGATTTGGACAGTTTGGGACTGCATAATTTCTGTATAATAATATTCTTAGTGGCTTAAATTTGTTACTTTTGGAGAAGTTCTGCAATCATATCCTAATGTTCTCTGGGTACATACTAGATTGACAAGTGTGACTGTTATTTCAATTGATCAATTGAAATAACACTCACACTTGCCAATCTACGTTGTGTACTTGGAGAACTACGAGGATATGCTGCTGAATATTTCTCAAATCGTAACAATGTGCGTGAGCTATTAAGTATATTACATAAATATGCGGTCTTAAATGGGATAGGACCACTTACCCTTTAGAGGAGATGGAGGAAATAGGAATTTCTATTATAAATTTAATTTGAATTTGAAATTTAAAAATAGAATATAAATAAGACATAATTAAATGAAACATACTAAAAATATAAGTGTTGTTTAGACTAATCCATGAATATGCGCTTTTTACCTTTCATATGTGATTAATTATGGTAGCTGTGATGGGATAGACGAAATACAAAGAGTGGATGGGTGAGACAAATAGAATGGGGGATGTGTTTCGCAGCGGTGCTAATGAATTTGTGAAATACACAAAGAGATGTCATAATGATGAAGATTTTCCGTGTCCCTGTGCTAGGTGTAAGAATGGTAAGGTGTTTGAGTGGAAAATAGTTGAACTACATTTGTTAAGATCGAGTATTCAATATACTTCTCGATTTTAGATTTTTCACCATGAATTGAAAGTTCCTTTAGTCCCCGAACAACATTCCCAACAACCTTCAACAAGTAGGATAGATGTAGAAGGGGACGACGTAGATCATAATATGTTAGAGGATTTAGTTGGTGGTGTGTATAGAGTTTATGAAGCAGAGGAGAATGAGGTTACTGATGATGTATAAGGTTCAAGTGCTGGTGAAGATATCATGATAAACCTTGACGATGATTACCAAAGTTTAAAATTTAAGGTGACTTAACCGTTATAGTCTGGTTGTGAGAAAGATCAAACAACTTTACATTCCATAGTTGGTTTGCAAAGTTTGAAGACACAGTACGGTTTGTCTGGCCATAGCATGACATGAATTCTGAAATGGGTGAAGGGCTTACTACCCAAGGAGAATACGGTTCTAAATAGCTATCATGTTATGAAGAATAGTTTGAAATTTTTGGGAATGAAGTACAAATTGATTCATGCTTGTGTGTATGACTTCATACTATACCGAAAGGAGAATGAAAATATCGATCATTTTCCGGTATGCGATGAACCTAGATATGTCCAATCTAGTGGAAAGGAAGGCACAAGCTCAAAACTACCAGAAAAAGTGTTGAAATATTTTTCCGTTGGTCCTAGATTAAAGTGATTTTTCACAGTACCATGGATAGCGGAGTCAATGACTTGGCATGCTAGGGCAGAAGTAAGTGGTAATATCATGCGTCATCCTATTGATTCTACAACTTGGAGGAGGATGAATTATGAGTATCCTGATTGTACTCGAGAACAATGAAACACTTATTTGGCTATATCAACAGATGATTTCAATCCATTTGGAAATCTAAGAACCTATCAGAGTGTATGGCCAGTGATCATAGCCCCACTCAACCTCCCTCTTCACAGTAGATGAGACCTAAATTTTCGATGACGTCTTTGTTGATACCTGGGCCAAAGGCACCAAGTGATGACATGGACGTCTACCTGGCTCCTTTGGTAGAAGAATTAAAAGACTTGTGGGAAGAGGGTGAGAAATCATTTGACTCTTTTAGAAAAAGAAGAGTTTACGCTGAAAGGTATGTTGATGTGGGTAATTCATAACTTTCCAGCTTATGGGACATTATCCGGTTGTGTAGTACATGGTTATTTGGGGTGTCGTATTTATGGATAGGATATTGAATCTCTTCGCCTATCCTTTAGCTCAAAAAATGTATACCATTGAAATAGGATGTTTTTACACCCGACTCATCGTTTCTAATTTGAGAAAGGTTCCAATTTTTTATTGGGCGGGGTTGAACATTGGCTACCGCCGAGACAACTTTCGAGGTCAAAAATTGAAAGTAAATCTTCTGAATGTGGCCCTAATATGCAATGTAAGAATCCCAAATTTAAGAATGTAAAGCATAAGAAGATCCCAATTAAGACTGAAACTTGGATAAGAAAGACATGGTCTAGGATGTCAATTTTATTTGACTTTCCTTATTGGAAGAATAACTCGATGCCCCATGTATTGGATGTGATGCATGTAGAGAAGAACTTCGTTGAACATATTATGGGCACTTGCCTTGGTGGGATTCATTCGAAGGATGGAGAAAATGCACGAAAAGAGCTTAAATCGTCGAAATTTAAGCCACAATTATGGTTGAAAGAAGATAGTAGGGGAAGGACAATAATTCCCCCTGGTGCATTTAATTTGACGAGTGGGGAAAGGAAGGTGCTTTTAGACACAATATATAATTTGAAGTGCCCATCTAATTTTTCTTCGAACTTGCAAAGGATTCTGAATTATACTACTCATGATTTACATAAGTGTAAGTCCCACGATTGGCATGTGATCATGCAATTGGTTCCTCTATTGTTTAAGCATTGTTTCTCCAATCACAAGGATTTACGTAGGGCTATTATATAAATTAGTATTACCTTCTCACTCTTGTGTGAGAAGGTAGTCAATTGAGAACATATAGTGGCCGTAAAATTGGCGGTGACCGAAGCGATTTGTGTGTTGGAGAAGTACTTTCCCCCAGCATTCTTTGACATAAGTGTTCACTTGTTGGTACACCTATGTGACGAGGAACTTCTTTGTGGTCCAGTTAGATATCGGTGGATGTATCCATTTGAAAGATTGATGAAATTTTTTAAAGATTACGTCAAGAATACGCGATACATTGCAGGATCAATTGCCGAGAAATACATCACCGTGGAGTCATCAATATATACTTGGGAATATATGCCTGACTCGACCAGCGTTGATGACACTGATGAGTTCGTCGATGATGGTGGTCATGTGATGGGAAAATGAGTGAAATTAATAAGTTTACAACATGAACAAGTAACTCGTTATCTATTGGACACACATGAAGATGTCGAAGAATGGAAAAAGTAAGTTTAAATTATTTTAATGTTTAACATTGTTTTAGAATATTTTAGATTATTTTATACATGATTAATTTTGTAATATGCAGAAAATATGAAGCCCGTGAGAACAATAAAAGACGAAAAACAATGGTACAATCAGACAATGAATTTAGGTTATGGTTGTCACAAGAGGTAATTATAATAAAAATAACATTACATTACACTCAAACTTTACAACCCATCTGTTGATGTAAAAAACTAGATTACTCTAATTATTTAATCACAGATAAATAAATAAGACAAAAGATTTTAAAGTGGTTCAGCCTTATATGAATGGCCTACGTCCACTGTTATGTTATTGCTGAGTGTTTGGGAATTCTCGATTACAAGTGCTATCAAGAAATTCCCGTCCCCTTTGAATGAGGATGATACAAGGTATTTATAGCCCTTAGGCTGTACATGAAAGGGTGTTACATTAAATGATACACATATGAAAGGGTAATTCATCTAATGTTCTTCAAACGTGCGCGTCAAGATGATAAGCATTCAATGAATAGTTGAACTGTTGATTATCTGGCAATTAATGCTATGGTCGAGGTGCAGCTCGAACCGCCTTAGTTGCTCGTCGTCCAAAAGTTCCTCGGAGCATTGGAGTTCCTCGGAGGATAAGAGTTCCTCGGAGGGTTGGTGTTCCTCGGAGTGAGTATGTTGGTCGGGGAAACAATCTTCCTCGTTGCTATTGTGCCATGTATATTTACACATGTCTTCTTATTATTCGTCCACATCAGCATACTAATTTTGTGTCAACAGAAGCCCCCAATGTTTCATATTTCAAACTTTGATGAGTATGGAACATTCTTTCTCGGTATATGGCGATATTAAATGACCTTCCTGGGTTTTAGGAGCCTTTTCTTCGTATTTAAATTTCCTTTCAAATTCGCAGAATCCGCCTTTTTGCATTTTTATAGGAGCTTCGATCTTCGTGCCCTTTTCGTCCTTTTAGCCGCCGGTAGCGTAATATTTCTTTTTTGTAATCATTTCTTTCGCCATTTCCCAAGGCAAGGTATTTAAACTTCCTAATCAATCATACCGTCCTCTACCTTTTCCAATTTTCTTGCTTTCGAATTCTCCATAGCTTTCCTTTCTCTTGTGCATTCATCCTTGTTTTCGTTCGTTGTCAACAGATCTCCATTCTTCCTGTAAGATCTTCTTCTTTCTCCTTTTATTCACCATGGTTTATATTATTGAATCTATTGAAAAATTCCATTCCGATTATTCCATTCCGTCTTGGGTAACTTTGGAGAATCTTCTTGAGCCCTTTGACTATTTTCATTTGGCTGAAGGACATTGTCACACCCCAAACCCAATATCCATACTAATCATTTGTTATTAGAATAATTGAACCATAATCTCAATTCCATTGAAAACTTAACTCATTTATCAATGTTTTTCTGCATAATGAACATAATATTGTTTTTGTGCCATAACGAAGTCAACATCAGAGTCATAATTAAGAGGACATACAATACTGTGATTAACTATGATCCACGCAATTCATACTAAATCAACATATACAATGTGTGAGTAAATTAAATCTTCAGTGTGACAATGATAAAATCTCCATACTTAAACCCCATCTCTTCTAACGGTGCAACTCTCAAATTTACCAGTCATATATTATCCTAGCTGGCAGCGTACCAAACTGAAATTGTTATAATATAAACCATAAGCATTAAGCTTAGTGAGGTACTCCTTCCCTGCAATAGAATAACAATTCTATATTGAATATGTGAATATAAAATTTGAACAATCCTGCCCATTGGCAATAACAAATCATGGATCATAAGATCCAAATAATTCTTCCCGTTGGCAATAACAAATCCTGGATCGTAAGATCCAAATAATTCTGCCCGTTGGCAATAACAAATCCTGGATCATAAGATCCAAACAATTCTGCCCATTGGCAATAACAAATCTTGGATCATAAGATCCAAATAATTCTGCCCATTGGCAATAACAAATCCTGGATATTTGAATATCCAAATAATTCTGCCCATTGGCAATAACAAATCCTAGATATTTGAATATCCAAACAAATCCTGAATACCGAAGTATTCAAACCAATCCTGGATCATGAGACCCAAACAAATCCTGGATATTTTAATATCCAAACAAATCCTGAATACCGAAGTATTCAAACCAATCCTGGATCATGAGGCCCAAACAAATCCTGGATATTTTAATATCCAAACAAATCCTGAATACCGAAGTATTCAAACAAATCCGCTCTTAGAGCTATATTCATATTTATATATGAAACAAATCATAAGTACACTCACCATGACAGTTTAACTGGCTTTTCCCTTGCCTTTATCCTGTACTTGTTCAATCAGCTCTTCTTCCCTTCCTATCATTCTTACAATATTAGTGTCATCATAAGAATATTAATAGTCCAAATAATAACTTCAATCATAACTCAATTCATAAACATCAAATTATTCAATTCAAATCATTCATTAAAATGAAGTCCCATCTAGACTCAGCTTCTGTTATCTAACATATTCAAATTACAGCCCAAACCCTTTTTACCTATTCTTGGTAATCCAATACTTATTATATCATGTTTCCAAAACAAAAGACGGCACATCATTCCGAGTTTCCTAGAGCAAAATAAGACTATTTCTTTATTACATAGCAAATCTTCCCTATAGGCTCTTTTATCGTTCATTCAACTTCCAGGAATTTCCATAATTTTTCTACATCATAAATTTATATGATATTCAACCCAACATTAGTAAACATATTTAACAATACAAGATTAAAATTTCTTAATTTTCAGAGTTTATTTTCTATGTCAAGCAAAACATCGAACACATGGTAGGCATACTTTCACCCTTAGGGCAGATTTCATACCTGAATTTCAAACTCTCACCAAGGACTCATTTCTTGGTATTTTCCCATGATTTTAGGATATGTCATACATATGTAAGTCAAGGTTAATCTCCAGTTGGAATCAATCCATTCCAGTAAGCATAGAGAAATATATGGAAGTTTGAATAAACAAGGTTCTTAAACAAAACAATCTCAAGGGTTTACACATTCAAGTTTACTTAAACTTTCATCTATCCATAAGTACATATGAAGACATGGAATTTCAATAAAAAAAATGATTATTTCAATCATTTAAATAAGTAATAAAAAAAATAAACAAGATTTATGGATGGAAATACCTTAGGGGCTTTTACGTAATTTTTCTATGAATTTTTCTTCAATTTGTCCTCACACTTTCTTCCTAACTTCCTACTTCTCTTTCCTTAAGCTTAAAATCTCTCATGGCTGCATTTTGGCTGAATAAAGAGGTAATTCTAAGGGTTTAAGGTCGGCCAAAGCCACCACCCTTCCCAACCAATGAGAATAAAACATTTGTTGCCATAATAAGACAAAATACTACTTAACGGATGGACTATTTTGCCCTTGTTTCGTAATTTTGGTATAACTTCTCACTCGAACCTCCGTTTCACACACCGTTTGTTTTGTTATGACCATAACTCACTTTTCTACATCTATGTAGTTTTCACCACAAGTCAATTGTTATGTCATAAAGGTCAAAACTAGCCTTAAACATGAACATTCCTACCGAGACCTTCAAAATTTTGTATCTGTAACTAATTCGACATTTTATGCTTTTTGAAGGTAGGATTAGACTAAACATAATAAACTAACATCACATGTATTAATAACACATTAATCATATCACATAAGCTAGGCATTATTTAAGCATAATTAATCATAATTATATTCAGGTTGTCACAGACATTGGTTCCCCAGCCTCTTTATTGCTGAGTGTGGATTTTCTTTTCCACCTAACCCTTTATGCTTAGAATTTTGTCAACATTTCGATGTTGTTCCTGCAAAATTAGCCCCCAATACATGGAGAATAGTTAATGAGGTGCATAAGTTAAATCAAACTCATGGAACTCGTATAGGAATTTCTGAGATTATGTATTTCTATCGATGGGCTATTTTAGATAATGTTTATTGTTTAAAAACCAGATTTTTGAATAGGGCTTTAGTAGTCAACCTCCCTGATGCTAACAAGGATTATTTTGAACATGGATTAGTTTTCAAAAATTGGCAACATGCTTCTTCAGTCGGAGACGACGTGTATGAAGGTCCCAAATGCCCCCCATATGTCAATGGGATAGGTTATTTTCATTTTATTTTATTTTTGAAATTATGATTTCATCATGTTTGAATAAATGCATGATTGACATTTCAATTTATTTTTGTTTGCAGTTGACAGCAAGAGAAAAACTCCCAAAGAATCAGAAGTTTATATAAGGCAATTGAAACATATCTGGAGTTTGCATCAGAAAGTTGCAGACGAGCACATCAGTTCTGCTTCATACTTGTTGCAGTATAGGAGCTATACGTCGTCCTTTACTGCTCGTCTTGTGGTCAGCATCAGTGATCCAGTGCAAATTCTTGAAGACTCTGATCCAGAATCTCATATTCCTTTGAGCCAAAAAATGGGCAAGAGAAGAGTTCCCGCTCTCTTCGAGGAGACTTCCTCTGCTGGAGATGGGAAGAAAAATAAGGTTGATGTCCAAAAAGGGACAAAGAATAAAGATGCCACCCCTCCTGTTGCTTCTCAAAAGGCTGTCGAGAAGCCCCCAGTGGCTCCTGTGCAGAAGGATGCACCTGTTGAAGTAATCACTATCTCACCGACCAAAAGTTCTTCTTTGGTTGAGTTTGTTGAAAAGGCACCGAGGAGATTGAGGAAATACTCCTCGATCAGTATTTCTGGAGCCATTCCCCAGCTCCCAGCTGGTGGAGATGGTGTTCCAATCACTGTTCCTTCGAGCTCTACGATGAGCTTGGCAAAGTTTTCGCCCATTCCCGAGGTGCAAGGTACTGAAGAAGACCTTACTCGGGATATGGTTACTTCTCTGGCTGCTCGTCATCTTGCTTCAGTAAGTATCTCTACTCCGAGTTTTTCATATTTTCCTTTGTTATTTCCCATATTTGTTTCTGATGTCATTTCCCTTTTCTGATTACAGTTGACGAGTTGTTTTAATATAATCCTTAAAAAGGATGAAGCGATCAAAGCTTCTTGCTCCTCGTCCACTGTGGAAGGAGCACTGGAGAAAGCTATCAAATCTGTGAGTGAATCCCTTCAGAAGTATGGCGAGGATAAAATTGAATGGGAGAAGAAGTTGGCTGCGTCTGATGTAGAGAAGGTACAACTGGGTAATAAGGTGAAGGACTTGGAGAGAGAGAATAAAGACTATGCCGAGAAACTTTCAGGCTTTGGGGAGCTTGAGAATAAATTGAAATCAGCTGAAGAAGAGCTGACCCTCCTGCGAGAAGTAAATCGTCAGAAGGAGGAGGTGGAGACCAAATTGAAGGCCACCGAGAATCTTATGTTCGAGAAGCTCTCCTCGGAAAAAATGAAAAGAAAAACAGCTGTGAAGAAGTCCTTTCGAACTGGTTGGGACAAAGGATGGGACAGGGGGTAGCAGCGATGATGACCCAGGTGAATTATGGAAGTTTGAAATACTTCCATGATGGTTGGGTTGCTGCCTTACAGGAACTGAAGGTGAGCGAGGACTCCGAGCTATTTCAACAACATCTCCCTAGTCCTCCTCCAGTTATTCAAGATGAGGATGAAGACGAAGATGCATCTGAGGAATCCTCAATGACTGTGGGTGATCAAGTCCTTATTCCACAACCCAACCAGACGGCCACCGAGGATATTTCATCCTTGCCTGGTCCTCCAAAACAAGTCCCAACTTCTACTAATCAGATCATTGTTCCTACCGAGCAACCAAGCTCCTCGTCCCAGCCTCCCGAGAAAGTCTTGGGAGACAAGGAAATTGTGTGAAGTTGTTTGGTACTCTCTTGCTATTTTTCTTTTACTTATCCTCTGTATTCCAAACGATGTAATCTTGTTGATGATGTAATAAAATCACATCTTTTTGTTCCTCTACATTATTGATGCTCTGTCTATTTTTATTTATTAACTCTTGCCTTCTCCTCTTTATTAGTTTATGGCTAGAATGGAACTGCTATCTGCCCATGATACAAAGCTGATGCAGCAATGCTGTGAATATTATAAGGCTGGTCACACAGATTTGAGCATATTAGAAATTGCTGACAACCTTGGCCATGATGCTTCAGAACAAACAATTGAGGCTTATCAGTACCTGAAGGATTTACTTGACCGAGCTGTGGCCAACAACGTGGCCTACTATGACTTGATCGAGGAGCTTCATTGTACTTTAGAAGATCTTTAGAATCAGCACAATGAATCGAATGCCCTGTTGCATGAGGGGTATGAGGATAGGTATTAATAGCTTTCTTCCGAGACAGGCCACAAAAAGATCATTGATGGGTACAATGTCAGGGAGAGGACCCTGAAAGGTGAAGTTGAGACCTGCAGACAGATCACCGAGCTGCTGGAACAAGAGAACAATAATTTGCAGAAAGAGTTAGCACAGTATAAGTCTGCAGCTTCATCTTCCACTGCCTTGGTACCAGTCTCCGACGAAGGGTTCTCATTCTTAGAGGTTGAGAATGCCAAATTAAGGCAAGAATTGGATACTTTAAGAAGGTCTGGTATTTCTGCTACTGCTCGGGGACGAGGAAGAGGTTCTCATGGGCGAGGAAGAGCTGCTTAGGATGTTAACGAGGAACGAAGCACTCTAGCTACTCGGGGTTGATCAATAACTCCTCGTAGTATTGAAGAAGCTCATACTCTGTCAACATTGGAAAATCAAGCGTACCAATTGAACGCAAAAGATCGGGCTTTATCTGAAATGTCCAAGAAAATCCTGACTTTGGAAGATCAACTTACTGCGACGAAGTCTGCTTTACATACCAAGGACCTTTTCACCAAAAACCTTCATGAACAATTGGATAGATTAACCTTCCAATTCCATAAACAGCCCAGGGAATTTTGGATGGCTGGATACAACGAAGCTTTAGTTCATTTAGATGCTCGTATCCTGAATGCCAATAATGAGGGTTATAAATAAGGCTGGCTGAATGCCTTATGTGTATTAAAGCTCGAGCAAGGACATTTTTTGTGGTATTACTACGAGCCTGGAGTGCTTGACTTGCCTGTGCTACCTTTCAAGTTGGACATGGAATGGATACCAGCTCGCGCCATTCCTGGGAGCTTGATTGCGAATTATCTTTGTGACTATAACCTTCATTCTCAAATTGACGTATCTCGTCCCGAGCACCTCTTGGATACTCCTTCAGTAATGAATGTCAGAATGTTGAAGGAATAGAATTTTATCAATTCTCCTCAAACATTTAATGATCCTCCTGCTGGCGAGGAACCTATATCGAAGGCTGAAGGGAAAAAACCAATAGAATAGAATTTTCAATGTAATAGTTAGCACACATATGTAACTTGTAATTTATTTTGAATTTTAATGAAAGACTTTCATTTTCTGTTTGCAAATCTGTATTGCTATTATCTTGTTCCTGTTAAACACTTTATATTTGTGCTTGCATAACAATATTGTATGGTTCATCGACCAAAACAAAGTATCAGAAATGTTGCTCGATCACTTAATAATAAAGTAATGAGTAAAATAACTGCTTTAAAACTTTTCTAAACAACCAAAGTTGTTAAATTTTGCTTGTCGACCAATTATGATTAGTGGGTTTTTATCCCCGACCAGCTATACTTGGTAAATTTTGTCTTTTTCAATAAATGTGCCCGACCAACCAAGGTCAAAGATTTTTCCTCATCGACCAACCACAGTTAGTGGGTTTTTATCCCCGACCAACTATACTTGGTTCAGTTTGGAATATTTGTTTTTCGATGAACTTATTGTATTTTTCTGCAATAATCTTGCCTCCTGACCAACATAAATTGGCATTTTGAGAGCATATTCGTTTCTTAATCAACCTAGAATGGCGTTTTAAGAATGTTGTTCTTGCCCTATTACCAATTGAAGTTGGTTGTGGGTCCAAACTGTTAGGTTCTTTAGAACTATCTTGTCCAGAAGCTCTTTTACCAACCGAAGTTGATCACGCAAGTGTACGCCTCCTAACCAAAGGAGTATAATTTTTTCTCGCTATTTTACCAACCGAAGTTGATCACGCTCGAACTATCAGGTTCTTTAGAACTATCTTGTCCACAAGCTCTTTTACCAACCAAAGTTGATCACGCAAGTGTACGCCTCCTAACCAAAGGAGTATAATTTGTTCTCGTTATTTTACCAACCGAATTTGATCACGCTCGAACTATCAGGTTCTTTCGAACTATCTTGTCCACAAGCTCTTTTACCAACCGAAGTTGATCACGCAAGTGTACCCCTCCTAACCAAAGGAGTATAATTTGTTCTCGCTATTTTACCAACTGAAGTTGATCACGCTCGAACTATCAGGTTCTTTCGAACTATCTTGTCCACAAGCTCTTTTACCAACCAAAGTTGATTACGCAAGTGTACGCCTCCTAACCAAAGGAGTATAACTTGTTCTCGCTATTTTACCAACTGAAGTTGATCACGCTCGAACTATCAGTGTAGTGTATCACACTAGTATTCCCCGAAAAACTTGTAACAAAAGGAAGAAGATGGTGAAACATCATTGTTTTATTCATAATGAAGGAACTACTTTACATTTTACATTACTGATAATACTTGCGTAGGAGTTCAGCATTCCATGCATTCTTAAATTCCTCTCCTTCTAGAGTTGCTATTCTGTAAGTTCATGGTCGAACAACTTATGTAACTCGGTAAGGTCCATGCCAGTTTGCTTCCAACTTATTGTGCTTCTGAATGACCTTCTTTAGCACATAATCCCCTTCTTTTAAGTCACATTTCTTCACCCTCTTGTTGTAGAACAGAGATGTGCATTGTTGGTAAGCAGCATTCCTAATGGCTTCCTCTTCTCTAACCTCCTCGAGCATATCCAAATACAGTCTTCTCATTAAGTCGCTGACTGGGGAATTGAAATTCAGCACTCTGTGTGTTGGAAGACCCAACTTGGCAGGTATTACTGCCTCACTTCCAAATGCTAGCATATATGGGGATTCTCCCGTTGCTGCTCGGGGAGTTGTTCGGTAAGCCCACAAGACTGACTGTAGCTCATTAATCCAATTAGCTTTAGCTTCACTTAGCCTCTTCTTCAAACCATTTAGTAGTGTTCTGTTCGTCACCTCAGTCTGCCCATTGCTTTGAGGATGACCTGGTGCGAAATGGGTCTTCAGGATGATTGATTGTGGACAATAGGCAGCAAACTCCTCGTTGTCGAATTGTGTTCCATGGTCTGTGATGAAGGCATGAGGGAGACCATATCGACAGATGATATTCTTCCAGGCAAATTGGTATACTTTCTCGTATGTCATATCAATAAGCGGCTCAGCTTCTACCCACTTGGTAAAATAATCCACTGCAACAACGAGGTACTCGAATCTTCCTCGGGTCGTTGGAAATGGTCCAACCAAATATATTCCCCACATGGAGAATGGCCAAGGGGAAGTTATGGGTGTCAACAATGATTGTGGAGTTCGTCGGATGGAGGAAAAGCATTGACACTTATAACATTTCTTGGCATAGGCTATACAATCAGCCCTCATCGTCGGCCAGTAGTACCCTTGCGTCATCACTCTTTGCAAAAGTGTCCGACCTGCTACATGAGCTCCACAGGACCCTTCATGTATCTCTTTAATTAACTCGTTCACCTCGGATGGATGTACACATCTTTGTAGTCCTGCCATAATTAATCTTCTATATAAAACACCATTAGTTAGTGCATACCGAGCAGCTTTATACTTCAATTTCTTGGCAGCGAGTTTGTCATCTGGTAATTCTCCATCCTCAATATATGCCCTGATGGGATCCATCCAAGATGGCCCTAAATCAAGGGTAATAATATTCATCGTCAGGTCTTTATCAATGCTCCGTCTTTCTAATATTTCAATTGGTATCGTTCTTCGCAGCTCGGTGCGAGTAGCTGATGCTAGTCGGGCCAATGCGTCTGCTTGTGCATTTTCTATTCTTGGTATTCTGATCAACTGAATGGAATCAAATTCCGCCAGTAACTCCATCACCTTGGTATAATACGTGTCCATTAAATCTCCTTTAACTGCATATATTCCCAACATCTGATTCACAATTAACTGAGAATCACTGAATACCATTAGTTGTTGTGCTTCCATAATCTTTGCTAAATTAAGACCTGCTATCATGGCCTCATACTCAGCCTCATTATTGGAGGCTTTGAATTGGAATCGCAGGGCATATTCCATGTCAATCTCGTCTGGGGTTTTCAAAACAATTCCTGCTCCACAACCTGTTGTGCAAGATGACCCATCCACATATAATCTCCACGTAGGTATCTCATCTTCAAATTTCTTATCTAACAAAGTTCCTCGATGAAATATGTGTTGTTTCCTTTCAACTTCCTCTGATATTTTTCGCTCTTCGTCGACCATCTCTTCTCGCCCTTTTACCAACCGGAGTTGGTCTAAGTTTGAATTCGATGATCTTTCTACATCCACAAGTCCTTTTACCAATCGGAGTTGGTCTGGACTTATGTCTGTTGGTCCTGTAACATCCACAGGCTGGTCTGCGAGTATCTTTTGTTCCTCGGGAGTATCGGGGTACGTAAACTCTTCTATAAAATCTGCAATAGCTTGCCCTTTTAATGACGATCTGGGTTCATACAGAATATCATATTCACCAAGCTCTATAGCCCAGTACATCAGTCTCCCCGATTTCTCTGGCTTATGAAGGGCTTGTCTTAGTGGCATGTCGGTATACACGATGATGGTATGGGCCTGGAAATATGTCCTCATTCTTCTACTTGCTTCAATTAACGCCAATGCCAATTTTTCTAGCTTTGGGTACCTGATCTCTGCACCTCGGAAAGCCTTACTTGTGTTATAAATTGGCTTTTGGATTCCATTCTCCAATCTGATCAATGCCGAGCTGACCGCATTCTCCGATACTGCTAGGTATAAGTACAACTTTTCTCCCATTACTAGCCTGGACAACAGTGGAGGTGCTCCCAAGTATTTCTTCAAATCTTGAAAGGCTTTTTCACATTCTTCATTCCACTCGAAAGTTTTTCGAAGTGTTTTGAAGAATGGTAAGCATCTATCAGTTGCTTGGGATACAAATCTGTTGAGCGCTGCAACTCGTCCTGTAAGACTCTGTACTTCTTTCTTCGTCGTTGGATATCGCAACCCTAAAAGAGATTTGATCTTTTCTAGATTCGCCTCAATGCCTCGTTGGTTGAAGATGTATCCGAGGAACATTCCTTCTCGTACTCCAAATGTGCACTTCGTCGGATTGAGCTTCATTTGATATTTATCCAGTTGACCAAAAGTCTAGCTTAAATCAACTAGATGATCAACAGCTTTCTTGCTTTTTGTCAGCATGTCGTCGACATAGACTTCCATATTACAACTGATTTGTTCGGTAAAAACCTTGTTCATCAGCCGCTGGTATGTCGCTCCTTCATTTTTCAAACCAAAAGGCATAACATTATAATAATAAGTTCCCCTAGGGGTGATAAAAGAAGTACTTTCCCTGTCTTCAGGTTTCATTTTGATTTGGTTGTAGCCAGAGTAAGCATCCATGAAACTGAGTAGCCCATGCCCCGAGGTAGCATCCACTAGTTGGTCAATTCTGGGCATTGGGAAGTGACCCTTTGGGCAAGCCTTGTTGAGATCAGTGAAATCAACACACATTCTCCATTTATTTTTTTTCTTCTTTATCATCACCACATTTGCCAACCAGTCTGGATACTTCACATCTTCAATTAATTGGGCTTTCTGGAGCTTGTCGACCTCCTCTTGAATAGCTTGATTCTTCTCGGGGATAAATACCCTTCTTCTCTGCTTTACAGGCTTGATCTCCTTATTCACATCGAGCTCATGACATAAGAAGTTTGGATCTATTCCTGGCATGTCTTCATGACTCCACACAAAAGTTTTCTTTCTGTTTCTCAAGAAAGTTATCAATTCCTGTTTTATTGAAGCATCCAACGATGAACCTATCTGGGTTACTCGTTCAGGATGCTCGTCGTCCAGAATAACATTTTTTGTAGATTCCACCACCTGTCCTTTTACAAGTTGGGATTCATCTCTGGGATCAAGCGTTTCAATTTCTGTACCTTGCTCTACTTGGTAAGTAGTAGTCTTTTTCTTTGATTCTTCAAACTCTTCTTGTTCGGCAGATGAATAATGGCATTCCCGAGATATTTTTGGTCACCTTTCACAACTCCAACTCCGAAATTTGTTGGGAATTTTAAGAACTGATGTACTGTAGATGGAACTACTTCGAACATCTTTAAACCAACTCTTCCCATGATGATGTTGTAGGCTGACTGCACATTCTTATCCATCACAAAGAAGCGTATTCTCTCTATTCGACAAGCAGGCCAAGTTCCAATGAATATATCCAACTTGATCGTTCCAAATGGAAAAACTTTCTCGCCAGCAAAACCTAGAAGGGGTCTGTGATAAGGTTCCAATTGAGATAATTTCAAATTTAAGCTATCAAAGCAAGAGTAGTATATGATGTCTGCCGAACTACCATTATCTACCAGAACCCTTGAAATCACTACCTCTTTCATCCTCATTTTGATCACCAAAGGATCGTCGTGAGGATAAAGAACACCTTCCAGATCGTTTTTCGAAAAACCAATGACGAGCTTATCTTTGTTTACTTCCTCGGGCGATCTTCCTCCGCCAAATTTATTCGCTGAATGTATGAGCAAGCTTGGGCCTCTCCGAGGTAAGCCTTTCTTTCTGCAGTAAGGGTCTCCTCCTGCATCTCCTCATGTAATGACATTACAATCAAATGACCCAAAACGTATAGAAAATACCTCTCGTTCTGCATGCCTTGGTTTCTTGGGAAGGTCGGGATCATCATCTGGATCATCTTCATGGTTTCTCTTCTTTTTCTCCTCTGCTCGACGAGGAGATCTAGACCTCTCTCTAGCTCGGTCGTTATTTTTTCTTTCACCTCCCCGATCAACATATTTTGCTAGCTTTCCTCTTCGGATGAGTGTTTCAATCTCGTTCTGAAGAGCTATGCAATTTTTAGTCATATGGCCATGATCTTTGTGGAATTCGTAATATTTGTCCCTGTTCCTCCCATCAGGATCTGACCTCAATATCTTTGGCCACTTTACTTCCTCGCTATTCTTGATTTCTTCCAAGCCATGATTAATACCCATTTTCAAGGGAGTATAATTATCAAATTTCTTCAGGACTTCCCATGATGACTTATTATTTCTGGAACGCTTGTCGCCACCATTACCCTTATGCTCTTTATTTTTAGACTTGTTGACGTCCACCTTGGTGTCTTTATCTATATTCTTCTTTACAGCCATAGCATCCTCGGCATTCATGATTTTGGCCGCTTTTGCCATTAACTCTGACATAGTTTTAGGTGGATCTTTCGCCAAGGTGTAATACAACTTATTAGGTAACAACCCACTCATCAAGGCGGTGATTGCTGTCTTCTCCTCGTAATCTATAACTTCTAGCTTCTCGTTATTGAAACGGGTTATGTAATCTCTAGTACTCTCACAAGATTTTTGTCTAACACTTAGCAAGTGTGCTACTCATTTTACTGGCTTTGCTCCAAAACAGAAATTGCCGATGAACAACTCAGCCAACTGAAAGAAAGTTGAAATTTTTCCCTGAGGAAGATTGTTGTACCATATCTGGGCAGCTCCAGTAAGAGTTCCAGAGAACGCTCTGCATCTCATCTCGTCGGGGACAGCATAGATATCTGCGGCAGCTTGATATTGCTCTATATGAAGGACAAAATCTGTCTTTCCATCATATTTAGGGGTCACTGCTGGTGCTTTAAACCTCGACGGTGTAGGAAAATTCACAATGGCCTGGATAAAAGGTGTCCTTTGAACAAAAGTTTGTTGTAGGGGATTCTTCACCCTAGCCATTTCTCCCAATATATCCTCCAATCGCTGAAGGGACCCTTTCCACGCTTCATTTCCTTCCTCGGGCCTATTGGTTCGAGCAATGGATCGTTCTGAAGTAGCCTCTTGAGATTTATCTTGACGAGCAACTGGTCGTGATTGTGCTGATCCTTCTCTGAGATCAGATGGTTGTCGAAAACTCCTCGACATAGTCTTAGGTGGACTCCTATTCCTCCTAGGGCCTAATCGACTGAAAGGAGACACCCTACTCAGTCTTTCTAAGGCACTGGGTCTTTCTGGAGAGAGAGAGTGATACGTTGATCAGTATTTGTAGCCCTTATTGACGAAGTTCGCCCATGTTGATAAGAGAAATCATTATATTCCTCGTTGCGATATGACTCAGTACGTCTGGATCGTAAAAAAAGTAAATAAGTTTTCCTCTGACCACTTCATGTCCTGAACGTGCAGGTGCATCGCCATGAAGGGTTTGTATAAGTTGCCTCATTGTGTCTTGCATGGCGGTTTGTCCTTGAGCCAAATTCGTCATAATTCCGGCCAGATCTGGAGGTGCAGAGGGATTTGGAGGATTTCCAGCATTTCCAGCGTTTCGATTGCTAGATTCTGGACTATCCGCCATTGATGATGAATGATTTTTAGTGAAAAATGATAATAACAATCGATTCCCACAGACGGCGCCAATCTGTTGATGTAAAAAACTATATTACTCTAATTATTTAATCACAGATAAATAAATAAGACACAAGATTTTAAAGTGGTTCAGCCTTATATGAATGGCCTACGTCCACTGTTATGTTATTGTTGAGTGTTTGGGAATTCTCGATTACAAGTGCTATCAAGAAATTCCCATCCCCTTTGAATGAGGGTGATACAAGGTATTTATAGCCCTTAGGCTGTACATGAAAGGGTAATTCATTTAATGTTCTTCAAACGTGCGCGTCAAGATGATAAGCATTCAATGAATAGTTGAATTGTTGATTATCTGGCAATTAATGTTGTGGTCGAGGTGCAGCTCGAACCGCTTTAGTTGCTCGTCGTCCAAAAGTTCCTCGGATCATTGGAGTTCCTCGGAGGATAAGAGTTCCTCGGAGGGTTGGTGTTCCTCGGAGTGAGTATGTTGGTCGGGGAAACAATCTTCCTCGTTGCTATTGTGCCACGTAGATTTACACGTGTCTTCTTATTATTCGTCCACATCAGCATACTAATTTTGGTGTCAACACCATCTAATTATCTTATCTATATTCTCAGCTCTTAAAGACAGGTGATGCGACATCAAGGCTTGCTCGTCTAGCCACTGGACCCTTGTTTGTGGCACAAGAGTATAAAAATTATCGATTGAACAGTCACGTATTCAGCGTAAAAGTGTACGAGGAAAGTACAAACGTACATAACTCGGGCATTTCATACAAGGATCTTACTTTCTTTCGGGCGAGCGCAAAAGATAAAAACCTTGTTGAAGATGAAATGACTTACTATGGTGTAATTCAAAATATATTTGAATTGGATTATATAAGCTTTAAAGAGGTTGTATTTTACTGTGACTAGGTAAGAGTTGAGGATAAAAATGCTTGTAAAGTTGATCATGTCACCAATTTGATCATGGTTGACTTGTTCAAGTTGAAGATAAACGACCACGTGAGCGATGAGCCATTTCTTTGTGCATTTCAAAAGGTTAACCAAGTGTTTCACTCGGAGTATATCAACAAAAAGTCGTGGTCAATTGTCCTGCACACGCCAAAGCGTCTAAATAGTAGTGTAGATGACTTGGATGCTCCTACCGAATATAAATCCATTTTTTATGATAACACGAATTTGAAATAATTTTTCAATTTGTAATAAATATTCCAATTTGTACTTTATCAATCCATTTTTAATGTTTTTAATTGATTTGCACTATATCATTTTCACTCTTGTGTAGTGTGCGTGTGTGTGGGCAGTAGCGATGGGGTGGGGATGTTTCGAATTTTTAGTAATTGTGCATATTATAAGCTAGATGCTGTTGTTTTGGAAATCAGAATTGAGGTGTTAAACAGTAACAATTCATTTGGACTTGTAGTAATTGTACATATTTGCATGTCTTTTTCTAATTCATTTTGATTTGTAGTAATAACAACATTTTTTTACAGAAAATGTCTCCTTCAGGTATTAAGGCGAGATTATGATGATGTCGTCTGGGCTCATTGGTAGCGGAGGCGACGAGGGCTCCTCGACCCCTAGGCTCCCCAAATATGGAAAATTGGAGATGGCCATCGAGAACAAAACTGGTCTATTATTGAAATCCCTTGAGTTGGTAAAGACGATCATCAGCCCGGGATACACTAGTTGGAGGGAGGTGCCAAATGAGCTCAAGTTAGCTATTTGCGTGGCACTACATGTAATGTATTTATATTTATATTTATTGAATATTTCAATTTCAATTTCGATTCCGATTTCATTTTCAATTTCATTTTATATTTATATTTATATTTATTCGCAACTAACATTGTATTTGTTAGATATGAAAAATTCATCTTGGATCCGAAGCTACGCAATTCTGTCTTGGAGCAGTTGATGGAGAAACACAAGACGTGCAAGAAAAATATGCGGACCTGATACTTTGGAAAGACACGAGAGTCCTTTATCCGAATGCGTGAATCCGTCCCGTCGAAGGAGGCGATCTCATTGGCAAAATGGCAAAAGTTCATTGACAATGAGATCGGGGAGAGACAATTGGCATCTCGCCAATTGGGGAAGGAAAATCGGGAAAAAAATACGGGCGTGGACTACTCCGATCGAACGTCTTACGCCGAGGTGGAGCAGAGGATGACGGTAAGATTTAATTTTTCAATAACAACAGGAATATATTATTTTGCATTATTTTGCTTTCCGGGGCCGACACTAATTTTGCTTTATTTTATTTCAGGGCATAGGTAGTGGCCCTGGGGTAGGCCACATAGGCTCGATACTTATGTGACTATTAGGACGAAGAAGGGGAAGGATAAGGAGGTGTCCCCGAGCATTACAGCTGCGATTGTAAGTAATTCGACGGTTTACTTTTTATTAATTACATTATAATTTTTTTATTTACTTATTTTACTAATCATGTACTTTTTGTCGTTTCAGGCAAAGCTTAAAGAAGTGCATGAGTCGCAGTTTGATGCCGATAAGTCATCTTTTTCCACATACGCACTCAGCCAAGTGCTTGGCGCTTATCGCAAGGGAAGGACAAGGGGGGTGAGCTCGCGGGTGGAAAAATCTAGGGTCATTGGATTGGAGACGAGCGACACCGGGTTGGCTCGAACGGTGGACTCGCATGACGCGAAGCTGTCCCATTTGGAGGCGACGGTCCAAGATATGTTCTCATTCATGAAGCGTTCATTGGGCGAAAATCATAAGTGGAAAGGGAAGGAGAAAGTGGTGCAGGAGGACGAGGTGTAGGATGACGAGGATATGGACCTCGTCGCTTCATCGCCGACACGTGCAGACTTTGATGATCCACTCCCCTATTTGGCTCCCTTCGGTTGACCGATGTCGACACTTGGTTGGTCGAGCGCATTTTTACTGGGCATATTTGATGGTCAGCGGATAGGATGGGGGTTGAGGGACCCAAACACCATCCAAGGTATGCCAGTTCATGGACATTTTCTTCAAGACACCGAGTCCAAGGTGCTCATCACGCATGTGATACCAGGGAAGGAGAACTCCCCCTTGTGGTTGTGCGAATAATGCGGCCCGATGTGTATTCCTAGGTGTATCAATTCGTATATCGTATGGCCTACTCACCTCCTCAGAGCTAACCTTACACCATACATGTAGTGACATTATTTGAATTGAATTATTTTAAGTTGTTACATTGAATTCTATTTGGATTATATCGTGATGCATATTGTTTTGAATTTATATCTGCATTAACTCTATTTTATTTGGATATATATTATTTGAACAAGTACAACGTTGCTATAACAGGTACAACTATACTGTTGGGCAGTGGCAGTAGCCATACTGCCTATCAGATTTTTTTTAATTCTGTCCAGAATTGTCATGGTCATTGACCGTGAAAAGTTCGTGATAAATGAAACTAGTTACGTACTTGTCACGGTTAGTAATCGTGATAATTTTTTATTAAAAGTCACGGGTTTGTCACGGTTATAAACCGTGACAAAACTTGTCGCGATCATAGACCGTGATATGTCCATGACAAATCTAATGAAATTTTCACGGTCAATGATCGTGACACATCCGTGACAATAATAGTTATCACCCCCAGAATTGTCCTGGTCATTGACCTTGACAAGTACCACTTGTCAAGGTCAATGACCATGACAATTTGACAGATTTGATGTAGTGACATCTCGTCGATTTAGCTTCACGTGACATTAAACAATGCGTCATTCCAGCAACAAATAAATAAGATACAAAAAATTTGTTTGAATATGAAAGATTGGAGTTAAAAGGAACAAAATTTGGAGGTTCCATCCCCCGAATTGATTCTAACCACCCCCGAATCGATTCAATCTGTTACTTGACTGCTATGTGTTTGGGAGCGAATTTATTTTACCAATGATCGAATTGATTTGATAAGCTAGAGTTTGAAAATTCGCAATAAATAACAGTAGTAGATGTGAGTTTTGAGATTAAAAAGTTTATAGTTATAAATACTTATTCAATTATTTTTCATTTATTAGTTAAAATTTGAATAGTTGATCTCTTTTTCTCTTATTGTTCTTCGTCCCCACAAATACTATAATTAGGTTTATTTAATGTATTTGAAGTTCCATTCCTTTTAATATTTGATTTTGGTATGTATTTTCGAACCATTTTCTCTTAATTTTTTATACTTTCTTTATTTATTCTTTTTAGAAGTAGTAAGGGTTTGTATATATGAACCCACCATTGGGAATTGATTTTGTTATGGAATTTTCAAGAATTTCTTGGGTTAATCTGTGTTGAGATATACCACGGCGTCTTCATATATAATGGCATGCATAGTTTATTATTGAACCCCTTTTGTGTAATCACAAATATAGTAGTATTTCCATTGTCATACTTAAATTTTACATATTTTACTATTGGGCTGCAATTCATATGCTTGATAGTTTGCCTGGGTGAGTTTTAACCCTTGAAATATCTTTTATATCATGAAATCATTCATTTCAAGTATTTTCATGGTGGGAGACTATTCCTCATTTGATAGTTTTCCTTATTTGTCAATATAGAGTTTAAATTAGTGTCTTACCATAGTTGTAATTAAAAACAAACCACAATAAAGAAAATCATATTTTACACTTTTGTTTGTAACGGAATAAATAGATCAAATTCTCACACACGTTCCCTATGGTTTAGATTCCATACAAACCGCTATACTCTATACGTGGATTAAGGATAGGTTTTGTTAGGCGGTAGATCACTCGATGATAATGTCTTTACATGAATAACGTTTTATCGGCCAATTAATGAGGATATTTTTCCCAATCAAATTAAAAGGGATTTTTTTTTTGTATAATATATGACGTCCACCCAAACTCTCTCTCACTTTCTCTCTCTCTCTCTCTCTCTCTGTATATATATATATATATATATATATATATATATATATATATATATATATATATCCATCTTTATATTTTACATGTTTTTCACAAACCATCAAGTCCACTTGATCATCCAATCACACAACCATTATCCACTACCTTCGTCAATCTTTATTTACGATCTCCCATATCCTCCCCACTGCTAGCTCATATATCTTTTAAGCATCTCCCCATGTAACTCTTTATCCTTGAGATGTCGTATATATACACAATCAAATCACTTATATTTGAATCTTGAATTTTGGTGAGTGTTTAGTTTAACAAAGTGCGCAATTCAATTTTAAAGAGGATAAATCATTTGATTCGATCCTTCCATTTCAACTTTTTTTATTCCTTCTTTTAATATGTGCTTTATTAAAGAGGATAACATGAACTCTTAACTATATTTTGTTTAGATTTGTTCAATTGTAAGGTTTATGTTGAATCATCGGATTCAACCAAGTAAAAGAGAAACTAGATATGTTTATATTGTTTTATATATCTTGGGTTATTACAAAGTATTTGTAAATAGTTTTTAACCCACGCGATGCGCGGGTATATTAAATTTTTCTATAAATTTTGTTTAGTAGAAATATATTTTAAGAAATTAAATCTCATAGTCAAGGATGAAATTTTACAAATATATCTCAAGAGGAAAAGTGATATTTTTGTACTTCATATTTTCATAAATAGAAAAGTAACAATATGCTATACTACATATTTAATTATGCATCCTTTTTCTAAATATAATGTAACTAATTTATGTCTAGAGAAATAAAATAATTTTGAAGACAACTGTATATTTATAATAAATTTATTGCAAAAGTCTAAAGTTAATATCATATGATTTGTTCATTATATATATATATATATATATATATATATATATATATATATATATATATAAACTCAATTGTAAATAAACACCACTCGTAACAAATACCACCTCATGAGAATTTCGACAAATATAATATCTAAAACTAAAAACATCTTTTATTTTCATATAAATGTGCAAATGAGAACACATATGGTTATTATCTATTATTCATAAAATATTGAGTCGCAATCTCCGAAAAATCATGTTAAAACAAATCACAAACCAAAAACTTTATCATTAGACCCCAAACGTGTCATTCAATGTTAAGGAAAGTTTGCAAGGCAAAATTACAAATGAGTGAGAGAAATCCCAACTATTATAATATAATGATACTTTTTAAAATATTTGTTATATTTGTACAAAATCCTCTACAAGTAATTATAAACAAATTGATATTATAATACCCCATATTTTTCCAAAATGATTAAAATTATATATTTTTGGAATAAAATAAAAATTCATGGAAATTGAATTTAATTAGTGAATTAAATTTGTTTATTACGAACAACTATTTTATTGCTATGTCCTAATAATGTATGCTTGATTTTTGTTATGTTAATAGTTATAATGATCGTATGGGTAGTAGAAATTTATGAATGACGTGTGGCGCTAATATAAAAATATACTTGTGAATTAAAATATTTGGAACATATTTCGGGGAGTCATGTGGGCTCACTTATGTGTTTTAAACCTTTATAAATGGTCCCGGTGTATATGTAAATAAGTCGGAAGACTTTTGGGCTAGTCTCATTATGGGTTTAGACCCGTTTGGTGGTCCAAACTTTGGAAAATAAACCCAACTCGGGATTAAGGAACTAATTACCTATATTAAGAGGTTAATAAACTCGCTGGAGATTTCATCTAAGAACCCTAGCCAAAATTACTACTAGAGAGAGAGAGAGGAGAAGAATCCACAACAACAAATTGAAGAGGAATTCAGAGGGGATTTCATCAAACACATATCGAGGCAAGAATTTTCTCTCTTAATTTAAATCTTCAATGTGATTCTTAATTCATTGTGCCCCGTAAGATTTTTGGGTTTTAATTTAAAATTTGATAATTTAATGTTAGGAATTAATCATATGCATGTAGAGGATTAATTGGGATATAGGATGTTAACCCAGAAATCGAGGATAATCAAAATTTTTAAATTTGATGATAGACGCCTAGGGTTCTTGGGATAAATTTGGAGGAATCTTGGAATTACATGTAGTGTATTTTGATACATGTTTATGATCCAGTAATTTGTAACTCTGAACCCATGTCATGTGTTCCAAAATTTTATTTAATCATAGTTGATTTTGTGATAGAAAATCTGGGCTAAGGGTCTTCATATATTCATATGAATTATGGGATTTGGTGAAAGAAATTGATGTTGTCATATGAAATTCATTATTCTAAGACATGTAAGTAAGTAGTAGGGATCACGATTATAATGGATCTTAGGGAAAAATTGATAAATCCCGTAATTAAGAAAACTAACAAATTTTGGTTGGTGTGACATTCCAAATCGATTCGGTCTTGTAGTGAATCGATTCGGTCTGGTAGCGAATCCATTCGACAAAGGAACCGAATCTATTCAGGAAAGTAACTGAATCGATTCGGTCCTAGGGGCTGGTTGAGTTGGGACCACGAATAATTTCGAAGTATTTTTAGAAGTTTGTATAAGTTGGTGGGATGTTGTTTGGTTTAACGAGGAATTTATTAAAAATGAAAATATGGCACATATATTTAATTGAAAATTATATTTAAATAGATGGTTGTATAATGTTTTAAAGACTAAGGAATTATTAATTAACTAGATGGTCAATTATTAATTGATGAATATTTTTGGACATAATGTGGGATACTTTAGGTAATAATAAAGTAGTTACCTGCACATATTATATGGGAATAATAATATGTATTTATGTGTATCTGTGTGGAAGTACCAATATTCGTGGACGGTCCTTTCGGATTGTGGTTTCGCGCGTTCGAGACTGTAGCACAAGTTGCCACAGTTGGTATAGACGCCGTGTAGGTCATTTTTGGTACTACGTAGTAGCGCCATCTACGAGAGTAGGTGTTAATGCTGGGATATTTTCTCACCATAGGGTATGAGCCGTGAATTGGTGTACTGCGTAGGGACCACCCCACATATGTGTGTTTTTTATGTCTAACCTGGAAAGAGATTTATTTCGGACTTATCGATAGAGCATGTAGATACCAATGGTAGATACCTTTGAGTGTTGCATATATGAGAGGACATATACATACATACATATATATATATATAAATATATATATATATATATATATATATATATATATATATATATATATATATATATATATATATATATATATATATATATATATATATTACACAGATTAAATGAGATTGATTTATTAAATTGGTCTAAGGATGTAGATAGTAAATTATAGACCCATACTATGTTATGCATAATAGAGGTTTATGCCACCTTCATGATATATAGTTTAATATAGTCGATATCGTTGAAGCAATTCATTATAGCCAATGCATTTAATATTAAGTTGGCACAGTTGTTATACATTATTTTGGACTTGTTTGGATGCGGGTAATATCACACTTAGATGGGGGGTGAGATGTTAATCACATATAAGTGATGATGGGGGGACATTTACGTTTAATCGACTGTATTTATTGCACTTAAAATTGAATAATATAATTCTTGTACATCTAGGGATTTGACCTGAATTTAATGATTTCTCCCCCAGGTTCTCCTAGATAGGGATAGAGGAACTGTTGACGTATCCGCCTTGAGATCACTTTATCTCATCAGACTTTCAGATTTATTAACTCTGGCTTAGGTGATTTTCAGATCCATTTGCTTATTTCATTTGAGGTATTTGCATGGTCTTAAGCTCGAGATTTATTTACTTTATGTTGGTTTGAGATTTATACATTTATATTCGATTCATCATACGTTTGGTATTGGATTGGATTTTATTATTATTTGAGTCTTGATTTAAAATCGGTTATGGGCTATTAATATATGTTTTATATTATGTTGATGCTGGGAATTGTATTAATTGATAAACAAGCCCTATCTTCGGCATATCGTGTATTGTCAGCCTTTACGTGAGAAAATGGGGTTTGTTACAGTTGGTATCAGAGCTTCTAGGTTCTAGTTTCCTTAGGATATGTGTTGCGTTCATTACGTTTTACGTTGCATCATTTGACATGTAGAGCCTATGCTCCGGGTTCATTGCATTCTTGCAATTGTACTAATTTGAACCTTGTTTGCTCTCAGATGGTAAATGGATTTAAAGGTTAACCTAGACATGTAGTTGCAACTATTACTGAGGAGGAGGATCAGTCAGAGCCACATCCACAACCACAACCGCAACCACAAGCCCCACCAGCCCCATAGTTGACCACTCTGGCATAGATCGTCGCTATTATGACCTAGGCGATTTCAAATGCCATGACAACCACGCTTCATCACTTTCCACCGTTGTAGTCTTGGCAGCAGCCACCACCACCGCCATAGTAGGTGTTTGTACCAATCCATGCACGGGGGTTGATTTGGGACAGGGCGAGGGAGGCCTTCGTAAAGGGCCAATATCCAGACTTCTCCGGCATTCCAGATATCCTAGTGATAAGTGGGTGGAAGAAAGACATACAGATACACTTACAAATGGTAGAGTGAATGACAATGCAAAAGAAGGTGCTAGCTTCATTCTTTTTAGTAGGGGGTTGCGTTCTAGTGGTGGGAGTCGGTTACATCGGTTGGAATGAGGGGTAGCCGACGATTGATGAGTTTTAGGAGGGATTTGAGGGGAAGTGTTTTCCCCGATCTATGAATTTTGAGATGACAAGAAGATTTATGGAGCTGAAGTAATAGGGGCATACCGTGGCTGAGTATGAAGAGTAGTTTACAGTCCTTTCGTACTTTGCCAAGGAAGATGGACAGATTCATAACGGGGTCATCTTGGCACATTAGGAAGGATCTTTTGGGCAACCCATCCTTTACCACGTAAAATCAGTTGATGAACGATGCACTTCTCCGCTCTCAGGATCATAAGGCATTCTAGAAGAACAAGGGTGAGAAGTGACAGGGAGCCGAGTCGTCGAGCAAAAGGGGCAAGATGAGTGGGGGTAGTGGATCTGGGACCTAGAAGCTCAATGGTATTTCCACTACACCAAAATGGGTAAATTGGCACCCTTTCAGTGGCTAGCCTTGTCACAATCAATGACCATGACAAGACCGTGACAACTACACTTGTCACAGTCTTGTCATAGTCATTGACTGTGACAAACCTTATAATATTGTCACGGTCAAGGACCATGACACGTCCGTGACAAATTTCCAAAGAAAAAAACCTTTCCCCTTCTTTTTTTCCCTCGTCGATTCTTCCCTCCTTTTTTTCTCTCTCTACTTTCAGGTTACTTTCTCTCTCTCTCTCTCTCTCTCTCTCTCTCTCTCTTCCATTTATATATAGGTGTGTGTGTGTGTCTATATATGTGCATCTGTGTGTGTGTGTGGTGGGTGGGGGTGAGGAGGGGGTGGGGTAGGGTGGGGGAAGGGGGTGGGGCAAGGTGGGGGGAGGGGCAGGGATGAGGGGTTGTTTGTGTGTGTGTGTGTGGTGTGTGTGCATGTGTGTAGTGGTGTGTGTGCATGTGTGTGTGTGTGTGGTGTGGGAAGGGGGTGGGGCAGGGTGGGGGAAGGGGGTGGGGTAGGGAGGAGGGATGGGTGGGTGGGTGGTGGGGTAGGGCTAGGGGGCTACATGTGTGTGTTAATGTGCGCGGGTGTGTGTGTATGTGCGCATGTGTGTATATGTGTGTGTAGTGTGTGTGCTTGTGCGTAATGTCCCTTGTAAACGAATTGATTGGTTATTATTTATTTTAGTAAATTAATATATGATTGCCCCTCATTATAAATTAGTAAATTAATATATGATTAATTATGAAAGTAGGATTTCCCCTCACTGTAAATTAGTAAATTAATAATTGTATGCTTTAATTGTTAGTTTAATTGATGAAAATAATTAACTGAGTAGATGAATTGGAAGGAGTACGGGATACACATTTGTTGTTGACATTGTTGTTGGATTATAGTGGATCGATGTTGGGTTGGTTAGTTTTAAAAGTGGCATGACCACTGGAATATTGTTCATATGAGGGTGGGATTTTTCAACTTTTTTTTTTTAAATTACTTTGTATATCGAACTATATATATATATATATATATATATATATATATATATATATATATATATATATATATATATATATATATATATATATATATATATATATATACATATGTGTGTGTGTGTGTGTGTGTGTGTGTGTGTGTGTGTGTGTGTGTGTGTGTGTGTAGTATGATAATTAAATGAAATATACTTGAAATTATATATGTGCGTGTGTGTGTGCGTGTGTGTGGTGGGTGGGGGAAGGGGGTGGGGCAGGGTGGGGGGATGTTTGTGTGTGTGTGTTTAATGGTGTATGTGCGTGTGGGGGGGAGGGGGGCAGGGGGAAGGGGGTGGGGTAGGGTGGGGGGAGGGGGCAGGGATGGGTGGGTGGGTGGTGGGGTAGGGGTGGGGGGCTCCGTGTGTGTGTGAATGTGCGCGGGTGTGTGTGTGTATGTGCGCGTGTGTGTATATGTGTGTGTAGTGTGCGTGTCTGTGCATAATGTCCCTTGTAAACGAATTGATTGGTTATTATTTTTTTTTAGTAAATTAATATATGATTGTCCCTCATTGTAAATTAGTAAATTAATATATTGATTAATTATGAAAGTAGGATTACCCCTCATTGTAAATTAGTAAATTAATAATTGTATACTTTAATTGTTAGTTTTATTGATGAAAATAATTAATTGAGTAGATGAATTAGAAGGAGTATGGGATACACATTTGTTGTTGAAATTGCCATTGGATTATAGTGGATCGATCTTGGGTTGGTTAGTTTTAAAAGTGGCATGACCAAAGCTAGATGTTGTTGTTTCAGAATTCATAATTGAGGTGTTTGACACTAACAATACATTTTTATTTGTAGTAATTGTACATATTTGCATGTCTTCTTTTAATTAATTTTGATATATACTAATAACATTTTTTACAGCAAATGTCTCCTTCAGGTATTAAGGCGAGGATGACGATGCTTGTTATGATGATGTCGTCTGGGTTCGGTGGTAGCGGAGGCGACGAGGTCTCCTCGGCCCCTAGGCTCCCCAAATATGGAAAATTGGGGATGACCATAAAGAACAAGTCGGGGCAATTAGCGAGATCCCTCAAGCTGGTAAAGACGATCATCGGCCCGGGGTACATTAGCTGGAAGGAGGTGCCATATGAGCTCAAGCTAGTTGTTTAGGTGCCTCTACAGGTAATGTATTTATATTTATATTTATATTTATATTTATATTTATATTTATATTTATATTCATATGAATATTTCAATTTCAATTTCAATTTTATTTTATATTTATTTGCGACTAACACTCTATTTGTTGGACATGAACAATTCAGTCTAGATCCAAAGCTACGAGATTCCATCTTGGAGCAGTTAAGGGAGAAACACAAGACGTGGAAGAAAAATATGCGGACCCGGTACTTTGGGAAGACACGAGAGTCCATTATCCAAAGGCGTGAATCCGTCCCGCCGAAGGAGCCGATCTCATTGTCATTGATCGAAACATTTTTTTATTAAATGTCACGGGCTTATCACGGTTATAAACTGTGACAAAACTTGTCATGATCAGGGACTGTGACATGACCGTGACAATTCTAACGAGCTTGTCATGGTCCATTACAGTGACAAAAAAAAGTTATCTCGCCCAGAATTGTCATGGTCATTGGCCTTGACAAGTTGAACTTGTCAACGTCAATGACCGTGACAATTCAGCAGATTTGGTTTAGTGTTCATCCCCAGATCAGCATAAGAAGTTCAAGGGTTACGATGACCAGTAAAGACATGCTAGAAGGTCCAAGGGAAGTCGATATAGGTCCAGCATGGCCAGCAGAACAAAGGCCATCAGGGCTAAGGGCAGTAAGGTCGAGGTCAGTAGGGTCGACAGACTAAGCGGTGCCTGTTTCTCAGGGGATTTTTTCACTTGTGGAGAGAGGGGTCATACATCAAGGCGGTGTCCTAGGGGTGTCTAGACAGCTCATGAGAAGGTAGATCAAAGGGGACATCAAGCACCACAAAGATAGAGTTCACCATTACTTTATCCGTGAGTTAGTCCACCAACCGCTTTAGCACCCATTGCCCCACCTTAGGGATAGCTCTCACAACAGTATAGAAGGGTATATCACACTACTCTCACCAAGGATCCAGCACCAACGCTTGCAGTTAAGGGTATGTTCCCTAGTTTTGGTCACATAGGTCATATTTTATTTGACATAGGGGCGTCTCACAATTTTTTTAGTATGGGTTTCTCACGTGAGACTGGGATGATAGACTTTGATTCCAATATCGTACTACATGTAGATTCACTAGTGGGCAGAGGGGCACCCATATGTTCAGTATGTCGGGGTATAGGGATTGAAATAGGGTGACTCACTTTTGTAGCCGACTCACTGGTACTTGATATGCGCGAGTACGAAGTTATTTTGGGGATGGAATGGCTAGCTACATAAAAAGCATGTGTTAATTGTTACCGGAGGTCCATCATCTTCACTATTCTGGGGAAGGAGATGTACCTGGTTACGATGTCTCACGCTAGATTGGGTCGAGCATGCATTTATACTATTTAAAGGAGGATACATGTTTGTAGGTTTTGGTGATTCTAGATTCCATCTCGATTGTTAGCAAGTTTTGAATGTGTTTGGGGAGATCCTAGGGTTGTCACCTAGTCAGGAGATAGACTTGATGATTGGCTTGATTTTAGGCACGAGACCCACTTTGCGTACACCATATCGGATGGTTCTTCTAGATATGGGGGTGCTTCAGGATCAGATTGAGAAGTTATTGGGGCAGGGGTTCATCGGGAGGAGTGCTTTTCCGTGGGGTGCTCAAGTTTTGTTCATCTAGAAAAAGGATGGATCTTTGCGACTTTGTATCGACTATATGAAGTTAAACAAAGTAACTATACGAAATAAGTATCCGTTTCCCCACATTGATGATTTATTTGAGCAATTGAGAGGTGTTTCATATTTCTCTAGGATTGACTTGAGTTCGGGTTATCATAAGTTGAGAGTCCAGGATGAGGACATCTCAAAGATGGCATTTCTTACGAGATATAGGTCATATGAGTTTTTTGTGATACTAATTGGGCTAACAAATGCACCGGCGATACTAATGGACTTGATGAATCGGGTGTTCAGATATTATTTGGATCGGTTCATCATAGTGTTTATCGAAGCCATCCTGATATATTCTCGGACTACGAAGAAGCACGCACAACATTTACAGGTAGTCTTACAGATACTATAGGACCACCAGTTGTATGATAAGTTCAACAAATGTGCTTTTTGGTTGAGGTAGGTGCAGTTCTTGGGCCACATTGTGTCTGATAGGGGGATATCAGTGGACCCAAGAAAAGTTTTTACAGTGATGGAGTGTGGACAACCCACTACACCCACCGAGGTACGCAGTTTTTTAGGGCTGGTCGAGTTCTACCATCAATTAATTCATGGGTTCTACAAGATATTCACTCCCCTAATAATTTTGATAAGGAAGGGAGTGTCGTTCATATGTGATGACATGTGCCAGCAGAGGTTTGAGGAGCTGAAGACTAGATTGACTACATCATCGATTTTGGCTTTACCTCGGGTAGAGATAGACTATAAGGTCTTCACAAATGCGTCCTTTGGGGACTTGAAGGTGTTTTTATGTAGGAGGAGAGGTCGATAACTTATGCTTCAAAAATGTTTAAGCCTCAAAATAGACATTACCCCACCCATGACTTGGAGTTGGCAATTGTGGTATTTACATTGCGAGTATGGAGGCCTTATCTCTTCTCGGATAAGTTTCAGCTATTCACATACCATAAAAGCCTACAATATTTGTTCACACACTAGGAGTTGAACATGACACATAAGAGGTGGGTAGAGTTTGAGAAAGATTACCAGATCGACATTCAGTACCACCCAAGAAAGGCGAATATCGTAGCGGATGCTTTGAGCCTCAAGATGACGTTGGAGTTAGGGGCAGTGTGGAAGGCGAAGTGGAAATAACTTGATGGGGAATACGAACTGACCCGTGCATTTATGATAGTCCTCACCATGACACTCAAGATCATTAATTGGGATATGAAGGCACAGGTAGGAGAACATCTTTGCGAGGAGCGAGTTAGACAGTTGTTATCCGAGGGAGCGGAGCATTACTCCATTAGGTCGGGCATTGGTTTAAGAGTCTAGGGAAGATTAGTTATCCAAGATGACGAGGATTTGAGATGAGACATTATGTCTAAGGCTCATGGTTCACACTTTACAGTACATCTCGTGGGGGATAAGATGTACCACGATATGCGACGTCACTATTAGTGGGGCGAGATGAAGAGGGACATAGAAAATTTTTTATCCAAGTGTGCTACGTGTCAACTGGTGAAGGTGCACCATCAGCATCCTGCAGGTATGTTACCGCCTTTGGAGATTCCAATGTGGAAATAGGAGAGAATCTCCATGGAATTCATTACTGTGCTACCTACATCATATAAGGGGCACTATTCTAGTTGGGTAATTGCCAACAGATTGACGAAGGTGGCTCACTTTTTACAGGTACAGATAGATTACATCTTGAAGAGTACGCCAGACTTTTCCTCACAGAGATTGTAAATTTGCACGGGGTACCTCTCAACATTGTGTCAAACAGGGATAGGACGTTTGTATCCCATTTTTTGGAGGAGCTTTCAGTAGGCTTTGGGGGCAGAGTTAAGATTGAGAACCTCATATCATCCTCAAACCGACAGGAAGATGGATAGGGCGAATCTGATGTTGGTGGACATGTTACGAATGTGTATTTGAAATTTTAAGGGTCGAGCATTATTTATCTTTGGTGGAGTTTGCATAAAACAGCAGCTACCACTTCGCAAATGGGATGGCACCATTTGAGGCTCTTTATAGGAGAACTTTTCATTCACCCTCATCTTGGTTGGAGGTGGGGAATAGTAAGCTACTTGGGCCAAATTTCATTTAGGACACCTCAAAGAAGGTAAAGATTATTCGGGACAGGATAGGATAGCACAGGATGGGCAAATGAGCTACGTGGATGAGGGTCGGAGACACTTAGACTTTGATGTTAGGGATCATATGTTGATTAAAGTGTCTCCATGAAGGTAGTGATGAGGTTTAGGAATAAATGGAAGTTGTCTCCCCTATACGTGGGACCATTCCCCATTCTTGAGAGGATTGGGTCCGTAGCATATCGGTTGGGATTACCGAACCACTTACAGAGGATGCACGATGTTTTCCATATATCTTCATTGTGGATGTTACTTCAAGATGATATAGCGTACCATCATATTGATATGGATAAGATAGAGCTCCAGCCAAACGTTACTTATGAGTAGAGGCATGTAGCAATTCTAGATCGTCGGGTGCGCCAACTTGGATCCAAGTTTGTTCCTTTAGTTTAGGTGCAATAGGGACACCATCGAGAGGATGAGTTGATATGGGAGAGGTAGGACGACGTGCGCAAGAAATATCCTAAACTGTTCTAGCTAGGTACGCACTTTCCTAGATTCCGAGGACGGAATCCCATTATTAGGGGGAAGAATGTAATACCATGTATTTTTCTAGAATAACTAAAATTATATATTTTTGGAATAAAATAAAAAATTGTGGAAATTGAATTAAATGGGTTAATTAAATTTATTTATTGCAAGAAAGTAATTTATTGCAATGTCGTAATCATGTATGGTTGATTTTTGTTATACTAATAATTATAATAATCACATGTGTAGCAGAAATTTATAAAGGACGTGTGGCGATATTATAAAAATATACTTGTCAATAAAACTAATTGGAACACGTTTGACGCTGTCATTTAGGCTCGTTTAGGTGCTTTCAAAATGGTCCCTGGGTATAAGTATTTAAGTTAAGTGACTTTTGGGCTAGTTTGTGTGACAACCCGGTATCCGAAATCAGGGGTGGCCAGCCCGATACTCCAATAACAAAGGAGTCATGGATGGAAATCATTCTCAGCATCGTAACAACATAAAGAGTATACGGAATAACCACACAATATTCAAGAAAATGGGTTATCAAAAATTTTAGTTTTGTAATTTAAAGAAAGCATTTTCAACAACCAGTAATAGAAAAGAGGGTGGAAACTCCCCCAAGCATATATATAGAAACCAATGATAAAAAGGAAAGGACCGAATAAAACGTCGATCAATGAAATACATACAATATACAATAAGTTTCATGTGTTACATAATACACCCATTATACAATTACAACAGTTTGGGCCACACGCCCGAGTAGGGACTCATCATAACTAGAAAACAATAAGGAAGGCGTCTACACAAAATGTCCCGTGATACTCGCAAAATGTCACCGCTCCTCAAAACACTGGAATAGGAAGTTCATTACGGGCGACCTTGCGGTAGAACACCTGAGCGGATATAATATACATATGCACAGTAAGAAAGAAGAACCGGTCAGAGCCCGGTTTTATGTGATCCTGAGATAAATGACAAGTATGACAATGATGAACAGATAAGCATGGATGATAGAGATGATATTCTAGCATGGAAACAATGAGATAAATTAAGACAATTTAATAATTACAAGGGAAGAATGGATTATATATGCAATTAAGAATACTTATCAACCGTTTTCACCTTTCATCCTTTTCATTTTATCTCACTTCCATTCCTTATCCGGAATACATTTATTATCATGTGCTCTTATGGCACTAATCTCAATTGTATGCTCTTTGTGGCATATACTTTGCTCTTTGTGGCATTAATGTTTTATCGAGTCCAACTCGATAATTAGAATAGTTATAAGTATATAAATATAAAGATTCTAAGACCGCCCGTCCAGATTTCCCCACTGTGCCCGCCCCTAAATAACCATCATCTTTCAGGGCCTATCATAAGATAACCTGGGATCCTATCGAAACGTTGGGAAGCGGCCATATGCCTGCGGGGTAGTCAAGACCACACCAGGAATCTCCCACCCATTGCAGAAAATATAAAACAAGCGCTCATATGGCCTAGGACTATATCCACCCTACATTCATTAGCCAGGGGGCTTCATCTCACGCATGGACTTCCCTTATGATGGTATTTAGAGAGGTTTGTATCAACCATTTTATTAATTTCCATTACCTGATTTAGTAAATTATCATTTACTTTGTCCATTTTACATTTTATCAAATGCATTAAGGTTATCCGGAACTATACGTATTTCGTATCAGTATAACAACCTCGATAAATAGTTAGACTCCCCAAATTATTTTCCAATGCCTCCGTTTTGTCTTCATAATAGACCATCAAGTCAAACCTAGATCACAATAACTCCTAAAGTCTCCAAATTTGACTCTAAGACCTCCTAGATTATTATAAAACTATACGAGAGAAGTAATGCCTAAACATTACATTAAACCCCACCCCCCCTGAAATGAACCCAAGATGAACCCCTTCGAGTCTAGGGTGCCGACCAAACTCAACTAATACTCAAAGACCCTACATTTACTTCATTTAAGAAGGTCCTTAATTATTAATCCTAAATAAAAGGGTTAAAAGAAAAGAAAACAAAATTTCAAATAAAGGACTTCCGAATCGATTCCGTCGGGCCGAATCAATTCGGACAGAAATCATGGCTTACTGCATAATTGCCGAATCGATTCAGACCAAGCCGAATCGATTCGGTCGGGGAAAATGGGGTTTCTACATAATTTCCAAATCGATTCGGTTCACCCAGCCCTGGAAACTGTCTCACAGCGAATCGATTCGGCCATACCGAATCGATTCGGTTCTGCAGAAATTCCTAATTTTGCTTAGGGAGTCTTGGACTCCAATTTCCGTCCCAACTCAAATTCATTCAAACCAACTCATGTATTGTTACCAACACCTCATAAATGCTACTAACTACTACAACAACCATTAATAATCATCCAAATTATTCTTAAATGATTCAAAACCAACAAAATACACAAAAACCTAAACTAGTGAAACCATGATCAATACACCATTATCACTACAAATCATTTATCTTAAATCGCAAATAGCAAGTAGGAAACTTGCCTCAATCTAGGAAATGAAGATTTTCTTTGTGTAGTGGCACGAATTCCTCCTCAATCTTCAATCTCTTCTACTTTCTCTACACTTTATCTTCCTCTCTCAAGCTCTCTCTAGGTATAGGAAATGAAATTAGGGAAATAGAAGACTTAGCAAGACTAAGTCACGCCATTAGTCAAAATCCCAACTTAATTGATCAATATTGCGATAAAATAACACGCAACTACATATTTAAGCTATAATCAGTCAAAAGTGCCAAAAACCTCAAAATACAATATGGCACATAATTTGACTATCTCGCACGTTCCGGAATCAACTACGGTCTCAAAATTATCATTTGGAAAATTTATAATTCATTTTACGTTCCAATCTCATTATTAAGCCAAATATCACTTTAATTCATATGATATTATAAAACATGACATGGCAATATTCACCTATAGTTACGGTAAATATGAAATTTCATAGTGAACATTTACTTTTCTTCATTAAATTCATACTCAATCCATATCCCAACATTTTATATCTAATTACCGTACCTAGTAAATAAAAATAAAATAAGTTCTCATAAGTGAGGGTTATTACAGTTTGATTATGGGCTCGGCCCATTTTGGCATCCAAACGTTGGGAAATAAACCCAACTCGGGATTAAAGAACTAACTACCTATATTAAAAGGTTAATAAACTCCCTAGAGATTTTATCTAAGAACCCTATCCTAAATCGCTATGAGAGAGACAGAGGGAGGGGAAGAACCCACAATAAGGAATTGAGGAGGAATTCAAAGGGGGTTTCATTAACCGCATATCCAGGCAAGAATGTTCTTTCTTAGTTTAGATGTTCAATGTGCTTCTTGATTCATTGTAGAAAACACCATAAGATTTTTTGGTTTTAATTTGAAATTTGATGATTTAATGCTAGGAATGAATCATATGCATGTAGATGATTAATTGGGACCTAGGGTGTTAAACCAGATATCGAGGATAATCGAATTCTTGAAATTTGATGATAGACGCCTTAGGGTTCTTTGGATAAATTTGGAGGAATCTTGGATTCACATGTAGTGGATTTTGATACATGTTTATGATCTGGTAATTTGTAACTCTGGACACATATTATGTGTTCAAAAATATTATTTATTCATAGTTGATTTTGTGGTAGAAAATCTTGGCTAAGGGTCTTTATATATTCATATGATTTTTGGGATTTCGGGAAAGTTGTTATATGATATTAATTGTTCTAATATGTGTAACTAAGTAGTAGGGACCCAATCACATCTTGCTAAAAGGAAATCATGATTAAAATGGATCTTGGGGCGAAATTGAGAAATCTCCTAATGAAGAAAACTACCAAATTTGGCCTGTTCTGACATTCCGAATCGATTCGGTCTTGAAGCTAATCAATTCGGTCAAGGGGGCTAGTTGAGCTGGGACCACGGTTAATTGTGAATTATTATTTGAAGTCCATACGAGTTGGTTGGACGGTGTTTGGGTCAACGAGGAATTTATTAAATGAAAATATGAAACATATATTTATTTGAAAATTAAATTTATCTAGATGATTATATAATGTTTTAAAGACAAAAGAATTAATAATTAACCAAATGGTCAATTATTAGTGGATGAATATTTTTGGACATCATGTGGGATACTTTAGGCAATTATTGAGTAGTTACCTACACATGTTATATGGGAATAATAATATGTATTTATGTATATATGTGTGGACATACCGATGTTCATGGATGTTCCAATCGTCTAGGTATTTTGCTATTTTGGGACCTTGGAACACATCGGCATAGGTGGCCTAGACACCGCGTAGGGCATTTTAGGTACTACATAGCAATGCCCTCTACGAGAGGTAGGTGTTAATCCTTGGATCCTTTATCACCGTGGGGTATGGTCCGTTAACTGGTGTACTGCATAGGGACCGCACCACTTATGTGTGTTTCTGATGTGTGACATGGACAGAGATTTCCTTCGATCATGTCGATAGAGCAGGAACAAGACACCAATGGTATGTGACAACCCCCTCACCAAAATAAGGGGTGGCCAACCCAATACTCCAATCTAACAGGAGTTCCGGATGGAATCATTCTCAGCATCACAAAAAATATAGAGTATCCAGGATAACCACCAAATATTTCAGAAAACAGGTTGCCAAAAATTTTGTTTTGAAGTTAAAGAAAGAAATTAAACAACCCGATGCTGAAAAGAAAAAGTGGGAACCCCAAGATTTTATATATATAATAACAACAAGTATAGAATAAAATGGACCGAATATGCTGTCTATCCACATAATCTACAACTGAATTAAACCAATTTAATAGTTTATATAATACATTACATTAGACATTTACAAAATCTTGGGCCTCTCGCCCGAATAAAAGATTTGATCTTAACTAGATTGCAAAAAGAAAGCAGTTATACAATATAACCCGTACTACTCGCAAAGCGTCATGGCTCGTCAAAAACCACCGGAATCGGAAGGTCATAACATGCATCCTTGCGGTGGAGTACCTGAGCGGATAAAAGATGCAAGTACAACAAGAAATATAAACGGGTCAGGGCCCGGTTCAATATGATTACTAGTGAATAAAGAGTATGGCAGTTATGAATGATAATCATGAGTAAATAATGAGAATCTAGCTACACAATTTGCATAATCTAAGAAAATTTAATTATGAAGGAGAATAATTAACATTTAAATAAAAAACTTACATCAAAACCTTGTTCCATTTTATAGTCCATTCCTTAGCAGGAAAATATAGTCAAAGTTTTAAGCTCTTTATGGATTTTATCTCAATTACATTCCCTTCCCGGCATTCCATTCCTTAACAGTAATATTAACATCAACAAATGCTCTTTGTGGCATTTCATTATGCTCTTCATGGCACTTCGTCATGCTCTTTATGGCATATCTCATACATCAAGACCTACTTGATTATGAATAGTTATATTTATTTATATATAACGATTATAAGGACGCCCCTCCGAGTTTCCCCACTGGGCGCTCTCCGAAATGACCATCATCTTCCAGAACCTATCTATAAAAGACAACCTGGGCACCTAAAACGCAATACATCGGGAAGCGGCCATATGCCTGCGGGAGAGTCAAGACCACACCCGGAATCTCCTCACCAATGCAGAAAATATAACATAATCGCTCATATGTCCTATGGACTATATCCACCCTGCATTCACTAGCCAGGGGGCATCACCAAGCATGCGAACTTCCCTTATGATGTCATTTAGAGAGGTGTGTTCAAGTAAATTAGTATTTACCATATTAATGATTTAGTAAATTATCATTGACCTTCATCATTACCATTTCCATTTCATTTTCAATTCCAATTTACGTTTTATGTTTCTTTTTATTCGAAACCATAATCATTTAAATTTTGTAAATAATTCACCTTATTATCCGGAGCCATACGATAAATTTTATCGTTACTACAACCACAAAGGAGTAGAGAAGCTCTTAATAACCTCCAAACATTTCAGGGTATTACTTTACAACCCCAAGACTAGCATACCTCTAGGGAACGAATAACTTTCAATTTTATTCTCCCAACATTCGTTTAAGGTGTTATTATAAACCATAAAGTTTAAAATAGCTCCACCAAGCTTCTATAATCTCCCAAACATAACACTATAACTCCTAGTTTCATAAAATTCAACGAGAAGAAAGAATGCCCTAACATCAATTCGCATATCCCCGAAAAACCCCCACATAACTCATTCCTAACATAGGGAAATCCCTAAACTCATCTAGGACTCTAGGACCCTAAATTTACTTCATATAAGAAGTTTCTTAAGTCCTAAACTTGAAGAAAAAGAATTGGACTTAAGCTAGGAAAAATCACTCAAAAGTGCAGAGCTTCCGAATCGATTCGGCCTAGCCGAATCGATTTGGGTTCAGGAAAGCGAATCGATTCCGACCATCTAAATCGATTTGGTCAAGAAAGCATGACTTCTGCATGATTGCCGAATCGATTTGGACCATCCGAATCGATTCGGTCGACCTAGACCTGGAAACTGTCTCAAAGCGAATCGATTCGGCCAGGCCGAATCGATTCGGTTCTGCAGATTTGCCTAATTTTTTTAAGGGTTATGAACCCTAATTTTTCCCAAACCTCAAATCTCTTCCATGTTAACCACAACCAACAACAATTATCTACCCAATATTTATCCTATATGATTTATAACAATTATCGTCCACAATTTTTATCATCAAAACCAAATCTAGGTTTAAATACCATAATTTCCATTTTTTGATCTCCAAATATATATATACATAAATATAACACAATTTATTCATCTTAACCCAATTTCAGATTTCTTTGTGTAGTAGCAACAATCCATCTTCAATCTCCATTTTCTCTCTTCTTTCTCCACTTTTCTCTTCCTTTCTCTTTCTCTCCTTTTTCTCTCTATGTTTAAGACATAAAATGGGGTAATTAGGGGATTTGGAAGACTAAAATAGGGGCTTAACATAAGTCTCCCAACTTAAGTGGTTAACACCACATTAAAATGACTCGTAAATACGCGTTTAGGCTAAAACCAGGTAAAAGTGCCCGAAATACAAAAATACAATATGGCACTTATTCTGACTGTCTCGCACCTTCCGGGACTAACTACGCCCTCTAAAATGGAATCCAGAAATTTTATAAAATATTTGAATTTCCGATTTCAATTAAACCATAATGTCATTTAAATCATATGACACCATAAAACACACAATCGAATGATATTTACTTTCTCATGCAGTAAATATGCAATAACCCAGTAAATATTAATCCTCAACTCATCAAATTAATATTTACTCCAGTTCCAAAATTTTATATAATTACCTTATGTGGTAAATTAATATAAAATTAGCCTCCTAAAAGCGAGAGTTGTTACATACTCCCCCCTTATGAGGAAATTTTTCCCTCAAAATTCGGGCATACCATATACGCATAAAGGGTATACTATCTTAAACTACTATTCTATCGCCCTTAACAAACCCTCGTTATTATGGCGTTCCAAAATGGACTCGGACTAAGGTCGTCTATATCGATCTCAATCTACATTCTTAGTACTCGAGCATAGCACCAAATCATTCCTCACGAACCATTAATCCTAATGTCTGACAACGGAAAGAGATATCCACACAACTCGGCACAAACCGCTTTACACCCTAATTCGCTTAACATTCCTCCTCTGGGATACTCACCCCAATACTAAATGGCTTAAGCCCAACACTACTCCACTTTCCCTTCGCATAGGCGTATCCCATCAAGGCGTATGGCTCAAAAGATAAATCTTTAAAGAAATGTCCTGAGACCACTCCAAGTCTAAGGAACATATTAACCTTTGGTTCCATCCAACGAGTATGTGAATTTATCACCGGCTACACTAATCCACTCACGGTGTCAATCCTTAGGAAAGGATTTGAATTATTGCACGGGAATTTCCATCCATAGAAATTTCTACTCCCATCCGTCCATTTAGCCTAAGGAGGACATTCAATATATGCCTTTCAGCATTAAGTTAAATTCTTCCATCTATCCATCCACTTTAAGGTGGTAAGATACACTCCATCTCCACACAGTTCCTATTTCCTTCATGGAAACTTTACTAGACCTTCGATATGGATATCTAGTCTCAGCGCATCATCTGTGATAGGCACCTCATACGGTTCCACCATTCTTTCATATAGAGTGGGGTGTACTCTTCTACCCATAGTCCACCCAAAAAGGCCGAAAAAGCAACGTTTTGGTTAAAAAATCAACAATGTTCTCAATTAGGATCACGACCAGTTTGGTGCCGGCAATTCTAAGAAAATATCTCTAAATATTCCCTTCTCCGTTCCACCACTACTCTCTTTTGCACGAGTAGGAGAAATGGTCAATTATAGACATAAATAATTTTTCTACAAAGTCTTCCGAGTTATGCATGTTCTAATTGGATTTCATGCCTTCACAAATTTCCAAGTAGTTTTCTACTTGACGTATCTAATATCCCAATCGCATTCCCTTAGCGAAAGGAAATTTCCAATCGATAGTCCTTTAGGAACTTTATACACCAACTCAATTCCTCCTACTACACATTGCAATAACTTATCGCTCGCGAGAAAGACCAGATTTCCTGCCCAGAAAGTAGTGCCTTATTTCTTTAAGGCGATCTCTACCGCAATGAATTTCAATTCAAGCGTGGAGTAATACCTCCCACAAAATTTAAGCTTGCGAGATGCATAGACAATGGGTCAATGCTCAAATACTATTACTTTCCATTCCTGGCAGAGACTGTCTCATTGAATCTACCCACGAGTTTAACAACATGGGTTCAAGAGCACAAGTCAACCTATCCTTTCAACTCCCCGCGAGTTAAGTTACCAACGTAACACTCTATCTAAGAAAGGCCTCATCTCCTTGGCCTAACCTACCAAATCACTCAAGATTCCATACTACTCGCTCCCGGTGACCTAATCCCTCTTAGAGTTAACCCACGACCCATTCGTGGTCACCTCCTTACAGCCTTCCTAAGTCACGTCACCTGCACTAAAAACCCCACTTCCTAATAAATCTAAGGTCGATCCATATGTATTCTATCTAATTCCTAGACGTAAAATACTAAGCATATCCCTAGTGCCCAAGACCTCTCTCGACTTCTGACATTCGGTCGGTTTCATGCGTGGGACGTCTCGCCGAAGCGAAATCCAAATAAGGAACCCTCCCGTTACCCTACTACCTCGCATCATCGGTCATCAAGATATGACGATTTCAGACACATAATCAGGACCGGTAAAGTTCTAATTTACAACCCTATTAACAAGATTTTACTTCTTTGTTTTTACCTTTCAAATAATCAATGATTTTAAATTATCAGACATTTACTTCCTGTAAAGTCTTACCGATACATATCCCATTATGTAAACATGGCCTTCTTATCAAGGCATAATCCAGAATTCTCAATTCGACTTCATATAACAGTCTCCCTCACATCGATCAGAGGAGAGAACTATATCCAGTGCTTCTATCTCGCACTTTACTAGCCCTTAATCACTCAACTACGTGATTCTCAACTAAACCTTTTTAACCCAACCTTCTATAACAAAGTAAAATAAATTTAAAATAAAAAGAAAGGAATAGCGTCTCTCCACTCCCACCGTCGTTAAGTGTTCATGGGGAGGAGTGTCTCGCCGAAGCGAAATCCAAACAAGGAACCCCTCCGACGCATGCCTACTTAACTTGTTAATTATGGAGATAAAGCATAACAAGCACAAACAAGGCAAACAAACAATCAAACACTCACGCAAGATAACTAAACAATTAACGAAAATCTCTTACCTACCTCGATCCACCTCTATAAAGTCTCAACATGTATCCAGGAGAGAAATTATAGAATAACTAGTTCCATTCTGAAACTAGAAGTGAGATAGCCTTGCAATTTATTTGCCTGCTATCACCCCAACCAAGCCAAAATATCTTTACTCGTATATTATACATAAAATAATAGAAAGGAAAAGTGGCATCTCTCCACTCCCAATGTCGTTAAGGTTCACGCGTGGAGCGTCCCACAAAAGCGGAATCCAAACAAGGAACCCCTCCTATGCATTGCTACTTAACTTTGTTTGTCGTGGAGATAAGTCATAACATCCACATACAATGCAAACAAACAATAGAACACTCAAACCAAGTAACACATAATGCAAGTAACACGTATAACACATATACATTTAAAATATCATCACTCACTTCATGACGAGTGAAGGAAATATAAGACTTCCCTACTACGAAAGTCATATATTTACTCTATTTATAATAGCGTCAATACTACCGCAAACTTGATATACACACCCTAATCAAGAGCAACCACAATTCTAATCTATCACTTTTGGGGGGATGCACCACCCATTACTAAGGTGGAATTCCCACCAATGTTCTTGCTAAATCGCTCCGAGCAATACTAATGGTTCTCAGACACCGTACTTGAGTATTATCCGAACCGATATTCCTTCCATCAACTCCCGACTAGGCAATCTATCATTGCCCTTGTTCCCCAATGAACAAAATCAATAAGAGTGATTCTAAACCCCACCTCATAGCCATTTTTCCAAACCTGGCTGAAATACAATTTTCCACGCAATCCGTTTTTCTTCTTCAACAAAAGAGAGCATGCTATCGGCCTCCCCTTTTCGTATAACTCCTTATTCACTGTCAGCCTCTGAACGAACCTCGTGTGAACGTTTGAGAATCTACCTTTTCATCAGCCTCGTTATGCCAGAGAAACTTTCTGTTGCAAGGGTCCCCCGGGATTCTCCATGGGCTAAGCTTCCTTCACACTTAGCCCTTCTCGTGGCTCCTTTCCACTTCAATTAATGTCACTTGGAGTCCCAATCTTAGTACCACTCTCTACTTCTAGCGGTAAAGGGAAAACTACATCCACTGTAATTGGTAGTCGCAGTAGCAAGATAAGAAAATTCCACAAAAATAAAGTGACCACCAAGGCAGTCCTCATCTATGACCATAACTTACAGTTCCTAGTAGTCCCATCTCATGATGCCTTCACAACGACCTTCTCCGGTGTCCTTCTCCAATCGACCTACGAATCTCACACGAATGCGTAAAAGATTCTATGGGTCCTACCTTATGGCAGAAAAATGAAATCTCATACGAGAATTCAATAATCTTAATACTAAGGCTCTATGTCAAATCAAAAGCAACGCTGAAAACTTAAGGCGTCCACAAAGATTCCTAAGGACTCTAGAACCTGATGCACTGATACCATCTGTGACAACCCGCTCACCAAAATAAGGGGTGGCCAGTCCAATACTCCAATCTAACAGGAGTCCCGGATGGAATCATTCTCAGCATCACAAAAAATATAGAGTATCCAGGATAACCACCAAATATTTCAGAGAACGGGTTGCTAAAAATTTTGTTTTGAAGTTAAAGAAAGAAATTAAACAACCCGATGCTGAAAAAAAAAGTGGGAACCCCAAGATTTTATACATATAATAACAACAAGTATACAATAAAATGGACCGAATATGCTGTCGGTCCACATAATCTACGACAGAATTAAACCAATTTAATAGTTTATATAATACATTACATTATACATTTACAAAATCTTTGGACTCTCGCCCGAAAAAAAGACTTGATCTTAACTAGATTTCAAAAAGAAAGTGGATATACAATGTAACCCGTACTACCCGCAAAGTGTCACGTCTCGTCAAAAACCACCGAAATAGGAAGGTCAGAATAGGCATGCTTGCGGAGGAGTACCTGAGCGGATAAAAGATGCAAGTACAATAAGAAATATAAACGGGTCAGGGCCCGGTTCTATATGATTACAAGATGAATAAAGAGTATGACAGTTATGAATGATAATCATGAGTAAATAATGATAATCTAGCTACACAAGTTGCATAAGCTAAGACAATTTAATTATGCAGGAGAATAATTAACATTTAAATAAAAAACTTACATCAAAACCTGGTTCCATTTTATAGTCCATTCCTTAACAGGAAAATATAGTGAAAGTTTTAAGCTCTTTATGGCTTTTATCTCAATTACATGCCCTTCCCGACATTCCATTCCTTAACAGGAATATTAGCATCAACAAATGCTCTTTGTGGCATTTCATTGTGCTCTTTATGGCACTTCGTCGTGCTCTTTATGGAATATCTAATACATCAAATCCCACTTGATTATGAATAGTTATATTTATTTACATATAACCATTCTAAGACCGCCCCTCCGAGTTTCCCCACTATGCGCGCCCCTAAATGTCCATTATCTTCCAGGACCTATCTATACAAGACATCCTGGGAACCTACAACGCAATACATCAGGAAGCGGCCATATGCCTACGGGAGAGTCAAGACCACACCTGGAATCTCCTCACCAACGCATAAAATATAACATAATCGCTCATATGGCCTATGGACTATATCCACCTTGCATTCACTAGCCATGGGGCATCACCAAACATGCGAACATACCTTATGATGTCATTTAGAGAGGTGTGTTCAAGTAAATTAGCATTTACCATATTCATGATTTAGTAAATTATCATTTACCATCATCATTACCATTTCCATTTCATTTTCAATTCCAATTTACGTTGTATGTTTCTTTTTATTCGAAACCATAATCATTTACATTTTGTAAATAATTCACCTTATTATCCGGAGCCATACGTTAAATTTTATCGTTACTACAACCTCAAAGGAGTAGATAAACTCTTAATAACCTCCAAACATTTTAGGGTGTTACTTTACAACCCCAAGACTAGCATACCTCAAGGGAACGAATAACTTTCAATTTTATTCTCCTAAAATTCATTTATGGTGTTATTATAAACCATCAAGGTTAAAATAGCTCCACTGAGCTTCTATAATCTCCCAAACATAACACTATAACTCCTAGTTTCATAAAAATCAACTAAAAGAAAGAATGCCCTAACATCAATTGGCATATCCCCGGAAAACCCCCACATAACTCATTCCTAACATTGGGAAATCCCTCAACTCGTCTAGGACTCTAGGACCCTAAATTTACTTCATATAAGAAGTTTCTTAAGTCCTAAACTTAAAGAAAAAGAGTTGGACTTAATCTAGGAAAAATCACTCAAAAGTGCAGGGCTTCTGAATCGATTCGGCCTAGCCGAATCGAATGGGTTCAGGAAAGCGAATCGATTCGGACCATCCGAATCGATTCGGTTAGGAAAGCCTGACTTCTGTATAATTGACGAATCGATTTGGACCATCCGAATCGATTCGGTCGACCCAGACCTGGAAACTGTCTCAAGGCGAATCGATTCACCCAGGCCGAATCAATTCGGTTCTGCAGATTTGCCTAATTTTGTCTTAAGGGTTATGAACCCTAATTTTTCCTAAACCTCAAATATCTTCCATGTTAACCACAACCAACAACAATTATCTACCCGAAATTTATCCTACATGATTTATAACCATTGTCATCCACAATTTTTATCATCAAAACCAAATCTAGTTTTAAATACCATAATTTCCATTTTTTGATCTCTAAATATATATTTACATAAATATCACACAATTTATTCATCTTAAAACATATATTAGCAAGTAGAATACTTACCTTAGAGTTTAAATTTCATATTTCTTTGTGTAGTAGCAACAATCCATCTTCAATCTCCATTTTCTCTCTTCTTTCTCCACTTTTCTCTTCCTTTCTCTTTCTCTCCTTTTTCTTTCTATGTTTAAGACATAAAATGGGGTAATTAGGGGATTTGGAATACTAAAATCGGGGCTTAACATAAGTCTCCCAACTTAAGTGGTTAATACCACATTAAAATGACTCACAAATACGCGATTAGGCTAAAACCAGGTAAAAGTGTCCGAAATACAAAAATACAATATGACACTTATTCTGACTGTCTAACACCTTTCGGTACTAACTACGCCCTCTAAAATGGCATCCGGAAATTTTATAAAATATTTTAAGTTCCGGTTTCAATTAAACCATAATGTCATTTAAATCATATGACACCATAAAACACACAACCGAATGATATTTACTTTCTCATGCAGTAAATATGCAATAACCCATTAAATATTAATCCTCAACTCATCAAATTAATATTTACTCCAGTTCCAATATTTTATATAATTACCTTAGGTGGTAAATTAATATAAAATTAGCCTCGTAAAAGTGAGGGTTGTTACATGGTAGAAGCCTTTGAATGCCACACGAACACACACACACACACACACACACACACACACACACACACACACACACACACACACACACACACACACACACACATATATATATATATATATATATATAATGCTCTTGTGCGGACTAGTCCGAATTCTAAGAATGCGGACTGGACATGTGTCACCTAACGGCCAAGAAATTATCGCCTAAATTATAGGCACACTCTCTCTCTTTTCTAGGCTCATCGTCAGGTGACACATGTCCGTTCTGCATACTTAAAATGCAGACTAGTCTGCACAAGAGCGGGACTATATATATATTAAATGAGATTAATTTATTAAATTTGTCTAAGGATGTAGACAGTAAATTATAGACCCATACTATGTCGTGCATAATGGATGATTATGTCTCCTTCATGATATAAAATTGAATATTGTCGATATCATTGTAGCAATTGATTATAGCTAATGCATTTAATATTAAGTTGTCACGGTTATCATACATTATTTTGGAACATGTTTGGATGCGGGTAATATCACACATAGATGAGGGATGAGATGTTAATCACATGTGAGTGACGATGGGGGATATTTACTTTGAATTGATTGTATTTATTGCACTTTAAATTGAATAAGTTAATTCTATCACATCCAAGGATCTGGCCCAAATTTAAATCTTTTTTCCTCCTAATGCTCTGAGATAAGGATAGCGTGACTGTTGACGTGTCAGCCTTACGATCTATTTGCTCATCAGACTTTTAGATTTGTTGACTCTAGCTTAGGTGTTTTTCAGCTCCAGTTACTTATTTCATTTGAGATATTTTATGGGCATAAGCCCGAGATTTATTTACTCTATGCTAGTTTTTGATACTTAAATTTATGTTGGATTCATCATACTCTTGGTATTGGATTGGATTTTATTATTATTAGGATGTTGATTTAAACTCAATTATGGGCTACAAATATATTCTTTTTGTGATATTGATTTTGAGAATGGTATTAATTGACAAATAAGCCCCATCTTTGGCGTATCATGCCTAGATAGCCTTTACGTGATAAAATGGGGGTTGTTAGAGATATATTTTGTCAAAAGTAACTCACCTCATTTTTTTCCTTCTATGCTTAATAGGTTTTTGTTTTAAAACTCAATCAATCATGTACACAATATTATTCATATATATAACAGTTGCATGTACAGGCATCGAATTTGCATTTAGCTTTAGACAAACCTATTTCCATTCAATTCAAAACTTATTATTAGGACAAACCTATTTCCATTCAGTTCAAAACTCATTACTAGCATAAAACTTTAATCATTCAAAGGACCATTGCAAGCTCAATTTTGTTAACTAAATAAAAGGGTTGTTCACTAGGTCAATCACACAAAAAAAATGTTCCTCCTAATATAGGTTGTCATTTTAGTTATCGATCATTTTGGAGGAATTCAAAGATTGAATAGTAAAAGAGGAAGGGATAGGAAGAGACACATATGTTTAGGAGAAGAGCTAGGGGTAGCTTAAATATGATAGAGGGGGATAGTATTTGAACCTGCTAATTAAGATTTAAGTAATTATTATTATCACGTGTCAAAGCTACACAAAGAGACACCATTTTAAAATAATAAGCAATCGGATATTGAATATGTAAAATGTGTTATATGATTAATCCATGTGGAAGCGCACAAATTTCCACAATGAAAATTGCCTTAATAGTCAAGGCTTCAATAAGAATAGGATTATGCAAATGATCAACTTCAATAAATCTTAGATTGGGAACTACTATGTTTAGTTTTTTTACCATGAACTAAATCCACCTAAAAGTTGATTTATGATTTATGAAACTCCAGTGTTGGCAGGTTGTTCGCTCACATGCACACAAACCAAACTTTTGGGTGGAAACCACGCATCGAGCAAATAATCAAGGTTCTAAAAAATGCGAGAAGTGATCGATGCGTGGAGGCCAAGCCTTAAGTCTTAGAAGCCTAGGCGAAACTTAGGCGTAAAAAGGTGTGAAAAGGTGTTTAGGTCTTTTTTTAATACATTTTAATATTTTTTAACCATAATAAAGTTATTAAAAATACTAAAATTGTACATACCATACAAATATGTCTGAATATTTGCAAATTAAAATACTATTTGATTGTTTTAGATGAAATAATTGTCCGATTTGTAAAAAAAGTCTTCAAAATATGATATCGTTTCATTAAAGCATTGCCGTTATTTTTTTTTAAAAAAGTGTCCCTTAAGACTTTTACCAAGAACACGGCGAGGCGTTTCTACCAATCCTCAAACCTAAGCGGATCCTAGACGCGCCTTTTAGAACACAACAAATAATATAACAAATCCACCAATGGATTTTCAAATTTGATATGGTAGGACAACGACCCACAGTTTTATCAAATGGTAATTTTTATAGCTCCAACTCCGATTCCACATACACTTCTCTTCTGTCGAACCTTCACCGATCCGATTAACCTGTTTCACAATCAAATTACCCACATTTTAGCAACGAATTTACCTCAACTGAGCCTTTCATTTTGCACCCAATATCTTCAGCGGAGTTGGAACAACGTTGTCGAACAAATATGAATTTTGAGGAAAAGAAAAGTTATGTTCGTGGGGAGAGTAGGAATTTGGGGCAAGTACGCAGAAGAGATCCGTGACCCGAACAAAAAAGGATGTCGGGTATGGCTTGGGACATATGAGTGTATATCATTGAGGCATCAAGAGCGTCTGACCCACCATACAGAGTGATTAAGAGAGTTTCTTTACCAAAAAAGAACATATGAAAATCAAATCAGCGGGAATACAAAGAGGGGAAAATGGTGCAAATTAGAGACTAGAAAATAGGAAATGGGATACATAGTGAGATTGTGAAACGATTTAATGATTGATAGATGGGGTACCACATGACACAATATGATGGGAGTGAATTAAAGCCTTGTATAGCATTTTATTATAGAGTGGGTGGAAACCCGCGCGATGCGCGGTTCATAAGGTATTGAAAGCTTAATAAAGGAAGCTATTTAAAACTTAACAAATGCGAGCTCATATGAGGTTTCTAATGATATCTAGGAGAAAAATTAAACATAAGGAGACCCGTTTCAAAATGAAAAAAACAATTAATCAAAAATAATATGGTTATGGTAAAAAATTGAAAGGTACATAGTTTAATATGTTGGGTACCTGTTGAAACACGCGCAATGTGCGGTTAGAACATAAATTAATGCATAACAAAGGCATCGAAGTATGAAATTATAATTAGAAATAAAAGAACTTAAATACAGTGAAATTGATGAATATTAGTGATCGTTAAACTCCAAGTCGAAATGCATAGACGGATAGCCAATGTTTTACATTGTGATAGGAAAGAAAATAGAAATTAGATGAAGTAGAAGATGTTTTAATAAGCTGATGAAGAATGACATCTTGAAAATGAAGTTAAATCATCCTTTTTTTCCTTGCGCCCATGTTCCTACAGTGAAATTAAAATATATGTTAAAAAAACATATTGAAAGTATTGTATAATAAATGTGAATAGAATTTAAATGGAAAATAAATTTAAAATACCTTGAAGGAAGCTTCCTTTTTGGGTTAACTTCGCTTTCTACATCATTTTCGTGAGAGGAACTGTCATTGTCTGTGATAATGATTGATTCTTGTGTTGTTGAGACTGGATTTGTTTCTTATTCTGTAAATGAGATATGATTAGAATAAGAAAAGAAATTATAATATAAAATTATTATTGAGTATCTAAAAAATACCTTTCGAATGTTGTGGTTAGTCATTGAAGTATTTCCGTCTGAAGAATCTTTAAAAATGGTTGACACGGTGAAGTTTTCATAGCCACGTATTAAGTTGTAGTTATTGAGCTTCAGGCGGAATTTGTGAGAGGTGCCGATGATCCTTGTGATTGCTAATGGAAGTGGATCTTTTGGTACCTGTGGAAAATAGTAAATATATTATTTTTGAAAAAAGAATGGGTTAAATGAATGTAGTGATAAAATAGTAAAATTATTATGAACAACGTACGGAAACATCATGATTAATATTTGCAAGCTCAGAACATTGGACATTGATTAAGGATTCAACTTCTTTGTTAAAGAGTACGAATGTGGTGGTAGTTGTTTGGTCATTGGCTGAGATTTGAATTTTGTACCTATTTATGGAGAAGTATATGTTTGTCAAAATTGATGTGTATAATAATAAATGAAAATAAGATGTACGAATAAAATACCTCGGAGAAGGAATAATTTTGTCTGTGTTGCATGTTTCATAGAAGAAAGAAGAGATATAATGTTTAAGTTTCTTGTTGCAGTGATTGCATGCTGCATGACACCAACCACCATGTTCGTCTACACCTGTGATTCTTGCGTTACAAGTGACATATATAACCTGTGAAATATATAATATTTATATTATAATTAGATAATGAAGGAGAGAAAGAAAATGTATATTTAAAAGGGGATAACTCATTTGGAGAGTCAGAACGAAGGGATAAGATATCTTCAATGGATTTAGATTCTCCTTCAATTTGAATTTGTGAATTGTTGCCTCTGGTTGTATCATTTGTCAGGGTGAAATTCAAATACTTGACGTTGTGCCATAAGGATACCCCATGTTGTCATGTACTCAGGATGACACGTATAATTTGTAAACTTCTCCAGCTCTACAAATTCCATCACACCATCAATTGAATTTACCTTCATAACAGCTTTTGGGCAGAGCTTCTTGTAAAAGTCTCGACCTGAACGTAACTCTTACAATGGCGCATTAAGACATAAATTATCACATTTTGAATGTAGCCCCAAACATCATATAGAAATTTTACAGGTGATCCTGATATTGTAGTAACTTTTCGCTGCAAAAGAGTTAAAAATACTGTGCAGGAAAGGATATTATGAAGCCTAATTCCTTTATAGCTTCCTCAAGTAAATTAATTTCCTCAAATGAGAAAATTATCTGTAGAAAAATTCTTTTCAGCAGTCTTTTGAAGCTCTTGGGAGTAGGTGTTGAGCATCATAGCTAGTCTTGCCGTTGAATGCATTATTTTATCATCCGGATACTCATCAAATAAAGTTATTTCATTGGTAATTTATTGGAATGAAATTAAGGTACAATTTTGACACTTAATATACCTTTAGCTCTCAAAAGTTATGTAAAAAAAGTTATGCAAAGTGTTAGTAAAGTAAAAAACTTAAGTCTTAAACATACCCATCTTGCATATTAGGGTGTCTAGGAAGATTCAGGCTATGCTGAATGGATTTTTTTAGGGTGGTATTGAAGAAAAGGTTGTAAGTATCAGGGGAAATCCTGGGAATCCCTATATAGAATGAAGTCTGAAGTTGGTTTGGAGTTTACAAACTTCAACAATTTGATAACAGCTTCTGCTATGAGACTTTTTTGGAAATTTAAATCAGAGAATTATTTGTGGGCTGAATTTGGGATTGACAATTTGTAGATGTAAATGAGGCTTATGTGGAAGAAATTCATCATCAATATCTTTACCTCCATTGGTCTTAGCAGCATTAGCATTATCACCAAAAGAGGGAGTTAAGTACAATTTTTCCACATATTCAATGAATGATAACACTAATTGTTGATGTCAGATATCAATGAGATTTGTCTTCATCAACTACAAAATATAGTTTAAAAGTATGTTAAAAATATGATAACTATTGGAAGAAATAAAGTATATGGACCACAATATTGTAACAATCCTAATTTTGATTACTATTACAAGAACTAAACCATATGGAACACCATATTTTAACAATCCTAGTTATAAATAGGAACATATTTGAATTCAAAAAAACATTGCCACACAGGCCACTACCTGATTATCAACTACCAAGTGTGATTAGAACTAAATGCGGATTTTGAAGAACTTGCTTCAACGATCCAAGAAATGCAATGACAACGCGTATCTAACAGACCTACAAAAACTAAGTGAAATAAAATCATAAATACGAAAATGAACTTGCATGAATAAAGGACTCTATATGGGATGTGGCAAAATATAATATACATATGTGACAACCCGGTATCCGAAATAAGGAGTGGCCAGCCCAATACTCCGCTAATACAGGAATCATGGATAAATATCATCCTCAGCATCGTGACAAGATAAAGAGAATACGGGATAACCACACAATATTTTAGAAATCGGGTCATCAAAAAATTTTGTTTAGCAATTTAAATAAAACATCATTGACAACCCATAATAGAAAAGAAGGGTGGAAACTCCCACAAGAATATATATATACCAACCATAATGAGGGAAGGACCGAATGAAATGTCTTCCAATAGGATTCATACAATATACAATAAGTTTCATGTGTTACATAATACATTCATTATACAATTACAAACATTGGAGGACTGATCATAACTAGAAAACAATGATGAAGGCGTCTACACAAAATGTCCCGTGATATCCGCAAAATGTCACGGCTCCTCAAAACACTAGAATAGGAAGATCATTACGGTCGACCTTGCGGTGGAACACCTAAGTGGATATAATATATATATATGCACAACAAGAAAGAAGAACCGGTCAGATCCCGATTTTATGTGATCACCAAATAAATGACAAGTATGACAATGAAGAACAGATAATCATGGATGATAAAGGTAATATTCTCGCATGGTAACAATGAGATAAATTAAGACAATTTAATAGTTACAAGAAAAGAATCGGTTATAGATGTAATTATCAAGTGCACTTTATGGCACTAATCTCAATTGTATGCTCTTTGTGGCATCTACTTTTCTCTTGGTGGCATTAATGTTCCATCGAGTCCAACTCGATAATTAGAATAGTTATAAGTATATAAATATAACGATTCTAAGATCGCCCATCCCGGTTTCCCCACTGTACGCGCCCCTAAATAACCATCATCTTTCAGGGCCTATCATAAGACAACCTGGGATCTTATCAAAGCGTCGGAAAGCGGCCATATGCCTGCGGGGTAGTCAAGACCACACCCAGAATCTCCTACCCATCACAGAAAATATAAAACAAGCGCTCATATGGCCTAGGACTATATCCACCCTGCATTCATTAGCCAGGGGGCTTCACCTCGCGCACGGACTTCCCTTAAGATGGTATTTAGAGAGGTGTGTAACATCCATTTTATTAATTTCCATTACCTGATTTAGTAAATTATCATTTACTTTGTCCATTTTACATTTTATCAAATGCATTAAGGTTATCTGGAACTATACGTATTTCGTATCAGCATAACAACCTCGATAAATAGTTAGACTCCCCAAATTATTTTCCAAAGCCTCCTTTTTGGCTTCATAGTAGACCATCAAGTCAAACCTAGATCATAATAACTCCTAAAGTCTCCAAATTTGACTCTAAGATCTCATAGGCTATTATAAAACTATACGAGAGAAGTAATGTCTCAACATTACTTTAAACCACCACCCCTAAAATGAACCCTAGATGAACCCCTTCGAGTCTAGGATGTCGACCAAACTCAACTAATACTCTAAGACCCTATATTTACTTCATTTAAGATGGTCCCTAATTACTAGTCCTAAAGAAAAGGGTTAAAAGATAAAGAAAACAAAATTTCAATTAAAGGACTTCCGAATCGATTCGGCCAGAAATCCTAGCTTTCTGCATAAATGCCGAATCGATTCGGACATTCCGAATCGATTCGGTCGGGAAAATGGGGTTTCTGCATAACTGCCGAATCGATTTGGACCAAGCCCAATCGATTCAGTTCACCCAACCCTGGAAATTGTCTCGCAGCGAATCGATTCGGCCAAGACGAATCGATTCGGTTTTGCAGAAATTCCTAATTTTGCTTATGGAGTCTTGGACTCCATTTTCCTTCCCAACTCAATTCCATTCAAACCAACTTATTTATTGTCACCAACACAACATAAATGCTACTAACTACTACCACAACTATCAATAATCATTCAAATTATTCTTCAATGGTTCAAAACCAACATTTACACCAAAAACCCTAAACTAATCAAACCATGATTAATACACCATTATCACTACAAATCATTTATCTTAAACCACAAATAGGATGTAGGAAACTTGCCTCAATCTAGGAAATGCAGATTTTCTTTGTGTAGTGGCAAGAATTCCTCCTCAATCTTCAATCTCTTTTGCTTCTTCTACACTTTCTCTTCCTCTCTCAAGCTCTCTCTCTAGGTATAGAAAATGATATTAGGGAAATAGAAGACTTAGTAAGACTAAGTCGTGCCATTAGTCCAAATCCCAACTTAATGAACCAATATTGCGATAAAATAATACGCAACTGCATTTTTAAGGTATAACCAGTCAAAAGTGCCAAAAACCTCAAAATATAATATGGCACAAAATTTGACTATCTCGCACGTTCCGAACTCATCTACGGCCTCCAAATTATCATTTGGAAAAATTATAATTCATTTTAAGTTCCGGTCTCATTATTAAGCCAAATATCATTCTAATTCTTATGATATTATAAAACATAGCATGGCAATATTCACCTATAGTTACGGTAAATATGAAATCTCATAGTAAATTTTAACTTTTCTTAATTAAATTGATACTCAATCCATAACTCAACATTTTATATCTAATTACCATATCTAGTAAATAAACATAAAATATGTTCTCATAAGCGAGGGTTATTACAACAGAAAGATATTACGATCAGAATTATGAAGTAGTTGCTCAGAGTTACGATCAGAATAACGAACTAAGATAGATTTATCGTAACTAAGACAACACTACTGAGCAAGTTATGTTAGTTATCTTAGTGATTGTCAACAACTTACACATATCAACACTCGCTAATTAGATATCATTACAATCTTATGATGCAAAAATATAAAATGTTATTATGATCAACAATCGATGTAATTACCTTAAGAATCCAACGACCTTTACTATTAGTAGCATCCATACTTTCGTGAGAAAGAAATAGCAAACAGAGCGTGGGGATGCCGAAAGAGAGAAAAAAAATAGAAAAATTAAATTAAAGAAATAAACACAGTTTATGTTGCATAGAAAAAAAGAAAAAAAGAAAGGATTTAGAACATCTTATGGAGACCAGAAACTAATCTTGAAACCAGACTAAGAGTACTTATATTTGACAGATCTAAAAAATGGTAGCCATTATAAATCAATTTTGAAACAACCTATAGATTTATCAGGGAGAATACCGAGTTTAGTGAAAATCAATCCTGCTGCAACTTTCCTGAGAATGCACCAACAAACAGAGCTGTGGGGTTGACGAAAGAGACAAAAAAAATTATCAAAATTAAATTCAAGAAAGAAACATAGTTGATGTTGCATAGAAACAAAGGAAAAAACCAATCCATTAATCTTGTAAGCTTACACGTATAGCATCTGCCGAAAGAGTTGTCGGGCAGTGGAATATGGAAATTGAGGTTTTCCTAACTAGAATTGTGATTGATCAAGTTGGATCTACATCTTGATGAGGTGGAAATCATATATGTTTTTTTACAACGGGAATAAATCATATTTGTCGACCCAATTGTGAACTAAATCCAACAACAGTTTCTGCATGAGTGAGATATATCATGTGATTATTGATAGACTAATAAATATACCTTTATACCAGACTTGAACTGTGCCCTCCTAAGTCCGTGGTTGCTGTTAAAGTAAGATCAAGTAAAAGTAACAGAGTGATTAGAGAACACACACTCACAGACATACATATTTATATACCGTGGCTAAATTCAAGGACTAAACGTATAAGAATGTATCAGATATATGCTTAACTAACGATCATCATGTGCTTTCAAGCTAACGATATTAATGCTTTCATCAGTTGTATTTTACAGATGCACATGGGTTAATGCCAATCGTTTGTTCAAGCAACCATCAATACTCTGATTGGTGTTTAAAAATGGAGATGCCCAATCCTCACCAACACTTGGATGAAGGGCAGTGTGTCCTTAAAAATGATAAAAAAAAAATAGAACATTTAAGTATTGTATTGCAATTTAGAGTATATAAAGAATATAATAGATAATAGATGATAGATTGGCAATAGGCTAAAATATTTTGTAGCATTAAATTTTACAAATAAATAGAACTTACGAAATGAAATTAACTATTAGCAATACGTAGATACTTGAAGGTTTGGTCAAAACTTCCTATCAATGAACTGATCTAAATCAAAAAAATTATTTAACTAGTTTTTGAAAAGTAAAAAATCAGACAGACTTTACAGACTAAAAATATTGTTGAAACTGGTAAGCATATAAATATATCGAGCATATTCAATGTTATTTAAAATGACATAATATAAATCATGAATCTTCAAAATTAAATAGAGGAAATGGATGGAACAATAAAAGCATATATCTTTGCAAAAATTTATACAAGTCAGTAATACCATATACGGTTATTTGAATTGAGGCGGAAGCTTGTTGTAATCTTATTCTTATCATTAACGCTCTTAAATCTCCTTGCAGCAATAACAATAGAGCAAAGTGGATTTGATTGGATCATTGGTGCCTTGATCATCTTCGGTCAAATAGACATAAAAGCCATGTTTTCTCGTAACGAACCTAAAGCAATGGGAGCGGATAAAATGCAAACCAAACATCCTTCTATTGAAACCTAAAATGCACAAAAACCTTGGAGATACTGTATATCAGATATACAAGCATGAAAAGGATAAAAAATAGAACAATTAAGTCTTTTATTGAAATTTAGATTATATAAAGAATGTAATAGATAATAGATGATATATTAAATCAAGAAAGCAAATTTAAAGAAATTGTGTTACAATTTATTAATGATAAATTTTTAATGTGTACATGTCTCAATGCAAACAAATTGAAATTCTAGAAACAACTAAACGGAGTAGAAAATTATTTTATTGAATGTGAAAATTCAACAAAAAAATGAGCAAAGTAAATCTACTTTATCCTTTGGGAATTTTTTGTAATACCCTTAATTTTATTTTAATTTAAATTTAATTATTTACGTGTCAAAATAATGTTTTTAATTTTTATCAACAGTAATAATTGTTAATTACTGAGTGGATATTTTTTTCTAAACATGTCAAATATGATATTAAAAGTAAATTTTGGGTAAAATTTACATTAAATATGCCAATATCCAAATTTAATTTTGTTGTTTAAATTAAAAAACAAATATACGGTATAAAAAAAACTAATAAAATTAAGATTAAGGGATAAAAATTAGGTAAAAAATATCTCCAAATAACTACATCATTTTTGTCCTATATGGTTCGAAAGAAATATATATATATATATATATATATATATATATATATATATATATATATATATATATATATTTTTTTTTTTTTTTTTAAAACCATAACAGTTATACCCATCCCCCACCCCCTCCCTTTTTCTTTTCATACTTCTTACGGATAAGGAGGGGAAAATAAAATAAAACAAAAAAATAAAAAACAAATAACTTCTAAATCGCCCTGGTAAAACGTGAAAAATACCGAGGGTAGAAAACCCTGTAGGCAACCATTCTGTGCAAAAAAAAAAGAAGAATAAATTGAGTTTGGCCAAGCCAAACTCAATTCTATCTACAATTCATCTCTATACAAACCTGTAACAAACGTCCACTCTGAGAATAGAAACATATGGAACCAACACACTTCTTTCTCCAAAAATTTCAGATATATAAATACATACTTGTATAGATGCTATAAGACACCTATTTCTTCAATAAAATCAGAGAATGAAACAAAACATACTTCACCAAATGCTCCAAAAGTTGTTGTCTCCACAAACTTTGATATTTCAATCAGTCGTTGCTTCGTATGATTCCAACGATTTACACGCACATTTATATTGTAGGCAATGGCGGATGTGGGATGGGGGATGGATTCGAGTGAACCGACGAATGTGGGATGTGGGATGTGGGAGATGTAAGAGCTGGAAGGGATGAATCAGAAAATTTTGGCTTCCCCAAAAATGTCGTTTCTCTAAATTAAGAGAGAGAGACAGAGGAAATATGAAACAGATATTAGGTGCCACGTGGATATGCTAATTGCAAAGAATAATAAATGCCTTGTTTTGCATTTTATAGTAGTAAAAGATGATAGATATATTTGTTTATTAAATATTATTTCTTTAATTTCTATATTTTTTCTTCTTTTTAAATAAATGAAATGTTTTCATGTAATTCGAGATTTTATATAGTGTTTTTCAGTACTCTCATAATTTTTTTTAAAAAAAAATTATGTTATCTCTATTTTCATAAATCCCAGAATTTTGGTATCAATTTTTTTGTAATTTATTTTTCTACAATTTACAGATTTTAAATATTGTCCTGTAAATTTGAGATTTTTTTAAATGTTGATCTACATTTCTTATGTTTTTTTATAGATATTGATGTAATTTATTTTTGTACGACTTCCTAATATAATTTTTTTATTTTGTAATTTTCATATTCTAAAAAATGATTTTCTCCCATTTGATTTTTTTTTAAATTACTGGAAAGTCTGGTTTTTGATTTTTTTATATAAACAAACTCTATATATTATTATTTTTTTCAATTTTCAAGATTTCTAAAATTTCCCTAAGTATTTTCCTGCAATTTTCGTATGTTTAAAATATTCTTTAACATTTTCTAATTTTTTTGAAGGATTTCGACATTTTTTAAATTTTTTCTACAATTCAAGAATTTTATATACATTTTTGCAATTTTTTATTTTTTTATTAATTGAAATGTTCTAAAATTTTTAATTTGTCCCTTTAGATACGATTGGGGAAAAAATATCCTCGAGGTAACTTACACCATTTTAAGAAGTTTAAGAGGTTATGTCTTCAAAATTAAAGTCTGAAGTGTGAAATAAAAATAACGTCAAAGTTAGGGAGAAGAAAATATAATTATTTTAGTTATGCATTCTTTCACAATTAAATTTTAACATTGAACATAAAATACAAATATCTCTTAATTAACAAACTAATGTTCAGGCAAAAACTGTACTCAATCCTCAATTATATAGTTTGTCGCTAAATATCAGCTGTTAATTATAACTTCTAAGTTCTATCTATCAAAATGTTAGTCGTCAAAGATCCAATGATGACCACACAATATCCGTAGGAATAAGTTTCCAAGAAATTTCACTCGGAATCAAAAGGAATAGAGATCCTACATTCCTATAATTCTACACTACTTTGGTACGAAGCTCACCCACGTCACTAATATGAATTCTCGAAATCTAACCCTTGTTGAAATACAACCAACTTAATTCACAGTTCTATTTAGATGCAACCAACTCGAAGTAAGAACTACGAAACAGTTAACCAACTTTCACGAGTCGAGAAATTTATCAAGTTTTCTTTGAATCAAAGTGATCTCTTTAATCTAATGGATGACAAAATATATTGGTAATCTTTCAATTCACATTCACAAATTATTCTGTTAACATAGCTATACAAGTGTGTAAGTATAAGTGGGGTGGAAATATTTAACATGACTCCAAGTTAGTAGGGTTATGGTAGATCATTCCTGAACGCACCAAAAAATAACTTCATCTCCTAACGCCAATTATAGATGGGTTCATTTCAAGGGCGTATCTAGAATTATTAGACCGGTCAAGGCTAAGATATTTTGTGAGTTAGTGTCGTGTTAATGATGAAGTTTGGGATTTCGGGGGAGGAAGCCCCCAAGCCGATTTTTTGAGCTTTTAGCGCATTATTATATAAATATTACTAAAATCGTACATGCTCACTACTTTTAACATTTCAATTTCAATTGTAAATATTGATACCAAATTTAGTCTGCTGACATGGCTCAATTGGGTGAATACATGTGGCAATCTACATGGAAACGACAAACACTTACGAACAACACCTGACTCCGAGGAACCATACTGCAACGAGGAACTCTGCTTCCCCGATCAACTCAGACGCTCCGACCTACAAGAACTCTCCGAGGAACTTTTGAGTACTGAGGAACATTTGAGTACCGAGGACCTTAGGCAGTCCGAGCAGCTTAGGTGGTCCGAGCTGCACCTCGGACAAAGCATTAATAGAAGAATAACCAACAGGTTGACTACGTATTAAATGCTTATTATTATCATACATATGTATACGCTTAAGGGGCATTGAATGTATTACCCTTTCACATTACAGCCTTAAGGCTATAAATACATTGTATTATCCTCATTGTAAGGGGACCATAATTTGTTGAGAAAGCTTATAATCGAGAATTCCCAAACAGTGAGCAACAACAGAAACAGTGGACGTAGGCCATTCTTATAAGGCTGAACCACTTTAAAAGTTCTTTGTCTCATTTTATTTATCTGTGATTAAATAATTGATATAATCTAATTTTTTACATCAACAGATTGGCGCCATCTGTGGGAAACGACTAATAGTATCGTTTTTCATCAAAAACAATTCATCACAAATGGCTGATATTCCATAACCCAGCAATCGAAATGCTGGAAGCCCTCCAAATCCATCTGCTCTGCCCAATATTCCAGATCTGGATGGAATAATGACAAATCTGGCCCAGGGCCATACAGTCATGCAAGAAACTATGCGACAACTCATACGAACCCTCCATGGCGGTGCACCAACCCATTCAGAATCGCGAAGTATTCAAAGAAATACCCGTTTTCCTTCTTTGCGTACTAGGCATACCGATTCATATCGTACTGAGGAGTCTGAAGATTTTTCTTATCAACCTGGACGAACTTCGTCGGTACGAGCCATAGATACTGAACAACGTATCACTCTCTCTTCAAAAAGGACTAGTGCGCTAGAAAGATTAAGCAGAGTATCTCTTTTTGATCGATTAGGTCCTAGGAGGAGCAAAAGTCCTCCTAGAGCCGCATCGAGGAATTTTCGATGACCATCAGACTTTAGGGAAGGATCTGCCTAATCGCGACCAGCTGCTCGTCAAGATAGATCGCAGGAAGACACATCAACGCGATTAATTGCTCGAACCAACAGGCCCGAGGAAGGAAACGATGGATGGAAAGGCTCTATTCAGAGGCTGGAGGATAGATTAGGGGAAATGGCTAAGGCCAAAAACCCTCTACAATGAACTTTTGTTCAAGGAACACCTTTTGTCCCGGCCATTGTAGATTTTCCAACACCATCAAAGTTCAAAGCACCTGTTGTGACCCCCAAATATGATGGAAAGACCGACCCTGTCCTTCATATAGAACAATACCAAGATGAAGCCGATATCTATGTTGTTCCAAATGAGATCAGATGCAGATCATTCTCGAGAACTCTTACCGAATCTGCTCAAATATGGTATAATAATATTCCTCAGGGTAAGATCTCAACTTTCTTTCAACTGACAGAGTTATTCATTGGGAATTTCTGTTTTGGGGCAAAGCCAGTTAAACGAGTAGCGCATTTGTTAAGTGTTAGAAAAAAAGCTAGTGAAAGTACCAGAGATTATATCACTCGTTTTAATAACGAGAAGCTCAAAGTCATTGATTATGAGGAAAAGACAGCGATTACCTCCTTGATGTGTGGACTACTGCCCAACAAGTTGTACTACACTTTGGCCACAGATCCACCTAGAACCATGTCAGATCTGATGGGAAAAGCAGCCAAGATTATGAATGCCGAGGAGGCTATGGCTGCAAAGAAGAATATGGATGCCAAAGAAACCAAGGTGGAAGGTGATAAATCTAAGAAGAAAGAGCATAAGAACAATGGTAATGACAAACACTCAAAACAATGTCGTCATGGGAAGTATTGGAGAAATTTGATAATTAGACTCCTTTGAAGAAAGATATCAACCATGTTCTACAAGAAATCAAGAACAACGAGGAATTAAACTGGCCAGAGAAAATGAAGGCAGACCCTGACAGGAGAAATAAGGTAAAATATTGCGAGTTTCACAAAGATCATGTCCATATGACCAAAAATTGCATAGCTCTTCAGAATGAGATTGAAACACTCATCAGACGAGGAAAACTAGCAAAATATGTTGATTGGAGAAATGATAGAAGAAACAACGACCGAATAAGGGAGAGGTCTAGATCTCCTCGTCGAGCAGAGGAGAACAAGAAAAAATACCATGATGTTGATCGAGAAGACGACCTCGATCTTCCCAAGAGACCAAGGCAGCCAGAACGTGAAGTATTTTCAATACGCTTTGGGTCATTTGACTGTAATGTTATTACAGGTGGAGATGCATGAGGAGGAGACCTTACAGCAAGGAGAAAAGCTTACCTCTGTGAGGCTCAAGATTGCTCATAGATTCAACGAATAAATCTAGCTGAGGAGGATCGCCTGAGAAAGGTGAACAAAGAGAAATTGGTCATTGGTTTATCAAAGAACGACCTCGCAGGTGTTCTATATCCTCATGATGACCCTTTGGTGATCAAAATGAGGATGAAGGAGGTAATGATTTTAAGAGTACTGGTAGACAATGGTAGCTCGACAGACATCATATTCTACTCGTGCTTCGACAGTTTAAATCTAAAGCTATCTGAACTGGAGCCTTATCATAGACCCCTCCTCGGTTTGCTGGCTAGAAAGTATTTTTACTTGGGATGATCAAATTGGATATATTCATTGGTACGTGGCCTGCTTGTCGAATAGAAAGAATACGCTTCTTTGTGATGGATAATAACATTCAATCATCATACAATATCATCATAGGAAGAGTAGGATTGAAGAAGTTCGAAGCTGTACCATCTACGGTACATCAATGCCAAAAATTTCCAACAAATTTTGGAGTAGGAGTTGTGAAAGGTGATCAGAAAGTAGCTCGGGAATGCTATTATTCATCCGCCGAGCAAGAGGAAATGGAGGAATCAAGGAAAAAGACCACCACCTATCAAGTGGATGAAGGTGCAGAAATTGAAACTTTGGATCCTAGAGATGAGTCTCAACTCGTGAAGGGTTAAGTGGTGGAAGCTACTGAAAACATCATCCTGGACGACGAGCACCCTGAACGAACTACTCAAGTAGGTTCGTCGTTGTAAGCCTCACTAAAATATGAATTGATAACTTTCCTAAGAAGCAGAAAGCAAACTTTTACGTGGAGTCATGAGGATATGCCTGGGATATACCCAAATTTCTTATGTCACGAACTCAATGTGAATAAGGAGATCAAGCCTGTGAAGCAAAGAAGAAAAGTATTCAGTCCCGAGAAGAATCAAGCTATACAGGAGGAAGTCGAGAAGATCCAGAAAGCTTGTTTTATTGAAGATGTTAAATATCCAGACTGGTTAGAAAATGTGGTGATGGTGAAAAAGAATAACAAAAAATGGAGGATGTGTGTAGACTTCACCGACCTCAACAAAGCATGCCCAAAGGATCACTTTCCGCTGCCCCGAATTGATCAACTAGTGGATGCTACCTCAGGACACGAGTTGCTGAGCTTCATGGATGCTTATTCTGGTTACAATCAGATTGAAATGAAACCTGAAGACAAGGAGAGTACTTCGTTCATTACCTCTAGAGGAACTTATTATTATAATGTTATGACTTTTGGTTTGAAAAATGCAGGTGCAACATATCAGCGGATGATGAACAAAGTGTTTGCAGAACAAATCAGTTGCAATATTGAAGTCTATGTTGACGATATGCTGACAAAGAGCAAGAAAGCTGCTGGTCATCTAGTTGACTTAAGCCAAACCTTTGATCAACTAGATAAATATCAAATGAAGTTGAACCCGACGAAGTGCATATTTGGAGTACGAGAAGGCATGTTTCTCGGGTACATTTTCAATCAGCGAGGCGTTGAAGCTAACCCTGAAAATATCAAAGCTCTGTTAGGGCTGCGATCCCCAACAACGAAGAAAGAGGTGCAAAGTCTTACAGGACGAGTAGCAGCACTCAACAGATTTGTATCGAGAGCAACTGATCGATGTCTCCCATTCTTCAAGACGCTCCGAAAAACTTTTGACTGGAATGATGAATGTGAGAAGGCTTTCCAAGACTTGAAGAAATATTTGGGAACACCTCCACTGTTATCCAGGCCAGTGATGGGAGAAAAATTATACTTGTATCTGGCTGTGTTCGAGAATGCAGTTAGTTCAGTATTAATAAGAATGGAGAATGGAGTACAAAAACCAATCTACTACACAAGTAAGGCCTTCCAAGGAGCAGAGATCAGATATCCAAGGCTGGAAAAATTGGCACTAGCATTGATCGAGGCAAGTAGAAGAATGAAGCCATACTTTCAGGCTCATACCATAGTAGTATATACTGATATTCCATTGAGGCTAGACCTTCATAAACCATGAAAAATCATGAAGATTGATGTGCTGGGCAATAGAATTTGGTGAATATGATATAGTTTATGAACCCAGATCATCACTAAAAGGGAAAACGGTAACAGATTTTATAGCAGAGTTCACCTATCCTGATACCCTCAAGGAGAAAAAGTTGCTCGCTGATCAACCTGTGGAGGTTACAGGATCATCAAATGCAAACCCAGACCAACTTAGCTTGGTAAAAGGGCAAGTACATGTTACGAGATCATCAAATTCAAGCCCAGACCAGCTTAGGTTGGTAAAAGGGCAAGAAAAGATGATCGACGAACAACAAGAAATATTAGGAGATGGTGATAGGAAGCAACAAATTTTCCACCGAGGAACTCTGTCATATCAGAAATTTGAAGACAAGTTATCTATATGGAGTCTGTATGTGGATGGTTCATCCTGCACTACAGGATGTGGCACGGGGATAGTTTTGAATATTCCGGACGAGGTCGACATGGAATACGCCCTACGGTTCCAATTCAAAGCTTCCAATAATGAGGATGAATATAAAGCCATGATTGCAGGTCTTAGTTTAGCAAAAACCATGGGGGCAGAATAAGTTATTGTTTTCAGTGACTCGTAATTGGTCATAAACCAAATGATGGGAGTATATGCAGCTAAAGGAGAATTAATAATCAGATATCATGCAAAGGCGAAAGAATTGGTGTCGGAATTTGCTGCTATTCAGCTAGTCAGAATACCAAGAATGGAGAATACAAGAGCAGACGCCTTAACTCGATTAGCATCAGCTACTCGTACCGAGCTGCGAAGAACAATCCCAATTGAAGTTTTAGCTGGTCGGAGTATAGATGAAGATCTGACGATAAACTTTAATACCCTCGATTTAGGGTCATCATGGATGGATCCCATCAGGGCATATATATTAAGAAAGGAGAATTACCAACTGACAAACTTGCAGCCAAGAAACTGAATTTTAAGGTTGCTCGTTATGTACTGACTAATGGTATTCTATACAGATGAGGAATTATAGCAGGTTTGCAAAGGTGTGTGCATCCAAACGAGTTGAAAAATTTGATTAAAGAGGTCCATGAAGGGTCCTGTGGAGCCCATGTAGCAGGTCAGACACTTTTGCAAAGAATGATGACTCAAGGATACTACTGGCGGACGATGAGGGCTGATTGCATAGCCTATGCTAAGAAATGTGACAAGTGTCAGCGCTTCTCCTCCATCCGAAGAACTCCCAAAGCGTTATTGACACCCATTACTTCCACTTGGCCATTTGCCATATGGATAATAGATTTGGTTGGGCCACTGCCGACGACTAGGGGAATATTTAAGTATCTCGTGGTCGCTGTGGATTATTTTACTAAATGGGTTGAGGCTGAGCCTCTCATTGATATGACGTACGACAAGGTGGACCAATTTATTTGGAAGAACATCATTTGTTGATATGGTCTTCCTCATGCCTTCATCACAGAACATGGAACACAATTTGACAACGAGGAGTTCGCTGCCTATTGTCATCAGTCAAATATCTTAAAGATCCACTCAGCAACAGACCATCCTCAAAGCAATGGACAAACTGAAGTGACAAACAGAACGATGCTGAATGGTTTAAAAAAAAGACTGAACGACGCGAAAGCAAATTGGATCAACGAGCTACAATCAGTGTTATGGGCTTATCGAACTACTCCCCGAGCAGTAACAGGGGAATCTCCATATATGCTGGCATTTGGAAGTGAAGCTGTTATACCCGTCGAATTGGGTCTCCCAACGCACAAAATATTTAATTTCAATTCCCCTGTCAGCGATTTAATGAGAATGTTAGACTTGGATATGCTCGAGGAGGTTAGTGAAGAAGCAGCCATTAGAAATGCTACTTACCAGCAATGAACAACTTTGTTCTACACCAAGAGAGTAAAGAAGTGCGACATAAAAGAAGGAGGCTTTGTGCTAAAGAAGGTGATTCAAAAGCACAATAAACTGGAAGCAAACTGGCATGGACCCTACTGAGTTAAGGAAGTTGTTCGACCAGGGACATACAAAATAGAAACTTTAGAGGGGGAGGAGTTTAAGAATGCATGGAATGCAGAACACCTGCGCAAATATTATCAGTAATGTAAACTCTCATGTAATGCAGTTTCATCAGTATGAATAAAGTGACAATGTTCAGCCCAGTTCTTTCCCTTTATTGGAATTTTTTTGCCGAATACTAATGCTACACACTACTCAGCAAAACTCGGACTACTCAAATTTATTCCCAAAAATGCCAACTAAGGTTGGTCGGGAAGTAAATTTATTCCTGAAAATGCCAACTAAGGTTGGTCGGGAAGTAAATCTATTCCTAAAAATGCCAACTTGGTTGGTTAGGAAGTAAATCTATTCCTAAAAATGCCAACTTGGTTGGTTAGGAAGTAAATCTATTCTTAAAAATGCCAACTTGGTTGGTTAGGAAGTAAATATATTCCCGAAAACGCCAATTAATGTTGGTCGGGAAGTAAATCTATTCCTAAAAATGCCAACTTTGTTGGTTAGGAAGTAAATCTATTCCTAAAAATGCCAACTAAGTTTGGTCGGGAAGTAAATCTATTCCTAAAAATTCAAACTTGTTTGGTTAGGAAGTAAATCTATTCCCGAAAATGCCAACTAAGGTTGGTCGGGAAGTAAATCTATTCCTAAAAATGCCAACTTGGTTGGTTAGGAAGTAAATCTATTCCCGAAAACGCCAACTAAGGTTGGTCGGGAAGTAAATCTATTCCTAAAAATGCCAACTTGGTTGGTTAGGAAGTAAATCTATTCCCGAAAACGCCAACTAAGGTTGGTCGGGAAGTAAAACTATTCCAAAAAGTGCCAAAGATTGGTTGGTAAGAAAAACCCACTAACTGTAGTTGGTCGAGAAGAAAAATTAACCGACCTTGGTTGGTCGGAAACATTTTATGAGTACGAGAAAGTGATCGAACAAAATTTTTGATACTCGTGACTTTTGAAATTACTACCAAGTTGGTCGAGAAACAAAGTATCATCTATTTTGGTTAGTCATCAAATGATTACCACAAATTCAAGATAGTCGACAATAAGTTTTAACAAACTCCAGTTGATCAACAAATAACACAATATTGTTATATTTTTAACAGATATGCATGCACAGATGTAAAATGTTTTATAATTACAAGACAATGGTTGTCAAGATTTGTAAATAAAATTATTTCATTAAATGTAGAACAAAATAAATCAGGAATGAAATACAAAATTATTACATTAAGATTCATATTCTATTGGTTTCTTCCCCTCTTGAAAGAGTTGGCGCTTGCGTTCAATTAAGATCAAATTATAATTAAAAAACCTTTTAACCTAGACAAACCCTAAACATGTAACTAGGTGTGAATGAAACAATATGAAATCATGCACGAGTTATTCAAACACACATAATTGAGGAAAAATCCCCCATAGGGGCAAAACCATTTATTTTCACTATAATTTGTAAGAAAATGGCTTGCAATCGGATTACAATGAAAATATAAGTTGACTAAGAATTACCCTCAGGTATCGGATTCTGTAGTCGCGGCTGGAATTATCCCTTTCCAGTAGGGCTGCAATGAAGAGGAAGAAGCGGTCCACTTCACAAGGGTTGAACAACAGCAATGGTGTTCTTGGGTTACCAAACTTGATTCACATAGATATGGAAGATGTGTGAATCTAAAAACCTAGAATCATAGGACTCAATAGGTGAAGACTTTAGGGTTGATATGCTCTGAAAAATGTGGGAAAGTCTTATGGAAACCAACTACTGATCGTGGTTTAAATAAGGAGTCAAAACCCTAAAAAATCTGCTACACGATCTGGCAGAGTTTATCCAGGGCGGATCGGTCCGGGCCTCAGGCGGATCGGTCCGATGGCGGATCGGTTCTTTTAATTTGAAGCCGATTCGGTTCGCAATCGGTTCGCTTCTCTCTGGACTCATTTTGCAAGGCGGTCCGGTCCGGTCCTGGTCGGATCGGTCCGCAGTCAGATCGATTCTTTTTATTTTGGGGTGGACCGGTCCGGTTGACTATTTCCAGATTCCTTCTTCTTTTGATCTTCAGATTTCGGATTTCGGATTTCGTTGATGACGATGTGATCTTTTCAACCATCAATCTTGTAACGGAGTATGACATAACATATACATAAAGATGGACAAATTGTCCTTACAAATCTCCCACTATGTCTATGCTGGAATAAACATAAAAAATCCGAATTATCAAGTATGAACAATGCCTATACAGATCTACCCTTCCATGAACCCAAAACTGAAAGAGGTACATATGACTAAGGTTGCATCGTTTGTTCTTCAATTCTTCAGGAATCTTCACGCTTTTCTCATCAGGGTGTGTATCATGGGATTATCAAGGATGTACCTACACACATGAGATAAAGCAAATACCACGTGACATATCGAGTTTGAAATGAGATAAACATGGATATCAATATATGATAAAAACATAAGCTATATCTCAAAAACTCCCCCATAATATGATAATTCTTTCTCCCCATTTTTATGATGTCCCCAAATAGACAAATGAGAAGAATGAATCTAATAAGCAAAATTGGGGTGTCACGATATACAAAAAAAATACACAAACTATTTTTTATTTTTCAAAATTTTCATACAAAGATAGGATACCAATTTGAACAAATATGATACAAAAATCACACCATGGATTTAGACTCAAACAACCAAGTCATGGAAATGGAATGAATGGGTGTGAACACATTCGATAGGTAAATCAACTCAATCAATCACATGTGCACGATGCATATGTGTACCCCTAACGAATGAACATCAAAAGTATCCTTAGGTGAAAAGATTGTTGAATTTAGATGACATCGTCTTATGCAAATCAACAAATCAAAGTCAAATGATTTTCACACCAATATCGTCCAAAACTATGTAGCGCATTTTCAAGCATTTCATGGATGTGCAAACCCGTTTTAAATCTCCAACCAAACACCCTCATATATATATATATATATATATATATATATATATATATATATATATATATATATATATATATATATATATATATTTTTAGATGTAATCTAAATTCTCAAACTTTGGAGAATTGGTGCAAAAACCTAAATGGCCCATATTTTGGCATGAATATCTTTTTATTGCCTTTTAATTTTTTCGGGCTCTTTTAACCTCTTTGGACCTCGGATAATAAAATTCCTCCATTTTTTAGGTCCAATTTAACGGTGGCTTTTGCGCAAAGGATAGATAATTACCTTTCGTAGCCCCTCCCCGTTTTTCAAACAAAGCAAACAAACTCACAAAACGGTTTTTATATGCACAATTTCCTTACAAATATTTATCGCGCTTGGTTCGTTTTAAGGACAGGATTGAAGTGAAAACACCCAAACAACATGTGATAAGAGAAGCACAATAATCAAACAAATCCGTGCATGTGTGCAATAAAGGAAACATGAGTCAAACATGTAGAAAGTAACACTAAATTACATCTTAATGACTCCAAACATTATAAAGCACATTGATGAATTGACCTATTGTCTCAAAACACTATCAAATAGTCACATGAAAATAATGGAATGAAGTTGTGACTCGGTCCTCCAAAGTGTTCATCCATAAACGGTGCAAACAAAATACAAAAATCTTTTTGGATTTTTCAAATTTTTTGAACAAAATATACTAAAATGATACATACTAGCAATAGGCAAACAATGACATCATGAAAATCACCCTATGCTAGTAAACAAGTCAAACCTCAATCATTAGGTGCGGAGGGGTTTTCCAAAGGTGGTGACAACTTATGAAAAACCTCCATCAATTCTTGTGAAGTTTTGACTAAAAACTTAACTTGCTCACCTAAATGTGCAAACTTTCTCATGTAGTCTCCGGGAGCATGTAAAGTATCATGTGTGGGTGCATGTGTGCCAGAAACACGTGTAGAAGCAAAATGTGACACATACCCCAGCTTAAAGCAAAATTCCCTAAGGTGTCCTCTCCTCTTGCAATGTGAGCAAAACATAAATAGGCCTAGGAAAACCTCTCTCAAAAACTCTAGGACGCACTTTCCTAATAGGAATGGGACACCTAGGTGGGTTAGGGTGAGACACATGTGAAACTGTCACTAAAGTGGGAACCGGCTCGGGTGCTAATTGGTAAGAAGAAGCACCGTCATGACTTATTCCTAACTTCTCAACTTTACCCTTAAGAACCACCTTTTCATCCTTCTTAGGTGCTTTCTCAAACTTGACTTTTACCACCCTGGCACGTTCGAGATCATCCTCGAGTTGGGATACACGTGTCGTCAGACTAGACAACGTGTCGGCCAAATCACACTTCTCCTTTCTCAAAACCTCCTTCCCTTTCTCCAAATCTAAAACCCGACGACCTAAATCCCTATTATACCTTTTTGTTTTCATGGTCTCGGTGTACAACTCTCTAAAAGCTTTTTGGAGATCACTTTCATCTCCACTTTCACTCTCACTTTCTCCCTCACTTGAAGCGCTCAAACCATCACTATCACATTCGTGTGCACTATTATGGGACAAGGTGGGTGTACTCACATGACTAGAAAAAGCTACAAACTTCTCACCACTAGTCTCATCACCCTCACTATCACTAAGTGTGGCAGGCATGGCTACTTTCTTTCCTTTCTTTCTAAGCCACGTAGGACACTCAAATGACTTATGTCCCTTACCCCCACATTCAAAACAAATGACGTTCTCAAAATCTTCCTCACACTCCTCATCGGAGTCATTCTCTTTTTCCCTCTCACCACTTTCTTTGGCCTTTCCTTTCCTTTTATTTTTCTCAAAAAAATTCTTTTTATTGGAAGAATTATTTTTGTTCATGTTGAGGAATTTTTTAAAATTTTTCGCAAAAAGGCCATATCATCAAAATCTCCCTTAGAATCGGACTCACAAACTTTTTCTTAAAATGAGTCTTTAAAGCAATGCCTTTATCCTTAGCCTTAGTGATTTTGGGAAACATGCCAATCTCATAGGTTTGAAGATTTCCTACAAGTTCTTCCAACTTAAGTGATTTCAAATTTCCCAAAGAGTTCAAAACAGTGACTTTAGGAATAAATCGTTTTGGGAGAGATCTCAAAATCTTTTTAACGACACGTGTGTTATCAATCACTTCACCCAAATTAAAACATGTGTTAACAATGTCCGACAATCGTGCATAAAAAGCATCAAAGCATTCGGACTCAGACATGGTGATAGTCTCAAATTGGGTGGCCAAATTTTGTAATTTTAACTCTTTAACCGCGTTCGTACCCTCATGTGTCAATTTCAAAACATCCCAAGCCTCTTTAGACGTGGTGCACGTCATAATTCGGCGAAACTCATCAGGAGAGATAACTCCAGAAATAGCACTTAGACCACGAGAATTAAAATTGGAAAATTTATAATCATCTTCGGTCCAGGCTGACACAGGTTTTAAAGTGGTGATGTTATTAAAAGTGACCGTGGGAGGAGTCCAACCATTTTCGCAAAGCAACCAAACACGCTCGTCAATAGATTTTAAAATCGATTTCATACGAGCTTTGCAGTAGGCATAATTAGACGCTTCAAAAATAGGCATCTGATTATATAAGTGCTCCATAAGAAAAAATGCGAATTTTCACAAAACTGATTTTTCAAAAAAATCAATATCACACGATTTTGCGGAAAATAGGAATACGCAATAAATTAGCGCAACCTGCTCTGATACCAATTTGAAAGATTTGGCGCTTGCGTTCAATTAAGATCAAATTATATTTAAAACACCTTTTAACCCAGACAAACCCTAAACATGCAACTAGGTGTGAATGAAACAATATGAAATCAGGCACGAGTTATTCAAACACACATAATTGAGGAAAAATCTCCCACAGGGGCAAAACTATTTATTTTCACAATAATTTGTAAGAAAACGGCTTACAATCGGATTACAATGAAAATACAAGTTGACTAAGAATTACCCTCAGGTATCGAATTCTGTAGTCGCGGCTGGAATTATCCCTTTCCAGTAGGGCTGCAATGAAGAGGAAGAAGCGTTCCACTTCACAAGGGTTGAACAATAGCAATGGTGTTCTTGGGTTACCAAACTTGATTCACATAGATATGGAAGATGTGTGAATCTAAAAACCTAGAATCATAGGACTCAATAGGTGAAGACTTTAGGGTTGATATGCTATGAAAAACATAGGAAAGTCTTATGGAAACCAACTACTGATCGTGATTTAAATAAGGAGTCAAAACCCTAAAAAATCTGCTACACGATCTGGCAGAGTTTATCCAGGGCGGATCGGTCCGGGCCTCAGGCGGATCGGTCCGATGGCGAATCGGTTCTTTTAATTTGAAGCCGATTCGGTTCGTAATCGGTTCAGTGCTCTCTGGACTCATTTTGCAAGGCGGTCCGGTCCGGTCCGGTCCTGGGCGGATCGGTCCGCAGTCAGATCGGTTCTTTTTATTTTGGGGCGGACCGGTCCGGCTGACTTTTTCTAGATTCCTTCTTCTTTTGATCTTCGGATTTCGGATTTTTTTGATGACGATGTGATCTTTTCAACCATCAATCTTGTAACGGCGTATGACATAACATATACAAAAATATGGACAAATTGTCCTTACACCTCTGCTTTTGAAATAGGTTCCTCGCCAGCAGGTGGATCATTTAAAGCATGAGGGGAATTTATGAAGTTAAGATCTTCAAGCATCCTTATATTCATCACAGATGGTCGATCTAGTAGGTGCTCGGGATGAGATGTCTCAACATTGGAATAGAGATCATAATTGCCGAGGTATTTGGAAATCAGACACCGAGGGATGGCCCGAGCAGGGATCCAACTCATATCAAGCTTGAATAGTGGCACTGGTAGGTCGAGTAACCCCGGATTATGGTAATCCCACGGGTAATGACCCTGTTCTAGTTGCAGCACACCTAAGGCATTCAACCATCCCTGTTTGTAACCCTCATTGTTTGCATTTTGGATACGATCATCCAAATGGTAGAGAGCCTCGTTATAGGCAGCCATCTAGAATTCTCTGGGCTGCTTGTGGAATTGATATGTCAATCTTTCCAGCTGCTCGTGGAGATTTTTTATAAAGAGTTCTTTATTCTCCAGGACAGACTTTTGCACAGAAAGCTGCTCTTTCACACCCCTGATCTTCTTAGACATCTCAGCCAATGCCTGGTTTTTTGCCATCAGTTGGAAGGCCTGGTTCTCTAGAGAAAATTGAGTCCTCTGTTCCTCGACAGGAATTCGAACAGCTCTTTCTCATCCCCGAGGAGATCTTGCTCGTCCTCGAGTAGATGTAGAAGGGCCAGACCTCTTCAAGGTTTCTAACTCATCCGCCAGGTTGGCGTTTTAAACCTCCAAGAAAGAGAATCCCTCGTCGGCCACTGGGATCAAATCATTTGAGGTGGAAGCTGTAGACTTCAACTCAGACACCTCTCTTTGCAGGTTATTATTTTCCTGCTATAATAACTCAGCTATCTGCCTGTTCTCTTCGACCTCAGCCTTCAATGTTCTCTCCCGCACATCGTAAGCAACAAACCGTTTATCGTATCCCTTATCAGCACAGATTTGCTGATACTCTTCTCGTACCCCTCGTGCAAAAGAGCAGTAGATTCCTTATATTATTGTTGAAGTTCTTCAAGAGTGCCTTGGAGATCCTCAATCATATCATAGTATGCTATGTTGTTAGCCACTAAACGGTCGAGTAGGCACTTCAAATATTGATAGGCTTCAATTTCTTGCTCTGAAGCACCTTGACCGAGGATGTCAGTGATTTGAGCTGCCCTCATGTCTGTATGACCGGCTTTAAAATATTCATTGCATTGACTTAACAACTTTGTATCATGAGCAAACAATAATTCCATCCTGGCCAGAAACTAGTAAAGGAAGAAAAATCAATAATCAATAAGAGTACAAACAGAGTATGAAGAAGAAAATGAACAGTATGCATAAGCAAAAGTTCAAATTTTATTACATCACAGAGGAGAAGTACAAAGTTCAGAGTTACATGTTCAGAAGTTACATTTGACAAAGAAAAATAAAATAAATAGAAATCCGAACAACTCTACACCTTTTCCTTGTCTCCCAAAACTTTCTCGGGAGGTTGGGACGAGGAGGTAGGTTGTTCGGATGGAACAGAGAGCTGCTCGGGAAGTACTGGAGGTTGCTCGGATGAAGTAGCAGGTAGTGGAAGTTCCTCGCCAGTGGGCTGGATAGCTAGGGAATGAGAAATTTGATCTCCCATCACCATGGAAGATTCCTCAGAGGAATCTTCGTCCTCTTCTTCGTCTTCAGGAGTTGGAGGGGAACCATAGATGTGTCGCTAAAAGAGTTCAGAATTTTCATCAACTTTCATCTCCTGCAGAGCAGCGACCCATCCATCTCTAAAGTATTTGAGGCTTCCATATTCCACTTGCGACATCATGGCAGCCAAACCTTTATTCCACCCTTTATCCCAGCCGGCACTGAAAGCTTTTTCACAGCCAATTTCCTCTTTGTCTTCTTCGAGAAAAGCTTCTCGAAAAGAAGATTGTCAGCCGCCTTCAGTTTATTCTCAACTTCCTCCTTCTGACGGCTTACTTCCCGAAGTTGACCCAACTCCTCCTGAGCATCCTTGAGCTTATCTTCAAGCTCCCCAGTATTTTTGAGCTTCGCTTTGACCTCTTTATTCTTCTTCTCCAAATCATTCATTTTTTCTCCAACCCCTTGGAGACCTCAATAACCTGAGCCTTCTCCTGCTCAGTGGAAGTAAGCTCTTTCTCCCAAATTGCCTTATCATCATCATATTTCTGACGAGAATCTTTCAGAGACTGTGACAGACCTACCAAAGCTTCCTCTACACCACACGAGGAGCTTGAAGCTTTAATAGCTTCATCTTTCTATAAAATTGTATTAAAACAACTCACCAACTGTGAAAAGAAAACGAAAGCAAATCAGTGCACAGATACAAAAAAGGAAAGAATGAAAATTTAAGACTCTAGGACTTACAGAAGCAATGCGACGAGCTGCTAATGAGGTAACAGTGTCCCAAGAAAGGTTTTCTTCAATACCTTGGATCTCGAGAATGATCCAAGTCTTCACCGAGATCATAGCAGAGCTCAGGGGAACAAAAGTGAGAACACCACTAGTCGGGGGCTGAGAGATAGATTCATCCAAATTGATAGAGGAGCTTTTCTTCAGCCTCCTCAGAGGAGCATCAACTTTCTCCACTAACGATGTAGTCTTAGTCGGAGAAATGATAATCACCTCACTTGGAGCAGCAGCCTTGCTCGGGGCCACTGGGGGCTTCTCGACAACCTTCACAGGAGCAGCCGAGGGAGGTGCATCAATTTTCTTTGTCCCTTCTCTTGGGGCATCATGCTTACTTCTTTTTGCCTCTCCAGCACCAGAGGCAGGTTTCTCAAAAAGGGTAAGAGGTCTTATTTTCTTCATCCTTTCACTCAAAGGAATATGTGACTCAGGTGAAGAACTTGTTGAGGCTGGTATTGGTTCTACGTCGCTTATTACCGGACGAGCAGTAAAAGAGGAGGTGTAACTCTTGTACTGCAGCAAATATGAAGCTGACCTAATATGCTCGTCGTCAACAGTCTGATGAAAACTCCAAATAAGTTTTAAATGCCTTATATTAACGTCTGCCTCTTTTGGAAATTTTCTTTTGCTGTCAACTGCAAATAAATCAAAATTAAAATATCAGTGGAACATTTTATCAAACACAAAGGAAGCATAATTTTGAAAATAAAATAAAAACAACCTATCCCATTGCCATAGGGAGGACATCTGGGACCCTAGTAAACATCATCTCCAGTTAATGGAGGGTGTTGCCAATTTTTCATAACAACCCCATGCTCAAAGTAGTCCCTATTGGCATCTGGGAGATTGACCACTAAAGCTTTATTTAAAAACCTAGTTTTTAAATAAAAAGTATTATCGCCCACAACCCATCCATAACAAAACATGATTTCAGGAATTCCTATACGGGTTCCACGAATTTGATTTAATCTATAAACACCGTTAACTATTCTCCATGTATTGGTGCCAATTCGTGCAGGAACCACGTCAAAGTATTGACAGAATTCTAGTCATAGAGGGTTTGGGGGAAAAGAAAAGCCACACTCAGTAACAAAGCGACTGGGGAACCAATGTCCCTCAGCCAAACGATAAAATCTGAAGGCTCAGAAAGCTCTTCCAAAATAACTCATGAGGGAATAAAGAAATCAGAGGAAAACTTATCAATCGATTCTACAGGATAAACCATGATGCAGGAAGGAAATTAAAGTGAAAGAAGAAAATCTTACATAAAATAGATGATTTTGTTGACAACAAATGATGGAAGAGATGAACGAACAGGAGAGAGAGAGACGATGGAAAACTCAAAGAGACAAATTTGAAAAAGTAGAAGACGATGGGATTTTTTGCAATGTTTAAATACTTTGCCTTGGGAAAGGGTAAAAGTAATGATTACAAAAAGAGACTGTTACGTTACCGACGGCTAAACAGACAAAAGGGGCTCGGGAATCGAAGTGGTTAGAAAAATTCAAAAAAGACCAATTCTACGAATTTGGAAAAAGAAATAAATACAAAATAAAATACTCCTAAATTTTAGGATGACCATTTAAAACCGCCATATTTCGAGAAAGAATGTTCCACACTCCTCAAATTTCGAACTATGAAACATTGGGGGCTTCTGTTGATACCAAATTTAGTCTGCTGACATGGCTCAATTAGGTGAAGACACGTGGCAATCTACATGGCAACGACAAACACTTACGAACAACACCTCGGCTCTAAGGAACCATACTGCAACCAGGAACTCTGCTTCCCCGATTAACTCAGACGCTCCGACCTACAAGAACTCTCCGAGGAACTTTTGAGTACCGAGGAACTTTTGAGTACCGAGGACCTTAGGTGGTCCGAGCTGCACCTCGGACAAAGCATTAATAGCAGGATAACCAACAGATTAACTTCACATTAAATGCTTATTATTATCATACATATGTATACACTTAAGGGACATTGAATGTATTACCCTTTCACATTACAACCTTAGGGATATAAATACATTGTATTATCCTCATTGTAAGGGGACCGTAATTTCTTGAGAAAACTTGTAATCGAGAATTCCCAAACAGTCAGCAATAACAGAAACAGTGGACATAGGCCATTCTTATATGGCTGAACCCCTTTAAAAGTTCTTTGTCTCATTTTATTTATCTGTGATTAAATAATTAGATATAATCTAATTTTTTACATCAACAGTAAAGATTCAATATATTAACCATAAAATCGCTATAAAATTGCAACGTGTTCCACATGATCTATAAATTTTAATGTCATTCGATAATGTCTCAACACAATTGACAATGCCATATATACACAAATATTCACCAATCTAATAGTTTACTCACGTAGAAAAATACCTACCCATTGACTTTAGAATTGCACCATAATGACAATCCCCAATACTAAACCCTAACAATACAAGATCAGAATTAGACTAATTTGTAAGATATAATTAATTCGATAATATATTTTTAGGAATTAAAATTACATTGCCTTCATAAAATTTGTAAAACAAGTTTATATTATCTAAGATGCTAAACAATAGCGAAGAAATTAAGAGAGAGAAAACCAAAAATAGATGTAAATGTAAAAAAAATACGTCATTGAAGCATCCCATCCAATGAGGGGTAACCATTTTCTAGTTTTAGTGGATTTGACAGATATTAGAGAAAGAGGCAATATTGTGTCCTCTTGTAGGGAAGGGAAAAAAAAGATAAGTAAAGAAAGGGGGTAAGGTAACTATGGGAAGATTAAAAAGAAAAGGAGTGTTGGGTCTTGGAGGAGTATCGGCTTTGTAAGTTTAGTGAGCATGCGAAATGGACTAGGCTAATTTTTTTACCTCATGTTGAACACCCCCACTTAAAAGAAAAAAATAACATGGGCTACAACCTAAGTCCACCCTCACCTGAATCCGCTCGTGATTGAGGTAATATCCAGCACCAATAACTCAATAACATTACACTATAATAGGCAAATTGTCACAGTCAATTGGTCATGGTCCAAATCCATGACCGTATAGTCACAATCCAAAGTCGTGATCGATAACCAAATCTCGAAACCAACCACGTGATCAAACCAAAGAGTGACACTAACAGGTGATCAACCATGATTCTGGACCGTGACAACATTGGTCATGGTTACAGAGCATGACTAATCCGTGACCTTTTATACGCTAAATTTACCGCTAAAATTGTCGCCTTAATGATTAGGATTTTGAATAGCGACCCACTTGTGACCAATACTAGTGAATTATGGCCACGGTCCTAAATCGTGACCTACAATCCTAGTTCAAAATGGTCATCTTTAGATGGTCACGATTGTGGACCGTGACCATTTCTTGGTATTTAGTTGGTCACAATAGGGGTCACACTCTAGAAACGTGAACACTGTTTCAGTGTTCAATTGGTCACAGTATGGGTCACGATTTAAAACTGTGGCCATTTAAAGCAATAAATTAGGCTTCAATTTGTCTGAGATTGCATTTCTCTCTCCATATCATGCTCTCAAGCTCTCTCCATCGACAAGTCAACCTCTCTTTCTCATTCTCCACCGGCAACCTCCACCTCTCTCCTCTCCCCACCGGCATACAGGGGTACATCTCTCTCTCTCTCTCTCTCTCTCTCTCCCTCTCTCTCTTTCTCTCTCTCTCTCTCTCTCTCTATATATATATATATATATATATATATTTCAGTGTGTGTGTATGTGTTTTAGTATGTCCGTGTGTGTGTGTTTCATTGTGTCTATTTGTGTGTGTGTGTCTGTTTCAATTTATGTGTGGAATTGAAATGTACGAAGTTGTTTAGAGCTCAAAATATTTTCAAAAATATTCCATCAAATATAATAAACTCAAATTGAGTCAAAGTTTGAAATGCATGAGAAATAATTTTTAAAAAACTCTCAAGTTAGTGAAAAATATTATATATACACGGTTAAATATCAAATTTTCAAAGAATGAAAATGTAAAATTATTGACATGAGAAGATTTTTTGTTTTAATACCCAAATATTATGTTCTTGGAATTATGTTGTTGTTAAGTGATGTTCTTGGAAATATGTTATTGTTAAGTAATGTTTCTTGGAATTATGATATTATATTTTTGTTTAATTTGGAATTGAGAAATGCACTAAATATCTAAGCCACTTTATTCCTTAAGGGAATTAATCAAGTAGACGATTTAGAACGAGTACATGATAAACTTGTGCTAGGTTGTTGGGTTGATGGTTGTGGATTGTGTTGAATTATCATGGTTGGATACGGACTACGGATACTTAAAATTCTCACTATATTAATTCTTCATAGTAAAAATCTAACTAATTATTTATCTTATTGACTACCCAATCTTAACGACTACATGCAATGATACACACACACACACACACTCACTGACAAATGCATACATACACATACACATGCACATTGACTTACACGCACACATATATACATTAAATGTTTAGAATATAGTCATTTAATTAACATCTTATGGACGTGTTCACCCTATCCTTAAATGGTTGTTATTTGGGTGAACACAAAATAGTGGAAGGGTTTGCCCAATTAGTGGACACATAGTAATTTTATGTTAAATTAAATTAAAATAAATTAAATTGGACGTGCTATGAATGATTGATCAGATTGAAAACCATAATTTATTTAGGATTAATTAGACATATTAAATCTAAGACTCATTTCCACACTCTTTTATATATTTTCTCTACAAAAATGAGTAACGGTAGGAATTACATTCAACATGACTACGAGAGAGTACAATTTGTCTCCACTAAATATATTTCATTAGTGATATTCACATAAATGGAACTCCTATTTACAAGTATGAGAATAGAAAAATTTAATAATTTAAGTACCTTACATACTATGGAGTTTATCTCTCGCAAGAGTACCTGGCTAAGTAGTAGTTCTGAAGTTATTTGGGGATTTATATCATTTGTTACTTACCATTTGGAAAATTTGAAGTCTTGTTTGCATGCCTAATTGGAGAAGGAATATTTTGAAGTCTTGTTTCATGGAAGAAAACAATCACTATATTGGATTTTGATTAGGATATTGTGATGTTATTATCTTATTCACACAAGCATGCATTGTATTATTATTTCTGTTGAACAATTTGCTTTAGTTAGTTAATTTGTGATGTATGAACTTTTTTATGGATGGCGGAGTGGCTAAATAATTGATTTTCAAATTGTAAACATTTTTTAAAAACGTACAACTTTTTTTAGATGCAATTTTTTTTTTAATTTAGTCACATTTTTGGACTTCCGCCAAAACTATGTAAAAAATATAAATAATAATATTTGGTCATGGCTAAGAACCGTGACCATATATATATATATATATATAATAAAGTAGGAAACTTATGTATGTCATAAAATTGATTGATGATGTCATCCATATAAGTTTTTCATGCACTCCCTATTTTACCCCTTACAAATTTGGATTCCCCCTCTTTTAACACACACTAACTCTACGTTTTTGGGGACTTTTATCGAAATCTGCAATTGTATTTTCACCCCTCCCTCCCTTAGCCTCACTATCCAAACCTAGCTATGATGTTATTTTTCACTTTAATCTCCCCCCCCTCTACCTTTATCTGGCAACGATCCTTTCTCTAACAACCCATCGAACAACAACAAATCTTTGATCTTTCTCTTGGTTGTGTATCTTCGGTCTCCCCCCCTAAGGTAATTTTTGTTTTACTGTAAACCATCATTTAGTTGTACGAACACTATAGCTATAAACCAATGATGTCTTGGCTATGTATCTTCGGTCTTTCTCTGTACGAACAACCAAGGTATAAGATGATTTTTTTAGCTGTGCGAACACCATAGCTGTAAACCAGCGATGGTGTACAAATCTTCATTTTTTAGGTGCGCGAACACCATAGCTATACGAACACCATAGTTGTAAACCATAGATCTGTAAGGATAAAATTTTATAAATGTCCAGGGTAGAATCTAGGAATTTCCTGTTTTCTCCTAGATCACAGTTTGTATGTCTGATACAGCTACATTTGGCACGTCAACACAATCAAACTCGACGACCTTTATCCGAATTCAATGCATCCATTATCTTCACGTGAATCGTGCTACATGCAACGTGCTGCTCAACCCATTCCCACTACTCCACTACACTTTATAGGTAAAATGTTTTATTAGAGCTTTAAATATTTGCATAAATATTTGGGAAATTTTTTGAAAATTATTTTTTGAAGTCTGGATTAATTTTTTATCAAAAGAAGAATTTTTTCTAAGTGTAGAAGCGAAGTGCCTTGAACGACGAGATCACTCAAACGACATTGAATGTCGTTCGTGCAAGATAGGCATGTCGCGTGATCTCGTTCGAACGACATCCGTCCTTCGTTCGAGCGACAGGGATATCTCGTTCATATGAACCACCGCCTCGATTTTCGTGTAAATATCTGTTAACCTTCTACACATTTTTTAAGCCTTTCTGCAATCTCAAAATTTTGCGAAAACAGTCCATAATAAGACTTTATCTTTTTAAGGATTTCTAAACCTTTTTTATTCGCAAAACCATTCCCATATATGTGTGTGAATCTTTAAACCTTCAAGAGGATCTTTTACTCATCTGGAGTAATTTGTGAGGAAGCCGTTCTCTTCTTCATTGCTGCCCTAATGGAAAGGGATAGTTCCAGCTGACGACATCAAAACGGACACCCGAGGGTATTTCTCTGTCACATATTTTCATTGTAATCTGTGTAAGCCATTTTCTTACAAAATTATAGTGAAAATAAAAGGTTTTGCCCCTTTGGGGGATTTTTCCTCATTTGTGTGTATTTGAATGTTCTTTCTTGATTTTATCATCACCAATCACAACTAGATGCATGTTTAGGACTTAATTGATAAAAACTGAGTTTAATTAAATAACTTCCTTATTTGAACGCAAGTGGACTCTTCTTAAATTGGTATCAGAGCCAGTTACACAGCTTTACCATGTAATTTTCTGCAAAATTTTTCTAAGATATCAATTTTCTAAAAAATTGATTTTTGAAAACGAGTGTGTTCATAATGGATAAGATATATAATAAAATGCCAGTTTTTGACCGGACAAACTATGCATACTGAAAAGCCCGCATGAGATCTGCATTAAAAGCCATTGATGAACGTGTCTGGATTTAGGTTGAAAGAGGGTGGACACCTCCCACCGTCACTCTTGAAAACGTGACCAATTTAAAACCTGTTACTTCATGGACTGAAGAAGAATTTAAATGATCATCTTTTTATTATAAGGGTTTAAGTGCTATTTCTGGGTCTGTCACACCTGATGAGTTCAAACGCATAATGACGTGCGCCACGTCAAAAGAGGAGTGGGATGTTTTGCAACTTACCCATGAAGGAAGTAATGCTGTGAAAGAGTCTAAATTGCAAAATTTAACAACTCAATTCGAAACAATCACCATGCTTGAATATGAATGTTTTAATGAATTTTAAGCTAGACTGTCTGATATCATTGACACTAGAGTTAATCTTGGTGAACACATTCCTAATGCTAGAGTTGTTAAACAGATTATTAGATCACTGCCTAAGAGTTTTATCCCTAAAGTCATTGTGTTAAATTCAATGGGTAATTTAAATACGCTTAAATTGGAGCAACTTTTAGGAGACTTGCAAACGTATGAAATTGATATGTTTCCTAAATCTGTTAAGTCTAAAGATAAGTGAATTGCACTTAATGCCCGGGAGAGAAAGAGTGAGGGGTCGGTAAGAAAGAGGGGAGAGTCATCTAGAAAAAGAGAGACAGATAAGTCTGATTCTAAGTGTGATTTTGACATATATGATTGGGCCCTATTTGCTAAAAATTTTAAGAGAATTCTCAAATTCAAGAAAAATGGTAATTTTAAAGATAAAAAGAAGTTCGAGAAAAGTAAGTCTGAAAAGAAAAATGAAAAAGATTTTAAAGATCATCCTAAGAAAGAAAGTGAGAGATGCTTTGAGTGCGACGGTAGGGGTTATAGAGCTTTTGAGTGTGCTACTAGGCTAAACAGAGAAAAGGGCAAAGTTGTCCTTAATGCTACCCTTAGTGACGACAGTGAGGTCGAGTCGGTGGATTCTAGAGATGAGTCACCGCATGAGTGTAACTTCACCGCATTCATGGCTAGTCATGTGAGTACTTTTAGTGCTCCTCACGACGACGAGGATGCTTCTTCACATGGACACCTCGACAGTGGATCGATGTGAGTGAGTAGGAGGATGACAAAAGTGAGAGTGAGAGTGATCTTCAATGTGCCTATGCCGAGCTTTATTCTGAGTCATTTATAACTAAAAAGCTTAAGAAAGAGTTAGTTCTTAGGATCAACGCTTTAGAGAAATATTTAAGAAAAGTGAGAGAGAGAGAGTCCTCCACTTGCACTACCTTAAGAGAGAGAGAGTTTGCTTGTGTTGAGAAATAGAGTTTGTTTAGAGAGAGTTGATTTGAGAAAGAGGAGGGGACTTGACTAAACAAGTGGCTAGTCTTACGAGTGAGATCCATTCCTCTGTGGAGACTCAGAAGAAACTTGAAGCCCTTGTAGCCCAGCTTACTCATGATCTGGAGAGAGCACGGGAAGTCAAGGTACAAATCGAGGACATATCTAGGAAGATTGGAAAGATGCTCCTCGGCCCCACTTTAGGTTTTGGTGATAGGTTATGATGGTGCCTTTACGTCCCAAATTGCACCTAGACCTGTTCCTGAGTTTACTACGACTCCTTATTGCCATCGTCAAAAACCTTGAAGGAGAGTTCGACCAAGAAAAGCAAACCAAGGTCCACCTTTGACTGTGTTCTTTTGTATATATTACAAAAGAAAAGGCCACCTCAGGGAGTTTTACTATAGTATGGGTCGAACACACGATGTACTACTGCTCCACCATAGCATACTGATGATTTTACCAGTCTGAGAGAGCGAGTTGAGTTTTTAGCTGCCACATCACAGAGTTTGATGGAGGAATTCCGACGGATGTCTTTACCGTCAGTGAATGCTTATCACATTCTGACTAAATCCAATAATAATAAAGGTAAACAAAAGGTCACCACTTTATGGGTACTGAATAAAGATAAAAAGGCCTTTGTTGTTCATGTCGCTCTCAAAGCACATAATACTTGATGATGCTGAAATCTAGCACCACCAGATAAGTGATGATGAGCTCAAACTGTAAGTACCATGGTAGCCATATAAGTGTGTGAGTGTGTAGAAGGAGATGAGCATAAGAGGAATAAGATAATTATGTATAGTGGTTCAGCCAATTAGGTTTACATCCACTGTGAGTGTGTGATCTACTAAGTATGGGCACTAATGGCCTTGGATACAATGCACATAGGCTCACTTTCTCTCTCTACTGTGTGTACAAGCAGAGTTTTAGCTAGGGTTATAATTATCCATCGATCCCCTTGTAGGGTTATAGGTGACATGTATATATATGTCTTGGGGGGTATAGTGTACCACCCAAGTATGCATGGTGCATGTGAATGATGATCTAGCCAATATCCTGTTGACACCTGTAGATGCCAAATGATGACATAATATTCCCTCACGTGCGGGGGTGATATTGTTATAACGGTCTTCCACATCCCATGTGAGCCTCACGTGCACTGTTCCACGTGTCTCCCAAACCATGCACTATAATGATGTAATCCTCGGCCTATGATATGAGGCCGAGGGCAAAGTTCCTTCAGGTAGTGAGTCTGGCCTAATTTAAGCCTCGTACTATCGTACCCTCGGAGGGTCGTCTGGACCTGATGATGGGTCGGCCCCTTGAGAGGTCGTCAGGACCATGATAATGGGTCGGCCCCTTGAGAGGTCGTCAGGACCATAATGAGGGGTCGAACAATTAAGGGGTCATCTGGGCCTAATGAGGGGTCGGCTCCTTGGAGGGTCGTCTGGGCCTAATGAGGGGTCGGCCCCTTAGAGGGTCGTCTGGGCCTGATGAGGGGTCGGCCCCTTGGAGGGTCGTCTGAGCCTGATGAGGGGTCGGGCCCTTGAAGGGTCGTTTGGGCCTGATGGAGGGTTGGACCCTTGAAGGGTCGTCTGGCCTGATGAAGGTCATCCTGGCCTCGCCCAGGTGGAGTACGCCCTCGGCCTGACTGAGGCTATATGCGGGTATATCAACCCCCCCCCCCCCCCCCAGCCCTTAGCCATCGATGTTGTTGAGATGGCTGAGGGATAGTGTTTCCATTGAGATGAGTGTATGGTCAGTTAGATGAATGACACCTGTCAAGATGGTGTGACACCTAGACAGATATCCACTGTCGTTCCATTTTCCCAGGCATGATGGTTGCACACTTTTCTTGGGACTTTGTGCCCTAATGATGCCCTCCTCGTGGGCTGTGATCTACCTTGGTTAAATGGCCCACTCATTAGCAATATATTTAAAAAAAATATTGAAGTCATTTCCCACTCTTCTTCTTCTTCTTCTTCTTCTTCATGCCTAAACTCTCTCTCTCTCTAGCTTCTTAACAGCTTCCATAGCCATTTCTGCAATTTCTTCTCCATCAGGCCTCGCTGTTCTTTCTCAGGTAATCCCTCAGCACTAGTGATCTATTTATCTTCCATTGCTGTTTGATTTCTTGCACTAGGCTTGTAGGAATTTTCTTTGGCTATTTTACATCCATCCGACGTTTTTCCCTGACGAGTTGTTCTTGAGTATTCTTGATCAAAATCTGCTAATTCTTTGGTTTTGATCCAAAAGTCCATTTAGGTCAACTGCGAACCTGTTTGTAATTAGGCTAGCCAAATTCTTCCAAGTGTTGGGTCTTCACCTTAATGCTTAGGAGGATTTATAATTTATCTGAGGAGTTCCCATCCCTGAGAGAGAAGTTCTTTGTAGAGATCAGACGGGTAGAGGAAGAGGAGGAAAGAAGACGAGAGGCCAACCCTAATTGGGTACAACCCATTTTTCCCATTCCATTAGCCACAATATTACCATCTGAGTCTTGTGGGTTGTCTTGTCATCCAGTCGAGAGTCATTCAGGAAAGATGGATGAGAGCATTGACACCAACTGGTGTTGGGCCTTCTGGGAGGAGAGAGACATTTGATCTTAGCCCAGGACGAGAGGCCGAGGGGGTGGTCCCTTTCGAGGCTGTTCCCGTGACGACTTTATCCCCTCATGCCTTCCAGATGGCCTTTCCTCATGGACCTCTGACAGGTGATGAGGCCGAGGGAGAGAGGATTGAGGATGATGGTGAGGACTCAGATGCTGACCAAGTTGACACCTCCCACGCCTCAGCTTATTTTTCCTCCGTCAAGGATCGTGACCTCCTACTATGGAGGCAAACATTTGGTGTGCCCCCCAACATAAGTATGAGGGTTCCCTCTGAGTCTAAAAAAGTCTTTGAGGGTGATGAGGGAGAGATCGTAGTATATGAATAGATGTTTAAGGTCGGTGTTAGGTTCCCTCTGCACCCTTCCATAGTCAACATATTATCAGCCCTCGATGTTGCCCCATCTCAACTTCCTCCCAAATCCTGGAGGACAATCCTCAGCTATGTCTCCTTATGGAAGAATACTTTCACTGACGAGCCTTCAGCCGATGTGTTTTTGGCTTGTTATAATATCACTTCCTCGTCCAAACAGCCTAGGTGCTGTCATCTAGGGGCGAGGAGGTCTGATAAAAAACTTCTCCACATGGCACAAACCTTTAACTACGACTGAAAGAAGAGGTTTTTCTTCATATCTGGGGAATGGGAATTTACTGTCGAGGCTCAGCCTTTGAACGATGGTCCGAGAGTTCCAAGGGGATGGTCTAACCCCTCTATGAAGGCTAGGTCAGACCCTGGACTTAGTCTGGATGGAAAGGACATAGTCGAGTATCTGAGAGAACGAGGGAAAGAGGGTGGACTTGAAAAGTTTGAAGATCTGATGACCCTTCAGTACCTCAAAGAAGCTGGTCTGAGGGTCGGCCCCTTGATAGAGCTATGTGAGTTATTATTATTTTTTGCTCAATCTTTGCTTTTTTAGAAGTGTTTCACCTTTGCCTCTATATTTTTCTGACGTGTCATCTCCTTTTCAGGTCGTCGCAGGTATCTTTGACTATCTTTGTGAAGTGACTGCCCCAAGCTTACTGTCTGGTTTAGGCAAGAAGAAAGGTAAGGAGCCTCAGCAGGCTCTGAGGAAGTCCAAGGCTGTGGGGCCGACACTTGTTGAGCCGACTAACGACAGTCATAAAAGAAAAGAGCTTGAAGTTTATGCTTACCCTCGGTCGGATTCTAGGACGAGAGGAGGGTGGAGTCATCTGAGGGGACTGGTTCCTCTTCCAGCATGGGGGCCTTTTGTTCCCAAAACATGGCATTTTTAAAGGCTGAGACGTCTTCCCTGATAGCCAATCGAAGGGCGGCCAAAGTTTTTATGTTCTCTACCCCCTCGGCTGCTGACTATGACTTCCTGTCGAAGATGCCCCTAGCCAAGGTGTATGACTATGGTCTGCACACTCTGGCTCAGGTATTTTTTTTCATTTCACTTAGTTTGAATTTTTCACCAACTGTTTCCTCGGCCTCTTAACAAGTGTCTTCTTCTATGCAGTCTGTCTATGCTTTTACCTCGACCACTAAGTGGATGGCTAAAAACCAACAAAAATTTCACAAAGCCGAGAGGGCTATTCAGCATGAGGCTGATTTGTAGACTGAGCTCGAGACTGTAACGACCGAGCTGGAGAGTGCGAGGACCGAACATTCAAGGGTCTTGGACGAGATGATGAAGCAGCATAATGCCGATGTGAAGGCTAGGGATGATCTATTCAAGGCGAAGGAAGAGGATCTAAGTGCTCAATTCAAGAGTGATCTAACCGAGGCAGGGGTCGATGCTATTGAGTCCTACAAACTTTTGAATGAGTTTCAAGGCTTCGGTCTTGAATACTTGGAGAAGGTAATTAGGACAACCTGTGGGTGGGTCATCCTAAAGTTCGCTGATGCAGTGTCGTCTATTCTCCCCTCTCTTGAGGCAGTTCAACTGGACGATCCCCTAATTGCTGAAGCCTTATCTCATGTTGAATCTCAAATTCACGTCGAAGGTACCGGCACGTCAGAGGCTCGACCTGTCTTGGTCACTGAGGAGACTCCTCTTATCGATGTTGAGGCCCTGCCCTGTGATGCCGCTCAATAAGGTGGCTGTCTGCAGCCAATACCCTCTTCATGTACCCCATTTTTGTACTTTACTTTTGTTGGACAAACATAGTATTTGTAATGTAATGCCTCTTGATATCTTCTATGATTGTCTCTTGTTTCCCTTATCTTGTGATGTTTTTAAATTAATAATCTCAACAACTTCTCCCTCGTCTTTCTTGACGGTAAATGAGGGGTCGTCCCCACCATTGACCCTCATTAATGCCGAGGGTGGTTATCACCAACAAGTCCCCCCTCGTCTTTGAAGGGTAAATGAGGGGTCATCCCCACTATTTGCCCTCATCATATCCGAGGGTGGTTACCACCAATTTAATGATGTTTTCACTAAAGTCACCCTTATCTTTCTTGAGGGTAAAGGAGGGGTCGTCCCCACCATTTGCCCTTATCATAGTCGAGGGTGGTTACGACCAACTTAATGATTTTTTCAATAAAGTCCCTCCTCATCTTTCTTGAGGGTAAATGAGTGGTCATCCCCACCATTTCCCCTCATTCATAGACGAGGGTAGTTACGACCAATTTAATGATGTTTTCAATAAAGTCCCCCCTCGTCTTTCTTGAGGGTAAATGAGGGGTCATCCCCACCATTTTCCCTCATCATAGCCAAGGGTGATTACCACCGACTTAATGGTGTTTTCAATAAAGTCCCCCCTCGTCTTTCTTAGGGGAAAAGTAGGGGTCGTCCCCACCCTTGACCCTCATTATAGCCGAGGGTGAATTTCCACCAATTTAATGATGTTTTCAATAAAGTCCCCCCTCGTCTTTCTTGAGGGTAAAGGAGAAGTCGTCCCCACCCTTGGCCCCCATTACCGCCGAGGGTGAATTTCGACCAATTTAATGATGTTTCCAATTAAGTCCCCCTCTTCTTTCTTGAGGGTAAAGGAGGGGTCGTCCCCACCCTTGACCCTCATTTTAGCCGAGGATGAATTTCCACCAATTTAATGATGTTTCCAATTAAGTCCCCCCTCGTCTTTCTTGAGGGTAAAGGAGGGGTCATCCCCATCCTTGACCCTCATTATAGCCGAGGGTGAATTTCCACCAATTTAATGATGTTTTCAATAAATTCCCCCCTCGTCTTTCTTGAGGGTAAATAAGGGGTCGTCCCCGCCATTTTCCCTCATCATAGCTGAGGGTGGTTACCACCATCTTAATGATGTTTTCAATAAAGTCCCCCCTCATCTTTCTTTAGGGTAAATGAGGGGTCGTCCGCACCCTTGACCCTTATTATAGCCGAGGGTGAATTTCCACCAAATTAATGATGTTTCTAATTAAGTCCCCCCTCGTCTTTCTTTAGGGTAAAGGTGGGGTCTTCCCCCTTGACCCTCATTATAGCCGAGGGTGAATTTCCACCAATTTAATGATGTTTTCAATAAAGTCCCCCCTCGTCTTTCTTGAGGGTAAATGAGGGGTCATTCCCACCATTTTCCCTCATCATAGCCGAGGGTAGTTACCACCAACTTAATGATGTTTTCAATAAAGTCCCCCCTCATCTTTCTTGAGGGTACATGAGGGGTCGTCCCCACCATTTTCCCTCATCATAGCCGAGGGTGGTTACCACCAACTTAATGATGTTTTCAATAAAGTCCCCCCCTCATCTTTCTTGTGGGTAAATGAGGAGTCGTCCCCACCATTTTCCCTCATCATAGCCGAGGGTGGTTACCACCAACTTAATGATGTTTTCAATAAAGTCCCCCCTCATTTTTGTCTCTGGCGATTGCTGCGCTAATGGTTGACTCTGAGATAGCAAGATACGCATAGAGTAGTTCACCCTGCACTGGTCGTGACAACAGCAAGGGAGAACCTAGGTATGACTTTATCTCCCTTAAAGCCTCATCACACTCATCACTCCATTCGAAGGCCTTTCTAAGAATTTTGAAGAATGGTAAGCACATGTCTGTGGCTCTGGACACAAACCTATTCAGAGCAGCAAACTCTCACCGTGTGCCTCTGAACATCTTTAGTGGTCTTGGGGGTCTTCATATCTATAATGTCCTTTATCTTTTTATGGTTGGCCTTGATGCCTCTTTGGTTGACAATGAACCCCAAGAACTTCCCTGCTTCGACCCTGAAGATACACTTGGCCGGGTTGATCTTCATTTGGTACTTGTCCATTGTATTAAAGGTCCTCTCAAGGTCAACCACATGATCCTCAGCCTTCAAACTCTTAGTCAGCATGTCATCTACATAGACCTCCATAGACTTCCCAATTTGGGGTTCAAACATTTTATTTACAAGGCGCTGATATGTTGCCCCCGCATTTTTTAGGCCAAAGGGCATGACCCTTTAACAGTATGTCCCCTTATCGGTAATGAAAGTTTTCTTCTCCGAGTCTTCAGGGTTCATAAGGATCTGGTTGTACCCTGAATAGGCATCCATGAAGCTCATGAGCTCATGGCCTATGGTACCGTCTACCATCTGATCAATGCGGGGGAGAGGGAAGCTATCTTTAGGATAATGCTTGTTGAGGTTTGTGAAGTCTACACACATTCTCCACGTCCCGTTGGCAATTGGGACATTGACTGCATTGGACAGTCATTCGGGGTAGATGACCTCTGTGATAAACTCAGCATCTTTTAGCTTTTTGACCTCGTCCCTTATGACCTCATATTTTTCTTGAGAGTAAATTCTCCTCTTCTGCTTTACTGGCTTTACACCTCTACCACGTTGAGCTTGTGGCACATGATTTCGGGGTCGATACCGGGCATATCTGTATGACTCTATGCAAAGACACTCTGTCTTCTTCTCAACAACTTGATGAGGTTTTCCTTGATGTTTGGCTTCAGAGTCTTATCGACTTAGATGATTTTTTCCGGCTCATCCTCATTGAGGATGACGGATTCTACCTCTTTCGCGGCTTCTCCTTTCTTCAGCTTTTTCTCATCCCTGGGGTCCAGGGTGTCAATGTTGTAGGTGGTTGTTTCCTTCTTGTGCGCCTCTCTTTCTTTAACGGAGTTGAAATAACATTCCCGGGCTATCGTCTGGTCTCCCTGAACTTCCCCTACCCCGTAAGGGGTTGGAAATTTAATCATCTGATGGACCGTAGACGACACAGCTTCAAACCCCTTAAGAGCTACCCGCCCTAGTATAATGTTGTAGGCTGAAAAGACATGTTCATCCATCACAAAGAAGCTGACCTTCTTGGTAAGCCATCTCGGACACTCGTCCCCCATACGGACATCGACCTCATACACTCGAAGGGGATGAACCTTTTCCCCACTGAACCCAATCAATGGGTGATGGTATGGGATGAGTCTAGCACGGCTGAGACCTAAGGCTTTGAAGCATGGCCAAAACATCATATCTGGAGAGCTACCCCCATCTACCAAGATCCTCGGCACATCGCACCCGTGCACCCTGGTAGTGATGATGAAAGGGTCGTCATGTGGGGCTAAGAGGCCTTTGAAGTCCATTCTTGAGAATCCCACAATCAGAGTGTCCATGTCAACCTTCTTTCTCTTTTCTGACTTTGCCTCAACAGAGGTTTAGTGTACAGTTTTTGTTACTGCCTTGGCTTCAGCTACATGGGCCTTCCTACCTACGACCTCTGACCCTCCTCCTTCTAGACCCCCATAGATCATCCCCACACCGAGAGAGATCATATAAAGTCTCTTAACAAGGCTATGGTCATCTCTTAGAGGGAGATCAGGGTCATCCTCATCATCAGAAGGGTCGTCCCCTCTTTTCGAAGGACCTTCTCTACATGCCTCACCCCGCTTCTTTCTAGGGTCGTCCCCCGGCCCCTCTTGAGAGAACCTTTGTCAACATAATTCCTAAGTTTCCCTTCTCTCAACATATTCTCAATCTCATCTTTTAGAGCAAAATATTTGTCTGTCACGTGGCCATGGTCTTGGTGAAATTCACACCACAGGTTTTTGTTCCTCTTACTGGGGGCTGCCCTCAACTTCTCAGGCCACTTCAGTGACTGGTCACTCTTTGTCTCGTTGAGAATATGTTCACAGATGAGAGTTAGAGGGGTGTAATCACTGAACTTGTCGTCGATAGACCTCTTCTTCCCCTCTTTGTTCTTCTTATGGTACTTACCCCCACTAGTGCCTCCTTTTTCATCTTCGTATTTTGCGACCATCGCCTCTTCGACGTTCATCACCTTTCCTGCTATTGACAGCAATTCAGCCATCATCCTCAGAGGGTCTTCTGCAAGCTTCCATAGCATCTTCCCCTTCTGGAGCCCTCCAATGATGGCGGTCATGGCTATGCTCTCCTCATAGTCTTCCACCTCCAACTTTTCTTTGTTGAATCTGGCTATGTAGTCTCTTAGACTCTCGTTCTTCCCTTGCTTAACATAGAGCAGGTGTGTGGTCTTCTTCTGTGGACTCACTCCAAAGTAAAAGTTGTGGATCAACCGGTCTGCCAACTGCTTAAAGTTTTCAATAGAGTTTTAGAAGAGACATATACTAGACATGTGCATCCCCAGTCAGAGTGCCAAAAAAGGCACGACACCTCATCTCATCGGATATAGAGTATATGTTTGCCACTGATTGGCACATCTCACTATGGTTGACAGAGTTGGTACTCCCATCATATCGAGGGGTGATCACCGATGTCTTAAACTTGGATAGAGTTGGGAAGTTGACTATCTTTGCCACAAAGGGTGAGCCTATGGAGTATCCTCTCTGAAGAGTGTCCCTGCTTTTCAAAATATCATTAATCATATCCTTCAGTTTCTGGATCAAGTCATTCCATGGCCTCGTAGGGTCGGCCTGGACGATGTTATCCCTTGTTGCCTCTTTGGGGTGGACAGAGGGTTCTACTGCAGCAGGCATGTGTCGGCTGTTTACTTCCCCTTAACCATTGTCCCATCCGTGGGGTCGGTCGCCATGGGGTTGGCCATCTACTGCCTCCCTTATGGACCTCGCAGCACTCCTTGATCTGGATAATTTTTCTCGCAGGTCATTTACTGGGCCGAGCCTCTCAAAGGCCGACCCCCATGCTCAGACGATCAAAAGTAGAGACCATCGGTCGATCGTCAGGATTTTTCCTTCCACACTTCCCTCTGCTCTCTTGGAGAGGTCATACAGTATTATTAGAGACCTCATACGGATCCCAACATTCTGTGGGGGCCTCCTCCCCCTCCAGATCATCATACATATCCTCAGAGAAAGGGTTTCCTTTCCTCCCTAGGTGTAGACACTGGGGGTCAACAACATCCCTCCTCCGCTGTGGGGATGGCAAGTCTTTGCATGGTGCCTGGGGTGGTCCCCTGGCCTCATTCTGCCCTAGAGCCGTTGTCGGAGTGATCATCTCAGGTGAGACACCCCTGGTGGTCTTAGTATGTTCTGGCTTAGATCTGTGAACTATTCATGCATGATCTGCTGGCTTGCTACCAGAGACTTCAAGGCCGCCGCCACATCAGCCATCTTAGACTGAGGTTGTGGCTGACTGGAACTGGGTCCTACTCCACTATCTGGTGGAGGAAGTGGTGAGGGTGGCATCTTCGGTGCCATGTGTTTGAGCCATGAAGAGCTGAACTGAAGAAAAGACTGGTGAACTTGAGAACCTTAATGGGTCTCTTTCAATGGTGAAAAATCTCCACATAGGGGGAGAATTGGCTCACCACCAGAGTGCCCAGTGAGGTCAAGCTATACAAAGGAAGAGATGTCTTCTCGTTCCCACAGATGGCGCCAAACTGATGATGCTGAAATCTAGCACCACCAGATAAGTGATGATGAGCTCAAACTGTAAGTACCATGGTAGCCATAGATGTATAAGTGTGTAAGTATGTAGAAGGAGATGAGTATAAGAGGAATAAGATAATTATGTATAGTGGTTCAGTCAATTAGGCCTACATCCACTGTGAGTGTTTGATCCACCAAGTATGGGCACTAATGGCCTTAGATAAATGCACATAATCTCACTTTCTCTCTCTACTGTGTGTACAAGCAGAGTTTCAGCTAGAGTTACAATTAGCCATCGATCCCCTTCTAGGGTTGTAGGTGACATGTATATATATGTCTTGGGGGGTGTAGTGTACCCCCCAAGTATGCATGGTTCATATGAATGACGATCTAGCCAATCTCCTGTTGACACCTGTAGATGCCAAATGATGACATAATATTCCCTCACGTGAGGGGTGATATTGTTATAATGGTCTTCCACATGCCATGTGAGCTTCACGTGCACTGTTCCATGCATCTCCCAAACCACACGCTGTGATGATGTCATCCTCGGTCTATTATATGAGGCCAAGGGCAAAGTTCCTTTAGGTAGTGAGTCTGGCCTAATTTAGGCCTCGTACTATCATACCCTCGGAGGGTCGTATGGAGCTGCTGAGGGGTCATCCCCTTGAGAGGTCGTCAGGACCATGATGATGGACCCACCCCTTGAGAGGTCGTTAGGACCATGATGAGGGGTCGACCGTTGAAGGTTCGTCTGGACCATGATGATGGGTTGGGCCCTTGAAGGGTGGTCTGGACAATGATGAGGGGTCGGCCCATTAAAGGGTCGTCTGGGTATGATGAGGGGTCGGCCCCTTGGAGGACCGTCTGAGCCTGATGGAGGGTCGGCCCCTTGGAGGTTCGTCTAGGCCTGATGAGTGGTCGGCCCCTTAGATGGTCGTCTGAGCCTGATGAGGGGTCGACCCCTTGAAGGGTCGACCCCTTGAAGGGTCGTCCGAGCCTGATGGAGGGTCGGCCCATTGAAGGGTCATTTGGCCTGATGAGGGTTATCCTGGCCTCGCCCAGGTGGAGTACGCCCTCGGCCTAGCCGAGACTATATGCGGGTATATCAATACCCCAAAATGGTATTTTGATAGTGGGTTCTCCACACATACGACAGGTGATGCCTCATTTTTTACTTACCTTGAGGATTATAAGGATGGTAGAGTCACCTTTGGAGATGGGATAAAGTCTATCATTGTAGGATGAGGCACTGTAGAGTTACCAGGATTTCCTAAGCTAGAAAATATTTTGTACGTCAAAGGTTTGAAAGTAAACCTTCTCAGCATTAGCTAGTTGTGCGACGCTGACTTTGCCATATAGTTTGATCGGGACGCATGTAATGTCTATAATCAAGTCGATAAACTTTTAGTACGAGGGGTGAGGACAGAGAATAATTGCTATGGGACCATGCCCAAGTCCTCACTTGTCTGCAACAGCGCCACAATCACTCCTATGGATCTGTGGCTCCAACCTCTAGGTCACGTGAATGTTAGAGATTTAACTCGTTTAGCTAAAAAGGACTAGTACGTGGTTTACCATCACTTGGAATGCAAACTTCAACTATTTTGGCCCCTGTCAGTTGGGAAAACAAATTCGTAGCCCCCCATAGAAAGTTGCATTCCATTACCACCTCTCGTGTACTTGAGCTTATTCACATGGATTTTATGTGTCCTACTCGCACTGAGAGTTTGAGTGGTAAGAGGTATATCCTCGTGATGGTGGATGATTTCTCCCGATACTCGATTGTAGGTTTTCTGAGGGAGAAATCCGATGCTATGGAGTTTTTAACGACCAAGTGCCGTGTCCTGCAAAATCAACACGGAGTCACAATTAATAGGATACGTAGTGACAACGGCACTAAATTTAAGGAAGTAAAGGTAGATATTTACTGTGATAGAATTGGGATCAAACATGAGTTCTCTGCTGTGAAGATTCCTCAGCAAAATGGGATTGTTGAGAGAAATAATAGGACGATCCAGGAAATGTCTAGATCTATGCTTCTAGGTCGTAAGGTTTCTAGGAGATTTTGGGCAGTGGCTGTGTCTACTGCATGCCACACGGTGAATAGGGTTTACCTGCGTCCACTCACACTTAAGATGACTTATGAATTATGGACTGGAAAGAAACCCAACCTTGCATATTTCCGTGTTTTTTGGAGTAAATGCTACATCCTACGGTATATGGAGCAATTAGGAATGTTTGACTCCCGAAGCGATGAGGGAATATTATTAGGCTATTCATCGAATAGTAGAGCGTACCGGGTTTTTAACCTGAAGAGGTCTAAGGTTATGGAGTCAATAAACATCACCGTGCAGGATGACGAACCTTCGGTGTTTATTGATTCTAGCCTTTAGTGTGAGGATGAGGATGTTTCTGGCAGTAATCTACTTGTACCTCACCCACACTCTGTGGACCCTACTCATGCGTTAAGGAACACACCTACTTGGGTTCGCAAGAGTCATGACCCTTGTGCCATTGTTGGTGATCCCACTCTAGGGGTTAAGACTCGTTCTTATCTAGAAAATGTTGTTAGCCATTTTTGCTACACGTACAAAGTCGAGCCCTAGAATCACAAAGAAGCACTCAAGGATGAACACTGGATATCTTCTATGCAGGATGACTTTCTTCAGTTTAAAAAGAATAACGTCTGGGAACTTGTCCCCCGACCTAGTGAGACTAATGTGATAGGTACCAGATGGATTTTCAAGAATAAAATGGATGAAAATGGTACCATAATCAGAAACAAGGCTAGGTTGGTCGCTCAAGGCTACATACAGATAGATGGTGTAGACATTGGGGATACATTTTCTACTGTTACGAGGCTTGAGTCTGTCCGCTTACTACTCGCCGTCGCATGTCATCTGCGCTTCAAGTTATATCAGATGGATGTCAAGAGTGCCTTTCTAAATGGAATTCTACATGAGGAGGTTTGCGTGGAATAACCAAAAGGGTTTGAAGACCCTAAGCACTCGGAGCACGTCTACTATCTGAGTAAAGCATTGTATGGTTTGAAGCAAGCACCCCGTTTTTGGTACGAGAGGGTTACTTCCTATCTCTTAGACTGTGGGTTCTAGAGAGGGGGAGTTAAAATTATGTTGTTCATCATGAGAGATGACGATGCTATTTTGGTTGCCCAGGTCTATGTGGACGACATAGTCTTTGGATCCACGTGCTCCCAACATGCTCATCACTTTGGGGAGGAGATAAAAAGTGAGTTTGAGATGAACATGGTTGGTGAGCTTATTTTCTTCCTTGGTCTTCAGGTTCATTAGCTAGAGGATGGGATGTTCATCTCCAAATCTAAGTATGGTAGAGACTTTGTGAAGAAATTTGGGTTAGACTCCGCTAAGCATGCACGTACACCTATGTGTACCACTACCAAGCTTAGTAAGGACACTTCAGGCAATGATGTAGAGCAAACCTTGTATCGGAGTATGATATGTAGTCTTCTCTACTTGACTGCCAGTCATCCTGACATAGCCTTTAGTGTTGGAGTCTGTGCAAGATATCAGGCATCCCTGAAAGAGTCACATTTACTTCATCTAAAACGTATTATTAAATACGTGAGTGGTACTCTCTCATTTTGTAATTGGTATTCCTTTGATACCGATGACTGTTTGTCCGCGTATTCAGATGACAATTGGGCCGAGGATGTAGATGGTTGTAGGAGCACTTCTAATGGGTGTTTCTATTTTGGTTCTGCTCTTGTCTCTTGGATGAGTAAGAAGAAAAATTCCATCTTTTTGTCCACCACAGAGGCTGAGTACATCGCCGCCGAGAGTTGTTGCACACAAATCTTGTGGATGAAGCAAATGTCAGAGGATTATGGGATTTCACAGGATACCATGACTATTTTCTGTGATAACACGAATGCGATACACATATCCCACAATCCAGTCCAACATTCGCGTATAAAGCATATCAGGATACGCGAGCATTTAATACGTCAGTTAGTTGAGGAGAAAGTCGTATCCCTGAGTTTCGTGCCCACAGACCGCCAGTTAGTCGAGATTTTCACGAAACCTTTAGAAGCCCTTAGATTTGAGAGTCTTAGGAAGTCTTTGGGGATTTGCACAGTTGACTGAGAGGTTGGTCTGTGTCAACGATAGGATGCTTTTTTTCATGATTCATATCATATGCTTCCTATTGCTAGTTTGTTTTATATGTATTATTTCTTTGTTGTACAGATATTTATTTTTTTTGAAAAATCAAAAAAGATTTTCATTTTTTAATTATTATTTTTTAAATCCAAAAAGATTTTTGTATTTTATTTTGCACCTTCTATGGATGAGCATTGAAGATATCCGAGTCACAATTTGATTCCATTTATCCATGTGACTTTTTGATAGAGATTTGAGATGCTACATCATTTCATCCATGTGCTTTACATTGTGTGGAGTCTTTGAGATGTGATTAGTGATATCTTCCTACATATTTGACTCCTATCTCCTTTATTGAACACATGCATGACATTATTTGATTATTGTACTTGTCTATCACATATTGGCTTGAGTGTTTCCATCTCAATTCTGTCTATACAACTAACCATATGAGATTGGAATGCATGTACAAACCGTTTTGGTGAGACTGTGTGTTTATTTAAAAATTGAAAAGGGCAGCGAAAGGTTCATTTAGCCTTTGCCATTCTTAAGCCATTGTTAAAAAGGAACTAAAAAATTGAGGATTTTTATTATCCGGGGTCCAAAGAGGTTAAAAGATCCCGAAGAAAATTAAAGGCAATAAAAAGAAATTTATGCCATCTATGGGCCATTAGGTTTCACCATCAATTCTCCAAAGTTTGAGAATTTAGAATGCCTCTATTCAAAATATATATATCTGAGGGAGTTTGGTTGGAGACTATAAACGGGTTTGCACTTCCTTGAAAGTCCTAAAAAGGCATGAAATAGTTTTGGACGTTATTGGTGTGGAAATCACTTTGAGTTTTGATTTGTTGATTTCATTGAGTCAATGTCTCATATTACCACCTTTTTAAACCAATGGGAGATTTTGAGTTCATTCGTTAGGAGTATCCGATATTCATCGTGCATATATGTCATGTTTGTATGCATTGATTTTTCTGTCGAATTTTTTCACACCCCTACATTTACGCTATCATCGACTTGGTTGTTTTTGTGTTCTTTCATGGTGAGATTCTTTGTAGTATATTATGTGTGAAAATTTTTGAAAAATACAAAAATAGCAGTTTATTCCCATGTGTCATTCTCCATGTTCATTCATTTATGATTCTCGTATCTGTCTATTTGGGGACATCATAAAAAGGGGGAGAAGAATTATGGGGGGGGGGGGGAGAATTCTTTTGGTGTTTGGTTGAGTTATGAATGATTTGCTTAAGCTTAATTGATCATCAATTTTTGCATATCATTATATTTCAATCTGTTGCTTGTCACGGGTATTTTCTTTATCTCATGTGTGTAGGTACGACATTATTCATTATTGGATTGCACACCCTGATGAGAAAAGTTTTGAAATTTCTGAAGAGCTGAAGATTTGGAAGACATGTCATTTAGTATTCTCAGTTTGAGGTTTTAATGGGTATATTATCTTGTATGTCATTTGAGTGCATAATTCGTTTTTCTATGTATTTACCGGCATAGACATATGGGAGATTTGTAAGGACATAATTTTATAAATGTCTTGAGTAGAATCTAGGAATTTCCTGTTTTCTCCTAGATCACAGTTTGTATGTCTGATACCGCTACATTCGGCACGTCAACACGATCAACCTCGACGGCGTTTATCCGAATTCAATGCATCCATTATCTTGACATACAATTCCAATTTTTTATATTTTTTTCATTTAAAAAATTAGAAAATTTGTACTGAGTTTTAATTTGATTCAAGTAAAATTGGATATAAAATTTATGAACAACAACATTTTGAACATAATTTTTTTTAATTTGATTCAAGTAAAATTTGAACATATAAAATTTATGGACAAAAACATTTTGAACATATAAAATTCACGGACAACAACATTTTGTCCAACTTAACATCCAAAATTAAGCAACAAATTATCCCACTTAGTAACCAAAATTTAACTACATATGTCCCAAATAAACATGCAACTAAATAACACATTTAAAGTAAGAAAAATTACAAGATTTTGAGCCCAAATTATCTTCAAAAAGAGTTGAAATTTAGAAACTTTTTGCACCAAAAAATCTCCATTTCACCATCTTAGAAGTCAGATATCCCAAATAGCTCTACTTTTGCACTAATCACTTAGCATTATTTGCACCGCTTTCTTACACACTTTCAGAAGAAGTTAATGGTCTCTTGGATTCTATAAGTTGAGCATCCAAACTTTTCGGTGCCTCCTCCTTTGTCGTATCTCCACCACCACCCGAACTACCTCCAACACTAATAGGGTGGTCCGTCGACATTTGAAATTATGTAAAAATAATTGAAAAAAATAAATAAAAATCAGATTTAACAAAAAAATAATATATTTTTTATTACTAAATCAACTGCTAAGAATGAAAAAGTAAAAAAAGAAGAAGAAGAAGAAGATCATAAATGATATTCTAAGAGTTCAAGCAGCAAAAAATATGAGTTCAAACAGAAAAAAATAGAAGCAGACAATAGGAGTTCAAATAGCAAATGATATTCTAAGAAAGAAAAAAAAGCAGTTCATAAATGATATTCTAAGAACGCCGAAGATCAAAGAGAAAAAAAAAACACTAAAAAAAAGTAGATCTAACTTCTATGAATGAAAAAACATATTTTTTTATGAACAAAAAAGTCCCGCCGAAGATCTGACTTCTAAGACTTCAAACAACAAAAAAAAGCAACATGATATACACTATGATAGAGTTCAAACAACAAAGAGGAAGTTCCTGGCAACCAGGGGTGCATTCACAACTGATTTAGAGATCACCGGTGTCGAAAACTCTAAGGTGTATATTTATATGATATGCCGTTGCTACTTAATTTTAGAAGAGTACTCCTTGGATATGAGACATGCTCCTTGAGTTTTCATTCAATACAAATAATCTGATAGATATAAATAGAGATAGGGACGTGAGCAGTAAACATGCATAATTGAAGAGTTTTTTTGAAACTTTTTATATATGGAAAGTAGAGAGAGGGGCATGAGCAGTAAACGTGGATAGCTGAAGAGTTTTCTGGAATTTTTTATATATTGAAAAATTAATTTGGGAGAAATGAATGGAGAAGGGGGTATTTATTACATATTATTAACCTCTAATACTATTGTATTAGAGGCATAATATAGATTTTTATACAAGTTACCCTTCACTAGCATATAACCTGTGAGATGGACAAACGATTTAAAATAAACAAATATAATGATATTTATAAAAATTAGTGTGTATATATATATATATATATAAAAGGTTAATTTTTTCACAAATAAAAGTTATCAATTTGTGTGTACCCTTTTTGCTTACTACAACCCATAAGAGTAGCAAGACTACACCCAACTAAGAGAAAGGGGGACCGACCCAAATATTGGGTTCAAAATTAACAAATAGAATAGAAAGATACGACGAAGTCCATCCCCAGGATCTCAAATGCGATATTCAGGGGATACTAGGTTAATGTGTTTCCTAACAACACTCCATTTTTTTTCACAACATACAATAGATTGTGCCCCTAGCCCAGGGCAATGGCCATGTAAAAAAATAAGTTCAAGAGGTACTAAAGAAGAAATAGTAGACCTCTCCATGGACGTAGGAAATTTTTCGAACCTCGTATATTCTCATGTTGTGTGATGGTTGTTCTTTCTTTAATTTTGGTGATTGTTTTCTTTTGATAAAATTGTTTTGTGTTGAGAGTTTTGTCACCACAATTGGCATCCTCTGTGGGAATCAATTACTTTCTCCTCCGAAAACCGTTACCAGTAAGAACTAATAATGTCACATCATAGCAGTAACATCCCTCAAGTAGGAGACATTCAACAATAGCTAAACCCCCCAAGGGTAAGGTTCAAAATACGCCATTCAAACCCGAGTCTTTTCCAGGAGAGATAGGTCCATAAAGAAAGTCTTGGGCCACCTAGATCCATGAAAATCTCTAGGATAATTGATGCCTATAAGGAAAAGATCCAAGAATAGGAGGCGTCCACTTGCCAACAGGAAAATGAGAATGCCCACCTCAAGAGGGGACTGGAGAGACTGGAGAGAGAGCTCCATCAGAATACCAGGTGACGCCGCGGTAGGACTCCTAGCCCGCAAGTGAGAAAATCTCACAGCCGAGGAAGAATCCCAAGACGTGGTTCGAAAAGAATGGAAAGACCTAGATCAGGCGACCACCATTCTGAGCACTCGCGACTAGCTCGTGTGTACAGAAGTCCCGATCAACAGAATGATGATATCCGAAGTCTGGTCCGTAGAGAGATGGACTAGAACCTAGCTCACCGTAGTGCCAGATCAACAAGGGAGTTAGCGAGATGAGCTCACAAAACTCATATGAAGTCCCATTTTTTAATGGATATAGAAGAAGAGGAGGCCCCAAAGAAGTTCGCAATCCCAAGGTTCAAAATTTACGATGACAAAATAGATCCGATCAACCATGTTAGGCAATACAAACAAGCAATGACTCTATAGAATCATAATGATGCACTCATGTGATGAAACTTCCCCTAGATCTTATATGACATGGCCTAGAAGTGGTTTGAGAGGTTACCTCATGGATCCATCTAGAGTTTCAAATCTATGATCGAGCTGTTCATGACTCGTTTTATTACGAGCAGCTCCCATCCGAAGAGGATGGATGCTTTGATCTTTATGAAGAATAAGCCACAGGAGAGCGTCCGAGAGTACGCAAGGAGGTATTGGGAGATATTTAATCAGGTTGAAGACTACTCGGAGCAAGTCGTTATGACACCCCGCTTATTAAAATAAGAGGGGGCCAACCCGTTACTCCAATAAAAACATGAATCACAAATGGTACATTCTTAGCACCACTGTCACATAATAATAGTATGAGACAACCACTAAATATTTTTAAAAATGGAAGTCATATAATTTTCAAAGTTTAATAAAAATAATTTCGACAATCCAATTTATAACAGAAGGTGGATAAATATAAAGACATATACTAGTTTAATAAAAATTCTACAAAACATAACCGTATAAGCTGTCGGTTAAAAGACTAATACAAAATGTTACCCCAAGTATTACAATAAGTATAAATAATAACTGGGGAAACACACCCAAATATACAGACGAATCATAACTAGATTATCCAAAAGATTGATGTGTTTATTACAAAAGTCCTACAACATCCGCGAAATGCTGTAGCTCCTTGACACTCGGAATGAAAGATCATAACGGGCGCCCTTGCGATGGAGCATCTGAGTGTAAATAGAAACCACATAAGAAAGGGAAATATAAACGTGTCAGGTCCCTATTTGATATGATATCTGTGTGAATTATATGCATAGCATTTATGAATACTAACATCATAAACAAGTTAATTTCGCTCTTCAATATCATAATCATCCTCACCTCTCATCTAAATGCACATCCTAGTGCCATACTAGATCATTATAAGTTACACTACCCATATAATTAAGAGGAATATCCTAATACCATTTAACATGCTTAATTTGAAAATTCATAAAATATAACTTCACAAGTTCATTTATAATAGGGGTCATTTGCCAAAAATTTAATTTATAGATTCATTAACTCATACATATGAACTATCACAACGGTGTGATCAATTTCAATAATTATATAATGGCTCTAAGACCATCTTGGATGCGCCCCTAAAAGCTATCATCTTCCAGGGCCTATAATCAAGACCACCTGGGCACCCTAAATTGCATCGCGTGGGAAGCGTCCATATAGCTTCGACAGTGAGTCATAACCATGCCCGAAATTACCTCACATCGAATAAAACAACTGTGACACCCCGCCTAATTAAATACCAGGTGATCAATCCTTTATTAAATTATAATCAAGGCGAATGGTTGGTTCATTCTCATCATCACTGTCATAAAATAAATTTTCCAATTTAAACAACCTAATATTTAAGCTAAGTGTCAAAACCATTTAAACCGTATTCCCATTTTTATTTAAGTCCAATTATAAAACCTTTGATAATTAACAGTTTAAGAGTCACACAATAAGAGTAAGGATGTAAATGATCATTCAAGAATTTAACCATCAATAGTAAATCCCAACTTCAAAACACCAAAGAAAAACGTTCTGACAGTAATCATGCCCGCGCAACTTGCTATCACTGAGGTTACCGCATCGGGACTGTCCTATCTCGATGGGACCTTTATGGGGGATATTGACTTGTACCCTAGAACGTAGGAATCCTTGGTAAAGGATATCGAATTGATTGTCAGACGGTTCTAAGAGACGTGAGGGTATGTGTTGACCTCTTAGTTATTTGGAACTATGCTTCGCCTCAATTTGTACGTATTTTGTTTTAATACAGTTCAAGAGTGATTCTGAACTAGTATTTCTCTTAGTACGAGTGATACAGGGACTTGATAGCAGAGTATGCCAGCACCATAAGTTTTATGTGGGGTGCCGATTATATATATATATATATATATATATACTTGAAATTTGGAAACTTTCTACTGTGACTAAAAGTAGTTAAGTAGTGAATAAATATTTAAACTTTGTTATGAGCGTTTGAAAAGTTTGAGGCATTACTGTAAGATATTTTTAATGAAATGAAATCCTTATGAAAACTTTACTCTCAGAAATTAATTATTTTAGCCCTAGAAATTGTCGGCATGAAACCTTATTAGGAATTTAAGATAAGTTGAACATCTGTGGATTTATAGTACAGTAGGTGTGCAGATTAGAAAAGAGGTGAGAATTTCTCAAGAGAGTGACGCATACTAATAGAATTGTTGCATTAGCCGGTAAGCATTTTAAATACTTGGTAAACTAAATTGTAAACTGTTTTACAATCGGGCTCTAACCCATTTTCTACCTTCTCTTTTCTCTTGTATATATATGTATATATTACAAGTGTCCAGCCACTGGGGCGTCATGCTTCGGATTCCTTGGAAGGAACGTGCTGCAGTTTAGGTGGGAGTTGTAGGCCTTTTGCTTAGACGACCTCATTATTGATTACACTCCAAGATATATTTTATGCAGTTGGGCATGTGTCATCCTTTTTCCCTTATTCAGTTGGTTTTATCAGAGATTTTGATGCATTTATTTTTTTTAGTATTTATACTTTGGGATTTGTTACTGTCAGGATGTTTTCCTTTGAAGTTTTAAAGTTGGGATTATTATTTGAATGATTAAATTGCTTGGATTGTCTTTTCCAGTCTAGTATTATGTGACTCTTAAACTATGAACTATGGAAGTTTTTTTTATTATTGAGTTTAAATTAAATATGGAACTACTGTTTTAAAAAATGGTTTTGTCACTTATCTTAATTATTTAGGGTGATTAATTTGAAAAGTTATTTTACAACAGTGATGCTAAGAATGAACCAATCGTTCACCTTGGTTATAATTTAATAAAGGACTGATCACCCGGTATTTAATTAGGCGGGGTGTTGTAGGTGGTATCAGAGCATCAGGTTCTAGTGTCCTTTAGGATCTGTACCGCTTATTTCGCTTTCAGCTTGGCATTCTTGCTATAGAGCACTATTTTTAGGATTGTTGTACTCTAACTTTTACACTTACGTCTTCAGCTATTTTAGATTTGCTAATAACTGTAGACTAATAAAATCTCTATACGTTTCAGATGCCTCTAAGATGCGCACCCAAGGATAGACGTGTCCAAGCCGAGCAGCCAGTAGCTCCGACTCAGGGAACGATGAATGTAACCATGGTAGTCGCTATCGTTGCTCAGGCGATGAATGGCGCACTAGCGGTAGTGCAGCAGGCTCCACCCCGGGTTCAGGTAGTGGCGCCAGTACGAGAACAGCTTCCATCTTCATGGGAGCGAGTTAGGGATGCCTTCCAAAAGGTGCATCCCCCAGAGTTCGCGGGTAGTTCGGATATCATTATAACCAGCCAATGGAAGAAAGATATCTAGAGGCATCAGCACATGTACGAGTGAACGGACATGCAAAAATAGCTGTTGGCTTCCTTGAAGATAATGGGGGTCACTTTGCATTGGTGGGAATCCACCACCACCTTGAAGGAGAGGGATATTATCACTATTCAGTCATTTTGGGCGCGGTTTGACAATAAATACTTTCCATCCGCCGTGCAGACTGAGATGAAGTGGAAGTTACTGAATCTGAAATAGGAAAATACGAATGTTGCTGAGTACGAGGAAGAGTTCACTAGACTTCTCACTATAGTGCCAGATGAGGCACCCACTAAGGGGAAGAAGATGATGTTGTTTATGGACGGGTTGGCTTGGAGGATCTGTCAGCACCTCATAGGCAACCTATCACTGAGTACCTACACAGACGTACTCAATGCTACTTTGCTACACTGCCAAGATCACCTCTTCCATATGCAGGGAAGAAAATGAATAGGAGACTCCAGCCAGCAGGGCCGGACATGGGGTAGTAATACTGGTGGAGCATCGACATCTCAGGGGAAGACTCGTCATCATGAGGAGAGTTCCCATCAGGGGGATCCTGCCAAGCGGTTCTGATCAGGTGACTCCAGGCAGGGATTTAGGGGATTTAGGCAGGGCCAACAAGTCCAATCTAATTAGCAGGGCCAGCAGGGCCAATACCATCAACCGTAGGGTAAGCAGCAGGGCCATCAAGGCCAACAATGTTTTGAGCAGGGCCAGTAGGGTCAATGGCGGGGTGGTAATGACCAACTGGGCCGTAATCAGCAAGGACATAGGGGAAGAAATTTCTGGGACCGATACTTTGGGTGTGGTAAAAATGGCCATAGGTGCCAAGATTGTCCATAGGTAGATAGGGCCCCACAACAGTAGGGTGCCCGTAATGTGTGACAGCAGGCACTTTTTCCTGGTGCCCTCCCAGTACTGGCTCAGGAACCAACCCTACTAGCCATCCCAGCATCTCCAATACAGTTGGGGCAGTTATAGTACGGACGTGTCTATAACGTCCACCAGGCAACAGCTCCTCAGGCACCACCCACGATTGAGGGTACGTTTCCTATCCATGGTACTATGGGTCGGGTTTTATTTGATACTAGGGAGACACACTACTTTATAACAACTTACTTTATGAAGGCCTTAGGATTATTAGCCACAAAAGAGAGCACTGTGACATGCGTAGACTCACCACTGGGAAATGGGTCGTTAATTTTCTTTATATGTTGGGGTGTGGGAGTAGAGATTGGTAGCTTAATCTTACCAGCAAACATGTTAGACATAGATATGCATGAGCACGATGTTGTTATTGGCATGGATTGGATCGCAGCATATAGAGCCATGATGATTGTTTCGATGGGAGTATTGTCTTTGCCAATCTGGGGCAGGAGATATTTGTAGTGGCGATGCCTCTCCTAGAGCGAGGATCTACCGCTCATTTGTATTACAGAGAGGAGGATACCTCTAAGGAGGTAGTGATTCCCTTAGACTCTATCCCAGTTATTCGTGAGTATTCTGATGTCTTTCAGTAGATACTAGGCCTACCCCCAGTCGAGAAATATATTTCATCATAGATTTGTTACCGGATACTTGACCGATATCACGCGCTTCATACCATATGGCCCCCCAAAAAATGAGGGAGTTAAGAGATTAGATAGAGCAACTGTTAGGTCAGGGCTTCATTCGTAGGAGTACCTCACCTTGGGGCACTCCAGTTTTATTCGTGAAGAAGAGAGATGGTTCACTGAGGCTATGCATGGAGTACCGGGAGCTAAATAAGGTCACAATAAAGAAGAAATATCCATTTCCTCGAATCGAATATATGTTCGACCAGCAGAGGGGAGAAACTTTCTTTTCGAAGATAAAGTGGAGGTCAGGATACCATCAGCTATGGATTAGGGACCATGATGTTTTGAAGACTGCTTTCTTAACGAGATATGGGTCCTATGAGTTTAGAGTGATGCCATTTGGATTAACAAATACCCCAGTCGTATTCATGGACTTGATGAATTGAGTGTTCAGAGAGTTCTTGGATCAGTTTATCATCGTCTTCATAGATGACATCCTGATATATTCACACACCGAGGAAGAGAATGCTGAGCACTTGAGGCAGGTTCTTCAAACTCTACGAGAGCATCATCTCTATGCTATGTACGAGAAGTGCGGATTCTGGCTACGGGAGGTGCAATTTTTGGGACATGTTATTTCTAAACTGGGGATAGCGATTGACCCAAGTAAAGTGTCAGCAATGAGGGATTGGGGATAGCCCCCGACATCGACGAAAGTGCGTAATTTCTTAGGGTTAGCCGGGTACTACAGGAGATTCATCCGAGGGTTCTCCAAGATAGCGGTTCCATTGACGAACCTGACTCGGAAGGTGGTACCATATATTTGGAACGATACTTGTCATTTGGCTTTCGATGAGCTGAAAGATAAGCTGACTTCGGCACTAGTCCTTGCTTTACCCAAGCCGAGAATGGAGTATCTGGTTTACATCGACGCCTCCTTACGAGGACTCGGGGGAGTACTTTAGTAGGAAGAGAAAGCTATAGCTTTTGCTTCCCGCAATCTTAAGCCGTACGAGAGGAATTATCCCACTCATGACCTAGAGTTAGCAGTGGTCGTATTTGCATTGAGGATATAGAGACATTATTTATTAGGGGAGAAATTCCACTTGTTCACAGACGCACAAGTCACTGCAGTATCTGTTCACTCAACGAGAACTGAAAATGCGTCAGCGCAGGTGGTTAGAGTTTGTAAAACACTATTAGTTTGACATATAGTACCATCCGGGGAAGGCCAACATAGTTGCTGATGCATTGATCCATAGACCTGTAGACGATGTAGCGTACATCTGGAATGCAAAGTGGAAAGAGTTGGGTCACCAGGATGCGGTAGTCCGTTCCTTCATATCTGTCACGACAGTGACACTCGAGATTGTTACAGAGGTAATACAGGCATAGACAGCAGACTCATTTTTCCAGGAGAAAATTATACGTCTTTTAGCCGAGGATACTGAGTCCTATTCAATTAGTTTCGATGGAGGTTTGAGGTTTAATGGGAGATTCGTGGTCCCAAAAGGAGCAGACTCACGTCATGCAGTGATGACCCAGTCTCACGAGTCCCAATTTGTGGTGCATCCTGGGGGAGATAAGATGTACCAGGATATGAGGCGGTAATTCTGGTGGAGTGGGATGAAGAAGGACATTGCTGATTTCGTGTCCTAGTGTTCTACTTTGCAGATGGTAAAGGTAGACCACCAGAAATCGTCGGGGTTTCTTCAGCCGTTGGAAATACCCACTTAGAAGTGGAAGAGTATTTCCATGGAATTTATTAATGGGTTGCCTACATCACAGCGAGGCCACGACTCCATCTGGGTGATTGTGGACCATTTGACCAAGGTGGCTCATTTTTTGTCAGTACAGACAGACTATACCACAGGCCAGTATGCTTAGTTGTTCATTGTTGAGATTGTTAGACTACATGGGGTGCCCCTGGATATTTTGTCAGATAGAGACAAGATTTTTGTGTCGTATTTCTGGGAGAGCTTTCAGGAGGCCATGGGTACAAAGTTGAGGTTGAGTTCAGCTTATCACCCAAAAATATATGGACAAATAGAGCGTACCAATCAGATGTTGGAAGATGTGCTACGCATGTGTGTCCTTGATTTCAGAGGAGATTGGGAGCCACATCTTCCACTGGTGGAGTTTTCTTATAATAACTCTTATCAGTTCACGATTGGCATGGCTCCATTTGAGGAATTATATGGTAGGCCTTGTCATTCTCCAACTTGTTGGCTAGAGGTAGGGGACAACAAGTTGCTCGAACCAGAGGTGATTCCAAAAACCTCCGTAAGGATTGATCTTATCAGTAGTCACATTCGTGTAGCCCAGGACAGGCACAAAAGCTACGTCGATGCAAAATGGTTTTTCCTAGAATTTAATGTGGGGGACCAAGTATTACTACATGTATCTCCCATGAAAGGAGTGATGAGGTTTGGGATGAAAGGGAAACTGACCCCTAGGTACGTGGGACCATTTCCCATTATCGAGAGGATTGGGCCGGTAGCATACAGATTGGAACTGCCAGAGCATTTACACCACATTCTCGATGTATTCCACATCTCGTCATTGAGACGATACCTTCGGGATGACATGGCCCACACCCACATCGTGATTGAGGGGATTGATTTACAGCTCGATAGTTCTTACGAGGAGAGGCCAGTGTCTATTCTAGACCATAGAGAAAGGAGATTGAGGTCGAAAGTAGTCCCACTTGTACCGGTCCAGTGGGAGCATCATAATGTGGAGAAATCCACTTGGGAACGTGAGGCAAATATGCGTGAGAAGTACCCAAAGTTATTCTTACCAGGTATACCTTATTTTTCGAGTTTCAGGATGAAATTCCGTTATTAGGGGGGAAGTATGTAATACCTCGTATTTTTATGACTTTTAATTTTTGGGATTTATTAAATTTAATTAGAGATATTAATTTAATATTAATCCAAAAATCATTTAAATATTTACTAGGGTGACGAGAGTTAGTAATTATTTGAATTTTGTTGTAAATTACTTTATGGGTAAAGTAAGATGTGTAATTAAATTTAGTAAAATTATGACGATAATCTAAATTGATAATTTTGGACACTTATTGGGACGCACCTGTGTCGTGTCAGGATTGAATTTGAACTATTAAAAGTGAGTAAATAATAAGTCACCCGTATGGTCATTTTGAGTATGTCAATGTGTTTGGAAGGGCCGAGATAGTCAAAATAATGTACCCGGGGGTTTAGTTTGGGTCTCAGAGCATTTTTAGGCATAATTAACATCCCGGGAGGGCGTTTTAGACATTTTGTATTTTTGGGCATGGAAACCCACGAATTTTCTAAGATTTTATCAGATGGTAGGAGTTGTCTCCTAGGGTTATAATAACCAAAAACCAAAGACGGCCATTGGAGAGGAAGAGGAGAAGTTTTCCAAGGAGTTATACACCAAGAACTCCACCGTTTGCATCGTCGTCGCCGCTATATTGTAGATCATGCAACGAGGATCACAAACACACCAATATTTTCCATAAATCCAAGACAAATATTTCCAGGCAAGTATCTATCTTGATTTATTTTAGTTAATGCTTCAATTTTATTGGTTTAGGATTGATTAGGACTAGTTTTCATGGAAGAAAACCTATAGTGGAGAGTAGAAATTACATGATATAGAGGTGATAATCATATTCTGGAAATCAAATTCATATGTAGAGGTTGAACCACGAATTTGCATTGATTTAGGAGTAGAAAATCTGGAAAAAGAATGGGAAGAAATAAGTTAAAGATAATATTAAGGTTCTTGATAATTATATGGATTTTGACCCTTTTAATTCGTTATATTTGATGAAACTCGCATGTGTTACATAGGACATTATCTGTTTGGGTATGTAACTCTTGTAATATCAATTGTTGGGAGTTTGGGAGTGAAAAAGGGTGATTTTGATGATTTTTGAATAGGATTCCCGTAACTGTTAATTCTGTAGTTTCTCCATAACTTCTTGATCGATCGATCGACCTAAGAGTATCGATCGATCGATCGATTGAGCCCCTTCCATCGATCGATCGACCCTTCGTGGAAAACTCATATTCCTCTTTTTATATAGTTTATTCCAATGTAAATGAATAAAAAAAAATTGGACATTATTGTTAGAACATTTTGGGATATAAAGAAGACTAGTAGGACTTTATAAAAATGGAACCATTAATGTAAGACGAGATCAACATTAATGGAAGTGTTTTACACTTAATGAATAATGGGACCGTGTGTCTAAATAGTGAAGCTCGTAAGGAAGTTACGTCGTAAAATAAAAGAGTACCTACTAAAATTACACCTAGGGAGACAGGATTCTACGAGGGTTACAAACTAAGTTTGGAATAATCCCATAAATAAGAATAAAAGAGATGAACCGTTATACGGGATAAGTTAGTAATGTGTGCTAAGAATGAATAGCATTAAGTATGGGTCGTTAGTGTACCTAATTTAGAAATGGGAATGGTAATATACATTTATTACTATGTTTGTGCATCTAGTATATACGTGTAAAAAAATCATGCCCGCACTACTTGCTATCACTGAGGTTACTACGCCGAGACAGTCTTATCTCAATGGGACCTTTATGGGGGATATTGACTTGTACCCTAGAACATAGGAATACTTAGTACAGGCCATCGAATCGATAGTCACACGTTCCTAAGAGACGTGAGGGTATGTGCTGACCTCTTAGTGACTTGGAACTATGCTTAGCCTCAATTTGTATGCGTTTTTGTGTTAATACAGTTCGAGAGCGATTCCGAACTAGTATTTCCCTTAGTACGAGTGATACGGGGACTTGATAGCAAAGTATGCCAGCACCATAAGTTTTATGTGGGGTGCCGATTATATATATATATTATATTAGTGATTAATATATATATAGACTTGAAATTTGGAAACTTTCTACTGTGACTAAAAGTAGTTAAGTAGTCAATAAATATTTAAACTTTGTTATGAGCGTTTGAAAAGTTTGAAGCATTACTGTAAGATATTTTTAATGAAATGAAATCCTTATGAAAACATTACTCCGATAAATTATTTATTTTAGCCCTAGAAATTGTCGACATGAAACCATATTATGAATTTAAGATAAGTTTAACATGTGGGGATTTATAGTGCGGTAGGTGTGCACATTAGAAAAAAGGTGAAAATTTCTCAAGATAGTGCCGCATACTAATAGGATTGTTTCATTAGCTGGTAAGCATTTTAAATACCTGCTAAACTAAATTTTAAACTGTTTTACAATCGAGCTCTGACCCATTTTCTACCTTCTCTTCTCTCTGGTATATATATGTATATATTACAGGTGCCCAGCCACAGGGGCGTTATGCTTAAGATTCCTTGGAAGGAACGTGCTACAGCTTAGGTGGGAGTTGCAGGCCTTTTGCTTCGACGACCTCATTATTGATTACACTCCTAGCTCAATTTTATGCAGTTGGGCGTGTGTCACACTTTTTCCGTTTTTTAGTTGGGTTTATCAGAGATTGTGATGTATTTTTTTTTTGTACTTATACTTTGGGATTTGTTACTGTCACGATATTTTCCTTTGAATTTTTAAAGTTGGGATTAGTATTTGAATGATTAAATTGCTTGGATTGTCTTTTCCAGTCTAGTATTGTGTGACTCTTAAACTATGAAATATGGAAGTTTTTTTTTATTATTGAGTTTAAATTAAATATGGAACTAATGTTTTAGAAAATGGTTTTGTCACTTAGCTTAATTATTTAGGGTGCTTAATTTGAAAAGTTATTTTGCGAAAGTGATGATAAGAATGAACCAACCGTTCACCTTGGTTATAATTTAATAAAGGACTGATCACCAGGTATTTAATTAGGCGTGGTGTCACATAGTATAATATATATATATATATATATATATATATATATATATATATATATATATATATATATATATATATATATATATATAGAAGAAGAGAAATATAAATGGGTCAGAGCCCGAGGTGTAAAAATGTTTAGCAAGTGTGTTAACTGTGCATAACAAATATCAATGCATTATTTCATAATTAAAGAGGAGTGGCACTCTCGTGAAACCACCATCTTACCTCTCATCTAACAAGGCGCACCTATTCGCGTCCTGGAATCTTAATTAGGTTACCCCACTCACTTAAGGACAACTTATCTTACCATATGCACGGCCTACCCCCACATGACCTGCCATTCTAACATAACCTTCGAATTCTTTCCATTCTAATCACACTAAAATATATTTACACATATAAGCCCTCATAGGCTTAGGTTTCAATTATTAGTTTAACCCAATTGTAAGTTTTAGTACGACACACATTAACATTAGGATTCAATATAAGAGTCTATTACTCACATTAACGTACATTCAATTACTAAGGACAAAACTTCTCTCCTCTCTCAACATTGCACTACGTTTCGTGCGTGGGGCGTCTCGCAAACAAAAATCCAAACAAGAACCCCCCCCCCCCCCTGGATACACTACTCCTTGACAATGTTATTGTAGGGATCAATTATATCATTCACACAAAATCTATTACTGCAACTACTATATTTAGATTACTATCTAAGAACATAATTAGAATCTCCATTAAACCCTTGGGTCGACAAGTCCGCAATTGTCTATAACTACGATCCTTCGACCCCAATGAACTAGTACACAATAATCACCCCAAGATGTATATCATCAAAACCTCAAATCCTCATCATCTATATGATCCATACACTCAATACATATAAGCAATCATTCATTCCTATATCCACGTATACATAACACACATAATGTATACTTTGCATTCCACATAAAATAAACATCTATAGGCTGCCATAATACTGCACCATGCTATCATCTTCCAGGGCATCACTCACATACCATCCCGGGGACCACCGGTGGGAATAAATATCACCCACTTCGTGGTCAAAACCAAATCACAACGCATGGGAAGCAGTCATAGTTCCTACCGACAAGTGAGAATAGCTCATACCCAAGACTTCTCACCCCAAAAATAAAATCACACAATAATAAAAAGGATGACTATGACCTGGGGAATATCCACACCCTTCTCCTCAAGCCAGGGTGCTCACCCTCATTTCACAACTTCCCATGATAGCATGTACCGGGTATGCTTCACATCATAAGTATATATATCGTTCAGACACACAATATATATATACATCGGTATGATCACATCATATATACAAACCATCACACATGGTATAGATATTCACGCCATATTTACACACACATATACATATCTACACACATAGATATCCACTTATACCCATATATACACACACTATCTCTCGTCCGTATGTATGAAATTTATAAACTCGACTATACGTGTGCATAGTCCTCATTATACTAGTAGTCACTCCAAACATAATTCACTTAATTAGTTATATACATATGATCACTCACTTGAAGCATATTCATCCATTACCCCTATGATATGAATAGTCTTCTAATGCATCCAACATTAAGGTTATCAACCCAAAGTTTAACATATATATCAACTACTATACATCCCATCTATATCCGAAAGCACATCGATATATCTAGTAATAATTTCGACTATTGGTATGCACATAACTAATACCCTACAAACTTCAATATCAATCCTAAATTCATTCCATGATTCGGATAAGTTATCAGAATACCCTTTGTTAATCACACACAGATATATAACAACTATCCCAACTAGATTTACAACCCACCCTATTCTAGTTGATAGTATGATCCCATCGCTCTCAATTTTGACTACAGTTCAATTGCTCTTATGAATCCTTAACATTTCCATGTTTACGATTTTATTCCTTGAGTTTATCATCACTAAGGATACACAACTTCTCTCTATCCTTAGTCCCCCATCGTACCTTAATTAGAATCCTATCACTATAAGGATTCGGCACAAATATCAGCCTATAATGTCACACCATACCTTCACCACTCTCCCAAAGAGTCCTAAGTCTTAGATCATATCTAAACTCACTCATGACCTCTCAATAAAACTTCCATCCTCAACAAGGTTCCCCACTATACCTCAAAATATATGTTATTAATACGCACTTAAACAAAAAGGGACTATTTCCACAATTTATAACTATTTCATAATAGCTCACCACCATCATATTAATATAATCCGCCTATCAGTCAGTCCACAATCATTTCCTTACTAAAAGAGGCATCCCCCCTCATAATCCATTTCTATTATGAGCCCGAAAACCCTTATTCGTCCTAGGGCACCCATTCCCTTAGTATGATATCATAACCCTCCATGATAAGCCCATTAAGAAAGCCCCTAAGAATAAAACCCCAAAAGAAAAGGGGAAAAAGAAACCCAAATCTTGGGCTGAAACAGGGGACCGGTCGACCGGTCCCAGACCCCCGATCGACCGCGGGTCTAAATTCTGCCTTACGAAGAAAGCAGTAGGCCATTCCCTTAAGGCACGGACGATCGGTACCCTGACCGCGGTCGATCGTCCATACCAGATGTCTTACACTATTTCCATTTTTGGACAAAACCAAACTTTCCAAACACCCAAAATCCTTTCATCCAACCCTCAATTTTTAACTCAATCATATTCCTCACATCAAAATCCAACCTAAACCTCATCTCATTAACATAAATACCATCCATCCCATATATAATCATCAAATATAAGATAAGATAACCAAAAACTAGGTTTTAACATTTAACCCAAAATTCAATTCTTTTTATCCACAAATTATGAAATGAAATACACAAATTAAATATTTAGCAAGATTAAAGGCTTGCCTCAGAATTGTAGAGGTTGAATCAACCCCGAGATCGCGTACGGGCCGGAATCTCCAAGCTTTTTCCTCTCTCTTTCTTCCTTTATTCTTCTTTCTTTCTTTTTCTCTTCTTTTTTTCCCTCTAGGGTTTCTCACAAATGAGATTGGCTTGATCCGTAATCCTCTTAAGCTTTTAAAACATAGACCGAGTTTCAAATTGTAATACACACTTTAAATGACTTGTTTACTCCAATTCGAGTCAAACTAACTTAAAAATATTCCAGAACCGAAATAAAACCCAAGAACAGTCATTTTGACTATCTCGGCAATCCAAAATCAATGGCGCACTCAGAATCATCATCCGAAATACTTTATAACGTCCTAAATTTTGGACCTCAATTGCTAAAATTTTAAAATTCCCCAATTTAAATAAAATTTCATTTCTCCCAACAATTAAATTTCTCAGTCCCAAAATCATGGGGTATTACACGCAAGTATTGGCTGACTTCATTACTGAATTCACAGGAGATCAGCCTTACGAACAACCTGAAACCAATTTTCCAAAAGGAAGTTCAGGTATTTGGACATTATATGTTGATGGAGCCTCCAACTCAAGGGGTGTAGGAGTGGGTGTTGTGATAGTGACTCGTGAGAACACGATTCTCGAGAAGGAAATTATACATGGATTTGAATCCTCCAACAATTAAGTGGAGTACGAGGCACTGATTTCAGGACTATGCAAAGCAAAACTCTTAGGGGCAAGGCATGTGCAAGTCTTCGGTGACTCACAACTAGTTTCTAACCAGATAAATGGTGACTTGGACACAAAAGACGAAAGGATGGCAACTTATGTCACCATTGTAAAGGGATTAATGGACAACTTTGATCAAGTCGATGTTCAACAATTCCCCCAAGGGATAAAACAACCATGTAGATACCTTGGTACCCCTAAGCTTAGCAATAGACTGAGACATGAGAAGAACAATCCAAATTGACTTCCTCGCGTAACCCCGTATTCGTAACGACGCTGAGTTAGAAAACCCTGAGCCGATCCACCATATTTTAGAAACTTCGAGCTGGATGAATCCCATTATAGAGTATTTACGAGATGATTAACTACCCGATGATAAGAAGATAGCACATCAGATAAGAGTCAAGGTTGTTCACTTTCACTTCACTCCCGAGGAAAAACTCTATAAAAGATCTTTCAGTGGCCCTAACTCTAGTTCGTTCATCCATGGAACGTCGAGTAAGTCATGAACGAACTCCATGAAGGGATTTGTGGAAGTCATGCAGGAGTAAGATCAATAGAATTTCGATCAATGAAGGAAGGATACCGGTGTCCATACATGTAGAAGGATGATGGAACCTATGTTCAAAGATGTAAAAAATGCAAAAAGCACTCGCCCTTAGTACACCAACGCGTCAGTGAACTGAAGTCCTTAACTAGCCCTTAGCCCTTCACCCAATGGGGCCTAGACATTGTGGGCCCTCTACCTACTGCATTAAGAAATAAGAATTATCTATTGGTGGCCACAGTCTACTTCACGAAGTGGTTAGAGGCAGAGCTATTGGAGAACATTAGAGATGTTGACATGATAAGGTTCATATGGAGGAATACTATCATGCACTTAGGCATACCCAGAACGATCATTAATGATAATGGGACTCAATTTGAAAGTGGGCTCTTCCAAATATTCTATAGCTATCATGGAATCAGGCACTACTTCATCTCTGTGGCTTATCCTCAAAGAAATGGTCAAGTCAAGGCTTCGAATAAGACAATAACCGACGGACTGAAGAAGCACCTTGAGCGGCCCAAAGGATCATGGGCAAACGAACTGCCCTACATCCTCTGGTCTTATCAAACGACCCCAAGGCTAGCAACTGGGGAGAAACCCTTTGCACTCATATATGTAATGGAATCAATCATCCCTTTAGAAGACGATCTTACTACAATGAAGTCAACATTGGTCGACCAATGCCATAACGATGAAGCGTTACTCACCGAGCTCGACTTAGCCAACGAACGATGGGAGTTTGCTCTATTTAAGCTGGAATCTTACCAGCAATAGCTAGAAAAATAATATAATCAGAAAGTCAACCCAATAAATTTTAAGGTCAGAGATTACGTCCTAAGGAAAGTACTTGGCAACACGGTGACACCATTAGATGGAAAACTTGGACCTGACTGGGAGGGGACATCCTAAGGAAAGAACTATAAGGAGATTATCACTTGGAAACACTGGAGGGCAGGGATATTCAAAGAGCTTGGAATTCTACCAACCTAAAGAAATTCTACTTCTTGATTTCTTGATGCACCACTAATTTAGGCAAATTTTCATTTACAAATCAATGTTGCTTTTTTTTTCTGACTATTATCAATAAAACTCGTTTGGCATTAGCATTCTATATATGTTGGTTGTCTCAAATATATGTTATTATATGCACCCTTTCCAAGTTATAGGCTTCACTATTTTGACATACGTAACCTATTGTGGTTATATCACACTAAGAGGATTTATACCAGCTCGACTTTGCCATAGGAAAGCAAGTGGGGTTGATATATAACCACCCTTCTCAGGACCTTGTTTGTAACACAACTGGCCTTCAAGGTTGCTCTGGAAACAAATGAAGACCTGTAGGGGATCCTCAAGCAATATGACCAACCCTGACTGGTCTCCAACATAGTTGGAGTTCAAAATCCTTCTCGGGTGGATTGCCCACTAGCAAGGTGTATCCTCGCCCTCGTCTTACTTAGGCCTAAGGTAGTGTGACGACAGGATCTAAAAGGTAAAGCAAGGAGGAATGGTATGTCTATGGCATACTGGACTGGGGGAATACTCAATTCAGAAATAAGCTCATGCTTAGTCGGCTCAGAAGCCCAAAGTCACCAGAGAATATCAATAAAAAACAAGTTTAGTCGACAATTTCCCACAATATAATTTTTTTATTTATATACCCAACATGGTTACATATACAACAGTGATAAAATATGAAAAAATAAATTGACCCTAAGAGGTACTTGGTCACTGAGCGAGAGAATCAACCACTTGCGCCATTCAACCATCGTCTGGATGAGGGGTAAAATCATCCTCGACCTCTTCCAGGCTTGGTTGAGGGGTATAGTCATATGTCTGGGGATTGCGTCTATTGGGACCTAGCGATCATCCCTTTTGAATGGATTTTTCTCCAGAGGTTAAGGAGTAATCTCATATCTATACCAAAGGACGGAGTTCTTAGGCACCTTTAACTCCCTAAGGGAACTCAACCACCCTCTGATAAAGGATAGCTCCTCAACCTCCCTTAACCTTGCGGGAGCATCGGTCCAGCCCTGGACGTACCCATCTTCCCACACCTACTGAGTACCTTTTTTGAACAAGTGCCTCAGGAGGGTGACATCCCTTTAAATCCCAACGACTATCATATACGCCCTACGAACATCTCCCCGAAGTTTGAAAATCTCCCTAGCTGAACCACTATCATTAGGCCTAGCTCGCTGCCTAGTTGACGAAAAAGAAATATTTTACACTCAAGGGGCAACGCTTGGAGGATTCTCCTTCAGAAATTCCACTTCCCTCTTTAAATCATCGTTCTCCTATTGTAGAACTTCTCCAACCTAATTGATCTCAGAGGCATCTAAGAGCTTAGCCTTCAGAGCATCCATTTCTTCTTGAACAGAGCCACTAACCTCCTCTATCTTATCAAGTCTATCCTTCAACTTGTCTACAACCTCAGATTGGTCCTTATAATCTTGGTTCGTTATCCTAAGGGATTTTTAAATCTTGACTAATGATCGACGAACTTGGTCGCTTATATTGGAACCAAGGATTTGGTCTAGATGAGAGGAGGTAGGATTTTAGTCATCAAGGTCAACAAACTACAAGACATGAAACAAGAATAACAAAAATGTATCAGTAAAAATGTAAACCAAATCCTTTCATGTAAGCAAGGGAAATCCTTTCTTGAAACGAGAATAAAAAAAATGAATCAACTAGAGATACATGTAAGAGCAGAGAAGAAGAAAAAAAGGGGAAAATATAAGAACAATTCTAAGAATCTATTATTCGATCATGTCCTACTCTGTGGAAGCTAACTATTTCCCTCTGCTAGAAGCGACCTCACTCGGCTCTGACCCAAGTGATAGGGCATCGATAGTAGTAGCAACATGAGCATTAGAGGAAGGACATGTAGGTTGGCTCACAGCTGAAGTGTCGTCAATAATGGGTTTGGGGATATGGTTCTGCTCACCAAATTGTGGAGAATGAGTAGAGATTCCAGCAGTAAGCAAGGATTTATCCAAGCCTTTCTTGAAGTTTTCCCGATAGATGTATTCGATTTGCTTCTCATCATCTTCGTAGGCTTTTTCCCAACCCTCATTGTAGTTGTTCTCCCTCTCGTATGTTCCCAGTGGTGACAACAGGTTTGACAACCACTACCAGCTCATATGCCTCGTGAAGCTCCTACTTCACCTTAGCCTCCCCTTCCCTCTCCTTGGAAAATGGGGCCTCAGCTATTTTAAGAGCTTACTGGGCATTTTTTAGGCTCCCCTCAAGCTCAGCATTCCTCCTAGCTAATCCATCTCGACTGCGGCGGAGAACAGAGTAGTCAGACAAAAACTATAAGAAGAAATAGGTATAGGCCAAGCAATGAAAAGAACTAGATATAAACAGAGAAAAAAATTAATTTCCTTACCAAAGAAAACCCATGATATGCCTTCAGGGCTAACTGGTCTGAACTCATCTTTAAGGACTGTTCCTGGTCCACTGTCGGTATTTCCCTCTCAATCATCATAGGGGCGAGATGAGGGGACAGATCCATAGAAGCCCCCTCAGATGAAGAATCAACAGGCACCAGGGAATCGTGTGCCTTCTTTGACCTTCCTTCCCCTCTTTTTTTCTTTTTTTCCTTCTTCTTCTTCTTCTTCTTCTTCTTCTTCTTCTTCTTCTTCTTCTTCTTCTTCTTCTTTTCATCTTCTCTTTTACTCTCTTCTTCTATCTTTTTCTCCCTCTCTCTTTTCTTTTTCTCTCCTTTTCCTCTCCAGCTCTTTCTAATGAGCCACTGTCTAGGAACCACTGGCATTATCCCCACACCTAGTCTTCTGAATCTTAAGTATGCTGGATAATAGGATATCATCATCATCATCATCATCAGGGATCGAATTCTTCCTTATGGGAGGAGTCATGTCTTCCTCACTAGAAATCTCTGTACTAGAACTGCCGGAGCTTGATCCTTCCTCCATGGATCTCTATCCACTAGACCTTTCCTCACTAGATTCATCCTCATAAGATCCTACCTCGTGACCACCACCTCTAGCAGCACCTGATTCTGAACTGCTCTCCTCCCCCTCCTCCTCTATATCTATAGGTTGGATATCACCTTCCTCCTCATCTTCTTCTTATGGGATATCGAGATGAGTAATGGAGTCAACCAGATGGGCAATGAAGCTGGAGGTAGTATTCTTATACTCGAATAAGAAAGTGGCTGACCTGGGATGTTCACCTTCTGCAATAGATTCTCTAATATTCTAGGCCTTAAGCTACTCTGTAGCACTGATCTCGTGGAGAGAAGGCTCCGGATTCTTAAACATCGCTGTAAAGGACAAGGAGAACATTAGATTAAAAAAACATTATAACAGCAATAAAAGGATGGAGAAGATTGAACAACAACCTATGTACTCCTCCCTATAATTATGAACCATAGGTCCAGTATACCTCGCACCCACTACCTAAGGAGGGAACTGCCAGTTCCTAGTTATGAACCCTTCAGATCAATAGTCCTTATGGGAATCAGGTAGATTAACTACTAACACCCTATCTAGTATCCTCGCCTTCAAGTTGGGAATACCAAAATTGGTACGAGAAAAGGAGTAACAATAACAGATTTTAACCACGCCTAAATTAGTGCCATAAATTAGATTTATCCTATAGACACCATTAATAATCTTCAACACATTTGGAGAACATTGGGTTGGGACTATATTGAAATATTGAAAAAAATGTAAAAGGAGACAATTTGGGGGAAAAGTTAAACCCCCTTGGGACAATAAGAGAACATGAATCCAGTGGCCATCCTTAACATCGTGAACATTGCGAGAAACATGGGCACACTTGATGTCTACCCAACTAGGGATGTTTTACAATTTCCTAAATTCCACCAAGGATTTATTGTTTATCCTTGGCACGAGAAAAACCCTAGCTACAGTAAAATAAAAAATGACGAGACGAAATGAACAGAGGGAAGACTGAGAACTTACATGGAAAATAATGGAGCTTCTAACGATGGAAACCAAGAGCGAATGAAGATGATTGACGTAAAAGATATTTTGGAAGATATGAAGAACGTATTTGAGAGCAAAAGGAAGCTTGAGAGTAAGAGACAGTTTGAAAACAAGAGAATGTGCAGATTAGAAGTGGTGAGACGAACCGTCTGAGTAACTTGGTTTAAACTCTCAATGAGAGTGCACAACAATCAAATAAGATTTGCCGCCTGGAATTGCAACTACACTATCAAGAGCAGGCCGGAGGCATTATTTAAAAGTTTTGAGCCCAAATTATGGCCCCTAAACTTTTAGGGGCAATTGTGGGTACCCTTTTTTCTTACTAGAACCCATAAGAGTAGACAGACTAAGTCCAAATAAGAAAAAGGGGGCCTCGACCCAAATATTGAGTTCAAAGTAACGGAGAGAATAAAAAGATACGACCAAGTCCATCCCCAAGATCTCGGATGAGATATTCAATGGATACTAGGTTAACGTGTTTCATAGCAACACTCCTTTTTACTTTTGACAACAAACTATATATTATACCCCCAGTCTAGGGCAATGGGCATGTAAAAAAACTAATTCGAGAGATACTAAAGAACAAACAGTAGACCTCTCCGTGGACGTAGGAATTTTGTCGAACCACGTATATTCTCGTGTTGCGTGATGGCTAATCTTTCTTTAATTCTGGTGATTGTTTTCTTTTGATAAAATTATTTTGTGTTGAGATTTTTTTCACATCATTATTATTTTTAAATTTTTTTTATATAAAAATTATTTTTTATAAATAAAAACTTCAAAACAACTGTAGTATTTTATATAAAAAAAATTATACATATTTTTATTTGTTTTTAGTTTAAACAATTGTATGTCATTTATAGATACAATCATAAAGAGTTTTCTATAAATAAAATGTTAAAAATATTTTTACAACCAATTTTTGTAATTTATATTAAAAATAATTTTGAATTTTTTTTAAAAACTATTAACTTAAAAACAATTTTTTATAAATAAAATCTTCGAAAAAATTGTACGTATTATGTATAAAAAAATTGTACATATTTTTATTTGTCTTTACATTAAAAAACTTTATGTCATTTATAGATAAAAATTTAAAGTTTTTTTTCTATAAATACAACATTTAAAAAAAATTTAACCATTTTTTTATTTATATAATTTTTTTAAAAATTTTGAAAACCTTTTTTAACTTATTTTTCTAGAAATAAAAAATGTTATTCATATGTAGTAGTATTAGTAGCATTGTGTAATGTGATTCGAGTGGAGAATAATGAAAATAGATTAATTTAAAATAGATTGTGTTGGATCTGGAGATTAAGTAATGGAGTCTAGAATGGATCATCCTTTTAGTTTTCAAGATACTTTTGATTTATTCATGTCTTTCATTTTAAAGAGATGTTTGATTTATCCATTTTTTTAATTTAAAAAAAAACAATGTTCAAGATGAGAGATAAATATATAGTAAGTTATAAAGACTCATTGACTACTCTAAGACTATCGTATTAGAGGTATAATAAGGATGTTCTGAGTTCAAATATAATTTGTGTAGCCCCTTATTTGGATATCTCTTTTGATATCATTAATTATAAGCCTTTCCTTCATTTTATGATAAATAGTTGTTAACGGTGAATTATATTATAATGTACGAACTCTCCTCTAGAGATTTATTGTTATTATTATAAAATAAAAAAAGACACATAAATAATTTAGAGGGAGATAGCTTTCATTGCTGCATAAATACTCAAGGAGTATATTTATTAAAAAAGGTAACCCAATAGACCCCTTATTAATTATAGAATACAAGTGGACATTCACCTAATAGATATTTTTAACACTCCCCCTCGAATGTACAAATATTAGATCTAAACTCTGATCTAAATAAAATACACAATGATGAGAGAAATCACTTACAAATAATATGTACCCTTGAAAAATCATAAGTGTAGAATGAGAGATGCCAAATCATCATTTGGGTTTTGAGTAGAAATCAACACTTGAAGATGGAAAAAATTATTCTAGTTTATTCTCTCTCTCTCTCTCTTACACAATTTTTTTTTACAGAGTTTGGCCAAAAAATTAATTTTCTCGGACTCTTAACAATGAGACCCAAAGGGTTCTATTTATAGAGTGCACAAGTTTGTTCTTATTGGTGTAAAATAGGTTCGCATGGATTACAAATAATATAGACACACCCATTGATTAATACACATCTGACGGTCCACAAAGAAACACAAAGTATCCCATTAAAAAATTAACACATCGCATACAAGCTGTAACCAACTAGTAAACAGAAACCAAAATCGTTTGACAAAATGTTATCATTTTATCAACAAAGTAGGCCAACTGTAATCCACTAACAAAAATTACCGTTGGAGCAAAAACACCATGACGTTGTTTTAAAATGTAAAACCATTTTTGATATTTAAAAACAAAAATCATGAGCATGATTTGATAAAACAAGGGGTGAACAAATTAGCACTGCTAAGGGGTCAAGTCTCTAGGGATAGGTGGAGAGAGGGGGGAACACGCACACTAACTGTTATGGTAAGATCGATAATAACTAAGGGTTGTACATGAAACCAACAACTAATACCTATGGTCATTACTATATGCCAACATATGAACGAATAGTCCGACAACTAAGGATATAACAAAAGTTATATAAACTAGACCATCTATGGTCAAATCGATGTACAATATGTAACAACCCTTGACTTTGGAGACTGAGAAATTTAATTTTTGGGAAAATAAAATTTAATTAAATTGGAGAATTTTAGAAATTGGAATTAAGATCCAAAACGTAGGACATTTTGAAGTATGTTGGATGATTATATCTAGTGTACCAATGATCCCGGAAGGGTCGAGATAGTCTAAATGACTATCATTGGGTTTTATTTCGATTCCAGATTATATTTAAGTAAGTTTGACTCGAATTGGAGTAAACGGGTCATTTAAAGTGTGTATTAACATTTAAAAATGGGGAATTATGTTTTAAGGTTTAAGAGGCTTACGAATTAAGCCATTCTCATTTGTGAGAAGAGAGAAATAGAAGAGAAAGAGAAAGGAAGAGAGAAAGAAGATGAAAAGAAGATAGAGAGGAAGAAAAGCTTGGAGATTTCGGCCCAAACGTGACATCGAGGATGATCCAACCTCTACAAATCTGAGGCAAGTGTTTAATCTTGTTAAATAAGTCATTTATGTATTTGATTTCATAATTTTTGGGTAAAGGAAGTGGATTTTGGGTATTAATATTAAACTTAGATTTTTGGGTTTTAATCTCGAAATCTATGCTTAAAGAATGGGTTTAATGGTGTAGAAATGGTTGGGAGTAACTTTGGGTTGATTTATTAGCTTAGAATCATGTTGTGATGAAGAGTTAGGGGCTAGAATATGAATTTTAGGGTTCAAAATTCATGGGGTCATTGAAGAAGAAGAACCCATCATATTCTGCAGACCCGAATCGATTTGCCCCTTGAGAGAATCGATTCGGCCTAGGCAAAATTGGCACGTCTGCATTGACCAAATCGATTTGGACCCAAGGCGAATCGATTCGGCCTGAGATAGAAGCCCAGGTCTTTGAACCCAAATCGATTCGCCTTGGAGGCTGAATCGATTCGGAATAGGGACGAATAGATTCGAAAACACGGCATTTTGAGGAGTTTTCTCTATAATGATTTCAAACCCTTTTTGGTTGAGTTTATTGTTTTGGGACATGATTATATGATGTAAGAAAGGTGTTTTGGAGACTCACTAAAAGTTTCTCGCATGATGGGACTGCGGGTACTTATCAAGTAATTTTAGGGGACTTATATCCATATAAATTGGAAAGGGTCATATCGATATAGGGGGAATCTCATTGAAAATGGGAGTTCTAATTAGGGGTCATAAGTGGGCATAATTATGCTGTAAGGATTGGGGTACTTTCAATAGAGTGGTGAGAGTACGATATGAAATTATAGGCCGAGGGTACTACCAAATCCTTATAGTAAATAGGATTCTATTGAGATTAAGGGTTGGGGACCGGGAGAGAGAGAGGGGTCACGTATCCTTAAAAACATTTAAATTAAGGAACAATCGGTAACCCAATAGGATTAAGGGTTCATAAGATCAATTGAACCGTAGGTGAAATTGGGAACGATTTGGATCGTACTATCAACTAGAATAAGTGGTAGCATAAATTCTAGTGCGGATAGTTTATACATAATTGTGTGAAAATAACCATTAGGATTCAAATACTTGAAAGGAAGTTGGGATAAGTTGAGGTTTATAGACTACTTGTTATGTATATTCCAATGGTCAAATAGTACTAGAGATATTTATGTACTTTCGAATATAGATGAGATGCGTAGGGATTGTTACCTACACTAAACCTTGGGTGATAACCTAAATGTTGGATATATATATATATATATATATATGTTGGAAGACTATTCATCATAGGAAAAATGGATGAATCTACTTCAAGTGAGGGATCATATTCACATATCGAGGTAAATGAACGAGTTTGGGGTGGCGGCTAGTATGTTGAAGTTATATATACTTAAAGCCGAGTTTATATATCTTATAGATATGAACGACAAATAGTTTGTATATATATATATATATATGTAGAGATATGAATAAAATGGATATACATGATGTGAATATATAAATAGTATGTGATGGCTTAATCATATGATGTAATCATATGGATGTATATATATTGTGCAAGTGAATGATATATATATATACTTATGTGGTTAAGCATACCCCGCTTATGCTATCATTAGGAAGTTTTCGTGCAGAGGGTGAGCATCTTGGCTCAAGGAGAAAGGTGTGGATATTCCCCAGGTCATAGTCGCCCATTGTGTTATTATGCGATATGCATTTCTTTTCGGGTGAGACGTGGTGGGTATGTCTCGTCTCATTGACCGGTTAGGAGCTATGACTGCTTCCTCGGACGTCGTGTGTGTGTGTTTGGCCCCGATGTCGGTGATATTGAGTCCGACCATGGTCCCCAGGACGGTATATGAGTAATGACCTGGAAGATGAAAGCATGGTGCAGTTTATCGGTGATATATATGGCCGGTTATATTATGTGCCTGGCCATTATACATCATATGTGGTATGTACACTTGGCTATGGGAATGGATGATGGTATATATATATATATATATATATATATATTTATTTATATATCCTATAGGTGAAAGGATATGGAATTTTTATGGAGTACATCTTGGATGATTATGATGTACTAGATTAATGGGGGTTGATGTATCGCATTTAAGGAATATTTCGGTTACATGACCGATCCCAAGGATATTATTGGAGATTTTAAGTTATTTGTATATGGTAATCTAAATTCAGCAGTTGTAGTAGTATTATATTGTGTGTATGACATGACCGATCCCTACTAATGACATTGTCAAGGAGTAGTGTAACGGGGGGGGGGGGGGGGTTCCTTGTTTGGATTTCGCTTTGCGAGATTCCCCACGCACGAAACGTAGTACAATGTTGATATTGGAGAGAAGTTTTGTCATTAATAATTTGTATGCATGTTATTTCGAAATTAAATCATATAATTCAACCCGAATGTATATGGGTAACATGACGACATACATGTTTGTAAAAATAATTAAGTGTGTTTAGAAAGAGTGGATTCTTGGGCTATGATAGGAAGGAAGGTCTTGTGGGTATAGGCTATGCCTATGGTAAGTTAGGTTGTACTTATAGGTGGGGTAACTTAATTAAGATTTCAGGACGCGAATAGGTGCGCGCCGTTAGATGAGAGGTGAGTTGGGGTGTCAAGGGAGTGCGATTCCACTTTAATTATGAAATAAGTGCATTTATATTTATTATGAACGGTTAACACACTTTCTAAACATTTTTACACTCGGCCTCTGAGCCATTTACTTTTCTCTCATGCATGTATGTGTATATATATATAGAGAGAGAGTCAGGCTCTCCAACATACCTCCTAGCAACATACCTATCAACATACCCTTTTTTTAAATAGTAAAAAAAATAATTTTGATATGATATTTTTTATATGGGTTCATGATATTTCAATGTATCCCTATAAAAAAAATCAATTGAAAATAATGTTTTTGGTATTTTTAAAAATAAGTAAAAAAGCTGTCAATTTTTTCCCATTAAAACTACCAGCTTTTTTACCTATTTTTTAAAAATTTCAAAACATATTATTTTGGTCTGAATATTTTTAGAGGGGTACATTGATATCTCATGAACCCATATAAAAAATATTAACGCAAATTTTTTTTTTTTACTATTTTAAAAAAATAGGTATGTTCATAGATATGTTTAATGAGGTATGTTGGAGAGCCTATCTCTCTCTCTCTCTCTCGATATATATATATATATATATATATATATTACTACAGGTGTCCTATCGCAGGGATGCCGGATGAGCTTCTATCCAGAGTCTTGGGAGTCGTGACAGGTGCGGACTGTTGCCGGATGCAGATTGTTGTCGCTTCCTAATTCTATTAAAATCTAGGTAGGATTGAATTTGTATATCGGGTTTACAACCAAGGGATATTCATAAATGTTTATATTTATTCCATTTCAGTTATTGTATTGTCTGTGACCCGATAACTTATTCGGGTTTATTTCTTTGTGGTATATTCGGTTGTAGTTATTCCTTTCATTTATCATAGTTCTTGTATGCACATCTTTCTTTTCTTTGTTAGTTGCTTATAGTGTTGGTTTGTTGTATGTTCTATGTTTTATTTAATTTTAACATCTTGCTTATATGATATTGGGTAGTTAGTCTTATATATTTTTGTACTACCAGTTGATGTTGAGATTGGGCCATCTGAGACTCCTGATTTAATGTAGTATAGGGTTGGCCACCTATTGTTATTTTAAGCGAGGTGTTTCACAATATTAAGCAACAATTAATGGCAACAACTATTAGACTTGCTTTGGTCAAATAGTACACGCTTCTTCTAATTTCCAACAACTCATATGACTTAGTAACATGCATTAATATATATACAAACAGATTAACATATATATAATATACATATTTATGGTCCAAATAGAACCATGCCACACGCAAACAACTTATACGGATATATAAAAAAAATTTTAACTTTGAAATTCTATTATGAAGATTTATTTTTTTTACAAAAATAGTTAATCAATAAATTTCAAATTGATTTCAAATTGATTGAAAAGAAAATTTATATTTAATTATACACACACTCAATGATTAGACATGAAAAAAATATGTAGTGTTGTGTGATGTCCAATGTGGCAATTCTTATGAGCTATAGAGTATGGAAATTACCGTTTTATGAGCTAATGGACCGAATCGAGAGCTCATTTTTTGTAGACGATCATATAGATCTTGGTGTAGGTAGGTGGGACACAATCCTAAATACATAAATATTTTGTCAAAATTCATGTCCATCTAGATGAACGTGTATATATCTAAAGCACGAAAGGCAAACCCTAGGAGTGCTTTATATAGGTACCTTCAAGCTCCCATATTGGACTAATTTTGACAAAACCCTTGAGTACATCAATGGATATATTAAGTTAAAACAATTCCTAATTGTCGTATACAAAAGAGTATTTAACTACCCACTCATCCTAGAAAAGAAAAGACTCAACTCTTGACAACCGACGAGAATACCTGCAAAACATAAATACACTTTCTGCCGAGAAATTAAGTTAGTAGCATTTTCCCTACCAAAATATTAAAGGAAATAATTAAATGTCCAGAATAAAATAAGACCAGATACTATGGATGAAATAATATCAACACAATAATAAGAAATATGTACTGAACTCTCCCCCATGTCGACTAAATTAGACAATGGTAAGAGAAAATAATAAGTGTTTATAAACTGCAAAATAAACGTCTCCTACATTAAACATGGCTTTAAGAGATACCGTTTTTAGTACATATCTTTATCCTAAAACCTCAGAGATCTAGTAAACAAGATGCAGAATAAAGACAAGCTAATATTAAAGAACAATCTCTCAAATCAAATGTTGAAGTTATTTCTAAACAAGAGTTCTCATAAGGCATATAAATCATATCAACAAGTTAAAAATCACAAGAAATAGAAGGAACTAACCTAATTTGTTTAGGAGTTTTTGGATCATTAAACCGATAAGAATATACATTAGTGTCACAATACTTGGTAACTCCATTTTGATTAAACTGACCTCCCCCATCATTAAATAAATCTAGGGTTTGGCGGTGTTTAAGTCCCCTCGTAAGAATCACATACATTAGTTGGGCATTGCTTCGACTTTAAAAAATCCATTTGAGGTCTCAAGTCACAAGTCCTAATCCAAATAGGCAAAGTTTTCAAAGGGTTTTCTGCCTTTCGGAATTTAGGATAAAATTTATCATTCGAAAATATTTTCTTTTTGACGTGAGGCCTAGACTTATTGAAGAAATGATTCCAATTATTATTAGTGCGCTGCCTATGAAAATTTGTAAATCACTTCACTATTCAGTTATGACTTTTAAAATGAGTATCTTTCTTGCAATTACTAAGGCATTTCGAGTTTTGGTGACAAAAAACATCATACCTAGTACAGAATATCCTAGAAGCAGGTAGGTCTAAATGGTAGTGTTTTCCCTCAACAGGCTGTGACACCCCGCCCAATTAAATATCGGGTGATCAATCCTTTATAAAATTTAAAATGGAATGTTCGGTTGGTTCATTATTAGCATGACTGTCGAAAACTTAAATCCAATTAATTACCTAACATTTAATTAAGCTAGTGTCAAAACATTTTCCAATTAAACTTTGAACCAATTAATTTAATAAATTCTTAACATGTAAATATAAACCATACACAAGAATTAAATGCTGATTGAATCAAATACTGAATAGATAATACTGGATAAAATCTTCCAGTTTATAGTTACAAACCAATCCATAACAAATCCTCAAACAAACTGAGAAGAACTACAAGGTAAACTGAGTACAACTCTGCTAATGAAAATGGACGACACATGCCCTAAGAGGAACATCTGAACTAGGAACTGAAAGAAATGAGAGAAGCGTCTAATCTCAAATAACCCGCAACTTCCACAACAGCTGCAGCTCGGCTACCCATCCAATTATCTAGAACTGGTGACCCTATGGCTGAGCACCTGATATAATATATATATATATATATATATATATATATATATATGTATATAGGAAGAGAGAGAAGAGATACAAGAAACGGGTCAGAGCCAGATGTGTAAAAATATTTATTTTAGCAAGTATTTAAAACTGCATTAAAGCAAGTATTATATGCATGTTAGTTCAAACTCTCACATGAGATTCTCACCTCTTAATTAGTGTGTACGCCTAACGTACATCTAATCCAACCTAGCCATCTGACACACTTCTAACTAGGTGACAGGCTTATCCATCTAACTACCCCTCATAGTATTATTCCGATTTTAGATCTCAACATTTATCATTTTAAACAAGTGTTATCACACTAAAGTTAAGTATTCACTATTTACATTACTGAAGATTTCACTATCTTAATTATCTGATATTTTGTCATTTTAGATATACCAAAATCTTACACACACACACACACACACACACACACACACATATATATATATATATATATATACATTTCACTATTATATATATTCATTAAACCAATCTTAATAGCCTACAAATATCGCATTGTAAGTATAACACAAGTATATATAAATATTCACCACTCATTATATATATACTAACACAACACCCAAGGCTATACTTATAGTGCATTTCATACTCTGATATCATGTCCCCGCACCTCTCGTACTCAAATAAGGACTATTGATTCATAAGTCTCCCATGAACCATATATACAAAACACACATAATGGAGGGGAACATAGCTCACATACCTACGCTCCCATAGTCAGCAACTTACCCACTCACAAGTAAGTCTTCACAGTCCTATGTTCTGTGATATAAGTCAAAATCCCCTCAGGATAAATCTTTCTCTACACCACCTCCCGTGATAGCAAGCGGCTAGGTATGTCATATCCATAATACTAACAACTAATAGGTATTCCCACAACCCATCCAATCAAACGGTATACACAAGAAAGTGTTATATTCCATACGTAGTATTAATATCACTAAATACTATCAACGTATTTTAAATTACAGTATTCCATCTCTCGTAATATTTCCAAGAGAAATATGTCACCCGAAAATCCTTAATACATAATCATAATAAGTCCCACAATTAACCATAATTTTATTCTTAAGTTCCATATCGTTCGAACTAATATCATAAGTATTTATCACATAATACTTTCGACGCATCTACAATTACGATTACCTCTCTCTCGTAATCTCAAGGTAATCTCACCCTCCCGAATATCTAAATCAATACACCTTAACAACGCCCAATAATTCTGAACTATTTTGGGTTCATCGAACACTAATTTTCCTCACTCAAATTAACCATTTACTAACTTAGGGAAAAATATAAATTTTTTTAAAAATTAGAAATCTCGCTCGAACCAGAAGGGATCTCGCTTGAATGACTTCCACATGTCGCTCGAATGGCTTCGCGCGACTTCCCTATCTCGCGGGAACGACTTCTCGCGAGATGAAATGTTCGTCTTCCTTCCCAGAATTCTGCATTTTTCCCACCATTTATAAAACTAAAACCTCTAAGATTCAACACCCAACACCTCATCATCAATACCCATCAACCCATAACTGATAATAAGTCATTCCTAACATTCTAGGACCCTTAATTCGTCATTAATCATCATAATTACATAAAACCCCCAAATTAATTCATACGAACCCTAGTTTCCATAATTTCCATTAAAGAATCCAACCAACCCAGATTCGTTCATCCATATATGATTCAATTTCTTAGTTTCACCTCTACATACATGAAGGAATATCAACAACTAATTTTTCTAGTCTCTAATCATCATTTAACTCCAATTTTCACCCAATTATCTTGGAAATCAAGGATTAAATCCACCTACACAAACATGAGTATGATTATTGCTAAATAAAGCAAGTAATAAACAATTTCCTTGATTTCGATGGTCTGATCCGTTGATGTTGTTAGTATGGCTGCGTTCCTCACGTTCCGATCTAGACGATAGTGGTGGTGGTTGTGCAAGGTGGTGAACATGGCTTTTCCACCCTTGGAAACTGCTCTCCTTCACTCACTGTGGCTCTCTCTTGGTTTTTGTTTATTCTAACTCTAATTGCCCCAATTAGCTGATATAATTTATCTCTAATTTTCATCCTTTTAATTTCTCCAAAATTCCAAATTACAAAACTACCCCTACCAGGTGCCGACTTGGCCTAAAAATGTCTCGGAGTCCAAATAAAATACCCGGGTAGAGTTTTCTGACTATCTCGACCCCTCTGGACTCAACGAGGAACTCGAAATGATCATACAAGTTACTTAAAAATAATTTACTTTATTACTTCACTTCATTAGTTCTGACACGACTCACATGTGCGTCCCGACTTACTATACCAAACTGTCGCATTTCTCTATCACGACAATTTATATGAAAATCATCATTCCATATTACTTATTCTCACAGTAATATTAATAGTTACTAACTTCTCGTCACGCTTGTAAATCTTCAATTTAAATCCCAATTAAACAATTAATTCTCACATTTTAATTTAATTAATCCCACAATAATAAGAAATCATGTAATTATTTAATGTAATACCCCGTATTTTTATGATATTTATTTATGGTATTAATTAAATTAAATGTGTATTAATTGGAAATTAATCCGGATTAAAATACTAGCGAGATGCGAGTTGGTATTTGATTATAATGTGTATATATGAATATTGAATTATGAAATTTGTCTTGAGATTGATATACGGCAATTTGGGAAATTTTGTTGAGACGCGTGTGACAGTCGAGTCAGGAATATAATTATTTTAATTATAAAGTGAATTTTATTTCTATAAACCGTATGGTCATTTTGAGTGCGCCAACGCGTCCAGAAGGGTCGAAATAGTCAGAAAACACTAGCCGGGGGTTTAGTTTGGGTCCCGGGGCATTTTTAGGCCATACCGGCAACGTATAAGGGTAGTTTGGTAATTTTGAATTTTTGGGAATTAAAACCCACGAAAATTAGGAATTAATATCTGATTTGGCAATTACCCACTAAACCCACTAATAACCTATTGGGCTACGGAGGTTATTGAAATTAGTTCTAAAAGAGTTCCTAAGGCAAACCCTAGCCACCATTCACTTTGGAGAAGAAGGCTTGTAGAGAGAGAAGAGAGGAGAATTCTGCAGAGAGAGAGAGAGCCATTCATTAGATCAACATCAAAGTCAGGGATACACATAAGGCAAGTGGTTTATTTTCGTTTATTACAAAGAATGTTTCTTCCATGCGTAGGAAATTGACAAAATTTGTATTGTTCTTGGGAGTTTGATAAAAACCCATTAATTGGAATTAGATCTTTATATTTTGATGAAAGGATTGCATGTAGAATTATGTTTGGAAGATTATTCTGATGGAAATACACCTTGTTCATAACAAAAACGGATTTAATTATGCCCATTGGTGACTTTAAAATTTTAGGGTTCATGTTCATGTGATTTGGGGATAAATGGAGGGATTTGATGATTCAATGATGTTTATGAAGAATTGGCTCTATATAAGCGTTAATATATGACCTAAGTATGATTAGGAATGATTAGAACACATGAACAATTGGTGTATTGATATTTAGATGAGGTTAGAGGTGAAGAAAAGTTGGAAAAACGGATTTGGGAAAATCTGGGCTCGAAACTGGCCTCTCGTTAGAAGACCTGACCAGGTCGTTCGAACGAGCTCGTTCGAACGAACTTCTAAGGAGTTGACGGTTTGACTTATAACGAGAGGGATGTTCATTCGATGACTTTCGTTCGAACGAGATCTCGTTAGAAGGCCCACTTCGTTCGAACGAACTCTCGTCCGAACAGCCTCGTTCGAACGAGACTTCTAACGAGCTGAGAATTTAGGCTTTTTAGCCTGTTTTAATCCCGAGTGTCCCGTAACCTTATTTATATGTAGAGATAACACTTCCTTGTGGATTAATTGATATATTTGGTATATTTGGGATATAATGAGGAGTAAAACCTATAAGTGTAGTTTGAACCTAAGGGAAATTATGAATTAGGACGTGAGTGTCTATTACGATGCGAGAACTATTGATGGCCTAAATAATTATATTAACCAGGAACATATAAATTGTGTAGCATTATATGTCGGTACGAGAATGAGAAGTGTACCATAAATATATTATGGTGATTACTAAGATGTGTGCATACTTAGTATATGTATATGATTTTATGTGTATGACATACCTACCATACTTGCTATCACGGGAGGTTTACGTTCGCTTAGGGCCCTCTAATCCTTGTGTTGCCCGGATTTAGATTGGTACCTCGAGAACATAGGTCAGAGAAGGGCTTATTGGGAGGTTAATAAGTTTGCTGATAGTGGGAGCGTAGGTATGTGCGTGACCCATGTGATGTGACTGTGTTTGCCTCCATTGTTTGTGATGTTGTTATCTGAGAACGATTCCTGAGAGATTCGGAATGCGTGATCCTTATGTACGTGATGTACCGGGATGGATAGCAGAGTATGTGTGCACCGCAGCTTAGTCTCGGGTGCTTGTATTGTATAATTATGACGTGAATAATATACACTTAATTAATGTGAACTTTCATGTTGGTATTGTGAATATACTTATGGTAATGTTTTGAGAAAACATAACGGGTTAACCGATAGTGAATTGTATTACTAATTGAGAATCTGAGTTTAAGTAAAGCCCTCTACTTAATTGATAACGCTAGAATGTAATATGTGAATCGCGTAGTAAGGGGTAGAACTTATTACGGTTTGGTTAGATATGTATGTCATTTAGATGGGTATGGTATGTTAGGAGTGCACATGTAGTCGAGAGGTGAGAATTTCATGTGAGTGCACGTCCTAACATGTATTTTTCATTTAATGTTTTAATGTTAATAAAACACTTGCTATTTTTAAAATGATTTCCACTTTCGGGCTCTGACCCATTTGCTTTCAAATCTATTTTTGTAAAAACCATTTTAGGTGCCCAGACACAATGACACCATGCTTAGGATTTTCATTCAGGTGACGAGCTGTAGCTGTTTGTGGAAGTTACAGGACTTTGCTTGTAGACGCTTCATCTACCTTGACTCCATATTCAGCATTTATCAGTTGTAGGGCATGTCGCCCATTTCTATTAGAGACATTTCCTATTTCAGATTTTCAGACTTTTGGCATGTAATTAATTCAGGATAACTTGTTTTATGTAGTTCAGTTGTGGGATTGTTGTGAGGAGTTTTTCCTGCGGACTTATTATTACTGTTGTTGGTTACTCTATTGTCTCGTTATGGTGAATGTTGTTATTCTATCATTATTCTTTTATTGTATGTTAACCAGACTTAAATTAAAATTTAGCAACTCACTTTTTAAATACTAGGTGGTTAGTAATCATTAAAACGTTTTCAACAGTGATGCTATTAACTGGACCAACTTGGCATTTTGTATTAATTTAATAAAGGAGTAGATACCCGGTATTTAATTAGTCGGGGTGTCACATTTAAGTCTTCAAAAATACGGGGTATTACACAGTCTTAGTAGATTCATTATGAATAAATGGCTTATGAGGTCTATAGAGTCTCTTGGAAGGGGGCAATATTTTGATGTAGATGGTCTTACAAAGTTCTCAATGAAATTTTCAATGTCACTTTCATAATCACTTTCAATTAAAACTTGTTTTCCTTTAGCCTTTTCAGACAACTTACTATCCAATAGAAGATCCATCTCTTCTTGGGCTTCTACAAAGAATATTGGTCTACTTGGATCAACTTTTTCAAGAGGACCCTCTTATCCAAATCCTTTAATATCATAATTATATCATTGTTCAGCAGCAGTTTGTCAAGGTCAAAACATTTTATATCACGACTACGACATATTTTGAAAGTTGTTTCATAAACTTGTTTGGAATTTTCAAGTTGCAAAAGTGTTGCATTATATTATTCTTCAAAAGAAGAAAAATATTCATTTAAAGTCATATTCTGAAATTTAAAATCAAGGGATTGTTTCAAAATCAGTTTTGATATTGCTCATTTCAATAGAATTTTGTTGAACGATCTTACATTGATTCTCTAAGGTCTCACTAAGAATTTTAACCAAATTTGATAATTCTTGTCTATTTTACATAGTCCTGACATATAATTCCGAGTAATCATCATATCCAACAAAATTTTCATGATCATTTGTGGTCGTGTGTGAATTGTTGCTATAATCAGATTTGGTATCATATAAGGCATGTTTAGCATCAAACGAAGCATTTATTTAAATCATAGAAGGTTATTTAGATAAAAAATATTTAGAAGCATCAATCAAATCAAGTACTTCATTATATTCAGACTCATCTTCAGAATCAGTCATTCCTGTTAAGTAGACATCTCCACAACAGTCACAAACCTCTCCTAAAAAAGCAAGGCAATTTGATTCAGAATTTCCTTGGTTATCTTCTGATTTAGAATGAGAAGAGTCATACCAAGTTTGATTTATGTGCGCCTTTTGTTGTTTAGAATTCTTGAACTGTGGCTTAGAAATACACTCAACAATAATTTGACCGAGTTTCCCAAAATTGTGACAATATAATTCAGATTTATTAACCTTACTACTTTTACTATCATAATCAGAGTATTGCTTTGAGTTCTATTATGGTGTCGGGTGAACTAACTTGATTGATTATTCACTTGCGTACGTCTCTTAGCAATAGCATTTCTATGCTCCAAAAGTTTCTTAAATTGAGAGGACATAACTACAAGTTGATTGTTAGTCTTATCAATTTCATTCGATTCCATATCGGAGTCATCATCCAACTCACATTGTTTTTTAACTACCTTATGCTTATTTTTAATAGGATAGGGAGTTTTAAAAGAAACTTTATGCGTATTGTTCAACTCATTCTTAGCATAAGATGTGAGAGTCTTCCTAATGGCTGGTTCAAGTTCCATAGTTCTTAATTTAGAGCTTAACAATTTTGGTGTGAGAGATGGATCATTAATCTCTTCTATGATATAACTTTTATGATCAAATCTAGGGGCAAGAGACCTCAAAACTCTAGAACACGCATCTTTATCAGAATATTCAATACCATTCGCATGCAATTGGGTAATGATATCACTCAAACGCGTACAAAAATCCTCAAATGGTTCATTATCGTTCATAACTGGCAAATTGTATTATTTAACCAACATTTTTGTTTAACATTTCTTTACTCTATCATCACCCTCGTGTGCAATCACTAAAGTATCCCAAACATCCTTACTATTAGTCCAATGACATATATGTTTCAATTCATTTTCACTCACACTCATGAAAATCGCATTTTTTCCCTTATTATTGAAATTGCTTATCTTTTTCTGACTAACACTTAATTCAAATGTTCTAAGGTTTCTTAAAGTAATGCCACCTTTTGCTAAAGGAGTAGTGGGGTGCCTATGACCATTTTCAATTAAGTCCCAGACATCATCTCCTAATGTGCCTTGAATAAATGCTACCATTCTAATTTTCCAATAGGGAAAATTCGTGTCATCGAAAATAGGTAGTCTACTGAAATTTCCTAACCTAAGCAACTGACTAGAATCTTCCACTAAAACAAGGTAAAAAGAGTTTGACAAAAGTTTTGAAAATATATATTTTTAAAGTCTAGCTCTGATACCACTTGAAAACACCCAACGATGTGCAAAGATACTATGTGCGGAAGTAAACGATTGTCGAGTAAACGCAATTTACCTACGAGTTTTACTGGTTATTCTAGGAGGGGCCAATTCAAACTTTTTTTGAATTGTTAACTTTACAAAAACAGTTTAATTTCCAAAGTCAATTGAATGCCCAAATTATTATCTTTTGCTAAATCTAGGTGATTTAGAAAATAATAACCTATTCAGTTTTTAGGCAAGTTTCTATTTATTTAAACCTACTTTTTCATGTGAGGTGATATGCAAAAAATGTAAAGCATGTGGTATTTATTTAACGTCGCAAAAACCCTTCACCGGGAAAAATGACGGACTCACCTAAGAGTCAACCTAGTCGACTTCCACTACAACCAAACGAAATTGGAATGATTATACAAACATGCAAGAAGACTCAAAGAAAGATAAATCATAACAAACTATTACCCATCTCGACCAAGCTTCTCTCTTCTCTGGTTGCTCTTCTGCAACTATACTCACTATGCAATTCTTGTTCACTTTTCATTCATCACGTATTAGCCTCCCCTCTAGCTTCCTTAGCGCAGGTTGTCGCAGCGCCTATTCTGTCCTAGTTCTTAGTGAAGTATTTGTGTGTTGTGTGCTATCCTAGATGACACATTCCCTCTTAAATTATATCCGCTTCATTTCTTTCTTCTAACATTTTAAAAATGTCTATCCTTTTCTTTTTCTCCTTTTTTTCTTCTTCTTGTATCTTTTTCAGGGGTATTCTTACATAGTCCATTAAGGTGAGTTTATATTTCTTATTTTTCTTTTCTTCCTCTTCATCTTCTTCTTCCTCTTCCTGTTTGTTTATATAGCTTGCTTCCCCTTCTTCCATATAGAAATTTCTTAGTCGTATTTGTTCTTTTTCATCCCTATCCTTATATACCGAATGCAATGCAATAATTTAACTTTCTCCTAGATATCAACAACAACTCTTATGTTCTATTCTCTTGTTTAAATCAACCTTTCTTGATTTAACACAATGTTCGCAAAGTTTACTTTTCTCTTTTCTCCAAAAATTAAAACAATCAGAGTTGATCTAATATATACACATCAATAAGTGCCTGAATGAATAAGTGTTGTGTAGTGAGTGATTTCTAAGTGATATGCTCATGAAAAATCCTAAAATCACTTCAAAGATCAGGCAATCATAGACATAGAAATAATATGACTTCAAATATATTCAATAAAGTCACAAAGTCAAATATACCCAACTTATTTTTAAGAAAACTAATATTATATTAATTCAGGTTTTAATCTAATAACCTATCAAGGCTATTTATACAAATATTTCATATTAGTCCAAAGTAGTCTTAAACGGTCAAGAAAAATAATATTCAGTCCAGATAATAAATCTTCTCAAATTAGTTCTCAATAAATCTTTGGTTTCACTTTCTAAACCTCAAACAAGATATATCTGAATATTAATCAATTTTTTTGAAAAAATATGTTTAAAAACATACAAGAACTTACTATCAAGACTCAAACAAAATATTCACACATAAAAATTAATTTCGTGAATCAAGTGTGTGTTTTGTACAAATATTAGATCTAAAGTATGATCTAAATAAAATACACTAAGATGAGAGAAATCACTTACAAATAATATGGACCCATGGAAAATCGTAAGTGCAGATTTAGAATGAGAGATGTCCAATCTTCATTTGAGTTTTGATAATAAATCAACACTTGAAGATAACGAAATTATTTCGGTTTATTCTCTCTCTCTCACACTCACTAAATTTTTTTACAGATTTTGGCCACATAATTAATTTTCTCAGACTCATAAAACTGAGACCCAAAGGGTTCTAATTATGGAGTGCACAAGTGTGTTCTGATAGGTGTAAAATTGGTTCACATGGATTACAAATAATATACACACAACCATTGATTAATATAGATCTGACGGTCCACAAAGAAATACAGAGTATCCCTTGAAAAAATTGACACGTCGCATACAAGGCGTAACTACCTAATAAACAGAAACCAGAATATCTTAACAAAAAGTTATCGCTTTATCAAAAAAGGAGACCAACTATAATCCACAAACAAAAATTACCGTTGGAGCAAAAACACCACGTCATCGTTTTAAAATGTTAAACCGTTTTTTATATTTAAAAACAAAAACTGTGAGCATGATTTGATACAACAAAGGTTGGACAAATCAACAAAAACTAAGGGGTCAAGTCTCTAGAGACAGGTGGTGAGAGGGGGGACACTCACGCCAATTGTTATGGTTAGTTCGGCAACAACTAAGGGTTGTACACCAAACCAACGGCTAATACCTATGGTCATTACCACACGCCAACATAAGAATGAATAGTCAAACAACTAAGGATATAGCATAAGCTATAAACTAGACCATCTAAGGTCAAATTGATTTACAATATTAGGCAACAATTAATGGAAACAACTATTAGACCTGCTTTGGTCAAAATGTACACGCTTATTCTAATTTCCAACAACTCATATGACTTAGTAACATGCATTAATATATATATATATATATATATATATATATATATATATATATATATATAAACAAATTAACATATATATAATATACATACTATTGGTCCAAATAGAATCATGCCACGCGCAAACAACCTATACAGATATATAAAAATATTTCTAACTTTCAAATTTTATTATGAAGATTTATTTTTTTTACAAAAATAGTTAACCAATAAATTCAAATTGATTTCAAATAATTTGAAAAAAATTTATATTTAATTATACACACACTCAATCAATAGATATGCTAAAAATATGCAGTTTTGTGTGATGTCCTACGTGACAATTCTTATAAGCCATAGAGTATGGAAATTACCTTTTTTGAGATGATGGAAAGAATCGATAGCTCATTTGATGTAAATGATAATAGAGAGCTTGGCATAGGTAGGCGAGACACAATTCTAAATACAATTTTTTTTATCAAAATTCAAGTCCAACTAGATGAACATCTATATAGCTAAAGCACGGAAAGCAAAGCCTAGGAGTGCTCTATATAGATACCTTCATGGACAGGTGTTCGAGATCGGGGTATGGGCAGGAAATGCAACCATGCTTTCCATGGAAGTTCACTTTCTACAAACCTAGCCATAGCCTCCAGTAGCACCAGTAGTTCAGGACCATCCGTTTGGCATAAAGTTTGGGAGACTTTTAAGAAGGTCTACCCACCCGAGTTCCAAGGTAGCTCAAACATGATTGGGACGTGCCAATGGAAGAAAGATATTTAGCTCCACTTTTGCATTGTTGAGTGTATCGATGTACAGAAGAAGATGTTGGACACTTTTAGGCTTGTAGGAGCAACGTTACAGTGGTGGGAGGCAGTTACTCCTATGGAGAAGAGAGTCACGTTGCCCATTACAGAGTTCTGGGTGCGATTTGATTGTAAATAATTTTCTCCAACCATTAGGAAAAAGATGAGGAATAAATTCATTGACATGGTGCAGGAAGATCACACGACGATAGAATACGAGGAAGAGTTCACCCATTTGGCCAACTTTGTACCAGACGAGGTAAACAACGAAGAGAGGAAAATGAAGAGATTTATGGATGGATTATCCTGGAGGATTAGACAACAATTAATTCTCAACCAAACATTGGAGACTTATATCGATGTCATCAGCGATTCACTATTTCAGTGCCAGAATCAGCGTTGTTACCTAAAGAGAAGCAAGAGAGCTAGAGAATCTAATCAGGCACGTGGAGCAGGAGGGAGATATTTCCGATAAGGGGGATGATGCCAAAAGTTTTAGGCTAAGAAATTACCAAACTGAGAGTCAGGGTTTCAAATAGGGCTAGTAGAGTCCTCAGTAGCAGGAGGAGCATGTTCCTCAAGGCTGTCATGGCCAAGGGAACAACAAGGGAGACCAACAGGACCGCGGTCAGAAGTAGGTAGATTTTTTTGGACGATATATCACTTATGGGTGGGTAGGACATAAAAGAAAGGATTTCCCCCAAGTGAAGCATGGGGAAAATAAAGGATGTAGTCCTAGATGTATAACCCTTACAGTCAGTTCCAACATGAGGATTACCTTTAGTAACCCGATGATTAGGTGAGGTAGATGGAAAAAGGAGGTAATATTCTATTTTATCCTTATGATTATGGGATTTGTTGGGGGACATGAGTACGTCACTATATATATATATTTATTTGTTAACACTAAAATTTGAGGGTGAGTCTAGTTTAGTGGGTGCATTATTAATATCGACCTGGAAACTATGAATGTATTTACCGTTGGGTAGGGGCGCTCTTCGGTGTGACCTGTAGGGGAGCGAGTGTGCTTACTAAGAGTATTTTTATTATATAATTTACTACTTCTGAGAGTTAGGAAAGTAGAGTTTATAATGATCTCTTTTAATGACTTGATACCGAGGGTTGGGCCAACATGTATAAATTGTATTGTATCATAGACTTTGGTGAGTATGTTGTCTTGTTATATTTAATCCCGATGCATTGGGACTTTTTACTGATGTGATCCAAGGTGATTTCTGTTCATTCTCGACCAGAGAAATATATCTTGTTATTTATATGGGGTTGAGAACTAATGACAGTTATAGCATCGTGTTGTATGTCGTATTTAGTGAGATGAGAATGGACGAGTAGATTTTTTATGTCAGCAAATGGAATTTTGGGGGTACATCTTAAGGATTGAGGTCCTAACAGATCTTGACGACCAAAAATGTTAGGTAGTAGTGTATCGGGGGATTCCTTATGTTGATTTCACTTTGCGAGATATCCTATGCATGAAACTTAGCGAACGTTGGAAGTTGGGAGAAGTTTTGTCATTCGGATATGGGTTTAGTACCTTAGTTATTATACGGGTATGTAGTTATAAGTGGGAGTTAATAGTATATTATAATTAAGTCTAGTTTAGCTGGGTAGTATTTATGAAGATATTCACAGGTATAGTGTGTATGGGCGCCATGGGTAGTTGAATCTTTTAAATTATTCGGGATTAGGAGAGGTAGAAATGTATGTAGTGATTTTAAGAGTAAGGGTATAAAAAAGTATATGCAGCTATTTGTACCATGCTTAGCCAATTTTGAGGAAAAAATTCCTTTGTAAGGGGGGAAGTATGCAACATGTATTTCTGAGTAGTTTGGAATTTATTAATTTTGTAATTATTTCGAGTTAGATTTAAATTACGTGTGTGTCATAATCTGATGGAATTAAATATTTTTGAGAAATAAGGATTTATTATTGGTGGAATAATTTGTGCAATAATTATTATACGTCGTAGTGAGTGATATCGAAGAGACTGTGTGGGATCTCAATCGGGAGTCGCATGTAGGTCATATGAGGTCGGGATAGGAAATTATTTTAGAGTGACTCGCATGATGATTTAGAGGTCACAGTTGATTTTGAAAGTGTAAAAAGACTGGAAATAGTATACTCGTGTGTATAGTTTAGGTCCCGAGGGAATTTTAGACCATCCCGACACCGTTTAAGGGCATTTTAGTCATTTGGGAGTTTAGGGTAGAAGGAACTCTAAAAATTAAAAGGTTATATCTCCCCCTTTGAGTTAGAGACTAGGTTTAACATATATTTGATAGAAGATAGGCTATAAGAGAGGAAGAAGAGAAGACAACCTAGGCTTTCCACATAAATTCTCACCACCGACATGCCGAAATCGAAATCAAAACAAAGAGAGATCAACCTCATCATCCTAAAACGAATTCAGGCCTTCAAATACAAGGCAAGAGTTTATCTTTCATGCTTTTGAAGAATTTAAAATACCCATGTAGTGTAGGGTTTTCAATTTCATAATTTCAATTATGTTCTTGGGATTTAGATGAATGCAACTCATGATTTGGTACAGGATTGGATGTAGAATAAATCCTTATGTGAAGATAAAATGAAATTACAATATATTTTATGATTTATATGGAATATTTATGGGTTCTTGGTGGAAGAACATGAATCTTGAATGACTTAGGGTTTAATTGGTGAACATAAGATTTGAATCCGACATAATTTTTAATTTTACTTTAAACATGTACCATTTTAATTGTACTAAGAATAAGAGTTATATACATATATGTATGAAAAGGACTATGTCATAACATTCCAATGTGCTTTGAATCAGGTCATTCAGAGTTTTGTAGAGGGAGAGATGGCAATGTTACTATAGAATGTTTAATCTGATAGCGTAGTAATCTGCCAGATTTTTTTACGTTACTTTAAACGTGTGCCATTTTAATTTTACTTAGAATTAGAGTGTGAGCCAAAGATTTATGGAAAGCCATATGTATTACCTTATCAATTAGATTTAAATGAGGGCATTTGGAGTTCTGTAGAGGGAGAAATTGAATTTTTACTACAGGGTGTTTAATCTGCCAGAAAATTTACGACTCGATTCAATTACCCATAATTGCGCCATTTTCCTTATTTAAGCCCCGAATTTGTGAGTAATTAACAGGTGAAATTTTGTGAAATCTCTAAATTATAATGAGGTATATATCGAATTACATTAGGCCTAATTTGGGGTTGATGCATACCCATATCGAGAGAATTAAGGTGAATACCTATTGGACATGAATTGTACATTAATGAATTTAAAGGAATGATAACGGATCAAAGACATTATGAGTGAATCTATGATGTAGACCGGTAGTTTATGAGTGAATTAACTGCTGAAATAACTTAAGGGGAAACTAGGTCCCTTCAGGTAGAAATTAATATTCGGGAAAATGCGATAGAGAGTTATAATCATATATCGATAGTACGTTGAGTATTCGAGAGATATTACATACGGATTGCATTTATATGTTGTGTGTATACCTATACGTACTATATTATACGTTGACTGTATACCCATTTGGATTATATGTATATGTTGTTTGTATGCCTATATGGTACATATGGATAGGTTGTGTGTATGCCTATTATGTGCTTTCTTATGTTTGAACATACCAACGCTGCTTGCTGTCATGTAGGTTCCGCGTAGAGGGTGATCCCACCTTGATGACTCCAATATGGTTTGTATTTGTACCCAAGAACATAGAACCTAGGTACGAGGACTATCTAAGTGTATGATAGTATTGATGGTCAATTTGGTACATTATGTATGTTCATGACCCATATGCTTGGAACTATGTTCGCCTCCAATATGTGTTAATTTGATTTTGGGTTCGAGGAGACATACCAAATCATTAGTCCTTGATTTGGTACCAGAGGTACATGGACTTGATAGTGGAGTATGCAAGTGTGCATCACGGTGGCCAGGCATGAAGATGTTGTATATATATACACATATACACTAAGGCTATAACAACCCTCGCTTTTGAGAACATGTTTTATATTAATTTACTGTGTGAAGTAATTATATAAAATGTTGGAAAATGGAGTAAATATTAATTGAATGAGTTGAAAGTTAATATTTACTAGATTGTTGCATATTTACTGTATGTGTATGTAAATATCATCATATCGCATTTTATATTGTCATATGCTTTGAATGACATTTATGGTTTAAGTGAAATCAAAACTTAAAATGATTTATAAAAATTGTCGGATGCCAATTTAGAGGGCGTAGTTAGTCCCGAAATGTACGAGATAGTCGAATTAAGTGCCATATTGTACTTTTATGTTTTAGGCACTTTTGACTGCTTTTGGCTTAAATGCATAGTTGTGAGTCATTTTAATGTGGTATTAACCATTTAAGTTGGGAATTTAGACTAAAGTCACTATTTATTCTTGCACCTCATTTATTTCTCTTAAGTGTGTATTACTAACCTAGAGAGATAGAGAGAGAGAGAAGAGAAATTGTGGAGAAAAGAGGAGAAAAGAAAGAGATTGAAGATTGAAGATTTGGGATTGTTTCTACCAAAGAAATCTGAGATTTCTACCTGAAGGCAAGTTTTCTACTTGCAAATATATAGTTTAAGATGAGTAAATGGTGTGATAGTTGTGTATTAAAATTAATGGAACAAATATGGGTTTTATGGTGTTTGAACCCTAATCGTAGTTTATGTTGATGATATTGTGGATTATGGTAGTCGATAATCATGTAGGATAGTTTTGGGTAGATTAATGTTGGTTGATGTGGGTAAAAATGGAGGAGAAATAGGTTTTGGGGGAAATCTAGGGTTCATAACCCGTAGCCCCTTTCTTGGCAAATTTGCAGGGGCAAATCGATTCGCTAAGTGGTCAGGTTACATGTCTGGAAGCCCGAATCGATTCGGGTTAAGGCCGAATTCCTGAGGCAGAAACATGGATTCACCATCCAAATCGATTCGCTTTTGGGTGAATCGAGTCGCTACATGGGGCGAATCGATTCGGCCCTAGGGCGAATCGATTCGAAATCAGGCAATTTTGAGTTATTTTTCCAACTCAATTTTTATCCTTTTCTTTTAGGATTAGGACTTAGGTACCTTCTTGTATGAATTAAACTTAGTGTCCTAGAGTCCTAGAATAGTATTGTCACTATACTAGATTAGAAATTCATTAGATGGGGTTATTTCGGGGACTTACAATACGTGATAAAGGGTTATTTTCCTTTGTAAGTTAGCTTGAGTTTATGAGTTGCAAAGATATAAGTTGGGGGACTTTAGGGGCTCAATTGAGGTATATTAAATCTTGTGACTTGTAGAAATTTCATGTTTTCTTGGAGACTAATTTGGGAACTTGGTAAATGATGAAAGAAAATGATGATGTAAATGATTATTGTTTCAGACAACATAAAACATAAATATGATAAATGGAAATGAAAATGGTAAATGATAATTTACTTAAACACACCTCTCTAAATGATATTATAAGGGAAGTTCGTGCATGAGATGAAGTCCCCTGGCTAGTGAATGGAGGGTGAATATAGTCCTCGGACATATGACTGGTTATTATGTATGTTGTATTTATTTTGTGCTAGTGAGGTAATTCCGGGTGTGTTTATGACTCACTCCTAGGTATATGGCCTCTTCCCAACGTTGCATTAGGATGACTAGGTTGTCTTATTTGATAGGCCCTGGAAGATGATAGTCATTTAGGGGCGCGCACAGTGGGGAAACCCAAGCGGGTGGTCTTAGAATTGTTATATATATATGAATATAACTATTCTTATTTAAGTGGGACTGGAATTATGATAAATTCCATAAAGAGCATATAACTGTGATTATGTTTCATAATGAGAAATGGAATGATGAATTGGAACAGTGTAAATGATGGAGGCTCTTAATTAATGATATTCATTCATATGTTCTTGCAAAACTGAATAAAACTTAAGATTATTTAATTTTCCATGAGATTATGTAGGTAGATTCTTATCTTGATCAATCTTGATTAACTGTTCATAACTCTCATACTCTTTATTCATCTGGTGATCAAATAAAATCGGGCCCTGACCCATTCATATTTCTTGTGTGCATGAATCTTGTATCCGCTCAGGTGCTCCGCCACAAGGACGCCCATACTGACTTTCCTATTCCAGTTTTTTGGGTAGCCGTGATAGTTTGAGGATATTACGAGATATGTTGTTAGGGACGCCTTCATTTTTGTACTCTAGTTATGATCGGGTTATTTACTCGGGCGTGTGGCCCAAGCTTTTGTATTTGCTTATTGTAATGCTTTATGTAACTTAATGAACTAGTTGTAATACGTTCTAAGTGACTGTTGACCGACAGCATAATCGATCCCCTTATTGTATACTTGATGCGGATGTAATATAAGTTCTTTTAGGTTTCCACTTTCTTTTCAAATTGGGTTGTTTAAATTCTTTCTTTAACTTTTAAAATAAAATATTTGGCAACCTGTTTTTCTGAAATATAGGGTGGTTATCCCGTATACTTATTTTATTATTGTGATGTTGAGAATGGTCCATCTATGATTCCTATAAATATATCTGAGTATCGGGCTGACCACCCCTTATTTTGATGAGCGGGTTGTCACAAATGGTATCAGAGCATCTGGTTCTAGAGTCTTTAGGATCTATGCGGACTTGTCACGTTCTACTGTAGCGTTCTTTGATTTAGTGCTTAATGTTAGGACTGTTTTGTCGCCTATGTTTGCTACCTTCTACAAATTATATTATTTTAAATAGTATTCTAATTATACTATTTCTTCATCTCAGATGTCGCCCCGCTAGAAGAAATAGATTTATAGAAGAGGAGGTAGGTCCTCCACCTCCGCAACAGGGAACTATAAATGTTGATGATGTAGAAAATATTGTGGCACAAGCGATCAATGCTCCTATGACCACCGTGGTTCAGCAATTGCCACAAGCTCAACAACAATGAGCCCAGGAGGTACAAGCTCCTGGGGGACCTTCTCCTTGTGAGAGAGTTAGGGGATCCTTTTTAAAGGGTCATCCCCCAGAATTCCAAGGAGGTTCTGACGTCATAGTAGCTAATCAGTGGAAAAAGGATATGAAGCGCCATTTGAGTATGGTGGAGTGTAGCAAGGAAAGTAAACAAATCCTTGCTACCTTTAAATTAGTTGGAGCTGCATTACATTGGTGGGAGTCGATGACTACGCCAGAGCAGAGAGATGCTATGACCATCAATGATTTCTGGGTTCTGTTTGATCAATAGTATTTTCGTCCCACAGTTCAAAGGGAGATGAGGAGGAAACTTCAGGATGTGGTGCAAGGTGAACGATCAGTTGCGGAGTATGAAGAGGAATTGACACGGTTAGCTAGTTTTGCACCCGATGATGTGACTCCGGAGGAGAGGAGGATATCCAATTTTATTGGAGGTTTGCACTAGAGGATACGAAAACATTTGCTGGGCAATCTAGCCTTGTAGACTTTTGGAGATGTGATGAATACGGCGCTACTCCATTGTTAGGAACATCGGTTGTATGTTCAAGGTAGTAAGAAGGCTTCAGTTTTGGGGCAAGCTGGGAAACCCGGAGGAAATGGGATAGGAGGAGGAGCATTTACCTCGTCCCAATATTCGGGAAATAAACAAAAAGAAAGGGACCCCCAGCAAGGGGACTTGTCTAAATGACAACGTTTTGTTGGGTTTAATGTTGGTGGCAATAACATTAGGCATGGTCAAGGTTCCCCGCAACAGCAACAAGAAGGTAGGGGTGGTAATAGGGGTAGAGGCCATTCAGGCCAAGGAATTGGGCAATTTAGAAATAATCGGGGCCTAAATCAGGAGAACATGATGGGTCGATGCTTTCAATGTAGAGAGCCAGGTCATTACGAGAATATGTGTCTTAAGTCGATTGGGGGACAATTTCCTAGGGTTACACAGCACCCACAGGCTCAGTTACTGCCACAAGTACCTAATCCAGTTGTCCCTCCAAAACCGGGACAACTACAGTATGGTCGTGTTTACCACATTCAGGATGCTATGCTTCCTCCGGGCTAGCCAGCACCGCAAGCTATTGAGGGTGAGTTTCTCATTCAGGTTCACATGGGTCACGTATTATTTGAAATGGGTGTGACACACTCATTTATTTCTAGCAGTTGTGCTCAGTCTATAGAGTTAATTATGTTTGCAGAGAGTACCTTCACTAGTGTTAAATCTTCTATGGGTGATGGTTCACTCATTTTTTTTGTTTGTAAACAAATAGGAATAAATCTTGGTAACTTGTGTTTTAAGGCCGATTTTCTCATCCTTGACATGGTCGGGTATGATGTAATCCTGGGAATGGATTGGCTACTGAAGTATCGTGCAATAGTTAACTGCTATGGGAAAAGTATAGTTTTTGCCATTCTGGGGCAAGAAATGTTTTTAGTGGCTATGCCTCATTTAGAAGGAGGTTATAGCACTTACTTATATTGTATCACGGAAGAGACTTCTCGGAATGTAGTCGTTTCCTTAGATTCAATTTTGATTGTTAGAGATTTCCAAGATGTTTTTTGGGAAATACCTAGTTTTTTTTCGAGTAGGGAGATTGAGTTTATAATTGATTTAGCACCGGGAACGAGACCTATTGCTAGAGCTCCGTATCGTTTGGATCCTGTTAAAATGAGGGAGTTAAAGGATCATATTTAGAACTTTTTATAATAAGGGTTTATTAGGCGAAGCACGTCGCCTTGGGGCTCTCCGGTGTTATTTGTGAAGAAAAGGGACGGTTCTCTCCGGTTGTGTGTTGACTATAGAGAGTTGAATAAGGTCACCATCCGGAATAAATACCATTACCTCGGATTGATGATTTGTTTGATCAACTTAGGGGAGCGTCGTACTTATCTAAGATAGATTTGAGGACAGGGTATCACCAGTTACGGATACAGGAGCAAGATGTGTCCAAGACTGCGTTCCTAATGAGATTTGGGTCCTATGAATTTTTGGTTATACCTTTTGGACTAACCAATGCTCATGCCGTGTCTATGGACCTCATGAATAGGGTGTTTAGAGACTTCCTGGACTAGTTTGTCATCGTGTTCATTGATGATATTCTAGTGTATTCTCAAACATAAGCTGATCATGCTACTCATTTGCGGTTGGTCCTCCAAAGGTTGAGGGATCACCAATTGTATGCCAAGTTCAAGAAGTGTGGTTTTTGGTTGCAGGAAGTACAGTTTCTGGGTCATATTGTGACTTCCCAGGGTATTTCGATGGACCCAAGTAAAGTTGTTTCGGTGAGGGAGTGGGGTCAGCCCATGACACCTACCGAGATTCGTAGTTTTCTAGGTTTGGTGGGTTATTACCGCCAGTTTATCAAGGGTTTCTCTAAAATTGCTAGCCCTTTGATAAATTTAACCCGGAAAGGGGTGAGGTTTGTTTGGGACAATTCTTTCCAGTCGACTTTTGGCGAGCTCAAGGATAGGTTGACTTCTGCTCCAGTCCTTGTGTTACAAAGGCCAGGATTGCAATATTTAGTCTTTACCGATGCATCTCTACAAGGATTGAGAGGTGTACTTCAACAAGAGCGACGGGATATTTCTTATGCTTCTAGCAAGCTAAATCCCCAAGAGAGGAATTATCCGGTGCATGATTTGGAGCTTGCCGCAGTTGTTTTTTCCTTGATGATTGGGAGGCATTATCTCAAAGGGGAGAAATTTAGTCTTTTCACGGACCATAAATCGTTGCAATATTTTTTTCCAGAGAGATTTAAATATGCGACAACGGTGGTGGTTAGAGTTTATGAAAGACTACCAATTTGACATCCACTATCACCCGGGCAAGGCGAATATGGTGGAGGATGATTTGAGTCGGAAGCTCGAAGGGGAGTTAGCGGAGTTATGGAAAGTAAAATGGAAGGAGCTTAGTCAGGGGGACGCAGTTGCTAGGGAGTTTATGTCGGTGTTGACCATTACGCCTACTATTGTGGCAAGGGTTGTAGAAACTCAAGTAAGGGATAAAGGTTGTCAGGACCATATACACCAATTGTTAACCGAGGGAGCGAAATCCTACTCAGTAAGTTCGGAGGGTGGATTATGTTTCCACGGGAAACTCATTGTCCCGGACAAAGGGGATTTAAGGCGGGCCGTGATGATAGAATCTCATGGGTCTAAATTTTCAGTGCATCCTGGTGGGGACAGGATGTACCAAGACATGCGCCGTCAGTATTGGTGGGAGGGCATGAAGCGGGATATTTTTGAGTTCCTTTCCCAATGAACTACTTGTCAATTGGTGAAAATAGATCATCAGCAACTGATGAGTTTGTTGCAACCCTTGGAGATTCCGGTATGGAAGTGGGAGAGTATATTGATGGACTTCATCACGGGCTTGCCAAAATCGCAGAGCGTTCATGATTCCATTTGGGTTATTGTTGATCGTTTAACTAAGTCGTCACACTTCCTACCCGTACGCGCAGATTATAATACTGTTCGTTATGCTCGGCAATTTATTGCGGAGGTCGTTAGACTCCATAGGGTGTCAGTAAATATAGTCTCCGATAGAGATAAGATATTTGTTTCCCATTTTTGTCAAAGTTTCCAAGAATCTATGGGAATCGAATTGAAATTGAGTACTTCTTATCACCCTCAAACAGATGGGTTGACGGAAAGAGTCAACCAAATGTTAGAGGACATGCTCCGAATGTGTGTTCTTGATTTCCAAGGTGGTTGGGAAAAAAATTTCCCTTTGGTCGAATTTACTTATAATAATTTGTACCAATTTACTTGAAGCACTTTATGACCGGCCTTATAGATCGCCCACTTGTTGGTTGGAGGTGGGGGATAATAAATTTCTTGGACCTGAAATAATCTAGGATACTTCTTCCAAGATCGAACTCATCCGGAATCGGATCTGAATAGCTCAAGATCGCCAAAAGAGTTACGCCGATGCGAATAGAAGGCATGTAGAGTTGGAAGTTGTAGATCAAGTCTTGGTGCGAGTATCTCCACTGAAAGGTATAAAGCGCTTTGGGAAGAAAGGAAATCTTGCACCGCGCTATGTTGGACCTTTTCCCGTTATTGCCAAGGTAGGTCCAATGGCGTGTCAACTTGCCTTACCGGAACACTTACAACAACTTCATGATGTGTTTCATTTTTCCTCTTTGAAGAAGTATAAGAGGTGTGAAGGAGCCCTTTGGCATATTCCTTTGGAGAATATCGATTTGCAACCTGATATTTCGTATGAAGAACAACTGGTTGCAATGTTAGATCACGGAGAATGTAAATTGAGATCGCGAGTGGTGCCCTTAGTGCGAGTTCAATGGGGTCATCACGACGCCAAGGAATCAACATGGGAACGTGAGGACGATATGCGGGAAAAATATTCGCATCTCTTAATACAAGGTATGCCTGAATTTTGAGGGTAAAATTCCCTCATAAGGGGGTAGTATATAACAACCCTTGCTTTTGAGAACTTGTTTTATATTAATTTACTGTGTGAAGTAATTATAAAAAATGTTGGAAATGGTGTAAATATTAATTGAATGAGTTGAAGGTTAATATTTACTAGATTGTTGCATATTTACTGTATGTGTATTTAAATATCTTCATGTTGCGTTTTATAGTGTCATATGCTTTAAATGACATTTATAGTTTAATTGAAACCGGAACTTGAAATCATTTATAAAAATTGTCGGTTGCCAATTTAGAGGGCGTAGTTAGTCCCTAGATGTACGAGATAGTGGAATTAAGTGCCATATTGTATTTTTATGTTTCGGGAAATTTTAACTAGTTTAGGCTTAAATGCGTAGTTGTGAGTCATTTTAATGTGGTATTAACTATTTAAGTGTTAATTTAGACTAAATTCACGATTTAGTCTTGCACCTCATTTATTTATCTTAAGTGTGTATTACTAACCCAGAGAGAGAGAGAGAGAAGAAGAAGAGAAATTGTGGAGAAAAGAGGAGAAAAGAAAGAGATTGAAGATTGAAGATTTGGGATTGTTGCTACCAAAGAAATCTGAGATTTCTACCTGAAGGCAAGTTTTCTACTTGCGAATATATAGTTTAAGATGAGTAAATTGTGTGATCGTTGTGTATTATAATTAAGGGAACAAATATGGGTTTTATGGTGTTTGAACCCTAATCGTAGTTTATGTTGATGATATTGTGGATTATGGTAGTCGATAATCATGTAGGATAGTTTTGGGTAGATTAATGTTGGTTGATGTGGGTAAAAATGGAGGAGAAATAGGTTTTGGTTGAAATCTAGGGTTCATAACCCGTAGCCCCTTTTTTGGAAAATTCGCAGGGGCAAATCGATTCAGCCCCTAGGGCGAATCGATTCGCTAAGGGGTCAGGTTATAGGTCTGCAAGCCCGAATCGATTCAGGTTAATGCCGAATGGCTGAGGCAGAAACTTGGATTCATCATCCGAATTGATTCGCTTATTGGCGAATCGATTCCCTTTTTGGCGAATCGATTCGCTTTTTGGCGAATCGATTCGCTGCTTGGGGAGAATTGATTCGACCTTAGGGAGAATCTAATCGAAATCAGGCTATTTTGAGTTATTTTTCCAACTCAATTTTTATCCTTTTATTTTAGGATTGGGACTTAGGAACCTTCTTGTATTATTTTAGGATTAGGTCGAAATAGTTCAAAATGAGTGGTTATATGCATATATTGGGTGTTGGGGCCTAATTATACATATTTGAGCTCCATGTAGAGAGTATGGACCCTTTTTATAAGGACCATATGCCCAAAAATGTGAATAGGGTTTTTAACCCCAAATGTGTAAAGGTTAGGCAACTTAAATCACATTAGAAGACTAAAGAGGGAAAAAGCTTAAAGGGAGAGCCAAGGATAAGAGGAACTTTGGGATCTTTGAGATATTGCTTCAATTTAAATTCAACACCTTCATTAAAATCTTTAGATCTTCATTTGAGATGAGTGGTTTAAATTATGATTATTAAACTTCATCAATCTTTTCATATTAAAAGAGGTGGAATTCAATTAAATTCTAGGGTTTGTTCTTGAGAAAATTGGGGATTTCCTTTGAATGGGTGTTATAAATCTATACGTGTTTTCATAGTTGATGTAATTGATGATTTAATTGGTGAAATTGTTAGGGCTAGATTTGTTTTAACAAAATAATGGACTTAGGATGAATTTGGGGGCGTTTTAAGGAAGAAATCTATTTAGAACATAGGTTAAAACTTGTTAATGGTGGACTAACAGGGGAGAGAGAGGATAAATACCAAGGTAGTTCGAAAGACGTGGTATTTCATTCGAACGAGATCCACTGTCGTTCGAACAACAGGGCTCTTTGTTCGTACCATCTATGATGTTTTGCCAGATTTCTGCACTTCTCCTGATTCAAACCTGTTGTGTTGGAAAATGACAGTTTGTGCCCTAACTGAATTATTAAAGTGAGTATTTAATTAGGGTTTAATTTGAGAATATCTAACCCTGAAATTAATTAGACTTGATTGCATGAAATTGGAGATGTGAGTTCATGATTTATCATTTTGTAATCTTGTTTTTTAAGTGATTAGACTTGATTGCATGAAATTGAAGGGAGGATTGAAACTATTGAATTTCGGGCCGAGAGATAGAGAGTTCGGGTATACTTTAAAGGGATACACCAAAATAATGGGAATTAATTAGTGTATAATTAATTAAAATGAAGTCAGACCGTAGACTTAAATGTTTTAGGCTTGGATAAGGGCATAATACTCCGATAGCCTGGATTTCTGTATATATGTTGATGTGTAGTGTGTGTGTGTGTGTGTGTGTGTATATATATATATATATATATATATTTGTGTGAATAATATATATAGTAAAGCCATACTAATATTAATGCTTTCATAGGAGGTTGCGCGATGTGGATGACTCCCATGACTAGCGAATGCAGGGTGCGTGTATTCCCCAGGCAATAGCGTTTGTTATTAGGGGTGGGACCGTTACGGTATGAAGCGAACACTTTTAGGGGGAACTATGGTCGCCTCCTATGCATTCGGTGATAGCATTTATATCTGACATGTGTGTGAATGTTTATATATGATACGTATATATAGTGCAAAATTATATACGGAAATTTATATATATATATATATATATATATATATATATATACATGGTGTGAAATGTATAGATAATATAACTTGTGGGAATGATATATGATTTAAAGTGAGAAATAATGCTTCGTGAAAGTTAATGTGAATAATAACTCATAAAAATGTACTATATTCACTTGGGGTATAATAGTGGGTCAAGTAGTATAATATTTGGGGCAAGGCTAGTTACCGGCAGAGTGGCTAGGTGTGTTATGTATAATTCGTTAGGCATGCACATTAGAGGGGTGATGTAAACTCAAGGGAGTGTGCAACACTAATTTAAATATGGATAGCATTTGCATTTTAGTTTCTTGCATTTAAATACACTTGCTAAATATTTTCAAATGTTTTTGGTTCTAAACCTTTCTATAAAATATTTTTAAAAACCTTTTAGGTGTCCTACCACAGGGGCGCCAGTCTTGATCCTTCCTAAAGGGTGTGTAACTGTAGCTTATGTGGATTGCTGCGGGATTTTTGTTCATACGTTTTTCTCATTCTATCTTTTCATTGGAACTTTCTCTGTTGTACTATTGAGTTTGTACTTCTCTATTCAACTTTGATATGTATCGATATTCTTTTGTACTTGAATATTGTGGATTGCTTGTAGTCGATGTCGCTTAACAAACACTTGTACTTATTTTGTGGCATGTTTAGTTTCCTTCTTGTAATAGTTAATTTGGTTTCCTAGTATGCTGGTTTGATTTTATTTAATTCGTAGATAAAATTTGGCATCAACTTAATTTAAGACTAGGTGATTAGTAATTATAAAGTTTTTTGACAATGATGCTAAGAATGAACTATATGAGATTCATGTTTAATTTGGTATAGGACTGATCACCCGATATTTTATTAAGAGGGGTGTCACAGATGGTATCAGAGCATCAGGTTCTAGTGTGTTTAGGATATGTGCGGATTTTCACATTTTAGCGTAGCATTCTTTTCGTATAGAGCCCTATTGTTAGGACTATCCCTTCAATTTTTGCAAGTTTGAGTTATCGCGCTTATGCTATTTATATCTGGTTTTAAAGATGAACTTATACAATTCGTTTTAAATTTCACATGAAGATTGAGGGAAAACGACAAATTGAGACCACCTAAGAATTTATGAGCGCGCAAGCGTAACAAGTGCTTCGAACACCACCAGTAACGATGACATTCACGGAGATGGCCGAAATTATAGCACAAGCAGTGACTACCGCTCCATTGCTGTATCAAGATGGTCAGATACAATGGTAAGGGAACAAGAGAATAAGGGAAAGAAGTCAAGAAGATAATACCATAAATAATAATGATAGTGATGCCCCGCATCATGGACAGAGTTCTTGATGGAAGTACGGTCAAGAACAGAAAAAGATAGATCGCTCAGACTGCTACTTTGCATGTGGGTGGAAAGTCCATCAATAGAAGGAATGCGCCTTCAAGTATCGTTTCTTTATATGTGGAGGAGTGAGTCACCAATGAAAGAATTACCCTTAATAGAATACCCTACCAGAATTGAAGGTACAGGGAGGACAGTAGGACCCTAATCAGCAACAGTTCACTCAAGGTCGCTAGGGCCAGTGGAACAATGGGGGTAGCCATCAGGGTCAACCTCAGGGACCACAACGTCAGGTCCAATAGGGTCAGTATCGGGAAACGGTCGGAAACACTATTTAATTTTTACTCAAGTAGGACAACTTAGGAGAGATTGCCTGTAGAGAGTGAGGGACAAATAGTAGGGTGCCTCGCAGGGATATCAGGAATCGGGACCTCAGGCAGCACCTACTCCCTCGATCCAGCAGCAGTTGGGACAGTTGTAGTACGGACGCGTGTACAACGTTCGAGATGTTCTGATTCCATAGCACCATCAGTGCCGCCGATAATAGAGGGTACGTTTCCCTATCCTTGATTTAGTTGGAAAAATCCTTTTGATACTGGTTCATCATATTCATTTTAGGACCCATTTTGCTAGAGTTATTGGGTTGCTAGACACGGCAGATAGTCTACTCATGTGTGTGGAGTTAAGATTGGGGGGTTTGAGTTATGTGACGGGTCTCTTGGATTTGGAATTTAGAGGGTTATGATGTTACTTTAGGTTAGAGATCCGGCTAGAATGACATGTGTCTTTGTTGTCAAGATAGTACATTTGAATGTATTTATATCCGTACTCTTGAGAGAGGGGAGCTAAAGGAGTTGGAGAAACTATCCGAAAAGTACAATTGAATGGTTAGAGCTAGTAAGGCATCAAGGGAAAGGATACCCAATAAGGGATCTAGATAAGTGATCAAGATCAATAGAATTTCTACCAAGTGAGGTTGGGTTCAATAGGGTAGTCAAGGCCATCGACAAGTCCCAAGGGACCAGTGTATCCAAAAGCGCATTTTAGGTAGCAATCAGGTTCGAGATTACCAGGTCCATGGCGGGGCCAAAAAATGTGGAATGATGCAGTGAGGTGTCTTATGTGTAGGAGAGTAGAAATACGTGGGAGAATCTTGTTCGTAGCGAGTAAGGGGACAGGAGTGGGATGTCTAGCAAGGGCATTTGTTAGAAAAATGTTAGGTTTTGGTTAGGGTGACGGTGTTACGTCTAATAATCATTCAGCCGGCAGTGTTATGGGCAATTGAAACTACGGGTTTATTTATGGGATAATTTAGGTCTATTTTGTGTGACGTGAGTGAATCACAGGAATGTATTAGTACTAGATTCACCTGGGAAACGGATTTAGAGGAGGTATAATTAATATTGTTAGTATGTGTATTTTACCATGGAATGGAGGGGCACTCCTCAGTTCCACCAGTAAAGGAAATGATGTAATACCCCGTATTTTCTGTGATATTTATTTTTGGGATTATATGAATTAAATGTGTATTAATTTGGAAATTAATCCGGATAAAAATATTAACGAGATGTGAGTTAGTATTTGATTATAATGTGTATATATGCCAATATATGAATATTGGAAATATTGAAATTGTCGTGAGATTTAAATACGGCAATTTGGGAATTTTGTTGAGACGCGTGTGACCGCCGCGTCATGGTATTATATTATTATATTAAAAAAGTGAATTTTAGTTCCATTAACCATATGGTCGTGTTGAGTGCGCCAACGCGTCCGGAAGGGTCGAGATAGTCAGAAAACACTAGCCGGGGGTTTAAGTTGGGTCCCGGGGTATTTTTAGGCCATACAGGCAACATAAAGGGTATTTTGGTAATTTAGTATTTTTGGGAATTTAAAAGTGACAAAAATTAGATATAGAAATCTGACTTAACCTCCATCCACTAAACCCACTAACTACACTAAGGGACTATATGGGCTACGGGAGAAGTTAAGATATAATCTCAACTTACCAAAAACCACCCACACCTCCATTGTCATCATCCTTAGAGAAACTTGTAGAGAGAGAGAGAAGGAAGAGAATTCTGCAGAAAGAGAGAGAATGGACAGATTCAACCTTCAAATTCAATATCAAATTCAGAGAAAGATTAAGGCAAGTTGTTTCAATTCATTTGATTCAAGTTATGCTTTTCCATGTTTAGGAATTTTTGAAATTGATCTTGGAAGATGATTTAGACCCATAAATTGGAAGTTAAAAGCCATGAATTATGTTAGGAATTGCATGTAGTAATATTCTGGACGAATTATATGTTCTAAACAGAACCATTGATGATCTAAAAATGGAGTTTAGAAGAAGTTTATTGATGTTCTTGAATGAAGAAGAAACCTGGAAATTTTGATGAAATTTTGATCTAAACAAAGCCTGTAAATGATGAATTATCGGATTTAGAATGTTAATACTATTGTAGGATGATAGTATGATGATATTGTAACCTTGTCTTAGAGTTTCATTCTTGTAAATGGTGTTTTGGGACGAATTGGTAACTGCAAAATGAAGCAGTCCGTAACCATACCTGGTGCGTTCGATCGATCGATGTTCTTCAGTCGATCGATCGACCATCATCGATCGATCGAAGGTAAAGGTCGATCGATCGACCTTCCCAGAATGAGTAAAGTTTTTTCTTAATTAAATATTAATGGTGTTAACCCTTGGATGATATTATTGGAGACCTTATGAATACCCTTAACCTTAAGGAAGACCAGTAGGCAGGATTATGAAATTGGACCTTAATTGGAATTCAATTTGAGGAATTATTCTAAATTAATGAAATTCGATAAGTGAGATAATATTGGGGTTAATAGTATAAATTTGAATAATTTGATGAAATAAGGTTTGGGGCAGAAGTAAAGACCTTAAGTGTAAAGATGTTATATGTGGGAATAATAGGAACTTAATAGTCTATTTGAGATAGGTTTTAAGTTTAAGAAACTACGACGTGAGACGTGTCGATAATTTAATTTCTATATTATCGGGATACTTGAAATATATGAATTTAGAATAATGGTATAATGATGTAGAGTATACCTTTATTAATATCGAGATATCTAAGATGTGTGAATGCTTAGTATATAATTTTATGTGTATGACATACCTACCATACTTGCTATCACGGGAGGTTTACGTTCGCTTAGGGCCTTCTTATCCTTGTGTTGCCCGGATTTAGATTGGTTACCTCGATGAACATAGGTCATAGAAGGACTTATTGGGATGTTAATAAGTTTGCTGATCATGGGAGCGCAGGTATGTGAGTGACCCATGTGATGGTGACTGTGTTCGCCTCCACTATGTGTGATGTTGTTATCTGAACGATTCCTGAGAGATTCGGAATGCGTGATCCTTATGTACGTGATGTACCGGGATGGATAGCAGAGTATGTGTGCACCGCAGCTTACCCTTTGGGTGCTTGTATTGTATATTTATGATGTGAAAATATACGGTTAAATGAGAAGGAATTTACTATGTTAAATTGTGAGTATAGTTATGGAAATGTTATGATAAGATAAAAAGGGAACTTTTATCAATAAATGGTTTTGTTAAAAATTAGGAATCCGAGAATTAAAGTAGAACTCTCTATTTAATTGTTAAGGTTGGAAATTAAGCGTGAACCGAGTAGAAGTGTTAGAAACTCTTTAGAGTTAGATAGTTATGAGATAACACATGAATGGATACAGGAACGTTAGGAGTGCACAGTTAGACGAGAGGTGAGTATCTCATGTGAGAGCACGTCCTAACATGTATTTTGCATATACTGTTTTAAATGTTTTTAAAGCACTTGCAGGTTTTTAAAATATCTCCACATTCGGGCTCTGACCCGTTTGCTTTCAAATCTATTTTTTTGTAAAACCATTTTAGGTGCCCAGCCACAAGGACACCATACATAGGATTCTCACTCAGATGACGAGCTGTAACTGCTTGTGGAAGCTACATGGGTTTGCTTTTAGACGCTTATATCATTTGGATTCCATACTCAGTATTCCTCAGTTGTAGGGCATGTTGCCCAAATTCTATTAGAGTCATTTCCATTTCAGTTTTTCAGACTCTGGCATGTATTAATTCAGTATTCAGTATTTCGTTACTTACTTCAGTTGTGGGATTTTGTTGTGAGGAGTTTTTCCTCCAGATTTATTTATATCATGTGTTGGTTATTCTATTATTTCGTTATGGTGATTGGTGATATTATTCTTGCTTTAAATCTTTTACTGCATGTTAATCAGGCTTTAATTAAAATTTGGCAACTTACTTATTAAATACTAGGTGGTTAGTAATAATAAAAATGTTTTCGACAGTGATGCTATTAACTGAGCCAACTTGGCATTTTGATTTAATTTAGTAAAGGAGTAGCTACCCTGTATTTAATTAGTCGGGGTGTCACAAATGATAGGTAAGTTGATATGATATATTTTTTTCAGGATTAACTCGTTTTAGGAGTGATATTCGAGGTGTGGTTTTATCATGGGTGTGAATGTGTTTGCAATGATAGACAATAATAACAAGGCTATCGTGCTTGTTGTTCTAGGGCAGGAGGTATGTTTGTCCAATTTTCTACCTGAAAGAGGTTGAGCTTGCGATAATATATTTGTATTGTAGACTTCAGAGGGCATGATGGGTTATTATGGAATAGAGAGATTTAGCTCGTTATAGATATCTAGTGCTACGGGATTAGTGAAAGAGTGAGCGCAATGATATATGACCCTCATAGAGACGTGAGAGTCCAAGATCGAATTGTGAGTATAGGGGCAAGGTGTAAGATTCCCGGGGTTATGCTTGGGTTCTGAGGAGATTAATGACCGAAAATGGAGGAATAATTTGTTAAGAAAAGTTACTTAGGGATTTGCAGGGAGGGTTATAAATATAAGCCATCAAAACATATCGAAAGTGTGGAGACGTCACTGGATTCTAGGTCATCAGATATAATGATAATTTGAGAACCTGTGGAGAGATTACGTTGAGCAAATGGGCACCAAGAGATAGGGCTAGTGGAGCTGAAAAATGTTGCAAAAGAAACACTGTGAAGCTTTGGCACCACAAGTTGCTTGGTTGTGCATATTATGTGTTTTGTATGATTTATTTGATCGAATTTTGCCATTTTCGGGACACTTTGGTATGGGAATAAGGGAGTATCTTGATGATCTCTCATCGATACTAAAGGTGGGGTAATATCGGGGAGAATCGAATGGCAATGAGGAAGTCATTGGAAAATATTTGGAGGATATTTCCATGCACATAATGCGGAGCGGGTGCCAAAGTTGAGAAAAATATAGTTACGTAATTGATGATCATAAGTTTGTGAAATTAGGCTTGAGATATAGGGTGTATGGGCACTCTGGGAGGATCCAGAAGCCCTTCAGTGTAGATACATGGCAGATTCGGGGAGGAGACGCAAAGGAAAAGATGTTGGGAATATTATGGAGGAATGGGAATAAGTTGTCTCCGGAATTATGGAATGATTAGGCATGGGTGTGTTTGGATGTGACTGTGAGTGCATCACAACCTATGATATGTTATCACTAGGATTCGTGAGTGAGATAGATATTAGTGGATGTGTTGGCATACAGTAGCCATAATGTATATAAGTACTTTGGAAAGAGGAGTTCTTTGGTGTTAACCACGCCAGAGTGTGTGTGTTTGTGTGTGTGTGTATGTGGGGGGGGGGGGGTGTACACTAAGGCAATGGTTGCATTATACGAGATATTTCTACTTTAGAGGATTATACGAGTAGTGTGGATGTTTTTCCATGTTTCAATCGTGTAGTTATAGTTTGGGAGCTATAGTGTATAGCTATAGTAAGACTGGGTGTTCGTGGTACGAAGGTATGAATTATTGTTGCTATGTTTCACCTGAGATAGAGTCTCGCATATATATACGGTAATGTATGTTAAAATGTGTTCCATTTCAATTTACTAGTATTGTTAAATTGAAATCCCGGGAGTAGGGACAATTTTGATGTGCTTCAGGGTGGTTGAACTTATTGCCGAGCGAGAAGATATAGTTAGGGTTTTACTTTTGCGCAAGGAAACTAGTGTTAGTAAGGGCGCGGTAGTATGTTTTGTCTTATTACATAAAAGTGGATATGTATATTTTCATGCCTAGAGGAGGGTATTGGGAATGTTATAACTGTGGGATTGAAGTTATAATACATATTAAGGGCTAGTAAATGACGTGCTTCATTTAATGTGGTTAAGCATGGGTACAAGGTGAATGTGTGCTCTGGTTAATTACATTCACTCAATAACTTTGCGTAGTAATTCTAAGGGTAAGTTATTACGGGGCTAGTTGAGACCGAGAGTACTAGGTTTATACGAATTTCGAGGACGAAATTCCGTTGTAAGGGGGGAAGTATGTAACACCTCGTAATTTCTAGGTTATTATTTTTAATTAATTAATTCAGTAATTAGTAATTCACTTGTGTCGTGAATTAATGAGAATCAATTAATGGGAATCTTTAAAAGTGAATATATTTAAATAAGTTAATTTTAGGAATTTATTTTGAATGGTGATTTTGAGCCCGCGGATGAGTCTGTTAAGGTCGAAATAGTTCGAAATGAGTGGTTATATGCATATATTGGGTGTTGGGGCCTAATTAGACATATTTGAACTCCATGTAGAGAGTATGGACCCTTTTTATAAGGACCATATGCCCAAAAACGTGAATAGGTTTTTTAATCCCAAATGTGTAAAGGTTAGGCAACTTAAATCACATTAGAAGACTAAAGAGGGAAAAAGCTTAAAGGGAGAGCCAAGGAGAAGAGGAACTTGGGGATCTTTGAGAGATTGCTTCAATTTCAATTCAACACCTTCATTCAGAGCTTTAGATCTTCATTTGAGGAAAGTGGTTTAAATTATGATTATTAAATTGCATCTATCTTTTCATAGTAAAAGAGGTGGAATTCAATTAAATTCTAGGGTTTATTCTTCATCAAATTGGGGATTTCCTTTTAATAGGAGTTATAAATCTGTAGGGGTTTTCATAATTGATGAAATTGATGATTTAATTGGTCAAATTTTTGGGGCTAGATTTGTTTTAACAAAAGAATGGGCTTAAGGATGAATTTGGGGCGTTTTAATGCAGAAATCTATTCAGAACGGAGGTTGAAACTTTTTAATGGCGGACGGGGGTTTTTAGTAGAGAAGAGAGAGAGAGGGGATAAATACCAGGGTCATTCGAATGACTTGGTATTTCATTTAAATGAGATCCATTGTCGTTCGAACGACAGGGTTCTCCATTCGAATCATCTCTCATGTTTGCTAGATTTTTGCAATTCCCCTAATTCAGACCTACTGTGTTGGAAATTTACAGTTCTTACCCTAACTGAATTATGAAATTGAGTATTGAATTACTGTTTAATTTGAGAATATCTAACCCTGAAATTAATTAGACTTGATTTTATGGAATTGGAGATGCGAGTTCAGGATTTAGCATATTATAATCTTGTTGTTTAAGTGATTAGACTTGATTGCATGAAATTGAAGGGCGGATTGAAACTATTGAATTTCCGACCAAGAGATAGAGAGTGCGGATATACTTGAAAGGAATACACCAAAATAATGGGAATTAATTAGTGTATAATTAATTAAAATGAAGTCGGACTATAGACCTAAATGCTTTAAGCTTAGGTAAGGGCATAATAATCCGATAGCCTGGATGTCTATATATATGATAATGTGTAGTACATATATATATATATATATATATATATATATATATATATATATATATATATATATATATATATATATATATATATATCTGTGTGTGTGTGTGTATGTGTGTGTGTGTGTGTGTGAATAATATATATAGTAAAGCCATACCAATATTAATGCTATCAGAGGAGGTTACGCGATGTGGGTGGGTCCCCTGACTAGCGAACGCATGGTGAGTATATTCTCCAAGGAATAGCGTCTGTTATTATGGGTGGAACCGTTAGGGTATGGAGCGGACACTTTCGAAGGGAACTATGGTCGCCTCCTATGCGTTTGGTGATAGCATTTATATCTGATATGTGTGTGAATGTTGAGATATGATACATATATATAATGCAGAATTATATACGCATATATAGTGAAGAATTTATGCTTCATGAAAGTTAATGTGAATAATAATTCATAAAAATGTACTATATTCACTTGTTGTATAATAATGGGGCAAGTAGTATAATATTTGGGACAAGTCTACTTAGCAGGAGAGTGGTTAGGTGTGTTATGTATAATTCGTTAGGCATGCACATTAGTTGAGGGGTGAGGTAAACTCAAGGGAGTGAGCGACACTAATTTAAATATGGAGAGCATTTACATTTTTGTTTCATGCATTTAAATACACTTGCTAAATATTTTAAAAAACCTTTTAGGTGTCCTACCACATGGCACCAGTCTTGATCCGTCCTACAAGGTGCGCAACTGCAACTGATGTAGATTGCTGTGAGATCTTTGTTTAGACGATTTTCTCATCCTATCTTTAGATATGGACTTTCTCAGTTGTACTATTGAGTTTGTACTTCTCTATTTAGCCTTGGCATGTATCTGTATTCTTTTATACTTACATATTGTGGATTGCATGTAGTCGATGTTTCTCGACAAACACTTGTACTTATTTTTTTGCATGTTTTCTTTCCTTCTTGTAATAGTTAATTTGGTTTCCTAGTATGTTGGTTGGATTTTATTTAATTCATAGATAAAAATTGTCATCAACTTAATTTAAGACTAGGTGATTAGTAATTAAAAGTTTTTCGATAGTGATGCTAAGAATGAATCAGATGAGATTCTTGTTTAATTTGGTACATAACTGATCACCCGATATTTTATTAAGTGGGGGTGTCACACCTATGGACACGTGAATCGATAAAAAATATTAGTAACTTGTTAAGGTTAAATTTTAATCTCTTGTTTAAATTCAATTCGTTAAACAGTAATAACTTGTTTAATGGATGCTAGTACAAAAATAAGAATTTTTTAATGTGCGTTTAAAATAAGTAGTGTTTAAAGGAAACCCATTAAACGCTACGTATTTTTTATAGTTTTTTATGCAGCCTTAAATCAAGAAAAACGCATAAATCATGGATACAAAAAATGACAAACACTCTTGATAAACCCATTAAACGATTCCTCAAAAAGAACACTTACATTACCTGAGTGAAGTAGATATCATGGCCAGGGTGAATTAGCTGTAAAACTGAATTAGAACCCATAAACACTCTTCAGGGGATCAAACTTCTTTCAATTGGGTATAAATTTCATTTAATTTCCCTCCCGTAAAAATAGGTCTTAAGAACCCATAAGTACGCTGTTATTAATTTCCATGGTGATATGCATTATCACTAAAAACAATAAAATAAAAAATCAACCACAAAAAAATAAAAACGTACCTAATAAATCTAATGAGAATGACATAAAAGAGAAGGAACACAAGGGTTAAGTAGAGTAACATATAAAAGATAAGGAAAATAACCCAAGAACATTACATTATCCAAGGATTGACATGTGAACTTTTTGTAGTCACATCTGTCAAGAATATTACAACCCACATTTGAACATATAAATAAAACACGAATGGACTCAACAAAACATGTAAACACCTGGTAGGAAATAGGAAAAAAATCAAAGGAAAAAATGTATAATAACTCGAGACACGGTCACTTTAGATCTGTAACAAAAAATATTTTTAGATTTGTAACTCATACATAGTTTTAAACTTATTTTCAACTAGAAATAATGCAAAAAAATGAAAGAGAAACATAAAAAATAAAGAATAAAGAGCCACATAGAAAAACATAAAATTTTTAGATGAAACACCCATGAAGTAACTATGATATTTTCACTAGTGTGTTTTCTCAAACGCCTAATGTTACTTCGATAATAACAAAAGCAAGGGTTCACCTTCATCTCATACATCAGGCGGCCAAAGACCCTACCGAATCGACTATACTCATAAAAGAAAGGGTTCACCTGCATCTCATACAAAAGCAACTGTACACCTGCATATCAATGACGGTGATAGAAGACATCAAGCGGTCGGAGATCCGATCGAATCGACTATATACATAAAAAATCACAGCTTCCAAAATCAAAACAAAACATCAACCCCACCCAAACCAGTCATTCACCATGAAGATTCCACTTAAAAAAGGGAGTTTGCAGGAGAGGGATGAAGACGTGAGTGGCGGTGGATGAATCAGAGTGAGAGGAGAGGATGGAGGAGAGTGGCAGACTGAACGGGATGATGAAGGATGTGAAATGAGGAGAGTTTTTTCTCGAGCCTTGTACTTTGTCCATATCAGTATGAATATCTTATAAAATGCGTCCATGGACTCTACATTGTAGTTTATGAGTTTGATTAATTATTCACGCAAGCCGTTCAGGATCCTTCTCAACCATTAGATTTCGCCCATGTGCACCATCTTAAACCTCTACCTACATTAAATCTGAGCCAACAGTTGATAAAGACCAAACTCATCAACTTCCGATCTCAGTCGTGAGTTAGCCAAGATCAAAAGTCCCTCCTCCTTTATATATATATATATATATATATATAATAAAGGAGGATTTTTTTTTGTCTAAGCCAACTGATGGCTGAGATTAAATCTGATGGGTTTGGTCTTTATCAACTAGCGTCTCAGATTTCATCTTATTTTTGTGTCCAAGGAACAACTGAGATTCAACAAAAATCGTTCAAAGTATAGCAACAGTGGATTCATTAAATGTCTAGCCCATGTCCATGTTCTTTTTGCAGACCTTTTTCCCTGCCCATACTCCCGTACTCTATACCACAGTTATTGCACTTTAGATTGATCAATGCACTTTAGTTTGAACACTGAGCATAGTCTACAATCCACAACTTCCAACTTAAGATTATTCGAAAAAACCCACTTCACAAAGTATTTCACCTCTCTCACTAAACCAACACAAAAGCCTATCCTCCTCTTAATAGGGCACAACAAAAATCTGCCTAAACTAAGGGGGGAGAGGTCTTTACAACTTTTTTGTGTTGCTGAGATTATCAGGGTAGAAACATGATTTTGGTGTTGCATAAAATCAAGGTAGAAACATGATTTTGGCGCCTAGATCTGTTTTTGGTGTTTCATAATATCAGGGTATAAACATGATTTTGTTGTTGAAACTACCTGTCTTCAAGTCCCAAGCATACAATCATCGGCAAATCCTAAGCACACAATCTCTGAAAAATTTCAAAATTTCCAAGCATACCTCCAAAAATCTCCAAAAAATCCCAAAATCTACGAAAAGTCTCAAGCATATCATGATTTTGGTGATGTTTGGATCAAAAACGATTTTGGTTTACAATCTTCGAATACGATGTTCAAAAGGCTATGAAGTTTTTTTATCGATATGTTCTTCCTTTAAGAACCGGTTGATGTCTTCCTCAAAATTTTTAGGTTCCAATTAGTTTGGTTCTTAAAAATCGATATGCTTTTTCTCTTTAGTCGTCAGATGAGTTAATCCACTCTCTCTCCCAAGTCGAAAGAAAAACTTACTCTCTGTCATATACTATATCTTCCCTTTATTTCTATCAGGCAAAATCATCTATCAATTGCAAGAATCAAGTGTCCTTTTCTTCAACAGGAAAAACATACATCGGGGAGGAAAACATACATTGGAGAGTAAGGTTAGATCGTGTTTTTTTCATTATTTTTTTCACGATCAATTGTGGTGATGGTTTTTCTTCAGCGCTTGGTGGGGGTTGATGTTCTATTTTAATCTCCAGCCGCCTGAACCAATACAGATCTGGGGTTGGAGCTTTTCAGGCACGGGGTGATGGGTTTGGAGCTTTTCGGCGTTTGGTGGGGGTTAATGTTCGATTTATTTCCTTCGTGAGTTGGAGTGTTTCAGGTACGAATCTTTTCAGGCCCTTCACCGTCGATCGAACTTCACAATCCAGAGCTCTAAATTTTGAGGATTATTTTTTATCACCGTCAAAGTCTACCTGCTATTTTGACTATTCTGCATTTGAAGTTCAACGAATTTTAATTTAAAATTTTGTTCAAAGTTGTCAGGTGAAAAAAGAGATAAAGGAAGATGTATACAATAAAAAATGTTGTGGGAAATGCGGACATTAACTGATTTGTTTTAGTTTTTGTAAGTTTTGTGCAACTCACACTTTTTATATCTGTATTTTTTTGTTTAAGTGGTTGGATTGTAATTTTGTTTTTTGCAACTCATACGTTTTTTTGGCAACTCGTACAGTAAGATGTGTATTGTTCTTTGGCAGCTCAAATTTGTTGTGGGTATTGTTTTATGATGTACGATCTGAAGCAATTTGAGTTTATTAATATTTTTCATTTATTTCTTTTTATAATTGAATAGGTTATTTTTGTTTCCAGCCTTTTCTCCTTGATATTTTGGAGGAACAAATCTATAATGCTGACTTTTAATCACTGTTGAACGTACTATGTAATGGTGAACCCCTCACTTTCAAAATTTGAAAAGATAGTGGGGTCACACTTGTGACACCCCGCCTAATAAAATACCGGGTGATCAGTCCTATACCAAATTAAAACAGGAATATCAGTTGGATCATCCTTAGCATCACTGCAGAAAACTTTTATAAATCTTACTAGCCACCTACTATTCCAAAATCTGGTGCCAATTTTAACTTTTTGATTAGACAGAACAGTACATGCGGAAATAAAATATAAACCATTCACACAACTGAATGAAAATAAACTAAATCATAATTAAATAATTTTCCGAATAAACCATCGGCGACCAAGGTGAAATAATCCAAAACAAATATTCAACACCTGAATAAATACACCTGAAAACTGTACCGAGAAGTCTGGGCGACAAGCCCTAAATAAAACTGAAACTGATACAAGATTCCTACTCTATGAATAAATGAATGATGCGTCTAATCCAAACTCCTGCTAGCATCCACATATATAACAGCTCCGTGTCCCTGGAATCGAATATCAATCCTGGTGTCCCTATGGCTGGACACCTAAAAGGTTTTGAAAATAATTGTATAGCAAGGGTTAGAACCCAAAACATTTTGAAAATATTTAGCATGTTAATTGTAACAACCCGAGGTCTTGGAGACGAATATTTATTTATTTCGGGAGAAATAAATATTATTTTATTTAGAGAATAATTAAATTGGCAATTAAAGTCAAAATTTGGAGTCGTTAGAAAATGTGTCGAATGGAAATTATGAGGGTACCATCGTTTCCAGAAACGTCAAGAAAGTTGAAATGACTATACTTGGGGTCTATTTGGGTTCCGAAATAAATTAGGACCGTTTGGCTCGAATTAAAGTTACCGAGACATTTAAAGTTTGTATTATCATTTAAACATGTGTATCTTGGGAGATTAGGATAAATTAGCCTACAGGAGAAATAATTCTCCAAAGAGAGAAATAGAAAGAGAGAGAAGAAGAAAGAAGAAGAAAAGGAAGGAGAAAAGAAAGAAAAAGAGGATTCTTCCGGCCATTACGCGATTTCAAGACGGATTCAGACCCTACGAACCCGAGGCAAGTGATTGAACTTGCTAAACAGTTGTTGCGTACCAATTATTGCTTGATTTGTGGATTTAATTTTGGGTTTTAGGTTTAAATTGCTAAAACCTAACTTTTGGGAAAAACCTTAGATTTGTAGTGTATAAAATGGATTTAAGGTTAGAAATTAGTTTATATGTATTCTAGGATGAATATTAATTTTATAAATGTGATTGGGTTGGATGAAAATGGTTATAATATGATATAAATGATTTTTGGGTAATTTGGGTTAAGAAGAAAACAACCCATTTCGTAGCTTGCTGCACTTGCCGAATCGATTCACCCCTACCGAATCGATTCGGTCTGTTGTAGATTGCCCAAGTCTTTAGGGCCGAATTGATTCGCCCCTTTGCGAATGAATTCGATATGTAGCAGACTCCCAGGTCCTTTGGACCGAATCGATTCGGATGGGCCGAATCGATTCGCTTTTGGGAGCCGAATCGATTCGGATGGGCTGAATCGATTCGGAAATAGGGTAATTTTTGGAGATGTTTTCTAAGTAGAATTTCATCCCGTTTTGTTCGAGGTTATCGATTTGGGGCCTCTGTATGAGACATTTGGAGTATGTTTTGGAGACTTTTAGAGGGTTTCCATCGTACGAAATTATGGGAGTCATATTAATTAAAGTTGAGGATTACCGATTAGAGATTTTGGTATATTCTAAGTGGGGAAGCCCACCTTGATTTGGAGATTCGACTTGGGGATGATAATTAAAATTATATGAATAAATGAGACAAATTTAGAGATATTGGATCTTAGGATCAAATCCCCAAATGGGAAAATTTTAAAGGTTCATAAAATGACTTGAACCTATTATGGATCGAGAATTATAAATGCAAATTTGAGGTGCATTAGGGTAAAGAATACCCTTAACTTAAAAGAATTGAGAGACAATTCATACTAGAATCGACATGATAGCTTCAAGCGAGAATTAGTATAGAATATACTAAGTGGGTAGAATGTGTGAGTATTGATGATTGGTGTATCATGAGAGAGATATACGAAACAATGATATTAATCTATTTCGCCTAATGGCGTATAATGAAAATAAATATGTTGTTACAGGTATACCTTATATAATGGTATATCTTTATTATGTGGGATGTATGTATACCTTATATGATGGTGTATATACATCTTAAGCATACCCCCTCCTTGCTATCATTGGGAAGTTTCGTGCGTAGAGGGTGAGCATTCTGACTAGAAAAGCAGGATGTGGATATTCCCCAGGTCATAGTCGCCCATGGTGGTCAGCAAATGACATATATATATATATATACATTTATTTATTTTGGGGTTGAGAGGTCGTGGGTATGTGTCGCTCTCACTTGCCGATTAGGAGCTATTACTGCTTCCCGGACGTTGTGTGCGTGAGTAGATCACGAGGTGGGTGTCGTTGAACCCCACCAGGTGGCCCCAGTTTGTTACGTATATGGGAAACTAGTAGATGATAGCATGTGAGCCTGCGTCCTTCGAGTTATAGCTCGGTTGGATGGTTATTATTGCTTGTGTTTGTACTTGGGTATCAAGGGCATAATGAACCTCAACGACCTACATTGCCAGGATTTGTGTATCGGGGGGTTCCTTGTTTGGATTTCGCCTCGACAAGACATCCCACGCACGAACCGCGGTGTAATGTTGGAACTTGGGGATATGTTTAGTCCTTAATGCTCATAATTATCTATATATATATCACATATCCCGACGATCGACAGTGCCAGGAGTAGTGGAATGGGGTGGTCCTTGTTTGGATTTCGCTTCGGCGAGACGTCCCACGCATGAAACGCTGTGTACTGTTGAGAATTGGGAATATTAATTAATTAAAATTGGATAATAATCATTTGGGTTACATGCATCTTGCATTGAGGGCATAATGAGCCCCGAAGATCGATACGGTCAGGAGTAGTGTAACAGGGGGTTCCTTGTTTGGATTTCGCCTCGGCGAGACGTCCAAGCACGAATGCAGCACCGTGTTGAGAATCGGGAGGAGTTTAGTCCTTAACTCTTGATGCTAATAACTCATATAATAATTATATATATGGTTTCATGCCTTATAAGGGCATCTCTAGAATATAAAATTCTAGTAAATGAGATTGTTGATGTATTGTGATCATGTGGACATGATTGGATAATGTAACTTTATATGTTCAACAAATGAACATGATAAAGATAATTATAACTATTACATTAAAGTTAATGTATATAACTTATAAATTATGGAAACAAATGTTTTGGGAGATAGGTTAGATGATTTCACTTAAATACTTCTTTTGGGTTTAAGTTAGAATCCTCTTACCTAAATTAGAATCGGACATCCATTTGGAGATCACGTGCATACGCTTAGTGCGCGCTTTAGATGAGAGGTGAGTTGAATTATTATGGAGAGTTCGATTCCAGCTAAATCATGTAATAATGCATTTATAATTATTATGCATTTTAATACACTTTCTATAAAATGTTTTTCAAACTCGGGCTCTGACCCGTTTATATTTTCTCCTCCATGTATATATATTGTATTACTTCAGGTGTTCCTCCGCAAGGACGGCTTCGATGTGATCCACCCAGTGTATTTGTGGAGCTGTGGCAATAGCGGACTATTGCGGCACTTTGCTTTAGTCGATTCCTATCTTTGTATATCTAGATTGGGATTCAGTTGTATTGAGTTAGTATTCAAGTGTTGTGGATTAACACTTTTATATTTCATTTACTAGATTATTGTACTGTTTGTTACCCGACAGCATATTCGGGTACTTTATTGTTGAGATTTTATTTGTACATTGTTTTGTACTCCTTTATTTTATTGGAGTTTGCACTTATCACTCATCATAGTTAGATGTTTATTGTTGGTTGAGTTGCATTATTGGTTTTGTTGTTTTGTTAAATAAAAAGTTTAAAATTTTTGACAATTCGCTTTTATTGATTATGGGTAGTTAGCCTTATATTATAGTGTTGTATGTTGAAGTTGAGACTGTACCATCTGAGATACCTGATTTATGTAGTATAGGGCTGGCCACCCGTTATTATTTAGAGCGGGTTGTCACATGAATTAACTGGAGTAATTTAAAATGCATGAATGCACTTTATATTTAAGTTAGTGTCGCACTCCCTTGAGGACATTCTCACCCCTTCACTATTGTGCACACCTACCGGTTACCTTAACCCCACCTAGTTGTACTACCCCGTCCAACTAGTCCTAGTATAACCTTCCCTTGTCATACTACTCTAACCCGAGTATAATAATTTTTGAATTATAAGTTATTTCACAATTAACTTAATTAATTCCTCTTAAATAGTAGCATATAACCGTATCACAAGTTATATAAAGTAAATACATCACACATTGTATTATTACCCGTATATAATATTTACTACCATTATATACGTACCTTTACCACAATATCCACACATATAACATACGTATATCCATCCCTTCGAGTATACCCACGTCGGATAATTCCCTCTAAAATGCTATCTCACTAGGTGTGCTCACAAAACCTAGTTCCCCGAGTTGGAATCGCTCACCAACTTATCCCAAAATATACATGTCGTGGAGGCGATCATATTCCTTCCCTGAAAGTGAGATAAATCCCTCACCCATATATATCGGACGCTATGACCTGGGGATATACTCGCCGTACTCCTGAAGCCATGGGATTCACCCACATCGCGCAACCTCCCTTGATAGAATTAGAGTATATAAATTGAATAAATATCTAGTCACTGATATTTAATATCACACACACTATCTACACATATATATATACTATCAATACACTGTATATATATATAATATAAACCCTGGCTTTACCGTGTACTCAAAATCCCGTACACTGCTTGTAATTTCCTGAGTCTGTGGCCCGACTCAACGTAATAAATTTTCTCACTTAATAATTATCGTCTTCCCGAGTCTATGGTCCGAATATAATATATTTAATTCACACCTCAATTTGCAAAATACTTTCCCCGAGTCTGTGGTCCGACTCTAATTAAATTAATTAACACACTTGTTTATTTAATACCTTCCCGGGTCTATCACCCGACTCTAATTAAATTAACTAACACACATATTAATTTAATACCTTCCCGAGTCTACAATCCGGCTCTAATTATATTAATTAACACACCTATTAATTAAATACCTCCCCGAGTCTACCGTCCGACTCTAATTTGATTAATTATCACATTTATTAATTTCATCCTTCCCGAGTCTATAATCCGACTCTAATTAAATTAATTATCATAATTATTAATTTAATCTTACCCGAGTCTACAATTCGACTCTAATTAAATTAATTATCACACATATTAATTTAATCCTACCCGAGTTTATAATCCGACTCTAATTAAATTAATTATCACACATTAATTAATCCACACCAATCCAGTTCTGTGGTAATATAATCAATTTGCACATTAATTAATTAACACAAATCTGAGTCTGTGGTCCGACTATAATATAATTAATTTACACATTAATTAATTAACACAAATATGAGTCTGTGGTCCGACTCTAATATAATTAATTTACACACTTATTAATTTAATATCTTGGTGTCACCCCACCATTTTCCCCGGACTCGCTCACTTGGCCCATACCTTAATATTTTTCGATTCTATATTCCGACTCCAATTTAATTACTCTCTCTTCATAATTAATTTAATACTTTGGTTTCACTTAACCAACATACCCGGACTCGCTCACTTGGTCCATTTTACATCTCATAATTTCGTTCCCACATATTCCCCCACAATGTGTCACACATTCATCTCCGTAATTTCCCCAATTATATTTACCTATAATTATTAGCATACCCGAACTCGCCCACTTGGTCCATAATTAAATATTTCGCCTAAATTCCTTTAATAATTTAGTGTCACCCAATTACAATACCCGAATATCATTCCTCGACCCAATATCGATAATTGAATTATTTCTCCAAATTCGTTCATCTCCTGACATACCGTTCACACCCTCCTAAACCCACTTATGTCACCCTATAATTGTTCAGGAAATATGTGTCCCATATAAATTTCTCACCAAATAAAATTAAGGGAATTAAAACTTAAATAAAACCCTCATTATAAACAACATGGCCGAACTGCCCAAAATTTCCCATCGTCGATCGATCGATCGATGGCCAACGATCGATTGATCGATCACTTCATGACAGCTCTTCTTCCCCACAAAAATTTCCACCATTAACGAGCTTTAAGGTTTCTTTTCCTCAAAAACCAACCTCAAATCAGCATGGTAATCATCATATATCATTACTCATGAACTAAAAATATCATATAAACCTTTTAACATCATTAACACTATGAATCTTGAACCACTCAAGAACACAAAATTTCTAGGGTACAATCCCAATTTCAAATTCAAATTTCATCCTTTTATATTCCGATTTTTCTCATTTAAACCAGATAATCATTCTCAGAATTATATATCACAACTAATTCTTTCCTTAAATTCCATTCAATGGTTCCATTAACAAAACCCCCTTTTTGTACCCATTTATCCCCAAATCGAATTTTAGTATACACATCACTGAAATATGAATTAAATATCACACTTTAGGAGTAAAAACAGTTAACCACTTGCCTGGAATCATTCGTAGGGTCTGATTCGTTGTCGTAGCCCCTTGATTTTGCTCCAAAATCCCCGATTTGGCTTTTGATCGTTTTTCCCCAATCTCCCTCTCAAACCCTAGGTTAGAATTTTGTTGGCTGCTGATTTTCCTTTTCTTAGGTTTAGGTTTAAAAACATAAATCCCCTTTTTAGCCTAATGGGCTAAATTAAAATAGCCCAAATCACCCCGTGTGGGCCCGGTTGTGCTCAAAAATGCCCCGAGACCCAATTACTACCCTCGAGTACTCTTTTCTGACTATCTCGACCCATCCGGACTCAACCACGCACTCAGAATTAGCTTCCAAATTAATTTATAAAAATACTTATCTCACACCCAATTTAGTCTATACCGACTCCCGGCTGAGATAAGTGTATACCCCGTCATTAATACCCGAAATGACGTAATTAACTTATTATTGTTCACATAGTAAATAAAATTCCCTAAATATTAACCATTCACTCCCCGATTAATATTTAAATATATATTGTCATAATTAATTCAATTAAAATTACAACACATAAGTAAATTTAGAATTCCCGATTTAATCATATATTAAATGCACAAAAATACGGGGTGTTACATACTCCCCCCTTACAAAGGAGTTTCGTCCTCAAAATTAAGATAAACTAAGTGTTCCAATATTCACATATTACTCACTAGTCATGTGCCTCCAAGCCCGCTATATCTATCCCATCCGCTTCTAACCATACGTTACACAAGTATGCATTTAAAATTTACCAGGGCGCCCATACACCCTATACCCGTGCTTAACCGCACAAAATTTTGTCTTAATTAACCCGGGTGCCCATACACCCCATCCCCGCGCTCTACCGCACGAAAGTTAACCGACTATGCTAGTCGTAACCCGTAATATAACTTCGAACCCGTAGTCATATTACATGTATATATATATATATATATATATATATATATATATATATATATATATATATATATATATATATACATATATATTTACTTCCCGAGTACTCAACCCATGTGCTACGTCTAAACATCTCCCCATAAATACTTATCTCTCAACACAAAAGTTTATTCGCTTACCCTTATGTTACCAAAGACAACATAATACCGCGCCCTTACTACCACTAGTCCTTGCGCAAAATAAACCCCGAGCTATCTCTATTTGCTCAAAAATCAATTTAACCACCCTGATTCACTTCAGTAAACATCCCCAATTACCGGGATAAAATTTGAGAACACAAAACCTCACTATGTGCTATTACACCACGTAATACATCATATATACCCACATATATATAGGCTATACGCCCTCTCAGGTGATACCTAGTACCAACCATACCCTAGTTTCGCGAACACCAAAATTTAACTCCACTATCCATAATAGTTAAATTCCATCGTTATGCAGCCGATATTTTGAAAATATTATTAACCATACTCCCATAATTCTCGAAAGTAGTAATTCCTCTCATAATTCAACCAATAACTCAGTGTACACCTCCACTCTCTCGTGAAGAACACTAAGGAACTCCACTACCCAACGAAAAGTTTACCCACATGTATGGCTGCTACCGCCAACTCACCCACTAAGTTTGACTCACCTGCGAACTCTAGTGAAAAATAAGTCTTATGCTGTGACATCCTCTTTGTCACTCAAAAATATACCCCATGCCCCTAGCGTAAAAAAAATTACTTCTATACTCCAGCTGCAATGGCTGGTTCTCAGTTTCCGGAGCAGTTTCTCCCTGCCCGAATGCACCCATGACTTGCTTTAGTGGCTGTACATCCAGGACCTCGTCTTGTAGTTGGCCCCTGCCTTGCTTAAGGTAATATCTCTTCATGTGTCTCTCTTTCCCCACAGACGAAACAACTTCTAATACATTCACCCTTCCACTGGTCCCTTCCATGCCGACCTTGTTTTAATTCCTGTCCGTCCCGTCCATAGCCTCCAGTTCTAGATCGTTTGGCATGATATCCCTGCCGAAAATCCTACCCCTGATCTCCCCCAGTCTGCTGCTAGGATACCCCACTGGTATTGTTCCCTTCTGCCTCATCCGACTGGCTAATCCCCACTCCCCTCCCGCTTCCTTTTGCGTGGAAGCGATATTCTCGACAGTGCTGCAGTGTTGCGTTAATGACATCAGTATAATCTACTAATGCGGAATTATCAATTAAATGTTGTCTGATTCTCCAGACTAACCCATCCATAAACTTTGTTTTCTTTCTCTTTTCCTCTCTTACCTCATCCGGTACAAAAATTTGCCAACGAGTGAAATCTTCCTTGTAATCGGCCACTGAACGGTCTCCCTTTGAGTCACCTCACAAAATTTTCTCCTCGTTTCGGTCTCAACCGCTAAGGGAAAAATACTTGCGGTCGAACAACAGCCAAAACTCTGCAATAGCTAGTGTGTCCCTTTCCTCAATTGCGGTGATCGACTCCCACTACTGTAGCGCCGCTCCCACTAACTAAAAGTGGTTAGCATTTACTTTCGCACCCCATCGCAATCTACCATGCGTAGGTGACGCTGGATACCTCTCTTCCTTGACACGCTAGTACTACACCTGAACCCCCTCGCAACTCTAGTGGGTTCCCACTAAAAATAACCTCTCATTCTTGCTTCCACCCCGACGACTTCGCGTGAGTCTGATGATCCGGCACCACTAACACTTATGGAGGATTCCGTGGAAAGTACCCTGTCGCTGCGACCACCGTCACTTCATCTGCATGTGCCACTATTTCAGTTACCTATGCCGCCAAAATTATCTCTGGACGTTGCTGCCGTAACTTTTACTCCTGACGAGCCTCCCTCGCCTCATCTCCCCCTACTGCCCTAGCTGCTCTCTCTATCCTAGGAATCAGAATCGAATTTGTATGAGTTCACTCTCAAATATAAATTTTTGCTGAAGAACGTATACGTGCATACGTATGAGAATACAAGAATCCTATAATAGGGCTCTATATCAAAGATTGCTAAGACGAAACATGAAAAGCCGCACAGATCCTAAGGACACTAGAACCTGATGCTCTGATACCATCGGTGACACCCCGCCTAATAAAATACTGGGTGATCAGTCCTATACCAAATTAAAACAGGAATCTCAGTTGGATCATCCTTAGCATCACTGTCGAAAACTTTTTTAAATCTCACTAACCACCTAGTATTCCAAAAGATAGTGCCAATTTTAACTTTTTGATTAAACAGAACAGTACATGCGGAAATAAAATATAAACCATTCACACAACTGAATGAAAATAAACTGAATCATAATTAAATAATTTGACGAATAAACCATCGGCCACCAAGGTGAAATAATCCAAAACAAATGTTCAACACCTGAATAAATAAACCTGAAAACTATACCGAGAAGTCTGGGCAACAAGCCCTAAATAAAACTGAAACTGATACAAGATTCCTACTCTAGGAATAAATGAATGATGCGTCTAATCCAAATTCCTACTAGCATCCACATATATAACAACTTCGTGTCCCTGGAATAGAATATAAATCCTGGCGTCCCTGTGGCTGGACACCTAAAAGGTTTTGAAAATAGTTTTATAGCAAGGGTTACAACCCAAAACATCTTGAAAATATTTAGCAAGTGAATTAACTGCAGTAATTTAAAATGCATGAATGCGCTTCATATTTAAGTTAGTGTCGCACTCCCTTGAGGACATTCTCACCCCTCCACTATTGTGCACACCTACCGGTTACCTTAACCCCACCTAGTTGTACTACCCCGTCCAACTAGTCCTGGTATAACCTTCCCATATCATACTACTCTAACCCGAGTATAATCATTTTTGAATTATAAGTTATTTCACAATTAACTTAATTAATTCCTCTTAAATAGTAGCATATAACCGTATCACAAGTTATATAAAGTAAATACATCACACATTGTATTATTACCCATATATAATATTTACTACCATTATATACAAACCTTTACTACAATATCCACACATATAACATACGTATATCCATCCCTTCAAGTATAACCTCGCCGGATGATTCCCTCTAAAATGCTATCTCACTAGGTGTGCTCACAAAACCTAGTTCCCCAAGTTGGAATCGCTCACAAACTTAGCCCAAAATATACATGTCATGGAGTCAGTCATATTCCTTCCCTGAAAGTGAGATAAATCCCTCACCCATATATATCGGACGCTATGACCCGGGGATATACTCGCCCTACTCCTCAAGCTAGGGGATTCACCCACATCGCGCAACCTCCCTTTATAGCATTAGAGTATATAAATTGAATAAATATCTAGTCACTGATATTTAATATCACACACAATATCTACACACACATATATACTATCACTACACCATATATATATATATAATATAAACCCCGACTTTACCGTGTACTCAAAATCCCGTACTCTGCCTATAATTTCCTGAGTCTGTGGCCCGACTCAACGTAATAAATTTTCTCACTTAATAATTTATCGTCTTCCCGAGTCTATGGTCTGACTCTAATATATTTAATTCACACCTCAATTTATAAAATACTTTCCCCGAGTCTATGGTCCGACTCTAATTAAATTAATTAACACACTTGTTAATTTAATACCTTCCCGAGTCTATCACCCGACTCTAATTAAATTAACTAACACACAAATTAATTTAATACCTCCCCGAGTCTACAATCCGACTCTAATTAAATTAATTAACACACCTATTAATTAAATACCTCCCCGAGTCTACCGTGCGACTCTAATTATATTAATTATCACATTTATTAATTTCATCCTTCCCGAGTCTATAATCCGACTCTAATTAAATTAATTATCACATTTATTAATTTAATCTTTCCTGAGTCTATAATCCGACTCTAATTAAATTAATCATCACACTTATTAATTTAATCCTACCCGAGTCTACAATCCGACTCTAATTAAATTAATTATCACACATTAATTAATCAACACCAATCCAAGTCTATGGTAATATAATTAATTGACACATTAATTAATTAACACAAATCTGAGTCTGTGGTTCAACTCCAATATAATTAATTTACACATTAATTAATTAACACAAATATAAGTCTGTGGTCCGACTCTAATATAATTAATTTACACACTTATTAATTTAATATTTTGGTGTCACCCAACCATTTTCCCCAGACTCTCTCACTTGGCCCATACCTTAATATTTTCCGAGTTTATATTCCGACTCCAATTTAATTACTCTCTCTTAATAATTAATTTAATACTTTGGTTTCACTTAACCAACATACCCGGACTCGCTCACTTGGTCCATTTTACATCTCATAATTTCGTTCCCACATATTCGCCCACAATGTGTCACACATTCATCTACGTAATTTCCTCAATAATATTTACCTATAATTATTAGCATACCCGGACTCGCCCACTTGGTCCATAATTAAATATTTCGCCTAAATTCCTTTAATAATGTAGTGTCACCCAATTACAATACCCGAATATCATTCCTCGGCCCAATATAGATAATTGAATTATTTCTCCAAATTCGTTCATCTCCTGACATACTGTTCACACCCTCCTAAACCCACTTATGTCACCCTATAATTGTTTAGGAAATATGTGTCCCATATAAATTTCTCACCAAATAAAATTAAGGGAATTAAAACTTAAATAAAACCCTCATTATAAACAACCTGGCCGATTTGCCCAAAATTTCCCATCGTCGATCGATCGATGGCCCATGATGCGAGGGAAACCGAGTGTTCGTGTAGGGACACTATCGTTGATTTCGGCTCCCGCTCGACATACAAAAGAACCTAAGCTACAGCTACACTTGACAAGCAAGTAGAGCGGTAAGTCGGGTCTCGAGAATCCACAGGGAGTTATTGAATTTTAGATGTTAATTGTTTAATTACTTCAAGAATAAAAGTGTAAAAGGTGATAGGTGGTTATGGTGACAAAAGAAAAGAATAAGTTAATGCTAGATTAAAGGAAATCAAGGATCGGGATCGCATTATACCAAACATATCGAGACAACTACTAACTAGAGTTAAGACTCGAAAGCAATCTAATCGAGCATTTACAATTAAGCATAAACATCATGCAAGAAGGAATTTAACCCAAAGTTGCGAGATAAAACATTTAACTGAAAAATGATCACACGCGGATTAAACTCGGATTGTCGCTATAAACACTAACGTTGCGTGACAAAGAAAGATAAACGCTTAGCAATCCAACTTTGATACACGCGGTTTCAATTACACGCGATTTTGCACTAAACCTAGTTTTCGGAGCTCGGGGCCCGAAAATGGCGGAAATGAAATCCCGACCCTATTTATCTAAGGGTGCATGGTGAGTTAAACTAAATTATGCTAATTAGACTAAGAAAGCAAGAATTAAAACATGTAAACTAGTTAGAAAGCATTGAAACTAAATTACAAGGCAAGAGGAGAAGAAGAACAAACTAGATTAATGGAGAGGAAGTGAATAGTTCAATCTTACAAACCCATGGGTTGTCAATCCAAGAAGAAGAAGAAAGGAAATCTCCACACCAAACCCTAACTAAACTATCTAATTCAGAATATCTCTAAGTATATATGCTATCCCCCTTTTATTACAACAAAAACCAACTTATATAGTAAGTTGTAATAAAAGAAAAGAAGAAAGGAATAAAAGAAAATATCTGCAGGGGAAAAATAGGGGATCGATCGATCGACCTCTGGTGTATATCGATCGACAGTGTAATTCGTGGCAAAATTAATAAGGCTCGATCGATCGACCCCTAGGGTTGATCGATCGATCAAGCAGGGGCAGCCTGCAATTCTCCCTGTTTTGGCATACAATCCAACGTCGCTCAAATCGCCGTAACATTGTCGTTATGCATCGGAATCGCGCACCATTTACGGCCACGCGAAGCTAGCGAGGAGAGCTACAACTTCCGTGTAGATATCGGGCCAGGTGCCCAAGCTGTCAAAAGACTAAAATGCCCTTGCGCGTGCGGTTGTGTACGGAAATCGAGCGAAACGCATCCGAAGTTCACACTAAGCATCCAAACACCTAAAAAAGCTCAATTAACCCCTGCAAAACATGTTAACATAGAAATCCGAGGGTTGTCTGGTTAACGAGCATAAATATAGGGAATAAGATACCCGAGGGGGCTAATAACGCGTAGGTTAATGGGTGAAATACGCAATATTTCCGCCGTATCACACCCCCTAACTTACACATTGCTAGTCCCTAGCAATGAAATAAGATGCAACAAGAAGAACTAGTAAACCAACACAGGAGAGAGTACAAAAGTATGGTATAAAAGCAATAAAAAAGATAAGGCCACTTTTGCGGGCGATTCGATTGCATTTAGCATATGCAATAAGCCGTTAAACCCCTAGGTTACCCTAGTGGACAAGTGTTGTCTCGTGAGGGTTTTCAGTGATGGAACCCACAAACATCATAAAGTTTCCTCAAAATATGCCCAACCCAACATGCAACAATCCCAACAATGGCGAAAAGGATTTCATACGCATTATTAGCAAAGTGAATGAATTCACACAAAAGTCCAAATCACTAACATTATAGAACGCACCTCATAGAATTGAAACCTTAAAATGTGGGAGGGGAGTGAGCACATGCAAAGTGTGATTTGGCAAAAACTTAAATAAACCGGGTATACATTAAAGCAAGCATATATTCAATCCTCACGGGCATTACGCTCATCAAGAGAATTCACTCAAAACAGGGAGTTAACACACGGAACATGTGGGCTTAAGAGTAAATGTAAATGGAAACTAGGCCGCACACATGTCACAGAAGAAGAACGCTATATATAAACTGAAAAACTGTAATCTCAATGAAAGGATACGACACACTAAAAGAGGCGAAATGCATTTTCACAGATTATCAAAACTATTTAAACATTTGAATTACATCAAACTAAGATCACATAGGACTTGTAATAGGGTTGTAATGTAGGTTTGGGTTAAGGTACGAAATGAAAGGGAGGTATATACGGATTCAAAGTGTTTGGGGATGAAACTCGGAATAATGTAAAAAGTGGGCAATATCAAAAGTTGGACAAGAATGTCCAAACGAGCATAGATATAACAATCGAGAGAGTAATCAAAGCTTATTGAAACACTACAAACAATATTTACAACTTTCTCTTTCTTTTTCTTTTCTTCCTTTTTCTCACTTTTCTTTTTTGTTTTCTATTGCTTTTTGCTTTCTCTTTTTCTTCACTTTTTTCACTACTTTATTTTCTCTTTTTATACTCAAATTGCAACCACACAACAATAATAACATTCAATTCCAAGCAACAATCCAAACAAGGGTATGTAAGGTAATATATATGGTATAAAACTCCAATTTGGAGTTGGTTATGGGATTTTGGGTAGTGAAATGAAAGGCTAGTATTTAGGCTCAAGTGGGTTGACTAGGGAACATATAAAAGGTGAGGTCAAGGTCATATGGGTGATATACCAAAGAGGGCCTATGATCATTTCACAAAGTAAACGCAATTCACGAGTCAAAACAATATATGAAAATCATGCTCAAGTAACACATTTCAAATATGAACTCAATTAATGAACGGTCAATGTTAGAATAAAGAGATTACCGACGAATTTAACGTTTTCAAAGAGGAAAGAATAGTGTATACACTCACAAATGAAGATAAGTCTCTAATCTCACTCGGTGTAAGTATATACAATGCAACAAAAGCATACCGAGTTATAAAAATCTTAAACCAAATCAATGTAACAAGAATGGCATATGTTCACGGATAAAGTTTAATTCATGAAGTTATTCATAATATCAATGATTTAGGGACTAAAATCTAATAACTTCAAAAATCGAGAACATGCATAGTTGAATTGTCTATTTGATTGGGCAATTATTGAAATTTATCACTGGAAACAAGGCAAAATGCCCAACAAAGGAGAAAAAAGAAAGAAAATATTTTCGAAATTTTTCAAATTTTTCACAAAAAGGCATACTCAGTAACTAAATGTGAGCAAATCAATGGACTACACATGAAATTGATAGACTATCCTACACCCCCTAACTTAAATGTTGCATTGTCCTCAATGCGCATTAAGAACACAACATAAAGAGAGGAAAAGAACGATATTACCCAAAATTGGAGCGATCTCCATAAGCGCGAGTCCAAAGGAATCTACAAAACAAGTTAGTACCGAGCATAGCAAAAACAAATAACAAAAAGTTAACTAATTACACTAGACTAAATTAAAAGGAAAGAAAAAAAAGGAAAGAAAGAAAATTAAAAAGCTAACTATTTACAACCTACTATTTAGGCTTCACACTAACTATACACTAGAAGTCTAAATAGTTGAGGGTCCACCTAAAAAGGGATTTGACTTTGAAAGATCAACGGTGGACCCTCCAAAGCGAACATGCCTCCCGGAAAATAAGAATTCCGTTTGAACAATGGAAGGCATGTGGGTGGTGAAAAAAATGAACCATCGCCAATTTGAAACTTTGGGCGAACGATGGGGGATTCGGATAACAAGGGGGAAAGGTACACTAGAGATCCAAGAAAAGTCGATTCAAGTGGAATGGGAGATAGTGCACACACGGGGATAGGATCCATCGAAAACAAGTCCAGTAAAGTGTCCTCGTCGAAAAAAAGTGTAGAAGTTTTAAAAGTTTCTACCGACTCATAGGAATCAACCGGTAATTCTAATGGTTCAATGACGGAAAATGTATATGGTGATGAAACAAATTCAATCTCAATTGACTCATCGTCAGAAGGAGATTGAATTTCGGAGGAGAAAGATTCAAACTCGATGAGAAATTCTCTGAAAAAATGAGGTGAAACACAAGTTTCCACCTCCTCGTTGTTTTGTGCAAAAGAATTCATCTCATCGCAAAGTGAACCAAGTCTCATTCCAGCACCATTTAGGCTTTCCAAACCTTGGGAGTAAAGAAGAAAAGTTTCTTCCAAAGTAGGCTTCCTCGGCTCTAGATCCTCGGATTCCTCATTTGTTTGAAACTCGTCTTCGAAAGTAATGAGATGAAGATCGTCATTGGATTTGAATAATGAATCCAACTCAAGATCCCAATGACGATTTTCATTTCGATAAATGTTTTCAAGTCTTTCATTTTCAAGAAAATCTTGAAAATGGAAAACTTGAAAACTATCCCCAAAGTAAGAATCATTAGAATAACCGTAATAACTATAAAAGAAAGACATGGTTACCTCGTTGTTGAAAGATGGAGAATCCAAGAAAGAAAGTGAGCAACCGCGAATGAAAGTTTCTTACTGCTCAAAGTATGCAAATCCTGCAAGAAAGGTTAAAAGAAAGAGTACAAATACAAAAGGAAAAATACTACGAAATAATAAAACAATTACAATCTAAAACACACTCCCCGGCAATGGCGCCATTTTTTATGCGAGGGGTAAACCGAGTGTTCGTGTAGGGACACTATCGTTGATTTCGGCTCCCGCTCGACATATAAAAGAACCTAAACTACAGCTACACTTGACAAGCAAGTAGAGCGGTAAGTCGGGTATCGAGAATCCACAGGGAGTTATTGAATTTTAGATGTTAATTGTTTAATTACTTCAAGAATAAAAGTGTAAAAGGTGATAGGTGGTTATGGTGACAAAAGAAAAGAATAAGTTAATGCTAGATTAAAGGAAAGCAAGGATCGGGGTCGCATTCAACCAAACGTATCGAGACAACTACTAACTAGAGTTAAGACTCGAAAGCAATCTAATCGAGCATTTACAATTAAGCATAAACATCATGCAAGAAGGAATTTAACCCAAAGTTGCGAGATAAAACATTTAACTGAAAAATGATCACACGCGGATTAAACTCGGATTGTCGCTGTAAACTCTAACGTTGCGTGACAAAGAAAGATAAACGCTTAGCAATCCAACTTTGATACGCGCGGTATCAATTAAACGCGATTTTGCACTAAACCTAGTTTTCGGAGCTCGGGGTCCGAAAATGGCGGAAATGAAATCCTGACCCTATTTATCTAAGGGTGCATGGTGAGTTAAACTAAATTATGCTAATTAAACTAAGAAAGCAAGAATTAAAACATGTAAACTAGTTAGAAATCATTGAAACTAAATTACAAGGCAAGAGGAGAAGAAGAACAAACTAGATTAATGGAGAGGAAGTGAATAGTTCAATCTTACAAACCCATGGGTTGTCAATCCAAGAAGAAGAAGAAAGGAAATCCTCACACCAAACCCTAACTAAACTATCTAATTCAGAATATCTCTAAGTATATATGATATCCCCCTTTTATTACAACAAAAACCAACTTATATAGTAAGTTGTAATAAAAGAAAAGAAGAAAGGAATAAAAGAAAATATCTGCAGGGGAAAAACAGGGGATCGATCGATCGACCTCTTGTGTCGATCGATTGACAGTGTAATTCATGGCAAAATTAATAAGGCTTGATCGATCGACCCCCAGGGTTGATCGATCGATCAAGCAGGGGCAGCCTGCAATTCTCCCTGTTTTGGCATACAATCCAACGTCGCTCAAATCGCCGTAACATTGTCGTTATGCATCAGAATCGCGCACCTTTCACGGCCACGCGAAGCTAGCGAGGAGAGATACAACTTCCGTGTAGATATCGGGCCAGGTGCCCAAGCTGTCAAAAGACTAAAATGCCCTTGCGCGTGCGGTTGTGTACGAAAATCGAGCGAAACGCATCCGAAGTTCACACTAAGCATCCAAACACCTACAAAAGCTCAATTAACCCCTGCAAAACATGTTAACATAGAAATCCGAGGGTTGTCTGGTTAACGAGCATAAATATAGGGAATAAGATACCCTAGGGTGCTAATAACGCGTAGGTTAACGGGTGAAATACGCAATATTTCCGCCGTATCAGCCCACGATCGATCGATCGATCCCTTCGTGACAGCTCTTCTTCCCCACGAAAATCTCCACCATTAACGAGCTTTAAGGTTTCTTTTCCTAAAAAACCAACCTCAAATCAGCATGTTAATCATCTTATATCATTACTCATGAACTAAAAATATCATCTAAACCTTTTAACATCATTAACACTATGAATCTTGACCCACTCAAGAACACAAAATTTCTAGGGTACAATCCCAATTTCAAATTCAAATTTCATCCTTTTATATTCTGATTTTTCTCATTCAAAGCAGATAATCATACTTAGAATTATATATCACAACTAATTCTTTCCTTAAATTCCATTCAATGGTTCCATTAACAAAACCCCCTTTTTGTACCCATTTATCCCCAAAACGAATTTTAGTATACACATCACTAAAATATGAATTGGATATCACGCTATAGGAGTAAAAACAGTTAACCACTTGCCTGAAATCGTTTGTAGGGTCTGATCCATTGTCGTAGCCCCTTAATTTTGCTGTAAAATCCCCGATTTGGATTTTGATCGTTTTTCCCCAATCTCCCTCTCAAACCCTAGGTGAGAATTGTGTTGGTTGCTGATTTTCCTTTTCTTAGGTTTAGGTTTAAAAACACAAATCCCGTTTTTAGCCTAATGGGCTAAATTAAAATAGCCCAAATCACCCTGTGTGGGCCCGGTTGTGTCCAAATATGCCCCGAGACCCAATTACTACCCCTGGGTACTCTTTTCTGACTATCTCTACCCATCCGGACTCAACCGCGTACTCATAATTGGCGTCCAAATTAATTTATAAAAATCCTTATCTCACACCCAATTTAGTCTATACCGACTCCCGGCTAAGATAAGTGTATACCCCGTCATTAATACCCAAAATGACGTAATTAACTTATTACTGTTCACTTAGTAAATAAATTTCCTTAAATATGAACCGTTCACTCCCCGATTAATATTTAAATATATATTGTCATAATTAATTCAATTAAAATTACAACACATAAGTAAATTTAGAATTCCCGAATTAATCATATATTAAATGCACAAAAATACGGGGTGTTACAACACTCATCGTTGAGTCCTCAACTCTCCGCACTGTTATACAAAGGAGTCTTGCTCAAAGACAATAAAGACATTAATTTTCCAAGAATGTGTGTGTGTATATATATATAGGTCTGCTCGTGCCTAAATGCACGATGCCAATTTTCTAAAGTGTACGTCGTTGATTGGACCATATAAATAAGCATAAACAACTCAAAAAAAAATGGAATAACTTCCTTTATTAATAGAACTCTCCAAACTATTTAAGTAATAAAAATACAACATCATTGCAAAACGAAAAAAATTACCAAAATACGTAATTGAAAAACGACAAAAAATATATTGATGTGTTACAAAAAATTCTATTAATGTGTTACACGCTCGGTGTATCGAGAAATTATTATTTGAAAATCACTACATGCTCGGTGTATAGAGAAATAAGTAATTGAAAATATTGACGTGTTACAAAAAATTAATAAGTTTTAGTATTTAATCATTATAAAAGTCTATTCATCATTTAATGGACTTAGAAACCAACTTGGCTACATTTAATAGATATTGGGTGGACAATTTTTGTAACTTCAGTCGATCTCATTAGTTACCACTCGTTTACTATATTTAGGTATCCAAAATAGATAACCATGAGGTTGTAGAACAAAAATAAAATTTTACTGTAGTTGTTCCAATTATAAAACATATACTTTGTACGTAAATTGTAAGTCTTAGAAGAGATTGCCTATGTATGATTCTGAAAATATTGTCTCTTCCTAATCTCTACCCCTATAGAAGTCCTTAACAAAAATAATTTGATAACACTTTCAAGCTTGCAAATGATCGTAGTCACAAAGTTCTATAAAAAAGTTAAACTAACTACCATCTTCACAAAGTTCATATCAGGCCGTAGAGTATCCATTCAGCTCTCTGCTTTTTTTTTTCGGAATTCATCTCTATGTTTAGGTGCTAATATTTATACATATATATATTTTTGGGGGGCCCACAACTCAACTTTGGGAAGTAGACTGTAACGCGGGTGTCGGGCCTGAGATTTGATTTGTCTATTATCTTTTGTTATCTTTTTGTGCAGCAAAAATGTGATTTGTTATAACATCTTTTATTTGACTTCAACCTCTTATTGCTTTCCTAAAAGCAGTGCCTACCCAGACCATTACTAAACACACACACACACACACACACACACACACCCACACACACACACACACACCCACACATATATATATATATATATATATATATATATATATATATATATATATATATATATATATATATATATATATATATATATATATATATATTATTGTTCTTTTTTTTTTACATGCAGAGGACCTTTATTGTTAGATGCTTTAGACCACGCGTGATATATATTAGTAACTCAAACCCTTAAAATTATTTATAAAAAACAGATTTCAGTTATTTACACGGTATTTTTATTAAAAAAAATGTTTTCTTTAAAAAAATCTCTTACTAACAAAACTGTATTTTAATTATTATTTTAACAAACTATATTTTTCTTTTTTTTAATAAAAATATTTGATTTGCAATACGGCAAAGATTTCTTTCCCCGTCGAAATCGCATAATTTAAAAAAAAAATGTCCATAATATGCTTTGTTTATAGCATTGTCAATCTTATTTAACAAATAACAAATGGTCCAATAACATTCAAAGAGTCCAAATACATTGGTTTGCACCCTAACCCACAAAAAAGTAATCAAATGTGCCAACAATCTCTACAATAAACCAATATCAAAATCCTTTAAAGGCATGGGTTTGAAGAATGTTTCAAACATATCTGCCAAATACATGGTCATCCTAATAGTTTTCTACAAATTATCACAAATATAAATGGAACTTATAAAGAACAACTCAAACTAAACAACTTGAAGTAAACCAAATTTAAACTAGCAAAAATCATTTGAAGACCTTCATCCAAGGGGTACCTCTGTGGAGGTTTATACCTAGCCAACCCCAGAAGTATACCATTAAACTGAAATATGGATAGTTTATATTAAATAAATGGAAAAAATACAAATGCAAAATTATTTGGGAGTGAAAGATTTGAACAAATAAAGAAGCACAATAAAAATATTTTTATTGTAGTGTCCTATTCAATTTTACAATCTCGTGAGGAGTGTAGCAATATATCAAAGTAGGTATTGCTCCAACAACAAAAAATGTCAACTCCTGCCATCTCAAGCTGCAAAACATATATACAAAACAATCACATAAGGGTACACGATTTAATACTACTCACAAACAAAGTTTGTTTTCTCCTTGGAAAATCTCAAGGTTAAAAAATAGAGTTTGATAAAAACAAATTTAAGTGAGAAACCAAATCTCCTACTTTTAACTTTAGTCACCTCAACACATGTTACATGCATTGAATGCTGGAGTAATGGCATTTTCCCATTAACCATTTAAAAATTCATGTGATATCTGAGAACACAAATTATTCTCGAAGCTTAAATTTTCCCAATTTAAAAAAAACACTTTCATCACCTAAAAACAAATCTTAGACAAAAAAACTAAAAACATATTTTCTTAAAACCTAAAAAAATAATGTTTTCTAAGAACGGATCTGGGTAGTTTGCCAAATCTTTGTTATGGATAACCACGCGATTTTATCACACAAGAACACATGATATGGGTAACAACACGAAGAGCATGGACATAACGGGTAATTCATAAAAAAAGTAGTCGAAATAAAAAAAAGGAAACCCATTTTATATGAGTACCTCTGGAACCACCATGGGAGTGTCCTGCTTCTTAATAAATAACATTCCACTTTCATTAAGAGCTTCCTTCTGGAACAAAATTTGCACACTAAACTAATTAGAAATTAAAAAAATATATATGGAACCGAACTTGATTCCCTCCATACCAAAGATATGGTTCGATCATGGTATCACCTGTCTAGAGGATTTTTCATACACATTTTATTAATTTAATCATGTTACATTTGACAGATAACAAAGAGATGGTCTATCACCCCTGCCAAGGGGATTTTTCACTATGATGATGTAGGAGTGCAGTCAAACCCCATCCTCTGATAGAAACCTAAAACTTTATTTACTCAGGAGTATTATTGTGTATGGATGTTTATGTGGATTAAAGCGAGATATGGTTTGGGAAAGAACAATCAGATAGCAGGTAAAGCACATGGTGAAATCTAACAATCTCAAACCCATAAAAAAACTGGGTTTGGGTTTCTTCAACACAACAGGGGATTAGGAGAATCAAACACAAAAATACTACCATGGTGATCAACTTACAAATTCTTATACCCACATAATAAAAGAAAATATAAGAAAACTAAAATTAACATCAGATCTGAAACTGGAGAATACCTTAAGAAAACTATGGCAGAGAGAGGGAGAATTCGTGATTATCAGAGATACTTGTGGTAGAGAGAGAAATTAAGGGTCGAGTGAGGAGCGTCGTTGTGGGCGATTGGGTGTTTTAGAGGCCAATGGAATGCGTGTGTAAGGGAGAATATGTCTGAGAGGCTCTAGGCAGTGGTCTCGAGCGTTGTACAATTTTTGCCAAATTTTATCTAAGCCCTTGATCTCTGGGATGGGTGGCTTCGATCTCAATCCTTAACCAAATTTGTAAGGGGCAAAATAGGTAGTGCAAAAAAACTCATAAAAATGACATCATATTTTAATCTTATGATATTCATAAATTTTTTACTTTATTTTATATATATATATATATATATATATATATATATATATATATATACACTTGTGTGATTTATCCTACTTGTGTGTAATGTAGGAGAGTTAGATAGTGTCAATCGAAAAGTGGTTTAAATTACGAGGTGATCTACTTAGTGTGTGCTGGTAGAAAACTTAGATAGCATATATCTAAAGATTATTTAAATAGATTGACTTCATGAAATGGGTTAATGATAACATATATGAAATTTTAATAATGATTTAATGATAACATACATAGAATGTTAATTTTTGTTTAGTAATAACATACTAGTAATTTTAATTATTACTGCTATTATGGCGTACTGTATGGGTGGTAGGGGGGGGGGGGAATTTAAAGAGATAATTTAACTTAGGACTTAAGGGTAAAGATTTGATACTGTAGCGTACTATATGGGTGGCACGGGGAAGATAAAACTATTAGTGGTTATTTAGTTATTAATGAGACCTAGTTAGGTTGGGTAGCATACATAGGTAGGAGACGTTACATGTGCACATTAGTTGAGAGGTGAGGAACTCAAAGGTGTGTACGCTAAACTAACATGTATAAATAATAACTACTTATAAACTGTGATAAATAATTGCTAAATGTTTTGAAATGTTTTTGTAATAACCCTTACTTTTGAGAAATTTATTTTATATTAATTTACCATGTGAGGTAATTATATAAAATAACAGATAATGGAGTAAATATTATTTTAACTGATTTAAAAGATAATATTTACAAGATTTGGCATATTTACTATTATGTGAATCTAAATAGCATTATGTTACGATTTATGGTTTCGTTGTGCTTTAAACGACGTTTATGGTTTAAATGAAGTTGAAACTTGGAATGATTTATATTATTCCGGATGCAAATTTAGTGGGCGTGACTAGTCCCGAAATAGTCAAGACAGTCAAACTAAGTTCCATACTGTATTTTTGGGTTTCGGGCACTTTTGACAGGTTATGACTTAATTATGTTGTTACGAGTCATTTTAATGGTGTATTAACATTTAAAGATGGGAATTAATGCTAAGGGAACGATTAAGTCTTGCAACCCATTTTATATTCTTAAGTGTATACTTCTTAAACCTAGAGAGAAAGAGAGAAAGAATAAGAATTGAAGAAATTGGGTTTGATCTTGAATCTACCGTGGAGGAATCCGAGATTTCAGCTTAAGTCAAGTTTCTTACTTGCTAATATATGGCTTAAGGTGAATAAATTATAGTGATGGTTGTGTTTTGGGAATAATTGAACAAATATGGGTTTTAGGGAAATTATAGTGTTGGAACCCTTAAACATTGATTTAGATAGTTATTGTGTGGATTATAGTAGTTAGGATGTATTTATGATTGTTTTGGTTGGATTAATGATGATTGGTGTGGGTAGCAATGAGTTTAAGGAAAAGTTGGAGTTTTAAACTCCATAGCCGAAACTGGGAATTCTTGCCCAGGCGAATCGATTCGCCCCTAGCGAATCGATTCGCTAAAAGGGTAGGCTACAGGTCTGTGATGAGCGAATTGAATCAGCTCATCCTAATCGATTCGAAAATATGCAGAATGCTTGGTCCTCTTGACCGAATCGATTCGGCCTATCCGAATCGATTCGCTTTGAATACCGAATCGATTCGGCCAGGGCGAATCGATTCAGAATTCTTGTTGTTATAAGATATTTTACTATTTTAGTTTGTACCTTTTTCTTGTAGATTTAGGACCTAAGAACTTTCTCTTATGATGAAATAAAGTGCATTAGGGACTTACATTAGACATATAACCACACTAGACTAGAAAGGGGATATGTGGCCTTATGTCGAGGTTTATGAAATAGGCGTTAGGGTAGTTCTTTCTTGAGTGAACTAGTTTGAGACTAAGGAAGGGTAGGAATAAATAATTGGAAAATTTAGAGATGTTTTGGAGGTATACTATACTTGGGGGCTTATAGTAATGTCATTATTTCTCGGAGACTAAATTGGGGGTTTATTAAACGTTGAAGTTTATAATGATGACATTAAAAACTTAAGGCTCCGGATAAAGACTTAATGTATATTTTAAAATTGGAATAACATGTGAATGATAATTTTCTATTACACATCTCTCTAAATGCTATCATAGGGGAAGTTACGGGCATGAGGTGAAGTTCCCTCACTAGTGAATGCAGGGTGAATATAGTCCTCGGCTATACGATCGATTATTATATACTGTTTGATTATTGTTCTAAGTGAGGTAATTACGGGTGTGGTTATGACTCACTGTCGAAGGTTTATGGCTGCTTACCGACGTCACAAAATGTAGGATGTCCAGGTAGTCTTGGTGATAGGCCCTGGAAGATGATAGCTATTTAGGGGCTCATCCAGAAGGATGGTCTTAGAATCGTTATATGTTTAGAATTATAACTATGCTTGTTAAACTGGGATTTTATTATTGATAAAGCTCTTCATGAAGTAAATTGCTTTGAATTCTTTCTCTCAGGAGAAAAAGGAACAGTGAAATGAAATGGTGTAAAAGGGGAATTTAATATCATTAAGTAATGTTTTATTCATATTCCCCTGAAAAAAATTGAATTGTGATCATTGTCATTATATTTGTGTTAGGTTATGCTTTTAGATTGAGAATTTATATTCCTTATCATTCTTTATGGTGAAAGAAACAATCTTATTCATGATAATTACATTGCCCATAATTGTCATGCATTTTATTTACATGGGGAATATATTAAACCGGTCCCTGACCCAGTTATATCTTGTTGTTTTGCATTAATCTTATATTCGGCCAGGTTCTCTACTATAAGGACGCCCGTATTGAATTTTCTATTCCAGTGTTATGGGATATTTGATATAGACGCTTCCATTTTTTTGTATTCTAGTTATGATCTGTTACACATTCGGGCGTGTTGCCCAAGTTTTGTACATGTATTATATAATGTGATATTGTACTTTAATACTCGCTGTAACCTAATTGTAAGGGTCTATTAACCGACAGCTTTTTCGGTTATGTTTGTTGTACAAGATTGTTGATCATATACATATCTTTATTTTCATCCACCTTATTTTCAATTGGATTGTTTAAATGTTTTTCATTAACTTACAAAATAAATTTTGACAATCCGTTTTCTAAAATAATTGGTGGTTATCTCGTAAAGTTATTGTATATCAGTGATGCTAAGAATGGATCATCTATGATTCCTGAAATTATTGGAGTATCGGGCTGGCCACCTCTTATTTTAATAAGTGTGGTGTCACAGTTTTGGTCTCTCACCCATTTGAAAAATATTTTCAAAACCTTTTAGGTGTCCAACAACATGGGTGCCAAGCTTGATGATCCCTTATAGGGTTACATAGCTGCAGCACTTGATGATGCTTGGAGAATATGGATTAGATACTTCAATCACTTTATTCCTATAATAGGATTCAATTTCAGTTATTTCATTTGGCATGTCTCCCCTTCAGCTAGTTCATTTACTCAGTTGTATCAGATTATGTATTAGTGGATTCAATTTTATTTCATGGACTCATAGTTGGATTTTTGTATTTGTGAACCGATGGTTTATTAGATATTATTTATTTAGTTAGTTATATTGTAATGGATTCATATTATTATTACTATTTGGATGGTTTGGTTATCGTATTTAATTTCCAAATGTTTTATTAATGAAAGATAAAATTTAACACACGCCTAATATAACATAAGTGGTTAGTAAATTAAAAAGTTTTTTTATAGTGATGCTAAGGATGATCTATATGAGATTCTTGTTTGTTTTAATGAAGGAATGATCACCCGTAGTTAAAATAGGTGGGGTGTCACAATAAAGTACAACTTTTGTGATAGTTGAATCAGTGTTGGATGCCATTCCTGTTGCGTCGTTAAAATCTTTAAATAAAAAACTTGATAAAAAAATCTAATTAAAGGAAAAAGAGTACAACATGCATATGTCCAAAATATCATGTCCTTAGATCTCCCCCTTTATTGCTTTCTCTAAATATGGTATTTTTTTATGACCGAGTCGATGCATATCAACATCATACACAACCTTCTAAAATATTTCTTTAACTTGGTGAATAGATTTGATATGTTGTTACTTTAATTTCATTTTTTTCATAAGCTCGACTTCCATAAGATTTGGGTGAAGAGGGATGAACATGTCACTTTATCGAATATATATGACTTTAATAACATAACTCTTCTAGAGTTTATGTGTTACATAACTCTTTCTGAGTTCATGTATGTATAATAACTGAAATGTGTTAGTCATATCTCCCTCGATGTAACCACTTTGAGTTTGAGCTAAACAAGTACCATTGCCTTCATAAGCAGTAATAGGACCACATATCGTTTGAGGCAAGTCATTAGTTCTTTGATTTTTCATTGTAAGGATCATGCAGATAATTCGGATGTTCATTACTAACTTGACATGGATAATCAGATTAAAAAAATTGTTATACCAATAAATCCATGAGCGTATCACATAATGTCGATATTTGTCTCATGCTTTGTAAGTCAATAAAAGTCATTTCTTGATAAAATATTGACTTCAACTATAATATCCAGTATCATGAATTGTGTCATGTATAGATATACTAATAATGCAAAAGTATGGTAATTTTAGACCAAATATTATTATAACATGCACATATGGTACTTCTAGACAAAATTTATACTTAACATCCTCTTTAGGATGATATGGATAATTTAATATCCAATTGTCGGAGACCATGCGTACACTAAAATTATGTGCTTTATATTAAAGCATTGCATGACTTTTAAATCCATCTGAGTAATGGATATGAGTTTAACATCAACTTTTCTTGATCCACAAGCCAAGATAATAACTAGTTACCCCAAGATTATTAATTTTTGAATTCCTTATTGGGATATTTTTATTTCAATTGAGCTCTTCAGGAGCACATCCATTTAAAGATATTTCATAACGGCACATTTTCATATATGATTGTTTTCATACCCTTTCACAAACTAATATTTACTAAGAAGGTTGTACCTATATTCATGTGGATGCACTGATGTACAATGAATGTCTTAGAGTATTTGACTACGTACTCCTTATCTTTTCTTCAGACAAAAAAATCCTTCTATAAGTTTATATGTATTTATTATCCAAGTCTCGTATAAATAAGCAGTTATAATATTCATGAGTCTCATATAATATGTTTCAATAAGATTCTAAGGTAGTCATATATTTGAAAATTATTTACGTCCATAACAGGATGGTATGTGTATATATAATCAATATATGGTTTCTATAATAAACCTCATGTCATAGATTGTGCACTTTTTAGTGAGTATCATACTTCTATTTCTTATAAATATTAAATAGTCATTCGTAATCTTCAAGGTTAACTTCTCATGGGATTTGTACTATAGGGACAAATACAACACGTATATTAAGATACTCGAATTATGCTATCATGGCATTTTATTATTTTTTCTAATACATTCTTTGTCAACATTCATTTATATTGCGTTGATTTGTAGTATCATTATCCTTTGATTTTTATGTAGCTACAAAATATATAATTATGCCATCGATTATCATCTATGGAGATCCCACTTTTCTATTGTAAATGTATAACAAATAGAGATCTCATTTAATATTAGGTACCTTTGCCTACTTCAGTATATTTATAGTCACTTCATCGAGTTATGTTTTTTCATAGATAATAACATCTTTTCAGGTTTTAGAGCAATGCAATCTTTTGTTCATAACTTATTCTAGAGAGTGATGTATAACCTCTTCTGGAGCATTATTTGGGCATTAATTTATTTGACCTCCATTACTAGGGATTTAAGTACTTGGTACCTATAGGTTTGCCACACTTATAGCATGCAATAATTTTGTTTGCTATCGAATTTATTTGGTCCTTTTGTGACAGTGATTTTAGCAAGAATATTTGCAAATAGTCCATGTGACTACATCAAACATTTTATTTTTTGTAATCATTTGATATTATAATATCATTATTCATTTCATTTTCTCATTGAGAGATACAGTGGATTAGATGAGATAAAGTGGAAGTATTCCATAATCATTCCTATCATTCTTCTAGAATGAACCGTTCTGAAGGAACAATTTTTACTTGAGGTTCGTGCCAGGCTCTCCTAACAACAGAAAGTTTCTCTCACAAATAAAAAAATTTATGAATATATAATCAACACTACATTTGTCAATATGGATCTTCAAGCTCATGACAAAGTGCATTTGTTATAACAATAAATATTATATAGTATAATCACGTGACCAATGAAATGACGGTTTTCCTAGTTCAAGCTTCTGGCGTTCAACACTATGTGTAATGAAAAAATACATTTCATTATTTATTAATATGATACCCATATAATATGATGCCCATAAAATCAGGCAAATTTCATTAGATGTGTGCCTTCATAAACTCATCACATATGAATGGATCGGTACCACATAGCAACATTACATAGGCTCTTTTGGAGCGCAAGGTACAACAATGGTTGAACTTTTTATTATATTACATACCAAGTATAAAAAACTTCTAGTTTTTGAGGGTGATACGAGTTATTCAATGTCCGTTAGACAAATGTCATTATATAATGACAATTTTCAATTTTCAATTACAATATTCAATAAGTGTTATGAAGTGAGTGCAAGTCCACACACACACACACACACACACACACACACATATATATATATATATATATATGAACAACAATAATTTATGTTATGGTCTTTAGTAACCAAACTAAAACAAATGGAAGCTTTTAAAAAATCTCATATAAAAAAATTATTATATATTCAAAGAATGGGATGGATCACAAAAACTTTAAATTTTGTAATAATGAATGGTATGATACTTAATAATCTTAAAAAAATTTCATATTTGAGGATATACATTGTTTATTAAAAATAAACCAAAGAATTATGTGTATAGAAATCATGCATTATGATAACTTTGGATCATCACAAATAAAAATTTCATCAACATTCTCTAAGCAGGATAAAAAACCCTTAACTATACAAATATTAAATCAAAATTTATATTTAAAGGATAACAAAATGATCAATTAATGTTAGAACTTATGGTTCATAACTGACGTATCAAGACATCATGTTCTTGGATCATAGGTTCGACACTTTAGGCTCCAGAATAAGAAAATTTAGGTTTCGAATATATAACTAGGGAAAAAAGCTTTAAATCGACCAAAACCTCTTGATTAGCCTAAAATAGTTGAAGACGAGGTTCAATATTATTAATGTCATTAAATTTTGTACACTTTTATATAAAAACTTCAAGTTTGATTAGGGATAAAATTGTTCGAGAATCTGATAAAGTCTGACCAATAATATTCCAACCACTTTATTAAAAAGCCGAGGGGATTAATTTTTTACATTCTATACACATTACCAAGACTCCAATGTATAATAAATATTAGAATGTAATTTTTTTAAAAAAATGAAATACCATTAAAAGGGTAATTTAATACTCAAAAGGAGCGAATGATCAAGAGACACAATTTTAATTGTAAAATCATTAATATGAAAGTTAAAGAGACCTTTTATAATTGATAAAGTATCCAAAAAACTATTTCATTTCATAGAGAAACTGAAAATCCAAGATGTTAAAAAGCTATCTTTAATTATCCAATTTATTATGAAAATATTCCTAACCGAAATGATATATTTGGAGCTTCAGGTCCAAGTTGTAAATAATGATTTGTGAAATTAAAAAATTCATATCTCGTGAAAAATAAAATAATGAAGTGAATAATGGTATTACGACATGAAAGTCGAGATAAAGGTGTACCAAATAATAACTATATTGAAATGTGCAAAGAAATTATTAACATTCTCTTAGTCTATGGATACAAATGGACCATCATATATGTATATAGTATTTATTTTTTTGAATGGAGGAACAACTAATATAATAATACAAACAAGAACAAAATTGTTCACTGAAAAATACTTGTCATTGCTTGTAGTAATTTATGAAACATGAAAGAAAAAAGTAATTATTTTATCAATTTTCTTTGTACATATAAGAAATAACAATTATTTTATATCATATGATGATGATATCGAGGAACCACTAAGAAAACTATACAAACAAGAAAAAGAGTTATATATGCTTTAAGTAGTTAAACAATTACTTACATACCCATTATATGTAGCCATGGATGTGACAATTTACATGTTAAATCATGTAGAGCTAGCTAACTAGATTGATTGAGTTCTTGACTAACAAAAAATCTACATACAAGTTCATGAGATTATAAAAAATTAGAATGGATTTTGAAATTTTGAAATAAAATTATTGAAGATTAATGAAAAAATGCTTGGATATTTTATCTCAATGTTCTAATTTTCTAGAATTACATGACAGATAATTCATGCTAATAACGCGTCGTAAAATAAAAGGGACACAAAGAGAATTTAGAGGGAAAGATATTTTCATTTCATTGGTGTGTGAATACTGAAGGGTATGAACTTTATCAACAGTAAAAACTAAGGTAACGTAATGGACCCCTTAATAATTGTAGAATACTAGTGGACATCCACTTAATACATATTTTATAACAGTTATGCTATTTTATCCCTATAAATGTATAGTTGTCAATGTTGAGTGCATAATTTTATTTTTAATTATAATTTACTTTACCCATTAACTTTATGTTAGTTGCACAATTTATCATGTAATCTAATTCTTAACTATTGTTTCAAGTAAAAAAAAAGGACCTGAAGTTCTCTATTTAGGACGTGGCACCACATAAAATTCATAAACAAATTTATTAATTTTAAACATAAATAATACTAGAGTCATCAAAAATGACAAAAGATAAAGAAATACAAAGAAGAATATAACAAGGATTTAGTGGCACTGGGATAGAGAGCCACTATAGCAATGCCAGTAGCACTATAGCGGTGGTTTACTATCACGACGACAGGTTTGTGAGCCGTGATCATGACCCTTCCAGGCATGATCTTGAGGGGTTACTCCTGGCACAAGGGTCTTTAAGTGTTTGTTTCCCTGGGATTTTTTTTCTTCAAGGACTCTTCTTAGAAAATGAACTTAGTTTCTTCTAGAGTTTTACTATAATAACCCTCCCTTTTGGAGATGATTAAATTCCATAATTAAGTATAATTTGAAATTTGGAGAATTTCTCGAAATAGTAATTTTTGGGATTTTCAAGGATTTAATGATTTTCGAAGGGTGTTATAAATTATTTTGGGCCTATATAGGTCGAAGTAATTTAATTATATGTCGCCGTGGAGTATAGCGACAAAAAGGTAAGATTTTGAGTAGAAAGCCCGCATTTAATTATATTGGGTTAGGATAGTGATTTGCGATCAAGTACCTCGGATGTAAATTTCGACTGCGCCATGAGTCTCGGAATGTCCGAGATAGTCGGAAAAGAGTGTCCGATTGTCGAAATTGAGTTCCGGGTGATTGTGGAGTTAAATAGGCTCGTAAATGAATAAACGAGTCGTTTTGGGGGTATTAAGGGATTTAACCCTTTTCTCCTTATAAAAGGAGGGAGAGGGGGAGAAGAGAGAAGATAAAGAAGAAAGAAAAGAGAGAAGAGAGAGAGGAAGGAGAAAAGAGGAAAAAGTGGGAGATTCCAGCCAGCCTCTGCGGGATTCGGCTCGAGGACGTCGGATTTTATCCACGAGCCAAGTGTTTACTTGCTTTATTTATTTTTGAGCATGAATATCTCATATCATTGTTGGTATAACAGACCCTAATGATTTTGGGTTGGGTATTCGTGGATAAAACGGGTTTTCGGGAAATAAAATGAATAAACCCCTAAAATTGGTAAATTGGAGAAATTTAGGAATTAACCAAAAATATTAGGTGATTCCAGGTTCTAGGATGTTTAGGACCCGTATTATAGGTGTATTTGTTGTTGGTAGAAGTTATAGGCCATTGGGTGAAGATATGGAAACTTGGAGGAATCTTCCATATCCGAAACAGCTTCTCGGAGAAGAAGTTGCCCGACTTGATCGATCGATTGATCATGGGATTTCGATCGATCGAAGCCTTCGATCGATCGACGTCCATGGGTCGATCGATCGACCCCTGATGAAAATGGACAATTCTCTTAGGGTGATTTGGACGGGATAGATTCCATTTCATCTTGCATTGAGGTTAATTAGGTGATGACCTAGGGGACCTTTTAGGACTTTATGGTACATAAATTAAGGCAATTTAGGAGGGTAAAGTAAGGGTTTTAAGTATATAACCCTTAATCTATATTTTCGAGGAAAATATAATATTTGCTGAAATTGATGGATTAGGGTTCCTACATTAAATTGGGGACTTCTAAATGATTAATTGGACTAGGTGTAGTCTTGGGGTTCAAGGGAATGAAATCCATAACTCGTTGAATTTAAGGTTGTTCGGGTGAGATAAATCCTGAGGATAATTCTCGTAGGCATATAGGCCTATATAATTATGCTTATAGAAAGCATAATTATATCAATTATTGTTAAGTGTATCCTAGGAGATAATTTCGGATAATTTGGGAATATAGATATTTGTTGATTTCACATAGAGTGAAGGGTATCATTAGAGATATCCAATAAATCCTTAGATAGGATTGAGTTATATAGTGATTATTAAAGTAAGAAATACTTTGGGTTTAGTATCATGCTTATATGAATGCATGATTATGATTCCTGGAGGGAATCTTTGGGATTATTGCTTATCGCTAGATGCTATAGGCCACTATGGCCGTTATTATATATATATATATTCTAGGAGGAATATATAGGATATGTATATACTGTGTGATTTAGGTATATATATATGTTATGATGGAAATGATTTTGAAAATATAAAATTAAATATTTTCAAAATGAAAAGAGAAATGTTTTTCATAATTAATAAAATATGGATTACACACCTCTCTAAATCGCTATTATAAGGGAAGTTGCGTACGTATGATGAAGCCCCCTGGATAATGAATGCAGGGTGGATATAGTCCTATAGGCCATGTGAGCATTTTTTGATATATATTTTTCTGCGCTAGTTAGGAGATTCCGGGTGTGGTCTTGACTATCCCGCAGTCACATGGCCGCTTCTCGACGTCTTGCGATGTAGGATCCCACGTTGTCTTGATGATAGGCCCTGGAAGATGATAGCCATTTAGGGGCGCGCACAGTGGGGAAACCTGGACGGGCGGTCTTAGAACGCGTTATATTAAAGCAATTCATGATAATGGATTTGCTTTAATTACATTTCCTGGATATAGGAAGGGAAATGGGTTATATGTTTAGCTTCAGTAACACTCCCAGATGGAAGAAGGGATGTGGAAACATATGTTATGGTAAAAGCATTTTTATGATAATAAAAATGCCTTTTAATTACATATCCTGAGTATAAAAAGGGAAATGGGATAATTGAAAAAGGAAAAGCATTTTTATGTTAATAAAATTGGCTTTTAAAAAGATATATCTTTTGGTAAAGCAATTCATGCTAATGAATTGGCTTTAAATACATTTGCTGGATTTGAGAAGGGAAATGGAAGTTTTTGAAATGAAAAGGATAATTACTGATAAATACTTAGTATATAAATCCTCAGTCCGGGAGGTAGATCCGGATGTGTATTATTTAGATGAAATTCAATTGGTAACCCTCAGTCCGGGAGATATTATCCCGACGTATATTGCATATGTATGTGTATATATATGTATTTTTACATTTGTTGCGTGCTACGGGCCTAATGGATCTCTACCATTAACCCTGCCAAGTAGTAGTGTATCGGGGGGGGGGGTTCCTTGTTTGGATTTCGCTTTGCGAGACACCCCACTCACGAACTTAGTGTAGTGTTGAGAATGGAAGGAAGTTTAGCCCTTAGCACTGGGACTATCTGGGGTAGATAGTAGTTGGGTGATAGACTAGTTAGGCAGGGATAGCTTGACTAGGGTATGTGTTAGGATGCGTTAGGTGTGCACTATTAGAAGAGAGGTGAGGGGTATCTCATGGGAGTGCGATACCAATTTAAATATGAGATAAAACTATTTTTCTAAAAATAAAGCATTTATGCACTTGCAAAATATTTTCCAAATTTGGGCTCTGACCCGTTTATCTACTCTCCTTTCTTTCTATATATTATATATATATTGGTGTCCAGACACAGGGACGCCTGGATGGTAATTCTTTCGAGTCAGACGTCTGCTGCAGCAGCTGTGGATGCTTGCGGGTTCTGAGTAGACACTTCTTTCCTTTTACTCTAGATAGGAGGTATTTTACAAACATTCGGGCCAATGATCCAACTGTTTTTATTTATTCTTCGCACGTTATTCGATATGGTTGTATAATTTGAACCGAGTGTTCGGTTATTTTATTTTATTTCAGTTTCATTTACGCATTAACTTGTTGATGTTTCATATTAATTGTTTAAAAAGAGTAGTTAAGTAAAAGTTTTTAACGCTCGCCTGATAGGATATTAGTAATTAAATGGATTTTCGACAGTGATGCTAAGAATGATCCATATGTAACTCTTGTTATAATTTGATACAGGAGTGATCGCCCGGTATCCCATTAGGCGGGTTGTTACAGATGGTATCAGAGCATCAGGTTCTAGTGTCCGTAGGAATCTGTGCGGACGTACTACGCTTTCAGCGTTGCTCTCGATTTGTTATAGAGCCTCAGGATTAGGATTGTTGATTTCTCTTATGAGATTTTGTTCTCCTGCCTTGCTAGAAGATTATAGAAATCTTTTGCGCGCTCGTTTGAGAATTGTGTGCAGAGCTTGGATGGTAGCAGGAGGTGAGGCTTAGCTGGAGCAGCTAGTAGAAGTTGGGGACGAGGACCTTAGTAGATGCCACTCTCCTTGTGGCAAATTGCTAAGGATTATTGCAACGGCTACTAAAGTATAGTAGTTATGAGCAACCAAGTACTACTGTGGTAGAAAGTGGTACTCAAGTTGAATTACCCCGTGGATATAAGGGTTCCAAAGGGGTCTTACGGATAGTTTTAACCATGAGTCCCCATGATTCTGAAGGAAGGAGAAGAATTCCGTTTCGTAATTATTCACATAAGGGTCGACCAAAGACCGACAGTGAATAAAGAACATTATGGAGAAGTGAACTTTGTACCGAGGTGAGGAAGGTACAATGAAAAATGAGTCCTTTCCAGGAAGGATAGGCTCACTAGAGAAGTGTTGTTAACGCTTATGGAGAATGTGGGTGTGTTCAGGTGCCCCTGAGGGAACATCCACATGGGGAGATTTTATGAGGGAGGATTGTTGGAACCGGTGGTGGAATTTCCTTTTAAGGAAGGAGTTAAGAGGATTAGTAAGGTGATTGTAAGGAGCGAGGCTATTGAGTCAGATGGTGTTGTGGAGTGCGGAGCCACACGGATAGTCTTTTATGATAGGAATAAAAGACAAGGTTAGGGTGACCAGATGGGGCCTAGAGTTAAGAAATTCTAGTAAGAGGTGTGGATAGATGAAGTTTTGGCATCCGATAGCCCTAGACTCGTGTGTGTAATTTGAGCCTTGTATTTGGTCTCGATAACATAATAATGTAGACTTGTGTGTTTTCCGCGATAGCGGAATTTTGTTTTCTTTCACTCGTCATAGAGGCGGGTGTTTATCTTTTGTATATATATGTATAATGTATATGGTATATTCGGAGCGATAGCAGGCTAATGATGGCAAGACTATCGTGTCCATGGTTCCTGGAGGGAACAGATTGTGGTTGCGGTGTCTCACCTGGATACAGGTTCAGTACACCTTTGTTATTATGGATTTATGGAACCTCGATGAGTAGAGGCTTCCTTATTTTGGTGGGTATGTGTGGCAACCTTATAGATATAATTTAAGGCCCACAGGATCATTGTTGAGCTGTAAGATTTAGCTCAGTACTGGTTTGCGCAAGGACTTAGAAATAGTGCTAGCGCTGGGTGGTGTGACTCTTAGTTAGAGATATGAGTTCAGACCACCTTTCGTTGATAAAGGATAGGATTGTCCCGGTTGCATGTCTGAAATAACGGGACTCCGTGACCGACGAAGTCAAGTGTTAATATGTGGAGGGGTTCCTTGTTTGGATTTTGCTTTGCGAGACACTCCACACATGACTCTTAATGGCGCCGGGCGTGGAGAGATATTATGGGATGCAAGGATGTGGGTTAGTCTTATAGTGTGGATGAACCACTATAGACTACGAGCCCTGTGGTGATGGTACGCTTATGGAAATATTGTGCTATGGAAAAGCTCTAAAGTGGTCCTCTCACCACAAGTAGTTGGGTTGGAGTAGGACTTAGAGAAATTGATTTGAGGATAATAGCCAGGCCTTAATAAGAAGGTAAATTTGGAGCAAATCTGTGATCGGTGTGATGTAAGTAGTGTTCCTACAAAGAGTAGGCACTTTGATTAGTTAGGTTTCCTTCTGTATGGGCGGAAGGATAAGATAGTAGGAATGCGTTTGTAGGTTAGTTTATTAAGATTTAGGACGTCCCGCTGGTGTGCCTTAGGTCGTTATATCTCGATAACCGACAACACGACGGAGTAGTGTAACGGGAGGGTTCCTTGTTTGGATTTCGCCTTGGCGAAACGTCCCACGCATGAAACCAAGAAAATGTCGGGAGTTGAGAGAGGCCTTTGGCACTAGGTATATAACTAGGATACTCATTTCGCTTAGGTAGGGTAACGCATAGATCGTAGCATTTTAGGGTGTAGGTTCGCTAGAATTAGAGGCACTGAGGTTAGGAGGATTGAAATTTCGCGGGTCGGAAGGACCCATAGGTGAGTATAACACCGAGTAAAGGAGACCCTTATTGGGAGAGAGTGTTACGTGTCAGACGTTCGCTATGGATGTGCAGATATGCACAGGTTAGAAAGGTGTATGGGCACCTTGGTAAGATAGTCTTATATACCGCCTGGAATAGAATGGGCATAATATATCAGGTTGAAGCTTTGAGAAAGGTAGAGCGGTAGTTATAGATTCGTTTCTCCTATTGGCGATGAGAGAATCCATTGGAGTAATGCGTAGATGTTGTGCGTTAGCAGATAGAATTTTTTTTGAGCCTATGATAAGCTAGTATTTTGAGTGATCCTTGAGGTAGGTAGAACATGTTTAAGGACTATCGTGTTAGCACCTTTTAGTTTTGGGGGTACTAAGACATAGTGGGATTAGTGATTGTAGTTAGATGGTGTAGGCTGTATCCGAATTTCGAGGACGAAATTCTGTTGTAAGGTGGGGAGTATGTAATAACCCACCCTTTTGGAGATGATTAAATTCCATAATTAAGTATAATTTGGAATTTGGAGAATTTCTCGAAATAGTAATTTTTGGGATTTTCGAGGATTTAATGATTTGCTAAGGGTGTTATAAACTATTTTGGGACTATATAGGTCGAAGTAATTTAATTATATGTCGCCGTGAGGTATAGCGACAAAAGAGGTAAGATTTTGAGTGAAAAACCCGCATTTAATTATATTGGGTTAGAATAGTGATTTGCGGTCAAGTACCTCGGATGGAAATTTCGACTGCGCCACGCGTCTCGGAATGTCCAAGATAGTCGAAAAACAGTGTTCAATTGTCAAAATTAACTTCCGGGTGATTTTGGAGTTAAATAGACTCGTAAATGAGTAAAGGAGTCATTTTGGGGGTATTAAGGGATTTAACCCTTTTCTCCTTATAAAAGGAGGGAGAGGGGGAGAAGAGAGAAGAGAAAGAAGAAAGAAAAGAGGGAAGAGAGAAAGGAAGGAGAAAAGAGGAAAAAGGGGGAGATTCCGGCCAGCCTCCACGGGATTCGGCTCGAGGACGTCGAATTTTATCCACGAGGTAAGTGTTTACTTGCTTTATTTATTTTTGAGCATAAATATCTCATGTCATTGTTGGTATAACACACCCTAATGATTTTGGGTTGGGTATTCGTGGATAAAATGGGTTTTCGGGAGATAAAATGAATAAACCCCTAAAATTGGTAAATTGGAGAAATTTAGGAATTAACCAAAAATATTGGGTGATTATGGGTTCTAGGATGTTTAGGACCCGTATTATGGTGTATTTGTTGTTGGTAGAAGTTGTAGGCCGTTGGGTGAAGAGATGGAAGCTTGTAGGAAGCTTCCATGGCCGAAATAGCTTCTCGGAGAAGAAGCTGCCCGACTTGATCGATCGATCGATCATGGGGTTTCGATCGATCGAAGCCTTCGATCGATCGACGGCCATGGGTCGATCGATCTACCCCTGCTGAAAATGGACAATTCTCTTAGGGTGATTTGGATGGGATAGATTCCAATTCATCTTGCTTTGAGGTTAATTAGGTGATGACCTAGGGGACCTTTTAGGACTTTATGGTCCATAAATTAAGGAAATTTAGGAGGGTAAACTAAGGGTTTTAAGTATATAACCCTTAATCTATATTTTGGAGGAAAATTGAATATTTGTTGAAATTGATGGATTAGGGTTCCTAAATTAAATTGGGGACTTCTAAATGATTAATTGGACTAGGTGTAGTCTTGGGGTTCAAGGAAATGAAATCCTTAACTCGCTGAATTTAAGACTGTTTGGGTGAGATAAATCCCGAGGATAATTCTCGTAGGCATATAGGTCTATATAATTATGCTTATAGAAAGCATAATTATATCAATTATTGATAAGTGTATCCTAGGAGATAATTTAGGATAATTTGGGAATATAGATATTTGTTGATTTCACTTAGAGTGAAGGGTATCATTGGAGATATCCAATAAATCCTTAAATAGGATTGAGTTATATAGTGATTATTAAAGTAAGAAATACTTTGGGTTTAGTATCATGCTTATATGAATGCATGATTATGATTCCTGGAGGGAATCTTTGGGATTGTTGCTTATCGCTAGATGCTATAGTCCACTATGGCCATTATTATATATATATTCTAGGAGGAATATATAGGATATGTATATACTGTGTGATTTAGGTATATATATATATGTTATGATGGAAATGATTTTGAAAATATAAAAATGAATATTTTCAAAATGGAAAGAGAAATGTTTTTCATAATTAGTAAAATATGGATTACACACCTCTCTAAATCTCTATCATAAGGGAAGTTGCGTACGTATGGTGAAGCCCCCTGGCTAATGAATGCAGGGTGGATATAGTCCTATAGGCCATGTGAGCATTTGTTGATATATATTTTTCTACGCTGGTTAGGAGATTCCGGGTGTGGTCTTGACTATCCTGCAAGCACATGGCCGCTTCTCGACGTCTTAAGATGTAGGATCCCAGGTTGTCTTGGTGATAGGCCCTGGAAGATGATGGCCATTTAGGGGCGCGCACAGGTGGGAAACCCGGACTTGCGGTCTTATAATGCGTTATATTAAAGCAATTCATGATAATGGATTGGCTTTAATTACATTTCCTAGATATAGGAAGGAAGATGGGTTATATGTTTAGATTCGGTAACACTCCCGGATGGAATAAGGGATGTGGAAGCATATGTTATGGTAAAAGCATTTTTATGATAATAAAAATGGCTTTTAATTACATTTCCTGAGTATAAAAAGGGAAATGGGATAATTGAAAAAGGAAAAGCATTTTTATGTTAATAAAATTGGCTTTTAAAAAGATATATGTTTTCGTACACCAATTCATGCTAATGAATTGGCTTTAAATACATTTCCTGGATATGAGAAGGGAAATGGAAGTTTTTGAAATGAAAAGAATAAGTATTGATAAATATTTTGTATATAAATCCTCAGTCCGGGAGTTAGATCTGGATGTGTATTATTTGGATGAAATTCAATTATTAACCCTCAGTCCGGGAGATATTATCCGGACGTATATTGTAGATGTATGTGTATATATATGTATTTATACATTTGTTGCGTGTTACGAGCCTAATGGATCTCTACCATTAACCCTACCAAGTACTAGTGTATCGGGGGGGTTCCTTGTTTGGATTTCGCTTTGCGAGACACCCCACGCACGAACTTAGTGCAGTATTGAGAATGGAGGGAAGTTTATCCCTTAGCACTGGGACTATCTGGGGTAGATAGTAGCTGGGTGATAGACTAGTTAGGCAGGGATAAGTTGACTAGGATATGTGTTAGGGTGCGTTAGGTGTGCACTATTAGAAGAGAGGTGAGGGGTATCTCATGGGAGTGCGATACCAATTTAAATATGAGATAAAACTATTTTTCTAAAAATGAAGCATTTATGCACTTGCAAAATATTTTCAAAATTCGGGCTCTGACCCGTTTATCTACTCTCCTTTCTTTCTATATATTATATATATAGGTGTCCAGACACAGGGACGCCTGGATGGAAATTCTTTCGAGTCAGACGTCTGCTGCAGGAGCTGTGGATGGTTGCGGGTTCTCAGTAGATGCTTCTTTCCTTGTACTCTAGATAGGAGGTATTGTACAAACGTTCGGGCCAATGGTCCAACTATTTTTAATTATTCTTCGCACGTTATTCGATATGGTTGTATAATTTGAATCGAGTGTTCGGTTATTTTATTTCATTTCAGTTTCATATACGCATTAACTTGTGGATGTTTCATATTAATTGTTTAAAAATACTAATTAAGTAAAAGTTTTTAACACTCGCCTAACAGGATATTAGTAATTAAATGGATTTTTTACAGTGATGCTAAGAATGATCCATATGTTACTCCTGTTATAATTTGATATATGAGTGATCGCCCGGTATCCCATTAGGCGGGTTGTTACATTTACTTAAAAAGGTTTTTCCTCCAACAAGATTGTATCCTCACGGAGTTCACTCAAGTAGGATGTCTCTTGGGATTTGAGTATATCATTTTATTTATAACAAGGTGGAAACCCGCGCGATGCGTGGGTTATACGTTATTAAATGCACAGTAAATGAAGCCATGTGAAAAAATGAAATTATATCGAATAAAATGGGCAATAGAGTAGTAATTGTAACAACCCTTACTTTAGGGTAATTGATCTTATATAATTTGCCATGTGAGATAATTATATCAAATAATGGAAGTTAGAGTAAATTTTATTTTTAGTGATTTCAGAGATAACATTTACAGAGTTTTGCATATTTACCGTTCAGAGAAGGTAAATAGTATTATGCTATGTTTTATTGCGTCGTTGTGCTTTTAGCGACGATTATGTCATATATTTTAATTGTGTTATGATTAATTAATTAATATAATGTCGGAACATGAAATAATTGTACGATATTCTGGATGCTAATTTAGAGGGTGCAGTTAGTTTTGAAATAGTCGAGATAATCAAAATAAGTGCCAAGTTGTATTTTTGAGTTTCAGACGCTTTTGATAGGTTATGACTCAATTATGTACTTAGGAGTCATTTTAATGGTATGTTGACAATTAAAGATGGGAATTTATGTTTAATGCCTGATTTAACTCTTCCAAACCCTTTTATTTCCCATTCTCAGGTTATACACTTAGAGAGAGAGGAGAGAACTTGGGAGAAATGGATAAAAGTGACAGAAATTGAAGATTGGAGCCCAAAATCGTTGCTACGGGAAGAGAATCCGAGCCTAAAAAGTTGAGGAAAGTTTTTTACTTGCTAAAGTATGATTTAATATGGATAAATTGCATTTATAGTTGTGTTTCTGGAGTTTTTGGCATTTGGGGATTTTGGGAATTTTTTTGATGTTTAATCCGTCAATCTTTGATTTATATTTGGTTTTAGGAGAATATATTAGTTAGTTATTGTGAAGAAATTATATGGTAGAATTATTAGAGGTTGATGTTGAAAGAAGTGAAAGATTTGGGTTTTGGGGATTTTAGGGTTCATACAACCCGTAGCCCTTTCTGGGCAATTCGAACAGGGCGTATCGATTCGCCCTCCCCAGCGAATCGATTTGCTAGCAAGGGTGGCTATAGGTCTGGGAAACCAAATCCATTCGGGTTAGGACCGAATCGGTTTGCGCTTGGACAGTAGGTTGATTTTCTTAGCCGAATCGATTCATTTTTGGGAGAATCAATTCGCAGTCAATGGCGAATCGATTCGGCCTTAGGCGAATCGATTCGGAACCCTGCTGTTTTGTGGGATTTTTCTAGCTTTGTTTTTAGTCCTTTTCTTTTAGTTTCAAGGGTTAGGAATCTTCTATTGGGAAGTAATAAATAGTATTAGCGGTTTATTTTATGGAGACAAATATCCTAGGTTAGCATGGGGTAATTGAGCTTATCTCAAGGGTTAGTTCACAGGGGTTAGTTAATGTTTTGGTTGATATAGGAAGTTAGCCTAGAACTAACGGAAAGTAGAATGGTAATGTTTGGGATTTTTGGGAGACTAGTATTGAGGGAAATTACTTTTAATGAATTAGGTATTACTTTGGACTCCTGGAGACTAGTGTGAGAATAATGTCACTTCGGGTCCTAGGTCATTAATAAAATATGACTTTAAGAATAAGAAATGCATATTCTAAAATTGGCACTTAATGGTTAAGTATAAATGGTTTTGAGAATGCAAAAGAGAATGTTTTAAATGGGCATAACTTGTAAATGATAAAAATTGGATATACACACCTCTCTAAATGCTATCATAGGGGAAGTATGTGCATGAGGTGAAATCCCCTAGATAGTGAATGCAGGGTGAATATAGTCCTCGGCCATAGGACCGGTTATTGTATTATGTGATTATTGCTCGCGATGGGGTAATTCCGAGCGTGGTTATGACTCACTGTTGAAGGTATATTGCCGCTTCCCGACGTCACGAGATGTAGGATGCCCATGTTTCCTTGTTTGATTGGCCCTGGAAGATGATAGCCATTTAGGGGAGCGTCGAGTGGGGAAACTAGGAAGGACGGTCTTAGAATCGTTATATGATATGAAATACAATTATTCATAATAATGTGGGACATTATTGATGGCAAAGAAATTTATGAAATAAATTGTTTTAAATACGTTTCCTGGAGATGAAAAGGGAAATGTGAAGTTATGAGATGTAAAACTAAATTTGGTGAAGCATTTTGAGAAATAAATTGCTCTATATATGTTGCCTAAAGAGAAAAAGAAACTATGCATTTAAGTTGTGAAAAACTGAAATGAAATCTCATTAAGTGAAACTTATATATTTCTCTCATACATTGTGAACATTGAATAGTGTTATTGCTATTGCGCTCGGTTGTACTTTTAGATTGAAAGGTGAGAATTCTTATCATTATTTGTGAGTGCCAGTTAAGTTAATGACTGATGATAAAATAGTCATAATTTTCATGCATTTTATTCACATGTCAATCATATCAAATCGGGACCTGACCCATATATATCTCTTGGTTTTGCATGAATTCTTTATTCGCTCAGCTGCTCTACCGCAAGGACACCCGTATTGACCTCTCCAGCCTTATGTCCCGGAGCTATAACATTTTGCGGATGTTGTAGGATATTCGTTGTAGACGCTTCCATCTTTTTATAATCTAGCTATGATCAGTTTACACATTCGGGTGTGTTGCCCCGGTTTTGTGCTTGTTGAATATAATGTGATATTTAATTGTAATACTTGGTGTAACCTGCTTGTAATAGTTTGTTAACTTATAGCTTATTCGGTTATTACTTTATGCATTGTTGTTATACAATTACTCATTTTTTTTAAATCCACCTTCTTTTCGAATTGGATTGTCTAAATGATTTTCTTTAAACTTTTAGATTAATTTTGACAATCTGTTTTCTAAAATAATTGGTGGTTATCTCGTATTATTATTTTAACGACAGTGATGCTAAGAATGGACCATCCGTAATTCCTGTAATTATTGGAGTATCGGGCTGGCCACCTCTTATTTTAATAAGCGGGTTGTGACAGTAATGTAGAGTAGAAGTGATAAGAAAATAATATGTTGAAATGCTGAAAAACATTGTCAATATTTTACATAGAGTGAGTCAATAAAATAAAAATGGAATCTAGTAGTAGAAGGTATAATCTGATGATGAAGATGGGACCCCTAAAATTAAAGCTACAACACCCTTTTTCTCTTGTCGTTAATGTTCCTACAATTAAATAAAAATATAATTGAGAAAAGTTATAGAATAGTAGATTGTATAGGGGAAGAGAAGTTTAATATATAATAAATTGAAAATATCCTAAAATATAGTGCAAAACTAAAAATAGCGTGATATAGCAATTCTGAAAAATCTATCCATTTGTTATCAATTAATAACAAATTTGAGTGTGATTCCCATTGAGTGGGAGAAAAGAGGAATTAGAGATGTTGAAGTGGATGCTTCACCTACCCAAGAGAGCTCCTTCCAAACTGGGTTCTAAATCTAGAGGATATTTGAATAAATATCATATGCAAAGTAAGTAGAAAACATGCAAATTTATCTCTTCCTAGTACTATTTTTTCTTTGAAGAGATTACATCAACAAACTAAGGTTTCAGTTCTCCATATTCTTTAAAAAAGTCCTCCATTCCAAATTTCAATAATATAATCTGCAAACTACACTAATTAGATGTTTTCTACTGTTTCCATGCAAGGCTCTCAATGGTAACGTGACTTCATAACATGATTGCATAAGATCCCTATATAGGCAAAAATAGACATGATGAAGAAACTGAAAAGCTGAAAATACTGAGTTAAAAGGTAAATAATAGATAAAAACTTTGAACTTCTGAATGCCAGTACAAACCCACAACAATTTTTTTGCACATATAACTGGAGTTTTAATGAGACAAATGGCTCCAAATAATACAAGTAAATAGTCAGTCACTTAACTTTACATAAATCATATAAGCTACATATGCGGTTATCCCTTACTCGAACCGATCATCACATTTGAGATGTCATTTCGCTAGAGATTCAAAATAAAAGTAAGTCGATTAGAAAATGCAATTTATATTTTATGATAGTGGACGACAATCACCACCTGCCTCACGTGCTGGCAGGGGATCGAGCAACTCTCTCACTATTAATATCATTGCCTACTTCACTTCCATCCATACAAAGAACATTATTATTGACACTCACTTCAGAGCTAGCATTGCTGCTTGTTGTAAGTGGTGAATCTGATACACTGGCCGACCTGCTTCATGTGGGCCCAGATCTCACACTATACATGGACGATGTTGGAATGTTTATAATCAATGGCTATATATTACCTTCAACACATTGCCTTATATCCATATTACTCATAGCCATATCTAAAGACTTATTTGAGAGATTTATTCCGAAGACCGAGCTATCGGGAATTTCACCTCGCAGTAAGATGAAGTTTACAATATAATGTAAAATATGTACTATTTATAAAGAGAGGACAAAAGAGCAAAGAGAAAGCCATAAAAATGTTACCCGATCCAGTGTGTCTATGTGCCTCCTTAACGCTTTGGGTTGATAACTCTTCATGGAAATTAATTTGTTTTTGTAGGGTTGTTCTTTAGTAATTGCAAAAACTAAGAGATTATTTTTTTATGGAGTATCAATATGTTTTTTACCATCCAGCTAGTTGAAAGAGGCGTCATAGTAAGGGATCCCCAATTGTTTCAAACAACCCCTTTCTGACATTGTGTTTTTTTCACAAAAGGCGACTCTATACTCAGCACAACCATTTATTTTGAGAGACATTAAGAAAGTTGTTCTGTAGCTACTAATTGTGAAGTCCTTGCATCATGTAAATTATGCAAGGATTGTACATATCTGCAAAGTCAAAACGTCCATTGAGTTAGAAACTATAATTCAAATACTTCCAATTAAAAAAAATTGATATTAGTTTAATTAGATTCAAAGAATTTTTATTGATAATAAAATAATTTTCGTGGAAAGAATGAATAGAGTTTCCATTAGCAGAATTAAAAAGATATTAAATAAGTTACTTAGGGGCAAGCTGTTGCACATAACAAACTTGAAAATAGAAGTAGAACCAAACATTTCATAGTTGAAGTAGCAAGATAAAAAGGAATTTTCCTACAAGGTTATACAAAACACATCAATGAGAATTTGTCATACCTTGGAGTTCCATGCTTACCTGAAATAGCTCGAAACTATCGGGTAAGCTAAGAAATCTAAGCTAAGAAATTACAAAATTACACAGAAACGCACAAAAAAAAATGTTAAGTGAGGAATTTTATCAACATTTGGTATGCAAGTTAAAGTCAACTTACCTAACATTTGATACAATAGAGGGTAATATTTATTGGTTCCTCAACTTGAAAAAATGAGTGAACTCATCAAAATGCAGTAGCCTAAGAGAAAAAAATATGGAGCCATTGGAACAAATCAAAAAATTAAAAGGAAAAAATATTTTTGATATGTATGTTACAGTTTTTTGGGTAACAGAAAACATAAATCACATACCCTCTAAATTTTTTTCGAAAATCACAAGAAAAGCATAAAAGTAACAAATTAGAAGAAAACAAAAGGATTGGAGTGATAGAGACAGGGATAGTGGAAGGCATACATGTATAGGGTTCAATATGCAAAAAAAGGCATGCAAGAGTTAATTAGTTCATTTAAATCAGTGTTAAAAATGAATTTAACCATTAAAACCATATTCTACAAAAATAATTAGTGAGAAAAGAGAAAATATATGAGGATGAGAGAGACATTTTAAAATAACAATAACATCTGAAAATTGATATTCAAACAAATTATTAAAACCTACCTTCATTTCCTTATTAGATGTGTCATAATACCTACATGAAGCTTTACGATTGACATTACAGAGAAAACATCAGTCAAAAAGATAAAAAAAATTTGACATCGCACGATGTGAAAGTAAAACCTTAGCACTTGCTTACGTCATCTATTCAATATTACGTTCAAACTTTTAAAAATATTTTACATCACACAATGCGAAAGTAAAAATAAAAAAATAGCAAACTAATCCTCATAGAAATTAAGACTAATTAGCAGATACTTTTTTAATATAACTCAGTGATGGTTCCATGCTAAAACTGCTTTTACATCAAGTAAACCTCACCTTACATGACATTTATTAGATAAACAACAAACTGGATCAATACTAAGAAATTTATTTTCTGCAAAATCTAATAAAAAATATTATTTACATCATGGGTAGTACATGATAAAAATATTGTGGGGTTTATCTATCTACGAAGAAATCCAAATATACAACACAAAGGGAAAACATATATACAAGAAAAAAACATATTCCAAATATATAAATGAAAATACGAAATCTAAATATATTATAAAAAACAGTTACATCACTAAACATACAAATCAAAACTCAACAAAACCTCTTTTGTGCCTTAAACCCTAACATACCTGCAAAAAAAAGTAAAAAGTATTGACCTTAATAGCACACTACTATGAAAATCACGAGATAGAAAAAAATCATTACCACCTAAAAAACAGAAAAGAACATTGACCTTAAAAGAAACCTAGAGTTGAATGAGAAAAATACTACGAAACATAAAGATTTCAAAAGTGTCTCAATGTAAAGATTTGAAGCTTATAAAATATAATCAACATAAATACGTCCACTTAAAGTATATTTGACATATTAGTTGTGATAAAAATGAGTGAGACTCACCAAGACTGGCACATTCTTGAAGACAATATTCCTCACCTTACCATTCCCACTCACTGCACATTTCACATGGAAAAAAACAATTACATCTGACATTTCTTGGCACTACATTGCAATAATATAATCGTCACTACTTATTGAACTTCAAGTGGATCCAGATTTAGAAGAAATTGAATGGAACTTGCCCAGTTCAGGCATATACCACAAACTACTCGCACAAAAGTAGAAATAATAACAACACGAAGGGTAGTCTCTGTGAATTTTATAAAATCAATAAACATAAGATAAAGTGACTACAGTAAATTAGAAATTGCTAGAGGCATTAAAATATGAAAACAACAAAGAATATATTTTACGTATGCACTCACCCGGATGTCCTTGCTCCAAATATCAGGATTTTTGGCTTGAAAATTCACTCCCGGACAGGTATGTTGTCCATCGGTAGCACTCACTCTTTGCAAGGTTTTCAATACTAGATAGTAGCATCATTTGCAGCTCTCAAATCGTTAACAAAAATTCTAATTTTTAATACCTGAAGGAACCTGGTCATTGGTTGTTCTATGTTAGCGAGTCCCATTTAGATGCCAACGAATGGTAGTTCACTCGAGCCAGCGAATGTACAATGCCCATTTGGCAGTCAGTGAATGGTAGTTCACTCCACCAGCCCTTAATTTTTCATACTGTTAGCGAGTTCCATTAGTTGTTTGCTGTTAGTGAGTTCCATTTCAATGGAATTATATCATCTCCCAACCATCATTTTCATCAATTCACTACTATTTACATACTTGTGCATATCCCATTCTTACAATATTGACCTTCTATCATGTGTTTGCTTATAATATAGAACAAAATAACCGTAAATGAAGAAGAATATAACTAAGTGTTTATAAAACTATTAAGAAAATAACATTAAACACATTTAGAATTCAAAACATGACAATGTTGAATACATAATGTTAAAGTTTGCCAAACATTCAACATACTTGGAATGATAATACACATTGAGCTAAGTGATATTCAATATTCAATATCTTACCTACTCATTATATAAGTCTTAATTACAACTCCAATGTAAACAAATATGTATTCATTCAAACAAAAGAGTACATTTGAATGAATCTCGTGAATTCAATGAAGTTACGCATGCAAGAGTACATTTTAATCATTTCCAGATTATATAATAATGATCTAATTTGTATAAAATTAATCTAAACCTACATTGTAAACAAACTACAAGTACTAAATAAAAACTGAATAAGCACCCATGGACAACCCATTATTAAACAATCTCAAAGTCTAATTAACACACCAAGCTCCGTACATTGTAAGAATAAATATTATAAAATCAACATAAAACAATAGAAACTCAGTACAAAACATTATAAAATCAGTTTACATACTTTGTAGAAATCATCATAAACTCATTTCCCAAACTCAATACAAAATATTAAAGAACTAACCAACAAAACGAGATAAAGTATGTAGAGGTATGGAAAGTAACCAACTATTATGTTCTCAAATTCCTTCCAGAAATTTGAAATAATAAGTAATTGTGCATTCTTACCCTTCGTGTGCAACTGTGTGTATCCAAGCATTAAAATGTATCTTATTAAGAACAACAAAGATCGGTATCATATTTGTTTAAATAATAAAATAGACATAGAACAAAATCACCATGGAAGCACAAAATAGTCATTCAAAAATCACATCAAAGAAATGTCAATATACCAAATATACCCACTATAAAGAAGTCAAAGAAATGTCAAAATCATCAAGGTACTAAATTTTCCCAACCAACTAAAGTTAAACAAAACACAAAACAAACATAAAAAAAAAATAAGAACACTCCATCAAGTTAAAAAAAATTGAAAGACAATGAAACCAGTCCAAGTTAAAAAAAAATCCATTACTTGTGTTGGCCCAAAAGTGTCTTAACATACAGATGGAAGATTTTAAGCATTTGAAAACATGTAATATTCAGATTAGAGAGAAGATATAAACTTAGGCATTTCATCAAACGCGTAATATTCAGAAAAAACATATGGTAAATAAAATCGATTAGAGCTTACCTAAATAGAAATTAGACGTGGTAAATTTAAAAGCCTTGAGATAAAAAAAAGAATTTTCAAAAAAAACAAAACCCCAAATGCAACAAACTTATAACAAAGATGAAACCCAAATTAAAAAATATCCTACCGTGATGAAGAATGAGAGAGAGACCTTACGATTGTTGGGACAAAGGACTCGGTTTGCTAAGTGAGAGGACGTAAGGTTGTTGCCTTGGTCAACAGCAGGGTAAGGGATAGTGTGATAATGGAGAAAGGGTTGTGTTGCATTAAAATTAAAGTAGAAAGAACAAAAAAGGTATAGTGTGTGTTTTTATTGATTAGTGTAGGGATTGGATTATAGAAGGGTGGGAAGAAGAAGCGATGGAAGTCAAAAAGATGGCAAGTTAAAATTTAGAACCAGTTGAATTTTGGAAGATGAAAGGATACCAGGTAAACGACACTTTTATCCATGTTTTCTTGCCATTTGGATGATTTCGTGGATGGCCTAGAATTTGAGAGCCTTAAATGCTTTATAGCATTTTATAGTAGTATTTATATTGCTCATGTATATGATTCATTACATTTTTGTGCCTCTTAATTATTTTGTCCCCTAATTTCGAGTCCTAATTAAATCGAATAATTTGGGATACCCATTTTTATAGGCAACATGAATTTAATCTTAAGACTGGCCTAGATCATGTTTTCTCTAAAAAATTAATATTTATTTATTATTTTCTAATTTTAATTTAACTGGGCAATTAATTTAGAGGCATAAATTAAATTTTGATATCTGTGTTTTAATGTAATCTCCATGTTTTATATTAATTAAAAAAGTTATTTTTGTAATTTAAAATAGTGGGATCGTGTCATTTACTTTTATAAGATTGTTTGATTTTAATGATGATATTTTAGTTTTTGATTGGATTAAAATGTACTTGCTTAAAATATGGAAATCATTGACTGCATTTGGATATATGTGTTCTCTTTCACACACACACACTCTCGTTTGTGCTGTGACTAGGCATCACTTGTACTTTGGCATAGTTATTATCGCGACAGTTATTTTCAGGTTTTTGACAATAAGGCTTACATGTTTTAAAGTTGCCCAAACCGTAATTCTACAACTTTTACCCATAATCTATCTTTAAAAACACTCCTTCTTATATTCTCTTGACCTTCCACCAATCTTAGTATCTTAGAAGCTATTTCTAGGAGCTCTCGTCATCTTTTTAGTTGTTAATCGTCGTCTTAGTAAGTTTACCCTTCCTAGATTTTTTGATTTCTTCCTTTTTTATCCTTTAATATTAGACATTTGCTTATATTTTGATGATTTTTTGTCTTTGAATGGGAATTTTACTTGTCTTGAGATAATATTGATTCTTCTAGATGACTTTTTTCATGTGTATAGCTTTGTTTTACTCATTTTAGGATTTTTCTACTCTTGTGTCTATTATGTGTTAGAGTTTATGAGTGTTCGACACCTATCATTCATGAGACTCATTCTCATATTATTGGTATATTATCGTTAATTTATCTTATGATATTTCCATTTCTCATGGGATTGATGTCCTTCATTGTCTCCGTGTGTGTGATTTTCAAGCTATTTCCAAGGGTCCAAAATCTAGTGCACATGCCCCAACTTCCTCCACATGTTCAACCACTAATTTTTGAATTTTTACACGCTTCTTGGAAGAGTTCCTCACATATTGGTGGTGAACACATTAATCGACGTGAACTCTATTAGCATTGGCTGGTTTCCCTTTAGGATCTTGCAAAGGATTCACAAATTGATTTTTCACTTGCTCTTCGTATATCACTAGGACATCATCATTTGTAAAAGGTACATACATTATTTTTGAGCTTGCGTTTCGGGTCATTGGGCTTAGTAAGGCCAATATGGTTGCTCGTCATGACCTTTCTTATATCCAACAAGGTTGACTCTCGTTTTCATATTTCCCCTAGGTGACAATAAGGGAATTCCTTGTAACCAAAGCATCACTCCATGAACTATTGGACTGCCAACCCAAATGGCTGGTTATTCATTCATTATTATCTGGTTGTTATAAGCCAAAATTTATTTCACTATATCCCATACTCTTACTGGCTTCCATAAAAATTGTGCAAAACTTTCTTGTGTATAATTGCGTGGGTGGATTTTTATTCGCGTAGCATTTCATTGACGCAAATTTAGGTGAGTTAAAGTTTGGTTAAATCCTCCTTACAGTCGAGGTATCATTCACAGAACTTGGAAATATTTTCCATCCAATACTCATTGAAACCCTTCTTCACCCGAGTCAAATCAGTTGTTGTAATTATGGTCTATGTTATGAAGAACATGGAGGAAAATGCCTCGTCCATTTGGGACTAAGTAGAAACACTTCCAATGGGCAAGTCCCAATACCACCTATAAGTATTTTCCTTAAGGGATTTCAGAAATTCCTTTAACCTTAACGCGAGATCCCCTATGTGAATTCCTAGGTTTTAATGAATGGGGTCCCATGATCTCAATGGTTTCCTTTTCTATCATATTACAAAACCTCAATAGCACTATGTATCCAATCGAGGAAGGTATCGGGTAAACACTATCAATGAGAGGCAACCATTTATCATGCTCGAAGGGGAGTGCAGCCGTGAACTTAGCAACTTGGGTCGTTAAGAATTTATACGTATTTTCGAGAGTAAAAAAACAAACTAGGGGTGGTGGTATGGTGGCGATCGCCTCACTAGGACAATAGATAAAGGAAGGTAATGGTTGTCTCGCATCCGGTGTTGATCTATTTTGTTGCCCACAAGTGGGTTGATGTTGAGTGTCGGGAGGTTTGGCGTCTTTTCTGAGGGCGACGTTGGAATTTGGGTGTCGTCTTGGGCTACTTTTTGATTCTACAATGACAAGGTTGTGGTGTCACGGATCAAGGAAAAATTTCCTCCTTGAGATAATAAGTTTCGCAATAACACTTCCATTAGTGGGATAAGGATGGTTGGTAATGTCATGGTCGGAACTAATGTCGCCGCCGACTCTTGATTGCTCATCGTGGAAAATGTGGCATTAAGGTTTTGTAGGATGATGGTTGGGTTTTGAAAGTTGTTGGAAGTGGGGAGTTTTCAACACCAATATGGCCAGAGAAAGTAAACATTATAGGGGGGGGTTGAAGTTGATGGAACAACAATGTCCTCAGACGACCCCTCCATTGTAACGAGAATACTTCCTCACCAAAGTCACTTTTGTAGGAGGGTTGTTCATTTTCATCTGGGGTTTGGGAGTTTTTCCCTCAAGGACCGAGGTGTAACCTATGTAGAAGTGGTCTTGAGCATAGGAACATGTGTAATAAATAACATAAATTAGGAAAATATGCAAGCAATAATTAGTGAAAAGTAATAACGGGTCTCAAGTGTGCGATGGTATGGGGGATGATATAGTAAGAATCATTTTTAGAAATCAAAACTCATGTAATAACCCTCTCTTTTGAGAACCAATTTTATATTTATTTACTATATGTAGTAATTAATTATAAAATGATGGATGTTGAGTAAATATTAATTTAATATGAAAAAGGTTAATATTTACTGAAATGTTGTATGATTTCCTGATGAGTGGGTAAAAATATCCATGTGGTAATTTATAGTGTCATAAGATATAAAATGACATTTTAGTTTAATATGAAACCGGAACATAAAATGAGTTATAAAATTTCCAAATGATAATTTGGATAGTGCAGTTAGTCCCGGTAGGTACGAGACGGTCAAAATAAGTGCCATATTGCATTTTGGTATTTCAGGCACTTTTGACTGCTTATAGCTTATATGTGTAGTTGCGATTTATTATATCGCGTATTAGTTATTAAAGTTGAGCTTTTTAGACGTAAGCCACATTTAAGTCCCCTATCCAACTTTTATTCTTCCATTACACACAATTGAGCCTTAGAGAGAAAGAGAGAGGAAGAGAACTTTGGGAGAAATTGAGAGATTTGAAGATTCAAGCATGGATCATTGCCTACAACAAATCAAATCGGCATTTGCATGATCAAGGCAAGTTATCTACTTGCTATTATATGATTTAAGGAGAGTAATTAGTATTGATATTGGTGAATTTTTATGAATTATCATTTTAGGGTTTTATTAGATTAATTGGGTATTTACCCTTGGAAATTGATTTGGATGATAAATATTGTAAATAATGGTAGTTGGGTGGATTTATGGAGTATTAGTTCCATTAAATGATTTTGGTTTGGTTGATTTTGGGTTTAGGAAGAAATTTGGAGTTTAAAACTCCATAACCAAAACTAGGAATTTCGGTAGATTCGAATCGATTCGGCCTGGCCGAATCGATTCGTTGAGAGACAGTTTGCAAGCTTGGGTCATCCAAATCGGTTTGGCTCGTTTAAATCGATTCGGAAATTATGCAGAAAGTCATTTTTCCTGACCGAATCGATTTGTCTAGTCCGAATCGATTCGCTTCTCTTAACCCAAATCGATTTGGCTAGGCCGAATTGATTCGGAAACCCTGTATTTTTCCTTTTTGTTTTCCTTTTCTAATTTTGACCAAATTTTTTTAGGATTAGGACCTAGGAACCTTCTTGAAATAAGTAAACTTAGAGTCCTAGAGTAGTAATTGAGTTTGGTCGCCACCCTAGACTAGAATGGGGTCATATGGGGTGTATTCCGGGGAGGTTTAAAGTGTTGTTAAGGCATTACTTATTTTAATTCAAGCTTTTTGAAGTTTGGAAGTTAAATGCCCATATTTGGAGACTTAGGGGCTTATTGCAATCCTACGAACTTTGGGAATTGCAGGATCATAATGTCTATTTGGAGATTTAGTTGGGACTTGTAAATTGAGGAATGTTAATGTCAATATTCGATGGAAATTAGGTTCGTATAAAATGAACCCAAATGGCTTAAAGATGATAGTTTCCACTAAAGTGAACCCAAATGTGTTTAAAGATGATAGGTTCAAATAAAATGAACGCCGTTGTTTAATGATGTTAAGTTCGAATAAAAAGAACCAATCATATGGATAATGGAAATGGAAATTGGTAATGAATATTAAATATGATGATGAGATTAAAAATGTAAATGTTAATTTACTGCTACACACCTCTCTAAATGGAATCATAAGGGAAGTTCGCGCGCATGGTGATGCCCCCTGGCTAATGAATGGAGGGTGGATATAGTTCTAGGCCATGTGAGTGTTTGTTATATATATATTTTCAGCGATGGGTAGGAGATTTTGGGTGTGGTCTTGACTATCCCGCAGGCACATGGCCACCTCCTGACATCTTGCATTGTAGGATCCCAGGTTGTCTGATGATAGGCCATGGAAGATGATGGTCATTTAGGGGCGCGCACAGTGGGGAAACCCGGACGGGCGGTCTTATAATCTTTATATGTATATGAATATAATTATATTTTTATCAAGTGGGACTTGATGGTTGTTAAACGCCACAATGATCGTATGATAAATGCCACAAAGAGCATGGATACGTGCCATAAAGAGCACGGGATTGAGATTTATATGCCATAAAGAGCACTTGATATTAATGGTATTCCTATTAAGGAATGGAAAGATGAAATGGTAAGATAATTAACTATGGAAGTTAATAAATGGTTTTATTCCTATTAAGGAATATAAATGAAAATGGAAAATTTATAAATGAGGAAAGGTTTCAAATTTAATTTTTACTTTTCTTTCTTTTGTGTAAATGCCATTTCATTTCATCATTTAGTTAAATTTTAATGTAAGTTTATCATCCTTATCATTCATGCATAATTGTTCATTGCTATCAGGCTTTTTGTTTCTTTTGGTGATCATATAGAACCCGACCCTAACCGGTTTACTTTCCTTGTTGCATATATGATTGTATCTGCTCAGTTGCTCCCCCGCAAGGACGCCCGTCTTGATGTTCCCATTCCTTTGCTTTCGATGAGCTGTAAGATTTTGTGGGTTATTACAGGATATTGTATTATGCGCTTTCATCTTCGTGTTCTAGATATGATCGGGTCTTATATTCGGGCGTGTGGCCCAAACTTTTGTATTTGATTAATGAATGTATTATGTAAGATATTTAAATTATTGTACTTCGTTGTATGTTGTTGTGGATCGACAGCCTATTCGGTCCTTTTATATACATTCGCCTCAGTTGTATTATATATATTCTTGTGGAATTCCACTTGCTTATAAGATGGGGTTGTTTTAATTTAAATTTCTTAACTGCATTTTAAATTTCTAAAGTTTTTGGCAACCCGTTTTATGATTTATTGGGTGGTTTTCCCGTATACTCAGTTTATATTTTGTGATGCTGAGGATGATATCCATCCATGATTCCTGTTACATTTGGGTATCGGGCTGGCCACCTCTTATCTCGGATCGCGGGTTGTCACAGATGTTATCAGAGCATCAGGTTCTAGAGTCTTTAGGATCTATGTGGATTTGTCACGTTCTACTATAGCGTTCTTTGATATAGAGCCTAATGTTAGGACTGTGTAGTTGTCGATGTTTACGATCTTCTGCAAGATAGATAGTTTCAAGTAGCATTTTAAATCTATTGTTTCTTCATCTCGGATGCCGCCAAGAGAGGTCGCCTTGCGAGACGTTATAGGGTTGTAGAAGAGGAGGTAGATTCTCCACCTTCACCACAAGGGACCGTAAAGCTGCAGATGTAGCAAACATAGTATCTCAAGCGGTTAACGTCGCCATAACTGTAGTGGTCCAACAATTTGCCACAGGCTCAACAATGGTCTTATGATGTTCAAGCTCCTACGGGACTTACTCCGTGGGAAAGCGTTTGGGAGTCCTTTCTAAAGGGCAATTCCCCGGAATTCAAGGGAGGCACATATGTTATTATAGCCAACCGCATGGAAAGAGAAAAGACAATGCCACCTTCGAATGATAGAATGTAGAGAGGAGAGAAATAAGACCTTGCCACTTTTAAGCTAGTCGGATCTATGTTATACTGGTTGGAAACAATAACCACGCCAGAGAAGAGGGACACAATGACTATCGCTGAGTTTTGGGATTTTCTCAATCGTGAGTATGTTCCTCCCGCAGTTCATTGGGAGATGAGAAGGAAGCTCCAGGATGTTATGCAAGGAGAGAGATCTGTGGCGGAACATGAAGTGGAGTTCACCCGCTTGGTGAGATTTATACCGGATTAGGTGACTCTGGAAGATAGGAAGATCTCAATGTTTATGTGAGGTCTAAACTAGAGAATCCGACAACAATTGCTGGGTAATCGAGCTTTACAAACTTTTGGTGAAGTTATGAATGCAGCATTGCTCCATTGCCATGAGCATCGGTTATATACACTGGGTAGAAAGAAAGCTACTGTCTTGGGGCAAGTAGGAAAGCCTGGAGGGTATGGGATTTGAGGAGGATCATTTCCCTCATCACAATCTTCGGGTAGTAAGCATAAAAAGAGGGACCCTTAACAAGGGGTTTCGTCTAAGAGATAACATTTTGGAGGGTTTATTGCGAGTGGCAATAACATTAGGCACAGTAATGGTGATTTGCAATATGTAGGTCGGGGTGGTCATGGAGGTAAAGACCCTTTGGGCCAAGGCATTACCCAGTTTAGAAATAACGGGGATCGAGGTCGAGAGGATATGAAGGGACAGTGCTTCCTATGTGGGGAGGCAGGTCATTTAGGTGGAGTGTCCTCGATGGGTTGGGGGTCAGTTTCCTAGGACTCCGTAAAAGCCATACATTCAGTTTCTACCTCAGGTACCTGATCTGGTTATTCCTATGCAGCAGGGACAATTACTGTATGGGAGAGTTTATCAAATTTGGTAGGCTATACTTCCTCTAGTTTCGTTAGCACCGCCCGCTATTAAGGGTAAGTTTTTTTTTAATTTCGGAGGTAGTTGAGTTATGTGTTATTCGGTGCGGGTGTTACGTGCTCATTTGTTTTATGAGCTCCTCTCAGGCTACAGATTTGATAAAGTTTGCTAAGAGTAATTTATCTAGCGTTGAGTTTTCTTCGAGTGATGGTTCGCTCAATTCCTTGTTTGTAAACATATAGGGATTTCTTGTGGTACTTTCTGCTTTAAGGTTGATTTACTCTTCCCTAACATGGTCGGGTATAATGTGATTTGTATGCCTTATCCCCACGACCGACAAAGTTGAGTAGTAGCGTATAGGAGGGGTTCCATGTTTGGATTCCGCTTTTGCGGGATGCTCCACGCGTGAACCTCAATGACGTTGGAAGTGGAGAGATGTTGTTCTTTCTTCTGTTAGTTAATTTCCTTTTATTTTAGTTTATTTTTGTTAGTTAAGAGATGAGTGGAAAGGTTTAGCCGAGAATCACGTAGAAGAGTGATTAGTGGCTATTAAAGTGCAAAATAGAAGCATTGTATACAGTTCTCTCCTCTTAACGATGTGAGGGAGACTAGGATGCGAAGTCGAGTAAAGACTTCGGGTTAAGCCTTGATAAGAAGGCTATTTAAAAAGGTACCTATATTATGGGATATATAATTATAGGGCTTTATTTTGGATTTGTTTAATTTGTTAAGTCTTCAGGTATTTATATGTTAATGTATATAAGTAGAATCTTTTCGGTCATAAACATGTGTCTTAGACCTGTATACCTTGATGATTGACAACGCGAGGTAGTAGTGTAACGGGAGGGTTCCTTATTTGGATTTCACTTCGGCGAGACATCATATGCACGAAACTGAGAAAATATCGGGAGTTGAGAAGGGTCTTGGGCACTAGGGATATACTTAGTATTAGGTGCATACGACTTAGATAGGGTATAGTATAGGTAGGTAGACTTTAGGATTGTTTGGAAATAGGGCCTTTAGTATGTGACATTAGTTTAGGAGGTCTGTTGGGAGTTGACCATGAATAAGTCGTGTGTTAACTCTAAGAGGGATTTGGTTCCCTGATAATGAGAAGTGGGAGGATTTCGAGATGTTTGGTAGTTAAGACCGAAGGAGATGAGGCCTCTCGTAGTAGAGTGTTAAGGAGGTAACGAAAAGGGTGAATTGACTCGCACCCCTGATCCATGTTGTTAAGCTCAAGGGTGGATTCAATTGACAAACCTCTGCTAGGATTGGGAGTAATAATATTGGAGTATAGACCTAATGTTTATGCTCCTCATAAGCTAAAACTTGTGAGAAGTATTATCCCATGCTTGAATTAATATTCAGCGTGGGGGTGACCGCTGTGTAGGAAAGGGAAGTGCTACTTCCTGGGTAGAATTTAATCCTTTGTGCGAGAAACATTTTTGTTGCAAGATGTCGTAGGAGTGACAAGGGTGGTTAAAGCCACATACGTAAGTTGTTGATTGAGGGAACAAAACCCTTCTCTATTGTTTTTGGAGGGAGGGGTGCGTTTCCATAAGAGAATCTTTGTCCCGAATGAGAAGGACTTTAGAAGGGCAGATATGGAGAAATCTTGTGGTTCTAGGGTTGCGTTACACCCGGGTAACGACATACTATGTCATGTTATGCGCCTCCAGTAGTAGTGGTCGGGCATGACGAGGTTGTTGGACTGCATGGGGTGCCTTTGATTTTAGTTTCCGAGTGAGACAATATTTTCATTTCCCACTTGTGGCAGGTTTCCAAGAATCCATGGAAAACGAATGGAGGTTAAGCACACCTTATCATCCTCAAACAGATGTCCAGACCAAAAGGGTAAACCATATTGTAACACCCCGCCCGCCCGGGGAGAGCGAATGGAGTGCTAATGCGATAAAATTAAAATAAATCCACAAATAACAAGGTATAAAGCATCTAAATAAACCCACAATAATATAAATCCACTAATCTCAATCTCTTCAATTACAACATGTCTCTCGAATTAAAATTACAATAACTAACTCGAAAATAAAATACAAATCTCGAAAGCTCTATACATCAAAATAATAAAAATCTTTCCCAAACAATCCTCGCTAAAATTAATCTCCATAGCGCCCCAAAATACGCGCTAACCTGCCACTAAAAGAAAATATGGGGAAGTACACAATACGACAGAAATTATGCTCAACAAATATGGATTAGCAACGAATAAAACGTAACAACACGAGTACGAATATTCAAATCAAAATGAAAATCTCAAAGCATTTATCAATATAATTTCTCAACAACACTTTAACCGGGTCACCAGGCCTCACCACATCCGTATATGCTTTATCAAGCCATAGCCCGGGAAATAGGAATTTTGGCGGGTGCCCAACATCCGTGCCATATTAAAATCTCATGACAACGTGCTCAACAACATGAATCATACCACACGAATCAAATTAATTTCAATAATTTTTTTTCCAGATTTCAATGAATTTATCAATTCAAATATGAGTTCAATAATCGCCAGAATTCAAAGAGAATTACACTCGTGAGATTTAAGGAGCATATTGTGTAAAACCCCATACCTCAAACCATGATGAGAAACCAACGATCACATCCTCAAGATCAACACAAAAGATCTACAAAAGCTCTTCCAAGAACCTCCAACAAAATAGCCCCAAGAACACCTCTAATCTAATGTTGGAACTCATAAATCTCAAGAGCCAATGTGTACATAAAAAGAAGAGGAATATAAAATTTTTTTGCTGCCAAAATTTGTCCCAAAAGTATGTTAAAAGGGTTTCCCATGACTTCCTTTTATAATGCAAAGAAATGAAGAGTTCGAATCCAAAAGACTCCTTTAAATAAGGCAAAGAAATGAAGAGTTGGAAGTCAAAACATCTCTTGAAAATTACTTAATATTTGCCGACTTAGAATTCCAAGAGTTAAAAACATTTTAAAATCCGTTTTAACTCCGTTTTCGAAACCGTTTGAAATTCTCGCCTTTAAAAATAGTAACCAACATATTTGAGCAATAAAAATAATTTTATCAAAAACTTTATTTTCCTCCATTTTCCAGAAATTAATTAAAATAGCCCAAAATTTTTGCCGGTTATTACACTTCCCCACTAACAATGGAATTTCGCCCTCGAAATTCGTCGATTGCCTAACTCTCAAAATCAGGCCAACAATCTCCAAAAATAATCTCGTCTCCAAAAATAATTCCTCACCTCTAATCTTGAAACCAATCACGAATATCACCTCAAATTTTCTATCTCCAAAAATTGCTAACCACGTAATGAACCCAAAACCCAAGCCCCGAGGGTTGCCGTATACCTAAGCTCTGATACCATTTGTAACACCCCGCCCACCCGGGGAGAGCGAACGGAGTGCTAATGCGATAAAATTAAACTAAATCCACAAATAACAAGGTATAGAGCATCTAAATAAACCCACAATAATATAAATCCACTAATCTCAATCTCTTCAATTACAACATGTCTCTCGAATTAAAATTACAAAAACTAACTCGAAAATAAAATACAAATCTCCAAAGCTCTATACATCAAAATAATACAAATCTTTCCCTAACAATCCTCGCTAAAATAGATTACCATAGCGCCCCAAAATCCGCGCTAACCTGCCACTAAAAGAAAATATGGGGAAGTACACAATACGACAGAAATTATGCTCAACAAATATGGATTAGCAACGAATAAAATGTAACAACAGGAGTAAGAATATTCAAATAAAAATGCAAATCTCAAAGCATTTATCAAAATAATTTCTCAACAACACTTTAATCGGGTCACCAGGCCTCACCACATCCGTATATGCTTTATCAAGCCATAGCCCGGGAAACAGGAATTTTGGCGGGTGCCCAACATCCGTGCCATATTAAAATCCCATGACAACGTGCTCAACAACATGAATCACACCACCCGAATCAAATTAATTTCAACAATTATTTTCCAGATTTCAATGAATTTATCAATTGAAATATGAGTTCAATAATCGCCAGAATTCAAAGAGAATTACACTCGCGAGATTTAAGGAGCATATTGTGTAAAACCCCATACCTCAAACCATGATGAGAAACCAACGATCACATCCTCAAGATCAACACAAAAGATCTACAAAAGCTCTTCCAAGAACCTCCAACAAAATAGCCCCAAGAACACCTCTAATCTAATGTTGGAACTCATAAATCTCAAGGGACAATGTGTATATAAAAAGAAGAGGAATATAAAATATATTTTCTGCCGAAATTTCTGCCAAAAGTATGTTAAAAGGGTTTCCCACGACTTCCATTTATAATGCACAGAAATGAAGAGTTGGAATCCAAAAGACTCCTTTAAATAAGGCAAAGAAATGAAGAGTTGGAAGTCAAAACATCTCTTGAAAATTACTTAATGTTCGCCGACTTAGAATTCCAAGAGTTAAAAACATTTTAAAATCCGTTTTAACTCCGTTTTCGAAACCGTTTGAAATTATCTCCTTTAAAAATAATAACCAACATATTTGAGCAATAAAAATAATTTTATCAAAAACTTTATTTTCCTCCATTTTCCAGAAATTAATTAAAATAGCCCAAAATATCCGCCGGTTATTACACTTCCCCACTAACAATGGAATTTCGCCCTTGAAATTCGTCGATTGCCTAACTCTCAAAATCAGGCCAACAATCTCCAAAAATAATATCGTCTCCAAAAATAATTCCTCACCTCTAATCTCGAAACCAATCACGAATATCACTTAAAATTTTCTATCTCCAAAAATTGCTAACCACGTAATGAACCCAAAACCCAAGCCCCGAGGGTTGCCGTATACCTAAGCTCTGATACCATTTGTAACACCCCGCCTGCCCGGGGAGATCGAACGGAGTGCTAATGCGATATAATTAAACTAAATCGACAAATAACAAGGTATTGAGCATCTAAATAAACCCACAATAATATAAATCCACTAATCTCAATCTCTTCAATTACAACATGTCTCTCGAATTAAAATTACAATAACTAACTCGAAAATAAAATACAAATCTCCAAAGCTCTATATATCAAAATAACACAAATCTTTCCCAAACAATCCTCTCTAAAATCAATTTCCATAGGGCCCCAAAATCCGCGCTAACCTGCCACTAAAAGAAAATATGGGGAAGTACACACTACGACAGAAATTATGCTCAACAAATATGGATTAGCAACGAATAAAACGTAACAACACGAGTACGAATATTCAAATCAAAATGCAAATCTCAAAGCATTTATCAATATAATTTCTCAACAACACTTTAACCGGGTCACCAGGCCTCACCACATCCGTATATGCTTTATCAAGCCATAGCCCGGGAAACAAGAATTTCAGCGGGTGCCCAACATCCGTGCCATATTAAAATCTCATGACAACGTGCTCAACAACATGAATCATACCACACGAATCAAATTAATTTCAACAAATATTTTCCAGATTTCAATGAATTTATCAATTCAAATATGAGTTCAATAATCGCCAGAATTCAAAGAGAATGACAGTTGCGAGATTTAAGGAGCATATTGTGTAAAACCCCATACCTCAAACCATGATGAGAAACCAACGATCACATCCTCAAGATCAACACAAAAGATCTACAAAAGCTCTTCCAAGAATCTCCAACAAAATAGCCCCAAGAACACCTCTAATCTAATGTTGGAACTCATAAATCTCAAGGGACAATGTGTATATAAAAAGAAGAGGAATATAAAATATATTTGCTGCCAAAATTTGTGCCAAAAGTATGTTAAAAGGGTTTCCCACGACTTCCTTTTATAATGCAAAGAAATGGAGAGTTGGAATCCAAAAGACTCCTTTAAATAAGGCAAAGAAATGAAGAGTTGGAAGTCTAAACATCTCTTGAAAATTACTTAATGTTCGCCGACTTAGAATTCCAAGAGTTAAAAACATTTTAAAATCCGTTTTAACTCCGTTTTCGAAACCGTTTGAAATTCTTGCCTTTAAAAATAATAACCAACATATTTGAGCAATAAAAATAATTTTATCAAAAAATTTATTTTCCTCCATTTTCCAGAAATTAATTAAAATAACCCAAAATTTGCGCCGGTTATTACACATATATTGGGTGATATATTCCTTATGTCTGTGCCTGACTTCAAGAGTAGTTGGTAATAGTGTCTTCCATCAGTTGAATGGGCTTAAAAATGATTCGTATCGATTCACTATCGGTATGGCACTTTAAAAAGCCTTGTATGGTAAGCCTTGTGGATCTCCCGCTTGTTGGTTAGTGGTGCGAGATGATAAGTCTCCCGATCCTGGAATGATCCGGGATACTTCTTTGAAAATTGAGCTCATTCAAAATCGCATTCACATAACCAAGATAGACAAAATAGCTATGTCGATGCGGGGAGAAGGTATATGTAGATGGAGGTTGGGGACCAAGTGTTGGTGCGAGTGTCGCCTATTAAGGGCATTAAGCGTTTTGGCAAGAAGGGGAAACTTGTGCCACGTTATGTTGGACCTTTCTTATAAATGTTAAGGTGGGTCCGATAGCCTATTAACTTGATTTACCGAAACAACTGCCGCAAATTCATGACGTGCTCCATATCTCCTCTGTAAAGTAGTACAAGAGATGTGATGGTGCCCTTAGGCACATTCCTATCGAAGTAGATGCAACTTGATGGTTCTTATTAGATGTAGTCGGTTGATATTTTAGAGCGTGGATAGCGGCGATTAATATCGCAGGTAGTACTTTTAGTTATGGTGTAATGTAATCACCATAGTGTCGAGGAATCGACATGGGATCGCGAGGATGGCATGCGATAAAATTATCCGCATTTCTTCTTGTGTGGTATGCCTGAATTTTGGGGGCAAAATTCCTTCATAAGGGGGGGGAGTATGTAATAACCCTCTCTTTTGAGAGCCTATTTTATATTTATTTACTATATGTAGTAATTAATTATAAAATTATGGATGTTGAGTAAATATTAATTTAATATGAAAAAGGTTAATATTTACTGAAATGTTGTATGATTTCCTGATGAGTGGGTAAAAAATCCATGTGGTAATTTATAGTGTCATAAGATAAAAAATGAAAATTTAGTTTAATATGAAACCGGAACTTAAAATGAGTTATAAAATTTCCAAATGATAATTTGGATAGTGCAATTAGTCCCGGTAGGTACGAGACAGTCAAAATAATTGCCATATTGCATTTTGGTATTTCGGGCACTTTTGACTGGTTATAGCTTAAATGTGTAGTTGCGATTTATTATATCACATATTAGTCTTTAAAGTTGAACTTTTTAGACATAAGCCACGTTTAAGTCCCCTATCCTATTTTTATTCTTCCATTACACACAATTGAGCCTTAGAGAGAAAGAGAGAGGAAGAGAACTTTGGGAATAATTGAGAGATTTGGAGATTCAAGCTTGGATCATTACCTAAAACAAATCAAATATGCATTTTCATTTGCTTAATCAAGGAAAGTTATCTACTTGATATTGTATGATTTAAGGAGAGTCATTAGTATTGATATTGGTGAATTGTTCTGAATTATCATTTTAGGGTTTTGTTAGATTAATTGGGTATTTACCCTTGGAAATTGATTTGGATGATAAATATTGTAAATAATGGTAGTTGGGTTGATTTATGGAGTTTTAGTTCCATTAAATGATTTTGGTTTGGTTGATTTTTTGTTTAGGAAGAAATTTGGAGTTTAAAACTCCATAACCGAATCGATTCGATTCGGCCTGGCCGAATCGATTCGCTGAGAGATAGTTTGAAAGCCTGGGTCATTCGAATCGATTCGACAATTATGCAGAAAGTCATTTTTCCTGACCGAATCGATTCGGCTAGTCCGAATCGATTCGCTTCTCTTAAACCAAATCGATTCGGCTAGGCCGAATCGATTCGGAAACCTTGTATTTTTCCTTTTTGTTTTCCTTTTCTAATTTTGACCAAGTTTTTTTAGGATTAGGACCTAGGAAACTTCTTGAAAGAAGTAAACTTAGAGTCCTAGAGTTGTAATTGAGTTTGGTCGCCACCCTAGACTAGAATGGGGTCATATGGGATGTATTCCGGGGAGGTTTAAAGTGATGTTAAGGTATTAATTATTTTAATTCAAACTTTTTTAAGTTTTGAAATTAAATGCCCATATTTGTAGACTTAGGGGCTTATTGGAATCCTACGAACTTTGGGAATTGCAGGATCATAATTTCTATTTCGAGTTTTACTCGGGACTCGTAAATTGAGGAATGTTAATGTCAATGTTCGATGGAAATTAGGTTCGCATAAAATGAACCCAAATGGCTTAAAGATGATTGTTTCCACTAAAGTGAACCCAAATGTGTTTAAAGATGATAGGTTCAAATAAAATGAACCCCGTTGTTTAATGATGTTAAGTTCGAATAAAAAGAACCAATCACATGGATAATGGAAATGGAAATTGGTAATGAATATTGAATGTGATGATGAGATTAAAAATGTAAATGTTAATTTACTGCTATACACCTCTCTAAATGACATCACAAGGGAAGTTCGCGCGCATGGTGATAACCCCTAGCTAATGAATGCATGGTGGATATAGTCCTAGGCCATGTGAGCGTTTGTTATATATATGCTTTCTGCGATGGGTAGGAGATTTTGAGTGTGGTCTTGACTATCCCGTAGGCACATGGCCACTTCCCGACGTCTTGCGTTGTAGGATCCCATGTTGTCTTATGATAGGCCCTGGAAGATGATGGTCATTTAGGGGCGTGCACAGTGGGGAAACCTGGATGGGCGGTCTTAGAATCGTTATATGTATATGAATATAACAATATTTTTATCAAGTGGGACTTGATGGTTGTTAAACGCCACAAAGATCGTATGATAAATGCCACAAAGAGCATGGATACGTGCTGTAAAGAGCACGAGATTGAGATTTATATGCCATAAAGAGCACTTGATATTAATGGTATTCCTATTAAGGAATGGAAAGATGAAATGGTAAGATAATTAACTATGGAAGTTAATAAATGGTTTTATTCCTATTTAGGAATATAAAAGAAAATGGAAATTTTATAAATGAGGAAAGGTTTCAAATTTAAGTTTTACTTTTCTTTCTTTTTATGTAAATGCCATTTCATTTCATCATTTAGTTAAATTGTAATGTAATTTTATCATCCTTATCATTCATGCATAACTGTTCATTTCTATCATGCTTTCTGTTTCTTCTGGTGATCATATAGAACCCGGCCCTGATCGGTTTACTTTCGTTGTTTCATATATGATTGTATCCACTCAAGTGCTCCCGCGCAAGGACGTCCGTCTTGATGTTCCCATTCCTTTGCTTTCCAGGAGCTGTAAGATTTTACGGGTTATTACAGGATATTGTATTAGACGCTTTCATCTTCGTGTTCTAGATGTTACCGGGTCTTATATTCAGTCGTGTGGCCCAAACTTTTGTATTTGATTAATGAATGTATTATGTACGATATTTAAATTGTTGTACTTCGTTGTATGTGGTTGTAGATCGACAGCCTATTCGGTCCTTTTGTATACATTCGTCTTAGTTGTATTATATATATTCTTGTGGAATTCCACTTTCTTATCAGATGGAGGTTTTTTAATTTAAATTCCTTAACTGCATTTTAAATTTCTAAACTTTTTGGCAACCCGTTTTCTGATTTTTTGGGTGGTCTTCCAGTATACTCACTTTATATTTTGTGATGCTGAGGATGATATCCATCCATGATTCCTGTTACATTTGGGTATCGGGGTGGCCACCCCTTATCTCGGATCACGGGTTATCACAACTCAAAGAGAGAACCACAAGTACCAATAATTTCCCACATACTGATTATGGAAGTTTTTGTCTTTTTTTGTGAAAGTAATTATTAAGATATTTTATAAAGGTGATAAAAAGAATTTTTGGGGTGTGAGGCTTTCAAGGCTAATGCTATAAAGTGATAATGAGTAGTCTATAAATTGAGTAAATGTGTGTGTAGGGGGGGGGGGGGGGGGGAGGGGATATTAGAGTGTCTTCATATAGTGATTTTTGAAATAATCTTAACCCTTGATCTTGGACTCTGGATGTCTGTTGTATGGAATTTATAAGGTGTGGACTATTTGTAGATAATATTAATTTAGTCGATGAGACTAAGACGGGGATTATTGCAAGATTGAAATTAGGGAGAGAGTCTCTAGAAGGAAGAGGATTTAAAATAGGCAGAATTAAAACAAAATATGTGGAGTTCAAATTTAATAATATGAGGACAAATTGGGATGTGGTTAAACTGGAGGGTCAAGGGATACTATAATTGATCATTTTCATTATTTAGGATCGATTATTAAAAGATGGAGATACCTATAATAAAGATGGAGATATTAGTGATGATGTTACTGATATGATTAAAGTACAGTGGGTTAAGTGGATAAGTGAGACCGACATATTGTGTGTTAGGTGTATACCTTTGAAGTTAAATGGAAAATTTTATCGGACAATGTACTACCCCGTAAATTTACGTAGTCGAGATTTAATTAATTCAGAAATTAATTGAGGAAAGTACATTTCTTTAAATTATGCGAGCGAAGTAATTTAATGTGATTTAATAATAACTTTGATTATTGAATATTGATCAAGAGATAGATACGAATTAATATCATGAAATGAAATTTACTAATTTCTAATAGTAAAGAGTTATTATTATCAAATTACATCATAGCGAGTGATATGGGTGTAATAGAATTATCTCATCGGGAGTCGTGTGTAGACCATTTAGAAGTGAGAAATGAGAAATATATCTTAAGTAACTCGGATGATAATTTAGAGGTCACTAGTGAGGTCGGAAGGGTCAAAATAGTATACCCGGGGATGTCAATTGAGTCACGGGGCAATTTTAGAATAAAACGGGACAATAGGAGGGTGTTTTGGTCATTTTATATTAAGGAGTTAGGAGGCCTACGAATTTACAAACTCTATAGTAGCTTACAAGGGTTGGAGACTAGAGCTTAGAGGTGAGAAAACTCAGAGTAGCCATTATAGATGGAAAGGAGAGAGTTCTTGAAGATTCTTAGGAGAATTCTTGGAGCTTTCATCATATTCTTGAAGATAAACAACCTAGGAAGGAGGATTGATGGAGAATACAATCAACCCAACACCTAAGCCATGAAATCAGACCCTAACAACAGAAGACAAGTTGTTTATTGCAATATTTATGAAGTTATAATACCCATGTGTAGGGTATTAAGAATTTTTTTTTTCTTAAATCAATATTCTTGGGAGAAAAAAAAATATTTTTATACATGTTGTCATATGATCTGCATGCAGAACGATTTAACATGTGTAAAGGATCAATAATCAGAGGGGAGTTGATCATTAATATGAATTAAATATGGGTTTTGATGAATATTAGAGGAAGAACATGAAAACCTAAGATTTGTTTTTAGGATTAGAGGTTTTAATCCATTCTTGAATAATTGTAACATTTTTATGCAAAGTTTACGTTGGAAATTGTCCTTGTACATGCGGGAAGGGCTCGGGAGGATTAGTTTAGAGTTTAGTTGGAGAAAATGGAAAATTAAGGTGTGTTAATGGTGGAAAATTCACCTTCTATAACTGTAGAAAAGAGTTGCAAAAAATGAACCGATCCGATCCAAAGAGGTGCGATTCAGTTCAGTCGTCATAGAATCGGTTCAATTCCCTAAATTTAATAGGAAATTTCCTTTTTGTGCCTAGTGTTCCAAAAACAATGTTGTGGAGACCTTTAGGACTTCGAAAAAAAATATAATCCAAGATTTATTAAATTATGGTAGGCCTATTATGGAGGTATGAAGTAGTCTTATGGGGAGGCTTAAGACGAGAATGAATTCGATATGAATGACATTGTAATTAATCTAAGAGACGAATAATGAATTACGAGAATTTAATGAATAGATGTATCGATCAGTAGGGTAAGTTAGAATTATCTACTAAATTTAGAAAAGGGGGTAACTAGGACCCTTAGAGTTGTGTGAAAACTCATATAAATACGATAGCATGATAATTCATAAAATAAAACGTACGGTAGGTATTAGAGAGAAATATACTACGCACCAATGTGAATAATTAGGTTTTGTGAATACCTATAGTATAAGTACTTAGGTTGTATAAATACCTAACGAATATTAATAGTATTGGGGTCGACGGTTATCTGGACCAATACTTGAAAGTCTAAATTTGGGGTCGATGATGATCCCGACCAAATCGAAAATAAATAATATTGGGGTCGATGGAAAATCCGAACCAATAAACATATGCAAAACATTTACATTGGGGTCGAGGCATATCCGGACCAATGTAAAAGATAGGATAATTGGGGTCCATGGTTATCTAGACCAATAATCCTTATAGTATATATTGTGTATGAAATATATACACCTTATGATGTCCTACTAGGTGCGATAGTAGATTTGTAGATGAAATATTTATTAATATACATCTAAAGGATGAATTAAGAAGAGAAACTTAATCTATCATAACATATGTAAGTGTTTCATGAGTTATAAATTGTATTTGGGACGTTATTAAAAATAATGTACTGTATGGGCGGTATGGGGAAAGTTAGGCGAATAGATAAGTTCAGATAACAGTATAGTCTAGTTATCTTGGGCAGTATGACTGGGAGGGCTAAGTATAGAACGTTAGGCGTGCGCAGTAGATGAGGGCTGAGTAAACTCAAAGACTGTATGATAACTTAACATGTGTACTAAATAACCGATTCAAAAATGTAATAAATGTTTGCTAACTATTTTTAAAATGTTTTGTTTACTAACAATTGCTATAAAATAGTTTCAAAAACCTTTTAGGTTTCCTACCCCAGGGATGCTAGGCGTGACTTTATTCCAGGGACTCGGAGTTGTAGCACTATGGATGGTGATATGATTGATTTTATTAGACGGTTCCTTCATTCAGATCTAGTGTCGGATCTCATTTTACATTCCATGTATGGACATGTTGTCCATTGTCAGTTTTCAGTTATTTAGTTTCTTTTATAATGATACTGGTGATTTACTCGGCAAACCTCTTTGCATTTTTATATTGTGATGGTTGGATTCTATTATATTGTGATTGGTTAATTTATTTTAAGTATGGTTCTTTTACTTGTTATTAATGAAAAATTAAATTTGGAACTGGTATAATTTCACTTAGGTGGTTAGTAATTAAAAAAGTGTCGACTATGATGCAAAGAATGAACCATATGAGAGACACGTTTTGACTTAAAAATGGTCTGATCAACCGATGTTTAATTATGTGGGGTTTCATAGATGGTATCAGAGCATCAGGTTCTTGTGTCGTTAGGATCTGTGTGGCTTACTATGTTTTCAGTGCATCGTTCTTTCATATAGATCCCTATTATTAGGACTGTTGTTGAATCTTGATGTGCTTTGAGATATCATTCTTCTGCTATAATAATTGTGTATAAACTGTGTACCTGTAAAATTTAAATTATATTTCAGTATCCCACTGAGGAGAGATCGAGTCGAGAGGGAAACAACCAGAGATGAGGTTAGGGATGACCCTTAGGAGCAGCCGGGTACCGCCACCACTAGTTATGATTTCCATTACTCAGGTGGATGTAGTAGTGGAACATGCCGATAAGACAGCTATGAGGGCCATATCAGGCCACTTTCCCCAGCCTCAGGCTCAGTAGCCCGCAGAACCAGCTATTCAGGTGCATCAAGGACAACCCACTTGTCATAGCATCAGGAAAACCATTTTGAAGGGACACCCGCCTGAGTTTTCGGGTGGTACGGATGTAGTGGAGGCATTCTAATGGAAGAAGAACATTCAGCGCCATATACGCATGTTGGATTACAGTGAGGTATAGCGACCGATGTTGGCCACCTTCAGATTAGTGGGGGTAGCCTTTCAGTGGTGGGAGTCATTGACCACCACTAAGGAGCGGGATTCAATGATGATTTTAGAGTTCGGGGTGCGGTTTGACCGCATGTACTTTTCACCTATAGTGGAGTCAGAGACGAGGAAGAAATTTAGGGAGGTATGACAGGTTGACCTCTCAGTTGCCAATTGTGAGGAAAAGTTCACCAGTCCGGAAAACTTTGTGCAAGACGAGGTGAACAATGAAGAGAATAAAGAGGCAAGGTTCATGGATGGTTTATTTTGGAGGATCAGGCAGCATCTGATTGGTAACCCTACGTGGATGACTTAAATGGATGTTGTTAACGCCGCACTATTACACCGTCAGGATTGCTGCTTTAACTGGAAGGGAAACAAGAGGGTACTAGAGCCTAGCTAACAAGGCAAGCCTGGGGGGAGTAGTGTTAGTGGGACACCACCCCAGTAGCAGCAGATAGTGGGTACGTAAAGGCAAAATAATCGGCAAGGTAACTTTCCAAGAGCTTCAGATTTGGTGGGAACTGACCAGATAGGCGGGGATAATAGGGTCCCTATAAGCAAAAGGTTAGTTAAGGCCAAGGGAATTACGTGTGTGGTCAGCAGGGCCAGGGGAAGAGAGAGTTTTAGGGTCAGTGATTCACATGTGTCCAGCAGGTCATAAGTGTAGATCTTGTCCACAGCAAAATAGGGTGACTAATAGGGGCAGTAGTCTCTAATATCGCCATCACCATCACCATCCCCACAGTAGTAGAAGGAGGCTAGATGAACTATAGGCATGTGTATAACATCTGGGATATTCCGATGCCTCTAGAACCATAGTCGTCGCCTGCAGTTGAGGGAACATATTCTATCCATGGGTCTATGGATAGAATACATTTTGATACTGGAGCATCTCATTCATTTATTAAGACTATATTTGCATGAGCTTCCAGGTTATTAGAGACAGCCGACGGTATCTTTATGTGTGTTGAGTCATCGATGCATAGTGGTTCGTTGATACATTCGATTTGTAGAAGAGTCAATAGTATCACTGGGAGACTGAGTCTAAAGGCACACCTTCTAGTGTTAGACATGGAGTGCTATCACATAATTCTAGGTATCGATTGGTTAGCAGGCTATAGAGCGTTGGTAGATTGCTGTGAGAGAACTATTATGGTTTCGATTCCGGGACATGAGATGTTCCCTGTGGCAATGCCTCTTCTCTAGGGAGAGTCGTGAACTCATTTATATTACATCAAGGAGGAGATCTCGCAGGAGGTGGTTGTTCCCTTAGATTTGATTCCTCTAGTGAGGGATTTTGAGGATGTGTTTCAAGAGATACCTGGGCTGCCACCGAGTCGAGAAATAAAATTTGTCATCGACTTAGAATCGAGGACGAGATCTATTTCCAGACCACCGTATCGTATGGCCCCTTCATAGATGTAGGAGATGAGAGAGAAGATTTATTATCTCTTGAGATAGGGTCTCATTCGACGGAGCACATCGCCTTGGTGGGCTCCGGTTTTGTTCGTGAAGAAAAGGGATGGTTCACTTTGCTTGTGTGTGGATTATAAGGAGATGAACAAGGTGAAGATACGGAAGAAGTATCGGTTACCTAGGATTGATGACCAATTTGATCAATTGAGAGGGGTTACGTATTTTTCCAATATCGATTTGAGTTCATGCTACCACCGACTTCATATTCGGGAGGATGATGTTCCTAAGACCACTTTCCTATCATAGTATGGATCCTACAAGTTCAGGGTGATGCCATTTAGGCTCACTAATGCGCCTACAGTGTTCATGGACCTCATCAGTTTATGATAGTCTTCATCGATCATATCCTAGTTTATTCACAGATAGGGGTGGCCGTGGGCCGGGCCTTGGCAGGCCCGGTCGGGCTCGGGCCGGGCTTGAAAAATTAAGTGCTATCCCAAGCCCGCTCGGGCCTAGATCGGGCCTTATTATGTAATCCCAATCCCGCCCAGATTTGAAAGCTTTTTACCCAGACCCGCCCGATCGGGCCCTATTAGGTTAATTAAAAGATTTTTTTTAAAAAATTAAAATACCTATTTTTTTATTTAAAGACCAATTTTTTTAATTAAAAATCTGTTTTAAACTCCATATATTACAAAGTCCATATATAAAATTTCTCACTTTACATGAAAAGACTTGGTATACGTTTTTATATTTATAGAAGTCCCCCTCCCCCCCACACACACATATATATATATATATTTTCGGGCCTCGGGCTGGGCCGGGCCTCATCGGGCTTAAGAACTCATGCCCAAGCCCGCCCGAAAAAAAATCAGGCCTTTAAAATTTTGCCAAGCCCGTTTTGCGGGCCTATTTACCTTACCCAAGCCCTATTTTTTTATTGGGTGGGTTGGGCGGGCTTGGCGGGCCTCGGGCCTATGGCCACCCCTACTCACAGATGGAGGAGGAGCATGCTGAGAATTTAAGTATGGTTCTGCAAACGTTATGGGACCATCAGATGTATGCAAAATTTAGTAAGTGTGGATTTTGTCTTCAGGAGATACAGTTTCTTGGCCATATTATGTTCGATAAGGGAATAGCTATTGATCCGAGTAGGGTATCGTCGGTGAGGGAGTGGAGTGGAGTATTAGTTCTACAAGGATGCATCCTTACAGGGACTTGGGTGTGTATTACAGCAAGAGTATAGGGGTATAGCTTATGTGTCTTGAAAGATAAAGCCCCATGAGAAGAATTACCCCACCCACGACCTCGAGTTGGCAGAGGCATATTTGGAGTAATAATATGGAGACATTATCTATTGGGGAAGCAGTTTACATTATTCACGGATCGTAAGTCACTTTAGTATCTCTTTGCATAGAAGGATCTCAACATGAGGCATAGGCGGTGGCTAGAATTTGTGACGGACTAGTAGTTTGATATATAGTATCATCCTGATAAGGCTAACGTGGTTGTAGAGGTGTTGAGTCGATGACCTACTGAAGACTTAGCGAAGGTATGAACAACGAAGTGGAGTGAGCTTCGATAGGAAGATGAGGGATCTAGAGCGTACATTGCAGTTATGACTATCACTCCTGAGATTGTTATACGAGCAGTGAAGACACAGGAAGATGATCAGTTATGTTAGGATAGGGTACAACTGTTATTAGCTGAGCGTGCAGAGTCTTACTCAATCAACTAGGAGGGAGGCCCGCGCTTTAATGGTAGATTGGTAGTCCCTGAGGATGAGGAGTTGAGACAGACAGTTATGACTAAGTCTCATGGTTCTATATTTATAGTACATCTTGTTGGGGACAAGATGTACCAGGATATGAAGAGACAGTACTGGTGGCCCGACATAAAGAGGGACATGGCAGAGTTTTTCTCTAAGTGTGTTACTTATCATCTTGTGAAAGTTTACCATCAGAGGACTTTTCTGATGTTGCAACCACTTGAGATTCCCGTGTGGAAGTGGGAGAGCATCTTGATGGACTTTATCACCGAGCGACCTAAGTCACACCGGGGTCGCGATTCGTTATGGGTGATAGTGGACCGGCTTATCAAGGTGGCTTTTTTCTTGTGAGTTCTCACAGACTATGAGATGATGCAGTACACAAAGCTATTCATTTAAAAGATTATTAAGTTTCATGGGGTCCTGATAAATATTGTGTCTGATAGGGACAATATTTTTGTGTCACACTTCTGGCAGAGCTTTAAGGAGGCCATTGGCAAAGATTTACGATTGAGTAGGACGTACCACCTGCAGACAAACAGGCAGACTAAGAGGGTGAATCTGATGCTTGAGGATATGCTGAGGATGTGCATCCTAGATTCTGGGTGAGGGTGGGAGTGATACCTTCCGTTGGTAGAGTACGAGTATAAAAACTCTTACCAATTCACTATTGGTATGGAACCGTTCGAGGCATTATATGGGAGGCTATGTCATTCGCCCATATGCTGGTTAGAGGTGGGGGACAATAAGTTATTCGGGCCCAAGATGATTTAGAAATCTAGAGACAAGATTGAGTTGATTCGAGGACGTATTCAAATAGCTCAGGACATGTAGATGAGTTATGCGGATGCCGATAGGAGAAATGTTGAGTTAGAGGTTGGCGACCAAGCATTGTTTTGAGTATCTCTTATGAAGGGTATTATGATATTTGGCAAGAGAGGGAATCTAACACCGAGATATGTGGGATCGTTTCCTATTATAAAGAGAGAGGTACCCGTATCATACAGACTAGGACTTCAAGAGTATATTCAACAGATACATGATGTGTTCCATATGTCATCGCTGAAGAAACACATGAGGAGTGAGAGAGACTTATGGCACGTGCCCCTTGAGGGGATTTCTTTGAAGTCATATGTCTCATATGAGAATATTCCCATGGGTATTATAGATCGTAACGAGCATAACACTACAAGACATAATATATATGCCAACGTTTTTTTAGGCGTTTTAATAAAACGTCGGCATAGAAGACATTTACGACGTTTATTTAAAAAGGTTACTAAATTTACCGACATTTTATTTAAATGCTAGGAATTCATGACGTTTAAATATAAAATGCCGTAAATTACCGACGTTTTTTTTAAAGCAACAAAAAAATAGTCATTTTTAAACAAAAACGTCAGGTTCCATTTTCCCGCATTTTATTCCTACACGCAATATTTCAAACAAAACGTGGGACTCTAAATTTTTACCTATACTAGTTTCCCTCCAATACTCAATCTTATGATCTACAATTTTCATCCAATACGTCATTTGATGCTCTAGAGGAGACAATCAAGCCGTTACATTGTATCTAAGACAAGTAATCTCATCAAGTAATGAAATACTTTTTCACTTTGCTAATCTGAGCACATCAATTACTATGGAAGTATTCTCGTAAATCTCATCAGGTAGTTGCAATCAAGCCATCAGATTTATAGTAGTCGCAATAGGCAAATATTTGATAGGGTTTTATTTGGTGACAATCAATCTCATCAGGTCGCAATATCTGTAGAGTCCCACGTTTTGTTTGGACACAAAACAAAATATTTTGGTATAAATCTAACAGCTTTGGTAGGGTTTTGTTAGTGTTTCATTTGGAGCGATGGAAGATATTAGGGTCTTATTTGACATTCACAAATTGCCAGATATGAGGGTCTGAGCGATGGAAACACAACAAGGTTTTTCGGACACAAACACGACACGACACGAATAGAAAATAACACGACACGACACGACACGAATACCAGAATTTCCTAAATTTCCCTAAAAAACACGAAAACACGACACGATTCATAATTCAGACACGAACACGACACGACACGACTTCGTGTAAAAAAAACACGACACGAACATGACATATCGTGTCAATTTCGTGTCGTTTCGTGTCATTTTTTTGTATCGTTTCTAAAATTGCCACCCCTAGTATGGATCTTCATTTTGGTTGTAATTTGTGTTTTTTAAAGCATTTGATTTTCGTTTTCTATTCAATCACCACCTTTTCTTTTTGATCCGAGATGGATTTTTCCAGTTTCTGATCTAATAATGTTTTTGTGATGTCTTTTTGTCTATTTAATTAATTAATTAAATGTTGGTTCTTTTAATTAATTAATCAAAAGTTGAAATGCTCTTAGAAAAATGTGCGGTCAGAGAAAAGTTGATAATATAAAAAAATTGGACACATAGTTCCAATGGTATTTTTATCATGTATATATAAGGTGGTTGATTTTGTTTATTTTATTTTTTCTTATAATATGAAATTGCAATTTCACATATAGCAGTTCTTGCAATTTGGTATAGCTGATCGTATCTGGCAATTTGCAGTGCTTGGTATATCTGATCATATAGCAGTTCTTGCGATTTATTCTTGCCATTTGGTATAGTTGATCTTATAAGAATCCACAGGTATTATGCATCTTATAACAGTTCTTATAACACTTCATATCTTGTAACAGTTCGTATCTTGCAAGATAAGAATCTAGTAGTTCCTGTAAATTCCCAATTTCTTATCTTGTAGTTTCATCAAATCCACAATTTCGTATAGCTGCTCGTAGTTTCGTGGTTGACTATTTCAGTTTGTTGTTAGTTATGTTTATGCTCTTTTTTGTTCAGACTATGAAATTATTCACAAACAAAACATGTGTTGATATTATTTGGCTGGACAAATTGCAATTGACAATAATATTAAATATTTAATAATAAAGTTAATTTATTATTAAATATTTGAGTATGTATAAGTGTTTGTATATGTATATATATTTGTGTGTTTCAATCTATCATGATTTTGGTTTCATGAAATTTGGGGATTGGAACACTAAATTTAAGATAAATTTCTTATTTGCATCTCGCTTCATAGTTCAATATAAATTCATAACTGAACCAATTACCAATGGTATCCCCCCACTAGCAAATCCACAAATTTATTTACCTATAATCATTTAATATTTAAGTATGTTTCTCAATACTTATTTGAGTCATAATTGTTTACCTATAATCGTAAGATCTATGTTGCCGATAATGATTTCCCCCATTAATTTCAAATATTTTTTGTTTTTGTTTTCACTAGGTCGAATATACTCATGGATAGGAGTTGGATTAATATAAAAAATAGGGGCCATCCTTTATATGAGAAAGGAGCGGAAGAATTCCTTCAATTTGCCTCTGATAATAGACCAAATGCTGGAAGAATATTGTGTCCATGTAAGAAGTGCCGCAATATGATATTTGTGAAGAAAGATGAGGTGGTGGACCATATATTACTAAATGGCTTTCTAGCGAGTTATACTTGTTGGACTTTTCACGGGGAATCTTCCTCATAACCAGTTCCCTCTTTCGAATCAGTTGGTGGTGATGAAATGCGAGAGATGATGCACGATGCCTTTGGAATTCCTCCTTCAAACCCTCTTAACTTTATGGATGGTGATGAGGAGCATCAACATATGGGTGGCGGTCCCGATGAAGAAACTAAGAGATTCTTTAATCTGATAAAAGAAGCTGAGTGGGAGTTGTACCCAGATTGTTAGAAGTATTCTCCACTCTCATTTATTGTACGACTGTTGCATATAAAGTGCCTTGGTGGATGGAGTGACAAGACCTTTACAATGTTGCTTGAATTATTAAAAGATGCATTTCTCGAGGGTGAAACATTGCCAAAGTCTTTTTATGAAGCCCGCAAGATGATTGCAAACGTGGGGCTAGAGTATAAGAAGATACATGCATGCCCTAATGATTGCATATTGTATTGGAATGAGACAGAACATGAGAGTGAATGTCTAAAGTACCACACCCCAAGATATAAGGAATCAAAGTCTCAAGCAGATGACGATCTTTCAATAAACCAAAAAATTCCTGCGAAGGTGGTAAGATAATTCCCTTTGATACCAAGACTCCAGAGGCTATATATGTCATCGAAGACAGCATCAAAAATGAGATGGTAAGCCGAGGAACATATTGATGATGAAAATGTACGACATACCGCTGATTCTCTTGCATGGTAAAGAATTGATGACATTTATCGAGATTTTGCTGAGGACCCGCAAAATATCAGACTTGGATTATCTAGTGATGGATTTAACCCATTCAGGAGCTTGAGTATTGTTCACAGCACATGGCCGATAATTGTGATAATATATAACTTCCCCATGGTTGTGTATGAAATACCATATATGATATTGTCGTTACTAATTGATGGTCCTCGTGGGCCTGGTAATGACATTGATGTTTATTTGCGCCTTTTAGTTTGCAAGTTGATGGAATTATGGGTTGGGCTGGATACTTATGCTGCATCGTGTAATCAGATGTTTAAAATGCGTGCATCATTGCTATGGACAATAAGTGATTTTCCCGCATATGCAAATTTGTCAGGATGGAGCACTAAAGGTAAATTGGAATGTCCTTGTTGTCACAAATATACTCTCTCCTGTTGGTTGGAAAAGGGACGTAAACAATGCTACATGGGCCATCGTCGATGGTTGTCGGAAGGGTATAAATATCGAACAGATAAATTCTCGTTTGATGGTAAAGTTGAGTTGGATACAAATCCCATTTGACTATCTGGAGCTAAAGTGTTTGATGAGGTAAGGGACATCACTAATATGTTTGGGAAGGATCCGAAGCCAGAACTTAAGAGGAAAAGGGATGATAATAAAGATGGTGGGAACCTCACATATAATTGGAAGAAACGAAGTGTATTTTTTTAGTTAGAATATTGGAAGGACAATTTAATACGCCACAATCTTGATATAATGCATATCGAGAAGAATATATGCGATAATGTGCTCTGGACGCTATTAGATGTTGATGGTAAGGGAAAGGATAATCGAAATTCTCGTCTTGATCTACAAAAAATGGTTATTCGTAAGTCACTGCATCCTCAAAAATGATCAAACAACAAATATTATTTGCCACCAGTGTGTTTCACATTGGATAATAAAGGAAAATACATAGTTTGTAAAATATTGAAGGGAGTGAAAGTTCCAGATGGTTATGGTTCGAACATATCGCGTTGTGTCAACCTTAAAAAATGTACTATATCGGAACTTAAGAGTCATGACAACCATATCTTAATCAAAGAGTTTCTTCCTATTTCCCTAAGAAATGTTATGCCTAAAAATGTGCTTGGGCCAATAATTGAGTTGAGTAGCTTTTTTAGGAGTATGTACTAAAAAGTAATGAACATAACTAATTTAGATCATGCTTAATCTCATATTGAGCTCACGCTTTGCCATCTTGAGAGGATCTTTTATCCTTCATTTTTTGATGTCATGGAACATTTGGCTATTCATTTAGCAGAAGAGGCGAAGATCGGAGGACCACCACAATACCGGTCGATGTATGCTATTGAGAGGTGTGGTATTAGTTGTGATTTTTTGTGTTCTTTTTGTCTTCTCATTGTAAGCATTTGTATCCCCTTCTAAAAATTAAAAATCTCCCCATGACAGATACCTGTTCACATTGAAGAATTATGTGAAGACCCGTAGTAATCCTGAAGGTTCAATTGCACAAGGATATTGGGTGGAAGAATGCTTGACGTTTTGTTCAAGGTACCTATAGGATGCTGAGACGAAATGTAACCGACCAATAAGGAACGACGAAGGCAATACTCTTGATAAAAAATGTGGTCATAAGTTAGGAAAATCAGTGGGATTTATGCTTGATGACATTACATATGTACAGGCACATCGCCATGTGCTTGTCAACACAGATGAAATTGCTCCATTTCGATAGTAAGTGTCCTAATTAATTAATTTCTCCAATTTTTAATCATGTAAAACAGACTGTCATGGTTCCTATTAATGCAGGACTCACCATGCGTTAATTAGGAGTAATTCTCATCTTAGACCACATGATGTGGATCGGATTCAAAATGAAACATTTAATTTGTGGTTTAAAGATCATGTAAGTAATATGTATGTTGAAACTAAATTACACTTTTAATTATATTATTACAAAAGAATGGTGTTTAATATAGTTTTTGAAAATGTCAAATAGGTGCGAAAGTTACTTGGACAACGAACATAGAACTATCACAAGAAATTCAGATGTTAGCTTTGGGCCCCTTAAAAAAAGCAAAAAAATTCATGGGGTATATTAATAATGGCGTTCGGTATCACACTAAGGCTCGCGAGAGGAAAAGAATGATGCAAAATAGTAGAGTCATGCTAAATGAACTTACTGAAAGTTATGCAAGGGCTAGAGATAGGAATCCCGTATCAGGAGATGTTAGTTTCTATGGAGTTTTAACAGATATCATTGAATTGTATTATTGTAAAGACAATAAGTTTGTGTTGTTCAAGTGTGACTGGGTTGACAACAGTAGAGGCCTCATTGCGCAAGATGATTTTGGATTCACGCTTGTAAATTTCAAGCAGTTGTTGTATCCAAGGCAACAAATAAATTATGAGCCTTTCATACTAGTATCTCAAGCGAAACAAGTATTTTACGTACAAGACCCAATGGAGGAAGACTGCAATATTATAATTAAGACAAAGCCTAGAGACTTTTTTGATGTATTTGGACAACAATATACAACCCAAGGGACTATGATAGATCAAACGGAGGCATGGAGAGAGAAACATTTGGACGACACACCATTCACACGTGATGACGATGTTAGTTGGGTCAGGAAAGGTGTTACTGGAATAACGGTAGATATGGAAACTCAAGTGGAGACGAATGAAGATGATTAGAAAATTTTGTTAGCTAGGCATTTGAACTTTTAATGATAACTGGATTTTGAATTGTTTTTTATACTCATTCATATTAATTGAACTTTCCAAATAGGTTGCGCATATAGACGTCTTGGTTTGTTGATTTCTTTTATTCATTCATTATTCTTATTAATTTTAGATTTTACTAGTTTATTGTGATTTTATTTCTATTCATTATTGTTATATGTTCTCTACTTGCTCGAAAATCATGTATGTGCATTTGAAGCATTTGGATTTTGAAGGTGGCCAATTATGCAAGTGCAAAAAAAAAATGTGGGTAGCTGTTACTCTACACATCTTCACTACATAACTGTTATGTTTGTAAAAGAATAAATGCTCATCGACTCATTACAACCACTAAACTTTTGGAAGGGGTTGGGCATAAATTAAATGATGTTTCACTTGCAAATCTTAATAAACACAGGTAATGAGACATAAATGATGAGAATGAGTACTGATAATTGGATGGCATGGGCATAAATGATGAGAATCAGTAATGATAATTGCAAAGCTATTCCTGTATGTCATATCATTGGCATAAAGGAGTGATTGGTTGAATCCATTGTCGTGTATAAATCTGTCATGTGCTCTTGTTTTGGTTATAGTCTTTTGTATTTGGGTCTTGTGCTTCCATATGTTGTGTAAAATTGGGTCTCTGTGCTCTTTTTGGACTATCATGGAGCTATAGAGAAAATTAAGATTTTATTTTGAATTTGGACATTATTTATATCAGAAACTCCATCCACTATAGTTATTGGACTGTTATGTTTGTTTATTAGATTATGAAGCTCGTTTCTAACAAGTTGTATAGCATTAGCTTGCTTAGATTACCATTATTTTACAAGGTATGCTAACTTAGAGGAACCCTTTTCAGTGTAATTGGCTAGCTTGAATAGCTCCAACATGTGTAACAACTATTGTTTGTATACAACAACTATAAAATCTGTACATCTCTTACGCAGCAATGTATTGAAAAATAGAAGACAAATTATGCCATATGGTAAGCCACACGAGTCTAGGATTAGATGTACGCAGCTATACACCGTGTGTACACAGACTATTTTTGAAACTTGGATGCGTAACCTTCATTCAAATCTGTAACAGATTTCATACCAGAATTTTTCTCACCGTGTTAAAATTTTTGGCTAAAGATGTTAATTATTTCTATTTATCTTGTGAAAGTACACTGTTTTTACTACTTTGCTTCTATTAGCTGATCATTAATAAAATAGTAGTATGCTATTTTTGCTACTTTATTTCTTTTAGATATATTCATCTGTAGTACACCTAACATTAATGTTTTCTTTTGTTTTGTACAGTACGATGACAACAATAGATCTCAGACCCAACACGTTAGAGGAGATATGCCATCCCCTAGTGAGCTGCAAGAGCACATAGGTGAAAGACCATTTTTCATGCCTCAACCTCCATCGAATTGGCAACCTACTAACGCAACTACTACACCATTTAGCCCTCTGTTGTCAGGAAATTGTGAACAACAAGAGAATGATGCAAGTAAGAGTGGTTGGTTTTTGTTGGATATTCAAAAAGATGACTTACAGAATTCCCGTACCTAAATTAGATTACTGAAACTAGTGTCCAGAATCACTCATTTTTATTTACATGTCTATATATAACAAGATTACTAATTTTTATCTTCGCCTACTTGATACTTAGATCCTAGTTCCGATCAAGCAGAGGAGGAGAAAGAAGATTTTGTGGCCCCACGTTAATGTATAGCGGGTGGGGTGAAGATGGTGGAATTTTAAACATCTAGGTGAATGAGCATGGACAACCCATTGAGAAGACAACATCTAGACTCACTTCAAATTTGGGGGTTTTAGCACGCAATGGGCAGTTAGCACCATTGACATTCCTTGATTGGAGACATGTTTCGAAAGAAGCAAATAATGGAATTTGGACTCATATCACGGTATCATCTATTATTATATAAATCTATAGGTTGTCAAATTTTCAATTTCTCATCTACCCTCACTTCACTAAACATGAAGATAGATATATGGGTAATTTTATACATACTCGTGGACGTAGTTTTATAAAAATTACAATCATAAATGGATCTTTCTTTTATGTAACCATAATTTGCATAGACCTTATGTAACCATAATTTGCGTAGACATTTGATTTTAATTTATACAATCTAAAATAAAATTGGTTGATTCTTTTCGTTCAGAATTTGTGGTTTAGTTCTCTAACATGTCGTTTATACAGGACAATACAAATGCCACGAATGAGATGAGAAAATTCCTTATGGAGTCCGTTGGAAAAAAGTGGAAGGAGTGGAAGGCCACAACAAAGAGTGAGGGTTATTGTAAATATAGGACTAATGAGGAACTCTTGGCGCATTGTCCCCCAAGGGTCGAGGAAGAACAATGGAAAACACTCGTCAATCATTGGAACTCGGCTGAAGCAGAGGTATATTTTAGAAATATTGTTAACATGATTATATATTCGATTAGGTGTTTTATCACTTTGAGCATGAGATCCATATAGTGATTGTACACATGTATATGTATGCACTAGTGGATGCCCGTGCCTAAAGGCACGTGTATATGGTAGTGTCTGACATCGTCACATGATATATATCAATTGTGTTTTCCACGTATCAGGCAAAAAGTGGAAAGAACAAAGCCATCCGTGCACGTCTGGCAAGTCCACACACATCTGGTAGGACTAGTTATGCTCAAGTTAAAAATAAGGTAAAAGTTTGATACTTTTAATGATTACTACGCTCTTTTTTCATTGTGGACAAATTAAGTGAAAAAGATATGATATCTTGACACTTAAAATCTTTTGCTCGTAGATTGCTAAAAGAATTGGACACCAACCAACTCGTAAGATGGCATATAAGGAGACATATATAACCAAGGATAAGAGTCTAGTTAATGAAGAAGCTGCTCGACTAATTGTATGTATATTTTGGATTTTAATGACAATTTAAACAACTTGATTTTTATTTGCGTGTCCATTATCTTTTGAGAAAGCATTATTTTTCATTTTAAAATGGATTTGGGTGTGAGTCAAGTGTTAGTTTTCAAATTATATTTGTTGGAACGGTATTCATTATGATAGCTTGATTTGATTTTTACAGCAAGAGATGGACGAACTAGAATCGCAACATCCAGATATTGCAGATACCGTTATTGCACGAGATGACATATTTGGGAGAATTATGGGACCTGAAAGGCATGGTTGTGTGCAGACGTCTGGGCTTGGTGTCACGCCGAGTATGGTCTTCGATCGATCATCTACGATGTCTGAGGCTCAGAGGAGGGATATTGAGATGCGTCATCAACAAGAGTTAGAGAGGATGCGACGTGAGATGAAGGTTGAAAATGAACGAGTTCAGCGTGAGGATATCTAGTGTGAACTTTTATAAGTGAGGATATCTAGTTTATGCTCCTCCAAAAGCTATACTGGTGTAGCAAATAGGCTTTTGAACTCCATTGTGACCTATGATCAACGGATAGCTCACGACTGATTCAGAAATAGCTAAATACAGGTACAATTACTCCCCCATAATTGGTTTGGAAAGTGGTGGAGGTGACCCCAAATACCTCTTTAATTCTAGAAAAATATTTCTCATATTCTTCATTACATTCAAAACTCTTTCTGAGTATTTTGAAAAATGGTAGGCACATATTTGTAGCTCGACACACAAAACTGTTCAGAGCTGCAACTCGCCCATTTAGCCTTTGCACATCCTTCTTGCAAGTGGAAGACTGCATCTCAAGTAATGTCTTGATCTTGTCTGGGTTTGCTTCAATTCCCCTCTGATTTACTATATACCCAACGAACATCCCTTTTTGTACTCCTGCACTTGGTCAGGTTTAATCTCGGCTGGTGCTTCTCAAGTTGATCAAAAGTCTGGTTGAGGTCGGTAATATGGTAAGACACTTCTTTTCCCTTTGCAAGCATATCATCCACGTATACTTCCATGTTTTTTCCTATTTTCTCCTTAAAGACCTTGTTCACCAGACTTTGATTATAGCACCTACATTTTTCAAACCAAAAGTCACAACATTATAACATTAAGTTCCTCAAGGAGTAATGAAAGAGGTGATCTCCCTATCTTCGGGCCTCATCTTGGTCTAATTCAAACAAAAGTAAGCATCCATAAAACAAAGTAACTCATGTACTGAGGTAGCATCCACGAGTTGATCTATTCGGGTTAAATGGAAATGATCCTTTGGGCATGCTTTGTTAAGATCTGTGAAGTCTACGCATATAATCCACTTGTTATTTTTCTTTTTTACCATAACTACATTGGCCAACAAATCTGGATATTTCACCTCGTCAATGAAGGCTGATTTTTGAAGGTTTTCAACTTCTTTATGTATGGCTTGGTTCTTCTCGGGGCTGAGCACTCTTCGTCTTTGCTTCATGGGATTGATTTATTTATTAACATTGCGCTTATGGTAAAGGATGTTAGGATCAATCCCTGGCATGTCTTCATAACTCCAGGAAAACATATATTTTTTCTGTCTAAGAAAGCTCACTAGTTCCTATTTAAGAACATGATACGGTGTTGTTCCAACTTGTGTTGCGCTCTCTAGTTTGTCATCATCTAACAAAATGATTTTGTTATCTCTACTATCTGACCCTTTTCCAGTTTTGTTTCCTCCCTTGGATTTATGGTTTTAACCTTAGATTATTCATTAGGTTCAGAGGTATCCACTTGGTAAGTAGTGGTTTTCCTCTTTATTTCTTCAGGTCTTCCTGCTCGGCATGTGAGTAGTAGCATTACTGAGCTACTTTCTGATTGCCCTTTATAACTCCTATGCCAAAGTTGATTGGGAATTTAAAGCATTAATGAACAGTAGAGGGCATTTTCTCAAACTTCTTCAGTCCAACTCTTCGCATAATTAGATTATACACTGAATGGTTATTTTTATCCATTACAAGAAGTGCATTTTCCCTGTACGGCTGGCTAGCCATGTATCAATCATAACTTACATCTTGATGGTTCCCAAAGGGAAAACTTTCTCACCTGCAAAACCTATTAGTGGTCGATGATAGGGCTCTAACTAACAGAACTTAAAGTTCAAGTCGTTGAAACAAGGATAAAACATGATATCTATCGAGCTTCCATTATCTATTAACACTCTAGAGACAATGATATCTTCCTTTCTAATTTTAATTACCAGATGATCGTCATGGGGGTAGAGTATTGCTGATAAATCATTTTTAGAAAAGCCTATTACTAGCCTATCTTTATTAACCTTCCTTGGTCTATCTTCCTTGATAAGATTAATCCTCTATATGTATGCGCAAGCTTGAGCCTCATTGAGGTAATATTTTTGCTATGCTTTGTTATCTCCTCCTCTTGCATCTCCACCAGTAATCATTTGTCAATAAAAATAACGAAAAGTCAGTGAGAATACTTTGTGTTCTAGTTGTCAGGGTTTTTTGGCTACGTCAGGATCATCATATTGATCAGCTTTATGATCCCACTTCTTCTTCTTCTCTCTACGTCTGTAAGGAGATTTTGATCTGCACTGAGCTCCTTCATTATTCTGTCGATTAACAAACTGATTCGGTTTTTCTCTTCAGATGAGAGTTTCAATCTCATTTTGAAGGGCAATGCAATGATCCGTCGTGTAACCATGGTCTCTATGGAATTCATAATATATAGTGTTGTCCCTATTGGTAGGGGAACTCCTTAACTTATCAGGCCAAAGAAAATCTTTGTGATGTTTGATCTCCTCCAAGACATGATGAATACCCATGGTGAGTGGAGAGTAGTTGTGATATTTCTTGATCTTTTCTATAATTCCTTTATGTTTTGACTCCCTATTCTCCTTGGACTCTTTGTGATCCTTCTTATCATTTTTGCCCTTAACATTTACTCCCAAGCTTCTCTTAGCTTCCATTGCTTCCTCGGCATTCATGATTTTGGCTTCTTTGGCCATCAACTATGCCATGGTATTTGGGGGTCTTTAGCAAGCGTATAATAGAGTTTCTCAAGGAGCAATCCACTTATAAGGGCTGTTATAGGATGTGACACCCCGACTAATTAAATACCGGGTAGCTACTCCTTTATTAAATTAATTCAAAATGCCAAGTTGGTACAGTTAATAGCATCACTGTCGAAAACATTTTAATGATTACTAACCACCTAGTATTTAAAAAGTAAGTGCCAAATTTTAATTCAAGTCTGGTTAACAAGGAACAAGTGTAATGGAGAATAAATACACCATTCACCATACTAAAGTAAATAGAATAACCATCACAAAACATAAATAAAGTCTAGAGGAAAAACTCCTCACTACAAATCCCACAACTGAAAAGTAAACTGAATACTCAAACAGTACATGCCAAAGTCTGAAAACTGTAATGGAAAGATGTCTAATAGAAATGGGCAACATGCCCTACAACTGATAGATAATAACTCTGGAATCCAAAAGATCGAAGCGTCTACAAGCAAAGTCCCTGTAGCTTCCACAAACAGCTACAGCTCGTCACCTGAATGAGTATCCTATGCTTGGTGTCCTTGTGGCTGGGCACCTAAAATGGTTTTACAAGAAAAAGATTTGAAAAGAAAACGGGTCAGAGCCCGAATGTGGAGTTATATTTTAAAAACCTGCAAGTTCTTTAAAAACATTTAAAACATTAAATGCAAAGTACATGTTAGGACGTGCACTCACATTATATTCTCACCTCTCGTCTAACTGTGCACTCCAAACGCAAGTACCCATCTATAACGACCCATACCACTAGCTAAGTGACAACATATCTAGCTAGACTGCCAAAGGTCCTACCCATATTACTCGGTTCCATTAACATAATAACGCTCGTAATTAAATAGGGGTTTAACGTAAAATCAGATACTCAATATGCAATATATATAACTATCAGTTAACTCGTTAAATTTCTCGAAACAATACAGTAATATATTTACAACGTTAACATGAGGATTCCCATTAATTAAATGTATATTATTCACATCATAAATATACAATACAAGCACCCCGAGAACTAAGCTGTGGTGCACACATACTCTGCTATCCATCCCGGTACATCACGTACATAAGGATCACATATTCCGAATCTCTCAAGAATAGTCCAGATAACAACATCACAAATAATGGAGGCGAACACAGTCACATCACATGGGTCACGCACATACCTACGCTCCCACGATCAGCGGACTTATTAATATCCCAATAAGTCGTTCTATGACCTATGTTCATCGAGGTAACCAGTCTAAATCCGGGCAACACAAGGATTAGAGGGCCCTAAGCGAACGCAAACCTCCCGTGATCGCAAGTATGGTAGGTATGTCATACACACAATTCATATACCAATACTAAGTTAACACACGTCTTAGTAATACCGTAGTTTAATCGTAGTACATATCACATTCTCATACTAACTATAATTATTACAATTTGTACTATTCCGGTTTATAATCATACGCGCCATAATTTCTCACGTCGTAGTAGACACTCCCGTCTCAACCCAAACCGTCCATGTAATACAACTCTCGTATGTAAATTCCTTATCATAAATACCCAAATGTCCCAATTCTATCATTACTACATCTACGGAATGATATCTATATCCTCGAATAAGTTTACGGAACTCCAAAAACCAAAACAGTCTAAAATGGCCCAAATTGTCGGCTCGTTAGAAGTCTCGTTCGAACGAGACTGTTCGAACGAGTTTGGACTGTCAGCTCATTAGAAGTCTCGTTCGAACGAGGCTGTTCGAACGAGACCCAGTTCGTTCGAACGAACTTTCCCTGTTAACGATATCTCGTTCGAACGAGATATCGAACGAAATCCCTACTCGTTAGCAATGACTGGTCAACTCGTTAGAAGCTCGTTCGAACGACCTGGGGACTGCTTCTAACGACTGACCAGTTTCGGCCCAGATTTTTCCCCAACTCGTTTTTCATCCATTTTTAACACCTCAAATCTTCTAAACTAAGTCCCAATAATCGTTTAAAGGTCTATAATCAATACTAAACATATATAGTCACATCCTAACATGTTTTTAAGGGATCAATCCATCCTAACATCAATTAAATTTACAAATTTCTGCACTTTTTCCCAATATCTCAAGAACATGAACCCTAACTTAATATCATCATCAAATACCAGAATTTAATTCGTTTTAATTTCTCCTAATCACAGTTATTATGAGGGAAATCATCTACCTATCATACTACATGCAATTCTCTTCAAAATTTTCAAGTTCTAAACTCCAACTACATGGGTTTTCATTTAATCTTTCAAGAACAATCAAAACTCTTCAATTTCTAACATGGAAAAGACATTATCTGAATTTAAATGGAATAAAGTCACTTGCCTTGGTTTGATTTCTGATTTTGGTGTAGGTTTGATGAAGTTTTCTGCAGAAATTCCTCTCTCCAAGCTCCTTCTCCAATGGTGGCTTAAGGTGGCTAGGGTTTGATTTGGGGAACTTAGAAAACCTAAATGATAACCTACGTAGCCTTCTAGGTTAATATGGGTTGGTTATGGGCTTAGTGGGTCAAATCCACATCAGATTTAATTAACCAATTTTCGTCACTTTTAATTCCTCAAAATGTAAAATTACCAAAATACCCTTTAAGTTGCCGGTATGGCCTAAAAATACCCCGGGACCCAAACTACTCTCCCGGCTAGTGTTTTCTGACTATCTCGACCCTTCCGGACGCGCTGGCGCACTCAAAACGACCATACGGATTATAGATTTTAAATTCACTTTTTATAATCAAAATATTTTACCGTGACGTGGTGGTCCCACGCGTCTCAACAAAATTTCTAAAATGCCGTATATAAATCTCACGACAACTTTTATAATACCAAGTTCATATATAATCATATATGCACATAATCAAATACCAACTCGCATCTCGTAAGTATTTATAACCCGGATTAATTTCCAATTAATACTCATATAATTAATTAATTCCAAAATAAATATAGCCAAAAGTACGGGTATTACATACTCCCCCCCTAATAACTGAATTTCGTCCCGAAATTCGAAACTAGAAAGTACCTGCCAAAAATAACTCTGGATAACGTTCGCGCATCTCATCCTCATGCTCCCATGTGGACTCTTCGACATTGTGATGTCGCCACTGAACACGCACTAATGGGACTATCTTTGACCGCAGTTTCCTCTCGCTTCGGTCCAAAATAACAATTGGCCCCTCCTCGTAGGAGCTATCCGGCTGGAGATCGATGTCCTCCACAGCAATGTGAGAATGATCCAAATTATCTCTAAGGTATTTCCTCAGCGAGGAAATATGAAACACATCGTGAATCCGATGTAAATGCTCCGGTAGTCCAAGTCTATATGCAACCGGTCCGATCCTCTCAATGATAGGAAACGGCCCCACATACCTCGGTGTCAACTTCCCCTTCTTCCCGAAACGCATAATCCTCTTCATCGGAGATACCCTGAGAAAAACTTTGTCCCCCACTTGGAACTCCCTGAAAAATCTCTTCGTATCAGCATAACTCTTCTGCCTGTCTTGAGCTACCCGAATGCGACTCCGAATCAACTCGATCCTTGCCGAAGTATCCAGAATTACTTCCGGCCCAAGCAGTTTGTTGTTCCCCACCTCCAACCAACATGCTGGGGAACGACAAGGCCTACCGTACAATGCCTCAAACGGAGCCATGCCAATCGTGAACTGATAGGAGTTGTTGTAAGCAAACTCCACCAGTGGAAGGTACTGCTCCCATCCACCCCCGAAGTCAATAATGCACATGCGTAGCATGTCCTCCAACATCTCGTTGGTGCGCTCTGTCTGCCCATCGGTATGCGGATGATAAGCCATACTCAACCGCAATTTCGTGCCCATTGCCTCCTGGAAACTCTCCCAAAACCTCGAAACAAATATCTTGTCTCTGTCAGACACGATATATATGGGCACACCGTGAAGTCTCATAATCTCTGAAATGAAGAGCTGGGCATACTGTCCCGTAGTGTAGTCAGTCCTTAAAGGTAAGAAGTGAGCAACCTTGGACAACCTGTCCACAATTACCCAAACGGAGTCGTGACCCCTCTGCGACATAGGCAACCCCGTGATAAAGTCCATGGATATGCTCTCCCACATCCACACCGGGACCTCCAATGGCTGTAGCAATCCTGTTGGTCTCTGATGATCCACTTTTACAAGCTGACAAGTGGCGCATTTCGAAACAAACTCAGCGATATCTCTTTTCATACCGCTCCACCAATGCTGCCGTCTCATGTCTTGGTACATTTTGTCGCCTCCGGGATGTACCGCGAACCGTGAGCCGTGTGACTCTGCCATCACTTCGTGTCGCAATTCTTCCCCTTCTGGAACTACCAACCTCCCATTGAAGCGTAATCCCCCGTCTGAGCTAACGGTATAGGATTCGGCTCCCTCTGCTAGTAATCGAAGTATCTGCTCCTGATAGAACGAGTCATCGGCCTATTCCCGTACTACCTTCGTGACAATCTGCAGTGTAACGGTCATCACAGACATGAAAGATCGGGCCACTGCATCCTGGTGTCCCAATTCCTTCCACTTTGCTTTCCACACCTCTGCCACCTCATCTGCTGGCCTACGGCTCAACGCGTCTGCTACCACGTTAGCCTTACCCGGGTGGTACTGGATGTCGAACTGGTAGTCTTTCACAAACTCAAGCCACCTACGTTGCCGCATATTCAACTCTTTCTACGTGAACAGGTACTGTAGAGACTTGTGGTCCGTGAACAGTTAGAACTTCTCCCCCAAAAGATAGTGCCTCCAAATCCGTAGGGCAAATACCACTGCCGCCAACTCCAAATCATGCGTGGGGTAATTCTTATCGTGAGGCTTAAGCTTACGGGAAGCATAAGCTATGGCCTGTCTCTCCTGCTGCAATACACCTCCAAGTCCTTGCAAAGACGCATCAGTGTAAACCAAATACTCAAATCCCGGTCTCGGCAATGCTAACACAGGTGCTGAGGTCAATTTGTCCTTCAATTCATCGAATGCCAACTGATAGGCATCACTCCATATGTAGGGCACACCCTAACGAGTAAGATGTGTCAAAGGACCTGCTATCTACGAGAAACCCCGAATAAACCTCCTGTAGTATCCTGCTAGACCCAAGAAACTATGAATCTCCGTTGGTGTGGTGGGCTGTCCCCAGTCCCTCACCGCTGATACCTTCCCCGGATCAACAGATATCCCTTGGTTGGAAATAATGTGACCCAAGAACTGGACTTCCTTCAGCCAAAACCCGCACTTCTCATATTTTGCATACAACTCAGTCTGACGGAGTGTCTGCAAAACCTGCCTCAAATGCCCGACGTGATCCTCTTCTGTCTGAGAGTAAACACGAATGTCATCAATGAAGACAATGACAAACTGATCTAGGAAATCCCTGAACACTCTGTTCATCAAGTCCATAAACACTGCAGGAGCGTTGGTCAAACCGAAAGGCATAACCCGAAACTCGTAAGAACCATATCTCGACAAGAACGCAGTCTTCGAGACATCCTCCTCCCGGATACGTAACTGATGGTATCCCGATCTCAAATCAATCTTCGAGAAGAAAGAAGCTCCTCTCAACTGGTCGAATAAGTCATCGATTCGAGGCAACGGATACTTATTCCGTATCGTGACCTTATTCAACTCTCGGTAGTCCACACACAATCTTAGTGACCCGTCCCTCTTCTTCATAAACAAAACTGGAGCGCCCCAAGGTGAGGTACTCCTGCGAATAAAGCCTTTCCCTAACAGCTTCTCTATCTGATCCCGTAGCTCTCGCATCTCAGCTGGAGCCATACGGTACGGTGCACGTGCTATAGGTCTCGTACCCGGTAGCAAATCTATAACGAAGTCTATCTCTCGACTGTGTGGTAAGCCTAGTATCTCCTGAAACACATCCGAATATTCCCTGACAACCGGGATCGAACCTAAAGGAATCACAACCTCCTTAGAGGTATCCTCCTCTATGTAATACAGATGAGCGGTTGATCCTCCCTTTGGGTGAGGCATCGCCACTACAAACATCTCTTGGCCCGGAATGGCAAAAACAATGCTCCCGCTGAAACAATCAATCATGGCCCTATATGCTACGAGCCAATCCATACCGATGATCACATCGTAAACATGCATGTCTAACACTAACATGTCTGCAGGTAATACCAAACCACCAATCTCTACCCCCACTCCCCGGCATATAAAGAAAATGAGTGACCCACTCCCCAATGGTGAGTCGACACAAGTCACTGTGCTCTCCGCCGTAGCTAACAATCCTAAAGCTTTCGCAAAGTGTGTAGCTATAAAACAGTGTGTAGCACCCGTATCAAATAATACCCGACCCATAGTGCCATGGATAGGAAATGTACCCTCGATCGCGGGCGGTGCCTGTGGAACTGCAGCCTAGTGGACGTTGTAGACACGTCCATACTGTAGCTGCCCCTGCTGAGCTGGGACTGCTGGAATGGGTGGCAATGCTGCCATCTGTGGCGGTGCGGGAAGAGCGGCGGGAAACATAGGCCTCTGTGGCTCCTGGCGAGCACCCTGCTGCTGCTGTTGTGGGGCCCTGCCCCTGTCAGGACAATCCTGTCGCTTATGGCCAGTCTTGCCACAAACAAAGCACTTCCCTGGGAAGTTCCCCCCTCTCTGCCCCTGCTGTCCCCGGCCCTGGTGGCCGTTACCGTTCCTTCCTTGGCCCTGCTGGCCATGATGAAACTGTTGCCCATTCTGCCCCTGCTGGCCCTGATGGCCGTTTGGACCCTGATGGCCCTGAAGGAAACCTCCTTATCCCTGTCTGTAGTTCCCTGACCGGAACCTCTTATTATCTCCCTGTTGGGAGCCCTGCTCATTCTGTCTCTGCCCTTGACCAGATTGTGCCCCGCTGGCACCATGTCCTCCAGTCTTGCCCTGATGGCTAAACTCCCCCAACTGCTTGCCCTCGGCCATATGAAAACGGTGGGCAGTACAACAATGCAGCGTTAACCACATCAGAATAAGAGGCCAACGATAGGTTCCCTAGCAGATGCTGACGGATCCTCCAAGTCAACCAGTCGGTGAACTTCTCAATTTTCTTCTTCTCTATTGGTATCTCGTCTGGAACAATGTTCAACAGATTAATGAACTCGGCCTCGTACTCGGCCACTGTCTTGCCCTCCTGCTTCAGACTCTTCAACTTCCTCCTCATTTCTGTATGAACTGCGGACGAAAAGTACTTGCGGTCGAACCGCACCCAGAACTCCTGAATCTTGAGAGCATCCCTCTCCTCCGCGGTGGTAATGGACTCCCACCACTGCAGTGCAGATCCAACCAGCTGGAAAGTAGCTAGTACCTGCTTCTGAACATCAGTGCACTCATGCATTCTCAAGTGCCTCTGCATATCCTTCCTCCATTGGCTCGAGACTACCACATCTGAGGTACCTGCAAACTCTGGCGGATGCGCTTTATGAAAAGCGTCACGTACACGCTCCCAAGCAGACGGGAATGCATTAACCTGTACTGGCGGGGCAACCGGCGCCTGAGGTGGTGCCTGCTGAACAACGGCAATGGCGGCATTTACCGCTTGAGCTACTATAGCTGCAACCTCAGCGGCGTTCATCATACCCTGAACTGGAGCGGGCTGGGGTTCGGGCGTTGCATCCCTGGGAACTCATCGTGCACGTCGTGGAGGCATCTGAAATAAGAACAAAGTTTATAAGTTCACGGTTATAAACTTAATATAGCTGAAGAACGAAGCATACACAAAAAGAGTACAACAGTCCTAAAATATAGGGCTCTATATCAAAGAAACGTAGCGGAAACATAACAAGTCGTCAGATCCTAAAGGACACTAGAACCTGATGCTCTGATACCACCTGTGACACCCCGACTAATTAAATACCGGGTAGATACTCCTTTATTAAATTAATTCAAAATGCCAAGTTGGTACAGTTAATAGCATCACTGTCGAAAACATTTTAATGATTACTAACCACCTAGTATTTAAAAAGTAAGTGCCAAATTTTAATTCAAGGCTGATTAACAAGCAACAAGTGTAATAGAGAATAAATACACCATTCACCATACTGAAGTAAATAGAATAACCATCACAAAACGTAAATAAAGTCTGGAGGAAAAACTCCTCACTACAAATCCCACAACTGAAAAGTAAAACTGAATACTAAAACAGTACATGCCAAAGTCTGAAAACTCTAATGGAAAGATGTCTAATAGAAATGGGAAACATGCCCTACAACTGATAGATAATAACTCTGGAATCGAAAAGATCGAAGCGTCTACAAGCAAAGTCCCTGTAGCTTCCACAAACAGCTACAGCTCGTCACCTGAATGAGTATCCTATGCTTGGTGTCCTTGTGGCTGGGCACTTAAAATGGTTTGAAAAGCAAGCGGGTCAGAGCCCGAATGTGGAGTTATATTTTAAAAACCTGCAAGTGCTTTAAAAACATTTAAAACATTAAATGCAAAGTACATGTTAGGACGTGCACTCACATTATATTCTCACCTCTCGTCTAACTGTGCACTCCTAACGCAAGTACCCATCTATAAAACCCATACCACTAGCTAAGTGACAACATGTCTAGCTAGACTGCCAAAGGTCCTACCCATATTACTCGGTTCCATTAACATAATAACGCTCGTAATTAAATAGGGGTTTAACGTAAACTCAGATACTCAATATGCAATATATATAACTATCAGTTAACTCGATATATTTCTCGAAACAATACCGTAATATATTTACAACGTTAATATGAGGATTCCCATTAATTAAATGTATATTATTCACATCATAAATATACAATACAAGCACCCCGAGAACTAAGCTGTGGTGCACACATACTCCGCTATCCACCCCGGTACATCACGTACATAAGGATCACATATTCCGAATCTCTCAGGAATAGTCCAGATAACAACATCACAAATAATGGAGGTGAACACAGTCACATCACATGGGTCACGCACATACCTACACTCCCACGATCAGCGGACTTATTAATATCCCAATAAGTGGTTCTATGACCTATGTTCATCGAGGTAACCAGTCTAAATCCGGGCAACACAAGGATTAGAGGGCCCTAAGCGAACGCAAACCTCCCGTGATAGCAAGTATGGTAGGTATGTCATACACACAATTCATATACCAATACTAAGTTAACACACGTCTTAGTAATACCGTAGTTTAATCGTACTACATATCGCATTCTCATACGAACAATAATTATTACAATTTGTACTATTCTGGTTTGTAATCATACGCGCCATAATTTCTCACGTCATAGTAGACACTCCCGTCTCAACCCAAACCGTCCATGTAATACAACTCTCGTATGTAAATTCCTTATCATAAATACCCAAATGTCCCAATTCTATCATTACTACATCTATGGAATGATATCTATATCCTCGAATAAGTTTACGGAACTCCAAAAACAAAAACAGTCCAAAATGGCCCAAACTTCCGCCTCGTTAGAAGTCTCGTTCGAACTAGACTGTTCGAACGAGTTTGGACTGTCAGCTCGTTAGAAGTCTCGTTCGAACGAGGCTGTTCGAACGAGATCCAGTTCGTTCGAACGAACTGTCCCTTCTAACGATATCTCATTTGAACGATATATCGAACGAAATCCCTACTCGTTAGAAACGACTAGTCAACTCGTTAGAAGCTCGTTCGAACGAGTTCGTTCGAACGACCTGGGGACTGCTTCTAACGACTGACCAGTTTCGGCCCAGATTTTTCCCCAACTCGTTTTTCATCCATTTTTAACACCTCAAATCTTCTAAACTAAGTCCCAACAATCGTTTAAAGGTCTATAATCAATACTAAACATATATAGTCACATCCTAACATGTTTTTAAGGGATCAATCCATCCTAACATCAATTAAATTTACAAATTTTTGCACTTTTTCCCAATATCTCAAGAACATGAACCCTAACTTAATATCATCATCAAATCCCAGAATTTAATTCATTTTAATTTCTCCTAATCACAGTTATTATGAGGGAAATCATCTACCTATCATACTACATGCAATTCTCTTCAAAATTTTCAAGTTCTAAACTCCAACTACATGGGTTTTCATTTAATCTTTCAAGAACAATCAAAACTCTTCAATTTCTAACATGGAAAAGACATTCTCTGAATTTAAATGGAATAAAGTCACTTGCCTTGGTTTGATTTCTGATTTTGGTGTAGGTTTGATGAATTTTTCTGCAGAAATTCCTCTCTCCAAGCTCCTTCTCCAATGGTGGCTTAAGGTGGCTAGGGTTTGATTTGGGGAACTTAGAAAACCTAAATGATAACCTACGTAGCTTTCTAGGTTAATATGGGTTGGTTATGGGCTTAGTGGGTCAAATCCACATCAGATTTAATTAACCAATTTTCGTCACTTTTAATTCCTCAAAATGTAAAATTACCAAAATACCCTTTAAGTTGCCGGTATGGCTTAAAAATACCCCGGGACCCAAACTACACTCCCGGCTAGTGTTTTCTGACTATCTCGACCCTTCCGGACGTGTTGGCACACTCAAAACGACCATACGGATTATAGATTTTAAATTCACTTTTTATAATCAAAATATTTCACCGTGACGCGGCGGTCCCACGCGTCTCAACAAAATTTCTAAAATGCCGTATATAAATATCACGACAACTTTTATAATACCAAGTTCATATATAATCATATATGCACATAATCAAATACCAACTCACATCTCGTAAGTATTTATAACCCGGATTAATTTCCAATTAATACTCATATAATTAATTAATCCCAAAAATAAATATAGCCAAAAGTACGGGGTATTACATAGGAATTATTTATTCGTAATCCATGACCTGCAGCTTTTTGTTATTGAAATGAGTGATGTAGTACCTAGTTCTCTCTCCCTCCTTTTGGCGTACGCTAAGAAAATGTGCCACTTTTTTTACAAGTTTGGATCTGAAACAAAAGTTATTAATAAATAGCTCGACTATTTGGTGAAAGATGGAAATTTGTCCTTGAGGAAGGCTATTATACCATATTTGAGCAGATTAAGTAATTGTTTTAGAGAATGTCTACACCTCATTTTGTCGAAATCTGTATAAATATTAGCAACTACTTGGTATTGTTTTATATGGAGGACTGGATCAATTTGCCCAACGTATTTGGGTTTAATTACTGGAGCTTTGAACTTTGCTGGAGTGGGGAAATCCATAATTGATTGCGCAAAGGGAGATCCATTTACAAAGGTTCTTTATAGTGGGATTTTGGCCTTAGCCATCTCTCCTAGCCTATCCTCCAATATCTAGAAAGAACCTTTCTAAGCGTTGTTACCAGCATCAACCTATGTGTTGCTATTTTGTTGTTCGCCAAACTATCTTATTGGGGTTGTTGCTCAGCCCGAGCAGTACGTCGAGCATCTGATCTAGACTGGGCAGAGCCTTCCCTTCGATTAGATGGTCGTCAAGTGTTTCCTCACATTGCCCTAGGAATTTTGATGTTCCCCCTGGGTCCCAAAAGATCAAAGGGAGAAGCACGACTTAGCTGTTCTAAGGCGTTTAGCCTTTCTGGAGAGTAGAACTGTGTATTGAAAGATTCTAACTCCTTGGATAGTGTATTTGATCTTGGACGATAGGATGTAACCCCTATATTTATTGACTGATTTTTCTTGCCAACTCTTGGTGGTGGCGCCAGCATATTTCCATGGGCAGATAGAGAAAGCGCTCCTTCTTGAAGAGTTTTTGTGAGTTGCCTGATAGTGTCATGCATAACTTCTTGGCCTCTTTCAAGACTTTCTAGAATTCTAGTTAATTCATTCATCGTTGGTAGGGCAGAAAGGGCAGGCAGAATGCCTTCGTTCCTAAGACTTGATTGACGCATATCAACCATTGAAGTGTATAAATGAGAATAATTAGAACTGTGTTCCCACGACGGTGCCGTTATGTTGATGCAAAAAAGTAGACTAATCTTAATAATTGATCACAGATAAAAATGAGTAAACGAGAGAAAGGATTTTTAAAGTGGTTCAGGTTAAAGAAAGGCTTTTGTCCCCTATTATGTATTGCTTTGTTCAAGTGTCTCTTGTTTTGTTATTCATATCAATTTAAGGGCATACAAGAGTTGAAATATTAAAGAATGGAATTCCTTTATAATGCCGACATTTATATATGTATAATGTTGATGTATACAACTGTTGACATTTTACTGTCATTATTGGTCATGTTGGTCAGCATTCCTTTAGTTGGTTAATGACTCCTCTTTACTGACTTGGATTAATGCTCAATTGGATAACACGTGTTCATACAAGATTGGTCCATGTAGCAGGATAATTTTTGGTATCACCACCCACCATATTATATATTTGTGTATCCTATCATACCCGTTCTCCAAATCTATAAAAATCATATGAAGGTCCTTGTTTTTCTCCTTATACCTTTCCATTAATCTCCTTAAAAAATAGATTTATTCCATTATTGACCTCCCAGACATAAATCCAAATTTATTCCCAGATACTGTTGTTTTCAATCTCAATCAATAGTCAATCACTCTCTCCGAAAGTTTTATTGTGTGATAATTTGAAAAACTTTGTATGTCACCTTTATCTTTATTAATAGGTACTAAAACACTCATTTCCCCTTCATTGGGCATCCTATTAGTCATTATAATTTTGTTAACTAATTATATAAACCAAGATACTCTTTCCTCCACTAAGCACTTTGAAACCTCAATAGGGATATCATCGGGTCATAAATCCCTCCCTGTTTTCATCTCTTTTTAGAGCAATCCTACCTCTGTTATCCTAATTCTGTGAAGAAAATATATTTTCTCGAGTCTCTTTAAGTTCCTCTATATCTAATATACCCTCCTTATCTCCATCTAATAGTCTCTCAAAGTAATTTTTTCATCATCTTTGACTAGGACTTTCGAATCATCACTTTTAATACACTTAACGTTATACAAATCTTTTGTTTTCTTGTCCCTAAGTTTAGCAATCTTTCAAATACTCTCCCCCTTCTTGTGTTTTTAATTTTGTATAAAAATTAACTTAGCATCTCTTACCACTTTCTTAACTTACTTTTTAGCCCATTTATATTTCTCAGACTTTTCTTCATTTCTAGTTGTTTTTTCATATTTTAAAGCACTCCCTGTTGATTTTTACTATATTTTGTACTTCTTTATTTCACCAGGAAGTATCATTAGAGTGTATCCCCTTTCCTTTTGATTCCCCAAGAGTTTCTTTTGATATTCTCCTAATGCATGTGGCCATCTTATTCCATATTATGTTAACCTCTTCTTCAGTATTCCATGATGCTTGATTTAATACTTTATCTTTAAATATTTCTAATTTCTCTCCTTTTAGGTTCCACCACCTAGTTCTTTGGTTAATCTTCTCTTTTGGCACTCGTGATTGATTTTTAATATTTATATCCAAAACCACTATCATATGTTGTGAGGTTAAGCTCTCTCCCAGGATAACCTTACAATATATACATGTTAATTGGTCTCCTTACCTAGTAATGAAAAAATCTATTTGACTCTTATGTGTTCCACTTTTTTAAGTTATTAAGTGCTCAAGCCTCTTTTTGAAATATGTGTTTACTATACAAAACCATATTCCATCGTAAAATATAAGATTGAGTCGCCAATATCTTTCCTTTCTCCAAAATCATATCCTCCATTCACTATCTCATATCTCACATGATCTTGTCCTATATGGCCATTAAAATCTCTCCCTATATAGATTTTCTCACCTACGGGTATTGCTTGAATTAGTTCATCCATTTATTCCTAAAAGTTTACTTCAGTGTGATCATCTAATCCTACTTGGGTTGCATAAGCACTAATAATATTAATTATATTTTCACCTAATACTAGTTTTACAAGTATAAGTATATTACCTTTTTCTAATAACGGTTACGATATAATCCTTAAAATTCTTATCTGCTATTATTCCAACTTCGTTCCTATTTCTATCTTTTCTTGTATATAATATAATTTAACCATTGTATTTTCTATTTCTCTATCTTTATCACCGACCAATTTAGTTTCTTGTAGACAATATATCCTAACTTTTCTTCTTATCATGGTATCTACCAACTGCATCCTTTTTCTGGTCATAGTCCCTATGTTCCAAGTCACTAACCTAAGTTTAGTATCCTGGACTAGCTTATTTACCCGCGCACGTCCAATTTTTACAGGGTCCCTTAAATATTTCTCGTCATATTCGGGCGCCGATGCGACGCCCCTTACCTATTTTTTGAGAAACATGGTGGAAGGCACAATGCCTCTTGCCTATTTTTTGAGACAGCCGGTGGCAGGTGTACCGCATCGCTTGAGGAGAATGCCCTAACATTACCACATATATTGATAGGATTCATGCTCATTTCCCGTTAGGCAATGGAGAGACTTATTTCTCTAAGAAAACCTAATCTTGTTTTCCTCTCCTTTTATCTTTGTCGATCTCCTTCCACGAACTTCGTCTCCCTCCTATCGCTACCATCCACCTCCCTCATGCTGCTACTCTCCATATTCGTTATACCCCAACCATCAACATTCGATCATTGTCGAGATTACATCATCGAGTTGACCATACTCTTCAAATGAATATAAGCTCTCTCTCTCTCTCTCTCTCTCTCTCTCTCTTTCTCTCTCTCTCTCGTATCTCTCTCTATCTATCTCCCCCCCCCTCTCTCTCTCGATTTCTATCTTGTTTTCATATATTTCCTATTTGTATATATACACACATAAACAATTGCGGTCGATATATATATATATACACACACACACACATATATATATACTAGTGGTGACCCATGCGATGCATGGTCGGGTGTAATGCATTTTGAGATATATTGTTTGAATATATAATCAAATATATTATTTTTATTATTATTTTAAAAAATGATCGTAACCGTGAACACGAAAATGTAAATGCAAGTAATAAGTTGGAAACACACATGAATTGAAACAAATATAAGTCAATAAATGTCAAGAACCAAATTATTGTGAAACATAATATAGTCCCAGAATCCAAACAATCAAAATATAGTAAGTAACACATGCACCTGCTTGTTTTAAAAAAGTAAAATATTTTGAATACTCAAGGATTAGCAATTGGACGCTTGTCAACAAAACTACTACATGTTTATATAAAATAAGAAGGATGATAACAAAGGATCGTTACTACTCATTTTGAACTTCTGAACCTCACTTTTTAACTTCAAAAGACCCTTCTTGAAATAAAATCCACATATTGTCTCACGCCAAGTAATATGAACATCATGGAAAAAGAAATCTAAAATAAGCCATACGAGTTATTTAACCAATTTCGAATGAATGTACTGATATTCCTCTCGCGTATTCAACCGTACCATCAGCGTGGGTAAACCTTTTTAATAAATAAATAAAAACTTAACTTTGTTGGGAACTCACTTAAATAGGCATACTTTGTTGTATAGATGCTAGCAGAATACCTGAACAAAAGTATGTTTGTTTTTAAACAGATTTAAACCAAATAAGCATTTATTTTTATTTTTTAATTTACCAACAACACAAGTTTACAAACACGCATTAAATTAACCAACACAAATTTAAAGTAAACAAAAGTATGTCTATTTTTAAAAGATTTTAACGCAATTGTATGTAATAATTTATTATTTTTTAAATAAACATCTACACAAATTTAATAACATGCATTAAATTAACCAATAACACAAACAATACCAACGCACATTAAATTAATGAACACAAATTAATCAACACGCATTAAGTAATCAGTTAAACCAAGTTCAAACTATTTACCTTCTCCATTCCCCCCTAAAGGAAAAGACAAATACATTATCTTAAATTAACCAACAAAGAGAACAACATAGAGGACGGGACCTAAGTCAGCAAATTCAAAAACATACCCTCATTGATTAGAAATATGTTCAAATAAAAATAAAACACAAAATAGTTTTGTACTTTGAAAAAAACCCACCCACTTTCAACTCATTACAAACCCATAAAAAACACTTGAATTTATTAGATTCAAATTGTTTAAATGGGTTCAATACCAATAAAAAATGTTATTCCTTAAATTTAAAAAAAAAACATAGTCATCGTACCTTATTGAAAAAGACCCTTTACACCTAACACCCCTAATCTTTTTTCTTAACAATTTGTTTTCAAAATCTCAACACCCCCCACCAAATTTGCACTATTCTATATGTGCTGACCTTTCATTTTTCTATATATAATAACATATATATAAGGAACAAACAAAGGGATACTACCAACATCGTTGAAAACCCCACTAGAACCATACATTCATCCGTGTGAAGCACATCTTTTCAAACAACACCTCACGCATCATTTATCAGAGTGGGCCTCAATTTTTCCCTCTTCACAAAACCATACGTGTGTATCAAACATAAAACAAAAGAAAACTACATAATCAATAATGAATCAAAATACATTAAACCATTAAAAAATTCAAAAGTAAAGGGAAATAACAACATATGAGATTTTCTTTTTAGGTATATTTTGTACAGATCGTCATTGCCAGTTCAACGTTGGATCTTTAGTTAGATCAGATCAAAACACAAGACTTTATGTTTTTTTTATCGGACTGTTATGTTTTGGCTGGAGATTTTTTTTACCATTTATGTTTAATCGGAGTTTTATCATTTTCTATCGGAATGGATTTATCTGATTTAGTCGGAGTACAGTGTGAAAAAACATATGTTTATAAAAAAAAGAATTTACATTCCATCTTTTTCTATCTTTTTCCCCAGGAATTTACAATACCATTGGACATACATCAATATATAATCACACATAAAATTTCAAGGACCATGTTTCTTTTTACTTAACACTGCATTACAAACTAAGAGATTGAGATAAATGAATAGGGTTAGAAATAATAGCATAATCTAATACTTAAAATATTGAAAAATCAGAAATATTAAATTATCAACATAGATATGTGCGAAAAGGGAGAGAAACGAAAAAAACTGTGACAGTGTGAAATCATTACCTAATTTATCATCAGGGACAGAGATGGAGAGAATAGTTTTATGATAGAAGTGAGAGAGAGGAGAGTTTTAGTCTTATGTAGATTTGATTTGGAGTTTCAAAAAGCGTTTATTACATTATTAGTTTTTGGGAAGTTATGAATATCGTGGGCGGTTATTCCGTATTTTCTTAATATGGAACATGTGGAAGTTTGGATGCTAAACAACTGTATTTTTTTAAATAATTTTTTTTTAAATCTAAAAAATTAGGGATGGGATATTGGAGGATCGAGAGGCTTTCACCTACGTACGTATATAAAATAAGATATATATATATATATATATATATATATATATATATATATATATATATATGTATATATGTATATATGTATATATGTATGTATGTAAATATATTCCATTTTAGGTATCTCAATCATTCAATTTGTCTTTATTTACAAATTTCTATCTCTACGATGAAAATAATATGTAATGTGTGTGATTTGTCATTTTAGCAGTTTTCGATTTTAGGTTTTCTGTATTTTGAATAGAAGTATATAATCATATGCATTGTCATATTGTTTGAATGTATGTTTATGTGTATGTGTATGTGTATGTGTATGTGTATGTGTATGTGGATGCGTAAATCTTCAATTCTTTATTATACTCTTTTTTTTAATTGTTAAAAATGTGTACAATTGTCTAATTGAAAGCAAGGATGGACACAAATATCACCAAAATAGACAATTGTTGAAGTACGCTTTGGTAAGTAATTGGTCATGAAATGGGTAATACCATCTTAGTTCGAGCATTATTATGTCCGAATTTTTATGATATATGGATGCAATATGAACAATATATGTATGACACTGTAAGTAAAATTTTCTAATTCCTCCTTTATTTCCAAACACATTCCATTGGTGTGTGGTAGATATGTATATGTAAGATGTATGCCATTAAGATTCTATTAAATCAATATTCTTCAAATCCCAAATGCTTATTATTATCTCTCATCTTTTCTTTTCTTAAATTTATTTTCATTTGAATTTGTTATTGACTAAATTTAATATTTATATTATAATATTAGTATTTTTTGTTAGAAATGTAACATTTTCGTCATATAATTTGTGTGTGAAATGTAAAAGTAGCATACCAAAGTGAGTATGTTTTCCACTTGTTCCTAGGTGGTGATTAATTATATACATAGTCCAATTGTGTCTTATTAATGGGCTAGCATTACTTTTTTACAATGCAAACGAAATTATTACCCGTGATAAATGAAACCAAATAATGTTTAGGTGTAAGGATCAAACATAAGAAAAAGAAAAAAATGAATTTGGATAAAACAAGAGATTTAATAGTGTTCTCACATCTTGCAACAATAGCAGAAAATAAAAGAGGGGTTAGAGGAATTGGTTATTTGAGTGTAGTCTTGATAACAACGTGTGAATAGTGAATATATATATATATATATATATATATATATATATATATATATATATATATAAATATATAATGTTTTAAATTTGGTTGATAATGTGATTTTAAGACCATGGAACTTTTTATGCAATATTATGATGTGATTGTATTTATATTCTTCAATTTTAATTGTTAGGAGGCAAATCATGATTGGGTAGAAAATCATATTTTTCCCCCACACACGCAACCTCATTTTATAATTGGAATCGTGGCCCTCATATCTAATTTTATATTCATGTTGTATTATTTGCTACTTATTCATATTTTCATTAGAGTTTATATAAAATAAAATCTTGAAAGTTTGTCAAATATACAAGAAAAATGCCATTACTATCATCATCTTTGATAGTGTGTATTTTTTTTCATAGATGACTCTAAATCAATATCAATACCATTAATCCCATTATCAAATTTTGACATAAATTATACGATATTTTGTATTGGTCCATCAAAATAGTTGGACTTGGTTAAATTAAATTTAAAGTTGGCATATTTTAAAAAAAATAGTATATAGTATGTGTTGTATCCCTCCTAAAAATTGTATGTAACGTAAAAATCCTATCGTTATTGTATTGTATTCTACAACATAAAAAGTGATTCACTATGTGCATTGTATCGTTTATTCACAAAAGTGTATTGTACAAATGATATTGCGTATCGAATGAAATTGACAACAATGATTGCTAACACTTGAAAAGGGAGGAAGGACTCAGTCTAAGTTTATTTTCATTTGTTCCTAATAATTAGTAGTTTAATTTCATTATCTTGTACGAATATTATATTTAGAGGTGTCTTTCATGATGTCTAATAATCTACATTTGTAACCAGTGGGAAGTGATTGCGTCCTCACCGGGCTCCTGAATGTTGAAATTAACTAGTATATGCTCATTTTGGGGTTAAAAGTGGTCATTGAGGGGAAAAATCAAAACAATGACCAAGTTTCCCAAATATAGGTACGAACACCCAATGGGGAATAAACATAACCCGTGGGAAGTGATCGCATCCTCATCGGGATCATGATTGTCGAAATTTAATAGTATTGGCTTGTTTTCGGATTAAAAGTCGGCGTCAAGGGGGAAATTCAAAATAGGGACTAAATGGCCCGAGAAGAGGCTCATACACCCTATGGGGAATGAAAGTAACCCGTGGGAAGTGATCACATTCTAATCGGGATCCTGATTCTCAAAATTAAGTGGTATAGCCTCCTTTTGGGGTTAAAAGTGATCGTTCAGAGGTGAAAACACAAAAGAAGATCAAGTGGCCTACATAGAGGAACAAAACACCCCATAAAGCACAAACGTAACCCTTGGGAAGTGACTCCATCCTCACCAAGATCCCCATTGCGGAAACTAATTAGTATAGACTCATTTTGTTGTTAAAAGTGGGAGTTAAAGGTAAAAAAAAAACTATAATTTTTATATTTTTAATTCATGTGTGTTTATATGTTTATGTGTTAATGTTATGTAATTAATGGTTTGAAATTAAGTCTCTATCAAATTGTTGGCAATCCGTATATAACGAATTAGAAACCTCTTCTTTGAAAAGTTCTTGAAAGATTACTATTTCCTCATGATGTCTAATTTATTGGGTTTAATTCCTATTTTTCTCAAGAACGATTCGCTAATTGGAAGTCCCAACTACGATGATATTAAATAATTGTCTTTTCTTTAGAAACTACATTGTATTGGGATTAAGAAATTGAAAAACTGACATATCCGTATCGAATATTGCACTTTACACCTTTTAACTTATGCATTTTAGCCCCCCTCGGGTACTTTAATTGTACAATCATGCTCATTACCCAGACAACCTTTGTTTTATGTACTAATATGTCATTTGAGGTATTATTGAGATTTAATAGGTGTTATAGTTCTTAGTATAAAGTTTGAGCGCGTTCCGATAAAGTTCCATCACGATTTGCACGTTTTGGGGTATTTTAGTAATTTTAAACTTTGGTATTTTTGACTAAAGTCTTCACGGAAGTTGTAGCCACTGGGACAAGCTTCGTGTGGTCGTGAATGTTTTTATAGTTCGTGAGCGAACCTAATTGAAAGATGTGAATATTTATATATATATAACCGAGTGCTTGTGTAAATTATATATATATATATATATATATATATATATATATATATATATATATGAAGAGTGCCCAATATGTGTGTTTCAAACAAAACTAATTTTTTCTTAGAAAAATTATCCGACTTTTAATTATGCACCAAACCAAGTTGTGAAACAAAAATTCTTACTTTAAACCAATTATATCTTGACTAATCCTAAACATTCATTTAGTGATTAAAACAAGTAAAATAATGTAAAGAATACTCACAAGGCCGAATGTACGAGGAATAAACCCAAAACGGGAAAACAACCTCGGACGGCCCAAGCCAGATAATCACTATGAACAATGATTTTACCACAAAACCTATCCACAACACACACGCCCACATATGTCTCCGTGTCCACCGATTGTCTTTGATTGATCTAGAATGTTGAACAAAAAGTCCTTCTCTTTTCTTCACCACAAAACCCTTTGATGTTAAATGATAGAAAAAACTTCTTTGGTGCATCAATATCAGTAAAACATATACGAATGATAACTCGGATCTTTGTAAACTTCTGAGGATGTGTTTATGCTTTGTAAACCTTAGAAAACATGTGCAAACAAGTTTCTGGTTCGAATACCATTTTCCGGAATGCACACTTATGAAACTCTTATAGAAATACGCTTTAAATAACAATTTAGCACCGCCTCAAAAAACGTGTCATTCAAATGACTTAAGGCTCTCGTTCTAACGACATAGATATCTCGTTCGCACGAGAACTAATGTCGTTCGAGCGAGAAGTTTGACTTTTTGTTTAAAATGTCTCTTCCAAAAGAGATCCAAATAAGTCAAACTTTATTTTGTGCTTATCAGAATTAAAACGTAGTGTATACACTTAAAAACTTTTAAAAACGTTTTAAAATATTTTTCTTTATAAAAATACATCCTTATCCTTTATTAAAAAAAAATTGAGAACTATTAACTATACGCATTCATACCTGAGTGATCTTGGAATGAAATTAACTTTGTAGACGATTAAACTTGTACCAATTAAACATCGACTTGATTTAATTCTTTGAAGCTTTGCCGCAACGTCTTCAAATTTCTTCAATATGTCATAGACCAAGTGGGATCGTGACATAAATAAATCTCCTTAAGACATATTACAAACAAGTTTTGTTCACGAAAGTAAGTCAAAATAATACAGGGACTGACACGTCTAAAAATGTGTCTCTGAAATGCATACTCTCTAGGCTCAAGTGCAAGCCTCTCGGTCAAGTAATAATCTGATAAGTCGAGTATCAATCCTCAGGGAAATAGGACAACAGAGTTGTGATGACGTTGGACAAATGAAGGAATCCTAACTCTAACTCTAAAGAAAAGGAAAAGATGATTTGATTGGTGAGGTAACTACAATTATATGCAATTTTTGAAAATAATTAACTAATGAACTAAAGTATGAATGGTATGCAACTATTCTAAATTACCTAAAATAAAAGTGAATGACTTAAAACTTGAACTATATGATGAGGAAAATAAGATGGGAATACAATCCCTCTACCCTAGTGTATTGCAGGCATAAAACTAATCGTAAATTTAAGTGATTAATTAGACCAAGAATTTAGTACTTCCAAGAATTGCATATATGAGGTTCAAGCCTGCACCATAATTAATCAGAGGATGAGTAAATCGGTATTGTTATAGTTACACTCGAATTTCATTATGAAGCATCCCGATTACCCTGAAGCAAACGAGATATAAATATCTACAACTGTCGCGTTTCTACATAATGCGGTCGTAATAAATCATTAAATTTAGAGGATTAATTTTATACACATGTAACTAACACATCAGGTTGAGTTCATGCATCCTGACCTTTTAAATCTAGCCGAACATATGAAAACATGCAAACAACATGTTTTGAATGAAAGAAAACATTTTTACTGCTGGAATAAGATGAAGAAAGATGAGATTATAAGTGAACGAACAACTAAAACAAAAATTAAAACAGAAATTAGAATGATTTAACTTGAATTGCAACTTGAAAGTAACTAGGGTTTATGTAACTTCTCCTCTAAAATGGATTACAAATCTTCCCTAATGAATTAGAAGCCTCCTCGTATGTTTTGGGAGGAGTTACAACTTATACTTTATGAAATAAAAGAGTTTGAACCAAATAGGATTCTATTTTTACAAATGGATAGGTTCGAAAATCGAGAACGGAACTGATCCGGGAAAAGGGTTCGATTCGGTTCCATATTTTGTAGCCTTTACAGAAAACTCTTCGATCATGGATTTGGTTCTTTATTTCCTTGCTTCGGTCCGGTTCCATCTTTTCATCTCTTTACAGGAAGTTTTCCCATGGTGGATTCGGTTCATTTTTTCATCACTTCGGTTCGGTTCTATTTTACCATCCTTTACAGAAACTTTGCCCCTGAGGGATTCAGTTCATTTTAGCTCCCTTGGGTTCGGTTATCTTTTGTCAGTTTTTGCAGAAAATTGTCTTCTTGTGTTTCTTTGAAGCTTTTGGTACGAAACTCAAATTACAACACTGGATACCTGTGAAATAGATGACGAACACACGGAACTTGATATACTCATTATAATTAGTCAATATCAAAGATATGATATTAATCCACTTGAATTACACTACACGGAGCGATAAAAGCCTCTAAATTAAGGGGATCAATGGGAAGAATTTATTCCTAATCAAACCCCCTAACTTAGAACGTTGATCGTCCCGAGCAATGTAAAAGAATTAAAGCATGGTCTAACTAATAAATGGGATAGGATACTTCTTTTGTGTGCGCATGATTGCATTTAGCGGATGCAACAAGACTTTAAACCCCTAGGTTACCGTAGTAGGACGAGTTGTGTCTCGTGAGGGTTTGCCGAGAATATACCCATAAAATTCGACTCAAAGAAAACTCAAAATATGCAAAAATTGTCTAATTCAAAATTTTCTAGGAAATAATCATCATCAAGTCATGTTCAATAGTCTCAAATCCTAGTGCGTGTGTGTGCAGCCAAAAAATTTAACCGCGAATTTCCACCGATTGACCATTACATTACTTATCCGAAAATTCATTTTGATTTCAAAATCTCACAGAATACTCTCGCAAACGAATCACTCGGAGAGTGGAGATTCTCTCGGTATGCATGACATAAAGAGTAAATGTATTGGAACCAAGTTCACTCACATATGTACAAAGAAGTAAATTTATGGTAACCGGATCTCATCATCGGAGTATGGTTATAAGAAAATGGTAACATTACCTCTAGTAAGTATCTTTGATATCTTTTATTATCTTTTCGTGTTTTAGCTCTACACGCGGTAATTGATTTCCCAATTTTGGACTCGGTTAGGACTTTTTCGGGCTAAAGGTGTAATTGGGTATTTTTGGAGTGATTGGGAACTTCGGAATTGGAAAATTGTCTTATGCTGTCCGTTTGTGCGTTTTCGGGATTTTGCTCATTTTTTCTTCTATATTTTTTATATTTTTCACTCTTTTATTTTATTGCTATTTTTGTTGAGCATTTTTATTCTTTTCTTGCCCCTTTTTATGCACTTTCCAGAATGGAATTCTGGGATTGTTCTCTTTTCACAATTCCGGGCCGGATGGAGTTTTTTGGGTTGTCAAATGAAAGGGAAAAATTTATTCGGCTCAATTTGGGTTACAAAAGGGATAATTTTTCGCTACTTTTTATGGCTAATATTTTTGGATGACAAACGAGGTCCTACTTCATTGTCCAACATACTAATTGCGTTACCATATGCGTTTCGAGATGAATTAAGTTTATAGATCTATTTTGGCATGTTTTTCAAAGCAATATCATACACATTTTCATAACCGATCAAAATGAAAGGATTGAGATCCCCAATGACTTTTTAGACGCCGAAAAGAACTTTGAGTGAACAATTAACTCGGATTGATTTATAAATTTCACAAAGATGAAAGGCTCGAATCTCACCGGGGTTGTTAATCTCCACATTTATTCGTTAAGTCATCTATGTTCACTCAATTTCCATCTTCGGTCAATTTAGGCTTTGTATATTTTGAATTTTTCAACTTGAGACTTTAAACCGACTTTTAATGATATTTTCGAAAAATTTGAATTCCAATTTTTATTTATTTTGAAGAAAAAATATTTTTGGGTTTTTCAAAATTTTATGATTATTTTTGAAATATTTGGGCATTTTTGAAAATTTGTGAAGTTTTAGAAATACGCACTTGTGACCCCCCTAACTTAGACTTTTTCATTGTCCTCAAGCAAAAAGGACTAAAATCTAACTCAAAACGAATTAAAAGTGAGAGAACATAAAACAAACAAAAATTTAAAATGCATAAATACACTAAATGACACTAACACATGGCTCAATAATTCAATAAAAATCACCTCTATGCGTCGGGGGTGCGAGGACCTATCTCTCGCTCCTACCCAATGAAACGATCCCACTCATAGGATCTGATGCTCTCCTTCTTTCTCCCATCATAGGATTATAAACCAACAATCAGAACAACTTTGGACCTTGTTCATGGATAAAGGAAAGATTGGGAGTCTCGTCGTGATTAATCGAAAAGGGATCCCTGTGATGCGTACTCAAAGCATGGCCTACGTGCACCGATTCAGATGTAACACCTAAGTTTATTTTAATTTTTGGAACGCATGGGCCAGGCGAAACACAACTTTTCTCCTCAATAGCCTTCAGGACCTATAGTGGTATGGGTGGATGGTCACAAAGAAGGAATTCACCGATTTTATCCTTCCATTCACTTTCTTCTGAGTGACTACAAGAGCCTAGTAGGGATTGGACTTTAACAGTAAGGCTCTCTTCCACCGGCCCGAATTTTTTTCAAAGCCTTCAGGACTTATATCTCGTAATTCTCTCTCTTGAGTGTTGCCTACGCCCTTGCTTACTTTCTCGATCTCTAATTCCAATATTTTTCTCTCCTCTAAGTCAGTGTACGCCCCCTCACTCTCATGGCTCGATACAAAACAGGACCCTATGGCATATTCACAATACTTTTTCTCAAAATATTCCTCAACCATCTCGTCGATAAGGCTCACCGCATGAAGATCATCTTCTTCCCCCGTATGTTAGGATATATGGAAGATGTTAGTCTCTAAGGTCATGTTTCTAAAGGTGAGTTGCATCTGCCCATTTCGAGTATTGATAATTGCATTAGCCGTAGCTACGAATAGGTGTCCAAGAATGATGATAACATGATTGCTCGAGGCGAAGGAGGTTTTCGTGTCACAAATCACAATGTCTACCGGGAAGTAGAAAGTGCCAACTTGGATGATCATGTCCTCAACTATACCTATTGGGACCTTCATGATTCGATTCGCTAATTGGAGAGTGATCTTTGTGGGCTTCAGGTCGCCTATATCAAGTTTCCTATAAATGGTGTAAGGGAGGATATTGACACTTGCTCCCAAGTCAAGTAAGGCTTTTTCAATTTTATTGTTTCCAATGATGCAGGAAATGGTGGGTGCACCGGGATCCTTGAATTTTGGCGGGAGATCATTGAGTAGAATGGAGCGTACATTTTGTTCTAGAAAGACATTTTTCTTTACCTTCATCTTCCTCTTTACCGTTAGCAAGTCTTTTATGACTTTTTCATAAGCTGGAATTTGATTAATGGCATCGAGGAAAGGTAAATTTATCTTTACTTGCTTTAGCACATCTAGCACTTCATCATGGGAGTTTCCTTTGTGGGAAGGAATCAACCTCCGAGGAAACGGTGCTGCAGTGGGTGGTTACCTTGGCCTCACTAGTGTCTTCTTTATGACTCTCTTTCAAGGAGACATCTTCAGCCTCTTTCGTGCCGAGAAAAGTCTCCTTGTCTTTGAGTTCATCATGTGGGGGAGGTGATAAATCAACAACTCTCCCACTATGAAGAGTGGTCACATCTTGACAATTCTCCTAATGTTCTGTTGAAGTGGAGCTAACACTAGTTTGACCCTGTGCGGTCTTTGGCCCTGGGCAGGAAACTTGCCCTTCTCTTGGATGGTACACGATGATTGCAATTTTGAAATATTTGCATTTATGTCACTGATCGTGTGATCATATCTAGCATTGGCTGCACTCTGGTTATTGATAAATTAGTTATCGTATCCTCGAGATTTCTCTGATGTGGAGGGATATATGCTCCTTAAGGTGGTGATGCTTGCATGTGTGGAGCTTCTTGAAAGTGCGGAGGTGGAGGAGGGGCTACATGAGAATTAGGATTCATCGCTGCATTTTGTTGCCCGTAGTTAAAACCAAGATGGTTTTTCCACAAAAGGGTTATAAGAATTCTCATACAGGGCACCGAAATTACCCTTGAATCCTCCTATACCACTGACTTGCTCTTGAAGCATCACTTTGTAGGCAGGTATAGTCGGGAATTCCTCAATTGAATGCCCCTTATCACAAATTACACACACCTTCTCGATGGGGTTTAGGATGGATCTAGGTGGTCCTTCTGCATATTTCACCAACAATTGTCACATTCCTCTCTTAAGCACATCGAGTCGACTGTCCATTATAGAATTTTTCTCTTCTTGAAATAAGTCAGATGCCGATGGAGTGGTGGTCACTTGGCGAGTTCGATTGTGAGCCTTAGGGTCAAATGTATCCCAGGATTGGGTAGTCTCGATGACATACCTCAGGTGAAGCTCAGCATCGTGAGCGTATAATTCGACAAATGGACCACTACCCATGGTTTTAACGAGTTGCTTGGAATGAATGTTCATCCCATTATGGATAAAGGGAATGAGTTGTAGTTTATCAAATCCATTATGGGGGCATGAAGTAATAAACTCGTTGAAATGCTCATAGCATCGATCGAATGACTCATTTTCTAATTGTCGAAAAGTTTGAATTTGAACCGTGATGGAGTTCGTTCGATGTGGAGGAAAGAATTTCTTAAGAAATTTAGATTGAAATTCATTCCAGAATGCAATCGAGCTTGGAGGTAAAGACCTTAGCCAGGTCTTAGATTTATCTTTTAGCGAGAATGGGAAGATTTTGAGGAAGATTACCTCTTGTGTTCAAGTTTGATCATTGAGGGTTTCACACAAATCCTCAAATTCCCTGATGTGGAGATATGACTTTTGAGAATCCATCCCATGGTAGTGGGGGAGCATCTGGATCATCCCATTTTTAAGACAAACTTTCCCTGCATTATACGGGAGTATAATGCATCCCGAAGTGACAGTGCGCTCGGGATATAATATTTCTCTCAAAGGGCGGTATGGGGCCTCTTCCTCACCAACAGCTGCGCTACTATGTTATGACATGTCTCTCTATCTTAATGACTCGGTGTCCTCACTTGGTATGCTCAGGGCGTTATCTGAAGTGTGTCCTAAGAGGGAAAATTGAGTGTTATTTGCGATTGAGTGTGATGGTGTGGGACGTGGAACCCAGAACTCTGGAGCCTCAGGAGTGTGAGGTCTATCAGGGTCGTACTCAATGATCGAATTTTCTTGAATGTGGGTTGGAGTATTATGGGGAGTTGGAGTGGGTTCGGAATTGTGCATTAACGGGCTTATGAGAGATGATAATGAATATTTTTATGCCTTTTCAAATTTTTATATGTTTTTGGATTTTTGGAAATTTTTGGTCAAAGTTTGAGATTGACTTGATCTAATCCTAAGTCTACCTACTTCCCCAGTAACGGTGCCAAATACTTAACGCGACTAAGAATGTGTCTCTGAAGTGCATACTCTCTAGGATCAAGCTCAAGACTGTTGCTCAAGTGATAATCCGATAAGTTGGGTATCGATCCTCAGGGAAATAGGACAACAGAGTTGTGACGACATTGGACCGACGAAGGAATCCTAACTCTGACACTAAAGAAATGGAAAAGATGATTTGATTGGTGAGGTAACAACAACTATATATAATTTTTGAAAATAATTAACTAATGAACTAAAGTATGAATGGAATGCAACTATTCTAAATTACCTAAAATACTAATGATGAATGACTTAAAACTTGAACTATATGATGAGGAAAACATGACGAGAATACAATACCTCAACCTTAGTGTATTGCGGGTGTAAAACTAATCATAAATTTGAGTGATTAATTAGACCAAGAATTTAGTACTCCCAAGCATTACGTATATGAGGTTCAAGCCCGCACCATAGTTAATTAGAGGACGAGTAAATCGGTATTGCGGTAGTTACACTCGAATTGCATTCTGGAGCATCCCAGTTACCCTGAAGCAATCGAGATCCAAATATCTATAATTGTTGCATTTCTACACAATAAGGTCGTAATAAATCATTAAATTCAGAGGATTAATTTTATGTCCTTATAGATCTCCCCCTTTGACTATTCCATGACAAAACTAAACTAGTGAAATGCCTAAGCCGGGCCGTCAAACCGTATGACGCCTAAATCCAATCCCATAAACTCAAAATCAAAAATACAGGATACAGACTAGAATATGAAGCACCGACAAGCATGAACCGTCTGAATGTGATGTAGACTGGTAATCTCGAATCACTGAAGCATACCTACACATATTAAACAGACAAACAAATAACCAGTGAAGTGTGGGGGAACAAATGATACCAAAATATACTTCCAATAAGAACAAATCATTTGAAACATGTGAGAATTTATTTGATATCAATTTGAAACAAATATAATCAAACAATATGTAAATCCAGATATCAAAGAAAACGCTCAAAAAATCTCCCCCTACATCACATACATCTCTCCCCCTTTTTGTCTCGGATAGACAATCTAGTGAAAAGATAAACCAATCAAAGTATTTAGCATGAGAATATAAACCAATTTGAATCAACTTGAGAATTGAAAACGCTAGATAACCATGAAACAACCATCTAAATATGATCATGTAATGACAAATCAATAGCTAGTAAACCAATGGATCATACAAAGGAACATATCAATCCAATAAGGTGTGATAAACTGACTAATATGCAAAAATCTAATTTTGAACCAATTAAAACCTCCATATAAACCAGTCAGTCCAGAAACACTTCCAGCAGTACCAAAAAAAATACCAAATTAACCCAGAGGACTACAAACCAATTAGAACCCAACACATCAGCCTGTCATTCGAACGAACCAGGGACATCGCTCAAACGAGTTGAGGATGTCGCTCGAAAGAAGTACAACTATCGTTCGTGCGAGATAGAGAAGTCTTTTGAACGACTTCGCGCGACTTGTCAGAATTTACCAGATTCCTTAAAAAATAATATAATATTGCCCAGTGAAAAAAAATTAACAAAAAAATTCCAGGAAGGTCCTGACAGAAGAAAAACAGTGTTTAAACAGTAGGCTTTTAACACTAAACCCAAAAACTCATAAATATTAAAAATGCGAGTTCATGCAAACATAGAACTGATGTGATTAAACATGGATATGGAATGTATAGGTGTGAAACTAAAATAAATGAGACACAATTCCAACACATCGAAACGATCAAGAAGATCTAATTGAAATCGATAAATCATAAAACTTTATCATATCCACATGACAATAAAAGTGTGAGCTTAATGAACTAATCATACTACATGCACAAAAATCCAGAATTTTGACGATTCTACAAACAATAGAGTCAAATTGCAATGTTTTAACATTAGGATTAGTTGTGCAAACCCGTTTAAATTTTTAATCTATCCAAACTCCCTCAATGATATCATATTATCTTTGGAATGAACTAAACTAATTTGGCCCATTTCTTAGCATATTGCATTTTCTTTTGGGCTCTTTTAAACGGTGGATTTCATGATGACTTAATTTTGAACTCTCGCAGCCCTTTTCCATGAATCAATCAACGTTTTTACCAATTTAAATCCTCACGATAAAGGTTCTTGCATTCACACTTCTCCTTAACTCTATTTATGCATAGATGACAAGATTGAGATAAGAACGCCTCACCAAATTCAAATATGCAAGAGAAGTCAAACATCCATATAAACTCGTTCATGTGTGCAATGTTGGCATATATACAAAGTCGAATCATAATACATATTAAATTCGAAACAACCCCATATAAATAATAGTTAAGATCATTCTAAGCATCGATAATAATGACCAAATGTCCTAGCCATATGAATAATGAAACGATTGGGGGGGTCCAAGCACACTAATATGCCACGTCAAAACATGTAAACTCAAAAACAAAAATTGAAAATCTTTTTGTCTTTTCATATTCTGACTCAAATAAAAGAAAAATCTTTTTGGGTTTTCAAAAGTTTTCTCAAAAAGAAAAATATTTGTGAAATTTTGAATAAGACTCAAACAAATGAAAACTATAATACAAAATGATACACATGTCGTAATACTAGAAATGAATATATCATGAAGGAAACTAGCATATGACAACCTGACAACACTATCATCCTTTAGATTTAGCATGGGAAGAATCAAGTGCCACCAAACGAGAATCGTGAAGTTTAATTTCTAAAGCCACTAAATCCGATTTCCTATCCCAAGTAACCGAGGAAACTTTATTACTAAACTTCATAGGAGCTTGTCTAAGGTCATAACAATAACGCTGAAGGTGACCTTTCCTACCATAAAACGAGAAAGTCTAGCGATGGTGGGAATGGTTACCTATATGTGGACCTTTTCTAACCTTCCTAGTGTTTCTCACACGTGCGGGGGGGATGGGAACAATTCTCTCACCAAAACCTATACCTCCCCTATCTCCCTTAATTTGGACGGTGCCTAGGATCTTATCTAACTTCTCCGACCTAGCCTCCTAATCAAACTTGACTCTAGACGAGTCTCTCAATCTCTCCTCCAACTCCTGAATCCTAGACTCGAGGAAACACCTAGACTACTAAAACTCTAAATTCTCATTTTTCAAGGACTCCATCAAACCACGGAGATTATCTCTCGGTTTCTCCACAAACTCTAGTTTCTCCCTAAACTTCTTCTCTCATACCCTAAGATCCTCAATCAAACTATCATTATTTTCTATGGAACGCTCATTCAACTTAGCTTGCAATTTTGATTTAGCCTTTTTCACCTTCACTGTTTCGGCATACAACTCTTTAAACGAATTTTGCAGCTCTTTCACATCTACCTCCTCCTCATCACTCTCTTCGCTCTCACTAACATGGGATACACTCAAAACCTCCTCGAAAGTGTCATGCACATGATAATCGTCATCACTCACATGACATGCCATAAATGCAACAAAGTTACGATCAATGGGGCAACTCCCTCCCTCTTCCAGATCACTATCACTTAAGGTGTCATTATAGACAATGGGTTACTTTCCCTTTTTCTTAAGTCTAGTGGGACACTCCTTAACTTTGTGACCATACCCCTCACAACCAAAAAACTTATCCGACTCATCTCTCTTAGGCTTCTCAAACTTATCCTTAGAGGTGGGATCTACTTTGTTATTCATGAATTTTTCAAATTTCTTGGCATCTTTTGATTGCTTTTGAAACTTATTAAAAATTTTAAATTTCTTTACCAACAAAGCAACATCCTCAAAATCGAAATCGGAATCCAAAACTTTAATTTACTCCTTTCGGGTTTTCAAAGCAATACCCTTTTCTTTCTTAGGAACTTGCTTGGAGGTAATCATGTTGATTTCATAGGTTTGTAAGTCACCTACAATCTCTTCTAGTTTCGTCGACTCTAACCTACCCAGGGATTTTTAAATGGTCACTATCAGATCAAACCTACTAGGCAATGACCTAAGGACTTTCTTAATGGCACAATTGTCAAGAATTTTCGCACCTAGGTTAAACGAAGATTTGAAAATATTGGAAAACCTAGCATAAAACTCATCAAAAGTCTCACTCTCTAACATCGTAATGGTCTCAAAGTGTGTAGTGAGATTTTGAAGTTTTGACGCCCTAACCATGCTAGTGCCCTCATGAGTGAGTGCCAAAATATCCTAAGCCTATTTTGATGTTTCACAAGTCATAATTCTATTATATTCTTCCTGTGTGACATGTGAACCAATAACGTGTAAACCCTTAGAATTATATTGTGCAAGTCTTTGTTCAGTTTCGGTCCATGACTCGACATGTTTTAAACTAGTGACCTCATTGATCGTAACTTTTATCAACTGCTAGCCACACACGCTCCTCAATAGATTTTAAAGCACATCTCATTCTCATCTTCTAATAAGGGTAATTAGTTCCATCAAAGACAGGAGTTCAAGAAAATTCATTATATCTAGAATTCATCTTTGAAAACACACGGGATCACACAATACATAAATTATGTTTTCTCGCTGTGATACCAAATTGAAAGGGTTCCCAATATGTGTGTTTCTAACAAAACCAATTTTTTCTCAGAAAAATTATCCAACTTTTAATTATCCAAACCAAGTTGTGAAAACCCAATTCTTACTTTAAACCAATTTTATCTTGATTAATCATAAACATTCATCTAGTGATTAAAGCAATTAAAATAAAGTAAAGAATACTCACAACACCGGATGTACGAGGAAAAAATCGAAAACGAGAAAATAACCTCGGACGGCCCAAGCCAGACAATCACTATGAACAATGGTTTTACAAAAACATATTAGCCTTACACTAAGACTCGATCTCCACGGGTCTTAAGGCTCCTTCGGATCTTCTACCATTCTTCAATAGTGACCATGTAGAAATTACGTCTTCCACGATACCTGTCCATAATACACGCGTCCACGTATGTCTCGATTTCCACCGATTGGTTTTGATTTTTCTACAATGTCGAACAAGAAGTCCTTCTCTTTTCTTCACCGCAAAACCCTTTGATGTTCAATGATAGAACGAACTTCTTTGGTGCAGCAAGATCACTAAAACATATACGAATGACATCTCGAATCTTTCCAAACTTCTAAGGATGTGTTTATTCTTTGTAAACCTTAGAAAACATGTGCAAACAAGTTTCTGGTTCGAATATTATTTTCCATAATGCACACTTACGAAAATCTGATAGAAACACACTTTAAATAACAATTTAGCGCCGCCTCAAAAAATGTGTCATTCGAACGACTTAAGGCTCTTGTTCACGCGAGCTCTAATGTCATTCGAGCGAGAAGTTTGACTTTTTGACTTTTTATTTAAAAAGTCTCTTCCAGAAGAGATCCAAATAAGTCAAACTCTATTTTGAGCTTATCATAATTAAAACGTAGTGTAAAAACTTAAAATACTTTTAAAAACATTTTAAAATATTTTTCTTTATAAAAATACATCCTTATCTTTTATAAAAATAATTCTGAGCACCATCAATTATATGCATTCATACCTGAGTGATCTCGGAATGCAAATAAATTTGAAGACGATTAAACTTGCACCAATTAAACATCGACATGATTTAATTCTTTGAAGCTTTGCTGCAACGTCTTCAAATTTCTTACATACGTCATAGACCAAGTGGGATCGTGACACAAATAAATCTCCCTATGACATATTACAAACAAGTTTTGTTTAAGAAATTAAGTAAAAACAATACAAGGACTCCATTGGAAATTTATGTCCTTACAATATATATATATATATATATATATATATATATATATATATGTATATATATATATGTATATATATATATATATATGTGTGTGTGTGTGTGTGTGTGTGTGTGTTTGTGTGTGTATAATCATACCCACGCTACTTGCTATCACGGAGGTTTCTACGCTGGGACAGTCTTATCTCGACGGGACCTTTATGGGGGATATTGACTCGAACCATAGAACATAGGACCCCTTTGTACATTCTATCTGAGAATGATAGTCAGATGGTCCTAAGAGACGTGAGGGGTATGTGCTGACCTCTTAGTGACTTGGAACTATTCTTCGCCTCAATTTGGTGTGTATTATGCTAATACGGTCCGAGAGTGATTCCGAACTAGTATTTCCCTTCTACGAGATATACGGGGACTAGATAGCAGAGTATAACAGCACCATAGATTTTATGTGGGTGCCAATAGTATATATATTATATAAGTGATTAATATATATACGTATATGTGGAATTCTTCTATTGTCCGTATAAGTAGATAAATATTGAATAAATGCTCCAAAATTATTGTAAGTGTTCGGGAACTTCACGACAGTATTGAGAAATACATAATTGACATAAGTAATCACTAAGGGATTTATTTCTAAACTAAAATCATAGAATTGTGACATCACGAATTAGAATTTATGGGAGATGAATTAAATAGACTTATGAGTCATTTTAGTCGTGCGGTAGGCGTGCACACTAGATGAGAGGTGAGAATTCTGAAGAGAGTGTCGTGTACTAAAATGGTTGTCATATTAGCTAGTAAGCATTTTAAATACTTGCTAAACCATTTAAAAAAAACTATTTTACACTCGGGCTCTCACCCGTTTCCTGTCATTTTTTTCTCTTATATATATATATATATATATATATATATATATATATTACAGGTGCCCATCCACAGGGGCGTTAGACGTAGTTTATTTAGATTGGACGTACTGTAGCTTGTGTGGGAGTTGTAGGTCATTACAGTAGATGGTTCCTCTTTTTGGCTCCTCAGATTTCTATTTAGTTCCTTTTATTAGGGCATGTGATGCCCACATACTGACGCTTGTTTAGACTTGATAGGGATTTCATACACTTCTATTATTTCAGTATTCTGTTTTCATTTAGGATTATTTTATCTATCACATTATCGGCAGCTGTGATTATTTATTTGGATTTCAGTAATTTAGTTGTCATGTTTCCTTGGATTGTTGGTATCTTTATCATTTGTGTTATTCATAAAATGGTTTTTACTTAAAAGGTTTTTACAATGCAATTTAATAAATAAATGAATTTAAATTGTTTGACACCTACCTTAATTATTTAGGTTGATTAAAACGAAAAATTGTTTTCGACAGTGATGCTAAGAATGAACCACACTGTTCACCTTTATTTTTAATTTACTAAAGGACTGATCACCCGGTATATAATTTGGCGAGGTGTTACATGTGGTATCAGAGCATCAGGTTCTAGTGTCCTTTAGGATCTGTAAGGCTTATTGCGCTTTCATCTTAGCATCCTTGATATAGAGCCTTATTTTAGGACTATTGTATTCTTCTTTATACGATTTATGTGTTCATCTATTTGAGATTATTAATAAACTATATACTAATAAACTTCCTTCTCATTTTCTATGCCTTCGAGATGAGTACCTTGAGACAAGAATGCCCATCCCGAGCATCCAGCAGCTCCGGATCGAGGAATGATGAATGCGACGGAACTAGCCTCCATAGTCGCTCAGGCGATGGATGTCGCATTAGCGGTGGTGCAGTAGGCTCCACCCCAGGTTCAGGCTATAGTGCCAGTGCCAGCATAACTTCCCACGGCATGGGAGTGGTTCAGGGATGCCTTTCAGAAGGTGCATCCCTCGGAGTTCTCAGGTAGCTTAGACATCGTGACCGCCAGCTAATGGAAGAAGGACATCCAGAGACACCTGCATATGTATGAGTGGACTGATATGAAGAGATAGTTACTGTATTCCTTCAAGATAATGGGGGCCTCTTTGTAGTGGTTGGAGTCCACCCCGACCTTGGAAGAGATGGACAACATGTCGATTAAGTCGTTTTGGGTGCGGTTTGACCGTAAACATTTCCCATTTGCCATGCATACTGAGATGAGTTGGAGGTTACTGAATCTTAAGTAGGAGAGTATGACCATTTTTGAGTATTAGGAGGAGTTCATGAGACTTCTCACTATAGTTCCTGATGAGGCACCCACTGAGGATAAGAAGATCTTTTTATTTTTGGATGGATTAGCCTCGAGGATTCATTACCACCTCATAGGTAACCTATCGTTGGGTACTTACACTGACGTACTCAACGCCACTCTGTTGCACTTCCAGGATCACTGGTTCCATTAAGAGGGGAGAAAACGAGAAGGAGAGTCCAGCCAGTAGGGCCGAACACGGGGCAGTAGTACTGGTGGGCCACCAGCAGCCCAAGGGCAGACCCATCACAGTGAGCAGAGTTCCCATCAGGGGGACCCTGCCAAGAGATTTTGATCTGGAGATTCTAGGAAGGTATTTAGGGGATTTAGACAGGGCCAGTAGGTCTAGTCCAGTCAACATGGATAGGAGGGCCAACACCGTGAGCAACAGGGTCAGCAACTAGGCCATCGGGGCCAATAGAATTTTTGGCAGGGCCAATGGTGGGGTGGTAACGGCCATCAGGGACGTGGTCAGCATAGACAGAGGGGAGGAAACTACAGGATCAGATGCTTTGGATGTGGTAAGAATGGCCATAGGCACCGGGATTTCCTAGAGGGGGATATGTCCCTACAGCAGTAGGGTTCCCATCATGAGCCGCAGAGGCCACTCTTTCCAGCTGCCCTCCCAGTGCCAGTTTAGATGCTAGCCATCCCAGCAGCCCCCGTTCAGCAGGGACAGTTGTAGTATGTATGTGTCTATAACGTCCACCCGCCAGCAGCACTACAGGCGCCACCCAGAACAGAGGGTACATTTCCTATCCATGGCACTATGGGTCGAGTATTATTTGATACTGGGGCATCTCACTATTTTATAGATACTCACTTCTCACGGGCAACAGGGTTATTAGATACGACAGAGAGTACAGTGACATGCGTAGATTCACTATTAGGAAGCGGGTCCTTAATTTTTGTATATGTCGGGGAGTATGTATATAGATTGGTAGCTTGATTTTACCTATGGACATGCTAGTTTTATATATGCATGAGCACGACGCCATTATTGGCATGGATTGGCTCGCTGCGTATAGAGCCATGATAGAATATTTTGGTAGGAGCATTATCTTTGCCATTCTTGGTCAGGAGATGTTTTTGGTGGCGATGCCTTGCCCATAGGGAGGATCTTCCACCCATTTGTATTATATAGAGGAGGATACCTCTAAGGAGATTATGATTCCCCTGGATTCGATTCCAGTTGTTCGTGAGTTTTCGGATGTGTTCCAGGATATATCGGGCCTACCTCCCAATCGAGAGATAGATTTTATCATAGACTTGATGTCGGGCACTCATTCGATAGTACGTTCACCATATCATATGGCTCCTGTAGAGATAAGGGATTTACGAGACCATATATAGAGGTTGTTAGGTCAGGGCTTCATTCGTAGGATAACCTCACCTTGAGGCGCACCAGTGTTATTTGTGGAAAAGAGAGATGGTTCATTGAGATTATGCATGGACTACAGAGAGTTGAATAAGGTCACGATATGGAATAACTATTCGTTGCCCTGAATCGATGACCTGCTCGACCAGCCAAGGGGAGCTGCCTTCTTTTTGAAGATAGATTTAAGATTAGGATACCACCAACTACAGATTAGGGAGCAGGATGTGTCGAAGACTTCTTTCTTGACGAGATATGGGTCCTATGAGTTCAGAGTCATGCCGTTTGGGTTGACAAATGCTCCAATCATATTCATGGACTTGATGAACCGAGTGTTTAGAGAGTTCTTGGATCAGTTTATCATTGTCTTCATAGATGACATCTTAATTTATTCACAGACTGAGGAGGGGCATGTCGAAGACATGAGATGGATTTTCCAGACTCTACAAGAGCATCAAATGTATGCTAAGTATGAGAAGTGTGGATTCTGGCTACGGGAGGTAAAGTTTTTGGGGCACATTTTGTCAGAATTGGGGATATCAGTTGACCCGAGCAAAGTATCGCCAGTAAGGGAGTGGGGAGATCGCACGACACCGATAGAGGTACGTAGTTGCTTTGGGTTATCCGGGTACTAAAGGCGGTTCATTCGAGTCTTTTCAAAAATAGCGGGTCCATTGACGAATCTGACTCGTAAGGGGGTACCATATGTATGGGATGACGCTTGTCAATTGGCTTTTGATGAGCTAAAGGATAAGCTGACTTCGACACCAATTCTTACTTTACCCAGGCCGGGAGTGGATTACTTGGTGTATACTTATGCTGCCATATAGGGACTCGGTAGAGTACTTCAGTAGGAGGAGGAGGATATAGCTTATGCCTCTCGCAAGCTTAAACGTCATGAAAAGAATTACCCCACCCATAACCTGGAGCTAGCAGTGGTCATGTTTGCATTGCGTATTTGGAGGCATTACTTGTTGGGGGAGAAGTTTTGCTTGTTCACAGACCACAAGTCACTACAATACTTGTTCACTCATCGGGAGTTGAACATGCATCAACACAGGTGACTGGAGTTTATGAAAACTACCAATTCGAGATACAGTACCATCCGAGGAAGTCTAACATGGTTGCTGATGTGTGATGCCGTATGTCGGTAGGTGAGGTATGCCGTATAGAAAGAGAAGTGGAAATAGTTGGGACACTAGGATGCGGTATCCCGTTCCTTTATATCCATTATGACAGTCACACCAGAGATTATTACAAGGGTGATCCAGGCCTAAGCAGCGGATATGTTTTGTCAGGATCAGATTGTATGGCTCTTACCTGAGGGTGTTGAGTCCTATTCAGTGAGTTTTGATGGGGGTTTGAGGTTTAATGGGAGGTTGGTGGTCCCGGAAGGAGATGATTTACGTAATGTAGTGATGATATAGTCGCACGAGTCTAGATTTATGATACATCCCGAAGGGGATAAAGTGTACCAGGATATGAGGCGACAGTACTGTTGGAGTGGGATGAAGAAGAACATTGCCATGTTCGTGTCCAAATGTACTACCTGTCAGATGGTAAAGGTGGACCACCAGAGAACGCCAGGGTTACTTCAGCCGTTGGAGATACCCACATGGAAATGGGAGATAATTTCCATGGACTTCATTACTGGCAGCCTACATCACAGCGCGGTCAAGATTCCATATGGGTAATAGTGGATTAGTTTATCAAGGTAGCTTACTTTGTGCCAGTACGTACATACTACACTACGGGCCAGTATGTGCAGTTGTTTATTGCTGAGGTAGTGAGATTGCATGGGGTTCCCTTGGATATCATGTCTGAGAGAGACAAGATTTTTATATCACATTTCTGGGATAGATTTCAGGAGGCTATGGGTACAAAGTTGAGTTGAGTTCAGCTTATCACCCGCACAAAGATGGATAGATAGGGAGTACAGATCAGATGATGGAGGATATGATATGCATGGGTGTCCTTAATTTTGGAGGAGGTTGGGAGCCGTATCTTCTGATGATGTTGAAATCTAGCACCACCAGATAAATGATGATGAGCTCAAACTATAATAACCATAGCAGCCATAGAAATATATATGTATATGTGTGTAAGTGTATAGAAGGGGATGCTTATAAGAGGAATAAGACAATGATGTATAGGGGTTCAGCCAATTAGGCCTACATCCACTATGAGTGTGTGATCCACTATGTATGGGCACTAATGGCCTTGGATACAATGCACATAAGCTCACTGTAATACCCCGTATTTTAATGACTTTTAAATTTAGGGATTAATTAAATTTAAATTGAGATAATTAAATTAATTTTAATCTGGAATGTTGTTTTAAATATTTACTAGCGTGACGAGAGTTAGTAATTATTGGAACTTTGTTATTTGTTGAATGTTACTGGATGAGTATAAAAATATATGAGATTTATTTTCATAGTATTGTCACGTGTGAATAAAATGACAATTATGGAAATTTAAGTCGGGACGCGCCTGTGTCGCGTCGGGAATAAATGTTGATTAATAAAAGTAAATATTTTATAAGTTGTTCATATGGTCGTTTTGAGTATGCCTACGCGTTCGAAAGGGTCGAGATAGTCAGAAAAGTGTACCCGGAGGTCTAGTTTGGGTCTCGGGGCGTTTTTAGGCCTAATTAGTACCTCGGGAGGGCATTTTGGACATTTCACATTTTTGGGTAATTAAACCCACGAAAATTAAAGGGATTATATCATCTAGGGTTAGAAAACTCAAAACTCTAGAACGGCCATTAGAGAAGAGAGGAGAGAGCTCTCAAGGCATTCCAAGGCTCAAAACTCACCCGTTTGCACCGCCGCCACAGCCAACGCGTAGATCGCGAGACGGGGAAGGTAACCACACCAATTTCGGCACCAAACCAGACTTCTGAAAATCCCAGACAAGTGTTTATCTTGCTTATTTCGTTGATTCATCTTTCATAATGGTTTAGGAATGATTAGGATGAATTGTATGGAAGAAAAACCCAATTTGAGATAGGAAATTGCATGTAGTGATGACTTAAATGATATTCTGGAAACCTTTTGTGATGTAGAGAAGGAACTACGAAATTTTGATGTTGTATAAGAAGGAACCACGAAATTTTGATGTTGTATAATAAGGAACCACGAAATTTTGATGTTGTATAAGAATCAGAAAAAAGGAGAAAAATCGCGCTTCAGGACCCCCGAACCGGTTCGCATGTTCCTCGATACGATTCGCCCCCCAAACCGGTTTGCCCCTGGGTTCGTGAATGTTTGTTGTTCAGGGGTGTACTTAGAAATTTTTTTTCTTATTTTCTTTCCTTCTTCCTTGGACTTTTCTTCAACTTCAACGGGTCATAACTCATCAACCATAGCTCGAATTTAGGTGCCGTTTCTTCCTGTGTTCTCGTTGTTCCGAGCTCTTCAACTTTCCAGTTAACTCCTCCTTCGGGATATGGCTATAGAATTACCAAAATTCCCTTGAACTTGCCTTCTTATCTTTTCTTTCATTGTCTCGCTTTCTCTTTTGCGCTTCTTGCATAATTAACCTTTGAAACTAATAAGAGAAGCACGAAACACGAAATACCTGCCAATGAAGATTAGTTAGAAACGATCCATTATACTTGATATATAATAATGGGAAAATAAGGATAAATGTTGTGAATGTGGGTTATGGGATAAACCTAAATTGATATGATAAAAGTAGTATATTTATATGATTGTGTATGCATATATTATATACTTGTGAAAATCATGCCCACACTAATTGCTATCCCTGAGGTTACCTAGCTGGGACGGTCATATCTCAAAGGGGCCTTCATGGGGGATATTGACTCGTACCCTAGAAGATAAAAATCCTAGGTATAGGCTACCGAATCGGTAGTCACGGTCCTAAGAGACGTGAGGGTATGTACTGACCTCTTGGACTTGGAAACTATTCTTCGCCTCAATATTGTTTGTGTATATATTTATACAGTTCGAGAGTGATTCCGAACTTGTATTCCCTTTAGTACGATTGATACCGGGATTGGATAGCAGAGTATGCCCGCACCATAATTTTTTATGTGGGGTGCTGTTAGAATATATATATTATACGAGTATTCAATATATATATGAACTTCTGAAATTTGGGAAACTACCTAATGTGTTATGGTAAGTAAGACATGTGAAATGACTCAAATTGGAAATACTTGTTTTGAAAAGTATAATATGATATTGAAAAACTTTATGAATCAATAAAATTAAAATGAGCGTTTTGTATTAAATGAAATTATCCTTTTAAACCATGATGTTGTTAAATCATAAATCTTGAGAGTCACCTAGGATAAGTTAAATCCTTGGGGAAAGATAGTGTGATATATGATGAGATAAACCATTGGGAAGGTTAGTGCGATAGGAGTGCACATTAGAAGAGAGGTGAGAATTTATCAAGAGAGTGTCGCACTAATATGTTGTTGCATTGGCCTGTACCAATTTAAATACTTGCTAAACGAATTTTTAAATCATATACACTATCGGGCTCTGACCCGTTTCCATTTCTCTTTCTCTGTTGTATATATATATTTATTTATTACAGGTGCCAGCCACAGGGGCATCTTACTTAGGATCCTTTGGAAGGAACGTGCTGCAGCTTAGGTGGGAGTTGCAGGCCTGTTGTTTAGACGACTTCATCCATTTGATTCTACAACTAGTTCAGTTTTATCTAGAAGGAGTATGTGTCGCCCTCTTTCTATTATTTAGTTGGTATTGTCAGATATTGAAATTTTTACTTTCAGTACCTTTATTTCGGGATTTATTACCGTCAGGATGTTTTCCTTTAGTGTTGTAAATGTTGGGATTTATTATTGATGACTAAATTCGTGTATGTTCAATTCTATTTTTATTCTTAATGTGTGACTCTTTGGATGATAATGGTTTAAGGTTTTATAACCGGATTTAATAAAATGAGAATAAGGTTTTAAATGGTTTTGACACTTAGCTTAATTACTTAGGGTGTTTAAATTGGAAAAGTATTTTTACGACAATGATGCTAATAATGAACCATAGGTTCACCTTTATTTTAATTTAATAAAGGAGTGATCGCCCGGTATTTAATTAGGCGGGGTGTCACAGGTTGCATCAGAGCATCAGGTTCTAGTGTCCTTAGGATCTGTACAGCATATTATGCTTTCAGCGTTGCTTTGTTTGTTATAGAGCCCTATGTTTAGGATTGTCGATTCCTTTGATGAGATTTCGTTCTCCTACAATAATGTGTATACACTAGTGAATTCTAATTTCGTTCGGATGTGTGCGTGTGCCGAGCGATGACGGATGTCAGAAGATAACCGTTAAGTGTACATTAGGAGGTAGGGCTCAGTTGATATTATGAAATATATCCGAGGATGATGACCGTAGTCGAGGTCACCTCCATTATGGCACGAGAAGCCACAAATAGAAAGGCGACTAAGGTGCAGTAATGATTTTCAAATGCTGTTATAGTCAAATGAGGTGCGAGGGTAAACTTACCCAATGTATTACAAAAACGTGTAGAGACTGTCAGTGGGAAATTTTAGAAAAGCGAAAATTGTATGTGTTTACCAAAGGAGGTAAAGTATCCAAAGGATTAAATATAGGACGGAGTGTGGCAAACTGAAAGTGAAAATTTAGAGAAAATTTTCTTGGCTTTCGGGACGAAATTTTAATGGTTGGAGCCAACCACCAATTTTAGAAGTGGAATGCTATGCCTATAGGAGAACCTTAGGTACAGTGTTGACCGTATGTTCCTTCCTCAACTGTTCAGGATGAGAAGCAAACGTGGTTCTGAACTCATCGCAGGAGGGCATGACAGAAGTCCAATTTTGGATATGAATCCTAATCGTTAGCAAATTTTGTATCGAAAGATGTAGATGTGAGTGGAGTAAATGACTCTAAGTGGGAGACCAACTTGTAATAATAGTTGATAATACTCGAGGAGGAAATTTTGATGGACGACCGATTCAGAGGTTGACAATGTCATATTTTGTCAATATTGATGATAACGCTTCTTTGTGGGGGAAGTTAAAGGAATCGAAGAATTTAGTCGAGAATAAGACTGAATACAATGGTGGTGGTATATCACCACAAAAGGATGTGGATACACATCAGGAAAACCATTTAAATGCTTCAGATAGTTAAATTCTTACCAAGTGATGGTAAATTCAGTAAGTACTATTATAGATAGTAACATGATCTTTATGGCCTAAAAGACTAAGGGGACAACCGGGATGGCTAACAGGAATTGAGTCTACTAAAGTCCGAGAGAAGGACAATCCTAACCTGGTTAGTAGGACAGGTGATAAGTGGATTATGTGTTGAGTTATTTTGGTGCGGAGTGAAATTTCTCGCGATAATATGTTCCAAAGTGAGAAAAAGGGACAAGAATACGGTGCCTAGTAAAGGACGACGATTAAAAATAATTTTGTTTTGGTTTGGGCAGACGTGTTACGTCCGAAAGCCATTTGTGCAGTCAAGACGATTGCTAGGATGGAAGTATAAGTTGTATCCTTAGAGGATGCGGCGTGTTTATGTGACACGAGTGAGTCACCATATTTTGTTCATTGCTAGATTAGCATGTGAGACGAGTTTAATGCATATCATTATAAATGTTACCATTATGTGAATATTTTTCCTTAGTATAGCGGGATTTTTCTTTGGTGCTATCTGCGGGGGATGAATGTGTATATTAACAATGTTTTATACTTTATTGAGGTTTCTCGTTGTAGTGATGCGATACACGAGTATGATATTATCTTTGTTAAAACGTTATAGAAGTGGTTAGTACGATAATGAGCATTTATTGCAAGGATATCGGAGTGATTGCACTAGCGCATCATGTTTTATGTTTTTTTTGGCGAGGCTTTACCTGTAAAAAGGTTGGACTCACACTTATATTATCTATCCCAGAGACTTTGGAGGAGATAGTGGGCTCGAGATATTCGATGCCAGAGTATGTATCGATTTTGTCAGTATAATTCCGTGTGTATCGGGATTTACCGTTGAGCGAAAAGATTTGACTCAGTATCATGTTTAGCACTCCGGACTTAGTGATAGGAAAAGTGCATTGTTATATTTATCCTTTAGAGATGTGGGAGTTAATATTTATACCCCTATTGTTAGGGAAATGAATTTCGAGAATTCCGAGTGTATGTATTCGAGGTTTATGGAATGCTATTACCACCAACCTATACTGAACAATAGTGCAATTAGTGAAGCGTTCTTTGTTAAGCATAATTACGGGAGAAATTGTAATTTTTCTGTCAAGGTACGGAATAAAGGGGTATATGCTATTGACGGAGGACCTAACGGATTTTGATAGCCGACAATGCTAGATATTAGTGTATCGGGGGGGTTCCTTGTTTGGATTTCTCTTTGCGAGACATCCCACGCATGAAACTTAGCATAAGGTTGGAAATAGGGAGACGTTTGGTCACTATTCCATGAGTTCGGTACCCTGGTCGAAATGAGATCAAGTAATTATGTATATAAGTTGGAAGTTGAATTTTGTTTTAAAGCTATTGGAAGTCGGATCTTGTGGTAAGAAAGCATTGAAAGTTACCCCACGAGTTGAGGGGTGGAACGATGATAAGGAGAATTTAAGAATTTTGATTTCTAGGGTGATTGAGAGTACCCAAATGTCGTAATCGCGTTCAAAACACGAGGCGAATAAAGAGTTGGAATGATTTTTAGCATGGATTATCTGGAAAGAACTTTATTATACAAAATAGATGACCTGTAATTATTTTGATGAATAGAGCGTTAGTGATTTATTTTTGTTGTTGTACCTATTTGGGAAAATTGTTGTACTTATCTGAGGAAGGTTGAGAATTATTATTCCTCTTTTATTGTCATGGAATTTGAATGCCCTATTCCTTCTATTCCGTTGAATTTAGTTAGTCCTACAAATGAGTATAACGCTGTTCGCTCTCCCAGGGGGGTCGGAGTGTTGCAAAAATGTGGGCATCTTGGTTAACTATAGTTAAAATAGTCCGAGTCGAAGGGACGTGGTAATAGACGTGTGAAATATATGTTTGTGGGACTATTATAACGAAGTGGAAGTGATAGGGTGGATTAAACGTCACATGAGGGGCGATAATCCATACATAGGTGTGTAATTAGAATAGCACACCCAAATTTGAATTGGAAGACTGTGGGAAGCCATTTAAGAAGAGTATTCCTCGAATGGAGCAGAATTAAAGGATTATGAAGAACACTAGGAGCGGAGTTGTTAGTAGGCAAGTATGAGAGCGACTTGCACATACAAAGGGTGATGATGTTGGTATGGTATAAGAGATCCAGAAGTGCGCTTCGTAGAGAGAAGAGCACGGGTCGGAACTTTTGGCATACTCCAAGGAAGGAAGGGGAGTATTACGTGTCACTTAATGTGAGACATTTCAAGAGAAGAATCGATGTTTAGCGAGACGTAGTGTGTAGTCTCTACATGCACTGCCCATAGGTAAGGTTTGGTTGAAAGAGGAGAATCAACAAAAGAATTTTGTGTTTATCGAAAATTCCTGAAATTGGAAGAGGTCGGTAAAGTCGGTACAGTTCTCGGATGGGTTGCCATCCTCAAAACAAGATCAAGGGTTTATCCCGAACACGTGAATTAAGTCGCCGAGAAGGAAGTGATTGATATTCCTTTGGGATGGCTTACAATATTAACTAGTATTCCCCAGACTTCCTTCGAAAGGAAGGATCGCGCCAGTGCATGGTCCGACGCAGTATAAATTTCTGAATCAGGATGAGATTTGTGAATCCCACCTTTGATATGGGATTTCAGAAACTAGCGGAGATAAGATTTGGTTTCGAGTAGGATGTATCACCCTTAGCCAGGGAATAAGCGCATGGTGATTAAAGATTAATGGAGCCACGTGAAGGAGATTTTGGAATCTTGCTATGATGATTTTAGGAATGCTCGGTAGAAGAACTCGTACCTGTTTGTCGCGTACAAGGTTCTTTTTAAGGTTTTGTTATGGAAGAAGCTCGACTATTCTCCTTCCGTATGTTTAGAGGAGAGTAGATAATCAGAATTTTTTGATCGATCGAGAAAATATCCGATAACTATGGTAAAATTCCACGATTGTTTAGGCAAACAAGAGTTGTCAAATGTTAGTATGGTCTTCTCCGAGTGGGAATCCTCCTAATGATAGGAGATAACGGATATTTATAACGTATAGGCGTGACCTATGCGAATGTTGTCAATTAGGGGCACTATGTGAAGTGTCTCCAATGAGAATGTAAAACAATGTTATTATGAGAAAAGGACTATAGTGATTGAGCGCCTTACGATGTAAATAGTTTGTGTACGGAAAAGGATATCCAGAACTGTGCTACCTGTTAGACCGTATTTTTTTTCGAATTTTGGGACGAAATTCTGTTATTAGGGGGGAAGTATGTAATACCCCGTATTTTCATGACTTTTAAATTTAGGGATTAATTAAATTTAAATTGAGATAATTAAATTAATTTTAATCGGGAATGTTGTTTTAAATATTTACTAGCGTGACGAGAGTTAGTAATTATTGGTAATTTGTTGAATGTTACTGGATGAGTATAAAAATATATGAGATTTATTTTTATAGTATTGTCACGTGTGAATAAAATGACAATTATGGAAATTTAAGTTGGGACGCGCCTGTGTCGCGTCGGGAATAAATGTTGATTAATAGAAGTAAATATTTTATAAGTTGTTCGTATGGTCATTTTGAGTGCGCCTACGCATTCGAAAGGGTCGAGATAGTCAGAAAAGTGTACCCGGGGGTTTAGTTTGGGTCTCGGGGCGTTTTTAGGCCTAATTAGTACCCCGGGAGGGCATTTTGGACATTTCACATTTTTGGGTAATTAAACCCACGAAAATTAAAGGGGTTATATCAGGTGTCTAGGTTATCATCTAGGTTTAGAAAACTCAAAACTCTAGAACGGCCATTGGAGAAGAGAGGAGAGAGCTCTCAAGGCATTCCAAGGCTTAAAACTCACCTGTTTGCACCGCCGCCACCGCCAACGCGTAGATCGCGAGACGGGGAACACAACCACACCAATTTCGGCACCAAATTAGACTTTTGAAAATACCAGGCAAGTGTTTATCTTGCTTATTTTGTTGATGCATCTTTCATTTTGGTTTAGGAATGATTAGGATGAATTGCATGGAAGAAAAACCCTATTTGAGATAAGAAATTGCATGTAGTGATTACTTAAATGATATTCTGGAAACCTTTTGTGATGTAGAGAAGGAACCACGAAATTTTGATGTTGTATAAGAAGGAACCACGAAATTTTGATGTTGTATAAGAAGGAAACCTTAGAGTGAATCAGAAATAAGGAGAAAAATTGCGCTTTAGGACCCCCGAACCGGTTCGCATGTTCCTCGAACCGGTTCTCCCCTGGGTTCGTGAATGTTTGTTGGTCAGGGGTGTACTTAGATTTTTTTTTTCTTATTTTCTTTCCTTCTTCCTTAGACTTTTCTTCAACTTCAACGGGTCATAACTCATCAACCGTAGCTCGGATTTAGGTGTCGTTTCTTCTTGTGTTCTCGTTGTTCTGAGCTCTTAAACTTTCCAGTTGACTCCTCCTTCGGGATCTGGCTACAGAATTACCAAAATTCCCTTGAAATTGCCTTCTTAGCTTTTCTTTCATTGTCTCGCTTTCTCTTTTGCGCTGCTTGCATAACCTGTAAAACCAATAAGAGAAGCACGAACCACGAAATACTTGCCAACAAAGATTAGTTAGAAACGAACCATTATACTTGATATATAATAATGGGAAAATAAGGATAAATGTTGTGAATGTGGGTTATGGGATAAACCTTAATTGATATGATAAAAGTAGCATATTTATATGATTGTGTATGCATAAATTATATACTTGTGAAAATCATGCCCACGCTAATTGCTATCCCTGAGGTTACCTAGCTGGGACGGTCATATCTCGAAGGGGCCTTCATGGGGGATATTGACTCGTACCCTAGAAGATAAAAATCCTAGGTACAGGCTACCGAATCGGTAGTCACGGTCCTAAGAGACGTGAGGGTATGTACTGACCTCTTGGACTTGGAAACTATGCTTCGCCTCAATATTGTTTGTGTATGTATTTATACAGTTCGAGAGTGATTCCGAACTTGTATTCCCTTTAGTACGATTGATACGGGGATTGGATAGCAGAGTATGCCCGCACCATAATTTTTTATGTGGGGTGCTGTTAGAATATATATATTATACGAGTATTCAATATATATATGAACTTCTGAAATTTGGGAAACTACCTACTGTGTTATGGTAAGTAAGACATGTGAAATGACTCAAATTGGAAATACTTGTTTTGAAAAGTATAATATGATATTGAAAAACTTTATGAATCAATAAAGTTAAAATGAGCTTTTTGTATTAAATAAAATTATCCTTTTAAACCATGATGTTGTTAAATCATAAATCTTGAGAGTCACCTAAGATAAGTTAAATCCTTGGGGAAAGATAGTGTGATATATGATGAGATAAACCATTGGGAAGGTTAGTACAATAGGAGTGCACATTAGAAGAGATGTGAGAATTTCTCAAGAGAGTGTCGCACTAATATGTTGTTGCATTGGCCTGTACCAATTTAAATACTTGCTAAACGAATTTTTAAATCATTTACACTATCGGGGTCTGACCCGTTTCCATTTCTCTTTCTCTCATGTATATATATATATATATATATATATATATATATATATATATGTATTACAGGTGCCAGCCACAGGGGCGTCTTACTTAGGATCCTTTGGAAGGAACGTTCTACACCTTAGGTGGGAGTTGCAGGCCTGTTGTTTAGACGACTTCATCCATTTGATTCTACTCCTAGTTCAGTTTTATCCAGAAGGGGCAATTCTCGCCATCTTTCTATTATTTAGTTGGTATTGTTATAGATTGTAATTTTTACTTTTAGTACCTTTATTTCGGGATTTATTACTGTCAGGATGTTTTCCTTTAGTGTTATAAATGTTGGGATTTATTATTGATGACTAAATTCGGGTATGTTCAATTCTATTTTTATTCTTAATGTGTGACTCTTTAGATGATAATAGTTTAAGGTTTTATAACCGGATTTAATAAAATGAGAATAAGGTTTTAAATGGTTTTGACACTTAGCTTAATTATTTAGGGTGTTTAAATTGGAAAAGTATTTTTACGACAGTGATGATAAGAATGAACCAACGGTTCACCTTGATTTTAATTTAATAAAGGAGTGATCGCCCGGTATTTAATTAGGCGGGGTGTCACACTCACTTTCTCTCTTTACTGTGTGTACAAGCAGAGTTTTAGCTAGGGTTACAATTATCGATCCCTTTGTAGGGTTGTAGGTGAAAAGTATATATAGGTCCTGGGGGGTGTAGTGTACCCCCAAGCATGCATGGTGCATGTGAATGATGATCTAGCCAATCCCCTGTTGACACCTGTAGATCCCCCCGTGGTTAATGATGACATAATATTCCCTCACGTGAGGTTGTGATATTGTTTTAACGGTCTTCCAAATGCCATGTGAGCCTCACGCGCACTATTCCACGTGTCTCCCAAATCACACGCTGTGATGATGTCACCCTCGGCCTATGTTATGAGGCCGAGGGAAAAGTTCCTTATGGTAGTGAGTGTCACCTAATCTGGGCCTCGTACTGTCGTACCCTCGGAGAGTCATCCAGACCATGATGAGGGGTCGGCCCCTTGAAGGGTCATTTGGGCTTGATGAGGGGTTGGCCCCTTGAAGGGTCGTCTGGTCCTGATGAGGGGTCGACCCCTTTAAGGGTCATCTGTGCATGATGAGGGGTCAGCCCCTTGAAGGGTCATCTGGACCTGATGAGGGGTCGGCCCCTCGGAGGGTCATCTGGGCCTGATGAGGGGTCAGCCCCTTGAAGGGTCGTCTGGGCCTGATGCGGGGTCAGGCCCTCGGAGGGTCGTCTGGACCTGATGAGGGGTAGGCCCCTTGGAGGGTCATTTGATATTGGCTGAGAGGTCATCTTGGCTCCATCCAAGTGAGGGGCACCCTCAACATGGTCAAGGGTATATATGGGTATATCAATTACCCCCAGCCCTTATCCATCGATGTTGTTGAGATGGATGAGGGATAATGTTGCTTTTGAGATGAGTGTATGGATAGTTAGATGAATGACACCTGTCGAGCTAATGTGACACTTAGACAGATATCCATTACCGTTCTAGTTTCCTAGGCGTAGCGGCTGCACACTTTGCTTAGGACGTTGTTCCCTAATGATGCCCTCCTCGTGGGCTATGTTCTACCTTGGTTAATGGGCCTAATCATTAGTAAGGTATTTAAATAATTTTTGAAATCATTAACTTTCTTCTACTTCTTCTTCTTCACGCCCTAACTCTCTCTCTCTCTCTCTATAGCTTCTCAATTGCTTCCATAGCCATTTGTGCAACCTTTCTGTACCAAACTTCATTCAGCCTTTGCTTTCATCTTCAGGTACTCTTCTTTACCATAAATTTCATTTTTCATCTTCTTTTTCATTTCATGCATTGGGGTTGACGCCCCCTTGTAGTATTTCTAGGGTTTCCTTGTGTTTTTTGGTCCTTTCTCCGACAAGTCGAGTTCTTCCCTTTCTTGAATGTTCTTGATCAAAACCTTTTCCTTCTTTGGTTTTGATCCAAAAGTCCAACTTAGTCAACTTCCAACTTGTTTGTAGTTGGCTTAGCCAAATTCTTTTTAAGTGTAGGGTCTTCCCCTTAATTCTTAGGAGGCTTTATGATTTAGCCAAGGAATTACCATCCCTTAGAGATAAGTTCTTCGTAGAGATTAGGCGAATAGAGGAAGAGGACGAGAGGAGATGAGGGGCCGGCCCTAATTAGGTACGACCAATTTTCCCTATTCCTTTAGCCACAATAATACCATCTAAGTCCTGTGGGTTGTCTTATCATGCAGCCAAGAGTCATTCATACGAAGGAGAAATGGATGAGAGAGCATCGTTACCAAAAGGCATTGGGCCTTCAGTAGGGCTGGCAATTTTTGACACAATAACCCGTTTACGGTAACAAAACGAACACGACTCGAACATGACACGATTAGCTTGTATAGATTTAAGAGTACCCAAACCTTATAATCAAATCAAAATCAACGCGACCGTAAAATGACACGACTAACCCGAATTGCCACCCCTAGCCTTCAGGGAGGAGAGAAACTTCAAATCTTAACCTAGGAAGACAGGCCGAGGGAGTGGTCCCTTCCGAAGTTATTCCTGTGACAACTTTTTCCCCTCATGAATTCCAGATGGCCTTTCCTGGTGGACCTCTAACAGGTGATGAGGACGAGGGAGAGGGGACTGAGGATGATGGTAAGGATTCGGATGCTGACCCAGTTGACACGTCCCACGCCTCAACTTATGTTTCCACCATTAGGGATCGTGACCTCTTGCTGTGGAGGCATACATTTGGTGTGCCCCCAACATAAGTATGAGGGTTCCCTCTGAGTATGAGAAAGTCTTCGAGGCTGATGAGGGAGAGATCGTTGTATATGAACAGATGTTAAAAGTCGGCGTTAGGTTCCCTCTGCATCTTTCCATAGTCAATATATTGTCAGCCCTCGGTGTTTCCCCTTCTCATCTTCCTCCCAACTCCTGGAGGACTATCCTCGGTTTTGTCTCCTTGTGGAAGAATACCTTCACTGATGAGCCTTCACCTGATGTGTTCTTGGCTTGCTATAATATCACTTCCTCGTCCAAACAGCCTGCGTACTATCATCTCGGGGCGAGGAAGTCTAATAAAAAACTTCTCCATATGGAACAAACCTCTAACCATGACTGGAAGAAGAGATTTTTCTTCATATCTGGGGAATGGGAATTTGCTACCGGGCTCAGCCTTTGGACGACGATCCGAGGGTTCCAAGGAGATGGTCAAACCCCTCTATCAAGGCTAGGTCAGACCTCAGACTTTGTCTGGATGAAAACGACATGGTCGAGTATCTGAGAGAACGAGGGAAAGAGGCAGAACTTGCAAAGTTTGAAGATTTAATGATCCCTCGGTTCCTCAAAGAATCTGGTCTGAGGGTCGGCCCCTAGACAGAGCTATGTGAGTTATTATTTTTGCTCAATATTTGATTTTTTCCAAGTGTTTCATCTTTGCCTCTGTATTTTTTGAATGTGTCGTCTCCTTTTCAGGTCGTCCTGCAGGTATCTCTGACCATATTTGGGAAATGACTGCCCTAAGCTTAATGTCTAGTCTAGGCAAGAAGAAAGGCAAGGAGCCTCAGCAGCCTTTGAGGAAGACAAATGCCGTGGGGCCGACACTTGTTAAGCCGACTGCTGACAATCATAAAAGAAAAGGGCCAAAAGTACCTGCTGACCCTCGGTCGGATTCAAGGATGAGGGCGAGGGTGGAGTCATATAAGGGGACTGGCTCATTTTCCAGCATGGGAGCCTTTTAGTCCCAAAACTTAACATTCTTGAAGGCTGAGCCGTCTTCCCTGATAGCTAATCTGAGGGAGGCCAAGGCTTCAATGTTCTCTGCTCCCTCGGTCGCTGACTATGACTTCTTATCCAAGATGCCCTCGGCGAAAGTGTGTGACTATGGCCTACACACTCTGGCCCAGGTATTTTTTTTACTTCATTTCCTTAGTTGAAGTTTTTCACTAACTATTTGCTCGAACCCGTAACATGTGCCTTTTTCTGTGCAGTCTGTTTGTGCCTTCACGTCTGCTACCAAGTGGATGGCCGAGAACCAATAGAAATTTCATGAGGCCGAGAGGGCTACTCAGCACGAGGCTGACCTGCACACTGAGCTCGAGACTACAGGGGCCGAGCTGGAGAGTGCTAGGACCGAACATGCAAGGGTCCTGGACGAGCTGACGAGGCAGCATAATGCATATATGAAGGCTAAGGACTTGCTTATTAAGGAGAACGATGAGGCCTTGATCAACCTGGGGATTCAATTTAAGACTGAGCTTGAGGGGACATTGAAGAAAGCTGAGGCCGATGCTGTGGAGGCCTACAAACTCTCAGACGAGTTTCAAGGCTTCGATCTTGAGTACTTGGAGAGGGGGATTAGGACGTCCTGCCGGTGGTTCATCCTTAAGTTTGCTGATGTAGTATCTTATGTCCGTCCCTCTCTTGAGGCAGTTCAACTGGATGATCCTCTTACTGCTGAAGCCTTAGCTCAAGTGGAATCTTAGGTGCATGTAGAAGGAACAGGAACGTCTGAGGCTCGACCTGTCTTGGTCATAGAGGAAACTCCCATAGATGTTGAGGCCTTTCCCTCTGATGCCGCTCAATAAGGTGTCTGTTTGTAGCCAATACCCTCTTCATGTATCACATTTTTGTACCTTTCTTTTGTTGGACAAACATTATCATTTTGTAATATAATGCCTCTTTCTGTCTTCTATACTAGTCTCTTGTATGATTTATCTTCCGATGTTTTGAATTAACAATCTCACTAACCCCTCCCTCATCTTTCTTGAGGATAAATGAGGGGTCATCCCCACCATTTGCCCTCATCATAGCCAAAGGTGATTTCCCACCACAAATTATGTTTAAATTTCAAGTCCCCCCTCGTCTTTCTTGAGGGTAAATGAGGGGTCATCCCCACCATTTGCCCTCATCATAGCAGAGGGTGGTTTTTCACCAACCTAATTGTTTTTCAAGTCCCCCCTCGTCTTTCTTTAGGGTGAATGAGGGGTCGTCCCCACCATTGACCCTCATCATAGCCGAGGGTGGTTTCTCGCCAACTGAATGCTATTTTCAATTTTGAAGTCCCCCCTCGTCTTTCTTGAGGGTAAATGAGGAGTGGTCCCCACCATTTGACCTCATCATAGCCGAGGGTGGTTACCACAACAAATGATGTTTTTAATTTCAAGTCACCCCTCGTCATTTCTGAGGGTAAATGTGGGGTCGTCCCCACCATTTGCTCTCATCATAGCCGAGGGTGGTTACCACCACGAATGATGTTTTTAATATCAAGTCCCCCCTCCTCTTTCTTGAGGGTAAATGAGGGGTCGTCCCCACCATTTTCCCTCATCATAGCCGAGGGTGGTTACCACCACGAATGATGTTAAAATTTCAAGTCCCCCCTCATATTTCTTGAGGGTAAATGGTGGGTCTTCCCCACCATTTGCCCTCATCATAGCCGAGGGTGGTTACCACCACGAATGATGTTTAAATTTCAAGTCCCCCTCGTCTTTCTTGAGGGTAAATGAGGATTTGTCCCCACCATTTTCCCTCATCATATCCGAGGGTGGTTACCACCATAAATGTTGTTTAAATTTCAAGTCCCCCCTCATCTTTCTTGAGGTTAAATGAGGGGTCGTCCCCACCATTTTCCGTCACCATAGCCGAGGGTGGTTTTTCACCAACCTAATGGTTTTTCAAGTCCCCCCTCCTCTTTCTTGAGGGTGAATGCGGGGTCATCTCCACCACTGACCCTCATCATAGCTGAGGGTGGTTTCCACCAACTTAATGATGTTTTAAATTTTAAGTCCCCCCTCATCTTTCTTGAGGGTAAATGAGGGGTTGTCCCCACCATTTGCCCTCATTATAGCCGGGGGTGGTTCTTCACCAACCTAATGGTTTTTCAAGTCCCCCCTCGTCTTTATTGATGGTGAATGAGGGTTCGTCCTCACCATTGCCCCTCATCATAGCCGAGGGTGGTTTCCCACCAACTGAATGATGTTTTAAATTTTGAAGTCCCCCCTCATCTTTCTTAAGGGTGAATGAGGGGTCGTCCCTACCATTGACCATCATCATAGACGAGGGTGGTCCTAACGAGTATCACCCCAATCACACTAGGATTAATCAAACAAAAAATGAGGGATCAATGTGACATTCTCATTAACATTCTAAGTGTTATGTTAGAGCAACACATTCATTACAACTGTGGTTCAATAGGACTTTACAAAATTATTCATAGTATTTCTTCAAATGATCTGCATTCTAGGGGTTGGAAAAGGGTTCCCCTTCTAGGTTTTCTAGTCTAGAGGTCCCAGGGACAACTTCATCAATGACCCTCTATGGGCCATGCCAATTTGGATAGAGCTTGTTGGGCTTCTGCCAAGTCTTTTTGAGGACTAAGTCCACCACTGCAATTGGCCTCTGCTTCACCCTCTTGTTGTAAAACCTTGCAGTACTTTGCTGGTAGGCGACTTTCCTTATCTCGGCGTCTTCCCTCCGTTCCTTAATCATGTCTAAGTCAAGTATCCTCTCTTCCATATTGCTCTAGGGGTTATATATTTGGATTCTGTGAGTAGGAAACCCAATCATGGTGGGGATGACGGCTTCTGAACCATAAGCTAGCATGAACGGGGTTTCTCCGGTAGAGGTCTTTGTCGTCGCCCTATAGGCCCACAGTACAGCATATAACTCCTCAACCCATCTTCCTTTTGCCTCCTCAAGTCTCTTCTTGATCCCATCTAGGATTTTCCTATCTGTAACTTCCGTTTGCCCATTGGTCTGAGGTCGACCTGGGGTAGAGAAGAATTGTTTGATACCCACCCTTTCATAGTACTTCTCTAGAGATGTATTCTTGAATTGAGTCCCGTTATCTGAGATGAGGGTGTTGGGGAGACCATATCTGCATATGATATTTTTCTAAATGAACTAGAAGGTCTTATGCTCAGTAATCGTGTCCATCGGCTCTGCCTCAAACCATTTTGAAAAATAGTCAATTGCCATGATGAGGAACCTATAGTTATTGATGGCCCTAGGCAAGGGGTCTACTAGGTCGATCCCCCACACTGCAAATGGCCATGGGGATGTAATGGAGGTAAGGGGCTGACGGGGCTGGTGAGGGATTATGGCAAATCTTTGATATTTATCGCACTTTTTTACGTATGTTGTGGCGTCTTTCCCCAGGGTTGGCACCAGTATCCCTGGGTTACTATCCTCTTCACTAAAGATCTACCCCCAATGTAGCTTGAACATGACCCCTCATGCACGTCTTGCAAAATGTACGGGACTTCAGACGGGTGCACACACCTAAGTAAGGGTAGGAAAAACCCATTTTTGTACAAGGTGTCTCCGATGACAGTGAATTTCACAGCTCTGTATCTCTACTTTTTCCTTTCTTGCCTTGCTTATGGCATTTCCCCCTCTTTGATGTATCTGATCATACGGTCCATCCATTAAGCTTCCTTAGAAACATTTAAGAAAGTGCCAAGTGTTCCCTCAACATCTTCAATAGTAGGTCGAAGCGAGATTTCCACTAGGACTGTCCTCCTGATATTTATCCTAGTTGCCGAGGACAACCTAACAAGTGCATCAGCTCGGCCATTATCGATCCTAGGTATCCTCTTCAATTTCACTTATCTGAAGCTATTCATTAATGACCTCACTTTCTCAAGGTACTTGGTCATCCGCTCGTTCTTGGACTCGTAGGCTCCTAGTATCTGGTTCACTACTAGCCTTGAATCACTATGGACCAAAATTTGGTCGACACTAAGAGACTTGGCCAAGGAGAGGCCTGCTATCAAGGCCTCATATTCGGACTCGCTGTTGGAGGCTTTGAAGTTGAACCTCAAGGCGTACTCAATGTTTGTGCCATCGGGTGATGATACTATCAGTCCAGCACTGCTTCCACTCTCACAGGAGGACCCATCGACGAAGAGATTCCACATAATTTGTTCTGAGAAATTTCCCTCTATGAGGGACCCGTATCTGAAGAGATATCTTCCCTCTTCATTTTAGGCCACTTTTCCTCTAGCCGTGCTTGTTTCAGCCTTATTTGCGGGTGTGTTGGCGAGTCTGCCTTGTAGGGCATTTATCTTCCCAAGGCTCTCATCTTCAGCTTCATCATCTTCCCAAGTAAATTTAGCCATAAAATATGCCAATGTTTTCCCCTTAATGGCCATCCTAGGTTGATATATAATGGAAAACTCTCCCAACTATATTGCTCAGGCCATTAGCCTACCTGATTTTTCTGGCTGGTGTAGGACCTGCCTAAGAGGACAGTCAGTGAGGATGACCATTGTATGGGACTGGAAGTATGGCTTCATCTTTCTTGATGCATGGATCAAGGCATAAGCTAACTTCTCCATCCTTGGGTCTTTGTTCTACCCCCTGGAGTGCCTTACCATTGAAATACACTAGCTTTTGTACTCCATCCTCTTATCTCATAATGGGTACACTGATAGCTAATTCTGAGATGACTAGGTACACATATACCCATTCACCCTGTACTGGTTGTGACAACAGCAATGGAGAACCTAAGTATGTCTTTATCTCCTTGAAGGCCTCATCACACTCCTCACTCCATTCAAAGGCCTTTCTCAGAATTTTAAAGAACGATAAACACTTGTCTGTGGCCCTGGACATTAATCTATTCGAAGCAGCCACTCGCCCTTTGATGGTCTTCGGGGTCTTCATTTCTATGAGGGCCTTTATCTTTTCAGTATTGGCCTCGATGCGTCTTTGGTTGACAATGATCCCCAATAACTTCCCTACTCTGACCCCGAAGACACACTTGGTCGGGTTGAGCTTCATTCAGTACTTGTCCATTGTGTTAAAGGTCCTCTCGAGGTCAGCCACATGATCCTCGGCCTTTAAACACTTGGTCAGCATTTCATCTACATAAACTTCCATAGACTTACCAATTTGGTCTTGAAAATATTTATTTATAAGGCGCTGATACGTTTCCCCCTCATTTTTTAGGCCAAGGGGAATGACTCTATAACAGTATGTCCCTTTGTCGGTAATGAAGGTTGTTTTCTCTGAGTCTTCAGGGTTCATGAAGATCTGGTTGTACCCTGAATAGGCATCCATAAAGCTTATGAGCTCATGACCTGTCGTAGCGTCTACCATCTGATCAATGCGGGGGAGAGGGAAGTTGTCTTTGGGACAATGCTTGTTAAGGTTTGTGAAGTCTACACACGTCCTCCACTTCCCGTTGGCTTTTGGGACAATGACTGCATTGGATAGCCATTCGGGATAGATGACCTCCCTGATAAACTATGCATCTTCCAACTTCATGACCTCATCCCTAATGACCTCATACTTCTCTTAAGAATAAATTCTCCTCTTCTGCTTCACTGACTTTGCATCCTCTACCACATTGAGCTTGTGGCTCATAATTTTGGGGTCGATCCCTGACATATCTGCATGACTCCATGCAAAGACTCTCCGTCTTCTCCTCAACGGCTTGATGAGATCTTCCTTGATGTTTGGCTTCAGAGTTTTACTGATTTGGACAGTTTTTTCTGGCTCATCCTCATTGAGGATGATGGATTCTACCTCTTCCATGGCTTATCCTTTCCTGAGTTTTTTCTCATCCCTGGGGTCAAGGGTGTTAATATTGTAAGTGGTTATTGCCTTCTTGTGTGCCTCTTTTTCTTCGGCAGAGTTAAAATAACATTCTCGCGCTGTCGTTTGGCCTCCCTTAACTTCCCCTACCCCGTAAGGGGTCGAGAATTTGATCATCTGATGAACCATAAATGACATAGCCTCAAACCCCTTGAGGTATACTCACCCTAGTATAATGTTGTAGGCCTAAAAGACATGTTCGTACATCACAAAGAAGCTGACCTTCTTGGTAAGCCATCTCGGCCACTCATCCCCCATCCTGACATCGTCCTCATACACTCTAAGGGGATGAACCTTTTCCCCATTTAACCCAATCAATGGGTGATGATATGGAACGAGTCTAGCACGGTTGAGGCGCACGGCCAAAATAGCACATCTGCAGAGGTACACCCCCATCGACTAGGATCCTTGGCACCTCGCACCCGTGTACCCTGGTAGTGATGATGAGAGGGTCATCATGAGGGGATAAGAGGCCTTTGAAGTCCATTCTTGAGAATCCCACTATCAGGGTGTCCATGTCAACCTTCTTTCTCTTTTTTGACTTTTCCTCAACAGAGGTTGAGTGTACATCTTTTGTCACTGCCTTGGCTTCAGCAACATGGGACTTCCTGTCTGCAACCTTTGACCCTCCTCCTGCTAAACCACTGTAGATCATTCCCACACCGAGCGAGATCATATTAAGTCTCTTGACAGGGACGTGGTCGTCTCTTGGAGGGAGGTCAAGGTCATCCTCATTATCAGAAGGGTCGTCCCCTATTTTTGAAGGATTTTCTCGGCATGCATCACCTCTCTTCTTTTCAGGGTCGTCCCCTCGGTCCCTCTTGAAGGCACCTTTGTCAATGTACTTCTTGAGCTTCCCTTCTTTCAGCATCTTTTCAATATCATCCTTCAGAGCAAAGCACTTGTCGGTGATATGGCCGTGATCTTGGTGAAATTCACATCACAGATTCTTGTTCCTCTTGTTGAGGGCTACCCTTAACTTCTCAGGCGACTTCAGGTATCAGTCACTCTTTATATCATTGAGAATATGTTCACAGCTGACCGTTAGAGGGGTGTAATCAGCGAAATTGACGTCCGTAGACCTCTTCTTCCCCTAATTGTTCTTCTTAGGCTACTTATCCCCACTAGTGCCTCCTTTTTCATCTTCATATTTTGCGGCCATCGCTTCTTCGGCATTCATCACCTTCCCTGCCATTGACAGCAATTCAGCCATCATCCTCGAAGGGGCTTCAGCAAGCTTCCATAGTAGCTTCCCCTTATGGAGTCCTCCAATAAGGGAGGTCATGGCTATGCTCTCCTTATAGTATTCAACCTATACCTTTTCTTTATTGAATCTGGTTATGTAGTCTCTTAGACTCTCATTCTCCCCCAGCTTAACATAGAGAATGTGTGTGGTATTATTCTGTGGTCTCACCCCAAAGAAAAATTTGTGGATAAATCGATCTTGCTGCTGCTCAATGCTTTCATTGGAGTTTTTTGTTAGAGACATATAACAGACATGTGCAGCCCCAGTCAGAGTGCCAGAAAGGCACGACACCTCATCTCATCTGAGATAGAGTATATGTATGCTACCAATTGATACATCTCAATATGATGGATAGGGTTTGTACTCCTGTCATATCTTAGGGTGACCATAGGTGGCTTAAACTTTGATGGCGTAGGGAAGTTGACTATCTTTTCCACAAAGGGTGAGCCTATGGAGTATCCTCTCTGAAGAGAGTCCCGGCTCTTCAGTATAACACCGATCTGATCCTCGAGTCACTGGATCGAGTCATTCCAGGGCCTCGTAGGGTCAGCTTGGCCGATGTTATCCCCTATCGCCTCTTTGAGGTGGATGAAGGGTTCTTCTGCGGCAGGCATATGTCGGTTGTTTACTTCCCCCTGACCATCATCTCGTGCCAGGGGTCGGCCATCTTCTACCTCCCTTCTGGACCTCGCAACACTCCTTGATCTAGACAATTTTTCCCGCGGGTCATTTACTGGGCCCAGCCTCTCGAAGGCCGACCCCTGCTCAAGCGATCAAAAGCAGAGCCTCTCGGGCGATCATCAGGATTTTGCCTTCCACACTTCCCTCTGCTCTCCTGGAGAGGTCGTACAGATTCTATGGGGATCTCCTCCCCCTCGAGATCATCATACATGTCCTCATGGCAAGGGTTTCCTTGCCTCCCCAGGCGTAGACATCGGGGTTAGTAATATCCCTCCGCCGCTGTGGAGGTGGCAAGTCTTTGCGTGGCGCCTAGGGGGTACCCTGGCCTCATGCTTCCCTAGATCTACTTCCGGAGTAATCATCTCAGGTGAGACCCTTGGTGGTCTTAGTATGTTTTGGCTTAGAGTTGTGAACTTTTCCAGCATGATCCGCTGGCTTGCTGCCAGAGACTATAAGGCTTCCGCCACATCAACCATCTCATACTAAGGTGGTGGCTGATTGGAACTGGGTCCTACTCCACTATTCGTTGGAGGAAGTGGTGGTGGTGGAATCTCTGGTGCCATGTGTTTGAGCTACGAAGAGCTGAACTGAAGAAAAGACTGGTAAGCTTGAGAACCTTAATGGGTCTCTTTCAATGGTGAAGTAGTTCCATAGGGGGAGAACTCGTTCACCACCAGAGTGCCCGGTGAGGTTAAGATGTACAAAGGAAGAGATGTCTTCTCATTCCCACAGACGGTGCCAAACTGATGATGCTGAAATCTAGCACCATCAGATAAATGATGATGAGTTTAAACTGTAATAACCATGACACCTATAGAGATATATATCTATATGTGTGTAAGTGTATAGAAGGGGATGAGTATAAGAGGAATAAGACAATGATGTATAGGGGTTCAGACAATTAGGCCTACATCCACTGTGAGTGTGTGTACCACTAAGTATAGGCATTAATGACCTTGTATACAATGCACATAAGATCACTTTCTCTCTTTACTGTGTGTACAAGCAGAGTTTCAGCTAGGGTTACAATTATCTATCCCTTTATAGGGTTGTAGGTGACAAGTATATATAGGTATTGGGGGGTGTAGTGTACCACCCAAGCATGCATGGTGCATGTGAATGATGATCTAGCCAATCCCCTGTTGACACACGTAGATGCCCCCTGTGGTTAATGAAGACATAATATTCCCTCACGTGAGGTGGTGATATTGTTATTACGGTCTTCCACGTGCCATGTGAGCCTCATGTGCACTGTTCCATGCGTCTCCCAAAGCATTCATTATGATGATGTCACCCTCGGCCTATGATATGATGCCGAGGGCAAAGTTCTTACTAGTAGTGAGTCTCTCCTAATTTGGGCCTCATAGTGTCGTACCCTCGGAGGGTCGTCCGGACCATGATGAGGGGTCGGCCCCTTGAAGGGTGATTTGGGCCTGATGAGGGGTCGGCCCCTTGAAGGGTCGTTTGGGCCTGATGAGGAGTTGGTTCTTTGAAGGGTCGTCTGGTCCTGATGAGGGGTTGGCCCCTTGAAGGCTTGTCTGGTCCTGATGAGGGGTCATCCCCTTGAAGGGTCGTTTGGTCCTGATGAGGGATCGGCCCCTTGAAGGGTCATTTGGTCCCGATGAGGGGTCAGCCCCTTCAATGGTCGTTTGGGCCTTATGAGGGGTCGGCCCCTTGGAGGGTCGTCTGAACTTGATGAGGGGTTGGCCCCTCGGAGGGTCGTCTGGACCTGATGAGGTGTCGGCCCCTTGGCGGGTCGTTTGATATTGGCTGAGAGGTCATCATGTCTCCGTACAGGTGCGGGGTACCCTCACCCTGGCCGAGGGTATATATGGGTATATCATCTTCCACTGTGGAGTTCTCTTATAATAACTCCTATCAGTTCATGATCGGCATGGACCCATTTGAGGCGTTGTATTGTAGACCTTGTCGTTCTCTCTCTTGTTGTCTAGAGGTGGGGGACAACAAGTTTCTCGGACCAAAGGTACTTCAGGAGATGTCAGCTAGGATTGAGTTAATCAGGAATCGCATTCGGGTAGCCCAGGACAGGCAGATAAGCTACGTCGATCCAAAGAGGTCCTTCCGAGAGTTTAGCGTCGGGGACCAACTATTACTGCGTGTGTCTCCTATGAATGGAGTAATGAGACTCGAGAAGAAGGGGAAGTTGGATCCGAGGTACTGTAACAACCCGGATTTTTTAAATGGGAATTTTTAAATTAATTTTTGGAAATCGGAGAAAAATGAATTTTTGGATTTTATAAATTTTATAATTCAAAGTGTTGGTTTTTTATATTTGAAAAATAAATTTTCAAACGGAATTGGAATTGAATTAAAATGGAGTTTTAATTGAATTTTTATTATTTAGAAGAGTCCTCAAAATATAAAACTCCCTAAGAGTCCTCAAAGCATAAAACTTTCTCGTAAAAATAATATTTTTAGAAATCCGACCGTCCGATCAAGCTGAATTTTTGTCAGCAATCCTATCTCGCCGTTCGCTACAACATACTAAAATTTCAAGCAATTCTAACGGTTCAATCGTCCATAATGATTTTTTTAAGTATTTGTATTTGATTAGGACTCTAATTCTTTTTGGTATATAAACATAAAGTGACGAGTTTAGATCTTTTAAAACACATTTTAGCCTTCTCAAAAATCAGAATCCTCTCATCTTCTTCAACCTCAAAACCCTAGCCCCATTCTACATAACTTTCAACTCAAGTTTTGTCAAGATTAACCGGATTTTCTCAAGACGCGTCAAGAACGAATCTTTGTCAAATTTTTTAAAGGAATACACATTCAAGATCAGATTTCTAAACCAGCTTTTATTCAGGCATGAATACTCTATTCTTTTCCTTTAGTATTATGCGTTTTAAGTGTCGCCTAAACACTTAATTACATGTTTTCTTAAAAATAATGAGTAACTTAATTAGAAAAAGTGAATACTAATTATGGGGTTGTTTTTATAAAATCTTTTAATCTGAATAATATTCATAACCCTTTGGGTACGTAGGATTGAAGAGTAATTTTTGGTTTTTTTGGCGTAGGTTGCATATAGAAAAACCTTAGTTTTAAAATAAATAATTTTTGGGTGCGTATAACTCATGTAATACATGTAGAGACAATGAAATTTGGTTTTTGATTTATATATGATGAAAAATTGGTATATTTAATTTAAAATAATTAAATGAGATTATTTGGGTATTGTTGACGTTGTGATAATTAAATTAAAGATTTAATTGAATTGGACTATCATGCGTAGTTTTATATGTTGATTAATCATGCGTGGTTGTGTGACTTTTTGGTATTATTATATTTCCTTGTGACGATGGGTTGTTGAATATTTTTTTTTCTCCCTCTATATTTTAGAATGCCTTCTAGGAATGGGACTAGTGAGGGAAGATTATTGCGTTTTTATCACCTTGAGGGTGGGATGATTTTTATTACTTTATCGTCGTTACACTTGTCTAAGTATGAGACTAGGTTATGATTTATGTTAGAAAATCCTCCTATACATAAGTTATGACGTATTGATGACTTGGGAACCCTTAGGTATGGGACTAAGGGGTATTTTGAGGATCTCACATCGATAAAAGGGTGGGGTAAATTATAAATTGTTAATTGAGAAATTGAGAACTAATACCTAAGATAATAAGACGGGTATTAAAATATATTGGTGACATAATCAGCGAGGGCCGACAGTTTAAACGGGTCAGCCGGCGTTTTATGTCGTGTCGTGTGTGGAACCTCGTCAATCAGCGAGGGACGACAGTTTAAACGGGACAGCCGACGTTTTGACGAGGGGATGTGTATTTTTGGTGGAGAAATCACCCGAGGCGGGGGGACCGCCATAATAAAATGAGGATATAATAAAAGCTGGTTAATTTAATGAAATTAACATCGTGGGACTTGGGAAATTAAAATCAATTGGTGTGCCTTTATAAATGGGGACTTATGCGGGTAGTTAATGATTTATATCTATCGCGTTTAATTATCCCATTTAATTTAAAATATTCTATTGTGATATTTATTGCGTATAATTCTACTGTCTGGATTCAAGGATCCTATTTGAGGGGAGTAGTGTGTATTCTTGATCGGGGATTTGGCTCTGACCCATGCGTTGACTAATCTTTTTCAGGATTACAATTTGGAGAAGCTGTATAAGTTTATCGGAGTTATCATTGGTGGTGCAGCTGGAGTTATTTACTTTATGGCATAGTTTAGTTAGACTTTCTTTTCCAGTCGTATTATGAGACTTCATTTGAGTTTTATTGGGCCATTCGGTTCCAAAGTTGATTAGAGGATTGATTTTGGGATTATTTCAGATTTTATTTAATCATTATTGGAGATTGGATTTTTTTGGAGTTAGCATGTGATGGATCTTTTAACGCTTAGTTATTTGTGATCATTTGAGATTGTCCAGTTTTTTATCTTATGGACTGACTTATTTATGTCTCATATCTGTCTCATGCTAAGAATGGTATTTCTTTAGTTCACGCTAGGCTTAGTTATGGTGGTGGCCGACGCCATTAGGTGGGGTGTGACAGATAGTATCAGAGCATGGTCTTAGGTCTTGTAGGTTATGAGTCCGTTTAGCTTCCGCGTTGCCGATCTTTGATTCCCTTTGATGATTCGTACTTCTTAAGGTAGAGGGTCTAGCATACATGTTAGATGTGTTTCTTGGAGATGTGAAGTTTTGAGTTAAGGACGTTGTAGACATTGAGTTTAGAATTAGTAAGTTTGATGTGGGGATCCTTAGAATGGATTTTGGAGACGATAATTATTTTGGATATTTTAGTACAGATGTTAGGTACCGTATGTATCGATTTTTCATGTCGAGATTTAATTTGAGGAAGTTATAATTTTAATGACTTTCGGATATAGGATCGAGTGCGGGATTTTGAGAGCATGTGGTACGCCATTATTTTTATAGTTATGTGTATGTATATAGGCAATATATATTATTTCGTTGCTCGTGGGGTAGGTGCGCGTAGAATTGGGTGTATGGGCGCCCAATTATGGCATTCTATGGGTGGGCATATGTGAGTCTTATTTTCTTTTTGCGAGATTTAAGTGTTTATGTTTATGCTTCGTATAATTTCGAGGACGAAATTCTTTGCTAGTGGGGAAGTATGTAACAACCCGGATTTTTTAAATGGGAATTTTTTTATTAATTTTTGGAAATCGGAGAAAAATGAGATTTTTGATTTTTTATGTATATATGATGAAAAATTGTTATATTTAATTTAAAATAATTAAATGAGATTATTTGGGTGTTGTTGACGTTGTGATAATTAAATTAAAGATTTAATTGAATTGGACTATCATGCGTAGTTTTATACGTTGATTAATCATGCGTGGTTGTGTGACTTTTTGGTATTATTATATTTCCATGTGACGATGGGTTGTTGGGTATTTATTTTCTACCCCTATATTTTAGAATGCCTTCTAGGAATGGGACTAGTGAGGGAAGATTATTGCGTTTTTATCACCTTGAGGGTGGGCTGATTTTTATTACTTTATCGTCGTTACACTTGTCTAAGTGTGAGACTAGGTTATGATTTATGTTAGAAAATCCTCCTATACATAAGTTAGGACGTATTGATGACTTGGGAACCCTTAGTTATGGGACTAAGGGGTATTTTGAGGATCTCACATCGATAAAAGGGTGGGGTAAATTATAAATTGTTAATTGAGAAATTGAGAACTAATACCTAAGATAATAAGACGGGTATTAAAATATATTGGCGACATAATCAGCGAGGGCCGACCGTGCCCTTTATGTCATGTCGTGTGTGGAACCTCGTCAATAAGCGAGGGACGACAGTTTAAACGGGCCAGCCGGCGTTTTAACGAGGGGATGTGTATTTTTGGTGGAGAAATCACGAGGCGGGAGGACCGCCATAATCAAATGTGGGTATAATAAAAGCTGGTTAATTTAATAAAATTAACATCGTGGGACTTGGGAAATTAAAATCATATTGGTGTGCCTTTATAAATGGGGATTTGTGCGGGTAGTTAGTTATTTATATCTATCGCGTTTAATTATCCCGTTTAATTTAAAATATTCTATTGTGATATTTATTGTCTATAATGCTACTGTATGGATTCAAGGATCCTATTTGAGGGGAGTAGTGTGTATTCTTGCTCAGGGCTTTGGCTCTGACCCATGCGTTGACTAATTTTTTTCAGGATTAGAATTTGGAGAAGCTGTATAAGTTTATCGGAGTTATCATTGGAGGTGCAGCTGGAGTTATTTACTTTATGGCATAGTTTAGTTAGACTTTCTTTTCCAGTTGTATTATGAGACTTCATTTGAGTTTTATTGGGCCATTCGGTTCCAAAGTTGATTAGAGGATTGATTTTGGGATTATTTCAGATTTTATTTAATCGTTATTGGAGATTGGATTTTTTTGGAGTTAGAATGTGATGGATCTTTTAACGCTTAGTTATTTGTGATCATTTGAGATTGACCAATTTTTTATCTTATGGACTGACTTATTTATGTCTCATATCTGTCTCATGCTAAGAATGGTATTTCTTTAGTTCACGCTAGGCTTAGTTATGGTGGTGGCCGACGCCAGAATTAGGTGGGGTGTGACAGATGGTATCAGAGCATGGTCTTAGGTCTCGTAGGTTATGAGTCCGTTTAGCTTCCGCATTGCCGATCTTTGATTCCCTTTGATGATTCGTACTTCTTAAGGTAGAGGGTCTAGCATACATGTTAGATGTGTTTCTTGGAGATGTGAAGTTTTGAGTTAAGGACGTTGTAGACATTGAGCTTAGAATTAGTAAGTTTGATGTGGGGATCCTTAGAATGGATTTTGGAGACGATAATTATTTTGGAGATTTTAGTACAGATGTTAGGTACCGTATGTATCGATTTTTCATGTTGAGATTTAATTTGAGGAAGTTATAATTTTAATGACTTTCGGATATAGGATCGAGTGCGGGATTTTGAGAGCATGTGGTACGCCATTATTTTTATAGTTATGTGTATGTATATAGGAAATATATATTATTTCGTTGCTCGTGGGGTAGGTGCGCGTAGAATTGGGTGTATGGGCGCCCAATTATGGCATTCTATGGGTGGGCATATGTGAGTCTTATTTTCTTTTTGCGAGATTTAAGTGTTTATGTTTATGCTTCGTATAATTTCGAGGACGAAATTCTTTGCTAGTGGGGAAGTATGTAACAACCCGGATTTTTTAAATGGGAATTTTTTTATGAATTTTTGGAAATCGGAGAAAAATGAGATTTTTGATTTTTTATGTATATATAGTGAAAAATTGGTATATTTAATTTAAAATAATTAAATGAGATTATTTGGGTATTGTTGACGTTGTGATAATTAAATTAAAAATTTAATTGAATTGGACTATCATGCGTAGTTTTATACGTTGATTAATCATGCGTGGTTGTGTGAATTTTTGGTATTATTATATTTCCATGTGACGATGGGTTGTTGGGTATTTTTTTTCTCCCCCTATATTTTAGAATGCCTTCTAGGAATGGGACTAGTGAGGGAAGATTATTGCGTTTTTATCACCTTGAGGGTGGGCTGATTTTTATTACTTTATCGTCGTTACACTTGTCTAAGTATGAGACTAGGTTATGATTTATGTTAGAAAATCCTCCTATACATAAGTTAGGACGTATTGATGACTTGGGAACCCTTAGTTATGGGACTAAGGGGTATTTTGAGGATCTCACATCGATAAAAGGGTGGGGTAAATTATAAATTGTTAATTGAGAAATTGAGAACTAATACCTAAGATAATAAGACGGGTATTAAAATATATTGGCGACATAATCAGCGAGGGCCGACCGTGCGCTTTATGTCGTGTCGTGTGTGGAACCTCGTCAATCAGCGAGGGATGACAGTTTAAACGGGCCAGCCGGCGTTTTAACGAGGGGATGTGTATTTTTGGTGGAGAAATCACCCGAGGTGGGAGGACCGCCATAATAAAATGTGGGTATAATAAAAGCTGGTTAATTTAATAAAATTAACATCGTGGGACTTGGGAAATTAAAATCATATTGGTGTGCCTTTATAAATGGGGATTTGTGCGGGTAGTTAGTTATTTATATCTATCGCGTTTAATTATCCCGTTTAATTTAAAATATTCTATTGTGATATTTATTGTGTATGATGCTACTGTATGGATTCAAGGATCCTATTTGAGGGGAGTAGTGTGTATTCTTGCTCGGGGCTTTGGCTCTGACCCATGCGTTGACTAATTTTTTTCAGGATTAGAATTTGGAGAAGCTGTATAAGTTTATCGGAGTTATCATTGGAGGTGCAGCTGGAGTTATTTACTTTATGGCATAGTTTAGTTAGACTTTCTTTTCCAGTTGTATTATGAGACTTCATTTGAGTTTTATTGGGCCATTCGATTCCAAAGTTGTTTAGAGGATTTATTTTGGGATTAATTAAGATTTTATTTAATCATTATTGGAGATTGGATTTTTTTGGAGTTAACATGTGATGGATCTTTTATCGCTTAGTTATTTTTGATCATTTGAGATTGACATATTATTTATCTTATGGACTGACTTATTTATGTCTCATATCTGTCTCATGTTATGAATGGTATATATTTAGTGCACGCACGACTTAGTTTTGGTGGCGGCCGACGCCAGAATTAGGCGGGGTGTGACAGATGGTATCAGAGCATGGTCTTAGGTCTCGTAGGTTATGAGTCCGTTTAGCTTCCGTGTTGCCGATCTTTGATTCCCTTTGATGATTCGTACTTCTTAAGGTAGAGGGTCTAGCATACATGTTAGATGCGTTTCTTGGAGATGTGAAGTTTTGAGTTAAGGACGTTGTAGACATTGAGTTTAGAATTAGTAAGTTTGATGTGGGGATCCTTAGAATGGATTTTGGAGACGATAATTATTTTGCAGATTTTAGTACAGATGTTAGGTACCGTATGTATCGATTTTTGATGTTGAGATTTAATTTGAGGAAGTTATAATTTTAATGACTTTCGGATATAGGATCGAGTGGGGGATTTTGAGAGCATGTGGTACGCCATTATTTTCATAGTTATGTGTATGTATATAGGCAATATATATTATTTCGTTGCTCGTGGGGTAGGTGCGCGTAGAATTGGGTGTATGGGCGCCCAATTATGGCATTCTACGGGTGGGCATATGTGAGCCTTATTTTCTTTTTGCGAGATTTAAGTGTTTATGTTTATGCTTCGTATAATTTCGAGGACGAAATTCTTTGCTAGTTGGGAAGTATGTAACAACCCGGATTTTTTAAATGGGAATTTTTTTATGAATTTTTGGAAATCGGAGAAAAATGAAATTTTGGATTTTTTGTGTATATATGATGAAAAATTGGTATATTTAATTTAAAATAATTAAATGAGATTATTTGGGTATTGTTGACGTGGTGATAATTAAATTAAAGATTTAATTGAATTGGACTATCATGCGTAGTTTTATATGTTGATTAATAATTCGTGGTTGTGTGACTTTTTGGTATTATTATATTTCCTTGTGACGATGGGTTGTTGGGTATTTTTTTTTCTCCCCCTATATTTTAGAATGCCTTCTAGGAATGGGACTAATGAGGGAAGATTATTGCGTTTTTATCACCTTGAGGGTGGGCAGATTTTTATTACTTTATCGTCGTTACACTTGTCTAAGTATGAGACTAGGTTATGATTTATGTTAGAAAATCCTCCTATACATAAGTTAGGACGTATTGATGACTTGGGAACCCTTAGGTATGGGACTAAGGGGTATTTTGAGGATCTCACATCGATAAAAGGGTGGGATAAATTATAAATTGTGAATTGAGAAATTGAGAACTAATACCTAAGATAATAAGACGGGTATTAAGATATATTGGCGCCATAATCAGCGAGGGCCGACAGTTTAAACGGGCCAGCCGGCGTTTTATGTCGTGTCATGTGTGGAACCTCGTCAATCAGCGAGGGACGACAGTTTAAACGGGCCAGCCGACATTTTGACGAGGGGATGTGTATTTTTGGTGGAGAAATCACCCGAGGCGGGAGGACCGCCATAATAAAAAGAGTGTATAATAAATGCTGGTTAATTTAATGAAATTAACATCATGGGACTTGGGAAATTAAAATCATATTGGTGTGCCTTTATAAATGGGGATTTATGCGGGTAGTTAGTGATTTATATCTATCGCATTTAATTATCCCGTTTAATTTAAAATATTCTATTCTGATATTTATTGTGTATAATGCTACTGTCTGGATTCAAGGATCCTATTTGAGGGGAGTAGTGTGTATTCTTGCTCGGGGCTTTGGCTCTGACCCATGCGTTGACTAATTTTTTTCAGGATTAGAATTTGGAGAAGCTGTATAAGTTTATCGGAGTTATCATTGGAGGTGCAGCTGGAGTTATTTACTTTATGGCATAGTTTAGTTAGACTTTCTTTTCCAGTCGTATTATGAGACTTCATTTGAGTTTTATTGGGCCATTCGGTTCCAAAGTTGTTTAGAGGATTTATTTTGGGATTAATTCAGATTTTATTTAATCATTATTGGAGATTGGATTTTTTTGGAGTTAGCATGTGATGGATCTTTTATCGCTTAGTTATTTGTGATCATTTGAGATTGACATATTATTTATCTTATGGACTGACTTATTTATGTCACATATCTGTCTCATGTTAAGAATGGTATATATTTAGTTCACGCACGACTTAGTTTTGGTGGCGGCCGACGCCAGAATTAGGCGGGGTGTGACAGATGGTATCAGAGCATAGTCTTAGGTCTCGTAGGTTATGAGTCCGTTTAGCTTCCGTGTTGCCGATCTTTGATTCCCTTTGATGATTCGTACTTCTTAAGGTAAAGGGTCTAGCATACATGTTATATGCGTTTCTTGGAGATGTGAAGTTTTGAGTTAAGGGCGTTGTAGACATTGAGTTTAGAATTAGTAAGTTTGATGTGGGGATCCTTAGAATGGATTTTGGAGACGATAATTATTTTGCAGATTTTAGTACAGATGTTAGGTACCGTATGTATCGATTTTTGATGTTGAGATTTAATTTGAGGAAGTTATAATTTTAATGACTTTCGGATATAGGATCGAGTGGGGGATTTTTAGAGCATGTGGTACGCCATTATTTTCATAGTTATGTGTATGTATATAGGCAATATATATTATTTCGTTGCTCGTGGGGTAGGTGCGCGTAGAATTGGGTGTATGGGTGCCCAATTATGGCATTCTACGGGTGGGCATATGTGAGCCTTATTTTATTTTTGCGAGATTTAAGTGTTTATGTTTATGCTTCGTATAATTTCGAGGACGAAATTCTTTGCTAGTTGGGAAGTATGTAACAACCCGGATTTTTTAAATGGGAATTTTTTTATGAATTTTTGGAAATCGGAGAAAAATGAAATTTTGGATTTTTTATGTATATATGATGAAAAATTGGTATATTTAATTTAAAATAATTAAATGAGATTATTTGGGTATTGTTGACGTGGTGATAATTAAATTAAAGATTTAATTGAATTGGACTATCATGCGTAGTTTTATATGTTGATTAATCATGCGTGGTTGTGTGACTTTTTGGTATTATTATATTTCCTTGTGACGATGGGTTGTTGGGTATTTTTTTTCTCCCCCTATATTTTAGAATGCCTTCTAGGAATGGGACTAATGGGGGAAGATTATTGCGTTTTTATCACCTTGAGGGTGGGCTGATTTTTATTACTTTATCGTCGTTACACTTGTCTAAGTATGAGACTAGGTTATGATTTATGTTAGAAAATCCTCCTATACATAAGTTAGGACGTATTGATGACTTGGGAACCCTTAGGTATGGGACTAAGGGGTACTTTGAGGATCTCACATCGATAAAAGGGTGGGATAAATTATAAATTGTGAATTGAGAAATTGAGAACTAATACCTAAGATAATAAGACGGGTATTAAGATATATTGGCGCCATAATCAGCGAGGGCCGACAGTTTAAACGGGCCAGCCGGCGTTTTATGTCGTGTCATGTGTGGAACCTCGTCAATCAGCGAGGGACGACAGTTTAAACGGGCCAGCCGACATTTTGACGAGGGGATGTGTATTTTTGGTGGAGAAATCACCCGAGGCGGGAGGACCGCCATAATAAAAAGAGTGTATAATAAATTCTGGTTAATTTAATGAAATTAACATCATGGGACTTGGGAAATTAAAATCATATTGGTGTGCCTTTATAAATGGGGATTTATGCGGGTAGTTAGTGATTTATATCTATCGCATTTAATTTTCCCGTTTAATTTAAAATATTCTATTCTGATATTTATTGTGTATAATGCTACTGTCTGGATTCAAGGATCCTATTTGAGGGGAGTAGTGTGTATTCTTGCTCGGGGCTTTGGCTCTGACCCATGCGTTGACTAAGTTTTTTCAGGATTAGAATTTGGAGAAGCTGTATAAGTTTATCGGAGTTATCATTGGAGGTGCAACTGGAGTTATTTACTTTATGGCATAGTTTAGTTAGACTTTCTTTTCCAGTCGTATTATGAGACTTCATTTGAGTTTTATTGGGTCATTCGGTTCCAAAGTTGTTTAGAGGATTTATTTTGGGATTAATTCTGATTTTATTTAATCATTATTGGAGATTGGATTTTTTTAGAGTTAGCATGTGATGGATCTTTTATCGCTTAGTTATTTGTGATCATTTGATATTGACATATTATTTATCTTATGGACTGACTTATTTATGTCTCATATTTGTCTCATGTTAAGAATGGTATATATTTAGTTCACGCACGACTTAGTTTTGGAGGCGGCCGACGCCAGAATTAGTTGGGGTGTGACAGATGGTATCAGAGCATAGTCTTAGGTCTCGTAGGTTATGAGTCCGTTTAGCTTCCGTGTTGCCGATCTTTGATTCCCTTTGATGATTCGTACTTCTTAAGGTAGAGGGTCTAGCATACATGTTATATGCGTTTCTTGGAGATGTGATGTTTTGAGTTAAGGACGTTGTAGACATTGAGTTTAGAATTAGTAAGTTTGATGTGGGGATCCTTAGAATGGATTTTGGAGTCGATAATTATTTTGCAGATTTTAGTACAGATGTTAGGTACCGTATGTATCGATTTTTGATGTTGAGATTTAATTTGAGGAAGTTATAATTTTAATGACTTTCGGATATAGGATCGAGTGGGGGATTTTGAGAGCATGTGGTACGCCATTATTTTCATAGTTATGTGTATGTATATAGGCAATACATATTATTTCGTTGCTCGTGGTGTAGTTACGCGTAGAATTGGGTGTATGGGCGCCCAATTATGGCATTCTACGGGCGGGCATATGTGAGCCTTATTTTATTTTTGCGAGATTTAAGTGTTTATGTTTATGCTTCGTATAATTTCGAGGACGAAATTCTTTGCTAGTTGGGAAGTATGTAACAACCCGGATTTTTTAAATGGGAATTTTTTTATGAATTTTTGGAAATCGGAGAAAAATGAAATTTTGGATTTTTTATGTATATATGATGAAAAATTGGTATATTTAATTTAAAATAATTAAATGAGATTATTTGGGTATTGTTGACGTGGTGATAATTAAATTAAAGATTTAATTGGATTGGACTATCATGCGTAGTTTTATATGTTGATTAATCATTTGTGGTTGTGTGACTTTTTGGTATTATTATATTTCCTTGTGACGATGGGTTGTTGGGTATTTTTTTTTCTCCCCCTATATTTTAGAATGCCTTCTAGGAATGGGACTAATGAGGGAAGATTATTGCGTTTTTATCACCTTCAGGGTGGGCTGATTTTTATTACTTTATCGTCGTTACACTTGTCTAAGTATGAGACTAGGTTATGATTTATGTTAGAAAATCCTCCTATACATAAGTTAGGACGTATTGATGACTTGGGAACCCTTAGGTATGGGACTAAGGGGTATTTTGAGGATCTCACATCGATAAAAGGGTGGGATAAATTATAAATTGTGAATTGAGAAATTGAGAACTAATACCTAAGATAATAAGACGGGTATTAAGATATATTGGCGCCATAATCAGCGAGGGCCGACAGTTTAAACGGGCCAGCCGGCGTTTTATGTCGTGTCATGTGTGGAACCTCGTCAATCAGCGAGGGATGACAGTTTAAACGGGCCAGCCGGCATTTTGACGAGGGGATGTGTATTTTTGGTGGAGAAATCACCCGAGGCGGGAGGACCGCCATAATAAAAATAGTGTATAATAAATGCTGGTTAATTTAATGAAATTAACATCATGGGACTTGGGAAATTAAAATCATATTGGTGTGCCTTTATAAATGGGGATTTATGCGGGTAGTTAGTGATTTATATCTATCGCATTTAATTATCCCGTTTAATTTAAAATATTCTATTCTGATATTTATTGCGTGTAATGCTACTGTCTGGATTCAAGGATCCTATTTGAGGGGAGTAGTGTGTATTCTTGCTCGGGGCTTTGGCTCTGACCCATGAGTTGACTAATTTTTTTCAGGATTAGAATTTGGAGAAGCTGTATAAGTTTATCGGAGTTATCATTGGAGGTGCAGCTGGAGTTATTTACTTTATGGCATAGTTTAGTTAGACTTTCTTTTCCAGTCGTATTATGAGACTTCATTTGAGTTTTATTGGGCCATTCGGTTCCAAAGTTGTTTAGAGGATTTATTTTGGGATTAATTCAGATTTTATTTAATCATTATTGGAGATTGGATTTTTTTGGAGTTAGCATGTGATGGATCTTTTATCGCTTAGTTATTTGTGATCATTTGAGATTGACATATTATTTATCTTATGGACTGACTTATTTATGTCTCATATCTGTCTCATGTTAAGAATGGTATATATTTAGTTCACGCACGACTTAGTTTTGGTGGCGGCCGACGCTAGAATTAGGCGGGGTGTGACAGATGGTATCAGAGCATAGTCTTAGGTCTCGTAGGTTATGAGTCCGTTTAGCTTCCGTGTTGCCGATCTTTGATTCCCTTTGATGATTCGTACTTCTTAAGGTAGAGGGTCTAGCATACATGTTAGATGCGTTTCTTGGAGATGTGAAGTTTTGAGTTAAGGACGTTGTAGACATTGAGTTTAGAATTAGTAAGTTTGATGTGGGGATCCTTAGAATGGATTTTGAAGACGATAATTATTTTGCAGATTTTAGTACAGATGTTAGGTACCGTATGTATCGATTTTTGATGTTGAGATTTAATTTGAGGAAGTTATAATTTTAATGACTTTCGGATATAGGATCGAGTGGGGGATTTTGAGAGCATGTGGTCCTCCATTATTTTCATAGTTATGTGTATGTATATAGGCAATATATATTATTTCGTTGCTCGTGGGGTAGGTGCGAGTAGAATTGGGTGTATGGGCGCCCAATTATGGCATTCTACGGGTGGGCATATGTGAGCCTTATTTTATTTTTGCAAGATTTAAGTGTTTATGTTTATGCTTCGTATAATTTCGAGGACGAAATTCTTTGCTAGTTGGGAAGTATGTAACAACCCGGATTTTTTAAATGGAAATTTTTTTATGAATTTTTGGAAATCGGAGAAAAATGAAATTTTGGATTTTTTATGTATATATGATGAAAAATTGGTATATTTAATTTAAAATAATTAAATGAGATTATTTGGGTATTGTTGACGTGGTGATAATTAAATTAAAGATTTAATTGAATTGGACTATCATGCGTAGTTTTATACGTTGATTAAACATGCGTGGTTGTGTGACTTTTTGGTATTATTATATTTCCTTGTGACGATGGGTTGTTGGGTATTTTTTTTTCTCCCCCTATATTTAAGAATGCCTTCTAGGAATGGGACTAGTGAGGGAAGATTATTGCGTTTTTCTCACCTTGAGGGTGGGCTGATTTTTATTACTTTATCGTCGTTACACTTGTCTAAGTATGAGACTAGGTTATGATTTATGTTCGAAAATCCTCCTATACATAAGTTAGGACGTATTGATGACTTGGGAACCCTTAGGTATGGGACTAAGGGGTATTTTGAGGATCTCACATCGATAAAAGGGTGGGATAAATTATAAATTGTGAATTGAGAAATTGAGAACTAATACCTAAGATAATAAGACGGGTATTAAGATATATTGGCGCCATAATGAGCGAGGGCCGACAGTTTAAACGGGCCAGCCGGCGTTTTATGTCGTGTCATGTGTGGAACCTCGTCAATCAGCGAGGGACGACAGTTTAAACGGGCCAGCCGACATTTTGACGAGGGGATGTGTATTTTTGGTGGAGAAATCACCCGAGGCGGGAGGACCGCCAAAATAAAAAGAGTGTATAATAAATGCTGGTTAATTTAATGAAATTAACATCATGGGACTTGGGAAATTAAAATCATATTGGTGTGCCTTTATAAATGGGGATTTATGCGGGTAGTTAGTGATTTATATCTATCGCATTTAATTATCCCGTTTAATTTAAAATATTCTATTCTGATATTTATTGCGTATAATGCTACTGTCTGGATTCAAGGATCCTATTTGAGGGGAGTAGTGTGTATTCTTGCTCGGGGCTTTGGCTCTGACCCATGAGTTGACTAATTTTTTTCAGGATTAGAATTTGGAGAAGCTGTATAAGTTTATCGGAGTTATCATTGGAGGTGCAGCTGGAGTTATTTACTTTTTGGCATAGTTTAGTTAGACTTTCTTTTCCAGTCGTATTATGAGACTTCATTTGAGCTTTATTGGGCCATTCGGTTCCAAAGTTGTTTAGAGGATTTATTTTGGGATTAATTCAGATTTTATTTAATCATTATTGGAGATTGGATTTTTTTGGAGTTAGCATGTGATGGATCTTTTATCGCTTAGTTATTTGTGATCATTTGAGATTGACATATTATTTATCTTATGGACTGACTTATTTATGTCTCATATCTGTCTCATGTTAAGAATGGTATATATTTAGTTCACGCACGACTTAGTTTTGGTGGCGGCCGACGCCAGAATTAGGCGGGGTGTGACAGATGGTATCAGAGCATAGTCTTAGGTCTCGTAGGTTATGAGTCCGTTTAGCTTCCGTGTTGCCGATCTTTGATTCCCTTTGATGATTCGTACTTCTTAAGGTAGAGGGTCTAGCATACATGTTAGATGCGTTTCTTGGAGATGTGAAGTTTTGAGTTAAGGACGTTGTAGACATTGAGTTTAGAATTAGTATGTTTGATGTGGGGATCCTTAGAATGGATTTTGGAGACGATAATTATTTTGCAGATTTTAGTACAGATGTTAGGTACCGTATGTATCGATTTTTGATGTTGAGATTTAATTTGAGGAAGTTATAATTTTAATGACTTTCGGATATAGGATCGAGTGGGGGATTTTGAGAGCATGTGGTCCTCCATTATTTTCATAGTTATGTGTATGTATATAGGCAATATATGTTATTTCGTTGCTCGTGGGGTAGGTGCGCGTAGAATTGGGTGTATGGGCGCCCAATTTTGGCATTCTACGGGTGGGCATATGCGAGCCTTATTTTATTTTTGCAAGATTTAAGTGTTTATGTTTATGCTTCGTATAATTTCGAGGACGAAATTCTTTGCTAGTTGGGAAGTATGTAACAACCCGGATTTTTTAAATGGGAATTTTTTTATGAATTTTTGGAAATCGGAGAAAAATGAAATTTTGGATTTTTTATGTATATATGATGAAAAATTGGTATATTTAATTTAAAATAATTAAATGAGATTATTAGGGTATTGTTGACGTGGTGATAATTAAATTAAAGATTTAATTGAATTGGACTATCATGCGTAGTTTTATACGTTGATTAAACATGCGTGGTTGTTTGACTTTTTGGTATTATTATATTTCCTTGTGACGATGGGTTGTTGGGTATGTTTTTTTCTCCCCCTATATTTTAGAATGCATTCTAGGAATGGGACTAATGAGGGAAGATTATTGCGTTTTTATCACCTTGAGGGTGGGCTGGTTTTTATTACTTTATCGTCGTTACACTTGTCTAAGTATGAGACTAGGTTATGATTTATGTTAGAAAATCCTCCTATATATAAGTTAGGACGTATTGATGACTTGGGAACCCTTAGGTATGGGACTAAGGGGTATTTTGAGGATCTCACATCGATAAAAGGGTGGGATAAATTATAAATTATGAATTGAGAAATTGAGAACTAATACCTAAGATAATAAGACGGGTATTAAAATATATTGGCGACATAATCAGCGAGGGCCGACAGTTTAAACGGGCCAACCGGCATTTTATGTCGTGTCAAGTGTGGAACCTCGTCAATCAGCGAGGGACGACAGTTTAAAGGGGCCAGCCGGCATTTTGACGAGGGGATGTGTATTTTTGGTGGAGAAATCACCCGAGGCGGGAGGACCGCCATAATAAAATGAGTGTATAATAAATGCTGGTTAATTTAATGAAATTAACATCATGGGACTTGGGAAATTAAAATCATATTGGTGTGCCTTTATAAATGGGGATTTATGCGGGTAGTTAGTGATTTATATCTATCGCATTTAATTATCCCGTTTAATTTAAAATATTCTATTGTGATATTTATTGAGTATAATGCTACTGTCTGGATTCAAGGATCCTATTTGAGGGGAGTAGTGTGTATTCTAGCTCGGGGCTTTGGCTCTGACCCATGCGTTGAATAATTTTTTTTAGGATTAGAATTTGGAGAAGCTGTATAAGTTTATCGGAGTTATCATTGGAGGTGCAACTGGAGTTATTTACTTTATGGCATAGTTTAGTTAGACTTTCTTTTCCAGTCCTATTATGAGACTTCATTTGAGTTTTATTGGGCCATTCGGTTCCAAAGTTGTTTAGAGGATTTATTTGGGGATTATTTCAGATTTTATTTAATCATTATTGGAGATTGGATTTTTTTGGAGTTAGCATGTGATGGATCTTTTATCGCTTAGTTATTTGTGATCATTTGAGATTGACCTATTATTTATCTTATGGACTGACTTATTTATGTCTCATATCTGTCTCATGTTAAGAATGGTATTTATTTAGTTCACGCTTGGCTTAGTTTTGGTGGCGGTCGACTCCAGAATTAGGCGGGGTGTGACAGATGGTATCAGAGCATGGTCTTAGGTCTCGTAGGTTATGAGTCCGTTTAGCTTCCGTGTTGCCGATCTTTGATTCCCTTTGATGATTCGTACTTCTTAAGGTAGAGGGTCTAGCATACATGTTAGATGCGTTTCTTGGAGATGTGAAGTTTTGAGTTAAGGACGTTATAGACATTGAGTTTAGAATTAGTAAGTTTGATGTGGGGATCCTTAGAATATTTTGCAGACGATAATTATTTTGGAGATTTTAGTAAAGATGTTAGGTACCGTATGTATCGATTTTTGATGTTGAGATTTAATTTGAGGAATTTATAATTTTAATGACTTTCAGATATAGGATTGAGTGGGGGATTTTGAGAACATGTGGTACGCCATTATTTTCATAGTTATGTGTATGTATATAGGCAATATATATTATTTCGTTGCTAGTGGGGTAGGTGCGCGTAGATATGGGTGTATGGGCGCCCAATTATGGCATTCTACGGGTGGGCATATGTGAGCCTTATTTTCTTTTTGCGAGATTTAAGTGTTTATGTGTATGCTTCGTATAATTTCGAGGACGAAATTCTTTGCTAGTGGGGAAGTATGTAAAAACTCGGATTTTTTAAATGGGAATTTTTTTATTAATTTTTGGAAATCGGAGGAAAATGAAATTTTCAATTTTTTATGTATATATGATGAAAAATTGGTATATTTAGTTTAACATAATTAAATGAGATTATTTAGGTATTGTTGACGTTGTGATAATTAAATTAAAGATTTAATTGAATTGGACTATCATGCGTAGTTTTATACGTTGATTAATCATGCGTGGTTGTGTGACTTTTTGGTATTATTATATTTCCTTGTGACGATGGGTTGTTGGGTATTTTTTTTTCTCCCCCTATATTTTAGAATGCCTTCTAGGAATGGTACTAGTGAGGGAAGATTATTGCGTTTTTCTCACCTTGAGGGTGGGCTGATTTTTATTACTTTATCGTCGTTACACTTGTCTAAGTATGAGACTATGTTATGATTTATGTTCGAAAATCCTCCTATACATATGTTAGGACGTATTGATGACTTGGGAACCCTTAGGTATGGGACTAAGGGGTATTTTGAGGATCTCGCATCGATAAAAGGGTGGGGTAAATTATAAATTGTGAATTGAGAAATTGAGAACTAATACCTAAGATAATAAGACGGGTATTAAAATATATTGGCGACATAATCAGCGAGGGCCGACAGTTTAAACGGGCCAGTCGGCGTTTTATGTCTTATCCTGTGTGGAACCTCGTCAATCCGTGAGGGACGACAGTTTAAACGGGTCAGCCGGCGTTTTGACGATGGGATGTGTATTTTTGGTGGAGAAATCACCCGAGGCGGGAGGACCGCCATAATAAAATGAGGGTATAATAAAAGCTGGTTAATTTAATGAAATTAACATCGTGGGACTTGGAAATTAAAATCATATTGGTGTGCCTTTATAAATGAGGACTTATGCGGGTAGTTAGTGATTTATAACTATCGCGTTTAATTATCCCGTTTAATTTAAAATATTCTATTGTGATATTTATTGCGTATAATGCTACTGTCTGGATTCAAGGATCCTATTTGAGGGGAGTAGTGTTTATTCTTGCTTGGGGCTTTGGCTCTGACCCATGCGTTGACTAATTTTTTTCAAGATTAGAATTTGGAGAAGTTGTATAGGTTTATCAGAGTTATCATTGGAGGTGCAGCTGGAGTTATTTACTTTATGGCATAGTTTAGTTAGACTTTCTTTTCCAGTCGTATTATGTGACTTCATTTGAGTTTTATTGGGCCATTCGGTTCCAAACTTGTTTAGAGGATTTATTTTGGGATTATTTCAGATTTTATTTAATCATTATTGGAGATTGGATTTTTTTGGAGTTTGCATGTGATGGATCTTTTATCGCTTAGTTATTTGTGATCATTTGAGATTGGCCTATTATTTATCTTATGGACTGACTTATTTATGTCTCATATCTGTCTCATGTTAAGAATGGTATATATTTAGTTCACTCCCGACTTAGTTTTGATGGCGGCCGACGCCAGAATTAGGCGGGGTGTGACAGATCGTATCAGAGCATGGTCTTAGGTCTCGTAGGTTATGAGTCCGTTTAGCTTCCGCGTTGTCGATCTTTGATTCCCTTTGATGATTCGTACTTCTTAAGGTAGAGGGTCTAGCATACATGTTAGATGCGTTTCTTGGAGATGTAAAGTTTCGAGTTAAGGACATTGTAGACATTGAGTTTAGAATTAGTAAGCTTGATGTGGGGATCCTTAGAATGGATTTTGGAGATGATAATTATTTTGGAGATTTTAGTACAGATGTTAGGGACCGTATGTATCGTTTTTTGATGTCGATATTTAATTTGAGGAAGTTATAATTTTAATGACTTTCGTATATAGGATCGAGTGGGGGATTTTGAGAGCTTGTGGTACGCCATTATTTTCACAGTTATGTGTATGTATATAGGCAATATATATTATTTCGTTGCTCGTGGGGTAGGTGCCCGTAGAAATGGGTGTATGGGCGCCTAATTATGGCATTCTACGGGTGGGTATATGTGAGCCTTATTTTCTTTTTGCGAGATTTAAGTGTTTATGTGTATGCTTCGTATAATTTCGAGGACGAAATTCTTTGCTAGTGGGGAAGTATGTAACAACCCGGATTTTTTAAATGTGAATTTTTAAATTAATTTTTGGAAATCGTGGAAAAATGAAATTTTTGATTTTTTATGTATATATGATGAAAATTTGGTATATTTAATTTAAAATAATTAAATGAGATTATTTGGGTATTGTTGACGTTGTGATAATTAAATTAAAGATTTAATTGAATTGGACTATCATGCGTAGTTTTATATGTTGATTAATCATGCGTGGTTGTGTGACTTTTTGGTATTATTATATTTCCTTGTGACGATGGGTTGTTGGGTTTTTTTTTGCTCCCCCTATATTTTAGAATGCCTTCTAGGAATGGGACTAGTGAGGGAAGATTATAGCGTTTTTATCACCTTGAGGGTGGGCTGATTTTTATTACTTTATCGTCGTTACACTTGTCTAAGTATGAGACTAGGTTATGATTTATGTTAGAAAATCCTCCTATACATAAGTTAGGACGTATTGATGACCTGGGAACCCTTACATATGGGACTAAGGGGTATTTTGAGGATCTCACATCGATAAAAGGGTGGGGTAAATTATAAATTGTGAATTGAGAAATTGAGAACTAATACCTAAGATAATAAGACGGGTATTAAAATATATTGGCGACATAATCAGCGAGGGCCGACAGTTTAAACGGGCCAGCCGGCGTTTTATGTCGTGTCGTGTGTGGCACCTCGTCAATCAGCGAGGGCCGACCGTTTAAACGGGCCAGTCGGCGTTTTGACGAGGGGATGTGTATTTTTTGTGGAGAAATCACCCGAGGCGGGAGGACCGCAATGATAAAATGAGGATATAATAAAAGTTGGTTAAATTAATGAAATTAACATCATGGAACTTAGGAAATTAAAATCATATTGGTGTGCCTTTATAAATGGGGATTTATGCGGGTAGTTAGTGATTTATATCTATCGCGTTTAATTATCCCATTTAATTTAAAATATTCTATTGTGATATTTATTGCGTATAATGCTACTGTCTGGATTCAAGGATCCTATTTGAGGGGAGTAGTGTGTATTCTTGCTCGGGGCTTTGTCTCTGACCCATGCGTTGACTAATCTTTTTCACGATTAGAATTAGGAGAAGCTGTATAAGTTTATCGGAGTTATCATTGGAGGTGCAGCTGGAGTTATTTACTTTATGGCATAGTTTAGTTAGACTTTATTTTCCAGTCGTATTATGAGACTTCATTTGAGTTTTATTGGGACATTCGGTTCCAATGTTGTTTAGAGGATTTATTTTGGGATTATTTCAGATTTTATTTAATCATTATTGGAGATTGGATTTTTTTGGAGTTAGCATGTGATGGATCTTTTATCGCTTAGTTATTTGTGATCATTTGAGATTGACCAATTATTTATTATATGGAATGACTTATTTATGTCTCATATCTGTCTCATGCTAAGAATGGTATTTATTTAGTTCGCGCGAGGCTTAGTTTTGGTGGCGGCCGACTCCAAAATTAGGCGGGGTGTGACAGGTACGTAGGACCATTTCCCATTATCCATAGGATGGGGACAGTGGCATACAGATTGGGGTTTCCATTGAACTTAAATCGTATTCACGATGGATTCCACATCTCGTCATTGAAACGATATATGTGATATGATATGGCCCGCACTCACATACCGATAGACGAGATTGATTTACATCTCGACAGTTCTTATGAGGAGAGACCAGTGGATATCCTAGAGCATAGCGAGAGTAGATTGACGTCAATGGTAGTTCCACTTGTACGGGTCTAGTGGAAGCATCATAATGTGGAGGAGTCCACTTGGGAGCGCGAGGAATATATGCGTGAAAAGTTCCCAAATTTATTTTTACCGGAGATGCCTTAATTTCCAAATTTCGGGATGAAATTTTGTTATTAGAGGGAAGTATGTAATACCCCGTATTTTTATGGCTTCTAAAGTTGGGGATTCATTAAATTTTATTGAGATAAATTAATCTAATATTAATCCAAAATTTATTTTAAATATTTACTAGCGTGACGAGAGTTAGTAATTATTGGGAAAGTGTTGAATATTACGTAATGAATAAAGTAATATATGGAATTGAATTTATTAAAATTGTCACGAGCGAATAATACGACAATTATGGAAAATTAAGTCGGGACGTGCATGTGTCGTGTTAGGACTAAATTATTTTAATAAAAAGTAAATAATTTATAAGTCAACCGTATAGTCATTTCGAGTGCGCCAACGTGTTCCGAAGGGTCGAGCCGGCATTTTTATAATTAGCCATTTTTAGGATTAATTATGGACGAATATGATCGGTTTTAATCTGATGTGAATTAGAGTCCTCGAGGGTTAGGAGTTATAGAGTTACATAGAGGCTAGGTTAGAGAGAATAGAGAGAACTTTCCAAGGAGGAGAACCACCAAGTCATAACCTTTTTGCCGATTCCACCACTTAGCGTAGATCGGAGCGAGGGGATAAAACCCATACCAGTCTATTTTGTGGAATCAATCCTACAATCTTAAGGCAAGTATATATCTTTCTGATTCCTAGTTTATATTTCCTCCATGCTAGAATAGGATTGGTAAATACATGTTTTATTGAAAAATTATATGATTTAGGAGAATTTAAGCGCATGTTTTAGGAGGAATTTATGTAGTCTGGAACCCTTGACATATGCAGAGGATCACCCATGAATTTTTAATGATTTAATAAAAAGAAATCTGGAAAAAGATTGAGAATATTGGGATTTATGATAAAACTAGGGTTCTTGATAATTCTACTGAATTTGTCCCTTTAGATCCATGCCTTTAATGAATTCGTTAATTTTTTACGTAGCAAAACCATGTAGATAGGTTGACGTAACCCTTGGTTTATTTGTTTGGGCGTTTGGGAGGAATTAAGCATGATTTAGAGGTTGAAAGGTGATGAAACCCATAGGTAGAAGATGCAGAATCTGGAAATAACTAATCGATCGATCGATCGACTCAAGAATGTCGATCGATCGACGGATTCGATCGGTCGACCTCCTTAATCGATCGATGGAACCCTCCTGGAAATTGAATATTTTTCCTCTTTTTAACTAATTTGGTTAAAATATGTAGGAGCCCTTTGGATATCTTTTAAAGATCATAATGGGTCATGAAGGGGACTAGTAGGGACTAAGTATGTTCCGTTGAATATAATTTTATACGGGATGTAATCGTGGGATAACAAGGGTGTGACATTTATTAGACATTGTTCATACGTTAAGTATAGTATTGAGAGTTTCAAGAAAGACTTAGACCATCATGGGAGTGAGGGTAGACCTAGTGAATTTACCTTCAGGAAGGGAAAGCACTTATAGGGACGATAAGTAATTATGAAATGGTTAAATTGAGATTAAACGAGATGAGTTCATTATGAGTAAGAATTGGGTAATTTTTACTATGTACATTTAAAATGTTGTTATAGGTCGCGAGCGAACCTAATTGAAAGACATGAATATTTATATATATAACCGAGTGCTTATGTATATATTATATATATCTCTGTGTATAATCATATCCGCACTACTTGATATCAGGGAGGTTGTCGCACTGGGACAGTCTTATCTCAATGGGTTCTTTATGGGGAATATTGACTCGTACCCTAGAACATAGGATTCCTTGGTACACGCTATTTGAGAATGATATTCAAAAGGTCCTAAGAAACGCGAGGGGTATGTTCTAACCTGTTAGTGACTTGGAACTATGCTTCACCTCCATTTGGAGTGTATTGTATTAATACAATTTGAAGGTGATTCCGAACTAGTATTTCCCTTGTACGAGATATACGGGGACTAGATAGTAGAGTATTCCAGCACCCATAGATTTTATATGGGGTACCGATAGTATATATATTATATGAGTGATTAATATATATACGTATATTTGGAGTTCTTCTACCGTGCGTATAAGTAGATAAATATTGAATAAATGCTCCAAAATTATAGGAAGTGTTCGGGAACTTCACAATGGTATTGAGAAATACATAATCGACGTAAGTAATCATTAAGAGATTGATTTCTAAACTAAAACCATAGACTTGTGACCTCACGAATCAGAATTTATGGGAGATGAATCAGAGAGACTTATGAGTCATTTTATTACTACGGTAGGCATGCACACTAGATGAGAGGTGAGAATTCTCAAGAGAGTTTCCTGTACTAACATGGTTGTCATATTAGCTAGTAAGCATTTTAAATACTTGCTAAACCAATTAAAAAAAACTATTTTACACTCGGGATCTGACCCGTTTCCTATCCTTTTCTATCTCTTGTATATATATATATATATTATAGTTGCCCAGCCACAGGGGCATCAAGCGTAGTTTCTTTGGATTGGACGTACTGTAGCTTGTGTGGGAGTTGCAAGTCATTGCAGTAAACGCTTCCTCTTTTTGGCTCCTCATATTTCTATTTAGTTCCTTTTATTAGGGCATGTGATGCCCATTTCCTGATGCTTGTTTAGACTTGATAGGGATTTCATATACTTCTATTATTTCAGTATTCTGTTTTCATTTAGGATTATTTTATCTATCACATTATCGGCAGCTGTGGTTATTTATTTGGATTTGAGTAATCTAGTTGGCATGTTTCCTTGGATTGTTGGTATCTTTATCATTTGTGTTCTTCATAAACTAGTTTATACTTAAAAGGTTTTTACAATGGAATTTAATAAATAAATGAATTTAAATTGTTTGACACCTAGCTCAATTATTTAGGGTGATTAAAATGAATTTTTTTTTCCGACAGTGATGCTAAGAATGAACCACACCGTTCACCTTTATTTTTAATTTAATAAAGGACTGATCGCCCGATATTTTATTAGGCGGTGTGTTGCATTTATTTCGGTTGTTGTGTTAGCTCAATCTGATTTAGTGCAGTTTTGTTTGATATGAGACGAAAAAAATATTGGTGGGAGTGTTTTTTTATATCTTGGTAAATGATATAATTTATCTACTGTTAAAATTGGATGTGGAATTAATTATTCTATGTTTTTTAATTTGTGTTTGGGTTTATTCATCAACCATGATTGAATATTCGCTGCTAATTTTTTTTATTCTATGATTTATTTATGGTTGTTTATGTTAAACCACCATGATATGTAATATATTACATGACAACTCACTACGGAAAATTAGGCAAATAATCACGGAAAGCTAGTCATGGATTTGGTCTGTGACCAGCTAGTCGTGGCCCAAATCCATGACCATAACCCGTAAAAGTGTGACTAGCTCAATGACCAAAAAATGTCATGGAACTAGCTTGAGCTGGTCACGGCTTTAATCCTTGACCATAGTGGGTCACAGTCATCAGTCACGACCAACGCATGACCATCATGGTACCAAATTCATGCGAAATATCCCTCCAATTATGGTTACGGACGATGGTTGTGACCACATCCATGACCAATGCCAAATTTCCCTCCAAAGGGGTCATGGGTAGGTCACAAATTTTGTCCTTGACCAACTGGGCATGGCCCTCTCCGTGACCATGCACCATATACAAATTCACACCATGGTCCGTGACCATGTTTTTAAGTCAGGGACTAGGTCTGTGAGCCATGATCTGGGTCACGTCTGTTTTGGTCACGAATCTGATCCGTGACCAATGGGTTGGGTCACTGCCCAAATCCGTAGCCATTCGCCTAATTTGGTGTAGTGGCTGTAAGACAAAAAAATGTTTTGTCATGACATTTTTTAAATTCATACATGAAAGTTTTTAAATCATATATATCTATTTTTAATGTATAAAATGGGTTGTGAGTACAATTTTTAGATCACATCTGACAATTTTATTGGACTATTTGGTTGTTTAATGATGGTTTTTGTACGAGCATATTTTATATCATTATTCAATATCTTAGGCTTACATGTATGTTTGGCGTATCCCTTTACAATTCGACTCGATCCGTCACGAAGAACCGAATCTCCAACATCTCCAACTTTAAGATGATCTCCACATTACGAAGGTATAAATAATTTAGCAGTTCAAATTTATTTTCATTTATATTAGGAGATGTTTTTTTTATAAAAAAATCAAGGAATTTTAAGGTTTAAAATTTTTTCAAAGTTTGTCAACCTCATTCAAACGAAAAGGAATTCTCGTTCTAAGGAGATGTCAAACTCGATAGAAGGGTCGGTAGATCATTTTATCCAACGTGCATCTAACGAGGGCGTACTATTTTGCGTTGCTCGAAGCTTGTTTGAAGCTTGTCTAAACGAGATAGTAAAGTCGTTCGAATGAACTTAATTTCGGTCAAAAGAGATGCTACTCTCATTCGAAGTAGCGTTATTTTTGTTCGAACGAGTGGCATTGCCTCGAATTTTGAGCGTTTCATATAAATACCTGTTTCGATAGGATTTGAAAGAGTCTTTTACTAAAACAATTTATGCACACCTATTGCAAAAGTCCTTACCTCATTTTAGCATAAAAATGTTTTGATTAACAAAATCATCATTCCCAATGTAATTCTGATTCTATTTGAAACCTTACATAATTTCATACTGGATATAACCTTGTGGAGAGATCATTTTCACTGTTGACCTTGTGAACCCTAGAGGGGATCACTACTGAAGGAAGATAAAGGTTGATCGGTGGATAGCGAGGGTGGACCTCCACCTGTGGACTGCTCTGGAGCTAAGTAGTTTTATTTAGATAAATTGTGTAAGTAAGATATCATGTAAAACTATCTAAAGTGCAACAAAAGATTTTGTGCTTTTAGGGATTTTTCCTCATATTTGTTTGCTCATGCATGCTTAGTTAATTTACTGTGTTTGGAATGATCATCACTTGAGAACCTAAATTAATAAGATTAAAGTTTGGTAATAATTTGGATTTGTGTTTGGTGGACATTTAATTATATAAATTAGTCCATTAAAATTACAAGTGCACTCTCAAATTGGTATCAGAGTTAGTTACACAAAAATATTGTGTGATCTTTTTCTGCAAAAAAAATTTCCTTGATATCAATTTTTTTTGAAAATTTGTTGATCTTTCAAAAGTTGAATTTTAGTGGAGAATTTGTTTAATCAGGTGCCCATCTTTAATGGTACTAACTATGAATATTGGAAATCTAGTATGAGGTCTAGCTTAAAGGTCATAGATGAACGTGTTTGGGTAGTTTTTGAAAGAAGAAGGACTCTTGCCACTCTAACTGTTGATAACCACATCATCCTTAAACTTGTGTCTTAGTGGATAGATGATGAATTTAAATGGAGCAACTTTAATTCTCAGAGTTTGAGTGCCATCTCGGGTTCCGTCACTCCTGACGAGTTTCATCGCATTATAATGTACAACACGTCCAAAGAAGCTTGAGACACTCTCGAGATCACTGATGTGGGTACCATTGATGTTAGAGATTCTAAGATGAAGAATCTCACTACACAATTTGAAACAATCACAATTCTTATATTTGAATATTTTGATAAGTCTTATGCACGACTATCCGACATAGGTAAATCAAGTTTCAATTTATGTGTGAAAATATCGAGACATGTGTGGTTAAGAAAAGTCCGAGATTGCTTCTAGCCCACTTTATTCCTAATATTTCCATTCTTAATTCATTATGGATCCTAGATACACTTAGCTTAGAGGAACTTGTCGGAGATCTTCAAACAAATAAGATAGATATGGTACCTCAAATTGTTAAACCTAAGGATAAGGGGATTGAACTTAAAGCTCAATCTAAAAAGAGAGAGAAAGTGTTTTAAAATATAGAGAAAGCATTGCCCGATTCTTAGTTCCCCTATGATTTAGATGATTTGGCCCTTTTGCTAAAAATTTCAAGTAATTTCTCTAATTCAAAAAGAAAAATACTTCAAAAGATACGAAAAGTTTTAAGAAAGATAAAAAATATAAATCGGGCAAGAAAAATATTGAAAAAGAAAAGACATATTTTCCAAAGAAAGATGAGGACAAATGTTATGAGTGTGAGAGAAACTGTCAAAAAGCTCATGAGTGTTCGACTATATTGAAATGTCAAGGGAAAGGCAAAGATGCAATAAACATCATGCTTAGAGATAGCGACGTTGAGTCGGTGAGTTCGGGAGAAGAATCAATGCATGGATGTAAATTCACTGCATTCATGGCTAGACACATTAGTGCATCTAGTTCACCTCATGATGATGAGGAAGATACTAAACATGAACACCTCGACAGTCAGTCCGATCGTTCCAAGGAGAATGAAGGAGAGAATCTTTTGAGTGAGAGAGAGTGACCTTTAGCATGTGTACGCTGATCATTATGAGGAGTCCTTTAAACTAAGAAACAAAACAGAGGGTTAGATATTAGTGTTTTACCACTAGACAAAGAATTGAGATAGGGGAGAGAGATTGAGTCCTCAGTGGGACAAACTTTGGGAGAGAGAGCTTGTTTAATCACGAGAGAGAACTGGGACATAACTAACAAAGTGGCTAGTGTTATGAGAGATCTTAATAGGTTTTGGTGAGAGGCATGCACTAGGTTTTGATGGTTCATACACTTCCAATACCTCACTGTAACTGGTTCCCAAATTCTTGGTTAATCCTTATGTCCCTCAACCTAAACCACAATAAGGAGTTCACCCTAGAAAAGAAACCTGCGGTAGACCTAAACATTTCTATGTTTACACTTTTTTTCAAAATAAGAAGTCACCTTAGAGATCTTTGATATAAATTAACTAGAACTAGACATACACATACTCCTTCACACAACTTTAGTGACTTTTCTATTCTTAGGGAGCAAGTTGAATTACTAGTCACGACTTCGAATAGTTTAATGGAAGAATTTAAACAGATGTCTTTACTGTTTGAGAACGCTTCCAACATGTCGACTAGAGTCAATAAAAATGAGGGAAAACAAAAGGTTATAGACACTTGGGTACCTAAGTGAGACGAAAAATCCCCTGTTGTTCATGTTGCTCTCAAGGCTAAAAATACTTCCCAATTGTATTTTGATAGCGGGAGTTTGTAATATTGGTACTCGAACTAAGATACCCTAATTTGAATTTAATCCCTCCTAGAATGTATAAATTCAAGCATATTCAAAAGAAGTATTAAATTATCATACAACCTACAAAATAGCTAAATTAACAAGTATCTCTGAAGTTTAAATAATTCTAAATTAGACCCTAAATATTTCAAACTACTGTAACTTGACTTATATTTAACCTTTGGGCCCCAACTTTATATCAAATTGACCCTTTAGACTTCAACTAACTAGAAATTATAATTTCAGCCCTAATTACTTTTTGAACTTATAAATATACACCTAAACTTTACAAAAATTGAACTTTAAAAGCTATATAAGTATATGCATTAACAACCAAGGACTAAAACCTCCTTATTTGACATTTACACAAAACCCTTTATCCACATCAGCCACTACACAACAGATAATGACAAAAATGACATGTTTGAACCATGAAAATATGTAAGGTTCAAGTAAACATGCCTTAAACCTTTCAAAAACATGGAAAAAATCACCTTTCATTCAAACCAACGAGACCCCATGCTCATACACTATAAAAACCCCACGAGCTAAGCCATTAGAACTCACCTCTTTAGTGTATTCAAAACTCAAATTTTCTCTCAAAACAGGCAACCTATTATTTTATGCATTATATTCAGTTATTTCAATTCTAAATGATTTTTTTTTGTTATTATGCTTATATCCATCAAAATAGTAGAAACATTACGTGTAAAACAACCCCATGCTTAGAATAGGAAAAATCTTCCATTAAAGCTTAACCTTTAATGGTGAACTTCGATATAATGCTTAGAAAATAGGTTTGAGTTATGAACACATTCATTATAATCTTAGGAACTCAAGTGCAATGATCAAAACTCATGAATTTGAATAACAAGCTTCAATTGATCGAAGGTGTTTTCTGATTCAAAGAACTCAAAACCTCGAATTCTCCTTATATAAACAACCTAATATATTGAAATCAGAACCAAACTCCTCCTTACCATAACAAAAACCTAACCATGTTCATAAGAATCCATACCATACTCTTAAAATCTTCGAATGTGAGTCAAATTTCTAAAAAATACACAGTTATGGAACTCAACATAGACCGCACCTCAATCCATAAAACTCTTATATTTGGATTCCTTATGAATTTTTAGGTTGAGATTGTTATAAATCATCTGAATATGTTTAGAAATGAAGGATATATCTTAAGTCAAAGACTTCCAACTCTAATGTAAAAAATCAAGTGGTTAAAGATGAACTAATTGACTAGAAACCTTGACCACATGCATAAAGGCGCGTGGCCGATCATAATGTTTTTGATTTTTTTTTCAATATTTTGATTTTTTTTTGGTCTACATGATATTAGGTAAGGTTGTGTTTGGTCAAGCTTATCCAAGGTTATGGAAAAAAGAGGTTTTAAGTTTCAAATACTTTTCCTAAATTATAAATTAACCCTTCCCGAATTTTTCAACTTATGAATTTTCACACAGAACTTTGTCTATAAGTACTATCAAATATTTTAAGTTAAGAAGTCTTTACACCAAAGTTCAATTTCGACCCCAAGTTCAAGTTTTTAAGGTCCCAATTTATTTACAATTAAACCCCTAAAACTTTAGAATACATAGTTTTGGGTATAAATTGACCAAAACCAACCTTAATTCTACCAATACTATTCACCCAAACATATGTATACAGATAATGAAGTACCAGTTCCTCCTGATATCCTCTTTTGATTCATAAGCAGTTCAAAAATAACCGATCAAGTAGGTTCTTTTACATCTTTAATAGTAAATTTTTCTTATTTTTTTAAATGCTATTGATATCATTTAATGGTAGCCCAATTTTATTCTAAGTATGTCTAGGAATTACCATACTCATATGTTACTATATCATTGATTGATTTAATTATGATCATTGGATAAAATTTAACCTTTTTAATCTAATAACTGATATAACAACAATTCGTTGTAATGATTCAGTTCACCCTCCATGTTTGTGCATTATTTTTTCTTATAAAAGCATCAGTAATAACTAGGTAGTAGACTTCCATTTTATCCCAAGGAATTTTTTTACTTGGTCTATGGTCCAAGATATTTGAGAGCCCAAAATTTAGCTACATATGTATGGATGCCACTTTAATTGTGTCCATAGTCAGTAATTATCAAAAGGTTTTGTATTCCTTATTATTTGGTTTTACTGGTGGGTTATTTAATTCAATAACTCTTAGTGAAGTGGTAAATATGGGATTATCAGTATAAATTCCCTAACATTCCTTAATGATATTATGAGAAACATTTACATTTGACAAACACTGAATTCTATATAGACTCCACCTATTAACTATATAGATATTTGTTAGAAAATTAGTAAAGCTTTCATAGCATATTTGTGCTAATTTGTTATTAAATTGATAAGCCATGCTCAGTATATTTTTGCTAATTCCTTTTTCCTGCAAATGGACAAAGAGAAAGAGGATAGTACTTCTTCCTTTTTTGAGACACACACCAGTCACCTATTTGCATATGTGATTATTTGGGAGGATACTAAGCCATAAAGGACCAAGGAGTGACATTTTTCTATTTTCTACTTTATAGTTCGAGTTGACAATAAAATGTTAATTCACCCCTATAGTGGTAATACACTATGTGTACCGTTTTATAATGAATAGAGTTCTATTTTTTGCCTTAACATTAATTCATTCTTTATATATATTCACTTCTACATTCATACTAAAAAGCATGGTATGACAGGGTTCTAGCCACATGACCAGTGACATCTCATTTTTTACCGACCTTGAGGATCATAAGGATGGAAAATCACCTTTTGATATGGGAGTAGATATAGCCTTTTAGGACATGGAAGTGTTGAGATACTCTGATTTCCTAAGCTACATGATGTGTTGTACTTGAAAGGGGTGAATGTAAACTTGATTAATATAAGCAAACTGTGCGACGCAAACGTTTCGATAAAGTTTGACTAATCTAAATGCAATGTTTATGATCAATCCGATAAACTTTTACTAAAAGTTGTGAGGATGGAAGATAATTGTTATGGGGATTGTACCTAAGTCCTCTTTTGCATGCAAAAGTTCCACGGTAACCACTATGGACCTTTAGGTTCATAAATTAGTGAAAAAGGACATAGTTTGTGGATTCCCATCGCTTAGGAAACCACTTTTCTCGATTTGTGGACCTTGCCAACTATGTAAACAAATTCGAAGTCCCCTTCAGAAGTTGAATAACATTACCTATCGAATTTCGGAGTTTATTCACATGCGTCTTCTAGGTCCTACTCCCTTGGAAAGCTTAGGTGGTAAGAGAGAAATTCTCATGATGGTCGATGACTTTTCTAGATACTCGATTGTAGGATTCCTTCGAGAAAATTCCAATTAATCTAAGTTCCTTAGAACCATGTGTCGTGTCCTATCAAACCAACACAGTGTCACTATTAATCGAATGGATAGTGATAATGACACTAAATTTAAATAAGATAAAGTGGATTACTATTACGATGGATTAGGCATCAAACATTAGTTTTTGACCTTTCTTACTCCTCAATAAAATGGGATTATTGAGTGGAAGAACCGGACGTTACAAGAAATGGTTATATTCATTCTTCTTGGGGGAAATTTCTTTAGATATTTTTGGGAAAAGGTGACGAGCGCCGCATGCCATACGATAAATTGGATATATCTTAGTCCGCACACACTTCATAAAGTTTATCAGTTATGGACAAGGAAAAATCCAAAATTATTATATTTCCATATCTTTGGGAGTACATGCAACATCTTTCGAGATAGAGAGCCCTTAGGAATATTCGACTCCCGGAGCGACGAGAGGATATTTTTAGGATATTCATCAACGGATAGGATTTACCGAGTTTACAATTTCACACGCTCTAAGGTCATGGAGTCAATAAACGTCATAATTAGAGATTACGATATACGAACATTTGTTGCTCATAACCCACAATGTGAGGATGATGCACCCCTTGGTGACGATCCCATCCTTCCTTATGCTACCATGGTAGACCCCCGTTCTCATTTCAGGGAGAGACCATCTTGGGTTTAAAAGTTTCATGACCCTTCCTCTATACTTGGTGATCCTACTCTAGGTGTCAAGACTCATGCTCAACTTGAAAATGTTGTTTTCTATATGTGCTACACATCCCTAGTTGAGACTAAGAACGTGAAAAAAGCACTCAAGGACGAGCACTGGATAGTTACCATGCTAGAAGAGTTTCTTCAATTTAGAAAAAATAATGTTTAGGAGATTGTCCCCCGACCTATAGATACTAATGTGATAGGTACCAAGTGGGTTTTCAAGAGTAAGCTAGATAAAAATGGTACCATGATTCCAAATAATGCTAGGTTTGTCATTCAAGGCTAAACACAGATAGCCATAGCATGTCATATGCGCTTCAATTTATATTATGGATGTTAATAGTTCCTTTATTAATGACATTTTATTGGAACAACCAAAAGGGTCAGAAGACCCTAAGCACTCGTTACACGTCTACTATCTTAGGAACGCCTTGTATGGTTCGAAGTAAATAACCCATCCTTGGTACGAGAGTATTACTTCCTATATCTTAGCTCACGACTTCAAGAGAGAGGAGTAAATGAGACATTATTTGTGAGGAGAGATAATGGAGCTAATTTGGTTACCCAGGACTATGTGGATAACATAGTCTTTGGATCCACGTGCTCCCTCCATGGTCACACTTTCGAGGAGGATATGAAGAGCGAGTTTGAGATGAGCATGGTAGGTGAGCTTACATTCTTCCTAGATCTCAAGGATTTTTATCTTTATGATGGGAAATTCATATCTTAATCCAAATATATAAGAGACCTAATGAAGAAATTCTATCTAGACTCCACTAAGAATTCTCTTAACCCTATGAGTACCTCGACAAAGTTTAGCAAAGACTCTTTAGGCAACAACGTGGAGTAGACATTATATTGAAATATGATAGGTAGTCTTCTTTACCTTACTGCTAGTGGTCCCCATATTTCCTTTAGTGTTGAAGTTTGTGTGTGATACCAGGTGTCCCCTAAAGAGTCACACTTACATGGACTTATACGTATTACCAAATGCGTGAGTGGAACTCTCTCTTATGGAAATTGGTATTCCTTTGATACCATTGACTGTATGTCCACCCATTCGAATACTGATTGGTCCGAGAATGTAGATGTATGCAGGAGTACTTTGGGTGTGTGTTTCTATTTTGGGAATGCTCTTGTCCCGTCGATGAACAAGAAGAAAAATTCTATAGCTTTGTCCAAGGCAAAGGCTGAGTATATAACCTCTGGGAGTTATTTCGCGCAACACTTATGGATGAATAAAATGTTAGAGGATTACGACATTTCACATGGCAAGATGACTATTTCCTGTGATAATACGACTACTATACACATTTCATGTAATCTAGTCAAGTATTCACGCATAACGCACATTAGGATACGCGAGTACTTTATTTGAGGCCTAGTTAAGGAGAAGGTCGTGTCCTTGAGCTTTGTGATCACCGATCATCAGTTAGTCGACATATTCATGAAACCTTTAGAGGCACTTTCATTTAAGGATCTTATGAAATCTTTAGGTATTTGAACCGTTGACTGAGATTGGATATGTTATCTAGCATAGGATGATTTTGGTGATTATTTGCATTTATTCCTATTGCTAGATTACATTACCATTGTATTTATATTTTTCATTTTGATATATATTTTTAAATATCGAAAAAGAGTTTTGTTTTTTTGAAGTTTTTCTTTAAAATATAAAAAGATTTTCGGTTTCTGGTTAAGAAAAAATTAAAAATCAAGAAAGATTTTATTTTTGATAAAATTTTTGAGAAAGCCAAAAAGGGTTTTGTATTTTTTTATGCATTATAAGGATAAATATTAAAGATGTTTGAGTCACCCATTCATTTCATTTCCACGTGGCTATTTGGCAGTGTTTTGAGACATGACATCATTGCATTTATGTGGTTTATAATGTGTAGAGTCATTAAGATGTAATTTGATGAAAACTTGCTTCATGTTTCACTCCTTGTCTCCTTTAATTCACATGAGCACAAGCTTATTTGAGTATTGCACTTACCTCTCACATGTCGATCATAGTGTTTTCATTTCCATTTTTTTTAAAACGAACAAAATGTGAAAACGTGATAACAATAAATTTTGCATGTAAGAACCATTTCCCAGATTAAAAAAATCATTTTTCAGTAAAATTATTATATATTAAGAAATGGAATCATGCTATGAAAGAATAAGTCATTGCTTTAAAAGCCAACATTTGCAATGAAAAGATCCGAAAAAGAATAAAGGTATATAAAAATAGAAGTGCCAAGCCATTTTCTTGAATATTGATGCTTCACCACAAATGAGCATTAATTTTTTCAAAATTATTAAGAGTATAATAGCTATATGTAAGAATTTGAAGGACTTAAGTTAAAGATAAATGGGTTTGCACATACTATAAAAATATCAGAAAATGATTACTAGTTTTGGGCATCATTGGTGTGAAAATCACTTACAGTATTGATTTGTTGATTAATTAACCCAATTTCACATGGATTCACCAATTTTACACCTAAGGTAAACTTCGACATCTTCCGTTAGTAGTGTCTCAATACTTACTCCACATGTGTTATGTTTGTCTACATTAATTAACTCATGGGATATGTTCACACCCCTACATTTTGTTTCTATGATTCAGGTATTTTTGTGTTTCTCCATGGTGTGATGTATTTGTAAAATTATATACTTAAAAATTTTGAAAAATTTCAGAAATAATTTGTGGAGCCTTTGAAGATTATTATTGGATGTTTGTTATTAATATATTTTTCTAATGATACCTTATTCTTATTCATGATGCTTTAAAATTCATGATTAGATTCTACTGCTTATCTATTTTAAACAAAATAAAAGGGAGAGAACAAATTACAAGGGAGATTACATGAGTTTGATTTACGGGCGAAACTTTTTATGAATTGTTTTTGTATGTCAAACTATATGCATCACAAGTATTTTATTTGCTTGATATGTGTAGGAACTTTTGAAAGATCATATTCACACTAAAATAGATGAAGACAAAGTTCCCAAGAGAAGAACAAGAAGAAGTGGACATATCCATTTTATAGGGTTTGGGAAGGTATTAGGATATTTTTTTGTCTTATGGGATTGTTAATATTTTGGATTTCGATTTTATTTTTGTACCGAAATAGAAAAGGGGGAGATTTGTAAGAGAATAGTTTTTCTCATTGCTCAATATCTTAGGCTTACATCTATGTTTGGCGTATCCCTTTGTAATTCGACTAGAGTCGTTACGAAGAACCGAATCTCCAACTTCAAGATGACCTCCACATTATGAAGGTGTAAATCATTTAGGTGTTTGAATTTATTTTCATTTATATTAGGAGTTTTAGTTTTCTTAAAAAAAATTGAGGAATTTTTTAGGTTTAAAAAATTTCAAAGTTCGTTAACCTCATTCAAATGAGAAGGCATTCCCGTTCGAACATTTCAAACTCGTTAGAAGAGTCATTCGATCATTTTATCAAAAGTGCATCAAATGTGGGCATATATTTTGCATCGTTTGAAGCTTGTTTGAAGATTGTTCAAATGAGATAGCGATGTCATTTGAACGTACATGGTTTCATTCAAACGAGATGTTATTCTCGTTCGAACGAGCGTTGTTTTCATTTGAACAAGTGATGCCGCCTTAAATTTTGAGCCTTTCATATAAATACCAATTTCTATAGGATTTTAAAAGATACTTTTATTAACACAATTTTCCTGTAGAAGTTGCAAAAGTCCTCACCTTGTTTGGGACTAAAAGCCTTTTGATTCACAAAATAATCACTCCCGATATACTTGTGAATATATTTGAAACCCTGAATATTTTCATACCCGATATAACCTTTTGGAGAGATCATCTATACTGATGACCTTGTGAGTGTAACAACCCGCGAAATTTTTGGGGTAATTTTAAAATAAAGAGGAAAAATAAATTTAGAGATAAAATTATTTTTATGGCTCAAATATGTTGGATTTAATTTTTAAATATGATAATTTCAAACGGTTTCGAAATCGAAGTTAAAATGGATTTTATAATGATTTTTAAATATTTTCCCTTATAAATTATTTTTGGCCGAATTGTCAGCAGACCTGGGCGATCGATCGATCGACGCCAGGGATCGATCGATCCATCCCCTCAGGTTTTGTGAACAACAAGTATTTTCAAGAAGGTTTAGTTTGTTTCAACTTCTATTCTTTTTACGTTATAAAAAAGGATAGTGGGCAATTATTTTGGAATAGTCTTGTGGCACAAAAATACACACAAAACATATTTTTAGTTTTCTCTCCATTTTATATACACTTTTCCCCCTTGAGTTTTATGGGCAGATTTATGTTGGTTGCTTTTGGTGGTTTGAGGTATGGGGTTTTACACAATATTCTCCCTAATATCGCGAGTTTATTCTATTGATTTCATGTTGAATTGAACTCATATTTGAATTGTTAAATTCTTGGGAATTTGGAAAAATAATTGTTGGAATTATTTTGATTCATGTGGTATTATTCATGTTGTTGTTGAGCATGTTGTCATGAGATTTTAATATGGCACGGAGGTTGGTCACCAGCTTAAATTCCTGCTTCTCGGGGCTATGTCTTGATAAAGCATATGAAGATGGGGTGAGGCCTGGTGACCCATTGATGTGTTGAGAAATTTATTGGCAAATGCTATTGAGATTCTCGTTTGATATGAATATTCGTACTCGTGTTGTTACACTTTATTCATAATTAACATATAGTTGTTGAGCATCTTTCCTATCGTATTGTGTACTTCCCCATATTTTATTTAGTTAGCATGTTAGCGTGGATTGGAACGATATGGACCAATTGGGATGATTTTTAGCGTGAATTATTTCGGAAGAATTTTTAATACAAGATGAGAAGACTTGTATTTATTTATTTTTATCTATAGAGCATTGGATATTTTCTTTAGTTATATTTATTCAAGAGAATTATGTTGTATTATTTTGAAGATTGAGAATGTGGATTATTTTGTTATATTGTGGGATTTGTTTTAGATGATCTATACCTTGTTTATATTGTGGATTTAGTTTGTTTTATCGATATTAGTGCTCCGTTCAATCTCCCCGGGCGGGCGGGGTGTTACAGTGAGCCTTGGAGGGGATCAATACTGAAGGAAGACAAAGGCTGATTGGTGGATATTGTTGATACCAAAAATTATCCATCTACGTGGACCAATGAGAATTGGACACTTATCTCCTTATGTGGCAATAATCTTAGTCATCAATTACTTTATCGGCTATCAACATAGTTGCTCGGCTTGAAGTCTGACCAGATGGAAGAATGTAGACCATCAAACAAGATAAATAGACATCACATGGGAAAGCGGCAAGAGTCATCCCACATGTACTTAAGACTATCAACCATAACATTCTTCATGTACGGGTGTAAATGCTTGAATATATAAAAGCATTTAACCATTGATCTTCGAGTCACTACAAATACATTGTATTCCTTTCACAAAAGGCAAGATAGAATGGATTCTAGGTTATTCTCAGTGTAATAAGAGTTTCTAGATTTCTATAATCATGAAAGTTAATACAAAAACAATGAATGTAGTCTTTTCTTCACAGTCGAACCACTTAAAAACCCTCGTGTCTAAATTATATCTTTTTTATTATTTATCTCTGATTATAAAATTGTTTGACTTGGTTAACTTAATATAACAACCAATATTAGACATCAACAAAATGGCGTCATCTTTGGGAATGTGTGTCTAATACCATTCTCTATCTCATACGCTTTTATTCTAGGGAATGAATGACGAGTAGTACCAGAAGTGAAGGACATCCTACCATACCATCTGCTCTGCCTATAACATCCGACTTAAATGGAATTCTTGCCAGTGTTTCCAGGGGTTAGGATGCCATATAGGAAACCATGAGATAATTGGCTCAGTCATTACAAGTCAGGTCCCTAGCTCTTTTCAGGAAAAATATGGCTCCACCTATGAGGGGAGAAATGACACCTCCGCCTCCTAGGAATAGTTGATATCATTATTCTAGGTCTTCACGGGATATGTCTTATCATTCGAGAGTAAGCTAATCACTGAGATCCACAATAGTCTCTAATAGCCATTATTGTTCTCCTAAAAGTCTAAGCATTTTAGAAAGGTTGAGAATAGTGTCACCTTTCGATTGTTTAGGACCCTGAGCAAATATGAATCATCATAAGGACTTATCCCAACCATATGATCCAGTTGAACATCATGAAAGTTTAGTCAGATCTAGGTTAAGAATCCACCGATCTGTGCACGCTGAGTAGACTTCTCATTAAGAAAGCTCAGTACAAACACATGGTCGAGACGGTCGAGCTTCTTCAAACATATCTATTGTAAGAAATCGTTCATAGAAAGGATCAATCCAACAAGTTAAAAATCATTTGGGGGAAATATCCAAAACAAAGAACCCATTGCAATGAAATTTTGTCAAGGGGTCTCCCTTTATCCAAGAAATTGTTAATTTCCCAACTCCATCAGAGTTTAAAACACCATTGGTTACCCCCAAATATGATGGTAAAACTGACCAAGTTTTACACATTGAATAGTATCGGGATATAGCTGACATATATTATATTACTAATGAAATAAGATGTAGAGTTTTTTCAAGCACCATCAATGGTGCAACCTAGATATGGTACAATAAATTTCCCTAAGGACAAATTGACAATTTTAATCAACTCATAGAGTTATTTATTAGCAACTTTTGTTTTGGTTCGGAGTTAGTTAAGAGAGTAGCTCATCTCCTAAGTGTCAGGCAATGAGCAGAATAGACCAACAGAGAATACATTACTCGTTGTAATAACGAGAAACTGGAAGTGGTTGATTATGAAGAGAAGATAACCATCACCTCTTTAATGAGCGATTTATTTCAGAAAATTTGTATTATACCTTGGAAAAAGATCCTCCTAAAACCATAACAGAGCTTATGGCTCAGGATGGAAAAATCATGAATGCAGAAGAAGCAATGGCTGGAAAGTAAACCCCAGCTACCAAATAAGAAAAGGAGTAGAAACATAACACAAAAGATAAGACCATAAAATATGAAGCATATACTCCCCTGACGGTCAGTATCCACAATAAAGATTTAAAGTGGAGTGAGAAGATGAGGGCACCCCCGATATGAGAGATAAATCCAAATATTATGAATTCAACAAGGATCATTGACCCACGACCGATAATTGTCATTCTTTAAAGAACGAAGTTAAATCCCTTATTCGCTAATGAAAGATGAGCAAATTTGTTGATCATCATGAAAGTCGAGAAATAGGAGGAAGGAAAAATTATCCCTGTATACCCAGAGATGACAGGAAGTGAGGCCATGAAGATGGTTATGGAGATGACCCAGAACAACCTAAAAAGCCAAAGCAACCAAAAATTATGGTAGCTATGATAAGTCTTGGTCCTTTTGATAATAATGTCATCATAGGTGGAGATGCAGGAGGAGGAAATCAAACTGGTGAGATAAAAGCTTATCTGAATAAAGCACTATCCCCCTCATACATACAATGTATCAATTTGAGTGATGATGATCGACCCGGGAAAGTAAACAAAGAAAAACTTGCCATCCTCTTTTCTAAAAATGATCTCTCTGGAGCGATGTATCCTCATGATGACCCACTGGTCGTCAAGTTTAGAATCCCAAAGGCCATCACCGCTAGGGTTTTGATAGACAATGGAAGTTCAGATAATCTCATGTTTTATTTCTATTTCTAGAGTTTGGGATTAACACTAATCCAATTGGAACCATACCACAGACCCTTGATTGCCTTTTTAGGGGAAAAAGTGTACCCCTAGGAACAGACTAGCTGGAAGTGTTATTTGACACTTGTACAGTAATTCGCACCGAAAAGATATGTTTTTTTGTTATGGATAAAAATGTTCCGTATGCTTACAATGTGATCCTTGGCTGTAACACCCCGCCCGCACGGGGAGAGTGAACGGAGAGATAATGCGATATAATAAATCCAAATCCACAAGTGACAAGGTATAGAGCATCTAAATAAACCCACAATAATATAAATCCACTAATCTCAATCTCTTCAATTACAATAAGTCTCTCAAATTAAAATTACAACTATCTAACTCGAATAAAAATACAAATCTCCAAAGTTCTATACATCAAAATAATACAAATCTTTCCCAAACAATCCTCGCTAAAATCAATCTCCATAGCGCCCCAAAATCCACGCTAACCTATCACTAAAAGAAAATATGGGGAAGTACACAATACGACAAGAAAGATGCTCAACAAATATATGTTAGCGATGAATAAAACGTAATAACACGAGTATGAATATTCAAATCGAAATACAAATCTCAATAGTATTTCATCAATATAATTTCTCAACAACACTTTAACCGGGTCACCAGGCCTCACCACATCCATATAGGCTTTATCAAGCCAGAGCCCGGGAACCAGGAATTTTGGTGGGTGCCCAACATCCGTGCCATATTAAAAGCTCGTGAAAACGTGCTCATCAACAATATAATGATAACACATGAATCGAAAGAATTTCAACAATTATTTTCCAGATTTTAATGAATTTAACAATTCAAATATGAGTTCAATTAAACAAGAATTCAAAGAGAATGACACTCGCGAGATTTAAGGAGCAAATTGTGTAAAACCCCATACCTCAAACCATGATGAGAAACCAACGATCACATCCTCAAGATCAACACAAAAGATATACAAAAACTCCTCCAAGAACCTCCAACAAAATAGCCCCAAGAACACCTCTAATCTAAGGTTGGAATTCACAAATCTCAAGGGACAATTTGTATAGAAAAAGAAGAGGAATATAAAATAAATTTACTGCCAAAATTTGTGCCAAAAGTATGTTAAAAAGGTTGCCCACGACTTCCTTTTATAATGCTAAGAAATGAATAGTTGGAACCCAAAAGACTCCTTCAAATAAGGCAAAGAAATGAAGAGTTGGAAGTTAAAACAACTCCAAGAGTTAAAAATATTTTAAAAATCATTATAAAATCTGTTTTAACTCCGTTTTCAAAACCGTTTGAAATTATCGCCTTTAAAAATAATAACCAACATATTTGAGCAATAAAAATAATTTTATCAAAAACTTTATTTTCCTCCATTTTCCAATAATTAATTAAAATAGAACAAAATTACGCGGGTTATTACACTTCCCCACTAACAATGGAATTTCGCCCTCGAAATTCACCGAATGCCCCACTCTCAAAATAAGACCACTACACTAACTCCAAAAATAATCTCGTCTCCAAAAATAAATTCCTCACATCTAATCTCGAAACCTATCACGAATATCACCTAAAATTTTCTATCTCCAAAAATTGCAAACCACACAATGAACCCAAAACTCAAGTCCCGAGGGTTGTCGTATACCGAAGCTCTGATACCATTTATAACACCCCGCCCGCCCGGGGAGAGAGAACGAAGCGCTAATGCGATAAAATAAATCCAAATCCACAAGTGACAAGGTATAGAGCATCTAAATAAACCCACAATAATATAAATCCACTAATCTCAATCTCTTCAATTATAATAAGTCTCTCAAATTAAAATTACAACTATCTAACTCGAATAAAAATACAAATCTCCAAAGCTCTATACATCAAAATAATAAAAATCTTTCCCAAACAATCCTCGCTAAACTCAATCTCCATAGCGCCCCAAAATCCGTGCTAACCTGTCACTAAAAGAAAATATGGGGAAGTTCACAATACGAAAAGAAAGATGCTCAACACATATATGTTAGCGATGAATAAAACATAACAACACGAGTACGAATATTCAAATCAAAATACAAATCTCAATAGAATTTCATCAATATAATTTCTCAACAACACTTTAACCGGGTCACCAGGCCTCACTACATCCGTATATGCTTTATCAAGCCAGAGCCCGAGAAACAAGAATTTTGGCTGGTGCCCAACATCTGTGTTATATTAAAATCTCATGATAACGTGTTCATCAACAATATAATGATACCACATGAATCAAAATAATTTCAACAATTATTTTTCAGATTTCAATGAATTTAACAATTCAAATATAAGTTCAATTAAACAAGAATTCAAAGAGAATGACACTCGCGAGATTTAAGGAGCATATTGTGTAAAACCCCATACCTCAAACCATGATGAGAAACCAACGATCACATCCTCAAGATCAACACAAAAGATCTACAAAAGCTCCTCCAATAACCTCCAACAAAATAGCCCCAAGAACACCTCTAATCTAATGTTGGAATTCACAAATCTCAAGGGACAATGTGTATATAAAAAGAAGAGGAATATAAAATATATTTACTGCCAAAATTTGTGCCAAAAGTATGTTAAAAAGGTTGCCCATGACTTCCTTTTATAATGCAATGAAATGAAGAGTTTGAACCCAAAAGACTCCTTTAAATAAGGCAAAGAAATGAAGAGTTGGAAGTTAAAACAACTCCAAGAGTTAAAAATATTTTAAAAATCATTATAAAATCTGTTTTAACTCCGTTTTCAAAACCGTTTGAAATTCTCGCCTTTAAAAATAATAACCAACATATTTGAGCAATAAAAATAATTTTATCAAAAACTTTATTTTCCTCCATTTTGCAATAATTAATTAAAATAGCCCAAAATTACGCGGGTTATTACATCGGCATGGTATGACTAAAGAAATTTGAAGTTGTAGGATACACAGTCCACTAATGTCTGAAATGCCCTACTCAATTTGGGATTGGTGTTGTAAAGGGTGATTAGAAGGTAGCTATAGAATGTTATTATTCTACAATCGAGTAGGAATATTTGGTTAATTTGAAGAAGAAGACCACCAATTACCAAGTAGACATATAAAACTAAGTCTTGGATGATGAAAAACCAGAAAAAACCACCCACATTGGCTCCACTCCTCAAACAGGAATTGGTCGTGTTCTTAAGGCAATGAAAGATTGTGTTTTCTGGGAGTCATGAAGATATTCCAGGGATTGAAACCAATTTCCTCTATCATTAGCTCAATATTAATCGGGATGACAAGCCGATCAAGCAAAGGCACAAGGTGTTCAGTCCTGAGAAAAACCACTCCATTTAGGAGGAGGTCGAAAAACTACAAAAAGAAAAATTCATTGAGGATCTCAAATATCGATCGTTGTTGGTAAATGTTATGATGGCCAAAAAGAAAAATGATAAGTGGCGAATGTGTGTAGACTTTACTGGTCTTATTAAATCGTTCCCAAAGGACCATTTCCCTTTTTCCCGAATTGATCAGTTGGTAGATGTCACATCGGGACATTAGTTGTTGAGTTTCATGGATGGATATTTAGGGTATAAACAAATAAAAATGAAACAAGTGGACATAGAAAACACTTCTTTCATTACCAACCGAGGTACTTATTGCTATAATGTGATGCCTTTCCGGCTTAAAAATGCTAGAGCAATGTATCAGAGATTGGTTAATAAGGTGTTTGAATAACATATTGAGAGAAATATGGCGGTGTACGTAAATGATATTCTTACTAAGAGAAGGAAAGCTTCAGATCATATCAGGGACCTCAGCCAAACTTGACCAACTAGAAAAGCATCAAATGAAATTAAATCTAAATAAGTGCGTATTCAGTGTGCAAGACGGAATGTTCCTCGGCTCTATAGTGAACTTGATAGGAATAAAAGAAAACCCTATTAAAATCAAAGATCCTATTGAGATGTAATCGCCAACCTGTAAAATGATGTTCAAAAACTTACTGGTAGAGTGTCTTCTTTGAACCGGTTTGTTTCTTGCGCAATAGAAATGTGTTTACCATTTTTAAGGTGCTTAAAAATACCTTTTAGTGGAATGAAGAGTGCAAAGAAGCATTTCAAGAGTTGAAGAAGTATCTTGGATCTTCACCATTGTTGTCTAGACTAATGTTGGGAGAAAAACTGTACTTGTATTTAGATGTTTGTGAATTCGCAGTTAGTTTGGCATTAATTTGGCTAGAGAATGGGATCTAGATTCCAGTCTATTACACCAGCAAAGCATTCAGGGGAGCCAAAAATAGGTATTCGCGCTTACAAAATTGGCCTTACCTCTCATTGAAGAATCCAAACAAATTAAGCCTTATTTTTAAGGGCATAGTAGTTTATACTAATCTACCTCTTTGGCAAGAACTTCACAAACCTGAAAACGAAGGCAGGTTGATGTACTGGGAAGTAGACCTGGGAGAGTACAACATCATTCACGAGCCTAGATTGTCATTAAAACGACAAGCTTTGGAATATTTTATTGCGAAATTTACATATCCAGAGGTTACCGACCAACTAAACTTGCCTATCGAGAGATCCCCGGGAGAAAGCTAATATCAAAAGCATGACGAAGTTGTATCGTCCATTGTTCAAGAATTGGCTCAGAAGTATGGCGAAGAAAGTAAGAACATATTTTTCCATGGAGTTCTGTATGAAAAAATCTTTAGATTGAAATTCCATTATGGAACTCATATGTGAATAGATTTTTATGTGCAACAGGTAGTGGAGCAGGTATCATACTCAACACTCCTAAAAATATTGGTGTGGAATATGCCCTCGGCATTCACTTCAAGCCATCATATAATAAAGTTGAGCATGAGTTTTAATCGCTAGACTTTAGTTAGCCCAATCATAGGCACCGAAGAAGTAAAGGAACACAGTGGTTCCCAGTTGATCATCAACTATGTGCTTCATGTAAATATGGCCAAAGGAGATTTAATGACGAGATACTTGGACAAGGAAATGGAAGTCATTTATAAATTTCTAGGTTTAAAGGTGAATAGGAAACTAAGATAGACAATGCCCGAGCTGATGGGCTTCCTCGCCTAGCTTTAGCAATAAGAATAGAACTCAGAAGAAATATCACAATAGAAATATTTGCAACCAGGAGCATAAATAAGGATTCAATGATCAATTTCATTGTTGTAGATTTGTGACCATCCTGGATAGATCTAATTAAATCTTACATCGAAGAAGGAACCTTACCAACTAATGTAAAAGAAGCAAAAAAACCTCTGGTACAATGCAGCTAGATATGTGATGGAGAAAAAAGTCTTATACAAAAGGGGATATTTTGTTTCATTGTTACATTGTGTCCATCTATTGAAATTTATTGATTTAATCAAGTAAGTTCATGAAGGTTCTTGTGGAGCTCATTCAGATGGATGGTTATTAGTACAAAGAATCAACATGTAGGGATATTACTGGCCAAATATGAAGGAGGATTGCAAGGCTTTCGCAAGTAAATGTGATAAGTGCTAGAGGGTTGTTAAAGTTCACAAAGAACCAAGCAATGCTTTAGCACCAATTACTTATCCTTAACCATTCACCATTTGGGGAATCGACTTGGTCGGCCCATTGTCGACCACTAAAGGCAGGTTCAAATACCTTGTGGTAGTTGTTAATTATTTCACAAAGTAAGTAGAAGTGGAGCCATTAATAGAGATGCATTACAAGAAGGTGTATTAGTTAATATGGAAAAACATCATATGCATGTATGGCATTTCCTATGACTTCATTACAAACCATGGAACCCAAAGCAATAATGACGAATTCGAAGCATACTGTGTTAAATCCAAGATACAAAAACATCACTCTTCACAAGGGCATCCACAAAGCAATGGTCAAACAAAAGTCACAAACAGAACCTTGATTAATGGACGAAATAAGAGACTTGATGATGCATGGGTAACTGGATTAATGAATTCCACTCTGTTATTTGGGCTTATAGAACTATGCCAAGGACAACAATTAGAGAAACACCTTATATGCTTGCATTTGGGATAGAGGAAATGGTACTAGCCTAGATAGGACTACCAACTCATAGGGTGCTAAAATTTGATCATCACAAGAGTGATCTATTGAGGAGATTAGACTTGGACATGTTGGAAGAATTTCGAGAAGATGTCGCCCTCAGAAATGAAGCATATCAAGAAATGACTGCTCACTTTTACAAAAAAAGGCTTAAGCCAGCTGATTGGGCATAAATGCTTCTGAAGTTATCCCCTTAATTTAGACACTTTTAGCACCTCGGACGATGTAAATTATGTTGATTTATCTCATATATGTGCTACTGACAATTTCTACATAGTGCCTCGAGTTTTGAATATTTTTCGTTGTTTTTCTAAGTATTTTATACAAGTGAAGAGAAGAAGAATTCATGACCAAAAAAATAAGAAATGGAATGAAAGTCAAAGGGCAAAATAGTCACTTTACATATGGAGTTTGCACGAAGGAACAAAATGAAAATTGAAGATCTTGCATCTTCAAGCACGTCGGAAGAAAGGACGTCCCAATTCGAGCTCCAGGTCAGAAATTATGGATCTTCAAAGATGAGAGAAAATCAAGAGAAAAGAAAAAAAGAAATAATTCCAAAACTGGATCAGACATGTCAATGCCAACAGCGAATCGCTTCAGAGGCGACCCACACTCTGAATAAATTTCACCTCTGAACTGGACCGTGGTTGCTAACAAATGAACCAATCAAAGACAAAGGTAGACTCTGAATAAATTCCAACAGCGGACCAATCCGAAAGGAAGTGAAATCGAATCGGTCCAATGCCTTGAGTATATCTGTGTAAAACTAGAGAGTGGACCGATCCGTGATAATAGGAAAACGAACCGATCCAGATAATAACATACCAAACCGAAGACCCCCGTCAGATTAATTCGGATGAGATTTTCTCTGAATATTCTTTTCCAAATTAACATTTTTATCTTGCTCAAACTCTTGCAATTTCATAGGGTATTTAATTTAACATAATGCCAGACATTAAGAGGTTCGATTATTCTTAGTTTTAAAGGGATCTTGCATTCAAGAACCCTATGGTTTTAAGTTTTGAAACATTTATTCAATATTCAAGTTTCTATTCCAGAATTTCTTTATTGCAAGTATTACTTAATTTCTACTTTAACTTCTTTCATAGTTTAGCTTGATTAGTCATTAAATTAAGGTTGCAGTTCTTACTTCCAAATTTCTTCTCAAATATTCACATAAGCTATGAATTTCTAAAAATTTATTTTTTTTTTGTTCATATTTACTTTAATCATGTCCAGCTAAGTTTTAAAGTGTTGGGAGGCATGAACCCGGCCCGTTGTAATTTATCTATGTAGAAAATAGGTTTTGAATTGAAAATTTATTGGATCGTGTTGTGTAGTACGCACGAACGTCATAGGCCTTTTTAACCTCATTTTCCCTAACTAATCGGGGTGTTCAAGGATGCGATGTGTGTGTTAGCTATTTGGCAGCGCTTTATTCTTAGCTTTGATTACGTATGATGTACCCTCGTATATGCAATTCTTAGGATTAATAAATATTGTGTCCAATCAAATTTCTAATTCAAAATCTAGTATTCTATCTGGTAAATGTACTAAGGTTTGGGGGATTGAGTAGTTTATTTATGTGCCCGTAGGTCAGTTAGTAGTTTAAATTTCCTTCACATTTAGTTAGTAATCATTTTATTCATAATTAACCATCTTTTAGTTTCTTTTTGCGAATTAGTTTAGGGTTAGTCTTCTATTCCTTCGTCGTCACGAGTTTTCATCCTAGTTCCCTTTGGAGACGATCCCGACATATAGGATTATTACTTGAGCGACAGGCTTGGACTTGAGCCTATATAGAACACACACTTTATACACATTAATGGTCGCATCAAGTTTTGGGCACTATTGTCAGATTCAATCCCAACTTTGATTCCAAAATTTAAAAAAATCCAAAAAAAATCCATAAAAATATAGAAAAATAGAAAGCCAAAAAGAAATCATTTCTTATAAATCCCTTTCATGGAAAATCCAGAACAAAATATTCAAAATACTCCAATAAGAATCCATGCAAATCTCATCATTGAGTACAATTCCAATACTCCCATACCCCTCGCGTTCCAAAATTTTGGGTGCCACCTCCTACACCTCCAAACTCCATCACAAGTCACCCTTCTAGAACACTGAGTGAGGATTCTGAGTCAATTGGAGAGAGAGCAATGTGGGACATAGGTAGTTTTGGTATGGGTGAGGGAAACTCATTGTTTTGTCCCATGAAGGATCTCTTATTCTGTGAGCGAACTATCACACCTGGATGCATTCTACTTCCGTACAATACTGGACATTTCCACTTCCATAATTGGATGATACAAATTCTTCCAACATTTCACGGTATGGATTTGGAGAAACCATATCTCCATATCCGAGAGTTCTAAGAGGCATACGAAACCTTTAGTGATCAAGCTTGCATGCAAGACGTCGTTCGCCTAAAGATTTTTCCTTTTTCCTTAAAGGATAAAGCTAAAACCTAGATTTGGCCTTTACCACCGAACTCTATCATATCATGGAAGGATATGCAATCTAAGTTTCTTTCGGAGTTATTTCCACATCATAAAACCAACTCTGTCAAGGCTCAAATTCAAGATTTTTGACAATAAGATAATAAGTCATTTCACAATTGTTGAGAACTATTCGAAGAGTTGGTTAATGCTTGCCCCATCATGGATTTGACAAACATCACCTTATCTCTTTCTTCCATCACGGGCTTACTATACCATCTAAACAACTTGCTCAACAATGTGTGAAATACTATTTTGGGAATTAGATGCAAGTGACACTAAGGATCATCTTAAGTATGTCGCCGAGACTAATAAAAAATGGGACACATCCGATCCGAATACCCAAAACTGACCTCGATAAGTTTTCGCTACTCCTACTGCGTCCGATCTATATCAATAGAATCATGATACCTTGGTAGACTGATGACTTGATTAATTTGATAAAAGTATGAGGGACCTACTTGAGGTACGACTGAGAGAAGCTACTGGATCCACCTGTGGTGTGAAATAAAAGGTGTGCACCATTTGTAAGGCGAGCCATTCAACAAAGGAATGTCCGACGATACCCTCTTACAAAGCCATGATCACCGATCAAGTAGAAGAAATAGGAGGGTTTAATAGAAATTTTAACGCCCCCTATGGGAACTCGTATAACCCTTTATGGAGAAACCATACCAGTTTTAGCTAAGGGAAACAATAAGTTGCGTTGAATCCACATTCACATGTTTCCCTACATCCACCCCCTCCTCAATTTCAACAAGCGATACCTATGTAAGCTCCACCTCCAGGACCATAAATTACCCTACCGCGGAGGACTTTTGATGACAACTTAACCCAGTTTATCCAATCTCAAAATGCAACCAATGCTAAGTTTGAGCGCATGTTCATTGAAATATATACGAGCATATCTAAGTTTCAATCTTTGTTAAGTATCCAAGACAAGGTAAAGTTTTTGGATGAAGGCCAAAGACCTCCTGAAGGTTAAGCCAATGTTAGATCTACATCTTCCAATTAGAAAGAACAATGCCAAGCTGTCACCACTCTACGTAGTGGGCGATTCGTTGATTTATCACCTCCCTCACACGAGAAGCCAAAAGACAAAGAGGTTTTGCCCAGTACGAAAGAGGCCGAAGATTCCCCCTTGAATGAGATTGACAAGTAATACGTTATCGATCCCAAAGTTGTTGTGAAGCCGCCCACCACTGCTCCGTTCCCTCAATGCTTGTCCCCACCTTAAAAGGGAGTCGCCCGTGCTGATGTGCTAGATGTTCTTAAGAAAGTGAAGCTGAATTTTCCATTCTTTGATGCCATCCAGCAAATTACCTCCTATGACAAGGTCATTTAACATCTTTTGACTATGAAAAGTTGGCTAAAGGTGAAGAAGAATGTCTTTCTAGCACAGAATGTGAGCTTTATTTTACTTAACGACCTTCCACCCAAGTTTAAAGATCCGGGTGCACCCACGATCTCATGTGTTATTGGAGAACATCAAATTGAGAGATCCTTATTGGACTTAGGTGCGAGTGTTAATATCCTTCCATATTCCATTTATAGGAAAATCAAGTTGGGTGACCTTAATCCCACACGAATCACTCTCCAATTAACGGATCGCACAGTGAAGGTGCCTCGAGGGATTGTTAAGGATGTGATAGTCCAAGTGGACACTTTCTACTTCCTAGTAGACTTTGTCATTTGGGACACGGAGCCCACACACCATTCTAGCAACCATGTTCCCATCATTCTAGGCCTCCCATTCTTAGCTATGGCTAATGCCTTAATCAATACATGAAATGTGCAAATTCAACCCACTTTTGGGAACATGACCCTCAAGACGAACATCTTCAATGTTGCTAACCAATTGGGTGACGAAGATGAAATCCATACGGTAGAACTCATAAAGGAGGTAGTAGAAAAGAACATTGAGAGAACCATGGGTGGGGAAGCTTTAGAAGCATGCCTAGTGAGAGGTGATGAGATTGAGATCCCATACACCAAGTTTGAGCGAGAGGTCGAGGATTTGAAAGCCATATTGGATGAAGGAGCCTTGTTAGATGAGTTGAGAGATGTTCATTGGATTTCTATATGCGAGGAACTACCCCCGAGGGAGTCATGCTTGACCCCTTCCAAAGAGTAATTTAATACCCTTGAGTTGAAGAAACTACCCTCCAATGTGAAATAAGCTTTATAGGAGAGGATGAGACATTGCATGTTATTGTCTACTCTAGCCTACATAAAGAGAAAGAGGGTAAGTTTCTAGAAATTTGGAGGAAGCACGGAGGTGCTTTTGGTTGGTCGATAACGGATTTGAAGGGTATAATTCCACTGATTTGTACCCTCAAAATCCACCTCGAGGGAAATCAAAGGCGACTAAACCCAACCATGAAAGAAGTTGTTAGAGGGAAGATTACAAAGTTGTTTGATGTCGGGAGTATCTTGTGACAACCCGAATATAATTATGATAAATTATATTTAAATCATGCTTATATTACGTGATATGAATAATGTGTTAATATTATATCCAATTTTAAGTGATTATGTTTATTATAATTCTACTTTCATAAATCATGAAAGGTCGAATTATTTACAAACACAAAATTTTGTTATTTTTGGTAGAAATGTTCCTCATAGAGACTAGTTTTGACCCTTATAACATTACAATTGACTTGAGGTAAAAACTAGACAGTTGTAGATAGTTGAGTTAGGGTTGTAACACAACAAACGTTGCATCAAACGGAGGCCCGGGTAAAGAGCTATACCGAATTTACGAACAAGGGGAAAATCAGTCCATTCCCTTTAAGTGGTAAATTGTCTTTTAGTAAACCAAATGGCTTAATTTGATTGGATGAAAAGGAGGCATGCCTTTGCCGACTTAAAATTCTTCCTTTAACTTATTTATTCAGCAAATATAACCCTATGTTCAGTTTTGAGTGATTTAAGCTTAAGGAAAGAGAAAGTAGAAGTTAAGGAAGAAAGATTACAAGGAAAAGCTAGGAAAAGAATTCCAAGAAAATTCTTAAGGTGTTTCCAAGGTAAAATTATGTGTTAATATTTCTTCAATATTGTATTATACTTATTTCAAAGTATATAAATCGTGAATTATTGACTGAAATTCCATTATCCTTTGTGATAATATGTATTGGTTCATATGTGAGATAACTGGTGTTTATAGGTCAAATTGCTTTGTATTGAAACCTCTTGTATTCAAACTTGCATATCTCTTTGTTTTCTTGCTGGAATTGAAAAATTCCAATTGGATATGAAATTAGACTCATATATTCATATCATATCCGAAAATTAGAATTTATCTCCATGTGGTTAGGCCGTAATGATGATTTCAAATTGGTACATAGTTTCTCTTTGTATACTTCATTTTGGTATACCCTGAGTTTAGTCAAGCTTTTGAGATAGCAAATGAAGTCAAACAATTATGAAACTTTAATTATATACTATTAAGTATGTGTAATGAAAATGATATGAAAATAATGTAAATTTATAATGGAGAAAAATTATGAAAATTCATGGAAGTTGAAGGAACAATAGAGGAGCTTGTAGGGCAGATTTCTTGTGTTATAAAGAAATGGTCATAACTTGCTCTTGGAAGCTTGAAAAATTACGCCGTCGCTTGTAATGGAAATTATATTCATCTATGTTTTCATATTGATAAGGTTAGACCCCTGTGTTTATACAACTTAGGAATATAGGATGGTTGAGTATAGAGGGAAATAATCTGAGGCCATACGGGATACCCCATGAAAGAATATTGTTATCTCCCCTTTCCAAAGAGTATTTCGAGTAAATGTTTCATGTGTATATACATTGAAAAGTATACTTTAATTTTACTTGGTTTCGGTAATAAATTCCTTATGAGGTATTTCTTACGGTTGAATGTTCATAAATTTATTAACATATATAGCATTATTTTGTCTTTACTCATGGTTTATGAAATGTGACTTAAGTGGAATTATATTGTTGGTGTATAGTCATGAAAAATTACATAATTATGTTAGGATAATACTTATAATTGAGATTCAGTACTGATTTAGTTCGATTGACAGGTGTAAGGTCTAATCAACCCAGTTCAACTCCTCCCGAAGGAAACATGAATACGTAGTTGGCAACCCAAGGTAAGTGTACTCACTGGGAAGAGATATTTGTATCGTGTTGGTTATATGATCAGAATATAATGAATATGACATTGTTCATTTCGGTTTATCGAAATGGGAGGTTACTCCTCGACCCAGAATGGGGGAGATTTGTCTATTAATGACAAGGGGTTACTCCTCGACTAGGAATGGGGGAGAATTGTCTATTTAGAAAGGATATGTGAATCATGATTCAGAAAAGTTGGTCATTCATTATGAATGAGATGGATAAGTTAATACACAATTATATGGACATGATTTATTGCATTTAAATTCATGCAATAGTATAGTAGTGATGCATTCATTGGGCTATTTTTCTCCCGGTTCCTATGTTCACATTTTTCAGGTAACGCGATGTCACTGCCAAATCTAGGAAGTCGGGTTGGGTTAGCCAGGAATGGGAGAGACAAATATTTTGTTTAAATGTAAATGATGTAATTAAGTTAAATTATCCTTCAAGAAAGTTTGTATAAGTATGACTACTCTGATGTTGTAAAAAGGTTTTCAGTTATATGGATTTAAAATGATGACTCTGAAATTAAAACTTGTTTTTATGGTTTGGTTAAATTAATCATGTATTGACTCACTCTGACTTTCAAACTTTATTATAGGTAACTGGGTTGGGGTGTGTCAACTTTTAGTATCAGAGCCTAGGTTTTAGAGGTTCTGGAGTGAGAAGAGTCTAGATTTGGGAGATAATGTTATAAATATATTTTATTTGATACTAACGATTATGTTACGAAAGATGTGTATATATGTATGTTTGTATATCTTTGATCCATTTCAGTTATTAAAGAACGAAAGGAGGGAATGTGAATGTGAGAATAGAAGATGAGGCTTCAAATGTGGCAACAAAAGCGGAGGTTGAGCAACCTGTTTATGGAAATGTAGAACCCAAGCCAGAACAATTGACAGGCATGCGAAAAATGGCACGTGCTATGACTTTAATGGCAGAGCAGCAAGCTAGATTTATGGCTCAGATGGAAGAACAACAGGCCAGACAACTGGATGCACAAGAATTGGCCAGGGCTGAGGAGGTGATACACCAGGAAGAAATGAGTACTTCACATAAGAAATTTATTAAAATGAATCCACCCTCATTTGAAGGTGCAGTTGATCCAGCAGAGGTAGAAGTATGGGTTAAAGAGATTGAACTTTTTTTTTGGGGTAATGAGAATGCCTGAAAGTCAATGAGTGACCTTGGCCACATATATGCTGAAAGAAGAAGCTAAGTACTAGTGGGATGCCACAAAATGTTTGTTATTTACTCCAAGAGCTAGGAATGTGATCGCATGGGATGCTTTTACAAAAGTATTGTACGGTGAGTATTTTCCTCCAATGTATCGAAAACAAAAGGGTAAAGAATATTTCATGTTGAATCAGGGGAGTATGACAGTTAGAGAATACAAACCTAAACTTACAGCTTTATCTCGGTTTTCTTTGAGGTTTATATGGAATGAGGAAGATATGTGCAGCCGATTTCTCAATTGACTAGAGTTAGTTATTAAATCAAGATTGTCGGCTTTGGAGACTATTAATTATTCAGCGTTGGTGAACAAAGCCTTACTGGTAGAAAAGGACGTGAATAAAGACAGAGGGAATCGAGAACGATGTGTAAAGGGAAGCAGATTCGATCCAAGTTATCAAAAAGGTAGTGGTATGGAATATTAAAACTCGTGTTTATGGTTTGGTTAAATTAATCATGGTTTGGTTCACTCTGACTTTCAAACTTAATTTTAGGTAACTGGGTTGGGGTGTGTCATATCTACCCTATCTCGGGTAGAAAATGGGTGAGTCCCAATTCAAGTCATCCCAAAGAAGTCGGGAATGATGGTGGTCGAAGATGCTAAGGGAGAATTAATTCCTCAATGCACCACTACCGGGTGGCGTGTTTGCATTCATTGCCAGAAACTCAATGTCGGAACAAGAAAAGACCATTTTCCTTTGCCCTTCATCGACCAAATGCTCGAATGCGTAGCAGGCCACCCATATTATTGCTTCCTCGATGGTTATCCCGGATATAACCAAATTGAGGTAGACATACTTGATCAAGAAAAGACGACTTTTACATGTCCATTTGGAACATTTGCTTACAAATATATCCTTTTGGGTTGTGTAATGCGCCATTGACCTTTCAACGGTGCATGCTAAGTCTCTTTAGTGACATGATAGAGAGAGGACTTGAGGTTTTCATGGAGAATTTTAGCATTTTTAGCCCCTGTTTTGACCAATGTCTAGCGAATCTTAAGAAAGTATTATCCTGGTGTGTGGAGAAGAACTTAGTCCTAAATTGCTAAAAATTCCCCTTCATGGTTACTGAGGGCATAGTTGTTGGCCACATAGTATCATAAAAAATAATAGAAGTTGACTGAGAAAAAATAGATGTCATAGACGAGTTTCCCCATCCTAATTCACTAAAGTATGTGCGTTCCTTCTTAGGCCACGTAGGATTTTATCGAAGGTGATACGGCGTAAATATTTCGTATTTCACCCGTTAACGTACGCGTTATTAGCCCCCTCGGGTACCTTAATTCCTATATTTATGCTAGATAATCAGACAACCTCCATTTTATATGATAACATGCTATATAAGGTATATTTGGGATTTTGTAGGGATTACAGGTGCTATGTATGAAGTTGGGTGCATTCCGGCGAAGTTCCGTACACAATCGCACGCGCAAGGGCAATTTAGTCATTTCACAATTTGGGTAACTGGCCCAATGTCTTCACGGAAGTTTAGTCCCTCTGAACAAGCTTCGCGTGGCCGCAAAGGGTGCGCGATTCCGAGTTCGAACGAAGAAGTTACGGGCTTTTGAGCGGTAGAGAATTTCAAACCAACCAAAAACATGGGAAAAATTCAAGACCTGTAGGTCCGAATCGATTCGCCCCTTTACGAATCGATTCGGTTGGAGACAGTATGCCAGTTCCTCTATTTTCGAATCAATTTGGACCAGCCGAATCGATTCTCCCACCATTCCGAATCGATTCGCCCCTCTGGCAGTCTCGAGATATTCTCGAACCGAATCGATTCGGCCAAATGCCGAATCGATTCGGCCCTACTGATATTTGTTTTTCTCCCCTTTTATTTACAATTTTTCCATGGGATTTGTTTTTGTATAAATACTCTTTCTCTTCATTTTGAAGAGATATCTTACATTTCACATTAGTTTAGGGTTTGTATGGAGCTTTGTCCTACTCCACCACTTTGGGTGTTTTGCCCACTTTGATGTATGTAAGTTTCTTAATTAAGTTGTCTTTCATTTTTCTCTTTCTTTCTTTACATGCTTTGTAGTTAATTTACATGCTTTATTAATTAGTTTACTTGCTTTAGTTCTTTCTTTCTTAGTTTAATTGTTTAATTAATTTAATCCATGTATAGTCCGTAGATAACGGGTCGGGATTGCGTTTTCGCCATTTACGGGTTTGGACCTCAAAAGTTAGGTTTTGTGTAAAATTGCATTTAATTGAAACCTCGCGTATTGAAGTTGGATTATTATGCGTTTAAATTTATTTGTTACGCAACTTTAGCGTTTAGAGCGATAATCCGAATTTAATCCGTGTGTGACCATTTTTCCGTTAAATGTTTAATCTCGCAACTTTGGATTGAACTCCTTATTGTGTGATGTTTATGCTTAATTGAAAATGCTCGATTAAATTGCTTTCGATCCTTAACTCTAATTAGTAGTTGTTTTGATCCGTGTGGTAGAATGCGATCCCGATCCTCGCTTTACTTTTGTGTAGCGTAACTTATTATTTTGTTTTTCCACCATAACAACCAATTACCTTTTCTTATTTATTTTACACCCTTTTATTCTAAGATGTTTTAAAACAATTAAAGTATAAAATTTAATCACTCCCTGTGGATTTCTTACGATACCCGACTTATCGTTGTGCTTTCTTGTCAAGTGTAGTTGTAGTTTAGGTTTTTGCATCGCGGCGGCGAAACACACAACGATTTTGTCCTCACACGAACACACTTTTACCACTCGATCAAAAGGTTTATCAAGGATTGTAGCGCCATCGCTAGACCCTTGAGTAACCTCCTTACGAAGGATGAACCCTTTTAGTAGAATGATGCATGCCAAGAGGCTTTCGATAAATTGAAAAGCATGGTTGTTTTCGTTGCCATCATGCAAGCTCCGAATTGGTCTCTTCCATACGAGCTTATGTGTGACGCTAGTGATTATACGATTGGGGATGTTTTGGGGAAAAGAAAGGACAAGAATCCTCATGTCATCTATTATGCTAGCCTAACGTTAATTGGTAACAAATTAACTACTCCACCGCGGATAAAAAATTACTAGTTGTTGTTTTTACCCTCGACAAATTCCGCTCATACCTTATTGGATCTCCCATCACATGATTTACCGACCACGCGGCCCTTAAATATCTCGTTACTAAGAAGGATGCAAAGACGTACCTCATAAGGTGGATCTTACTCCTATAAGAGTTCAATATCTTTGTGAAAGATAAGAAAGGGGTTAAAAACTTCATTGCTGACCATTTGTCACGGCTCTCATCCGACGGGCCAAGTGATCCAATACCCATAAACGATTACTTTTCCGATGAGCAGCTCTTTGCTATTTCTTCTCTACCTTAGTTTGCAGACATCGTCAACTATCTTGTCATTGGGGTCCTTCCTCCCGGTTGGACATCGCAAGAGAAGAAAAAAGTCATCACTAGGTCCTGTATGTTTTTCTATGACGACCCATTCTTATTCAAATATTGCGCGGACCAGCTCATCCAAAGATCAGTATCGGATGAGGAAATTTAAAGTGTAATCCGTTTTTTTCATATGAAAGCTTGTGGAGAACACTTCTCTAAGAAAAAGATGGCCGCTAAAATCCTCCAAAGTTGTCTGATCGAGCGGTAAAAGTGTGTTCATGTGAGGACACAATCTTTGTGTGTTCTGCCGTCGTGATGCAAAAAAACTAAACTACAACTACACTTGACAAGCAAGCACAGTGATAAGTCGGGTATCGTAAGAAATCCACAGGGAGTGATAATATTTAGATGTTATTTGTTTTAAAACTTCAAGAATAAAAATGTAAAAGATGATAGGTTGGAAATGGTGATAAAAGAAAAGAGAAGTTAACGCTAAATTAAAGGAAAGTGAGGATCGGGATCGCATACATACATTCATGGGCTAAACAACTACTAATTAAAATTTCGGATCCAAAGCTATTTAATCGAGAATTTTAATTAAGTATAAACTTCACGCAATAAGGAATTTAACCCAAAGTTTCTTGAATAAACATTTAATCAAAAATGTTCACACGCGAATTAAATTCGGATTGTCGCTATAAACTCTAAAGTTGCATGACAAAGAAATATAAACGCATAATAATCCGCTTCAATACACGTGGTTTCAATTAAATGCAATTTCACACGAAAACCTAACTTTCGAGGTTCTAAACCCGTAAATGGCGGAACACAATCCCGAACCTATTTATCTATGGACAAATCATGGAAATAAACTAATTTACACTAATATTACACTATAAAAGCAATAAATAACAATAAATAAACTTATCTAGGCATGGAAAATGGAAAGAAAGCAAGGAAAACAACTAAAATAACTATATTAAGGAAGAAAAGGTTAAAGTACAAATTACAAAACAAAGAGTTCAACCATCCAAAGAAAGAGGGATAGGGTTTATCTCCCAATTATAAAATCCCTAAATTTAGCAAAAATGAAAGTATCTAAGATCCTCTCTTCAAAATGAAGAGATAAGGGTTAAATACAAAATATCCCATGGCAAAATTGTAAATAAAAAGGAAAATTACAAAATATCTGATGGGCCGAATCGATTTGGCCTGGAGCCAAATTGATTTGGCCCCCAAAATATTGTCTACTGGTCCAAGCCAAATCGATTTGGAAAATGGCCAAATCGATTTGGCTAGGGGCCGAATCGATTTGGCTTCTTGGTTTTGGTTTCTTTAGAATCCTCTTCCGCTAAAGTCTCATAACTTCTTCGTTCGGACTCGGAATCGTGCACCGTTTGCGGCCACGCGAAGCTTGTTCAGAGGGATACAACTTCCATGAAGACATTGGGACAATTTCCTAAATTATGAATTGAATAAAATGCCCTTACGCGTGCGGATTTGTACGAAACTTCACCGGAATGCATCCAACTTCATACTTAGCACATGTAATCCATACAAAAGCCCAAATATACCTGATATAGCATGTTAACATATAAAATGGAGGTTGTCTGATTATCGAGCATAAATATAGGAATTAAGGTACTTGAGGGGGCTAATAACGCATACGCTAACGGGTGAAACACGCAATACTTGCGTCGTATCACACCCCCCAACTTATACATTGCTAGTCCCTAGCAATGAAATAGGAAACAACAAGAACTACAAGAAAACCAAAAGAAGGATACAAGTACAAACTGGGATGAAAAAGTAATAAAAAGATAAGGCCACTTTCGCGGGCGCACGATTGTATTTAGCATATGCATTAAGTTGTTAAACCCCTAGGTTACCCTAGTGGACGAGTGTCGTCTCGTGAGGGTTTTTAGGGATGAAACCCACAAACATCATATAGTTTCCTCAAAAGATGCCCAACCCAACATGCGACAAACTCAACAACAATGAAAAATATTTCAAACATGTTATTAGCATATTGAACGAATTCAAGCTAAAGTCCGTTGTTATTAACAGGTTGAATGCACCTCATAGAATTGAAACTTTAAAAGTGGTAGGGGGAGAGCACATGGAAAAGTGTGATTTGGAAAAAAACTTAAATAAACTAGATAAACAAAAAGCAAGCATACATTCAATCCTCACGGGCATTACACTCAACAAATGAAATCACTCGAAATGGGAGGTAACACACGGAACATGCGGGCATAAAGAGTAAATGTAAATGGAAACTAGGCCACACACATGTCATAAATGAAGATCGCTATATAGGAAATGAAAAACCTCAATGAAAGATATCGTACATTAAAAGAGCCAAAATGCATTTTCACAAATTATCAAAACTAATATGACTTTTAAATTAAATGCACCCTAAGATCACATAGGACTTTATAGGGTTGTAATGTAGGTTTGGGGTTAAGGTACGAAATGAAAGGTATATGTACGGATTCAAAGTGTTCAGAGATGAAAACTTGGAATAATGGGAAAATTCGGGCAATATCAAAATTGGAAAACAAGTTCCAAAAGACATTAGATAAATCATCGGGGAGAGTAATCAAAGCTTATTTAACTATATACACAACATTTACAACTTTCTCTTTCTTTATTTTCTTCTTTTTATCATTTTTTTTGTTTTGTTTTCTTTTGCTTTTTTCACATCTCTTTTCTTCACTTTTTTCACGTCTCTTTTCTTTTCTTATCAAACTCTCATATGCCTAAATTGCAATCGACATCATAACAACATTATTAAATCCCAGGTAACATTCCAAACAAATGTATGGAAGGTTTATGTATGGTTTAAAACTCAAATTTGGAGTTGGTTATGGGATTTGGGTATTGAAACGAAGGGCTATATTTAGGCTCAAAGGGGTTAACGCATAATAATCCGCTTTAATACACGTGGTTTCAGTTAAATGCAATTTCACACGAAAACCTAACTTTCGAGGTTCAAAACTCGTAAATGGTGGAACACAATCCCGAACCTATTTATCTACAAGAAAATTAAGGAAATAAACTAATTTACACTAATATTACACAATAAAAGCAATATATAACAATAAATAAACTTATCTAGGCATGGAAAATGGAAAGAAAGTAAGGAAAACAACTAAAATAACTATATTAAGGAAGAAAAGGTTAAGGTACAACTTACAAAACAAAGAGTACAACCATCCAAAGCAAGAGGGATAGGGTTTAGCTCCCAATTATAAAAGCCCTAAATCTAGCAAAAATGAAAGTATCTAAGATCCTCTCTTCAAAATGAAGAGATAAGGGTTAAATACAAAATATCCCATGGCAAAATTGTAAATAAAAAGGAAAATTGCCATATATCTGATGGGTCGAATCGATTTGGCCTAGAGCAGAATCGATTTGGCCCCCGAATCAATTTGGCAAGGGGGACGAATCGATTTGGGTTGGAGTCGAATGGATTTGGCTTCCTGGTTTTGGTTTCTTTGGAATCCTCTTCCACTAAAGTCTCGTAACTTCTTCGTTCAGACTCAGAATTGCGCACCGTTTGTGGCCACGCGAAGCTTGTTCAGAGGGATACAACTTCCATGAAGTCATTGGGACAATTTCCAAAATTGTGAATTGACTAAAATGACCTTACGCGTGCGGATTTGTACGAAACTTCACCGAAATGCATCCAACTTCATACTTAGCACATGTAATCCCTACAAAAGCCCAAATATACCTCATATAGCATGTTAACATATAAAATGGAGGTTGTCTAATTATCGAGCATAAATATAGGAATTAAGGTACCCTATGGGGCTAATAACGTGTACGTTAACAGGTGAAATACGCAATATTTGCGTCGTATCATTGTCTCTATTGCCCCCCGCCCAATGTTTTGGGATGTGAATGCTTATTGCAAATCTTGCGATAAATGCCAAATGATGGGAGCTATTACTCATTGTGACATGATGCCACTAACCCCTATACTCATCACTGAGTTATTTGATTGCTAGGGTATTGATTTCATCGGACCATTCCCTCCCTCCTTCAGATTCTTGTACGTCCTTATCGTGGTAGACTACATCTCCAAATAGGTAGAGGCAATATCTACCAAGATGAATGACAATAAAATGGTGATACAGTTCTTATAAGAATGCATACTCTCTTGCTTTGGTGCTCCGAAGGCGATCATAAGTGATAGCGGCACGCATTTTTACAATAATAAATTTAAAAAGTTAATGAGAAAGTATGGGGTCATCCACAAGGTTGGAACGACTTATCACCCGCAAACAAGTGGAGAAGATGAGTTAGCAAATTGTGAGATAAAAACCATCCTTAAAAAGATTGTCGATCCTACTCGGAAAGATTGGTCACTTCGATTAAACAATGCGCTATGGGCTAATCATACCGCCTACAAGAACCTCCTCAAGATGTCCCCATTTTGTTTTTTCTATGGCAGGCCTTGTCATATCCTCGTGGAGCTAGAGCACAAAGCCTATTGGGCCATCAAGAGGTTGAACTACAATCTCGATAAAGTCGGTGAAGCTCGCAAGCTTCAATTGAACAAGTTGGAAGAGATGTGCAATTACACATATGAGAATGCTAAAATTTCAAAGGAACGAATGAAACTCATGCATGAAAAGATAATTCGATGCAACGAGTTTCATCCGGGATAAAAAGTTCTTCTTTAAAACTTTCTATTACACTTGTTTCCCGGCAAGTTGCATTTTAGGTGGACCGGTCCATTTATACTTAGAGAAGTATTCCCCCACGAAGCTATAGAGTTGGTACATGCAAAAGGGGCAAATATTTTCAAGGTGAATGGCCAACAGTACAGATTTGTATGCTGAAATTTTAAAGGAAATTGGTTTGCCTATCTTGTCGTGTCTTATACTTGCTTATTTATGTCTTGCATTTTGTACTTTGTTTCATTTTCTTTGCTTTCTCTCTTTAATTTAGCTTTTAGTCCCTTTTGCATCGGGAATTTGCAATAGTCTAAGTTGGGGGGGTACGCATGCGCTTCCAAATTTCACAAAGTTCAAAATGCCCAAAAGGCCAAAAAAGTAGAAAATTGAAAAAAAATCCAAAAAAAAAAATTGAAAAATTCTGAAAAAACCAAAAATACGTTTCTTCAAAGTAAATAAAAAAATAGGATTTAAATTTTTCAAAAATATCACCAAAGTTTGTTTTTAATTGTCAAATTTTTAAATTCCAAATTGCACTAAGCCGAAATTGACCAAAGATGGAAATTGAGTAAAAATTGACGACTTACCGAATAATTGTGGAGATTAATCAACCTGGTGAGATTTCGAACCTATCGATTTTTTTGACTTTTAAATTATCTGAGTTAATGATTAACTCAAAGTTCAATTTAATGTTTTAATAAGTCTTTGAGGATCTCTACTCCTTTGTTTTGATCGGTAAGGGAATAGTGTGTGATGTTTCCTCAAAAAGCGCACTAAAATATCTCTAAATGAAATTAATCTCAAAACGCATATGGTAATATGATTAGTAATTCGGATAAATGGAGTTAGGTCATCATTTTTTACCCAAAAATATAAGCCATAAAAAGTTGTAAAGAAGAAAAATTATCATTTTGCTAGCCATTTTAAGCCGAAGAAATATCTCCTTTCGTTTGGTAACGTCGAAAACCCAAATAACCCATAATTGTTAAAATAAAAAATTCAAAAATTAAGTACAATTTGTGCAATAAACGGGGAAACAAAAATAGAATAATGCAAAAAAAATAGCAAGAAAAGAATGAATGGAAGAATATAAAAAATAGAGAAAAGGAAAATAAAATGAGCAATAGCCCGAAAAAGCACAAACGGACATTATAAGGACATTTTCCAATTTCGAACCTTCCGATTATTCCCAATGTACCCAATACACCTTATAACCCAAAAAATTCCTAACCGAGTCCATATTGTAAAATTAATACTCGTGGAGAGTTAAAATAAAAAAATATAATATAAGAGATTAATTGGTGTTTACAAGAGGCAATGTTTCGCTTTCCCAATGACCGTAACCCAATGAAGAGATCTTTTCACCCATAAATTTCCGTCTTTCAAATTTGTATGCGTGACTTCGTGTTCTAATGGATTCACTCCTTATATCACGCATACCGAGTGAAATAGACACATTCTGAGTGATTCGTTTATGTCAGTATCCCGTGAGTATTTGAATCAAAACAAATTTTCGAAAAAGTAACGTAATGATCAATCGGTGGAAATTTGTGGTTAAAATTCTGGCTTTGAACACAAACACGAAAAATAGAGACTTATGAATATAAATATGTGGTGATTATTTTTTGAACAATTTGAATTATATAATTTTTAGGTATTTTGAATTTTGTTTGAGTCAAAATCGAATTTTGTGGGTATATTTACTACAAACCCTCACGAGACACAACTCGACCTACTAGGGTAACCTTGGGGTTTAAAGGCTTGTTGAATATGCTAAATGCAATCACTTGCCCTCGAAAGAGTTAATCTATCTTAATTAAATGATTTTCAAGAGTTGAGGCTTGGTTAAGTTCTTTTTCATTGCTCGAGATGCGCAAAGTTCTAAGTTAGGGGGTTTGATTAGGCATAAATTCTTTTGAATTTATCCCCTTAATTTAGAAACTTTTAGCACCTTGGACGATGTAAATTGTGTTGATTTATCTCATATATGTTCTACTTACAATTCCTACATAGTGCCTCGAGTTTTGTGTATTTTTCATGCTTTTATGGGTATTTTATACAAGTGAAGAGAAGAAGAATTCAAGACCAAAAAATCAAGAAGGGAATGAAAGTCAAAGGGGGAAATAGTCACTTTACATCTGGAGTTCGGACGAATGACCAAAATGAAAATGGAAGATCTTGTGTCTACAAGCACGTAGGAAGAAATGGCGTCCCAATCCGAGCCCCGGTCAGAAGTTATGGAGCTTCAAAGATTAGAGAAAATTAAGAGAAAAGAAGAAAAGAAAGAATTCCAAAACTAGAGTGAATCGATCTGGAGGAGATCCCCACTCTGAATAAATTTCACCTCTGGATCAAACTAGTGTTGCTCAAAAATTAATCGATCCGGGACAAAGGCAGACTCTGAATAAATTCTAACAACGGAGATGCAAAAAGAGCTGAAATCGAACCGGTTTGATGCCTTGAGGATCTCTACATAAAATTAGAGATCAGATCGATCCGTTATAAAAGGAAAACGAATCGATCCAGATGATACCAAACCTGACCGAAGACCCCCACCGGACCAGTTCGGATGAGATTTTCTCTAAATATTCTTTTCCAAATTAAGAGTTTAATCTTTCTAAAACTCATGTAATTTTCGTAGGGTATTTAATTTAACTTAATGCCAGACATTAAGAGGTTCGATTATTCTTAGTTTTAAAGGACTCTTGCATTTAAGAACCCTAAGGTTTTAAGTTTTGCAACATTTATTCAAGATTAAAGTTTTAATTCCAGAATTTCTTCATTGCATGTATTACTTAATTTATGCTTTTCATTTCTTTCATCTTTATCTTGGTTAGTCATTAAATTTAGGTTGCAATTCTTACTTCCAAATTTCTTCCCAATTTTTCACATAAGCTATGAATTTCAGCCACTTTGATTTTGTGTTCATAGTTACTTTAATCAAGTCCAGTTAAGTTTTTAAGTGTCAGGATGGATGAACCCAACTCGATGTAATTTATCTATATAGAAAATAGGTTTGGAATTGAAAATTTATTGGATTATGTTGTGTAGTGCGCATAATCGCCGTAGAACTTTTAACCTCGTTTTCACTAGGTAACCAGGGTGTTTAAGGATGCGATGCGTGAGTTATCTATTTGGCACCTCTTTATTCGACCTTTGATTACGTATGATGTGGGCAAGTACCCTCATATATGCAATGCTTAGGATAAATAAAGACTAGGTTTAATTAACTTTCTAATTCAAAGGCTAGTATTCTATCTGGTAAGTGTACTAGGGTTTAGGGGATTGTATCCTAGCCTATCTTTCCCTTATTCGTATTCACTTCACTGCAGTAGTTTATTTTTGTGCATGTAGGTCAGTTAGTAGTTTAAATTTCCTTCACATTTAGTTAGTAGTCATTTGGTTCACAATTAATCATCTTTTAATTTATTTTTTCAAATTAGTTTAGGATTAGTCTTCTATTCCTTCATCGTCACGAGTTTTCATCCTAGTTCCCTATAGAGACGATCCCCTCTTATCAGATTATTACATGAGAGATAGGATTACACTTGAGCCTATATAGCACACACACTAGATACACATTTGTGGTCGCGTCACCAACCAACTTAAAATAAGGCGATTGCATCCTCAAGAAATCCATCTAGTTGGGTAACAAGATTGAAGCCAATTTCCATTGTCCATATCCCATTTCAGCTGTAATCCGATAAGGAAATTTTCAATTAGAGACACTTGATGGGGAGGAATTCAAGAACCCTTGGAATTTCGAGCACCTTCGAAAATAATATTAGGGAATAAAGGCATTTTGTATCTCTCTTTTATTCCGGTTAAATAAAAATTGATCTCAAGTTCAATAAAATATCTCGATTTTAATTTCCAATTTTTTCAATTTTTTGAAGTATGGAGATATACATCCGGAGAAACAATAATCAAACAATGTTGCTTGGTCTTCATCCCTTGCCCATCAACAGACAACGACAACTACATAAATCTAATACTTAATTAGGTTGAGCTTATCAAATTTCAGATGCACCAATAACTTAATAAGGAGTTGAGATGGACTAATAACTTAACAAGCAGTTCGAGATGCACCAACAAATTAACATGTAGTCGTGTCTTTCCCAACCATGTTATTACTTTATGTATGACTTCGTATTAACAAGTCACAAAAAAAAACTTAATAAAGCTCCATGTATCCACACAAGAAGCTTTACCTGAGCAAGTGAAACACATGAGTACACACATATATTCCAAACACAATTAGTTGACACTGATAACTTACTTCATGTATGACTTCGTCTTGGACAGGTCAGGAATAAGAAGTCTATAAAACTTTGTGTATAAGTCAAGAAGTTAAAAACAAGTTTTACTCGACTAGATTAAATGCAAGAAGACACGTATACATTCCTAAATACAAGAATACACACAAACATTCCTCGCCACTGATAACTAATGCTATAACATGGATCAACAAAATTATTTATAGTTTTCATCTAAGTGCATTCGTAGAATCTAAGGCCCTACAATCATAGTTTAATAACTCATCATAAAACAAATAGCTTAGTCGACTAACTGGTTAACTAATCATAAGTTGACAACAAGTACACATATTTTTATTCAAATACTCAATTCATTACATTCAAGATCAGGCAAGTACAAAAAAAAGAAGAATTATCCAACTGGGCATTTCCCTTATGCTTTGGTCATTTCAGCAGATGTTTGTTGCACTGTCTCCATCCCAACGGGTGGATCATCCAGGGTATAGGGGGATTTATGTGATTAAAATCTATCAATATTTGCTTATTTTTACTTCTCGTTTTGTTGATCAGATGAGGAGGACGAATTATCTCATGCACATCATGAAGGTCGTAATCTCTAGAATATTTGTTGATTAAACACTGGGGAATGGCATTAGGAGAGATCCATGATATGTCTAACTAAAATGGAGGCTTGTCATAGTCCAACAAAATGGGATCATTCCAATACCATAACTCACTGTTTCGATCATATTTAAGTAAGGTAAGAAAGTTGGACAATCCAAATCTACATGTCTTAGGGTGTCATTGTAACCTTGAATCCAAATCTCATTGGGTTTCTTCTGAAATTAAAAGGTTAACCTTTCTACCTGATGTTAGAGTTTCTTCATAACATCACTCTTGACATTCAACTGAGCAGTTGGGTCGACGGTAGCTTCATCCTTAGCTCCAAGATGGACAGATAAGTCTATAATGGCCTAACTATTTTCTTTTAACTGGGCTAATTGGTCGGCTAGACTTTTCCTAGTTCTTTCTTCATCCACGGTTGGTCGAATAGGCATCCTTTTCTTTGAAGTTTGTTCAGGTTTGTTTATTTATAATGCTTCTAGTTTTTCCACCAACCTTGCATTCTTCGCTTCCAAGAAAAAGGCACCCTCATTAGGACCAATTCCAAATGATTTCTACAAGCCATTTAGCTCATTTATAAGGTGGTTATTTTCCTCTTCAAGCAACTTGCCTATCTCTCGAGCTTCCTCAATTTCTCTATTTAACAATAATTTCTTTTGCCTATACATGGAAGCATACTCTTCAATTTTTTTCTTAAATCCCCATCCTTCACTTAAATCTTTATATTTAGCTTCATAATCAGTATGTAATAAAGATTTGGAATGACTATAATCCTCTTGAAGTTTCTCTACCATCTCATTATAGGCAGCATTATTGCCTACAACCCTCTTCCATAAGTAATGAAGGTGAATGTATGATTCTTTGACCTGGTCGGATGCATCTGGGCCGAGAAACCCACTCAAATTCTCATTAAACATAGGAATATGGCCAACTTTAAGAAGGTTTTTACTCGTCTTAAGAAGGTCACATTCATCAGAAACTATAGCCTTTTTCTAGCATCAATGTGAGAATCACAAGTGTAAGAATACAAAGATTGCACATCAGAAATATAACAAACGAAATGCAATTAATCAGAAGAAGATATTTTCATTAATAAATAAGGGGTAACAAAGGGGCATTCCTATTAAAAAATGATAATCCCAATACCATAACATACAAGATACTTGTAGACCAAGAAAATAATTAATAAGGAGCTAGACCTTCTCCTTATCCTAGGCATTAACCTCAGACGACAGCTCGACAGGAAGGACAGCTTCACCAATTGGCTCTAGGATAGACCCACCAGGTTTTAAGGAAGATTCATCTGATCCTTCTTCATCATCAAATTCTTCCTCTAAGTTTCGAGGATTGTGCAAAGGAAATAAATACTCCTTTCTCCCAACCCTTATCAATGGAGGTTTCCCTTATTGTCTTATTTTTAGCTTTCTTAATAACAAAATCAGTGATTTGATCTACTGCCTTATTTTTGGTAGCTTCGAGAAGAGTTTGATTCTTTAATAATATATCATCAACAAATTTGATCCTATCTTGCGCCACTTTAAATTTATCCTCAACACTCTGAACTTTCTGCTCAGCATTATTAGCCTCATCGTTGGCTCTTTTTAGTTCTTCTTCCAAAAACTTTTGCTTGGATTCCAGCGCTTGTCTTGAAGCTTTGAAATATTTTTTAGACTTTCAAAGGACTATTCCATATCTCCTCTGGAAGAACGTAGTTGATCGTCCTTCTCTATCATCTGGTTAAAATCCACCAGAAACTACATAAAGGAAAAATATCATAACAAAAAAAGAGAAATGAAACAATAAAGATAAGTAATAAGGGGAAAAGATTAACAAGGCCAAATTCCGGCAAGCCCTTTCTGACAACCTTAGTCGGGGAATAGAAGCAAAAGATGCCCTATTAGCTGGAAGGGCCCTAGCCTTAATCAAACTTCTGGATAGATCAGCATGGACAGTTAGAGAGTATGACCTAGCAACCTCCAAGTCAGATTGATATTTTTTAACTAACTCCTATTGGTCGGCAACAGTTTTTTGAGCCTGTTTGCTGGACAAATCATTTCTCAACCTCTTGTAGTGAGGCGCAATAGTATCAGTTTCCTTAGTACTGATAACTTAAGGTATTTTTTCATCAACCTTAGAAGTCTTCTCAGTTACTTTGGATTTCTTGGCATCAATAGGCTTTATAATTTTCTCTGTAGCCTTCTTTGTAGTAGGAGCCAAGGCTCCAATCATCAAATCAGGGATTTTTCTATTGTTCATACCTGTTACTTATGAAGTAGGGATAGTAGAGATTTCCAACGATTCAAATAAAGAAGAAGCCCCAAAGTCCTTCTCGAATCCAATAGATTTCTCAGTCAAAGAAGTGGGAATTAGTTCCTCTTTCAAATTAATGTGGATTGAAGGTGTTGCAACAATTGACCTAGTAATAAAAGAAGTAATAGAGGTTTTGTATTAAAGTAGATAAGAGGCTGCTATGGGGTGATCCTCTCCAATTATTTAATGAATGTCCACAAAAGTTTAAGCTATTGAAGATTGATGCCCCCTTACTTAGGACACTTTTTGTTGCTTTCAACTGTACAAAATAGGACAAGAAATATTAGTCAAGATATCGTCAAAAAATTGGGCAGCAGAAAAAAAATACAATATCAAGTTTAGCATCCTATGCCATGTCCTTCCTGAGGACACCTGGGCCCAACATACACTTTTGTCCTTTAAAAGGCGCATGTTGCTAGTTTTTATTACTCCATAGTCGAAGTAGTCCTTATTTGAATTTGGCAAGTTGACTACTAATTCTATGTTGATAAACCTAGTTTTCAGATAGTAGTTGTTTTCACTAGTAACCTACTTGTAGCAAAATAATAGCTCATGGATACCAATATGGGTTCTGTATATTTGGTTAAGCCTATGAATCCCATTTACTATTCTCCATGTATTGGGGGCTACCCTAGAAGGGATAATGTGAAAATATTGACAAAACTCCAGAAAGAAACGATTGGGGGAAGGTAATACCACACTCATATATAAGTAGCGAGGGGATCTAATGACCCTCTGGTGATGATAAAACATCAAGTGCATGAATAGGCATTTCTAAGTCAACCCAATCAGGGTTATTTCTTTCCGGCCTAAATTCATCTAAAGAGTCCCCATGAACAATGTACACCATGATTACAACAAAGAACGAAATCAAAGGAAAAATAAGAAGAAAGCTTACAGATAAAGTTGTAGCAGAAGAAAAGGTGAGAATGGGCACCAGATGAAAAGCTTGGAGACGAAAGAGGCTTCGAAAGTTTTAAAATTTGTTGTATAAAAATGGCCAAAATGTCGTCTATTATAGCTTGCGTAGAAAATAACACAAATAATGATTAACTATATAAACGATTAACATTCTGGCAGCTGCACAACTCCAAATATGGGAAATTATAGATACACCCTTTGGCAGTTCGCTAAAATTCAAATTATTCACGAAATGAGCATTACATGATCAAATGATGAATTTTTTTACAAGTCCTATAGGTCGGCCGCTGACCACAACCACAAAGATTACTGAGCAACTCCGTTTGAGTCATACTTCATCCTTATAACAAAATATCAAGAATAAAGCATTGGGAGCTTCTTGTTGTACAAAAAAAATTCTATCCACATGGACCAATCAGAAATCGACACCTATTTCCTTATATTGTAATAGTCTTAGTCATTAATTACTTGATCGACTATCAAGGTAGTTGCTCGGCTAGAAGTCTGAACAACTTGAAGAATTCAGACCATCAAAGTAGATAAATAAACATCACATGGGAAAGAGACAAGATCCATCCCACACATACTCAAGACTATTAACCATCACATTCATTATGTACGGGAGTAAATGCTTGAATAAATAAAGTCATTTTAACCTTTGATCTCCAGGTCACTATAAATACATTGTATTCCTTTCACAAAAGGAAAGATAGAATGTATTCCAGGTTATTCTCACCATAACATAACTTCCTTGCTTTCTATAATCATCAAAGTCAATACAACAACAGTGGACGTAGGATTTTCTTCACAGTCGAACCACTTAAAAACCTTCGTGTCTAAATTACTTCTTTTTTATTGTTTATCTATGATTATAAAATTGGCTGAAGTGGTTAACTTAAAATAACAAAAAATCTTAGACATCAACAGATACCAAGGGTGGACTACCATTTATGGATTTCTCCAGAGCTGAGTAGTTTTCTAAGATAAGTTTTGTAAGTAAGTTGTCCTTTAAATCTGTCTAAAGTGCTAAAAAAGATTTTTCCCTTTTATGGACTTTTCCCTCTATTTTTTTTGTTGCAGACGTAGTTAATTTACTGTTTTTGGAACGATTATCACATGCAAACCTAAATTAATTATATTAAAATTTGATAATAATTTGGATTTGGGTTCAGTGGACATTTAATTATATAAATTATTCAATTAGAATCGCAAGAGCACTCTCAGTTTTGACTTGTATCAATTATGATAATTTTTTTTATGTAACACCCCGCCGAATTAAATACCGGGTAGCTACTCCTTTATTAAATTAAAACAGAATATACAATTGGTTGATTCTCAGCATCACTGTCGAAAACATTTTTCTTTTTAAAATAACTCATCCAATACTTAATTAAGTTAAGTGTTAAAACATTTTCCATAATTAATAACAATTCAAAACCATTACCACAATACTGAACAACAATAGAAAAGTCTCATATCACAACTAAATAATGAATAACAAGATTTAATGTAAGTGGATAAAACATCCCATTTTAAAATATCTAACACAAATCAAACAAACCAAATTGATAGTACCAATATAAACCCAATATAATATCTGAAAGGTAAATGGAATAACTAGAATACTGGGCAACATGCCCTAAATAAGAAAAGAACTACAGACATAGGAATCAAAGAAATGAATCATCTAAACAAGTCTGTATCTCCAGGAACAACAACTCATGATCATCCATACCATAAGATGCACGTCCCTGATGTTGGGCACCTGTTAATATAGAGTTAGTAGAGAAGAAAATAGGCAAGGAAACGGGTCAGAGACCGATTGTAAAAGATTTTAAAATAGCAAGTATTTAACAAGTGCAATTAATCTTTAATTATGTACATGTTAGGTTCTAGACTCTCACTTGATATTCTCACAGCTCATCTAGAGTGAATGCTTAACGTATTCGAGTAACTTCCAAATTAAAGTTTCCTTCTAACTAGTTAACACAACATAATTCTATCCCATATAATAACCACGTATGTTCCATACCATACGTAATATAATTATTCACATTCTTTTTCTCTTTAACATGAATTTGACTTTTCAAAGCCTTAGCATTAAGTATTCTGTTACTTAATTAAATTCGATTTCTTTTATTTACAGTCAACTACAATATCACAAAGTATATTGAATAACAATATATATATTCACCCTATAATATATACTAATATAGCAACTCCGAGTCACAGGTATGGTGCATGCATACTCTGCTATCATGTCCAGCCATAATTCTCATTGTACAAAGGTCAAATGGTCCGATGTCTTCCCCAAACCATAAATAACATAACACACATATGTTGGAGGCGAGCATACTCCCTAGCCAAATGGGTCACGCACACACCTACGTTCCCATTCAACCATCGAAACTATTAATCTCACTGATAGCATGTATCTAAGGTCCTATGCTCAGGGTACGAATCTAAAATCCTCCCAAATGGGTGCACATGATAAGACTGTCCACAATGCGAAACCTCCACCTCGATAGCAAGTAGCATAGGTATGTCATACACATAATAAACTATAATATAGGTATACTGATAGTACGCAAATATCACGTATTTCATCCGTCGAACCTATGCATTTTAGCCCCCTCGGGTGTCTTAATCACGATATTTAATCCCGTTAACTAGAGAACCTCTGTTTATATTGTTAACATGCTATATGAGGTATAATTGGGCTTTTGTACGTATTTAGGTACCAAGTATGGGATTCGGACGCATTCTGCGCAAATTTTGTACATAATCGCACGTTCAATGGCAATCCAGTCATTTCATAGCTTGGGAACCTGGCCCGACATCTACACGGAAGTTGTAGCCCTCCTCGCATGCTTCACATGACTGTGAAGGGTGTGCAATTCTGAGTCCGTATGATAAAGTTACAACGATTTGAGCGGAGATGAATTGCATGCCAAAACAGGGGATTCTGCAGGCGGCCCTGCTTGATTGATCGATCGAGCCTGGGGGTCGAGATCAACCACAGGGGTCGATCGATCGACTTTAAAATAGTGGCAAAAATACAGAGGGTCGATCGATCGACCCTCTATATTTTTGATACTATTTTAACAGTCGATCGATCGACCCCTGTGGTTGATCGATCGATCCCCTATTTTTTCTTGCAGATATTTTCTTTTCATTTTCTTTCTTCTTTTCTTTTATTCTAACTTGGTATATATACCAATTTTGTTGTAATATTCAGTGTGAATGTTTTTAGACAGTTTTAAAAGTTTGAATAGGTTAGGATTTGGGTTTTTGGATGGTTCTTCTTCATTTATACTTGGTTTGACATCCCATTTTTTGTGAAAGTTGACTATTCATCTCCCCTACAAATTAATATAGTTTGTATTTCTTCATTTCTTGCTTTCTAGTTCATTTACAAGCTTTCTAATTTAGGTTTACATGCTTTAGTTACATGCTTTGATTTACTTGCTTTCTTGTATAGTTTTATCGCGTTTATTTACACGCTTTCATTTACCGCGTTTTTAACATGCTTTCTAGCTAATTTAAATTAGGTTGTGCTTGAATGGAACTCACTCGAGTTGACGCATTGCTTTGCTTTGGTGATGGAGTTTACGGGTCTATTTCGGGTGCATTGTCTTAGTTATTACGCCTAGGAGATTTGACGGGGCATATCATTTATGTCCCTTGCTTACGACCTTTCGTGCACAATTTTTGGGATATTTGTTGATGCCAAAATCTTATTAGGCTTTTATGATGATTTAGGGCGTAACAACCCTTGATTTAATTAACTGTCGAAACGAGGCACATTTGTAATAACTCGTTGACCCATGTAACCATTTTATACTAATTAACTCGAATGAAGGATATTCGACGCAACCTATAGCTTTACCCGCTTTCATAATCTAGTTTCAATACCTTGCCTAGATTAACATTTCCCTTTATGCATATTTTTCCTTATAGTTTGTAATCATCTTTTACACTTTTATTTCGGAATAATAAATCACTTGAATTCTAGCATCTTGACCCTATGGATTTTTTATACCCGACTTACCGCTGTGCCTGCCCCGCAAGTGTAGTAGTAATTTAGGTTTCTTTTGTATTGAGTTGGCGAAATGAAAACAACGATTAGCGGCTTTACACGTGCTACTTTTCGCACTTAATCAAAATGGCACCATTGCTGGGGAATAGTTTGTTTTAAACTTTATTTGATTTAGTATTTCATAGTATTTTCTTTCTATTTGTATTATTTGCTAATATTTTGCGTGACTTCCACATTTGAGCACTTAGAAACGCTCGATTTTTTCCCGCATGCACTTACTTTGTGGAATCAGTCACTTGAGCCATTTTTGGGGTAAGCATGTATTATTCCAATTCTTTCGGTAATCCTTGTTATAATTCTCAAAATTCTAGGCCTACGACTTTCGGTTAATACTTAGAATCCCAAAAATTTACAAATTCAAATATGACTTTGGGCGAGTATAACCAAAGTCAAAATGTGGGTTATTAGAATTTTGATGATGATGATGATAATGATTTTGGGCCTTTACCTCCTTATAATAGGGATTTTAAAACAAATTGCAATAGTTTTCAAAATTCCTATAATAATGAGTTTTCGTTTAAGTCCGATGGCAATTTTCAAAGTTCCCATTCTAATGCATCCGCACCTCGACCTATGACATTCGGTGAGGGTTTGTGTATGTATGAGAATGAGAAAATTGAGACTCGTTATCGGGAAGAAAATCATTCGTGGGAACATGAGTTGGATTTATATTTTGAGTCCGACGACAATTTTGCTTCTGAGACTTTCGAGGTTGAGGAATGTTTTGAACCGAATGAGGTACTTGTGCCTACGTTGGAACAAGCCATTCTAAACTTTGCCCATCACGTAATAGATACTGAAAGCAAGGATGAAAATGACGTAATATCTATTTGCAATGAAATGATTTCTTCTTTGGCGCCCAAAGAAGAACATTTCATTGAAAATTATATTATTTCATTCGAAACTCAAAATTCATGCGATGATGACTCATCTCATGAGTTTGAATTTCATTCATCCCTATTTTCATTCTCTATTACCACACCGGAACAAGTACCCAATGATTAGGTTTCAAACTTTCATGTCTTAAACCCTATCGCCGAGCCCTCCACGATCGCATTCGTGCCTTTGTGTGTGCCACCTCCCATTCCAATTTCAAAATCATTGGGAGGATTTTCGTCTTTTCTCGGTCCCCACTTGTTTTTGTCACCCGTCCTATCCAAATCCCCCATCCTCCTTCCCAAAGTTTCAATTGGGGATGATTCACTTTTACTTCCTTACACATGCCTTCCGTCGTTCGAACAGAATTCCAATTTTCCGGGAGGCATGCATATTCGTGGGGTCCACCGTTGATCCGCCAAATTCAAATTGTGTTTTGGATGGACCGTCAAAAGTTTCAAATTTTTGTATATAGTTAATTAGAGTTCTAAATGTAGTTGTATATAGCTAACTTCTTCATTTTTATTTTTATTAATATTAGCCTAGTGTAATTAGTTAATCTCTTTTTATTTCTTTTTTTATGTTTGGTTCTAACTCTTTTGTAGGTTCAACGCACTTGAATTTGCGGAGACTATGCATCCCGGCACACATTTCTTACGAAAATGATCAAAAAATAATCCCCAAAAATATTTTTCTATTATTTTTCACACACGCATCCCCACACATCTGCATTTGTTTTTCTTTTTTATTTTATTTTATTTTATTTTTCATTTTTTGTTGTGAACATGTGTGTGTGTTGCTCGTTGTACATATGTTTTAATTTTTGGTTAGCATAGGCCTATTTGTGTGTATATTTTAGCCTATGTCTATTTATTTTTATTTTTTATTTTTATTTTTATATTTTTATTTCATATTTTATATATTTATACTTATATATACTTTATATATATTTATTTTATACTTAAACCCCCTAAATATCCCATAATTGCAATTTCCCCCACTTTTAAAACAGAAAGCAGTGTGCCTTGCCCTGCTTGATCGATCGATCGAAGGCCCTGGCTCGATCGATCGATCGAGCAGTTATAGGCCGAAGCTGCTACTTTTTTTCCTTTCTCCTTATTCTCTTTTCTCCTCTCTAAACTATTTCGTGCCCTAGTTTTCTTTCCCTTAACACATTTCTTCATTTTCAACCCTTTTTCTACAATTACAAGGTATGACTCTTCCTAATTTATTATCTTTTTGTACATTTGGGTTGATTGTTGTCCTAAATTCCATGTTTTATACCATTTTTTGACATTTTTGTAATGTGTTGGTGGTTCCCCTGATTTTTTGTTGTTCCAACCGATTTTTCTTGTGATTCTTGTTCAATTTCCACTCATGAACACTTGTATATTGCTGCATTGTTGTTTTGCTCATGAGTGGGGCAATTTGGTTGGTTCAAGACGGTATTTTTCAACCTTGACGCACATTGCGCAGGCCAAGTGTTCGCTAAAATGCCCAAAATAGTTTTCAATCCAATTTTTGGCGCACACTTGGGTATTTTTCACTCCTTGTCGCATTCCGACATATTTTATCGCAATGTTGCATTTTTCCTCGGTTTTGCGCACGTGCACCCCCATTTCAACTTGTACGCTAACTAACCATTAATTGTGCTTACAATTTTTTGTTGTATTGTGTAATTCTTGTTTTGTAGGTTGAAATGGCCCAACTAAGAAAATACAAATATACTAGGTGCTTGCCCGTTGAGGGGTTCCGCTGCGATCAGGAGCGGGATTCGTATCGCGCCCACTTTCACACATCCGAGCGCACTTGGGTATCATTTTTCGTGGACCCTTGAGCATATACCGCGGTAGGCGCGTGTTCTTCTGCGCCGTCAGGGATGGGAGCCCTTTTTCGCTACTAACGGGCGCATCAATGAAGACCTAGTCTGGATATTTTATGCAACGTTGGTAGAGGTAAAGGGGGATGGGCCGACTACTTATGAGGCGATGGTCAGTGGGGTGAGGATACCTTTCAGCATTTCTTATTTGGCTAACTACATGGGTGTGCCAAACCCCAGGGACTCGATCAGTTTTATGGATGGGACCATCTTCAGCCGTGAGACATGATAAAGGCCCTTGCACCGGGGGAGGCATGGAAAAAGGATCCTTTTCCCTCGGCTGCAATGGAGGACTTACCGAGGTTACTGCACTATATTAATGTCAACTCTTTTATGGTGACGAAAAACTGGTCAGAGGTTCGTCATAAGCATGCCGCATTGATCTACACGTTGATTAATGGTTTGGGCAATATCAGCTTTCCTAGTATCTTTTTGGATATGATGTGCGCGACGGCTAAAGAGATTTCCCGGAGGTTTTCCCATACCTTTCTAGACCTCATTACGAGGATGTGTTTATCGCACGGTTGCCCAGAGTTTGACGCTGACCGTAAGAACGAGCCACTCGGACTTCTCTCCAAGGACAATATTTCAAAGATGCTTAAGCACGAGTGGGAGTAACCGGGCAGCAAAACACCGAGGGCGGAGGTGGCTGATGAGCCAGACGCCGAGGAGGACGAGATTCGGGAGATGGTGATAGAGATGGGTGAGGGTTCTCACGCGCCGCCCACAGATTATGATGCCCGCTTTGAGGCATTCCAGGTCGTGCAGGACCAGCGCTGGGAGGAGACCCAGCTCAAGTGGGCTACATGTGAGTCCCTCCTGGACAAGTTGCAGGCCGAGCAGCGGCAGCAGTGGACACAGCAGCAGGCCCAGTAGGAGCAGTTTTAGGCCAAGCAGCGGCAGGAGTGGACCTTGCAGAGGCAGGCTAGAGCGCAACACAGACATGAGTACCGGATGATGCAGCAGATGATGAGAGATCTTTATTTGCAGCGGCATGATTCCGACACAGCGCTACCTCCTAATTTTCAGGTTCCTTCTAATCCTAGTGGTTCTGGCCACTAGGCTGCTGTTGTACTGGGTCGTTTTTGGCATTCTGGGATCGGATATTATATTGTATTTTTTATTTTTATTTGTATTTCTTTTATTTCACTAGTTGTAATGTATTAAGTGATTTTGTATTGATCTAATAATATGGGAAATGAAAATATAGTTTGTGGTTGTTTATTGGATTTTGATGTGTGTGACCTTCCATTTTATAAAATCAAAAAGTTCACCATCAATTTATCTAGTATTTGCACTTCAACCCCTTTATATTATTGTGACTTGTGATATAGATTCTCTTAACTTAATACATCGGTACATATTCTTCCTATGCTTTGTACTAACTTGTTTTGCAGCTTCATTTGGACTTGTACTTATGGAGATCTTTCCAAATTTGGGTAATATCATTCTTTTCCTATCTTTTTGTTCCTTAATGGATGCATTGGGGACAATGCAACATTTTAAGTTAGGGGGTGTAGGATATTATATCCATTTTGCTAATTAGTCCTTGAATTTGATTACAATTTAGTTACAAAGCATGTTTTTGTTAAAAAATTTCAAAAATATTTTCTTTCTTTTTTCTCCTTTTTTGGGCATTTTGCCCTTGTTTTCGATGATAAATTTTAATAATTGCCCGATCAAATAGACAATTCAATGATGCATGTTCTCAATTTTAGAAGTTATTAGACTTTAGTCCTAAATCATTAATATTATGAATAACTTCATGAATTAAACTTTAATCCGTGAGCACATGCACCATTCTTGTTATATTGATTTGGTTTAAGATTTTTATAACTCGGTATGCTTTTGTTGCATTGTATAGACTTACACCGAGTGAGATTAGAGACTTATCTTCATTTGTGAGTGTATACACTTTTCTTTCCTCTTTGAAAACGTTACAGTCGTTGGTAATCTCTTTATTCTTTCATTGACTGTTCATTAATTGAGTTCATACTTGAAATGTGTTACTTGAGCATGATTTTCATATGTTGTTTGACTCGAGAATTGCGTATACTTTTTGAAATGATCATAGTCCATCTTTGACATATCACCCATATTGACCTTGACCTTGACCTCACCCTTTATATGTTCCTTAGTCAACCCACTTGAGCCTAAATACTAGCCTTTCTTTTCATTACCCAAAATTCCATATCCAACTCCAAAGTGGAGTTTTATACCATACATATTACCTTACATACCCTTGTTTGGATTGTTACTTGGAATTAAATGTTATTATTGGGTTGTGGTCGCAATTTGAGTATGAAAAGAGTAAGAAGTGAAAAGAAAAAGAGTGAAAAAGAGAAAGTTAAAAACAAAAGAAAAAAAATGAGAAAAATAAGCAAAAAAAAAAAGAAAGAGAAAGTTGTTTATAGTGTTTGTATGTGATTCAATAATCCTTGTTACTCTCTCGATTGTTATATCTAGTGCTCGTTTGGAAATCATTTGTCCAATTTTGAAATTGTCCACTTTTTCCCATATTCCCGAGTTTCATCCCCAAACACTTTGAATCCGTATATACATCCATTTCATTTCGTACCTTAACCTAGCCTACATTACAACCCTATTAAAGTCGTATGTTATCTTAAGTAGATGTAATTCAAATTTTTAAATAGTGTTGATAATCTGTGAAAAAGCATTTCGGCTCTTTTATATGTGCGGTATCCTTTCACTGAGATTGCAATTTTAATTTCCTATATAGCGTTCTTCAATTGTGACATGTGCGTGGCCTAGTTTCCCTTTACATTTACTCCTTATGCCCGCATGTCCCATGTGTTACCTCCCTATTTCAAGTGAATTCATTTGATGAGTGTAATGCCTGTGAGGATTGACTTTTATGCATGCTTTGGTTTTAGTATCCGAGCTTTTTAAGTTTTTCGCCAAATCATACTTTGCATATGCTCCCTCCCCATCCACATGTTAGAGTTTTAATTCATTGAGGTGCATTCGATAATGTTAATAACTATGGACTTCTCACGCGAATTCGTTTGCAATACTAATAACATGTTGAAATCTTATTCGCATTGTTGAGCTTGTCGTACTTGATTGGGCATATTTTGAGGAAACTTTATGATGTTTGTGAGTACCATCACTGAAAATCCTCACGAGACGACACTCGTCCAATAGGGTAACCTAGGGGTTTAACGGCTTATTGCATACGCCAAATGCAATCGAATCGCTCGCGAAAGTGGCTTTATGCTTTTATACCATATTTTTGTACTTATCCTTCTTTTGGTTCTTGTTGTTCTTGTTGCATCCTATTTCATTGCTAGGGACTAGTAATGTGTAAGTTAGGGGGTGTGATAATACGCAAATATCGCGTATTTCATACATCGAACCTATGCATTTTAGCCCCCTCAAGTGCCTTAATCTCTATATTTAAGTCCGTTAACCAGACAACCTCTGTTTATATTGTTAACATTCTATGTGAGGTATAATTGGGCTTTTGTAGGTATTTAGGTACTAAATATGGGATTCGAACGCATTTCGCGCAATTTTCGTACACAATCGCACGTTCAAGGGCAATCCGGTCATTTCATAGCTTGGGCACCTGGCCCGACATCTACACGAAAGTTGTATCCCTCCTCGCAAGATTCACGTGGCCGTGAACCGTACGCGATTTCGAGTTTGTATGATAAAGTTACGACGATTTGAGCGAGAAGAATTGCATGCCAAAATAGGGGATTCTCCAGGCTGCCCTGCTTGATCGATCGATCGAGCCTGGGGGTCGATCGATCGACCCTCTATATTTTTGGCACGATTTTAATAGTCGATCGATCAACCACAGGGGTCGATCGATCGATCCCCTATTTTTTCGGCAGATATTTTCTTTTCATTTTCTTTCTACTTTTCTTTTATTCTACCTTGGTATATAGACCAATTTTGTTGTAATATTCAGTGTGAACGTTTTTAGACAGTTTTAGAAGATAGAATAGGTTAGGGTTTGGGTTTTTGGATGGTTCTTCTTCAATTATACTTGGTTTGAAACCCCATTTGTTATGAAAGTTGACTATTCATCTCCCCTACCAATTAATAGAGTTTGTATTTCTTCATTTCTTGCTTTCTAGTTCATTTACAAGCTTTCTAATTTAGGTTTACATGCTTTAGTTACATGCTTTGATTTAATATTAATCCATTACAGTAATCCCAACAATATCAAATGTATTAAAATGACACGAAAACCATAGTATTTGACCTTGATATAAGAAGATAACTGAATCCTTTAGGCGACATGCCCTACTAAGAGAATACTGTGAATCAAATGATGATAGGCGTCTAAGCAAAACTCCATAAATCCATAGCCTATCATAATCCGCTAAGGTTGGTGTCCCTGTTGCTGGACACCTGATATAGAAGATACAATAGAAAAGAAAATATAAAAGGAAGCAGGTCAGAGCCCGAATGTGTAAATGATTTTTAAAACAACAAGTATTTAACAAGTGCAATAAATCTTTTATTATGTACATGTTAGACCCAACTCTCACTTCCCATTCTCACCTCTAAACTAGAGTGCACACTTAACATTTCCTATTAACCTCCTAGTTAATGGTTCCTCTTTTCTAGACTCCATATTATAATTCCATCCCAATGTCATAATCCCCGTATGTCCCATACCATACGTCACATTATTATTCATTTACGTTTCTCATCGTTTCTCATTAACATGAATCATTTCTCATTAATATGAATTAAGTTTTTCAATAAACATTCATTAACTTAATTCAATATATATATATATATAGAGAGAGAGAGAGGCAGGCTCCTGTGCACACTAAGTTTGCACATTACCTTTTATATATAGTAAAAAAAATATTTTTGAGTTGATTTTTTTTGTGTGATATTTAAACATTTCAAGGAACCCATATAAAAAAAATCAGCTCAAAAAAACTTTTTTTGCTATTTTTAAAAAATCGGTCAAACTTTCGCAGTTTTTAAGCCCTTTAAAAACTGTGAAAGTTTGACCGATTTTTTAAAAATAGCAAAAAAAGTTTTTTTGAGCTAATTTTTTTTATGTGAGTCCTTTGAAATATTAAAATATCACATAAAAAATTGGTGTGCGCCAGCACTAAGTTTGCACACTTTTAAAAGGTAATGTGCAAACTTAGTGTGCAAACTTAGTGTGCACAGGAGCCTGCCTCTATATATATATATTCATATATAATACGTCACCCCGAGTCACAGCTGCGGTGCAATGCATTACTCTGCTATCATGTCCCAATATCGTTGGTCGCCGAAAAGGGGACAAAAGGTTCGGTAAGGATTCCTCGAACCACAAACAACAACAAACAAATTGGAGGCGAACATAGTTCTCGTATCCATGGGTCACGCACATACCTACGTACCCACAGTCAGCGGACTTATCAACTCCCCGATAAGTCTTTCATAGACCTATGTTCTCGAGCGACAAATCAAAGATCCCATGGATTCATCAGGATATAACTGCCCTCACGCGCAAACCTCCCACCGATAGCAAGTAAGCTAGGTATGTCATACACATAATCATTAATCAATCAAATAGGCATTATCATACCAATAATATACTAACAACAAGGTACTCACATTAACCTTAGATTATTCCCTTATGTAGCATTATATCTCTTTAAATCCTACGTATTGAAACGTCATATCTTTACTTCATAATTTAATTATCCTCGCATCCCATAGCATCTCTCCACTCCCGACGTCGTTAAGGTTCATGAGCGGAGCGTCTCGCAAAGCGAAATCCAAACAAGGAATCCCTCCAATACAATTCTACTTAACTTTGTCGATCGAGGAGGTTCGTCAACTTCAAATATGCGATCGGAATAACCTCATCCCCTCTTTCAACCAAATGTGTGTGACACCCCGACTAATTAAATACCGGGTAGCTACTCCTTTATTAAATTAATTCAAAATTCCAAGTTGGCTCCGATAATAGCATCACTGTCAAAAATATTTTTATTATTTCTAACCACCTAGTATTTAAAAAGTAAGTTGCCAAATTTTAATTAAAGTCTGATTAACATGCAACAAGTGAAATGAAGAATAATAACACCATTCACCATACCGAAGTAAATAGAATAACCATCACATAATGTAAATAAAGTCTGGAGGAAAACTCCTCACTACAAATCCACAAACTGAAATAATAAAACTGAATACTGAATCAATACATGCCAAAGTCTGAAAACTGTAATGGAAATGTAACTCTAATGGAACTGGGCAACATGCCCTAAAACTGAGGAATACTGAAGATGGAATCCAAATGATAGAAGCATCTAAAAGAAAATCCCTGTAACTTCCACAAACAGCTACATCTCGTCTACTGAATGAGTATCCTATGCATGGTGTCCTTGTGGCTGGGCACCTAAAATGGTTTTACAAAAAATAGATTTGAAAGCAAACTGGTCAGAGCCCGAATGTGGAGATATTTTAAAAACATGCAAGTGCTTTAAAAAAATTTAAAACATTAAATGCAAAGTACATGTTAGGACGTGCACTCACATGAAATTATCACCTCTCGTCTAACTGTGCACTCCTAACATAAGTACCCATGTAAAATGACACAAACCACTAGCTAAGTGACATCATATCTAGCTAGACTGTCATAGGTTCTACCCTTATTACTCGGTTACCATTAACATTATAACGCTCGCAATTAAATAGGGGCTTAACGTAAATTCAGGTTCTCATATAAAAGTAATACAACTCATTATAGATCATCCCTTTTATTTTATTCCATAGTTACACACAATACCATATGAAAGTTCTCAGTTTATTAAGTGTATATTTTCCACAACATAAATATACAATATAAGCACCCCGAGACTAAGCTGCGGTGCACACATACTCTGCTATCCATCCCGCTACATCACGTACATAAGGATCACATATTCCGAATGTCTTAGGAATAGTTCACAGATAACAACATCACAAATAATGAAGGCGAACACAGTCACATCACATGGGTCACGCACATACCTGCGCTCCCACGATCAGCAGACTTATTAACATCCCAATAAGTCCTTCTCTGACCTATGTTCATCGAGGTAACTAGTCTAAATCCGGGAAACAGAAGGATTAGAGGGCCCTAAGAGAACGCAAATCTCCCGTGATAGCAAGTATGGTAGGTATGTCATACACACAAATCATATACCAATACTAAGTAAACACGCATCTTAGTAATCCTCATAGTTTAATTGTAGTACTTATTGCATTCTCGTACCAACTTAATATATATACAACTTATATAATCCCGGTCCATATTTATATGCGCCATAATTTATTCTCACGTCGTAGGAGGCACTCACGTCTCGACTCAAATGTCTATTTGATTCGATTCACACTTATATAATTTACTCCTCATTATATCCCAAATGTCCCAAGTATACTAATACACCATCAATGGAATGTTATCTCTATCCTCGAACAAGTTTACGGGACTCCAAAAATCAAAACAGGCCAAAAAGGCCTAAACTGCCAGCTCGTTAGAAGTCTCGTTCGAACGAGGCTGTTCGAACGAGAGTTCGTTCGAACGAACTGGGCTATCTAACGAGATCTCGTTCGAACGAGATTATCGAACGAACATCCCTCTCGTTAGAACCCCAAACTGTCAACTCGTTAGAAGCTCGTTCGAACGACCTGGGTAGGTCTTCTAACGAGTGACCAGATTCAAGCCCAAAATTTCTATATTCGTTTTTCACCAATTTCTACACCTCTAATCTCAACCAAAATTCGTCGCAACAATGTTTTATGGTCACCAATCATCCTAAAACATACTAAGGCCATATACTAACATCTTTTAAGGAATTAACACATCCTAACCATCATTAATTCATCAAATCTCTACCCTTTTTTCCCAAATTTCAAGAACATAAATCCTAGAATTTTAAATCCTCAATAAGTCCATTCTAGATTCGTTTTTTGTTACATCCAGCATACATTTACATCAGGGTAATCATTTCTCTACGATTCTACATGCAATTACTCCTCAACATTCAAGTTCTAAGTCCAATTAATATGGGTTTTTATTAAACTCTCAAGAACAGTTTGATTTATGTAAATTCCTACACATCGAAGATGCAATCTCTATAATAATTGAAAATAAACCACTTGCCTTGATTCAATCTCTTATTTTGATGACGATTTGTTGAAGTTCTCTCTCTCTTTCTGCAAAATTCCCTTCTATCTCTCTCTCTCCAAGCTTATCTCCAATGGTGGCTGGGGTTTTCTTTGGGAAAGTTTTGGAAACCTATTCTGATAACCCCCGTAGCTTATTGGGTCATTAAGGGTTGGTTAGTGGGTTTAGTGGGTCTATTCCCAATCAGATAAAGACTCCTAATTTTCGTCCTTATTAAATCCCAAAAATACAAAATTACCAAAATACCCTTTTATGTTGCCGGTATGGCCTAAAAATACCCCGGGACCCAAACTAAACCCCCGGCTAGTGTTTTCTGACTATCTTGACCCTTTCGGACGCGTTGGCGCACTCAAAACGACCATACGGTTAATAGAATTTAAATTCACTTTTACAATTAAAATAATTATATCTTGACGCGACTGTCTCACGCGTCCCAATAAAATTTCCAAATTGCCGTATATCAAACTCACGACAATTTCATAATTCAATATTCATATAACATCTTATATACTCAATATAGTCAAATACCAACTCACATCTCGTTAGTATTTTATCCGGATTAATTCCCAATTAATTCTCATTTAATTAATTAATCCCAAAAATAAATATTGCCAAAAATACGAGGTATTACATACTTCCCCCCTAATAACTGAATTTTGTCCCGAAATTCGGAACTATAAAGTACCTGCTAAAAACAACTCTGGATAACGTTCGCGCATCTCATCCACGCGCTCCCATGTGGACTCCTCGACATTGTGATGTCGCCACTGAACACGCACTAACGGAACTATCTTTGACCGCAGCTTCCTCTCACTTCGGTCCAAAATAGCAATCGGCCCCTCCTTGTAGGAACTATCCGGCTGGAGATCGATGTCCTCCACAGCAATGTGAGAATGAGCCAAATTATCTCTTAGGTATTTCCTTAGCGAGGAAATATGGAACACATCGTGAATCCGATGTAAATGCTCCGGTAACCCAAGTCTATATGCAACCGGTCCGATCTGCTCAATAATAGGAAACGGCCCCACATACCTTGGTGCCAACTTCCCCTTCTTCCCGAAACGCATAATCCCCTTCATAGGAGATACTCTGAGCAAAACCTGGGCCCCCACTTGGAACTCCCTGAAAAACCTCTTCACATCAGCATTACTCTTCTGTCGGTCTTGAGCTACCCGAATGCGACTCTGAATCAACTCAATCCTTGCCAAAGTATCTTGAATCACTTCCGGCCCAAGCAGTTCGTTGTCCCCCACCTCTAACCAACATGCTGGGGAACGACAAGGCCTACCGTACAACGCCTCAAATGGAGCCATGCCAATAGTGAACTGATAGGAGTTATTATAAGCAAACTCTACTAGTGGAAGGTATTGCTCCCATCCACCTCCAAAGTCAATAATGCACATGTGTAGCATGTCCTCCAACATCTGATTTGTGCGCTCTGTCTGCCCATCGGTCTGCGGATGATAAGCCGTACTCAACCGCAATTCCGTGCCCATGGCCTCCTGAAAACTCTCCCAAAACCGTGAAACAAATATCTTGCTCTGTCAGACACGATATTTAGGGGCATACCGTGAAGTCTCACAACCTCTGAAATGAAGAGCTGGGAATATTGTCCCGTAGTGTAGTCAGTCCTTACGGGTAAAAAGTGAGCGACTTTGGACAATCTGTCCACAATTACCCAAACGGAGTCGTGACCCCTCTGCGACGTAGGCAACCCCGTGATAAAGTCCATGGATATGCTCTCCCACATCCACACCGGGACCTCCAACGGCTGTAGAAGTCCTGTCGGTCTCTGATGATCCACTTTTACTAGCTGGCAAGTGGCGCATTTTGAAACGAACTCAGCAATATCTCTCTTCATACCTCTCCACCAATACTGCCGTCTCATTTCTTGGCACATTTTGTCCCCTCCGGGATGTACCGCGAACCGTGAGCCGTGCGACTCTACCATCACCTCGTGTCGCAATTTCTCCCCTTCCGGAACCACCAATCTCCCATTGAAGCATAATCCCCCGTCTGAGCTGACGGTATAGGACTCGGCTCCCTCTGCTAGTAATCGAACTATCTGCTCTTGACAGAACGAGTCATTAGCTTGTGCCCGTACTACCTTCGTGACAATCTGCGGTGTAACGGTCATCACAGACATGAAAGATCGGGCCACTGCATCCTGGTGTCCCAACTCCTTCCACTTAGTCTTCCACACCCCTGCTACCTCATCTGCTGGTCTACAGCTCAACGCGTCTGCTACCACGTTAGCCTTACCCGGGTGATATTGGATATCAAACTGGTAGTCTTTCACAAACTCAAGCCACCTACGCTGCCGCATATTCAACTCCTTCTGCATGAACAGGTATTGTAGGGACTTGTGGTCCGTGAACAGTTGGAATTTCTCCCCCAAAAGATAGTGCCTCCAAATTCGTAGGGCAAATACCACTGCCTCCAACTCCAAATCATGCGTGGGGTAATTCTTATCGTGAGGTTTAAGCTTACGGGAAGCATAAGCTATGGCCTGTCTCTCCTGATGTAATACACCTCCAAGCCCTTGCAAAGACGCGTCGGTGTAAACCAAATACTCAACTCCCGGTCTCGGCAATGCTACCATAGGTGCTGAGGTCAATTTATCCTTCAATTCATCGAATGCCAACTGACAGGCATCACTCCAGATGAATGGCACACCCTTACGAGTCAGATGTGTCAAAGGACCTGCTATCTTCGAGAATCCCCGAATAAACCTCCTGTAGTATCCTGCTAGGCCCAAGAAACTACGAATCTCAGTCGGTGTTGTGGGCTGTCCCCACTCCCTCACTGCGGATACTTTCCCCGGATCAACAAATATTCCCCGGTCGAAAATAATATGTCTCAAAAACTGGACCTCCTCCAACTAAAACCCGCACTTCTCATATTTTGCATACAACTCGTTCTGACGGAGTGTCTGTAAAACTTGCCTCAAATGCTCGGCGTGCTCCTCCTCTATCTGGGAGTAAACCAGAATATCATCAATGAAGACAATGACAAACTGATCTAGGAAATCCCTTAACACTCTGTTCATCAAGTCCATAAACACTGCTGGAGCGTTGGTCAAACCAAAAGGCATAACCCGAAACTCGTAAGAACCAAATCTCGACAAGAACGCAGTCTTCGAGACATCCTCCTCCCTGATACGCAACTGATGGTATCCTGATGTCAAATCAATCTTCGAGAAGAAAGAAGCTCCTCTCAACTGGTCGAATAAGTCATCGATTCGAGGTAATGGATACTTATTCCGTATCGTGACCTTATTCAACTCTCGGTAGTCCACACACAATCTCAGTGAACCATCTCTCTTCTTTACGAACAACACAGGGGCACCCCACGGTGAAGTATTCCTCCGTATAAACCCCTGACCCAACAATTGTTCAATCTGATCCCGTAACTCCCTCATCTCAGTTGGAGCCATACGGTACGGTGCACGTGCTATAGGCCTCGTATCTGGCAATAGGTCTATAACAAAGTCTATCTCTCGACTGGGGGGTAGACCAGGTATCTCCTGAAACACATCCGAATACTCCCTGACGACTGGAATCAAATCTAAAGGAATCACAACCTCCTTAGAGGTATCCTCCTATAGGTAATACAAATGAGCGGTCGAGCCTCCCTCTGGGCGAGGCATCGCCACTATAAACATCTCTTGCCCCGGAATGGCAAAAATAATGCTCCCACCGAAGCAATCAATCATGGCTCTATAATCAGCGAGCCAATCCATACCGATAATCACAACGTGAACATGCATATCTAATACCAACATATCTGTAGGTAATACCAGACTACCAATCTCAACCCCGACTCCCCGGCATATAAAGAATATAAGTGACCCACTCCCCAATGGTGAGTCGACACACGTCACTGTGCTCTCTGCCGTAGCTAACAATCCTAAAGCTTTCACGAAATGTGTATCTATAAAACAATGTGTAGCCCCCATATCAAACAATACCCGACCCATAGTGCCATGGATAGGAAACGTACCCTCAATCGCGGGCGGTGCCTATGGAACTGCTTCCTGGTGGACGTTGTAGACACGTCCATACTGTAGCTGCCCCTGCTGAACTGGGACTGCTGGAATGGGTGGCAATGCTGCCATCTGTGGCGGTGCGGGGAGAGCGGCGGGAAACATAGGCCTCTGCGGCTCCTGGCGAGCACCCTGTTGCTGTTGCTATGGGGCCCTGCCCCTATCAGGACAATCCTGTCGTTTATGGACAGTCTTGCCACAAACAAAACACTTCCCTGGGAAGTTCCCTCCTCTCTGCCCCTGCGGCCCCCGGCCTTGGTGGCCGTTACCGTTCCTCCCTTGGCCCTGTTGGCCCTGCTGAAACTGCTGCCCATTCTGCCCCTGTTGGCCCTGGTGGCCGTTTGGACCCTGATGGCCCTGACGGAAACCTTCCTGTCCGTGCCTGTAATTCCATAATCTGAACCTCTTCTGATCCCCCTGCTGGGAACCCTGCTCACCCTGTCTCTGCCCCAGAACAGATTGTGCCCCATCAGCACCATGTCCTCCTGTCCTGCCCTGATGGCTAGACTCTCTCGACCTCTTGCCCTCAGCCATATGAAAACGGTGATCCTGGCAGTGTAACAAAGCAGCGTTAACCACATCAGAATACGTGGCCAATGAAAGGTTCCCTAACAGATATTGACGGATCCTCCATGACAACCCGTCGGTGAATTTCTCAATCTTCTTCTTTTCTGTTGGTATCTCATCCGGAACGATATTTAACAGATTTGTGAACTCGGCCTCATACTCGGCCACGGTCTTACCCTCTTGCTTCAGATTCATCAGTTTCCTCCTCATTTCCGTGTGAACAGCCGACGGAAAGTACTTGCGGTCGAACCGCACCCAAAAGTCCTGAATAGTGAGAGTATCCATCTCCTCCACGGTGGTAATAGACTCCCACCACTGTAGTGCAGATCGAACTAGCTTGAAAGTAGCTAGCACCTGCTTCTGAACGTCCGTGTACTCATACATCCTCAAGTGCCTTTGCATATCCTTCCTCCACTAGCTCGAGACTACCACATCCAAGCTTCATGCAAACTCTGGCGGATGCGCTTTCTGAAAAGCTTCACGTACACGTTCCCAAGCAGACGGGAATGCATTTTCCTGTACTGGTGCGGCGACCGGCTCCTGAGGTGGTGCCTGCTGAACTACGGCAATTGCGCATTTACCGCTTGGGCTACAATAGCTGCAACCTCAGCGGCGTTCATCATGCCCTGAACTAGAGCGGGCTGTGGTTCGGGCGTCGCATCCCTGGGAACTCATCGTGGAGGCATCTGAAATAAGAATAAAGTTTATAAGTTCACTATTTATAAACTTAAAATAGCTGAAGAACGAAGCATACACAAAAAGAGTACAACAATCCTAAAATATAGGGCTCTATATCAAAGAAACTTAGCGGAAACATAATAGCCGTACAGATCCTAAAGGACACTAGAACCTAATGCTCAGATACCACCTGTGACACCCCGACTAATTAAATACCGGGTAGCTACTCCTTTATTAAATTAATTCATAATGCCAAGTTGGCTCAGCTAATAGCATCATTGTCGAAAATATTTTTATTATTTCTAACCACCTAGTATTTAAAAAGTAAGTTGCCAAATTTTAATTAAAGTCTGATTAACATGCAACAAGTGTAATGAAGAATAATAACACCATTCACCATACCGAAGTAAATAGAATAACCATCACATAATGTAAATAAAGTCTGGAGGAAAACTCCTCACTACAAATCCACAAACTGAAATAATAAAACTGAATACTGAATCAATACATGCCAAAGTCTGAAAACTGTAATGGAAATGTAACTCTAATATAACTGGGCAACATGCCCTAAAACTGAGGAATACTGAAGATGGAATCCAAATGATAGAAGCCTCTAAAAGAAAATCCCTGTAACTTCCACAAACAGCTACAGCTCGTCCACTAAATGAGTATCCTATGCATGGTGTCCTTGTGGCTGGGCACCTAAAATGGTTTTACAAAAAATACATTTGAAATCAAAAGGGTCAGAGCCCGAATGTGGAGATATTTTAAAAACCTGCAAGTGCTTTAAAAACATTTAAAACATTAAATGCAAAGTACATGTTAGGACGTGCACTCACATGAAATTCTCACCTCTCGTCTAACTGTGCACTCCTAACGTAAGTACCCATCTAAAATGACACAAACCACTAGCTAAGTGACATCATATCTAGCTAAACAGTCATAGGTTCTACCCTTATTACTCGGTTCCCATTAACATTATAACGCTCGCAATTAAATAGGGGCTTAACGTAAATTCAGGTTCTCATATAAAAGTAATACAACTCATTGTAGATCCTCCCTTTTATTTTATTCCATAGTTACACACAATACCATATGAAAGTTCTCAGTTTATTAAGTGTATATTTTCCACAACATAAATATACAATATAAGCACCCCGAGGCTAAGCTGCGGTATACAGATACTCTGCTATCCATCCCGGTACATCACGTACATAAGGATCACATATTCCGAATCTCTCAGGAATAGTTCACAGATAACAACATCACAAATAATGGAGGCGAACACAGTCACATCACATGGGTCACGCACATACCTGCGCTCCCACGATCAGCAGACTTATTAACATCCCAATAAGTCCTTCTCTGACCTATGTTCATCGAGGTAACCAGTCTAAATCCGGGCAACACAATGATTAGAGGGCCCTAAGCGAACTTAAATCTCCCGTGATAGGAAGTATGGTAGGTATGTCATACACACAAATCATATACCAATACTAAGTAAACACGCATCTTAGTAATCCTCGTAGTTTAATTGTAGTACTTATCGCATTCTCGTACCAACTTAATATATATACAACTTATATAATCCCGGTCCATATTTATACGCGCCATAATTTATTCTCACGTCGTAGGAGGCACTCACGTCTCGACTCAAATGTCTATTTGATTCGATTCACACTTATATAATTTACTCCTCATTATATCCCAAATGTCCCAATTATACTAATACACCATCAATGGAATCTAATCTCTATCCTCGAACAAGTTTACGGGACTCCAAAAATCAAAATAGGCCAAAAAGGCCTAAACTGCCAGCTCGTTAGAAGTCTCGTTCGAACGAGGCTGTTCGAACGAGAGTTCGTTCTAAAGAACTGGGCTATCTAACGAGATCTAGTTCGAACGAGATTATCGAACGAACATCCCTCTCGTTAGAACCCCAAACTGTCAACTCGTTAGAAGCTCGTTCGAATGAGCTCGTTCGAACGACCTGGGTAGGTCTTCTAACGAGTGACCAGATTCAAGCCCAGAATTTTTATATTCGTTTTCACCAATTTCTACACCTCTAATCTCAACCAAAATTCATCCCAACAATGTTTTATGGTCACCAATCATCCTAAAACATACTAAGTCCATATACTAACATCTTTTAAGGAATTAACACATCCTAACCATCATTAATTCATCAAATCTCTACCCTTTTTTCCCAAATTTCAAGAACATAAATCCTAGAATTTTAAATCCTCAATATATCCATTCTAGATTCTTTTTTTTGTTACATCCAGCATACATTTACATCAGGGTAATCATTTCTCTACGATTCTACATGCAATTACTCCTCAACATTCAAGTTCTAAGTCCAATTAAAAAGGGTTTTTATTAAACTCTCAAGAACAGTTTGATTTATGTAAATTCCTACACATGGAAGATGCATTCTCTATAATAATTGAAAATAAACCACTTGCCTTGATTCAATCTCTGATTCTGATGACGATTTGTTGAAGTTCTCTCTCTCTTTCTGCAGAATTCCCTTCTATCTCTCTCTCTCCAAGCTTATCTCCAATGGTGGCTAGGGTTTTCTTTGGGAATGTTTTGGAAACCTATTCTGATAACCCCCATAGCTTATTGGGTCATTAAGGGTTGGTTAGTGGGTTTAGTGGGTCTATTCCCAATCAGATAAAGACTCCTAATTTTCGTCCTTATTAAATCCCAAAAATACAAAATTACTAAAATACCCTTTTATGTTGCCGCTATGGCCTAAAAATACCCCGGGACCCAAACTAAACCCCCGGCTAGTGTTTTCTGACTATCTCGACCCTTCCGGACGCGTAGGCGCACTCAAAACGACCATACGGTTAATAGAATTTAAATTCACTTTTACAATTAAAATAATTATATCCTGACGCGACTGTCTCACGCGTCCCAATAAAATGTCCAAATTGCCGTATATCAAACTCACGACAATTTCATAATTCAATATTCATATAACATCATATATACTCAATATAGTCAAATACCAACTCACATCTCGTTAGTATTTTATCTGTACTAATTCCCAATTAATTCTCATTTAATTAATTAATCCCAAAAATAAATATTGCCAAAAATACGGGGTATTACAATGTGTTCTAAACTCCCACCTCTATCTAGGAGCCATACCACTACGCTCTTGTACTACACTCAGCCCTTGCGAAATCAATAATGAGCTTAAACTCAGTCCTTGATGTTTAAATTGTAACCCTAAGGCTACCCATGTGTTATATTAAGTCTTCCCTACTTGAACTATCCTTAATCCTCATACAAACAGATTAGAATCCAACACATGAATCTAGCAACTGAAATCTCTTTAACTTTAATTATCATAATTCTAATCAATTAAATCCCAATCAAATTAATTCAAATCTTAACTAGGGCTTACTGATCTTCTCTAAGTCCCATAATATCTAATTAATAATCACCGAAGATCTACAAAAGTTTTGGGATAAGAACCAACATTAAAAAGAAACAACATCATGAATTCTCATATTTTAAATACTCAGAAAAATCAGATCCAAAAATTATTCAAATCATCAATCCAAATTCAGATTTGGATTCTACACGAAAAATTGAGTCAGGTATGTGTTTTGAGTTTTTCTTAAATCTCATCCAAATGCACTCAAAAAGAAGATCTAAACATTCCAAATTGGCTCTTCTCATTCCACTCGTTTTTGCCTCTCTTTTTCCAGAAATTATCAACATATTATCTTCAAGAACACTAAATTATTTTCAGAATTTCTTCCACAGATTGATGAATATTTATTGGATTACTAACTACCTACAACATGAGTTTAATTCCTATATATTTTTAGATTCCAAAAATCCATTAACAACTATATCCTTTCATCTTCCAAGCATGAAAATCATCTCTTTTTATAACTATCCTAACATGGACAATATACGAACTTAAATTGCAAATATCAAACACTTGCCTCTAATGAAGATCTGATCCTTTGGAGTTGAATAACACAGGTGGTGATGGTGGTGGTGACCTTTGACCTTTGGTGATCCTCCTTCCCAAGCAAACTTCTTTTTCTTTCCAAGCAACCTTCCACTCTCTCTAAGAAGATGACTTTTCAATTTTGTGTAGAAGAGATGAAATGAACCTACATACACTAATCTCCAAATACTTATAATAAGATCACTATTCATCCCCCTTGTAAAAATAACCAAAATGCCCTTTTGGGTTGTCTTTTCATTTCCAAATGACCCGAGACTCAAAATTAACATCCAAATAGACTTTTTTGACTATTTCGAACCTTCCAGACGCAACGAGGCAGTCAAAATGACTATAAGGTCGATAGAAAATAAATTTTCTTTTTAATTTAATAAATTAGTCCCGACACGTCCCATACCGCGTCTGACTAAAAATTCAAATTACCGAATTTATATCATACCGTCATTTCAATGACATCACATTCATATTACCTAAATATCTTTAAGTAATATTCAGAATCATCCATTTTAATATCCACAATTCGGATAAAACCCAAATGAATTAATTTATAATAATATCCAATTAATCCATTAATTTAAAATATAACCCATTTTAAAAGTCATTAAAATTACGGGGTATTACATACTTCCCTCCTTAGAACATAATTTCGTCCCGAAATTCAGAAAAATGAACCATACTGATACGGTCAACTCCGAGTATAAATCTCACATCGCAAGAAATCTAAGTGGTACCGCCCATACAGTACATTAACGAAAATCCCTATCGATGTTATACGCCAAGCCTCACCATATAGTTCCAACTGAATCAAATTTAAACTTTACCCAATCTTCCCTATACCGTCCTCATGACAAACTTTGGGAAAAATAAATGATCCTCTCGTATTGAACAAATAAATCCTGAAGTCTCAACTACTTTCCTTTTCACAATTCTGAAAACTACTACCATTTAACCATCCAGGGCGCCCATACACCCTATCGTACCACTTTCAATATAAAAAAAAAATTCGCAAAGGTTATAAACTCACATCCCAAAGACCTAACTTATTTCGACTCCCAACAGTTATTAGTTTCATGCGTGGGGTGTCTCACAAGCGAAATCCAAACAAGGAACCACCCCGGTACACTACTTCCTAAAGTAGTCTGTCATCGAAACTCCTAAGGTCCTTAGTCAATAGTATATAAAAATTTGGTTTATCAAAAAAAAATATCAGGTTTATCGATTTAAACAAAAAAATTTAGGTTTTATTGATTTCAAATAGATTCTACGCATCTACTCTCTTATAGAAGACAAGATGCAGGATAGTAGTAGTACATACGCTCTCCTATACCACAAGTCAATGCATGCCGATAGTCATGTCATGCTCGGACATGCCCAAAGTAAGTAATTCCGAGATAAAAATCAAACCCACGTGATGACATGAAAATATAGGTATCCTACACCCGTCGGTGAGTCTACGTAAATAACAGTGCTATTGTCAAAGTTTAGCAACCCATTTTCCCATATAATATTAATCGCTACAAAAATCAATATACGCCTTATAATTCCTTAGATAGAGAACATACCCTCATTCGTGGGTGGTGGTTGTTGAATCCCACTATTATAACTTTGCTCCGATAAGTCAAGAAAAATTTTACCCCAAATTTTCAGTTCTAGTTAACCACACTCCACTATATGCCCAAGCCTTTGAATATATTGCCTTCGTTAGGTAACACACACAATTACCGCATTTCAAGAAATTCTACTGATGTCTCTCCTCAATTTTCCATAACAGGGGTGACCTCGACTACGGTCATCATACTCGAACATACTTCGTAACCTCCTAAGTACGATCTCCGCTATCCATTCAATGGCCCTCATCTGCCATACTTCTTTGTTCGATCACTCCCGAACGTAAATAAGATTCACTGATATATACGAAATCTTAACAAAGAGATCAACAATCCTAAACATAGGGCTCTATATCAAAGAACGCTAAGCTGAAAACACAGTAAGCCGTACAGATCCTAAAGGACACTAGAACCTGATGCTCTGATACCACCTGTAACACCCCGCCTAATTAAATACCGGGTGGCCAGTCCCATACCAAATCAAAACAGAATATACAATTGGCTCATTCCTAGCATCACTGCCGAAAACATTTACAACTCACCCAATACTCAATTAAGCTGGTGTTAAAAACTTTTCAAATTTTAAGTTAACAAAATCCATTTCCAGTTTTAAGAATAACACAACACATTTTATTCTACAACACTGATAACCAATTAGATAACACCAAATAATTTGAATACAATTGGAATAAACATTCCCAAATAATATTAATCCATTACAGTAATCCCAACAATATCAAATGTATTAAAATGACACAAAAACCATAGTATTTGACCCCGATAGAAGAAGATAACTGAATCCTTTGGGCGACATGCCCTACTAAGAGAATACTGTGAATCAAATGATGATAGGCGTCTAAGCAAAACTCCATAAATTCATATCCTGTCATAATACGCTAAGGTTGGCGTCTCTGTTGCTGGACACAAGATATAGAAGATACAATAGAAAAGAAAATATGCAAGGAAACGGGTCAGAGGCCGAATGTGTAAATGATTTTTAAAACAGAAAGTATTTAACAAGTGCAATAAATCTTTTATTATGTACATGTTAGACCCAACTCTCACTTGTCATTCTCACCTCTCAACTAGAGTGCACACTTAACGTTTCCTATTAACCTCCTAGTTTATGGTTCCTCTTTTCTAGACTCCATATTATAATTCCATCTCAATGTCATAATCCCCGTATGTCCCATACCATACGTCACATTATTATTCATTTACATTTCTCATCGTTTCTCATTAACATGAATCATTTCTCATTAATATGAATTAATTTTTTCAATAAACATTCATTAACTTAATTCAATTATCTTTCTCTATTTACCGTTATCTACAATTATCATCGTAGATAGATTTAACCATAATAAATATCCATCCATTCATTTAATTCATTATATATATATATATATATATATATATATATATATATATATATATATATATATATATATATATATATATATATATATTCATATATAATACGTCACCCCGAGTCACAGCTGCGGTGCAATGCATTACTCTGCTATCATGTCCCAATATCGCTGGTCGCCGAAAAGGGGACAAAAGGTTCGGTAAGGATTCCTCGAACCACAAACAACAACAAACAAATTGGAGGCAAACATAGTTCTCGTATCCATGGGTCACGCACATACCTACGTACCCACAATCAGCGGACTTATCAACTCCCTGATAAGTCTTTCATAGACCTTTGTTCTCGAGCGACAAATCAAAGATCCCATGGATTCATCAGGATATGACTTCCCTCACGTGCAAACCTCTCACCGATAGCAAGTAACCTAGGTATGTCATACACATAATCATTAATCAATCAAATAGGCATTATCATACCTATAATATACTAACAATAAGGTACTCACATTAACCTTAGACTATTCCCTTACGTAGCATTATATCTCTTTAAATCCCACGTATTAAAACATCATATCTTTACTTCATAATATAATTATCCTCGCATCCTATAACATCTCTCCACTCCCGACGTCGTTAAGGTTCATGCGCGGAGCGTCTCGCAAAGCGAAATCCAAACAAGGAACCCCTCCAATACACTACTACTTAACTTTGTCGATCGAGGAGGTTCGTCAACTTCAAATATGCGATCGGAATAACCTCATCCCCTCTTTCAACCAAATGTGTTCTAAACTCCCATCTCTATCCAGGACCCATACCACTACGCTCTTGTACTACACTCAGCCCTTGCGAAAACAATAATTAGCTTAAACTCAGTCCTTGATGTTTAAATTATAACCCTAAGGCTACCCATGTGTTATATTAAAGCTCCCCTACTTTAACTATCCTTAATCCTCATACAAACAGATTAGAATCCAACACATGAATCTATCAACTGAAATCCCTTTAACTTTAATTATCATAATTCTAATCAATTAAATCCCAATCAAATTAATTCAAACCTTAACTAGGGCTTACTGATCTTCTCTAAGTCCCATAATATCTAATTAATAATCACCGAAGATATACAAAAGTTTTGGGATAAGAACCAACATTAAAAAGAAACAACATCATGAATTCTCATATTTTAAATACTCAGAAAAATCAGATCCAAAAATTATTCAAATCATCAATCCGACTTCATATTTGGATTCTACACGAAAAATTGAGTCAGGTATGTGTTTTGAGTTTTTCTTAAATCTCATCCAAATGCACTCAAAAAGAAGATCTAAACATTCCAAATTGGCTCTTCTCATTCCACTCGTTTTTGCCTCTTTTTCCATAAAATTATCAACATATTATCTTCAAGAACACTAAATTATTTTCAGAATTTCTTCCACAGATTGATGAATATTTATTGGATTACTAACTACCTACAACATGAGTTTAATTCCTATATATTTTTAGATTCCAAAAATCCATTAACAACTATATCCTTTCATCTTCCAAGCATGAAAATCATCTCTTTTTATAACTATCCTAACATGGACAATATACGAACTTAAATTGCAAATATCAAACACTTGCCTCTAATGAAGATCTGATCCTTTGGAGTTGAATAACACAGGTGGTGATGGTGGTGGTGACCTTTGACCTTTGGTGATCCTCCTTCCCAAGCAAACTTCTTTTTCTTTCCAAGCAACCTTCCACTCTCTCTAAGAAGATGACTTTTCAATTTTGTGTAGAAGAGATGAAATGAACCTACATACACTAATCTCCAAATACTTATAATAAGATCACTATTCATCCCCCTTGTAAAAATAACCAAAATGCCCTTTTGGGTTGTCTTTTCATTTCCAAATGACCCGAGACTCAAAATTAACATCCAAATAGACTTTTTTGACTATTTCGAACCTTCCAGACGCAACGACGTAGTCAAAATGACTATAAGGTCGATAGAAAATAAATTTTCTTCTTAATTTAATAAATTAGTCCCGACACGTCCCATACCGCGTCTGACTAAAAATTCAAATTACCGAATTTATATCATACCGTCATTTCAATGACATCACATTCATATTACCTAAATATCTTTAAGTAATATTCAGAATCATCCATTTTAATATCCACAATTCGGATAAAACCCAAATGAATTAATTTATAATAATATCCAATTAATCCATTAATTTAAAATATAACCCATTTTAAAAGTCATTAAAATTACGGGGTATTACATACTTCCCTCCTTAGAACATAATTTTGTCCCGAAATTCAGAAAAATGAACCATACTGATACGGTCAACTCCGAGTATAAATCTCACATCGCAAGAAATCTAAGTGGTACCGCCCATACAGTACATTAACGAAAATCCCTATCGATGTTATACGCCAAGCCTCACCATATAGTTCCAACTGAATCAAATTTAAACTTTACCCAATCTTCCCTATACCGTCCTCATGACAAACTTTGGGAAAAATAAATGATTCTCTCGTATTGAACAAATAAATCCTGAAGTCTCAACTACTTTCCTTTTCACAATTCTGAAAACTACTACCATTTAACCATCCAGGGCGCCCATACACCCTATCGTACCACTTTCAATATAAAAAAAAAATTCGCAAAGGTTATAAACTCACATCCCAAAGACCTAACTTATTTCGACTCCCAACAGTTATTAGTTTCATGCGTGGGGTGTCTCACAAGCGAAATCCAAACATGGAACCACCCCGGTACACTACTTCCTAAAGTAGTCGGTCATCGAAACTCCTAAGGTCCTTAGTCAATAGTATATAAAAATTTGGTTTATCAAAAAAAAATATCAGGTTTATCGATTTAAACAAAAAAATTTAGGTTTTATTGATTTCAAATAGATTCTACGCATCTACTCTCTTATAGAAGACAAGATGCAGGATAGTAGTAGTACATACGCTCTCCTATACCACAAGTCAATGCATGCCGATAGTCATGTCATGCTCGGACATGCCCAAAGTAAGTAATTCCGCGATAAAAATCAAACCCACGTGATGACATGAAAATATAGGTATCCTACACCCGTCGGTGAGTCTACGTAAATAACAGTGCTATTGTCAAAGTTTAGCAACCCATTTTCCCATATAATATTAATCGCTACAAAAATCAATATACGCCTTATAATTCCTTAGATAGAGAACATACCCTCATTCGTGGGTGGTGGTTGTTGAATCCCACTATTATAACTTTGCTCCGATAAGTCAAGAAAAATTTTACCCCAAATTTTCAGTTCTAGTTAACCACACTCCACTATATGCCCAAGCCTTTGAATATATTGCCTTCGTTAGGTAACACACACAATTACCGCATTTCAAGAAATTCTACTGATGTCTCTCCTCAATTTTCCATAACAGGGGTGACCTCGACTACGGTCATCATACTCGAACATACTTCATAACCTCCTAAGTACGATCTCCGCTATCCATTCAATGGCCCTCATCTGCCATACTTCTTTGTTCGATCACTCCCGAACGTAAATAAGATTCACTGATATATACGAAATCTTAACAAAGAGATCAGCAATCCTAAACATAGGGCTCTATATCAAAGAACGCTAAGCTGAAAACACAGTAAGCCGTACAGATCCTAAAGGACACTAGAACCTGATGCTCTGATACCACCTGTAACACCCCGCCTAATTAAATACCGGGTGGCCAGTCCCATACCAAATCAAAACAGAATATACAATTGGCTCATTCCTAGCATCACTGCCGAAAACATTTACAACTCACCCAATACTCAATTAAGCTGGTGTTAAAAACTTTTCAAATTTTAAGTTAACAAAATCCATTTCCAGTTTTAAGAATAACACAACACATTTTATTCTACAACACTGATAACCAATTAGATAACACCAAATAATTTGAATACAATTGGAATAAACATTCCCAAATAATATTAATCCATTACAGTAATCCCAACAATATCAAATGTATTAAAATGACACAAAAACCATAGTATTTGACCCCGATAGAAGAAGATAACTGAATCCTTTGGGCGACATGCCCTACTAAGAGAATACTGTGAATCAAATGATGATAGGAGTCTAAGCAAAACTCCATAAATTCATATCCTGTCATAATACGCTAAGGTTGGCGTCCCTGTTGCTGGACACAAGATATAGAAGATACAATAGAAAAGAAAATATGCAAGGAAACGGGTCAGAGCCCGAATGTGTAAATGATTTTTAAAACAGAAAGTATTTAACAAGTGCAATAAATCTTTTATTATGTACATGTTAGACCCAACTCTCACTTGTCATTCTCACCTCTCAACTAGAGTGCACACTTAACGTTTCCTATTAACCTCCTAGTTTATGGTTCCTCTTTTCTAGACTCCATATTATAATTCCATCTCAATGTCATAATCCCCGTATGTCCCATACCATACGTCACATTATTATTCATTTACATTTCTCATCGTTTCTTATTAACATGAATCATTTCTCATTAATATGAATTAATTTTTTCAATAAACATTCATTAACTTAATTCAATTATCTTTCTCTATTTACCGTTATCTACAATTATCATCGTAGATAGATTTAACCATAATAAATATCCATCCATTCATTTAATTCATTATATATATATATATATATATATATATATATATATATATGCATTGCACCGCAGCTGTGACTCGGGGTGACGTATTATATATCAGCTGTGACTCGGGGTGACGTATTATATATGAATATATATATATATATATATATATATATATATATATATATATATATATATATATATATATATATATTCATATATAATACGTCACCCCGAGTCACAGCTGCGGTGCAATGCATTACTCTGCTATCATGTCCCAATATCGCTGGTCGCCGAAAAGGGGACAAAAGGTTCGGTAAGGATTCCTCGAACCACAAACAACAACAAACAAATTGGAGGCAAACATAGTTCTCGTATCCATGGGTCACGCACATACCTACGTACCCACAATCAGCGGACTTATCAACTCCCTGATAAGTCTTTCATAGACCTTTGTTCTCGAGCGACAAATCAAAGATCCCATGGATTCATCAGGATATGACTGCCCTCACGTGCAAACCTCTCACCGATAGCAAGTAACCTAGGTATGTCATACACATAATCATTAATCAATCAAATAGGCATTATCATACCTATAATATACTAACAATAAGGTACTCACATTAACCTTAGACTATTCCCTTACGTAGCATTATATCTCTTTAAATCCCACGTATTAAAACATCATATCTTTACTTCATAATATAATTATCCTCGCATCCTATAACATCTCTCCACTCCCGACGTCGTTAAGGTTCATGCGCGGAGCGTCTCGCAAAGCGAAATCCAAACAAGGAACCCCTCCAATACACTACTACTTAACTTTGTCGATCGAGGAGGTTCGTCAACTTCAAATATGCGATCGGAATAACCTCATCCCCTCTTTCAACCAAATGTGTTCTAAACTCCCATCTCTATCCAGGACCCATACCACTACGCTCTTGTACTACACTCAGCCCTTGCGAAATCAATAATTAGCTTAAACTCAGTCCTTGATGTTTAAATTATAACCCTAAGGCTACCCATGTGTTATATTAAAGCTCCCCTACTTTAACTATCCTTAATCCTCATACAAACAGATTAGAATCCAACACATGAATCTATCAACTGAAATCCCTTTAACTTTAATTATCATAATTCTAATCAATTAAATCCCAATCAAATTAATTCAAACCTTAACTAGGGCTTACTGATCTTCTCTAAGTCCCATAATATCTAATTAATAATCACCGAAGATATACAAAAGTTTTGGGATAAGAACCAACATTAAAAAGAAACAACATCATGAATTCTCATATTTTAAATACTCAGAAAAATCAGATTCAAAAATTATTCGAATCATCAATCCGACTTCATATTTGGATTCTACACGAAAAGTTGAGTCAGGTATGTGTTTTGAGTTTTTCTTAAATCTCATCCAAATGCACTCAAAAAGAAGATCTAAACATTCCAAATTGGCTCTTCTCATTCCACTCGTTTTTGCCTCTTTTTCCATAAAATTATCAACATATTATCTTCAAGAACACTAAATTATTTTCAGAATTTCTTCCACAGATTGATGAATATTTATTGGATTACTAACTACCTACAACATGAGTTTAATTCCTATATATTTTTAGATTCCAAAAATCCATTAACAACTATATCCTTTCATCTTCCAAGCATGAAAATCATCTCTTTTTATAACTATCCTAACATGGACAATATACGAACTTAAATTGCAAATATCAAACACTTGCCTCTAATGAAGATCTGATCCTTTGGAGTTGAATAACACAGGTGGTGATGGTGGTGGTGACCTTTGACCTTTGGTGATCCTCCTTCCCAAGCAAACTTCTTTTTCTTTCCAAGCAACCTTCCACTCTCTCTAAGAAGATGACTTTTCAATTTTGTGTAGAAGAGATGAAATGAACCTACATACACTAATCTCCAAATACTTATAATAAGATCACTATTCATCCCCCTTGTAAAAATTACCAAAATGCCCTTTTGGGTTGTCTTTTCATTTCCAAATGACCCGACACTCAAAATTAACATCCAAATAGACTTTTTTGACTATTTCGAACCTTCCAGACGCAACGACGCAGTCAAAATGACTATAAGGTCGATAGAAAATAAATTTTCTTTTTAATTTAATAAATTAGTCCCGACACGTCCCATACCGCGTCTGACTAAAAATTCAAATTACCGAATTTATATCATACCGTCATTTCAATGACATCACATTCATATTACCTAAATATCTTTAAGTAATATTCAGAATCATCCATTTTAATATCCACAATTCGGATAAAACCCAAATGAATTAATTTATAATAATATCCAATTAATCCATTAATTTAAAATATAACCCATTTTAAAAGTCATTAAAATTACGGGCTATTACATACTTCCCTCCTTAGAACATAATTTTGTCCCGAAATTCAGAAAAATGAACCATACTGATACGGTCAACTCCGAGTATAAATCTCACATCGCAAGAAATCTAAGTGGTACCGCCCATACAGTACATTAACGAAAATCCCTATCGATGTTATACGCCAAGCCTCACCATATAGTTCCAACTGAATCAAATTTAAACTTTACCCAATCTTCCCTATACCGTCCTCATGACAAACTTTGGGAAAAATAAATGATCCTCTCGTATTGAACAAATAAATCCTGAAGTCTCAACTACTTTCCTTTTCACAATTCTGAAAACTACTACCATTTAACCATCCAGGGCGCCCATACACCCTATCGTACCACTTTCAATATAAAAAAAAAACTCGCAAAGGTTATAAACTCACATCCCAAAGACCTAACTTATTTCGACTCCCAACAGTTATTAGTTTCATGCGTGGGGTGTCTCACAAGCGAAATCCAAACAAGGAACCATCCCGGTACACTACTTCCTAAAGTAGTCGGTCATCGAAACTCCTAAGGTCCTTAGTCAATAGTATATAAAAATTTGGTTTATCAAAAAAAAATATCAGGTTTATCGGTTTAAACAAAAAATTTTAGGTTTTATTGATTTCAAATAGATTCTACGCATCTACTCTCTTATAGAAGACAAGATGCAGGATAGTAGTAGTACATACGCTCTCCTATACCACAAGTCAATGCATGCCGATAGTCATGTCATGCTCGGACATGCCCAAAGTAAGTAATTCCGCGATAAAAATCAAACCCACGTGATGACATGAAAATATAGGTATCCTACACCCGTCGGTGAGTCTACGTAAATAACAGTGCTATTGTCAAAGTTTAGCAACCCATTTTCCCATATAATATTAATCGCTACAAAAATCAATATACGCCTTATAATTCCTTAGATAGAGAACATACCCTCATTCGTGGGTGGTGGTTGTTGAATCCCACTATTATAACTTTGCTCCGATAAGTCAAGAAAAATTTTACCCCAAATTTTCAGTTCTAGTTAACCACACTCCACTATATGCCCAAGCCTTTGAATATATTGCCTTCGTTAGGTAACACACACAATTACCGCATTTCAAGAAATTCTACTGATGTCTCTCCTCAATTTTCCATAACAGGGGTGACCTCGACTACGGTCATCATACTCGAACATACTTCATAACCTCCTAAGTACGATCTCCGCTATCCATTCAATGGCCCTCATCTGCCATACTTCTTTGTTCGATCACTCCCGAACGTAAATAAGATTCACTGATATATACGAAATCTTAACAAAGAGATCAACAATCCTAAACATAGGGCTCTATATCAAAGAACGCTAAGCTGAAAACACAGTAAGCCGTACAGATCCTAAAGGACACTAGAACCTGATGCTCTGATACCACCTGTAACACCCCGCCTAATTAAATACCGGGTGGCCAGTCCCATACCAAATCAAAACAGAATATACAATTGGCTCATTCCTAGCATCACTGCCGAAAACATTTACAACTCACCCAATACTCAATTAAGCTGGTGTTAAAAACTTTTCAAATTTTAAGTTAACAAAATCCATTTCCAGTTTTAAGAATAACACAACACATTTTATTCTACAACACTGATAACCAATTAGATAACACCAAATAATTTGAATACAATTGGAATAAACATTCCCAAATAATATTAATCCATTACAGTAATCCCAACAATATCAAATGTATTAAAATGACACAAAAACCATAGTATTTGACCCCGATAGAAGAAGATAATTGAATCCTTTGGGCGACATGCCCTACTAAGAGAATACTGTGAATCAAATAATGATAGGAGTCTAAGCAAAACTCCATAAATTCATATCCTGTCATAATACGCTAAGGTTGGCGTCCCTGTTGCTGGACACAAGATATAGAAGATACAATAGAAAAGAAAATATGCAAGGAAACAGGTCAGAGCCCGAATGTGTAAATGATTTTTAAAACAGAAAGTATTTAACAAGTGCAATAAATCTTTTATTATGTACATGTTAGACCCAACTCTCACTTGTCATTCTCACCTCTCAACTAGAGTGCACACTTAACGTTTCCTATTAACCTCCTAGTTTATGGTTCCTCTTTTCTAGACTCCATATTATAATTCCATCTCAATGTCATAATCCCCGTATGTCCCATACCATACGTCACATTATTATTCATTTACATTTCTCATCGTTTCTCATTAACATGAATCATTTCTCATTAATATGAATTAATTTTTTCAATAAACATTCATTAACTTAATTCAATTATCTTTCTCTATTTACCGTTATCTACAATTATCATCGTAGATAGATTTAACCATAATAAATATCCATCCATTCATTTAATTCATTATATATATATATATATATATATATATATATATATATATATATATATATGCATTGCACCGCAGCTGTGACTCGGGGTGACGTATTATATATGAATATATATATATATATATATATATATATATATATATATATATATATATTCATATATAATACGTCACCCCGAGTCACAGCTGCGGTGCAATGCATTACTCTGCTATCATGTCCCAATATCGCTGGTCGCCGAAAAGGGGACAAAAGGTTCGGTAAGGATTCCTCGAACCACAAACAACAACAAACAAATTGGAGGCAAACATAGTTCTCGTATCCATGGGTCATGCACATACCTACGTACCCACAATCAGCGGACTTATCAACTCCCTGATAAGTCTTTCATAGACCTTTGTTCTCGAGCGACAAATCAAAGATCCCATGGATTCATCAGGATATGACTGCCCTCACGTGCAAACCTCTCACCGATATCAAGTAACCTAGGTATGTCATACACATAATCATTAATCAATCAAATAGGCATTATCATACCTATAATATACTAACAATAAGGTACTCACATTAACCTTAGACTATTCCCTTACGTAGCATTATATCTCTTTAAATCCCACGTATTAAAACATCATATCTTTACTTCATAATATAATTATCCTCGCATCCTATAACATCTCTCCACTCCCGACGTCGTTAAGGTTCATGCGCGGAGCGTCTCGCAAAGCGAAATCCAAACAAGGAACCCCTCCAATACACTACTACTTAACTTTGTCGATCGAGGAGGTTCGTCAACTTCAAATATGCGATCGGAATAACCTCATCCCCTCTTTCAACCAAATGTGTTCTAAACTCCCATCTCTATCCAGGACCCATACCACTACGCTCTTGTACGACACTCAGCCCTTGCGAAATCAATAATTAGCTTAAATTCAGTCCTTGATGTTTAAATTATAACCCTAAGGCTACCCATGTGTTATATTAAAGCTCCCCTACTTTAACTATCCTTAATCCTCATGCAAACAGATTAGAATCCAACACATGAATCTATCAACTGAAATCCCTTTAACTTTAATTATCATAATTCTAATCAATTAAATCCCAATCAAATTAATTCAAACCTTAACTAGGGCTTACTGATCTTCTCTAAGTCCCATAATATCTAATTAATAATCACCGAAGATATACAAAAGTTTTGGGATAAGAACCAACATTAAAAAGAAACAACATCATGAATTCTCATATTTTAAATACTCAGAAAAATCAGATCCAAAAATTATTCAAATCATCAATCCGACTTCATATTTGGATTCTACACGAAAAATTGAGTCAGGTATGTGTTTTGAGTTTTTCTTAAATCTCATCCAAATGCACTCAAAAAGAAGATCTAAACATTCCAAATTGGCTCTTCTCATTCCACTCGTTTTTGCCTCTTTTTCCATAAAATTATCAACATATTATCTTCAAGAACACTAAATTATTTTCAGAATTTCTTCCACAGATTGATGAATATTTATTGGATTACTAACTACCTACAACATGAGTTTAATTCCTATATATATTTAGATTCCAAAAATCCATTAACAACTATATCCTTTCATCTTCCAAGCATGAAAATCCTCTCTTTTTATAACTATCCTAACATGGACAATATACGAACTTAAATTGCAAATATCAAACACTTGCCTCTAATGAAGATCTGATCCTTTGGAGTTGAATAACAGAGGTGGTGATGGTGGTGGTGACCTTTGACCTTTGGTTATGACCTTTGGTTATCCTCCTTCCCAAGAAAACTTCTTTTTCTTTCCAAGCAACCTTCCACTCTCTCTAAGAAGATGACTTTTCAATTTTGTGTAGAAGAGATGAAATGAACCTACAAACACTAATCTCCAAATACTTATAATAAGACAAAACCCGAAATCACTATTCATCCCCCTTGTAAAAATAACCAAAATGCCCTTTTGGGTTGTCTTTTCATTTCCAAATGACCCGAGACTCAAAATTAACATCCAAATAGACTTTCCTGACTATTTCGAACCTTCCAGACGCAACGACGCAGTTGAAATGACTATAAGGTCGATAGAAAATAAATTTTCTTTTTAATTTAATAAATTAGTCCCGACACGTCCCATACCGTGTCTGACTAAAAATTCAAATTACCGAATTTATATCATACCATCATATCAATGACATCACATTCATATATTACCTACATATCTTTAAGTAATATTCAGAATCATCCATTTTAATATCCACAATTCGGATAAAACCCAAATGAATTAATTTATAATAAGATCCAATTAATCCATTAATTTAAAATATAACCCATTTTAAAAGTCATTAAAATTACGGGCTATTACAGAGTTGACGCGTTGCTTTGCTTTGGTGATGGAGTTTACGGGTCTATTTCGATTGCGTTGTCCTATTTATTGCGCCTAGGATATTTGACGGGGCATATCATGTATGTCCCGTGCTTACAACCTTTCATTTCTCAATTTTCGAGATATTTGTTGACCCCAAAATCTTATTAGGCTTTTAAGATGATTTAGGGCGTAAGAACCCTTGATTTAATTAACTGTCAAAATAAGACACATTTGTAATAACACGTCGACCCATGTAACCATTTTATACTTATTAACTCGAGTGAGGGATATTCGATGCTCGATGCAACCTATAGTTTTACTCTCTTTCATAATCTAGTTTCAATACCTTGCCTAGATTAACATTTCCCTTTATGCATATTTTTCCTTTTAGTTTGTAATCATATTTTACACTATTATTTCGGAATATTAAATCACTTGAATTCTAGCATCTTGTCCTTGTGGATTTTCGATACCCGACTTACCGCTGCGCATGCCCCGCAAGTGTAGTAGTAATTTAGGTTTCTTTTGTATTGAGTTAGAGAAACGAAAACAACGATTAGCGGCTTTACACGGACTACTTTTTGTACTTAATCATATACACCCACCTATATGTATATATATATAATATCAAAAAGGTATTCACACAACCATAAGATAATTCCCATACGTAGTATTATATATCTCTCAAATTCTATGTATTTAATATTATGACTTTACTCCTTAATTTATTATTCACGAGCCTACGTCATTACTCGAAGATTAAATAAGTTTTCCTTGATACATATCCATTTAAGAAAATCACTTATACCCTACTGGTCCATGTCATCATACTCCACGAATTATTGTGAATTAAACATGTCTTTAATTTCAATTATAATCAACAAAACCTATTTTCTCACAACCACATATGGCTTCACCTAGAATTAAACTCACATATGGACTTAAGATTTTCCAGGTGATTCAATGATCCCCTCCCTACTAGTCCTATCCTTAATCTTCCTATATATACGAATCACAACTGAAAACGTGAATCTACCAATCATAATTCGTTCGATTTATTAAAATAATTCTCTCCAACAAAATCCCAAACATAATAATATTAATCTGGATCTTACCTATGGTCTACTTCCCTTCCCTAAGTCCCATTATGTACAAATAATAATCACTAAAGATATCTAAAAGTTTTGGGATTAAATCAAGAATTAAAAAGAAACAATTTCATCTTTTCTGGGGAGGTCGATCAATGGTCTTGGGTCGATCGATCGATCAGTCGATCGATCGAGCTTTATGGGTCGACCGATCAATCACGCAGATATCAGCCTAGATTCTGACACTTTTTTTCTATGGGTTTCACATCTTTTGACCAATAAAATCTCTATTTTAACGTACCAAATTTCTTATAATCCATACCACGTGATATAGCAACATAGGTAAATGATTCCTACTGATCTAAACAACCTAGAATCATCAAGAGTTTGGATTAAAGGGCATATATCTCATGTTTTTCCAGAAAACTAAATATATGAATATTTTAAGAACAATCCTATGATTCTTAGAATTTTTCCAACATGTTATGTTTATATCGTGAATTAATATCTACCAACAACATGAGATTAATCCTACATATTTCTACTTTCCTGAAATTAATTAACATCTAACTAGGTTATCTCCAAAACATGTAACTTCTCATCATTTCTAACTATCCTAACATGGACATTATACTAACTAGATTGAAAATATCAAATCACTTGCCTCTACTGAAGGTCTGGTCCTTTGGGGATATGTGTCCATTGGTGGTTCTTCCTTTCTCCGGTCAACTTCCGGTGGTGGTTGGTGGTGGTTCTTCCTTTCTCCGGTCAACTCCCACAAAGACTCGTCCTTTTCCCTAGAGAAACTCCTCACTCTCTCAATTTATTTCTCTCTAAGTTTGTAGAATGAAATAATAATCTAAACCCTCTAGACTTATAAATAATCTCACAAATTTGTGCATACTATTCACCTTCCAAAATAAATGACCATATTACCCCTTCGAGGTGACTATTCAGCTCAAAGGCGCCCCGAGACCCTATACCAACGTCTGAGTATACTTTTTTTTACTATAAGAACACTTTCGAACACTTTGCGCAGTCAAAATGACCATTTGGATGACATATCAATATTCCTCTTTTTATTTTATATTTATTCAGTCTCGACACTACTTTCACACACGTCTGACTTATTCACCAAAATTGTTGTATTAACTATTCGCGACAACTTCTAAAATTAATCATAAGTAAAGTCATAACCACATATTGCTTTGATTCACTAAGTAATATTCAACATATATCATATATTACTGGATTCTCAAGTAATATTCAAATCCAAATTAATTTCAAATTATTCAATGAATTCCAAATAAATCCCTTTTTAAAAGTTATCAAAATTATGGGGTATTACATATTTCCCCCCTTGTAACGGAATTTCATCCTGAAATTCGGAAAATAAAATCATACCTGGTATAAATAACTCTGGATAACGTTTGTGCATAGTGTCCTCATGCTCTAGGGTAGATTCCTCCATATTATGGTGAGCCTACTGGACACGCACAAGCGGAACTACTTTCGACCTCAAGCGTTTCTTAGCGCGGTCCAAGTTCATCATTGGTCGCTCCTCGTAAGAAATATCTGGCTTAAAATTCACTTCCTCCAATGCAATATGGGTGTGAGCCAACTCATCTTGAAGATACTGTTGCAACGAATAAATGTGGAACACATCATGTATATGATGCAGGTGTTCTGGCAGCCCAAGTCGGTATGCTATGGACCCACTCTCTCTATGATAGGGAATGGTCCCACATATCTTGGTGGAAATTTCCCCTTCTTCCCAAACCTCATTATCGCCTTCATTGGAGATACTCGCAAAAGTACCTAGTCCCCTACGCTAAACTCCCTGAAGAACCTCTTAGTATTAGCGTAGCTTTTTTGTCTATTATACGCTACACGAGTGCGACTTCTGATCATTTCAATCCTTGTAGACGTATCCTGAATCACTTCCGACCCAAGTAGCTTGTTTTCCCCCACTCCTAACCAACATGTAGGAGAGCGACAAGGTCTACTATATAATGCCTCCTAACTGGTGGTGAACTGATAGGAATTGTTATACGGAAATTCCACCAAAGGAAGATATTATTCCCAACTCCCTCCAAAATCCAGAATACACATACGCAATATATCCTCTAGCATCTGGTTAGTGTGCTCCGTCTGACCATCTGTCTGCAGGTGATAGGTTTTACTCAACCACACTTCAGTACCCATGGCCTCGTGAAAACATTCCCAAAATTGGGAAATAAAGATCTTATCCCGATCGGACATAATATTAAGAGGAACTCCATGTAACCTTATTATCTCAGCTATAAAGAGTTGTTCATATTGCCCTGTAGCATAATAAGTTCGTACCGGCAAGAAGTGAGCTACCTTAGTCAATCGATCAACAATCACCCATATGGAATCATGACCCCTATTAGTGGTAGGTAGTCCGGTGATAAAATCCATGGAAATGTTCTCCCATTTCCACATCGGAATTTCTAACGGCTGAAGAAACCCTACTGTCTTCTGATGATCCACTTTCACTAATTGGTACATTGCACATTTAGAGACAAACTCAGAAATATCTTTCTTCATTCCGCTCCACTTATATTATCACCGCATATCTTGGTACATTTTGTCCCCACCGGGATGTACCGTAAATTTTGAATCGTGCGACTCAGACATCACCACGTGATGCAACTCTTCCCCTTTCGAAATAATCAGTCTACTATTAAAGCGCAAGCCTCCCTCTGAGCTCACTAAGTAAGACTCCACTCCTTCGGTCAAAAGTTATCAAATTTTCTCCTGACAGAACGGATCAGCTGCCTGGGCCTGTACTACCCTCATCATAATCTGAGGAGTAATGGTCATAACAAAAATAAATGACCTAGAAAATGCATCCTGATCACCTAGTTCCTTCCATTTTGCCTTCCATACCGAGGATAGTTCACCCCCAGGTTCTCGACTCAAAGCATCGGCAACAACGTTAGCCTTTCTCGGGTGATAATGTATCTCAAACTGATAATCCTTCACGAATTCAAGCCACCTTCGCTGTTGCATATTTAACTCTCTCTGGGTGGACAAATACTGTAGTGACTTGTGATCCGTGAATATATAAAACTTTTCACCCAACAAATAGTGGATCCATATCCAAAGGGTAAATACGATCGCTTCAAGCTCTAAGTCGTAGGTAGGGTAATTCTTCTCATGAGGATTAAGCTTTCTAGAGGCATAAGCTATAGCCTTCTATTCTTATTGCAAAACCCCACTGAGTCCCTGTAACGATGCGTCAGTGTATACTAGGTACTCTACTCATAGCCAGGGCAGTACTAGTGCCAGAGCAGAAGTCAATTTATCCTTCAGTTGATCAAACGCCAACTAACACGCATCATCCCAAACAAACGGTACACCTTTATAAGTTAGATTAGTCATCGGTCCCTTAATCTTTGAAAAGCCTGTGATAAACCGTCTGTAGTAGCCAGCTAATCCTAAGGAACTACGTACCTCCGTCGGTATCGTGGGTTGTCCCCACTCCCTCACCCTTAATACTTTGTTATGATCAACTGAAATACCTCTTTCTGAGAATATATGCCCCAGGAATTGAACCTCTCGGAGCTAAAACCCACACTTGTCGTACTTTGCATACAACTGATGCTCACATAGTGTCTGTAGGACCTTCTACAAATGCTGAGTGTGCTCCTCTTATGTATTATAGTAAATCAAGATGTCATCTATGAGGACAATGACAAACTGATCTAGTAACTCTCTAAATACTCGGTTCATTAAGTCCATAAAATAGCCGGTGCATTAGTCAACCCGAACGTCAAAACCCGAAACTCGTAAGATCCATATCGTGTCAGAAAAGGAATCTTCGATACATCATGTTCACTGATTCTAAATTGGTGATATACAGATCTCAAGTCTATCTTTAAGAAGTAAGTTTCACCTCTCAACTGATCAAACAAGTCATCAATGCGGGGTAAAGGATATTTATTTCAAAACGTGACTTTATTAACCTCCCGATAATCAACACACAGCCGTAAGGATCCATCCCTCTTCTTTACAAACTGAACTGGGGAACCCTAAGGCGAGGTACTCCTACGGATGAAACCCTGTCATAACAACTTCTCGATCTGATCCCTCAATTATCTCATCTCTGCAGGAGCCATACGGTAGGGAGTACAGGCTATAGGTCGAGTGCCCAGTGCTAAGTCAATCACAAACTCAATTTCCGTACTAGGCGGTAATCCAGGTATATCCTGAAATACATCGACAAATTCTCTAACAACTAGAATTGAATCGAGGGAAATTACAACTCCCATAAAGGTATCCTCCTCTAAATAATATAAATGAATGGAAGATCCTCCCTCGGGTCGTGGCATCGCTTATATGAACATCTCATAACCACGAATAGTGAATATAATACTCCTACCAAAATAATCGATCGTGGATCTATAAGTGACTAGCCAATCCATCCCACTAATAGCATCGTATTCAGACATCTTTAATACAAGAATATCGGCTGGTAAAATCAAATTTCCAATCTCTATACTCACACTATGGCATATAAAGAAAATAGGCGTGCCATGACCCATAGGTGAATCTACATAAGTAATAGTATTGTTGGTTGTGTCTAACAACCCTGTGGCCCGAGCAAAACTAGTAGATATGAAAGAATGTGATGTTCCTGTATTAAACAAAATACGTCCCATAACTACAGAGATAGAAAACATACCCTCAATCGTGGGTGGTGGCTGATGAACTGACGTCTGTTGAACATTGTACACACATCCATACTTTAACTACCCCTCCTACGGCGGAGCTGCTGGAATGGCCGATAAGGCTGGCATCTGAGCCGGTACTGGAAGAGCAGCTGAAAACATAGGCCTCTGAGTCTTTTGATGCGTACCCTACTGCTGGGGAATCTTACCCTTATCTATGCAATCCTTAACCATCTTTGTCACATGTGAAACATCTACTTGCAAATTGTCCCCATTATGACCCTATTGACCACGTCCTTGTTGATCATTTCCACCTTATTTGTACTTTATAAGGTATAAGTGAAATAAATGCAACAAAATCTCAAAGAATTTAATCTATTTTGTGTCAAGTTATATACTATTCAATAACAAATGACATAAGAACTTCTTTTTTGGGTAGGTAGAATCTTAGTGCCCTAATTTGCCCCTCATCGCTGCCAATCAAGAATCCAGGTCGATTCTCAATATAAATCGCAAATTAACAAAATCAAACCCGTTTAACGGCTATTATATGAGATACTAGGAGTCCCTGACCGGCCAAAAGCATCTTAGGACCTATTTGACAGAAAAGTGAAAAAATGAAAATGATTCCAGGGAAATTGACTCTAGAGCAAATAATTCAAAGGCAAATGAGTATTTTCCAACATGTGTGTAGTTGACACAAGTTGAAAAATCATCATTTTTCAGCATTTTCTATCAAACACAAAAACTGAAAATTAAAAATAAACGTGGAAAATTCGTTAACGGAATATATATTAGTTAAGGAATATATATATATATATATATATTTGTGTGTGTGTGTGTGCGTGTGTGTATTTTTCTGTTAAAATTATTTTTGGAATATAGGCACACACACATTATGAAATATATGAAATATATACATATATGCAATATACAAAAAATATATGAAAAATACGAAATATATGAATTATTTAAAAAAAATGTATGAAATATTTAAAACATTATATGAAATATTTGAAAAAAAATATATGAAATCTTGTAAATGTTTAAAAAATATAAGAATGATATGAAATATATGAAGAAAATTTACACAATATAAGAAATGTTTGAAAAATATATTAAATATATAAAATATTTAAAAAATATTAAATATATTAAATATACAAAATGTATACATATACGAAATATACCCATATACTAAAATATATAACTATATGGAATAAATTAAATATACGATATATATATATGTGTGTGTGTGTGTGTGTGTGTGTGTGTGTGTAGAAATTAATGAACATTATATATTTATATAATAAGCAAAAATATAATGTCTCAACAAAATTAGTTTTGAGAGGTTTGCCACCCAAAGGCGGCAAACAAAAATCCGGTCTGCTCCAAAAAATTGATTTCCACTCAAAAGTAGCAAATTATGCTTAAGGGGCCTTGTGCATACAAAACAAATTCCAAACAATTTAGTGTTTTTAAAATTTTTAAAAGTTGAAAATGCTCAAAATTTTGATTTTTTTTTAAATTTGCCTTCAAATTAAAGTGATACCAAAAAGAGCCTTACACTTTAGAGGATGGTGACCAACTACTTAATACTAGTCAATTGTTGGCTATGATTTAACTCCCAAACCCATGTGGGATGTCAAAGTTGGTTTCTAAACAATCTCACATGATTTTGACATGAGAAAAATATGTTTAACAATCTCACATAGTTTCGCCTCATTACTTGACAGATAATATATATATATATATATATAAATGAAGACTAAACTTAGAATATTAATCAAACATGGATATTTACGTGCAATTTTTTAGGAAATTATTTGCACATATATTTATAAATGGTGAATAACAAATTATAATAATGTTTATACCAACACGAAAAATAAAATATTAGCTAAACACGTGAAATAACAAAATATTTCTCTATTAGGGAATGTTATGCTTATATATATATTATTATATTTTTTTTATTAAAAATCATTATTTTATATTTAAAATATATATTTATATGTTAAATATATAGACATACTCCTGGTGCGCTCAAATCTCAATCATTTGAAGAACGATGTATTGGAGCACTCGCATCTGCCCGCACACCAACATTTGGGCACTAAATGTTCAAGGCAGTGCCGTAGATACGACCCATCAGGTGCAGAGCAAATTATAAGAAAATGATAACTTGTGCCCTTAGGACACATGTTATGAGCGTCAAAATAATAAGTATTAGAGCACTATATTAGTATTTGTACCCTATTAAATGTATGTCGGAGCTATGTCCCTACTATTTTTTAATTTTTAGTGTGTGCCCTTAGGACACATGTTATTAAGACCCTTATCAGTACTGGTACACTTGGGATACAATTAGTACCGTGCCATCACCAAGGGCATAACCCTATTTCCAGTTTGAAGTACAAATTTTTCTTGTGCTTGAGATATGTTTTAGTTTGAAGTACATTTTTTTTCTTGTACTCGAGACATATTTCAGTATCATTATCAGAGGACCACAAGTAATCTAAATACTAATATATGTTGTTGATCGGTAACCAAAATTTCAAGTTGGTAATCAAATTGGTTAACCGTCGAGGAAATACCTGGTAGAGTAGTCAGTCCCAATATAAAATAACTAGACCTACCCATGATAGGGTATGGCTGCTTCTAGTATATGTAGTGCTGGGCTTCTAGTATTTGTAGTGTTGTGGTAAGTTTTTTGTTGATCAGGTAGTAGGTTGCCAAATCTGTTAGTTGGCCAGTGGTGGTTTGTTTTTTGAATCTCTGTGAAACTGATATAAGCTTACACTTGACCCCCCAAAAAAATAATAATACGGAGTAATAAAAATACTAGTTTTGCACTTTCAAAAATATCCGCAAATCATCTCCAAATACTAGTTTTAAACTTATTCTTTAAGAATGATTTGAGAGATTTTTTTGGGACTCAAATTATTTTTTAATAATAAAATACACTTTCAAAAATATCCTCAAATTATCTCCAAATACTAGTCTTAAACTGATATATTTTATTATTTTTTCATAATAAAATCTACATTCTGCTCATTGACTAACGAATTTCGATTAAAGATCTTGGCACTGAGCTTTTCTCAAGATGCATTTTATTGGGTGGTTGTTTTGGGAGAATATCTCGACCCATCCTTGACTTTTATATCGATCCTCTGTCTCTCACACAATATATATATGTAAGAATAAAAAGAAAAAAAAATTCATTTGCTAGTGGCATGAATTTAACGTTCAACGGAAAACCAGTGTGCGCATTGGGCATTACTCCCGACCTCCGTCTAGTTGAAGGAGATATCCATTCTAAGCGTATTGGTTAGCGGTTTTGCGTGTATTTTTTTTTGGGATTTTTTTATCAGTTCTAAATCTTTTTTTCCTGTCTAGTTTCATGAGAAAAAAAAATTGTTTTAATAAATTATATTTGAAAATATATAGTGAGTATTCACCAAATATACAAATACAACGTATCAAAAAAAAATATATTATGATAAAACCTATTAGAAATTTGTTATCGAGCTCCTTTTTATTTTTCAGGCTGATACCATAATATTCCCAGCATGGTAAAAAATAAAGATACCATAATATTCTATAACGAATTAAACTCCACATGTTTGAGTTAAGTTGCTTGATTTAACATATGGAAATTCTTATCCATAGATCAAACTCTATCAATTAAACTCACATGTAAAAAAAATATAATATTATCCTTTATTTTTCAAATTTATATACCTTTACCTCATGTAACATGGCACCTCCATGGCTTTGTTAATAAGTAGGGCCCAATTAGCAGAAAAACGTAAATGTGAAGAAGCAAGAACCTACCATTTATATCGTGTTGAAAAATATTGGGTCAGAGAGAGAGAGGCTACTGAAGTTGATTAATAAGCTTCAAGACTTAAAATTTAACAGTTTTTTGGGCTTAACACTTAAGTCCGTAATTTTTTTTACTATAATTCACTAACATATTTTTTAGACGCTAAGCTGAATCACCCTTAATGTATACTCAATTTTCAATAATGTATATAATAAATTTTGTAATGTATAAATCATATTTTATATTTTTATTTTTGGATAAAATTATAATTTGTAGATTGAATTTGATAATGTACACACAATTTTTTGCAATATACACATCTTTAATTTTTGTACACCATAACTTCTAAGGTATACATTAAGGGGTGTACGTCAAATACATGAAGGTGTTCATGTAAAATGCCATGAGAAGTTGTAGTATAAGAGCATCAGTAGTGGTGGAGTTAGAATCCAACTGAATTTGTAAGTTTACAAAATGTATAGTCTGCAATGGTGAAGAAAAAGGAACAAAATGCGTTCATGAAATGGTAGACGTTCTCTAAATTTAGAGAATGAATTCAAATTCTGCAAGGGTTCCTACGGACTTTATTAGTTCGTAGGAATTCCTACGAAGTAATAAAGTTCGTAAGAACTTAGATTTCTTGGCATATACTCATATGAAAGGCAATAAAATAAAGAAAAGGGTATGATTTAAATTGCAACGAACTTTAAAAATTCGTTGGAAAAGTTCACGAACTATAGAAGTTCGTTGCAACTTAACCCCCATTGTGGCAAACCCATTTTGACGAAAGGCATCTTCATGTAAAATAGGCAACTTTGCCTTTCATTTTCACCCACCAGTAGAGATGCTCTAAAATCCCAAAGAACGAGCTCGGGCAACATTTCAATATCTGCTACAATTTCGCTCTAGCCTAGTCCACTTATTTTGTCAATCGAAGTCTTCCTATTCAGCCCAAACAATTACGATGAAACGAGTTACGTGGTTTGTAAATGGACAATACACCAACAATATACATACATACATACATACATACATACATATATATATAAGCCCTGTTTGGTTATATAAATTGGTTCATTGTCAATTACTTAATTGTAAATGAATGGATTTGAAATGAGTTTAAATCCAATTTTACGCAATATTTGGTAATCTCAAATTGATGTTATAATTTGTGAGAAAAATAAATATAAATACCATTTTTTGGGGGTGTGGGGTGGGTTAAGGGGAGAGGAAAGGGAGGGAAAGAGATACATGAACATGCACATTATGTGGCTCCTGTCTCAAATGGATACATTTCACGTTTTTTTTGTGAAATTATTCAATTTCAAATTTTACACATGAGCTAAAATAGGGCAATTAACGAATCAATCCATTAATGAAACCAATCCAATTAATGGGTCAATTTGTAAACGGACCGGCTTATTAATGAGTCAATTTAAAATTTTGGGACAACCAAATGTGACACCCCGACTAATTAAATACCGGGTAGCTACTCCTTTATTAAATTAATTCAAAATGCCAAGTTGGTTCAGTTAATAGCATCACTGTCGAAAACATTTTAATAATTACTAACCACCTAGTATTTAAAAAGTAAGTGCCAAATTTTAAGTTAAGTCTGATTAACATGCAGTAAAAGAATAAAGAAAGAATAATACCCATACACTATAATGAAGTAATGAATAACCAACGACATAAATATAAATCTGGAGGAAAACTCCTCATAACAATCCCACAACTGAAAAATAATACTACAAGTCTGAATCCTGAATAAATACATGCCAGTAGTCTCAATAACTGAAATAAATGAAATGTCTCTAAAAGAAATGGGCGACATGCCCTACAACTGATAACTGGAGAATATCGAGTCAAGATAGATGAAGCGTCTACAAGCAAAGTCCTGTAGCTTCCAGAAACAGCTACAGCTCGTCACCTGAATGAGAATCCTAAGCATGGTGTCCTTGTGGCTGGGCACCTAAAATGGTTTTTACAAAAATAGATTTGAAAGCAAATGGGTCAGAGCCCGAAAGTGGAAATCATTTTAAAAACAGCAAGTGTTTTAATAACATTAAAACATTAAATGCAAAATACATGTTAGGACGTGCACTCACATGGAATTCTCACCTCTCGACTACATGTGCACTCCTAACTTACCGTACCCATCTATAAGACATCCATATCTAACCAAACTGTAATAAGTTCAACCCTTTACTACTCAATTCCCATATTATATTCTAACGTTATCAATTAAATAGAGGGCTTTACATAAACTCGGATTCTCAATTTGTAATATAATTCACTATCAATTAACCCGTTATGTTTCCTCAAAACTTTACCATAATTATATTCACAATATTAACATGAAAGTTCCCATTAATTAAGTGTATATTATTCCCGCCATAAATATACAATACAAGCACCCCGAGACTAAGATGCGGTGCACACATACTCTGCTATCCATCCCGGTACATCACGTACATAAGGATCACATATTCCGAATCTCTCAGGAATAGTTCTCAGATAACAACATCACAAATAATGGAGGCGAACACAGTCACATCACATGGGTCACACACATACCTGCGCTCCCACGATCAGCAGACTTATTAACATCCCAATAAGTCCTTCCCTGACCTATGTTCATCGAGGTAAACAATTTAAATCCGGGCAACACAAGGATTAGAGGGCCCTAAGCGAACGCGAACCTCCCGTGATAGCAAGTATGGTAGGTATGTCATACACATAAAATCAAGACATATACTAAGTATTCACACATCTTAGTAATCACCATAATATATTGGTGGTACACTTCTCATTTTCGTTCCGACATATAATACTACACAATTTATATGTTCGCGGTTAATATAATACATTAGGCCGTCAGTAGTTCTCGCAACGTAATAGACACTCACGTCCTACTCATATTTTCCTTTAGGTTCAAACTACACTTCTAGGTTTGACTCCTCATTATATCCCAAACATCCCAAATATATCAATCAATCATCAAGGGAAAGCTATCTCTACCTATACACAAGGTTACGGGGCACTCGGGATCAAAACAGGCTAAAAAGCCTAAACTGTCAACTCGTTCGAAGTCTCGTTCGAACGAGGCTGTTCGAACGAGAGTTCGTTCGAACGAACTGGGCTATTTAACGAGATCTCATTCGAACGAGATTATTGAACGAACTTCACCCTCGTTAGAAGTCAAAGGTCAACTCGTTAGAAGCTCGTTCGAACGAGCTCGTTCGAACGACCTGGGCAGGTCTTCTAACGAGTGGCCAGTTTCGAGCCCAGAAATCCTTATTTCGTTTTTCCCAGTTTTCTTCACTCCTAATCTCACATAAAAATATACCCAACATCATTTTAAGGTTCATAATTCGCATTAAACACTCATAGGTCATAATCAAACGTTTATATAGAGCTAACTCATCTTAAACATCATCAAATCTTCAAATCTCTTTATTTATTCCCAATTTATATGAACATGAACCCTAACATTTATACATCATAATTGAACCTACTATAATCCGTTTTTTGTTTCATCCAAGATATTATTAACATCAGAATAATCGCCTACATATAATTCTACATGCCATTCCTCATCAATATGTAAGATTCTATTTCCAACTTAATGGGTTTTTCATTAACTCCCAAGAACAAATAAGATTTTTATCAATTCCTACACATGGAAGAAACATTCTCTATAAAAACGAAATTAAATCACTTGCCTTAAGGGTAACTCTGGATTTGATGACGAATCTGATAAATGGTTCTCTCTCTCCTCTCCAGAATTCCTCCTCTCTCTCTCTCTCCAAGCTTTCTTCTCAAGGTGTTAATGGAGGTGGGGTTGGTTTTGCCAAGATATAACCTCTCCCGTAGCCCACTTCCTAAATTGGGGTTGGAAATGTCTTAGTGGGTTAATACTAAGTCAGATTTTAACTCTAATTTTCGTGGGTTTTAATTACCCAATTTCTGAAATTACCAAAATGCCCTTATAAGTTACCGGTATGGCCCAATAATGCCCCGGGACCCAAACTTAACCCCCGGCTAGTGTTTTCTGACTATTTCGACCCTTCCGGACGCATTGGCGCACTCAAAACGACCATACGGTTAATAGAACTAAAATTCACTTTTTAATTAAAATAAATATTTCCCTGACGCGACTGTCACACGCGTCTCAATAAAATTTTCCAACATGCCGTATTTCAATCTCACGACAAATTTCATACTTCAATATTCATGTATAATCATATATGCACATTATATTCAAATACCAACTCGCATCTCGCTAGTATTTTAATTCGGATTAATTTCCAATTAATACGCATTTAATTTAATTAATCCCGTAAATAAATATCACAAAATACGGGGTATTACACCAAACGGACCATACTAAATTGGTATCGTAAGGATCTAAAGTTTGAACCCTTTTTTTTTTTTTTGCATTAGATGCACTCTCCAACATAGTATTTGTTCTAATGGTAAAAAATAGCATCGTTACTTTAAGTATTTGTTGCAAGTCCTAACATGATCATTACTATATATATATATATATATATATATATATATATATATATATATATATATATATATATATATATATATATATATATATATATATATATATATATATATATATATATATAGAGAGAGAGAGAGAGAGAGAGAGAGAGAGAGAGAGAGAGAGAGAGAGAGACCTCCTCCTATAAGGCCTCCTTATGGTGCAGACTCCAATACATACCATTTTTTTAAATAGTAAAAAAATTAATTTTTTTGATGAAACTTCATGGATTTGATCTCCACGGTGAGAAAATCATCTCCAATTATTTTCATAAAAAAATTCAATAAAAAATCCGTTGACCTGAGGTGATATATGAAAAAATCGTATAAATAATATGCATTTTCCACCGTTGAAATATTGACGATCATCTCACCTACTTTTTGATTGAATTTTTTGACGAAACTTCATGGATATGATCTCAACAGACAGAAGATCATATCCATGAAGTTTAATCCAAAAATTCGATCAACAAAGTGGTTGGGTCCGACCCAACATTTCAACAGTTGGAAGTGAATATTTATATCTTTTTTTTACATATCACCTCATTTGAACGATTCTTTATTGAATTTTTTTACGAAAAAAATTGGAGCGGATCTTCTAACCATGGACATCACATCCATGAAGTTTCATTAAAAAATTCGTTTTTTTTACTATTTAAAAAAATTGTATGTACCGTGGTCTACACCATAAGGAGTCCTTACAAGACACTATATATATATATATATGCAGGCATGCTCTCCAACATACCTCAGTTTACATACCTATGAATATACCAATTTTAAAATAAAATATATTCTTGAACCGAAGTTGGTATACACGATCTACTTAGTGAGGAGATCATCTACAAAAAATTAATCAAAAAATTCAACTCGAAAGTGGGTGTGATGATAGATAAAATTTGAACGATCGAAAATGCACGTATATACCCACGTTTCATTTCATCCACTTTCGAGTTCAAGTTTTTTGATATTTTTTTTTGTAGATGACCTTCTCACTATGTAGATCATGTATACCAAATTTGGTTGAAAAATAATATTTTTTACTATTTTTTAAATGAGTAAGTTCATAGATATATTTCTAAGAGGTTTGCTGTAAATTCTGACTATATATATATATATATATATATATATATATATATATATATATATATATATATATATATATATAGAAAGTCTTCTGTAAGGACACCATATATTTTCAATATTTCTTTTAGGTCCCTGGAAATATTTTATTTACAAAAGGGCCCCTTTTATTTTTCATTTGGTCCCTAAAACTTTATTTATTAAAACCAAGTCCCTAAAGTTTCATAAAATTACATTTTCTACCCCAAAACTTATCACTTAGTTTAGGATGTGCCATAAAATCTCAGTTTGACCCATTTTACCGTTGATTCTTCAAATTTAAAAATGGGCTTTGTCATATTAAGAACTCGGAATATCATATATGTAATAATATATCATTATTAGATAGTAAGTGTGACGAAATTGAAAGAAGACAATTATATATTGGCATAAGAAAATGGGGCCATTACATCCTACCCTGCTTATAAAAAGTTTGGTCCCCAAATTTTTCTTACATTAATTTCCAAAAAGGTATGGATATCTCTCTTTTATTTCATCTTACCACTCCCATGTTTCTTCTTTAATATAATGATTCTTCCATAACACTTTGACTAGTGGAATAACCTTAGTTCGTAATATTTGATCTTTATGGTCCAAGATTTCCACTGGATGCTCAATGTATGTCAAATCTTCTCTAACTTGAAGAGGCTCGTGACTTAAGATATGTGCTGGATCAGGGATGTATTTCTTCATCATTGAAACATGAAACACATTATGAACACTCAAGAGTTCAGGGGGTAAGGCTATTCGATACGCAATAACACCTATCCTTTCAAGGATTTCAAAAGGTCCTATGTATCTTGGACTCAACTTTCCTTTCTTCCCAAATCGAATTACTCCCTTTGTCGGTGATACTCGTAAGAAAAAATAGTCTCCTCTTTGGAATTCTAACGGTCGGTGTCGATTGTCAGCATAACTCTTTTGACGGCTTTGAGCGATTTGAAGTCGATCTTGTATTAATTTCACTTTCTCTTTTGTGACCAGAATCAATTCTGGTCCTAATAATTTTCTTTCTCCAACTTCTACCCAACATGCAGGAGAATGACACCTTCTACCATAGAGTGACTCATACGGATCTTTGAATACTTTCTTGATAGCTATTATTATATGCAAATTCAACTAACGGTAAATGATTGTCCCAATTCCCCTTCAAATCAAGTACACATGCCTTAAGCATATCCTCTAAGGTTTGGATGGTTCTCTCTGATTGTCCATCTGTTTCAGGATGAAAAGCGGTGCTGAAATTCAATTTTGTTCCTATGGCTATTTGTAAGCTTTTCCAAAAGCGAGACACAAATCTGGGGTCACGATCAGAAATAATTGAAATTGGGGTTCCATGAAGTTTAATAATTTATCGTATATAAAATTTAGCTAGCTTTTCTAAGGAATGGGTAATCGTAATGGCAAGAAAATGAGCAGATTTAGTTAACCTATCAATAATTACACAAATGGAATCATTACCATTGGAACTCCTTGGTAGCCCTGTCACAAAATCCATGGTAATATGTTCCCACTTCCACTTAGGGATTGGTAAAGGTTGTAATAATCCTGATGGTTTCTGATGTTCAGCTTTTACTTGTTGACAGATTAAACACTGAGATACAAACTCTGTTATCTCCCTTTTCATGTTATTCCACCAAAACACTTCTCGGAGATCTATGTACATCTTACTATTTCCGGGATATACTGTGAATCTCGAGTAATGACCCTCCTCCAAAATCTTCCTCTTTAGTTGGGCATCACTAGGTATACAGACTCTATTTCCAAACCTTAATATATCATCCCGTATCACAAATTCAATTCTCTTCCCTTCAATAACCTCTTCTTTAATCTTCTTCAGTTGTGGGTCATTTACTTGTGCAACTTTAATTCTTTCCATCGACGTGGGTTGTATTTGTAAGTTTGCGATTATTCCTCCTTCACTATAAATACGTACATCTATTTCCATACTTCTCAAATCTTTCAATAGAGATTCCTGGCTGGTAATAAGGATGTCTAAATTTGGTGTAGACTTTCTACTCAAAGCGTCGGCAACTACATTAGCTTTCCTCGGGTGATAGTGAATATTTACATCATAATCCTTCATTAATTCTAACCACATCCTTTGTCTCATGTTCAATTCCTTCTGAGTAAAGGTATCTTTCAAACTCTTATGATCGGTATAAATCTCACAAGTCTCACCATACAAATAATGTCTCCGAATCTTAAGAGCAAAAATTACTGCTGCTAATTCTAAGTCCTGGGTTGGATAATTTTGCTCATAAGGTTTTAATTGTCTCGAGGCATAAGCTACTACTTTTTCATTTTGCATTAGCACACATCCCAAACCATTTTTAGAAGCATCACTATAAATCACAAATCCTCCTGTACCGGAAGGAATAGTCAAAATTGGGGCAGTTACTAATCGATTCTTAAGTTCTCGAAAACTATTCTCAACTTCCTCACACCATTCATATTTCACCGTCTTTTGTGTTAACCTAGAGAGAGGTTTGGCAATACTAGAAAATCCTTCAACAAATCTTCGATAATAACCTGCTAACCCTAGGAAACTACGAATCTCCGTTACATTAGTTGGTCTTGGCCAATCTAGTATAGCCTCGATCTTTTGAGGATCAACCAACACTCCTTCCTTGGATATGACATGTCCTAGAAAAGAAACACTAGGCAACCAAAATTCACACTTCTTTAATTTCTCATATAATTTCTCTTTCCTAAGGATTTGTAATACTATCTCTAAATACTTCTCGTGTTCTTCAATACCTTTGGAATAAATAAGGATGTCATCAATGAAAACAACCACACACTGATCCAGATATTTCCTAAACACTCTATTCATCATATCCATAAAATCGACTGGTGCATTAGTTAATCCAAATGGCATCACAAGAAATTCATAGTGACCATATCTAGTACGAAAAGCTGATTTCAAAATATCCTCTTCCTTAATCTTCAATTGGTGATAGCCTGACCTAAGGTCAATCTTCGAAAATACTTGTGCACCTTGCAGTTGGTCAAAAAAATCATCTATACGAGGTAAGGGATATTTATTCTTAATGGTCACCTTATTTAGTTCACGATAATCTATACATAACCTCATCGTTCCATCCTTCTTTTTAACAAATAACACTGGAGCACCCTAAGGCGATATACTAGGTCTAATAAAACCCTTGTCTAATAGATCTTGTAATTGAACTTTTAATTCCCTTAACTCTAAAGCTGCCATGCGATAAGGTGGTTTTGAGATTGGTGTGGTTCCAGGAACAAGTTCAATGGTAAATTCTACTTTTCTACTAGGAGGTAGACTGGGTAAATCATCTGGAAAAACATCTGGAAAAAGCCTAGCTATAGGAATATCTTCTAAACTAGGCTCTTTTGTTTGCAAATCAATAACACTTGTAAGGAATCATTGACATCCCTTCTTAAGAAAACTACAATCTTGCATTGTAGAGATAATACGTATAGGAGATAAGATGCTAGTTCCTTCAAAACTGAATTCTGGTTGGTTAGGAATTTAGAAAATAACTCTCTTCTCAAAACAATACACCCTAGCATGATATGATGCGAACCAATCCATCCCCAAAATGACTTCAAAATCTCTTATGTCTAAAACTATCAAATCAGCGAATAGTTCATGACTACTGACATTTATAGGGAACGACTTATATACTAATGTTCCCGTCAATAACTCACCGGAAGGAGTAGAAACGTGTATGATATGATTCAAGGATTCAGGAATATTAGGAAAGCGATTAACAAAACGCACAGACACAAATGAATGGGTAGAACCAGGATCAATTAAAACTTGAAAATGTTGTGCACATATAGAAAGTGTACCTGACACTACTGCATTAGAAGCCTTTGCATCGGAAAGATTAAAGACTCTACCTTGTCTGCCCTGATCGTTATTGTCAATAGAAGTCTTTGTTGCCTCCTTCCCTTAGTTAGGGAAATCTCGCATTTTATGCCCCTTTTGGCCACACCCAAAGAAACTCCCCATCTCCAGGTAACACGGTCGCCCTCTATGAATATTACCACAATGTTGGCATTAATCAACATTAGAGGGTTTGTTTACTAAAGGTTGCCCTATATTAGGTATAGTCCTAAAGGGTTTGTTATTGGGGTTCCTTCCTCTTTGTTCTCCAAACTTCCTCTTCCCCTCTCTAACATGATTATATTCTTCACTATCCTTCTCAGCTATTGTTGCCCTAACCACCACGTCATTATATGATGTCAACTTTAGGATGGAAATTCGTCTACGAAAATTCAACCTTAACCCACGTTCAAACTTCTTGGCTCTTAAAACATCGATTATCACCACATGAGGTGCAAAATGGGATAACTTAATAAACTTTGCCTCATATTGACTAACCGTCATATTTCCTTGAACTAGACCCATGAAGTCAGATGCTTTTTGGTCTTGCACCATTTCGGGAAAGTATCTCATAGAAGATCACTAAGAAGTCATTCGAACCTATGGGATTATTCCTTTCCCCATGCATTCTCTTAGTCATTCTCCACCAATGTTCGGCTTCACCTTCTAACATGAATGTTCCAAATAAAACTCGTTGTTCATCTGTACACTTAAGAACATCAAACATCTTTTCCATTTGCATCACCCAGTTTTCTGCTTTAGTGGGGTTAGAGTCCCTTTAAAAGACGACGAATTCAACTTCTTGAACTGTTCAATAGTATAACTACTTAGTTCAAGATTCCTTGGTGCTCCATTATTCACTTGATGCTCCACAATTCTTGCTAGACTTTTAATTGCCTTGTATGCACCTTCAAGTCCTTCCATACTCGAACCACTAGTTTCTGGAGTTGATCTTGCCTTGGTCATTTTCTACAGTCATGGCCAAACGTAAGATGTATTACACTAACCCAAGATTGCTTTTTAGAAGAGCAATGATATATAAATAATTATATGTAGGCTATAAGAAATATGGAGGGTTATCACATAAGTCGGATATTTAATCCTATAACCTATGTATGGAGACTTAAAATCGATAACGTTCGAAACTTATGTTCAGTAGTCTACGGGTTCATAACCTATGCTATGATACCACCTCTGTCACGACCCCGACCCAAAATAGTATTAGGGAAAGAGTGTCTTGACATGCCACCAAGGCAACAAATATTCCGATTTAATTGTTTCCTTAAATAAATGCAATGGAAATATTATCACATGGTTATGAATCGTAAAATATTGAAAGTAAAGGAATTACATCATCAGAGCTTTTTAAAGGAAACTTCATATATATTAAAAGTAACAACGGGTTACAACTTAAGAGAAAATTTAAACCTTATTACAAGAGAGCCAGACATGCTCTAAATAAACATTTTATAAAAAGAGCACTAAAAGATAAATTTTCAATATAGTCCATTTACGTTCCGTCCGTGAGCCTCAAAGTTTCCTGAAAAATGGTTATTTATACAACATCAGCTAAAAGCCGAATGAGGTTCAATCTTCAAACATTCCAGGGTTTTCAGAAAATAGATACCTATTCAAGTCAAAAGAAAAGGAATATGCATATATGGATAGGAACTTGCAGTAAATAGATATATATTTTGAAATGAAAGTATATATATCACAATTGGATAGCTCAGAATAAGATGAATGCAACAAATCAAATGTGATATCTTTTTATTTCAATCATATCATTTTGATGGCCAAGAACACTCTAATACCGTATTCTTCTACCGTATTATACCCCGGTAGTTGAGGGTCAATCGAACTAGTTCGTCACAATGCCTTATTTAGGGCACACCAGCGATAACCCAGCTGGGAAGGTCAGTCAGTAAAGAGGTCCCTTAGGCCGAATCATAATTTCAATATTCAATATCCTTTCCAATAATCATTTTAATCGGTATGTTTATATGGACAAATATAAACATGTCACAATTGAATCAGTCATCGGTATCACATGAATTTTGAGAATAAAAGCAGTTCACAAAATATATATAGTTTGCATAATATCATATAATCAAAATGCACAAGGAATGTCAGAGTACTCACCCAAAATGGAGGTTAAATTTACTGGTATTGAGTCTTTGATCACACGTTAATCTGATAAAGATTTAAGTACACGTTCTAAGGTTCAGCTTATACTATACTTTAATAATAACTTCCTCTTTTAAAGGATTACTGAATCCCCATTTGTTAACTTTTAAAACTCCTTGATCGTAATTGAAGAATTCAATTCATAGTCTTTCCTCATCAGTCGATTCCCAGTAGAGATGGAGGGTCACAGGGGCATCACTTAAAAACCATCTCATCTAGACAGAACATTTCCGGATTCATTCCCAGTGGACATGGAGGGTCACAGGGGCACCACTTAAATACCATCTCATCTAGACAAAACTTCACCGGACCTGACTTTGGAATTACTTAAATGGGATTCTATAATAACGAGCAATTTCTTTAAAAGGAATCATTTTTAAAAGCGTATAATTTCAAACAAGTATATAAAATTAACTTGTATTTGTTCTAAATTTTAAGTTTTGATTAGTGAATTCTTTATTGTATTTTACCAGCATAACTACTAATTAAAGCTATAAAATAATAAATTAAAACTGTAAAGATGCATTATAACATTAAGATTTCCTTAAGATGAATATCCCTAAGAACTTCTTCTTAAACTTTCTCACACTTTCTCTCACTATTTCTTTCTATAATTCTCAAGGTATTGGTGTGAGTTTCAAATGATCCCCCAAAGGCCCTATTTATAGTTTTCCAAAGATATTTAGGTGTTGACACGTGTGTGGGTGATAAGGTTTCACTTTGGTGAGTCGTTGTTCACGTGTCGTGCAACGGATCAGCCTTGCAGTCTTGGTTTACCAAACAGCGACACGTGTTTTTCCTTTTCTAGAGGATTTACATGAGTTTTATCCTTTCCTATAGAGGTGACACATGTGCAGTGGATATCTTCAAAAGAAAGCACGAGGTGAAAAGTTATTAAGGGTATAAGGGTCATTTTACACCTTAAGGGTATTTTAGTAATTTTACACCATATATTTTAAATATTTCTTTTAGGTCCCTGAAAATATTTTATTTACAAAAGGCCCCTTTTTATTTTTCATTTGGTCCCTAAAACTTTCTTTATTAAAACCAAGTCCCTAAAGTTTCATGAAATTATATTTTCTACCCCAAAACTTATCACTTAGTTTAGGATGTGCCATAAAATCTCAGTTTGACCCATTTTACCGTTGATTCTTCAAATTTAAAAATGGGCTTTGTCATATTAAGAACTCGAAATATCATATATGTAATAATATATCATTATTAGATAGTAAGTGTGACGAAATTGAAAGAAGACAATTATATATTGGCATAAGAAAATGGGGTCATTACACATATGGTATCAGAGCATCAGGTTCTAGTGTCCTTAGGAATCTGTGCGGACATACTACGCTTTCAGCGTTGCTCTCGATTTGATATAGAGCCTCAGGATTAGGACTGTTGATTTCTCTTGTGAGATTTCGTTCTCCTGCCATAGTATAAGATTATGGAAAATCTTTTGCGCACTCGTTCAAGATTTGTGTGCTGATCGAGGAAGGCGGAAGGAGGTGGGGCTTAGTTGTTGTTATGAGTTTAACCTTAGAATTAAGAGGTATATTTGGTGTGACTAGATAAAGTCGCGGTATTCGCTAGCCCTAGACTCGTGTGTGTAATTTGAGCTTCGTGGTGGTAACGATAACATTATTTAATGTATGTCTATGTGTTTTCCGCGGTAGCGGAGTTTTATTTTCCTTCATTCGCTGTAAAGGCGGGTGTTGATATTTTAAATATACATGGCTTGTGATAGTCATTTTATACCATTTTATATGTGTTATACGAGTGTGGTAATAAGGTGAGTATAATATATTATGGTATATTCGGAGCGATAACAGGCTAATGATGGCAAGACTATCGTGTCCATAGTTCCAGGGTGGAATGGGTTGTTATTGAGATGTCTCACCTAGATATAGGCTGAGTTCACCTTTATTATGTGCATAGAGGGAACTTCGATGAGCAGAGATTTCATTATCGTGATTTTAGTATGTGGCGACCTTATAGATGTGATTTAAGGTATGCAGTAATGATTGTGAGCTGTGAGTTTAAGCTCATTATTGATTGCGCAAGGACTGAGTGTAATGCGAGCGCTTAGTGGTATGGCTCCTGGATAGAGATGGGAGTTCATACCGCATTTGGTTGAAAGAGGGGATAGGATTGTCCCGGTTGCATATTCAAAAATAACGGACCTCCATGACCGACGAAGTTAAGTAGTAGTGTGTTGGAGGGGTTCCTTGTTTGGATGTCGCTTTGTGAGATGCTCCACGCATGAACCTTAACGACGTCGGGAGTGGGGAGATGTCATAGGATGCGAGGATGTTGGTTTTGTTGATAAGTCATATAGTGTGAATGAAACACTATATACTATGAGCAATGTGATGATGGTATGCTTATGGAAATGTTGTGCTATGTAAAAGCGATAAAGTTGTCCTCTCACCACAAATGGGTGGGTGAGGTTGGACTTAAAGAAATTAATTCGAGGATTATAGACAGACCTTAATGAAAAGGCAAATTTTGAGGAAGTATATTTTGGGTATGATAATCGTAACGCTTTTGCCGAGGAAGTATATTTTGGTGCGCCTTGGGCCTCTATATCTCGATGACCGACAACGCAAGGGAGTAGTGTACCAGGATGGTTCCTTATCTGGATTTCGCTCTGCGAGACGTCCCACAAATGAAACCAAGCAAATGTCGAAAGTTGAGAGAGGCCTTAGGCGCTAGGGACATACTTAGGATTATACTCGTTTTGCGTAGGTAGGATAACACATAGATCGTAGGATTAGTAGGAAGTAAGTTCAATAGTGTTGGTAGCACCGATATAGGAAGATTTTGGGTAGTTAGCCACGAGAGGATTGGTTGGTTAACCCTGAGGAGAATTGACTTTCGCGGGTTGGGAGGACCCATATGTGAGTATTACACCGAGGAAAGGAGACCCTTATTTAGAGAGAGTGTTACATGTAGAGTGTTTACAATGGTTGTGCAGATGTGCACGAGTTAGAAAGGTGTATGGTCACCTTAGTGAGTTGGTTTCATATACGGCCTGAAATAGAAGGGGCGTACTATATAAAGTTGAAGATTTTGCCGTGAGGAAGTCACGAATGGATTTGGAGTGTGTTGAATGGAACGGCATGCCCAAGATAAGAAAGGACATTGACCAGAGTGGCCGAGCGTTAGATTAATTTATTTTTGGGAAAAATTAGATATCCATGTATTGACGAGAGAACGTCTAGAATCGTGTTTGGATGTTAGAGCAACGGCTATACGCTTGTCTTTATACGTGAGGTACTAGAAATGATGGGTGCAATGTGACGCTATTGGAGTCTTTTTATGACCGCGGTAGTGGTATAGTGTATGGTTGGGAACCATTGGGTTAGTATCGTTCCCCTTGAGGTATTAGGATTTGGAGCGATTCTAGGATTAGCGATGTAGGTTGTATCTATATTACGAGGAAAAAATTCCATTATAAGGGGGAAGTATGTAACAACCCATACTCTTGGAGACAATTAAATTCCATAATTGAGTATAAATTGGAATTTGAGAAATTTCTCGAAATAGTGATTTTTAGGATTTTCAAGGATTTGATGATTGTCGATGGGTGAAATGTTTACCTTTGCGATTAAGTAAATATGTCGAGGTATTTTAATTATATGTCATCGTTGAGTAAAGTGACAAGACGTAAGGCTTTAATTAGAAAACCCGCGGTGAGATGTATTGGGTTAAAATAGGGGGTTGCGGTCAAGTACCTCGGATGGAAATTTCGACTGCACGGTGAGTCTCGGAATGGCCGAGATAGTCGAAAAAGAGTGTCCGATTGTCAAAATTGAGTTTCGGGTAATTTTAGAGCTAAAAGTAACTCGTAATTGAGTAAACGAGTCGTTTTTTGGTTTTAAGGGTTAAAACCCTTTTTCTCCCTATATAAAGAGGGAGGGGGGGAGAAAAGAGAAGGAAAAGAGAGAAGAGAGAGAGGAGGAGACAAAAAGAGGAGAAATGGAGAATTTCATCCAAACTCCGTCGGATTCAAATCGAGGTCGTCAGATTTCATCCTCCAGTCAAGTGTATACTTGCTTTATTTCATTTTGTGCATTTATTTCATATTATAGTTGGTAAACTATATGATTTTGGGTTAGAACTCTTAAAATAAATTTGGAAAAAGTTGAATATGAGTTTACATATTGATATAATGAAAACTCTTAATGATTTCTAGTGTTAAATCCATGTAAATGGACTGAAGAAAAGGATTGAAATGGGGTAAAATGATAAGTTGGGATTTTTATGGTTTTAGGGTTTAAAACTAAGGGAAATGGGTTAATACCCCAAATTAATTGATGTGTTTGTTGTAAAAGATAGATTAGATGTTTATTGAGTTGTTGGATGAGGTGAGAAAAAATAAAAATGGAGAAAAATGGAGTTTGGGATTTTGGGGAAGATGATGAATAGTAACCCCGTATCTTGTGGGGTCATTTTGGCCAGGAAAAGAATTGATTTAGATCTTGGCCAAAACACGAAAGTTATAGATCTTTTTGATAAGGTCACGTGGGCACCGACCATGTATTTTTATAAATATTCTTCGATTTGATATGATTTTTATAAGATAGTAGTTCCGGGGTTGAAATCATCAACTCGGAAATCAAATCGAAAATTGGAAAAATAAAGGTTAGAATTAATTGTGTAGATGTTTGGGATGATTTTTGGTTTAGATTAGAAACCATGAAAATGAATTTGGATCAATGGATGAAGAATTTGGAGAATGAAGTTTTTAGAATCTGGTGTGACCGGTCTACCGCGACCCTATGGTCGGTCGACCGCGTCAAGGAAAAAGAGCCTACTGGTTGGTTTCGTAGGCTTATCTGCAAACCGCGGTCGACTGGGGGTCAAGGACCGATCGACTGGCACCCTGTTTTCAGCCCAAGATTTTGGAGATTGCTATTCCTTCTCCTCTTTGAGTTTAAAGCGGGCTTTCTAAATTTGAGAATAAAAAAGGATTATGATTTAAAGAGATAACATAATTATAATCGATTGTGGATTGAGTATTTCCTATGAGATAATTAGGATAAATTGGGAATATAGATATATATTCACTTAGAGTGGAGTGTTATAATTGGAGATATCCAATATATCCTTAAATGGGATTAAGGTATGTATTATTTGTCAGAGTGAGCAAATACTTTGGGTATAATATCATGCGTATATGAATGCATGATTATGATTCTTTGAGAGAATCTTTGGGATTATTGGTCATCTCTATATGTGATTGGCAATTATGGCCATATATAAATATATGTATTCGAGGAGGAATATATATATATATATATATATATATATATATATATATATATATATATATATATATATATACTATGTGATTAAAGTATATATATAGTATGATAGAAAGAATAACCATTGCTCCTCCTTTCTTTTTTTCCAAAGATCCATCCAACTGCATTATCCATTCCTCATCCATTATGTCTAGGTGATTGGCCTGCAAATCGTCTCCCGGAATACTTTATTTATGTGTCTCAAACGTTCCCGAGGGGAAGATTACCAACATATCGGCGTACGCTTGGATTTTGATTACGCGAGGAACCACACTTCAAGTCATATTCGAAGAGGATGAGGAACCACCTAGCTGCTTTACTAATCAATATACTTCTTGCCAACAAATACTTAATAGGATCACATCTAGTTATAATATGAATTGTAAAAGACAACATATAATGTCTAAGATTTTGTGCTATAAAGACTAAGGCTAAACAATGTCTTTTTAAGCTACTATATCTCACCTATGGCCCCTATATGATTCTGCTGAGGTAGTAGACCGATCATTCTTCCCCATCAATCTCTTGTGCCAACAACGAACCTCATGGTAGATGTGAGGTATAGCTGGAACAGTATTCCTGCATGTGGGGGAACCATGATTTATTGTGAAACGAGTAGCTTCCTTATCCTAGTGAGTGAATCCTGGTGAACCTCCTCCCACTTGAATTTCGTGTTGCTTTGTAACAACTACATCAATGGATGTGTCATCTTGGCTAATCGAGGCACAAATCTCCTAAGATAGGAGACTTTACCGAGGAAACTCTTCAGCTCCTTCGTCCTTCTTAGACTTGGCATCTCCAAGATTGCTCGCTTCTTATCCTGGTCCATCTGAACCCCTTACCGATCAACCATGAAGCCTAGAAATTTCCCACTTGTTACTCCAAAGACGCACTTCAGTGGGTTCATCCTCAATTTATACTTCTTTCATCGGGGAAACACCTTCCTTAAATCGCCCAGATGGGACTCTTCCTTCCTCGATTTGATGACCAAATCATCCACATAGAATTCCACAAAATTGTGGAAGAAGTCATGGAAGTAGCCCTAGCGTTCTTAAGTCCAAACGACATTACTCTGTACATGAAATTGCCCAACGGGGTCCTAAACACCATTTTCTGTGCATCTATGGGGTCCATCTTAATCTGGTTATACCCTACATACCCATCCATGAAGATTTTCATCTTATGAACAGACGTTGCATCTATCAAGCTGTCGATGGAGGGTAGAGGGAACTCCTCTTTGGGGCAAGCTCGATTTAAATCTCTAAAGTCTACACATATCCTTATCTGGTTTTTGTCTTTCTTTCCCACCGGCACAATGCCAGACAACCAAAGCGGGTGATGTATCGGTTTGATGAATCCTTCCACTAATAACCGTTGGACTTCTTCCTTAATCTTCAAGTCTAACTCGGGTTTGTACATTCTCGTTGCTTGTTTCACCGAAATGGCTGAAGGTATTACGTTTAATTTGTGTCAGCGGACTCCCTCATCCAACCCTTCCATCTTTGTGTATTTCCATATAAAAACATCTATGAACTCCCAAATCAACCTAACCAAAGCCTCTCCTTTTTCCTTACTGAGATCTTTCTTGATAAAAATAGGCCTTGGGTCCTCCTCTTCTTTCGTCGGGTTCAACTACTCTAGTTCTTCTTCCTGCGATTTCGATTGGTCTGTCATGTATTATGGTTCCTCGGTGACTTCCTCCACAAATTCCTATACGTTGGAGTTGTCTATAACCATACATTATCCCCCCTGATCCACTAGAAAGCACTCATACATCGGGTCAGCCTCATTGTCAACTTCTTCAACCGCCCGTTCACACCATTAAAATCGATATATCACCTTTCCTTTTTCAGTGATGACCTTCTTGCACTGTCTGCTGGTAGCTGTAGATGCCTTCCTCTTCTTCTCTCTAAAATCATCATCCACTCTTTTTCTATAGAACCGGCTTAGCACGCTTTATTGTTGGACCTCATGTTCCATCGGATCCACTCTGGGAATCATTCTCTCTTTGAGATGCTTCGAGATATTTTGGGGCCGAGGGGCCATCGGGTGAACTTCTCCAGTCATCACTCTTGCACTGCTTGCAACTTATTTATTCTTCTCGTTCAAGGGCCTCATCATTTCTCTGATCGAGGGAACCTATGCTCCCTCCATTCTTTCCGTTAGGACTTAAACATCCCCCTCCAACTCTGTGTAGAATGCTGCATCTACCAAGTGGGCTTCCTCGACAGTGAAGGGCCTCTTTGTAGCCCTAATGGCCACCTCCATTCCCTTAATATTTGCCTTAGTGCATTGGTGGTACGTCAAGGGAACTAGCCCTTGGTTGTACATCTATACTCTTCCTATCAGCAGATGGTAGGAAGTTTCACTCTCTATTACGTGGAATGTGATATGGGAACTCAGATTTCCCATCACGATCCTAACGTTCACGTACCCAATGGATTTAGAAGACTAGTTGTCATATCCTAAGATCACCAAAGGCATGGGGACTAACCTTTCCTTTGGAATATTATCTGCGTGAAAAGAGTTAATTGGCACAATATTAATGGAAGCTCCCCCATCCATAAGAGTCCTTGCGAAACTAATTCCATTGACGCTGGTAGTCACATAAAATGGCTTGTTATGAGGGAATCTTATAGCCCTATATGCATCGCTGAAAGTTACTTTTGATAGAAAACTTCTTACCAACCTTGCCATGGGTCCCCTCCATCTCAGCGAAGGGACTGCGTTCTTCCTCATAATGTCAAGTATTACTTAGGTTATCTCGAACCTACTCTCCGTCGGTATCCCCACTTGGTAGAAGAACCAGGTGAACTTTGGGGATTTTGAAACTACGCAGTTCTCTAGGACTGGGTCCGCTTCCTCACCTTCAATGCTGTATACATCCTCCACGTCTTTGGCGCTTGCCTTATCATAGGCTAGTACTACATTAACCATTCCCTTTGTACAATCTTCTAGAGTTTCTTCGAACTCAACCCTCTTTGTATTTGGATTTCTTTTTTCTCTCTCTACTTCCTTATCATAGGCCCCCACCAAATTGGCCCCATGTGCTGGGAGTGGGCTATTGTTAATGTTCTTTGGAGGGATTTGCAACGTCCCTGCCTTCACATACTTATCGATGATTCTCCTTAGCGTGAAACAACTCTCTATTGGATGATGGATCTTTCGATGAATCTGGTAATATTTGGGATCTTCCCCCATTGCCGCATCGGGTTCCCCCACGGGAATGCCCTTTGGTTTGTAGATCATTCCTTCTTGGACCATTACATTGTAACAACTGACAACCTCCTCCACTGTAAAAGGCAAGGGTGGTGGGTCCTCCCTATCTCTTCCAAACTTCCTATTATTGTCTTTCTTCGGTTCCTTGCCCCTCTCTGCTCCCATGGTGTACCCTACCCTTGGGGGATGAGACCTCCCTCCAACAGGTTGTATCAGCTGCGTAAACATCATGGGCACCACCATTGGATTTAGTCGCACCACCAAGGAGATATTTCTTGCTTCTTTTAAGAATGCCAAAAAAGTCCCCTCGCACATTTCATTGAATAACTTGGATGACAGATGTACTCAGGAAACATCCCCACTGCATAGATTTGTAATAACTTGGATTCTTTGGCCTCCTCCCTTACATCGAGGGATCTTTCCCTCAACCTTAGAACGTATGCCACCACTTCTTCTATGGGTCATTACTTCTCCCTCCCTAGTTGGGTCAAAATAAACTCATCTTCCTCCAAAAAACTTCTGAACGAACAAAACATGCATCTCCTCCCATGTAGAAACACTCTTGGGAGCTAAATGAGAATACCAGGTGTATGCTTTATCGGTTAAGGATTTATAAAACTCCCTCAACCTGAGCTTCTTATTATTACAATATGCCCCCAAGTGTTCAACGAAATGCTTAATATGCTCCTTCAGTTTTCCTCCTTTCCCTGTGTATTTTTCAAAAATATGAGGAATATAGACTTTTGGATAGGGATCATCGTTGTATTCCTCGAGATAAGGTGTTCTAAAGTCTTCATAAACTGAAGATACCTCTCCCGTAGATTGCAAGGAGGTTGGCATGAGCATCATCATCTCTTTTTTCATCTCCTTCCTCATTTCCTCCATGGGTGATGCTATTGGGGAAACAACAACCGGAAACATGGGTTGAGTGACCATTGCAGCTGGAGAAATCGTCCTAATTGGAGCCGCTAATACTCCCAAGGTTCCCACTGATCGATTGACAACATAGGGCATACTTGCTGGGACTGTTCCCGTTATGCCTGCTCTTGGTGGGGCTATTGGGGTTGCCCCTGGTGTTATGAAGGAGTTGGCTTCAAATCCTCCCAACACCATTGAAGCTACCAGAGTTTGCAAAAACTTAAAAAACTTATTCATGAGGAGTGCCACCTGGGCTGGTCCCAACCCAGCATTCGTGGAAGCTTGTGTCACCCATGGAACGCCTCTCGTCGCCTGAACGGGAGGTACCTCTATTCGAGGCCCCCCATTCCTTATAGCCTCTAGTTCTCTCGCCGCTTGTTCTTCATTGTATTGAATGTCATCAAAGTTGAGCCTTCGATCAATGTTATCTTGCGACATAATCCTTGCTTAGAAGAATGCCTCCCTAGTTGTGCCGCCAAATGTAAGAGGGTAGTTTAGATAAGATGGAGGCGTAAGCCCTTTTTGAGTATAGTAATGATAAGTTAAATAACGACACTATTGATTAACCATAGGACATACAAACACTACTCAATAAAGATAGACTCAGTTTGAACTCACATATCTCTCATGTATAACTTAGAAGGTACTAATGATGAACTTAGAAGTAACTTAGCTAAACGGAGATAGAAGTAAGCACCCTAGATACACCTTGGAAGGCAGCTAAAACGCACAAACCACCATCCAGAATCTCTGTCCAGTATTAAAAGCTTCGTAATAAATGATAATGGTGGGTGAGTAAACTCTCTAGTTTGTAATAACTCTCTAGTAATCACTTCTGAACTCTCAAAAAAGATCATCCTCTCCTCAGAGGTGGTTGGGGTCCTTAAATATCCTCCCACACCACCCCCTAGGCAGCTCCGCCATTAATGCATGTGAAAGACATCCCTCATACTTTATGTCACAAACATTAAATACCTGATGCACTAGTTGTCTCCACGTCATAAACATTAAATGCCAACTCATGCCTTTTGCCTAACCATCGTGTGTTAGGGGGCTGTTGTCCCAGAGGTGGCTCACGAACTGTCTGACACCCCCAAATACCACAGTGGTTTACTCAAGTGCAGGTCTGATATTGCCTAGCTAGTTAGTGACATCAGATAAAGTGGATTTGACATTAAGTAGAGGGTTGTTTAACTCACAACTCAACGTTCGATGGAACTCAAGGTTTCTCCCCCCGATGTTCCATGATCAGGGTCCTTCAATGTTTTACCAGGTGTATCTAAGATGGTCAAGACAATCCCCAACGGTGCCTCACTTCTCAATCCTCCAAACCAAGTCCCTCTAAGGTTCCCACGGCGAGGTCATTCGATAGAGCATGAAATCTCTCCCAGGCCCTACCAAGCCTGGTCTCTCGCGAGTACCATTTGATGTCACACTAAGACTCATTATTATTCTCGTTACATCATTTCAACCATTATAGCCCATAGTCAGTAAAAACAAAAGGTAAAATATGGCTAAGTTAATCAACAAGACTAAAGGACGAGCTCTCTCGATCATCTTTTTTGCCGGAAGGTCGCTCTGGGCTGCCACGCTGGGTTGCCTTAATACTAAACACTATTGTAAATGGGTGATTATCTCTAATTCCAATATTACCTTCAAGCCCCCTCTACACATAAAAATGTTAACATATATTATCAGATCAGGAGAGAAATTATACGCCCTAGCATGTTTAGTGTTAGAAATGCAATTATGAACACACTTCCGCTGACATGTCCAGCAAAAACTTTGTGTGAAATGATGAAGTATGAAACTTATGATAAGGTCTAATTATCAAAACTATTAGAATATGTTGACAAGGTATAACTTATATTAAAATTTTATATTATTTCCTTACTCTTGTATTAACATTTGGACTAATGTAAAAACATATAAATGCAGAAAATGACGTTCGACAGTGAAATTCCATCATACATGTCAGAAAGTCCATGTCTTGATAAACATTATGCCATTGATTCTCGTGTAGATATTTCCCTTCACCTGTGTGGTTTTCAATAGGTGGTAAGAATCCTTCGAAAGCTCAAGCCTTGTGTTTGTCAAAAAACATATCATCTTAAAATAAGAGAGCTCGAACAAGGTTGAGCAAGTAAAAAAAGATGACTTATGGGACACTCTCATGAAAGAGTTTATTATTTTTTCCAACTATAAGGAGTGGTACATGAAAGGCATTGGTATTCAATTAAACACGTTTAGAATTAACCTTCGTTCAGCTTATTTTAAGGGATTGGACTCTGATAGGATGAAGGTCCTGAAGGATCGAATACTAAAAAATGATTATTTCCTTCCATTAGTGGAATGAATTGGTCTTGTACGAAGCATCTGAGGTGAAATTGAAACAAAGACACCAAAGCCGGGTGAATAGGGCTAAAAAGTCTTACGTTCATTGTCTTGGTCGAATGTCACAAGCTGAGAAAATAAAGGAGATGGTACCTACACTTTCTTATTTTAATGTGGATATATATAATATGTCTTGCTTAAATAGGTCACAAAAAAAAAATTTGTCGGTGCTTAAACATAAACTAATGTTGATCATTTGGAAGTGTATATCGAAACTCATAAAACTGGGGAGGTTCACCCAAAGGTAGCTGATGATATAGTTACTTTCAAAACCTCAGTTGTGATAATAAAATTCATTCATTTTTAGTTGTTAAATCATTTTAATCGATTCATCAATAATTTTGTAGCAAAAAGTGAGTGAGCTGAGAAGTAGCCAAGGTTCTTTAAGGCAAACCAGTCGAGATACTAATGCACTAATTTCCTTTAAAGGAAAAGACACCAGAGTGCTTGTGGTGTTGGATCCGTGTCCAAAAGTAAACTTAAGTTCATTTCTACTACAATATCACAGTTGAATAGATAAAAGACACGGGAAGAAAAACATGATGAAGATATGTATTTTATCAAATCATCCATTACCATTATTGTAAAGTGATTTTAAATTGAATGGACTCAATCTACTAAATCCAACCAACCGATTTTCACCATAACAATTTGAACGCGATTTTTATGTTACACCACATCCAAGTCATCATGATTATACTATTTTCCCACATCCAAGTTCTCATGATTACACTTTTGTCTCACATCTAAGTCCCCACGATTAAACTCCCGTCCCATATCCAAGTTTTAACAGTTACACTCCTGTCTCGCATCTATGTTCTCACGATTACATGCATATCCTTCCATCAGTTGATCCAAACATTGGAGATTCAACTGAGCCAAACTTTGGAAGGAATATTGCAAGTTGCCCATATGTAAATTCAATATATTTTTCATGTTAAAGGAAGATTGCAAGTTGGCAAGTTGTTACTCTAGGTACTACCATAACGGTTGTACATGGCCATCAATAATTCATATTTTAATGTAGAGCTGGGAGAAGAGAATCATTCGTTGCATCAAAAAAATTAAGGGGTGGTCACTATTAAGGCTACTGAGAAAGTTTCAGTGGTTTTGCCCATGCTCTGTCTTTGCGTAAGGCGATCCAGAGTATTTTATTTTGAAAATTTTGAAAAAATTACCAAACTGAAAAACTAGTACTATTTGGAACTATTTTTTGTGTTTTGTACTCTATTTTGATTGTATGTTTCCATAAACATACTACTGTTTTGAATGAAATTACTATCTTTTTAGGATGAATTACTAACCTTTTGATTTTGATTAATTCAACTCTATTTATCAGTCTCCAATACTAATATAATTGGTCTACTAGATTTAATATGGTAGTTATAATCGGTCTTCTTGATTTGGTGTAATGTGAACATGGTTAAACTTGAATTGATGTTTGGACAATTATGCGTGTTGTTTTGTAATATTGAATTAAAATATTTACATGATTTAGTGTATTATGATCATGATTGATATGTACGATTGTTTGTGAAACCTATGTGCCTATCATTGTTTTTACTGTTACATATGTGCTATAAATCAAATTTTTGTATGATTGGAGATTATTAAAAACTCAACTCTGATGGTCTCCATTGGTTTAACACCCCTCATACATGCCTTCTTCCTCTTTCTCACCATCACTACTTCCCCCTCACGTCCTACAGATTCAAAAACTATTAACCATCTTGGGCATATGATTAATAATAAAAGCATTGAAGGTATTCTCCTCTTCAAGGACTTTTCTAGTGTCATGCTCCTTCAAGACCATCACTACATTTCTTTTTCTATTGTCATTCTCCTCTTCAGGTATTCTTCTAAATATCTTCCTTATTGTTGTTTAGTTCTTCATGATGAACATTCCTTTACTTTTATTTTTTGAGCAAAGTTATTTAGATTGAAAAATAACCACTTTGATCGAGCTTGGATATTAATGACGGGCATGGTAAACTAAACAATACACTTCCATTAGAAAACATATCATGAATGACTCTTAAATCAGAATGAAATAAAATCCACAAAATAGTGTTGATTCCTTGCATTTTTAGGAGTATGGCTACACAGACTCATATATTAGTTGATTATGTATGCAAAAAATACCTATAGACACATATTAAAACTTCTTGGCTAGAGCATATTAGTAACTAGTAGTGTACACATTTTGCATACACCATTGCTTGGCTTGTCCCGACATTATACATAATTAGAGTATTGATGAGGACCATGTGATTACATAACCTTGTTCATATTGACACTACTAGTTCCTCCCATTATGTAATTATGAGAAAATAATGTAAACCGATTATGTCACGATTTGGCATCATATCTTAATAGGGTGTTTATATGATTTTGGATATAAAATGGTACCAAGTTTGGTCACATCGTAACATTTTGCTTACATTATAGAGCATAATATAATACCAAAAAATATGGTATTTAAGTGCCTCACATTCTTCTGATGTCCCCTCACCTCAACATGAATTCATCAACATGTTTGTATCATCATGAACTTTATCAACATGAATTTTTATCTAAAGTCAATTTTCTCCAATATACCTCAGTTTTGAACTCTATCAGCATGAATTATATTTTAAAAGCATGTTTGTATCATCGTGAAATATATCAACATGTCTAGAAAAAGGGTCATTTTGAAGGTTTTCACATGTTATTGCAATTAATCATCTCCAATATTATATCTATAGATCTCCATAATAGATTAAAAATTACCTTTAAAGAAAAAAAAAATCCAATTGCAGTCTATTGTGGCATGGAATGCAATGTTTTTCTTAAACAACATTAAATTGATTTCATCTCTTATGGATTCCTTGCTGAATATTCGTACATGAATCAAAATGATAGTATATAAATATTTCTTTATTACAAATTACAAATAGGGAGTCGAAATGAATCTATGGATCATCTTTTGGGGAGTAGTGAGACTGCAAGCTTTGTTTTAAATCATTTTAATGACCATTATGGCATATATAGAACTAACACTTTAGTTAGATGTAGGTTTATTTTTTGGTGGACTCCTGCTAACTTATGTTTTATGAGGAAATATATGATAATTTTACCTACTTTTATATTTTGGTGCATTTGGAAACATAGGAACAAATTTAGATATGATAGGATAAATATTCAATGCTCCATGATTAGTTTTTGTGGTTAATTTCATGAGGCAACTAATATTATTTTACGTATTTATTGCAATAAGAAACATGCAATTCATAACCATGTTTCATCGAATTTCTTGAAAATATTCATTTGACTTAGATCTTCATATATGGAATTAAACTGTGTTTATTTTGAATTACACATTTGTCTTAAAATATTATGATGCCAACAATTATGAATCCAATTATATTTGATTGTTTTTAGCTATACACTTGGCATACTCGGCATACATAGTATTTAAAGATATAAATCCAGGTGTTTACACTTCATGACAAGAAACACAAGCACAAGTCAATGGATATTGAGGATCGAAATATAAAAAAATTTAGTCCATTGAACTTGCCCATTAGACGTACTCTGAATAAATGAGAGAAGATGTTACCACATCAATACCCCCACGCTTGATATACACAGACTTCATGAAATGTATCCACCATGTGGTGACCCCTAGTTTAGGTTTACAATGATTTGGTACATGTTCATTGCATTTCATCTTATCAAAATGTTGTGTCGTTAGTTTTTATTTTATGTTTATTTTGTACTTGCTCCCAAGAAGGTTTTACTTGATGCTCAATTAAGTTTAAACAAGTTTTTTGTGTACCAAATATTTGGAATGTCGTAAATATAAATGAAATGTTGTCAAATTTGTTTAGACTTATTACATGTTCTGATATTTCATCTACTTCTTAATTTTAGTTTACTTTTTTTATTCTACTTTATTCATTTCATCATTTTGTTAAAATATAATGATATTTGTAACAAATCTTATCACATTTAACAAATTCAACTTTTGGAACTGGTAGTAGAGGTCACAAATTCGTCACTATAGCCAATTTTTTAACCACTGTGAGCAGTTACAAGTATTATATTTGTAACTGCTGACAGCAGTTATAAATATCAGATTCATAACTAATGAAACCAATTACAAATATTAGGTACGTAACTGTTGACACCAGTTACAAATTGGGGTTACCATGCCATAACCCCCACGGGGGTGATAAAAAATTATGATTGATGTTAGGAGTGACAATCATCCTTTTATGACTCCCTAAATACTGATGGCAAAGAGAAGATACAAAGGCTATTCCTAACTGTTAATGGCAGTTACAAATCTCCTTTTTTGTTGTAGTGTTTGTGTACGTAGTTTGTTAAATAAACATCATTTTGTGTTTATTTACTCAACTTAGAAATTAATATGTTGTGTATTGTATCTATTTACTCAAAAAATGTCTCGTACGTATCTTAGAGTGTATCAAATGATATTGGCATCCTAAAAACAGAGGAAAGACATAGTCTCAATATGTTTTTCATCCGTTCCTTTCCAATTAGACATTTAATTTAACCATCGAAAAGTGCACTATGAGAGTTACATGTAATACATTTAATACTTTTGTTTCATCTTTACTAGGACCTAATTACTAACATTTTAACGCTTTTGTTTTTTGTTATTGCTTCTTTTGCATGATGATTCAAGAATATCATATAACGTCCAATTGTACGGTGAAAATTGAACTCGGGTAATAACAAAATATTTAGTTTATAGTGGAAATTATATGATATATAGTTTCGATTTATCAAACATTAGCTAAAACAGGGTTCAGCCATGTCTATATTAACTGATCTTGACATTTATGTTTAGTAAGACCTATGAAATTGAATCTTCCTATGTATTACATAACTAAAATATAAGTCCTATTGCCATTGTATGCTTTAAAATTCTCATCCTATACTTATTCAATGATAAATGATAATCATTATTTCTAACGTATATCCAAAATAGCAATTAAAATTTATTCAATTTTGTAAATAAGTTTCTAATTCATATATGTTTATATATTATAGCTACAAATGGACTTAAATTAGTAATCATTTGTAATACCCCGAGATTTTTGGGACAATATTTTATTTTGGGAGAAATAAATATTATTTTAATTGCAGATTAATTAAATTGGCATTTGAGGTCAAAATTTGAAGATGTTAGAAAGTGATTTGAATGATGATTCTGAGGGTGCGGTTGTTTCAGAAGGGTCGAGATAGTCGAAATGAATGTACTTGGGTCTTATTTGGGTTCCGAAATATTTTAAGTCCGTTTGGCTCGAATTAGAATGACCGGGTCATTTAATGTGTGTATTATCATTTAAAGTTGTGTATTTTGGACTTGTGGATTATTAAGCCTATAGGATTTGATGCGATGGATGCAAGTCAATCGAAGAATAGTATAAAAAGGAACCTCCGTATGGTTGAGTGTAGTGAGGTGCATAAGCAATTTCTAGCCACCTTTAAGTTGAAGGGTGGAGCTCTCCAGTGGTGGGAGTCTGTCACCACATCTGAATAGAGAGATACATTGCCTATAACAGATTTTACGGAACTCTTTTACCTAAGGTATTTTCCTTCCCCGATTCAGAAGAAATTGAGGAGGAAATTGATGGATGTGTTTCAAGGTAATAGTACGGTGGCCGAGTATGAAGAAGAATTTACTCGATTGGAAAATTTAGTACCTGATGAGGTAAATACAAAAGAGAATTGAATATCGAAGTTTATGTGAGGTTTAAATGGGAAAATTCGGTAACATTTGTGAGGGAACCCAGCGTTAGTGACTTTTGCCCAGGTAGTGAATGCGACACTGTTAAAGTGTAATGAATATCGTCTTCGTTCGGAAGGCGGTAAGAAATTTAGAGATTCGGGTTAATCAAATAGGTCTGGTGAAGGAAATACCAGTAATGCCAGAGGGTATGAGCAGGATTTTTGAGGGTCGCACCGACATTATGTTCCTTAAGGTGAGCAGAGAGGATTTGCGGGTAGATGTTTATTTTGCGGAGAAATAGGTCATAGAAAGAGAGATTGTCCTAAAAGAGTTAAAGGACCATGTTTTGAGGAAGTTTTGGAGGTTCAACCCTTACAGCAGATTCAAGGTCATTTTAGGCCAGGGGACTTTGTGTGAGAACCCATTGATGAGGAGATGAAATCAGACTAGAGATGTATGATGTAAGTTATTTCCTTTGTGAATAGGATTATGCTATATGAGACTTTGGGAATATCGTATGTAAGATTGAGATAAGTGGCTAGTGCTATAACCTTATTATGTGTGGAATGACCGGAAGGCAGTATTCAACAAGTAAGGCTCTAATATGATTATCTTTTGAGAGAATAGATTATTTTGTAATGAGCTCATAGAGAGCTATAACTTTGTTATGAATGTAAGAATTGTTGTAATGTGTTGAGTAGTAATGATAAAGCTACTTCTTTTTATAGTCGTGTTAGACTTATATAATTATTGTATTCCAGTTATGGAAGAGACTAGTGAATGGCAATATATTAATATGATGTAAGAGATTATGACTAGAATGATTCGGACTTTAATAGATTATTGTTGAGTTAGAGATTCTAGCTCATCTTTATGTTAATTTTGAGAACTATATATTATTATGAGTATGATAATTGTTAAAACCTTTTGCCTTGAGCATAAGGTATTTTAATTGAATGTCGAAAGACATAAACCGTTTTTTTTAAAACAAACTGTTTTCAAAATAAACTTTTATAGGCCTTTGGGCCATATCAAAAATGATTTACACAAAAATATTTTAAACTCTTGTCCCGATCTAACAAACTCTCAATCCCCGACGTCGCTACACATTAGTGTATTGGGAGGGTTCCTTGTTTGAATTTCGCTTGCGAGACCTCCCCCGCATGAAAGTAGCGAATGTCAGGAATTGAGAGGAGTTAAATCGTTGGACCTTTGAAAATTGTTATATTATTAGTATGTTAGTATTATTTAATATATTTTTAGAGTTATTGTACTATTTAAGGCAAGGGAAGCCTAATTTTTTTTATTTGAGTAGAGCTCAAATTAAGGGTGTGTGGGCGCCCTAGTTGTTATAATTGGTTTTATAAAATAAAATATTTCGTCGTGGGAAATGGGTGGATTGGGTATAGTGTTAGCGAGGTTAAGTGTAGTAGAAACTAGTTGAGCTTTGGAGTATTAGGCTTAGCGTAATTTCAAGGGCGAAATTCATGTAAGTGGGGAAGTCTGTAATACCCCGAGATTTTTGGGACAATAATTTATTTATTTTGGGAGAAATAAATCTTATTTTAATTGCAGATTAATTAAATTGGCATTTGAGGTCAAAATTTGAAGATATTAGAAAGTGATTTGAATGATGATTCTTAGGGTGTGATTGTTTCTGGAAGGGTCGAGATTGTCGAAATTATTGTACTTGGGTCTTAATTGGGTTTCGAAATATTTTAAGTCCATTTGGCTCAAATTAGAGTGATCGGGTCATTTAAAGTGTTTATTATCATTTAAAGTTGTGTATTTTGGATTTGAGGCTTATTAAGCCTATGGGAGAAGTATTCCTCATTTAGAAAGAAAGAGAAAGAAAGAGAAGAAGAAAAGAAGAGAGAAAAGAGAAGAAAATCTTGGGAATTTATGCAAATCTGAGATTTCGAGGGTGAATCAGACAATACAACTTTGTAGAAAGTGATTCAAATTGCTAAATAATTCTTGTGCATATTTTATTTCATGATTGGTGGATAAATTCATGGATTTTAGGTTATTATGTCAAAAACTTAGATTTTTGGTAAATCTTATATTTGATAGGTACATAATGAATTTGAGGTTGAAAATTAGTTGGGTTGAGTTATATAATGAATTTTGATGTTATATATATGTTTGGGTGGAAGAGAAATGGTTGGAAGATGATAAAAATGAATTTTGGATTTTGGGGAAGATGATGAATAGTAACTCCATAGCTTGCGGGGTCAACTCAGTTAGGAATCGAATTGATTCAGCTCTTGGTCAAAACATTAAAGTTGTAGATCTTTTCTATAGGTCGCGTGGGCACTGACCGCGTATTTTTCTAATTTTTCTTTCATTTGTTATGATTTTTCTAATATAGCAGTTCCGAGGTTGAAATCATCAACTCAAAAATCAAACCGGAATATGGAGAAATAAAGGCTAGAATTCATTTTGTTGAAGTTTCTGATGATTTTAGTATAGATTAGAAACCATGAAAATGAATTTGGATTGTTGGATGGAAAATTTGGAGAATTAGTTTTCGAGGATTTGGTGTGACCGGTCGACCGCGCCTCCAAAATGAGACACATTGTCTTCGATCTGAGGCATATTTGCGAACCGCGGTCGACCGCGGTTGGGGCACTGGTCGACCGGGCCTCTGTTTTGGGTTGAAGTGTGGGTCTTTAAGTTCATCCCCTTTCCTTTGGGTTTATATTTATGGACCTTCCGAATTATTGTATAAAAGAGGATTAAGTGATTATAAGGGGACAATTGACTTTATAAGTGTTAGATGATATTTGGGGCTAATTAATAAATGAAATTGATGGTGGGATATATCTCTCTCTCATTAAGTAAATGAGAGAAAAATTAATAAATGATTGAATAAAAACGTTGGGGGTTTTAGTGATTGATTTCGAGAGAGTGAGAATTTAAATGATTGTATCAATTTGGTGGAAAATCCTCTGAGTGTCGAGGTTAATATGTGAGGAATGATAATTGATGATCGATGCGCATACGGATATAGAAAATATCTTCAACATAAATTAAATTGAGAGATGATTCATACAAATAGAAGTGAGGTGTGAATTTCAAGTGAGAAATAGTATAGTGTAAACAAAGCGGGGAAGTTATGTGAGTTGTTGACGAATAGTATATCGAGAGTAAAATATACTAATAAATGATATTATTTCATTTACGCCTAAGAGCGTAATAAGAGTATGTAAATAATGTGATATATATACCTTTTGTGATGGTATACATTTATATGATGTGATTATGTATGTATATCTTATATATATGATATATATATAACTGAAGCATACCCCCTCTATGCTATCATGGTAAGTTGCGCAATGTGGGTGATGCACCTGGCTTGAGGAGCAGGGCACATATAGTCCCCAGGTCATAGCGTCCATTATTATTGTGTGATTGTTTTTATTAGGGGTTAGACGTGGTGGGTATGTTTCGTTTCATTTTCGGGTAGGAACTATGACCGCTTCCCGTACATTGTGATATGGTTTTTACCAAGGCGGTGTGAGATTCCGACCATTGGTATCCAGGATGATATGTGAGTGATTCCCCAGTAGATGATAGCATTGAGAACCCGCATCCTCGAGTTATAGCTTGTAGGGATGGTTATTATTATACTTGTGTGAATAGTATATTAATTGTATATGATTATGTGATATCATATTTGTCTCTTGAGTAAAGAGACATAAGAAGATTGCTTGAATCTCATTCCGGGAGATTTTAACTGAACTTAAATTTTGATGAATAAATTATGAGAAATGAAGAGTAGATAATTATAAGAGTATATTTATAGTACTTTGGGTATCGAGGGCATAGTGGACCTTGTTTTGATTTCGCTTACGAGACGTCCCACGCACGAAACGCAGTGCAATGTTGGGAGTGAGGAGAAGTTAGTCCTTAGTGATAATATTTATATATTAGTATAGCTCGACAATCGAAAGTGCCAAGGAGTAGTGTATCGGGGGGTTCCTTTTTTGGATTTCACTTATGAGACGTCCCACACACGAAACGCCGTGCACTATTGAGAATTGAGATTAATTAATTAATTACATTAAATAAGAATTTGTGTTATACGCATCATGCATTGAGGGAATAATTAATCTTGATAATCAACACTGCCAAAGAGTAGTGTATCGGGGGGTTTCCTTGTTTGGATTTCGCTTGCGAGACGTCCCACGCACGAACCGCAGTGCAGTATTGAGAATTGGGAGAAGTTTAGTCCTTAGCACTTAGATGCTAATATATATATATGTCAATAATTATAATATGAGAAATTCGAGTAAAAGAGAATGTTTTTGTATAGTGTATATGTTTAGTAAGTTGATGAAGACTTGAGATTGGAAATAGTAGATGTTGAGAAATAATTTAGATGGATTTTAAATGAGTATAAATTGGGAGTAAGTTTGATTACTTTGCCTAGATAGATTTGGGCAATTATTTGGAGATCATGTGCATACCTTTAGTGCGCACTTTAGATGAGAGGTGAGTTGGATTTTCTGGAGAGTGCGACTCCACTTTAATCATGTTATAATGCATTTATAATTATTATGCATTTTATGGCACTTGCTAAAAAATGTTTTCACACCTCGGGCACTAACCTATCTATATTTTCTCTTGCTATGTATATATTGTATTATTTTAGGTGTCCCTCCGCAAGGATGCCATTGAGGATATCCATCCAGTGTATTCGCGGAGCTGTGGCAGTAGCGGACTGTTGCGGTACTTTGTTATAGTCGTTATTGATCTTTCGTGTATCTAGATCAGGATTCAGTTTGTGTATCGGGTTTATACCCAGGTGTTGTAGTGTAGCACTTTTATATTTTATTTCTCAGACTAATGTATTGCCTGTGACCCGACAACATTTTCGGGTATTTTATTTCGTACATTGTGTTGTACTATTTTATTAGTCTCCTTTATATCATTTGAGCATGTGTGTGTCTCTTATCATATATAGTTGTTATGTTGTTGGTTTGTTTTAGTTTGTAAATAGAATGTTTTAAAAAAAAATTGGCACCCTCTTTTTGTAGTAATGGGTTGTCAGTCATATTTATTTTAGAATCGTCAGTAGATGCTGAGAATGATCCACTTGAGATTCCTGGTTATTTTAGTATAGGGCTGGCCACTCTTTATTATTCTAAGCGGGGTGTCACATCATTATAACTTTTATGTGTTTTAGATCCTCCTATGTAAATTCAAGAATAATTTGACAATTTTTTATCTACTTTTTGCTGGGGAAATATGACTCAGGTTAGGAGTATCACTGGAAAAAGTGGATTATAGTGTGCTTTTCTCCTGAGGGAGGGATTGGTATTAGATCTATCTCAAACTACATTAAATCTATGACTCTATAAAATCTAAGAGTACCTTATTCTCATTAAGGAGGGTGTTGATCCTTCTATCTCATGGATTATTGGTGGATGGACACATCAATATTTGGATGGATTCATGGTTAGATATAAGTACTCTTATCTCTCATGGTTTTATACATATTGTCTACTTTTAGTTTGCATTTAATTATATAATGTCTACAAGAATAAATCAACATAGAAAGTTTCTCGAGTCATATATTCTAGTAAAAATTTGAAAATATTGGGGAAAAAAGTAGAATTAAATTATCAAAGTTACGTAGGTAAGCATAAAGGAATACAAATATTTTTCTAAAATAAATTCATACTTGATTTGAGAAAGAGATATTAGACAAACAAAAAAAAGCTGTGTTTTTTGCCTCAATACCTCGCTTCGTGCTTCACGCCTCATGCATCACCTCGAGGCGTAAGTATCGAGGCTCATTGAGGCGTCAGCCTCTTATTTGGAAACTGAGGCATAAGACTCTAGGAGATTTTTCCCATCCTCACTTAGAGGTGAAATATTTCCCTCATTGTCAATATTTTGAAAGGCTTCTAAGATGTACTTTGGAGTTGTTATTATAGTTGGTTGAAATGTAAACACTTGCTCAGCTGGATACAATTTTCTATCCAACACTGTTTTAGGGATGAAAAATTAGTGGCTAATTGGTTTTGCTAACCTTGCCTCTTTTTATGGTATTTTCGTCAAGAATTTTGTACGTGTTTCTAGTTGTATATGTATTTTGTTGGCTATTTTAACTCCATACTAGTTTTAAGCCCACGCGATGCTCCAGCATTTCGTAGATTTATTTATAAAAAAATTATATACGTTTGAAAGAAATAAATTGACATAAATTATCAACTTAACTTATATGATATATATGCAAATTCTATAATGTATATTTGTTGAATTGCTTAACATTTACGTCATTCTATACATGCCATTAAATTTACTTTCAACAAAAAGAATATGGAAACTATATTTTCCCACATGCTATAAGACAAATATTTGAATTCGAGAGATTTTTTATGTAAAACTACCATAATATGGGGATATCAAAATTTTAAACTTAAAAATTAATGCAATAAGTAAATAATAAAATTTAGGTAGTAGGAGATTATTATTTGTTCAAAAAAATCGGATGGCAAATATTTCTACTAAAATCACTTTCGGTAATGTATTCTTCTAGGATAATTTATCATAACAAACACGTGGATATGAGAAATTGAGAGAATCAGGGGGGAGGAAAAAGAATTGATGTAGAATACAAAAATATTTTATTATACTGGAGTCATTAATAAAAAGTCTCAGATAGATTATAGCTTTGAACTTTGACATATATAAGTCATTAACAATTTAGCCTACATGCTCGTGAATAAAATCTAGTTATTCAATTAAAGGATTTATACACGATGCTCTGATCTTAATTCGCTCAATGCAGACAAAAAAAAAGTTGATAATAGCCATTGAACTATTTTAAATTGTGACTACAAGAGAAGGCAATACGTCAAAATTTTGTGCATAAGCCAATTTTTTCACTTACATAAATAATATGGTTAATTGAAAAATACTATTTGTTAATATATATTATGATTATAACCATGGCCATAATTTATTAGTCTGAAATTGTAATAAGACAACCAATTTATATGCACGATGCAAGGGAAAAAATAAGAAAAAGTTATAAGAAAAAACATTAAAACGTAAATAAAATAGATACAACCCATTTATGTATGACTATTTCTTCTTCACACTCTTTATGGAATCTCATCAAATAATTAATAAACTATAAGAGGGTAATTTAGATTAAATGGAGGTGTAACCCCTTCTGAGTATAGTAATGATAAGTTAACTAATCACGCCATCGCTTAACTACAGGACACGCAAACATAACTTATTGAGGATAGACTCAGTTTGAACTCACAAATCTCTCGTGTACAACTTAGAAGGTAATAATGAACTTAGAAGAAACTTCTCTTAGAGGGAGAGAGAAAATGAGCACCCTAGATACACCTTGGCAGGCAACCAAGCACCCTAACCACCCTCAATGATCTCTGTCAAGTATTAAAAGGTTCATAATAAATGACGATGGTGGGTGAGTAAACTCTCTGGTTTCTATAAAATCTCTCTCTGATGTATATTCTCTCCAGTAATAACTTCTAAACCATAAAAAATAACATCCTCTCCCCAGAGGTTGTTTGGGTCCTTAAATAGCCCCTGCACCACTCCCGAGGTAACTCAGTCATTAATAACTGTAAAAGACATCCCTTATATTTTATGCCACAAACATTAAATTCATGATGTGCTAGTTAGCTCCACGTCATAAACATTAAATGCCAAGACATGCCTTTTGCCTAATCACAGAGTGTCAGGTGGTTTTCATCACAGAGGTGGCTCACCAACTGTTTGAAAGCCCCAAATACCACGGTGGTTTAATCAAGTGTATATTTGACATTGTCTAGTTGGATAGTGACATCACCTAGAGTAGATGTGACATTAAGTAGAGGGTTATTTGGTCCACAACTCAATGCCCAATGGAACTCAAGGTTGCTCCACCCGGGGTTCCACGGTTAAGGTCTTTTGGTGTTTTACCAGGTGTATCTAAGATGGTCAGGACAAGCCCCAATGGTGACTCACATATCAATCCTCCAAACTAAGTCCCTTTAAAGTTCCCACAGGGAGGTCATTAAATAGAGCATGAAAGCTCTTCCAGGCCCTACCAAGTATGGTCTCTCGCGAGTACCGTTTGACCTCACACTAAAAATCATTATACTCGTTACATCATTACAGTCGTTGTAGCCCACAGTCAATATAAACAAAGATAAAATGTGACTAAGTAACACAACAAACTAATGTATGAGTTGCCTCGCTGCCTTAATCCCAAACACTGAGCTACCACGCTAAGCTCCCTCGCTGCCTTAGTCCCAAACACTGCCTGGTTGCCTTAATCCCAAACAGTGTTGTTAATGGGGAGATTATCTCTAATCTTTGTATTACCTTCAAGCCCCCTCTACATAAACAAAATGAAATAATTAAATGAAAATGCAGCTAATGCTTCTTTATTTATAAAAGGGAAGAGAATGCAATGTTAAGAACTAATGAAAAAACAAGCACCATATGTCACAAAATGTGATGCATAAAATAAATGAAATATTTGGAGTAACTTATGGACAAAGTGATCTTTCTTGGGTCCATTAGGTAACCTTTGAGTAAGATAGACCCAACTAAAGATTCTTATTTCACAAATATAACGCTTTTAATCATAAGGTGTGTACACACAAAATAATCATTACAACCTAAAATTGTTATTTTTTTGTTATTGTTTTAGCTGAACATATCACCTATTGTTATATTACATTAAGATCTCTTGAGACCTACAAGTCCCATTGTTCCACAAAGGCCACAACAATTAAGTCCTATCCTCTAACGTAAGATGATATAATGTTACCTACATCTCAACATTTTACATTACATCTCCCTTAGTTTCACATAAAAAACTACAACGTGAAAGGCCTACGCTATGGTTTTACATACTTATGTCCCACGCATGATTCATAAATTTTCATCCAGGTTCTAAAACACACGGGGCGTGATTGTGGCTTGGAGACCAAGCCTTAATCCTTAGAAGCCTAGGCGTGCCTTAAGCGTAAAAAGGTGTTAAAAATCGTTTAGGCCTTCTTAATATATTTTAATATTTTTTTAACCATAACAAGGCTATTAAAAGACTGAAATTGTACATATGATAAAAATATGTCTGAATATATACAAATTAAAATACTATTTGATTATTTTGGATGAGATAATGGTCCGATTTGTAAACAAAATCTTTAAAAGGCGATATCGTTTCACTAAAGCATTGTTGTTTTTAGAAAAAAGTGTGCCTTAAGTTTTTTTTCGAAAAATCTTAAGGCGGGGCGTTTATCCCAAGCCTAAAGCCTAGGCGGTGTAACAACCCAAGACTTTTGAGAATGAGAAATAAAATTTTGGGAAAATAAAAATTTGATTAAATTGGAGAATTTCAAAATTTGGGAGTTGAGGCCCAAAAATCGAGAATATTTCAAAGTATTCCGGATGATTATTTTTAGGGTACCATCGATCCCGGAAGGGTCGAAATAGTCAAAATGACTGTCATTGGGTTTTATTTCGGCTCCGGAATGTTTTTAAGTTATTTTGGCTCGAATTGGAGTAAACGAGTCATTTAAATTGTGTATTAACATTTAAAATTGGGATTTTGTTTTAAAGGATTTGGAGGCTTACGGATGAAGCCATTTCTCATTTGAGAGAAAGAGAGAAAAAGCCCTAGAGAGAGAAGAAGAGAGAAAGAAGAAGAAAAGAGGAGAGAGAGGAAGAAAGCTTGGAGAATTCCGACCAAACCGCGACATCGAGGACGCTCCAACCTCTACAAATCTGAGGCAAGTGTTTAATCTTTCTAGATAGCTATTTGTGTATTTTCATTTCATAATTTGTGGGGTAAAGAAATGGATTTTGGGTATAAATATCAAAACCTAGATTTTTGGGTTAAATCTTGAAATCAATGTTTAAATTGAGATTTAATGGCATAGAAATGGTTGGGATAAACTTTGGGTTAATTAATGGGCTTAAAATCATGATTTGATGAAGGTTTGGGGGTTAGAATGAAAAATTTAGGGTTTAGAATTCGTGGGTTTTGATGAAGAAGAAGACCCCTTCAAATTTGCAGGCCCGAATCGATTCGCCCCCTTAAGCGAATCGATTCGGTTTAGGGAAATTGGCAGGTCTGCATTGACCGAATCGATTCGGACCCAAGCCGAAACGATTCGGCCTGTGGCAGTAGCCCAGCTCTTTGGACCCAAATCGATTCGCCTTGGAGGCCGAATCAATTCGCTAGGCCGAACCGATTCGGAATAAGGACGAATCGATTCGGAAACAGGGCATTTTGAGGTATTTTCTCCATAGTGATTTGAAACCCTTTTTTGGTTGGGTTTATTGATTTGGGGCCTTATCTTATGATGAAAGAGATATGTTCTTGGAGACACATAAGTATCTTCTCACACGTTAGAATTTTGGGGACTCCTTAGGGTAATTTGGGAGAAATGTATCCACGTATGTATTTGGAGCTATGTATAGAGATTTTGGGGAAACCCTTTGGGATTGAGAATCCTAATTGTAGATTAAAAGTAGGTGTAGATGTGATGTGAGGCTAAGAACTCTTATAGAGATCTCAGACTAGGGTATTCACAAAAGTGATTGGACCATAGTCAAAATCGAGGGAAATGAGATTATTTGATAATTGAAAGAATGAGCTTGAGGCTGATAGACTATTAGTTATATGTATACCGATAGCCAAATGATTACTAGATTCTTTAATGTACTCGTAGATATAGATGATATGTGTAGTGATGGATTCCTACTCAAACTCTTGGGTGATAGCCCTAATGTTGAATATATAGGTATAGATATATACACATGGTTTTGGGAGACTATTCATCATAGGAAAATGATCGAATATGTTTCAAGTATGGAATTATATTCACATATCAAGGTAAATTTAATGTAAATGGTAGTGACGGCTTGTATATCGAGGACTATGTATACTTATAGCCAGGTGTATATATCTTATACATATGAACGAGATTTAGTTTATATATATAGATAAGGATATGTGAATATGTGTTGATATATATATATATATATATCTGTATGTATATAGATATATGGATATCTTCATATTATGGATATACATGGTATGGATATTTAAACCGTATACGATGGTTTATTATTTGATCATATGATTGGATCATATGGATTATATATATTATGCATGTAAATGATATATATACTTAATTGGTTAAGCATACCCCGCTTATGCTATCATTGCGAAGTTGCGCGCGTAGAGGGTGAGCATCCTGGCTAGAAAAGCAGGGTGTAGAAATTCCCCAGGTCATAGTCGTCCCGTGTGTTACCATATGATATATATATATATATTTATTTTGGGATGAGACGTGATGGGTATGTTTCATCTCATTGCCGGTTTGGAGCTATGACCGCTTCCCGGGACGTCGTGTGCGTGAGTTTACCACGAGTTGGGTGTTGTTTAGTCCCACCATGGTGGCCCCAATTTTGCTACGTGAGCCGGGCACTGGGAAGATGATAGCATTGATGAAGTTTACCGGCGATATATATAGCCGGGTATATTATGTGCATGGCCTTGTACATCATATGTAGTATGTACACTTGGCTATTAGATTGATGATGATATATATACGGTTAGAAATAAATACCTATGTATATATATATATTTATATATATATCCTATAGATGAAAGGATTTGGACTTTTATGAAGTACATCTTAGATGATTATGGTGTACTATATTGATGGGGGGTTGATGTATCGCACATAAGGTATTATTCGGTTACCTCATCCCAAAGATATTATTGGAGGTTCTTTTATTTTATTTTATTTGTTTTCTTTTTTTTTCTTTTCTTCTTTCTTTCTTTAGTAGTTATAGTTAGTAGTAATGGTAGTATTAACTTGTATGTTGAGGATTATGGATCTCTAGGATCGACATTGCCGAGGAGTAGTGTAACGAGGTGGTTCCTTGTTGGGATTTCGCTTTGCGAGACACCTCAAGCACGAAATGCAGTGCCATGTCGATATTTGAGAGAAGTAATTCCATAGGTGGCATCTCGGATCTCTAGTCTTGACCTTGTCAGGAGTAGTGTAACGGGGCGGTTCCTTGTATAGATTTCGCTTTGCGAGACTCCCCACGCACGAAACGTAGTACAATTTTGGGATTAGAGAGAAGTCTTGCCAATATTCCATGTGCATGTTATTAAGTATATTAATTCTTACGTTTTTAGCCTATATAGGTATATATATATATATATATATATATATATATATATATATATATATATATATATATATATATATATATATATATATATATATATATATGTATAGGGGAAATGTTTTAGGAATTATGATGATTATAATTCATAAGATTATTAATCGGAATTCATTAAGCCTTTTATGGCAAAATTGTGGTGATAATAATCTAGTAAGATTAGAAAAAGGGTGGATTCTTGGGCAAAGTTAGGAAGGCATTTCTCGTGGGTATAGGCTAGGCCTATGATAAGTTAGGTTGTCCAACTAAATTGGGGTAATTTAACTAAAATTTGAGGACGCGAATAGGTGCGCGCCTTTAGATGAGAGGTGAGTTGGGGTTCCACGAGAGTGCGGTCTCACTTTATTTATGAAATTAAGTACACCGGTATTTATTATGCACGGTTAACACACTTGCTAAATATTTTTCACATTCGGGGCTCTGACCCGTTTACCTTTCTCTCCTTCTTGTATATATATATATTACTACAGGTATCCTACCGCATGGATGCCGGATGACTTTCTATTCAGAGTCTTGGGAGCCGTGACAGGGCGGACTGTTGCGGGATGTTTCGTGTAGCCGCTTCCTATTCCTTTAAAATTCTTGGTAGGATTCATGTTGTATATCGGGTTTGTACCCAGGGGATAATTTTATACATGTTTATATTTATTCCATTTCAGTTATTATATTGGCTGTGACCCGACAGTTTATTCGGGTCTACTTTTTGTGGTACATTCGGTTGTATTTATTTGGTTCATTTTATTTCTAGCATTTCATTTGTATAGTTCTTTCTTGGATATCTCTTATTCATTAATAATTTTATAGTGTTGGGTTATTGTATGTTGCAAGTTTTAATTTATTTAACATCTCGCCTATATGATATCGGGTAGTTAGTCCTATATTATGTAGTACCGGCAGTTGATGTTGAGACTGGACCATCTGAAACTCCTGATTTAATATAGTATAGGGCTGGCCACCCGTTATTATTTTAGGCGGGGTGTTACAGATGGTATCAGAGCATCAGGTTCTAGAGTCTTTAGGATCTGTGCGAGTTATGGATTCTTCCGTTAACGTTCTTGACATAAAGCCCTATAAATAGGACTGTTGTGTTCACTGTGTTGTTTTCTTCTGTGAAGTATATTCACTTGATTGGCGTTCTGATAACAGTTGCTCTTGTTTCGTTTCAGACGTCGCCTAGATTTTTGTTGTCTAGGAAAGGATAGGATTAGAAGTACAATACCCATAGTAGATTTTGGGTACGCTGTAATCGGGGGTATTTGTTTTCCCCGATTTCATAGGAGTTATTGAGGAGATTTCTAGCAGTGGTTCGAGGTGATTTATCGGCAGTTGAGTAAGGAAGGAAATTTACTCGAATTGCGAATCTTGGTCCTAGTAAGGTAAACCCGAGGAGAGGCATGTAGTGTAGTTCTTGGGAGGTTTAGATTGAGAATCTGTTAACCTTTGTTGGGAAACCTAATGTTGGTGACTCTTACCGAGGTGAGGTGGGTGGAGTTGTCCCAATATTAGGAGTATCGCCTTCTAGGATGAGGGGGAATGCCTTTGGAAACTCAGTTTCGTTGTGTAGGACGGAGGGAGTTTTCAGCAGTTGCAATCGCACCTTGCCCTTCAATATGGTTAGGAAGGGTTCTGAGAAAGATGTTTCTCTTATGAAGAAATAGGCTTAGGGATAATGATTTGTCCTCGAAGAAGTTGAGGACCCTGAGTTGAGATTCAAGGACGATGGGAAACCATTGGGTTATGGAACTATAAGGTAGAATAACTTTATTTGGGTTTAAGTTACGCTTTGTACGATATTGGGAACGTCGCGTGTGAGGTGTGATGAGTAACTAGCTGCTACCCCATTAGGGTGTATGGAATTTTTCCTAAAGGAGGAAGTGAGCAAGTGTGGCCTTGGTATGGCGTCTTTGGAGATGATACACCTTTTTGTAACAAAATAGTAGGGAAGTTTTAGTATCCCTATGAGGGAAGAATTTATTTTTATATAACAGTGTTGATGTGATGTAGAGGAACTTCATAACTGAGAGGTTCAGAGTTTGGTAGATTCCGTGGAGCGGATAGTTTAGCTCATAGTTGTGCTAGTTTTGAGAACTAGGTATTGGCTAGAGTATTGTATTAATTGAGGCCTTGTGTTTTAAACATAAGGTGTTTGTTTGGCGTGTCGAAAGACGCGGAAAATATTTATATCGTATTATTGTATAGGCCCTCGGGAAATATCAAAAATATGGAAATCTTTTTTTATATATATAAAACCTTAACCCTGGTTCAACTAATCTCAATCCACGACCTAGCTACACAGTAGTGTATTGGGAGGGTTCCTTGTTTGGATTTCGCTTGCGAGACCTCCCCCACACGAAGGTGGCTAGCGTCAGGAATTGAGGAGAGTTCAACCAGTGGAAAATTTCAAACTTTTATATATTTAGTATATTTTTATAGATTATATTACCGAGGGTTACCTTACAATTTTGAGGCTAATGGATCCTGATTATGATTTTACGAGTGGAAACTCGGGTACGGGGTGTATGGGCGCCCTGGGTAGCTAGTTTGTTTTAAAGGCTATATGGTTCGACGTGAGAACTAGAAAGGATCGGCATAGTGATCTTGAGGATTGATGTAAGGACTAGATGATATTAATGTCCTAGGCTCATCTTAAATTTCGCGGACGAAAGTTTTGTAAGGGGGGAAGTATGTAACAACCCAAGACTTTTGAGACTGAGAAATAAAATTTTGGGAAAATAAAAATTTAATTAAATTGGAGAATTTCAAAATTTGGGAGTTGAGGCCCAAAAATCGAGAATATTTCAAAGTATTCCGGATGATATTTTTTAGGGTACCATTGATCCCGGAAGGGTCGAAATAGTCAAAATGACTGTCATTGGGTTTTATTTCGGTTCCGGAATGTTTTTAAGTTATTTTGGCTCGAATTGGAGTAAATGAGTCATTTAAATTGTGTATTAACATTTAAAATTGGGATTTTGTTTTAAAGGATTTGGAGGCTTACGGATGAAGCCATTTCTCATTTGAGAGAAAGAGAGAAAAAGCCCTAGAGAGAGAAGAAGAGATAAAGAAGAAGAAAAGAGGAGAGAGAGGAAGAAAGCTTGGAGAATTCTTGCCAAACCGCGACATCGAGGACAATCCAACCTCTACAAATCTGAGGCAAGTGTTTAATCTTGCTAAATAGCTATTTGTGTATTTTCATTTCATAATTTGTGGGGTAAAGAAATGGATTTTGGGTATAAATATCAAAACCTAGATTTTTGGGTTAAATCTTGAAATCAATGTTTAAATTGGGATTTAATGGCATAGAAATGGTTGTGATAAACTTTGGGTTGATTAATGGGCTTAAAATCATGATTTGATGAAGGTTTGGGGGTTAGAATGAAAAATTTAGGGTTTAGAATTCGTGGGTTTTGATGAAGAAGAAGACCCCTTCAAATTTGCAGGCCCGAATCGATTCGCCCCCTTAAGCGAATCGATTCGGTTTAGGGAAATTGGCAGGTCTGCATTGACCGAATCGATTCGGACCCAAGCCGAATCGATTCGGCCTGTGGCAGTAGCCCAGGTCTTTGTACCCGAATCGATTCGCCTTGGAGGCCGAATCGATTCGCTAGGCCGAACCGATTCGGAATAAGGCCGAATCGATTCGGAAACAGGGCATTTTGAGGTATTTTCTCCATAGTGATTTCAATCCCCTTTTTGGTTGGGTTTATTGATTTGGGGCCTTCTCTTATGATGAAAGAGATATGTTCTTGGAGACACATAAGGAGCTTCTCACACATTAGAATTTTGGGGACTCCTTAGGGTAATTTGGGAGAAATGTATCCATGTATGTATTTGGAGTTATGTATAGAGATTTTGGGGAAACCCTTTGGGATTGAGAATCCTAATTGTAGATTAAAAGTAGGTGTAGATGTGATGTGAGGCTAAGAACTCTTAGAGAGATCTCAGACTAGGGTATTCACAAAAGTGATTGGACCATAGTCAAAATCGAGGGAAATGAGATTATTTTATGATTGAAAGAATGAGCTTGAGGCTGATAGACTATTAGTTATATGTATACCGATAGTCAAATGATTACTAGATTCTTTAATGTACTCGGAGATATAGATGATATGTGTAGTGATGGATTCCTACGCAAACTCTTGGGTGATAGCCCTAATGTTGAATATATAGGTATAGATATATACACATGGTTTTGGGAGACTATTCATCATAGGAAAATGATCGAATATGTTTCAAGTATGGAATTATATTCACATATCAAGGTAAATTTAATGGAAATGGTAGTGACGGCTTGTATATCGAGGACTATGTATACTTATAGCCAGGTGTATATATCTTATACATATGAACGAGAATTAGTTTATATATATAGATAAGGATATGTGAATATGTGTTGATATATATATATATAAATCTGTATGTATATAGATATATGGATATCTTCATATTGTGGATATACATGGTATGGATATTTAAACCGTACACGATGGTTTATTATTTGATCATATGATTGGATCATATGGATTGTATATATTATGCATGTAAATGATATATATACTTAATTGGTTAAGCATACCCCACTCATGCTATCATTGGGAAGTTGCGCGCGTAGAGGGTGAGCATCCTGGCTAGAAAAGAAGGGTGTAGATATTCCCCAGGTCATAGTCGTCCCGTGTGTTACCATATGATATATATATATATATTTATTTTGGGATGAGACGTGATGGGTATGTTTCGTCTCATTGCCGGTTTGGAGCTATGACCGCTTCCCAGGACGTCGTGTGCGTGAGTTTACCACGAGTTGGGTGTCGTTTAGTCCCACCATGGTGGCCCCAGTTTTGCTACGTGAGCCGGGCACTGGGAAGATGATAGCATTGATGCAGTTTACCGGCGATATATATAGCCGGGTATATTATGTGCATGGCCTTGTACATCATATGTAGTATGTACACTTGGCTATTGGATTGATGATGATATATATACGGTTAGAAATAAATACCTATATATATATATATATATATATATATATATCCTATAGATGAAAGGATATGGACTTTTATGAAGTACATCTTAGATGATTATGGTGTACTAGATTGATGGGGGGTTGATGTATCGCACATAAGGTATTATTCGATTACCTCATCCCAAGGATATTATTGGAGGTTCTTTTATTTTATTTTATTTGTTTTCTTTTTTTTTTTCTTTTCTTCTTTCTTTCTTTAGTAGTTATAGTTAGTAGTAATGGTAGTATTAACTTGTATGTTGAGGATTATGGATCTCTAGGATCGACATTGCCCAGGAGTAGTGTAACGAGGTGGTTCCTTGTTTGGATTTCGCTTTGCGAGACATCTCACGCACGAAACGCAGTGCCATGTCGAGATTTGAGAGAAGTAATTCCATAGGTGGCATCTCGGATCTCTGGTCTTGACCTTGTCAGGAGTAGTGTAACGGGGCGGTTCCTTGTTTGGATTTCGCTTTGCGAGACTCCCCACGCACGAAACGTAGTACGATTTTGGGATTAGAGAGAAGTCTTGCCAATATTTCATGTGCATGTTATTAAGTATATTAATTCTTACGTTTTTAGCATATATATATATATATATATATATATATATATATATATATATATAGGTGAAATGTTTTAGGAATTATGATGATTATAATTCATAAGATTATTAATCGGAATTCATTAAGCCTTTTATGGCAAAATTGTGGTGATCATAATCTAGTAAGATTAGAAAAAGGGTGGATTCTTGGGCTAAGTTAGGAAGGCATTTCTCGTGGGTATAGGCTAGGCCTATGATAAGTTAGGTTGTCCAAATAAATTGCGGTAAGGACGCGAATAGGTGCGCGCCTTTAGATGAGAGGTGAGTTGGGGTTCCACGAGAGTGCGGTCTCACTTTATTTATGAAATTAAGTACACCGGTATTTATTATGCACGGTTAACGCACTTGCTAAATATTTTTCACATTCGGGGCTCTGACCCGTTTACCTTTCTCTCCTTCTTGTATATATATATATTACTACAGGTATCCTACCGCATGGATGCCGGATGACTTTTTATCCAGAGTCTTGGGAGCCGTGACAGGGCGGACTGTTGCGGGATGTTTCTTGTAGCCGCTTCCTATTCCTTTAAAATTCTAGGTAGGATTCATGTTGTATATCGGGTTTGTACCCAGGGGATAATTTTATACATGTTTATATTTATTCCATTTCAGTTATTGTATTGGATGTGACCCGACAGCTTATTCGGGTCTACTTTTTGTGGTACATTCGTTTGTATTTATTTGGTTCATTTTATTTCTAGCATTTCATTTGTATAGTTCTTTCCTGCATCTCTCTTATTCATTAATAATTTTATAATGTTGGGTTGTTGTATGTTGCAAGTTTTAATTTATTTAACATCTCGCCTATATGATATCGGGTAGTTAGTCCTATATTATGTAGTACCGACAGTTGATGTTGAGACTGGACCATCTGAAACTCCTGATTTAATATAGTATAGGGCTGGACACCCGTTATTATTTTAGGCGGGGTGTTGCAGACGGGTTTTTTATAACAGTGATTTTCATTAAACACTGCCACTATAGTCATTACCATAAGCCTACCAAAAGTGAGAAACAGAGTTAACTCAAGGATTGACCTCACCGACCTTGCCATTGCTTCCATTCTCGACTTCCACTTTCTCTCTCATTTCATTGTTCATTAAATTAGGTTCTTTTTCTCCATCATCCTCGGGATCTTTCTTAACCATGGATCTTTCAAAAAATTTGAATCTAGTTCGGCTTTCTTTTCAAACTCTTTAGCTTCAAGAGTAACCTCTTCTTTGGCGTTTGTACCCTAGGATTCATTGTTATTCAGCTCTTGATTCTCCATGGAAATGTCATTTTCACCATTGACGGTTTCATCCATATTTTCCTTCACATTATCTTTCTCAATTTCTGTAGCTTCTCTGAATCATGGGATCTTTTGTATTTTCAGCATCGACGTGGTTTTCAAGTTCAAAGGAGTATGTTCTTCATTGACACATGTACCCTGGTTTCATTATTTTTCTCATCTTGATTCTCAATAACATCCATTTAACCATATAGGGTTTCACATATTTCCTCCTTGGCGGTAGCATCTAATTTTTCCTTTTTGACATCCTTTTCAGTATCTTCAGTTTCTTCTTACTTTTCATACTCATTTCCCTTCTCGAGTTTTTCTTCTTCTTCCATGTCAACATTTTTCTCTTTGTTATCTTTCTTACACTTTTAGGCAGTCAAAAGAACAATGGTCGTTTGAGAAGAAAAAGGGTAAAAGAAGCGTTTGAGGAAACATTTAGTGCAATCTGATGGGAAAAACTGAGGGATAATTTATTGAAAGAGGTAAGAAACGATTTAGTATGCGAAAGATTATTATAATGAGAGAAAGAATAATTATATAACATGACGTGGACAATTTATTTGAAGAGAAGATATAACTCCTATAAAGCATTTTATAAGATATAAAATATTTGTAATTTTTCCTTCATTATTTACTCTTAGTGTTATCATCATTGCGGAATATGTCACTTAAAGCTTTTAACTTATGTACGAGCATATACTTAGACTCATGTAAAGGTGTATCATTCTCAGACAACACGATCGTAAATGTAAGTGGGAAGAGGAAACCAATGCATTATTTCCTAAACTTATGAAGCGATTATTACAATGGAGGACCACTTGATTTGATTGAAGAATTAAATTTTGATGATGTGTTAGCTCAATCTGATTTAATGTAGTTTTCTTTTATATGAGATAAAATATACTAGCAGAGTGTTGTTTAATCTCTTGGCTAAATTGTATAATTTATAATGTATCTACTGTTAACATTGAATGTGGAATAAATGATTCTATGTCGTTTGATTTGTGTTTGGGTTTATTTGTCAACCATGATTTGATTATTTGCTGCTTAATTTTTTTTACATTCTACGTTTTATTTATGATAGTTTATGTTAAACCATCATGATATGTAATATATTACATGAGAGTTGTAACACATAAAAATGATTTTTCATGACATTTTTTAAAATTATACATGATAGTTTTTGGATCATATATATCGGTCTTTAATGTTTAAAATGGAATGTCATGACCATTTTTAGATCACATGTGACAGTTTTATAGGATTATTTGGTGCTTTAATGATGATTTTAAAAAACCAGTCATATATAATACCCATCTTATATGATAGTTTTTACTTGTATCAATTATGACACCAAAACTTATATTAAAAAATTGTTATAAAAGGCTTTTTATGACAGTTTTTATTACTCATAAAAAGTTTTTTTTCTTGTAATGTCTCAGTCTGGTCTATTATTGTTCTTAAAATAAATTGGACATGAAATGAAATTTTTAGTTAATTTATTAAGAAGGCTCATTTTGATAACCAACTTGACGACATTAAGACAGTGTCAAAACATTATGCGATACCATTGATGAACAATTAGTATGGGTTTATTTTACTTTAGGGGGAATCATAGCAAAGCCGTTGTTAAAAGCATATGCAGGTGCTATATACATTTCTAATACTAACTAATCTAGTTCACAAACATGGTATGTATTATTTGTGGTAATGTTATAATTTCTTGGTGATTTGCAAAGTAAACATTCATGGCTACATGATTCCATGACTCAAATATGCTTGCACTCCACAAGATAGCACTAAATGTGTCTTAGATCTAAATTCCACTACATTTGAAGTGCAAGAAATTTTCTTTCACTCGTAAACACTCTAACAAAAAAGATAACTCTTCTTGTATTATCTAAATCAAATGTGGATATATAAAGGATGGCATAAACACACAGATTTCACCAAAGTTCTTCTACAATTATGAGCTCCAGAAAAGTTGTAAAATTTATATTCCGCAAATTCATTCATATGATAAACTAACTGATTTATTAACAAAATCATTACCTCCACTAACAATTATTGATAGTTTCATGATCGTGAGTATACGATCAATCTTGTTAAACTAGTGTCAGCTTTATCAGGGGAGTTTTAGTTATTTTGTACATTATGCACAGCATACTCTTTTTTCTTCACCTAGTTTTTTACTATGTTTTCCTATTTAGGTTTTAATGAGGAAATGTATAACCTATAACGGACACTTTTTAGGTATCTAAGTGGGAGTGTTATAATTTGGAGGGGTCATACAAGAGTGAACACAAATAATACCCTTTAAGGATAGAAGCACAACAATGCAATATTAGAATCATGAGTTGTAAATCATATAATTCTATTAGTATGACAATGTTAGAAGCATGATGTGTTAAACAAGAAGTGTGAGGTGTCGAGCAAGAAATTTAGAAGTATGTCAATGGAAAAAATCATAAGTATTAATTTTTTATCACGTATAAATGTCCTTACTTGTTTGTACTTTATAAGATGTATAAATTTCCTTACTTCTTTGCACTTTATAAGGTACAAGTGAAATAAATGAAAAAAAAATCTTAAAGAATCTGCCCTATTTTATGTTAAGTTCTATACTATGTAACAAAAATGACATAAGAACTTGTTTCTTTGGGAAAGTACAATCTTGGTGCCCGAATTCACCCCTCATTGGTTCCAAACGCACACTAAAACTGCGGATTTAAGAATCCGGGACGATTCTTAATAGATGTCGTGAATTAACAAAGTCAAAACCGTTTAAATGATATTACACGAGCTACTATGAGTCTTTGACTGACCAAAATCATCTTTGTCTTAGGAAAAATAGGATGATGATCAATTACCTTATACTAGTCTATTATTGGCAATGACATAAAACCGAAATCGATGTGGGATGCTAAATAGGTTTATCCAAAGTTAATTTGCTTCTAAACAATCTCACACTGTTTTGACATGAGAACAATATATTTAACAAGCTTACATAATTTTACCTCATTACTTTACGTATATCATATAAATATAATTAATATATTGTAAATATATATTGTGGGAAAGTAACAACAAATTAGGTCCAATTCATAACCGGCCGACCAACCCTAACAGCGCTTGGGGCATGCCCGACCCATCTTACTAATAACAAGGATTATTACCAACATTCATCATGAGGAAAACAACAAACGTGTCAACAGTTACTATCATCTCACAATGGTTACCCAAAATCTCAAACGATATATTCTGGGAATCACCACACGAGCTTATCTAAAGCCAAGGGAGTCCCTTGACTTATTCAATCACTACGGTTTACACAACTATAAATACGTCCCACGTCCTAGGGCCAAGGTGGAAGTAATTTCAAAGCATTAAGAGAAACAAATTAAAATACAGTGATCTTTTCGAGGATGTAGGAAATTTGTCAAACCACATATATTTATGTGTTGTGTGTGGCATCTCTACATTAATTCTTTCATTGCTTTCTATGATTTTTTAATTGTGATTGATTTCCACTCACAATTGGTTCTGTTTATGGGAAACGATTTTATTTCCATGAAAGAAATTTCTTTAAAGAATAGCTACAATGTATTAGGAGCCAAATAGTGCACCCCAGCCTAGAGATGTGCGCGATGATTTGGCTCTACTGAGAGTCGGGTCTAAGGTTTGTCAAAATAGTAACACAAGGTTTCGACCAAAATAATAGCCTCTAGAGGAAAGCCATGGGTAGCCTAGATCTATCTAGATCTCACTCCTGGTCGATGCCTATGAAGCAATGCTTCAATAGCAAGAAGAGGAAACCCGCCTCTAGGTTGACCAGAATTCTAGCCTTTAATGGTGACTAGAAGAAATGGAGGGAGAAATCCGCAAAAATCGTAAACATGGTGCTCGAAATCCTAACCCTTAGGTGAGTAAGACTCGCAACCGATGAAGGATCACCAGGCGTGATCAAGAATGTTCAAGGAATGGACATCATCAAGGAAGGATCCATAGAGTTAGTGAGCACCACAAATATGCTATAAGAAGTTTGGTTAGAAGGGATATGTACCAACACCCTGCTTATCAAAGGGCCATGTCAATAAAAGAGCTAGCAAGGAGATTTTTTATCACCCAAATGAAGTATCCTTTAATGAAAAGCATCGAGGAGGATGAAACTTCGAAGATGTTTCCAACCCCTGAGTTCAAAGTCTATGATGGAAAAACATACCCCACTGACCATTTTTGACATTACAGGAAGGCCATGGCTTTGTGGAGTCATAACAATGCACTATTGTGTCGTATTTTCTCTTCCAGTTTGGGCGACATTGTCTAGAAGTAGTTTGAGAGATTGCCTCATAGGTCCATCAAAAGACTCAAGGCCCTTACTGAGTCATTTACTGAACGCTTCATCACCGATATCTCTCATCCGAAGAAATTGGGTTCACTACTCAGGTTGAAAAAAAAGCCATATGAGTCTTTCCGCGAGTATGCCAAATGTTATTGGGAAGTGTTCAATGAGGTAGAAGATGGATCGAAGCAAGTTGTGCTGACATTTTCAAGCCCTTACGTCCATGTTGTATCATTCCCCCGCCAAAAGGAAGTTGATACTTTAGATGATCTCATGTCACAAATTGATAAATATGTTAAGGTGGAGGACATGGTCGACACCAATCATGTTGAGAATGTTCATGCCAAGGTAAACAAAGGTCGCAATAAGGAGAACAAACCTAAGGAGGGGAACAAGAAGAAGAATTATGCCAAGAATGGGGGGAAAATAGATTACTCTAAACCTTTTCAAGTCATCAACACAATTTTCAAGAACCAATCCACAATATTCTGGTAAGGATCAAAGATCAGCATTTCATAAACTGGCCAAAAAAGATGGGGGGAGATCCTATCAATATGAACAACACGCTCCGATGTACATTCCATAAAGAAAATGTCCACAAGACTGAAAATTATAAGGCGCTCAAATTTCATCAAGAGGAGATAGCCCAACCTGGGCATTTGAATGAATATATTGAGAAGAAATCTTACAATGTCACAGCTAATGATGATAAGAAATAAGACAATATCTTGGATGATGAGATGGGACATGAGTTGTTAATCACACATAGAGAATCCAACCTAAGAATATTTCAGGAAATGTTGTTTGGATGGAGCTCAAGAAGGTCACAACCGTGATGGAGGCCTTCTAGATAGATCGCGACAAAATCAACGCTGGTAAGCACTAGAACCCGGAGGGAATTGAGTACAACAAGCATATCATTTTCACAGAGGATGATTTAATTGGGGTAATAACCCTACACCATAATGCACTTGTAATCACACTCAGAATTATGAATTGGGATCTGGACAAGTTACTAATGGTCCAATGGATTTCTTTAGAATTGATGTACTTAAACTTGTTCCAAAAGCTGAAGCTCAAGATGACAGATGTCAAAGAGGCAACCATTCCTCTGGTCAAATTTGTAGAGAATCAAACTATGCCTTTGGAAAAAGTGATCCTGTTAGTAAGGGAAAGAAATATTTCAAAGATAATACAGTTTTTGGTGGTGGATATTGATTCACCCTACCATGCCATTCCCGATAGATGGTGGTTTCATGCCATGAGAGATGTCCCTTCCACTTACCACGAGAAACTCAAGTGTATCATAGATCGGGGTATAATGAAGATCAAATGTGATCAAGATGTTGATCGAAAATGCTACATTGCCTCCATTATACTCCATAATGAAAATAAAAATTAAATGAGGTTATTCTAGAGATAGCCCAAGATGGGCTGCTCCAGCAAAATAGCAAATCCGGCACGGTCGTCCGGGGGTGGAAAAAATAAGGCTTCACCCTACTGGCAGGATCGTTAAAAAACTACAAAAGGTTGTCTATCATAAAAGCCTATGGAAGAGGAAGTTTTTGATTGGAAAAATACTGACCGTCCTTAAAAGGGATGAACTAATTACATTCTGGAAATGAAGCTTAGACGTATTTATGTGGGAACCATATGACATGTTGGGAATTGATCATATAGTCTCCTATAACCATCTCCCCATGGATTTGACATTCAAGCCAATCATACAAAAGTTCCCTGAACTTCCCCAAAGAAGCTAAAGGTAGTAGAAAAAGAAGTAGGGAAACTTTTGGAGGCAAGGTCCATCTGAGAATTTTAATTCTCGAAGTAGCTCTCGAACCCGGTTGTGGTCTGTAGCCCGGTTGTGCCCTAAGGATATTTTCCCTATCTAAGATAAACCAGTTGGTCAATGCCACAGTAGCCCGTAAACGGACAAATTTTATAAATGCTTACCCAGGGTACCACCAAATTCCTCTGTTTGGTCCCGACCAAGACAAAACTTCATTCATAATGTTATTTGGTATGTATTATTAAAAGGTCATGTCGTTCTTCCTCAAGAATGTTAGAGATAATATCAGAGGCTGGTCACGAAGATATTCCAACACCATATACAAGAGATAACAGAGGTATATATTGATGACATGATCGTCAAAAGAAGGAATAAGATGGACCATCTCCTATAGAGAAACTACTTTACTCATAGGTGATCTCTTTATGAAAGTTGAAGCAATATTTTGAAGCCCACTCCATTACTAAGAGTACTTCTTCCCCCCTTAAAGTTGTCCTTATAAAAGCTAGCCTTTTAGGATGAATGTCGAACTGGTTGGTTGATCTTAGGAGGTTTGACTTCACTTTCAACCAAGGATGACAATCAAAGGGCGGATCCTAGCCAATTCTATTACATGATTTTACTAGAGATGTTCCTACAGACAAGTAATTGGCTGATCAGTCAAAGACACATGAGCAAGGCCAGAACAAAAACTAGATGTTATATGTTAATGGTGCCTCCAATTCTAAGGGGTCAAGCATGGGAATTATCCTCATAGCCCAAGAGGATGCGATGATCGGGCAATGGATAAGAATGTGATTATTAAGCCTCTAGTAATAAGGTCGAGTATGAGGTTCTTATAGATGGTCTGTACCTAGTTACTGGAGGGAAAGATGGCTTAACATTTATTACAACACTAAACTGGTCTCTAATTAGGTCAATAGGTATTTTAATGCTAAGGATAACAGGACCTCGACCTCTATCACAATTATGAGTGAGCTGGTTACAAAATTTTAGAGAGTCCACATTCAACAGTTCCGCTGGCGGCACAAGAGCCATATTTATGCCTTAGCAGCCTTAAGCTCAATAGTGGACTCAGATCGAAGGAGAACAATCTAAGTGGAATTCCACACCAAGCCTAGTATCGATAAAGAGTGTCGACAAGGGTCAAAGATGGATGGACCAGATCATAGCATACTTGCAGAATGAAACACCATCGAACGATACAAAATTATCCCATGAGTTCAGAGTGAAAGCCTCCACATTTCTACTTGGACTCTAGGGGAAAAATTTATAGGATGTCCTTCATAGGCCCCTACCTGTAATGAGTTCACCCAAAGGATGTCAGATAATTTCTTTACAAACATCATGATGGAATATGCAGAAGCTATGCAGCAGGAAGGTCCCAGGCATTCCGAGCAATCAAAGAGGGCTAGTGGTGGCCATATATGAAGAAAGATGCAAGTATTTATGTTAGGAAGAGAAAATGTTTCTAAAGATTCTCTCCTATGGTCCACCAATCAATTAATGACCTGGGACAATTGACCAACTCATGGCCATCTGCATAATGGGGTGTGGACATTGTAGAACCCCTACCTATCGCACCATGGAATCATAAGTACTTATTGGTGGGCATAGACTATTTCACCAAGTGGATTGAGGGAGAACCACTAGCTAATATTAGACATGCGTATATGATAAGGTTCATCTTAAGAGACATAGTAATGTGCTTTGGGGTACCAAGAACCATCGTAACTGACATTGAAGAAAACTGCAAAGTGGTTATTTCCAAAATCTCTACGACGAGAATGGAATAAATCACCATTTCAATTAAGTAATTTACCCCCAAATCAATGGCCAAGGAGAAGCCTCCAATAAAATAATGCTCAATTTCGTTAAAAAGAGTGTGGAAAGGGAAACAAGTGATTGGGTGTACAATTTTCCTTATGTTTTATAGGCATGTAGTACTATGCCTAGGAGACCAACTACAAAAATTCCCTTCGCACTCATGTATGGAATGGAAGCTATAACTCCACTTGAAGCTGGCCTCCCGGCCATAAGAATAAAGGTGGCCAACTAGGGGCTGAATGATGATGCCCTTTGCGTTGAACTTGACATGGACGATGAATGAATAAAGCAAGACATGATCAGGATGGACTCATACCAACAGTAGTTTTCAAGGCATTACAATAAGAGGGTCAAACTTAGGAAGTTCCAAGTGAGGTATTATGTTCTCAAGAAAATTATCGGTAATTTTGTAAGGACGTTGGATGACAAGCTAAGTACCAACTGGGAGGGACCACTCAAACTAATTACAGACGATCAACAAGGAGATAGTAACTTAGAAATAATGAAGGCTTGAGAGATACTAAGAGCAGGGAATGAGTTCAGCCTCAAAAAGTTTTACTTTTAGTCTTAATTTTATGGACTTAGTTTTTGAAAAATTTCATTTGAAAACTTACGTTGCTCGTAGTTTATTATTTCAATAATGAATAAAAGAACTTATTTCCCTATATCGCTCGATCTCTTCAGAATATTAAGTTAATTTATATTGTTTGCTAAGTTGCAGAGTCATAATTGACATTAATCTTTGCAAGTGTAGATCAGGATTTAACATAATTACAATAGCAATTTTCATCATTACAATTAAAATTAAAGTCCTCAGGTCCTTGTTAAAGTCAACACAGGGGACCTCACAACTTGCCTAAGTAAGCTAAAAGTCATACGGGGGATCCATAGGCAGTAAACCAACATTGTTAGGTCAAATAAAATCTTAAATGGGTTGATAGCCCATAGACTAAGTGCATTTTTGCCATTGTCTCTTCTAAGCATAAGGGTGTGTGACGACGTGACCTAAAAGTTAAGAAAGACAAACACAACACATGCATGGAAATATGGAAAGATTGATATCAACTTGATTTTTCGAGAATGTCCAATTACAAAAATTACCAATTATTAAATAATTATAAAGACTACAAAAATTATTACAACTAATTATGGTTGGCTGGCCAAAACTTCTCGATCGGCTTTCTCCGATAGTTTCTAGGATCAGGACATTATTCATCGTCACTGTCATGACCTTCCAAGTATCTCTAAACAATTTAAGGAGGAATGGCATCCAAAGGTACCCACATCGCATCCCATCCAAAAGGAGGTCGTCGTTATGCTGACCATTCAACGTGGTACATATACCAGAGATGGGAATCCTTAAGTTCTTTAACAGCCTTGAGCGCATTCAGCCAACCGTGCTTGTATGCCATATCATGGGCCTCCCTTAGGCTCACAGGGGGCATATAGCCATCCTTCATCATAACTAGTTGCCCAGGAAGCTCAAGGACACATTCTGGAAAAATAACGGAGCTTTTTCACATCACGACTAAGACCCATAAGCATGACATTTCTTTCTTGGAATTTTCCCTATTCCTCAGCAAGTTTCTTCTTCAAATTGTCATTGTCTAACAGGATAAGAGTGTCGACCTCCCCACATCATTGGCTTCTTCAAGATGAGCCTTCGGATCATTTATATCCTTATGCATGGAAGAACACACATCTTCCAAGTCCTATAGGTCTTACTTGTGTTTGGCGATCAAGGTGGAATCATCTTTGTAAGCCTCAATCCTTTTCTTCAAAGATATAGAAGGAGTTATAAATGCTCGGTGTTCTTGCTCGCTCACACCCCTTCTGAACACATTATCTAAGTTGTTGGAAGAGGAAATATTCTTGACAAAAAGATACAAAATCAAAGCAGAGCAGGTAATATTTTATCAAAAATGCTTAAATTTGCACACTCAAAGTGAATAAAATACTATTTTCACTAATAAAGGAGTAGGCAAAGACATTACATTCCAACACCAAAGGAAAGCAAAAAACTACAAAGTACAAGAAAAAAAGAAAAAAACCTCAAAAGAAATCACAAAGTACAAAGTGCAAACAGAAAAACAGAGCAATAGACAAGTGTTATAAAAGTTGACAAGTCACAATCGAGTACACCAAAAGCCAAAATGAAAAAAAAAGGAGTATTCTCATCAATGAAAAAAAAAGTCAAGTTCGTCAGGTCCTAGCATCCTCAGCCGCTCGCGATCACCAACGATCACTGCTCCCCTCAGCAGGCTGAGTGACAAGGATAAGATTATGGGCCACCGATTGGGCCGAAAGGATATTGGAGAAAGAGGTAGGGATTTAATTTTTTTTCGAAGGAGGGTCCATGAAGGCCTTCTTCTTTTACTCCTCACTCTTATTCTTTTTCTCCTCATTTTTTCTCCTTAGAAAACAAATTCTGTTCACCAGCCTTGGAGGACCCGCCCTCAGCTTTCTTTTGAGTCTTGGCTCTGGAGTAAAGGAGGACATCATCATTATCATCTTTGATTAAAAGGACCCTCTAATCGGGGGTAGCCATTAAGTCCTCTTTCACTGTCTAGACGAAACCAAAGTCGATCAACTCAAAGGATGAGGGTGTTTCCCCATCAAGAGGTGGGAGATCAGGGATATTGTCTAGTGGAAAAGTAGTAAACCTTCCAGTAGTATTGGTGTTCTCTGAAAGAAGGTAGGCCAATCTTGGGAGCTTGCCACCATGAAGGTTGTCTTTCACCCTCCAAGCCTTCAACGGGTCATCACAGTTGATGTCTTTTAGGGGAGGATCCGTATTCTTCCTACGAGTTTCTCAGAGGAGCAAAGAAAATATAATACCCCTTATTTTTTAATGGATTTTATTTTAATTAAGGAATTAGGATTAATTAATTTAAATGGAGAAAATTTATTAATAATTAATTAGGGTTCAAATGTAATAATTACAAGCATGACGAGAGTTAGTATTTATTGATGATAGTTATGTTGAATATTACTAAGCGAGTAAGTAACATATGATTACGAAAATATTATTATGGTCGGGCATGCAAAATACGACAGTTGTAATACACTTAGTTGGGACGCATATGTGAGTCGTTTCAGTATTACCTTATTGGGTTAAAAAGATAATTTATTCTTTTGTAACTTGTATGACCAGTTTGAGTTTGTTGATGACTCCGGAAGGGTCGAGATAGTCAGAAAACTCTACTCGACTGTTTTATTTGAATTTCGGGGCAATTTAGACCAAACCGACACCCCGGAGGGGTATTTTGGTCTTTTCAGATTTTTTGGAATTAAAATGGACGAAAATAGAATATAAAAAGGAATTGTATGTGGGTAATAGGTTATTTGTCAATTTCCAAACCTAAGTGAGAGACAGAGAGAACGAAAGAAGGAGAAAAATAACTCCATAGGAGCCTTGGGATAAAAACTCAAGCTCTGATAAAAAAAACATACACCAATGCGTAGATCGTGAAGAGAGAATCACCCCTATACCAATTTCACCCAGCGAATCAGAAGTTCACAAAAGGCAAGAGTTTATCTTGCTAAATTTTTAGAGAATATATGATTCATGTTAATTTAGTTGATGGAATAACCATGATATTATGAATTTGGGATTGAAATTCGGTATTAATATTTAATTGGGAGTATAGGTTTGCATGTAGTTGAATAGACATGTCCTCGGTATGATAATTCTGGGTTTTATATGTTGATTTTAGGAAATTAAATCTCGAATTAAATTGTTGTTAATGGAGGTTATGTGAAATTAGGTCTGGTTGAAGATTTGAGAAATTAATCAAAATTCATGTTATAATTTTAGGGATTTGATGTTAAAAACGAATGGGAAAGTGTTCTAATACTAGGGGATATGGTTTAGAGTTGTTGAATTTGGATTGGAATGAGTTTGAAGTGATTTTTTTGTTGATGATTTGGGAAAACGAAAATTTTTAGAAGACAGTGAAGCTTTTGGAATTCTCGTTCGAAGACCTGACTAGGTCATTCAAACGACCTCGTTCGAACAATAATTCCAACAAGAATTATAAGGATATTACTAACGAGACTTTAGATTTCATTCAAAGTGAGAAATATCATTCGAACGAGAATCCCCAGGTTCTAACGAGATTTTAGAAACTCTAATTCTTACCCAAACGAGTTAAAATTCCGTCTAGGTTCATTTTAGTGAGAGAGTAGATCCTACTCTATTCTGGAGTACCTTCATTTTCATAATTTTGTAGTGAGAGAAATTGTGTAACTACTAAGGGAATGAGTTGGAATGAGAGAACCTTAAAGAGTATATACGATAGAGAAGTAAATTGTACTGTTAAAGTCTTGTGGGTAGTACTCATGGATATACTACACATAAATTCGGGGACTTAGTTTGGGTGAATACCATATGAATAATAATAAGTTGCGTGTATAATTATTAATTGAACTATCATGTGTACAAGATACCTATTATGCTTGCTATCTAGCAGAGGTTGCACGTTGTGGACAATCATGCCTGGAGGATCCTTCGGGTGGGATCTTTATTTTTACCACTAGAGCATAGAACATAGGTATGGGCTATCTGTGATAATGATAGTGATGACGGTCGTATGGGTGCGTAGCTATATGCGTAGCCCATCATCTTGGAACTATGCTCTCCTCCAATATGTGTGTTTGTTTTGAGTGTTCGCGAGAGATTCAACCTATAGTCCTTTATGCAATGAGAGATGCACCAGGACATGATAGCAGAGTATGCATTCATCGCCGATGTGTCTCAGTGTGAAGTATTGAACATATATATAATAGAGCATATGTATATATATAGTTCTGATACTATCTACTATGTGAATTAAGTTGACATGAATAATAAGGAAATCGGAAATGAACTAAGTTGGTGAACACTTTATCTATATTATGTTAAAAGGGCACTTATACATATTTAAGAGGAATTAATTATAAGTATTATGTATATTATGAGGTAAATACATGGGAACAATATTGGATTATGATTAGATGTTAGATGCGAAAGAACTAGTTAGAATGGGAATAGAAACTAGTAGGGTTTTATGGAATGTTGGGCGTGCACATTAAATGAGAGGTGAGCATCTCAAGTGATTACGATAATCTAACAGGATTAATTTATGTGCTATAAACTCATTTTAAGCACTTGTTGATTTTAAACTGTTTTTAACTCGGGCTCTGGCCCATTTTCTGCAAATCTCTTTTCTTGTCAAATTATTTTAGGTGCCCAGCCACATGGACACAAAGCATAGGAGTTCCATTCACTCGACGAGTTACAGGACCTTGGTAGTAGACGCCTATATGTCTATCATTTCTTCCTTTTGAGTTATCTCATCAGCTAGGGCATGTTTCGCCTTTTCTATTCAGATATTCAGAGATTTTGGATTTAGTTATTTACTTCATTCAGTTGTTGGGTTTATTTTTGTTGGATTATTGTATTTGGGATGTAGACTGGAAATGTTTTCTCCAGTTTCATTTATTATTGAAGTTATTTACTATCATATGAGATTGATGTGAATGGTGAATGTTTAATTATTTCGTTAACCTAGTTTTATAATAACTAAAAGATAATATTTTGACATGAACCTTTTTTAAATATTAGGTGGTTCATATTTAATAATAAAGTTTTCGATAGTGATACATAATCTGAGCCAACTGAATATTTTGATTTAATTTAATAAAGGACTGATCACCTAGTATTTAATTAGGTGAGGTGTCACAGGTGATATCCTAGCATCAGGATCTAGACTCCATAGGATCTGTGCGGCTTATTATGCTTTCCCCGTAGCTTTCTTAGGATACAGAGCCCTATATTTTTTACTGTTGTATTCTTTGATTGAGCATTCTAAATCTTCAGCTATTTGAGATAATTACTGTGAATTTATAGATCTTCTATCTTCTTTCAGATGCCTCCCAGACATGCACAGCGAGCCAATAGGGAGGCCAAACTCGAGCCTCGGCCAACTCCGGTCCAGTGCACGATGAATGCTGCAGAACTTTCCTCTATTATTGCCCAGGAGATGAATGCAGCCTTAGCCGTGGTATAGTAGGCCCGACCAAAGGCACCATCAGTGGCTCCAACACCAGTTCACACTTTCCCTTCTGCTTAGGAATGCATCAGAGATTCCTTCCAGAAGGCACACCCTCCATAGTTCGCTGGGAGTTTTGATGTTATAAAGGCGAGCCAATAGAAGAAGGATATACGGGGACACCCGAGGATGTATGAGTGCATGAAGGTGCAAAAGCATATTTTGGCTACCTTTAAGTTTTTGGGGGAAGAAATACAGTTATCGGAGTCCACTACCACTGCGGAGGAGAGAGACAGCTTGACTATTCGAGAGTTTTGGGTGCAGTTTAATCGCAAGTACTTCCCTTCCGCCATGCAGATCGAGATGAGGTGGAAGTTGTTGAACCTTAAACAAGAAGGATTTATTGAGTATGAGGAAGAGCTTACTGATATTCTGAATATAGTGTCAGAGGAGATACAAATGGAGGAAAAGAAGATCCAGAGGTTTATGGATGGATTGACTTGCAGGATTCTCCAACATCTATTAGGAAATATTTCATTGGCCACTTATTCTGATGTGGTTAATGCTGCCCTACTACATTTTCAGGACCACCTCTTCCATCAGAAAGGAAGCAAAGGAGCTGGGGAGTCTAGCCAGTAGGGCTGAACAGGAGGCAGTAGTGCCAGTGGGGCACCGGAAGCTCAGGGACAGGTCCGTCAAGGTGAGCAGAGTTCCCGTCAGGGGTACTCTACTAAGATATTTTGTTCGGGAGATTCCATATAGGGGAAGAGAGGTTTTAGACAGGGCCATTAGTTCCATCCTGGTCAGTAGGTCCAGCTTGGTCAGTAACGATTTCAGTAGGGCCAATAGGGCCAAGGGAGGGGTGGAAACGACCATCAGGGCCGAGGACAAAAGGGGAAGAGGGGAGGACACTTTCTAGGGAGGTGCTTTACTTATGGAAACACTGGACACAAATGCCAGTATTGTCCCTAGAGGGGTAGATCCCTGAAGCATCATTAGGGCGCTCATCAGGAGTCCCAGCGATCGATATTTCTGCCGACCTCCCAGCACCATCCCAGGTACCATCTTTGGCAGCAATTCTAATAGCTCCAGTACAGTAGGGACAGTTGTAGTATGGGTGTGTCTACAATGTCCATCAGATCGTGGTTCATTAAGCCCCGCCTGGAGTCGAGGGTATGTTTTCTATTCAGGGGACTATGGGGAAAATATTATTTGACACGGGGGCATCACATAGTTTCATTGCCACTAGTTTTGCACACACCACGGGGTTATTAGGAACGATAGATAGCACAATTACTAGTGTAGACTCATCGATGGGCTATGGGTGTTTGATATTATTTATATGTCGGGAGTAGGCATAAACATTGAGAGATTGATTTTATTGACCGATATGCTTGTCTTAGAGATGCACAAGTATGACGCAATTATCGGGATGGACTGGCTAGTTACATTTAAGGATATGATTTATTGCTATAGTCATAGCATTATGTTTTCCATACCGGGTCAGGAGATGTTTTTGGTGGCGATGCCTCCTTCGGAGGGAGATTCGTCGACCCATTTATATTATATAGAGGACGAGACCTATAAGGTAGTGTTGATACCACTTAATTCGATTTCTATTATTCGTGAGTTCACTGATGTATTCCAGGAAATGATGGTATTACCGCCCAGCAAGAAGATAGAGTTTTTGATAGATTTGACGCTTGGAACTGGGCTGATAGCCCGTGCACCTTACAATATGGTTTCGGTAGAGATGAGGTAGCTATGAGATCAAATCGAGAAGTTATTGGGTCAGGGTTTCATCCGTAGGAGTACCTCGCCTTGGGGTTCTCTTGCAAGAGAGATGGGTCGTTACATCTATGTGTTGACTACTGAGAGTTGAATAAGGTCACAATACATAATAAATATTCATTGCCCAGAATTGATGACCTATTCGACCAGTTGAGGGGAGTTTCTCATTTTTTGAAGATAGACTTGAGGTCGGGGTACCATAGGTTACGTAATAAGGAGCAGGATGTCCTCAAGACTGATTTTTTGATGAGGTATGGATCTTATGAGTTCAGGGTTATTCCATTTGGTCTAACCAAAGTACCATCAGTTTTATGGACTTAATGAACAGGGTGTTCGGAGAGTTCTTAGATCAGTTTGTCATTGTCTTCATTGATGACTGTAACGACTAGGATATGATTACGTTAAACCATGTTTACCGTATGGGATGGGGATAATGTGTTATTATAATATTGAATGTTAAGTTATTTTATTTATTCTAATCCTACCCTCATAACTTATGAAATATTGAATTAGTTACACACACAAATTTGTGAAGTCTTCGGTAGGAATGTTCACGTTCGAGACTAGTTTTGGCCACTATAATATAATAATCGACTTGAGGTGAAAACTATATAGTTTTATATATATGAGTTAAGTTTGTAACACAACAAACGGTGTGTAAAATAGAGGTCCGATCAAGAAGTTATGAGGGAATTACGAAGCAGGGGAAAATTTGTCCATTCGTTAAATGATATTTTGTCTTATTAGGCTAACAAATGGTGGATTTTGATTGTTTAAGGAAGGAGGCGGGTTTTTTCCGACTTTAAAGGCTTGAAATAAGATCTTCCTTCAGCATATTTTAGCCCTTAAATAGTTTTTTCTTGAGAGGAAGAGAAGTGGAAAGTCGAATAAGAAGAATTGAGGAGAAAAATTGGAAAAAAATCATGGGAAATTACCGATGAGTCCTTAAGGTAATTCCATATGTAAATATTGTTAATTTTCTTGTGTAACTGACTGAAAATTTATAAATCATAGATTGTTTATGTAACTTTCATATCTTGGTTTATATGTATGAACAGATGCGAGTTTAAGCAAAGTGGAACGTGTAAATCATGTATATTGCTTCGATTGGAAACCTTGTGTATTCAGACTCCCATTTCTTTTTTGTATATTTATTAGAATTGAATAATTCAAGTTGGGGACAATAACATAATCATATGTGTACAACATATCCAGAAATGATGTGAAAATACCAAGACATAAAGCTTTGGTGATAGTTTGAAGTTCAGGTATAAAATTTGCCCCGAAGGTATAATTATGCATACCAGGTGTTCGATATTTTGCTTGAGATAGCAAATGAACCTTAAAAATTATGAAACTTTAATTTTATATTTTTAAATATGTCTATGGATATTGGGTGAAATATGACAAGATGTTATGATGTAGAAAAATTATGAAAATTCCTAAAAGTATACTGAACGATTAAAGAGCCTACATGGCAGATTTGCTTTGTAATAAAGAAATGGACACATCTTGCTCTAGGAAACTTGAAATGATGTGTTTTATTTTATAGTGGGAACCTAATATGATAAGAATTGAATTACCGAGAAAAAATTAAAGTATTTTTGGGCTATGGATTGGATATGTAAAATATTTTAACATGAAATTGGACGAGACTTCATTTATGACAAATGATTTGAATGGGATCATATGGTGCTTATAAATTGGCTTAAGTTTAAGTTATTCTTTGCATTGTTAATATCCTTATGATGATACTAATATTGTAAGAATTTAAATGTGAAAGGGAAGAAGAACCAGTTGAACAAGTGCCAGACAAAGGCAAGGGAAAAACACATCAAATGGCCAAGGTGAGTGTACTCACCGGAAAGAGATGTATTATACATGGTTATGGATACGATCTGAATATCACTCACTAGTATGACGTATTATACATGGTTATGGTTATGATCAGAATAATATTGAATAAGAATTTGTTCATTTCGGTTTATGGAAATAGGAGGTTACTCCCCGACCCGAAATGGGGGAGAATTGTCTATTAATGACAAGGGGTTACTCCTCGACCAGGAATGGGGAAGAATTGTCTATTGCAGACCGGATATGTGAATCATAATTCAAATAAGTTGGTCATTCTTTATGAATGATCTGAATTAGTATATAATTGGTCACTCTTTATGAATGAGCCGAATAAGTATATAATTGGTCATTCTTTAAGACTGAGCCGGAAAGTATATAATTGGAAATTCTTTATGAATGGTTCGGATAAGTATGAATATATAATCACGGGGATATGATTTATTGCATCTAAATTTTATGCAATAGTGCAGTAGTGATGCATTTGCTGAGCTATATTGCTCATGGTTCCTATGTTTATGTTTTTCAGGTATTGTGATATCACTGCCAAATCTAGGAGGCCGATGGGGTTAGCAATGGATGCATGAAACCATGATTTGATCAAATGTGAATCGGATAATTTAAGCCTACTTATCTTTTCACTAAGTTTGAAAAAGCATAATTACCCTAAAATTTCAAAAGGCTTTTAGTTTTATTGACACCTGTTAATAATTGAAAAAGGATACTCGTGTTTATTGTTTGGTTAAGGTAATTATGATTTGACTTTATTTGAATTTCAAACTTAATTATAAGTAACTGGGTTGGGGTGTTTCAACTTTGGTATCAAAACCTAGGTTTTAGAGGTTCTGGGGCGAGGAGCGCCTAGATTTGGCAGTGGAAGTAGAAATTGTTTTGAGTCATAAGTAAATTGTCTTTTGTTGACTAACATTTGTTAGTTATACATATATATTATTGTAGGAGATGTGAAATGCAAGGATCTTGCAGGAAAGGGAATGAGATTTTAAGGTTCATTCGGGGATGACAACGAATATAGGTATTTTAATATGAATCATCGCATTGTTTTATTTATGGTATGGAAAAATATGTCAATTAACGAAATTTTTTAAAGACAAAATGTAGTATACGAAAATTGTGATGTATTGGAAGTAATCTCTTCTTATGTTGGAATATGTAGATTTGAGTTATGTCACTTATTAAGCCATGGTTTGGTGTGTGCCAATTTATGTGGGAGAATAAGGTACGGGAACCCATATTACGTTAAAGGATGAGATGGTAAGTTGTTAGAGTCTGAATAAAACGAAGATTCACATGGTAAAGGTTAAATGAGAAGAATAATAGTTGTATATGTTTAAATTTAATACGTGAAATTGTTTGAAATTCAATTACTAGTCAATTTATCATTACTGAACCGAATATGGGTTCATACTGAATTATGATAAGTAGAAGAAAAGGTTAATAAGACTTGAGATGTACTTCTTTAATATTATGAGTATATGTAGTGGATATTACCCTTGTGATGTTTTGAAATGCTAATATGTATAATAAAGTTGAGACAAGGTGTTAAAGAGTTGGGAGTTTAAAAATATTGGGGAGACCTTTTAAGAATATGTGTTGTGTATAAGTATGGGGAAGATGCTAGTCGGGTCTGAATATTAGCAACTAGTTAGGGGAATATTGAGTTGTAGTTGTCACTGTACGTATGTGCAATCATTAAGAGTATGGCATATAATGATCATGATTGACATTGTACGGAGTCACCAAGAAGTATGTGTAAGGATAAGATGTTATGTGAGATACCATAATGGGATATATTAAGGCATTTATTCAAGTTATTTGAAAGAAATACGACATATAATAGTTAAGATAAGTATTATGGGGTTGTTACATATGGTTAAAGTTTCCAGTGGTGATGTTATGTTTAACGTCCATGTTACCAAACGAGTAAGGTGAGTGTATTAATAATGTTGCATAAGACTATAATGTTAATAAGGATTACGCTAAGATTATGATTGTAAAGTTATTATGCCCGATAAATGACCTGTTAAAGTCGTTGTATGTTTACTTAAAGAACAGTCATACGATACTAAAAAGGGGAATATAGTGAGAAGTTATATTGAGTTCATAGTGCATTACTACACAATATACATGAATGTGAATATGAAATCTTGGTTAAAAATAATCATTTAGTGAAAGATTGTACATTTTCGATATATGAAAAGTAGTGAGGATATATTTAAATGAAGAGATTATAAGGACGAGATTTAACATACTCATAAACATCAGAAATGATATTGGTAGTAGAAAGTCAAACACGTGTATTTGGTGTTGAATGGAAGATGGAATTATTTCGTGTAATAAGCTAAGATGGTAATATATTATTTGTGATTTGAAATATTACACGATGATAAGGATAGACTATAGTAATGAAGGAATAAAGGTAAAGAATGATACTAGGTTTGTTAAGAATATTCACTCATTGTGAATATACGATGATTTAACTCATAATCTAGTATGTGTGAATGTTTGACGTACATATATAAAGGTATGAAGCAATATATTAGTTGGGGATTGGTTTTCATTAATAATAAATCATAATATGATTATTATTATGTAACTGATAAAGAAACTGAAGTTATTATGAAAGAAGATTTGTAGTACATCGAGGAACCGGTTGAAATTCTTGGTCGTAAGGAGCAAGTATTAGGGAATAAATTCAGTTCGATAGTTAAAGTGTTGTGGATGATCCATTAAATTAAATAAGAAACTTCAGAAAGGGAAGATAGAATCAGAAAGTAGAATCCCCAATTGTTTGATAAGTGAAATTCATCCTAAATTTCGGGGGCGAAATTTTCTAAGGGGGGAAGGTCGTAACGACCCGGATATGATTATGATAAACCATGTTTAAATGATTCTTACCGTATGGGATGGGGATAATCTGTAGTTATCAAATTTAATGTTAAGTTATTTTGTTTAGTCTAATCCTACCTTCATAACTTATCAAAATATTGAATTAGTCACAAACACAAAATTGTGAAGTCTTCGATAAGAATGTTCACGTTCGAGACTAGTTTTGGCCACTATAATATAATAATTGACTTGAGGTGAAAACTATATAGTTGTATATATATGAGTTAAGTTTGTAACACAACAAATGGTGTGTAAAATAGAGGTTCGAGCAATAAGTTATATGGGACTTACAAAGAAGGGGCAAATTTGTACATTCGTTAAATGATATTTCGTCTTACTAGGCTAACAAATGGTGGATTTTGATTGGTTAAGGAAGGAGGTGGGTTTTTTCCGACTTTAAAGTATTGAAATAAGATATTCATTAATCATATTTCAGCCATTAAAGAGTTTGGCTTGAGAGGAAGAGAAGTGGGAAGTCGAAGAAGAAGAATTGAGGAGAAAAATTGGAAAAAGAAATCCGTGGGAAATTAGGGGAAAGTCCTTAAGGTAATTACATATGTAATTCTTGTTAATTTTATTATGTGACTGATTGAAAATTTATAAATCATATGTTGTTTATGTAACTTTCATGGATTGGTTTATATGTATGAACAGATGTGAGTTTAAGCATAGTGGAACGGGTAAATCACGTATATTGCTTCGATTGGAAACTTTGTGTATTCAAACTCCCATATCTTTTTGTATAATTATTACAATTGAATAATTCAAATTAGGGATAAAAAAATACTCATATATGTACAACATATCCGAAAATGATGTGAAAATAGAAAGACATGAATCTTTGGTCATAGTTTGAAGTTCAGGTATAAAATCTGCCCCAAAGGTATAAGTATGCATACCAGGTGTTCGATGTTTTGCTTGACATAGCAAATGAACCTTAAAAATTATGATACTTTAATTTTTTATTTTTCAATATGTTTATGGATATTGGCTGAAATATCACAGGAAGTTATGATGTAGAAAAATTATGAAAACTCTTGGAAGTTGACTGAACGATTAAAGAGCCTATAGGGCATATTTTCTTTGTAATCAAGAAATGGACACATCTTGCTCTAGGAAACTTGAAATGATGTGTTGTCTTTTATAGTGGTAACATAATATGATAATAATTGTATTACCGAGAAAAAATTAAAGTATGTTTGGGCTATGGATTGGATATGTTAAATATTTTAACATGAAATTGGATGATACTTCATTTATGATAAATGATTTGAATGGGATCATATGATGCTTATGAATTGGGTTAAGATTAAGTTATTCTTTCAATTTTTAATATCCTTATGATGATACTGATATTGTAAGAATTTATATTTGAATGGGAAGAAGAACCGGTTGAACAAGTGCCCGATAAAGGCAAGGGAAAAACACATGAAATGGACAAGGTGAGTGTACTCACCGGAAAGAGACGTATTATACATGGTAATGGATACGATCTGAATATCACTCACTAGTAAGATGTATTATACATGGTTATGGATATGATTTGAATGTCACTTATTGGTAAGATGTATTATACAAGGTTACGGATATGATCAAAATAATATTGAATATGAATTTTTTCCTTTCGGTTTACGAAAATGGGAGGTTACTCCCCGACCCGAAATGGGGGAGATTTGTCTAATTAAAGACAAGGGGTTACTCCTCGACCCGAAATGGGGGATAATTGTCTATTACAGATAGGATATGTGAATAATGATTCAGATAAGTTTGTCATTCTTTATGAATGAGCCGGATAAGTATATAATTAGTCACTCTTTATGAATGAGCCGGATAAGTATATAATTGGTCATTATTTATGAATGAGTCGGATAAGTATATAATTGGAAATTCTTTATTAATGGTCCAGATAAGTATGAATATAACATCATGGGGATATGATTTATTGCATTTAAATTTTATGAAATAGTGTTGTAGTGACGCATTTGCGGAGCTATTTTGTTCATGGTTCCTATGTTTATGCTTTTCAGGTAATGTGATATCACTGCCAAATCTAGGAGTTCGGTGGGGTTAGCATGTGATGAATAAAACCATGATTTGTTCCAACGTAAATGGGGTAATTTAAGCCTAGTTATCATTTTAGTAAGTTTGAATAATCATAATTACCTTAAAATTTCAAAAGGCTTTTAGTTTTATTAACTCCTGTTAATAATTCAAAAAGGATACTTGTGTTTATGTTTTCGTTAAGGTAATTAGGATTTGACTGACTTTAACTTTAAAACATAATTATAAGCAACTGGGTTGGGGTGTGTCAATGAGATTCTGATTTATTTCCGATCTGAGGAGGAGAATGCCGAGCACCTGAGGATGGTTATGCAGACACTGCGAGGGCACGAGTTATATGCAAAATATGAGAAATGTGGGTTATGGTAGAGAAAAGTTCAGCTCTTGGGGACATCGTTTCTACGGAAGGGATACCAGTATATCTAGGGAAGGTGTCAGCGGTGAGGGAGCGGGGATTGCTCACGATGCCAATAGAGATACGTAGTTTCATAGGAATGGTAGGAAACTACAGGCGGTTTATTCGAGAATTCTCGAAAATAGCGGGTCCATTGACAATCTTGACTCGTAAGGGAGTTCCATTTATATGGGATGATGCATGCAATTGGATTTTGATGAGTTGAAGGACAAGCTAACTTCAGCACTAGTTCTACACCCACCTAGGTCAGGGGTGGAATACCTGGTTTGCACTGATGCGTCCTTACTAGGACTTGGGGGTGTGCTTCAGCCGAAGGTTAAGGTTATTGCTTATGCTTTTCGTAAGCTTAATCCTCACAAGAGGAGTTACCCCACCCATGATTTAGAATTAGCGGCAGTCGTGTTTCTATTGTGAATAGGGCGACATTATCTCATGGGGGAGAAATTTTGCTTGTTCACGGATAAGTCAATGCAGTATCTGTTCACGCAATGGGAGCTGAATATTCATCAGTGGAGGTGGTTTAAATTGTTAAATGACTACCAGTTTGACATCTATTAGAACACGAGGAAAGAAAACATGGTAGCATACGCGTTGAGACGTAGGCCAGCAGGTGAGGTGGCCAAGGTGTGGAAGGTGAAATGGAAAGAACTTGGACATCAGGATGAAGTTGCCTGATCATTCATGTCAGTGATGACGGTTACACCCGAGTTATTTACCAGGGTGATAAAGGCTTAGGCAGAGGATTCCTTCTATCAGTATTGGATTATCCAACTTCTAGTCGAGGGAGAAGAATCCTTCTTTGTGATCTCGAATGGGGGTTTATGTTTTAATGGCAGACTAGTAGTTCAAGAGGGGAAGGAGTTATGACATGCAGTGATGGCAGAGTCGCACGGTTCACGGTTTATGCTACATCTTAGAGGGGATAAGATGTATCAGTATAGGAGGCGACAGTATTGGTGGAGTGGCATGAAGAAGGACATCATCAAATTTGTTTCGAAGTGTGCCACTTGTCAGCTAATGAAGACAGACCATCGGAGATCGGGAGGATTACTACAGCTATTAGAGATCCCCATGTGGAAATGGGAGAGCATTACCATGTATTCATCATAGTGTTTCCTACATCATAGAGGGGTCACGCTTCCATATAGGTGATTGTGGATCGGTTGACGAAGGTAGTTCATTTTCTGCCAGTTCAGATCAACTATACTATATGGCAGAATGCTCAAATTTTCATTATCGAGATTGTGAGACTCCACGGGGGGACCCTTGATATTATGTCCGACCAGGACGAGATTTTTGTGTCTAGATTTTGGGAGAGTTTCCAGCAAGCCATGGGTACGGAGTTACGATTGAGATCGACCTGTCATCCGGAGATAGACGAAAAGACAGAGCGGACAAATTAGATGTTGGAGGATATGTTGTGGATGTGTATCCTTGATTTTGAAGGGAGGGAGTAGTACCTTCCACTGATGGATTTTGCTTATAATAACTCCTACCAATTTATTATTGTTATGGCTCCGTTTAAGGCATTATATAGTAGACCTTGTCATTCCCCAGCTAGTTGTCTTGAGGTGGGGTAAAATAAGATACTTGGGCCGGAGGTAATTCAGGATACCTAGGGTAAGATTGAGTTGATACAGAGTCGCATTTGGATTTCTCAGGCTAAGTAAAAGAGTTATGTCGATGCCACGAGGTTTTTCAGGGAGTTCAGGGTGGGGGATCAGTTGTTGTTATGAGTATCTCTTATGAAGGGGGTAACTTGGTTTGGGAAGAAAGGGAAGTTGGCATAGATATATGTTGGGCCATTCCCTATTATTGAGCAGATTAGGCAGTAGCTTACAGACTTTGGTTACCGGAGCACCTGCATAGGATTCATGATGTGTTCCATATTTTTTCACTTGGGATATATCTTTGGGATGACTTGGCCCACACCCATATTGCCTTAGAGGAGATTGATCTAAAGCCCGATAGTTCCTACGAGGAAGGTCTAGTTGTTATCATAGACCGAAATGAGAGGAAACTAAGGTCAAAGATCATGCCCTTAGTACGAGTGCAGTGGTGGCATCATAATGTAGAGGAGTCCACCTGGAAGCGTGAGGATGACATGCGGGACAAATATGTAGAGTTATTCCTATCACGTATACCTTTATTCTGTTCTTTTCTGAATTTATGGACAAAATTCCGTTATTAGGGGGGAAGTAAGTAATACCCCATATTTTTGAGGGATTTTATTTTAATTATAGAATTAGGATTAATTAATTTAAATGGAGAAATTTTATTTATAATTAATCTATATTTAAATGTAATAATTATTAGCGTGATGAAAGTTAGTATTTATTGATGATAATTATGTTGAATATCACTTAGCGAGTAAAGTAACAAATGATTACGAAAATATTATTATGGCCAGGAGTGAAAAATATGGTAGTTGCTATACACTTAGTTGGGATGTGCATGTGAGTCGTGTTGGTATTACTTTATTGGGTTAAAAATATAATTTATTATTTTGTAACTCGTATGACCATTTTGAGTGCGCCAATGAGTCCGGAAGGGCCGAGATAGTCAGAAAACTCTACTGGGGTGTTTTATTTGGATTTCGGGGAAATTTAGGCCAAACCGACACAACGGAGGGGTATTTTGGTATTTTGAGATTTTTGGGAATTAAAAGAACGAAAATAGAAAATAAAAAGGAATTGTACGTGGATAATAGGCTATCTATGAGTTTCCAAGCCTAAGTAAGAGACAGAGAGAACCAAATAAGGAGAAGAAGAACTCCATAGGAGCCATGGGATAAAGACTCAAGCCCTCACACATAAAAAAATCACACCAAAATGTAGATAGTGAAGAGAGAATCACCCCATATACCAATTTCATCCTGCGAATCATAAGTTCACAAAAATGAAAGTGTTTATCTTTCTAAATTTTTAAAGCATATATGATTCATGTTAATTTAGTTGATGGAATAACCATGATATTATGAATTTGGAATTGAAATTTGTGTTAATGTTTAATTGGGAGTACAAGTTTGCATGTAGTTGAATAACCATGTTGTGGGTATGATAATTATGGGATTTATATGTTGATTTCACGAAATTAAAGCTGGGATTAAATTATTGCTGATGGAGGTTATGTGAAATTAGGGTTGGTTGAAGATTTGAGAAATTAATCGAAATTCATGTTATAATTTTAGGGATTTTATATTAAAAACGGATGGGAAAGTGTTCTAATACTAGGGGATAGGTTTTAGAGTTGCTGGATTTGGATTAAAATGAGTTTGAAGTGATTTTGTTATTGAAGGATTTCAGAAAACAAACATTTTTGGAAGATAGGGAAGCTTTCCGAATTCTCGTTCGAAGATTTGCTCAGGTCGTTCGAATGACCTCGTTTGAACGAGAATTCCAATGACATTACTAACGATATTTTACAGTTCGTTCAAAGTGAGAAATGTTTTTCGAACGACCTCATTCGAATGAGAATCCCCAGGTTCTAACGAGATTTCAGAAACTCTTATTTTTGCCCAAACGAGTTAAAAATCCTTCTAGGTTCATTTAAGTAACAAAATAGGACCTACACTATTCTGTAGTAGCTTTATTTTCATAATTTAGTACTGAGAGGAATTGTGTAACTACTAAGGTAATGAGAGAACCTTAAAGAGTATATACAATAGAGAGGTAAATCGTACGGTTGTGGGTAGTTGGGAGGGATATACTACATATGAATTCGGGGACGTAGGTTACGTGAATACCTAATGAATATAATAAGTTGTGTGTATACTTATTGATTGAACTATCATGTGTAAGACATACCTTGGCTTCTTGCAATCGAGCGAAGGTTGTGCGTTGTGGACAATCGTGCTTTAAGGAGCCTTCATGTGCGATCTTGATTTGTACCACTAGAGCATGAAACCTAGGTATGGGCTATCTGTGAGAATGATAGTGATGACGGTGGTATGGGGGCGTAGCCCATCGGCATGGAACTATGTTCGCCTATAATATTTGTGTTTGTTTTGAGGGTTCGTGAGAGATTGAACCTATAGTCCTTTATGCAATGAGCGATGCACCAGTACATGATAGCAGAGTAGACATGCACCGCAACTGTGTCTCACGGTGCAATATTGTACATATATATAATAGAGTATACGCATTTATATACATGTGATACTATCTACTGTGTGAATTAAGTAGACATGAATAATAATAAAATAGAAAATGAATTAAGTTGGTGAAGACTTTATCTATATTAAGTTAAAAGGGCGCTTTTCCATATTAAAGAGGAATTAATTATAAGTATTATGTATAGTACGAGGGAAATACATGGGAACAATATTGGGTTATGATTAGATGTTAGACGGGAAAGAACTATTTAGCATGGGAATAGAAAATAGTAGGGTTTGATCGAACATTAGGCGTGCATATTAGATGATAGTTGAGCATCTCAAGTGAGAACCATAATCTAACATTATATAATATATGTGCTATAAACTAATTTTAAGCACTTGCGGATTTTAAACTATTTTCAACTCGGGCTCTGACCCATTTTCTGCAAATCACTTTTCTTGTCAAATTACTTTAGGTGTCCGACCACATGTACACCAAGCATAGGAGTTCCATTCACTCGACAAGATGTAGCTGATGTGGAAGTTACAGGACCTTGGAAGTAGACGCCTATGTGTCTATCATTTCTTCCTTTTGAGTTATCTTATAAGTTAGGGAATGTTACCCCTTTTCTAATAAGATATTTAGACATTTTGGATTTAGTTATTTACTTCATTCAGTTGTTAGGTTTATTTATGTTGGATTATTGTATTTGGGACTTAGACTGGAAATGTTTTCTCCAGATTCATTTATTATTGTGGTTATTTCCTATCATATGAGATTGATGTGAATGGTGAATGTTTAATTATTTCGTTAACCTAGTTTTATATTAATTAAAAGATAAAATTTTGACATCAACCTTTTTGAAATATTATGTGGTTAGTATTTAATAATAAACTTTTCGACAGTGATGCATAATCTGAACGAACTCGATATTCTATTTTAATTTAATAAAGGAATAATCACCCGGTATTTAATTAGGCGGGACGTCATAGAAAAAGACATTATTGGCAATAATAAAACAAATTGACAATCAAATATAGGCAATTGAAGGAATAAATGCTAACGTATATCATCCCCAGTCAGGGAATGGAAAACCCGTGTATTCTCTGCCCTCAGGGAGCGGTGGATGTTGCCAATTTCGGGCGACGAATCCCTAATCCAACACTCTGTTGGCTTTCCTCGTCTTCAGGTAAAGATGTTGTCTGTCGTATGAGACTAGGTTGTAATACCCCGTACTTTTATGGACAATTTAAATTTCAAAAATGGATGTAATTTGGAAATTTGAGAAATTTCAGAGAAAAATAATTTTTGGAGTTTATGCGGGCTAGATGATTTTCGATGTATGCTACATTTAGTTTTGGGATTAAGTAAATAAGTTGGACTATTTAAATCACATGTCTCAGTTGGGTAAAGAGACAAAGGATTATATTTTAATTGGAAAACCCGTATTGAGATGTATTGGGTTTAATTAGTGAATTATAGTTAAGTACCTCGTATAGAGATTTTGAGTGTTCAGTTGGTTTTGGAATGGCCGAGATAGTCAAAATAGAATATTTAGGAGTAATGTTTGGATTCCAAAAATCTTTGGACCAGTAGGGACTCGTAATTGAGTAAACGAGTCATTTTTGTGTTTAACAGGCATAAACCCTCTTTCTCTTTCCATATAAAGCACGAGAGAGTGGGAGAAAGGAAAGAAAGGGATAGAGAAGAAGAAGAGGAGAAAGGAAGAGGAGAAAGGAAGAGATAAAAGGAGATTTCAGCCAAACTCTACGGGATTCGACTTGAGGTCGTCGGATTTTATCCACGAGGCAAGTGTTTTCTTGCTTTATACTTTTGAATGTATATCATAATTGGTGTGTAAAACCACAAAGATTTTCGGGATGGGTTTTCGTGAATTAAAACGGTTTTTTCAGAAATTTGACGGTTAAACCCCAAATAATATTCGATTCGAGGGACTTAGAAATTTATCGAAACTAATTGTTTTTTTTGTTCTAGGATGATTAGAACCAATTTCCCTTGAATAAAATTATTTGGTTGTGGTTAAATAAGGTTTGGAGAAGGAGTAAAAAGCTTGAGGGTATTTTCATGGCCGAAACAGAGTCTTGGAGAAGAAGACCCCCTTATCGATCGATCGATCGATCGATGACCAGAGGTCGATCGATCGACCCTTAAGAAAATTTGCAAATTTCGGCTTGTTTTATTTAAATGGGATGAATCCCAAACCTAGTTATTTCTAGCTTATTTATTTGAGTAAATAAATATCCATTTGGGAGAAGTTATTTCTAGTCATTTGAGGGAATAAATTTTGGAGTAGGAGGGTGCAATAAGTGTGTGGAACTAAAAGTATATTTTTGAGGAAAATAAATAAATTGAGGAATTATATATTTAGGGTTCCTAAAATAGAGTGGGGACCTCTAAATTAATTTTAAGCAGAATGTAATATTTGAGATCATAGAAAATAAAATCCACGACTTAGTTAATTGGGGGTGTTCGGGACGAGAAACACTCGAGGGAGTATTTCTCCAAGCAATTATATATAGAGAATTGTGTGCGTAGAAAAGGAAATTTTATGCCGATTAAATTTGGGAAAGTCCTACGAAGTGACTAGGATAGAATTGAGGATATAAGCTGGAGATAACGGAGCGGGTATTCGGTACGTCTATTGACAACGATTATTATAGGTAGTGTGATACCTATGGATTTAAGGTAAGTTGATAGTATACTTATCTAATTAGTACGAATTTGTATGTTTGGGTCTATTTATATAAATCCTTAGTAGCACTTAAGGGGCTGCGAGTTATATTTAAATGAGAGAATACTTTTGTGTTTAGTATTTTAAAGTGATGTAGAATTTATATTTACAATGTGATTACAGTATATATATGTGATATTATGAATAAATATATGTCTGTGTGTGAATAATAAATATTTATGTGAATCATAACCCCTCTAATGATATCATGGGAAGTTCCACGATGTGGGTGAGGCCCCTGGCTTGAGGAACAAGGAGCGTATACTCCCCAGGTCATAACGTCCATGTTATATTGCGTGAATTTTATTACGGGTGAGACGTGGTGTTTATGTTTCATCTCATTTTCGAGGAGGAACTATGACCGCTTCCCATACATTGTGATTTGATTTTTTCCAAGTCGGTGTGAGAGTCCGACCTTTGGCACCCATGATGGTATGTGAGTGATTCCCTTTAAGATGATAGCATTAAGAGACAGCATCCTCGAGTTATATCTTGGTGGATGGTTATTATACTTGTTGTGTATAGTATATTACCTGTATATGAGGACAAGATATCATATATCTCTAACTAGTGTAAAGAGAAAAATGAATAAGGATTTATTCTCATTCTGGGAGATTTTATTCGGACTTAACTTATGATTTGTATATTAAAGAGAGCATTATGTGTATGGATTTATATGAGTATATATATGCGTTATGTGATGAGGGTCTAATGGTTCTCGATGATCAACATTTCCAAGTAGTAGTGTATCGGGGGGTTCCTTGTCTGGATTTCACTTTGCGAGACGTCCCCCGCATGAAATCGAGCGAATTTCGGAAGTTGGGAGAGGTCTTGCACACTAGGGACATCGTTAGGATAATACTCATCACACGTGGGTAGGAAAACACATCGATCGTAGGGTTAATGGGAAGTAAATCTAGAAGGAATAGTGGCGTCGATATAAAGAGTGTGTAGTAAGTTAACCACGAGAATATTGGTGAGGTAACCTTAAGGGGAATTGGATCTCGATAAGATTGTTGAGAAAACCAGGTGTGTGTACCAAGTAGATAAATGAGGCCCATTGTTTACAGAAAGTGTAACATGTCAGATGTTTACAATGGTTGTGCAGATAGCCACGGGTTAAGAAGGGTGTATGGGCAACTTGGTAAGTTTATTTTACATACCGCTAGGAATATAAGGAGATGTAGTAAATAAAACGAAAGATTATGTCGTGAGGCAGTCATAAATGGACTTGGAGTGAGTTGGACGGTACGCAGAAGGAGGCCCGCGATGATCTAATTGTGTGGGTGCAATAAGAATTTGCACACCTAAGATAAGCGAAGAGACTGACGTGTGTAGTCAAGCGTTAGTGTAACTTCCTTTTAAGGGAAATTAGATGTCCTGATCTAGACGAATGGACGCTTAGAGTAGTGGTTTCTCCGATGATATCGAGACGGTTATGTTCTCACTATAGGCTCCTTTTCTTTATATACGCTTATAAAAGAATTAGGTGCGACGTGACGTTAGAGTCAATCTTACGATGAGCTATCATTATAGAATATGGATACGTAGATGAGCTACTAGTTGAGTACTGAATGAGTGTATGATTGAGTGCCATTGATTAGTACCATTCCAATTTTATGCATTAGGATGTGGAGTGATTCGCGATCCTAAGTTAGTATCGGTCGTATCTGAATTTCGAGGGCGAAATTCCGTTGTAATGGGTGGAGTATGTAATACCCCGTACTTTTATGGATAATTTAAATTTCATAAATGGATGTAATTTTGAAATTTGAGAAATTTCTGAGAAAAATAATTTTTGGAGTTTATGCGGGCTAGATGATTTCCAATGTATGCTACATTTACTTTTGGGATTAAGTAAATAAGTTGGACTATTTCAATCACATGTCGTAGTTGGGTAAAGAGACAAAGGATAATATTTTATTTGGAAAACCCGTATTGAGATATATTGGGTTTAATTAGTGAATTGTAGTTAAGTACCTTGGATGGAAATTATGTGTGTGCGGTTGGTTTCGGAATGGCCGAGACAGTCAAAATAGAGTATTCGGGAGTAGTGTTTGGATTCATGAAATCTTTGGACCAGTAAGGACTCGTAATTGAGTAAACGAGTCATTTTTGGGTTTAATAGGGATAAACCCTCTTTTCTTGCCCTATAAATCACGAGAGAGTGGGAGAAAGGAAAGAAAAAGCGAGAGACGAAGAAGAGGAGAAAGGAAGAGGAGAAAGAAAGGGAGAAAAGGGGATTTCGGCCACACTCCGCGGGATTCGACTCGAGGTCGTCGAATTTTATCCGTGAGGAAAGTGTTTATCTGCTTTATACTTTTAATGCATATCTCATTTTATAATTGGTTTGTAAAACCGCAAAGATTTTCGGGATGGATTTTCGTGAATTAAAACGGGTTTTTCTAAAATTTGACGGTTAAACCCCGGATAATATTCGATTCGAGGGACTTAGAAATTTATCGAAATTAATTGTCGATTTTTGGTTCTAGGATGATTAGAACCAATTTCCCTTGAATAAAATTAATTGGTTGTGGTTAAATAGGGTTGGGAGAAGGAGTAAAAGGCTTGAGGGTATTTGTATGGCCGAAACTGACTCTCGGATAAAAAGACCCCCGATCGATCGATCGATCGATGACCAGAGGTCGAGCGATCAACCCTTCAGAAAATTTGACAATTTTGGATTGCTTTATTTAAATGGGATAAATCCCAAACCTAATTGTTTCTACCTTATTTATTTGAGTAAATTAATATCCATCTGGGATAAATTATATCTAGTCATTTGAAGGAATAAATTTTGGAGTAAGAGGGTTCAATAAGTGTGTGGCACTAAAAGTATATTTTTGAGGAAAATAAATAAATTGAGAAATTATATATTTAGGGTTCCTAAAATAGAGTGGGGACCTCTAAATTAATTTTAAGCGGAATGTAAGCTTTGAGATCATAGAAAATAGAATCCATGACTTAGTTAATTAGGGGTGTTCGGGACGAGAAACGCTCGAGGGAGTATTTCTTTAGGCAATTATATAGAGAGAATTGTGTGCATAGAAAAGGAAATTGTATGCTGATTAAATTTAGGAAAATACTATGAAGTGACTAGGATAGAATTGAGGATATAAGCCTGAGATGACGGAGCGATTATCTGGTACGTCTATTGACGATGATTATTATAGTGTGACACCCCGCCTAATTAAATACCGGGTGATCAGTCCTTTATTAAATTATAACCAAGATGAACGGTTGGTTCATTCTTAGCATCACTATCGCAAAAATAACTTTTCCAAATAAACAACCTAAATAATTAAGCTAAGTGACAAAACTATTGTTTAATTTAAATTTCCAAATTTAACTTAAAACCAATTTTAAAAACCTTACATAATCCATGTTTTAAAAATCACACAACAATCTGACTGGAAAATATAATCCAAGTAGTTTAAACATTCAACTAAATAAGTCCAACATTAAAACTTAAAGGAAAAACCTCCTGACAATAACAATTCCAAAATGTAAATACTGGAACTAAACAAATAACAATCTTTGATAAAAGAAACTGAATAATGGAAAAGGGCGAGACATTCCCAACTGGATATTATAGAGCTAGAAGTGGAATCAATAATGAGGTCGTCTAAACAAGAGGCCTGCAACTCCCACCTAAGCTGAAGCACGTTCCATCCAAAGGACCCTATGCAAGACGCCCCTATGGCTGGGCACCTGTAATATACACATATATATATATAAGAGAGAAGAGAAAATAGGAAACGGGTCAGAGCCCGATTGTAAAACAGTTGAAAATTCAGTTTAGCAAGTATTTAAAATGCTTACCGGCTAATGTAACAATCATATTAGTGCGGCACTCCCTTGAGAAATTATCATCTCTCTTCTAATGTGCACACCTATCGCAGTAATACTCCAAACAGTTTAACTCATCTTAAGTTACTCATAAGATTTCATGACGATAATTTCTAATTTTGAGAAGGTTAATTTTATTTAAAAGCAAAGTTCTCACATAACCCTCATTTGATTATAAAGTTTCCCAGTAACGAAATCATACTTTTCAAACACTAAATCCCAAGTTGAAATAATTATTCATTTCTTACTTACCATAGTCATAGTAGATAGTTCCCAAATTCCAAGTTTAAATATATATATCAAATACTCATATAATATATATATTCTATGGCACCCCACATAAATTGATGGTGCGGGCATACTCTACTATCCAGTCCGCATATCACTCTTACTAAGTGGGAATACTAGTTCGGAATCACTCTCGAACCGTATTTGCACAAAACACATGAAAATTGAGGCTAAGCATAGATCCAAGTCACTAAGAGGTCAGCACATACCCTGATGTCTCTTAGGACCGTCTGACTATCGATCCGATAGCTTATACCAAGGATTCCTATGTTCTAGGGTACGAGTCAATATCCCCCATAAAGGTCCCATCGAGATAAGACTGTCCCAGCAAGGTAACCTCAGGGATAACAAGTAGCGCGGGCATGATTTGTACACGTATGTAGTATATACACAAACACAATCATATATGTATACTACTATTCCCATTTCAAATTTAGGTACACCCACAACCCATACTTATGATAGTTATTCTCATTGCACAATACTAGATTATCCCGTATAACGGTTGGTCTCTTTTATTCTTATCTATGGGATTATTCCGACTTACTACGTAACATTCATGAATTCCTATCTCCCCAAGTGTAATTTCAGTAGGTACTCATTTATTTTACAACGTAACTTCCTCACGAGTCTCACCCTTTAAACACACATTCCCATTGTTTCTTAAGTGTAAAATACCTTTGTTATGGGTTAAATCTCATCTTAGATTAAGGGTTACATTTTTATAAAGTCCTACTGGTCTTCTTTACCTCCCAAAATATTTTAACAATAATGTCCAAGAGTGTTCGATCGATCGATGTCAGGTGCTCTATCGATCGATGCATCCATCGATCGATACTCCTAGTTCGATCGATCGATCAAGCAGGTATGGAAAATCTGTAGAATTTCCAGTTACGGGTTTCCTCTTCCAAAATCATCCAAAACAATATATTTGACTTACAAACTCCCAACAATTTATACTACCATTGTTATATTCTCAAATAAAGGGTATTCTACGTAACGCATGAGGATTTTCATCATGAATAACTAATTAAATGGGGAATAATCAATAAAAATATCAAGAACCCAAATATTTTTGTTGTTTAGTTTCTTCCCTTTCTTTTACCAGATTTCATACTCCTAATTTACTGTAATTTTCGTGGTTCAATATCTACATGTGAGTTTGATTTCTAGAATACATCTATTACACATATATCATGCAATTCAACTCTCCAAATAGTTTTTCTTTCACAAAAACTAGTCCTAAAGAATCCTAGGCTAATATTATTGAAGCATTAACTGAAATAGAGCAAGATAGATACTTGCCTGGGGAATTCTTGGTTCAGATTTGTGGAGAGATTGATGTGGTTTTGAACCTCGTTGAGCGATCTAAAGTTTGGCGGCGACAACAGTGAAAACGGCGGAGTTCTTGGCCTAGAACTCCTTGGAAAAATTCTCCTCTTCCTCTCCAATGGCCGTCTTTAGTTTATGGATGTTCTAACCCTAGAAGATGACTCCTATCATCTGATATACTCTTCGAAATTTCGTGGGTTTTTATGCCCAATATTGTAAAATGTCCAAAACGCCCTCCCGGGATGTTAATTAGCATAAAAACGCCCCGAGACCCAAACTAAACCCCCGGGTACTTTATTTTGACTATCTCGACCCTTCCGGACACATTGACGCACTCAAAATGACCATAAGTGTGACTTATAATTCATTCACTTTTAATAGTCCAAATTTAATCCTGACACGACACAAGCGCGTCGCGATAAATTTCCAAAATTATCAATTTAAATTCTCGTGATAATGTTACTAAATTTAAATACACCTCTTACTTTTCTCATAAAGTAACTTATAACAAAATTCCAATAATTACTAACTCTCGTCATGCTAGTAAGTATTTAAATGATTTTTTGTATTATTTAAATTTAATAAATCCCCAAAATTAAAAGTCATAAAAATACAGGGTATTACATACTTCCCCCCTAATAACAGAATTTCTTCCCGAAATTTGGAAAAATAAGGTGTACCTGGCAAGAATAGCTCTGGGTACTTCTCACGCATGTCTGCCTAACGCTCCCAAGTGGATTCCTCCACATTATGATGCTCCCATTGGACCCGGACAAGTGGGACTACATTTTACCTCAATCTCCTTTCGTTATGGTCTAGGATAGCCACTGGTCTCTCCTCATAAGATCGGTCGGGTTGTAAGTCAATCTCCTCAATCACGATGTGGGTGTGGGCCATGTCATCCCGAAGGTATCATCTCAACGACGAGATGTGGAATACATCGTGAATGCGATGTAAGTGCTTTGGCAGTCCCAGTCTGTATGCTACCGGCCCAATCCTCTCGATAATAGGAAATGGTCCCACGTACCTCGGGGCAAATTTCCCTTTTTTCCCGAACCTCATCACTCCTCTCATAGGAAATACACGTAGTAATACTTGGTCCCCCACATTAAATTCTCGAAAGAACCATTTTGCATCGGCATAGCTTTTCTGCCTGTCTTGGGCCACCCTAATGCGACTCCTGATAATCTCAATCCTAGCAGAGGTTTCCTGAATCACCTCTGGTCTGAGTAACTTATTATCCCCCACCTCTAGCCAACAAGTTGGGGAACGACAAGGCCTTCCATACAATGCCTAAAATGGATCCATGCCAATCGTGAACTTATAAGAGTTATTATAAGTAATCTCTACCAGTGGGAGGTGTGGCTCCCAACCTCCGCCAAAATCAAGGACACACATGTGTAGAATATCCTCCAACATATGATTGGTACGCTCTGTCTGTTCATCTATCTGTGGGTGATAAGATGAACTCAACCTCAACTCGGTACCCATGGACTCCTGAAAACTCTCCCAGAAACCCGACATGAAAATTTTGTCTCTATCTGACACAATATCCAGGGGCACCCCATGTAATCTAATAATCTCAGCAATGAACAACTGAGCATACTGGCCCGTGGTATAGTCAGTCCGTACTGGAAGAAAATGAGCCACCTTGGAAAAACGGTCCACAATCACCCAGATGGAGTCGTGGCCCCGCTGTGATGTAGGCAACCCAGTAATAAAATCCATGGGAATACTCTCCCACTTCCACGAGGGTATTTCCAACGGCTGAAGTAACCCCGACGGTTTTGGGTGGTCCACCTTTACCAGTTGGCAAGTAGAACATTTGGACATGAACTCAACAATGTCCTTTTTCATCCCACTCCACAAGAATTGTCGCCTCATATCCTGGTACATCTTATCTTCCCCAGGATGCACTCCAAATCGGAACCCGTGAGACTGGGTCATTACTGCATAACATAAGTCTGCTCCTTCGGGAACCACCAATCTCCCATTAAACCTCAAACCCCCATCGAAACTAACAGAATAGGACTTATCACCCTCAGTTAAAAGTCGTACAATATTTGTGCCTGTATTACCCTCGTAACAATCTCGGGTGTCACTGTCATGGCAGATATGAAGGAACGGGCTACCGCATCCTGGTGACCCGACTTTTTCCACTTTGCTTTCCAGATGTTCGCTACATCATCAACCGTCCTACGTCTCAATGCATCAGCAACTATATTAGCCTTCCCCGGATGCTACTATATGTCTAACTTATAGTCTTTCACAAACTCTAACCACCTGCGTTGACGAATATTCTGCTCTCACTGAGTGAGCAGATACTGCAGTGACTTGTGGTCTGTGAACAAACGAAATTTTTCCCCTAATAAGTAGTTTCTCCATATCCTCAATGCAAAGATGACCGTTGCTAACTCTAGGTCGTGTGTGGGGTAGTTCTTCTCGTGCGCCTTAAGCTTGCGAGAGGAAAAAGCTATAGCCTTATCTTCCTCCTCAAGTACTCCTCCAAGTCCCCGTAAGGAGGCGTCGGTGTAAACCAGATATTCTACTTCCGGCTTGGGTAAAGCAAGGACTGGTGTCGAAGTCAGCATGTCTTTCACCTCATCAAAAGCCAATTGACAAGTATCGTCCCAGACATATGGTACCCCCTTGCGAGTCAGGTTCGCCAATGGACCCGCTATCTTGGAGAACCCTCGAATGAATCTCGTGTAGTACCCGTCTAACCCCAAGAAACTATGCACTTCCTTCGGTGTCGTGGGTTGTCCCCACTCCCTCACCGCTGACACTTTACTCGGGTCCACTACTATCCCCATTTCAGAAACAACATGTCCCAAGAATTGCACTTCCCGTAGCCAGAATCCGTACTTCTCGTACTTACCGTACAGCTGATGCTCTCGTAGCGTCTGAAGAACCTGCCTCAAGTGCTTAGCATGCTCTTCCTTAATGTGTGAATATATCGAGATGTCATCTATGAAGACTGTGGCCATCCCCTATCCCCGCCGCGGAGGAGAAGGATCCTTTGGGTCCCGTGCGTCCCTCTCGGGATCGCTTCGGTCAGCATCGTTTGAGATGTGGTGTAAAAATATAGAGAGATTCAGAGTCTCCAGTCTATTTTACTCAAAATAGACAAAAGAAAAAGGGGAAGCCACCCCAAAGGATGGCATCCAAAGACATACTGGTGCGTGCGAAACCAAAATGATTCGGGAAGGGTTCGGATGCTTAATTACGAAATGGGAAGGTGTTAGGCACCCATTTTTCCCTTTCAGTATCTCATAGATATTTGCTATTTTCCTTTATGTTTCCCCCCGTGATATGTGTGCGTGTGTATATATAGAATGGAGGTAGGAATCCTCGACTTGTATCATGGAAAATATAAAGCGATTCATCCGTAGGAAGATATAAGAATAATATTACAAAGTAAGATTTACACGATTACCCTTACGTTAATCGTTATAAGAGAACGATAACGCATATGGAGTAATACGTCACTAAGAACAAGTATATATATAATATAAGAAAAATGGATTTAGAGAAAATAGAAAATAAGAGAAAAGGTGAGAAAAGGACTCGAGTCTCGAGTTTTACCCCGAGATGCCTACGTAGCCTATAAAGGCATCAAAGTCCGCGTAGTTCGTGTACAAAATGAGGGGTAGGGTTAATCCCATAAATTCAAATGGGGGATCTCTTATTTGTTAATGTGTGTGTGTGTAGGAAAGGTGTTTTAGTTATGAGAAAATTATGGAAAAAGTGTGAGAATCCCTACTTGGAATTTATGAGCAAACCCTCTTTTTCTTGTTTTTTTGTGTTTTATGAAAATAAAAGAGGTACAATAATACTAAATAAAAACAATATTAGGATGTGTGAAAAGAGATAATAAAAGTGATAAATAAGAAGACAAGTTATTGAGAATTTAAGAGAGAGTAGAGAAAGTTGGACCTTCTTGAAGATCTTGAGCTTGATCTTGAACGTTGGAGAGCAGCCCTTGCACTTGGATGATGATGGAGAGTAGCTAATTCACCAAGTTTGATGAAAAGGATGATGAAAAGGATTTGGATGTTGAAATCACGTTGCCTTCGAGAGAGGTTTCTGGGATTCGTTCGGAGAGATTTTTATCAGATATGGGCTTCCCTTACATATGAGGTGAAGGCCTCCTTTTATAGGCCCAGTTGAGTGCCGATCGACATAGACATGTTCCTGCCTATCGGAAGGTGCCGATAGTTAGGGTCTGAAACCTGCCATTTGGCAGTGCGCTTCAGGATTTTTTGAAAAATTGGCCGCCGAGGGCAAACCGTTGGTCAGAATTGTTCACGGGGAATACCATTGGAAAGTTAATTAAGAGACCTTTGAAAGTCCTTTGGATCACTCCTGGATTTGGGAGTTGACTTTGGGTCAAATATGGCTCGAAAGTATTTGTCAGTCCATTGGACGGGGAATCGCTCGGACGTAAACGGATCGTTAGTCCGCATGGTAAGTCGAAATCGCACACGGGGTGGACCGTTGGAAAGGGTATTCAGTTCCCTTTGAAGATTCATTGAGTCTCGATCGAGACAAAGAGTTTGAATTTTGGTTCAAACTGAGTCGGGGAGTGCCCGATAGCCTTCAGGTCAGTACTCGTGACATGACCTGGGTTTACAGTGATGAAGGGAGGTACTATACACCTAAGGAGAGTTAGGGGGTAATAGAATGGGGTGTCTACAGAGCCCCTCGGCGGGTGCGTTTGGAATAAATGATGACCGTCGAATGGACACCACATGATGCTTTTAAATAGGAATGACCGATTTAGAGGGCCGAGGTCGATTCTGAGGACCTAAGGAGTTTGCTGGGGATGACCAATTCTGCGAGTCAAGGCCGAATCTATGGGCTTAGGGTAAAGGTCTACCGAGGTCAATTCTGACCTAAAGAGTGGTGACGATCGAGGATCAAGGTCAATTCTGACCCAACTCAGGTGACGATACAAGACTGGGACCAATTCTAACTGAAGAGTGGTGATGACCAATGTCAATACTGACCTAACTCAAGTGACGATCCTAAACCGGGGCCAATTCTGACCCAAGAGTGGTGACGATCAAGGGATGAGGTCAATTTCGACCTAACACAGGTGACGATCCAAGACTGGGGCCAATTCTGACCCAAGAGTGGTGATGACCGAGGACCGAGGTCAATTCTGACCTAACTCAGGTGATGATCCAAGATCGGGGCCAATTCGAACCCAAGAGTGGTGACGACCGATGACCGGGGTCAATTATGACCTAACTCAGGTGACGATCCAAGATCGGGGCCAATTCTGACCCAAGAGTGGTGACAACCGAGGACCGAGGTTAATTCTGACCTAACTCAGGTGTCGATCCATGACCGGGGCGAATTCTTACCCAAGAGTGGTGACGACCGAGGACCTAGGTCAATTTTAACATAACTCAGGTGACAATCCAAGACCGGGGCCAATTCTGACCCAAGAGTGGTCACGACCGAGGACCGAGGTCAATTCGGACCTAACTCAGGTGACGATCCAAGACCGGGGCCAATTCTGACTCAAGAGTGGTGACGACCGAGGATCGAGGTCAATTCTGACCTAACTCAGGTGACGATCCAAGACCGGGGCCAATTCTGACCCAAGAGTGGATAAAGATTTGATTTTGATTCTGCGGGAGAAAGAGCTTTATGATTTTGACCTGAGATGGGGAGCTGATAGCTGGGGAAGCTTTTAGGATACCTCGCAGGGGGAAATAACCTATTTTGGGTGCTGTAAGACAATTCCACTGGGGAAGTGATCAGGTGATCCTTAGGGATCCTCCGAAGCTTTGTTGGGAGGAGTTTTCACTTGGTTTTTTGAGGATTCCGCTGGGGAAGAGGGGTTCCGCTCGAGGGAACACAAAATTTTCTTGGTAAAAAGGCTCGAGATCCTTCCTGGTATTTTTAGAAATTTTTTTGGGGATTTTTCAAGGCATTCTGGTATTTTTTAGGAATTTCTGTATGAAATTTGAGGTGGGGTGCTGGTCAGCATGGTGTGAGTGGTGCCATTCGACAGTGGCACAAACTTTTAGGTTCCCTCGGGAAGGTGAGGAGTCAGTGCCGATCGGTATGGTAGGGGGAGATGCCGATCGGCATGGCGCTTGGAATCCAATATAAAGGGGGCGAATCCCCTCATTTTTCACAGCTTCTTTTGCCTTATCTCTCTCTCTGCGATTCTTCTGCAAATCGTTCTAGCGTTCCGATCTTCAAGAAATGGCCGCCTTTGTGAGCACTGCAGTCCACCAGGAGTGGTTGACCGTTGATGATTGGGCAAATGTGGATTGGAGGGACAGGGTGCCCTTTGCTTTGGGGAGTGATAACTCCTTTGATGCGTTGAGCCTGTCTCGGATGAGCGGACCTTGCTGCGGGAGCCATCGCGTCATCGCTCTTCGAGGGTGATTCCCGGTGGTTACGTAAGTAACTTAACCTTTGTCATTCTCTATTTTTGGTGGCTTTTCTTGCTTGACTTTTGATGAGACTTTTATTTTTGCCAGTCTGATATCTCTTTGAAGAACATGCGTGCCTGCGGGACAACGGGGCTCAAGGATGTTTGGGATCATCTCCAGCCTGTGGTGCGCTGGGTGGTATCATCAGCGGGTTTTGGGAAGTTGGCATCTCCGCTGGATGAGATGCCTCATTCGACAATGATCTTGTGAGCTTTGGGAGAGAAGTGGTGGGACACTACCCATACCTTTCATTTTGGATTCGAGGAGATGACAGTGACTCCCATAGATGTCCAGCAGTTGCTGGGGCTGGATTGTGATGGAGAGAAGATAGAGGTGGATTGCTCTTTATGGGTGAGATCGGAGGCAGTGCGAGCGGCACTTAGTGATGTAGGGAGGATAGTTTTTGGGGGTTATATCTGATTGTCCCTACTGAAGGATGTTCTATTGGGTAGGGAGATCGATGCGGAGAACAGGCTGCAAGTGAGGTAGATGGCCCGGTTATTTATTCTTCTGCTGTTAGGAGGTTTCATGGTGGTGTCGAGAGGCGACGTCATTCATTTGTGGTTTCTGCCGTACTTGAGGATGTTTTTGAACATCCCTTTCTATGATTGGGGGAATCTGACCTTGGCGACCCTTTACTTTTCTCTGGATGCATTTAGCCGGTGCTGCCGGCAGACCTTTACTGGGGCCACATACCTTCTTGAGGTATTCTTTAAATCAAGCATTTTCTTTTCATGCATTCGCATTTTCCTTTCATGCATTTGCATTTTCCTTATGTGTCTCTTTTTTTCTTGTGAATTCAGACGTTGTTTTATGAGGTGATTGGGTGCAACACCCCGCTGATTGCTTTGAAGGACGACATTGTTAGGGATTTTGGTCGATTGTATCGATGTCGTAAGGCCAATCGATAGTCGAAGGGATCTCTTTCCCTGGAAGCGGTGCGTCAGGTCTTGAATGACCTGACCAGTGGTAGGGTAAGACTGTTTCCATTTCAATTTTGGTTTTTGCTCCTTCTGATCTTGTATTGATTTATGCTTGCTTGGAGATTTTCAGGTGACCTTTTACCCGTGGGGGACAACCATTCAGGATGTGGTGGTGACTGGTACCTTAGGGAGAGGGTGGTTCGTCAGATTGCCGAGGAGGAGGTGGTGGTGCCACCTCCGCAGCCTCCTACGTCTTTAAGGTGGGAGCGACTGCTATCATAGGATGAGAGGATTGCGGTGATGATCGATGAGTCCTACTTGCTATACACCGATATGACTGCGATGTATGACAATATGGATTTCGTGACGAGCTGGTTGATGGCGCCCATCATATACGATGCACTGCCCTTCCCTCTGGTGGGTTGAAGTCGGGCGGTGGGATCTTTTCACAATGGTGGTGGCCCGTCGGCATCTGCGTTGGCGGCTACCTCAGAGGTCCCTTTTGTACGGATGCATACCCCTTCATACAACATTCGGTGAGCTGATGGAGGGATAGTGCCTATGTTGCACCGTCCTCATGCGATGGATCCGGAGGAGTTGGGTTTGACAGAGGAGGCCCTTCGACATGCGGTATACCTTTCTGCTCCTTTATTTTTCTCTTTCATTTCTGTTTTGGTCATTTCTTCTTTGATACTGATTTCACCTTTTCTGGCAGCAAGTTCGGGTGTCGACCACTTGGCTAAGGGACATCAGAGACTGGATATCTTCGGCGACTGCCCATATTCAGGATGCGGTTCCTATTCCTTCTTGCTTGGTGATGTCCGCTTCATCCGGAGAGGACTCTGGTTTGGGAAGTGGTGGTGCATCGTCTCGCCGTAGGGGGGGAGAGCGCGTTGCAAGGGTGGAAGCTCTTGAGAGAGAGAGAGAGAGAGAGAGAGAGAGAGAGAGAGAGAGAGAGAGAGAGAGAATGAAATGGGGGTTCGGGCTGAATCCCGTTATTTTTGGAATTTCTTTTTATTTCCTGCAAAACTGATGTAATACAGAACACAAATATATGCAATGCAATGGAATTTTTTTATTATCTTTTATTAATGATGAATGAATGAATGCACATGCGCTTTTTACTTTTCTACTGAGACCGTAAAAAGGAATATTTTTGATTTTTTTTAAGGAAAGTTTTTGATTAAAAAGGGGGAATTAAAAGGATTTTGAAATTCTGTTGAGAATATCAATTTATTTTTATTTGAGTTTTTTGATTTGACAAAAGTGGAAAAAGGGAAATTTCTAAAAATTGGGGGTGTCGATCGACAAGCACCCTGACCTGCCTATCGGCAGTTCAGTCCAATCCCATTAATTGAAGGCCTTTAATGGTACCCTCTTCATCCTTTGGTACCTTGTGGGGTAGGATTCCCTCTGATTCTTGCAGGGATTATGTCCCTTGTGAGGATTTTCAAGTATAAAAAGGGGGGAAGGGTGGAGTGTTTTCATCACACCTTTGAAATTTCACCAACTTTCCCAACATCTCTTAGCCTTGTAAGATGGCTCTCCCTGGTAGCACCGAGTTTGCCAACGACCTCGAAGCCTTGGAAGCTATGTGCTCTTATAATGTCAACTACGATGCTTTCAATGTGCGTCGAGTCTCCTTGTGGCGCAATCATCCTTTTGAGTGGAATATGCTGATAGCGGCGGTACAATTCTGGTACCCCGAAGACCATGTATTCCGCTTTGGGTTGGAAGAGGTTTTTCCTACCTACAAGGAATTTTCTGCCATATAGGGTGTAAATCCCAGTGTTGCTGCAGCTTTGCCTGAATTTTCCCATTCTCCTAGGGATTTGTTGGTCGGGCTTCTTCATATTTTGCCTTCGGTGGCCAGATCATTGGTTGCTGGAGGAATGATCTACCTCTCGACGGTGCTATATTCTGTGCATTTGCGGGAAGTAGGTGATGCTAGCTATGTTGGAGCCTTTATTCTGGGTCTAGTTTCAAAATTACTGCTGGTGATTGGGGAATTGCAGGTGGACCCACAACTTTTATCCATTACTTCATGGATGTCATACCGTCGCAATCTCGCGGTGGTGATATTGGCGTAGACTCTGAATGGCCTGGATGCCTGGAGAGAAGGCCATTCTGACTTTTTGAGGGGTATCCCTGTGATGCTGTTTATGTGGTTGTCTAAAATATTTCGCTTGTCTCCTCCAGAATATCCCTTGTCGGTCGTACCCAACTTCTTTTCGCACTACTTCATCCGCGTTGGCCTGTATGTTGAGAACTCGGAGAATTGGCTTGTGGAGCATGGGGCTTGTGGGTTGTATTGGTCAATGCCTTGGTGGGGGCCATTGCATCCCGTTCTGGAGCTAGGAGAGTATTCATATGTGCGATTGGTTGGTCTCAGACAGACCTCTCTTTATTTCCCTTGGCGGATTTTGCCCCAATTCGGCTGGGTGCAGGTTGTGCCCCCTCGGACCTCAAATTTCTTCCTGGTAGAAGATTTGACTGAGAACCTGCGTCTGTTTCTTGGGTCTCTGTGGGAAAATCGGCATCCATCGACCCATCCTTCTCAGTCTGTCGGGAAGGTTTGACATGTCCCCAAAGATTATATGAAGTGGTTGTGGAGGAAAGTAGTCAACAAGATGTTGGAAGTAGAGACTGGACAAAGATAGTTCGTTTTATCTGACTCCATAGAAGGGGGTTTTGTGGTCTTTTCGAAGATGGTTAAGGCTCATCGATCCATGGAATGTTTATGGCACTCTTTTCAGGCAGGGGAGACTTGGGGACCTCAAGATGTAGATGATGAGGGTGCAGGCTCCTGGGGAGTTTATTTGCGTAACAGGTGTGGGGATTTTATTTGGCTTTTTATGGTAGTGGGGAAGGGAGTAATCCGTTCTTTTTTCTTATGTAATCTGTACTGTAATTTCTTATTAATGAAATAAACAAGTTTCTGATCATCCAACTGTGCCTCTCGATGAATTTTGTATTTTTGAATTATCTATACTGATCTCTAAGGCATACATAATCCTTTTGTTCAAATAATTTTAGAATGAACCGTCATTCTCAGAGGTAAGAAAAGAATAGTATTTTGTGAAAAAGAAAGGGCCGCACTCATGTGAGGAGTATGAGCTGCCTACGTACCTCTGGCGTTTTTTGAAAAGTTTTAAAAATAGTTTTTGTAGAGGATCAGGCCCACGTAGTTCTGGGTAGAGGTAAATGAAGAGTTTTTTTTCAGAATAGAAGGGGGATGAGAAGAGTCATAGCGCGCCGAGATTTCAGACTAGGGGTAGAATTTCTTGAGACGGTCCAGATTGACTGGACGAGCCATCTCTTCCCCATCCACGTCAGTGAGCACGGCGGCACCGCCGGATAAGATTTTTTTCACAATGTAGGGGCCGCTCCAATTGGGCTTGAATTTCCCTCTAGGGTCGCAGATGGGTTATATTATCTCTTTGAGGGCTAAATCCCCCTCCCGGACATCGCGGTCCTTGACTCTCTTATTGAATGATCGCGTTATTCGGTGATGGTACCCCTGTATGTGGTAACGATCTTTTAATCTTAAGTCATCTAGGAGGGATAGCTCATCAAGACGTCTTTGGCTCCAGTCTTCTTCACTAACTTTTCTTTCGAGCATGACGCATAACAAGGGTATTTCCAGCTCCACAGGTAGGACTACTTCCATGCCGTAGACTAGGGAGTAAGGGGTAGCCCTTATAGAAGTTAGAATTGAGGTTCAATAGCCCCAGAGGATGTATGGGATTCGGTCAGCCCAATCCCTACAACTTTCGGTCATCTTATTGATGATGGCTTTGAGGTTCTTGTTGGCGGCTTCAACTGCACCATTGGTCTGTGGTCGGTAGGGAGAAGATTTGTGTCTCTAAATCCCATACTTTTTTACTACTTATGTGACTTTTGCTTCGAAATGCAACCCATTATCTGATATTAGCTCATGCGGGACCCCATATCGGAAGATGATATTCTTCTTGAGGAATTTGTCCACTTTCTTGGCGTTCAACACTGCGTATGACTCAGCCTCGACCCATTTGGTGAAGTAATAAATGGCGACCAGGATGAACTCATGTCCGTTTGAAGCCTTTGGTGTAACCTTCCCTATGATGTTGATACCCCAGGTGGAGAACGTCCAGGGAGAGGTCATGTTATATAATTCTTGCAGAGGCAGGTGTTGAAGATTGGAGAATTATTGGCATGTGAGGCACCTCCGAACATAGGCGTCGCAGTCCTGGATCATGGTGGTCCAGTAGTAGCCCTATCGGATGATCTTCTTGGCAAGCATGTGACCATTCATGTGGGGTCCGCATTCCCTGTTGTAGATTTTTTGCATTATTTTCTCAATCTCAGCCCCTGCGATGCAGTGTAGATGAGTTCCATCGAAATTCCTCTTGAGTAGAGATTTATGACAGATGATGTACTGGTCGGCCAGTCTTTGAAGCGTTATTCAATCTTTCTTGTTGGAACCCTCGGGATACCTACCATGTCTGAGGAGGCACCAGATATCATAGTACCAGCAATCAGCTAATTCGGGATCTTCAGTGGAGACAAGCTCAATATGGTAGCAATGGGTCAGTTTGTCTTGCTTTTAAACTAGGAAGGGGGTCATTGTTATTCCTTTGGGCATGTCGACCATGGAGGCCAAGGTAGTGAGAGCGTCGACTAGGATATTCTTTGCTCGGCGTAGGTAATGGAAGGTGATATCTCGGAATCGAAAGGCTAACTCTTCTAATTTGGCATGAAAGGGTTGGAGCTTTTCGTCTTTGACTTTCCATTTTCTGAGTACTTGACCGATGATGAGGGCATAATCCCCGTAGATATCAAGGTATTAAATACCTTTATCGAGAGCAACCTTGAGGCCCACTGTGCATGCCTCGTATTCCGTCATGTTGTTGGTGCAAGGTAAATCAAATTTATAAGGATCCTAATGTTGTATCCATTTTTGTTGGCAGTGCCGTCAAAGAACATTTTCCATCGAAGGCGGTTTTAGGTGGTGCAGAGGATATTTTCATCTGGGAATTCAGAGATTCGAACATCTGCTTCTACTACAGGGTAGTCAGCGAGGTAGTCGGAGATGGTTCTTCCTTTAATAGCTTTGTGTGTGACAAAAACGATATCGAACTCGGTTAGCAGCATCAACCATCGAGCCATTCGACTGGATAAGGCAGGATTCGCAAGTAGGTATTTGATGGGGTTCATTCAGGATACAAGTTTGATGGGGAAGGCGAGCATATAGTGTCGCAACTTTTGGGTGACCCAGAAAAGTGCGACACATGCCTTTTCTAAAGTAGTGTAGTTGACCTCGTACCCGACCAATTTGTGACTGGCATAATAAATGGCTCTTTCTTTGCAAGAGTCTTCAAGGTATTAGACTAGCAAAGCCCCAGTTGCAGTATCGGTTATGGTTAGGTATATGATCAAAGGGAAACCAGACTGTGGTGGCATGAGCACTGGAGGTTGGGTCAGGTATTGTTTGATTCGATCAAAAGCTTCTTGGTAGACCTATTTCCAAATCTTGGTTGAATCCTTTCGGAGGATCTTGAAGATTGGTTTGCAGATGGAGGTTAGCTGGCTGATGAACCGGATGATATATTGTAATTTCCCAAGAAAACATTGAACTTCTTTCTCTATTCATGGTGGTGGAATCTCAAGTATGGCCTTTAGCTTTGCAGGATCTGCTTCTATCCCCTTTTTGTTGACCATGAATCCCAAGAGTTTTCCCTTTGTAACGTCGAAGACACAATTTTGTGGATTAAGTCGCATCAGATACCGTCGCATTCGTTCGAAGAACTTTCGGAGGGGGAGAACATGATCTTCTCTAGTTTTGGACTTGATAATCATATCATTCACATAAACCTCGACCTCTTTGTGAATCAGATCGTGCAGGATGGTTGTGGCAGCCCTTTGGTAGGTAGCCCCAGCGTTCTTTAGACCGAATGGCATAACGGTGTAGCAAAAGGTTCCCCATGGGGTGATGAATGCGGTTTTTTCTTGGTGGTCGGGGTGCATCTTGATTTGGTTGTACCCGACAAACCCGTCGGCGAACGACTTGAGAGTATGACTGGCAGTGTTGTCCACGATCATGTCAATATTGGGTAGCGGATAATCATCCTTCGGAGAAGCTTCATTTAAATCTCGGTAATCTACACACATTCTAACCTTCCCTCCTGATTTCGGTACAGGTACAATGTTGGCAATCCAGGTGGGATATTCGATCACCCGAATGAAGCCTACATTTAACTGTTTGACCACCTCTTCTTTGACTTTGAGTGACCATTCGGTGCGGAGTTTTCTCAATTTTTGTTTAACCGGCTTGTAATCTGGGAGAGTGGGGATCTCGTGCTGAGCTACTTCAGGATCGATGTCGGGCATATCATCATAGGACCATGCGAAGACATCTATGAACTCCTTCAGTAATTCTTCGAGTTGTGCACGCTCATGCTCGTTAAGGGTGGCCCCTATCCTAATCTCGCGCAGTTGGCTACTAGAACCGAGAATAATAACAATAGTCTCTTCTTCATTAACTTGAACGTGGTTATGTTGTTTATTATTAACCTTATTTATATCAGTTAAGAATTGTTCATTTGAAAAATCATCATCATCAAAAGTTCTATTAGAATCTAAACAATTAATGTAAGGCACACCAAGATACTCAAAATCTTCGTTTATTTCATTGATAGGAAAAACAGCATTGAGAACCTCATCAAAAGAGGTTTCGATTACATTTGAGCAAGGTTAGACAAAAAAAGAAGAAATAGGCTAAACATTGGGGTTAGGGGAGATTTAAGAGGAAGAACTTGCTTAGCATGCCAGTTGAGGAGAGGAGTATCAGCAGCTTTAATCAGACGGGATGGGTCCATTGATGTAGTTCCTGAATGAACCATGCAGAGTGCCAGCCCCAGCATCTGTAAGTTGAAGGAATCTTCAGAATCGTTTTCCTCAGTCTTTTCGGCATCTTTGATGAGAGGTTGTACTTGGTGTTGGAAACTTTCGGCCCATGGGTAGCTGTCTTGGAAAAAGATCTCCATTCCAGGCTTCATCTTCTTGTCTATGTGGCATACCATGGTTCTGTAAAACCGCAAAAGGGGAAATCTTCACCTTCTTTGATGAATCATCCATTCAAGGAGTCTCCTGAGATAGTTTGGATGCTGTCTGATCTTCTCTTTGGTCGAGATTGGTGGATCATTCTGAGCTCTTGTTCTGATGGTTGATACCCCAAGCCATAAGGAGGGAAAGCTTTCTTTAGTTCGATGGGCTCAAGTATACCCTACTGCCTTCGCCCTAGCCCCAGTCCAGTCATGACGTGCATGTTTTTTTAACATCTGAATCACATTGACATTGCCATGAGGGTCATATTCTGGAAAAACCTTTTTTTTGTAACCGTCCCCTACCGGGAGTAGGAGTGGATCAACTCGAAATCATGATAGGAGCATATCATTTGACCCGTGTTGTATCTCAAGGATTGGACTGCTAATTCTTTCACCCTCAGTATTTTTGTTGTCGCCCAAAATGGTGATGACTTTCCCGTCGGCGAAGAGCTTCAATTTTTGATGGAGTGAGGTAGACACACCCTTGATATTGTGGAGCCAGGTGTGTCCGAGCAACAGGTTGAAACAAGTTAGGATATCTATGACTTGAAATTCAATGACGGGGTTTATAGGGCCAACTCCTATTGCATGTTTTATGGATCCCATCACCTCTCAGCGGGTATTATCGTAGGAACGCACAACGGCGGAGGTTGGAGCGAGGTCGCTTTCTTTCAGGCCTAAACACTTGAAAGTCTCAGAGGTCAAACGTTCAAGGCGGATCCGTTATCGACAAGGGAGAGTGGCACGGCCTTTCCCACAACTTCGACGGAGATGTTGAGTACATGATTGTGATTTGGCCCAATTCTGGGGATTTTTTCTTCAAAAAATGATAGCATTCGGGTAGACGTCATGGATCCGACCAGATTTACCGCTTCTTCTGGTGTGGTAGAGGGGGGAACTGTGGGTCTAGTGAGTAATTTGATTAAAACATTTTTGTGTAACTGGGAAGATATGAAAAGTCCCTATAGAGTGATGTTAGATTGAGTTTTCTTCAGTTGATCGAGGATCTTGCTCTCCTCAATGGTCATCTCTGGCATAGGAAGGTTTTCAACTCCCTTCCCCTTGTCATTTGCTGGTAGTGAGTTGGGAACCTGGTAATGTCTCCCTGATTTGGTCATGTGATTTACTGAAGAAGGAAAGAATATGAATTCCGCTTCCTCATCAATCTCAGGTTGTTCTGCCACCCTATTTATTTCTTCGAGGAGTTCTTCAAATGAGATCATCCCACATATGTCGGCTATTGGGATAGCTCTTCCTAAAGCTTGTTCTTCGCTCGAGTCTTCGAATTCTTCCCCCCATCCGGTGGCAACAGTTTTGTCTTTCCATGTAAAGTCATTGCATTCCACAACTTCAACGGCTTCTTCGTGCAGGTCCTCCCATGCCGTGGGGATATGTGTGATTGAAGGGAACAAACGCCCTTGTAGCTTCAAAGTGTCAAGTAACCCAGTGATACTTCAAATGCCGTTGGTTTTCCAGAATAATTCTTCCATGATCTGGACAACATCATTTAAGCTGACTTCGTCGATTGGTACCACCCATTTGTCTGAATCTCGGGCCCATTTCCGTGCTTTTAAGAACAGTGTACTGAACTTCTGGCAATCGATTACCATCTGTGAGGGAAATTTCATCCCGAACTCTAGGAGTTGGTTTAACACCTCTGACAATTCCATACTTCTATTTTCAGAACGGGTACGGACAGCGATGCATGCTTTGGTAAGGAGTGACAGTGCCTGATTAGCGAGGCTAGTAGGGTGTAGCAGGAAATATGAGCCAATTTGAAGAGGTTAAGGAGAGTATATGGGTGTGATTTGAGTTGAGGGATCTAAATCTGGGTTTTCTTCCAAGAAGATGGCATTAGTGTGATTTGGAAGTGGATTGCTGTAATACCCCGTAATTTTATTGATTTTATTTAAGGGATTAATTGAATTAATTGGGAATTAATCTGGGTATAAATACTAGCGAGATGTGAGTTGGTATTTGATTATGATGTTAAAATTTAATATTTTTGAGTATGTATGGTAATACATGAGTATTGAAAATATTAAAGTTGTCGCGAGACTGAAATACGATAATTTGGAAATTTAGTTGGGATGCGCGTGTCAATCGCGTCAAGAACGAAATTATTTAAATTAAAAAGTGAATTATATTTTTATCAACCAAATGGTCATTTTGAGTGCGCCAACGTGTTCGGAAGGGTCGAAATAGTCAGAAAACACTAGCCGGGGGTTTATTTTGGGTCCTGGGGCACTTTTAGGCCAAATCGGCAACCTATAAGGGTATTTTGGTAATTTTAAAAATTAAGGAATTTAGACCCACGAATTTAAGTGTTAATTAAGATATTTTAAAATAACCACTAAGTCCATTATCAGCCAAAAAGGAAGAGAGTGGGCTACGGTAGTTTTTGAGAAAAGTTAGAAAGAGGGTAAAGGATTTCCAAGACAAACCATCTCCACACCATCAATTTTGGAAAGGATTTGTGACCGGAAAAGAGGAGAAAATCAACTTTGAACCATCGACAACACATCTGAAGAACGAATCTAAGGCAAGTGTTTTGATGTCGTTATTTGCATTGAATATTTCCTACATGCGTAGTGTACAAAACTGTTTATGTCTAGGAAATTTTGATAAAGAATACCAAATGGAATTATTATGAAATTTGTGGTTTTGGGTAGTAAATGTGCATGTAGAATGATTATGGATGAATTCAATATAAAAAACAAAACTTTTGATGACCTGAAATCGGATTAATAAGGAGTCTTTTTATGAAATTAAATTATGGGTTCCTGTTCATAGGGTTTGGAATAAGAATTGGGGATTTATGATTTTTGGCATGTTAATTTGTAAGATTTGACCCAAAAGAATGTTAAGGAATGATCTAGGGTGACTAAAAATAGTTTACAAACATTGAAAACATATTTGGATAGTCTTAGGGTGGATTTGGAGAAGAGGAGAAAGAAGAAAAACAGATTGTGGGATTTCTGGGCGTAGTCTGCCATCTCGTTAGAAGACCTGCCCAAGTCGTTCGAAAGACCTCGTTCGAATGAGCTTCTAACGAGATGACATTATCCATTCTAACGAGTTCGTAGTTCATTCGAATACTTTTGTTCGAACGACCTCGTTCGAATGAGACTTCTAACGAGTTGACAGAATGGCCTTTTTGGCCTGATTTTATTTCAAATGTCTCGTAGACTTATTTAATGGAGTAATAACCTTCCCTTATTGATTAGTGGGTATATTTGGGAGATTGGAGTACGTTGAGGAGTAAAACTTAGAATCTTGTAGTAAATCGAACGACCTTTATGAAATAGGAAACGAGTACCTAATTACGACGTGAGAAGAGTTGACAAATTTAATGTATATAAATTGGGGACTTATAAGCGTATGATATTAATTGATGATACAAGAACGAGAAGTATACCTCTATTAATATATTGAGATATCTAAGATGTGCGAATGCTTACTATATGTAGTTATCTGTGCATAACATACCTACCGTACTTGCTATCATGGGAGGTCGGCGTTCGATCAGGGCCATCTAATCTTTATGTGCCTACGGGGGGATTTAGATTGGAACCTCGAGGACATAGGTTAGAGAAGGACTTATTGAGAAGTTAATAAGTCTACTGATCATGTGAGCATAGGTATGTGCGTGACCCATGTGATGTGAACTATTTTCGCCTCCATTATGTGTGATTGTTGTCATTTGGGAACGATTCTTAAGAGATTCGAAATGCGTGGTCCTAATGTACGTGATGTACCAGGATTGGATATTAGAGTATGTGTGCATCACAGCTTAGCCTCGGGGTGCTAGTATTGTATATTTATGATGAGAATAATATACTGTAAATTGAAATGCACTGTCATGTATAAATGTGAGTATAAATAATAGCAACATTTTCGTAAAGATAAAAATAGAAATCCTCTAGTAAGTAGTATTACTAATATGGGAAAACGAGAAGAAATGTAAGACACTCTGTTTAAATGAATATGCCGAAATTAAATCGTGAATCGTATAGTAATGCTAGATTTTATATTAGACTTGTTAAGTATGGGAATAACTAGAATGGGTACGGGTACGATATGAGTGCATAATTAGTTGAGAGGTGAGGAACTCATGTGAGTGCAGACACTATCATGTACTTTATATGCACTGTTTAATGATATTAAAAAGTTTGTATATTTTAAACTGTTTTCACAATCGGGCTCTGACCCATGTTCTTCCAAATATATTTTCTTGTAAAAACCTTTTAGGTGCCCATCCACAAGGACACCAAGCATAGGAGTTCAATTCAGGTGATGTACTGTAGCTGTTGTGGATGTTACAGGACCTTGATAGTAGAGTCCTCCATTTTCAATCTTGATTCTATATTATCAGATTCTCTCATCTGTTGGGCATGTCGCCCTATTTCCTTTTAGAGATACTTTATCTATTCAGTTATTTAATATTTTGGGTTGTAATTAATTTAGTGATGTGGACTTGGTATTTGTTTATTTCAATACTCGGATTGTTGTGAGGAGTATTCCTCCAGATTCATTATTATTTTATGGTTATTCTATTATGACTATGTTGTGGTGGTTATGTTAGCATTTCATAATCTACTTATTGCATGTTAATCGGATTTAAATAAAATTGACAACTCACTTTTAAATATTATGTGGCTAGTAATTGTTAAAACGTATTTCGACAGTGGTGCTATGAACAAAACCAACTTGGAATTTTGTATTAATTTAATAAAGGAGTAGCTACCCGGTATTTAATTAGTCGGGATGTCACAGGTGGTATCAGAGCATCAGGTTCTAGTGTCCTTAGGATCTGTACGGCTTATTATGTTTTCGCTGAGCTTTCTTTGATGTAGAGCCCTATATTTTAGGACTGTTGTATTCTTTTATGTATGTTTCTCTCTTCAGCTATTTTGAGATAATAACTGCGAACTTATAAGACTTTACTCTCATTTCAGATGCCTCCACGACGTGCACAGCGAGTTCTTAGGGATGCTCATCCCGAGCCACAGCCTGCACCACTTCAGGGCACCATGAATGCCGCAGAGGTTGCAGCTATTGTAGCCCAAGCGGTAAATGTCGCCCTCGCAGTTGTGCAGCAGGCACCACCTCAGGTGCCAGTAGCCGCGCCAGTTCAGGATCATCCATTCCCGTCTACTTGGGAACGCGTTCGGGATGCTTTTCAGAAGGTACACCCTCCGGAGTTTACAGGTAGCTCCGACGTTGTTGTGTCCAGTCAGTGGAGGAAAGACATTCAAAGGCACATAAGGATGTACGAGTTCACGGATGTTCAGAAGTAGATACTGGCTACTTTCAAGCTAGTAGGATCAGCATTGTAGTGGTGGGAGTCCATTACCACCGCGGAGGAGAGAGACGCCTTTTTTATTCAGGAATTCTGGGTGCGGTTCGATCGCAAATATTTTCCATCAGCTGTTTACACTGAAATGAGGAGGAAGTTAATGAACCTCAAGCAGGAGGGGAAGACCATGGCCGAGTATGAGGTCTAATTCACTAATCTCTTGAACATTGTTCCCGATGAGATTCCGACTATGGAGAAGAAGATTCAGAAGTTCGTGGATGGATTGACTTGGAGGATCCGTCAGCACTTGTTGGGAAATCTCCCGGTGGCCACTTATTCTGATGTGGTTAACGCAGCACTGCTTCACTACTAGGACCATCACTTCCATATGTCTGAGAGTAAGAGATCAGGAGAGTCCAGCCATCAGGGCAGGGCAGGGAAAATGGTGCCAGCGGGGCACAATCTACTCAGGGTCATCATAGGTAGGGTGATCAGGGTTCCCAACAGGGGGATCCTAAGAGATTCAGATCTGGGGGTTTTAGGAATGGTCAGGGAGGTTTCAGATATGGCCATCAGGGTCCAAACGACAATCAGGGCCAGTAGGGCCAGAATGGTCAGCAACAACAGTTTCAGCAGGGCCATTATGGTCAAGGTAGGAATGGTAACGGCCATCAAAGTCGTGGGCAGCACGTACAATGAGGGGAAAACTTCCTGGGGAAGTGCTTCGTTTGTGGCAAGATTGGTCACAAACGCCAGGATTGTCCTGATAGGGACAAGGCCCCACCGCAGCAGCAGCAGGGTGCTCGACACGAGCCACAGAGGCCTACGTTTCCCGTCGCCCTCCCAGCACCACTACAAATGGCAGCATTACCACCCATTCCAGTGGTCCTAGTCCAGCAGGGACAGCTTCAGTATGGGAGAGTGTAACAGCTCCATCATGCCGCAATCCCACAGGATCCATCTGCTATTGAGGGTATGTTATCTATTCAGGGGACTATGGGGCGTATTTTATTTGATACGGGGGCCACACACTGTTTCATTACCACGAGATTTGCACGCACTATTGGGTTGTTAGACACTACAGAGAGCACGGTTACTTGCATAGATTCACCGTTGAGTACGGGTTTCGTGATTTCCCTTATTTGTAAAGGTGTGGGTATAGAGACAGGGAGATTTACTTTACCCACTAATATGCTAGCATTAGAGATGACAAAGTACGATGTGATTGTTGGTATGGATTGGTTAATTGTGTACCGAGCCATGATTGATTGTTTTAGTAGGAGTATTATTTTTCCCATTCCCGGGCAGGAGATGTTTTTAGTGGCGATGCCTCACCTCGAGGGAGGATCGTCCACACACTTGTATTACATAGAGGAGGAGATCTCTAAGGACGTGGTAATACCACTTGATTCGATTTCCGTTGTTAGTGAGTTCACTGATGTATTTCAGGATATACCTAGATTACCTCCTAGTAGAGAGATAGATTTTGTTATCGATTTAACACTGGGCACTCGGCCAATTTCCCGCGCACCGTACCGTATGGCTCCAGCGGAGATGAGAGAGCTAAGAGATCAGATAGAGCAGTTTTTGGGTTAGGGGTTTATCCGGAGGAGTACTTCCCTATGGAGTGCCCCTGTGTTGCTCATAAAGAAGAGGGATGGATCGTTGAGGTTGTGTGTAGATTATCGGGAGTTGAATAAGGTCACGATACGGAATAAATATCCGTTGCCCTGAATCGATGACTTATTCGACCAGCTGAGAGGAGCTTCCTTCTTCTCAAAGATTAACTTGCGATCGAGATACCATCAGTTCGTATCAGGGAACATGACATCTTGAAGACTGCTTTCTTGATGAGATATGGTTCCTATGAGTTTTGGGTTATGCCTTTTGGCTTGACCAATTCTCCGGCCGTGTTTATGGACTTGATGAATAGGGTGTTCAGAGAGTTCCTAGACCAATTCGTCAGCATCTTTATTGATGACATCCTGGTTTACTCCCAGACAGAAGAGGAGCACACCGAGCATTTGAGGCAGGTTTTGCAGACGCTACGTCAGAATGAGCTTTATGCAAAGTATGAGAAATATGGATTTTGGCTGAAGGAGGTTCAGTTTTTGGGGTATATCATTTCAGACTGGGGGATATTTGTTGTTCCGGGGAAGGTATCCGCGATGAGGGAGTGGGGACAGCCCACGACACCAACTGAGATCCATAGTTTCCTGGGCCTAGCAGGATACTACAGGAGGTTTTTTCGGGGTAGCGGATCCTTTGACACATCTGACTTGTAAAGGTGTGCCATTCATCTGGAGCGATGCCTGTCAGTTGGCATTTTATGAGTTGAAGGACAAGTTGGCCTCAGCGCCTGTGTTAGCATTGCCCAGATCGGGAGTTGAGTATTTAGTTTACACCGATGCATCCTTGCAAGGACTTGGAGGTGTGCTGCAACAGGAGAGTCAGGCCATAGCTTATGCTTCCCATAAGCTTAAGCCTCACTAGAGGAATTACCCCACCCACGACTTGGAGTTAGCGACAGTCATATTTGCTCTTCGGATTTGGAGACACTATCTCTTGGGGGAGAAATTTTGGTTGTTCACAAACCACAAGTCTCTACAATATCTCTTGACGCAGAAGGAGCTGAATATGTGTCAACGTCGGTGGCTTGAGTTTGTGAAGGATTATCAGTTTGATATCCAGCATCACCCAGGGAAGGCTAACGTGGTAGCAGACGCGTTGAGTCGTAGGCCAGTACATGAGGTGTCCGAGGTGTGGAAAGCTAAGTGGAAGGAGTTGGGACACCAGGATGCAGTGGCCCGATCGTTCATGTTTGTGATGACTGTTACATCGCAGATTGTTACGAGAGTGATAAAGGCCCAGGAAAATGACTCGTTCTATCAGGAGCAGATAGTTCGATTACTAGCAAAGGGAGCCGAGTCTTATACCGTTAGTTGGGGATTACGCTTCAATGGAAGAGTGATTATTCCGAAAGGGGAAGACTTACGACACGAGGTAATGGAAGAGTTTCACGGCTCACGGTTCACGGTACACCCTGGTGGGGATAAGATGTACGAAGACATGAGATGACAATACTGGTGGAGCAGGATGAAGAGAGATATCGCCGTGTTCGTTTCTAAATGTACCACTTGTCAGCTAGTAATGGTGGACCATCAGAAATTGGCAGGACTTCAAGAGCCATTAGAGGTTCCAACGTGGATATGGGAGAGCATATCCATGGACTTTATCACGGGGTTACCTACGTCACATAGGGGTCACGACTCCATATGGGTAATTGGGGACCGGTTGACCAAAGTTGCTCATTTTCTACCCATAAGGACAAATTACACTACAGGACAATATGCCCAGCTTTTCATTGCAGAGATAGTGAGACTTCACGAGGTGCCTCTAAATATCGTGTCTGACCGAGACAAGATATTTGTTTCACGATTTTGGGAGAGTTTCCAGGAGGCCATGGGTACAGAGTTGCGGTTGAGTACGACATATACCCCGCAGACTGATGGGCAAACAGAGTGGACAAATCAGATGTTGGAGGACATGTTGTGTATGTGCATCCTAGACTTTGGAGGTGGTTGGGAGAAGTACCTTCCACTGGTGGAGTTTGCTTATAATAACTCCTATCAATTCACCATTGGCATGGCTCCATTTGAGGCGTTGTACGGTAGACCTTGTCGTTCCCCAGCGTGTTGGTTAGATGTAAGGCCCTAAAACACGATTAGTAAGGTTAATTATACGATTAAGTATAAGTTATGAGTTATAAGTTATAAATTGGTTATGTGGTTAAATGCATCATGAAAATATGTTTCTAAATGAATCATTATGTTTATAAAAAGTAAGCTAGAGTGTTGGTGCGAAAGTGGCGATGTTTGGTCGCCAAATGTGAAAGTTATGAAATTTTGAGTAAATAATTACTCTTCTGTTCGAGCCCAAATTAGGTGTACTAGTTTTATGATTTTGGGAAAACACAAAACATGAAAGTTATAGATGTTTAATTTATATACTCATATAAACAAAGTGAGAGTAAATCGGGGCCCGAAATAGTGAGTTATGGTGATTTTACGAGGCAAGACAAATTTGTCATTAACGAAATTGTCCTATTGGACCCCTTGCCCAACGAATCGCATAATACCACCTTGAAGTGGTCACATAGCCACGTTTTTAAGCTTATAAGGCAGAACTTATCATATTTTTCATTTCCTATTAAAATCTTGAGAAAAAATATGCTTATGGAGAGAGAAAAACAAAGTTAAAAAGAATTTCTTTGAAAATTCACCATAAATCGAGGAATTCTCGTAAGGTGGGGAAGCAGCTAATACTACCATACCAAGGAAGTAGTTGGTATTAATCTTAGCACTAAATCCAAGGTGAGTGACCTTCCTTATGAAATATAAATGCTTATAATTTCTTATGGAAATGTGTAGTTAAACACATGTGTGAAAATGTTTATGGGAGTGATGTTGTATTTATGAAACATATGCATATGATTAAAAATGTTAAGCAATGTTATATAATGATATGGACTAGTGAGTCCTTTATCTAATTTTAAGGACTGTGGTGGGTCCTACGGGATGTGGTGGTCCTGTTAATCCCACTTAAAGGTTTGTGTACTCGGGCCTAATAAAGGGATGTGGTGGTCCCTAATAACTGTGGTGGGTTATTTGGACTGTGGCGGGTCCAGGCTTGCGAGAGTTTCACAATTATTGTTGGGTTATAGCATTAAAACAAAATAAAAATGGTTATTCAAATTGGTTATATGTGTGGTATGTGGTCATTCACTAAGCCTTTATAGCTTACACTCCTGTAATGTTTTGTTTTAGGTATGCTTATAATTTGGAGTTCACTGCCAAGTTAGGACCTTAAAACGGGGGAGTGACGGATATTTAGTATAGTTTGAATATCAGGATTTCTTTTGTGTAATTATTAAACTAAGGATCTTGGTTATGTAAAGTTATGTAGTACTTATTAGTTATAAGTAAAGGCAGTTATGTTTTCATATACACATACCTTTGGGGAAAAAAAATCTTATGCTATTTTCGTTAGAGATTTAAATTAAAGCATTGTTTAAGCCAATTTATCTCTAATTAAAAGGATGAGTTTAACAAAATTAAGTCGGGGCACAACAACTTGGTATCAGAGCGTGGTCATTAGGTTCTGGATAGGGTGTGGGGTCTAGATTGGCAGTGGACACTAGAAAGTGAGTTTGTTATGCACCTGGATTTTGACTAACAATGTTAATATTAAATTGCTACTATTGTATTTTGTTTAAGTGAATTATATTGCAGTGAATGATGGATCCACATGAGCCACATGATGGAGCGGAGGGTGAGTCATCTTATGTTCCTAATAGTCAGCAATGACATAGACATATTCAAGTGGAGGAACCAGAGGTGCAACAACAACCTATTGATGACGTGGGAAGAATATTACGTGCTATGGCACAACTTATGGAACAAGCAAGAGGTGGAGAACATGGTGGGGATAGGGACAAATTACATGACAGGTTCATGAAGTTAAATCCGCCTGCATTTACTGGGACTACGGATCCGTTAGTGGCAGAGGGGTGGGTTAGAAAGATGGAAACAATATTCAAGATGATGGAAGTGCGAGATGAACAAAAGGTTTTATTAGCAACCTTTAGGTTAGAGGCTGATGCAAAGTTATGGTGGGATGCAACAGAAAGGTTACTTACTACAATGGGGGAGTGGTGCCAATAAATCCTCCACGAATTACATGGGAGAGGTTTGTAAAAGTGCTCTTTGAAAAATATTTCCCAAGGCTTTATAGGAAGGAGAAATAGGACGAATTTATCACGTTGAAACAATGGAATCGAACAGTGGCAGAGTATGAAGCTTTATTTATATCCTTATCTAGATTTTCACCTGACTTGGTGAGGATGTAAGAAAGTAAATGTGATCGGTTTCAAACCGGGCTGAGTGTAGATATAAAAAGCATGGTTGCTAATATGAAGATAACGGATTATGTGGACTTGGTTGATAGGGCCATGGTGTCAGAAAAGTCAATAAAAGAAATGCAAGTTTAACACTCGAAGAAAGATATACATGATGGCATAAGGTCATATGGATGGGAGACGGGAACCTCAACTCAGAGTGTAGCACGAGGAGTACCTAAGGGCCAAGAATTTAAAAATAATAGAAGTGCACGTGGAAGATTTCAGGCTCGAGGTGGAAGGGCTGGGATGAATCGATCAGAAAATGCATATGTGTTGGTGCTGAGGGCTATATTTTGTTATAGATGTGGTGGTCAAGGGCACATGTGTTGAGAGTGTACAATAGCTGAGACAAAACCTTTGTGTTTCCATTGTCATCAACCGGGGCACTTACGAAAGAATTGTCCAGCGATGGGAGCTATAACATCAGTTGGGAGTGTGGCAGTAGGAGGTAGGAGTTCTACACAGAATGTACCCAGGGGAGGGGAGGCGGTATATTTCAAAGTCAAGGCCAAGGTAGAGTGTTTTCACTGACGCAACAAGATGCACAAGCTATGCGTAACGTAGTGACAGGTACACTTCCTATTGGTGATAAAGATCCTTATGTGTTGATAGATCCTGGTTCTACACATTCTTTTGTGTCTTTGCTTTATCTGTTGCATCTTAATAAACCATTATCATCATTAGATTTTGGTTTAGCTATTGTTACTCCAGTAGGGGGTTGGTTTTTATTGAGAGGGTATATAAGGAGTGTGTGGTGCGAGTGGGTGAAAAAGAATTACTAGTTGACTTATTACCTCTCGATATGCGCAACTTTGATGTAATACTGGGTATGGATTGGTTAGCTTCATATCATGTATGTTTGGATTGCTTTAAAAAGGAGGTAGTGTTTCAGTTACTGGGTGAACCTAAATTTAAATTTATTGGGGAACGAAATGTCACTCCAACTTGTTTGATTTCTGCTACAAAATGTTATGAACTGCTAAGGAAAGGATGTGAGGGTTATCTTGCCCATGTGGTGGACATACGACAAGAGGCTGGAAAATTATCAGATATACCAGTAGTTAATGAGTTTGTAGATATCTTCCCAGAAGAACTCCCAGGGTTAGCACCAGATCGCGAGATAGAATTTGCGTTTGAGTTAGTACCAGGCACCGCACTGATATCTATTGCACCATATCGCATGGCACCTGCAGAATTAAAGGAACTAAAAATACAATTGCAAGATTTGTTAGATCGTGGTTTTATAAGGCCTAGTGTATCACCGTGGGGAGACCCAGTATTGTTTGTGAAGAAGAAAGATGGAACCATGAGGTTGTGCATCGATTATCGTCAATTGAAAAAGGTGACTATCCGTAATAAATACTCACTACCCCGCATTGATGACTTGTTCAATCAGTTGCAAGGATCCAAAGTGTTTTCTAAGATTGATCTCAAATCCGGATATCATCAATTAAAAGTAAGATATTGTGACATTTCTAAAAATGCTTTTCGTTCCAGGTATGGACATTATGAATTTCTTGTCATGCCATTTGGGTTAACAAATGCACCGACCGTATTCATGGATTTGATGAACCGTATATTTCACCCATATTTGGATTCTTTTGTTATTGTCTTCATTGATGATATTTTGATATATTCTCGTAGTATGGATGAGCATGAATGCCACCTACGTATTATTTTACAGACCTTGCGAGAGAAGCAGTTGTATGCTAAATTTTCTAAATGTGAATTTTGGCTAGTCAAGGTAGTATTTTTGGGGCATGATATTTCTTCTAATGGTATTGGTGTAGATCCCAAGAAGGTAGAATCATTAATGAATTGGGAAAGACCAACTAGTGTGACAGAGGTACGTAGATTTTTGGGATTGGCGGGCTATTACAGGAGGTTTATACCAGGGTTTTCTTCTATTGCATTGCCATTGACTAAGCTTACTAGAAAGGAGAACAAGTTTGTGTGGAGTGGTGATTGTGATAAAAGCTTTGAAAATTTAAAGGGTAAGTTGACATCATCTCCAGTATTGACTATCCCAACAGGTACAGAAGTTTTAGTTATTTATAGTGATGCTTTGTATCAAGGACTTGGATGTGTATTAATGCAGCATGGAAAGGTAATTGCTTTTGCTTCTCGACAGTTAAAGATACATGAGCGCAACTACCCTACTCATGATCTCGAGTTAGCTGCAGTAGTTTTTGCATTAAAGATCTGGAGACACTACTTATATGGTGTTAGTTGTGAAATTTTTACTGACCATCAAAGCTTAAAATACTTGTTTACACAAAAAGACTTGAACTTGAGGCAAAAAAGGTGGATGGAACTTATAAAAGATTATGATTGCACGATACATCACCATCCGGGTAAAGCTAATGTTGTTGCTGATTCTTTGAGTAGAAAATCTCTAGGCATAGTATCTTGTATTTATTTTATTCGAGTTGGCCTGTTGAGAGAGTTAGCTTTAATGGTGGTGGAATTAGCTTTGAATGAGTCTTATGGAATAGTGGCACATTTAAATGTTAGACCCACGTTGATAGACTTCATAAAACAAGCACAGGCAGGAGATACAGAATTGGAGAAAGTTAGAGATAATATGAAATGGGTAAAGCAAATGAATTTTCTATTAAGGACGATGACATTGTTATGTACGAAAACTGTTTATGTGTACCTAACGTGCCTAATTTAAGAAGAACGATTTTAGAGGAAGCCCGTTGTTCTTTATATGCTATGCATCCAGGGAGCACGAAACTGTATAGAGACATGAAACAATGTTATTGGTGGCCGGGAATGAAACACGACATTGCAGATTTTGTTCCTAGATATATAGTTTGCCAACAGGTGAAGGTGGAGCATCAGAAGCCAAGTGGTTTACTACAGCCCTTACCTATTGCTGAGTCGAAATGGGAGCATGTTACTACAGATTTTGATATAGGTTTACCAAAATCATCACGAGGATTTGATTCTATTTGGGTTGTCGTTGATAGGTTGACTAAGTCTGCACATTTTCTTCCTGTTAAAACTACTTACTCCATGGATAGATATGCCATATTATATGTGGATGAGATTATTAGATTACACGGTGCACCTGTTTCTATTATTTCTGATCGAGATCCTAAGTTTACTTCTCACTTTTGGCCAAGTTTACAAGAAGCTTTGGGGACTAAATTGAAATTTAGTACAGCTTTTTATCCTCAGACTGATGGGCAGTCAGAAAGAACGATCCAGACACTCGAAGACATGTTACGAATTTGTGTATTGGAGTTCAAAGGTAGTTGGGATGATCACTTGCCACTAATAGAGTTTCCTTATAATAATAGCTATCATTCGAGTATTGAGATGGCTCCTTATGAAGCTTTGTATGGGAGAAAATGCAGAACTCCAGTGTGTTGGACTGAAGTAGGAGAACAAAAACTACTTGGGCCAGAAATCATACAGCAGACTACTGAAAAGATAAATCTTATCCATAATCACTTGAAGGTGGTGCAAAGCAGACAGAAAAGTTATGCAGACAACCGAAGGAAAGAATTGAAATTTGAGGAAGGTGATCGAGTATTCCTACGTGTTTCTCCTTGGAGAGGGGTTATGAGATTCGGGAAGAAGGGAAAGTTAAGTCCCAGGTACATTGGCCCTTATGAGATAGTGAAACGGGTTGGAGCTGTAGCTTATAAATTGGCGTTACCACCAGAATTTTCTCGGATACACGATGATTTTCATATATCGATGTTACATAAGTATGTGTCCGATCCTTCACATGTGTTTACTTCACAACCGATAGAGCTTCAAGATGACCTAACCTATGTGGAGGAACCAATTTCTACTGTAGATCAAAAGGAGCAAGTGTTACGTAGTAAAACCATTTCACTAGTTAAGGTGATGTGGGGAAGTCAGAATGTGGAGTATGCCACCTGGGAAGGGGACGATAACATGAAGAAGCAATATCCTCATTTGTTTGGTAAGTTTCTTATGTGTTAAATTTCGAGGACGAAATTTTTATAAGAGGGGTATAATTGTAAGGCCCTAAAACACGATTAGTAAGGTTAATTATACGATTAAGTATAAGTTATGAGTTATAAGTTATAAATTGGTTATGTGGTTAAATGCATCATGAAAATATGTTTCTAAATGCATCATTATGTTTATAAAAAGTAACCTAGAGTGTTGGTGCGAAAGTGGCAATGTTTGGTCGCTAAATGTGAAAGTTATGAAATTTTGAGTAAATAATTACTCTTCTGTTCGAGCCCAAATTAGGTGTACTAGTTTTATGATTTTGGGAAAACACAAAACATGAAAGTTATAGATGTTTAATTTATATACTCATATAAACAAAGTGAGAGTAAATCGGGGCCCGAAATAGTGAGTTATGGTGATTTTACGAGGCAAGACAAATTTGTCATTAACGAAATTGTCCTATTGGACCCCTTGCCCAACGAATCGCATAATACCACCTTGAAGTGGTCACATAGCCACGTTTTTAAGCTTATAAGGCAGAACTTATCATATTTTTCATTTCCTATTAAAATCTTGAGAAAAAATATGCTTATGGAGAGAGAAAAACAAAGTTAAAAAGAATTTCTTTGAAAATTCACCATAAATCGAGGAATTCTCGTAAGGTGGGGAAGCAGCTAATACTACCATACCAAAAAAGTAGTTGGTATTAGTCTTAGCACTAAATCCAAGGTGAGTGACCTTCCTTATGAAATATAAATGCTTATAATTTCATATGGAAATGTGTAGTTAAACACATGTGTTAAAATGTTTGTGGGAGTGATGTTGTATTTATAAAACATATGCATATGATTAAAAATGTTAAGCGATGTTATATAATGATATGGACTAGTGAGTCTTTTATCTAATGTTAAGGACTGTGGTGGGTCCTACGGGATGTGGTGGTCTTGTTAATCCAACTTAAAGGTTTGTGTACTCGGGCCTAATAAAGGGATGTGGTGGTCCCTAATAACTGTGGTGGGTTAATTGGACTGTGGTGGGTCCAGGCTTGCGAGAGTTTCACAATTCCTGTTGGGTTATAGCATTAGAAAATTGAGGGGCCGATTGCTATTTTGGACTAAAGCGAGCGAAAACTGAGGTCAAAGATAGTACCATTAGTACGTGTTCAGTGGCGGCATCATAATGCCGATGAGTCCACATGGGAGCGCAAGAATGAGATGCGCGAGCACTATCCAAAGTTATTTTTACCAAGTACTCTTTAGTTCCGAATGTCGAAATGAAATTCTGTTATTAGGGGGGGAGTATGTAATACCCCGTAATTTTATTGATTTTATTTAAGGGATTAATTGAATTAAATGAGAATTAATTGGGAATTAATTCGGGTATAAATACTAGCGAGATGTGAGTTGCTATTTGATTATGATGTTAAAATTTAATATTTCTGAGTATGTATGGTAATACATGAGTATTGAAAATATTAAAGTTGTCGCGAGACTGAAATACGACAATTTGGAAATTTAGTTGGGACGCGCATGTCAGTCGCATCAGGCACGAAATTATTTAAATTAAAAAGAGAATTATATTTTTATCAACCGAATGGTCATTTTGAGTGCGCCAACGTGTTCAGGAGGGTCAAAATAGTCAGAAAACACTAGTCGGGGGTTTAGTTTGGGTCCCGGGGCACTTTTAAGCCAAACCGACAACCTAGAAGGGTATTTTGGTAATTTTAAAAGTTAGGAAATTTAGACCCACGAATTTAAGTGTTAATTAAGATATTTTAAAAGAACCACTAAGGCCATTATCATCCAAAAAGGGAGAGAGTGGGCTACGATAGTTTTTGAGAAAAGTTAGAAAGAGGTTAAAGGATTCCCAAGCCAAACCATCTCCACACCATCAGTTTTGGAAAGGATTTGTGAGCGGAAAAGAGGTTAAAATCAACCTTGAACCATCGGCAACACATCTGAAGAACGAATCTAAGGCAAGTGTTTTGATGTCGTTATTTTCATTGAATATTTCCTCCATGCGTAGTGTAGAAAACTGTTTATGTTTAGGAAATTTTGATGAAGAATACCCAACGGAATTATTATGAAATTTGTGGTTTTGGGTAGGAAATGTGCATGTAGAATGATTATGGACGAATTCAATATACAAAACATAATTTTTGATGACCTGAAATCGGATTAATAAGGAGTCTTTTTATGAAATTAAATTTTGGGTTCAAGTTCATAGGGTTTGGAATAAGAATTGGGGATTTATGATTTTGGCATGTTAATTTGTAAGATTTGACCCAAAAGCATGTTAAGGAATGATCTAGGTGACTAAAAATAGTTTACAAACATTGAAAATGTATTTGGATAGTCTTAGGGTGGATTTAGAGAAGAGGAGAAAGAAGAAAAACGGATTGTGGGATTTCTGGGCATAGTCTGCCATCTCGTTAGAAGACCTGCCCAGGTCGTTCGAACGAGCTTCTAACGAGATGACAGTATCCCTTCTAACGAGTTGGTAGTTCGTTCGAAGACTTTCATTCGAATGAACTCGTTCGAACAACCTCGTTCGAACGAGACTTCTAACGAGTTGACAGAATGGCCTTTTAGGCCTGATCTTATTTTAAATGTCCCGTAGACTTATTTAATGGAGTAATAACCTTCCCTTATTGACTAGTGGGTATATTTGGGAGATTGGAGTACGTTGAGGTGTAAAACTTAGAATCTTGTAGTAAATCGAATGACCTTTATGAAATAGGAAACGAGTACCTAATTACGACGTGAGAAGAGTTGACAACTTTAATGTATATAAATCGGGGACTTATAAGCGTATGATATTAAATGATGATACAAGAATGAGAAGTATACCTCTATTAATATATTGAGATATCTAAGATGTGTGAATGCTTAGTATATGTAGTTATATGTGTATAACATACCTACCGTACTTCCTATCATGGGTGGTCGGCATTCGATCAGGGCCATCTAATCTTTGTGTACCTACGGGGGGATTTAGATTGGTACCTCGAGGACATAGGTCAGAGAAGGACTTATTGAGAAGTTAATAAGTTTGCTCATCATGGGAATGTAGGTATGTGCGTGACCCATGTGATGTGAACTATGTTCACCTCCATTATGTGTGATTGTTGTCATTTGAGAACGATTCTTGAGAGATTCGAAATGCGTGGTCCTAATGTACGTGATGTACCGGGATTGAATATCAGAGTATGTGTGCACCGCAGCTTAGCCTCGGGGTGCTAGTATTGTATATTTATGATGAAAATAATATACTATAAATTGAAATGCACTGTTATGTATAAATGTGAGTATAAATAATAGCAACGTTTTCGTAAAGATACAAATAGAAATCCTCTAGTAAGTAGTATTACTAATATGGGAAAACGAGAAGAAATGTAAGACACTCTGTTTAAATGAAGATGCAGAAATTAAATCGTGAATCGTATAGTAATGTTAGATTTTATATTAGACTAGTTAAGTATGGGAACAACTTGAATGGGTACGGGTACGATAGGAGTGCGCAATTAGTTGAGAGGTGAGGAACTCATGTGAGTGCACACACTATCATGTACTTTATATTCATTGTTTAATGATATTAAACACTTGCTATATTTTAAACTATTTTCACAATCGAGCTCTGACCCGTTTGCTTCCAAATGTATTTTCTTGTAAAAACCTTTTAGGTGCCCAGCCACAAGGACACCAAGCATAGGAGTCCCATTCAGGTGATGTACTGTAACTACTGTGGAAGTTACAGGACCTTGATAGTAGACGCCTCCATTTTCGATCTTGATTTTATATTATCAGATTCTCTCATCTGTTGGGCATGTCGCCCTATTTCCTTTTAGAGATACTTTATCAATTCAGTTATTTAAGATTTTGGGTTGTAATTAATTTAGTGATGCGGACTTGGTATTTGTTTATTTCAGTACACGGAATGTTGTGAGGAGTATTGCTCCAGATTCATTATTATTTTATGGTTATTCTATTGTGACTATGTTGTGGTGGTTATGTTAGCATTTCATAATCTACTTATTGCATGTTAATCGGATTTAATTAAAATTGACAACTCACTTTTAAATATTAGGTGGCTAGTAATTGTTAAAACGTATTTCGACAGTGCTTCTATGAATTGAACCAACTTGGCATTTTTTATTAATTTAATAAAGGAGTAGCTACCCAGTGTTTAATTAGTCGGGGTGTCACAATTGCGAGTAGTGTTTGGCTTAGGATTGCCTAGTGGGGCGATGGTACCCCGGTTAATGAGATCTTGGATTACGTTACGGAGGTGAAAGCATTGGTCGGTGGTATGACCGACAGTTTGGTGAAAGGCACAGTGATCATCGATTTTGAAGTTTCTTGAGAGTGGATTTGGCAATGGATATGGATCCAAGGGTTTGATGAGGTTTCTGCTTAGCAGGGCTTGGTAAACTTTAGAGAGGAGAGCATGGAGCTCAGTGTATTCCCTTCGGATGGGATTAGGGCGGCTTTCTGGTGCCCATGATGTGGTTGGTTGAGATATGTTATTGGTGGTCGAGACGGTAGCACTGGCAGGCTTGCCATACTTTCTAGGGGTGAACTGTCCAAACACCTTCTTTGGTTCAATCTCTGTTTTAACAAGGCTTTCCTCGATTTCCACTCCTGCCTCTCTGAGAGCTCGAAAGTGGGGATAGTATTGTCCTCCCATCGTCGCTCGGACTTGGGTCAAGAAGTTCTTCTTCACTATGTTGACCTGTTCTTCCCTGGATGGCCAATTCGTCATGGTAGCTTCTTGCTCTCTCCACCGAGTTATGAAGTTACTGACTGATTCTCCAGGATTCTGTTTGAGCAACTCTAAATCACGACGGGTGTCCCAGATAGGCTCGGGTGGACCCATAACATGAGGGAATAGGGCCTCGGGCTCTTGAGGAATAGGAACTTGGTTTCGTTGCATCTCTCGGACCTCGATTTGGAGGTTGTCAATCTTGGACACGAGCTGAGCTAGGACTGTCGGTAGGTTCGACTGCATGACTGGTACTTGATCTGTTTTCTCCATGGAAGATGGATGGATTTCGAACTCGGAAGAAGTAGTAGAGGAACGGATGAAACTTCGGGGTGATTTGACTGAATACCGAAGCCAATAGGGAGCCAGGCCAAGGGCTTGCGATTGACCTGATAAGGCGTAGGATGAGATTTATTTTTGAGAAAAAAGGAAGAACTATTTTTGTATTTTTGATAAAGAAGGGAGAAATGTTTTTGGATTTTTGATAAAGAAGGGAGAAATATTTTTGGATTTTTGATAAAGAAGGGAGAAATGTTTTTGGATTTTTGATAAAGAAGGGAGAAATGTTTTTGGAGACGAAACTCAGAATGATTATTATGATTGTTATTTCCACTTGTATTTAATTCTCCTAAATGCAATGCCGGACGGGACACGAGCCTGGAAAAGTGGGGGTCTTAATATATGCAAAGCTACAGTTTGGACTTATAACCATGCTCATAGACAGGGCCCTGTTTTAAAAAAGGGCAAAAATTTAGGCGACGGGCCGACCCGGAATTTGGGAAAAGTTTCGAGTTGAAATCGGCAATCTAAAGTGTGTGTCCTAGGTCTAACACCTATATGAGGGTATGCAGTTGGTTGGGTGAATCGGCACAGGTTCCCCCCTTTGGCGTAACTTCCACGATATATGTCTTGCTCTTGCGGGCAATCGGTACGTGTGGACAAGCCATTTGATATACCTGAGTGTACGTGAATTGCCTCACCATATACCTCGTGAGGACGGTACATGTGAGAGCTAATTAGATATAATCGACATACGTGAACGAATTCCGTGAGATATACCTCCCGTCATGACTTCGGTCAAGCGGAATGATGCGGGGGAACCGTTCGATATACATCGAAGGTACTTGGCCAATGAAAGGTGAGAGTCATATCGCTTAGGCTAATTGCGACCTGCCGGACCAGCGCCCATCACGAAGTGACCCTCCAGTTACTGGGTAAAATTTAATTAATAGCAATGCTCTTTTGTGATGTTGTGTGAATCATGCATGTTCCTCTTATTAGTATCTTATGATGGGAATGCCCTTCTTGATTATGCCAAACAGGGAGAAAAGTACAATTACCCCAAAAGGTACACCAAGTATGGATAGGTGATCTATGGAACATGGGGATATATGTGATCCTAGGTGCACGTGGTGTGAAGTGTACATGGAGGATTTTATACAAGTGTGTGAACATAAGCATAAGCATGGGATACACAGGGAAAAGGGGAACATGCGGATATGGGGGGAAACATAAACAAATATAGCATCCATGTAAATAGAGTCAAGACCTCAATATAAAAAATAATATCCCCGGTGGAGTCGCCACTGTGGCCATCCAAGATCCCCGCCGCGGAGGAGAAGGATCCTTCGGGTCCCTCGCGTCCCTCTCGATAGCGCTTCGGTCGGCGTCGTTTGAGATGTGGTGTAAAAATATAGAGAGATTCAGAGTTGCCAGTCTATTTTACTCAAAACAGACAAAAGAAAAAGGGGAAGCCACCCCGAAGGATGGCATCCAAAGACATACTGGTGCGTGAGAAACCAAAATGATTCGAGAAGGGTTCGGAGGCTTAGTTACGAAATGGGACGGTGTTAGGCACCCATTCCCCCTATTGGTCTTTCATGGATATTTTCTATTTTCCTTTATGTTTCCCCCGTGATATTTGTGCATGTGTATATATAGAATGGAGGTAGGAATCCTCGACTTGTATCATGGAAAAGATAAAGCGACTCATCCATAGGAAGAAATAAGAATAATATTACAAAGTAAGATTTACACGATTACCCTTACGTTAATCGTTATAAGAGAACGATAACGCGTATGGAGTAATACGTCACTAAGAAAAAGTATATATATAATATAAGAAAAATGGATTTAGAGAAAATAGAAAATAAGAGAAAATGTGAGAAAAGGACTCGAGTCTCGGGTTTTACCCCGAGATGCCTACCTAGCTATAAACGCATCAAAGTCCACGCAGTTCGGATACAAAACAAGAGGTGGAGTTTATCCCATAAATCCAAATGGGGGGTCTCTTATTTGTGAATGTGTGTGTGTGTGTGTGTGTAGGAAAAGTGATTTAGTTGTGAGAAAAGTGTGGAAAAATTGTGAGAATCCCTACTTGGAATTTATGAGCAAACCCTCTGTTTCTTATTTTTTGGGTTTTATGAAAATAAAAGAGGTACAATAATACTAAAAAAAGTATATTAGGATATGTGAAATGAGATAATAAAAGTGCTAAATAAGAAGACAAGTTATTGAGAATTTATGAGAGAGTAGAGAAAGTTGGACCTTATTGAAGATCTTGAGCTTGATCTTGAACATTGGAGAGCAGCCCTTGCACTTAGATGATGATGGAGAGTGGCTAATTCACTAAGTTTGATGAAAAGGATGATGAAAAGTGGAAGTGAAAAGGGGATTTGGATGTTGAAATCACGCTGCCTTCGAGAGAGGTTTCTGGGATTCGTTCAGAGAGATTTTTATCAGATCTGGGATCCCCTTACAAATGAGGTGAAGGCCTCCTTTTATAGGCCCAGGTGAGTGCCGATCAGCATAGACCTGTTCCTGCCTATCGACAGGTGCCGATAGGCAGGGTCTGGAACCTACCATTTGGCAGTGCGCTTTAGGCTTTTTTGAAAACTTGGCCGCCGAGGGCAAATCGTTGGTCATAATTGCACACGGGGAATACCATTAGAAAGGTAATTTAAAGACCTTTGAAAGTCCTTTGGACCGCTCCCAGGTTCGGTAGTTGACTTTGGGTCAAATATGGCTCGGAAGCATTTGTCGGTCCATTGGACGTGGAATCGCTCAGATGCAAACGGATCGTTCGTCCGCATGGTAAGTTCGAATCGCGCACGGAGTGGATTGTTGGAAAGGTTAGGAGATCTAATTCGACATTCCAAAGAGTTTGACCCGGTTTGGAGAGTTAACTTTTTTCAACCGAGCTCGGGAAGCGCTCGGTGGCCTCCTGGAGTCAAACGGATCATTCGTCTGCATGGCAAATTGGAATCGCGCACGGGATGGACCGTTGGAAAGGGTATTCAGTGCCCTTCAAATATTCATTAAGCCTCGGTTAGACTGAAGAGTTGACTTAGGTCAAATAGAGCCTGGGAGCTCCCGGTGGCCTTTAGGTCAGGTTTCGAACGCAAACGGATCGTTCGTCCGCATGGTAAGTCAAAATCGCGCACGGGATAGACCATTAGAAAGGGTATTCAGTGCCCTTTGAAGATTCATTAAGTCTTGATCAAGATAAAGAGTTTGAATTTTGGGTTAAATTGAGCCGGGGAGTGCCCGATGGCCTTCAGGTCAGTACTCGGGACGTGACCTCGGTTTATAGTGATATAGGTAGGTATTAGGGACCTAAGGTGAGTTAGGGGGTAATAGAATGGGGTGTCTAAAAAGATGATGAAAAATTGATCCAAGAACTCTTTGAACACTCGATTCATCAAGTTCATGAATACGGCTGGAGCATTTGTGAGTCCAAATGGCATCACTCAGAACTCATAGGACTCATAGGCCCTGCTGACCCTGCCTAAATCTCCCAAATCCCTGCCTGGAGTCACCTGATCGAAACTGCTTGATAGGGTCCCCCTGATGGGAACTCTGCTCATGCTGACGAGTCTGCCCCTGAGATGTCGGTGCTCCACTAGCACCACTAACCCATGTCCTTCCCTGCTGGCTGGACTCTCCTTCTCGCTTACTTCCCTGCAGATGGAAACGGTGATCCTGACAGTGTAGTAAAACCGCATTCAGCACGTCCGTGTAGGTACTCAGTGACAGATTACCTATGAGATGTTGACGGATCCTCCAAGCCAACCCGTCTATAAACAACGGTATCATCTTCCCCTCAGTGGGTACCTCATCTGGCACTATAGTGAGAATTCTAGTGAAATCATCTTCGTACTCGGCAACAGTCGAATTCTCCTATTTTAGACTCCGTAACTTCCTCCTCATCTCAGTCTGCACGGCGGATGGGAAGTATTTGTTGTCAAACCGCGTCCAAAATTATTGAATAGTGATGATATCCCACTCCTCCAAGGTGGTAGTGGATTCCCACCAATGCAAAGCGGGCCCCACCAGCTTAAAGGAAGCCAACAACTGTTTATGCACGTCCGTGCACTCGTACATGCGCAGATGCCTCTGGATATCTTTCTTCCATTGGCTAGCTACTATAATGTACGAACTGCCCGCAAACTCTGGGGGATGCGCCTTCCGGAAAGCATCCCTAACTCGCTCCCATGCTGATGGAAGTTGTGCCGCACTACACCAAAATAAGGTTTTAGTAACAGACTATATTTTACCATTACTATTTCTAACAGTAAATTAGTGTTAGTCATATAATATATCCATTACTAATTTTAATTGTATATTTTAAAAGTGTATATTAAAAAAGAAAAATAGAAATTTCCCCAAAAAAAAGCCCTGATCGCATCACATAGCCAAAATAATTTCCCCAAAACATCATAGGGTTTCTCCTCCTCAAGACATCACACGGATCGTCTAGTCCTTAGTGTTTGCTCCGATCGACCATCTCATCCAACATATCGCACGGATCGTCCAGTCCTCAGTGTCTTCCTGTTCTAGACCAAGGTAAATCTCATCCAATGCATCTTATTTTGTACTGTGAGGTGAAATCAACTGATGGGTTCAATGATATATCCCCTAAGCTATTGTGTCTTCCTGTTAATCAACTGATGGTGTCATCCAACACATCAGGGATGACACGGATCATCCAGTCCTTAGTCCTTAGTGTCTTCTTGTTCAACACGTAAATCTTTTTTCGATGACTTTACAAGAGTTTTGATCATCCAGTCCTCAGTGCTCGTATATTTCGAATTGACGACGTTGAGTTATCCATTATAGATTGTGTAATAGATTTTCTTTATATTAATTAGTGGAGTGTTCGTATCTCTATATCCATGAGAATATGTTTTTTTATGTGTAATTTGAATGAAGGAAAGTGCTAGAGCGATCAAAAAATGAGACTCAAAAGTGCAACGCAGCTGATGTCTCCGGTATTGTTGTGTTCGGACACAAACGTTTGCATTTTTGGGTGATCGTGGCTGTTTAAATACTCACTGATAAATTTTTATTGATATAGTGGGAGTGGTGGAGTCTGTTTAATCATTTTTAACACTTCCATCAAGGTTTTCTTGTGTATCTTTTCTTCAGCTCTAGTTAATACTAGGTTCTTTTTATTATTAAATTTTGTTTGGTGTTCATTTGTAGTATAATTTATTGTAGTCTTAATCTTTTTCTTTTGTTGGTAGAAACTAATTCTTATTATATGGGAAATCAAAATAATAATGGAATTAAAGAATGATATGTAAGGATGGATGCAAAAATAGCATATGTAACTTCAATGCAATTGTAGTGTTTTGAACAAAAAGGAAAAGTAAATCACTTTAGTATTGCTCTTAATGTTCCATTTGATTCGGAATAAGATATTTTTCCCGCGATTTAAAGTAAATCCTGTGGCGCGATGCTAGTCTCCATCTAGAAAGAAAGTTATTGCTAAGCAGCGATTCAGTTTTTCGAACAATGAGATCCTCCCCCCAGCAGAAGTTATAAACTGAATTTTTCTGGATAGCTGAGAGGGAAAACATTGATAAATTTTCCCTTATTGGAGTTCAAGAAATCTTACACACTGAGCTTCTGCCCCTCTATATATCCACAATAGATGTTACCTGATTCTCATCTTTTCATATAACTGTTTTACATTAATGTGTTGATTTATAATTTTTAGTTAAATCATAGCAGTATTTTTTAAATAGCTTCAAGATTTTTTTGAGTTTCACTTAAATCTATGTTTTCTCCTTTGACAGGATGTCAATTTTTGATGAAATTGTCAAGCTCATGTAAAGGCTGGACTTGGCGGTGAGATATTATTTCTTTGTTTCTTTGTCAAGATCATGTCAATTTTTGATGAAATGTATTCTTTTTTTATATATATAATACTATTATACATGAACACTGAGAGTCTTAGTTAGAGTGGAGGCAACTCTAGGTGACATTCATATGTTCATTTTCCATTTAAAAATCATAATAGCTTGAGTGGTATTCCCTTCCACAACCTTAAGAAAATGAATATTCATTATGATGAGATCTTCAAGATTTTACCTTGCATTGTCTTTGTAAGGAGACTTTTCATAGTTCTCACGCTTCTATAATTTTATGTTCTTAATTTTCCGTGAAAGTGGTCAAAAGAATATCAGTAAGTCAATTTTTTCAGATTTTGTTATAAGAGCTTTGCAATGTCATCCTACTTAATATAATATTACTAACATGATTTCCCCTCAACAATCTTTTATAAAATTAACAGTTGTAAGGAGGGAAATAATGGCTTGGAAATTAGTTTTATTTGGAAGATTTTGACTGCTGAATCAATGGTGCAACTTTGTTGAGATACAATTTAATAAGCGAAAGCCCAAATAGGATGTTGCTTAGCTACATGTATAAAAATGTGTTCTTTACTTTAAAATAGCAGAGATTTCGGTTTTACTTAATTAAGGTTGGTCATCTAACAAAATTGGTGTCATTGATCTGTTTATTTTTTGGGGTCATTTAAAGGTGCTGGAATAGAAACATCACATCCATGTGTATTCAAGGATCTGTTTTAGCAGTTTTTGGTCATTTAAAGCTATTGCTACAACTGACTGCATTTTTTCAAAGAACATTTGTGAGAAAAATACCATAATATTCAAAGATATTAGTTTCTAGTCCTGAAATTTTTAATTTCTCCCTGCCCTTGTGCCTTTTACTCCTTTCTAATGAAAAAACAAATGTAGCCTTTTTCTGTTCATAGTGTTGCGTTGTGTGCGTATATCTGGCCATTAGTATTTTTTGATAAGTAATCTGGCCATTAGTAAAAATAGGACACATAAAAGAACAACTTGCCTGCTCAATTTCGGAGAAGTTGTAGAAAAAGTCATCAGGTATATACCAATCAAGGGCATCTAAGTTTGCTTTCATACATTCTTCATTCTCACTCTTTGGGAGTACACTATGACCAATCTGTAAACCTCACAAGAGAGCAACCTGTACAGGCGTCTTCCCCAATTTCTCTATGGTCTTAGTGACAATAGGAAGATTAAGGACTTCACCCTTGATCCCTGGTGTAGAGGACCCAATGGAGACCATCCCTTGAAACAAATAAGCATACTGAGATTAAAGAAAAAGATATGTTTTCAATATTCAATTAAATTTAAAAGTTAAGTACATATTAATAATGCTATATTTGTTATTCAAGATGATAAAGTCTCTGCAGATTTATTATTCGAATCAAATTAAGGCAGTACGGTAGGATTTATGATAAAAAGAAAATTAGAAAATGCATTTTTCCCTCTTACCTACCATTTTTTTTGCCAGAAAAATCCACCTTTAAAAATGTTATAAAGCAATCCACATTCAGGATTGAATTGGAAAATGTGTTTCCCTGCAGGTGCTCCTCCTTGTATGCACTTATAAACATTAATCTCTTTTGATTCTTTCATCAACTACAACTATGTGGCTTTCCCATATTTGTATCACAGTCACTTGTTGTTTGACTTATATATTCTTTTGTACTAAAATAAATACTTATATGGTGAAGCCGTAAATTTTGTGATTCATGTAACCATATATGGAAGAAGATTTTAATAGTGCAACAATAAAACTATCAACTTAAAACCAATTTAGTTATGTTAAGCTTGCATTGCATCACACAGATTATATATGGAGAAGATTTTCACTTGTGATTTCATCTTTCAAATCATGATCAAAGGAACTATCTTTGTCTCTCTTTGATTGTATATTGTGACATCAAATGAAGCTTGATTTCTCTCCCTTTTGTATCAATGATCTACTAAATTTCAGCATATGAAAAATCCGATGTGTCTCCTGATACTAAATGCAGAAATTCAATATATTCTAATAAGAAATAAATTAATTCTTCCAAAAAATATTCATTATTGTACAGTATAACAGTCATATTCTGGTTGTATATTGTTATTTCCGCTCCTATCCTATTTTTCTCGGGTCACTCCTTTTGAAGAAAATTGAGAAAATATCCCATCACAAAAATTGTAAAATTATCTAAGAAGGGATTTATTTATTTATTTATTTCTCCATGGAAGGTGGCTCCAACAAACGTTGTTTCACAAGCTAAAATTGGACATAAGGAAGCTCCAACTAATCAACATATGGCATATTCTCAACGTTTTACTCTGGCACAGCTTCAGGCAAAGGCAAAGGAAAATAATGTTCAAGCTCTTATTGAGCTCACTCGAGCTCTTGAAAAAAAGGTGAGCACTTGTGTTACTAATTTTCTTAGATGCTACGTTAAAAATCACAAATTCACTAAACTTTAATGTTTAGTCATATAGGGAAAAAGGAATTGAACGTAGAATATAACAATCAGTGAAAACTTCTAGATTATTTGAATTATAGTTCACTCTAACTATTTTGTCCTTGTTTTGAAGCCGTTTTTATTCTTTCATTAAAAGGTGGGGTTTTATAATATAATGTACCACGCAGTTCTTTTTCATCAGAACTCTGTACACGTGTGTATGTGTGTTTGGAATAAAACGTTTAAGTATAAATATATTACGAGTTGATGGGCCATGTTGGAACTTGTAGGAAGTTGTGGTTTTAGAATTGCGACGAATGCATGGTGATGTTTTGGTAAACCAAAAGGATGGTGACTGTGCTCTTAAGGATTTGGATCCTTTTAAAAATAAATATGTTGATGTGCTAGTACAGTTAAATGAAGCTAATGAGCAAGCATGTGATCTTCATATATTCATTATTCTAATTTTTCCCAGTATCTTCTTCCATTCAATAATTGCTAAATTCATTTTTTATTGGCAGTTTTCTTCTGCTTTGTATTACTTGAGGCAACAAAACACGCATCAAGGAAACTTCTCAGTTACTGGATCGAGGCCCATGGCCTTAGGTGACTTTGGTGGCCTCTTAAACCCCTCCAATCATTCTGCAAGTAACATTAAGAAATCAAGATCTCATGTCAATTAAATTTTTGAAAGCTCAAGGTCAAAGGCTCGTAAAATGAAATTGTTGAAAGCTCAAGGAAAAAAGCTCAGGTACTTCATCTTGAGAAGCTTGTTTGTTGAGTTGTGGTCAATGTAGTTAATCCAATTATAATTTTATCAGGTGATTACTTGAAGACGTTCAGACAAATAAGTTTGTGGGAGCTAATAAAATTCCACACGGGTGGGGATTTCATTTTCAATTCCAGGGTTTGATATCAGGATGTGAACTTAATAGGGTGTCATTTGAAAACTATAATCAGCTTTCACATCTGAAACCTCAGAATTTGAAGAGGTCTTCTTCTTTTCTCAGTTTTTATTCCCAATATGTTACCCACGTAACTAGAGAACAAAAATCGAAGAAGATGCTTTTATACTTAACATGGCTGGTATTTACAATGGTGGGGTGTACTTATGCTGTTGTTCCTCTATATCGGATATTCTGCAAAGCTATTGGTTATGGGGGTACCGTTTAGCTCCATGAGGTAAAGTCTGAATTATTTTATAATTATTATTATTAAGTGCAAGAAGTTTTTCAATGTCATACTATCCTACAATGACATAGTATCTTAATTTTATCTAGAGTATTGAAGAAAAGATTGCTGCATGCTCAAGACAATACAGTCACCATCGGGTCTAATTTTTGTGCACAGTGAGAGCGGCGCTACACCAGTCTCCACATCACCGCCACCATGGTTTGTTCTGATTCTCACTATCTATAAAACCAATTTTCTTGTCTCTCTCCATATCTATTTGTATATATATCATACATCCATAAATTTGATTTGGGTTTGTTTTGATTAATAATTTTATTGTAGTAAAGGTATTTCAGGTTCAGCTTTGCCATACAAGAGAACCCCACCAAGTTGTCTCAAGATCTCCTCTCAAGATGTATGATATGAAACCTTAATTCCTTCTCTCTCTCTCTCTCTCTCTCTCTCTCTCACACACACACACACACACACACACACACACACATACACACACACATAATATATATATATATATATATATATATATATATATATATATATATATATATATATACACACATATACATATATTATATCATTTATGTATTTTAGAAAACAAATAATTTGGTGTATGATGGAAACTGAATTGTCATTTATGTGTTTACCAATTATTTTGATGATATGTGCTTGAAGTGGTGGTAAATATGTACATGTAATTTTGTATTTTTCATTGACAATTCATTTTCGATTGGACTGGTGTAGCTTCAATTTATATTAAGTATTAGCATTGAAATGGGGCCATTTATTTTTGTACTAATAGGAAGACAGTGTACCATAATTAACTATGTCAATTTTTATTATACAATTGGATTAAAACCTAAACATTATTTAACTTTAATCATGCGAGTTTATGGTCAATATTGTGGTAGTGTGCAAAATTAGTAATAACTTGACATGTTCATTATTTGTTTGATTTTTTACCAGATTGTGGTTGTAGATAGGGTTTACAAATTACAATAGAGAAGGCATTAGGAATTTAGGGTGGGGTTTTTGGGCCTAATGATAAGTGGGGAAAAAGGGGGAAGATAATTTTGTGCATAGAATTGGCTGTGATAAAAAAATTATCTATGACTTTTAAAGGGAAAGTACCTGTATGGTGGGATTAGATACGAAATAAAGCTTGTAGATTTAGCCCGTTTAGTTGTACAGATTTTAGTTGGTGGGATTATTGTTTCAACATATGGACAGCTATATATCCCACTTGCAATACATCTGATTTCATTAATTTGTTGACTTTTTATATTTTCATCTTCCAGGTTGAGGAAAACATCTGCAAGTTTTCTAAGAAGGGTTTAACACCTTCTCAAATTGGTGTTATTCTTCGTGATTCTCATGGGATTGCTCAGGAGTTTAACGGGGAGTAAGATTTTGCGGATTCTCAAAGCCCACGGTGTGCCTTCCCAATTCATCAAGTTGTTGTTGGTTGAATTTTCTATTATGTTTTGAGTGGAAATTGAATTAAATTTTTTTCTCCTTTCTATTTTTCAAACTGGTTAGGGCTTGCTCCTAAAATACCTGAGGACCTTTATCACCTCATTAAGAAAGCAGTTGCAATCGGGAATCATCTGGAGAGGAATAGGAAAGACAGAGACTCCAAATTTAGGTTGCTTCTTATTGAGAGTGGGATCCATTGACTTGTTGCAATTCAGGGGGGAAAATAGAATTTTTTGGTTAGAATTCATAAATTTACGTATTTTTATGTATGTGTTGAATTTTATGGTTAGAATTCATAAATTTAAGTATTGTTACGTATGTGTGGTCTCGATGTATTGTTACGTATGTGTGGAATTTAGTCAGGGCTTGTTTAGTTGTGTAAATGATTTAATTGTATACATTAGGCAACTTGGAATTAATAGATCGTGGATGCATTCTTTTGAAGTGGATGGATTCCTCAATCTGCATGATTTTAATACTAAGCTGGCATGGGAGTTGTCCATGTTTATTTCTGAATTGACCGTGTTCCATAATCAATGGATAAGGTGACTCTAAATAGTAAAAATCGATCTTATGTGAATATTGAATTTTAATTATAGGCAACGACCTTGTCTCTTTTATCTAAGTTTTTCTTTTATCTGAATTGATTGTGTTCAACAATCAATGGACTATTTTCGTATATCTTCATAGGATTTATTTATTGTTGTAAGAATAATTGAATTTGTTTAAATTAAGCATATTGGATCTTGAAAATTATATTTTTTTTAAATATGTATTAATATTACTAACGGATCTTTATCGTCATAAAATTTGAAATTTACCGTTACTATTAGTAACAGAGTTTGACCATTACTGATTGTGAATTTTACCATTACTATTAGTAACAGAACTTTACCGTTATTATTAGTAACATAATTTTCCATTACTAATTCTGAGTTTTACCGTTACTATTAGTAATAGAATTTTACCGTTACTAATTCTGAATTTTACCGTTACTATTAGTAATAGAATTTTCCGTTACTAATTCTCAATTTTACCGTTACTATTAGTAACAGAATTTTACCGTTACTAGCTTCGTGCCCCACGCCTTTTTTCTAACGAAAAAATTGTGTTACTAATATTTTTAGTTACGATAAAATTCTGTTACTAAAGGCGCGTTTTGGTGTAGTGCTGGTACTGGAGCCACTGCCTAAACCTGGGGTGGAGCCAGTTGCACTACCGCTAGTGCGGCATTCACCGCCTGAGCAACGATAGCGGCTACCTCGGTTGCGTTCATCGTCCCCTGAGCCGGAGCTACTGGCTGCTCGGCTTGGGCACGCCTATCCTTAGGTGCGCGTCTCGGAGGCATCTGAAACGTAAACAAATTTATTAGTCTACAGTTATTATCAAATCTCAAATAGCTGAAGACGTAATCATAAAAGCAAGAATACAACAATCCTAAAATAGGGCTCTATAGCAAGAACGCTAAGCTGAATGCGAAATAAGCCGTACAGATCCTAAAGGACACTAGAACCTGATGCTCTGATACCACCTATGACACCTCGCCTAATTAAATACCGGGTGATCAGTCCTTTATTAAATTATAACCAAGGTGAATGGATGGTTCATTCTTAGCATCACTGTCGCAAAAATAACTTTTTCCAATTAAACACCCTAAATAATTAAGCTAAGTGACAAAACCATTGTTTAATTTAAATTTCCAAATTTAATTTAAAACCAATATTAAAAACCTTAGATAATCCATGTTTTAAAAATCACTCAACAATCAGACTGGAAAATATAATCCAAGTAATTTAAACATTCAACTAAATAAGTCCAACATTAAAACATAAAGGCAAAACCTCCTGACAATAACCATTCCAAAATGTAAATACTAGAACTAAAAAAATAACAATCTCTGATAAAAACAACTGAATAATGGAAAAGGGCGACACATGCCCAAGTGGATAAAATAGAGCTAGAAGTGGAATCAGTAATGGGATCGTCTAAACAAGAGACCTATAACTCCCACCTAAGCTGCAGGACGTTCCATCCAAAGGACCCTATGCAAGACGCCCCTGTGGCTGGGCAGCTGTAATATATACATATATATACAAAAGAGAAGAGAAAACAGGAAACGGGTCAGAGCCCGATTGTAAAACAGTTTAAAATTCAGTTTAGCAAGTATTTAAAATGCTTACCGGCTAATGCAATAATCATATCAGTGCGACACTCCCTTGAGAAATTCTCATCTCTCTTCTAATGTGCACACCTATCGCACTAATACTCCAAACATTTTAACTCATCTTAAGTTACTCATAAGATTTCATGCCAAAAATTTCTAATGTTGAAAAGGCTAATTTTATTTAAAAGAAAAGTTCTCACATAACCCTCATTTGATTATAAAGTTTCCCAGTAACGAAATCATACTTTTCAAACACTAAATCCCAAGTTGAAATAATTATTCATTTCTTACTTACCGTAGTCACAGTAGATAGTTCCCAAATTCCAAGTTTATATATATATATATATATATATATATATATATATATATATATATATATATATATATATATATATATATATATATATATTCTACGAAACCCCACATAAATTTATGGTGCGGGGATACTATACTATCCAGTCCTCATATCACTCGTACTAAGGGGGAATACTAGTTCAGAATCACTCTCGAACCGTATTAGCACAAAACACATACAAATTGAGGCGAAGCATAGATCCAAGTCACTAAGAGGTCAGCACATACCCTCACGTCTCTTAGGACCGTCTGACTATCGATCTGATAGCCTGTACCAAGGATACCTATGTTCTAGGGTACGAGTCAATATCCCCCATAAAGGTCCCATCGATATAAGACTGCCCCAGCGGGGTAACCTCAGGGATAGCAAGTAGCGCGGGTATGATTTTTACACGTATGTAGTATATACACAAACACAATCATATATGTATACTACTATTCCCATTTCAAATTTAAGTACACCCACAACCCATACTTATGATAGTTATTCTCATTGCATAATACTAGATTATCCCGTATAACGGTTTGTCTCTTTTATTCTTATTTATGGGATTATTCCAACTTACTACGTAACATTCGTGAATTCCTATCTCCCCAAGTGCAATTACAGTAGGTACTCATTTATTTTACAACGTAACTTCCTTACGAGTCTCACCCTTTAAACACACGTTCCCATTGTTTCTTAAGTGTAAAATACCTTTGTTAAGGGTTAAATCTCATCTTAGATTAAGGGTTCCATTTTTATAAAGTCCTACTGGTCTTCTTTACCTCCAAAAATATTTTAACAATAATGTCCAAGAATTTCCATTAATTTACGTTGGGACCACCTATTTAAAAAGGGAAAATTGAGTTTTCCAGGAGCGGTCGATCGATCGATGCGTCGATCGATCGATACTCCTGGTTCGATCGATCGATCAAGCAGGTATGGAAAATCTGCAGAATTTCCAGTTACGGGCTTCCTCTTCCAAAATCATCCAAAACAATATATTTGACTTCCAAACTCCCAACAATTTATACTACGAGTGTTATATTCTCAAATAAAGGGTATTCTACGTAAGGCATGCGAATTTTCATCATGAATAACGAATTAAATGGGGAATAATCCATAAAAATATCAAGAACCCTAATATTTTCTTTGTTTAGTTTCTTCCCATTCTTTTACCAGATTTCATACTCCCAATTTACTGTAATTTTCGTGGTTCAATCTCTACATGTGAGTTTGATTTCTAGAATACATCTATTACCCATATATCATGCAATTCAAGTCTCCAAATAGGTTTTTCTTTCACAAAAACTACTCCTAAAGAATCCTAGGCTAATATTATTGAAGCATTAACTGAAATAGAGAAATATAGATACTTTCCTGGGGAATTCTTGATTCAGATTTGTTGAGAGATTAGTGTGGTTTTGATCCTCGTTGCGCGATCTAAAGTTTGGCGGCGACGGCGGTGAAAACGGCGGAGTTCTTGGCCTAGAACTCCTTGGAAAGCTTCTCCTCTTCCTCTCCAATGACCGTCTTTAGTTTGAGGATGTTCTAACCCTAGAAGATGACTCCTATCATCTGATATACTCTTAGAAATTTCATGGGTTTTCATGCCCAAAAATGTAAAATGTCCAAAACGTCCTCCCAGGATGTTAATTAGGCCTAAAAACGCCCTTGACCCAAACTAAACCCCCGGGTACATTATTTTGACTATCTCGACCCTTCCGGACACGTTGACGCACTCAAAATGACCATACAGGTGGCTTATAATTTATTCACTTTTAATAGTCCAAATTTAATCCCGACACGACACAAGCGCGTTCCGATAAATTTCCAAAATTATCAATTTAAATTCTAGTGATAATTTTACTAAATTTAAATACACCTCTTACTTTTCTCATACAGTAACTTACAAAAAAATTCCAATAATTACTAACTCTCATCACGCTAGTAAGTATTTAAATGATTTTCCGGATTAATTAAATTTAATAAATCCCCAAAATTAAAAGTCATAAAAATACGGGGTATTACATATAGGTAGTGCGATACCTACGGATTTAAGGTAAGTTGAGAGTATACTTATCTAAGTAGTACGGATTTGTATATTTGGGTTTAGTTATATAAATCCTTAGGAGCACTTAAGGTGCGAGTTATATTTAAAGGAGAGAATATTTTTGGGTTTAGTATTTTAAAATGATGTAGAATATATATATACAATGTGATTACAGTATATATATGCGATATTATATATATATATATATATACACACACACACATATGCGTGTGTGTGTGAATAATATATATTTATGTGAAGCATACCCCCTCTAATGCTATCATGAAAAGTTGCGCGATGTGGGTGAGGCCCCTGACTTGAGGAGCAGTGAGCGTATAGTCCCCAGGTCATAGCGTCCATTTTAAATTGTGTGATTTTAATTAGGGGTGAGACGTAGTGGGTATGTTTCGTCTCATTTTCGGGGAGGAACTATGACCGCTTCCCATACGTTGTGATTTGGTTTTTACCAAGTCGGTGTGAGAGTCCGACCGCTAGTACCCAGGATGGTATGTGAGTGATTCCCTGGAAAATTATAGCATTGAGAGACCACATCCTTGAGTTATAGCTTGGTGGATGGTTATTATACTTGTTGTGTACAGTATATTACCTATATATTAGGACAAGATATCATATATCTCTAACTAGTGTAAATAGAAAAATAAATAAGGATTTATTCTCATTCCGAGAGATTTTATCCGGACTTAATTTATGATTTGTATATTAAAGTCAGCATTATGTGTATGGATTTATATGGGTATATATATGTTATGTGTTGAGGGTCTAATGGATCTCGATCATCAACATTGCTAGGTAGTAGTGTATCAGGGGGGTTCCTTGTTTGGATTTCGCTTCGCGAGACACTCCACGCACGAACGTAGCACAATGTTGGGAATGGGGATAAGTTTAGCCCTTAGTACTCGGGTTAATTAGGATTTTTAGAGTTTTGGATAAAAAGGATTAGTTAGGTAGGGTAGCTTAACAAGGTTGTTCTATAGGTATGCGATAGGTGTGCACTATTAGAAGAGGGGTAAGGGGTATCTCATGGGAGTGTGATACCAATTTAAATATGAGGTAAAGCATATATTTTTTTTAAATATTGAATTTATGCACTTGCAAAAAAAAATTCAAAACTCGAGCTCAGACCTGTTTATCTTTTTTCCTCTCTTTTTGCTATATATATAGGTGTCCAGACATAGGGATGCCTGGATAATGATTCCTCCGAATCAGAGGTTTGCTACAGCAGCTGTGGATGCACGCAGGTTTCTTGTAGACACTTTTATCCTTGAGATCTAGATAGAAGGTATTGTAGAATCATCTGGGCTAATAACCCAACTATATTTATTTATCCTTTTACCGCCTTTTAGTGAGGCATTCGATTGGGTTGTATTATATTAAACCGAGTGCTCGGTTATCGTATTTCATTTAGTTTCATTTATATTTAAACTGTGTGGATGTTTCAATTGAATGGTTTGATTAAAAAGATTGGTTAAATAAAATTTTGACGTCAGCCTAATAAGTTATTAGTAATTAAATTGGTTTTCGAGAGTGATGCAGAGAATGAACCATATGAGACTTCTGTTTTAATTTGGTACAGGATTGATCGCTCGGTATTTTATTAGGCGGGATATCACATGGGTGTAATAATACCTGATCTATGGAATACCCAGGTTGGTCCCGTAAATATCATTTATTCTATTTGCCCCATTGACTATACGCCAAGTATTAGGGGCACACTGAGCTGCGACCATCCCAAAAAATTCAAAAATTTCAAAAAACAGAGGATTCAGGGGGAAGGTCAATCCCCTTAAACCCACAATGAGGTGTGAATCATGTGTCCCCATCGATGGCTGTAACATCTTTGGGCATGGGGGCACAGTCGATTGTGACCTAATAAGGAATGGAATAAGCTTTCCTAAACTCATCTACACTTTTGCCATGAACAGAGTTCAACATTTTCAAAAGAACTAATCACTACTACTGAAGACAATAGAAGGGAGAAGAGGAAAGATATAAAATAATAGATGAGGATGGAAATGATAGAGACTTACAATGAAAATTGAAGAATGAAAATGAAGAAGCTCTTAATTTTTTGTAGAAGTAGAAGACTAGGAGTAGAAATGACGGTTTGGTGTAAAGTGTGGAAGAAAACACTTTTTGAAAGATCGTGCATAATCATAAGGTGCATGAACCAAGGGGATTTTTGGCGCTTCACTCTTTGGTCGGACGAGCGTACCCTTGTAACTCCAACTTATTTACAAGTGTGAGCCGCTAGTTCAAGTTCATGAGAATGGATCAATGGGCCCATGACAATAGTAAAATCATCTTGCCCAACGACCTTTGGATAGGAATTCTAGGGAGAATTGTGGGGACCTAAATACAAATTAGTTCCAATTCAAGACCGACAGAGCAATCCCAACAGCACTTGGGACACGCTCGACCCATCTTATGAATAACAAGGATTATTTTCATCATTCATCACGAGGATAACAACAAACGTGTCAACGATTAGAATCAACTCATGTTCGTTACCCAAAATTTCGGGCGAGATATTCAGGGAATCATCACACGATCTTATCTTAAGCAAAGAGTGTTCCATAATTTATTCCACCACTACGGTTTTATACAACTATAAATGCAACCCACACCCCAGCGCCAATGGGGAGGTAATTTCGAAACTTTGAGAAAAACTAATAAAATTACAGTGATCTCTCCGTAGATGTAGGCAATTTGTCGAATCATGTATATTTGTTCATTGTATGTGGAATCTTTACACTCATTCTTTAATTACTTTCTAAAATCTTTGAATTGCGATAAATTTGCATTCATATATATATATATATATATATATATATATATATATATAGAGAGAGAGAGAGAGAGAGAGAGAGAGAGATGGAGGCTCACCTACATCATGCGCTATACATCACACCATACATCACACCTAATTCGAGGCCCAAGTAAACTTTTTTTTTCAAATTTTATATTTTTCCCTTGAAAGTAACCTTCCAATCAACCCATAAGCAAAAAATTAGGTCAAAACGCATTTTGTAGCTATTTTTAAAAAATTCACAAAAAACTGCTGGCGCAGACCCTTATATTTTAAGGTATTTTTAGCTATTTTTTGTGGATTTTTTAAAAATAGGTACAAAATGTATTTTACCTAAATTTTTGCATATGGGTTGATTGGAAGGTTAACTTCAAGGGAAAAATATAAAATTTGAAAAAAAAAAAATTTTAGAGCCTAGAATTAGGCGTGATGTATAGAGCATGATGTACTATAGTCTGGCTCTCTCTCTCTCTCTCTCTCTCTCTCTATATATATATATATATATATATATATATATATATATATATATATATATATATATAGAGAGAGAGAGAGAGAGAGAGAGACTATAATTAGAATATTAGATAAACATGGTTATTTACATACATTTTTTAGGAATTATTTACATATACTTTGGTAAATGGTAAATTACAAATTATAATAATGTTTATACCAACATGAAAAATAAAATATTATGTAAACAAATGAAATAATAAAATATTTCTCTAGAAGTGTATATTAAGCTTATATATATAATATTATATTATTCCATTAAAAAAGAAAACTTTATATTTAATATATATATATATATATATATATATATATATATATATATATATATATATATGTGTGTGTGTGTGTGTGTGTGTGTGTGTTAAATATATAGACGCATTCGTGGTGCTCTTATTTCAATCATTTGAAGATTGACACATTGGAGCACTCGTATCCGCCCGCGCTCCCGCATTTGGGCACTAAACGTTGAAGACAGTGTCGTAGATACGACCCACCAGGTCCGGAGCACATTATAAGTATGTGTACACTTGCGATCTAATTAGTACTGTGTCATCGCCAAGGGCATAACCCTATTTCCAGTTTGAAGTACAAATTTTTCTTGTGTTTGAAATATCTTTTAGTTTGGAGTACAATTTTCTCGTGTACTTGAGACATATTTTAGTATCATTATCAGAGGACCACAGGTAATCTAATGTTTAATATATGTTATTGGTCGGTAACCAAAATTTCAAGTTGGTAATCAAAATGATTAACCGTCGGGGAAATACCTGGTAGAGTAGTCAGTCCCAATATTCGTTACTCAATGATAGGGTATGGCTTCTTCTAGTATATGCAGTGCTGGGTTTCTGTCTGTAGTAGGTCTAGAAGTGGACTTGTCTTGTGCTAAATTTGGTGGTGGGAAGTCGTTGATTAGGTTGGTAAATCGGTTAGGTGCTGGTTTGTTTGAATATCTGTGAAATTGATATAAGCTCACACTTGAACCCTCAAATACGTCTTGCAGTTCCACAAAAACCCTCAAATCACCTCCAATATTAGTCTTATACTTATTATTGTTTGAGAAATTCTTTTGAGACTCAAATTATTTCTCAATAATAAAATATACACACAAAACAGCTATTAAAAATACAGTGTATATTATCGTTACATGCTGCTCATTGACTAAAGAATTTTAGCTATTTAGGGTCGTTTGGTTGACAATAGACAAAACAGATCTAGTTTTTTTCACATGACGCTATCAAATAACCATTAGGCGAAATTAAAGTCAATCCAATCAATTTATTTAAAAAGAGTTTTTATATTATATTCGAACATGTTAAAATAGTTTTACAATATTTTTATATTACGGTTTTTAAAAAAAAATTGTAAAACATTTTCTTAACAATTTTTTATAATATTAAAAACAGTTTTTAAAATATTACAAAACAGTTTTTAAATATTAACAACAGTTTTTTTAACTATTTAAAATATTTTTTAATTTTTTTGTTAAACTTTAAAACTGTTTTTGTATTATATTCAAAACAGATTTTAAAAATGTTAAAAACTATTTTTACTATATTTTTATATTACGGTTTTCATAAAATTTGTAAAACATTTTCTTAACAATTTTTTCTAATATTAAAAACAGTTTTCAAAACATTACAAAACAGTTTTTAAATATTTATAACAGTTTTTTTAACTATTTAAAACAGTTTTTAAAATTATTTTTTAAAACTTTAAAACTGTTTTTATAATATATTCACAATAGTTTTAAAAAATGTTAAAACCTGTTTTTACAATATTTTGTTAATACAACTTTTTTAAAAAATGGTAAAATATTTTCTTAACAATTTTTTATTATATTAAAAACAGTTTTTAAAACATTGCAAAACAATTTTTAAATATTAATAATAGTTTTTTAATTATTTAAAACAGTTTTTAAATTATTTTTTAAAACATTAAAACCATTTAAGAAGTTGACAAATTTGTGGGCAAATATTTTTCACTCAAATAGGTAAGCAAAATTTGCCCACACATGGTGCATAGGAGGTGTTATACATTGGCAAATAATGCCTAGGCAAATTGTGCAACCAAATAGTTAAAATGTGGGTAAATTTTCATATTTGTCAATTTTTTGACATTTGCCTAGGCAAATTTTGTCAACCAAACGGACCCTTATTGAGTGGGTGGTTGTTGCTCTCTGTTGAGCTGTCCGATCTTCATGTTTTGGGGGAATTTCTCAACTTATGCTTGGGACCGTTTAGTTGTGAAAAATAGTTTTCTATTTTTATTTTTCATATTTTATGTTATAATTTGGCAAAGTATGACCTCTAAATGGGAATAAGAATGAAAATGAGTAGAAAATTATTTTCGAACTTAAGTTAAGCTTGATATCATAAAATACATGTTTTCTAGAATTACTTAAGTTGAAAAATCGTTTTGCACTCCTCCTTTCCATCTTAATGACTCGTGGACAAAGTTATAGATAAAAAAAAGCCAATGAAAAATTGAAAATAATTTTCCACAACCCTTGACTTTTTATAGGGGGTTTTTCTCTCTCTCACAATAATAATAGTAATAACAATAATAGACATCATTTGCTAGCATGGACGAATTTAACGTTCAACGGGAAATCAAGGTGCGGATTGGACGTTACTCACGACCTCCGTCTAATTGAAGGAGATACCCATTCTAAGGGTATTGGTTAGCTAGTTTGCTGGGTTGTTTGTTTATTTTTATTTTCAGGTTGTTTCCAGCATGGTAGAAAATAAAGAATCCATAATATTTTATAACAAATTAAACTCCACATGCTTGATTTAATATTTGCCAAATCTTATCCATAGATCACACTCGATCAATTTAACTCACATTTAAAAAATATATAAATTGTCCTTTATTTTTTAAATTTTAGTACATTTACCTAATATAACATGACACCTCCATGGCTTTGTTAATAAGTACGGCCCAATTACCAGAAAAACTTAAATGTGAAGATGAATGAACCAACCATGTATATCGTGTTGAAAATATTGGGTCAGACAGAGAGAGGCTACTGAAGTTGATTAATAAGCTTCAAGACTTAAAATTTAACAGTTTTTTGGGCTTAACTATTTAGTCGGTAATTTTTCCGACTATAATTCATAACATATGTTTTAGACACTTAGGTGCATCTCCCTTAATGTATACCCGACTTTCATTAATGTTTATAATAACTTTTGTAATGTATATATTAATATTTTTATTTTTATTTTTGGGTAAAATTATAATTTGTACATAAAATTTGATAATGTACACACAAAATTTTGCAATATACACATCTTTAGTTTTTGTATACACTAACTTCTACGGAATACATTAAGTGGCGCATGTGAAATAGATTCGGGCGTGCATGTCAAATGCCATGAGAAGTTGTAGAATAAATTCCCGAAGAACGAGTTTGGGAAATGTTTCAATATGTGCTACAATTTCGCTCTACATAGTTCACTTATTTTGTCAATCAAAGTCTCCCTATTCAACCCAAATATTTACAATGAACCGAGTTACGTGGTTTGCAAACAGATAATACACCAAGAAAGTACATACACATATACATGAATATAGGTCCTATTTTGTTCCGCAAATTGTTTGATTATGTAAATTGGTTCTATGTGAATTAGTAAAATGTAAATGATTAGATTTGAAATGAGTTTAAATCCATTTTTACGCAATGTTTGGTAATCTGAAATTGATGTTATAGTTTTAGGAGAAAAAAAATATAAAGGAAGGGAGGAAAAGCGAGAGAGGAACATACAATTTATGTGAATCCTATCTCAAAGTGATGCATTTCACATTTTTTGTGAAATGATCCAATTTCAGATTACACATGTGCTAAAATGGGACAATTAATGAATCAATTCATTAATCAAACGAAACACAATTAATGGATCAATTTGTAAATTGACCAATTTATTAATGAGTCAATTTACAATTTTGGGATAATCAAACAGGACCATACTGAATTTCCATTGTAAGGATCTAAACTTAAACCGCATTTTTTTTTCATTACATGCACTCTCTCATTATTCTTAAATGTATCCAAAATACATCTTATGGTAAAAAATTCGATCGTTACTTTAAGTATTTATTCTAAGTCCTTACCTCATCATTACACTATATATATATATAAGAGGGCATACACATAAAAGAGGGCACTATAATTAACTAATTGGTTTTAGTCACTATATATGGTCTTATTAACTAATTGGAATTATAATCAAAGTGAACTAACTAATCGAAGGCATTATCAAATTATCTAAAGAGAGACAAAAAGAAGAAATTCTTACAAAAGACCCAATGAAGATCCAGTTAGCAGCTCACATTGAAGGGAAATGGATGTTGTGGATTATGGTGAATGGAATTGCTCGCAACACAACATAGATTTTTCCCGGTGCGTGGACAACTATCTTAATCTCCCTCAACAATGCTGATGTTTTAAATCTGAGAACATAAAACCTCAGTAAAGATTAAATACAACCCATAAGATAAACATTAAATAAAAAGCATGATACATGTTGAGGAGTAATTTTACATTCAACCAACAATTAAGAGAAAGCATGTGGCATTTGTATACATTCTAAATGCCAAAAGAGCACAACTTTATGCACTAAAAATGAAATTTCAGATATGGAGCAAAATTATGCTGCTACACTAAAAATTATGTACAACTGATGCATATATGCATCTCCGAACCTATCTCCAATCAATGCCACAAATGATTAAAACATATATGTTGTTGTACAAAGATCCAAATTCAACACGGGTGCTTCTGAATTGATCCAAATTCAACACTGGCGCTGCTGAACTGATCCACGTTTTTTTTCTCTTTATGCTGCTGAACTGATCCAAATTCAACACTGGTGTACCCTGAACTGTGCTTCTTTAGCAGCTAATAAATTGCATAACAACACAGTTCTAGTTAGGTAGCAAATAGAAAGAGAATAATACTATGTATGAAATAAAACTAATGAAAGAAATAATAAGTAGACATAATTAACTGGGTTGTAGATTGGAGATAGAACTAATGAAAGAAAAATATAGACATAAATAATAAAACAAAAAATAAAGAAAGAAACCATTTTGAACAGAATTGTGGAGATAAAATTAACTGGGTTGTAGATTGGAGAGATGTCCATTTTGAACAAAACTAATCGTTTCTTCGCTGATGATTGGAGAAAAGTGTGAGAGGGAGATCAATGAGATGTGAGAGGGAAATCAATGAAATGTAATGAAATGCCCAACAGATTACTTGAAAAGTTATAATACTTCTTCATGACCATAGGCATGTTTTTCTGGTCCAAAACAATTTTATACAGCTTATGATCTCAGCTTGTGATTTCCATTAATCCAACATATTCATTATTTATGTTGGTTGACCATGTCAATTTTAGTTTCGCGTAGAAAAATTGTCAGCCTATAGTTCACGGACATGGGGTCGAGTTTGAGTCGCATCACTATGTTGTGTCCAAACTTGAGTCGCATCACCATGTTGGGAATTGTGCCCAACATCAAAACCACATGTCATGGAAAAATATATTCATATCAGTAGAAAAAATATATTTAAGAATGCAATAGAATCAAATTAAATCATAATAGAGATGAAACTTGCTTTAAAACATATGAAAGATGAAATTTGAAACCCATAACAGACTTGCATTCAACAATATATTTAAGAATACACACGTGTTTATAGCCTATTGAAATGGAATACTTTAAAGCAACTAAGTAAAAAATGCCCTATATCGAACCAATATGATAAAAAATACCTTGCTTTAAAATAATAAAAAAGATCATACGAGGTAACTTTACAAAAGAAAAAGTTGCTTATGAGTGTATATAAAATGCTGAATTCTAAATAACACCTGCTCAAATCAATCTCATGTCCCTAAAATATTCAAAATCATTACCCCTGCTCAAGTTAACAATCGCATGATAAATTATTCAAAATCATTAACAGTGATTAAAAAATCATTTACTATTACCATACATGGATTTTGGGTTCTAATTATACAATTCTTTCAAAACTGGAATAATTATTCCAAAAAACAACATTCACACACATAACTTGAAACTCATGTATGTTCAACTAAGCATACTCTATGCCTAATGCAGTAAAATACATGATTATTTGGACTATCTAAGTATGTTTGGACTATACAATTATAGTTTCCAAGTATTTAAATGAAATACTTTGTTTAGATCTGTTCCCCAGAACTATACATTTAAGAAAATGCACAATAAAAAACCAACACAACCAAAAGAAAAAAATCTTGAAACCCAAGAAACCAATAGTTCATCTTCTTCCAGTTTTAAACATTGAATGATTAGCCTGCCAAGAATCACGGCCTGCTAGGTCACAAATTTCACAAAAATTATAACCACTAACAAAAAATTTGTTACCTCAACTTCGCTTTAAAGTTCATCTGGGGCAGAAAATATAAGCTATTGTATGAATATATGTTGTTGTGCATATATGCATACTATTGATGTTGCATATATTCTCTTGTATGCATATATGATGTTGTGCATATATGCATACAACTGCTGCTGCATATATGCAGCGACCGTAAAACTCGACTGTGTGGGCCTTGAACTATTAGAGATACAAACATACATCTACACCACCCCTGTTTTTTCCAGTCGTTAGAATTATAATGAAATTGAAATAAGACATGAATTAACAAAGTCATTCACATTTCCATCACTAATATACATCAAGGGAACAAAGACATTCACCATCAGAGGAAGAAAGTTGTCGTGATTCACAAAATTGATTAACTCATGCATCGTTTAATAGTAACTTACACAAAAAATATAAAGAAAAAAAAAACAGCATTAAAGATTACATGTCGTTAAGGGCTTATATTCGAAAATGATAATAAAGGATCAGAAGAGCATGTATTAGTTTTGTGATAGTTACAATAATATGCAGATCAAAGTGGACTGTAAGCAGCAGAGAGCATATTTATAAATTGTGAGCTTCGAATGGTTAGCTAATTACGTCGTCTTACGTTGATTGGATAGATCCCTCGAGGAAATGACTCGGTAGTTGGACAACAATTTTTTTTAATAATGCGAGTCTTTGAATCTGATAATCAAGTAATGAATTTAAATTCCCACCAATATAAAATATAAGTGTAATCAGGCTGAAGGGATGACATCCTTTTGGAATGGACTCTAGGCTCGAGCAGTTCTAGATTACCAGTATGGTGATGTTTCCTCTAGGCAACCCCGTTTCGAGCAGTGGTGCAATGGACATTGTAGGCAGTGATGAATTGCTAACTTAGCACATAGGTTGGTGAAACAATTGTTCTCAAACTCTTGTCCTCGTCCACTTTTACGCACACATCATCTTTCTAATTTCCCAAATGCAGTCTCGTACAAAAGAAGTTATTAACGATCAAATGCAACCTCGTACCACATCGAATGTGAAATTGTAGCTTTAAAATTTATTGAGATATGGATGAGTTCCAAAATAACAGCAACAACATTCCTTTTCGGTAAATCATTTCCTGTAGTAAGTCACTTCAAAACACCTTAAAGGAATCATCTATCTGAGCTAATGGTAACTTGCAAACCTGAACAAAAACACAGTCAACCCAACACAAACTCACTTCAAGGCACGCGAAAACTTGCAAACCTGAACAGAAACACACTCAAACCAACACAAAATCAATCCAATATATATATATATATATTGCATAATAAAATTCATCTCATATAATTGCAAAACCTGAACTTGATGCCTGCCATGCAAGATTACAAACCTGAACGTGATGGCTGCCACGCAAACATTCTACCATGTAATTGAAAAATCAAATTTGAAGTTGTCAGCTTGTTCCTTCATACTTCTCTGTTTCAAATAAATAACAATCACAAATCAAAAACCAAAACATCAACACATAATACATGATACAATAGCGCCTCCAATAAAAAATAAAAGGCGTAAGAAGAAAACACCTTTGCCATGGTAGAAATTATGTTTAGATCTAATTAAGACATCTATCAAGATTAAAAACATCAGGGTCTAATTCTTTAATATGATTCTTTATTTTACTTTATTAAGTAAGGTAGAAACTGTGTAAGAATCAGGTTTATAACTTACAAAAACAATAAAAGTATCATAGGAAGAAGATGCAAGGCCATCAAAGATAGCTTGAAAATGATCTTTATTAGACAAACAATAAATCACTAAAATTTGTAATCTATCCATAAAGCTTCTCCATACAATATCCAAACCACTGACCTCATAGCCTTGGTAACATTTTACAGCATTATAAAATAAGAGAATGTCCAAAATGTTGATTCAAATTTATGTGAATATGTACGAAAGCATTACTTATTTAGTTGCAAGCATGGAGAGAGCTTAATCTGTACACCACCATTTTTATTTACAATCAAATATTCAAAATTTCAGCATTAAATGTATGGACTTAAATGTAATTGACTTAGAGATTAAGCAAAAATATCTTAGTCCAAATTAGGCATTAAATGTATGGACTATGGTTTAAAATTATTACTCTAGATTAGGCAATATCATACGTACATTTTTTCACTGTTCATAGATTAGTAAAAAAATCCAGGTAAGAATTAGCACTCAATTACTCTGTTCATATATTACTATGTTCATAGATTGGAAAGAAAGATAATTTTACATGACATGCCCATTGATCTTCATTGGAAATACAAGGAAAGAAACAAACTCACATAACTATCATAAAGTTCATGCACTACACCAGGTAGAAAAAATAAAATTGCAATTAATACACAACTGAGCCATGTTATGACTTGTGTGTGACACAATGCCACAACATCATATATATTTAAAAAACTACCAGAATGAGAAATCCTTACTTTTAGGTAATATGCTCCTTTAATTCATTGAATGTTAAAAAGAACATCAAATATAGGGGGAAAGGAACAAACATAGCAACAAACATATTAAAAAAACTTCAAAATATAAAGCGTAAATTTAGCAAAATAAAGATATTATGGGGAATATAGTAATAAACATATAAAAAAACAACAAGGACAAAATTCAGACAATTTACATTGATACTACTCTTTGAAAATTCAGATAATTTACATTGATAGTACTCTTTGAAAGGAGAAAAAACCTTATTTGAAAGAGAGAGAGGGTGAACATAAATCCTAGTAAATGGATTTATGGTTTGAATTTGCAAAACATTAAAAGAACAATTTTAAATATAAAGCGTGCCAAATGAAACATAGAAAAGTAATTACTGAAAAAAATTATGTTTGAAATTACTACATGTTACTGTGTAATTCTTGAGAACTTCCATAATTAGGGTTCAACCTACAAATAAACATAAAACCAATGTCAGAAATGGTAAAGACCATATACCGAAACTAAAATCCAAACATAAAAACCAATTTACAACACAATACACTTGAAAAAATAGAAAGGCAATTGTTAGTGAATAAAACCATAGGCTGTTATACCCCAAAATCTACAACACAATACGTAGTTCACAAAAAATCCAATGTGTCTTGAAGAAGCGATAACACAAAAATTCCCCTAAATTAGTAAGCTCTAAAATCCCACAAATAGTAGATGAAATACCTTAAAAGACAAAAAGAAAACAAAATGTAACGTGTATATATATATATATATATATATAAAAATTAAAATTGATATTACCTTTACAATCTCCCAAACTCCATGAAACCAAAACTTCTGAATCAACCTTGAAACATATGAAGAGAAAAGATATTAGAGAGAGAAGATAGAATTTTATTATTGGGGTTTTTCAATTTCAAATCGTAACCACTTAAAACAAATTGAATATTAATGGGGTTTTTAATTTCAAATCGTAGCCATTTGAAACAAATTGAAACCATTTAAAAAAAACACAAAATCAGACCCATTTGCCTCGCTTTCAAAATTGAAATTTCAAAAACCCATTTGAAAAATGTAGATCTCTGATTGTGTGCGTGTTTGTGTGTTTGTATGTATGTGTGCGTGTGTGAGAGAGAGTATAGTTGTGCATATGAGAGGTAGAGGTAGAGGAGACCAAAATAGTGTAATACCCTGCATTTTTTATTGAATTGAAATTGGAAAAAAAAACTATTCTAGTGTATATATTCGAAATATTTGGAAATGAAACTATGTGAGTATATATATTCAAAATGTTTGGAAATGAAACTATGTTAGTATATATATTCAAAATGATTGAAAATGAAAAGTTAAAATGAATTCATTGAGATACGAATGTGCGACTTAAATATTAGAAGCGAATTAACGTGTAAAAGGATCGAGAGGATTAAATTTGAGGCAATGGTATTTTTGTAAATAAACTAACCCTAGGTATAAATAGAAAAGAAGAGAAGAAGAATTCATTTTATCATTTCAAAAAGGGGGCTAGAGTTTGGTAGAGAGAGAGAGTAAGAAGAGAAAAAAACTAAGAGGATTTCAAGAAGATTCAACGTCTCCATACAATTCAAGGTAAGTTAATAACCTATAAGTGTATATTATGTATCCATAATGAAATTTCACATGAACATGTATTTGGATCACATAACGAAATTGATGTTAAAAATGATATGCATTGTATTAGGATCATCATCCATGTAGATTGAAATGCAATAACATCATTATAGGGATTGAGATGTAGAACAACCTCTTGAATTTTAGAAATATATGAAATTAAGTAAATCGTCATATTAAAAGTTGTTTTTAGCTATTTTGGTTCCGAAAATGGATGTTTCGTCCGCGATACCCGGTAGAAAATCATATTCTGAACAACTTTGTAGTTTTATGTTTTCCGAAAACGGAACGAAAAAGTCTCAAATTGGCATTTTAAAATTCCATGCAGAAAGTTGTCGTGAATAGGTCCAAACTGTATATGTTAGTTTCGGGTATGTTTTAATTAGGCTAAGATAGCGTGCTCATGTGTCCTTCTAGAAAATCACGTTCCTAACAACTTTATAGTTTTAAGTTTTCCCAAAAATGGATCGAAAAATCCTCACATCGACGTTTAAAAATTATGGGCAGAAAGTTGTCGAAAATAGGGGTGAATATTATATGTTAGTTTCGGGTCTGTTTTATGCAGGCTATGGAAATGTGCTCGCTGGTCTTTATAGAAAATCACGTTCCGAACAACTTTGTAATTTTAAGTTTTTCCAAAAACGGATCGGAAGAGCCTCGAATCTGCATTTTAAATTATGGGCAACATGTTGTTGAAATAAGAGTGATAATGTTTTTCATGTTGTTAGTAAGATAATTGTGGTGTTGTGCCTAATATCCTAACTTGATCACATACTTATGGTTATTAGGGATATATAACCTTGATATGATTTGATAACCTTGAAATGATTTGATGTTGAATTAGTAAATTAATGATGTAAATTATATTATATTATAAATAATGACTATTGTATAACTCGAGTAAGAGACTTGACACGATTGTGTATATATATATAAGCGTGAAATTGTTTTACATGTATATTGTCGAGTATACACTAGACTAGTCCTCCGATCGACGTAGGCACATGTTGAATGCGATTTTTTGTGATTGATCCGGTTAGGTTCCGCTCGAGTGACGTGCCAGAGATAAACCACCGGAACCGGACACATGGTTGTAATGCGGGTCGGATAGAAAGACCTTGAAATGCCATGGGATTTAGGACTTAGTACAATTGCCCTTGCCACGTAATATTAGAGAGTATTCATGTGTAGGCCTAGTGTTATGACTTGTTCCCTCGGGTAACGATAGTGACCCGATATGACTTGTTGTGTAAGATATTATGCTTGTGTCTTAAAATAATATCCTGAATCGGTGCATTTGATATTATACTTGAAGGAAATATTTTGATACGTTAAATAATGAAATGAGATTAATAATGATTAATCATGATACGATATAAAACTACATGTTACTCGAGTTTGGATTGGGTAGTCATGACATAGGAATATTGGTTGGGTAATTGAACAACTTAATTACTAGAGAGGAGTAATGACTAGTGTGCTTTCATTATAAGTACATCTTATAATATTATAGCTTGTTTTCTTTCTTTGAGGTTCGTCTATCTTGCTTCTTGCTCCTCTCCTATATATATAATATATGATAGGTTCTCGTACCGATGGACAATAGACTATGGAGCTTGATGAGATCATATCAATCTTAGGATTCCTGTAGCTGTGGAGTTATTCTATTTTAATTTATGTCGCCTGTTTCCCTTTTCTTGAGGGTGGTATCAGAGATTAACATCACATTGTTTACATTTGGTATTTGAGAGAATTGTTGTATTATTCTTTCCCGTTTTGTGTTGGGCCGCATGTATTGTCATTTTATATTTTCAATTTGAGATTACTGATGGATTATTGCAGTTAATAGTTATGAGTTGGTTTCACTTGTTATAGTTGTTATTATATGATTTGGTTAGACATATGAGAGTGTACATGTTTACTTTACTGCATTTACTTAAATTTTGTTTCTAATGCCAACATATTGATGCTCCGCTTTAATTTAATTGGGCATAGCTAACCGAATTAGATATAAAAAATAGGGTTGTCACAAATAGTAAGAGGGAGATAATGATGGAGGAAGGCGTTGATTGTGTGAGGCAGAGAAAAATGGTATGCATGTGTGTGTGTGTATGCGAGTGGGGGCTGAGGGAGATTACCTATAAGCGGAGGGGGAGGGGAGAAGATGAGGATGAGGGAGACGGGAGGGTGATGCGCGACGCCAGCTGAGGTAGGGTGAGATTTTTGTGTGAGGTAGGTTTTGTTTTGAGGTGGTTGATGAGGAACGGGATAGAATAGAAAATGGGAGGGTTTATTTAGGGGTATTACCTTCATTTGCCATGTCACAATGGTAAGTGGTGACATGGCAAAATCTCACACCTTTAGATCACCCCAAAAAATTTGATCCCAACCGTTAAATGGTTTTTCTATTCAAACACCCCTCTTCCATATATATATACTAGTATATGCCCGTGCCTGAAGGCACTGCGAAAATTTGCCAAAGTACGTAATCGCAAGACGGCATTCCCCGACAAACAAAAAAGTAAAATTTTAAAAAATGGCTATAATTTCCCCTGTTTATAGGACTATCCACCCTGTTTAACAAATACAAAATAGCCCAACAACATCCAAATAATATAAATTCGTAAAAAAACTTCACATATAATATTTAATATACAATATTCATCAACTTACTTCACATTGTGCCTCAAGTAAACAGTGCGAATTTAAAAAAAATGGACAAAACCTCCTTTGTTTATTGGACAATATGAGCTCTCTTGTTGATGCGGTTCAGCTCATAATATGCCCAAAAGTTGAGTGGAGCTAGTGTCATTGAATTATAAATATCGACGTAATTCTCCAATGAAAAATTAGCCACGGAAGTCTGCACAAAACGACGAAAAATAAATGAAATCTTTCAAAATGTCGGGATAAAATAACACATTGTGAGCTTTAGAGACGCTTGTAGAGGTTGATCTTAATTTTTTCACAAATGTTCTTAAAAGTGGAACACGATTTATCTAATTTTAAACATATCTATGATCAGGTCGATAAAACGAAGAATTTATACTATGAAAACATTACAATGTAGATCATTTGAACTATATAACGTGCACTCATTAGCATAAAAGTTTCTTATAAATTTGATCTGATCAATTGTGTAAAAAATTTGATCCGGTATTGAATAAAACTTTGATCTGATCTTGAATCGTGTAAAAATCTTGAATCGTGCACTCATTAGCATAAAACTTTTACAATCGAACATCGTGAAAACATTACAATGTAGATATTGAATCGTGTAAAAAAATTGCAACATAAAGGTGTAAAAATTTTATAAATTATCAGATATGATATGAAGTTGCAAGATATGAAGTTGCAAGTTATGGCCAGTCTCTAACTAATATGGAACTTAACTTATCTCTAAGTAAGATCTTACCTCTCACCGGCGGTACCAACATCAATGAGGTAAGCTCGGCGCGGCAGCTGCAGGCATCAGCCAGCATTAGGGCTGCATCGGCAATAGCAGTCATCGTCGGGGCAGCGAAAAACATTAATAGGCTGCAGGGCATCGGCAAGGCTGAATTGGCATCAGCAACTCTGATGCCCTCCTGAACAACACTCGAGCAAGATTTGCAGTTGCGTATTTGAATTCTAATGAAGTAAGAGACTGAAGAAGAATAGGATCATTTGGATTCAATGCATAGTCAATCATCAGGAGTTTCAAGACTTGCGACGATACATAGGTTAAGGAATGCAAAAAAAAAGTCAAAATTAACAAATTAAAATTAAAATAAGGTCTGAATCAATATCTAACAATATACACAATGCAAACTTGGACAGAAGATGATTCCACATAAACTAAAATAAGTTCTTGCACTGTAGCAGTGCAAGAACTCTGTATCATCAAGAGTGAACACTATAGCAGTGCAAGAACTCTGTAGCAGCAGGGCAGTGCAAAAAAATGCTCAAAGAACAAAAATATAACAATTGCAAGTTCATCTTGGAAAGTAACGAAGATATTCATTAAAGGTGAGATCATGTCATCTCATGTCATAATAAAATGTATAGTTAGTTGTCATAATAAAATGTATAGTTAGTTGTCATAATAAAATGACACTTTACTCGAAGCGAAGCACCAATATAATCAAATAATTATAAAAGTCTGTAAAACTAAACAATTTATTCATCAGGTAACATATACAATCGAAGAATGCAATCAAAAAATAAGACATTAAGGCCAAAATATAACTAATCTTCATTAAAATTAGAAATGTATGAGTTTAAATTGAAACAAACATAAAGTGTTTTGATGGGACATGAGCTGACATTGGGAGGTGTTCACTGTTGTCAAACTTCATAAAACCTTATGATTCTGAATGTAGTAAATAGCCATTCTATATGTTTGTCTCCACATTCCAGCCTCTCTGTGCAGCTTCTCTCTTCTATTCTCCCATGTCACTTTCAAGTTTAGCACATGTTGCTTCAATTTCTATATTTTTCTCACTAAGATCCGTCCATTGTGCTGACAAAGCATTAAACTCATATGCAGTGTTTTATTGATGATATTTCCTTTCACAATTCACAACTTTCGGATTTGCCAATGACACCATGAAACAAAATACATATATATCATACAATTCCATAGTGGTAAATAATTAAGTAAACACCACAAACCAAAGAGGCATTAATGAAGATACTGTAGAGACATGATTTACTTTTAGGATCTGAATGTAGAGAGCCTGAAAAAGAGATAAATAATTAATCAAAGGAATAATACAATATAATATTGAATTCGTGCAATTTCTATAGTGGTAGTTCCTTTCACAGTTTTTTTCAGTTTGGAGTACAGTTAACTCCATTCTCATAGTGTAAACATAAATTAACACCATAGTAGGTGCTACAACTTTTAAAGCTGATATCTCCCAAGGGCAGGTACGTAGCATGATTGTTCATAACTCAACCATCTGTTTTTTGTTTAATGTACCAAAAGGCCACACAATTAACACCTAGTCACATTATAAATAAAGGCAATATTCCAGAAACAAAAAAGGAATTAAAGTTGCAAAAGCCATTACTTTGGAAGCTTATACTTACGGGTAAAGCTTATCAAGTTTAAAGGGAAGCTTACAAATTCATCAGTCCTAGCATCGAAATTGTATGCCCTGAACTTCTTCCACCAATGTGAGCCACTATCTTTCCAACGTCCATCACCTCCACAGGGGAGAGTGCAATCTAATAACATAACAACTAAAGCAGAAATTGTTGCAGGGGACGCGAAGATGACTGACATAGTGTCATTGAACCATATAGTGTGGGTGTGAAAAGGAGCATAGTGCCAAATTAGTCGATACACTCTAAAATATGGTGGAATTGAAAGTCCTAGGAACACCTTTGTTCACAACACCAAAGTCCTAGTACCTGTTCTGTCATAGTTAATATTGAATACATGATCTATCATAGTTAATACCTCTGTGTACATCAATTGAAACAACAATTAAAGGCCAACAAAAAATTATAAATGATAAAAACTGTCTCGCGCTGGATAAAATGCAAAAGTAAATGTACATAGATGTCCTAATGGTTAAAACCTAAATAAGAAACATATATTTGAACTTATAAATATTTCAGGCACACATAGGAACTCGCGGGTAAATCTGAAAATGGAGATGACGTTGTAATGAATGAAATTGATAAAGAAAATACCTTGTTTATACAGCAGGTCCAAAAAATTAAACAATGGCTAACTCAGTCAGCTTAAAAATTAACTTACATGAAGATGTAGTACCCCAACTTCTTATTGATGGAGTAGCATATAAACTAAAGAGTATACTTTCATTATCAACGGATGCAACTAAACTTTAAGGACACATCATTACAGTAATGTCTGAAATTTTCTCGAAATAATAGAAATAAAGTGAAGACATCACCTTGATTATAGATTTATTAATGTGTGCTCTAACTGAAATGATAACATTCAAAACAATCAATGGACGTAGTCTATATTGGAACATCATTGAGAAAAATCAAATAAGTTTTTAAATGGATGTAGTCTCATAATTTTAAAAGATAGAATTGTGTATAACTTTGAGGTATTTTAACTATATAACCTTCAAAATAATGCATTCTCGCTCTTTTTTAATCATATTCAAGTTTCACCGTCAAAGATTACATGTTTCACCATCAAAGGTTACCCCATCAAAGATTACAAAACAGAGTCGAAAACGAATGATAAATAATATCATATTTTAATAAATTAATCAGATGACACATAATAGTGAAAGAAGATATAAAACTTAATATGAACGCAACAAATGCTATATATGTTAAAATAACAATCTATATTTACTCTACTCCAATCAACGTAATAAAATTATTTCCCAAATACGCCTAATTTGGGGTGGGATGTAAACATAATAAAAATGTATAAAGCTAAACTATAGATTAAAGAACCTATAACATTGTTGACATATATGTGTCTTTCATAGCATTGGTTGCAACAGGGTCATTCATTGGCATTGCAATGGCCTGTTGTAGTAGGGTATTCTCGTCATTCACGTGGATCACACTTGGTCCCATAAATCAAACATATAAACCCCTAAGTAAGTCAAACATATAAATGAACACCAAGTATAAATGAGTCTGGGTAAGTATATTTACGCACCAACGTCTCAAGTTGTTATACAAAATAAAAACACTAACGTCAAAAACTATTTCTTATTGTTTTAAAAAAAAAACTTCAGTTCAAACATCACAGAGGTCAAATCTTCAACAATAAAAATAAAAATAAATTTAATGCCCTCTTAATAGTCGATAACCTTGCTCAGGTGCAATCGGGTGAGATTGGTAGATGTCTGCCTCTGAAATGATTTTCCTCAGATTATGTAAGGAAAGATGACGATCAAATGGTAGATTGCGCAACGCTGAATGAAGCTCGATGTCAAAAACTCCAGATATTCTATCACCTCCAGGCCTCCCTCCATCAAGATTCTCCTCAAGTATCCAGTCAAAAGCACGATAAAGTTCCAAGGTAGTGTACAATTGGGTCCCTGCATCAACACCAATAGGTATAAACCTTGATTTGGGAATTTATTCAACAATCCTACATGAAACTATGCAAGCTGTAGTATATAATTATAAGGATGCACCCATAGCAAGGACAGTGATTGATTAAAATGACATGATATTACTGTTAATGCTACTTTTTTACTGAAGAAAAATATGCATCCCATATCAAACAATAATACTTGAAAATGCTTGAGTTGAAAATAAAAGAAACACCGGTCGTATGCAAACAAAAAAAACTAAAACCCATTATTGCACTGCGTCATAATCTCGATTTTCCTATGACCGAACGATTTATGATAATATACAATCATGAGTTGGGTATTCTGATAATCCTTTTGGACTATTTTTTAAACTTATCACCTGTTGAGTAAAAAATAAATAAAAAATGATTTGCACAGGGAAACTAATTGAGTATTCACATAATAGCATAGATAAAACGTATGCGTTCTAGAACCCAATTTCAATAAACCCTAAAGCAGTTAAATTGCATCCATAGTACTAAATGAACCATTTTATATGATTATCAACTATTATAAAATAAAACTTTTTATGACTCCTAAAAAGTAAGTCAGAATGAAAGCGAGTTCAGTCCTCATATTTAACCCATATTTTCGGGCAAATTAACAGTAACCCAATAAAATATATAGAAAATCTAAAAGAAAAATTAATTAACACCACAAATTCTATATAAAATAAATAAGCATCTCACGTAGACTGTTTTAATCATTAAAAAAACACAGTAAGGAAGAGGTGGGAGAATACCTAAATGGTTCAATTCTCCTTTGGTTGCCACATTAGGTATTCACAATATAATGAATGGAAAAAACACATAAATGAAGAAAATGTAGGCCAATAGTATACCTCACCTTACATAAAACAACATATCTTAAATAATATGAATTAATCATCACTCATACATAAATAATATATTAATAAAATGACAAAGTTCCAATCAGAATGAAAGAATGTATACTTGTTTGTCCCAACCTGGGAAAAAAAAAACATAAACAACAAAGCATCAAGAAAAATTAGAGTTGCAAAAAGCTTATTTGAACCAAAAATAAAACCATAGAGTTTCAATCACACAAATAGAGAATGTATACCTGATTAGAAGAAATAAAACCATAGAGTTTAAATACATCCAAAAAAATTTAGATCTGCAAATAAATGTATACCAAAAATAAAACGATAGAGTTTCAATAAATCCATAAAAAGTGTAGATCTGCAAAAAAAAAACTAATTAGATTTGGAAAATACTTGAACAAAAAATTTGTTAAAAACATTGAAAGGGTTTGATACCATACTTTCATATTTATATAAGAAATAAACCAAAACCTTGATATCATTACATTGTGCCTCGAATCGAAGGTCAAGATCTTCAGATCTATGGTTTTTGTTCATGTGCGTGTATAAGAGGGTTAGAGGGAGAGGCGGAGGTGGATAATGGTGTGGGGTTGTGTGCGTGAGTGTGTGTGTGAGAGAGAGAGTAATAAAGAGATTACCTGGGGGCGGAGGTGTGGAAGGGGGACGACAGCCTCGGAGGTAGAGGGCGGCAACCTTGAAGCTCAAGGGAGGCGGGCGTGGGAAGGGTTTGAGTTAGGTGAGAGAGGAAATGTGTAAAGGTGGAGAGAATGAGATAGACGGGTTAGGGTTTGGGATTGAAAGTGTTATTCTCTCATTTGCCACGTCATAATGCTCTCCTTATGATGTGCCACATTGTGAGACCCTTAGATCGAACCAGTAGAACAAATGACACCCGTTGGATTGTTTTACTATTCAAACACTCCTCTCCCATATTATATATATATATATATATATATATATATATATATAGAGAGAGAGAGAGAGAGAGAGAGAGAGACCCTCCTGTAAGGACTCCTTATGATTCAGACCCTGCTACATACCCTTTTTTTAAATAATAAAAAGATGAATTTTTTGATGAAAATTCATGGATATAATCTACAGGGTGAAAAGATTATCTCCATTTTTTTATCAAAATATTCTACGAAAAAATTATTGAGATGAGGTGATGTGTAAAAAAATGGTATAAATATGCATTCTCAACCGTTGAAATTTTGATGATCATCTCACCCACTTTTTGATTGAATTTTTTTACGAAACTCCGTGGATATGATCTCGATAGCGAGAAGATCGTATCTATTAAGTTTCAAAAAAAATTCAATGAATCAAGTAGCTGGCACATACCGTAAATTTCAACGGTCGAAAATGCATATTTATAAAATTATTGACATATCACCTCATCTCAATGGTTTTTATTGAACATTTTGATGAAAAAAATAGATATGATCTTCTCACGATGGAGATCACATTCATGAAGTTTCTTCAAAAAATTATTTTTTTTTATTATTTTAAAAAATTGGTATGTACCGGGGCCTGCACTATAAGGAGTCCTTACAGGAGACTTTGTGTATATATATACCATCCTCGTTAAATCAAACACATTAAAGACACAATCTTTTCGACATGATTTTTCACATAGTGGAAACAATTAAAATCATGATCATCCTATTGAGATGAACATTCATTGAACCTAAAACCTTTATATACTAGTTAAACGCATTATAAATACCGAATATAGTGAGTCGGGTGGTCTCATTGATCTAATTATTAATGGTATTATTAGTATCTAAGGATGGTTTTGTTTTCTTAGAAAATATCTTAAATTCATTATTCACACAATAAATTTACTAAGAAATTTTGCAAGTATAATTTCAAAATTTTAAGTGCCTAATTCAATCTAAATCTTATAAAAAAGAAATTAGAGTAAGAATTTAGGTAATTCAAATTATTAATGTTCTATAATCATACATTTGACTTCGTATTGCGACATTAATCCACATGTATCTCAATAGTAGCTCCCCATTTATAATTACATTATTAGTTGAGGGATAAATTTCCTTACAAATTCAATAATGGGTTATAAGCATCCTACATGTCTACGTGACAAAAATGTTTTACTAATATTAGAACCTAATCAATTTTATCTTCAAATTTAGAGAAGTTATACACACTGAAAGATCATACGATTCACATAAAACTGGAACTACAAGGAAAATATCAATAACGCGAAAAAAACTTGGACCAAAATGAAGAGGAATGTATTATGGTTGAGTATTACAAATAGTAAATAAGGACTTATACAATCACACAATGCATTAATCAACTATTAACTATTCTTGGAGTTGTAGAATTAGGCGATGTGTTAGTCTCGTTAGAATGAGATGGGATTATCGTTCGAAGGAGAAATATCATCTCATTGAAATGACTTCGAAGGTCGTTAGAAGACTTGTTTAGTTTCCATCGAAAATTTTTGGAATGTCGTTCGAACAACTGGTGCATTTTCTTTAGAACGAGATCTTAATCTCGTTAGAATGACTTCAGTTATATTTGGATTTATACCCTTATTTTAAGTATAGATTATTAAATCAGGAAATGTGTTATAAGTTTAGTAATTCGAGAGTAATATGGATTTTTGTAAGTTTACTTGGAGGGTTAGAGTATCACGCTAAATTGTTGGGATACTTTATGACATTGTGAGACATTTAAGGATTGTGCAGACTTTATGAGAGTCTATAGTAGGTTAATAAACCCTAATGTAGGGTTGTTTATTTATTTAGTGTTCTCTCATCTAAGATGGTTGGGACGAAATGTTTAGATTTGAGAGCCTTGGGAATTTGGGCTAGTTTTACTTATAACCAATTCTCCAAATACCTCACCGCATACTCCTCCTTTTTCCAAGTAAAAACGACGTAGTTTTGGACCTCCTTCATCACACAATACCATGTTACAATTTATAAAACCCTAGTTCAGTCTTAAAGACCATTATAAATATTCAAACACCTCAAGTCGAATCCCATTATAATTTTTATTTATTTCTAATCGAAACCCAACCTTTTAATGATCACAAGAAGTGTTTAATTGTATTTATATGGGAAAGTTACATTTATTATGACATCTTGTCTCGAGGTATTCCATTTTAAATTTTTTTGTACACCATTTGTTAGTCAAAATAATTTATAGTAATTGGCATGACTCGAAAAGTGGTAGCATGTCTAATTTTAGAAACTTCGGTCATTAAATAGTGGAATTTCATTTTTATACAAATTGGGGGAGAAACCCCAATTCTTTCAGGTAAACGTAAAGAGATAGATAAAAAAGAATTGGGAAGAGGAAGAAGAAACGTGGTAGAATTATTAAAAAAAAAACTTGCTATATTCCATAAGTAAGTTGTTTAAATTTTGATTATTATTGTATGATTTATATACAAGAATCCATGTCTGGATATATGTATAGATGGATATATGGGATGTGGGTGTGTATGTTTAACAACTATGTAAGTCGCTCATAATATGTTGTATTGAATCTTACCATGTTCAAATCGACATAGTTTCTTATATCCCTATCTAAATAAGATAATTCCAATTGGATATGAATATGTACATATATTTATAAATCATATTACAAAATAAGGTTTAAATTCCTTTTCGTTTAACCTAGGTGAGAGTTTGAATATGATGTATTTCTGAAGTGTGCATATTTCTTATTCATAAAATCTGAGTTTGAATAAATTATAAAAATAGCAAATGAACTCCAAAAATTACAACACTTTAACTGAGGCATACTAGTTATGTTACTAAAAAAATATAAAAGTTTCAAAGGATGTTAAAATGTATAAAAATTATGAAAGTTCATGGAAGTGGTTGGGACAATAGATGTGTTTAGAAAACAAATTTGACATCTTGTATGTAAATGACCTTAAATCCATCTAGAACACTAAAAATTATACATCATCAGTTTTGTTACAAAGATAGCTCATAGATGTTTCCATAAATGCGAGGTTGGGCATCTAGTTTTTTCAATATTAGTACAATTTATTCTATGATGTTATCCCATATGTATTTTCTAGACAATATGACCCTAGTTTACTAAAATATAAATACCTCGTAAATAAAAAATCCAATTGAGGCAATTCCAGTTAGGTTATAAACTAGGCTAATAATATGTATTTCTTCCAAGTAACAATTCTTAATATATTGTAGTTTGGTCTAGATGAATTTTTTAATTCAGAACAAAAATGTTGTCCAAACAAAAATCCGATGTTCGTATTGTTTTATTAATGGATTACCTGTTTGTATTCTGTATGGTTATGTTAGAATTACTAATAATGTTTAAATATGAGTAGAATCTTTATATATATGTCACTTGATTGTTATGAAATTATCATGTGTAAATGATTGGGATTAGTGAATGAAGTAATCTAAATGCTTGTCAAATGAGTTATAAATTATGAACCTGTATTTATTCTCCATTCTCAGAATGTTGAATTGTGTGAATTTATAGGGAGAGATATGGACAAGGAAGAAGGATATCGAGGTAATTGTTCATATGTGTTTGAATGACATATTAATATGCAAATGAGACTAATTATACATTCCCTATTGGGGAATCTCATTGGGGGTTAAGTCGAGGAATTCATTCTTTAAGGCTATGGAGCTATGTGATATAAGTACCCATCACGAGCCATATGAACTATGTGATTTTGGATTTTAAGACTGAGATTGTAGAATGTAAGACCCCATAGTGGGATTTTTAAAAGGTTTTTAAGTTTGAGAAAGATAATGATATTGTTCATGCATATTTACATGTTTTTAAATCATGCATAACTGATAGTGAACTATGTCGGTGGGTACATTCACTAGGTAATTGCCTAATGATTCATGTCTAACATTTCTTATTATTGATGCCCATTGGAATTGTCATGATAGGAGGGAAACGTAGAGATGATGAGAGACTGTAGAGTCTCATTTTGAGATTTGAATTATCTTCTATTGTATATAATTTATAATGATTCACAAGTACTTACTTTGAGGCATATGCTATTAGACTTATATTAATATTGTAGATAGTTTAAATTTTTCACTTTGATATTTATATGATATTAATGGATTAGTTAGTGCATTGTGACGTTAATAATGGTTCAATCATACTCACTATGTGACATATTTGGTATTAGATGAGGTTTCTACTAGGCATGATTATATTTTATAATGGTCTGGGAAGTGTTTGTGAATTTAGAGTGGAAATGGAATTGCAGAGCGTGTATGGGAATCAAGAGTAAAGGTATCGAGAGAGTGATGGGGTGTATTAGTGACTTTTGACTAACATTTATACATATATAAATGTTGGGTGAGAAAAATCAAAGGTTACATGGGAAATAGACGGAAAAGTGTATTTTGAGTACTTATGGGATATGGAAAAAATGGGAAGAATGTATTGCATTCAATTATAGGTATGTTATTTTATATTTAAGAAAATATGTTCGTGATTTGTGATTGAGTATACGTTATATACAAATAATTTTTTTTAAATTTGATATGAAATGAATTAGATGAAAGGATATAAAAAGGAAATATGGTTTCAACAAATTAGTATTGATAAATGGTGAATCAAATAATGAGTAAAGAAATAAATTTCGATTGATAAATGTTTAATGCGTATTTGATTATGAATTGAATAAAATGTTCTTACAATGAACTAAGTTTAGTTATAAATGTTAAAATATCATTTAAATGCTAATGGTAAGGCCTGAGAAAGAGTAAAGTGTGATGTGAATATAAAGAAATGTGTTTTAATTTGCATAAAATACAAGAAGTAAAAAGGTGTTATATGTTGAAAATCTCTTAATCTAATGATATTTAATATGCATAAATTGTAGGGATAGTATATTTAGTGTGATGATTATTCCTATTATTTAATACTTAATCCGTTTTGATTCTCTATAATAGATATCATGGTACTGTAATGAAAGATTTAATTGTTCAAATCATATTTGAACAAAATGTTTTGGGCGGTAAAAAGAGATTTGGTTATTATAAATTGATTACTAATTATGATAAAATATTAGTTATGTATGAGTGGAACACATAACATGAATATTTGGTTCATAAAATTGGTGTGATGAAAAAATGAGAATATGAATGCGTTCATGTTCTAGGTGGTGTAATATGGTCTTACTATTAGTTGGAATATTATGTATGATATTAATTAGATGTTGAGAGTTTCGTATATTGAAGTGGATATTATAAATATTATTTCCAATATGATTTATTGTGTACATGGTTAGAGAAGAGAGTAAAAAGTGATATCATAAGAGATTCCTAACAGGAAAACATGATGATGTATAAATGTAAAAAGATGCGTACATGCGTAACTATTGAATATGTGATTGGTAATCAAAGAAATGATGATTGGAAAGTGAAAGAAATGATATTTTGATTTTGAGTTATTGTTAATATTAAAATGTTAATATGCTGTGTGTGGAAGTAAAGATGAATTGTTAGATGATTGTAAATTATGTGAGTTATAACTAATGAGTTATAAGTAGATGTGTTACTTATACTTAAATAGAAATGTATCATGATATGAATGCATGATTTTAGATTAAAAAGTTGGATTGATTTGAATCAAATTTGCTATAATGTATGAAAGGTGGTTCATATTGGGCAGTATGTGGAATAATATGGTTCGAGAGAATATAATAATCGCATGAGAGTTATGTTAAGATAGTATAAATATATTATGAAATATAGTTGTATTATTGTATAATAGCTTATATGAATTGATCTTGTGAATCAGTATTATTTTTAAGTAGATCCGAAATAAGAAAATCATATGATATGTGTGATTAAATGTGAGGAAACAGTGAACTAAATCTATGCATGATTATGAGCATGGGATTTGTAAGAACTATAAGACAAAATAATGTGTAGGTATTGAAAATGATGTTATCTTAAGTATTATTTTAAGTAATGTAGAAATGTTAGGTGGTTATTCTTGTGAAGAATATGAGTAAGGAAAAATTTATGAGAGTAAGATTCAATATGAGTGAATTGTGTAAATGTTGAGATGAGCAATGTTATATAACATTGAGTATGTAATTGAATACATCTATGTTAATTCGTGATACATTTTAGGAAGTACGCAGGGGATGGTATTAATGTATATTGAAAAATAGTTTTATAAATTACTGTTAAATTGCGAATTGTGAGTTAGGAATGTTGTAATTGTTCAAGAACGTAAATGGTACATGATAATATTCATCCTTATTAAAGAGCTGATTAAAAATTTATTCTATAAAGACGTTCATAGATGTTTTAAATTGTTATGAATGTGAAATGTGAAATGTGAAATGATGTGAATGTGAATATATAATTTTGATGTGGATGAGTATAAAGATAATGGGTGGAATTTTATTTAATAAATTGTTATTTGAAATAAAATTGAAAGAATATTACTAAATCACAGTTAAAATATTGAGTTGGATTACGAGTTGTTGGGATCGTACAAGGTAAGAGATTTTATTTATATTTATGTATTATAATATGCTTCATTAGTATTGAATAAGATTAGTAATCATATATTTCTAGTAAGGACTTTTAAAAAAATGTGCCGTATATGAATTTTTTAGTATGAATTAAGGTCATATAAGGTGTTGCATTAGTTTGATAATGCACTGGGTCGAGGTAGATTTCATTATATACTATGGCGTGACCTATACTGGAGTGACATGTTAAATGAAGATATAGCATAGCATTAACTGTGTTAATATATACATTTAATAATATCAACTCGCCTACATCTTGAGGATATGAAGTATTGTGGATCTACCTTATCGTAAATATTGCACATTGAATATATTACGTTACTAGTGAATATTATTGATGTTTTATGCATTATTAACTTCTCATAACAAGGATAATCATGTGACGAGTTATTCTAATTAATATCCATGATATGATACTTTATAATGTGTTTATAGTTGATGAATAATGGCTAATGTTTAGACATATAATACTTATAATTGTATATGAATATGATTAGTAGAATATGTGGTATATGTAAAAATGAAGCAATAGAAAGATAGTCTTATAGTGAAATTATGTGGGGATTTTATAACTTTGAAAGGAAATGGCTAGATTGTGTAAAAAATATACCCGTGGTTAGTGAAGGGGAATGAACTTGAGCATAAAAGATTAAGGATGTGAGTAGGCAAGAATACTATCTGAATAAAGATAAGGAAATGAAGTAGTGATTAAAACATAAAATGTGAGATTTATTTTTCTCTAAGTTTAAAAGAAAATGCGGAAAATTTGATGAGTATGTTATCTTGAGTAACACGGGTGGAGTGAGTAACTAATGAAGACATAAATTTTTTTTTATTAAAATCTTGCATATAGGGATTATGAATGGAATTCAAATTCATTGTTATTAGAGAGTGTGATGAGTAGTTAACAAAAATAGAGAAGTATTTGATTTATATAGGAATGTAAATTGTTAATCCTTTAATTAAGATTAAAACAATGCACATGTGTTTGTTAAATTAAGGAGTTAATTATAAAACGTGATGTGATATCAAACTTATTGTTAGTAAGAAAGTTGAAATGAACCATAAGGTGGTAATGTACGGTAGTATTAGTAAAAATATATGGTGTTACGATACGAAGTATAATCCATGTGAGGTGATTGTATTATACATTGTTGCTACATGAATAACATAAATTGAGAATTAGGTAGATGATTGTGTAACTACATAAATAAAATTATAAATTAAAAGTTATGTACGGTAATTAAAATAATGCGTTCGTTTAGAAATGTTAGTAGTAAAGAGCATAAAGGAGAAAAATAATTTTAAATCCTACAAATTATGAGTAAGATGAAATTAAATTGTAAAGAAATGAGGTTGAAGTTGTATGTTCGTATTGACTAAGAGTTAAATTGAATTAATTGGGAGATAAATCCTTTACGAAAGAGATTGAATTGATAAATTCATAGAATGGAAATGTATGCCATAGAAGGAAAATTTAGCCTTATTTGTAGTGTGAAAATGATTTTGCAAAACTTATTAATAAGAATTATTGAATGAAGTTTATTTTGTAAGTGATACAATTAAGATTTCTATTATGTTGAGAAATAATTGAGTATGAAGTGGTTGTTAGTAATCTTACTATAAAGATTCAAAGAGTAAGGATGTATAATGATGGTAAGTGATCACCCTAATTTCGTGGACAAAATTATCTTAGGATTTCATCGTGGAAAATGGTACTTCATTTTGTGAAGAATGGGAAACTAAACTCGAAGTAGGCCGAAACTATGGTATTGTGAGGTGTGTAAGTGAGATTGTATAACGTATTTCAAAATGCATTCCACATATTGATTCTTCACAAGTATTTCAGGGACACGATCCTTTTATTAGAGGAACAACCGATCGAGTTGCATGAAGACTTATCTTACATCAAACAAAAAATAGAGATACTAGCAAGGCAAGAAAAAGTGTTAAGTGTAACACCCCGCTAAATTAAATACCGAGTGATCAGTCATATACCCAATTAAAATAGAATTTACAGTTGGTTCATTCTTAGCATCACTGTCAAAAAACATTTTCTTTTTATTATTAATCACCTAATATCCAATTGAGCATGTGTGTAACAAGACTTCTCCAAATTTTAATATAATTAAAATTTCAACTTTTATAACATAAACCATTTAACACAATCCATTCACACAGTGAATAACATCGGATTAATATCAAAATTGAATTAAATGCAACTGGAATAAAACTCTCCAGTTTAATATCTCAATAAAATAAACTACAATAAAACCAAATGTATCAAAAAATGGCATAATACATTAAGTGACTGGGATAGAATGGAAATACTTAAATCCTCTTGAGTGACATGCCCTAAATGATAAATCAACTAAAGAGTCTGAATCAATGAATATGAAAGAGTCTAAACAAAATCCAAAACTCCATAGCGCCCATATCTCGTCAAAATCTGAATCATCTATGGTTGTCGTCCATACGGCTAGACACCTGATATAGGAGATATAAAAGAGAAGAGAATATTCAATAAAACGTGTCAGAGCCCGATGTAAAATATTTTTTAACACAACAAGTGAATAAATTCTATATTCAACAATTATTATATGCATGTTAGATTATCGAACTCTCTCATGAGATTCTCACCTCTCATCTAGAGTGCATACCTAACGTACCTCTACATCAAATTAGTTATAGTTTCCACGCTAAGTAGTTCATATCAGTGCAACTAACCATAAGCCATAACTTTCCCACGTATTTCTCTCATAATACAGGTAATACATATATATCCAATTTATCTTTAACATATATAAGCCCTTTTTTAATTCAATATAATTAAGTATTCACTTAATAATTCATTTCAGATTTCATTATCTTTCATGTCTACTTAATTCACACATTAAACACTATCAAAAGTATATATACACATTAACTCTATTACATATATACAATACTGCACCCCGAGGCTCTGCTGCAGTGCGCACATACTCTAGTATCATGCCTAGGTACATCTCGTCACTGTACAAGGGACTACTGGTTCAGTCTATCCCTCGAGCGATAAATATCAAAATACATATATTGGAGGTGAACATAGTCCTAAGACTTTGGGCTACGCACATACCTATACACCCAAATGATCGATCACACCCTTATTCACAAAGTGGTTCTTAATCCCTAAGTTCTATGTTTCGAGTTAAGAAGTAAAAAATCCCCCATAAGGCTCACCAGGATATGACTGTCCTCAATGCGCAAACCTCCCATCGATAGAAACTTGGCTAGGTATGTCATATACATAAATCAACAAGCAATAGGTATACCCATAAACCTATATAAAATTCCATAGGCACCCGATCAATATCATATTAGGATTTCATCATACCCCAAGTACCCGTCGTATTTCTCGAATACTACCCGTACTTGTTAATCACGATTATCATCGTATATTTATTATGTATTACTCACATAATCCCAAGTACCCGTATATATATTTATATATATCACCAATATTAACTCGTACTTGATTAGTCATCTCTTAATCGTAGTATTATTATGTAGATATCTCTGACACAATTTCATTCCTCAATTCCATATAATTTTCCAACATTAACCCAAGTCCCTCACTCCTTGTTAAAGTCTCATCCAGGGACAAATTACAATTTGCAAAACTTTTTCGGCTAAAAATAGGACTTTTTGAAATCTCGTTAAAAGTCCCAAAAATCTTGTTCAAACGATGTCGTTCGAACGAGTTCCCCAGGTCGTTCGAACGACTTTTCAGCAGCTCGAGAACAACCCCCAGATTTCTGCATTTTTCTTAGTTTCTCACACCCAAATACATATGGATTCTATTCTAATCAAACCTAAATATTCGACTCATCATTCTAACATGTTAAAGGGAGAATTATCACTCAAGCGAAACATCAAATCATCAGTTCATATGAGCATTATTATCAAACCCATTTAATCCTCAAAATTCCAATATCTAAATTTTCCATTTTTAACCCCCCTATAAACCCGGAATTTAGAACTTATGATTTCTTATCTAAATCATGAATTTACATATTCAATATGAGTAGTATTCATCTACGTGCAATACATATCATCATTTTCATATTCCCAGTAAACATATATCTCCTCTACATGTAAAACCTATCACTTGCATCATGTCCATAGCCTCTACATGCAAATATTTCAATTACATGAATTTGCACAACCAGTAAATTTGATTTATTAATCATTTTAATACCAAATTCATAAGTTCCATTAATTCATCAGAATCCTATTCTAACATGGATACTATAAGCACCAAAATAGAGCAAGAATTATACGTAGTTGTAGGTATGAACCTTTGGAGAAGTCAATTGTAGGACTCCCTCCTCTTTTTTTGACGACTTGTCAGTGGCGGTGCAAGGTGGTAGAGATGGGGGTTGTCTCCTTGTTTGGCCTACAAGTATCTTCCTCTCCTAGCCAAAACTCTTCCTCTTCTTAAGAAAACATTTCCTCTCCTCAAGAGTCTTTTCACTCTCTCAAAAGGATTCACTTTTGGTTTGGTAAAGAAATCAACTTACGTTCATTCTCAACCCACATATATAATAAGTCCTAATTCTTAGATAATAAGACAAAAAACGGAATTACTATTCATCTCCCAAGAAAAATGACTAAAATGCCCCTTCGAGGTGTGCTTTCATCTTTCAGTTGATTCGAGACCCAAATCAAACCCCCGGGTAGACTTTTCTGCCTATTTTGACCTTTCCGGACTCAACGACGCACTATAAATGATCATCCAAATGACTTAAAAATAAATTTCATTTTATTTCCCAACATTAGTCCCGACACAACTCATAAGCGCATCACGACTTAATTTCCATTAATGCCATATTTTTAGCTCCCGACAATAATTATTATATTCAAATATTACTTTTATATCACTAAGTAATATTAAAAATCATATATTACTTTAATCTCTAGTAATATTCAATCCGGATTAATCCCAATTAATTTTTATCACATAATTAATTCCAATTAATCCCATTAATTTGGCCCATTATCTTTTAATTTATATCATATTAAAAGTCATTAAAATTACGGGGTATTACATTAAGTAATAAAATGATCACCTTAGTAAAAGTGTTGTAAAGTAGTCAAGCCATTGATGATGTGACATGGGAGATGGAGGAAGAGATGAGGAGGGCTCATCCTTACTTATTTAGTAAGTGTTTCTAATTTCGGTGATGAAATTTCGTAAGGGGGAGAAATTATGGCATTGTGTGCTGAGGTGGTGCATTTTAAATATCTTTTATGTCATTCATTAATTGAAGTAATTTATATTAATTGGCATGACTGAAATTTACTTTATATACTTATGAAAATTCGTTTACAATGTTAAAGGGTCGATATGTAACTACTTAAAGAAAATTCATTTGGTAACATGTCTAATTTATGAAACCTGGGTGGTTAAATAGTGGAGTTGGAGTTTAATTCAGTATTTTATATATATTAGGGGGAATAATCTTCCATGTAAGCTTAGAGAGAGAGAGAGAGAGAGAGAGAGAGGGAGAAGATTTTTTTTTGGAAGAATTGGATTAGGGAACTTGATCTTAGCCACATGTATGTTATTTAAATCTTTATTGTTATTATTTCTCCATACTTTTATATGTTTATAAATGAGTTATATACAAGAATCTATGGCTGAATATATCAATATATGCTTTTGAAGGTGTGTATGCTTAATAAGATATGTAAGTTTCTTTTTTATATGTGATATTCAACCTTACTATGTTAAGATCTGCATCATTTCTTCTATGCTTATCTACACTAGTTTATTCCAATTGGACATTAATAACAAGAAAGATAGTGATGATAGAGTCCGTGTTCTAGAGAAAGAATTAGATGACTAAAAAATCTTTAGGGTTTGTTTATGTGCCGGTGATGATAATGGTAAATTTATTAATGATTTGATGGAACGTGAGAGGAATCGTACCGATAAGTTCTCTTTCATTGAGGGGGAGAGAGGTAAAATTCTAATCATGATTGAAATTTTTAATAAGGAGTCCCTAACACTTGAAGAGTTGAATTATTTTCCCGAGTCTCCAATTTTGGAGTTAAAAGATGATCTAAGAGACTCCAGTAGTATTGGTAGTGATAGTACTATCTTCCCTGATTCTAATGCCTCTATTTCCAAAGCCAAGACCATTATTCATTTTAGATGGTCAACCACATCCCATGGTATTATAAAAGGTTAACGAAAAGGTCATGTTTTGCATTGCATCTACACGTGCACACGCCGCGGTAGGAAAAATCATCTTAGCCATTTTTGCTATTATCTTAAAAGAAACCTTTGGAAGTTGATGTTTATTGTTCCTATGGTTCCCAAAGCTCGATGACTTTAGCATTCATTTATCTTGGCTAGGAAATCCATTTCGGAGGTGCTAAATGTTAGACTAGTTGATTCTCACGTGTTTGCACATGACTCTTCACATGCTATATCTTATGGATAATTTCTTGCTTGTTTTTGTTTATCATACTTTAGTTTGTACTTCAAGATATATATTTTCTAGTGTTATGGCATATGTATCTTTTGTGTTTTGATTTCTCTTTTGAGTTAGAGTTTTGTTCTCAAAATTGAAAAAATAGTATTTTATTTTGGAAAATTTTATAAACTCGGGAAGATTTTTTTTTTTACTTTTACACATCTGGTGTTGCATATTGGTGTGTTTGAATCAAATTAATTTCATACTTTGCATGTGGCTAGGACATTTTGTTATGATGGTAGATAGTTATATTGTTATCAATCATGCTTGCATGGAGTTGTTTCAAACTTGATTTTCCTTTATGAATTCGACACACATTCACGAGCTTTCTGAATGTTAACCTCATATCTATATTTGAGCTTTGTGAGATATTCTCCCATTATTGTTATAATCCACTTGCTTTGTAATTATGGGGGAGTTTTGTATGTAAAAAGCATTTCCCATGGGCTTATTTTTTTAGTATTGGAAAATATGAGGGTGCCCAAAAAAGGGCTACGAAGGGAGAGGGATGAAATCTCCTTTGCGGGAAATCAACTGTTGCCAAGATCCTAATGAAAAAATTAAAGGAAATAAAAATAGAAAAATTACCAATGGCGAACATAATTTGTTTGTTTGATCTTTCTAAAGAAATAACTTAAAAAGAAAGGAAAAAACTATGATATATGTTTATCTTTTGATGGTGTTTGGTTGAAGATCAACGAGTTTTCTCAATGAAACCTAGTTATGATTATTTTTTCATGACGCTATTGATTTATAGAATCATCAATATTCTAGGTTGTGTGCATTGTAATTGTTTGTTCATAAAGTTCACTTTATCTTGCCACTTGAGGCTAAATCTTAGTTTGATAAATTTTTGCAATCAATTATAACTTCTTGAACATATTTGAGTGTTTGGGTTATTATTCATTTGTATTTAGTTCACGCCCATTCACTCCATCCCACATGTTTAGACACAACGATTCAAAACTACTGTGTAAAGCTTAAGTGTTTATGTTGAGTTTGTGTGGTTGTTTATACCTATATATATGTGCCGTTATTTCACTAGTGTATTTTTTCATATTAATATATATGATATCGTTTATTTGAAGTCATTTTAGTTTTCATTTAATCCATGTTTGCCATATGTTTGTTTGATTTTATTTGGCAAGCTTTATGACCATATTGATATCTCTCATGTCGTGCATTGAAATTCCTATTCTCAAATTGGTAAATTCAAAATTGGTATCATAATTCATTGCTCAGTCATATTGATATCCTTTTGCTATGATAGTGAGGTTATTTGATCATAGTCTTGATTATTTATGCTTGAGTTTCCATCTTTTGTATTTGATGCACATTATACCATTGCATATTTCATTCTCTTATCCTTTTTTTAAAAAAATTGGTATCTTATGATCACATATTTAGGGGGAGTAATTGTTTTATGCTATTTTGCTTTGTCTACTACTTAAAAAAAGGGCAGAAATGCTATCTTTCCTTTGCATGATTATGATATCTTTATCTTAGGGAAGGCGTCTTACCAAGGTTGAGATTTTTCTAGACATTGTTTGATGTTATTCATTTGAAGATTTATACTTGTTATATTATGTTTACATTTGAAGGTTTGTTTAAATGTGCAGGACTACAAGTTTACGTCAATGCGGTAAAGTTTTTAAGGAAAAGCGAAGGTACACAATTTGTGCTTCTATCGAGCGTCATACTTTTTCATTTTTAAGGTTGGTAAATGAGTCTTTTTAGAGAGCTTAGCTGTCCATAGGATTTTTGTTTTGGTTTTGTCCCAGAATAGCCAAAGGGAAGATTTGTAACGAAAAATTCCCAATTATGTCAATTTTATTGTAATTGGCATAGTTTTGAACAAAGCATTTGAGTCTTTGTTGTTGATCCCTTAAGCATATGATGTGTTTCATGAAGAAGTAGTAGCCAAGATTCAATGATTGGATTTAATGACAAGTCTTCACGTGTAATGAGGATCCGACGGTAATGAATGCATACTGAATATGAGTCCTCGGGAATTTTTTAAGGGTGTTGTTTTTGTACTTAAAGACATTCGAACTATTTTTCAATATTTTTTAAGAAAAATATTATTTGTTTAACCTCGTTAGAACGATAATTGACCTCGATATAATAAAATTAATTTTTAATTTAAATCACCTCGAATCTCATTAGAATGAAATTAAGATCTCGTTGGAACTACCATCTAACGAGCATTGAATGAGAATTCTATGTTTGGAATTGCACATCTCATTAAAAGCTCATTGTAAGCTAATTTGAATGGAAAAGAAATTTCATTTGAATGAAATTCCATTTCGTTAGAATGAAAGAGCTAATCTCGTTTGCACGACTTTCTATTTTCATTCGAATGAGTTTACCTCCTCAAAATTCATGTTTGTCGATTTAAGGCGTGTTGGACTTATTTTTTCAAAAAATTTTGGTGAAAAATATTTTCCTATCTATTTACCAAAGTTCCAAGACCCTACTTTCAATATTTGAGTTTAAAGATCCATGTTCTTCATATGCATATGGTTTGAGATCTTTTATTTGGACACCAAGGTTTGATTCTCTACATATGACCAGACCCTGTTTCATTTAGTGGATTTCGTACTCACTATTTACATGGGGTGGACTCCGTGTTTGTTACGTTGTGGTGAAAAATTGATGGATTTAGTGTTCCTATCAATATACGGTTGTTGAGCCTCATAGGTGGATATTGAGACGTGTAAGTACTCGTGCATTATGGCTGAATACGTGGGTGGACTCCTACAATAAACTGCGGAGGAGCAGTGGAAGACAGAAGAACGTCAAGGTTTGTAGGGATCGAATCGTTGAGGAAGTCTACTGTCTATGTTTTGTAAAACCATATCATTGTGATCTATTGGTTGGTCCGTCTGAGGTCTTTCCCTTTGTGATTCTCCTTGTAGATCAATTCTTTATGAATTATTTGTTTATTTTATCAGTGTAACGCCCCGACCTAGATTTATGGATCCCTCGTGGTTAACCCGGTCCGACCCGAGCATTACGTGTGAAGTGAAATAAAATAAACTACACAATGTTTCTAGTCCAATTTTATTCAATTAGCATTTCACTTAATTAGCACGTGATTTCCATTTCAAACAAAGATACATGATGGACCCATGATAATTGTCCTCTGAATCCATGAAAATAGAGCTACTAATGTAAAATAAAAGAATACTAACCTCTAAAACTTTCTCAAAATACGGAGCCACACCGAATAAGACAAAGTAATGAGCCGAATGCCTAGTGGAAAATTACAACAATGCAATATAGAATCGAATGGCAAAAGAAACACTTTAACACATTATATCTACGCGCACATGCAATAGCCACACACACACACACACACACACACACACACACACACACACACACACACACACACACACACATATATATATATATATATATATATATATATATATATATATACACACACACACATACTAGGTGGAAACCCGCGTGATGCGCGGGTTATACGTTATTAAATGCACACTAAATGAAGCCAAGTGAAAAAAATGAAATTAGATCAAATAAAATGGGCAATAGAGTAATAATATAGAGTAGAAGTGATAAGTAAATAATATGTAGAAATGTTGAAAAACATTGTCAATATTTTACATAGAGCGAGTCAATAAAATTATAATGGAATGTAGTAGTTGTGACACCCCGCTTATTAAAATAAGAGGTGGCCATCCCAATATTCTAATTAATACAGGAATCATAGATGGTCCATTATTAACATCACTGTCGTTAAAATAAGTATACGAGATAACCACCAATTATTTTAGAAAATGGATGTAAAACTAATTGAAAGTTTAAAGAAAATCCTTTAGACAATCTGATTTAAAGAGGTGGTGGATAAAAGACAAGTAACAATTACAATCATACATGATATAATAATCGGCTATCGGTTTATAAACTAATACAAGAAGGTTACACTGAGTATTAAATTGAATATCACAATATATTTAACAAGTACAAAAACTTGAGCAACATTCCCGAGTGTGAAAACTGATCATGGCCAGAGTACAAAAAGATAGAAGCGTCTATAACAAATATCCTACAACATCCGCAAAATGCTATATCTCCTTGAAACTTGGATAGAAGGGACATTATGGGCGTCCTTGCGGCGGAGCACCTGGGCGTGAAGAGAATTCATGAAAAAATAAGAGATATAAATGGGTCCGGGCTTAAGTTTGATATGATCACCATGTGAATAAAATTCATGACAATTATGAGTATTAAATCATCATGAATAATAATATCTCTCTATCCACAATTAACAATAATAATAGTAATCTCCACGTCTCAATCTAAATGCACAACTAAGCGCAATATCAATGACAATGATGAATATTCATTTATGCACGAAATATAACTCAATCTCACTTAACAAGATATCATTTCAGTTATGCTCATTATGACTATACAAGACTATTCCTCATTAGGAAACTTATTCTGAAAACAGTTTATTTCATAAAATGCTTCACCATTATAAAATATAACATTCATAAGAATTGTTATAATCATATCATATAACGATTCTAAGACCATCCTTCTAGGAGTCACCCAACCGGATGCACCCCTAAATTGATATCATCTTCTAGGGCCTATCACCAAGACAACCTGGGAATCCTACATCTCATGACGTCGAGAAGAGGCCATATACCTTCGATAGTGAGTCATAACAATACCCGAAATTACCTCATTTCGAAAAATAACAACACCATATACAATAACCGGTCCTATGGCCAAGGACTATATTCACCCTGCAATTACTAACCAGAGGACTTCACCTCATGCTCGTAACTTCCCTTATGATAGCATTGAGAGAGGTATGTATATGCAATTCGTCATTCACAAAATACGCCAATTTATAAAGTACATTTCATTACATCCCGAGCGATAAGCATTTCATATAATAATGCATAAACTACATGTTTAATATATTTCCAGATTAGCCTCCAAGAAACTTAACAACAAACCGATGAGTCCCTAAGTATGATATTACTTCAACCCAATTCTAGAAGTCCACAATTTAATCACTCTATTTCCCCCTAGACCTAGACTAGCTCAATATGTAAAAATAATGCTTTATCTTCTTCTAACAATTAACTAAATAAAGTTCTCTATCTAAAACCCAACCTCTCGTTTCTAGCTTAGATTTCTAATTACCATAATAATATACCCTAATACTTTAGTTTTACTTCATTCAAGAAGGTTCCTAAGTCCCTACCTTAAAAGAAAGGATTTAGATAAAACTACTAATTTCGGGTGGAAAACAGGGGACCAATCGACCGGCCCCTAACCCCCGATCGACCACGCCTATCTTGTTTTGTCTCCTAAGAAATGCAGTAAGCCCAAATATGAGGGCCCGTTCGAATGGTCATTGGACCGCAGTCGACCGTGCCTATAAAAATATGCCAATCAAGAAATGCAAGATGCGTTTCCCTTTAGGCCCAGTCGACCGGGCTTTGGACCGTGGTCGATCACGCTCACCAGACCCACGCCTCTACCCTCTTCTAAAACACCAAATCCAAAACCCTAACCCATATTCTTCCACTTCATTCATTCTCATCAACATGAAACAAAACCACAACAATACTACACAATAATATGCCAATATATCCAACTTACATTATACAAACAATAAAATCTAAGGGTTAGACACTAAAATTCATCTAAACCTACTATTTGATCAACTATTCCAAATACATAACTATCATTACAATTTATACCCATAAAATCATATATTTGTAAGTAAAAGCTTGCCTTAAGACTAAAATCTTGGATTCTCTTCCGGTAGATACAAGATCAAGCTTAATTTCTTCAATTCTCTTCTTTTCTCCACAATTATCTTTCTCTCTCTTTCTCTCTAGGCTTAGGAACATATGATTGGGGATAAAAGGGGTTGTAAGACTTAAACATTCATTTAAAACTAAATTCCATTTTTAAATGTTATTACACCCATAAAATGACTCGTAACTACATGAATAAGCCATAACCTGTCAAAAGCGCCCGGAACCAAAAATACAACATGACACTTATTTTGACTATCTCAATCATTTTAGGATTAAACGCATCCTCTAAAGTGGAATCCGGAATAACATAAATTATTTCATGTTCCAACATCATTCTAAACCATAACTGTTGTTTAAAGAAAAACTACGAAATAAAACATAACATGATGCTATTTGCATTGTCTTAACAGCAGATATGCCATATTTAGTAAACATTATCTTTTAAATCACTTAAAATAATATTTACTCCAACTTCCATCATTTTATATAATTACCTCTATGGAAAAAATATATAAAAATAATTACTCAAAAATAAGGGTTATTACATACTCCCCCCCTTATAAGGGAATTTTGCCCTCAAAATTCAAGCACACCTTGCAAAAAGAGACGTGGATATTTATCTCGCATGTCATCCTCACACTCCAACCTCGACTCCTGGAAATTGTGATGTCCACATTGGACCCGAACCAAGGGAACCACTCTGGACCTTAGTCTATGCTCCCCATGATCTAGGATTGCCACTGGTTGTTCCTTATATGAAATATCGGGGTGCAATTCGATATCATCTAAAGGAATGTGCTAGCTAGCTCCTTCACACCTTTTGTACTTTTTTAAGGATGAAACATCAAACACATCATGAATCTGTTGTAGGCGTTATGGCAAGGAGAGTTGGTAATCTATGGAACCTACTATTGTAATAACGGGAAAAAGGGCCTACATAGCATGGCGCAAGCTTGCCTTTCTTCCCAAATCATGTTATTCCCTTCATTGGCGACACCCATACCAAAACTTAATCTCCAACTTCCAATTCCATATGCCTTCTATTCGCATCAGCGTAACTCTTTTGACGATCTTGAGCGATTCAGATGCGGTTATGAATAAGCTCAGTCTTGGAGGAAGTATCTTGGATCATTTCAGGCCTAACAAACTTATTATCTCCTACTTCCAACCAACAAGTAGGTGATCTACAAGGCCGTCCATATAATGCTTCATAGGGTGCCATACCTATAGTGAATTGGTATGAATTATTTTAAGCAAATTCGACCAAGGGAATGTATAGTTCCCAACCTCCTATAAAGTCAAGTACACACATTCTGAGTATGTCCCCAAATATTTGGTTGACTCTTTTCATCTATCCATCTGTTTGAGGGTGGTAGGAGGTACTCAACTTCAATTCGGTTCCATCTCTTCTTGGAAACTTCGCCAAAAGTGGGAAACAAAAATCTTATCTCGATCAGAGACTATATTATTGGGCATCCTATGGAGTCTAACAATCTTTGTAATAAATAGTCAGGCATAACGAGCAGTATTGTAATATGTACGTACTGGTAGGAAATTTGTTGACTTAGTTAAACGATCAATGATAACACAAATGGAATCATGACCGCTTTTTGACATTGGCAATCGCATGATGAAATCCATCGATATGCTTTCCAACTTATGTATCCATATTTCTAAGGCTTGTATCAATCTCGTCGATCGCTGATGGTCTACTTTCACCAACTGACAGGTAGTACATTGGGAAACAATTTCAGAGATATCCTATTTCATACCCGCCCACCAATATTGACGGCACATATCTTGGTACATTTTGTAGCCACCAGGATGTACTGCAAATCTGGACCCATGAGATTATGTCATTATGGCACATCTTAAATCCCCATCATCCGGGACAATAAGTCTCCCGCTGAAACGTAACCCACCCTCCGAAATTATAGAGTAGGATTCTTCTCCCTCTATTAGTAATTATCATATACGGTACTGACAATCTTTGTACCTTCCTTGAACTTCTACAACTCTTGCCACCATCATAGGAGTAACGGTCAACAGTGACATGAACGCTCTCGCAACAACATCTTCCGGGCTAAGTTCTTTCCATTTAGCCTTTTATACCCGTGCTAACTCCCCCTCGGTTTTCTGACTTAACGCATCTGCCACTACATTAGCCTTACCCGGGTGATAATGAATATCAAATTGGTAGTCTTTCACAAACTCCAACCTTTGATGTTGTCCCATTTTCAAATCTTTCTATGAGAATATATATTGCAGCGATTTGTGGTCCGTGAAAAGACTAAACTTCTCTCCCAGGAGGTAATGTCTCCAGATATTCAAGGCAAATACCACGGAGGCAAATTCCAGGTCATGGACTAGATAATTCTTTCCATGGGGATTTATCTTGCGAGAAGCATAAGAAATAGCCCGATGCTCTTGCTATAACACACATCCCAACCTTGCAGAGATGCATCAGTAAAGACCACATATTCCACCCCCGACCTCGGTAACGCAAGTACTAAAGAGAAAGTCAACTTATCTTTCAACTCATCAAAAGATAGTTGACAAGAATCATCCTAAACAAATTTCACTTCCTTCCAAGTTAAATTTATTAAAGGGCTAGCAATCTTAGAAAAACCCTTAATAAATCGGCGATAATAGCTAGCCAAACCCAAAAAACTATGAATCTATGTAGGTGTCATGGGCTGACCCCATTCCCTCACTGCAACAACTTTACTCGGATCTACCGAAATTCCCCGCGCTGTCACAATGTGACCCATAAACTGCACTTCCTGTAGTCAATATCCACATTTCTCAAACTTGGCATATAACTGATGATCCCGTAGCGTTTGCAGGACCAATTGTAAATGCTTAGCATGATAGGTTTTAGTATGAGAATAAATTAAGATGTCATCAATAAACACGATAACAAACTGGTCCAGGAAGTCTCGAAACACTCTATTCATAAAGTCCGTAAACACTGTTGGAGTATTGGTTAGCCCAAAAGGCATGACCAAAAATTCATAGGACCGATATCTAGTTAATAACGAAGTTTTGGACACGTCCAGTAGGTGATACCCCATCCTAAAATATATTTTAGAGAAGTACGACGCTCCCCTTAGTTGATCAAACAAATCATCAATCCGAGGTAGTGGGTATTTGTTCCTGATGGTAACCTTGTTCAATTCCCAGTTATCTTCACACAATTGGAGGGAACCATCTCTCTTCTTCACAAACAATACAGGAGCCCCCCACGATGACATACTACACCTAATAAACCCCCCCTCTAAAAGCTTTTCAATTTGACCTCTTAAATCCCTCATTTCAATAGGAGCCATAAAGTACGGAGCCCTAGCAATCGACAACGTTCCCGGTGCTAAATCAATCACAAAGTCAATCTCTCGACTTGGAGGTAAACCCGGTATCTCCCGAAAAACATCCTCAAAGTCTTTAAAAATGGGAATCAAATCTAGGGAAATGTCTATGTCACGAGAAGTCTCCTCCGCAATGTAATACAAATATGTTCTAGAACATCCCTCATAAAGAGTCATAGACACAAGAAACATATCTTACCCCAAAATGGCAAAGACTATAGTCTTCCCATAACAATTTACTATTTCATGATATTCCACTAGCCAATCCATACCCAGGATTACATCATACCCGACCATATCTAGGATGAGTAAATCGGCCTCAAAACACAAATTACCAAGGTTTATTTATACTCTTTTACAAACAAAGAAAATGAGCAAACCATCACCCATAGAGAATTCGACACTAGTAAAGGTACTTTTCGCAGACTTAATTAACTCCGTCGATTGGGAAAAACTTCTAGAAATAAATGAGTGCGTTGCACCCGTATAAAAAAAACACCCGACCCATATGTCCTTGAATGGGAAACTTACCCTCGATAGCTCGCAGTGCGGGCTCGGCTGGAGGAAGTAAAGCATCCTGAAGGTGGTAAAACACCCATACTGTAATTCCCCCTGCCGTGGAGGGAGCAATGTAATAGGCTCTAGTGGTGGTAGATGTGCCTGCTACTGGTGAGGAACTCTAGGAAACTGTCCCCCAATTAATCGGGGACAAGCTCTCCTAAAGTGACCCATTTCCCCACATTGAAAACAACAGCCCACCATATTCTCTAGATAATGACCCTTATTATTTTGGAACTACCTCAAGCCTTGACCCGGATGGCCTCGACCCCCATTATTAACTCGAGCTGCCTAGCCTTGTTGGCCCACCTGTTGTTATTGCTGCTAGGCACCCTTACCGTGCCTGAAACTGCTACCACCAAAATTAAAGCCCCCAAAATATTATCTCTTGGAAAAATACCCTTGCTGGGTGTCCCTTTACTTTTTCTTGCTTCCCAACAGTTGAGACTAGGGTAGTGCTCCTCCAGCACCATTGCCTTCTTTATTACTAGGTTGGCCCGACACTGGAACCTTTTTACTTCCTTGCACATGAAAACGATGATCTTGTCAATGAAGCAATGGGGTATTCATCACATCACCGAATGTTTGTAAAGCTGGATTTCCTAGAAAGAGTTGTCGTATTATCCAATGCAAACCTGTAATAAACTTTGATATCTTCCATTCCTCCGGAACTACCTCACCCAACACAAAACTAGCCAGACAAGTTAATTCCTTCTCATACTCTGCCACAAAATGTTCAGCTTGGACTACATCTTGAAGTTTCCTCCTCATCTCCCTTTGGACTATGACAGGAAAATACTTCTGGTTGAACAAAACCCAAAAATTCGATATAGTCATAGTATCTCTCTGCTCTGGCATGGTCACCGACTCCCACCAGTGTAAGGCTTCTCCAACCAGTTTAAAAGTAGCAAGGATTTGCTTTCGTTCCTCACTATTCGTTTGCTACTATTACATCAGAACCACCCTGGAATTCTGGGGGATGACCCTTAAAGATAGATTCTCTGACTCTATCCCACGAGGAAGGTCCCGCATGGGCTTGCACCTCCTGTACTCTCGGTTGTTGGGCTTGCGAAAACTGTTGAGACATGGCAGTCATCGCAGCATTGACCGCCTGGGGGACAATATTAGCTACCTCCGCGGAATTAATAGTTCCTTCTTGTGGTGGTGGAGGTTCTACCTTATCTTCTATAAGCCTATTTCTCCTTGCTGGACGACATCTTTTGGGAGGCATCTGAGATGAAGAAACAACTAAATTCGAATACAATTTAAAGAAATTTATCTTTTCCGAAGATCGCATACATATACAACCAAAATAGTCCTAATAATAGGGTTCTATATCAAAGAATACTACGGTAGAACATGACAGTCCACATAGATCCTAATAACTCTAGAACTTGATGCTCTGATACCATCTCTGACACCCTGCTTATTAAAATAAGAGGTGGCCAACCCAATATTCCAATTAATACAGGAATCATAGATGGTCCATTCTTAACATCACTGTCGTTAAAATAAGTATACGAGATAATCACCAATTATTTTAAAAACCGGATGTCAATTTAATTAAAAGTTTAAACAAAATCCTTTAGACAATCCAATTTAAAGAGGTGGTGGATAAAAGACAAGTAACAATTACAATCATACGCGATATAATAACCGAATAAGGTGTCGATAAATAGACCAATACAAGAAGGTTATACCGAGTATTAAAATAAATATCACAATATATTTAACAAGTACAAAAACTTGGGCAACACGCCCGAGTGTGAAAATTAATCATGGCTAGAGTAAAAAACGATAGAAGCGTCTATAACATACATCCTACAACATCCGCAAAATGCTATAGCTCCGCGACACTTGGATAAAAGGGTCATTACGGGCGTCCTTGCGGTGGATCACCTGGGCATGAAGAGAATTCATGCAAAAACAAGAAATATAAACGGGTCAGGGCCCGAGTTTGATATGATCACCATGTGAATAAATGCATAACAATTATGAGTATCAAATCATCATGAATAAGCTTATCTCACTCTCCACAATTAACAATAATAATAATAATAATCCACACCTCTCAATGTGAATGCACAACCTAGAGCAATTATGCACGAAATATAACTCAATTTCACTTAATAAGATTTCATTTCAGTTATGCTCATTATGACTATACAAGTCTATTCGTCATTAGGAAACTCATTCCAAAAACAATTAATTTCATAAAATGCTTCACCATTTATAAAATATAACTTTCATACGAATTGTTATAATCATAACATATAATGATTCTGAGACCATCCTTCCGGGAGTCACCCCACAGATGCGCCCCTAAATAGCTATCATCTTCCAGGGCCTATCACCAAACAACCTAGGCATCCTAAATCGCGTGACATTGGGAAGTGTCCATATACCTTCGACCGTGCATCATAACCATACCCGGAATTACCTCACTTCGAAAAATAACAACACCATATATAACAACCGACCCTATTGCCGAGGACTATATTCACCCTGCATTCACTAGCCAGTGGACTTAACCTCATGCGCATAACATCCCTTATGATAACATTCAGAGAAGTATGTATATGCGATTCATCATTCACAAAATATGACAATTTATAAGGTACATTTCATTACATCCGGATCCATAAGCATTTCATATAAAAATTCATAAACCACACGTTTAATATATTTCCATATTAGCCTCTAAGAAACTTAACAACAAACCGATGAGTCCCTAAGTATGATATTACTTCAACCCAATTCTAGAAGTCGACAATTTAATCACCATATTTTCCCCTATACCTAGACTAGCTCAATATGTAAAAAGAATCGCTTATCTTCTTCTAACAATTAACTAAATTAAGTTCCCGATCTAAAACCCAACCTCTCGTTTCTAGCTTAGGTTTCTAATTACCATAATAATAGACTCTAATACTGTAGTTTTACTTCATTCAAGAAGGTTCCTAAGTCCCTACCTTAAAAGAAAGGAGCTAGAGAAAACTACAGATTTCGGGTGAAAAACAGGGGACCGGTCGACCGGCCCCTGACCCTCGATCGACCGAGCCTATATGGTTTTGTCAACTAAGAAATGAAGTAAGCCCAGATCTGAGGGCCCGATCGACCAATCATTGGAATGCGGTCGACCGCGACTGTAAAAATATGCCTATCGAGAAATTTGGTATGCTTACCCTTTAGGCCCGATCGATCGGGCTTTGGACTGCGGTCGACCGTGCTCACCAGACCCACGGCTCTACCTTATTCTAAAACACCAAATCCAAGACCCTAACCCATATTCTTCCACTTCCTTCATTCTCATCAACCAACCACAAAACCACAACAATAATACACAATAATAAGCCAATATATCCAACTTACATCATATAAATAATAAAATCTAAGGGTTAGACACTAAAATTTGTCAAAACCTACTATTTATTCAATTCTTCCAAATACGCAACTATCACTACAGTTTATCCACATAAAATCATATATTTGCAAGTAAAAACTTGCCTTAAGGCTATAATCTCGTATTCTCTTCCTGTAGATACAAGATCAAGCTTAATTTCTTCAATTCTTTTATTTTCTCAACAATTCTATTTCTCTTTAGGTTTAGTAAGATATGATTGGGGATAAAAAGGGGTTGGAAGACCTAAACATTCATTTAACACTAAATTCCATTTTAAAATGTTATTACACCCTTAAAATGACTTGTAACTACATAATTAAGCCATAACCTGTCAAAAGTCCCCGGAACCCAAAAATACAACATGGCACTTATTTTGACTATCTCAATCATTGTAGGATTAACCGCGCCGTCTAAATTGGCATCAAGAATAACATAAATTATTTCATGTTCCAACATCATTCTAAACCATAACTGTCGTTTAAATCACAAGGACGAAATAAAACATAACTTGTTGCTATTTACATTCTCTTAATAGTAAATATGCCATATTTTGTAAATATTATCTTTTAAATCGCTTAAAATAATATTTACTCCAGCTTCCATCATTTTATATAATTACCTCACATGGCAAAATTATAGAAAAACAATTAGTCAAAAATAAGGGTTATTACAGTAGCATAAGGGATAATCTGATGATAAAGATGAGACGCCTGGAATTGAAGTTATAACACCCTTTTTCTCTTGCCGTCAATGTTCCTACAATTAAATAAAAATATAATTAAGAAAAGTTATAGAATAGTAGATTGTATAGGGGAAGAGAAGTTTAATATATAATAAATTGAAAATATCTTAAAATTTAGTGCAAAACTAAAAATAGCGTGATATAGCAATTCTGAAAAATCTATCCATTTGTTATCAATTAATAACAAATTTGAGTGTGAGTCCCACTGAGTAGGAAAAAAAGAGGAATTAGTGGTGTTGAAGAGGATGCTTCACCTACCCAAGAGAGCTCCTTCCAAATTGGGTTGTAAATCTAGAGGATATTTGAATAAATATCATATGCAAAGTAAGTAGAAAACATGCAAAGTCATCTCTTCCTTGTAATATTTTTTCTTTGAAGAGATTACATCAACAAACTAAGGTTTCAGTTCTCCATATTGTTTAGGAAAAGTCCTCCATTCCCATTTTCAATAATATAATCTGCAAACTACACTCATTGGATGTTTTCTACTGTTTCCATATAAGGGACTCAATGGCAACGTGACTTCATAACATGATTGCATAAGATCCCTATATAGGCAAAAACAGACATGAAGAAACTAAAAAGCTAAACATACTGAGTTAAAAGGTAAATAATAGATAGAAACTTTGAACCTCTGAATGCCAGATTAATGAACGTGTAGTACAAACCCACAATAATTTTTTTTCGCATATAACTGGAGTTTTAATGATTCAAACCACTCCAAATAATACAACTAAACAGTGATTCACTTAAGTTTACATAAATCATATAAGATACATATGCTGTTAGCCCTTACTCGAACCGATCATCACATTTGAGATGTCATTCCACTAGATATTAAAAATAAAAGTAAGTCAATTAGAAAAGGCAATGTATATTTTATGATAGCGGACAACAATCATCACCTGCCTCACGTGCTGGCAAGGGATCGAACACCTCTCTCACTATTAATCTTGTTGCCTATTTCACTTCTATCCATACAAAGAGCATTATTATTGACACTCACTTCAGATCTAGCATTGATGATTGTTACAAGTGGTGAATCTGATACACTGACCGACCTGCTTCGTGTGGGCCAAGATCTCACACTGTACATGGACGATGTTCTAATGTTTGTCATCAATGGCCGTAGATTACCCGGAACACATTGCCTTATATCCATATGCCTCAGAGCCATGTCTAAAGACTTATTTGAGAGATTTCTTCCAAAGCTCAAGCTGTCGGAAATTTCACTTCGCAGTACGATGAAGTTTACAATATAATGTAGAATATGGCCTATTTATAGAAACAGGGACAAAATAGCAAAGAGCAAGCCATGAAAATGTTACCCGATACAGTGTGTCTCTGTGCCTCCTTCCCGTTTGGGGTTGAGAACTCTTCATGGAAATTAATTGGTTTCTACAGGGCTGTTCTTTAGGAATAAAAGAAACTAAGAGATTATTTTTTGATGGAGTATCCACATGTTTTTTTACCATCCAGATAGTTGAAAGGGGCGTCATAGTAAAGGATCCCCAATTGTTTCAAACAACCCCTTTCTGACATTGTGTTTTTTTCACAAAAGGTGACTCTATACTCAGCACAACCATCTATTTTGAGAAACATTCAGAAATTTGTTCTCAGCTGTTAATTGTGAAGTCCTTGAATTATGTAAACTATGCAAGGATTGTACATGTCTACAAAATCAAAACGTCCATTGAGTTAGAAACTATAATTCAAATACTTTCAATTAAAAAAATTTGATATTACTTTAATTAGATTCAAAGAATTTTTATTTATAATAAAATAATTTTCGTGGAAAGAATGAACAGGGTGTCCATCAGCAAAATTAAAAAGATATTAAATAAGTTATCTAGGGGCAAGTTGTTGCACATAACAAACTTGAAAATAGAAGTAAAACCAAAAATTTCATAGTTAAAGTAGAAAGCTAAAAAGGAATTTGCCTACAAGGTGATACAAAAGACATCAATAAGAATTTGTCATACCTTGGAGTTCCATGCTTACTTGGAATAACTCGAAACTATCGTGTAAGCTAAGGAATCTAAGCTAAGAAATTACAAAATTACAAAGAAACACACACAAAAAAATGTCAAGTGAGGAATTATATCAAACATTTGGTATGCAAGTTAAAGTCAACTTACCTAACATTTGATACAATAGAGGGTAATATTTATTAGTTCCTCAACTTGAAAAAAAATTAGTGAACTCATCAAAATGCAGTATTATAAGAGAAAAAAAATATGGAGCCATTGATTGGGCATAAATATTGTATATTTATCCCCCTAATTTCAGTACTTTTGTGAACCCGAATGATGTAACATATATGGATTTGATTCCATTTTATGCTTCTAACCTTTTTGGCGAGTATTGCGTGTTTCGTGCTTCTCCTATTAGTTTTACAGGTTAATTATGCAAGCAGTGCAAAGGAGGAAGCAAGACAGTGCAAGAAAAGCTAGGAAGGCAAGTTCAAGGGCATTTTCGTAATTTTACAGCCCGATTCTGGAGGTGGGGCCTTCTGGAAAGTTTAAGATCTCGGAACAACGAGCACACTGGAAAAAACGGCACCCAAATCCGAGCTACGGTTGAAAAGTTATGCTCAGTTGAAGTTTAAGAAAAATCCAAGAAAAGAAGAGAAAAACCAGAAAAAAATCTAAGTGTTGAGAGCAAGACCAGGCTTGTACATGCGAACCGGTTCGCTGTACCTGCGAACCGGTTCGCTGTACCTGACACGCGAATTTTGTCTTTCATTTGGATTGGTCTCCAAGTCTCCTAATAGGTTCAAAACACTCCAAACTTGTGGGGAACGAAGGCATTAACCTAGGGGCAGCCTTTAGGGTTATTTTTAGAGAGTTTTTTATAGAAAGAAAGGGGAGGAACATATAGGAACATCAAGGGCATAAATTACTTCAAGAATTCATTGTTTCGGGTTTGTTTTTGCAAGTTTTAATTCAAGATTCTTGTTTCTTATTATTGTTCTTGAATGCTTTGTTTTCCCATTAGATTCAACTTGTTTTCGCATTCATAATACGTATTTACATGTTTAGATTTAGTTTTATCATGAATTCATACACATGCAACGTCATTATTTCATGCATTAATCAATTTAACATGTCAGGCTAGGTTTTTCAAGGTTGGGATGCATGAACCCAACCTGATGTGTTAGTGCATGTGTATAACGTCGATCCGCTGAATTTAATAATTAATTTAAATCGTATCGCGTAATTTCTTAAGAATTGTAGATCTTTATATCTCGTTTGCCTCTGGGTACTCGTGATGATTTAGAGTACAATTTGAATGCAATTACCGCGATACCGATTTACTCATCCTCAGATTAGGTATGACGCGGGCTTGAACCTCGTATACATAATGCTTGGGAGTACTAAATTCCGGGTTTGAATTAATCGGATAAATTTATGATCAACGTTATCACTGCATTACACTAGGGTTGGGGGAGTGTATTCCCATCCTGTTTTTCTGATCATTTAGTTAAAAGTTTCAGTTTAATTCTGCATTCTTCATTTAGATAATTTAGTTAGTTGCATATTTTATCATAGTTTCATAATTGCGTTTAGTTTAACCAATCCCAAAAAGCCAAATCAATGTTTTTCTTTTCTTTTTAGAGTCATCGCTAAGATTCCTCAATCTTATCCGTCGTCACAACTCCGTTGTCCTTTTTCCCTGAGGATCGATACCCGACTTGTCGGTTTATTACTTGAACGATAGGCTTGCACTTGAGCCTAGAGAGCACACACTTTAGATACACATTCTGAGTCGTGTCAAGTTTTTGGCGCCGTTGCCGGGGAATTAGGTAGACTTAGGATTAGATCGAGTTAATCCAAAGCGTTGACCAAAAATTCAAAAATCCAAAAAAAAAAAAATAAATAAATAAATAAAAAAATTCAAAAAGATTCACAATCATCATCTCTCCTAAGCTTTAATGCAAAATTCTGAAACCACTCCCACACCCCATAATACTCCAACCAGCATTCACGAAAATCCACTTGTTGAGTATAATCCTGATAGTCCCCACACTCCACAAGCCCCACAGTTCTGGATCCCACCTCCCACACCGTCACATTCAATTTCTAGCAACACTTCCTTTTCCTTCGTAGGACACACGTCGTGCACACCGAGTGAGAACACCGAATCGTCGAGTGAAAGAGAGATGTCGCAGCACAGTAATGCAACTACCGGTGAGGACGAGCCCCCGTACCGCCCGTTGAGAGAATTTTTATATCCCGAGCGCACTGTCACTCCGGGATGCATTATACTCCCGTATAATGCCGGGCAGTTTCGTTTCAAAAATGGGATGATCCAGACGCTACCACATTACCACGGTATGGATTCTGAAAAACCATACCTCCACATAAGGGAATTTGAGGACGTGTGTGATACTCTCAATGATCAAACCTGCACACAAGAGGTAATCCGCCTCAAACTCTTCCCCTTCTCGCTTAAAGATAAAGCCAAAGCTTGGCTATGGTCTTTACCTCCAAGCTCGATTCCATCCTGGAATGAGCTACAGTCTAAATTTCTCAAGAAATTCTTCCCAACACATCGAACAATCTCTATCAAGGCTCAAATTCAAGCGTTTAGACAACATGAAAATGAGCCATTCCATCGATGTTATGAACGTTTCAACGAGTTAGTGGCTTCATGCCCCCATCATGGATTTGATCCGTCGCAAATCATCTCCTTTATCTATAATGGGTTAAATCTTAACTCCAAACAACTTGTTGAAACTATGGGAAGTGGTCCGTTTGTCGATCTAGATGCCCATGATGCTGATCTTCACATGAGGTACGTCGCCGAGACTACCCAATCTTGGGATACCTCTGACCCGAACGCTCAAAATCGAAATCGACAACCCACCACTGCTCCATCGGCGTCCGGCCTATTCCACGTAGATAAGAATTCTATGACGGACAGTCGATTGGACACTATGGAGAAAGGATTGCGAGACTTATGTGAGTTAGTTGGATCTATCCAAAACCCCTTCGTGAAGGTGTGTGCGATTTGTGAGGCGGGACATTCAACTGAGGAGTGTCCGACGATACCCACCTACAAAGTAATGTTGCAAGAGCAAGTTAGTGGGATAGGAGGCTTTAAGGGTAATTTCGGTGCCCCGCACGGGAATTCATACGACCCTTCGTGGAAAAACCATCCCGGTTTTAGCTACGGGCAACAACATGCCGCAATGAACCCTCTTTCACATGTTGCCCCTCCTCCTCCACAACAATTTCAACAAGCTCCGCACATGCAGGGACATATGCAAGTGCCACCACCTCATGGAAATTATATCCCGCCACAGCGGAGAACTTTCGAGGATACCGTGAATCAATTCATTGCAAACCAGACCGCAACTAATGCCAAATATGATCGTCTGATCGGCAACATAAATGCGAATCTGTCTAAAATACAATCCTCGTTAAGTGTTCAAGAGAAGGGCAAATTCCCTACCCAAGGCCAAAGACCTCTCCAAGGTCAAACTAGTGTTAGCTCGACGCTCCATGACCATCCTGAGCAGTGTAGCGCAATTACCACTCTACGCAGTGGGAGGGTAGTTGACTTGTCACCTCCCCCACGAGACATACTTAAAGACAAGGAGATTTCGCCCGGCACGAAAGAGGCCGAAGATGTCCCCTTGAATGAAGGTGATGAAAATAACACTAGTGAGCCTGAGGAAGTAGCGAAACCACCCACCGCGGCACCATTTCCTCAAAGGTTGATTCCTTCACAGAAAGGATGCCCACGTGATGAAGTGCTAGAAGTACTTAAGCAAGTGAAGCTAAACTTTCCCTTCCTTGATGCCATCAAGCAAATTCCAGCCTATGGCAAAGTTATCAAAGATTTGTTGACGGTAAAAAGGAAGATGAAGGTTAAAAAGAATGTCTTTCTAGATCAAAACGTGAGTTCCATTCTACTAAATGATCTCCCGCCTAAATTCAAAGATCCCGGTGCACCCACCATATCATGGATCATTGGAGATAATAAAATTGAGAAAGCCTTACTTGACTTGGGAGCAAGTGTAAACATACTTCCTTACTCCATTTATAGGCAACTTGACTTGGGCGACCTCAAGCCCACAAAGGTCACTCTCCAACTAGCGGATCGAACCTTGAAGATTCCACGAGGCATAATTGAGGACGTGATCGTCCAAGTTGACACCTTCTACTTTCCGGTAGATTTTGTCATTTGGGACACGGAGCCCTCCTTTACCTCAAGCAACCATGTCCCTATCATCCTGGGGCGCCCGTTCTTAGCTACGGCTAACGCAATCATCAACACTAGGAATGGGCGAATGCAACTCACTTTTGGGAACATGACTTTAGAGACCAACATCTTCCATATCACCCAACAGACAGGGGAAGAAGATGTTCTTCACGCGGTGAGTTCTATAAATGAGATCATAGAGGAATACAATGAGGAGAATTATTGTGGAGACACCTTAGGATCATCTTTAATGTCAAATCACAAGAATAAAGGGTCCCACAAGAGAGAGACGTTAGGAGTGTGCCCTATTTCACCAAGTAACGGTGGTAGATGTGACGATGAGAGCAAAGAGGGGGAGAGGTGTGTTGTGACCGCAATTGAAAGAGAGAGAGAGGGGGTAGAAGAGAGAAAACTAGTGGAGTTGGAGATCGAGCAAGTAAGAGAGGATGTAGGCACTACGAGAGAGGGAGAACTAGGCGACATGAGCATGGAAGATTTTGAAAGAGAATTCGGGAAGGTGGATTAAAGTATTACTATTGAAGGCCAATCCCTATTGGATTCATGTAGTCACTTAGACGACAGTGAATTAAAAGCAAAAATTGATGAATTCCTTCGTTGTGACAATCCACCCACAACACTAGAGGCCCCGAAGGCGAGTGAGGAGAAAAGTTGTGGTTCATCCGACTTAGAGCCCGACCCATGCGTCTTAAAAATTGAAAGAAACCTAGGTGTCCCCTCCGAGTCAGTGCACGTTGACCATGCTTTGAGTCAGCATTACGAGGATCCCTTTCCAATTAGTCACGACGAGTCTCCCGGTCTATCCTTTATCTATGGGCGAGGTCCCAACATGTTTCGATTATTGGAATATGATCCTAGGACGGGAGTGACAAGGAGAGCATCAACCCCCATAAGTGGGGTCGGGTGAGTTTATGGAGAAATAAGAGGTCGTCGCACCCCCGACGCGTATGGGGTGATTTTTGTTGTATTTTTGAGTCATGCATGAGGGTCATATAGTGTCTTGTTGCATTTTTCACATTTGTTTGTTTTATTTTTCCGCACTTTTCATTCGCCTTGAATTAGATTTTAGTCCTTTTTGCTTGAGGACAATGCAAAAGTCTAAGTTAGGGGGGGTCACAAGTGCGTATTTCTAAAACTTCACAAATTTTCAAAAATGCCCAAAATTTCCAAAAAAATCATAAAATTTTGAAAAATCCAAAAATATTTTTGTTCAAAATAAATAAAAATTGGAATTCAAATTTTTCAAAAATATCATTAAAAGTCAAATTGGAGTCTCAAATTGTAAACATCCAACATACATAAAGCCGAAATTGACCAAAGATGGAAATTTAGCAAAAATTGACGACTTAACGAATAAGTGTAGAGATTAACAAACCCGGTGAGATTCGAGCCTATCACTTGTTGCGAGTTTTTAAATCAATCCGAGTTAAATGTTAACTCAAAGTTCTTTTTAGCGCTTAATAAGTTGTCAAGGATCTCAAATTTTTTTTCATTTGATCGGTTTTGAAAAATGTGTGCAATATTGCCTTGAAAATCGTGCCAAATTAGTCTCTAAACTTAAATTCACCTCGAAACGCATATGGTAACGCAATTGGTATTTTGGACAATGAAGTAGGCCCTCGTTTGTCACCCAAAAATATTGGCCAGAAAAAAAGTAGCGAAAAATTATCCCTTTTGTAACCCAAATTGAGCCGAATATTTTTCCCTCTAGTTTGACAACCCGAAAAACCCAAAATAGCCCGGGATTGCGAAAAATGAAAAAAAAAAAATCAGAATTTAAGTCCGAAAAGTGCAACAAAAAGGGGGCAAGAAAAAAAAATAGAAGAATGCTAAAAAAAAATAGCAACAAAGAAAAAAACAGAAAAAGAAAAAAAAAAAAAAAAAATGAGCAATAGCCCGGAAAATGCACAAACGGACATCACAAATGACTTTTCCAATTCCAACCTTTCCTATCATTTTCATTTTACCCAATACAACCTTTAACCCGAAAAAGTCCTAACTGAGTCCAAATTGCGAAAATTGAGTACCGCGTGGAGAGCTAAGACACCAAAAGATAATATAAGAGGTTAAATGCGCGAAATAGAGGCGATGTTACCGTTTTTAAAACCGTAATCCATTGAAGAGATCCTTTCACCAAAAAATTTCCGTCTTTCTAATTGCATGCGTGAATTTGCTTCCATTACATTTACTCCTTATATCACGCATGTAGAGAGAATAGCCATAATCTGAGAGATTCGTTTGTGAGTGCATTCCGTGAGAAATTGAAATCAAAACAAATTTTCGGATAAGTAACGTAATGATTAATCGATGAAAATTGGCGGTTATATTTCCGGCTTCGCACACACTACGATTTGAGACTTGTAAATATGACTTGATGATGACTATTTTATGGTAAAGTTTGAATTGTACAATTTTTGCGTATTTTGAATTTTCTTTGAGTCGAATTTTGTGGGTATATTCACTGCAAACCCTCACGAGACACAACTCGTCCTACTAGGGTAACCTAGAGGTTTAAAGGCTTGTTGCATACGCTAAATGCAATCGCTTGCCCACGAAATTGGTATTCTATCCCAATAAAGTCCTTGAAGTGTCCTTAACTCTTACTTTCATTCTTTTACATTGCTCGGGACGCGCAAAGTTCTAAGTTAGAGGGGTTTGATTGGGCATAAATATTGTATATTTATCCCCCTAATTTCAGTACTTTTGTGAACCCGAATGATGTAACATATATGGATTTGATTCAATTTTATGCTTCTAACCTTCTTGGCGAGTATTGCGTGTTTCGTGATTCTCCTATTGGTTTTACAGGTTAATTATGCAAGCAGTGCAAAGGAGGAAGCAAGACAGTGCAAGAAAAGCTAGGAAGGCAAGTTCAAGGGCATTTTCGTAATTTTACAGCCCGATTCTGGAGGTGGGGCCTTCTGGAAAGTTGAAGATCTCAGAACAACGAGCACATTGGAAAAAACGGCACCCAAATCCGAGCTACGGTTGAAAAGTTATGCTCAGTTGAAGTTGAAGAAAAATCCAAGAAAAGAAGAGAAAAACCAGAAAAAAATCTAAGTGTTGAGAGCAAGACCAGGCTTGTACATGCGAACCGGTTCGCTGTACCTGCGAACCAGTTCGCTGTACCTGACACGCGAATTTTGTCTTTCATTTGGATTGGTCTCCAAGTCTCCTAATAGGTTCAAAACACTCCAAACTTGTGGGGAACGAAGGCATTAACCTAGGGGCAACCTTTAGGGTTATTTTTAGAGAGTTTTTGATAGAAAGAAAGGGGAGGAACATATAGGAACATCAAGGGCATAAATTACTTCAAGAATTCATTGTTTCGGGTTTGTTTTTGCAAGTTTTAATTCAAGATTCTTGTTTCTTATTATTGTTCTTGAATGCTTTGTTTTCCCATTAGATTCAACTTGTTTTCGCATTCATAATACGTATTTACATGTTTAGATTTAGTTTTATCATGAATTCATACACATGCAACGTCATTATTTCATGCATTAATCAATTTAACATGTCAGGCTAGGTTTTTCAAGGTTGGGATGCATGAACCCAACCTGATGTGTTAGTGCATGTGTATAACGTCGATCCGCTGAATTTAATAATTAATTTAAATCGTATCGCGTAATTTCTTAAGAATTGTAGATCTTTATATCTCGTTTGCCTCTGGGTACTCGTGATGATTTAGAGTACAATTTGAATGCAATTATCGCGATACCGATTTACTCATCCTCAGATTAGGTATGACGCAGGCTTGAACCTCGTATACATAATGCTTGGGAGTACTAAATTCCGGGTTTGAATTAATCAGATAAATTTATGATCAACGTTATCACTGCATTACACTAGGGTTGGGGGAGTGTATTCCCATCCTGTTTTTCTCATCATTTAGTTAAAAGTTTCAGTTTAATTCTGCATTCTTCATTTAGATAATTTAGTTAGTTGCATATTTTATCATAGTTTCATAATTGCGTTTAGTTTAACCAATCCTAAAAAGCCAAATCAATCTTTTTCTTTTCTTTTTAGAGTCATCGCTAGGATTCCTCAATCTTATTTGTCGTCACAACTCCGTTGTCCTTTTTCCCTGAGGATCGATACCCGACTTGTCGGTTTATTACTTGAACGATAGGCTTGCACTTGAGCCTAGAGAGCACACACTTTAGATACACATTCTGAGTCGTGTCAGCCATTGCAACAAATCAACAAATTAAAAGGAAAAAATATTTTTGAGACGTATGTTACATTTTTTTGGCTAACAAAAAACATAAATCACATAACCTTTTAAAAAATTTTGGAAAATCGCAAGAAAAGAAGATACTACCAAAATTAGAAGAAAACAAAAGGATTGGAGAGATAGAGACATGGATAGTGGAAGTCATACATGTATAGGGTTCAATATGCAAAGAAAAATGCATGAAAGAGTTAATTAGTTCATTTAAATAAGTGTTAAAAGTGAATTTAACCATTAAAACCAAATACTACCAAAACAATTAGTGAGAAAAGAGAAAACATAAGAGGATGAGAGAGACATTTTAAAATAATAATAACATATGAAAATTGATATTCAAACAAATTATTAAAACCCGCCTTCATGTCTTTGTTAGATGAGTCATAATAACTACATGAAGCTTTATAATTGACATTACAGAGCAAACATCAGTAACAGATAAAAAATATTTGACATCTCACAATGTGAAAGTAAAACCTTAGCACTTGCTGATGTCATCAATTCAATATTACGTTCAAAGTTTAAAAATATTTGACATCGCACAATGTGAAAGTAAAAATACATAAAACAACAAACTAATCCTCATAGAAATTAAGACTAATTAGCAGATAGTTTTTTAAAACAAGTGAGTGATGGTTCCATGCTAAAACTGCTTTGATTCCGACTTATTCATGTATTCCATCAAGTAAAGCTCATCTTGCATGACATTTATTGGAGAAACAACAAACTAGATCAATACTAAGAAATTTATTTTCTGCAAAGTCCGATAAAAAAAATATTTAAGGCATCGGTAGTACATGATACAAATATTGTCGGGTTTACCTATCTACGAAGGAATCCAAATATGCAACACAAAGGGAAAATATATAGTATACATATATAAGAAAAGACATATTCCAAATATATAAATGAAAATATGAAATCTAAAGATATTATAAAAACCAGTTACATCACTAAACTCACAAATCAAACCTAAAAAAAAACCTCTTTTTGTACCTTAAACCCTAACATACCTGCAAAAAACAGTAAAACATATTGACCTTAAGAGCATATTACTATGAAAATCAAGACATAGAAAAAAAATCATTACCACCTAAAAAAGAGTAACATATGTTGACCTTAAATGAAACCTAGAGTTGAAATAGAAAAATACTACGAAACATAAAGATTTCAAAAGTGTCTCAACATAAAGATTTCAAAAGTGTCTCAACATAAAGATTTCAAGCTTCTAAAAAATAATCAACATGAATAAGTCCACTTAAAGTATCTTTGAAACATTAGTCGTGATAAAAATAAGTGAGACTCACCAAGACTGGCACATTCTTGAAGAAAATATTCCTAACCTTGCCATTACCACTCACTGCACATTTCACATGAAAAAAAAAACAATTACATCTCACATTGCTTGGCACTACATTGTGATATATATAATCATCACTACTTATTGCACTTCAAGTGGATCCAGATTTAGAAGAAATTGAATGGAACTTGCCAAATTCAGGCATATAACACAAACTACTCACACAAAAGAAGAAATAATAAAGACACAAAGGGTAGTCACTGTGAATTTTATTGAATAAGAAACATAAGATCAAGTGACTATAGTAAATTAGAAACCTATGTAATGGCTAGAGGCACTGAAATATGAAAACAACAAAGCATATATTTTATGTCTGCACTCACCAGGATGTCCTTGCTGCAAATATGAGGATTTCTGGCTTGAAAATTCACTCTCGGACAAGTATGTTGTCCATCACTAGCACTCACTCTTTGCGAGGTTTTCAATATTGGCTAGATGCATCATTCGCAGCCCATAAATCATCAACATAAACTCTGATTTTTAGGACCTGAAGGAACCTGGTCATTGGTTGTTCTATGTTAGCAAGTCCTATTTGTCTACTAGGGGAATGGTAGTTCACTCCAGCCAGAGAATGTACACATCCCATTTGACCACCAATGAATGGTGGTTCGATCCAGCCGCCCTTAATTTTTCATACTATTAGCGAGTTCCATTGGTTGTTTTCTATTAGTGAGTTCCATTTTAATGGAATTATATCATCTCCCAACCATCATTTTCATCAATTCACTACTATTTACATACTTGTGCAGAGCCCATTCTTACAATATTGACCTTTTATCATGTGTTTGCCTATAATATAGAACAAAATAACCGTAAATGAAGAAGAATACAACTAAGTGTTTATAAAAATATTAAGAAAATAACATAAAACACATTTAGAATTCAAAACATCACAATGTTGAATACAGAATGTTAAAGTTTGCCAAACATTCAACATACTTGGAATGATAATACACATTCAACTAAGTCATGTTCAATATTCAATATCTTACCTCCTCATTATATAAGTCTTATTTACAACCGTAATGTGAACAAATATGTATTTATTCAAACAAAAGAGTAAATTTGAATGAAACTATGAAATTCAATGAAGTTACGCTTGCAAGAGTACATTTTAATCATTTCCAGATTATATAATAATGATCTAATTCGAATAGATTTAATCTAAAACTAAATTGTAAACAAACTACATGTACTAAATAAGAACTCAATAAGCACCCGTGGACAACCCATTCTTAAATAATCTCAAAGTCTAATTAACACACCAAGCTCTGTACATTGTAAGAATAAATATTATAAAATTAACAAAAAATAACAGAAACTCAGTACAAAACATTATAAATGCAGTTTATGTACTTTGTAGAAATGATCATATACTCATTTCCCAAACTCAGTACAAAATATTAAAGAACTAACCAACAAAAGGAGATAAAGTATGTAGAGGTATGGAAAGTAACCAAATGTTATGTTCTCGAATTCCTTCAAGAAATATGAAATAATAAGTAATTGTGCATTCTTACCCTTCTTGTGCAACTGTGTGTATCCAAGCATTAAAGTGTATCTGATTAAGAACAACATAGAGAAATATCACATTTTTTTAAATATTACAATAAACATAGAACAAAATCACCATGGAAGCACAAAATAGTCATTAAAAAATCACATCAAAGAAATGTCAATATACTAAATATACCAACTATAAAGAAGTCAAAGAAATGTCAAAATCATCAAGGTACTAATTTTTCCCAAGCAACTAAAGTTAAAAAAAACCCAAAACATACATCACAAAAAATAAGAACACTCTATCAAGTTAAATAAATTGAAAGACAATGAAACCAGTCCATGTAAAAAAAATCTATTACATGTGTCGGCCCAAAAGTGTCTCAACATACAGATGGTAGATTTCAAGCATCTGAAATCATGTAATACTCAGATTAGAGAGAAGATATAAACTTAGGAATTTCACCAAACACGTAATATTCCGAAAAAACATATGGTAAATAGAGTCGATTAGAGCTTACCTAAATAGAAATTAGATGTGGTAAATTTAAAAGCCTTGAGATAAAAAAAAAAGAATTTTCAGAAAAATCAAACCCCAAATGCAACAAACTTATAACAACGATGAAACCCAAATTAAAAAAAAAATCATACCATGATGAAGAATGAGAGAGAGACCTTACGATCGCTGGAACATAAGCCTTGGTTTTCTAAGTGAGAGGACGTAAGGCGGTTGCCTTGGTCTGCAGCAGGGTAAGGGATAGTGTGATAATGGAGAAAGGGACATCACATCTCTTGTTATCTGTGTTGCGTTGCATTCAAATTAAAGTAGAAAGAACAAAAAGGTATAGTGTGTGTTTTATTTGATTGGGGTAGGGATTGTATTATAGAAGGGTGGGGAGAAGAAGAGATGGAAGTTGAAAGGATGGCCAGTTAAAATTTAGAACTAGTTGAATTTTGGAAGATGAAAGGATAACGGGTGAGAGACTCTTTTATCTAAGTTTGCTTGCCATGTTGGATGCTTATCTGGATGGCCTAGAATTTGAGAGCCTTAAATGCTTGTATAGCATTTTATAGTAGTATATATATATATATATATATATATATATATATATATATATATGATGCTGGAAACAACACCACCCTTCAAGGTATTTGTAAGCTCAATTCAGTGTTAACAATGGTAGTATAAAGGTATATAGTAGAAGGAGGTGAGTAAAAGAGGAATCACACCGGAATATAAGTGCTTCTGCCAATCAGTCCTACGTCCACTATACAAGTGTGGGATTAGTATTACTATATGAGGGCTCTAATGGCCATATATACAAACTCTCAAGCTTTCTCTCTCTACTGTGTATTTAGACAGAGTTTCAGCTAGGGTTGTTGATTTTGGATCCCCCTCCAAGAAGTTTAAGACAACTATATATAATACCTGGGGGGTGTAATGCACCCCCTATGCATGCAATGATCATGTGTGTGTTGATCTAGCCAATCGGATGAAGACATCTGTCACTGTCACTTGTAGAGAATGATGATAAAATATTCCCTCGCGTGAGGGAATGATTCGGTTATAACTGATTTGTGTACACGTGTTCCTAGCCCCACATATGCGCATAAAAGCTTGGCCATCTATGATTAGTCACAACCTCGGTCTGGAAGAGGACGAGGTGGTCACCTTGGTTCAGTGGGAGAGCTAAAGTATGACATGTTGAGCTATGACGTCGGCTTGGGCTGAGGTAGTGGTGGCAAAGAGAAACGTCGGTTGATCCCTCGCTGAGATTGATGCTGATGACGGGTAACCTCTTCATCTTCTGAGTCAAGGTTTCAATCTTTGGAAGACCAAGTGGATAACCTCCCCTAGATCATGGATGACCTCACTTTTCGAGGTAGCAGGAACGTCGGCTGGTTGATGACCTGAGATCCCTCCAACCTCAGCCACCCTCATTGGCCGAGGTTGATGTCTCTGAGCCGAGGGGGTATATTCAGGGCATATCAATCACCCCCCAGGCCTTAATTACCCGTGTGATCAGGTGCCTAAGGGGTATGTTGGTTCGAAGTTGAATTTCTGTAGGTGTTGATACTTTTTGACAAGTGTCAATAGCTGAAGTGGCTAGTGTGCCTGGCTGGTGTAATGATTGTAGACTCTTGGGCTCCCAAAGCAATGATGGGCCTTGGGAAGCGTGTGGGGCTGTTTGAGGCTTAACCCTCATTTCCTCTCTCTTTCTTCACACCTCTTCATTTCTTTATTTGGAATTTCTATATTTCTCTCTCTATAGAAGAGATATGGTTTTGAATTAGCAATTGGTGGTCATTCCTTGCAATCTCTTCCTTCCTTCTTACCACTTTTCTTCAGGTATCTTTTACCATCCTTTATTCTTCATTTTTCTTACCTTCTTTTTATTTTTGCATTTTTTGGTGAGCTTCAAGAGGTTTTCGATGAGATTATTAGTTTTTCAACGACACTGTTCTTATTGTTCATGGTAGTTTTTGTTCAAAGTTTGTCAGTTTGATCTTTAATCCCATTTTCCAATCATGTTTGTTATTTAGGAGAGTTGTAAGTGTAGGGTCTGCCTCATATGCTTAGACCCCATTACAAAATCTTACAGGAATTCCCCTCTCTTAGAGAGAAGACCTTAGAGAAAATTAGGCAAATAGAAAGAGTTCAAGAGGAAGCTCGTAGGGCAGAGGAATTCCCCCTTAGACCTATCTTTCCACCTCCTCTGAAGGTCATATACACTGAACCAACCGAGCTAGTTAACCAAGCAGAGGTCTCAGCTGAACCCTCTCTAATGTAGGAGTCTGATTCATCCACCTCAGACCCTATGTCTGTGGACTACTTCCAAGAGGCCACAGACTTATCAAATCAAAAAGATCAGGTCCCTGATCAGGAAGAGGTTTCCAGTCGGGCCTCGTCTCACAAAAGTTCACGCACATCAACCTCTTCCTCAGAGGTTGAAATTATTGGAGCAAGTGTGGCTGTTCCACCGAATCTTAAAGACATCCCTCTATCGGCAGTCATAGGGGCTGAGTTCACTCAGAGTTTTCCAAGTGGTTCCCCATCGTCTGCTCGGGCCGACATTGAGCTAGATGATGATGAAGATGGTGTGGAGAGTGATTTTGACACCTCTGAGGCATCCGAGCTTGAGAGTACAGTCAGTGAGGTCGATCTTCTGGCCTTCAGACATTTATATTACATAAGTCCCTCTATAAAACTCAGGAGACCTCTGAGGGAAGAGAGAGGTTATGACGGCCGAGATGGGAAGATCTGCCTATATGAGCAGATGTTCAAGTTGGGATTTCGCCTTCCCATCCATCTGATCATCAGGGCTATATTGGCCTACACCAACTTGGCTCCTTCCCAGTTGTCACCCAATGCTTGGAGAGTGATAATTGGAGCCATTGTCCTATGGAGGGTTGTCCATCACTCAGACCTTCATGATCAAGTCTTAATAGGGTGATATATCCCGTCATCTGCCAAAAACCATCCGAGATATTATCATTTCTTAGCTCAAAAGTCAAACAAAAAGATGCTTCAGATTACCCAAACCTCAAACCATAACTGGAAGCCACATTACTTCTTTACATCAGGGCCATGGGAATTTGGTCCATGTGTCCCCTCTTCCTCATTACAGCTGAGAATACCCCTGAGATGGGGAAAGGTTACAATGGTTGATAGGGACGACCCTGGGCTAAGCCAAAACAATCTTCAAAAGGTCAAATACCTTTAGGAACAGGGGGAGTATGGTCTACTTGTCAAATTTGAGCACCTGATGACCCCCTATTACCTCTTTGAGACAGGGATTGGGGGGAGTCCTCTGACAGAGTTTCGTAAGTGTCTTTTTATTACAACAAGTTATACCTCTGAATTTATGTATATCTAATTCTCTAACTCAAACCTTTCCATCCTGTAGATCGCGTAAAAGGAATATCAAATGAGTTGGGGGAGAGGGCAGCTCCAAGTCTAACGAAGCTCGTCAAAAAGGCAGGTTTGAATGCTCCTCCTCCCCCTCCTTCTACCTCAAGGGATGAGGCCACTAAAAATAGGAAGGTTTTCGACCGTGCCCCTGAGTATCAGAGGCAAAAGATGAAAGGGGGTATCGTGCCATCCCTATTTCTTTTGAGGATGCCTTGATTGCTCGTCTTGAGCAATTAAAGAGTGGTGATAGTGCCATTGGCCAAAGTTTAAAGGCCTTGGATGCTAGAGGCAGTGTCATGATCGAGTCTGGCAAGCACTTTTACCGGTCCCTGAATAAGCCCCTACTGGTTGAATTATCTCTTCGCCGTACCATCCAGGTAAGGCCTTTAACTATTTGCTTCTGAATGTGTGACATCGTCATTTGGACTATATCAGACCTTAGACTGACATCTTTGCATAGGTTCTGTAGTGTCTTCTCACCATGCATCATTATGTTAACTGGACCTTGGGAAAACTTACTTTGATTGAGAAGGGCCAAGAGGCCGAGAAGACTGAAGCCACCTTAAACGCCGAAGTGGAACGTTTGAAGGATGCTCTAAAGAAGGCCGAGAATAAGGTGAAGGGATTAAAAAGGATGTGGACAAGGAGAGGGAAGATCATAATATTTCCATGAAGACTCAAGCTGACTCTCTTCAGCATAAAGTCGATGTGGTTGTCAAGACTGCCTTGGATGATGCATCAGAGAAGATCTTGGAGGAGTACAAGGTCTTTGACGAGTTTGTCAGCTTCGACTTTGAATATCTGGAGAGAGGGGTCAAGGCCACTGGTAAATGGGCTGCCATGAAGGAAAAGGAGTCAGGAAGACTTTTAGCCGCTGACTTCATCGGCCTGGGTTATGCCGACCACAAGTTTGCTCAGGACCTGCAGGAGGTTGAAGAGGAGGTAGGTGATGCACCCACCGAGATTTCCCCTCAAGGAGACACCATGACTGAAGATGTTGGTGCTCAAGACGATGGGGGTGGAAGTAGACACCCTCGGCCAAGGAAATGCAGACGTGACCACTAACCTTGAGGCTGTGAACACTTATATTTTTGTGAAGCTTTAAGCAATCTTTTGTAACTCTTTATTGTAACCTCTAATAAACACTGTTACTTTATATCTTTGCATTTTGTAACTTATTATGTCAACCTTTAAGGAGGGCTTTTGTTTCTTCTCTTGCTGAATTATTTATTGTATGCTTTTCTTTTCCATGCAATGTATGTTCAGTTCTCAGGTCTCGATACAATGACATCTTTGTTGAGCCAAATGAATGGTTTTTAAGGTCTGAGGTCACCCAAGTATGATGTCTTACCTCAGACCTTGTCACCAAATTATGATGTTATAAGGTCTGAGGTCATCACCTAAGATATTATCCTCATAAATCATTTTCACCAAATTAATGATGTTAAGGGTCTGAGGTCATCCATGTAAGATGTCTTACCTTAGACCTTATCGTCAAATCATGATGTTATAAGGTCTAGGGTCATCGCCTAAGATGTTATCCTCATAAATAATTTTCACCAAATAAATGATGTTAAGGGACTGAGGTCATCCAAGTATGATGTCTGACCATAGACCTTGTCACCAAATCACGATGTTATAAGGTCTGAGGTCATCACTTAGGATGTTATCCCCATAAAATGTTCACTAAATTAATGATGTTAAGGGTCTGAGGTCATCCAAGTATGATGTCTGACCTCAGACCTTGTCACCAAATCATGATGTTATAAGGTCTGAGGTCATCCAAGTATGATGTCTGACCTCAGACCTTGTCACCAAATCATGATGTTATAAGGTCTGAGGTCATCACCTAGGATATTATCCCCATAAAATTTTCACCAAATTAATGATGTTAAGGGTCTGAGGCTGTACAAATATGATGTCTGACCTCAGACTTTATCACCAAATCATGATGTTATATGGTCTGAGGTCATCACCTAAGATGTTATCCTCATAAATTCTACCACAAGAGCACAATGAACCCAGAATTGACATGGAAACTGATCTTCTCATTAATAATCTCTTCCTAAGATGTTACATTTACACACTCTCTTGTAACATCATATGTGATACTTCTTTAGATGATCAGAATTCTAGGGATTGGAAAAAGGTTCACCCTCGAGGTTTTCTAGCCTGTAGGTTCTGGGTACAACCTCCTCAATTACTCTGTAAGGGCCATGCTAATTTGGGTGGAGCTTATTCACCTTCTGTAATGTCTTCTTCAGCACCAGGTCCCCTACAACGATGGGCCTTGATTTTACCCTTTGATTGTAGAACTTTGTTGTTTTATGGTGGTAAGCTGCTTACCTGACTTTTGCATCATCCCTTTTCTCTTTAATCAAGTCTAGTTTGAGTCTTCTTTCCTTTCCATTCTTCTCAGTATCGTAGGTCTGAACCCTATGAGTATGGAGTCCTACCTCTGTGGGTATGACGGCCTCTGAGCCATGTGATAACATAAATGGGGTCTCCCCCGTAGGTGTCCTAGCCGTCGTTCTATAGGCCCATAGAACAATATAAACCTCTTCAGTCCATCTTCCCTTAGCCTCTTCCAACCTCTTCTTGATCCCGTCGAGGATTGTTCTGTTGGTGACTTCGGTCTAACCATTTGCCTGAGGTCGACCAGGAAAAGAGAGAAATTGCTTTATCCGAACTATTTCGCAGTATTTTTCTAGGGAAAAATTCTTGAACTGGGTTCCGTTTTCCTAAATGAGGGTATTTGGGAGGCCATGATGTTCTTCCAAATAAATTGGAAGGTCTTCTGCTCTCTAATCGTGATCATCGGCTCTGCCTCTACCCACTTGGAGAAGTAATTAATGGCAACTATCAGAAATTGGTAATTATTTGCGGCCCTTAATAGGGGACCTACTAAGTCAATCCCCCATTCTTCTAATGGCCAAGGGGAAATGTCATAGGACGATGAGGCTGATGGGGGATTGTGGAGAATCTTTGACATTTGTCGCACCTCTTCACGTAAGTTGCAGCATCTTTTGCCAAGGTCGGCCACCAATATCCTTACATGAGAATCCTCTTCACCAAAGGTCTCACTCCTATGGGGCTGGAGCAAGAACCATCATGTACCTCCTGTAGGACTTGGGGAACTTCGGTGGGATGAACACATTTAAGAAGAGGTAATAGGAATCCCTTCCTATACAGGATATCTCCTACTATTGATAACTTTGCAGCTCTTTACCTCAATTTCCTCCTCTCTAACTTTGACTCCGGTAGCACCCCCTCTCTGATGTATCTGATAAGGGGGTCCATCCATGAGTCCCCTAGGTTCAAATTGAGGAAAGGGTTACTGGCCTCTTTTTCTTCTATGGTTGCGCTGGGTACGATCACAACAGGGATCGTCCTTCTGATATCTATCTTCGTTGTGAAAGCTAGCCTTGCTAATGAATCTTCATGACTGTTATTTTGCCTAGGTATTCTCTTCATCTTTACCTCTTCGAAGCCTTGTAGTATCGTTATCACCCTCTTCAGGTATTTGGCCATCCTTTCATCTTTGGCCTCATAAACTCCTAATACTTGATTAATAACCAACCTTGACTCACTATGAAGGAGGAGTCATCTTGTACCAATGGTCCTTGTCAAGGAGAGGCCTGCTATCATGGCCTCGTATTTTGATTCATTGTTTGACGCCTTGAAGTTAAACCTTATGGCATATTCAATGTTTGTACCATCCGGGGCTGAGAGTATCAACCCTGCACAGCTCCCACTTTCGCAAGAGGACCCATCACCAAAGAGGTTCTAGATGTCTATATCTGATGAGAAGCCACCTTCTAACCATATTTCTTATATGAATAGGTATCGGTCTTCTTCATTCTCATCCATTCTGTTCCTGGTCCCCCTGGTTACAACCTCTTTCGAATCTCGAAAGAGGTTCACGTTTGACCCTTCTTTAGCTTCTTGATTATTCTCAACTTTAACCTCTTCCCATGTGAACACTGCGATGAAGTTTGCAAGTTCCTGCCCTTTGATGGCCGTCCTAGGCTGATAGGTAAGGTCATACTCCCCTAGTTCAATGGCCCATGCCATCAATATTCCTGACTTCTTAGGTTTATAGAGGACCTGTCTTAGTGGGGAGTCTGTGAGGACGACCATAGAACGGGCTTGAAAGACGGGCTTCATCTTCCTAGAGGAATGTATCAAAGCGTAGGCTAACTTTTCTATACGAGGGTAATTCTGTTCAAATCCCTGAAGGGCCTTACAATTGAAGTATACGGGCCTTTGAACCCCAACGTCCTCTCAAACAATGGCCGCATTTATAATCAATTTAGAGATCGCTAGATAAACAAATAGCCTCTCTCCCGCTATTGGCCGAGATAAGAGCAAGGGAGACCCAAGGTATGACTTGAGTTGATCAAAAGCCTCATCACACTCTTTGTCCCACTCAAATGTCTTTCTAAGCACCTTAAAGAACGGAGGACACTTGTCGGTCGCTCTGGAAACAAATCTATTGAGCGCAACCACTCTTCGAGTGAGCCTCTGAACGTCCTTGATACTCCTAGGTGTCTTCATGTCAAGCAAAGACTTAATTTTCTCAGGGTTTTCTTCTATTCCTCTTTGATTGATGATGAATCCAAGAAACTTCCCAGCTCCTACTCCGAAGACACACTTTTCTGGGTTGAGTTTCATCCTCTACAGGTCCATGGTATTGAAGGTCTTTTCCAAGTCTACTACGTGAGTGCAGGCCTTTAACCTCTTCGTCAAAATATCTTCTACATACACCTCCATGGTCTTGCCTATTTCGTCTTCAAACATATTATTCACCAGACATTGATATTTTACCCCTGCATTTTTCAATCCAAAAGGCATCACCTTATAGCAATACGTCCCTTTTAGTAATGAAGGCTGTCTTTTCCGAGTCTTCATCATCCATGAAGATCTGATTGTAGCCTGAATACGCGTCCATGTAGCTCATAAGCTCATGTCCTGTAGTTGCATCTACAATCTGGTCGATTCGGGGTAGGGGATAACTGTCTTTTGGGAAAGACTTGTGCAGGTCAGTAAAATCTACGTACATTCTCCACTTTCCATTGGCCTTGGGCACAATGACTGCATTTGATAGCCACTTCGGATATATTACTTCCCTAATGAATTCAGCCTCTTCCAACTTTCGGACCTCTTCCCGGATGACATAATAATTCTCCCTGGAGTATACTCGTCATCTATGTTTGATTGGCTTAGCATCCTTATTCACATTCAGCTTGTGGCATATAACTTCAGGGCTGATGACTGGCATGTCCGCGTGACTCCATGCAAAGACACTCTACCTCTTCCTCAGGAAGTCTACCACCTCTTCCTTGATTTTTGCCTTTAAGGCTTTATCGACCTGGACGGTTTTTTTCGGCTCGTCCTCATTGAGGACGATGGATTCTACCTCTTCCGCGTCCTCTCCTTTCTTCAACTTCGTTTTATCTCTAGGGTCAAGTGTATCAATGTTATAAGTGGTAGTTTCTCTCTTATGAGCCTCTCTCTCTTTAGCTGAGTTGAAGAAGCATTCTCGTGCTATGGTGTGGTCACCTTGCACTTCCCCTAACCTATAGGGGGTCGGGAAGTTTAGCATCTGGTGGACCGTTGACGGCACGAATTCAAACTCCTTAAGGGATACTTTTCCTATGATGAGGTTATAGGCCGAGAAGACATTTTTATCCATAACGAAAAAATTGATCTTCCGAGTTAACCTCATAGGGCACTTAACGCCGATTCGTACGTCCATCTCATACATGCCCAGCGGATGGACCTTTTCACCGCTAAACCCCATTAACGGATGATGATAGGGTACTAACCTAGCTCTGATCAGACCTAGGATTTTGAAGTAGGGCCAGGACATCACATCTGCTGAACTTATTCCATTTACAAGGATTCTTTGTACCTCACATCCATGAACTCTTGTCGTGATCACCAAAGGGTCATCATGTAGAGCTAGGAGGCCTTTGAAGTCGAGTCGAGAGAACCCAACTATGAGAGTGTCCATGTCTACCTTCTTTCTCTTTTGCATAGTTTCAGAAGACGTCAGGTTTACCACTTCAAGTTTGTCCACTGATTTGGCCTTTCCAACATGAGCTTTTCTGTCAGCAACCTCAGATCCACCCCCCGTAAGTCCTCCGCATATGGTGATAATGCCAAAGGAGATCATACCAACCCTCTTCGCCGGGGTGTTATCATCTTTTAGTGGGAGGTTCAGATCGTCCTCTTCATCGTCATATGTGATATTGTCTCTTCTTGCTGTGGTGTCCTCACGACATTTGTCGTGTCTCTGCTTTTTGGGGTCTTCCCTTCCCCTTTTGGGAGTTTTACCATCAATATATTTCCTCAACTTTCCTGACTTTAACATCTTCTCGATCTCATCCTTCAAGGTGAAGCACTTATCTGTTATATGGCCATGGTCTTGGTGGAATTCACACGATAAGTTCTGGTTCCTCTTACGTAGAGGAGCCTTCAACTTCTATGGCCATCTTAGGGATCAGTAATTCTTGATCTCATTGAGGATGTGTTCATAGCTAACCATAAGAGGGGTATAACGCGCAAACTTATCATCAGCTGACCTCTTCTTTCCATCCTTCTTTCTTTGGAACTTTCTTCTGCCACCACCGTTCTCGTCCTCATACTTGGCGTCCATGGCTTCTTCAGCGTTCATGACCTTCCCCGCAGTTGCCAATAGCTCCGCCATGGACTTTGGAGGGTCTTTCATAATTTTCCACAACAACTTTCCCTTCTGAAGACCTCATATGAGGGCGGTCATGGAAATATTCTCTTCGTAATCTTCAACCTCAAGGTTTTCTTTATTGAACCTGGTAAGGTAGTCTCTTAGGCTCCCATTCTTGCTTTATTTGATATACAACAGATGGGTGGTCTTCTTTTGAGGTCTTACCCCAAAGCAGAAATTATGAATGAACCGTTCAGCCAAGCCCTTAAAGTTCTCAATTAAATTCTTCAGAAGAGAAGTAAACCAGATATGAGTTGCTCCTGTCAAAGTCCCAGATAAGGCACGACACTTCATCTCATCTGGTATCGAATAGATGTCCATCGCCGACTGATACATCTTAATGTGATATACAGGGTTTGTGCTACCGTCATACTTGGGAGTCACTGTAGGTGGCTTGAACTTAGCTGGGGTAGGGAAGCTTACTATCTTAGCCACGAACGGGGAGCCCTTTGAGAAACCTCTTTGCAGTGGACCGCGACTTTTGATGAGGTCTCCTATCTTGTCCTCAATACATTGGATGAATTCATTCCATGGATTCAGTGGTGTGGTTTTCATCTAGACCATGGCCACACCACTTAGAAATGCTTCGCACTAAAAGATGAAATCGAAAGTCTTGTGATGCAGGGAATGCTTAAAAATACCTAAAGAATACATGAGGGATTCAACAACTCTCAGAACGATTGCGTACAATTAATTGACAGCCCACATGCCTCATATCTACCTTAGTTTCCACTCTATTTCTCTCTGTTATCTTTTAAAAAGTCCATTTAGATGTTTTCTTCAGACTTTGTATTTTTCTAACAAGTTCTTGAATACATGAATATACGAAATAGGGATTATTTGACCATATCTTATTTCTTTTGTTTTCATTATCTATTATCTCATAAAAGGCTTTCGGCTTAAATGATTTCGAATGAAGGAGAAATATTATCTTGGGAATAACTATCTTAGTGGGCTCACAACACCCCTCATGGAACTTATTCATATGAAGACATATGATATTTAAAATCACAAAGATGACTCTCGGGATGATTTGATGAGCCACAGGGGCTTACAATGCCCGTTCTAAGTTGTCACCATGCATTATTTATCTATGAGGGCTTGAATGCCCGTTCTAAGCTATCGTTATGCGTCATTTTTGCATGGCGACATACAATGCACGTTATAAGCTTTTGGTATGCGTCAATTTTCCACGAGGGATTACAATGCCCGTTCTAAGCTGTCAACATGCATCATTTAGCTACAGGGGCTTACAATGACTATTATACTCTTCCAGATTATCCTTTTTATCCACAGGGGATTGTAATGCGCGTTATTTTCTATCTAAATGCTTCATTAGGATAGGTATAGCTTGTTACATATCCACTTATATCTTGGGGATGCTTTATAATACCTAGGCTAGGGAGCCATGATAATAACTCATTTAAAGAGACTAAAAGAAGTTCTGGAAGAAGTTTCATCCAATTAAAGCGACGAAAAGATGCATCGAAAATGGGCTCATCAACCACATTAAGGCTACTAGAGATAAGATGCCACAATCCAACATAAAATAGGGGTGCAACTAGTACGGTATGGTCGATAACGACCCCTTAACAATACCAAAACCACATTATATATGGTAAAATCGTATCGTACCAATTTACCGACTGGTACATCAAAACCAAAACCAAAACCAAAACCAAACCGACCGGTTTTTTCGGGTTTTTTTGGTTTCGATAATTTCGGTTTCAATTCGGTTTTTTCTCGATAAATACCAGAATTTCAAATTGGTTTATGCATTCGGTAAATCTGGTATATATTTCGATATACCCATTTCTAGCTGTTATAATTTCCAGCATTTCTAGCTATTACAATTTCTAGCATTTCTAGTTGTTTGGAACAATTAGAAACATACACAAATAGGTAAAATTTCTAGCATTTGTAGCATTTGGAACAATAGATTTAAACAGATACGAGACCAAACTAACCGGTTTGATTTTCTTGGCACCGAAGGAGAGTGAGACGAGACCAAAATGACCGGTTTACCTCCGTCAGAGACGGATGAGAGTGAGACGAGATCAAACTGACTGGTTTGCCTCTATCGAAGCCGGAGTAGAGTGTGATGAGATGAGGGAGCTGGTGTTTGAGGAGAGTGAGCCAAGATGATGAGCCTAAAAAAATGAGGGAGTCGTTACCTCAAAAAATGTTCGTCGGAAAGTCAAAATCATCCACACCTCCAACACCAGAAAAAAAACCTTCGCCGAAAAAGCCAACTCGTCAAAAAAAAAATCACCGAAAAACATGGAGGGAACTCAGATCCGAATACAGCTGGTGCCGAAAAAATTATCACCGAAAATCCGATCTCAAAACGAAGTAACCACACCAAATCGAAAGCCAAATCTCAAAACAAAAAAATGGTGTTCTCAAATAAAAGTCCCCAAAAAATTATTTCTCAAAATCAACCCATGGTTGAGGAAGAAAAATAAACAAGAGAGAGAGAGCTCAAACAAAAATGACGGCCACACTTTTTGAGAGAGAAAGAGGTAAAAAATGAAATGGAAACCCTAAAAAAAGATCTTTACACAAACAAAAATATAAATCCCAAATGAAATAAGGGCAAAACGAAAATATAGCCAACAAAACAAACGACACTTTTTATTTTAACAAAATGCTGCCTAATTCATTTTGTGTTAAATGTTTGATTAATTAAACAAAATATATGTTTAATTAACATGATTATTTAACACTGAAACCAAATACTCAAATAAATAAATTTAAATTCAAAGAGAATATAAAAACTCACTCATGAGAAATAAAATAAATAGAAGTAGTATGATACCCAAAATAATTTGACACTGCACAAAAAGTTTGGTACGGTATTTCGGTATGGTAATTCTGGTACGATATCGGTACGATAAATTCGGTAAATCGATTTTTTGTATATAAAAACCAAAACCAATCAAATTTTTGACGGTATTTTCGGTTTTGGTAAAATCATTTTTCGGTATTTCATAATATGAAACCAAAACCATTTTTTTCCAGACCAAAACGGTACGGTACGGTAAAAACCCGTACCGGTTGCACCCCTAACATAAAGTCAATATCAACTAAGATGTTATGATAGGCATGCAACCCAGTCACCTCCCAAAAAACTGCCAATGGTACCAAGACTTGGAAGATTCATAAGTGGATAAAAATATGCCAAAGAAATAGGAGACTTTAGTCGCATCCCCAAAGTCCATTTTCATTTTGCATCATGACTTGGGGGCTTATTTTGGGAAATGAAAAATCATGAGAAAAGCAAAGGAAAAAACAAATTGCCGCAAACCTAATTCAAGATTCCTTCTAATGAGAAGTTGTCGTTGCCCCATAGTTAAAGGTTCCATTATTTTGCTTTGAAATAGTCAAGAGCATTCAAGTAGTCAAAGCAAAGTAAAGCATTCAAACATTCAAGTGTTCAACAGGCAGCGATAAGAGAAGAATGCGAACAAAAATTAAAATTATTGATTCTGGAGAAAAAGGGCGCTACCCTCTCTAAGAAAAGTTAGAAGATTGGATGCAACCATGTATGGAGTTTAATTAAGGAATTATTTCATTATAACACAAAAATGATCAAGAGATTAAAAAACTACGTTGCTCCATCATCATCCTCATCATTCAAGGTCCAGGCAATAGATGGAAGCAGCGTCTGCGATAGGTGGTGATGAAACTGAGACTGCTACAGATAGTGAAATGCATCTGCAACCCTTCTCTCCTCCACTCATGCATTATGCTCATCATTTCCCAACTTTCGAGACATGATGAGTTCCTTAGAATAGGGAAATTCTTGGACACTCTGTGCCTGAGCTCTTGAAAGACGTGGGATATTCTTTTTTATTTATCAAATGGAAATCCTTGGATTTCTTTTATATAACCACGTCATCGTCTACAACTTGAGTTAAAGCTGCGGCATGAGACTATCCATTTACTTCACAACTGTGGCATGCTCACTTTCATTTTGTTGGAGCACAAAGGTGCTTCTTTTCTCTAGTTGGTCATATTTTTGTTGAATTATTTTAGTTGGATCTCGAAGTTCAAGGCCTGTTTGGCATCCTCAGCATCCTTAGCTTTAGAGGCTTGAAGAGATGATTCAACCTTGGTAAAGTTCTTTTGGATTGAATCCTTTGCCTTGATGGTAGCCTCCAAATCCATCTATGCAGCTTTAAGTGTCACAGCAAAATATTGTTTGCGTGCCTCAACCGATGAAGTCCTGGAATTTTACAAGTTAGCCACATGAACTCTCTCTGCGACCTCCTTCATCTTATATAGGCCTTTGTACTTCAGCCTCTAGGACATGACAACATCCATGTCCTGCAAAAAAATTGTAAATGTTAGAAAAAAATACTGCATAAAAATGAAGTGAGATAAAGAAACAATCGTTACTCATAGTAGGCTATGGAGGGAATACTCCTCCAAGTGTTCATGGTCTTTATCCACAAGGCGGTCCAAGTCAATGTTGTAGGGTACCCTCCGCATCCTATAAACAAACCTGGAGGTTGTATCCCAGGAAGACTAAGGGTTTAAAGTCCTAAACTAAGGATGCAAATGACCACCAGGACCAACATTTTGGCGACTTTGGAAGGTGTCAAGTTGGCATTCATAGCCATGATAGTTTGTAATGGGGGGAGTTGGAAGAAGTAACATGTGAAGGGACGCGTCTATCTTGGAGTTTAGAATCAGATGGTAACAAGCCTTCCTCATTCAAATGATTGCCAACGTCATCATCAAATGGGACCTCTGGCCTTTTATTGCCTGTGGTATCATCAACTCACACATTGGTCTGAGCTGCAGTGTCTGTCTGACCCACTTTGTGGGGCACAATAGGACCACTAGTATGTGCAACAATTTTATCTACCACAACTTGTTTCCTCTTTTGGGTTCTTTTCCTCTTATTGCCTTTTTGGTAGTGTTGTTGAGGATAATAGCATCCTCATCCATTTATGCTAGCTGGGAGGCCAAGAGTTCTTTATCTACCTCCTCTCCTGTAAAATAACAAAGGATTATATAATATTACCTTCTGAAGAAAATTTAAGGTGAAGTATAAATTTTTACCTTCAACAACCATTCTTTTTAATAATTGTTTATTAGGGAAGTAGGCCGTCTCAAAGATAGATACGAAAGTGACCAAATTGCTGAAGTTGTTTTACTCACCGCTAAAGGCTGCAGCCTTTTCAACTCTTCTCTCTTGCCAGCTGTTAAGGAGTAGATTATCAAGGGCTTCATAAATGTCAATATCAGTATATTGCGCAACACATATCAAAGGGAGGCAAAGAAATAAGCTATAGGAAAAGTTTTTCAGCATAGTGTGAAGGTTGTGGCATGTACTCACCTAGCTTGGAGGGTTGTCCCCACTTCTGTGGCATTCTATGTGTTTTCTCTCTCTCAGACTCTTATGGATGGATTTCCCATCTCTCTCCACAAATGTAGAAATATTTTCCCTTCGATTTCTTTACACTGGAAGGCCTTCCAATATACAGAACCTCATCGTTATTTTGAAAGGAAAAATAATAATACCATGTAAATTTAATGGAGTTATCCATTGGGCGGTAGAAATGGAAGAACTCCGCGGGAGTAATATCTCTATTGAACTTTTCTTTCCAAAGTAACAACGAGGCAAGAATTGTTCTCGTTCCGTTTGGATGCAATTGGGATGGGTCGAACTTCATAGAACTAAAAGTCCTCCTAATGGGGACATGTATAGGAAACCAAAACCCATCAACGAAAGCATGAAGAGGGAAGCAAATCCTATCATTAGGGACTACAGAAGACGACCTATCCTCTATGAAAGGGGTTGAACAAATTACCTCATTAGGAAATTCAAATGCCGCGACCACTTGATTGAACAACTCCTCAGTCATTATGCAACAAACGTTCAAGGCTACGGGAGCTCTTCCAACTCTGTTAGATGGGCTAACTGGTGCATCTCTTTCCTCAGAAGTCCCAATTGGTGCATCTCCGGCTCAACATGGTGATTATTGGAATTGGTATCTTCCTCCACAGTCGCAGCCTCAGTAGTTTCCCTATAGGTAGTAAAGTCTGCGAAATTAGAGTCAAGAATGACACAATTGGGGCAGTCCTCAAGCAACCAGGCCTCCATAGTCTTTAAAGGCCTAACGGAAGTAATTTCAGGAGGAGAAACATCAAAGTGATTTTTCCAGAAGTCTTCTAGAAACTCTTAGGGGTTCTAACTCATAGGGCCGTAGCAGATCCTAAAAAGCAGAAAGTCTTCGCTGTTAGGGTGCCACATCCACTATAGTCAGAAAAGCCTCAAATAGAGGCCATGGTATGTGTGGGGGTGTGTATATATACAAGTACAAAAGTTTGAAAGTTCAAATGACACTCAAAGGTTGCAACCAACTGCTCTAAGTTTCAACCCCAGCCTAAAGTCTACAACTAGGTGGAATTAAAACTACCAAGTGAAAAACATAGGCTATTAATCAAGTATCACCCCAAGCTATAGGTTGCGTCCAAATAACTTCATTGGGAAGAGAAATAATATCCAGTAAAATTCTACATGTCGTAGCCTTTTGATTCAAGAATGAAGGGTTGTAACCAATCAGTTCAAAACCAAACACTGTAGTAAGCGGACCTATCATTCCAAGTATTGACACATTATCACAACAAAGTAGCACAAGTCGTACTACGAGCCACAGACAGATTCACATACATGTAAATATTGGAATTTATCAAGCCTAAAGATTGAAAACCTAGAATTCAAAGATTCAGACCAAGAACACGAAGAATATCAAGAACAAAGGCATTAAATGGTATGGTTTAACCTACGAAAGCCAAGTTTCTAACCACTACAGAAACACAAAATCCTAAAAACCCAAATCTAAATCAACAAACTTGGTGAAAAACCTAGCTTCTACAAAAACCCATGAAAATCAAATTCCATAAAAGAGTAGATTGTTTAACTTAAATCCTATCCAAATAACTAAACATTTGGTCCGAGAAGAAAGGGATTTCATGGATTCACATAGGTTGTTTTTTATGGATTTGTGTAATACATGGATTCAGATAAGTTGTTTATTACGGATTCAAAAAATTCATTGATCATAGGTTCAAGCGTGAGAATCACAAACACTTAACTAAACATGAATGCTATAAAACATGAAAGACAAATCAAGAGTTGGTTTGAAAGTGACCTTAAAATTAGGAGATGATGGTTGCTCAGCCTCAGACTGTCGGAAATCGCCGCCAAAAGCTCACAAGAAAGCTCAGATAAAGAAAAGGGCAGTGATTCGCTCTAAAGGGTTTGGAAAAATTAATGAAGGCCACGGCTAAACCCATTTATATAAGAGGGCATGGGAAGACGAAACATAAATTTGAAAGAATCTTCACTATAGAGATTACACACTGCGACAACCCTGGTATCACATTAAGCCATAGCACCAAATCACCCCCTGGCACTATGGATTGGGGGCTTATTGATTTAACCAATATGGTCCCATTATCGGGGATAGTACTTGCAGAAGAGCTAGGGTGTTGCGGCCTTATGCCTATCTAGTTTCCCATTTACAGGCCACTTCCTTGCACAAGACTTACCGCGGAACCTACAGGATTGGCATAAGGCCAATTTAGTCCATAACACCATAGACTAGTTACTGCCTAGGGTCAAACATGCTGCAATCCTTGCTCACATAGTTGCTGCCCTATCAAAGGGATAACTCTTCACACTTGTTCATATGTCACATTCTCAGGGCACGTGACACATATTACATACCTCCTATAAATAATGGTTCACACCTCACGATAGGGGATTTGAGATCCAACCTCGATCCAGCTTGGGGGCTACTCACCTACCTCGTAGTCATCTGCCCAACTTGCCCAGAATCACTACAATCATGTATTCTCCTCTCTTAAATGTATTGTACGCTATTGATGGATATGTAAACTCATACTACATTGTGTATATAATGAGAGTGGGGCAGCAAAGTGGATGTCGGCTCATTTTAATAGCTGAACCACTCTATGCCTTTTATTTTGTCTCTTTTTACTTTCTTTATATTTATTCTATACTTGAAGTGATGGTATGAGAACAACATGTGTTGGATTTATCTTATCAACACATCACACAACCCATTTCTTGATATGTTCCATTTTAAAAATATTTTTACCAAAATCTTTCAATAACTGCATACTTTAACTAGCTCCACACTGCCGAGTATGTTACCGTATGCTCTTATCAGTGATTTTGGCTCTTTCACCCTGGGCTTCAACCCCTCAATAATTATCTCAATGTCATATGAGTCCTTATGAATTTTTTTTATCATTTCAAAAATGTCCACATCATTCCACTTTTTCTTTTTCTCGACAAAATCCAAAATTCGAGGATCCACCCCAACTTGTGTTACACATTGAAATCATCATTTCTTTCTCTTTTTACTCTAACATTTATTTTATCCCAAAATAATGTTCATTTAGGACACTTTGAGATCATCATTTCTTTTTCTGTTTTTTACCATTTTACTAATTTGTTTCCAAACTCGTCATTTCCACCTTGTTTATTAGTCTTATTTCCCAAAATTCCATTAACTTACCCACACCAACTGCCTAAGTATTTTTAACACCTTAACACTTTTTTTGATATTTTTGAATAACATTCTTCATAAGTTGGAAACATCTTTCTTTCATTACTTTCTTTCTCTGAGAAATCTTTAGGCATTTAAACACTACTTTATAGGAAAAAAAACTTTTCTCTTCATTAATACTTGTAGTTTTAAACCATACATAAACTTATCACCTTCGTGACACCTCTTTCACAGATTTCGAGGCTTGAAATATCAAATTTTTTTATTTCATGTTTAAACCCAATAAAACCCTGATTAAACTTGTTAATATACTCATTATCAGATACTACAAGTTTATATGCACGAGAAGATGGAGTTTTAGTCCAAATATCCTATCAATGGGTCTAACATGTGATTTAATCTAGAAATTTCATAATGTTTATAGAAACATACTTTTCAAGAAAAAAGACAATTTTTTTTATTCAAAACATAAATAAAATGTCCATTTATACCAAAAATCATCTAAAGAAAAATTTGAAACATTATTTCATAAATTACTCTTAACAATGTAACATTCTTTCAAAATTTTTATTTCATAAAAATGTTATATACCAATTTTTCTTGAAACACATCATTTTACTCAAAATCATCTAAACCCATTTGCAAACCCATTCTCACAAATCTTACGAAATATCATTCTTATACCATAATGCATCCTACTCTTACAATTCTAGCTACAAGGCTACCAAGGTGAAAAATAGAGTCTTAAACTAAAAGTAGAGTTTTTCCCACCTCAAATGGAGCTCCCTAAATTCTGGATGAAGAAGATGGTGATAGACCCCCCCACCTCCTAAGGTTCATTCAATGAGGTTTCCTTGATCCACAAGAATGCTCCATAAATTCTCCAAGTAAACCCCCCTTCAAACTCCACAAAGTTGTACTCTTTCTCTTCTACAACCCCCCAAACAGCATCTCCATACATCTTTTATCTTTCTTAACAAATGGTGTAGATGGGTTTTGTAGGATTAAATACAGTGGAATGTGATTTAAATATGGTAGTTTGTGGTGGAAAGGTGGTGGTTCTTGGCTTTTGATGGTGGTTGGGCTAATAGGAGCTCTAGAGAGTTTTGAGAGAGAAGGGAAATTTGATCACATCAGCCCCAAATGGCCTTAGTCTCTCCTAAATACACCAAAACCCATCCCTAAAAAAATCCCCAAAATGCCTAGAGCTCCATCACAAAATGATCTACTCCATCGAGAGCATGAAATATCAAACCTTCCAATGGTCAACATTTTGACATCAATTTCCAAATTTAAAATTTTCAATGTCGGATCACGTCGTTCGAATGAGAATGAGACCTCGTTGGGATGAGATTTTGATCTCATTCAATCATCTATTGAACAAACTTCTAACTAGGTAGAGAAGTCTTACACAGGGTCATCTCATTGGATCCTTAGTAGAACCAAACTTCAAACGACATTAGATTTTTGTTTGAACCACTTGATTATCGTTCGAACGAAAGAAGAATCTAATTTAAAATTAAAGTTCATGTGATCTAGCATCTAATTTAAATCTAAAATTTCTCCCACAAACATCCAACAATTACTGTCAAAGGACAAAGAATAATCAATTATAGAGATGATATCCGGTACTAATGATTCAAATCTCAAGGTTTTATTGATTACATTTTACACGGGGAAAAATAATTAAATATTGGGCATGGATATTACATTCTTCTTATCACTTAGATGGATGTCTTAGGATAAAAAGATAAAACAGGGTAAATTGGTTTTCCAGAACAAAGGGTTATATTCAGTGCTAAGTTTAATTAGGTTAACTATGTTTACAATTTCACTCTTTAAAAATTCAAAAAATGTAGAAACTTGTCTACAAGCACACACACTTGGGGAACATATATATATATTCCAAAATACGGGTTAAAGTGCTTTGGTTTGACCTAGGTGAGAGTTTTTAGTTGATGTATCTCTTATGTGTCAGATTTACTATACACGAGACTTGACTTCGAAAAAAAGAAAAAAAAAGAAAAAAAATCCAAAAATCACAAAACTTTAATTGAGTGATATTAGTTATGTTATTAATAAAGCCAAAATTTTAAAAAAAAGTTATAATGTAGAAAAATTATGAAAAATCGTGGAAATCATCTGGGCATAGATGCATTTACGAATTTTTTTAACATATTATACAAAAATGGCCACAAATCCCTCTAGAAGACTCAAAATGATACATTGTTAGTGGCATTAGAAAGATAATTCTTGTGATTTCAAAAATTTAAGGTCGATCATTTAGTTCTTTAAAATTACTACAGTCTGATCTATGAAGTTAGCCCACATGTAATTTTTTAACAATCTAACCATACTGTACTAAAATATATATATCTCTTGAAACGTAAATTCGATTGGGGTGAGCAAAGTTGGGTGATAGACAAAACTTACTTATCTATACTTTACCCAAATCCAATACTATAATTAAGTTTAGTTTTGTATAGGTGATGTTTTTTAATTTTGGAAAAAGTGTTCTCCGAACAAAAATTTGATGCTAGTCTTGTTTTATTAATCGATTGCTTGGCATTATTCTTTATTGGTAAGTTACAATTAAAAATAATGTTAAAACACGAATAGAGTGTGTATATATATGTTAATTGATTTTTATAATATGATTATGTGTAAATGATTGGGATTAGTGTATAATGTTAGATAAATTCCTGGAAAATGTGATATAAATTATAAAATTGTATCTATCCTCCATTCTTGGAATATTAAAATCTGTAAAGTGATATGGAAAGATAAGTACTAGGACGAAAGAGACCGATTGGACAATGAGAAACCAAGAACATGGAATTTTAGACCCCATAGTGGGATTTATGAAAGGTCTTTAAGGCCTAGAAAGATAATGATATTGTGTATGAATATTTGCTTGTTTTCAAATCATGCACATCTGATAGTGCACTGTGTGTGCAAGTACTTTCATTAGGAAAATTGTCTAATGTAGATTATGTTTAACATTTTAGGTTATTGATGTTCATTGCCAGTATCATGTTGGAAGGGAGAAGTAGAGATGATGGGAGACTATAGAGTCATTTTTTAGGATTTTAATTTTGTTTCGTTGCATCCAAGTATTAATGATTCATAAGCACTTAATCTGAGGCATTTCCTAGTAGACTTCGTACTCTATTTTTTATATGATATTAATGCATAAGTTAATGCATTGTGGGGTTAATTATTGTTTAATCACATTCACTAGGTTATTATACATTAGTGAATATTGTAATTCACATCTCGATTCTTCACAAGTATTTTAAGGACCCGAGCTCAGTATTAGAGGAACAACCAATTGAGATACATGAAGACTTGTCTTACATTGAACAACCAATAGATATCCTAACGAGGAAATATGAATTGTTATGTAACAATATGATTCCATGAATAAAAGTGTTGTGGCATGATCAATCAATCGAGGAGGTTCTTGGGAGATGGATGAGGAGACGAAAAGGGATTATCCACACTCTTTTGTTAAGTGTTTATAATTTTAGTGACGAAATTCTCTAACTGGGGGAGATCGGGACATATCGTCCCGCTGTAGTGAATTTTAAATATTTTTTAACATCGTTCAATAATTGAAAAAAGTTATGTTAATTGGCAACATTATAATTTAATTTATATTCTTATGAACTTTAGATTATAATGTTAAAAGATCCATTTGTAATTACCTAAAGAGACATCACGTGGTAGATGTCTAATTTGTGAAACATGGGTGGTTAAATAGTGAAATTGGAGTTTAATTTGTAATTTTATACGAATTGGTGGAGAAAACCATATTATTTCATGTAAATGTTGAGAGGGGGGAGAGTGGAATAAAGGGGAAAAGGAAGTAGAAGAAGGAAAACATAGAAGAGGTGTGTCAAAAACATATTTGACAAACTCCAAAAGTTATGAAACTTCAGCTGGAAGATATTAGTTATGTTATTAACAAAATATAAAACTTTCAAAGAAAGTTACAATGTTGAAAAATTATAAAAAATCAAGGAAGTTTTTTGGGCAATAGAGGCATGTACAAAACGTATTTGACATCTACAAACCTGGCCATAAATCCCTTTAATTATTATATATTTTCAAAAATGCAAGTTTAAGCATTTAGTTATTTTTAAATTAATAATGTTTAATATATAAAGATAGCCCATGTGTATTTTCTATACAGTCGGACCATAATGTACTAGAATATAAATATCTCCTAAATCGTAAATCTGATTATGGTGATTAAAGATAGGTTAGAAACTGAACTCAGTAATCTATATTTTCCCTAAGGGCTATGTTGATACAAAAATTTACTCAGCTACGTAGACCAGTCAAAATTAGACATCTGATATCCCCTGTGGCAATAATCTTAGTCAACAATGAATAACTGCCGACCAAGGTCTGGAATGCCTACCAATCGCAGGAAGACCAACCGACAATGTCAACAAAGCTCCAACAATCATATAATTATGAACAATATGTACATATGTAAATACTTAATTTATAAGAGCATTCCATCGTTTAACATTCTGACTCTTGATCCCTTAGAGGACTATAAATAGACTGTAATCCTTACAACAAAAGGGACCGGAATACAATCCAACAAGAAATACAAGATAGTGGACGTAGGCTATTACTTTCATCCGAATAACTTTAAAAATCTTACTTGTCTCTTTTATTTACTTATTTATTTGTGATCGAATAATTAGATTCATTCTAGTTTTTTGCATGAACAGATTGGCACTGTTTGTGGGAACATGTTTCTAAGCATTTTCATTCATCTATTTACCAAACATGACTGATATTCTCGAGTTAAGTTCCAGGAATGATGATATCTTACTTGTTTCTTCTACTCCAACAACTCAAAATGATTTGACTGGAATCTTGCCTAGTCTCTCTAGAGGAAAATAGGCTATTCAATATACCACGAGTTAGTTAGCGCAAACCCTGCAAGCTAGTCCATCTTCCTTATCTAATCGTGGAAATATGCCACCAACGCCTCCAAGAAGAAGTATACATAGCCAATCTGGAACTACTAGAGATACTTACTATCTTCCAGGAGCAAGTTCATAGATCAGAACATTGGAGCCCTATGACGATCAGTCTTTTACTCCTGAAAGATTGAGTGCCTGAGAAAGGCGAAGTCAACCATCTCCCTTTGATCATCTGGGACCATGGGTAATAGAAATGTTCTTAGGGCATAGTAAAAAATACTTGACAATGAACTGATCAATTTGAAGGCTCGACCCAATTTAGATCATATGCCCGATAAACTGCTCATATCGAGCAACATTCACAGGAGGCGAGCTTAGCACAAACAACTGGTCGGAATGAAAAAGATACAACACACATATCTAACACTGGTAAAAATTCATGAAAGGGTTCCATCTAGTGATTGGAAGATAGATTGTGAGAAATGGCTAAGGACAAGAACCCATTGCAAAGAAGCTTTGTGAAGGGATGTCCTTTTATACAGGCTATTATGGATTTTCCCACACCTTAAAATTTTAAAGATCCCATAGTTATTCCCAAATATTATGGGAAAAGTGATCCCATCCTTCATATAGAGAAGTATCAAGCAGAAGCTGATATATACGCCCCTATGAAATGAGATGCAGGGCATTCTCAGGGATAATTACAGGACATGCTCAGATATGGTATAACAGTCTTCCTTATGGGGAAATTTCTAGTTTCCATCAGCTTACCTAGCTATTCATTAATAACTTTTATTTTGGAGATAAACCAGTGAAACGAGTAGCTAATTTGCTCAGTGTAAGGCAATAGGTAGGAGAGTGTACCCGAGATTACATTACTCGTTTAAATAATGAGAAGTTAAAAGTCGTTGAATATGAGGAAAAAATAGTCATTATTACCCTTATGAGTGGGTTGCTCCCCGATAAGCTCTACTACACACTTGATAAATATCCTCTAAAGACGATGACAGAGTTGATGGAAAAGGCAACCGAAATCATGAATGCCATTGAGGCAATGGCAGCCACGCAAAAATCAAATTTAATGGCTGAAGGTAAATTTTTTAAAATGGAGAACAAAGATCCTTAGGACCACAGGGAGTTAAAGAAAAAAGGGAATATAAATCGGCTCAAAAGGTACAATAATTATACTCCTTTAGCAATGGGCATTCACGATGTTTTGGAGGAGATAAAGAACAACAAGGATGTACGTTGGCATGAAAAGCTACAAACACCTTCTACCAAGAGGGAAATGTCCAAATACTATGAACTTCACAGGGATCATGAACATATGACATATCGATGTGTTGCTCTTTAGAAGGAAATTGATGCACTCATTCGAAGAGGAAAGATAAACAAGTTTGTTAATATCTCATAAAGAAGATCAAGAGGATGATCCCAACCTACCCAAGAAGCCTAGATAACCTAAATGCGAGGTATACACACTCAGTTTTGAAACTTTTGATTATCAAATGAGTACAGGTTGAGATGCAGGAGGTGGGAATTATACTGCTGAAAGGAAAGCTTACTTCAATGAGGCTCAAGCTTGTTCATATATCAAAAGGATTAACCTAACTGAAGAACATCAACCAAGGAAGGTTAACAAAGATAAGTTGGTAATTGGTTTTTCTAAAAATGACCTCTCAGGGGTGCTATACCCCCATGATGATCCTTTAGTAATGAAAGTAAGAAGGGAGGATATAATTATTTCTAGAGTGTTTATTGATAACAACAGGTCGACGGATATCATGTTTTACCCACAGTCTAAACCTGAACCTCGGCCAATTGGAACCTTATCATAGGCCTCTAATAGTTTATTTTGGAAAAAGGGTATTTCCTCTAAGGGCAATCAAATTATCGATGTTTATCAGGACATGGACAACAAGTTGGACAAAAAAGATACGTTTCTTTATAATGGAAAAAAATGTTCATTTTGCCTACAATATGAAAATGGGAAGAGTATGATTTAAGAAATTCAAACTTATGCCATCTACAATCCATCAGTGTTTGAAGTTCCCAACCAACTTTGGGGTAGGTACGGTAAAAGGTAACCAAAAAGTAGCTCGAGAATGATACTACTCAGTTGCAAAATAAGAAAATTTGGAAGAAATAAAGAGAAACACCACCACTTACCAAGTGGACACTTCTGAACCTGGCAGTGAATCAAAAGTTGAAACCTTAGATCCAGGAGAAGAAACAAAACTGGTGAAAGCCCAAATAGTGGAAGCAATGGAGAGCATCGTGTTAGATGATGATAAGCCAGAGTAGACTACTCAAATAGGAACAAAACTTGAACCTGTTCTGAAATAGTAACTAGTGGCATTCCCAGGCCAAAAAAAGAAAATGTTTTCATAGAGTCACAAAGACATACCTGGGATTAATCCTAACTTTATCTTCTATGAGCTCAACATCAGTAAAGATGCCAAGCCTGTGAAGCAAAGTCATAGGGGTGTTCAGCTCCTATAAAAACCAAGTTATTTAGGAAGAAGTTGAGAATCTTTAGAAAGCTTCATTCATTAATGATGTAAAGTACCCAAACTAGTTGTCCAACGTTGTTGTGGTTAAGAAAAAAAATAACATGTGGAGAATGTGTGTGGATTTCAGGGACTTAAATAAGGCATGCCCAAAGGATAACATCCTTTTACCACGAATTGATAAACTCGTTGATGCTACGTCAGGTAGTGAGCTATTAATCTTCATGGATGCATACTCTGGTTATAACCAGATTAAAATGAATCCTGAAAATAAGGAAATCACTTCTTTTATTAATCCCCAAGGAACTTATTGTAATAATGTTATGCCGTTTGTTTTGAAAAATACAGGTGCTACTTATCATAGGTTGGTGAATAATGTCTTTGAGGAGAAAATAGTCAAGAATATGTAGGTATACGTAGATGACATGCTGATAAAGAGAAAAAAAAGCATCTAACGACATTGTAGACCTCAGCCAAACCTTTGATGAACTGGAGAAGCACCAAATGAATTTAAATCCAACCAAGTGAATTTTGGGGGTACAAGAAGGCATGTTCATCGGGTATATAGTAAACCCGAAGGGAATTAAATCAAACCCAGATAAAATCAAGGGGTTAATTAAAATGCAGTCCCCTACCTGCAAAAAGGACATACAAAGGCTAACTGGGTGTGAAGAAGTTTTGAATTGATGTGTGTCCCGAGCTACTGACAGGTGCCGGCCATTCTTTAACGTGCTTTGAAAGAGCTTTGAATGGAAAGACGAATTTAAAAAGGCTTTTATGGAATTGAACAAGTTCTTGGGATCACCCTCACTGCTCTCCCGACCAATTTTGGGAGATAAATTGTACTCATTTCACTCTCCGCTACAACGAGAATCACTTTTGATTTCTTTTCCTCTAGATACTAAGATGTTTCAGTTCTCCAGGTTGTCTCTTGCCTACCTATGGACTCATCATCAATTTAAAAGGTTAACCTATTCAGGAATATCTATATCTATGCTTATTTTCAACTCCCCCATGAATTTTTTCGTTTACTATGCCCTTCCTTAGTTGGCGGTGTCTGAGTTAGCTATAAGTTCTGCCTTGATCCGAGAAGAAAATGGAGTTCAAGAACGAGTCTATTACACTAGCAAGGCCTTTTGAGGAGCAAAAATTAGATATCTATGCCTGAAAAAGTTAGTGTTCGCATTGATTGAGGCTTCTAGACAAATGAAACCCTATTTCCAAGACCATACAATTATGGTGTACACTGATGTGCCTCTTAGGAAGGCCCTGAACTAGCAGGAGAAGTTTAAGAGACTGATGCAATGGGCAGTAGAGTTGGGGTGTATGATATTATGTATAAACCAAGGTCTTCCTTAAAAGAACAGGCTGTGGCAGATTTCATTACTGAATTCACTTATTCAGAGGTTCCCAAGCAATATGAAATTTAGGTAAAGCAAGATAAAGAAAGGGATAGTCTAACTAGGTCTATTACCGAGCAACCCACAGTAGGGAGAGGAGCAGGAGGAATCATTGTTGACCTACCAAAATCTTCCACTAGAGTGCAAGAGATGTCAAAGAAGTATAAGGAAGTGAGGAGGCAAACATTCCATGGTGGGATTTTAACAGACTAAGAATTTGATAACAATCCCCCCATATGGAGCTTGTATGTTGACGAATCCTCTTGCACAACCAGAAGTGGAGAAGGTATAATACTCAACACTCCCGATGGGATCAGTATTGAATACAATCTATGATTCCAGTTTTAGGTCTCAAATAATAAATCATGGTATGAGGATGTCATTGTGGGTTTAAGTATTGACCAATCTCTGAACATCGAGAACGTTATGATGCATAGTGTTTCTCAGTTGGTAGTGGATAAAATACTAAATATATATGGAGCTAAAGGAGATCTAATGACCAGATACCTGTCCAAAGCACTAGAAGTTATAAAAAAATTGCTGGCTATTCGAATGAGCAAAATTCCAAGATTAGAGAACACCCGAGCAGATGCACTTGATCAACTAGCATCAACAACTAGAATCGAACTCTGAAGAACTATTACCATTGTAATCTAGTTAAGAAGAGTATTGACGAAGATTTGATGATTAATTTTATCATAGTGGATATGGGGCCATCTTGGATGGATTCCATCAGAGCTTATATTGAAGATGGAGTCTTTCCAATAGACCAACTCAAAGCTAAAAAGTAGATCTATAAACAACAAGATATGTGATGGACAAACGGGTCCTTTACAGGATAGGATTGCCATCTAGCCTACAACAGCGTGTTCACCCAATAGACGTGAAAGACTTGATAGATGAAGTCCACAAATGGTCTTGTGGGGATCATGTAACACGAAGATCCCGATTGCAACATATTAATACAGAGGGATATTACTGGCCAACTATGATAGAAGATTGCACAGCCTTTGCTAGGAAAGGTGAGAAGTTCCAAAGGTATTCCATCATTCGTAAAACTCCACAGGCTATTCTGACTCCAATTACATCACCTTGGCCATTTGCTATACGGGGATAGACTTGGTCAAGACACTACTAGCCACTTGAGGAAGATTTAAATACTTGGTCATAGCTGTGGACTATTTCACCAAATGGTTCATAGCCGAACCATTGATAGACATGCCCAATGAGAAAGTTTACCAGTTCATCTGGAAATATATTATTTGTAGAAATGGTCTGCCTCATGCTTTCATTACAGACCATGGCACATAATTTGTTAATGAGGAGTTTGCTGCATATTGTGCCCAGTCAAACATTCAATAGCTTCATTCTTCTTCAGGCCATCCTCAAAGCAATGGGCAAACCGAAGTAACAAATAGGACTTTGCTCAATGGGATGAAGAAAAGACTAGATGATGCCAATGGAAATTGGATTAATGGCTTGTATTCTGTTTTATGGGCATACCGAACAACTCCAAGGACTGCGATTGGAGAATCTCCATACATTTTAGCATTTAGTATTGAAGTACTAATACCAACCGAATTGGTCCTCCCTTCCCATTGAGTATTCAAATTCAAATCTCTGATAAGTCACTTGATGCGATGATTCGATTTGGATATGCTGGAGGAAGTACGTGAACACACTGCTTTTAGAAATGCTGCTTACCTACAGAAAAGAACACGTTTCTACAATATAAGGATGAAATCGACCAACTTGAAACAAGGAGATTATGCTCTCAAGAAGGTAATCCAAAATAATAACAAAGTTGAAGCCAATTATCATATTTTAGCAATTGTTCGACCTGGAACCTATAGAATTGAGACACTAAAGGGAGACGGGTTCAAGAATCTACGGCATGTCATGCATCTTAAGAAGTACTACCAGTGATTTAATTAAACAAAATGTACTTATGTTATTTCAGTGTCAATAAAATAATGATTTCCTCCACTTTTTTCATTTTTTTTGGAGTACTAGTGACTTACACCACTACATATTTGATCGGAGAGAGTTAAAAGTCATAAATGGGTGAAAGAACTTCAATATTGGTCCGAGTTCAGAACATATCCTTCATAAGAATAACCACATAGTTGATTGATTGATTGGTACTGTTCAATGGTTGGGCACCACAAATAAAAGTTAATCTGCAGCAGACAAAAACCCTAGAAAGACATGATCTCAAGTCCTCAAGAAACTTGGTCAATGCAGTTATGGGTAAAATAATAGATTTTATCCAACTAGGAAAAATAAAGGAAGAACGTAGTGAAGAATCCTAAAAAGGAATGTAGACACATATTCCACATACGCCTGGTCACCACTAGTAACTAATGCAAAACCTAAACATATAGGTGTATTAGTAGAACCTATGGAAACACATGACTAACTAGTATAAATCTTATATTTTAATATAAGTATACTAGTAAAACCTATGAAGTAACTCATTGGTAATTGGTACTAAACTTGGGTAAAAGGCTAAGTATATTAATAGAACTGATGAAACGAAGAGGCCACTCACATCCAAAGATTGACAAGATAAGTTAATTAAATAATTCATTCATTTAATTGATCATTGCATGATATTTCTCACAACTGAATTACAGTAATAAAGTTTATTCTAAGGGATGCTTCCCTTCAGTCTTAAAAGAGTTTGAAAGGAGGATCTGCACAATTCAATAAGCCAAGATCATACCAGTTCCAAAGAGTACTATTTTAATCTACCTTCATAACTATCAAATAGTTAATCCAAGCCTATTTGTGGCCTTTATTCCGAGCTTGCTTGAATCGCTCATAAAAATGACCAAGGGCTTCATTCTATCCCTACATCCAGATCTCCCTAGGCAGTTTTATGAAATTGGAAAGTTATCCTCTCAACTTAGTGATGCAATTTCTTCAATACTCCATCTTTAGCTTGCAATTGGTACGATTGAGTAGAAAGTTGCTCGGATTGCGTTTGGAGTTTCTTGGACATATCGACAATGGCCAAATTATTTACTTTTAATTGTGCAGTCTCGTTAGCAAGTGTTTGTTGGGTACTAACCTCATATGTAGTAGCTCATCCAGGTTTAAATTTATCTTAGGAGGAAGAAGCAGGCTTAGTTTTCTTCAGCGCTTCCAATTATTCCCCTAGTTTGGCATTTTCAACCTCTAAGAAGGAAACCCCATCATCAACAACAATAGCAGTAGTAGAAGCATTTAATAAATTCAATTCATCCCTAAAACTATTATTCTCTTCTTTCAATAATTTGACGATTACTCTGGCCTCCTTTATTTCACGATTAAGCATAAATTCCTGCCTCCTAAAGAAAGATGAATGCGTTTCCAACTTTTGCTCAAATCCCCAACCTTCACTCAGATCTTTTTACTTTTGTTTGTAATCGACTTGTAAAACAGTTCTAGTCTCCTTGTGATCTTCTTGAAGATCTTCTATCATTTCAAAGTATACAACATAATTGGCCACTTCCCGATCAAGAAGACACTTCAAGTATAGGAAAGCTTCTTTAGCCTGATCTGAGACATCAGCCCCAAGAAAGTTAGATAGGTCTTTCGAAAATAAAGTCATATGACCAGCCTTTAAAAGATCATTACATCTTCTGAGTAGCTCGGAGTCAGTGGAGGAGAACTGATCGACTTTATCCATGAACTATAAAGACTGAGAGAAATCTCTAATCAACAACATAATATAGAATTTGAGATAACGGAAGATAAGTGCGAAGAAATATTCATTTTAATTGATAAAAATAAAATTAAAAGTACATTGATATGAATCAAAAAGTAAAAATAAAGAAAAAAAATAAAAAGTTTCTCGCCAAACAAGTCTACACCTTTTTTTTTATCAGAAGTGGCCCCGGTTTGGGAAGGGGCAGACATAGGTGGCGTGACATGCTCAAAAGAAGGGGGAAGTGAATACCTAATTGATGTTTTTTTTATTTATCGGTGAACTCCAAGACATGAGTGGAATCCTCTGATCCTCCATCGTACTCAATCTCCTTATCCAAGTTGGGAGGAGAACAAGATCATGCCTCAGGAATAACTTAGAGTCCTGAGGTGTGTAAACCCCTGTGAGTGCTGCCGACTAGCTATCCTTGAAGCTTTTTTTCTTCATAAATTAAATATTAACAGATGGAGTGCACATAGACTTATACCAACCTTTATTAAACGCAGACTCCTTGTCCGTCAATCTTTTGGCCTTCTCAGCAGTCAGATTTTTTGTAGCTTGACAACTGTCCCCGAGCAACTGTTGCATCGTTCTCTGTAGTCTATATTTTTCTTTCCCATTTCTTCTAATCTTTAACCAATGCTTATTTCTATTCAAGTAAGGACTTCTTAAGCTCTTCAAATGACTCATCTACCTCGTTCTAAGGAGAACAAAGGACATCATCCTTCTCCAGCAATTGGTTAAAATCAATCAAGAACTGCAAAAATAAAATCACAGTAAGTTAGTACAAAAATTATCAAAGATATGAAAAATAGAGAGGAAATAGTAATTTTTACCAAAGTAAGACATTGAGCATCCCTTTAAGATATTTTTGAGTGGGGCCTTGTCAAAGTAGCACCCCTATGGTCTGGATGAGTACCAGACTTTATTAATTTCCTATCCAAATCAGGGCCAATAGCCACTAAAAAGCTAGTACCAGACACATGCAAGTCTTGTTGGTCTGCACCTGAAGTAGTTCCTTAAGCCGACTTAGAAAGAAAACCCTTTTTCAGGCGCTTAAGATGGGCCTTATCATTCTTCTTGGCTGGGGGATTCTTCCCACTCTCATCCTTATTGCTGGCCCCACCAGTAGTAGATTTTCTGGAGCTAGCAGTGGTAATATCTCCCATAATATTGGGGAACTCTGTCTTCATCATGATAGTGGTAAGAGGTAGATCCGAGTAAATTGATGCTGAAAGGATTGTAACAGCTTTGCCATTACCAGATACAGTTGTAGAAGAAATGGAGAATGGGTCTTGGTCAATCTCAATCACTAAGGAGGGAGCAATAAAGGTTGGGTAAACAACAAACGAAGTAATGGAGTTTTTATACTCCAGCAAATATAATGCCGATCGAATGTGTTCCTCTCCAATTTTTTGGTGAATACACCAAAGAAACTTTAGCTCTGTAAGATTGATAACACTCTCCTTACGACATTTTCTCTTCCGATCAACTCCAATCAAGAGAAAATAAATACAGTTAATATTTTAACCAATAAAATTATAAATAAAAGTTCTACCATAGTGTTACAACCTATCCCCTAGACATATTGAGGGCATCTGGGCCCCTGATATACTACACCCCCTATCATGGGTGCATATTGCCAATTCTTGGCAATCACTCCATGATAAAAATAGTCTCTGTGGGAGTCTGGGAGATTAACTACTAAAGCCCTATTTACAACCGTAGTTTTAAAAAAGTAAGTTATAATAAACTAATTTTTACTAGTCAATAGCCCTAGGTATTACAATATATACCCTTATAGTCCTTAAATTATACCTAAAAACTTTTCTAGGACCTAACCTAAATTTAGAAGTTATTTACACTTTCCACCCTAGTGGTCTAGCACCAGCTAGATGAACAACATGGCTTGTACCATGTTCCTTATAAGTAATACAGATTCAAGCTTCCAAGTCATTTAAACTTGGAACTTGTGTAACTTCAACCCAAAACTCACCTAAAATCCCACCAATCTACTCCTCCGAACATGCCCTATAAATACCCCCCTCTAGTCGAACACACACCAGTTGAGAGAAATCCCAACGTAAATTTTGAGAGTTTTTGGTATTTCTATGATTTTATGTGTGATTTATTAATTTTCCATTGTGGTTATGTTTCTGCATGTTTTTAGATTATATAAATGTGTTTTCATGAGATATTTAACGTTTATATATTGCATAAGAGCTTAAACTCAGAAAACTCCATTAAAGCTTGGAGCTCCAATGGTGAATTTCCATTCCCAAACATTGAACCAGTTTCAAAGTAGGTAAGGTGAAGCTTAAGTTATTAGGATCTTGTATATGTGTTGAATTGGAAAAGGAACCACGTTTAATACACAAAATTCAACTATGAAGTTTTTGGCTCAGAGAAATTCAGAGAAAAAATTCTCAGTATTCACTCCACTAAAATTCAAACTATGTTTATTCTCTTTCATTTACAATCAAGAACAACACCATTATCATGACGGAATCAAAATCATAAATTTTAATTGAATTCAAAAGGTCAAATTTTCATGAATTTTCAGAAAACCCAATAGCTTGATTTACACCACCACAATTCTTCAAATTGGTATGGCTAGATTTGTATTTAAATTCTGAGAAACTTTCATTTAGAAACCATGTTAATATGAATCCTAAAATGTTTGGAAATCAAGGTCAAATATTTTCATAACCTAAAGTCAAAATTTGAAGGTTGAAGGCGAGTGAAACTCACACGGGAGAGTGGTGGTCAAACCAGTCGCATCTAGACTTTGACCCGTGCATGAGAGTATGTCCCCAAACGTGAGAGCACGCCTGATCTTTTTTCAATATTGTTATTGTTTTTTTCTTTAAAAAGTGATATATAATAACACCCTATTTGGATTACAGGAAATCATTTTCCACGAAAAATGAGTTTTAAAGGTTGAATTCAAGTTTCTTAAATTACCCTTAAACCCCTGCTAAAATTTCAAGTATTTCAAATCAAACCCAAGGCTTAGACCCAGTAAACCCTTTGTTTTAAGTTTTTTTACAAATGAAATCTTCAGTACCATACCATATAATCCAAGGATTAGACCTAGTAAACCCCTGGTAAATCAAATTGTCCTGAAGGACTAAGATGTTGAGTGCATTGTTGTTATATTTTCTCCACGTATGAGTGTCTCTTTAGCTAAGCTTGCCGAGTTATCTGATCATTTACCAGGTAATTCGATTAATTGTTGAAGAAAAAATTATGTCTTGAATGATATTATCATGGTATGCTTGTGCTATTGAAACCTAATAACCGATAATTTATGGGTTATTGAGTTATTGATGAACCAAGTTATCTTGACCTGATATTTTATCTTCACCATATTGTTTATTTACATATCACAAGCGTCAGTATACCCCTAAACGCCTCATGATATATCATCTTGTTTCTATAGGTAAAAAAATAAAATTATTGCTAACCCCTTAAAATTCTCATTTTCATTACCATCAAGTATAGAAATAAAAATTATCTACTTGGCATGTTTGCATAATTGTTTTCCTTCCAGATGGACAATGAGCCTGAAGACGATCAATTAACGCCGCCACTTTGAACTTCTATTCACTTTTACCTCCGTCAATATTCGTCGTTACATACGTGTGGGCAGTAATAGACAAAAATGGAAAGCCTCGTTCGAATATCTATACCACAACATATCGGCTCTTATGAATTACTAGTGTTCCTCAATGTTTTATGTTTGTGTACGTCAGACATATAAGATGTATAATTTTTATTTCAAGACTGTAATATATAATAATATGCCAGTCATCTCTTAAATAAAACCTTTTATTTTATTTTCATGGTATTAATAATAATCTTAATTGTATTAGTATTACTTACTTTAACCATCCATACTCAAGGATGCGAGAACATGGTAACAGAGCTTTAACTAGGTTATACGCCTATGCGGGACCATATGGGAAATCTTCGTCTCCACCTTTATTCAACATTTGTATTTTAAGATATTCTTATTTTATTATTATTCTATTTTACAGTCATGAATATCTGGAACGACATATATCTAGATATTCGTGAGTACACTCACATTTTGAAAGAGCTATCAGAGACGTGGGTTAGGCCAAATTATGCCAACACATCAGAAGTATTAATAGAGATGGGGAAATTGGAACACTAGACATCTAACATAGTTTACTTATCGATCACTTAATGGGAGAATTACAAGCATATCAATACGCCAAAAGATTCTTGAAAGAACCTAAAGTCCTTCTGGAAGAAATTCACCTCGCATGGAATATGATGCCAGCTAATGAAGTCACTGTAACTCCTCCTGATTCCCCCGTCGATTATGGATCACTCTCCCCGGCTACAACAATGTTCACCCTAACTAACACTACCATATCTCCAGACTCATCCGATGACTCTGATCCCTCCGAAGACGATGACCCCACCTATGAGCCAGTAGTTTCCCATATGGCTTAAGTTAATAACCAAGGGATGACATATAAATAAAAGTTGTGTTCACACGTTAAGAATCCCACCATCCCCGGATGACATAGAAAAAAAATATGTTTTATAGGTGTAAAATAGGACTAATCCCTATGTACCTTGCTATTGTTTTTTTTTCTCTTTCACTATGTAACAAAGAAGAGGAATATATTAATATATGGTGAGTTTTTTTCACCCATATGTATGATTCATTTATTGTATTTTTATTTATAGGATGGTTACTACCCATGCAACTACTAGTGGAAAGAAAGAAGAACAATTTATCCCTCAAATGTCAACTCCAATCACTTCGGAAGAAATTTTACGTTGTCTTTGAGAAATTATTACCTTAACTCAATAAAAACATCCAATACCTTTACCACCTATCTCGGATGAAACTCGAGGACTGAATGCTCTCAAAGAATTTTTACAACAAAAGCCCCACACATTTTTTGGAAAGCCTGGCACAGTGGAAGCCGAAAGATGGATTCGTCAAACCCTCAAAGTATTGGACGGAGTCGTAATTATTCTCGAACTAAGGGTTAAATTATCCTCTTATCTTTTTGAAGTAGAATCTGGCTTTTGGTGACAATCCATTTCAAGTTCCATAAATGTAATTGAACTACCATGGGCATAAGTTGAGGAAATCTTCTATAATAAGTATTTTTCAAACACAGTAAGGGACCAGATGATCGTATATTTTCTGAGTCTACAACAACAACAAATGACTTTGGACGAATATGAAGCCGAGGTTACCGAACTATCTTGCTATGCTCAAGAATATGTGGACACTGAAGCAAAAAAAATGCAATCATTTTGAGCGAGGTCTTCACCAAATTATAAAATCCTTTACTACACCTTTACAAATTCAAGAATTCAACCGTATTACTCCAATTCATATTCCTAACTCTCCCCACAGTCCTTATGCAATAAAAAAACCAACTAAATCAAATTAATCATCCTTATAATAGGAATCTAGATGGAAGAATCTTTAGTCAAATTCAACATAAGACCAGTAGACCTCTGATGCGTTGTCATGAATGTAATGAAGTGGGAAATATAAGACCCCAATGTACGAAACTTCGAACGCCTCCTCCATCTACTACCGGTAAATTCATGAAACCTCCTTTCAAACGTCCTACCAATACTTTCCCCCATCTTCCACAATTCAAATCCCAACATGTAAAGCAGTAATCCTCTATTAATAATCCCAATCCGAACCTTCCACATCTCCCAACGAGAAATCCAAATTCCCACAATGTGATCGAAGGTAATCTTCCATTTTCTATTATTTCAATACATGTACTATTTGACTCTAGATCCACGCACTCCTTCATTAGTAAAAAATGCCCAACTAGGTTACAATTGGCTCATAAAATATCAAGACACCCTTTTTCCATCAGTATGCTAATAGGAAAGATAGCTATTAAAAATAAAATATGTACCTCACATGTTTTACATTTTGGACCCAGGACATTAATTCTAGATTTAGTTATCCTTGAACTAACCAAGTTTGACGTAATTATAGGAATGACTGTCTTATCCCAAAATCCACCCATATCGACTGCCACACAAAAATAATAACTTTCCATTCTCCTCACTATGACAACCAACTTAAAATAATAACGGGTGGCCAGCCCTATACTAAAATAACCAGGAATCTCAAGTGGATCATTCGCTGCATCTACAGACGATCTTATCAATAACCAAAGCTAACTACCCCTTACTAAAAAAGAGGGTGTCAAAATTTTTAAAACTTTTTATTTAACACTAATGAAAACCAACAATGAAACCATTAACCAACAATAAAACATCTAAATATGATGAGCGATACATACAAGATCCTACAATATAAAAGTGTACAACACAATGTACAAAGTAAATTACCCGAATATGTTGTCGGGTCATAGATAATACAATAATCTGGGAAAGAAAATATAAAAGTGCTACTCTATAACACTTGGGTTTAAACCCAATACACAAACTAAATCCTAATCTAGATATACAAAGGATATGAATCGACTACAACAAAATGTCGCAACAGTCCACTACTGCCACAACTCCACTAATACACTGAATGGATAAACAACAATGGCGTCCTTACGGAGGAACACCTAAAATAATACAATATATATACATAATAGGACAAAATAGAAACGGGTCAGAGCCCGAGGTGAAAACATTTTGTAGCAAGTGCATTAAAATGCATAATAATTATAAATGCATTAAGACATGATTAAGGTGGAGTCGCACTCTTCGAAAAATCCAACTCACCCCTCAAATAAAGTGCGCAGCTAAGCGTATGCACGTAATCTCCAAATAGACGCCCCAATCTATCTAGGCAAGTGGATCTAAATTAAAACCCAATTAATACACATCTAAAATCCATCTACATCATACTTCTCAATTCCTAATATTATTGATCTCATTTATCCGTTCACTTACTTAACATATGACGTTTACATAAACATTCTTTTACTTACATATACTATACATAAACATTCTCTTTTACTAGAATTTCTCATATTCTAGTCATGCCATCAATATGCATATAAATATATATGAGTTATTAGCATCCAAGTGCTAAGGACTAAACTTCTCCCAATTCTCAATAATGCACGGCGTTTCTTCCGTGGGACGCCTCGCAAGCGAAATCCAAACAAGGAACCCCCCCGATACATTTCTCCTAGCAGTATTGATTATCAAGATTCATTACGCCCTCAATGCGTGATGCGTGTAAACCAAATTCTTATTACTCCATTAATTTATTAATTTATATTATTCCTAATTCTCAATAGTGCACGGCGTTTCATGCGTGGGATGTCTCGCAAAGCGAAATCCAAACAAGGAACCCCCCGATACACTACTCCTGGAACTGTCGATCATCGAGATATATACTATATATAGATATGACCATTATGGACTAACTTCTCCTCACTCCCAACATTACACTGCGTTTTGTGTGTGGGACGTCTCGCAAGCGAAATCCAAATAAGGAACCCACCTAATACATTATTCCTTGGCAATGTTGGTCGTTGAGGTCCATTATGCCCTCGATACCCAAAGAACTAATCACACCAATAATATCATAACCATCCCAATGAGCTATAACTCGAGGACGTAGGTTCTCAATGCTATCATCTTCCCGGACATCACTCATATACCATCCTGGGGACCATCGGTCCGACTCAATATCACCGATATTACGACCACACACACACAACGTTTGGGAAGTGGTCATAGTTCCTAACTGGCAAGTGAGAACAAGACATACCCGCGAATTGTCACCACCAAAATATAATGCATATGACAAAATAAAACAATGGATGACTATGACCTGGGGAATATCCAGACTCTGCTCATCGATCCAGGGTGCTCCCCCTCATCGCGCAACTTCCCAATGATAGCAAGGAAGGGGTATGCTTCACTTATATATATATCATTCACATATGATATAGATACATCATCACATCACATAAATATATACCGTCATATAAGGTATATATATCACACAGTTTCATACTCATGGTACGCTCTTAGGCGTATGTAAAATAATATCAATATTTAGTATATTTCTCTCGATATACCTGTAACAATCCTCAATTTTGAGAACCTATTTTATATTTTTTTTGCTACATATAGTAATTACATATAAAATCTTGGAATGTGGAGTAAGTATTACTTTAAGGAAGAAAAGTTAATATTTACCAATATGTTGCATGTTTACCTTATGTGTGGGCGAATATCACCATATTGGGCTTTATTATGTCATAAGAATTTAAAATGAAATTTTGACTTAAAATGAAACTGGAACTTAAAATGAGTTATTGAATTTCCACTTGATAATTTGGAGGGTGTAGTTAGTTCCGGGAGGTGCGAGATAGTCAGATTTTGGGCCATATTATATTTTGAGATTTTGGGCACTTTTGACTGGTTTTAGTTTAAATGTGTAGTTGTGTATTTATTTACAACGAGAATTATTACTTAAGTTGGTAATTGTGTATTAAGACACGTTTTATTTCTTGACTAATCCACTACTCCCCTAATTTTATCTCTAAGACCAAGAGAGAGAGAGAGAGAGAGAAAGAGAGTAGAAGACCTAAGGAGAGAGAGAGATTGAAGCTTGGGTGTTTGATCTTGCCTACAATCCTCAGAAAATCTGAAATTACAACGTAGGCAAGTTTTCTACTTTATATTATATGATTTAAGTAGAATGATTAGTATTGATAGTTGTGGTTATGTATGGTTTAAGAAAATTAGGGCTTTTTAGTGGATTTATGGGCTTTAACTATTTGGAGGTTGATTTGAATTGATATTGGTATAGATTTTGGATGTTGGATGCATTTAAAATCAGTTGGTAGCAATAAATGATGTGGACACTTGTTGTTGGAAGAAAAATGGTTTCTAGGTCTGCTATGACCGGTCGACCGGGCCTTCGTGGGAGGGCACACTACTTTCTCACTAAGGCATGATTTTTGGTGTGCGGTCGATCGCGGTCTGTGACCGGTCGTCCGGACCCCTTTTCCTGGACTTTATTCTTTCCTACGAAGGCTAAAGATTTGAGACACAATCGACCGCGGCCTCCGGACCGGTCGATCGGTCCCCTGTTTTTCACTCTTAAACTTTATTTTTGTTTCCAAGGTTTCTTTTTTTCCATTGTAAATAGGAATCTTCTTGCATGAAGTAAACTTAGAGTTTTAGTTGAGTTTGGCCATGACCCTAATGTTGAATGAGTTCACTAGGGATTAGTTCATGTGTACCAAAAGAGATGCTTAGGCATTTCTTCACTTTTCATTGGCTATTAAGAAACCATGTATTATAAGCCCATATTTGGAGATGTTAGAGGCCCTATTGAGATATGTAGCTTCTTGGGGAATAGTACGATTTTGGTGTTTACTTGGAGATTTACTCGGGACTTAAATATGATGAATATTAATGAGAATATTCAAGGATAATGGTTTAAAAAAATGAAACATACATGTGATCAATGAAAATGATATTGAGATGAAAGTTGTAAATGTTAATTTACTTAAACACACCTCTCTAAATGCTATCGTAAGGGAAGCTCGCACATGAGGTGATGTCCCCTGACTAGTGAATGCAGGGAGACTATAGTCCTCGGCCATATGCGGGATTATATATATATATATGTTTTTCTGCGCTAGTGAGCTAATTCCGGGTGTGGTTATGACTCACTCATAGGTATATGGCCACTTATCGACGTGCATTAGGTGCCCAGGTTGTCTTGTATAGATAGGCCCTGAAAGATGATAGTCATTTAGGGGCACGCCCAGTGGGGAAACTCGGAGGGGCGGTCTTAGAATCTTTATATGTATAAGAATATGACCTTTCTAACTCAAGTGGGACTCGAGCTTTGCAAATTTCCATATAAAATAAGATGGTAATTATATTCCTATTAAGGAATGGAAAAAGGGAAAAGATATGATGAATAATGATGTTAAATTTAATTCTCTTATATATGTTAACACTGTTAAAATCATTTAAATTGTCTTATCATGCTTTTGAATTAGGTTGTTAGATTTTCATCTACATCATTCATGATTAACTGTCCATATCTATCATGCTTCTTGTTCTTCTGGGAATCATATATAAATTGGGCCCTGACCCGTTCATTTTTTCATGTTGTGCATGTTGTTGTATCCGCTCAGGGGCTCCTCCGCAAGCGCGCCCATTATGATTTTCCCACTCTTATGCTTTTGACGAGCTGTATGACCTTGCGAATTATTACAGGATGTTTGTTAGACGCCTTCATTTTTGGAATCTAGTTATGATCGGGTATTTCATTTGAGCAAGTGGCCCATCTTTTTTACTTGTTAATGAATGTAGTATGTAAAATATTGAATTGTGGAAACACTTTGAATGTAACTGTGGACTGACAGATTATTCGGTTCTTTTATAGTATGCTATTTTTGTATTTATATATGTATTCCTTTGAAATTCCACTTTCATGATATTTGGGTTGTTTAATTTATTTCTTAAATCTTTATTAAACCAAAATTTTGACAACCTGCTTTCTGATTTATGTAGTGGTTTTCCTGTATAACTTATTTATTGTTTTGATGCTGAGGATGATATCCATCCATGATTTCGTTATGTCGAGGTAATAGGGCTAGCCACCCCTTATTTTGGAAGGAGAGTTGTCACAGATGGTATCAGAGCATCAGGTTCTAGAGTCTTTTGGATCTTTGTGGACTTGTTATGTTCTACCGTAGTGTTAGTTGATATAGAGCCTAATGTTCGGACTACTTTGTTGCTTCTTCTTACAATCTTCTGCAAAATAGATTGTTTTAAGTAGAATTCTAACTTCATTGTTTCTCCATCTCAGATGCCGCCTAAAAGAGGTCGCCCGACAGGATGCAATAGGGTCTTAGATGAGGATGTTGGTCCTCCCCCGCCACCACAAGGAACATTCAATACCGCAGATGTGGCGAATATAGTGTCTCAAGCCGTTAATGCGTCCATGAAGTAGTGGCCCAACAAGAGCCACAGGCTCAACAAAGAGCGCTAGATGCCCAAGTTCCGACCGGACCTTCTCCGTGGGAGAGAACTAGGTAATCTTTTCTAAAGAGTCAGCCCCTAGAATTTGACGGGAGCTCGGATGTTATAAAGGTGAATCAATGGAAGAAAGATATACAACGCCATCTACGTATGGTGGAGTGTGGTGAGGACAAGAAACAAGACCTTGCTACTTTTAAACTTGTTGGAGCCACTTTACACTAGTGGGAGTCCGTGAATACGCCAGAATATAGGATACAATGTCGATCTATGAATTCTTGGTTTTGTTCAATCTTAAGTACTTTCCTCCCGCAATTTAAGGGGAAATGATAAGAAGATAGTAGGACCTTCTGCAAGGGGAGTGTTCAGTAGAGGAATATGAGGAGGAATTCACCCGGTTGGAAAGTTTTATATCGGATGAAGTGACTCCCAAAGAAAATAAAGTTTTGAAGTTTATCAGAGGGTTGAACTGGAGAATTCGACAACATTTGCTGGGTAATCTGGATTTACAAACTTTTGGGCACATGATGAATGCAGCTCTACTACATGGCCAAGAGCATAGATTATTTTTGCAAAGTAGCAAGAAGGCCACCGTGGTGGGGCAAGCGGGAAGTCCGAGAGGTAGTGGGATTAGAGGAGGAGTCTTTCCCTCGTCCCAACCTTCGGGCAGTAAATAGAAAGAAAGGGATCCCCAACAGGGGGACTTATCGAAGAGGCAGCGTTCTGGTGGGTTTAATTTGGGGAACCAAAATAATAGGCACGGTCAGGGTGCCCCACAACAACAAGCAGGCCGTTGGGGTCAGGGAGGCCGAGGCCAGCAGGGCCAAGGGGTGAATCAGTTTAGAAATAATCGTGGTCGAAATTCCGAGAATATGATAGGTCGGTGTTTCCAATATGGGGAAGCGGGTCACTATAAGAACGAATGCCCTCAGTTGATTGGGGGACACTTTTCCTTGAGCTCCACAGCAGCCGTACGTTCAGTTCCCTCCACAGGTGCTTAAACCAGTTGCTCCTCCACAACAGGGTCAGTTACAGTATGGTAGGGTCTACCATATTCAGGATGCTATGTTTCCACTTGCTCCGCCTACACCGCCATCCATTGAGGGTAAGTTCCTTATTCAGGGACATATGGGTCATGTTTTATTTGATACCGGTGCAACAAATTCATTCATTTCTAGGATCTTTGCTCAGACCACCGAGTTGATTAAATCTGCTGAAAGAACTTTTACTAGTGTGGAGTCCTCTACGGGTGATGTGTCACCCATCTTCTTTGTTTGTAAAAATATAGAAATTTCTCTTGGTAATTTGTTCTTTGAGGCCGATTTACTCGTCCTGGACATGGTCGGGTATGACATGATTTTGGGTATGGATTGGCTTATGAAGTATCATGCTATAGTAAATTGCTATGGGAAGAGTATAGTCTTCGCCGTTCTGGGACAAGAAATGTTCCTGGTAGTTTTACCTCGTTTAGAGGGGAGTACTAGTACTTATTTGTATTGCATTGCTTAGGAGACTTATAGGGATGTAGTTGTTCCCTTGGATTCTATTCCGGTTGTGAAAGACTTTGAGAATGTTTTTCGGGAAATACCGGGTTTGCCTCCTAACCGTGAGATTGAGTTTGTAATCGATTTAGCGCCGGGAATGAATCCCACTACGAGGGCTCCATATCGAATGGCTCCGATTGAAATGAGGGAGCTAAGAGATCAAATTCAAAAGTTGTTGGAGCAGGGATTTATTCGGCATAGCTCATCGCCGTGGGGTGCTCCAGTGTTGTTTGTTAAGAAAATATATGGTTTTATCAGGTTATGTGTGGACTATAGAGAATTGAATAAGGTCACCATATGAAATAAATACCCTTTACCTCGTATCGATGACTTGTTTGATCAACTTTGAGGAGCGACGTATTTCTCCAAAATCGATTTGAGGATGGGGTATCACCAATTGAGGATACGGGAGGAGGATGTATCCAAGACTTCTTTTCTAACAAGCTACGGGTCCTATGAATTTTTGGTTATGCCCTTTGGACTAACCAATGCCCCCACTGTATTTATGGATTTCATGTTTCGGGATTTCCTGGACCAATTTGTTATTGTGTTCATCGATGACATTTTAGTATATTCTCGAACGGAATCTGATCATGCTATGCATTTAAGGTTGGTCCTAAATACACCAAGGGACCATCAACTGTATGCGTAGTTAGAGAAGTGTGGCTTTTGGTTACAGGAAGTACAGTTTTTGGGTCATGTGGTTACGTCCCAGGGTGTATCAGTGGATCCAGGCAACGTAGCTGCGGTGAGGGAGTGGGGTCAGTCCACGACACCTACTGAAGTTCGCAGTTTTCTTGGTTTGGTGGGTTATTACCATCGGTTCATCAAGGGTTTCTCTAAAATAGCTAGCCCTTTGACAAATTTGACCCAGAAAGGGATGAGCTTTATTTGGGATGATTCTTGCCAGGCTGCATTTAATGAGCTTAAAGATAGATTGACTTCGGCTCCGGTCCTTGCATTTCGAAAACCAGGATTGGAATATCTAGTGTTCAACGATGCATCTCTTCAAGGATTAGGAGGTGTACTTCATCAAGAGAGGAGGGCTATCGCCTAAGCTTCTCGCAAGCTAAATCCCCATGAAAGAAATTACCATGTGCATGACTTAGAACATACCACAGTTGTCTTTGCTTTGAAGATATGGAGGCACTACCTCTTGAGGGAGAAGTTCAGTCTTTTCACGGACCACAAATCGCTACAATATTTATTCTCACAGAAGGATTTGAATATGCGTCAGCGTCGATGGTTGGAGTTCGTGAAAGATTATCAGTTTCATATTCGTTATCATCCGGGTAAGGTGAATGTTGTAGCGGATTCCTTGAGTAGGAAGCCAGAGGGAGAGTTAGCTGATGTTTGGAAGGATAAGTGTAAGGAACTAAGTCAGCAGGATACAATGGTGAGGGAATTCATGTCGGTGATGACCATTACCCCTAACATCGTAGCTAGAGTTGTAGAGGCCCAAGGAAGGGATAAGGGCTGTCAAAACCATATTCGCCAATTACTATCAGAGGGAGCAGAGTCCTACTCAATTAGTTCTGAGGGTGGATTATGCTTCCATGGAAGACTCATTATTCCAGAAGAAGAGGATTTGAGACGGGAAGTGATGGCTGAATCTCACGGGTCAAAGTTTACTATACATCTCGGAGGGGACAAGATGTATCAAGATATTCACCGTCAGTATTGGTGTCCAGGCATGAAGAAGGATATTTATGAGTTCGTATCCCAATGCACTACTTGTCATTTGGTCAAGATCGATCATCAACGACCTACAGGTTTGTTGCAACCATTAGAGATCCCGGTATGGAAATGGGAAAGCATATCGATGGATTTTATCATGGGCTTGCCAAGATCATAAAATGGCTGTGATTCTATTTGGGTGATTATTGACCGCTTGACAAAGTCGGAACACTTCCTACCCATGAGGACAGATTATGACACTGCTCGGTATGCCTACTTATTCAAAGAGGAGGTGGTGAGAATCCATGGGGTGCCTTTGAATATAGTTTCGGACCGAGATAAAATTTTCGTTTCCCACTTTTGGAGGAGTTTCCAAGAAGCGATGGGGAGTGAATTGAGGTTAAGCACTTCGTATCATCCTCAAACAGATGGCCAAACTGAAAGGGTAAACCAAATGTTGGAGGATATGCTTCGCATGTGTATGCTTGACTTCAATGGCGGTTGGGAACAATATCTCCCATTGGTTAAGTTTTCTTATAACAACTCTTACCAATTTATGATTGGAATGGCACCCTATGAAGCTTTGTATGGAAGACCGTGTAGATCACTCGCTTGTTGGTTGGGAGTGGGTGATAATAAATTTCTTGGACCTGAAATGATCCAAGATACTTCCTCGAAAATTAAGTTGATTCGAAATTGCATTCGGATAACCCAAGACCGTCAAAAGAGCAATGTCGATGCGGGTCGGTGACACATGGAATTGGAGATTGGGGACCCAATCTTGGTTCGAGTGTCGCCCATGAAAGTTATAAAGTGTTTCGATAAGAAGGGAAAACTTGCTCCACGTTTTGTTGGACCTTTTCCAGTTATTGCAAAGGTGGGTCCAGTGGCATACCAACTTGCTTTATCGGAACCATTGCAACAAATTCATGATGTATTCCATCTTTCCTCCCTAAAGAAGTATAGGAGGTGTGAAGGTGTGCTTTGGCACATCCCTTTCGAGGATATTTATTTGCAACCCGATGTTTCATATGAAGAACAACCGGTTTCTATTTTAGAGCATGGGGACCATAGATTGAGGTCTTGTGTGTTGCCCTTGGTGCGGGTTCAATGGAGTCACCATAATGCTAATGAATCTACATGGGAATGCGAGGACGACATGCGGGAAAAGTATCCGCATCTATTTGTCCAAGGTACGCTTGAATTTTAGGGACAAATTTCCCTCATAAGGGGGGGGGGGGGGGGAATATGTAACAACCCTCACTTTTGAGAACCTATTTTATATTTATTTGCTACATATAGTAATTACATATAAAATGTTGGAATGTGGAGTAAGTATTACTTTAAGGAAGAAAATTTAATATTTACCAAGATGTTGCATGTTTACCTTATGTTTGGGTGAATATCACCATATTGGGTTTTATTATGTCATAAGAATTTAAAATGACATTTTGACTAAACATGAAACCGAAACTTAAAATAAGTAATAGAATTTCCAAATGATAATTTTGAGGGTGTAGTTAGTTCCGGGAGGTGCGAGATACTCAGATTTTGTGCCATATTGTATTTTGAGATTTTCGGCACTTTTGACTGGTTTTAGTTTAAATGTGTAGTTACGTATTTATTTATCGCGAGAATTATTACTTAAGTTGGTAATTGTGTATTAAGACACATTTTATGCCTTGATTAAGTCACTATTCCCCTAATTGTATCTCTAAGCCCAAGAGAGAGAGAGAGAGAAAGAGAGGAGAAGACCTAAGGAGAGAAAGAGAGATTGAAGCTTGGGTGTTTGATCTTGCCTACAATCCTCAGCAAATCAGAATTTACAACCTTAAGGCAAGTTTTCTACTTGCTATTATATGATTTAAGTAGAATGATTAGTATTGATAGTTGTGGTTATGTATGATTTAAGAAAATTAGGGCTTTTTAGTGGATTTATGGGCTTTAACTCTTTGGAGGTTGATTTGAATTAATATTGGTATAGATTTTGGATGTTGGATGCATTTAAAATCAGTTGGTAGCAATAAATGATGTGGAGACTGTTGTTGGAAGAAAAATGGTTTCTAGGTCTGCTATGACCGGTCGACCGCGGGTCTAGGACCGGTCGACCGGGCCTTCGGGGGAGGGCACACTGCTTTCTCACTAAGGCCTGATTTTTGCTGTGCGGTCGACAGCGGTCCGTGACCGGTCGACCGAACCCCTTTTCCTGGACTTTCTTCTTTCCTACTAAGGCTAAAGATTTGAGACGCGGTCGATCGCGGCCTCCGGACCGGTCGACCGGTCCCCTATTTTTCACTCTTAAACTTTATTTTTGTTTACGAGGTTTCTTCTTTTCCATAGGAAATAGGGACTTTCTTGCATGAAGTAAACTTAGAGTTTTAGTTGATTTTGGCCGTTACCCTAATGTTGAATGAGTTCACTTTGGGTTTAGTTCATGTGTACCAAAAGATATGCTTAGGCATTTCTTCACTTTTCGTTGGCTATTAAGAAACCAGGTATTATAAGCACATATTTGGAGATGTTAGAGGCCCTATTGAGATATGTAGCTTCTTGGGGAATAGTACGATTTTGGTGATCACTTGGAGATTTACTCGGGACTTAAATATGATGAATATTAATGAGAATATTCAAGGATAATGGTTTCCAAAATAAAATGAAACATACATGTGATCAATGAAAATGATAATGAGATGAAAGTTGTAAATGTTAATTTACTTAAACACACCTCTCTAAATGCTATCATAAGGGAAGCTCGCGCATGAGATGATGTTCCCTGACTAGTGAATGAAGGGAGACTATAGTCCTCGCCCATATGCGGGATTATATATATATATATATATATATATATATATATATATATATATATATATATATATATATATGTTTTTCTGCGCTAGTGAGGTAATTCCGGGTGTGGTTATGACTCACTCGCAGGTATATGGCCACTTCCAGACGTGCGATAGGTGCCCAGGTTGTCTTGTATAGATTGGACCTGGAAGATGATAGTCATTTAGGGGCCCGCCCAGCTGGGAAACTCGGAGGGTCGGTCTTAGAATCGTTATATGTATAAGAGTATAACCTTTCTAACTCAAGTGGGACTTGAGATTTGCGAATTGCCATTGAAAATAAGATGGTAATTATATTCCTATTAGGGAATAGAAAAAGGGAAAAGATATGATGAATAATGATGTTAAATTTAATTCTCTTGTATATGTTAACACTGTTAAAATCATTTAAATTGTCTTATCATGCTTTTGAATTAGGTTGTTAGATTTTCATCTACATCATTCATGATTAACTATCCATATCTAGCATGCTACTTGTTCTTCTGGGAATCATATATAAATTGGGCCATGACCCGTTCATTTTTCCATGTTGTGCTGTTGTTGTATCCGCTCAGGTGCTCCTCCGTAAGGGCTCCCATTATGATTTTCCCACTCTTATGCTTTTGACGAGCTGTATGACCTTGCGGATTATTACAGGATGTTTGTTAGACGCCTTCATTTTTGGAATCTAGTTATGATCGGGTCTTTCATTCGGGCAAGTGGCCCATCTTTTGTACTTGTTAATGAATGTAGTATGTAATATATTGAATTGTGAAAACACTTTGAATGTAACTCTGGACCGACAGATTATTCGGTTCTTTTATTGTATGATGTTTTGGTATTTATATATATATATATTCCTTTGATATTCCACTTTCATGAGATTTGGGTTGTTTAATTTATTTCTTAAATCTTTATTAAACTAAAATTTTGACAACCTGCTTTCTGATTTATGGAGTGGGTTTCCCGTATACCTAATTTATTGTTACGATGCTGAGAATGATATCCATCCATGATTCCGTTATGTCGAGGTAATCGGGCTGGCCACCCCTTATTTCGGAAGGCGGGTTGTCACAATACTAATCTTCAATAACTCACATAACTTCCCCACTTATTATACACTATAATATTACTCATTTGAAGTTCACACATTACATCTGTTTATATGATTTGTCTCTCAATTCTATTTACGTTGAGCATATTCTCTATATCCTAATGCAACTCGATCAACATTTCTCATTTATATGAGACCTCTACCAAGTTAATTATCGTTAAGGATATTATCTATATCCGTATGCACATCAATTGGCTTTTAAATTTCTCAATCGATAATATGGTTCAATTGATCATATGAACCTTTAAAGTTATCCCCTTTGGGATTTAATTCAAAAATCCAATATCACTAATCGTATTCTCACTCTTTCATATAATTCCTTAATTATTTCCAAATAGAAATCTCAATGATAGTGGGCTTCCCCACTTAGTATATACGATATTCTCTAATCGGTATTTCTCACATTAAATATATGACCCAAACAATATCCCATGAGGGAAACTCCCTAAAATTCTCCAGAACAGACTTCTCATAATACCTATAGCAGTTGCCAATCGATAAACTAAAACGAAACGGAATGACATTCTCCCTCGAAAAACATCCCTGAAGTTGCCCTATTTCCAAATCGATTCAGGCCAACTCCGAATGAATTTGGCCTCCAAGGCGAATCGATTCGGGTTATAAGACCTGGGATTCTGTCTCACACTGAATAGATTCGACCGGGGTTCCAATTGATTCAGTCAATCAGACCTGTCAAGCTGGAACATTCCAAATCGATTCGGGTTGGGGTCGAATCAATTCGGCCTGTTCAAGGGCTACGGAAATGGCTATTTTCATCGAATAAAAAATCCCCAAAAATCATTTTTATCATCTTCTCTTGATTTCTCTTCATGCAAACATATACATCATTAATATTCATCTAAGAACACATCTAAACTAATTTTTGACGTCAAATCCATTATCTACATAACAAATATAATATTTACCCAAAAATTTAGGTTTTGACAAACTAAACCTAAAACCCAAAATTTGATCCACAAATCATGAAATAAATGGTACATAATAATTATTTAGCAAGTTTAATCACTTGCCTAAAGTTCGTAGGTTCTGAATCCTCCTCGAGATCCCATAATGGACGGAAATCCTAACTTTTCTCTCCTTCTCTTCTTCTTTCCTTCTTTTGTCTCTCTTTCTTTCTATTTCTCTTTCTCTCTACGGAGATTTCTATCTCCTATAGGCTTTTAAGCCTTATCTCCCAAGGTACACATCTTTAAATGATAATACACACTTTAAATGGCTCGGTAACTTTAATTCGAGCCAAACGAACTTAAAATATTTCGGAACCTAAATATACCCCAACTACCGTCATTTCGACTATATCGACCCTTTCGGAAACAACTACACCCTTAGAATTACCATCTGAATCACTTTCTAACAACTTCAAATTTTGACCTCAAATGCCAATTTAATTATTCTCCAATAAAAATAATATTTATTTCTCCCAAAATGAATAAATTATTGTCCCAAAAATCTCGGGTTGTTACAGACTTCCCCACTTACAAGAATTTCGTCCTCAAAATTAAGCTAAGCCCAATTCTCTAAAGCTCAACTAGTTACTACTACACTTAACCTTACTAACACTACTACCAAACCTCCCACTTCTCACGATGAATTATTTTAATTTATTATAAAACCAATTATAACTACTAGGGTGCCCATACATCTTTATTCGAGTTTTACTTATATAACCATAATTAGGCTTCACTTGCCTCCATAGTACCATTCTAAATATAATAAATCATACTAACATACTAATATTATAACAATTTTGAAATGTCAAAAAATATAACTCCTCTCAATTCTCGAAATTCGTCACTTTCATGCGGGGGAGGTCACGCAAGCAAAATCCAAACAAGGAACCCTCCCAGTACACTAATATGTAGCGACATCGGGGATTGAGAGTTTGTTAGATCCGGACTAGAGTTTAAAAATATTTTTGTGAAAATCATTTTGATATTGCCCAAAGGCCTATAGAAGTTTTATTTTGAAAGTAGTTTATTTTAAAAACGGTTTATGTGTTACAATATTTATGTAAAATACCTTATGTTCATATCACAAGGTCTTAACAATCATCATAAACATAACAACATACATCTCACAAAAATTAGCAAAATTATGAGCTAAAATCTCTTACCCCACAATAGTCCACAAAATTCTGAATTCTTTTCATAAATAATTTCTTACATAATATTAATATATATATATTGCCATTTATTAGGCTCTTCCATATCTGGAATACAACAATTACATAAGTTTAACATGACTATATATAAAAAAATATAAGTATCTTTATCATTACTACTTAATATAGTATAACAATTCTTACATTCATAAATAAGTTATAGCTCTCTATGAGCACATCAAAAAATAATCTATTCTCTCAAAAAATAATTATATAAGAGCCTAACTTGCTCAAAATTCCCTTTCGGGTCATTCCATACATAATAGGGCTATATAACTACCCTCTCCTAACTATCTCCCATATGATACTCCTAAAACTTCATATATTAATAATTCTATTCACAAAGGAAAATAACTTACATCATCCCTCTCTAGTCCGATTGCCCCTCCTTATCATTGGGCTCCCAAATCAAGTCTCCTGGCCTAAAATGACCTCGAATCTGCTGTAAGGGTTGCACTTCCAAAACTTCTTCAAAATGTAGTCCTTTACCTCTTTTAGGAAAATCTCTCTTTCTATTACCAATTTCCTTACAAAAGAAACATCTACCTGCAAATCCTCTCGACCCACCTTGAGGAACAAAACACCATTGTGACCCTCTATAGTCCGACTTATACCCACTGGAATTAATGGCATTCTTTTCGCCAAACCTACTTAATGAACCCGAATCTCTAAAGTTATTCCCCCTTGCGAACGAAGATGATAGTCATGACACTTCAACAGTGCCGCATTCACTACCTCGACGAAAGTCACTAACGTTGGTCTTTCTAATAAAATTTTGCCGAATTCTCCAATCTAACCCTCGCATGAACTTTGATATACGCTCCTCTTCCGTATTTAACTCATCAGGTACTAATTTCTCCCATCGAATAAATTCTTCTTCATATTATGCCACCGTCCTATTACCTTGAAACACATCCATCGGCTTCCTCCTTATTTCCTTATGAATCGGGGAAGGAAAATACCTTATGTCAACAAGTTCCCAAAATTCTTTTATAAGTAATGTATCTCTCTGTTCAGATATGGTGACAAACTCTGACCATTGGAGAGTTGCACCTTCCAGCTTAAAAGTGGCTAAAAATTGCTTCTGTACCTCACTACACTCAACCATATGGAGGTTCCTTTGTACACTATTCTTCCATTGACTTGCAACCATTTCATCAACTCCCCCTAAAAACTCTGGAGGATGCCCCTTACTAAAATCTTCTCTCACTCTTTCCCACGAAGATGGTCCTGAATGGGATTGGGCTGGTTGAACTACAGGTTGATGCGCCATCGTAGAAATCGAAATAGTTACTCCTTGTGCCACAATATTGGAAAATTTATCTGTAGTCACGGTCCTTTGAGGAATTTAGGGTACCACACTCTCAGCCCCTTGATTTGGCCTGCCTGACCGACTTCTCTTCGGTGGAATCTGAAACAAAAATAGTTGTATCAGAACGCCTTTTAATCATTTTCTCATCACAAAAGAAAATATGGACGTATGAACACAACAATCCTAATAATAAGTCTGTACATCAAGAATGCTTACGGAAGATCGTAGTAACCCACACCGATCATAAAGACACTATAACCTGATGCTTTGATACCACCTGTGACAACCAGCTTAAAATAATAACGGGTGGCCAGCCTTATACTAAAATAACTAGGAATCTCAAGTGGATCATTCTCTGCATCTACAGACGATCCTATCAATAACCACGGCTAACTACCCATTACTATTAAAAGAGGGTGTAAAAAATTTGAAAACTTTTTATTTAACACCATTGAAAACCAACCATGCAACCATTACCCAATAATACAATATCAAAATATGATGAACGATACATACAAGCTCCAATAATATAAAAGAGTACAACACAATGGACAAAGTAAATTACCCGAATATGTTGTTGAGTCACAGACAATACAATAGTCTGGGAAAGAAAATATAAAAGTGGTACTCTACAACACTTGGGCTTAAACCCGATACACAAACTGAATCCTAATCTAGATACACAAAGGATATGAATCGACTATAACAAAATGACACAATGGTCCGCTACTACCACAACTCCACAAATACACTGGATGGATATACATCAATGGCGTCCTTGTGGAGGAACACCTAAAATAATACAATATATATACATAGCCGGAGAAAATATAAACGGGTCAGAGCCCGAGGTGAAAACATTTTTTAGCAAGTGCATCAAAATGCATAATAATTATAAATGCATTATGACATGATTAAGGTGGAGTCTCACTCTTCGTAAAATCCAACTCACTCCTCAACTAAAGTGGGCAACTAAGCATATGCATCTAATCTATAAATAGACGCCCAAATCTATCTAGGGAAGTGGATCTAACTTAATACCCAATTAATACACATCTAAAATCAATCTACACCACACTCTTCAATTCCTAATATTATTGATCTCAATTATCCATTCACTTACTTACCATATGAAGTTTACATAAACATTCTTTTACTAACATATACTACATATAAACATTCTCTTTTACTAGAATTTCTCATATTCTAGTCATGCCATCAATATGCATATAAAAAATATTTGAGTTGTTAGCATCCAAGTGCTAATGACTAAACTTCTCCCAACTCTCAATACTGCATGGCGTTTTGTGCGTGGGACGTCTCGCAAGAGAAATCCAAACAAGGAACCCCCTGGTACACTACTCCTGGCGGTATTGATTATCAATATTTATTACGACCTCAATGCATGATGCGTGTAACCCAAATTCGTATCACTACATTTATTTATTAATTAATATTATTCCCAATTCTCAACAGTGCACGGCATTTCGTGCGTGGGACGTCTCGCAAAGCGAAATCCAAATAAGGAACCCCCCGATACACTACTCCTGGTACTGTCGATCGTCAAGATATATACTATATATAAATATGAGCATTAAGGAATAAATTTTCCTCACTCCTAGCATTACACTGCGTTTCGTGCGTGGGATGTCTCGCAAGCGAAATCCAAACAAGGAACCCCCCCGATACACTATTCCTTGGCAATGTTGGTCGTTGAGGTCCATTATGTCGTCGATACCCAAAGAACTAATCAGATCAATAATATCATAACCATCTCAACGAGCTATAACTCGAGGACGCAGGTTCTCAATGCTATCATCTTCCAGGGCATCACTCATATACCATCCTAGAACAGCGGTCTCACTCAATATCATCGACCTCGCGGCCACACACACGCATAACGTCCGGTAAGTGGTCATAGTTCCTAACCGGAAAGTGAGAAAGACACATACCCAGGACTTCTCACCCCCAAAATATAATGCATATCACATAATAACACAATGGACGACTATGACCTGGGGAATATCCACACTCTGCTCATCGAGCCAGGGTGCTCACCCTCATCGCGCAACTTCCCAATGATAGCAAGGAGAGGGTATGCTTCACTTATATATATATTTATATATATATATATATATATATCATTCACATAAGATGTACATACATCATCACATCACATAAATATATACCGTCATATAAAGTATATATATCACACAGTTTCATACTCATGGTACGCTCTTAGGCGTAAGTAAAATAAATCATTATTAGTTATATTTCTCTCGATATACTAATCCTCAATAACTCACATAACTTCCCCACTTAGTATACACTACACTATTTCTCACTTGAAGTTCACACATCACTTCTATTTATATGAATTGTCCCTCAATTCTATTTACGTTGAGGATATTCTCTATATCATAATGCACCTCGATCATCATTTCTCATTTATGTGAGACCTCTCCCAAGTTAATTATCGTTAAGGATATGGTTCAATTGATCATATGAACCTTTAAAGTTATTCCCTTTGGGATTTGATTCAAAAATCCAATATCACTAAGCGCATTCTCACTCTTTCATATAATTCCATAATTATTTCCAAATAGAAATCTCAATGGTAGTGGGCTTCCCCACTTAGTATATACGATATTCTCTAATCGGTATTTCTCACATTAAATCCATATGACCCAAATGGTATCCCATGTGGGAAACTCCCTAAAAGTTTCCAAAACAAACTTCTCAGAAGTCCTATAGAGGTTCCCAATCGATAACCTCAAATGAAACGGAATGAAATTCTCCCTAGAAAAACATCCCTGAAGTTGCCCTATTTTCGAATCGATTCGGGCCAAATCCTAATCGATTCAGCCCTGCGAATTGATTCGTCCTCCAAGGCGAATAGATTCGGGTCATAAGACCTAGGATTCTGTCTCAGGCCGAATCGATTTGGCTGGGGTCTGAATCGATTCGATCACTCAAGCCTGTCAAGCTGGAACATTCCGAATCGATTCGGGTTGGGGCCAAATCGATTCGGCCTGTTCAAGGGCTACGAAAATGGCTATTTTCATCAAAGCCAAAAATACCCAAAAATCATTTTTATCATATTTTCTTGATTTCTCTTCAAATCAAACATATATACATCATTAATATTCATCCAAGAACACATCTAAACTAATTTCTAACCTCAAATCTAATATTTTTCCAAAAAATTAGGTTTTGACAAAGTAAATATAAAACCAAAAATTTGATCCACAAATCATGAAACAAATGGTACACAACAATTATTTACCAAGTTTAATGACTTGACTGAAGTTTGTAGGGTCTGAATCCTCCTCGAGATCGCGTAATGGCAGGAAATAACAACTTTTCTCTCTTTATCTTCTTCTTTCCTTCTTCTATCTCTCTCTCTTTCTTTCTAGTTATCTTTCTCTCTAAGGAGATTTCTATCTCCCGCAGGCTTTTAAGCCTTATCTTCCAAGGTACACATCTTTAAATGATAATACACACTTTAAACGACTCGGTAACTTTAATTCGAGCCAAACGAACTTAAAATATTTTGAAACCGAAATAGATCCCAAGTACAGTCATTTCGACTATCTCGACCCTTCCGGAAACAATTACACCCCCATAATTGCCATCCAAATCACTTTCTAACAACTTCAAATTTTGACTTCAAATGCCAATTTAATTATTCTTCAATAAAAATAATATTTATTTCTCCCCAAATGAATAAATTATTATTCCAAAAATCTCGGTTTGTTACACTCACCAAACCCCATTTTGTTTTCAAGGAAGAATCCCTCACCAATCTATACTTTTCCAAATAAAGGACAAATCCAATTCTTCTCTCTCTCCTCCTTTGAATCAATATCAAGATGTGTTTCTAGAAGATTTACTTGGACTACCTCCACCCCGAGAAATTGAGTTTTTTTATCAATCTATTAACAAACACTTTCCCTATCTCAAGACCTCCTTATTGTATGACACCTATAGAATTACGAAAACTTCGAATCCAATTGTATGACTTATTTAGTAAAGAATTTATACGACCTCATACATCTCCTTGGGGAACCCCGATGTTATTTCTGCAAAAGAAAAATGGATCATTTCAGTTATGTACCGAAAATTAAATGAGGTGACTATAAAGAATAAATACCCCTTGCCATAAATAGATGATTTATTTGATTAATTGAGATAATCAAAAATACTTTCCAAGATTGATTTACGATCAAGATATCACCAACTACGTGTGAGGGAGGAGGATATACTGGAAATGGATTTCGAACCCGTTAGTGTAATTTCTAATTTCTAGTTATGTATTTTCGTTTACATATGCCCCTGCTATTTTCATGGACCTTAAGTACAAAATATTTCGACCCTTCGCAAATCATTTCGCAATCATATTTATCGATGACATTGTAATTTATTCTAAGACCAAAGTCGAGCATGAGAATCATCTGCGTATTATATTAGAGACACTTCAAAATCATCAACTCTATGCAAATCACAACAAGTGCTATTTCATTATGAAAGAAGTGAAATTTTTAGGACACGTAATTATAGTAATAGGAATACAACTAGATCCGACAAAAACTACCGCAGTAAGTGAATGGCCTCAACCAACCACATTACCGAACTATAAATTTTTTTAGGACTTGTCGTATACCATCGACATTTTGTCGAAGGATTTTATCGAATAGCCTTACCCTTACTTAAATTAACTAGAAAGGATGCTCCCTTCACATCGAACTTAGATTATGAACAAGCTTTCTGCATTTGGAAATATAAATTAACCATTGCCCCCTTTTCTAACCATTCCTTCAAATAACATCAGTTACGATGTTTAGACTGATGCCTCTCTACAAGGACTCGGTTATGTCCTAATGCAACAAGGGAAAGTAATAGAATATGGGTCTCGACAACTAAATACTCATGAACGTAACAACGCATTACATGATTTTGAATTGGTAACCATTGTTTTTTGCCTTAGAAATTTGGAGATGCTACCTATACGGAGAAGAATTTCAAGTTTTCTTTGATCATAAAACCATGAAGTATGTATTTACCCATAAGGATCTTAATCTTCACCAATGATGATGGATAGAATTCTTAGATAAATTTAATTTACTCTACCATCCATGTAAAGGTAATGTAGTTGCTATTGCTTTAAGCCGTAAAACCCGAGGACGTCTTCTTAATATGTATATATTTCTGAAAACTATTGGAGACTTTAATTTGCAACAAAATCCCTCAAATACCCAATTTTCGTTACATAATATCATTGTTCGCCCCCTTATTGACAATAAAATCAAAGATCTTCAAGATCAATATGAGTTCTTACTTTCTCAGAGGAGGAAACTTCAAGACAACATCTCTGAGAGAGATTGGATCCTAGATTCAGTACGTGGAATAAATTTTAAAAATTTACTAGGTGTTCATTTTATACCAACACTTCAAGAAGATATTTTACACGAAGTGCATAATTCCAAATTTATGATTCACCCCGGTAGCACAAAAATGTACCAAAATCTTAAGCAACAGTATTGATGCCCCCTCATAAAAAGGATATTGGTCACTTGGTAGCCAAGTGTCAAACCTATCATCAATTGAAAATTAAACACCAACATCCCAACGGTTTACGCCAACCTATTCCTAAATGTAATTGGGACCATATCACTATGGATTTTGTCAGAGGATTACCCCAGACAATTCAAGGTTTTAACTCAATAGGGGTTATCATTGACCGTCTTACAAAATCCGCTTATTTTCTACCAATCAAGACCACAAACTCATTTCAATAGTTGAGTGAACTCTACATCAAATAAATAATAGGATTACGTGACGGTGTCCCTCTTTCTATTATATCTGACGGAGACCCTAGATTTAAAGGAAAATTTTGCCAAGCATTACAAACTGCTTTAGGAACCAAGATCTACTTAAGTACATCTCTTCACCCGCAAACTGATGGTCAATCAGAGCGAGTAATCCAAGTCTTGGAGGAAATGCCGTGAGAATGTATGCTAGATTTTTTGGGCTCATGGAAATAGTATATTAACTACACCTTATGAATCATTATATGGTCGCCCTTGCCGTTCACCACTATGATGGAACGAATCCGGTGAAAATCATCTTCTTGGACCAAAAATTATCACCAAAACCATATAAAGGATACGCCTTATTCGATAAAGATTACACGCAACCCAAAGCCGACAGAAGAGTTACACCTTTACCCGACGAACATCCTTCAAATTCGAAACTAATGACCAAGTATTCTTATGAGTATCCTCGCGCCAAGGAATAAAACATTTTGGAATCAAAGGAAAATTGTCACCTCGCTATATCGTCCCCTTAAAATTTTAGAACGTATTGGTTGAGGAGCTTATCGTCTGGACTAACCTTCTAAGCTCTCTCATCTTCACGATGTGTTTTACATTTCATAACTACGAAAATACATTATCGATGCCAAACATATCATTACCTGGAAACATAACAACGTTAAACCTAACCATGAGGTTGAAGAAGTTCCTATTCAAATTTTGGATCGACAAGAGAGAGTTCTCCGACGTAAAACCATACCCTCAGTCAAAGTTCTTTGGAAACATTATGTAACTAAAGAAGAAACCTGGGAACCAGAAACTACAATGAGACACCAATACCCTGCACTATTTGCAGGTAATTTCGGGGACAAAATTTTCTTTTTGTAGGAAGAATGTAACAAACAAATCTTTATTAGTCAATATCCATAGGTATTACAATAAATTCCAAAGAATAGCCCTATATTATCTTAAATTACCAAAATACCCTTATACTTAAAATCATCATATTGGACCTATTCCTATGCCCATTACTTTTTAATATTTACACCAAAATTGTACCTAAGGATCTATACTTCTCAACAATTATGCAAGTTAACTTCTTAAGTTTGAATAATTATATAAAGGCCCTAAATTTTAATTAATTACCTTATAGTCCTTAAATTATACCTAAAAACTCTTTAAGGACCTAAACTAAATTTAGAACTTATTTACATTTTCCACCATAGTGACCTGGCACCATCTGGCTGAACAACATGGCTTGTACCATGTGCCTTATAAGTAATACACATTTAAGCCTTCAAGACATTTAAACTTGGAACATGTGTAACTTCAACCCAAAACTCACCTAAAATCCCACCAATCTTCTCCTCCTATCATGCCCTATAAATACCCCCCTCTAGTCGAACACACACCAGTTGAGAGAAATCCCAACGTAAATTTTGAGAGGTTTTGGCATTTTTATGATTTTATATGTGATTGCATAATTTTCCATTATGGTTATGTTCCTGCATGTTCTTAGATTATATAAATGTGTTTTCATGAGATATTTAATGTGCATATATTGCATAAGAGTTAAACTCATAAAACTCCATTGAATCTTGGAACTCCAATGGTGAATTTCCATTCCCTGTCTTTGAACTAGCATTAAACTAGGGAAGGTGAAGCGTAAGTTCTTAGGATCGTGTATATGTGTTTAATTCGAAAATGAACCACGCCTAATACACCAAATTCAACTATTAAGTTTTTGTCCTAAAAAAATTCAGAGAAGAAATTCTCAGTATTCACTCCACCAAATTTCTTTAAACTAAGTTTAATCTCTTTCATGTTAATGAAGAACAACAACATTATCATCCCGGAATCAAAATCATAAATTTTAAACGAATTGGAAAGGTCAATTTTTCATGAAATTTCCAAAAAAAAAAAACAATTGCTTGATTTACACCACCACAATTCTTGAAATTGGTATGGTTGGATTCGTATTTAAATTCTGAACAACTTTCATTTAGAAACCATGTTAAGATGAATCCTAAATCATTTGGAAATCAAGGTCAAATATTTTCAAACCCTAAAGTTAAAATTTGAAGGTTGAATGTGAGTGAAGCTCACGCGTGAGTGTGGTGGTAAAATTTGGCGAGTCTAACTTTCACCCTGCACGTGATAGCGTGTCCCCAATCATAATTTTCTGATTTTTTTTCATTATTGTTATTATTTTTTTTTTTAAAAATTGATATAAAATAACATCCTTTTTGCATTATTGGAAATCATTTTCACGAGAAATCAGTTTTAAAGGTTGAATTAAAGTTTCTTAAATTACACTTAAAACCCTGCTAAAATTTCAAGTATTTCAAATCAAACCCAAACTTTTTCCCCAGGTACCCAAGTATAATTAGACCTAAATTGTCTCTTATCACCACACCAAATTCTCGATAAATAAATTTAAATAATTTTTCTTTTAAAAGATTTGAAATTTATACTTTAAACCTTTTTAAATTTATCATACACTAAATGGTTACTAAAGTGTATTTTAGTACCTTTTATTTATGCTATTTTAAGACCTATCTCACATACTTACAATTGTTATGCTTTCAGACTACCCAGTCTACCCGCAAAATTATCGGACTCCAACCTAAAATCAAAATACTCAAAGTAGGTGAATTATATTTTAATATTAATCATTTGAACTGCTGTCTTTTAAAAGTACTAATTTTTATATCACCTTGTGATATTATTGAACGCTAAATTATATACTTTAATCCTTCAAGTAGTTCAAACTTACCATGTTATTGATTCTTTCGATATCTACGAATTTAATTATTACTAAGCCCTGAACCCTGTACCAGTCGACAAGAGGTTGTAAATTGAATTGAACCCTACAATTCAGTTTTTTTACAAATGAAATCTTCAGTAGCTTATCATATAATCTAGGGATTAGACCCTGTAGACCCTCAGTAAATCTAATTGGCCTGAAGGACTAAGATGTTTACTGCCTTGTTGTTATATTTACTCAACGTATGAGTGCCGCTCTAGCTAAGTGTGCCAAGTTATTTGGTTAATTCCTAATTAATTGGATTACCTGTTCAAGAAAACATCATGTCTTGAAAAATGTTATCATGGTATGTTTGCGCTATTGAAACCTAATAACCGATAATTTATGGGTTATCGAGTTATTACTAAACCAAGTTATCTTGACCTGATATTTTATCTTCAACATATGGTCTGTTTACATATCACAAGCGTCAGTATGCCCCTTAATGCCTCATGATATTTCATCTTCTTTCAACAGGTAGAAAAATAAAAATATTACTAACCCATCAAAATTCCCATTTTCATTACCATCTTGTATAGAAAATAAAAATTATCTACTGAGCGTGTTTGCTTAATTGTTTTCCTTCTAGATGGACAACGAGCCTCAAGATGATCAATTACCGCCTGCCCCGTTGAACTTCTATTCACTTTTACCTCTGTCAATATTCGCAGTTACATACGTGTGGGCAGTAACAGACAGAGATGACAATCCTCATTGGAATATCTATACTGTAACCTAACTGCTCTTATGAATTATGCGTGTTCCTCAATGTTTTATCTTTATGTATGCCAGACATATAATATGTATAATTTTTATTTCCCGACTCTAATTTGTAATAAGATTCCAGCCATCTCTTAAATAAAATCTTTATCAAATTTCCATTGTATTAATTATAATCTTAATTGTATTAGTATTACTTACTTTAACCATTTATATTCAAGGATGCGACATAAGTGATATCACTGGTGACCTATTTATAGAATAACATAATCTTTGGGATGCCTATACGGGTCCCATGGAGCTGATTCAATATATAAACCCCATTTACAACTCTCCATGTGTTAGGGGCTACTCTAGAATGCACAACATTAAAAAATTGACACAACTCAAGATAAAAGGGGCCCGGGGGAAAAGTAAACCCACATTCAATAATAAAAAGATAAGGGAACCAATGTCCCTCAAATAAAGAAAAAAGATCTACAGGTGGAATAGGGAGTTCAAAATCCAGCCACGAAAGAATATTTTATTCCCTCCTTTGGGGCAAAAAATATTCCTACATAATAGCATGACAAATGGCGAGCACCCCGGTCAAGATGGCGAGCAACGGACGCTCCAACATGATAAGGACGACTACAGTCCTTGATAAACTAGAAGAACGAGGAGCAATATCTAATTGAAATCAAGCTCCAAAACGATATGACTTATCCATTTTTGTAACCCTAATGTAACCCCTAACTCTATATAAGGGGAGACCCCCCATTGTGAAAGGGGTCTTAGAAGTCTAGAGAAACTCTCTCATGTAAACTCTGTCATTATCATAATGAAACACAACAACATCACCATGGACGTAGGCCATTCATGGTCGAACCAAATATATCTTTGTCTCTCTTTTATTCATTATTGTTCATGCATTGTGGTACATGGTCACCCCCCATGTCCCAAATTTTTTGACACCAGAATTGGTGCCATTTGTGGGAAACGACATAAAAAATCCTTCTTCCTTATTGATGAGGCAGTGTAAGGACATATTTTCATAGGTCCGTTATCAATTTGTTATGTCATATACCGCTACACCGTCGAAGAGCATTCAAGAGACATCTACATCAATAACGGATCCGAATTACTCAAGTTCTTAATCATTCAAGACTCTGCAATGTTTACTTTGGTAAGGTTATGTTTTAAATACCTTAACTTTTCACTTAGAGCTTTTGGGATATTTTTACGAAATATTTTCTAAGTGTTGGAGCGAACTTTTTCGTCAAATATTAAGAATGAGTAATTTTTCTAAGTTTTGAAGAGGACCTCAATTTTGATGCCCAGGTTGTTCGCACGAGATCAGCATCTCGTTCGAACGAGATTGGAAGTCGCGCGATGTCGTTTGAACGACATGTGTACATCGTTCGAGCGACATATGTTTCTCGTTCGAACGAGCTCGTATTTCGAGGCGGTGCATTTTTGTATAAATACTCATTAAATGGTAACATTTTCATTACGAAGTCCATACGTTTTCCAGAACAGAAACACTGCCAAAGCAGTAATCTTTAGGCCTCTTCTTTTAGGGGTTTAATTCCCTTTTTGATTTACAATTCACAAAACTCCCATCTTGCTTTAGTGAATTGTTTTGGTGTTCAAGAACACATCTTTGACTTTGTTCATCTTTTGTGGAGTGAGTCTCTACACCGTATGGTTGTGTGTCATTAAGGATCTTATTGCGCGAAGATTCTTTGCTGAAGATAGGACTGCGAGTCCTTGGAGGGTGCTACGGGTATTCTCTTGCTGAGTTCAAGACTGCGAGTCTTTGTGGGTTGGTTGCGCGTTGATCCATTGCATATTTCTCTATGTAATTGTAAGTTGCGATTTATATATTCATAGTGAAATAAACGTTTTTACTCGAAAGGTTTTTTTTCTTGAAATCTGTGTCTCAGCATATTTGTTGTGTCGTATGCGTTATTTGTTTATGGTTTGTCACACGCACCATAGATGCATGTTTAGGGGCTGAATTAATAGACTTTAATTAAATAAGTGAGCCAAATTAGATATTTGTGAATTTAATCAATTATCACACTGTTACGACTTTTCAAATAAATATCGGAGTGGGTTACGCTAATTTATCGCGTATTCCTATTTTTCGCAAAATCGTGTGATATTGATTTTTTTTGAAAAATCAGTTTTGTAAAAAATCGCATTTTTTTCTATGGAGAACTTCTATAATAAGATGCCTATTTTTGACGGGTCTAATTATGCCTATTGTAAATCTCGCATGAAATCTTGTTTAAAAGCCATTGACGAGCATGTTTGGTACCTTTGCGAAAATAGGTGGACTCCTCCCACGGTCACCGTTCATAATATCACCTCTTTAAAACCCGTGTCAGCCTGGACTGAAAATGATCATAAAATGTCTAAATATAATTCACGTGGGTTGAGTGCTATTTCTGGAGCTATCACTCCTGATGAGTTTCGCCGAATTATGACGTGCACCACGTCTAAAGAGGAATGGGATGTTTTGAAATTTACACATGAGGGTACGAACGCGGTTAAAGAATATAAGTTACCAAAATTGGCCACCCAATTTGAGACTATCACCATGTCTGAATCTGAATGCTTTGATTATTTTTAGCACGTGGGATGGTTGTCGCTTTTTCTTGTCGTGTGAGCACACCCACTTTGTCTCACGAGAGTGAACACGAGAGCGATGATAGTGATTTGTGTTCTTCGAGTGAGGATGAGAGCGAGGAAGAGAGTGGAGATGAAAGTGACCTCCAAAAAGCTTTTAGAGATTTGTACACAGAGACCTAGAAAATAAAGAAGTATAATCGAGATTTAGGTCGTCGGGTTTTAGATTTGGAGAGAGAGAAGGAGGTTTTGAGAAAGGAAAAGTGTGATTTGACCGCCACATTGTCTAGTCTGACGACACATGTATCCCAACTAGAGAGTGATCTCAAACGTTCCAGGGAGGTCAAAGCCAATTTTATGAACGCACCTAAGAAGGTTGAAAAGGTGGTTCTTAAGGATAAAGGTTAGAAGTTAGGAATAAGTCATGACGGTGCTTCTATTTCCCAATTAGCTCCCCAGTCGGTTCCCACTTTAGGGTGAAATTCACGTGAGTCTCACCCTAACCCACCTAGGTGTCCCATTCCTATTAGGAAAGTGCGTCCTAGAGTTTTTGAGAGAGGTGTTTCGAGGCCTATTTATGTTTGCTCACATTGCAACAGGAGAAGACACCTTAGGGAATTTTGCTTTAAGTTGGGGTATGTGTCACGTTTTGCTTCTACATGTGTTTCTGATACACATGCTCCCAAGCATGATTCTTTACATGCTACCAAAGACTACATGAGAGAGTTTTCACATTTAGGTGAGCAAGTTAAGTTTTTAGTCAAAACTTCACAAGAATTGATGGAGGTTTTTCATAAGTTGTCACCACCTTTGTAAAACCCCTCCGTCCCTAATGATTGAGGTTTGATTGTTTACTAGAATAGGATGATTTTCACGATGATATTGTTTGCCTATTGCTAGTATGTATCATTTTTGTATTTTTTTTTGGAAATATTTTGAAAAATCCAAAAAGATTTTTGTATTTTGTTTGCACCGTTTGTGGATGGAGACTTAGGATGACCAAGTCACAACATCATTCCATTATTTTCATGTGATTATTTGATAGTGTTTTGAGACAATAGATCAATTCATCCATTTTCTTTATAATGTTTGGAGTCATTAAGATGTAATTAAGTGTTACTTCCTACATGTTTGACTCATGTTTCCTTTATTGCACACATGCACGGATTTGTTTGATTATTGTGCTTGTCTTATCACATGTTGGTTGGGTGTTTTCACTTCAATCCTGTCCTTAAAACGAACGAAGTGCGGTAAATTTTGATAAGGGAATTGTGCATATCAAAATCATTTTGTGAGTTTGTGTGCTTTGTTTGAAAACGGGGAAGGGCTGCGAAAGGTTCATTTCGCCTTTGCGAATACTAAGCCACCGTTAAATTGGACCTAAAAAATGGAGGAATTTTATTATCCGGGGTCCAAAGAGGTTTAAAAGAGCCTGAAAAAATTTAAAGGCAATAAAAAGAAATTCATGCCAATTATGGGCCATTTAGGTTTTTGCACCAATTCTCCAAAGTTTGAGAATTTATTTTATTCACCTCTGAAAGAAAATATATATGAGGGTGTTTAGTTGGAGAATTAAAACAGGTTTTCACGTCCTTAAAAGTCTTGAAAATGCGCTAAATAGTTTTGGACGTTATTGATGTGGAAATCATTTGACTTTGATTTGTTGATTTGCATAAGACAATGTCATTTAAATTCAACATATTTTTACACTTAAGGATTCTTTTGATGTTCATTCATTAGGGGTACACATATTCATCGTGCACATATGATCGATTGAGTTGATTTACTTATTGAATGTGTTCACACCCATTCCTTTCATTTCCATGTCTTGGTTGTTTGAGTTTAAATCCATGGTGTGATTTTTGTATTATATTTTTTTCCAAAGTCGTATCTAATTTTTTTATGAAAAACTGAAAAATTGAAAAATAGTTTGTGAGATTTTTTGAGATATTCCTTTGCATGCACGTATCTTGATCTTTGATTGCTATGCGTTTTATCGTAACACTCCATGTTTTGATTTTTTCTTCTTATCTGTCTATTTTGGGACATCATAAAAAGGGGGAGAAATAATTATCATGTTATGGGGGAGTTTTGGGGAGATTTTATTATTAATGCTTTATTCTTATATCATTTCAAACTTGATGTGTCACGAAGGTTTTTGCTTTATCTCATGTGTGTAGGTACAAAGATTGAATATCATGATGTTGCACACCCTGATGAGAAAAGCTTTGAGATTTGACGAAGATGATTAAAGAATAGTTTTGAGTTCTTGCAAATTTATTCACGGGAGTGTAGATTTGTATAGGCATTTTGGTTTTTGATAATTCAGATTTTTTATGTATGTACAGGCATAGACATAGGGGGATATTTGTAAGGACATATTTTCATAGGTCCATTATCAATTTGTTATGTCATATACCGCTACACCATCGAAGAGGATTCAAGAGACATCTATATCAAAGACGGATCCGAATTACTCAAGTTCTTCATCATTCAAGACTCCGCAAAGTTTACTTTGGTGAGGTTATGTTTTAAATACCTTAACTTTTCACTTAGAGCTTTTGGGAGATTTTTACAAAATATTTTTAAAGTGTTGGAGCGGACTTTTTCGTCAAATATTGAGAATGAGTATTTTTCCTAAGTTTTGAAGTGGACCTCGATTTTAATGCCCAGGTCGTTCGTGTGAGGGAAGCATCTCGTTCGAACGAGATTGGAAGTCGCGCGATGTCATTTGAACGACATGCGTACTTCGTTCGAGCGACATATGCTTCTCGTTCGAACAAGCTCGTATTTTGAGGCGGTGCATTTTGGTATAAATACTCATTAAATGGTAACGTTTTCGTTAAGAAGTCCATACATTTTCCTGAACAGAAACACTGCGAAAGCAGTAATCTTTAGGCTTCTTCTTTTAGGGGTTTAATTCCCTTTTTGATTTACAATTCACAAAACTCACATCTTGCTTTAGTGAATTGTTTTGGTGTTCAAGAACACATCTTTTCCTTTGTTCATATTTTGTGGAGTGTGTCTCTACACCGTATGGATGCGTGTCATTAAGGATCTTGCTGCATGAAGATTATTTGCTGAAGATAGGACTGCGAGTCCTTTGAGGGTGCTGCGGGTATTCTCTTGCTGAGTTCAAGACTGCGAGTCTTTGTGGGTTAGCTGCGCGTTGATCCATTACAGATTTCTAATCTAATTTTAGCTTGCAATTTACATATTCATAGTGAAATAAAGGTTTTTACCCGAAAGGGTTTGTTTCTTGAAATCTCTGTCTCAGCATATTTTTTGTGTCGCATGCATTATTTGTTTATGGTTTGTCACACGCACCATATATGCATGTTTAGGGGCTGAATTAGTAGACTCTAATTAAATAAGTGAGCCAAATTAGATATTTGCGAATTTAATCAATGATCACACTGTTATGACTTTTCAAATAAATATCAGAACGGGTATGAGAAAAAGTGATACCCACTCCAATTGTGAACCCTTCAGGTGATGGATCACCAATTTATTGTGGCAAGGGAGATTTTGGGATGTATTTGGGAAATCAAGATAGGACCCTATGAGAGGGTCATGGGAATATCTCAATGGTCATAAACCACCATACAGAGGGTTCCACACATTAGTGACGATGCCCGACCACCATTCTTGGTCGGCGACCTCCACTGTGCTACAATGACGAGCAAGGAAGGGGAATCTCTTTAAATTGTGACCACCGGACCTTCATTTGGTTAGAGACAACCAACCTCAGTAGGTATGGGCACTCTGTATCTCACCTACAGTTATTCTCCGACCTGCAACCTTCCTGGTCGAGCAGCCCTCGGTGGTCGATGACCTGTTTGCGACCTACCAGCGACCAAACATTTACTTAAATCCAGCCAAAGACAAGAAACCCAAACTCTGATGACCCAACATCGGGGAGACACCCGAGAAACTACAATTTGAAATATGATTTTTCACATAAACACATTCAGTAGCAACGAGGATTTCCCTCTGAGTTTTTCTTTGATCGCGCCTCACAGTTCCTTCTCCTCCTCGAAAAACATTGGCAAGTGATATTCCTATGATATAAAAATTGGTTGAAGACCCATCATCCACTTTGTTAGTGTCGGCGACCATTATACTAAGCATCCCACACCTCGGTGGCATCATCGGCTTTTCCCCTGCTAGTCGGTAGAAGAGAAGAGGACAATATCAATTCAACACGCTTCGTGCGTTTCGAACAGTGGTAGATACCCTTTGGGGCGCATGGATTTTCAGACCTGATTTATTAAAATCAAGTCTTTTTTCTTGGCTTACAATACCACCCCCTACTTTATCTTACTTCACATCTTTATGTTTAAATAAAAATTTGAAACATCCTACATTATGTGTTTGGAATTCACACAATTTTGCAAAAATTCTAAATCAAGCCTACATCTTACATTTGAGATATATTTGAGTAATTTTTGCACTGCTCGATTCTCTATGAAATTTTTGTGAGGGACCGTGTGACTTTATTACAATTGGTATAACGATTTTAGTGGAACTTTTTATGCGACCTTATTACAAATTATTTTGCTCACATAAATAAGTGGGGCGCACTTATATATCACTCATGTCATTTATTCGATCATTTAATTTTTAATATTGTTGTCTAGCTATTATTGGATATACCAATGGATGAAGGTCACATATACTTTGATGAAAATTGCATTAGAATGATAACTTCTATTTGATTTAGACTCAACAGATAGTCAAGAAATTTATTGACTTCCACAGGTACAAGATTTGGTCCCGACGGATGCTCGACAACAATCTTAAACTCTTGGGAATCTTGTTAATACTTGATCACATATCGCTCACCGTATTTACTAGGAATTGTATAGCTTTTCCCTGATGGACTAGCCAGGCACTTCTTATTTTATTCATGCTCTGACGGATTGTTGATCACTCTACAACACTTTCGACCCAATTAATGTCTAGGCAAAATTATTATTACTCCAAATGATGCTCGGGTTATATCATTCTCAACTTGAAGGACGATCAGTCATATATAAGATTCATATCAGAAAAATATTTTTATATATTTAGTCCCGAAGATATCTACTGCACAAGTCTCATTTTATCCCCAATGGATGGTTTGTCAGGATAATTCTCATATTTAGCACAGTCCCAATTGATGGATATGCACATTTATTTGTGCATTGTTCATTTTTGTCTCATAATATTTTATTTTTTCACAAATTATTCCAACGATTTTTATGATCATAAATTTGTTAGCAGGGGGCTATCTATACTTTATACTTCACAATTGTCACAACACAAATTTTCTGTGAAAATAATTTTTTGAAACCAACTTACGATTGAGTATTTTCTTAGAGTTATTTGCAAAAATTCCAAATTAACTCCTATGTCATACATCTGGATATATTTCACAAACTTTTCATCTTTTATTCGACCTTATTACAATTATTCTGTTCACACAAATAGTTGGGCGCACTTATAGAGCACTCATGTCATTTATTCGATCATTTAATTTTCAATATTTTCGTCTATCTATTTTTGTTTATACCAATGGATGGTCGGTGTGATATTTTTAGTAATACTTAGAGTGGCCCCAGAGGATGCTCGGTCACGACCATCCTTGTGAGATTTTATCATAAAAGTTATGGTATCATTCATTTCATTCATTCAATACTAAGAAATATTTCCTCGATACATGGTCGAGCAGATGCACATCATATATTCCTTGACTGAATAAATGAATTGCATGATAAATTCTATTTGATTTAGCCTCGAAAAATGGTCGAGCAACTTATTAACTTCCACAATTACAAGATTTAGTCCCGACGAATGCTCGACCACAATCTTAAGCTCTTGGAAATCTTATTAATGCACCAATATATGCTCGAACACGGATCGCTCTCTATATCTACTTGAACCTGTACAACTTTGGCCCGCCAGACTATCCAAGAACCACTTATTTTGTTAATTCTCCGACGAATGGTCGAGAATGTTACACGACTTTGGACCCAACTGTTGGAACTATCGACCCCCAATTTTAAATATTACCAAAAAGTAATTCAATTTCTTCTTTGAGATGTGGAAGCGAGATGGTTCAATTAAACACACACAAACCACATATTTTAATTTCTTTCAAATTAAAATTAAACCAAGTGAAATTATATTAATAAAAACTACATATTTGACTTAAACAACTTAATTCAATCCAAGTCTTAGAAATTTGCCTAAGTCATATTTTCAATATTACCAAAATAGACCAAACCAATTTTAACAAATTAAACGATGACTTGAATTACATTAACATATACCCAAATTTAAATTAACACCAATTTAACTGAGTAGTGATTTAAACGAAATTTTATCTCTTTACCTAAGCATGCATTTGAGGTGAATTTTCCAACAGATAAAATCAACAAATAAATCACTACGCCGCGATGTACGAGGAAAAACCCACAACTGTAAAAAACCTTGGACATTCCTAGCCTTAAGTCCACTAAATATGGTTTTACAATTACAAGGGAGGTGACTTACTTTCTTAACTCGACTCCTTTCAAACCTTGACGCGTCTTCTTGTAAACACCTCCGCCTAGTCGATAACCCCAGAACTCCACCAGAACCTTGGAATTCACCAATGAGACTTTAGGAACAATGTCAACCACACATGGTGCCTTTTACCATTTGAGAATGCTTCAGCAAACAAACGAGACTTCTTATTTGAGGGATGTAGAAGTAAACCCAAAAAAACTCTTCAACTTGGTAGAGTAAACCTGATGACAAACACTCTAAGCAAGATATTTATATGGAAACTTGGAATAACAATATGGGTGTAAGCGAAAAGTGTTTTAGGGTGATTTTCTTGGAAAGCAGATTACTTAAAGCATGAACCTTTTCATAGAAAAGTTAAACCCTCAAAAATCTATCTAGGAGATGGAAGAATATGAAAAAGTTACTTTGAAAAAGTTGGTTCCCGCACTAGATAAGTCTGTCAAAAGTTGGTGGGGAAAGGTAGTGGGAAAAGTGGGAAAACTGTCAAAAAACTGCCAAAATACCTGTTCCCGCCATATCTCGTTCGAACGAAGTCTTATTCGAACAACCATTATAACGAAGTTGCAGTAGATAAAATGAAAATTCGTTAGTAAACTCGTCAGAATTCTGGTTCGAACAATAATTTGAACGATATTCCAGAGGCTAAATAGGGAACTCGTTGGCAAACCTCGTTCGAACAAAATTGTCGTTCGAACGAAAAAACTGAAAGCTTAAAAATTCAATTTTAGCATAGAAACTTTATTTTAAAGTTTTCAATAAACCTTCTAAAAATAACCATTAGTTTAAAATAAAAAAATTACCCAATTAAAATTGTTCCAAGCTCCTATATATAATATTTAATGCATTCATACCTTAGTAGTAAATGGAACACATGTTGTTGACGTAGAAACGAGGCACAACAAACTCGGCATTTGATGAAGCTTTAAACTTGGCCGCTACGTCTTCAATAAACACGTCATAGGCTTCAATGGATAAACTTGAACACTATCCTCTGACTCAAATATTTTTGTCCGGAATTGAGCCAACACAACATTGAGACTCAATCGGAGACTTGTGTCTTTACAAATCTCCCCCTTTGGCTATTCCGGGAAAAACAACAACAAAAATCCTAAAGGTCCGTCAAGATCTACTGGACTCAAACATCCCACCCAAACTTGACTCAAGACCCAAGGATTAGTATCTTTGCCAATGAAGAAACTTGCCATATTAAGAAGAATTCCTTAACACTTAAGCAAACTATCAAACGCATATGGAATATCAAGAATATTAAATGAAATTAAGATAAATACTCCCCCTAAATTAATTCTCCCCCTTTTCATGTAATAGTGACATACTTAGAAAGGCGTCTCCCAAACATGATTAAATACCATTTCTCCCCCTATCATTCTCCCCCTTTTTGTAAAGGAATAGACAAAGGTGATAGAATTAATTAAACAAAAGTGTATATAAAGCATAAAACATGAAAGCATATAGGCAACAAAAACACAACTAATCCATACAAAGAGTAAAGGATACCAACTAAGATGCAAGGAAATGATACCAATATGATACATAAGTATTAATCATGTGATATCAACAAAGAATGCAACAAGATAGATACCAATTATGAAGTAGAAGTATAAAAGGACTAGAAAGCAAGTCAAAGATAAATAAGATACCTCGTATATGAGTATATAATAAATATCATTAACTCACACGCACATATACTAGTATAAACACCACAAATGAAAAAAAAAATAAGCTTTTCACACTCGTATGGAAAAAATGTGAAATATGGAAACGGAAGTGTTGGGGTGTGAACTAGTAACAATTAAATTTTGACCCAATCACTTAAAGCGTGTTCACGGAGTTCTCATTTGATTGCAAATTTTACCACATTTGAATATAACTTCATGTGACAATATATATTGAACTCAATGAACAAACATACAGATTGCATACAAGCCTATAGTTTTGATGATTTTACAAACCAATAGAGTCATGGCATTGAAAGAACAACTAGGATAAACGGACATTTTGCAAACCGTTGATATACCATCCAATCTCCCTCAATAAGCATATATATTTTTGAATGAATATATCAATTAAATATAGGCCTTGGAAATGATTTTTCTTTTTAATGCCATATTTTATTTTAGGCCTTTGGAGCACGCATTTCTTTTGGGTCCAAGAAAACGGTGGCTTACTCGCAAAGGATGATATTTCCTTTCGGAGCCCTTTCCCGTGCACACACACACACACACACACACACACACACACATATATATATATATATATATTATTTTTATATCTCACACAAATCTTACGTGTAACGGATTTTAACATTCACTAGTCATCCTATGTCACATAACATGTAGATGACAAGATTGGTAGGATAACATCTCACAAAGCTCAAATATACATATGAAGTTATAGTTTCAAGTGAGATCGTGCATGTGTTAATTGAGGCATATAAAAATAGAATCCATTATATCAACACAAAATCCAACTACTCCATGTAAGCATGGTAAATAACATTTTAAGGATTGATAATCTAAGACAAAAGTTCAAGCCACATGGGAGAGGGAAAAAAGTGGATTAAAAAACAAATGTATTCCACATAGAGTGTGTCAAACTAAAATACAGACAATGAAAATGTTTTTGAGGTTTTTAAATTTTTAAACCAAACAAAAATATTGACTCCAAAAGACAAACAAAAATCATTTTTATTTTTCATTAAGCCTAAATTATAAAAGGATGAAACAGAAATGATAAACAAAATCTTTTACATTTTTCATTAAATGCAACCTAAAATGAAAAAAATAATACAAAAGATAAACATGAATCATAATTCTAGCATGTGATTAAGCATGGAGCATAGACTAAAAAATGATTAAAACAAGCATACAATTAGCATGGTGATATAACTTGAGGCACAAAAGCTAAAGTATGCCAACAACTAACACATTCAACCTTTAGATTTATCAAGTGTGGAAGCATGTGAAAGCAAATGAGAATAAAGAATCCTATCTTGTAAAGATAAGAAGTCGGATCTCCTAACCCAAACTAATGACAAATGACTATCTCGGGGTGTAGGAGTCTTGGCTACCTCGGTTCCCTTACATTGGGATTTTCTAGGACCTCATTTAAGATCAAAACAAAATTTCCTAAGATGACCTTTTCGAGCATAGTGTGAGCACCTAAAGACTCGGCAAAAAGACTTACTTAAGGAATGACCTCTGAAGGATTTCCTAGGAGATTCTCCTAAAACATTGGTTTTGGCTTTATGATTTGATTCATTACGAGAATCGAAACCTAGACCACAAGTGTCATTTTTTATTTAGATCGTGCCTAAGATTTTAACTAGTTTTTCAGACCTACATTCCAAATCAAATTTGACTTTACTAGAGTCTTTTAATTGTTCTTCTAATTATAAAATTCAAGAATCTAACATAACATTTCTCTCGTCAAACGCAAGAAGCTCCTTTTTCATTCATTCCATTAAACCTCTAAGCCTATCTTTCTCGCCTTCTATATATTCAAGCTTCTCTCGAAGAGTCCTCTCACGTGTCCTAAGGTCTTCAACATACACACTGTCATCAAAAACCTTGACATGCTCTCTTAAACTTGCTTCTAACTTCAAATAATGTCTCTTTAATGTAAAAGATTCTTCATAAAGTTCTTGAAAAGCATTTTGAAGTTCACTCACATTAACATATTCTTCATTTTCATTCTCTCTCTCTCTTCTTCACTCTCACAACCATAAAAAACAAGGAAATCATAAACTTTGACCTCGTAAGTGTCATGTGATAAAATTTCATCAATAAAGGAGTGCTCATTATCACTCACATGACTAGCCATAAAAGCCTCAAAATTGGGCTTAGTGGGGGAATTGGGTCCCTCTTCATTATCACTATCACTAAGGGTTGCATTAAAAGAAATTGGTTTCTTACCCTCTCTCCTTAGTTTAGAGGGACACTCAAAAGCCCTATGGCCATACCCTTCACAACCAAAACACCTATTTGACTCGTCCCTATTTAAAATTTCTTTAGGAGTTTTAGGGATCTTTTCAACGTTGTCATACTTAGAAGTTTAAAATTTCTTAAAATCATTTTTAAATTTATCTGTTAAATTTAAGAATTTTCAAAACTTCCTAGCAAACATATCCATATTTTCCAAGTCACTTTCACTTTCAGTCCCTACTACTTTTTTTTGTTCCTTTAGGGCTTTCAAAGCAACACCCTTATCTACTTTCTTTTCAATTTTAGAGGGAAACATGTCTAGTTCATAGGTTTGTAAATCACATATGAGCTCTTCTAATTTCTTTGAGGCTAAATATGGTAAAGAGTTTAACACGGTCACCTAAGGAATAAATCTATCGGGTAGGGACCTTAAAATTTTCTTTACTACTTGGTTGTCGGGTATTTTTTCTCCCAAGTTAAAAAATGAATTAACTATATGAGAAAGTCTAGAATAAAATTCATCAAAAGTTTATTTTTTATTCATTTTGATAGTTTCAAATTGAGTGGTGAGGTTTCGGAGTTTCAAAGATTTTATGACACTAATTCCTTCATGACTGAGTTACAAAATATCCCAAGCTTCTTTAGCGGTTTCACACGTCATAATTCGACGAAATTCATCCGGTGTGACTGTGCTAAACAAGGCATTTAAACCACGGGAATTAAAGTTTGTAAGTTTAAATTCATTCTTAATCCATGTCTCGGTGGGTTTGGGAACACGCTCATTATCTACGAAATGTGTACGTGGGGACCACCCGTAACAACAAACAACCAAACCCTCTGGTCGATAGATTTTAGTGCCGATTTCATCTGCGCTTTCCAATACGCGTTGTTAGAACCATCGAAAATAGGAAATTTTGAAAATGGGAAAAATTCCATTTTAGTCAAATATATTTAAAAGGATTTTAAACACAATAATTTAGCGATCCCACTCTGATACCCCTCATTGGAGCAACTGACCCCCAATTTTAAATTTTACCAAAAAGTAATTTAATTTCCTTTTTGAGATGCGGAAGAAAGATAGTTCAATTATGTGACACACCGACTAATTAAATACTGGGTAGCTACTCATTTATTCAAATTAATACAAAACGTCAAGTTGGTTCAGTTCATAGCATCAGTATTGAAAACATTTTTAACAATTGCTAGCCACCTAATATTTAAAAAAGTGAGTTGTCAATTTTAATTAAATTAGATTAACATACAACCAAATTAAATTATGAAATACTAATACCACAACCACATCACAGTCGCAATAGAATAACAATTTAATAGACTAAATTTGGAGGAATACTGCTCTGAAGAATTCGAACACTGAATACAATCAAATACAAAATCTGATTTACCAATTAATTAAACGCAAAACTGAAATAGATCTAAGTAAATAAGATGTCTCCAAAAGAAAAGGGGCGACATGCCCTATAGATTAATAAATATGAAATAGAGTCAAGCAGAAAGTGGAGGCGTCTACTATTGAGGTCCTGTAACTTCCACAGCAACTACAACACGTCACTAGAATGGAACTCCTATGCTTGGTGTCCTTGTGGCTGGTCACCTAAAAAGTTTTTAAAAGAAAATAGATTTGAAACCAAATGGGTCAGAGCCCGATTGTGAAAATAGTTTAAAATATAGCAAATGTTTAATATCATTAAATAGTGAATATAAAATACATGATAGTGCGTGCACTCACATGAGTTCCTCACCTCTCAACTAATTGTGCACACCTACCGTATCCGTACCCGTTCTAGTTATTCTACTATCTAACTAGTCCAATCTGTAACCTGACGTTACTTTACGATTCAAATTTCGATTCCCAACATTTTAGTGTAAACTGAAAGTCTTACTGTTATTACTTAGAATTAGTTATAATAATTTATAAGAATTTTTCCATCTTTAACTCTAGTAAAAATGTCATAATTATTCACACTCAGACTTTAATAAATAGTTCATCTCAATTATCAGTATATTAGTCTATTCACAAATATACAATAATGTCACGTCTAGGCTAAGCTGCGGTGCACACATACTCTGCCATCGAATCCCGGTACATCACGTACATGAGTACCACGTATTCTGAATGTCTCAGGAATCGTTTCAATAAGCAACAATCACACATAATGGAGGCGAGCATAACTCACATACCCATGGGATATGCACATAGCTCACCAATAAGTCATTCTATAACCTATGTCCTTGAGGTACCAATCTAAATCCCCCCGTAGTCATTAAATGTTGTGCATTTACAAGCTCCCGGATAATATACAATATAGATCGCCAACACTTCTCACCTTGCAAATTCGAGTACTTACAACCTAACCCATAGTAGTTACCAGGCCTTTATATAATTTCAGGTTTTAATCCTATACGTACTCCAATCTCACAATTATGCCCGCTAATCAACAAGGGAAGAATCACACTTAATTAAATAAGCCTACAGAAAGTTCGAAACTAAAATCGGCCAAACAAGGTCATTCTGTCAACTCGTTAGAAATTCCGTTCGGACGAGGTGGTTGGAACAAGTGTCGTTCGAACGAATGGCTTCAAATGAACTCGTTAAAACGGGTACTGGAATCTCATTAGAATCTCGTTCGAACGAGGTCATTTGAACGACCTGGGATGGTCTTCTAACGAGATGGTAGATAATGCCCAGAATTTCCCCAACTTCGTTTTTCACCAAATTCATTTCTCCAAATCCATCCTAAGTTCGTACCAATTAAGTTTTTATATCTTTAAACTACTCTAAACCACTCTAGGGAACTTCTTAACATATTTTTGGGGTCAAATCTTAGTAATCAACATGTAATAACCATAATTTCCCAAATCTTGCCTCAAACCCTATGAACATGAACCCATAACTTTATTGTACATAAATAGTCATCATAAATCCATTTTCAAAACATCAAAGTTAAGTTTTGGGTATCAATTTTCGTCCATAATCATTCTACATGCAATCCCTACCCAAAATTAATAGTTTCTACAAAAATCCCATTGGGTTTTCATCAAAACTTTCAAAGCATATAAAGTTCTCTACACTAAACATAGAGGAAATATTCATTGCAATTAATAACATCAAATCACTTGCCTTAGGTTTGTTCTTCATATTTGTTGTAGGTGATTATAGGTTGATTCTCTCCTCTTTCTTGTCCCAAATCCTTCCAGAATGGTGGTGATGGTTGATGGTTTTGGTTTCGACCTCTTGTAACCTCTCTCCAACTTTGCTCAAAACCCCCGTATCCCACTCTCTTGTCTTTTGCTGATAGTGGCCTTAGTGGCCTCTCTAATAATATATAATTAAACTCTAAAATTCATGGGTTTTAATTCCTCAATTTTTAAAATTACCAAAATACCCTTATGGGTTGCCGATTTGGCCTAAAAATGCGCCGGGACCCAAACTAAACTCCCGGCTAGTGTTTTCTGACTATTTCCACCCTTCCGGACACATTGGCGCGCTCAAACTGACCATTTGGTTGATAAAAATATAAATTAATTTTTAATAAAATAAATTCATTCCTGACACGACTGACACGCGCGTCCCAACTTAATTTCCCGAATTATTATTTTTCTGCCTCACGGCAATTTTAATATTTTCAATACTCATATATTACCATATATTCTCAGTAATATTTTATTCTAATATCATAATAAAATACCAATTCACATCTCTCTAGTATTTACCTCCGGATTAATTTCCAAATTAATTCTCATTTAATTCAATTAATCCATTAAATAAAAATCAATAAAATTACAGGGTATTACATACTCCCCCCCTAATAACAGAATTTCGTCCCGAAATTTTGAAATAAATAATACCTGGTAAAAATAACTCTGGATAACGCTCACGCATCTCATCCTCGCGCTCCCATGTGGACTCCTCGGCATTATGATGCTACCACTGAACACGAACTGATGGTACTATCTTTGACCTCAATTTTCTCTCGCTGCGGTCTAGAATGGCTATCGGCCCCTCCTCGTAGAAACTATTGGGCTTTAGATCGATGTCATCTAAAGCAATGTGATTATGGGCCAAATTGTCCCTAAGATATCTCCTTAGCGAGGAAATATGGAACACGTCATGAATCCTATGCAAGTGCTCTGGTAACCCAAGTCTATACGCTACTAGTCCAATCCGCTCGATAATAGGAAATGGCCCCACATATCTTGGTGCCAGTTTCCCCTTCTTCCTAAAACTCATAATCCCCTTCATCAGAGATACTCTGAGTAGCACCTGGTCCCCCACCTTGAATTCTCTGAAGAACCTCTTGGCATCAGCATAACTATTTTATCGGTCTTGGGCTACCCGAATATGGCTCCGTATCATCTTTATCCTTGACGAAGTATCCTGAATCACTTCCGACCCAAGGAGTTTGTTATCCCTCACCTCTAACCAACATGTTGGGGAACGACAATGTCTACCATACAATGCCTCGAATGAAACCATGCCAATGGTGAACTGATAGGAGTTATTATAGGCAAACTCCACCAGTGGAAGGCACTGCTCCCAACCACCTCTAAAGTCTAGGATGAACATATGCAACATGTCCTCTAACATCTGGTTCATCCGCTATGTTTTCCCATCTGTCTGCGGGTGATACGCCGTCCTCAGTCGTAACTCCGTACCCATGGCCTCCTGGAAACTCTCCCAAAATCGTGAAACAAATATCTTATCTCGGTCAGACACTATATTGAGAGGTACCCCATGAAGTCTCACTATCTTCGCTATCAAAATCTGGGCATACTGTCCCATAGTGTACTCTGTCCGGGCCGGTAGAAAATGAGCAACTTTGGTTAGACGATCCACGATTAACCATATAGAGTCATGACCCCTCTGTGACATAGGTAACCCCGTGATGAAATCTATGGAAATGCTCTCCCATTTCCACATAGGGACCTCTAATGGCTGTATAAGTCCTGCCGATCTCTGATGGTCCACCTATACCAGCTGATAACTGGCACATTTAGAAATTAACTCGGCAATATCCATCTTCATCTGGCTCCACCAGTATTGTCACCTCATGTCCTAGTACATCTAATCCCCGCCAGGATGTACTACGAATTGCGAACCGTGTGACTTTGACATTACCTCGTGCCGCAAGTCTTCCCCTTATGGAACAACCAGTCTCCCATTGAAGAGTAAGCCACCATATGAACTAATGGTATAGGACTCGACTCCCTCTACTAGTAGTCGAACTATCTGCTCTTGACAGAACGAGTCTTTTGCCTGGGCCTGTATCACTCTCATAACAATCTGAGGCATAACGGTCATCATAGACATGAATGATCAGTCCACTGCATCCTGGTGTCCTAACTCCTTCCACTTTTCTCTCCACACTTCGGCCACGTCACCTACTGGACTATGGCTCAACGCATCTGCTACCGCGTTAAACTTCCGTAGGGGATATTGGATATCGAACTGATAATCCTTCATGAACTCAAGCCACCGACGTTGACGCATATTAAGTTCCTTCTATGTGAAGAGGTACTATAGAGACTTGTGGTCTGTGAACAAACAAAATTTCTTCCCATGAGATAGTGTCTCTAAATCCGAAGAGCAAATACGACTGCTGTTAACTCCAAGTCGTAGGTGAGGTAATTCTTCTCGTGAGGCTTAAGCTTACGGGAAGAATAAGCTATAGCCTGACTCTCGTATTGCAGTACACCTCCAAGTCCTTGTAAGTACGCATCGGTGTAGACTAGATACTCAAATCCCGGTCTAGCCAATGCTAACACAGGCGCTGAGGTCAACTTGTCCTTCAACTCATCGAATGTCAACTGACAGACATCGCTCTAGATGAATGGCCCACCTTTGCGAGTTAGATGTGTCAAAGGACCCGCTATTTTTGAGAAACCCCGAATAAACCTCATGTAGTATCCTTCTAGGCCCAAGAAACTACGAATCTTAGTCGGTGTCGTGGGTTGTCCCCACTCTCTCACCACCGATACCTTCCCTGGATCAACTGATATCCCCTATCTAAAATGATGTGCCCCAAAAACTAAACCTCCTTCAGCTAAAACCCACAATTCTCATAGTTTTCATATAGCTCATTCTGACGCAGTGTCTGCAAAACCTGCCTCAAGTGATCGGCGTGTTCCTCATCTATCTGGGAGTAAACCAGAATGTCATCAATAAAGACGATGACGAACTAGTCTAGGAACTCTCTGAATACCCTATTCATCAAGTCCATAAACACAGCTAGGGCATTGGTTAGGACAAAAGCTATTACTCGAAACTCATATGAACCATATCTCGTCAAGAAAGATGTCTTCACAACGTTATGGTCCCTGATACGTAACTGATGGTATCCCAATCGCAAGTCGATCTTTGAGAAGAACGTTGCTCCTCTCAATTGGTCGAATAATTCATTGATTCGCGGCAACATATATTTTTTTCGTATCATGACTTTATTCAATTCCCGATAATCTACACATAACCTCAATGATCCATCTCTCTTCTTTACGAACAGTTTAGGGGCACCCCATGGGGAGGTATTCCTACTGATAAACCCCTGACCCAACACTGCTCTATCTGATCTCGTAACTCCCTCATTTCTACTGGAGCAATATGGTAAGGTGCATGGGCTATTGGGTGAGTGCCTGACATCAAATCGATAACAAAGTCTATCTCCCTACTAGGTGGTAGCTCCGGAATATCCTGAAATACATCAGCGAACCCACTAACAATGGGAATCGAATCGAGTGGTATTACCACTTCCTTAAAGGTATCCTCCTCTACATAATACAAGTGAGTGGAAGATCCTCCCTCAGGATGAGGCATCACCACTAAGAACATATCCTGCCCTGGTATGGCAAAAATAATACTCCTGTTGAAACAATCAATCATGGATCGATACGCAACTAGCCAATCCATACCAACGATCGCATCGTACTCAGTCATATCTAACACTAACATATCAGCAAGCAAAGTAAACATCACAATATCTATACCCACATCTCTATAAATAAGAGAAATCAGAGAACCCCTACTAAACGGTGAATCTACTCAAGTAATCGTGCTCTCTGCAGTCTCTAACAACCCTATAATGCGTGCAAATCACGTGGAAATGAAATAATGTGTGGCTCCCATATGAAATAAAATACGCGCCATATTTCCCTAAATAGAGAACATACCTTCAATAGCAGGTGGATCCTGTGCGAATGAAGCCTGCTAGAGCTGATAAACTCGCCCGTATTTAAGTTGCCCCTGCTGAACTGGGAATGCTAGGATGGGTGGCAAAGCTGGCATCTGCGGTGGTGCTGGGAGGGCGACGGGAAACATAGGTTTCTGGGGCTCGTGTCGAGCACCCTGCTGCTGTTGTTGTGGGGTCCTACCTTTATCAGGACACTCCTGGCGCTTGTGGCCAATCTTGCTACAAATGAAACATTCCCCCAGAAAGTTTACCCCTCTCTGACCCTGCTGTCCACGGCCCTGATGACCGTTGCCATTCCTCCACTGGCCATGCTAGCCCTGCTGAAACTGGTGTTATTGGCCATGCTGACCCTGATGGTTGTGTTGACCCTGCTGGCCATTACAAAAACCTCCCTGACTATTTCTGAAACCTCGAGATCGAATTCTCTTATAATCCCCCTGCTGGGAATTCTGACCACCCTACATGTGCTGACCCTGAACTGATTCTGCCCCGTTAGCACCATTTCCCCGATCCTACCCTGATGGCTAGAATCTCCTGATTGCTTACCCTCTGATAAGTGAAAGCGGTGGTCTTGGCAGTGAAGCAGTGTTGCGTTAACAACATCAGAATAAGTGGCCAATGAGAGATTTCCTAGTAAATACTGACGAATCCTCCAAGTAAATCCATCCATGAACTTCTGTAACTTCTTCTCCTCTTTTGGAATCTCATCGGGGACGATGTTCAAGAGATTTGTGAACTCGGCCTCATATTCAACAACTGTCCTCCCCTCCTACTTGAGGTTCATCAATTTTCTCTGCATCTTGGTGTGAACGACTGATGGAAAAAAATTGCGATCAGACCGCACCCATAACTCCTCAACAGTAAGAATATGCGGTGGTAACGGACTCCCACCACTGCAACGCTAACCCTACCAGTTTAAAGGAAGCTAGTATCTACCTCTGTACATAGATACACTCGTACATACTCAAGTATCTTTGGATATCCTTCTTCCACTGACTGGACACAACGACGTCAAAGCTACCTGCAAACTCCGGTGGGTGTGCCTTCTAAAAAGCATCACAAACACGTTCCCAAGGAGACGGCAATGCATGATCCTGTACTGGTGCCAGTATCGGTGCCTGAGGCGATGCCTGCTGCACAACTGCTAGGGCGACATTTACCGCTTGGGCTATAATAGCGGCAACCTCGGTGGCATTCATGGTGCCCTGAACTGGTGCAGGCTGTGGCTCGGGCTGAGCATCCCTAGGAACTTTCTGTGCACGTCCCGGGGGCATCTAAAATGAGAGAGAAGTCTAATAAGTTCACAGTTATTATCTCAAAGTAGCTGAAGAGTGAAACATAAACAATAAAATACAACAATCCTAAAATATATGGCTCTATATCATAGAACGCTACGCAGAAACATAACAAGCCGTACAGATCCTAAGGACACTAGAACCTGATGCTCTGATACCACCTGTGACACCCTGACTAATTAAATATCGGGTAGCTACTCCTTTATTCAAATTAATACAAAATGTCAAGTTGGTTCAGTTCATAGCTTCACTGTTGAAAACATTTTTAACAATTACTAGCCACCTAATATTTAAAAAAGTGAGTTATCAATTTTAATTAAATTAGATTAACATACAACCAAATTAAATTATGAAATACTAATACCACAACCACATCACAGTGTAATAGAATAACAATGTAATAGACTAAATCTGGAGGAATACTCCTCCGAATAATTCGAATACTGAATACAATCAAATACAAAATCCGAATTACAAATTAATTAAATCCAAAACTGAAATATAACTGAGTAAATAAGATGTATCTAAAATAAAAGGGGTGACATGCCCTACAGATGAATAAATATGAAATCGAGTCAAGTAGAAAGTGGAGGCGTCTACTATCGAGGTCCTGTAACTTCCACAGCAGCTACATCACGTCAATGGAATGGAACTCCTACGATTGGTGTCCTTGTGGCTGGGCACCTAAAAGGTTTTTACAAGAAAAATGATTTTAAAGCAAATAGGTCAGAGCCCGATTGTGAAAACAGTTTAAAATATAGCAAATGTTTAATATCATTAAACGGTGAATATAAAATGCATGATAGTGCGTGCACTCACATGAGTTACTCACCTCTCAACTAATTGTCCACACCTACCGTATTCGTACCCATTCTAGTTATTCTACTATCTAACTAGTCCAATCCGTAACCTGACGTTACTTTACAATTCAAAGTTTGATTCCCAACATTTTAATATAAACTAAAAGTCTTACTGTTATTACTCAGAATTAGTTATAAGAATTTATAAGAATTTTTCCAACTTTAACTCTACTCACACTTTAATAAACAGTTCCACTCAATTATCTATACATTAATCTCATCACAAATATACATTAATGGCACCCCTAGGCTAAGTTGCAGTGCACACATACTCTTCAATCGAATCCCGGTACATCACGTACATGAGGACCACATATTCCGATTCTCTCGGGAATCGTTTCAATAAGCAACAATGACACATAATGGAGGCGAACATAGCTCACATACCCATGGGTAATGCACATACCTACGCTCCCATGGTCAGCTGACTTATTATCTCACCAATAAGTCATTCTCTGACCTATATCCTTGAGGTACCAATCTAAATCCCCCGTAGGCACACAAAGATTATACGGCCCTGATCCAAAGCCGACCTCCCGTGATAGCAAGTATGGTAGGTATGTTATACACATATAAGTCCATACACTAAAAATTCACACATCTTAGAGATCTGATAATAATAATAGAGGTATATTTTATATTCTTATACCGTCATTAAATGTTGTGCATTTACAAGCTCCCGGGTAATATACAATATAGATCGCCAACACTTGTCACATTGCAAATTCGAGTACTTACAACCTAACCCATAGTAGTTACCAGGCCTTTATATAATTTCTGGTTTTAATCCTCGATGTAATCCAATCTCACAATTATGCCCACTAATCAACAAGGGAAGAATCACACTTAATTAAATAAGCCTATGGAAAGTTCGAAACATAAATCGGCCAAACAAGGTCATTCTGTCAACTCGTTAGAAATCTCGTTCGAACGAGGTGGTTCGAACGATTGTCGTTTGAATGAGGGGCTTTGAACGAACTCATTAAAAGGGGTACTTGAATCTCATTAGAAGCTCTTTTGAACGAGGTCATTCAAACGACATGGGTTGGTCTTCTAACGAGATGGCAGAGAATGCCTGGAATTTCCCCAACTTCATTTTTCACCAAATTCATTTCTCCAAATCCATCCTAAGTTCGTACCAATTAAGTTTTTATATCTTTAAACTACTCTAAGTCACTCTAGGACACTTCTTAACATATATTTGGGGCCAAATCTTAGTAATCAACATGTAATAACCACAAATTCCCAAATCTTGCCCCAAACCCTATGAACATGAACCCATAATTTTATTGTACATAAATACTCATCATAATTCCATTTTCAAAACATCAAAGTTAAGTTTTGGGTACCAATTTTCTTCCATAATCATTCTACATGCAATCCCTAACAAAAATTAAGAGTTTATACAACAATCCCATTGGGTTTTCATCAAAACTTTCAAAGCATATAACGTTCTGTACACTAAACAAGGAGAAAATATTCATTGAAATTAATAATATCAAATCACTTGCCTTAGGTTTGTTCTTCAGTTTGTTGTCGGTGATTATAGGTTGATTCTCTCTTCTTTCTTGTCACAAATCCTTCCAGAATGGTGCTGATGGTTGATGGTTTTGGTTTGGACCTCCTGTAACCTCTCTCCAACTTCTCTCAAAACCCCCGTAGCCCATTCTCTTGTCTTTTGATGATAATGGCCTTAGTGGCCTCTTAATAATATATAATTAAACTCTAAAATTCGTGGATTTTAATTCCACAATTTTAAAATTACCAAAATACCCTTCTGGGTTGCTGGTTTGGCCTAAAAATGCCCCGGGACCCAAACTAAACTCCCGGCTAGTGTTTTCTGACTATTTTGACCCTTCCGTACACGTTGGCGCACTCAAAATGACCATTTGGTTGATAAAAATATAAATTAATTTTTAATCAAAAAAATTTCATTCCTGACGCGACTGACACGCGCGTCCCAACTTAATTTCCCAAATTGTCGTATTTCTACCTCGCGACAATTTTAATATTTTCAATACTCATATATTACCATTTATTGTCAGTAATATTTTATTCTAACATCATAATCAAATACCAATTGACATCTCGCTGGTATTTACCTCCAAATTAATTCCCATTTAATTCAATTAATCCATTAAATAAAAATCAATAAATTACGGGGTATTACAAATTAAACACACACAAATACCAAATTTTAATTTCTTTCAAATTAAAATTAAACCAAGTGAAATTAGTATAATCAACAAATACATATTTCAGTTAAACATCTTAATTCAATCCAAGTCCTAGAAATCTGCCTAAGTTATATTTTCAATATTACCAAAATAGACCAAACCAATTTTAACAAATTAAACGATGCCTTGAATTAAATTAACATATACCCAAATTTAAATTTGCACCAATTTAAGTAAGTAGTGATTTAAACCGAATTTTATCTTTTTACCTAAGCATGCATCTAAGGTGGATTTTGCAAAAGATAAAATGAACAAATAAATCACTACGCCGCGATGTATGAGGAAAAACCCATAACGGTAAAAAACCTCGGACGGCCCTAGCCTTAGTCCACTAAGTATGGTTTTACAATTACAAGATAGATGACTTACTTCCTCAACTCGACTCCTTTCAAGCCTTGACGCGTCTTCTTGTAAACACCTCCGCCTAGTCGACAACCCCGAAACTCCACCAGAACCTCGAAATTCACCAATGAGACTTTAGGAACACCGTCAACCACACATGGTGCCTTTCACCATGTGACAATGCTGCAGGAAACCAACGAGACTTCTTCTTTGAGGTATGTAGAAGTAAACCCAAACAAACTCTTCAACTTAGTAGAGTAAACCCGGTGCCAAACACTCCAAGTATATATTTATATGGAAACTTGGAATAAACAATATAGGTGTAAACCAGAAGTGTATTAGGGTGATTTTCTTGGAAAGAAAAACACTTAAACAATGAACCTTTTCATTGAAAAGTTAAACTCTCAAAAATCTCTCTAGGAGATGGAAGAATATGAGAAATTTAGTTCCCGCAATAGATAAGTCTGTATAAAGTTGGTGGGGAAAGGTAGTGGGAAAAGTGGGAAAACTGTCAAAAAATAGACAAAATACCTGTTCCCACAAAATCTCATTCGAAAGAGATTTTCTTTGGAACGAAGTCTCATTCAAACGACCCTTCTAACGAAGTTCCAGTGGATAAAATGAAAAGTCGTTATTAAACTCGTCGGAATTCTCGTTCGAACAACATTCTCATTCGAATGATAATTTGAACGATATTCTAGAGGCCAAATAGGGAACTTGTTGGAAAACCCCGTTCGAATGAAATTCTCATTCGAACGAAAAACTCGTTCGAACGATAATTTCGAACGAAACACCAGAAAGCTTAAAAATTCAATTTTAGCCTAGAAACATTATTTTAAATTTTTAAATAAACCTTATGAAAATAACCATAAGTTTAAAATAAAAAATCACCAAATTAAAATTGTTCCAAACTTGAACACTACCCTATGAATCAAATGTTTTTTTCCGGAATTGAAGCAACACAATATTGAGACTCAATCGGAGACTTGTGTCCTTACACTAAAAAATTCTTGGCCAATATTATTTGTGATAATCGATGGATGCTCGGACGATGATATTTCTTCAATTGCAGTATTGGTTATCTGGCTCTATGATTCTTGACCTGAAGGACGATCAGGCATATCGAAGGTTCATCTAGGTTAATGATTAGCAAAATATTTCTATATATTTAGTCCCAAAGATATTTTCCACACATGTTGCATTTTATCCCGAATAAATGGTTGATCAGGATAATTCTTATATTCAATCCTGATAGATGGATCATTCGTAATACCAACTCCATCCTTTTTGCCTCGACGAATGTTCGAGCATGGATCACTAGCAATATATACCGGATCCTCTATAATTTTTTCCTTGACATGCATTCAGTCATCATTCATTTAATTTGCAAATCTGTTTTTCGCTAACATTGTAGGATCGTTAGTAATATTTTCTTGGTCCTTGATAATCTTCTCTCGACGGATACTTAGGCATCATTTACCTTATCAATGCTCCAACAGATGCTCGAGCATGGATCGTTCGCAACACCTACAAGACCCTTTGTAATTTTTCTTCGATGGACCCTCAACTTCGATGAATAGTCGACATTATGTGATAATGTCGCGAGCTCCATTGTGCAGTTGGGTAATGAAATTATTATTTAATTCAAGATCGACGAATAGGAAGTTGGGAAACCTATATAACAAAGGTTTAATAACTCATAAACCAATATGGAGTGCAACGCTCAAGTATATTTATCAACAAGAATGAATCCATCATATAGGAAGTCACGTATCCAGCAAGGTCACAATCAACCGTGGTTCCTAAGGATTGAAGTCGAGCATAACCAAACTTCTCTTTAATCACTCCAGCCAGAAATTTCATGGTTTATGGATGACTCATGTCTCATCTCCACCAACTCGCTTAGTGGTCTACTCACTTAAGAATTTATGGCCCACCAACTTGTGAACTAAGGATGTCACAACCAACTGCCCAAACATTCTTTCTAATCTTATGTCCAGTCATCATCGACCTACGTCAGGGTCTTCCCCTACTGGTCAATGTTCTTTCACGAGTGACGAACAAAATATATTGGCAGTAACACTAGACCACCCTAAATGTATCAGTAACATTGTCAGACAACCCATGGTGATCATCGATCACTAGGCAACGAATTAACGTATCATCGAAACAAAGATATACACTGTAGAGGAATAACGTTTCTTGAACGCCACATCAAATCAACGCATTTCTTCATGAAATGCTTTGAACTCACATCAATTTCTTTAGATGCACGAGATATATGGAGTCTTTCAGAGCCTTTTGAAACCACCATGTTTTGTCGGTAAACAAGTGTGCCCCCAGGAACGATACATTGCATGGAGTTATATGAAAAAGATAATACTTAATTATATCCCGCACGATGAACAATCAACGCGATACTCTTCAACACAATAATGCCCCGAGGAATGATAAAGAACACTTATCATCTCGGTTATACAGATCAAATAACTCTATGGACAGTCAGGCAGTCTTCTCTTTACAGCCCAATTGGAGGCTCCATGGCAATGGTGACACGTGAACAGATTCACCGCAACATTTAAAGCAAAATAGAAGAGGCCAACTCAGGAGGGTTGCTATCATGGTTAACACTGACATTAATTTTTCAAACGACGATCAGGATTGAGCTTTATTTAATTACAACAACTATCTTGCTTGTTTCAATTAAATTAAGGATGTCCTTAGGCCTTTGTCATTTCCCGCCACAAATGGCCTCACGAGTTGCCTCGACAATAATAAAAGCCCTACAGGGGATCCCTAGGCAAAAATCCAACTTAGGTTGGTCACCAACTATGTTGGTTAGTTAAAATCCTAAACGGGTGGATTAGCCTTAGACCATGTGAATTTTTACCATCGTCTTTAACGCCTAAGTAAGTGTGACGACACAACATAAAAGGTAAAATAGATGTATATTTACATGCGAGGCATTACAAATTGGAAAAATGCAAACAAAATTTGTATTAGATTGAATTACGGGAAAAGCCTTAGTACAATAAGCATACTGATTACATATCAAATATGAAAAACCTAATGAAGGATGTTACCCCGACTAGGTATATGCTCGAGCAAGGCTCGACACATAGATCTCTTGTCGACCTCTCCAGTTGGACCATATGAAAAACCAAATGTAGGGTCTTACCCTGACTCGGTATATGCTCGAGGAAGGATCGGTACATAGGCATGTGGTCGTCCTCTCCAATTGGACCATAGAAAAACCAAATGCACGATCTCACCCCTACTAGGTATATGCTCGAGCAAGGATCGACACATAGGCTTTTCGTCAGCCTCTCCAATTGGACCATATAAAAAACATAATGTAGGGTCTTACCCTGACTAGGTATATGCCCGAGCAAGGCTCGACACATAGGCCTATGGTCGGCTTCTCCAATTGGACCATATGAAAAACATAATGCAGGTTCTTACCCTGACTAGGTATACGATGGAGAAAGGCTCTTCACAAAAGATTTTGGTCAGACACCCCAATTGGACCATATGAAAAACTTAATGCAGGGTCTTACCCCGACTAGGTACATGCTCGATCAAGGCTCGACACGTAGGCCTGTGGTCGGCCTCACCAAATCTACCATACAAGATCAAAATACAAGGAGATGACATAAACATGATGCACGCTCGAGAAGGCCTCAGCAAATGAATTTTGAATAAGCTTATTGTCAGCCTCACGAATTGAGCCATGCAATAAAGCATAACAGTGAACTACGTTCGACCTGATCCCATAAGGGTATGTAGGCAGCTCCACACTCTCGAGTCTGGTTCCCATATCAACTGAACGTCTCTCAACTCAAGCCAAGCATTCATCTATAATGCTATATAGGTAAGAAGATCAACCAAATAAGGATTAAAAGTTGAACAACAACTCAAAGAACTAAAATCCAGTTCAGATCGACAACTGCACACGCTTAAAGAGATTATGGACCAGCTCCCAGCTCATCCCGAAATCAACTCAGTTGAACTATGACCTGTGGGTCTATTGTGGGGGCAGAAAATATGCCTACATAATAGCATGACATGTGGTGACCACCCCGTTCAAGATGGCGAGCAACGGACGCTACAAGAAGATAAGGACGACTAGAGTCCTTGATAAACTAGAGGACAGAGGAGCAGTATCTGATTGAAATCAAGCTCCACAAAGGTAGGACTCATAAATTTTTGTAACTCTAATGTAACCCCTAATTATATATAAAGGGGAGACTCCCTATTACGAAAGGGTGCTTAGAAGGTTAGAGAAACTCTCTCGTGTAAACTCTCTCATTATCATAATGAAACACAACAGCAGCCTTGTGAAAATAGGTCATCCATGGCCGGACCACGTAAATCTTTGCCTCTCTTTTATTCATTATCGTTCATGCATCGCGGTACATGGGCACCCCCCGTATCCTAGATTTTTTGACACCACAACTCCTAAATTCATATAGAGAAACTACTAAATAAACCATGATTGAAGATGAAGAAAAGGAAAAATAGAAAGAATTCTTACAAGGACTTAAGGACTCAACAAGAACTGAAGGACAAAAAGAACGATCTAACCAAAAGATCAAGATATAGAAGAAAAAACAAATGTTTGAGGTACAAGACAACCGAGATTTTATCGCCTTTATTGATTGCCTTGAAAACAGGGAAAAGTAATGATTAAAGGGAAACGACGATTGAAATTTTGACGGCTAAGCTAAAAAAGACGTATTTGCCACAAAGATGTTTCGTTATAATTATGGGTAATTGGAAAAATGTCATGTATGTTATACGTTATTAACCAAGTGAATAATTTTACAAGTGTGGGAAGTCGGCACCCGACCACTTATAAAAAAAGTTGCCCAAGCTACTACCAGAAGTAAATGCTCCATACTTTCAAGCAAGCATGGAACTTCAAGTGCTTCTGTTTACACCAAAAATTTACCCAGCAATGTGGACCGATAAAAAATAATCGTGTGTCATCCACAGTGGCAGTAATCGTAGTCAATAAGGAGTAACAACCGACTAAGGCCTGGAATGTCGACCAACCGTCGGAAGACCGACCAACACTTTCAACAAACTGCCAATAGTCATGTACATTATGAACGATATGTACTAATGTAAATGCTTAATTTATAAAAGTAATACATCCTTTAACATTCCGACTCTTTATCCCTTAGAGGACTATAAATACAATGTAATCCCTACAGAAAAAGGGACCGAAATACAATACAACAGGCAATACAAGACATTGAACGTAGGTTATTCCTTTCAGTCGAACCACTTTAAAAATCAGCCTCTTTCACTAACTTATTTATCTGTGATCAAATAATTAGATCTAGTCTAGTTTTTTGCATCAATAGGAGAGGTTATAATTAAATGTGGCTTCGTGTAGATGAATTTTTTTAATTCAAAACGTTATGTTAGTCTTGTTTAATTAATGGATTTCCTAGCATTATTTTGTATGGTTATGTTAGAATTATAAATGATGCTAAAACACGAGTAGATTATATATATACACTACCGGAATGCTCGTGCCTCAAGGAACAGAGAAAATTCCAAAGTTCATAATCGTAAAATGGTAAATTATTAGTTTCCTAACAAAAAACCGTGTAATTTAAAAAAATGGCCATAATATCCAATTTAGAGGACTATACACTTGGCTTAACAAATAACAAATAATAAAGAAAAATCATAAAATTGGTATTATTGACTTCAAAAGATATAAGATAACAATATGAGACCATGAAATACAAAAAAAAAATCATAAAAAAAGTTAAAAAATAAAATTGAAAATCATTACCAACTTCATTTTAATAAATTGAGAAAAATATCGTTCCCCAACAAAACAATTTGGGCCAAGGTTGAATCGATTAGGCAACCAAGAATTTGGCCACTTTTCTCTTTTGTTTAGAATCCGTTGGACATGTTCTAGATTCTCTTACTAAATTACTTTTTTAAAAATAATGGGAATTATACTGAAGTACCAGCAGGCTAAGGTTGGGTTTTAGGCTTAGTCATAAAAGAGGGATTTATGAGCTAAGTTTAGTTAGACTCAATTGAGATAAAAAAAAATTGAGGGATAATTCGAGTCATGGGAATTCGACGAAAACGATGACTTAAACCAGTAGGATATAAGTGAGTTACCCACTAATATCATGTTAGAGAATCATGAACGCACTTCTAGTAGTGAGAGAGATTCGAGAACGTACAATAGGAAGTAAAATTCTTATTTACTAATGCGTGGGATATTCAGAATATAAATATACTATGTATGGGACTTATGATATAAGACGTGCGTAAATTTACACCACTTTTTCCCCTTATATTATGGATTTTGTCTCTTTTTTTACTCATAAAATTTACACCTCAATTCAAAATTTAGGGTAATTTGGTAAAATCCATTTTATCAAATTTCTCACACCCTAAACATTCTATCAATATCTACTTTCTTCCATGATCTCATCACCAACCCCTAAATAACCATACTCTCCCTATCTCCAATCCACCTCTCCCTCGTCACCAGAAACTCCTCTTCTCTATTACACCGCTACTCCTCCCAACTGCCCCCTCCTCATCTCTCTTACACACACTACTCCTTTCTCTCTCTGGGTTATCCCACCATCGTTGTTAAAAACATATACATTTAGATCAGGTATTTTCTTCAATTTGGATCTCACAGGTCAGATTCAGGTAGGTGATTTGATGATTTGTTTTGTTGGTTTTCCATCAAATTGGATTTCTATATAAACCTGAGAAAAAACATTACACCTGCAAAAAAATATTAGATCTGAAAAATAATTTCGAAAACACAAATTGAATGAGAAATATGAAATCAAAAAATATATGAAAAACTAAAAACTCAATATCTGGTATTACCACAACCCCCATTTCCCCCTAGTTACCCCTACCCGCTATCACCCAGAACTCCCATCCCCCCCCCCCCCCCCCCCCCTGCTTCCCCCTACCCCCCTTTACCCCCTACTTCTCCAATACCCCCTGTTCCCTCTTTGAACAAAAAAAACCCGACACATACCCGCACCCCCATTTCCCCCCGCTCCGCCCTACCCCCTGCTTCCCCCATACCCCATGTTACCTCTCTGGAAAAAAAAACCCGAGTAAAAGCGGAAATCCATTGAAAGCCCCCCCTCAGATTCAATGTTTTTTTACAGATTCTTCATGTAATAAAAAAATTCCTCAACCTCAACCTTACGCCAGGCCATTGCGTTTTTTGGTAGAGATGGTGGATGAAAGATTTGGTAGAGATGTTTTTTTTTTGTAGATCTCGCCGGTAATTAATTTTCGGAAGGGCCCTTGTGGTTTTTGGTAGAGTTGGCATATGAAAGCATTGGTAGAGATAGTGGGATTTTTGGCCGAGAGGGAGAGAGAGAGAAAGGGAAGTCATCGGATAAGAGAGTTCGAAGGTAGGGATAATACCCTTTTACGCTTGGTTTTGAATTTTTGAAATTTGGGAAAATAAATTAGTGTGTTTTAAAAGTGGGGGAAACCGATTATGTAAGGGGTAAAAATGGTATTAGGGGTATTTTAATTCCATCCCTTGATGTATTGCATTGGTGTTTTAATCTCTACCTCTAATTAGCTTATGATCTTATTGAATAGTGTCCAAATTCTACTCCTTATTATATAGATTGTTTAGTATGGTCTTAGATTGTAGCTTAATAGTTCATTAATTATTTATATTTGGCTTGGTTTTGTTCATTTAGTAATATTAAGTGATTGATGTAAAACGTGATTCACAGATACACCGCTTAAGTCAGCAAATTGAGACTCGCTTAACATTTTATGAATTCTTACCTTATGAAGATGTTAGATTGAGGAATTCTTTTTAGAGTGTGTTTTGATTATTTTTTGGTTTTACGTGTCTTCTGGATTTTATTTATGAACTATTTTTAGCAGAAACCGTGGGGGATTGGTTGTTTACAAACTAAAGTCCAATTAGTCTTTATATTCGTTGTGTTGGAACGTAGATGTGAACTATGATGGTAAGCCACATGAATAGTTTTTTCAGTTGGGGAATAAAACTTTAACTGATTCTTTGTCCTCTATTATTGTTATGTTTGCTTTATTTTTAATCTTTGTTCATATTTATTGCATTATTAATTTTTTAAATGTATTTATTATTTGTATGTTAATTTTTTTTTCATTTCTTGGGTTTTTTTCTTTTCAGATCATCACTACTTTATTTTTCTTATTATTTGGAGGATTCACAAAATATTTTAAGGTACTCTATTACTTATGAGCCTTTATGGATTAAATTGAAGGCAACCTCTCGCTACATTTTGTAATAATAGGAAAGTGTAATGTGAATAATTTAGTTTTTTTGCATTGATTTTTTGATATTATCATTTAATTATACATATAACAGCTTGAGATGGTGGATTGACTTGAGTTGACATTGTACTAAATTTTAGGTACGTTTATGTTTAAGTAAAGGGAAATATTTAGTGGAAATTGAAAAGTAAATAATAATTTGTGTTTGAAAATTTGTAGCTTATCAATAGCCCAAGTTGAGAGTGATTTGACAATGTGACATGTCTTTAATAAAATTGCAGATTGTCAATGGCCGAACTGTTATCAAGATCATCACTAGACATCTATACATATCTCTTTCTCCATGCACACAATCCTTTGTTTGTAGAATACCCATTGACATTTTTGTGGTTTTCTTGAAATTTATTGGTCTAAAATTTGAGTTATAGTTTGTTACAGCTAATAGTTTTGTTTTTGTTTATGTTTGAAGCCCGTCACAGTGGGAACTCATTCAGCAAGGTTTGTCATGTTCTTTAGTGGTGGAGCCCGTTCTTTAAAATTATCATCACTCGGGGGATTCCAAGGTTTGTCTGACTCATTGTCCTATGTTATTGTTATGTTTTATTTATTATCCATCTTCATTCATAAGTCATTATTCTTAATTTCCCAACTACATTTATTATTTATATGTTCGCATTTTTTCATTTGAAGATTTATCTTTGAGATTATCACTAACTTTTTTTGTTTGAATTTTATGAGTTATTTTAGTTTACTAATGGGATGATTATGTAGGGCACTTCACTAGCTAGATCTTTGTGATCCAATATTGAGGTTGGCATTAAGAGCAGTAAATAATATAAGTCTTATTATTATGTGTTGTAGAAAATAATATAGATCTTGGTGACCTAATATTGAGAGTAGCATGTATTATGAAAAATGCCACCTATAGTTAAGGTGTTTGTTGTTAATTCTATGCAAAGAACTTATATCATGTGTGAACTTTACTCATTGATTTTCTTTTTGTTTTGTTGGGTAATAGAGGATACATTTTGGTTTAATTGGAAAGTTCCATATTGGTTTCATATGCAAGTAGTGGATACATTAAGCCTGCATCTTTAAGCATTTTTAGTGTTGTGTTCATACATTTCTTCATTTTATAATTCAAAGTCACATACCTCTACAACTGTGTGACTTCCATTTTCAATAGATTACTTTGCAATTTCTATTACTTTCTTGGGTCATTGTAAATTGTTGTATTAAAGAATAAACCCTTAAATATGTACATATTTATGTTTAACACGAATATAAGCATCTGTGGATGCTTTAAGTAATTGAAATATAATATATATCACGACATTTGTATATATACAAACTTGATCTAAATCCTCATTATTTCTCCCCTTATTTATTTAGAGTTCAATTCTGGGAATGTAAGTGATTGGGACAGAGCTGCTGCCACATCTGTTTGAGCAGAGTGATTATAGTTTTTTTAATGTCAAGGTTCCTGTATTTAATAAAATCTATTTTATGATAAAGATTTCTAATAATATCTTTTGTAATAATTTTCTAATAACAATTTTTCTGATAATAATTTTTGTGAAAGTTACCTGAAAAATCATATTTTCCATTCTTGACACTACTTGATGAATTTATTTATTATATCAATTTATAAAAAGAATTACGTCCTTCACACTACTTTCTATAATTGTTCATCTTAGGCAAACGTTTTAGCCAACTAGATTTTAGGTTATAATCTAATTATGCTGTGAAAGTTTTTGAAAGCTACTAACATAATTTGCCATAGTGTGACACCCCGCCTAATAAAATACCGGGCGATCACTCCTATATCAAATTAAAGCAGGAGTCTCATATGGATCATTCTTAGCATCACTGTCGAAAACCAATTTAATTACTAATAACTTATTAGGCTGGCGTCAAAATTTTACTTAACTACTCTTTTTAAAAAACTACAATTAAAACATCCACACAGTTTGCGTAAATGAAACTAAAATGAAATAAAATAACCGAACACTCGGTCAAAATATAAAACCAAATCGAATGCCGTACTAAAAGAACAAATAAATGCATTTGGGCCATTGGCCCGAATATTTATACAATACCTCCTATCTATAGTACAATAATAGAAGCGTCTATCAAGAACCTGCATGCATCCACAGCTGCTGCAGCGGACGTCTGACTCGAATGAAGTGCCATCCAGGCGTCCCTGTGTCTCGACACCTATATATATATATAATATATAGCAAGAGAGGGAAAAGTAGATAAACGGGTCAGAGCCCAAGTTTTGAAAATATTTATCAAGTGCATAAATGCCTTATTTTTAGAAAAAGGTTTTATCTCAAATTTAAATTTGGTATCGCACTCCCATGAGATACCCCTCACCTCTCTTCTAATAGTGCACTCCTAGAGCATCCCTCTAAACATCATATTCAGACCACACCGACTAACTAAACCCTCACCCATCCTCTAACAATCCTAGTTAGTCCAAGTACTAAGGGCTAAACTTCTCCCCAATCTCAACACTATGCCATTTTCGTGCGTGGGGTGTCTCGCAAAGCGAAATCCAAACAAGGAACCCCCCGATACACTACTACGAGGCAAGGTCGATCGTCGGGATCCATTAGACCCTTAGTACATTATATATATATATTTATATATACACACACACCATAATAATAAATCTCACTATTAAAGCACTAAGGATTAAACTTCCACCCCGTCTCAACACTATGTCATGTTCGTGCGTGGGGTGTCTCGCAAAGCGAAATTCAAACAAGGAACCCCCCCCCGATACACTACTATGCATCGAGGTGGATCGTCGGGATCAATTAGACCCTTAGTACTCAAGTTATACATACTTACTCATGTTTTATATATACGTATCATGTTGCACTTTTTGATATATCTCTCAGAATGAGAACTCATTCAAAATATGCTTACCAATTTCATTTTTCATTTCTTTTATCTCAAAACATTCCATTTCCTTTCTTCTATCCAAGAAATGTAATTAAAGAAAGTTTTATTATCATAAAAATGCTTTTCTGTTCCATAATATCCCATTTCCCTTCTTCCATCCAGGAAATGTATTTAAAAGCTAATTTTATTATCATAAAAATGTTTTTTCATCTCATATGCTTCCATTTCCCTTCTTTCATCCAGGAAATGTATCGGAAGCCAATTCGTTTATCCCATTTCCCTTCTTCCATCCAAGAAATGTAGTTAAAGCCAATTTATTATCATAAATTGCTTTAATACCAATAATGTCCAACATTATTGAAAATAGTTATATATCATATCATATAACGCCTTCTAAGACCGCCCTTCCGGGTTTCCCCACCGTACGCGCCCCTAAATGGCTATCATCTTCCAGTGCCTATCATCAAGACAACCTGGGATCCTACAACGCAAGATGTCGGGAAGCGACCATATGCCCGCGGGTGAGTCATAACCACACCTAGAATTACCTCACCAGCGCATAAAACATATATAATCGCTCATATGGGCTGGGACTATATTCCCCTGCATTCACTTGCCAGGAGACTTCACCACTCGCGCGAACTTCCTTTATGATAGCGATTTAGAGAGGTGTGTATCCATAAATTATCATTTATGAGAATCATTTCTTTTTTCCATTTTGAAAATATTCATTTTTACATTTTCAAAAGTCATTTATACCACATATTCCTCCTCGAATATATATATGGCCATAATTGCCAATCACATCTAGCGATGACCAATAATCCCAAAGATTCTCTCGAAGAATCATAATCATGCATTCATATAGCATGATACTAAGCCCAAAGTATTTCCTTACTTTGATAAATAATAAATACCTTGATCCCATCTAAGGATTTATTGGATATCTCCAATTATAACACTCCACACTAAGTGAATATATATCTATATTCCCAATTTATCCTAATTATCTCATAGGATATACTCAACAGTAATCGGTATGATTATGCTTTCTATACGCATAACTATATAGGGCTAAATTCCCACTGAAATATCATAGTGATTATCCTTTCCCCGATAACCTTAATTTTTGTGGGTCATGGATTTCATTTCCATGAACCCAAGGACTACATCTCGTCCATATAATCACTTAAAGGTCCACACCCTAAGTTAGGAACCCTAAACCTTCAAATTCTACAATTATTCTATTTTCCTCAAAAATATAGTTTAAGGGTTATACTTTTAAAACCCTCACTTTGCCCTCCTAAATTTCCTTAATTAGAGAACCATATAGTCCTAAAAGGTCCCTCATATTAACTCATAATTAGCCTCAAAGCAATGTGAATTGGAATATATCCCACCCAAATCACCCTATAAAAATTGCCAACCTTTCAGCAGGGGTCGATCGATCGACCCTTAATTGGTCCCCCATGATCGATCAATCGATCATGGCGGACAGATTCTTCTCCGAGAAGTTGTTTTGGCCATTAAAGCTTCTCCCAAGCTTTTATCTCTGCATCCAATGTCCTACGAACTCAACAAACAACATCTACACATATAATAAGGGTTCTAAACATCCTAGAACCCGAAATCGCCAATTTATTTCAATCAATTTCTAAGTTTCTCCAATTAGAAAATTATTGGGGTTTATTTATTTTAACTCCCGAAAACCCGTTTCATCCACGAAAACCCAACCCAAAATCTTTAGGGTTCGTTAGTACCAAACTACGATATGAGATTTATGCTCAAAAATTAAATAAAGCAAGCAAACACTTGCCTCGTGGATAAAATTCGACGATTCCGAAACGAGTCCAACGGAGTTTGGCCTGAGATCTCCCTTTTCTCTCCTTTTCTTCCTTCCTCTCTCTCTTCTCTCTTTTCTTTCTCTTTTCTTTCTCTTTTCTCCCTCTCTCACACTTTATATAAGGAGAAAAGGGTTTTAACCCTTAAAACCCAAAAACGACTCGTTTACTAAATTACGAGCACTTTTAACTCTAAAATTTCTCGAAACTCAATTTCGACAATCGGACACTCTTTTCCTACTATCTCGACCATTTCGGGACTCACAGCGCAGTCGAAATTCCCATCCGAGCTACTTGACCGCAAATCACTATTCTAACCCATATAACTTATTGTGGGTTTTCTAATTAAAATCTTACCTTCTGTCACTTTACTCAATGGCGACATATAATTAAAATACCTCGACATATTTACTGAATCCCAAAAGTAAATACAACACCCATCGAAAATCATTCAATCCTCGAAAATCCCAAAAATTACTATTCCGAGAAATTCTCCAAATTACCAATTTATACCTAATTATGGAATTTAATCATCTCCAAAAAGGACAGGTTGTTACACATAGATGTTCCACTTACAAGAGAACTACTCAATTTAATAATTCTTTTTGGTATATTGATTTGATCTACTTGATTCGGGTTTCTCTTAATAGGTTATTCGTGAAAACCCTGATGATTTTATATGTTTATATATTCCAGTTTCTTCATACCGTATTATATTTCTCTCTCATGGGTTCCAGTTTCTTCATAAGTGTTCATATTCTATTATTTTGAGTTCCTATATTTTTCTGTTATAGTATTTGTATTTGGTTAGGTGTTCTTTTGTTTTTAGGTTCTGAAATTTATAATTTTTAGATCTTTTTCATATTTAAAAACTAATTTAGGGCTATGGATCTGTAGATTGAGTAAAAACATTGGTAATTGATAGTTGAATATTATTTTATGTATGCCAACTTCATTGACTATTTGAATTTATTGTCTTTAACTCATGAACCAAAGAAGTGAGTATGGCCATGTGTGATGGAATTATTTCTCTCATAGTGCAGTTACATTTCTCCTAAATTGCTTATTTTGTCTCACTGAGTGATGAATGTATTTCTCTCACAGTGCCCTCACATGTCGATGGTAAGATGTGGACTCAACCATGATCCATAATTATTGCTTTCCCAGTGCACTCACAAGGTATTTTTATTTTGATTATACTCGAGATTTTATTTATTTGTCATGAACTTTGTGTATTATAACAAGGTCGTTTTAGATATTTCCCATTTCACTGTTACGAGAGTAAGACTGTATTCACTTTGACAATAAAAGGGTTGTATATGTGTTGAGGGAATATCAACATAAATCGGGTATCACACGGCATAAAAATGTAAGACTCTTTCAATAACCTATATAAATGTAAGACCCTTTCAACATGAATAGGGTATCACGTGGAAAAATATTTATGTTTAATGTACTACTTTCTACATAGTTATTGTAATGTGTTATGACCAAGACGAGTTTAAGCATATGGCATAACAAAAAAAGTTGATGGCGGTGTTGGGAAGCGCAAGTGATAAGTGGCGACACAATATAGATATAGCCAATTTCATAATGGATGCAATTCAGGTACATGACTACAACGAAGATTTCTTTCTGCCTTTGGTACTAAAATTAAAAATACTGAGACGAAGGTTTAAATTTCAATTCAACTCATATTTTGTGCGCACTGTTTGGGATCAGGAGTTTTAACTGATATAGATTGTGTTTTTTTACTTTAAAGCTAAGGTTTTAAGATTGTGTTTTAACTTCTTATGATATATCATACTCGAATTTCTTATACATACTCTCTTGTTTACTTCTTTTAATAGATCAACAATGTCGTGTTCCGTCAATGATGCCAATACAATTACATCTGGTCAAACATTCTGGTAGACATTTTCTTGGGTCGATGAATGTGATTTTTACGATACATGTGATTTTATTTTCCTTCTACAACCTTCATGATTTATGTACTATACTATAGTTGTGAATTTTTAATATTAATGATAATACTGTCTTTTTCACGCGAATGTTGTCTTGATTTTATTTGTTTAACCATATTAGAAGCACTGGACAAACAATTAGGAATGGCATAACTCTGAAAAAAAGTTCTCTTCTGCTCTCAATTTTTTGGGAATTGTGATTGGACATGTCATCTCTCATTAAGATTAGTATGTAGTTCTTTTCAAATCTAAATTTCATATCTTAGGTAACTATTTATTGATTTTAGGGATCTTAAGCATCTAGTATTACTTCATTGCATATAATTTTGAGTCTCAATTTTGTACTCATCATGTCCTTTGTTTTTGTGCTATTGGATGTATTTCCACACGAAATTACATGTCTAATATTATATAGGTTCCTTTCTATCAACTATATATATTTTGTTATGGAGACCTAAATTTGTTTACAAATTGTAAAGTACTTTGCTCACTCATATAGTTCACTCCTCAAAATATTCATGATATTTCTAGGTTATCTTCAATTATATTTGTTCGTAGACTTAAACAATTAATTAAGTTCTATAAGTTGGGTGTAGTTTGTTTATTGGAGCCTAAAATAGAAGATGGGAATTTAAATTATCTATGTAAACGGATCAACTTTTTTGGAGGGGTGGCTAATGTCTCAAATAAAATATGGGTTTTGTGGAAATACGGTTGGTCTTTTGATGTTATAAAATAAAAAATCAAATAATTTCCTTCAAAGTGGATCATGCCAACTTTTCAAATCCATTTTTCCTGTCATGTGTATATGCTAAAGGCAAACTTGCGGGTAGAAGGTCATTATGGTTCGATATAGAAAATTTTGTAAATTCAATTCAGGAGCAATGGATCATTGCTGGTGATTTTAATGTAGTACGGTCTTAATCTGAAAGGTGAGGGGGCGTGGAATTAATAATTTGGCAGTCAAATAATTTTACGATTCTATTTCTCAATCCGAGATTTTGGAACTTGATTATAAAGGATCTCAATTTACTTGGTGTAATAATAGAGATGGTGTTAATCGCATCTTAGCACGTCTTGATAGGATTTTTTACAATCAAGTTTGGTGTACTCATGGACTTCATTCTCTTGTTGAACATTCTTATCCTACTAACTCAGATCATTCTCTATTCATTATCACGGTTAAATCGTCATTGAATTTGATACCTAAACCTTTTACTTTATTAATGCCTGGACTAAGCATGATGATTTTCTTAGAATAATTTTGGAATCTTTGAATGAAAAAGTTGAAAGGGAACCTCTTTAAATATTTGCATCCAAACATAAGAGATTAAAAAATGTTCTTAAGTCTTCGAATACAAATGTGCTAAAAAAATCCACCAAAGAGTGAAAAATGCGAAAAACTTGCTTATTTCCAAAGAAAGTGCTTATGATATTGATCCAAACCCAATGAATAGGATGTAATTTTTTGAAGCTAAGGCACTGTTGAACAAAGAAATGAGTATTATTGAGGAGGAATTTTGCCGCAAAAAATCTAGGGTCAAATGGGTATTTGATGGGGACTTCAATACCAGTTTCTTTCACGTTATGTCAAAGGTAAAAAAATCAAAACACCTTAATCATAGTATTCAAAATGAGGATGGTGTTAAAATTAACGATCACAAAATGATTAAAGAGGAATTGGTGAAACATTTCGAAGATATTCTCACACATTTTCCTGATAGTCTTATGGACTTTAAACTTTTGGATGTCATAACTTCTATTATTAATCGAGAGGAAAATGATATGCTTACAAGATTCCCAAATTTAGAAGAAATTAAAGCCGCTATTTTTGGGATGGATAAAAATAGTGCAGCGGGACCGGTTGGTTTTTCCAACATTGTTGGGAAATTATTAAAATTGACATTTTTAATGTTATTGGGTCTTTTTTCATAGGCCATGAGATTTATAGAAGTTGGTCCACCACAAATATTATGCTTATCCCAAAAAGCCAAACCTAAATTTTTGTTGTGATTGTAGGCCTATTAGTTTATGTAATTTTTGTGATAGGATAATTACAAAAATCATGACTAATAGGCTTGCCCAATTGCTTCCAAAAATTATTTCTAATTATCAAGTTTGGTTCTTCGAAGGTCTTATCATCATGGATAACATTCTATTGGCGCAATATCATATGACAACTTTCAACAAAAAAGTCTGTGGATCTAATGTTCTAATAAAATTGGATATGTCCAAGGCATATGTTCGGGTCTCATGGATTTGTATATCCAAACTTCTTCATGACTTTGGTTTTTCTGAAACATGGATTGATTTGTTTTGGTGCGCAATCTCAAACTGTTGGTACTCCATTTGTGTAAATGGAAAAGCTTGTGGTTTTTTTAAATCGAAGTGTGGTGTTCGGTAAGGTCACCCACTTTCTACAATCTTATTCATCATAGTCACTGACATTCTTTCAAGAGGACTACATCAACTTATGCTTCATGATCGGGTTAAAAACATTCTACACCCCCAGGTTGCGATATTATTCCTTTTCTCTCTTTTGCAAATGACTGCCTGATATGTACGAATAGGGAGAAAAAAAGCTTACCTTGCTTAAAAAATATCTTGTGTTAATATGAAGTTACATCTGGGCAAATGATCAATAACCTTAAGTCATTATTTTCCTATTCCGTGACAACCTCTAAAGAATGAAGACAAATTATCAAGGCCATAACAACTTTTGTGGAAACGAAACTACCGATTAAATATCTGGGCATGCCATTTTTCACGGGAAGGAAAACTTCAAGGATTTTTAACACGGTTGAAGACTCGATGATGCAAAAAAATGGTAGCTGGTATGGTACACTTCTTTCTCACAGTGGACGTATTGTGCTGCTATGGTCAACTCTTCAGTCAATGGCATTCCATATTTTTTGTGTTCTTGATACTCCAATAGATGTTATTCTGTGACTTGAGAGGTTGTTCGCAACTTTCATTTGGGGTGCTTTTGAAGATGAACTGATGCACAAATGGGTTCAGTGGAAAGTCTTATGTCTCCCTTACGCAGAAGGTGGAGTTGGTATTAAAAGCTTTGCTGACATTATAAAGGCTTACTCATGTAAACTATAGTCTTTATTCTATAAAGGTGACTGTATTTAGGCAAAGTACATGCATAAGAGATACATGTTTCTACCTGATTCCAACTTCTATGGCACTCTGTCTTATTCAAGTACAACATGGCACAGGATGCAAAAAATTTAGGATACTTATCATGATAATGTCGACGATAACAACCCAACTATGTGGAAATCAAACTCAGATGGAAATTTCACATTAAAATCTGCGTGGGAACTTGTTCGTTATAGAGATTGCACTCTTTTCTCTTTCTCAATCATTTAAAATCCAAGAATTCTTCCAAAGGTTTCTTTCTTTATGTGGTGAAATCTCCAACATGCTCTTCCTTTAGATCGAGATTAAAAAGACTTCATATCTTCTTAGCTTCAAGGTGTAGATGCTGCCTCAATCCTGCAGAAGAGCATTGTGATCACTTGTTTGGGTCTAGTATCATTGCTCAACAAGTGTGGAATCATTTTTAGGGTAATATGAGTTATAGATTTAATTTTTCCTCTTTTAAAAGACTTCTTATGTATTGGTGATTACACTCAAGAGGGAAAAACATAAAATCTCTGCTCACAACTAAACTACCTTGTTACACTTGTTGGAGGATTTGGTGTGCTCATAATAAAAGGGAATATTAAGGGGAAATCATGAAGACTTAAAAAATTATTGATCTCGTCCATGAAGATGTGGGAATTTCCTTTAAATCTAGACCTTACAAAGGCTCTAAAACTAGATACTTGTTAGGTTTTATCTCAGATTTTTCAATCTCTTGCTTTGTAAGCCATCAATGAAGGGATTTTCTTCACTCAAATTTAATAAATTCATTTAAATTTTTCAAAAAAAAATATTTAGGAGCGAGCTTTGATTGAACTTTCTTCAGTAGATCAAACTATTTTACCATATAATACGTGGATGTATTGGTGATATTTGTTGGTAATCAAACATGACAGTGATAACTTCTTTTTAATACTTTTGAGATTCTTTTACCAATAATGGTTGTTGTGTATGCATATTTGGGGTTTATATTTGAATATTATTAAATAGATTATGTGGTTTGTATGAGGTCCCGGATGGACTATTAGTATTATTAATATTTTCGATATTGTTTTCTTAAACATGGTGGATAGTCTATATAAATAAAGAAAATTCTGCCCAAAATTTTTAAATTTTCTACACTATTTGTGTTGTAAAATATATTTTTTGACTTAAATATTATATATTTATTTTGACTACAATTTTGTAAGAATTTTAACACAAATGAGTATTGTTGTCTTAGATTTTGGTTACTATTACTTATAGTGCCAACCAAATGTGCATTGGCAGCTTTTTTAGATTATAACTAATGTAGTCAATATATCGTGCCTTTAGTTAATTCCATGTTTATTTATATGAGGTCCTAAATGGACTATTAGTGTTATTGGAGTATTTTGTATTATTTAACAGGATGGATAATCCTACAAACAGAGTAACCTTTACCTATATTATCTACTTTTTTTTATACATATAAGATATAAAACATTTATCAACTAGTTTATAAACGACTTTATACTTTTCAAAATTATATGCATGTCTTCAGGCATGAGCATACCCTAGTGTGTGTGTGTGTGTATATATCTATATAATAAGGATATAATATTTTTACTATTCAATAAGAGGATAACTTAATTAGAAGATAAGATTGAGCCACCAATGCAAGAAATGGAGGATGAGATCATAATTCACACCACAAACTCTACAACTCACCACACCTCATTATATGCTCTATATTGTATTTACAATTTTAACACACTAAAATATACTTTCCATCTCATTTTAGACAAAGATATTTCACTTTTAATTCAAATACATGGGTTATTACGGTAAGACAACAAAAAAGGTGTAATTTGATAGTGACAACCAAATTTCTTCCCATCACCCACTCAGTCTCTCTCATAAAATTTACCAAAATCTAAACCGTAGAAGTCTCTATTCTCACAATCGGATTAGTAAACCACGCTCATCAACACCACTGACCATCACTCGGTATCTTAATAAACGATAGAAGAGTAAAGATCACCTATTTCCCTCGCTTAAGGTTTTTTACTTTGAAATCTATGCTTTCAAATCCTTTATGTTAAGGTATGTGTTTATTTTGTTCATTGTTGTTTTGAAACCCTAACATTTAGATTTCGATATATTCACTACTTTTTCAACTTTTTTAGCATTTCAAATGTAGGGTTTTGGGTTCATAGTCGAGTTTCAGTTTCACTAATATTATGTATGCTTGGTTTTTGACCTGACATTTTAGTTTGTAAAGATATATGGATTTATTTTAGTAACTGCTTCAGTAATGTATTTATTTTGGTTTTTGTAGATTTTGGTTTGTAAATCTAGCTATACTCTATGTTTTACAAGTATTTGTGTATTCTATTTTTACCCAGTAGTTGTTCATGCTATAGTTGTATTGTTCGGAGCAAGCATTGTTCATCCTACTTAGGTATCATGGCCTATTTTTGTGTTTAAATGAGTTGTTTTGAAATTGATGTTGGATATAAGGTACTTGGTTATCTATTTGTGATATTTCTAATTTTCTTTTATGTTTACACAGTGTTACCTTCAATCATGCACTATCCTCTTTATGCTCTATCTCATTTATTTATCATTTGTTATCAATGATCACAGTCCAAAAAGTATTCTCTCTTTCAAGATTTTGTTTTTTAGGTTTACAAATTTCTAAACCCTCCTGTTTGTTTTGACAGCTCTCCATTTTATATTACTAGCATTTTCACTTAGGTTTCTTTGTTTTTTCTCCAGTTTATTTGCATAGTTTTAACTTATGTCTTAGTTTTAGGTAATTCCTATTTTTCCAATTAAGTTTAATATTAAGTTCAATGCAATGAAGGCGAAGTGTGATCAGTTGCAATTTTTCACATATTGGTCTAACTAATTTGGTTAGTTTTTTTCTTTATTATATTTGTTAAGGGATGTAACTGTAACATTCTCATAAGCACAATTTGAATATTTTAAAGTTCATACAATTGTGTATTTTAATGTAATGTTGTTCACCCAATTTTTGGTTTCTTAAGCAGTTTTGTTCTTACCCATTTTTGTATTCTTACAATTTTTGAGTTCTTACGCAATTGCATGCTCATAAGCTCCATTTGGTCTCCCCTCTCCCCCATGGGCTTGCCCACCATTCACCGTGCACTGGAACCAAACATACTCTTCACCCTTTGGACTAATGCAGAGGTAAGAGTTTTTCTCGCTGTTATTAGTATAATTGGAATTTAAGTACACAAAGATCCTAATTGCTCCTTTAGTTTTTATAAAATACATGGAAACAAGCAAATGGATGCTCCCACTACTCCAAAAATAAAAACAATTATGAAATTGAAGCGACTTTTTACGTGAAATTGTGAAATAACCATGTTCACTTGATTGAATCTGAAAGTATATTATCGTTCTTCTCAGCGTTGTGATGAAAAAGAGTATTATTATGTGTGGAGTTTGGTAGTTTTTTTTTTTTAAATCATTCTTTTCACTCATAATCTACATGTTTTACTCATTGTTTTCACTCAAATTCAATGATATAAGCAGTTTCTGTCCTCTTAATGGCAATGGTTTAATAGTGTTTGGCTTTTAGGTATGATTGCAAATACATAATACCAAGTTAGTGGCGATATTACCTAATACCCGATACTATTGGTTTGTTATGAGTTTTCAAGTATTCTTCAATAACTCTTCAGTTCTGTTTGGTTTGTGCTTCTTGACGAATTGAATGATCCATGTACTAAATGTTGTTATAATTAATGTTTTATACAGTAATGTAGTTATATTGTCTCTAATTTTAGTTGTTTGCATCTTATTTTTCAAACGAGAAGAGTTTGTATGATATAATATAATGCCTAATTTGAGTATCAAGCTCTTACCATTATTCTATATTTTTACCTTTCTAAATTCTATGTAATTGGTGAATATTTTCTAATTTTTAGTGTATGTTTTGCTCTGATTTTACATATTTAGATTGGGGTTTTCATTATGTTTGTTGGGGTCTTATGATGTTTTATATTTTATGCTTTTTATTCACATGTTTGTGAGCGCTTATCATGTTCGAGGTTGTATTTGCTATTATTTTGATAACATTCCCTCATTTAGTCAGTTGAGCCCCTCAATTGAACCTTCATGAACCCTCCACGATGTCATTACAAATCCTCCCGTTGTATCATTCTTTCACATCCATGTTGCCTCAGGTAATCAATTTTCTCTCTCTCTTTGTGACTACTTTTGCACTCATTTGATCTAAATATGTTTGCTTCGGGGTTATGGGATTTAATGTCTTAAGTTATTACATTGCATTACAGTTGTGCATCACTATACTTGATCTTGATTTTTTGGATGCATATTCTAAAAATCAAGCACCTTTCAACCCATATTCGTAACTTTATTGAAATGTACTATTTGTTTTAATTAATAGATTGATATGGCATATAATTTCATATTTACGCTTTTTCCCAAGAAATTAAATGGGATTTAATGGGATTCTTTTTTCCCTCAAAACTCTGTATAAAACGCTGATAAATGTTTGGAGGATGATCCCAATATACATTTAGTGGTTTCAAGTGGAGGTAAAACTGAGGTTGGTAATTCACTGCATTAATTTGTTTTCGGAGAAAACTCAAATCCACAACCTGAGGAAATTTATCAAACGTTAGTTGAAATGAAAAATATACTAGAACATGTTCGACATGAATGTAAGTTGTCATAGTTTAGACTATTTTGATGTAAATAGAAAGAGAGTGCTTAATCTCATATCAGGAAAATGAAACATTTTCTTGAGAGTCCAGTCAGTATAACTTCCATATTCTTTATTTGAATAGTTAAGATCTTCAAGTTCTTAGGATTTCAGGGGTCTATTATTTTGTTAGCGATCTTAGGGTTAATCCAACAGGCTCAATTTATTTATCTTTATGGTTTTAACTTTATGGAAACGATCAGGTATCTATTTCGCTGAAGTGTAATATGCACATTTTAACTTTATGATTTGTATTTGTATATTTAATTTTTTTTCATTTACTATTGTTGACTCAATTAGGTAGATTATGCTGAAGATGGCTGCTGAACTAAAATGTGATTATCGTTTCTTTTTACCTATTCATGGATATTTCAACTGATCACTTTCTCGACAGGTAATTTCTTCCCTACTTATTTCAGATCTATGAGTTGAAAAGTGAATCTATGATCTATGAGTGCTTCACCTTCACTTGAAGAGTTTTTTTAGGCTGAAGATGGACGTTGAATAGTTGATGGGCAGGATGGGAAGGGGGACTTAGATATTCATATAGCTCACACTTTTCAAGAATGTTCATTGGACTACGAAATTTAATAAACATGATAACAATTTAGCTTCTAATATTCGTGAAACTACCTTTGAATGCATGTTTTTCACAAGAAGTTTGAAATCTCTCCCCTGCTTCTTGCATATTGAATGCATGTTTTTCACAAGAGTTAAAGTAATTTCTCCCTTCTTTTTTCCAGATCTACAAGTTGGAAATCTCTCCCCTGCATTCAATAGGTTAAGTCTTAGTGATTGTTACTTATATTGGTCTGCTACTTACTCATTGATATACTAATGATATTCTACTTATACTGGTCTACTTCTTGCTCATTGATATACTGATATTGATATGCTATTGATGTACTACTTGCTACTTGCTCAATGATTGTTGATATGCTACTGATATTCGTATTGATATACTACTCATATTGATATATTGATATTTTGTGAGATTTAAAAACAGTAAGACATTTTGTTATAAGCGTATATCTAATCCATTTCATATATATGAATGTGAGTGTATGATTATGAATGAATCACTTTACCTGTTATATATAGTAAGCACGCATTTTGTTTTCAACAATTCAAGTCGTGCAATTTAACCCTATCAGATCAATCTTTAATTGTTGTGGTTGCTTGGTGTTCTATTGCAATGCTTCATATATTTGCTCAATTCAATATGGTTGTTACTTCTTGCAAATGAGAGGATATTTTGTAGAGAGAATAATAGTCATTCTCAGGCATATACTCTCATATAACATGAACATAACATAAATAAGTGTTGAAGTTGAGGTTGTAGCCGAGTGAGTTTTTCGCTGGGCATTATGATAATTTTTATATTTGAATGACAAATACAACGTTCTTGAGCCTTTTATCAATTACATATGTATATGGTTTTGTATCTTGGGATCTTTGACCCATTTTATATAGTTAACTTTGTATCTTGGGATCTTTTTTCAATGTATATGGTTTTGTTTAGATTTACAACACTTTTTCAATTTTCAAAATCAAAGTTCAATTTCATTTTGTAGTTTCATTGATTAATTTTACTAACTGATTGTATAGTAAATGAGGCTTCTTCTTTAGAGGGTTCTTGTGAAAATGTTGCTTTGGGAGTAAATTAGTAACATTAAGTTTTTTCTGTGTACCATATATAGTAAATCTTCTGCTCTGTTGATTTATATTAAACCTTCTTAAATCTCTCATTATTTAAATTTGAGTAGTAAGCATTTTTCTTTTTCTTAAACCAATAGAGTATATAGTGGTTTGAAGTCGAATTAGAAATTTCCCACGGAAAGTCTCCACTATATTTGAGTCACCAAAAAGCTTGGTATTATTTTAAATGTAATTTATCATGTTTGTTATGATGTGAACCAAACCTTATGCAACAGTTGTTCAAGGTTTTAGAGATGAATAAAATCATTTATTTTGCACCAAACCTTTAATTTTTTTTACTATTTTTTATTTTTAGCTAATTTATTTATCTGTGTATGTACATATTAAAAATGGTGTTGATTTTTGTGTTTAATGTCAGATGTTGCGGGGTTGATATACACATAATCCATTGCTCAGCTGCCACTCAAGCATCGCCAAAACAAGGAGCTGTAGCCAAAGATCATTTGATTTACTAAATGTCATGTTGAATAGAAGAAGAAGGTATTGTAGATGATCGAAAAGAAGTTAAAAAATAACAGCTAAACCACCGATGTATGATTTTTATTCTCCTTCAGCAAGCAAACCCCGTCCCCTGCTGAAAATCCAGATGTGATCTGTTTGAGAGTTGACACATTTACCCTTATAGGGTTAAGAATTCTCATGGTTGTAAACATAATATATCCATCTCGATCGGTGTCCTTCTCCAAACAAACTACGGTTCCTTCTGTGACAACCATGGCTTGAGGTTTGAAGGAGTTTAGCTCCTTCCTTAAACGAAATGTATCACCAACTTGGAGATGGTCCTTTCAGAGTAACCATGTTGAATAGTTGTTGTCCTTTGATTTGTCCAACATTACTCTGCTCCCCAGACCAATCAACTCTCCATCATTAGAAACAACATTCAGTGATCTTTGAAATGCATGTAAAATATCTTCCACTAAAGGACGATTCCTGAGATCATGCTCAAAACAACCATTAAAAACATTCTCAACTCCAGGAGGCAGGCCATTTGGAATATGTCTTTTTTCTTTCTTTATCATGACCAAGTGATATATTTCTTTAGACGATCTCCCAAACCAAGGTGGAAAACCCTTTAGCATCTCCAAAATGTTGCATCCAAACCCCTAACTATCAGTCTCAAAGCTTATTAGACCACTTACTTATGGTTCCCGTTATTCTAGACGAATTTAGTTTGGAGTTCCAAGTCTCAAGACAAAATATGAAACGCGTGGTGGAATCCCAAGAAGTAGATATGGGATTCTGAAATTGTAAGGACATAAATTTCCAATTGAGTCCCTGTATTGTTTTGACTTAATTCTCTGAACAAAATTATGTTTGTAATATGTCATAGGGAGATGTTTATTTGTGTCACGATCCCACTTGGTCTATGACGTATTGAAGAAATTGAAGACGTTGTGGCAAAGATTCAAAGAATTAATCATGCCGATGTTTAATTGGTGCAAGTTTTATCATCTTCAAAGATAATTTCATTTTTAGATCACTCAGGTATGAGTGCGTATAATTTATGGTGCTCGGAATTATTTTTATAAAAGATAAGGATGCATTTTTTATAAACAAAAATGTTTTAAATGTGTTTTAAAGGTTTAAACTACGTTTTATGATGATAATCTTGTAAAAGATTTTGTCATTTTTGGATCTCTCATTAGAAGAGATGCTTTTATCAAAAAGTCAAACTTTCGCACTGTCGTTCAAATGACATCCAATCTCATTCGAACGAGATGGGATGTCGCTCAAACGAGTTCCTCAAGTCGTTCTAATGACACATTTTTTTAGGCGGCATTTAAATCCTAGTTAAACAGTGTTTTCATCATAATTTCAGAAGTGTGCATTCTGGAAAACAGTATTCTACCAGAAACATTGTTTGCACATGTTTTCTAAGGATTAAAAGTCTTAAACACATCCTTAACGTTTGCAAAGATCCGAGTTATCATTCTTATATGTTTAAGTGATCTTGATACACAAAAATTGTTTGCTCTACACATTGAACATCAAAGGTTTTTGCGGTGAAGAAGTGACAGACATCGTGTTCGACATCGTAGATGAATCGAAGCCATATCGGTGGATACCGATACATACGTGGACGCGAGTGTTGTGAACAGGTATCGTGGAAGACGGAATTTCTGCGTGGGCATTATTGAAGAACGGTTGAAGATCAGAAGGACCGTCAAGACCCATGGGTATCGAGTCTTAATGTAAGCCTCATTTGTTTTTAATTAAAACCATTGTTCATAGTGATTGTCCGGATTGGTCCGTCCGAGGTTATTTTCCCGTTTTGGGTTTTTTCCTCGTACATTCGGCGTTGTGAGTATTCTTTACTTTACTTTACTTGCTTTAATCACTAGATGCATGTTTAGAATTGGGTTTTGACAACTTGGTTTGGTGCTTAATTAAAAGTTGGATCTTTTTCGGAGAAAAAATGATTTTGGTTAAAATACATATATCGGGCCACTCACATCTATAAATTGATATCAAAGCTAGAAAACATTTTTATTTGTTTTGTGATCCCGTGTGCTTGTTTATCTCTCCAGTGTTTGTTTTCTCTCTATGGATTCTCTAAGCTTTGATGATTTACATCGTTTGAATTTAAAGTTTGCAAAATGTATTGAAGTTTTGGAAAAAGAAAATTCCAGTTTTAAAAATAAGATTGAATATTTGCAAAACATTCAAATTCAAAGAGATATTTGTCGTGATCACTTTAGTTCATTGTTTAAAGATTTTAATATATTAAAATTGGGCAAAAAGGAGAGTGATGCTAGAGCCCTCGTTTTAGAAAAAGAGTTAGAGGATTTGAGAAATTCTAGTGTTTGTGCGGTTGAGAAAAATATTTTGATTAATGAGTATGTGGCACGAGAAAAGGCTCTTAGGGATAAGTTTGCTCACATTGAGGGTGAGCGAGATAACCTTCTAGGGGTAATTGAAAATTTAAAGAAGGAGTCCCAAAAGTTTGAGGAGTCTAATCATTTGCTTGAGTCAAAAGTTTTGAAGTTAAAAGATGATTTAAAATAGCTGCTTATCTTGTTCTAGTTGTTCGATTGTAAAAGACAAAACCATAGTTTGTTTTAGAGCATCAACCACATCCGAGGGTATTAGAAAAGGTCAACCTAAAGGTCCCGTTCCTCGTCGTGTTTTCACATGTTCGCATTGTGGTAGGAAAGGTCACCATAGGAGTTTTTGTTTTGTTCTTAGAAAAGACCCTAAGAAGATTAAACGTAGTGTCCCATTGGTTCCCGAAACCCATTTTGTTAGGTATACACCTGTTTTGGTTAGGAAATCCGATTTGGAGATGGTAAATGCTTTGTTGGTTGATTCTCACATGCATGCACATGATTCATCTCTTGCTATTTCTTATGGATAGTAGCTTGCATGGTTTGTCATACACTAGCCCTTGAATCATGATTTAATATTTGCTAGTGATGTGACATGCTTATCTCTTTATATTTTATTTTTCACTTGTTTGAGTCTTATTTGAAAAATACAAAAAGATTTTGTTTTTGTGAAATGTTTTGAAAAACCGAAAATAGTTTTGTTTTCTTGTTGGTTTTTGTTTTTGAGTTCACATAGTTGATGTGGCATCTTGGTGTGCTTGGACCCCCCCATCGTTTCATTATCCATGTGGCTTGGACATTTGGTCATTATTATCGATGCTTAGAATGATCTTAACCATTATTTATATGGGGTTGTTTCGAAGTTGATATGCATTTTGATTCGACTTTGTATATGCCAACATCGCACACATACACGAGTTTATATCTTGCATATTTGAATTTGGTGAGGCGATCTTATCTCAATCTTGTCATCTATGCGTAAGTAGACTTAAGGAGAAATATGCATGTAATAATCGTTTACCGTGAGGATTTAAATTGAAAAAATGATGAGTGATTCACGGGAAAGGGCTGCGAGAGTTCAAAATAAACTCGTCGCGAAAGCCACCGTTTAAAAGAGCCCAAAATAAAAAGAAATATGCAAAGAAAAGAGCCAATAAGATTTTCTCTAAGTTGAGAATTGCTAGAAACCTCCAAAGAACTTGAAAAAGTGTATATATATATATATATATATATATGAGGGAGTTTGGTTGGAGAAAATTTAAACGGGTTTGCACAACTAATCCTAATGTTGAAACATTGTATTTTGACACTATTGTTTGTAGAATCGTCCAAATTCTGGATTTGTGTGCATGTAGTATGTTTAGTTCATTAATCTCACACTTTAAATATCATATGGCTATGATAAAGTTTGATGATTTATAGCTATCAATTAGAGCTTCTTGACCGTTTCAATGTGTTGGAATTATGACTCATTTGTTGTAGTTTCACGCCCATTCATTCCATATCCATGTTTGAGCACATCGGTACTATGTTTGCATGAAACTCAAATTTTATTTTATTTTTATGAGTTTTTGTGTTTTGTGTTAAAAGCCTACTGTTGTATCACTCTTTTGCATCCGTCAGGCCCTTCTTGGAATTTTTTGGCAGAATATTTTTCACTGGGCAATACTTTATAATATTTCTGGGAAACTGGAAATTTTGTCACGTCGCGCGAAGTCATTCAAATGACATCTCATCTCGTGCGAACGACATCTGTACTTCGTTCGAGCGACTTCCTCGTCTCGTTTGAGTGAAGTCCCTGGCTCGTTCGAACGACAGGAAATTTTGGAGATTGGTTTGCAGTCCTCAGATTCAAATTGGTATATTTTTGGTACTGCGGGAAGAATTTCGGGACTGTTTAGTTTATATGTAGGTTCTTTTATTTCAAAATTGGTATTTTGCATATAGTCCGTTTATCACACTGTAATACCCCGTATTTTTGTGATATTTATTTATGGGATTAATTGAATTAAATGTGTATAAATTGAGAATTAATCCGGATAAAATACTAATGAGATGTGAGTTGGTATTTGATTATAATGCGTATATATGGCAATATATGAATATTGAGAATATTAAAATTGTCGCGAGATAGAAATACGGTAATTAGGAAATTTTGTTGGGACGCGTGAGATAGTCGCGCCAGGAACAATATTTAATTAAAAAATGAATTTTATTTTTATCAACCGTATGGTCATTTTGAGTGCGCCAACGTGTCCGGAAGGGTCGAAATAGTCAGAAAACACTAGCTGGGAGTTTAGTTTGGGTCCCGGGGCATTTTTGGGCCATACCGACAACTTAAAAGGGTATTTAGGTAATTTTGAAATTTGGGGAATTTTGACCAACGAATTTTGGGAATTAAAAATTGGGAATTTATTAACCCACTAACCCATTACCAACACTTAACTGATTAGAGGGCTACGGGGGTTTCATGAGAAGTTAAGAGAAGTTCCCAAAAGAGAAAACCTTAACATCCATCTTCAACATTCAACCTTGGGAGAAAGGGAGAGAGAGCAACCTTCATCAATTCAACACCAAATTCAGAGAATAATCCAAGGCAAGTGGTTTAATTATGTTAGTTTCAAGCGAATGTTTCTTCCATGCTTAAAAATCTATAAAATTGCATTGTTTTGGGAGATTTATAAAAAACCCATGAAATTGGAGTTGTAAATTCAGGTTGTGATATAGGGATTGCATGTCGATTTGTTATAGGGTGATTATACTAAAGGAAATATGACTTTGATGATACAAAAACGGATTTAATTATGGGAATTGATGACTTTAAATTTCTAGGGTTCATACTCATATGGTTTTGGGAAAAATTGGTGATTGATGATAATTTCACATTGTTTAGGAAGATTTGACCCTATATATGTGTTAAGATACGACCTAAGTATGTTTAGTAATGTTGAGGAACCTTGAAATACTGTTGAGATGATTTTTAAATGATATTAGAGGTGAAGAAAATTGAGAAAAATGAGATAGGAAAATTTTGGGCTCGAAACTGGCATCTCGTTAGAAGACCTGCCCAGGTCATTCGAACGAGCTTCTAACGAGGTGACAATTTGTCTTCTAACGAGTTGTATGTTCGTTAGATGCCCCTTTTGTTCGAATGAACTCTCATTCGAACGACCTCGTTCGAACGAGACTTCTAACGAGTTGACAAATTGGCCTTTTTGGCCTGATTTGATTTCTAGTGTCCTGTAACCTTGTTTAATTATAGAGATAACATTCCCTTGATGACTAATTGATATAGCTGGGATATTCAGGATATATTGAGGAGTAAAATATAGAAGAATGATTTGAACCAAATGATATTGGTGGATTAGGGCGCGAGTGACTAATCACGATGCGAGGATAATTAATGACTTGAATACATATAAACCAGGGACATATGATTTGTGTGACATTAAGAGTTGGTATGGGAATGAGAAGTATACCACTAATAAAATATGGTAATTACTAAGATGTGTACATGCTTAGTATGTATGATTTTATGTGTATGACATACCTACCATACTTGCTATCACGGGAGGTTTGCGTTCGTTTAGGACCATTTAATCTTTGTGTGCCTACAGGGGGATATAGATTGGTACCTCGAGAACATAGTTCAGAGAAGGACTTATTGAGAAGTTAATAAGTCTGCTGATCATGGGAGCGTAGGTATGTGCGTGACCCATGTGATGTGACAATGTTCGCCTCCATTGTTTGTGATTGTTGATATTTGAGAACGATTCCTGAGAGATTCGGAATGCGTGATCCTTATGTACGTGATGTACCGGGATGGATAGCAGAGTATGTGTGCACTGCAACTTTGTCTCGGGGTGCTAGTATTGTATATTTATGTTGAGAATAATATACGGTTAAATGAAAGAATTTTCTTGTTTGAATTGTGAGAATAATTATAGTAATGCATTGAGAAGATAATAAGGGGAATAACCTCTAGTAAATTGTATTGCTAATAATTGAGAATCCAAGAATTAAACTAAAACTCTCCATTTGATTGATAACGTTGGAATTTATAATGCAAATCGAGTAGAAAGGTTAGAAGTTATTTTGGTCTAGATAGACATGAGAATCACTTGAATGGGTACGGTACGTTAGGAGTGCACAATTAATCGAGAGGTGAATATTTCATGCGAGAGCACGTCCTAACATGTATTTTGCATTCATTGTTTTAATGTTATTAAAGCACTTGTTGTTTTTAAAACTATTCTCCACATTCGGGCTCTGACCCATTTGCTTTCAAATCTACTTTTTGTAAAAACCTTTTAGGTGCCCAGCCACAAGGACACCATGCATAGGAATTCTATTCAGGTGACGAGTTGTAGCTGTTGTGGAAGTTACAGGGCCTTGACAGTAGACGCCTCCTTTCTAGTCTTGACTCCATATTCAGTTTTATCATTTGTAGGGCATGTCGCCCATTTCCTTTAGAGACATTTTATATTTCAGTTATTCAGACTTTGGTTTGTAATTAGTTCAGGATGCAGACTTGTTTTATTTATTTCCATATTGGCATTGTTGTGAGGAGTCTTTCCTCTAGACTCATTATTATTTGTTGGTTACTCTATTGAGACTTTATCGTGAATGGTTGTGCTGCATTTCTATAATTCATTTATTGCATGTTAATCAGATTTAATTTAAATTTGGTTACTCACTTTTTAAATACTAGGTGGTTAGTAATCATTAAAATGTTTTCGACAGTGATGCTATTAACTGAACCAATTTTGCATTTTGTATTGATTTAATAAAGGAGTAGCTACCCGGTATTTAATTAGTTGGGGTGTCACAGGTGGTATCAGAGCATCAGGTTCTAGTGTCTTTTAGGATCTGTACGGCTTATTATGTTTCCGCTGAGCTTTCTTTAATGTATAGCCCTATATTTTAGGACTGTTGTATTCTTTTATGTATGCTTCGCTCTCCAGCTATTTTGAGTTTATAACGGCGAGCTTATAGACTTTACTCTTATTTCTGATGCCTCCACGACGTGCACCACGGGTTCCTAGGAATGCACAGCCAGAACCCCCACCAGCACCATTACAGGGCACCACGAATGCCGCCGAGTTTGCAGCCATTGTAGCCCAAGCGGTAAATGCCGATCTAGCAGTTGTATAGCAGGCACCACCTTAGGCGCCAGTAGCTGCGCCAGTTCAGGCACATGCATTCCCGTCTGCTTGGTAATGCGTACGTGATGCTTTTCATAAAGCACACCCACCGGAGTTCGCAGGTAGCTCCGATGTTGTGGTTTCAAGTCAGTGGAGGAAAGACATTCAGAGGCACTTGAGGATGTGTGAGTGCACCGATGTTCAGAGGTAGATACTAGCTACTTTCAAGCTAGTGGGATCTATATTGCAGTGGTGGGAGTCTATTACCACCGTAGATGAGAGAGATACTCTCACGATATAGGAGTTCTGGGTGCGGTTCGACCGCAAATATTTTCCGTCAGCTGTTCACACGGAGATGAGCAGGAAGTTGATGAATCTCAGATAGGAGGGAAGGACTGTGGCCGAGTATGAGGCCGAATTCACTAATCTTCTGAATATTGTTCCAGATGAAATACCGACAGAGGAGAAGAAGATCCAGAAGTTTACGGATGGATTGACATGGAGGATCCGTCAGCATTTATTGGGGAACCTCTCATTGGCAACTTATTCTGACGTGGTTAACGCTGCACTATTACACTGCCAGGATCACCGCTTTCACATGGCTGAGAGCAAGAGATCAGGAGAGTCTAGCCATCAGGGCAGGACTGGAGGAAATGGTGCCAGTGGGGCACAATCTACTCAGGGGCAGAGACAGGGTGACCAGGGTTCCTAGCAGGGGGATCATAAGAGGTTCAAATCGGGGAATTTCAGGCATGGACAGGGAGGTTTTAGGCAGGGCTATCAGGGTCTGAACGACCATTAGGGACAGTAGGGGTAGAATGGTCAACAGCAGTTTCAGCAAGGCCAACACGGCCAAGGGAGGAATGGTAATGGCCACCAGGGCCGAGGACAGCCGGGACAGTGAGGGGGAAACTTCCCAGGGAAGTGTTATGTTTGTGGCAAGACTGGCCACAAATGCCAGGATTGTCCTGATCGGGGCAGGGCCCCACAGCAGCAGCAACAAGGTGCCCGACAGGAGCCGCAGAGGCCTATGTTTCTCGATGCCCTCCCAGCACCACCACAGATGGCAGCATTACCACCCGTGCCAGCTATCCCAGTTCAGCAAGGACAACTTCAGTATGGGAGAGTGTATCAGCTTCAGCATGCCGCAGCCCCACAGAATCCGCCAGCTATTGAGGGTATGTTCTCTATTCAGGGGACTATGGGGAGTATTTTATTTGACACGGGGCCACACATTGTTTCATTGCTATGAGATTTTCACGCACCATTGGATTATTAGACACCGCCGAGAGTACAGTTACTTGTGTAGATTCACCGTTGAGTAGGGGTTCCGTGATTTCCCTTATCTGTAGAGGTGTGGGTATAGAGATCGGGAGGTTTACTTTACCCACTGATATGTTAGTATTAGAGATGACCGAGTATGATGCCATTATTGGTATGGATTGGCTAGTTGCGTACCGAGCCATGATTGACTGTTTTAGTAGGAGTATTATCTTTGCCATTCTCGGGAAGGAGATGTTCTTAGTGGCGATGCCTTGTCCTGAGGGAGGATCGTCCACTCACTTGAACTATATAGAGGAGAAGACCTTTAAGGAAGTGGTGATACCACTTGATTCGATTCCGGTTGTTCGAGAGTTTGCCGATGTATTTCAGGATATACCTGGATTACCTCTGAGTAGAGATATAGATTTTGTGATCGAATTGACGCCGGGCACTCGGCCTATTGCTCGCTCACCTTACCGTATGGCTCCAGCTGAAATGAGAGAGTTACGGGATCAGATTGAGCACTTGTTAGGTCAGGGGTTTATCCAGAGGAGTACTTCGTCGTGGGGTGCCCCTGTGTTGTTCGTAAAGAAGAGGGATGGATCATTGAGGTTGTGTGTAGATTACCGGGAGTTGAATAAGGTCACGATACGGAATAAGTATCCATTGCCCCGAATCGATGACTTATTCGACCAGCTGAGAGGAGCTTCTTTCTTCTCGAAGATTGATTTGTGATCTGGTTATCACCAGTTGCGTATCAGGGCAGAGGACGTCTCGAAGACTGCTTTCTTAATGTGATATGGTTCTTACGAGTTTCGAGTTATGCCTTTTGGTTTGACCAATGCTCCAGCCGTGTTTATGGACTTGATGAATAGGGTGTTCAGAGAGTTCCTAGATCAGTTCGTCATTGTCTTCATTGATGATATTCTGGTTTACTCACAGACAAAGGAGGAGCACGCCGAACATTTGAGGCAAGTTTTGCAGACGCTACGTCAGAACGAGCTGTATGCAAAATATGAGAAGTGCGGGTTTTGGCTGAAGGAGGTTCAGTTTTTGGGGCATATTATTTCTGACCAGGGGATATCTGTTGATCCGGGGAAGGTATCCGCTGTAAGGGAGTGGGGACAGCCCATGACACCGACTAAGATCCGTAGTTTCTTGGGCCTAGCAGGATACTACAGGAGGTTCATTCAGGTTTTCTCAAAGATAGCGGGTCCATTGACACATCTGACTCATAAAGGTGTGCCGTTCATTTGGAGTGATGCCTGTCAGTTGGCATTTGATGAGTTGAAGGACAAGTTGACCTCAGCACCTGTGTTAGCATTGCCGAGACCGGGAGTTGAGTATCTAGTTTACAACGATGCATCCTTGCAAGGACTTGGGGGTGTATTACAGTAGGAGAGTCAGGCCATAGCTTATGCTTCCCGTAAGCTTAAGCCTCACGAGAAGAATTACCCCACCCAGGACGTGGAGTTAGCGGTAGTGGTGTTTTCCCTTCGAATTTGGAGACATTATCTCTTGGGGGAGAAGTTTCGATTGTTCACGGACTAAAAGTCCCTACAGTACCTATTCACGCAGAAGGAGTTGAATATGCGACAGCGAAGGTTGCTTGATTTTGTGAAGGATTATCAGTTTGATATCCAATATCACCCAGGGAAGGCTAACGTAGTAGCAGACGCGTTGAGCTGTAGGCCAGTAGATGAGGTGGCAGGGGTGTGGAAGGTCAAGTGGAAGGAGTTGGGACACCAGGATGTAGTGGCCCGATCATTCATGTCTGTGATGACTGTTACACCGCAGATTGTCATGAAGGTGGTAAAGGCCCAGGAAAATGACTCATTCTGTTAGGAGAAGATAGTTCGATTATTAGCAGAGGGAGCCGAGTCCTATACCATTACCTCAGACGGGGGATTACGCTTCAATGGGAGACTGGTACTTCCGAAAAGGGAGGAATTGCGACACGAGGTGATGGCAGAGTCGCATGGCTCATGATTCGCCATACATCCCGGTGGGGACAAAATGTACCAAGACATGAGACGACAGTATTGGTGGAGCGGGATGAAGAAAGATATCGCCGTGTTTGTTTCTAAATGCGCCACTTGTCAGCTGGTAAAAGTGGATCATTAGAGACCGGTAGGACTTCTACAGCCGTTAGAGGTCCCGATGTGAATGTGGGAGAGCATATCCATGGACTTTATCACGGGGTTACCTACGTCACAGAGGGGTCATGACTCCATTTGGGTAATTGTGGACAGGTTGACCAAAGTCGCTCACTTTCTACCCGTAAGGACAGACTACACTATGGGACAGTATGCCCAGCTCTTTATTGCAGAAATAGTGAGACTTCACGGTGTGCCCCTAAATATCGTGTCCGACAGAGACAAGATATTTGTTTCACGGTTTGGGAGAGTTTTTAGGAGGCCATGGACACGGAATTACGTTTGAGTATGGCATATCACCCGCAGACCGATGGGCAAACAGAGCGTACAAACCAGATGTTGGAGGACATGTTGCGTATGTGCATCATTGACTTTGGGGGTGGATGGGAGCAGTGTCTTCCACTGGTGGAGTTTGCTTACAGCAACTCCTACCAGTTCACCATTGGCATGGCTCCATTTGAGGCGTTGTACGGTAGACCTTGTCATTCCCCAGCATGTTGGTTGGAGGTGGGGGACAACAAACTACTTGGGTCCGAAGTAATTCAGGATACTTCGACAAGAATAGAATTGATACGGAGTCGCATTCGGGTAGCTCATGATCGGCAGAAGAGCTACGCTGGTGCGAAGAGGTTCTTCAGGGAGTTCAAAGTGGGGGACCAGGTTTTACTCAAAGTATCTCCTATGAAGGGGAAGATGGAACCGAGATATGTGGGGCCATTTCCTATCATCGAGCGGATTGGGTCTGTTGCATATAGACTTGGGTTACCAGAACATTTGCACAGGATTCATGAAGTGTTTCATATTTCCTCGCTAAGGAAATATCTTAGAAACGATTTGGATCATTCTCACATTGCTTTGGAGGACATCGATCTGCAGACTGATAGCTCCTACGAGGAGGGGCCGATTGCTATTTTGGACCGAAGTGAGCGGAAACTGCAGTCAAAGATAGTTCCGTTAGTACATGTTCAGTGGCGGCATCATAATGCCGAGGAATCCACATGGGAGCATGAGGATGAGATGCGCGAACGTTATCCAGAGTTATATGTACTAGGTACTTTCTAGTTCTGAATTTCGGGATGAAATTCTGTTATTAGGGGGGAAGTACATAATACCCCGTATTTTTGTGATATTTATTTATGGGATTAATTGAATTAAACGTGTATTAATTGAGAATTAATCCGGATAAAATACTAACAATATGTGAGTTGGTATTTGATTATAATGCGTATATATGGCAATATATGAATATTGAGAATATTAAAATTGTCGCGAGATAGAAATACGGTAATTTGGAAATTTTATTGGGACGCGTGCGACAGTCGTGCCAAGAACATTATTTAATTAAAAAGTGAATTTCATTTTTATCAACCATATGGTCATTTTGAGTGCGCCAACGTGTCCGGAAGGGTCGAAATAGTTAAAAAACACTAGCCGGGGGTTTAGTTTGGGTCCTGGGGCATTTTTGGGCCATACCGGCAACTTAAAAGGGTATTTAGGTAATTTTGAAATTTGGGGAATTTTGACCAACGAATTTTGGCAATTAAAAATAGGGAATTTATTAACCCACTAACCCATTACCAACACTTAACTGATTAGAGAGCTACGGGGGTTTCATGGGAAGTTAAGAGAAGTTCCCAAAAGAGAAAACCTTAACCTCCATCTTCAACCTTCAACCTTGGGAGAAAAGGAGAGAGAGCAACCTTAATCAATTCAACACCAAATTCAGACAATAATCCAAGGCAAGTGGTTTAATTATGTTAATTTCAAGTGAATGTTTCCTCCATGCTTAGAAATCTATAAAATTGCATTGTTTTGGGAGATTTATAAAAAACCCATGAAATTGGAGTTGTAAATTCAGGTTGTGATATAGGGATTGCATGTAGATTTGTTATTGGGTGATTATACTAAAGGAAATATGACTTTGATGATACAAAAACGGATTTAATTATGGGAATTGATGACTTTCAATTTCTAAGGTTCATACTCATATGGTTTTGGTAAAAATTGGGGATTAATGATAATTTCATGTTGTTTAGAAAGATTTGACCCTATATATGTGTTAAGATACGACCTAAGTATGTTTAGTAATGTTGAGGAACCTTGAAATTCTGTTGAGATGATTTTTAAATGAGATTAGAGGTGAAGAAAATTGAGAAAAACGAGATAGGAAAATTCTGGCCTCGAAACTGGCATCTCGTTAGAAGACTTGCCCAGGTCGTTCGAACGAGCTTCTAATGAGGTGACAGTTTGCCTTCTAACAAGTTGTATGTTCGTTAGATGCCCCTTTTGTTCGAACGAACTCTCGTTCGAATGACCTCGTTCGAACGAGACTTCTAACGAGTTGACAGATTGGCCTTTTTGGCCTGATTTGATTTCTAGTGTCCCGTAACCTTGTTTAATTGTAGAGATAACATTCCCTTGATGACTAATTGATATAGCTGGGATATTCAGGATATATTGAGGAGTAAAATATAGAAGAATGATTTGAACCAAATGATATTGGTGGATTAGGGCGCGAGTTACTAATCACGATGCGAGGATAATTAATGACTTGAATACATATAAACCAGGGACATATGATTTGTGTGACATTAACAGTTGGTATGGGAATGAGAAGTATACCACTAATAAAATATGGTAATTACTAAGATGTGTGCATGCTTAGTATGTATGATTTTATGTGTATGACATACCTACCATACTTGCTATCACGGGAGGTTTGCGTTCGTTTAGGACCATTTAATCTTTGTGTTCCTACGGGGGGATATAGATTGGTACCTCAAGAACATAGTTCAGAGAAGGACTTATTGAGAAGTTAATAAGTCTGCTGATCATGGGAGCGTAGGTATGTGCGTGACCCATGTGATGTGACAATGTTCGCCTCCATTGTTTGTGATTGTTGATATCTGAGAACGATTCCTGAGAGATTCGGAATGCGTGATCCTTATGTACGTGATGTACCGTGATGGATAGCAGAGTATGTGTGCACCACAGCTTTGTCTCGGGGTGCTAGTATTGTATATTTATGTTGAGAATAATATACGGTTAAATGAAAGAATTTTCGTGTTTGAATTGTGAGAATAATTATAGTAATGCATTGAGAAGATAATAAGGGGAATAACCTCTAGTAAATTGTATTGCTAATAATTGAGAATCCGAGAATTAAAGTAAAACTCTCCATTTGATTGATAACGTTGGAATTTATAATGCGAATCGAGTAGAAAGGTTAGAAGTTATTTTGGTCTAGATAGACATGAGAATCACTTGAATGGGTACGGTACGTTAGGAGTGAAGAATTAATCGAGAGGTGAATATTTCATGCGAGAGCACGTCCTAACATGTATTTTGCATTCATTGTTTTAATGTTATTAAAGCACTTGTTGTTTTTAAAACTATTCTCCACATTCGGGCTCTGACCCATTTGCTTTCAAATCTACTTTTTGTAAAAACCTTTTAGGTGCCCATCCACAAGGACACCATGCATAGGAATTCTATTCAAGTGACGAGCAGTAGCTGTTGTGGAAGTTACAGGGCCTTGACAGTAGATGCCTCCTTTCTAGTCTTGACTCCATATTCAGTTTTATCATTTGTAGGGCATGTCGCCCATTTCCTTTAGAGACATTTTATATTTCAGTTATTCAGACTTTGGTTTGTAATTAATTCAGGATGCAGACTTGTTTTATTTATTTCCATATTGGCATTGTAATGAGGAGTATTTCCTCCAGACTCATTATTATTTGTTGGTTACTCTATTGAGACTTTATCGTGAATGGTTGTGCTGCATTTCTATAATTCATTTATTGCATGTTAATCAGATTTAATTTAAATTTGGTTACTCACTTTTTAAATACTAGGTGGTTAGTAATCATTAAAATGTTTTCGACAGTGATGCTATTAACTGAACCAACTTGGCATTTTGTATTTATTTAATAAAGGAGTAGCTACCCGGTATTTAATTAGTCGTGGTGTCACACACACCTGATTAATTTGCAATATTCTTTGTGTGATTCCTTGGTTTACTAGCTACTGATTTATCATTGCTATGATCTTATTTAGAAGGTTGCTTCATGATTATCTAGCGTTTTTTAATTCTGAAATTGGTTTCATATTCTCATGCTAGATATTTCGTATTGGTTTATCTTTTCACCGAATTGTCTATTCGAGACAAAAAGGGGAGAGATGTATGTGATGTAGAGGGAAATTTGTTGAGCGCTACTATTGATATCTGGATTTACATACTGTTTAATTATATTTGTTCCAAATTGGTATAAAATAATTGCTCACATGTTTGAAATGATTTTTTCTTATTTGAAATTTGTTCCTCCATACTTCACTAGGTATCTGTTTGTCTATTTCATGTGTGTAGGTATGCTTTCAGCGATTCGAAATTTGTTCCTCCATATTGCACATGTTTTCTAATGATTAAAAGTCTTAAACACATCCTTAGAGTTTCCAAAGATCCAAGTTATCATTCTTATATGTTTATTCTACACATTGAACATCAAAGGGTTTTTCGATGAAGAAGTGATGGACATCGTGTTCAACATCGTAGACAAATCAAAGCCATATCGTGGACACCGAGACATACGTGGACACTAGTGTTGTGGACAGGTATCATGGAAGATGGAATTTCTGCGTGGGAACTATTGAAGAGCGGTTGAAGATCAGAAGGAGCGTCAAGACTCATGGGGATCGAGTCTTAGTGTAAGGCTAATATATGTTTGTAAAATCATTGTTCATAGTGATAGTCTGGCTTGGGCCATCCGAGGTTGTTTTCCTGTTTTGGGTTTTTTCCTCGTACATCTGGCGTTGTGATTATTCTTTACTTTAATTTGCTTGCTTTAATCACTACATGCATGTTTAGGATTAATCAAGATAAAACTGGTTTAAAGTAAGAATTGGGTTTTCACAACTTGGTTTGGTGCTTAATTAAAAGTTGGATCTTTTCGGAGAAAAAATGGTTTTGGTTAAAACACATATATCGGGCCACTCACATCTTCAGAAATATCCAAGAATAATTTGGTCTATAGTTAATTAGTTTTGCAAAATTGGTTTTGAAAGATACACACAGTATGCTATTATGTGAAAAATGTTCTAAAGTTAATTAGTATTGTTTGTTTGCAACAAATCACTACAGATAAAATGATTTTTGTCTTAACATATGAGATATTGCAACAAATCACGACAGGTAACTCAAGCCGTTATTTTTTTTACCCAAACATTTTTCTTCATATATTATTAATGTATTTCCAGAAAAGAAAACCCGTTGAACTTTTTTTGGATGAGGGATATTAGGAAAGGAAAAAGAACCACCCTTTGCATCAATGCGATTTCTTTTCTTTTGTAATATACTTCAATTTTTTAACTATTCATCAGGGACATAATTACGAGTAAGATTTTTTGTGTTTTGTATTCATGGTATCAAAACATTCAGACATCCACACAATGCCACAACAAATGGAATCATTTCAGCTCTTTTTTCCGGGTAACTTAATATATCATCGTTGTATTAATCATGATAGTGCACAATATTATTTTTCTTTCAGATGAAAATATTATTACTTAAGTTAGGTAACCGAAGGAAGCTTTGGTATTTGTATCGATTGGAATTCATTTTATTATTTATCCAAATTTTGCCTATATGGGACATATGTGAAAAGGAGAAAATAAATTAAGTTGTTGACTTTCTTCATTACAGGGAACATACCTGTATTCTGTCATGTGAGTACCATTTAAGACCAGTTGTGTCTTTGGGTTTTGGTGTTCACCTAAAATTTTCTAAAAATAAGAGCACAATGTACAATTTTGAGAAGTTTTTTCACCCTGGTTTATCTCAAGGTTCTTGAAGTTGGCACACCATTGCATATTTCACTGGATTTGGTTCATTAAATTTTTTCTATTTCACAAATTACATTAGTACTAGAAAATTATCATGAACATTGAAATCATGTAAGGACTTTAATTTCGATATTCTGATTATGATTTTGGTAGTTGAAATTTTCAGATGATGTTTTTCTGGAAGTTGATCCAGTCATCAAATCTACTACGTTGTCTCTGCCTCTGCCTCACCCATTCTCTCCTTCAGGTAATCCCCCTGCACATATTCACGTAGCTATCCACACATACACCTGCGACAACCCCCTCAAAATAATAATTGATGGCCGGCCCTATACTACATTAAAATTAGGTATCCCATATGCCACAGTCAACACCAACAGACAACACTAAATAATATAAGGCTAACTACCCGAAATCATTAAAAGTTGATTGTCAAAAATTTAAAACTTTTTATTTAACAACAACAAAAACAATAATTCAAACGTAACCAACAATACACATCTAACTATAATGAGTGATAAGTGCAAACTCTAATATATACAAGAGTGCAATACAATGTACAAATAAAATCTCTACAATGAACTACCCGAATATGTTGTCGGGTAACAAACAATACAATAATCTGAGAAATGAAATATGAAAGTGTTAATCTACAACACTTGAATACTAACCCAATATACAAACTGAATCCTAATCTAGATATACAATGATAGTAATCGACTAAAACAAAGTGCTGCAACAGTCCGCTATTGCCACAGCTCCACGAATACACTAGATGGATGAACATCAATGGCGTCCTTGCGGAGGAACACCAAAAGTAATACGATATATATACATGGAGAGAGAAAATATAAACGGGTCAGAGCCCGAGTTGAAAAAGGTTTTATAGCAAGTGTATTAAAATGCAAAATAATTATAAATGCATTATTACATGATTTAAGGGAATCGTCCTCTCCTTAGTAATCCATCTCACCTCTCAACTAGAGTGCACACTAAACGTATGCACGTGGTCTCCAAATGAATGCCCAAATATAAATTAGGTAATTAAATCTAACTAGATCCCAAAATGCCGATCCGATTAAGATTATCTAACTTATCTCGCAATCTACCCTTGTCTAAGTTCTTTCTACAACATTACTTTATTTTAAATGTTATAGTTCTCTTTATATTTGTTCATTTGTTGAGCATGTAAATTTGCATCATCATCCTCATAACAATATCATCATAACACATCAACATTATCTTACTAGAATTTCGTATATTCTAGTTATGCCCTCATTTGGCGTGAAAACATATATATAGTTAATTATATGAGTTATTAGCATCAAGAGTTAAGGACAAAACTTCTCCCAATTCTCAATACGGCACTGCATTTCATGCGTGGGACGTCTCGTCGAGGCAAAATCCAAACAAGGAACCCCCCGTTACACTACTCTTGGCAGTACTGATCCTCGAGATTCATTATGCTCTCAATGCATGATGCATGTAACCCAAATTATTATTACTCAGATTTTAATTAATTAGTATTCCCAATTCTCAACAGTATACGGCGTTTCATGCGTGGGACGTCTCGCCGAAGCGAAATCCAAACAAGGAACCCCCCCCCCCCCCCCCCCCCCGTTACACTACTCCTGGCAGTGTCGATTGTCGGGATAGGTGATATATATATATATATATATATAAAAGTATGAGCATTTAAGGACTAACTTCTCCCCAATTTCCAACATTACACTATGGTTCGTGCATGGGATGTCTCGCCGAGGCGAAATCCAAACAAGGAACCCCCCTGATACACTAATCCTGGCAATGTCGGTCGTCGAGGACATTATACCCTCAATACTCATGTACAAGCACAATCAACAATATCATAACCATCCAACTGAGCTATAACTCGAGGACACATTCTCACATGCTATCATCTTCCAGCAGCCCACACACATAGAAAACTGGGTCCTCCTGGTGGGGTTGAACGGCACCCACCTCGTGATCAACTCATGCTCACAACGTTCCGGGAAGCGGTCATAGCTCCTAACCGCAAAGTTAGAACGTCACATACCCCCGACTTCTCACCCCTAAAAGAATGCATATATATATCGTATAAATAATCACAATGGACGACTATGACCTGGGGAATATCCCCACCCTGCTCTTTGAGCCAGGATGCTCACCCTCAATGCACGCAACTTCCCAATGATAGCAAGGAGGGGGTATGCTTCTCTCTCTCTCTCTCTCTCTCTCTCTCTCTCTCTCTATATATATATATATATATATATATATATATATATATATACATATATACCATCATATAAGGTATACATATATCATCACGACATATAAAGATATACCGTCATATAAGGTATACCTGCCACATCATTTACACTTTCAATATTACCCACTTAGGCGTAGTTGAATTTATATCATTATTTAGTATATCACTCTCTTTTGATACACTAACCGTCAATTCTCACACATTAACCCCACTTAGTAAACATTATACTATTTCTCACTTGAATCTCACAAGTCGCTTCTAATTATGAATTGTTTCTAAATTCTATTGATGTTAAGGATATTCTTTTATCCTAATGCTCTTCAATTTGCATTTCTCATTGTGTGAGACATCTCCCAAATCAAACATCAATAACGATATTTTTATATCCATATGCACATCAAATTGCATTTATAATTCTCCATCCATAATAGGGTTCAATTTATTTTATGAACCTTTTAAAGTTATCCCATTTGGGATTGGATTCTAGAATCCAATATCACTAAACTTATTATCATTCTTCTATAAGAATTTATAATTATCTCCCAATAGAGTCTCCAATCAAGGTGGGCTTCCCCACTTAGAAAAATACCATAATATCTAATCGATATTCCTCAAATTTAGTCAATATGACTCCAAAAATTTCTTATAAGGGAAACTCGCTAAAAGTCTATAAGACATCCTCCAAATATCTCCTATAGAGGTTACCAATCGATAACCTCGAACAAATTGGAATGAAATTCACCTTAGAAAAACATTCCCCCAAAAGCCCTATTTTCGAATCGATTCGAGCCAATTCCGAATCGATTCAGCCCAGCGAATTGATTCGGCCAGGAAGGCGAATCGATTCGAGTCATCAGACATGGGACTCTGTCTCAGGCCGAATCGATTCGACTGGAGTTCGAATCGATTCGGTCATTCAGACCTGGGCACCTGCATATTTTCGAATCGGTTCGGTAGGAGGCCGAATCGATTCGGCCCTTCAGAACTCTAAAAAATGTCTACTTTTTACGTATGCCAAAATCCTAAAATTTGTTTTAATCATTTTCTCTTCATTTCTCTTCAACCCAATCACATATATATCATCAATATTCATCCGAGCATACTTATAAACTAATTTCTATCCTCAAATCAAAGATCTACATATTAAATCTAAGATTATACCCAAAAGTTTGGTTTTGATAAACTAAACCTAAAATCCAAAGATTTAATCCACAAATCATGCAATAAATGGTACACAACAATTATTTAGCAAGTTTAATATCTTGACTCGGGTTTTTAGGGTCTGAATCCGCCTTGAGATCACGTGGATGCCGGAAAATCCTCTTTCTCTCTCTTTTCTCCTTCCTTTTCTTCTTCTTTATTTCTTTCTCTCTTTCTTTCTTTGGAGAATTGTTTCTCCCGTAATCTTTTATTCCCTAACTCCTAAGATACGCATATTTAAATTATAATACACACTTTAAATGACTCGGTGACTTTAATTCAAGTCAAACTGACTTAAATTATTTCGGAACCTGAATAGACCCCAAGTAGAGTATTTTTGACTTTATCGACCCTTTCGGACACAACTACAACCTCAGAATCTCCATTCGATACACTTTCTAACGACTCCAAGTTTTGACCTCAAGTGCCAAATTTAATTATTCACCAATGAAATATTATTTATTTCTCCCAAAATAAATAAATCCTCGTCTCCAAGACCTCGGGTTGTTACAACACCATCACCCTTAGAGCTCCGAGGCGGCAAGGTTGCCGCCTCTCTCCCGTAATGGATTGACTTACGGTAAGACCCCTAATCTAGATCTACATCTTCCTCTATGGTTCTATATTTCCTTTTCTTTCTTTGTTTCCATCTCTGGATTTTTTTATGGACAAATCTTTTTCATGAGATAGGCATACATTATCTCAGTTATGTAGTGCTTTAATAACAATTTATTGAGAGCATCTATGATCAAATGAAAAAGAGCAAAAACATGATTTTTCACATTAATCTCAACTGATATAGGGAAATGAGGTTTAAATAGTTACGAGGTTTAAAAGTGCTTGGATTGTTTGTGGCTTAAACAATCCAAATACTTAACAGTTATGAGGTTTAAAAGTTAAGTAATCCAAATACTTGACAATACAAATATTGTACTGATAAAAGACTTGACAACCCAAATATTCTACTGATACAGTTATGAGGTTTAAACAGTTATGAGGTGTAAACAATGTATATCTCACATCTTAACACGTCATGGGTGTATATGTTTTTGGGCTTCACGTTGATTTTTTCTTTTGTTTGTTTTTTAAAGTTTGCATAGAGGCGCACTTACCGAAAAGGTTATAGCAGAAGTCTGCGGAGCAGATTTATGCAGACCTGAGATGACTCCATGTGCTTAGATGGAGACGGGGAGTGAGTATAAATGTGATGTTCTACTAACGATTTGTTACTGTCGTACTACTCCAACTATTTTACTGTCGCACTGTTTTCTTTCTTTTCTTTTATTTTTTAAAATATGCCACTGTGTTCAACTAAGGAGTCATTACTAAATTTCACATTATGTATACCATATATCACATTATGTATCGAATGATAAGTATGATAAGCAAATTCATTTTCTTCAATGCTTTCCATAGTCATTTCTACAGGTGATAATATAAATTGAATGCATGTATATCTGTTATAACCGTTTAATTTGTATTCTTATCGATTTTTATATCTATCATCCTTGCATATGTTATAACCAGCTCGCACCCGACTATTTGGAATAGATAAAGATACATTTAAAGTAGTAAGAATCAGCTATCATATGATGTTTAAGTTGTATAAAGTAGTAAGCTATAGCTATCATATAAAGTAGAAGCAGCAGCAACAACAGCAGCAGCATTGTTAACAATCATATGAAGTTTAATTTGTATGATTTTTTTCTGGAAATTTTTTGATAACATGTCTAACTGTGTAAAGATATTTTGATTTCTTTTCAGGTGGACTTGATAACTACTCTGACAAAGTTAAGTAATTTGGATATAAACTATGAAGCATATGCATATCTTATCTAGAAAATTGATTTTAGCAAAATCAAGTTGTAGAAAGAAGGCAAACTTAATTCATTCCATATGAAGATGTCCTCATGTTTGAACAATGTTTTGGGTCAGATTGTGTGGTCTATAATTTACATTTGTCATACATTTTATGTTGATTGGTTAAAGATTTTCTCCATTGTTATTGTGATTATGCGAATGTTTAATTGTGTGGTTGTATTGATAATCACAAATCTTCCTCATTTAGATTTGGAAGTGTTCATGCCGAACCTTCGTTCAGTTTTATGTTTAGGTGTGTGTCGTTGGTTGGGGAGTTTGTGGTACTTTGCAATGGCCTCGTATCGTAAGTCCAAGTACTAATATTGGGGATAGATATAGACTATTTGAATGTTGGACTATTTGTTAAAAAAATGATATTATGGCCATTTTTTAAAATTTACACTCTATTTTGTTCGGAAACGAAATTTTTTCCATTTTGCGGTTATGTACTTTGAAAATTTGTGTTGTTTTACGATTACGTACTATGGAAATTTTTGTCGTTCCTTCAGGCACGGGCATATATATATATATATATATATATATACTTGTGATTAAATTCTACTGCATGTACTATGTAGATGAGTAATATTGTGATATCTAACTTCATTTAATAATGTGGGAACTTGACTTAAAATGAGAAATTCATAATTGCCAAATAGACATAAATATTCAATAGTTATTGTATGGGCAATACGGGTGGGCATTGTGAGTTATTAGTTTAGAATCTTAATGAACTTGAACTAGTTAGGCGGGATAAAAGTATCTCGAATGGTTTAGAAGTATGCTATGCGTGAACATTAGTTGAGCGGTGAGAACCTCAAGTGAGAGTTCGTAATGCTAACATATATATATAATATCTACTTTAGAGAATTTTAAATACTTGCTAAACATTTTTAAAATATTTTTACTCGGGTTGCTACCCATTTTTCCCCAAATCAATTTTCTTTTTGCAAATAATTTTAGGTGTCCAGCTGTAGGGACCCCAATCTTAGGAGTTCAGATTATTTGATGTACTGCATCTACTGTGGAAGTTGCAGGACCTTGGTAGTTGATCCCTTCATATCATTCAAATCTTTCTTATGAGTTTCCCTTGATCCAGTCAGGGATATGGCCCATTATTATTCAAACATTCACTTAGAGACATTTAAATTTCAATGTTATTATCAGATGTTGGGTTTGGTTTTTGTTTTGTATTATTGTACTGGAGTTTTAGGCTGGAAATGTTTTTCCAGTCATATGTATTTTATTTTTTGATGTTGGTATTTATATTATTGGTTAAATTATGATGGTTAATGTGTTATTGAATTATGTAATTTTTTTATCTCACTGCATGTTAATAATAAAGATAAATTTGACACCAGCTTTTCAAATACTAGGTGGTTAGTAAATATTAAAAAGTTTTCTACAGTGATGATAAAGGCGAACCAATCTGGATATTCTATTTTTAATTTAATAAAGTTTGAATCAATCGTTATTTAATTAAGTAGGGTGTCACAAATGGTATCAAAGCATGAAGTTCTAGAGTCTTTAGGATCTGTGCGGATTATGATGTTTCGAACGTAGATTTCTTTAATATAGATCCCTATTTTTAGGACTATTGTATTCTTATTGGAGCCTTTACGTATTCAACTATTTTAAGTCATATTAAACTATGCATTTATAAAATTCTTTATCCTTTCAGATGCCTCCTCTACGTGCCACACGAGCCAATCCACAGGTACAACTTGGGCCTCAGTCGATCCTAGCACATGAAACCATGAATACTTCAGAAGTGGCCACTATAGTTACCCAAATAGTGATGCCACATTAGATAAAAAAGCAGAACATGCCCCACCCCAGGCACATGTGGTGGCACCGGCATAGGCTCATTCATTTCCCTCTTCTTGGGAGCGAGTTAGGGATGCCTTACAGAAGGCACATTCCCTAGAGTTCTCAGGGAATTTTAACATAGTGGTGGTGAGCCAATGGAAGAGGGACGTCCGGAGACACCTGAGGATGTACAAGCGTACCGATGTTGAGAGGAATATACTATCTACTTTTAAGCTAGTTGGGTAGACATTGCAATGGTGGGAGTCCACTACCACCATAGAGGACAATGATAGGATGACAATATAGGAGTTCTGGGTGCAGTTTGACCGCAAATACTTCCCATCTGCCATCCAGATTGAGATGAGGAAGAAATTGTTAGATCTCACCCAGGAAGGGAAGACAGCTACTGAGTTGGAGGAGGAGTTTATTAGGTTGACTAACCTTGTTCCATAAGAGGTGCCTACTAAGGAGAAAAGGATACAACTATATACTGATGGTCTCACTTGGAGGATTCGATAACACCTGTTGGGTAATCATTCCTTGAATACCTATACTGATGTGTTAAATGCTACTTTATTACATTCCCCTAACCATCGTTTCCATGTTGAGGGGAGCAAGAATGGAGGAGAACCCAACCACTAGGGTAGGACTGGGGGTGGCAATGTTAGTGGGGCACCATCGGCTCAGAGTCAACCTAGATAGGGTGAGCAGTGTTCCCACTAGGGGGACCTTGCTAAGCGATTCAGTTTCGGTGATTATAGTCAAGGACAAGGAGGCTTTAGGCTGGGCCAATAGGGATAGAAAAGGGTATAATAGGGCTAGTGGAGGGGTGGTAATAGCTAATAGGGCTGAGTACAACATGTTCAGAATGGAGGAAACTTTATGGGTATGTTCCTTGTTATGGTAAGATTGCCCACAAACGTAAGGATTGCCCTGAGAGGGGAATGGCCCCACAGCAGCAGCAGGGTTCTCGCCAGGAGCGCTAGAGGCCTATCTTCCCAACTAGCCTTTAGGCACTAGTATAGATGCTAGAATTACCTGCCATTCCATCCATTCCAGCAACCCCATCTCAACACGGGGTGTTACAGTATGTGCGTGAGTATAACATCCAATAAGATACATCCCACAAGTACAACTTGTAGTAGAGGGTACATTTCTTATCCATGGCATTTCTGGGGGATTTTATTTTCCACGGGGCTTCACATTCATTCATATCTACTAGGTTTTCATGGGCCATGGGTTACTATATATGGAAGATAGTACTGTTACATGTGTAGACTCGCCATCGGGTAATGGGACGCTAACTTTCTTTATCTATCACGGTGTGAGTATTTAGATTGGGAGCCTTATTTTAATTACTGATATGATTGTGTTAGACATGTCAGAGTATGACGTCATTATTAGCATAGATTGTCTAGCCGTTTATTGGTCCATGATTGATTTCTATAGTGGGAGCATTGTTTTTGCTATATAGGGCCATGAGATGTTTTTAGTAGCGATTCCACATTCGGAGGAGGCTCGTCCACCAATTTATACTACATAGAGGAGGATACCTCTAAGGAAGTGGTGATTCCCTGAGATTTGACTTCAGTTGTTTATGAGTTCATTGATGTGTTTAAGGAGATACTGTGATTACCACCGAGTAGAGGGATTAAGTATGTTATAGACTTAGCATCGGGCACTCGATCGATAGCTCATTCACCTTATCGTATGGCTCCTACAGAGATGAGTGATCTAAGGGATTAGTTCAAACAACTTTTGGGGTAGGGCTTCATCCGTAGGAGTACCTTGCCTTGCGGTGCCCCAGTGCTAATTGCAAAGAAGAGATATGGGTCATTGTGATTACGTGCTGATTATCGAGGGTTAAAATAAAGTCACGATATGGAATAAGTATCTGTTGGCCAGAATCAATGACTTATTTGATCAATTGAGAGGAGCTTCTTAATTCTCTAAGATAGACTTGAGGTCAAGGTACCATTAGTTGCATATTCGCGAGGAGGATGTATCTAAAACTACCTTTCTGACCAGATATGGATCGTATAAGTTTGGAGTTCGGGCTAACCAACGCTCCATCTTTGTTCATGGACTTGATGAATAGGGTATTCAGTGAGTTCTTAAATCAGTTTGTCATTGCCTTTATAGATGACATCTTGATTTATTCCCAAAGTGCATAGGAGAATACCGAGCATCTGAGATGGGTTTTACAGACATTGCATGAACATCAGTTGTATGCCATATATGAGAAATGTGGATTCTGGCTGCGAGAAGTGAAATTTTTGGGGAATATTTTATCTGACGGGGGGATATCGGTGGACCTAAGTAAGGTGTCAGCGGTGAGGGAGTGGGTATAACCCATGACACCGACGGAGGTAAGTAGCTTCCTGTGTTTGGAGGGATATTACCGATAATTTATTTGAGGATTTTCGAAGATTAGGGGTCCATTGACTAATTTAACTCACAAAGATGTACCGTATATTTCAAATGATGCTTGTTAGTAGACTTTCGATGAGCTAAAGGACAAGATGACTTCAACACCAATTGTTTCACTACCTAGTCTAGGAGTGGAGTACTTAGTTTACACTGATGTAGTTTTACAGGGACTTGGGGGATTACTTTAGCAAGAGGATTTACCTATAGCTTTTGCTTCCCGAAAGCTTAAGCCTCACGGGAGGAATTGCCACACCCATGACTGGGAGTTAGTAACAGTCGTGTTTGCCCTTTGGATTTGGAGACACTATCTTTTGGGGGAGAAGTTTTGCCTATTCACAGACCATTAGTCAGTGCAATAGTTTTTCACATAGAGAGAGTTGGACATGCGTCAGCGCAGATGGATGGAGTTTCTGAAAGACTATCAATTTGATATCCAGTATTACCCGGGGAAGGCTAATGTGGTAGTAGACGCGTTGAGCCATTGGCTAGTAGGTGAGGTAGTCGAGGCCTGGAAGGGGAAATGGAAGGAGATGGGTCATTAAAATGCAGTTGCTAGCTCATTTATGGCAGTTATGACTATTACACCCCATATTATCACGAGGGTGGTACAGGACCAGGTAACGGTTCCGTTTTGTCAGGAGAGGATTCAAAATATTTTAGCAAGAGGAGCAGGTCTCACTCAGTGATTCTTGAGGAAGGATTGTGATTTAATGGGAGACTTATTGTTCCTGAAGGGGAGTATTTGAGACACACGGTGATGATAGAGTGATATCAGTTCATAGTACACCCCGGTGGGGATATGATGTACTAGGATACGAGGCAGCAGTATTGGTGGAATGGGATGAATGGAGACATTTTCGAGTTCATCTCGAAGTGTGCCACCTGGTAGTTGGTAAAGGTAGACCATAAAAAATTAGCAGGTCTTCTTCAGTCGCTAGATATTCCTATGTGGAAACGAGAGAGAATTTCCATGGATTTCATCATGAGGTTGCCTACTTCTCAGAGGGGTCACAATTTTATTTTGGTGATTAAGATTGGTTAACTAAGGTAGCCCACTTTCCTCAAGTTCAGATAGACTCAGTTATTACTTGTTGTGTTAGTGCTATTACATGGGGTGACCCTTGACTTTGTATCTGAAAGAGATAAGATTTTTGTGTCTCGCTTATGGGAGAGATTCTAGGAGGCCATGGTCATGGATTTGTGATTGAGTATGACCTATCACCTGCAGACGGATGGGAAGACTAAGCGGACAAATTAGATGCTTGAGGATATGTTACATATCAATTTCCTTGATTTTAGGGGAGTTTGGGAGCAGTACCTTCCATTGGTGGAGTTTGCGTACAATAATTCCTATCAATTTACTATTGGCATGAATCCATTTGAGGCATTGTATGGTAGGCATTATCGTTCTTCTTGTTGTTGGCTAGAAGTGGGGGAAAATAAGTTACTCGATCTAGAGTTGATTCAGTACATTTCATCCAGGATTGAGATGATTCAAAGTTGCATACGAGTTCCCCAGGACACACAAAAAATCTACATCGATGCCAAGCAGTTCTTTCGGGACTTTAATGTGGGGGACCCGATTTTGGTGTATGTATCTCCTATGAAGGGGGTAATGAGATTGGGTAAGAAAGAGAAATTGGCACCGAGGTACATAGGGTCATTTCCTATCTTAGAGAGGATTCAACTGGTGGCATATAGACTTGGGTTGCCGGAGCACTTGTGCCATATTCATGATGTGTTCCATATTTATTCACTAAGGTGATATCTTTGGGATGAGTTGGTTCGAACACATATTGCATTGGAGGAGATTGACTTAAATCATGATAGTTCATATGAGGAGAGACAAATGGCTATCATAGACCATAGAGATAGGAGATTGATTTCGAAAGTAGTTCCACTTGTCCGTGTCCAACAGGAGCATCATAATGTAGAGGAGTCTACTTGGGACAGCGAGGATGACATGCACAAAAAATATCCAAAGTTATTTGTACCAGGTGTTTTCTTTTCTGAATTTTGGAAAAAAAATTCATTAATAGGGGGAAGTATTTATCACCCCATAAATTTTCATGATCTTTAAATTTGGAATTTATTAAAATTAAATAGGGGAAATTTATTGGAAATTAATCCGTATTAAAATAAATATTATTTAACGAGACAAGGATTACTATTTATTGATGTGAATTATATTGAATATTACTTAATGAATAAAGTAATATATGATTATGAATATATTAAAATTATCGCTAGTGAAAAATACGACTATTACAGTAATTTAGTCGGGATGCACGTGTCAGTTGTTCGGAACTCAATTTAATGAAATAGAAAGTAATTTATTTTTTAGTTTTCCAAATAGTCATTTATAATGTGCCATAGTTTCTGAAAGGGTCAAAATAGTCATAAAGTGTACTTGGGGGTTTAATTTGGGTCCCGGGTCAATTTTGAGTCAAACCGGCATCCCAAGAGGGTATTTTGGTCATTTGTATATGCGGAGAAAAGGGACCTACAAAATTAATATGTTTATATCATTTGAGAAGAGAAGTCTTTGAGGGTTAGAAGTTATAGAGTTTCAGAGAGGTCGTAGGAAGAAAAAGAGATGAGGTCCCAAGGGCTGGAACAACCATTATTGCACCAATTGCACCCCAAGCACCGCCATCGCGTAGCTAGGAAGGGAAGGAGACCAACCATACCTGAACTATTCATAGATTCAGCCCTTCATATCAAGGCAAGTGTTTAAACTTGCTAAATTTTTAGAATATAATGTATCCAGGTTAGTTTATAAAGAACATGCACATGAATATGTAGTGATTTGATTAATTTTTGAGATCTAGATTGAAGTTCCTAAATAAAAATCATGTTAGGTTTAAATCCTTGGTTTATGTAGGATGGAAAACATGAATTAGATACATTAAAATGGTAAGAAATCTAGGTTGATTATAGTTCTTGAAGAAAAAATGAGAAAACTACGTTTCATAAGAAAATATCTTGAATTAATCCAATTAATTGATGTCGTTTGATGAATTATTGATTCTAGTATGTTATAACTAATATATATAGCTTGGTATAACATCTAGTATAATTACAATGGTGGTTTTTGTGTTAAAAATGGAGGAAACCCGTAAAAATTTAATGAAAAAGACAAAGTTCTATAGGGGCGAATCGACTACGCTCCTTGGCCGAATCGATTCGGCTGCCCAGAATTTCGCAACTTTTCTCTTTTCTTTCAAAATTGAGCGAAACGTTCGGGATTCTCTTTCTAAATTACTTTCTAAAAGTAATGGGAATTATATGAAGTACTAGTAGGCTAAGGTTGGGTTTTAGGATTGGTCATACGAGAGGGATTTAAGAGCTATGTTTAATTAGACTCAATTGGGAGAAAAAACAAATTTGAGGGATAATTTGAGTCACCAGAAATCGAGGAAAATGATGACTTAAATCAATAGGATATGAGTGAGTTACCTACTAATATTCTGTTAGATAATAATGAACTCACTTCAAGTTGTGAGAGAGATTCCGGAACGTATAGTAAGAAGTAAAATTGTGATTTACAAAAATGTTGGATATTCCGAAAATAAATATACTACGTACGAGAGTTATGATATAAGACATGCGTATACCTATACCGATGATATAAATATATGGTTTGTGTGGATACCTATTTTATGATTATTAAGTGTATGACATTCCTATGTTGCTTGCTATTACGAGAGGTTTCCTCATTAGGACATTCGTTTCCTGATGAGCCATTGGGGGGATTTTTTACTTGTACCTCAGAATATAGAACCTAGGATAGGCCTATCTATGAGAACAATAATATGGCAGTCATATGGGTGCGTTAGTATGTGTGTATCCCATAGGCTTGGAACTGTATTCACCTCCATGTTGTGTGATTTGTATTTATGGTTCGAGAGAGATATCGAACCATTAGTCCTTCATTTGGTACGTGATGTACCGAGTCTTGATAGCAGAGTATGCATGCATCACAGCTGATCCTAGGGGTTCTATGTTAGAATATATACAATTAGAGTTATATATATATATATATATATATATATATATATATATAGAGAGAGAGAGAGAGAGAGAGAGACACACACACACGCACACACACTTGTGGCTAAATTCTACAACGTGTACTAAGTAGATGAGTAAGATTGCGATTTCTAAATTCATTTAATAATGTGGGAACTTGCCTTAAAATGAGCAATTCATAATTTCCAAATAGACATAAAAATTCAGTATTTATTGTATGGGAAATATGGGCGGGCATTATGAGTTATTAGTTTATAATTTTAATGAACTCGAACTAGTTAGGCTGGATAACAGTATCTAGAATGGTTTAGAAGTACGTTAGTTGTGCACATAAGTTGAGAGGTGATAATCTCAAGTGAGAGTCCATAAAGCTAACATGTATATAGTATATGTTTCTAAGCATTTTAAATATTTGCTAAACATTTTCATACTATTTATACTTGTGCTCTGACCCGTTTTCCTCCAAATCTATTTTCTTTATGCAAATCATTTTAGGTGTCAAGCCACAGGGATGCCAAGCCTATGAGTTCAGATTATTTAACGTGTTGCAACTTCTGTGGAAGTTGAAGGACCTCGGTAGTAGACCCCTCCATATCATTCAGATCTTTTTTATGAGTTACCCTTGTTCCAATCGGGCATATGGTCCATTCATATTCAGACATTAGTTCAGAGACATTTATATTTTAGTGTTATTAATAGAAGTTGGATTTGATTTCCCTTTTGGATTATTGTATTAGCGTTTCAGGCTGGAAATGTTTATTCTAGTCATATCTATTTCATTTCATGATGTCGGTATATATATTGTTGGCTAAATTATGATGGAGAATGTGTTATTGAATTATTTTATTATTTTATCTCACTGCATGTTAATAATAAAGATAAAATTTAACACCAACTTTTCAAATACTAGGTGGTTAGTAAATATTAAAAAGTTTTCAACAATGATGCTAAGAATGAACCAATCTGGATATTTTGTTTTTAACTTAATAAAGACCTGATCAACCGATATTTAATTAATGTATGGGTGTCCCAGTAATGATTTAGGGTTCTACGAGATATAAAATCCTTGTAAATTAATATGTACCCAAAAGTGTCTAATTTAAGCCCCGAATAGATGCATTTTAGTCGCTCATTTTAATTAAAATGACCTTATGTTCGTATTTATCTATATTGAAGGTCAATCAACAGTCACTGTGTTAAATGATGTTAAATCCAGTCAATTGCGACACAGAAACAGTTAAAAGCTTTCATCGAAGAAATCAAAGGAGACCGCAAAGTTTGAGTCCACATTGAGCTTGCCCGGAAGAGTTTCGATGTCCCGAACCTTGTCCCGCACCAAATTTAAGCCTAAACTGAGCCCAGTCTATCTCTCGAGTCTGTGTGTGTTGAGTTTGTACCTTTATTATTTTTCTAGATTTTTATTTTTAGTCATTTTATTTTTAGGATTTATTTTAGATTTATTTAGAATTTTCTAGGATTTATTTTCAATTTTTTTTATTTCTTTATTTTGATTTTGATTTTTTGATTTTTGATTTTTGATTTTTAATCTTTAATTTAATTTAATTTTTATTAGGATTAGTTTTTAGAAATTTATTTCCTTGTTTTATTAGATTTTTTTATTTATTTAGTTTAGTTTATTAGGATTATATTTTTTTTTAGTTTTAATAGAGTTTATTTTTATTTTTAATTTAGTTTCATTTCTTTCTTATTTTCATTTTTTTAGATTTTTAAATTTTATTTTGAGATGTTATTTTTTTGTAGTTTTATTAGATTTTTAATTTTTTTATTTAGTTTTTGTTTCATTTTTTTAGATAGTATTAATTTTTAAGGGTACAAATTACACACACACACACTAATAATCCCTTACTCACACACACACACACACACCTTAATACCATACACCTAACCTACACCTAAAACTAACCTCACCCATAGTCTTCTAGCCTACACCTAACACACACCCAAACGACCCCTAAGACACACACCTACATCATGCACCCTACTACCCACAATCAACTTCAAACTCATCTTCAACCTCCAACTCTACCACTTTTACTATTCATCTTCTTCTTCCATTCATCTCTCTCTCCTACCTCCAAATTCAACCATAACTCCTAAACCCATCTACACCATCACCAATTCAAAACCCCCTTCCATCCCTCTTACACGAGTCTAGACCCGTGTCCTTCAAACCCGAATCGAAACCCAAAAACAAGCCACATCCCTAACTTCCCTTAGTCCGGCGACGCCACCTACAACCCAAACCCGCCGGCCTGATTTGACCTTAACCAGAGATCTGGCTTGACCCGTGGCGACCCAGACCCTTACCTACCATTCAACCATCTCATCCACCCAAACCAAATATCATCTCCATAAAAATCGGAACCATATCCCTTCTCAAGCTACCTTTCACAAATTCAAGATAACCCACATCTAATTTAACTTGACTCTTCAAATCCCACAAAATCTCTCTAAACAAAGTTCGTGGATTCTAAAAACAAGGGAAGTCATATCGTTAACGAGACTAGCAGAAACACTGAGTAGAAGAGACACATAGAGAGAGAGCAAGTGTGTATATTGTGTATTGTATTTCTACATTCTCTTTTCAATTTATTTCCTTCTTGACATATTATTTATTGGTGTTTATGCACACATGAGAATGTTAGGCTAAACACCCCGTTCAAGGGTTGGGAAGCACTACGAATGATGTTAGTTTAATTAATCAATTTCATTAATGCCACAATTCTAGAAAAAATATTTTTAACTGTCACCAACTAATTTATGTAACGAGAGTTAGTAAATTAATTGAACAAAATAATGTTTGAATTTTGGAATCGAACTAGAGATAGGTTTTTCCGATATTTGAATATTAATTCGGTATTGAAATTTAAGGATTGATATTGTTTTCATTAAATTCATCGTAGCGGGTAATTTTCAGAAAATAGTATGATTCTTAATTTTTCAATGTGTGACATTTTTAAATTAATTTTCTGAAAAAGATTTTATTAAATTTGTAATTTTAATGAGAGTTAGATTATAGATTTAATATTATCTCGAAATATTTCACATTAATAAATTGAGAAATTAAAATAATTGATTATGTAGTGTAATCCCATCTTTTGACCCTATCACATTATTTCACACTCGGTTGCAAATTCTTTTTCATTATTTAGTCATTTAATAGTTTTAGCATTTAGTAGTTAAATTTTCGCTTGAAGTTGTTTTAAATAAATAAACAAATAAACAAATAAACAAATATATTTTAATAAAAAAATTGAATTGCAAGTTTTCACGTCACTTGTTTTACCATTGAAAGTTGGATTGATACCCGTACTTTCCACAATACGAGTTATTTTTAGACAAGTTTTGTAGGTACTCAAGGGAATTTTGAGAGTGGATTTTGAAGACAACGACTATGCAACAACCATACGCAAAAAGTTACTTATCATAAATAATGGAAATGATCCAGGTTACAAATATAAACTAACAAAAGTGGGTTCTGAGCATGAAACAAAGATTAAAACACATGTGTATTATTTTAAAACTTGATTCTCTTCAAGTATGATTTCTTGGACATATTAGTCTCTTGAAATGATTGAGATTAGTTTCCTTCCACCTTATATCAACTTCATATTTATATACAAACACCCATAAAGGTAACGATGAACTAGAACAATATGGCTAGGATGTCCGTGAGATTTGATGGTGTTGGCATTGTGGTGGAGTAATGAGAAAGGTATTTATAAGTGATGTAAAGTGGTTGTTGGTAGAACTAAATGCCGATGGGAGGATTAAATGAAATTGGAGATAGCTAGTGGTGGTAAGTGGAATAATGTCACAACTCTCACCTACTTTGTCTGATTGCTTGCAGGATATTTTCTAGACGTTTGAGGGTTCACATTAATCATTATATTACTCTATGTTGATCCTAAAGTACAATCCATTGTCTCACCATAAGGATGAGGTCTAGGTGACCTCGAGAGGTCTTTTCCCTTTAATTGGAGGTTTGCTCTGTGTGAAAGTCATTGTGGAACCTTGATGCCATGATGTATGAGTTTATTGAGGATATGTGTTGAAATAACTAATCTTTTACATCAATAAAGAGCCAAGACTAATGTCTACTACAATACCATAACTTACCTTTGAGAGTAATAGAGGATTCAAAAGGTAGGTTGTGGTATGTATAAGGTATATGGATAGACTTGGGACCTCTTCTCTAGCCTAAGATTAGTTGACAAGTTTTGGAGTCATGTAAATAACAATTGAAAATATGGTGTAGACCCTTGTTTCTTCCTAAAAAAGATTCAATAGGAAAAACATATCTTCTATGAAAGTTAGTGGTATGGTTTTAACTAGACACGTAGATTTGCTTCATGATTAGTTTGCATTGGGATGGAACTTCCAATGGGATATGGACAAGTATTGGGGAATGAAATCATTGATGTGGCTAAAATGTTTGATATTATAGATAGTAGTGGACAATACTTTAGGCCTTGAAGGCTATAAAAGAAACCATTGGACTGAGTTGATTTCTCCATCAGTTACTTCCACTTTCTCTTCTCTTTTGTAATTGATTTTAGCAAGAAAAAATCTTTCTCCTAAATAATTTATTCTAAAAAAGTCTCTCCCTCTAAGTTCTTTGACCCCACACCCATATCTTCTGTCATCCTTCATGTTTCACTATGTCCCCTGGTGAAGCCAAATGTTGAGTCACACATTCGTCCTCCAAGTGGTTCAGTTCCCCCTGGTGTGATGGTGATGATTAATTAGTGGTTTTTAACCTCAATTTTGTTTGTGTTTATTACTTTGCTTCACGGGTTACTAAGAAAAATATAGTAGAGATTTATAAGACACCACAAATTCAGGAGAGTGTCACTGTGGGGCTTTCTTCATAGTGACCAATCATGTGTGCTTTGATGTATTTTTCATTTAGTATGGGGCCATGCTTCCCATTCCATTGCACGTGGTTAAGGCTCTAAAATCAATTGATATAGCCCCTTTTTAATAGGTACCCAACTCATGGAGACCTTTGATGGTCACCGTATTATCCTTTATTCAATCAAGTATATGAAAAAAAAATATAGGATACCTATACATTTTTGATAGTAGAACCTTACTAAGGCTTGGATAAAACATAAAAAGATATATAAGACCACCAAGAAGTTTAAGTTTTGTGTTCCAGTGTACATTCTAATTCCTAGGGCCAAGATGGTGGGGCAGGTTAACCCGGGATCTAGCCCCATTGAAGGCTCAAATTTCGAGATAAAAAAACCCCACACTTACTGGAAGTATAATTAAGGGTAAGTATGGCTTATGGGGTAACCTAGGGACATCTTTATGTTATAAGGGACTTTTCGCCCTTGGTCTCATAGAAAAAGGCATTCAAGAAGGTTTTGCCTCTTCAAAGAGAGGGGAGTTTTAAAAAGGTGACTGAGGTGCCTTATTCGTCAGAGGGAAAGAGCCACTCGAGGCCCACCACAACTGAGGGGATAACCTCTTATGCCTTAGTTGTGGATGCCCTTCATTCTATGACTAGGATAATAATTCTGATATTTTGGCCACTTTGACAGTTAGAAGAACCCCTGCCAATGCCGAGGAGATTGTCTATTTGATGGGGTAAGGTAGTTGCACATTTTCCAGATTTATACCTTAACCTTTTTACATTATTGATATGCCACGAATAACATATATTTTACCCATTTTTCTTATGCATTATATCACTTCTATGTTCCTTAATGCCTATTATAAGCATGTTAACCTAATAATGTCTTTTATGTATACTTATATGCTTTGCGAGGTATAATTAAACATTTTTAGGTATTAAAGTGAAAAGCGTGATGATTGGTTTCATTTAGAGGAAGTTCCGTCATTTGACATAACTTTAAGGGCAATTTCATTATTTCAAATTTTTTTTGTTCGACTAGTGGATCTCCAGGGACTACAGTTCATCCAACAAAGTTAATACCCATTTATAGATTTCGACGATTTCGAAATTTCTAAGATCCAATCAGATTCGATTTACAGTAAGGAGAATTTACTAGGGAATCTACATCAAAATTTAAGTCCATTAATTAACAATTGCATTCTATACATTTATAAGTAAGATACCCCCAAATAACTATCAAACCTTAAGGAATCTACATCAATTTTCAGATTTACGAAACCAAAATTTCTGGGACAAATTCTACCTAAAAATCAGTCTTCTACATGTATTATTCATCATCAAATCAAACATATTCAAACCTAAATCCCAGAATTTTAAAGGGGACAATTATGATGCGTCAAGAAATGTGTTGGAAAGCATAAATTAAGCAAGAGAATTCTTACCTTAAAATTCGTAGAAGAAAGCCTCTTGAAATCCTTTTATTTTTCTCGTAGTTCTTGCCCCCGTTTTCCTCTCTTTTGGTATTTCTCCTTTCCTCTCCCGTTAGTGTTGTTTGTAGGTTTTCTGGAATTGCAGTGGGGAGTAGTTTACACCAACTTAAACACTAAAAAGTGGCTAATCCCGAGTTGGGCCTAAAACCCAACTTCAAATGGACGTGAATCCATAACCCAACTGGTCCAAAAGTTCTCCAACCTATATACTATTGATCTGTGACTATCTTTAAAGGCTTAAAGCATCTAAATGAGCCCATATGTGTTCCTAATTATTTATGTCAATAATAGGTACTTTTAAATTGTGTCGCACATTAATTATGTATTTTCTTCATTACATGGAAATACCATATCCATGCACATAAAAATTTATCACACATAATTATAACTAAATAACAAAATCTTTATTGTGCAAATTTTTTAAATAAAATTTTTAATTAGGTTCAATTTTTGCAAAATATTTATTTATTCCAAAAATATTATTTCATTATTTATTTTTAAAGAAAATACAGGGTATTACATTCTTCCCCCTAATAACGGGATTTCATCCTCGAAATCAAGAAAAGTATGTACCTAGCTAGAATAGTTCAAAAAACATTGTGCGCATGTTGTCCACCCTCTCCCAAGTCGACTCGTCCTCCCGATGGTGTTCCCACAGAATCATAACTAAATGAACAATCTTGGATCAAAGTCAGCGCTCTCGTCAATTCAGAATGGCTATCAGTCTCTCCTCATAAGTAGTGTGTGGATGTAGCTCGATCTCGTCGATATCAATGTGCTGGCACGCCACCTCATCTCTAAGGAATCTCCACAGTGAAGATATGTGAAAAACATCGTCCATCCGTTGTAAGTGATTCGATAATCCCAACCGGTATGCTACGGGCCTAGTCCACTCTAGAATAGGGAATGGTCCCACGTATCAAGGATCCAACTTTCCTTTCTTCCCAAATCTCATCACCCCCTTCATGGGAGACAATTTAATCAACACTTGGTCTCCAACATCAAAGTCTAAGTGTCTCCAGCCCGCATCCAGATAGCTCTTTTGCCTATATTGGGCAATACGTATCCTGGCTCGAATTATCTCTACCTTCTCCGAGGTGTCCTGAATGAAATTTGTACTAAGAAACTTGTTCTCCCCCACCTCCAACCGTTATGAGGGTGAATGGAAAGGTCTCTCATAGAGTGCCTCAAATAGTTCCATCCCTATTGTGAATTGGTAGCTGTTGTTGTAGGCAAACTCCACCAATGGAAATTACTTATCCCAGCTCCCCTTAAAATCCAAAATGCACATCCGTAACATGTCTTCCATCATTAGGTTCACCCTCTCCATCTGCCCATCGGTCTGAGGATGATATGATGTGCTTAATCTCAACTCTGCCCCAAAGGTCTGCTGGAATCTCCTCCAAAAGTAGGACACAAACGTCCTGTCCAAGGATGAAACTATGTTGAGAGGTACCCCATGAAACTTAATGATCTTCGCAAGGAAGCGTCTGGCATATTGCTCGGTGCTATAATTTATCTGAACCAATAATAAATTTTCCACTTTTGTCAATATATCGACAATAACCCATATTGAATCATGTCCCCTTTGCGTTGTAGGTAGTCCATTAATAGATTCCATGGAGATGTTTTTCCATTTCCACACTGGGATCTCCAAAGGCTGTAAAACACCTGCACGATGCTGGTGATCCATTTTCATCGACTCACACGTAGCACACCTAGACACAAAATTGATCTTATCCCTTTTTATCCCGTCCCACCAATACTAGCGACGCATGTCATGGTACATCTTATCCCCACCGGAATGTACCATAAAAAGTGAACTGTGAGCCTCTGACATAATGACTCGCCTCATGTCCTCATCATTCGGGACATCCCATCTCCCCTGGAATCTCAAACCACCATCTGACCAAATAGAAAAGTGCTCCACCCTTAGGCTAACAACTTTCTCACCCACTCTTAGTAAAGTTGATCCGCCGTCGTGCCTTCACCACCTAAATAATGATCTCAGGGGTGATGGTGAGAACTGACATAAATTCACGGTTCATGTCATTATCCTCATGAAGTTACTTCCACTTTTCGTTACACACTGCCGCTAACTCTTTAAACGGCATGCGTCTTAAAACAACCTCTACAACATTCGCCTTCCCTGGGTGGTATTAAATGTCGAACTGATAATCTTTCAAAAACTCCAGCCACCTCATCTGTCGAATGTTCAGTTCCCACTATGTGAACAAATACTGCAGGCTCTTGTGATCTATGAAAAGCTGAAGTTTTTCCCCCAGGATATAGTGTCTCTACACTCACAGGGAAAAAACCACGGCTGCTAACTCTAAGTTGCGGGTGGGGTAATGTCCCTCGTGAGGATTAATATTTCTGGAAGCATAAGCTATCGGCCACTCCTCCTGCGTCAAAACCCCACCAAGTCCCCTTAGGGACGCATCTGTATAAACTGTGTAATCAACCCCTGCCCGAGCCAATAGCAAAATGAGTGTTGTAATCAATCTAGTCTTCAACTCCTCAAATGCCTGCTTGCACATCTAATCCCAAACAACTGGTACCCCCTTCCTTGTCAAATTCATTAAGGTCCCGGCTATGTTGGAGAACCCCTGGATGAATCGACGGTAGTACCCGGCCAATTCAAAGAAGTTGTGCACCTCGATGGGTGTAATGGGTTATCCCCACTCCATCATGGTAAAAACTTTCCATGGGTCCATGAATATCTCCCGCTCGGACATAATGTGGCCCAAGAACTATACCCTCCCAGCCAAAGCCTGCATTTCTCAAACTTTTCATACAACTGATGATCCCAAAACATCTATTAGACCACATGTAGATTCTTTGCTTGATCCTCCGCGGTCTAAGAATAAATCAAGATATCATCTATAATCATGATGAGAAACCGAGCCAAATAATACCGGAACACTCGGTTCATGAAATCCATAAATATCGCTAGTGTATTGGTTAGCACAAATGGCATCACCAAAAACTTGTATGATCCATATCTAGTGAGAAAGGATGTCTTTAAGATGTCCTGCTCCTGGACTCTCAATTGGTGGTACCCCCACCAAAAATTTATCTTTGAAAAATATGCAGTACCCCTAAGCTGGTCAAATAAATCATCTATACATGGAAATGGCCATTTAGTCTGAATAGTGACTTTGTTCAATTACCAATAGTCGACACAAAGTCATAGATATCCGTCCCTCTTCTTGATGAATAACACTAGAGGACCATAGGGACAAGTACTCATGTTGATAAACCCCTTCCCTAACAACTATTCAATCTGCTCTCGTAGCTCCCTCATCTCTAACGGAACCATTCGATCTCTTGACTCGGTAGTAACCTTGGAATCTCTCCAAAAATATCAGAAAACTCACTCACCATCGACATGGAATCTAGAGCCACCACAACGTCCGTATAAGTATCCTCCTTAATGTAACATAAATGCGTGCTCAACCCACCCCCGAGGTGAGTCATTGCAACTAGGTACATATCCTGCCCAAGAATGGCGAAGATGATGGACCTCCCATAGCAATACACACATTCTCTATACGTGGCTAGCCAGTACACCCCCAAAATAACGTCGTACTTGTGCATTTCAAGTACTAATAAATCAACTCCAAAGGTCAGTCGAACTATCTCAATATCGACACCCCGACGTACTGACCGTATGGGTTCTACTCTACCCAGTGGTGAGTCTATGTGCAAAATAATATCTGATGCAAAATCTAACCTACATATATCCCGTGAAAATCCCATGTTAATAAAAGAATGAGATGCACCTGTATAAAAAAGAACGCAACCAACATGGCCAAAAATGGGAAACATACCCTCGACTGCCTATGGAAGTGATGGCCTGTCTACGGATGTAATATGATAGACTCGTCCATACTGTAATGGCTATTTCCCCTAAGGTCGGGTGATGGTTGATGGAGCGGTTCCCTGAGATGGAATCGGCGGGCACTGTCCCTATAGCGTATGCTGTCCTCTAAAACCTCCCTGCCCCTAGGCTGTTTGGTCCCCTCGAGTGTAATTATTTAAATTGTGACCCCTCTCACCACATGTATAGCAATTTCCCAAACTGTCAGCCCTGCTGGACTCAAACTGTCAGTCCTGCTGGACTCTACCCTACTGTCCTTGGCCCTGATGGCCTATGTACTGCTAGCCCTGCCTCTGTCGGTCATCTTCACCCCTCAACTTCTTATTCTGATCAGTGGATGGGGTGCCCCTGTGCTGCTGGGCCCCAGATCCACTTCCCCCACTTGCCTTACTATGTTGGCTCGACGACTCTCCTCGATGACTTTTCTCCCCCTTTCTTTTTAGAAATACCCTATGATCCTGGAAATAATGGAGAAGTGAAGCATTAACCAACTGGTTATATGTCGTGAAGATTGGATTCCGAGTAGAGCCTTCCTAATATGCTAGGTTGATCCCATAATAAACCGATCCATCCTCATTTGCTCGGTCCGAACATCCTCCTTTGCAAAGTACGAGAGGGCGGTGAAATCCTCCTCGTACTCAGTGACAGTACACCCCTCCTGCTTCAGTTCTGTGAACCTGGTCCTTATCTTGGACAACAAGGCTAGAGGAAAGCATTTTTCCTTAAACTTCTCCCAAAATTGATCAATAGTGAGGTTATCCTTCTCTTCAACAATCATAACCGCATCCCATGATTGAGGAGAGGCCCTAGAAATCTAAACGAAGCTAGCATCTGCTTCTGAACCGGTATGGACTCAACCATCCGTAAGTGCCTCTCAATATCCTTCTTCAATTGACTCTCCACTAATATATCTAAACCTCCTACAAAATCTAGAGGATGTACCTTAATAAAGGCCTCCCTCGCTCTATCACATATGTAACCTGGTGCCTGTTCTGGTATAGGTTCCTGCTGTGGTGGTGGCTGTTGAGGTGCTTTCGGCAGTGGGAAGTGCTAAATCTTTCCTGCCATAGCCGTAGAGACCGCCTAAGACATAATGGTAGATATCTCATCTTGGGTAATCAACTATGGGGCATGTGGTGGCTCCGAGTGATCCTCCTCGTCCTCAACCAGTAGAACTACTCATCTTGATCTATCGCTCCATCCGTTTACCATCTCAAAGAAAATAATTTTCTAATTAGCATCAATAGTAAAAATACAATGAAACCTAAGCGTAGGCTCTCCATATCAAATAACACAATGCAGAACGTAATGAGCACAACACATATCCTAAGGGCACTAGAACCGTGCTCCGATACCAGTTGTAAAATCCCTATTTTCTCATATAAAGGTTGGCCAAGAATGATACGCCGAATATAGGGCAGGTGATTAGGCATAAATTCTTCACAATTATCTTCTTAATTTAGGTATTTTTATGATCCCGTGCATTATAATTAATATTGATTTGTCTCATATTTATTCTACTAATCCTTTTTGCCAAGTATTTTGTATTTTTTGTTTTATATGTATTCTGTGCAAGTAGATGGAAAAGAGAACTCAAAACAGTGGAAGAATCCAAGAAACGAGAAGTTGAAGGGTATTTTCATAATTTTGCATCCATATTCCAGAGGTGGGGACAACTAGAAAGTTTAAGATGTCGAAATTACAAGAACACTGGAAAAATAGCACCCCAATCCTAGCTACGGTGAAGAAGTTACGCCCATTTGAAGTTGAGAAAGAAATCCAAGGCAAAACTGTTAAGGCCGAAGCAAACCGATGGACCAGAACCAAATCGGTTCGCCCATTAGTCACGCTCAAGATCCGTTACAAAAATTAGTCACGCTTTTAAAGTGTGTCAAATTTCAAGAAGTGAGATTTTAATTTTGGTCACTTCAAAATAAAGTTTCTTTTAATACCCTATTTTTTGAGATAGATAAAATATAGTCTTTAAAACATAGTTTTTGAGACGGATATAATTAGCCGTCTCAAAAACTATTATTTTTTTAGACTGCTAATTATGTCCGTCTCATAAGAGGTCATTCTTGGGACGGTTAATTATTTTCGTCTTATAAAGTAAGCCAAATGAGACTGGAAAATATTTGCTGTGTCAAAAGATACACCAAATAAGACGGTAAAAAAATGATGTTCGCACCATTATCATTTTTCATCTCCCACCTTACTCTACCAAAAAAATAAGAAGAAAAAAAATAGGTACACACGCTCACCATCTCTCACAAGCCCAATTGGCCCCCTACTGCTCTAACAAACCCAATCGTCGACCCTCGCACCATCTCTCCCGTCACTTTGAGATGGGTTGACAGCCACACTATTTCGGTACTCACTATATCTCTCTCTCTCTCTCTCTCTCTTTCTCTCTCTCTCACACACGCACATGCATGGACGCACAGACGCACACAGTGATGCGTACAGATCTTCAAAGTTAGGGTTTTTAATTTAGTTTTGTGTTGGGTATTTACAAGAACCAATACAATCTTTAAATTTAGGGTTTTCATTTTCATTTTCAATTTATTTTTCTATTGTGTATTCACCCTGGTTTTCAAAAACTTGATTATTGATATAATTATTAGGAAAATGTAATTAAAATCAATTTATTGTTTAAAAACCAAATTTTCATATAATATATTATATAAAATTCAAGATTTTTATATTTGTCTGTAATATGTTTGTGCAATATGCTTGAGACTGCCAAAAATCTGTATAATTTAGTTTTTTCCTTCAATTGTATTTGGCAATTCAATACAAAGATAAAAAAAAGTGATTTAAAGAGTAAAACAAAATTGGTTGGTAATGATGACTAGTATGTTCCACGTGAAGAAGAAAAGGGGGGTAATCATTCAAGCAAGGGTGAAAATTGGTATGTGTGTTGTGAGTTTTTAATGTGTAAATGTTTAGTGATGTAGATGTTAATTAGTTGATTGTGTGACTTCTTATTTGATATTTTCATTTATCATGCGTGCATTAGTACTTCAACATTTCAAGTTTGAATTGTTCAATTTAGTTAGCCATATTAATACTTAAATTGATGTGTTGAATTATATTGTTATTTTAATATAGTGTGTTTCCCCTTTATATGCTAATCTCTTTAGCAATTATTGTTTGTCATTATTAACCTCTTTATCTTTTCATCATCTTACTAAGACATTATGAAGATTTTCTCCTATTTATATTATGAAATATAAATTTATTAACATTTTTTTAGATTCATAGATGGGAACCATGAATAAGAGTTGGATTGACTGACACAGCCGTTGAATGCATTAATGGGATTGACGGGTTTCTTAACTATGAATATGCAAATAAAAACATTGAAACGACAAAAATCTATTTCCCCTATAAGAGATGCACAAATCGAGTGTACCGCACCTGATAAATTGTGAGAGATAACCTTAGGATGCGTGGCTTCGACAAGACTTATAAGGTTTGGATCACCTTGAGCGGAGTTTTTGTTTTCTAAGATACAAAATCAATGACAACTATATGATATTATATTGAATTGATCACAACATTAGGCTTTTGAAGAGATTCAATGTCTATGGAAATGGATTTAAGATGATTTTTCCTTCTCTAACAAGTTAGTTGTAATATTTGCAATTAGTATTATTATTATTAGTTGAATCTTGAAGTATATATAATGTTGTGATATTTAATCTACTCTAGGACAATCAAGATTTGGTTGTGTTATATATGTTTATGCAACATAACAGTGTATATCAAAGGGAAAATACTGTACTTTACATGTTGCATTGTGACGAGTAGAGGTGGAGTTTTCATTTACTGTGTTTCAAAAAGGACAATATCGTTATTATATTAAAATAAGAAGAATATTAGACTATGAAGAAATTCATCATTATTGAGCTAGATTCATACATTTTTTGCTACAACTATAATAACATTTACATTTTTCCTTTCTTTCTAATATTTTTGTATTTGAAGAGTGAATTGAACCTAAATTGAAGTATTCAAGGTTTATAATTATAGTTTGATCTACTTAATGGATATCCGGACACTTAATATCTAGTTGCATACAACACAATAATGTAGATTAAATGACAGATACATGACTTTACTGGTTGAATCGTGCCGAGTCGAACATAGCTTTTTTCATTTACTAGGATTAAAAAAGGGTAAAAACTATATGATATTAAATTAAGCTAGAATTTGGAGATAATTGAAATTTTGTGTTTATATTAGGGTGGATTTTGATGGTATTTGCTTCAAATATAGTAGTTTTCTAACTAGTTCTTCAATCACGTGCATTGTTTATTTTCTTTTGTTATTTTGTAGTACTTTTTCAATCAAGAGTGATTTGAGCTTAAACTGAAGTATTCATTATTTGGGATGGTATTTTCATATGTTTAGGGAGATCCGGACACTCAAGATCTAGTTGTTTATGACAATGATACAACATAAATTAATATTGTTGCCTTGTTTGTTCAGGTGTTTTTAAATGTCATGGAGCGTGTTAATATACTTGTCATCGGCAATGGGCAAATTATTAGATCAACCAATATGTTATATTCCCTTGATATTGGTGTTTTGTTGTCAGCTCTTATATTTGTATTTGTTAGAGCTATGCTTACATATATGCTCGTTAATAGATTTTGATAAGTTCCCTTTTTATCTAGTTTATATGCTTCTTAAGATATTTACATCTGAGTAGAGTTTCTCATATTGTCATTGATGTGTGTCTTGCTATCAGCTTACCTTTACAGTTATCATACTTCATAATTGAAATATAATGTTATTGGTTGAGAAAACTATACCAAGAATATTTATTTTATCGACAAGTTCTTCTTGCAATCAATAATGTACAACCCTTCTGACGTTGCCTTGCAGCTACATTAGATTCCAGAAAATGCATTGATGCATCATGTTTCATGTTGGTAGACGTGATAAATTTTAATCCCTCAGGAACATAAAATGGTCTAGTTTTTTTAGATAAGTTAGAAAAAGGTATAAAACTTATTAGCTGAGCATATTATGCTGACTGAGATGTCTAGCAACCATGAGGCCAATATTGGAGTTTATGTTAAAATAACAGAGCAATCTATGCAAAATGAGATGTCTAATAACCATATTTATACCCTTTTTTTAATCGAAAACCATGGAAATTGCTATTATGAAATAAATTAAAAAAACTATGGTCCTAATTGTTAATATAAAGTGGCAAAATTGACCTGTCTCTGATGTCTACAAGCACTACTACATTACTTGAAATTATACACCATTTCCATCGCTCTCATTGATGTAAAAATTGATGAAAAAAACATCTAAAAAGAATACACTACCCTAACCCAAGGCTTTTTTTCTCGATAATTATTAATTGAATAAATCTGTTAAATTAGTTTCAAAAACCAAATGGTGACTTTCTCCTCCTTCCATCTTCCCCAAATTGTTTTTTCCATTTACTCAGCTCATTCATACTCGCAACATCGTACTATATCGATGGTCCCACCTTAGTTTTGGATTGAATAAAATCATTCAATTTGAGTGGTCTTAATACTAGAGACACGCCATTTCCGTGTACCTTATTTTCTTCTTCTAAAAGTTCTTGAACAGGTTTATATGTTGCAGCAATACATAGGTTCTTCAAATCACTGACCAATTATCCTTCGATTATATTCGCTACATTTTCTAACTGAAATCTAGGTTCTAGATGCTCTTGATCACAAAGTATTTTAAGTATATTTAAACCATTATCAGCATCTGGCAGGTCAATATACATCCTTCTTGGTAGATGACGAATGACAACATCGTCAAGATCGAATACTCAATTTATGGCGCCAATGATGAGGATTCTTTGGCTATCTTTTGATCTCAACCCATCCCAGGCTGCCATAATTTCATTCCGCATTATTATAGTCACTTCTTGCTCAAAATAACCACGCGCACCCAGCAAGCTATCAACCTCATCAATAAAAATATTTACGGGAGCTAGCGTGCTGGCAAAGGAGAAGAGGGCCTTGGTAAGCTTTTCATCATCTCCAAACCACTTAGATGTAAGTGTGGAACCAGTTATGCTGATAAAATTTTCCACTAGTTCTGTTGCAGACGCCTTTGCAAGAAGGGTTTTCGCGATTCCAGGAGGTCCAAAAAGCAATATCCCTTTGCAAGGCCGCAATAAATTTCCACGAGAGAAAATCTCAGGTCTTCGCATTGGAAGAATAACGAGTGTATTTAATTCCATTTTCACATCTTTAAGAGCACCAATATTGTCAAATTTCACATCAATTTTGCCAGGAGGAACCACTGATGAAACAAAATTTCTCTCATACTCATCCTTAACAAGATTCTTCAAATTTTGTGAAGATTTCTCAGATATAGTTTCCTGCTCCTTTAACCTCAAAAGTGCAATTTCAAGGCTTTCGCGAGGCACGTACAATCTTTCCCCCCCTATATTGAAGGAAGGATACATGATGATAAGTAGTGATTTTTAGCCCAGCTAATAACTTTTTCAGTTTTCTCCATTATCAGTACCACACCATCGGTATGAAAATGCAGGAGTTCCATGCACAACAACTCATGTTCCTCGAGGACCTCGTGTTGTTATTTTATAAAGCTCTGCGATATCATAATTCTCATATCTTCATCAATCTGTTTATTGAATGTTTTGAGGGGATCTTTATCCTTTCGAGGGAATATACACGTAATATTAGTGAAATGCTTATAAATTTCAGTATCTTCTGATCTTTTTGTGGGTCTTTGTCCCTCCGTAAGTCACTTTAATGAAAGAGTAAACTTATCAAGGCGACCCAAATTTGGAATAATCATTATAAAATTTTCTTTCTCCTTTGACCCTAGCTCAACTTTCTTCTGCCCACAAATAAAAACAACATGTCTAGGTAACTGATCAAACATTTCCTCCACCTTCAGTACCCATTCACCTCATATACCTCACCGAGTTGACCACTGGATGTAGTAAGGAAATGTAGTAAGAAAATGTATCCAATGACACCTTTATTTTCTCCCACGGAACAACCCTCTGCAAGAACTCGTTTTTAAATTTTTCTCGTCTGGTTAGAAAATGCAATTCCTTATTTTTACTTTCAATAGCCAATTTCTCATTATGATAGAGAAGAACAATGATGAAATGGTTGGATATTACTTATTCGAGCTTGGGATAATTTCTCATATAAACCATCCAAACAAAATGAGATTGGTTGGGTTCGAGCTTGTGATAATTTCTCATAGCATTCATCTATTTGGATTCTTTTACGGTGAAACTGAGGATGACAATGGGCCATTAATTCTTATGGGGAGGATATCGCCTATACTGACACTGAAGCTGAGGAGTTTACTAACTCTGATAGTAAAGATGACGAGGATGACTTCATTAATAATGATTTTAACATGTTCCCACCATCAAATGTTCCCAACAGCGGAGTGCGAATTGAGGAGATATTTGAGGATGATAAACTTATCAATGAGAACAATGTCTCTAAATGAGCAAAAAAGAATAACACTAAGCCAAATGAGTCTGATGACATCTCCTCTCAGCAACATATTATTGTAAATGATGCAATAGGTACCAATCTTAGAGAGTGAAGGCGAGGATGGTTTTCCAGTATCTTTTAGCGAAGAAAATACAGAAAAAGTTAAAGATAAGACAAAAGTTGAAAAAATGAAGACAAAAGATGAACCTGCTCGTATCAAAAATGTGAAAAGAAAAATTGATGCGATTAAAAAAACTGACCAAGTACTTGATTCTTCAGTCCCAACTATTGAAGCACTTTCAGATAATGATGTTAAGAAAACAGAAAGGAAGAAAAAAAATTAAAGGGTAAAGAGGGAAAAGAACATGAAATTAGTGGTGATAGCAAGAGAAATATATAGCCCGAGGCAACCACTAGGGGCATGGAGGAGATTCTGGTTATTGAGAAGGAAAATGATCGCGAACTAAACACTTAAAGAAGCCTTGAGACTATGGCAGAACCTTCAAGTCTTCAACACTATTTCAGTTTGTTGAGAATTTTTATGGAGGTAAGAATGGTTTGTCAAACATAATCTGATAAATTATTTTAACTGGTTATTATAACACTGAACTACACTCTGGTGTTTTTCTAGTCTTTGTGAAATGCAGTATGTATTCTTTAGCATAAAACATAGGGCTTTTTGGGTGACACCGTAAACGAAATTTAGTTCCTGATTATGGTTTTTCTTTGCATATGTTCTCATTTTAGTATGTTATTCTCATTTGTATTTGTTAAGGATGCACTAATGTAACAGTGACAATGATAATTAGGATAGTTAAGGTTTTACAATTTGTAGTGTTTTGGGGTATTTTATAAATTTTTCTTACATTTAATTAATCATCACTTTTATCTAGCTAAAAAATATGGCTAAGAGGCTGCCACCTGGTGTTTATGACAACAGCATTCGCTGACTTACTTACTAAATGGCTTGGAGCCAAAACTCATTAACTATCTGGATTCAAATACAGAGTGCTACTCAAGATATGATTTGCTGAACAGATCTTACCTGGAATCACATAAGGGAATGGACTCTGCCTTGGAATGGATTCTTATTTGTCATCGCCCAAGGGATTCGCTGAACAACTCTTACTTGGCACCTCCATGAAGTTATGAGTCATGTATTAAATCTCTCTTTCCAATCTTCTCAATTTTGATTCATAATACCTTTGATTCACCCTATTTAAAATATCCATTTAAGATTAACAATCAATCGAAAATAAAGTTACCTAGTTGTGTCATTACTGTTATAAAATCTATTACTATTATACAATTCTTTACAAGAGATTAATTCTCCTATCTATCTAAGCTATCCACGTGGCAAGTCTATTCCTACCTAATTATCCCAAACCATTAACCTCCTAAAAACTAAAAATAGCACTAGGGCCATGAAGGAAATTCTAGTTATGAGATTAGGTATATTATTCTAACTGAGAAACCAACCCTTCATTTACAATATGGATACACAACACACTCTAACATAGCTTCAACTTCATCATCAATGTTATTCGTCGACATGCATTAACAGATAAATCCTTTAACAAAACCGTTATCAGAAATTATGATCACCTACCAAGATGACATTACATAATTAAATTCACTCAAGATTCATTTCAAAAGCGCTAGACTTTTTCCTTTTTAAAATCAGAATGACAAGGGATATTATTTCATCGATCACACACATAATAATAAAATACATTTTCACAACATATAACTTCACATCTTTATGTATTCCTGATCTTCCACATGTTTAAAATGCTAAAACATGATTACTAACTTACAAAGATATTGAGATCACACCCTTTATTCCAATCCACATTCAGGTTTGTTGAGTATTGGTTTTATAGATACAATGCTTAATTAAAGCACTGTGGTTTTTCAAATATTCATATTATGTAATGCCCACAATACTGATATGCATCACATATATATGATTGTCATCTCTGTTGTGTATTTTTCCATTTATAATGATCTAAATCCAATGGAACTTGAGGTATTATAAGTTTATTACATTATGTAATCCTCTAAAGACTGATATGCATCACCCACCCACCCACCCACACACACACACACACACACACACACACACACACACACACATATATATATATATATATATATATATATTATTGATGTTTGCCCGAACTTTTCCATTTATTGAGATCTAAATCCAATGGAAATTGAGGAATTATGAGTTTATTGCATATGCTAATGCATGATTATGAGCCTTACTATGGACCATGTGGGATTACATTAATTTTCGTTTGATTTTTATTTTGTAAGGTTCATTTTTTTACTTTCATGTTAACAATTATGTTTGGTATGGTTCATTTCCAAATAATGTCTTTGGTGCCTTATATTACATTTTCGATATATCATAGATCACTTGTATCGTGTCATGTTCAGTCTCGTATTAGGCGTTGAGATATATTATGCATAACTAGAAACTTTATATAGTCTAAGTAAAAATAAAGATTCACATAGTTTTACTTTATATGAGAATATCTGGGTATCCTTTCCTATTAAAAGAACTGTTAAAGGTAATGTTAGAGTAAAACGTACTCTCACTACAACGAGTTCGATCAAGGATAAATGCAGAGTAATATAAAAAAGAGAACTTTAGTTCCACACATAAGGAACAAATGATATGTATGGCTTAAAATCTATAAACAACACACTATTCAATATGATTTTGAATCCCTTCCATATTTCCATATATTGATCAACAATATGTTGTACTTAAAGCCTATGATCCACCATATTCTATTTTTTAAACTTATTTTGGGACCAATTATTTTAATTTAGAGTATTATCTCTTTTAAGGTTTATACTTCCACAACTACAGAGATTATTGGTGCAAAAAAATATGTTATCTGGAGAAATTCCCAATATATTTAGCTATTTCATTCTCAAAAATATTCTCATAATGGGCCAAAACCACTTCTCTAGTGTAATCCCTGCCATTATCGAAAAATGGCATCGTTGGAACATACTGAGCCTCAAGATGGAATCATCAACATCTTATCATTCCAATAGATATTTTTCTTCTTTCTGGATTATGCTATTTGAATCTAACAAGCAATGTAAATTCAAATTAAGGTAATGGACATTTCTAACAACTTGCTGTCAGGAAAAATTTCAATGACTATATGGGCCTTCTTGAGCTTAGTTGTTCCTTATATTTGGTTCTGAAGTTCAGTCTGTCAAGGAAGCATTTTAACAGATTGATATCTCCACAATCAGAGGTCCAATTAGTTGTGCTGGAGAGCTTGGATCTCTCTTAGAGCAACCTCTCTAGACCAATCCCACATGATCTAGAGAAATTCTCATTTCTCCATAAATTGAATTTGTCACTTCCCTCCAATTTTGAAGCAAATTTAATCAGCTTTAACCCTTCCCAAAAAATTTCAAAGGTGGGTTTCTTTCTTGTGAACATCTCAAGTAATAGAATTCCAAAACTGTAGACATCCCCTTTTTATTGAGGCATTGCTACCCAACCCATACTCTACCAAAAATAACACATCATATTAGGATATATACTGAAGTCTTTATTATTTCACATCAACAAATTATTGTGTTTTGACTGATGTGTGCCCTAACAACACGTTAAAAACTCAAATATAGAAAGGATATTACTTAAACAAGCACTGGATAAAAGCATAACAAAACCGATTAACTACTCTTATATAAACTCATGGTGAGAATTTAACTTAAAAGTCATGAGTATTTTGTCAGTGTTTAAATGTCTCTTAGACCCGATAAATATTTTTTATTATATATATCCCTCACCTCAATCCCCTATTTTCTTAACTTCATATGCAAATTCTTGAATCGCAATATTCTATTTTTTAATCTTCTTTTGGGACCAGTTCTGATATCCAAATTTCTAACTCTCCCTCAATGGCTTATCATATAAGACATTTATTTACTCATTAGTACTTATTTAGTGTTTCCAAATTATTCATTCATACATAGTATAATCCATGTCCATGATTTAAGGCATTACGAAAGATTTATAAAAGACAATGTGGTTAGTCAAGAAGACCTTACTGCTAATCATATAACGAACAGGAATGCATATGCCTACTTATAATTTGATAACCATTTAATCTCTATTCTTCTATGGGATATGTATTACACATAAAATAAGATGCTAAAGAATACAACTTGGGCTTCTACCTAAATGACTTTTATTTTTAATAATGTTCATTTCACGTATGTTCTTTTCAAATATTCGCGTATCTTACTTAAAGTTTGTTGTATCTATCGATAGTTAAAATATAGTTTATTGTTCAATTAACTATACAAATTAATATGTTAACTTGTATTTCTTATTTTAATTGTAGGAACAAGGACAAGTTTGGGTAGTTATTTCATTTCAAGCCCAAGACTCAAATAAATGTAAATGAATGTCAAACTTATGCTCAAGATAGTTTTCCTTTTGATGAATTTTTTTACATGGATATTGGTATTAATAATCATGAATATCCTTCCTTTTCATCTTGTAGTTTAGTCAATGAAATTATTTCAGAACCAAAATCATCACATTTCTTAGTTACCCCTAACACATCGAATCAATCCTAAACTTTCAAGAATTCTGATACTATTTTATCTTTTAACAAAATGAAATAAATATGTTTGTATTGGGGAATCTCACCTTTATTTTATGTTGGCATAAAGGCACAATATATAAGGAACTGTTTTGTGTAAATGCTCACAACTGACTTGAGGTATGAAGTTGTAAGATATTTTTTGTTTTCTACTGATTTCTTCTTCATATATTCGTATATGATTTTGGTTCTTTATGCAACTCTTCTAAAGTTTAATATATGAATAACTAATTTATGTTCTTAGGCTTGATGCAAAATCAATGGAGTGTCATCAAATGTTCTCATTAGTGGAATTACTACTCAAAACATGGCGGTATATCTTTAGGATACTTCAGTTGGATTGATCGGTGATACTCAGACCAAACTGACATAGTTTGATAATTCAAAGTTCTTCAATGAAATGCTCATCGAATAGTAGAATTGTACACTACTCAGGTGAGGGAATCACCAATTGGGGTTGATTCTATTTTACAATTGCCTTTAGCAAAAGGGTCGGGAATGGATAATTAAAGTCCTTTGTTGCAAGAATAAATATCTAAATATTTGTTTCTTTGGATATGTTGAACAGTGATATTGTGTGTTTCAATTTCTTATACGTATTGCTAATCACACATACTCTAAAGAATTTCAATATTGAATAGTTTTGTTTATCATTTATTCGTGTTTGTCATTACTATGTTGATTTTACAAAAGCTAACGTATAAGTCGCGCATCGGGTGTGTTTCCACCTATATATAACTAAATTGCTTCATTGATTCATAAAATACTATGTTAAGATTGTATTAGAAATGAGAAAATGGAAATGTGGATTAAAATTCTTATAAGTGTATGAAAAATTATTAGATATATAAATAAACCAGTATTTATGTTTAAGCAGTTTCTTTGGGGGCTTAGGGCTTTAAGAAAATGTGGCAGTGTGTTATGACATGTATGGATTGGTGTACATGTAGAAATATGTCACTGTTTTTGGCAGCTGAAATATGGTTCATAGGTACATTTTATTATATTTTAGTTTAATTCCTTATGTGGTCATTATATTTGTAGAGAGTACATTGGAGAAGTTGGATCCAATTTATACTCATGATTCCATTCATGTGTGACACCAAAAATTGACGTTATTATTTGATTTTAGAAAGTATAGAGAAAATTTGTAACTTTGTATTTTGGCAAGAATCATTTTTACAGTCTAAACAGATTCAATGAAGAAATCAAGGATGCATCTGTAGTAATTGAGGAGTTAAACAGAACGTCGTCCCATGAATATAAGACAAACGAGGAGTCGAACTTGGCGTTATCGCTGCTGTAGAAACCACATAATCTTTTTATCAGCCGTAATTTCTTGCTTTGCCTTGTAAGCACTCTTCATTTGAGTCTTTGATATGGCCTGACCATACTTTAAATTACTCAATTTGTTTTAATTCAATTTAATAGTTTATTTCTAATGTGTGTGTATTAAATGGTTATTAGGGTAAAGTTAAAAAAAAACCTGAACTACGTAGTTTGATAGTATATTATTGGATATTAGTTCTTTAATATTTTTCACACTACGTTATTATTTATCCTTTCTAGCCGATTTATGGCAATTGGACTTGATATTCGATAATTACTTATATATATTGCGAGATACTCGGGTGGAAAATTCTCTCTTTAAAGTAAATTTTAGTGGTCGTGGTGAAAATTTTCTATGGTGGTGGTGAGAATTTGTTATGGTGGTGGTCAGAATTTTTCTGTTGGTTGGTGCATAGTATTCTTAGAATCAATTTTATTATAGAAAACAGGTTGGCTACTAGGGGTTTGCATGAATGAAACTTTGTCGATTTTTTAAAAATAATTGTAGTTAGATATTTATATTATTTGTGATGAGAATTTACTATATTGATTCATTGCACATTGTATTGTTGATGAGTGAGAGATTAATTTTGACATAATTGACACTATTTTTTTTAGGACATGCAATGCTAATCACTAACTTTGGAGGTCGTACACTTTAAGATTGCTCGATTACTTTGATATAATAATTTCTTGTTTTGTCGTATAAGAAATTAATGTATTTTTGTTGTCAAGTCTAATATTTGAACTTAGTGTTGTAATTTTTGTTTTGATGAATATTTTATGATGCATGTAAGTACTCTAACTATTGTTGAATGAAAATGATTCGTTGTATTGGTTGAAAATTATCTTATGTATTACATTTTATGATTATTCGTTGTGTTGTGTTGTCTCAAATGTAATTCAATTCTATATTAAACTTTAACAATAGATTTTATTATCCACAATATAATGGTGCAAAAATTTTAAGATCCCTTCACCTCTTTTGGTATGGTTAAAACTGTACCAAAAATATATTAAAGACGGTTATGTTGCCGTCTCAAAAAGATCTTCTAAAATAGTAACGTTTTGAGACATTTTAATTCCCATCTCAAACGGACTTTTTTGGGACAGCTCTCTTGTCGTTTTAAAAGGGTCTTATAAAATTATGAACTTTTGAGACGGATCTGCTTTCATCTCAAAAAACTCTTTTGAGACGGCTATGGCGTCACAAAAAGTATTTATAACCCCCTATAAAAAAATACCTCCCCTAGTCATCCCAAATAGCATCCCAAAAAGTATTTGAGATGGATAAATAATTTTTTGGGACTGTTAGGCCACCGTCTCAAAAGTTACTTTTTTTTGTAGTGGGTCCTATTTTTTAGCCAAAAGAGTTTTAGCGTTTGGGGACTCTTCTAAACTACCCAAGACTTATATATACTGATATTAGTATTCTTTTAAGGGAGATTTCTTTCACATAAAAGCGCCTAATCAAGGAGGAACATCTAGGAGAATATTTTACAAGTTTTGCACCTTAAATTCAAGAGCTTTTTCGGGTTTTCTTCAAGATTCGATTTCTTCTTGAATGTTCATGTTATTTAATCTTGGAAACCTTTATTTCCAGCACTTTGATTATTTTGATTATTATTTCATTATGTTTCCATGCATTTTAAGGTGTTTTTACGTAGAGAATTATAATACTATGTTCGGCTATATTTTTAAGGGTTGGGATGCATGAACCCACCCCGATGTTGTTTGCATGAAAATAAAATTAGTCCTCTAGATTAAATAAATGATTGAATCGTATTGATTGGTTATAACAACTGTCGTAGGGATTTTTAACTCGTTTTCCCTAGGTAATCGGTGTATTTAAGAGTGCGACGTGCGTATTATCTATTCCAACACTGCTTTATTTCTATTCTTAATTATGTATGATGCGGGCTTATACCCTCATATATGTAATGCTTGAGATTAATAAAGACTGGGTTTAATCAATTATCTAGTTTACGTCATATTTTATATCTGGTAAACATACTAGGGTTTAGGGGATTGTATTTTAACCTATTTTCTCATTTATTTTACTTAGTTCTTAATTAATTTAGTCTTGCATGCTTAGTTTACTTTTTAGTTCAATTGATTTTCATTTACTTGTTAGATAATTTTTAAATCAAAATCATTTTTCTTTCTTTTCTTTTGGAGTCAACCTTAGGATTAGTCTTCGTACCCTTTTGTCGTCACGAGCGATCGTCCAATTCCCTGAGGATTCGACCTGCCTTATCGGGATTATTACTTGAGCGACCAGTTTACACTAGTACCGTAATTAGTACTCATTAGAGACACATTTGTAGTCACGTCATGTTTTTGGCACCATTGTCGGGGAATTAGGTAGACTTTTACGTTAGTTCGATTTAATCCTAAATTTGACACTAATTCTTAAAAAATACAAAAAAATCATAAACTCAAGAATTAAAAAAAAATAAAAAAATTCCGAACAACTATGACTCTTGAAAATACCCCACGTGATAGTGGCACAACCGAATTACCTTTAGATATAAGTCTTGAAAATTTTAAGAAAGAATTCAGATCGGTGGAGGAGGACCTCGCTCTTGAAGTCCACTTGTTTTCGGACTTATTTAGTCACCTAGATGACAGCGACGGGAATCACAAGATGGATAAATTATTTTTTTATGGACGTGCACCTGAGCCTTTTGAAAGTATGCTGAAATGTGAGGTTTTATCTATAAGTGACGACGAATCACTTGAGATTGAATTTATTTCATCACCATTTTCGTTCTTCGTTATTGAACCATTACAAGTACCGCAAAATTCTTATGATTCAGCTGAAACTTTTAAACCTTTTATCGACGAGGACTCTTTACCTGAATTATTTTTCAAGATGGATTCTTTCTTTTTGTGTGCCCCGCTACCCATACTACTTGAAAAATCGTGGGGAGTTGAATCTATTTTCTTTGGATACCAATTGTACTTGACCCGCCTAGCATCAAAATCCCCCACCATCCCTTTAAAAAATTTAATTGGTGATGGTCCACTTTTTTCGCCTTACACATGCGTTCCGTTGTTCAAACGGAATTCCTATTTTACGGAAGGCATACATGAAAATGAGGGTGCAGTGACTATCCCTCAAAGTCAAATTGTATTTTGGGTGGACCCTCAATTTTTTCGACTTCTAGTGTATAACTTATTAGGAGTTAAAATCGTAGGTTGGGCATAATTACTTTTTTTCCTTTTTTGTTATAGTTTAGAGTAATTACTTAAATTTTTTCTTATTCTTTTGGCTATGCTTGGTTCTAACATGTTTTGTAGATTCAATGGACTCGTACTTATCGGCGATCGCTCCATTTAGGTAATATCTTTCCTTTCCTCTCTTTATGTTGTGTTCTTGATTCGCATTGAGGACAACGCAACATTTAAGTTAGGGGGTATGGGATATTCTTCCCATATATTGTTTAGTTTCATTAATTTGATTCCATATTCGGTCCAAGTGTGATTTCTTAGAAAATTTCAAAAAAAAATTGAAAAATTTTGAAAAAATCAAAAAGATTTTCTTCGAAATAAATAAAAATTCGAATTTAAAATTTTCAAAAATGTCACAATTTTTTAAGTCTCGAATTGAAATTTTCAAATGCACTAAGACGACATTGAACAAAGATGGAAATTGAGCGAAAATAGATGACTTTATGAATAAGTGTGGAGATTAATTAACCCAGTGAGATTTCTTTAACAATCTGCACGTTTGAGGATAATTAAATTCCATAAATGGGTGAAATGGGAAAATTGAGGAATTTCTCCAAATAGTAATTTTTGGGATTTCCAAGGATTAGATGATTGTCGATAGGAGTTTTATTTACTTTTGGGACTAAGTAAAAATAAGTGGAGTATTTTCATAATATGTCGTAGTTGGGTAAAGCAACAGAGGATAATGTTTTAATGGGAAAACCCGCAGTGAGATGCAATGGGTTAAATCAGTGACTTGCGGTAAAGTACCCCGGATAGAAATTTCGACTGCCCAGTGAGTCTCGGAATGTTCGAGATAGTCAGAGTAGAGTGTCTGATGGTCGAAATTGCGTTTCAGGAATTTTTATAGTTAAAAGCAACTCGTAATTGAGTAAACGAGTTATTTTTTGGTTTTAAAGGGAAAAACCCTTATTTCTGCCTATATAAGGAGGGAGAGGGGGAGAGAAGAGAAAGAAAAGAGTGAAAAGAAAGAGGAGAAGAGACAGAGGAAGAAAAGAGGATAAAACGGGGAAACTTCGGCCAAACTCCGCGGGATTCGGCTCGAGGTCATTGGTTTTATCCATGAGGCAAGTGTTTACTTTCTTTATTTAATTTTGAGCAAAAATATCATATCATAGTTGGTAATAACAAACCCTAAATATTTTGGGTTGGGTTTTCATGGGTTAAACAGGTTTTTCTCGAAAGTTTAACAGTTGAAAATCGAAAAATGTCAAATTTGAGTAACTTAGAATTTAATCGAAATTAATGGTTTATTCTTGTGTGACAACCCGCCTTCCGAATAAGGGGTGGCCATCCCGATACCTCGACATAATGGATTCATGGATGGATATCATCCTCAGCAGCATAACAATAAAATAGGTATACGGGAAAACCACTCAATAAATCAGAAAGCATGTTGTCAAAAACTTTTGGTTTGATAAAGAGTTAAGAAATAAATTAAACATCCCAAATCTGATGAAAGTGGAATTTCAAAGGAACATATAAATAAATTTCGAAGACAACTTACAATAAAAGTACCTAATAATCTGTCGATCCACAGTTACATTCAAAGTGTTTCAACAATTCAATATTTTACATACTACATTCATTAACAAGTACAAAAGATGGGCCACTAGCCCGAATGAAAGACCCGATCATATCTAAAGTTCAAAAATGAAGGCGTCTAACAAACATCCTATAGTAATCCGCAAGGTCATACAGCTCATCAAAAGCATAGGAGTGAGAAAAATCATAACAGGCGCCCTTGCGGAGGAGCACCTGAGCGGATACAACAACATGTACAACATGGAAAATGAACGGGTAGGGCCCGATTTATATGATTCCCAGAAGAGTAAGAAACATGATAGATATGGATAATTAATCATGAATAATGTGAATGAAAATCTAACAACCTAATCATCAAATGTGGTAATGCATTTATATAGGTTTCTAACAGTTATTAAAATTTGCAAGAGAAATAAAATTAAATCTCGTTTCTTCTCGTATCTTATCATTTTCCATTCCTTAGCAGGAATATAATTACCATCTCATGTCTTATGGCAATGTTCATACCTCAAGTCCCACTTGAGTTAGAAAGGTTATATTCTTATAAATATAACGTTTCTAAGACCGCCCCTCCGAGTTTCCCCACTGGGCGTGCCCCTAAATGACTATCATCTTCCAGGGCCTATCTATACAAGACAACCTGGGCACCTAACGCATGTCAGGAAGTGGCCATATGCCTGCGAGTGAGTCATAAACACACCCGAAATTACCTCACTAGCGCAGAAAAACATATACAAACCCTACATATGGCCGAGGACTATAGTCAGCCTGCATTCAATAGTCAGGGGACATCACCTCATGCGCGAGCTTCTCTTATGATAGCATTTAGAGAGGTGTGTTTAAGTAATTTGATAATTACCAATTTAAATCTCATTTTCATTATCATTAATCACATGTGTTTCATTTTACTTGAAACATTTACCTTTGAATTTTTCTAATTCCATATCATCATATGTTTAGGTCCCGAAGTATTTTCTAAACAATTTCCCAAAATCTTATAGGTCCAAAGGTTTTATATATCTCAAAAAGGCCTATAAAATCTCCACATATGGGCTTAGAATTTTATTTTCCTATTTATCTGCCAATTGATAAGTGATGCCTAAACATCACTTTAAATACCCTTGAATTAACCCCAAGTGATCCCATTCAACTATAGAGTAACGACCAAACTCGACTAAAACTCTAGGATCCTATGTTTACTTCATTCAAGAAGGTTCCTAGGTTCTAATCCTAAGGGAAAGGGTCAAAATTTGAAAAGAAAAACAAAAGGAAAAATGCAGGATTTCCGAATCGATTCGGACTAGGGCGAATCGATTTGGCCAGACAAGGGAATCGATTCGGACTAGCCGAATCGATTTGATTAGGAAAAACAACATTCTTCATAATAGTCGAATCGATTCGGGGATAACCAAATCGATTCGGTTCACCCAGACCTGGACACTGCCTCTATGCGAATCGATTCGGCCAGGCCGAATCGATTCGGTCCTGCAAATTTTGCCAATTTCGGCTATGGAGTCTTGGACTCCTAATCTCCTCCAAACTCAACCAACCAAAACCCTTATCATTTATTTCTACTAATTGGACATAAATACATCCAACAACCATAATTTCACCATCAATAACCATTCAAATCAATCTCCAACATTCCAAGCCCATAAATCAATTAAAAGCCCTAAGTTTCTTAAACCATACCTAACCACAACTATCAATGCTAATTACTCTACTTAAATCATAAAATAGCAAGTAGATAACTTGCCTCAAGCTTGCAAGTTCAACTTTTGATGAAGTTGTATGCAAGAACAATCACCCAAGCTTCAATCTCTCCCTTTCTCCCAAGGTTTCTTCTTCTCTTTCTTTCTCTAGGTTTACCAATTCAATTAGGGGAATAGTAACTTAGTTCAAGACATAAATAGTGGCTTATGTACAAATTTCCAACTTTAAGTGATTAATACGCAATAAAATAATACGCAACTACTCATATATACTACAACCGGTCAAAAGTGCCCGGAACCTCGAAATTCAATATGGTACATAATTTGACTATCTCGAACCTCCCGGAACTATTTGCACCCTCCAAATTATCATTTGGAAATTTTATAATTCATTTTAGGTTCCGGTTTCATTTTAAGCCAAATGTCATTTTTAAACCATATGACATTACAAAACATAACATAGCAAAATTCACCTATACTTACGGTAAATGTGAAACATCATAGTAGATATTAACTTTTCTTTCTCAAATTAATACCTACTCCACAATTCAACATCTTTATATCTAACCACTATATCTAGCAAATTAAATATAAAGTAGGACCTCAAAAGCGAGGGTTGTTACATCTTGATTCTAGGATTATTAAAACCTATTTACTTTGTGTGTATATAGTTAGGTGTAGTTATATGTTAGTGGGAGAAGAGATAAAAATCTTGGTGGTGTATTAATGGAGGTTTCGGATTTTTGGAGATGGTGATGAATAGTGACCGACATCTTTCCAAATCGATTCGGCCTTAATGCAAATTGATTTGCCTCTTGCTCAAAAAATACAAATTGTAGATATTTTTTATGCGGTCACGTGGGCCCCAACCGCATATTTTTTTTATTATTTTTGGATTTATAGTGATTTTTCAACGAAAAGTTATCCAAGATCGAAATCGTTAGTTAGAGATTAAGGATAGAACTTATTGGAGATAAATATTAGGGTTTCTCAAAAGGAGTGTTAGGACCTCTAAAGAACTTGAGGAGATATAAAAACTTTGGGTTTTGTAGGAATAAATCCAAGTTGTGATTTAAATGGAGATTGGATTGAGTTTTGGGTATTTTGGAGATTGAAAAATCACTTAAACAAGGCCCCTCGAACAGGTCGAATCGATTCGGGTCTAGGCCGAATTGATTCACTTAAGGGGATCTGTAAGGCTTCCTTGGGCCAAATCGATTCAGATTTAGACCGAATCGATTCGCCATTAAGGACCTGCTTGCAGAACACTTTCCGAATCGATTCGGATTAGGGGCCGAATCAATTCGCAATTGGGGAGAATCGATTCTCTTTGGTGAGATTTGCCAGTTTTCTCCCCTTAAGAGTATGGGGGGTTAAATTACAATTTGGGGTCTTATATGGGGGATCCTAGTTATGATATCGGTACTCCTAAATTATGGTTTTGAGGGTTAGTAAAATTTTTGATGAAAGAGAATGCCTCGGATTGGTGTAGGGCATAATTCGGGGAACGAACATAGTTAACGTTTGGGACGAACAAAATTTGAGAGAGAGAGTTCGGCTACCATCAAGCCTAGGTATTTATGTAATTGAAGTAATGTGAGTTGAATACATCTTGGTGAATCCTAGGAAGTGATTTCTAGGGATTTATATCATTGGGATTACATGTGCGTAAATCCTCACATGCAAATGACGTACAAGTTAATTATCAAGTGAGGGAATACTTTGGGTATAGTATCATAAGTATGTGAATGAATGAATATCATTCTTTGAGATAATCTTTGGGATTGTTGGTCATCGCTATGTGTGATTGGCAATTATGGTCATATATATATATATATATATATATATATATATATATATATATACTACGTGAGTAAAGTATATATATATATATGATATGATATAAATACATATGTATCTGTATGTGATGGGTATATGTGTGTTTAGAGGATGGTTTCCACAAGCTTCCCCTTTGAGTATAGGGTTGGAACATCCAGATTATATATATGCCCTAGTGCGATCCAGGGAGGTTGCGCGATGTGGTGAATCCTCTGGCTCGAGGAGCAGGGTGAGTATAGTCCCCAGGTCATTATCGTCCCGCGTTCGAGTGCGATTTATGTGATTCCACTTGCAGGGGGAACATGACTGCCTCCACCATTGTGTATATCTGTACCATTACGATTAAGTAAGTCTGGCTTGGTACCGTGGTATAGTGAGTAAACCCGGATTTTTTGGATCGGCACTATGAGACCGCATCCTCGAGTTATAGCTAGTTGGGATGGTTATTAGGCTTGTGTGTATGGTATATTACTTGGTTATGAGAACAATGTAATATATATATATATATCTATGAAAGTAAAGATATTCTCAGTTCGGGAGATAGATCCGGATTTGTATTATAAAAGGTGAATATAGAGATTCTCAGTCCGGGAGATAGATTCGGATGTGTATTATAAGAATGAATACAAAGTAAACCTTAGTCCGAGAGATAGATCCGGATGTATATAGAAAGATGTATATTAGAGTAAGTATGTTATGTATATCATTATGTAGTATGTATATACGTTGTGTACTAAGGGTGTAATGGATCTCGACGATCGACCTTGCCACGTAGTAGTATATGGGGGGTTCCTTATTTGGATTTCACTCTACGAGAAACCCCATGCACGAACATGGCATAGTTTTGAGACTGGGGAGAATTTTATCCCATAGTACTTGGAATAACTAGGGTGGTTAGAAGATGGGTGACGGATTAGTTAGGCAGCGGATCTTGACTAGGATGTTTATAGGGATGCGTTAGGTGTGCACTATAGAAGAGAGGTGAGGGGTATCTCATGGGAGTGCGATACCAAATTTAAATATGATATAAAACATATTTTTAAAAATAAAGCATTGATGCACTTGCAAAATATTTTTCACAACTCGGGCTCTGACCCATTTCGATATTTTACTCTCTTGCTATATATATATAGGTGTCTAGACACAGTTACGCCTGGATGACACTTCTTTCGAGTCAGACGTCTGCTGCAGCACTTGTGGATGCATGCAGGTTTACCATAAACGCTTATTTTCTTATACTCTAGATAGGAGGTACTGTATAAATTTTTGAGCCAATGGCCCTATTTGCATTTATTTATTCTCTTCCCCCTTTTTATGCAGATTCGATTTGGTTGTATCATATTTGAACCGAGTGTTCGGTTATTCTATTTCATTTCAGTTTCATTTATATAAATTGTGTGGATGTTTTAATTTAGTAGTTGTTTAAAAAGAGTATGTAAGTAAACATTTTGACGCCAGCCTAATAGGTTATTAATAATTAAATTGGTTTTCGACAGTGATGCTAAGAATGATCCACATGCGACTCCTGTTTTAATTTAATATAGGAGTGATAGCCCGATATTTTATTAGGCGGGGTGTCACAGATGGTATTATAGCATCAGGTTCTAGTGTCCTTAGGAATATGTGCGGACGTACTACACTTTCAGCATTGCTCTCGATTTGTTATAGAGACTTATGTCTAGGATTGTCTATTCCTCATGTGAGATTTTGTTCCTCTGCCGTATTGTGAAATTATATTAAATCTTGTGTGCGCTCATTCGAGGCTCGTGTGTTGATCGAGGATGAGTGACCAAGGAAGGCCATGATGAGGGCAGCAGGAGGCAGGGAGTGGTGAAGTTTCCTTTTCATAAAGAAGTTAAGGGGAACTAGTAAAGTGATTGTTAGGATCGCGACTATGGAGTCCAAGATACTGATAACCTTAAAAGGGTCGGGGTGACCCAAGATAGGGTATTGATTAAGAAATTTTTTGTTCAGTTAAGCAAGTGTTTTAAGTCCGAGAACCTTTTGGAGTCGCTAGGGTGATAGGCGAAGATGTTGTTATGAGTTTCACCTCAATTGAAGGAGGTATGTTCTGTGTGACAAGATTGAGTCACAGTATTTTATTAGCTCCAGATTCGTGTGTGATAGGAGTTTGTAAATAGTATCAATAACATTATGTAGTATATGTTTATGTGTTTTTCTGCGATAGCGGGAATCTATTTTCTTCATTCGCTATGAAGAGCGGGTGTTGATATTTTAAATATATATTTGGCTTGTGATACTCATTTTATATGTGTTATACGAGTATGGTAATATTGTGATTATATTATGTTATTTGTTGTTCGGAGCGATAGCAGGCTAATGATGGCAGGACTATCGTGTCCACGGTTACAGGGTGGAATGGGTTGTTATTGCGATATCTCACCTGGATAAAGGTTGAGTTCGCCTTTATTATGTGCATATATGGAACTTTGGTGAGCAGATGTTTCATTAACATGAGTTGAGTGAGTGGCTACCTTATAGGTGTGATTTATGGTATGTCGGGTAAATTGTTGAGCTGTGAGTTTAAGCTCATTATTGATGGCTCAATGACTGAGTGGGGTGTGAGTACTTAATGGTATGGCTCTTTAATAGAGAGGGGAGTTCAGACCACATTTGGTTGAAAGAGGGGATAGGATTATCCCGGTTGCATATTCGAAAATAACGGACCTCCACGACCGACGAAGTTAAGTAGTAGTGTGTTGGAGGGGTTCCTTGTTTGGATTTCTCTTTGCGAAACTCTCCACGCATGAACCTTAACGACGTCGGGACTGGAGAGATGTTATAGGATGAAAAGATGTGGGTTTTGTGGATAAGTCATATAGTGTGGATGAAACACTATAGACTATGAGCCGTGTGGTGATGATATGTTTATGGAGATACTGTGCTATGAAAAAGCACTAAAGTGGTCCTCTCACCACAAGTGGGTGGGTAAAGTAGGACTTAGAGAAATTGATTCGAGGATTATAACTAGGCCTTAATGAAAAGGTAAATTTTGAGGAAGTATATTTTGGGTACGATAATCATAACGCTTTTACAGAGAGCGGACACTTAGATTAGTTAGATTTTCCTTTTTGCTCAGGTGGGAGGATAGAATAGTAAAAATGTGTTGTAGGTTAATGAGGTAGGATTTAGGATGTCCCGCTGGTGTGACTTATGTCACTATATCTCGATGACCGACAACGCAAGGGAGTAGTGTAACGGGAGAGTTCCTTGTCTAGATTTCACTTTGTGATACGTCCCACGCATGAAACCATGCAAATGTCAAAAGTTGAGGGAGGCCTTGGGCACTAGGGATATACTTAGGAGTGTACTCGTTTCGCGTAGGTGGGGCAACGCCTAGATCGTAGGATTATTAGAATCTTAAGTCAATAAGGTTAGAGGCGCCGATGTAAGGAGATAGTTATGAGTTAACCCCAAGAAGACTGGTTGGTTAATCTTGAGAAGAATGGGATTTCGTGGCTTGGGAGGACCCATGTGTGAGTATTACACCAAGGAAAGGAGAACCTTATTTAAACAGAGTGTTACGTGTCGAATGTTCACAATGGATGTGAAGATGTGCATGGGTTAAAAAGATGTATGGGCACCTTAGTAAGTTGGTTTATATACTGCCTGAAATAGGAGGGGCATAGCATATAAAGTTGAAGTTTATGCCGTGAGGCAGTCACGAATGGATTTGGAGTGTGTTTGATGGAATGTCGTAAGAGGTACGCGATATTCCAAATGTATAAGTGGCAATAAGAGGTAACGTGCCCAAGATAACCGACGAGACTATTAGAAGTAGTCAAATCTTAGTAGAGTTTCCTCTTTAAAGGAAATTAGTTGTCCTTCTATGGACGAGCGAACACTTGTTAGCAAGGGTATCAACTTTGCGAGATGTTAGAGCGGTAGTTGTAGACTCGTTTCTCTTATTGGCAGCAAGAGAAGCCATCAGAGTAACGCGCCGTTGTTGTGAGATAATGGGTACAAATTTAGATGAGCTTGTGGTGAAGCTAGTACATTTGAGTACACCTTGAGGTAGGTGGAATATGGTAAGGGACCATCGTGTTAGCGCCTTTTTGATTTTGGAGGTACTAAGAGGTAGTGGAATTTATGGTCCTAGGTTGCTGGTGTAGGTTATATTTGAATTTCGAGGACGGAATTCCATTGTAAGGGGTGAAGTACATAACAACCCGTACGTTTGAGGATAATTAAATTCCATAAATGAGAAAATTGAGGAATTTCTCGGAATAGTAATTTTTGGGATTTTCAAGGATTAGATGATTGTCGATGGGTGTTTTATTTACTTTTGGGACTAAGTAAAAAGAAGTGGAGTATTTTCATAACATGTCACAGCTGGGTAAAGCGACAGAGGATAATGTTTTAATGGGAAAACCCGCAGTGAGATGCAATGGGTTAAATCACTGACTTGCGATCAAGTTCCTCGGATGGAAATTTTGACTGCACAGTGAGTCTTGAAATGGCCAAGATAGTCAGAATAGAGTGTTCGATGGTCGAAATTGAGTTTCAGGAATTTTTATAGTTAAATGGAACTCGTAATTGAGTAAACGAGTTATTTTTGGGTTCTAAAGGGATAACCCCTTATTTCTCCCTACATAAGGAGGGAGAGGGGGAGAGAAGATAAAGAAAAGAGAGAAAAGAAAGAGGAGAAGAGAGAGGGGAAGAAAAGAGGAGGAAAAGGGGAAACTCCGACCAAACTCCGTGGGATTCGGTTCAAGGTCGTCAGATTTTATGCACGAGGCAAGTGTTTACTTGATTTGTTTAATTTTTAGCATAAATCTCATATCATAGTTGGTAATAAAAAAACCTAAAGATTTTGTGTTGGGTTTCGTGGGTTAAACGAGTTTTTCTCGGAAGTTTAACGGTTGAAAACCGCAAAATGTCAAATTGGAGTAATTTAGAATTAATTCAAAATTAATGGTTGATTATTGGTTCTAGGATGATTATAACCTATTTACTTTGTGTATATATAGTTAGGTGTAGTTATATGTTGCTGGTAGAAGAGATAAAAAGCTTGGTGGTGTATTAATGGAGGTTTGAGATTTTTGGAGATGGTGATGAATAGTGACTTGCGTCTTTCTAAATCGAATCGGCCTTGATACAAATCGATTAGGCTCTTGGTTAAAACATAAAAATTGTAGATCATTTTGATTTGGTCATGTGGGCATTGATCGCGTATTTTTTGTGATTTTTTTTTATTTATAGTGATTTTTCTACGAAAAGCTATCCGAGATCGAAATCGTTAGTTAGAAATTAAGGATAGAACTTATTAGTGATAAATATTAGGGGTTCTCAAAAGGAGTTTTAGGACCTATAAAGAACTTAAGGAGATATGAAAACTTTGGAGTTTGTAGGAATAAATCCAAGTTATGATTTAAATGGAGATTGGATTGAGTTTTGGGTAATTTGGAGATTGAAAAATCGCCCAAATAGTGCCCCTCGAACAGACCGAATCGATTTGGGTCTAGGACTAATCGATTCGCCTAAGGGGATCTGTAAGGTTGCCTTGGGACGAATCGATTCGGATTTTAACCGAATCGATTCGCCATTAAGGACCTGCTTGCAGAACACTTTTCGAATCGATTTGGATTGGGGCGGAATCGATTCGCCCACCGGAAACGATTCACAATTGGGGCGAATCAATTCGCTTTGGTCAGATTTGCCAGTTTTCTCCGATTAAGAGTATGGGGAGTTAAATTACAATTTGGGGTCTTATATGGGGGATCCTAGTTATGATATCGGGACTCCTAACTAATTGTTTTGACGGTTAGTAAACCTTTAAATGAAATAGAAGGCCTTGGATTGGTGTAGGGCATAATCCGGGGAATGAACATAGTTAACGTTTCGAACAAACAAAATTTGAGAGAGAGAGTTCAACTACCATCGATCCTAGGTATTTATGTAATTGAATGTATGTGAGTTGAATACATCTTGGTGAATCCTAGGAAGTGATTTCTAGGGATTTATATCTTTTGGGATTAGATGTGTGTAAAGCCTTACACGCAAATGACATACAAGTTAATTATCAAGTGAGGGAATGCTTTGGGTATAGTATCATGAGTTTGTGAATGCATGAATATGATTCTTTGAGAGAATCTTTAGGATTGATGGTCATCGCTATGTGTGATTGGAAATTATGGCCATATATATATATATATTACGTGATTAAAGTATATATATGATATGATATAAATGCATATGTATCTGTATGTGATTGGTATATGGGTGTTTAGAGGCTGGTTTCCACGGACTTCCCCTTTGAGTACAGTGTTGGAACAACCAGATTATATATATGCTCTAGTGCGATCCAGGGAGGTTGAGCGATGTGAGTGAATCCCCTGGCTCGAGGAGCAGGGTGAGTATAGTCCCCAGGTCATTATTGTCCCGCCTTCGAGTGCGATTTCTGTGATTCCACTTGTAGGGGGAACATGACAGCCTCCACCATTGTCTATATGTTTACCATGACCATTGAGTAAGTCTTGCTTGGTACCGTGGTATAGTGAGTAAACCCGGTTTTTTTGGATCGGCACTATGAGACCGCATCCTCGAGTTGTAGCTCGTTTGGATGGTTATTATGCTTGTGTGTATGGTATATTACTTGTGCATGAGAACAATGTAATATATATATATATATATATATATATATATATATATATATATATATATATATATATATATATATATATATATATATCTATGAAAGTAAAGAGATTCTCAGTTCGGGAGATAGATCCGGATGTGTATTATAAAAGGTGAATATAGAGATTCTCAGTTCGGGAGATAGATCCGAATGTGTTTTAAAAGAATGAATACAAAGTAAACCTCAGTCCGGGAGATAGATCCGGATGTATATTAGAGTAAGTATGTTACGTATATAATTATATAGTATGTATATACATTGTGTACTGAGGGTCTAATGGATCTCGACGATCGACCTTGCCACGTAGTAGTGTATAGGAGGTTCCTTTTTTGAATTTCACTCTGTGAGATACCCCACGCACGGACATGGCATAGTGTTGAGACTGGGGAGAAGTTTAACCTTTAGTACTCGGAATAACTATGGCGGTTAGAAGATGGGTGATGGATTAGTTAGGCAATGTAGCTTGACTATGATGTTTATAGGGATGCGCTAGGTGTGCACTATTAGAAGAGAGGTGAGGGGTATCTCATGGGAGTGGGATACAAAATTTAAATATGATATAAAACATATTTTTAAAAATAAAGCATTTATGGACTTGCATAATATTTTTCACATCTCGGGCTCTGACCCATTTCTATATTTTCCTCTCTTGCTATATATATATATATATATATATATATATATATATATTATATTGGTGCCTAGACACAGGGACGCCTGGCTGACACTTCTTTCTAGTCAGACGTCTGCTGCAGCAGCTGTGGATGCATGCAAGTGTACCGAAGATGCTTCTATTCTTGTACTATAGATAGGGGGTACTGTATAAATTTTCGAGCCAATGGCCCCATTTGCATTTATTTATTCTTTTTCACATTTTTATGCGGATTCGATTTGGTTGTATGATATTTGAACCGAGTGTTCGGTTATTCTATTTCATTTCAATTTCATTTGTATAAACTGTGTGGATGTTTTAATTTAGTAGTTGTTTAAAAAGAGTAGTTAAGTAAAAATTTTGACGCCAGCCTAATAGGTTATTAGTAATCAAATTGGTTTTCGACAGTGATGCTAAGAATGATCCAAAACATATACACTCATATTAGGATTCTTTTAAGGGAGACTTCATTCATGTAAAAGATCACAATCAAGGAGGAATATCTAGGAGAGTATTTTACAAGTTTTGCACCTTAAATTCAAGAGCTTTTTCGATTTTTCTTCAAGATTCGATTTCTTCTTGCATCTTCAAGTTCTTTAATCTCGGTAACCTTTATTCCAACACTTTGATTATTATTTCATTATGTTTTCATGCATGTTAAGGTGTTTTTACGTAGAGAATTATAATACCATGTCCGACTAGATTTTTAAGGGTTAGGATGCATGAACCCACTCCGATGGTGTTTGCATGACTATAAAATTAGTACTCTAAAATAAATAAATGATTGAATCATATTGATTGGTTGTCACAACCGTCGTAGGGATTTTTAACTCGTTTGTCCTATGTAATCAGAGTGTTTAAGAGTGCAACGTGCGTGTTTGCTATTCCAACACCGCTTCATTTTTATTCTTGATTATGTATGATGTGGACTTGTACCATCATATATGTAATGTTTGAGATTAATAAAGACTGGGTTTATTCAATTATCTAATTTATGACTTATTTTATATCTGTTAAAACACACTAGGGTTTGGGGGATTGTATTGCAAGATATTTTCTCATTCATTTTACCTAGTTCTTAATTAATTTAGTCTTGCATGCATAGTATAATTTTTAGTTCAACTGATTTGCATTTAGTTGTTAGATAATTTTCAAATCAATATCATTTTTCTTTCTTTTCTTTTAGATTCAACCATAGGATTAGTCTTCCTACCCTTTGTCGTCACGAGCGATCGTTTAATTCCCGAAAGATTTGACCTGACTTACAAGGATTTTTACTTGAACAATCGGTTTACACTTGAACCGTAATTAGTACGCACTAGAGACACGTTTGTAGTCGCGTCAAGTTTTTGGCGCCGTTGTCGGAGAATTAGGTAGACTTTTAGGTTAGTTTGATTTAATCATATATTTAACTCTAATTCTTAAAAAAGCCAAATAAATCATAAACTCAAAAATTCAAAAAAAAATCAAAAATCAAAAAATTCAGAAAAACTATGAGTCTCAAAAACACCCCACAGGATAGTGTCACAAACAAATTACCTTTAGATATAAGTCTTTAAAATTTTGAGAAAGAATTAAGCCCACTGGAGGAGGACCTCGCTTTTGAAGTCCACTCGTTTTTTTACTTATTTAGTAACCTAGATGAGAGCGACTAGACTGATAAGATGGATAAATTCATTTTTTATGAATGTGCACCTGAGCCTTTCGAAAGTATGCTGAAATGTGAGGTTTTATCTATAAGTGACGATGAATCACTTGAGATTTAATATATTTCATCACCATTTTCGTTCTCCGTCATTGAAACATTACAAGTACCGCTAAATTCCTATTAGTCGGTTGAAATTTTTAAACCTTTTACCAACGAGGAATCTTTACCTGAATTATTTTTGAAGATGGATTCTTTCTTTATGTGTGCCCTACTTCCCATACTACTTGAAAAATCTTTGGGAGGTTAATATATTTTCTTTGGATCCCAATTTTACTTTTTCACCCATAATCAAAATCCCCATCATCCCTTTAAAAATTTTAATTGGTGATGGTCCATTCTTTTCGACTTACACATGCCTTCCTTTGTTTTAATGGAATTCCTATTTTTTGGGAGGCATACATGAAAATGACGGTACAACGAGTATACCTTAAACTCAAATTTTATTTTGGGTGGTTCCTTAAATTTTTCGATTTCTAGTGTATAACTTTATAGAAGTTAAAATCGTAGGTTATACATAATTAGTTTTTTTCCTACTTCTTTTCCATTTTTTATTATAGTTTAGAGTAATTAGTTAAAGTTTTTGTTATTCTTTTTGCTATGCTTGGTTCTAACATGTTTTATAGATTCAATGGACTCGTACTTATCGGGGATCGCTCCATTTGGGTAATATCTTTCTTTCCTCTCTTTATGTTGTGTTCTTGCTTCGCATTAAGGACAATGCAGCATTTAAGTTAGGGGGTATGGGATATTGTTCCCGTATATTGTTTAGTTTCATTAATTTAATCCCATATTCGTTCCAAGTGTAATTTCTTAGAAAATTTCAAAAAATATTGAAAAATTTTAAAAAAGCCAAAAATATTTTTCTTCAAAATAAATAAAAATTGGAATTTGATTTTTTCAAAAATGTCACATTTTTTTAAGTCTCGAATTGAAAATTTTCAAATGCACTAAGCCAAAATTGACCATAGGTTGAGTTGAGCTAAAATTGACGACTTTACGAATAAGTGTGGAGACTAATTAACCCAATGAGATTTTGAGCCTATCATTCTTATGAGTTATTAAATCAATCGGAGTTAAAATTAACTAAAAGTTTATTTTAGCAATTTAATAAGTCGTTGAAAATCTCAATTCTTTTATTTTGATCGGTTACGGAAAATGTGTGTGATGTTGCCTCGAAAAGCATGCTAAAATTATCTCTAAACTAAACGATTCTCGAGACGCATATGGTAAAGTAATGAGTAATTCAGACAAGGAAGTTAGGCCCTCGTTTGTTTACCCAAAAATATTAGCCATAAAAGTTGTGAAATTTTTTCCCTTTCGCTGACCCAATTGAGCCTAATAAAAATTTTCTTTTCATTTGGTAACCTGAAAAACCCAATTAGTCAAGGAGTTGTGAAAATTAGATATTTCATCAATAAAGTCCCAAAGAGGCAATAAAAAGGGGCAAGAAAAAATAATAGAATAAAGCTCAACAAAAAAATAGCAATAAAATAAAAATACGAAGAAAAAAGAGAAAAAGAAGAGAAAATTGAGCAGTATCCCAAAAAAGCACTAACGAACATCATAAGCAAAAAATTTCGACTCCAAAATTCCTAGCCATTCCCAATTTTTACCTAATACACCTTATAACCTGAGAAAGTCCTAACCGCGTCCGAATTGAGAAATTAATTATCGAGTGGAGAGCTAAGACACAAAAAAATAATAAGAGAGATTAATTTGTATGAATAAGAGACGATGTTTCCCGTTTTCCAATGATCGTATTCCAATGATGAGATCTTATCACCTAAATAATTTTTGTCTTTCATATTTGTGTGCGTGACCTTATGTCCAATGCATTTACTCTTATAAATCACACATACCAAGAGAAATAGCCACAATTCAAATGATTCGTTTATGAGAGCATCCCGTGAGATTCCGAAATCAAAGTCAATTTTTGAAAAGTAACGTAATGATGAATCAGTAGAAATTGGCATGTTGATTTCAGCTCCGCACACCCACACTATGAGAAGAGACTTATGAATATGAATTTCTGGTGACCATTTTTGTGGCATTTAAATTGAACAATTTTTAAGTATTTTTCTTTTTCTTTGAGTCGAAAAAGAATTTTATGGGTATATTCACTGCAAACCCTCACGAGACACAACTCGTCCTACTAGGGTAACCTAGTGGTTAAACGGCTTGTTGCATGCGCTAAATGCAATTATTATCCCATGAAAAAGGTATTCTATCCTAATACAGTTTTCGAAGATTCCTTAACTCACATTCTCTTATACTTTTACATTGCTCGGGACGCACAAAGTTCTCAGTGAGGGGGATTTGATTAGGCATAAATTCTTCATATTTATCCCCTTAATTTTGGTATTTTTATGATCCCGTGCATTATAATTGATATGGATTTGTCTCATATTTAGGATACTAACCCATTTTTCCAAGTATTTTGTGTTTTGTTTATTTCTCTTGTATTTTACGGGTATTCTGTGCAAGTAGATGGAAGAGAGAACTCAAAATAGTGGAAGAATCCAAGAAGACAATTGTCCCTTTGGATTCGTTGATCCAATAGACTTGTTGCTAGCCTTGACGGCCCTAACTGAACCCACCGTCACTTAATAGAAATTCTATTGATCTCGATCATTAATCTGGGTCCCCTACTTGGTATCCCTTCCCTTGATGCCTCTCTAGCACTAAAAATCCAATCTTACTCCTCCGATAGATTTTCTAACTCCCTTAGCTCCTATCTCTGCAGAGCTTTGATTCTAATGTAAACATACAACCTTGATGACAATGACATTATTCAACGTATCTAGATATTCTATCACATTTGTACATTCTACCCACATGTCTAATAACAACTTGCAACCCTACTTGATTCTCCGTATCCCTCTCATCGGTTAATAAGTTTACGAATTTCATCAACTTTCCTTACCATTCGGCCACTGTTAGAACCTTTTGGAAAGATTACTGAAATTCCCCTTATCTCTCAATTAAACCTCTAGTGAGAGGATTCATGATAATTCGCACCCCAAATTCCTCATTATTCGTGGTATCTCCCAATGAATGTGGTGATGGTATCCCATCACTCCCTACTGCTTCTAAGAATAAACTTATTTGCCCAAAATTTTGACTTGATTGTCACTACACTCCCCCACATGTGATCTCAATTGGATGTTCTCTTACCCATTGGTAAATCCCTCTTCTGCACCTTACTCGCATTCTAGAGGATTGTTCTTTAGAAATAAAATCTTCTTCGACCCTTACCCCTCGTCGTCTACACTTGGAATTTTAACTTTGCACCATCAACCTTCACGATGGTTCTTAGGCAAACTACTTTTTCCCAGCGGTTAATCCAAATTCAATTGTTCGAATAATTATCATGGTGACTCCTATTACGTTACTATTTACAGAATACTATGTGGTTCTTATTGAGCCTCCCTCCTGCAAATCCTTCTACTCCCCATGTTTGTCATTCAAAAATGTTCGATCTGTCATGCTCAATCGAAATCATATAAGAATCCCATTAACTAAACATTATAGTAGGAGAATGTGAGTCGCATATGTAAAGGAATACAAAAAACCTATAATAAGGCTCTATATCAAAGAACGCTATGCTGAAATGTGAAAAGCCGCACATATCCTAAAGAAATTAGAACTTGATGCTCTAATACCATATGTGACACCCCGCCTAATAAAATATCGGGTGATCAGTCCTATACAAAATTAAACAGGAATATCATCTGGTTCATTCTTAGCATCACTGTCGAATTTTTTTTTAAACCTACTAACCACCTGTAAGACCCCGCTTAAAATAATAACGGGTGGCCAGCCCTATACTATATTAAATCAGGAATTCCAGATGGTCCAGTCTCAACATCAACAGTCGGTACTATAATATAGGACTAACTACCCGATATCGTATAAGCGAGATGTTATAAAAATTTAAAACTTGCAACATACACAACCCAACACTATAAAACTATCAATGAATAGGAGAGATGCAGGGAAGAACTATAATAAATAAAATGCTAGAAATAAAATGAACCAATTAAATACAACCGAATGTACTACAAAAAGTAGATCCGAATAAGCTGTCGGATCACAGCAAATACAATAACTGAAATGGAATGAATATAAATATCTATATAAATATCCCTTGGGTACAAACCCGATATACAACATGAATCCTACCTAGAATTTTACAGAAGTAGGAAGCGGCTACATGAAACATCCCGCAACAGTCCGCACCTGTCACGGCTCCCGAGACTCTGGATAGAAGGTCATCCGGCATCCATGCGGTAGGATACCTGTGGAAATATATATATGTATATACAAGAAGGAGGGAGAAGAGTAAACGGGTCAGAGCCCCGAATGTGTAAAATATTTAGCAAGTGTGTTAACCGTGCATAATAAATACCGGTGTACTTAATTTCATAAATAAGTGAGACCGCACTCTCGTGGAACCCCAACTCACCTTTCATCTAAAGGCGCGCACCTATTCGCGTCCTCAAATTTTAGTTAAATTACCCCCATTGATTTTAGGACAACCTAACTTATCAGGCCTAGCCTATATCCACGAGAGCTACCTTCCCGTCATAATCTAAGGATCCACCCATTTCGAATCCTAATAGATTATGATTACAACAATTATGCCATAATAGGCTTTACGGGTTCCGATATAATTTAACCAATTATAATCCTTATAAAGTACCCCTATATATATATGGGTAGAGCCCTATTATTTAATTTAGAATAAATATGCATACAAGATTGTTATTGACAAAACTTCCCTCCAATTACAACGCTGCGCTGCGTTTCGTGCGTGGGGTGTCTCGCAAAGCGAAATCCAAACAAGGAACCGCCCCGTTACACTACTCTTTGACTATGTCGATCATAGAGATCCATAATGCCGCGCATACCCTATACTATTACTACTAACTATAACTCCTAAAGAAAGAAAGAAAGAAAAGAAAGGAAAGAAAACAAGTAAGATAAAAGAAAAGAACCTCCAATACTATCCTTGGGATGATGTAACCGAAATAATACCTTATGTGCGATACATCAACCCCCATCAATCTAGTACGTACACCATAGTCATCTAAGATGTAATTCATAAAAGTCCATATACTTTCATCTATAGGATATATATATATATATATATATATAAATATATATATATAGGTATTTATTTCTAACCGTATATATATATCATCATCAATCCAATAGCCAAGTGTACATACGACATATGATGTACAAGGCCATGCACATAATATATCTGTCTATATATATCGCAGATAAACTGCATCAGTGCTATCATCTTCCCAGTGCCCGGCTCACGTAGCAATACTGGGGCCACCGTTGTGGGACTAAACGACACCCATCTCGTGGTAAACACACGCACACGACGTCCCGGGAAGCGGTCATAGTTCCAACCGGCAATGAGACGAAACATACCCACCACGTCTCATCCCAAAAATATATATCTATATGTATAATAATCACAAGGGACGACTATGACCTGGGGAATATCCACACCCTGCATTATAAGCCAAGATGCTCACCCTCTACGCGCGCAACTTCCCAATGATAGCATAAGCGGGGTATGCTTAACCAAATAAGTATATATATCATTCACATGCATAATATATATAATCCATATGATCCGATCTTGTGATAAAATAATAAACCATCATATACGGTTTAAATATCCATACCATGTATGTTCATAACATAAATATATCCATACATTTATATACCTACGGATATATATCAACACATATACACATATCCTTATATCTATATATGATAAACTAATTCTCGTTCATATGCGTAAGATATATATATATATATATATATATATATATATATATATATATATATATATATATATATATACCTGGCTATAAGTGTACATAGTCCTCAATATACAAGCCGTCACCATAATTCTTTTAATTTACCTCTATACGTGAATATAATCCCATACTTGAAACATATTCGATCATTTTCCTATGATGAATAGTCTCCCAAACCATATGTATATATCTATACCTATATATATTCAACATTAGGGCTATCACCCAAGAGTTTGCGTAGGAATCCTTCATTCCACATTTCATCCATATCTCCGAATACATTAAAGAATCTAATAATCATTTTGACTATCGGTATACATATAACTAATAGTCTATAAGCCTAAAGCTCATTCTTTCAATCATCAAATAATCTCATTTCCCTCGATTTCGATTATGGTTCGGTCACTTTGTGAATACCCTAATCTAAGATCTCTCTAAGAGTTCTTAGCCTCACATCACCTCTATACTTACTTTTAATCTACAATTAGGATTCCCAATTCCAAAGGGTTTCCCCAAAATCTCTATACATAACTCCAAATACATACATGGATACATTTCTCCCAAATTACCCTAAGGAGTCCCCAAAATTCTAATGTGTGAGAAACCCCTTGTGTGTCTTCAAGAACATATCTCTTTCATCATAAGAGAAGGCTTCCAAATCAATAAACCCAACCAAAAAGGGTTTGAATTCACTATGGATAAAATACCTCAAAATGCCCTGTTTCCGAATCGATTCGGCCCTATTCCGAATCGATTCGGACTAGCGAATCGATTCGGCCTCCCAGGCGAATCGATTCGGGTCCAAAGACCTGGGCTTCTGCAATAGGCCGAATCGATTCGGCTTGGGGTCCGAATCGATTCGGTCAATGCAGACCTGCCAATTTTACCAAACCGAATCGATTCGCTAGAGGGGGCGAATCGATTCGGACCTGCAATTTTTGAAGGTTTCATCTGCATCTTCAAAACCCACGAGTTTTAAACCCTTAATTTCTCATTCTAACCCCCCAAACCTTCATCAAATCATGATTTTAAGCCCATTAATCAACCCAAAGTTGATCCCAATCATTTCTACGTCATTAATTCCATATTTAACCATTGATTTCAAGATTTAAACCTAAAATCTAGGTTTTGACATTAATACCCAAAAACCATTTCTTTACCCCACAATTTATGAAATGAAATACACAAATAGCTATTTAGCAAGATTAAACACTTGCCTCAGATTTGTAGAGGTTGGATCGTCCTCGATGTCGCGGTAGGGCCGGAAATCCCAAGCTTTTTCTTCCTCTCTCTCTTCTTTCCTTCTTCTTTCTCTTCTTTCTCCCTCTAGGGCTTTTCTCTCTTTCTCTCAAATGAGAAATGGCTTCATCCGTAAGCCTCCGCCCCTTTTAAAACAAAATACCAGTTTTAAATGTTAATACACACTTTAAATGACTCGTTGACTCCAATTTAAGTCAAAACAACTTAAAAACATTCCGGAGCCGAAATAAGACCCAATGACAGTCATTTTGACTATCTCGACCCTTCCGGGATCGATGGTACCCTCAAAAATATCATCCGGAATACTTTGAAACGTCCTCTATTTTTGGACTTAAATTCCCAAAATTTAAAATTCTCCAATTTCATTAAATTTAATTTTCCCAAAATTAGATTTCTCCGTCTCAAAAGTCTTGGGGTGTTACACCACCTAGTATACAAAAGACATGGTGCCAATTTTTATATTTTTATTTAACATCCCAACAACAACATGCGAAATAATATATGACTAACCATCATGCAATCACTGAATCAAGTAATACTAAAACAGAATAGATGTAAACCTTAAGAGGAATAACAAAAATAAACCATAAGAGGAATAACTAAATACATCATCTAACTGAAAGAAAATGGAACAACTAGGGTGATATGCCCAAATAAAATACGGATTGCATCATACTCTAGGAATGAAATGACTGAAGAGGCTAAGTCAAAGTCTTGCAACATCCACATGTGAGACAACTACGTAAACCTAGAATAGAACAATTTTGGCGTCCTTGTGGCTGGACACCTAAAAGGTTTTGAAAATATTTTATAGCAAGGGTTAGAACCCAAAATATTTTGGAAATATTTAGCAAGTGAATTTAAATTCGGGAAATTAAAATGCAAGTATGTTCTTCATATTTAAGTTAGTGACGTACACTCTCTTGAGGACACCTCACCCCTCCACTAATGTGCGCACCAAACGTACTATACATGACCCACCTAGCTAACCACCCCGCAACTAGTCTTGTCACATATAATCCACAACTTCCCCACTACACAAACCCGATTGAGTTTAGTATACATTTTAGATGTTATTAATCACACTAACTTATTTATTTCAATTTTCATTTGATACCATATGACTGTTTCACAAGTTGTATAATTAATACAATTCTCACCCATTATTATCCCGTATATAATTATACCATATATACGTACTCATCCTACAATATTCACACATACATGTCGTAAATATATACTATCCATCGAGTAGGCACTCATCGGGTGTTCTCCAGATGCTATCATAATCGGGTATTGTCATCTACCCGAAACGCTGATACAGTTAGCTCCCTCATTTCAGAAAAATAAACAAACGTTGTAGAGGCGGCCATAGTTTCCCACGGTAGTGAGATCGAATCAGACACCATTTGTCGCACTCCTGAATCGAATGCTATGACATGGGGACTATACTCACCCTGTATTCACTAGCGAGGGGATTCACCCACAACGCACAACCTCCCCTGATACCACTAGAATCGGTATGCTTTACTATAAATATTACTCGCGCAAATATTTATAAATTATATATATATACATATATATATATATATATATATATATATATATATATACACTACACATCACCGTATATATAAACAGATATCCAGTCTACCGGTCTACTATGCCCATACACAAGCCTAAAACATGCAAGTTTATGGTCCGACTTCATTTCAATCAATTATATGCTAAATAATTTTCATTACCTTAGTGTTAACCTACCAATTATACCCGGACTCTCTCTCTCGACCCAAAATTCAATATTTCTAATCTATCATTCAATTTCATTCAATTAAGCCTACCCACTTAATTAACAAGGTTTCAAATCACTCAATCATGAACCTTCATTCATTAAATTAATCAATCCTCTAATTAATTCAAGGGTAAACATTAACAAATTTAAAACCCTACATCATAACCAAAATTGCAGAATCAACTAATGCAGAAACTATGTATCTCAAACACATAACAATTCTGAATCAAGGGAAGGAGAAAATCTGGAAGGCTTAACAGGTCATTTAAACGACTAGCTATGTTGTTCGAATGACAATGGCTCTCATTTGAACGAGATACCAGGTCGTTCGAATGACCCTAATATCATCTTCATCCCTAATCTGTCCAGTAAAACCCAATCCTCCATTGACATGTTTAAAACCTCCATTTTGTATAGATCTTCATCAAAAGTTCCTAAGATTCATTCCAATTCCATTTTTTTATTATATTCAATATAACCCCATCAATTACACCAATTAAGGCATCAAATTCGTTAAATTTTAACACCTCTACAAATTTATAACCCCAAATCAAAGAAATTCCCAATTTCTCATGAACATAAGCACGAACATGTTTAAACCACTTGCCTTAATTTGTATAATCAAAGCCTTTGGATTAAGATGTTGGATTGAAACCAAGGATCTCCTTTTGTTCTTGAGGCAATCTCCCCAAATCCCCAAATTCTCTTCTAATGGCTCTCCTCTTAAGCTCGCCACAATTTTAGTCTTCTAAAATGACTTTAAGTTGCCTTACCCTTACACAATTAGGGTTAAAAAACTCCAATCCCATTTTGGGGCCTATGGGCGTCCTAAAAAGGGCCCAAACACATTTTTTTTAGAGATCAATTATGTCTAATTAAGTCCTGAAACCCAATATATACATATATATATATATATATGGCCCCTCATTTTGAACTATTTTGACCCTACCGAACTCACCCGTGCACTCAAAATCGACATCCGGATTAATTTATAACATCTTCCAAATTTAAGACCTCAAAAGGCGACATAAAATAGTCCAAAATATTCAATCCTCAATTCGCCAAATTAATAAATTCCGCAAATTTAAAAATTCTCAAATCATGAATTTAATTCCTCCAAATAAAATAAATTATTTTTCTCCTAATATTTTATTTAATTAAAGTTCCTTGAATTTACGGGGTGTTTCACACTTCCCCCCTTACAACGGAATTTCGTCCTCGAAATTCGGATAAGCCTAGTACTCGCAGGATTAATTAACGTCATAATCCTCTTTTCTTAGCCATGCTACATAGTCCTTAAATGATCGTACATAACCATAGCAACCATACACTCTATACCCATGCTTATCAGCACGAAATAATAACCCGACTTTTACTAGCCTCTAAACCGTAATATAACTTTAATCTCATAGTCATAACATCCCAATTACCCTTTTCTCGGCATAAAAGTATACATATCCACTCTTATACTGAAAATGAAAATATACTCTATCATGCCCTTACTATCACTAGTTTCCTTGCATGAAAATAAATCCCTAACTCTATCACCCCGCTTGATAATAAGTTCAACCACCCTGAATCACATTAGAAAAGTCCCTACTCCATGATATTTCAATTAACAATTTATACATTAATATGCAACACATTTAACATACATAATTGTAAATATGCGCTAGATCCAATCTCAAGTGAAACTTAGCAACGATAATTCATACCCCGTTGTCACGAACATTCAATCTGACCATAACTATCCACTGTAGCTACACTATTGAAACTTGGAAATCATCAACGCTACTCCCATAATTCTCAAAAGTAGAAATATATGTTATAATGCAACCTTCCTCTTAGTGTACTTTCCACTCTCTTCTGGTTAATACTAATGAACCACGTTATCCCACGATACTTATATATATATATATATATATATATATATATATATATATATAATATGGCTATTATAGCCAACACATCCACTAATATCCATCTCAATCGCAAATCCTAGTGGTAATAAACCATAAGTTGTGATACACTCACTGTTACTCCAAACACACCCACACTCAACGTTTCATAATTTGAGGGACAACTTATTCCCCTTTATTCGGAATATACTCGAAATCATTGCCCTAGAATTTGTCCCCAAAGCTACTAGGCATCTAACTAGGAGCGACTCTGGCTCCACACAGGGTGCCCATACTCCCTATTTTTTAGGCATAATGGCACAAACCTCCGATCATCACTTACGTAACCATATTAATCTCAATTTCGGCCCCCGCATTCTCAATGTGGTTATAACCCCAAAATACTTTTGATGACCTTACTCATCACTATTAAATTCCTCCCAATAGTACCTCACGTATCAACTTGTAGCGCAAGGCTTCACAGTGTTTATTTCTCAACACTTTTTGGCTCCACTAGCCTTATCTCTTAGTGGCTCTCTGCTCAACGTATTTTCTCCACACATTCATTAATTATCATTAAATCTGATGACCTAGAATCTAATGACGTCTTCATACTTTTGACATTTTATTAAGGCTTATGCGTATAACAGTTCCCAGCAAAACCCAAAAGAACTTTTCCTAATGAAATATTCCTCAGCATTGTTAGTCCTTAATTTCCACAGAACCCAAAGCATATCCTCGGGACTCTCAAACCTTGCCCCAATACTCACAAGTCTATCATGGACTCCCGCATCTCTAAAGGAGTCATATACTACAACACTTGTACTATCACTAAGCCATCATCGCTAAATATTAATAACGAGCCACTACACTAAAACGGTCAAATTGGCAGCCTTGAAGTGGCCAGCCTTGTCATGGTCAATGATCGTGAAAAAAAAAATTCGTTTTTTTATCACGGTCAATGACCGTGATATTTACTGTTGTCACGATCTTGTCACGATCAATGACCTTCACAAACCTTATAAACTTGTCACGGTCAAGGACCGTGATATGTCAGTGACAATTCTGTTAGAAAAAAAACCCTTCCCTCTTCTTTTTTCCCACCGATTTCTATTCCCTCAATTTATCTCTCTCTAAGCGACTACACTCTCTGTCTCTACGACTTTGGTACATTTTCTCTCTCTATTTCTCTTCTAATTGTATATATATGTGTGTATATGTGCGTGTGTGTATATATATGTGTGTAAATATGCGCGTGTGTGTGTGGTGGATTGACGGGGCAGGGCTGGGGTGGGGAGGTGGTGTATATGTGTGTGTGTGTGTGTGTGTGTATGCGTGTGTGTGTGTGTGTGTGTGTATGTATGCGTGTGTTTGTGTGTGCATGTGTGTGTATGTGTGTGTGTGTGTGTGTGTGTGGTGGGAAGTGACAGTGGGGGGCAGGGCTGGGGGTAGGGGTGGGCAGGGGGTGGGTCTATGTGTGTGTGTGTGTGTATATGTGCGTATGTGTGTGCGTGTGGTGGGGGGAAGGGGTGGGTGGGTGGGGAGGGGGTTAGGGCAGGGAAAATGGGGCGAGGTGGTGTTTTTTAATTTTTTTTAATCAGATTTTGATTGGTTTATTAGACATTGCCCCTCCTATGCAAGTGGTGCCCCTTGTAAAAGAATTGATTGATTAAATATTGATTGGTTATTAATTTTTTTAGTAAATTAATAATTAGTGCCCCTTTCATATGCAAGTAGGATTGCCCCTCATTGTAAATTAGTAAATTAATAATTGTATACTTTAATTGTTAGTTTAATTGATGAAATGAATTAATTGAGTAGATGAATTAGAAGGAGTACGGGATACACATTTGTTATTGTTATTGCAGTTGGATTATAGTGGATCGATGTTCGGTTTGTTAATTTTAGAAGTGGCATGACCACTAGATTATTGTCCAAATGGGGGTGGGATTTTTTAATTTTTTTTAAAGTGCTTTGTATCACGAACATATATATATATATATATATATATATATATATATATATATATATATATATATAGTATGATAATTAAATGAAACATACTTTAAATTACATATAGTGCGCATAGATACTAGCCTTCTAGTTCTTATGCGTACGCATTCAATAGCCCTCTAGTTCTTATGCGTACGCATTCAATAGCCCTTAGACCCGTTCGAGAGTTATTACACCTGTAATGAGATCTCTCTAATTGTCCCGTTTGGACAGTTTGGGACTGCATAATTTCTGTATAATAAAATTCTTAGTGGCTTAAAGTTGTTACTTTTTGAGGAAGTTCTGCGGTCGTATCCTAATGTTCTCTGGGTACATACTAGATTGACAAGTGTGAGTGTTATTTCAATTGATCAATTGAAATAGCACTCATACTTGCCAATCTACGTCGTGTACTTGGAGAACTATGGGGATATGCTGCCGAATTTTTCTCAAATCATAATAATGTGCATGAGTTGTTAAGTATGTTACAGAAAAATGCGGTATTGAATGTGATAGGACCACTCACCCTTTAGAGGAGATGGAGGAAATAGGAATTTTTATTATAAATTGAATTTGAATTTGAAATTTAAAAATCGAATATAAATAAGACATAATTAAATAAAACATACTATAAATCTATGTTTTTGTTTATACTAATCCAAGACTATACGCTTCTTACCTTTAATAGGTGATTAGTTGTAGTAGCTGTGATGGGATATCCTAAATAAAAAGAGTGAGACAAATAGAATGGGGGATGTGTTTCGTAGAGGTGCTAATGAATTTCAGATATACGCAAAGAGATGTCATAATGATGAAGAATTTCTATTTCCATGTGCTAGGTGTAAGAATGGTAAGGTGTTTGATTGGAAAAACAGTTGAACGACATTTGTTAATGTGGGGTATACAAGATAATTATAGATTTTGGAGTTTTCACGTTGAATTGAAAGTTCCTTTTGTCCCCGAACAACCTTCATAACAACCTTCAACAAGTAGGATAGATGTAGAAGGGGAGGACATAGGTCATAATATGTTAGAGGATTTAGTTGATGATGCGTACAGAGTCTATGAAGCGGAGGAGAATGATGTCACTGATGATGTACAAGGTTTAGATGCTCGTGAAGATATCACGATAAACCTTGATGATGACTACCAAAGTTTAAAATTTAAGGCGACCCAATCGTTATACTCTGGTTGTGAGAAAGATCAAACAACTTTACATGCCATGGTTGGTTTGCACAATTTGAAGACGCAATATGATTTTTCTGGAAATAGCGTGACAGGAATTATGAATTGGGTGCAGGGCTTACTACCCAAGGAGAATACGCTTACAAATAGTTATCCTATGATGAGGAACCGTTTGAAAGGTTTGGTAATGAAGTATAAATCGATTCATGCTTGTGTGTATGACTGCATACTATACCGAAAGGAGTATGAAAATCTCGATCATTGTCTAGTATGCGATGAACCTATATATGTCAAATCTACCGGAAAGGAAGTCACAAGCTCAAAAGTGCCTCAAAAAGTGTTGAAATATTTTCCTGTTGGGTCTAAATTAAAGAGATTTTACACAGTACCATGGATAGTGGAGGCAATGACTTGGCACGCTGGGTAGAAGTAGGGGCAATCTCATGCGTCATCCTATTTGATTCTACAGCTTGGAGGAGGATGAATTATGAGTATCCTGATTTTGCTCGAGAACAGCGCAACATTCGTTTGGCTATATCAACAGATGGTTTCAATCCATTTGGAAATCTAAGCACCAATTAGAGTGTATGGCCAGTGATCATAGCCCCACTCAACCTCCCTCCTTCACAGTGTATGAGACCTGAATTTTCAATGTTGTCTTTGTTGATACCTAGGCCAAAGGCACCAAGTGATGACATCGACGTCAACCTAGCTCCTTTAGTAGAAAAATTAAATGAGTTGTGGGTAGAGGGTATGCAATAATTTGACTCTTTTAGAAAAGAAGAGTTTACGCTGAAAGCTATGTTGATGTGGGAAATTCATGATTTTCCATCTTATGGGACATTATCTGGTTGTGTAGTACATGGTTATTTGGGGTGTCCTATTTGTGGAGAGGAGACTGGATCTCTTCATCTCTCCGCTAGCTCAAAAAATGTATACAATCGCCATAGGAAGTTTTTATCCCCGGCTCATAGTTTCAGATTTGAGAAAGGTTCTAATTTTTTATCTGCTGGGGTTCAACATAGGCTATCGTCGAGAAAACTTTCAGGTTCAGAAATTGAAAGTAAATATTCTGATTGTGCCCCTAATATGCCAGGTAAGAATGCCAAATTTAAGAATATTAAGCATAAGAAGACCCCAACTGGGAATAAAACTGAGACAAGAAAGGCATGGTCTAGGAGGTCAATTTTATTTGACTTGCCTTATTGGAAGAATAACCCAGTGCGCCATGTATTGGATGATATGCATGTAGAGAAGAACATCGTTGAACATATTATGGGCACTTGTATTGGTGGGAGTCATTCGAAGGATGGAGAAAATGCAGGAAAAGACCTTAAATCATTGAAACTTAAGCCACAACTATGGTTGAAAGAAGATAGTAGGGGAAGGACAATAATTATGCCTAGTGCGTTTACTTTGGCGAGTGGGGAAAGGAAGGTTCTTTTAGACACAATATATAAGTTGATGGGTTCATCTAATTTTTTGTCCAACTTGCAAAGGATTATGAATTACGCTACTCATGATTTCATAAGTGTAAGTCCCACGATTGGCATGTGATCATGCAATTGGTTCCTCTATTGTTTAAGCATTGTTTCTCTAAGCACAGGGATTTGCGGATGGTTATTATGCAAATTAGTATTACCTTCTCACTTTTGTGTGAGAAGGTAGTCAATCGAGAACACATAGTGGTCGCAAAATTGGCGGTGGCCGAAGCGATTTGTGTGTTGGAGAAGTAATTTCCCCAGCATTCTTTGACATAAGTGTTCACTTGTTGGTACACCTATGAAACGAGGCACTTCTTTACGGTCCAGTTAGATATTGACGAAAGTTTTTAAAGATTACGTTAAGAACACGTGATACATTGGAGGATCAATTGCAGATGAATACATCACCGTGGAGTGATCAATCTATACTCGGGAATATATGCCTGACTCGACCAGCGTTGATGACACTGATGAGTTCATCGATGATGGTGGTCATGTGATGGGAAAATGAGTGAAATTAACGAGTTTGCAACATGGACAAGTAGTTTGTTATCTATTTGACACATATGAAGATGTCGAAGAATGCAAAAAGTAAGTTTAAATTATTTTTAGGTTTACATTATTTTAGATTATTTTATACATGATTAATTTTGTAATATGCAGAAAATATAAAGCCTATGAGAACAATAAAAGAGGAAAAATAATGGTACAATCAGACGGGTGATGCAACATCAAGGCTTGCTCGTCTAGCCACTGGACCCTTGTTCATGGCACAAGAGTACAAAAAGTATCGATTGAACGGTTACGTATTCGGCGCAAGGGTGTACAAGGAAATTATAAATGTACATAAGTCGGGCATTTCATGCAAGGCTCTTACTTTATTTCGAGCGAGCCAAGGATAAAAACCTCATTCAAGCTGAAATGACTTACTATGGTGCAATTCGAAATATATTTGAATTGGATTATATAAGGTTCAAAGAGGTTGTATTTTACTATTATTGGGTAAGAGTTGAGGATAAAAATGCTTGTAAAGTTGATCCTGGCACCAATTTGATCATGGTTGATTTGTCCAAGTTGAAGAGCAACAACCACGTGAGCAATGAGCCGTTTGTTTGTGCATTGCATAAGGTCATCCAAATGTTTTACTCGGAGTATATCAACAACAAGCCATGGTCAATTGTCCTACATGTGCCAAAGAGTCTAAATAGTAGTGTGGATGACTTGGCTGCTCCTATCGAATATCAATCCATTTTTTATGATAACCCGAATTTGAAATAATTTTTCAATTTGTAATAAATATTCCAATTTGTTCTTTATCAATACATTTTTAATGATTTTAATTTATTTTAACTTTATTATTTTCACTCTTGTGTAGTGTACCTGTGTGTGGGCTGTAGGGGTGGGGGTGGGGTTGTTTCAGATTTTTAGTAATTGTACATATTATGAGTTAGATGTTGTTGTTTTGGAATTCAGAATTGAGGTGTTAAACAATAATAATTCATTTGGATTTGTAGTAATTGTACATATTTTCATGTCTTCTTCTAATTCATTTGGATTTGTACTAATAACAAAATTTTTTAACATAAAATGTCACATTCAGGTATTAAGGCAAGGATGATCATGTTGATTATGATGATGTTGTCTGGGCTCGGTGGTAGCGGAGGCAAGGAGGGCTCCTCATCCCCTAGTATCCCTAAATATGGAAAATTGTGGATTGTCGTCGAGAACAATACGAGGATATTAGCGAGATCCCTCGAGCTAGTAAAGACGATCATCATCCCGGGGTACACTAGTTGGAGGGAGGTGCCAAATGAGCTCAAGTTAGCTATTTGGGCGGTACTACAAGTAATATATTTCAATTTCAATTTTAATTTCAATTTCAATTTATATTTATATATATATTTATATTTATTCGTAACTAACATTGTATTTGTTGGATACGATCAATTTAGCCTGGCCGCAGAACTACACGATTCCGTCTTGGAGCAGTTGAGGGAGCAACACAAGACGTGGAAGAAAAATTTGCAGGGATGGTACTTTGGGAAGACCCGAGACTCCATTATCCGAATGCGTGACTCCGTCCTAGCGAAGGAGCCAATCTCATTGGCACAATGGAAAAAGTTCATTAACAATGAGATCGAGGAGTGATAATTGGCATCTTGACAATCGAGGAGGGGAAATCGGGCGAAAAAGACAGATGTGCACTACTCCAGTCGGACGTCTTATGCTGAGGTGGAGAGTAGGATGATGGTAAGATTTTATTTTTCTATAATTATAAAAATATGTTATTCTGCATTATTTTACTTTGCGGGCCCGATACTAATTTTGCAATATTTTATTTTAGGGGACGGGGAGTGGCCCTGGGGGTAGCCCCATAGGATCAATGCTTATGTGGCAATTCAGACGAAGAAGGAGAAGGATAAGGAGGTGTCCCCAGTTGTTGCGTCCATGATTGTAAGTAATCCAACAGTTTACTTTTTGTTGATTACGTTATAATTTTTCTATTAACTTATTTGACTAATGAAGTGCCTTTTGTCATTTCAGCAAATCCTAAGGAAGTCCATGAGTCGCAGTCTGATGTCGACAAGGAATCTTTGACCACGGACGCACTCCGCCAAGTGTTTGGTGCTGATCGCAAGGGGAGGGCAAGGGGGTGAGCTCGCGGGTGGCCAAATCTAGGATCATCGGATTGGAGACAAGCAACACCGGCTTGGCTCGAATGGTGGACTCTCATGATGAGAAGATGTTCCATTTGGAGGTGACGGTCCAAGATATGTTCTCATTAATGAAGCGTTCGTTGGGCGAAAAGCGTAAGGGGAAAGGGAGTGATAAGGTGGTCGAGGAAGAAGTGCAGGAGGACGATGATGTGGAATATTTTTCTTCATCGCCGACACGTGCGGACTCTGATGATCCAGTCCCCTATTTGGCTCCCTTTGACCGACTTATGACGACACTTGGTTGTCCGAACGTGTTTATACAGGACATATTTGATGGCAAGCGGATAGGTAGGGGGTTGAGGGACCCGAATACAGTCCAGGGTATGCTAATTCATGGACGTGCCCTTTAAGACGTCGAGGCCAAGGTGCTCATCACGCATGTGATACTCGGGAAGGATAAGTCCCCATTTTGATTGTGCGAACAATGCGGCACAATGAAAATTCAATGGTGTATAAATTCATATAACTTGTGGCCTATCCACCTCCCCAAACTTACCCCAGACATGTAATGACATTATTTGAATTGTTTTAAGTTGTTACATTTAAATTATATTTGGATTATATCATGATGCATATTGTTTTGAATGTATATTTTCATTATCTCTATTTTATTTGGATATATGATTTTGAACAGGTACAACGTTGCTATAATAGGTACAAATATACTACTGGGCAGTGGCAGTGGCCATACTGCCCAACTAAGTTTTTTTCAATTTTTCCCACTATGACAAGTCCGTGACAAGTTTTCTTTATCACAGACTTGTCACGGTCAATGACCGTGAATTTTTTTTATTAAATGTCACGGATTTGTCATGGCTATTAACCGTGACTAAGCTTGTCACAGTCAATGATCGTGACATGACCGTAACAAGTCTAATGAACTTGTCACGGTCAATGACCGTGACAAGTTCGTGACAAAAAAAATTATCACCCCCATACTTGCACGGTCATTGACGTTGATAAGGTTCACTTGTCACGGTCAATGACCGTGACAAGTCGGCAGATTTGGTGTAGAGAGCTAAATCTCTCCACTTCACAACAACCCAACATACCTTGAATCTTATTACTACGAGTCCCCACGCATCGGGATCCAATATAACTAGACAACTGTACCCTCTGAAGTCTACTTCACAAGATATTGACACGGCTCAACCCTCTTTCAGGTGAGATATCTCATGAGAATATACATCTGGTACTGAAATGACGAACACGATAGCCTTGCTATGATCGCCAACCATTACGAACCTGTCCGTACCCAAGATTAAACCATACCTCTAATATCATATCTCAAAGGAGCTAGTACTCAAGAAATACATCGTTGATCGAGTGAAAAAATTAGCGCCGCGTTAGAACGCTAATTGTTGAGTTCTTTTACCTTACTCAATACAAAAACCTAAGTTATGACTGCACGTGCAATACAAGTATAGAATTAATTTAGGAATAAACCGATTACTAGAAATCCCGACCCTATTTATCTAAGGGGCATCATGAATTAAAATACTTTAAATCAATTAAACTGAGAACGTGAGAAATCAACACAATTAAACTAACAAAGCAAGAATTAATCAAGAGCAACTATATTAATAGTAGAGGAAATCGAAAGTTCAACTTACACACCCCAAATGGTTGTCATCCCAAGGAAAAATGAAGATAACCTCTCAAAACCCAAAACCCTAAGATTTCCTAACCCTAAAATGAATTAAAACTGAATATATACTTATTACAACAAAAATAACTTATATAGTAAGTTCGGTGAAAAATAAAGAAGAAAGAAAATAAAAGGGAAAATATCTATGTAAACACGGGATCAATCGATCGATCCCTTTGATAAATCGATCGATCAATCAAATATCAGTCCACTGTCTCCCACAATTTTAGAAACATAGAGGGATCAATCGATCGATCAATGGTTTTGATCGATCGATAGATCAAGTAGGTGTGAGCCAAGCTGCCCTTCTTTGGTTTACATATGGTTCCCTTCCGCTACAAATCCCGTAACTTCTTCGTTCGGACTCGAAATCGTGCATTGTTAGCGGCCACGCGAAGCCTGCGAGGAGGACTACAACTTCCGTGTAGATGTAAGGCTAGGTACCCTAACTGTGAAATGACTAAATTGCCCTTCAATGTGCGATTGCGTATGAAACTTCACTGAAATGCGTCCAAACTTCATACTTAGCATCCAATTACCTATAAAAGCTCAATTAACCCCTGCAAAGCACGTTAACATAGAAATCCGAGGTTATCTGGTTAACGAGCATAAATATAGGGAATAAGATACCCGAGGGGGATAATAACGCGTATGTTAACGGATGAAACACCCCCTAACTTAAACATTGCTAGTCCCTAGTAATGAAATAAGATGCAACAAGAACTACAAGTAAATCAACAATAAGATATAGGTACAAAAACGGGATAAGAAAGCAATAAAAAGATAAGGCCACTTTCGCGGGCGAATGATTGCATTTAGCATATGCAATAAGCCATTAGGGTTATCCTAGTGGACGAGTGTCATCTCATGAGGGTTTTAATGGATTAAACCCACACACATCATAAAGTTTCCTCAAAATAAGCCCAATCAAGCATGAGACAAACTCAACAATACGAATAAGATTTTAACATGTTATTAGCATAACAAACGAATTCACATGAAAAGTCCATAGTTATTAATATTATAGAATGCACCTCATTGAATTGAAACCTTAATATGAGGGAGGGGAGTGAGAACACGCAAAGTGTGATTTGGCTAAAACTTAAATAAATCGAATAATAAACATCAATGCATGCATATATTCAAATCCTCACCGGGCATTACACTAATCAAATGAATTCGCTTGAAACAGATGGTAACACATGGGACATGCCGTCATAATGAGTAAATGTAAAGGGAAACTAGGTCGTGCACATGTCACAATTGATGAAGGCTATATAGGAAATAAAAACTTTAATCTCAATGAAAGATATCGCACATATAAAAGAGGCGAAATGCATTTTCACAGATTATCAAAACTATTTAAACCTTTGAAATTAAATCTACTTAAGATCACATAGGACTTTAATAGGGTTGTAATGTAGGCTAGGCTAGGGTACGAAATGGAAGGGATGTTTATACGGATTCAAAGTGTTTGGGGATGAAACTCGGGATAATGGGAAAAAGTGGGAAAATAAAATTGGACAAATAACATCCAAACAATCATTACATATATCAATGGAGAGAGCAATCAAAGCTTATTGAATCACTATAAACAATATATACAAATTTCTCTTTCCTTTTCTTTTCTTCTTTTTCTCATTTTTTCTTTTGTTTTATTTTGTTTTCTAATTTTCTCTTTTTTTCTTTTTCTTTTCTTTCACCATTATTTTCTCACTCTTTACATGCTCAAATTGCAACCACAACACACAACATCATTCAATCCCAAGTAACATTCCAAACAAAGTCATGTAAGGTAATATGTATGGTATATAACTCCAATTTGGAGTTGGTTATGGGATTTTTGGGTAATGAAATGAAAGGCTTGTATTTAGGCTCAAATGGGTTAAATAGAGAACAAATAAAGGGTGAGGTCAAGGTCATATAGGTGATATACAAAGATGGACTATGATCATTTCATAAAGTTTACGCAATTCTCGAGTCAAAATAATATATGAAAATCATGCTCAAGTAACACATTTCAAGAATAAACTCAATTAATGAACGATAAAATGAAAGAATAGAGAGATTACCAACGACTGTAACATTTTCAAAGAGGAAAGAGTGGTGTATACACTTACAAATGAAGATAAGTCACTAATCTCACTCGGTGTAAGTATATACAATGCAACAAAAGATTACCCAGTTATAAAAATCTTAAACCAAATAAATATAACAAGAAAAATGCATGTGCTCATGGGAATAAAGTTTAATTCATGAAGTTATTCATGATATCAATAATTTGAGGACAAAAGTCTAATAACTTCTAAAATTGAGAACATGCATCGTTGAATTGTGTAATGGATCGGGCAATTATTAAAATTTATCATCGAAAACAAAGGCAAAATGCCCAACAAAGGAGAAAAAAAAAATTGAAAATTTTCATTTTTAACAAAAAACATGCTTTGTAACTAAATTGTAGTCAAATTCAAGGACTAAACAAAGAAAAGGATCGAATATCCCACACCCCCTAACTTAAATGTTGCATTGTCCCCAATGCGTCCATTAAAGAACACATCACAAAGATAGGAAAAGAATGATATTACCCAAATTTGGAGCGATCTCCATAAGTACAAGTCAGATTGAATCTACAAAACAAGTTAGTACAAAGCAACACAAGAATATGTACCGATGTATTAAGTAAAAAGAATTCATGTCACAAGTTACAATAATATAGAGGGGCTAAAGTGCAAATACTATATAAATTGATGGTGAACATTTTGATTTTATAAAATGGAAGGTCACACACATAAAAATCCAATAAATAACCTCAAACTACATTCTCATTTCTCATTTCATAAGTTCGATACAAAATAACTTAATACATTACAACTATTAAAATGAAAGAAATACAAATAAAATAAAAAGTACAAAATACTATTCGATCCCAAAAATGGCAAAAATGACCCAATACAGCAGAAGCCTAGTGGTCGGAACCACTAGGATCAAAAGGATCCTGAAAATGAGGAGGGAGCGCCTCATTCGAATCATGCCGCTGTAAATATATGTCTCGCATCATCGTGTGCATCATACGGGAGTCTCATCGCTGCTGCGCTCTCGCCTGCCTCTGCTCGGCTCTATCCTGTCGGCGCTCATCTCGATCCTGCCGCAAATCTCCCTGCTGCTGATCTAGGCGGGACTCCCATGTAGCCCACCTAAGCTCGGTCTTCTCCTAGCGCTGGTCCTGCACTTCCTGAAATGCCTTTAAGCGGGCATCAAAATCTGTATGTGGGACGTGTGAAACCTCATCCTGCTCCATGTGTCCGAACTCAGCCTTCTCATATTCTTGGTCAGCTACCTCTGCCCTTTGCCTCTTGTTAGCCGGTTCCCCCCACGCGTGAGTCAACATCTTTGAGATGTTATCTTTATTTAGAAGCCCTAGTGGCTCACGCCTGCGGTCTCTGTCATACTCTGGGCAACCGTGTGAAAGGAAAATCTTCGTGATGAGGGCTAGAAAAGGAAGGGAATATCTCCAAGCCCGCTCCTTAGATGTCGCAAGCATTGTCTCCAAAAATATTTTGGGGAAGATGATATCACCCAAATTATTAATCATTTTGTAGATGAATGCCGCATGCTTGTGACGCATCTCAGATCGGTTACTCGTCAACATGAAAGAGTGGATGTTGATGTAGTGGAGTACTCTCGGCAAATCCTCCATTATGGACGAACGAAAAGAACCTTTCTTCCATACCTCCCCCGACACAAGGGCCTCAATCAACATCGGCTGACAAAAAATATGACCATCCATGAAACTGACAGAATTCGCAGGGTCTGGTACGTCCATAAAGGCCACCAAGTCAGAATGGCGGAGCGGTATCCTCACCCCACGGACCATGGCCTCGTAAGTAGTAGTCCTCTTCCCTCTAACCTCTACTAATTTCGGATAAAACATTCTGACTAGCTCTTCATTGACGCGCCCATTAGTAGCGAGAAAGGGCTCCCATCCCTGTCGGCGCAAAAGAGGATGCGCCTCCTGTGGTACATCCTAAAGCTTCCAGGCAAAATGATAGGCCAACGGCCTATTTGAATTCTGAAAGTGTGCCTGGAACCAATCCCATTCTTGTTCGTAATAGAACCCCTCAAAGTCTCGGTTGGGCACGCACCTAGTGAACTTATATTTCTTCACATTTTCCATTTCAACCTACAAAACAATAATTAGGCAGTACAAAAAAAATGTAAGCACAATTAATTGTTAGTTAATGTACTAGTTGAAACGGTGGGTGCATGTGTGCAAAATCGAGCGAAAAAAATCACTATTGTGATAAAATTTGTCGACATGCGACAACGAATGAAAATCACCCAAATGTGTGCCAAAAATGGATTAAAAAAATGGTGGGGCATTTTGGTGAATACTTGGTGTTCGCAATGTGAAACGAGGGTGAAAAAATACCATTTGAACCAACAATGTAGCCCCATTCATGAACACAACAATAATGCAACAATAAATGTGTGTTCATGAATGGATATATAGCATTACTAAGCCAAAAAATCAGTTGGAACAACAAAGTGTAGGGACACAACCACAAATCATTCAAACATGTCAAAAAAATGGATTAAACATGGAAAACATGACAAAATTCAACCCAAATCCACAAATAAACAAGTAAATAGGAAGCATTATACCTTCAATGTGCACAAGAGGGCTGAAATTTGAAGGAAAATGGGGTTGGGTAGGATAGGGAACGAATGTGGGAAGAGAGAAGAGAAAATATAATGACGGAGAAAGGGAAAAAAGAAGGTTGTCTTGGCTAATAACTGGTCGATCGATCGATCGACCCTGGGCATCGATCGATCGATCAAGCAGTTATTAGCCTACTACATCCAGTTTTCAAAATGCGGGGATTTGCAAATAAGGGAATAAAGGGGGAATATATAGATATATATATATAGAGGCAGACTCCTGTGCACACTAAGTTTGCACACTAACTTTGCACATTACCTTTTAAAAGTGGTAAAAAAAATATTTTTGAGTTGATTTTTTTTGTGTGATATTTAAACATTTCAAGGAACCCATATAAAAAAAATCAGCTCAAAAAAGCTTTTTTTGCTATTTTTAAAACATCGGTCAAACTTTCGCAGTTTTTAAGCCCTTTAAAAACTGCGAAAGTTTGACCGATTTTTTAAAAATAGCAAAAAAAGTTTTTTTGAGCTAATTTTTTTTATGTGAGTCCGTTGAAATGTTAAAATATCACTTAAAAAAATTGGTGTGCGCGAGCACTAAGTTTGCACACTTTTAAAAGGTAATGTGCAAAGTTAGTGTGCAAACTTAGTGTGCACAGGAGCCTGCCTCTCTCTCTCTCTCTCTCTCTCTCTCTCTCTCTCTTTATATATATATATATATATATATATAAGTATATTAGAATAAAAATAAAAATAAAAAATAAAAAATAAAAAGACAAATTAAATTAAAATCAAACAGAATTAGACTAAATATGTACATACATACACATATATTATGCTAACAAAAAAACGGAAAATGTATACAATGAGGGACACACAGGCACATTCACAAAAAAAATTGAAAAATAAAATAAAAAGATAAAAACAAATGCAAATGCATGAGAATGAGTGTGTGCAAAAGAAAGAAAAATATTTTTGTGACTTTTTTCAGTTTTCTTAACAAAAGTATGCCGGGACGCACAATCTCCACAAATTCAAGCGGCGTTGAACCTACGAAAGAGTTAGAACTAAGCATACAAAAAGAAATAAAAAAGATTGACTAATTACACTAGACTAAATTTAGAAGAAATAAAAATGAAAAAGTTAACTATATAGAACCTGCATATAAGATTTCTAATTAGCTATATACTAAAAGTTGAAACGGTTGAGGGTCCATCCAAAACACAATTTGAATTTGACGGATCAACGATGGACCCTCCTGAACATGCATGCCTCCCGAAAAATGAAAATTCCGTTTGAGCAACGGAAGGCATGTGTAAGGCGATAAAAGTGAACCATCCCCAATTGAAAATTTGGGAGGGAGGATGGGGGATTTGGATACGACAGGAGACAAATAAACAATGGTGCCAAGAAAAAATTAATCATCTCCCAAGTATTTTGCAATTGGAATGGGAGGTGGCGCACATGGAGGAAAATATGCCTTTATGGGAGGTGGCGCACAAGGAGGCAAATACTCCTCGTCGGTGAAAAGGTTTGGAACTAAAAAGTTTTGAACCGATTCATCGGGTACTAAAATTGGTATGACAGTATAGAATAAAGATGGGGATGAAAGAAATTCAATCTCAGGCGATGAGTTATCATCGCTTGAAGATTGAATTTCGGAAGAAATAGGATCGTTTACAATGAAACTTTCTTCTTTGAGAATCAAAGAAAAAACGAGTTCATTGCAAATGGATACTATGCCCCTTTCTTCCTCATTTTCATTCTCTACTATATCATGGGTCAAGTTAAGAATGATTTGTTCCAAAGTAGGCACAAAGTCATCATTTGGTTCAAAACATTCTTCGACTTCGGAAGTATCATAAGAAAAATCGTCGTCGGATTCAAATAATAAATCCAACTCATGTTCCCAACAACGATTTTCTTCCCGATAACGGTTTTCAATCCTCTCATTTTCAAGCATGCGCAATACCTCACCGAAAGTCATAGGGCGAGGAGTGGATTCTTGGAAATGAGAAGTTTGGAAATTATTCATGGGACTATAATCAAAACCATTAACATAAGAATTTTGAAAATGATTACAATTTGTTTCAAAATTCTTATCATAAGGATCTTGTGACCCAAAATCAAAATTATTGTCGGTACCCAAAATTAAGATCATGGGCCTGGACGAGTAGCCCAATTCTGGCGGCCCAAAGTCCCGGCCCCCCATCTCTTATTTGATTATCCGATCTCTTCCCACGTTCCCATTAAGGGAGGTTATATGGAGAGATGGAAGACGTGGGGGAATCCAACATCCCCATTCACCTAAACATACATGTATATATTGAACCCTCGGTCCGGGGCAAAAGGACAAGTTGTATTCACTGTAACCACTCTCCGGAGTATATAGAAATAATACCGACTGCACCACCGTGGACGTAGGTACATCTTTACTGAACCACGTACATCCTTTGTCGTGTGATTGTCATTTTACATTCCTTGTTCTTCCTTCGTAATTGCCTCTGTTGTATTTATTTGTGTTGCATAATAATTGTCACCACAATTGGCGCCGTCTGTGGGAAGCGTTCATCTTTCCCTGAGAAGAGCCCACACCAAGAAAGGAGTTTAAAATGTATGGTCACAGCAACAATGCCCCCCAGGCAAGGGATATTGAAGAACCACCTGCTCCTCGCAGGATTAGGTCTGAAGTTCAACGTTCAGATCAGAGGGATCACTTGGAAAGGCCAGCCTCAGAAGAAAGCCAAGGACCACCGAGGTCCACACAAATATCCAGACTGATTGATGCATACGAGGCAAGGATCCACGAGCAGAGGGAGTCTTCTGTCAGATACGAGGCTGAGAATGCTCGCTTAAAAAGAAGACTGGAAAAGACTAGAGAGGGAGCTTCATCCTGATAACAGGAGACATCCATACCGCACTCCTATCCCTCAAGCGAGCAAGTCTCGCAGTCGAGGAAGGAGCCCTAGGCAGGGATCTCAAAAGATTGAAGATGGCGAATCAGACGACGACCTTCGCGAGCAGCTGCGGAGAGCTTGCTGTTACCAGAGCCCTACTCACAGCGACGAAAACATACGAAATCTGGTTTGTAGAGAGATAGACCAACATCCTGCCCACCACGATACCAGATCGACCCGAGAACTCGCTAGACGAGCTCTCAAAACCTAGATGAAGTCACCTTTCACGAGGGAAATAGAAGAAGATGAAGCCCCTAAGAAATTTTACATTCCAAGGTTCAAGATCTATGACGGTAAGACTGATCCCAATGATCACGTCAGGCAGTATCGATAGGCCATGACCCTCTGGAACCACCGGGATGCGCTAATGTACTGAATTTTTCCATCGAGCTTTCATGACGTTGCGCAGAAATGGTTTGAAAGGCTCCCCCATCGATCCATCAGAAGTTTTAAATCCTTGGCCGAACTTTTTATGGCCCACTTCATTACTAGTAGCTCCCATCCCAAAAGGATGGATGCTTTACTAATAATGAAGAAAATTCCTCAAGAAACACTGCGAGACTACGTAAAAAGTTACTGGGAATTATTCAATGAGATCGAGGATAGCTCAGAGGGAGTGGGTGTGGCCTCTTTTAAAATTGGGCTACCCAGTTCTTTCCTTCTCTACCAGTCCCTGACGAATAAGGAGGCTATGACTATTAACGACATGATGGCTCACATTGAGAAATACGTTAAAGTGGAAGATGTCACTCGCCTTAGTACAGGAGAAAATGATCGAGCTAAACTCACTGCCAAGGGCAGTGACAAAGCTGAGAACCGGAAGAAAGGAGGAAAGAACGGGGGCAAAAATGGCTCTAAGAACGGATGGAATAATGATGCGTCGAAAGCATTCCAGGCGGTCAACACCGTCTTCAAAGAACCAATTTAAAAAATTCTCATGATGATCAGAGATGAGCCATTCATCAAGTGGCCTGGGAAAATGGGAGGAGATCCCTTGAAGAGGAACAATGCCCGAAGATGCGCTTTTCAGAAAGAGGGAGGACATAAGACTGAGCATTACAAAGCTCTTAAGTCTCACCTCGAGGAACTAGCCCAGTCTGGGCATTTTAGCGAGTTTGTGGAAAAAAGGGCAAAGAAGGTGGCTGCCAATAGAGAAGCGAGACCTGACAACGTGCTTGAAGATGACGCTGGACATGAGTTCGCGGTAATTCACGGGGCATTGGATGCCGAGAATATCTAAGTAAATTCAGCTCGAATGGAGATGATGAAACTTACAGCGTTAATGCAGGCTTTTCAGATCGATCTAGCAAAGTCACAGTGAGGAAAGCATCGACGAGCGGATGACGTCGACTATAACAAACATATTGTTTTCACAGATGAAGATCTGGTGGGAGTGAGAACCCCACATCACGACGCTCTGATCATTACCCTCAGGATAGCTAAATTTAACGTCGACAAGTTGCTTATCGACTAGGGAAGATCGTTTGAGGTAATGTATCTCAACCAATTCATAAAATTGAAGTTAAGCATCGCCGACCTAAAGGAAGCTACTGTCCCTTTAGTTGGCTTCGTTGTAAAAAAACTCATGCGATGAAGGCAGTCTCCTCGACCTACCATCAGAAACTCAAATATGTAACCGACCGAGGAGTAATGGAGATCCACGATGACCAAGCAATGGCAAGAAGGCGCTTCATAGCAGCCATCCGACTAAGGCCAGAAAGGAAGGCCGATCAGCTCAGCGAGAAAACAGAAGAAGGTCTGACACCTTCTAAATTGAAATTAAAGTACAGAAGACCTGGAGTGGAGGAAACCAGGCTCCTCCCCTCCGAGTGGGTCGTCGAGGACCTGGTAGAACTTGCGGCTGGAGATGGCAATAGTAGTAGAGTCTTATTGATTGGAGCATCTCTCACCGACCAGGAACAAAAGGACTTGATAACTCTACTGAGACGCAACATAGATTTTTTTACATGGGAGCCATATGAGCTACCTGGAATCGATCCTAATTTGGTCTGCCATCAGCTGCACATCGATCCTGCCTTCGAACCCATTACGCAGAAGGCACGGTGAACTGCACCCGAGAAGGCTAAAGCGGTAGAGAAGGAGGTCTAAAAACTACTGGATGCAGGATCCATACGGGAAGTACAATTCCCCAAGTGGTTATCCAACCTAGTAGTAGTTCCAAAAAGCAACGGGAAGTGGAGAGTCTGCATCGACCTCACTGACCTCAACAAAGCGTTCCCTAAAGATAGTTTCCCCCTCCCAAAAATAGACCAACTAGTGGACGCCACTGCAGCTCACGAACGAATGAGTTTTCTCGACGCATACTCAGGGTATCATCAGATCCCCTTGTATGCCCCTGACCAGGAAAAAATAGCGTTCATCACGACAGTTGGATTATACTGCTACAAGGTAATACCTTTTGGGCTAAAAAATGCAGGGGCAACCTATCAGCGGCTGGTCACCAAGATGTTCAAGGACCAGATGGGAAGCACCATGGAGGTCTACATCGATGACATTCCCGTTAAAAGTTAAAAGAAATCATCAGGAAGTACCGAATGAAACTTAATGCAAGCAAGTGTTCTTTCGGTGTCCATTCAGGAAAATTTCTTGGGTACTTGGTCAGTAAGAGAGTCATAGAGGCTAACCCAGACTAAATCGATGCAATTAACAGGGTACAACCACCTCGAACAATTCAGGACGTACAGAATCTCACTGGTATGCTCGCTGCCCTAAATCGCTTCATTTCAAAATCCTCCGAGAAATGCAAGCCTTTCTTCCAGCTTCTGAAGGGGAATAAAACGGTATAATGGAGCCCAAATTGTTCGCAAGCACTGGTTGAGATCAAAGCATACTTAAGCTCCCCAACACTGCTCGTCATACCACGGAAAACAGATTCTTTGTACCTGTACCTCTCCGTTTCCAACCACACTGTGAGCTCTGTGCTAATATGCGAGGTTGCAAGAATCCAACACCATGTTTATTATGCGAGCAAGACCCTACTCGACGCCGAGAAAAGGTACCTACCATTGGAGAAGCTCGCCTACGCACTAGTAGTGGCCTCGAGGAAGATGAAACACTATTTCAAAGCCCACACAATCATCGTCCTTACATCGCACCCCCTTAAGGTAGTCCTGAGGAAAGAGGATTTGTCGGGCAGGCTATCTAAATGGTCAGTCGAGCTCGGGCGATTTGACATCCAATTTCAACCAAGGACCGCCATCAAGGGATAGATCCTTGCTGATTTCATAGTCGAATTAACGAGAGAGGTACCTTCCAACCAACCTCAACTACAAAGGCCAAAGGAGGACCAAGCGACAGTAGGAACCTGGAAACTATTTATTGATGGAGCCTCCAGTTCAAAGGGGGCAGGAGTAGGCATTGTCCTCATTACCCCAAAAAATAAAATCCTTGAATAAGGAATCAGGCTTGGATTTGCAGCCTCCAACAATGAAGCAGAATACGAAGCTATAATAGTCGGCCTCCAGAAGGCACACACTTTGGGAGCAAATCATTTACAGGTGTTCGGCGATTCCCAATTAGTCTTTAATCAGATAAGTGGACATTACAATGAAAAAGATGAAAGAATGGCAGCCTACCTCGCCTTAGTTAAAAAATTAATGGCGAGCTTCGAAGAGATCAATGTCCAGCAGGTTCCCAGAGGGCAAAATAGCCATCCTAATGCCCTAGCAGCCCTGAGTTCGGCAGTCGACTCCGACCTAAAAAGAACCATCCCCATCGATTTCCTCACTCACCCGAGCATCCACGAGAGCAGGCTACCAGGTGGGAAACAGGTACTCCAGGTGGGATCAACTCCCAGCTGGATGGACCCCTTAAGGAACTATTTAAAGGATGGCACGCTCTCGAATGATAAGAAGACTGCCCACCAGATAAGAGTCAAAGCTGCTCGCTTTCACTTATCCCCAGAGGGCAAACCTGTATAAGAGATCCTTCTTCGGTCCCTACCTCTAATGCTTTCACCCAGGGAATGTCGAGCAAGTGCTATACGAGCTTCACGAAGTAATCTCTGGAAGACATATCAGAGGAAGGTCTCTAGCTTTTCGAGCAATGAAGGAGGGCTATTGGTGGCCATACATGCAAAGGGATTCTGCGATGTATGTCCGCAAGTGCCTTAAATGCCAACTTCACGCTCCTATGGTCCACCAACCTGTTAGCGACCTAAAATCACTATCCAGCCCATGGCCATTCTCCCAATGGGGAATTAACATCGTGGGACCACTGCCTACCGCCACCGGTAATCGCAAATATCTGTTGGTCGCAACTGACTACTTCACCAAGTGGATCGAGGCGGAACCCCTAGCGAACATTCGAGATGCTGATATGATAAGGTTCATATGGAGGAATATAATCACTCTCTTTGGCATTCCCAGAACCATCATCACTGACAATAGAACACAGTTCAAAAGCGGCTCTTTTCAGAACTTCTGTAATGAACACGGTATCATACACCACTTCAGTTCAGTGGCCTACCCTCAGAGAAATGGCCAAGACGAGGCTTCCAATAAAATTATGATCGATAGATTAAATAAGCGATTTTAGTGATCCAAAGGTGCATGGGTAAATGAACTACCCCATATCCTATGGGCGTACCGAACCACTCCTCGGTTAGCAATAGGAAAAACCCCATTTTTCTTACATATGGCATGGAAGCAGTCATCCCACTAGAAGCAGGTTTGCCAATAATGAGGTCCAACCTCGTCGACCAGGTCCATAATGATGTAGCATTACTCGCTGAACTCGACCTAGCCGACGAGCGCCAAGAGCTAGATTTAGTAAAACTAGCGAGATATTAGCAACAACTCGTGAGGCTTTACAACCAAAGGGTTAACCCAAGGGCATTCCGAGTTGGGGACTATGTTCTAAGGAAAGTCCTGGGCAGCACAGTAAAACCATCAGATGGCAAGCTAGGCCCAAACTGGGAAGGGCCCTTTAAGATAACCAGAGACGATTTGCAGGGCTCCTATCACTTGGAAACGATGGAAGGCAGAGAGATACCACGAGCATGGAACGTAGCCAATCTCAAGAGATTCTATTTTTAGATCTTTTCTATTGCTTATTCTTTTGTTATGTAACTATAAGTTCATTTCCCCTGTCATTAATGAAAATTATTTAAATAATTGCACTCTATTAAGTAACGGCTATATGGGCTTTATCGCACATCTTTTCCAAATGACAGGCACATTGATAACCAGGCCTTAGCAGGGAAGTGTCCCTCCTCAGGTCATCATTATGAAACATGAAGGAGCTCTTAGCATTGCCCCTGGCAATATATGAAGCCCTACAGGGGATCCTTAGGCAATATGTCTAAATTTTATACTGGTCATCAAACCTTCTTTCATTGAATAAAATCCTAATCGGATAGAGCATCCAACACTAGGTGTGTCCTCGCCAATTGCCACACTTAGGCCTAAGGGAGTGTGACGACACGACCTAAAGGGTAAAGTGATGCACAATGGTATCTCGATATTATACTGGACTGGGAGGACACTTGCATGTCAACACAAATTTAGAAGATCATAAAGCAGCAAGAATATGAAGAATATGATACACTTGTTTAGTCGGCAAATTTGCCCAAAAAACAAACTTTTCATTAATTCATCATACATACAACAATGGTGATACACGTTTAGTCGGTGAACTCGCCCAACGCATTTACACTATCAAAAATACAAAAAGCAACAACTGGCAAAATCTCAATGGGGGTGAGGCCTCTGAGCGAGATAGTCAGCCACTTGAGGTCTTCGTCCGTCATCGGAAGCAGGAGCTAGTTCTTCCCCAACCTCATTAGCATCCGACTCTAATAATTACCGAGGGATGGAATCGATGGGGATCCGTCGATCATCCCTCCGGAAGGGGTTAGGTATCAGGGTAGAGGGAGAAATCTCATGGCAATATCAGAGCATCAATTTCCTCGGGACTTGCAGCTCCTTCAAGGCATTCAGCCACCCCCTGATAAAAGAAAGCTCTTTGAACTCTGATAGTCTTGTTGGAGCATATGACCTGCCCTGGTCGTAGTCGTCATCCCACACTTGCCGAGGACCTTTCTTGAACAAGTGTCGCAACCAAGTGACATACCTCTAGATCCCAGCAGCTATCACATATGCTCGATGGACGTCACCACGAAGCTCTTCCATCTCCCTCTCTCGAAGATCTTCCATTTCCCTATCTCGGCTCATGTTGCTCCTGCCAGCTCACGTCGATGAAGAACCTTGCAGCACAGGATGAATACCACTTAAGCCAGCACTAGTTCACATTGATGAAGAGCCTCACAACACTGAAGGGGGGTTGCTCGGCGCGTGTTCCCTAAGTCGAGAGACCTCCTGCCTTAAAGCCTCATTTTCTTGCTGAAGCATCTCACCAACATGGTTGATCTCAGAGGCATCAAGAAGCTTTTCTCTTAATGCATTCACTTCTTCTTACACTGAAGCACTAACTTCTTCCATCTCCTGGAGCATGTCCTTCAACTTGGCCACAAGTTCAGATTGCTCCTTATACTTCTGATTCCTAGACCTAAGTGATTTGCAAAGATTAACGAAGGACTGGCGAACCTTAGGACTCGCATTAGGACCAAGGGTCTTGCCCAATTGAGATGTGGCAGGAATATATTCTTTTACATCAACAAACTACAAAGACATAAGGAAGTATCGAAAAGATAAACAGAATCAGTGCACTGGAAAAAGAATCCTTTTCATTAATAAAGGTTGAAATTACATCAAACAGCAGAAAGAAAGCTTACAGACAGAAAAAGCAAAAAATATAAAGGAATCCTAGAAAATAGTTAGTTAACAACCTCAGGTTTCCTAGAGGTCGATGGTTATTTCCCTTTGTCGGCATCAGTAAGGGCACCGCCCTCGATAGGAGTAATCTTTGTCGCCACAACAAGGGAAGCATCATCAGGGGTCATCTGGGGGACAGGGTCAGCACCTCCAACAGCCGGGGCAGGGACTTTATCCACGGTTGCCTTAGAACCTGGGTCATGCTCCTCAAACAGGGGAGAGTCGATATCAACGCCAGCAGCCAAAAGGGCCTTGTTCCAGCCCTTTTTGAAGTTCAGATGACTAATATAGCCTATCTGAACTTTAGCATCTTCGTATGTTGCAGCCCAACCAGAATTGTATGAGTCTTCCTTGGCAGTGACAAACTCAGACTCCTTCTTCTTCAGCTCTTTAGAGAAAACCCTGTTCTCCTCCATAATGGTCAGCTTGCTCGAGCAAACCAAGTCATAGGCTTATCACAGCTCCTTCAGATCTTTAGCTGTTGTGTCCTTCTCCCGGTTAGTTGTAGCAAGATCTAGGTCATATGATATTCGAGAAGAATCAACGACTTTAAAGCTAGCCTCGAGCTCTTTACCCTTAAGCTTCAGGGCAGTATTCTCTTTCTCTAGCTCGCTATTTTTCTTCACCAACTCATCGCGTGAACGATACAGCACGACGAAGTCAATCAGAAACTGTAGAAAAAAGAAGACATTAGGAGAGGGAAATGATGAAATTCATAAAAACATGGGAGAGAAGGTAAATATCTTACCAAAGCTAGCCTTTGACTAGCCTGAAGGGCCAATTGTTCGGATCCTACCACCCTTTGACGATCAGCTGGGAGGACAGCTCTTTCGAGCAGAGCGGGGGCCAACTGAGGGGAAATTACAGTAGAAGCCCCCTCGGGCAGCGCAAACACTGGGACTAAGGCCTGCCCAACCTTCGTCCTCGCTTCCACCCTCCTCTTCTCCTCCTCTCTCTCCTTCTCTTTCTTCTTCCTCTCCTCTACCCTCCTCTTCTCCTCCATCTTCTTCTTCTCTTCTTCCTTTTTTCTCTCTCTCTCTCCCTTACCTGCTCTTCTTCCTTCCTCTTTCTCTCCTGCTCCTGAGCAGAGGATCGGGAACCAGTAGCCACAACCCCAGATCTAGATTTTTGATTCCTCGACCTCTGTGTGAGAAGCATGTGGTCTTCATTATCATCATCCCGGATTAAGTTCTTCCTTGGAAGAGCCATTTCCTCGCTCGAACTGCTAGTTGTGCTCATTGACTCTCGAGCTTCGTAAACGTCCCCACGATGAGAAGAACTGCTACTACTCGAACTCTCTCCCCTCGAATTTTTTACAACACCTATAATGTCACTTTCAAAGATGCTCGACTCCTCGTCCAACTGGATAGGATCTGCAGCAGTCTCTTCGGAGAAATCAAACTCTGGGATACTATCCACAGGCCTTGCTATGAAGCTAGAGCCAATGTTTTTATACTCAAGCAGAAAAGCAGCAGACTTGGGATGCTCTCCGTCACCCAAAGGCTCCCTGATATTCCAAGCCTTGACCAATTCCGACAGACGAACCTCGCTGAGAGCAGGATCCAAGTTCTTTGACCTAGCTGTAAAAGAAGAACAAAGAAGAATCAGAAAAATCACAAACCAACAAAAATTGAATCAATAGAACAAAGTCTACCTATGTATTCTTCCCCATAAAAGGGAACAGAGAACCTCTCGGACCTCAACCCTTCAAATTAGGGAGAAAACTGTCAGTTTTTGTAACAAAAAAACTCTCTTTCTATTAGTCCTTATGGGAATCAGGTAGATTTACTACCAATACCCTGTCAGGGCTCCTAGCTTTGAGATATAGGATACTAGAGTTAGTTCGAGAAAAGTAATAACAAAAACAGACCTCGGTGAGCCCTAACCTAGTACCATACAACTGATTTATCCTATGTATGCCATTAACTATTTTCCATACATTGGGCGAGCATTGTGCAGGAACAATATTCAAATAGCCAAAGAAATACAAGAACAAATCGTTGGGAGGAAAGGTGAGTCCCCCTGGGAAAGCAACAAAACATGGATCCAGTGGGCGTCATCTATCTCTCTAACATTTCTAGGAGGGGAAGCGCGACACTCAATATCTACCCAATCAGGGACGTTATAAAACTTCATAAATTCAGAGACCGACCTATTCCCAATCTTCGCCATTGGAAAACCCTAGAAAAGCTACAAACTCAACGAGAAAGTACAAAGAAAAGGCACAGGAAACTTACAAAATAAAAGATCGATTCGAACGATGAAGAAGCACGAGCCTAAACAACTAAGAAACAATGAGAATGGAGATTGAGAGAAGAAAATAAAGTGCTAGAGCTCACAGAGAATGGAAGAGTGGTGGAAAGATTGAAACGACGGTAGAAAAGTGGTTATTCCAAAAAACCTTCAAAATTTTGCTAATCGTAGTGCACAACATACGAAGCAGGTGCCGCCAAAATCAGCTTCACAACTTTCAAAGAATTGCACAATGTACAAATAAAACCATTATGACCAATCATTTAAATTTATTGAGCCCAAAACATGTCCCAACAAACTTAGGCAATTGTGGGTACCCATAATTAAGATCATGGGCCTGGACGAGTAGCCCAATTCTAGCGGCCCAAAGTTCAGGCCCCCCATCTCTTATTTGATTATCCGATCTCTTCCCACATTCCCATTAAAGGGAGGTTATAGGGAGAGATGGAAGACGTGGGGGAATCCAACACCCCGACTCACCTAAACATACATGTATATATTGAACCCTAGGTTCGGGGCAAAAGGACAAGTTGTATTCACTGTAACCACTCTCCGGAGTATATAGAAATAATACCGACTGCACCACCGTGGACGTAGGTCCATGTTTATTGAACCACGTACATCCTTTGTTATGTGATTGTCATTTTACATTCCTTGTTCTTCGTTGGTAATTTCCTCTCTTGTATTTATTTGTGTTGCATAATAATTGTCACCACAATTATCATGCCTAAAATTTACGTAATCCTTACTTTGACTTTCGTAATACTCACCCAATGTCATTTTAGATGTTGCAATTTTTTCGGCTTATAAGTATTGACCAAAGGTCATAGGTTTACGAGAATTTTGAGAATTATCATTAGGATTACCAGAAAAATTAGAATAAGACATGCTTGCCCTAACAAAGGCTCAAGTGGCTATTTTCCACAAAGATGATGCGCGCGTGCGAAAATTCAAGAGTTTCTAGGCGCTCAAATGTGCAAATCCTGCAAAAAAGGTTAAAACAAAAAATACAAATACAAAAGAAAAATACTAAGAACTAATAAGACAATTACAATCTGTAACAAAACAGTTACCGGCAACAGCGCCATTTTGATCGAGTACGAAAAGTATCATTGCGTTAGAATGCTAATCATTAAGTTTGTTTTGCCTACTCAATACAAAAACCTAAGTTACAACTACACTTGCGATACAGGTATAGCGATAAGTCGGGTCTCGTAATCGGTTTATTAATTCCGGAATAAAAGTGTAAAAGGTGATGTGTGCTTGTAAATAAAAGAAAAGAGAGAAGTTAAGTCTAAATAAAAGTAAAGCGGGGATCAGTATAACGTCAAACCATACGGATCGAAACAACTATTAATCAGAATTCCAGCTCGAGAAAAATTTAATCGGGCATTATCAATTAATCATAAACTTCGCGCAATAAGGAATTTAAGCCAAAGTTGCGTGAATAAACATTTAATCGAAAATTGGTCGCACATAGATTAAACTCGGATTATCGCTATAAACACTAACGATGCATGATAGATAAAGTTAAACGCATAATAATCCGACTTTAATTCGCGCGCGTTCAATTAGACACAATTTTGCACAAAACCTAATTTTCGGAGCTCGAGGCCCGTAAATGGTGGAACGAAATCCCGACCCTATTTATCTAACGGTACATCATGAATTAAACTAAGAAATGAAGAAATTGACACAATTAAACTAATTAACAAAGCAAGAAATAATCAAGAGAAACTATATTAATGGTAGAGGAAATCGAAAGTTGAACATACACACCCCAAATGGTTGTCATCCCAAAGAGAAATGAAGCCAAGCTCTTAAAACCCCAAACCCTAAGATTTCCTAACCCTAAAATGAATTAAAACTTAATATATACTTATTACAACAAAAATCCAGTATATAGTAAGTTGGGAGAAAAATAAAGAAGAAAGAAAATAAATGGGAAAATATCTCTGGAAACAGGGGATCGATTGATATATCCCTTTGATCGATCGATCGATCAATAAAATATCAGCCCACTATCTCCCACAATTTCAGAAACATAGAGGGATCGATCGATCGATGGATCAAGCAGGTGTGAGCCAAGTTGCCCTCCTTTGGTTTCCTTATGATTCCTTTTCCGCTAAAAATCCTGTAACTCCTTATTTCTGACTCGGAATCTCACACCGTTCGTGGCCACATGAAGCTTGTGAGGAGGGATACAACTTCCGTGTAGATATCGGGCAAGGTGTCCAAACTTTGAAATGACTAAATTACCCTTGAACGTGTGATTATGTACGGAACTTCACCGCAAAGCATCCAAACTTCATACTTAGCATCCAATTAACTATAAAATCTCAACTAACACCTGCAAAGCATGTTAACATATAAATATGAGGTTGTCTGGTTAACAAGCATAAATATAGGGAATAAGATTCCCGAGGGGGTAATAACGCATATGTTAACGGTTAAAATACACAATATTTGCGTATTATCAATCATCTTAATCTACCCACCCATTCTTTCAGGTCTAACCGAATCTTACTACTCCATAGTAAAAATACACATACTAGTGATATTAATGATACCTCCACTAAATTCATTTATCTTCAGAATTTAGTACTAATGCATTAATGTGACCTACTTGCATAACACAAAACCTACCCCAGTCATCTCAGAATAAAACTCATAGTTTTAGTTGCCCCTCAAACATCAGGCTCAATGTTTATTAGACATAACACCCATGTCCTAACCAAACTAAAAACTTCTCCAATAGATACCCTTACTAGGCATTTAGCTAATGTCCCCTGATTTTTGTAGATGAGATCCATCCATGTGTTTCTACACTTTTACACATAAGACACCTTTTTGTGTCATTCCCCTTTATACTCTCTCTGGCCCCACTGGCCAGATTGGGGTTGTCCCTTACACAGACCTAGTAGTCTTGAGCCAGATTGCTACCCCAATTGTACCTTTGGATCCACTGATCCAATAGACTTATTGTTGGCCTTGACGGCCCTAACTGAACCCACCATCACTTGATAGAAATTTTATTGATCTCGATCATTAATCTGGGTCCCCTACTGGGTATCCCTTTCCTTGATGCCTCTCTAGGACTAAAAATCTAATCTTACTCCTCTAATAGATTTTCCAACTCCCTTAGCTCTCGTCTCTCCAGAGCATTGATACGAATGTAAAGATACAACCTTGATGACAACGACACTAGTCATCTTATTTATATCTCCTATCACGTTTCTACATTCTACCCATGGGTCTAATATCAATTTTCAACCCTACTTGATTCTCCATATCCTTCTCATCGGTTAAGAAGTTTGCTAATTTCGTCTAAGACCATCCTGGAAAGATTACTGAAATTTCCCTCGTCTCTCAATTAAACCTCTAGTGAGCGGATGCATGATAATCCACACCCCAAATTCTTCATTATTCGTGGTATCTCCCCGTGAATGTGGTGACAGGCTCCCATCACTCCATATTGCTTCTAAGAGCAAACTTCTTTACCCAAAATTTTGACTTGATTGTCACTACACTCCCCCAAATGTAATCCCAATTGGATGTTCTCTTACCCATTGCTAATTCACTCTTTCGCACCTCCCTCGCATTCTAGCGGATTGATCTTAAGAAATAAAATCTTCTTCGACCCTTACCCATTATCGTCTACACTTGGGGAATTAACTTTGCACCATCATCCTTCACCATTGCTCTTATGCAAACTACTGCTCCCTAGTGGTTACTCCAACTTCAATTGTTTTGAGAATTTATGGTAACTCCTATTGCATCATTGGTTCCAGAATACTCCATAGTTCTTTCTTAGTCCTCCCTCCTACAAATCGTTCTACGCCCTATGCTTGTAATTCTAAAATGTTCGATCTACCATGGTCAATAGAAATCGTATATGAATCACATTAATTAAACATTATAGAAGGATAACGTAAGTCGTATACCTAAAGGAGTATGAAAATCCTATAATAAGGCTCTATATCAAATAACGCTACTCTGAAATGTGAAAAGACGCACAAATCCTAAAGACACTAAAACCTAATGCTCTGATACATCTGTGACACCCCGCCTATTAAAATACATGGTGATCAATCCTATACCAAATTAAATAGGAATCTCATCTGGTTCATTCTTAGCGTCCCCATGGCTGGACACCTAAAAGGTTTTTAAAATATTTTATAGCAAGGGTCAGAACCCAAAACATTTTGAAAATATTTAGTAAGTGAATTTAAATGTAAGAAATTAAAATGCAAGTATGCTCTTCATATTTAAGTTAGTGTCATACACTCTCTTAAGGACACCTCACCCCTCTACTAATGTGCACGCCTAACGTTCTATACATGACCCACCTAGCTAACCACCCCGTAACTAGTCTTGTCACATATAATCCACAACTTCCCCACTACACTGACCCGATGTGAGTCTAGTATACATTTTATAAGTTATTAGTCACACTAACTTATTTATTTCAATTTTCATTTGATACCATATAATCGTTTCACAAGTTATATAATTAATACAATTGTCATCCTGTATCACCCCTTATATAATTATACCATATATACGTACTCATCCTACAATATTCACACATACATGTCGTAAATATATATTATCCACCGAGTAGGCACTCATCGGGTGTTGTCTAGATGTTATCATAATCGGGTATTCTCATCCACCTGAAACCCTGATACGGTTAGCTCCCTCATTTCAGAAAAATAAACAAACGCCGTGGAGATGGCCATAGTTTCCCATGGTAGTGAGATCCAATCAGATACCATTCGTCTCACTCCTTAATCGAACGCTATGACTTACGGACTATACTCACCCTGCATTCACTAGCCAGGGGATTAACCCACATCGCACAACCTCCCCTGATAGCACTAGAATTGGTATGCTTTAATATAAATATTACTCACACAAATATTTATAAATGATATATATATACTACACATTACGTATGTGTCTACGGAAATCCAAGATACCGGTGTACTATTCCCATACACAAGCCTAAAATATGCATGTTTATGGTCCGACTTCATTTCAATTAATTATATACTAATTATTTTTCATTACCTTAGTGTCACCCTACCAATTATACCAGGACTCTCTCTCTCTTTCGGCATGAAATTAACTATTTCTAATCCATCCTTCAATTTCATTAAATTAAGCCTACCCACTTAATTAACAAGGTTTCAAAACACTAAATCACAAACCTTATTTCTTCAAATTAATTAATCCTCTAATTAATTCAAGGGTAAACATTCATAAATTTAAAACCCCTGATGATAACCAAAATTACAGAATCAACTAATGCAGAAATTGTGTATCTCAAACACATAACAAGTCTGAATCTGGGGAAGGAGAGAATCTGACAGGCTTAACAGGTAGTTCAAACAACCATCCATGTCGTTCGAACGATAATGGCTCTCGTTTGAACGAGATACTAGGTCGTTCAAACGACCCTGGTATCATCTTCATCCATAATATGTCCAATAAAACCCAGTCCGCTATTGACATGTTTCAAACCTCCATTCTGTATAGATTTCTTCATCAAAACTTGCCAAGATTCATCATAATTCCATCCTCTTATTATATTCAATATAACCCCATCAATTACACCAAATTAGGGCATCAAATTAGTCAAATCTTAACACCTCTACAGATTTATAACTCCAAATCAAAGAAATTCCCAATTTCTCATGAACACAAACCCTAACATATTAATTGATTCCCACCTCCTTTAATTTGAATAGGTAAATCCAAATTAACAATTGAAAATTAAACCACTTGCCTTAATTTGTAAAATCAAAGCCTTTGGATGAAGATGTTGGATTGAAACAAAGGATCTCCTCTTGTTCTTGAAGAAATCTCCCCAAATCCCCAAATTCTCTTCTAATGGCTCTCCTCTTATGCTCTCCATAATTTTAGTCTTCAAAAATGACTTTAAGTTGCCTTACCCTTACACAATTAGGGTTGAAAAACTCTAATCCCATTTTGGGGCCTATGGGCCTCCTAAAAAGGTCCCAAACTCTTTATGTAAAGTTCAATTATGTCTAGTTAAGTCCCGAAACCCAATATATACATATGGACACTCATTTCGGACTATTTTGACCATAATCGACTCACTCGTGCGCTTAAAATCGACATTCAAATTAATTTATAACATATATCAAATTTAAGACTTCATAAGGCGACATAAAATTATCCAAAATATTTAATCCTCAATTCATCAAATTAATAAATTTCTCAAATTTAAAAATTCTCAAATCATGAATTTAATTCCTCCAAATAAAATAAATTCTTTTTCTCCTAATATTTTATTTAATTAAAGGTCCTTGAATTTACGGTGTGTTACAATTTTTCATCCATATTCCGGAGGTGCGAACAACTAGAAAGTTAAAGATCTCTAAATTACAAGAACATTGGAAAAAAGGGCACCCCAATCCGAGCTTCGGTGAATAAGTTATGCCCAATTGAAGTCGAGAAAGAAATCCAAGGCAAAACTGTTAATGCCGAACTGAACCGATCGACCAAAATTGAATAGTTTCGCTCATTAGTCACGCTCAAGATTCGTTACAAACATTAATCACTCTTTTAAAGCGTGACAAATTTCCCGAACCGGGATTTTTATTTTGGCCCTAGTTTTTAGCCAAAAGAGTTTTAGTGTTTGGGGACTCTTCTAATCGACCCAAGACTTATATATACTCATATTAGGATTATTTTAAGGGGGATTTCATTCATGTAAAAGCTCCTAATAGAGGAGTAACATCTACGAGAATATTTTATAAGTTTTGCACATTAAATTCAAGAGCTTTTCCAGTTTTTCTTCAAGATTCGATTTCTTGTTGCGTGTTCATATTCTTTAGTCTTAGTAACCTTTATGCCATCACTTTGATTATTATTTCATTATGTTTTCATGCATGTTAAGGTGTTTTTACGTAGAGATTTATAATACCATGTCCTACTAGATTTTTAAGGCTTGGGAAGCATGAACCCACCCCGATGAGGTTTGAATGACTATAAAATTAGTCCTCTAAATCAAATAAATGATCGAATCATATTGATTGGTTGTCACAACCGTCGTAGGGCTTTTTAACTTGTTTTCCCTATGTAATCGGAGTGTTAAGAGTGCGACATACGTGTTAGCTATTTCGACACCGCTTTATTTCTATTATTGATTATGTATGATGCGAGCTTGTAGCATCATATATGTAATGCTTGATATTAATAAAGACTGGGTTTAATCAATAATCTAATTTACGACTTCTTTTATATTTGATAAAACATACTAGGGTTTGGGATATTGTATTCCAACCTATTTTCTCATTCATTTTACGTAGTTCTTAATTAATTTAGTCTCTCATGCTTAGTTTAATTTTCAGTTCAATTGATATGCATTTAGTTAGATAATTTTCAAATGAAAATCACTTTTCTTTCTTTTCTTTTAGAGTCAACCTTAGGCTTAGTCTTCCCACCTTTTGTCGTCACGAGTGATCATCCTATTCCCTGAGCATTCGACCCCGACTTGCCAGAATTATTACTTTAGTAACCGGTTTGGACTTGAATAGTAATTATTACGCATTAGAGACACATTTGTAGTCGCTTCAACTTGATTATCAATCAATACCATTCTTAGCACAAATGTGAATATAAAATAATTATGATTTAAAACGAATGTTTGTAATAACACGAATGTATCCACAATAAATAAATAGGTCCAAACCATCACAAATAAAATAATAAATCCAACCAGTGTAATAGGAATCTCAACCAACAGAAAGTACAATGTCTCGGGCTTATGCCCGTACAATTTTTCCAAATAATTAAATAGCTACAACTGGAAATGTAGCTATGCTAGAATTGAATAAACTGAAGTTTGAAGACCAAGTGAGAATGAAGGAGAGCTACATCATAATCCAGTTATCCCTGTCTAAGAGCACTTGGGGGAAAATCATTTAAATTTGGGTCAGAGCCCGAGGTGTGCAAGAATGAAGTTAATTAATGTATGATGCAATAATCTAATCGATGCACAATATATATTCCCCCTTCGTCACTCACATACATTTCAGACCTCACCCCTCATCCCAAGTAATGATTATGACATCATCTCAATTTATAAAAATGGATATATCAGTACTTAATTATTTAAATGTAATCTCTACATTTAATTGCCAACATCCATTTATCCCAGTCTCATAAGTTTCACACACACACACACACACACACACACACATATATACATATATATATATATATATATATAAAGCATAAACATCTATTATGCATTATAGGATCAAAATATAATCATTGTCCACATTCTTAGCCCATTAAATTTATTCCATTCCATCCCGGGTAATTATCCATATATGTCCTTCCATATATTTGACACACAAAGGCATGTGTCGTCGGTGTCTAATTTGCGCTCTATTGGAAAGTTCAAAGGAATCTCTTATCTTAAGTGGGCATCACAAAACACATATAAATTGGGGGCGATCCCTATGCAAGATACATGTGCATGGCCCATACCCAGTGGTGACACAAGATTGGTCAGTGTCAACACCTACCTCTCTTAGGTGGTGCCTCCATGTAGTACCTATATGAGCTACACATTGTCATGCCCACTTGTGCCGATGTGTGGTAATCGATCCGATCGTGCGAATCCCCGAGCCGATAGGACAATCCACAAATATTGGTATGCCCACAAAAATTCATAATAGTACATATTATTTTCTCACATAATATGTATAGGTAATAACTCCATAATTACCATAAAAGCGCAACTAAAGTCCACAACATTTCATTTATTAATAATTTACCATCTAATAAATAATTAATTTCATCCCATAAAATAATCACTTAGCCATCTAGTTATTTGTAATTATTATCAATTAAATGTGGGTATATCATTTCTCAACTAGTTAATTAAAGTTTCCCTCTTTAATTTCTCTTTTACTCTTATTCAATAAACTAAACTGATCTCAGTAAACAAACCAACCTAGGCCAATACCCACTTAAGTAAACCAACCCAAGTTTTAGGAAGGAATAAAAAACTAGAAATCCCATCATGTTATTCGATTGACGGGGGCTCGTTCACGTGACATGGCATGTCACTTGAATGACATGCGATGTCGTTTGAGAGACGCCTTGTCTTCTTACCTATATCGTTTCTAAATCTATTAATCCCTGTACAAATTTCAACCCAGAAATGTTTAATGAAAACCCATAATTTATGTATACACTGACTTATATAACTCCAACAAAGTTAATACCCATTTACAGATTACAACGATTTCAAAATTTTCAAGATCCAAACAGATTCGATTCATAATAAGGAGCATTTATTAGGGAATCTACATCAAAATTTAAGTCCATTAATTAACAATTGCTAACTACACATTGATTAGTTATATACCCCCAAATAACTATCAAGCCTTAAGGAATTTACCGCCAATTTTTAGATTTACGATACATAAATTTCTAGGAAAAATTCTATATAAAAATCAGTCCTCTACATGTATTGTTCATCATCAAATCAAAATATTCAAGACGAAATCCTAGAAATTTAAAGGGGATAATTATGATGCATCAAGAAATACATTGAAAAGCATAAATTAGGCAAAAGAATTCTCGCCTTAAAATTCATAGGCGAAAGCCTCTGGAAAGCCTTTGATTTTCCCTTGGTTTCTTGACGCTTTTTCCTCTCTTTTGATATTTCTCCTTTCCTCTCCTGTTAGTGTTGTTTTTAGATTTTTTGGAATAACAGAGGGGGAGTGGTTTACCCCCACTTAAACACTAAAAAGTGGTTAATCCTGAGTTAGGCCTAAAACCCAACTTTTGGACCCGCAAATGGACCCGAATCCATAACCCAAGTAGCCCAAAAGTTTCCCCACTTATATACTATTGAACCGAGACTATTTTTAAAGGGTTAAATCATTTAAAGGAGCCCATATGTGTCCCAAAATGTGTCTCGAATTATTTATGTCAATAATAGGTACTTTTAAATTGTGTCGCACATTAATTACGTATTTTCTTCATTACATATAAATGCCATATCTATACACATAAACATTTGTCACACACAATTTATAAGGAACAACAAATATAAATTGTGCAAAAATTTTAAATATAATATTTAATTAGGTCCAGTTTTTGCAATGTATTTATTTATTCCATAATTATTATTTCATTATTTATTTTAGAAGAAAATACGGGGTATTACATTGAGATGTTTCATGAATTGCATTAAGTAATTGACTTATGTGTTGATTAGGTTCTATGCAATAGATTTTAGACATCTCATAATAATTCATTAAGATAAATAATTAATTGACTTAATATTATAGGTGTCTATGGAAGAAGAGTCAGGGCTAGGTGTCGGGGTGTTTCCTTGTCGGGATTATTCCCTCGGCATCGGGTCCCACTGATCTTAAAGTAGGTTCGTATAATATTGAGTCATAACCTAATAAATTAATATTTAAGATTTAAGATTTAAACTTAGGCTACATATATTAGCTAAATAATTAATTTAATAAGATAATTAATTAACCTAATAAGATGATTGACTTTTAAAACTTGTTAATCTTTGAATAGGTTCATGTGATATTTAGAAAGTCTATTTTTATCTTATTATAGTGGAATTTTGTTCTATTGGGTTGGTATATGAGTTTGGCCCAGTTTTAGGCGATTTGAGTCTTGTTTTGAGTTTTTTTAGTTGAGGCTACTTCAGGGCCTAAACCTAATTTGGGGATTAGTGATTTAAAATAACTATACCTTAGCCTTATAGTCATAATACATATTGGGAGAGCCCTATTTTCTAAGGAAGATGTGCTCAGAGGCCATTACGGAATTAATGAAATTCTAAGGGCCTGTTTGATCAAATAGTGAAAAAATATAGATTTTTCCTAGCCAAAATTTGGCATTTCAAAGCTTTTGTGGGAAAGAAATACATTTATCACTTTTTTCTATTTGCTACAAGTTGAAAAATTGCCCATCATTACCTTTTTTTTTATAAAACACAAAAGATAAAAAAATAGAGTCATTTTTAATAATATATGAATGATTAATGTTAATTATTAAGTGCCACTAAAAGGACTAATTACTGCTATTGTAAGACCTAATTTGGCCTCGAAAATGGTTAATAAGGTTAATATTATGTCCTATGGCACTAATAATATTTTTAATAATATTAGTCATGTTATTTTCTAGAATGTTAATTAGTGAATGTGGGGAATATTAATAATTAATGGAACATCAATATTAATAATAGCATTAATATTTTAATCGAGTGTTAATATTTAATAATAACGTTAATATTTTGTTTAGAAAGTATTAAAAACTGTTAATAATAATGTTTATACATATTTAATGTTCCAAAAAGTGTGCTATTGGAATTAATACGAACGTTAATAATATCTGAAATATATGGTATACATGTTGATATATATATAAAGGGAATTAGAAAACATTTCAAGACGAATTAATGTGTCAAATAAAAAAAAGTGGGCAAATCATCATTGACATCATTTTTCTTGAGAACCTAAACTTTTCAAACATGCCTGAAAATGTTTGGAAAATGATGTGTAGTAAGTTTTTACACAAACTTTTATGTAGCAAGCACATTAAAATATTATATAATTAATGTTTACATAATATTTTAATGTACTTCATACACAACCTTTAGGAAAAAAACTCAATACGCATACTTAAAATTATTTATTACATCTGAAATAAACCCCTTTTTCGTATACTTAGCATCGACCATAATAAATATTCATATAATAAACTACATTTGAATTAAAACTGGATTTAGTTAAATAACATGAAGTAATAATGAAACCAACATCCACATCCAAAAAAACAAACATGAACAAAACTGTCTCGACTAATAAATCGAATGACTCGGAGATTATGCCCTTCCAATAATCCAAAATAAGTAAAGACATACAGAAGTAGCAACCTAAGCTAGAATCAATAAATCGATCTTCGAGAAGAAAGACGTGACGACAAGTATGATATTCTTTCAGTCTCGTTATCCTTGTCTACGCAAACCCAGGGGAATATATTTATAATTTTGCGTCAGCGCTCTAAAGTGTGTGCAAGAATTAACTTACCAAATTTTGAATCGCAAAAATACAGTCAATTCAAAGTAGGTAAACTCCATCATCACTCACTTGTGTCAAGTATCTCACCCCTCATATAAGTGTAATATTTCAGTATAATCGAAAAAGAGTCGAAATAAGAGGCATTAAATAATAACCAATATACTGAAACACAATAATCTATATTCATATGTAATACCCTGCACTTTCATGGATAATTAAAATTGATAAGTAAGTGTAAATTTGGGAATTTGAGAAATTATCATGAATAGTAATTTTTGAGGTTTTCAATAATTAAATGATTTTCGATGTATGTTATATTTACTTTGTGGATTAAGTAAATGGGTTGGATTATTTTAATTATATGTCGCATCTGGGTAAAGCGACAAAGGATAATATTTAATTGGAAAACCCGCATTGAGATGTATTGGGTTTAATTAGTGGATTGTGGTCAAGTACCTCAGATGGATATTTTGAGTGTGCAGTTGATTTTGGAATGGCCGAGATAGTCAGGATAGAGTATCCGGGAGTAGTGTTTGGATTTAGGGAATTTTTGGATTAAAAGGGGCTCGCAATTGAGTAAACGAGTAATTTTGGGGTTTAAAGGGATAAAACCTTATTTCTCCCTATATAAGGCAAGGGAGAGGGAAATAAAGGAAAGAAAAGAGAGAAAATAAAGAGGAGAGGAAAGGAAGGGAGAAAGAGGAAGAAAAAGGGAGATTCCGACCAAGCTCCGCGGGATTCGACTCGGGGTCGTCGGATTTTATCCATGAGGTAAGTGTTTACTTGCTTTATTTATTTTTAGCATAAATCTCATATCATAATCGGTAGTAACAAAATATATGATTTTCGGATTGGGTTTTCGTGAATCAAATGGGTTTTTCGGATGTTTAACGGGTAAACCCCGGAAAATATCAAATTGGAGAAACTTAGAAATAAATTGAATTTAGTTGTTGATTCTTGGTTCTTGGATGATTAGAACCTATTTCCTTTGTGTATATATAGTTGGGTGTGGTTATATGTTGGTTAGAGTAGAGGTAAAAAGCTTGGTGGGTTATCTATGGTTGAAATAGACTCGTTGGAGAAGAAGCAGGGCCGGCTGCCCTCTTCGATCGATCGATCCTACAGGATTTTTGTAAATTTTTGCTGATTTAATTTATATAGGATAAATTCCCAAATTAAGGATTTCTAGACTATTTATTTGAGGAAATAAATACATAACTAAGGAATAAATATTTATCCAATTGAGGAAATTTATGGTGGCTAAGAGGGTGCTATGATCGTGTGGCACTAAAAGTATGTTTTTGAGGAAAATGAATAAATTGAGGAATTAGATATTTGGGGTACCCAAAAATAGAGTGGGGACCTCTAAATTATTATTTGAGCGAGATGTAGACCTTTGGTTCGTGGAAAATGGAGTCCATAACTTATCTAAATTAAGGGTATTTGGGGATGAATATTTCTTTGGATAGTTTCGGTTGGCAATTAGGCATATATAATTGTGCGTGTGGAAAACATAATTATATCGATTATGGTTGACTAAATCCTACGAGACGACTAGGATGAATTGGCATAGTTGGAGAAATTATAAATCCTTAAACATGAATAAGGTACGAGTTATCTATCAAGTGAGGGAATACTTTTGGGTTTAGTATCGTGAGTGTGCTAATACTTGAATGTTATTATTTGAGAGAATCTTTGGGATTATTGGCCATTGTTAGGTGTGATTGGCAATTGTGGCCATTTATATTTGAGGAACGATATAGAATATTTATACGAGGTGATTACTGTATATATATGTGTAATATGATACGGATATGTATATATATCTGTGTGACGGTATATATATATATATATATATATATATATATATGTGTGTGTGTGTGTGTGTGTGTGTGTGTGTGTGAAGCATACCCCCTCTAATGCTATCATGGGAGGTTACGCGATGTGGGTGAGGCCCTCGTATTGAGGAACAGGGAGCGTATAGTCCCCAGGTCATAGCGTCCATTGTTATATTGTGTGATTTTGATTAGGGGTGAGATGTGGTGGGTATGTTTCGTCTCATTTTTAGGGAGGAACTATGACCGCTTCCCATACGTTGTGTTTTGGATTTTTTTACCATGTCGGTGATATTTAGTTCGACCGCTGGTACCCAGGATGGTATGTGAGTAATGCCCTAAAAGATGATAGAATTAAGAGACCGCATCCTCGAGTTATATCTCGTTGGGATGGTTATTATACTTGTGTGTATAATATAATACCTGTGTATGAGAACAGGATATTATATATCTCTACTAGAGTAAAGATATGAAAGGAATAAAGATTAATTCTCATTACAGGAGATTTTATTCGAACTTATATTGTGATGTGTATATGAGAGTGAATATGATAATGTATATAAGTATATGAGTATGTATATATATATATATATATATATATATATATATATATATATATATATATATATATATATATATATATATATATATATATATATATATATATACGTTGTGTACTGGGGGTCTAATGGACCTCGACGATTGACACTACCAAGTAGTAGTGTATTGGGGGGGTTCCTTGTTTGGATTTCGCTTCGTGAGACACCCCACGCACGAACATGGCACAGTGGTGAGACTGGGGGGAAGTTTATCCCTTCGTACTCGGTTTACTTAGGACTTTTAGAGTTTGGGGGTGACAGATTAGTTAGGCAGGATAGCTTGACTAGGATGTTTAGAGATATGTGATAGGTGTGCACCATTAGAAGAGGGGTGAAGGGTATCTCATGGGAGTGCGATACCAATTTAAATATGAGATAAAACATATTTTTCATAAATAAAGTATCTACGCACTTGAAAAATATTTTCACAACTCGGGCTCTGACCCATTTATCTATTTTCCTCTCTTTTGCTATATATATATATAAGTGTCCAGACACAGGGATGTCTGGATGATGATTCCTTCAAGTCAGACGTTGACTGCGGTAGCTGTGGATGCATGCAGGTTTCTTTTAGATGCTTCTATTCTTGCGATAAAGATAGGAAGAATTGTGGTATCACTCGGGTCAAAAGTCCAACTACATTTATTTATTATTTTATTGTATTTTAATGCGTAATTCGATTTGGTTGTATATTGTTAAATCGAGTGTTCGGTTATTTTATTTCATTTTCAGTCTTATATATAAATTGTGTGAATGTTTTAATTGATTGGTTTGTTTAAAAAGATTAGTTAATTAAAATTTTGACGCCAGCCTAATAGGTTATTAGTAATTAATTTTGATTTCGACAGTGATGCTAAGAATGAACCATATGAGACTCCTATTATAATTTGGTACAGGATTGATCGCCCGATATTTTGTGAGGCGGTTTGTCACAGATGGTATCAGAGCATTAGGTTCTAGTGTCCTTTGGAGTCTGTGCGGACGTACTATGCTTTCAGCATTGCTTTTGATTTGATATAGAGCCTTAGGATTAGGATTGTTGATTCCTCTTGTGATGTTTTGCTCTCCTGCCATTTCATAAGATTATAGTAATCTTTCGCACGCTCGTTCGAGATTCGTGTGTTGATCGATGAAGGATGACCATAGAATTCCATTGCAAGGGTAGCAGAAGGCGGGACTTAAGGGAGTGGTTAGTTGAAGTTGGAGACTATGACCATGGTAGAGGTCACTCTCCTTGTGATTTTTGTTAAGGATGGTTGGAATGACTACTAAAGTATAGTAGTTACGAGTATTCAAGTACCGCTGTAGTAAAGAGTGGTGCTAAACTTGAATTACCCAGTGAAGGAAATTGGGAAAAGGTTCAAAAGGTCTTTTATAAGGACCATACGTTGAAGTTTAAGTTATACGGATTAAGTGTAATGTGATTCAGAATAAGTGAAAGGCTTAGAAGGTTTGTCTTAAAGAAGGATGTGGAAATACCTATATGTGAAAAACTAGAGGAAAATTTTTCACTCATGGGAGCAATATTGAAATGGTGGGAATGGTGGTCACTATATTTGGGGGATCAGGATGTGTTGCTCGTAGAGGAAATCTCACGGACGGTTTTCACCGCAAATTCCTTTGGTTGATTAGGAAGGAAGAGAATACATTTTTGGATTATTCATATAAGGATCGTCCAGAGATCGACATTGAATAAAGAGTGATATAGAAAAGTGAACCTAGAACCGAAGTAAGGTAGGTACAATGAAGACAGAGTCCTTCAGTGGAATGTTAGGCTCACTAGATAAGTGTTGCTAACACTAGTGGAGATTTTTTATCCATGTAACCCTATTAGTGGACATTCACCCCGGGAATTCATTAAACCAGGGTTGTTGAAGCCGGTAATGGAGTTTACTTTTAATAAAGAAGTTAAGGGAACTATGAATGCAATTATCAGGATCAAGGCTATATAGTTCGAGATACTGATAGCCTTCACCTGGTCAAGGTGACCACAGGTGGGGAAAGTTTCAATGTGGAATGTAGAACCACACGCTTTGACCTTAACCGGTAGGAGTTAAAGGACAAGAATAGGGTGTCGAGGTGGGGCATCAATTAAAGTAGTTTCTGGTTCAGTTAGGGCAAGTATATCATGTATGGGAACCATTTTGGAGTAATTAGGGAGATTGGCGAAGTTATTATGAGTTTCACCTCAGATGAAGGAGGTATATTCTGTGTGATAAGATTGAGTCAAAGTATTTTATTAGCCCTAGATTCGTGTGTGATTCGAGTTTATTAGTAGTATCGATAACATTATATAGTAAATGTTTATGTGTTTTTCCGCGATAGCGGGGATCTATTTTCTTTCATTCCCTGTGTAAAGCGGGTGTTAGTATTTTAAGTTTATATCACGATTGTATTACCCATTTTTGTGTGTTATACGAGTATGGCACTGTCATAAGAGGAATATATTGCCGGATTATCGAAGCAATAGAAGGAAAATGATTGCAAGGCTATCTTGTCCGCGGTTCTATGGTGGAACAGGTTGTTGTTGCGATATCTCTCCTGGATACAGGTTGAGTTCGCCTTTATTATATGTATAGATGAAACTTTGGTGAGCATATGTTTCATTATTGTGATACGAGTGCGTGGCAACATTATAGATATGATTTAAGGTATGCAAGGTTTATTCTTGAGGTGTGAGTTTAAGCTCATTATTATTTGCGCTCAGGACTTAGTGCTAATGCGAGCGCTTGGTGGTGTGGCTCCTGAAAAGAAATAGGAGTCCAGACCACATTTTTATTGAAAGAGGGAATAGGGTTATCCCGATTACATATTAAAGCTAACAGACCTCCATGACCGACAAAGTTAAGTAGTAGTGTATTGGAGGGGTTCCTTTTTTGGATTTCACTTACGAGATGCTCCACGCACGAACCTTAACGACATCGGGAGTGGAGAGATGTTATGGGATGAAAGGATGTTGGTTTTGATGATAAGTTATATAGTGTGGAGGAAACACTATAGACTGAGAGCCGTATGATGATGGTATTCTTCTGGAAATATAAGTGCTATGAAGAAGCACGGACATGGTTCTCTCACCGCAAGTATCTGGGTGAGGCAGGAGTTAGAGAGATTGATTTGAGGCTTATAGCCAGGCCTTGGATGAAAAGGCAAATTTGGAGGTTTTGTGTTTTGAGTATGATATTCATAATATATTAGCAGAGAGTAGGCGCCCCGATTAGTCACACTTTTTATTTCTCCAAGATGGAAAGATAGTGTGGTAGAAGTATGTTAGTAGGTTAGCAAGGTAAGATTTAGGACGTCCCGCTGGTGTGCCTTAGGTCATTATATCTCGATGACCGACGATGCGAGGGAGTAGTGTAACGGTAGGGTCCTTGTCTAAATTTTGCTTTGCGAGACATCCCACGCATGAAACGGAGCAAATGCCAGGAGTTGAGAAAGGTCTTAGGCACTAGGGACCCAATTTAGGATAGTACTATTTTATGTAGGTAGGAAACACTTTAATCATAGGGTTATTAGGAAGTAAGGGAAGAAGAGTTAGTGGCGCCGATATATAAAGATTAGTTAGTTCACCTTGAGAAGGATTGGATTCCCAAGTATAGGAGAAATTAAATTTTACGGGTTAGGAAAACCCATGTATGAGTATTATGCCGAGGAAATAAGGCCCATTATTTAAAGAAAGTGTACGTGTCGGACGTTTATAATAAGTTGTGTAGAGAACCACGGGTTATAAGGTGTGTGGGTACCCTGGTAAGTTGGTTTTATATACCGCCTTAATTAGAAGGGCCGTAGCATATAAAGTTGAAGATTATGCCATGAGGCAGAAATAATGGATTTGGAGTGTGTTGGATGGAATGTCGCAAGAGGTACGCGATAATCCAATTGTATAGGGCAATAAGAGGTAGCATGCCCAAGATAAGCGACGAGACTGATAGGAATATTCAAGTGTTAGAGTAATTTCCATTTAAGGGAAATTAGATATCCTGATGTAGATGAGAGGACGCTTAGAATCGTGATTCTTCGGTGAGATTTTGACGTTAGAGCGGCGGCTATAAGCTCATTCCCTCTATATATGATACCAGAAGAAATGATGAGTGTGATGTGACGTTGGAGTCACCCTTATGATTGAGGTAGAGATTTAGCTAAGTTTATGGGCAAGTTAGTGCATTAGAGTATGAGCCTTGAGATAGGTGGGTACCGAACCAGTGTATGGTCGAGGTGTGATTAGCGATCCAAGGTTGGAAGTACCGGTCGTATCCAAATTTCGCGGGCAAAATTCCGTTGTAAGGGGGGAATATGTATACCCCGCACTTTCATGGATAATTAAAATTTATAAGTGTAAATTTGGGAATTTGAGAAATTATCGTGAATAATAATTTTTGAGGTTTTAAAGAATTAAATGGTTTTCGATGTATGTTATATTTACTTTGTGGATTAGGTAAATGGGTTGGATTATTTTAATTATATGTCGCATCTAGGTAAAGCGACAAAGGATAATATTTTAATTGGAAAAACCACATTAAGATGTATTGGGTTTAATTAGTGGATTGCGGTCAAGTACCTCAAGTGGATATTTCGAGTGTGCGGTTGATTTTGGAATGGCCGAGATAGTCAAAATAGAGTATCCGGGAGTAGTGTTTGGATTTCGGGAATTTTTGGATTAAAAGGGGCTCGCAACTGAGTAAACGAGTCATTTTGGGGTTTAAAGGGATAAAACCTTATTTCTCCCTATATAAGGCACGGGAGAGGGAAAGAAAGGAAAGAAAAGAGAGTAAGAAAGAGGAGATGAAAGGAAGGGAGAAAGAGGAAGAAAAAGGGAGATTCCGGCCAAGCTCCGCGGGATTCGACTCGGGGTCGTCGGATTTTATCCACGAGGCAAGTGTTTACTTGCTTTATTTATTTTTAGCATAAATCTCATATTATAATCGGTAGTAACAAAATATATGATTTTGGGATTGGGTTTTCGTGAATCAAATGGGTTTTTCGGAAGTTTAACGGGTAAACCCCGAAAAATATCAAATTGGAGAAACTTAGAAATAAATTGAATTTAGTTGTTGATTCTTGCTTCTAGGATGATTATAACCTATTTCCTTTGTGTATATATAGTAGGGTGTGGTTATATGTTGGTGGGAGTAGAGGTAAAAGGCTTGGTGGGTTATTAATGGCTGAAATAAACTCGTTGGAGAAGAAGCAGGGTCGGCTGCCCTATTCGATCGATCGATGGCCTGGGATCGATTGATCGATCCTACAGGATTTTTGGCAATTTTTTTTATTCAATTTATATCGGATAAATTCCTAAATTAAGTATTGCTAGCCTATTTATTTGAGGAAATAAATTCATAACTAAGAGATAAATATTTATCCAATTGAGGAAATTTATGGTGGCTAAGAGGGTGCTATGATCGTGTGGCACTAAAATTATGTTTTCGAGGAAAATGAATAAATTGAGGAATTATATATTGGGAGTACCCAAAAATAGAGTGGGGAACTCTAAATTATTATTTGAGCGAGATGTGGACCTTGGGTTCGTGGAAAATGGAGTCCATAACATATCTAAAATAAGGGTGTTTGTGGATGCATATTTCTTGGGATAGTTTCAGTGGGCAATTAGGCATATATAATTGTGCGTGTGGAAAAATAATTATATCGATTATGGTTGAGTAAATCCTACAAGACGACTAGGATGAATTGTCATAGTTGGTGAAATTATAAATCCTTAAACATGAATAAGATACGAGTTATTTATCAAGTGAGGGAATACTTTTGGGTTTAGTATCGTGAGTGTGTGAATACTTGAATGTTATTATTTGCGAGAATCTTTGGGATTATTGGCCATTGTTAGGTGTGATTGGCAATTGTGGCCATTTATATTTGAGGAAGGATATAGAATATATATACGATGTGATTACTGTATATATATATATATATATATATATATATATATATATATATATATATATATATATATATATATATATATATGTAATATGATACGGATATGTATATATAACTGTGTGAACGGTATATATATTGTGACAACCTGAACTCCGAAATAAGGGGTGGCCAGCCCAATACTCCGACATATGCGGTAATCATGGACGGAAATCATTCTCAGCACCACATATATAGTAAGAGTAACCGAGAAAACCACCCAATAATTCAGAAAACGAGTTGTCAAAACAATTTGCGTTTTAAAAGTTAAGTTAAGAAAAGCAATTTAAACAACCCATTTTAGAATAATAGTGGAATTCAAAGAAACATAACTATTATACATCTAAAACCACAATATACAAAGACAAGAACCGATTAGGCTGTCGGTTCACAGCTACACAGAAGTAATCCCATCAGTTAGATGTTATGCTATACATACAATATACAATTACAAGATTGGGCCACTCGACCGAGTGAAAGACCCGATCATAACTAGATATCAAAAGAATGACGGCGTCTAACAAAACATCCTGTAATATCCACAATTTAATACTTCTCCTTAAAAGCAAAAGATTAGGAATATCAACACGGGCGTCCTTGCGGAGGAGCACCTGGGCGGATACAATAACAAGTACAACATAGAGAAAAAGAACGGGTCAGGACCCGATTTATATATAGTTCCCAGATGAACAAAATGCATGCTAGATATGAATAGTAACATACGGGTACAGAAATCAGCACTCTAACAACCTAAGCATGGATCATAAGAAACAAGTGAGAATGACATAATTAAATGAAACTAAGCAAGAAGATGAAATTATGCAAGATTAAATTAAAAACTAAATTAAGAGCTTGTAATTTCCCCAAATTCCACTTTAAACCAGTTTCAGTTCCTTAACAGGAATATACTAACATAATCTTCTTATTTCATTTCAATTCCCATTCCTTAGCAAGAATGTAATTGAAATAATATCAAATAGTGGAATTATACAACCCTCAAGTCCCACTTGAGATTTAGAAAAGCTATATTCTTATGCATATAAGGATTCTAAGACCGCCCCTCCGAGTTTCCCCACTAGGCGCGCCCCTAAATGACTATCATCTTCCAGGGGCCCATCAAACAAGGCAGCCTGGGTACCTATCGCATGTCGGGAAGTGGCCATATGCCTGCGAGTGAGTCATAACCACACCCGGAATTACTTCACTAGCGCAGAAAAAATACATATAATAAACCCGCATATGGCCGAGGACTATAGTCTCCCTACATTCACTAGTCAAGGAACATCACCTCATGCGCGAGCTTCCCTTATGATAGCATTTTGAGAGGTGTGTTTAAGTAAATTAGCATTTACTATAAAAACCATACTTTTCATTTTTCCTTTACAATTACATGTTTCATTTGTTTGAAACCGTTAATATAGGATAGTTCATTACTCATCCTAGGTTCTGCCTCGAATAAATCTCCAAGGGATCATATTCACTTCCCCCAAAGATAGAATTTAACATAACTCAAATTAAGCCCCTAAAGTCTCCAAGTATGGGCCTACCATTCCCATCCATATTATTTGGATGCACAAGGAAAAGTGATGCCTTAACATCACTAGGACAACCCTTCCCCCGGACTTAACCCCAAGTGAAACCATTCAACACTAGGGTGACAACCAACTCAACTAGGACTCCAAAAGCCAAGGTTTACCTCATTCATGAAGAGACCTAAGTTCCTAGGGGAAGAAAGAAGAATAAAAGATAAAAGTAGCAAATAAGTTTAGAAAACAGGGGACCGGTCGACCGATCCCAAGATAGCGGTCGACCGCGTCTCAAAGTTTAGCCTTAGAAAGAAAGCAAAAAGTCCATTTCGGATGGACCGGTCGACCTGTGGTATAACCGCGGTCGACCGCGACCTTAATTCATGCCTTTGAAAGAAAGCACTGTGCCTTCCTCCGAAGGCCCGGTCGACCGGCCTGAGATACGCGGTCGACCGGTCATTGCAGACCTAGCCCCCCCCCCCCCCCTATTTTCCTAATCTCTTCTAACCACCAAAATCCACAACCAAACCAAAGTCATCCAAATACATAATATGATACCCAAAGATCATAAATGCTCCCAACCACATTTTTCCACCTCAATCAACAATCTATCTTTACCAAAGGTGTTTATACCCATAAATCCAACCAAAAACCACAACATTAATACATCAAAACTATACATGTTGACCCATACTAATTATTCATCTTAAACTATATAATAGCAAGTAGAAAACTTACCTTGGGGCGTCACTAACAAGCTTGGTTGAAGAAGAAAGCAAGATCAAGCCACAAATCTTCAAGATTTCTCTCTTTTCTCCAATCTTCCACTCACTCTCTCTCACTCTAGGGCTAGAACACTTAGGGTAATAAGAGCGATTGAAAGACTTAAGGGAGAAACTAAACGTGGCTTAAGTTTAAAAGTATCCAACCAATAAGTAAAAAATACCGCAATAGTTAAGTTCTAATACGCAATATGCCAAAACCAGTCAAAAGTGCCCAAAATCTCAAAATACAATATGACACATATTTTGACTGTCTCGCACCTCCCGGAACTAACAACACCGTCCAAATTATCATTTGGAGATTTATAAGCCAAATTAAGTTCCGGTTCCATTTTAATTCAAGCTACCATATTAATTTCATGACAAAATAAAACACCACATGGTAACAACTACTTACACACATGGCAATTATGCAACTTATTTGTAAATATTAACTTATTTCATCAAATTAATACTTACCCACATGCAGTATTTAATATATGCAACTACGCCACATAGGAAATAAATATAAAATGGGCTCCCAAAAGCGAGGGTTGTTACATACTCCCCCCCTTATGAGGGAATTTTTCCCCCAAAATTCAAGCGTACCTTGGATAAAGAGATGCGGATACTTTTCCCGCATATCATCCTCATGCTCCCAAGTAGATTCATCAATACTGTGATGACTCCATTGTACTCTAACCAAGGGCACCACACGAGATCTCAGCCTACGTTCCCCATGCTCCAAAATGGCCACGGGTTGCTCTTCATAAGAAATATCGGGTTGTAACTCTATATCCTCGAAAGGAATGTGCCAAAGGGCACTATCACACCTCTTATACTTCTTCAAGGAGGAGATGTGGAAAACATTATGAATCTGTTGCAATGGTTCCGGTAGGGCAATTTGATACGCCACGGGGCCTACTTTAGCAAGTACAGGAAAAGGCCCAACAAATCGTGGTGTAAGTTTCCCTTTCTTTCTGAAACGCTTAACGCCTTTCATAGGCGACACCCGTACCAACACTTGGTCTCCAACTTCTAACTCCACATGCCTTCTCCCTGCATCGGCATAGCTCTTTTGTCAGTCTTGGGCTATCCGAATACGGTCTCGAATAAGCTCGATCTTTGAAGAAGTATCCCGAATCATTTCAGGTCCAAGAAACTTGTTATCTCCCACTTCTAACCAACATGTGGGGGATCTACAAGGCCTACCATACAAGGCTTCATAGGGTGACATCCCAATAGTGAACTGGTATGAGTTATTATAAGAAAATTCAACCAAAGGGAGATATTGTTCCCAACTACCCTTGAAATCAAGCATGCACATACGGAGCATATCCTCCAACATATGGTTAACCCTTTCGGTCTGGCCATCTGTTTGAGGATGATAAGAAGTACTTAATTTCAATTTGGTTCCCATGGCCTCTTGGAAACTTTGCCAAAAGTGGGAAACAAAAATCTTATCTCTGTCGGAAACAATATTCAAGGGCACCCCATGCAATCTAACAATCTCTTCAATGAACAATCGAGCGTAACGAGCGGTATTATAATCAGTACGGACGGGAAGGAAATGCGTCGACTTTGTCAAGCGATCCACGATAACCCAAATAGAATCATGACCCGTTTGTGATGTTGGCAAACCGGTTATAAAATCCATTGAGATGCTCTCCCATTTCCAAACAGGAATTTCCAACGGCTGAAAAGACCTGCCGGCAGCTGATGATCAACTTTAACTAACAGACAAGTAGTGCATTGAGATACAAACTCCGAAATATCTCATTTCATACCCGTCCACCAATATTGACGGCGCATATCTTGATACATTTTATCATTTCTCGGATGTACCGAAAATTTAGAGCCATGAGATTCCGCCATCACCGCCCGTCACAAATATCTATCCTCCGGAATAATAAGCCTTCCATGAAAGCATAATCCACCCTCAGAACTTACTGAGTAGGACTCCGCACCCCCAGTCAATAACTGGCGAATGTGGTCTTGACATTCTTTATCTCTGCCTTGGGCTTCCACCACCCGTGCCACAATCGTCAGAGTAACAGTCATCACGGACATAAACGCCCTAGCAACCGCATCCTCGTGACTGAGTTCCTTCCATTTAGCTTTCCACACATCAGCTAATTCACCCTCAGGTCTCCTACTCAGGGCATCTGCCACCACGTTCGCCTTGCCCGGATGATAATGAATATCAAATTGGTAATCTTTCACGAACTCCAACCATCTTCGCTGTCGCATTTTCAAATCTTTATGAGAAAATAAATATTGCAACAACTTATGGTCCGTGAAAAGACTAAACTTCTCCCCGAGAAGATAGTGCCTCCAAATATTTAAGGCAAAGACAACGGCGGCTAATTCCAAGTCATGCACTGGATAATTTCTTTCATGAGGCTTGAGTTTTCTATAAGCATAAGCAATAGCTTGTCGCTCCTGCTGAAGCACACCTCCCAAACCTTGTAGAGATGCATCGGTGAAGACCAAATATTCCAACCCTGGCTTGGGTAAAGCGAGGACTGGAGCCGAAGTCAATATATCTTTAATCTCATCGAACGCAGCTTGACAGGCTTCATCCCACACAAATCTAACCCCTTTCCGGGTCAAATTTATCAAAGGACTAGCAATCTTAGAAAATCCCTTAATAAATCGGCGGTAATAGCCCGCCAAACCCAGAAAACTGCGTATCTCTGTAGGCGTCGTGGCCTGACCCCACTCCCTCACCGCAACAACTTTACTTGGGTCCACCGATATCCCTTCAGAAGAAACAACGTGACCCAAAAATTGCACTTCCCGTAACCAAAAGCCACACTTCTCAAACTTGGCGTACAATTGGTGATCCCTCAACCTTTTCAGGACCAACCCCAAATGAGTAGCATGGTCATCTTCCGTTTGAGAATACACGAGGATGTCATCAATAAACACAATGACAAATTGGTCTAGGAAGTCACGAAATACTCTATTCATAAGATCCATGAACACTGCAGGGGCATTGGTTAGCCCAAAAGGCATAACCAAAAATTCATAAGACCCGTACCTCGTCAGAAAAGAAGTTTTGGTTACATCTTGCTCACGTATCCTTAACTGGTGATACCCCGTTCTCAAGTCTATCTTAGAGAAGTAGGTTGCTACGCTGAGCTGATCAAACAAGTCATCTATGCGAGGCAAAGGGTATTTGTTCCGGATAGTGACCTTGTTCAACTCTCTATAGTCAATACACAACCGGAGAGAACCATCTCTTTTCTTTAAAAACAACACAGGAGCACCCCATGGCGATGTGCTATGACTGATAAACCCCTGTTCCAACAACTGCTGAAACTGCTCTCTTAGCTCCCTCATCTCCACAGGAGCCATACGATAAGGAGTTCGCGCAATCGGTCGAGTTCCCGGCGCTAAGTCAATAACAAACTCAATCGCTCTACTAGGAGGCAAACCCGGTATCTCCCAGAAAACATCCTCAAAGTCTCGAATGACAGGAATAGAATCTAAGGGAACAACTACATCCCGAGAATTCTCATCCGGAATACAGTACAAATAAGTACCAAAATCTCCCTCTAAACGAGGCATAACCACCAGGAACATATCTTGTCCTAGAACAGCAAATACTATACTCTTCCCATAACAATTTACTATAGCATGATACTTAACAAGCCAATCCATGCCCAAAATAACATCGTACCCGACCATGTCTAGGACGAGTAAGTCGGCCTCCAAACACAAATTACCAAGAGTGATCCTTATGCGTTTACAAACAAAGAAAATAAGGGAACCGTCACCCATAGAGGACTCCACACTAGAAAAGGTACTTTTCGCAAATTTTATCAACTCTGTGGACTGAGCAAAACATCTGGAAATAAAAGAATGCGTCGCACTCGTATCAAACAGAACACGACCCATGTGTCCCTGAATAAGGAACTTACCCTCTATAGCTGGCGGCGCTGGCTGGATAGGAGGAAGCATAGCATCCTGAATGTGGTAGACTCTCCCATACTGTAGTTGGCCCTGCTGTAGAGGGACAACTGGATTCGATGCTTGTGGAGGGAACTGTACATAAGGCTGCTGAGGAACTCGCGGAGGTTGTCCCCCAATCACCTGAGGACAATCTCTCTTAAAGTGACCAGCTTCTCCACATTGAAAACATTTCCCCACCATATTCTCCTGACCTCAACCTCTGTTATTTCTAAACTTCCCAAAACCTTGGCCCGGTTGGCCCCTACCTCCCTGGCCACCTCGACCCGCTTGCTGTGGTACGACCCCCTGACCTTGCCTGTTAGCATTTCCACTAACATTAAACCCGCCAGAGCATTGTCTTTTCGACCCATCCCCTTGCTGAGGATACCTTTCTCATTGCTTATTACCCGCTGGTTGGGAAGAAGGAAAAGCTCCTCCTCCATTCCCATTCACCCCGGTCTTCCCTACTTGCCCAACCCCTGAAGCTTTCTTACTATTCTGAATAAACAACCAATGCTCCTAACAATGAAGCAATGCAGCGTTCATCACTTCACCAAAAGTTTGTAAAGCCGGATTACCCAGCAAATGCTGCCAGATTCTCCAGTTTAGGCCTCCCATGAATTTTGAGACCTTCCTTTCCTCTGGGGTTACCTCTTCCGGCACAAAACTAGCTAGCCGGGTAAACTCCTCCTAATATTCGGCCACTGATCGTTCTCCCTGAACTAGATCTTGAAGTTTCCTTCTCATCTCCCTCTGAATCACAGGAGGAAAATATTTTTGGTCGTACAAAACCCAGAAATCAGTAATGGACATAGTATCCCTCTGTTCTGACGTAGTCATCGACTCCCACCAATGTAACGCTTCCCAAAACCAACTTGAAAGTAGCAAGGACTTGCTTCTTCTCCTCACTACAGTCCACCATTCATAAATGGCGTTGCATATCCTTCTTCCATTGATTTGCTCGAACAACATCAAAACCTCCGTCAAACTCTGGGGGATGGCCCTTTAAAAAGGACTCCCTTACTCTTTCCCACGGAGAAGGTCCCGTAGGGGCTTGAGCATCCAGTGCCCGTTGTTGAGCTATTGGCATCAGTTGAGGTACTGCGGTCATGGCGGCATTAACTGCATGAGCCACGATATTGGCTACGTCAGTAGCATTAAAAGTTCCTTGGGGCGGTGGAGGACCAACATCCTCTTCTACAACTCTATTGCGTCTCGCAGGGCGACCTCTCTTAGGCGGCATCTGAGATGAAGGGACAATAGAGTTAGAATACAATTCACAATTATCTATTTCATAGAAGATCGCAAATATAAGCAGCAAAGCAGTCTTATCATTAGGCTCTATATCAAATAATGCCACGGTAGATCGTGACAAGTCCACATAGATCCTAGTACTCTAGAACCCAGTGCTCTGATACCATCTGTGACAACCCGCACTCCGAAATAAGGGGTGGCCAGCCCGATACTCCGACATATGCGGTAATCATGGACGGAAATCATTCTCAGCACCACATATATAGTAAGAGTAACCGAGAAAACACCCAATAATTCACAAAACGGGTTGTCAAAACAATTTGCGTTTTAAAAGTTAAGTTAAGAAAAGAAATTTAAACAACCCATTCTAGAATAATAGTGGAATTCAAAGAAACATAACTATTATACATCTAAAACCACAATATACAAAGACAAGAACCGATTAGGTTGTCGATTCACAGCTACACAGAAGTAATCCCATCAGTTAGATGTTATGCTATACATATAATATATAATTACAAGATTGGGCCACTCTCCTGAGTGAAAGACCCGATCATAACTAGATATCAAAAGAATGACGGCGTCTAACAAAACATCCTGTAATATCCGCAATTTCATACAGCTCCTTAAAAGCAAAAGAGTAGGAATATCAACACGGGCGTCCTTGCGGAGGAGAACCTGGGCGGATACAATAACAAGTACGACATAGAGAAAAAGAACGGGTCAGGACCCGATTTATATATAGTTCCCAGATGAACAAAAAGCATGCTAGATATGAATAGTAACATATGGGTACAGAAATCAGCACTCTAACAACCTAAGCACGTATCATAAGAAACAAGTGAGAATGACATAATTAAATGAAACTAAGCAAGAAGATGAAATTATGCAAGATTAAATTAAAAGCTAAATTAAGATCTTGTAATTTCCCCAAATTCCACTTTAAACCAGTTTCAGTTCCTTAACAGGAATATACTAACATAATCTTCTTATTTCATTTCAATTCCCATTCCTTAGCAAGAATGTAATTGACATAATATCATATAGTGGAATTATACAACCCTCAAGTCCCACTTGAGATTTAGAAAAGCTATATTCTTATGCATATAACGATTCTAAGACAGCCCGTCCGAGTTTCCCCACTAGGCGCGCCCCTAAATGACTATCATCTTCCAGGGGCCCATCAAACAAGGCAGCCTGGGTACCTATCGCACGTCGGGAAGTGGCCATATGCCTGCGAGTGAGTCATAACCACAACCGAAATTATTTCACTAGCGCAGAAAAAATACATATAATAAACCCGCATATGGCCAAGGACTATAGTCTCCCTACATTCACTAGTCAAGGAACATCACCTCATGCGCGAGCTTCCCTTATGATAGCATTTAGAGAGGTGTGTTTATTTAAATTAGCATTTACTATAAAAACCATACTTTTCATTTTTCCTTTACAATTACATGTTTCATTTGTTTGAAACCGTTAATATAGGATAGTTCATTACTCATCCTAGGTTCTGCCTCGAATAAATCTCCAAGGGATCATATTCACTTCCCCCAAAGATAGAATTTAACATAACTCAAATTAAGCCCCTAAAGTCTCCAAGTATGGGCCTACCATTCCCATCCATATTATTTGGATGCACAAGGAAAAGTGATGCCTTAACATCACTTGGACAGCCCTTCCCCCGGACTTAACCCCAAGTGAAACCATTCAACACTAGGGTGACAACCAACTCAGCTAGGACTCTAAAACCCAAGGTTTACTTCATTCAAGAAGAGCCCTAAGTTCCTAGGGGAAGAAAGAAGAACAAAAGATAAAAGTAGGAAATAAGTTTAGAAAATAGGGGACCAGTATCCCAAGACTACGGTCGACCGCATCTCAAAGTTTAGCCTTAGAAAGAAAGCAGAAAGTCCATTTCAGATGGACCGGTCGACCTGTGGTATAACCGCGGTCAACCGTGACCTTAATTCATGCCTTTGAAAGAAAGCAGTGTGCCTTCCTCCGAAGGCCCGGTCGACCGGTCTGAGATACGCGGTCGACCGGTCATTGCAGACCTAGCCCCCCCCCCCCCCCCCCCATTTTCCTAATCTCTTCTAACCCCCAAAATCCACAACCTAACCAAAGTCATCCAAATACATAATATGATACCCAAAGATCATAAATGCTCCCAACCACATTTTTCCATCTCAATCAACAATCTATCTCTACCAAAGGTGTTTATACCCATAAATCCAACCAAAAACCACAACATTAATACATCAAAACTATGCTTGTCCACCCATTCTAATTATTCATCTTAAACTATATAATAGCAAGTAGAAAACTTGCCTTGGGGATTCACTAACAAGCTTGGTTGAAGAAGAAAGCAAGATCAAGCCACAAATCTTCAAGATTTCTCTCTTTTCTCCAATCTTCCACTCACTCTCTCTCACTCTAGGGCAAGAACACTTAGGGTAATAAGAGGGATTGAAAGACTTAGAGAAACTAAACGTGGCTTAAGTTTAAAAGTCTCCAACCAATAAGTAAAAAATACCGCAATAGTTAAGTTCTAATACGCAATATGCCAAAACCAGTCAAAAGTGTCCAAAATCTCGAAATACAATATGGCACATATTTTGACTGTCTCGCACCTCCTGGAACTAACTACACCCTCCAAATTATCATTTGGAGATTTATAAGCAAAATTAAGTTCCGGTTCCATTTTAATTCAAGCTCCCATATTAATTTCATGAAAAAATAAAACACCACATGGTAACAACTACTTACACACATGGCAATTATGCAACTTATTTGTAAATATTAACTTATTTCATCAAATTAATATGTACCCACATGCAGTATTTAATATATGCAACTACGCCACATAGGAAATAAATATAAAATGGGCTACCAAAAGCGAGGGTTGTTACATATATATATATATATATATATATATATATATATATATATGTGTGTGTGTGTGTGTGTGTGTGTGTGTGTGTGTGTGTGTGTGTGTGAAGCATACCCCCTCTAATGCTATCTTGAGAGGTTACGCGATGTGGGTGAGGCCCCTGTCTTAAGGAGCGGGGAGCGTATAGTCCCCAGGTCATAGCGTCATGTATTATATTGTATGATTTTGATTAGGGGTGAGACGTGGTGGGTATGTTTCGTCACATTTCCAGGGAGGAACTATGACCTCTTCCCATACGTTGTGTTTTGTATTTTTTTTACCATGTCGGTGATAATTCAGATCGCTGGTACCCAGGATGGTATGTGAGTAATGCCCTGGAAGATGATAGCATTTAGATGTAACAACCCGCATAATTTTTGGGCTATTTTCAAAATAAAGAGAAAAAAAAAGTTTTAGATAAAATTATTTTTATTGCTCAAATATGTTGAATATTATTTTTAAAGGCGAAAATTTCAAACGGTTTCGAAAACAGAGTTAAAACAGATTTTAAAATGTTTTTAACTCTTGGAGTTGTTTTGACTTCCAACTCTTCATTTATTTGCCTTATTTAAAAGAGTCTTTTGGCTTCCAACTTTTCATTTCTTTGCATTATAAAAGGAAGTCGTGGGCAAGCCTTTTAACCTACTTTTGGCACAAATTTTGGCAACAAATATATTTTATATTCCTCTTCTTTTTATATACACATTGGCCCTTGAGATTTGTGAGTTCCAACCTTAGATTAGAGGTGTTCTTGGGGCTATTTTGTTGGAGGTTCTTGGAGGATCTAGATCTTTTCTATTGATCTTGAGGATGTGATCATTGGTTTCTCATCATGGTTTGAGGTATGTGGTTTTACACAATATGCTCCTTAAATCTCTCGAGAGTTATTCCGTTGATTTCATGTTTAATTGAACTAATATTTGAATTGAGAAATTCATTAAAATCTGGAAAATAATTGTTGAAATTATTTTGATTCATGTGGTATCATTAAATTGTTGATGAGCACATTGTCATGAGATTTTAATATGGCACGGATGTTGGGCACCCGCCAAAATTCCTGTTTCCCGGGTTATGGTTTGATAAAGCATATATGGATGTGGTGAGGCCTGGTGACCCGGTTAAAGTGTTGTTGAGAAATTATATTGATAAATGCTTTGAGATTTACATTTTGATTTGAATATTTGTACTCGTGTTGTTACGTTTTATTCTTCGCTAACATATATTTGTGGAGCATCTTTCTTGTCGTATTGTGTACTTCCCTATATTTTCTTTTAGTGGCAGGTTAGCGTGGATTTTGGGGCGCTATGGAGATTGATATTAGTGGATTTATATTATTGTGGGTTTATTTAGATGCTCTATACCTTGTCACTTGTGGATTTGGATTTATTTTATCGCATTAGCGCTCCGTTCGCTCTCCCCGGGCGGGCGGGGTGTTACAAATGGTATCAGAGCTTAGGTATACGGCAACCCTCGGGGCTTGGGTTTTGGGTTCATTGCGTGGTTAGCAATTTTTGGAGATAGAAAATTTTAGGTGACATTCGTGATAAGTTTCGATATTAGTGGTGAGGAATTATTTTTGGAGACGAGATTATTTTTGGAGATTGTTAGCTTGATTTTTTAGAGTTAGGCATTCGGAGAATTTCGAGGGCGAAATTCCATTGTTAGTGGGGAAGTGTAACAACCCGCATAATTTTTGGGCTATTTTCAAAATAAAGAGAAAAAAATAAAGTTTTAGATAAAATTATTTTTATTGCTCAAATATGCTGAATATCATTTTTAAAGGAGAGAATTTCAAACGGTTTTGAAAAAGGAGTTAAAACAGATTTTAAAATGATTTTTAAATGTTTTTAACTCTTGGAGTTGTTTTGACTTCCAACTCTTCATTTCTTTGCCTTATTTAAAGGAGTCTTTTGGCTTCCAACTTTTCATTTCTTTGCATTATAAAAGGAAGTCGTGGGCAAGCCTTTTAACCTAGTTTTGGCACAAATTTTGGTAGCAAATATATTTTATATTCCTCTTCTTTTTATATACACATTGGCCCTTGAGATTTGTGAGTTCCAACCTTATATTAGAGGTGTTCTTGGGGCTATTTTGTTGGAGGTTCTTGGAGGATTTTTTGTAGATCTTTTGTGTTGATCTTGAGGATGTGATCATTGGTTTCTCATCATGGTTTGAGGTATGTGGTTTTACACAATATGCTCCTTAAATCTCTCGAGAGTTATTCCGTTGATTTCATGTTTAATTGAAGTCATATTTGAATTGATGAATTCATTGAAATCTGCAAAATAATTCTTGAAATTATTTTGATTCATGTGGTATCATTATATTCTTGATGATCACATTGTCATGAGATTTTAATATGGCACGGATGTTGGGCACCCGCCAAAATTCCTGTTTCCCGGGCTATGGCTTGATAAATCATATACGGATGTGGTGAGGCCTGGTGACCCGGTTAAAGTGTTGTTGAGAAATTATATTGATAAATACTTTGAGATTTGCATTTTGATTTGAATATTCGTACTCGTGTTGTTACGTTTTATTCATCGCTAACATATATTTATTGAGCATCTTTCTTGTCGTATTGTGTACTTCCCCATATTTTCTTTTAGTGGCAGGTTAGCGCGGATTTTGGGGCGCTATGGAGATTGATATTAGTGGATTTATATTATTGTGGGTTTATTTATATACTCTATACCTTGTCACTTGTGGATTTGGATTTATTTTATCGCAATAGCGCTCCGTTCGTTCTCCCCGGGCGTGCGGGGTGTTACAAATGGTATCAGAGCTTAGGTATACGGCAACCCTCGGGGCTTGGGTTTTGGGTTCATTGCGTGGTTAGCAATTTTTGGAGATAGAAAATTTTAGGTGACATTTGTGATAAGTTTCGAGATTAGAGGTCAAGAATTATTTTTGGAGACGAGATTATTTTTGGAGATTGTTAGCCTGATTTTTGAGAGTTAGGCATTCGGCGAATTTCGAGGGCGAAATTCCATTGTTCGTGGGGAAGTGTAACAACGCGCATAATTTTAGGGCTATTTTCAAAATAAAGAGAAAAAAAATAAAGTTTTAGATAAAATTATTTTTATTGCTCAAATATGTTGAATATCATTTTTAAAGGCGAGAATTTCAAACGGTTTCGTAAAGGGAGTTAAAACAGATTTTAAAATGATTTTTAAATGTTTTTAACTCTTGGAGTTGTTTTGACTTCCAACTCTTCATTTCTTTGCCTTATTTAAAGGAGTCTTTTGGCTTCCAACTTTTCATTTCTTTGCATTATAAAAGGAAGTCGTGGGCAAGCCTTTTAACCTACTTTTGGCACAAATTTTGGCAGCAAATATATTTTATATCCCTCTTCTTTTTATATACACATTGGCCCTTGAGATTTGTGAGTTCCAACCTTAGATTAGAGGTGTTCTTGGGGCTATTTTGTTGGAGGTTCTTGGTGGATTTTTTGTAGATCTTTTGTGTTGATCTTGAGGATGTGATCATTGGTTTCTCATCATGGTTTGAGGTATGTGGTTTTACACAATATTCTCCTCAAATCTCTCGAGAGTTATTCCGTTGATTTCATGTTTAATTGAACTCATATTTGAATTGATAAATTCATTGAAATCTGCAAAATAATTGTTGAAATTATTTTGATTCATGTGGTATCATTATATTGTTAATGAGCACATTTTCATGAGATTTTAATATGGCACGGATGTTGGGCACCCGACAAAATTCCTGTTTCCTGGGCTATGGCTTGATAAAGCATATACAGATGTGGTGAGGCCTGGTGACCCAGTTAAAGTGTTGTTGAGAAAAATATATTGATAAATGCCTTGAGATTTGCATTTTGATTTGAATATTCGTACTCGTGTTGTTACGTTTTATTCATCGCTAACATATATTTGTTGAGCATCTTTCTTATCGTATTGTGTACTTCCCCATATTTTCTTTTAGTGGCAGGTTAGCGCGGATTTTGGGACGCTATGGAGATTGATATTAGTGGATTTATATTATTGTGGGTTTATTTAGATGCTCTATACCTTGTCACTTCTGGATTTGGATTTATTTTATCGCATTAGCGCTCCGTTCGCTCTCCCCGGGCGGGCGGGGTGTTACAAATGGTATCAGAGCTTAGGTATATGGCAACCCTCGGGTCTTGGGTTTTGGGTTCATTATGTGGTTAGCAATTTTTGGAGATAGCAAATTTTAGGTGACATTCGTGATAAGTTTCGAGATTAGAGGTCAAGAATTATTTTTGGAGACGAGATTATTTTTGGAGATTGTTAGCCTGATTTTTGAGAGTTAGGCATTCGGCGAATTTCGAGGGCGAAATTCCATTGTTCGTGGGGAAGTGTAACAACGCGCAAAATTTTAGGGCTATTTTCAAAATAAAGAGAAAAAAAATAAAGTTTTAGATAAAATTATTTTTATTGCTCAAATATGTTGAATATCATTTTTAAAGGAGAGAATTTCAAACGGTTTCGTAAAGGGAGTTAAAACAGATTTTAAAATGATTTTTAAATGTTTTTAACTCTTGGAGTTGTTTTGACTTCCAACTCTTAATTTCTTTGCCTTATTTAAAGGAGTCTTTTGGCTTCCAAATTTTCATTTCTTTGCATTATAAAAGTAAGTCGTGGGCAAGCCTTTTAACCTACTAATGGCACAAGTTTTGGCAGCAATTATATTTTATATTCCTCTTCTTTTTATATACACATTGGCCTTTGAGATTTGTGAGTTCCAACCTTAGATTAGAGGTGTTCTTGGGGCTATTTTGTTGGAGGTTCTTGGAGGATTTTTTGAAGATCTTTTGTGTTGATCTTGAGGATGTGATCATTGGTTTCTCATCATGGTTTGAGGTATGTGGTTTTACACAATATTCTCCTTAAATCTCTCGAGAGTTATTCCGTTGATTTCATGTTTAATTGAACTCATATTTGAATTGATAAATTCATTGAAATCTGCAAAATAATTGTTGAAATTATTTTGATTCATGTGGTATCATTATATTGTTGATGAGCAAATTTTCATGAGATTTTAATATGGCATGGATGTTGGGCACCCGCCAAAATTCCTGTTTCCTGGGCTATGGCTTGATAAAGCATATACAGATGTGGTGAGGCCTGGTGACCCAGTTAAAGTGTTGTAGAGAAAAATATATTGATAAATGCCTTGAGATTTGCATTTTGATTTGAATATTCGTACTCGTGTTGTTACGTTTTATTCATCGCTAACATATATTTGTTAAGCATCTTTCTTGTCGTATTGTGTACTTCCCCATATTTTCTTTTAGTGGCAGGTTAGCGCGGATTTTGGGACGCTATGGAGATTGATATTAGTGGATTTATATTATTGTGGGTTTATTTAGATGCTCTATACCTTGTCACTTCTGGATTTGGATTTATTTTATCGCATTAGCGCTCCGTTCGCTCTCCCTGGGCGGGCGGGGTGTTACAAATGGTATCAGAGCTTAGGTATACGGTAACCCGCGGGCCTTGGGTTTTGGGTTCATTGCGTGGTTAGAAATTTTTGGAGAAAGAAAATTTTAGGTGACATTCGTGATAAGTTTCGAGATTAGAGGTGAGGAATTATTTTTGGAGACGAGATTATTTTTGGAGATTGTTAGGCTGATTTTTTAGAGTTAGGCATTCGGCGAATTTCGAGGGAGAAATTCCATTGTTAGTGGGGAAGTGTAACAACCCGCATAATTTTTGGGCTATTTTCAAAATAAAGAGAAAAAAAATAAAGATTTAGATAAAATTATTATTATTTCTCAAATATGCTGAATAACATTTTTAAAGGCGAGAATTTCAAACTGTTTCAAAAACGGAGTTAAAACAGATTTTAAAATGATTTTTAAATGTTTTTAACTCTTGGAGTTGTTTTGACTGGCAACTCTTCATTTCTTTGCCTTATTTAAAGGAGTCTTTTGGCTTCCAACTTTTCATTTCTTTGCATTATAAAAGGAAGTCGTGGGCAAGCCTTTTAACCTACTTTTGGCACAAATTTTGGTAGTAAATATATTTTATATTCCTCTTCTTTTTATATACACATTGGCCCTTGAGATTTGTGAGTTCCAACCTCATATTAGAGGTGTTCTTGGAGCTATTTTGTTGGAGGTTCTTGGAGGATTTTTTATAGATCTTTTGTGTTGATCTTGAGGATGTAATCATTGGTTTCTCATCATGGTTTGAGGTATGTGGTTTTACACAATATGCTCCTTAAATCTCTCGAGAGTTATTCCGTTGTTTTCATGTTTAATTGAACTCATATTCGAATTGATAAATTCATTGAAATCTGCAAAATAATTATTGAAATTATTTTGATTCATGTGGTATCATTATATTGTTGATGATCACATTTTCATGAGATTTTAATATGGCACGGATGTTGGGAACCCGCCAAAATTCCTGTTTCCTGGGCTATGGCTTGATAAAGCATATACGGATGTGGTGAGGCCTGGTGACCTGATTAAAGTGTTGTTGAGAAATTATATTGATAATTCTTTGAGATTTTCATTTTGATTTGAATATCCGTACTCGTGTTATTACGTTTTATTCATCGCTAACATATATTTGTCGAGCATCTTTCTTGTCGTATTGTGTACTTCCCCATATTTTCTTTTAGTGGCAGGTTAGCGCGGATTTTGGGGAGCTATGGAGATTGATATTAGTGGATTTATATTATTGTGGGTTTATTTAGATGCTCTATACCTTGTCACTTGTGGATTTGGATTTATTTTATCGCATTAGCGCTCCGTTCGCTCTCCCCGGGCGGGCGGGGTGTTACAAATGGTATCAAAGCTTAGGTATACGGCAACCCTCGGGGCTTGGGTTTTGGGTTGATTGCGTGGTTAGCAATTTTTGGAGATAGCAAATTTTAGGTGACATTCGTGATAAGTTTCGAGATTATAGATGAGGAATTATTTTTGGAGACGAGATTATTTTTGGAGATTGTTAGCCTGATTTTTGAGAGTTAGGCATTCGGCGGATTTCGAGGGCGAAATTCCATTGTTAGTGGGAAAGTGTAACAACCCGCATAATTTTTAGGCTATTTTCAAAATAAAGAGAAAAAAAATAAAGTTTTTGATAAAATTATTTTCATTGCTCAAATACGTTGAATATCATTTTTATAGGTGAGAATTTCAAATGGTTTCGAAAACGGAGTTAAAACAGATTTTAAAATGATTTTTAAATGTTTTTAACTCTTGGAGTTGTTTTGACTTCCAACTCTTCATTTCTTTGCCTTATATAAAGGACTCTTTTGGCTTCCAACTTTTCATTTCTTTGCATTATAAAAGGAAGTCGTGGGCAAGCCTTTTAACCTACTAATGGCACAAATTTTGGCAGCAAATATATTTTATATTCCTCTTCTTTTTATATACACATTGGCCCTTGAGATTTGTGAGTTCCAACCTTAGATTAGAGGTGTTCTTGGGGATATTTTGTTGGAGGTTCTTGGAGGATTTTTTGTACATATTTTGTGTTGATCTTGAGGAAGTGATCATTGGTTTCTCATCATGGTTTGAGGTATGTGGCTTTACACCATATGCTCCTTAAATCACTCGAGAGTTATTCCGTTGATTTCACGTTTAATTGAACTCATATTTGAATTGATTAATTCATTGAAATTTGGAAAATAATTGTTGAAATTATTTAGATTCATGTGGTATCATTATATTGTTTATGAGCACATTTCATGAGATTTTAATATGGCACGGATGTTGGGCACCCGCCAAAATTCCTGTTTTCCGGGCTATGGCTTGATAAAGCATATACGGATGTGGTGAGGCCTGGTGACACGGTTAAAGTGTTGTTGAGAAATTATATTGATAAATGCTTTGAGATTTTCATTTTGATTTGAATATTCGTATTCGTGTTGTTACGTTTTATTCATCGCTAACATATATTTATTGAGCATCTTTCTTGTCGTATTGTGTACTTCCCCATATTTTCTTTTACTGGCAGGTTAGCGCAGATTTTGGGGCGCTATGGAGATTGATATTAGTGGATTTATATTATTATGGGTTTATTTAGATGATCTATACCTTATCACTTGTGGATTTTGATTTATTTTATCGCATTAGCGCTCTGTTCGCTATCCCCGGGCGGGCGATGTGTTACAAATGGTATCAGAGCTTAGGTATACGGCAACCCTCGGGGCTTGGGTTTTGGGTTCATTGCGTGGTTAGCAATTTTTGGAGATAGAAAATTTTAGGTGACATTCGTGATAAGTTTCGAGATTATAGGTGAGGTATTATTTTTGGAGACGAGATTATTTTTGGAGATTGTTAGCCTGATTTTTGAGAGTTAGGCATTCGGCGAATTTCGAGGGAGAAATTCCATTGTTAGTGGGGAAGTGTAACAACCCGCATAATTTTTGGGCTATTTTCAAAATAAAGAGAAAAAAATAAAGTTTTAGATAAAATTATTTTTATTTCTCAAATATGCTGAATATCATTTTTAAAGGCGAGAATTTCAAACTGTTTCGAAAACGGAGTTAAAACAGATTTTAAAATGATTTTTAAATGTTTTTAACTCTTGGAGTTGTTTTGACTGGCAACTCTTCATTTCTTTGCCTTATTTAAAGGAGTCTTTTGGCTTCCAACTTTTCATTTCTTTGCATTATAAATGGAAGTCGTGGGCAAGCCTTTTAACCTACTTTTGGCACAAATTTTGGCAATAAATATATTTTATATTCCTCTTCTTTTTATATACACATTGGCCCTTGAGATTTGTGAGTTCCAACCTCAGATTAGAGGTGTTCTTGGAGCTATTTTGTTGGAGGTTCTTGGAGGATTTTTTGTAGATCTTTTTTGTTGATCTTGAGGATGTGATCATTGGTTTCTCATCATGGTTTTAAGTATGTGGTTTTACACAATATGCTCCTTAAATCTCTCGAGAGTTAGTCCGTTGTTTTCGTGTTTAATTGAACTCATATTTGAATTGATAAATTCATTGAAATCTGCAAAATAATTATTGAAATTATTTTGATTCATGTGGTATCATTATATTATTGATGATCACATTTTCATGAGATTTTAATATGGCACGGATGTTGGGAACCCGCCAAAATTCCTGTTTCCCCGGCTATGGCTTGATAAAGCATATACGGATGTGGTGAGGCCTGGTGACCCGGCTAAAGTGTTGTTGAGAAATTATATTGATAAATTCTTTGAGATTTTCATTTTGATTTGAATATTCGTACTCGTATTGTTACGTATTATTCATCGCTAACATATATTTGTTGAGCATCTTTCTTGTCGCATTGTGTACTTCCCCATATTTTCTTTTAGTGGCAGGTTAGCGCGGATTTTGGGACGCTGTGGAGATTGATATTAGTGGATTTATATTATTGTGGGTTTATTTAGATTCTCTATACCTTGTCACTTGTGGATTGGGATTTATTTTATCGCATTAGCACTCCGTTCGCTCTCCCCGGGCGGGCGGGGTGTTACAAATGGTATCAAAGCTTAGGTATACGGCAACACTCGGGGCTTGGGTTTTGGGTTCATTGCGTGGTTAGCAATTTTTGGTGATAGCAAATTTTAGGTGACATTCGTGATAAGTTTCGAGATTATAAATGAGGAATTATTTTTGGAGACGAGATTATTTTTGGAGATTGTTAGCCTGATTTTTGAGAGTTAGGCATTCGGCGGATTTCGAGGGCGAAATTCCATTGTTAGTGGGAAAGTGTAACAACCGGCATAATTTTTGGGCTATTTTCAAAATAAAGAGAAAAAAAATAAAGTTTTAGATAAAATTATTTTTATTTCTCAAATATGCTTAATATCATTTTTAAAGGCGAGAATTTCAAACGGTTTCGAAAACGGAGTTAAAACAGATTTTAAAATGATTTTTAAATGTGTTTAACTCTTGGAGTTGTTTTGACTTCCAACTCTTCATTTCTTTGCCTTATTTAAATGAGCCTTTTGGCTTCCAAATTTTCATTTCTATGCATTATAAAAGCAAGTCGTGGGCAAGCCTTTTAACCTACTTTTGGCATAAATTTTGGCAGTAAATATATTTTATGTTCCTCTTCTTTTTATATACACATTGGAACTTGAGATTTGTGAGTTACATCCTTAGATTAGAGGTGTTCTTTTGGCTATTTTGTTGGAGGTTCTTGGAGGATTTTTTGTAGATCTGTTGTGTTGATCTTGAGGATGTGATCATTGGTTTCTCATCATAGTTTGAGGTATGTGGTTTTACACAATATGCTCCTTAAATCTCTCGAGAGTTATTCCGTTGATTTCATGTTTAATTGTACTCATATTGGAATTGATAAACTCATTCAAATCTGAAGAATAATTCTTGAAATTATTTTGATTCATGTGGTATCTTTATATTGTTGATGTGCACATTTTCATGAGATTTTAATATGTCACGGATGTTGGGCACCCGCCAAAATTCCTGTTTCCTGGGCTATGGCTTGATAAAGCATATACGGATGTGGTGAGGCCTGGTGACCCGATTAAAGTGTTGTTGAGAAGTTATATTGATAAATGCTTTGAGATTTGCATTTTGATTTGAATATTCGTACTCGTGTTGTTACATTTTATTCATCGCTAACATATATTTGTTGAGCATCTTTCTTGTTGTATTGTGTACTTCCCCATATTTTCTTTTAGTGGCAAGTTAGCGTGGATTTTGGGACGCTATGGAGATTGATATTAGTGGATGTATATTATTGTGGGTTTATTTAGATGCTCTATACCTTGTCACTTGTGGATTGGGATTTATTTTATCGCATTAGCGCTCCGTTCTCTCTCCCCGGGAGGGCGGGGTGTTACAAATGGTATCAGAGCATAGGTATACGGAAACCCTCGGGGCTTGGGTTTTGGGTTCATTGCGTGGTTAGCAATTTTTGGAGATAGCAAATTTTAGTTGACATTCGTGATAAGTTTCGAGATTAGAGGTGAGGTATTATTTTTGGAGACGAGATTATTTTTGGAGATTGTTAGCCTGATTTTTGAGAGTTAGGCATTCGGCGAATTTCGAGGGTGAAATTCCATTGTTAGTGGGGAAATGTAACAACCCGCATAATTTTTGGGCTATTTTCAAAATAAAGAGAAAAAAAATAAAGTTTTAGATAAAATTATTTTTATTGCTCAAATATGCTGAATATCTTTTTTAAAGGAGAGAACTTCATACGGTTCCGAAAACGGAGTTAAGACAGATTTTAAAATGATTTTTAAATGTTTTTAACTCTTGGAGTTGTTTTGAATGGCAACTCTTCATTTCTCTGCATTATTTAAAGGAGTCTTTTGGCTTCCAACTTTTCATTTCTTTGCATTATAAAAGGAAGTCGTGGGCAAGCCTTTTAACCTACTATTGGCACAAATTTTGGCAGCAAATATATTTTATATTCCTCTTCTTTTTATATACACATTAGCCCTTAAGATTTGTGAGTTCTATCCTTAGATTAGAGGTGTTCTTGGGGCTATTTTGTTGGAGGTTCTTGGAGGATTTTTTGTAGATCTTTTGTGTTGAACTTGAGGATGTGATCATTGGTTTCTCATCATGGTTTGAGGTATGTGGTTTTACACAATATGCTCCTTAAATCTCTCAAGAGTTATTCCGTTGATTTCATGTTTAATTGAACTCATATTTGAATTGATAAATCCATTGAAATCTGGAAAATAATTGTTGAAATTATTTTGATTCATGTGGTATCATTATATTGTTGATGAGCACATTTTCATGAGATTTTAATATGGCACGGACGTTGGGGACCCACCAAAATTCCTATTTCTCGGGCTATGGCTTGATAAATCATATACGGATGTGGTGAGGCCTGGTGACCCGGTTAAAGTGTTGTTGAGAAAATATACTGATAAATGCTTTGAGATTTGCATTTTGATTTGAATATTCGTACTCGGGTAGTTAGGTTTTGTTTATCGCTAGCATATATTTGTGGAGCATCTTTCTTGTCGTATTGTGTACTTCCCCATATTTTCTTTTAGTGGCAGGTTAGCGCGGATTTTGGGGCGCTATGGAGATTGATATTAGTGGATTTATATTATTGTGGGTTTATTTAGATGCTCTATACCTTGTCTCTTGTGGATTTGGTTTTATTTTATCGCATTAGCGCTCCGTTCGCTCTCCCCGGGCGGGCGGGGTGTTACAAATGGTATCAGAGCTTAGGTATACGGCAACCCTCGGGGCTTGGGTTTTGGGTTCATTGCGTGGTTAGCAATTTTTGGAGATAGCAAATTTTAGGAGACATTCGTGATAAGTTTCGAGATTAGAGATGAGGAATTATTTTTGGAGACGAGATTATTTTTGGAGATTGTTAGCCTGATTTTTGAGAGTTAGGCATTCGGCGAATTTCGAGGGCGAAATTCCATTGTTAGTGGGAAAGTGTAACAACCCGCATAATTTTTGGGCTATTTTCAAAATAAAGAGAAAAAAAATAAAGTTTTAGATAAAATTATTTTTATTGCTCAAATATGTTGAATATCATTTTTAAAGGCGAGAATTTCAAATGGTTTCGAAAACGGAGTTAAAACAGATTTTAAAATGATTTTTAAATGTTTTTAACTCTTGGAGTTGTTTTGACTTCCAACTCTTCATTTCTATGCCTTATATAAAGGAGTCTTTTGGCTTCCAACTTTTCATTTCTTTGCATTATTAGAGGAAGTCGTGGGCAAGCCTTTTAACCTACTAATGGCACAAATTTTGGCAGCAAATATATTTTATATTCATATTCTTTTTATATACACATTGGCCCTTGAGATTTGTGAGTTCCATCCTTAGATTAGAGGTGTTCTTGGGGCTATTTTGATGGAGGTTCTTGGAGTATTTTTTGTAGATCTTTAATGTTGATCTTGAGGATGTGATCATTGGTTTCTCATCATGGTTTGAGGTATGTGGCTTTACACCATATGCTCCTTAAATCACTCGAGAGTTATTCCGTTGATTTCACGTTTAATTGAACTCATATTTGAATTGATAAATTCATTGAAATCTGGAAAATAAATGTTGAAATTATTTTGATTCATGTGGTATCATTATATTGTTGATGAGCACATTTCTTGAGATTTTAATATGGCACGGATGTTGGGCACCCGCCAAAATTCCTGTTTCCCGGGCTATGGCTTGATAAAGCATATACAGATGTGGTGAGGCCTGGTGACACGGTAAAAATGTTGTTGAGAAATTATATTGATAAATGCTTTGAGATTTGCATTTTGATTTGAATATTCGTATTCGTGTTGTTACGTTTTATTCATCGCTAACATATATTTGTTGAGCATCTTTCTTGTCGTATTGTGTACTTCCCCATATTTTCTTTTAGTGGCAGGTTATCGCGGATTTTGGGGCGCTATGCAGATTGATATTAGTGGATTTATATTATTGTGGGTTTATTTAGATGATCTATACCTTGTCACTTGTGGATTTTGATTTATTTTATTGCATTAGCGCTCCGTTCGCTCTCCCCGGGCGGGCGGGGTGTTACAAATGGCATCAGAGCTTAGGTAGACGGCAACCCTCGGGGCTTGGGTTTTGGGTTCATTGCATGGTTAGCAATTTTTGGAGATAGCAAATTTTAGGTGACATTCGTGATAAGTTTCGAGATTAGAGGTGAGGAATTATTTTTGAAGACGAGATTATTTTTGGAGATTGTTAGCCTAATTTTTTAGAGTTAGGCATTCGGCGAATTTCGAGGGCGAAATTCCATTGTTAGTCGGGAAGTGTAACAATCCGCATAATTTTTGGGCTATTTTAAAAATAAAGAGAAAAAAAATAAAGTTTTAGATAAAATTATTTTTATTTCTCAAATATGCTTAATATCATTTTTAAAGGCGAGAATTTCAAACGGTTTCGAAAACGGAGTTAAAACATATTTTAAAATGATTTTTAAATGTATTTAACTCTTGGAGTTGTTTTGACTTCCAACTCTTCATTTCTTAGCCTTATTTAAAGGATTCATTTGGCTTCCAACTTTTCATTTAGTTGCATTATAAAAGGAAGTCGTGGGCAAGCCTTTTAACCTACTTTTGGCATAAATTTTGGCAGTAAATATATTTTATATTCCTCTACTTTTTATATACACATTGGACCTTGAGATTTGTGAGTTCCATCCTTAGATTAGAGGTGTTCTTGGGGCTATTTTGTTGGAGGTTCTTGGAGGATTTTTTGTAGATCTTTTGTGTTGATCTTGAGGATGTGATCATTGGTTTCTCATCATGGTTTGAGGTATGTGGTTTTACACAATATGCTCCTTAAATCTCTCGAGATTTATTTCGTTGATTTCATGTTTAATTGAACTCATATTTGAATTGATAAATTCATTTAAATCTGGAAAATAATTGTTGAAATTATTTTGATTCATGTGGTATCATTACATTGTTGATGTGCACATTTTCATGAGATTTTAATATGGCACGGATGTTGGGCACCGACCAAAATTCCTGTTTCCTGGGCTATGGCTTGATAAAGCCTATACGGATGTGGTGAGGTCTGGTGACCCGGTTAAAGTGTTGTTTAGAAATTATATTGATAAATGCTTTGAGATTTTCAATTTGATATGAATATTCGTACTCGTGTTGTTACGTTTTATTCATCGCTAACATATATTTGTTGAGCATCTTTCTCGTCGTATTGTGTACTTCCCCATATTTTCTTTTAGTGGCAGGTTAGCGTGGATTTTGGGACGCTATGGACACTGTTATTAGTGGATTTATATTATTGTGGGTATATTTTGATGCTCTATACCTTGTCACATGTGGATTTGGATTTATTTTATGGCATTAGCGCTCCGTTCGCTCTCCCCGGGCGGGCGGGGTGTCACAAATGGTATCAGAGCATAGGTATAAGGAAACCCTCGGGGCTTGGGTTTTGGGTTCATTGCGTGGTTAGCAATTTTTGGAGATAGCAAATTTTAGGTGACATTCGTGATAAGTTTCAAGATTAGAGGTGATGAATTATTTTTGGAGACGAGATTATTTTTGGAGATTGTTAACCTGATTTTTGAGAGTTAGGCATTCGGCGAATTTATAGTGCGAAATTCCATTGTTAGTGGGGAAGTGTAACAACCTGCAAAATTTTGGGGCTATTTTCAAAATAAAGAGAAAAAAAATAAAGTTTTAGATAAAATTATTTTTATTGCTCAAATATGCTGAATATCATTTTTAAAGGAGAGAATTTCAAACGATTCCGAAAACGGAGTTAAAACAGATTTTTAAATGATTTTTAAATGTTTTTAACTCTTGGAGTTGTTTTGACTGGCAACTCTTCATTTCTTTGCCTTATTTAAAGGAGTCTTTTGGCTTCCAACTTTTCATTTCTTTGGATTATAAAAGGAAGTCGTGGGCAAGACTTTTAACTTACTTTTGGCACAAATTTTGGCAGTAAATATATTTTATATTCCTCTTCTTTTTATATACACATTGGCCCTTGAGATTTGTGAGTTCCAACCTTAGATTAGAGGTGTTCTTGGGGATATTTTGTTGGAGGTTCTTGGAGGATTTTTTGTAGATCTTTTGTGTTGATCTTGACGATGTGATCATTGGTTTCTCATCATGGTTTGAGTTATGTGGTTTTACATAATATGCTCCTTAAATCTCTCGAGAGTTATTCCGTTGATTTCATGTTTAATTGAACTCATATTTGAATTAATAAATTCATTCAATTCTGCAAAATATTTGTTGAAATTATTTTGATTCATGTGGTATCATTATATTGTTGATGATCACATTTTCATGAGATTTTAATATGGCACGGACGTTGGGCACCCTCCAAAATTCCTGTTTCCCGGGCTATGGCTTGATAAATCATATACGGATGTGGTGAGGCTTGGTGACCCGGTTAAAGTGTTATTGAGAAATTATAGTGATAAATGCTTTGAAATATGCATTTTGATTTGAATATTCGTACTCGTGTAGTTACGTTTTATTCATCGCTAACATATATTTGCTGAGCATCTTTCTTGTCGTATTGTGTACTTCCCCATATTTTCTTTTAGTGGCAGGTTAGCGCGGATTTTGGGGCGCTATGGAGATTGATATTAATGGATTTATATTATTGTGGGTTTATTTAGATGCTCTATACCTTGTCACTTGTGGATTTGGATTTATTTTATCGCATTAGCGCTCCGTTCGCTCTCCCCGGCCAGGCGGGGTGTCACAAATGGTATCAAAGCTTAGGTATACGGCAACCCTCGGGGCTTAGGTTTTGGGTTCATTGCGTGGTTAGCAATTTTTGGAGATAGCAAATTTTAGGTGACATTCATGATAAGTTTGGAGATTAGAGATGAGGAATTATTTTTGGAGACGAGATTATTTTTGGAGATTGTTAGCCTGATTTTTAAGAGTTAGGCATTCGACGAATTTCGAGGGCGAGATTCCATTGTTAGTCGGGAAGTGTAACAATCCGCATAATTTTTGGGCTATTTTCAAAATAAAGAGAAAAAAATAAAGTTTTAGATAAAATTCTTTTTATTGCTCAAATATGCTGAACATCATTTTTATAGGCGAGAATTTCAAGCGGTTTCAAAAAAGGAGATAAAACAGATTTTTAAATGATTTTTAAATGTTTTTAACTCTTGGAGTAGTTTTGACTTCCAACTCTTCATTTCTTTGCCTTATTTAAAGGAGGCATTTAGCTTCTAACTTTTCAATTCTTGGCATTATAAAAGGAATTCGTGGGCAAACCTTTTAAACTACTTTTGGCACAAATTTTGGCAGCAAATATATTTTATATTCCTCTTCTTTTTATATACAGATTGGCCCTTAAGATTTGTGAGTTCCATCCTTAGATTAGAGGTGTTCTTGGGGCTATTTGGTTGGAGGTTCTTGGAGGATTTTTTGTAGATCGTTTGTGTTGATCTTGAGGATGTGATGATTGGTTTCTCATCATGGTTTGAGGTATGTGGTTTTACACAATATGCTCCTTAAATCTCTCGAGAGTTATTCCGTTGATTTCATGTTTAATTGAACTCATATTTGAATTGGTAAATTCATTGAAATCTGGAAAATAATTGTTGAAATTATTTTGATTCATATGGTGTCATTATATTGTTGATGAGCACATTGTGATGAGATTTTAATATGGCACGGATGTTGGGCACCCACCAAAATTCCTGTTTCCCGGGCTATGGCTTAATAAAGCATATACGGATGTGGAGAGGCCTGGTGACCCGGTAAAAGGTATGTTGAGAAATTATATTGATAAATGCTTTGAGATTTTCATTTTAATTTGAATATTCGTACTCGTGTTGTTACGTTTCATTCATCGCTAACATATATTTGTTGAGCATCTTTCTTGTCGCATTGTGTACTTCCTCATATTTTCTTTTAGTGGCAGGTTAGCGTGGATTTTGGGGCGCTATGGAGATTGATATTAGTGGATTTATATTATTGTGGGTTTATTTAGATGCTCTATACCTTGTCACTTGTGGATTTGGATTTATTGTATCGCATTAGAGCTCCGTTCGCTCTCCCCGGGCAGGCGGGGTGTTACAAATGGTATCAGAGCTTAGGTATACAGCAACCCTCGGGGCTTGGGTTTGGGGTTCATTGCATGGTTAGCAATTTTTGGAGATAGGAAATTTTAGGTGACATTCGTGATAAGTTTCGAGATTAGAGGTGAGGAATTATTTTTGGAGACAAGATTATTTTTGGAGATTGTTAGCCTGATTTTTGAGAGTTAGGCATTCGGCGAATTTCGAGGGCGAAATTCCATTGTTAGTGGGGAAGTGTAACAATCCGCATAATTTTTGGGCTATTTTCAAAATGAAGAGAAAAAAAATAAAGTTTTAGATAAAATTATTTTTATTGCTCAAATATGTTGAATATCATTTTTAAAGGCGAGAATTTCAAACGGTTTCGAAAACAGAGTTAAAACAGATTTTTAAATGATTTTTAAATGTTTTTAACTCTTGGAGTTGTTTTGACTTCCAACTCTTCATTTCTTTGCCTTATTTAAAGGAGTCTTTTGGCTTCCAACTTTTCATTTCTTTGCATTATAAAAGGAAGTCGTGGGCAAGCCTTTTAACCTACTTTGGGCACAAATTTTGGCAGCAAATATATTTTATATTCCTCTTCTTTTTATATACACATTGGCCCTTGAGATTTGTGAGTTCCAACCTTAGATTAGAGGTGTTATTGGTGTTATTTTTTTGGAGGTTCTTGGAGGATTTTTTGTAGATCTTTTGTGTTGATCTTGCGGATGTGATCATTGGTTTCTCATCATGGTTTGAGGTATGTGATTTTACACAATATGCTCCTTAAATCTCTCGAGAGTTATTCCGTTGATTTCATGCTCAATTGAACTAATATTTGAATTGATAAATTCATTGAAATCTGCAAAACAATTGTCGAAATTATTTTGATTCATGTTGTATCATTATATTGTTAATGAGCACGTTTTCATGAGATTTTATTATGGCACGGATGTTGGGCACCCACCAAAATTCCTGTTTCCCAGGCTATGGCATGTTAAAGCATATACGGATGTGGTGAGGCCTGGTGATCCGGTTAAAGTATTGTTGAGAAATTATATTGATAAATGCTTTGAGATTTTCATTTTGATTTGAATATTCGTACTCGTGTTGTTACGTTTTATTCATCGCTAACATATATTTGTTGAGCATCTTTCTTGTCGCATTGTGTACTTCCCCATATTTTCTTTTAGTGGGAGGTTAGCGTTGATTTTGGAGCGCTATGGAGATTGATATTAGTGGATTTATATTATTGTGGGTTTATTTAGATTCTCTATACCTTGTCACTTGTGGATTTGTATTTATTTTATTGCATTAGCGCTCCGTTCGCTCTCCCCGGGCGGGCGGGGTGTTACAAATGGTATCAGAGCTTAGGTATACGGCAACCCTCGGGGCTTGGGTTTGGGGTTCATTGCATGGTTAGCAATATTTGGAGATAGAAAATTTTAGGTGACATTCGTGATAAGTTTCGAGATTAGAGGTGAGGAATTATTTTTGGAGACGAGATTATTTTTAGAGATTGTTAGACTGATTTTTGAGAGTTAGGCATTCGGCGAATTTCGAGGGCGAAATTCCATCGTTAGTGGGGAAGTGTAACAATCCGCATAATTTTTGGGCTATTTTCAAAATAAAGAGAAAAAAAATAAAGTTTTAGATAAAATTATTTTTATTGCTCAAATATGCTGAATATCATTTTTAAAGGCGAGAATTTCAAACGGTTTCGAAAACGGAGTTAAAGCAGATTTTTAAATGATTTTTAAATGTTTTTAACTCTTGGAGTTGTTTTGACTTCTAACTCTTCATTTCTTTGCATTATTTAAAGGAGTCTTTTGGCTTCCAAGTTTTCATTTCTTTGCATTATAAAAGGAAGTCGTGGGCAAGACTTTTAACCTACATTTGGCACAAATTTTGGCAACAAATATATTTTATATTCCTCTTCTTTTTATATACACATTGGCCCTTGAGATTTGTGAGTTCCAACCTTAGATTAGAGGTGTTATTGGGCTATTTTTTTGGAGGTTCTTGGAGGATTTCTTGTAGATCTTTTTTGTTGATCTTGAGGATGTGATCATTGGTTTCTCATCATGGTTTGAGGTATGTGGTTTTACACAATATGCTCCTTAAATCTCTCGAGAGTTATTCCGTTGATTTCATGTTCAATTGAACTCATATTTGAATTGATAAATTCATTGAAATCTGTAAAATAATTGTTGAAATTATTTTGATTCATGTTGTATCATTATATTGTTGATGAGCACATTGTCATGAGATTTTAATATGGCACGGATGTTGGGCACCCACCAAAATTCCTGTTTCCCGGGCTATGGCTTGATAAAGCATATACGGATGTGGTGAGGCCAGGTGACCCGGTTAAAGTGTTATTGAGAAATTATATTGATAAATGGTTTGAGATTTGCATTTTGATTTGAATATTCGTACTCGTGTTGTTACGTTTTATTCATCGCTCACATATATTTGTTTAGCATCTTTCTTGTCGTATTGTGTACTTCCCCATATTTTCTTTTAGTGGCAGGTTAGCGCGGATTTTTGGGCGCTATGGAGATTGATATTAGTGGATTTATATTATTGTGGGTTTATTTATATGCACTATACCTTGTCACTTGTGGATTTGGATTTATTTTATCGCATTAGCTCTCCGTTCGCTCTCCCCGGGTGGGCGGGGTGTTATAAATGGTATCAGAGCTTAGGTATACGGCAACCCTCGGGGCTTGAGTTTTGGATTCATTGCATGGTTAGCAATTTTTGGAGATAGCAAATTTTAGGTGACATTCGTGATAAGTTTCGAGATTAGAGGTAAGGAATTTTTTTTGGAGACGAGATTATTTTTGGCGATTGTTAGCCTGATTTTGGAGAGTTAGGCATTCGGCGAATTTTGAGGGAGAAATTCCATTGTTAGTGGGGAAGTGTTACAACCCGCATAATTTTTGGGCTATTTTCAAAATAAAGAGAAAAAAAATAAAGTTTTAGATAAAATTATTTTTATTGCTCAAATATGCTGAATATCATTTTTAAAGGCGAGAATTTCAAACGGTTTCGAAAACGGTGTTAAAACAGATTTTAAAATGATTTTTAAATGTTTTTAACTCTTGGAGTTGTTTTGACTTCCAACTCTTCATTTCTTTGCCTTATTTAAAGGAGTCTTTTGGCTTCCAACTTTTCATTTCATTGCATTATAAAAGTAAGGCGTGGGCAAGCCTTTTAACCTACTTTTGGCACAAATGGCAGTAAATATATTTTATATTCCTCTTCTTTTTATATACACATTGGCCCTTGAGATTTGTGAGTTCCAAGCTTAGATTAGAGGTGTTCTTGGGGCTATTTTGTTGGACGTTCTTGGAGGATTTTTTTGTAGATCTTTTGTGTTGATCTTGAGGATGTGATCATTGGTTTCTCATCATGGTTTGAGGTATGTGGTTTTACACAATATGCTCCTTAAATCTCTCGAGAGTTATTCCGTTGATTTAATGTTTAATTGAACTCATATTTGAATTGATAAATTCATTGAAATCTGGAAAATAATTGTTGAAATTATTTTGATTCATGTGGTATCATTATATTGTTGATGAGCATATTTTCATGAGATTTTAATATGGCACGGATGTTGGGCACCCGCCAAAATTCCTGTTTCCCGGGCTATGGCTTGATAAAGCATATACAGATGTGGTGAGGCCTGGTGACCCGGTTAAAGTGTTGTTGAGAAATTATATTGATAAATTCTTTGAGATTTTCATTTTGATTTGAATATTCGTACTCGTGTTGTTACGTTTTATTCATCGCTAACATATATTTGTTGAGCATCTTTCTTGTCGCATTGTGTACTTCCCCATATTTTCTTTTAGTGGCAGGTTAGCGCGGATTTTGGGACGCTATGGTGATTGATATTAGTGGATTTATATTATTGTGGGTTTATTTAGATTCTCTATACCTTGTCACTTGTGGATTTGGATTTATTTTATCGCATTAGCGCTCCGTTCGCTCTCCCCGGGCGGGCGGGGTGTTACAAATGGTATCAGAGCTTTGGTATACGGCAACCCTCGGGGCTTGGGTTTGGGGTTCATTGCATGGTTAGCAATATTTGGAGATAGAAAATTTTAGGTGACATTCGTGATAAGTTTCGAGATTAGAGGTGAGGAATTATTTTTGGAGACGAGATTATTTTTGGAGATTGTTAGACTGATTTTTGAGAGTTAGCCATTCGGCGAATTTCGAGGGCGAAATTCCATCGTTAGTGGGGAAGTGTAACAATCCGCATAATTTTTGGGCTATATTCAAAATAAAGAGAAAAAAAATTAAGTTTAAGATAAAATTATTTTTATTGCTCAAATATGCTGAATATCATTTTTAAAGGCGAGAATTTCAAACGGTTTCGAAAACAGAGTTAAAACAGATTTTTAAATGATTTTTAAATGTTTTTAACTCTTGGAGTTGTTTTGACTTCCAACTCTTCATTTCTTTGCCTTCTTTAAAGGAGTCTTTTGGCTTCCAACTTTTCATTTCTTTGCATTATAAAAGGAAGTCGTGGGAAAGCCTTTTAACCTACTTTTGGCACAAATTTTGGCAGTAAATATATTTTATATTCCTCTTCTTTTTATATACACATTGGCCCTTGAGATTTGTGAGTTCCAAGCTTAGATTAGAGGTGTTCTTGGGGCTATTTTGTTGGAGGTTCTTGGAGGATTTTTTGTAGATTTTTTGTGTTGATCTTGAGGATGTGATCATTGGTTTCTCATCATGGTTTGAGGTATGTGGTTTTACACAATATGCTCCTTAAATCTCCCGAGAGTTATTCCGTTGATTTCATGTTTAATTGAACTCATATTTGAATTGATAAATTCATTGAAATCTGGAAAATAATTGTTGAAATTATTTTGATTCATGTGGTATCATTATATTGTTGATGAGCATATTTTCATGAGATTTTAATATGGCACGGATGTTGGGCACCCGCTAAAACTCATGTTTCCCGGGCTATGGCTTGATAAAGCATATACGGATGTGGTGAGGCCTGGTGACCCGGTTAAAGTGTTGTTGAGAAATTATATTGATAAATGATTTGAGATTTTCATTTTGATTTGAATATTCGTACTCGTGTTGTTACGTTTTGTTCATCGCTAACATATATTTGTTGAGCATCTTTCTTGTCGCATTGTGTACTTCCCCATATTTTCTTTTAGTGGCAGGTTAGCGCGGATTTTGGGGCGCTATGGAGATTGATATTAGTTGATTTATATTATTGTGGGTTTATTTAGATTCTCTATACCTTGTCACTTGTGGATTTGGATTTATTTTATCGCATTAGCGCTCCGTTCGCTCTCCCCGGGAGGCCGGGGTGCTACAAATGGTATCAGAGCTTAGGTATACGGCAACCCTCGGGGCTTGGGTTTGGGGTTCATTGCATGGTTAGCAATTTTGAGAGATAGAAAATTCTAGGTGACATTCGTGATAAGTTTTGAGATTAGAGGTGAGGAATTATTTTTGGAGAGGAGATTATTTTTGGAGATTGTTAGCCTGATTTTTGTGAGTTAGGCATTCGGCGAATTTCGAGGGCGAAATTCCATTGTTAGTGGGGAAGTGTAACAACCAGCATAATTTTTGGGCTATTTTAAAAATAAAAAGAAAAAAATAAAGTTTTAGATAAAATTATTTTTATTGCTCAAATATGCTTAATAACATTTTTAAAGGCGAGAATTTCAAACGGTTTCGAAAACGGAGTTAAAACAGATTTTAAAATGATTTTTAAATGTTGTTAACTCTTGGAGTTGTTTTGACTTCCAACTCTTCATTTCTTTGTCTTATTTAAAGGAGTCTTTTGGCTTCCAACTTTTCATTTCTTTGCATTATAAAAGGAAGTCGTGGGCAAGCCTTTTAACCTACTTTTGGAACAAATTTTGGCAGCAAATATATTTTATATTCCTCTTCTTTTTATATACACATTGGCCCTTGAGATTTGTGAGTTCCAACCTTAAATTAGAGGTTTTTCTTGGGGCTATTTTGTTGGAGGTTTTTGGAGGATTTTTTGTAGATCTTTTGTGTTGATCTTGAGGATGTGATCATTGGTTTCTCATCACGGTTTGAGGTATGTGGTTTTACACAATATGCTCCTTAAATCTATCGAGAGTTATTCCGTTGATTTCATGTTTAATTGAACTCATATTTGAATTGATAAATTCATTGAAATCTGGAAAATAATTGTTGAAATTATTTTAAATCTTGTGGTATCATTATATTGTTGATGAGCACAATGTCATGAGATTTAATATGGCGCGGATGTTGGGCACCCGCCAAAATTCCTGTTTCCCGGGCTATGGCTTGATAAAGCATATACGGATGTGGTGAGGCCTGGTGACCCGGTTAAAGTGTTGTTGAGAAATTATATTGATAAATGCTTTGAGATTTTCATTTTGATTTGAATATTCGTACTCGTGTTGTTACGTTTTATTCATCGCTAACATATATTTGTTGAGCATCTTTCTTGTCGTATTGTGTACTTCCCCATATTTTCTTTTATCGGCAGGTTAGCGTGGATTTTGGGGCGCTATGGAGATTGATTTCAGTGGATTTATATTATTGTGGGTTTATTTAGATGCTCTATACCTTGTCACTTGTGGATTTGGATTTATTTTATCGCATTAGCGCTCCACTCGCTCTCCCCGGGCGGGCAGGGTGTTACAAATGGTATCAGAGCTTAGGTATACGGCAACCCTCGGGGCTTGGGTTTTGGGTTCATTGCGTGGTTAGCAATTTTTGGAGATAGCAAATTTTAGGTGACATTCATGATAAGTTTCGAGATTAGAGGTGAGGAATTATTTTTGGAGACGAGATTATTTTTGGAGATTGTTAGCCTGATTTTTGAGAGTTAGGCATTCGGCGAATTTCGAGGGCGAAATTCCATTGTTAGTGGGGAAGTGTAACAACCTGCATAATTTTTGGGCTATTTTCAAAATAAAGAGATAAAAAATAAAGTTTTAGATAAAATAAAGAGATTGTAAGGACATTTTTCTCATGTCCAACATGTTACATTTATGTATGTCGTACGCCGCTACATTTGGCACGTCACCTCACGATCTCATATGACGGCCTCTATCCGAATTCCGGGAATTAAGCATTCAACATCTCCATTAATATGTCCCACATCTGCCTCAACGACTTCACGTTCCACGATTTTAGGGACTTAATGCAAGAGGTATGCAAGAGAAGTCAAAACAGTGAAAAAAGGCACGATAGGAGAGTTCAAGGTCATTTTTGTAATTTTACAGCCATAGTCTGGAGGTCTGGTCAATTGGAAAGGTGAAGAGCTCACCGTAGTGAAGATACTGGAAGAAACGGCACCTCAATCCGAGCTACGGTGACAGAGTTATGACCTTTTGAAGATGGAGAAAATTCCTTAAAGAATGCTGTTTTTTTTTATCCCCAAACTAGAGAGGTACCCCAAACCGCATGGGGAACCGGTTCGGGGGGGAACCGGTTCGGGGTACACCAGAACCGGTTCGGGGTACACGCACAGAAACAGTCCCAGTTTTTTAAAACTCTTTTGGTTTCCTTATAAAAGCCAACTTCGGGGGAGCTATTTTGCAAGACTTTAGAAGACGTTTTTTAGAGTAAAAATACATCTAGTCTTCATATTTTTGAGTCCCAAGACTCATGTTTTGCTTCACACAATTGCCAAAACTTTGTGAATCTTTTTGGTAACCCAAGAACACAACTCTTCTTTTGTTCAACCCTTGTGGAAGAGCCGTCTTTTGTAATACCCCGTATTTTTATGCTATATTAATTTGGGGATTTATTAAATTTAATGTGAGTTAATTATTTAATAAAAATCCAGAAATTAATTATGTTATAATTATTAACGTGACGAGAGTTAGTAATTATGGGAAATTTGTTGAATATTACTAATGAGCAAAGTAATATATGATATTGATTATATTGAATGTCACGAGTGAATAAAATGACAGTTTTGGAAATTTGAATTGGGACGCGCTCGTGTCGCGTCGGGACTAAATTTTGATAATTAAAAAGTGAATATTTTATTAGTTTCTTGTATGGTCGTTTTGAGTGCGCCAACGCGTCCGGAAGGGTCGAGATAGTCAGAAAAGTGTACCCGGGGGTGTAGTTTGTGTCTCGGGGCATTTTTAGGCCTAATTAGTAACTTGGGAGGGCATTTTAGTTCTTTTACATTTATGGGTAATTAAATTCACGAAAATTAGAGGGACTATATCTGATATTGAGGTTGTCACTTAGGGTTAGAATATTCAGAACCCTAAAACGACCATTGGAGAAGAGAGGAGATAGATCTCAAGGCAATTCAAGGCCAAAAATCCACCCGTTAGCACCGCCGTCACCGCCAACGCGTAGATCGCGAGATGAGGAACGCAACCACACCAATATTTGCCGAAAACTAGAGTTATGAAAATCCCAGGCAAGTGTTTATCTTGCTATTTTTTTTGGTGCAATTTTCATATTAGTTTAGGAATGATTAGGGATGAAATATATGGAAGAAACCCCAAATTTTGATAGGAATTTGCATGTAGTAAGGACTTAAACCTTATTCTGGAAATCTTTTGTGATGTAGGCGAATAACCCATGAAATTTTGATGATGTATTAGAAGGAAATTCTGGTAAAAACAGATTTGAACCATGATTAAGAAAACTCTAGGGTTCTTGATGATTAGATAAGATTTTGGGTTGATTATCCATGTTTAATGATAGAAATACACATGCCTTACGTTAAAAACATCTGGTATATTGTTGTAATGTTAGTAGTAGAATTTTTGGGACGTTTGGGTTTGGAAAATATGGATTTGGATGAAGAAAAATGGTAGAACCCGTAACTGCATTTCTGCAGAAATCGAAATACCTGTTCGATCGATCGATCGAAGGTTCGATCGATCGAGCCCCAGACCTCGATCGATCGACCCCTCCTGGCAGACTCCTATTTCCCTTGTTTAATTAGTTAAATTAAATTTATCGTGAAATAATTCTTGGGTATTCTTAATAAAATGTTTTGGGAGATAGGAAAGACCAGTAGGACATATGAATAAGTGTTGGGAACTTTATTATAAGACGAGAATTTTGCTTTTGGGATAATTATATAATGAACGATGAAACTACGTATTTCAAGTGAGAAATTACGGCGAATAGCTATGATAGTGAATAGAGGTATACCTACTGAATTTTCTACTTGGAAGGATAAAGTCCACGAGTGTCACGCAATAAGTAAGAAAACCCTTCGAGTTAAGGTTAGAGATGAAACCTTATACGTAATACTAATAATGTGAAATTAAGGATAAATTTTGTAATTATGGGTGACGAGAGGAACCTATATTAGTATGATAAAAGTGGTATATTTATATGATTGTGTGTACATATATTATATACATGTGAAAAACATACCGCGCTACTTGTTATCCTTGAGGTTACCGCGCTAGGACAGTCTTATCTCGATGGGACCTTTATGGGGGATATTGACTTGTACCCTAGAAGATAGATATCCTTGGTACAGGCTATCGAATTGATAGTTCAGACGGTCCTAAGAGACGCGAGTATGTGCCATCCTCTTAGAGACTTGGAATCTATGCTTCGCCTCAATATTGTTTGTGTATGTGTTAATACAATTCAAGAGTGATTCCGAATTTGTATTCCCCTTGATATGAGTGGTATGGGGTTTGGATAGTAGAAGTATGCCCGCACCATAGTTTTATTTGGGGTGCTGTTCTGTTATATATATTTTACGAGTAGTTAATATATATATGAAATTCTGAAATCTGGAACTGTCTACTGTGATGTGATATGTAGGACATGGTTGATGACTCAATTATAAATAGTTGTTTTAAGAAAGTAAAATATGACACTGGAAAACTTTATTGATTAATAAAGTCAAAATGAGAACTTTGGTTACTAATTGAAATATTCTTTTCAAACAATTGAAACGTGGAATTTTGAATCTTACGAGTAATCTAAGATAAGTTAAATTATTGGGAAGATTAGTTCGATAAATGATAAGACAAACCGTTGGGAAGGTTAGTGCGATAGGTGTGCACATTAGAAGAGAGGTGAGAAATTATCAAGAGAGTGTCGCACTAATATGTTGTTGCATTGGCCTGTATCAATTTAAATACTTGCTAAACGTATTTTAAATCAAACACACTTTCGGGCTCTGACCCATTTTCTCTCTCTCTCTCTCTCTCTTTCTCTCTTGTATATATATGTATGTATTACAGGTGCCCAGCCACAGGGGTGTCTTGCTTAGGATCTCTTGGAAGGAACGCGCTGCAGCTTAGGTGGGAGTTGCAGGTCTCTTGATTAGACGACTTCGTTCATTCGGATCCACTCTTAGTACTTTCATTTAGTTGGGCTTGTGTAGCCCTTTCCATTATTTCATTGTTATTGGGACATTTATATTTCAGTTATTTCCAGTATTGTTACCATGGGATTTATTCAGTTTGGATGCATGACTTTAGATTTCGTATGTTGACATTCGATTGACGAATTTATTAAATTAATTGGACTATGTTGCAGAATTTAAATGTGGTGTGATTCTTACTTATTGAATGTGGTTAACTAAAATAAATAAACAATTTTTCTTTAATTAAAATTTGGAAAGTTTTGTATGAAAATGGTTTTGACACTTAGCTTAATTATTTAGGGTGTTAATTTGGAAAATTTATTTTTTTATCGACAGTGATGCTAAGAATGAACCAACTGTTTACCTTGATTTAATTTAATAAAGGAGTGATCGCCCGGTATTTAATTAGGCGGGGTGTCACATCTTTCTTCTTCATTGCTGCCCTCCTGGAAAGGGAAAATTCCAGCCAATAAACTTGTGGAGAAGCCGTTTCTCTTCTTCATTGCTGACCACTTGGAGTTCCTGCTGGAGATTTCAGCTGAGACATCGAAATCGATGCCTGAGGGTATTTCGTATGTCGCACTTATTTCATTGTAATCCGTGTAAGCCGTTTTCTTACAAATTATAGTGAAATAAAAGGTTTTTCCCCTTTGGGGGATTTTTTCTGAAATTGTTTGTTTTATCCTGCTTGCTATATTTTATTTTATAAATAATCTAGATGCATGTTTTACGGTTTAACTAAAATTTGGGATTAATTAAAATTGGATTTTATTTGAGAAGTCGCAATATTTCTGCTGTAGCTACTCTCTCAAATTGGTATCAGAGCGGGTTACGCTAATTTATCGCGTGATCCTGATTTTTTTCAAGGATTTACTTTCTGATACAATTTGTCTACTCACGTCTACAAATTGGTATCAGAGCCTGTTGCACTAAGTTATTGTGTTTTGATCCTGATTTTGCACAAAAATGACTTTTGATGGTTTTGATGATCTTCGATGTCAAATTTTTGAAAAAGTAAATTGGAAAATTCACACGAACTCTTGTTTTAAATCTTCTGTTGAAAACGAATCACAGAGGTGTTCTTGTTGTGAGGGTGTTGGTCACACGTTAGATGAGTGTACCACAAATTTAAAGAAGAAATTAAATAAACTAATTTCTCATGTTTCTACCCTTAGTGATAGAGATTCGGAAGAAGAATTCTTTTATGCTTCTAGGCGAGAGCTTCCCATCCGTGTGATTAGCGATGAGAGTGAGGGTGAAAAGAGTGAGGAGGAAGAAGAAGAATTGAGTGAGTTGCAAGTTGCCTACAATAATTTGTATTTTGAATGTTTAAGGACAACAAAGTCAAACTTGAAACTTGAAGCTCAATTGAAAGTGTGTGCCTTACAAAATAATGATTTTTTAGTTGAAGAACTTAGGGCACATGAGAAAATTTTGAAAGAGAAGCTTGAGTACGTCGAGGGTGAGAGAGATAGTCTTAGAGGGTTGATGGAGACTATGAAAAAGGAACTTTTAGAGTTTGAGGATTCTAAACGAGTACTTGAATCTAGGATAGGTGATCTTGAGGTGAAATTGAAAGATTCAAGTAAAGTGAAATTTGATTTGGAGTCTAGATCTGAAAAACTTGATAAGCTTTTAGGCACAGTCGACATCAAAACGGATAGGGGTGGGATTGGTCTTGAAAAATATGTTGAACCCATTCCCACGCGTGTGAGAGAGCCTCCTAGGATTGTTAAGAAAGAGGAACCTAAGTTTGTTAAAAAAGTGCCCCATAGGAACATCGTGAGAGAACCTCCTAGGATCATTAGGATAGACCCACCTAGGCAAATTCGGAGAGAGCAACCGATAAATTTGAGGAGAGGGCCACCTTTAGGTAACACAAATCGCCCGATTTACTCTTGCACACATTGTGGTAGGCAAGGTCATCTTAGGAACTTTTGTTATAAGCTTTTAAATGGACCTAGGAAGGTTAATGAAAGAATAAATTCGATTCCCAAAACCCCCACACTCCGTTACACATCAATTTGGGTTAGAAAATTGGATTTAGAGGCTTATGGTTTATTTGTCCATGATTCCCGTTTGCTTCCACGTAATTCACCCCATGTGAAATCTTTTGGTTGATTGTGATTGCATGTTTGTCATACGCTAGTTGTGGTTTCATGATATATTTTTACTAGTGTGATGACTTGTACTTTTTGAATAATTTTTTTGTTTTTGAAATTTTTTTGAAAAATCCAAAAATATTTTTGTATTTTGTTTGCACCATTTATGGATGAATACTTAGGATGACCGAGTCACAACATCATTTTATTATTTTCATTTGACTATTTCATAGTGTTTTGAGACAATAGGTCAATTCATCCATGTGCTTTATAATGTTTGGAGTCATTAAGATGTGATTAAGTGTTACTTCCTACATGTTTGACTCATGTTTCCTTTATTGCACACATGCACGGATTTGTTTGATTATTGTGCTTATCTTATCACATGTTGGTTGGGTTTTTTCACTTCAATCATGTCCTTAAAACGAACCAAGCGAGATAAAATTTACTAAGGAAATTGTGCATATAAGAACCGTTTTCTGAGTTTCTGTGCTTTATTTAAAAACGGGGAGGGGCTGCGAAAGGTAATTATCTATCTTTTGGGCAAAAGCCACCGTTAAATTGGACCTAAAAATGGAGGAATTTTATTATCCGGGGTCCAAAGAGGTTTAAAAGAGCCCAAACAAATTTAAAGGCAATAAAAAGAAATTCATGCCAATTATGGGCCATTTAGGTTTTTGCACCAATTCTCCAAAGTTTGAGAATTTAGTTTATTCACCTCTAAAAGAAAATATATATGAGGGAGTTTGGTTGGAGAATTTAAAACGGGTTTGCACGTCCTTGAAATTCTTGAATATGCACTACATAGTTTTGGACGTTATTGTTGTGAAAATCACTTGGACTTTGATTTGTTGATTTGCATAAGACAATGTCATCTAAATTCAACAATCTTTTACACCTAAAGATACTTTTGATGCTCATTCGTTAGGAGTACACATATGCATCGTGCACATATGATTGATTGAGTTGATTTACCTATTGAATGTGTTCACACCCATTCATTCCATTTCCATGACTTAGTTGTTTGAGTCTAAATCCATGGTGTGATTTTTGTATCATATTTTTTTAAATGGTATCTATTTTTTTCTTTTGTATGAAAATTTTGAAAAATTCAAAAATAGTTTGTGAAGTTTTTTTTAGCAACTCCTTGCAAGAGCGCGTTTGACATTTGATTGATGCCTGGTTTTTTATACCGTGACACCCCTATTTTGCTTATTTATTCATTCTTCTTATTTGTCTATTTGGGGACATCATAAAAAGGGGGAGAAAGAATTATCTTATTTTGGGGGAGTTTTGAGATTTGACTTATGCTTGTCATATATTGGTATCTATGTTTATCTCATTTCAAACTCGATACGTCACTTGGTATTTTTTCGTTATCTCATGTGTGTAGGTACTACATTGATGATCCCTGAATTCCACACCCTGATGAGAAAAGATTTGAGATTTTGAAGATTGAAGATTTGAAGTTTTGAAGATTTGAGGAACAAACGATGAAGACTTATTCATTTGTATCTTTCCAGTTTTGGGTTGACGGAAGGGTAGATTTGTATAGGCAATTTTGTTATCTGATAATTCGGATTTTTTATGTATGTACCGGCATAGACATAGGAGGAGATTGTAAGGACATTTTTCTCATGTCCAACATGTTACATTTATGCATGTCGTACGCCGCTACATTTGGCACGTCACCTCACGATCTCACATGACGGCCTCTATCCAAATTTCGAGAATCAAGCATTCAACATCTCCATTAATATGTCCCACATCTGCCTCAACGACTTCATGTTCCACGATTTTAGGGACTTAATGCAAGAGGTACGCAAGAGAAGTCAAAACAGTGAAAAAAGGCACGATAGGAGAGTTCAAGGTCATTTTTGTAATTTTACAGCCATAGTCCAGAGGTCTGGTCAATTGGAAAGGTGAAGAGATCGCCGTAAAGAAGATACTGGAAGAAACGGCACCTCAATTCGAGCTACGGTGACGGAGTTATGACCTTTTGAAGATGGAGAAAATTCCTTAAAGAATGCTATTTTTTTTAATCCCCAAACTAGAGAGGTACCCCAAACCGCATGGGGAACCGGTTCGGGGGGGAACCGGTTCGGGGTACACCAGAACTGGTTCGGGGTACACGCACAGAAACAGTCCCAGTTTTTTAAAACTCTTTTGGTTTCCTTATAAAAGCCAACTTCGGGGGAGCTGTTTTGCAAGACTTTAGAAGACGTTTTTAGAGTAAAAATACCTCTAGTCTTCATATTTTTGAGTCCCAAGACTCATGTTTTGATTCACACAATTGCCAAACCTTTGTGAATATTTTTTGTAACCCAAGAACACAACTCTGCTTTTGTTCAACCCTTGTGGAGAAGCCGTCTTTCTTCTTCATTGCTGCCCTCCTAGAAAGGGAAAATTCCAGCTGACAAACTTGTGGAGAAGCCATTTCTCTTCTTCATTGCTGACCACCTAGAGTTCCTGCGGGAGATTTCAGCCGAGACATCGAAACCGATTCCTGAGGGTATTTCGTATGTCGCACTTATTTCATTGTAATCCATGTAAGCCGTTTTCTTACAAATTATAGTGAAATAAAAGGTTTTGCCCCTTTGGGGGATTTTTCCTGAAATTGTTTGTTTTATCCTGCATGCTATATTTTATTTGATAAATCATCTAGATGCATGTTTTAGGGTTTAACTAATTTGGGATTAATTAAAATTTCCCCTGTAGCGATTCTTTCAAATTCGGATCTGAGCAAAAGCCCAGATCTGCTACGTTTTCTTAATACGCAAATCCTTATTTCTTCCCCGTCTCCTATCCGAATTGTTTATACATTTATAAAAACATTAAAGAAGGTCTGTAGGACATAGTTTATCATATTAGGTTAATTATTTACATAAATTGGCATTAACTTCAATCTTCAAAATCCCAGAATTTAATCCATTAACATGACTACATAAATCAGATCTTATTCACTTAATCCCACCATGTTTTATCGTATACAAGGGTCCCAATTATAAAAAAAATTTAGATTTCTAAATATGAATACAAATCCTCTACATGTGAATAAATCTTTATAATTTCATTAAGGTTCGAGGGCATGAATTTCATCATTTAAAATCAACCTAACCTTATTCTAATTTTCAGACATTTCAGATTTGTATTATCTATACTCATGCGATTTCATCATATCTTCCTATCATCAATTTCCTATGAAATTCAGAATCTATATGGAGGAAAACTTCAAAGACTTAAAAAACTAATTTGGACATTTAAATTAAGCAAGATAATTTTTACCTAAAATTATAATGGTTTGATAACTTCCTCTTGAATCCTTTGCCTCCTCTCCTTTTTGGTGTTTGTTCCTTTCTCCCTTGAAGTGTGGCTTATAGGTTTAGGTTTTTATTAAGTGTGAGGAGTTATTAACCTTACTCATAAACTTATATTAATCTCAATTCCCGAGTTAAGCATTATTTCCCATTTTTGGACCCTCAAATGAGCCCGAACCCATAATTAAACTAGCCATTAACATCTCTTAACTCATATACCTATACCCCAAAACCATTTCTAAAAGTCTAAAACGTCTAAACAAGCCCATAAAGCCTCTCGGAACGTATCCCAATTACTTATGTTCAACATAAAGATTTTCATTATTTTTAAACGACACTTTTTCATAAGTTTATTAACGTATGATTTATTTTCACGTGTGAACTCATCACACCAAATTGAGCCATGTAATTATACGATCATGAATAAACATTTGTTTTCACTTTAAATCTCACCCATTATAATTTAAATCTATCCGATTTTATTTATTGCCAAAATTAATTCGAAATTATTAAATTTACTTCTATCACAATATTTTAGTCAAAAAACGCGGGGTATTAGAACATCTTAACAAGTAAATAACAAGTATTTCAGTACCTAGGAAAACAACATCAATGGAGGCGCTATACAACTCCCCTTGACATCAATGGTGGTGCTAAAATTGTTTTATAAAGCTTTGACTTTAAACAAAAACTTAATATCTAAACGGAGAACTTTATATGAGTACGCTATTAGATACAAATTTGTTAATCCTACTCAAATGAGGGTTAATATGATCATCCGATATGATTGGTTGAAAAATGAATGATTTAACAATGGGTCCCATATTTTTTAATGAGTTCTCATATTTTAACCAATCATCTTTAAGGGTCATGTTAACCCTAATTAAAAAGGCTCAATAAATTTAGAATCCATAATATAATAGTGCCTCCAAAATACGCATCTTATTATTCATTTGTTGAAATATTGACATGAGAATTAGTTATTTCAACTTCTCATAGATAGATGCTTCAAAACTTTAAAAAGATGAGGGATACCTCAATTTTACCACTTTCTTTTAACAAAATTTAGATTGTACTTGAGCTATCAAAAAACAGTTACACTAACTAAATTTCAATGATAGCTGGGAAGTACAAGAGACTAATCGGGTTGGAATAGGTAGAAGCTCTCTACAAATTATACAATCTCCATCCAAATTATTAGTCGTAGTTTTGAGAATATCAAAAAAATTGATTTGTTGATTATATCAAAATTAAAACATGGTTTGGTACAGAGTGAGTATCCGAAATTTGATATCATGAGACGTCTCTTATTGTTTTGTTATCTATCTTCCCCAATTTAAAAAAAAAAATTGTGTTTCATTTTCAACCAAATTTATCATCAAAGGAGCACTTTAAAATTTACATGTTCTAACAAGGTAAAATCTTTCTATACGTAAGGACCTTTCCATTTTAGTCATCAACCAATAATATATTTTTGCTCTAATCTAGTTACATGACTTCTTTTGCACAAATGTCACCCACCCATTAATGTATACCATATAAGTTATGGTATCCATAAACTTAAAACCGGTACATTAACAAAATTTGTATATACATTAAAAAGTTAAAGTTAAAAATCATAAATATTTCAAAAAAAATTACAAGATATCATGTACATGTTACCGAAATTCAACACATATATATAGAAAATAAATGGCAACCAACACCTAAATAACCCAATTTACTAGTTTAACAACTACAGTCATGAGACGCGGACAGAAAGTTAGGCAAGGATGGGGCTGGCTTAAGAAATATAGTTTTACAATATGGAATCACCCCACTTTTGAGGGTGATATTTTATTTTTTCCATGGACAACAACGTGAAAGGTCACTCCAATGTTCATTTAAGTCAGTTCTCTATTGCTCGAATGGATAATACTATAATATTGCTAAATTATATATACTATTTAAAAAAATAAAGTTATTAACATGAAAATCAAAAAGAAAATCAGTACTATCAGTTTGAACAGAGGCAATTATGAACATAATGAATTCTAAAATAATTTATACAATCTTAACTCTTAAGAGACGTAAAAGTCAAGAGCATTTATTGCATTCCCTATGAAAACAACATTGATGGAGAAGCTATAGATATCAACTTGACAAGATGAGACCCTTATACAAAAGGCCCTTTGTTAATAAATTTATAATCAATACATGTGATAATTTTATTAATATTTTAAACTCATAAATTTTTAATTAATTAATGATAAGTTTAAATAATATAATTACATTTATTAATAAAGATATAATTATTTTTATTAATGTAAATACAATTGCAATTATAACTCTATCTACATTAATAAATGGAAATGTATTCACATTAATAAGTGTAATAGTATCTATATTCATAAGTATAATTGTATCTACATTAATAATTGTAAACCTCATGGAGTTGTTGAAAAAACTATTTTTAACTTGTCCTTATCGTTACTTTCTAAAGACTTTAAAATTTTATCACCATGTTTTCCTCTACAACATTCCGTTTTAAGTGTACTTTTTTATTTTTTATTTTTATGAATCTTTGACATTAAACTAAGACTTCATGCTTAAACAGAGCAACTATTATATCATTGAGGTCAGGTGATGATGTCTCTTAGTATTAATTTGTTGATATATGTTAAATATTGGAACATTCGGTACAAAACCAATTCGTAATTAGTGGAGGGATTTGACAGATTTATATTCAGTGGTGCAGAACAATTGAGTCGTTGGGCCATAGATAGTCTACTTTGATATCATGTTAAATATTGGAGAATAAACCAAATCGATTGACAATGGGTGGAGGGACCCATGATCATTTATATTGTGGTGCAAGGTTTTTTATTATCCAATGTGGGACTTTTTATCTCGACATAACCCTTCACGTATGGCGTTGCATGACGCTAACACGTGACCATGAGTGATGGGTCCCAAGATCTTATACATTATCGAAATTAGTTATTGCTACTTCTCATAGATAGATTCGTGAGGCTATAGCTATATATTATACAATATCTGAACTAAACTTATTATGTACTTGAGTTGTCCAAAAATAGTTACAATAATTGGATTTTAATAATAGTTGGGAGGCACAGGAGACTAATTCAGATGAAATAGTTAGGAGTCCTCTAAAACATAGACTATCATCATCCCCATTATTAGTGGTCGTTTGAAAACAAAGGCATTCGAAGACTACTTAATCAACGATCAAGATCAATCACTCCAAGAAAAACAGTCATTTATATCAGTTAAAAACTGTCATAATAAGTGGTGACATAAATGCTTGTAAAACTGCGATAAAAGAAATTTCATTTATGTCAGTTTTTCAAAAACACACATAAAACTTGCAATATTTAACTTTTATTTATCATAGTTTTGAAAAAATATGTGATTAACAAATGCACATTTATCAGAGTTTTAAACAATTTATGAGTTTTCTCACTACTAGCATAAGTGTTTAAATATTATTAAAAATAAATAAAAATGCCCAACATACACATCAATATATTTGATTAGTATAAAATCAACTCTTGTAATGCAAATCTTTTATATTCCAAATGGAAAATATCCACAATAGAAAACAACCAAGGCCAAAATCTCATAATATCATTAACTTGTTACATCAAAATATCCACAACAAAAAACTAGAATTGATAGTATGAAATATATATCTAGTTACAAGAATTTTAGCTCCAACTCCTATAGATAGATGTCCGTGTATCTCTTAGAATGTAGTTAGTTTGTTGTGGAATGCAGGATTCTCAACATAATGCATAAAGAAGAAGTTCTATTCTGCTTCTGGTATGCCCACCTTGAAGTACCAACCTTCAAAAAATTGACACCGACTTCAATCAAAATGATGCATGATTTGACAACCAAACCAAGTATACAGTGGTCAGCTCGATGAATCTTCCTCCTCGACATAATCTTCAAGAAATAACAAGACGGAACACATTAAAATCCAAACATAAACGAGGAGTAATTTCATGAAGACAAAAGAATTATAAGATAAAAACGAGGCGAGCACCTAAGAGACCAAGTGTGCGTCACCTCACCAAGTCAACAAATATAATACCATTCACATTGACAACTAGTAAACAACATAATAGAGGAAGCTTAAATTGAAAGATACAACACATATTTATAATCGTCAATTCTGTGACAAGACATTGCCATTGGAGACCAATGGTTATGGCACAACATATTTATAATAATTAAAAATAAACCAAATAACCTATTGAACTCTAAAAAACCAACAAAAGTATAATGATTAGTTGTCAACTGGTTAGCCAGATACAGAGGGGGAGGGAGGGTGGAGGAACTTGTCAGTTGGTTAGCCAACTATGCTTTTAATACAATCTTAAGACAAGTCAGAGTACACATTAGGCAAGTTAAACTAAATAATTTTGATTATGTTTCAAAGATGTATATATATAAAGAATAATTCTAGATAACTCAACTTAGACATTTGTTTGATATTTATATTTGTTTTTAAATTAAAGAGAAGCAAAAATGAAGCACAAGTGGACATATAGGTCCATGAGTCCACGACATATAAAATCTATTGACTAGCTTGAAAACCCATTGTTTCCTTAAACCACTTGAGGGTCATTTCTGAGGGGGGCAAGCAGTATTCAATTAATATTTAAGCTTAGTTAAATCTGAAGAAATTATTAGACTAATGTTCTTTATTTTCTTATTTATTTAGAAAAGTATGTTGACAAAGATAAATCTCTTTTATGGTTCATAAAAACTTTGTTTTCCAAGAATAAAAGGAAGGGCATTCATATTTAGTGCTTACATAGTGTACTAATTCATTGGTGTGTAAATATGATAAGCCTTAGGCCTCAATCACAAGATCAAGGAAAAACCTGTGCTCATCAAAGCTAGAGTTAATGTGTAAGAGGATTTAGAGTAAGTATAACCACTGACTTAACTGTAGATATTAGGACATGACTAGAGGTAATGCACTACTAAACATACACTACTGAACATTCAACATAAATAATAAACCAATTTGATTCATCTACCCCACCCACCTCTAATGATCTTTTTGTTGAAGGAAAAGTTAATCCATCATTAACAATCCCACCAAGACCAATTACTTTACATATAAACTAGTACAACACTAAACACTGAACCAAAAAAGTATGAACTGTCATTTATTACTGTTAAACATCTTTTGGTCAAATTAGGTGTAAAAAGAGGTCTAAAAAAGCATGCATATGGGTACCACTATGAGTATCAATATCCTCTATTTGTCTCAAATCGATCCTCGGCCAGAACGTAATAATGTGACCAGGAGCCCTAACATGCTCGAGAAATGAAAGTATCCTAAAAAGTACAAAAATAATATATTCTTGAATGCACTGCCAAAATAAAAAAGTAAGAACGAAATGATTTTACGTACTACCAAACCAAATAAAATACAAGTATCAAACCCCAAGGATTATATAGGATCATACAGATATAGCAACGAATTAAACCCTGAGAGTCAGAGAAAACGAGACATAATTAAGAGAAGAAAAAAAAGCAACCTATGAAAATAGAATAGTGGAACCAATATGTTCATATAACGAGCATGGTAGAGAGAGATATTCAGAGAAACTAAACAATTCCTTATCAAACCAAAAGCACCCAAGCTACTAGACACCATAATAAAACCCAAACTTAAGAAATTACCACCTTTATCTGTGTCCAAAACTTATTTTTGCCTAGTTATTATGATCAATTCAAAGAAACTCAAAAGTAACAATTAGGGGAGTCAAAAACTAACAAGTAGGGGAATCAAAAAGATCATTTGATCAAGAATCAACAACGACGTGAGAATTGTAGTTATAAAATCCATCAAACTGTCAAACATCTAATATTGTCTCCATGCATAATCAAATGACAGTTAAATATTTACCCGATCGATCCTCAAGCAGTAATCTAAACATGATTACCAAATAGACACAAATAAATAGCACCATGTCATCATCCCCAATTTTCTTTTGCCTCCTCTTAAGGGGATTATGGAATGGAAGAATATTAAAAACTAACAATCAAGGCCTGCAAGGAGATTGTATAAAAAGAATCAATGCCAATTAGCGTAATGTAGATAATTGATAAAACCGAATTTTCACATCCAATTGTGGTGACATCAAATATATTAAGTTTCCAAAACAATCCTCAAGCGATAATCAAAACACGCTATCAACAGTTTTTAGTAAATGTCAGAATGCTACTAAATTAAGACTAAATTCAAGATAGAAACCTGACATACTCTTTTATGCCATCTATATATATTTTTGAGTTTAGCCTTAAATAACTTAGTTTTTTTTCTTTAGAAAAAAGTCCCTATGTGGAATATAAGACTTTGAACGATAAAACTTATATTCCACAAGAACTGGTCATTTGTGTGTATACACACCAGAACACCTACTGGGCAGAATAAAAGACATCGACAATATATAAAATATCGTAGACATTATGTCCGTACATGATTCTCATTAACACAGGAATAACTAATTTATTATAATAATAAATCCATAACTAAAACTATTACATAAAGCATGGTTTTAGTCTACTTCTCTAACAAATAATTCATTGATCTCAGCATATCTCACACCAATTCGAATATAAAAGCGAAGACTAAATTAGCATAATAAATTATTAGAATAAATGAACAAACTACTAATTTTAATCTCGAATCCTCATTCCCCAATCATAAATGAAAGATCAAAAAACAATTAAAATAATGGTCTTAGTACCGAATGGAGGATATATCATTACTAAAATTAATCCCTCCATACATTAATAGGCACATGAATTACCACATCAACACTCGATCTTATTCTCACCATTACAAAATAGTGTCCACCTTGAAGAAATTCTTGCCAATTAAATAACAAAATAAAGGCAATGTTCTTGATGCTTAAAGTAACTAAAAGCAAGAACCAAAAGTTTAGTTCAAACACAACAAAATATAATATTGGAGTATGAATTATCAATAAAAAATTGAATATTAGGATGAATTTCAAATTGTAACATGAAATTATTTTAATAATAGTTTCTAACATGAAATTTTGAAGTAAACGTTTAATTTCATATTCGAACATGAAATAATGAGTTATAATTTAATACTGGAAGCTTATTTTAATAATAGTTCAAACACGACAAAATTTTAGTCCCCAAAATTTAACAGATCTGTTTGTTTGTATAGTTAAGAAGGCATCATATCCATACAAATTTCATATAAAAATTGATTGAATAGAGGATGAGTAGCAATGTTAATACCAATAAGACATAGAAAACTAACAAATTTCATATATATCCATGAAAAAATCCATATAAGTCCATACAAATTTCATATAAAAACTTACAATGGTCTACTAATGTGAATACCATAGAACTCTAATGTGAAAACCAAACACCAAAGCATCTTCAAAAGTAAAATAAACATAGAATGTAAACATCAATAATTTATTGAACTAAAAAATTATAAGAGTTAAAACACAAATTGCAGAGGTCATACCTGAGAAATCTTAAAACCAAAAATCCAAACCAACAACAAATTAGAGAGACACCAAATTAGGACCTGAAAAATACAAAGTCCAAACAAGCCCATGTTCATTTCTTTTAAATTTGGGTTTGTGTTACCCTTCAACAATAGAGGCAATTACTTCTTTTAAACTAAAGAAAAACTCATAATAGTAATAAATTGGGGCTTTGTAAATTTAGGACTTATTGTAATATGTATTTTAGAAATAGGACAACAAACATTTTATTTATAGTTTTAGTCCCTATTTTTTAATAAAGCCGCTGGCGCAGACCCATATTCATAAAATGTTAACCAATCACAGCATGCCACGTGTTCCTTTAATTTGAAAATAGGGACTAAAAATGAAAATGAAATGTTTGTTGTCCTATATTCATAATCAATATTATTTAAAGTCCTAAAAATATATAATCTATAATAAATTTCTATTTAAAATCATACACGCACACATGTATGTTGTTTATATGACCCAAAAATTTTGAACCCTCATTAATAAATCCGAACACAAAACATGTTTGCAACATTCTTATAGATGTAGATAAAGAAAAATAGATAAATACACAAATCGAGGCCATATTATTTACTGATATCAACAACATCGAAAAAATCCCTAGTGTAAATCACACAAAATTATTTGCAGAAAACCCTAGTAACTATAAAACCTCAGCAAATAAAAGAGAGAGCATACTAGATCAAATTCATAGATATAAACCTTAACAAGTTTATACAATGAACCATAGGTTGCTTGATTTCTTACCTCTGTATACTTCTATGGAGACCGATTGATTATCTGAAATTTGACACCATAAGAGAGTATCTTATTGTTCCGATATCTATGTTTTCCCATAAAAATAATTTTGCTTCATTATTCTGTCGATTTAATTATCGAGAAAACACTTTAAAATTGACATGTCTAACAACACAAATGCTTTCAATACGTAGAGAGCTTTTCAAATTAGTCATTGGCAAAATATTTGTTTTTACTGTAGTCAACTTACATTTTGTTTTGTACAAATATCCTTCGCCCGTTAATTTATAACTGACAATTTTAGTTATACATATTATAAAACTATTTTTTTCTTGATAAAATTTAATTTAATAACTTATAATTTTTTTTATACAAATTATAAAACTTGTACGAATACTAAAAAGTTACACTTACAAATTACAAATATTTTCAAACACATCAAGTAAACATTACAAAATTTAATTTGTACATTATTAAAGATTTGGTTATATGTTGTGTCCTTTCAACTCCATAAAGATTATGGACCACTACTAATTTTGACAAAAAAAAAAATTGTTACATGTAGACTTTTTCATCTCAACAGTCACTCAAGTGGCATTAATGTATTTGCAAGTTGGAATCAACCAAAATATAGACTTCCCTATATAAAGTCCATCATTAACCCATTCAAGAAAAGTAAGTATACAACCCCCCCCCCCCCCCCCCCCCCTCTCTATATCATAAGAGGGGTGTTAAGAACACTCCAAAAATAGCTTCTTACTATTACAAAGACTAAAAATAGACCTGTGGTATTTAATATTTATTTTTGGTGTAGAAATGTTGATTATATTAAAAATAGCCTTACTTTACGAGTTTAACCTTTAATTTAAATAGCTAAAAAGTGTAATGTGATTTTGGTTGATGTATGGAGTTGGAAGAGAAAAAAATGCACCTTAAATATTTGAAATATAATTCCTACTCAAGGAGTGTCATAAAAATGTTATCAGTAATCTAAGATATATAGAAAGATTCCATGAGATGTTTATGTCATTCATGCTTCTAAAATTTTATATGTCACCTTTAGGTGTGGTTGCGGTACGACTTGTAGTGCACTTCACCCTTTTCATTCAAAAAATTATTCTTTTGGTTTACTACTTTTCATTACCTCAAATTAAAATTATCGAAAATTCGGTGATTTGTTTTGATTTAAATATTTAAAAAACTGATTAACGTATTTACCGTACCAAATCAAATACTGGAAGTATAATCTAACACACCGATTTAATATGCCCAAGATATGATTTTTATATTATATTTTTAAGTTTATGTCATTAGTTGAACTCGTCTCTCATAAAAGTTAATATGAAAGTGGGTGGTATTTTTATATTGAGAAAGTATAGAACTTTTTCAAGTTAAGAACACATATTTATTAATTTGCTTTGTCTCTGAAGCGAACTCTTTTCAGTTATAATGTGTGCAATCCGGTTCTACACGTAAGTTATTCGATTTTTATATGTCTGACATATAACGACTATATAGTGTATGTGTTAGTTTGTATACATTACATTTGAAAAATTAAAATAATTGGAATTTAGTTAATAAAAAATATTAAAAAAATGAGCGAAAACCTAGGAAAATAGAAATTAAAAATACCACAAAAGTCAAATTTACCTAAAGCAAAATTTACCCAAAAGTAAATTGTTTAATTTTGGTAATGATTTTTGAAAAAAAAAATGAAAACCGAACGTACTGAAACCAAGCGTACCGAAAAAAGTTTGAACGGTATTGATATACGTTAAATACCGACCAAAACGATTGATAATCACCCGAAGTCCCAAGAGAGGCGATGCGGTTTGTACTAAGTAGCACAATTTGTGTGCACAAGTTTCCTCTGGCATGTACTCTTAAAAAAAGCACAATTGGATATAGTTGTAAACTTATTTCTTTGATGTATGGGAACTGTATTAATAAATCATTATAAACATAGCTCAATTTGGCTGTCACCGAATCACACGAAGACTTATTATAAGAAAATGTGTCTTAAATCAACTAAAAATGCTTTGCCTACCAAATATTTACATTAAGTTTTGTATATGGAGTGCATTACAAGTGTTGTACTTCTAGTGTATGTAATATACTTTAATGCACTTGGTATACAAATTTGGTGTAAAAAGTTGGTAAGTATAACATTACTCTTCAAATCTAAAAATCTTGGTTATGAGTAAGAAATTTTTTCGAAACTCTTCTAAAGATACTTCTCATTGGAAGCCATTCGATTAGCTATACCAAAATAAATTTCGCTGATTTTACCTTATTACATAGTTTTCCTTTGGCTTTTTCTCTTCAAATCTTCATTTTTTAATATAAATTTTAAAATGTTTAATACACTTGATTTAATCTAAACTTCTTTCATTAGTTTGCATTAGCATAGTGAGACTCGTAAGCAAAAAGTAAATGAGATTAAATTCTTAAGGATCATAAGCAAACTAAAGTAATATGTTTGATTATTTATATAGTGTAATAACCCGCCTAATGGGATACCGGGCGATCACTCCTATATCAAATTATAACAGGAGTTACTTATGGATCATTCTTAGCATCACTGCCGAAAATCCATTTAATTACTAATATCCTATTAGGCGAGCGTTAAAAAACTTGTAACTTAACTACTCTTTTTAACGATTAAAATAAAACATGCACAATTTAATGCGTAAATGAAATAAAAAGGAAAATGAAATTAACTAAAATAACCGAACACTCGGTTCAAATTATACAACCATATCGAATAACGTGAGAAGAATAAATAAAATCAGTTGGACCATTGGCCCGAGTGTTTGTACAATACCTCCTATCTAGAGTACAAGGAAAGAAGCGTCTACTGAGAACCCGCAAGCATCCACAGCTGCTGCAGCAGACGTCTGACTCGAAAGAATTTCCATCCAGGCGTCCTTGTGTCAGGACACCTATATATATATATATATATATATATATATATATATATATATATATATATATATATATATAAAGAAAGGAGAGTAGATAGACGGGTCAGAGCCCGAATTTAGAAAATATTTTGCAAGTGGATAAATGCTTTATTTTTAGAAAAATAGTTTTATCTCATATTCAAATTGGTATCGCACTCCCATGAGATACCCCTCACCTCTCCTCTAGTAGTTCACACCTAACGCACCCTAACACATACCCTAGTCAAGCTATCCCTGCCTAACTAGGCTATCACCCAACTACTATCTACCCCAGATAGTCCCAGGTCTAAGGGCTAAACTTCCCTCCATTATCAACACTGCACTAAGTTCGTGCATGGGGTGTCTCGCAAAGAGAAATACAAACAAGGAACCCCCCCGATACACTACTACTTGGCAGGGTTAATGGTAGAGATCCATTAGGCCCGTAGCACACACAATGTATAAATATATATATATATATACACATACATCTACAATATACGTCCTGATAATATCTCCCGGACTAAGGATTACCAATTGAATTATATCTTTATAATACACATCCGGATCTACCTCCCGGACTGAGGTGTATTCAATACACAAAGTATTTATCAATACTTATCCTTTTCATTTCAAAAACTTCCATTTCCCTTCTCATATCCAGGAAATGTATTTAGAGCCAATTCATTAGCATGAATTGCTTTACCAAAACATATATCTTTTTAAAAGCCAATTTTATTAACATAAAAATGCTTTTCCTTTTTCAATTATCCCATTTCCCTTTTTATACTCAGGAAATGTAATTAAAAGCCATTTTTATTATCATAAAAATGCTTTTACCATATCATATGCTTCCACACCCCTTCTTCCATCCGGGAGTGTTACCGAAGCTAAACATATAACCCCTTTCCCTTCCTATATCCAGGAAATGTAATTAAAGCCAATCCATTATCATGAATTGCTTTAATATAACGCGTTTTAAGACCGCCCGTCCGGATTTCTCCTCTGTGCGCGCCCCTAAATGGCTATCATCTTTCAGGGCCTATCATCAAGAGAACCTGGGATCCTACATCGCAAGACGTCGGGAAGCGGCCATGTGCCTGCGGGATAGTCAAGACCGCACCCGGAATCTCCTAACCAGCGCAGAAAAATATATCAACAAACGCTCACATGGCCTATAGGACTATAACCACCCTGCATTCATTAGCCAGGGGGATTCACCATACGTACGCAACTTCCCTTATGATATCGATTTATAGATGTGTGTAATCCATATTTTATTAATTATGAAAAACATTTCTCTTTCCATTTTGAAAATAATCATTTTTATATTTTCATAATCATTTCCATCGTAACATATATATATATACCTAAAACACACAGTATATACATATCCTATGTATTCTTCCTAGAATATATATAAACGGCCATAGTGGTGTGACACCCCACCTAATTAAATAACGGGCGATCACTCCTTTATTTAAATTAAATTAAGGTAAACAATTGGTTCATTCTCAGCATCATTGTCGATAAAAATACATTTTCCAATTTAACACCCTAAATAATTAAGCTAAGTGTCAAAACCGTTTTTATACATACTTTCCAAATTTTATTTAAAGAAAAAAATTTGTTTTAGTAACAACATTTCTACAATTAAGAATCACACCACAATAAACCTGGAACACAAAGTCCAATAAATATAATACATTCGTCAATCGAATGTCCACATATGAAGACTAAAGTCACCAATACAAACTGAATAAAACCCATAGTAACAATACTGGAAATAACTGAAATACAAATGTCCCAACAATAATGAAATAATGGAAAGGGTGACACATGCCCAATAAATAAGAATGCTAAAAGTGGAGTCAATAAGGAAAGACGTCTATGCAAGTAACCTGCAACTCCCACCTAAGCTGCAGCACGTTCCTTTCAAGGGATCCTAAGCAAGACGCCCCTGTGGCTGGGCACCTGAAATATATACATATATATACAAGAGAGAGAGAGAGAAAAAAGAAACGGGTCAGAGCCCGAAAGTGTGTTTGATTTAAAATACGTTTACCAAGTATTTAAATTGATACAGGCCAATGCAACAACATATTAGAGCGACACTCTCTGGAGAAATTCTCACCTCTCTTCTAATGTGCACACCTATCGTGCTAACCTTCCCAACGGGTTATCTTAACATTTTATCATACTAACCTTCCCAATAAATTAGCGTATCTTAAACTAACTCATAAGATTTCAAAACCGAACAATATTTTTGGTTTAAAAAGAATACTTCCAATTAGTAGCACTACTCTTGTTTTAGCTTTTATTCATTTATAAAGTTTCCCAGTGTCATATTATACTTCCACAAAACATGTACTTACTATATGTGTCATCAACCATGTCCTACTTATCAAATCACAGTAGGCAGTTTCAAATTTCCAAATCTCATATATATATATATATTAACTACTCGTATAATATATATAAATAACAGCACCCCAAATAAAACTATGGTGCGTGCATACTTCTACTATCCAAACCCCATACCACTCATATCAAGGGGAATACAAGTTCGGAATCACTCTCGAACTGTATTAACACATACAAAAACAATATCGAGGCGAAGTATAGATTCCAAATCTCTAAGAGGATGGCACATACTCGCGTCTCTTAGGACCATCTGAACTATCGATTCGATAGCCTGTACCAAGGATATCTATCTTCTAGGGTACAAGTCAATATCCCCCATAAAGGTCCCATCGAGATAAGACTGTCCCAGCGCGGTAACCTCAAGGATAGAGAGTAGCACGGTATGTTTTTCACATGTATATCATATATGTACACACAATCATATAAATATACCACAGTTATCATATTAATATAGGTTCTTCTCGTCACCCATAATTATACCATTTATCCTTAATTTCACATTATTAGTATTATGCATAAGGTTACATCTCTAACCTTAACTCGAAGGGTTTTCTCACTTAATACGTGACATTCGTTGACTCTATCCTTCCACGTAGGAAAATTCAGTAGGTATACTTCTATTCATTATCGTAGCTATTCGCCGCATTCTCTCACTTAAAATACGTAGTTTCATAGTTCATTATATAATTATCACAAAAATAAGATTCTCATCTTATAATAAAGTTCTCAACACTTATTCAAATGTCCTACTGGTCCTTCCTATCTCCCAAAACATTTCATTAAGGATACCCAAGAATTATTTCATGATAAATTCAGTTCAACTAAGTAAACAAGGGAAATAAGAGTCTGCCAGGAGGGGTCGGTCGATCGAGGTCTGGGGCTCGATCGATCGAACCTTCGATCGATCGAAGCTCTAGGCTAGATCGATCGATCAAGGAGGTCTGCGAAAATTCTGCAGAAATGCAGTTACGGGTTCTACCAAATTTCTTCATCCAAAACCATGTTTTTACCTTCTAAACGTCCCAAAGATCCTACTACTATCATTATAACGTTATACCAGATGTTTTAAACATAAAGCATGTGTATATCTAACATTAAACATGGATAATTAACCCAAAACTCCATCTAATCATCAAGAACCCTAGAGTTTTTCTTAATCAAGGCTCTAATCTGTTTTTACCAAAATTTCCTTCTAATATATCATCAAAATTTCGTGGGTTATATTCCTCTACATGGCAAGGATTCCAGAATTTCATATAAATCGTTTCAACATGCATTTTCCTAACACAAATTGGGTTTTCTTCCATATTTATCATCTCTAAATAATCCTAAACCAATATGAAGATTGCATTAACAAAAATACGCAAGTTAAACACTTGCCTGGGATTTTTGGTATTCTGATTCATGGATGATTTTGGTATGGCTCCGTTCCTCGTCTCGCGATCTACGCGGTGGTGGTGGCGGCGGTGCAAACCGGTGACTTTTTGGCCTTGAATTACATTGGAGCTCTCTCTTCTCTTCTCCAATGGTCGTCACTTGATTTCTGGATATTCTAACCCTAAAAGACTAACCTAGTTGGCTGATATAGGTTGCTGAAATTCATGGGTTTAATTACCCAATTATGTAAAATGACTAAAATGCCCTCCCGGGGTACTAATTAGGCCTAAAAATGCCTTGAGACCCAAACTACACCCCCGGGTATACTTTTCTGACTATCTCGACCCTGCCGGACGCGTTGGCACACTCAAAACGACCATATGGGAAACTTATAAAATATTCTCTTTTTATTTAACAAAATTAGTCCCGACGTGACACGAGCACGTTCCGACTTAAATTTTCGAAATCGTCATTTAATTCACTCATGACATTCAATATAATCAATATAATATATTACTTTGCTCATTAGTAATATTCAACCAATTTCCCATAATTACTAACTCTCGTCACGTTAATAATTATAACATAATTAATTTCCTGATTTTTATTAAATAAATCATTCACATTAAATTTAATAAATCCCCAAATTAATATAGCATAAAAATACGGGGTATTACGTACTTCCCCCCTAATAACGGAATTCCGTCCCGAAATTCCGAAAATAAGGCATACCTGGTAAAAACAACTCTGGATATCTCTCGACAGTACGCAAACTAACTATAAGTACGGCGCTCAATCACTATAGCATTTTCCTCACAGCAACATTGTTTTACATTCTCATTAGCGAGACTTCACATTGTGATCCCACCCGAAAATATTCGCACAGGTCACGCCTATACGTTATAAATTCCATTATCTCACTATCATTAGGAGGTCGCACCTCACTACATGACAACTACTCGGATTTATTCACACTAAATTCCCATTTTGAGAAGATCATACGAACATTTGACCACTATTGACTGCTTAAAACCGTCGTGGAATTTCCACCATAGTTATCGGATATTTTCTCGACCGATCCAAAAATTCTGATTATCTACTCTCCTCTAAACATATGGAAGGAGAATAGTCGAGGTTCTTTCATAACAAAACCTTAATAAGTACCTCGTACACGACTAACAGGTACGAGTGCTTTTACAGAGAATTCTTGAAATCATCGTACCGAGATTCCAAAATCTCCTTCATGTGGCTCTACTAATCTTTAATCACCATGCACTTATTCCCTGGCTAAGGGTGATACATCCTACTCGAATTGAAATCTTATCTACGATGGTTCCTGAAATCTTATATCAGAGGTGGGATTCACAAATCTTATCCTGATTTAGAAATTCATACTGCGCCGGACCATGCACTGGCGCGATTCTCCCTTCCAAAGTAAGTCTGGGGCATACTAGTTAATATTGTAAGCCAACCCAAAGGAATATCAATCACTTCCTTCCCGGGGACTTAATTCACATGTTCGGGATAAATCCTTGATCTTTCTTTGAGGATGGCAACTCATTCAAGAACTTAACCGGCTTTACCGACCTCATCAAATTTTAGAAATTTTCGATAAACAAAAAATTCTTTGGTTGATTCTCCTCTTTCAACCAAACTTTACCTATGGGTAGTGCATGTAGAGACTAGTCACTACGTATCGCTAAACATCGATTCTTACCTTGAAATGTCTCACATTAAGTGACACGTAATACTCCCCTTCCTAATGGAGTATGCCGAGAGTTCCGACCCGTGCTTTCCTCTCCATGAAGCGCACTTCTGGATCTCTTATGCCATACTAACATCATTACTCTTTGTATGTGCAAGTCGCTCTCACACTTGACTAATGACCACTCCGCTCCGGGTGTACTTCATAACAATTAAGTTCTACCCTATTCCAGGAATACCAATTCTTGAATGGCTTCCCACGGCCTTCCAATCAAGTTAGGGCGTGCTATTCTAATTGCACACTTATGTATGGATTATCGCCCCTCATGTGACGTTTAATCTATTCTATCGCTTCCACTTCGTTATACTAGTCCCACAAACAAATATTTCACACGTCTATTTCCACGTCCCTTCGACTCGGACTATTTTAACTGTAGTTAACCAAGATGCCCACATTTTTGCAACACTCCGACCGCCCTGGGAGAGCGAACGGCGTGCTACTCATCTGTAGGACTAACTAAATTCAACGGAATAGAAAGAATAGGGCATTCAAATTCCATGACAACAAAAGAGGGAAAATAATTCTCAACCTTCCTCTGATAAGTATAACAATTTTCCCAAAAAGGTACAACAACCAAAATAAATCACTAACGCTCTATTCATCAAAATAATTACACGTCATCTCTTTTGTATAATATAAGGTTCTTTCCAGATAATCCATTCTAAAAATCATTCCAACTCTTTATTCACCTTGTGTTCTATACGTTGTTATGACATTTGGGAACTCCCAATCACCCTAGAAATCAAAATTCTTAAATTCTCCTTATCATCGTTCCACCCCTCAACTCGTGGGGATAACTTTCAATGCTTTCCTACCACAAAATTCGACTCCAATGACCTGAAAACAAAATTCAACTTCCAGCTTACGTACATAATTACTTGATCCTATTTCGACCAGGGTACCGAACTTATGGAATAATAACCAAACGTCTCCCTATCTCCAAAATTACGCTAAGTTTCATGCGTGGGGTGTCTCGCAAAGAGAAATCCAAACAAGGAACCCCCCCGATACACTACTACCTAGCATTGTCAGTTATCGAAATCCGTTAGGTCCTCCATCCATAGTATATACCCCTTTATTCCGTCCCTTGACAGAAAAAGTTCAATTTCTACCTTAATTATGCTTAACAAATAGCGTTTCACCAATTTCACTATCGTATTGGTTGATGGTAAATTTCATTCTATAAACCTCGGATACATACGATCGGAATTCTCCAAATTCCCTTCCCTAATAATAGGGGTATAACTAATAACTCCCACATCTCTAAAGGATAAATATAACAATGCACTCTTTCTATCACTAAGTCTAGAGTGCCAAACATAATACTGCGTCAAATCTTTTCGCTCAGCGGCAAGTCCCGATACATACCGAATCATACTGACAAAGTCTATACCTACATTGGCATCGAACATCTCGAGCCCACTATCTCCTCCGAAGTCTCTTGGATATATAATAAAAGTGCAAGTCCAACCTTCTTACAGGTAAGGCCTTGCCAAAACAAACATAAAACAAGTTGCACCAATGCAACTACTCCGATAACTTTGCAATAAATGCCCACTATCATACTACCCATTTCTATAACGTTTTAACAAAGATAATATCATACTCCTGTATCGCATCACTACAACGAGTAACCTCAATAAAGTTTAAAACACTGTTAATATACTCATTCATCCCCCGCGGATAGCACAAAAGAAAAAATCCCGCTATACTAAGGAAAAACATAATGGTAACATTTATAATGATATGCATTAAACTCGTCTCACATGTTAATCTAGCAATGAACAAAATATGGTGACTTTCTCGTGTCACATAAACACGCCGCATCCTCTAAGGATACAACTTATATTTCCATCCTGGCAATCGTCTTGACTGTACAAATGGTTTTTGGACGTAACATGCCTGCCCAAACCAAAACAAAATTATTTTAATCGTTGCCTTTTACTAGGCACCGTATTCTTGTCCTTTTTCTCATTTTGGAACATAATATCGTGAGTGATCTCACTCCGCCCAAAATACCTCAACACATAATCCACTTACCACCTGTCCTACTAACCAGGTTAGAATTGTCCTTCTCTCGGACTTTAGTAGACTCGATTCCTGTTAGCCATCCCGGTTCTTCCCTTAGCCTTAGGCCATAAAGATCATGTTTCTATCTATAATAGTACTTACTGAATTTATCATTACTTGGTAAGAACTTAACTATCTGAAGCATTTAAATGGTTTTCCTGATGTGTATCCACATCCTTTTGTGGTGCTATACCACCACCGTTGTATTTAGTATTATTCTCGACTAAATTCTTCGATTCCTTTAACTCCCCCCACAAAGAAGCGTTATCATCTATATTGACAAAATATGACATTGTCAACCTCTGAATCGTTCGTCCATCATAATTTCCTCCTCGAGTATTATCAATTATTATCACAAGTTGGCCTCCCACATGGAGTCGTTTCCCCCACTTGTATCTACATCTTCCGATACCAAATTCGCTAACGGTTAGGATTCATATTCACGGATAGACCCTTGACATGCCCTTCCTCGATGAGTTCGGAACCACATTTGCTTCTTATCCTGAACAGTTGAGGAAGGAACATACGGTCAACACTGTACCTAAGGTTCTCCTATAGGCATAGCATTCCACTTCCAAAATTTGTGGTTGACTTCAACCATTATAATTTCGTCCCGAAAGCCAAGAAAATTTTCTCTAAATTTTCACTTTCAGTTTGCTATACTCCGTCCTATATTTAAGCCTTTGGATACTTTACCTCCTTTGGTAAACACATACAATTTTCGCGTTTCTAAAATTTCACACTGATAGTCTCTACACGTTTTTGTAACACGTTGGGTAAGTTTACCCTCGCACCTCATTTGGCTATAACAGCATTTAAAAATCATTGCTGCACCTTAGTCGCCTTTCTATTCGTGGATTCTCGTGCCATAATGGAGGTGACCTCGACTACGGTCATCATCCTCGGATATATTTCATAATCTCAACTGAGCCCTGCCTCCTGATGTACGCTTAACGGTCTTTTTTTTTACCTCCATCATCACTCGGCACACGCACACATACGAACGAAATTATAATTCACTAGTGTATACACATTATAGCAGGAGAAGGAAATCTCGTCAAAGGAATCGACAATCCTAAACATAGGGCTATATAACAACAAAGCAACGCTGAAAGCATAATAAGTCGTACAGATCCTAAGGACACTAGAACCTGATGCTCTGATACCACCTGTGACACCCCGCCTAATTAAATACCGGACGACCACTCCTTTATTAAATTAAATCAAGGTAAACAGTTGGTTCATTCTCAGCATCACTGTCGATAAAAATACATTTTCCAATTTAACACCCTAAATAATTAAGCTAAGTGTCAAAACCATTTTTATACATACTTTCCAAATTTTATTTAAAGAAAAACATTTGTTTTAGTAACAACATTTCTACAATTAAGAATCACACCCCAATAAACCTGGAACACAAAGTCCAATTAATATAATACATTCGTCAATTGATTGTCCACATATGAAGACTAAAGTCACCAATACAAACTGAATAAAACCCATAGTAACAATACTGGAAATAACCGAAATACAAATGTCCCAACAATAATGAAATAATGGAAAGGGCGACACATGCCCAATAAATGAGAATGCTAAAAGTGGAGTCAATAAGGGAAGCCGTCTACGCAAGTAACCTACAACTCCCACCTAAGCTGCAGCATGTTCCTTTCAAGGGATCCTAAGCAAGATGACCCTGTGGATGGGCACCTGAAATATATACATATATATATATAAGAGAGAGAGAGAGAGAGAAAAAAGAAACGGGTCAGAGCCCGAAAGTGTGTTTGATTTAAAATACGTTTAGCAAGTATTTAAATTGATACAGGCCAATGCAACAACATATTAGAGCGACACTCTCTTGAGAAATTCTCACCTCTCTTCTAATGTGCACACCTATCGTGCTAACCTTCCCAACGGGTTATCTTAACATTTTATCATACTAACCTTCCCAATAAATTAGCGTATCTTAAACTTACTCATAAGATTTCAAAACCGAACAATATTTTTGGTTTAAAAAGAATACTTCCAATTAGTAGCACTACTCTTATTTTAGCTTTTATTCATTTATAAAGTTTCCCAGTGTCATATTATACTTCCACAAAAAAAGTACTTACTATATGTGTCATCAACCATGTCCTACTTATCAAATCACAGTAGGCAGTTTCAAATTTCCAAATCTCATATATATATTAACTACTCGTATAATATATATAAATAACAGCACCCCAAATAAAACTATGGTGCGTGCATACTTCTACTATCCAAACCCCATACCACTAATATCAAGGGGAATACAATTTCGGAATCAATCTCGAATTGTATTAACACATACACAAACAATATCGAGGCGAAGTATAGATTCCAAGTCTCTGAGAGGATGGCACATACTCGCGTCTCTTAGGACCGTCTGAACTATCGATTCGATAGCCTGTACCAAGGATATCTATCTTCTAGGGTACAAGTCAATATCCCCCATAAAGGTCCCATCGAGATAAGACTGTCCCAGCCCGGTAACCTCAAGGATAGCCAGTAGCGCGGTATGTTTTTCACATGTATATCATATATGTACACACAATCATATAAATATACCACAGTTATCATATTAATATAGGTTCTTCTCGTCACCCATAATTATACCATTTATCCTTAATTTCACATTATTAGTATTACGCATAAGGTTTCATCTCTAACCTTAACTCGAAGGGTTTTCTCACTTAATACGTGACATTCGTTGACTCTATCCTTCCAAGTAGGAAAATTTAGTAGGTATACTTCTATTCACTATCGTAGTTATTTGTCGCATTCTCTCACTTGAAATACGTAGTTTCATAGTTCATTATATAATTATCCCAAAAACAAGATTCTCATCTTATAGTAAAGTTCTCAACACTTATTCAAATGTCCTACTGGTCCTTCCTATCTCCCAAAACATTTCATAAAGGATACCCAAGAATTATTTCAAGATAAATTCAATTCAACTAAGTAAACAAGGGAAATAAGAGTCTGCCAGGAGGGGTCGATCGATCGAGGTCTGGGGCTCGATCGATCGAACCTTCGATCGATCGAAGCTCTAGGCTCGATCGATCGATCAAGCAGGTCTGCGAAAATTCTGCAGAAATGCAGTTACGGGTTCTACCAAATTTCTTCATCCAAAACCATTTTTTTCCATTCTAAACGTCCCAAAAATCCTACTACTTTCATTATAACGTTATACCAGATGTTTTCAACGTAAATCATGTGTATATCTAACATTAAGCAAGGATAACTAACCCAAAACTCCATCTAATCATCAAGAACCCTAGAGTTCGTCTTAATCAAGGCTCTAATATGTTTTTACCAAAATTTCCTTCTAATATATCATCAAAATTTTGTGGGTTATATTCCTCTACATGGCAAGGATTCCAGAATTTCATATAAATCATTTCTACATGCATTTTCTTAACACAAATTGGGTTTTCTTACATATTTATCATTTCTAAACAATCCTAAACCAATATGAAGATTGCATTAACGAAAATACTCAAGTTAAACACTTGCATGGGATTTTTGGTATTCTGATTCATGGCTGATTTTGGTATGGCTCCGTTCCTCGTCTCGCGATCTACGCGGTGGTGGTGGCGGCGGTGCAAACCGGTGACTTTTTGGCCTTGAATTGCCTTGGATCTCTCTCCTCTCTTCTCCAATGGCCGTCACTTGATTTCTGGATATTCTAACCCTAAAAGACTAACCTAGTTGGCTGATATAGGTTGCTGAAATTCGTGGGTTTAATTACCCAATTATGTAAAATGACTAAAATGCCCTCTCGGGGTACTAATTAGGCCTAAAAATGCCCTGAGACCCAAACTACACCCCCGGGTACACTTTTCTAACTATCTCGACCCTATCGGACGCGTTGGCGCACTCAAAATGACCATACGGGCAACTTATAAAATATTCGCTTTTTCTTTAACAAAATTAGTCCCAACGTGACACGAGCACGTTCTGACTTAAATTTTCGAAATCGTCATTTAATTCACTCGTGACATTCAATATAATCAATATAATATATTACTTTGCTCATTAGTAATATTCAACCAGTTTCCCATAATTACTAACTCTCGTCACGTTAATAATTATAACATAATTAATTTTTGGATTTTTATTAAATAAATCATTCACATTAAATTTAATAAATCCCCAAATTAATATAGCATAAAAATACGGGGTATTACAAGTGGCCTATATCATCTAATTATGACCATAATCCCAAAGATTCCCTCCAAGAATCATAATCATGCATTCATATTAGCATGATTCTAAATCCAAAGTATTTCTTACTTTAATAATCACTATATAACTCAATCCTATCTAAGGATTTATTGGATATCTCCAATGATACCCTTCACTCTAAGTGAAATCAACAAATATATATATTCCCAAATTATCCTAAATTATCTCCTGGGATACACTTAACGATAATTGATATAATTATGCTTTCTATAAGCATAATTATGTAGGCTTATATGCCAACGAGAATTATCCTCGGGATTTATCTCACCCGAACAACCTTAAATTCAACGAGTTAAGGATTTCATTTCCTTGAACCCCAAGACTACACCTAGTCCAATTAATCATTTAGAAGTCCCCAATTTAATTTAGGAACCCTAATCCATCAATTTCAGCAATTATTCTATTTTCCTCGGAAATATAGATTAAGAGTTATATACTTAAAACCCTTACTTTACCCTCCTAAATTGCCTTAATTTATGGACCATAAAGTCCTAAAAGGTCCCCTAGGTTATCACCTAATTAACCTCAAAGCAAGATGAAATGGAATCTATCCCATCCAAATCACCCTAAGAGAATTGTCCATTTTCAGCAGGGGTCGATTGATCGACCCATGGCCGTCGATCGATCGAAGTCTTAGATCGATCGAAACCCCATGATCAATCGATCGATCAAGTCGGGCAGCTTCTTCTCCGAGAAGCTATTTCGTCCATGGAAGCTTCCTCCAAGCTTCCATCTCTTCACCCAACGGCTTACAACTTCTACCAACAACAAATACACCTATAATACGGGTCCTAAACATCCTAGAACCTGGAATCACCCAATATTTTTGGTTAATTACTAAATTTCTCCAATTTACCAATTTTAGGGGTTTATTCGTTTTATCTCTCGAAAACCCGTTTTATTCACGAATACCCAACCCAAAATCATTAGGGTTTGTTATACCAACAATGATATGAGATATTTATGCTCAAAAATAAATAAATCAAGTAAACACTTGCCTCGTGGATAAAATTTGACGTCCTCGAGCCGAATCCCGCGGAGTCTGGCCGAAATCTCCCCCTTTTTCCTCTTTTCTTCCCTCTCTCTCTCTTCCCTCTCTTCTTTCTTCTTTCTATTCTCTCTTCTCCCCCTCTCACTCCTTTTATAAGGAGAAAAAGGGTTAAATCCCTTAATACCCCCAAAACGACTCGTTTACTCATTTACGAGCCTATTTAACTCCAAAATCACCCGGAACTTAATTTCGACAATCAGACACTCTTTTCCGACTATCTCGGACATTCCGAGACTCATGGCGTAGTCGAAATTTCCATTCGCAGTACTTGACCGCAAATCACTATTCTAACCCAAAATAATTAAATGCGGGTTTTCTACTCAAAATCTTACTTCTTTTATCGCTATACTCCACGGTGACATTTAATTAAATTACTTCGACCTATATAGTCCTAAAATAATTTATAACACCCTTCAAAAATCATTAAATCCTTAAAAATCACTATTTCGAGAAATTCTCCAAATTCCAAATTATACTTAATTATGGAATTTAATCATCTCCAAAAGGGCGGGTTGTTACATACTCCCCCCCTTACAACAGAATTTCATCCTCAAATTCGGATACAACCTACACCAACTAACTACAATCACTAATCCCACTATGTCTTAGTACCCCCAAAACTAAAAGGTGCTAACACGATAGTCCTTAAACCTGTTCCACCTACCTCAAGGAGCACTCAAAATACTAGCTTATCATAAGCTCAAAAAAATTTCTATCTGCTAACGCACAACATCTACGCGTTACTCCAATGGCTTCTCTCATCGCCAATAGGATAAACGAATCTATAACTACCGTTCTACATTTTGCAAAGCTTCACCCTTATATATTATGCCCATTCTATTCCAGGCCGTATATAAGACTATCTTACCAAGGTGCCCATACACCTTTCTAACCTGTGCATATCTGCACATCCATAGCGAACGTCTGACACGTAACACTCTCTCCCAATAAGGGTCTCCTTTCCTCGGTGTAATACTCACCTATGGGTCCTTCCAACCCGCAAAATTTCAATCCTCCTAACCTCGGTGCCGCTAATTCTAGCGAACCTACATCCTAAAAATGCTACGATCTATGCGTTACCCTACCTAAGCAAAACGAGTATCCTAATTATCCCTAGTACCCAAGGCCTCTCTCAACTCCCGACATTTGCTTGGTTCCGTGCGTGGGACGTCTCACCAAGGCGAAATCCAAACAAGGAACCCTCCTGTTACACTACTCCCTCGCGTTGTCGGTTATCAAGATATAACGACCCAAGGCACAACAGCGGGACGTCCTAAATCTTACTAAACTAATCTACAAACGCATTCCTACTATCTTATCCTTCCGCCCATACAGAAGGAAACCTAACTATTCAAAGTGCCTACTTTCTGTAGGAACACTTCTTATATCACACCAATATCAGATTTCCTCCCAATTTGCCTTCTTATTAAGGCATGGGTATCATCCTCAAATCAAATTCTCTAAGTCCTACTCCACCCAACTACTTGAGGCGAGAGGACCACTTTAGTGCTTTTCCATAGCACAATATTTCCATAAGCGTACCATCATCACAAGGCTCATAGTCTATAGTGGTTCATCCACACTATAAGACTAACCCACATCCTTGCATCCCATAACAACTCTCCATGCCCGGCGCCGTTAAGAGTCATGTGTGGAGTGTCTCGTAAAGCGAAATCCAAATAAGGAACCCCTCCACACATTAACACTTGACTTCATCGGTCACGGAGTCCTGTTATTTCAGTCATGCAATCGGGATAATCCTATCCCTTATCAACGAAAGGTGGTCTGAACTCCTATCTCTCACTAAGAGTCACACCACCCAGCGCTCGTACTATTTCTAAGTCCTTGTGCAAACCAGTACTGAGCTAAATCTTACAGCTCAACAATGATCCTGTGGGCCTTAAATTATATCTATAAGGTTGCCACACATACTCACCCAAATAAGGAAGCCTCTACTCATCGAGGTTCCATAAATCCATAATAACAAAGGTGTACTCAACCTGCATCCAGGTGAGACACCGCAACCACAATCTGTTCCCTCCAGGAACTATGGACACGATAGTCTTGCCATCATTAGCCTGCTATCGCTCCGATCAACCAAATATATTATACGTATATATACAAAATATAATCACCCGCCTCTATGGCGAGTGAAAGAAAACAAAATTCCGCTATCACGGAAAACACACAGCCCTACATTATTATGTTATCGAGACCAAATATAGAGCTCGAATTACAGACACGAGTCTAGGGCTATCGGACGCCACAACTTCATCTATCCACACCTCTTACTAGAATTTCTTAACTCTAGGCCCCATCTGGGCACCCTAACCTTGTCTTTTATTCCTATCGGAAAAGACTATCCTTGTGGCTCCGCACTCCACAACACCATTTTGATCACTGGCCTTCCTGACCATGATAAGGTCGTCAACACCATCAAACTCTATAACCTTACTCCTTACAGTCACCTTACTAATCCTCTTAACTCATTCGTTAAAAGAAAATTGCACCACCGGTTCCAACAATCCTCCCTATGTGGATGGTCCCTCAGGGGCTCCTGAACACACCCACATTCTCCGTAAGTGTTAACAACAGTTCTCTAGTGAGCCTATCCTTCCTGGAAAGGACTCATTTTTCATTGTACCTTCCTCACTTCGGTACAAGGTTCACTTCTCCATAATGTTCTTTATTCACTGTCGGTCTCTGGCCGACCCTTATGTGAATAATTTCAAAACGAAATTCTTCTCCTTCCTGCCGAATCATGGGTACTCACGGTTAAAACTATCTGTAAGATCCCTTTGGAACCCTTATCTCCACGGGGTAATTCAACTTGAGTACCGCTTTCTACCATAGTAGTACTTGGTTGCTCACAACTACTATACTTTAGTAGCCGTTGCAACAATCCTTAGTAATTTGCCACAAGGAGAGTGGCCTCTACTAAGGTTCTCGTCCCCATCTTTAACCAGATTCCCCAGCTAAGCCTTGCTAACTGTTGTCCTCCCCGTGGCCCTCCTTGGTCATCCTTCTTCGATCGGCACACACGATCCTAGAACGAGAACGCAAAGGATTACTAAAATCTTCTAACATGGCAGGAGAACGAAATCTCACAGAGAAATCAACAATCCTAACCCTGGGGCTCTATAACAAATCGAGAGCAATGCTGAAAGCGTAGTACATCCGTACAGATTCTTAAGGACACTATAACCTGATGCTCTGATACCATCTGTAACAGCCCGCCTAATGGGATACCGGGCGATCACTCCTATATCAAATTATAACAGGAGTTACTTATGGATCATTCTTAGCATCACTGTCGAAAATCCATTTAATTACTAATATCCTATTAGGCGAGCGTTAAAAACCTTTTAACTTAACTACTCTTTTTAACGATTGAAATAAAACATCCACAATTTAATGCATAAATGAAATAAAAAGGAAAATGAAATGAACTAAAATAACCGAACACTCGGTTCAAATTATACAACCATATCGAATAACGTGCAAAGAATAAATAAAATCAGTTGGACCATTGGCCCGAGTGTTTGTACAATACCTCCTATCTAGAGTACAAGGAAAGAAGCGTCTACTGAGAACCCACTAGCATCCACAGCTGCTGCAGCAGACGTCTGACTAGAAAGAATTTCCATCCAGGCGTCCCTGTGTCTCGACACCTATATATATATATATATAGAAAGAAAGGAGAGTAGATAGACGGGTCAGAGCCCGAATTTAGAAAATATTTTGCAAGTGCATAAATGCTTTATTTTTAGAAAAATAGTTTTATCTCATATTTAAATTGGTATCGCACTCCCATGAGATACCCCTCACCTCTCCTCTAGTAGTGCACACCTAACGCACCCTAACACATACCCTAGTCAAGCTATCCCTGCCTAACTAGACTATCACCCAACTACTATCTACCCCAGATAGTACCAGTGCTAAGGGATAAACTTCCCTCCATTCTCAACACTGCACTAAGTTCGTGCGTGGGGTGTCTCGCAAAGCGAAATCCAAACAAGGAATCCTCCCCCCCCCCCGATACACTACTACTTGGCAGGGTTATTGGTAGAGATCCATTAGGCCCGTAGCACACACAATGTATAAATATATATATATATACACATACATTTACAATATACGTCCGGATAATATCTCCCGGACTGAGGATTACCAATTGAATTATATCTTTATAATACACATCCGGATCTACCTCCCGGGTTGAGGTGTATTCGATACACAAAGTATTTATCAATACTTATCCTTTTCATTTCAAAAACTTCCATTTCCCTTCTCATATCCAGGAAATGTATTTAAAGAAAATTCATTAGCATGAATTGCTTTACCAAAACATATATCTTTTTAAAAGCCAATTTTATTAACATAAAAATGCTTTTCCTTTTTCAATTATCCCATTTCCCTTTTTATACTCATGAAATGTAATTAAAAGCCATTTTTATTATCATAAAAATGCTTTTACCATATCATATGCTTCCACATCCCTTCTTCCATCCGGGAGGGTTACCGAAGCTAAACATATAACCCATTTCCCTTCCTATATCCAGGAAATGTAATTAAAGCCAACCCATTATCATCAATTGCTTTAAAATAACGCGTTCTAAGACCGCCCGTACGGATTTCTCCATCGTGCGCGCCCCTAAATGGCTATCATCTTCCAGGGCCTATCATCAAGAAAACCTGGGATCCTACATCGCAAGACGTCGGGCAACGGCCATGTGCCTACGGGATAGTCAAGACCACACCCGAAATCTCCTAACCAGCGCAGAAAAATATATCAACAAACGCTCACATGGCCTATAGGACTATATCCACCCTGCATTCATTAGCTAGGGGGCTTCACCATACGTACTCAACTTCCGTTATGATAGCGATTTAGAGAGGTGTGTAATCCATATTTTATTAATTATGAATAACATTTCTCTTTCCATTTTGAAAATATTCATTTTTATATTTTCAAAATCATTTCCATCGTAACATATATATATACCTAAAACACACAGTATATAAATATCCTATGTATTCTTCCTAGAATATATATAAACGGCCATAGTGGCCTATATCATCTAACGATGACCATAATCCCAAAGATTCCCTCCAGTAATCATAATCATGCATTCATATTAGCATGATTCTAAATCCAAAGTATTTCTTACTTTAATAATCACTATATAACTCAATCCTATCTAAGGATTTATTGGATATCTCCAATGATACCCTTCACTCTATGTGAAATCCACAAATATCTATATTCCCAAATTATCCTAAATTATCTCCTAGGATACACTTAACGATAATTGATATAATTATGCTTTCTATAAGCATAATTATGTAGGCCTATATGCCTACGAGAATTATCCTCGGGATTTATCTCACCCGAACAACCTTAAATTCAACGAGTTAAGGATTTCATTTCCTTGAACCCCAAGACTACACCTAGTCCAATCAATCATTTAAAAGTCCCCAATTTAATTTAGGAACCCTAATCCATCAATTTCAGCAATTATTCTATTTTCCTTGAAAATATAGATTAAGGGTTATATACTTAAAACCCTTACTTTACCCTCCTAAATTGCCTTAATTTATGGACCATAAAGTCCTAAAAGGTCCCCTAGGTTATCACCTAATTAACCTCAAAGAAAGATGAAATGGAATCTATCCCATCCAAATCACCCTAAGAGAATTGTCCATTTTCAGCGGGGTCGATCGATCGACCCATGGCCGTCGATCGATCGAAACCCCATAATCGATCGATCGATCAAGTCGGGCAGCTTCTTCTCCGAGAAGCTGTTTCGTCCATGGAAGCTTCCTCCAAACTTCCATCTCTTCACCCAACGGCCTACAACTTCTACCAACAACAAATACACCTATAATACGGGTCCTAAACATCCTAGAACCTGGAATCACCCAATATTTTTGGTTAATTACTAAATTTCTCCAATTTACCAATTTTAGGGGTTTATTCGTTTTATCTCTCGAAAACCCGTTTTATCCATGAATACCCGACCCAAAATCATTAGGGTTTGTTATACCAATAATGATATGAGATATTTATGCTCAAAAATAAATTAAGCAAGTAAACACTTGCCTCGTGGATAAAATCCGACGTCCTCGAGCCGAATCCCACGGAGGCTAGCCGGAATCTCTCCCTTTTTCCTCTTTTCTTCCCTCTCTATCTCTTCCCTCTCTTCTTTCTTATTTCTCTTCTCTCTTCTCCCCCTATCCCTCCTTTTATAAGGATAAATAAGGGTTAAATCCCTTAATACCCCTAAACCGACTCGTTTACTCATTTACGAGCCTATTTAACTCCAAAATCACCCGGAACTTAATTTCGACAATCGGACACTCTTTTCCGACTATCTCGGACATTCCGAGACTCATGTCGCAGTCGAAATTTCCATCCGAGGTACTTGACCGCAAATCACTATTCTAACCCAAAATAATTAAATAAGGGTTTTCTACTCAAAATCTAACTTCTTTTGTCGCTATACTCCACGACGACATTTAATTAAATTACTTCGACCTATATAGTCCCAAAATAATTTATAACACCCTTCAAAAATCATTAAATCCTCGAAATCCCGAAAATCACTATTTTGAGAAATTCTCCAAATTCCAAATTATACTTAATTATGGAATTTAATCATCTCCAAAAGGGCGGGTTATAACATATAGTTACTTTGGATATGGCATATTTAAGTTACCTATTTTTGTGTATAATGCCACTGAATTCTCTTCCTCCAATGAATATGACAACATAGTGGAGGGAGGGGGCACAGCAGGTTGCCCTTTGGCAGCCACTTTATGTACCAATTACTCTGTGTTGCTTCTTGAATGAGGTGGTGATGTCAATTTAGATCTTCAAGTCTTGGATGAATGAACATACATAAACAACTTTTTACAAGGAATAAATGTAGGATCACTAGCGCAACTGTTTATATCAGAAGACGACATACCAAATGCGAGAGGGCGAGTCCTAGGTGGGGGTAGCATGATCAACTTTGGTATCTATTCGAGAGATGACAAAGATTTTTATGCCACATCAAGCATAAATTGGAATATGGAATTTTTTAATAAATCATACGAGTGAGTTGAAAAGACACTTGTCACTTGACCAAATACTTTAAATAACTGGAAATCCTCTGTAAGGAAAGCATTACTGGAAGCTGGTATTGGTCCGGATAATGGGATCACCCTTGACCACATAGAAGGAACCAAAATTAGTGGTTCCACATTCGATGGAAAAGGAAGGCGACATGGGGTCGTGGAGCTCCTCAATAAAGCTAATCCCTAGAATTTGCAAGTGGTTATCAATGCAATGGTTGAGAGGGTGATTTTCTCCTCCCAAAAGTCATCAGGTACAAAATATTTTTTTATGTTTCATGATTTATTTGTATTTCCAAGTAAATGTTTCATTTAGAAAACTGTGGACTAAATCTTTTGATTCCACAAAAAATGGGTATATCACACTCCAGTAACTCATGGAACGGCCAAAAAATAGAAGGAAAAAAATGAGATAATAACTTGATTATACATGGTATGAACCTATATACTTATGAATTGAACATGACAATGGTGACACAAAAGAGACCCAATCATACACAGATAAAAAATGTTTCACGAATCCATCAACAGAAATTAAACTTGACATAATAAATATGACTTAGAAAGAATATACAAGATAATGTATTTCCAATTGTAGTTGTGAGTGAATTTTTTCTTATTATAGGGACGTCGTCTATTGGAGTCATTTATCGTGACTCAGCAAAGAGGTCTCGAATACGTGACAAAGGAGAAGTAATTTTGAGCGTTGGGGCATTGGGAAGTCCTCAACTATTGCAACTAAGTGGAGTTGGGCCAAAGACATATCTGAAATCTTTGAAAATTCCTCTTGTCCATGACCAAGTTTTTACTGGTAAGTATATGTCTATTAATCCATGTAATCAAATTTTATTTTATCCGCCCTTTCCAATGAAGGATATAGGCGGTCGTGTGCTAGGCATAACAAATAACTCTTACATTGCATCATCATCTGGTATGGTGCCATTCTTCTCACCTGTAAGCCCTCTACTTTTCCCCTATATGTATTCCCCTCTAAATCTCACTGTGCTAACCATTTTGGAGAAAGTATCAAGGAACCTATCCACTGGTTCACTCCGATTAGCATCACCTACTGATGCGCTCCTTACCCCGATTGTTCGTTTTAACTATTTTGCAAATCCAATAGACCTAACTTAAAGTATTATTGCGATGAGAAATATTGGTAATATGATGAGAACCCATGCTATGGAGAAGTACAAGTTTTTCGACCCAATCAGTGGAAAAAAATATTTTCAATATGTAGGGAGTTCATTGCCTGAAAACGAGTACGATGATGCAACTATGGAAACATTTTGTCGAAAAACATTGTCAACATTATATCATTTTCATGGTGGATTCTTAGTGAAAAAGGTTGTTGACATCGAATTCCGAGTGATTGGGATCAACGTGTTATGAATTGTTGATGGTTACACATTTGTTAATTCTCCAGGGACAAACCCTCAAGCAACCCTAATGATGTTAGGCCGGTAAGTCTGTCTTTTAAACTTTGAATCATATTGGAATTTTTATCGGTGTTTTAATTTAAATTATATGGACACTTTGTGAGTAGTTATTGTTGTTCATAATACAGGTATGTTGGTTTCAAAATACAAGAAGTACGAAAGATGAAAAACATTTCTACTTGAAGGGATGTTAGTTTTCCTCACCATAACAAAAATCCACTATGTTGGAAGTTTTCTTAAAATTTCTTAAGAAAAAATAATATGACTCTTTTGATAGACTTGTTTGTAGATGTCTAGCAATAGCGACTTGTGTAATTTTGGCTTATAAGGCCATTTATAAAATAAAAGAAGTATCCCTGGATATTTAATTTGTATTATGGTGTTATAATTTACTAATTCAAGTCTAAAATGTTGCTGAAAATTTCTGTCCCTGAAGAAGCATGTGTAAGAATACTTTTTTAAACCAGAGGGCTTAGTCCAGCTATTACCAAGCAGTAACACATTTTAAGTTGGAAGGCCTCAGGATCGACTTACTTTTTAATTATATAAAAATTAGGTAATTGTCTATAAGTGGATAAATTAATGATCTATAACTTGATAGGAACCTCACAATGGCTAATACTATCTCTCTCCATTATTCCCAAAATAGTCTACATATATTACTTTTCACTGCATATAATTCAGCTACTAATTTAACTCAATATGTAATGGAAAAGCTGTAAGAGGGACGACTTGGGAGGTTCGGGGGCTAAGTTACGAAATGGAAAGGTGTCAGGAACATATCCCGCCCTCTCGATCTCTCATGGGCTTATGTTACTATTTTTCATAATTTTTTCGTGAAGTGTGTGCGCGTGCATATGTGAATGGAGATCGGAATCGCTCGACTCATATCATGGAAAAGATAGAGTGAGGTCATCCAAAGGAATATTCCTAAAAAAATAATTAAAAAATATGATGTACGCACTTATCGAGATATTAATCGTTATAATGAAACGATAGTATTTGTTAGATATACGCAAATATGAATCTCAAGTATGATACATATGAAATAATGTATGAAATGGGAAAATGAAAAAATAGGACTCGAGTCTCCGATTTTTAGTTCAAGACGCCTATAAAGGTATTGAAGTCCTCATAGTTTGCATGCGGCACAAGGGTGGGGTTTATCCCATAGATTCAAACAGCCATTTATTATATGTGTGCGTGTAGAAAAGATATTGTTAGTTTTGTAAAAATATGATGAAGAATCCCATGAGAATTTATTGGTATAACCATTATTTCTTTATTTTTTATAGATAAAAAATATGTGAAATATAACTAATAAAGGATAAGGTATTAATGTGTATGATCTAAAGTAAAAACTAAATCGAGAATTTATACAAGTAATGCGAAAATAAAGAAATTTTATGAGAGAAGGATATTTGGACCTTCTTTGGAGACTTTAAGCTTGATCTCGATTATTGATGAACTTCCTTGCAAGTTGGGGTGAATGTTGGATCAGAGAGAAGGATATTTATCCTAAATTTCATATGAGAATGATGGGAATGAGAGGTGGGAATGGAATTTCACACAAGAAAACTTCGTTGATTGCAGAAGAATGTTGCTGAGATCACTAATATTGATGGATCTGAGGTGTGCCTTATAAGTGACCTCATTCCGTCTTATATAGGGTAGGGGACTTCCAATATACATATCCCTATCCTTTCTAATCAGCAGATGACCCTAGACCCACTACGGATAGGCAGGGAAATGGACCTGTCAATCAACAGTCTCGTGCACATTTTTGTTGGAAAAAAGGTCGTAGAATGCAATTCTTAAATCCAAATCACGCATGGGGAATACCGTTAGAAATGTAATTTGGAGATATTAAAGAGTCCTTTGGGATAACCCGAGTCTAGGAGTCGACTTTGAGCCAAACCGGGCTCGAAAATGCTCGTTGGTATTTTGGATTGTAGGACCATAATGGATCCACTATAAGAATTTGCACCATTAGCAACAATATTTTGCAACATAAGCTATTTTTGTTACCAAATGTACCTCTTTGTCAACAAAATCTTATTTATGCTGTCGAAAGACCATTTTACATTGTACTTTTGGCAACATATAATAAATCTTGTTGCCGAAGGTTAAAATTTTAAGCAGGTAGCTAGAAAAATAAAATGAGGGATTATTTTAGCTTTTGGCATCATAGTTGTTTGTTTCCAAACATGGCCTAACTTTTGATAACACAAGAGTGTTTTGAGAAAAATAGACCACTTTTGACAACCAAGAAAATTGTGATGCCAAAGGTGTTTATATTTTTTTAAATGTAAAATGCCAAAGTATATTAAATTATACAATTAAAAAAAATTGACTGTGTTGCTTTCCCCCCTTCTCCCCCACCACTCTCTCACATTTGTGAAACCCTACCCCCACCATTCCTTATCTTTTTGTCGACCCTCTCTCTCATCCTCCCCTTCGCAGATACTCTCTCTCATCTACCCGTAATCTCATCTACTTGCAAAGCTTGGTGTATTGCTGCTTACGAAGGTATAAACTTGTTTATTTACAAAGGTTCAGTCCTGTAATCTCATCTTCTCCTTCATATTCTGTATTACTTTCAATGCGTAATATTACTTCATATTTTCAACCTAGGGTTTGTGTTTGAATTTCATTTAGTTAGTTACTTATGTTTTCAATTGAGCTTGTCTGCTATTTGTTCAATTCTCCAATCAATTTTCGGCTATTGATTTTCAGTTCTATTTAGTTGTTCTTAGTGTGTGAGTTTTCTTATGCACTTTATGTTAATTTGTGGCCTGATTTATTTACCGGTTAGTCATTGAATAATTTCATCTATAATATCTTTATATTTTTTTTTTGGCTTTAGTCACATCTTCTAAGAAACTATTCTTTATTTTTCCTTCAAAAAATATAACACCAGTAGTGATTGGTTGCCTTGTTCTATAGTTGAATTTCATAGAACGAATCTTATGTTTGCAAGTATTTACTTCCATTTTATTATGCATACCGGTTACTCTACTATTAAAAGATGTATTGCCATGTTCTATAATTGACACAAAGAATGTCAGTTGTTTGAATAATAGTTTTAATACATGTTAATGAGAATGATTTTTCAATCAAAGTTTCTATGTTTGAGACGGTATAGATGCTAAGTTTGATACGTCTAGATGCTATATTTGAAGAAGATATCAACATTATGAATCATTGTAAGCTTAAAAACTCAACACCGAAAAATGTCAAAAATATTCTATTCTACCACAATTATGCTTTTGTAGGGATACTGTGATGCTGAATATTATTCTTTCGGTGAGGAACTTTTATCATAGATTAGTATTTTCTAGCTTCTTGAAACATTCCTGAAATCATATCCTTCTTCATAGTAAGTATAATTTTGTGCTTATTGTCATTGTAATTGTTGAACATGAAATAAACTTAAGGCCAAATGATAAATAATCTCATATTCATAGTACTTTATTTAATTTCCTACTTTTCGTTCACGTTGAACTCTTAAATGCCTCTTTACTTAGAATATGCAAAATTTAAATAAACTCATGAACCTAAATTTCATATCAAATGCTCAATTTGAATAAATCCAGGTCAAATGACATACTCTTATAAAATGTTGTCTAAAGAGATTTAAAATTCCTATATATTAAAAACTGTCTACACAGGTGTACATACTCGGAATGCTTGAGTTTTAGAGTAAACTTACTCTATATGTTTATAAATATATCTGACTGGGCAAAATAAATTCATTGTATTGTTCCGTCCTTGAAGATATGTTTTATATATGTATATCAGTGAGGTTTTCCTTCAAGTTTGATGCTCTTATTTATCCCACTGTCCATTTCGCATTTCAAAGTATCTACCCTTACTCCCAATTAGGGAAAATTCAATACGAACACTAGTAGTGCCTATGATATTTTTGTTAGCATAGTTCTTTCCATTGATTTCCATTGTAAGATAAACATTGTAAATATAGAAATATATTTACTATTCTAATTTCTGATTTATTTTCTATTTCATTCCACTGATTTTTTATTTCTTTTATAAGATATTTTTAATTTTTGATTTCATTTTAAGATATTTCATTATAATATTCAGTTATATGTTTATAATTAGTCATTCTTTTTAACAGTTATAATTTAAAAGCATGCAAGCTTCAGACCTGCTTTTGTTTGACCTATCCGGCTCCATCTCCATTTTTCCTCTCTCCGGGTCCAACTTGCTGGAAACTTGTTAACTCATCCATCATTTTTTTGAATTTGACATAATTGGTTTGAAATTTGAATGTGTAATACCCCATGTTTTTGATTAATTGTTTTTATATTAAATTTCCATGCGGGTTAATTATTTAAAATAAATAAAGTTGGAGTAAATATTATTTTAAGTGATTTAAGAGATAATATATACTTAGTTTTGCATATTTACTGTTAAGTGATGTAAATAGCATCATATTATGTTTTATTGTGCCGTTGTGCCTAAAGCGACGATTATGATTTAAAATGATGTTGGGACATGAAATAATTTATGTTATTTCGGATGCCAATTTAGAGGGCGTGGTTAGTTCGTAAATAGTCGAATTAGTCAAAATAAGTACCATGTTGTATTTTGAGTTCCGGGTGCTTTTGACAGGTTATGGCTTAATTATGTTGTTACGAGTCATTTTAATGGTGTAATAACATTTAAAGATGGAATTTAGTGTTAATGGCCATGTAAGTCTTCCAACCACATTTATTCTCATTTATATGTCTTAGACCTTGAGAGAAAGAGAGAGAAAGAGAATTTGGGAGAAAAGGAGATAAAGAGGGAGAATTAAAGAATTAGAGCTTGAATTTGTTTCTACCGGAAGACAATCCGAGATTTCAACCTTAAGGCAAGTTTCTAACTTGCAAATTTATGATTTAATGTGGATAAATTGTAGTGATAGTTGTATATTTGGAAGAATTGAACAATTATGGGTTTTGATAATTTTTTGGTGTTTAAACCCTTAAACATTATTTTAGATAAAATTTGTGTTGGTTATTTTAGTTAGTGGTTATGTAGGATTGTTTTGGTGGGATTAGTAATGGATGGTGTTGGCAAAATGTAAGAGAAATGAGTTTGAGAAAAATAGGGTTCCTAAAACCCATAGCTAAAATTGGGCATTCGGGCCCAGGCGAATCGATTCGCTAAATTGGTAAGCTACAGGTCTATGATTGGCAAATCGATTCAGAATGATCTAATTGATTCGAAAAACATGCAGAAACATTGGTCCTTTTGACCAAATGGATTCGGCTAGGCCGAATCGATTCACTTTCAAGACTGAATCGATTCGGACAAGGCGAATCGATTCAGAAATCTTGCTGTTTTAGGATATTTTTCTAACTTAGTTTTTAGACCTTTTCTTCTAGGTTTAAGGCCTAGGAACGTTCTATTATCAAGTAATATAGAGTACTAGAGTTTAGTATTAGGAATGTGGATACCCTAGATTAGGAGGGGGGTAATCGGGCTCATTTCGGGGGCTATATAATGGATGTTAAGGTAGTTTCTTTAATTAGTAAACTAGCCTAGGACTAGGGGAAAGTAGGTTTACCTAGTTTTGGACTTTTAGAGATTTGGATGAGGTAGTATCATACATGATGGCTTAGGGTGGTCGTTAAATTCATGGAGATGAATATGGAAACAAATTAAACGTGTGGTTTATAAATTATGACATGAAACGCTTATAGCTACGGATAAAATGTAATGTACATTTTAATTTGGCATATCTTATGAATATTGATTTGCATATACATACCTCTCTAAATTCTATCATAAGTGAAGTTACGCGAATGAGGTGAAGTCCACTGGCTAGTGAATGCAGGGTGAATATAGTCCTCGGCCATAAGACCGGTTGTTATATTGTGATGTTATTTTATTCGAAGTGAGGTAATTCTGGGTATGGTTATGACTCACTATCGAAGGTATATGGCCACTTCCCACGTGACGCGATTTAGGATTCCCAGGTTGTCTTGGTGATAGGCCCTGGAAGGATGGTCTTAGAATCGTTATATATGGTGATTATAACTATTCTCAAGAAAGTGGTATTTTATAAATGGCTAAAGCATTTTATAAATTAACTGTTTGGAATAAGTTTCCTAATGAGGAATGAACTTGTGAATTCATATTGTGTAAAACTGTAATGTAATCTTATTAAGTTGAAATTGAGTTATATTATCTTGCTTTAATGCATAGTTCATACTATAAATGACATTACGCTAGGTTGTGCATTTAGATAAGAGGTGAGGATTATTCTTATTGTGAAGAGCGAGTTAAGCTTATTCATGATGTTAGACAATCATAACTATCATACATTTTATTCACATGTTTATCATATCAAAATGGGCCCTGACCCGTTTAAATCTCCTTGTTTTGCATGGATTCTCTTTACGCCCAGGTGCTCCACCGCAAGGACGCACGTGTTGAACTTTCCATCCAAGTGTCCTGGAGCTATAAATTTTTTGCGGATGTTGTAGGATATTTGTTATAAACCCCTCTATCTTTTGTGTACTATAATTACGACCAGTTTAAACATTCGGGCGTGTTGCCCAAGTTTTGTACTTGCTTATACACTGTGATATTTATCTTTATTGTAATACTCAGTGTAACCGCTTGTAATGGTCTGTTAACCGACAACTTATTCGGTTATTTGTGTTGTATATGTTTGTTAAACTGCTGTCCATCTTTATTTATATCCACAATCTCTTCAAATTGGATTGTCTAAATGGTTTTCTTTAAACTTACAAAGTAAATTGACATCCGTTTTCTAAAATAATTAGTGGTTATCTCGTATTATTATTTTCACGACAATAACGCTAAGAATGGACCATCTATGATTCCTGTAATTATTGGAGTATCGAGCTGACCACCTGTTATTTTAATAAGCGGGGTGTCACAGAATGATATTTAGATTTATGTTTGCATTTAAGAATTTTTTTAACTTATAACTTATGTTATTTTCATCTTCAGTTTATAATGTTCAAATTAATGTTCAGAAGATATGTACATTGCTTTTCAATTATAGTTTTAATAGTATTTTTTCAAGGGGTTGGTTATGGTATAAGATCTTAAAAGTAAAGTATAAATAGTATTATCTGATTGGTTGTTTTAATGTGATGAGCAATATAAATTTTAAAAGATTAATTCAAAGTAGGGTAAATTATACATAGTTATAAACCTCTTAAGTTACACATAGTGCGCATAGATATTATACTTCTAGTTCTGATGCCTACTCATTCAATAGCCCTTAGACCCGTTCGAGAGTCATTACCCCTGTAATCAGATCTCTCCAATTGTCTCGTTTGGACAGTTTTGTACAGCTTAGTTTCTATATAATAATGTATTTAGTGTTTTATACTTTTTACTTTTGAGGGAACCTCCATTTTTGTCTCTTAATGTTCTCTGGGTACATAATAGATTGATGCGGTGTTGGGTGATATTTCAAGTGATAAATTGAAATAGCACGAACACTTGTGAATCTATGTCGTGTACTTGGAGAACTATGGGAAGTTGCTGCTAGAATTTCCTTAGATTGGAACAATGTGGATGAGCTGCTAAGTGTGTTACAGAAATATACAGTTTTGAATAGGATAGGACCACTCACCTTTTAGGGGAGATGTAAGAGATACGATTATATTGTTTTATACGAGATATAAAAGGAAATAAATTGTAATTTATAACTAAAAGTTAATTCATCATTTGTTGTTTATGTACTCTCTCAATGAGAGAATATGTAGTGGACTAGTAAGAGTTTAAATTAACTTTTAAGTAAAATTTAATCCATCTATTGTTGTTTATGTAATCTCTCAATAAATAGATATGGAAGAAGTGGAAAAAAGTTAGATGACACTTAAGCATAGAGTAGGTGAGCATTATCGTGAGGGACCTATGTCTTTTGTTGATATATCAATGACCAAAGTGAGCAAAAATCGTACAATTCAATGCCTGCGTAATGATTGTTGCAATCGTTATTGGAACATTGACCATGTTGTGATGTATTATTTTGTACGATATGGCATAATGGAAAGTTATAAGATATGGGTTCATCATGGGGTTATTTTGCAACACCAAATCGATGAATCTGAAGATGACATGGATGTCAAAATTGGTGATAGTGAAGACGAGGATGACAATTTCCATGAATTAGTATAAGACTATCGTAGGGGGACTTGTATGGGGCGTGATTCATGTGATTTTAGGATAGGTGAAGCATATGATAACACTAAAATGAAAGATGTGCAAAGTATACAAAAATTACTAAAGGCAACCCAACGTGAGGTGTACTCGGGATGCAAAACATATATGTTATTTAAATTTGTAATTATAATGTTTCATTTCAAGGTTGTGGATAAATGGATTAATAAGTCATTCGACATCTTGATGGAGGTATTAGTGGATCTTCTTCCTATAAGTAGTTTGGTTCCGAAGTCTATTCATAAAGACAAAAATCTACTACGTGAATTGGGCTTAGGATATGAGATAATCCATTCATGCCGACATGATTGCGCTTTCTTTTAGAAGGGGAATGCTTCTTTTGATAATTGTCTGATATGTGGGGAGTGTTTATACAAGCCTAATTTTTGCAATGGTAAGAAGATCCATCAAAAGATACTACGCTACTTTCCATTGACACTTAGGTTGTAAAAATAATTTATGTCAAGGAAGACGGCTACGGGCATGAGATAACATAGTGATAAGTGTGTGGATGATGGGATATTGAGGCATCTGGTTGATAGTGAGTAGTGGAAGGGCTTTGATCGATGTTATCCAAATTTTTCTCAGGATCCCCATAATGTGAGGCTAGGCCTTGCCATCGATTGGTTCAACCCTTTTGGGAACATGAGCACCTCTTATAGCACGTGGCCTACAGTAATGATGCCATATAAAATGGAACACTGGAACTGAATGAAGGATCAATTTTTCACGATGACTTTACTTATTCCTAGGCCTAATGCCCTAGGTGAAAAATTTTATGTTTACATGCGACCGTTGATCGATGAGTTGAACAAGTTATGTGAAAATGGCATACTCACTTATGATGTTCCTACTCAACAGATGTTTTGGATGCGTGTAGCTGTAATGCAGGAGATAAATGACTTTCTTGCCTATGGTAACTTATTTGGGTGGAAAACAAAAGGTTATCTTTATGTCCCCCATGTAATGAGGATACATTATCTCAACACATGTGAAGTAAGATTGGCTACTTAGTCCATCGACGATACCTGCCCAAGGACCATACTTGGCAAAGGAGTAAGGAATTTAATGGTATGTCTGAGAATTAAACTCGATCATTGGAGTTACTGGTGGAAAAATTACTAAATCAATTGAATTTCTTATCAAATGTCAAGTTTGGAAAGCATCTGAGCAATAAGAAAAGGCCTATTGACATAACAAAATATAACTGGGGAAAGAAAATCATTTTATATGAGCTCTCGTATTGAAAAACACTAAAGCTTCATCACAACCTTGATGTGATGCACATTGAGAAAAATATATGTGAAAATCTTCTTGGAATAATATTGAACATGGATGTGAAGAACAAGGACACAAAAAAAACAAGCCTTGATCTAGAAGATATGGGCATAATGGGGGAATTGCACTTATAAAAGCGTCCTGATTATGTCAAGCCTCCTACAATATATACATTAACCCCAAAGGAGAGAGAGTGTTTCTATGATTTTTTGAAATCAGATAAGTATCCAGATGGCTATGCTGCAAACATCTGAATATGTGTGACTATAAAGACTGTAAAATTATTGGGCCTTAAAGCCATGATTGCCATGTCTTGTTATAACAAATTCTTACCATTGTGGTGCATGGATACCTTCCTAAAGATATTTGTACTACACTGGATGAGTTGGGTGAATGGTTTCAGGAGTTGTGCTCCAAAACATTAGTGCGAACGGATTTGGAGAAATTAGAGGTACGCATTATTCTGATACTTTGCAAACTAGATAAGATCCCCCCCCCCCTCTCATTCTTTGATGTAATGGTGCATTTGGAGGTTCATTTGGCATATGAGGCCAAACTTGCTAGACCAGTACAATATTGATGGATGTTTTCGATTGAAAGGTACATGCAACTATTATAATGCTAATTTAGTTTAATACCTTGAAAAATGTGTAAAATTTGTAATATTCATCTAACTATTATTAATTTCAAGGTTTCTTGCATCTTTGAAACAATTTGTATCTAACCGATCCAGGCATAAACGTTCCATTGCGGTGACGTCCATTATGAAAGAGTGTTTGACTTTTTTCTCAATGTACTTGAGCCATGTTGAAACCGTATTTAACAGAGAAGAACATAATTGTGATGATGGAGAACGTGGATTAGGGATAGCAGTCTTTAACCAAATTCGTTCCGGATGTATCTCAAAGGCTCTTATGTGTCTGAAAAGGAGCACAATATGGCTAAATGGTTTGTGTTGTATAACACTAATGAGGTTGAGCCGTATCTAGAGTACGTGTTTTAAATTTATAATATTCATGATATTGAATCTCTTTGTTTGATTATCCATTTTATTTATAAATCAAATTTCTCTAATTAGGGAATGCAAGACTCTACTTTAAATTCAAAATGGACGTGACCTAACTAGAAGTCAATGCCAAAAAGTTCTGAAGTGGTTTAAAGAATGGGTAAGATATATAAAAAAAGTTACTTTGCATCACTTTAACATTAATTTAACACGACTTTCATATGTTGTTTATGTAGATGAATATTTTACGAGCGCAATGGTCACCTAAAGAAAATGATGAGTTGTGGTCATTAGCAAATGGACCTAACTTGATAGTGAATTTTTATTCAATTCCATACTAGGAACCAAGACATGCATCGTAGGAGTCAAAAGAGTGGATTGGTCTATAAAGGGGAAAAAGAGGGTAGTGAGCTAGACTTTTACGATTACTTGTGCAAAATTTATGAGATGTCATATATTTACGGGTATAAAGTCATTTTGTTCCAATACTAATGGTTCAAAATCGGTAGTAGGAAGATAGTGCGAACTGATTCACATTTTATTAGTATTGATGTCAAGAGTTCGTGGAATAAAGATGATCAATTTTTTTGCCTAGTCAGGTTCAACAAGTTTTCAATGTCAATCATAAAACGTTAGGTGTAAGGGCCAAATTTTCAATTGAGTCCATGTATAGTTTTGATTTGTTCTCGGAACAAAACATGTTTAAGTTATAGGTATATTTTTATTGTCTGATCCCACACAGACGATGATACGTCAAAGATTAATGGAAGACGTTGCGGCAAATCTTCAAGGAATTAATAATGCCAAAGTTTAATTAGTTCAAATTTCTCATCTTCAAAGTTTAATTGCATTCCGAGATCACTCGGGTATGAAAGCATAGTGTTAATAAAACTCTAAATTTAATTTTACAATAATAAGGATGTTATTTTTAAAAGAAAATGTTTGTAAAATGTTTTTAAAGTGTTTTACTTGTTTACACTTAGTTTAGAGATGATAAGAACGGATTAGAGATTGGTTTGGTTTGGACTCTAATTAGGACAAACTCATTCAAACGACAGACGATGTTGTTTGAACGAAAACTACTGTCATTTAAATGACGTAGTAGCTCGCTCGAACGATAATCTACCGCCTTAAAATAATTATAAAAAGGCGTGTTCCAGTTTTCTCGAAGTGCTCAGTACGAAAAATAGTTTACAATTTAGAGAGTTTTCTGCACAAAGTTTTCTAAGGTTTTTCACTCTAAAACAGCCATAGAGTTTACAAAGATGTGAGTTATCATTACCATATGTTTATGTGATCTTTGTTGCACCAAGTTGGGTTTACTCAACACTTGAACATTGTTGGTTTTGCGGTGGAGAAGGGAATAAGGTTACTTTCATGTTCAACATCGTATTCGACATAATGTCGTACTAGTGGACACTGAGATAGTCATGGAGGAGATTGTTGTGGACAAACATCGTAGAAGAGGATTACTTTCTGCATGGGCACTGTGAAGATTGGTAAAAGATCAGAGGAGCATCAAGTCTCATGGGTGGATCAAATCATTGTATAAGACTACCATCTGAATTTGCAAAACCATTTTCATAGAGATTGTCTGGCTTGGGTTGTCCGAGGTTTTTTCCCGATTGGGTTTTTCCTCATACATCGGCATTGTGAGTATTGCTTTACTTTATTTTACTTGCTTTAATCACTAGTTGCATGATTATGGTTAATCAAGATAAAATTTGTTTAACTTAATTTGTGTCACATCTTGGTGTGGTTTAGAAAATTGAAAAGTCTTTTTCAAAAAGAAAAAGTTGGTTTGTATTCTTCCTTAACTTAATTCCGCTTAAGCAAAATCTTTGTTTAAGTTAAATTCGGGACCTACAAAAGTGGTATCAGAGCTAGAAATACATTTTCATTGTGTTTGATCCCTTTTTTCTTGCAAGGATGGATTTTGGAAATTATGATAATTTTTGCACTCCTATTTTTTATGGCATTAATTATGGTTATTGGAAAATGTGATTGAAAAGTGCGTTAAAATCAATCGATGAGCGTGTGTGGTTAGCTGTTGAGAAAGGTTGGACACCACCTGTTACACGAGAGGGTGAGGTCACTAGTTTGAAACCCATTGAGTCATAGACTGAGACTGAATATAGGTCTGCACGGTATAACTCTAAAGGTCTGCATGTTATTTTCTCACATGTTACACCTGAAGAGTATAACAGGATCATGACTTGTAAAACATAGAAAGAAGCTTAGTATACACTTGCACTCACTCCCGAGGGAACGAACACGGTTAGGGCATCTAAGTTGAAAAATCTCACTACGCAGTTTGAGATGATTAAGATGTTAGAGAGTGAGATGTTTGATGAGTTTTACACTAGGTTATCTTTTTAATGAGGCATTTTACCTTGGTGAGAAGATTCCCAATAATCTAGTGATTAAGGAAATTTTGAGATCGTTGTCGAGTAGGTTTGATGTGAAAGTGATCGTTATGAATTCCCTTGGTATTCTTAACTCATCGAAACTAGAAGAGAACGTAGAAGACCTCCAAACCTACGAACTCGATATGTTTACGTCCAAGCAAGTGACAAATAAACAAAAGGGAATTGCTTTGAAAGCACTGAAGCAGGAGACTAAACTTTCGAATGACGATTCTGATTCTGACTTTGAGGTTGTCGTCTTGTTGGCAAGAAAGTTCAAGTGGTTTCTTAAATTACCAAAGCAATCAAAAGATTCTACGAAGTTTGAGAAATTCAAGAACAACAAGGTAGAGACCACCTCTAAGGATAAAAGTGAGAAACATAAGAAATCTGAGTATGATAGTTGTTTCGGGTGTGAAGGATTTGGTCACAAAGTAGTTGAGTGTCCCACTAAACTTAAGAAAGAGGGTAAGAAACCAATAGCGTACAACGTCACCATAGGTGATAGTGAATCGAAAGAGGTAGAGAGTTACCCCATTGAGTGTAACTTTGTTGCTTTTATGGCATGTCATGTGAGCGATGGCGATATATCTTCCCCCGACGATACACATGAGCATGACATTTAAGAGGCTGTTGAGAGTGCTTCCCGAGAGCATGAGGGTGATGAGAGCGAGGATGAGGAGATCGACGTAGGAGAGTTAAAAGTTGTATTTCAACAGTTATTTGAGGTAACGATGAAGATGAAAAAGGCTAACTCAAAATTTCAAGCTAAGTTGAATGAGTGTGTCGTAGAAAATAATGATGCGTTGATTGATAATCTTAGGGCATGGGAAAAGAAGCTTAGGGAGAAGCTAGAGTATGTCAAGAAAGAGAGAGATAGCCTTAAAGGTTTGATAGAAGCTTTGAAAAAGGAGTTTCCAAAGTTTGAGGAGTCTAGGCGTATACTTGAGTCTAGGATTAAGGAGTTAGAGGAGAGTTTGAGAGACTCGTCTAGAGTTAAGTTTGACATGGAGGCTAGGTCATAGAAATTGGATTGGATGTTAGGCACCGTACAAGTTAAGAGTGATAGGTTTGGTATAGGCTATGGCGATAGAGTTGTTCCCATTACCAAAGCAAATACCAATCATGTGATAAAGCCCACTAGGAACATACGAAAAGGTCAACATTTTGGTAATCATTCCCTCCGTGTTTACACTTGTTCCAATTGCGGTAGGAAAGGTCACCTTAGACGTTTTTGCTATGACTTTAGGAATGCTCCTAGGAAGTTTAGGAATAAAGTCGTGTCGGTTCCCAAAACCCCTATGTGACACCCCGCCTAATTAAATACCGAGTGATCAGTCCTTTATTAAATTAACTCAAAGTGCCCGGTTGGTTCATTCTTAGCATCATTGTCGTAAAATAATTTTCTTTATTAAGACCCTAATAAATAATTAGGCTAAGTGTCAAAACATTTAACTTTTTATAATTCAAATTCCATTGAAAAGATCTCATGTGTATAAAACAGTTTATGAATAGAACTAATAATAAATCAAACAAACCATTCAAATGAGTTATGCCAACTAGATTACTCAATCCAAATAAATATCCACAACTACTATCAACATAATAGATAAAATAATCCCAAATAAAACATAATACTGAAATAATAGAAAAGTAGGAAATCTCCATCAAGTCTAAACAAAAGTCTAGAAATGGGCGACACATGCCCTAACTAAACAGATCTAAATCAGGAGCTGAGGAGTCAAAGGAAGAATCGTCTACTGCAAAGACCTACAACTCCCACACAAGCTGCAACACGTCCAATCCAATGAATCTACGCCTGACGCCCCTGTGACTGGGCACCTGTAATATATATATATACAAGAGAAGGAAAAATAACAGGAAACGGGTCAGAACCCGAGTGTAAAACAACTTTAAAAATAGTTTAGCAAGTATTTAAAATGCTTACTATATGATATGACACACATGTTAGTACACGAAACTCTCTTGAAAATTCTCACCTCTCATCTAGTTTGAATGCCTATCGTACTACTAAAATAACTCATATGTCTAAACCAATTCTCTTCCCATAAATTCTAGTTCGCGAGATCGTACGTCTATAATTTATTTAAGATACCATCTTCTCAGGGATTATTCTATTCAATTTGTATTTCTCAATGTTGTTGTGAACTTCCAAGTACTTATCATAATTAGGAGCATTTATTCAATATTTATCTACATATACGCACAGTATAAGGATTTAAGGTATATGTACATATATATACTAACCATCCATATAATATATATACTAATCGTCACCCCATATAAAATATATGGTGCTGGCATAATCTGTTATCAAGTCCCCATATCTTTCGTACAAAGGGAAATACTAGTTCGGAATCATAATGGAGGCGAAGCATAGTTCCAAGTCACTAAGAGGTCAGCACATACGCTCACGTCTATTAGGACCATCTGACTATCATTCTCAGATAGTCTGTACCAAGGAATTTTATGTTCTAGGGTACGAGTCAATATCCCCCATAAATTTCCCATCGAGAAACACTGTCCCGATGTGACAACCTCTGTGACCAAAAGTAGCACGGGTATGATTATGCACAGTTATACACATTATACACAAGCACTTGGTATATATATATATATATATATATATATATATATATTCACATATCTCAATTAGGTTCGCCCACGACCCAATAATAATATTTTAACCATACGTGGCACAAATTACCGAAGTTCTATAATTAACCCATTTCTTTTTATTCTCAATTGTCGACATTTCAAAAGTATCTCTCGTCCCTCGAAGTGTTTTCTTTTGCTAGATGTAAATTCAGTAGGTGTACCCTCACTAACATATTGGCCTAAGTATTTCTTGAGTCTCCCAATACCTCACTTAACGTACGCACGCTTTCCAATAAATTTTATGCCCCGTTATCCCACGATTACATCTCATATAAAATTTCATCTCCTGGAGACCCTACTGGTCCTTTCCATGTTCCATTATGATATTTAAATTATTTCCAAGGGCCCCTACATATTTTAATCAAATTAATCAAAAAGGGAAAAATATTCAATTTTCAAGAGGGGTTAATCGATCGAGCAGTTCTTGACCAGATTTTGCTGTTCCAACCTCTGGGTTTCCTCCATAAAACTTCACCAAATCGCCATTAGTGAGTCCCAAAATCCCAACCAACCATAAGGAACATTATATAAACGATTATAAATGATTTCTAATGTAAAGTTTACGTCAATTCATCAAGAGTCATCATCAAATAGGTTAATTTAAGAAATTATCCTCAAACCCTAGTTTATCTAATTTTTCTCAAAAATTCCTTTGATTTTCATATTCTTATCTCTACTGTCATCAAATTTTGTGATTAATATACAACATATAACCAGACATTCAACTTACATGATCTCTACTCCAAATAGTGATATCAATCTCCCAAACAACAATATATTTTCATAAGACTTAAGATAATTAATTCCTACACTAGCATGGATGTGATGTCAACCAAATAACAGCAAGTCAGAATACTTGCCTGAGATATATGAAGGTTTGATTCGCTGGTGTTGATGGGTATGGTTGCGTTTCTCGTTCCCCGATCTATGCATTGGTGGTAAAATTTTGCAAAGGTGGTGTAGGTAGGGTGGTTCTCTCCTTTGGAGTCTCCTCTCTTCTCCCTTCCTTATGCTCTCTGTAACCCTACCATTTCTAATCCTAGAGGACTCTAACTCTCCTTTGATATACCCTTTCAATTTTCGTACATAATTAAGTCTTAAAAAGGAAAATTACTGAAATGCACTCCCAAGTTTCCGGTTAGGCCTAAACAACATACCGAGGCCCAAACTAAACCCCACGGGTACATTTTTTTAACTATCTCGACCCTTTCGAACATGTTGGTGCTCTTGAAATGACCATACGGACGACTAAAACTTTAATTAATTTATATTCTATTAATTTAGTCCTGACACGACACAAGCTCGTCCTGACTTAAATTCTATAATTGTCATGTTATTAACTCGCGACAATATTAATAAATTCAATCTGATATATTACTGTACTCATCTAGTAATATTCAACATATTATTACTAAATCTCGTCACGCTAGTAATTATTTATTATAAAATCCGGATTAATATTAAATTAATTTATCTTAATAAATTTAATAAATCCCCAAATAAAAGCCATAAAAATACGAGGTATTACACTCTACCCATTATATTACACCTACTTGGGTTAGGAAATTGTACTTAGAGGCCTTTGGACCAAAACTTCACGGTTCTCATTTGGTTGCACTTGATTCTTCTCATGCTAAATCTAAAAGATGATAGTGTTATCTTATTTGTCATATGTTATTCTTTGCATTCATGATATATACTTTGCTAGTATTATGACATGTTTATCATTTTGTATTATAGTTTCCATTTATTGCAACTTATTTGACAAATACAAAAAGATTTTTGGTTTTGAAATTTTTTGAGAAAAACACAAAAAGATTTCGCTTTTATTTGAGTCAAAATATTTTGAAAAAGCCAAAAATCTTTTCGATTTTTTATGTGTCATGAGTTAACATGTTTGATGTGGCATATTGGTGTGCTTGGACCCCCTTCCTTCCATTATCCATGTGGCTAGGACATTTGGTCATTATTTGTAATACCCCGTATTTTTGACTATATTTATTTTGGGATTAATTAATTAAATTGCGTATTAATTGGAAATTTATCCGGGTTATAAATACTAATGAGATGCGAATTGGTATTTGATTATGTGCATATATGATTATATATGTATCTGGTACTATAAAATTTGTCGTGAGATTTATATACGGCATTTTAGAAATTCTGTTAAGACGCGTGGGACCGCCGCGTCACGGTATAATATATTGATGATAAAAATGAATTTAAAATCTATAATCTGTATGGTCATTTTGAGTGCGTCAACGCGTCCGGAAGGGTCAAGATAGTCAGAAAACACTAGCCGGGGGTATAGTTTGGGTCTCGGGGTATTTTTAGGCCATACCGGTAACTTAAAGGGTATTTTAGTAATTTGGTATTTTTGGGTAATTAAAAGTGACGAAAATTGAGAGTTGTAATCTGATAAGGAATTGACCCAACCAACCCTTTATTAACCCCATAAGCTACGTAGGTTATCATTTAGTCTTCCAACTCTCCCAAAGCAAACCCTAGCTACCATAGCCTTTTGGAGAAGAAAGCTTGGAGAAGGAGAGAGAGAGAGGAATTCTGCAGAGATTCTTCACCAAATCAACACCAAATCCGAAATCAAACCAAGGAAAGTGATTTATTCCATTTAAATTTCAGAGAATGCTTCTTCCATGTTAGATTATTCATAAATTTTGTATGTTCTTGTAAGATAATAAAAAAATCCATAAGATTGGAGTTATTAGTTTAAATTTTGGGATATAGGTTGCATGTAGAATATTACTGGACGATCATACTAAGAGATTTACTGTCTTTTGTGATATCAAAAATGGATTTAAGATGAAGTTTATGAATGTTCTTGAGATAAAATCTGGAAACTAGGTTTTGATGAAGATTGATCCATATGTAGCCTTTAGTTGTTGAATTAGTGGTTTATGGACGTTAGTAATATTGTAGGATTGTTATATGACATTACTATAACGTTATATTTGAGAATCATACGTTAGAAATAAGTTTTGGGACGTTTTCAAATCTGCAGAACGAAGCAGTCCGTAGCCATACCTGTTCGATCGATCGATCGACATTCATCAGTCGATCGATCGACTAGATCAATCGATTGATATTCATAGGTCGATCGATCGACCTTCCCAGAATGAGTAAAATTTTCCTTAATTTGATTTTAATGGCGGAAACCCTCGGAGAATATGTTTGGAGAACTTATGAATACCTTCACCCTTAAGGAATACCAGTAGGTGTGATTATTATAGTGGACTTTAATTAGAATGCAATTCGGGGAATTATTCTAGGTTATTGAAATTCGTTAGAGAGGTAACGTTTGGGTTAATAGTGCAAAATTGTGTAATTCGATGAAATAAGGTTTAGAGCAGAAGTAAAGACCTTAGGAATAAAGATGTTATATTTGGGAATAATCGGAACCTAATAATCTATTATAGATAGGTTTTAAGGTTAAGGGACTACGACGTGAGACGTGTTGGTAATTTAACTTTATATTAACGGGAGACTTGAATAATATAAGTTTGGAAATGGTATAATGATGTAGAGTATTACAATTATACTACGGTGATTACTAAGATGCGTGTATACTTAGTATTGATATAGTATTTGTGTGTATGACATACCTACCATACTTGCTATCACGGGAGGTTTGCGTTCGCTTAGGACCCTCTAATCCTTGTGTGCCTACGGGGGGGATTTACACCGGTACCTTGATGAACATAGGTCATAGAAAGACTTATTGTGATATTAATAAGTCCGCTGACCATGGGAGCGTAGGTATGTGCGTGACCCATGTGATGGTGACGGTGTTCGCCTCCACTATTTGTGATTTGTGTTATCTGAACTATTCCTGAGAGATTCGGAATATGTGATCCTTATGTACGTGATGTACCGGGATGGATAGCAGAGTATGTGTGCACCATAGCTTAGATTGCGGGGTGCTTGTATCGTATATTTATGATGTGAATAATATACATTTAATTAATGAGAATCATCATGTTAATGTTGTAATTATATTACGGTATTGTTTCGAGAAATATAACCAGCTAAATGACAATTATAAATATTGCACATTGAGTATCTGAGTTGACGTTAAACCCCTATTTAATTACGAGCATTATTATGTAAATGGAACCAAGTATTATTGGCAGGACCTTTGGCAGTCTAGCTAGATTCGATGTCACTTAGTTAGTGGGTTATGTCGTTATAGATGCGTACTTACGTTAGGAGTGCACAGTTAGACGAGAGGTGAGGATATTATGTGAGTGTACGTCCTAACATGTACTTTGCATTTAATGTTTTAAATGTTTTTAAAGCACTTGCAGATTTTTAAAATATAACTCCACATTCGGGCTCTGACCCGTTTGCTTTTCAAATCTATTTTTCTTGTAAAACCATTTTAGGTGCCCAGCCACAAGGACACCAAGCATAGGATTCTCATTCAGGTGACGAGCTGTAGCTGTTTGTGGAAGCTACAGTTACTTTCTTTTAGACGCCTCTCTCATTTGGATTCCAGTCTCAGCATCTATCAGTCGTAGGGCATGTTGCCCAATTCTATTAGACATTTTTACATTTCAGTTTTCAGACTCTAGCATGTATTGCTCAGTATTCAGTTTTAGTTTTTTATTTCAGTTTACTTATCAGTTGTGGGATTTGTATTGAGGAGTTTTTCCTCCAGAATTTATTTACATTTTGTGATGGTTATTCGTTTTACTTCAGTATGGTGAATGGTGTTATTTAGTTATTCATTACTCTTGTTGCATGTTAATCAGATTTAATAAAATTTGGCACTTACTTTTTAAATACTAGGTGGTTAGTAATAATAAAATGTTTTCGACAGTGATGCTATTAACTGACCCAACTTGGCATTTTGAATTAATTTTATAAAGGAGTAGCTACCCGGTGTTTAATTAGTCGGGGTGTCACAGGTGGTATCAGAGCATCAGGTTCTAGTGTCCTTTAGGATCTGTACGGCTATTATGTTTCCGCTACGTTTTCTTTGATATAGAGCCCTATATTTTAGGACTGTTGTACTCTTTGTGTGTACGCTTCGTTCTTCAGCTCTTTTAAAGTTTATAACTGTAGACTTATAAACTTTGTTCTTATTTCAGATGCCTCCGCGATGTGCACGACGAGTTCCCAGGAATGCAGTGCCCGAACCCCAGCCCGCTCCAGTTCAGGGCATGTTGAGCGCTGCTGAGGTTGCAGCTATAGTAGCTCAAGTGGTGAATGCCGCGATTGCCGTTGTTCAGTAGGCACCACCACAGGCGCCGGTTGCCGCACCAGTACAGGTTAATGCATTCCCGTCTGCTTGGGAGCGTGTACGTGACGCTTTTCAAAAAGCACATCCGCCAGAGTTTGCAGGTAGCTCAGACGTGGTAGTCTCGAGCCAATGGAGGAAGGACATACAGAGGCATTTGAGGATGCATGAGTGCACTGATGTTCAGAAGCAGGTGCTAGCTACTTTCAAGCTAGTTGGATCTGCGCTACAATGGTGGGAGTCTATTACCACCGCGGAGGAGAGGGATACCCTCACGATACAGGAGTTCTGGGTGCGGTTCGACCGCAAGTACTTTTCGTCCGCAGTTCATACAGAGATGAGGAGGAAGCTGATGAGTTTGAAGCAGGAGGGCAAGACAGTGGCCGAGTATGAGGCCGAGTTCACTAACCTGTTGAATATCGTACCAGACGAGATTCCAACAGAGAAGAAGAAGATAGAGAAGTTCACCGACGGGTTGAATTGGAGGATCCGTCAGCATCTGCTAGGGAACCTATCGTTGGCCATGTATTCTGATGTGGTTAACGCTGCATTATTACACTGCCATGACCACCGTTTTCATATGGCCGAGGGCAAGCGGTCAGGGGAGTCTAGCCATCAGGGCAGGACTGGAGGATATGGTGCCAGCGGGGCACAGACCGGTCAGGGGCAGAGACAGACTGAGCAGGGTACCCAGCAGGGGGACAATAAGAGGTTCCGGTCAGGGAACTACAGGCAGGGACAGGGAGGTTTCCGCCAGGGCCATCAGGGTCCAAACGGTCAGCAGGGCCAACAGGGGCAGAATGGGCAGCAGTTTCACCAGGGCCAGCAGGGCCAAGGGAGGAACGGTAACGGCCATCAGGGCCGGGGCCAGCAAGGGCAGAGAGGAGGGAATTTCACAGGGAAGTGCTTTATTTGTGGTAAGACTGGCCATAAGAAGCAGGATTGTCCTGATAGGGGCAGGGCCCCACAGCAGCAGCAGCAGGGTGCTCGCCAGGAGCCACAGAGACCTATGTTTCCCGTCGCTCTTCCCGCACCACCGCAGATGGAAGCATTGCCACCCATTCCAGCAGTCCCAGCTCAGCAGGGGCAGCTACAGTATGGACATGTCTACAACGTTCACCAGGCTGCAGTTCCACAGGCACCGCCCGCGATCGAGGGTACATTTCCTATCCATGGCACTATGGGTCGGGTGTTATTTGATACGGGTGCTACACACTGTTTTATAGCTACACACTTCGCGAAAGCTTTAGGATTGTTAGCTACGGCAGAGAGCACAGTGACGTGTGTCGACTCACCATTAGGGAGTGGGTCACTTATTTTCTTTATATGTCGGGGAGTGGGGGTAGAGGTTGGTGGTTTGGTATTACCTGCAGACATGTTAGTGTTAGACATGCATGTTCACGATGTGATCATCGGTATGGATTGGCTCGTAGCATATAGGGCCATGATTGATTGCTTCAGCGGGAGCATTGTTTTTGCCATTCCGGGGCAGGAGATGTTTATAGTGGCGATGCCTCGCCCAGAGGGAGGATCGACCGCTCATCTGTATTACATAGAGGAGGATACCTCTAAGGAGGTTGTGATTCCTTTGGATTCGATCCCGATTGTCAGGGAGTATTCAGATGTGTTTCAGGAGATACCAGGCTTACCACCCAGTCGAGAGATAGACTTCTTTATAGACTTGCTACCGGGTACGAGACCTATAGCACGTGCACCGTACCGTATGGCTCCGGCTGAAATGTGAGAGTTACGGGATCAGATAGAGCAGCTGTTAGGGCAGGGCTTTATTCGCAGGAGTACCTCACCTTGGGGCGCTCCAGTTTTGTTTGTGAAGAAGAGGGATGGTTCACTGCGTTTGTGCGTGGACTACCGAGAGTTGAATAAGGTCACGATACGGAATAAGTATCCGTTGCCTCGAATCGATGACTTATTCGACCAGTTAAGAGGAGCTTCTTTCTTCTCGAAGATTGATTTGAGATCGGGATACCATCAGTTGCGTATCAGGGAGGAGGATGTCTCGAAGACTGCGTTCTTATCGAGATATGGTTCTTACGAGTTTCGGGTTATGCCTTTCGGCTTGACCAACGCTCCAGCAGTGTTTATGGACTTGATGAACAGGGTGTTCAGAGATTTTCTCGATCAGTTTGTCATTGTCTTCATTGATGACATTCTGGTCTACTCTCAGACAGAGGAGGAGCACGCCGAGGATTTGAGGCAGGTTTTGCAGACACTTCGTCAGAACGAGCTGTATGCAAAATATGAGAAGTGCGGGTTTTGGCTGAAGGAGGTCCAGTTCTTGGGTCACATTATTTCCGACCAGGGAATATCTGTTGATCCGGGGAAGGTGTCAGCGGTGAGGGAGTGGGGACAGCCCACGACACCAACAGAGATTCGTAGTTTCTTGGGTCTAGCAGGATACTACAGGAGGTTTATTTGGGGTTTCTCGGAGATAGCAAGTCCCTTGACACATCTTACTCGTAAGGGTGTGCCATATATCTGGAGTGATGCCTGTCAGTTGGCATTTGATGAGTTGAAGGACAAATTGACCTCAGCACCTGTGTTAGCATTGCCGAGATCGGGAGTTGAGTATTTGGTTTACACCGACGCGTCTTTGCAAGGGCTTGGAGGTGTATTGCAGCAGGAGAGACAGGCCATAGCTTATGCTTCCCGTAAGCTAAACCCTCATGAGAAGAATTACCCCACGCATGATTTGGAGTTGGCGGCAGTGGTATTTGCCTTACGGATTTGGAGGCACTATCTTTTGGGGGAGAAGTTTCAGCTGTTCACGGATCACAAGTCACTACAGTATCTGTTCACGCAGAAGGAGTTGAATATGCGGCAGCGTAGGTGGCTTGAGTTTGTGAAGGACTACCAGTTCGACATCCAGTACCACCCGGGTAAGGCTAACGTGGTAGCAGACGCGTTGAGCCGTAGGCCAGAAGATGAGGTGGCAGAGGTGTGGAAAGCTAAGTGGAAGGAATTGGGACACCAGGATGCAGTGGCCCGATCTTTCATGTCTGTGATGACCGTTACACCGCAAATTGTCACGAAGGTAGTACGGGCACAGGCCGATGACTCGTTCTGTCAGGAGCAGATAGTTCGATTACTTACAGAGGGAGCCGAGTCCTATACCGTTAGCTCAGACGGGGGATTGCGCTTCAATGGGAGGTTGGTAGTTCCGGAAGGGAAAGAATTGCGGCACGATGTGATGGCAGAGTCGCATGGCTCACGGTTCGCGGTACATCCTGGAGGGGACAAAATGTACCAAGACATGAGACGACAGTATTGGTGGAGCGGTATGAAGAGAGATATCGCTGAGTTTGTCTCGAAATGCGCCACTTGTCAGCTTGTAAAAGTGGATCATCAGAGACCAGCAGGATTGCTACAACCGTTGGAGGTCCCGGTGTGGATGTGGGAGAGCGTATCCATGGACTTTATCACGGGGTTGCCTACGTCGCAGAGGGGTCACGACTCCATTTGGGTAATTGTGGACAGGTTGTCCAAGGTCGCTCACTTTTTACCCGTAAGGACTGACTACACTTCGGGACAGTATGCCCAGCTCTTCATTTCATAGATTGTGAGACTCCACGGTGTGCCCCTAAATATCGTGTCTGACAGAGACAAGATATTTATTTCGAGGTTTTGGGAGAGTTTCCAGGAGGCCATGGGCACGGAACTGCGGTTGAGTACGGCTTATGATCCGCAGACTGATGGGCAGACAGAGTGCACCAATCAGATGTTGGAGGACATGCTACGCATGTGCATTATTGACTTCGGGGGAGGATGGGAGCAGTACCTTCCACTGGTGGAGTTTGCTTACAACAACTCCTATCAGTTCACGATTGGCATGGATCCGTTTGAGGCATTGTACGGTAGACCTTGTCGTTCCCCAGCATGTTGGTTGGAGGTGGGGGACAACAAACTACTTGGGCCGGACGTGATTCAGAATACTTCGGCAAGGATAGAGTTGATTCGGAGTCGCATACGGGTAGCTCAAGACAGGCAGAAGAGTTATACTGATGCGAAGAGATTTTTCAGGGAGTTCCAAGTGGGGGACCAGGTTTTGCTCAGGGTTTCTCCGATGAAGGGGATTATGCGATTCGGGAAGAAGGGGAAGTTGGCACCGAGGTATGTGGGGCCGTTTCCTATTATTGAGCGGATCGGACCGGTTGCGTATAGACTTGGACTACCGGAGCACTTGCATCGGATTCACGATGTGTTCCATATTTCCTCGCTAAGGAAATATCTTAGAGATAATTTGGCTCATTCGCACATTGCTGTGGAGGACATCGATCTACAACCGGATAGCTCCTACGAGGAGGGGCCAATTGCTATTTTGGACCGAAGCGAGAGGAAACTGCGGTCAAAGATAGTCCCGTTAGTGCGTGTTCAGTGGCGACATCACAATGTCGAGGAGTCCACATGGGAGCGCGAGGATGAGATGCGCAAGCGTTATCCAGAACTGTTTTTAGCAGGTACTTTCTAGTTTCGAATTTCGGGACGAAATTCAGTTATTAGGGGGGAAGTATGTAATACCCCGTATTTTTGACTATATTTATTTTGGGATTAATTAATTAAATTGCGTATTAATTGGAAATTTATCCGGGTTATAAATACTAATGAGATGAGAATTGGTATTTGATTATGTGCATATATGATTATATATGTATCTGGTACTATAAAATTTGTCGTGAGATTTATATACGGCATTTTAGAAATTCTGTTGAGACGCGTGGGACCGCCGCGTCACGGTATAATATATTGATGATTAAAGTGAATTTAAAATCTATAATCCGTATGGTCGTTTTGAGTGCGTCAACGCGTCCGGAAGGGTCGAGATAGTCAGAAAACACTAGCCGGGGGTATAGTTTGGGTCTCGGGGTATTTTTAGGCCATACCGGTAACTTAAAGGGTATTTTAGTAATTTGGTATTTTTGGGTAATTAAAAGTGACGAAAATTGAGAGTTGTAATCTGATAAGGAATTGACCCAACCAACCCTTTATTAACCCCATAAGCTACGTAGGTTATCATTTAGTCTTCCAACTCTCCCAAAGCAAACCCTAGCCACCATAGCCTTTTGGAGAAGAAAGCTTGGAGAAGGAGAGAGAGAGAGGAATTCTGCAGAGATTCTTCACCAAATCAACACCAAATCCGAAATCAAACCAAGGCAAGTGATTTATTCCATTTAAATTTCAGAGAATGCTTCTTCCATGTTAGATTATTCATAAATTTTGTATGTTCTTGTAAGATAATAAAAAAACCCATAAGATTGGAGTTATTAGTTTAAATTTTGGGATATAGGTTGCATGTAGAATATTACTGGACGATCATACTAAGAGATTTACTGTCTTTGTGATATCAAAAACGGATTTAAGATGAAGTTTATGAATGTTCTTGAGATAAAATCTGGAAACTAGGTTTTGATGAAGATTGATCCATATGTAGCCTTTAGTTGTTGAATTAGTGGTTTATGGACGTTAGTAATATTGTAGGATTGTTATATGACATTACTATAATGTTATATTTGAGAATCATACGTTAGAAATAAGTTTTGGGACGTTTTCAAATCTGCAGAACGAAGCACTCCGTAGCCATACCTGTTCGATCGATCGATCGACATTCATCAGTCGATCGATCGACTAGATCGATCGATCGATATTCATAGGTCGATCGATCGACCTTCCCAGAATGAGTAAAATTTTCCTTAATTTGATTTTAATGGCGGAAATCCTCGAAGAATATGTTTGGAGAACTTATGAATACCTTCACCCTTAAGGAAGACCAGTAGGTGTGATTATTATAGTGGACTTTAATTAGAATCCAATTCGGGGAATTATTCTAGGTTATTGAAATTCGTTAGAGAGGTAACGTTTGGGTTAATAGTGCAAAATTGTGTAATTCGATGAAATAAGGTTTAGAGCAGAAGTAAAGACCTTAGGAATAAAGATGTTATATTTGGGAATAATCGGAACCTAATAATCTATTATAGATAGGTTTTAAGGTTAAGGGACTACGACGTGAGACGTGTTGGTAATTTAACTTTATATTAACGGGAGACTTGAATAATATAAGTTTGGAAATGGTATAATGATGTAGAGTATTACAATTATACTACGGTGATTACTAAGATGCGTGTATACTTAGTATTGATATAGTATTTGTGTGTATGACATACCTACCATACTTGCTATCACGGGAGGTTTGCGTTCGCTTAGGACCCTCTAATCCTTGTGTGCCTACGGGGGGGATTTAGACGGGTACCTTGATGAACATAGGTCATAGAAAGACTTATTGTGATATTAATAAGTCCGCTGACCATGGGAGCGTAGGTATGTGCGTGACCCATGTGATGGTGACTGTGTTCGCCTCCACTATTTGTGATTTGTGTTATCTGAACTATTCCTGAGAGATTCGGAATATGTGATCCTTATGTACGTGATGTACCGGGATGGATAGCAGAGTATGTGTGCACCATATCTTAGATTGCGGGGTGCTTGTATCGTATATTTATGATGTGAATAATATACATTTAATTAATGAGAATCATCATGTTAATGTTGTAATTATATTACGGTATTGTTTCGAGAAATATAACCAGCTAAATGACAGTTATAAATATTGCACATTGAGTATCTGAGTTGACGTTAAACCCCTATTTAATTACGAGCATTATTATGTAAATGGAACCAAGTATTATTGGCAGGACCTTTGGCAGTCTAGCTAGATTCGATGTCACTTAGTTAGTGGGTTATGTCGTTATAGATGGGTACTTGCGTTGGGAGTGCACAGTTAGACGAGAGGTGAGGATATTATGTGAGTGTACGTCCTAACATGTACTTTGCATTTAATGTTTTAAATGTTTTTAAAGCACTTGCAGATTTTTAAAATATAACTCCACATTCGGGCTCTGACCCGTTTGCTTTTCAAATCTATTTTTCTTGTAAAACCATTTTAGGTGCCCAGCCACAAGGACACCAAGCATAGGATTCTCATTCAGGTGACGAGCTGTAGCTGTTTGTGGAAGCTACAGGGACTTGCTTTTAGACGCCTCTCTCATTTGGATTCCAGTCTCAGCATCTATCAGTCGTAGGGCATGTTGCCCAATTCTATTAGACATTTTTACATTTCAATTTTCAAACTCTAGCATGTATTGCTCAGTATTCAGTTTTAGTTGTTTATTTCAGTTTACTTATCAGTTGTGGGATTTGTATTGAGGAGTTTTTCCTCCAGAGTTTATTTACATTTTGTGATGGTTATTCGTTTTACTTCAGTATGGTGAATGGTGTTATTTAGTTATTCATTACTCTTGTTGCATGTTAATCAGATTTAATAAAATTTGGCACTTACTTTTTAAATACTAGGTGGTTAGTAATAATAAAATGTTTTCGACAGTGATGCTATTAACTGAGCCAACTTGGCATTTTGAATTAATTTTATAAAGGAGTAGCTACCCGGTGTTTAATTAGTCGGGGTGTCACATTATTATCGATGCTTAAAATGATCTTAACCATTGTATTATAGTGTTGTTTGGAAGTTGATATGAATTTTAATTTTACTTTGAATATATTCCATCTTTGCACTCATGCACGAGCTTATGTCGATGTTTGACTATTCTTGCATATTTGAGTTTGGTGAGACGTTCTTATCTCAATCTTGTAACCTATGTGTAAGTAGACTTAAGGAAGAGGTGTGCATGTAATGACTGTTTATCGCGAGGATTAAATTGAAAAATGATGAGTGTTCACAGGAAAGGGCTGCGAGAGTGTAAATTTGACTCGTCGTAAAAGCCACATTTTAAAAGATCCCGAAAAAAAAATCATAATGGCAATAAAAAGAATCATATGCCAAAAATGAGCCAAATTAGTTTAGTTCATTCAAAAGAAAATATTATATATATTTGAGGGAGTTTGGATGGATTAAAAATTTAAACGGGTTTGCACAAAGAATCCTAAAGTTGAAAATTTGTGTCATAACACTATTATTTGTAGAATTGTTAAAATTCCACATTCATGTGCATGATGCCTGTTTAGTTCATTAAGCTCACACTTTTGTTGTGACATATGGATATAATAAGGTTTGATGATAGATTGCTATCAATTAGAGCTTCTTGATCATTTCGATGTGTCGGAATTGTGATTCATTTGTTATAGTTCACGCCCATACATTCCATGTTCAAGTTTCAGCACTTCGGTACTATGTTAGCATGTTACTCATATTTTTTTGTTTTGATATTTCTTAGTTTAGCTAACTTTTTGCTAGTATTTCACAGTTTTGATCCCCTTCCAGTTAGAATTTTCATGAAATTTTTTCACCGGGCATCACTTTTTAATATTTCGGGGAAACTGTGAAAGTTTGATGTTGTCATTCCAATGACATCAATTTTCGTTTGAGCGGCGTAGCTTGTCTTTCAAGCGACGTCCCTGGCTCGTTCGGACGACCAATTTATATGGTTTTACTTTTCTGGTTGACTTCTGTTTCAGTACCCTATTGCATACCACTCTTATTTTAGTACTGGCTTGCTTCTGGATATTCTGTGTATTCAGTTCACTTTGATCGTTGACATATTTTTTGCTGTATTAATTAGTTTAATCACACCTGCTTGGATTTGATATATTTTTTTTATGTGATTCACTATTTGCCAGCTACGGATTTGATATTGATTGATCATATTTAACTGGTTGTTTGATATTTATCTAGCTATTCCTCAAGTTGATTTAATAAAATTTGTATCATATTATGCTATATGTGTTTCTCTTTTCACCAGATTGTCTATTCGAGACAAAACAGGGAGAGATGTTCGTGATGTAGGGGGATTTTAGTGAGTTTTTGTCATGTTGAATTTGATATCCTCATTTATTTGTTTTTCACAATTGCACATATTGGTATCATGTTTACACAAAGTGTTTTCATATTTACTCACATAGCAAATGATTCTAATTTCAGTTTTCATACTGATTTATGTTAGTTTTTCCTCCATACTTCACTGGGTATTTGTCCATTTCATGTGTGTAGGTATGCTTAAGGAGATTCGAGATTTCAAGTCTACATCACATTCAGAGACAGTTTCATGCTTACTGGTCCATTGTTTATAAGTCTTAACCTCTACTGATGATGTAATTTTATTTTTGGGTTTTATGGAATGGGATTTAGGTATCGTACGGCTTGACAACTCGGCTTAGGCATTTCACGATTGGTTTTGTCCCAAAATAGTCAAAGGGGGAGATGTGTAAGGACCAAATTTGCAATTGAGTCCACGTATAGTTTAGACTTATTCTCGAAACAAAACATGTTTGAGTCATAGGTAGATTTTTATTGTCCAATCCTACACAAACTATGACGTGTCGAAGATTAATTGAAGATGTTATGGAAAAGCTTGGAGGAATTAATAATGCTTAAGTTTAATTGGTGAAACTTTCTCCTCTTCAAACTTTAATTTCATTCTGAGATCACTCGGGTATGAATGCATAATGTTAATGAAACTCATAATTTAACTGTACAAAAATAAGGATGTTATTTTTAAAAGAAAATATTTGTAAAATGTTTTAAAAGTGTTTTATTGTTTACACTTCGTTTAGAGCTGATAAGGAAGGATTAGAGATTGGTTTGGTTTGGACTCTAGTCTAGGCGAATGTGACACCCCACCTAATTAAATACCGAGTGATCAGTCCTTTACTAAATTAAAATCAAGGTGAACGGTTGGTTCATTCTCAACATCACTGTCGCAAAATAAATATTTCCAATTAAACACCCTAAATAATTAAGCTAAGTGTCAAAATAATTTAAAGTCTTATTTTTATTTTATTAATTTCCAAAACGAAAACCTTTTTAATAACCAACAGTTTAAGAATCACATAAATGTTAAGGATGACAATTAACACACAAGAATTTAAACCATCTAGACAAACCAAACAAAGTTTAAGAACCATAAATGAAATCATCCTGACAACAGTTAACTCTCAAAGAGTAGTGAATACTGGGAATATAAATAAACATAAATCTCTGACAAATCCAAATGGAATAGGAAATTGGGCGACACATGCCCTAAATATAAAGAACTAAAATAGGAACTGAGTCAACGAAGAGGTTGTCTAAAGCAAAGGCCCGCAACTCCCACATAAGTTGCAACATGTCAAATCCAAAGAACCTATGCATGACACCCCTGTGGCTAAGCACCTGTAATACATACATATATATAAAAGAGAGAGAAAGAAATGACAGAAAAGGGGTCAGAGACCAAGTGTAAAACATTTTAAAATAGTTTAGCAAGTATTTAAAATGCTTATTTGCTAATGTAACAACCATGTTAGTATGCGACACTCTCTTGATAATTCTCACCTCTCATCTAGTGTGCACGCCTACCGTACTACTGATCTCATAAGTCTATCTAGCTTATTCCCATGAAGTTTTATCTCAAGAAATACTAAGGACATGATATTTAGTTTTAGAAAATTAATCTCTTCCATTTTCTTACATTACTTAGAACCACTCGGTATCGTTACAAAATTCACGAACACTTGTTATAAAGCTGGAACATTTATTCATTACTTAACTACTTATACACACAATAGAAAGTTTCCATATATATATATATATATACTATCGGCACACCACATAAAATCTATGGTGCTGACATACTCTGTTATCAAGTTCCCGTATCTCTCGTACTAAGAGAAATACTAGTTCGGAATCACTCTCGAACTGTATTAACACAATACACATACAAATGGAGGCGAAGCATAGTTCCAAGTCACTAAGAGGTCATCACATACCCTCACGTCTCCTAGGACCATCTGACTATCGTTTTTAGATAGCCTGTATCTAGGATACTATCTTCTAGGGTACAAGTCAATATCCCCCATAAAGGTCCAATCGAGATAAGACAGTCCCAATGCGGAAACCTTCGTGATAACAAGTAGCTCGGGTATGATTATACATAGATACATAATACTTAATATATGTACAGTCACACAGTTATATACATAGATATTCACATTTTCCAAATTAGGTTTGCCCACGACCCATAATTATTATTGTCCATTCTTAACAAAAAATTTACTCAATTATCTCGCATAACGGATTCGTCTCTTTTATTCTCATTTATAATTTATTTCATACTTACTTCTCATCTCTCGACGTATTCTCTCTCACTAAGTATAATTTCAGTATGTATACCCTCACTTACCTTCTGGTTTAAATCTTTCACGAGTCTCAATTATTTAGTGGACGTACGCAGAATTTCCAATGTATGAATAACTCCCCGTTAACCCACAATTTCATCCCATATTAAATTTCTCTCAACGGAGTCTACTTAGAGCCTATTGGTCCTCTTCATAACCCTTTATACTCTATAAATAATAATCAAGAGTTCCTATGTATTTTAACTGGATTAAATAAAAAGGGGAAAAATATACAGTTTTCCAGGAGGGATCGATCGATCGAGGAAAGGGGCCGATAGATCGATCAAGCAGTTTTTGCCTAGAATCAATAAATTCGACCTACGGGTTTCATCCAACAATTTTCTCCAAAATGCCATTTATGATCCCAAAACTCCCAAATAAGATTACTACTAGTTATATATACCTATATACATGATTTCCTACGTGAAACACGTCCAAATTCATCAAAGGTATTGAATTAATGGGGTAAATTAACATAATTATCAAGAACCCTAGTTTTTAATGAAACTTCCATTCTTCTAATTTTTTTTCCAGATTTCTTGCTTCTAAATCCATACAAATTCGTGGGTAATACTCTACATATGATTGAGATGTCTAGAATATATCTATTTCCTCTAAGACATATGATTTAAATTCTCTAAGTTATCAAATTCGTACATGAAACATGCTTTTATAAATCCTAATCTAACATGGGTGAAACATTAACTAAAAACAAAGCAAGATAGATACTTGCCTGGAATTCAAGGGTCTGCTTTGTTGATGAAAAAGATATGGTTGCGTTCCTCATCGTGCGATCTACGTTTTGGTGGTGGTGGCGGTGCGATTGAGTGAGTTCTAGGCCTTGGATTGCTTGGAAAGATTTCCACCTTCTTCTCTAATGGTTGTTGTTAGGTTTTATGTTTGTTAACCCTAAAATACAACTCCTAATGGCTAATATATCTTAGGAAAATTCATGGGTTTAATTACCCAAAAATAAAAAATGTTATAATACGCTCTCGGGATGTCAATTAGGCCTAAAAATGCCCCGAGACCCGAACTAAACCCTCGGGTATACTTTTCTGACTATCTCGACCCTTCGGGACACGTTGGCGCACTCCAAAAGATCATACGGGTGACTTATAGTTTATTCAATTTTATAATAATAATTTAGTTCTGACACGACACAGGCAAAACGACCATACAGGTGACTTATAATTTATTTACTTTTATAATAATAATTTAGTTCCGATACGACACAGGCGCGTCCCGAATTAAATTTCCATAATTGCCATTTTATTCACTCGTGATAATTTTAATAAAATCAATCTTATATATTACTTTACTCATCTAGTAATATTAAAAAAATTTCCAATAATTACTAACTCTCGTCACGTTAGTAAATATACGAATAAAAATTCGGATTAATATTAAATTAATATCTCAAATAAAATTTAATAAATCCTTAAATTTAAAAGCCATAAAAATATGGGGTATTACATACTTCCCCCCTAATAATAGAATTTCGTCCTGAAATTCGGAAAATAAAGCATACTTGGTAAAAAAAGATCTGGATATTTTTCGCGCATATCTGCCTCGCGCTCCCAAGTGGATTCCTTCACATTATGGTGCTACCACTGGACCCGTACAAGTGGAACTGCCTTCGACCTCAATTTCCTCTCGCTATGGTCTAGAATAGCCACTAGTCTCACCTCATAAGAACTGTCGGGCTGTAAGTCAACCTCATCTATCGCAATGTGAGTGTGGGCCATATCATCCTGAAGATATCATCTCAACGAAGAGATGTTGAATACATCGTGAATACGGTGCAAGTGCTCTGGCAACCCCAATCCATATGCCACCGCCCCAATCCTCTCGATAATGGGAAATGGGCCCACCTACCACAGAGCCAACTTCCCCTTCTTCCCTAACCTCATTACTCCTTTCATAGGAGATACACGCAGTAATACTTGGTCCCCCACGCTAAACTCTTGAAAGGACCGCTTCGCATCAGCATAGCTCTTCTGTTGGTCCTGGGCTACCCGAATACTACTCCTGATAAGCTTAATCCTAACTGAAGTCTCCTGAATTACCTCTCATCTGAGCAACTTGTTGTCCCACTCCTCTAGCCAACAAGCTAGAGAATGACAAGGCCTTCCATACAATGCCTCAAATGGGGCCATGCCGATTGTGAACTGATAAGAGTTATTATAAGTGAACTGCACCAGGGGAAGATAAGGCTCCGAACTTCCTCCAAAATCAAGGACACACATGCGTAGCATATCCTCCAACATGTGATTGGTACGCTCTGTTTGTCCATCTGTTTGTGGGTGGTAAGTTGAACTCAATCTAAACTCTGTACCCATGGCCTCCTTAAAGCTCTCCCAAAAGTGCGACACGAAAATCTTGTCTCTATCAGACATAATATCCAGGGGCACCCCATGTATACTAAGGATTCGACAATGAATAACTGTGCATACTGGCCCGTGGTGTAGTCTATCCATACTGGCAGAAAATGAGCTGCATTGGTCAATCGATCCACTATAACCCATATGGAATTGTGACCCCGCTGTGATGTAGGCAACCCAGTAATGAAGTCCATGGAAATACGTTCCCATTTCCACGTAGGTATGTCTAATGGCTGAAGTAACCCTAGAGGTATCTAGTGGTCCACCTTTACAATCTGACAGGTAGAACATTTGAACACGAACTCAGAAATGTCCTTCTTCATCCCACTCCACAAGTACTGCCGCCTCATATCCTGGTACATCTTATCCCCTCCGGGATGTACCATAAATCTAGATCCGTGCGACTGTATCATAACTGCATAACGTAAGTCTTCTCCCTCTGGGACCAATAATCTCCCATTAAATCTCAAACCCCCATCATAACTCACGGAATAGGACTCAGGATCCTCAGTTAAGAGTTGTACAATCTTCTCCTGACAAAACATATCTACTACATGTGCCTGTATCACCCTCGTGATAATATCGAGTGAGACTGATATAATCGATATAAAGGAAAGAGATACCGCATCTCGGTGACCCAATTCTTTCCACTTCACTCTCTATATTTTTGTGATGTCACCTTCCGGTCTACGGGTTAATGCGTCAACAACTACGTTAGCCTTCCCCGACTGATACTGTATCTCGAACATCTAGTCTTTCACAAACTCCAACCATCTGGATGATGCATGTTCAACTCTCGCTGAGTGATCAAGTATTGTAGTGACTTGTGGTCTGTGAACAAGCGGATGTTTTCCCCTAACAAGTAATGTCTCTAAATCCGCAATGCAAATACGACTGCTGCGAGCTCCAGGTCATGGGGGGAAATTCCTTTCATGAGGCTTAAGCTTATGGGGGGAAAAAGCTATATAATTATCCTCCTACTGTAGTACTCCCCTGAGTCCCCATAAAGACGCGTTAGTGTACACTAGGTACTCCACTCCCATCTTGGGCAAAGCAAGAACTGGCACCGAAGTCAACTTATCTTTCAGCTCATCAAAAGCCAATTGACAAGCATCATCCCAAATATACGGTACTCCCTTACGAGTCAGATTCTTCAACGGATCCGCTATCTTCGAAAATCCTCGGATGAACCTCCTGTAGTGCTCGACTAACCCCAAAAAACTACGCACCTCTGTCGGTGTCATGGGTTGTCCCCACTCCCTCACTACCGACACTTTGCTTTGGTCAATCGATATCCCCAATTCCTACACAACATGCCTCAAAAGCTGTACTTTCCATAGACAAAATCCTCACTTCTCATACTTAACATACAGTTGATGATCTAGTAAAGTCTGAAGAACCTGTCTCAAGTGCTCGGCATGCTCCTCCTCAGTTTGTGAGTAAATCAGTATGTCATCTATGAAGACGATGAAAAACTGATCCAAGAACTCTTTGAACACTCGGTTCATCAAATCCATGAATACGAATGGAGCATTTGTTATCCCAAACGGCATGACTCTGAACTCATAGGATCCATATCTCATAAAGAAAGCAATCTTCAACACATCTTACTCCCTAATCCGTAGATGATGGTATCCCGACCTCAAATCTATCTTCGAAAAGAAGGTTGCTCTCCTTAACTGGTCGAATAGGTCATCGATTCGAGGCAATGCATATTTATTCCGTATCGTGACCTTGTTCAACTCCCGGTAATTCACGCATAACCTCAGTGAACCATCCCTCTTCTTTACAAACAACACTGGAGCGCCCCAAGGTGAGGTGCTCCAACGAATGAAGCCTTGGCCTAATAGCTGCTCTATCTGATCCTGTAACTCCCTAATCTCCGCTGGATCCATATGGTACGGTGCACGTGCTACTGACCGAGTGCTCGGCATCAAGTCTATGATGAAGTCTATTTCTCGACTGGGGGTAGACCCGGTATCTCCTAAAATACATCTAAAAACTTATGAACGACCGGAATCAAATCCAGGGGAATCACAAGCTCCTTAGAGGTATCCTCCTCTATGTAATACAAATTGGTGGAAGATCCTCCCCCTGGTCGAGGCATGGTCACCAAAAATATCTACTTCCCCAAAATGGCAAAAAACAATAGTCCTACCGAAACAGTCTATCATGGCTTTTACGCCCGCCGCGAGCCAATTCATTCCAATATTGACGTCGTGCTCATGCATATCTAAAACTAGGATGTCTGCAGGTAAAATCAAGCTACCAATCTTTATATCTATACCCCGGTATATAAAGAAAATCAAATACCCATTCCCTAGTGGTGAGTCTATGCATATCACTGTACTCTCTACCGTGTCTAATAACCCTAAGGCCCGTGCAAAATGAGTAGCTATAAAATAGTTCAATGCCCCATATCATATAAAACTCAACCCATAGTGCCATGGATAAGAAACATACCCTCAATTGCGGGTAGTGCTTGAGGTGCTGCTGTCTGGTGGACATTATAGATATGTCCATACTGTAATTGCCCTTGCTGAGTTAGGGCTGTTGGGATAGAAAGTAGATCTGACACCTGAGCTGGCGTTGGGAGGGCGGCTGGAAAGAGTGGCCTCTGCGGCTCATTACGGGAAGCCTGCTGTTGTGGGATCCTATCCCCCTCTGGTTAATCCTGACATTATGGTCATTCTTTCCACATACAAAACATCTGCCTTGAAGTTACCTCCCCTTTGTCCCTGTTGACCATGGCCCTATTGGCCATTACCACCCCGCCACTAGCCCTGTTAAAAATGTTGTTGGCCCTGATGGCCCTACTACTGACGATATTAGCCTCGTTGGCTATGCTGATTGGACTGGCCCTATCTAAATTCCCCAAATCCCTTACTGAAATCACCTTATTGGAATCTCTTGGCAGGGTCCCCCTTATGGGAACTCTGCTCACTGTGACGGGTCTGCCCTTGGGCTGCTGGTGCCCCACCAGTACTAGTGTTGCCCCCTGTCCTACCCTGCTGGCTGGACTCCCCTGATCATTTGCTCCCCTGCTGATGGAAGTGGTGATCCTGACAGTGCAACAAAGCAAGTTTAAGTACGTGCGTGTAAGTATTCAACGATAGATTGCATGTGAGGTGATGACGAATCCTCCAAGACAATCCATCTGAAAACAACAGTATCTTCTTGTCCTCAGTGGGTGCCTCATCCGACACTATAGTGAGAAGTCTAGTGAAATCCTCCTTATACTCAGCAACGGTCATACTCTCCTTCTTGAGATTCAGTAACCTCCGTATCATCTCAGTTTGCACGGCGGATGAGAAATACTTGCGGTCAAACCGCGCCCATTATAGCTGGATTGGTATGCTGTCCCTCTCCTCCAAGGTGGTGGTGGACTCCCACCATTGCAAAGCACCGCCCACTATATTAAAGGAATACAATAACTATCTCTGCACGTCGGTGCACTCATACATGCGTAGATGCCTCTGGATGTCCTTCTTCCATTGGTTGGAGACTACGATGTCCGAACTACCCGAGAACTCCCGGGGATGCATCTTCTGAAAGGCATCCCTGACCCGCTCCCATGAAGTGGGAAGTTGTGATGCTAATAGAACCACTGCTTGAACCTGGGGTGGAGCCTGCTACACCACCGCTAATGCAGCATTCACCGCCTGAGCAACGATGGCGGATACTTCAGTTGCATTCATCATTCCCTGAGCCGGAGCTACTGGATGCTCGGGATGGGCATTCCTATCTTGGGGTGCGTGTTTCGGAGGCATCTGAAACTAGAAAGGGGTTTATTAGTCAATAGTTATTATTAAATCTAAAATAGCTGAAAACGTAAGCATAAGTACAAGAATACAACAATCCAAAAAATAGGTCTCTAAATCAAAGATGCTAAGCTGGAAGTGAAAGAAGCCGTACAGATCCTAAAGGACACTAGAACCTGATTCTCTGATACCACTTGTGAAACCCTGCCTAATTAAATACCGGGTGATCAGTCATTTATAAAATTAAAATCAAGGTGAACGGTTGGTTTACTCTCAGCATAACTATCGCAAAATAAATATTTCCAATTTAAGCACCCTAAATAATTAAGATAAGTGTCAAAAAAATTTAAAGTCTTATTTTTATTTTATTAATTTCCAATACGAAAACCTTTTTAATAACCAACAGTTTAAGAATCACATAAATGTTAAGGATGGAAATTAACACACAAGAATTTAAACCATCTAGATAAACCAAACCATGTTTAAGAACCATAAATGAAATCATCCTGACAATAGTTAACTCTCAAAGAGTACAAAATACTGGGAATATAAATAAACATGAATCTCTGACAAGTCCAAACGGAATAGGAAATTGAGAGACACATGCCCTAACCAGTTTGTCTAAAGGAAAGGCCTGCAACTCCCACATAAGCTGCAGCACGTCAAATCTAAAGAACCTATGCATGACGCCCCTGTGGCTGGGCACCTGTAATACATACATATATATACAAGAGAGAGAAAATAATGACAGAAAAGGGGTTAGAGCCCAAGTGTAAAACAGTTTAAAGTAGTTTAGCAATTATTTAACATGCTTACTAGCTAATGTGACAACCATGTTAATACGCGACACTCTCTTCAGAATTCTCACCTCTCATCTACTGTGCACGCCTAACGTACTACTGATCTCATAAGTCTATCTATCTTATTCCCATGAAATTTTATCTCGAGAAATACTAAGGACATGATATTTAGTTTCAGAAAATTAATCTCTTCCATTTTCTTACGTTACTTTGAACCACTCAGTACTGTTACCAAATTCACGAACAGTTGTTATAAAGCACGAGCAATTATTCATTACTTAACTACTTATACACATAGTAGAAAGTTTTCATATATATATATATATATATATATATATATATATATATATACTATCGGCACCCCACATAAAATCTGTGGTGCTGGCATACTCTGCTATCAAGTCCCCGTATCTCTCGTACTAAGGGAAATACTAGTTCGGAATCACTCTCGAACTGTATTAACATAATACACTTACAAATAGAGGCAAAGCATAGTTCCAAGTCACTAAGAGGTCATTACATACCCTCACGTCTCTTGGGACCATCTGACTATCATTTTAAGATAGCATGTATCTAGGATACTATATTCTAGGGTACGAGTCAATATCCCCCATAAAGGTCCAATCGAGATAAGATTGTCCTGGCGCGAAAACCTCTGTGATAGCTAGTAACTCGGGTATGATTATACACAGATACATAATACTTAATATATGTACATTCACACAGTCATATATATATATATTCACATTTTCCAAATTAGGTTCGTCCACGACCCATAATTATTATTGTCCATTCTTAGCACAAATTTTACTTAATTATATCACATAACGGATTCATCTCTTTTATTCTCATTTATAATTTATTTCATAGTTACTTCTCATCTCTCAAAGTATTATCTCTCACTAAGTAAAATTTCAATAGGTATACCCTCACTTACCTTCTGGTCTAAATTTTTCACGAGTCTCAATTCTTTAGTGAACGTATGCACAATTTTCAATGTATGAATAACTCCCCGTTAACCCACAATTTCATCCCATATTAAATTTCACTCAACGGAGTCTACTTAGACCCTGCTGGTCCTCTTAATAATCCATTATACTATATATATGATAATCAAGGGTTCCTATGTATTTTAACCGGATTAAACAAAAAGGAAAAAATATCCAGTTTTCCAGGAGGGATCGATCGATCGAGGAAAGGGGTCGATCGATCGATCAAGCAGTTCTTGCACAAAAGCTGCTAATTCGACCTACGGGTTTCATCCAACAATTTTCTCCAAAACGCCATTTATGATCCCCGAACTCTCAAACAAGATTACCACTGGTTATATATACCTATATACATGATTTCCTACGTGAATCATGTCCAAATTCATCAAAGGTATTGAATTAATGGGGTAAATTAACATAATTATCAAGAACCCTAATTTTTCATGAAACTTCCATTCTTCTAATTCTTTTCCAGATTTCTTGCTTCTAAATCTATAAAAATTCGTTTGTAATCCTCTACATATGATTGAGATGTCCAGAATATATCTATTTCCTCTAAAACATATGATTTAAATCCTCTAAGTTATCAAATATATCCATGAAACATGCTTTTATCAATCCTAATCTAACAGGGTTGAAACATTAACTAAAAACAAAGAAAGATAGATACTTACCTGGAATTCAAGGGTCTGATTAGTTGATGAAAAAATATGATTGCTTTACTCGTCGTGCGATCTACGTTTCAGTGGTGGTGGCAGTGCGATTGAGTGAGTTCTAGGCCTTGGATTGCTTGGAAAGCTTTCCACCTTCTTCTCTAATGGACGTTCTTAGGTTATGCATTTGTTAACCCCAAAAGACAACTCATAATGGATGATATATCTTAGGTAAATTCGTGTGTTTAATTACCCAAAAATACAAAATGTCTGTAATACCCTCCTGAGATGTCAATTAGGCTTAAAAATATCCCGAGATCCAAACTAAACTCCCGTGTACACTTTTCTGACTATCTTGACCCTTTCGAACACATTGGCACACTCGAAATGACCATACGGGTGACTTATAATTTATTCACTTTTGTAATAATAATTTAGTTCCGACACGACATAGGCGTGTCTCGACTTAAATTTCTATAATTGCCATTTTATTCACTCGTGATAATTTTAATAAAATCAATCTTGTATATTACTTTACTCATCTAGTAATAATCAAAAATTTCCCAATAATTACTAACTCTCGTCACGCTAGTAAATATAAGAATAAATTTCCAGATTAATATTAAATTAATATCTCAAATAAAATTTAATAAATCCTCAAATTTAAAAGCCATAAAAATACGAGGTATTACAACGAAGTTGTTCAAATGACATACAACGTCATTCGAACGAGAGCTAATGTCATTCGATCGACGTAGTATATCTCTCAAACGAGAAGCCACCACCTTAAATTAATTTTAAATAGGTGTGTTCCAGGTATCTCGAAGTGTGTAGTACGAAAAATAGTTTACAATGCAAAGAGTTTTCTGTACAAAGTTTTCTAAGTTTTTTCACTTTAAAACATCCATAGAGTTTACAAAGATCTCAGTTATCATTACCCTATGTTTATTTGATCTTTGTTGAACAAATTTGGGTTTGTTCAACACTTGAACATTGTTGGTTTTGAGGTGGAGAAGCGAAGAAGGTTGCTTTCGTGTTCAACATCGTAGACGACACAAGGCCGTATCAGTGGACACCGAGGCATTTGTGGAGGCGACTGCTGTGGAAAAGAAACGTAGAAGAAGGTTACTTTCTTCATGGGAACTGTGAATATTGGTAGTATATCATAGGAGCATCAAGTCTCGTGGGTGGATCTAATCGTTGTAGAAGACTATCGTCTGACTTTGTAAAACCATTGTCAAAGTGATTGTCTAGCTTGGGTCGTCTGAGGTTTTTCCCAATTGGGTTTTTCCTCGTACATCAGTGTTATGAGTCTTGCTTTACTTTATTTTACTTGATTTAATCAGTAATTGCATGCTTAGGGTTAAACAAGATAAAATTTGGTTAAGTTAATTTGTGTCACATCTTGGTGTGGTTTAGAAAATTGAAAAGAGCTTTTCAAAAATAAAAAGTTGGTTTGTATTCATCCTTAACTTAATTAAGCTCAAGTAAAATTTTTGTTTATCTTAAATTCGGGACCTACATTAGGCTCACTAAGGCAAATCATACAGAAAGTCCAATATCGGGGAACCTGGGATGTACCAAAGTTGGATGACGATGATACCAGGGCAGCAAAATTGCGTTGATCTAGTGACATGTTCCAGCAAGTCAACACAAAAAAAGTTATCCCAGTCGTCATTGAAGATACTACTATTCAATTTCAGAGGAATGATGCAAGTCCTGAGGTTATCCCTAGTGATAGGGTTTTGCATCCAATGGGGGAAAACATTGATGATGATGATGATGTCGTTGATGATGAAACAACGTTAGAGAATGGAGATAACGAAGAAGATGGGCAGAAAATGGATTATAATTATGATTATGATATTTATACCGATATGCAATGTTAAATGTCTTGTTCCTATTTTGTTTTGTATGTGGACAAACTTTATATGTTTCTATCTAGTGTAATTCGTTACGTGCCCTGTCAAATTAGTTTTATCAAATTAGAGAATGAAGATAACGAAAAAGATGGGGAGAAAATAGATTATGATTATGATATTGATACCGATATGTATATGTTTCCATCTAGTGTAATTTGTTATATGCTATGTCAAATTGATTTATCAAATTTTATTAATCAAGTTATATGTTTCCATCTAGCGTAATCCGTTATGTAATGCGATGTTCATCTCTATAATACTCTAAAATACTATACAAGCATTTAGGGCTCCTCTTCAATGAGGCTATCCACGTGGACTTATTCATTAAAGTAAATTTATATCTTCTCTTTCATTGGCAACCGACTTGGATTGGTCACTCTAAAACGCTAGCATGAAGTTAATGCCAAAACCAATGTGTTCCTCTCTCCAACCCCGCAAATCCCAAGGCTTTCGGTCTTCCACCCCTACACCTTCATCTGGTACCTCTCTTCATTTTAAAACTCACGTTGGGGTGTTCCTTTTAAAATGGGTTTATGGCTACAAATGTGTGGTTTTTGAGTGCTGCATCTAGTTAGGCCATTTCTTTCATTTCTGCCTGAAGTTCAGAGCGTTGACCAAAAGGTTCCCTTCTAAGAAAAGGTCATATATATTTTCATCTCCCTTTTCATATATTTTTAGTTTGTAGTCAGATCCCTCTATATGGCATACATTCTATAATGGGTTAGACCCATTCTACTGGATGCATTTTATTTTTGCCTCAAATCTGGGTATTGTCATGGAGTTGGGGATTACACCCATTGTTATGTCTCCGCTCGTGATGCAACTATTGGCTACGTTCAAGATTATTGAAGTCAACAATAATTTTTGCGAAGACTGTGGACTCTTGTAAGGCTTATCATTGATATATTTTCCTTTAGGTGTTTCTCTGTATTTAGTTACCCAAAATTACAAATTTATGAATTGTTTACATTCACTCTCTTTTGTCTTGCGCACCTTTTTGTTCGTGTTTGTGATACAAAATTATATTATTAATGTAACGGTCGGGAATTTTTGTCAGATTTAATGGATCTGCAGAATTCACGGCTCTGCACATGTTTTGATGATAAGTTAGTTAAGATCAAGCATAAATGAAATAAATATTGATGAACATTAGTTTGCATAATTATTTGGAAATAAGTTTGAGCAGAAATGCCAGGAGTATTGTCATTGTTCGATTTTATTAGCTTGTAAAAACCATTTGATAAAGGCCGAAATTTGGGTTTGGAAGTAAGAGAGGCAAACATGTTGCTCCATTTTTTCGTTCAAATGCAGAGTATGAATTTCATTTTTTTTACTCGATAGACATAAGTGTAGAACAACGCTTGAAAAATGTGTTATGGGCCTTTTAAATTGGGTTTATGGTAGCCCATACAGGTGCCATCCATTTTAAAATGAAATATATTTATGATACTTGGCAAAACCCATTTTAAAACCCAATCTGATAACTCCCTCTCTTCATGACATGTACCTCTTCCTCTCACTCCCCACGTTGTTGTCTGTATCCCTGCATTCCTCCATTGACCATCTATCTCCCCATCTACATTTCTTTCACAGGTGGGAACTATCGAACTTTATACATAACAAAGCTTATATGTTAAGGATTCTACTCTAATTGGTAGGAACAAAGTCATTTCTATTTATTTTAATTCAACTTTAATTGCATATTATTTTTAGCACTTTGATTAATTGGATTGGGAATGTAATTTATGAAGCCAATTTATAATTGATAGTTATGATTATTGATTTTGACGTTTACAGGAGATCAAATAGGAAATTGTGATTGATTTATTTTTTGTTTTATTCTAATTGTTTTATTATATAAGCATTTTCTTCTAAAAAGAATATTCATAAGTTTACTTGATTTTTCATTTTATTTTACAGATTCATTCTATTGGAATATATTTCATGCCCACCAACTGTTTGGTATTGTGTCAAAGTTGGGTAGATCAATTTTAACCCCCATTCTTAATTCTTTTTCTTACTGTCTTGCAGTGATTGATCAATACGACTTTTCTTATTCTCTTCATAATTTCACTCTCTCACTATAGCACAAATAATATTTTTTTCGTTCTATGTTTTTTATAAACATCTCAGGTCATTCCAATTTATGTAATGATTTTGATTGTGTCCATTTTCTTTTTATTTTTATTTGTTATTGTATAATATAGTTTCAATGCATATGCGACTGTTATTACCTTACATTGATATGTTTTGTTGTACAAGAATATAAAATAAGTCAAGAAACAACAATATTTTTATTCTACGATCAACTTGACAAGGTAAATAGTCTGTCATTTTCTTTTCCTCTACTTTAATTAATTAACATCGACTCTTTCTCATTTTCCTTATATTTTGTTACTGTTATTCGGTACCAATTCTATCACTGCTATTTTTCACTTACATATTGAATTTCATATTTTCTAGATTGATTTTGGGGGCTAAATTCTAAGAGGGGCTAAATTGTGGTTGAAGCCATAGCATGTTGCATCTTACAAACTTTGTTTTTCCTTTTGGAATTGAGTTATCTAAATTTGTATTTAGACAACAAAATTATAGATTATTTTTTGAGATTTACTGAAAAATTTATGTTATATTACATTCTTATCGGTATGTGGTTTTTATTAATGGTTTAGGGATAATACAATATGTCAACTTTGATGAAACATTGAAAAAGAATTACAAAGGAAATGGAATCTGGTGCATTTTACTTAAATTAGTTATTTGGTTATTTTAGTGGTGTTTTCTTAAAGCGTGAAATTTTTACATTCCAAATTAAATTTAAGTTATGAATGATGCCTTCATATGTGGTTGAATTTATGTTTTTGCTTAAATTAGCTTTCGTCACATTTATGAATATGATAAAACTACAAAAATCAGTGACATTTAGTTGGTGATTTTTAGAAGTAACTCTAAAAGAGTTTGGGGTTTGGTTCAAGATGGCTAAAAAAAGTTCAAGAAGAAATAAATCCAATGTGTATATTTGGAAAAAAAAACAATGAAATGAGTTTCCATGCAAAATGTAATATATGTGGATTTCCGTTTTTAAGGTAGAGACAAAACCTTTTATATGTACATAAATTGTATATATAAGCTGAAGTGATGTTTTCTCTCACATATTGAGATCTTTTGCATTACTTTAAAAAAAAAATTAATTTGTGGGCAAATATGTCCATGTCCATTCCACCATTTATTGGGAAGATGAAAATATTTTCTCACACTTCAATATTTGTTTCGTGATTTTGTTTTACAAAAATATTTTCCATGGGTGCATCTAATAGTTATAATTTCTTACTCAATAGTCTCACAAATTATTTAGATTGCGTTTATAGAATTTAATCAAATCGGGTTAGACGTGCGAATGACTATGTTTAGTCGAAAAATATGCCCCAAAGGAAAAAATATGGCTTCAACCTAGACATACGGGTCGTATGGTGTTAGCATATGAGATAGGAAGGCTGAATAATATAACGAACAATCAATTGCAACTGAATGCTTTGGTGCCTAACGAGATCAAATTCGGTATGAATGAAAATTTTAATGTAAATGTACAAGATGATGATGAGTATAGAGTGCTCGAAGGTGATGAGGATCTTAGTTTGTCCAGTGGTCATGAAGTCAGGGATCACAATAATGAGTATTCTAATACTCAAACTCAGAAGGAAATGCATGCGATGTGTTTCCAATAAAGAACATCAAACGATAATACCGTTGAAGATATAAAAGCTATTGTTCTTGATGTTTCAATATTGTGTCCGATCAGGATAAGATCTTTGTATCCCAATTTTTGGAGAGTTTTCACGAGGCCATGGGTACCGAGGTGCAATTGAGTACGACCTATCACCCACAAACTGATGGGTAGATGGAGCTTACTAACTAGATGTTTAAGGATATGTTACACATGTGGATCCTAGATTTTGGGGGAGGTTAGGGGAAATACCTTCCATTAGTGGATTTCGCGTATAATCACTCCTACATGTTCACTATCGGTATGGCTCCGTTTGAGGCATTATATGATATACCTTGTCATTCTCCTGCATATTTGTTAAAGGTAGGAGACAACAACCTACTTGGGCCATAGGTGATACATGACACATGTTCTAGGATTGAGATGACTCGTAGTCATATTCGGGTAGCCCATGACAAATAGCAAAACTACTCTGATCCAAAGCGATTCTTCCACGAGTTCAGTGTGGGGGACCAGGTGTTGTTGCGGGTATCTCCTATGAAAGGGATGATGATATTTGGAAAGAAGGAGAAATTGGCACCTAGATATGTAGAACCATTTCCTATAATTGAGAGAGTTGGACCGATTTCTTGGGGTTTCCGGAGCACTTGCATAGGATTCATGATGTGTTCCATATTTCTTCGCTGAGGTGATATTTCTGAGATGAGTTGGTTCACACTCGTGTTGCATTAGAGGAGATCGATTTGCAGCTAAACAGTTCTTATGAGGAGCGACCGGTAGCGATCTTGGACCATAGCGAGAAACGGTTGAGATCGAAAGTAGTTCTGTTGGTGCATGTACAGTGGGAGCACCATAATCTTGAGGAGTCTACTTGGGAGCTCGAGGATGAGATGCACGATAGATACCCAAAGTTATTTTTACAAGGTATGCTTTGTTTTTTGGATTTCGGGATGAAATTCCATTATAAGGGGGGAAGTATGTAATACCCTGTAATTTTAATGACTCTTAAATTGAGAATAAATTAAAAGTTAATGGCCCAAATTAATGGGATTAATTGGAATTAATTATGTGAAAAATTAATTGAATTAATCCGGATTGAATATTACTAGAGATTAAAGTAATATATGATTTTGAATATTACTTAGTGATAAAAAAAGTAATATGTGAATATAATAATTATTGTCGGGAGCTACAAATATGATAATAATGGAAATTAAGTCAGGACGTGCTTATGAGTCGTGTCAGGACTTAAGTTGGGAAATAAAATGATATTTATTTTTATGTCATTTGGATGATCATTTTCAGTGCACCGTTGAGTCGGGAAAGGTCAAAATAGGAAGAAAAGTCTACCCGATGGTTTGATTTGGGTCTCGGCTCAATTAGAAGATGAAAGGACACCCTAAAGGGGCATTTTAGTCATTTTACTCAGGAGATGAATAGCACCTACATTTTTTTGTCTTTTAGCTAACCTTGGAGACTTGCTATATATGTGAGTTTAGATTGTATGTAAGGTTCATTTCATCAAAACACAAAGTGAGGACTTTTGAGAGAGAGTGAAAAGACTTAGAGAGAAAATGAAGGGTTATCTAGAGGAGAGGAAGAGTTGATTGGAAAGGAAGAGTCACCTAGGGAAAATTAAGGGCACAACCACCATTTCTACACCTTGCACCACCACCAGATAGTCACCGGAAAAATTAAGAGGAGGTGCCAAACACTTGTGTTCTCCAAAGGTTCAGACCTACACATAAGGCAAGTGTAATTCTTGCTCTATTTTGGTACTTATATTATCCATGTTAGAATAGGATTTTCTTTTGGATTGATGAAATTATGAATTTGGGATTAAAATGATTGATAAATCAAGTTTCATGGATAGGAAAATTCATGTAGTTGGATATGTATACATGTAGAGGCTATGAACACGAAAATGGATAGGTTTTACGTGTAGAGTATATATATATATCCTCTACATGTAAAACCTATCCATTTTCATGTTATTGATGATATGAAAATGATGATAGATATTGCATGTAGATGAATCCTACTCATGTTGAATATGGAAATTTGATGATTTAGATATGAAATGATAGTTCTAAATTGTGGGTTTTTAGGAGGTATAAAAATGGAGAATTTAGATAAATTGAAATTTTAAGGATTTAATGTCTTTAATGATGATACCCTTATGAACATAAGGATTTGATGTTGCTCTTATGTGAAAATCACACTTGAACATGTTAGAACAATGTTAGAATATCTGGGTTCTGGGCAGAATATAATCCATGAGGGCTTGGGTGTAATAACATGAAGAAAAATGCAGAAAGCTGAGGTTGAAGATGATCTCGAATGACGCTGATCTCGTTCGAACGAGACATAATATCGTTCGAACGAGAAGCCATATCGTTCGAACGAGAATTCTGGACTTCTAACGAGATTTCAAAAAGTCCTATTTTTAGCCAGAAAAGTTTGGAAATTGGTAATTTGGACCACGTTAAGATTTGATTAATTTTGGTACATTAACAAGGAGTGAGGGACTTGGGTTAATGTTGAAAAATTATATGAAATTGAGTAATAAAATTATGTGAGAGAATAATAAGGAGTGAGGGACTTAGGTGTGCACTCTGGATGAGAGGTGAGAATCTCAATAGAGAGAGTCCAATAATCTAACATGTATATAATAATTGTTGAATGTGTCATTTATTCACTTGCTGTTTTCTAAAATATTTTTACATCGGGGTCTGACCCATTTTCTTGCATATTGTCTTCTCTCTTGTATCTCTTATATCAGGTGTCCAGCCGGAGGGATGCCAACTATAGAGGATTAAGATTTTTGACGAGCTATGGATGCTATGGAATTTTGGACTTTGTTTACATTCTTTCATATTTATTGATTCATACTCTATAGTTGATCTTTCCCTTAGGGCATGTCGCCCAAGAGAATTTAAGTATTTTCATTTTATCACAGTCAGTTAATGTATTATGTCAGTTTTTAATACATTTGGTTTAATTAGACTTTACTGCATTGAGACATTTAAACTGAAGAGTGTTATTCTAGTTACATATATTCACTGGTGATGTTTTCTAGTCATTATTCATTGTTGTGGAATGGATATTATGTTAAACTTCTTTTGTTGTTAAAATGAAATTTAAAAAAAAATATTTAGCACCTGCTTAGTTGAATATTATGTGATTAATTAAAAATAAAATATTTTTTGATAGTGATGCTAAGAATGAACCAACTGGGAATTCTGTTTTAATTAGATATAGGACAGATTACCCGATATTTAATTGAACGGGGTGTTACATTGAGGAGATTTTGGGCTCCCTTGACACTAACGAGAATAAGTTTAAGGACATTGAACAAGAAGAGAAACGAAAATGAAACAAAAATCTCTCTGTTAAAGCCAAAAGTGAGGACAATGAAAGTGAAAATGAAGATGAAGATGTTTTGCTGTTTAACAAAGCCCAAAAATAATTTTTTTCAAGAAGAAAAGGGGCAATAAGAGGAATGTTTAAGAAATACTCTACAAAGATATATATATATATATATATATATATATATATATATATATATATATATATATATATATATATATAAGAACGTCATCTTCAAAATTAGATCCATGATGTTATAATTGCAATGAATGTGGTTGCTAACACCAACTTATCGAAAATCAATGTACAACGAGGAAGATAGAATGGAGAGAAACTAACATGAGAAAAAATGCTATGAATGCCAGAACATGTTGTGAATCTGGTACTAATTGATCCAATGCTGAATCAGGCGATGGGGATATTCAAAACATTTGTCTCTTGAAAATAAGATGATGATGTAAACTATAACTATGGATCTTAAGCTGATATAGATGTATATTTCATTAATAATTTTGAAGTATTATAATATTCATTTGATGAATTATATGAAAATTTTGATAAATTTAGAAAATGTAAGTTACTCTTTTTCTCTCTATAAAATATATATTTTTTTAATATACATTGATGATATAAAACAAGTAAATTAGCCATTTCAAAGTGAAATTGAAATTTATAGAAATGGAAAAAGGTAGTAGCTTTACAACCTCTCTTGTATTTTTAAATATTGAGATGAAAAATAAAATTAAATATTTGACAAATATTTTGTAAATATTGACGTATGATAAAGAAAGTTTGGATAAACTCTTAGGACATTAAAGGTAAGTTTTGAAAAAAGCTATGGTGGGTACAACCTGAACAACAAAAAAGAGCTATTACAACTTGCATTGTAAACAAATAGCATACACTCAATCTAAGTCATTTCGTACTTATTGCGGTAGACATACTTATTTTACTAATTAATTTATTATATATAAATTAAATTTATTAAGATAAAGTTAGTCTGGGCTCCAAAAGATACTACTATGTATGTTAACCCCCATGGACACAACATGTTTTTGGTATCAAAACAAAAGTTATACAAAAATATGTATAGTAATGCATAAGAGCTTGTGCATACAAGTCAAAGTGGCTCCTTAATAGTGGGTGTTGAAGAGATATTACCAGGGGAAAGAAAAAGCTATCAAGTGTCATAGTAAAAGACAGAGGCAATGTCACATTTTCAGAGAACTCTCAAGGCAAGATCGTTAGGGTAGGTAAGACTGGTAAGGATTATTCATCATGACGTAATAATATTTTGTTAGTTAATTGGCTGTAACATAATTTACTTAGTATTAACCAATTGTGTGATAAAGTAGTATTAATCAATTGTGTGATAAACGATAGGAAGTCATATTGAAATCGAATCATTACCTAGTTATAAACACTAAAGATGATAGTTTATTGCTTGTTGCATATAGAAGTTAAAATGTGTATAAACTTGAGATTAATGACTTATAAAAATAAAAGGTAAATTTTTTAGCATCCTTAAATGAAACTAGACGGTTATGGTATAAAACATTAGGACATGATACTATGATGTTAAATCGTTCATTGCCTAAAAATGAACTAGTGAATGAATTTCGTGGACTAAATATTCAAAAGATAAAATTAGTGATGTATGTCAATTCGTTGCTTCAAAAATAAAAGATAAAAAAGTTGGGACAAGAATAGTTTTGCACATAATTTTGGACACCTAAAATTCCAAAACTAGAATGGTGTAGTTGAAAGAAAAAATAGGCAACTTCAACAAATGACAAAAAGAATACTTATTGAACTTAAATTGTCAAAATATTTTGGGGGAAATTCCTTAATCCATTATGTTATGTGATTCATCGAGTTATTATTAGATTTTTTTTTAGATATAATCCATTTGAGTGTTGGAATAATAAAAATCTTAACATAAGTTACTTCAAAGTTTTTGGTTGTAAATATTTTATTTTAAATGATAAAGATAAATTGAGTAAACTTTATGCTAAATTGAATTACTGTACTTTTCTTCGTTGTGTTATGAATAGTAAAGCTTATAAAGTATATAATAAATGAAAAACTTTTGTTATAGAATCGATACATGTTACTTTTGATTAATCTAACCCTTTTGCATGTAGAATGAATGATGATGATGGTATGGAAATTTTAGAAAATGTAGTAAATAATCTTGATATTAATAAAAATGAAAACTGGTCACTTGAACCATCTAATGACATATTAGCTAAATCATCACTTGAACTTGTGTTCAATAAAGTGACATTTGTTTATCAAATTGAACCTAAAAATATTAATAAAGTGGAGAATGATGAATCTTCAATAATGGCTATGCAGCGAGAATTAATGAAATTTTAATGGAATAATGTTTGTACTTTAGTTCCTAAATCCAAATATCACACAATAATTGAAACTAAACGATATTTATATATAAGAGAAACGAATGAGGAATGATTTTTTAAATAAGTAAGACTAGTAGCACAATGTTATAACCAATAAGAATGAATTGATAATGAAGAAATATATGATCCCACTGACAGATTATAATATATTTGCGTGTGGTGGTTCAGGCTTATATACATATTCGCATGTAGATTGCATTTACAAGTCACAAAATATTTTTCTTATTTGAAATGGTTGTTAAACGTGGTTTTCTAAATGGTTTTATTTTCGAACAACTTTATGTTAAATAGCCCCCCGCTTTGGAAATTCATAAATTTCTAGGTCACGATCATAAATTATATAAACCTTTCTATTATTTTGAAACAAGAACCTAGAGAATGGCATGACAGACTAAATGAATTTTTGTGACAACCCGCTCAAAATAATAACGGGTGGCCAGCCCTATACTACATTAAATCAGGTATCCTGGATGGCACGGTCTCAACATCAACTGACAATACTAATAATATAAGGCTAACTACCCGAAACTATTAAAAGGGGATTGTAAAAAATTTAAAACTTTTATATAACAACAACAACAAAACCAATAATGCAACATAACCAACAATATATATCTAACTATGATGAGTGATAAGTGCAAACTCCATTAATGTACAAGAATTCAATACAAAGAACAAATAAAATACCCGAATATGCTGTCGGGTAACAGACAATACAATGATCTGAGAAATGAAATATAAAAGTGTTAATATACAACACTTGAATACTAACTCAATATTCAACTGAATCCTAATCTAGATATACAAAGATAGGAATCGACTAAAACAAAATGCCGCAACAGTCCGCTACTACCACAGCTCCACGAATCCTGAATGGATGAACATCAAAGGCATCCTTTCGGAGGAACATCTGAAGTAGTACAATATATACATGGAGGAGGAAATATAAATGGGTCAGAGCCCGAGTTGAAAAACATTTTATAGCAAGTGTATTAAAATGCATAATAATTATAAATGCATTATTACATGATTAATGTGGAATCGAACTCTCCATAATAATCCAACTCACCTCTCATCTAAAGCGCGCACTAAGCGTATGCACGTGATCTCCAAATGGATGCCCGATTCTAATTTAGGTAAGAGGATTATAACTTAAACCCAATAGAAGTATTTAAGTGAAGCCGTCTAACCTATCTCTCAATCTACACTTATTACAATAATTTATAAATTATATACATTAACTTTAATGTAATAGTTATAGTTATCTTTATAATGTTCATTCATGAACATATAAAGTTACATGATCCATCTCATAACCACATCATCACAATACATCAACATTCTCATTTACTAGAATATTATATTCTAGTGATGCCCTTATTTGGCATGTAAATAGTATATATATATTTATAATTATTATATATGAGTTATTAGCATCAAGAGTTAAGGACTAAACTCCTCTCGATTCTCAACACGGCACTGCGTTTCATGCGTGGGACGTCTCGTCGAAGCGAAATCCAAATAAGGAACCCCCCCGTTACACTACTCCTCACCGTATCGATCCTCGAGGTTCATTATTCCCACAATGCAAGATGCATTTAACCCAAATTATTATCCAATTTTAATTAATTAAGATTCCCAATTCTCAACAGTACACGGCGTTTCATGCGTGGGACGTCTAGCCGAAGTGAAATCCAAACAAGGAACCCCTCCGTTACACTACTCTCGGCACTGTCGATAGTCGGGATAGGTGATATATATATATATAGATAAATATGAGCATTAAGGACAAACTTATCCTCAATTTCCAACATTACACCGGGGTTCATGCGTGGGAAGTCTCGCCGAAGTGAAAACCAAATAAGGAACCCCCCCCCCCCCCCGATACACTAATCCTGGAAATGTCAGTCCTTTAGGTCAATTATGCCCTCAATACCCAAGTGCAAGCACAAACAATAAAAACCATCCAACCGAGCTATAACTCAAAGGACGCAGGCTCACATGCTATCATCTTCCAGCAACCCATATACGTAGCAAACTGGGGTCACCTGGTAGGGTTCCACGACACCCACCTCGTGATCAACTCACGCACACGACGTCCTGGGAAGCGGTCATAGCTCCTAACCAGCAAGTGAGAGCGACACATACCCACGACCTCTCACCCCCAAAATAAATAAATGTATATATATAAATGTCATTTGCTGACCACCATGGACGACTATGACCTGGGGAATATCCACACCCGGCTCATCTAACTAAAATGCTCACCCTCTATGCACATAACTTCCCAATGATAGCAAGGAAGGGGTATGTTTAACATGTATATATACCATCATATAAGGTATAAATACATCCCACGTAATAAAGATATACCATCATATAAGGTCTACCTGCAACATCATTTTCATATTTATTATACGCTCTTAGGGGCAATAGAATTAATGTCATTGTTTAGTATATATCTCTCTTGATACACTAATCGCCAAATCTCACACATCTTCCCCACTTAGTATACGCTAGACTATTTCTGGCTTGATGCTCACATGTCGCTTCTAATTATGAATTATCTCTCAATTCTATTTAAGTTAAGGATGTTCTTTTATCCTAATGCTCTTCAGTTAGCATTTCTCATTGTGTGAGACATCTCCCAAATCTAACATCAATAAGGATATTTCTATGTCCGTATACACCTCAAATAGCATCCATAATTCTCCATCCATAATAGGGTTCAATTCATTTTATGAACCTTTAAAGTTATCCCATTTGGGATTGGATCCTAAGATCCATTATCTCTAGGTTATTCTCATTCTCAAATCGTGAAATCGTTATTATCTCCAAATAAAACCACCAAAATAAAAGTGGGCTTCCCCACTTAGCAAAATACCAAAATCTCTAATCGGTATTCCTCAAATTTAGTCAATATGACTCCAAAATTTCTTATATGGGAAACTCGCTAAAAGTCTCCAAAACATACTCCAAATATCTCCTATAGAGATCCCCAATCGATAACCTCAAACAAAACGTGATGAAATTAATTTTAGAAAAACAATCCCCCAAAAGCCTTGTTTTCGAATCGATTCGGGCCAATTCCGAATCAATTCGGCCCAGTGAATCGATTCGGCTAGGAAGGCGAATCGATTCGAGTCATCAGACCTGGGATTCTGTCTCAGGCTGAATCGATTCGGATGGAGTCTAAATCGATTCGGTCACTCAGACCTGAGCACCTGCATAATTCCGAATCGATTCGGTAGGAGGCCGAATCGATTCGGCCCTTCAGAAACCTCGAAAATGTCTACTTTTTGTAAGCCTAAAATACCCAAAATTCATTTTAATCCTTTTCTCTCCGTTTCTCTTCAATCCAATCACAAATATATCATTAATATTCATCCTAGAATACATATAAACTAATTTCTATAATCAAATCCAAGATCTACCTATCAAATCTAAGATTATACCCAAAAATTAGGTTTTGTTAAACTAAACCTAAAACCCAAAATATCAATCCATAAATCATGCAATAAATGGTACATAATAATTATTTAGCAAGTTTAATCACTTGCCTCAGGTTCGTACGGTCTGAATCCGCCTTGAGATCGCATATTAGCCGAGAATCTCCACTTTCTCCCTCTTTTCTCCTTCCTTTTCTTCTTCTCTTTTTCTTTATTTTTTTTTCTCTTTCTCTCTTGGGAGAAATATCTCCTGTAGGCTTAATAAGCCTAATCTCCCAAGATACACATCGTTAAATGATAATACACACTTTAAATGAACCGGTAACTTTGATTCGAGTCAAACGATACTAATTTATTTCGGAACCTAAATAGACCCCAAGTAGAGTCATTTCGACTTTCTCGACCCTTCCGGACACTATGGTACCCTCATAATCGACATTCGACACTCTTTCTAACAACTTCAAATTTTGACCTCAATTGCCAATTTAATTATTTATCTAATAAAATATTATTTATTTCTCCCAATATAAATAAATCAATGTCTCGAAGACCTTGGGTTGTTACAAACTTCCCCACTTACAGAAATTTCGTCCTCAAAATTTTAGCTAAGCCTAATTCTCCAAAGCTCAACTACTTATAATTTTTCCATACTCACTAATACTATCTCCAAACTTCTAACTTCCCACGACGAATTAATTTTATTAATCTTATTTTATAGTTGATTATGAGTTATATAAAACCAATTTCCACAACTAGGGCGCCCATACACCCTTTATATTTGAGATTTATGCTCACAGTAATCAAAATGAGGCTTTATGTGCCTCCAAGTTCCACATTTCCATAATTATAATACTAACATTTTAATAGGGTGAAAATTTTGAATGGTCCAAAGAAATAACTCCTGTCAATTCCTGACATTCGCCACTTTCGTGCGGGGGACGTCTCGAAAAAGCGAAATCCAAACAAGGAACCCTTCCAATACACTACTATGTGACGACGTCGGGGATTGAGAGTTTGTTAAATCCGGACTAGAGTTTGAAAATTTTAATTTTATGAAAATCATTTTGAAAGGTCCCGAAGGCCGATAAAAGTTTTATTTTGAAAATTATTTATTTTGAAAATGGTTTATATATTATAATATAATATAAAATTCCTTATGTCCAACACAAGGTCTTTTGAATCATCATATACATACAAATATGTAGCTCACAAATATTATCATAATCATGAGCTAGAATTTTCCTGCGTCCCATCACTCCACAATCTCAACTTTCAAACATAAACAACATCTTACATCATTTCAATATATTGTCATTTATAAGGATCATCCATAACAAGAATACAAAAATTGTAATAGTCTAATCATGACTATATAAAAAGAAGTAGCGTTTATCATTACTACATATCACCATTACCATTCTTACATTTACCAAAAGGTTTAAAGCTCTTTTTGAGCACCTTGCAAAATCATCTGTTCTTTTACAAAATAATAGAATAAGAGCCTATCTTGCTCAAAATTCCCCTTAGGGCCATCACATACCATACATAATAGGGCTATAGCACTACCCTTTCACAAATATCTTACATACCATATCCCCAAATCTCATTTTAGTAATTATCCTATTTAAAAAGGAAAAATTATCTTACATCATCCACCTCTAGTCTGATTGCCCTTCCTCATCAATGGGCTCTCAAACAAAGTCCCTCGATCTAAAACGACCTCGAATCTGCTGTAGGGGTTGCACTTCCAAGACTTCATCAAGCCATGGTCCTTTACCTCTTTTAGGAAAATTTATCTTTTTATGACCTATTTCTTTACAAAAGAAACACTTACCCACAAATCCTTTCTTCCTACTCGCATTACTGGCACTCTCATCTCCAAACTTACTTGATGAACTCGAATCTCTAAAGCTCTTTCCCTCTTACGAACTAAGACGATATTCATGACACTTTAGTAGTGCCGCATTCACTACTTCAATGGAAGCCACTATCCTAGGACTCCATAACAAATGTTTTAGGATTTTCCAATCTAAACCTCGAATAAATTTTGATATACGCTTCTCTTCCGTATTTACCTCATCAGGTACTAGCTTTGCCCATCTAGAAAAATCTTCCTCATATTCTGCCACTGTTCTATTACCCTGATTAATCTTCACATCCCTAGTAGAGGAAAGAAAATACCTTCGATCAAAAAGTTCCCAAAATTCTTTTATAGGTAAAGTATCTCTCTGTTCAGATGTGGTGACCCACTCCCACCAATGGAGAGCTACACCCGATAACCTAAAGGTGGCTAAAAGTTATTTCTGCACCTCACTACACTCAACCATACGAAGGTGCCCTTGTATACTATTCTTCCATTGACTTGCAACCATTTCATCAACTCCCCTTGCAAACTCGGGAGGATGCCCCTTACTAAAATCTTCCTTCACTCTCTCCCATAAAGACAATCCTAAATGGGGTGGGGCTGCTCGAGCGGCAAATTGCTGAGCCATCGTGGAAACAGCGGCAGTTACCCCTTGTTCCACAATATTGGCAACATCATCCATAGTCATGTTCTTTTAAGGCATTTGGGGTTGTCCTTTATTTTCCATGACTGAACAACCTCCCTTCGGTGGCATCTGAAACAAGAACAATTTTATCAGAACGCCTTTCAAATATTTTCGATTCACAGAAAGATATGGACGTATGAATGTAACCGTCCCAGGAATAAGGATCTATATCAAGAATGCTTACGGAAGATCGTAGTAATGCACACAAATCCTAAAGACACTAGAACCTGATGCTCTGATACCATCGGCGAAAACCCGCTTAAAATAATAACGGGTGGCCAGCCCTATACTACATTAAATTAGGTATCCCGGATGGCACGGTCTCAACATCAACTGACAATACTAATAATATAAGGCTAACTACCTGAAACAATTAAAAGGGGATTGTCAAAATTTTAAAACTTTTATATAACAACAACAACAACAAAACCAATAATGCAACATAACCAACAATATACATCTAACTATGATGAGTGGTAAGTGCAAACTCCATTAATGTACAAGAGTGTAATACAAAGAACAAATAAAATACCCGAATATGCTGTCGGGTAATAGACAATACAATGATCTGAGAAATGAAATATGAAAGTGTTAATCTACAACACTTGAATACTAACTCAATAAACAACTGAATCCTAATCTAGATATACAAAGATAGGAATCGACTAAAACAAATGTTGTAACAGTCCGCTACTACAACAGCTCCACGAATCCTGAATGGATGAACATCAAAGGCGTCCTTGCAGAGGAACACCTGAAGTAGTACAATATATACATGGAGGAGATAATATAAACGGGTCAGAGCCCGAGTTGAAAACATTTTATAGCAAGTGTATTAAAATGCATAATAATTATAAATGCATTATTACATGGTTAAGGTGGAATCGAACTCTCCATAACAATTCAACTCACCTCTCATCTAAAGCGCCCACTAAGCGCATGCACGTGATCTCCAAATGGATGCCCGATTCTAATTTAGGTAAGAGGATTCTAACTTAAACCCAATAGAAGTATTTAAGTGAAGTCTTCTAACCTATCTCCCAATCTATACTTATTTCAATAATTTATAAATTATATACATTAACTTTAATGTAATAGTTATAGTTATCTTTATAATGTTCATTTGTTGAACATATAAAGTTACATGATCCATCGCATAACCACATCATCACAATACATCAACATTCTCATTTACTAGAATATTATATTCTAGCGATGCCCTTATTTGGCATGCAAACAATATATATATATATATATATATATATATATATATATATATATATATATATATATATATATATATATATATATATATATATATATATATGAGTTATAAGCATCAAGGGTTAAGGACTAAACTCCTCCCGATTCTCAAAACGGCACTGCGTTTCGTGCGTGGGACGTCTCGCCGAAGCGAAATCCAAACAAGGTACCCCCCGTTACACTACTCCTGACCATATCGATCCTCGAGGTTCATTATTCCCTCAATGCAAGATGCATGTAACCCAAATTATTATCCAATTTTAATTAATTAATATTCCAAATTCTCAACAGTACACTGCGTTTTATGCGTGGGACGTCTCGCCGAAGCGAAATCCAAATAAGGAACCCCCCTGTTACACTACTCCTGGCACTGTCGATAGTTAGGATAGGTGATATATATATATAAATAAATATGAGCATTAAGGACTAACTTATCCCAAATTTCCAACATTACACTGCGGTTCGTGTGTGGGACATCTCGTCGAAGCGAAATCCAAACAAGGAACCCCCCCGATACACTAATCCTGGTAATGTCAGTCCTTGAGGTCCATTATGCCCTCAATACCCAAGTACGAGCACAAGCAATAATAACCATCCAACCGAGCTACAACTCGAAGGACGCAGGCTCACATGCTATCATCTTCCAGCAGCCCATATATGTAGCAAACTGGGGTCACCTGGTGGGGTTCCACGACACCCACCTCATGATCAACTCACGCACACGACGTCCCGGGAAGCTGTCATAGCTCCTAATCGGCAAGTGAGAGCGACACATACCCACGACCTCTCACCCCCAAAATAAATAAATGTATATATGTATATGTCATTTGCTGACCACCATGGACGACTATGACCTGGGGAATATCCACAACCGGCTCATCTAGCCAGAATGCTCACCCTCTATGCACGTAACTTCCCAATGATAGCAAGGATGGGGTATGCTTAACATGTATATATAACATCATATAAGGTATAGATACATCCCACATAATAAAGATATACCATCATATAAGGTATACCTGCAACATCATTTTCATATTATCATACGCTATTAGGCGCAATAGAATTAATGTCATTATTTAGTATATCTCTCTCTTGATACACTAATCGCCAAATCTCACACATCTTCCCCACATAGTAAATGCTATACTATTTCTCACTTGAAGCTCACATGTCGCTTCTAATTATGAATTATCTCTCAATTCTATTTAAGTTAAGGATGTTCTTTTATCCTAATGCTCTTCAATTAGCATTTCTCATTGTGTGAGACATCTCCCAAATCCAACATCAATAAGGATATTTCTATATCCGTATACACCTCAAATAGCATTCATAATTGTCCATCCATAATAGGGTTCAATTCATTTTATGAACCTTTAAATTTATCCCATTTGGGATTGGATCCTAAGATCCATTATCTCTAAGTTATTCTCATTCTCAAATCGTTAAATCGTTATTATCTCCAAATAAAACCCCCAAAATAAAAGTGTGCTTCCCCACTTAGAAAAATACCAAAATCTCTAATCGGTATTCCTCAAATTAAGTCAATATGACTCCAAAATTTCTTATAAGGGAAACTCACTAAAAGTCTCCAAAACATACTCCAAATATCTCCTATAGAGATCCCCAATCGATAACCTCGAACAAAACGGGATGAAATTATTTTTAGAAAAACAATCCCCCAAAAGCCCTGTTTTCGAATGGATTCGGGCCAATTCCGAATTGATTCGTCCCAGCGAATCGATTCAGCCAGGAAGGCGGATCGATTCGGGTCATCAGACCTGGGATTCTGTCTCAGGATGAATCGATTTGGCTGGAGTCCGAATCGATTCGGTCACTAAGACCTGGGCACCTGCATAATTTTGAATCGATTCGGTAGGAGGCCGAATCGATTTGGCCCTTCAGGAACCTCGAAAATGGCTACTTTTAGTAAGCCTAAAATACCCAAAATTCATTTTAATCCTTTTCTCTCCATTTCTCTTCAATCCAATCACAAATATATCATTAATATTCATCCTAGAATACGTATAAACTAATTTCGAACATCAAATCCAAGATCTACCCATCAAATCTAAGATTATACCCAAAAATTAGGTTTTGTTAAACTAAACCTAAAACACCAAATATCAATCCACAAATCATGCAATAAATGGTTCACAATAATTATTTAGCAAGTTTAATCACTTGCCTAGGGTTCGTAGGGTCTGAATCCGCCTTGAGATCGCGTATTGGCCTGGAATCTCCACTTTCTCTCTCTTTTCTTCTTCTCTTTTTCTTTCTTTCTTTTTCTCTTTCTCTCTTTGGAGAAATATCTCCCGTAGGCTTAATAAGCCTAATCTCCCAAGATACACATCTTTAAATGATAATACACACTTTAAATGTCCCGGTAACTTTGATTCGAGTCAAACGGTACTAATTTATTTCGGAACCTAAATAGACCCCAAGTACAGTCATTTTGACTTTCTCGACCCTTTCGGACACTATGGTACCCTCAGAATCGACATTCGACACTCTTTCTAAAAACTTCAAATTTTGACCTCAATTGCCAATTTAATTATTTATCCAATCAAATATTATTTATTTCTCCCGATATAAATAAATCATTGTCTCCAAGACCTCGGGTTGTTACAATTTTTATTTCAAAATTGTTTCAGAAGATGAAAAATGGATAGTACATTGTTTATCAAATTTCATGACAATAACATTCTTGTTATGAAAATTGATTTGCATGATATTATTTTTTATTATACTAATGACAATCTGTTTATATAATTTTATACCTTTATGCAAAAAGAATTTGAAATGAGTATGGTGTGCGAATCAATTTCTTTTGTGGATTACAAATTAATAAACTAACAATTTAATTTTCATAAATCAATCAAAATATATTAAGGACCTACTTAACAACTTTGGTATATATAAGGGTAAGCCACTTGGTACTTGCATGAGTGCATGACTTAAATTTAATAAAGATGAAAATGAAAAATCATTTTATATGATATTATATTTTAGTATGATTAGTAGTCTACTTTATTAAACAACTAGTAGGAGATATATTGTATTTATTGTTTACTTATGTTTTCCTTATCAATAAGATCCAAAAGAATCAGATGTATGTGTTGTTAAAGGAGTTTTTAGATATATCAGGGGAAATACTGACATAAAATTATGTTATAAAACACTTAATTTATTTTATTTAATTAGTTATTGTGATGTGAAATTCATAAAATGCAAAATATATTGAAAAAGTACCAGTGGCAGTTGTCATTTTCTTAGACATTCTGTAGATTTTTGCTTTAGTAAGAAACATAATTCATTACCTTTATCTGCATTCGAAGTAGATTATGTTGAAGTTGGTACTTGTTCTACACAAACACTTTATTTGGAACAATAATTAATGATTCTAAAATATCAAATGACCATTTTTTATCGAGTGTGATCGTACTAGTGTTATTGGTTTGACTAAAAATCATATTCAACACTTTATAAAAAAACATATTAAAATTAGATACCATTTTCTTAAAGATCGTGTGCAAAATAGAGATTTTGAACTTGAATTTTTGAGCAACTAAGGACAATTAGCGGACATATTCACAGAACCCTTACAAGAGGACATATGGACAAAATCCTTACAGGCTTTTGTTATTTATAATTTCTTATTTCCATTTGTTGGTTTTTATCAAAAGGGGAGAAGTTCAGATGATTCTCATTAAATCGTATTACTTATGATGGTTTGCATTAAAATTACTCATGCCATATTCTGAGTCATCGTTTGTCATTGTCCAAAAGGGGGACAATGTTCGACTTCAGGTCATTAATATTTGCTTGGATGATTAAACATCACTATTTTTGTTACTTAACACTATTTTATAACTCATACACTAAATTATGGAATGAAATATTTTATTACTCGCATTCGTATATGTTACTTAACACTATTTTTGTTTATCCAAAACGTACTGATAAATTATTTTTTTTGCACTCATTATATATTTTTGATTCACATAATTTGATAAGATATTTATTTTTATATACAACTATTTTATTACGTGTAACCGTTATTTACACCTCAAGTATGTGTTAGACAAAACAAATTTTTAAATTTTGTATTATATCATTTTTTTCACCAGTGATATTAATGTTAATAGTGGATAAACTCTATGAACATTTATTTTTATAAATGTACATATGAATGGGTTTCATAAAATTAATCAAAAAAGTTTATTGTACATATTATTTTCTTCTAATAAGCTTTTTACATAACATCACATAATGTTGACTACTAAGAACCTATACGTGGGCAAGATTTTTATGACTAAAAATTATTGGAAAGGCATGCACATTATATGAGGGGACCATATAAATAAATAATCATAAAAAGATGTACTTGGATTCTATAGAGTGATGGAATAATTATACCAGATAGAGTTATGCAAATCTTAACCTTTCATTGAAAATGGATAGTCATAGTTGCACCAATGTTTTCAAATTGAACTACTCTGGATTTTTTTTTATAAAAAGTGTTCATGTTTACCTTGTATTTTGAAATAAAAGAATGAGATGATCACTCTATAGAGTTGTCCCATAATTCAATAAGAGTGGGATCTAAAAAGGATGATCTTTTTTTTTTTGTTAATATTCATATAAAATACTTATGTATTTGTATACATGGATTTTTATCATGTTTAAAGATTACTTTGTTCGGACCATGTGTCGTTTCCACATTTTTTAAAACACCACGCATCCTATGTGAGGTGAATTGTATAAGGCTTTGAACCCTACGTAAGTTATCTTTTCATATGGTTGTAAAGATTCTGCCCAAAAAAAGGGTGTATAAAGGACAAGATGTAAGACCACTTGATTTGTGCGTACATTTATATAACCCACGCCTTTTGTTTACTCATTTCAAGGATTCCAATAATTTTTTTATTGAAAGGTGGAATGTAACACCCCCAACCCTGGTTTAAAGGTTACTAAGGGACTAGCCCGATCTAGTTTACACGTTAATTGTGAAGTGCTATGAAACACGCTAAATAATATTTCTAATCGAGTTTAATTAATATTTAACATTACGCTTATTATCATGCGAGTTAAATTTACAATCATTACGTCATATGACCCAAGGGCAATGCCCCAGGGCCAAGTAAACGAAACTACTAACGTAAATGCAAGTAAATACTTACATGTATAACACACTCAAAACACGAAACTGCATGCCACTTGTCATAACAAAATGAGGGAGTGAGCTAAATCCTCAATGGGAACTATACAATGTAGTATGAAAATGAACGATAGAAAGAATACTCACACACTATACTACATGCATGTAAAAGTACGTATGTATCTGCATATAAACCTTTAAAATACATATCCCAATGTATTAAATCATTATATTCAAAAACATTATTCACTCCAATATACTTCCTTATTTTTAAAAAATAGTCACTTTGTATCATTATACATGAAATGATCATATTCCTTCCCATTAAACCACATCGTGAAACAAAAGACATTTGTTAGGGGAAAAAACCTTACATTTACTTTCAAACGTTCATTAACTCAACATTTATAAACTCATGTCGGAGTTACTTAACCAAATTATAGGATTTCCATTCAACGCACGCGCACATCGTGTTTAGAAAAATACTCATTTTCCTTTGAAAGCCTCATATAACACACGCTTGTGTTTATTATGTTTTAAACCTCATTAGGTAGCTTAAACATCATTAATTCATCTTATTTAACCATCCCATGTTAGCACATGAACATTAATCTATTAATGGATTATTCCTACATTAATAAATGAATGAATCAATACCATTCATTTATGCCTCTGTCGTGAATATTCGATTCATTACATAGAATTTTCTTTAGGGATTCTGCCGACACACACACACACGTCACAACACACACACACCCACATTTTCACGAAATTTTACTACTTGGCATCGAGCGCCATGTAAACTGCAGTTGTATTCGGGGTTTTCACCATCGGGACAACGTAATCCTACTTAATTATTTTACCCAGCTTCATCCAATATCGCTATCTTACCAATGTGTTCGACGTTTTCATAATGTTCACATTAATTTTCCTTTTTCGGTCCGAAGCCAAAACTGTGTACTTAGCCGTCCATTTTTTCATTATTCATTTGCGAACAATCATTATATTCCATTAAAGTCCCGTTTTCACACATGTTGACTTTACACCAAAAATCATTTTTGTTTTGAGGACTTATTTCATTCTTTGTACATACGTGTCAAAACACTCTTTAATATTTTTGTTTCATGAAAATGATATGTTTTAAGAAAATGATCAATTTACCTAATTTACATCATAATACACAACTTCACTCTTTATTCAAGTGTTATTTATAAAGAAAAATATACCCTTTTAAGCTTCAAACTTAACACGTAGGCATTTTTGTCACTATGACACTTTTTCAACTTCTCACTTTGTCAAAAATCAAATATTTGCACATTACTCCCTTTAATAAATAAAATAGTACTTTTCACATATTAAAGTCTACACACATTATTTATTAGTTTTAACACTAAAACCCCATTTTAGTTAACAATTACCCATTTGACACTTTGCCTTTCAAATTTAGTTTTACACACTTTAATTATGACTTTTTGCATAAAGACTCATACTTAATCATTTTATTCACAATTAGTCTTCTACACTTTCATGATTTAAATGTTCACCCAAAGTTTGAAAGAAGACTACACTTTCACATATTTAAACTTTAAACCTCAAAACTTTGTTTAACAAACTAAATAGTACACTTTGTAAATGAAACTCCATTTTCTCATTTCATAATGATTCATTAACATTGGAATCACTAAATTAATCTCATGGAAAGTCATTTATTCACCTTAAAACATGAGTTTAATACATGTTATTTCATAAAATGTTTGTGAATAGTGGGCTGAAAATTATCCATTTTTAAAAGCCATTTACTCATTCATTTTAAGTACCCAATTTCATAGAAAATAGTAAGAATGATACTAATAAGTCTATAAGTACATTTAAAACAACAATCAACATATTTTACACTCTAACTATGTAGGAAAATCAAGCTGAATATAGGTTTACTATAAGACCCGTTATTAAAATAGAAAATCACATTTTCTTCTAAACTATATCTTGAAATCATGATGAACTCAATTTTTAATGGTGGATGGCTATTTCTACACACTTAATATCAATAAGATGCAAAAACTGATACTAATATCATCTTCAACTTAACTAAGTTAAAGATAAGTATTTCTCACCTCAAAATGTCCTCAAATAATAGTAGAGAAGGTGGGTGACTCCCCCACCTCCAAAGGTGGACCCAAAGGGAGTCACAATAGCCCACTCTTCAAGATCCATGTAGTACTTATTTCTTCTTCCATGGGAAATCCCTTTTGAAAACTCCCAACAAGGCTTCATTTGAGCTCCAATAACTCCTCCAGAAACCTACTATGAGTTTTCCCAACTTTGAGAGGTGTTTTAATGTTGTTTTGAGGTGTTGTGAGTGGTGTTTAAATGGTGGAAATGGGATAGGAAAGGGTGGCTACGAATTTTGGGGATGCCTACTGGTTTAAGGGAGTTCAAGGGGAGAGGGAGTGATGATAGTTCTGATGGGAATTGAATGATGGAGCCTATGCACAAACCTATCTGTCACTTATAAGCTATTTTGAGAAGTCTTTAACTTATGACCCAAATGACAAGTATTTGTGTGTTGGAAAATGTGTCAAACACTTACCAAGACCTGTAAACCAAGGTAGGAAAGTGACAACACAATGCACCAACATTTGACCCCAAAAACCCATTTGAAAAAAGCCCCAAAACACCCACAAATGTTGATTTGCATCAGTTTTGGTACCATCCCCAAATTGTTTTAACTTTTAATTTAAAAATCATATTCATTGCATTTTTAGCTAAAAAATCATATTTACAATGGTCGTTTAGCCTCCCGAATTGTCCTATACAAGGCACACAAGAATCGGGACCTCCGTACAAAACATATTTTTTTTATTTTTCTTCGCATGGTAATATTCTGTATATTTTTATGAGCCCAAATATAGGTTCGGAATATTTTTTGATTTACTGATTGTCCTAAACAATTTGCACAAGACTATACATTCGCAGTGTTGCGCACCTAGACAATTTGTACCAAGGCTCGCGCAGTGCGCGTTGCTTGTACGAATTGCGTGAAACTTAACCTAAGTACGTAAAATAATTATAGAAACTCAAAATACAACTCATGAGAGCCATGCAACATAAAACAATGTCTCTTAATCCATGTTGGAATACTTAGCTTTTCGTACCATGTAAATGTCACGTCGCATTAACCTTATCCCTGCCTCATCCGTTCCTTGATATTTTTCTCTCAAACTTAACGGACATCCTAGATAATACTATTAGAGATTAAATACGCATTGATGCGACACATGCATCGTGTAATTTTTCTCGTTTAAACTATTTACATAATACGCCACCTCACGTATTACTTGGTGTGTTACACTCGGATTATTTATTCCTCGAATTTTTCTTTGGGAAAAAATTCAAAAGAACGTTAAATACCTATTTTATATGGTGGGCTATTACATTCTTCTCTCCTTAGGAAATCTCATCCACGAAAGTTATGATCATCAACTGATAAAACATTCATCCAATAATATAATTTCAATCCTAGGTGTATTTACCACTATAGTCTAATCCAAATGTTCCGTACCACTAATTTGATACAACAATGGGGGACCCTAAGGTCTTATTGATAACTCCCAAGAATGTTGTAATACCCCTTATTTATGAGTAATTATTTTTATATTAATTTTCCATGCGGGTTAATTGTATTGACTAAAGGAAGTTGGAGTAAATATTACATAAAGTGATTTAAGAGATAATATTTACTGAGTTTTGCATATTTACTGTTAAGTGATTGTAAATAGCATCATATTATGTTTTGTTGCGTCGTTGTGCCTTAAGCGACGGTTATGATTTAAAATGATGTTGGAACATGAAATAATTTATGTTATCCCGGATGCCAATTTAGAGGGCGCGGTTAGTCTGTAAATATTCGAAATAGTCAAAATAAGTACCAAGTTTTATTTTTGGGTTTCGGGTACTTTTAATCGGTTATGACTTAATTATATTGTTGCGAGTCATTTTAATTGTGTAGTAGCATTTAAAGTTGGATTTAGTGTTATTGGGCACTTAAGCCTTCCAAGAACATTTATTTCTCATTTATGTGTTCTAAACCTAGAAAGAGTGAGAGGGAAAGAGAGTTGGGAGAAAAAGAAGAGAAAAGAGGGAATTGAAGATTTGAGCTTGAAATTGTTGTTACCGGAAGATAATCCAAGACTACAATCCAAAGGCAAGTTTCTAACTTGCAAATGTATGATTTATTGTGGATAATTTCTATTGATAGTTGTGTTTTTGGAGATTTAAACCATGTGTGGGTTTTGATGAATTGTGGTGTTTAACACTTAGATTTTGATGTATATATGTTGTGAGTTGATTATATTAGCTTGTAGTTATTTAGAAATGTTGGGGGTGAAGTTCTTAGTTTATGAGGTTGTGATATGTGGAAGAAATTAGGGTTATAGGTTTAGGCTTGGTATGAGAAAAAGGGGTTTGGCCGTGGGATCTGGTGTGATCGGTCCACCGCAGTCCAGAGCCCGATCGACCAGGCCTCAAGAGAAAAGCCTACTACTTTTCTCGAAAGGCACAATTTAGAAGCGCGGTTGACCGCGGTCTCATGACTGATCGATCGAGAATTGAGCGTTGGACTTATTAATTTTCTTACAAGGAATAATCTTAGAAGTGGGGTCGATCGGGGGTTAGGGGTCGGTCGACTCGTCCCCTATTTTTAACCTCAAAACTTAGATCTTTTGTAATCTTTTCTTTTTAGGTTTAAGGCCTAGGAACCTTCTTGTATGAAGTAAAACTAGAGTATTAGAGTCTTGTAGTAGGGGAATCAATATCCTAGGTTAGTAAAGGGGAGTTTAGGCTTATGTAGGGGAATCATTAATAGATTAAATAGATGGTAGTAAGTGTCCTTTTGATTTAATAAGATAGTTTAGGACTAGGGGAAGGTAGGGTTATATGGGTTTGGACCTTTAGAGATTTGGATGAGGTAAATTACACTTAGTGGCCTATGGTGTTGTCGTTTACTCTTGGAAGTTAGTATGGGGATAATTAAACTTTGTGGTTTATGTCATTAAGCGCATATGGATATGGATATAACGTAATGTACATTTTAAATCGGCATATCATGTGAATATTGATTTGCATATACATACCACTTTAAATGTTATCATAAGGGAAGTTACACGAATGAGGTGAAGTCCCCTGGCTAGTGAATGCAGGGTGAATATAGTCCTCGGCCATAGCACCGGTTGTTATATTGTGGTGTTATTTTATTCGAAGTGAGGTAATTTCGGGTATGGTTATGACTCGCTGTCGAAGGTATATGGCCGCTTCCCACGCGAAGCGATTTAGGATGCCCAGGTTGTCTTGGTGATAGGTCCTGGAAGATGATAGCTATTTAGGGGCGCATCTAGTGGGGTGACTCCCGGAATGATGGTATTAGAATCACTATATATGGTGATTATAACTATTCTCAAGAAAGTGGTATTTTATAAATGGCTAAAGCATTTTATAAATTAACTGTTTGGAATAAGTTTCCTAATGAGGAAAGAACTTGTGAAGTCATATTCTGTAAAACTATAATTTAATATTATTAAGTTGAAATTGAGTTATATTCTCTTGCTTTAATGCATAGTTCATACTATAAATGACATTACGCTAGGTTGTGCATTTAGATAAGAGGTGAGGATTATTCTTATTGTGAAGAGTGAGTTATGATTATTCAGGATTTTAACAATCATAACTATCATACATTTTATTCACATGTATATCATATCAAAACGGGCCTTGGCTCATTTATATTTATTTATTTTGTATGGATCCTATTTATGCCCAGGTGCTCCACTACAAGGACGCCCGTGTTAATCTCTCCTTCTCAGTGTCAGGGAGCTACAACATTTTTGCGGATGTTGTAGGATTTTTGTTATAGATACTCTAGTTACGCTCAGTCTGTACATTCGAGCGTGTTGCCCAAGTTTTGTATTTGCTTATATACTGTGATATTTATTTGTAATACTTGGTGAAACCATTTTTATTGGGTTGTTAACCGACAACTTATTCGGTTATTATTTTTGGGGAATGGTTGTAAATTGTTATATGTCTTTATATGTTTATCCACCATCTTTTATAATTGGATTGTCTAAATGGTTTTTATTAAATTCACAAATTTAACTGACATCCGTTTTCTAAAATAATTGGTGGTTATCTCGTATTATTATTACTACGACAATGATGCTAAGAATGGACCATCTATGATTCCTGTATTTATTGGAGTATTGAGATGCCCACCTCTTATTTTAATAAGCGGGGTGTCACTGATGGTATCAGAGTCTCAGGTTCTAGAGTCCTTAGGAACTATAAAGACTTAACACGTTCTACTGTAGTGTTCTTTGATATAGAGCCCTATTGTTAGGACTGTTTTGTTTCTGCATGCTTGCGATCTTCTGCAAAGATAACTTGTTTTAAATTGTATTCTGATTTAGTTATTTTCCATCTCAGATGCCGCCTAGAAGAGGTCACCCAGCGAATATAAATCGAGTTGTATAAGATAATGTAGAACCCCCACCACCATAAGGAACTATTAATGCAGCGAAAGTGGCTAATGTCGTTGCCCAGGCAGTCAACGCTGCAATGACTGATATGGACTAACATTTTCCCCAAGCCCAACAACCGATAGTACCGGAGGTGAAAGACCATGCGAGACCCTCCCCGTGGGAGAGAGTTAGAGAATCTTTCTAAAAAGGTCACCCCCCGAAATTTCAGGGTGGTGTTGACGTGATTGTTGAGAATTAGTGGAAGAAAGATATGCAATGTCATCTCCGAATGGTGGAGTGTATCGGGGAACGAAAACATATCCTTTCCACTTTCAAACTAGTAAGAACAACTTTACACTAGTGGGAGTCAGTGACCGTACTGGAGCAGAGGGTACCATGTTTATATCGGACTTCAGGGTTTTGTTTGATCGAAAATATTTCCCTCCCGTAGTCCAAAAGGAGATGAGGTGGAAACTCCAGGATATATTTCAAGGGGAACGGTCAGTTGTGGAGTATGAAGAGGAGTTTACTCGTCTAATAAGATTTGTGTCGGATGAACTAATTCTGGAGGAAAGGAGAATATCAAAATTTATTTGGGTTTTGAATTGGAGAATAAGGCAGCATTTGTTGGGAAATCCAGCTTTGCAAACGTTTAGTGACGTGATGAATGTAACTTTGCTTTATTACCAAGATCACCGTCTGCATGTGAAAGGGAGTAAGAAGATTTTGAATTCGGGTCAAGCTAGTAAGCAGGGAGGTAATGGTTCCGATGGAGCACTACCCTCATCACAATAGTCGAGAAGAAAACAGAAAGAGAGGAACACCAAGCAGGGAGATTAATCCAAGAGACAACGTTTTGGGGGTTTTAATTTTGGTGGAGGTGGTTTTAGGCACGGTCAGGGTACCCAGCAGCAGTAACAGGTGGGCCAATAAGGCCAAGCAGGTCGAGGTAATAATGGGGGTCGAGGACATCAGGGCCATGGCATGGTGAAGTTTCGAAATAATATTCGGGGACGTTATTCGGAGAATATGGCGGGCCGCTAACAGGGTCACTTTGGGAAATCTTGTCCACAGTTGATCGGGGGACAGTTTCCTAGGGGTCCTCAGCATCAGCAGGTGCATCTATAGCCACCAGCGCCTATTCCATCCATCCCTCTACAACAAGGGTAACTTAAGTATGGGCGTGGATATCATATTTAGGATGCTTTACTTCCCCCAGCCCTGCCTGCACCGCCAGTTATTGAGGGTAAGTTTCCCATTCACGGGTATGTGGGTCATGTGTTATTTCATATGGGCGCAACACACACATTTATTGCTATACATTTTGCCTAATCGACAGGGTTGATTAAGTACATGGAGAGTACTTTTATTAGTGTCAAATCTTCCATGGGTGATGGTTTGCTTATATCCTTTGTTTGTAAAACGGTAGGAATAGACCTTGGTAATTTACGTTTTGAATCCGATTTACTCATCCGAGATATGATGTTATTTTGGGTATGGATTGGTTAGTGAAATACCGTTCTATGTTAAATTGTTATGGGAGGATTATAGTCTTTGCCATTCTGGGGCAAGAAATGTTTCTAGTGGCTATGCATCTTTCGGAGGGAGGTTCGATTACTTATTTATATTATATTGCAGAGGAGACTTCACGTGATGTAGTCATTTACTTAGACTCGATTCCTGTTGTTATAGAATTTAAGGATGTTTTTCGAGAGATTCCGGGTTTACCTCCAAGCCGTGAGATCGAGTTTGTAATTAATTTAGCACCAGGAACTTTGCCATTTTCTAGAGCTCCATACCATATGGCTCCTATGGAAATGAGGGAGTTAAGGGATCAAATTCAACAATTGTTAGAGTGAGGGGTTATTCGTCATAGCACATCGCTATGGGGTGCTCCTATGTTATTTGTGAAGAAAAGAGATGATTCCCTCTGGTTATGCGTTGATTACCGGGAATTGAATAAGGTCACCATCAGGAACAAACACCAATTACCTCAAATCGATGGCTTATTTGATTAATTAAGGGGAACGTCATACTTCTCTAAGATAGATTTGAGGACTGGGTATCATCAGATGAGAATTCGAGAGCAGAACGTGTCGAATACTGCATTCTTGACTAGATATAGGTCCTATGAGTTTTTGGTCATGCCTTTTGGGCTAACCAATTCTCCTACTGTATTTATGGACCTTATGAATAGAGTGTTTCGGGACTTCCTAGACCAGTTTATCATAGTTTTTATTAACGACATCCTAGTCTATTCTCGGATCGAAACTGATCATGCTTATAATCTACGATTGGTCTTGCAAACTCTACGAGATCATCAATTGTATGCTAAGTTTGAGAAGTGTGGTTTCTGGTTATAGGATGTGCAATTTTTGGGTCATATTATGACAGCCGAGGGATTTTTGTAGACCCAAGTAAAGTTACAGCGATGAGGGAATAGGATCAGTCCATGAAGAACACAGAGATTCATTGTTTTCTGGGTTTGGCGGGTTATTATCGCCATTTTATTAAGGTTTTTTCCAAGATCGCTAGCCCTTTGACGAACTTGACCCGAAAGGGAGTGAAATTTGTTTGGTATGATTCCTATCAGCTAGATTTTGATGAGTTGAAGGATAAGTTGACTTCTGCTCTTGCACTCACGTTGCCAAGATCGGGGGTGGACTACTTAGTCCTTACTGACGCGTCTATGTAAGGATTGGGAGGTGTGTTACAACAAGAGAATCAGGTTATTGCTTATTCTTCTCGTAACCTAAAGACCCATGAGAAGAATTATCCCGTGCATGATCTGGAGCTTGCTGCGGTAGTGTTCAACTTGAAGATATGGAGACATTACCTCCTGGGGGAGAAGTTCAGTCTTTTCACAAACAACAAATCGTTGCAATATTTATTCTCACAGAAGGATCTGAATATGCGACAATGTCGGTGGTTGGAGTTTGTGAAGGAATATCAATTTAATAACCATTACCACCCAGGTAAGGCAAATATGGTAGCGGATGTGCTGAGTTAAAAACCTGCGGGGGAGTTAGCGAAGGTATGGAAGGCTGAATGGAAAGAACTTAGCTAGAAGGATGTTGTTGCAAGGGCATTTATGTCAGTGTTGACCGTTACCCCTGCGATTGTGACGAGAGTCGTGGAAGCACAATGAAGGTACAAAGATTGCCAAGACCGAATACGCCATTTGTTAACTGAGGGAGCGGAGTCCTTCTCTATAAGTTATGAGGGTGGGTTACATTTCCATGGGAGACTTATTATCTCGGATATGGGAGATCTGAGATGTGCTTTCATGACTGAACCTCATGGTGTCTAGATTTGCAGTACATCTAGGTGGAGACAAAATGTACCAAGACATGTGCCGTAAGTATTGGTGGGTGGGTATGAAAAGGGGCATCTCTGAATTTGTTTCCTAATGTACTACTTGTCAAATGGTGAAGGTAGACCACCAGCGACCAACGGGATTGTTACAACCATTAGAAATACTAGTATTGAAATGGGAGAGTTTCTCAATGGATTTTATCACAGGATTGCCAACGTCACAAATCAGTCATGACTCCATTTGGGTTATCGTCAATCGTCTGACCAAGTCGGCACATTTCTTATCGGTATGGACGGATTACAATATGGCTTGTTACACCCGACTCTTTATTTCTGAGATTGTCAGACTCCATGGGGTTCCCATCAATATAGTCTCCGATCGAGACAAGATTTTTGTGTCCCATTTTGGGCAAAGGTTCCAAGAAGCAATGGGGACCGAATTGAAGTTGAGTACCTCCTACCACCCGCAAATAGATGGACAGATGAAAAGAGTCAACCGGATGTTGGAGGACATGATTAGAATGTGCGTACTTGACTTTAAAGGAGGATAGAAGTAATACCTTCCCTTGGTTGAATTTTCTTATAATAATTCGTACCAATTCATAATAGGTATGTCACCTTATGAAGAATTATATAGATGGGCGTGTAGATAGACGGCCGTGTAGATCACCTGCTTGTTGGTTGGAAGTAGGAGATAATAAGCTCCTTGGACCTGAAATGATCCAAGACACCTCTTCGAAGATTGAGCTTATTCGAAATCGCATCCGAATCGCCCAAAACCATCAGAAAAGCGATGCCGATGCGAATGGAAGGCATGTAGAATTGGAGGTAGGAAACCAAGTTTTAGTACAGGTGTCATCAATGAAGGGGATGACGAGATTTGGGAAGAAAGTCAAAATTGCGCATCGCTATGTAGGACCTTTTCCCATTATTGTAAAGGTAGGCCCCGTAGCATATCAATTTGCTTTGCCGAAAAGCCTACAACAGATTCATGATGTGTTTCATGTTTCATCCTTGAAAAAGCACAATAGGTGTGACGGAGTTCATTGGCACATTCCTTTGGATGATATCGAGTTGCAACCTGATATTTCATATGAGGAACAAGCAGTTTCAATCTTAGATCATGGAGAGCATAGGCTAAGGTCGAAGGAGGTGCCCATGGTTCGTTTCCAATGGGGACATCACAATGCTGAGGAATTGATATGGGAGCGTGAGGACGATATTCGAGAGCAGTATCCACACCTCTTTTTACAAGGTACACCTGAGTTTTGAGGGCAAAATTCCCTTATAAGGGGGGGAGTATGTAATACCCCTTATTTATGAGTAATTATTTTTATATTAATTTTGCCATGTGGGTTAATTATATAGAATAAAGGAAGTTGGAGTAAATATTACTTAAAGTGATTTAAAAGATAATATTTACTGTGTTTTCCATATAATGTTAAGTGATTGTAAATAGCATCATATTATATTTTGTTGCGTCATCGTGACTTAAGCGACGGTTTTGATTTAAAATGATGTTTGAACATGAAAAAATTTATGTTATCCCGGATGCCAATTTAGAGGTCGCGGTTAGTTTGGAAATAGTCGAATAGTCAAAATAAGTATCAAGTTGTATTTTTGGTTTCCGGGTACTTTTGACCGGTTATGACTTAATTATGTTGTTGCGAGTCATTTTAATTGTGTAATAGCATTTAAAGTTGGATTTAGTGTTATTGGTCATTTAAGTCTTCCAAGAACATTTATTTCTCATTTATTAGTTCTAAACCTAGAAAGAGAGAGAGAGAAAAAAAGTTGGGAGAAAAAGAGGAGAAAAGAGAAACAATTGAAGATTGAGCTTGAAATTATTGCTATCGAAGATAATCCGAGACTACAATCCAAAGGCAAGTTTCTAACTTGCAAATGTATGATTTAGTGTGGATAATTTGTATTGATAGTTGTATTTTTGGAGATTTAAACCATTTTTGATGAATTATGGTGTTTAACCCTTAAATTTTGATGTATATATGTTGTGAGTTGATTATATTGGTTTGTTGTTGTATATAAATGTTGGGGTGAAGTTCTTAGTTGATGAGGTTGTGAGATATGGAAGAAATTAGGGTTATAGGTTTAGTCTTGGTATGACAAAAAGGGGCTTGGCCATGGGATCTAGTATGACCGGTCAACCGCGGTCTAGAGCCCGATCGACAAGGCCTCAAGAGAAAAGCCTACTACTTCTCTCGAAAGGAACAATTTAGAAGCACGATCGACCGCGGTCTCATGACCGATCGATCAAGAATTGAGGATTGGGCTTACAGCTTTTCTTACAAGGCATAATCTTAGAAGCGCGGTCTATCGGGGGTCAGGGGTCGGTCGACCGGTCGCCTATTTTTAACCCTGAAAACTTAGATCTTTTGTACTCTTTTCTTTTTAGGTTTAATGCCTAGGAACCTTCTTGTATGAAGTAAAACTAGAGTATTAGAGTCTTGTAGTAGGGGAATCAATATCCTAAGTTAGTAAAGGGGAGTTCGGGTTTATGTCGGGGATTCATTAATAGAAAAAATAGATGGTAGTAACTGTCCTTCTGATTTAATAAGATAGTTTAGGACTAGGGGAAGGTAATGTTATATGGTTTTGGATCTTTAGAGATTTAGATGGGGTAAATTACACTTAGTGGCCTATGATGTTGTCATGAACTCTTGGAAGTTAGTATGGGGATAATTAAACATTGTGGTTTATGTCATTAAATGCATATGGCTTCGGATATAACGTAATGTACATTTTAAATCGACATATCTTGTGAATATTGATTTTCATATACATACCTCTCTAAATGCTATCGTAAGGGAAGTTACGCGAATTAGGTGAAGTCCCCTGGCTAGTGAATGCAGGGTGAATATAGTCCTCGACCATAGGACCGGTTGTTATATTGTGATGATATTTTATTCGAAGTGAGGTAATTCCGGGTATGGTTATGATTCGTTGTCGAAGGTATATGTCCTCTTCCCACGCAACGCGATTTAGGATGCCCAGGTGGTCTTGGTTTTAGGCTCTGGAAGATGATAGATATTTAGGGGCGTATCCAGTGGGGTGACTTCAGGAAGTATGGTCTTATAATCGTTATATTGTGATTATAACTATTCTCACGAATGTGACATTTTATAAATGGCTAAATCATTTTATAAATCTACTGTTTGGAACAGGTTTCCTAAAGAGGAATGGACTTGTGAAGTCATTTTATGTAAAACTGAAATCTAAGATTATTAAGTTAGAATTCTGTTATTTCTCTTGCATTGATGTATGATTAAATACTATAAATTAAATTTCACTAGGAAGTGCACTTAGATGAGAGGTGAGGATTGTTCTTATGGTGAAGGGAGAGTTAAGCTTGTTTATGATGTTAGCAATTCAAAATTGTCATGCATTTTATTCACATGAGTATCATATCAAACTGGGCCCTGACCCATTTATATTTCTTTGTTTTGTATGGATCCTATTTATGCCCAGGTGCTCCGCCGCAAGGACGCTCGTGTTAATCTCTCATTCTCAGTGTCAGGGAGAGACAACATTTTTGTGGATGTTATAGGATTTTTACTATAGGCACATTTATCTTTTGTATATTCTAGTTATGCTCAGTCTGTACATTCGAGCGTTTTGTCAAATTTTTGTATTTGCTTATATACTATGATATTAATTTATAATACTTAGTGTAACCGTTTGTATTGGTTTTTTAACCAACAACTTATTCAGTTATTATTTTGGGGAATGGTTGTAATTCATTATATGTCTTTATATGTTTATGCACCGTATTTTATAATTGGATTGTCTAAATGGTTTTTATTGAACTCACAAATTTTACTGACATCCGTTTTCTAAAATAATTGGCGGTTATCTCGTATTATTACTACTACGACAGTGATGCTAAGAATGGACCATCTATGATTCCTGTATTTATTGGAGTATCGGGCTGGCCACCTCTTATTTTAATAAGTGGGGTGTCACACATGCCTATCATTCCATCTAAACAATACCACAAAATAATTAATAATCACCAAATATCATGATAACACCTAGAGAGAATATTATCATGAATTATTTTGAACATCGGGATTTACAAGCCTATGTTTCATCAAACGATTTGGATTTTCCTACCTTAGGAAGATACATCTCAAACATCAATAACCATTCACATCAATGATTATGAGACAACAATTTTAATCCAAATGGTCCATATGACCGATACATCCTACAAAACTACGCACTAAGATAGAGTCATTCGAGGTATGACAACCTAAATACACATGAAAGACTACATTCTGAATCTATAAATTCCATACGGAGTGCAAAACTATCATTTAATGTTCCATGAGGTTCTAATATTCATATTTTAGAGTCGTGACCTAAAATCCATGATATACATCATAGCCAGCTATACTGGATAACTAGCGAGTGTGTTAACCTAAAGCTATCAAGTACACATGAAAACTACATGCAACAAATCGCGTGATGCATCTGCCTCAACCCGGCCTATCCGACATCACTACTAAGCTTATGCAATGCTACACCTCAATACAAACTCATAACTGAAACAACAACTTTCCATCACCGGGATCGAAGAAGACACAATAAGATACAATGGATCAGGCAACTGTCATGCCAGAATGAAACAATTGAATTTGAGAAATGAACCATGGCACGCGAAGTAAGATCCACAACGTACATTTGAAGTCTAAAATTTCACTGACCTACATGTATGGTAAATTCTTATCCATGGCATGCGCCCTCGATTGAATCACTAATCATGACTACCATTTTTCAAAGACAATGACTTGGGAAGCTATTCATTTGAGAAGATAAAAATCTAGGATTCCCTTCTTAAGATGGAGGTTACTTTTTATCCATTATATTAAAGCGAAGTTACATTTCTCATTTGTTAATGTTAGTCACTAACCTACATACTCAAGTCTCTACAATCTCGATATGCGATTGTTAACATTCAAACCTCGAGATTTTTCTTATTTAGTGAAACCCAACACTCACATAATTTTATCCTATGAACCATTACTACAATCCTTACCAACGTCATTTGCGATCCCAAATCATATCTATTGGACTAGTTATAATGACACCTCGATTTTTCACACATTATCCCTGCCTAATACCTAATGATTCTCCTTACTAAAGTCATACCAGTCACACAGGTTGCCTATGTAGGTGCTATAATGAAGCCTAACACTCCACCTCAAGTTCTATTTCTAAAATAAGAATGAAGGTCATCATGTTATAAATTACCAAGTGTAAATCCTAGCACGTATCAACCTACTTTCGATATTAATCTCAAATTTCCATTGTAAAGTGTAGGAACCGACTGCGTAGTCACGAGACGCCCGATTTGAGAATTAGAAAATATCTAGACTTATGCTTAAAAATATGCCGTTAGAGGGGAGAAAATAAAACACCACCCAAACAGCCACGTGAGAGGTGCGAACACCTCGCACAGGACCAATGAAAGTTGTTAAAATGGACTGCGTGGTCACAGATTCTTGGTTTGAGAACATAATGATAATTTAAAAATATCTACACTTAGGCTTAAAAACAAACCGTTAAAGGGAGAAATACCAAAACAACCCTCACACGTACTCCTTGAGTTTCCTGAACACCTCGCGTGAGACCAATGTAACTCGCCGGAACCCCCAGTCTAAGAATAAGATTATAATTTGAAAATACCTGGACTTAAGCTTACAAACATGCCATTAGAGGGAAAACCCAAAACACCTCGCACGGGACCAATGTAACTCACATGAACTGACTGGATGGTAAAGGGACTCCTAGTTTGATAATCTGACGATAATTTGAAAATATCGACATTTGGACATACAAACATGTCGTGAGAGGATGAAAACCCAAAACACACCCCAAACGGCTCCGTGGGAGGAGCAAATACCTCGCATGGGATCAATGTAACTCGCAAGAACTGATTTCATGGTCATGGGACCACCAATTTGAGAATATGATGATAATTTAAAAATATCTATACCTAGTATTAGAAACATACCGTTAGAGTGTGAAAACCAAAAACACCACCTAAACGGCCCCATGACAGGCACGAACACCTCGCAAGGGACGAATGTAACTCACAGGAACTGATCGCGCGATCATGGGTCTCCCAGTTTGAGAACATGATGATAATTTGAAACTATTACACTTTGGATTAAAAACATGCCATTAGTGGATGAAAATCAAAAACAAGCCCTAAACAGCCCCGTGAGAGGAGCGAACACCTCACATGGGACCAATAGAACCCGCATGAACCGATTGTGTGGTCACGGGACGCCTGACTTAAGAATATGATGATAATTCAAAATTTTCTAGACTTAGCCTAAAAACCTGCTGTTACAGGCAGAAAACCAAAATAACCCCTAAACGGTCTCCGTGAGTGGCACGAACTCCTCGCACAAAATGAATGTAACTCATAGGAACTGATTGCGTGGTTACGAGACCCCTAGTATGAAAATATTATGATCATTTGAAAATACTCAGGCTTAAGCATAAAAACATGCCAATAGAGGGAGCAAACCCAAAATAACCCCCCAAACGAACTCGTGAGAGGTTATAACGCCTTGCACGAGACCAATGTTACTCGTAGGAACTGATCGTATGGTCATAGGAATCCTTATTTCACAATATGAAGGTTGTTTAATAATATCTACACTTAGACTTAAAAACATGTCATTAGAGGGTGAAAACGAAAAAGACCCCATAAACGGCCCCGTCAAAGGTGCCAACACCTCGGACGGGACCAATGTAACTCGCTGGAACTGACCGTATGGTCACGGGTCTCCCTGCTTGAGAATATGATGATCATTTGAAAATATCTACAATTAGGATTAATAACATGCCGTTAGAGGGTGAAACCCCAAATCATCCCACAAATGGCCCTTGAGAAGCCCGAACATCTCATATGGGACCAATGTGACTCGGAGGATGTGATCGTGTCATCACGGGACCCCCTATTTGAGAATATGATGACAATTTGAAAATATCTATACTTAGTCTTATAAACATACCATTAGAGGCAAAAAAACTCACCCCCCCCAAACGGCCCCGTAAGAGGTGTGAACGCCTCACACGGGACAAATGTAACTCGCAAGAACTGATTGGATGGTCATGGGACTCCCAGTTTGAGAATATGATGATAATTTGAAGATATCAACACTTAGACATAAAAACATGTTGTTAGTGGTCGAAAATCCAAAAAAAAACCCAATCGACCCCGTGAGAGGTGCCAACACCTCGAACGGGAATAATGTAACTCGATGGAACTGATCCCGTGGTCACGGGACCCCCAATTTGAGAATATAAGTATAATTTAAATATATCTACATTTAGTCTTAGAAACATACCGTTAGAGTCTAAAAACCAAAGGCACAACCTAAACGGCCTCATGAGAGGCACGAACACCTCGCACGGGATCATTGTAACTCACATGAATTGATCGCGTGGTCGCAATACTTCGGGTTTCCGAATATGATGATAATTTGAAAACATCTATACTTAGGCTTAAAAATGAGCCGTTAAAGAATGAAAACCCAAAAAACCACCCAAATATCCTTGTGAGAGGCACGAACACCTCGCACAGGACCAATATAACATGCAGGAATTGACCGCGAGGTCACGGGACACCCGACTTGAGAATATGATGATAATTCAAAAATATCTAGACTTAAGCTTAAAAATATGATGTTAGAGGCGGAAAAACAAAACACCACCAAAACAACCCAATGAGAGACGCGAACACCTCACACAAGACAAATAATAATTGTTAAAACTAACTGCTTGGTCATAGACTCTCAATTTGAGAAATTGACAATAATTTGAAATACCTAGACTTAGGTTTAAAAATATGCCGTTAGAGGGAGAAATCACAAAACAACCCTCACATGAACTCCGTGAGTTCCTCAAACAACTCGCACAGGAAGAATGTAACTCACAGGTACTAACCGCATGGTCACGAGGCCCCCGATCTGAGAATATGATTATGATTTAAAAATTTCTACACTTAACATTAAAAATATGCCATTAGAGGATGAAAACCCAAAACACCCCCCAAATGGCCTCGGGCGAGGCGTGAACACATCATACGGGACCAATCGAACACGCAAGAACTAATCGTGGGGTCATGTCGTTAGAGGCCAAAAACCCAAAACATCCCCAATCGACCCCTTGAGTCGTGCTAACACCTCGTAGGGGAATAGTGTAACTCGGTGGAACTGATCGCGTGGTCATGGGACCCGCAATTTGAGACTATGATGATGATTTAAATATATCTATACTTAGGCTTAGAAATATACCATTAGAGTTCAAAAACCAAAGACACCACCTAAACGGCCTCGTGAGAGGCACGACCACCTCGCACGGGACCAATGTAACACGCATGAATTGATTGTGTGGTCGCGATAATCCCGGTTTGAGAATATGATGATAATTTGAAAACATATATACTTAGGATTAAAAACAACCCGTTAAAGGATGAAAACCCAAAACACCACCCAAAAATCCAATGAGAGGCACGAACACCTCGCAGGGGACCAATATAAAACGCAGGAACTGACCGCGTGGTCACGGGAACCCCGATTTGAGAATATGAAAATAATTAAAAAATATATGACTTAGGCCTAAAAACATGCCATTAGATAGGGAAAAACAAAACACCACCCAAACGACCCCATCAGAGGTGCGAGCACCTCGCACAAGACCAATGAAAATTGTTAAGACTGACTGCTTCGTCACAGAATCTTTGTTTGAGAACATGCAGATAATTTGAATATATCTAGACTTGGGCTTAAAAACACGTCGTTAGTTGGAGAAGTCCCAAAATAACCCTCACACAGACCCCGTGAGTTGCACGAACAACTCGCATAGGACGAATGTAACTCGTATGTACTAACTGCGTGGTCATGAGGCACCCGATCTGAGAATTTGATGATGATTTGAAAATATAGACACTTAAGATTAAAAATAAGCCGTTAGAGAATGAAAACCCAAAACATCCCCAAAATGACCCCGGGAGAGGCGTGAACACCTCGTACGGGACGAATCAAACACGCAAGAACTGATGTGGTCATGGGACACCCGATTTGAGAAAATGATTATAATTCAAAAATATCTAGACTTCGGCCTAAAAACATGCCATTAGAGGGGTAAACCCGAAAGACCCCCCAAACGACCCCATGAGAGGTGCGAACACCCCCACATGGGACCAATGTAACTCGTAGGTACTGACTGCATGGTCACAAGACTCCAGGTTTGAGAATATGATGATAAATTGAAACTATTTACACTTAGTCTTAAAAATATGCCATTAGAGTAAGAGAATCGAAAACAACCTCCAAACAGACTCCGTGAGTGGCACAAACACCTAGCATGGTACCAATGTAACTCACGAGAACTGACTGCATGGTCACGAGACCCACAGTTTGAGAATATGACGATAATTTGAGAATATGCATACATAAGCTTAAAAATATGCCTTTAAAGGGTGAAAATTCAAGCCCTCTCCCGAAACGTCCCTGTGAGAGGTGTGAACGCCTCGCATAGGACTAATGTTACTCACAGGAACAGATCGGATGGTCACAAGACTCTAGATTCTAGAATATGATGATAATATGAAAATATCTACACTTAGTCTAAAAAACTGGCCATTAGAGGGAGAAAACAAAAAACACCTCCCAAATGGTGTTGCGACAGGTGCAAACATCTCGCACGAGACCAATGTAACTCCCAAGAACTGAGGTTGTTGTCACGGGACACCCGATTTGAGAATATGACTATAATTTGAAAATATCTACACGAAGGAATAAAAACATGTCGTTAGAGGGCGAAAACCCAAAGCACCCCCAAAAACAGACCCGTGAGAGGTTCTAACGCATCGCATGGGACCAATGTTACTCCTAAGAACTGAACAAACGGTCACAGGAATCCCAATTTAAGAATATGATGGCAGTTTGATAATATCTACACTTAGTCTTAAAAACATGCCATTAGAGGGTGAAAACCAAAAACACCCCCTAAACGGCCCCGTGAAAGATGTGAACACCTCGCACGGAACCAATGTGACTTGATGGAGCTGACTGCATGGTAATGGGCTCCCTATTTGAGAATATGATGATCATTTGAAAATATTTACAGTTAGTATTAATAACATGTCATTGGATGGTGAAACCCCAAATCACACTACATACGACCCTTGAGAAGCACGAGCACCTCATACGGGACCAATGTGACTCGGAGGATGTGACCGTGTCATCAGGGACTCCCTATTTGAGAATATGATGGCAATTTGAAAATATCTAAACTTAGTCTTTAAAACATGCCGTTAGAGGGAAAAACCTCAAACCCCCCACCCTCACCCCCAAAACGGCCACGTGGGAGGTTTGAACGCCTCGCACGGGACCAATGTAACTCGTAAAAATTGACTTGTTGGTCATGGGACTCCCAGTTTAAGAATATAGTGATAACTTGAAAATTTCTACACTTAAGCCTAAAAACATGTCGTTAGAGGTCGAAAACCCTAAACACCCCCCAATCGACCCCGTGAGTGGCGCCAACACCTCGTAGGGGTTTAGTGTAACTCGGTGGAATTGGTCGCGTGGTCATGGGACCCCCAATTTGAGAATATGATGATAATTTTAATATATATATATATAGGCTTAAAAACATACCATTAGAGTTCTAAAACCAAAGACACCACCTAAACGGCCACGTGAGAGGCACGACCACCTTGCACGGGACCAATGCAACATGCATTAATTGATCGCGTGGTCGTGATACTGCCGGTTTGAGAATATGATGATATTTTGAAAACATCTATACTTAGGCTTAAAAACAATCCGGTAAAGTATGAAAACCTAAAACACCACCCAAACATCCCCATGAGAGGAACGAATACCTCGTAGGGGACTAATATAACACGCAGGAACTGACCGCGTGGTCATGGGAACCCCGATTTTAGAATATGAAAATAATTAAAAAATATCTAGACTTAGGCCTAAAAACATGCCATTAGATAGGGAAAAACAAAACACCACCCAAACAACCCCATCATAGGTGCGAGCACCTCGCACAAGACCAATGAAATTGTTAAGACTGACTGCTTGGTCACAGAATCTTGGTTTGAGAACATGCTGATAATTTGAAAATATCTAAACTTGGGCTTAAAAACATGTCATTAGGGGGAGAAATCCCAAAACAACCCTCACATGGACCCCGTGAGTTGCACGAACAACTCGCACAAGACAAATGAAACTCGTAGGAACTGACCTTGTGGTCACGAGGCCCCGAGATCAGAGAATTTGATGATAATTTTAAAATATCTACACTCAAGATTAAAAAAGTGCCATTACAAGATGAAAACCCAAAACACCCCCTAAACGACCCTGTGAGAGGCGTGAACGCCTCCCACGGGACAAATCAAACACGCAAGAACTGATCGTGTGGTCACGATACACCCGATTTGAGAATATAATGATAATTCAAAAATATATAGAATTAGGCTTAAAAACATTCCATTAGAGGGAAAAACTTGAAACACCCCCCAAACGACCCCGTGAGAGGTGCGAACACCCGCACACGGGACCAATGTCACTCTCACGAACTCATTGCATGGTCACATGACTCCAGGTTTGAGAATATGATGATAAATTGAAACTACTTACACATAGGCTTAAAAATATGCCATTATAAGGAAAGAACCGAAAACAACCCCCAAACAGACTCCGTGAGTGGCACGAACACCTAACATGGTATCAATGTAACTGGCGAGAACTGACTGCATGGTCACGAAACCCGAGACTAAGAATATGACGATAATTTGAGTATACTCTGACATAAGCTTAAGAACATGGTGTTAAAGGGAGAAAATCAAAGCCCTCCCATAAACGGCCCTGTGAGTGGTGCGAATGCCTCACACGAGACTAATTTTACTCACGGGTACAGATCTGATGGTCACAGGACTACCAGTTTGAGAATATGATGATAATTTCAAAATATCTACACTTAGGCTAAAAAACTAGCCACTAGAGGGAGAAGACCAAAAACACCCCCCATATGGTCCCGTTAGAGGTGCGAACACCTTGCACGAGACCAATATAACCCACAGGAACTGATGTTGTGGTCACGGGACACCCAATTTGAGAATATGATGATAATTTTAAAATATCTACACTTACGAATAAAAACATGTCATTAGAGGGAGAAACCCAAAACACCCCCCAAACGGCCCAGTGAGAGGCGCAAACACATTGCACGGGACCAATGCAACTTGCCGGTACTGACCGCGTGGTCACGGGACCCCCAATTTTAGAATATGATATTAATTTTAAAATATCTGCACTTAGTCTTAAAAACATTCCGTTAGAGTGGGAAAACAAAAAAATACCACCTAAACGGCCCCATGAGAGGCACGAACACCTCGCACGGGACCAATGTAACTCATAGTAATTGACCTCGTGGTCATGAGACTCCTGGTTTGAGAACATGGTGACAATTTTAAAATATTCCACTTAGGATTAAAAACATGTCGTTAAAGGATGAAAACCCAAAACACTCCCTAAACGGCCCTGTGAGAGGCGCGAACACCTCGTACGAGACCAATAGAATCCGCAGTAACCGATCGCGTGGTTACGGGACCCCCAATTTGAGAATATGATGATAATTCAAAATTTTCTAGCATAGGCTAAAAGCCTGCGGTTAGAGGGAGAGAATCAAAATGGACTCCGTGAGTGGCACGAACACCTCTCACGGGGCCAGTGTAACTCGCGAGAACGGACCGCGTGGTCATGAAACCCCCAATCTGAAATTATGATGATCATATGGAAATACTTGATCTCAAGGTTTAAAACATGCCATTAGAAGGAGAAAACCCATACCAAAACGGACCCGTGAGAGGTGCTAATGCCTTGAATGGGACCAATGTTACTCATAGGAACTGATCGGATGGTCACAGGACTCCCGATTTGAGAATATGATGGTAGTTTGATAATATCAGCACTTTGGAATAAAAACATGCCATTAGAGGGTGAAAGCCAAAAACACCCCTTAAACGGCCCCGTGAGAGGTGCGAACACCTCGTACGGGACTAATGTAACTCACTCGAACTAACCATATGATCACGGGTCTCCCTATTTGAGAATGTGATGATCATTTGAAAATATTTACAGTTAGGATTAATAACATGACGTTAGAGGGAGAAAACCCAAATCATAGTGCAAATGGACTCGTATGAAGCATGAAAACCTCACATGGGACAAATGTGACTCGGAGGATGTGAACGCATCATCATGGGACACCCTATTTGAGAATATGATGACAATTTAAAAACGTCTTCACTTAGTCTTAAAAACATCTTGTTAGAAGGAAAAAAACCAAAACACCCCCCAAATGGCCCGGTGAGAGGTGCGAATGCCTCGCATGGGACCAATGTAACTCGTAGGAACTGATTGGATCCTCACGAGAATCCTAGTTTGAGAATGTGATGATAATTTGAAAATATATAGACTTAGACCTAAAAAATGTCGTAGAGGGCGAAAACCAAAAAAACCCCTAATTGACTCCTTGAGAGGCGCCAACACCTCACACGAGAATAATGTAACTTGCTGGAAGTGACCGCGTGGTCACGAGACCCCCAATTTGAGAATATGATGATAATTTTAATATATCTACACTTAGGCTTAGAAACATACCATTACAGTTGGAAAACCAAAGACGCCACCTAAACGTCCCTATGAGAGGCACAAACACCTCGCATGGCACAATTGTAACTCGCATGAATTGATCGCGTGGTCGCGATACACCCGGTTTGAGAATTTGATGATAATTTCAAAACATTTATATATAGGCTGAAAAATAAGACATTAAACGATGAAAACCCAAAACACCATCAAACATCCCCGTGAGAGGCACAAACACCTCGCACTGGACCAATATAACACTTAGGAACTGAACGCGTTATCACGGGACCCCCCATTTGAGAATATGATGATAATTACAAAATATTTAGATGTAGGCAGAAAAAGATGGCGTTGGAGGGGGAAAAACAAAACATCACCCAAACAACCCCATGAGAGGTTCGAACACCTCGCACAAGACCAATGAAAGTTGTTAAAACTGAGTGCTTGGTCACAGACTCTCGGTTTGAGAACATGAATATAATTTAAAATATCTGGACTTAGGCTTAAAAACATGTCGTTAGAGGGAGAAATACCAAAACAACCCTCACAAGGACTCCATGAGTTGCATGAACAACTCGCACAGGACGAATGTAACTCGTAGGTCACAAGGTCCCCCAACTGAGAATATGATATTAATTTAAAAATATCTACACTTAGGGTTAAAAATACACCGTTAGAGGATAAAAACCAAAAGTATCCCCCAAACGGCCCCCTTGAGAGGGGTGAACACCTCACACAAGACCAGTCGAACACGCAAGAACTGATCCGATGGTCACGATACTCCCAGTTTGAGAATATGATGATAATTTGAAAACATTTATACTTTGTCTTAAAAACAAGATGTTAGAGTATGAAAACCCAAAACACCACCCAAATGTCCTCGTAAGAGGCACGAACACCTCGCACGAGACCAATGTAACACGCAGGAACTGATCGCGTGGTCACGGGTTCCCCAATTTGAGAATATGATGATAATTAAAAAATATCAAAACTTAGGCTTAAAAACATGCCGTTATAGGGGGAAAATAAAACATGACCCAAATAACCCCATGGTAGGTGCGAACACCTCGCACGGGATCAATGAAATTTGGTAAAACTGATCGCTTGGTCAAATACTCTTTGTTTGAGAACATGACGATAATTTGAAAATATCTAGTCTTAGGCTTTAAAACACGTCATTAGAGGGAGAAATCCTAAAATAGCCCTCGCACGGTCCCCGTGAGTTGCACGAACAACTCGCACTGGAAGAATATAACTCGTAGGAACTGACTGTGTGGTCACGAGGCCCCTAATGTGAGAATATGTTGATAATTTGAAAGTATTAGCACTTAAGATGAAAAATATGCCATTAGATTATGAAAACCAACAACACCCCCTAAACGGCCCCGTGAGTGGCATGAACACCTCGCACGGGACAAATCGAACACACAAGAACAGATCATGTGGTCACGAGACACCCGGTTTGAGAATATAGAGATAATTCAAAAAATATCTTGACTTAGGCTTAAAAACATGCCATTAGAGGGAGAAACTCAAAACACCGCCCAAACGACCCTGTGAGAGGTGCGAACTCCCCTACACGGAACCAATGTCACTCGTACAAACTGACTGCATGGTCACAAAACTCTTGGTTTGAGAATATGACGATAAATTGAAACTATTTCCACTTAGCCTTGAAAATATGCCATTAGAGGGAGAGAACTGAAAACAACCACCAAACAGACTCGGTGAGTGGCACGAACACCTAGCATGGTACCAATGTAACTCACAAGAACAGACTGCATGGTCATGAACCCCCAGTCTGAGAATATGATGATAATTTGAGAATACTCAGATATAAGCTTAAAAATAAGCCGTTAGAGGGCGAAAATCCAAGTCCTCCCCCAAACGGCCATGTGAGAGGTGCGAACACCTCGCACGGGACTAATGTTACTCACAGGAACAGATCTGTAGTCACGGGACTCTCGGTTTGAGAATATGATGATCATTTGAAAATATCTACACTTAGGCTAAAAAAATATCCATTAGAAAACTAAAAATACCCACCAAACAGTCCGGTGAAAGGTGCGAACACATTGAACGAGACCAATATAACTCACAAAAACTGACTTTGTAGTCAGGGGACACCCTATTTGAGAATATGATGATAATTTTGAAATATCTACACTTGCGAATAAAAACATTTCGTTAGAGGGAGAAACACAAAACACCCCCCAAACGGCCCCGAGAGAGGCGCAAACACCTCGCACCGGACTACTGTAACTTGCAGGTACTGACCGCGTGATCGCGGGACACCCAAGTTTAGAATATGATAATAATTTTAAAATATCTACACTTGGTCTTAGAAACATGTCGTTAAAGTGAGAAAACCAAAAACACCACCTAAACGGCCCCGTAAGAGGCACAAACACCTCTCACGGGGCCAATGTAACTCACATGAATTGACTACGTGGGCACGAGACTCCTTGTTTGAGAACAGGATGATAATTTTAAAATATTACACTTAGGATTAAAAACAAGTTTTTAAAGGATGAAAACCCAAAACACCCCCCAAACGGCAATCCTTGTGAGAGGCGCGAACACCTCGTATGGGACTAATAGAAACCGAAGGAATCGATCGCGTGGTTATGGGACCCCTAATTTGAGAATATGATGATAATTCAAAAATTTCTAGACTAAGGATAAAAGCCTACGGTTAAAGGGAGAAAACCCAAACGGACTACGTAAATGGCATGAACACCTCGCATGGGGCCAGTGTAACTCGCGGGAATGGACCGCATGGTCACGAGGACCCCAGTCTGAAATTATGATGACCATTTGGAAATACTTGATCTTAAGGTTAAAAACATGCCATTAGAAGGAGAAAACCCAAAACACCACACAAACGGACTCGTGAGAGGTGCTAACGCCTCGTACGGGACCAATGTTACTCATAGTAACTGATCGAATAGTCACATGACTCCTGATTTGAGAATATGATGGTAGTTTGATAATATCTACAATTTGTCATAAAACATGCCATTAGAGGGTGAAAACCAAAAATACCCCCTAAACGGCCCCGTGAGGGGTGCTAACACCTCGCACGGGACCAATGTAACTCGCTGGAACTAACCACATGGTCATGGGTCTCCCTATTTGAGAATATGATGATCATTTGAAAATATCTACAGTTAGGATTAATAACATGCCATTAAAGGGAGAAAAGCTAAATAACCGTGCAAATGGCCCCGTAAGTAGCACAACACCTCACTTGGGACAAATGTGACTCGGAGGATGTGACCGCATCATCACGGGACACCCTATTTGAGAATATGATGACAATTTAAAAACATCTTGACTTAGTGTTAAAAACATCTTGTTAGAAGGAAAAAAACCAAAACACCCACCAAATGGCCCGGTGAGAGGTGTGAATGCCTCGCACGGGACCAATGTATTTCATAGGAACTGACTGGATCCTCACGAGAATCCTAGTTTGAGAATGTGATGATAATTTGAAAATATATAGACTTGGACCTAAAAAATGTCGTTAGAGGGCGAAAACCAAAAACACCCCTAATTGACTCCTTGAGAGGCGTCAACACCTCACACGAGAATAATGTAACTTGCTGGAAGTGACCGCGTGGTCACGGACCCCCAATTTGAGAATATGACGATAATTTTAATATATCTACACTTAGGCATAAAAACATACCGTTAGAGTTCGAAAACCAAAGACACCACCTAAACGTCACTGTGAGAGGCACGAACACCTCGTATGGGACCAATGTAACTCGAACGAACTGACCGCGTGGTCACGATACACTCGATTTGAGAATTTGATGATAATTTGAAAACATATATACTTACGCTTAAAAACAAGACGTTAAAGGATGAAAACTCAAAACACCACCAAGCATCCCCGTGAGAGGCACGAACACCTCGTATGGGACCAATATAACACTTAGAAACTGAACGCGTTATCAGGAGACCCCCCATTTGAGAATATGACGATAAGTCCAAAATATATAGACGTGGGCTTAAAAAGATGGCATTGGAGGGGGAAAAACAAAACACCACCCAAACAACCACATGAGAGGTACGAACACCTTTCATAAGACCAACGAAAGTTGCTAAAATTGAGTGCTTGGTCACAGACTCTCAGTTTGAGAACACGAAGATAATTTAAAATATCTAGACTTAGGCTTAAAAACATGCCGTTATAGGGAGAAATTCCAAAACAACCTTCACATGGATTCCATGAGTTGCATGAACAACTCGCACGGAATGAATGTAACTTGCAGGTCACAAGGTCCCCTGTATGAGAATATGATGATAATTTAAAAATATCTACACTTAGGATTAAAAATACACCATTAGAGGATGAAAACCAAAAACACCCCCCAAACAGCCTCGTGAGAGGGGTGAACACCTCGCACGGGACCAGTCGAACACACAAGAACTGATCAGATGGTCACGATACTCCCAGTTTGAGAATATGATGATAATTTGAAAACATCTATACTTTATCTTAAAAACAAGTTGTTAGAGGATGAAAACCCGAAACACCCCCCAAACATCTCCGTTAGAGGCACGAACACCTCGCACGAGGACAATGTAACACGCTGGAACTGACCGCGTGGATACAGGTTCCCCGATTTGAGAATGTGATGATAATTCAAAAATATCTAGACTTAGAATAAAAACATGCCCTTAGAGGGGGGAAAAAAACATGACTAAACAACCCCATAAGAGGTGAGAACACCTCGCACAGGATCAATGAAATTTGTTAAAACTGATCGCTTGGTCAAATACTCTCGGTTTGAGAACATGATGATAATTTGAAAACATCTAGACTTAGTCTTAAAAACATGTCATTAGAGGGAGAAATCCTAAAACAACCCTCGTACGGACCCCGTGACTTGCACGAACAACTCGCACTGGACGAATATAACTCGTAGGAACTGACGGTGTGGTCACGAGGCCCCCGATCTGAGAATACGATGATAATTTGAAAATATATATACTTAAGATTAAAAATATGCCGTTAGAGTATGAAAACCAATAACACCCCCTAAACGGCCCCGTGAGTGGCGTGAACACCTCACACGGTAAAAATCAAACACGCAAGAACTATTCATGTGGTCACGAGGCACCCGATTTGAGAATATAGAGGTAATTCAAAAATATCATAACTTAGGCTTAAAAACATGACATTAGAGGGAGAAACTCAAAACACCCCCCAAACGACCCCATGAGAGGAGCGAACACCCCCACATGGGACCAATGTCACTCGTACGAACTGACTGCGTGGTCACAAGACTCCAGGTTTGAGAATATGACGTTAAATTGAAACTATTTAAACTTAGGCTTAAAAATATACCATTAGAGGAAGAGAACCGAAAACAACCCCCAAGCAGACTCCGTGAGTGGCACAAACACCTAGCATTTTACCAATGTAACTCGCGAGAACTGACTGCATGGTCACGAGACCCCGAGTTTGAGAATATGACGATAATTTGAAAATATTACTTTCTATTAAATACATGTCGTTAGAGGATGAAAACCCAAAACACCCCCCAAACGACCCTGTGAGATGTGCGAACACCACGCACGGGACCAATATAATCCGCATCAACCGAACGCTTGGTTACGGGACCCCTGATTTGAGAATATGATGATAATTCAAAAATTTCTTGACTAAGGCTAAAAGCTCTTTGTTAGAGGGAGAAAACCCAAATAACCCCCAAATGAACTCCGTGAGTGGCACGAACACCTCGCACGGGACCAATGTAACTCGCGGGAACGGATCGCGTGGTCACGAGATCACCAATATAAAATTATGATGATCATTTGGAAATACTTAATCTTATGTTTAAAAACATGCCATTAGAGGGAAAAAACCCAAAACACCACCCAAACAGACTCGTGAGAGGCGCTAACGCCTCGTACGGGACCAATGTTACTCATAGGAACTGATCGGATGGTCAGAGGACTCCCGATTTGAGAATATGATGGTAGTTTAATACTATCTACACTTATGCATAAAAACATGCCTTTAGAAGGCTAAAACCAAAACACCCCTTAAACGTCCCCTCGAGAGGTGCAAATACCTCGCATGGGACCAATGTAACTCGCTTGAACTAATCGCATGGTCATGGGTCTCCTTGTTTGAGCATATGATGATCATTTGAAAATATCTACTTATGATTGTTAACATGCTGTTAGAGGGAAAAAAAACCCAAATCACCATGCAAACAACCCCATAATAAGCACGAAGACCTAACATGCGACAAATGTGACTCAGAGGATGTGACCGCGTCATCACGGGACACCCTGTTCGAGAATATGATGAAAATTTAGAAATATCTAGACTTAGTCTTAAAAACATGTCGTTAGAAGGAAAAAATGCAAAACACCCCACAAATGGCCCCGTGAGAGGTGCAAATGCCTCGCATGGGACCAATGTAACTCGCAGGAACTGATTGGATGGTCATGGGACTCCCAGTTTGAGAATATGATGATAATTTGAAGATATCTACACTTAGACATAAAAACATGATGTTAGTGGGCAAAAATCCAAAAAAAACCCAATCGACCCCGTGAGAGGTGCCAACACCTCGAACGGGAATAATGTAACTCGATGGAACTGATCGCGTGGTCACGGGACCCCCAATTTAAGAATATGAGTATAATTTAAATATATCCACACTTAGTCTTAGAAACATACCGTTAGAGTCTAAAAACCAAAGGCACCACCTAAACGGCCTCGTGAGAGGCACGAACACCTCGCACGGGATCAATGTAACTCACATGAATTGATCGTGTGGTCGCAATACTTCGGGTTTCAGAATATGATGATAATTTGAAAACATCTATACTTAGGCTTAAAAATGAGCCGTTAAAGAATGAAAACCCAAAAAACCACCCAAATATCCTTGTGAGAGGCACGAACACCTCGCACAGGACCAATATAACATGCAGGAATTGACCGCGGGGTCACGGGACACCCGACTTGAGAATATGACGATAATTCAAAAATATCTAGACTTAAGCTTAAAAATATGATGTTAGAGGCGGAAAAACAAAACACCACCAAAACAACCCAATGAGAGACGCGAACACCTCACACAAGACAAATAATAATTGTTAAAACTGACTTCTTGGTCATAGACTCTCAATTTGAGAAATTGACAAAAATTTGAAATACCTAGACTTAGGTTTAAAAATATACCGTTAGTGGGAGAAATCACAAAACAACCCTCACATGAACTCCGTGAGTTGCTCAAACAACTCGTACAGGAAGAATGTAACTCACAGGTACTAACCGCATGGTCACGAGGCCCCCGATCTGAGAATATGATCATGATTTAAAAATTTCTACACTTAACATTAAAAATATGCCATTAGAGGATGAAAACCCAAAACACCCCCCAAATGGCCTCGGGCGAGGCGTGAACACATCATACGGGACCAATCGAACACGCAAGAACTAATCGTGGGGTCATGGGACACTCGATTTGAGAAAATGATTATAATTAAAAAATATATAGACTTAGGCCTAAAAACATGCCATTAAAGGGGCAAACCCAAAACACCTCCCAAATGACCCCGTGAGGGGTGCAAACACTCCCACAGGGACCAATGTAACTTGCAGGTACTGACTGCATGGTCACAAGACTCCAGGTTTGAGAATATGACGATAAATTGAAACTATTTACACTTAGGCTTAAAAATATGTCGTTAGACGGAGAGAACCGAAAACAACCCCCAAACAGACTCCGTGAGTGGCACGAACACCTAGCATGGTACCAATGTAACTCACGAGAACTGGATACATGGTCACGAGACCCCCAGTCCGAGAATATGATGATAATTTGAGAATATGCATACATAAGCTTAAAAATAAGCCTTTAAAGGGAGAAAATTCAAGCCCTTACCCGAAATGGCCCTGTGAGAGGTGCGAAGGCCTCGTACAGGACCAATGTTACTCACGGGAACATATCGGATGGTCACGAGACTCTCAATTTTAGAATATGATGATAATTTGAAAATATCTACACTTAGGCTAAAAAACATGTCATTAGAGGGAGAAAGCCAAAAACACCCCCAAATGGTCATTTGACAAGTGCAAACACCTCGCAGGAGACCAATGTAACTCATAGGAACTGGGGTTATTGTCACGTGACACCTGATTTGAGAATATGATGAAAATTTGAAAATATCTACACTAAGGAATAAAAACTTGTCACTAGAGGGAAAAAACCCAAAGCACCCCTACAAACGGACCCGTGAGAGGTTCTAACGCCTCGCACGGGACCAATGTTACTCCTAAGAACTGAATGAATGGTCACAGGAATCTCGATTTAAGAATATGATGGTAGTTTGATAATATCTACAATGAGGCTTAAAAACATGCCATTAGAGGGTGAAAACCACAAACACCCCCTAAACGACCCCGTGAAATATGTGAACACCTCGCACTGGACCCATGTAACTCGCTGGAGATGATCGCGTGGTCACGGGTCTTCCTATTTGAGAATATGATGATCATTTGAAAATATATACACTTAGGATTAATAACATGTGGTTAGATGGTGAAACCCCAAATCACATTACAAACGGCCCTTGAGAAGCACGAACACCTCATGCGGGACCAATGTGACTCGGAGGATGTGATCGCGTCATCAAAGACCCCGTGTTTGAGAATATGATGGAAATTTTAAAATATCTCAACTTAGTCTTTAAAACATGCCGTTAGAGAGAAAAACCTCAAACCCCCCACCCCCACCCCCCAAACGGCCCCGTGAGAGGTGTGAACGCCTCGCACGGGACCAATGTAACTCGCAAGAACTAACTGGATGGTCATGGGACTCCCAGTTTAAGAATATGATGATAATTTGAAAATATCTACACTTAAACCTAAAACATGTCGTTAGAGGCCGAAAACCCAAAACACTCCCCAATCGACCCCTTGAGTCGTGCTAACACCTCGTAGGGGAATAGTGTAACTCGGTGGAACTGATCGCGTGGTCATGGGACCCCCAATTTGAGACTATGATGATGATTTAAATATATCTATACTTAGGCTTAGAAATATACCATTAGAGTTCAAAAACCAAAGACACCACCTAAACGGCCTCGTGAGAGGCACGACCACCTCGCACGGGACCAATGTAACACGCATGAATTGATTGGGTGGTCGCGATAATCCCGGTTTGAGAATATGATGATAATTTGAAAACATATATACTTAGGCTTAAAAACAACCCGTTAAAGGATGAAAACCCAAAACACCACCCAAAAATTCAATGAGAGGCACGAACACCTCGCAGGGGACCAATATAACATGCAGGAACTGACCGCGTGGTCACGGGAACCCCGATTTGAGAATATGAAAATAATTAAAAAATATATGACTTAGGCCTAAAAACATGCCATTAGATAGGGAAAAACAAAACACCGCCCAAACAACCCCATCAGAGGTGCGAGCACCTCGAACAAGACCAATGAAAATTGTTAAGACTGACTGCTTCGTCACAGAATCTTTGTTTGAGATCATGCAGATAATTTGAATATTTTTAGACTTGGGCTTAAAAACATGTCGTTAGTTAGAGAAGTCCCAAAATAACCTTCACACGGTCCCCGTGAGTTGCACGAATAACTCGCATAGGACGAATGTAACTCGTATGTACTAACTGCGTGGTCATGAGGCCCCCGATCTGATAATATTGTGATGATTTGAAAATATCTACACTTAAGATTAAAAATATGCCGTTAGAGAATGAAAACCCAAAACATCCCCCAAATGACCCCGGGAGAGGCGTGAACACCTCGCACGGGACGAATCAAACACGCAAGAACCCTATTTGAGAAAATGATTATAATTCAAAAATATCTAGACTTAGGCCTAAAAACATGCCATTAGAGGGGCAAACCCGAAAGACCCCCCAAACGACCCCATGAGAGGTGCGAACACCCCCACATGGGACCAATGTAACTCGTAGGTACTGACTGCATGGTCACAAGACTCCAGGTTTGAGAATATGACGATTAATTGAAACTATTTACACTTAGTCTTAAAAATATGCCATTAGAGGAAGATAATCGAAAACAACCTCCAAACAGACTCCGTGAGTGGCACAAACACCTAGCATGGTACCAATGTAACTCACGAGAACTGACTGCATGGTCACGAGACCCACACTTTGAGAATATGATGATAATTTGAGAATATGCATACATAAGCTTAAAAATATGCCTTTAAAGGGCGAAAATTCAAGCCCTCTCCCGAAACGGCCCTGTGAGAGGTGTGAACGCCTCGCATAGGACTAATGTTACTCACAGGAACAGATCGGATGGTCACAAGACTCTAGATTTTAGAATATGATGATTATATGAAAATATCTACACTTAGGCTAAAAAACTGGCCATTAGAGGGAGAAAACAAAAAACACCTCCCAAATGGTGCTGCGACAGGTGCAAACACCTCGCACGAGACCAATGTAACTCCCAAGAACTGAGGGTGTTGTCACGGGACACCCGATTTGAGAATATGACTATAATTTGAAAATATCTACACGAAGGAATAAAAACATGTCGTTAGAGGGTGAAAACCCAAAGCACCCCCAAAAACAGACCCGTGAGAGGTTCTAACGCATCGCACGTGATCAATGTTACTCCTAAGAACTGAACAAACGGTCACAGGAATCCCAATTTAAGAATATGATGGCAGTTTGATAATATCTACACTTAGGCTTAAAAACATGCCATTAGAGGGTGAAAACCAAAAACACCCCCTAAACGGCCCCGTGAAAGATGTGAACACCTCGCACGGAACCAATGTGACTTGTTGGAGCTGACTGCATGGTCATGGGTCTCCCTGTTTGAGAATATGATGATCATTTGAAAATATTTACAGTTAGGATTAATAACATGTCGTTGGATGGTGAAACCCCAAATCACACTACATACGGCCCTTGAGAAGCACGAACACCTCATACGGGACCAATGTGACTCGGAGGATGTGACTGTGTCATCAGGGACTCCCTATTTGAGAATATGATGGCAATTTGAAAATATCTAAACTTAGTCTTTAAAACATGCCGTTAGAGGGAAAAACCTCAAACCCCCCATCCTCACCCCCCAAACGGCCCCGTGGGAGGTTTGAACGCCTCGCACGGGACCAATGTAACTCGTAAAAATTGACTGGTTGGTCATGGGACTCCCAGTTTAAGAATATAGTGATAATTTGAAAATATCTACACTTAAGCCTAAAAACATGTCGTTAGAGGTCGAAAACCCTAAACACCCCCCAATCGACCCCGTGAGTGGCGCCAACACCTCGTAGGGGATTAGTGTAACTCGGTGGAATTGGTCGCGTGGTCATGGGACCCCCAATTTGAGAATATGATGACAATTTTAATATATATATATATATATATATATATATATATATATATATATATATATATATATATATATATATATATAATTAGGCTTAAAAACATACCATTAGAGTTCTAAAACAAAAGACACCACCTAAACGGCCACGTGAGAGGCACGACCACCTTGCACGGGACCAATGTAACATGCATTAATTGATCGCGTGGTCGTGATACTCCCGGTTTGAGAATATGATGATAATTTGAAAACATCTATACTTAGGCTTAAAAACAATCCGGTAAAGTATGAAAACCTAAAACACCACCCAAACATCCCCATGAGAGGCACGAATACCTCGCAGGGGACTAATATAACACGCAGGAACTGACCGCGTGGTCACGGGAACCCCGATTTTAGAATATGAAAATAATTAAAAAATATCTAGACTTAGGCCTAAAAACATGCCATTTGATAGGGAAAAACAAAACACCACCCAAACAACCCCATCATAGGTGCGAGCACCTCGCACAAGACCAATGAAATTGTTAAGACTGACTGCTTGGTCACAGAATCTTGGTTTGAGAACATGCTGATAATTTGAAAATATCTAAACTTGGGCTTAAAAACATGTCGTTAGGGGGAGAAATCCCAAAACAACCCTCACATGGACCCCCTGAGTTGCACGAACAACTCGCACAAGATGAATGAAACTCGTAGGAACTGACCTTGTAGTCACGAGGCCCCGAGATCAGAGAATACGATGATAATTTTAACATATCTACAATCAAGATTAAAAAAGTGCCATTACAAGATGAAAACCAAAAACACCCCCTAAACGGCCCCGTGAGAGGCATGAACGCCTCCCACGGGACAAATCGAACACGCAAGAACTGATCGTGTGGTCACGATACACCCGATTTGAGAATATAATGATAATTAAAAAATATCTAGAATTAGTCTTAAAAACATGCCATTAGAGGGAAAAACATGAAACACCCCCCAAACGACCCCGTGAGAGGTGCGAACACCCGCACACGGGACCAATGTCACTCTCACGAACTGATTGCATGGTCACATGACTCCAGGTTTGAGAATATGATGATAAATTGAAACTAATTACACATAGGCTTAAAAATATGCCATTATAGGGAAAGAACCGAAAACAACCCCCAAACAGACTCCGTGAGTGGCACGAACACCTAACATGGTACCAATGTAATTGGCGAGAACTGACTGCATGGTCACGAGACCCCAGTCTAAGAATATGACGATAATTTGAGTATACTCTGACATAAGTTTAAGAACATGTTGTTAAAGGGAGAAAATCAAAGCCCTCCCCTAAACGGCCCTATGAGTGGTGCGAATGCCTCACATGAGAGTAATTTTACTCACGGGTACAGATCTGATGGTCACAGGACTACCAGTTTGAGAATATGATGATAATTTGAAAATATCTACACTTAGGCTAAAAAACTAGCCACTAGAGGGAGAAAACCAAAAACACCCCCCATATGGTCCCGTTAGAGGTGCGAACACCTTGCACGAGACCAATATAACCCACAGGAACTGACGTTGTGGTCACAGGACACCCAATTTGAGAATATGATGATAATTTTAAAATATCTACACTTACGAATAAAAACATGTCATTAGAGGGAGAAACCCAAAACACCCCCAAACGGCCCAGTGAGAGGCGCAAACACATTGCACGGGACCAATGCAACTTGCTGGTACTGACCGCGTGGTCACGGGACCCCCAATTTCAGAATATGATATTAATTTTAAAATATCTACACTTAGTCTTAAAAACATTCCGTTAGAGTGCGAAAACAAAAAAATACCACCTAAACGGCCCCATGAGAGGCACGAACACCTCGCACGGGACCAATGTAATTCATAGTAATTGACCTCGTGGTCACGAGACTCCTCATTTGAGAACATGGTGAGAATTTTAAGATATTCCACTTAGGATTAAAAACATGTCGTTAAAGGATGAAAACCCAAAACACCCCCTAAACGGCCCTGTGAGAGGCGTGAACACCTCGTACGAGACCAATAGAATCCGCAGTAACCGATCGCGTGGTTACGGGACCCCCAATTTGAGAATATGATGATAATTCAAAATTTTCTAGCATAGGCTAAAAGCCTGCGGTTAGAGGGAGAGAATCAAAATGGACTCCATGAGTGGCACGAACACCTCGCACGGGGCCAGTGTAACTTGCGAGAACGGACCGCGTGGTCATGAGATCCCCAATCTGAAATTATGATGATCATATGGAAATACTTGATCTCAAGGTTTAAAACATGCCATTAGAAGGAGAAAACCCATACCAAAACGGACCCGTGAGAGGTGCTAATGCCTTGCATGGGACCAATGTTACTCATAGGAACTGATCGGATGGTCACGGGACTCCCGATTTGAGAATATGATGGTAGTTTGATAATATCTGCACTTTGGAATAAAAACATGCCATTAGAGGGTGAAAGCCAAAAACACCCCTTAAACGGCCCCATGAGAGGCGCGAACACCTCGTACGGGACTAATGTAACTCGCTGGAACTAACCATATGATCACGGGTCTCCCTATTTGAGAATGTGATGATCATTTGAAAATATTTACACTTAGGATTAATAACATGACGTTAGAGGGAGAAAACCCAAATCATCGTGCAAATGGACCCGTATGAAGCATGAAAACCTCACATGGGACAAATGTGACTCGGAGGATGTGATCACATCATCACGGGACACCCTATTTGAGAATATGATGACAATTTAAAAACGTCTTGACTTAGTCTTAAAATCATCTTGTTAGGAGGAAAAAAACCAAAACACCCCCCAAATGGCCCGGTGAGAGGTGCGAATGCCTCGCACGGGACCAATGTAACTCGTAGGAACTGACTGGATCCTCATGAGAATCCTAGTTTGAGAATGTGATGATAATTTGAAAATATATAGACTTAGACCTAAAAAATGTCGTAGAGGGCGAAAACCAAAAAAACCCCTAATTGACTCCTTGAGAGGCGCCAACACCTCACACGAGAATAATGTAACTTGCGGGAAGTGACCGCGTGGTCACGGGACCCCCAATTTGAGAATATGATGATAATTTTAATATATCTACACTTAGGCTTAGAAACATACCATTAGAGTTGGAAAACCAAAGACACCACCTAAACGTCCCTATGAGAGGCACAAACACTTCGCATGGCACAATTGTAACCTCGCATGAATTGATCGCGTGGTCGCGATACACCCGGTTTGAGAATTTGATGATAATTTCAAAACATTTATATATAGGCTGAAAAACAAGACATTAAACGATGAAAACCCAAAACACCATCAAACATCCCCGTGAGAGGCACAAACACCTCGCACTGGACCAATATAACACTTAGGAACTGAACGCGTTATCACGGGACCCCCGTTTGAGAATATGATGATAATTACAAAATATTTAGATGTAGGCTGAAAAAGATGGCATTAGAGGGGGAAAAACAAAACATCACCCAAACAACCCCATGAGAGGTTCGAACACCTCGCACAAGACCAATGAAAGTTGTTAAAACTGAGTGCTTGGTCACAGACTCTCGGTTTGAGAACATGAATATAATTTAAAATATCTGGACTTAGGCTTAAAAACATGTCGTTAGAGGGGGAAATACCAAAACAACCCTCACAAGGACTCCATGAGTTGCATGAACAACTCGCACAGGACGAATGTAACTCGTAGGTCACAAGGTCCCCCAACTGAGAATATGATAATAATTTAAAAATATCTACACTTAGGGTTAAAAATACACCGTTAGAGGAAGAAAACCAAAAGCATCCCCCAAATGGCCCCCTTGAGATGGGTGAACACCTCACACAAGACCAGTGGAACACGCAAGAACTGATCCGATGGTCACGATACACCCAGTTTGAGAATATGATGATAATTTGAAAACATTTATACTTTGTCTTAAAAACAAGATGTTAGAGGATGAAAACCCAAAACACCACCCAAACGTCCTCGTAAGAGGCACGAACACCTCGCACGAGACCAATGTAACACGCAGGAACTGATCGCGTGGTCACGGGTTCCCCAATTTGAGAATATGATGATAATTAAAAAATATCAAAACTTAGGCTTAAAAACATGCCGTTATAGGGGGAAAACAAAACATGACCCAAATAACCCCATGGTAGGTGCGAATACCTCGCACGGGATCAATGAAATTTGGTAAAACTGATCGCTTGGTCAAATACTCTCTGTTTGAGAACATGACGATAATTTGAAAATATCTAGGCTTAGGCTTTAAAACACGTCGTTAGAGGGAAAAATCCTAAAACAGCCCTCGCACGGACCCCGTGAGTTGCACGAACAACTCGCACTGGAAGAATATAACTCGTAGGAACTGACTGTGTGGTCACGAGGCCCCTAATGTGAGAATATGATGATAATTTGAAAGTATTAGCACTTAAGATTAAAAATATGCCATTAGATTATGAAAACCAACAACACCCCCTAAACGGCCCGGTGAAAGGTGCGAACACCTTGAACGAGACCAATATAACTCACAAAAACTGACTTTGTGGTCAGGGTACACCCTATTTGAGAATATGATGATAATTTTGAAATATCTACACTTGCGAATAAAAACATGTCGTTAGAGGGAGAAACCCAAAACACCCCCCAAACGGCCCCGAGAGAGGCGCAAACACCTCGCACTGGACTACTGTAACTTGCAGGTACTGACCGCGTGATCGCGGGACACCCAAGTTTAGAATATGATAATAATTTTAAAATATCTACACTTGGTCTTAGAAACATGTCGTTAAAGTGTGAAAACCAAAAACAATACCTAAACGGCCCCGTGAGAGGCACAAACACCTCTCACGGGGCCAATGTAACTCACATGAATTGACTACGTGGGCACGAGACTCCTAGTTTGAGAACATGATGATAATTTTAAAATATTACACTTAGGATTAAAAACAAGTTTTTAAAGGATGAAAACACAAAACACCCCCCAAACGGCAATCCTTGTGAGAGGCGCGAACACCTCGTATGGGACTAATAGAAACCGAAGGAACCGATCGCGTGGTTATGGGACCCCTAATTTGAGAATATGATGATAATTCAAAAATTTCTAGAGTAAGGATAAAAGCCTACGGTTAAAGGGAGAAAACCCAAACAGACTACGTAAATGGCACGAACACCTCGCATGGGGCCAGTGTCACTCGCGGGAATGGACCGCATGGTCACGAGGACCCCAGTCTGAAATTATGATGATCATTTGGAAATACTTGATCTTAAGGTTAAAAACATGCCATTAGAGGGAGAAAACCCAAAACACCACCCAAACGGACTCGTGAGAGGTGCTAACGCCTCGTACGGGACCAATGTTACTCATAGTAACTGATCGGATAGTCACATGACTCCTGATTTGAGAATATGATGGTAGTTTGATAATATCTACATTTTGTCATAAATCATGCCATTAGAGGGTGAAAACCAAAAATACCCCCTAAACGGCCCCGTGAGGGGTGCTAACACCTCGCACGGGACCAATGTAACTCGCTGGAACTAACCACGTGGTCAATGGTCTCCCTATTTGAGAATATGATGATCATTTGAAAATATCTACAGTTAGGATTAATAACATGCCATTAAAGGGAGAAAAGCTAAATCACCGTGCAAATGGCCCCGTAAGTAGCACAACACCTCACATGGGACAAATGTGACTCGGAGGATGTGACCGCATCATCACGGGACACCCTATTTGATAATATGATGACAATTTAAAAACATCTTTACTTAGTCTTAAAAACATCTTGTTAGAAGGAAAAAAACCAAAACACCCCCCAAATGGCCAAGTGAGAGGTGTGAATGCCTCGCACGGGACCAATGTATTTCATAGGAACTGACTGGATCCTCACGAGAATCCTAGTTTGAGAATGTGATGATAATTTGAAAATATATAGACTTAGACCTAAAAAAAGTTGTTAGAGGGCGAAAACCAAAAACACCCCTAATTGACTCCTTGAGAGGCGTCAACACATCACACGAGAATAATGTAACTTGCTGGAAGTGACCGCGTGGTCACGGACCCCCAATTTGAGAATATTACGATAATTTTAATATATCTACACTTAGGCATAAAAACATACCGTTAGAGTTCGAAAACCAAAGACACCACCTAAACGTCCCTGTGAGAGGCACGAACACCTCGTATGGGACCAATGTAACTCGAACGAACTGACCGCGTTGTCACGATACACTCGATTTGAGAATTTGATGATAATTTGAAAACAAATATACTTACGCTTAAAAACAAGACGTTAAAGGATGAAAACTCAAAACACCACCAAGCATCCCCGTGAGAGGCACGAACACCTCGTATGGGACCAATATAACACTTAGAAATTGAACGCGTTATCACGAGACCCCCCATTTGAGAATATGATGATAAGTCCAAAATATTTAGACGTGGGCTTAAAAAGATGGCATTGGAGGGGGAAAAACAAAACACCACCCAAACAACCACATGAGAGGTACGAACACCTTGCACAAAGACCAACGAAAGTTGTTAAAATTGAGTGCTTGGTCACAGACTCTCAGTTTGAGAACACGACGATAATTTAAAATATCTAGACTTAGGCTTAAAAACATGCCGTTATAGGGAGAAATTCGAAAACAACCTTCACATGGATTCCATGAGTTGCATGAACAACTCGCACTGAATGAATGTAACTTGCAGGTCACAAGGTCCCCCGTCTGAGAATATGATGATAATTTAAAAATATCTACACTTAGGATTAAAAATACACCATTAGAGGATGAAAACCAAAAACACCCCCCAAACGGCCTAGTGAGAGGGGTGAACACCTCGCACGGGACCAGTCGAACACACAAGAACTGATCAGATGGTCACGATACTCCCAGTTTGAGAATATGATGATAATTTGAAAAAATCAATACTTTATCTTAAAAACAAGTTGTTAGAGGATGAAAACTCGAAACACCTCCCAAACATCTCCGTTAGAGGCACGAACACCTCACACGAGGCCAATATAACACGCGAGAACTGACCGCGTGGATACAGGTTCCCCGATTTGAGAATGTGATGATAATTCAAAAATATCTGGACTTAGAATAAAAACATGCCCTTAGAGGGGGGAAACAAAACATGACTAAACAACCCCATAAGAGGTGAGAACACCTCGCACAGGATCAATGAAATTTGTTAAAACTGATCACTTGGTCAAATACTCTCGGTTTGAGAACATGATGATAATTTGAAAACATCTAGACTTAGTCTTAAAAACATGTCATTAGAGGGAGAAATCCTAAAACAACCCTCGTACGGACCCCGTGACTTGCACGAAAAACTCGCACTGGACGAATGTAACTCGTAGGAACTGACGGTGTGGTCACGAGGCCCCCGATCTGAGAATACGATGATAATTTGAAATATATATACTTAAGATTAAAAATATGCCGTTAGAGTATGAAAACCAATAACACCCCCTAAACGGCCCCGTGAGTGGCGTGAACACCTCACACGGTAAAAATCAAACACGCAAGAACTATTCATGTGGTCACGAGGCACCCGATTTGAGAATACAGAGGTAATTCAAAAATATCATAACTTAGGCTTAAAAACATGACATTAGAGGGAGAAACTCAAAACACCCACCAAACGACCCCATGAGAGGAGCGAACACCCCCACATGGGACCAATGTCACTCGTACGAACTGACTGCGTGGTCACAAGACTCCAGGTTTGAGAATATGACGTTAAATTGAAACTATTTAAACTTAGGCTTAAAAATATACCATTAGAGGAAGAGAACCGAAAACAACCCCCAAGTAGACTCCGTGAGTGGCACAAACACCTAGCATTTTACCAATGTAACTCGCGAGAACTGACTGCATGGTCACGAGACCCCGAGTTTGAGAATATGACGATAATTTGAGAATACTCAGATATAAGCTTAAAACAAGCCATTAAAGGGAAAAAATACAGGACCTCCCTCAAACGACCATGTGAGAGGTACGAACGCCTCGCACGAGACTAATGTTACTCGCAGGAACAGATGTGATGGTCACGGGACTCTCGGTTTGAGAATATGACGATAATTTGAAAATATCTACACTTAGGCTAAAAAACTTTCCATTAGAGGGATAAAACCAAAAACAACCCCCAAACAGTCATGTGAGAGGTGCGAACAACTTGAACGAGGCCAATATAACTCACAAAAACTAACTTTATGGTCACGGGACACCCGATTTGAGAATATGACGATAATTTGGAAATATCCACACTTGCGAATTAAAACATGTTGTTAGAGGGTGAACACCCAAAATACCCCGTAAACGTCCTTGTGAGAGGCGCAAACACCTCGCACATGACCAATGTAACTTGAAGGTACTAACCACGTGGTCACGGGATCCCTAATCTCAGAATATGATAATAATTTAAAAATATCTGCACTTAGTCTTCGAAACATGCCGCTAGAGTGTGAATACCAAAAACATCACCTAAACAGCCCTGTGAGAGGCACGAACACCTCGCACGGGACCAATGTATCCCACACGAATCGATTGCATGATCATGAGACTCCTGGTTTGAGAATATGATGATAATTTGAAAATATTACTTTCTATTAAATACATGTCGTTAGAGGATGAAAACCCAAAACACCCCCCAAACGACCCTGTGAGAGGTGCGAACACCTCGCACGAGACCAATATAATCCGCAACAACCGAACGCTTGGTTACGGGACCCCTGATTTGAGAATATGATGATAATTCAAAAATTTCTTGACTAAGGCTAAAAGCTCGTTGTTAGAGGGAGAAACCCAAATAACCCCCAAATGAACTCCGTGAGTGGCACGAACACCTCGCATGGGACCAATGTAACTCGCGGGAACGGATCGCGTGGTCACGAGATCACCAATATAAAATTATGATGATCATTTGGAAATACTTGATTTTATGTTTAAAAACATGCCATTAGAGGGAAAAAACCCAAAACACCACCCAAACAGACTCGTGAGAGCCGCTAACGCCTCGCACGGGACCAATGTTACTCATACGAACTGATCGGATGGTCAGAGGACTCCCGATTTGAGAATATGATGGTAGTTTAATACTATCTACACTTATGCATAAAAACATGCCTTTAGAAGGTTAAAACCAAAACACCCCTTAAACGTCCCCTCGAGAGGTGCAAATACCTCGCATGGGACCAATGTAACTCGCTGGAACTAATCGCATGGTCATGGGTCTCCATGTTTGAGCATATGATGATCATTTGAAAATATCTACTTATGATTGTTAACATGTTGTTAGAGGGAAAAAAAACCCAAATGACCATGCAAACAACCCCATAATAAGCACGACGACCTAACATGCGACAAATGTGACTCAGAGGATGTGACCGCGTCATCACGGGACACCCTGTTTGAGAATATGATGACAATTTAGAAATATCTAGACTTAGTCTTAAAAACATGTCGTTAGAAGGAAAAAATGCAAAACACCCCACAAATGGCCCCGTGAGAGGTGCAAATGCCTCGCATGGGACCAATGTAACTCGCAGGAACTGATTGGATGGTCATGGGACTCCCAGTTTGAGAATATGATGATAATTTGAAGATATCTACACTTAGACATAAAAACATGTTGTTAGTGGGCGAAAATCCAAAAAACCCCCAATCGACCCCGTGAGAGGTGCCAACACCGAATAATGTAACTCCATGGAACTGATCGCGTGGTCACGAGACCCCCAATTTGAGAATATGTGTATAATTTAAATATATCTACACTTAGTCTTAGAAACATACCGTTAGAGTCTAAAAACCAAAGGCACCACCTAAATGACCCCGTGAGAGGCACGAACACCTCGCACGAGACCAATGTAACTCGTATGAACTGATCGCATGGTCACGTTACTCCCGATTTGAGAATATGATGAAAATTTGAAAAAATTTATACTTGGGCTTAAAAACAAGCCGTTAAAGGATGAAAACCCAAAACACCACCAAACATCCCCATGAGAGGCACGAACACCTCCCATGGGGCCAATATAACATGCAGGAACTGACTGCATTGTCATGGGACCCCCTATTTGAGAATATGATGATAATTCCAAAATATATAGACATAGGCTTAAAAATATGGCATTACATGGGGGGAAAACAAAACACCACCCAAACAACCCCATGAGAGGTGCGAACACCTCGCACAAGACCAATGAAAGTTTTTAAAACTGAGTGCTTGGTCACAGACTCTCAGTTTGAGAACATGACGATAATTTGAAAATATCTAGACTTAGGCTTAACAACATGTCGTTAGAGGGAGAAATCTCAAAACAACCCTCACACGGACTCCGTGAGTTGCACGAACAACTTGCACGGGACGAATATAACTCGCAGGTTACATGGTTCCCCGTCTGAGAATATGATGATACTTTAAAAATATTAATAATTGGGATTAAAAATATGCCATTAGAGTATGAAAATCCAAAACAACCCCTAAACGGGCCCATTTGAGGGGTGAACACCTCGCACGGGACCAGTCGAACACGCCGAAACTGACCGCGTGGTCACGATACTCCCAGTTTGAGGATGAAAACCCAAAACACCACCTAAACATCCCCGTAAGAGCCACAAATAGCTCGTACGAGACCCATGTAACGCACATAAACTATCCATCTGGTCATGGGATCCCCGATTTGAGAATATGACGATAATTTTAAAATATCTAGAGTTAGGCTTAAAATCATGTCTTTAGAGGGGGGAAAACCAAACACGACCCAAACAACCCCATGAGAGGTGAAAAAACCTCGCACGGGATCAATGAAATTTGTTAAAACTAATCACTTGGTCAAAGACTCTCGGTTTGAGAACATGACGATAATTTGAAAATATCTACACTTAGGCTTATAAATATTTCGTTAGAGGGAGAAATCCAAAAATAACCCCCACACGGACTTTGTGAGTTGTACGAACACCTCACACAAGACGAATGTAACTCCCAGGAAATGACTATGTTTTCACGAGGCCCCCGGTCTGAGACTACGATGGTCACAAGGCCCCTGATGAGAGAATATGATGATAATTTCAATTATCTACACTTAGGATTAATAATACGCCATTAGATGATGAAAACGCAATCGTGAGAGGAGCAAACACCTCGCACATGACAAATGGAACACGCAAGAAGTGATCGTGTGGTCATGGGATCCCCAGTTTGAGAATATGATGATAATTTAAAAATAACTAGACTTAGGCTTAAAAACATGCCATTAGAGGGAAAAAAACAAAACACCCCCAAAGGACCTCGTGTGAGGTGTGAACTCCTCCATACGGGACCAGTGTAACTTGCAAGAATGGACTACATGGTCATGAGACTCCCAGTTTGAGAATATGACTTTAATTTGAAACTATCTAACTTTGGTTTAAAAATTTGTCGTTAGAGGGAGAGATAAAAAATAACCCCTAAACGACCCCGTGAGAGGGACAAATACCTCGCATGGGACCAATGTAACTCGTAAGAACTGATTGTGTGGTCACAAGCCCCTGGTGTGAAAATATGATGATACTTTGAAAAGACCAGGACTTAAGCTTAAAAACATGTCGTTAGAGGAAAAAATATCAAAAAGCACCCGAACAGCCCTGTGAAAGGTGAGAACGCCTCGCATGGTACCTATGTAACTCTCAGAAACTTATCGGATGGTCACAGAACTTCCAGAATGAGAATATAATGATAACTTGAAAATTTCTACTCTTAGGACTGAAAACATATCTTTAGAGGGTGAAAAATAAAAACACCCCGCAAACGGCCTCGTGAGAGGTGTAAACACCTCGTCCAGGACCAACGTAACTCATAGTAACTAACCGCGTGATCATGGGACTCCCGTTTTGAGAATATGATGATAATTTGAAAATATATAGACTTATGAATAAAAACATGTTGTTAGAGGGTGAAAACCAAAAATACCTCCCAAACGTCCCTGTGAGGGGCACGAATACCTCGCACGGGACCAATGTAACTCGCAATAAGTCATTGTATGGCCACGGGACCCCCGATTTGAGAATATGTTGATAATTTGAAAATATATAGACTTAGTCTTAAAAGCATATCATTAGAGGAAAAAAACACACCACCCAAATGGTCCTTTAAGAGGCACGAACACGTCGCACGGGACCAATGAACCTCGCGGGAACTGGTTCCATTGTTATGGGAATCCTAGTTCCAGAATATGGAGATAATTTGAAAATGTATACACTTGGGCTGAAAAACATGTCGTTAGTTGGGAGAAAACCCAAAATGCTACCCAAACAACCCCGTGAGAGGCGCAAACACCTCGCATGATACTAATGTTACTCGCAGGAACTGATTGCTTGGTCACAAGACCCCCGATTTGAGAATATGATGATAATTTAAAAATATCTACACTTAGTCATAAAAACATTCCGTTAGAGGGTGAAACCCCAAAATACCCTGTGAGAGGCGTGAACACCTCGCACGGGAAAAATGTAACTCGTAGGAACTTATCGCGTGTTCAAGGGACCGCCAGTTTGATAGTATGATGATAATTTAAAAATATCTACACTTAGGTTTAAAAAATGCCTTTAGAGGGTGAAGACCAAAAACACCCACCAAACAACCTCGTGAAAGGCATAAACACCTCAAACGGGACTAATATAACTAGAAGGAATTGACGGCAGTGTCACGAGATTCCCAGTTTGGGAAATATGAAGATAATTTAAAAATATCAAGACATAGGATTAAAAACATGCCGTTAGCGGATGAAAACCCAAAACACCCCACAAAAGTACCAATGGGAGGCGCAAACTCCTCGTACGGGACCAATATAAAATGCAGGAACTGACTGCATGGTCACAGGACTCCTGGTTTTAGAATATGATGATAATTTGAAAATATCTACACTTACGCTTAAAAACATGTCATTAGAGGGGGAAACAAAAAAAAAGGGACTCCATGATAGGCACAAACAACTTGTACAGGACTAATGTAACTTCGAGGAAGTGACCGCATGGAAACGGGACCCTCAATTTGAGAATAGGATGATAATTTGAAAATATTGGACTTAGGCTTAAAAAGATGTTATTTGAGGGGGAAAACTAGAACACCCCCCAAATGGCCTCGCAAGAGGCATGCACCTCACACACTGGACCGATGTAACTTGTAGAAATAGAAATCATGGTCACGAGACTCCCGATTTGAGAGTGTGACGAGAATTATTTCTTGTATATGTAATTTTTCAGCTTGAATACGATTTTTTTTAAATTACTTGATTATTGATATCATCTCTTTTTTTGTATCATATTTTTTGCAGAATAACTTTGTATCCTTTGGTTTTATACACGTGGAACACATGAAAAAGGCAACGGTTTACAATAGGAAGATTGTTCATATAATGTTGCTAACATTCTGGATTCTTTTTTTCATGTGTTATGGTCTTGCGGGCTTTTATAATTTTATTGTTTAGTTTTACAATTGTGTTGGCTTTTATAGTTTTATTGTTTATTTTTATGGACGTGTTGGATTTTCGCAATTTTTTTGATAAATTTTATAGCACCGCGGGCTTTACATAACACAGGTTGTATATTAATAGGTTTTAGATTGTTCAGAAAATAATGGAAAGCCCAATTTTTTTATTATAGTTAAAAATAGTCATGGACAAAGTCCATGACCATTTTTTTGCACATAGATTAGTTCACGGTCTAAAGCAGTTACCATTTTTATTTTTTTGTCACGCACAAGAAGGGTCACGACCTAAAGTTGTGTCCATTTTTTTTGTCACGTATAACTAAGGGCGTGGCCTAAAGTCATGACATTTTTTTTCACGCATAAGAAGGGTCACAGGCTAACGCCGTGAATATTTTCTATATATCATGGAAATGGTCAGGACCCAAAGCTGTGACCAATAGTTTGTATGGGTCAGGGACAAAGACCATAACCATGTATTGTGACCATTAGATTCGTTCTCTCACGAATGGTCATTGACTTGGAATGTGACACACAGAAATGGTCATTCCCCAGATGTTCACGATTCTTGTCTGCAACCCATAGTGTTGGTCAGGGGAAAAACTTTGGACCAATCGCCAAATTTGTTGTAGTGATGTTTTTAGATTGCATGTACTTTTTGGTTAGGAATTTTAATTGTTTTTCCATTTTAGTGCATAGTAAAATGTATGGGTGTAGGATTGCTAGGTTTTTCTATTTGTGCAATATGTTTTGTATTGTGATTAATGAGGAAATCTCGTTTGATTTCATATACAAGGAGTTGTGTAGTACGTTTAGGGGTTTGAAAATTGGGTAGTTTTCATTATGTTACTCTTTTGTTGATGAAAGTCGGATCATGTTAGTATGTGACAAATATGTTCACTGTATGTTGATGTCTCAATTGATCAATAGTGTTGATTTTATTCTAATATGTGTCACATATTTGGGAGTTTTATGATGTTATTACAATTGTGAAAGGTTTGATGGTTCAGCGTCAATTGTTACATTTATTCTAATAGTGGTGCAGAAAATGATATATATATTGGCGGGTTGGATCCATGTAATTACAATATTTATCTTTCTAATGGTTGGAAGATGAATATAGGTCATATTGATCACTATTTTGAAGGAGGCATGGAAGAGTTTCGAGATAAATTGAGAAAGTATGCTGTTCAGATTGGGTTTAAATTTATTTATGTGAAGAACGATAAAACACGAGTGACTACAGATTATTGTAAGATGTTATGTGAAAAATGTATATGGTGATTTTATGCTTCTATATGTGATGTAAATGATTTCATTTACATAATAACATTGAATAACGTGCATACAAGTAGAGGAGTTATTCAAAGTCCGTGTAGTAAAATGATGGACTCCAAATTGGCGTCATGTGTTTTCGTTGATCATCTTAGTGATTGGCCTTTGATTAGTTCAATTGATGTAGTAAGAGATATTAAATAAAACTATGGTCTTGATATATATTATTGTAGATGCAATTATTATGCAAAACAAATAAATATGAGAGAAATAATTATCAAGAAAATAACAAGGAATACAAGATGCCAATCACACAACAAAGGATGTACGTGGTTGAGCAAAGATGTGCCTACGTCAACGGTGGTGCAGTCGATATTATTTCTATATACTCCGGAGAGTGATTACAGAGAATACAACTTATCCTTTTGCTCCAGACCTAGGGTTTAATATATACATGTACATGTAGGTAAATGGAGGTGATGGGTTTCTCCACGTTTTCCATCTCCCGTGTAACTTCCGATTGTGGGAACGTGGGGGAGACCAGATCAATAAGAGATGAGGGGCCCAAACTTTGGGCCGTCAGGACTGGGCTACTCGTCCGAGCCCATGTTTCTAAATTTTGGGTACCCACAATTGCCCCTAAATTTGTTGGGCCATGTTTATGGCTTCAATGGATTTAAATGACCAGCCATTATGACTGATTTGCGATTCTTCGAAAACTGTGAAGTTGATTTGGCGGCACCCGCTTCGCTTATTGTGCGCTATGATTATAATTGAAGGCTTGTTGGGATTGCCACTTTTTCTTCCGTCGCTTCAGCCTTTCCAGTACTCTTCTTTATTCTGAGAAATCTAGCGCCTCGTGCATTCTTCTCTCAATCCCCATTCCCATTGCTTCTTAGTCGTCTTGAGCTCGTGCTTCTTCATCACTTGAACGGATCTTCTATTTTGTAAGTGTCTCGTGCCCTTTCTTTGCACTTTCTCTTTGGTTTGTAGCTTTTCTTGAGTTTTTCATTGGCGAAGATTGGAAATAGGTCAATCTCTGAATTTAGGAAGTTCTACAACATCCTTGAGTGGATAGATATTGAGTGTTGGGCCTCCCCTTCTAGGAACGTTAGGGATATAGAGGATGCCCACTAGATCCATGTTTTGTTACTTTCCCAAGGGGGAATTACTTTCCCTCCCAATGATTTATTTCTGTATTTTTTTGGCTATTTCAATATTGTTCCTGCACAATGCTCGCCCAATGTGTGGAAAATAGTAAATGGCGTCTATAGAATAAATCAGTTGTATGGTACTAGGTTAGGACTTGTCGAGATCTGTTTCTGCTATTCCTTTCCACGAACTAGTTTAGGTGTCTTATACCTCAAAGCTAGGAGCCCTGATAGGGTATTGGTAGTAAACCTACCTGATTCCCACAAGGTCTACTGGCAAGAGGGTTTCCTCGTTAGGAATTGGCAGTTCCCTCCCCAGTTTGAAGGGTCGAGGTCTGAGAGGTTCACTGTTCCTTTTTATGGGGAAGAATATGTAGGTAGACATTATACTGTTGTTTTAACCTTTGATAATTTGTGACTTTTCTAACCCCTCTTTGCTTTTTCTTCCACAACGAGGTCAAAGAATTTGGAGCCTGCTCTCAGCGAGGTTTGTATCTCGGAGTTAGTGAAAGCTTGGAATATTAGGGAGCCTCTGGGTGACGGCGAGCATCCTAGGTCTGCTGCCTTTTTTCTCGAGTATAAGAACGTAGGCTCCAGCTTCATAGCACGGCCTGTGGATAGTGTGCCAGAGTTTGATCCTTTCAGAGAGACTACTGCTGAGCCGATCCAGTTGGACGAAGAGGAGAGCAGCTCTGAGAGTGAGCCTGCAGGAGCTGTGAGTAATTTTGGTGAAGGGAGCTCTGATAGTAGCAGTTCTTCTGATTGTGAGGAGGATTCTGAAGCTCGAGGATCGTCGAGCACTTCCAGCAGTTCAGGTGAAGAGATGCCTCCAAGGAAGAACTTGATTAGAGATGATGATGATGATGATGAGGACCACGTGCTTCTTGCACAGAGGTCAAAGAAACAAAAGTCTACTTCTGGGGCCGTTGCTACTGGTTCTCGATCTTCTACTCAGGAGCAAGAGAGGAAGAGGAGAGAGGAAGACCAGGTGAGAGAGAGGGAGAGAAAAAGGGAGGAGGAAAGAAAGAAAGTGGAGGAAAAGAAGAGGATGGAGGAGAGGAAGATAATGGAGAAGGAGAAAGAGGAAAAGAGGATAAAAATGGAGTCAAGGATGAAGGTTGGGCAAGCCTTGGTCCCGGTGTCTGCTTTGCCCGAGGGGGCCTCAGTTGCCATTTCTCCTCAGCTGGCACCTGCGCTTCTCGAGAGGGAAGTTCTCCCTGCCGATTGCCAGAGGGCGTTGGGGTCTGATCAATTGGCCCTACAAGCTAGCCATAGGGTAGCCTTGGTAAGATCCTCTCCATTTTTCAATTCTTTAATAAGTTTTAGTTGTTTATCCTTCTTGATCTCTTCTTTATTTTTGGAATTTTATGACTGACTTCGCCATGCTCTATCATTCTCGCGACGAGTTGGTGAGAAGGAATGGTGAGCTGGAGCAGCAAAAGTCCACTTTGGAAGTCAGGGGTTCTCAGCTGGAGGCTGATTTAAAGACTGCTGATGCCGCCTGAGCTTCCTCTGATCTGGCCCTCATCAATTCTAATCGAGAGAGGGATGCGGCGGTTAAGGAGCTGAGCGAGCTGAGGCATGCCTATGACTTAGTCTCCTTGAGCAAGCTAGGTGTCGTGGAGGAGAACAAGGTTCTGACCGAGAAGTTAAAGGTGAAAGAGTCCCAGGTAGCCACCATCAAGGAGGATTCATATAACTCCTGGTGGACTGGTGCTTACAAAGATTCCGAGGTTCAGATAGGATACATTAGTCGTTTGAACTTTAAGAAGGGCTGGAACAAGGCCCTCTTAGCTGCTGGGGTTGATGATGAATCTCCTCTGTTCGACGAGCATGACCCGGGTCCGAGGCCAACTGTGGACGAAGAAGCCCCTGCCCCTGCCCCAGCCCTCGAGGGTGTTGATTTTTCCTCTCAAACAATTCCTGCCGGTGCTTGCCCTGCCCAAGGGACTGAGGGCATCCCTGTAGAGGGGGATGCCTCTGCTACTGCTGGTAAGGGGGAGCAGCCAACCACCTCTGGGAAGCCTGAGGTTTCTAGTTGATCTATTTTTAGGACTATTCTTGTAGTTTTGCTTGTAACTTTTCCAATTTCTGCTCGATGTACTTGACTTTTATCAATGAAATGAAATGGCTTCTTTTTCCAGTGCATTGATTGATTTTTCTTTCCATTGCCCTTTTATGTCTTGTAGTTGACTGATGTAGAAGAGTATATTCCTGCCACATCCCAGTTAGGCAGGACTCTTGGTCCCAATGCCAGTCCTCGGGTTCATCAAGACTTTTTTAGGCTTTGCAAATCTCTTCGGTCAGGGAATCAAAAGTATAAGGAGCAGTCTGAGCTCGTGGTCAACCTGAAGGACAGGCTCCAGGAGATGGAGGACATTGGTGCTTCAGTGCAAGAAGAAGTCAATGTGTTGAGAACAAGACTCCTAGAGGCCACCGAGGTTAACCAAGTTGGGGGGTTCCTGCAGCAGGAGAATGAAAACCTAAGGAGGGAGGTCTTACAACTTAGAGAGCATGCGCCGAGCATTGTTTCAACGGTTCTGCAAGGCTTCTCGTCGTCGCGGCCTGGATATACTCCTCCTATTCCGTGAGGTTCCACTCGTCCTCCCCTCCCGCGAGCTAGTAGGAGCACCAGGCGCAGGAACAGGGAAGCAGAAGAACGGTGTGATAAGGAGATGGAAGAGCTCCACAAAGATGTCCGGTGAGCATATGTAATTGTTGTTGGGCTTCAAAGGGAAGTTACCCAATTACGGCACTTATTCAAGAAAGGTCCTCGACAAGCGTGGGCTGACGGTTATGATCAAGGTTGGCTAGATGCTCCAACAAGACTATCTGAGTTCGAGGAACTTTCTTTCATCAGAGGGTGGTTAAGTGCCTTGAAAGAGCTTCAGGTCCCGAGGAACTCGGTGTTATGGTATCGCCACGAGATGTCCCCCTCCACTCTGATGCCCAACCCATTCAGGAGGGATGATCGATGGATCCCCATTGATGCTATTCCTCGGCAACTATTCGAGTTTGACACAAATGAGGTTGTGGAAGGGCTAGTCCCCGCTCCTGATGACGGACGAAGAGCTAGAGTGGCAGATTATCTTGTTCGGAGGCTTCCACCTCTTTGAGATTCTGCAAGTTGTTATTCTTTTGTCTTTTTGATAATGTAAATGCTTTGGGCGAGCTTCGCCGACTAAACATGTATTATCATTGTTGTAAATATAAGGGATTAATGAAACCTTTGATAATGTAAATGCTTTGGGCGAGCTTCGCCGACTGAACATGTATTATCATTGTTGTAAATATAAGGGATTAATGAAAAGTTTGATAATGTAAATGCTTTGGGCGAGCTTCGCCGACTAAACATGTATTATCATTGTTGTAAATATAAGGGATTAATGAAAAGCTCGTGTTTTGGGCAATTTTGCCGACTAAACGTGTTCATCCAATCTTTTTATATTCTTGCTGCTTCATAATCCTTTTTGTTTTGTCATGCAAGTGTCTCCCCAGTCCAGTCCAGTATAATACCAAAATACCATTATGCCCCACTTTACCTTTTAGGTTGTGTCGTCACACTCCCTTAGGCCTAAGTAGGGCAATTAGCGAGGACACACCAGGTATTGGATGTCTTCATCCGATCAGGATTTTGCTCAACCAAAGTAGGTTTGATGGCCAGTATAAATTCTGGTTGCATTGCCTAAGAATCCTCTGTAGGGATTTATATATTGCCAGGAGCAATGCTAAGAGGTCTCTCGTGTTTCATGACAATGACCTGAGGAGGGGTATTCCCCTGCTATATCGACCATCGTGCCTGTGATTTGGAAAAGATGTGTGATGAAATGAAACTGTTACTGATTTCATTAGTAATAAGGGAAATGAACTGTCTTTCACATAACAAATACAAGAAAAATATTCAACAATACAATTCCTTGAGAATCTAAAAATAGAATTTCTTGAGATTAGCTGCGTTCCATGCTCGTGGTATCTCTCTGCCCTCCATCGTTTCCAAATGATAAGCACCTTGTAGGTCGTCTTTAGTTATTTTAAAGGGTCCTTCCCAGTTTGGGCCTAGCTTGCCATCTGATGACTTCATCGTGTTGCCCAGGACTTTCCTTAGAACAAAGTCCCCAAATTGGAATCTTCTCGGGTTAACCCTTTTGTGGTAGTTCTTTGCGAGTTATTGCTGATAGCTCGTGAACTTTACTAGGGCAAGTTCTCTACGCTCGTCGGCGAGGTCGAGTTCAGCGAGCAATGCCTCATCATTCTGGCCTTGGTCGACAAGGTCGGATCTCATTGTTGGCAAACCTGCTTCTAGTGGGATGACTACTTCCATGCCATATGTTAGCAAAAATGGGGTTTCTCCTATTGCTCGCCGAGGAGTTGTTCGGTATACCCATATGATATGGGGTAGCTCGGTTGCCCATGCGCCTTTGGCTCGCTCTAATCGCTTCTTCAATCCATCGATCATAGTTTTGTTAGAAGCTTCTGCTTTCCCATTGCTCTGAGGGTAGGCCACCGAACTAAAGTTGTGCCTGATCCCGTGTTCGTTACAGAAGTCTTGAAAGGGGCCACTCTCGAATTGTGTCCCATTATCAGTGATGATGGTTCTAGGGATTCCGAATCGAGAGATTATATTCCTCCATATGAACCTTATCATATCCGCGTCTCAGATGTTTGCCAATGGTTCTGCCTTGATCCATTTGGTGAAGTAGTCAGTTGCAACCAACAGGTATTTGCGTTTGACGGCAGCGGTGGGGAGTGGTCCCACGATGTCCATTCCCCATTGGGCGAAGGGCCATGGGCTGGTCAGGGATTTTAGGTCACTGGCTGGTTGGTGGACCATAGGAGCATGAAGTTGGCATTTTAGGCATTTCCGGACATATACTGCGGAGTCCTTTTGCATATATGGCCACCAATAGCCTTCCTTCATTGCTCGTAAGGCTAGAGACCTTCCTCCAACATGACTTCCACAGATTCCTTCATGAAGCTCGCGCAGCACTTGCTCTACATCGCCTGAGTGGACGCATGTAAGGTAGGGACCAGAGAAGGACTTCTTATACAAGTCGCCTCCTGTGGATAAGTGAAAGCGAGCAGCTTTGACTTTTATCTGGTGGGCAGTTTTCTAGTCCTCTGGGAGCCTGCGCTCCTTTAAATAATCTTTTAAGGGGTCCTTCCAGCTGGGGGTTGATCCCACCTGGAGTATTTGTTCCACATTTGGAAGCTTGCTGTTGTGGTTAATGCTCGGACAAATGAGGAAATCGATGGGAATGACCCTTTTAAGGCTAGAATCAACTGCCGAGCTTAGGGCTGCTAAGGCGTCGGCATGACTATTTTGTCCTCTGGGAAACTGCTAGATGTTAACCTCCTCAAAGCTCATCATTAGTTTTCTCACCAGGGAGAGGTAGGCTACCATTATTTCATCCTTCGCGTTGTAATCTCCACTTATCTGATTGGAGACTAGTTGAGAATCACCGAACACCTGTAAACGTTTTACTCCCAGAGTTTGCGCCTTTTGGAGACCGGCTATTAGGGCTTTGTACTCTGCCTCGTTGTTGGAGGCTGCAAATCCAACCCTGATTCCTTGCTCAAGGATGGTGTTTTCTTGGGTGATGAGAACAATGCCTACGCCTACCCCCTTTGAGTTGGAGGCTCCATCAACGAATAGTTTCCAGGTTTCCACTGTTGCTTGGTTCTCCTTTTGCTTTGTTGGTTGAGGTTGGTCAGGGAGTTCTTCTCCTGTGAATTCGGCTATGAAATCAGCAAGGATCTGACCCTTGATAGCTGTCCTTGGTTGAAATTGGATGTCAAATCGGCCGAGCACGACTGACCACTTAGACAATCTGCCCGACAAATCCTCTTTCCATAGGATAGCCTTAAGGGGATGAGATGTAAGGACGATGACAGTATGGGCTTCGAAATAATGCTTCAGCTTCCTCGAGGCTATTACCAGTGCAAAGGTGAGCTTCTTCAATGGCAGGTAACTTTTCTCGGCGTCTAATAAGGTCTTTCTCGAGTAGTAAACGGGGTGTTGGATTCCTGCAACCTCGCATATTAATGCCGAGCTGACAGTGTGATTGGATACCGAGAGGTACAGGTCAAAGAATCCGTTTGCTATGGTATGACAAGCAGTGATGGAGAGCTTAAGTAGGACTTGAGCTCGTCCAGATCTCGCGAATAGTCTGGGCTCCATTCTATTGGTTTACTCCTTTTTAGAAGTTGGAAAAAAGGCTTGCACTTCTCGGAGGATTTTGAAATGAAGCGATTTAAGGCAGCGAGCATTCCAGTTAGCTTCTGCATGTCCCGAACTGTTCGAGGGGGTTGTACCCTGTTGATTGCATCGATCTGGTCTGGATTAGCTTATATGCCTCTCTTACTGACCAAGTATCCAAGAAATTTTTCTGACTGGACACCGAAGGAACACTTGCTCGCATTAAGCTTCATTCGGTACTTCCTGAGGATTTCGAAGGTCTTTGACAGGTCTGAGAGGTGATTTTCCTTCTTCTTGCTCTTAACAAGCATGTCATCGATGTAGACCTCCATTGTGTCTCCCATTTGATCCTTGAACATTTTTGTGACTAGCCGCTGATAGGTTGCCCCGCATTCTTGAGCCCAAATGGCATGACCTTGTAGCAATATAGCCCAACTGTCGTGATGAACGCCATTTTGTCCTGGTCTGGGGCATACAAGGGGATCTGGTGATATCCTGAGTATGCTTCCAGGAAACTCATTCGTCGTGAGCTACAGTGGCATCTACCAGTTGGTCTATCTTTGGGAGGGGGAAACTATCATTAGGGCATGCTTTGTTGAGGTCAGTGAAGTTGATGCAAACTCTCCACTTCCCATTATTCTTCGGAACTACTACTAGGTTGGACAACCACTTGGGGAATTGCACTTTCCGTAGGGATCCTGCATCCAGCAGTTTTTTGACTTCCTTTTCGACCACTTTAGCCTTTTCGGGTGCAGTTCTTCATGCCTTCTGCGCGACTGGATTGAATGTGGGGTCGACGTGCAGCTGATGACAAACTATATCAGGATCAATGTCGGGCAGCTCGTATGGTTCCCATGCAAAAATATCTACGTTATGCCTCATCAAGGTCGTCAACTCCTTCTGTTCTTGGTCGGTGAGAGATGCTCCAATCATGAAGACTCTGCTACTGTCACCAACTTCGGCTATAACTTCTACCAGGTCCTCGATGACATGCTCGGAGGGGAGGATCCTAGTCTCCTCTACTCCAGGTCTTCGATACTTTTATTGCTATTTTGAAGGTATCACACCCTCTTCAACTTTCTTGCTAGGTTGACCCGCCTTCTTCTTTGGCTTTGGTCGGATGGCTGCTATGAAGAACTTCCTCGCCATTTCTTGGTCATCGTGGATCTCCATTAGTCCTCGCTCGGTTACATACTTGAGTTTCTGATGGTAGGTCGAGGAGACCGCCTTCATTGCATGAAGCCATCCTCTGCCGAGGATGGCCTGGTATGGTGATTCGATGTCAACTACCAAAAACTCAATCATCTTGGAGACGTTCCCAGCATGAACTGGCAGCACTATCTTGCCTAGGGGAATGGTCATTTTTCCAGCGAAGCCGACCAAAGGAACAGTAGCTTCCTTTAGGTCGGCGACGCTCAACTTCAATTTCCTGAATAGGTCGAGGTACATTACTTCGGATGAGCTTCCTTGATCGATGAGCAGCTTGTTGATGTCAAAGTTGGCTATCCTGAGTGTAATGACTAGGGCATCATGATTTGGGGTCCTTACTCCCATCAAATCTTCATTCGTGAAGACAATATGCTTGTTATAGTTGACATCCTCTGCTCGTCGACGCTTTCCTGACTGTGACTTTCCTGGATCGATTTGAAAAGCCTGCATTACCACTGTAAGTTTTTTCATCTCCATTCGAGCTGAGTTCCCTTGTATCTTCTTGACGTCAGATACTCCGTGAATTACTGCGAACTCGTGTCCAGCATCATCCTCCAGCACATTGTCGGGTCTCACCTCTCTGTTGGCAGTCACTTTCTCTACCCTTTTTTCCACAAAGTCGTTCAAATGCTTGGACTGGGCCAACTCTTCGAGGTGAGACTTAAGAGATTTACAATGCTCGGTCTTGTGTCCTCCCTCTTTGTGAAAAGCGCATATTAACGCATTGTTCCTCTTCGAGGGATCTCCTCCCATCTTCCTGGGCCACTTGATGAATGACTCATCCTTGATCTTCGTGAGAACCTTATAAATTGGTTCTTTGAAGATGGTGTTGACTGCCTGGAATGCTTTCGACGCGTCCTGGTTCCCTCCGTTCTTGGAGCCATTTTTGCCTCCGTTCTTTCCTCCTTTCCTCTGATTCTCGGTTTTCTCACCTACCTTGGTAGTGAGCTTAGCTCGATCGTTTTCTCCTGTATTAGGGAGGGTGACATCTTCCACCTTTGCGTATTTCTCGATTCGGGCCATTAGGTCGTCAATAGTCATGGCTTCTTTCTTCATCAGGGATTGGTAGAGGAGGGAAGAACTAGGGAGCCCAATTTTGAAGGAGGCCACTGCCACTTCCTCCGCGCAGTCCTCGATCTCATTGAATAACTCCCACTACCTCTTCGCGTATTCTTGGAGGGTCTCCTGAGGCATTTTCTTCATTGTTAGTAGAGCATCTATCATTTTGGGATGGGAGCTACTGGTGATGAATTGGGTCGTAAAAAGTTCGGCTAGGGATTTGAAATTCTTAATCGACCGGTGGGGGAGCCTTTCTAACCACTTCTGTGCTACATCATGAAGGCTCGAGAGGAAAATATGGCACATCAGGGCATCTCGGTGACTCCAGAGGGTCATGGACTGTCGGTATTGCCTGACGTGATCGATGGGATCAGTCTTTCCATCATAAATCTTGAACCTTGGAATGGCAAATTTCTTGGTAGCATCCTCCTCTTAGATTTCTCTTATGAAAGGTGACTTCATCTGGGTTTTGAGAGCTCGCCTCGTGAGCTCTCTGGTTGATCTTGTTCCGTGGTGAGCGGGATGCTGGTCCATTTCCCTGCGGACCATGTTTCGTATGTTTTCATCGCCGCGAGCAGGGCTCTGGTAGCGGCGAGCTCTTCGCAGCTATTCGCGAAGGTCGTCATCTGACTCGCCTCATTTGTCCCTTTGAGATTCTGTCCTAGGGATCCTTCCTCGGCTGCGAGACTTTCTCGCCTGAGGGCTAGGAGTTCGATATGGGCGTCTTCTGTTATTAGGACGAAGATCCCTCTATAGTCTTTCCAGTCTTCTTTTCAAGCGAGCATTCTCAGCCTCGTATCTGCGAGAAGACTCCCTCTGCTCGTGGAGCCTTGCCTCGTACGCATCAATCAACCTGGATATCTGCGTGGACCTCGCTGGTCCCTGACTTTCTTCTGAGGCTGGTCTTTACAGGCGAGCTCTCTGATCTGAACGTCGAACTTCAGACCTAATCCTGCGAGGAGCAGGTGGCTCTTGAATATCTCCTGCTTGGGGAGCATTGCTGCTGTGGCCAGACATCTTAAACTCCTTCCTTGATGTGGTCTCTTCTCAGGGAAAGATGAACGATTCCCACAGACGGTGCCAATTGTAGATGCAATTATTATGCAACACAAATAAATATGAGAGAAACAATTATCAAGAAAAGAACAAGGAATACAAGATGCCCATCACACAACAAAATATGTACGTGGTTCAGCAAAGATGTGCCTACGTCCACGGTGGTGTAGTCGATATTATTTCTATATACTCCGGAGATTGATTACAGAGAATACAACTTGTCCCTTTGCCCCAGACCTAGGGTTTAATATATACATGTACATGCAGGTAAGTGGAGGTGATGGGTTTCTCCACGTTTTCCATCTCCCGTGTAACTTCCGATTGTGGGAACGTGGTGGAGACCAGATCAATAAGAGATGATGGGACCGGACTTTGGGCCATCATGGGGGAGACCAGATCAATATGGGATACTCGTCTGGGCCCATGGTTCTAAATTTTGGGTACCCATAATTATCATCATGTGTTGCATATGAAAGAGATGACAAGTGCGGAATTGCATGGTGATGAGCAGGTGTCGTATGTGTTGTTTGGTATATATAGGGATGCATTATTGAAATTTAATTCGAGATCACATTGAATTCATGATGTGGAATCGAAAAGTGTATTATTCGAAAGTATTTTTATAATTTTGGAGGATGCATTTTGTGGTTTCCCTACTCCAGGACCGTATTGTTTGTTGATGCAACCTTTTTGGAGAGCCAATACCAAGGTCAAATTTTTTCTGCAACTGCAAGGAAGGGTAATAATGGTAAGCTCATTTTATATGTAATTTTTATATTTTCATGTACTTTGTGTTTAACTTCATGTATTATTTGGCAATTTCATGTACTATTTTGAAAATGTATTTGCTATGTCTATAACTTTTGTATTATGTTAATATAGTGCATCTACGTCATTTACTTATTTGAAAAAGGCATGTACTTCTTGAACCACTGCATGTACTTTATTTTAAAATGCATGAATTTCTCTTAAACTTTATTGTAATATGTAGTAGTTTATGTTTACTATATAGTTTTCATGCATGTGCACTGCAAAACATTATATTAATCATAATGTACTTACTTTCTGATGCATCTAATTTTATTATCAGGCCTTTTCCTACTTGGATTTGTTGTTGTTGATTCAAAGATGGAGGATAATTGGTTTTGGTTTCTTCAGAATTTACATGATGGTTTAGCTTATTAGTGTGGAATATCACATTTGCATCCAATCGAAATAATTGTTTTATTATGGATATTTTGAAGGTGTTCCCAATGTCTGTGGATTCTAATTGTATATATCATTTGGAAGGAAATATTATGAACATTTGCTGGAATTATGGGAAGAATTTTGGGAAGTGGATTGTTGGGTTGTTTATCCATTGTGCATGTGTTGTAACGGTTGATGAATTCAACACAAATATTAATGAACTAAGGAAGGAGGGGGAGTGGATGTTTCTCAGTTCCTTGATAATTTGCCTACCGAGAATTGGTCTTGCGCATTTTCCCAGGTAAACACTACGCTGACATTACATCCAGTGATATGGAGTCATTTAATTCTTGTATCTTCGAAGAAACACACTTACTTATCATGCATATGATTGATAAAGTAAGGGTAAAAATTATTAACTTCAATGAAGAAAAAATGGTCGAATCCCAAATGTGGACACCATAGTTGTGTCATAATTTTAACAAGTTTTGTATGGATTTATGGAACAAGTGTAGACATTGGACTATTATCCCCTCAAGTGAGTTTGTACATGAAGTTCATTCCTAAAAGTGGGCCACTGATGACTTAGCTCATTGGATGACTTCGTGTAAAGAAGTGAAGATTCGGTGTGTTCCCTATTCCAATGCTATAGCTATTATACGGAGAGAAGGTAGAAATATTTTACACTATATCGAGGAAAACATTAAAGATTATTTTTACTAACAGTCGTACTCATTTCCTATAGTTCATATCACTTATTTGATGTCACTAAACATTCCCATACCTGAAGAACTAAATATCCTTCCTCCAAAGACAAAGAGACCAATAGGCAGGACCAAAAATATGAGAATAAAGTATGTGGATGAGGTTGAAATAAAAGAAGTTACGAGCTCTAGGTGTAAGAAAGTAGGCCATTACAAGAATATATGTAAATAATCGATTTTATACACAATTTTAATATTTTTCAGTCATTCATTTTAAATACAATTTTATTGAATAAAACAAATTTATTGATCTCATTAAAATTTGCTTCAAGAAGTTGTTTACTATCACTGAATAAATGCATGTAATTTCTATTGTAATGCATGTACTTTGAATGTTGGTGTTTTATTCATCGTGTACCTAGTATTCTAAAGTGTGTATATAGATTCCATAAATTTTACATTCAAATGAATAAGTTGAATGGTTATGGTCCACGGAAGCAGCAAAATTCCATGAATATTGATACATTCAAATTGAAGAAACCCAATCCACATGTACCTACTGTTGTTATGCATGTACTTTTGTTATGATTTGTACGTAACTATTGTTATGACTCGCATGTACTTCTTTTGAATACTTATTTCTTTTGTATAATTTATATTGATATGATCCTTTCTAGCGGCACCAATCCATGAATATTAAATTCAAATGAATAACTTGTATGGTAATGTTGCATGCCATTATCACTATTTCTTGGATAATATATACAAATTCAAGAAAACCAATACACATGTGTCTAATGATTTGATGAACATACCTAGTGTTATGACCCGCATGTACTTCATTAAATAGCCCTTTCTTTTGGATCATTTATATGGGCAACGTTATGAGTTTTTTTCATTTTTATACCCTATATGGTAATGGTCCCTGCCATAGCCATCATTACATGAATAATACATACAGATTGAAATAAACCAATACACATGTAGCTAGTTACTTAGGGTTATGGTCCATCCCAGCAGCACCATTCCATGAATATTACATTTAAGTAATTATCTTGAATGATTTTTAGATTTATATAATTACCTTATATGGTAGTGGTCCACACCATGGACACAATTTCTTGTATAGTGCATGCAAATGTACAAGAAAACAATATATTTACAAAAAATATATATGTTTAATGTGTTGTCACAATTCCATGAATATTAATACATTCAAATTAAAGCAAACCACTATGCATGTATATAGTGTTTTGAACCATGTACCTAGTGTCATGACTCGCATGTACTTTTCTTGAATTGTCCTTTGTTTTGTATCATTTATACATATAGCGTTACGAGTCTTTTCATTTGTATACCCTATTTGGTTATGATCTGCGCTAGCAGCACCATTCCATTTATATTACTTTAGATAATTTTCATGTGCATTTTCTACATTCATATGATTACCCTTTTTGGTAATGGTCCATACCATGGGCACAATTTCTTGAATACTTCTAACAAATATTGACAAAAACCATTTATTTACAAAAAAATATACATATTAAACAAGCGTCTACATTTCTAGAAATTACAAATAAAGTGACATTGTATCTACATAAATTCAATTTGTACCTTAATAAAAGGGGTTGCTATATAAAAAAAATTAACACCACAGTGTATCGAATGAACGTTCTTATATAAGAGACTACATGCAGATTACAAGAAAGTCTCTATAAATAAAATAAAGTACTTTCACAAAACAAAAAGCTATATACATAGTACATTCACAAAACAAATTAACAATTTGATATAATAAAGTACATGGAAATTTCTTGAAAGTATAGGAACTTTACAAGAAAGTACATGAAGAATACAACAAAGTACATGCACAAAACATAAAGTGTGAGTGAAAAAAATATAAAAATCAATACTTATAGAAAGTAAGCAAGTAAAGAAGGAATATGAAACAATCACACACATAATATATAATATACGTGGTTCGACAACTTGTCTACGTCCATGGAGAGGTCATTTTTTTTATTTTTTCTTAAATGTTTCGAGTTTCATCCCCTTCACCCGAGGTGAGGGTATTACATTTATAGTCATGAATATGTGGTTCAATTTTTCAAGTAATTCATCCATCTTGTAGATAGCTCGTAAGGTGTCCCTGAATATCTACCCGAGATTGTTAATAATTGATTTAAGATTATAAATTTGTATTTAATCACAAGTTAAATACACGAATGTATTTATTTGTTAGTTCTGGTGCAAACAGTCTACAATATAGTGGGTTGGTCGTTTATCTTCAAAAGTGGTCCTAATGTATAATTTAGTTCCCAAACTTTAACCTTAAAGTCTCTGTGCTAAGACTTCTTGGGCTTTCAGATTTTAATCTTGATCTAAGTCAAGTATCCACTTTTTTTGGGGTTAGCATGGAAAACTTGTAATATCCTTGAACTACCGAGGGTATACTAGTCCGACGTGCAATATAAAGCGCGAACAATTATCTTTGAGAATCGTTCCCCATCATTTTAAACAAGTTTTCAAACAAAGTTTGGTTGATTCCACTCTTTCACTTTCCATCCCAAGCTTTCTTCTTTGCAAATTTAGTGAGAGCCTTTCTTCATACTGTTCAAATATTTAGAGCTTCTTTGCAAAATTTTCTTTTTGTAAGTCCTTTTCTCTTCCATACATTATTCATCATTTTCTCCTCTAGTCTTTAATATTTTAAATCCTCTATTCAATGGCCACTCTTTATAGCAAACTTTTGAAAAATTTAGAAAAAATGATTCCATTTCTGAATGGGTGGAGATTGAGTGTGCCACCATGCCTGTAGATGTCCATGACATAAATGAAGGGAATTAGATTCACACCCTTGTTGTGGTCCATGGGGTTTAACTTTTTCCCTAAATAATTTATTTTTAGAAATTTTAAATTATTTTGAGTTTCTTCCTCCGCAGTGAGCCCCCAATACCTGGAAAATAGCGAATGGGGTACATAGGATCAACGAACTTCATGAGACCAACCTGAGGGTCACAAAAATACAATTTTTCTACTTCTGATGGTCTTCTTTATAAATTGATAACTTTTCATTTCTATTATTTGTTTTGTTTGTTGATGTATGATCTGTTTATTTTTGTACATCTCGCACTAAAAAATAAGGAGCCTTCTCTCCAACATATAAAGGTTGCTAATCTCATGAAGGTTTGGAAAATCAAGGATAGACTAGCCAATGGTGAACATCCTTAGTAGGTTGTCTATCTCATTTAATTCACAAACACCACTTCCATTTTTATTACTTTATCGATATATGAGATCCATGAGATCACTCTTTCGAATGAGGAGATTTATAGTTCATCTGGGCTAGTGGGTGTAGATTCTTACTCTCTGGTCTAGTGGACGTATATTCTTACTCCTAAGAAGAAGAAGAAGAAGAAGAAGAAGAAGAAGAAGAAAAAGAGCAAATGGCTCCCTTAAGGTGGAGATTACTATGAGGCAATAATGATGATGACGATTAGGTCCTGCATTCCACGAGGTTCCAAATCCTGAAGAAGTCAAAGTGGGATTACCCCAAAATTGTTGGCTCCAGCTTAGGAGCCAAGGAGAAAGAAGGAGAGAATATAAAGAAATAGGAGGAGTAGGGGATATAGCAACAGAAGAAAAAGAAGAAGGATATTGAGGACCTTGTGAAAAAATTATCTTCTTTCTCTAGTAATCCTCAAGGAAACAACGTGACCCTCAACCTCACCCTTCCCCTCGGTTTGCTGAGGGGGAAGTGCTTTCTTTTAATAACGATAACTCAATGAAGTTGTGTCGCACCCAATTGTCTATAAAATCTTCATAATCCATTGCTTTAGTAAGTGTTATTTTCTTTGTTCATTTAGTCGGTTTGAACTGTTTCACTTTCTAATTTTCATCCCTTTTTATAATTTTTAGTGTGTTGGAGATTTCACCACTCTTCTAGGTGATTGTGTTGACCAGTCCAGGAAGAACCTAGAGTTGTCTGAGGCTCTGCAGAATGCTAGGCATGACTTGGTGGATGCTAGGAAGTCCTTTGAGCTCGAAAGGCAGACCACTGTGCAGAAGATGGATGAACTGAAAAGGACTAATAGTCCTATAGCCGTGGAGAAGAATAGGATCACTAAGGAGGTCAAGAAGTTGGAAGTTGTGGTCCCTAACATTAAAAAGGATAGCTATGTGGATGGTTGGGCTACGACATACAATGATGGAAAAATCTAAATCTCTTATGCATATAAGTTGTTCTTTTAGAAGGGATGGGACCAATCTTTGAAGGTAGCAGGGGTCCTTCTTGACTCAGAGTTGTTATCGATTGTTTAAGAGGTGCCTTCTATTGTCTAGCATATCGACCTATATGAGAAAGCATCAGAGTAAGTTGAGATGGTTCTCAACCACACATAGAACGATGCTTAAAAGGAAAAGGCTTTGGAGTCATTCGAGCAGGTAACATAGTGAATCTTTATATATTTAGGTTTTTCTCTTTTACTTTTTCTCAACTGTTGTACTTTCTTTTTCCTTTGTTCCAATATCTTATGCCTACCTCTTTAATTATTAATGAAAGAAAACTTTCCTCCTTTACTAATATTATTTTTTATTTTTTTTCACTTTACTGCTCATAACTTGTTACCGTGGATGTTTTATATAATACAAATCTTGATAAACTGCCTGGTCCCGCTACGAGCGAGTGAAGCTCGTCGCATGTTTTTATGATTCTGCAAGGCATTGAAGGTGACGACTAAAACATACAAGAGCATGTCCGAACTGGTTATGAAGTTGAAGGATGATCTCTAAGACTTGGAGGATCTTATCTCTTTGATGTAGAAGGAGATAACCGACCTTAAGTCCCAGCTTGCATTGAGCAAATATGTAGGTAAGGTTAGCAATCTAGTTCAGTTGGATAATGATGCCTTGAAGAAAAAACTTTTTAAATTAGAAGAGGATTCCCAAACGAAGAATGTCATCATATCCAAGTTGTACAGAGGCATAAAGGGGCTCAAATTTTTATTCACGATGGGTCCCCAGACTGCATGATCGGATGGATATGAAGAAGGCGGGCATGATGCACCTGTGAGGTTTTAAGCGACACATGAAATTGCGTACAAGCATAGGTGGCTGAACAAACTTAAATTGATCAAAAAACCTAAAGAGTCTCAATTGTAGATTATGTACTATGTGGACTGCCTAACGTATCATCGACCTCCCTCTAGGAAGGACAAATAGTGGGTTCCTTTGGATGTTATCCCTCGTCAGCTGCTCAATGACTTCAAGGTGGATTCGAGTAGTAAGGATTATTTAGTCCCCAATCATAATAATGCCCGGAGATTGGAAATAGAGAATTTTTTCTCTCACTAACCATAAAGAGTTCTATATTTACTTCTAATTTTGATCGTGTAATTGATATATCTTATAATTTGGGCATTTACTGACTAAGTAAAGTTAATATCACACGTCATATACATTGGGCCTTTGCCGACTAAGTAAACTTCATTTTTTGAAGCAGTAAAGTTAATATGAGTTATTATTGCATTTTTTCCCCATTTCATTATGCCTTTTTCATGTATTATTCCATCACCCTTACCTTTTAGGTCTTGTCATCACACTCCATTAGGCCCAGGAAAGACGATGGCCAAAATGCACTTGGTTAATGGGCCATCCACATGCTTAGGATTTTTTTTTACCTATCAGATTTTCCTTTTATGCCTAGGGATTCCATGTAGGGATTTTTGTTTTTTCTTGGGAAACTCGTGAGGTTAATTGTGTTTTAATATAACAAAGACATTTGGACCCTTTCACTTCATTATAATAAACTGAACAGCTTCTTGTAGTTGAATTATGAGGGACTGAGGATTTAACTTAATTGAAATATACTGAATATCTTACTATAATTAACTTGAATCCTATTTCGCATGAGGAAGTTCATTTATTGGAATAAGCTTTATAACGTATTGTAATCAAGTGAACTTATGCTCGGCACACAAAAATGAGGACTAATTACAGAAAAATGATGCATAAAATTGAGGTAATCAAGACATTGAAATAGAAAGGCCTATATTTCTTCATTACCTAAAATAATAATTGCGAGCAACATAAGTTTGAAATAAAAAAATTCATAAATTCAATGTGCTTAGATATAAGAAGTCTAGAAGTAGAACTCTTGAGGTTGGCTGCATTCCATGACCTCGTTATCTCTTCACCTTCATTCTTTCCAAGTGATAATCTTCTTGAAGGTCATCTATAACCACCTTGAAAGGTCCCTCCCTGTTTGGCCCAAGTTTCCCATATGACGGTCTTATGACACTAGCGAGAAATTTCCTTAAGATGAAGTGTCCTTCATGGAATTTTCTCGAATTGAATTTTCTATTCTACTTCCTTTCCAGTTGTTACTGATAAGAGGCTAGTTTATTCATGGTTTTCTACCTTCGCTCATTTTCCAAGTCAAGTTTATTGCGAAGAGAATCATCGTTAAGTCCTTAGTCGACTAATGTGGTTCTCATGGTTTGGAGGCTAGGTTCTAGCGGTATGATGGCCTCCATTTCGTAGGTGAGTGTGAAGGGTGTTTCCTTACTTGTCCTCCTCGGCATAGTACGATATGCCCAGATCACACGGGGAAGCTCTTCCACCTAAAAGCCTTTTCCCCTTTCCAGCCTCTTATTAAGATTATCGATCACTATCTTATTGGAAACTTCTGCCTCACCATTGCTTTTTGGGGTTTTGCTACCGAAGTATAGTGGTGTTTGATTCCATGATTGCTGTAGAAGTTTAAAAAAAGGCCACTTTCAAATTGTGTGTCTCTATCATTAATGATGTATTTTGATACCCCAAAATGTGTAATGATGTTCTTCCAGCTAAAACTCAACATGTCAGTGTCTCTAATGTTGGCCAGTGATTCTGCCTCTACCCACTTGGTGAAATAGTTAATGTGAACCAATAAAGACTTGCAACTCCTAGGTCCGGTAGGTAGTGATACCATGATATCTAACCATCATTATGAAAATGGCAATGGGCTAGTCAAAGGACTCATATCATTAGACAGTTGATGAACCATTATCAAGAACTTTTGTCACTTTTCACCATTTCGAATACAAATACTAGCATCCTTCTCTATATATGGCCACCAGTAACCCTCCTTGATTGCTCGAAATGAAAGGGATCTTCCTCATGCCTGACTCCTAAAAATACCATCATGAAGTGCATATAGAACTAGCTCAAGGTGTTTTGGGTGGATGCATTGAAGATAAGAACCTGTGAAAGAACTCCTGTAGAGTTCCACTCTAGTATAATGGTAAGAAAAAGGAACCTTCACTCTTAGTTGGTGAGCTAATATCTTGAGGAATCTGTCATTATAAAAATCCAAACCAAAGGAATAGTAATGAAAGATACCTCTCGAAATATGTCAATACATTGGAAAAAAATCCATGAATTGACAACTCTACCACATACAAATACACAAAATGTGGATAGAAATATTATAGAAATATTTGAACCTCGACCATTTGATTCGGCAATACAGCCCAGATTAATCAACTGGAGAGATTCGGAAGTACCAAAACAATGGATACTACTCCAAATAACAGAACCACCTCCTGAAAAACAACGAAACAACGTTGAATTACAGGTATCTGGTAATAATGTTTATTTTAAAAATAAACATTCAGAAAATTGGCAAAAGAATTTTCCTGACAATGATTGGGAAAAATTAAAAGGAAAAAACCTTTTAAAAGGCGAGAGTAGTAATAATAGTAATAGTAAACCTCCTATTGCTATGAAAAATATACAAGTACCAATATTACCTGGAACAAATTATCTAAAAGAAGATAATATAAAATCCAGTCAAATTTATCATTTCCAATTAGGAAAAGAGGAAATAATCTTCTCACCAAGCCATGGAAAGAGAAGATATACTTATGTATTAGGTTATTTAAATTTTGTAGGCTATAAACTATATTGTCTTTGCACATTCATTGATACAGGAGCAACCATATTTTCTTGTAGACCTAATGCTTTACCTCCTGAAAAATGGATAAAAATGAAAAATCCTATTGATGTAACAGGCATCATTGGGACACAAAATTTCATTGATTTAAAGACCAAAAAAGTCGCTATATGGTTTAATGAAAAGAAATTCATTATTCCAAAAACCTTATGCTTTCCACAAATGCATGGAGATTTTATATTAGGCAACAATTTTATCTCAGAATATTTGCCTATAAGTATTGATGAGGGAACTATAAATTTAACCCTCAACAAAGATATAGTAAAAATCCATTTACTACAGCAACATAAATATAAGTGCGAAAGAGATTTTTGCCCTACTAAGATAGGGGATATAACTCCTTTTATCAAAGCCCTTGAAGAAACTCACTGGCTTTATACTATACTAAATGATAATTTTAGTGAAAACCCACTAAAATTTTGGAATAAAAGTCCAAGATATTGTAATCTCAAACTAAGAGATCCCAATGTCATTATAAGAGTAAAACCAATGATCTATACCAGAAAAGATATAGATGAATTTGATAAACAAATCAAAGAATTATTGGATATAAACCTTATTGAAGAAATAGTAAGTCCACACTCTAGCCCTGCCTTCATGGTGAGAAAACATAGTGAAGTCATAAGAGGAAAAGCTAGAATGGTTATAAATTATAAAAGACTAAATAAACAATTAGAATTTGATGGTTATTTTATTCCAAGAAAAGATGTATTAATTAATCAAACTAAAGGAAAAAAGATCTTTAGCAAATTCGATTGTAAATCTCGATTTTGGCAGTTAAAACTAACTGAAGAATCCAAGCCATTGACAACCTTTAGTACCCCTAGAGGACACTATCAATGGAATGTTATGCCTTTTGGACTAAACACAGTTCCTCGTGTATATCAAAGATGGATGGACAAAATCTTTAAAGACCTTAAAGATTTTTGTGTTGTCTATATAGATGACATCCTTATTTTTTCCAAAACCATAGAAGAACATAGATATCATCTAAAAATTATCTGTGAAAAATTCCAAAAACATGGAATCATTTTATCACATAAGAAAATTGATGTTGAAAAAACAGAAATTAATTTTCCTGGCATAATCCTAAACCAGGATTGCCTACAATTACAAGATCATATCATCTCTAAAATAAAAGATTTTAATGAGGAAATTTTGGATAAAAAACAATTACAAAGTTTCCTAGGAATCCTTAATTATGGAAGAAATTTCATAAAAGGATTATCTCAAAAAGAATTACCACTTCTTGAAAAACTTAAAAAGAATGATGTTTTTACATGGAGTGCTAATGATACTCTTGTTGTTAAAACAATTAAACAAGAAATTATTAATAATTGTCCAAAAGTTTATTTTCCTAAAACAGGAGATAAATTAATATTGGAAACCGATGCTTCAGATAATTGTTGGGGATGTGTTCTCAAAGCAATTCCTGCAGAATATTGGAATGAAAACAATCCTTCCAATACTTTTGGTATTCGTGGTAGGAAAACTATTATACCAAAATCAATTATACAACATGAATTGATATGTGGATATAATTCAGGAAAATTTAAACCAAATGAGCTGAATTATATTATTTTTGAAAAGGAAATATTAGCAATAAAACATGCTATTAAAAAATTCCATATTTTCTTAGCACCCGAAGACTTTATTGTCAGAACAGATAATAAAGCTGTCAAAGACTTCCTAATAAATAAAAGAAATATTTTAGAAGGAAGAAGACTTAAATGGTTCAACCAAATTATTGTTTATACTTTTGAAGTTGAACATTTAAATGGTACTAATAATTTTCTTGCAGATTATCTTAGAAGGAACTATGATGAAAAAGTAGAGTTTTTAGAAACCCACTAAACAAGTGGAGAATATTAAATATTTTAAAATAACACCAACTAACCAAGTGGAATATTTTGAAATATATTTTATCAAAACCACTAAACAAGTGGAATTTTTCTATTTTCAGGATGGGAGATAAGCACCCAGGAGAAGTAAAAGGACATTGGGTAACTATTGCTAAAAAGGCAAAAACCCAAGCATCATCATCTACACAGCCTAAACAAAACCCTGTTTATGTTGTATTCAGCGAAAGAAATCCAGGCTTCTATGACAACTGGAATCATTGTTTTATGCAAGTAAACAAATTCCCTGGTGCATGTCACCAAAAATATAATACTATGCCAGAAGACATTACAACATGGAAAAATTGGATGAAACAGTCAGGACCTCCTAATATGATTTACCAGTTCTCCAAACTTCAGACCAAGGAAAGCCTCCTTGATACTGAAACTTATGACTTTCACAACACAGGAATCCCCTGCGAGTTGTTTACACCATTAAATGAAGCATGGAAATCTCATCTCCGAGATAGGAGAAAAGATTTTAGAAAAAATATGAGTATCCTTGCTGACAAAATTGCTGAACAAACAACAACTTTGGATAAATTCAAAAGTTTGAGCCTCAAACTCATAAAATGTTTAAACTATGAAAATGAAGATTTTTCTTTAGAAAAAATTGATACTTTTCTGGAATTTTCTGAATTACTGGAAAATGATTTTTTTGACAAGATCTTCAATACTATCAGGAGAATTTGTCTATTTGAAAAAGAAAAGATAATTCTCCCACGTCCTCTATTCCAAATCGAAATTTTATCGAAGATCGAGGACCATGAGAAAAAGATAAAAAGTCTTTTACTCCAACATTTTTACTCTAGTTTAAATTATAGTGATGATATGCCAAAACTGCATTGCATTACTGAAGAGGGATACCCAGCTTGGGATATTGAAACAATTGAATGGGGGTTAATAAACAAACTAATCTTATCCAGTGTAGCTTGTTTCAATCATTTTGAAGTTTTACCTATGATGATTAAAATCATGATCTATCATGTATTGACAAAAAGCAAGTACAAATATACTCGCTATCTGTCATTTCATATCACAAGCACAATTGGTTGGCGATCAAGAGAAATTTTCTATCAACCCTACCAAATGTGGTACCTCAGAGCCACTGAGGACTATGAATGGGACGAGATTGAACAAAATTGGGAAATTGCACATAATATGCCGTTGGACCAATTGGACACAACAAGATATTGGTCACAAAACCTGATCAATATTTCAAACTATGCAGATTATTTTTGTCGAGAATCAACATTAAAATTCATGGTAACTAATGGCAGACGATTATTTGTTACCGATTTACCGATAAATTACACTACATCGCTTGAACAACAAGCGGCAGTAAGGGAGTTTCTAAATAACTTGAAAAACAAAAGTAATTTAGATGTTCCCTTTGAACAATTAAGCCATGCGGAGGAATATGAACAAGCCCAATTACATGGACCTCCAAACCACAGTCCTAACGACAGCATGTCCTTCGACTCAATTGCTGAGTCCAACATTTCCAATGCATTTGATGCATGACAATTGTACGGAGATAATCAACCCACATGGACGACTGCAAATCATCCAGCACACGAAGTGGGATAAGCATACGATCAGTAATCAGCTGACGCATGCAATGACGATTTGGACGATTAAAACAAAAACATCCAAATCAGTTACTATTTACTTTTTGAATTATTGTAAATTACTGTGTACTTTTACTGTGCAACTACTGTGCACTTTTTACTATGCACTTTACGACTTTTATTTTTCAGCCGCCCACGTTTTGTTTAGGTTATAATTAAATAACCTTTATGAAGGTTATAAAAGGGGCAATCCTCCTCACTTGTAAATCATCTTCTGAATCATCTTCTGAATCTCTCTATATTGTAACATTTCTCTTTCTCTTGTAATACTCTCTCCACTATTATAATAATATCTTGATCATTCGGCACTTGTGTAATTGGTATCAGAGCCTTGTTATTACACGTTAGTATTCTAATTATGTTTATAATATGAATGTTATTATAATATGAATGTTAAGATAGAAACCGTTATATTACATCATCGTACTTATGTTTCTGGAGAAAATTTTAGAGTAAAATATAAAATTATAGGAACTAAGTGTCGTAATAATTGTTGTATGAAATATCGTTTATACCTAATTCTATATAAATAACAGTGCTATTTGATATTAATGTCTGCTTTATTACTAAAATCAAATATGCAGTTATAATGTCCATATTATAATTAAGTTACGTCTGTCTTTGTAAAAAAAAAAGAGTATAATATTTGTAAACATCTGTTTTGTAATTAAGGTGAATTAAACATAAGCAATAATATTATATTATAGTGAAAATCTTTAAAGTTTTCATAAAAACCCATATACCTATTATTGTTTCAAAGCACATATTTCCGTTTGCCAAAAAGCTACTGTAGTTAGCAATCGGCGTTAGAAAAACCGGTTTTAGGAACCTGAAACAACATATAATAGGAGGTCTTAGGTACTAATGGAAACTGATCAAGATGAACTAAATAATAATAATATTAATTTACAATGTTTAGCACCATGGTTACAAAAAGATGAGTCTATGTATAATCATAGTTTACATATAGATAAAAAATCTGAAAATGATATTAGTAAAATTAGTACTACTATAAATAGTTTAACTGATATAGCCTTTAGTTGGGTACAACGAACTGAAAGACGTCAGGTAATGAACCAAAACTATGTAGAGAAAAAACTAGATAGTATTGATTTCAACTTAAACAAAGTTGATAAAAAAATTAAGCAACTCAAAACAGTTTCAAATTTAGATCTAAAATAGGAGACTAAACAAAAAGTTGAAAATCTATTAAACAAAATAGATAATCAAAACACAGAACAAACTGGAATGAATAACCCATGGGATAACAAAATTCTTAGGTTATATTATGGTTCAGAAGAAATTAAAGCCCTTCAAACAGAAGAATTTAATTACACCGAATATATAAACGTTCGTGAAATATTAGATTATTGGAGACATCTATACAAAGATCCAATATTAACTATCTCAGAATGTAATAAACTCATTGAACAAATACAAACTACGTATTTGGAAAATGAAAAATTATTACAACATTATCAGTATGAATTAAACCAATATTTATCTGATGAAGATGAAATTTCACCACATGTCGTAAATACAATTGATGGAAAAAGGAAGGCTGAAGAACCACTTCAGGAATTCCAAAATTGGGAAGCTTTTGAAGATTATATGCAAACCCCTGCATATAAAAATGAAAAAAGTAGATTTTGTCAAAACAGGCAATGCTTTTACAAGTAACACTAAAAATGAGGATGAACCAAATCTTTTTTTCTTAAAAATAGATCATTTCAACAAACAAAATATATCTCAACATGGTATTTATCTTGATCTAAGGCATGTACCTTTTAAAGATCAAGAACAAGCTATTAATGAGTGGGCACAATCCATGTCTATAGTCATTACTAATTATAAGAATGTATGGTCTAAAGAAAATTTTTTAGACTACCTTATTGCAACACTCCAACGAGATGTTTTACAATGGTTGCAACAATGGGAAAGCTCAGAAAAAGGAATTCATCAAAAAACTGAGCTCCTACAAACCTTTAAATCTTTTGACAAAATATTAAAAGGATTTGTCGAAATAATTAAAGAAAATATTATTGGATATACTGGAGAACCCCGACTCTCGTATTGCGGGTACAAAATGATTGGGTCCATCTAGCTGGGACCCTTTTCTTTAGGGAGAACCTGCTGAGTGACGATTGTTTTGTCAATACTAGTCTCGATGAGGAATTCCAATTTGATTCATCATTTGAGGTCAGAGTCCACTACTAATCTTAGGACTGCTATGGCATCAACATGACTATTTTTCCCCTAAAAATGTTGAACATTGACATCTTCGAACTCAGATATTTGATCGCGAACCATAGTAAGGTAGGTTTCCATTCCATGATTTTTTTATTAAAATCACCCCCGACCTGTTTTGACACCAATTTAGAATCGTCGAACACGTTGAGCCACTTTACCCCCAGCGATAAGGCCTTATGTAGGCCGTCTATTTGTGGTTCGTACTCGTCTTCATTATTAGAGGCTTCAAATCCCAACATAATTTCTTGTTCAATTATAGCGTCTTATGGTGTGAAAATGATGTCTCCCACTCTTGCGCCTTGGAATTAGGGTCTCCATCGACTTATAAGGTTCATTCCTTGGATTGTACTTCCTTTCTTAATGGATATTCCGTAATTTGCTAGTCGATTGGCCCATCTCTCATGAATTCTACGATGAAATCGGCTAAGATCCGCCAATTAATCATTGTTCCTAGCTAAAATTGAATATCAAATCTTATGAGTTCGATTATCCATTTTGACAATCATCCTGCGAGGTTGGTTTTTTGACATAAAACTTTATTGGGGAATGTATGCCATAACCAGAGAGTAAGGTAACTTCTTCAATGAAAAATATCATTGCTCTACATCTAAAAGTGTCTTACTTTCATAATAGATGGGGAATTGTCTTCCTTTCCTCTCAAATACTCAGGCATAGTTGACTGCGTAACTTGAGATTGCAAGTTAGAGGTACGGAGGATCTCCTCCGTCAGGGATTTGTAGCATGGGTGGTTTGCTAAAATAGGAATTTATTTCTTATAGGGATTTTGAGCATTCATCATTCCAAGTGACACCCTTATCATTCTTGAGGAGCTGAAAGAAAGGTTGATGGCACTCTAATGACTTCAAGATGAAGCGATTGAGTGTTGTGAGCATTCCAATAGGCTTTTGAATATCACATAATGTCTTCGATGGCTAGACCCTATTAACAGCGTCAAGTTGGTCGGGATTGGTCTCAATTCCCATGTTATTGACCAAGTTACCCAGAAACTTTCGATAAGGTAATCCCAAAACTTTCCTGACTGGACACTGAATAAGCATTTTCTCGCATTAATCTTCATCCATAATTTCCTGAGGATTTTGAAGGTGTTGGCCAGGTCTTTGAGGTGGTTGCTGTAATAACCCTCGCCTATGAGAACATATTTTATATTTATTTACTAGGTACGGTAATTAGATATAAAATGTTGGGATATGGATTGAGTATGAATTTAATGAAGAAAAGTAAATGTTCACTATGAAATTTCATATTTACCGTAACTATATGTGAATATTTCCATGTCATGTTTTATAATATCATATGAATTAAAGTGATATTTGGCTTAATAATGATATTGGAACTTAAAATGAATTATAAATTGTCGATATGATAATTTGGAGACCGTTGTTGATTTCGGAACGTGCGAGATAGTCAAATTATGTGCCATATTGTATTTTGAGATTTTTGGCACTTTTGACTGATTATACCTTAAATATGTAATTGCATGTTATTTTATCGTAATATTAATCAATTAAGTTGGGATTTTGACTAATGGCACGATTTAGTTTTACTAAGTCTTCTATTTCCCTAATTTCATTTCCTATACCTAGAGAGAGCTTGAGAGAGGAAGAGAAAGTGTAGAGAAAGTAGAAGAGATTGAAGATTGAGGAGGAATTCTTGCCACTACACAAAGAAAATCTGCATTTCCCAGATTGAGGCAAGTTTCCTACTTGCTATTTATGGTTTAAGTTAAATGATTTGTTGTGATAATGGTGTATTGATCATGGTTTCACTAGTTTAGCTTTTTGTGTATTTGTTGGATTTGAATCATTGAAGAATAATTCAGATGATTATTGATGGTTGTGGTAGTAGTGAGTAGCATTTATGTGGTGTTGGTAATAATAAATGAGTTGGTTTGAATGAATTTGATTTGGGAAGGAAATTGGAGTCCAAGACTCCACAAGCAAAATTAGGAATTTCTGAAGAACCGAATCGATTCGGTCTGGCTGAATCGATTCGCTGCGAGACAGTTTCTGAGGTTGGGTGAACCGAATCGATTCGTCTTGGTCCGAATCAATTCGAAAATTACGCAGAAACCCCATTTCACCGACCGAATCGATTCGGCTTGGTCAGAATCGATTCAACAATTATGCAGTAAGCCATGATTTCTGGCCTAATCGGAACTCCTTCATTTGAAATTTTCTTTTCTTTTCTTTAGGATTAGTAATTAGGGACCTTATTAAATGAAGTAAATATAGGGTCTTGGAGTATTAGTTGAGTTTGGTCGGCAACCTAGACTCGAAGGGGTTCATCTAGGGTTCATTTCAGGGGGGGGGGGGGAGGTTTAATGTAATGTTTAGGCATTACTTCTCTCGTATAGTTTTATAATAATCTAGAAGATCTTAGAGTCAAACTTGGAGACTTTAGGAGTTATTGTGAGCTAGGTTTGACTTGATGGTCTATTATGAAGCCAAAAAGGAGGCTTTGGAAAATAATTTGGGGAGTCTAACTATTTATCGAGGTTGTTATGCTGATACAAAATACGTATAGTTCCGGATAACCTTAATGCATTTGATAAAATGTAAAATGGACAAAGTAAATGATAATTTACTAAATCAGGTAATGGAAATTAATAAAATGGATGATACACACCTCTCTAAATACCATCTTAAGGGAAGTCCGTGCGTGAGGTGAAGCCCCCTGGCTAATGAATGGAGGGTGGATATAGTCCTAGGCCATATGAGTGCTTGTTTTATATTTTCTGCGATGGGTAGGAGATCCGGGTGTGGTCTTGACTACCCAGCAGGCATATGGCCGCGTCCTGACATTTCGATAGGATCCCAGGTTGTCTTATGATAGGCCCTGGAGGAAGATGATGGTTATTTAGGGGCGCGCACAGTGTGGAAACCCGGACGGGTGGTCTTAGAATCGTTATATTTATATACTTATAACTATTCTAATTATATAGTTGGACTCGATGGAACATTAATGCCACAAAGATCAAAGTATATGCCACAAAGAGCATACAATTGAGATTAGTGCCATAAAAAGCACATGATAATAATTGTATTCCTGATAAGGAATGGAAAGGAGATAAATGAAAAGGATGAAAGGTGAAAATGGTTGATAAGTATTCTTAATTGCATATATAATCGATTCCTCCCTTGTAATTATTAAATTGTCTTAATTTATCTCATTGTTTCCATGCTAGAATATCATCTCTATCATCCATGCTTATCTGTTCATCATTGTCATACTTGTCATTTATCTGATGATCACATAAAATCGGGCTCTCACCAATTCTTCTTTCTTATTGTGCATATATATATTATATCCTGTTCCACCGCAAGGTCGCCCGTAATGAACTTCATATTCCAGTGTTTTGAGGAGCCGTGACATTTTGCGGGTATCACGGGACATTTTGTGTAGATGCCTTCCTTATTGTTTTCTAGTTATGATCAGTCCCTACTCGAGCGTGTGGCCCAAACTGTTGTAATTGTATAATGGGTGTATTTTGTAACACATGAAACTTATTGTATATTATATGTATTTCATTGATTGACGTTTCATTCCGTCATTTCCTTTTTATCGTTGGTTTATATGTATATGCTTGTGGGAGTTTCCACTCTCTTTTCTATTATGGGTTGTTGAAAATGCTTTCTTTAAATTACAAAACTAAAATTTTTGATAACCCGTTTTCTAGAATATTGTGTGGTTATTCCGTATACTCTTTATGTTGTTACGATGCTGAGAATGATTTCCATCCATGACTCCTTTGTTGTTTGAGTATCGGGCTGGCCACCCCTTATTTTGGATACTGGGTTGTCACAGATGGTATCAGAGCATCAGGTTCTAGAGTCTTTAGGATCTATGCAGACTTGTCACGTTCTACCATAGCGTTCTTTGAAATAGAGCTTAATGTTAGGACTGTTTTGTTGCATATGGTTGCGATCTTCTACTAGATATATTGTTTTATATTTATATTCTAACTCTATCGTTTCTCTATCTCAGATGCCGCCTAAGAGATGAAGTCACGCTCGATGTAATAGAGTTGTAGAGGATGAGGTTGGTCCTCCACCGCCACCACCGGGGAATATCAGTGCCGCAGATGTGGCAAACATAGTGGCCCAAGCTGTTAATGCAGCGATGACTGCAGTGGTATAACAAATGCCACAAGCTCAACCATGGGGGCAAGAGGCACAAGTTCCTACGGGACCTTCTCCATGGGAAAGAGTTAGAGAGTCTTTCCTAAAAGGCCATCCCCCAGAATTCGATGGAGGTTCGAATGTGATAAGGGCAAATCAGTGGAAGAAAGATATGCAATGCCATATTAGAATGGTAGAATGTAGTGAGAAGAAAAAAGCAAATCCTTGTTACTTTCAAGCTTGTCGGATCAGCCTTACATTGGTGGGAGTCAATGACTACACCCGAGCAAAGGGATACGATGTCGATCACTGATTTTTGGGCCTTGTTTGATGGAAAGTATTTCCCTCCCGCAGTTCAAAGGGGGATGCAAAGGAAACTTCAAGATGTAGTTCAGGGGGAGAGATCCGTGGCAGAGTATGAAGAGGAGTTCACCCGGCTGACAAGTTTTGTGCAGGATGAAGTGACTCCAGAAGCGAAGAGAATCTCCAAATTCGTGGGAGGTTTACATTGGCGAATAAAACAACATTTGTAGGGAAATCCTGCTTTATTAACCATTGGGGATGTGATGAATGTTGCTCTACTTCATTGTCAAGAGCATAGATTATTTGTGCAAAATAATAAGAAGGCTGCAGCGATGGGGCAAGTGGGAAAACCTAGAGGTAATGGGATTGGAGGGGGGACATCTTCTTCGTCCCAATCTTCGGGGAGTAAGCAGAGAGAAAGGGACTCCCAACAAGGGGATTTGTCTAAACGCCAACGCTTTGGTGGGTCTAATGCAGGTGGCAATAACAACAGACCGAGTCAAGGCGGACCTCCACAACAACAGGGAGGCAGAGGTGGAAATGGAGATAGAGGCCAGCAGGGCCGAGGTTCGGGGCAGTTTCGAAACAATCAAGGGCGGAACCAGGAGAATGCGGTGAACAAATGTTTGCAGTTCAGGGAGTTGGGCCATTATAAGAGGTCGTGTTCTCAGTTGGTTGGAGGGCATCTTCCTAGGGCTCCACAACAGCCGTATGTACAGTTTTTGCCCCGGGCGCCTAATTTGATTGCTCCTCCTCAGTAGGGGCAACTGCAGTATGGACGGGTCTACCATATTCAGGAGGCTATACTTCCTCTATCCCCTCCAGCACCGTCGGTGATTGAGGGTAAGTTTCTCATCCAAGGGCATATGGGTCGGGTACTATTTGATATGGGTGCTACACACTCTTTCATTTCTAGGAGTTTTGCTCAAACTACAGATTTGATAAAGTCTGCTGAGAGTACTTTCACTAGCATTGAATCCTCTATGGGTGATGGTTCATTGATTTTCTTTGTTTGTAAAAACATAGCGATTAACCTTGGTAACTTATGCTTTGAGACCGATTTACTCGTCCTTGACATGGTCGGGTATGATGTAATAATGGGTATGGATTGGCTAGTGAAATACCGCGCGATAGTAAATTGTTTCGGGAAGAGTATAATTTTCGCAGTTTCGGGACAAGAAATGTTCTTGGTTGTTATGCCTTGTATGGAAGGGGGTGCGAGTACCTATTTATATTGTATTGCGAAGGATTTTTCTAGGGATATAATTATCCCCCTGGACTCTATCCCAATTGTTATAGATTTTGAGGATGTTTTCTCGGAAATTCCGGGATTACCTCCGAGCAGAGAGATTGAGTTTATGATCGATTTAGCATCGGGAACTCGACCGATTGCAAAAGCTCCTTATCACATGGCTACTGTGGAGATGAGGGAGTTAAGGGATCAAATCCAGCAGTTATTAGAGCAGGGATTCATTAGGCGCAGTACTTCTCCATGGTGTGCTCCGGTATTATTTGTGAAGAAAAGAGACGGTTCTCTCCGGTTATGTGTGGACTATAGGGAGTTGAATAAAGTCACCATTCGGAATAAATACCCTTTGCCTCGCATTGATGATCAATTTTACCAACTTAGGGGAGCATCATACTTCTCTAAAATTGATTTGAGGATGGGGTATCATCAATTGAGAATACGGGAACAAGATGTATCCAAGACCGCATTTTTGACCCAATATGGATCCTATAAATTCTTGGTTATGCCCTTTGGACAAACCAATGCCCCCGCTGTATTTATGGATCTCAAGAATATGGTATTCCGAGATTTCCTTGACCAATTTGTTATTATATTTATCGATAACATCTTATTCTATTATCAGACATAATCTGACCATGCTACTCACTTACGGTTGGTCCTGCAGAGATTGAGGGATCACTAATTGTATGCGAAGTTTGAGAAATGTGGCTTTTGGTTGAAGGAAGTTCAGTTTCTGGGTCATGTGGTGTCATCCCAGGGTATATCGGTGGATCCTAGTAAGGTGATTGCAGTGAGGGAGTGGGTTCAGCCCACGACACCCACCGAGATTCGTAGTTTTCTGGGCTTAGCGGGTTATTACCGTCGGTTCATTAAGGGATTTTTGAAAATCATTAGCCCTTTGACGAATTTGACCCGAAAGGGAGTGAGATTTGTTTGGGACAATTCTTGTCAGGCTACATTTGATGAGCTCAAATATAGGTTGACTTCGGCTCCAGTCCTTGCATTGAAAAAATCGGGATTGGAATATCTAGTCTTCACCGATGCATCTCTTCAAGGGTTAGGAGGTGTTCTTCCGCAAGAAAGATGGGCTATTGCTTATGCCTCCCGTAAGCTAAAGCCTCACGAAAGAAATTATCCGTTGCATGACTTAGATTTCGTCGCAGTTGTCTTTGCCTTGAAGATATGGATGCACTATCTCTTGGGAGAGAAGTTTACTCTTTTCACGGACCATTAATCGCTACAATATTTATTTTGGCAAAAAGATTTGAATATGCGTCAGTGTCGTTGGTTGGAGTTCATGAAAGATTATCAATTTGATATCCATTATCATCCGGGAAAGGCGAACGTAGTAGCGGATGCCTTGAGTAGTAAGCCCGAGGGAGACTTAGCTGTTGAATGGAAAGCTAAGTGGAAAGAGCTCAGTCGGGAGGATGCGGTGGGAAGAGCATTTATATCGGTAATGACCGTTACTCACACAATTGTAACAAGAATTTTAGAAGCTCAAGGAAGAGATAAGGGTTGCCAAGACCATATACACCGATTATTGTCCGAGGGAGCGGAGTCGTACTCGATTAGTTCTGAGGGTGGGGTACGCTTCCATAGAAGACTTATTGTTCCTGAAGAGGGAGATTTGAGACGAGTGGTGATGGCAGAATCTCATGGGTCAAAGTTTATGGTACATCCTGGTGGGGACAAGCTGTATCAAGACATGCGCCGTCAGTATTGGTGTCCCGGCATGAAGAGGGATATCTTGGAGTTCGTATCCCAATGCACTACTTGTCAGTTGGTTAAGATCGACCATCGGCGATTGACAGGTTTGTTGCAACCGTTGGAGATTCCAGTGTGGAATTGGGAAAGCATTTTGATGGACTTTATTACGGGCTTACCTAGATCACAAAGGGGTCATGATTCGATTTGGGTGATTGTCGATCGCTTGACTAAGTCGGCACCCTTCTTGTCCTTGCGTACGAATTTTGATACCGCTCGCTATGACCAATTGTACATCGAGGAGATCGTTAGTATTCATGGGGTACCTTTAAACATCATTTCCGATCGAGATAAAATATTTTTGTCCCACTTTTGGCACAGTTTCCAAGAGGTAATGGGGACCGAATTGAAGTTAAGCTCTTCCTATCATCCTCAAACAGATGGCCAAACTAAAATGGTAAACCAGATGTTGGAGGATATGCTCCGTATGTGCATGCTTGATTTCAAGGGCAGTTGGGAACAATACCTCCCATTGGTTGAGTTCGCTTATAACAACTCATACCAATTCACTATCGGAATGGAGCCCTATGAAGCGCTTTATGGTCGGCCCTGTAGGTCGCCCGCTTGTTGGTTGGAAGTGGGTGATAACAAATTTCTTGGACCTGAAATGATCCAAGACATTTCTTCAAAGATTGAACTCATTCAAAATCGCATTCGGATAGCCCAAGACCGTCAGAAGAGCTATGCCACTGCGGTTAGAAGACACATGGAGTTGGAGATTAGAGACCAAGTCTTGGTGCGAGTGTCACCAATGAAGGGCATTAGGTATTTTGGGAAGAAAGGGAAGCTGGAGCCGCATTTTGTTGGACCTTTCCCAGTTATTGCAAAAGTTGGTCCCGTTGTGTACCAACTTGCCTTGCCAGAGCCTTTGCAACAAATTCACGATGTATTCCATGTCTCCTCTTTGAAGAAGTATAGAAGATGCGAAGGTGCCCTTTGGCACATTCCTTTCGAGGATATTGACTTGCAACCCGATGTTTCATATGAAGAACAACCGATTGCTATTCTTAAGTATGGGGAGCATAAGTTCAGGTCTCGGTTGGTGCCCTTGGTGAGAGTCCAATGGAGTCATCACAATGCGAAAGAATCAACGTGGGAACGTGAGGACGACATGCGGGAGAGGTATCCACATCTCTTCCTATAAGGTACGTTTGAATTTTGGGGACAAAATTACCTCATAAGGGGGGGAGTATGTAATAACCCTCGCTTATGAGAACATATTTTATATTTATTTACTAGGTACGGTAATTAGATATAAAATGTTGGGATATGGATTGAGTGTGAATTTAATGAAGAAAAGTAAATGTTCACTATGAAATTTCATATTTACCGTAACTATAGGTGAATATTGCCATTTCATGTTTTATAATATCATATGAATTAAAGTGATATTTGGTTTAATAATGAGATTGGAACTTAAAATGAATTATAAATTGTCCAAATGATAATTTGGAGACCGTAGTTGATTCCGAAACGTGCGAGATAGTCAAATTATGTGCCATATTGTATTTTGAGGTTTTTTACACTTTTGACTGATTATACCTTAAATATGTAGTTGCGTGTTATTTTATCGCAATATTGATCAATTAAGTTGGGATTTTGACTAATGGAACGATTTAGTCTTACAAGGTCTTCTATTTCCCTAACATCATTTCCTATACCTAGAGAGAGCTTGAGAGAGGAAGAGAAAGTGTAGAGAAAGTAGAAGAGATTGAAGATTGAGGAGGAATTCTTGCCACTACACAAAGAAAATCTGCATTTCCTAGATTGAGGCAAGTTTCCTACTTGCTATTTGTGGTTTAAGATAAATGATTTGTTGTGATAATGGTGTATTGATCATGGTTTCACTAGTTTAGGTTTTTATGTATTTGTTGGTTTTTAATCATTGAAGAATAATTCGGATGATTATTGATGGTTGTGGTAGTAGTTAGTTGCATTTATGTGGTGTTGGTAACAATAAATGGGTTGGTTTGAATGAATTTTAGTTGGGAAGGAAATTGGAGTCCAAGACTCCATACGCAAAATTAGGAATTTCTGCAGAACCGAATCGATTCGGTCTGGCCGAATCGATTCGCTGTGAGATAGGTTCCAGGGTTGGGTGAACCGAATCGATTCGTCTTGGTCCAAATAGATTCGACAATTATGCATAAACCCCATTTCCCCGACCGAATCGATTCGGCTTGGTCCGAATCGATTCAGCAATTATGCCGTAAGACATGATTTTTGGCCGAATCGATTCGGAAGTCCTTCATTTGAAATTTTGTTTTCTTTTCTTTTAGCCCTTTTCTTTAGGATTAGTAATTAGGGACCTTCTTAAATCAAGTAAATATAGCGTCTTAGATTATTAGTTGAGTTTGGTCGGCACCCTAGACTCGAAGGGGTTCATCTAGGGTTCATTTCAGGGGGGGGGGGTTCATGTAATGTTTAGGCATTACTTCTCTCGTATAGTTTTATAATAACCTAGGAGGTCTTAGAGTCAAATTTGGAGACTTTAGGAGTTATTGTGAGCTAGGTTTGACTTGATGGTCTATTATGAAGCCAAAAAGGAGGCTTTGGAAAATAATTTGGGGAGTCTAACTATTTATCGAGGTTGTTATGCTGATACAAAATACGTATAGTTCCGGACAACCTTAATGCGTTTGATAAAATGTAAAATGGACAAAGTAAATGATAATTTACTAAATCAGGTAATGGAAATTAATAAAATGGATGATACACACCTCTCTAAATACCATCTTAAGGGAAGTTCGTGCGTGAGGTGAAGCCCCCTGGCTAATGAATGCAGGGTGGATATAGTCCTAGGCCATATGAGTGCTTGTTTTATATTTTCTGCGATGGGTAGGAGATTCCGGGTGTGGTCTTGACTACCCTGTAGGCATATGGCCGGTTCCCGACGTTTCGATAGGATCCCAGGTTGTCTTATGATAGGCCCTGGAAGATGATGGTTATTTAGGGGCGCGCACAGTGAGGAAACCCGGATGGGCGGTCTTAGAATCGTTATATTTATATACTTATAACTATTCTAATTATCGAGTTGGACTCGATGGAACATTAATGCCACAAAGAGCAAAGTATGTGCCACAAAGAGCATACAATTGAGATTAGTGCCATAAAGAGCACATGATAATAATTGTATTCCTGATAAGGAATGGAAAGGAGATAAAATGAAAAGGATGAAAGGTGAAAACGATTGATAAGTATTCTTAATTGCATATATAATCGACTCTTCCCTTGTAGTTATTAAATTGTCTTAATTTATCTCATTGTTTCCATGCTAGAATATCATCTCTATCATCCATGATTATCTGTTCATCATTGTCGTACTTGTCATTTATCTGATGATCACATAAAATCGGGCTCTGACCGGTTCTTCTTGCTTATTGTGCAAATATATATTATATCCTGTTCCACCGCAAGGTCTCCCGTAATGAACTTCATATTCCAGTGTTTTGAGGAGCCGTGACATTTTGCGGGTATCACGGGACATTGTGTGTAGACGCCTTCCTTATTGTTTTCTAGTTATGATCAGTCCCTACTCGGGCGTGTGACCCAAATTGTTGTAATTGTATAATGGGTGTATTGTGTAACACATGAAACTTATTGTATATTATATGTATTTCATTGATCGACGTTTCATTCGGTCCTTTCCTTTTTATCGTTGGTTTATATGTATATGCTTGTGGGAGTTTCCACCCTCTTTTCTATTATGGGTTGTTGAAAATGCTTTCTTTAAATTACAAAACTAAAATTTTTGATAACCCGTTTTCTAGAATATTGTGTAGTTATTCCGTATACTCTTTATGTTGTTACGATGCTGAGATATGATTTCCATCCATGACTCCTTTGTTATCGGAGTATCGGGCTGGCCACCCCTTATTTCGGATACCGGGTTGTCACAATTGCCTTTGTGTTTACACTTGACTGACACGTCATTGATATATCCCTCCATAGTATCTCCCATATTCCACTTGAATATATTGGTGAGCAACCTCTAATAGTTGTCCCTACATTCTTAAGGCAGATTGGAATGAGTTTATAGCAGTATAACCCCACTGGGGTGATCAACAATGCCTTGTCCTGGTCGGGGTCAAAAAGTGGGATATGGTGGTTCCCCAAATAGGCACCCAAGAAGATCATTGATGTGGAGTCCACCAATTGAACAATCTCCACCAAAGGGAAACTATCTTTGAGGCATGCTATGTTGAGCTCATTTAAGTTGATGTAAACTTTCCAGCTACCATTACACTTTTGCACCACCACTGAATTTTAAAGACACTTTGGAAATTGAACTTCCCTAAATGATTGTGTGTCCAAAATATTTCCTAATTCGTTATCCACCATTTTAACCTTTTTTGGGGTTGTTCGACATCCTTTTGAGCCATTAGCTTGAAAGTTGGGTCCATATGAAGGCGTTGGAAGGCTACCTCGGGATCAATACCTGGTAGGCCATATAGCTCCTAGGAAAATATGTCCAAGTTACTCTATAGAAAGGTTATCAACTCTTTATTTTCATGATCGGCGAGTGTTGTCCCTATCAGAAACTTTCTATGGGAGGGTTATCATTAATGTTAACCTCCTCTAGGCTTTTGACGACCCAATCAGTGTGGTGGACCCTAGTATCCTCCAACCTGGACGATAGTACTATAACTGCTATTTGGAAGGGTTATCCCCATCTTGGGCATCCTCCTGAACAACTTCTTTTTTCCTCTAACTTTTCTTTTCAGGGATGGATGGCGGTGATGAAGTACTTTATGGTAGTGACCTGGTCACCACGTATCTCCACAACTCCCCAGTCAGTTACACATTTGAGTTTTTGGTGGTATGTCGATGGTACAACCTTCATAGCGTGAAACCATCCTCTGCCCAGAGTGGCATGGTAGGGAGTATCAATTGCCACCACTAGGAACTCAATTATCTCTGAAATATTCCTTACCTTTACTGGAAGGAATATTTTCCCGAATGGTATTGTGATCTTCTCCACGGATTCGACCAATGGAACGGTTTCTTCCTTGAGGTCAGGTAGATTGAGTTTCAACTTATGGAAGATCTACTGGTACATTAACTCAAACGAACTCCGTTCATATACCAGAAGCCTATTGACATCCCAATTTACAATACTATGACTGATTACGAGGGCATCATGATGATGGGTCCTTACCCTAATCATGTATTCCCCAGTGAAGAAGATATGTGTCGCACCCCGTCTAATTAAATATCGGGTAGCTACTCCTTGATTAAATCAATACATAATATCAAGTTGGTTTAGTTTTAGCATCACTCTCGAAAGACATTTAATTAGTTACTAGCCACCTAATATTTAAAAAGTGAGATGCGAAATTTTATTAATTAAATTAACTTACAACCAAGTAATAAATAACCTGCCATTCAACATTCACATAAACAATCTCATAGGAATAATTATTAGAAAGAAATAACAGTGTCTGGAGTAACACTCCAAATATAGTCCCAATGCCAAATAATCCCAATATAAAAGTCTGATTAAATAAATCCAACATCTGAAATAAATGAAAGTCTGGAACTACCATCTCTGAATAATAATGGGCAACATGTTCTAACTGATATGAATGACTCCGAAGGAAGTAAAGATAGATGTGGAGGCGTCTAATATCGAGATCCTGTAATTTCCACCGCAGCTTCAGCACATCAACAGAATGTAACTCTTATGCTTGGCGTCCCTGTGGCTGGGCACCTAAAAGGTTTTTACAAAAAAAAATAGATTTGGAAAAAAACGGGTCAGAGCCCGAGGTGAAAATATTTAAAAAAGAACAAGTGTTTAATTGCATTGAACAGTAAATATTATATACATGTTATGAAAAATTGTTTACTAAGTTAATAACAAAAAGTAATAAGTTGAGTAAACTCTGAAATAAACTCGTTGAACAAAAATCTTTTCAAAATACAACACAAGATGTGTTAAAACGTTTTTTCTGAATATGTTCTCTAGATTCGTTAGTTTGATTACCTTAGGTTTTTAAAACTAAAACATTAAATTAAGTCTTGAATGAGATAATGTTCACCAAAGCAATTAAGAACATTCAAGAAAATATGACACACAATTTTTAACGTGGAAAAACGCTGAAATAAGGGAAGCATCGATGGTGATCTCTACGCCACAAAACAAAATCCACTAAAATCACAAGACACAAGTTATAGCACTAAGTATGCAATACAAGATCCTAAGTCTAAGCTCAAAAAATTACCTACATGAGTTACTCCACTCTCAAAGGTTTGTGACTTGATATGATCTTCCTCCTGCAACTTCCTTGCTTTTCCTTATCCACTTGATGATAGCAGATCCAACAAATAATATATCTCACTAAGAATCACAATCTATAAGTGTTCATGTGAGAGTGATAGTGTTTGTGAATTAAACTAAATGCATAAATGCATCTCACATCTCTCAATGAATTATACAAGAAAATTCCTCTGAATTACAAGCCATTTCTATATGATATGGATCTTGATTTCAAATTCAATTTGAGTAATAAACTTCACAATTTTTAGATTTGACACACAAAAGTTTCTTATCAAAATTTTGCCTCAATAAATTATTTATATTCAAATTTACTTCACTAAAATGTGAAATCACAATATGAGACAATTTTTTTTTCAAATCTGAAAATATGTACGACAAAAAGTATAATTTCTCAACATGTATTTGATATCACAATCTTGGATAAAAAAAATTATAACAACAATAAGATCCAATAAATCTGAAATAAAGAACCCTCAAAATATTTAGTGTACAAAATGGTTCTTAGAGAGATATAATATTGAAGAAGCTCTTCAATCTTGAGTCAAACCAGCAATACACCAACTCACATAAACCCCAAAAATATTTAACTCTAAAAAAATGGCTTTACTATTTGTAATTCAAATAAGGCTTTTTGGTGTATTTGGGTTCGGAAGAAACAAAATAAGGATTGGACCGAGATTAGGTACGATTTCTCTTCTCTCTTTTCTATTTTCTCTCTACTCTATATTGGCTCTCTAATGGAGTGTTGCTTCCATATTCTCTCTACCCTCTCTACAGCTTCGCCATCGCCTTATTACTATTCACCAAAACCCAACAAAAATGAAACCCTAATAATGATTAATATACTCAATTATAAAGGGTCGAGAATTGGATGATACAAACAAAGGGTGGAGATCGAATGCAACACACAAACTATAAATCTAAGCATGGAAATACAACGATGGAAGCACAGACGCTGACTGGTTGATTCGAGATCACAGGGATCGAGAATGAGCAGAGTAGGGATCGTTGATTAACTCAAAGATCAAGGGTCGCAAACTGTCATAGTATCTCAGGTTGACAAATGCTGGTAGGCTGAAAGGTCGGGATGATAACTTAACCCACTCTGCCAGGTTCCTGCCCCTAATTGTGTGGGTTAAATACCTATTAAAATAAACGGGGCGGGTATGTTTTTTTTTTAAACTCATTTATTAAACGATATGGATTCGAGTTTACTATATATAAGCATAACCCACCCCGCCCCATTTATTTCTTATAATTCCTAAAATACTCATATTTAATATATTATTTACACTAATTTTTATACATATATATAAGTTATATATGTGGTATGCGGGTATAACATGTGGGTCTTAACTCGCCCCGGGCGAGTTTTTGACCGGCTTAATCTAAACGGGGTGGGGCGGGGTGAGGTCAGGTTTAGGGGGGTTACACATAAATGGGTTCGAGGCTTAAAAAAAACCATCGTGGGTCGCGAAGCGGGGCGGGGCGGGTTTTTAATAAGAAATTTGAGGGGTGGGTTCGGGTTATAACAAACCTGCCCCAAACCCGACTCGTTGCCTTCCTTACTGAAAGGGAGTGACGGTGATTGAAGGAAGAACCAATTTGGTTCATTGATAAATATAAAGGGAAAGGTCACGATCTTACCTTGTCATCTCAGCTTTTGTAACAAACACAATTGTTGTGTTTTAAAAAGGAAACGTGTGAACAACCTTGTAGAAATATAATGCACCACAAAGATTTTTTAAGGCTTTTGAACTCTTCAAGTTATAACACCAAAATTTTCTAAGAGGAATTAAATCCTACCCAACAATGATTTTACCACAAAACATAATTTTGATTTAACCTCAAACATTTAAAAAAATTAATTAATCAAAAACATTATTTAAAATGAATAGAAAAAATGTTTTAAATGAATTTCTTTTTTAAAAAATGTTTGATGAGGTCTAACCACTAAAAGATTGTGCGGACTTAAAAAACCACATATATGCAGAGTGTGTGTGTGTGTGTGTGTGTGTGTGTGTGTGTCCTAATATGGTTCAAATACTTCCCTTTTTGAAGTCCAACTTGACTTGAGGCATTGGAGTTCTTGGACTGGGATTCCTTGGAGCTTGATGCCTTTTTGAGATAGAAAAACTCAAAAAACATCTAATCCTACTTTGTCTCGATATCCAAACTAGTTGGAACTCTTATATGGCACAAATTCAAGTAAGTCAACCATATAGTGTGTTCTCATGTTAGACACGTGCTCTCACTTGAGGTTCTCACCCCTCAACTATTGTGCACACCTAAAACATATTTACTACCCATACTAGCTACGCTACCGACCTATCTTGTCGGTACCAAATCTATGTCCATAGGGATTACTATATTGAGCCACTCGTATTACTCGAATACCATCAAATTCCATTACCATTATTTATTAAAAAATTTCAAGCAACTTAATACTCATTATGAATTTCCACAAGTTTGCATTATTCTATAGGTCTCATCCTAACTCATCTACCAAGAAACAGAGTAGGAAAATCTCAAGTATATATTTATATCTAACTCTCAGTACATATATACACATATGTCACCCCTAGGCTAAGTTGTGGTGCATGCATACTCTGCCATCGAATCCCAATACATCACGTACGTAAGGATCACGAGTTTCGAATCACTCGAGAATCGTATCAATACAAATCACACATATTGGAGGCGAGCATTGTTCACATACCTATGGGTCATGCACATACCTACGCGCCCATAGTCAACTAACTTATCAAATCACAAATAGGTCTTCATAGTCCTATGTTCTTAAGGTACCAAATCGAAATCCCCTGAAGGCACACAATACAAGATTGTCCTCTTTTCACGACCTCCCGTGATAATAAGTATGGTAGGTATGTCATACAAATAATAATCCATATACTAGGTAATCACACAACCTAAGTAATCATCATTTCAATAAATGTATACTCCTGTCCTATATTACAAGTCTCAGACGTAGTATAGTTCCATCCCAATTATTCTATGTAACATATTTAGCGTGACAACTCTCGTCGTATAAATCCGAATACTTCACCCTATCCCAAAAGGTTACTAAGTCTCCCACTTGTCTCTAAGGTTATTTCAATAATTTAAAGCTCCCCTACTACTGTCTCTAACCTTAAGTTATTATTTATCCGATTTAAATTCAAGTTCCCATAATTTTCAACTGTAACTCACTCGTCAGACACTAGTAAGTTTATCATTTAATCCCAAACCAAACTAATATTTTGTGGCCTCAAATACACCCCTACTGACCTTCCCTAAGTCCCAATATGTTCAAATCGGACACACCAATAATTCTTAAAAGCAGGGAGTGGTTAAACCCTAAAAGGAAATTTTATCTCAAATATAGGGGGAGTCGATCGATCGAAGGAAAGGGTCGATCGATCGACATTCTTGAGTTGATCGATCGATCCATCATATATTGGCCTACGATTTCTTCATATTTTTGCCTACGGGTTTCATCAATTTTAACCCTCAAATCCACTATTATAATGTCCCAAATTCCCAAATATTTGTAACAAACGTTATACCAATATAAGCACAAATTCTAACATCTTAGAATCTTGAAATCATTATAGGTTGTAATTTTGGATAAAATCATGTATATTTCATACAACCCTATTTTCTTTAAGAACATCATATAACTCAACATAAAATCGTAGTTCTCTACTCATGGATCATGATTTCGTGGTTGTTATTTTTCAAAAAATTAATCTACATGCAAAACCTACCAAGATTGATATTTAAATCTCTGAATTCATTAATTCATCATTTTTTAAGTTTTTCTCCGATTCTAAACTATTATGGATAATATATACACTTAATTATTGCAAGTTAAATCCCTTGCCTTGAAATGGAAGTTCTGATACTTTGGAGAAGATGATTTAGGAGCGATCCTCTCTTCTCGATCTATTCGATGGTGCAAAAAGCCTAAGAATGGTTGTTCTCCTCGACTTCTTCTATAATGGTTGTCTATGAGTTTTGGTGGTGAAAACCCTAGGGATCTAGCCTAATAGCTGATAAAGGTTTCTAAATTTCGTGGGTTTCATTATCCTAAAATTTTAAATGTCTAAAATACCCTTTTGGGTTGCCGATTTGGCCTAAAACTGCCCTAGTTCCCTAACTAAAACCCCAGGTAGTCTTTTTGGACTCTCTTGACCCTTTCGGACACATTGGCGCACTCAAAATGACTATAAGGATGACATGACAATAAACTATTTTATAATCCATTAAATTGGTCCCTACACGACTGAAACATGTGTCCCAACTTAATTTCCCAAACTGTCTTATTTTTCACTCTTTACAATTTTAATAAGTTCATAATCATATATTATTATACTCACTCAATAGTATAAAATATAATTGTCATAATCAAATACTGACTTTTGTCTCGCTCGTATTTAAATTCAGATTAATTACCAATCAATTGCCCCTTTTTAATTCAAATAGTCCCATAATTGAAGTCATTAAAAATACAGGGTATTACATACTTCCCCCCTACTAATGTAATTTCATCTCAAAATTTGGAAATAAAGGTATACCTAGTAAAAATAACTCTAGATATTTATCTCGCATCTCATCCTCGCACTCCCAGGTAGACTCCTCGGCATTATGAGATCACCACTGAGCACGTACTAGTGGTACTACCTTCGATCTCATTTTCCTCTTGCTACGGTCTAGGATAACAATTGGCCCCTCCTCGTAGGAACTATAGGGCTGCAGATCAATGTCCTCCAAGGAAATGTGAGTATGGGCCAACTCATCCAGAAGATACCTCCTCAGTAAAGAAATATGGAACACGTCAAGAATCCTACGCAACTCCTCCGGTAATCCAATTCTATAAGCAACTGGCTCAATCCGCTCGATGATAGGGAATGGCCCCACATATCTCGGTGCCAACTTCCTTTTCTTACCAAAATGCATTACCCCCTTCATAGGAGATACTCTCAGCAACACCTACTCTCCCACATTGAACTCTCGAAAGAACCTCTTGGCATTGGCGTATCTCTTCTGTCGATCCGAGCAATCCGAATACGATTCCAAATCATCTCTATCCCGGTCGAGGTATCCTGGATCAACTCTGTCCCAAGTATCTTATTGTCCCTTGCGTCTAACCAACACGATAGAGAACAATAAGGTCTACCGTATAATGCCTCGAATGGAGCAATGCCAATCGTAAACTGGTAGGAGTTATTATAGCCAAACTCTACTAATGGGAGATACTTCTCCCATCACCCTCCAAAATCTAGGATACACATCCGTAAAATATTCTCTAACATCTCATTTGTGCGCTCAGTCATCCCATTGGTCTGCGGGTGATGGGCGGAACTCCGTCATAACTCTGTACCCATAGCCTCCAGGATGCTCTCCCAAAATCTGGACACAAAAATATTGTCCTGGTCGGACACAATATCAAGGGTCACCCCATAAAGTCTCACTACCACCGCAATGAAGATCTGAGCATACTGCCCCGTAGTATAATTAGTTCGAATTGGTAAAAAATGAGCTACCTTTGTCAACCGATCCACAATTACCCATATGGAGTCGTGACCCTTCTGCGATGTAGGCAACCCTATGATGAAATACATGGAAATGCTCTCCCATTTCCACATAGGGGTCTTTAACAGCTGTAGCAGCCCTGGTGCTCTCTGGTGGTCCACATTGACCAGCTGACAAGTGGCACATTTCGAAACAAACTCGACGATGTCCTTCTTTATTCAACTCCATTAGTACTATCACCTCATATCCTGGTGCATCTTATCCCCACTGGGATGTACCGTAATATGTGAATTGTGCTGTTATCACCTCGTGTCACAAGTCCTCCCCCTCAGGGACAACCAGTCTCCCATTAAAGTGCAACCCTCCATCCAAAATAACAGTGTAAGACTCAGCCCCCTGTGCTAGAAGTTGTACTATTCGATCCTGGCAGAACGGATCCATTGCCTGAACCTGTACCACCCTCGTAATGATTTGAGACGTAACTATCATAACAAACATAAATGATTGGGACACTGCATCATGGTGTCCCAAATCCTTCCACTTCCCTTTCCACACCTCGGCCACCTTACCTACTGGCCTACATCTCAATGCATCTGCTACCACATTAGCCGTCCCTAGGTTGTATTGGATATCGAAATGATAATCCTTCACAAATTAAAGCCACCTGCGTTGACGCCTATTCAACTCCCTCTGGGTGAAGAAGTACCGTAGTGACTTATGATTTGTGAATAAACGAAATTCTCCCCCAAAAGATACTGTCTCCATGTCCGAAGTGCAAACACGACTGCCACTAACTCCAAGTCATGGATGGGGTAATTTCTCTCATGAGGCTTAAGCTTTCGGGAAACATAGGATATAGTCTGATCCTCCTGCTGAAGAACACCTCCAATACCCTGTAAGGACGCATCAATGAGGACTAAATACTCCACTCCCGACCTCGATAGTGCTAGGATGGGTGTCGAAGTTAACTTGTCCTTCAATTCATCAAAGGCTAACTTACAGGCGTCATACTAGATGAACAACACCCCTTTGCGAGTCACATTTTTAGCAGACCCTCTATCTTCGAGAATCCCCGAATAAACCTTTTATAGTATCCTTCTAGGCCCAATAAACTACATATCTCTTTCGGTGTCATGGGATGTCCCACTCCTCATCGCTGACACTTTACCTGGATCTACGGATATACACTTGTCTGATACTATGTGCCTAAAAAATTGGACCTCCTTCACCCAAAACCCACACTTCTCATATTTGGCATACAACTCGTGCTGGCACGGTGTCTGTAACACCCGTCGTAAATGCTCGGCATGATCCTCCTAAGTTTGAGAATATATCAGAATTTCATTTATGAAGACAATGATAAGCTAATCAAGGAACTCTATGAACACCCTGTTCATCAATTCCATGAATACGGATGGTGCATTGGTTAGCCAAAATGGCATAAACCTGAACTCATAGGATCCATATCCCTTCAAGAATGCAGTCTTAGACACGTCTTGCTCTATGGTACGAAACTGATGGTACCCTGATCTCAAGTGTATCTTTGAAAAGATGGAAGCTCCTCGCAACTGATCGAATAAGTCATTGATTTGGGGCAACAATTACATATTTTATATCGTGACTTTATTTAGCTCTCAGTAATCAACACACAACTGTAAAGATCCATCCCTTTTCTTCACAAACAACATGGAAGCACCCCAATGTGAGGTACTCCTCCTGATGAACCCCTATCCCAATAGTTGCTCAATCTAATCCCGTAACTTACTCATCTCTTTCGGAGCCATACAGTAAGGCGTGCGGGCTATCAATCGAGTTCCTAGTGTCAAATCTATAATGAAGTCTATCTTTCTACTAGGTGGGAATCTCGGTATATCCTAGAATACATCAGCAAACTCCCGAACAACAGGAATCGAATCAAGTGGGATTACCACCTCCTTAGAGGTCTTTTCCTCTATGTAATACAAGCAAGTGTACAATCCTCCCTCAGGAAGAGGCATCGCTACCAGGAACATCTCCTGACCCCGTATAGAAAAAATAATACTCCTACTAAAGGAATCGATCATAGCCCTATACGCCATGAGCCAATCCATACCGATAATCGCATCGTACTCGATCATATCTAATATAAGCATGCCTGCAGGTAAAATAAATCTCATAATCATTATACCTACGTCCCGACATATAAGGAAAATCAGTGTTCCATTCCCCAATGACGAGTCAACACACGTAAAAGTACTCTCTGTTGTATTTAACAACCCCACGGTGCGTGCAAAATTAGTGGCAATGAAAGAGTGTGAAGCCCTCGTGTCGAACCAAATACGCCCCAAAATCCCATGGATAGAAAACATACCATCAATCATAGGTGGAGCTTGTAGGACTAGGGCCTGATGAACGTTGTAAACACGACCATACTATAACTTGCCCTGCTGAACTGGGACCACTGGTATAGCTGGTAAAGCAAGCATCTGTGGTGGTGCTGGGAGGGCGATGGGAAATATTAATCTCTAAGCCTCCTATCGAGCACCCTGCTGCTGTGGCTGTGGGGCCCTACTCCTCTCAGGGCAATGATGATGTTTGTTGACAGTCTTGCTACATATGAAACACTTTCCACCAAAGTTTAGCCCTCTCTATCCCTGCTGACCTTGGCCCTGCTAGCCCTACTAATACTGTTGTTGTCCCTGATGGCCCTGCTATCCTTGTTGGCCCTGATGGATATGATGACCTTGTTGGCCATATCTCTAACCTCCATGACCGTGTTGAAAACCTCCCCATTTGAAACACTTAGAATCCCTCTGTTGGGAATTCTGATCACTCTGCCTCTACTGTTCCTGAGCTGGCTATGCCTCACTGGCACCACTACGTACTGACCTATAGGATGGACTCCTCTACTCGCTTACTCCCTCTCAGATGGAAGCGGTGGTCCTGGAAGTGAAGTAGTGTTTCATTAAGCACATCAATATAAGTCTGTAATGATAGGTTACCCAGAAGATGCTATCGAATCTTCCAGGTAAGGCCATCTACGAACATCTATAATTTCTTCTCCTCAATAGGTATCACTGCTGTTACCAAATTAACCAGCCTAGTAAAATCTTCCTCGTACTTAACTATGGTCTTCCCCTCCTAGGTGTGATTTAGTAATTTCCGCCTCATCTCAGTTTGAAAGGCAGAAGAGAAATATTTGTAGTTGTAATTGAAATCTCTCTCCTCAATAGTGGTAATAGACTCCCACCACTACAAAGCTACTCCAACTAGCTTAAATGTATCTATTATCTTCCTCTGTACATCTATGCATTCATACATGTCACACCCCGCCAAATCCGACAGACAGGGTGGCTAGCCACCGCCGTCGAACTATGCCGGGCGTGAACTAAATAAATACCATTATTAGCATGAGACATATATGAGACATAAATAAATCAGTCCATAAGATAAATAATTGAATCAATCTCAAATGATAACAATCAACTGCGCGATAAAAGATCCATCACATGCTAGAACTCCAAATAAATCCAATTTCTTATAATGATTAAATAAAATTTGAATAAATATCCAACTCTGAATAACTGAAATAAAACCCATAAACAACTTTGGAACCAAATGGCCCAATAACTATCTTAACAGAGTCTCATAATGAAATATGACTGAAAGGAAAGTCTAAACTAAAACAAAGAAATAAAGTAATTAATCTCTTGTTGCACCTCCAAAAGATAACTCCGATAAACTTATGCATCTTTTCCAATTCTAATCTTGAAAAAGATTAGTCAACGCATGGGTCAGAGACAAAGCACCGAGCAAGAATACGCACTACTCCCCTCAAATAGGATCCTTGAATCCAGACAGTAACATTATACGCAATAAATATCACAATATAATATTTTAAGTTAAACCATATAATTAACCGTAATACCCCGTAATTTTAATGACTTTTAAAATGGGTTATATTTTAAATTCATGGATTAATTGGATCTTATTATAAATTAATTCATTTGGGTTTTATCCGAATTGTGGATATTAAAATGGATGATTCTGAATATTACTTAAAGATAGGTAATATATGAATGTGATGTCATTGATATGATGGTATGATATAAATTCGGTAATTTGAATTTTTAGTCAGACGCGGTATGGGACATGTCGGGACTAATTTATTAAATTATAAAGTAAATTTATTTTCTATCGACCTTATAGTCATTCTGACTGCGTCGTTGTGTCTGGAAGGTTCGAAATAGTCAGAAAAGTCTATTTGGATATTAATTTTGAGCATCGGGTCATTTGGAAATGAAAAGACAACCCAAAAGGGCATTTTGGTTATTTTTACAAGGGGGATTAATAGTGATTTTGGGTTTTGTCTTATTATAAGTATTTGGAGATTGGTGTATGTAGGTTCGTTTCATGTCTTCTACACAAAATTTAAAAGTCATCTTCTTAGAGAGAGTGGAAGGTTGCTTGGAAAGAAAAAGAAGTTTGCTTGGGAAGGAGGAGAACCAAAGGTCAAAGGTCACCACAACCATCACCACCTGTGTTATTCAACTCCAAAGGATCAGATCTTCATTAGAGGCAAGTGTTTGATATTTGCAATTTAAGTTTGTTTATTGTCCATGTTAGGATAGCTATAAAAAGAGATGATTTTCATGCTTGGAAGATGAAAGGATATAGTTGTTAATGGATTTTTGGAATCTAAAAATATATAGGAATTAAACTCATGTTGTAGGTAGTTAGTAATCCAATAAATATTCATCAATCCATGGATGAAATTCTAAAAATAATTTAGTGTTCTTGAAGATAATATGTTGATAATTTTCTGGAAAAAGAGGCAAAAACGAGTGGAATGAGAAGAGACAATTTGGAAGGTTTAGATCTTCTTTTTGAGTGAATTTGGATGAGATTTAAGAAAAACTCAAAACACATACCTGACTCAATTTTTCGTGTAGAATCCAAATATGAAGTCGGATTGATGATTTGAATAATTTTGGGATCTGATTTTTCTGAGTATTTAAAATATGAGAATTCATGATGTTGTTTATTTTTAATGTTGGTTCTTATCCCAAAACTTTTGTAGATCTTCGGTGATTATTAATTGGATATTATGGGACTTAGATAAGATCAGTAAGCCCTAGTTAAGATTTGAATTAATTTGATTAGGATTTAATTGATTAGAATTATGATAATTAAAGTTAAAGAGATTTCGGTTGCTAGATTCATGTGTTGGATTCTAATCTGTTTGTATGAGGATTAAGGATAGTTCAAGTAGGGGAGATTTAATATAACACCTGGGTAGCCTTAGGGTTAAAATTTAAACATCAAGGACTGAGTTTAAGCTCATTATTGATTTCGCAAGGGCTAAGTGTAGTACCAGAGCGTAGTGGTATGGCTCCTGGATAGAGATGAGAATTTCGAACACACTTGGTTGAAAGAGAGGATGAGGTTATTCTGATCGCATATTTGAAGTTGACGAACCTCCTCGATCGATAAAGTTTAGTAGTAGTGTATTGGAGGGGTTCCTTGTTTGGATTTCGCTTTGCGAGACGCTCGGCGCATGAACCTTAACGACGTCGGGAGTGGAGAGATGTTATACGATGCAAAAATAATTAAATTATGAAGTAAAGATATGACATTTTAATACGTGGGATTTAAAGAGATATAATGCTACGTAAGGGAATAATCTAAGGTTTAATGTGAGTACCTTGTTGTTAGTATACTATAGGTATGATAATACCTATTTGATTGATTAATGATTATGTGTATGACATACCTAGATTACTTGCTATCGCTGGGAGGTTTGCGCGTGAGGGAAGTCATATCCTGATGAATCCATGGGATCTTTGATTTGTCGCTCGAGAACATAGGTCTATGAAAGACTTATCAGGGAGTTAATAAGTCCGCTGACTATGGGTACGTAGGTATGTGCGTGACCCATGGGTATGAGAACAATGTTCGCCTCCAATGATTGTGTTGTTGTTAATGGTTCGAGGTATCCTCACCGAACCTTTTGTCCCATTTTCGGCGACCAGCGATATTGGGACATGATAGCAGAGTAATGCATTACACCGCAGCTGTGACTCGGGGTGCCGTATTATATATGAATATATATATATATATATATATATATATATATATATATATATATATATATATATATATATATAATGGATTAAATGAATGAATGAATGGATATTTATTATGGTTAAATCTATCTACGGTGATAATTGATAACGGTGAATAGAGAAAGATAATTGAATTAAGTTAATGAATGTTTATTGAAAAACTTAATTCATATTAATGAGAAATGATTCATGTTAATGAGAAACGATGACAAATGTAAATGAATAATAATGTGACATATGGTATGGGACATACGGGGATTATGATATTGGGATGGAATTATAATATGGAGACTAGAAAAGAGGAACCATTAACTAGGAGGTTAATAGGAAACGTTAAGTGTGCACTCTAGTTGAGAGGTGACAATAGCAAGTGAGAGTTGGATCTAACATGTACATAATAAATGATTTATTGCACTTGTTAAATACTTGTTGTTTTAAAAAGCATCTACACATTCGGGTTCTGACCCATTTCCTTGCATATGTTCTCTTCATTGTATCTCTATATCAGGTGTCCAGCAACAGGGGCGCCAACCTTAGCGGATTTTGACAGGCTATGGATCTATGGAGTTTTGCTTAGACGCCTATCTTCATTTGATTCACAGTATTCTTAGTTAGGGCATGTCGCCCAAAGGATTTCAGTTATTTTTTTTTCTATCGAGGACAAATACTATTGTATTCGGGTCTTTTTAATACAGTTGTTATTGATGGGATTACTGTAATGGATTAATATTATTTGGGAATTTTATTCCAAATGCATTTAAATTCTTTTGTGTTATTTAGTGGGGTATCAGTGTTGTAGAATAAAATGTGTTGTGTTATTCTTAAACTAAAAATGGTTTTGTTGAAATTTAAATTTGGAAAGTTTTTAACACCAGCTTAATTGGGTATTGGGTGAGTTGTAAATGTTTTCGACAGTGATGCTAAGAATGAGCTAACTGTATATTCTATTTTAATTTGGTATGGGACTGGCCACCCGGTATTTAATTAGGCGGGGTGTTACAGGTGGTATCAGAGCATCAGGTTCTAGTTTCCTTTAGGATCTGTACGGCTTACTGTGTTTTCAGCTTAGCGTTATTTGATATAGAGCCCTATGTTTAGGATTGTTGATCTCTTTGGTAAGATTCCGTATATATCAGTGAATCTTATTTATGTTCGGGAGTGATCGAACAAATAAGTATGGAAGATGAGGGCCATTGAATGGATAGCGGAGATCGTACTTAGGAGGTTATGAAGTATGTTCGAGTATGATGACCGTAGTCGAGGTCACCCCTATTATGGAAAATTAAGGAGAGACATCAGTAGAAGTTCTTGAAATGCGGGAATTGTGTGTGTTACCTAACAAAGGCAATATATTCAAAGGCTTGGGCATATAGTGGAGTGTGGTTAACTAGAACTGAAAATTTGGGGTAAAATTTTTCTTGACTTATCGGAGCAAAGTTATAATAGTGGGATTCAACAACCACCACCCACGAATGAGGGTATGTTCTCTATCTAAGGAATTATAAGGCGTATATTGATTTTTGTAGCGATTAATATTATATGGGAAAATGGGTTGCTAAACTTTGACAATAGCACTGTTATTTACGTAGACTCACCGACGGGTGTAGGATACCTATATTTTCATGTCATCACGTGGGTTTGATTTTTATCACGGAATTACTTACTTTGGGCATGTCCGAGCATGATATGACTATCGACATGCATTGACTTGTGGTATACGAGAGCGTATGTACTACTAATATAGCTAACATCTTGTCTTTTATAAGAGAGTAGATGGGTAGACTTTATTCGAATTAATAAAACCTGTAGAGAGGTTATGAACTATTGACTAAAGACCTGAGGAGTTTCAATGGCCGACTGCTTTAGGTAGTAGTGTATCGGGGGGGGGTTCCTTATTTGGATTTCGCTTGCGAGACACCCCACGCATGAAACTAATAACCTTTGGGAGTCGAAATAAGATAGGTCTTTAGGATATGAGTTTATAACCTTTGATATTATAATGAAAGTTGTACGATAGGGTGTATGGGTGCCCTGGATGATTGAATTGTAGTATTTTTCATAATTGTGCAAAAAGGTAAGTAATTGAGACTTCAGGATTTATTTGTTCACTACAAGAGGATCATTTTTCCCAAACTTTGTCACGAGGATGGTATAGCGAAGATTGGGTATAATTTAAATTTGATTCAGTTGGAACTATATGGTGAGACTTAGTGTAACATCGATGGGGATTTTCGTTAATGTACTGTATGGGCGGTACTACTTAGATTTCTTGCGATGTGAGATTTATACTCGGAGTTGACCTTATCAGTATGGTTCATTTTTCTGAATTTCGGGACGAAATTCTATTATAAGGGGGGAAGTATGTAATACCCCGTAATTTTAATGACTTTTAAAATGGGTTATATTTTAAATTAATGGATTAATTGGATCTTATTATAAATTAATTCATTTGGGTTTTATCCAAATTGTGGATATTAAAATGGATGATTCTGAATATTACTTAAAGATATTTAGGTAATATATGAATGTGATGTCATTGATATGACGGTACGATATAAATTCGTTAATTTGAATTTTTAGTCAGACGCGGTATGGGACGTGTCAGGACTAATTTATTAAATTAAAAAGGAAATTTATTTTCTATCGACCTTATAGTCATTTTGACTGTGTCGTTGCGTCCGGAAGGTTCGAAATAGTCAGAAAAGTCTATTTGGATATTAATTTTGAGTCTCGGGTCATTTGGAAATGAAAAGACAACCCAAAAGGGCATTTTGGTTATTTTTACAAGGGGGATGAATAGTGATTTCGGGTTTTGTCTTATTATAAGTATTTGGAGATTAGTGTATGTAGGTTCCTTTCATCTCTTCAACACGAAATTTAAAAGTCATCTTCTTAGAGAGAGTGGAAGGTTGCTTGGAAAGAAAAAGAAGTTTGCTTGGGAAGGAGGAGAACCAAAGGTCAAAGGTCACCACCACCATCACCACCTGTGTTATTCAACTCCAAAGGATTAGATTTTCATTAGAGGTAAGTGTTTGATATTTGCAATTTAAGTTCGTATATTGTCCATGTTAGGATAGTTATAAAAAGAGATGATTTTCATGCTTGGAAGATGAAAGGATATAGTTGTTAATGGATTTTTGGAATCTAAAAATATATAGGAATTAAACTCATGTTGTAGGTAGTTAGTAATCCAATAAATATTCATCAATCCGTGGAAGAAATTCTAAAAATAATTTAGTGTTCTTGAAGATAATATGTTGATAATTTTCTGGAAAAAGAGGCAAAAACGAGGGAATGAGAAGAGACAATTTGGAAGGTTTAGATCTTTTTGAGTGCATTTGGATGAGATTTAAGAAAAACTCAAAACACATACCTGACTCAATTTTTCGTGTAGAATCCAAATTTGAAGTCGGATTGATGATTTGAATAATTTTTTGATCTGATTTTTCTGAGTATTTAAAATATGAGAATTCATGATGTTGTTTCTTTTTAATGTTGGTTCTTATCCCAAAACTTTTGTAGATCTTCGGTGATTATTAATTTGATATTATGGGACTTAGATAAGATCAGCAAGCCCTAGTTAAGATTTGAATTAATTTGATTGGGATTTAATTGATTAGAATTATGATAATTAAAGTTAAAGAGATTTAGGTTGCTAGATTCATGTGTTGGATTCTAATCTGTTTGTATCAGGATTAAGGATAGTTCAAGTAGGGGAGATTTAATATAACACCTGGGTAGTCTTAGGGTTACAATTTAAACATCAAGGACTGAGTTTAAGCTCATTATTGATTTCGCAAGGGCTGAGTGTAGTACAAGAGCGTAGTGGTATGGCTCCTGGACAGAGATGGGAGTTTAGAACACACTTGGTTGAAAGAGGGGATGAGGTTATTCTGATTGCATATTTGAAGTTGACGAACCTCCTCGATCAACAAATTTAAGTAGTAGTGTATTGGAGGGGTTCCTTGTTTGGATTTCTCTTTGCAAGACGCTCCGCGCATGAACCTTAACGGCTTCGGGAGTGGAGAGAGGTTATAGGATGCGAGGATAATTAAATTATGAAGTAAAGATATGACATTTTAATACGTGGGATTTAAAGAGATATAATGCTACGTAAGGGAATAATCTAAGGTTAATGTGAGTACCTTGTTGTTAGTATACTATAGGTATGATAATACCTATTTGATTGATTAATGATTATGTGTATGACATACCTAGATTACTTGCTATCGGTGGGAGGTTTGCGCGTGAGGGCAGTCATATCCTAATGAATCCATGGGATCTTTGATTTGTCGCTCGAAAACATAGGTCTATGAAAGACTTATCAGGGAGTTGATAAGTCCGCTGACTATGGGTACGTAGGTATGTGCGTGACCCATGGGTATGAGAACTATGTTCGCCTCCAATGATTGTGTTGTTGTTAATGGTTCGAGGTATCCTCACCGAACCTTTTGTCCTCTTTTCGGCGACCAGCGATATTGGGACATGATAGCAGAGTAATGCATTACACCGCAGCTGTGACTCGGGGTGTCGTTTTATATATGAATATATATATATATAATGGATTAAATGAATGAATGGATATTTATTATGGTTAAATCTATCTACGGTGATAATTGTAGATAATGGTGAATAGAGAAAGATAATTGAATTAAGTTAATTTAATGTTTATTAAAAAACTTAATTCATATTAATGAGAAATGATTCATGTTTATGATAAACGATGAGAAATGTAAATGAATAATAATGTGACGTATGGTATGGGACATACGAGGATTATGATATTGGGATGGAATTATAATATGGAGACTAGAAAAGTGGAACCATTAACTAGGAGGTTAATAGGAAACGTTAAGTGTGCACTCTAGTTGAGAGGTGAGAATAGCAAGTGAGAGTTGGATCTAACATGTACATAATAAATGCTTTATTGCACTTGTTAAATACTTGCTGTTTTAAAAATCATCTACACATTCGGGCTCTGACCCGTTTCCTTGCATATTTTCTCTTCATTGTATCTCTATATCAGGTGTCCAGCAACAAGGACGCCAACCTTAGCGGATTTTGACAGGCTATGGATCTATGGAGTTTTTCTTAGACGCCTATCTTCATTTGATTCACAGTATTCTTAGTTAGGGCATGTCGCCCAAAGGATTTCAGTTATTTTTTTTCTATCGAGGACAAATACTATTGTATTCGGGTCTTTTTAATACAGTTGTTATTGATGGGATTACTTTAATGGATTAATATTATTTGGGAATGTTATTCCAAATGCATTTAAATTCTTTTGTGTTATTTATTGGGTTATCAGTGTTGTAGAATAAAATGTGTTGTGTTATTCTTAAACTAAAAATGGTTTTGTTGAAATTTAAATTTGGAAAGTTTTTAACACCTGCTTAATTGGGTATTGGGTGACTTGTAAATGTTTTCGACAGTGATGCTAAGAATGAGCCAACTGTATATTCTATTTTAATTTGGTATGGGACTGGCCACCCGGTATTTTATTAGGCGGGGTGTTACATTAACCATGATAAATATAAATCCCTAACTACCCGAGAGATCCTCATTTTAGAATAACACACCAATATGATTTTAAATTCCCAAGCCCCACGGAGTTAATTTTTTTTAATTAACCCAATTTTATTATAGTTCTCACTTTTTATTAAAGTGTCACACTTCCCCTTGTCAATCGCCCTCTGACCCATTTAAACTGTCGGTCCTGACACATGACAAGGTTCCACACACGATATGACATAAATCTCCCTCCGACCCGTTTAAACTGTCGGCCCTAACACATTATGTCGCCACAAATTTTAATACCAGTTTTTATCTTAGGTATTAATTCTCAATTTATAAATTTATAAATTACCCCACCCTTTTAATCGATGTGAGATCCTCAAAATACCCCTTAGTCCCATAACTAAGGGTCCCCAAGTTATTAATCCATCCTACCCTATGTATAGGAAGAATTTCTAACCTAAACTTCGACCTAGTCTCATGCCTAGGGTTGCGTAACGGCAAAAAATTACCAAAAATCAACCCACCCCCAAGATGACAAAAACGCGATAATCTACCCTCACTAGTCCCATACCTAGAAGACGTAAATCATCAGGAGGCCTACCCACTAGCCCCATACCTAGAATGCATCCTAAAATATAGGGAGAGCACAATTACCCAACAACCCATCGTCACAAAGGTAATATAATAATACCAACAAGTCACACCAATAAGAATAATTAATCAACGTATAAAACTACGCATGATAGTCCAATTCAATTAAATCTTTAATTTAATTATCACAACGTCAAAAAAATACCCAAATAATCTCATTTAATTATTTAAAATTAAATATACCAAATTTTCATCATATATACATCAAAAATCAAAATTTTACTATCTCTACATGTATTGCATGAGTTATACGCCCCCCAACTTTATTTATTTCAAAACTAGGGTTTTTCTATATGTACCCTACACCAATAAAACCCAAAACCACTCATGAATCCTACCTACCCAAAGGCTTATGAATATTATTCATATTAAAATATTTTATAAAAACAACCCCATAGTTAGTGTCCACTTTCTCTAATTAAGTTATTAATTATTTTTATGAAAACATGCAATTAAGTATTTAGGCGACACTTAAAACGCATAATACTAAAGGAAAAGAATAGAGTATTCATGCTTGATATTAAGTTGAAGAAAAACTAGTAGCACGGTTGGATTCCTGTTGAAAAATTAGCAAAGAAGTGTTCTTGAACAAACTTGATTAAACCCCAACTAAGCCTACCAAAACTTGTGACAAAAACTTGCTTATGTTGGAGGTTTATGGTTATGGTGGAGAGGAAAAACTTTTGGAAGAGTTCTCTGGTGAAAAACTTAGGAAAAAGTGATTATGAGAAGTCCCCCAATGGATTAATAGTCTTAAATACTAATTAGGAATCCTAATTCCACTCTAACACTACAAATAAAATCACTGAACCGCTTCAAATTTGGCATAGTCGATCAATCGACTCCCTATATCGATCGATCGATTGAACTGGTACGCGACCAGTTCCATTCCCCTTCGTTTAATACCATTTAACTAAAAATAGAGTTTCCTATAAACTCCGAAGGATGTGACTTATGAAAGGCATCTCTGACACGTTCCCAAGTAGACAAGAATGCATGAGCCTAAACTAGGGCCACCACTAGGGCCTGAGGTGGCACCTGTTGCACTACTGCTAAAGCTGCATTTATCGTCTATGCTACTATAGTGGCAACTTCAGCGGCGTTCATAGTACCCTGACCTAGTGCTGGCTGAGGCTTGGGTTGGGCACCCCTGGGAACTCATTGTGCATGTCGAGGAGGCATCTGAAATGAGAGAGAAGCTTTATAAGTCTATAGTTATTATCACAAAATGGCTATAGATGTAAAATACACAATTAAAGAATATGATAGTCCTAAAATATTGGGATCTATATCAAAGAATGTTACGCTAAAAGCATAACAAGCCGTACAGATCCTAGAGACTCTATAACTTGATGCTTTGATACCACCCGTGACACCCCGTCTACTTAAATATTGGGTAGCTACTCCTTTATTAAATTAGTAAGAATATCAAGTTGGTTTAGTCTTAACGTCAATGTCGAAAAACATTTAATTATTTACTAGCCACCTAATATTTAAAAAGTGAGATACCAAATTCTATTAATTAAATTAACTTACAACCAAGTAATAAATAACCTTCCATTCAACATTCACATAAACAATCTCATAGGAATAATTATTAGAAAGAAATAACAACATATGGAGTAACACTCCAAATATAGTCTCAATGCCAGATAATCCCAATACAAAAGTGTATATAAATAAATCCAACATCTGAAATAAATGAAAGTATGAAATTTCCATCTCTGAATAAGAATATGCCACTTGCCCTAACTGATATGAATGACTCCGAAGGAAGAAAAGATAGATGTTGAGGCATCTAATACTGAGATCTTGTAACTTCCACAGCAGCTATAGCATATCGACATAATGGAACTCTTATGCTTGGCGTCCCTGTGGCTGGGCACCTAAAAGGTTTTTACAAAAATGAAATAGATTTGAAATAATACGGATCAGATCCCGAGGTGAAAATATTTTAAAAATAGCAACTTTTTAATTTCATTAAATAGTAAATATTATATACATGTTAGTCATGTGCTCTCACTTGAGATTTTCACCCCTCAACTATTGTGCACGCCTAATGCATATATACTACCCATTCTAGCTATGCTACCCACCTATCTTGTCAGTACCAAATCTTTGTTTATAGGGATTACTATATTGAGCCACTCCTATTACTCAAATACCACGAAATTCCATTACCAATATTTATTAAACATTTTCAAGTAACTTATTACTCATTATGAATTTCCACGAGTTTACATTATTCTATAGGTCTCATCCTAACTCATCTACCATGCAACAGAGTAAGATAATCTCAAGTATATATTTATATCTCACTCTCAGTACATATATACACATATGTCACCCCTAGACGGAGCTGAGGTGCATGCATACGCTATTATTGAATCCTAGTACATCACGTACGTAAGGATCACAACTTTCGAATCACTCAGGAACTGTCTCAATAAAAATCACACATATTGTAGGCGAACATAGTTCATATACCTATGGGTCACTCACATACCTACGCTCCCATAGTCAGCTGACTTGTCAACTCACAAATAATTCTTCACAGTTTTATGTTCTTGAGGTACCAAATCTAAATCATCCCGAAGGCACATAAGACAAGATTGTCCTCTTCTTACAACCTCCCGTGATAGCAAGTATGGTAGGTATGTCAAACACATAATAATCCATATACTAGGTAATCACACAACCTAAGTAATTGACATTTTAATATAGGTATACTCTTGTCCTATATTACAAGTCTCACACGTAGTATAGTTTCATCCCGATTATTCTACGTAGCGCGACAACTCTCATCGTATAAATTCTAGTACTTAAGCCTATCCCAAAAGGCTACTAAGTCTCCCACTTGTCTATGAGGTTATTTTAGTAATTTAAAGTCCCCCAAATACTGTCTCTAACCTTAAGTTATTATTTATCTGATTTAAATTCAAGTGCCCATAATTTCCAACTGTAACTCACTCATCGAACACTTGTAAGTTTATCATTTAATCCCAAGCCAAACTAATATTTTTACTGCCTCAATTACACCCGTACTGACGTTCCCTAAGTCCCAATATGTTCAAATAGTACACATCAATAATTCTTAAAATTCGGGAGTGGTTAAACCTTAAAAGTAAATTTTATCTCAAATACAGGGGGAGTCGATCGATTGAAGGAGAGGGTCGATCGATCAAACCAGTCGATCGATCGGTATTCTTGAGTCGATCAATCGATCCATCCAATATTGGTGTACGATTTCTGCATATTTTTTGCCTACGGGTTTCATCGATTTTAACCCTCAAATCCTCTGTTATAATGTCCTAAACTCCTAAATATTTATACCAAACGTTATACCAACATAAACACATAAATTCTAACGTCTTAAAATCATCAAGTCATTATAGGTTGTTTTTTTCTTGGATCAAATCGTGTATATTTCATAAAAACTATATTTCTTCTATTTTCTTCATGAACATCATATAACTCAACATAAAATCGTAATTCCCTACACATGGTTCATGATTTCATGTCTGCTATTTTTCCAGAAGTTAATCTACATGCAAAACCTACCAAGATTAAGATTTAAATCTCCAAATCCATTAACTCATCATTTTTCAAGGTTTTTCTCCAATTATAAACTATCTTGGATAATATATACACTGAATTATTGTAAGTTAAATCACTTTCCTAGAAATGCAACTTTTAATCCTTTAGAGAAGACGATATAGGAGAAATCCACTCATCTCGATCTATTTGATGGTGGTGACGGTGGTGCAAAAAGCCTAAGAACAGTTGTTCTCCTTTCGGAACTTCCTCCACTTCTTCTCTAATGGGCATCTATGAGTTTTGATGGTGAAAAGCCTAGGGATTTAACCTAGGAGCTGATAAATCTTTCTAAATTTCGTGGGTTTAATTACCCTAAAATTCAAAATGTCTAAAATACCCTCCCCGGTTGCCGGTTTGGCCTAAAACTCCACCGGGTCCCAAACTAGACCCCCAGGTAGTCTTTTCGGTCTCTCTTGACCCTTTCGAACACATTGGCGCACTCAAAATGACCACAAGGATGGTATTAAACTAAAATACTTAATAGTACATTAAATGGGTCCCGACACGACTGACACGCGCGTCCCAACTTAATTTCCAAAACTATTGTATTTTCCACTCGTGACAATTTTTATAAGTTTATAATCATATATTATTATAATTGCTTAGTAGTATTGAATATAATTATCATAATCAAATACTAACTCTCGTCTCACTAGTATTTAAATCTAGATTATTTACCAATTTATTTTCTATTTTTAATTCAATTAGTCCCATAATTAAAGTCAGTAAAAATTTGGGGTATTACAAAGTGCTTGTTGTAGTCGACGTCTTCTGGTAACTAGTTCTTTCTAGCCTATCTATTTTCAGGGTCAGTCTAGTATTACTCCATGATGATTGTTACCTTCTTGAGTTCCATACAAATAACATTTTCTTATATATGCTTGAGGTCGAAGGCTCCTTGTATAATATCCCGAACTAATAGTTTGATTAAAGTTTGTATAAATTATAATGGAGTGAGGATTGAGGAGAATTATCAGAATATTGTAGGTAAAAATTAAAGGAAATAAAAGAATAGGAAAGAGGGGGTCATTTGAACGTCGTATGGTGTCATTATAAGCGAGATCCATATCGCACGAAGGTCGCGCGAAGAAGGTCTTCAAATAGATGTCACTACATTACAGTCCCTGGTCGCGCTAAGGAAATCATCAAATGAGGTGGTTATGTCGCTCGAACAAGGTTGTGATGTCGTTCGAACGACGTGCCTTGAAAATATTTTTATCAGATTGCCCTTGTGAGCTGTCACATTTTTGGCCCTTGATTCAGTGTTGTGTAAAGATCATATGATCCCAGTATGGGAAAAATGGTATTTTTGGTGGATTTTTTACAAGGCTTGTTTAGGTCATTTGTTGGGGGAAAATGCAAGAAGAGAGAGGGAAGAGGGTGGTCATTTGTTGTTCTTCCACTTCTTTCTAGGAGAAACAACCACTCCTACACCATTTTCTTGGTGTATTCCACCATATTTGAACTATGTACGCCCATTTCCACCATTATTGTGCATAACTACAATTTTGTAAGGTGTTGTTGGGAGTTTTTGAAGAAGATGGAGATGGAACTCAAATGTAGTTTGAAGTGGATTTTTTAGGGGTTTTGCTTGGAGCATTTTGATGGATACATTTGGTAACCCCTTTGTGGCCACCTTTGGATGTGGGGGTTTCTCATCCTACACTAACCTTCTTGCCACCATTTGGAGTCTTTAGAGGTGGGAAAATATATCCTTAGTGTTTAAGACTCTATCTGCATTACTTGTAGTCTTGTTGTTAGATTACATGAGTATGGTGCATTTGATTAGATGATGAAAATCATGTATAGTAAATAACAAACATTTTTATGTAATAAAAATGTTGGCCAAATATTTTTCTATTGGAAATAAATAATGAATATATATTTCAAAGTCTTGAAATATTAACAAGTTGGTATTTTATTAAAATAATGTATTTTCAAGAAAGATTGATATTAAACATTTTTTGAAATAAAATGCTTGAAAATAATGATTCATTTTTCTAATCATTGATGAAATAATGTTTTCATGTTTCTTATAAAAACACATAATTTATGAGAATTGGCAATGTTAAGTTCGAATAAATAAAATGTCTTTTGCCTTGAAAGTATATTTTTGCAAGCATGATGAGTTTCTAAAATAAAATGTATATTTAACCCATTTATAGGATTTCAGGATTTAAAATCAACCTTCTCATGCATATATAAATGTATAGTACTTTGCCAATAAATATATGAACAAGTTTAAAGAAGATTTTTTTGGCTTTCAACATGGAATAAGAAAAGTATAAATTCTTGTCCTCAATGTGTATGAAAAAGGGGTTAAAAATGTGATAATTATAAAGTTCTAAGACTACTTGAATTGATAAAAAGGAAATGGTGTTTTCTTATAAAATTAGTGTTAAATGTAATTAGATTTCTTGAATAAAGTAAGTAAATAAATGCCGAATTTGAAAAGTTGGTTAGTAAAGGTGTTGAATAAGTGTTAATTGTTAAACATGGGATAGTTGGTGTGTGTAACTTAATAATGTAGTGAAAGATTAACACTTATGAAATTGGAAAAGAAATAATGAATAAAGACATTTCCAATTAAGAAGAATATTACTCCATAGTTAAAAGGGTGTTAAAGTGTTAAAAACACTTGAGAAGTTAGTGTGGGCAATTTAATAGTGTTTGGGGAAAATTAACACTTGTGGAAATGGAGAAAAAGATGTGTTTGGAAACAAATGGGTAAAATCCTAATTTTATTTAAAGAGGAATATTTATATGAAATAAAAATGTTAGAAAAGGGTGTTACACAAATTGATCCCAAATGACTATGACTTTTGGAATAAAATCAAAGCTAAAGTTTAAAGGTCATAAAATGATAATTTCAAGTGTAGCAGAACTGGGGGCACAACCCCGGGTTTTGTCTTCGGCCGGGTAAAAAATAAAATGGAATAATGTGGACATTTGTAAAATATTAAAACACATTAAGAGGAACTCGGATGACAACGGGAGAATTAAGTAAGGCCCAGAGCCATGTGCTGCACCCAAAATAATTGGTCAGAGCATATGGTTCACATAACTTGCGGTGTAGATCTCGTTGAAGTATGCGGTTATTAGAAGATTCTGAAATTTTATAAAGGAATAAGGAACATGTCAAGAAATGGTTTGTGTGGTGAAAACGTTTCAATACAACTTAACACGAATGAATTAATAAATGTTCCGATAAAGGTTTAAATGGATAAGTAAATGTGTGAATTGATCAATGTCCGTATGGTAATGGAAATGTATAGTAAGTGGGCAAATGGGTGCTAAAGCAACCTAAGTCGTTAAACCCATAATTGGCACTATGATGTGTTGTAAAAGGTAATTAAAGATTCAATGGTTACTTTCTAACACGATGTTCACATTTGTTGAAAGGGTGGTTTCATTGAAAATACTATTGTGGATTGGCTAAAATGAAAATGGTAATTTCGGTAAAGAAATGGCTTTCGGTCAATCCAAGTGGAGTTATTTGAAGTATTTAACCTTGGGTCTTAAATAAAGTGAGAAAAAAGTCAAATGAGAGAAAGGGAGTCCTTTACAAGATTAAGGTGAATTAATATGGATAATAAGGTTTTCAGAGGTAAACTATTTCATGCATTAAGTATATGTACATATCAAGGTTGTTTCATGTCCACGTAGGTATAACGTGTTAGAGGCTTCTTTTTTTTCGCTCTATTTTAAACTACCATTGTATATTTCCCAATGATAATTTAGCTCACTCCCTCATTTTGTTATGAAAGGTTGGATGTTGTTTCATATTTTGAGAGTGTTACATAGGTAAGTACTCTCTTTAATATTAAGTTAGGATATCTGTATGCTTGGACTTAGGGGTGCTCCCTACGGGTCCCTCACATAGTTTGAACTTGAAATTAGAATCACATTCTAAACAAGTGAAACGTTAATTAAAATAAAACTGGACTAAAACATTATGTAGTTTTTTTCATTACATTTCACACCTAACACTCGGGTCGGACCAGGTTGACTATAGGTAACCCATAAATCTGGGTCGAGGTATTACACTATGGATCATTGAAAACTCCTATCCTATGTCGTCATCAAGTATGTTATTTGGTTTGTAGTCTCCCTTGTTGTGACCTTATCAGCCTTCTTATCTATGAAATCATTTAGATACATCCAGCGCCACCCGATGTGATTTGAAGGCATTATAGCTCTCTATTCATTGGTCGCCTTCCTTGTGGAATGCGCATCGCATCATGTTATTCCTCTTCGTGGGGTTTCCACACATCTTCTTCGGCCACTTCATAGATGTTTAGTCTTTGATCTTCACAGGATCTTGTAGATTGGTTTCTTTAAGACTGTGTTAATAGCCTGAAAGACCTTTGAAGGATCATCCTTGTTCCTATTTTTCAAACCACTCTTGCCCCCCATTCTCGTTATCCTTCTTGGGAGTGTCAGACTTGTCTCTTCCTTTATTGTATTTGACGTGAGAATTTTTTGTAGGACTAGCATGAACCAAGTTCTAAACCTTGTTGTATTTTTTAATACACTCCATAAGGTCATCGATGGTGTTAGCCTCTTTCTTGGTGAGTGATTGGTGCAGCATAAATGTGGTCGGTAGACCAATCTTAAAGGATGCTACAACAATTTGCTCCGATAAATCTTTCACTTTGTTAAAAATATCCCAATTACATTTGGCATACTCACTAAGAGCCTCTCATGGATTATTCTTCATTGTTAGCATTGAGCCCATCCTCTTCGAGTGGGAACTGTTGGTTATGAAGCGAGCAACGAAGGCCTAAACGAGGGCTTTAAAGATCTTGATAGATGAATGTTGTATTCTTTTTAATAACTTTTGAGATACATCGTGTAGACTAAAAAGGAAGAATGACATATAAAGGAGTTATTATGGCTCCACAGGGTCATCGCCTACCTATATTACGTGATATGGTCTATTGGATCAGTTCTGCCATCGCAGATCTTAAACCTGGGAACAATAAAATTCATTGGGTGCTCATCTTCTTCAATCTCCCTTAAAAATGGAATTTCATCTGCGTGTTGAGAGTCCGTCTAGACATCTCTTAAGTAGACCTATCCCCCCAGTTGGTTGGATGTTGGTCCATCTCCCTTCGAACCAAGATCCTTAAGTAATCTCTTTGACTATCATCGTCTCTGTGGTGTCTTTCTAATCGATCATGTTTTAATCGGTCCCAGCTGCATTTGTAACTCCTCCCTAGGCTATGAGTTTTTCTTGCCTCATGACTAGGAGTCTTCTTGAGAAGTTTTAAATTTCCTTCATGGATATCTCTCTCCATTTTTTTAAGTCACCTCTGGAGGTGAGACAGTTCTTCCACTTTGAGGTGTGTGACCTCCTTCTATTATTAGAGCCTAGATTTGTATACATCGACCAACCTGGATATCTATGTAGACCTAGAAGGTTCATGACTTTCTCGAAAAGGTTGTCTTTACTGACAAAAGATTAAAATTTTCTCTTAGCGAACTTCAGACTTCATCGTAGGAGGAATAGAGTCAACTTGCACTTCGCCAATCTGAGCTACGTTGCTACTATGGTGATACATTATGGCACTTACTTCTATTGGTTTCTCTTGTATGAAAAAGAGAGAATCGTTTACCACATGGCACCAATTGTGAGTGAAAAATTATCACAATGAATATCTTCTAGAAAATAAGAAAATAAATAAGGAATATGGAACAATCACACACATACACAACACATAGTATACATTGTTCGAAAACTTGCATACTTCCACAGAGATATGACTATTTTTTATTAGGTTTCTCTTAAATGTTTCGAGTTTCATCCTCTTAACCCGGGTTGAGGGTGTTATATTTATAGGCTTGAATAAGTGGTTGACTTGTTTAAGCAATTCATCTAGCTTATAGATAGATCATAAGGTGTCCTTGAATATCCCCCTGAGATTGTTAGCAACCGATTTAACCTTATCAAAATGTATTTAAGCACATGTTAAATACAACTTTGTAATTATTTGTTGGTTGTGGAATGGACGGTCATATAATATAGGGGGCTTGTCATCCATCTCCGAAACTGGGACTAATGAATAATTTAGTCCCCATATAAAGTACATGAAAAAATAAATTGACATTCTCATATAACATAGTTCGTGCAGATTATAAGAAAGTACATTCACATTACAAGAAAGTACATGCATGTTACAACAAAAGTACATTTGTATGCATAATTTCATGAATTTTAGTACATTTTATTTTGAATAAAACCAATACACATGTACCTAGTGTTTTGATAAAGTACTTTTGTTTTGAGTTGCATGTACCCAGTGTTATGACTCTCTTATACTTTTCTTGAATAGTCCTTTATTTTATATCATTTATATGTATATAGTCCTCACCAGCGGCACTATTGCATGAATATTACTTTGATATGAACAACTTGGATGGTAATGCTCTGTGTTGGTCAATGATTATTGAATAATACATGAAAATTGAAGACAATCGATGCAAATGTACTTTTCTTGAATAGTCCTTTGTATTGTATCATTTACATGGATATGGTACGCACTAGTGGCACCATTCCATAAATACTAAATTCAAATGAATTACTTGTATAGTAATGCTCCATGACATGATAACAATTTGTTGAATAATACATGAAGATTAAAGAAAACCAATATACATGTGTCTATTGTTTTGAGTCATGTACTTTTGTTATGAGTTGCATGTACCTAGCGTTATGACCCGCATGTACTTTTCTTGAATAGTAATTTCTATTGTATGATTGAGAGGTGTATGCTTCAAATTGGAAGAGTAGAGTTCAACTTTCTCAAAGAGATTTGGTTTGCTTGTTCTATTCCCTTCTATTTTATTTTAGTAGCCTTGATTATTAATTTGTCATATTTCATACCATGTTAGGCTAAAACACCTTTCAAGGGGTGGGGTAAAACCCTTATTTGATGTTATTTTATTTTTATTAGTTTAATTACTTGAAAAATCCCTTTGAATGTTAATTTTGATCCCTCACACTTAGATTTACGCCTCGAGAGAGGGTAAATGATTTTCGAGAGAAAATCGAAATTCTAGTGATAATACCCATTTTCGATTCGAACTAGAGATAGGGGTTTCTTAAGTGGGGTATTATCACTTGAATTTTAACTCTAAATTTATTTTATAAGATTGACATAAATTCTAATTGATCGATCCTAGCGGGTGATTAATTAAAAAGAGTGTAGATTTATTTTTCTAGAGTTGTGAGGTGTTAAACTTAATATTCTAAAATGTTATTATTAAAATTACACTTGCAACGAGAGTTGATTTGTAGTTTTGGTATTAATTTTGGAGAATTCAAATAATTAAATTAATCAATTAGAATAACTAAAATTTGTGGCGTAAACCCACTCCTTGATTGTTCTCACAATTATTTACCTCACTTTATCTCTTATTTTAGCGTTAGACTTTATTTTCCATTTTAGTAAATTTCTAATTAGTTGTTTTCATCTCACACTTTTAGTTTAGTTTAGTTTAAAATCTCACATCACCCTATTGTTTTAATATTCGAAAAAGCTAAAAAAAATTATAAAAGTGAAAAAGCACAAAAAGAAAATAAAAAGTGAATTACAATTGAATTTATCTCTAGCTCACTCCCTAGGAAGTGGATTGACTCCCTTACTTACCTATATGCTTGAGTTGTTATATTTGTAGGTATGCGAGGTTTTGATTAGAAAGGCTTGGTTCCATCGACGACATACATACAATATTAAGTTTTTATCAAATGGCGTCGTTGCCATTCTTGGGATTGTGAAGCTCGGAGCGGATTCAATATTGTAGTTCATTTATTTTTATTGTATTTTTTTTTTACATTTTTAATACCATTTTTATATTTTTAGAAGGCTTGTATTAGGGTTATTTTATCCTTGGCTTGTATTGCGGTGCATAGGACACCATTTATTTTTCATTTAAATTTGTAATAATCAAAGAAAGCGTGATAGGGAAACCGGACAAGGTAGAGAGAGGGCGTCCAAAGGCGAGGATTTAGAAGCCTCTCTACCTTGGGTCGGTAGGACGCCCGGAGACGACTGAGATAGGCGTGATCTCCTCCTGGTCGACTCAAATTTTTTGGCAACCCATGACCTAAAAACTCTGGGAGGTACATTTCTCAATCCCTCGCGCCTCTCCTGTTAGCCAGTGCATTTTTGTGTGCTCTTGTGTGCTCTTATTTGATTTTCTTCTCACATTTATTTTTGAATGGTGTGATGAATTAGTTGACTAAGACCTACACCCGATCACTCACGAGAAGGGATTTCATCACCCGACTCACTCACTCACCATTTTGTGCTACCCTAGCCATCACTAAATTTAAAATCAATCAACTAGGTAGCCCAATAGGAGAATATTTTTGCAAAGGCGATCACTAATATTTTCGTGAACTTTTATCGCCCACGGACTTAATTAAAATTTGAATATACTTTCACTAAATTTAAAGATAAAAATTGGCTATGTGCTAGTTAGGATTCTCCATAACTTGTGTGTGTCCAATTCATATTTCGATAGTCGATTTTAGTAAGTTCTTGTAAATCCTAAGAGTCCATATTTTTTTCCCCACCTTTTCTTCCAAAAAAATCCAAAAATATTTTCTTTCTTTCCTTTTTAGAAAAAAGAATCCAAAAATATTTTCTTTCTTTCCTTTTTAGAAAAATCCAAAAATATTTTCCTTTCTTTCGAAAAAATTTTAAAAACTCCAAAAAAATATTTCTCTCCTCATGGCCGAAGAACGTCCTTTACGGGACTACTTTGGTCTTTTGCTATTGACACGTGACACGTGTGAGAGTGATCCCGAGCGGTCTCTTTATGATATTCTTCATGATTTCACCTCTCTCATGAGTACCATTGGTACTCTTGACCCATCAATGCCTGCACCTCATATTCCATCACCCTCGGTGTCAGGTGTCGACGTGTCTCGTCCTTTGTTGTGCACCCACTGTTATTATGCCGATCACATGTCCCATGAGTGCCCACACTTTTCATATCCATCCAAAACCACCATGGAACATGGGTATCCATATGACACTGTTCCGAAGTCCACCTCGGTGTACTATCCCGCTATACCCATTCCCGAGTTGTGTGAGTACCCGAGATATTCGTGGAGGCCTGATCACCCTTCCACGCAATACAAATCCCAACCCGATGTTGTGGATCATCACATGTTCCAACAGTTCTCATGGAAACCTTGTGCACCTGTTCACGATTAGTCCCCTCACTACGCACCCACTAAATTTCAACCAATTGTCCATCACGAAAGTGATCCTTTCGTGTATGATGAACTTGGCCCCACCCCACACACTTCCTTTGAGTATTCTCCGTATAATCATGATAGCAGCGAGTTCCGTCCAGCTCACCCACCGCCACCACCCGTCACTCCACCAGCACCATCATCCACCTCCCCTCTTGAAAGCCTCTTGCAAACGTTCATACTTGAGCAAGAGCAAGCCACTCAAATTCAAAATCAAGATCTCCAAAGGCTTGAATAAAGATTAAATGAATTGGAGTGTGAGCGAGAGACGAATATTCCCATGGCCCCACCCATCATTGCAACCGAGTGTGATGATGATGTGTCCCTTTGGACATGAATTTTGAGTGTGACCAACCCTACCACCCCGAGAATCTCGAAGTTGAGACCATCCCATGGTCCGGGTCCCAAGTCGACAATTATGTTCACTTACCTTTCGATAGTGAGCCTGATCAAATCCCACCACCTGGTTTGGATACACCATTTATTCCACCCGACCCACCCATTATCCTTTCCACCCCACCACCTGGTTTGGATCTTGATTTTGCACATTTGAAGTTTCCATCTACATTTTTAGATTCTCACCTGAAGCCATCCACCATCTACGAGAGTATTTATGGTGATACGCTCCACTTCCGTGACATCGAGCTTGTTCCTCCATGTACACCACTTCCTTGTGGTGTTAATTTTTCTTCTCAACAGCTCCCTGGCGTGTCACGGCGCGACCATTATCATCGCCCATTCATAGAATGGTCGTGTGATTTTTATGAGGCCTGCCCCCATTCCACTTACCAAACCATATTTCCTCCTTAACCAACTTGAGCACTATTCTTACAGGGCCCTAGTTGCCCTCACCTTCCGGCTCAATAAAGCCCGAGACTGATAAATATTCGCCCTCACCCTTTTCATAATCCCCACCAGCCCATGGTCCACCGATGCTTTGCATCGTGTGATGCACTTCGCCATACAAGTTCATTGACCACTTTAGCCTCTTTCCAACAAGACTGACGCTTCAGTCTTGTTTGGGGGTGATTCTCATCACCCATTCTTCTGCCACCCCTCACTTTCATAGATCCTATCCTTAGGGTGAGAATGGTTCGGTTTGGCTGAAGACATTAAACTTAGCGCTACCGGGAGGCAGCCCGCGTTTCTTGTATTAGTCTCATCTTGTTTGGGGGTGGTGTTTCACATCACCCTATGCTTTATCATGCTTATAGACTTGTACACATATTTTATTCTTATCATTTATTCAGGTTTATTCTTGGCTACATCTGTCCACTTCATTAGCGGTTCATTCTGGTAAACTCTTTCCTACCTTATGCTCTCAATTTGAAAAATCATTTCGCTTAACATCGAGGACGATGTTCCTTTTTGTTTGGGGGTGGGGAATTTTATCAAAATTGTACCTCTTTTGGAAAATTTTGAGTTTTAAACCTGATTTTTTAAATTTCGTGCAGTTTCTTTCATCTCGATCATTGATGTGAATTTTCAATCATCCATCTTTAAAAGTCTAGGAATCAAGTTAGAGAATATTTTTTTCTAAATAGCTTATGTAATACGTAGTAAGGCATGTTGCACCATGAATTTCTAGACTCAACAAAATTTGCGCACTTATCAAGTCACTACGTTTAGAGTTGAGGAGTACCACAATTCTAAAGAGAACCTTAAGGATCACTAGTAGAGACTTTAGCCCGTGAGATTTGTGCCTTTCACCCTTTCAGAGTGTTTTATGCAATCTCCGAGTCACAAGTTGATTCAACTTCTTTTGGGTCCGCACTTAAATTGTTTCATGATCTCATTATCTTTCATAAAATTTTGGTTGATCATTGAGAATGACATCTTTTTCGAGTTGTAAGAAACGCGTGTCTTGAAATTTGTCCCGAATACTAGATTTTCATCCATACACTTACCACTTTCCCCCCATATCACATTTCCATTCACTCACCCATTACATTCCCATATTATTCTATATTCACATCTATTCCCCTCACCATCCATATACATACCGCACCTCATTTCATATATCTTCCATCATTTCAAATAAAAGAGTGTGATTTCAAATGTAAATGTCTTCATTGTTGGTTTGAAAACAGAGAAAAATTAAAAAAAAAAAAAAGAAAAAAAGAAAAAAAGAGAGACATAAAAATAGCAAAAATAGAAGGAAAAAAAGAGAGAAAAAGAAAAGAAAATTCGAAAAAAAATAAAAGAGAAAAGAAAAGAAAGAGAGTTTGTAGTTAGTAGTTCTTTTATAATAAAGACATTTATGCCTAAAGTATAAAACTCTCTTCTATCATATCCATTCATATATCATCATTCATATCACCATTATATCCTACATATCACATCCATACATCACACATCCATCATACTATCCTTCCCATTTCATTTTCCCCTCACCTATTATCATCCATATGTTCCCCTAGGTGTTCGGGCAAATGATAGTCAACGTGGTGAATAACTCGACGGTTCTCACTATAGTGATTAGCATTTCTTTCATGAGATCAGTTTTCTTTCTAATTGTTCGTTCTTTCTTATGTGTGTGTGAGACGTTTGAACTTGCTTACATTTACTCACCTCCTAACACACAAGAGCGAAGCGTTGATTCCGAAGAGGCAATCTAGGAATTACTTTGATGACACTTGACCCGTTTTGACTGATTCACACTACACACGTTGAGTTCTAGGAAGGATGTGCCTTGAGTATTTACTTAGCTAAACTTTTTACACATTCTAGCTTGTATTTCTGAAATCATTTATATTGTGATGGATTGTGCGATTATTCTATGTCTAATAAGAGATTGACTGCCATTTTGCAAATAAAGAATTTTGTGGGTATATTCCCTGCAAACCCTCACGAGACACAACTCGTTCTATAGGGAAACATATAGGTTTAAAGGCTTGTTGCACATGCTAAGTGCAATCGCAAGTGCCTGTGAAAGTGCTACACTTTTGGTTACTTATCTTTCTCTTTCTCTCTATCTTATTGCTCGAGGACTAGCAACGCTCTGTTTGGGGGTGGTGTGATAAGCACCCAAAACTGTACAATTTATACCCCAAATAGCGTACTTTAGTTGCTAATTATCGGCAATACGGGTCTTATCTGCTTAATTGATCAATATTCAGGCCTAATGCACGTTGCGGTGTTCAAATGTGTATTTCAAAGCAATTGTGTATTTGATGGAGCTAATTAACAACCCCGTAACATTAACTGAGCCTAAACCTAGCCTAATCCTACCTCGAGCCCCGTGTGTGTCTAATTTTCCCTTTCATTATTATTATTTTTTTTTAGATTTTTAGTTTGAGTCATTTCTATTTTTAGGATTTATTTTAGATTTATTTAGAATTTCTAGAATTTATTTTAGGATTATTTTAGAATTTTTAGGTTTATTTTCTATTTCTACTTTTCTATTTTATTTTATTTTATTTTATTTTTGATGTTTATTCTATTAGTTTTTAGTTTTAGTTTTATTTTATTTTATTAGGATTTTAATTTTTAGGATTTTAATTTATTTATTAGTTTTTACATTTTTTTAGGATTTAAATTTTATTTTTATTAGATTTTATTTTTATTTTTATTTTTTTATTTCTTTCTAGTTTCATATTTAATTGAGTCTTTGTTTTATTTTAAATAGGATTTTATTTTTTTTATTTTATTTTATTTTATTAATTTTATTTTTTTATTAGTTAGATTTTTTTTAGGTGTTCAAATTAATTACACACACATACACCACACACACCCCACTTATCCTACACCTCCCTAACCGTCACCCTACTTTTCCTACACTTACCCACACACAACCCCTCCCTACTTCATCTTCTTCCTTACACCCATCTTCTCTCTCATCCAAAACCACCATAGACAATCACTCACCAAAAACCCCCTTAACCAAACACCACAACTCGTACCCTTTACCCAGCTCCCTTCCCCTACCCAATCCAGCCGACGGTGCCCCCTTACTCCATTTTCAGACCTAACTCTGGCATTCAACCCTCCTCCGGTGGCCTCTACAAGTTTCGACCTGAACCAACCGCCAAAAGCCACCGGCGACGTTACCCATTCCCACCGGCGCCCTCCCTCAAACTCCCCTCGTCGGATCTGTCTCCTCCATAACTATCGGCGACGCCCCTCCGATCGCCGGCGTCCAACCTGTGACCTCACCAGCCACCCCTTATACCTCCTACTCTTACGCCAGCTCCCAAAGTCGCGCTGGATCCGAGCTCCTCTCCAGCAGTTCTACAAACGGCGGCGATCCCCTCCCTCACCTCCGCCGACAACGAATTCGGCCGACCAGCAGACCTACCCCGCTGTCAACCTCCACCTCCGTCCTTTACCTCAACTCGCCACTGCTACCTCCAATAATCAATCCAATCCATACCCAGATCCTCACTTCAAAACCAAACCCAAAACCCATCTCCCATCCAATCTCAAACCCAACTCATTTCCATACCCATTTTCAAACCCCAACCCAATTTTCCCATCTCACGATTTCTTCACCTGCATAAACAAAACACAAACAAACCAAATACCCATGTGACTTAAACCCCATGCGCCTAATTAAATCTTTTACCCCATATGCCAAATAACCCACTTATACCCTCTTTTTACCCAAACACCCCTAACTAACGTTTACCCTCTTTTATCCCAAATCACCCCCATGTGCACACAAATTAGATTTTTAATCTCACACCCCCATGCACATGTGCTCTCACCTTTCCCACATGTTCACCATAGTCAATTTCATTTATACCTCCATGCTCCATGTCTACTATAAATTGAAGAAGAAGACCCCAAATAATCAAGAGCTTGTAGAGAGAAATTTTTAGAGAGAGAATTGTATAGAAAATTATCTTTTGAAAATAGTTTTTCCTTTTTTTTATTTTAGATATTTGTGAGATTAAATATTGTAAGAGAATTAATTGAGCAGATATTTTAATTTCATATCACTTGGATGCTCAATTAATAGGTGTATGCTTCAAATTGGAAGAGTAGAGTTCAACTTTCTCAAAGAGATTTGGTTTGCTTGTTCTATTCCCTTCCATTTTATTTTAGTAGCCTTGATTATTAATTTGTCATGTTTCATACCATGTTAGGTTAAAACCCCTTTCAAGGGGTAGGGTAAAACCATTGTTTGATGTTATTTTATTTTTATTAGTTTAATTACTTGAAAAATCCCTTTGAATGTTAATTTTGATCTTTCACCCTTAGATTTACGCCTCGAGAGAGGGTAAATGATTTTCGAGAGAAAATCGAAATTCTAGTGATAATACCCATTTTAGATTTGAACTAGAGATAGGGGATTCTTAAGTGGGGTATTATCACTTGAATTTCAACTCTAAATTTATTTTATAAGATTGACATAAATTCTAATTCATCGATCCTAGCGGGTGATTAATTAAAATGAGTGTAGATTTATTTTTCTAGAGTTGTGAGGTGCGAAACTTAATATTCTAAAATGTTATTATTAAAATCACACTTGCAACGAGAGTTGATTTGTAGTTTTGATATTAATTTGGGAGGATTCAAAAAATTAAATTAATTAATTAGAATAACTAAAATTTGTGGCGTAATCCCACTCCTTGATTGTTCTCACAATTATTTACCTCACTTTATCTCTTATTTTAGTGTTAGACTTTATTTTCCATTTTAGTAAATTTCTAATTAGTTGTTTTCATCTCACACTTTTAGTTTAGTTTAGTTTAAAATCTCACCTCACCCTATTATTTTAATATTCGAAAAAGCTAAAAAAAATTATAAAAGTGAAAAAGCACAAAAAGAAAATAAAAAGTGAATTACAATTGAATTTGTCTCTAGCTGACTCCCTAGGAAGTGGATTGACTCCCTTACTTACCTCTATGCTTGAGTTGTTATATTTGTAGGTATGCAAGGTTTTGATTAGAAAGGCTTGGTTCCATCGACGACATACATACAATATCAAGTTTTTATCAAATGGCGCCGTTGCCATTCTTGGGATTGTGAAGCTCGGAGCGGATTCAATATTGTAGTTCATTTATTTTTATTGCATTTTTTTTTACATTTTTAGTTCCATTTTTATATTTTTAGAAGGCTTGTATTAGGATTATTTTATCCTTGGCTTGTATTGCGGTGCATAGGACACCATTTATTTTTCATTTAAATTTGTAATAATCAAAGAAAGCGTGATAGGGAAACCAGACAAGGTAGAGAGAGGGCGTCCAAAGGCGGGGATTTAGAAGCCTCTTTACCTTGGGTCGGTAGGACTCCCGGGGACGACTGAGATAGGTGAGATCTCCCCCTAGTCGACTCAAATTTTTTGTCACCCCACGGCCTAAAAACTGTGGGAGGTACATTTCTCAATCCCTCGCGCCTCTCCTGTTAGCCAGTGCATTTTTGTGTGCTCTTGTGTGATCTTATTTGGTTTTATTCTCACATTTATTTTCGAATGGTGTGATGAATTAGTTGACTAAGACCTACACCCGGTCACTCCCGAGAAGGGATTTCATCACCCGACTCACTCGCTCACCATTTTGTGCTACCCTAGCCATCACTAAATTTAAAATCAATCAACTAGGTAGCCCAATAGGAGAATATTTTTGCAAAGGCGATCACTAATATTTTCGTGAATTTTTATTGCCCACGGACTTAATTAAAATTTGACTTTCCTTTCACTAAATTTAAAGATAAAAATTGGCTATGTGCTACTTAGGATTCTCCATAACTTGTGTGTGTCCAATTCATATTTCGATAGTCGGTTTTAGTAAGTTCGTGTAAATTCTAAGAGTCCATATTTTTTCCCCACCTTTTCTTCCAAAAAAATCCCAAAATATTTTCTTTCTTTCCTTTTTAGAAAAAAGAATCCAAAAATATTTTCTTTCTTTCCTTTTTAGAAAAATCCAAAAATATTTTTCTTTTTTTTGAAAAAATATTAAAATCTCCAAAAAAATATTTCTCCCCTCATGGCCGAAGAACGTCCTTTACGGGACTACTTTGGTCTTTTGCCATTGACACGTGACACGTGTGAGAGTGATCCCGAGCGGTCTCTTTATGATATTTTTCATGATTTCACCTCTCTCATGAGTACCGTTGGTACTCTTGACCCATCCATGCATGCACCTCCTATTCCATCACCCTCGGTGTTAGGTGTCGACGTGTCTCGTCCTTTGTTGTGCACCCACTGTTATTATGCCGATCACATGTCCCATGAGTGCCCACACTTTTCATATCCATCCAAAACCACCATGGAACATGTGTACCCATATGACACTGTTCCGGAGCCCACCTCGGCCTACTATCCCGCTATACCCATTCCCGAGTTGTGTGAGTACCTGAGCTATTCGTGGAGGCCTGATCACCCTTCCACGCAATACAAATCCCAACCCGATGTTGTGGATCATCACACGTTCCAACAGTCTCCATGGCAACCTTGTGCACCTTTTCACGATTAGTCCACTCACTACGCACCCACTGAATTTCAACCAATTGTCCATCACGAAAGTGATCCTTTCGTGTATTATGAACTTGGACCCACCCCACACACTTCCTTTGAGTATTCTCCATATAATCATGATACCAGCGAGTTGCATCCATCTCACCCACCGCCACCACCATCATCCACCTCCCCTCTCGAAAGCCTCTTGCAAACGTTCATAATTGAGCAAGAGCAAGACACTCAAATTAAAAATCAAGCTCTCCAAAGTCTTGAATAAAGATTAAATGAATTGGAGTGTGAGCAAGAGTCAAATATTCCCATAGCCCCACACATCATTTCAACCGAGTGTGATGATGATGTGTCCCCTTGTGACATGAATTTTGAGTGTGACCCACCCTACCACCCAGAGAATCTCGAAGTTGAGACCATCCCATGGTCCGGGTCCCAAGTCGACAATTATGTTCACTTACCTTTCGATAGTGAGCCTGATCAAATCCCACCATCTCCATATGAACCCCACATTGCGGTTCCCACTCCCAAAATATCCAAAATAATGCCCGAGTCTACACCTATCGAGCTTCACCCTTGTGTTCTCGAGGAACCAATTCATCTTAGGTTAGCTCCGGCTACGAGTGTTCACCATTTTCCCGAGATAGAATTCGTGATAGTTTCTAACTAACCGGATTTGGATCCTATTCCTCCATGCATGGCTCCTTTTGAGCCTCATATTTTTAGTGATTCCTCTATCTCTGCGATTGGTGCCTCGTCTTACTCACCCACCACATTCCTCACCGATGCTACTCTTGTGGAAAAGTTGACAACTCCATCTTTAGAAACCACACTCCCTTGTGAGTATTCATTTACTCCTCCCAATGAGTGTGTGTCTCCCACGCTTGAGTTGGATCATCTTCCTCCACCGTTTATCCCATCCGATACACCATTTATTCCACCCGACCCACCCATTATCCTTTCCACCCCACCACCTGGTTTGCATCTTGATTTTGCACATTTGAAGTTTCCATCTACATTTTTAGATTCTCACCTGAAGCCATCCACCATCTACGAGAGTATTTATGGTGATACTCTCCACTTCCGTGACATCGAGCTTGTTCCTCCATGTACACCACTTCCTTGTGGTGTTAATTTTTCTTCTCAACAGCTCCCTGGCGTGTCACGGCGCGACCATTATCATCGCCCATTCATAGAATGGTCGTGTGATTTTTATGAGGCCCGCCCCCATTCCACTTACCAAACCATATTGCCTCCTTAACCAACTTGAGCACTATTCTAACAGGGCCCTAGTTGCCCTCACCTTCCGGCTCAATAAAGCCCGAGACCGATAAATATTCGCCCTCACCCTTTTCATAATCGCCACCCGCCCATGGTCCACCGATGCTTTGCATCGTGTGATGCACTTCGCCATACAAGTGCATTGACCACTTTAGCCTCTTTCCAACAAGACTGACGCTTCAGTCTTGTTTGGGGGTGATTCTCATCACCCATTCTTCTGCCACCCCTCACTTTCATAGATCTTATCCTTAGGGTGAGAATGGTTCGGTTTGGCTGAAGACATTAAACTTAGCGCTACCGGGAGGCAGCCTGCGTTTCTTATACTAGTCTCATCCTGTTTGGGGGTGGTGTTTCACATCACCCTATGCTTTATCATGCTTATAGACTTGTACACATTTTTTCTCTTATCATTTATTCAGGTTTATTATTTGGCTACATCTGTCCACTTCATTAGCGGTTCATTCTGGTAAACTCTTTCCTACCTTATGCTCTCAATTTTAAAAATCATTTCGCTTAACATCGAGGACGATGTTCCTTTTTGTTTGGGGGTGGTGAATTTTATCAAAATTGTACCTCTTTTGGAAAATTTTGAGTTTTAAACCTGATTTTTTAAATTTCGTGCAGTTTCTTTCATCTCGATCATTGATGTGAATTTTCAATCGTTCATCTTTAAAAGTCTAGGAATCAAGATAGAGAATATTTTTTTCTAAATAGCTTATGTAATACGTAGTAAGGCATGTTGCACCATGAATTTCTAGACTCAACAAAATTTACGCACTTATCAAGTCACTACGTTTAGAGTTGAGGAGTACCACAATTCTAAAGAGAACCTTAAGGATCACTAGTAGAGACTTTAGCCCGTGAGATTTGTGCCTTTCACCCTTTCAGAGTGTTTTATGCAATCTCCGAGTCACAAGTTGATTCAACTTCTTTTGGGTCCGCACTTAAATTTTTGCATGATCTCATTATCTTTCATAAAATTTTGGTTGATCATTGAGAATGACATCTTTTTCGAGTTGTAAGAAACGCGTGTCTTGAAATTTGTCCCGAATACTAGATTTTCATCCATACACTTACCACTTTCCCCCCATATCACATTTCCATTCACTCACCCATTACATTCCCATATTATTCTATATTCACATCTATTCCCCTCACCATCCATATACATACAGCACCTCATTTCATATATCTTCCATCATTTCAAATAAAAGAGTGTGATTTCAAATGTAAATATCTTCATTGTTGGTTTGAAAAGAGAGAAAAATAAAAAAAAAAGAAAAGAAAAAAAGAAAAAAATAGAGACATAAAAATAGCAAAAATAGAAGGAAAAAAAGAGAGAAAAAGAAAAGAAAATTCGAAAAAAAATAAAAGAGAAAAGAAAAGAAAGAGAGTTTGTAGTTAGTAGTTCTTTTGTAATAAAGGCATTTATGCCTAAAGTATAAAACTCTCTTCTATCATATCCATTCATATATCATCATTCATATGACCATTATGTCCTACATATCACATCCATACATCACACATCCATCATTCCATCCTTCCCATTTCATTTTCCCCTCACCTAATATCATCCATATGTTCCCCTAGGTGTTCGGGCAAATGATAGTCAACGTGGTGAATAACTCGACGGTTCTCACTATAGTGATTAGCATTTCTTTCATGAGATCAATTTTCTTTCTAATTGTTCGTTCTTTCTTATGTGTGTGTGAGACGTTTGAACTTGCTTACATTTACTCACCTCCTAACACACAAGAGCGATACACTTACCCTAATCTCGAGAATTCGTTTGAGAGAGATATGTCCAGTGAGATTTGAAGTTGAAGCGTTGATTCCAGAGAGGCGGTCAAAGATAGTTCCGTTAGTACGTGTTCAGTGGCGGCATCAAAATGCCGAGGAGTCCACATGGGAGCGCGAGGATGAGATGCGCGAACGTTATCCAGAGTTGTTTTTACCAGGTACGTTTTAGTTCCGAATTTCGGGACAAAATTCTGTCATTAGGGGGGAAGTATGTAATACCCCGTATTTTTGTGATATTTATTTATGGGATTAATTGAATTAAATGGGTATTAATTGAGAATTAATCCGGATAAAAATACTAATGAGACGTGAGTTGGTATTTGATTATAATGGGTATTATTTGATTATAATGAATATTGAATATATTGAATTTGTCGTGAAATTGAAATATGGCAATTTGGAAATTTTGTTAGAACGTGTGTGATAGTCGCGTTAGGAATATAATTATTTTAATTAAAAAGTAAATTTTATTTTTATTAACCGTATGGTCATTTTGAGTGCGCCAACGTGTTCGAAAGGGTCGAAATAGTCAGAAAACACTAGCCAGGGGTTCAGTTTGGGTCCCGGGGCATTTTTTGGCCATACCGGCAACGTAAAAGGGTATTTTGGTAATTTTGGAATTTGAGGATTTTTTACTAACGAATTTTGGGAATTAAATATTAGGGTATTAATGACCCACTAAGCCATTACCAGCAATTAACTGATTAGAGGGCAACGGGAGTTAGAGGAGGAAGTTAGAAAAGTTCCCAAAGAGAAAACCTTAACCTCCATCTTCAACCTTCAACCTTGGGAGAGAAAGAGATAGGGCAACCTTCAACATTCAACACCAAATTCAGAGAACAATCCGAGGCAAGTGGTTTAATTACGTTAATTTCAAGCGAATGTTTCTTCCATGATTAGAAAATTATATAATCACATTGTATTGGAATATTTATAAAAACCCATGAGATTGGAGTTATAAATTCAGAGTTTGATATAGGTTTGCATGTAGAATTGTTATTGGGTGATTGAACTAAAAGAATTACTACTCTTTATGTTACAAAAACGAATCTATTTATGGAAATTTATGATTTTATATTCTAGGGTTCTTACTAATAAGATTTGGGGAAAAACTTTGGGAGATTTGATAATTAGGTGTTTTATAGGAAGATTTATCCCATGAATGTGTTAAAATACGACCTAAGTATGTTTAAGAATGATTAGAAACCATGAACTACTGTTGGAATGATGTTTAGATGAGATTATAGGTGAAGAAAATTGGGAAAAACAAGATAGGAGAATTCTGGGCTCGAAACTGTCACCTCGTTAGAAGACCTGCCCAGGTCGTTCGAACGAGCTTCTAACGAGCTGACAGTTTGCCTTCTAACGAGTTGGATGTTCGTTCGATGCCTTTAGTTCGAATGAGATCTCGTTAGATGCCCCTTTCGTTCGAACGAACTCTCGTTCGAACGACCTCGTTCGAACGAGACTTCTAATGAGTTGACAGAATGGCCTTTTTGGCCTGATTTGATTTCTAGTGTCCCGAAACCTTATTTAATTGTAGAGATAACCTTCCCTTGTTAACTATTTGGTATAATTGGGAGATTTGGGATATTTTGAGGAGTGAAACATAGAAGTGCGATTTGAACCAAATGATATTTGTGGATTAGGACGCTAGTGACTATATACGATGTGAGGATTATTGACGATTTAAATGTTAGTATTAACTGGGGATATGTGAATTACGTAACATTATAAGTTGGTATCAAAATGAGAAGTATACCACTAATAAATTATGAAAATTACTAGGATGTGTGCATGCTTAGTATATGTATATGATTTTATGTGTATCACATACCTACCATACTTGCTATCACGGGAGGTTTACATTCGCTTAGGGCCATCTAATCTTTGTGTGCCCGAATTTAGATTAGTACCTCGAGAACATAGGTCAGAGAAGGACTTATTGGGAAGTTAATAAGACTGCTGATCATGGTAGCGTAGGTATGTGCGTGACCCATGTGATGTGACTATGTTCGCCTCCATTGTTTGTGATTGTTGTTATCTGAGAACGATTCCTGAGAGATTCGGAATGCGTGATCCTTATGTACGTGATGTACCGGGATGGATAGCAGAGTATGTGTGCACCGCAATTTAGTCTCGGGTGCTTATATTGTATATTCATGACGTGAATAATATACGCTTAAATAATGACAACTTTCATGTTGGTATAATTATGGTAACCCTTTGAGAAAATAAAAAGGGGTAACCTGTAATGAATTGTATTGCTAATAATTGAGAATCCGAGTTTATGTAAAGCCTCTATTTAATTGATGACGTTGGAATGTATAATGGGAATCGAGTAGAAAGGGGTAGAACTTATGACGGTTTAGTTAGATATGAATGTCACTTAGATGGGTACGGTACGTTAGGAGTGCACAATTAGTCGAGAGGTGAGTATTTCATGTGAGTGCACATCCTAACATGTATTTTACATTCATTGTTTTAATGTTATTAAAGAACTTTCTATTTTTAAAATACTCTCCACTTTCGGGCTCTGACCCGTTTGCTTTCAAATCTATTTTTGTAAAAACATTTTAGGTGCCCAGCCACAAGGACACCATGCATAGGATTTCCATTCAGGTGACGAGCTGTAGCTGTTGTGGAAGTTACAGGGCCTTTCTAGTAGACGCTTCCTTTGGTTTTGACTCCATATTCAGTTCCATCATTTGTAAGGCATGTCGTCCATTTCTATTTAGAGACATTTCATATTTCAGTTATTCAGATTTTGGCATGTAATTAATTGAGGGTACACTGTTCTATTTATTTCAGTTGTGGGATTGTTGTGAGGAGTATTTCCTCCAGACTTATTATTAATTATTAGTTATTCTATTGCTTCTTTATGGTGAATGGTTATGTTATTCTTTCATAATTATTTTATTGCATGTTAATCATATTTAATTTAAAATTTGACAACTTACTTTTTAAATACTAGGTGGTTAGTAATCATTAAATGTTTTCGACAGTGATACTATTAACTGAACCAACTTGGCATTTTGAATTAATTTAATAAAGGAGTAGCTACCCGGTATTTAATTAGTCGGGGTGTCACAGGTGGTATCAGAGCATCAGGTTCTAGTGTCCTTTAGGATCTGTACGACTTATTATGTTTCCGCTGAGCTTTCTTTGATGTAGAGCCCTATATTTTAGGACTGTTGTATTCTTTTATGTATTTTTCGCTCTTCAGCTATTTTGGGTTTATAACTGCGAACTTATAGACCTTACTCTTATTTCAGATGCCTCCACGACGTGCACCACGGGTTCCTAGGGATGCACAACCAGAGCCCCAGCCAGCACCAGTACAGGGCACCATGAATGCCGCTGAGGTTGCAGCCATTGTAGCCCAAGTGGTAGACGCCGCTCTTGCCGTTGTACAGCAGGAACCATCTCAGGTGCCAGTAGCCGCACCAGTTCAGGCACATGCATTCCCGTCTGCTTGGGAACGTGTACGAGATGCTTTTCAGAAAGCGCACCCGCTGGAGTTCGCAGGTAGCTCCGATGTTGTGGTTTCAAGTCTGTGGAGGAAAGACATTCAGAGGCACTTGAGGATGTATGAGTGCAACGATGTTCAGAAGCAGGTACTAGATACTTTCAAGCTAGTGGGATCTTCACTGCAGTGGTGGGAGTCTATTACCACCGTGGAGGAGAGAGATACTCTCACGATATAAGAGTTTTGGGTGCGGTTCGACCGCAAGTATTTTCCGTCAGTCGTTCACATGGAAATGAGGAGGAAGTTAATGAATCTAAGGCAGGAGGGTAAGACTGCAGCCGAGTATGAGGCCGAATTCACAAATTTGCTGAATATTATCCCAGATGAGATACCGACATAAGAGAAGAAGATCCAGAATTTTATCGATGGATTGACATGGAGGATCCGTAAGCATTTGTTGGGGAACCTCTCGTTGGCCACTTATTCTGAAGTGGTTAACGCTGCACTATTACACTGCCAGGATCACCGCTTTCACATGGCTGAGAGCAAGATATCAGGAGAGTCCAGCCATCAGGGCAGGACTGGGGGAAATGGTGCCAGTGGGGCACAATCTACTCAGGGGCAGAGGCAGGGTGACCAGGGTTCCCAGCAGGGGGATCATAAGAGGTTCAGATCGGGGAGTTTCAGGCATGGACAGGGAGGTTTTAGGCAGGGCCATCAGGGTTCGAACGGCCATCAGGGCCCGTAGGGTCAGAATGGTCAGCAGCAGATTCAGCAGGGCCAGCACGGCCAGAGGAGAAATGGTAACGGCCACCAGGGCAGAGGACAGCTGGGACAGCGAGGGGGAAACTTCCCGGGGAAGTGTTACGTTTGTGGCAAGACTGGACACAAATGCCAGGATTGTCCTGATAGGGGCAGGGTGCCACAACAGCAGCAGCAGGGTGCTCGACACGAGCCACAGAGGCCTATGTTTCCCGCCGCCCTCCCAGAACCACCACAGATGGCAGCACTACCACCCGTGCCAGCGGTCCCAGTTCAGCAGGGACAGCTTCAGTATGGGAGAGTGTATCAGCTTCAGCATGCCGCAGCCCCACAGAATCTGCCAGTTATTGAGGGTATGTTCTCTATTCAGGGGACTATAGGGCGTATTTTGTTTGACACGGGGACCACACATTGTTTCATTGCTATGAGATTTGCACGCACCATTGGGTTGTTGGACACCACCGAGAGTACGGTTACTTGTGTAGATTCACCGTTGAGTAGGGGTTCCGTGATTTCCCTTATTTGTAGAGGTGTGAGTATAGAGATCGAGAGGTTTACTTTACCCGTTGATATGTTAGTGTTAGAGATGACCGAGTATGATGCCATTATTGGTATGGATTGGCTAGTTGCGTACCTAGCCATGATTGATTGTTTTAGTAGGAGTATTATCTTTGCCATTCCCGGGCAGGAGATGTTTTTAGTGGCGATGCCTCGCCCTGAGGGAGGATCGTCCACTCATTTGTACTATGTAGAGGAAGAGACCTCTAAAGAAGTGGTGATACCACTTGATTAGATTCTGGTTGTTCGAGAGTTTGCCGATATATTTCAGTATATACCTGGATTACCTCTGAGTAGAGAGATAGATTTCATGATCGATTTGACGTCAGGCACTCGGCCTATTGCCCGCGCACCTTACCGTATGGCTCCAGCTGAGAGGAGAGAATTACGGGATCAGATTGAGCAGTTGTTGGGTCAGGAGTTTATACGGAGGAGTACTTCGCCGTGGGGTGCCCCTGTGTTATTCGTAAAGAAGAGGGATGGATCGTTGAGGTTGTGTGTGGATTACCGAGAGTTGAATAAGGTCACGATAAGGAATAAGTATCCGTTGCCCCGAATCGATGACTTATTCGACCAGTTGAGAGGAGCTTATTTCTTCTCAAAGATTGATTTGCGATCGGGATACCATTAGTTGCGTATCAGGGAAGAGGACGTCTCGAAGACTGCTTTCTTAATGAGATATGGTTCCTACGAGTTTTGGGTTATGCCTTTTGGTTTGACCAATGCTTCAGCCGTGTTTATGGAATTGATGAATAGGGTTTTCAGAGAGTTCCTAGACCAGTTCGTCATTGTCTTCATTGATGACATTCTGGTTTACTCCCAGACAGAGGAGGAGCACGTCGAGCATTTGAGACAGGTTTTGCAGACGTTACGTTAGAACGAGCTGTATGCAAAGTATGAGAAGTACGGGTTTTGGCTGAAGGAGGTTCAGTTTTTGGGACATATTATTTCCGACCGGGGGATATCTATTGATCCGGGGAAGGTATCCGCGGTAAGGGAGTGGGGACATCCCACGACACCGACTGAGATCCGTAGTTTCTTGGGCCTAGCAGGATACTACAGGAGGTTTATTCGGGGTTTCTCAAAGATAGCGGGTCCTTTGACACATTTGACTCGTAAAGGTGTGCCCTTCATTTGGAGTGATGCCTGTCAGTTGGCATTCGATGAGTTAAAGGACAAGTTAACCTCAGCTCCTGTGTTAGCATTACCGAGACCGGGAGTTGAGTATCTAGTTTACACCGATGCGTCCTTACAAGGACTTGGAGGTGTATTGCAGCAGGAGAGTCAGGCCATAGCTTATGCTTCCCGTAAGCTTAAGCCTCACGAGAATAATTACCCAACTCATGATTTGGAGTTAGCGGTAGTGGTATTTGCCCTTCGGATTTGGAGACATTATCTTTTGGGGGAGAAGTTTCGATTGTTCACGGACCACAGGTCCCTACAGTACATGTTCAGGCAGAAGGAGTTGAATATGCGGCAACGGAGGTGGCTTGAGTTTGTGACGGACTATCAGTTTGATATCCAATATCACCCGGGGAAGGCTAACGTGGTAGCCAACGTGTTGAGCCGTAGGCCAGTAGATGAGGTGGCAGGGGTATGGAAGGCAAAGTGGAAAGAGTTGGGACACCAGGATGCAGTGGTCAGATCATTCATGTCTGTGATGATTGTTACATCGCAGATTGTCACGAGAGTGGTAAAGGCACAAGCAGATGACCCGTTCTGTCAGGAGCAGATAGTTTGATTATTAGCAGAGGGAGCCGAGTCCTATACCGTTAGCTCAGACGGGGGATTACGCTTCAATGGGAGACTGGTAGTTCCGGAAGGGGAGGAATTACGACATGAGGTGATGACAGAGTCGTACGACTCACGGTTCGCGGTACATCCCGGTAGGGACAAAATGTACCAAGACATGAGACGACAGTATTGGTGGAGCGGGATGAAGAAGGATATTGCCGTGTTTGTTTCTAAATGCGCCACTTGTCAGCTGATAAAAGTGGATCATCAGAGACCGACAGGAATTCTACAGCCATTAGAGGTCCCGATGTGGATGTGGGAGAGCATCTCCATGGATTTTATCACGGGGTTGCCTATGTCACATAGAGGTCACGACTCCATTTGGGTAATTGTGGACAGGTTGACCAAAGTCGCTCATTTTCTACCCGTAAGGACCGACTACACTACGGGACAGTATGCCCAGCTCTTTATTGCAAAAATAGTGAGACTTCACGGTATGCCCCTAAATATCGTGTCTGACAGAGACAAGATATTTGTTTCACGATTTTGGGAGAGTTTTCAGGTGGCCATGGGCACGGAGTTGCGGTTGAGTACGGCATATCACCCACAGACCGATGGGCAAACCGAACGTACAAATCAGATGTTGGAGGACATGTTGCGTATGTGCATCATTGATTTTGGGGGTGGATGGGAGCAGTATCTTCCACTGGTGGAGTTTGCTTACAACAACTCCTACCAGTTCACCATTGGCATGACTCCATTTGAGGTGTTGTACGGTAGACCTTGTCGTTCCCCAGCATGTTGGTTGGAGGTGGGGGACAACAAACTACTTGGGCCGGAAGTGATTCAGGACACTTCTGTAAGAATGGAATTGATACGGAGTCGCATTCGGGTAGCTGAAGATAGGCAGAAGAGCTATGCTGATGCGAAGAGGTTCTTCAGGGAGTTCCAAGTGGGGGACCAGGTTTTACTCAGAGTATCTCCTATGAAGGGGATTATGCGATTTGGGAAGAAGGGGAAGTTGGCACCGAGATACGTGGGACCATTTCCTATCATCGAACGGATTGGGTCTGTTGCGTATAGACTTGGGTTACCGGAGCATTTACATAGGATTCATGATGTGTTTCATATTTCCTCGCTAAGGAAATATCTTAGAGATGATTTGGCTCATTCTCACATTTCTTTGGAGGACATCGATCTCCAGCCCGATAGCTCCTACGAGGAGGGGCCGATTGCTATTTTGGACCGAAGTGAGCAAAAACTGTTGTCAAAGATAGTTCCGTTAGTACGTGTTTAGTGCCGGCATCAAAATGCCGAGGAGTCCACATGGGAGCGCGAGGATGAGATGCGCGAACGTTATCCAGAGTTATTTTTACCAGGTACGTTTTAGTTTTGAATTTTGGGACAAAATTCTGTCATTAGGGGGGAAGTATGTAATACCCCGTATTTTTGTGATATTTATTTATGGGATTAATTGAATTAAATGGGTATTGTAAGGACATTTTGTCCAACATACTTGATTATGTCATTAGCTGTAACACCGTTGAAGAAATTCATGTCCACATCGTCATCAACGAAATCCGAAATTCGAAGATCAAAAGAAGAAGGAATTTGGGAATCAGACCTGACCGGACCGATCCGGCTCAGATAAAAGAACCGATCCGGTTCACCGGACCGATCCGACTAAAGGGACCGGACTGCTCCGCTTGCTGAGTTGAGACCAGTACACCCCGGATCCATAATGAACCGATGAAGGTAAAAAGACCGAACCGATCCGATGCCAACCGGATGGATCAGATTTCAGGAAAAGAACCGATCCGAGTTCACCGGACCGATCCGCCTAAAGGACCGGACCGATCCGACGAGGATAGACTCTGCCAGATCGTGTAGCAGATTTTTTAGGGGTTTGACTCCTTATTTAAACCACGATCAGCAGTTGGTTTTCTTAAGACTTTCACACGTTGTTCAGAGCATATCAACCATAAAGTCTTCACCTATTGAGTCCTATGATTCTAGGTTTTGAGATTCACACATCTTTCATATCTATGTGAATCAAGTTTGGTAACCCAAGAACACCATTGCTGTTGTTCAACCCTTGTGAAGTGGACCGCTTCTTCCTCTTCATTGCAGCCCTACTGGAAAGGGATATTCCAGCCACGACTACAGAATCCGATACCCGAGGGTAATTCTTAGTCATCCTGTATTTCATTCTAATCCGATTGTAAACCGTCTTTTACAAATTATAGTGATATACAAATGGTTTTGCCCCCGTGGGGGATTTTTCCTTAAACTTTGTGTGTTGAATACTTATTGCATGATTTCATATTGTTTCAATCACACCTAGTTGCATGCTTAGGGTTAATTTGGGTTAAAAATGGTATTTATCATATTATTTCTTAATTGAACGCAAGCGCCAACTCTTTCAAATTGGTATCAGAGCCGGTTATGCTAATCTATCACGTAGTCCTATTTTCTGCAAAATTTTTCTAAGATATCAATTTTCTGAAAAAATTGATTTTTGAAAAAGTGCGTGTTCAAATGGAGAAGTCATATTATAAAATGCCTATTTTTGACGGGTCAAATTATGCTTATTGGAAAGCCCGTATGAGGTCGGCTTTAAAAGCCATTGATGAACGTGTATGGATTCTGGTTGAACGAGGGTGGACTCCTCCCACCGTGACTGTTGATAATGTGACCAACTTGAAACCTGACATTTCTTGGTCTGATGAAGAAATTAAATGGTCATCTTTTAATTCTAAGGGTCTAAGTGCTATTTCTGAGTCTGTCACACCTGATGAGTTCAAACGCATAATGGCGTGTACCACGTCAAAAGAGGCATGGGATGTTTTACAACTCACCCATGAAGGAACTAATGCTGTGAAAGAGTCTAAGTTGCAAAACTTGACAACTCAATTTGAAACAATCACCATGCATGATTCTGAATGCTTTGATGAATTTTATGCTAGACTTTCTGACATTGTGAATACTAGTTTTAATCTTGGTGAACAAATTCCAAATGCTAGAGTTGTTAAAAAGATTCTTCGTTCTTTGCCTAAGCGTTTTATCCCTAAAGTCACTGTGCTAAATTCTATGGGTAATTTAAATACGCTAAAATTGGAAGAACTCGTAGGAGACTTGCAAACTTATGAAATTGATATGTTCCCTAAAAATGCTAAATCTAAAGATAAGGGAATTGCACTTAAAGCCCAAGAGAGAAGGAGTGAGGGGTCAGCTAGAAAGAGAGTAGAGTCATCTAGAAAGAGAGAGACTGACACGTCGGATCCTGAGTGCGATTTTGACTTAGATGATTTGGCTCTTTTCGCAAAAAAATTCAAGAGGATTCTCAAATTTAAGAAAAATGGCAATTTTAAAGATAAAAAGAAATTTGAGAAAAATAAGTTTGAAAAGAAAAATGAAAAAGATTCCAAAAATCCTCCTCTGAAAGAAAGTGAGAGATGTTTTGAGTGCGACGGTAAGGGACACAGAGCGTTTGAGTGTGCCACTCGTCTGAATAGGGAAAAAGGTAAAGCTGTCCTAAATGCTACCCTTAGTGACGACAGTGAGGTCGAGTTGGTGGACTCGGGAGATGAGTCATCGCATGAGTGTAACTTCACCGCGTTCATGGCTAGTCATGTGAGTACTCCTAGTGCATCTCACGACGATGAAGATGCTACTTCACAGGGACACCTCGACAGCGAGAGCGAAGAGAGTGAGGGAGAGGAGGAAGGTTGTGAGGACGAGAGTAACCTTCAACGCGCCTATGTCGAGTTATATAATGAGTCTTTCAAAACTAAAAAACGTAACAAGGCGTTAGTTCTTAGGATCACCGCGTTAGAAGAAGAGTTAGAAGAGACGAGAGAGAGAGAGCCCTCCACCTGCACCGCCATGAGAGAGAGAGAGTCTACCTGGGTTAGTAAAGAGAATTTGCTTAGAGAGAGAGAGCAGTTTTGAGAAAGAAAAAGCGGACTTGACTAAACAAGTGGCTAGTCTTATGAGTGAGCTCTATTCCTCCCTGGAGGCTCGGAAGAAACTTGAAGCGCTTGTTGCCCAGCTTACTCATAACCTTGAGAGAGCTTGAAAAGTCAAGGTACAAATCGAGGACAGATCTGGGAAGATGGGAAAGATGCTCCTCGGTCCCTCTTTAGGTTTTGGTGACAGGCAAGGAATAGGTTTTGATGGTGCATCCACGTCCCAAATTGCACCCGAACCAATTCCTGAGTTCACTACGACTCCTTATGGCCGTCATCAAAAACCAAGAAGAAGAGTTTGACCAAGAAAAGCAAACCAATGTCCTACTAATACTGTGCTCTTTTGCTCCCATTGCAAAAGAAATGGACACCTTAGGGATGATTGCTATAAGTTGGGTCGGACACGACGTACGTTTGCTCCACCACATCAGACTGATGAGTTTTCCAGTCTGAGAGAGCGTGTTGAGTTTCTAGCCGCCACATCACAGAGTTTGATGGAGGAATTCAGACGAATGTCCTCACCGTCAATGAAAGCTTCCCGCATTCCGGATAAAACCAACAACAACAACGGTAAATAAAAGGTTACCTATTCTTGGGTTCCTAAGAAAGATAAAAAGTCCCTTGTTGTTCATGTTGCTCTCAAAGCACGTAATACCTCTCAGTGGTATTTTGACAGTGGATGCTCCAGACACATGACAGGTGATGTCTCCCTTTTTACTCAGATTGAGGATTATGATGATGGGAGAGTTACTTTTGGAGATGGGAGTAAATCTAGCATTGTAGGATGAGGTACTGTAGAGTTACCAGGACTTCCTAAGCTAGAAAATGTCTTGTACGTCAAAGGTTTAAAAGTAAACCTTCTCAGCATCAGCCAGCTGTGCGACGATGACTTTGCAGTAATGTTCGACCGGGAAGCTTGTAAGGTCTATAATCAAGCCGGTAAACTTTTAGTGCAAGGGGTGAGGACAGAGGATAACTGTTATGGGACTGAGCCCAAATCCTCACTTGTCTGCAACAGCGCCACGATCACTCCTATGGATCTGTGGCACCAACGTCTAGGTCACGTGAACGTTAGAGAATTATCCCATTTAGCTAAAAAGGACCTAGTACGTGGTTTACCGTCACTTGGAAATCCAACTTCCACGATTTGTGGACCCTGTCAGTTGGGAAAGCAAATCCGTAGCCCACATAGGAAGCTGAATTCCATTACCACCTCACGTGTTCTTGAGTTGATTCACATGGATCTTATGGGTCCTACTCGCACGGAGAGTCTAGGTGGTAAGAGATACATTCTCGTGATGGTGGACGATTTCTCCAGGTACTCCATTGTAGATTTTCTGAGAGAGAAATCCGATGCTGTAGATTTTTTAACGACCAAGTGCCATGTCCTGCAAAATCAACACGGAGTCACTATTAATAGAATACGTAGTGACAACGGCACTAAATTCACAGAAGCAAAGGTAGATCTTTACTGTGATAGCCTCGGGATCAAACATGAGTTTTCTGCGGTGAGAACTCCTCAGCAAAATGGGATTGTTGAGAGAAAGAATAGAACGATCCAAGAGATGGCTAGATCTATGCTTCTAGGTCGTAAAGTCTCTAGGAGAGTTTGGGCAGAGGCAGTGTCTACTGCATGCCACACGGTGAATAAGGTGTATCTGCATCCACACACACTTCAGACTCCATATGAGTTGTGGACTGGCAAGAAGCCCAACCTGGCATATTTCCGTGTTTTTGGGAGTAAATGCTACATCCTACGGGATAGAGAGCAATTAGGAAAGTTCGACTCTCGGAGAGACGAGGGAATGTTTCTAGGCTATTCATCGAACAGTAGAGCATACCGGGTTTTTAACCTGAAGAGCTCTAAGGTTATGGAATCAATAAACGTCACCGTGCAAGATGATGAACCCCCGACGGTTATTGATCCCAACCTTCAGTGTGAGGATGAGGATTGTTCTGATAGTGATTTTCCTATTCCTCTCCCACACTCTGTGGACCCTATTCCTGTGTTAGGGGACACACCTGCTTGGGTTCGCAAAAGTCATGATCCTTCAGCCATTGTTGGCGATCCCACTATAGGGGTCAAGACTCATGCTCAACTAGAGAACATTGTTAGTCATCATTACTACACGTCTAAAGTCGAGCCCAAGAACCACAAAGAAGCACTCAAAGATGAACACTGGATATCTGCTATGCAGGATGAGTTGCTTCAGTTTAAGAAGAACAATGTCTAGGAACTTTTCCCCCGACCTAGTGATACTAATGTTATTGGTACCCGGTGGATTTTCAAGAATAAAATGGATTAAAATGGTACCATAATCAGAAATAAGGCTAGGTTGGTCGCTCAAGGCTACACACAGATAGAGGGTGTAGACTTTGGGGAGACATTTGCTCCTGTTGCGAAGCTTGAGTCCGTCCTCTTACTACTCGCCATCGCATGTCATCTGCACTTCAAGTTATATCAGATGGATGTCAAGAGTGCCTTTCTGAATGGCATTCTACAGGAGGAGGTTTATGTGGAACAACCAAAAGGGTTTGAAGACCCTCAGCACCCTGATCACGTCTACTATCTGAGGAAAGCCTTGTATGGTTTGAAACAAGCACCCCGTGCTTGGTACGAGAGGCTTACTTCCTATCTCTTACCTCATGTCTTCAAGAGAGGGGAAGTAGATACGACGTTGTTCGTCAGGAGAGATGACGGTGCTATTTTGGTTGCCCAAGTCTATGTGGACGACATAGTCTTTGGATCCACATGCTCCCGGCATGCTCACCACTTTGAGGAGAAGATGAAAAGTGAGTTTGAGATGAGCATGGTTGGTGAGCTCACATTCTTCCTTGGTCTCCAGGTTCGTCAGCTAGAGGATGGGATGTTCATCTCTCAATCCAAGTATGCTAGAGACCTAGTGAAGAAATTTGGTTTAGACTCCGCTAAGCATGCTCGTACACCTATGAGTACCACTACCAAGTTTAGTAAGGACACTTCAGGCAAGGACGTAGAGCAAACCTTGTATCAGAGTATGATAGGCAGTCTTCTCTACTTGACTGCTAGTCGTCCCGACATTGCCTTTAGTGTTGGAGTATGTGCGCGTTATCAGGCGTCTCCTAAAGAGTCACACTTACTCGCTCTAAAACGTATTATCAAATACGTGAGTGGGACTCTCTCATACGGTATTTGGTATTCCTTTGATACCGATGACCGTTTGTCCGCCTATTCGAATGCCGATTGGGCCGGGGACGTAGATGGATGTAAGAGCACTTCGGGTGGGTGTTTCTACTTTGGTTCTGCTCTTGTCTCTTGGTTGAGAAAGAAGCAAAAATCCATCTCTTTATCCACTGCGGAGGCTGAGTACATCGCCGCCGGGAGTTATTGCACGCAACTCATGTGGATGAAGCAAATGTTGGAGGATTATGGGATTTCAAAGGACACCATGACCATTTCCTGTGATAACACGAGCGCGATACACATATCCCGCAATCCTGTCCAACATTCGCGCACAACGCACATCAGGTTACGCGATCACTTTATACGTCAGTTAGTTGAGGAGAAGGTCGTAACCCTGAGTTTTGTTCCTACCGACCGTCATTTAGCCGATATTTTCACGAAACCGTTAGATGCCCTTAGATTTGAGAGTCTTAGGAAGTCTTTGGGGATTTGCACAGTTGACTGGGGGGTTGGTCTATGTCTATAATAGGATGCTTCTTCATGTTCATATCATATGCTTCCTATGGCTAGTCTGTTTTATATGTACCATAGATTTGTTGTACATCTTTTATGTATTTTTTATTATTCTTTGAAAAATACAAAAAGATTCTCTTTTTAGAAAATTTTTAAAAAAACACAAAAAGATTTTATTTTGATAAAATTTTTGAAAAATTCAAAAAGAGATTTGCCTTTTATGGATGAGCATTTAAGATAGCCAAGTCACAACTTCATTCCATATATCCATGTGACTGTTTGATAGAGATTTGAGAGGCTACATCATTTCATCCATGTGCTTAACATTGATTGGAGTCCTTGAGATGTAATTAGTGATATTTCCTACATGCTTGACTCCTATATCCTTTATTGAACACATGCACGGCTATATTTGATTGTTGCACTTGTCAATCTCATGTTGGCTTGAGTGTTTCCATCTCAATCCTGTCTATACAATGTATAAAATGCGATAAAACTTGACAAGATTGGATTGCATGTAAAAACCATTTTGGTAAGATTGTGCGATTATTTCATAACGGGGAGGGGCTGCGAAAGTTGATTCTTATCCTTTGCGCAAAAGCCACCATTACAAAGGACCTAAAAAATGGAGGTATTTTAATATCCGAGGTCCTAAGAGGTTAAAAGAGCCCAAAAAAAAAAAATTTGATAAGGCAATAAAAAGCAATTCATGCCAAATATGGGACATTTAGGTTTTCACCCAATTCTCCAAAGTTTGAGAATTTAGTATTCCTCTTTTCAAAGTATAAATCTGAGGGAGTTTGGTTGGAGATTGAAAAACGGGTTTGCACTTCCTTGAAAGTCCTGAAAAAGCATGAAAATCATTTTGGACGTTATTGGTGTAGAAATCACTTTGAGCTTTGATTTGTTGACTTGATTGAGTCAATATCTTATATTGTCACTCTTTTACACCAAAGGAAGCATTTGAGTTCATTCGTTAGGAATATCCAATATTCATCGTGCACATATGTCATGTTTGTATGCTTTGATTTTCCTATCGAATTTTGTTCACACCCATTCCTTTACACTATCACCGACTTGGTTGTTTTTATGTTCATTCATGGTGTGATTTTATGCCTTGTGTCACCCCGGTTCTTGATTGCTTGATTTATTTCTCTCATTTGTCTATTTGGGGACATCATAAAAAGGGGGAGAAAAGAATAATCTCATTATGGGGGAGATTTGAAATTTTGAGCTTTGTTCATAAATTGGTATCTAGATTTATCTCATTTCAAACTCGATATGTCACTTGGTATTTTGCTTTATCTCATGTGTGTAGGTACTACTTTGATGATCACTGAATTGCACACCCTGATGAGAAAAGCTTTGAGATTCCTGAAGAATTGAAGAACAAACGATGCAGCCTTTATCATTTGTACCTCTTTTAGTTTTGGGTTCATGGAAGGGTAGATTTGTATAGGCATTTTCGATTCTAGATAATTCGGATTTTTTTATGTATGTTCCGGCATAGACATAGGGGGAGATTTGTAAGGACATTTTGTTCAACATACTTGATTATGTCATTAGCCGTAACACCATTGAAGAAATTCATGTCCACATCGTCATCAACGAAATCCGAAATCCGAAGATCAAAAGAAGAAGGAATTTGGGAATCAGACCTGACCGGACCGATCCAGCTCAGATAAAAGAACCGATCCGGTTCACCGGACCGATCCGGCTAAAGGGACCGGACCAATCCGCTTGCTGAGTTGAGACCAGTACACCCCGGATCCATAACGAACCGATGAAGGCAAAAAGGCCAAACCGATCCGATGCCAACCGGATGGATCCGATTTCAGAAAAAGAACCGATCCGAGTTCACCGGACCGATCCGCCTAAAGGACCGGACCGATCCGATGAGGATAGACTCTGCCAGATCGTGTAGAAGATTTTTTAGGGTTTTGACTCCTTATTTTAACCACGATCAGTAGTTGGTTTTCTTAAGACTTTCACACGTTGTTCAGAGCATATCAACCATAAAGTCTTCACCTATTGAGTCCTATGATTCTAGGTTTTGAGATTCACCCATCTTTCATATCTATGTGAATCAAGTTTGGTAACCCAAGAACACCATTGCTGTTGTTCAACCCTTATGAAGTGGACCGCTTCTTCCTCTTCATTGCAGCCCTACTGGAAAGGGATATTCCAGCCGCGACTACAGAATCCGATACCCGAGGGTAATTCTTAGTCATCCTGTATTTCATTGTAATCCGATTGTAAACCGTCTTTTACAAATTATAGTGATATACAAATGGTTTTGCCCCTGTGGGTGATTTTTCCTTAAACTTTGTGTGTTGAATACTTATTGCATGATTTCATATTGTTTCAATCACACCTAGTTGCATGCTTAGGGTTAATTTGGGTTAAAAATGGTATTTATCATATTATTTCTTAATTGAACGCAAGCGCCAACTCTTTCATGTATTAATTGAGAATTAATCCGGATAAAAATACTAACGAGATGTGAGTTGGTATTTGATTATAATGGGTATTATTTGATTATAATGAATATTGAATATATTGAATTTGTCGTGAAATTGAAATATGGCAAATTGGAAATTTTGTTAGGACGCGTGTGATAGTCGCGTTAGGAATATAATTATTTTAATTAAAAAGTAAATTTTATTTTTATTAACCGTATGGTCATTTTGAGTGCGCCAACGTGTCTGGAAGGGTCGAAATAGTCAGAAAACACTAGCCAGGGGTTTACTTTGGGTCCCAGGGCATTTTTAGGCCATACCGGCAACGTAAAAGGGTATTTTGGTAATTTTGGAATTTGAGGATTTATGACTAACGAATTTTGGGAATTAAATATTAGAATATTAATGACCCACTAAGCCATTACCAGCAATTAACTGATTAGAGGGCAACGGGAGTTAGAGGAGGAAGTTAGAAAAGTTCCCAAAGAGAAAACCTTAACCTCCATCTTCAACCTTCAACCTTGGGAGAGAAAGAGATAGGGCAACCTTCAACATTCAACACCAAATTCAGAGAATAATCCGAGGCAAGTGGTTTAATTACGTTAGTTTCAAGCGAATGGTTCTTCCATGATTAGAAAATTATATAATCACATTGTATTGGAAGATTTATAAAAACCCATGAGATTGGAGTTATAAATGCAGAGTTTGATATAGGTTTGCATGTAAAATTATTATTGGGTGATTGAACTAAAAGAATTACTACTCTTTATGCTACAAAAACGGATCTATTTATGGAAATTTATGATTTTATATTCTAGGGTTCTTACTAATAAGATTTGCGGAAAAACTTTGGGAGATTTGATAATTAGGTGTTGTATAGGAAGATTTATCCCATAAATGTGTTAAAATACGACCTAAGTATGTTTAAGAATGATTAGAAACCTTGAACTACGGTTGGAATGATGTTTAGATGAGATTAGAGGTGAAGAAAATTGGGAAAAACGAGATAGGCAAATTCTGGGCTCGAAACTGTCACCTCGTTAGAAGACCTGCCCAGGTCGTTCGAACGAGCTCGTTCGAACGAGCTTCTAACGAGCTAACAGTTTGCCTTCTAATGAGTTGGATGTTCATTCGATGCCTTTCGTTCGAACGAGATCTCGTTAGATGCCCCTTTCGTTCGAACGAACTCTCGTTCGAACGAGACTTCTAACGAGTTGACAGAATGGCCTTTTTGGCCTGATTTGATTTCTAGTGTCCCGAAACCTTATTTAATTGTAGATATAACCTTCCCTTGTTAACTATTTGGTATAATTGGGAGATTTGGTATATTTTGAGGAGTGAAACATAGAAGTGCGATTTGAACGAAATGATATTTGTGGATTAGGACGCTAGTGACTATATACGATGTGAGAATTATTGACGATTTAAATGTTAGTATTAACCGGGGATATGTGAATTACGTAATATTATAAGTTGGTATCAAAATGAGAAGTATACCACTAATAAATTATGAAAATTACTAAGATGTGTGCATGCTTAGTATATGTATATGATTTTATGTGTATGACATACCTACCATACTTGCTATCATGGGAGGTTTACGTTCTCTTAGGGCCATATAATCTTTGTGTTCCCTGATTTAGATTGGTACCTCGAGAACATAGGTCAGAGAAGGACTTATTGGGAAGTTAATAAGACTGCTGATCATGGGAGCGTAGGTATGTGCGTGACCCATGTGATGTGACTATGTTCGCCTCCATTGTTTGTGATTGTTGTTATCTGAGAACGATTCCTGAGAGATTCGGAATGCGTGATCCTTATGTACGTGATGTACCGGGATGGATAGCAGAGTATGTGTACACCGCAGCTTAGTCTCGGGTGCTTATATTGTAAATTCATGATGTGAATAATATACGCTTAAATAATGAGAACTTTCATGTTGGTATAATTATGGTAACCCTTTGAGAAAATAAAAAGGGGTAACCTGTAATGAATTGTATTGCTAATAATTGAAAATCCGAGTTTATGTAAAGCCTCTATTTAATTGATGACGTTGGAATGTATAATGGGAATCGAGTAGAAAGGGGTAGAACTTATGACGGTTTAATTAGATATGAATGTCACTTAGATGGGTACGGTACGTTAGGAGTGCACAATTAGTCGAGAGGTGAGTATTTCATGTGAGTGCACGTCCTAACATGTATTTTACATTCATTATTTTAATGTTATTAAAGCACTTGCTACTTTTAAAATACTCTCCACTTTTGGGCTCTGACCCGTTTGCTTTCAAATCTATTTTTGTAAAAACCTTTTAGGTGCCCAGCCACAAGGACACCATGCATAGGATTTCCATTCAGGTGACGAGCTGTAGCTGTTGTGGAAGTTACAGGGCCTTGCTAGTAGACGCTTCCTTTGGTTTTGACTCCATATTCAGTTCCATCATTTGTAGAGCATATCTCCCATTTCTATTTATAGACATTTCATATTTCAGTTATTCAGATTTTGGCATGTAATTAATTGAGGGTACACTGTTCTATTTATTTCAGTTGTGGGATTGTTGTGAGGAGTATTTCCTCCAGACTTATTATTATTTATTAGTTATTCTATTGCTTCTTTATGGTGAATGGTTATGTTATTCTTTCATAATTCTTTTATTGCATGTTAATCAGATTTAATTTAAAATTTGACAACTTACTTTTTAAATACTAGGTGGTTAGTAATCATTAAATGTTTTCGACGGTGATACTATTAACTGAACCAACTTGACATTTTGAATTAATTTAATAAAGGAGTAGCTACCCGGTATTTAATTAGTCGGGGTGTCACAATACACTTACCCTAATCTCGAGAGTTCGTTTGAGAGAGATATATCCAGTGAGATTTGAAGTTGAATCGTTGATTCCGAAGAGGCAATCTAGGAATTACTTTGATGATACTTGACCCGTTTTGACTGATTCACACTACACACGTTGAGTTCTAGGAAGGATGTGCCTTGATTATTTACTTAGCTAAACTTTTTACACATTCTAGATTGTATTTCCGAAATCATTTATATTGTGATGGATTGTGTGATTATTCTATGTCTAATAAGATATTGACTGCCACTTTGCAAATAAAGAATTTTGTGAGTATATTCCCTGCAAACCCTCACGAGACACAACTCGTCCTATAGGGCAACCTATAGGTTTAAAGGCTTGTTTCACATGCTAAGTGCAATCGCAAGTGCTTGTGAAAGTGCTACACTTTTGGTTACTTATCTTTCTTATTGCTCAAGGACTAGCAACGCTCTGTTTGGGGTTGGTGTGATAAGCACCCAAAACTGTACAATTTATAACCCAAATAGCGTACTTTAGTTGCTAATTCTCGGCAATATGGGTCTTATGTGCTTAATTGATCAATATTCAGGCCTAATGCACGTTGCGGTGTTCAAACGCGTATTTCAAGGCAATTGTGCATTTTATGAAGCTAATTACCAACCCCGTAACATTAATCGAGCCTAAACCTAGCCTAAACCTACCCCGAGCCCCGTGTGTGTCTAATTTTCCCTTTCATTATTATTATTTTTTTTAGATTTTTAGTTTGAGTCATTTCTATTTTTATAATTTATTTTAGATTTATTTAGAATTTCTAGAATTTATTTTAGGATTATTTTAGAATTTTTAGGTTTATTTTCTATTTCTATTTTTCTATTTTATTTTATTTTTGATGTTTATTCTATTAGTTTTTAGTTTTAGTTTTATTTTATTTTATTCGGGTTTTAATTTATTTATTAGTTTTTACATTTTTTTTAGGATTTAAATTTTATTTTTATTAGATTTTAATTTTATTTTTATTTTTTTTATTTCTTTCTTGTTTCATTTTTAATTGAGTCTTTATTTTATTTTAAATAGAATTTTATTTATTTTATTTTATTTTATTTTTTTATTAGTTAGATTTTTTTTAGGTGTTCAAATTAATTACACACACACACACACCACTTATCCTACACCTCCCTAACCCTCACCCTACTTTTCCTACACTCACCCACACACAACCCCTCCCTACTTCATCTTTTTCCCTTAACCCATCTTCTCTCTCATCCAAAACTACCATACACAATCACTCACCAAAAACCCCCTTAACCAAACACCACAACTCGTACCCTTTACCCAGTTCCCTTCCCCTACCCGATCCAGCCGGCGGTGCCCCCTTACTCCATTTTAAGACCCAACTCCGACGTTCAACCCTCCTCCAGCGGCCGCCCCAAGTTCCGACCTGCAGCAACCGCCAAAAGCCACCGGCGGCGTTACCCATTCCCACCGGCGCCCTCCCTCTAACTCCCCTCGCCGGATCTCTCTCCTCCATAACTCCCGGCGAAGCACCTCCGATCGCCGGCGTCCAACCCGTGACCTCACCAGCCACCCCTTATACCTCCTGCCCTTACGCCAGCTCCCAAAGTCGCGCCGGATCCGAGCTCCTCTCCGACAGTTCTACAAATGGCGACGACTCCCTCCCTCACCTCCGCCGGCAACAAATCCGGCAGACCAGCAGACCTACCCCGCTGTCAACCTCGACCTCCGGCCTTTACCTCAACCTGCCACTGCTACTTCCAATAATCAACCCAATCCATAACCGGATCCTCACTTCAAAACCAAACCCAAAACCCATCTCCCATCCAATCTCAAACCCAACTCATTTCCATACCCATTTTCAAACCCCAACCCATTTTTCCCAACTCACGATTTCTTCACCTGCATAAACAAAACACAAACAAATAGGGGTGTGCACGGGTCGGTTCGGTTCGGTTTTAGACCGCAATTCAGACCGAACCGATCGGTTCGGTTTTGGAAAAAATCAGACCGAAACCGAACCGATGATGAAAAAAACCGCCGGTTTCGGTTCACATCGGTTTCGGTTCGGTTCGGTTTCGGTTCGGTTTTAATCGATTTTCAGTTTTGGTCGGTTTTTTGTAGGTCGGTTTTCGGTTTTGGTCGATTTTGGAGGTTGGTTAATGGTTTTTGGATATAAAAATAAAAGATATTTAAGGGTTTTTTAATATATAATATTGATGTCGGTTCGTTTCGGTTCGAATCGATTTTTTCTTTGTCTAAACCGACAACCGAACCAATATTGTCGGTTTTTTAAATCCTTAAACCGCAAACCGAACCGGGCTAAAAAAAATCGCCGGTTTCGGTTCGATTCGGGCCGGGTCGGTTCGGTTTTCGGTTCGGTCGGTTTTTTTGCACACCCCTACAAACAAACCAAATACCCAAGTGACTTAAACCCCATGTGCCTAATTAAATCTTTTACCCCATATGCCAAATAACCCACTTATACCCTCTTTTTACCCAAACACCCCTAACTAACGTTTATCCCCTTTTATCCCAAATCACCCCCATGTGCACACAAATCAGATTTTTAACCTCACACCTCACACCCCCATGCACATGTGCTCTCACCTTTCCCACATGTTTACCATAGTCAATTTTCATTTATACCCCCATGCTCCATGTTTACTATAAATTGAAGAAGAAGACCCCAAATAATCAAGAGCTTGTAGAGAGAAATTTTTAGAGAGAGAATTGTAGAGAAAATTATCTTTTGTAAATAGTTTTTCCTTTTTTTTTTATTTTAGATATTTGTGAGATTAAATATTGTAAGAGAATTAATTGAGCAGATATTTTAATTTCATATCACTTGGATGCTCAATTAAGAGGTGTATGCTTCAAATTGGAAGAGTAGAGTTCAACTTTCTCAAAGAGATTTGGTTTTCTTGTTCTATTCTCTTCTATTTTATTTTAGTAGCTGATTAGGCACAAATTCTTCACATTTATCCCCTTAATTTTGGGATTTTTATGATTTCGTGCGGTGTAAATAGATTGGATTTGGCTTATATTTATGCTACTAACCCTTTTTGGCAAGTATTCCATATTTTGTGTATCTCTTATGTGTTTTACAGGTATTTCATGCAAGGTAGTGCCAAAGAGAACTCAAAACAGTGAAAGAAAACCAAGAAATGGGGAGTAAAGGGCATTTTCGTAATTTTGCAGCCTTATTCCGAAGGTGGGGCCAACTTGAAAGTTAAAGAGCTTTCAACTACAAGAACACTGGAAAAAACGACACCTCAATCGGAGTCCGGGTGTGAAAGTTATGAGCAGTCAAAGATAGAAGAAAAAGTCAAATAAAGAGGGGACCGGTCCGCCCAGAAATAAAAAGAACCGGTCCGCCCTGGGACCGGTCCGCCCAGAAATTAAAAGAACCGGTCCGCTGTGTAAACTCCAGTAGACCTCGGATCGAAAGCAAACCGAAGAAGAAAGAAATTAAAAGAACCGGTCCGCCCTGGGACCGGTCCGCCCCAGAAATAAAAGAACCGGTCCGCATTCAAGGTAAACCGGTCCGGGGGAGGAGGGGACAGGTCCGGCTGTCGCAGTTTTAATTTGCTATTTTTCCTCTAATGGAAAGTCCTAGTGCTGCTGAAACTCTTGGAGTCTTGTAGGGTATATAAACCCATTTTATTATCATTATTTACACGGGGAATTAATATAATTTTCCATTTTTTCTGTAAAACCCTAGTTTTGAAGGTAGATTACAATTTTAATTCCAAGAGTGAAGATTATTCAGATTTCTGTGATCACAACTGTTCTTAATTGTTGCTTTTACTACTTGGGTAAGATTAAGAGCTAATTTTCTTCAATCCAATTTCCTTTCTACATCACTTTACAAATTTTCTTTAGTTTAACATGATTTCCTGCAATCTAACAATTGTTTTCATTACTTTGAGCATGTTAGCCTAGGTTTTTAAAGGTTGGGATGCATGAACCCAACCTGATGTGTTAGTGCATGTTTATAACGTCGATCCGCTGAATTTAATGATTAATTCTGATCGTATCACGTAATTTCATTAGAATTGTAGATCTTTATATCTCTTTTGCCTATGGGTACTCGTGATGATTTAGAGTACAATTTGAGTGTAATTACCACGATACCGATTTACTCATCCTCAGATTAGGTATGACGCGGGCTTGAACCTCGTATACATAATGCTTGGGAGTACTAAATTCCGGGTTTGAATTAATCGGATAAATTTATGATTGACGTTGTCACTGCATTACACTAGGGTTGGGGGATTGTATTCCCATCCTATGTTCTCATCATTTAGTTAAAAAGTTCGATTCCATTCTTCATTCATAATTTAGGTAATTTAGTTAGCTGCATTTTCCATCATAATTTCATAATTGCATTTAGTGTAATCGAATCCCAAAAACCAAATCAATCTTTTCTTTTCTTCTTAGAGTCAACGTTAGGATTCCTCAGTCTTATCCCGTCGTCACAACTCTCGTTGTCCTTTTTCCCTGAGGATCGATACCCGACTTGTCGGATTATTACTTGAACGACATTCTTGCACTTGAGCCTAGAGAGTACACACTTTAGAGACACATTCTGAGTCGTGTCAAGTTTTGGGCGCCGTTGCCAGGGAACTAGGTAGACTTAGGATTAGATCGAGTTAATCCAAAGCTTTGACCAAAAAAAAAAAAAAAAAAGCACAAAAAGATTCACAGTCATCATCTCTCCTGAGCTTTAATGAAAAATTCTGAAACCACTCCCACACCCCATAATACTCCAACCAGCATTCACGAAAATCCACTTGTTGAGTATAACCCTGATAGTCCCCACACTCCAAACGCCCCACAGTTCTGGATCCCACCTCCCACACTGTCACACTCAATCTCTAGCAACACTCCCTTCTCCTTCGTAGGATACACTTCAAGCACACCCAGTGAGAGCGCCGAGTCGTCAAGTGAGAGAGAGATGTCACAGCATAGTAATGCATCTACCGGTGAGGAAGAGCCTCCGTACCGCCCGTTGAGAGAATTCTTATATCCCGAGCGCACTGTCACTCCAGGATGCATTATACTCCCGTATAATGCCGGGCAGTTCCGTTTCAAGAATGGGATGATCCAGACGCTACCACATTACCACGATATGGATTCTGAAAAGCCATACCTCCACATAAGGGAATTTGAGGACGTGTGTGATACTCTCAATGATCAAACCTGCACACAAGAGGTAATTTGCCTCAAACTCTTCCCCTTCTCGCTTAAAGATAAAACCAAAGCTTGGCTATGGTCTTTACCTCCAAGATCCATTCCATCCTAGAATGAGCTACAGTCTAAATTTCTCAAGAAATTCTTCCCAACACATCGAACAATCTCTATCAAGGCTCAAATTCAAGCGTTTAGACAACATGAAAATGAGCCATTCCATCGATGTTATGAACGTTTCAACGAGTTAGTGGCTTCATGCCCCCATCATGGATTTGATCCGTCGCAAATCATCTCCTTTATCTATAATGGGTTAAATCTTAACTCCAAACAACTTGTTGAAACTATGGGAAGCAGTCCGTTTGTCGATCTAGATGCCCATGGTGTTGATCTTCACATGAGGTATGTCGCCGAGACTACCCAATCTTGGGATACCTCTGATCCGAACGCTCAAAATCAAAATCGATAACCCACCACTGCTCCATCGGCGTCCGGCCTATTCCACGTAGATAAGAATTCTATGACGGACAGTCGATTGGACACTATGGAGAAAGGATTGCGAGACTTATGTGAGTTAGTTGGATCTATCCAAAACCCTGTCGTGAAGGTGTGTGCAATTTGTGAGGTGGGACATTTAACTGAGGAATGTCCGACGATACCCGCTGACAAAGTAATGTTGCAAGAGCAAGTTAGTGGTATAGGAGGCTATAAGGGTAATTTCGATGCCCCGCGCGGGAATTCATACAACCCTTCGTGGAAAAATCATCCCGGTTTTAGCTACGGGCAACAACATGCCGCAATGAACCCTCCTTCGCATGTTGCCCCTCCTCCACCGCACCAATTTCAACAAGCTCCACACATGCAAGGACATGTGCAAGCACCGCAACCCATGGAAATTATATCCCGCCACAGCGGAGAACCCTCGAGGATACCATGAATCAATTCATTGCAAGTCATACTGCAAACAATACCAAATATGATCGTCAGATTGGCGACATAAATGCGACTCTATCAAAAATACAAACCTCATTGAGTGTTCAAGAGAAAGGTAAATTTCCTGCCCAAGGTCAACGACCTCCCCAAGGTCAAACTAGTGTTAGCTCCACCTCCACTGAACATCAAGAGCAATGTAGCGCAATTACCACTCTACGTAGTGGGAGAGTAGTTGACTTGTCACCTCTCCCACGAGACGTACTTAAAGACAAGGAGATTTCGCCCGGCACGAAAGAGGCCGAAGATGTCCCCTTGAACGAGTGTGACAAAGAAGACGCTAGTGAGCCCGAGGTAGTAGTGAAACCACCCTCTGCGGCACCGTTTCCTCAAAGGCTAATTCCTCCTCATAAAGGAACTCCACGTGATGACGTGCTAAAACAAGTTAAGCTGAATTTACCTTTCCTCGATGCCATTAAACAAATTCTAGCTTATGGAAAAGTCATTAAAGACTTGTTGACGGTAAAGAGAAAGATGAAGGTAAAGAAAAATGTCTTTCTAGCACAGAATGTGAGCTCCATTCTACTCAATGATCTCCCACCTAAATTCAAAGATCCCGGTGCACCCACCATTTCCTGCATCATTGGAGAAAAAAAAATCGAAAAAGCCTTACTTGACTTGGGAGCAAGTGTCAATATCCTCCCTTACTCCATCTATAGGCAACTTGACTTAGGTGACCTCAAGCCGACTAAGGTCACTCTCCAATTAGCGGATCGAACCGTGAAGATCCCAAGAGGCATTGTCGAGGATGTGATCATCTAAGTTGACACTTTCTACTTCCCTGTAGACTTTATCATTTGGGACACGGAGCCCTCATTTAACTGGAATAACCATGTTCCCATCATCCTTGTGCGCCTTTTTTTAGCTACGGCTAACGCCATCATTAATAGTCGGAATGGGCGAATGCAACTCACCTTTGGGAATATGACTTTAGAGACCAACATCTTCCATGTCACCCAACGTACGGAAGAAGAAGATGACCTTCACGCGGTGAGCTTTATAGACGAGATCGTAGTGGAGTACTTTGAGGAAAATGATTGTGGAAAGGCCCTAGGGTCCTTCTTAGTGTCGAGCCATCAGAGTGAGGGGCCCACAAGAAAGAGCCGTTAGGGATGTGCCCTATTTCATCAAGTAATAGTGGTAGTTGTGACAATGAGAGAAAAGTGGGGGAGAGGTGTGTAGTGATCGCAATTGAAAGAGAGAGAGAGGGGTTAGAAGAGAGAAAACTGGTGGAGTTGGAGATCGAGCAAGTAAGAGAGGACGTACGCACTACTCGAGAGAGAGAACTAGGAGACATGAGTGTAACACCCTGTATTTTTGGTACATTTAATTTAATTAATTCGGAGATTTTAAATTACTTAGTGTGTTGTAATTTAATGAATTAATTAGAACATAAATATATATAAATATTAATCTGGGATTGAATGGTTAATATTTAGGGAAAACTTATTTACTAAGCGAATAGTAATAATGTAATTATGTCGTCTAGAGTATTAATGACGAGGTATGTACTTATCGCATCCGAAAGTCGGTATAGACTGTATTAGGTGGGGGATAAGTATTTTTAGAAATTAACTCGGATGCAAATTCTGAGGGTACAGTTGAGTCCGTATGGGCCGAGATAGTCGGAAAAGTGTACCCGGGGGTAGTAAACAGGTCACGGGACGTTTTTAGACATAGCCGGGCCCACTCGGGGACATTTGGGTCACTTGGGCTTGGCCCATTAGTCAAAAAACGGGATTAAGTTAATTAATCTAATAAAAAGAAATAAGGGGGTGGCTGAACTTAATTAGAAAAAGCAAATTAAGGGTTAGGAAACCCTAACAGCAGCCAAAGCCAAATTGGGGATCAAAGAGAAGCCATCAAAGGTCATCTTCAACCTTGGGATTTAGCTCCAATTCAGACTCTACGAACTTTGAGGAAAGTGGATAACTTGCAATAGCATTAAATCTGTTTTCGATTCATATTCATGTGTAGTGATTATGTAGAAATCCGTTTTTGGGTGTTAATGGAATGAATATGGGATTTTGAAAACTACAATTCTGATTTACGAAACTTGGGTGATGATTCTTGTAAAATATGATAACGGTGAGTTATTGCATATCTGATAAAATGTTATCTGCATATTTGGAAACGAATCTGATGATGAAATTTGGGGTATAAATGGACCTAGGGTTTATGATGAAACTTTCCCCAAATCTAGAAACTGGAGTAAATGGACGAATTATTTATGTTGAGGAATATTTTGGAGATCCCTAATGAGTTTCCTAATATGTACAAATGCTAAAAGAGACTTAGTTTCAATGTAGAAGGAAATTAGGGTTTGCAGATTTTCGCCCATGGCTGTCCGTCTTCGCGAAGAAGACGAGTACCTGTTCGATCGATCGATCGACGCCATGAAGTCGATCGATCGACGGTCGGCAGACACGGACTGTTCGGCCAGTTTATTTATATAGGATGAGATTTATATAAAAAGTTGTTATGCAATTAATTATTGTTGAGAAATTAATGCATGGGGTATACCAAATTAAATGTGAGTGAATTAATTAGGAGATGGGAAGGGAAATTTGGATGACACGTCAAAATTGGTTGAGGGACATCGAGGTAAATTATATTACGTAGTAATGGACTAGGAAATTTAGAGTCGGGATTTAGACTCGGGTGAGGTTAATTCGGGCTATGAGATTTAGTCCAATTAAATGGTGAGGGCAACATTAAAAGTAACTGAATTTATTAATGTGCTATTATTAATAATTCGAGTTGGGTAATAACCTCATAATAAAAAAATGGAATAGGCTTGTGTCACGGGTTAGTACACGGTGTAGCTGGAACATTTTTATGTATGTATATACATATATACGGTGTGTGATAGTATATATATATAGTGTATGCCTTAATATCAGTGGTTAGATATTACTATACTCTAGTGCTATAGGGGGAGGTTACGCGCAGTGGATGAATCCCCTAGCTTGAGGAGTAGGGCGAGTAGATTCCCAGGTCATAGCGTCCGTTGCAGGGGGTGAGGGGCATCTCACTTTCCGGGAAGGAATATGACCGCCTCCAATCGTATACTAAACCAAGTTAGTGAGCGATTCTAACTTGGATAACTAGGATATGTGAATATACCTAGTGTACTAGCACTTTAGAGAAATTATATCCGGGGAGTACTTTTACTCGGGTGGATGTTAGTGTTTTATGTATTTCAGTATGTGTGTGAATGCTGCAACATTTTCTAAGTATATAATTAGGTGATTATTATATACGGGCTAAATAAATACAAGCATGAGTTGTTGTATATGTATAACGAGTGGAGTAGTTATATGAATTAAAAAGGGAAATGATTTAATTAATTTGATGTTACTAATGACTTAAAAATCATAATCACAGTTACTCAAATTAGAGTAGAAGTGATTCAAGGAGACTTTAATAATTATCTAGTCATGAGATAGATAACTAGGTGATTGATTAAAGCGTTAGTGGTGCACATTAGAGGAGGGGCAAGGAAAGTTCTCAAGAGAGTGCGACACTAACTAAAATATGAAGAGCATGCATATTTATTATTACTGCAAGTTAATCATTTGCTAAATGTTTTCAAATGTTTTGGGTACTAACCCTTGCTATAAATTTTTTTTAAAAAACTCTTAGGTGTCCAGCCACAGGGACGCCAGACTTGACTCGATTCCAGGAAATCCGTTGCTGCAGCATATGTGGATGTTGCGGGACATTTGATAGACGCCTCCTTCTTTCATTCATAATGTAGAGACTCACTATTAGTTATTCGAGCATGTCGCTCACTTTTCATTTATTTGCTTTAGACTTGTTGGGATTTCTATTCTTGTCTTTATGGGATTTATTATTTGGACCGATGGTTTATTCGGTTAATTATTTTTATTTGTGGAATGATTAGTTCAATTATCTGTGATGGTTTTATTGCTTTAATTTTCCGTATGGGTTTTAGTTTAATTAATGAAAGATAAAATTGGCACTAGTCTGGTTTTTCTCACTTAGGTGGTTAGTAATTTAAATAAACGACAGTGATGCTAAGAATGGACCAAATGAGAAACCTGTTCTAACTTGATTTAGGACTGATCACCCGGGATTAATTAGGCGGGGTGTCACAGATGGTATCAGAGCATCAGGTTCTAGAGTCCTTAGGATCTGTACGGCTTTCTACGTTTCAGCGTAGCGTTCGGTTGTTGTAGAGCCCTATTATTAGGACTGTTGATTATATTTTCCGCTTGTGAGATATCGTATTCCTGCTATTAATTTTTGTATAAATTGTGTACTTATACAATTCAATCTATTTCAGATGCCGCCAAAGAGACAGAGAGCGGAGAGGGCTGAGGCTAGAGATGAGGTGAGGGAGGCTCGACAGGAGCCACAGGTACCACCACCACCCCCACCTGAGTTGATTTCTACTACTCAAGTGGCAGTGATAGTGGCCCAGGCAGTCGAGACAGCGATGCAAGCTATGGCAGCTCATTTTCCACAGCCCCAGGCACCGCCTCCAATGGCTCCAGCAGTTCAGGCTCTAGTGGGGCCACCGTCTTGGCAGCGAGTTAGGGAGACCTTTCAGAAGGGTCACCCACCTGAGTTCTAGGGGGGCATCGATGTGGTGGAGGCCTGTGACTGCAAGAAGAATATTCAGCGCCATCTGCGCATGCTGGAGTGTGCCGATGTGCAGAGGCAGAAGCTTGCTTCCTTTCGTCTGTCGGAGGCAGCCCTACAATGGTGGGAGTCATTGACCACCACTTAAGAGCGAGATTTCATGGCGGTACCCGAGTCCGGGGTGCGGTTCGACCGTAACCACGTTCCACCAGCGGTAGAGGCGGAGATGCGAAGGAAGTTCAGTGAGTTAATACAGGGTGACCGGTCTGTGGCAGATTATGAGCAAGAGTTCACCCGTTTGGCAAGCTTTGTACCAAATGAGGTGAACAATGAGGAGTGGAAGAGGTCAAGGTTCATGAATGGCTTAGCCTGGAGGATCAGGCAACATTTGATTGGGAATTCGACGTTAATGACTTATGCAGATGTCGTTAATGCCGCCCTCGTACTTTGTCGGGATCATCGTGCCCATTCGAAGGGGAATAAGAGAGCAGGTGAATCGAGCCAGCAGGGCAAGGCGGTTACGGGTGGTTGCACTAGTAGTACTCAGCCACAATTCATTCAGCAAGGGAATCAGGCAAAGAGATTTAAGCCTGGTGGGTTCCAACCGGGAGGACAGGGGTCCAGGCAGGGGCAGCCAGACCCTAAGCAGCAGCAGCAGGTTCCTCAAGGCCGTCAGGGCCAAGGGAACAATCGGGGAGGCCAGCAGGGCCAGCCACGTCAGGGCCAACGACAGGGAGGCGTGCAGAGGCTCTGTTATGTCTGTCGCCAGCCAGGACACTTCAAGAGGGAGTGCCCGCAGAGGGGCAGAAGCCGTCAGCAGGTTACCCATCAGGGACAGCAGGGGCAGATACCACCAGTCGCACCAACTCCACTCGCCCCAAAGCATCAGTGGCAAATACACTACGGGCGTGTGTATAATGTCCGGAACGTTCCAAATCCGCCGGCACAGCAGGCGCCGCCAGCAGTTGACGGTATGTTTTTCATTCATGGTTATGTATGTAGCATAATTTTAACATGGGAGCATTCATTCATTAAATCTAATTTTACTAAACGGGTTGGGTTATTAGAAGCAGCGGGTAGTCCTTTTAGACTCCATTCCCGTGGTGAGGGACTTTGAGGATGTATTCCAGGAAATACCAGGATTTCCACCCAGCAGAGAAATCGAATTTGTTATAGACTTGGCACCGGGAACGAGGCCTATTGCTCGGGCACCTTACCGAATGGCCCCTTCAGAAATGCGGGAATTGAGGGAGCAGATTCAGCAACTATTGGGTCAGGGTTTTATTCGGCGGAGTACATCGCCGTGGGGTGCGCCGGTGTTGTTTGTGAAGAAACGAGATGGGTCACTCCGATTGTGCGTGGATTATAGGGAGCTGAACTAAGTGACGATACAGAATAAGTATCCGTTGCCTCGGATTGATGATTTATTTGACCAACTGAGAGGGGCGTCTTACTTCTCCAAATTCGACTTGAGGTCAGGGTATCATCAACTGCGTATCCGAGAAGAGGATGTTCCTAAGACCGCTTTCTTGTCGCGGTATGGATCGTATGAGTTCAGGGTGATGCCCTTCGGGCTCACCAATGCACCAGCTGTGTTCATGGACCTCATGAATAGGGTTTTTAGGGAGTACCTAGATCAGTTGTCATCGTGTTCATTGATGACATCCTAATCTACTCACGTACCGAGGAGGAGCACGCAGAGCATTTACGCATGGTTCTACAGACACTGAGGGATCATCAGCTCTATGCCAAATTCGGGAAGTGTGGGTTCTGGCTACGGGAGGTACAGTTCCTTGGTCACGTCATGTCAGATCAGTGTATTACAGTGGATCCGGATAAGGTGTCAGCGGTGAGGGAGTGGGGACAGCCCACGACACCGACCGAGGTGCGCAGTTTTCTGGGTTTGGTTGGTTACTACAAGCGATTCATTAAAGGATTCTCTAAGATTGCAGGACCTTTGACGAATCTGACTCGGAAAGGGGTACCTTTCAAGTGGGATGATAGTTGTCAATTAGCGTTCGACGAGCTAAAGGACAAGTTGACATCTGCACCAGTGCTGGCATTGCCAAAGGGAGGGCTAGAGTATCGGGTTTACACAGACGCATCCTTACGGGGTCTTGGGGGTGTGCTCCAGCAGGAGGAAAGGGCTATAGCTTATGCTTCCAGGAAGCTAAAGCCCCACGAGAGGAATTACCCCACTCACGACCTAGAGTTGGCATCGGTCGTTTTTGCTTTGAGGATATGGAGGCATTATCTTCTAGGAGAACAGTTTACTCTATTCACGGATCACAAGTCACTTCAGTATCTCTTCACACAGAAGGATCTGAATATGAGACAAAGGCGGTGGCTAGAATTCGTGAAGGACTACCAGTTTGATATCCAGTATCATCCTGGTAAGGCCAATGTAGTAGCAGACGCATTGAGCAGAAGACCGACTGGGGAAATATCGGAGGTATGGAAAGCGAAGTGGAGAGAGCTTCAATATGAAGACGACATAGCAAAGGCTTGCATCTCGGCTTTGTCCATCACACTCGAGATCATTATGCGGGTTGTGAAGGCTCAGGCAGAGGATCAGAATTGCCGGGATAGGGTGGGCCAGTTGTTAGCTGAGGGAGCGGAAGGTTACTCGATTAGCTCAGAAGGAGGCCTACGTTTTAATGGGAGGTTAATGGTGCCAGAGGATGAGTATTTAAAGCACGCAGTTATGACAGAATCCCATGGTTCGAAATTTGCAGTACATCCCGGTGGGGATAAAATGTACCAAGATATGAGGAGGCAGTATTGGTGGGCAGGGATGAAACGGGACATAGCGGAGTTTGTTTCGAAGTGTGCCACGTGTCAGCTTGTGAAAGTTGACCACCAGAGGCCATCAGGGATGCTACAGCCGTTAGAAATTCCCGTGTGGAAGTGGGAGAGCATCTCCATGGACTTCATCACAGGGTTACCGGTATCGCAGAAGGGTCACGACTCCATATGGGTTATTGTGGATCGGTTGACTAAGGTAGCCCACTTTTTGCCGGTACGCACAGACTTTGAGACGATGCGTTATGCACAGCTATTCATAGCAGAGATTGTTAAGCTGCATGGAGTGCCGATAAATATCGTATCCGACAGAGACAAAATCTTTGTTGCCCACTTTTGGCAGAGCTTTCAGGAGGCAATGGGCACGGAGTTACGCTTGAGTACAGCGTATCACCCACAGACTGACGGACAGACTGAGAGAGTTAATCAGATGCTGGAAGACATGCTCAGAATGTGCATTTTGGACTTCGGGGGAGGATGGGAGAAATATCTTCCTTTGGTAGAGTTTGCGTATAACAACTCTTACCAATTCACAATTGGGATGGAACCGTTTGAGGCACTATACGGGAGACCTTGTCGTTCACCCGCTTGTTGGTTAGAGGTGGGGGACAACAAACTCTTGGGGCCGGAGATTGTCCAGGAAACATCTGCTAAGATAGAGTTGATTCGAGGAAGGATTCGAATAGCTCAGGACAGGTAGAAGAGTTATGCTGATGCTTCTCGAAGACATGTGGAGATAGAAGTTGGGGACCAGGTTTTAGTCCGGGTATCCCCTATGAAAGGGGTGATGAGGTTCGGAAAGAAGGGTAAGTTAGCACCGCGATACGTAGGACCTTTCCCTATTATTGAGAGGGTGGGACCGGTGGCGTATAAGCTTGGATTACCAGATCATCTTCAGCGGATACACGATGTATTCCATGTGACATCGCTGAAGAAATATCGAAGGAGCGAGAGAGCCTTTTGGCATATTCCACTCGAGGAGATCGACTTACAGCCAGACATCTCGTATGAGGAGAGGCCGGTAGCAATTCTGGATCATAGTGAGAGGAAATTACGATCCAAGGTTGTTCCATTGGTTAGAGTACAGTGGGGTCATCACAATGTTGACAAGCCTACCTGGGAGCGAGAGGAGGATATGCGGGAACAATATCCAGAACTTTTCAACGCAGGTACGATCTAATTTTGGGGACGAAATTCCTTTATAAGGGGGGGAGTATGTAACACCCCGTATTTTTGGTACATTTAATTTAATTAATTCGGAGATTTTAAATTACTTAGTGTGTTGTAATTTAATGAATTAATTAGAACATAAATATATATTAATATTAATCTGGGATTGAATGGTTAATATTTAGGGAAAACTTATTTACTAAGCGAATAGTAATAATGTAATTATGTCGTCTAGAGTATTAATGACGAGGTATGTACATATCGCATCTGAAAGTTGGTATAGACTGTATTAGGTGGGGGATAAGTATTTTTAGAAATTAACTCGGATGCAAATTCTGAGGGTACAGTTGAGTCCGGATGGGCCGAGATAGTCGGAAAAGTGTACCCGGGGGTAGTAAACAGGTCACGGGACGTTTTTAGACATAGCCGGGCCCACTCGGGGACATTTTGGTCACTTGGGCTTGGCCCATTAGTCAAAAAACGGGATTAAGTTAATTAATCTAATAAAAAGAAATAAGGGGGTGGCTGAACTTAATTAGAGAAAGCAAATTAAGGGTTAGGAAACCCTAACAGCAGCCAAAGCCAAATTGGGGATCAAAGAGAAGCCATCAAAGGTCATCTTCAACCTTGGGATTTAGCTCCAATTCAGACTCTACGAACCTTGAGGCAAGTGGATAACTTGCAATAGCATTAAATCTGTTTTCGATTCATATTCATGTGTAGTGATTATGTAGAAATCCGTTTTTGGGTGTTAATGGAATGAATATGGGATTTTGAAAACTACAATTCTGATTTACGAAACTTGGGTGATGATTCTTGTAAAATATGATAACGGTGAGTTATTGCATATCTGATAAAATGTTATCTGCATATTTGGAAACGAATCTGATGATGAAATTTGGGGTATAAATGGACCTAGGGTTTATGATGAAACTTTCCCCAAATCTAGAAACTGGAGTAAATAGACGAATTATTTATGTTGAGGAATATTTTGGAGATCCCTAGTTTCCTAATATGTACAAATGCTAAAAGAGACTTAGTTTCAATGTAGAAGGAAATTAGGGTTTGCAGATTTTCGCCCATGGCTGTCCGTCTTCGCGAAGAAGACGAGTACCTGTTCGATCGATCGATCGATGCCATGAAGTCGATCGATCGACGGTCGGCAGACACGGACAGTTCCCCCAGTTTATTTATATAGGATGAGATTTATATAAAAAGTTGTTATGCAATTAATTATTGTTGAGAAATTAATGCATGGGGTATACCAAATTAAATGTGAGTGAATTAATTAGGAGATGGGAAGGGAAATTTGGATGACACGTCAAAATTGGTTGAGTGACATTGAGGTAAATTATATTACGTAGTAATGGACTAGGAAATTTAGAGTCGGGATTTAGACTCGGGTGAGGTTAATTCGGGCTATGAGATTTAGTCCAGTTAAATGGTGAGGGCAACATTAAGAGTAACTGAATTTATTAATGTGCTATTATTAATAATTCGAGTTGGGTAATAACCTCATAATAAAAAAATGGAATAGGCTTGTGTCACGGGTTAGTACACGGTGTAGCTGGAACATTTTTATGTATGTATATATATATATACGGTGTGTGATAGTATATATATATAGTGTATGCCTTAATATCAGTGGTTAGATATTACTATACTCTAGTGCTATAGGGGGAGGTTACGCGCAATGGATGAATTCCCTAGCTTGAGGAGTAGGGCAAGTAGATTCCCAGGTCATAGCGTCCGTTGCAGGGGGTGAGGGGCATCTCACTTTCCGGGAAGGAATATGACCGCCTCCAATCGTATACTAAACCAAGTTAGTGAGCGATTCTAACTTGGATAACTAGGATATGTGAATATACCTAGTGTACTAGCACTTTAGAGAAATTATATCCGGGGAGTACTTTTACTCGGGTGGATGTTAGTGTTTTATGTATTTCAGTATGTGTGTGAATGCTGCAACATTTTCTAAGTATATAATTAGGTGATTATTATATACGGGCTAAATAAATACAAGCATGAGTTGTTGTATATGTATAACGAGTGGAGTAGTTATATGAATTAAAAAGGGAAATGATTTAATTAAGTTGATGTTACTAATGACTTAAAAATCATAATCACAGTTACTCAAATTAGAGTAGAAGGGATTCAAGGAGACTTTAATAATTATCTAGTCATGAGATAGATAACTAGGTGATTGATTAAAGCATTAGTGGTGCACATTAGAGGAGGGGCAAGGAAAGTTCTCAAGAGAGTGCGACACTAACTAAAATATGAAGAGCATGCATATTTATTATTACTGCAAGTTAATCATTTGCTAAATGTTTTCAAATGTTTTGGGTACTAACCCTTGCTATAAATTTTTTTAAAAAAACTCTTAGGTGTCCAGCCACAGGGACGCCAGACTTGACTCGATTCCAGGAAATCCGTTGCTGCAGCATATGTGGATGTTGCGGGACATTTGATAGACGCCTCCTTCTTTCATTCATAATGTAGAGACTCACTATTAGTTATTCGAGCATGTCGCTCACTTTTCATTTATTTGTTTTAGACTTGTTGGGATTTCTATTCTTGTCTTTATGGGATTTATTATTTGGACCGATGGTTTATTCGGTTAATTATTTTTATTTGTGGAATGATTAGTTCAATTATCTGTGATGGTTTTATTGCTTTAATTTTCCGTATGGGTTTTAGTTTAATTAATGAAAGATAAAATTGGCACTAGTCTGGTTTTTCTCACTTAGGTGGTTAGTAATTTAAATAAACGACAGTGATGCTAAGAATGGACCAAATGAGAAACCTGTTCTAACTTGATTTAGGACTGATCACCCGGGATTAATTAGGCGGGGTGTCACAATGAGCATGGAAGAATTTGAAAAAGAATTCGGTCCGGTGGATGAGAGCCTAGATGAGAGCCTTAACGACCAAGTCCAAACTCTATTGGATTCATTTAGACACCTAGAAGAAAGCGAATTGAAAGATAAAATCAATGAATTCTTCTTTGTGACCATCCACCCATACCACTAGAGGTCCCGAAGGCGAGTGAGGAGAAAAGTTATGGTTCATCCGACTTACAGCCCGACCCATGCATCTTAAAAATTGAAAGAAACCTAGGTGTCCCCTCCGAGTCAGTGCACGTAGACCACGCTTTGAGTCAGCATCACGAGGATCCCTTTCCAATTAGTCACGACGAGTCTCCCGGTCTATCCTTTATCTATGGGCGAGGTCCCAACTTGTTTCGATTGCTGGAATATAATCCTAGGACAGGAGTGACAAGGAGAGCATCGACCCCCGTAAGTGGGGTCGGGTGAGTTTGTGGAGAGATGAGAGGTCGTCGCACCCCCGACGCGTATGGGGTGATTATTGTCGTATTTTTGAGTCATGCATGAGTGTCATATAGTGTCTTGTTGCATTTTTCATATTTGTTTGTTTTATTTTTCCGCACTTTTCATTCGCCTTGAGTTAGATTTTCGTCCTTTTTGCTTGAGGACAATGAAAAAGTCTAAGTTAGGGGGGGTCACAAGTGCGTATTTCTAAAACTTCACAAATTTTCAAAAATGCCCAAAATTTCCAAAAAAGCACAAAATTTTGAAAAATCCAAAAATATTTTTTTTTCAAAATAAATAAAAATTGGAATTCAAATTTTTCAAAAATACCATTAAAAGCCGAATTGGAGTCTCAAATTGTAAACATCAAACATACACAAAGCCGAAATTGACCAAAGATGGAAATTGAGCGAAAATTGATGACTTAACGAACGAATGTGGAGATTAACAAACCCGGTGAGATTCGAGCCTATCACGTTTTGCGAGATTTTAAATCAATCCGAGTTAATTGTTAACTCAAAGTTCTTTTTAGCGCTTAATAAGTTGTCAAGGATCTCAATTCTTTCATTTGATCGGTTTTGAAAAATACGTGCAATATTGCCTTGAAAAACGTGCCAAATTAGTCTCTAAATTAAATTCACCTCGAAACGCATATGGTAACACAATTGGCATTTTGGACAATGAAGTAGGCCCTCGTTTGTCACCCAAAAATATTGGCCAGAAAAAGAAGCGAAAAATTACCCTTTGCAACCCAAATTGAGCCGAATAATTTTTCCTTTCATTTGACAACCCGAAAAACCCAAAATGGCCCGGAATTGTGAAAGTTGAAAAATCCCAGAATTTGAGTTCGAAGAGTGCATAAAAAGGGGCAAGAGAAAAAAAAAATAAAAAAAATAAATATGCTCAACAAAAATAGTGAGAAAAGAAAAGAAGTGAAAAACAGAAAAAATAGAGAAAAAGAAGAAATAATGAGCAATAGCCCAGAAAAAGCACCAACGGACATCATAAATAACTTTTTCAATTCCAAGCTTCCCTACCATTTTCATTTTACCCAATACACCGTTAACCCGAAAAAGTCCTAACCGAGTCCAAATTGCGAAAATTGATTACCGCGTAGAGAGTTAAGACACCAAAAGATAATAAAGGAGATTAAGTGTGCGAATAAGAGGCACTGTTCCCGTTTTTAAAATCGTAATCCGTTGATGAGATCCTTTCACCATGAAATTTTCGTCTTTCTAATTGTATGCGGGATTTTGGGTCCATTATATTTACTCTTTATATCACGCATACCGAGAGAAAAGCCATATTCCGAGTGGGTCATTTGAGAGAGCTTCCCGTGAGAATTTGAAATCAAAACGAATTTTCGGATAAGTAACGTAATGATTAATCGGTGGAAATCGGCGGTTATATTTCTAGCTTCGCACACACGCACTACAGTTTGAGACTTGTAAACATGACTGAATGATGACTATTTTCTGGAAAAGTTTGAATTATACAATTTTTGGTTATTTTGAAGTTCTTTGAGTTGAATTTTGTGGGTATATTCTCTGCAAACCCTCACGAGACATAACTCGTCCCACTAGGGTAACCTAGGGGTTTAAAGGCTTGTTGCATACGCTAAATGCAATCGCTTGCCTGCGAAAAAGGTATTATATCCTAATAAAATGTGATTTTCAAGAGTTAAGCTTTGCTAGGATTCTTTTACATTGCTCGGGACGCGCAAAGTGCTAAGTTAGGGGGATTTGATTAGGCATAAATTCTTCACATTTATCCCCTTAATTTCGGTATTTTTATGATTTCGTACGGTGTAAATAGATTGGATTTGGCTTACATATATGCTACTAACCCTTTTTGGCAAGTATTCCGTATTTTGTGTATCTCTTTTGTGTTTTACAGGTATTTCATGCAAGGTAGTGCCAAAGAGAACTCAAAACAGTGAAAGAAAACCAAGAAACGGGGAGTAAAGGGCATTTTCGTAATTTTTTAGCCTTATTCCGGAGGTGGGGCCAACTTGAAAGTTAAAGAGCTTTCAACTACAAGAACACTGGAAAGAATGACACCTCAATCGGAGTCCGGGTGTGAAAGTTATGAGCAATCAAAGATAGAAGAAAAAGTCAAATAAAGAGGGGACCGGTCCGCCCAGAAATTAAAAGAATCGGTCCGCCCAAAAATAAAAGAACCGGTCCGCATTCAAGGCAAACCGGCCCGGGGGAGGAGGGGACCGGTCCGGCTGTCGCAGTTTTAATTTGCTATTTTTCCTCTAATGGAAAGTCCTAGTGCTGCTGAAACTCTTGGAGTCTTGTAGGGTATATAAACCCATTTTATTATCATTATTTACACGGGGAATTAATATAATTTTCCATTTTTTCTGTAAAACCCTAGTTTTGAAGGTAGATTACAATTTTAATTCCAAGAGTGAAGATTATTCAGATTTCTGTGATTACAACTGTTCTTAATTGCTGCTTTTACTACTTGGGTAAGATTAAGAGCTAATTTTCTTCAATCCAATTTCCTTTCTACATCACTTTAAAAATTTTCTTTAGTTTAATCATGATTTCCTGCAATCTAACAATTGTTTTCATTACTTTGAGCATGTTAGGATAGGTTTTTAAAGGTTGGGATGCATGAACCCAACCTGATGTGTTAGTGCATGTTTATAACGTCGATCCGCTGAATTTAATGATTAATTCTGATCGTATCACGTAATTTCATAAGAATTGTAGATCTTTATATCTCGTTTGCCTATGGGTACTCGTGATGATTTAGAGTACAATTTGAGTGTAATTACCGCGATACCAATTTACTCATCCTCAGATTAGGTATGACGCGGGCTTGAACCTCGTATACATAATGCTTGGGAGTACTAAATTCCGGGTTTGAATTAATCGGATAAATTTATGATTGACGTTGTCACTGCATTACACTAGGGTTGGGGGATTGTATTCCCATCCTATGTTCTCATCATTTAGTTAAAAAGTTCGATTCCATTCTTCATTCATAATTTAGGTAATTTAGTTAGCTGCATTTTTCATCATAATTTCATAATTGCATTTAGTGTAATCGAATCCCAAAAACCAAATCAATCTTTTCTTTTCTTCTTAGTGTCAACGTTAGGATTCCTCAGTCTTATCCCGTCGTCACAACTCTCGTTGTCCTTTTTCCCTGAGGATCGATACCCGACTTGTCGGATTATTACTTGAACGACAGGCTTGCACTTGAGCCTAGAGAGTACACACTTTAGAGACACATTCTGAGTCGTGTCAGTAGCCTTGATTATTAATTTGTCATATTTCATACCATGTTAGGTTAAAACCCCTTTCAAGGGGTCGGGTAAAACCATTGTTTGATGTTATTTTATTTTTATTAGTTTAATTACCTGAAAGATCCCTTTGAATGTTAATTTTGATCCCTCACCCTTAGATTTACATCTCGAGAGAGGGTAAATGATTTTCGAGTGAAAATCGAAATTCTATTGATAATACCCATTTTAGATTTGAACTAGAGATTGGGGTTTCTTAAGTGGGGTATTATCACTTGAATTTCAACTCTAAATTTATTTTATAAGATTGACATAAATTCTAATTGATCGATCCTAGTGGGTGATTAATTAAAATGAGTGTAGATTTATTTTTCTAGAGTTGTGAGGTGTTAAACTTAATATTCTAAAATGTTATTAATAAAATCACACTTTCAACGAGAGTTGATTTGTAGTTTTGATATTAATTTGGGAGAATTCAAAAAATTAAATTAATTAATTAGAATAACTAAAATTTGTGGTGTAATCCCACTCCTTGATTGTTCTCACAATTATTTACCTCATTTTATCTCTTATTTTAGTGTTAGACTTTATTTCCCATTTTAGTAAATTTCTAATTAGTTGTTTTCATCTCACACTTTTAGTTTAGTTTAGTTTAAAATCTCACCTCACCCTATTTTTTTAATATTCGAAAAAGCTAAAAAAAATTATAAAAGTGAAAAAGCACAAAAAGAAAATAAAAAGTGAATTACAATTGAATTTGTCTCTATCTTACTCCCTAGGAAGTGTATTGACTCCCTTACTTACCTCTTTGCTTGAGTTGTTATATTTGTAGGTATGTGAGGTTTTGATTAGAAAGGCTTAGTTCCATCGACGACATACATACAATATCAAGTTTCTATCAATGATTTATATTGATTGGGTCCGCGCTTGAGGTATAATTTCATGAATATTACATTCAAATAAATAACTTGTATGATAATACTTCGTGCCATGATCCAATTTTTAGTATAAAGCATGCAAATTCATGAAAACAAATACACATGTACCTATTGTTTTGATGCATGCACCTAGTATTATGACCCGCATGTACTTTAAAACTAATAGTCTTTTCTTTTGCATTATTTATATTGATAGTGTTATGAGTTTTTCATTGGTATAACCTATATGGCTATGATATGTGCTAGCGGCACAATTCCATCTATATTAATACATTTGGATTGAAGAGAACTAATGCACATGTAACTAGTGTTTTGATGCATGTACCTAGTGTTATTACCTGTCTGTACTTTTCCTAAATAGTCCTTTTTAATTTTTTATATGGATACTGATATGAGTCTTTTCATTTGTATATCCTCTATGGTTATTGTCCGTGCCAAGAACACCATTCAATGAATAGTACATTTAGATAATTTTCCTATATGGAATGTAGAGGAAAATAATATATGTACAAAACAAGGCACACGTTCAATAGGTATTCAACATTTTCTACAATTTATGAGCAAAGTGAGATTGTATTACCATAAATTCCATTTATACTTTAATAAAAGTTGCTGCTACATAAATAATAAACACCACATTGTATCAAATGAACATTCTTATATAACACATTATATGCATATTGTGGGTACCTCGATTTGTCATCACGGGTCCTTGCAAGTAGCCCAATGGAAAAGGCCCAAAGTCCGGGCTCCTCGCATCTCTACTGAATCCGGTTATGACTTAGTCTATCCCTAAAATCTCGTAAGGAGATATTCTAGGAGTAGAAGATGGATGTGGGGGAGTCAAACACCCCCACTCCCCGAGAAAAAAACATGTATATAACAAACCCTAAGCCTATGGCAAAAGGCACATATTGTATTCCCTGTAAAACACTCCCCGGAGTATAGAGAAATAATACTAAGAGAACCATCGTGGACGTAGGCATTTCTTGCTGAACCACGTACATGTTGTGTTGTGTGATTAGCATTTTTTATTCTTTATTCCCTTTAGTGGTTGCGCTTTCTTATTAATTTGTGTTGAATATAATTGTCACCATAATTGGCGCCATATGTGGGAAACATTTATCTCCCATGAGAAAGCCCTCACCAACAAAGAAGCTATAATGTCTGGTCACAGTAACAATGCCCCTCAGACAGGGGATATCCAAGAACATCATGCCCCTCGCAGGATCAGATCTGAAGCTCGACGTTCAGATCAAAGGGCTCGCTCAGAGAGGCCAGCCTCAGAGGAGAGCCAGGGACTAGCGAGGTCCAAACAAACCTCCAGATTGATTGATGCCTATGAGGCAACGCTCCAAGAGCAAAGGGAGTCCGCTCATAAGCAAGAGGCTGAGAATGCTCGCCTCAAAAGGAAATTAGAGAGAATGGAGAAAGAACTCCATCGCAGCACTTGGTGACGTCCATACCGCACACCTAGTCCTCAGGTGAGAAAGTCTCGCAGCCGAGGAAGGAGCCCCACATGCGGATCCCAGAAAAGTGAGAAGCTCGAGTCAGATGATGACTTGCTCGAGCAGCAGTGACCATCTCGCCATTACAGGAGCCCAGGTCGAGGTTACGAGGATATACGAAATTTGGTCCGAAGATAAATGGACCAATACCTAGCACATCGGGGTTCCAGCTCAACTAGGGATCTTGCTCGGTGAGCTTTCAAGACCCAGATGAAATCCCCATTTTTAAGGGAGATAGAAGAAGAGGAAGCCCCCAAGAAATTTGCTATTTCGATATTCAAGATCTATTATGGAAAAACTGACCCTATCGATCACGTTAGGCAGTACAGGTAGACCATGACTCTCTGGAACCACTAGGATGAACTAATGTGTCGGATTTTCCCCTCTAGCCTGCACGACGTGGCCCAAAAGTAGTTAGAGAGGCTCCCTCACAGGTCCATTATGAGCTTTGAGTCCCTCGCCGATCTCTTCACGACTCGCTTCATTACTAGCAGCTCCCATCCTAAGAGGATTGATGCTTTGCTAACTATGAAGAAGACACAAAAAGAGATCCTCCGAGACTATGCAAAGAGGTATTAGGAGTTGTTTAACGAGGTAGAGGACTGCTCAGAATAGGTAGCAGTGGCCTCTTTTAAGATCGGCCTACCCAGCTCTTGCCTTCTACACCAATCCCTGACAAAGAGGGAGGCCACAACCATAGATGACCCGATGGCTCGCATCGAGAAATAAGCCAAAGTGGAGGATGTGACCCACCTCAGTACAGGGGAAAATGGTCGAAGTAAGCTCACTGCCAAGGTCAACGACAAAATTGAAAACCATAAGAAAGGAGGCAAGAATGGATCCAAGAACGAAGGCAAGAACGATGATTCAAAAGAATTTCAGGCAGCAAACACTGTCTTCAAAGAACCAATCTACAAGATCCTTGTGAAGATAAAAGATGAGCCATTTGTTAAGTGTCGCAGAAAGATGGGAGGAGATCCCTCAAAGAGAAATAATGTGCTGAGATGCGCTTTTCACAAGGAGGGAGGGCATAAGATTGAGAATTGTAAGGCTCTTAAGTCTCACCTCGAAGAACTCGCCAAGATTGGGCACCTGAACGATTTTGTGGAGAATAAGGTAGAGAAAGTCGCTACCAATGGAGAAATAAGACCCTATAACGTACTCGAAGACGATGCTGGCCATGAATTTGCAGTTATTCATGGGCATCTGATATGAAGCAGATTCAAGGGAATTCAGCTCGGATGGAGGTAAAAAAGCTTACTGCAGTAATGCAAGCTTTTCAGATCGATCCAGTGAAGACACAATCAGGAAATCATCGACGAGCAGAGGACGTTGACTATAGCAAACATATCATGTTCATGGATGAAGATCTGGTGGGGTTAAGAACCCCACATCATGACGCCTTGATCATTACGCTCATGATAGCCAACTATGATGTCGATAAGTTGATCGTCGACCAGGGAAGCTCATCCGAGGTAGTGTATCTCAACCTATTCAGGAAATTAAAGTTAAGCATTGCCGACTTGAAGGAAGCCACTGTCTCTCTAGTTGGCTGCGCTGGAAAAGTAACTATTCTATTGGGAAAGATCGTGTTATCGGTAAGGGCAAGAAGTGTCTCCAAGATGATCGAGTTTCTGGTGGTCGACATCGACTCCCCATATCAAGCTATCCTCGGAAGGTAGTCCCTTCGACCTACCATCAGAAACTCAAGTACGTGACTGAGCGAGGAGTAATGGAGATTCACGGAGATCAGGCGATGGCAAGAAGGTGCTTCATAGCAGCCATTCGCCTGAAACCAGAGAAGAAGGTTGAGAAGGCCAAAGAGAAGGTCGAGGAGCAAGAAGGTTTGTTACCTTCAAAATAGCATTTAAGATATGGAAGGCTCGGAGTGGAGGAGACTAGGATCCTCCCCTCTAAGCGGGTCATGGAAACCTGAAGGAGATCACAGCCGGTGGAAGCAAGAAAATAGGAGTTTCTTGATCGGGACTTCTCTTACGGATCAAAAGAAGAAAGAATTGATGGTACTACTGCGAAGAAACCTAGACATTTTAGCATAGGAACCATACGAGTTACCTGGCATTGATCACAGTGTGGTTAGACATCGATTACACGTTGACCCCACTTTCAGGCCTATCGCGCAGAAAGCACGACGAACTGCTCCCGAGAAGGCCAAGGCTGGACAAAAAGAAGTTGAAAAGTTGTTGGATGGAATACCATACGGGAAGTTCAATTCCCAAAATGTCTATTTAACCCAGTGGTAGTTACAAAGAGCAATGGGAAATGGAGGGTCTGCATTGACTTCACTAACCTTAACAGGGCGTGCCCTAAGGACAGTTTCCCTCTCCCAAGGATCGACCAATTGGAGGATGCCACAGCAGCTCACGAAAGAATGAGTTTTCTGGATGCATATTCGGGTATCATCAGATCCCCCTGTATTCACAAGACCAAGACAAGACAATGTTCATCACCACTATCAGATTATACTGCTACAAAGTTATGCCCTTTGGGCTCAAGAATGCAGGATCAACTTACCAGCGGCTAGTGACCAAGATGTTCAAAGACAAATGGGAGATACAATGGAAGTCTACATTGATGATATGTTCGTCAAGAGGAAGAGAAAAGAGGACCATCTCTCAGAAAAATCAAATACCTTCACGATCCTCTGGAAATACCGAATGAAACTCAATGCGAGGATGTGTTCTTTCGGTGTCCAGTCAGGAAAATTCCTTGGATATTTGGTTAGCGAGAGAGGCATTGAGGCCAACTTGGACCAGATTGATGCTATCAATAGGGTACAACCCCCTAGCACGATACGAGATGTGCAGAAGCTCACTGGCATGCTCGCCGCTTTGAACCGTTTCATCTCGAAGTCTTCTGAGAAGTGCAAGTCGTTCTTCCAACTCTTGAAAGGAAACAAGATAGTAGAGTGGACTCAAGATTGATCGAAGGCATTGGAAGATCTAAAGGCTTATCTCAGAACACTACCTTTGCTCGTCATACTTCAAGAAAATGATCCCTTGTACTTATACCTCTCCATCTCCAGTAATGCCAACAGTTCTACACTAGTGTGCGAAAATCCAGGAATCCAACACCTAGTCTACTACGCGAACAAGACCTTATTGGGTGCCGAGTAGCGGTACCTACCACTGGAAAAACTCTCCTTTGCACTGGTGATAACTTCCAGGAAGCTAAAGCACTAATTCAAAGCCCATACTATCATCATTCTTACATCACCCCCCTTAAAGCAATCCCGTGGAAAGTGGACCTGTCTGGCAGACTATCCAAGTGGTCAGTCGAGCTTGGACGATTTGACATCAAATTTCAACCCAGGAATGCAATCAAAGGGCAAGTCCTACCTGATTTAATCACAGAGTTCACAGGCGAGCAGCCTTGTGACCAGCCTCACCCCATGAAGAAAAGCAAAGATCTATCACTAGAAGGAGTTTGGCGACTGTTTGTTAATGGATCCTCCAACCCAAAGGGGGAAGGAGTAGATATTATACTTGTTACTCCAGAAGGTACAATCCTCGAGAAAGGAATTAGACTTGGATTTGAAGCCTCCAACAACGAGGCAGAATATGAGGCTCTGATAGCCAGCCTGCAGAAGGCATAAGCGTTGGGGGAAAATCAGTTGCAGGTGTTCGGCGACTCACAATTAGTCTCCAATCAGATAAGTGGGGACTTCAATGCAAGAGACGAAAGGATGGAAACCTACCTCTCCTTGGTAAAAAAGTTAATGACTAGCTTTGAGGAAGTCAGTGTCTAACAGATTCCTAGAGGACAGAACAACCATGTCGACGCCCTGGCAGCCCTAAGTTCAACAATCAATTTTGACTTAAAGAGGACGATCCCTATTGACTTCCTCGCCCATCCGAGCATCAACTGGGGCGACGAGATGCCAAACACGAAATACATGCTCCAAATTGAGTCAACACCCAGTTGGATGGACCCTTTGAGGGACTATTTGAAAGATGGTGCACTTTCAAATGATAAGAAGGCCGCTCATCAGATAAGAGTCAAAGATTCTCGCTTTCACTTAGCTCCTGAGGGCAAACTATATAGGAGATTATTTACCGGACCTTACCTTCAATGTGTTCACCCGAAGGACGCCGAGAAAGTTCTACATGAGATTCACGAAGGAATCTGTGGAAGCTATATTAGACGGAGGTAACTAGCTTTCTGAGAAATGAAGAAAGTCTACTGGTGGCCATATATGCAAAAAGATTCGGCAGTGTATGCTCGTAAATGTGAGAAATGTCAACTACATGCTCCTCTGGTCCACCAACCTGCCAGTGACCTAAGATCGCTTACCAACCCATGGCCTTTCTCCTAGTGGGGGATGGAAATCATAGGCGCTCTTCCTACCATCGTTGGCAACCATAAGTATCTATTGGTCGCAATAAATTACTTCACTAAATGGATCGAGGCAGAGCCACTGGAAAATGTTCGAGATGCAAATATTATAAGGTTCATATGGAAGAATATAATTACCTATTTTGGAATCCTTAGAACCATCATCATCGACAACGAAACACAGTTCGAGAGCGGCCCTTTCTAGAACTTCTACAGAGAAGACGAGATTAGGCACTATTTTAGCTCGTTAGCCTACCCCCAGAGCAACGATCAAGTCGAGGCTTCCAACAAAATTGTGATCGATGGTTTAAAGAAATGACTAGAGTGAGCCAAAGGCCCATGGATGAGTGAGCTGCAACATATTTTGTGGGACAACAGCACTACCCCACGGCGAGTAACTGGGGAAACCCCATTCTCACTAATGTATGGAATGGAAGAAATCATCCCCTTGGAAGCTGGCCTACCAACTATGAGAACCACCCTTGTCGACCAAGGCCAAAATAATGCAGCATTACTCGTTGAACTTGACCTAGCTGACGAACGCAGAGAAATAGCCCTAGTAAGCCTGACGAACTATCACCAATAGCCCGCGAAAGACTATAACAAGACGGTGAATCCAAGGGCATTCTAGGTTGGATACTACATCCTAAGGAAGGTCCTTGACAGCGCAGTAAAACCATCAGATGTCAAGATGGGTCCAAATTGGCAGGGACCATTCAAGGTGATAAAGGATGACCTACATGGTGCCTATCACTTAGAAACGCTGAAGGGTAGAGAGATACCCCGAGCTTGGAATGCAACCAATCTGAAGAAATTATACTTATAGTTTTTTCATTCATCTTTTATCACATTTTTTGAATTGGCAACTCAATTTTTATTGCTTGTGATTAGTAAAAGATTATTTGGCAGTGACATTCTGAAGTGTTAATTTTGTATTATGAACTTTATAACTTGCACACCTTTTCCAAGTGGCATGCATATTACTAAGTATGCAAAATCAGGGAATCACCCTCCTTAGATATTCATTATGAAACACGAAAAACCCCTTAGCATTACCCCTGGAAATATATAAAGCCCTATAGGGGACCCTTAGGCAGTTTGACCAAATCGAATTGGTCGCCAAACAATGTTTGGCTCAAAAATCCTGATCGGATAGAACAGCCAACACCAGGTGTGTCCTCGCCATTGCCATACTTAGGCTTAAGGGAGTGTGATGAGATGACCTAAAAGGTAAAGTAGGTCAGAATGGTATCTTATAAAGCATACTGGACTGGGAGGATACTCACACAACAAAAAACTTTACCTACATCAAATCTAGTCGGCTACGAAGAGCCCAAGATAATCAAATGGGAAATAAATGAAGTAAAAGATATACAATGTATGTTTAGTCGGCAAAATCGCCTAAGACATAAATATTATATTACTTCGTTACATGTACAATGAGTTACATACGGTAAAATCTTAATGAGGCTGAGGCCTCTGAATAATATAATCAGCTACTTGTGCTCTTCGGCCATCCTTCGAATGATGAGTCAATTCCTCCTCGACTTCATTCACATCTAACTCTAATAGCTGCCTAGGGATAGCATCTACAGAGATCCACTAGTTGTCCCTCCTGAAAGGATTAGGCCTCAGAGTTGAAGGATAGATCTCATGACGATACCAGAGTACTGATTTTTGGCGGACCTACAGCTCCCTGAGGGCACTCAACCATCCCCTAATAAAGGCAAGCTCTTCAAACTCTATCAGCCTCATCGGAGCATCTGTCCACCTTTGGTCATAACCATTATCCCACACTCGTCGAGGTCCTTTCTTGAACAGATGCCTCAACCGTGTGACATCCCATTGAAGACCAGAAATAATCACGTATGCTCGATGGACATCTTCTCGAAGCTCGTCTATCTCCCTAACTGGACCCCCTGCATCTGGACCAGCTCACGGAGCAACCGATGAGGTAGAACCTCGTAAGACTGAAGGGGCACCGCTCGGCCACGTGTCAGCTCGCAGAATAACCAAAGAAGAGGAACCTCATAAACACGAGGTGCGACGCTTGGCGCATGCTCCCTGAGTCGTAAAACTTCCCTCCTTAGAGTCTCGTTCTCCTGCTGAAGAACTTCCATAACTTGATTGATTTATGAGGCATCCAGAAGCTTAGCTCTCAAAGTGTTCACTTATTCTTGGGCAGAGGCACCAACTTCTTCCATCTCCTGAAGTCTATCCTTCAGTTTATCGACGAGCTTAGACGGGTCCTTAAAGATTTTATTTCTCAACCTGAGAGACTTGCAAATCCTAACGAAGGCCTAATGAACTTGGGTGCTCGCAATAGGACCAATGATCCTTTCGAGTTGAGAGGTGGAAGGTATATACTCATATACATCAATCAACTACATGCCATACAAGCAGTAAAAAGTAGAAGAATCAGTATGTAGAAAAGAAAGTACTTTCATTTCATTCAAATAAGGGGGTCCAAGTACATCGGTAATTAAAATAAAGAGAGCAGTACAAATAAAGCAAAAGATATAGAGGAAATCCTAAGAATAAGCTAGCTAGCAACCTCAGTTTGTTTAGAGGTCACTAGTTGCTTTCCCTTATGGGCAACAGCAGAGGCAGCTCCATCGGAGGGAACAACTGCTGTTCCTTGAGCAGGCGAAGCATCAGTCGGAATAACCTAGGTAGTAGGGACTACAACCTCAATGGAAAGGGCAGGCGCATCATCGAAAATAGGCTTTGGTCTTGGGTCATGCTCATCGAAAACGAGTGAATCAATATCCACCTCAGCAACGAGAAGAGCCTTATTCCATCCCTTCTTGAAGTTCAGACGGCTGATGTAGCCTATCTGAATGTTAGCATCCTCATAAGCGGTAGCCCACCCAGAGTTGTATGAGCCTTCTTTGATGGTGGAAGCCTCGGACTCCACCTTCTTCGCCTTCTCTGCTAGCACCTTATTTTCCTCGACCACGACTAACTTTCTTGTGTAGACCAAATTGTAGGACTGCCATAACTCATTTAGTTCATTAATCACTGCATCCTTCGCTCTGTTGGCCTCAGCAAGGGCGAGATCAGAGGACTTTTGAGCATCATTGGAAGCTTTCAAACTGGCCTCCAGCTCGATGCCTTTCCCCTTCAGTTTAACATTATACTTCTCCAAATCCGAATTCCTACTCACCAGCTCGTTGCGAGTACGGTAGAGAACAGCGAATTCGATCAAGGACTGCAAGTGAAAAGAGAGCATTAGAATAAAGAATTGAACAAAATATTACAAGTATTGAAGAATGAAAACAAACTTACCAAGTCTAGCCTTTGACTCGCTTGTAGAGCTAACTGGTCGATCGCCATTGCCTTTTATTGATCAGCAAAAAAAATCGTTCGAGCAATGAAGGAGCCAACTGAGGAGAGATGGAGGCCCCTTAGGCAATGCGCGGACATACACCAAAGCTTGCCCTACCTTCATCCTCGCTTCCACTCTCCTTCTCTACTTTTCCCTCTCCTTCTTCTCCCTCTCAACTCTATTCTTCTCTTCCACCTTCTTTCTCTCTTCAGCCTTCTTCCTCTCCTCTTCCTTTTTTCTCTCTTTCTCTTTCAACTGTTCTTCCCCCCTCCTCTTTTTTTCCTGCTCGATGGCAGTAAGCTGAAAGCTAGTGCCCACTTCTCCACTACCTGACTTTTTCTTCTTCGACCTCCTAATAAGAAGCACATCATCCTTATCATCATCGTCCCTGATCAAATTTCTTCTAAGAGGAGCCATTTCTACCTCACTAGAACTGCTCGACTCGCTAGAAGATTCTCGAGCCTCTAAAAACTCTTTCGATCTGGAAGACTCTTCACCAGAACTCTTTACACTGGAACCACCTTCAGTAACGCCCCTATTATCACCCTCACTATCCTCACTAGAACTTCTCTCCTCCTTGACCAATTGGATTGGATCTGTAGAAACTTCTTCAGGGATATCAAGCTCGGGGATACTGTTTATAGTTCGTACGATGAAACTAGACCCAATATTTTTATACTCCAAAAGAAAAGCAACTGATCGAGGATGTTCACCGTCAGCCAAAGGTTCTCTGATGTTCCAAGCTTTGATCATCTCGGAAGTTCGGATCTCACTAAGAGCAGTTTCCAAATTCTTCATCCTCGCTGAAAAGAAGAGAGAAGAATATCAGAGAAATCATATATTAATAAGAAAATCGAAGAGCAGAACAAAAATTAAGCCTACCTATAAACTCCTCCCCATAAAAGGGGACCGTGAACCTATTAGACCTCGACCCCTCAGTATGGGGAGGAAATTGCCAATTTCTAGCAAGAAAAACCTCTTGCCAGTAATCCTTATGGGAATCAAGTAGATTTACTACCAATACCCTGTCGGGACTCCTGGCCTTGAGATAAAGAAGACCAAAGCTTGTTCGCGAGAAGGAGTTGCAGATGCATATTTTAGCAAGCCCTAGATTTGTTCCATAGAGTTGGTTTATTCTATGGACACCAATAACTATCTTCCAAACGTTTGGCGAGCACTCCTGTGACACCCCGACTAATTAAATACCGGGTAGCTACTCATTTATTAAATTAATTCAAAATGCCAAGTTGGATCAGTTAATAGCATCACTATCGAAAACATTTTATTATTACTAACCACCTAGTATTTAAAAAGTAAGTTGCCAAATTTTACATTTCAGTTTTCAGACTTTAGCAAGTATCATTTCAGTATTCGTTTTACTTATCTGTTGTGGGATTGTAGTGAGGAGTTTTCCTCCAGCCTTTATTTACTCTATTGTGATGATTATTCGTTTTACTTCAGTATGGTGAATGGTGTTATTTATTTATTCATTACACATGTTGCATGTTAATCAGACTTAAATTAAAATTTGGCAAATTACTTTTTAAATACTAGGTGGTTAGTAATAATAAAATGTTTACAACACTTTAACTGGGTCACCAGGCCTCACCACATCCGTATATGCTTTATCAAGCCATAGCCCGGGAAACAAAAATTTTGGCGGGTGCCCAACATCCGTGCCATATTAAAATCTCATGACAATGTGCTCATCAACAATATAATGATACCACATGAATCAAAATAATTTCAACAATTATTTTCCAGATTTCAATGAATTTATCAATTCAAATATGAGTTCAATTAACAAGAATTCAAAGAGAATGACACTCGCGAGATTTAAGAAACATATTGTGTAGCGATGAATAACACGTAACAACACGAGTACGAATATTCAAATCAAAATGCAAATCTTAATAGCATTTCATCATTATAATTTTTCAACAACACTTTAACCGGGTCACCAGGCCTCACCACATCCGTATATTCTTTATCAAGCCATAGCCCGGGAAACAGGAATTTTGGCGGGTGCCCAACCTCCGTGCCATATTAAAATCTCATGACAGTGTGCTCAACAACAATATAATGATACCACATGAATCAAAATAATTTCAACAATTATTTTCCAGATTTCAATGAATTTATCAATTCAAATATGAGTTCAATTAAACAGGAATTCAAAGAGAATGACACTCGCGAGATTTAAGGAGCATATTGTGTAAAACCCCATACCTCAAACCATGATGAGAAACAAATGATCACATCCTCAAGATCAACACAAAAGATCTACAAAAGCTTCTCCAAGAACCTCCAACAAAATAGCCTCAAGAACACCTCATTGAAATCTGGAAAATAATTGTTGAAATTATTTTGATTCATGTGGCATCATTGTATTGTTGTTGAGCACATTGTCATGAGATTTTAATATAGCACGGATGTTGGGCACCCGACAAAATTCCTGTTTCCCGGGCTATGGCTTGATAAAGCATATACGGATGTGGTGAGGCCTGGTGACCCGGTTAAAGTGTTGTTGAGAAATTTATTGATAAAATGCTATTGAGATTTGCATTTGATTTGAATATTCGTACTCGTGTTGTTACGTTTTATTCTTCGCTAACATATATTTGTTGAGCATCTTTCTTGTCGTATTGTGTACTTCCCCATATTTTCTTTTAGTGGCAGGTTAGCACGGATTTTGGGGCGCTATGGAGATTGATTTTAGCGAGGATTGTTTGGAAAAGATTTGTATTATTTTGATGTATAGAGCTTTGGAGATTTGTATTTATTTTTTGACTTAAATGTTGTATTTATTCGAGAGACTTGTTGTAATTGAAAAGATTGAGATTAGTGGATTTATATTATTGTGGGTTTATTTAGATGCTCTATACCTTGTCACTTATGGATTTGGATTTATTTTATCGCATTAGCGCTCCGTTCGCTCAACAACACTTTAACCGGGTCACCAGGCCTCACCACATCCGTATATGCTTTATCAAACCATAGCCCAGGAAACAGGAATTTTGGCGGGTGCCCAACATTCGTGCCATATTAAAATTTCATGACAACGTGCTCAACAATAATATAATGATACCGCATGAATCAAAATAATTTCAACAATTATTTTCCAGATTTCAATGAATTTAATAATTCAAATATAAGTTCAATAATTGCAAGAATTCAAAGGGAATAACTCTCAAGAGATTTAAAGAGCATATTGTGTAAAACCCCATACCGTGTTGTTACATTTTATTCAATGCTAATTCATATTTGTTGAGCATAATTCCTGTCGTATTGTGTACTTCCCCATATTTTCTTTTAGTGGAAGGTCGACGGATTATTGGAGATTGATTTTAGGGTGGATTATTTTGGGAAGAATTTTTAATACAAGTTGGAAGAATTGTCTTGATAAAGCATATACGAATATGGTGAGCCTGGTGACCCGGTTAAAGTGTTGTTGAGAAATTATATTGAAAAATGCTTTGAGATTCGCATTTTGATTTGAATATTCGTACTCGTGTTGTTACGCCTTATTGCTAATAAATTTGTTGAGCATATTTCCTGTCGTAATGTGTACTTCCCCATATTTTCTTTTAGTTGGAATTCTAAGTCGACGAACATTAAGTAATTTTCAAGAGTTGTTTTGACTTCCAACTCTTCATTTATTTGTCTTATTTAAAGGAGTCTTTTGGATTCCAACTCTTCATTTCTTTGCATTATAAAAGGAAGTCGTGGGAAACCCTTTTAACCTACTTTTGGGACAAATTTTGGAAGCAAATATATTTTATATTCCTCTTCTTTTTATATACACATTTGCCCTTGAGATTTGTGAGTTCCAACCTTAGATTAGAGGTGTTTTTGGGGCTATTTTGTTGGAGGTTCTTGGAGGAGCTTTTATAGATCTTTTGAGTTGATCTTGAGGATGTGATCGTTGGTTTCTCATCATGGTTTGAGGTATGGGGTTTTACACAATATGCTCCTTAAATCTCGCGAGTGTCATTTTCTTTGAATTCTTGTTAATTGAACTCATATTTGAATTGATAAATTCATTGAAATCTGGAAAATAATTGTTGAAATTATTTTGATTCACGTGGTATCATTATATTGTTGATGAGCACGTTGTCATGAGATTTTAATATGGCACGGATGTTGGGCACCCGTCAAAATTCCTGTTTCCCGGGCTATGGCTTGATAAAGAATATACGGATGTGGTGAGGCCTGGTGACCCGGTTAAAGTGTTGTTGAGAAATTGTATTGATAAATGCTTTGAGATTTACATTTTGATTTGAATATTCGTACTCGTGTTGTTACATTTTATTCGTTGCTAATCCATATTTGTTGAGCATAATTCTTGTCGTATTGTGTACTTCCCCATATTTTCTTTTAGTGGCAGGTTAGTGCGGATTTTGGGGCGCTATGGAGATTGATTTTAGCGAGGATTGTTTGGGAAAGAATTGTATTAGTTATTTTGTTGTATAGAGCATTGGAGATTTGTATTTTTATTCGAGTTAGATAGTTGTAATTTTAATTCGAGAGACTTGTTGTAATTGAAGAGATTGAGACTAGTGGATTTGTATTATAGTGGGTTTATTTAGATGCTCTATACCTTGTCACTTGTGGATTTGGATTTATTTTATCGCATTAGCGCTCCGTTCGCTCTCCCCGGGCGGGCGGGGTGATTTTTAAATGTTTTTAACTCTTGGAATTCTAAGTCGGCAAACATTAAGTAATTTTCAAGAGTTGTTTTGACTTCCAACTCTTCATTTCTTTGCCTTATTTAAAGGAGTCTTTTGGCTTCCAACTCTTCATTTCTTTGCATTATAAAAGGAAGTCGTGGGAAACCCTTTTAACCTACTTTTGGCACAAATTTTGGCAGCAAAAATATTTTATATTCCTCTTCTTTTTATATACAGGTTGGCCCTTGAGATTTGTGAGTTCCAACCTTAGATTAGAGGTGTTCTTGGGGCTATTTTGTTGGAGGTTCTTGGAGGAGATTTTGTAGATCTTTTGAGTTGATCTTGAGGATGTGATCATTGGTTTCTCATCATGGTTTGAGGTATGGGGCTTTACACAATATGCTCCTTAAATCTCGCGAGTGTCATTCTCTTTGAATTCTTGTTTAATTGAACTCATATTTGAATTGATAAATTCATTGAAATCTGGAAAATAATTGTTGAAATTATTTTCATTCATGTGGTATCATTATATTGTTGATGAGAACGTTGTCATGAGATTTTAATATGGCACGGATGTTGGGCACCCGCCAAAATTCCTGTTTCCCGGGCTATGGCTTGATAAAGCATATGCGGATGTGGTGAGGCCTGGTGACCCGGTTAAAGTGTTGTTGAGAAATTATATTGATAAATGCTTTGATATTTGCATTTTGATTTGAATATTCGTACTCGTGTTGTTACGTTTTATTCGTTGTTAATCTGTATTTGTTGAGCATAATTCCTGTCGTATTGTGTACTTCCCCATATTTTCTTTTAGTGGAAGGTTAGCACGAATTTTGACACTCCGCCTGCCCGGGGAGAGCGAACGGAGCGCTAATGCGATAAAGTAAATCAATTCCACAAATAACAAGGTATAGAGCATCTAAATTCCACAACAACAATAGAGGAAACCACTAATCTCAAATCTCTTAAAATAAAATACAACCAAAATTCTCTTAAAATAAATACAACATCTAACTCGAAATAATTCTCCAATGCCCTATACATCAAAATAAATACAAGTCTTCCCAAAACAATCCTCGTTAAAATCAATCTCCATAGCGCCCCAAAATTTTGGCGCTAACCTGCCACTAAAAGAAAATATGGGGAAGTACACAATACGACAGGAAAGATACTCAACAAATATATATTAGCGATGAATAAAACATAACAACACGAGTACGAATATTCAAATCAAAATGCAAATCACAAAGCATTTATCAATATAATTTCTCAACAACACTTTAATCGGGTCACTAGGCCTCACCACATCCGTTATATGCTTTATCAAACCATATCCCGGGAAACAGGAATTTTGGCGGGTGCCCAACATCCGTGCCATATTAAAATATCATGACAACGTGCTTATCAACAATATAATGATACCACATGAATCAAAATAATTTTAACAATTATTTTCGAGATTTCAATGAATTTATCAATTCAAATATGAGTTCAATTAAACAAGAATTCAAAGAGAATGACACTCGCGAGATTTAAGGAGCATATTGTGTAAAACCCCATACCTCAAACCATGATGAGAAACCAATGATCACATCCTCAAGATCAACACAAAAGATCTACAAAAGCTCCTCCAAGAACCTCCAACAAAATAGCCCCAAGAACACCTCTAATCTAAGGTTGGAACTCACAAATCTCAAGGGCCAATGTGTGTATAAAAAGAAGAGGAATATAAAATATATTTGCTGCCAAAATTTGTGCCAAAAGTAGGTTAAAAAGGGTTGCCCACGACTTCCTTTTATAATACAAAGAAATGAAGAGTTTGAATCCAAAAAGACTCCTTTAAATAAGGCAAAGAAATGAAGATTTGGAAGCGAAAAGACTCATTTAAATAAGGCAAAGAAATGAAGAGTTGGAAGCCAAAACAACTCCAAGAGTTAAAAAATGCAAAAACAAATTGCTTGGAGGGAAAGTGAGGCCCCCTTGGGACAGCATCAGGATATAAATCTAATGAGCGTCCTTAATCTCTCCAACATTCTTAGTCATAGAGGCACATTCAATTTCTACCAAGTCTGGGATATTATAGAACTTTTGAAACTCAGGCACTGATCTATTGCCTATCTTCGCCATTCATAAACCCTAACTACAAATTTGAGGAAAACTAAAAAAAATAGAGAGAGATAGCAAAAGGGACTTAAAAAATGAAAGTTTGGCTTGGACGACATAATATCACAAGCCCATACGACGAAGAAGATTGAAAGCAAAGTAAACGAAGACTTAGAGAGGAGGGCTCAACATAGAAAACTTGAAGAAGATGAGAAAATATGAAGAAGCTTGAGACGACGGTATGGAAATGCTACTCCAAGTGACCTTTTAAACATTTCTAATCATATCGCATGAGACCCGAAGCAGGCTGTCACCAATATTAAGTAGAGAACTCCAATATTGGGAAGAGTTACACAATTTACAAGAGGCCCATTATGAATCATTTAAATTTATTGAGCCCAAATCATGTCCCAACAACTTTAGGGGAAATTGCGGGTACCTCTATTTATCACCATGAGCCAGGGCGAGTAACCCAATGGAAATGGCCCAAAGTTTGGTCTCCTCGCATCTCTACTGAATCCGATTACGACTTACTCTACCCCTAAAATCTCATAATGAGATATTCTAGGAGCAGAAGATGGACGTGGGGGAGTCCAACACCCCCACACCGTGAGAAAAAACATGTATATAACAAACCCTAAGCCTAGGGAAAAAGGCACGTATTGTATTCCCTATAAAACACTCCCCGGAGTATAGAGAAATAATACAAAGAGAACCACCGTGAACGTAGGCATTTCTTACTGAACCACGTACATGATGTGTTGTGTGATTGACATTTTTTATTCTTTATTCCCTTTGGTGATTGTGCTTTCTTATTAATTTGTGTTGAATATATGAAGGTATGGAGAAGCTTGAGACGACAGTATGGAAACACTGCTCCAAGTGACCTTGTAAACATTTCTAATCATATCGCATGAGACCCGAAGCAGGCTGCCACCAAAATCAAGTAGAGAACTCCAATCTTGGGAAGAGTTACACAATTTACAAGAGAGCCATTATGACAAATCATTTAAATTTATTGAGCCCAAATCATGTCCCAACATCTTTAGGGGCAATTGTGGGTACCTCGATTTGTCATCACGGGCCCAGGCGAGTAACCCAATGGAAATGTCTCAAAGTCCAAGCTCCTCGTATCTCTACTGAATCCGGTTATGACTTAGTCTACCCTTAAAATCTTGTAAGGAGATATTCTAGGAGTAAAAGATGGACGTGGGGGAGTCCAACACCCCTACTCCCCGAGAAAAAAACATGTATATAACAAACCCTAAGCCTGGGGAAAAAGTCACGTATTGTATTCCCTGTAAAACACTCCCCGGAGTATAGAGAAATAATACTAAGAGAACCACCGTGGACGTAGGCATTTCTTACTGAACCACGTACATGCTGTGTTGTGTGATTGGCATTTTTTATTCTTTATTCCCTTTGGTGATTGCGCTTTCTTATTAATTTGTGTTGAATATAATTGTCACCACACATATTACAAGAGAGTACATGTAAATACAACAAATTATATGCACAAAACAAAAAAGAACATGTGCAAAGCAAATTAACAATCTCATATAGCAAAGTACATGCAAATTACAAGAAAGAACACACACATTACAAGAAAGTACATGCACAAAACAATAAATACATGCAAAACTAAAATGGACATTCTCATATAATAGAGTTCATGCAAATTAAAAGAAAGTACATGCACATTACTAGAAAGTAAGTGCTGGTTACATGAAAGTACATTTGTATGCAGAATTTCATTAATTTTAATACATTGAAATTAAAGAAAAACAATATAGATTTACCTAGTGTTACGATGATTGTAATTTTGAAGAAAACCAATCCACATATACGTAGTGTTTTGATGCATGTAGTATTATTATGATCTTCATGAACCTAGTTTAATGACCCGAATGTAGTGTTCTCTAATAGTCCTTTCTTATCATTAATATTAATATGGTCTGTGACAATGTCAACCTTCTAAGAATATTATATAGTTAAATGAATAATTTGTATGGTAAAGTTGTGTGCCATTGTAACCTTTTCTTGAATAACATATGCAAATTAAATTAAATCAATGTATATGTACTTTTCTTAAATAGTCCTTTATTTTGTATCATTTATATGGATATGGTCAGCACAAGTGGAACCATTTGATGAATATTACCTTAAAATGAATTACTTTTATGGTAATGCTCTGTGTCGTGATCATTATTTCTTGAATAATACATGAAAATTAAAGAAAACCAACACACATGTACCTATAGTCTTGATGCATGTACTTTGGTTATGATCAACATGTACCTAGTGTTATGACTTGTGCATACGTTTCTTGAATACTCATTTCTTTTGTATCATTTATATTGATATGGTCCGTCACAGTGGCACCATTCCATGAATATTACATTGAAATTAAGAACTTGTATGGTAATACTACGTGTCGTGGTCCACATTTTTTGAATAATACATGAAAATTGAAGAAAACCAATACACATGTACCAGTGTTTCAATGCACGTGCCTAGTGTTATGACCTGCATGTACTTTTCTTGAATAGTACTTTTCTTTTGGATCATATATATTGATAGTTTTATGAGTCTTTTCATTTGTATACCCTATATAGTTATGCTCCGTGCTAGTGGCACAATTCCATGAATATTAATACATTCAAATTGAAGAAAACCAATACATATGTTCCTTGTATTTTGACCCGTTTGTACTTTTCTTAAATAGTCCTTCTTTTGCTCCATTTCTATGGATCGTGTTATGAGTTTTTTCATTTGTATACCCTATATTTTTATGGTTCTTACTAGCGGCATCAGTTCATGAATATTACATTTCGATAATATCGTCTATGTTTTTTATATTCATATAATTTCCCACTATTTTAATGGTTCATGCCATGGAAAAAAATTCTTGAATAGTGCATGAAAATGCGAAAGAAAATCATATATCTAAAGAAAAGATACACGTTCAACAAGTGTTTTACATTTCTAGGAACCTAAAAATAAAGTGACATTGTATCTATATAAATTCCATTTGTTCTTTCCTTAAAAACCTTCACGAAAGACCATTTACAAACATATTACATGTTCAACAAGTGTTATCCATTTTCCTATTTACTGTCGGAATCGTAATCAAAGAGAAGTTCAGTTACAACATGTTACCTAACCATTATCATTTCAGGTTCTCCCAAAGATGACTTGAGTTGATTTCCTTTTCCTAGCTCCTCAATGTAGTGCATTGTGACCACCCCAAAATCAAATCTGAAATGAAATTTTAATAAAAAATATAAATTAGTATTATGTGAATATTCTAATAATAGTACGTGTAATTTTAATGTTTGATTACTTACGAGTTATACTATTTGGGTAGTTTTGTATCTCCGATGAATTAAAATTCGAGATCATTTTACAAGGCCCATTTTACAGTGTTCTTTTCACCTTGAGAAAGTTCGTCTTCAATTGTCACTATTTCGACAATTCGTTCAATTCTCTGTGTATTCTTTATTGCTGGTTCATTGGTTTTTATAAATTTTAGAATGTCTTCCACCACACCACCCTGGGAAAAGAAAAAATTTGGTGTATATGAAACTGTAACACCCCGCCTAATTAAATACCGGGTGGCCAGTCCCATACCAAATTAAAACAGAATATACAGTTGGCTCATTCTTAGCATCACTGTCGAAAACATTTACAACTCACCCAATACCCAATAAAGCTCGTGTTAAAAACTTTCAAAATTTTAAATTTCAACAAAACCATTTTTAGTTTAAGAATAACACTACACATTTTATTCTACAAAACTGGTAACACAATAAATAACACAAAAGAATTTAAATGCAACTGGAATAAACATTCCCAAATAATATAAATCCTTTACAATAATCCCAACAATGTTAAATGTATTAAAAGTCCCGAATACAATATAATTTGACCTCGATAGAAAAGATAACTGAGTCCTTTGGGCGACATGCCTTAACTAAGAATATTGTGAATCAAAAAGATGACAAGCGTCTAAGCAAAACTTCCATAGCTCCATAGCTCGTCCCAATCAACTATGGTTGGCGTCCCTGTTGCTGGACACTTGATATAGAGATATAATAGAAGAGAAAATATGCAAGGAAACGGGTCAGAGCCCGAATGTGTAGAGTATTTTTAAAACAACAAGTATTTAACAAGTGCAATAAAGCATTTATTATGTACATGTTAGATCCAACTCTCACTTGCAATTCTCACCTCTCAACTAGAGTGCACACTTAACGTTTCCTATTAACCCCCTAGTTAATGGTTCCTCTTTCCTAATCTCCATATTAAAGTTCCATTCCCATAACATAATCCCCGTATGTCCCATACCACACGTCACATTATTATTCATTTCTATATTTCTCCATTATGATTTAGTTTCTCATTAACATGAATCATTACTCATTAAACTGAATCATTTCCCATTAATATGAATCGTTGCTCATTAATATGAATCGTTTCTCATTAACATGAGTTAAGCTATTCAATTCTATAAGCATAACATTCATTAACTTAATTCCATTATATTTTTCTCTATTCACCATTATCTACAATTATCACCGTAGATAGATTTAACCATGATAAATATCCATTTAATCATTTAATCCATTATATATATATATTCATATATAATACATCACCCCGAGTCACAGCTGCGGTGCAATGGATTACTCTGTTATCATGTCCCATCATCGCAGGTTGCCGAATAGGGGACTACAGGTTCGGTAAGATTCCATGAACCACAATCAACATCAAACAAATTGGAGGTGAACATAGTTCTCGTATCCATGGGTCACGCACATACCTACGTACCCACAGTCAGTGGACTTATCAACTCCCCAATAAGTTTTTCATAGACCTATGTTCTCGAGCAAAAAATCAAAGATTCCATGGATTCATCAGGATATGACTTCCCTCACGCGCAAACCTCCCACCGATAGCAAGTAAGCTAGGTATGTCATACACATAAATCAATAATCAATAAAATAGGTATTATCATACCTATAATATAATATCAATAAGGTAATTATCACTACCCTAAGATATTTCCCATATGTAGCATTATATCCCTTTTAAATCCCACGTATTAACATATTATATCTTTACTTCATAATTTAATTATCCTCGCATCCTATAACATCTCTCCACTCCCGAAGTCGTTAAGGTTCATGCGTGGAGCATCTCGCAAAGAGAAATCCAAACAAGGAACCCCTCCAATACACTACTACTTAACTTTGTCGATCGAGGAGGTCCGACAACTACAACTAAGCGATCGGGATAACCTCATACCTCTTTCAACCAAATGTGTTCCAAACTCCCATTTCTATCTAGGAGTCATACCACTACGCTCTTGTACTACACTCAGTCCTTGCGTAATCAATAATGAGTTTAAACTCAGTCCTTGATGTTCAAATTGTAACCCTAAGGCTACCCTCACTCAATACACAAGATTCAAATAGGTTTTTACTCGACATATATTCAGTAAGAATTCACTAATATCCTACTGGTCCATAACATCATTTCTCCCGAATTACTACGAGTTAAATTCTCCTTTTCATTAAGGTTAAAATCCATAGTTTCAAATCTCTTATAAACACATATTCTTTCTCTTTGGATTAAACCCTCTTGTAAACTTAAGGATACCCAGGTGTTATATTAAATCACCCCTACTGGTCCTATCTTAAATCCTCATACATCACCATTTAGATTTTAACAAATGAATCTAGCAACCGAAATTCCATTCAATATAATTTCCAACATTTAAATCACTTGAATCCAAATCAAATTAATTCAAATCTTATCAAGGGTTTACTGATATTTTCTAAGTCCCATAATATCCAAATAATAATCTCCAAAGATCCACAAAAGGTTTGGGATAATAATTAACATTTAAAAAGAAACAACTTTACATAATCTGGGGAGGTCGATCGATCGAAGGCAGCGGTCGATCGATCGATCCCTCAGGTCCAAGCCTAGTTTTCTGCATTTTCTGCAACTACGGGTTTCACCATTTTTACTCTTTTAAACCTTCATATTAACCTCCAAAATGAGTTATAATTATTTCTACATGATATATCAACATATATGAACGATTTCCAGTACACTAAACATCCTAAAATCATCAAGGGATTGGATTAAAAAGCATGTTTATCTCCTTATTTCCAGAAATTATCAATATATCATCTTCAAGAACACATTAATGGTTTTCATAATTTCTTCAACAGATTCATGACTATTTCGTGGATTAATATCATCCTAAATCATGAGTTAAATTCCTATATCATTTCAGTTTTTCCAGAAATCCATTTAATACTCCATTGTTTCTTCCAAACAATAATAATCTTCTCTTTTCATATTATTCTAACATGGACAATATACAAACTTAAATTGCCATTATCAAACACTTGCCTTTCTTGCAGGTCTGATCCTTTGGTGTAGTATATTTCAGTTGGTTGTCCCTTCTCCGGTCAAACTCTGGTGGTGGTTGGTGGTGGTGAACCTTGGTTCTAGTTCTTCTCCTTCCCAAGTGACTTTTCCCTTCCCAAGCACTCTTACTCTCACTCTAAGAGGATGGCTTCTCTTATTTGTGAAGAGGAGATGAATAACTCCCATTCACTTAATCTACCTATTCTTATAATGATCCCAAATCCGAAATCACTATTCATCCCCCCTAGAAAAATGACCAAAATGCCCTTTCGGGTTGTCTATTCATTTCCAAATGACCCGAGACTCAAAATTAACATCCAAATAGACTTTTCTGACTATTTTGAACCTTCCGGACGCAACTACGCAGTCTAAATGACTATTGGGTCGATAGAAAATAAAATTCCCTTTTTAATTTACTAAACTAGTCCCGACACGTCCCATACTGCGTCTGACTAAAAAATATAAATTACCGAATTTATATCATACGATCATCTCAATGACATCACATTCATATATTACGTAAATACCTTTAATTAATATTCAGAATCATCCATATTCATATCCACAGTCCGGATAAAACCCAAATGAATTAATTAATAATGAAATCCAATTAATCCATTTATTTAAAATATAACCCATTTTAAAAGTCATTTAAAATTACGAGGTATTACAGAAACTAAAAAGTATGTGTAATGTAATTTAGTTTATGGTGTAACCATTTTTTTACGCATCCTGAAAGTAGAGTGACTTTGTATATGTCCTTAATGAACCCATATGCATGATTTTTGCTTCTTTTTAAGTATGGTCAGTATGGAGAAATGGCTACCAGTGGGCATGATTGAGATGAATAAAATATCACAATTTCCCAACTATTCATACATGGGTTCAAGAAGGAACTTATTTTTCACAATTTCATCATTGCACGAGACCATGTCTTGTAAAATAAAATTATTAGGATTTAAATATTTTATAATAGTATTTATTTGATGTGATGTATGAATTGTTAGGATGTATTTTTCTTACCCAACAGTAGTTACTCCGCGTGTAATTAATTGGATGAACAAGCAATGTAAATATTGGAAATTAGGAAAATCAATAAGGTCATATAACATTTCAAGTAATAATATAACTGAGACATAATGTGCTCAGTGGCGCATGATGTTTTGTTCAAACAAATCCACAGGGTTCGATTCTCAAGGGAAGTAGGAATTACCCCTAGTTTGTTTAAATTCTGAAGGAACCATGTGGCACCATCTGGGAAAGCCACATGGCAGCTCAATCATCTCCCGATGCAGCAGAGTGCACATGCAGCCGCCATGCGCCAAAAGCACCAGACACACGTGCTATAACTTTTCAGCATACAAGATTGCAATATTCCCACTTTACATCCCTAAAGCTTATTTCTTTAATTTCTTCTTCATTAGTTATCCTTTTTTTTCTCATTTCTTTTCCAAAAATAAGTCTAAAACTATTATTTTCCCACACCTTTATTATTTTGAAGCTAGACCTTCTAAATTAAATAAACCCTTACCCATAACCCCTTTTATTATTTTATTAAATAGAATAAATTTAGTTTGGTTGTTTTTTTATTCTTTCTTTTGTAATATTTTAGAGAATTGTGTGAAATAAGTTGTAGTTCGAGAAACAAATTATGGGTTTGTGAGATACGTTCCGAGAGACAATTATTATAATAAATTCTAGATTTGTAGGTGCTCTTCATTTCCTAAACTTGGAGGTTCAATGACAGTGCAAGCAAACTTGGCTTGTATATTGTTCTCTTAATCTTTAATTCTTTCTACTATGCCTCCCATGAATTGGTTTTACATTTCACTTGTAAAAATAATCCATATTTCAAGCTAAATACCCCATTTCAAAGGGAGAGGTGAAACTTATTTTTTCTTCTTTAAGTTAATTTAGTTTAGTAATTTCTAATTTTGTAATGTTACTTTGAAAATAGACATTGGCCTTTTACATATCAAAATGGATTTCGAGAGAGAACATTCAGATCGAGTCATGCTTGAAAGAAGTTTAACACCCCACCTATTTTAATCCTTGGTGACCAGTCCATTATTAAATTAAACATGAATCATCAATGGTTTCATTCTTAGCATCACCGTCGAAATAGAACTATGTTACTCATACCCTAATGTCCCGGTGTCAAAATTTTAATCTTTAATTTTAATTTTTGCAATATGCAAGAATTTAAACTACTAACCACATTCACCATTTGAGAGAATAACATAATAAATGATAAAACAACTAACTAAATAAACGTGACTTGAATAAACACTCTAGACTGAAGTCCACATACAATAGTCCATAAGTAAAACCAAATCCAACAACTGGATATAAAAAATAAAATATTGTACTATGAAATAACCATCAACATAAGATGGGCGACGCAACCGAATGAGATAACTAAATGATAAAAATGAACTGATAAAAATGGAAGCGTCTACTATCGAGTTCCTGGAATGTCCACATAAACTATAGAACGTCAAATAAGTATGGACTCCTAAGCCTAGCATCCCTGTGGCTGGGCACCTAAAAGGATTTTACAAAAATAGATTTGAAAGGGTTCAGAGCCCAAAAAAATTTGAAAAATATTTTGCAAGTATTGAAAATGCAGTAAGAGCAGATATTGTATACATGTTAACTTCACATTCCCTCACTTGAGATCCTCACCTCTCAATAATTGTTCACATCTAATGTATTCTCCTAAACCATCCTAGTTTTGCCACTCTTCCTAACAAGTTTGAACTAAATCTCACCCTGCATACTAACTCGTTGTGCCCACCCGTATTGCCCATACAATACATTAGCGAACTTCCAAACCCTTTAGCTATTAAAACTCACCAAGAATTAAGTTTCCACATACTTAAGTTATTTTAGATATCACGATATACCTTATGTAATAATGCACACACGGTAGAATAAATCACACGCATATATCTATATAATAAAGTAGGAAACTTGTGTATGTCATAAGTTTGATCAATGATGTCATCCATATGAATTTTTTTCGTACTTCCTACTTTACCCCTCAAACATTTGAGTTCCCCCTCTTTTTCTTCTCAATACTTACTTTCACTTTAATTCAAACATAAGGTTATTTTTGTAAACACACACAAAACCCCCTTCAAACCCTATCCATCATTCTCAAACTCACCCACCCCCCCCCCTCTCTCGAAACTTTTTTCCTCACCTCTCTCTCTCTCTCTCTCTCTCTCTCTCTCTCTCTCTCTCTCTCTATCTATCTCTCTCTCTCCGAATGATTATTCTTCTAACTAATATTTTTTGTAGAGCTCACATGAGATTTACTCCATATATCTCTTGGATCTCATTAAGATCTCATGTTCAATGATTCAAGAGGATATCATGTAAGGTTTTTTGCAATGTATATTCCTGTGATTTGTTTTGAATATAAATGGTATACCAATCCTTCTCTGTCACAATTCTCTTATAAGTGTGGATGTGAGACCCTATTGAATATGAGTCTCAGTTATTTTAAGGAACCCTTTGATTTGGGTAAATACTTTATTTTGAGTTTGGTTATGGTTCACGATTCTTTTAGGTCTCATTAAGAAATATTTTAGATCATAGTTGGGTTTGAAAATTTTCTATGTATGAGAGGTTTTGATGTTTGATTTTCATCAAAACATCTGTCTATGATTTTAATTTTTTGTATTGTATTTTCTATTCGATTGGGTTCCAAACATTGGTATGTTAGGTAATACTTATGTTGAACTTTTGGTTCATTCTAAGTTCGATTTTGTTTTATAAATGTTTTATATCTGTTTGAGGTTGTTTGGGTTTCAAACATTATGCTTCAAGGAGTTGTAAATTAGTTGTATTTCATTGAAATCTTAAATGTAATTTAATTTACATAAACACCAACATGGATATCGTGTCTGACAGGGCTCGGATACACCGACACGGCAATTTTTTTGCTTTAAGGAGCTATCCTCTCACATTTCTTACTCAGGTATATGTGAGCGTTTCTTTAACTTCCTCTCACATTTCTTTCTCATGGTTTCTCCTTTTTTCATGTTATTTCATAGAATTGAATAGGTAATGTTTTATTGGTTTCAAATTTTCGTTTGAAGGTTCATTTTGGGGTTCTTTGTAGACTAAAAATGGGTTTAACCATCTCACTAATTTCGAACAAAATATCATGAAGGCTACTTTTTTCACATCTATAGAGTAGTTGCAACTTTCATTATTTGGTATTCATGTATATTTGTCAACAATGTTTTGATTATCGACTTTCTTTTTATTTGGATTTGAGTATTAATAATTATTACATTTAGACAATGGTTTGTTGTAATACCTTCATGGTATATTATTAACATTTTGTGATGATTTTGTTAAACCATTTGATTCTTTTGGAATTATTGGAATTTACATCTTCATGTATTTCTTTGCAGGGTTTATATACATGTTGGACAAAATTAGGGCTGCTAGGATCTTTAGAGTTGTTCTCTCCATATTCTATACTTATTTTGAATTATGAAATGTTTCATTCATATTCTATACTCTCAACATTTATTGTTATTGTTTTTTATGTTTGGTTGATGGGATAATGGGAACTAATGTTTTCTTAAATTTGTTAGTTGCATATTTTCCCCAGACTGCTAAACACATTATAACTCTCTTATGACAAGCAAGTCTTGCATTTGATTCTGAATTGGGGGTTAGAAGGTCAGTTTTTAGTTTGGTTTTTATTAGATCTATGGTCTTAGTATTATGATGTTGATGTATTCAATGCTTTCGATAAAGTAAATTTATATTTTTTTATATATTCTCACTCTGTTAGTGTGAGTTTTACGGTAATATGCAACTATAATTAGTTGATTTAATTTTACATAGTTGATTAACTGTGGAAAGGTAGAATGAAAAGATGCATATTTTGTGTACCGATCTTGATTCAGTAGTACTGAGTTGTGGAAACGTAGGTACCAAGTAGGTTTTATTGATATTGACGTATTTATATTAACTTTCAATTTAATTTACTGACTATAATTATGCCATTCTTTGATCTTATAAGTTATTTTATTCTTTAAAACTAAAATTAGTGTTTGTGATTGATGTAGGTGCAAAAAATCTCACCTGTCGTGGGTGCCAATTCATCACGATACAAGTATAAAAATAAATACGAGAGAGACAAAGATTTACGTGATTCGACCATGAATGGCCTACGTCCACGGGGCTACTGGTGTGTTTCATTAGAATGATCAGAGAGTTTTACATGAGAGTGTTTCTCTAACTTCCAAGCCCCCTTTCACAATGGGGGGTGTCCCCTTTATATAGAGTTAGGGGTTACATTAGGGTTACAAATATGGATGAGTAACAAATATGGATGAGCCCTATCTTCGTGGAGTTTCATTCCAATCAGGTACTGCTCCTCGGTCTTCTCGTTTATTAAGGACTTTAGTCACCTCTATATTGCTGGCACGTCGCCATCTTCACCGGGGTGCTCCCCACACGTCATGCTATTCCGTAGGCATATATTTTTCCCCCACAATAGCCCCACAGGTCGAAGTTCAGCTGAGTTGATTTTGAGATGAGCTGGGAGCTGGTCCACAATCTCTTTAAACATATGCAGTTGGTGGTGTGAACTGGACTGGCATTCTTTGATCTGTCGTTCAACTTTTAAGCCTTCTTTGGTTGATGTTCTCGCCTTCATAGGTTTTTAGATGAATGCTTGGCTTTAGTTAAGAGGCATTCAATTGATATGGGAATCGGACTCGAGAGTGTCGATCTGCCTACGTACCCTCTGGGGATCAGGTTCAACGTAGTTCATTGTCTGTTTTATTATATGGCCCAATTTGTGAGGCTGACCACAGGCCTATTCAGAATTTATTTGTTGAGGCTTTATCGAGTGTGCATCAAGTTTAGGGCGTCTCCATGTATTTTGGTCTCGTATGGTCCATTTGTTGAGGCCGACCAGATGCTTATGGGTCGAGCCTTACTCGAGCATGTACCTAGTAAGGGTAAGACCCTGCCTTGGGTTTTTCATATGGTCCAATTAGAGAGACCGACCACAGGCCTATGTGTCGAGTCTTGCTCGAGCATGTACCTAGTTGGGGTAAGACCCTGCATTAGGTTTTTCATATGGTCCAATTGGAGAGGCCGACCAGAAGCCTATGCGTCGAGCCTTGCATGAGCATGTACCTAGTAGGGGTAAGACCCGGCCTTAGGTTTTTCATATGGTCCAATTGGAGAGGCCGACCATAGGCCTATGCGTCGAGCCTTGCTCGAGCATGTACCTAGTAGGGGTAAGATCCTGCCTTAGGTTTTTCATATGTTCCAATTGAAGAGGCCGACCAGAATCCTATGCGTTGAGCCTTGCTCGATCATGTACCTAGTAGGGGTAAGACACTGCCTTAGGTTTTTCATATAGTCCAATTGGAGAGGCCAACTAGAAGACTATGCGTTGAGCCTTGATCGATCATGTACCTAGTAGGGGTAAGACCCTGGCTTAGGTTTTTCATATGGTCCAATTGGAGAGGCTGACCAGAAGCCTATGCGTTGAGCCTTGCTCGAGCATGTACCTAGTAGGGGTAAGACACTGCCTTAGGTTTTTCATATGGTCTAATTGGAGAGGCTGACCAGAAGCCTATGCGTCGAGCCTTGCTCGAGCATGTACCTAGTAGGGGTAAGACCCTGCCTTAGATTTTTCATATGGTCCAATTAGAGAGGTCGACCAAAAGCCTATGCGTCGAGCCTTTCTCGAGCATATACCTAGTAGAGGTAAGACCATGCCTTAGGTTTTTCCCATAATTTAATGTAATACCAATTGCATTTGCATTTTTCCATTTTCTAATGCCTCGCATGTAAATATCCGCCTATTTTACCTTTTAAGTTGTGCCGTCACACTTCCTTAGGCCTAAAAGGCGATGGAAAAAATACACCTAGTTTGAGGGTCATCCACCCGTTCAGGATTTTGACCGACCAATATAGTTGACGACCAACCTGAGTTGGCTTTTTGCCTAGGGATCCCCCGTAGGGCTTTTATTGTTGCCTGGGAAACTCGTGAGGCCATTTGTGTTTGGAGATAACAAAGGCCTGTAGACGTACTTAATTTAGTGAGAACAAGCAAGAAGGCCGTTGTAACTAAATCAAGCTTGATCGTGATTGTCATTTGAAAGACTAATTCTGATGTTAACCATGTTGGCATCTGTCCTGAGTTGACCTCCTTTACATTGATTTAAATGTTATAGTGAATCTATTCACGTGTCATTGCTGCTAGGGGCCCCCCAATCGGGCTGTGAAGAGGAGGCTGCCCGACCGTCCATTGGGTCATCTGATCTGTATAACTGGGATGATAAGTGTGCCCGATCGCTTCTTGAGGCTTCGTTGCTTTGAAGAGTATCGCATTGATCATTATTCGATAACCATACTCTATAATCTGGATCTATTTAAGGATTATCTTGCTCGTATCTCTTCACGTATTATATCGTTCCATAGGGCACACTTGTTCGCTGACCATGCATGGTGGTTCCAGGAGGTTGTGGAAGACTCCATATAGCTCGTGCACCTAAATTGATTTAGAGGAGTTCAAAGCATCCTTGTGCAAAAATGCATTGATCTGATATGGTGTTCAAGAAATATTGTTCCTCTGGAGTGGATATCTTAGTGTTGATGACGCATTAATTCGTTACTTGGTGGTCGTTGATCACCGTGGGTTGTCTAACGATGTTGCCCAATACATTCAGGATGGTCTGGTGTTGTTATCAACATGTCTTGCTCGTTGACTGTGATTTTGCTGGTCGTGTGACTTCTTACAAGTTGGATTCGTCCTTGTTGATAAGTATAGTTGATCGTTGCTCTTCATGTTGTTTTATGTGTTATTGGATCTTTGTGGTACAGATCGCCCAACTTTTCATTCGACGAGGTTGAATTAAATAAGAACTGTATTGCCCAACTGTTTCTTGGAGCTTGAGATGTGATCACACCATGTCAACTATCCATAGAAGTTGAGGGTCCGTTGAGGCAAAATTGTAAAGGACCTAGTAGATGTTGTGAACGATCCATGCCTGAGCATCTGTCGTTGTATTGATGGGATAAATGATGCCTGAATGCCTGTCGAGGCAAAAACTATAGAGGATATGGTAGATATTGCTGGTGATCCATGCTCGAGCATCCGTCGAGGCAAAGAGGACCGAGCAAGTATTACGAATGATCCTGTATTGTTAGTGAAAACTAACCTTCTAATAAATGCAATGTTGATTATTAATCGGCTGTGCCAACCATCTGTTGGGACTAAATATAAGAATTATCCTTACGAACCATTTGTTGAGGATAAAATGCGACATGTGTGGCAAATATCCTCGGGACTAATATATAGAAATATTTTGCCGAGCATTTTCTGAGATGAACCTTGAATATGCCTGATTGTCTTTCAGGTCAAGAATCATAGAGCCAGACAATAAATTTTGAAATTAAAGAAATATCAACATCTAAGCATCTGTCTGTTATAAATAATATTGCCCAAGCATGTGTTGGGTCCAAAGTGGTGTAAAATGCTCAACCATCCGTCCGAGCATTAACAAAATAAGTGGTGCCAGACTGGTCTTCTGGGGCGAAGTTGTACAGGTCCGAGTAGATATAGAGAGTGATCCGCGCTCGAGCATCTATCGGTGTATTAATAAGATTTACAAGAGCTTAAGATTATGGCCGAGCAGTCGTCGGAACTGAATATTGTACCTGTGGAAGTTAATAAGTTGCTCGACCATTTTTCGAGGTTAATTCAAATAGAATTTATCATGCAATATGATGTGCATCTATTCGAGCATGTGCCGAGGAAAATATTCATAGTATTAAATGAATGACATGAATGATCCCATAATTTTTGTGATAAAATCTCACGAGGATGGCCGTGCCCGAGCATCCGTCAGGGCTACGCTAAGTATGAGTAAAGATATTACACCGACTATTCATTGGTATAACCAATAATAGTTAGATGACAATATTGAAAATTAAATGACCGGATAAATGACATGAGTGGTCTTCTAAGTGCGCCCCAATATTTATGTGGACAAAATAATTGTAATAAAGTCGAATGAAAGATGCAAAATTTATCAAATATATCCAGATGTATGGCACAGGAGTTAATTTGGAATTTGTGCAAATAGATTTAAGCAAATACTTAAAATACAAGTTCGGTTTCAAAAAATTGTTTTCATAGAAAATTTGTGTTGTGGAAATCAATTGTTTTTCTCATGTGAAGTATAGAGTATAGATATCCCCCTGCTAACAAATTTATGATGATAAAAATCGTGAGCATAATTTGTGAGCAAATGAAGTATTATGAGATGGAAATGAACAATGTACAAATAAATGTGTGTATCCATCAAGTGGGGTTGTGCTAAATACAAGAATTATCCTGACCAGCTATCCACTGGGGATAAAATGTGACATGCGAGGCAAATATCTTCGGGACTAAATATATAGAAATATTTTGCCGATTATCTGCCAAGATGAATCTCAAATGTTCCTGACCGTCCTTCAGGTTACCGAATCATAGAATCCGAGCTTCAGTCAGAGTAATAATAATTTTTCCCAAGCGTTTCTTTAGGTATAAGGTGCTATAGTGTGCTTGACTATCTGTCGGAGCATTAATAAAATGAATGGTTTCTGGATAGTCCGCCGGGGAAAAGTTGTAGAATACCAAGTAGATATAGTGAGCAATTCGTTCTCGAGCATCCGTCGAAACATCGATGAGATTTCCAAGGACTTAAGATTATTACCGAGCATCCGTCGGGACTGAATCTTATACCTGTGGAAGTTAGTAAATTCCCCGACCATCTATTGAGGCTAAATCAAAATAGAAGTTATTATGAAAATGATATGTTCAATAAAGTATATAAGATATGCATCCGTTCGTCCATTTGTTGAGAAAAAAGAAAAGAAAATCATAGTCGCGTATGAATGTAATAAAGATCCAATGATTTTTATCATAAAAATCTCACTGAGATAACTGTGCCCAAGCATCCGTCGGGGCTGAGCAAAATAACCAATAATCTCGCTCTGGTGAGATTAAATTGTTGTAGAAGGGTGAAAATATTGAAAATTAAAATGTTCGAATAAATGAGATGAGTGCTATATAACTGCGCCCCACTTATTTATGTGAGCAAAATAATTTGTAATAAGGTCGCATAAAAAGTGCCAACTAAAATCGTTGTAATAAAATTGCCTGGTCCCTTAAAATAATTTAGAGAGAACAGAACAATGCATATATTATTAAAAAATATATCTTAAATGTAAGACACCGGGCTTATCATAAATTAATCCTTGTCTTAAACTTGGAATATATTTGACTACTTTTTGCAAATTATTAGAAGTCCATTAGTGAATACAAGTCTGGTTTCAAAGATTCATTCACACAAATTGTAAAGCATGAAAGTATAGGGAGGTGTACTGAAATCCTCTAAACTGTAAGTTATGTTTTAGCGAAGTTAAATGGGTGTGGGGACCTAAGCCCCAGAGGTACTGTATTTGCGTTTTGCCCACACACATTGAGGGTGCTGAGCCGAGACGGCGCTCGTCGATGCTTTCTTCTGCTCGTCGACCAGCTGGGGCGGAGCCAATAATCAGAAATTGTGATGCGAAACTCCTGGGTTTCTTTACTGGTCATCGTGGCTTAAAAGAGAACCAAAGAAGAATCTCTGTTAGTTCCCCGGTAGGTCGCCGACCATAGGGGTTGCTTGATCATGTAGGTTACTAGTAGGAGGTGAGGTCGACCACATGGAGGTGAGATCGCTTGATGCTCGGTCATAGGAGGTGAGTTCAAATATAGGGGGTGAGCTCACTTGATGCTCGAGCACAGGAGGTGAGCTCGACCGTAGGAGGTGAGCTCGCTGATGTGATCATCGCCGGAGAGTAGCCAGAGGTGAGATGGGAGAGAAAATTACATTAGGTTTTTTCTTTTTTTTTGTCGCCGACCAGCAAAATTGGTCGGAATTTGAAGAAATCCCCTCCTGGCTCCTCGCTGTATCATATTTGTCGTCACCGGCCAAGAAGGGTGGTAGGGAAGGTCGATGTCGCGTGGATGCCTCTGTATGGTGGTCGCCGACCATAGAGAGATTCCTACGACCCTATCATGGGGTCCTCGATCAATTTCCAAAATACATCACATGAGTTTTTGTTTCCAGAGTTGGCGATTTCCATAATATATATTTCGTGATTAATTGCCAAATGGGTTAAAAATGGTCAAAACCCCAAATGGGTCTCGCTACTCCCAGCATGCTGTGTGAGAGTTTTTGTATAGTGATTGCAGATTGATATGAACTATTTGCCCAGGTGGGTGGTAGCCCCACGTTATAGGTTGGGGAAAATTGTTGATCAGAAGGGATAATCAGAAAATTTACTATCTCCCACGATTTCATTCAGATCGCAGAAATTGTATGGATGGAGACCGAAATTGATGACTCATCATGTGCCCAGATTTTTGTTTATCTTTGTAAAAAATATCTTCTTGGAAGAGAATCATCAGATGTGTTCATAAATACGTGGTCAACATCTCTGAGAGAGAGAGGGCCGCTTTTAACGCTTATCTCGTGCCACAAAATATGGGACGTGGGGATCATAACATATGATGTAACCCATGAAAATAACGTGTATTCGCATAAAAACATCAAAAGAATCCATATATTTGCAGAGTTTTCATAGACATCTCCGATAGTGAATTTTATTTGAATCAAATAATGAAAATTATTTGGAATCAAAGCTGTTTATGCATATTTGCAGATGCTTAAAAATTAAATACACAAAATGCAAGAATACAAATGTGCAGAGAACTGTGAATCAATAGAACGATGTTTATATAAAATATATAATTATTCATATGGAGAGAAAAGAAAAGTAAACCTAGCTCCTGATTATCGTGCGTGTACACCATGAGGTCTCAATGTAAATCTCCATCTCGTAAACAGGAAGGAAAGACTTTTCGTGTCGATTCCCACAGACGGCGCCAATTGTAGGTGCAAAAAATCTAACCCGTCGGGGGTCATCATGATACAAGTATAAAACTAAATACGAGAGAGACAAAGATTTACGTGGTTCGACCATGAATGGCCTACGTCCATGGGGCTACTGGTGTGTTTCATTAGAATGATCAGAGAGTTTTACATGAGAGTGTTTCTCTAACTTCCAAGCCCCCTTTCACAATGGGGGGTGTACCCTTTATATAGAGTTAGGGGTTACATTAGGGTTACAAATATGGATGAGTAACAAATATGGATGAGCCCTATCTTCACGGAGTTTCATTCCAATCAGATACTTCTCCTCAGTCTTCTCATTTATTAAGGACTTTAGTCGTCCCTATATTGCTGGCACATCGCCATCTTCACCGGGGTTCTCCCCACACGTCATGCTATTCCGTAGGCATATATTTTGCCCCCACAATTGATATTTAAGATTACTCGGGTTGATTCTACTTAGATACTGAGTTAGAGATGGCCAGGAGAAAATTGAATGCAAATTTGAGATGATTATATTTCTGGTGTCAATATTCCATGTTTCTCGAATGCAATCTCAAATATCGATTTTCTTATATACTCGAGTTATGAGAAGCAATAGTACAACATCTTACAGGTGTACCCACCCCTGCCACTCCCAATTGATATTAATCCCACAATAACTCAAGAATCACGTCCATTTATTTCAGCGGCCCAAGTTGAAACACGTCCAAATCGATACTTGATGATTGCAGTCAGGGGAGCATTAAATCAATCGAACAGGGGTAAAAATTCATTGGCAGGAAACTAATGACAAATTATTAAGTCTTTTGTCTCTCTTTGGTTGAAGAGGTTCATATGACAATTATGTATCATTTTCTTGAGATGTTGGTCAAAAAGTGCCTACTTTGGATTAGTAGTGAAGTCATTTCCTTCTATGAAGGCAGAAAAAGTATCTTTAAAAGGAAGTCCTAAAATTAGGGAACATGCCTTCATCATGGGTGCATGAGAGCAAGATAGAAGTATTAAATTCTCACAGAATCTTCTCTATTGATCTGAAGCTTTACTAAGTGGAATCGACTCCACCATAATTGACTATGTAAGGCTTTCATTCTTGATATATACATTGTTTTATGTTTTTTCATTTTGATATGGGCAAAAGATTATATGGTTATTTTGAACTTCAATCCCAACTTTTGTAACATATTTTGAGTTACACTACAATGCCCCCGTATTTTATAAGACGTTTTAATTTTTACTTGCAATAAAAGTAGGTTCTTAATTTTAACATTGGGTTGAATTTTTTCTTAAGTTTGTATGATTAGTGAAAAATAATTTATTATCTAGAAATGTTTGATCCCACTGGGCCTACAGCAAAAAACATATCTGATCTGAAGTATTTCACCTCTGGATGGTGCTGCCTCAATAACGTCCCATCGGAACCCAAGAAAAGAAACCAACACATGACTTTACTTCACTGTATTCAATGTCCCAACAAGATCCAAGTCTTTCTCAAGGTGGACACGTTAAAACTCAAGACTTCTTGCAATCGCTAGAACAAGTATGGAGGAATATTGGGTAGGGAAGAGAACAAATTTGAATCAACAGCAGTTGGAAAATGTACCCCATCACCTCCTTCTTCGATGGAGCACATCCTTCCTAGTGGAATAAGGACTTACAACATCATTTTGATAGAATTATGGTGTCTATTAGATCCCAGGTGACAACAAACACTCCAACGAAGGTTCAAAAGAGCTCTAAGAAACACTCTAGCCAAGGTTCAGAAGATCTCCATGAAAATTATAATGTAGTTGTTTTCATTTTTCAAATTTCATTATTTGGTCAGGATTATTTGATTTTATCTTTTTGACTTGTCTGCTTTGCATTCTATGCATCCTTCATTCTAATGTTAATATACATTGTGCAACATTCATACAGTAAATAGAGGTTCATGGAGAGTATTGGAACGTTTGTTCAAAACAATACTAACAAGTAAGGGCAACATGATTTTCCTGTCCACATATTTGACATGGACTAGATGCATTATTCACTATTTGAGGTTGACTTTAGGATCAAGTAATAATACCTGAGCCATGGTTAAAAAGTGAATTACTAGAATTGGGACGAGGCTTATTCAGATTGCGATCGTGGTTTTACGACATGGTGCACTATTGAGAATAAACAATAATAAGGGTTGCTGGAGCAATGCGGAATGAGCTTCAAGCCTCATTTCAAATGAAAGTAAACGAGGAAAGAAATAATCCTTTGTGATGTCGGTCGTTAATGTAAGTGGTTATAATAACATCATATGCACTATTTAGACTGCTATGAATGATCTATTCTGATGTCGGTCCATTATGATATCGGTCGTTATTATTTAGTTTTCAATTAAATTATAATAACACATTATCACGGGATCGTGATATGTTATTAATTAGCATGTGTGTTATGTATTCTTGATGTTCTTTTGCAAAAAATATTGATCCATATTCTTTCTCTTTTGTACAGCTATATCATTGAACATATTGATGTTGAAGACTATTGAATCGGATATTCCAAATGTTCTCATGGTGCAAGCCCCGGTTCCATCTTTGACCAGAACCTAACCAATCAAGTATTAAATCAATGCTCCATGTTTCCTTCAATAAGAATTTCCCAAAACAAATATGTTCAATCAATACACCACCTCACCCATACATAACCATAACAAAGGGTGCGGTTAACATATACATATCGACAACGACAAATGACCCAGTTTCTATCAGTTGGGTATATTAGAAAGTGAGGGCCACTATGAAATAAAGAGTACCATTCTGATGTGTCATCTCCTGACCAACAAGATTACACGAGGAGGTTGTTAAGAGTACAAAGTGTCTTACCAAACTTTATCAAATGAGCGTAGCAGGTATGATACAGATTTGACTAATGGTGACCACTTTGCTTTCTCGACTAGAAAAGAAAGACATGTGGTGAAATGTTAGTCTCATTAGTCGGAGCTAAAGATAAGAACACCAACAAATATTCAAGAGGGAATAATATGTCGTGGGGAGATAGAGTTAGCATGCAGTAATAACGAATTAAATGCTATGCTTCAAATTTATGTATATAGTAGATATTCAATAGTATACAAGATAGTCCTGACATTCTTGAACTAATATAGAAGATGGAAAATATTGAAGTTTTTCCACAGTATTTGTACTTGGATGCTGAGAATATATAATCAAAATTTTCATTTTCATTGATTCCTTTTAAAGAGCGAAATACATGTCAATCAATTTTTTTATATCCTTTGCCTTATTTGTGGTTATTCATAAACAAATGTGTTGTTTTTCCTTAATCTAGCACTAAGTTGTCTCGAATAACTTATGTATTTGTATTATTATCATGAATTAATGAAATACACGATGTTTATACGAGGTCTGGGACATAATACTTTTATTTCGGTTGGAGTATTTTTTTTATTTCTTAAATAGGGTGAGCAGTCTTATTTATTTTTATTTTTTAAAGAAGAGGATTGGACACCACTTTAATTAATAAGAGGACAAAAAATCCTTTCTCGATAGGTTTACAATGAAAGCATCCAATACCTAAACATATGATACATAAGTCTTATAAACAAAGGATACTTTATCCAAAACTTTTAAAATGTATACACATTTGTGCTTTAAATTTTTTTGATAGTATTTAATGGTTATGATGTTGTATATGCCTAGTCCATGACATATTATTTGCATTGTTGTGAATTGTTTTTTTTATTTCTTAAATAAGGTGAATCGTTCTATAAAGAAAGGAAATTATGCTCATTTTTTATTTGTTTGTAATTATTTGCGTCATATAGTAGTTTACGGTTATCACGAGGTTCGTGGCCTAATAGTATTGTTGTTGGACTATTTTTTTTCCTAAATGAGGCGTATAGTTCTATAAACATAGTTTAAATTGTTTACGCTTATATGTTGTAAAATAACTTTTTGACTTAATTATACACGATTCAACACTATTAAATTTCCATGATTTTATACTTTTCCAAATTATATGCGTGCCTATATATATATATATATATATATATATATATATATATATATATATATATATATATACTAATTGTATGCCCGCGCGATGCATGGGAGAATTGTAATGTGCGGGACATAAGCAAATAAAAAAATAATGAAATAAGTGTAATACCTCGCAGTTTTAATGACCTTTAATATGCGATTAATTAAAAGTATAATGGGGATTAACTAGAATTAATTATGAATAATTGGAATTAATCTAGATTGAATATTACTTGAGAATAAAGTAATATGTGATTTATATTGAATATTACTTCGTGATAAAAAGTAATATATAATTATATGGTCGTGAGTGGATAATACACGAATTGTTGAAATTAAGCCGAGACACGCGTGTGAGTCATGTCGGGACTAAATTAAAATGGAAAAGAAGATAAATTATTTTTAAGTCATTCAAATGATCGTTTCGACTGCGCCGATGAGTCCGGGAGGGTCAAAATAGGCAGAAAAGTCTACTTATGGGTTTGATTTGGGTCTAGGGTCAATTGAGAACCAAAAGGACACCCCAAAGGGGTATTTTGGTCATTTTTCTTGGAAGGTGAATAGTACCTGCGAGATTTTATTTTATTATTTAAGTTTAGAGTTTGTTAAACCATGAGATCATTTAACAAAAGGCTGAGGAGAGGAAGGGAGATAATTCTCTTGGAAAAGGAAGGGTTATGAGAGCAAACCAATGGACAAACACCTTGCACACCTTGAACCACCACTGGAAAAGTGATTGGAAATGAGGAGAAAATATCCTACACACATCTTCTCCAAAGGATCATACCTACACTTTAAAGCAAGTGTAATTCTTGTTCCAATTAGTGAGTATAATATCCATGTTAAACTAGGAGTGATAAACACCCATGAAAACTATATATTAAAGATGAAGATTTGATGATTTTGATGTAATTCTTGAAATGAAAATTATTTAGGATTATTCCTTTGATGAAATTAGAATTAACACCATGAAATTTTGGGTTTAATTGATTAGGGAATTTGGGGTTTTTGTGTGTTCTTGAGAAATAATTTTATCATGTAGATTTTCTTGAATTTAAAATAAGATTCGTATGATTCATCAAATTCCATGATGATTTTGATATGATTCTATGTTTTAAATCATGTACATACTTGGGTATATCATTTGGTATGATTTATAAGGAGCTTGGGATCATTTGGTGGAGGTTTTGAGGATGAATTATGTTACAACATGTAGGTAGAAATATGTAGAAAAAGGACGCACATCATATGATAATTTTAGTACTGTTATAAGCGGGATTTGGTATTGCGCTTGAAGCATTTTGTATAAAATCACATTCTGCACAACTTTGTAGTTTTAAGTTTTTTCAAAATCGGAGCAAAAAAGCCTCAAAATTGTAAATTTATATTTCTAGGCAGATCGTAACTTTATAAAAAAAAAGGATTATTGGGAATTCAAATATAATCCGAGCTTGTTATAATGAGTCTTGGTTTTGAACCAATAAGTATGGGTTGAAGGTAGCTACTTGAATAATTAATCAAATCCTTTCAATTAACAAGATATGTTAGGAGTAATGGGAAATGTGAATAAAATGTGAATTATTAGTTTATGGGCTAAACTTGAAATAAATTACGTGTGGGATTTATATATGGGATGAGTGTATACTCATTTGTTGATATATATACATTGGTGGAGAGAATACCTATAATATAATTGACGTTTAAAAAATACCATGATACGTAAGATATTTGAGATATAAGTATACTATGTATGAGACTTGTAATATGGGATATGTTTATATATATATATATATATATATATATATATATATAGGTTAAATGTATACCTATTGTTTGATGATTTCAATGTATGACATACCTAGCATACTTGCTATCGATGGGAGGTTTGCACGTCGAGGGCAGTCATATCCTGATGAGGCTTATGGGGGATTTTTGACTTGTTGCCTCAGAACATAGGACTTAGGTTGGATTTCCATTAGTGAGAACAATGGTATCGAACAGTTATTTGGGTGCATAGGTATGTGCGTAGCCCAAAGGCTTAGGACTATGTTCGTCTCCCCTACTTGTGTTTTTATATTATTGGTTCGAGGGATATACCGAACCAACAGTCCGTTATATAGTGACGAGATGTACTGGGACTAGATAGCAGAGTAGTGCATGCATCACAGCTATGTCTCGGGGTGCAGTATTGTATATATATATATACTTGTGATGTTATCTAGTGTGTGAATTGAGTAGACATGAAAGATAGTAAAATCTGAAATTAATTAAGGATGAGAACACTTAATTATACTGAGAATTGAATTAATATATTTATTTATTACATGTATTGTGAAGGAAATACATGGGGAAAGATAAGGGTTATTATCAGTTGATACTATGAGATAATCTAGTGAAAAAGGGATTAGTAACTAAAATAATTTGGGTATACGTTAGGCGTGCACATTAGTTGAGAGGTGAGAATCTCAAGTGAGAGTTCAACAATCTAACATTTATATAATAATTGTTAATTGTAGCATTGATTCACTTGTTCTTTTTAAAATGTTTTTACAATTGGTCTTTGACTCGTTTTCTCTTGCATATTCTCTTCTCTCTCTTTTTTATGTATATATGTATATATATATATATATAGGGACACCCAACATAGAGTATTGGATATTTATTCGCTATGGAAACTATGAAGTTATGGACCTTACATGAGACGCATCATTCTATTGATTCATGTACTCTATAGTCATTTCTCTTTATGGCATATTGCTAAAGGATTTGCGTCATTTCAATTCTACCTCAGTCACTGGTCTTATTTCTTTTGGTTTTGGATACATTTGGTTTATTTGGTTTATTGTATTAAGAGTTTTTAAATTGGGGAGTTTATTCTAGTTATACTAAATAAGTTGTGATGATTACTATTTATTATTCATTGTGGTGGATTGAATTATATGTTAAATTGTTGGTATTGTTAAAAAGAAATTTTATTTAAAATTAAAAATTAAAGTTTAAACACTAGCTTAATTGATTACTAGGTGGTTAATAAAAAAAGAAAATGACTTTTCCGACAGTGATGAATAACTCGATTTAATTGGGTAAAGGATTGGTCACTCGGTATTTAATTAGGCCGGTTGTTACAATAAACTTCAATGAAAATCTAAAATATAGCATGCCTATAATATCTTTGCGACATTTTATGTCAAAATTACTTAAAGCTACCTCTTTTGAAAGCACTTGAATATACAATTTGCAAGTAAACTACCAAAGTAGAAAAAATAAATTAATATCTAAAGCGTATATATTTTGGTAGATGAAAAAAAATATTGATGTCAATTATAAATAAATGTAAATATTTGAATAATTTTAAAAATATGTTAAGATATTATTAAATGAACACATAATATAAATTTGAGATGATAATGAAATTTGCAATATATATGAACCAAAGATTGATATATTAAAAAAAAAACGTGAATATTAAGACTTTAAAATTATAGAACAATTTTTTAGCACCAACTTATCATTCACCATGCCATAGAGTTCATTAGATAAACTTTGAAGCTTTCTACGGCAGATCATGAACATTAGTAAAACCAACATTCAAGTAATCAACTTACAAACAAAGATTAAAAATAAATTGCAACAAAAATCGAGGACCATATAAGTTATACACGCACTAATACATGATGAAATATATCATCCCCAAAACTAATTTCAAGATACATGAAAACAAACCACTCGGGCCTACAAAAAAGATGGCAACATGCTGCCAAAAACTACGGCACGTAGGACCAGGACCCTAACCACTAATCCAACCCAAAAATAAACCTCACCTCATAAATCCCAAACAAACCTAGAGATTTCTCGAACATTAGAGAACCTTAACCATGTGTAAGCACCGAAACGACAACCAATCACAAAATATCACTAACAGATGACCACAATAAACGAAACGTTGTCAATAACTACATCATTTATCCAGAAAGAAAAAAGAGAAATAAACCAAGCTTACCAAACTATGCAACCCAACAAACTCCATTGAAGAAGATTCACCAAACACAATCTCCTTAAAGAGCAAACACATCTGGACCAAAATATAGCTGGACCAACCATCTATGAAAACTCAGAACCTCAACAAGCCAAGAAACAGAGAACAACCAAACCCCAAACCTCAAACCAGGACAAAAAAAATATTATAGATGAATTATGCGCGTGGAAGAGAATCTCGGACTGAGGAATAGGGCCAAATATTGTGAGTTCCATAAAGATCATGGCCATACGACCAAAAATTGCATAGCCCTTCAGAACGAGATTGAAACGCTCATCCGAAGAGGAAAGTTGTCAAAGTATGTAGATCGCAGAGGTGAAAGGAACAATGATGATAGAACTAGAGATCGTTCCAGATCTCCTCGTCGGACGGAGAGAAAAAGAAAAGAGATCATGAAGATGATCCAGATGAAGACCCCAATCTTCCAAAGAAGCCAAGACAGCCTGAACGAGAGGTATTTTCCATACGTTTTGCGTCATTTGATTGTAATGTTATTACAAGAGGAGATACTGGAGGGGGAGACCTTACTGCAGAAAGAAAGGCCTATCTCGGAGAGGCTCAAGCCTGCTCATATATTCAACGAATAAATCTTGCCGAGGATGATCGTCCGAGGAAGGTAAACAAAGAGAAGCTGGTCATTGGCTTTTCAAAAAATGATTTGGCAGGTGTTCTTTATCCTCACGATGATCCTCTGGTGATAAAAATGAGGATGAAGGAAGTAGTGATTTCAAGGGTGTTGGTAGATAATGGAAGTTCGGCAGACATCATGTACTATTCATGCTTTGATAGCTTAAATCTGAAATTATCTCAGTTGGAACCGTATCACAGACCCCTCCTAGGTTTTGCTAGTGAGAAAGTTTTTCCACTTGGGACGATCAAGTTGGATATATTCATTGGAACCTGGCCTGCTTGTCAAACAGAAAGAATACGCTTCTTTGTGATGGATAAGAATGTGCAGTCAGCCTACAACATCATCATGGGAAGAGTTGGTTTGAAGAAGTTCGAAGCAGTTCCATCTACAGTGCATCAATGCTTAAAATTCCCAACAAACTTCGGAGTAGGAGTTGTGAAAGGTGATCAAAAAATAGCTTGGGAATGCTATTATTCATCTGCCGAGCAAGAAGAGCTTGAGGAATCAAGGAAAAAGACTATCACCTACCAGGTGGAGGAAGGTACAGAAATTGAAACTCTTGATCCCAGGGATGAATCCCAACTTGTAAAAGGACAGGTGGTAGAATCTACAGAAAATGTTATTCTGGACGAGGAGCACCCTGAACGAGTAACCCAGATAGGTTCGCCGTTGGATGCTTCAATAAAACAAGAGTTGATAATGTTCTTAAGAAACAGGAAGAAAACTTTCGCATGGAGTCATGAGGACATGCCAGGAATAGATCCAAACTTCTTTTGTCACAAACTCAATGTGAATAAGGAGATCAAGCCTGTAAAGCAGAGAAGAAGGGTATTTAGCACTGAGAAGAATCAAGCCATACAAGAGGAGGCCGAGAAGCTCCAGAAAGCCCAATTCATTGAAGATGTGAAATATCCAGACTGGCTGGAAAATGTGGTGATGGTAAAGAAGAAGAACAATAAATGGAGAATGTGTGTTGATTTCACTGATCTCAACAAGGCATGCCCAAAAGATCATTTTCCATTGCCCAGAATTGATCAACTAGTGGATGCTACCTCGGGACATGAGTTGCTCAGCTTCATGGATGCGTATTCTGGTTACAACCAGATCAAAATGAAACCTGAAGACAGGGAAAGTACTTCTTTTATTACCCCTAGAGGAACTTATTGCTAGAATAATATGCCTTTTGGTTTGAAAAATGCAGGAGCGACATACCAGCGGCTGATGAACAAGGTTTTCACCGAGCAAATCAGTTGCAACATGGAAGTCTATGTCGATGATATGCTGACAAAAAGCAAGAAAGCTGCAGATCATCTAGTTGACTTAGCTCAAACATTTGATCAACTGGATAAATACCAGATGAAGCTCAACCCGACGAAGTGCACATTTGGAGTACGAAAAGGAATGTTTCTCGGATGCATTATCAACCAGCGAGGCAATGAAGCAAATCCAGATAAGATCAAAGCTCTTTTAGGGTTGCGATCTCCAATAACAAAGAAAGAAGTGCAGAGTCTTACAGGACGAGTTGCAGCGCTCAACAGATTTGTGTCCCGAGCAACTGACAAATGCCTCCCATTCTTCAAAACACTTCAAAAAACTTTTGAGTGGACTGATGAATGTGAGAAGGCCCTTTAATATTTGAATAAGTATTTGGGAGCACCTCCATTGTTGTCCCGGCCAATAACAGGAGAGAAGTTGTATTTGTATCTGGCAGTATCAGAGAATGCAGTCAGTTCAGCATTGATTAGATTGGAGAATGGAGTCTAAAAACAAATCTATTACAAAAGTAAGGCTTTTTGAGGTGCAGAAATTAGGTACCCAAAATTGGAAAAATTGGCATTGGCATTAATTGAAGCAAGTAGAAGAATGAGGCCATATTTCCAGGCCCATACCATCATCGTTTATACCGACATGCCACTGAGGCAAGCCCTTCATAAGCCAGAAAAGTCAGGGAGATTGATGTACTGGGCAATAGAGCTCGGTGAATATGATATTGTGTATGAGCCCAGATCATCATTGAAAGGGCAAGCTGTAGCAGATTTTATAGCAGAGTTTACATATCCTGATACCCCCGAGGAACAAAAACTGCTCGCTGACCAACCTGTGGATGTTACAGGATCAACAGACATAAGTCCAGACCAGCTCCGGTTGGTAAAAGGACTTATGGATGTAGAAAGATCAGCAACTTCAAACTCAGACCAGCTCCGGTTGGTAAAAGAACGAGAAGAGATGGTCAACGAGGAGCGAAAAGCGTCAGGGAAGGATGAAAAGAAGCAACAAATATTACGCCGAGGAACTCTATCAGATAAGAAATTTGAAGACGGGTTGCCCATATAGAGATTATATGTAGATGGCTCATCCTGCACAGCAGGTTGTGGGGCAGGAATTGTTTTGAACACCCCAGACGAGATTGACATAGAATATGCTTTGCGATTCCAATTCAAAGCCTCTAATAATGAGGCTGAGTATGAGGCCATGATAGCAGGTCTTAATTTATCAAAGATTATGGAAGCACAACAGGTGATGGTATTCAGTGATTCTCAATTGATTGTGAATCAGATGATGGGAACGTATGCAGTTAAAGGAGAATTAATGGTCAAATATCATGCCAAGGTAATGGAGTTGTTGGCAGAATTTGATGCGATTCAGTTGATCAGAATACCTAGAATAGAAAATGCAAAAGCAGACGCACTGGCCCGGCTAGCATCAGCCACACGTACCGAGCTACGAAGAACAATACCGATTGAAGTACTGGAAAGTCGGAGCATAGAGGAAGACTTGACGATGAACGTTATTACCCTTGATTTAGGACCATCTTGGATGGATCCCATCAGGGTATAGATTGAAGAGGGAGAATTGCCAGAGGATAAGCTCGCTGCCAAAAAATTGAAGTATAAAGCTGCTCGGTATGTAGTAACTAATGGTATATTATATAGACGAGGAATTATGGCAGGTTTGTAGAGATGTGTACATCCCTCCGAAGTGAAAGAATTGATTGAAGAGATCCATGAAGGGTCTTGTGGAGCTCATGTAGCAGGTCGAACGCTTTTAAAAAGGGTAATGACTCAAGGATATTATTGGCCGACGATGAGGGCTGATTGTATAACCTATGCTAAGAAATGTGACAAGTGCCAACGTTTTTCCTCTATCCGACGAACTCCACAAGCATTGTTGACACCAATAACTTCCCCTTGGCCATTTTCCATATGGGGAATTGATTTGGTTGGACCATTGCCGACCACCCGAGGAAGATTCAAGTACCTTGTTGTCGCAGTAGACTATTTTACTAAGTGTGTAGAAGCTGAACCACTTATTGATGTGACGTACGAGAAGGTATACCAGTTCGTTTGGAAGAATATCATCTGTCGATATGGTCTCCCTCATGCCTTCATCACAGACCATGGAACCCAATTTGATAACGAGGAATTTGCTGCCTATTGTCATCAGTCGAACATTTTGAAGGTTCATTAAGCACCAGGCCATCCTCAAAGCAATGGACAGACTGAAGTGACGAATAGAACACTGCTAAATGGTTTGAAGAAAAGGTTAAGTGAAGCTAAAGCTAACTGGATTAACGAGCTACAATCAGTATTGTGGGCTTACCGAACAACTCCCCGAGCAACAACTGGAGAATCACCATATATGCTGGCATTTGGAAGTGAGGCTGTAATACTTTCCGAGTTAGGTCTCCCAACGCACAGAGTGCTGAATTTCAATTCCCCAGTCAGCGACTTGATGAGAAGACTGGATTTGGATATGCTCGAGGAAGTAAGAGAAGAGGCAGCCATTAGGAATGCTGCTTAACAAAAACTCACAGCTCTGTTCTACAATAAAAGGGTGAGGAAATGTGACTTAAAAGAGGGAGATTATGTGCTAAAGAAGGTAATTCATAAACACAATAAATTGGATGCAAACTGGCATGGGCCTTACCGAGTTACAGAAGTTGTTCGACCAGGAACTTACCGAATAGCAACTCTAGAAGGAGAAGAATTCAAGAATGCTTGGAATGCTGAACACCTTCGCAAGTATTATCAATGATGTAAAATGTACAACGGTTCCATCAATATGAATAAAACAATGATGTTTTCACCATTTTCCTCTCCTTTGTTTGAAAGTTTTTCGGGGAATACTAGTGTTGTACACTACGCTGCGCTGCTCGACAGCAAAAAGAAGACGATAGTTCAGACCCACGACCAACTAAGGTTGGTAAAAGGGCGAGAACCAAAAAAAAAATATACTCCTTTGGTTAGGAGGCGTACACTAGCATGACCAACTAAGGTTGGTAAGCTAACTAGTGGACAGATAGTTCGAAAGAACCAAAAAATTTACTCCTTTGGTTAGGAGGCGTACACTAGCGTGACCAACTAAGGTTGGTAAGATAACTAGTGGACAGATAGTTCGAAAGAACCAAAAAATATACTCCTTTGGTTAGGAGGCGTACACTAGCGTGACCAACTAAGGTTGGTAAGATAACTAGTGGACAGATAGTTCGAAAGAACCAAAAAAATATACTCCTTTAGTTAGGAGGTATACACTAGCGTGACCAACTAAGATTGGTAAGATAACTAGTGGAGATAATTCAATAATCTACTACGGTTGAGGGAAGAACAATATCATTTGATTTGAAAATAGGCCAACAAGTTGGTCGGAAGGTAAAATCAATCCAGAAAATACAAAGAATTCCAAACTAAACCAAGTATAGTTGGTTGGTGATCAACTACACTTGGTCGACAAGGATAAATTATCGACCGTGGTTGGTCAGACAAAATTTATGAAAAAGTTTACCAAGTATAGTTGATCGGGGATAAAAACCCATCAACTGTAGTTAGTCGACAAACACAATTTAACAACCTTGGTTGGTTGGAAACAGTTTCAACATTTTATACTCATTACTTTATTATTAAGTGATTGAGCAACATTGATACTTATAATTTTGATTGCTAAGTTGGTTGATGAACATCACCATATTGTTATCTTTTTAACAGATACGTGTACACAAATGTAAAAATGTTTGATAAACACAAGACAATTGCAATACAAATTTGCAAACAGAAAATGAAATTCTTTCATTAAGATCAAAATATATTACATGATATACATATGTGCTAATTAGTACGTTGAAAAACCTATTCTATTGGTTTCTTTCCTTTAGCTTTTGAAACAGGTTCCTCGCCGGCAGGAGGATCTTCTAAGCAAAGAGGAGAATTGATGAAATTAATATCTCTGAGCATTCTGACATTCATCACAGAAGGTGTATCCAAGAGATTCTCGGGACGAGATAATTCAGTCTGAGAATGAAGACTATAGTCGCCGAGATATTTTGAAATTAAACTCCGAGGAATGGAACGAGATGGGATCCATTCCATGTCCAATTTGAGAGGTGGCACAGACAAGTCTAGTAACCTTGAAGCATGATAATCCCATAAAAAATTCCCTTGCTCCAATTTCAGTACACCTAGGGCGTTCAACCACCCCTGCTTATAACCTTCATTATTGGCATGTTCAATACGAGCATCTAAATGAACAAGGGCTTCATTGTATCCTGCCATCCAAAATTCCCTGGGCTGTTTATGGAATTGGAAGATTAATCTATCCAATTGTTCGTGAAGGTTCCTGGCAAAAACATCTTTATCATTCAAAGCAGACTTCGTTGTAGTAAGTTGATCTTCCAAGGATAGATTTCTCTTGGACAATTCAGATAAAGCCCGATCTTTGGCGTTTAATTGGAATGCTTGAGTTTCCAAAGTAGACTGAGTGCGAGCCTCTTCAACATTACGACTAAGAACTCTTGATCGACTCCGAGCAGCGACTGGAGAACTTTGCTCTTCGGCAACATTTTGAACATCTCTTCCTCGCCCATGAGAACCTCTTCCTCATCCCCGAGCAGTCACAGGAATAACAGATCTTCTCAGAACGTACAACTCTTGCCTTAATTTGGCATTTTCAACTTCTAAGAACGAGAAACCTTCATCGGTAACTTGTACTAAAGCAGTGGAAGATGACGCTGCAGATTCATACTGTGCCATCTTTTTCTGCAAATTATTATTCTCTTGTTCCAGCAATTCAGCAATCTGCCTGCAAGCCTCAAATTATTATTCTCTTGTTCCAGCAAGGATCTTTTTATGGCCTATTTCAGAAGAAAGCTGTTGATATCTATTTTCATATTCCTTGTGCAACAAAGCCATTGATTCATTGTGCTGACCTTGGAGATCTTCTAAGGAATAATGAAGTTCCTCAATCAAGTCATAGTAGGACACATTGTTGGCCACAGCTCCGTCAAGTAAATCCTTCAAGTACCGATAAGCCTCAATTGCTTGTTCTGAGGCATCATGGCCAAGGATGTCAGCAATTTCTGATGTACTGAGGTCTGTATGACCAGCCTTATAATATTCGTGACATTGTTGCATCAGCTTTGTATCATGTGCGGATATCATTTCCATTCTAGCCACAAACTAAGGATGAGAAAAAGACAACAATCAACAAAAACAAATCATCAACAACAGAGATGTACAAAGATGTATTTTATTAGATCACAAAAGTATTACATTGTTGGATTACAAATAATGAAAGACAGAAATGATACCGAACAACTTCACACCTTTTCCTTGTCTCCCAAGACTTTCTCGGGAGGCTGGGATGAGGAGCTTGGTTGCTCGGTGGTAACAGCAGCCTGATCAGTAGGAGTCAAAATTTTCTCAGGAGGAGGAGGCATGGAAGAAATGTCCTCGTTGGCAGAAGGAAGAGAGACAAGGACTTGATCACCTATGGCCATGGAAGATTCATCAGAGATAGGCTCATCTTCTTCTTCTTACATAATTGGTGGAGGAGGACCAGGCAGGTGTATCTGGAATAACCCAGAATCTTCTTTGATCTTCAATTCCTACAGGGAAGCTACCCAGCCATCTCGGAAGTATTTCAACTTCCCAAATTCAACTTGGGATGTCATCGCAGCAATCCCCTTGTCCCATCCTTTATCCCAGCCAGCGCTGAAGGATTTTTTAACTGCGAGCTTTCTTTTCAATCTCTCTGAAGAGAGTTTCACATCCAATTCTTCCTTCTGACCCTTGATATCTTGCAGGGAGGACAATTCTTCCTCTGCCTTTTTCATCTTATCTTCAAGCTCTCCAAAGTTCTTGAGCTTGTCATCATATTTCTGATGCTCGACCTCTAAACTTTTCACCTTATCCTCCAAACTCTTGGAGGTCTCAGCCAACTTCACCTTCTCGACCTCAACTACGGACAACTTTTTCTCCCATTCAGATTTGTCCTCGTTATACTGCTGATGAGAATCCTTCAAAGATTGGGTTAAACCCAGCAGAGCATCCTCTACACCTGACGAGGAGCTGGAAGCTTTAATAGCTTCGTCTTTCTTCACAATGTTATTAAAACAATTCACCAGCTGAACAAAGGAAAAAGTGACAGGTCAGTGCAAAAATACAAGTATTCAAAGACAGAAAGGAAATTCAGAGTGTGAGAAATTTACCGAAGCAAGATGACGAGTAGCTAGGGATGTCAGCATATCCCTAGAAATTTTTTCATCAATTCCTTGGACCTCGGGTATGATCCAAGTTTTTACCAAGCTCATTGCAGAGCTCGGAGGAATGATGGTTGGAACACCAACACCACCAGCTGGTAGAGAGGATGCAGTTTCAGCCAAATTGACTGAGGATGATTTCCTCAATCTCCTCAAAGGGACTTCAGCAGCTTCAACCAAGGAAGAACTCTTGGTCGGAGAGATAGCAATTATTTCCACAGGAGCAACCTTCTTGCTCGGAGCCACTGGGGGCTTCTCGGTAGCTTTGGAAGGTGCATCATCCACCTTCTTAGTCCCCTCTGGGACATCAGTTTTGCTTTTCTTGGCCCCAGCAGCAGAAGTAATGTCATCAAATAGAGCAGGATGAGCTCTTTTGTTGCTCATTCTCTGACTTAAAGGAAGATGAGAATCTAAAGAAGAATCCTCTAGAGTTGAAGTTGGCTCAACAGGGCGAGCAGTATAAGAGGTTGTATAACTCTTATACTGTAGCAAATATGATGCAGACCTGATGTGCTCGTCTGCAACGTTCTTATGCAAACCCCGGATAAGTTTCAGATGCTTAATATTAACCTCTGATTCTTTTGGAGTTTTTCTTTTACTATCAACTGCAAACAAACACATAATGAGATATGAGTCATACATTTTGTCAAACATGATAAAAGCATAATTTCATAAGTAAAAGAAATAAAATGAAAAATAAACCTATCCCATTGCCATATGGGGGGCATCTGGGACCGCTGTATACTCCATCTCCAACTAAAGGGGCATATTGCCAATTTTTAATAACCACCCCATGTTCAAAATAATCTCTATTTGAATCAGGGAGGTTAACTACAAGAGCCCTATTCAGAAACCTAGTTTTTAAGTAATAAATATTATCTAGAATGGCCCATTTATAGCAGTACATAATTTCAGGGATCCCTATACGAGTCCCATGAGTTAGATTTAATTTATACACCCCATTAATTATTATCCATGAATTGGGGGCTATTTTTGCAGGGACAAGATCGAAATATTGACAAAACTCAAGACACGATGGTTTTGGTGGAAAGGAAAAACCACATTCAGCAATAAAAAGATTGGGGAACCAATGTCCCTCAGCCAAACGAAAGTAATTTTGAGGTTCAGAAAGCTCCTCCAAAATTACCCAAGATGGGATGGAAAAGTCAGAATGGAATTTTTCGAGAGATTCAATAATGTAAACCATGATGAATGAAAGAAGAAGGAAGAAAATCTTACAGGAAGGAAGGAGATCTGCTGACAACTAGCGAAGGAAAAGATGAACGCACAAGAGAGCAAGAGAGAATAGAAAGCTCGAATGCAGAAGATTGGAAAAAGAAGAAGACGGTATGGTTACCTAAGAAGTTTAAATACTTTGCCTTGGGAAGCGGCGAAAGAAATGATTACATATAAGAAACTATTAAACTTCCGGTGGCTAAAAGGACAAAAAGGGCACAAAGATCGAAGCACACTTAAAAATTCGAAAAAAGGAGGATTCTGTGAATTTGGAAATAAATTCAAATGCGATGATCCTAAAACCTAGGAAGATCATTCAATATTTCCATATACCGAGAAAGAATGTTGCATACTCCTCAAAGTTCGAAATATGAAACATTGGGGGCTTCTGTTGATACAAAAATTAATACACTGATGTGGACGAATCATACGAAGACACTTGTCAATCTACGTGGCACAATAACAACGAGGAAGTTCATTTCCCCGACCAACTTGTAGTCTCTCCGAGAAACGAGGATACACCGAGGAACGTCAACACTCCGAGGTACTATAACTCTCCGAGGAACTCCTGAGCAACGAGCAACTAAGGCGGTTCGAGCTGCATCTCGGCCGTATCATTAATTGCCAGATAATCAACAGTTCAACTATTCATTGAATGTTCATCATCTTGATGCACGCACTGCATTAAATGTATTACCCTTTCATATGTAGATCATTTCATGTATCAACCCTTTCATGTACAACCTAAGGGCTATAAATACCTTGTATCACCCTCATTCAAAGGGACGGGAATTTCTTGAGAGAACTTGTAATCGAGAATTCCCAAACACTCAGCAATAACATAACAGTGGACGTAGGCCATTTACATAAGGCTGAACCACTTTAAAAATATTATGTCTTATTTATTTATCTGTGATTAAATTATTAGAGTAATCTAGTTTTTTACATCAACAGATTGGCGTCGTCTGTGGGAAACGACTGTTGCTATCGTTTTTCACCAAAAATCAATTATCATCAATGGCAGATAATCCAGAATCCAGTAATCGAAATACTGGAAATCCTCCAAATCCATCTGCACCTCCAGATCTGGCTGGAATTATGACGAATCTGGCTGAAGGACAAACCGCCATGCAAGAAACAATCAGGCAACTCATTCAAACTCTTCACGACGGTGCACCTACCCATTCATGTACAGCCTAAGGGCTATAAATACCTTGTATCACCCTCATTCAAAGGGACGGGAATTTCTTGAGAGAACTTGTAATCGAGAATTCCCAAACACTCAGCAATAACATAACAGTGGACGTAGGCCATTTACGTAAGGCTGAACCACTTTAAAAATATTTTGTCTTATTTATTTATCTGTGATTAAATTACTTGAGTAATCTAGTTTTTTACATCAACAGATTTGCGCCATCTGTGGGAAACGACTGTTGCTATCGTTTTTCACCAAAAATCATTTATCATCAATGGCAGATAATCCAGAATCCAGTAATCGAAATGCTGGAAATACTGGAAATCCTCCAAATCCATCTGCACCTCCAGATCTGGCTGGAATTATGACGAATCTGGCTGAAGGACAAACCGCCATGCAAGAAACAATGAGGCAACTCATTCAAACTCTTCACGGCGGTGCACCTACCCATTCAAGCCAAAGTTATGATGAATCTAGCTGAAGGACAAACCGCCATGTAAGGAACAATGAGGCAACTCATTCAAACTCTTCACGGCGGTGCACCTACTCATTACTTTATTATTAAGTGATCGACCAACGTTACTAATACTTGTAACTTTTTTATTACTAAGTTGGTCGATGAACATCACAATATTGTTATCTTTTTAATAGATACATATGCATAAATGTAAAGTGTTTGATATTTACAAGACAATAGCAATTAAGATTGCGAACAAAAATGAAAGTCTTTCATTAAAACAAAAAACAAAATACATTGAGAATGAAAATGTATACTAACTATTACATTGAGATTCCTACTCTATTAGTATCTTTCCCTCTGCTTTTGAAATAGGTTCCTTGCCCGCAGGAGGATCATCCAAAGCATAAGGGGAGTTCATGAAGTTAAGATCTTTCAGCATTCTGATGTTCATCACAGATGGTCTGTCCGAGCAGCTCTTGCTCGTCCCCGAGAACCTCTTGCTCATCCCCGAGCAGAGGTAGAAGTCAAAATCAGCATCTACAGCACTGAGATTTTTACTACTACTGTCTTGACCAATAATGAAGAAGAAGTTGTATGAAAATGTTTCGAAGTCCACCACTAGCTTGGTACTAATCAGATTGAAGAGTTGGTTCAAAAGCTAATATGTTACTCGACAAAGTATTCAGAGGAGCATAAATCAGAAAAATCAAGCACGTGAAGTTAGCACTCAGTTGCTCGACACAGGAAGCAGTTGGTCGGCTGGCAAACCAATCAACATACTTGAAGATTATGACAAGCTACAAGTTTCATACTATGGCATGGCTGCATCCAAATTCCCAGGGGTGATACATAGCACACGGAGTTCCTCAAAAGAAAGATTAGCAACCATCGATCCGCCTGCATCATATGTCGTCCAGGAGATAATGCACTTTATGTTGAACAAATCAAGAAGGTAGATCAAAAATTTCAAGAGCACCGAGCAACACTGCAGAATAAATACTTATCCTTTCAAGTAAACCATCAAGCATGGAGCATTGGGGGCTTCTGTTAACACAAAAATTCTCCATCTACGAGGACCAATCAGAAAAGGACACGTGTCATCCTACGTGTCAATATTCGACACCCGAGGAGAGTTGGTCGGCACCCGAGGAGAGTTGGTCGGCACCCGAGGAGAGTTGGTCGACACCCGAGGAGTGTTGGTCGGCATACCAACCAGGAATATCAAAGGATAACTACGCATTTAATGATCATTAATGTACATTTATATTGTAAATGACAACGCATAGCATACCAAGCAATTAGATTCGTTGAATGTAGACATAATGTATAAATGTCTACATACAATGAATCTCTTTATCTCCCATCACTATACATACATGTATTCCCTTAGCCAAAAAGAGATCCAAGAACCGAGAGACACCATACACAAGATCCATACCTTTTTCTCTCTCTACACCACATTGTGCTATTGTAAACCCCTAGGAATAAAATAACAGTGGACGTAGGCTTTTCCTTATAGCCGAACCACTTTAAAAATCTTTGCCTCTCATGTGCTTGATTGGATTGATTTTATCTATTTATCTGTTATCATAAAAATGGGATTCGGTCCAGTTTTTTGCATCAACAGTTATAGTAAATAAAATACGGTGAATTATTGTGAGTCATGGTTAGTGATAACGACATGAATTTTGACGGTACCTCAACTGTGGCTTGTGAGTAAAGTATTTTATGGTTGAGATAGAAAATTTATGTAGAGTGACTCAGATGGAAATTTCAAGTTCATGGTTAATTATGAATGGATAGAAAAAGGCTAAATTGAGTACCCAGGGATAGTAATTGGGATCCGGGGGCTTTTTAGACTGGACTAGGCTCACACGGAGATGTTTGGATCATTTGGGCTTGGCCCATTAGTGTAATTTTAGGATTTTATTATTTAATCTATGGTTAAGGTTTTGAGGCGGCCTAAACACAATTCTAAACCCTAACTAAATGAAGGAATATGGGAAAGTGAATAAGGAAGAAGACAAGAAAGTTTGGAGAGCCAATTCGAGGATCAATTCACCTTATCCAAGGGAATTTCATACCCTACGAATCATACGAGGAAAGTGCTTCTCTTGCTATGACTTTTATGTGTAGAATTTTTGTTCATATCATAGCTGGTGTAGAAAACTATTTTTGGGACGAGTTTTCTCATATAAAAAAGGGGATTGTGGGGTTGAAATATCTCCGTTAATAATCAATCGATTTAAATGTTGAATTATCAAACTTATATGTCTTATAACACCTAGGTATGTTAAATTTGATGAGATGTAGAGAGTGATTGAATCAAAATTCAGAATTGTGGCTTTATCTTAGGATTTTGGTTCAAATATTTTAGTCTAGCCTCAGATGTTAGGATGATTAGAAGTGTTAGAATCATCATATTTATCTCCAATTATATTATATGTGTTTTGGTGAAGGTTGGGTAAGGTTTGGAAGAGTTTTGGATATTTTTTGGGAAGAACATAGGTTAGAGTTCGCTGAAATCAATGTTGCATCATGTTGACCATCAAGGCAAACCGGTTCACCCCCCCCCCCCAATCCAAACTGATTTGATTTACCTGCTTATCCAAAATATAAAATTATAGATCTTTTCGTTACGATTGTGTGGGTGTCGATCTCACATTATTTATTTGAGTTTATTATGAATTTTCTACGGAATGGTGTTCGAGATTGAAATCTTTAATCATAATTTAAATCAGGGTATAAATTATTTATGAACAGAAGGAGGACTATGGAAATTTCAATAGAACTATATTTGAGGTGTAGTCTTAGTTAAATGATGGTAAAATTATATTAGGGCCTACAAGATTTAAACGACCGTGTTAAGAATCTGGAATTTAAAATGGGTTACAGGAAACGTAGATAATAACCAAGATTTTATACCAGTAGGTTAGGGATGTATTAACTACTAAAAAAAAATTAAGGGATAACTAGGACCCTTTGGGTACTGAGTGATACTCAGGAAAATAATAAAAGAATATTAAGTGTGAAACGTTAGTACATTTGGTATTCGAGAGATATAATACACACTGGATATACTTACAGGCTGTGTGTACACCTATACTGTATATATTTATAGGTTGTGTGCACCTATGTTGCACGTACTTATTGTCTGTTTGTATATCTATGCTAGACGTACTTATAGGTTGTGTGTATACCTATACTGGTTATATTCATAGGTTGTGTGTAAACCAATATTGCACATACTTATAGGTTGGGTGTACCTATGTTGAATATATTTATAGTTTATGTGTATACCTATTATACATGTGTAAGAATACCTATGTTGACTGCTATTACGGCAGGTCATATGTAGTGGGTAATCCAACCTTGGCAATACCAAAGATGTTTGGATGTATGGATCAGGATATAGAACTTAGGGATGATCACTATCTGAGTGTACGATAGTGTGGCCTATCATTTGGATACGTTAGGTTTATGCATAACCCAAAGGCTTAGGACTATTTTCACCTCCAACATGTGTTGATTTGATTTATGGTTTGAGGTGCCAATCCGAAACGGTAGTCCTTGATTTAGAATTAGAGGTACGTGGACATAATAGCAGAGTATGCATGCATTCACGGTTCACAATCCGAGGATGCTATGATTGAATATATTAATAGTGTGATATATATATATACAGACATGTGTGATTTGTGTTACTCATGTGTGGTAGTAGAAGATATATATATATATATATATATATATATATATATATATATATATATATCTAAAGAAACAAAAGTAAGAGAAATTGAATTAATTATTCAAATATAATATTTAGTAAATATTGATTATGATTGGATGCCAGCGTATCGTATGGACGGTATAGTTGAGATTATCTTATTATAAGTTAATTAGATGCCTTGGGACAATTTAGGTTTGGTAGCATAACTAGGAGGGTTAAATATGAGATGTTAGGTGTGCACAATAGTTAAGAGGTGAGGGGTAATCTCACGAGAGTACGACACCATCTTAAATAGGGAAAGTTTAATGCACATTTATTTACTACATTTTAATCACTTGAAAATATTTTCAAAATCTTTTGGGATCTTGCCCGTGTCAAAAATATATTTAAAAAACATATTGGTGTCCAATCACAGGGACACCATGCATGATCATTCGTTATAGAGATGCGCAGTTGCAGCGGATGTGGAGGCTTTCAGAGACCAGTGTTAGCCGCTTCATTTATTGTTTCTTAGACTAGGCTTCATCTCAATTATAAGATGGGTATGTTTCCCGTTATTCAGGCATTAGTGATGTTCAGATTATTTATTACATTTTTGATATTGGTACTGGAATTATGGTGACCGTTCCTTTATTCGGTACCCAGTTATTATTATGCATTTAGATTTTTATTGGACGGGATTTATCATTTAGTTTTATTTCATATTATTTATGTATGGATGGTTTTTTATTTATTTCATGTATTAAAAGATTAAATATTTAGCACTATCTTATTTAATTAATAGGTGGTTAGTAAAAAAAAAATATTTTCCATAGTGATGCTAAGAATGAACCAAATGAGATTTTTATTTTATTTTAGTAATGTACTGATCACCCGTGATTAAAATAGGAGGAGTGTCAGAGATGGTATCAGAGCAATAGGTTCTAGTATCCTTAGTATCTGAGCAGACTTACTACTTTTTCAGCGTGACTTTTCTTTGATATAGAACCCTATGCATATGATTGTTGACTCATAATGCAACATTTGTTCTCCTACTACTGAGTATAAGTAATGCGAATCATATACGAATTTGATTGGGCTTCAAGTACCAAACCACATAGGATGACCTATGAGGGCCATTAGGATAACTACAGGAGGAAAGGTTCAGCCGAAGCCATATATAGATATGGTGATCATGGCGGGAGTCACCATGATTATGGCTCATGCAGTAGATTCCCCAATCACCATCATAGCTGAAGGTGGCACAAATTCAAACTCACCCAATGTAGTCGGTAAGGGGGAGAGTCAGAGGGGCTCTTTTTAAGGTTCATTTGCAAGGGTTTGAGAAAGGGGAGGAAGTGTGATTAGCCAATGAAAAGAGATCATCCAAAGGCAATTGCGTAGTCTGGAGTGTGGTGACACTCAGGATTAAATTTTGGGCAATGTGTTTAGCTCATAGGGGAAAGATTGTAGTGATGGGAGTCACTCACCACATCCAAGGAGAGATACCATGGATATCAAGTAATTTGGAGTGTAGTTTGACCATAAATCCTTTCATCAACTGGTTAAATAGAGTGGCATAGGAAATTTCAGTACCTATTATTGGAGGTCTAGACAGTGGCTGAACATGAGGGAGTATTTTATTGTTTAGCAAAATTCATACCTGACAAGGTGGATACAGAGGAAAAAAGGGTCTTTGAGGTTATGATTCACCCGTGGGTAGAATATGACAGCATTAAGGGGGAAATTTTTCTTGAACGAGTGATGGGGATGTCATCAATGCTGTACTTCTGCAAAGGGTAATATAAATACTTACATTGGAAGGGATCAAAGAGATCGGAGAGTCTAGTCAGCGGAATAATAATTAATGTAATTGGTGATAGTGAGTTATGATAGGGATATGCCCAACAGGGGACCCATTTAAATGATTCAGATCAACAAAATTCCTACCAAGTAACGATGTATTCATTCAAGGTCATTAGGGCCACTAGTGTGTTCCATAGGGCCAAAGAGCCAAAGGGATAATAGGGTAGCAATCAGGGCTAAGACTACTAAGTCCGAGAGAAGAACAACCCTGATGTGGCCAGTAGGGTTAGAAATAGGGGAATGATACAGAGAGGTGTCTTATGTATCGATAGTAGGGCCACATGTGTTAATCTTATCCGTAATGAGTCATTGGACAAGAGAGCGATGACTAGTAGGGGAAATAGTTATAGAAGTTTTTGGTTCAGCATGGATGGGAGTATTATATCAAGGAACTATTTGAACTGTCTGTGCTATTGGCGATTAAAGGAATGAGCTTTATCCATGGGTACATGGGATAATATTTATGTGACACGGGTTAGTCACAGTATTTTGTTAGCATTAGTTTCGTGCATGAGACGTGTTTATTGCGTGTATCATTAGTGTTACTATTGTGTGTATATATTTACCATTAGGTAGTGGGGCTCTCTATAGTTCCATCTGTAAGGGAGCGGGTGCACTCACTAAGAGGGTATGTTTTAGTGGATTTACTCACGTTAGAAATATGATATGTGAGTATGATGTTATACTAAGTATGGATTGGTTAGCAATGATTTGGGCGATGGTGGGTTTTCACAGCAAGGCTATCATATTCGATGATCCAGGGCAGGATGTGTGGTTTTGTGATGTCACACCTAAGAGAGGGTCGAGCTCGTGTCTATATTATATTATGGAAGAGACTTCAAAAAGTATAATTGTCTTGTTATATTTTATCCCACTGATTAGGGACTTTACTAATATGATTAAAGTTATATCGGTTCTTCTATCGAGCGAAGATATTTAGCTCGTTATTGATTTAGTGGTGGGAACTTAGTGATAGTGCAAGCGCAGTGTTATATGATTTCTTTAAACATGTGGGAGTTTAAGATTAGACTTATACGACGGGGGGATATGATTTTGAGTGTCCCGATTATATGCTTTGGGCCTATAGAACTCGATGACTGATAATTCTAGGTGATAGTGCATTGGGGTAGTTCCTCATTTGAGTTTCATTTGCGGGACGTGATGATGCTTAGATTCAGCACCACCGGATAAGTGATGATGAGCTAAAACTCAAAGTACCGTAGCAACCATAGATGTATAAGTGTGTAAGTGTGTAGAAGGATATGAGTATAAGAGGAATAAGACAATGATGTATAGTGGTTAAGCAAAATTGGCGTACATCCACTGTGAGTGTGTGATCCACTAAGTATGGGCACCAATGTCATTGGATACAATGCACATAAGCTCCCTTTCTCTCTATACTATGTGTACAAGCATAGTTTTTGCTAGGGTTACAATTATCGATCGATCCCTTTATAGGGTTGTAGGTGACAAGTATATATAGGTCTTGGGGTGTGTAGTGTCCCCCCAAGTATGCATGGTGCATGTAAATGATAATCTAGCCAATCTCCTGTTGACACCTGTAGATGCCAAATGATGACATAATATTCCCTCACGTGAGGGGGTGATATTGTTATAACGGTCTTCCACGTGCCATGTGAGCCTCACACGCACTGCTCCATGCGTCTCCCAAACCATGCGCTGTGATGATGTCACCCGTGGCCTATAATACGAGGTCGAGGGAAAAGTTACTTCTGGTAGTGAGTCTGGCCTAATTTAGGCCTCATACTGTTGTATCCTCGGAGGGTCATCTAAGCCATGATGAGGGGTCAGCCCCTTGAAGGGTCGTTTGTCCCTGATGAGGGGTCGACCCCTTGAAGGTTCGTTTGAGCCATGATGAAGGGTCGGCCCCTTGAAGGGTCACCTGTGCCTGATGAGGGGTCGGCCCCTTGAAGGGTCATTTGGGCCTGATGAGGGGTCGGCCCCTTAAGGGGTCATCTGGACCATGATGAGGGGTCGACCCCTTAGAGGGTCATCAGGGCCTGATGAAGGGTCGGACCCTTGAAGGGTCATTCATTTTGATAAGAGGTCGGCTCCTTGAAGGGTCGCCTGGGCCTGATGAAGGGTTGGCCCCTTGAAAGGTCGTTCGGCCCTGATGCAGGGTCAACCCCTTAAAGGGTTGTCCGGGCCTAATGAAGGGTCGACCCCTTGAAGGGTCCTGAGACCATCTTGGGCTTGTGTTTATGGAGAGTGCCCTCGGCCTGGACGAGGGTATATATGGGTATATCAATCACCCCCCAACCCTTATCCATAGATGTTGTTGAGATAGCTGAGGGATAGTGTTGCAGATGAGATGAGTGTATGATCAGTTAGGTGAATGACACCTGTCAAGCCGATGTGACACCTAAGCAGATATCCACTGTCATTCCATTTTCCTAGGCATGACGACTACACTCTGCTCGGGCTTTATGCCCTAATGATGCCCACCTCGTGGGTCGTTATCAATCTTGTTTAATGGGCCCACTCAATAGCTAGGTATTTAAGCAAGTTTTTTGAAGCTATTTCCTTCTTCTTCTTCTTCTTCGTGCCCAAGCTCTTTATCTTTCTAGATTTTCCACATCTCCATAGCTATAGCCATTTCTACAACTTCTGCATCAAGCCTCGCCGCCCTTCTCAGGTAATCCTTCTGAGCTAGTGACCTCTTTATATTCCATTAATTTTTAACACTTCGACTGCTTTAGGTCTGTAGGACTAGATTTTTCTTTAGCTATTTCATACTTTCCGGCGTTCATCTCCGGTGGCTTGTTCTTGAGTGTTCTTGGTTAAAACTTTTACTTTCCTTAGTTTCAATCCAAAAGTCTAACTTAGTCAATTGCCAACTTGTTTGTAGTTAGGTTATCCAAATTCTTCTAAGTGTAGGGTCCTCCCCTTATTCCTTAGGAGGCTTTACGATTTGGTTGAGGAGTTTCCATCCCTGGTAGAGAAGTTCTTTATAGAGATCAGGCGAGTAGAGGAAGAGGAGGAGAAGCGATGAGAGGCCGACCCTAATTGGGTACGACCCATCTTTCCAATACCATTAGCCACAATATTACCATCTGAGTCTTGTGGGTCGTCTTGTCATCCAACTGAGATGGATGATAGAGCATCATCTCCGACAAGTGCCGGCCCTTATAAAAGGGGAGAGACATCCACTCTCAGCCCAGGCCGACAGGCCGAGGGCACAGCCCCTTGTGAGCCTATCCATGTAACAACACTATCCCCCTATGAAGTTCAAGTATCCTTTCCAGGTGGTCCCTTAGAGGCTGGAGGATCTGGGGATGAGAGAGATGAGGATGATAAAGAGGGTTCTTCTAATAGTGATAATAGTCAAGTTGACACTTCAACCACTTCCACTTATGTATCGTCAGTCAAAGACCAATATCTCTTATTATGGAGGCATCTCTTTGGCATACAACCCAACATAAGTATGAGGGTTCCCTCTGAGTCTGAGAGAGTCTTCGAGGGTTATTAGGGAGAGATTGTTGTATATGAACAGATGTTAAAGGTCGGCGTTAGATTCCCTCTGCACCCTGCCATAGTCAACATACTGTCAGCCCTCGATGTTTCCCCCTCTCAACTTCCTCCCAACTCCTGGAGGGTGATCCTTGTCTACGTCTCCTTGTGGAAGAATGCCTTCACCAGTGAGCCTTCAGCCGACGTGTTTTTTGCTTGTTGTAATATCACTTCCTCATCCAAACATCCTGGGTACTATCACCTAGGGGCGAGGAGATCTGATAAAAAAATTCTCCACGTGGCACAAACCTCCAACGACGACTGGAAGAAGAGGTTTTTCTTCATTTTGTAGAGTGGGAATTTGCTGCCGAGACTCAACCCTTGGACGATGGTCCGAGGGTTCCAAGGAAATGGTCTAACCCCTCGATGAAGTCTAGGTTAGACCCCGAACTTAGTCTGGATGAGAAGGACATAGTTGAGTACCTGAGAGAACGAGGGAGAGGGGATGGACTTGCAAATTTTGAAGATCTTATGACCCCTCGGTTCCTCAAAGAAGCTGGTCTGAGGGTCGTCCCCTTGATAGATCTATGTGAGTTACTACTATTTTTTTCTCAACCTTTATTTTTTTGCAAGTGTTCCATCTTTGCCACTGCATTTTTCTGATGTGTTATCTTCTTTTCAGGTCGTCCTGCAGGTATTTATGACCATCTCAGGGAAATGACTGCCCCAAGCTTGTTGTCTGGTCTCGGAAAGAAGAAAGGCAAATAGCCTCAGCAGGCTCAGAGGAAATCAAAGGCCACGGGGCCAACGCATGTTGAGCCGACCACTGGTAGTCATAAAAGGAAAGAGTCGGAAGTCCCTATTGACTCTCGGCCAGATTCCAGGACGAGGGCAAGGATGGAGCCGTCTGAGGGTGCTGGTTCCTCTTTTAGTATGGGGGCCTATTGGTCTCAGAACTTTGCATTCCTGAAGGCTGAACCGTCTTCTCCCATTGCTAACTTGAGGGCGGCCAAGGCCTCAATGTTTTCCTCTCCCTCGGCCGCGGACTTTGAATTCTTGTCAAAGATGACCCGGGCCAAGATTTATGATTATGGTCTGCACACACTAGCTCAGGTATTTTTTTTTTTACTTTATCTCCTTAATTGAATTTTTTACCAACTGTTTCATCGGCCTCTTAACAAGTGTCTTTTTCTGTGCAGTCTGTCTGTACCTTTACCTCGGCCACTAAATGGATGGCTGAAAACCAATAAAAATTTCATGAAGCCGAGAGGGCCATTAAGAACGAGGTTGATCTGCAGACAGAGCTCAGGACTGCAAGGGCTGAACTGGAGTGTGCCAGGACCGAACATGCCAGGGTCTTGGATGAGATGATGAACCAGAACGATGCAGACTTGAAGGCCAAGGACTTGCTTATAAAAGAGAAGGATGAGGCCTTGATCAACTTGGGGGTTCAGTTCAAGACTGATCTTGAGGGGGCTATAAAGAAAGCCGAGGCCGATACTGTGGAGGCCTACAAACTCTCAGATGAGTTTTAAGGCTTCGGTCTTGAATACTTAGAGAGGGGAATTAGGACGGCCTGTCGGTGGGTCGTCCTTAAGTTCACTGACGCAGTATCCTCTGTCCGCTCCTGTATTGAAGCAGTTCAACTGGATGATCCCCTGATTGCTGAGTACTTAGTCCAAGTGGAGTCCTAAGTGCACGTCGAGGGTACCGTTACATCTGAGGATCATCCTCTCTTGGTCATAGAAGAAACCCCCTTAATCAATGTTCAAACATTACCCTCCGACGTTGCTTAATAGGGTGGCTGTCTGTAGCCCATACCCTCTTCATGTAACCCAATTTTTTGTTACTCATTTATCACAAAAACATCAATATTTTGTAATATAATGACTCTTTCTGTCTTCTATATTTGTCTCTTGTATGCCTTATCTTGTGATGTTTTTAAATTAATAATCTCATCATAACCTCCCTCGTCTTTCTTTAGGGTAAATGAGGGGTCGTCCCCACCATTTGCCCTCATCATAGCCGAGGGTGGTTACCACCAACTTAATGATAATTTCAATAAAATCCCCCCTCGTCTTTCTTGAGGGTAAAGTAGGGGTCATCCCCACCATTTTCCCTCATCATAGCCGAGGGTGAATTTCCACCAATTTAATGATGTTTCCAGTTAAGTCCCCCCCCCCCCTCGTCTTTCTTGAGGGTAAAGGAGGGGTCGTCCCCACCCATGACCCTCATTATAGCCGAGGGTGAATTTCCACCAATTTAATGATGTTTCCAATTAAGTCCCCCCTCGACTTTCTTGAGGGTAAAGGAGGGGTCGTCCCCACCCTTGACCCTCATTATAGCCGAGGGTGGTTTCCCACCAAATTAATGATGTTTTTCAATTAAGTCCCCCCTCGTCTTTCTTGACGGCAAATGTGGGGTCGTCCCCACCATTGATCCTCATTATAGCCAAGGGTGAATTTCCACCAATTTAATGATGTTTCCAATTAAGTCCCCCCTCGTCTTTCTTGAGGGTAAAGGAGGGGTCATCCCCACCCTTGACCCTCATTATAGCCGAGGGTGAATTTCCACCAATTCAATGATGTTTCCAATTTAGTCCCCCCTCGTCTTTCTTGAGGGTAAAGGAGGGTTCGTCCCCACCCTTGACCCTTATTATAGCGGAGGGTGGTTTTCCACCAAATTGATGATGTTTTTCAATTAAGTCCCCCTCGTCTTTCTTGAGGGAAAAGGAGGAGGAGTCCCCACCATTGACCCTCATTATAGCCGAGGGTGGTTTCCCACCAAATTAATGATGTTTTCAATTAAATCCCCCCTCGTCTTTCTTGAGGGCAAAGGAGGGGTCCCCCCCCCCCCCCATTGACCCTCATTATAACCGAGGGTGGATTCCACCAACTTAATGATGTTTTCAATTAAGTACCCCCTCGTCTTTCTTGAGGGAAAAGGAGGGGTCGTCCCCACCTTTGACCCTCATTATAGCCGAGGGTGGTTTCCCACCAAATTAATGATGTTTTCAATTAAGTCCCCCCTCTTCTTTCTTGAGGGAAAAGGAGGGGTAATCCCCCCATTGACCGTCGTTATAACTGAGGGTGGATTCCATTCCAGGGTAACCGAGATGCTTAAAATGCAATTCTAGTGTAACTATCGCCATAACGATTTAATCGTCCTCTGATTAAGTATGGTGCAGGATTGAACCTCATATACATAATGCTTGGGAGTACTAAATTCTGGGTCTAATTAATCACTTAAATTTACGATTAGTTTTATACCATCAATACACTAGGGTTGAGGGATTGTATTCCCGTCCTATTTTCTTCATCATATAGTTCAAGTTTTAGTTTAATGATCATCAGTAATTTAGGTAATTTAGAGTAATTGCATGCCATTCATTCATTAGTTCATTAGTTAATTATTTCCAAAATTGCATTTAGCTGTAGCCAATTCTCAAAACAAATCATCTTTTCCTTTCTTTTTACAGTCAGAGTTAGGATTTCTTCGTCTATCCAACGTCGTCACAACTCTGTTGTCCTATTTCCCTGAGGATGGATACACGACTTATTGGATTATTACTTGAGCGACACGCTTGCACTTGAGCCTAAGAGTATGCACTTCTGAGACACATTCTTAGTCGCGTCAAGTTTTTGGCACCATTGTCGGGGATCTAAGTAGATTTGGGACTAGATCAAGTCAATCTCGAACTTCGACCAAAAATTTCCAAAATCTAAAAACATAAAAAAGTTAAATGCACAAAAATATTCATCATCATCTCTCATAAGCCTATTAATGCAAAATTCTGAACTCACTCCAACTCCACATAATGCTCCAACCTACATTCACGAAAACCGGATAGTTGAGTACGACCCTGATAGACCTCACACTCCTAACGCTCCACAATTCTAGGTTCCACCTCCCATACCGTCACACTCAATCGCAAATAACACTCCATTTTCCCTCTTAGGACACACTTCATAGCGCACTATGAGTGTACCAAGTGAGGACACAGAGTATTTGAGTGAGAGAAATATGTCTCAACACGGTAGTGCAGCTGCCGGTGAGGAAGAGACCCCGTATCTCCCTTTGAGACACATCTAATATCCCGAGCGCACTGTCACTCCGGGATGCATTTTACTCCCGTATAATTCAGGGCAATTTATCTTTAGGAATGGGATGATTCAAATACTTCCCACTTACCATGGAATGGATTCAGAAAAGCCATATGCCCACATCATGGAATTTGAGGAGGCGTGGGAGACTCTCAGTGATCAAACTTGCACAAAAGATGTGCTCCGCCTTAAACTCTTCCCATTCTAGCTAAAGGATAAGGCTAAGACCTGGCTATGGTCTTTATCTCCAAATTCGATTTCATCATGGAACGAGTTACAATCTAAATTTCTCAAAAAATTCTTTCCTCCACATCGAACGAACTCCATCAAGGCTCAAATTCAAACTTTTCGACAATTAGAAAATGAGTCGTTCAATCGATTCTACGAGCGTTTCAATGAGTTGGTTACTTTGTGTCTCCATCATGGTTTTGATAAAACGCAATCATTTCCTTCAGCCATAATGGGCTGAACATTAATTCCAAGAAACTCGCTAAAATCATGTGCGATGGTCCATTTGTTGACTTAGACGCCAACGATGCTGAGCTTCACCTGAGGTATGCCAGAACTACCCAATCCTGGTATACATATGACCCTAAAGATCAAAATTGAAATCGCCAAATGACCACCACTCCATCGGCGTCCGGCTTATTTCACGTAGAAAAGAATTCTATGACGGGCTGTCGACTCGATATAATTAAGAAAGGAATGCGAGACCTACTTGAAGTATATGGAAGAGGATTAGCTGGATCAATCCCAAACCCTATTAAGAAGGTGTGTGCAATTTATGTGGTGAGTCATTCAACTGAGGAATGCCCGACTATACCCGCCTACAAAGTTATGCTTCAAGAACAAGTAAGTGGTATAGGAGAATTCAAGGGTAATTTTGGTGCACCGCACGGGAATTCTTACAATCCTTCATGGAAAAACCATCCTGGTTTTAGTTATGGGCAACAACATGTTGCGATGAATCCTAATTCACATGTTGCCCCACCTCCACCACCACACTTTCAACAAGCTCCACACATGCAAGGACATGTTTAAGAACCACCACCTCAAGGAGCATATATCACTCCACCGCGGAGAACTCTCGAGGATACGATCAACCACTTTATCAATACCCAAAATGCAACAAATGCTAGGCATGAGCGCATGATTAACTACATGAATGCAAACATTTCAAAGTTGCAATCACCGTTGGGTATCCAAGAGAAGGGAAAGTTTCTTTCCCAGGGCCAAAGACCTCTCCAAGGTCAAACTAGTGTTAGCTCGACACCCCATGACCATTCTGAGCAATGTAGCGCAATTACCAATCTGCGTGGTGGGAGAGTAGTTGACTTCTCCCCTCCCCCCAAAGACGTACCTAAAGACAAGGAGATTTCGCCCGGCATAAAAGAGGCCGAAGATGTCCCCTTGAAAGAGAGTGATAAAGAAGACACTAGTGAGTCTGAGGTAGTAGTGAAACCACCCACCTTGACACCGTTTTCCCAAAGGTTGGTTCCTTCCCTTAAAGGAAACCCCCGTGATGAAGTGCTAGACGTGCTTAAGCAAGTAAATCTCAATTTACCTTTCCTCGATGCCATTAAGCAGATTCCGGCTTATGAAAAAGTCATAAAAGATTTGTTAACAGTGAAGAGGAAGACGAAGGTAAAAAAAACATATGTCTAGCAAAGAATGTGAGCTCCATTATACTTAATGATCTCCTTCCAAAATTCAAACATCCCGGTGCACCCACCATTTCCTGCACCATTGGAGAAAATAAAATTGAAAAAGCCTTACTTGACTTGGGAGCAAGTGTCAATATTCTCCCTTACGCCATCTATAGGCAACTTGATCTGGGCGACCTTAAACCCATAAAGATCACTCTCCAGTTAGTGGATCAAACTGTGAAGATCCTAAGAGGTATACTTGAGGACGTGATCGTTCAAGTTGACACTTTCTACTTCCCAGTAGACTTTGTCATTTAGGACACGGAGCTCTCCTTCGCCTCGAGCAATCATGTTCCCATCATTCTTGGGTGCCCATTCTTAGCTACGGCTAATGCTATTATCAATACTCGAAATGGGCAGATGCTACTCACCTTGGGTAAAATAACCTTAGAGACTAACATCTGCCATATTGCCCAACGTACGAGGGAAGAAGATGATCTTCACGCGGTGGGGCTAATTTATGAGATCATAGAAGATCTCATTGAGGAAAATTTATGTGGAGACGCCTCAGAAGCTTTCTTAGTGTCTATTCATGAGAGCGAGGGAATTTATACCGAGTTTGATAGAGATTTAGGGGACATGAGCATGGAATAATTTGAAAAAGAATTCGGTCCGATGGATGAGAGCCTTACTATTGAATTCCAATCCCTATTGGACTCTTGTAGTCACTTACAAGAAAGCGATCGGAAAGATAAAATCAATGAATTCCTTCTTTGTGACCATACACCCATACCACTTGATGCCTCGAAGGCGATAGAGGATAAAAGTTATGTTTTGTCTGACTTAGAGCCCGACCCGTGCGTTCCAAAAGTTAAAAGCAACTTAGGTTTCCCTCCGAGTCGATGCACGTAGGCCACACTTTGAATAATGATCACAAGGATTCCTTTCCAAGTAGTCACGATGCATCTCCCGATCTTTCCATTATATATGGGTGAGATCCCAACTTGTTCCAATTATTGGTTTACGATATGAATACGGGAGAGACAAGGAGAGCACCGAACCCCGTGAGTGGGGTCGGGTGAGTTTGTGCAGAGATGAGAGGTCTTCGCACCCCCGACGCATATGGGGTGATTTTTATTGTATTATTGAGTCATATGTTAGGGTAATTTTGTGTCTTTATGCATTTTAAATATTTGTTTGTTTTATTTTTTTGCACTTTTAATTCGCTTTGAGTTAGATTTTAGTCTTTTTTGCTTGAGGACAATCCAAAAGTCTAAGTTAGGAGGGGGGGGTCAGAAGTACGTATTTCTAAAACTTCACAATTTTTCAAAAATGCCCAAAAATTTCAAAAAAATCATAAAATTTTGAAAAATCCAAAAATATTTTTCTTCAAAATAAATAAAAATTGGAATTCAAATTTTTCAAACATATCATTAAAAGTCGGTTTAAAGTCTCAAGTGGTAAAATTCAAAATACACAAAGCGAAAATTGACCAAAGATTGAAATTGAGAGAACATAGGCGACTTAACAAATAAATTTGGAGATTAACAATCTCGACGAGATTCGAGCCTTTCATCTTTGTGAAATTTATAAATCAATCTGAGTTACTTGTTAACTCAAAAGTTCTTTTCAGCGTCAAGTAAAGTTGTCGAGGATCTCAATTCTTTCACTTTGATCGGTTATGGAAAATGTGTGTGATATTGCCTTGACAAATGTGCCAAATAAATCTCTAAACTTAATTCATCTCGAAACGCATATGATAACGCAATTAGTATTTTGGAGAATGAAGTAGGCCATCGTTTGTTACCCAAAAAGATTAGCCATAAAAAGTCAGAAAAAATCATCCCTTTTGTAACCCAAATTTGAGCCGAAATAATTTATCCTTTCGTTTGACAACTCGAAAAACCCAAAAAGTCCGAAATTGTGAAAAATGGGAAAAGTCAGAATTTAAGTCCGAAAAGTGCAACAAAAAGGGGCAAGAAAAAAATAGAAAAATACTCAATAAAAATAGCAAGAAAAATATATATAAAAATAGAAAAATATAGAAAAATAAGAAGAAAATAAGCAAAAGCCCAGAAAAGCACTAACGAACATCATAAGCAAAATTTTCCAATTCCAAAATTCTTAACCTTTTCTAATTTTACCCAATACACCTTTTACCCATAAAAGGCCTAACCGAGTCCAAAATTGCAAAATTGGTTACCGCGTGGAGACCTAAAACACCAAAAGATAATAAAAGAGATAAAAAATTTGAATTAGAGGTAACGTTCCTATTTCTTATATCCGTAATCCTTTGATGAGATCCAATTACCATAAAATTTCCGTCCTTCTACTTGTTTGCGTGAACTTGGTCCCAATACATTTACTCTTATAAATCTTGCACACCGAGAGAATTGCCACATTCAGAGTGATTCGTTTGAGAGAGCATTCCGTGAGAATTTGAAATCAAAGCGAATTTTCGGATAAGTAACGTAATGGTCAATCGATGGAAATCCGCAGTTAAATTTTTGACTTCACACACACGCACTATGATTTGAAACTCTTGAACATGACTTGATGATGATTATTTTCTTGAAAATTTGAATTATACAATTTTTGCATATTTTGAAGTTTCTTTGAGTCGAATTTTGTTGGTATATTCTCTGCAAACCCTCACGAGACACAACTCGTCCTACTAAGGTAACCTAGGGGTTTAAAGGCTTGTTGCATATGCTAAATGCAATCGCTTGCCAGTGAAAAAGGTATTCTATCCCAATAAAATGATTTTCAAGAGTTGAGCCTTGCTAGGATTCTTTTACATTGCTCGGGACGTGCAAAGTTCTAAGTTAGGGGATTTGAATAGGCATAAATTCTTCCAAACTTATCCCTTTAATTTAGTTACTTTTAGCACCTCAAATAATGTAATCAATTTGATTTTATCTCATAATCTTCCTAATGACTTATTCTAACGAGTACCTCGAGTTTCTGGTATTTCGTACTAATTTTACCAGAATTTGATGTCACTAAAGAAGAAAAGAAACCGGAAGAATAAAGAAAGAAAAGAAGGAAAGTCAAAAGGGAAAAGTTGTAATTTTTACCCAAAATTCGGATGAGGCATCTAAAGAAAAGCTAAAGATATCAAGTTTACAAGTACATAGGAAGAAACGTACTTCAATCAAAGTCCCGGTGTGAAAGTTATGAGAAGTCAAAGATAGAAGAAAAGGTCAAAGAAAGATAGGACCGATCCGGATAGGACCGATTCGAAATACAAAATTCCAGTGAATCCTAGATCAAAGACGGATCGAAGTTGATTAAAATTAAACGAATGTGACACCCCGACTAATAAAATACCGGGTAGATACACCTTTATTCAGATTAATACAAAATGTGAAGTTGGTTCAGTTCATAGCATCACTGTTGAAAAATGTTTTAATAATTACTAGCCACCTAATATTTAAAATGTGAGTTGTCAATTTTAATCAAATCCGATTAACATACGATCCATTTAAATTATGAAATATTAATACCACAACCACAACACAGTCACAATAGAATAATAATGGAATGACAATGAATCTGGAGGAATACTCCTCTAATAATCCAAAATACTGAATAAAACAATATAAAGTCTAAATCATAAATGAATTACATCCAAAACAGAATTAAACTGAATAAATAAACTGTCTCTAAGGAAAAGGGAGACATGCCCTATAGATAAGAGAGTCTGGAATGGAATCAATATAGAATAGTGGAGGCGTCTCAAATCAAGGTCCTGTAACTTCCACAACAGCTACAACACGTCCCTGGAATGGAATTCCTAAGCTCGATGTCCTTGTGGTTGGGCACCTAAAAGAATTTTACAAAAATTGGATTTAAAAGTAAACGGGTCAGAGCCCGATTGTGAAAACAGTTTAAAATATAGCAAGTGTTTAATACCATTAAATAGTGAATATAAAATACATGATAGTGCGTGCACTCTGATGAGTTCCTCACCTCTCAACTAAGTGTGCACTCCTACGTACCCATTCTAGTTATTCCACTAACTAACTAGTCTAATACAATATCTGAGTTTACTATACTATTCGTAGTTTAAATTACCGGCATTTTAATATAAACATACAGTTTTATTTTCGTTCCTCAGGATTAGTTGCAATAATTACTAAGATTTTTCCCATTTTTAACTCTACCAAAGATGTTACATTAATTCACATTTATACTTAAATAAAAAGTTCATTTCAATAATTCAGTATATCAATCTCGTCATAATATACAATAATGGCACCCCTAGACTAAGCTGCGGTGCACACATACTCTCCTATCAAATCCCGGTTCATCACCTACATAAGGATCACATATTTCGAATCTCTCAGGAATCGTTTCGGCAAGTAACAAATACACATAATGGAGGCGAACATAGTTCACATCACATGGGTCACGCACATACCTACGCACCCATGATCAGCAGACTTATTAACTTCTCAATAAGCCCTTCTCTGACCTATGTCCTCGAGGTACCAATCTAAATCCCCCTGTAGGCACACAAAGATTAGATGGTCCTGATCGATCGCCAACCTCCCGTGATAGCAAGTATGGTAGGTATGTTATACATAAACAATCACATATACTAATCATTCACACATCTTAGATATCTCATAATATTAATTGAAGTATGGCTTACATTCTTATACCGTCATTAGATGTTGCACGTTTAGAAATCCCAGAATAATATACAATATAAGTTGTCAACCATTCTCACTTCGAAATTTTAGATACTTATTTACTAACCCATAAAGGTCATACGATTTTCTACAAAATTCTAAGTTTTATTCCTCAACGTACTCATCTCTCACAACTATACCCACTGGTCAACAATGGAAGGTTATCACTCAGTTAAATTAGTCTACTGAAATAAAATCAGGCCTAAAAAGGCCATTCTGTCAACTCGTTAGAAATCTCGTTCTAACGAGGTTGTTCGAACGAGGGTCGTTCGAATGAAGTCTTTGAACGAACTCGTTAGAAGGGATACTGTCATCTCGTTAGAAGCTCGTTCGAATGACCTGGACAGGTCTTCTAACGAGATGGAAGAATACGTCGAGAAATTTCCCAACTCGTTTTTCTTCAATTCCACTTTTCAAAAATCCATTCTAAGATCATCCCAATTAAGTTTTATTGTTAGTAAACTAATCTAAGTCCTCCTAGGTCACTTCTTAACATATTATTGGGGTCAAATCCTCCAAGTCAACATGAAATCAACATAAATTCCAAATTTTCACCCAGACCCTATGAACTCGAACCTTGAATTTAAATGTATTTAAAGACTCCTTATTACTCCGTTTTCAGATCATCAAAAGTTATGTTTTGTGTATTAAATTCTTCCATAAGCATTCTACATGCAATTCCTATCTCAAAATCATAAGTTTCACCATAATCCCATTACTTTTCCTCAAGATTTGCTAGGTAATTGAAGTTCCTACACTAAACATGGAAGAAATATTCAATGAAATTAATAACATTAAATCACTTACCTTAGATTTGTTCTTCAGATTTGCTGCCGTTGTTTCAAGGTTGATTATTCCCTCTATTTGGTCATAATATCTTCTAAAAATCATGGTGTGGAGATGGTTTGGCTTAGATCTTCCTTTACCCTCTTTCTAACTTCTCCCAAAAGCTTTCGTACCCACTCTCTCACTTTTTAGATGATAATGGCCTTAGTGGTCCTTTTAATAATATCTAAATTACCTCTAAAATTCGTGGGTTTTAATCCCCTCAAATTACCAAAATCCCTTCTAGGTTGTCGGTTTGGCCTAAAAATGCCCGGGACCCAAACTAAACCCCCGACCAGTGTTTTCTGACTATTTGGACCCTTCCGGACGCGTTGGCGCACTAAAAATGGCCATTCGGTTGATAAAAATATATATTACTTTTTTATTTAATTACATTCATTCCTGACGCGACTGACACGCGCGTCCCAACTTAATTTTCCAAATTGTCGTATTTCTACCTCGCCACAACTTTAATATTTTCAATACTCATATATTACCATATATACTCAGAAACATTCAATTTTTAACATCATAATCAAATACCAACTCACATCTCGCTAGTATTTATATCCGGATTAATTCCCAAATAATTTTCATTTAATTCAATTAATCCGTTAAATAAAAATCAATAAAATTACGGGGTATTACATACTTCTTCCCTAATAACAAAATTTCGTCCCAAATTTCGGAACTAATGAATACCTGCTAAAAATAGCTCTGGATAACGTTTGCGCATCTCATCTTCTCACTCCCATGTGGACTCCTCGGCATTATGATGCCGCCACTGCACGCGTACTAATGGTACTATCTTCGACCTCAGTTTCCTCTCGCTGTGGTCCAGAATAGCAATCGGCCCCTCCTTATAGTAACTATCGGGTTGAAGACCGATGTCCTCTAAAGAAATGTGAGTATGGGCCAAATCATCTCTAAGATATTTACTTAGCGAGGAAATATGGAACACATCATTAATCCTACGCAAGTGCTGCGGTAACCCAAGTCTATACGCAACTGGCCCAATCCTCTCGATGATAGGAAATGGCCCCACATATCTTGGTTCCAGTTTCCTCTTCTTCCCAAAATGCATAATCCCCTTCATAGGAGGTACTCTGAGTAACACCGGGTCCCCCACCTTGAATTCTATGAAGAACCTTTTGGCATCAACATAGCTCTTCTACCGGTCCTGAGCTACTCGAATTCGTCTCCGTATCATCTCAATCCTTGCCGAAGTGTCATGAATCACTTCCGGCCCAAGGAGTTTGTTATCCCCCACCTCTAACCAACATGATGGGGAACGACAAGGTCTACTATACAATGCCTCGAATGGAGCCATGCCAATGGTGAACTGGTAGGAGTTATTATAAGCAAACCCCACTAGTAGAAGGTACTGCTCCCAACCACCTCCAAAGTCTAGGATGCACATACGCAACATGTCCTCCAACATCTAATTTGTCCGCTCTGTTTGCCCATCAGTCTGCGGGTGATATGCCATACTCAGTCGCAACTCCGTACCCATGGCATCCTAGAAACTCTCCCAAAATTGTGAAACAAATATCTTATCTAGGTCAGACATGATATTTAGAGGCACCCCGTGAAGTCTCACTACCTCCGCAATGAAAATCCGGGTACACTGTCCCGTAGTGTAATCTATCCTCAAGGGTAGAAAATGAGCAACTTTGGTCAATCTATCCACAATTACCCATATGGAGTCATGACCCCTCTGTGACGTAGGTAACCCCGTGATAAAGTCCATGGATATGCTCTCCCATATCCATATTAGGACCTCTAACGGCTGTAGAAGTCCTGTCGATTTCTGGTGGTCCACCTTTATTAGATGACAAGTGGCGTATTTTGAAACGAACACGGCGATATCTCTCTTCATCCCTCTCCACCAGTACTGTTGTCTCATGTCTCGGTACATATTATCCCCACTAGGGTGTAACGCGAATCGTGAGCCGTTCAATTCTGTCATTACCTCGTGTCTGAAGTCTTCCCCTTCCGGAACGACCAGTCTCCCATTGGAGCGTAATCACCCGTCTGAGCTAACGGCATAGGGCTCGGCTCCCTCTGCTAGTAATTGAACTATCTGCTCCTGACAGAATGAGTCATTTTCCTGGGCCTTTATCACTCTCATAACAATCTGAGGTGTAACATTCATCACATACATGAACGATTAGTCCACTGCATCCTGGTGTCCCAACTCCTTCCACTTAGCTTTCCACACCTCAGCCACCTCATCTATTGGCCTACGGCTCAACGCATCTGCTACCATGTTAGCCTTCCCTAGGTGATATTAGATATCAGACTGATAATTCTTCAGAAACTGAAGCCACCAACGATGACGTATATTCAGTTCCTTCTGCGTGAAAAGGTATTGTAGAGACTTATGGTCCGTGAACAAACGGAATTTCTCCCCCAGGAGGTAGTGTCTGAAAATCCAAAGAGCGAATACAACTGCCGCTAACTCCAAGTTGTGGGTGGGGTAATTCTTCTCGTGAGGCTTAAGCTTACAGGAAGCATAAGCTATGGCCTGACTCTCCTGTTGTAGTACACCTCCAAGTCCTTGTAAGGACGCATCGGTGTAGACTAGATTCTCAACTCCCGCTCTGGGCAATGCTAACACAGGCGCTAAGGTCAACTTATCCTTTAACTTATTGAATGCGAACTAATAGGCATTGCTCCAGATGAATGGTACACCTTTGCGAGTCAGATGTGTCAAAGGACCTGCTATCTTTGAGAAACCCCTAATAAACCTTCTGTAGTATCCTGCTAGGCCCAAGAAACTATGAATCTCAGTCTGTGTCATGGATTGTCCCCACTCCCTCACCGCGGATACCTTTCCCGGATCAACAGATATCCCCCGATCTGAAATGATATGCCCCAAAAACTGAACCTTCTTCATCCAAAACCCACATTTTTCGTACTTTATATAAAGCTCGTTCTGATGCAGCGTCTGCAAAACCTGCCTCAAATGCTCAGCGTGCTCCTCTTCTGTTTGGGAGTACACCAGAATGTCATCAATAAAGGCGATGACGAACTAGTCTAGGATCTCTCTAATACCCTATTCATCAAGTCCATAAACACGGTTGGGGCATTGGTCAAGCCAAAAGGCATAACTCAAAACTCGTAGGAACCATATTTCGTCAAGAAATCAATCTTCTAGATGTCCTATTCCCGAATACGCAATTGATGGTATCCCGATCGCAAGTCAATCTTTGAGAAGGACGCTCCTCTCAGCTGGTCGAATAAGTCATCGATTCGGGGAAACGGATACTTATTCCATATCATGACTTTATTTAACTCCCGGTAATCTACACATAACCTCAACGATCCATCCCTCTTCTTTACAAACAACATAGGGGCACCCCACGACGAAGTACTCCTTTGAATAAACCCCTGACCCAACAACTGCTCTATCTTACCCCTTAGCTCTCTCATTTCCGTTGGATCCATACGGTAAGGTGTGCGGGTAATTGGTCGAGTGCCCGACATCAAATCGATAACAAAATCTATCTCTCGACTAGGAGGTAATCCAGGTATATCTTGAAATACATCAGCAAACTCCCTAACAACTGGAATCGAATCGAGTGGTAATACCACTTCCTTAGAGGTCTCCTCCTCTATATAGTACAAGTGAGTGGACGATCCTCCCTCAAGGCGAGGCATCGCCACTAAAAACATCTCCAGCCTTGGAATGGCAAAAATAAGACTCCTACTGAAACAATCAATCATGGCTCGGTATGAAACTAGCCAATCCATACCAACAATCGCATTGTACTCAGTCATTTCTAATACTAACATATCAGCAGGTAAAGAAACTCTCCCGATCTCGATAACCACACCTCTACAAATGAGAGAAATCACGGAACCCCTAATCAACGGTGAATCTACGCAAGTAATCGTGATCTCTTCCGTGTCTAAAAATCCCAAAGTGCGTGAAAATCTCATGGTAATGAAACAATGTGTGTCCCCCGTATTAAATAATATACGCCCCATAGTCCCCTGAATAGAGAACATACCCTCAATAGCAAGTGGATCCTGTGGGACTGCGGCATGCTGGAGTTGATAAACTCACCCATACTGAAGTTGTCCCTGCTGGACTGGGACTGCTGGGATGGGTGGCAAAGCTGGCATCTGTGGTGGTGTTGGGAAGGCGGCGGGAAACATAGGTCTCTGGGGCTCATGTCAAGCAGCCTGCTGCTGCTGCTGTGGGGACCTACCCCTATTAGGACAGTCTTGGCTCTTGTGCCCAATCTTACCATAAGTGAAACATTTCCTCGAAAAGTTCCCCCCTCTCTCACCCTGCTGCCCACGGCCCTGGTGGCCGTTGCCATTAATCCCCTGGCCGTGCTGGCCCTGATGAAACTGCTGCTGCTGGCCATGCTGGCCGTGCTATCCCTGATGGCTGTGCTGACCCTGACGAAAACCTCCCTGACCATTTCTGAAACCCCCATATCTAAACCTCTTAAAATCTCCTTGTTGGGAACCCTGATGACCCTGCTTGTGCTGACCCAAAGCTGATTGTGCCCCACTGGCACCATTCCCCCTGTCCTGCCCTGATGGCTAGACTCTCCTGATCGCTTACCCTCTGATAAGTGAAAGCGGTGGTCCTGGCAGTGAAGCAGTGTTGTATTAACTACATCAGAATAAGTGGCCAATGAGAGATTTCCCAGTAAGTGCTGACGGATCCTCTAAGTCAACCCATCCATGAACTTCTGAATCTTTTTCTCCTCGGTCGAAATCTCATCGGGAACGAGGTTCAAGAGATTAGTGAATTCAGCCTCATACTCGGCCACGATCTTCCCCTCCTGCTTGAGGTTCATTAACTTTCTCCTAATTTTAGTGTGAGCAGGTGATGGAAAATATTTGCGGTGGAACCGAACCTAGAATTCCTGAATAGAAAGAACGTCTTTCTCCTCCATGGTGGTAGTGGACTCCCACCACTGCAACGCTGATCCTACTAGCTTAAAAGTAGCCAGTATTTGCTTATGTACAACCGTGCACTTGTACATCCTCAAGTTCCTTTGGATGTCCATCTTCCACTGACTAGACACAACGACATTGGAGCTACCTGCGAACTCCGGAGGGTGTGCTTTCTGAAAAGCATCATGGACACGTTCCCAAGCAGACAGGAATGCCTGATCCTGAACTGGCGCTACTACCGGAGCCTGAGGCGGTGTCTACTACACAACTGCTAGGGAGGTATTTACCACTTAGGCTACAATAGCGGAAACCTCTATGGCATTCAAGGAGCCCTGAACTGGTGCAGGCTGTGGCTCGGGCTGAGCATCCCTGGGAACTCGCTGTGCACATTGTGGAGGCATCTAAAATGAGAGTAAAGTCTTATAAGTTCGCAGTTATTATCTCAAAATAGCTGAAGAGCGAAACATACACAAAAGAGTACAACAATCCTAAAATATAGGGCTCTACGTCAAAGAAAGATCAGCGGAAACATAACAAGACGTACAGATCCTTAGGTCACTAGAACCTAATGCTCTATTACCACCTGTGACACCCCGACTAATTAAATATCGGGTAGCTACTCCTTTATTCAAATTAATACAAAATGTCAAGTTGGTTCAGTTCATAGCATCACTGTCGAAAAACGTTTTAATAATTACTAGCCACCTAATATTTAAAAACTGAGTTGTCAATTTTAATTAAATCCGATTAACATACGATCCATTTAAATTAAGAAAAACTAATACCACAACCACAACACAGTCAGAATAGAATAATAATGGAATGACAATGAATCTGGAGGAATACTCCTCTAATAATCCACAATACTGAATAGAATTGTATAAAGTCTAAATCATAAATTAATTACATCCAAAACAGAATTAAAACTGAATAAATAAGCTATCTCTAAGGAAAAGGACGACATGCCCTACAGATAAGAGAGTCTGGAATGGAATCAATAATGAATAGTGGAGGCGTCTCAAATCATGGTCCTGTAACTTCCACAATAGCTACAGCACGTCCCTGGAATGGAATTCCTAAGCTTGATGTCCTTGTGGTTGGGCAGCTAAAACAATTCTACAAAAAATGGATTTGAACGTAAATGGGTTAGAACCCGATTGTGAAAACAGTTTAAAATATAGCAAGTATTTAATACCATTAAACAGTGAATATAAAATACATGATAGTGCGTGCACTCTCATGAGTTCCTCACCTCTCAACTAAGTGTGCACTCCTAAGTACCCGTACCCATTCTAGTTATTCCACTAACTAACTAGTCTAATACAATATCTGAGTTTACTACATTATTCGTAGTTTAAATTACCGGCATTTTAATACAAACATCGAGTTTTACTTTCGTTCCTCAGGATTAGTTGCGATAATTACTAAGATTTTTCCCATTTTTAACTCTACAAAAGATGTTACATTAATTCACATTTATACTTATATAAACAGTTCATTTCAATAATTCAGTATATATATCTTATCATAATATACAATAATGGCACCCCTAGACTAAGCTGCGGTGCACACATACTCTGCTATCAAATCCCGGTACATCACGTACATAAGGATCACATATTCCGAATCTCTCAGGAATCGTTTCGACAAGTAACAAGCACACATAATGGTGGAGAACATAGTTCACATCACATGGGTCACGCACATACCTACGCTCCCATGATCAGCAGACTTATTGACTTCTCAATAAGTCCTTCTCTGACCTATGTCCTCGAGGTACCAATCTAAATACCCCCGTAGGCACACAAAGATTAGATGGTCCTCATCGACCGCCGACCTCCCGTGATAGCAAGTATGGTAGGTATGTTATACATAGATAATCACATATACTAAGCATTCGCACATCTTAGATATCTCATAATATTAGTGGAAGTATGGCTTACATTCTTATATCGTCATTAGATGTTGCACGTTTTCAAATCCCCGAATCATATACATTATAAGTTGTCAACCTTTCTCACTTCGAAATTTTAGATACATATTTCCTAACCCATAAATGTCATTCGATTTTCTACAAAATTCTAAGTTTTACTCCTCAACGTACTCAACTCTCACAACTATACCCATGAGTCTACAAGGGAAGGTTATCACTCAGTTATATAATTCTACTGAAAGTTTGAAATAAAATCAGGCCTAAAAAGGCCATTCTGTCAACTCGTTAGAAATCTCGTTCGAACGAGGTAGTTCGAACGAGGGTCTTTCGAACGAACTCGTTAGAAGGGATACTATCATCTCATTAGAAGCTCATTCGAATGAGGCCGTTCGAACGACCTGGGCAGGTCTTCTAACGAGATGGAAGAATACGCCCAGAAATTTCCCAACTCGTTTTTCTTCAATTACTCTTTTCAAAAATCCATTCTAAGATCATCCCAATTAAGTTTTATTATTAGTAAACTAATATAAGTCCTCCTAGGTAGCTTCTTAACATATTATTAGGGTCAAATCCTCCAAGTCAACATGCAATCAACATAAATTCTAAATTTTCACCCCAAACCCTATGAACTCGAACCCATATGTTAAATGTATTTAAAGACTCCTTATTACTCCATTTTCAGATCATCAAAAGTTATGTTTTGTGTATTAAATTCTTCCATAAGCATTCTATATGCAATTCCTATCTCAAAATCATAAGTTTCACCGTATTCCCATTAGTTTTCCTCAAGACTTTATAGGTAATTAATGTTCCTACACTAAACATGGAGGAAATATTCAATGAAATTAATAGCATTAAATCACTTACCTTAGATTTGTTCTTCAGATTTGTTGCCGTTGTTTCAAGGTTTAGTCTTCCCTCTATTTGGTCATAATCTCTTCTAAAAATCATGGTGTGGAGATGGTTTGGCTTAGATCTTCCTTCACCCTCTTTCTAACTTCTCCCAAAAACTTCCGTAGCCCACTCTCTCACTTTTTGGATGATAATGGCCTTAGTGGCCCTTTTAATAATATCTAAATTATCTCTAAAATTCGTGGGTTTTAATCCCCTAATTTTTAAAATCACCAAAATACCCTTCTAGGTTTCCGGTTTGGCCTAAAAATGCCCCGGGACCCAAACTAAACCCCCGACTAGTGTTTTCAGACTATTTGGACCCTTCCGGACGCGTTGGCGCACTCAAAATGGCCATTCGGTTGATAAAAATATAAATTACTTTTTAATTTAATTACATTCATTCCTGACACGACTGACACGTGCGTCCCAACTTAATTTTCCAAATTGTCGTATTTCTGCCTCGTAACGACTTTAATATTTTCAATACTGATATATTACCATATATACTCAGAAACATTCAATTTTTAACATCATAATCAAATACCAACTCACATCTCGCTAGTATTTATATCTGGATTAATTCCCAAATAATTTTCATTTAATTCAATTAATTCATTAAATAAAAATCAATAAAATTACGGGGTATTACAACGAACCAATCCGGATAGGGCCAATCCGGGAAGAAAAGAAAAGAACCAATACGGATCCAAGTAGAACCGAACCAAAGGAGGACCAGACCGGTCCAACTGTCGCAGTTTAGTTTTCTTACTCTTCCTCCAATGGAGAGTCCGAGTTAAGCTAAAACTCTTAAGACTTTTAGGGTATTTAAACCCGATTTATTATCATTTTAAGGGGCTAAAAGTTCATCTAATTTTTCCCATTTTAGTTAAAACTTTTAGAGGTAGTTAGAGAGAGAAAGTTGCTACAAAACCCTAGTTTGAAGATTTATTGCAATTTTAATTCCAAGATTGAAGTTTGTTCAAATTTTTGTGATTACAAGTAATTTTAGTTGATGCTTTTAGTGCTTTAGTAAGTTAGTTGATTACTTTATTTTGTCTAATCTTCCTTCTACATCATTCTTCAATTCTCCTTAATTCAATCATGATTTCCTACAATTCAATAATCATTTTCATTAATTTCATCATGTTAGGCTAAATTTTAAAAGGTCGGGATGCATGAAATCAACCCGACGTGGTAGTTGCATGTGTATAAAATTAATCCTCTAAATTTAATGATTTATTATGATCGTATTGCATATAAACACGATAATTTTAGATCTTTGGATCTCGTTTGCTTTAGGGTAACCAGGATGCTTCAGAATACAATTCGAGTGTAACTATCACAATACTGATTTACTCGTCCTCTGATTAAGTATGGTGCGGGATTGAACCTCATATATGTAATGCTTGGGAGTACTAAAGTCTGGGTCTAATTAATCACTTAAATTTACGATTAGGTTTATACCATCAATACACTAGGGTTGAGGTATTGTATTCCCGTCCTATTTTCTTCATCATATAGTTCAAGTTTTAGTTCTGTCATCATCAGTAATTTGGGTAATTTAGAGTAATTGCATGCCATTCATTCATTAGTTCATTAGTTAATTATTTTCAAAATTGCATTTAGTTGTAGCCAATTTTCAAATCAAATCATCTTTTCCTTTGTTTTTAGAGTCAGAGTTAGGATTTCTTCATCTATCTAACGTCGTCACAACTCTGTTGTCCTATTTCCCTGAGGAGCGATACTCGACTTATCAGATTATTACTTGAGTGACATGCTTGAAATTGAGCCTAGACAGTACGCACTTCTGATACACATTCTTAGTCGTGTCAAAGACCAGAGCTAAGAAGAAGAAGAAGAAGAAATTTATTTATTAGGTTGATGCCCCTTCTTTTGTTCCTGATCGAGGGTTAAATACCTATACCCTTGGGGTGGATGAGACTTATCGGACAGTTCGTGAGTAAATTTATGAAGCCTTGGGCCTTTATACATATGAGCCGCCCATTTCATCCATCCCAGTCACCGAAGGTACTTTAGCTAACTACTCTTTACTTAGTAAAACTACTCACCATGGAGTTTCACCTATTGGTTACCCTTTTTATTCGCTTAAATAGGAACTTATTTATTATGGAAGAACCCCTTCCTATAATGATGAATGTTCTTCTTAAAATGACCAGAGTGTCCTTGATCCTATTGATGATCATTAACCTAACACTTGTATTTTTTCTAGTTTTGAGGGAGTTTGATAGTGACGATGAGGCCATGATTTACTCCCCCTCCACTACGATCCCTATGACCAAGAAACAACCTTACGGGAAGATCACTAATCTAGTTATTGTATGTGTTTCCTTTTCTATTTCTTAGCCCAACTCTTTATTTCCCATTTCTTAAATTTATGCTTCATGTTTCACTAACTTTAAATTTTATGATGTTGCAAAAGCTTCTTTTGTTAGGGCGAGTGTCTCCTCGGAGGTGACGACCACTCTCTCACTTGTTGCTCATGTGGTCTGAGTGCCCTTTCTAACAAAAATGAACTCCATGCTTATTTTTTCCATTAGCTCGGCTAGATGTTTATCTTTCCCATTCTAATAATTATCTTTCTCTCTACTTTTATAGTGTTTGCAGACATATTTTTTTTGGTTTGACCCTGCATATTTCTTATATGTTCCCCATTTATTATGAGGGCCTCTTCTAGGTCATATCACTCTATTCAGGTAACAATCAATCTCTCTTAAGTCTTTTGAATTATTTCCTCTTAAACTTATCATGATGCATTTATCTCTATGAACTTACATATGACTATCTCCCTTAGTCACACTACCCATCCTCCTACCTCTTCTACAATGGGTAGTTGTGTAGCTGGGAGTTCTACTACTGCATCTCTAGACGTATTTGAATTTTACTTATTTCTACTAACTTTTTTTCGTCTAAGTCCTTATGCATGACTTAAACTTATGTTGCTTCTATATTGCTTTTTTACGGGCTCCCCTTCATATAGGCCTTATACCACTAGGGATGGTGCTACCCACTGGGGTTACTATTTCAAGACTCTCACCTTCTGGGATGATATTTATCCACTAGGTTCGTGTGCTCATGGATAACAGGCCCCATATCCATCCTCTGCATTTTTAGTCGATCTTGACCATCGCTTCAAGAGAGCCTATTTCATAGGTTGTCACATCTTCACAGGTATTAAGTACTCTATAAGTTCCATTACCTCTTTTGGTTATGTTTATTTCTAACCAATTTGTTGGTGAACATGTATTTGCTGCTATTTCTGCTGCATTTGTGATCTCTTTCTACCCTTCCTCCCTTTCAAGGGTCGTGCTACTATGGTATTTTTTACTATTCTAGAATTTCTTTCACTCATGTGTAACATCTCGTCATTTTTATGATTTTTATGTTGGGATTAATAGAGATTAATTAAATTTAAAATGGGAAATTATTCCGAATCAAAATAAATATTAATTAGTGAGATAAGGGTTAATATTTATGTATGATTAATATTACATAAGGGTTAATACTTATTTATGATTAATATTACTTAGTTAGTGAATAATAAACTGATAAGAAAGTATTAGGATTATTGTGAGTGAGAAATATGATAGTTACGGTAAATTTAGTCGGAACACGCGTATCAGTCATGTCAAGACTTAATTATATGAAATAAAAGGGTAATTTCATTTTGGATAATTCAAATGGTCACTTTGAGCGTGCCAGTGTGTCCGAAAGGGTTGCAATAGTCAGAAAAGTGTACTCGGGAGTTTATTTTGGGTCCCAAGGCATTTTTTGGATAAACCAGCACCCTAGAGGGGTATTTTGGTCTTTTGAAATTTTGGGAAATAGAGCCCTACAAAAATTGTAGAGTTATATTATCAGATACGTAATGGGAGTTAGGGTAGAGGTTGTAAAATACACATAGAGGGCATTAGAGGAGGAAGAGGATGAGTTTCAACGCCATCCTACACCATTCTTGTACCACCACCACCACCACCACCGTTGAGTAGATCGGGAGGCAAGGAAACCAAGAATACCATTCTTTTGCAGAGATTCACACATACTAATTGAGTAAAGTATTTATGTTGCTAAATTTTTAATATATATACTATCCATGTTAGAGTATGATTGAATGATAACAATGGAAATATGAATTTGCTTTTGAATTTGAGAATGTAATTATGATTTTGTGCAGGAATCGCATGTAGGCAGAACTATTGTGTAATTAGAACACAAAATTAGATCACATGTGGGGATAATAATTGAAGAAATCTAGATTTTAACAAGTTTCATGAATAAAATTATTAACCTAGGGTTTTGGGGTTAAATTGAGGATTAATGTGATTTAAATGATCCTATTTGATGTTTTTATGTTTTGGATACGTTAGAAATCCTTCATACATGTTAGTTTAGTGATTTGAATGCTTGGTTGGGAAGTTGGGATCAAACCATGGAGGCTTTGAGGGTTAACAATGTTGGAAAATCATAACAGGAAAAAGATGAAGTGCGAGGTACAACGAACCAGTTCGGTATACCCCTCAAACCTGTTAAGTTGTACATCCAAACCGGTTCTCATGTTCACCTAAATCGGTTTGGGGGACCTGGTAATATGGGTCTCAACTTTCTTAATTTTTTTATAGGTTAGAGATGGGATTTTCTCTAATTGAAGAAAATTAAGGTTAGCCAAGTGTGGGGCATATTTCATATTTGATCTCTAGAAAATTAGAATGGGTCGCGGAGAATACAAGTGAACCACGTGCTTAGTTTGATATTAAATTATATCAAGTAAATTAGAATGGATCACGAGAAGGTTGAGTTAACCTAAGACCGGACCAATATTATAAGGATATTATAACTAATGAAATAATATAATGGGGTGGTTAGGACCGTTCGAGTAGTGGGGAAAACACTCGGGAAAAATATGATGAGTAGTATAGTGGTGAATTGATAATACGTAGTATATTCGGGAGTTATGTATACAACGAATGAGACATATATTATAGGTTGAGTCTATGCCTGTACTGATGTTATATATATATACAAAGGATGTGTGAATGTCTACTGTGTGAATTCTTATTTGTAAACATACCTAGGCTACTTGCTATCACGGGAGGTTTTCCCATCGTGGATTGGGGTGATTTTGAAATGTACCCCAGAACATAGAATCTGGGTACGGACTATTTGAGTCTATGATAGTTTTGACGGTGATTTGGGCACATTTGGTTTGTACATGACCCAAAGACTTGGGACTATGTTCCCCTTCAATACGTATGATTTGATTTATGGTTTGAGGTTGATACAAGAACCAATGTCCTTATTCAGTATGTTATATACCAGGACTTGATAGAAGAGTATGCCCGCATCGCAGGTTTCCACCTAGTGATTTCATATACGTATATATATTATAATTATGATGTTAATGTATATATACATGTGATTTATTCTACTATGGGTGTTTTAGAAGATACTGCTGTAAAGGGGGCTTGAAGGTAATTCTCAGATTAGAGATAATCCCCCCATTAACAACAGTGTTTGGGATTAAGGCAGCGAGGCAGCTCAGCATGGCAACTCAGAGAGGCAGCCCAGCATGGAAGCTCAGCGAGGCAGCTTAGCGTGGTAGCTCATACATTATCTTGTTGTGTTACTTAGTCACATTGTATCTTTGTTTATATTGACTATGGACCATAACTATTGTAGTGATGTAACCAGTATAATAATTTTTAGTGAGAGGTCAAACGGTACTTGTGAGAGACCATGCTTGGCAGGACCTGGGAGAGCTTTCATGATCTATCGAATGACCTCACCGTGGGAACTTTAGAGGGAATTGGTTTGGAGGATTGAGAAGTGAGGCACCGTTGGGTCTTGTCCTGACCATCTTAGATACACCTGGTAAAACACCAAAAGACCCTGACTGTGGAACCCCGGGCGGATCAGCCTTGAGTTCCATCGGGCGTTGAGTTGTGGACCAAACAACCCTCTACTTAATATCACATCTACTGTAGATGATGTCACAAGCCAGCTAGATAATGTCAAATCTGCACTTGAGTAAACCACCATGGTATTTGGGCCTGTCACACAGTTGTTGATCCACCTCTGTGACGGCAGCCACCTGACACACAGTGGTTAGTCAAAAGGCATGTCTTAGCATTTAATGTTTATGACGTGGAGCTAACTAGGGAATCAAGCATTTAACATTTGTGACATAACGTATGAGGGGTGTCTTTCATAGTTATTAAGATTGAGTTACCCCGGGAGTGGTGTAGGGGCTATTTAAGGACCCCAACCATCCTGGGGGAGAGGATATTCTTTTTTAGAGTTCGGGAGTTATTACTAGAGGGAATAAACATCAGAAAGAGATTTATTACAATCCAGAGAGTTTACTCACCCTCCATTGTCATTTATTAAGAATCTTTAATACTTTATAAAGATTCTTGAGTGTGGTTGGGGTATTTGGCGGCCCGCCAAGGTGTATCCAGGGTGCTTACTTATCACTCCCTCTAAATGAGTTACTTTTGAGTTCGTTATTATCTTTTGAGTTATACACGAGAGATTTGGGAGTTCAAACTGATTTTATCTTCACTACGTTTTGATTGCATGTCTTGTAATTAATCAATAGTGTTGTTTTGTTAACTTATCGTTATTTTACTCAAAAATGGGTTACGCCTCCATCTAATCTTAACTACCCTCTTACATTTGGCGACTCTACTGGAGAGGCATTCTTTGAAGCAAGGAGTATGGCGTAAGCTAATGTTAATCTAAGACTTAACTTTAATGACATACAACATAATGAAGAATAGGCGGCAAGAGAGCTGGAGGCTTTAAGGGATGGATCCCCTCGACTAGAAGTACCCCCAGTTCAAACGGTGATAGGTATCATAGGGGTGACACAAGCTTCTACAAGCGTTGGGTGAGGACCAACCCAAGTGGCACTCCTCATAAATAAATTTTATGCATTTTTACGAACTCCCGTAGCTTCAACGGTGTTGGGGGGATTTGAGGCCAACACCTTTGTAACACAAGGGGCAACCCCAATGGCCCCACCAAGTGCAGTTATAATAGGAGCGGTCCCAGTAAGTATACCCTCTGTTGTAAATCCAACAGTGGGAACTCCAGGAGTATCAATTAATCCAACTGTGATGACTTCTCCAGCTGCAATGGGCACTCAGCCTATGATCCCTCTGGTCATTCCTTCAACGGCATCACCTATGGAAGAGAAGAGGAAAGAGATGAAGAAAAAGATGCTGAAATTCATGCAAGCTTCCTTCCAATCTGCAGGCGAGGTAGCTTCCATTTATGATGACTTCGAGATGCCTTATCCTCAAGAATACAATGATGAGCCCTACCCAAAGGATTATATTCCTCCTATCTTTGAAAAATATACAGGAAAGGGTGGGAATCCTAAGGAGCACATTAAACTCTTCGTGGAACATTTGGGGGCCCACTAAAATAACAAGAAACTCAGTTTGAGGGAATATTCCAAATCCTTAACCGATAAGGCATATACCTGGTATTCTCACTTAGCTCTTAAAAGTGTTTCCACGTGGAAGGAGATGCACGTTTTGTTCGTCCAAAAATTCTTTCTGGCAGAAAATGAGTTCACCTTGACCCAACTACGGAGAGAGAAGCAACGACCAGGGTAAGATGTAGTGTCATACGTTCGAAGGTTAAGGGAAAGGTTCCTCGATGTGAGGGAAGAGGCTAGATAATCCAAATTGCTACAGACATGTGCGGAACGACTTCTTCCTGAGTGCATCTGCCATTTTTTTAACGAGACGCACAAGGGGACTTTTACGCTTCCTAAAAATAGCAAGGAATTTCTTATTAGTTGTATAACCAAACCTAGTGGTGGGGCCCATTGTGTTTAGGCAACTGATACAACCTGTGGGAGGGAGGTCTCATCCCCCATGGATGGGATATACCGAAGGAACAGACGGGGGAAAAGTATCTTAGAGGGACAATAAGAGGAAGTTTGGGAGAGACAAGGAAGACCCACCACCGTTGCCTTATACAGTAGAAGAGGCTGTCAGCTGCTAAAATGCCATGGTTCAAGGAGAATGGTGTATGAACCAAAGGGTATCCTCATTGAGGAACCAGACGTTGCAACTAGGGTGGATCCAACATCCAATGGAGAGGTGTTTCACGCTAAGAAGAATCATTGACAAATATATGAAGGAAAGAATGTTGCAAATCCTTCCACAACATGTTAACAACAAGCCACTCCCAGCACATGGGGCCAATCTGGTGGTGTCCTATGACGAGGAGGCAGAGAAGGAAACAAGGGAGCTAACATCAGAGGAGGAGTTCGAAGAATCTTTGTAAGATTGCACTAGGGGAATGGATAATGTAGTGTTAGCTTATGATGAACCAAGTGCTAAAAATGTGGAGGACGTATATAGCGTTGAAAGTGATGGAGTAGACCAAGCTTTAGAATACTTTGCACTTTCAAAATACCCAAAGTTTTCCTGGTTCTTTGACCAAGTAGGGATACCAAAGTAAAGTAGATTGGAGATAACCCAGGCAATCCTTGACATTACGAGGAAGAATGCAGTCCTTTCGCTGAGATGGAAGGGACCCATGGCCAGGTTGGTAAATAGGTTTATGTTAAAGATATCTTTCAGCGATGAAGATAAGGCAGTGAGATTCCCTCATAATAGACCATTGTATGTGACTTTCAACATTAACGGGGTTAGCTTTTCTAGGTCTCTTATGGATGGGGGATCCTTCATCAATATCATTCCAATAAACTCTTTCCACGTAGCTAATATTCTAGAGGAAAGGTTAGTCCCCATGCCATTGGTGATTTCACGATATGACAATCAGTCTTCCAAGCCCATTGGCTATGTGAATGTTAGGATTGTGCTAGGAAATATGACTTCCCACATCAAATTCCACGTGATAGAGATTGCAACTTCCTACCATTTGTTGATAGGAAGGGTGTAGATGCACAACCAAGGGCTAATTTCTTCGACGTATCACCAACGCGCCAAGGATTATATCACGGGAATGGAGTTGACCATTAGAGCTACTAAGAGGCCTTTGCTATCGAAGAAGCTCACCTGGTAGATGCAGCGTTTTACACAAAATTGGAGGAGGATGTTAGAGTCCTAATAAGAAGAATGGAGGGAGCATGGGTTCCCTCGATCAGATAAAGGATGGGGTCCTTGAATGAGCATAATAAAGAAGTTGCAAGCAACAAACGAGTGATGGAAGAAGAAGCCTACCAGGTGGTCCCTCATCATGAAAACATCTTAAAATATCTCAAAGATCGAATGAGGCTCATGATGGATCTAATGGAGTATAAATTCCAACGACAAAGTGGGTTGAGTCAATTTTTAGTAGGAAGAGTTTCTGAGGCTTCTAGAGAAAAGAAGAGGAAGGCAATTGCGACTACCAGCAGATAGTGAAAAAAGGTTATTACCAAAGAAGGGAAGGTGGTTTATCGGTTATAATGGTGTGAACGGGCAGCCGAAGAAACTGATAATGAGCCTGACCCGATATATAAGTGCTTTCTGGTGGATCAACGGGGGCAATGTATGATGATAGCAACTCTAACATATAAGAATTTATGGAATATGTCGCCGAAGAACCAGACTATATGGTAGATTAACCAAAACCACAAGCACAAGAGTTGGAACAGTTGAACGTGGAGAAAGAAGTGGGAGGATCCACGACCCATCTTCATCTCGAAGGATCTCAGTAAAGAGAAATGAGAGGCCTTGGTTAAGTTGATTCGAGAGTTCATAGACATTTTTGCATGGAAGTACACAAAGATGGAAGGGATTGATGAGGAAGTAAGCTACCATAAGTTAAACGCGATCCCTTCATCCATTCTGGTGAAATAAACAACAAGAATGTACAAGCCTGAGCTAGACTTGAAGATCAAGGAAGAGGTCCAATGCTTACTGACGGCAGTGTTCATTAAATTGATACAACATCCACTCTGGTTGCCTAGCATTGTCCCAGTGGGTAAGAAAGATAAAAACCAAATAAGGATGTGTGTGTATTTCAAATACTTGAATAGGGATTGCCCCAAGGATGAGTTTCCTCTACCCTCCATCGATAGCCATATAGATGCAATGGCTGGTCATGAGATATACAACTTCATAGATGGGTATGTAGGGTACAACCAAATCAAGATAGACCCCATGGATGTAGAGAAATTGGTGTTTAAAACCCCATTGGGCAACTTCATGTAAAAATTAATGTCGTTGGGACTCAAGAACTCTAGGGCTACTTATCAAAGAACAATGATGGCCTATTTCACAAGTTTGTGGAATTTTATGTTGATGATTTGGTCATCAAATTGAGGAAGGAGGAGTTACATCTAAGCCATTTAAGAAAGGTGTTTGCTCAATGCAGAAAGCATAAGCTGAATATGAACACACTAAAATGCATCTTCGGAGTAACTAGTGGAAAGTTTTTAGGTTTTGTGGTTAATCGGTAGGGGGTAAAGATGGAACAAGATAAACAACGAGCGATCTTAGAGATGCCCAGTCCAAGAACGACGAAGGAGATGAAAAGTTTCCTTGGTAAAGTTTCCTACCTTAGGAGATTTGTGCCTTGATTAGCCAAAATGACGCACCTATTGATGCATTTTTTGCGAAAGAACACTAAATTCAAGTGGGAGGAGATTCACTAGGAGTCTCTCACTGGGCTGAAGAATCTACTCGTTTCACCACATACCATGGTTCCCCCAAAGGCAGGAATATCATTGCAGCTATACCTCACATCCACCACGAGGTCTGTTGGAGCTCTATTGGCACAAGAGATTGATGGGAAAGAACGAAAAGTTTACTATCTCAGTAGAATCATACATGGGCTAGAGGTTAGGTATAAGTACTTAGAAAGGCAATGTTTAGCCTTACTCTTTGTTGCACAAAGACTTAGACATTATATGCTAGCTTTTACAATTCATATTATACCAAGATGTGACCCTATTAAGTTTTTGCTAGCAAGATCTATATTGATTGGTAGGGGAGCTCGGTGGTTCCTCATCCTCTTAGAATATGACTTGAAGTGTGTGGCCCCTCGCGCGATCAAGAGCCAGGCATATGCAGACCTCTTGGGAATCTTCCCCTTTGGGACGTTTGAACCACCTAGAGAGAATATTCTAAAAGATGACTTGTAGGCCAATTGCTTGGATGAAAGAGATGAAGAATGGACGATGCAGTTTGATGGATCCTCGATAGAAAATAAAGGAGGATCAAGGGTTATTTTTTCAAGAGAAATGGAGGAGATTTGTCTTTCCTACAAGTTAGATTTCCCTTATTCCAATAATGAAGCAGAGTATGAAGCATTGGTACTGGGGTTGTTGGATTCCCTTCGAAGGGGAATTCGTTAATTTTGCATCGAGGGTGATTCAAACCTAGTGATTCAGCAAGTGAATGGAGAATATGCATTGAAACACCTCAGTCTGGCACCATACAGAACAATCATTCAGAGGCTTCTCAGCTAGTTCCATCGGAGCAAGATCAAAAGACATCCCCGAATGATGAATCGTCATCCAGACGCCTATGCCACCATTGATTAGATGATGGTCATAAGAAATAATACAACTACAGTTGCGATATAATGAAGATTACCTCTCTCAATAGTACAAATAATTATACCGATGGAGGAGTACACTAACTGGAGGGGAGAGATTAGAAAACACCTAGAGTTTGGGGAAGGAGCGATAGAGCTAAAGGAATTAGCCCAATATTTTACAAATCAGGGAAACCTTTATTTCAGAATCATGGGAGGATGGTTATCAAGATACATCAGCCCAGAAGAAGTAGTTCGGAGGTTGAAGAAAACACATAAAGAGCACTGCAAAATGACTGAGATACCCCTTTATAGGAGAATTCAAAGGGAGGGATATTTCTAGCCTAGAATGAAGCAGGACGCTGTAGAGCTACAACGAAAGTGCAATAAGTGCCAGTTATTCTTCAAGGTGGCTGAATGTTATTTCGTTGAAGCTCAATCAGACTGGAGGCAGCCGTGTATTAACTTCATTAAAGATGATGTTGTCCTAACATAGAAAATTGATGCGATGGGACTTAAGCAAAGGGACCCAAGGTTCTACGTTTAGGAGGGACAACCTTATCGAAGGGGCTACTTTAACAGGTCATTGCATTGAATTACAAAGTAAGAATCAATAGAGGTACTCAAACAAGTGCGCAATCTAGCTCACATAGGAGGGGCCAAGTTGTATGACCAGTTGATGACATTAGGGTATTATTGGCCAACGATGGAGAAGGACTCTGCTGAGTTTGTTCGAAAGTGTAAGGCTTGCCAACTTCATGGAAATATAATCCATGCCCCATCGATAAACCTACACTCCCTGGCAACGCCTTATCCTTTTCACACTTGGGCATTTGACCTAGTAGGCGCAATACATTCTTCTTCTAGGGGGAAGATCTAGATACTAGTAGCAACAGAGTGCTTTACAAAATGGGTTGAAGCGTAGCAACAGAGTGCTTTACAAAATGGGCTGAAGCGATACCACTAAGAAGGTCAACAGCAGGGGTGGTGAACAACTTCATCAAAGAATACATCATTTTTCATTTTTGGATTCCAAAGGTTATTATCTCATATAACGAAACCCCTTTCATCAATTCAGAGGTAATAATTCTCATAGACAAGTACTCCATTGTTTATCACACTTCAACGGTGGCGTACTCAAAAGGAAATGGTCATTTCGAATCGACTAAGAAAACCTTGGTTAATATTTTGGCTAAAATTATGGAGTATTTCCCAGGATCGTGGGATGACAAGATACTAGTTGTATTATGGGCCTATCGAATGAATAAGAGGAAGCCCACAAGGTATACTCTGTTCTAACTTATTTATTGGGATGAAGCGATTCTCACAATAGAATTGGAAGTTCCTTCTGCTCGATATGCCTTGTAAAGTAGCATGCTCCCTCAGAATAGACGTGCATTTGGAAGCATTGGACGAACATAGAGATAATGCGAGGCAGCACTTTCAAATGTATGCGAAGTAGCTCTTCAGGGCATATGATAACTTGGTGAGACCAAGGAAGTTCATGGAGGGAGACCTTATTTTTAAGGCAGCAGTGAGGCACATCAGGGGACTTCCTCTCCCTAAGTTTGCTACAATTTGGAAAGGACCTTTCATTATAAAAGAAGCTCATGATTCAGTTTACTGCTTAATTTTTAAGATGGAAGAAGACAAGCCATTCAAGATTAACAATAAGTGGTTGAAAGTCTATCATGTGTAAGCAATTAAGTTTACATAATTGTTATATATAACTATTATTATGAATATACAAGTTGTTTTTATTGAAACTACATTCAAGATGAAAGAATTGTAGAACTCCATAATACACGTAAACAGTGACAGCACAAAGAAATGGCAGGGGAAAACATACATCTTTTTCATTTATTCAAAAACTTCGGTGCATTACAAAATTGGGATCTACTGCCCAAGAATTACATAAGAAGAAAAAGGAAATGTATAAAAAAGTTCATTGGCCCAAGAGGAACCAAAGGTCTGGATCAGAGGAAAAATCACCGGGCAGGCTCGAAGAAGCTGCTAGGCATGACTGTTGGGTGTTAATAGAAACCTCCAATCTTCTTTGCGCTTGTGTATGCTCGATAAGGATTTTATCTCATTTCAGCTTTGCCAGACGCAGAGCTTCTTCGATTTCCTCTACATCCTTGTTGGAAGCTTTAAGCAGAGGCGCTAGCTCAGCCAACTTAGCTTCCTCAGCCCGTTGATCCTCCTGCTATTTCTGTAGAAGTTCCCTCTAACTATCCAGTCGTTGGATCTTAAAAGTCTTTAAATGCGCAATCATCTAGTCAAAATGGAATCCATATCGACCCAACTCCCTCAGATAGCCCATGAATTGGTTGAAAAGAGGTCTTGTAATGTTTGTGGCAGGAGTGCTGACGATATCAGCAACATCGATCACCATACCCTGAAGCCTATGGCTCATCACGAGGATTTTGGAACGTGGCTTACAAGATTCTCAATTACTAAATGATGGCTGGGAAGCATTTGAGGGGAACACTGAAGAACCATAAGGCAAAAGTCGTGAGGAGCTAAGTTGGGTAGAGGAAGCTCATAACCAGATTCGCTGTCAGCAACAACGTCAGTCGTGGAACCTTAGTCATCGTGGCTAGAATCTTCTAAAATAGCGGGTTCCCGATGGGGCGAAGGAATGGGCGAAAAACTGATGGATATTTCTCTCCCGTCGAAAAGGATTCAAGAGAAACCTGAGAACAGGTAGAAGAAATAATGAGTTTACGAAAAATCTTAACAAGTGTTTTCATTATTAAGTTACCATTATAGGTGGAGTTTCTAATAAATCTTAACAGCTGTTTTCATTGTTAAGTCACCATTATAGGTGGAGTCACTACACCAAAATGGGCAAATTGTCACCTTTCAGCCGGCCAGCCTTGTCAAGGTCAATGACCGTGACAAAAAACACGCGTTTTATGTCATGGTCATTGACCTTGACATAACCGTGACAACTAATTGTCACGGTCATTGACCGTGACAATAATATAAATATTTGTCACGGTCAAAGACCTTGACACGACCCTGACAATGTTCGCAACAAAAACCCTATCCCCCCTCTTTTTTCCCTCCGTGCCGTTCCCTCCCTATCTCTCTCTCTCTCTCGACGCTGCTCTCTCTCTCTCAGGTCGGTTCTCTCTCTCTCTCTCTCTTCCATTTATATATATATATTTGTGTGTATATGTATATATATATGTGTGTATGTGTGTGCGTGTGTGGGGGGTGGGGCAGGGTGGGGGTACGGGGTGGGGCGTGGTGGAGGGGCAGGGGGTGGGGTGGGGTGGGGTGGGGTGTGTGTGTGTGTGTGGTGGTGTGTGGTGGGGTAGGGGGTGGGGTGGGGTGTGTGTGTGTTGTGGGGGAGGGGGTGGGGGAGAGGGGCAGGGGGTGGGGTGGGGTGTGTGTGTGGTGGGGGAGGGGGTGGGGGTGGGTGGGGTTTTGAATATTATTTACATTCAAAATAAATAATTGATAGTAGTTGGATAATAATCTGATAATAATTGTTTTTATACCTATAGAATAGCTTAGATAGTGTGTGTGTGTGTGTGTGTGTGTATGTGGTCAATACATGAATTTATTTTTGTATTTGAATTAACCCATGAATTTATTTTTGTATTTGAATTAACCCATTATATGAAACATACTTCAAATTAAATATAGTGCGCATAGATACTAGCATTCTAGTTCTTATGCGTACGCATTCAATAACCCTTAGACCCGTTCGAGAGTCATTACCCCTATAATGAGATCTCTCGAATTGTCCCGTTTGGACAGTTTGAGACTGTATAATTTCTGTATAATATTCTTATTGGCTTAAAGTTGTTACTTTTGGAGGAAGTTCTGCAGTTGTATCTTAATGTTCTCTGGGTACATACTAGATTGACAAGTGTGACTGTTATTTTAATTGACCAATTGAAATAACACTCACACCTGCCAATCTACGTCGTGTACTTGGAGAACTAAGGGGATATGCTGTCATTTTTTTTTTCAAATCGTAACAATGTGCATGAGTTGTTAAGTATATTACAGAAAAATGCATTCTTGAATGGGATAGGACCACTTACCCTTTAATAGGATAATTAAATGATGGGATAATTAAATAAAACATAATATAAATCTAAGTTTTGTTTACCTTTAATAGGTGTTTAGTTGTGGTAGCTATGATGGGATATCCGAAATACAAAGAGTGGATGGGTGAGACTAATAGAATGGGGGATGTGTTTCGCAGAGGTGCTAACGAATTTGTGACATATGCAAAGAGATGTCGTAATGATGAAGAGTTTCCGTGTCCGTGTGCTAGGTGTAAGAATGGTAAGGTGTTTGAGTGGAAAACAGTTGAACTACATTTGCTAAGATCGGGTATGAAAGATAGTTATCGTTTTTGGAGTTTTCACGGTGAATTGAAAGTTCCATTTGTCCCTGACCAACTTTCACAACAACCTTCAACAAGTAGAATAGATGAAGAAGGGGACGACGTACATCATAATATGTTAGAGGATTTAGTTGATGATGCATACGGAGTTTATGAAGCCGAGGAGAATGAGGTTACTGATGATGTAGAAGATTCAAGTGCTCGTGAAGATAACACGATAAAACTTGACGATGACTACCAAAGTTTAAAATTTAAGGCGACCCAACCGTTATACTCTGGCTGTGAGAAAGATCAAACAACTTTACATGCCATGGTTGGTTTGCACAGTTTGAAGACGCAGTACGGTTTGTCTGGCAATAGCGTGACGGGAATTCTGAAATGGGTGAAGGGCTTATTACCCAAGGTGAATACACTTCCAAATAGCTATCCTGTTATGAAGAACAGTTTGCAAGGTTTGGGAATGAAGTATAAATCGATTCATGCTTGTGTGTATGACTGCATACTATACCGAAAGGAGTGATGAATTCCACGATGATGGTGGTAATGTGATGGGAAAACGAGTGAAATTAACGAGTTTGCAACATGAACAAGTAGCTCGTTATCTATTTGACACACATGAAGATGTCGAAGAATGGAAAAAGTAAGTTTCGAATATTATAATATTTAACATTATTTTAGATTATTTTATACATGATTAATTTTGTAATATGCAGTAAATATGAAGCCTGTGAGAACAATAAAAGACGAAAAACAGTGGTACAATTAGACAGCGAATTTAGGCTATGGTTGACACAAGAGGTAATTACAATGAAAACAGTTGTTATATAACGTTACATTACACTCAAATTTTACCACTAATATAATTAATTTATCTATATTCTCAGCTCCTAAAGATGGGTGATGCGACATCAAGGCTTGCTCGTCTAGCCACTGGACCCTTGTTCGTGGCACAAGAGTACAAAAAATATCGATTGAACGGTTACATTTTCGGCGCTTAAGTGTACGAGGAAAGTACAAATGTACAGAACTCGGGAATTTCATACAAGGCTCTTACTTTCTTTCGAGCGAGCGCAAAAGATAAAAACCTCGTTGAAGCTGAAATGAATTGCTATGGTGTAATCCAAATTATATTTGAATTGGATTATATAAGCTTCAAAGAGGTTGTATTTTACTGTGAATGGGTAAGAGTTGAGGATAAAAATGCTTGTAAAGTTGATCCTGTCACCAATTTGATCATGGTTGACTTGTTGAAGTTGAAGAGCAACGACTACGTGAGCGATGCGCCATTTGTTTGTGCATTTCAAAAGGTTAAACAAGTGTTTTACTCGGAGTATATCAACAACGAGCCGTGGTCAATTGTCCAACATGCGCCAAGGCGTCTAAATAGTAGTGTGGATGACTTGGCTGCTCCTACCGAATATCAATCCATTTTTAATGATAACCCGAATTTGAAACAATTTTTCAATTTGTAATAAATATTTCAATTTGTACCGAAACATCCATTTTTAATGCTTTTACTTGATCTGCACATTATCATTTTCAATCTTGTGTAGTGTGCGTGTGTGGAGAGGAGATTAATACATAAATATTCCAACTACATCTAAGTTTTGTTTACACTAATCCATGAATATACGCTTCTTACCTTTAATAGGTGATTAGTACATAGCTATTTGGGGTGTCCTATTTGTGGAGAGGAGACTGAATCTCTTCGTCTATCCGAACATTAAGAACTGCCATAATCCTATGGAGCGATGCTCTGCAAATTCCTCCCAACCGTCTATCCGAACACTAAGAATCTTTCTCCAATATTTCTTTATTATGATCACCAAATTTCGTGGATTATTACCTCTACATGTCAAGGGTTTCCAGAATTAACATATACATCACTAGTACATGGGTTCTCCTAACAAAAATGGGGTTTTCTTCCATATTTTTTATCACAATTCATTCCTAAACTATCATGAAGATTGCATCAACGAAAATAGCAAGTTTAAACACTTGCCTGGGATTTTGGTATGCAGATTCACGACTAATTTTGGTATGGCTGCGTTCCTCGACTCGTGATCTACGCGGTGGTGGTGGTGGCGGTGCAAAGTGGTGGCTTTTTGGCCTTGGATTGCCTTGGAGCTCTCTCCTCTCTTCTCCAGTGGCCATAACTTGATTTGTGAATGTTCTAACCCTAAGAGGCTGACCTAATGGCTGATATTGGTTGGCTGAAATTCGTGGGTTTAATTACTCACTTATGTAAAATGACTAAAATGCCCTCCCGGGGCACCAATTAGGCCTAAAAATGCCCCGAGGCCCAAACTAAATCCCCGGGTATACTTTTCTGACTATCTCGACCCTTTCGGACGCGTTAGCGCACTCAAAACGACCATACGAACAACTTATAAAATATTCACTTTTTATTTAATAAAATTAGTCCTGACGTGACACGGGCACGTCCCGACTTAAATTTATGAAATAGTCATTTAATTCACTCTTGACAACATTATAAAAATAAATCTCATATATTACTATACTCATCCAGTAATATGCAACAAATAACAAATTTCCAATAAATACTAACTCTCGTCACTCTAGTAAATATTCAAAGCAACATTCCGGATTAAAATTAAATTAATTTATCTCAATTAAATTTAATAAATCCCATAATTTTAAAAGCTATAAAAATACGGGTATTACATACTTCCCCCCTAATAACTGAATTTTGTCCCGAAATTCGGAAAATAAGGCCTATCCGATAGCACAATTCTGGATATCCTTTTCTGTACACAAACTAACTACACATTACGGCGCTCAATTACTATAGCCCTTTCTTCACAGCAACATTGTTTTACATTCTCATTAGAGATACTTCACCTTGTGCTCCCAACCGACAACATTCGCATAAGTCACACTTATACGTTATTCATTTCATTATCTCACTAAGATTAGGAGGCCGCACCCTACTATAGACAATTACTCGGATCATTTATATACAAAACTTCCATTCTGAGAAAATATTACGAACATTTGACCACTTGTTCGCCTAAAACGGTCGTGTAATTCTACCATAGTTATCAGGTATTTTCTCGACCGATCCAAAAATTCTGATTATCTACTCTCCTCTAAACATACAGAAGGATAATAGTCGAGGTTCTTCCAGAACAAAACCTTAATAAGTACCTTGTACGTGACAAACAGGTACGAGTGCTTCTACAGAGCATTCTTGAAATCATCGTAGCAAGATTCCAAAATCTCCTTCACGTGGCTCCACAAATCTTTATTCACCGTGCGCCTATTCCCTGGCTACGGGTGGTACATCCTACTCGAAACGAAACCTTATCTCCACTGGTTCCTGAAATCCCATATCAAAGGTGGGATTTACCAATCTCATCCTGATTCAGAAATTTATACTGCGTCGGACTATGCACTGGCGCGATCATTCCTTTCAAAGGGAGTCTGGGGCATACTAGTTAATATAATAAACGATCCCAAAGGAATATCAATCACTTCCTTCTCATCGGCTTCATTCACATGTTCGGGATGAACCCTTAATCTTGTTTTGACGATGGCAACCCATCCAAGAACTGTACCAACTTTACCGACCTCTTCCAATTTCAGGAATTGTCGATAAACACAAAATTCTTTAGTTGATTCTCCGCTTTCAACCAAATCTTACTTATGGGCGGTGCATGTAGAGACTACTCACCACGTCTCGCTAAACATTGATTCTTCCCTTGAAATGTCTCACATTAAGTGACACGTAATACTCCCCTTGCTCCATGGAGTAGGCCGAAAGTTTCGACCCGTGATCTTCTCTCCACGAAGCGCACTTCTGGATCTCTTATACCATACTAACATCCTTACTCTTTGTATGCGCAAGTCGCTCTCACACTTGACTAATAACAACTCCGCTCTGGGTGTTCTTCATAATCTTTAAATTCTACTATATTCAAGGAATACCAATTCTTGAACGGCTTCCAAAGCCTTACAATCAAGTTAGGGCGTGTTATTCTAATTGCACACTTATGTATGGATTATCGCCCCTCATGTGACATTTAATCCACTCTATCACTTCCACTTTATCATACTATTCCAACAAACATATATTTCACACGTCTATTTTCACGTCCCTTCGATTCGGACCATTTTAACTGTAGTTAACCAAGATGCCCACCTTTTTTTTTTGCAACACTCCGACCGCCCTGGGAGAGCGAACGACGTGCTACTCATCTGTAGAACTAACTAAATTCAACGGAATAGAAGGAATAGGGCATTCAAGTTCCATGACAATAAAAGAGGGACAATAATTCTCAACCTTTCTCAGAGAAGTACAACAATTTTCCCAAATAGGTACAACAACTTAAGTAAATCACTAACGCTCTATTCATCAAAATAATTATAGGTCATCTCTTATGTATAGTATAAAATTCTTTCCAGATAATCCATGCTAAAAATCATTCTAACTTTTTATTCACTTTGTGTTCTGTAGGCGGTTATGATATTCGGGTACTCTCAATCACCCTAGAAATTAGAATTCTTAAATTCTCCTTATCATAGTTCCACCCCTCAACTTGTGGGGATAACTTTCAATGTTTTCCTACCACAAGATCCGGCTCCAATAACCTTAAAATAAAATTCAACTTCCAACTTACATACATAATTACTTGATCCCATTTCGACTAGGTTACCAAAATCGTGGAATAGTGACCAAACGTCTCCCTATTTCCAACCTTACGCTAAGTTTCATGCGTGGGATGTCTCGCAAAGAGAAATCCAAACAAGGAACCCCCCGATACACTACTACCTAGCTTTGTCGGTCATCGAAATCCATTAGGTCCTCCGTCCGTGGTATGTACCCCTTTATTCTGTCTCTTGACAAAAAAGTTACAATTTTCCCGTAATTATGCTTAATAAAGAATGTTTCACCAATTTCACTACCGTATTGGTTGATGGTAATAGCATTCCATAAACCTCGAATACATACAATCGGAATTCTTGAAATTCCTTTCCCTAATAATTGGGGTATAAATATTAACTCCCACATCTCTAAAGGTTAAATATAACAATGCACTCTTCCTATCACTAAGTCCGGAGTGCTAAATATAATACTGAGTCAAATCTTTTCGCTCAACGGTAAATCCCGATACATACGGAATTATACTAACAAGGTCTATACATACATTGGCATCGAATATCTCGAGCCCACTATCTCCTCCGAAGTCTCTAGGATAGATAATATAAGTGCGAGTCCAACTTCCTTACAGGTAAGCCTCGCCAAAGCAAACATGAAACATGTTGCACCAATGCAACTACTCCAATAGCCTCTCAATAAATGCCCACTATCATACTACCCATTTTTATAACATTTTAACAAAGATAAAATCATACTCGTGTATCGCTTCACTACAACAAGCAATCTCCATAAAGTATAAAACACTGTTAATACACTCACCCATCCTCCGCGGATAGCTCTAAAGAAAATCCCGCTACACTAAGGTAAAATATTCACACAATGGTAACATTTATAATTATATGCATTAAACTCGTCTCACATGCTAATCTAGAAATGATCAAAATATGGTGACTCACTCGTGTCACATAAACACGCCTCATCCTCTGAGGATACAACATACACTTCTACCTTGACAATCGTCTTGACTGTGCAAATGGTTTCTGGACGTAACACGTCTACACAAACCAAACAATATTACTTTACTCGTTGCCTTTTACTAGGCACCGTATTCTTGCCCTTATACTTACTTTGGAACATATTATCGTGAGCGATCTCACTCCGCATAAAATACCTCAACACATAATTCACCTATCACCTGTCCTACTAACCAGGTTAGGATTGTTCTTTCCTCGGACATTAGTAGACTAGATTTCTGTTAACCATCCCGGTTGTTCCACAACCTTCTTAGGCCATAAAGATCATGTTACTATCTATACTACTACTTCCTGAATTTACCATCACTTGGTAAGAATTTAACTGTCTGAAGCATTTAAATGGTTTTCCTGATGTGTATCCACATACTTCTGTGGTGCTATACCACCACCATTGCATTCAGTCTCATTCTCGACTAAATTCTTCGATTCCTTTAACTTCCCCCTCAAAGAAGCGTTATCATCTATTCTGACACAATATGACAATATCAACCTCTGGATCGTTCGTCCATCAGAATTTCCTCCTCGAGTTTTATCAACTATTATTACGAGTTGGTCTTCCACTTGGAGTCGTTTCCCCCACTTGTATCTACATCTTCTAACACAAAATTGGCTAACGGTTAAGATTCAAATTCAGGAATGGACCCCTGATATGCCCTCCCTTGAAGAGTTCAGATCCACATTTGCTTCTAATCCTGAACAGTTAAGGAAGGAACATACGGTCAACATTGTACCTCAGGTTCTCCTATAGGCATAGCATTCTACTTCTAAAATTGGTGGTTGTCTCCATCCATTATAATTTCGTCCCGAAAGCCAAGAAAATTTTCTCTAAATTTTCACTTTCAGTTTTCCACACTCCGTTCTACATTTAAGCCTTTGGATACTTTACCGCCTTTGGTAAAGACACATACAATTTTTGCGTTTCTAAAATTTCCCGTTGATAGTCTTTACACGTTTTTGTAAAACGTCGGGTAAGTTTACCGCCGTACCTCATTTGACTATAACAGCATTTGAAACTCATTGCTGCACTTTAGTCGCCTTTCAAGTCTTGGCTTCTCATGCCATAATGGAGGTGACCTCGACTACGGTCGTCATCCTCAAATATATTTCCTAATCTCAACTGAGCCCTGCCTCCTGATGTACGCTTAACGGTCTTCTTCTGACATCCGTCATCGCTCGGCACACGCACACATCCGAACGAAATTAGAATTCACTAATGCATACACATTATAGCAGGAGAACGAAATATCGACAAAGAAATCGACAATCCTAAACATAGGTCTCTATAACAAACAAAGCAACGCTGAAAGCATAATAAGCTGTAACGATCCTAAGTACACTAGAAGCTGATGCTCTGATACCACCTGTGACACCCCGCCTAATTAAATACCGGGGGACCACTCCTTTATTAAATTAAATCAAGGTTAACAGTTGGTTCATTCTCAGCATCACTGTCGATAAAATAAATTTCCCAAATTAACACCCTAAATAATTAAGTTAAGTGTCAAAAACATTTTTCATACAAACTTTCCAAATTTTAATTAAAGAAAAAGATTTATTTATTTAAAACAACATTTCTACAATTAAGAATCACACCACAAAAATCCAAATAACATAATACATTCGTCAATCGAATGTCAACATAAGAAACTAAAATCACAAATCCATCCTGAATAAATCCCATAGAACAATACGGGAAATAACTGAAATATAAATGTCCCAACAACAAATGAAATGATGAAAAGGGGCGACACGTGACCAATAAATGAGAGTACTAGGAGTGGAGTCAATAACGGAAGCCGTCTACTCAAGTGACCTGCAACTTCCACATAAGCTGCAGCTCGTTCTTCTCAAGGGATCCTAAGCAAGATGCCCCTGTGGCTGGGCACCTGAAAATATACATATATATACAAGAGAGAGAGAAAAAAAGAAACGGGTCAGAGCCCAAAAGTGTGTTTGATTTAAAATATGTTTAGCAAGTATTTAAATTGATGCAGGCCAATGCAACAACATATTAGTACGTTCCTCTCTTGAGAAAATACTCACCTCTCTTCTAATGTGCACACCTATCGCACTAACCTTCCCAACGGTTTGTTTTAACATATATACTAGTCTTCCTAAAAGATTTAACTTAACTTAGATTACTCGAAAGATTTACAATACACGATTTCAATTTAAGAAGATGTTCCAATTTGTAGCCAAAGTTCTCTATTTTTAACTTCGTAAAAATTTATAAAGTACCCGTGACATTTTATACTTTCTCAAAACAAGTATTTATAATACGAGTCAACAACCATGTCCTACTTATCAAATCACAGTAGTCAGTCTCAAATTTCATAATCTCATATATATATTAACTACTCGTATAATATATATATATAACAGCACCCCGAATAAAACAATGGTGCGTGCATACTCTACTATCCAAAGCCCCATATCACTCATATTAAGCGGAATACATTCGAATCACTCTCGAATTTTATTAACATAAATACACAAACAATATTGAGGCGAAGCATAGATTCCAAGTCTCTAAGAGGATGGCACATACCGGCGTCTCTTAGGACCGTCTGAACTATCACATCGATAGCCTGTACCAAGGATATCTATCTTCTAGGGTACAAGTCAATATCCCCCATAAAGGTCCCATCGAGATAAGACTTGTCCCAGCGCGGAAACCTCAGGGATAGCGAGTAGCGTGGGTATGATTTTTCACATGCATATAATATATGTACACAAAATCATATAAATATACCACTTTATCATATTAATATAGGTTCTTCTCATCACCCGTAATTATACCATTTATCCTTAATTTCACAGCTATAGAATTACGTATAAGGTTTTATTCCTAACCTTAACTCGAAGGGTTTTCTCACTTATTACCTAACACTCGTGGATTATATCCCCACAAATCTGAAATTCAGTAAGTGACTTTATTAGATTCCAACGTAACTCTCTTACGCACCTCACCCTTTAAATTCATAAATCTAACAACCTAAGGTAAATATCCCATAAATATCATTCTCGTTGAATATTAAAGGTTCCAACATTATTTCGTATACCCTACTGGTCCTCAATGTCTCCCAAATCATTTTATTTAGAATGCCCAAAAATCATTTCACGATAAACTTAATTTAACTAATTAAACAAGGAAATAGGAGTCTGCCAGGAGGTGTCGATCGATCGAAGCTTGGGGCTCGATCGATCGAACCTTCGATCGATCGATGCTCTAGGCTCGATCGATCGATCAAGCAGGTCTGTGCAAAATTCTGCAGAATGCAGTTATGGGATTCATCAAACTTCTTCATCCAAAACTATGTTTTTCCATTCTAATCGTCCCAAAAATCCTACTATCATCATCATAACATTATACCAGGTGTTTATAATGTAAAGCATGTGTATAACTATCATTAAACATGGATTTTCAACCTAAAATCATGTCCAATCATCAAGAACCCGAGAATTTTCTTGAACATATTTCTAATGAATCTTTCTCCAACATTTCTTTATTATGATCACCAAATTTCGTGGATTATTACCTCTACATGGCAAGGGTTTTCAGAATTAACATATACATCACTACTACATGGGTTCTCCTAACAAAAATGGGGTTTTCTTCCATAGTTTTTATCACAATTCATTCATAAACTATCATGAAGATTGCATCAACGAAAATAGCAAGTTTAAACACTTGCCTGGGATTTTGGTATGCAGATTCACGGCTAATTTTGGTATGGCCGCGTTCCTCGACTCATGATCTACGCGGTGGTGGTGGTGGCGGTGCAAACTGGTGGCTTTTTGGCCTTGGATTGCCTTCGAGCTCTCTCCTCTCTTCTCCAATGGCCATCACTTGATTTTTGAATGTTCTAACCCTAAGAGGCTGACCTAATGGCTGATATAGGTTGGCTGAAATTCGTGGGTTTAATTACCCACTTATGTAAAATGACTAAAATGCCCTCCCGGGGCACCAATTAGGCCTAAAAACGCCCCGAGACCCAAACTAAACCCTCGGGGATACTTTTCTGACTATCTCGACCCTTCCGGACGCGTTGGCGCGCTAAAAATGACCATACGAACAACTTATAAAATATTCACTTTTTATTTAACAAAATTAGTCCTGACGTGACACGGGCACGTCCCGACTTAAATTTTCGAAATAGTCATTTAATTCACTTTTGACAACATTATAAAAATAAATCTCATATATTACTATACTCATCCAGTAATATGCAACAAATAACAAATTTCTAATAATTACTAACTCTCGTCACTCTAGTAAATATTCAAAGCAACATTCCGAATTAAAATTAAATTAACTTTTCTCAATTAAATTTAATAAATCCCATAATTTTAAAAGCTATGAAAATACGGGGTATTACAGGTGGATTTGTCAAGGTCAATGACCTTGACAAATGGGCAGATTTGGTGTAGTGAGTTTATGGAAAATCTTAACAAGTTTTTTCATTATTAAGTCACCGTTATAGGTGGAGTTTACGGAAAATCTTAATAAGTTTTTTCATTGTTAAGTCACCGTTATAGGTGGAGTTTATGGAAAATCTTAACAGGTGTTTTCATTGTTAAGTCACCGTTATAGGTGGAGTTTGCAAAAAATGTTAACAAGTGTTTTCATTGTTAAGTCACCATTATAGGTGGAGTTTGCGAAAAGTTTGAGAAATGAGACTCTTCTAGATCGTACATTGTCAAGAATAAAAGAAAAATAACGAGAAACGAAGTGAAACTAGCAAAGTACCTCAACAGTGGTTGGAGAAAGAACGGGAACCGCTAAAGAGGCCAAAACGACGGGAACTGTTAGGGGAAGGCTTACTTCCTCAGAAGCTCCAATGACACCCTCAACCAAAGAGGCCTCAACGTCCGAGATAAAGTTATGAAAAATGACAAATTTTCTCAATCAATGCTCTGATACCAATTTGAAAGAATAACCAACCCCTAGTTTTAAAACTTACACAAAAAGTAATTAATTTCGTTTTTAAAGATACGGAAGCGAGATGGTTTAATTAAAACAATTACATAAACCAAATTTTAATTTCATCACAAATTAAAATGAAAGTAAACCAAATTTTAATTTTCAAAAAATTAAATTATACTCAAAATCAAATTTGTGAATTTTTATGTTAAGCTCAAAAACAAATTTAATACAAGTCCTAGAAATTTTCCTAAACCATATTTTCAGTATTACCAAGTTAGGCCAAACCAATTTTAACAACTTAAATAATGACTTGAATTAAATTAATATTTATTCAAATTATTATTTAGCACCAAATTAAGCAAGTAGAGATTTAAACCAAATTTTATCTTTTTACCTAAGCATGCATCTAAGGTGAATTTTGCGAAAGAAAAGATAAACAAACCATTATGGCGCGATGTACGAGGAAAAACCCACAACGGGAAAAACCACAGACGACCCTAGACTTAAGTCCACTAAGTACGAAATTACAATTACAAGCAAGATAACTTACAACACTCGACTCGACTCCTTCAAGCCTTGACGTGTCTTCTTGTGACTACCTCTTCTTAGCCGACAATCCCCGACACCACCGGAACCTTGGAATCCACCAATGAAGTTGTAGGAACAACCGTCAACCACACATGGTGCCTTTCACCATGTGAGAATGTCGCAGCAAAACAATAAGACTTCTTCTTTGAGGGATGTAGAAGTAAATCTGAACGAACTCTTCAACTCAGAAGAGTAATCCTGGTGCCAAACACCCCAAGAAAGATATTTATATGGAAACTTGAAATAAACAAACTATGGGTGAAAAAAAAAGTGTTTAAAGACTTTTTCTTAAAAAATAAACACTCAAAACATGAACTTTTTCCTATGAAAATGAACTCTCTAAAACTCTCTCTAGGAGATGGAGGAATGTGAAAATGTTGGTTTGAAAAGGTTGGTTCTCGTACATATTAAATCTATCAAAAGTTAGTCGGGAAAAAGTAGTGGGGAAAAAGTAGTGGGATAGAAGTGAAAAACTGCCAATTAATTTTCCCGCCGAAAATCTTGTTCGAAAGATATTTTTGTTCGAACGAAGTCTCGTTCAAACAACCCTTCTAGCGAAGTTACAGTGGCCATAAGGGAAATATCGTTGGAAAAATCGTTCGAACTAACTTCTAGTTTAAACTCGTTCGAACAACATTCTCATTCGAATGAAAAACTCATTCGAACGAACTTCCAGAAAGCATAAATATCAATTTTTAGCCCAGAAACTTTATTTTAAAGTTTTAAATAAACCTTCTGAAAATAAACCTCAGTTTAAAAAAAAAGTACACCCAATAAAACTTGTTCCAAGCTCCTATATAAATATGTAATGCATTCATACCTTAGGAGTAAACGGAACAATGTTGTTGACGTGGAAACGAGGCATGCTAAACCCAGAATATGATGAAACGTTATACACTTGGCCGCTACGACCTTAACTAACACGTCATAGTCTTGAATGGATAAACTTGAACACTATCCTATGACTCAGATGTTTTTTTCCAAAATTAAGCCAACACAATATTAAGACACAATCGGAGACTTGTGTCCTTACAAATCTCCCCCTTTGGCTATTCCGGGACAAAAACCAAAACAAAAATCCTAAAGGGCCGTCAAGCTCTACAAGACTTAAAAATTATCCCACCCAAAATAAAAATTTCATAGCTTGACTCAAAAACCCAAGGATCAATAATTTTGCCGATATAGAAAGTTTCCATTTAGAAGAATTCCACACTAAAGCATTCTATCAAGTGCATAGGGAATATCAAGATTATTAAATGCAATTAAGATAAATACACCCCTAAACCTTCTAAATTAATTCTCCCCTTTATCAGACAAATAACCTACTTAGAAAGACGTCTCGCCTAAGATAAATCACCCCCAAACTAAGATACTATTATAATAGAAATAGATACCATTTCTCCCCTTATCATTCTCCCCCTTTTTGTTCAGGAATAGGCAAAGGATAAAAGTTAATTTAAACATGAAGCTTAGAGTGATAAGAACATGAAAGCATATAGGCAACAAAGGCATAACTAATCCACATAAAGAATAAGGATGCCAACTAAGATTCAACAAAATGATACCAATATGCTATATAAAGTATTAAGCATATGATATCAACAAAGAATGCAACAAGACAAATATCAATCATGAAGTAGAAGCATAGATGGACTAGAGAGCAAGGCAAAGACCAAATAATAAAAATATCATATATATACATACTCTAGATATACCAAAGATGCACACACACATATATATAGATATAAACACACACATGACACAAAATACAATAAGTTTTTCACACTCGTATGGCAAAAATGTGTCATATGGAAACGGAAGTGTTGGGGTGTGAACTAGAAACAATTAAATTTAGACCCAATCACTTAAAGCATGTTCACGGAGTTCTCAATTGATTGCAAACTTCATCACATTTGAATATAACCTCATGTGACAATATAGATTGAACTCAATGAACAAACATACACAATGCATACAAGCCTAGACTTCTGATGATTCTACAAACCAATAGAGTCATGACATTGGAAGCACAACTAGGATAAATGGATATGTGCAAACCGTTGATATACCATCCAATCTCCCTCAATAAACATATATATATTTGAATGAATATATAAATTAAACATAGGCCTTGGCAGTTATTATTCTATTTAATGCCATATTTAATTTTTTAGGCCTTTGAACCACATAGTTTTTTAAAGTCCAAGCAAATGGTGGCTTACTCGCAAAGGATGATATTTCCTTTCGGAGCCCTTCTCCGTGCACATTTATATATATTATTTTTACATCTCACAGAAATATCATGTGAAATGGATTTTAATATGCACTAGTCCTTTTAGGTCACAAAACATGTAAATGACAAGATTGGTATGAGAACACCTCATAAAGCTCAAATATACATATGGAGTTAAAATTTCAAGTGAGCTCGTACATATGTGAATTGAGGCATATAAAAATAGAATCCATTATATCAACACAAAATCCAACTACTCCATATAAGAATGGTAAACAACATTTTAAGGATTGACAATCTAAACCAAAAGTTCTAGCCACATGGGAGCGAAAAAGAATGGATTCAAACACAAATATATGCCACATAGAGTGTGTCAACTAAAATACACACAAAAAAATCTTTTTGAGTTTTTGAAAGATTTAATCCAAACAAACAAAAATATTTACTCAAAAGACACACACAAATCGTTTGTATTTTTCATTAAGCCTAAATTACTAAAAGGTGAAACACAAATGATAAACAAAAATCTGTTTTTATTTTTCATTTAATGCAGACTAAAATGAAAGAAATAGAATACAAAAGATAAACAAAAATCATTATTCTAGTATGTTATTAAGCATGGAGCATAGACTGGAAAATGATTAAACATGCATACACCTAGAAATGATATATAATATGAAGCACATAAAGCTAGAGTATGGAAACAAAAGTAACACATTCAACCTTTAAATTTAGCAAGGGATGTTTTATGTGAAAGCAAATGAGAATCAACAAATCTAATGTCTAGTGCCTCCAAAAATGATTTCCTAACCTATATAGATGTATATTTAAAATGATGGGATTTGGAAACTAATGAAATGCTAGACATAGACTTCCTAGGCCTTCTTTTAAGATCAAAACAAAGTGACCTAAGGTGACCTTTCCTACCACATTGCAAGCATGTGAAAACAGGAGGAATGATACCTAAGGTGTGACCTTTTCTAAAGTCCTTGGATAGAGTTGAGCCTTTAAAATAAACAATGGTCTTAGCTTTAACAACAAAAATATTAGAACTAGATGAGCTAGAACCATTACAACTACTACTCGATTCTTGTAAGTTATTTTTCATTTTTAAAATTTTGGACTTAAGTTATAAATTAGACTCCTCAATTTTACTAGACTCCTTCTTTAAATTTTCTATAACTCCTAGAAGGTTATCACGCTCCCCCTCAATGTGAGCAAACTTATCCCCAAGAGTCTTTTCTCGAACATCACTCTCTTTCTTGAACATATTTAAAATATTAAAATTGTGATTTATGTCCATGAGCTTCTCACTAAAAATATTTTTTTGAGATAGCGAGGTTTGCAAAAGTTCAATTCTAGATTTAAAAGATAAATTTTCATTTCCAAGAACCTTAATTCTTTTTGCAAATCTCACATTTAATTCTCTTAAATTTTCATTACACTTATTAAGCCCATTAAATTCCTCTCGAATATCAAAAACTTCATTATCATTAGAAATGGACAAATTATCATTAAGACATCCCATCGAGAGATACACAAAAAAATGAGCCACCTAAAAATACAAGGAGTACAAAAATTATAAATTAGCGCCCCGAATCTGATACCAATTTCAAAAATGATATATTTTCTCAATCAATGTTCTGCTACCAATTTGAAAGAACAACCGACCCCCAATTTTAAAACTTACACAAAAGTAATTAATTTCCTTTTTAAAGAAGAGGAAGCGAGATGGTTCAATTAAAACACTTACATAAACCAAATTTTAATTTCTTCACAAATTAAAATGAAAGTAAACCCGTAGAGGGGGCTTGCAGGTAATCCTGAGATTAGGGATAATTCCTTAATTGGCAAAAGTGTTTCAAATTAAGTAACCGAAGCAGCTCAAGCGTGGCAACTCAAGCGCGATAACTCAGCGAGGTAGCTTGTCCTGGTAACTCATACTTTAGCTTGTTGTATTAGTCATATTGTATTTCTGTTTAATAATGAGTTTGTGTGAGGTCAAACGGTACTTACGAGAGACCACGCTTGGTAGGGCCTGGGAGAGCTTTCATGCTCTATTGAATGACCTCGCAGTGGGAATTTTAGAGGGGCCTAGTTTTGAGGATTGAGAAGTAAGGCACCATTGGGGGTTGTCCTTACCATCTTAGATACACCTGGTAAAACACCGAAGGACCCTGACCGTGGAACCTCAGGCGGGGAAGCTTGGAGTTACATCGGGCATTGAGTTGTGAACCAAATAACCCTTTACTTAATGTCACATCTACTGTAGGTGATGTCACTAGCCATGTAAATAAAGTCAGACCTGAACTTGAGTAAACCACCGTGGTTTTTGGGGCTGTCAGGCAGTTGGTGAGACACCTCCGCGATAACAACCCCCTGACACACAGTGGTTGGGAAAAAGTCATGTCTTGGCATTTAATGTTTATGACGTGGAGATTACTAGTGCATCAGGCATTTAATGTTGTGACATAAAGTATGAGGGATGTCTTTCATAGTCTTGAATGGCCGAGTTGCCTCGGGGGTGGTATGGGGGGATATTTAAGGACCCCAACCACCTTTGAGGAGAGGATGATCCTTTGAGAGTTTAGAAGTTATTACTAGAGAGAATATACATTCATAGAGAGTTATTGAAAACCAGAGGAGTTTACTCACTCACCATTGTTATTTATTACAAAGATTTTAATACTTGATAGAGATTCTTGAGGGTGTTTGGTGTGTTTATACCGGCCTACCGAGGTGTATCTAGGGTGCTTGCTTCTCATCCATCTAGCCATGTTACTTCTAAGTTCCACTACCACTTTCTAAGTTATACACGAGAGCATTTATGAGTTTAAACTGAGTTTATCTTCATTAAGTTTGTGTTTGCATTCCTTATCATTAATTCAAAGCATTGTCCAATTAGCTTATCATTACCATACTCAAACAGGGTTTACGCCTCCATCTATAATCTAAAGTAACCTCTTACAAAACCAAATTTTAATTTTCAAAAAATTAAATTATACTCAAAATCGAATTTGGGAATTTTTATGTTAAGCTCAAAAACAAATTTAATACAAGTCCTAGAAATTTGCCTAAACCATATTTTCAATATTACCAAGTTAGGCCAAACCAATTTTAACAACTTAAATGATTACTTGAATTAAATTAATATTTATTCAAATTATTATTTATCACCAAATTAAGAAAGTAGAGATTTAAACCAAATTTTATCTTTTTACCTAAGCATGCATCTAAGGTGAATTTTGCGAAAGATAAAATAAACAAACCATTACGCCGTGATGTACGAGGAAAAACCCACAACGGGAAAAACCACGGACGGCCCTAGCCTTAAGTCCACTAAGTACGGAATTTCAATTACAACCAAGATGACTTACAACACTCGACTCGACTCCTTCAAGACCCAACGCGTCTTCTTGTAACTACCTTTGCCTAGCCGACAATCCCGAACACCACCGGAACCTTAGAATCAACCAATGAAGCTGTATGAACAACCATCAACCACATATGGTGCCTTTCACCATGTGATAATGACGCAACAAAACAACGAGAGTTCTTCTTTGAGGGATGTAGAAGTAAATCCGAATGAACTCTTCAACTCAGAAGAGTAAACCTGGTGCCAAACACCCCAAGCAAGATATTTATATGGAAACTTGAAATAAACAAATTATGGGTGAAAACAAAAGTGTTTAAATACTTTTTCTTAAAAAATAAACACTCAAAACATGAACTTTTTCCTATGAAAATGAACTCTCTAAAACTCTCTCTAGGAGACGGAGGAATGTGAAAAGGTTTGTTTGAAAAGGTTGGTTCCTGCACATGTTAACTCTGTCAAAAGTTAGTGGGGAAATAGTAGTGGGATAGAGGTGAAAAACTGCCAATTAATTTTTCCGCCGAAAATCTCGTTCGAACGAGATTTTCGTTCGAACGACCCTTCCAATGAATTTTCAGTGGCCATAAGGGAAATATCGTTGGCAAACTCGTTCGGACAAACTTCTCAATTGAACTCATTCGAAAGACATTCTCGTTCAAACAAAAAACTCGTTCGAACCACAATTTCGAACGATTTTCCAAAAAGCTTAAAAATCAATTTTTAGCCCAGAAACTTTATTTTAAAGTTTTAAAGAAACGTTCTGAAAATAAATCTCAGTTTAAAATAAAAGTACACCCAATAAAACTTGTTCCAAACTCCTATATAAATATGTAATGCATTCATACCTTAGGAGTAAACGGAACAATGTTGTTGACGTAGATACGAGGCACACTAAACCCGGTATATGATGAAACTTTAAACTCTTGTCCGCTACGACTTCAACTAACACGTCATAGGCTTGAATGGATAAACTTGAACACTATCCTATGACTCAAATGTTTTTGTCCAGAATTAAGCCAACAAAACACTAATACTCAATCGGAGACTTGTGTCCTTATAAATCTCCCCCTTTGGCTATTCCGGGACAAAAACCAAAACAAAAATCCTAAAGGGTCATCAAGATCTACTAAACTTAAAAAATATCCCACCCAAAATAAAAATTACATAGCTTGACTCAAAAACCCAAGGATCAATAACTTCATCAACGAAGAAATTTGCCATTTATAAGAATTCCTGCACATTTAAGTAAACTAACAAATGCATGGGGAATATCAAGAATATTAAATGCAATTAAGATAAATACTCCCCATAAACCCCCTAAATTAATTCTCCCCTTTATCAAACAAAGGACCTACTTAGAAAGACGTCTCCCCCTATGATAAATCTCTCCCAAACTAAGATACGATTATAATAGGAATAGGTACCATTTCTCCCCCTATCAAGTTCCTTTGCCAGTAAAAGGTACAATGGTCAACATTAGAGTCTCACTTGAAGAGGACGTTCAACCTCCAAGTGATGCCCCAACATTGGTGGATGCAGAATAACCACCACACTGACAAGAAACATCAATCTTGGCTTTGGGAATATGAAAACTACCAAAAGAAGAGGGTGATCAAGATCTGGGGAAAACTGTAAAAATGAAGCTAAGTGTTGGAAATGGGTAATAAGTATAGAAGAAGGGAGAAATACCTCTAAGTGTTACTTACCTCGGTTATGGTACCAAATAGGGGAACTGCAGTTAGGGGTCTCGTTAACATATCGGGAAGAAGAATATTAGTCAACAAAGTTGACATTTCGACCTAAGGCATCCCAACAGATGAAAATTTTGCATGTTAAATAGAAAAAAGGGTTGGAAATGAAAAATATGTTAGATGTAATAGTGATTGATAGTGTGTTACCTCAGGGGAACTTTCTGCAGCTGGAACAAGGGGGAAAATAACCTTGGGCTGAGGTGTTAATTCGAAAGAAGCTGGATGAGTTATCTCAGGATGAGAAGAGATTACCATAGATTCAACAATCTCACCACCTGCAGTAGCACTTCTATCCCATTAGGAGGACAAACGGCGAGAATAGGTAAGACCTATCATGGGAGAATAAGGAAGAGATAGTTAAGTTGTCGATAAACCAAAGAATCCTCCCATGAAAGGACTAACTGGAGGAGAAGATCCTTCTTCACCAACCTTTTGATGAAAACAATAAAGAAAGAACAAGTGTCAGAAAAGTGAAGAAAATGCACTATGTTATAAACAACTAAGTGTGGCAAGACCAACCTCAGGATCAGAATAATGTGAGGGTACGACAACGGGCAAAACTGGGGGAGATGAGTGAGAAGAAGCCCTTTCGGTGAAATGAGCTGCAAACTCAGGACTATCATCAACTAGTATAACTTCATCAGGAGAAGGAGAAGTAGAGCGCCTAGGAGTGGAGGCAACCGTTGTGGGTTGAACTGTAGAGGATTGTCTTTTACTTGCCTTGGATCCCAAGGTATTCTTCCTCTTACCAGAGACATTGGTATCCCAAGGCCCCTTTTTCTTTGCCAAGCGCCTTCGGTGGGATCTACCACGATAGTGGGAAACGACTCAGCAGGAGGAACTGAGGGCACAATTTGGTGAAATATCAACTGAAGAAGTTTAAACTCTTTTCAAACTACTTCCCATATTTCCTCAATCACATCAGTATTTAAAGAAACGGAGGAAATGAGAAAAGAATTTATAGGGTCTTGGGATTTGCGTGGGGACTTGGGCTTTGAAGAGGCCCCATTTTTTATCTTATTTTATTTTTGGGAAAGTTATTGCGAGGGAACTTAACCAAAAGATGCAAGGGAAGAAGTACCGCCAGTTGGAGGTTTAGGTGTTGAATCTTCTTTGGCTCTAGGTGCAACAACATGGATTGTTGGGTAGATGGAGGCAGCTCACTGGGGGCGGGGGGGGGGGGGGGGGGGGGGGGGCTTTGGCATTTGGCTAAGTGGGAACTCAATTCCTAGAACAAAATTCCCCTTCAGCCCTAGCTCCAAGGAGGCAAAACTCTGAATAGTGGGGTAGACTGGGGGACTTTGGACGAACTCGTAAATTTTGGCTATTTACCTTGGCCAATACTTCATCACAAAATCACTGGTTATATCCCCCTTATTAGAAAGTGTAGGAATGGTAACACGACCACTTATGGCTCAGCAGATAATGGAAGTAGCTAACAGGGTGTAAAAGGCATAAGCCTCAGAGAAATATGCCTTAAGGTGAGAATCTTGAAATACTGGCTGAGGAACCCCTTGGTCGTACCCAAACTGACTGCTGCAACGGTTGGGGTTGTAATGTTCAGATGTATACCCCGAGTCAGTGTAAGAGAGCAGATAGTTAGGAGTCAAATCCAAAACCACGACAAATCAAAGGTCCTCCATTATAAGATCCTCTTACGTAGGCCCCACAACCCTAGACACGACACCAAAAAACTCCTAAGTATGGGCAAAGGAATCCTCACTATAAGGCCTCATCACGAAGAAACTTATTTTGTCAAAAATGCCCAGAAGCTCCTCCCTCTCTGTTTCTCATGGAAGCAAAAAAGGCGATGGGGTTTGACAATTTCCCTATAATGAAGGGGAGTGCAGTTAGCAGATATCTCGGGAAAGCATAAGTAAATAAAAATAGTCAGAATGATAGAATTGGCAAAATTGGACAAGTTGTAGCCCAAGGACCGTTGCATGTCTAGATGGGTCCTGTCCAACCTTGTATAAGGTGACCATAGGGCTATGGCTTCCATAAGAAGCTTATACCTCTGGGTAAATGGACATAAAGATTAATTAAGTCTCTGCGTGTTTGATTATGGGGCTTTACAGGCAAGATAAAATGTCACAGAATCACAAGTATTTAGACTGACAACTCCAGAGATGTTCCTTTATCCGGGCCAAATTCATCTATGGGGATGGCACGATAGATGTAGTTTATGAGGGGAGTAAAGGTTTCCTTATTGTAATTAGTGATACATCTCTTGTAGATTTGATCCAACTCTTCTCAGGCCTTTGTCTCTTCGGCATCCAAAGCCTCATCATGATAAGCCAAAGTCCCTACGGGCTCAGACCCAAGTAGCTCGCAAACATCCTCAAGTGTAACGGTGAACTCTCCCCATGAAACAATGAACATGTGCATTGTAATGTTCCAACAAGAGACCAAGATTTGAAGGGCAGCGTTGTGTTTAAAAATAGTAAATTCCCCAAACCAAGCAGCTCGATGGAGACCAACCTTGGAGAGAACATCAGAGTAAGTGACCTGCATAAATGAGTTCCAAGTAGCAAAGTGGGAAGGGGATCCACCAGGTCCTTCGAAATTAATATAGGACCAAGGGAAGTCACCTCTATCAAGAAGAAACTGCATTGTCACCTCGGGAGGAAAATAGCCTCAAGAAGTGGAATCTTAGTCTTCATCACCCAACAAAAAAGCGTCATACTTGGCTGAAAAATGACAAGTCCTCCACCCTTCGAAAAACTCATCATCTTTACCAAAGACAGGAAATCGACAGTAAAAATATAGTTGTTCTTGATGCGCTACCACCAAGGCGGTGGAATCCAAGGTGGTTATCGGTGAAGCACTGGTGGTGGGTGTGCTGGGAACACTAGAAGAGGCCATAATAGTGAATGGTGGAAGAAGAAAAGGTTAAAAAGTGGAGAAGGGCACGGAAATGGAGGAACACAACCGCAGGTGGCGGTAAAAGAGGTGATGAAAGGCAAAGAACTGGAGAAAACCTTATTAATAATGGAGGGTTGAGTCTCTCTCTTTCTAAAAAAGGCTCTGGAGTTTGAAGAAGATGAGCAGGAAAAATGGCTTAGTGTTTTTGAAAATAGACATTTGCAATCCTTTAAAACCCGTCTTTTGAGTTTTCCTACTAACACATGTGTAAATCCACCTTTAATCATTTCAAATGGACACGTGACACTTCGGGAAGCATCCTAACAGTTGAAAAGAAAGCGCCACATCATTAATGAGGTGATGCATGGGGAATAGAAAGGGTTTTCCTTCTTAAGCAAGTTTGAGTTTTGGAGCCAAATTTTTTTGTCAAACATCTAATAGCTCCCAACGAAGAAGTTGTCCCAATGGTTCAAAAAAGATATAATGTTCCCTTGACCATAAGTCCAAACATTGTTTAATTAAGAGACTCAGCTATATCGGGGAGAATTCTCCTCCCTTTTCGAACATGACAAAGCAAAGACACGACATAACCCAAATGAAGTAGTAGCTTCCAATAACGAGAATTTTCTAACAAGAAGTTTACAAGGGAGAATTTCATAAGTCTGAACAAATTGGTGCAGTCCTAACGAAAAAATCACTGCCTACAACTATACTCCACAACATAACAAACGGGAAAATTTCACTTCCCCAAAGTTAAAATGAGTAGTAGGTCTATCGGGAGAATATCAAATAGTTAAAGCCAGAACGGTTGAAACTCAATAACAGGAAAAAGTTGTGATGTCCTTTTGCCAAAGCACCAAGAAGCCCTAGTGCTTCAACTCTAATACATCGGGGAGATTTTTACTTTTTCCTGGAGGCATTAACCACAGTTGGTAGCAATGAAGGAAAAGATGCCAGAATTTTTTCACATAAAGAAGGTTCATCGAAATGAGAAGTTTTCATGAAAACATATATTGTTTCCATAACAAATCTCTTCACGAAGGGGAAAATGTAGAGGGGGCTTAAAAGTAATCCTGAGATTAGAGATAATCCTCCCATTAACAACGGTGTTTGGGATTAAGTCAGCGAGGCAGCTCAGCGTGGCAACTCATACTTTAGCTTGTTGTGTTACTTAGTCAAATTGTATCTTTGTTTATACTGATTGTGGACTATAACGATTGTAATTATGTAACGAGTATAATGATTTTTAGTGAGAGGTGGAACGGTACTCACGAGAGACCACGATTGGCAAGGCCCAGGAGAGCTTTCATGCTCTATCGAATGACCTCACCGTGGGAACTTTAGAGGGACTTTGTTTAGAGGATTGAGAAGTGACGCACCGTTGGGGATTGTCCTGACCATCTTAGATACACCTGGTAAAACACCAAAAGACCCTTATCGTGGAACCTATGGTGGAGCAGGCTTAAGTTCCATCAGGCATTGACTTACGAACCAAACAACCCTTTACTTAATGTCACATCTACTGTAGGTGATGTCACTAGCCAGCTGGAAAATGTCAAATCTGCACTTGAGTAAACCTCCGTGGTATTTGGGGTTGTCACACAGTTGGTGAGACACCTTTGTGATGGAATCCACCTGACACATAGTGGTTAGGCAAAAGGAATGTCTTGGCATTTAATGTTTATCACGTGGAGCTAACTAGGGCATCAGTCATTTAATGTTTGTGACATAAAGTATGAGGGATGTCTTTCACAGTTATTAATAACTGAGTTACCTCGAGAGTGGAGTGGGGGCTATTTAAGGACCCCAAAAACCCTTGGGGAGAGGATGTTCTATTTCAGAGTTCATGAGTTATTACTAGAGAGAATACACATCAGAGAGAGATTTATTACAAACTAAAGAGTTTACTCACCCTCCATTGTCATTTATTACAAAGATTTAATACTTGATAGAGATTCTTGAGGGTGGTTGGGGTGTTTGGTTGCCTTCCAAGGTGTGTCTAGGGTGCTTACTTCTCTCTCCCTCTAAATGAGTTACTTCTGAGTTAGTTATTATCTTTTGAGTTATACACGAGAGATTTGGGAGTTCAAACTGAGTTTATATTCACTACATTGTGATTGCGTGTCTTGTAATTAATCAATAAAGTTGTTGGGTTAACTTATCGTTACTGTACTAAAAAAAGGGTTATGCCTCCATTTAATCTAAATTACCCTCTTACAACTGCAAATAGTGATATCTAAATTAATCTGAGTATATGTGAACTTTATTGTTAATTGGTGACTCTAAAAAATAATAAGGGATTGGAAATTGGTATCATATTGTATACACAATATGGGTGGGATAATAAACTATTATACAGGAAAAAGGCTTAAGTCAAACTAGCTAGGTGGTGTAGCATAACTAGGTGGGTTAAAAGAGTATGTTAGGCGTGCACAATAGTTAAGAGGGCGTGAATCTAACATGTATGTAATAAGTACTCTTTATTTCATTTTAAATACTTGCTAACATGTTTTCAAACTATTTTACTTGGTCTCTGACCCGTTTCAAATCCATTTTTGTAAAAACATTTTATGTGCCCAGCCACAGGGACACCAGACTTAGGAGTTCCTTCATTTGACATGTTGCAACTACTGTGGAAATTATAGGACCTTAGTATTAGATGCCTCCACATCTCTCGGTTCAAGTTACACATTTTATCTATATCAGTCGGGCATGTCTCCCATTCCTAGTTTGTTATTATTATAGAGACATTGTACTTCCATTTTATTTTCGTCTTGGATTTGTTGTTATTACGGACGGTTGTATTTGGATTTTGTTTGGAGTGTTATTCCAGATCTATTTATTCATCTCGTTGCTTTATCATCATCACTATGTTTATTGGAATGGTGAATGTGAATTGTTTAATTTAATTTCTCTGCATGTTAATAACAAGATTTAAAATTTTGACATCGGGCCATTAGGGTATAAGTAAAATAAATTGGATTTCGATAGTGATGCTAAAGACAACACCATTAATGATTCTTGTTTAATTTAATAATGGGATGATCACCCAGGTTATAATATGAGCGATGTCACATATGGCATCAGGTTCTAGTGTCTATAGGATCTTTGCTTCTTATTACGATTTTTAGTGCAACGTTCTTTGATGTAAAACCCTACTATTAAGATTTTTGTATTCTTTATTACTCATTTATGTCCTCATCTATTTTAAGACATATTGAATTGTGGAATAACAGAAAACTATTTTCGTTTAGATGCCTCCTCGATGTGAACCACAAGCCACCCTATAGGCACAGCCCCAGTGCTAGCCAACTCAAGCCCCAGGGACTATGAATGCTCCTCAGGTTACCCCCACTATGGCATAGGCGGTTACTACAGTCTTGATTAAGTTTGCCTATAAGGCACCACATGTGCCACCCTAACTTCAGGTTGTTTTTCAAGCTCCTGCACACTCATTTCCTTCTACGAGGGAGGGAGTCAAAGATTCCTTTTAGAAGGGTCATCCTCTAGAGTTTAAGGGTAGCTCCGATATTGTTGCGGTACGCCAGTGGAAAAAGGATATCTAGAGGCATTTGATGTACAGAGATAGATACTAACTACCTTTAAGCTAGTAGAGGCAACCTTATAGTGGTGGGAGTCCATTACCAACGCACATAAGAGAGACATCTTAAAGATCCAGAAGTTATGGGAGTGGTTTGATCGCAAATACTTCCCATTTGCCATTCACACTAAGATGAGGGGGAAATTTTTAGATGTGTCACATGAGGGGAGAACAGTAGTGGAGCATCAAAAGGAATTTACTAGGTTGGAAAACTTTGCCCCTAGGAGGTGAGCATAGAAGAGAAGAGGATATAGTTATTTGTGGATGGTCTTTAGTGGAGGATCCGACAACCATTGTTGGGTAATCCATCTTTGAAGACATATACGGTGGTGTTGAATGTTGCTCTATTGAACTTTTTGGACCACCACTTCCATATTAAGGGAAGAAAACATTCAAGAGAGTTCAACTAATATTGAAGGATGGGGGGTAGTAGTGCCTGTGGGACACAATCGACTCAGAGTCAACCGAGGCAGAGTGAGTAGGGTTACCATCATAGCGATGATACCAAGAATTTTCATTCGGGAGATTACAGGTAGGGACAGGGTGGATTCAGTATAGGCCAACAACATTTTTCGCAGGGTCAGCACGGCAGGGGAGAGGCGATAGTGGCCAGCAGGACCAGAGGGGAGGAAATTTCATAGGAAGGTGTTTCATGTGCGATAATAATGGAAAAAAATGTCATGATAAGGGAAGAATTTAGCAGCAGGACGATCTTTAGGAGCCCCAGAGGACTATCTTCCCCACCGCCCTCCCAGAACTACCACCTGTGCTAGCATTACCTGCAGCACGAGTCATTCCAGTAGCCCCACCTCAGCAATATAGTACGGGCATGTGTATAACGTCCACCAGGCCATAGTTCCACAGGCTCCACCCATAGTTGAGGGTTAGTTTATTATACATGGGAATTCAGGGAGCATTTTATTTGACATTGGGGCTTCACACTTGTTCATATCCACTAGATTTGCATGAGCCACAGGGTTGTTAGATACGGTCGATAGTACAATCACGTGTGTAGACTCACCACTAGGTAGCGGGAAACTTATATTATTTATCTGTCGGGGTGTGAGTATAGATATTGGGAGACTTGTTTTGACTACTAATATGCTGGTGTTAGATATGTCTAAGTATGATACCATTATTCATATGGATTGTCTAGCAAAGTATAAGTCCATTACTGACTATTATAATATGAACATAGTGTTTGCGATTCCGGGCTAGGAGATATTCTTAGTGGCGATGCCTCATCTTTAAGGAGGATCGTTAACTCATTTGTATTATATAAGAGGAGGAAACCTCTACAGGAATAGTTATTTACCTAGATTCGATCCCAGGTGTGTATGAGTTGCCGTTGTGTTTCAGGATATATGAGGATTGCCGCCTAGAAGAGAGATAGAGTTTTTTATTGATTTAGCATCGAGCACTCAACTGATAGCTCGTGCACCTTATCGTACGGATCCTATGGAGATGAGGGAGCTACGAGATACGATTGAGCAACATTTGGGATAGGGTTTTATTTGTAGGATTAATTCTCCTTGGGGTGCTCCAGTTTTTTTTGTGAAGCAAAGGGATGGACCTTTACGACTATGTGGGGATTAACAGGAGTTGAATAAAGTCACGATACATAATAAATATTCGTTGACCTGAATCGATGACTTATTTGACCAGTCAAGAGGAGCCACCTACTTCTCAAAGATAGATTTGAGGTCAGGGTATCACCAGTTGCCCATTCGGGAGCAGGATGGATCTAAGACTGCCTTTCTGATGAGATATGGGTCTTATGCGTATCTGGTTATGCCATTCGGGCTAACCAACGCGTCACTTGTGTTTATTGCTTGATGAATAGGGTGTTCTAAGAGTTCTTGTGTCAGTGTGTTAATGTATTTATTGAGGACATCCTGGTTTATTCTCAGACTGAGGAAGAGCATGCCGATCATTTGGGTCATGTTTTGTAGACACTGTACAAACAACAGTTGTATGCTAAATTGGAGAAATATGGGTTTTAGCTACATGAGTTTCAGTTTTTGGGTCATATCGTATCCTCCAGGCGAATATCAGGGGATCCTAATAAAGTTTCATCAATAAGGGAGTGGAGATAGCCCATAACACCGACGGAGGTGCAAAGTTTCTTGGGGTTAGCCGGGTACTACAGACGATTTATTAGGGGATTTTAGAAGATTATGGGTTTGTTGACTAACTTGAGTTGAAAAGGCGTACTATTTTTTTGGGATGACGCTTGTCAGTTGGCATTCGATGAACTGAAGGAAAAGTTGACTTCATCACATGTACTCTCACTTCCTAGGGCAAGGACGGAGTATCTTGTTTTTACTTATGCATCCCTATAAGGACTTGGCGATGTACTATAGTAGGAGGATTTGGCTTAAGCCTCAATAGAGGATTTATGCCACCCACGACTTGGAGTTAGCGACGGTCATGTATACATTATGGATTTGGATACAGTATCTATTGGGGGAGAGATTTTCCTATTCACATATCATAAGTCACTACAGTACTTGTTCACTCAAGAGAGAGCTGGATACGCATCAGCGTAAGTGGCTCTAATTTGTGAAATATTACCAATTGGACATTCAGTATTACCGAAAAAAGGCTAACGTGGTGGCAGACGGGTTGAGCCGCAGTATAGTGGGGATGTAGCTAAAGTTTGGAAGGCAAAATGGAAGGAGCTGGGACATCAGGATTCAGTTTCCAGATCATATATGTCGATTATGACCGTTACCCCCAGATTATCATGAGGTTTGTACAGCAAATCAGTTCAGTATACCCCTTAAATCGGTTTGGCTGTATACCTGTATTGGTTCGGGGGAGCTAGTAATCTAATTCTCGGTTTGCTTAACTTTTGAGAGGTTAGAGTTCATATTTTTCTCCACTTGAAGAGAATTAAGTCTATCCAAGTATAGGGCATATTTCATATTTGATCTCACAAAAATTTGAATGGGTTACGAAGAATGCGAGTGAACCATGGGGCTTAGTTTGATATTAAATGATCTCATATAAATTAGAATGGGACACAGAAAGTGTGAGTGAACCTAAGACTAGACCAGTAGTAGAAGGATATTATATTTACTGAAATAATGTAATGAGGTGGTTAGGACCCTTTGATAAGTGGGGAAAACACTCAGGAAAAATACGATGAGTAGTATAATGGTGCATTAATAATACATTGGATATTTAGGAGTTATGTATACTATGTATGAGACATATTCTATTGGTTGAGTGTATACCTATCTCTCTCTCTCTCTCTCTCTCTCTCTCTCTCTCTATATATATATATATATATATATATATATATATATATATATATATATATATATATATATATATATATATATATATAGTATGTGTTAATGCATATTATGTGAATTCTTACGTGTAAACATACCTCAGCTACTTGCTATCATGGGAGGTTTTTGCATCGTGGACCATCCTATCCTGATGAGCCCATTAGGGGGATTTTGACTTGTACCCTAGAGCATAGAACCTAGGTACAGGATATCTGAGTGTATGATAGTTTCCATGGTCAATTGGTCACATTTGGTGTGTGCATGACCCATAGACTTGGAACTATGTTCTCCTCAAATGTGTATGATTTGATATATAGTTCGAGAGTGATATCCGAACCAATGCCCTTATTTAGTACGTGATGCATTACGACTTAATAGCAAAGTATGCCCTCATCACAGGTTTTCACCAAGGGATTTCATATACGAATATATTATAATAGTGATATAAATGTATATATACATGTGATTTATTCTACAAGTGGTGTTTTAGTAGATGTTGTAGATAGTGATATCTAAATTAATATCAATATGTGTGGACGGTATAACTAATTGGTGACTCTAAACAAATAATAAGGGATTGAAAATTGGTATCCTATTGTATGGGCACTATGTTTGGGCACAATAAAATATTAGACAAGAAAAGTCTCGAGTCAAACTAGTTAGGGGGTAGCATAACTCGGTGGGTTAGAAAAGTATATTAGGTGTGCACAATAGTTAAGAGGTGAGAATCTCAAGTGAGATAACGTGAAACTAATATTTATATAATATTTACTCTTTATTGCATTTTAAATACTTGTTAACATGTTTTCAAATTGTTTTACTTGGGTTTTTACCCGTTTCAAAACCATTTTTGTAAAAACATTTTAGGTTCTAAGCCACAGGGATGCCAGAATTAGGAGCTCCTTCATTTGATGTGTTGCAGCTATTTTGGAAGTTGCAGTACCTTGGTATCAGATGGGTCCACATCTCTCAGGTTAAGTCCTTCATTTTATCTATCTCACTCGGGCATGTCACCCATTCCTAGTTGGTTATTAGTACGGAGACATTGTACTCCCATTTTTTTTGTCGAATATGGTTTTATTATGGATGTTTCTATTAGGATATTGCATGGAGTGTTCTTCCAAATCTATTTATTCATCTTTGTTTCTTTATCATTATCACAATGTTTATTGGAATGGTGAATGCTAATTGTTTAATTTAAATTCTTTGCATGTTAATAATAAGATTTAAAATTTTGACATCTAGCCATTAGGGTATTAGTAAAATAAATTGGATTTCGACAGTGATTCTAAAGACAACACCATTAATGATTCTTACTTAATTTAGTAATGGAATGATAACCAAAGATTGGAATAGATGTTGTGTCACAAATGGTATCAGAGCATTAGGTTCTAGTGTTTATAGGATCTGTAAGTCATACTACGATTTCCAGCGCAAAATTTTTTGATATAGATCCCTACTATTAGGACTGTTTTATTCTTTATTACTCATTTATATCTTCAGCTATTCTAAGAAATATTGAATTGTGAAGTGATAGAAAACTTTCTTTCATTTTAGATCCCTCTCGATGTGCATCATGATCCACTCCATAGGCACTGCCCGAGCCATAGCCAACTCAATCCCCAAGGAGTATGAATGGTGCTAAAGTTTCTGCCATTGTGCCATAGGCGGTTAATATGTCCTTGACTATAATTGACCAGCAGGCACCACAAGTGCCACCCCAACCTCAAGTTGTTTCTCTAGCTCTGTCACACTCGTTTCCTTATACCTATGAGTTAGTCCGAGATACCTTTCGAAAGGGTCATCCTTAAAATTTTAGGCAAGCTCTGAAGTAGTTACGACGTGCCAATGGAAAAATGATATCCAGAGGAATTTGAGGATGTATAAGAACACTGACATACATAGACTGATACTAGCTACCTTTAATCTAGTAGAGCCAATCGTACAGTGGTGAGAATCAATTACCACCACACAGAAGAGAGACACCTTGACGATCTAGGAGTTCTGGGAGCAGTTTGATCGCTAATACTTCCCATTCACCGTTCAGATTAAGATGAGGCGGAAATTTTTTGATGTGGCACCGGAGGGGAGAATAGTATTAGATCATGAGGAGGAATTTAGTTGTTTGGAAAACTTTGTCCCCGAGGAGGTGAGCATGAAAAATAAGAGGATATAATTATTTTTGGATGGTCTTACCTAGAAGATCCGATAGCACTTGTTGGGTAATCCCGCTTTGAAAACATATACAAAGGTGTTGAATGCTTCTCTATTGCATTGTCTGGACCACCGCTTCCATGTTAAGGGAATCAAATGTTCAGGAGAGTCCATCCAGCATGGAAGGATAAGGGGAAGTAGTGCCTGTGCGGTACAATATTCTCGGATCCACCCAAGGCAGAGTGAGTAGGGTACCCATTAGGACCACATGCGGAAATAACATATGAGCCATACACAAGGAATGAATACAAATAAACTAAATAAAATAAATAAACTACTTGTCGAATAAACTATCGGCAAGAAGCCATAATGTAAAGAATACTCCAACAAGTAAATAAATAAAACCAGATGATGAAACTGAAAGTAACTGGGGTCACATGCCTGAAATGACATATGAATCTTATAATAGATCTCTAATCTAGAAATAAACAAATGAGGCATCTATTCAAACTCCTTCTAGCATCCACATGTATAGCAACTGCGTGTCCCTGGAGTGTAATATCAGTCCTGTCGTCCCTATGGCTGGACACCTAAAAAGTTTTTAAAATAGTTTTATAGCAATGGTTAGAACATAAAATATTTTGAAAATATTGAGCAAGTGAATTAATTGCAGTAATTAAAAATGCATGAATACGCTTCATATTTAAGTTAGTGTCGCACTCTCTTAAGGACATAGTCACCCCTCCACTAATGTGAACACCTAACGGTTACCTTAACCCCACCTAGTTATACTACCATGTCCAGCTAGTCCTGGTATAATCTCCCCTTGTCATACTACTCTAACCTGAGTATTACTATTCGTGGGTTATACGTTATCTCTCACATCAACTTAATTAATTCTTTTAATATAATATCATATAACCGTGACACAAGTTATATAAAGTAAATACATTACACTCAGCATTATTACCCGCATATAATATTTAATACCATTATATACGTGTATTTACTACAACAACTACACATATGTCATATGTATACCCATCCTTCCGAGTATACCCTTGTCGGATGATTTCCTCTAAAGTACTATCATACCAGGTGTACTCATTTAACCTAGTTACCCCCGTCAGAATCTCTCACGAACTTGGACAAAAACAAAAACATTGCGGAGGTAGTCATATTTCCTTCTTGAATGTGAGATAAGCCCCTCACCCATATAACAGATGCTATGACCTAAGGATATACTAGACCTACTCCTCAAGATTGGGGAATCACCCACATCGCGCAACCTCCCTTAATAGCACTAGAGTAGATAATTTAATTAAATATCCAGACACTGATATTTATAGGCACACAATATATATATATATATATATATATATATATATATATATATATATATATATATATATATATATATATATATATATATATATATATACAATCAGACACCGTATATATATAAATAAATCCCGGCTCTACCGTGTACTAAAATCTGTACCACTAGTCTGTATATTCCGGAGTTTATGATTCGACTCTAATTTAATTAATTTAATCATTAATTCATTTATTACCTTCCCGAGTCAATGGTCCGACTCTAAATTAATCTATTTCTCTCATTAGTTAATTAAATACCATGGCGTCACTCAACCAATACACCCGGACTCGCTCACTTGGCCGATAATTCAATACTTATGAATTTATTTCCTAAAATTCCTCCCATAAGATTTCAAACTCCTTTGTCAGTTTAACATCCTTAATAGCATCTTCATCAAGTCCTAGGCACTAATAATTTCTTTAATTTGTACTAATTAAATCCCCTTAAAAGTCCCCCCCCCCCCCAAAATTAAGGCTAATACAATAAAAATAAGTGTCCTTGCCAAAATACCTACTTAGTGGATCGATCGACTCCTTGGGTCGATCGATCAATTGAGCAATTCATCTTCTCCGAATGTTGGTTTTCTCCATTAACAAATTCTAAGCTTTTAAATATCTAAATTTCAAACCTTAATTTATCATTGCATCATATATTCACATTTAAAACAGATCATGATCATCCTCTAACCATTGTAACATACTCGATTCCTAGGAAATTTCATCAATTCCAAAAGCGGGTTTTTACGTTTTCATCAAATTCATTAGCCCAAAATAGATTTCACAATGCCAATCAATTAATATCTAATATTGGTATTCTGTTATAGTTCTAATTTTCAAATCAACACTGACTGCTTGTATAACATCAATTGAACTATTAAATCACCCAACATGTTCAATTTCATAAAAACCCGATTTCATGCAATAACCCACCCAAAAAGGGATTTCAGTTTACAGCCACCATAACATGAATTTATTATCATCTATTTATCATCACAGCAAGTTAACCACTTGCCTTTAAAGTTCGTAGAGTCAGATCTGTTGGTGTAGAGGATGGTTTGATGACGAACACCCAAATTTCTCTCTAGATTAGTCTCCAAAAGAATCCCAATTGCTCATCTTTCCTTCCCTCGAAGAATTAGGTTTATGATTTATGAAATCTTCCATAAGACCCTTTTTCTCTTAGCTTAAATCACACTAGTCCCTTTTTTAATCTAATGGGCCAAGCCCAAATAACCCAAACACCCCCGCGTGGGCCAGATTATACCTAAAAATGTTTCGAGACCCGATTACTACCTTTGGGTACTCTTTTCTGACTATCTCCACCCATCCACACTCAACCGTGCACTCAAAATTATCACCCGAAATAATTTATAAAGTTCTGTAATTTTGACATTAAAATGTGGCATAACAAGAATTCGAATAATTAAACCTAAAGTCGCTAAATATAAATAATTCTTCCCACTCAAATAAATTCTCCAAATCATAAATTTAAGTTTCTCCAATTTAATTAGTTTTATTTCTCCCAAAAAGAATTAAATACTAAATCCTCAAAATGACTTGTTGTTACATACTTCCTCCCATATAAAGGAATTTCGTCCTTGAAATTAAGATAAGCCTAGTACTCCAAGCTTCGAATATTATTCTCTAGTCTTGTACATCTAAGATCCTTACATCTATCTCCCCCACTTTTAATAATAAGTTACCCAAATATGCATTTTAATTAACCAGGGCTCCCATTCACCTTGTGCCCATGCTTAACCGCACGAAAGTCACCCGACTATACCAGTCGTGAATCAAAATATAAATTCCAACCCGTATTCGTATCACGTACATGAATAATAATATACATGAATAATAATCGAGTGTAATACCCCATATTTTTATGATTTAAAAAATTATGGGGGTAATTATTACAGAGGGATTAATTGAATTTAAATATGAGAATATAATTATTAATTAATCTGAATCTAATAAAAAATTTAAAAGATAAATATTAACTAGCATGATAAGGGTTAATACTTATTAATTTAATATTACTGTGCGACATGTAATATAGAATGATACACATTCATAAATTGTCTAGAGAGAATAATACGACAGTTTAGTGAATTAAGTTAGACGCACGTGTGAGTCGTGTCGGGACTAATTTGGTGGAATAAATATATCAATTATTTTTAGTAACTCGTATGGTCATTTCGAGTGTACCGTTGAGTCTGAAAGGGTCGACATAGTCGGAATAGTATACCCGGGTGTTCAGTTTGGGTCCCGGGGAAATTTTAGGCCTAACCGACATCCTGAGAGGGCATTTTGGTAAATTGTATTTTTAGGCCTAATTAATGGACGAAAATTAAGAGTTAATTTATTAGCCAAAGAAAGTACATTAGGGTTAGAAATCTACAAGAAGTAAGAAAGGCCATAGGAAGTGTGAGGGAGAGCTTTTGCCAAGAGAAGAGGGCTAAATTGACACCACCTTGCACAACCACCACCACCACCATGTAGATCGGGACAAGGGGAACACACCCATACCAACAAAGTCAAGAAATCAGACGACTAATTCAAGGCAAGTGTTTATTACTTGTTGTATTACGGTATTTATCATACTCATGTTAGTATAGGATTGTTAGAGATATGTTATAGTTTATAAAGATAACGAAATTGAGGGATTTGGATATGTAAATTGATTATGAGATTTGTTAAATTAAAACCCTTCATGTATGTAGACTAGAAATTAAGTTTTGAGGAACTTATGTGTAGAACAAAGCTGGAAATTATGGGTTCTTGAACATGAATTGGAAGAACTAGGGTTTTGATAAATTAAAATTGGGGATTTCGTGTTTTATGAATGATTCGTATTGAATTGATGATTCTAGGATGTTAGAATTCATATATTATTGATGGGTTTCGATGTAGAACTGTTTGTTTGGAGTTTGGGGTGTTGAATGAGAAGTTTTGGGGTTAAAAATGGTGGAAAAACGCTGAAAATCTTGGTAGGAGGCGAACAGCGCAATCTCACGTGAAGTCGCTCGAAGTCGTTCTAGCGAGATTTCATCTCACGCGAAGTCGTTCGAGAAACATGTAGCAGTCGTTCAAATGACATGTCATCTGGTTCGAGCGACAGAGTGAAATTTTGAGAATTTCTTAGGATCCAGTTTTGAGTTTATTAGTTCATGAATGAGAGAAAAGTTTCCAAGTAATAAACTTAAGTAAGGCAGAATTTCGGAAAAAGTATGAGCGACTAAATACTTTAATGAATTCGGTGAGGAGAGAATGTACCTAAGAGATTACGAAAGGGATAATAATCTCAATAACTGTATTATGAAATGTTGAAATCAAAATACGTAAGAGAAGCATATAGCTAGGTGAGGGAAATACCTATAAATTATAATAGGATGTGTGTACCACTATTATGTATTGTTATTATTAAAGGCACTAATGGGTGATAACACGGGGGTGTAAGAATCTTAGTATTCAATGTACTAATAGGTGATAACTCGGGGGTACAATAATGAATTATAAGTGTACTAATGGGTGATAACCCGGGGGTACAAGATTATTTACATAAGTCTACTAAAGGGTGATAACCCGGGGGTACAGTATGTTGGTTAGGAGCGCTAATGGGTTATATCCCGGGGGTGCAGTATTATATTTTATATATATATATGGCAGATGTGACTATATGTATATATGTATGTGAGTTTGTGGATCAATCTACTGTGTATAGTTGTATAGATGGGCATGTAAATTTGTTAAGAAAATCCTTACAGTGTAATTGATTTATTATGAAAACGAAAAATGTATTAATTAGGTATTCGACATAGGCTAATTTGAGAACGTATTGTATGGGCGATACGGGTTTATTAATAGTGAGGATAAATGCTATTAGAATGATTTCAGACTAGTTATATGGGGTGGTATAGCTAAAGAGAAAATTAGATACGCGTTAGGCGTGCACAATATAAGAGAGGTGATAATCTCATGTGAGAGTTCGAACTAACATGCACTTGATACTTGCTTAATTGCAAATTTTAAATACTTGCTTAAACAAATATTTTTACACATCGGGCTCTGACCCGTTTCTTGCCTCTTCTCTCTCTCTTGATATATGTATGTAATATATCAGGTGCTCAGCCACAGGGACATCGGGCTTAAAGACTCGGATTGCTTGACGTGCTGCAGCTGTTGTGGAAGCCGTAGGTCTCTGTATTTGACGCCTCGATTCTTCATTTCTATTCTTTATAGAGATTCTATTTAGGGCATGTGTCTCCCATTTCCTTAGACAGCTTTCAGAGATTATGTTCACTTTATTTCTCGTTCATTTTCATTGTGATTGATGGTTACTATTGTATTGGTTTAGATTTTTGAACTGGAATGTTTTATCCGGTCATATTTATTTCAGCATGGGATTTTGATTCGAGTATTTACAATAAATAATTATGCGTGGCTGGACTATATTAAATTTCTTGGTTTGGTAATTAAATGGTTTTAAATAATGAGAAAAATGTTTTGACACTTAGCTTAATTATATTAGGAGATTAAATAAGTTATTATGTTTTCGACAGTGATGCTAAGAATGAACTAACCAAACATTCTGTTTTAAATTTCATAATGGACTGATCACCAAATATTTAATTGGGCGGGGTGTCACAGGTGGTATAAGAGCATTAGGTTCTAGTGTCCTTTAGGATCTGTATGGCTTACTATGTTTTCAGCCTTGCGTCCTTTAATATAGAGCCCTATTTTTAGGATTGTTGTCATCCCATATTTTTACGATTACGTCTTCAGCTATTCGAGATTTAGTAATAACTGTGGACAAATAATATTCTTTCTCGTCTCAGATGCCTCCTTGACGTGCACCAAAAGATCGACATGCCCAACCAGAGAAGCCGTCCGTACAGGCTCAGGGGAAAATGAATGCAACAGTGGTTGCTGCAATAGTTGCACAAGTGGTGAATGCAGCCTTAGCGGTGGTGCAGTAGGCCCCACCCCAGGTTCAGGCAGTGGCACCAGTTACAGTGCATCGATTTCCCACTACATGGGAAAGAGTTAGAGAGTCCTTTCAGAGGGCTTGTCCCCCGGAGTTCATGGGCAGTTCAGATGTGGTTATCGCTAGCCAATGGAAGAAGGACATACAACAACACCTTCGTATGTATGAGTGCATGTAGGTTTAGAGGCAAGTGTTGACTACGTTCAAGCTGAGAGGGGAAGCCTTACAGTGGTGGGAGTCCACTACTACTACCGAGGAGAGAGATTTGATGACTATCACTGATTTCTAGGTGTGGTTCGACCGCAAGTACTTTCCTTACACCGTCAAGAGTGAGATGAGGCAGAAACTTTTAGACCTCACCCAGGAAGGGAGGACAGTTATGAAATACGAGGAGTTCACACGATTGATAAACATGGTACCGAAGGATGTGACTACTGAGGAGAAGCGCATATAGATGTTCATGGATGGCTTGACTTGGAGGATACGACAGCATCTATCGGGTAACCTTTCCCTGCACTCATATACAGATGTTCTGAATGCAGCCTTATTGCACTGTCAGGACGATATCTTCCATGCTAAGGGAAGAAAGCAAGGGGGAGATCCCATCCAGTTTGGAAAGATAGGGGAGGTAATGCTAGTGGGGTACCAGTTGAGTAGAGTCATAGGCAGGGTTCCTAGCAGGGGGAGTCTGCTAAGAGGTTTCGTTCCAGAGGTTTCAGGCATGGTCATGGGGGTTGGAGACAGGGCCACCAGGGACATCCATAGGTCCAGAAGTAGGGCCGGCCACAGAATCAGCAGCAGGTCCAACAGCAGGGGGGACAACAGGGTCAGCAGGGCTAAGGTAGAGGTGTTAACGGCCAACAGGGCCGAGGTTACCACGGGCAAAGAGGAGGAAACTTCATTGGGAAATGTTATACTTGTTGCAAAACTGGCCATAAGAAACATGAGTTCCCCGATAGGGATAGAGTTCCTCGACAGTAGGGTGCTCACTAGGAGCCCCAAAGTCCTATTTTTCCCACCGCCCTACCACTGCCAACTCTAGTTCTAGCTTTGCCCTCAGTTCCGATGCAACAGGGGAAGTTGAAGTATGGATGCATCTATAACGTCCACCAGGCCGCAGTTCCACAGGCACGACCTGCAGTGGAGGGTAAGTTTTCTATCCATGGTACTTTGGGTCGCATCTTATTTAACACGGGGGCATCACACACTTTTATAAACACTAGCTTTGCACAGGCCACTGGGTTGTTAAGCACGGCAGAGAGTACATTGACTTGTGTAGACTCACCGCTAGGTAATGGGTCGATGATTTTCTTCATACGCCGGGGAGTAGGCATAGAGATTGGCAGTTTGATTTTATCGGCTTATATGCTCGTATTAGATATGTCCGAGTACGACGCCATTATTAGTATGGATAGGTTAGTTTAGTATAGGGCCATGATTGATTTCTTCAGTAGGAGTATTGTGTTCTCCATTCCGGGCCAGGAGATGTTCTTAGTGGCGATGCCTCACTCGGAGGGAGGGTCATCCACCCACTTATTTTAAATAGAGGATGAGACCTTTGCAGTAGTGTTTCCACTCGATTCAATTCCGGTCGTCTGCGAGTTTGCTGATGTATTTCAAGATACATCGGGGTTGCCTCCGAGTAGGGAGATCGATTTTATGATATACTTAGCACCAGGAACTCGTTCGATAGCACGAGTGCCTTACCGTATGGCTCCGGCAGAGATAAGGTAGTTACGGGATCAGATAGAACATTTATTGGGACAGGGTTTCATCCATAGGAGTACCTCACCTTGGGGTGCCCTAGTTCTGTTTGTAAATAAGAGGGATGGGTCCCTACAACTTTGTATTGATTATCGGGAGCTTAACAAAGTCATGATATGGAATAAGTATCCGTTACCTTTCATCAATGACCTGTTTGATCAGTTGAGGGGAGCAGCCCACTTCTCGAAGATATACTTGAGATCCGGGTACCATCAGCTATGCATCAGGGAGCAGGACGTGCCAAAGACTTCTTTTTTGACAAGTTATGGATCGTATGAATTCAGGGTTATGCCATTTGGGTTAACCAACACCCCAACAGTATTTATGGACTTAATGAACAGAGTATTCAGAGAGTTCCTAGATCAGTTTGTCATTGTCTTCGTAGATGACATCCTGATTTATTCATGCACTGAGGAAGAACATGCCGAACATGTACATCTGGTTCCGAAGACCTTACGAGAGCATGAGTTGTATGCCAAGTATGGAAAGTGTGAAATTTGGCAACGGGAGGTACAATTTTTGGGGCACATTGTATCAGAGAAAGGGATATATGTGGACCATAGTATGGTGTCAACAATAAGAGAGTGGGGACAACCCACGACACCGATGGAGGTGCATAGTTTTCTAGGATTAGCTAGATACTGTAGAAGGTTTATTCGGGGATTCTCTAAGATTGCGGGTCCTATGATGAATCTGACTCGTAAGGGCGTGCCGTTTGTTTGGGATGATGCATATCAGTTAGCATTTGATGAGCTGAAGGATAAGTTGACTTCAGCACCCGTACTAGAACTTCCTAGAGCGGGAGTGGAATACCTGGTTTATACTGACGCATAATTACAGGGGCTTGGGGGAGTACTCCAGAAAGAGGAGCAGTCCATAGCTTTTGATTCCCGGAAGCTTAAGCCTCATGAGAAGAATTACCCCACCCATGACATAGAGCTGGCAGCAGTTGTGTTTGCGCTTCGGATTTGGAGGCATTACTTATTGGGGGAACAATTTCGCTTATTTACGAACCACAAGTCACTGTAGTACTTGTTCACGCCGAAAGAGTTGAATATGCATCAACGCCGATGGCTTGAGTTTGTAAAAGATTATCAGTTTGAAATACACTCTCACCCGGGAAAGGCTAATGTGGTTGTTGATGCATTGAGCCGCAGGCCGGTAGATGAGACGACCGAGGTGTGGAAAGAAAAATGGAAGGAATTGGGACATCAGGATGATATGGACTGATCATTTATGTCTACGATGACACAATTGTGCCTCAGATTGTTACGCGAGTAGTACAGGCACAGGCAGCGGATTCGTTTTGTCAAGATCGGATTAGGCAACTTTTAATCGGGGGAGCCGAGTCTTATTCAGTAAGTTTCGAGGGTGGTTTGCGCTTCAATGGGAGACTCATTGTTCCAGAAGGGGAGGACCTTCGACATGCGATAATGACGGAGTCTTATGGGTCCTGATTTGCGGTACATCTCGATGGGGATAAAATGTACCAGGATATGAGGCGACAGTATTGGTGGAGCGGGATGAAAAAGGATATCGCATAGTTTGTATCCATGTGTACCACTTGTTAGTTAGTAAAAGTGGACCATCAAAGACCACCAGGTTTGCTTCAGCCGTTGGAGATTCCTACATGAAAATGGGAAGGCATTTCTCAGGATTTTATCACCGGGCTGCCAACTTCGCAGAGGGGGCATGATTCTATATGGGTTATTGTGGATCAGTTGACGAAAGTAGCCCACTTTCTGCCCGTTAGGACAGAATACACAGCAGGATAGTATGTTCATCTATTTATTGCAGAAATAGTGAGACTGCATGGTGTGCCGCTTAACATCGTGTCAGACAGAGACAAGACATTTGTATCTCATTTTTGGGAGAGCTTCCAGGAGGCTATGGGTACCGAGTTGCGGTTGACTACGGCGTATCACCCGCAGACCAATGGAAAGATAGAACGCACTAATCAGATGCTCTAGGACATGTTGCACATGTGTATCCTTGATTTCGGGAGAGGTTGGGAGCAGTATCATCCACTGGTAGAGTTTTCTTATAACAACTCCTATCAATTTATAATTGGCATGGCCCCGTTCGAAGCATTGTATGGCAGACCTTGTCATTCCCCAGTTTGTTGGCTAGAGGTGGGAGATAACAAACTACTCGGATGAGAAGCAATTCAGGATACGTCGAGCAGGATCGATATAATTCAGGATCGCATACGGGTAGCCCAGGATAGACAAAAAAGCTACGCCGTTGCAAAAAGGTTCTTTCGAGAGTTCGCAGTCGGGGATAAGGTTTTGTTGAAAGTTGCTCCGATGACGGGAGTAATGAGATTTGGGAAGAAAGGGAAGTTGGCTCTGAGATATGTAGGACCATTCCCTATTATATAGAGAGTCATACAATGGCTTACAGACTGGGGTTACCGGAACACTTGCATCATATCCATGATGTGTTCCACATTTTGTCACTGAGGCGATACCTCCGGGATGAGTTGGCATACACTCACATAGCGATTGAGGAGATTGAGTTACATCCAGATAGTTCATACGAGGAGAGACCGATAGCTATCCTAGATTATAGTGAGAGGAGGCTGAGGTCAAAGGTAGTTCCACTTGTTCGGGTGTAGTGGCAGCATCACAATTTGGAGGAATCTACTTGGGAGCGTAAGGTGGATATGTGTGAGAAATACCCAGATTTATTCATACCAGGTATGCCTTATTTTTTATAATTTCGAGACGAAATTCCTTTATTAGGGGGGAAGTATGTAATACCCCATATTTTTGATGATTTAAATAATTATGGGACTAATTATTACAGAGGGATTAATTGAATTTACATATGAGAATTTAATTATTAATTAATTCGGATCTAACAAAAAAAAATATTAACTAGCATGCTAAGGGTTAATACTTATTAATTTAATATTACTGTGCGACATGTAATATAAACTGATACACTTTGATAAATTGTCAAGAGAGAATAATACGACAGTTTAGTGAATTAAGTCAGACGCGCGTGTGAGTCGTGTCGGGACTAATTTGGTGGAATACATATATCAATTATTTTTAGTAACTCGTATGGTCATTTCGAGTGTATTGTTGTGTCCGTAAGGGTCGAGATAGTCAGAATAGTACAGCCGGGTGTTCAGTTTGGGTCCCGAGGCAATTTTAGGCCTAATCGGCACCCCGAGAGGGCATTTTGGTAAATTGGATTTTTAGGCCTAATTAATGGACGAAAATTAAGAGTTAATTTATCAGCCAAAGAAAGTACATTGGGGTTAGATAGCTACAGGAAGTAAGAACGGCCATAGGAAGTGTGAGGGAGAGCTTTTGCCAAGAGAAGAGGGCTAAATTTACACCACCTTGGACAACCACCACCACTACCGTGTAGATCGGGACAAGGGGACCACACGCATACCAACAAAGTCAAGAAATCAGACGACTAATTCAAGGCAAGTGTTTATAACTTGCTGTATTTTGGTATTTATCATAATCATGTTAGTATAGGATTGCTAGAGATATGTTATAGTTTATAAAGATAACGAAATTGAGGAATTTGGATATGTAAATTGATTCTGAGATTTGTTAAATTGAAACCCTTCATGTATGTAGACTAGAAATTACGTTTTAAGGAACTTATGTGTAGAACAAATCTGGAAGTTATGGGTCCTTGAACATGAATTGCAAGAACTAGAGTTTTTATAAATTTAAATTGTGGATTTCGTGTTTTATGAATGATTCGTAATGAATTGATGATTCTAGGATGTTAGAATTCATATATTATTGATGGCGTTCGATGTAGAACTGTTTGTTTGGAGTTTGGGGTGTTGAATGAGAACTTTTGGGGTTAAAAATGATGGAAAACGCTGAAAATCTGGGTAGGAAACGAACAACGCAATCTCGCACGAAGTCACTCGAAGTCGTTCTAGCGAGATTGCATCTCGCGCGAAGTCATTCGAGCGACATGTGGAAGTCGTTCAAATGACATGACATCTAGTTCGAGCGACAGAGTGAAATTTCGAGAATATCTTAGGATCCAGTTTTGAGTTTATTAGTTCATGAATGAGAGAAAAGTTTCCAAGTAATAAACATAAGTAAGGCAGAATTTTGGAAAAAGTATGAGCGACTAAATACTTTAATGAATTCGGCACAGAGAGAATGTACCTTAGAGATTATGTAAGGGATAATAATATCAATAACTGTATTATGAAATGTGGAAATCAAAATACGTAAGAGGAGAATATAGGTAGGTGAGGGAAATACCTATAAATTATAATAGGATGTGTGTACCCCTATTATGTATTGTTATTATTAAAGGCACTAATGGGTGATAACCTGGGGGTGTAAGAATCATAGTATTAAGTGTACTAATGGGTGATAACCCGGGGGTACAAGATTATTTACATAAGTGTACTAAAGAGTGTTAACCCGAGGGTACAGTATGTTGGTTAGGTGTGCTAATGAGATATAGCCCGGGGGTGCAATATTATATATATATATATATATATATATATATATATATATATATATATATATATATATTGGGGAGATGTGACTATATGTATATATGTACGTGAGTTTGTGGATCAATCTACTGTGTATAGTTGTAGAGATGGGAATGTAAATTTGTTAAGAAAATCCTTAAAGTATAATTGATTTATTATGAAAACGGAAAATGTATTAATTAGCTATTCAACATAGGCTAATTTGATAACGTATTGTATGGGAGATACGGGTTTACTAATAGTAAGGATAAATGCTATTAGAATAAATTCAGACTAGTTATATGGGGTGGTATAGCTAAAGAGGAAATTAGATGCGCGTTAAGCGTGCACAATAGAAGAGAGGTGAGAATCTCATGTGAGAGTTCGAACTAACATGCACTTGATACTTGCTTAACTGCAAATTTTAAATACTTGCTGAAACAAATATTTTTACACTTCGGGCTCTAACCCGTTTCTTGCATCTTCTCTCTCTCTTGCTATATGTATGTATTATATCAGGTGCTCAGCCATAGGGACATCAGGCTTAGAGACTCGGATTGTTTGGCGTGCTGCAGCTGTTGTGGAAGCTATAGGTCTCTGTATTAGACACCTCGATTCTTCATTTTGATTCTTTATAGAGATTCTATTTAGGGCACGTGTCTCCCATTTCCTTGGACAGCTTTCAGAGGTTATGTTCACTTTATATCTCGTTCATTTTCATTGGGATTGATCATTACTATTGTTTTGGTTTAGTGTTTTGATCTGAAATGTTTTATCCAGTCATATTTATTTCTGCATGTGATTTTGATTCAGTATTTATAGTAAATAATTATGCATGGATGATTTATATTAAATTTCTTGGTTTGGTAATTACATGGTTTTAATTAATAAGAAAAATGTTTTGACACTTAGCTTAATTATTTTAGGTGATTAAATAAGTTATTATATTTTCGACAGTGATGCTAAGAATGAACCAACCGAACATTCCGTTTTAAATTTCAAAAAGGACTGATCACCCGATATTTAATTGGGAGGGGTGTCACACCGGGGTACTCAACCCATGTACTGATGACCAAACATCTCCCCACTCCCAACGATGCGATATGTTTCATGCGTGGGATGCCTCACAAAGATAAATCCAAACAAGGAACCCCCCGATACACTACTACCTAGCATTATCGGTCATTGAGATCCATTAAGCCCTCAGTCTAGAGCACACACCCCCAAATACATGTCTCTTAACACAAACGTATATGTGCCGACTCTTGTGATACAAAATACAACATAAAATACTGCGCCCTTACTATCACTAGTTCTTGTGCAAAATAAACCCCGAGCTATCTTTCCCCGCTCGAAAATAAATCTAACTAGCCTGACTCACTTCAGTAGACATCCTTACTTACCGGGATAAAATATAATAACACGAAACATTCTTGTGTGTATATCATACCACACAATACAACGTAAACACACACACACACACATACACATATACCCTGGTGCCACGAACACCAACACTTACTATCATTATTTGCAATAGTTCAAATCCATCGCTATCCAGCCGATACTTGGAAAATCATCTACCCTACTCCTATAATTCTCGAAAGTAGTGACTCCTCGTACAATTCAAACCTTCTCTCTATGTACACCCCCACTCTCTCGTGTTTAACACCAAAGAAATCTTCTACCCCATGGAAATTTATATACGTAATATGGTTGCTATTGCCAGTGCACCAACTAAATCCGACTTACCAGCGAACTTATTGAAAAAAAAATTATATTGTGACACCCTCACTGTCACTCAAAACATACCCCATGACCATATGATAAAAGATAAGTGCCTCCATACTCTAGCTACAATGGCTGATCCTCGGGTTCCTGGTTAAAGTTTTCTCGTCTGAACTGGCCTAGAAACTACTGTAACTGTTATACATCCAGAACCTCGTCATGTAGTTGCGCCATCTTGGATTAGGGCAATCTCCCTTCATGTGTACCGCTTCCCCACAAATGAAACACTTTCTAATAAATTCACCATTCCATTGATCCCTTCCTTGCTAGCCTTATCGGATGTCCTAGATATCCTGTCGATAGCCCCCAGATCAAAAAAGCTTGGCCTGATTCCCCTACCAAGAATCTTGCCCCTGATGTCCCCTGTTTGCTGATGGGATACCCCACTAGCACTGCCCCCTCCTACCTTATTTATGTGACTAGGTTCAACTCCCCTCTTGCTTCCCTTCATGTGGAAGCGATGCTCGTGGAAGTGTATGAGTGCTTCATTAACAACGTCTGTATAAGATGCTAATGCAGGATTACCGATAAAATATTGCCTGATCCTCTAGGATAACCCATCCATGAACCTTGCTTTCTTTATTTCTTCATTGTTTACCTTATTCGGTACAAAATTTTCCAAATGAGTGAACTCTTCCTCGTATTCGATCACTGAACGGTACCCCTGAATCACCTCACTGAATTTCTTCCTCATCTCGACCTCAACTCCTGGCAGAAAATACTTGCAGTTGAACCGTACCCAAAACTTGGCAATAGTCAATGTGTCCATTTCCTCAACGGTGGTGATCGACTCCCACCACTGGAGTTCTTTCCCCACTAACCTAAAAGTGGCTAGAATTTTCTGTTGTACCTCACTACAATCTTTCATGCGTAGGTGGCGATGAATACTCCTCTTCCACTAACATCCTAGAACCACATCTGAACCCCCTTAAAACTCCAGTGGATGAACCTTCTGAAAGGCCTCTTATACTCGCTGCCACACTGATGGCCCCGGGTGGTCCTAAACATCTGGTGCCACTAACGGTTGTGGTTGACTTCGTGGAAAGTATCTTGCCATTATGATCATCATCACATTAACTTCTTGTTCAACTAATTCAATTACCTGTGCAGTCGAAATCATATATGGAAGTTGTTATAGTAACTTTCGCTCCTAATGAGCCTCTCTAATCTCATCTCCCCTATTGCCATAAATACTCTCTATCTCTCTCCTGGGAGGCATCTGAAATGAGAATCAAATCGTATGAGTTCACCATCAAATATAAAGTAACTGTAAGAAGAACGTAAATACGTATACATATAAGAATACAACAATCCTATGATAGGGCTCTATATCAAAGAATGCTAAGACGAAATATGAAAAGTCGTATAGTTCTTAAGGATACTAGAACCTAATGCTTTGATATCACCTATGACACCCCACCAAATAATATACCAGGTGATCAGTCCTATATCAAATTAAAATAAGAATATCAGTTGGTTCATTCTCAGTATCACTGTCGAAAACCTTTTATTATTTAATAACCACCTAGTATTCCAAAATCTAGTGCCAAATTTTATCTTTTTATTCAAACAAAAAGACCACATGCGAAAATATAATATGAGCTTATTGCTTGCTTTTGCTATTACCGCTTGGCAATCACATTGTATAAGTACCGCAGGTACATGTTTAGTCCACATTGGAATGTCTGCCAGAAATGTCCTCTGCCACTCCGCTTCTTCACATGCTTTATCAAAAGCCATGAATTCAGACTCCATTGTTGATCTCATAATGCATGTCTGTTTTGAGGCTTTTCACGATACGGCAGCCCCAAGTCACAAGTCCCAAGTCTTGATATATAATATAATAATTATATATTTATTTATGTCTAAATACCCCAAATCCTCTTAAATACTCTTAGTCGGACTTGAACCCATGACCTCCCCTAAAGGGGACACAAAAGTTACCACTAGGCGAAAAGGTCTTATTGTGAGTATATCGTTCACACCAATAGTTACACACACACACACACACACACACACAGCAATCCCCCACATGAATGAGATACGAGCAGAAGGAATAAGGAAAGTTTTGGGAAATAAAAATGTCATTAATAGGTAGAGGTGTTTTTCAGACTTGAACCTTACTTAGTGTATATCCATTGGGCTTACAAACTATTCAGTGAATTACATATCTTGAACTGACCAATTTTTTTGGTAAACCAGTTCAATAGACTACACACATGACACTTTAATACACTTGTGGTTCATAACAGTTTTGCTCATTAAGGCCATGAGTTATATCCCAGTATTATGAGTGATCTAGAGAATTCAGCCACAATTCCCATAGGTAGCGGCCCCAAAACCACACTCACTTAGCTGAATCGATCAAGAATGTCCTGTTACATCCCGCTTGAAAATCCAAGCCATAGATTCATTAAGAGTTTAACTCAACCTTTCTCATTACAGGTAGCACTACTATTATTATTATTAACACCATAGGGATAAGACAATGATAAGTCTTTGTAGCACTCACATATAATCATCCATAATTAGTTTACGCATGGAACCTATATCCTAGGATCTCCATTCAGATAGGTTGGGTACCAATCATGATGATTTTACTCATTAGGCTTTAAGCCCACCCCCTCTATGTTTTGTAAATGATATCTCTTGACAACCCTTTGGTTAATAGATCTGCTAAATTATCATTTGACCTTACAAAGTCAATGGTTATAATGCCATTAGATATGAGTTGTCTCACACTGTTATGCCTACGACGAATATGTCTTGACTTTCCATTGTAGGAGTTGTAACTTGATTTTGCTATTGCCGCTGGGCAATCACAGTGTATAAGTACCACAGGTACATGTTTAGGCCACATTGGAATGTTTGCCAGAAATGTCCTCAACCACTCGGCTTCTTCACATGCTTTGTCTAAAGCCATGAATTCAGACTCCATTGTTGATCTCGCAATGCATGTCTGTTTTAAGGATTTCCACGATACGACAGCCCGGCCTAATGTCAATACATATCTTCTTGTAGATTTGTATTCCTTTGAGACTGAAAGACAATTACCATCGGTATAACCTCCAATAACAACAGGATATGAGACATAATATAGAGCATAATCCAAAGTAAATTTCAGGAATCTCAAAAACTCTAATAAGTGCATTCCAGTGATCATTATTAGCATTACAAGTATATCTACTCAATCTCCCTACTGCATATGCAATCAGATCTGGTTCAGTTCATAATGTACATTAGGCTACCAATAATTCTTGATTATTCAAGTTATGGCACAGGTTCTCCTTTGTTTTTCTTTAGTTTACTATTTGGATCACAAGGAGTTCTAACATGAGTAGATTCATATTGATTGAATTTCCTTAACACACTTTGTATATAATGTAATTGTGATAATTTGATTCCCACGGAATCTCGTATTATTTTAATTCCCAAAATGAAATCTGCAACTCCCAAGTTTTTCATATCAAATTATTCACATAACATCTTCCTAGTGGTTTTTATAATACTAATATGTCATCCAAATATTAACATAGCATCAACGTATAGGAAAACAACCACACAGGCATCTCTATAGCACTTAAAATACACACATTTATCAGATTCATTTATTTTAAATCCATCATTAATCATTACTTGATCAAATTTTTCATGGCACTCCTTAGGCACTTGTTTTAGTCCATATAAGGATTTAACTAGCTTGCAAACTTCATTTTCTAATCCCTTTACAACAAATCCTTCTGGTTGATCCATATAAATTTCCTCTTTTAATTCCCCATTTAAAAAAGCAGTTTTAACATCCATTTGATTAATTTCCGATTTATATATGGATGCGAGGGAAATTAGAATTCTAATAGAAGTAATTCGCATAACCGGAGACTAAGTGTCAAAGAAATCGATTCCTCCTTTTGTTTATATCCTTTGGCTACTAACCTAGCCTTATATTTTTCTATGGATCCATCAGGTTTCATTTTTCTTTTAAAATCCATTTACACCCTATGGTTTTATAGCCTAGTGGCAAGCTAACAAAATCCCAAATATGATTTTGCATAATAGATTCTATTTCACTATTAACTGCTTCTTTCCAAAATGGAGCTTCAAGAGAGATAAGAGCATCGTTATAAGATTGAGGATCCCCCTCGGACAAAAATAAAATACAATCAGGCCAAAAATATTTATCTATTTTACGTCTTTTACTTTTCTTAAGTTCCTATATTTCCATATCATTCTATTGCCTACTACTAGATGGCATATAAATGTTCAAATGAGCATCCTCAAGTCTAGTAGAGGGATTATGTGTAAAAATATGTTTAAAAAATTCTGCATCACGAGATTCAATAATAGTATTTGTAGATACACTATCTACATCTGATTTAAACACAAGGAACCTATATGCACTACTATTTTGAGCATTTCCTATAGATACATAATCAACAGTTTTAGGTCCGAGTTTAGTTCGTTTAGGTGGAGGCATGACTACTTTTGCTAAACACCTCCACACTTTTAAGTATATATATGAAGGTTTTCATCCTTTCCATAATTCATAATGAGATTTATCATATTTCTTAGGGGGAATTTTGTTTAAAATATAACAGGCTGAAAGTACCGCTTCACCCCATAAATTGTGAGGAAGACCTGAGCTGTTTAACATAGCATTTACTATATCCTTTAGCGTTTTTTTTACGTTCCGCCACACCATTATGTTATAGACAATATGATGTCATAGTTTGATGTATTATACCATGCATTTTACAAAAATTATTAAAAGGCTCAGAATATTCTCCTCCTCTATCTGATCTCACAATTTTAATTTTTTGATTTAGTTGATTTTCAACTTCTATTTTATATAGTTTGAATTTCTCAAGTGCTTCATCCTTAGATCTCAAAAGATACACATAATAGAATTTCGTGTGATCATCTATAAAGGTGATAAAATATTTTTTCCCACCCCTTGTTTGAATTCCTTTTAAATCACACAAATCGGTATGAATTAATCCCAAAATTTCAGTAGAGCGTTGTATACTTTGAAAAGGTTTTCTTTTGAATTTTGATTCAACACTTATTTCACATTTGTGTTCGACATTTGCATTCAGTTTAGGAATATCTCCTAAATTCATTAATCTTCTAAGTGAAACAAAATTAACATATCCAAGTCTACTATGCCATAAATATAAGTAATCAGAGAGATAAGCAGAAGAATTAACTATATTAAAAACAGAGTCAACAGTTACATTTAATTTGAATAATCTCTCACACATGTAACCCTTTCCCACAAACACCCCATTTTTAGATAAAACAAACTGATCAGATCCAAAAACCATTTTAAAACCCTTTTTACTCAATAGCGAGCCTGAGACCAAATTTTTCCTAATGTCGGGCACGTGCAACACCTTCCCTTTTTCAATAACAACAGCTACTGAAGAATTTCCCATGTAGAGACTTTAATCACTTCCCACCAGCTCATAGTGAGGAAAAACACTCTTGTCTCTACCGATGTGTCATGTGGCCCCAGTGTCCACCCACCAGTCCTTAATGTTGCTAACCAGGTATGCCTCTGAAATAACAGCAGAAAAATTATCAGTTTCAACATTTGAAGCTTGTGCACCCCCGTTAGATTTTTTGAAATTCTCATTGTTTTTCCTTTTGAAGGAGTCTTGGGCTCGATGTCTAGGTTTACCACAAACAAAACAGTCTCCCCCGAATTTCTTAATCCCTCCTTTAGGTTTTACATCATTATTTGGTGCTTTTCCTTTTCCCTTAAATTTATGTTGGTGCTTATTTGGCTTAAACGGATTTTTGGTCCCCCCCACTACTTTCAACAATATTTGCTTTAGCAGCCATAGCCGTGGCAACGTCTCTTTTTTCCTTAATGAAATTATCCTCTTCAATTCTAAGTCTAACAATGAGATCTTCCATAGTCATATCTTTAGGTTTATGTTTAAGGCCATTTTTAAATTCTTTCTAGGAAGGGGGGAGTTTCTCAATAACAGATGCGACTTGAAAACCCTCACTAATTAACATACCCTCAGCATGAATTTCATGAATAATGACTTGAAGTTATTCTAATTGTGACAAAATAGATTTTTCATCAACCATTTTAAAATCCAGAAAACGACTCATAACAAATTTCTTACTTCCAGAATCTTCAGTTATACACACACACAAAAAAAAAAAAAAAAATAATCCCCCACATGAATGAGATACGAGAAGAAGGAATAAAGAAAGTTTTGGGAAATAAAAATGTCATTAATAGGCAGAGGTGTCTTTTGCACTTGAACCTTGTTTATTGTATGTCCATTGGGCTTACAAACTATTTAGTGAATTACATATCTTGAACTGACCAGTTATTTTGGTAAATCAGTTCAATACACTACACACATGACTCTTTAATACACTTGTGGTTCATAACAGTTTTGCTCATTAAGGCCATGAGCTATATCCCATTATCATGAGCGCTATAGAGAATTCAGTCACAATTCCCATAGGTAGCGGCCCCACTACCACAATAACTTAGGTGAATCCATCAAAAATGTCCTGTCACATCCCGCTTGAAAATCCAAGCCATAGATTAATTAAGAGTTTAACTCAACCTTTCTCATTACAGGCAGCACTACTATTATTATTATTATTATTAATACAATAGGGATAAGACAATTATAAGTCTTTATAGCGCTCTCATGTAATCATCCATAATTAGTTTTCCCATGGAACCTACATCCTGGGATCTCCATTCAGATAGGTTGGGTATCCGTCATGATGATTTTACTTATTAGGCTTTAATCCTGTCCCCTCGATGTTTTGTAAATGATATCTCTTGACAACCCTTTGGTCAACGGATCTGCTAAATTATCATTTGACCTTACAAAGTTAATGGTTATAATGCCATTAGATATGAGTTTTCTCACACTATTATGCCTGCGACGAATATGTCTTGATTTTCTATTGTAGGACTTGTTGCTTGCTTTTGGTATTGTCGCTTGGCAATCAAAGTGTATACATACCGCAGCTACTGGTTTAGGCCATATTGGAAATTCTGCCCTAAATGTCCACAACCACTCGGCTTCTTTCACCTGCTTTGTCCAAAGATATGAATTCAGACGCCATTTTTAATCTCGTAATGCATGTTTGTTTTAAGGATTTCCACGATACGGTAGCCCCAAGTCGCAAATCCCAAGTCTTGATATATAATATAATAATTATATATCTATTTAGGTATAAATACCCCAAATCCTCTTTAATCCCCTTAGTGGGAATTGAACCCATGACCTCCCCTAAATGGGACAAAAAGGTTAGCACTATTCTACAAGGTCTTATTGTGAGTATATCATTCACACCAATAGTTATACACACACACACACACACAATAATCCCCCACATGAATGAGATACGAGAAGAAGGAATAAAGAAACTTTTCGGCAACAAAACTGGCATTAATAGGCAGAGCTTTTGGACTTGAACCATGATTAGTGTATGTCCATTGGGCTTACAAACTATTCAGTGAATTACATATCTTGAACTGACCAGTTATTTTGGTAAACCTGTTCAATAGACTGCACACATGACACTTTAATACACTTGTGGTTCACAATAGTTTTGCTCATTAAGCCCATGAGTTATTTCCCAGTATCATGAGCGCTCTAGATAATTCAACCACAATTTTGATAGGTAGCGGCCCCACTACCCCACCCACTTAGGTGAATCTATCAAGAATCTCCTGTCACATCCCGCATGAAAATCCAAGCCATAGATTCATTAAGAGTTTAACTCAACCTTTCTCATTACAGGTAGCACTACTATTATTATTATTAACACCATTGGGATAAGACAATGATAAGTCTTTGTAGCACTCACATATAATCATGCACAATTAGTTTTCCCTGGAACCTATATCCTGGGATCTCCATTCAGATAGGTTGGGTATCCATCATGATGATTTTACTCATTAGGCTTTAAGCCCATCCCCCTCGATGTTTTGTAAATGATATCTCTTGACACCCTTTGGTCAACAGATCTGCTAAATTATCACTTGACCTTACAAAGTCAATGGTTATAATGCTATTATATACGAGTTGTCTCACACTTTTATGCCTGCAATGAATATGTCTTGACTTTCCATTGTAGGAATTATTTCTTTCTTTAGATATTGCCGCTTAGCAATCACAGCGTATAACTACCACAGGTACATGTTTCGGCAACATTGGAATGTCTGCCAGAAATGTCCTTAGCCACTCCGCTTCTTCACATGCTTTGTCTAAAGCCATGAATTCAGACTCCGTTGTTGATCACGTGATGCATGTCCATTTTGAGGATTTCCACGATACGACAACCCCAAGCCCCAAGTCACAAGTCCTAAGTCTTGATACATAATATAATAATTATATATCTATTTAGGTCTAAATACCCCAAATCCTCTTAAATCCCCTTAGTGGGACTTGAACCCATGACCTCCCCTAAAGGGGATAAAAAATTTACCACAAGGATAAAGGGTCTTATTGTGAGTATATCATTCACACAAATAGTTATAAACAAACATACACAACAATCCCCCACATGAATGAGATACGAGAAGAAGGAATAAAGAAAGTTTTGGGCAATAAAAATGTCATTAATAAGCAGAGGTGTCTTTCAGACTTGAAGCGTACTTAGTGTATGTCCATTGGGCTTAAAAACTATTCAGTGAATTACATATCTTGAACTGACCAGTTATTTGGGTAAACCAGTTCAATAGACTACACACATGACACTTTAATACACTTGTGGTTCATAATAGTTTTGCTCATTAAGGCCATGAGCTATATCCCAGTATCATGAGCGCTCTAGAGAATTCATCCACAATTCCCATAGGTAGCAGCCACACTACCACACTCACTTAGCTGAATCGATCAAGAATGTCCTGTTACATCCCGCTTGAAAATCCAAGCCATAGATTCATTAAGAGTTTAACTCAACCTTTCTCATTACAGGTAGCACTACTATTATTATTATTAACACCATAGGGATAAGACAATGATAAGTCTTTATAGCAATCACATAAAATCATACACAATTAGTTTTCCCATCGAACCTATATCTTGGGATCTCCATTCAGATAGGTTGGGTACCCATCATGATGATTTTAATCATAAGGCTTTAAGCCCACCCTCTCGATGTTTTTTAAATGATATCTCTTGACAACCCTTTGGTCAATAGATCAACTAAATTATTATTTGACCTTACAAAGCCAGTGGTTATAATGCCATTAGATATGAGTTGTCTCACACTTTTATGCCTGCGACGAATATGTCTTGACTTTCCATTGTAGGACTTATTTCCTGCTTTAGCTATTGCCGCTTAGCAATCACGGCGTATAAGTACCACAGGTACATGTTTCGGCAACATTGGAATGTCTTCCAGAAATGTCCTCAGCCACTCGTCTTCTTCACACGCTTTGTCTAAAGCCATGAATTCAGACTCCATTGTTGATCACGTGATGCATGTCTATTTTGAGGATTTTCACGATACGTCAGCCCCAAGTCCCATGTCCTAAGTCCCAAGTCTTGATATATAATATAATAATTATATATCTATTTAGGTCTAAATACCCCAAATCCTCTTAAATCCACTTAGTGGGACTTGATCCCATGACCTCCCCTAAAGGGGACAAAAAAGTTACCACTAGGTTAAAAGGTTTTATTGTGAGTATATCATTCACACCAATACTTATACACACACACACACAATAATCCCCCATATGAATGAGATACGAGAAGAAGGAATAAAGAAAATTCTGGTCAATAAAAATGTCTTTAATAGGCAGAGGTGTCTTTCGAACTTGAACCTTACTTAATGTATGTCCATTGGGCTTAAAAACTATTTAATGAATTACATATATTGAACTGACCAGTTATTTTGGTAAACTAGTTCAATAGACTACACACATGACACTTTAATACACTTGTAGTTCATAATAATTTTGCTCATTAAGGCCATGAGCTATATCCCAGTATCATGAGCGCTCTAGAGAATTTAGCCATACTTCCCATAGGTAGCGGCCCCACTACCACACTCACTTGGGTGAATCTATCAAGAATGTCCTGTCACATCCCGCTTGAAAATCCAAGCCATAGATTCATTAAGAGTTTATCGCAACCTTTCTCATTACAGGTAGCACTACTATTATTATTATTAACACCATAGGGATAAGACAATGATAAGTCTTTGTAGCACTCACATATAATCATACACAATTAGTTTTCCCATGGAACCTATATCTTAGGATCTCCTCAGATAGGTTGGGTACCCATCATGATGATTTTAATCATAAGTCTTTAAGCCCACCCTCTCGATGTTTTGTAAATGATATCTCTTGACAACCCTTTGGTCAACGGATCTGCTAAATTATCATTTGACCTTACAAAGCCAGTGGTTATAATGTCGTTAGATATGAGTTGTCTCACACTGTTATTCCTGCGATGATTATGTCTTGACTTTCTATTGTAGGAGTTGGTACTTGCTTTTTCTATTACCGCTTGGAAATCACAGTGTATAAGTACCACAGGTACATGGTTAGGCCACATTGGAATGTCTGCCAGAAATTTTCTCAACCGCTCGGCTTGTTCACATGCTTTGTCTAAAGCCATGAATTCAGACTCCATTATTGATCTCGCAATGCATGTCTGTTTTGAGGATTTCCACGATAAGGTAGCCACGCCTAATCTCAATACATGTCCACTTGTAGGTTTGGATTCCTTTGAGTCTGAAAGCCAATTACCACTGGTATAACCTCCAATCACAGCAGGATATGAGACATAATATAGAGCATAATCAAAAGTAAATTTCAGGTATCTCAAAACTCTAATAAGTGCATTCCAGTGATCATTATTTGCATTACAAGTATATCTACTCAATCTCCCTACTTCATATGCAATATTAGGTCTGGTGCAGTTCATAATGTACATTAGGCTACCAATAATTCTTGAATATTCAAGTTATGACACAGGTTCTCCTTTGTTTTCTTTTTAGTTTACTATTTGAATCACAAGGAGTTCTAGCATGAGTAGATTCATATTCATTGAATTTCCTTAACACACTTTGTAAATAATGTGATTGTGATAATTTGATTCCCACAGAATCTCGTATTATTTTAATTCCCAAAATGAAATCTGCAACTCCCAAGTCTTTCATATCAAATTATTCACATAACATCTTCCTAGTTGTTTTTATAATACTCATATGTCATCCAAATATTAACATATCGTCAACATATAGGCAAACAATCACACAAGCATCTCTATGGCACTTAAAATACACACATTTATCAGATTCATTTATTTTAAATCCATCATTAATCATTACTTGATCAAAATTTTCATGGCACTGCTTAGGCACTTGTTTTAGTCCATATAAGGATTTAACTAGCCTGCAAAGTTCGTTTTCTAATCCCTTTACAACAAATCCTTCTGGTTTATCCATATAAATTTCCTCTTTTAATTCACCATTTAAAAAAATAATTTTAACATCCATTTGATGAATTTCCAGTTTATAGATGGATGCGAGGGAAATTAGAATTCTAATAGAAGTAATTCGTGTAACCGGAGAATAAGTATCAAAGAAATCGATTCCCTCCTTTTGTTTATATCCTTTGGCTACTAACCTATCCGTATATTTTTCTATGGATCCATCTGGTTTCATTTTTCTTTTAACAATCCATTTACACCCTATGGTTTTACAACCTGGTGGCAAGCTAACCAAATCCCAAGTATGATTTTGCATCATAGATCCTATTTCACTATAAACAGCTTCTTTCCAAAATGGAGCTTCGGGATAAGTATCGCAAGCACAGGTTTAGGCCACATTGGAATGTCCGCTAGAAATGTCCTTAGCCACTCGGCTTCTTCACCTGCTTTGTCTAAAGCCATGAATTCAGACTCCATAGTTGATCTCGCCATGCATGTTTATTTTGAGGATTTCCACGATACGGCAGCCCCAAGTCCCAAGTCTTGATATGTAATATAATAATTATATATCTATTTATGTATAAATACCCCAAATTCTCTTAAATCTCCTTAGTGGGACTTGAACCCGTGACCTTCCCTAAAGGGGACACAAAAGTTACCACTAGGATACAAGGTCTTATTGTGTGTATATCATTCACACCAATTGTTATACACACACACACACAACATGGTTAAATGTCATATAATGAAAATTATGTAGTAGCTACTATTTCTTCCAACTCAATAATGTGTGAGTATTTTTTCATATCATCATTATAAAGAACGAATTATCTTTATGTTGCAATTTGTGTTGAAAAAGGGCACTCTCCTCTGTCATTTATCGCTTAATGATGGACAAATTTATGTACTATGAGATGTACTTTTTGTTTTTTTTGTTTTTGTTAAGTATTTAAATTTTCTAAACAATTTCATTGATTTATATGCGGTGTGTATGTTTGCGGATAAATATATATGAATTATTTTTCTTGAGTTATTGAATTCTATAAAATGGAGGTGTAAGCTATGGTACTACTGTAACAGGAATTACTTCTCCTTATAATGGAAGTGGAGATCATCATCACCACCAAAATAAACATGGGGTACCCGACATGCTTTATCACTCTGATATCTCCAACTATGTAAGTTTCTCTCTATATTGCGTTTATTTTTTACTCACTTGGATGAAATAGAACTTTAACTTGAAAAAAAATAGTTTAAAATTTTTTATGCTTGACACTATAAGTATTATTAATAATATCATTACTTCTTCAGAGTGTTTTAATATGTTAGATTAAATTTGTTTTGGAGGTAATGTCTCTTTGAAGTTAGACATTGCTAAGGCATTTGATAGCTCAAGCTGGTCTTTTCTCTTAAATTCTCGGAAGGCTTTTGCTTTTGATGGTAAATTTATTAGTTGGATTAGTGAGATCATTAAATCTGCTAGACTCTCACAAATAATAAATGGGGCCCCCTATGGTTTTTCTTGGTTTTCTAGTGGTGTTAGATAAGGTGATTCTTTGTCTCCACCTTTTTCTGCATTGCTGAGGATGTTCTCAATAGATATTTGGATCTCAAGATTGTTCAAGGAATTGATACACCTATCTCTTCTCCTAGATCTTGTCAAGATCCTACTAATTTGTTTTATGAAGATGCAATTATGATTTTTCTGTAAAGGCAGTGCATCCTCTTTGACCAAGTGTTACAGATATTGTGGGTAACCTAAATTAGAATGATGGGCCTGGACGAGTAGCCCATTTGTAGCGGCCCAAAGTCCAGACCCTCCATGTCTTAACCGATTATGATTTAGTCTCTTCCCATGTTCCCATTAAGAGAGGTTCTAGGAAGAGATGGAAAACGTGGGGGAGTCCAACACCCCCACTTACTGAAATAAACATGTATATAATAAACCCTAGCTCCGGGGCAAGGGACACATGGTATTCTCTATAATCACTCTCCGTAAAACATAGAATTAATATTGATTGCACCACCGTGGACGTCGACATCTTCGCTGAACCACGTACATCCTTTCTTGTGTGATTGTCATTTTGCATTCCTTATTCTTACTTGGTGATTGTGTTTCTCTTATCTATTTGTGTTGCGTAATAATTGTCACCACAATTGGCGCCATCTGTGGGAACGTTTATCTTCTCTGAGAAAGCCCATACCAAAAAAGGAGTTCGAAATGTCTGGTCACAGTAGTAATGCTCCCCAGGCAGGGGATATTCAAGAACCCCCTGCTCCTCGTAGGATTAGGTCTGAAGTTCGGAGTTCAGATCACCGGGCTCGCCCAGAAAGGCCAGCCTCGGAAGAAAGCCAAGGACCAACAAGATCCATGCAGATATCCAGGTTGATTGATGCATACGAGGCGAGGCTCCAAGAGCAGAGGGAGTCTTCTCGCAGGCCTGAGGCTGAGAACGCTTGCCTCAAAAGAAGATTAGAAAGAATGGAGAGAGAGCTCCATTGTAGTACCAAGAAATGTCTGCACCATATTCCTAGCCCTCAGGCGAGCAAGTCTCGCAGTCGAGGAAGGAACCCCAGGTGCGGATCCTAGAGAGCCGAGGGAAACGAGTCAGAAGATGACTTGCTCGAGCAATTGCAACTAGGTCGCAGCCACAGAAGCCCGCATCGTAGCAACGAGAACATACGAAATCTGGTCCAAAGGGATATGGAACAACATCCTGCCCATCAAGGTACCAGATCGACCCGATAACTCGCTAGGCGAGCTCTCAAAACTCAGATTAAATCACCTTTCTCGAGGGAAATTGAGGAAGAAGAAGCCCCCGAGAAGTTTTCCATTCCAAGGTTCAAAATTTATGACGGTAAGACTGATCCCATTAATCACGTCAGGTAGTACCGACAAGCCATGACCTTCTAGAACCAATAAGACACACTAATGAGCCAAATTTTCCCCTCGAGCCTTCATGACGTGGCGCAGAAATGGTTCAAAAGGCTCCCCCACCGGTCCATCAGAAGTTTCAAATCCATGGTCGAGCTCTTTACGGCCCAATTAATTACAAGTAACTTCCATCCCAAAAGGATGCATGCCCTGCTGACAATGAAAAATAGGCCCCAAGAGACCCTCTGAGACTACGCGAAGAGGTACTGGGAATTGTTCAACGAGGTCGAAGACTATTCGTAGAAAGTGGCAGTGGCCTCTTTCAAAATTGGGCTACCCAGTTCTTCCCTTCTGTACCAATCCTTGACAGAGAAAGAAGCCATGACCATCGACGACCTAATGGCCCGCATCGAGAAGTATGCCAAGGTTGAAGATGTGACTCCCCTCGGCACAGCAGAAAATGATCGAACTAAGCTCGCTGCCAAACGCAGTGACAAAACTGAGAACCAGAAGAAAGGAGGAAAGATCGAGGGAAGAAATGGCCCCAAGAACGGAGGTAACAATGATGTGTCAAGAGCATTTCAGGCGGTCAACACCGTCTTCCGAGAACCAATTTACAAAATTCTCACGAAAATCAAAGACGAACCATTCATCAAGTGGCCCAGGAAAATGGGGGAGATCCTTCAAAAAGAAACAATGCACTGAGATGCTCTTTTTATAAAGAGGGGATACATAAGACCAAGCATTGCAAGGCCCTTAAGTCTCACCTATGGAGCTATCCCAATCCGGGCATTTTAACAAGTTTGTGGAGAAGAAGGCAGAGAAAGCGGCTGCCAATAGAGAGGCGAGACATAATAATGTGCTCGAAGATGATGCTGGACATGAGTTCGCAATAATTCATGGGGCATCTGATGCCAAGAAGATCCAAGGAAATTCATCTCGAATGGAGATGAAGAAGCTTACAGCGGTGATGCAAGCTTTTCAGATCGATCCAGTGAAGTCACAGTTAGGAAACCGTCGTCGAGAAGATGACGTGAACTATAATAAGCATATTGTTTTCACAGATGAAGATATGGTTAGAGTGAGAACCCCACATCACGATGCTTTGATCGTTACCCTCAGGATAACTAACTTTGACGTCGATAAGTTACTCGTCGACGAAGGAAGCTCATCCGAGGTAATGTATCTCGACCTATTCAGAAAATTAAAGTTAAGCGTCGCCGACCTAAAAGAAACTACTGTCCCTTTAGTTGGCTTCACTGGAAAAATAACTATGCCCATGGGAAAGATTGTACTACCAGTACGCACGGGAAATGTCTCCAAGATGATTGGGTTTTTGGTGGTTGACATCGACTCGCCATACCAAGCCATCCTCGACAGGGGATTGCTACATGTGATGAAGGCAGTCTCCTCGACCTACCATCAAAAAATCAAATACGTAATCGAGCGAGGAGTAATGGAGATCCACGGAGATCAAGCAATGGAAAGAAGGTGCTTCATAGTAGCCATCCGACCAAGACCAAAGAAGAAGGCCGATCAGCCCAGCGAGAAAGTTGAAGAGAAAGAAGGTCTGACAACTTCTAAATAGCAATTAAAGTACGGAAGACCTGGAGTAGAGAAGACTAGGCTCCACCCCTCTGAACGGGTCATCGAAGACCTGGTAGAGGTAACAGCTGGAGATAGCAACAGTGACAGAGTTTTCTTGATTGGAGCCTCTCTCACTGACTAGGAACAGAAGGAATTAACAACTCTACTGAGACGAAACATAGATGTTTTCGCGTGTGAACCATACGAGCTGTCTGGAATTGATACTAGTATGGTTTGTCATCAGCTGCACGTCAATCCCACCTTTAAACCAAAGACACAAAAGGCACGGTGAACTGCACCCGATAAGGAAAAATACGTTGAAAAAGAAGTAGAAAAACTGTTGGATGCAAGATCTATACGGGAGGTGCAATTCCTCGAATGGTTATCCAACCCATTAGTAGTTCCAAAAAGCAACGGGAAGTGGAGAGTTTGCATCAAATTCACCAACCTCAATAGAGCATTCCCTAACGACAGTTTCCCCTTCCCAAAAATTGATCAACTGGTAGATGCTACTGCAGCTCACGAGAGAATGAGTCTTCTGGACGCATACTCTAGGTATTATCATATCCCTTTGTATGCCCTAGACCAGGAAAAAATAGCATTCATCACCTCAGTTGGACTATATTACTACAAGGTCATGCCTTTCGAGCTAAAAAATGCAGGGGCAACCTACCAGCGGCTGGTCACCAAGATGTTCAAGGGTCAAATGGGAGACACCATGGAAGTCTACATCGATGATATGCTAGTTAAACGCAAGAAGAAAGAAGACCACCTCTCGGACCTATCAAGAACCTTCGAAATCCTCAGGAAATACCGAATGAAACTTAATGCAAGCAAGTGTTCTTTCGGTGTCTAGTCAGGAAAATTTCTTGGGTACTTGGTCAGTAAGAGAGGCATCGAGGCCAAGCCAGACCAGATCGATGCTATAAATAAGGTACAACCTCCTCACACGATCTAGGATGTACAGAAGCTCACCGGTATGCTCGTTGCCTTAAATGGATTCATTTCAAAGTCCTCCGAGAAGTGCAAGCCTTTCTTCCAGCTTCTAAAGGGAAACAAAATGATAGAATGGAACTAAGATTGCTCGTCGGCACTGGATGAACTCAAGGCTTACCTCAGTTCCCCAGCACTGCTCGTCTTACCACAGGAAGCAAATCATTTGTACTTGTACCTCTCCGTTTCCAGCCACACTGTCAGTTCTGCATTAATGTGCGAAGTTGCAAGAATCCAGTACACCATTTATTACGCGAGCAAGACCTTACTAGACGCCGAGTAGAGGCACCTACCACTGGAGAAGATCGCCTTTGCACTAGTAGTGGCTTCGAGGAAGCTGAAGCACTATTTCTAAGCCCACACTATAATCGTCCTTACATCACACCCCCTTAAAGCAATCCTGAGGAAGGAGGATTTATCGGGCAGACTGTCTAAATGGTCAGTCGAGCTCGGACGATTTGACATCCAATTTCAACCAAGGAACACAATCAAGGGGCAGATCCTTGCTGATTTCATAGCCAAATTCACAGGTGAGCAACCCTCCAATCAACCTCCACCAACAAGACAAAAGGGGAATGACGCAATAAAGGAAACCTGGAAATTGTTCGTTGATGGAGCCTCCAACTTAAAGGGGGAAGGTGTGGGCATTGTCCTCATTACTCGAGAGGATACAATCCTTGAACAAGGAATCAGGCTTGTATTTGCAGCCTCCAACAATGAAGCAGAATACGAAGCCTTAATAGTCGGCCTCCAGAAGGCGCACACCTTGGGAGAAAAGCATTTACAGGTGTTCGGCGATTCTCAATTAGTCTCCAATCAGATAAGTGGAGATTACAATGCAAAAGATGAAAGAATGGAAGCGTACCTCGCCTTAGTAAAAAGGCTAATGGCGAGCTTCGAAGAGATCAATGTCTAATAATTTCCTAGAGGGAAGAACAGCCATGCTGATGCCCTAGCAGCCCTAAGCTTAGCAATCGATTCCGACTTAAAAAGGACAATCCCCATCGATTTCCTCTCTCACCCAAGCATTAACCATAACAACGATTTACCAAGCATGGAACAGGTGCTCTTAATTGAGTTTGCACCCAACTGGATGGACCCATTAAGGGACTATTTGAAGTATGGCACACTTCCAGATGATAACAAGACTGCTCACCAGATAAGAGTCAAAGCTGCTCTCTTTCACTTATCTCCCAAGGGCAGGCTATATAAGAGATCATTTTTCGATCCCTACCTCCAATGCGTTCACCCAAAGGATGTCGAGCAAGTTCTACATGAGCTTCATGAAGGAATCTGTGGAAGACATATTGGAGGAAGATCTCTGGATTTCCGAGCAATGAAGGAGGGCTATTTGTGGCCATATATGCAAATGGACTCTGCGGTGTATGTCCACAAGTGCTTGGAATGCCAGCTTCACCCTCCTATGGTCCACCAACCTGCTAGCAACCTAAAATCATTATCCAGCCCATCGTCGTTCGCCCAATGGGGGATGGACATCGTAGGACCACTTCCTACCGCCACCGGCAATCGCAAGTATCTGCTGGTCGCGACTGACTACTTCACCAAATGGGTCGAGGCAGAACCCCTAGCGAACATCCGAGATGCAGATTTGATATGGTTCATATGGAGAAATATAATCACTCAGTTTGGCATCCCCAGAACCATCATCACCGATAATGGAACACAGTTCGAGAGCGGCTCTTTTCAGAGTTTTTGTAAAGAACATGGATTCAGAAACCATTTCAGCTCGGTAGCCTATCCTCAGAGCAATGGCCAAGCCGAAGCTTCCAACAAAACTTTGATCGACGGATTAAAGAAGCGATTAGAGCGAGCCAAAGGCGCGTGGGTGAATGAATTACCACATATTTTATGGGCTTATCGAACCACTCAACGACGAGCAACAGGGGAGACCCCATTTTCACTGACATATGGAATGGAAGCAGTCATCCCATTAGAAGCTGGTTGGCCGACAATGAGGTCCATTCTCATCGACCAAGGCTATAATGATGCAATATTGCTCACTGAGCTCGACCTAGCCGACGAGCTCTGAGAGCTAGCCCTAATAAAACTAGCGAGCTATCAGCAACAACTCGCAAGGCATTATAACAAGAGGGTCAACCCAAGGACATTCTGAGTTGGGGACTATGTCCTAAGGAAAGTCCTGGGCGGTGCAGTGAAACCATCAGATGGCAAGCTAAGGCCAAACTGAGAGGACCATTCAAGATAACAAGAGATAATCTGTAAGGCGCCTATCACTTAGAAACGATGGAAGGCAGAGAAATCCCCCGAGCATGGAATGCAGCCAATCTCAAGAAATTCTATTTTTAGATTTTTTCTTTTATGCTGTTGTTGTGGAACTAGTAGTTCATTTTCCTTATCATTAATGAAAGTCGTTTAAAGGCTGCATTCTAATGAGTAACAGTTATATAAGCTTTATCACACACCTTTTTCCAAATGACAAGCACATTGATCATTACACCATAGCAGGGAAATCACCCTCCTCAGACTTTCATTATGAAACACGAAAGACCTCTTAGCATTGCCCCTAGAAATATATGAAGCCCTACAGGAGATCCTTAGGCAATATGGCCAAATTAAAACTGGTCGCCAAACCATCTTTGGTTGAATAAAATCCTGATCAGATAGAGCATCCAACACCAGGTGTGTCCTCACTAATTTCCATATTTAGGCCTAAGGGAGTGTGACGACACGACCTAAAAGATAAAGTGGCGCACAATGGTATCTCGATAGTATACTGGACTGGAGGGACACTTGCGTAATAATACAAATTTAGAGATCATAAAGGAGCGAGAATGTGGAGAATATAATACACTTGTTTAGTTGGCTAAATTAGCCCAAAACATAAATTTTATATTAATCCACCGTATTTACTACAAGTACAATACATGTTTAGTCGGCGAGCTCACCCAAAATATTGACATAACATCACTTGAATACAAAATACATAGAGTAACTACTGGAAAAATCTCAGTGGGGGTGAGGCCTCTGAACGAGATAATCTACAACTTGAGCTCTTCGACCATCATTGGGAGCAGGAACTAATTCTTCCTCCACTTCTTTTGCATCCGACTCTAATAGCTGCCGAGGGATGGCATCGATGGGTATCCACTGATCATCTCTCCGGAAGGGATTGGGAATCTAAGTGGAAGGAGATATTTCACGGTGATACCAGAGCATTGAGTTACTTAGAACTTGCATCTCCTTCAAAGCACTTAACCACCCCCTGATGAAGGAAAGCTCTTCAAATTCTATCAGCCTCGTCAGAGCATCTAGCCAACCCTGGTCATAACCGTCGGCCCACACTCACCGAGGTCCTTTTTTAAATAGGTGGCGCAGCCAAGTAACATCCCTTTGAAGCCAAGTAACGATCACATATGCTCGTTGGACATCACCGCGAAGCTCTTCCATCTCCTTATCTGAACTCCTGGTGCTCCTGCCAGCTCGCGTAACGAATGGACCAATAGAACCTCGCAGAACAGGAGGAACGTCGCTTGAGCCAGCCCTAGCTCATGACGATGAAGAGACTCGTAATACTATAGTAGCGGTGCTCGGTGCATGCTCCCTAAGATGAGAGACCTCTTTCCTTAAATCTTTATTTTCTTGCTGAATCCTTTCGCCAACCCGGTTGATCTCATAAGCATCGAGAAGTTTTGCTATCAGTGCATTCACCTCTTCTTGCATAGAAGCACCAACCTCTTCCATCTCCTGGAGCCCATCCTTCAACTTGGCCATAAGTTCAGACTGATCCTTGTACTTTTGATTCCTTGACCTAAGAGATTTGCAAAGCCTAACAAAGGCCTGGTGAACCTGAGGACTTGCATTGGGACCATGAGTCCTGCCCAATTGAGATGTGGCAGGAATATACTCTTCTGCATCAACCAACTACAAGACATAAGAGGGAATCAAAAAGAAGGACAAATCAGTGCACTGGGAAAAAGAAACCTTTTTCATTGATAAGGGTTAAAGTACATCGAGCAGTAAAAAGAAGAGTTACAAACAAATATACAAAAAGTAACCCTAGATGATAACTAATTAACAACCTCAGGCTGCCCAGAGGTAGTTGGCTGCTTCCCCTTATCTGCGACAGTAGAAGCACCCCCCTCAGCAGGGGCAACCTTTGTCTTCTGAGTAGGAAGGACCTCGGCAGGCAATGTCTGGGAGACAGGCTCAATGCCTTTTATAGCAGGGGAAGGGGCTTCTTCATCCACAGTTGGCTTTGATCCCGGGTCATGCTCGTCGAACAAAGTAGAGTCAGCATGAACACCAACAGCTAAGAGGGCCTTGTTCCAACCCTTCTTAAAGTTCAGACGGCTGATGTAGCCTATTTGAACCTCGGCGTCTTAATATGAAGCAGTCCACCTGGAGTTGTATGAATCCTCCTTGATGGTGGTTGCTTGGGACTCTTTCTCCTTTAACTGCTCAGTCAGCACCTTGTTCTCCTCTACGACGGCTAGCTTGCTCGAGCAGACCAGGTTATAGGCCTGCCTCAGCTCATTCAGCTCCTTAACCGTCGCATGCCTACCTCGATTAGAATTGACGAGGGGGAGGTCATAGGAAACTCGGGCGGCATCAACAGTCTTTAAATAAGCCTCCAATTGAGTACCCTTCACTTCCAAAGTAGCCCTCTACTTCTCTAGCTCGCCATTACTTCTCACCAGCTCGTCACAAGAGCAATAGAGCACGAAAAAGTCCGTCATAAACTACCAAAAATAAAGAAGACATTAGGAAGGGGAAATAGCTAAAACTTGTTAAGCATTAGAAAATGGAGAAAATCTTACCAGGGCTAGACTCTGCCTAGCTTGTAGAGCCAATTGATCAGACCCTAGCACCCTCTTGCGATCTGCAGGAAGAACTACCTTCTCGAGCAGCACATGAGCCAATTAAGGAGAAACGGCAACTGAGGCTCCCTCGGGCAAAGCAGACAACGAGACTATGGCTTGCACAGCCTTCGTCCTTGACTCCATCTTTCTCCTCTCTTCTTATTTCTCCTTCTCCATTATCCTCCTCTCCTCCATCCTCCTCTTCTCCTCCATCTTCTTTCTTTCCTCCTCCTTTTTTCTCTCCTTCCCTCTCATTTACTCTTCCTCTTTCCTCTTCCTCTCTTGCTCTTGAGTAGAAGACCAAGAGCCAGTAGCTACAGCCCCAGTACTGGACTTTTGCTTCTTTGACCTCTGAGCGAGGAGCACGTGATCGTCGTCATCATCATCTCGAATCAGGTTTTTCCTTGGAGGAGCCATCTCCTCCCTTGAACTGTTGGATGTGCTCGAATATTCTTGAGCTTCAAAGACTTTCTCTGAATCAGAAGAGCTACTACCACCGGAGCTCCCTTCACCAGAGTTGCCTTCAGCACCACCTGCGATATCACTCTCAAAACTACTAGCCAATTGAGCAGCACTCGAGCAGCACATGAGCCAATTGAGCAGTCTCTTTAGAGGTATCAAACTCAGGGATACTGTCTACCGGCCTCGCTATAAAACTAGAACCAACGTTCATATATTCGAGCAAAAAAGCAGCGGACCGGGGATGCTCGCCGTCAGCTAAGGGCTCCATGATATTCCAGGCCTTGACCAATTTAGAGAGACGAACCTCGCTGAGAGCAGGTTCCAAGTTCTTCGACCTCGCTAAAGAAAAAATAGAGAAAAATTAAAAAGATCACAAATCTGCAAAAATTGAAAGAACAGAGCAAAGTCTACCTATGTATTCTTCCCCATAAAAGGGGACAGAGAACCTATCAGACCTCGATCTTTCAGACTCGGGAGAAAACTGCCAGTTTCTAGCAAGGAAACCCTCTTGCCAATAGTCCTTATAGGAATTAGGTAGGTTTACTACCAATACCCTGTCAGGGCTCCTGGCTTTGAGATAGAGAACACTAGTACTAGTTCGAGAAAAAGAGTAGAAAAAATAGACCTCGACAAGCCCTAACTTGGTACCATATAACTGATTAATTCTATTGACGCCATTAATTATCTTCCACACATTGGGCGAACACTGTGCATAAATAATATTGAAGTAACCAAAGAAGTGCAAGAACAGGTCGTTGGGAGGAAAAGTAAGTCCCCCTTGGTAAAGCATCAAAACATGGATCTAATGGGCACCCTCTATTTCTCTAACATTTCTAGGGGGAGGAACACACTCAATCTCTACCCACTCTGGGATGTTATAAAACTTCCTAAACTCAGACATCGACCTATTACCAATCTTTACCACTGGGAAACCTTAGAAAACTACAAATTCAAAGAGAAAATACAAAGAGAAGGCACAGGAGACTTACAAGATGAAAGTTTGACACGAACGATGAAGAATCACGAGCCCAAATAATAAGGAAGCGATAAGAATTGAGACTGAGAGAAAAGAGTGTGAATCGCTAGAGCTCACAGGAAATGGACGAGTGCTGAGAAGGTTGAAATGACGGTCAAAAAATGGCTGCTCTATAAAACCTTTAAATGTTGCTAATCATAGTGCACAGACGACAAAGCGGGTGCCGCCACAATCAGTCCCCAAACTTTAGGAAGAGTTGCACGATGTACAAAGGAGCCATTATGAAAAATTATTCAAATTTATTGAGCCCAAGCATGGCCCAACAAATTTAGGGTCAATTGTGGGTACCCAAAATTAGAATGATGGGCCTGGAAGAGTAGCCTATTTATAGCGGCCCAAAGTCCAGACCCTCCATATCTTAACCGATTATGATTTAGTCTCTTCCCATGTTCCCATTAAGAGAGGTTCTAGGAAGACATGGAAAACGTGGGGTAGTCCAACAGCCCCACTTACTGAAATAAACATGTATATAATAAACCCTAGGTCCGGGGCAAGGGACACATGGTATTATCTATAATCACTCTCCGCAGAACATAGCAATAATACTGACTGCACCACCGTGAACGTAGTCATCTTTGCTGAACCACGTATATACTTTGTTGTGTGATTGTCATTTTGCATTCCTTATTCTTACTTGGTGATTTCGTTTCTCTTATCTATTTGTGTTGCATAATAATTGTGACCACAGATATAGCTAAATCTAATATGGAAGGTTGGTAAGGAAAATTTATTTATATTGCTGGATGATTTGAGTTGGTTAAATCTGTCATTATTCCAATTGTGAAGTATAGTTTCATATCTTATAAATGACCTATGGACTTATTGATCTTTAATCCATAAAGCTAAACCAGACATAATTGCATGGATTTATATGTTCCTTAATAAATTTATAGGAGGATTAGGGGTTCGTGATGCGTGCATTCTCAATCATGATACTTTAGTTAAGCAGAACTGGAATTTTTTTTTACATAACATATTATACTGCCATTTTATAAGAGCTAAATTAAAATTTGCCTTGTAGTAGTTCTCACCTGTTGAGTTCGATTTGGCATGGGTTTAATGAGACTTATAGTATTATAAATTTCAATGATGGATAGTTAGTGATGGTGATTCAATTATATATCTTCATGATAATATGTTGGGCTCTTCTTGGATGGATTCCTTATGATCAAAACTTTTACTATATGAAAGTCAATGATCTTATAGTGGCTGATAAATGGGTGATTTCTCAACCTGTTTCTTCTGCGATCTCTCAGATTATAATCATGATCAATAATGTTCATTAGCCTTTGGATAATGTTCTTGATAAACTTATTTGGCCTGATAGTGTGGATGAGATTTAAACATTAAGTAGGCTTATTTCTTTATGTTAAACAGTCAAAATAGAAAGCATGGGCTTGATTTTTTGTGGCATAAATTTAATCCTCACATAATTTCAACTTTAGCTTGAAGACTATTTCATGGCATGTTTCCGACTCAAGACATGTTAAAGAAAAAGGATTTCATGTCTGGTTCTATGTTTGCTACTAGGTGCCATCTTTGTAAATTGGAGGAAGAATCTATCCGTTGAGTTTCCCTAAATTCTTCCTTTTCTTCTCAGATTTGGTCATGGATCAATACTATTTTCCAAATTAACCCTCGCATATGGCAATATCATGGACTTTGGAAATATTCCATCAAACGAAATCCATATCCTCAAATTAATAGTTGGTGGATTTATTTTATCACATGACTATGGACATTATATAGAAGTGTTCAAATCAGGCAATCTTTAATAATTAAGCCCCTTTTATTCACTAGCGTTTGTCTTCTTGAAAGGATGATTTGTCTCAATCAGCTCATCAACTTAATCAGTTATTTATAATTTTTATATTTATAATTTATTTTTTCAGAAATAGTTGTATGTTGCTTCATTCGCATAGTCAAATGAGGAGTAATTTACTCTAAATCCCTTCTCACATGCCTACTAGCCGTTAAAACCTAAGAAAATCATCTCTGCTAAACTTTACCTTAACCGGGACACCATAGAGGTCATCGACGTCCATTACCTGCTAATATACATAATCGGGATCGATAAGGATAGCCTTAATATATCGATATAATATAATGATCTTATTATTAAAGGAGTGAGACAAAAGTACACCAAATGGTCAATAACCTTTGGAAACTGTTTTTATAAAAACAAGATAGATGAAGGGGGATGAGGTTTGCCAAACTATTGGCTTCGATCAAATTTGATGATGTTAGTCCCTAGATAACCCTAATGATAACACTTTAGGTTTTCTTTTTTCTTCTAGCACTTAACAAATTTGATGAAGGATTTTTCTATCTATACCAAAATAAGTGTTAATTCAAATTTTTTGTGATTAAGTTATATAGTGTTATCTCTTTGTATGTAGAGGTTGATTAAGTTAAATAGTTTTCTATTTCTAACTAAGTTCAATAGTGCACTCTATTCTGATTAAGTTAAATAGTATACACTATTTCTAACTAAGTTCATTTTACAAAATAATTAAGCAATTAGTGTACTCTATTAGGCTTAGTGATTAGGCATAAATTCTTCATATTTATCCCCTTAATTTCGGTATTTTTATGATCCCGTGCGGTGTAAATAGATTGGATTTGTCTCATATTTATGCTACTAACCCTTTTTGGCAAGTATTTCGTATTTTGCGTATCTCCTATGTGTTTTACAGATATTTCATGCAAGTTAGTGCCAAAGAGAACTCAAAATAGTGAAAGAAACCAAGAATCGGGGAGTTGAGGAGCATTTTCGTAATTTTGTAGCCTTAGTCCGGAGGTGGGGCCAACTGGAAAGTTGAATATCTTTCAATTACAAGAACACTGGAAAAAACGGCACCTCAATCCGAGTTACGGTGAAGAAGTTATGCCCATTTGAAGTGAGAAGAAATCCAAGAAAAAAGCTATCAGACCCGAACCGAACCGAAGCTGAGAAAAAAAACCGGTCCGCCCATTTGTCACGCACCAGATCCGTTACTAAATTAGTCACGCTCCAGATCCGTTACGAAATTAGTCACGCTTTCTAAGTGTGACAAATTGGCAGATACGGGATTTTTATTTTGTGCTTATCTTTTAGCCAAAAGAGTTTTATGTTTTGGGGACTCTTCTAAACGACCCTTAGCCTATATACTTAGTCATTAGGACTCTTTTTATTGAGATTTCATTCATGTAAAAGCTCCATAACAAGTAGGAACATCTAGGAGAAAGATTCACATATTTTGCACCATTAATTCAAGAGCTTTTCCGGTTTTTCATCAATCTTTGATTTCTTCTTGCATGTTCTTCAATCGTGGTAACTTTAATATCCAGTATTTTTATTATTATTCACCATGTTAGGCTAGGTTTTTAAAGGTTGGGATGCATGAACCCAACCTGATGTTGTAGTTGCGTGCATATAAAATTAATCCGCTGAATTTAGTGATTGATTATGACCGTATTGCGTAGTTACACAACAATTGTAGATCTCTATATCTCGTTTGCCTCTGGGTACTCGTGATGATTTAGAGTGCAATTCGAGTGCTACTATCGCGATACTGATTTACTCATCCTCAGATTAAGTATGATGCGGGCTTGAACCTCGTATACCTAATGCTTGGGAGTACTAAATTCCGGGTCAAATTAATCAGTTAAATTTACGATTAGTTTTATACCATCAATACTCTAGGGTTGGGGGATTGTGTCTCTACCTTAATTTTTCCAATTAGTTTTAGTTAACTTCTTTATTTTTTCTCTTTTTCCTTTCTCACTCAATCATCATCTTTTACACTTTATTTTTTGAAGTAATAAATCAATTAAATCTATCAAACATTCCCTGTGGATTCGATACCCAGACTCGCCACTATACTCCGCAAGAGTGTAGTTAAAGTTTAGGTTTTTTTGTATTGTGGTTAGAAGCCGACAACAACGACTAGCGTATTTACACGGACGCTCGGTTTCCGACTCGATCACTTAGTAACATAAGAAAATAACATCATGAATGATTGGTAATTCTCATTTAACAATATGAGGAATAAAAAAAGGGAGCACCAATCAAAATGTCAAAATATGGCATTTGATACTCTTATAAACATTATATGTGACATTATAAGCGAATAATGGTTTATACAAGCCATTTTTATAATATTTGGTTTATGAATTACATTAATGATTGGATTTTTATTAGTATTATTAGTGGAATAACTAGTGATGTGGTTAAGGTTGAGTTTGAATCATTAAAACTCACATTTTCATGCACACGTTTTGACCTTTTCTTAATTCTTTTTTTATTTACTACTAACTTATTTTGTATTTTGAAAATATATAAAACTCAACATGAGAAAAAGTTTTCATATATACTAATGACTTGATTTTTCTTTTACAGGTAATGATTTGAATTGAAGCTTATGGTATAAAATAGTCTTATCAGCAAAAAGGCTTCATTTGATCTCATTTAGTATGTTATATTAGTGTATTTGGTTACAAAGCTTCACAAATTTGACATGACAATGACTTTCATTCTATATAGAGTATTTAACGATTTGACTATGAGTTCATTATGTTTTTTCCTTATATTTAATTCTTTTACTTGCTGAAGCTCAAGAACTTATTACATGGGCTAATGATTTCTTGAATTTTATGTGCTTATTTAATATCAAATTTGTCTAGGCTGTGCATTGTTGGTTCTTAAATTTGTTTTGAATGTGAAATTTCTAATAGGTAACTTCTCAATTGACGAGTTATTGGAATGCAATCAATGTAAAATCGGAGTCTTATATATGTGTATGAGTGTGACTTTGGGGTGATCACATTTTCAGACAAGATCACGGAAGGATCATCGAAATCGCCTGTTCCGCGCATCGCACAGATTTACAACTAGTAAATAAATAAAATGATATAGTGAGCTAAATATGAAGAGTGAACAATTATGAGATAATTCAAGCGATTGAAATTCATTACTTAGCCTATTTATTTTTATTAATTAGTTTACCTATTTGAAAGACCCCCAGACATATATAAATCCATGAATCAACTCTCATTACAAATGTGAAGTTTAACATAATCTTTTTAAAAGATAAATATTAAAATTTCACAAACTCAATAAAAATTACATTTCAATATATTTTAATACATAGGGAAAATTTAATAAAATTATTTTAAACCATTAAAAAATAAGTTTTAGATTTGAATATTTGAATTATAATATTATTTAAAAAATTAAAATCTCTAGTTTAATTAAGAAATAAATATTATAACCTGAATATACGATTTTCTCTCAAAAATAATTCACCCTCTCTTGAGACATCCATATAATTTTTATAATTTTAATATGAATATTCAATGGTGCATAATAAATAAATAAACTGGAAAAAAAATAATTACGTTATCCCACCCCTTGAATGGGGTATTTAACATCTCATTTTTGTATTATTACATATGAAATGTAATAATAGCAGAATAAGAGTCATAATAAATCAAACGAAAGAGAGAACAAAATTAAAATCTTGTCTCCCTTAATTTTCATTTCACTCCTAAGCATAGACATGGATAACAATCTATAAATCTGAGTTTATGAAAAACTCACAAACATTCAAAAAATTTATCTCATAAAAATATTCGGCTCCACTCAACTCATTAAAAATATGTGCAAGAAGAAATAGAAATTCACACACTAAACTACACCTTAAAATCACACTAAATTTACTTCTAAAATGACAATAAACTAAACTTGAAGTTCTTGTTTCGTTCAGAACCACTGTCTGAAATCCTTTTTTCTTTAATTTATGTTTGTGTATATATGGAGAGTGAGGAGAACGAGGGTGAGTTAGGTTTGAGTATGAACAACTTATTTCTGCACACACACATGTATAAAATATTATATATATATATATATATATATATATATATATATATATATGCATGCGTGTGTTTATACTGGAGGATGTAACACCCCGTATTTTTGAATAATTAATTTTAGCATTTTAATTACACGCGTGCTCCTAATAATATTGCTTATTTAATAAATATTAATTAGTGAGAGTAAAATTGATATTTATGTGGAAATTTTTTTACTAAGTGTGATAAGTAAATTAATTTTAGTAAATTAATAGTACGTCATAGTGGGTAACAACAACGGGAACTGGCGATATTCAATCTGGGACATACAGGTAGGTTATTTTTAGGTTGAGATGGAATATTTATATTTGGTGACTCGGATAGTGCTTTCAGGTGCACGGTTGATCCGGAATGGTTCAAAATAGTCAAAATCATGTACTCGAGGGTAGAGAGTGGTTACTGGGAGCTTTTTAGACTAGTCGGGACCCATTCGGGGGCATTTAAGTCACTTTTCCTTATGAGATTAACTTAATTACGAGATTAAAGGGTTTACATGGGAGATTAGGGTTAGCAGGAAACCACTTTACATATTATAAACCTCTAGAATCTTTTAGTGAAAAAATAAAGAGGGAGAACACAAGTAAGGGTGGAAAAAGGCTATCTTTTGCAAGATTTAATAAGGAGGAGACTAACATTGAACCACCATCCAAGGAAAGTGAATAACTTGCTTATTGATTTTGTGTTTTTTAGATTCATATCAAAATTGTTAGAATAATAACTAATTTTGGGATAGGGATTCAACTTGTAAAATGGGGGTTTTGAAAAGAATTACATACGATTTATGTGATTATTCAAATCTTGATTTTTGTAGGAGTAGATCTTGTTTTTATTGACATTAATCTTGCTGGCTCTGAAATATAATACTTATGATTTTTTAAATTGCATGAAAATAATTTTGGGAAATATTTTAATTAGAGAAGTAATTGAAAGATGAAGAAATCTAAAATTTGAGATAATATTCTTAAATATGATGAATTGATGAAATCGGGATGATAATTATTAAATTAATGAGTATTAAGATGGATTTAGATGAAGTTTTATGTATAAGAACCCCTGGGAGGCCAAAAATATGGTTGCAGTTGCTAAAGGTTTAGAATTGAATGTTGGGAGAATAGAAAATCCGTCACTTTAATTCAAGAACTGGGCATCTGCCCAGAATCGAATCTATTCGGCCTCATAGTCGAATCGATTCGTACCTGCTGTATGGAATAGTTAGGTTATTTATTGAAATTAGAGGGGATTTTAAGAAATGTTAAATTATGAAATGGTCCATAGGGTATTGCAGGATTTTTTTGAATATTATAAATGACTATTCGACTTCAGGTTAGGGAGAGTGGACTTAGAGTCTGGTTATGAGTGTTTAGGAGGGGTAGCACACTGAATATAAATTACAAATTGGGATAAAAAGAATTTAGGAAATATTATTATTATTTATGGGCTGATTAGAAAAGTTTGGGTATTTCAGAAAGGTTATGTGACGATGCTTAGTTTAATTAGTGAATAATTAGCTGTTTAAGACTCGAGGTTAGACTCGCAACTTATATGCTAGTGTTTCGGGTGTTAGGAACTGATAAGTTGAACTTTATATATATATATATATATATATATATACGAGTATTAATATTTGTGTGCATAATATTTATATGAGACATACCCATCCTTGCAGTTATGCTATCAGCAGAGGTTGCGTGACGTGGGAGGTCAGTTTGGAGAATCTCAGCAGAGGTAATACGGTTTCCCTGGGTCATAGGTTTGTTCATTCCCACATTATATAGGGTTGGAATCCCATAGAATAATGTGGTATGATTATAACTACGGAATTAAGGCCATGACAACCTCTTATTTTTTTGTTACGCTTTTGGGTTCAGTGGTGGGATCCCGACCCGGATGCCTAGGTTATGATGGACTCCCTAGAGCTTGATAGCATGCTAGTGATTTTGCATTCAACGAGGAAAATCTAGGAGGGATATCAGTTATATACATATATTGAGTGATATATTTGTTTCTATGCATTTGATGTGTTTCAAATATATATATATATATATATATATATATATATATATATATATATATATATATATATATATATATATATATATATATATATATATATATATATATATAAGAGGTAAACAATTATATACGAACACAATGAATTAATCGTGAATATTATTAATAAACGGAGTTTGGTTATAGGAATTAATTAGTAATGGGATAATGAGTTAAGGTAAGTATCAAATCATTGACATACAATACTCGAGATAGGGTAATGTGTTACACATTCAGGATGAGGCTAGTTAAGCGGGGTGGCGTAATTAGGTGGGTTAAGATCATACGTTGGGTGCGCACAATAGATGAGGGGTGAGGATTATCTCATGTGAGTGTGCTAACACTTTAGATTTGAAGATTGTTTTAAATTTTCAATAACTACATCTTATACACTTGCTAAGTATTTTTAAACGTTTTAGGCTCTGACCTGTACCAAATATTTTAAAAAACTTTTAGGTGTCCAGCTAGAGAGATGCCACAGATGATGAATATTTCTAGGGACATGTAACTGCAAATAGCATGGAGGCTTGCAGGATTTGGAGTAGTAGCTTCATCTATTGCTATCTAGATTAGGATCTTTATTTCGATTGTTAGTTGGGCAGGTTGCCCATTTATTTCAAACTTATGTACTTTCGTTTATTTTAGACAGTTTTTTTGGATGCACTGGTTTTTACTTGATGGTTTATTTGGGGACTTTATTTCTTTATCTCATATCTAGGCATTATATTGCGGTCTTATTTATTACGATTACTATGCATGGTATTATGATGAATTGGTTAATGTTGTTGTTTGATCATGAAAGATAAAACTAATATTACTTGTCAAATTAATTAGATGGTTAGTAATTAAATATATTTCGACGGTGATGCTAAGAATGAGCCATATGAGACTACCATTTTATTTTGATTGAGGTGTGGCCACCCATTATTTTAGTAAGTTGGGTGTCACAAATGGTATCAGAGCATCAGGTTCTAGACTCTTTTAGGATTTGTACAACTTACTACTATTTCATCTTAGCGTTCTCTTATATATAAAGACCTACTTGGAGGATTGTTGAATTTATTTTTATGTACGCACATTTACGTTCTTCGGCTGATAATTTTATAAGATTATGGAATTATACCAACTTCAACCTTGTTTCAGATGCCGAAAAAGAAAACCCGTCAGACGAGAGCGAGTGGTGGGGATGAAGCCCAACAGAGGAACATTTCAGCAGGAGAGGTGGACGATATAGTGGTAAGATGATGATAGCAATGGCACATAAATTTCCCTAGTCCAAGCCTCAGGCACAAGTGGCACAGTTCATTCAGACTAACCTGGGCCCATCAGCTTGGGAAAGAGTGAGGGAGGCCTTTCAGAAAAGGCATCCGTTGGAAGACCCCATATTTCTGAGCATTCAATATTTAATTAATTCGGTTAAATTTAAATTATAAGTGTGTCGTAATTTGAATGAATTAATTATTATATGTGTATTTAAATATTAATCAGGAGAGATAATGATTAAAATAAACGGAATAAAAGTTACTAAGTGTGTAGTAAATAATACATGACTATAATTATGCATCGTAGCGAGTTAAACGGCGTGATTTTATTATATCTCAACCAGGTTTCGGGTATAGATTATATAAAGGTCGAGAGTGAGACTTTCCATAAAGTGACTCGGATGATGATTCTAAGTGCACGGTCGATTATAGATGGGTTGAAATATTCAGAATAAATTATCTGAGGGTATTAATTGGTTCTCGAAATATTTTTAGGCATAATCGAGCCCACATGGGGGTGTTCGGGTCATTTGGGTTGGGCACATAAGCCAAATTTTGGGTTTAATATTACTTAACCTAAATCTAATAGGGTTGAACGGTAGTTAATAACATTCTAACCCTAAGAACTTGAGAAAAAAAACAGAGAAGGAAAGTGGGTAGCTTTGGGGAGCCAAATCAAGGGGAATTGGGTGTGTTCTTCATTAATTCATTTTCAACCTCAAAGGAATCCGACTCTACGAATCTAATCAGGCAAGTGGTTAACATGGTTTCAATCTAAATTTCATTATTTCGATTCATATCATAGTCGGTGTGATTGTGTAATACCCCTTACTTTTGGGAAATTATTTTTATATTAATTTTCCATGTGGGTTATTTATATAAAATAAAAGGAGTTGGAGTAAATATTATTTTAATTGATTTAAGAGATAATATTTACTGATTTTTTCGTATTTACTATTAAGTGAATGTAAGTATCATCATATTATGTTTTATTGCGTCATTGTGCCTAAAGTGACGGTTATGATTTAAAATAATGTTGGAGCATGATATGATTTATGTTATCCTAGATGCCAATTTAGAGGGTGCGGTTAGTCCGAAAATGGTCAAAATAAGTACCATGTTGTATTTCTGGGTCCCGGGTACTTTTGACCGGTTATGACTTAATTATGTTATTACGAGTCCTTTTAAATGTGTAGTAACATATAAAGATGGAATTTAGACTTAATAGGCATTTAAGTCTTCCAACAACATTTATTCTCATTTATATCTTCTAAACCTAGAGAGAGAGAGAGAGAGAGAGAAAGAAAGAGATAAATTGGGAGAAAAGGAGAGAAAAGGGAGAGAATTGAAGATTGGAGCTTGAATTTGTTGTTACCGGAAGAAAATACGAGACTACAACCCTGAGGTAAGTTTGTAACTTGTAAATGTATGATTTTATGTAGATAAATTGTAGTGATAGTTGTGTATTTGGAAGAATTTAACAAATTGTGGGTTTTTCGAAATCTTAGTGTTTAACCCTTAGACCTTGTTGTTTGTAAGAGTTGAGTTGATTATATTGATTTATTGTTGTTTAGAAATATTATGGTAATGTTGTTAGTTGATGGGGTTGTTAGATAGGAAGAAATTAGGGTTAGAATTTTGGGTTTGGCCGTGAGATCTGGTGAGCGCAGTCGATCGCAGTCCATAGCCCGATCGACCAGGCCTAAAGAGAAAAGTCCATTACTTCTCTCGATAGACATATTTAAAAAGTACGGTCGATCGCAGTCTCATGACCGGTCGACTAGGCGTTGAGGATTAGTCTTACTGCATTTTTTCTAAGGCAAAACCTTAGGAGCGCGGTTGACCGGGGGTCAGGGGCCGGTAGACCGCACTACACCAAATCCTGCGAATGGTCACACCCAGATGGTCACGGCCCAAGTCCGCGACCAGCTGATCGCGGACTTGGGCCGTGACCATATCATTTTTTGGCGTGACCATATTCATTACCACACAGAGTTATGGATGTTCAGGAAGTGGTCACGGCCCAAGTCCCTGACCACTGTGGGTCACGGCCCAAGTCCCTGACCAGGGCGTGACCAAATTCGCGCCAAATTCGCGCCAAAATTCCCTCCAAGCTTGGTCGCGGATGGGTCACGGACTTGGACCGTGACCACTTCCAGAAAAAAAAAATGGCCGCGCAAATGGGGTCACGGCTGGGGGCCGAAACCAAATTTTGAAGTGGGTCACGGCTTGGGGCCGTGACCATACCTCATTCGAAGGGCTGTTGGTCGCGCATTGTGGGACTGCTGTTGGTCGCGCATGGTGGGTCACGGCCTATATCCGTGACCAGTGGTCATGGGGGATAACTTATTGGTCGCGGAGGTTGGGTCACGGCTCTAGGCCGTGACCAGGTCAACATATTAAATAACGATTTGGGAACCATTCGCGATTTAGCTTACTTTTGTTTCTGCCATTCGCGATTTAGCTTTGGACGATTTGGGCGATTTGGGATTTCGGCTATTGGGGTTTTTTGTTGATTTCATCTAAGATTCGTGAAAGGTATGTGTATATGTGTGTGCATTTCGATTTGTTTTGATATGTGGCAGCTATGTGCGTATGTGTGTGTGTGTGTGTATGTATATTTGTGTGTTTGTGTGGCAGCTATTTGTGTGTATATTTGTGTGTATATGTGTGTGTATGTGTGTGTGTGTGTGTGTATGTATAGATTACGACAATAAACCCTAGATTGTATGTGTGTGTATTTTTTTTTTACAAAATAGTATTCAAAACGCTAGACATTATGTGTGTGTATGTGTGTGTGTATGTGTGTGTATGTATAGATTATGTCAATAAATCCTAGATTGTATGTGTGTATTTTTTTGACAAAATATAATTAAAGGGATTTATAATAAGTAAAAAAAATTATAACCGCCTTGTTGTGGGTTATATGTATGCATAGATTTATGTCAAAAAAATATTAGGGTTTAAGTAAACCCTAGATTGTATGTGTGTGTATGTATAGATTATGTCAATAAACCCTAGATTGTATATGTGTGTATTTTTTTTGACAAAATATGCTTGTCTTGTTTTTTTTTTTGACAAAATATAATTAAATGATTTTTTATAACATACGAGTCGCAAACACGTGTGCACATTACTATAGTGAGATATTGTTGGCTTGGTTGTTGGATACTGTGTTGAATTTATTGAATTGATACTAGTGTCGATAAATGTACATGTTATTAAATTTGTTGGGTGTGCTCTTGATTTGCCTATGAAAAAGTATATCACATATCTTTCGATTAATGTGCATTTTTTGACGTTTACGTCAAGATATTAGGAGGCTACAACTTGACATGGAACAAATATAACTTGATTCCGTTCATTCATATTTTAACTTGACATGTATGCCATAATTCTGTTGATTTCATACAGTTCTGTTTTAGTTTGAGATTTGTTGTGATCAACTTGATTGAATATGTATTTTAAAACCTTAAAATGGCGGCGTAATAATCACAACTACATTGATATTATAGGCACCGGGTTGATATTATAGATTTTTGTTCTCCTTTGCCTTTGTGCACTTTTTCTTTACATATTATAGGCAGCAGGTTGCTCACGTTCGTTCGAATTACGGTGTTAAAATGGGGGAATAAATCTACGTCATATGTAAATCTACGACATATTATAGGCAACAGATCTAATTCTTCAGTGGTTTTGTGAGGTACTTTCTTTAATTTTACATACCCGTTCTTCATAACACATTGTTTACGTATTGCAGATCTAACCAATTAGATACCAGTTCTTCATTACATACCAGTTCTTCATTACACACCAGGTACTCTTTACTTTAACTAAAGTAGTTATATAATTGATATACATTATCTATTAAATCTTTTAGATGATAGAAGGAGTACGGGATAATTATTGGTTTTGTTTGGTTTGGTTGTTGGATAATTATTGGTTGTTGGCTTGTTGTTGGATAGTATGTTAGAATGGGTGGCACCAACACCTCCCACGGGACCAACGTAACTCGTAGGAACTGACCCCGCAGCCGCGGGTCTCCCGGTTTGAGAGTACGGCGGTAATTTGCTTATTTCCACACTTAGGCTTAAAAACATGGCGTTAGAGGGTGAGAACTCGAAACAGCCCCCGAACGGCCCCGTGGGTGGCACCAACACCTCCCACGGGACCAACGTAACTCGTAGGAACTGACCCCGCAGCCGCGGGTCTCCCGGTTTGAGAGTACGACGGTAATTTGCTTATTTCCACACTTAGGCTTAAAAACATGGCGTTAGAGGGTGAGAACACGAAACAGCCCCTGAACGGCCCCGTGGGTGGCACCAACACCTCCCACGGGACGAACGTAACTCGTAGGAACTGACCCCGCAGCCGGGGGTCTCCCGGTTTGAGAGTACGGCGGTAATTTGCTTATTTCCACAATTAGGCTTAAAAACAATGCGTTAGAGGGTGAGAACTCGAAACAGCCCCCGAACGACCCTGTGGGTGGCACCAACACCTCCCACGGGACCAACGTAACTCGTAGGAACTGACTCCGCAGCCGTGGGTCTCCCGGTTTGAGAGTACGGCAGTAATTTGCTTATTTCCACACTTAATTTTTATATTTCTACTTGGTTACTGATAATTTTAACTCATATATGCAATTTTTCAGCTTGATTAATTTTTTTGTAAAACTACTTGGTTACTGATACTTTTGTTTTTTGTATCCTATCATTTGTAGGATTTTTGCACGTGGATCAAATGAAGGAGGCAATGGTTTACAATATGATGATTATTTATATGTTGTGGACATTCAGGATAATGTTTTTTATGTGTTATAGCCGTGCAGGCTTTTATTGTTTAGTTTTATGGCCGTGCGGGCTTTTATAATTTGATTGTTGAATTTTATAGCCGTGCGGGCTTTATAATAAGCAGGTTTTTCATTTACAGGTTTTGGAATGTCAAGAAAATAGAGGAAACTCTGCCCAATTTTTTTTTGGTCTGTGAATTATTAAGACGTGTAATATTTTTAAGTTTGTATATATATTTGTTTATTAACAACATTCTCAATTCGCAATTTGTGATTTTTTTTATTGTTTTGCCTATAATAAATATTTGTAACACCTCGTAGCAACCGATGATGCACTCACAGGAATCCCAATTTTAGGATTGGACAAAAAAAAATACATTTTTTTTAAATTACAGATAAATATGGTCATGGACTTTGTCCATGACCATTTTTTATTTTTTTTTGTCGCGCTTAAAAATGGTCGCGGTCAAAGTCCGCGACCATTTTTTTTTATTTTTTGTCACGGTAATGGGTCGCGGACTAGGGCCGCGACCAATTTTTTTTTTTTTTTTTGTCACGCACATGGGTTGCGGCCAAAGTCCGCGACCAATTTGTCACGGTTGTGGGTCATGGACAAGGGCCGCGACCAATTTTTTTAATTTTTTTTTGTTACGCACATGGGTCGCGGACTTTGGCCGCGACCAATTTGTCACGGTTGTGGGTCATGGACAAGGGCCGCGACCGATTTTTTTAATTTTTTTTTGTCACGCACATGGGTCGCGGACTTTGGCCGCGACCAATTTGTCACGGTTATGGGTCACGGATTAGAGCCGCGACCCGTCACGGCATGGGTCACGGCCAAAGTCCGCGACCATTTGCCGTGACCTCTCTTGGCCGTGACCATTTTTTGGTCACGGACTTGGGCCGCGACCCACGAAAATGGTCACGCCAGAAATGGTCACGGCCAAAGTCCGCGACCCACAGTTTTGGTCAGGGATTTTGGCCGTGACCAATCGCCAGTTTTGGTGTAGTGCCGGTCCCCTGTTTTTCAACAGAAAACTTTAGTTTTCCTTAGCTCATTTCTTTTTAGATTTAGACATAGGAACATTCTTACATGAAGTAAAACTAGAGTATTAGAGTCTAGTATTAAGGGAATCGAGAACCTAGGTTAGAAAATGAGTGTTGGGGCTTAGTTTGGGAATTGAATAATTAGTTATTAGAAGAAGGTGAGGTCCCATTTCATATAGTGAGATAGTCTAGGAGTAGGGGGAGGTAGGGTTATAAAATTGTGGACTTTAAGACTTGGGATGAGGTAATAGTATACTTTATGTCTTATAGGGTTGTTGTTAATTCATGGAAACTAATATGAAGATAATTGAATGTTGTGTTTTACGTCGTTAAACACATATGGCTCCAGTTATAATGTAATGTACATTTTTCAATTAGCATACCTTGTGATTATTGATTTGCATATACATACCTCTCTAAATAGTATCATAAGGGAAGTTATGCTAATTAGATGAAGTCCCCTGGCTAGTGAATGCTGGGTGAATATAGTCCTCGGCTATAGGACCTGTTGTTATATTGTGATGTTATTATATTCGAAGCAAGGTAATTTCGGGTATGGTTATGACTCACTATCGAAGGTATATGGACGCTTTCCACGCGACATAATTTAGGATGCCCAGGTTGTCTTGGTGATAGGCCCTGTAAGATGATAGCTATTTAGGGGCGCATCCAATGGGGTGACTCCTGGAAGGATGGTCTTAGAATCGTTATATATTATGATTATAACTATTCTCCCTAATGTGACATTTTAGAAATGGCTAAAGAATTTTATAAATCAATTGTTTTTAATAGTTTCCTTATGAGAAATGGACTAGCTAAGTCATATTGTGCAAAACTGTATTGTAAGCATATTAAGTCGAAATTTAGTTATTTCTCCTGCATTAATGCATAGTTAACACTATATATGATGTTGCGATAGGCTGTGCATTTTAGTTGAGAGGTGAGGATTATGCTTAATATGAAGAGTCAAATAGGCTTGCTCATATTGTTATATATTGATAACTGTCATACATTTTATTTACATGTATATCATATTAAATCGAACCCTGACCCGTTTCTATCTCTTTGTTTTGTATGGATTCTATTTACGCCCAGGTGATCCGCCGCAAGGACGCTCATGTTGATTCTTCCTCCCTAGTGTCCTTGTGCAATAACTTTTTTGTGAATGTTGTAGGATATTTGTTATAGACGCCTATACCTTTTGTGTACTCTAGTTATGATCAGTATAACATTCGAGCGTGTTGCCTAAGTTTTGTACTTGCTTATATACTGACATATTAATTTTTCATACTCGTTGTAACCGCTTGTACTTTTCTGTTAACCGACAACTTATTCAGTTTTTATGGTGTGTATGATTGTGAAAATGTTATCCATCTTTATTTATATCAACCATCTCTTTAAATTGGATTGTCTAAATGATTTTCTTTAAACTTGAAAAATTAATTTTACATCCGTTTTCTAAAATAATTGGTGGTCATCTCATATTATTATTTTCACGACAGTGATGCTAAGAATAGACCATCTATGATTCCTGTATTTATTGGAGTATCGGGTTGGCCACCTCTTATTTTAATAAGCGGGGTGTCACAGATGGTATCAGATCATCAGGATCTAGAGTTCTTAGGATCTATGCGGACTTATCACGTTCTACCGTAGAGTTCCTAGATATAGTGCCCTATTATTAGGGCTGTTTTGTTTGTATATGATTAAGATCTTCTGCAAAGATAAGTTGTTTTAAATTGTATTATGATTCAGTTGTTTCCTTGTCTCAGATGCCGCCTAAAAGAGGTCACCCAGCTAAGAGAAATATCGTTGTAGAAAATAATATAGAACCCCTATCACAGAAAGGAATGATTAATGTCGCGGAGGTGGCTAACATTGTCACCCAGGCAGTCAATGCTGCAATGACTGCTATGGCCCAAGAGTTTCCTCGAGCCCAACAATCGATAGTACAGGAGGTGCAAGGCCATGTGGGACCTTCCCCGTGGGAGAGAGTTAGACAATCTTTCTTAAAAGGTCACCCCCCAGAATTTTAGGGTGGTTCTGATGAGATAGTAGCAAACTAGTGGAAAAAAGATATGTAGCGTCATCTCTGAATGGTAGAGTGTAGCGGGGAACGGAAGCAGATCATTTCCACTTTAAAACTAGTAGGAGCATTTTACACTGGTGGGAGTCGGTGACCACAACGAAGCAGAGAGATGTATCGTACTTTTAGGTTTTGTTTGACCGAAAGTATTTTCCTCCCGTAGTCCAAAAGGAGATGAGGAGGAAACTCTAGGATGTGGTACAAGGAGAACGTTCAGTTGCGAAGTATGAAGAGGAATTCACTCATCTAGAAAGCTTTGTGTCGGATGAAGTAATTACCGAGGAAAAGAGGATATCGTAGTTTTTTGGAGGGTTGCATTGGAGTATACAATAACATTTGTTGGGAAATTCAACTTTACAAACATTTGGTGATGTGATGAATGCAGTTTTGCTTCATTTCCAAGATCACCATCTGCATGTGCAAGGGAGTAAGAAGATTTTTGTTTCGGGTCAAGTTAGTAAGCAGGGAGGTAACGGTGTCGGGGGAGCACTACCCTCATCACAACCTTCGGGAAGCAAACAGAAAGATAAGGACACCCTGCAAGGGGATTCGTCCAAGAGACAGCATTTTGGGGGTTTTAATTTCGGAGGAGGCAGTTTTAGGCACAATCAGGATGCCCAACAGCAGCAGCAGGTGGGACAACAAGGCCAAGCAGGCCGGGGTAATAATGGGGGTCGAGGTCATCAGTGCCAAGGCATGGGAAAGTTTCAAAATAATAATCGGGGCCATTATTCGGAGAATATGGTGGGCCGCTGCTTTTAGTGTGAGGAACCGGGTCAGTTTAAGAAGGCTTGTCCACAGTTAATTGGCTGACAGTTGCCTAGGGGTCCACAGCATCAGCAGGCGCATCTACCGCCACCAGCGCCTATTCCAGTTGTCCCTCTACAACAGAGGCAATTTCAGTATGGGTGTGTTTATCATATTCAGGATTCTTTACTCCCTCCATCCCCACCCGCGTCGCCAGCTATTGAGGGTAAGTTTCCCATTCACGGGTATATGGGTCGTTTGTTATTTGATACGGGCCTAACGCACTCATTTATTGCTAGATATTTTTCTCAATCGATGGGGTTGATTAAGTCTGTGGAGAGTACCTTTACTATCATGGAATCTTCCATGGGTGATGGTTCGCTCATATTCTTTGTTTGTAAAAGGGTAGGTATAGACCTTGGTAATTTACGTTTTGAGGCCGATTTACTCGTCCTTGATAGGGTATTATGTTATTTTGGGTATGGATGAGTTAGTGAAATACCATGCTATGGTAAATTGTTATGGGAGGATTATAGTCTTTACCATTTCGAGGCAAGAAATGTTTCTAGTGGCTATGCCTCTTTCGGAGGGAGGTTCGAGCACGTATTTATATTGTATTATGGAGGAGACTTCACGTGATATAGTCATTTCCTTAGATTCGATTCCTGTAGTTAGAGACTTTGAGGATGTGTTTCGAGAGATTCCAAGTTTACCTCCAAGTCATGATATCGAGTTTGTGATTGATTTATCACCGGGAACTCAGTCGATTGCTAGAGCTCCATATCGTATGGCTCCTATGGAAATGAGGGAGTTAAGGGATAAAATTTAGCAATTATTAGAGTAAGGGTTTATTCGGCGTAGCACGTCACCGTGGGGTGCTCCTATATTGTTTGTAAAGAAGAGAGATGGTTCCCTCCGATTATGTGTTGATTATCGAGAATTGAATAAGGTTACCATCAGGAACAAATACCCATTACATCGGATCGATGATTTGTTCGATCAATTAAGGGGAGTGTTGTAATTCTCTAATATAGATTTGAGGATTGGGTATCATCAGTTGCGGATTCGAGAGTAGGACGTGTCCTAAACTGCATTCTTAACTAGATATGGGTCCTATGAGTTATTGTCATGCCTTTTGTGCTAACCAATGCTCCTGTTGTATTTATGGAGCTAATGAATAGAGTGTTTCGGGACTTCCTGGACCAGTTTGTTATCGTGTGTATTGATGATATCCTATTCTATTCTCAAACTGAAGTCGATCGCGCTAAACATTTACGTTTGATCCTACAAATGCTACGAGATCATCAGTTGTATGCTAAGTTTGAGAAGTGTGGTTTATGGTTACAGGAAGTAAAGTTTTTGTGTCATCCGAGTAAAGTTGCTGCGGTAAGGGAATGGGGTCAGCCCACGACGCCCACAGAGATTTGTAGTTTATTGGGTTTGGATGGATTTTACTGCCGTTTCATTAAGGGCTTTTCCAAGATCTCTATACCTTTGATAAATCTGACCCAGTAGGGAGTGAAGTTTATTTGGGATAATTCTTGTCAGTTATCTTTCGATGAGTGAAAGGATAAGTTGACTTCCACTCCAGTACTCGCGTTACCAAGGCTTGGAGTAAATTATTTAGTCTTTACTGATGCATCTCTGCAAAGATTGGGAGGTGTGTTACAACAAGGGCATCGGGCTATTGCTTATGCTTCTCGTAAGATAAATCCCCATGAGAAGAATTATCCCGTACATGATATGGAGCTTGCTACGGTAGTGTTTGCCTTGAAGATATGGAGACATTACCTCCTGGAGGAGAAGTTTAGTCTTTTCATGGACCACAAATCATTGCAATATCAATTCTCGCAGAAGGATTTGAATATGTGACAACGTCGATGGTTGTAGTTTGTGAAATACTATCAATTTGATATTCATTATCACCCTGGCAAGGCTAATATGGTAGTGTATGCACTGAGTCAAAAACTCGAAGGGGAGTTAACAAAGGTATGGAAGCCTAAATGGAAAGAACTTAGCCAAGAGGATGTTGTAGCGAGGGCGTTCATGTCAGTGTTGACCGTTACTCGTGTGATTGTGATGAGAGTTGTGGAAGCTGAAGGAAGGGTCAAATATTGTCAGGACCATATACGCTAGTTGTTAATCAAGGGAGAGTAATCGTACTCTATAAGTTCGGAGGTTCGGTTACATTTCCACGGGAGACTTATTATCCCGGATAAGGTAGATTTGAGACTTGCCATTATGACTGAATCTCATGGGTCCAGATTTGCAGTACATCCTGGTGGAGACAAAATGTACCAAGACATACGCCGTTAATATTGGTGGGGGGGTATGAAATGGGACATCTCCGAATTTGTTTCCCAATGTACTACTTGTCAATTGGTGAAAGTAGACCATCATCCACCAACGGGATTGCTACAACCTTTAGAAATATCGGTATGGAAGTGGGAAAGTTTCTTGATGGACTTCATCATGGGATTGCCAACATCCCAAAGAAGTCATGATTCCATTTGGGTTATCGTCGATCGTCTGACCAAGTCGACACTTTTCTTACCGGTACATACGGATTACAATACGACTCGTTACACCCAGCTATTTATTGCGGAGATTGTGAGACTCCATGGGGTGATCATTAATATATTCTTCGATCGAGACAAGGTTTTTGTGTCCCATTTTTAGCTAAGCTTCCAAGAAGCAATGGGAATCGAATTGAAATTATGTACCTCCTACCACCCTCAAACGGATGGATAGACAGAAAGAGTCAACCAGATATTGGAGGACATGCTTAGAATGTGTGTACTTGACTTCAAAGGAGGATGGGACCAATACCTTCCATTGGTCGAATTTGATTATAATAATTCATACCAATTCACAATAGGTATGGCACCTTATGAAGAATTATATGGTCGGCCGTGTACATCACCTACTTGTTGGTTAAAAGTAGGGGATAATAAGCTCCTTGGACCTGAAATGATCCAAGATACTTCTTCAAAGATTGAACATATTGGCAAATGCATCCAAATCGCTTAACACAATCAAAAGAGCTATGCCGATGTGAATAGAAGGCATGTGGAGTTGGAGGTAGGAGACCAAGTTTTGGAACGGGTGTCACCAATGAAGGGGATAACACGATTTGGGAAGAAAGGCAAGCTTGCGCCTCGCTATGTTGACATTTTTCTCATTATTGCTAAGGTGGGCCCCATAGCTTATCAACTTGCCTTTCCGGAACGCCTACAAAAGATTCATGTTTCGTCCTTGAAGAAGCACAAAAGGTGTGGCACATTCCTTTGAATGATATTGAATTACAACCCAATATTTCATATGAGGAATAACTAGTTGCAATCTTAGATCACAGAGAGGGTAGGCTAAGGTCGAGGGTGGTGCCCTCGGTTCATGTCCAATGGGGACATAGCAATGCTTAGGAATCGACATGGGATCATGAGGACGATATTTGAGAGAAGTATCCGCGCCTCTTTTAACAAGGTACGCATGAATTTTGAGGGCAAAATTCCCTTATAGGGGGGAGTACATAATACCCCTTATTTTTGAGTAATTATTTTTATATTAATTTGCCATGTGGGTTAATTATATAAAATAAAGGGAGTTGGAGTCAATACTATTTTAAGTGATTTAAGATATAATATTTACTGATTTTTGCATATTTACTGTTAAGTGAATGTAAATAGCATCATATTATGTTTTATTTCGTCATTGTGCCTAAAGTGATGGTTATGATTTAAAATGATGTTGGAACATAAAATGATTTATGTTATCTTGGATGCCAATTAAGAGGGCACGGTTAGTCCGAAAATGGTCCAAATAGTCAAAATAAGTGCCATGTTGTATTTTGGGGATCTGGGTACTTTGACCGGTTATGACTTAATTATGTTGTTACGAGTCATTTTAATTATGTAGTAACATTTAAAGGTAGAATTTAGAGTTAATGGACATTTAAGTCTTCCAACACCATTTATTATCATTTATATATTCTAAACCTAGAGAGAGAGAGAGGGATAGAGATAGATAGATATATATATATATATATATATATATATATATATATATATAGAGAGAGAGAGAGAGAGAGAGAGAGAGAAATTGGGAGAAAAGGAGAGAAAAGGGTGAGAATTGAAGATTGGGGCTTGAATTTGTTGCTACCGGAAGAAAATCCGAGGCTACAACCCAAAGGCAAGTTTCTAACTTGCAAATGTATGATCTTATGTGGATAAATTGTAGTGGTAGTTGTGTATTTGGAAGAACTAAACAAATTATTGGTTTTCAAAAATCTTGGTGTTTAACCCCTAGACCTTGTTGTTTGTAAGGGTTGAGTTGATTATATTAGTTTATTGTTATGTAAAAATATTGAGGTAATGTTGTTAGTTGATTGGGTTGTGATATGGGAAGAAATTAGGGTTAGAGGTTTGGGTTTGGCTTGTTAAAAGAGGGGTTTAGCCATGTGATCTGGTGAGCACGATCGACCGCGGTCCATAGCCCGGTCGACCAGGACTAAAGAGAACAGTCCACTGCTTCTCTCGATAGGCATATTTAAAAAGCATGGTCGACCGCGGTCTCATGACCAGTCGACCGAGCATTGAGGATTAGGCTTACTTCATTTCTTCTAAGGCAAAATCTTATAAGCGCGGTCGATTGGGGGTCAGAGGCCAGGAGACCGGTCCCCTATTTTTCACCTGAAAACTTTAGTTTTCCATAGCTCATTTCTTTTAATGTTTAGACCTAGGAACCATGTTACATGAAGTAAAACTAGATTATTAGAGTCTAGTATAAGGGAACGAGAACCTAGGTTAGAAATTGAGTGTTGGTGCTTAGTTCGATAATTGATTAATTAGTTATTAGAAGAAGGTGAGGGTCCTTTTCATATAGTGAGATAGTCTAGGACTAGGGGGAAGTAGGGTTATAAAATTATGGAATTTTAGACTTGGGATGAGGTAATAGTATACTTGATGGCCTATAGGGTTGTTATTAATTGACGGATACTAATATGAAGATAATTGAATGTTGTGTTTACTTCGTTAAACACATATGGCTCCGGTTATAATGTAATGTACATTTTTCAATTGGCATACTTCGTGAATATTGATTTGCATATACATACCTCTCTAAATGAAATCATAAGGAAAGTTACGCGAATGAGGTGAAGTCCCCTTGGTAGTGAATGCGGGGTGAATATAGTCCTAGGCCATATGACCGATTGTTATATTGTGATGTCATTTTATTCGAAGTGAGGTAATTCCAGGTACGTTTATGACTCACTGTCGAAGGTATATGGTCGCTTCCCACGCGACATGATTTAGGATGCCCAGGTTGTCTTGGTGATAGGCCCTGGAAGATGATAGCTATTTAGGGGCGCATCCAGTGGGGTGACTTCCAAAAGGATGGTCTTAGAATCGTTATATATTGTGATTATAACTATTCTCCCTAATGTGACATTTTAGAAATGGCTAAAGCATTTTATAAATCAATTATTTTGAATAATTTTCCTAATGAGGAATGGACTAGCGAAGTCATATTGTGCAAAACTGTATTGTAAGCTTATTAAGTAAAAATTTAGTTATTTCTTTTGCATTAATGCATAGTTAACACTATATATGACGTTGCGCTAGGCTGTGCATTTTAGTTGAGAGGTGAGGATTATTCTTAATATGAAGAGAGAAATAGGCTTGTTCATATTTCTATATATTCATAACTGTCATTCATTTTATTCACATGTATATCATATCAAACCTAGCCCTAACCCATTTATATCTCTTTGTTTTGTATGGATTCTATTTACGCCCAGGTGCTCCGTCGCAAGGACACTCATGTTTATTCTTCCTCCCTAGTGTCCTAGAGCTATTACATTTTTACGGATGTTGTAGGATATTTGTTATAGATGCCTCTACCTTTTGTGTGCTCTAGTTATAATCAGTATAACTTTCGGGCGTGTTGCCCAAGTTTTCTACTTGCTTATATACTATGATATTTATTTTTAATACTCGGTCTAACCGCTTGAACTAGTCTATTAATTGACAGCTTATTTGGTTTTTATGTTGTGTATGATTGTGAAAGTGTTATCCATCTTTATTTATATCCACTATCTCTTTAACTTGGATTGTCTAAATGGTTTTCTTTAAACTTACAAAATCAATTTAACATCCGTTTTCTAATATAATTGGTGGTCAGCTCGTATTATTATTTTCACAATAGTGATGCTAAGAATGGACCATCTATGATTCCTGTGTTTATTGGAGTATCGGGCTAGCCACCTCTTATTTTAATAAGAGGGGTGTCGCAGATTGCAAATTTGTTTTTAGGGTGGGTTATCGCATAAACATGGGTTTTTCTAAATTGGACACTTTGTGTGGATGAAATGTGGATTTGATGATGCTATATGATTCAGTAAGGATGTAGCTTGAATTATATCAAAAAGCCAGTTGATTGATATTGTTGAAATTTGAGTTTTAGAATTGAATTTGTAGAAATCCATTTAACAAAATCTTTGAAACCCATTTGGGAATTAATAATTTTATGAGAATTAATGATGAATAAAATTTATTACAATGATTTGAACCTTTCTTAGACGGTTATTACATCTTACTTTCGATCGGGATTGAGTCTGTAGAGAGATTAAAAATCTTGGGTGCCTGATAATGCAGAACAGGAGACGATGAAGAAGACCTGTTCGCAGCGAATGGATTCGATTGCTCAGCCAAATTGATTCGACAAGGCGAATTGATTCGGAATAAGGCCGAATCGATTCGACTGCCGAGAGGGAAATTTTTCTATTTAGGACCTGAATTCACGATTAATTATTGAGGGAACTTTTGTGTTATTTTCAAAATATAAGGAGGGGTATATTTAATTCCAATAGGCTATAGTATAGGAGTTGTTTAACCGAATTGAGAGAAATCCAAGACTAGGACCTTTATGTGCATATTATGAAATGGAGAGAATTTTTTATGTCAGGATGGGATTTCAGGTAGAGTGAGTAAACCCAAAATGCGAACGAGTATGAAAAGAAAAATTATAGTCAGATAGATAGACTCGGTTATCGTAGGCTAGTCCGAGGAGAGTTAGGCATGAATTAGATGGACTTAATTTATTTTAATTATATATATATACGGATAGTATGATAATATATATATATATATATATATATATATATATATATATATATATATATATATATATATATATATGTGTGTGTGTATTTTTGTTCTTATTATAGATATCGGTGTGAATGATATTTATAGGAATACATAGCACTTTAGTGCTATCATAGTAGGTTGCACGGTGTGGGTGAATCCCCTGGCTCGTGAAAGCAGGGAGAGTATAATCACCAGGTCATAGCATTTGTTATATCATTTAGTTATCCTTTTTGGGGTGAGACATCTTCAGTATGATTCTGCCTCACACTCGGGGAACTATGATCGCCTCCACTGCACTTATTATATATTGCATGATTTGGTGTGAGTTAACCGCTCGTGGTATCCTGGTTAAATTGAGTATACCTAGGGTGATATCATTTAAAAGAAATCATCCGGTAAGTTATTACTCGGGAGGATGGATATTATATACAACTTGTGTATGAATGTTGAATTATAATTATACATCTATAATAGTGTGAATATTATTTTGTGGGTAAAATACATGAAGTGAAATTGTATTATTCATATAACTAGTGAAAATGTTATATGATTTTACTTGACTTGATTAAAGGAGTTACAGGGTGAAATAACTTAATAATAAATAATATTACTCGGGCTACAGTAATTGACAAGGAATGTTTCATAACAAGGATAGTTAGATGGGGTAGTACAACTAGGTGAGTTATGAAGAAAGTGGTAGGTGTGCACATTAGTTGAGGGGTGAGGATTATCTCAAGGGAGTGCGACACTATCTCAACTATGAAAAGTATTCCTGCATTTTAATTACTGAAAACTTAATTACTTGCAAATATTTTTCAAATGTTTTGGGTTCCAACCCTTGCCAAAAATATTTTCAAAACCTTTTAGGTGTCCAACCACAGGGACGTCAGACTTGATTATCTATTTCAGGGATACGCAGCTGTAGTATATGTGGATACATGCAGGATTTGAACTGGATGCCTCAGTTGCTCATTCTAGATTAGGATTTCCTTATCATAGTATTTCATTTTTGGTTGTGTTTAACCTACAGTACTTTATTCAGTTTATTCAGTTCAGACTTGTATTGCGATTTTTTTATTATCTGTTGGATTTATTATTTGGAGTTGGAGTTGGTAGCCGATGGTTTATTCCTCAAGACATTTTCTTATTTACTTATTTATATACTCTGATGGTTTAGACTCTATTTCTGTGTGAATGGTTCATTTTAATTTCTGTATATTATTATTTTTTAATGAAAAGATAAAATTTTACCTAGGCTTAATTAACTAATGGGTGATTAGTAATTAATGGTTTTTGATAGTGATGCTAAGAGTGAACCAAATGGGAATCCCGTTTAATTTAAAAAAAGACAGATCACCCAGTATTTAACTGGGTGGGGCATCACAAATGGTATCAGAGCATCAGGTTCTAATGTCCATAGGAATTGTACGGGTTACTACGATTTCAGCATAGCATTCTTTTGATATAGAGCCCTATTAGGATTGTTGCTTTCATCTTTATGTGTTTGAGATATCATGATGTAATACCCCCTCACTTTTGAGCATCTATTTTCAGTATTAAATTTATTTGGGAGTGTGATTTAATATAATTGTGAATTAAAATAGAAATTTAAGATCAATAGTAATTTTAAAGAAGAGTTAGAATTTATGTGAATCGTAAAATTACTATGATAGTAAAGTAAATAGGATCATATTTAGTGCTATTCTACATTATGTGAGTATTAACGACGGGTTTTGGCTATTGATCAACTGGGGCATTGGTGTGAGTTATATAGAGATAGGTTAGGATTTTTATTATCGAAACTTTGAATGTCAATTTGGAGTGTACGGATGATCTGGGATGGGCAGAGATAGTTAAAATGGCTGCCTGGGGGTTTTATTTGGGTTTCGGGCTCTTTTTGGGTAATTGGACTCGAATTGGAGTATACGAGTAATTTTAAGGGTGTATCATTATTTAGAGTTGGGTTTATTTGGAGAACAGGGTTATTTAGTCTTGGTAGAGTTAGGCTAATCTCATTGTGGGAAAACCCTAGAGAGAAAGGGAGAGAGAGAGGAAAAGAAGAAGAGAAAGAGAGGATAAAGCTTAGGACCTATGGGATTTCTAGTCAAATCCCTGATTTCGAGGAAGATTCAGGCTCTAAAACTTTGAGGCAAGTGATTAAACATACTAAATGATTGTGTGTATGAGTTATTTCATAATTTTATTAGTGATTTAGTTGATTTTGAGCTTGAATGGGTAAACCCTAGAATTTATTGATTAATTCTTGAATTTGATGATATATATAGAATTTATTGATTAATTCTTGAATTTGATGATATATATATATATGTGTGTGGGGGGGGGGGGGGGGGGGGGTGTGAGTGGGTTGGTTGAAGAAAATGGTTGGGACAATATATGGGGTGGGTTTTGATGTTAGGATATTGTTGGAGTGAAGTAGATTGGGTTTCAGAGATATAGGGTAAATCTTGTAGAGTTTAGAAGTAAGGTTTTGGGTATAAATCTCGTAGGAATAAAAGCTGTACAGAACCAGATCGATCCGGGTAGGAGACCATCACATCGGTTCATTTTACCAGAGGACCGATTCAGTTTTTACAAGCATCGAATTGGTACGGTCATTAAAAAAAATTTGTCACTTTTAAGGAACCGAAGTAATTTGTTTTTGGTGACCCTCGGTCCAGTTCGGTCACTGCAGTTTGTTAATTCTTGTGTTACTCGTTTCTAATTAGGTTTAGGGATTGGAAACCCTCTAATATGATACGATAAATATTTTTCTGAGATAAAAGGTGGGTATATGACATGACACGATGGTGGGGTTACATCGAGGTTATTATAGAGGTATATTTGGAAGTTTAACATACCGAATCTTTTCATAAATTCTCCAAGAAGTAGGAATTTACTTAACGATGGATATGGACTGGGTGAGAGAGGAATATCGTGTGTTCTTAGTATTGTTAAATTGGGTGACTATTCATATCATAGGTGTGATGGATTAGAAATGTTCAAGTGAGGGATTGAATAATAAAATGAATTGGGAATGTATGCGAAAATGTATCAGTTAGTGTAATGAGAGTTATATACATATAGCCGGATTTATTACTTTTATACATGGGGACATGAGATGGTATATATGTATATATGGAGTGAATGTATATACCTTGTGTGTATGATGTATTATGTGGTACATACCCTTTTACTGTTATCATGGGAAGTTGCATTATGTGGGTGAATCCCCCTGGCTTGAGGAGTAGGGAGAGTATAGTTCCCAAGTCATTGCGTCCGGTGTTTTACCATGTGTGAGGTAGGGGTAAGACGTCTTGGGTTTGATTCATCTTTCCTTAAGGTGAGAAACTATGGCCGCTTCCTGTAGGCTTGTGATTTGGTTTATACCAAGTCGATGAAAGAGTCCAATCACTGGTAACCCAGGATGTTGTGTGAGAAATTCCCTGGAAGATGATAGCATTGCAGAGGATGTTGGTATACATATATTATGTGTGTTATATATGTATACTTGCGAGAGAATGATAAATCATATATAATGCGTGCGAGTAATATTATAAAAGCCTTATATATAATGTATGATATCTCAATATTATAACTAGAGAAAGTAAAAAAGTTGTGTATTAGTACCCTTTTATGATGTGGATTATCTCTTGTCTTTTGTAGCATTAGAGTGAATGAGTATACTCTTATGCCGATATACGGGAAGTAAGGGGTACGTTCTACGGACTGAGGGCCTAATGGATTCCCACAACCGACAATGTTAGGTGGTAGTGTATCGGGGGGGTTCCTTATTTGGATTTCACTTCGCGAGATGTCCCACGCACGAAACTTATTATAACGTTGGAAGTGGGGAAATGTTTGGTCATTCATCCGTGGAGTCCCGTACCATATTGAGGAAACATATTCTTCAAGCATTAAAGATGATGTGTGATATATCATCGTATAACTAAAGAAAGATAGTATAAATGAATTTGTATAATCATCTAGAATCCCATCCAACGGCGACATTAAGACATATATATGCTTATGGGAGTTATGCTTAGGCTTGAGGGAATATTATCTGTAGATTGAGTTGGTAGCTTAACTTAAGATAAAATGTATACGTTTAGGTGCGCGCTATAGTTGAGGGGTGACCTTGAGTCTCAAGAGAGTACGACACCAATTTTAATTATGGAATTCAACATTTGTAATTATTATGCATTCTAACAAACTTGATATAAATCTTTTCAAAAAATGGGCTCTGACCCGTTTATATTTTTTCTCTAACTCTATATATTGCTATATATTTTAGGTTTTCCTCCACAAGGACACCAATAATGTGCATTCATTCCAGGGTCTAAGGAGCTACAATATGTTGTGGGATTTTGTTATAGTCACACCTCCTTTTTTTGTAATTTTAGTTAAGGATCAACAGTTGTATATCGAGTGTGTATTGCCCAAGTTGTGTATCGATGTGTATACCTTATCTTACAGTTTCATAATGTATTTTATGGTATGTTTCCCGACAATTTATTCGAGTATATCTTTTTTGTTATACTGTTAATATCTACCTGTTCATATTTAATAGTTGTTGTTAACGCTTCTTAGTGGAAGTTGATGGTTTTGTTTGTTATAGACGGATATGTATTGATTTATGATATTTTGGCATCCGCTTTATTCAAATTATGGGTGGTTAGCTATATTCTTATTTAGAGCGTTAGTGATGCTGAGGATGAACCATTTGATATTCCTATTTTATTTTAGTAGAGGGTTGGCCACCCATTACTTTATTAAGCGGGGTGTCAAAAATGGTATCAGAGCATCTGGTTCAAGTGTATTAGGATCTGTATGGGTTTTCTATGTTTCTTCATAGCATTTTTATTATATATCCCTATTATTAGGACTATTGTGTTCATTACGTGTTGACGATTTTTTTCTTTGATCAGTTGTTTAAACCGTGTGCTAATACAGTTTGCTCTTGTTCCCGATGCCGCCGAAAAGAGATTGCCCGATTATAGCAAATAGAAAGGCAAAGAATGTGGAACCCCAAGCGCCTCAGGGGACTATGACTATAGCAAAGGTTTCTAATATTATTGCTCAAGCAGTCAATGAGGCCATGAGTGCCACACCTCAATAATTTCCTCAGGATCAGCAACAGCCTGCAGTGCCCGTAGCTCAAACTCACATGCGACTGTCTGTGTGGGAGAGAGTTAGGGAAGATTTTTAAAAAGGACATCCTCCAGAATTTTAAGGGTGAGACGATGTGGCAAGTCAATGGAAGAAGTATATTCAATGTCACCTTCGTATGGTGGAAGGTAGTGATGTTCATAAACAAATACATGCCACCTTGAAGTTAGTGGGTGCGGCTCTCGAGTGATGGGAGTTGGTCAATACATCACAGAAAAGGGATACGATGTCTATATCACATTTTTGTATTCAATTTGATCGTAAGTATTTCCCTTCGATAATTCACACGAAAATGAGGAGGAGATTATTAGAGGTGAAGCAGGGGGATAGAACGGTGGCAGAGTATGAAGAGGAATTTACACGATTGGATACCTTTGTGTCTGACGAGGTAAATACAAAGGAGAAGCATATATCAAAGTTTTTGGGAGGTTTAGATTGGCGAATTTGACAGCATTTGTTAGGGAACCCGACATTGCTGACTTTTATCGATGTGATGAATGCGACATTATTACATTGTCGGGATCACCATCTTCATATAAAAGGGAATAAGAAATTTGGGAACCCGAACTTGACAAGTAAGTGGAGAGAAGATGGTGCTAGTGGGGAAAAATTATCACAATAGCCGAGGAATAAGCAGAAGGAGCAGGATATCCATTTAGGGGCTTCAGCTAAGAGGCAACATTCAGGAGGCTTTAGATTTGACGGTTGTGGTGTCAAATAGAATTGTCAAGGGTCACAGCAGCGTTTTGCTCCTCAGGACAGACTGGAAGGATTTTCTGGAAAATGTTTCTTCTGTGGGGAGATAGGCTATAAGACGAGAGATTATCCCAAGAGAAGTATGGGACAACTGGTTGATTAAGTTTTGGAGGCACAACACCAACATCAATTCATTGGTTGATTCAGACATGAGAACTTTGATCAGGGACCCATTGAGGAGGCAAAGCAGTTAGATTATGTAGGTAATATATAAATTATATTTTTCTGATAGTATAGGGTATGCTTTAAGTGACATTAGGGTTCTCACTCGTAAGATTATTACTAGAAATTACGAGTGAGTCGAATTTAGTTGGTGGTTCACCATTATAACCGTATTATGTATAAATAGTGACCATAGGGTAGCGGGCCCCGTTAGTGTCACATAAGTGAGAGCATCATATCGCGTGATGCCTTGATAAGATATGAGAATAGACTATTTGATTCTTGTGTCAATAGCAAATTTGTTTTTATATCACAAGTCTATTGGTAGGGCTCTAAGGTCAAATGTTTTTAAAACTTAGGTCCTTAATTAATAGATCTCAATAACCGACAGAGCTACATAGTAGTGTATCGGGAGGGTTCTTTTTTTGTATTTCTCTTGCCAGACCTCCCACATTTGAAAGTAGCAAATGGCGGAAGCTGAGAAAGGTTGGACCCTAGGACATTTTGGATTTTTTTTTATATAATTAAATGGGTAAATTTGTTAGGATTTAGTGTGTCCCTGTGGCGATTTGAGACTTAGATTAGAACATGGGTTAGGTACCTCAGTCATTGTGCATGCATGTAGTTAACTGTGAGTGGAAGTTATATTACGATTGAAAGCTAGTGGAGTCGAGTAACGATTGTGCTAATAAGCAGAGATAAAGGGTTTATGGATGCCCTAGTTAAATGATATTTTACTATGATGCATTATTATAATTGGAGTAAATTGGAGCTTTAAACTAATAGCGTTTATCTGAATTTCGAGTTCGAAATTCCTCTGTAAGGGTGGGAGACTATAATACCCCCTCACTTTTGAGCATCTATTTTTAGTATTAAATTTCTTTGTGAGTGTGATTTAATTTAATTGAGAATTAAGATAGAAATATAATATCAATAGTAATTTTAAGGACGTGTTTATATTTATGTGGATCGTATATTTACTTCGGAAGTAAACTAAATAGGATCATATTTAGTTCTATTTCAACATATGTAAGTATTAACGATGGGTTTTGATTATTACTCAACCGGGGCATTGGTGTGAGTTATATAGAGTTAAGTTAGGATTTTTATTATCAGAACTTTGAATGTCAATTTTGAATGTACGGATGATCTAGGATGGGGAGAGATAATCAAAATGGTTGCCCGAGTGTTTTATTTGGGTTCCGGGGAATTTTTGACTAATTGGACTGGAATTGGAGTATATGACTCATTTTAAGAGTGTATTATTATTTAGAGTTGGGTTTATTTGGAGAAAAGGGTTATTTAGGCTTGGTAGAGTTGGTCTAATCTCATTGTGAGAAGACCCTATAGAGAAAGAGAGTAGAAATCTTGGGAGCTTTGGGATTTCCGGCCAAATCCGTGATTTCGAGGAAGATTTTGACTCTACAACTTTGAGGAAAGTGATTAAACTTGCTAATTGATTGTGTGTGAGAGTTAATTCATAATTTTATTGTTGATTTAGTTGATTTTGAGCTTGAATGGTTAAACACTAGAATTTCTTGATAAATTCTTGAATTCGATGATATATATATGTATATATGTGTGTGTGTGTGTGTTGGTTGATGAAAATGGTTGGGACAATATATGGGATGGGTTTTCTTGTTAGGATATTGTTGGAGTGAAGTAGAATTAGGTTTTAGAGATATAGGGTAAATCCTGTAAAGTTTAGCAGTAAGGTTTTTGGTATAAATCTCATAGGAATAAAAGATGTACAACACCGGATCGGTCCGGGTAGGCAATTATTTGAATCGATTCGTTTTAGCAGCGGATCGGTTCATTTTTAAGAGGCATCGGATCGGTCCGATCATAAAAAGTTTTTGGTCATTTTTAAGGAACCGGACAGGTTCATTTTGGGGGACCCTCGGTCCGATCCGATCACTGTAGTCTATTAATTCATGTGTTACTACTTTCTAAAATGGGTTTACGGCTTGGAAACCTGTGACACCCCGACTAATTAAATACCGGGTAAATCAAAATGCCAAGTTGGCCCAGTTAATAGCATCGCTGTCGAAAACATTTTTATGATTACTAACCACCTAGTATTTAAAAAGTAAGTTGTCAAATTTTAAATTAAGTCTGATTAACATGCAGTAAAAGATTTAAAGCAAGAATAATAACACCATTCACCATAACGAAATAGTAGAATAACCATCACATGATATAAATAAATCCGGAGGAAAAACTCCTCACAACAAATCCCACAACTGAAATAAGTAACGAAATATTGAATACTTAATTAATACATGCCAAAGTCTGAAAAACTCAAATGGAAATGTCTCTAATTGAATTTGGGCAACATGCCCTACAACTGAGGAATACTGAACATGGAATCCAAATGATATAAGCATCTAAAAGAAAATACCTGTAACTTCCACAAATAGCTACAGCTCGTTATCGAAATGAGAATCCTATGTGTGGTGTCTTTGTGGCTGGGCACCTAAAATGGTTTTACAAGAAAATAGATTTGAAAGCAAACGGGTCAGAGCCCGAATGTGGAGATATTTTAAAAACCTGCAAGTGCTTTAAAAACATTTAAAACATTAAATTCAAAGTACATGTTAGGACGTGCACTCACATGAAATTCTCACCTCTCGTCTAACTGTGCACTCCTAACATAAGTACCCATCAAAAATGACATAAACCACTAGCTAAGGGACATCATATCTAGCTAGATTGTCATAGGTTCTACCCTTATTACTCGGTTCCCATTAACATTATAATGATCTCAATTAAATAGGGGGATTAACGTAAATTCAGGTTCTCATATAAAAGTAATACAACTCGTTATAGATTATCCCTTTTTTTGTTATTCCATAGTTATACACACAATACCATATGAAAGTTCTCATTTTACTAAGTGTATATTTTCTATAACATAAATATACAATATAAGCACCCCGAAACTAAGCTGCGGGGCACACATACTCTGCTATCCATCCCGGTACATCACGTACATAAGGAATCACGTATTTTGAATCTCTCAAGAATAGTTCAGATAATACAAATCACAAACAGTGGAGGCGAACACAGTCACATCACATGGGTTACGCACATACCTACGCTCCCACGATCAGCAGACTTATTAACATCCCAATAAGTCCTTCTCTGACCTATGTTCTCGAGGTACCAGTCTAAATCCCCCCGTAGGCACACAAGGATTAGAGGGTCCTAAGCGAATGCAAACCTCCCGTGATAGCAAGTATGGTAGGTATGTCATACACACAAATCATATACCAATACTAAGTAAACACGCATCTTAGTAATCACCGTAGTTTAATTGTAGTACATATCGCATTCTCGTACCAATTTAATATATATACAACTTATATAATCCCGGTCCATATTTATACGCGCCATAATTTATTCTCACGTTGTAGTAGGCACTCACGTCTCAGCTCATAATGTCTATTTGATTCGATCCACACTTATATAAGATTTTCTCCTCATAATAACCTAAATGTTCCAAATCTACCCATAAATCATCAAAGAAGTGTTATCTCTATCCTCGAACAAGTTTACGGGATTCCCAAAATCAGAACAGGCCAAAAAGGCCTCAACTACCAGCTCGTTAGAAGTCTCGTTCGAACGAGGCTGTTCGAACGAGATTCAGTTCGTTCGAACGAACTGAGCCTTCTAACGACATCTCATTCGAAACGAAGGTTTCGAACGAATTCCCCCTCGTTAGAAGCAACTAGTCAACTCGTTAGAAGCTCGTTCGAAAGAGCTCGTTCGAACGACCTGTGAAGGCCTTCTAACGAACGACCAGTTTCAAGCCCAGATTTTCTATATTCGTTTTTCACCAATTTCTACACCTCAAATCTCAACCAAAATTCGTCCCAACAATTTTTTAAGGTCTCTAATCAATCCTAAACATATTAAAGTCACATACTAACGTGTTTTAAGGAATTAATTCATCCTCAACATCATTAAATCATCAAGTCTCATCACTTTTCCCCAAATTCTCAAGAACATAAACCCTAGAATTTTAAATCTTCCATTCCCAGAAATAAATCCGTTTTTGTATCACATAAATTAGTAATTCTCTTAATTCTATATTCCAATAACATTTCTACATGCAAACCTATCTCCAAAATTAATCTAACAACTCCAATTTTATGGGTTTTTATTTATCTCTCAATTAATTATGATTATTGAATTGTCTAAGCATGGAAGAAGCATTTACTGCATAAAAATGTAAATTAAACCACTTGCCTTGATTCAATCTCTGATTTTGATGATGATTTGAAGAAGTTCCCTCTCTCTTTCTGCACAATTCCCTTCTATCTCTCTCTCTCCAAGCTTTCTTCTCCAATGGCTATGGTGGCTAGGGTTTTTTTTTTTTTTTTGGGAAAGAAATTGGAAACCTAATTCTAATAACCTATGTAGCCTATTGGGTTAACATGGGTTGGTTAGTGGTTTAGTGGGTCAAATCCACATCAGATATAATTTACTAATTTTCGTCACTTTTAATTTCCAAAAATACAAAATTACCAAAATACCCTTTATGTTGCCGGTATGGCCTAAAAATACCCCGGGACCCAAACTAAACCCCCGGCTAGTGTTTTCTGACTATCTCGACCCTTCCGGACGCGTTGGCGCACTCAAAATGACCATACGGTTAATAGAATTTAAATTCACTTTTATAATGAAAATAATTATATCCTGACGCGACTATCACACGCCTCCCAATAAAATGTCCAAACTGCCGTATATAAATCTCACGACAAATTTCATAATTAAATATTCATATATCATCATATATACTCAATATAGTCAAATGCCAAGTCACATCTCGCTAGTATTTTATCCGGATTAATTCCCAATTAATTCTCATTTTAATTAATTAATCCCAAAAATAAATATCGCCAAAAATACGGGATATTACAAAACCCTCTAATATGATACAATAAATATGTTTCGGAGATAAAATTTGGGTCTATGACATGACACGATGGTCGGGGTACATTAAGGCTATTATGGAGGCATATTTGGGAGTTTTAACATACACAATCCTTTTAAAAATTCTCCAAGTAGGAATTTACTTAACGACGGATATGGATTGGGTGAGAGAGGGATATCATGTGTCCTTAGTATTGTTAAATTGGGTGAATATTCATATCATATGTGTGATGGATTAGAAATGTTCAAGTGAGGGATTGAATAGTAAAATGAATTAGGAATGTATACAAAAATGTATCGGTTTGTGTAATGAGTTTTATATACATATAGTCGGATCTATTACTTTTATACATGCTGGCATGAGATGATATGTATGTATATATATATATATATATATATATATATATATATATATATGGTGTTAATGTATATACCTTGTGTGTATGATATATTATGTGGTACATACCCCTCTAGTGCTATCATGGGATGGCGCGCGATGTGGGTGAATCCCCCTGACTTGAGGAGCAGGGAGAGTATAGTCCCTAGGTCATAGAGTCCAGTATTTTACCGTGCGTAAGGTAGGGGTAAGACATCTTGGGTATGATTCGTATTTCCTTCGGGTGAGGAACTATGGCCGCTTTTTGTACGCTTATGATTTGGTTTATACTAAGTCGGTGTGAGAGTTCGAATGTTGGTAACCCAGGATGTTATGCGAGAAATTCCCTAGAAGATGATTGATAAGATGGGTTTTGTCGCGATGCGAGAATCACCTATGCTCCTATCATTTTGTTTTCGACTCACCAACTCTATACAAAAACCTAAACTATGACAACACTCTTTTAAGGGAGTAAACCAGCTAGTCCGAGTATCGAATCCACAAAGACTAGTTGGTGGAATTTAATCGGTTTATTACTTCTCAATAAAAGTGTAAAAGGTAATGCTAACAAAAAGGAAAAGATAACAAAAGGAAAGTATTAATCTAGGTGTGGGAATATTAAACTATGTTTGTAAGGACATAAATTTCCAATGGAGTCCCTGTATTGGTTTGATTTAATTTCGTGAACAAAACTATGTTTGTAATATGTCATAGGGAGATTTTTATTTTGTCACGATCCCACTTTGTCTATGACGTATTGAAGAAAATTGAAGACTTCAAAGAAATAATCATGTCAAAGTTTAATTGGTGCAAGTTTTTTCGTCTTTAAAGGTAATTGCATTCCGAGATCGGTCAAGTATGAATGCGTGTAATTAATGGTACTCGGAATTGTTTTTATAAAAAATAAAGATGTAATTTTATAAAAAAATATTTTAAAAGTGTTTTAAAAGGTTTACACTACGTTTTATTATGATATACTCGAAATAGAGTTTGACTAATTTGGATCTCTTTTAAAAGAGACGTTTTAAACAAAAAGTCAAAGAAAGTCAAACTGATGTCAGCTCACTCAAATGGCATAAGGATCTCGTTCGAACGAGATGCCTATGTCGCGCATACGATGTGGCATTGGCATTCGAACGACGCTTTTTTGAGGCGGTGCCTAATTGTTATTTAAATCTTGTTTTTATCAGAGTTTCAAAAGTGTGCATTCTGGAATACAGTATTCGAATCCGAAATTTATTTGCAAATGTTTTTTAAGGTTTATAAAGCATAAACACATCCTTAGAATTTGCAAAGATCTGAGATATCATTCTTATATGCTTACGTGATCATGCGGCACCAAAGAAATTTGTTCTGTCATTGAACATAAGGGTTTTGCTATGATGAAAAGAGAAGGACTTCTTGTTCGACACTGTAGATGAATCAAAGCAAATCGGTGGACATCGAGACATTCGTAGAGTTGAGTGTTGTGGACAGGTATCGTGGAAGACAAATTTCTGCATGGGCACTATTGAAGAACGGTTGAAGATCAAAGGGAGCAACAAGACCCGTGGGGATCGAGTCATTGAGTAAGGTTAATCTGTCTTTGTAAAACTATTGTTCATAGTGATTGTCTGGCTTGGGCCGTCCGAGGTTGTTTTCCCGTTTTGGGTTTTTTCCTCGTACATCCAGTGTTGTGAGTATTCTTTATTTTATTTTACCTTCTTTAATCACTAGATGCGTGTTTAGAATTAATCAAGATAAAATTGGTTTAAAGTAAGAATTGGGTTTTCAAAACTCGGTTTGGTGCACATTAAAAGTTGGATAATTTTTGATGAAAATTTGGTTTTGTTTAACACACACATATTGGGTACTTTCAATGTTAACAAAGGAATAAAAACTATAGGTTGTGTCGAATATCCCTCACCCTGAGTTAATTGGTATAAATGGTTACATGGGCTCACGAGTTATTAAGATTGCGTCTCGTTTTAACAATTAACTAAATCAAGCGTTGTCACACCCCTAAATTTGCATAAAAGTCTAATAAGATTTTGGCATCAACAAATACTCCAAAAATTACGCACGCTAGGTCGTAAATAAGGGGCATACATGATATACCCCGTTAAATCTCCTAGGCGAAATAACTATGACAACACAATCGAAATAAATAAGTAAAACTCCATCACCAAAGAAAAGCAACATTTCAAACCTAGGTGAGTTCAATCCAACACAACCTAGATTAAACTAGCTAGAAAGCATGGTAAAAGACATGTATTTAAAGAAAGAACGTAAAGAAATCATGTAAATCTACACTAGAAAGAAAGAAATCTAGTTTAAAAAGGCGAGAAAACAAGAAATACAAGCTCTATTAATGGAGGAGATGATGAATAGTGCTTAAAATACCCAAATGGGAGAAAAACCTAGGAAAAGAAGCTCCACCCAAGAATCCCCTATCTCTCTAACCTAAAATGAATCCCCTAAGTCTAAAAATGATATCCTAACTTAAAAGAGTGTTTACAAATAAATACCCCACCAAAAATCAACTTAAAATTACCAATTTTCCGACTTTTTACACAAGGAGAATCGATTTTCATATCGGCCATAATTAGTACCACATCATCTAGACTGACTTCTTTAACGAGAACCTACCATTCGTCTAACTCTTGATCCCAATTTTGGGCTTCCATAAATAGGCCCCTGATTTTTTAGTAGTTGATCGACATCTCGAGAGGCAATTTCATCCTAAACCCTTAGAGTTCCACTAACATTGCACGTAGTTCCATGCCATCCTCGTTAGAGAGGGTACGAACGATAATGTAAGCCCTTATAAGAAGCGATAGATCTTAATCATCAAGACATGAAGGGGAGAAGAGAAAGGATGGGAAAACCATAAGATGTTCAGGTGAGACTTTAGGGATGATGGATGCCTTGATGGGCATGATTTGGGTAAAAGGGTCAAACTTCGGGTTGTTTTCTATGTAGATGGAATTGGTCCTAGTTTTATGTGTTGTAAGAGGGTTGTGAAACGAAAGGATATATTTAGGATCAAAGGGGGTTTTCAAGGGAAAACATTTAAGACGAGGTCAATGTCAATATGGGTGATATAAAAAAGATGGCCTATGATCATTTCCTAAAGTTTACGCAATTCTCGAGTCAAAAAAACTTTCAAAATCATGCTCAAGTAACACATTTCAAGAATGAACTTAATTAATGAATAATAAAATGAAAGAAAGGTGAGATTACCAACGACTCTAACGTTTTCAAAGAGGAAAGAGAAGTGTATAACACTCACAAATGAAGAAAAGCCCAAAGCTCACTCGGTGTAAGTATATACAATGCAATAAAAGATTATCGAGTTATAAAAATCTTAAACCAAATCAATAAAGCAAGAAAAGTGCATGTGCTCATGGGATTCAAGTTTAATTCATGAAGTTATTCATAATATTAATAATTTAGGACTAAAGTCCAATAACTTCTAAAATCTAGAACATGCATCATTGAGTTGTCTATGGAATCGGGTAATTATTGAAATTTATCATCGGAAACAAAGGTAAAATGCCCAATAAAGGAGAAAAGAGAAAGAAAATATTTTTGAAATTTTTAATTTTTACAAGAAAAGCATGATTGGTAATAACATATAATTAAAATCATGGACTAAGTATTGAATGGATAGAATATCCCACACCCCTAACTTAAAACCTCACATTTTCCTCAATGTTAATTAAGATCCAAGTTAAAGAGAGGAAAAGAGAGATATTACCCAAAATGGAGCGATCTCCTGAAAGTACAAGTCCAATGATTCTACAAAACATGTTAGAACCAAAGTATAACAAAAATAAATAACAAAAGAACTTAGCTAATTACACTAGACTATACTCCCAGGCAACGACGCCATTTGATAAGTTGGGTTTCGCCGCAGCACGAGAGTCACCTATACACCGGTCGTTTTGTTTTCGGCTCACCAACTCTATACAAAAACCTAAACTATGATTACACACTTTTAAAGGAGTATAACGGCCAGTCCAGGTATCGAATCCACAGCAACGACTTGCTAAATTTAATTGGTTTATTACTTCACAATATAAGTGTAAAAGTTAAAGCTAACAAAAAGGAAAGGATTAATCTACGCGTGGGAATATTAACTATGTTAACAAATGAATAAAAACTATAGGTTGCGTCGGATATCCCTCACCCCGAGTTAATTGGTGTAAATGGTTACATGGGCTCACGAGTTATTAAGATTGCATCTCGTTTTGACAGTTAATTAAATCAAGAGTTTTCGCACCCCTAAATTTGCTAAAAAGTATAATAAGATTTTTGTGTCAACAAATATCCCGAAAATTATGCAAGCAAGGTCATAAATACAGGGCATACATGATATACCCCGTTAAATATCCTAGGCGTAATAACTTGGACAACACAATCAAAATAAACACGTAAAACTCCATCACCAAAACAAAGCAACCATTCAACCCTAGGTGAGTTCAATCCAATACAACCTAGATTAAACTAGCTAGAAAGCATGGTAAATGACATGTATTTAATGAAAGGAATTAAAGAAAGAACGTAAATCTTCACTAGAAAGCACGAAAGATAATTAGCAAAGAAAGAAAACAAGAAATATAAGTTGTATTAATGGAGGAGATTATGAATAGTTCTTACAATACCCAAATGGGGGAAAACGCTATGAAGAGAAGCTCCATCCAAGAATCCCCTATCTCTCTAACCTAAAATGTATCCTCCAAAGTCTAAAAATGATATCCTAACTTAAAAGAATGTTTAAAAATAAATACCCCACCAAAAACTAACTTAAAATTACAAATTTTTGGACATTCTGCACAAGGCGAATCGATTTGCCCCTCGACGAATCGATTTACCCCTATAGGTTTGCAATTCTGCAGCTTTGTCCAATTTTACGGAAAATGCCGTAACTTCTTGGTTATAACTCGAAATTAGGCACGATCAAAGGCTACATGAACATAACTCAAAAGGATACAACATTCAAGAACACATTAGGCCAAAAAATCAAAATATGAAATGACTAAAATGCCCTTCAATGTGTCCTCGAGTGTGAATTTGAAGTAAAAACCATCCTAAAAATGCCATAACTCCATTTTACATCGGAATCATACACCGTCGGCGGCCACACGAACATAAATTAAAGGGATTCAACTTCAGTGAAGGGTTCAACATTAAAACCCAAATGTTGAAATTACTAAAAAGCCCCTGAAGCTGCAATAATCAACGAAACTTTTCTAGAAAGTGACCAAACTTCACGCCAAGCACCTAAATACCTACAAAAGCCCAATTATACCTCATATATTATGTTAACATACAAAACAAAGGTTTCTAGCTAACGAGCATATATATAGGAGTTAAAGTACCCGAAGGGGGCTAAAATACATAAGTTCGAGGGTAATTAAATATAATATTAGATACGAATCAATGATAGCATTGTAGAGACTGTTGGTATACATATATTATGTGTGTTATGTATATGTAATTGTTAGAGAATGATAAACCCTATATAATACGTTCGAGTAATATTATACAAGACATCTAAATAATGTGTGATATCTCAATATTATAACTAGAGAAAGTTAGATAGTTGTGTATTAGTACCCTTATATCATGTGGATTACATTTTGTCTTTTGTAGCAAGAGAGTGAATGGGAATACTCTTATGCCGATAGACAGAAAGTAAGGGGTATGTACTATGGACTGAGGGCCTAACAGATTCCAATGACCGATAATGTTAGGTGGTAGTGTATTGGGGGGTTACTTATTTGGATTTCACTTCACGAGACGTCCCACGCACAAAACTTCGCATAACGTTGGATGTGGGGAAATGTTTTGTCATTCATCCATGGGGTCACATACCATATTAAGGAAAAATATTCTTCAAGCATTAAAGATGATGTGTTATATATCATGGTATAACTAGAGAAACATAGCATAAATGAATTTGTATAATCATGGAGAATGCCATCGAATGACGACATTAAGACATAGATACGCTTATGGGAGTTATACTTAGGCTTGAGGGCGTATTATCCATAGATTGAGTTTAGTAGCTTAACTTAAGATAAAATGATACGTTTAGGTGGGCACTATAGTTGAGGGGTGAGGTTGAGTCTCAAGAGAATACGGCACCAATTTTAATTATGGAATTCCACATTTATAATTATTATGCATTTTAATGCACTTGCTATAAATATTTTCAAAAATTGGGCTATGACCCACTTATTTCTTTTCTCTTTCTCTATATATTGTTATATGTTTTAGGTGTTCCTCCATAAGGACGCCAATGATGTGCATTCATTCCAGGGGCTAAGGAGCTGCAACATGTTGTGGCATGTTGTGGGATTTTGTTACAGTCGCACCTCATTTTTTTTGGAATTCTAGTTAATGATCAACAGTTGCATATCATGTGTGTATTTACCAAGTAGTGTATCGATGAGTATACATTATGTTCCAGTCTCATGATGTATTGTATGGTCTGTTGCCAAGCAGGTTATTCGGGTATATCTTTTTTGTTGTATTGTTAATAACTTCCTATTCATACTTAATAGTTGTTGTTATGGTTGTAATCGTGATATATACGGTAACGCTTTCTAGTGGATGTTGATGGTTATGTTTGTTCTAGATGGATATGTATTTATTTATGATATTTTGGCAACCGTTTTATTCAAATAATGGTTAGTTAGGTATATTCTTAGTTAGACCGACAATGATGCTGAGGATGATCCATTTGAGATTCCTATTTTATTTTAGTAGAGGGATGGAAACCTGTTATTTTGACAAGCGGGGTGTCACACTTGATTCTTCTATTAAATTTTGTAGTGACTATGAACTCATACAACTCATTCAAATTTCATATGTTGTCTATGAGAGGTAGATAGACTAAATAAGTAGCGAGAGATGAGGTGAAAGAGGCTCATCTGGAGCCAAAGATAACACAGTCGCAGCCACCACCGGGGTTAGTGACTACTGCACAGGTGGCCGAGATAGTCACCCAAGAAGTCAACTTAGCCATGAATACCATGGCTATCCATTTTCCACAGACTCAACCACATCCACCAGTGATTCAGGACCAACCGGGGTTGGTTTCTTGGTAGAAAGTTAGGGATGATTTTTAAAAAGGACACGCACCGGAGTTTTTGGGGAGCTCAGATGTTATAGTGGCATGTCGGTGGAAAAAGGACCTACGGCGTCACTTACATATGATTGAGTGCAGCAACACTCAGAAATAGATGCTTTATACGTTCAGATTTGTGGGAGCCGCACTGTAGTGGTGGGAGTCTATTACCACCTCAGAGGAGAGGGATACAATACTTATAACAAAGTTCTGGGAGCGATTCAACTGCAAGTATTTTCTGTTAGCTATTCAGAAATAGATAAGGAGGAAATTTAATGATGTTACGCAGGGTGACCGATTAGTGGCAAAAATACGAGGAGGATTTCACTATATGGTTAACTTTGTGCCATATGAGGTGAACACTAAAGAGAAAAAGAAGATTAAGTTCATGGATGGGCTGGCCTAGAGGATCCGACAACATATACTCGGTAATCCAGCATTACAAACATATATGGAAGTTGTTAATGCCGTACTTTTGCATTGCTAGGACCATTTCTTCCACATAAAGGGAAATAATAGAATGAATGAGCTGAGCCTGTCAGGTAGGATAGAAAGGAGTAGTGACAATGGGGCACCTCAGTAGCAGGTGGTGAGAGAGTAGGGGAAAGATTACCAACAAAGGGATAGCGCCAAAAGGTTTAGACTAGGAGGCTACTGACTAGAGAGTTAGGGTTTGAAACAGTGTCGGTAGGGTCCTAACAAGAAATAGCAGAAGTAGGTTCCCTTGGGCCATTAGGGGGTAAAGGAACAACGGGGGAGGCCAACAGGGTAGGGGCCACTAGGGCCAGTATCAGGAAAACTTCGTCGGGACTAGCAGGTCCAGAGATAGGGAGACTTTTGGGGGTTTTGATTCATTTGTGTCTACGAAGGGAATATGAAAAGAGAGTGTCCACGGAGAGTTAGGAGTCAGAAGCAGAGTTCCCAGTAGGGACAACAGGTGCAGATGCCTCCGACAGCACCAACTCCACTAGCCCCACACTTGCAGGGGCAGATGCATTACGGGTGTGTGTATAACGTCCGGGACGGACCCATACCAACAACACATCAATCACCATTAGCAGCCGAGGTTACATTTCCTATTCATAAACATGTGGTTAGGATTCATTTTGATATGGGGGCATCATATTCCTTTATTATCTCTAGATTTTCATGAGTATTCGATCTTTTTTAGATATCCATCACTCGCCTTATATGTGTAGAGTCACCATTGGGTAGTGGGTCACTTATACACTCGATGTGGAAAGGGGTAGACATAATTATTGGGAGACTGAGTTTAATAGTAGACCTTCTTGTGTTAGATATGCAGGGTTATGATATCATTTTAGGCATAGATTGGTTGGTGGGTTACAGAGCGACGGTAGACTATTACGAGAGGAGCATAGTGTTCTCCATTCCTGGGGAGGATATGTTATTAGTGGCAATGCCTCTTCCTGAGGGAGGGTCATGCACACACCTATATTACATTGAGGAGGAGACCTCACAGGAGGTATTTATCCTGTTAGACTCAATTCCAACTGCGAGAGATTTTGAGGATGTGTTTTAGGAGATACTGGGGTTTCCACCAATTCAGGAGATCAAGTTTGTTATCGACTTAACACCAGGTACAAGATCAATTACCCGAGCACCATATCTGATGGCCCCTTCAGATATGCGAGAGTTAAGGGAGTAGATTCAACAGCTTTTAAGGCAAGGTTTTATTTGGTAGAGTACATCATCGTGGGGTGCGTAAGTGTTATTTGTGAAGAAAAAGGATGGTTCGCTTTGCTTTTGTGTAGGCTATAGGGAGTTAAACAAGGTCACGGTGCAAAATAAGTATCTGTTAGCCAGGATCAATGACATATTTGACCAGTTAAGAGGAGTTATGTACTTCTCCAAAGAATGATTAGAGGTCGGGATATCACCAGTTGTGCATTCGAGAGTAGGACTTCCCTAAGACCATTATTTTGTCACGGTACGGGTCATACAAGTTTAGGATGATGCCGTTTGGGCTCACCAATGCACCAACAGTGTTCATGGATCTTATAAACAGGGTATTTAGGGAGTTTTTGGACAAGTTCATGATTATGTTCATAGATGACATTCTAGTTTATTCTCGCACTGAGGAAGAGCGTGTAGAGAATCTGCGTAGGGTTCTACAGACACTACAGGACCACCAGTTAAATGCCAAATTCAAGAAGTGTAGATTTTAAAGGAGGTGCAGTTTGTAGGCCACGGCATGTCCGAGTGGGGCATTGTTGTTGATCTAAGTAAGGCATCGACATTGAGGGAGTGGTAACAACCCAAGACACCGATGGATATTCATAGCTTTCTAGGTTGTGTTAGTTATTATCATTGTTTCATTAATGGGTTCTTGAAGATTGCAGGATTGTTGATATACCTGACTCGCAATAGGGTACCATTTGTGTGGAGTGATCACTATCAGTTGGCTTTTGATGTGCTAAAGGACAAATAAATATCAACACCTGTACTTTCATTACCTAGGGGAGGGGTGGAGTACCGGGTTTAAACGGATGCATACTTACATGGAATTAGGGGTAAATTGTAGTATAAGGAGAGGGATATATCTTATGCATCTCACAAGCTTAAGCCCCATGAGAAAAATTACCCCACACACAACCTCGAGTTGGTAGTGGTTGTGTTTATTTTAAGGATATGGAGGCACTATCTTCTGGGGGAGCAGTTTACGCTATTCACGGACCACAAATCATTATATTATATCTTCATCCAAAAGAATCTGAATATAAAAAAAGAGGAGGTGGCTCGATTTCTTAAAGGACTGACAGTTTGACATTCAATATCATCTTGGTAAGGCTAATGTGGTGGTAGATGCGTTGAGCCGACGACCTAGGGGGAGTTAGTGGAGGTCTGAAAGGCAAAGTTGAGTGAACTTCGACACGAATATGAGATTCCTAGAGAATGCATGCCATTTCTAGTTGTCACTCCCTATATTGTTATGCATCTAGTGAAAGCACAGGTAGAGGATTGGTTCTTCCAGGACAAGGTATGCCAGATATTAGATGAGGGTGGATATTCTTACATAATCATCTCAAAGGAAGGACTACATTTTAATGGGAGACTTATTATGCCAAAGGAAGAGTGCTTGAGACATGCAGTTATGACAGAGTCATACTGTTTGAGATTTATAATACATACCTACAGGGATAAGATGTATCAAGACATGAGAAGATAGTATTGGTGGGAAGGGATGAAGCAAAACATAGCATAGTTTGTTACAAAGTGAGTTACTTGTCATTTATTTAAGTTAGACCACTAGAGGCCTTCAGGGATGCTACATCCAGAGGAGATTCCCGTGTGGAAGTGGGAGAGTTTTTAAATGGATTTCATTACAGGGATGCCAACATCACAGGTGGGTCACGAATCCATTTGGGTAATAGTGGATCAGCTAACTAAGGTACCCTATTTCTTGCCAGTTTATACCAATTTCTAGACGATGCAGTATGCGCAGTTGTTCATTATGGATATAGTTAAGTTGCACGGGGTAACGATCAACATCGTGTCTAATAGGTACAATATCAATGTGTCTTATTTCTGGTAAAGTTTTCAGGAGGCCATGGGCATAGACTTGTGGTTGATTTCCACATATCACACGCAGATAGATAGATAGACTGAGAGTGTTAATCAGATGCTCGAGGATGTGTTGAGGATGTGTATACTTTATGTCGGAGGAGGATGGGCGATATACCTTCCATTGGTAAAGTTTACATATGATAATTCTTACCAATTGACCATCGTTATGGAATTGTTTGAGGAACTTTGTGGGAGGCCTTATCGTTCACCCAATTAAAGGTTAGCGGTGGGGGTCACCAAGTTATTGGGGCCAGAGATGATGCAGGAGACTGCTGCCAAGATTGAACTTATTTGGGGGCATATTCAAATAGCTCAAGACAGGCAAAAGAGTTATGGCAATGCACAGTAGAGTCACATTGAGCTACATGTTGGCGATCAGGTGTTAGCACGGGTGTTTCCCATAAAGGGGGTCATTAGGTTTGGCAAGAAGGGGAAACTAGCGTCGAGGTAATTGGAACCCTTCCTTATTATTGAGAGAGTGGGACCAGTAGAATATAGACTCGGTTTATAGGAGCACTTACAGCGGAAACATGATGTGTTCCACGTGACATCGCTAAAGAAGTATCGGAGGAGCGAGAAATTTTTGGCACATCTCACTCGAGGAGATAGATTTACAGCTAGACGTATCATATGAGGAGAGACTCGTGGCTATTCAGAATCTTAGTGAGCGTAAGCTATGGTCTAAGGTGGTACCATTAGTCGGAGTTTAGTGGGGACACCACAGTTTTGACGAGTCGACATGGGAGTGGGAGGATAACATGCGAGAGTAGTATCTAGAGGTATTCATCGCAGGTATGTCCTAATTTTGAGGATGAAATTCCTTTGTAAGGGGGAGAAGTATATAACACCCCATATATTTTTAGCATTAAATATTAATTTAATTCGGTTAGATTTAAATTACAAGTGTGCTGTAATTTAAATGAATTAATTATTATGTATGCATTTAAATATTAATCGGGAGAGATGATGATTAAAATAAATGTTATAAAATTTACTGAGTGTGCAGTAAATAATATGAGACTATTATTATGCGTCGTACTAAGTTAAACGACGTGATTTTATTATATCTCAACGAGGAGTCGAGTATAGACCATATTAAGGTCCAGATGGAGACTTTTAGTAAAGTGACTTGTACGATGATTATGAGTGCACGGTTGATTCCGGATGTGTGGGGATAGTCAGAATGGAGTACTATGGGTAGTAATTGGGTCATGAGACATTTTTAGGCAAAACCGGTCCCACACGGGGGTGTTCGGGTCATTTGGGCTAGGCCCATAAGCCTAATTTCAAGTTTATTATTATTTAACCTAAATCTAAGTGGGTTGAATGGCAATTAAAAACATTCTAACCTTAAGAACTTGAGAAAAGTAGAAGAGAAGGAAAGTGGGGAGCTTTTAGGAGCCAAGTCAAGAGGAATTGGGTGTGTTCTTCATCAATTCATCTTCTACCTTAAAGGAATTAGACTCCATGAATCTAATCAGGTAAGTGGTTAACTTTCTTTCAATCTAAATTGTAGTATTTCGATTCGTATCATAGTGGGTATTATTGCAAATTCATTTTTGGGGTGGGTTATCACATAAACATGGTTTTTTCTTAATTGGATACTTTGAGTGGATTAATGGTGTGATTGATGATGTTATATGATTCAATAAGGATGGAATTTGAGTTATATTAAAAACCTAGTAGAAATTCATTTAACGAAATCTTGGAAACCCATTTATGAATTGATGATTTTTATGAGTAACAATGATGAATACAAGTTATTATGATGATTCGAACATGTTTTGGATGGGTATTACATCTTACTTTGGATTGGGATTGAGTCTGTAGAGATATTAAAAAGATTGGGTGCATAACAATGGAAGAACATGAGATGAGGACGAAGACCTATTCGCAGTGAATCGATTTGATTCCTAAGCCGAATCAATACAGCAAGGGGAATCGATTAGGAATAAGGACGAATCGATTCGGCTGCCCAGAAATGGGAAAAAATTTATGTTTAGGCCCTAAATTCACAATTAATTATCGGGGGAACATTTGTGTTTTTTTAAAATATAAGGAGGGGCATATTTAACTCCGGTAGGCTATATTAGATGAGCTGTTTAGCCAAATTGAGAGAAATCCATGTAATACCTCGTAATTTTAATGATTTTTATTTATTGGGTTAATTGAATTAAATGAGAATTAATTTGGAAATAAATACTAGCGAGATGTGAGTTGGTATTTGATTATGATGTTAAAATAAAATACTACTGAGAATATATAGTAATATATGAGTATTGAAAATGTTAATTGTCACGAGGCAGAAATATGACAATTTGGGAAATTTAGTTGGGACGCGTGTGTTAGTCGCGTCAGGAATGAATTTAATTTTATTAAAAAGTAAATTATATTTTTATCAACCGAATGGTCATTTTGAGGGCGACAACGTGTCCGGAAGGGTCAAAATAGTCAGAAAACACTAGCCGGGAGTTTAGTTTGGGTCAAGGGGCACTTTTAGGCCAAACTGGCAACCCAGAAGGGTATTTCGATAATTTTAAAAATTAAGAAATTAAAACCCAGGAATTTTAGAGTTAAATTAAATATTATTAGAGAGGCCACTAAGCCATTACTAGACAAAAACAAAAGAGTGGACTACGGGGGTTTTTGAGAGAAGTTAGAGAGAAGTTGAAAGAGGTTTCAAACCAAACCATCTCCCATCACCATCATTTTGGAAGGGATTGTGACCGGAAAGAGGAGAGAATCAGCATAATATCCGACAAAAAATCTGAAGAATGAAACCTAAGGCAAGTGATTTGATGTTATTAGTTTCAATGAATATTTCCTCCATGTTTAGCGTAGAGATTTGATATGCTTTGAAGATTCCGATGAAAACTCAATGTATTTGTCTTGGAACTCATAAATTTGGATAGGGATTGCATGTAGAGTGCTATAAACGAAATTAGTACCCAAAAGACTAAACATTAATGATTTAAAAACGGATTAATGATGAGTTTTTAGGTGCAATAATATGATGGGTTCAAGTTCATAAAGTTTGGGGCAAGATTTGGGAATTTATGGCGATTAAATGTTAATTAATAAGATTTGACCCCAAAAATATTTTTAGAAATGTCTTAGGGTGACCTAAAATAGTTTACCAACACAAAAACGTAATTAGTATGAACATGGGATGGAATTGGAAAAATGAATTTGGTGAAAAACGTAATGGGGAAAAATTCTGGGCATTTCCTGCCATCTAGTTACAACACCAACCCAAGTCGTTTGAATGACCTCGTTCGAACGAGCTTCTAAGGAGATGTCAGTTTCACTTCTAACGATTTCAGAGTTAGTTCAAAACCATTCATTTGAATGACACCCGTTCGGATGACCTCATTCAAACGAGATTTCAGTGACTTCTAACGAGTTCACATAATGGTCTTTTTGGCCCGATTTTAGTTTTAAACTTTCTGTAGGCCTATTTAAATGAGTGGTATTCTTCCCTTATGATTAGTCGGTATAGTTGTGAGTTTGGAGTACGTTGAGGATTAAAACTTAGAAGTATATAATGGATCAGGTGACTACTAGGGGTTAAGGGATAAGTACCGGAATTTGCGACGTGAGAGGAGTAGATAATCTATAATGTATATTTTTGGGACTGGTAAGCGTACTACATTAATGACGGTATCGGAATGTAAAATATACCTCTATTAATATTATAAGAAATCCAAGATGTGTGAATGATTAGTATATATGGTTATATGTGTATAACATACCTACCATACTTGCTATCACGGGAGGTCGGCGTTCGATCAGGGCCATCTAATCTTTGTGTGCCTACGGGGGGATTCAGATTGGTACCTTGAGGAAATAGGTCAGAGAATAACTTATTGGTGAGTTAATAAGTCTACTAATCATGGGAGCGTAAGTATGTGCATGACCCATGTGATGTGAACTATGTTCGCCTCCATTATACGTGATTGTTACTTATCGAAACGATTCCTGAGAGATTCGGAATACGTGATCCTTATGTACGTGATGTACCGAGATTTGATAGCAGAGTATGTGTGCACCGCAGTTTAGTCTAGGGGTGCCATAATTGTATATTTATGATGAGATTGATATACTGAAATATTTAAATGGACTGTTTATATAAGTACAAGAGTGAATTAATGTAACATCCTTGTAGGGCTAGAAATGGGAAAACTCTCAGTTTATATTAAGATGTATGGAATTAAACCACGAATAGTATAGTAAAGTCAGGTTATGGATTAGTCTGGTTAGATAGTGTAATAACTAGAATGAGCACGGGTACGATAGGCGTGCACAATTAGTTGAGCGGTGATTAACTCATGTGAGAGCACGCACTATCATGTATTTTATATTCACTGTTTAATCACATTAAACAATTGCTATATTTTAAACTATTTTCACAATCGGGCCCTGACCCGTTTGCTTTCAAATATATTTTTGTAAAACCTTTTAGGTGCCCAGCCACAAGGACACCAAGCTTAGAAGTTCCATTCCAGTGACGTTCTGTAGCTGCTGTGGAAGTTACAGGACCTCGATTATAGACGCCTCCACTTTCTACCTTGATTCCATTTCAGACTTATTTTTCTGTCATCTCGCCCCTTTTCTCTTAGAGACAGTTTATTTATTCAGTTTATTTCAGTTTTGGATTTAATTAATTTGTGATTCAGACTTTGTATTTGGTTGTATTCAGTAATCGAATTATTTAGGGGAGTACTCCTCCAGATTCACTGTTATTCCATTGTTATTCTATTGTGACTGTGTTGTGATTATGGTATTAGCATTTCAAAATTTAAATGGATTGTATGTTAATCTTATTTAATTTAAAATTGACAACACACTTTTTAAATATTAGGTGGCTAGTAATTGTTAAAATGTTTTTCGATAGTGATTCTATGAACTGAACCAACTTGACATTTTGTATTAATTTGAATAAAGGAGTAGTTACCCGATATTTAATTAGTCGGGGTGTCACAGGTGGTATCAGAGCATCAGGTTCTAGTGTCCTTAAGATCTGTACGGCTTATTATGTTTCCGCTAAGCGTTCTTTCATATAGAGCCCAATATTATAGGATTGTTGTACTCTATTGTGGATGTTTCGCTCTTCAGCTATTTTGAGATAATAACTGCGAACTTATAAGACTTTACTCTCATTTCAGATGCCTCCACGATGTGCACTGTGAGTTCCCAGGGATGCTCAGCCCAAGATACAGCCTGCACCAGTTCAGGGATCCATGAATGCCGTAGAGGTTGCCGCTATTGTAGCCCAATCGGTAAATGTCTCCCTAACAGTTGTGCAGCAGGCACCACCCCAAGCGCCGGTAGTAGCGCTAGTACAGGCTCATGCATTCCCGTCTGCTTGGTAACATGTTCATGATGCTTTTCAGAAAGCACACCCTCGGAGTTTGCAGGTAGCTCTGACGTCGTTGTGTACAGTCAGTGGAAGAAGGACATCCAATGGCACTTAAGGATGTACGAGTGTATGGATGTACATAGATAGATACTGGATACTTTTAAGCTGGTAGGGTCAGCATTACAGTGGTGGGAGTCCATTACCACCACGGAGGAGAGAGATGTTCTTTCTATTCAGGAGTTCTGGGTGCGGTTCGACCGCAAGTATTTTCCTTCAGCCGTTCACATCGAGATGAGGAGGAAGTTGATGAACCTCAGGCAGGAGGGGAAGACAGTGGCTGAATATGAGGCCGAGTTCACAAATCTCTTGAACATCATCCCCAATGAGATTTTGACCGAGCAGAAGAAGATACTGAAGTTCATGGATGGGTTGACTTGGAGGATCTGTCAGCTTTTACTAGGAAATATCTCGTTGGCCACTTATTCCGATGTGGTTAACGTAGAACTGCTTTACTGCCAGGACCACCCCCTTCATTTGTCAGAGGGTAAGCGATCAGGAGAGTTTAGCCATCAGGGCAGGACAGGGGGAAATGGTGCCAACGGGGTACAATTAGTTCAGGGTCAGTACAGGAAGGGTGATCAGAGTTCCTAGCAGGGCGATTCTAACAGATTTAGATCTGGGGGTTTTAGAAATGGACAGGGAGGTTTTTGTCATGGCCAGTAGGGTCAACACGGCCATCAGGGTCAGCACGGCCAGCATGCCCAACAGCAGCAGTTTCATCAGGGCCAACATAGCTAAGGGCGGAATGGCAATGGCCACCAGGGCCGTGGGCAACAGGGTCAGAGAGGGGGAAATTTTCTGATGAAATGTTTTACTTATGGAAAGATTGTCCACAAATGCTAGGAGTGTCCTGATAGGGGCAGATCCCCATAGGAGTAGCAGCAGGGTGCTCGACATGAGCCCCAGATGCCTATGTTTCCCACCGCCCTCCCAGCACCACCGCAGATGCCAGCTTTGCCACCTATCCCAGCAGTCCCAGTCCAGCAGGGACAACTTAGTACGAGCGAGTTTATCAGCTCCAGCAGGCCGCAGCCTCATAGGTTCCACCTACTATTGAGGGTATGTTCTCTATTCAGTGGACTATGGGGCGTATTTTATTTGATACGGGGGCCACACACTGTTTTATAGCCTCGAGATTTGCACGCATTATGGGGTTGTTAGACACTGCATAGAGCACGATTACTTGCGTAGATTGGGAGGTTTACCTTACCTGTCGATATGTTAGTATTAGATATAACTAAGTACGATGCGATTATTGGTATGGATTAGCTAGTTGCGTACCGAGCCATGATTGATTGTTTCAGTAGGAGTATTATTTTTGCCATTCTCGAGCAAGAGATGTTCTTAGTGGCGATGCCTCGTTCTGAGGGAGGATCGTACACACACTTGTATTATACAGAGGAGGAGACCTCTAAGAAAGTGGTAATATCACTCGATTCGATTCTCATTGTTAGTGAGTTCGCTGATGTATTTACGGATATACCTGTATGACCTCCTAGTAGAGAGATGGATTTTGTTATCGATTTGACGTCGGGCATTCGGCCAATTGCCCGCGCACCGTACCATATGGCTCCAGCATAGATGAGAGAGCTAAGGGATCAGATAGTGCAGTTATTGGGTCAGGGGTTTATCCGTAGGAGCACTTCGTCGTGGGGTGCCCCTGTGTTATTCGTGAAGAAGAGGGATGGATCGTTGAGGTTGTGTGTAGATTACCGGGAGTTGAATAAAGTCACGATACAGAATAAGTATCTGTTGCCCCGAATCGATGACTTATTAGACTAGTTGAGAGGATCTTCCTTCTTCTCAAAGATTGACTTGCATCGGGATACCATCAGTTACGTATCAGGGAACAGGAAGTCTCGAAGCTGCTTTCTTAACGAGAAATGGTTCCTATCAGTTTCGAGTTATGCCTTTTGGCCTAACCAACGCTCTAGCCGTGTTTATGGACTTGATGAATAAGGTGTTCAGAGAGTTCCTAGACTAGTTCGTCATCATCTTTATCGATGACATTCTGGTTTACTCCCAGACAGAGGAGGAGCATGCCGAGCATTTGAGACAGGTTTTGCAGATGCTGCGTCATAATGAGCTATATGTGAAGTACGAGAAGTGTGGGTTTTGGCTGAAGGAGGTACAGTTTTTGGGGCATATCATTTCAGACAAAGGGATACCAGTTGATCATAGAAAGGTATCAATGGTAAGGGAGTGGGGATAGCCCATGACACCAACTGAGATCCGTAGTTTTTTGGTCTTGGCAGGATATTATAGGAGATTTATTCGGGGTTTCTCTAAGATAGCGGGTCCTCTGACACGTCTGACTCGCAAAGGTGTGCCATTCATCTGGAGCGATTCCTGTCAGTTGGCATTCGATGAGTTGAAATAAAAACTAACCTCAGCGTCTGTGTTAGCATTGCCCAGATCGGGAGTTGAGTATCTAGTATACACCAATGCATCCCTATAAGGACTTGGAGGTGTACTGCAACAGGACAGTCAGGCTATAGCATATGCTTCCCGTAAGCTTAAGCCTCACGAGAAGAATTACCCCACCCATGACTTGGAGTTAGCGGCAGTCGTATTTTCTCTTCGAATTTGGAGACACTATCTCCTGGGGGAGAAATTTTAGTTGTTCACAGACCACAAGTCTCTACAGTACCTCTTAACACAGAAGGAACTTAATATGCGTCAATGTCGGTGGCTTGAGTTCGTGAATTATTATCAGTTCGATATTCAGTACCACACAAGAAAGGCTAATGTGGTAGCAGACGCGTTGAGCCATAGGCCAGTAGGTGAGGTGGCTGAAGTGTGGAAAGCAAAGTGGAAGGAGTTGGGACACCAGGATGCAATGGCTCGATCATTCATGTCTATGATGACTGTTATGCCTCAGATTATTGTGAGAGTGATACAGGCCCAGGTAAAAGACTCGTTCTGTCAAGAGCAGATAGTTCGATTACTAACAGAGGGAGATGAGTCCAATACCGTTAGTTCAGATGGGGGATTACGCTTCAATGGGAGATTGGTTGTTCCAGAAGGGGAAGACATGCGACACGCGTAATGGCAGAGTCACACAGTTCGCGATTCACAGTTCATCCTGGCGGGGATAAGATTTACCAAGACATGAGATGACAGTACTGGTGGAGCGGGATGAAGAGAGATGTTGTCGAGTTCATTTCAAAATGTGCCACTTGTCAATTGGTAAAAGTGGATCATCAGAGACCAGCAGGACTCCTACAACCGTGAGAGGTTCCTATGTGGTAATTGGAGAACATTTCCATGGATTTTATCACGGGTTTGCCCACGTTATAGAGGGGTCATAATTCCATATGGGTAATCGTGGATCAGTTGACCAAAGTTGATCATTTTCTACCAACACGGACAGATTACACTACGGGACAGTATGCTCAAATTTTCTTAGCAGAGATAGTGCGACTTCACAGGGTGCCTCTCAATATCGTGTCTGACCGAGAAAAGATATTTGTTTCACAATTTTGGGAGAGTTTCCAGGAGGCCATGGGTACGGAATTGCGACTGAGTACGAAGTATCACCCGCAGACAGATGGGCAAACTAAGAGAACGAATCATATATTGGAGGACATGTTGCGTATGTGCATCCTAGACTTTGGAGGTGGTTGGGAGCAGTACCTTCCACTGGTGGAGTTTTCTTATAATAACTCCTACCAGTTCACCATTGGCATGGCTCCATTTGAGGCATTGTATGGGAGTCCTTGTCGTTCCCCAGCATGTTGGTTAGAGGTGGGGGACAACAAACTCCTTGGGGCAGAGTTGATTTAGGATACTTCGGCAAGGATAGAGATGATACGGAGCCGTATTCGGGTAGCTCAGGATCGATAGAAGAGCTATGCTGATGCCAAGAGGTTCTTCAGAGAGTTCAAGATGGGAGACCAGGTGCTACTCAGAGTATCTCTGATGAAGAAGATTATGCATTTTGGGAAGAAGGGTAAATTCTCTCCAAGATATGTGGGGCCATTTCCTATCATTGAGTTGATTGGGCCTGTAGCGTATAGGCTTGGGTTACCGAAGCACTTGCATAGGATTCATGACGTGTTCCACATTTCCTCGCTAAGGAGATATCTTAGTTACGATTTTGCCCATACCCATATTGCTTTGGAGGACATCGATCTACAACCCGATAGTTCTTACGAGGAGGGTACAATCGCCATTCTGACCACAGTGAGAGGAAACTGAGGTCGAAGATAGTAACATTAGTACGTGTTCAGTGGCGGCATCATAATGTCGATGAATCCACATGGGAGCGCGAGGATGAGATGCGGGAGCGCTATCCAGAGTTATTTGTACCAGGTATGCTTTAGTTCCGAATTTCGGGATGAAATTCTGTTATTAGGGTGGAAGTATGTAATACCCCATAATTTTAATGATTTTTATTTATTGGGTTAATTGAATTAAATGAGAATTAATTTGGAAATTAACCCGAAAATAAATACTAGCGAGATGTGAGTTGGTATTTGATTATAATGTTAAAATAAAATACTACTGAGAGTTTCTGGTAATATATGAGTATTGAAAATGTTAATTGTCACGAGGCAGAAATATGACACTTTGGGAAATTTAGTTGGGACGTGTGTGTCAGTCGCATCAGGAATGAATTTAATTTGATTAAAAATTAAATTATATATTTATCAACCGAATGGTCATTTTGAGTGCGCCAACGTGTTCGGAAGGGTCGAAATAGTCAGAAAACACTAGCCGAGAGTTTAGTTTGGGTCTCGGGGCACTTTTACGTCAAACTCGCAACCCAGAAGGGTATTTTGGTAATTTTAAAAATTGAGAAATTAAAAGCCACGAATTTTAGAGTTAAATTAAATATTATTAGAGAGGCCACTAATGCCATTACCAACCAAAAACAAAAGAGTGGACTATGGGGTTTTTGAGAGAAGTTAGAGAGAAGTTGAAAGAGGTTTCATACCAAACCATCTCCCATCACCATCATTTTGGAAGGGATTGTGACCGGAAAGAGGAGAGAATCAACATAATATCCGACAAAAAATCTAAAGAACGAAACCTAAGGCAAGTGATTTGATGTTATTAGTTTCAATGAATATTTCCTCCATGTTTAGTGTAGAGATTTGATATGCTTTGAAGATTTTGATGAAAACTCAATGTATTTGTCTTGGAATTAGTAAATTTTGATAGGGATTGCAGGTAGAGTGTTTATGAACGAAATTAGTACCCAAAAGACTAAACTTTGATGATTTAAAAACCGATTAATGATGAGTATTTAGGTACAATAAAATTTTGGGTTCATGTTCATAAGGTTTGGGGCAAGGTTTGGGAATTTATGGCGATTACATGTTAATTAATAAGATTTGACCCCAAAAATATGTTACGAAATGACTTAGGGGGACCTAGAATAGTTTACCAACACAAAAACGTAGTTAGTATGAACTTGGGATGGAATTGGAAAAAGTAATTTGGTGAAAAACGTAATAGGGAAAAATTATGGGCGTTTCCTTCCATCTCGTTAGAAGACAAACCCAGGTCGTTCGAACGAGCTTCTAACGAGATGCCAGTTTCACTTCTAACGAGTTCAGAGTTCATTCAAAACCATTCGTTCTAACGAGTTCACAGAATGGTCTTTTTGGCCCGATTTTAGTTTTAAACTTTTCGTAGGCCTATCTAAATGAGTGTTATTCTTCCCTTATGATTAGTGGGTATAGTTGTGACTTTGGTGTACGTTGAGGATTAAAACTTAGAAGTGTATAATGGACCGGGTGACTTCTAGGGGTTAAGGGATAAGTACCGGAATTTGCGACGTGAGAGGAGTTGATAATCTATAATGTATATTTTTGGGACCGGTAAGCGTACTACATGAATAACGGTATCGGAATGTAAAATATACGTCTATTAATATTATAAGAAATCTAAGATGTGTGAATGCTTAGTATATATGGTTATCTGTGTATAACATACCTACCATACTTGCTATCACGGGAGGTCGGCATTCGATCAGGGCCATCTAATCTTTATGTGCCTACGGGGTGATTTAGATTGGTACCTCGAGGACATAGGTCAGAGAATGACTTATTGGTGAGTTAATAAGTCTGCTGATTATGGGAGCGTAGGTATGTACGTGACCCATGCGATGTGAACTATGTTCGCCTCCATTATGTGTGATTGTTACTTATCGAAACGATTCCTGAAAGATTCGGAATACGTGATCCTTATGTACGTGATGTACCAGGATTTGATAGGAGAGTATGTGTGCACCGCAACTTAGTCTAGGGCTGCCATAATTGGATATTTATGATGAGATTGATATACTGAAATATTGAAATAGACTGTTTATATAAGTATAAGAGTGAATTAATGTAACATCCTTGTAGGGTAAGAAATGGGAAAACTCTCAGCTTATATTAAGATGTCGGCAATTAAACCATGAATAGTATAGTAAAGTTAGGTTATTCATTGGTCTGGTTAGATAGTGGAATAACTAGAATGGTTACGGGTACGATAGGTGTGCATAATTAGTTGAGAGGTGAGGAACTCATGTGAGAGCACGCACTATCATGTATTGTATATTCACTGTTTAATGACATTAAACACTTGTTATGTTTTAAACTGTTGTCACAATCGGGCTCTTACCCATTTTCTTTCAAATCTATTTTTGTAAAAACCTTTTAGGTGCCCAGCCACAAGGATATCAAGCTTAGAAGTTCCATTCTAGTGACGTGTTGTTGCTGCTGTGGAAGTTATAGGACCTCGATTATAGACGCCTCCACTTTCTACCTTGATTCTATTTCAGACTTATTTATCTGTAGGGCATGTCGCCCCTTTTCTCTTAGAGACAGTTTATTTATTCAGTTTATTTCAATTTTGGATTTAATTAATTTGTGATTCAGACTTTGTATTTGTTTGTTTTCAGTATTCGGATTATTTAGAGGAGTATTCCTCCAGATTCACTGGTATTCCATTGTTATTCTATTATGACAGTGTTGTGATTATGGTATTAGCATTTCAAAATTTAAATGGATTGTATGTTAATCTTATTTAATTTAAAATTGACAACACACTTTTTAAATATTAGGTGGCTAGTAACTGTTACAATGTTTTTCGACAGTGATGCTATGAACTGAACCAACTTGACATTTTGTATTAATTTGAATAAAGGGGTAGCAACCCAGTATTTAATTAGTCGGGGTGTCACAATCCAAGACTAGGACCTTTATGTGCATATTTTGAAACGGAGAGAATTTCGGATATCAGGACAAGATTTCGGGTAGAATGAATAAGCCCAAATTGTGAACCAATATGAAAAGAAAAATTAGAGTTGGGTAGATAGACTCGGTTATCATAATCTAGTTCCAGGAGAGTTAGGGACGGGTTAGTCGAACTTAATTAACTTTAATTACATATATATATATATATATATATATATATATATATATATATATATATATATATATATATATATATATATATATATATATGTGTGTGTGTGTGTGTGTGTGTGTGTCTGTGTGTGTGCGCGCTTATTATAGATATCAGTGTGAATGATATTTATAGAAATACATATCTCTCTAGTATATTATCATAGGAGGTTGCACGATGTGGATGAATTCCCTGGCTCGTGAAAGCAGGAAAAGTATAATCCGCAGGACATAATGTTTGGTATATTATGTTGCGATTCTTTTTGGGGTGAGACGTCTTGGGTATGATTCGGTCTCATACACGGTGAACTTTGATCGCCTCCACTACGCTTAAGATTTATTTCCTGATTTTGTGAGAGTTAACCCTCTTGTGGTATCCGAGTTGGATTGAGTATACCTGGGGTGATAGCATTTTAGAAAAAAACATTCGGTGAGTTATTACTCGGGAGGATGGATATTATATACGACATGTGTGTGAATATTGTAGTATAATTATAAGTGTATAATAGTGTGAAAATTTATATACGAGTAAAATACATTAAGTGAAATTGTATTATTTATATAACTAGTGAAAACGTTATATGATTTTATTTGACCTAATTAAAAGAGTTAATGAGTGAAATAACTTAATAATCAATAGTAATATTACTCGGGCTAGAGTAATTGATAGGAAAGGTAGTTGAGGGGTGAGGATTATCTCAAGGGAGTGCGACACTAGCTTAAATATGAAAAGTATTCCTACATTTTAGTTACTATAAACTTAATCACTTGCAAATGTTTTAGGTTCTAACCCTTGCCAAAAATATTTTCAAACCCTTTTAGTTGTCCAGCCATAGGGATGCCAGACTTGATTATCTATTCCAGGGATGTGCAGCTGCATCATATGTGGATGCATGCAGGATTGGGACTAAACGCCTCAGTTTTTCATTATAGATTAGGATTTCCTTATCTCAGTATTTCATTTATCTGCATGTTTCTCCAACAGTTAATTATTTACTTTATTCAATTAAGACTTGTATTGAGATTTATTTATTATTTGTTGGATTTATTATTTTGATTTGGTGTTTGTAGCCGATCATTTATTCGGCAAGACATTTATTTATTTATTTCACTAGTGGTGACCCATGCGATGCATGGTCGGGTGTAACGCGTTTTAAAATATATTAGTCTAATATGTAGTATAATATATAATTAGTATCAGTATTTATATAATTGATACTAGCTATAACCATGAAAATCTAAATTAACTAATATGGTGGGAAACGCATATTAATTGAGATGAATATGAGGTAATAATTGAAATGAATATGAAGAACCCAATCATACTATATTTTATAAACTGATATGTTACCTCTTTACATATTCTTTCACTCTTTCATATGAAAATCTGAATTATATCCAAAAAAAATACTTTATGTTATTTTTGTCTCTTTTATTTCATTCTTGTGTGTCCGTCCCGATAACACCATAAAAATAATAATTTATTTAAATTTTATTCAAATATATGTTATTTATAATGAAAAAATTAATATAAGCCAATGCTTTATCTCAATCATATTTTTTCATGACTTAATCACCACAAAACTTAAACATTTCATAAAATTCTTAATATTTTAGTACTTTTATGATTTTCGGAAATAGTTAATTATATTCAGCAAATATAACTTATTTTCAACAATAAAAAAACTAATTTTCAACAGTATAAAAGTGTTTCCAGCATATAACAATTATTTTCAACAATAATAAGCAATAATAAATTATTTCTAGTAGATAAAAATAATTTTCAGCTATAAAAAATGATTTTCAGCACCAATAATTATTTCCAACAAATAAAAATAATTTTCAGGAGTTTGAAAGTATTTCCAAGATATAAAAATGATTTTCAGCAAATAAAAATAATTTTTAACAATAATAAATTATTTCATGTATAATGATATCACAAAATCCAAAAAACAATATGTGTTTACCCATTTACAAATGCACAAAGCTATAAATATCATATATAGATTGATTTTTATTGAAAGAAATCATAATATTCTACTTTATTCCCAATGTAATGAAACCCAATTTTTTCAAAACCTGATTTTGAGGTTGAAGAAAAAAATTAAATGATGTCAGAAATGAAATATGCATAAACCGAAACAGAAGTTTTATTGGGCAGTAAACTAATTATCTTCATAGTAGGCATCTATTGATGTAATCTATCTACAAAGAATGAATGACCAAATCTCTTATAAAATGAGAAAAATGAATGACTTGGAGATGGTTTGGGAGGGTATAACATAGACTCTCAAAATCTATAATATGAAAACATAGTTTTTTTTAAAGACCAAAAACAAAGTCTTACCACAATTAATACTCCCCATGCTCCCACCCCGCATCCCCTGCCAAATTTAATAACATAATATAATTTTGGTGTCTCTTAAAAGAAAATTGGCACGTGGCTTGCATTCAATTTAAGGAGCTTTAAATTATACTAAACAATAAACCTCTTGGTTTCATATAATTACTCTCCTCCTTTTCTTCTTCCAAGAAAACCTCTTCGTTCCACCCATTTTTCTTTGAACCTCTCTCATCGATCTCCCATTTTTTCTTGAGAGTGGTGCGAGTGTATAAAAAGACAGAAAAACCATTTGGTTCATACTAGAAAGAAACCATGGAAACCATGTCAGTTTCCAAGTGGTTATTAGTGTTGTCCTTGGTTTTACACATAGGTTCAGAGCTGGCCAAGATTACTCAGCCTCTCTAAAAAAAATTGTAGCAATCTAATTTAAACCCAAATCAAGTTAGCAAGAACCCAACCAGTCGTCGACCTCACCAATATGCCGACCAATATTATCGGCCATACCTAAATTGGTCGGCCCATTTTCTGGAAATTTGTCCCAATTGATCTAAGAATGAGTTCTTTTTATCTATGTTAATTTATGTGTTAGATTCCAACTAATACCCAGTTTATGTTGTTTGTGTTGTTTGTCTGATGTTATTATTTCATGAACATGAAACAAAGATTCACATGTCTTTAATTAATATACCAGATGTGAGTGAATTTGAGACAAAATTATTATGCGACTGGGGAAGTACGAGTATCTATTCTTTATTATATTCATAGTTTCTTTATACATGAGATCTAACACATAGGCATATTATTATGTTATGAAACTACTACATACTAGGTCCATGTAATGGTTTTCTCATATAATTCTTCAAGTTTTAGACTCGGGAGAGAATTTTTCCCATAAAATGATGGGTTTGTGAATTCGCTATTGTTAATGGTTCATTTTGTTCTCATGGTATATGGAGTTGACGAGTTTCATATTTTATGCAGGATATGATAAAATGGCCTTCATCTAATGTAATTATATTCTTTAAAATCAATTTTATTTGCATTAAATATCTATTTGGTCCTTCAAATAAGTTAAGGTGATCTCCCTCTCTACAAATGGGCATACTAGGTTTGTCACCATCAGACAGATTTTATGACTTTAGAGTTTCAAGTTATAGTTTATATCTTAGATTGTTTACTTTTAGGTTTTAAAATAATATTGATTATGGTTATAGGACAACAAACAATTCATTTCCATTTTTAGTCCTTATTTTCAAATTAAAGGGACACGTGGCATGTTGTGATTGATTAACGTTTTATGAATATGGGTTCGCGCCAGCGGCTTTATTCAAAAATAGGGACTAAAACTATAAATAAAATGTTTGTTGTCCTAATTCCAAAATATGTATTACAATAATTCCTAAATTTACAAAGCCCCTTTTTATATTTTTAGGGCATAAAATAATATCAATTATGGATATAGGATTACAATCATTTGGTTTCCATTTTTAATCCATATTTCCAAATTATCAATTGACGTGGCATGCTGTGATTTGTTTACGTTTATGAATGTGGGTAATGCGTCAGTGACTTTATTAAAAAATAAGGACTAAAATTATAAATGAAATGTTTGTTGTCATGTTTCCAAAATACATATTACAATAGGTCCTAAATTTACAAAGCCACTTGAAGTTATTAGTATTTTTTATTTTTTTCCAGAAATTAGGCTTTTTGTTAAGTTCAAATCGAAGAACTTTTATTAGAGGTAGGGAAATCTCAGGAAATATGTTTTTTTTTTTCAGAAAAAATATCTTATGAGTGGATTTAATACTTCAAATTACAGATAGAGTGGAACCTTAAATTGGGTGGATTTGTGAAATAAGGGAATGTAAAATTTAGTTTGATGATGAGACAATAAAAGGAAAAAAATTATTTGATGATTAGTAATCGGAGGTCCCCTGAAAATGGGACTCACCAGGTGACTAAACCAAATTAAAAAGTTTGTAACATCTGGAATGAGGATATCTTGGGATGGGACGAAGATAAGATCAAGAAAATTATGCCTTCACATATAATGGGTATAATCCTTAATTCAAAATGATTTAAGTTAGTTATATAAACGATAGACCAGTGGTAAAGTTATCATCTACATGGATCTTTTCATTGAATTCTTTCTGGGAGGTTTTTCGTAATAACGAAAATAAGATTTTGTCCCTTTCTTTGATTTGGAATCGGGTTATTCCTCTTTAGGTTTCCCTTTTTTCACCTGAAAGATTTTATTGCCCATAGATGTTATTATCATGAAAAACTTAAAAGTTATAATGGCCTCAATATTAAATTGTTGAAAAGATAGTTTACTGCATGAATGTTTACAACATGATTTTGTGTCTTTACAGGTAAATAACTCCTAATTATATCTAATCTAATCTAATATAAAATAACTAATATCGATTATATACTTTAAAATGGAATCATATCATCAATTTTCAAGCTCAATTAAACTTCCACATGTCACTATTTGTATCACATCCTTCTTCTATTTTTAACTCTTTGAGTTGGTCTGAATATTTTTATTTTAGGCCGTATGATTTTTCAAAATCAGTTTTTTTAAAGAAATTTAGTCGGTTGATTGACATGAATAAAAGCTATGCTTTTTATTATAGAAAAGGTGAGAGGGTTCTATTGGTGTGAAATTTAGAATGTTATTTGACATGAATAAAAGCCCTCAGCTTACCAGTTATGGTAAACGGTGGTAAGTGTGGTTCTATTGGTGTGAAATTGAGCATCCAAAGATTTTTTGTTAGCCTGATTTCACAAAAGTTTATATGGGCACTCTTTGTTTCCTCAAAACTGTAGAAATATTAGTCACCGGGGAAATTGGAATTATTGTCCCAAATAAATTTTCAAATTTTCTTACCGTATGAATTGTAACCGAGCCTACAAAGTGCCCGCGCATCGCGCGGGGCTAAAACCTACTCCACATAATACTTAACCCCTAATTCTACAAAACCTATAGCCCTCTCACAATACCATCCACGCCTCCTCTACCTCCTATACTACCCCTATGCGCAACCCACGCCCCAGTCACTAACCCCAAACTCACCCCCAGCCTTCCACGTACCCTCCCTAAACCCTTGTACCCCCCACCCACACACACACCATAACCCACTTACATGTTACCTTCCCCAAACCCATACCAACTACCTTACCCAACTAAAACCTCTGCTCATGCTACAAATCAAGACCACCTGCCCTCATTCACATACCCGCTGATTCTACTACTATTCAATTGCGATTGAATTTTTTATTGGTGTTTGGACAGGTGTCAGGAGCCATGACCGGGACAAAAACTTGAGCTTTTTGGTAAGATAGTTATGGGAACGGAGAGAGGAGATTTCCTGAAGGTGAGGCCCATTCCATTTGAACCTGTCTGAAATGGAGAGAGAAGAGATCGGTTGGGTTTCTATAAGACAACCTACATATAATACTACATAATCACAACCCCCTTCCTGATTTTTTATACCAAATCATATCTTGCCTTGGACTAGGATTTTAAGGTGTGCAAATACCAAAAAACTTCAGTTGTTATGTGAATGAAAATGCATATAGAGACAAAGATCAAGGATACACAATAAGAGGTCATATCCATTCTATATTGATTATTACTTAAAAAGTGGTAATGAATACGTAAATGCTAACAAATACAAAACTGGATTCAACCACAACAATTCCATTTTGGACTTAGATTCCAAATGGAAGATTAGTGTTAATTCCAAATTTAGTCTGCTGACATGGACCAATCGTTTGAAGACACGTGTCTACCTACGTGGCGTATACAAATACTTTAGACGAGCAACTCAGGAGCCCCGAAGAACTTAAGCGTACCGAGCAACTCAAGTGTGCCGAGCAACTTAGCATGCAGAGCATCCAAATCAAGATAATCAAAAGATAGCTACGCATTAAATGCGCATTATTATCATAAAGATGTATATGCCTACTAGATAACAGCGCATTATCCTTTCATATGTATAGCCTCAAGGCTATAAATACATTGTAACCTCCTCATAAGAGAGGGACTTTGGATCTCTTGGTAAACCTATTATCGAGATTCTAAATAAACATTCAGCAATACAAAAATAGTGGATGTAGGCCATTTTCTTCAGGCTGAACCACTTTAAAAATCTTTTGTCTTATTAATTTTTTTATCTGTGATTGATTAATTAGAGATAATCTAATTTTTTACATCAACAGATTGGCGTCGTCTGTGGGAAAATGACTATACTTAACGTTTTTCACCAAAACAATTCATCATCTATCGATGATAATCTGGAATCCAGTAATCGAAACACTGGGGTCCCTCCAAACCCTTCTACTCCACCAAATGTTCAAGATCTGGCAGGAATAATGGCTAATTTGGCCCAAGGGCAAACGGCCATGCAAGAAACCATGCATCAACTTATGAAAATTGTTCAAGGTGGAGTGCCGGCCCAATATGGACAACAAAGTGTTTAGAGAAATACCCATCTGCCATCCTCAAGAACAAGACGAACGCTATTCCTGGAGGTCTTTCAATCCAAGCGTATCGAGTCATATCGTACTGAAAGATCTAGTGATCCTTCGTATCAACCTGGCAGGACTTCGTCAGTATGAGCTACAAATTCTCAACAAAACATCACTCTAACTCCAGAAAGGACCAGTGCTCTGGAAAGATTGAGTAGGGTCTCTCCTTTTGATCGTTTGGGCCATAGGAGGAATATAAGTCCTCCTAGTATTACGTCGAGGAACTCTCAATGACCATCCGACCAAAGGGAAGGCTCTGCCCAATCACGCCTAGAAGCTCGCAATGAAAGATCCCAAGAGGAAAACTCAACGCGATCAGTCGCCCGAACAAATAGGCCCGAGGTGGGAAACGAAGCATGGAAAGGCTCTATTCAAAGGTTGGAGGACAGATTAGGGGAAATGGCTAAGACCAAGAATCCTCTATAAAGAACTTTTGTCCAAGGAACACCATTTGTACAGGCAATTGTGGATTTTCCCACACCATCAAAGTTCAAAGATCCTATGGTGAAACCTAAATACGATGGAAAAATTGACCATGTCCTTCATATGGAACAATACCAAGATACTGTCGATATCTATGTGGTTCCAGATGAGATGAGATGTAGGGAATTTTTAGGAACTCTCACCAGGTCAGCCCAGATATGGTACATCAACCTTCCTCGGGGGAAGATTGTGACTTTATTTCAACTGGCAGAGCTTATAGGGAATTTCTATTTTGGAGAGAAACCAGTTAAATGAGTAGCACACTTGCTGAGTGTTAGACAGAAGCCAGAAGAAAGTACTAGGGACTACATTACTCGTTTCAATAACGAGAAGCTTGAGGTAATTAATTACGAGGAGAAAACAACAATTACTGCTCTCATGAGTGGATTATTGCCAGATAAGTTGTACTACACTTTGGCCAAAGGTCTGCCTAGGACCATGGAAGAACTGATTACAAAGGTAGCTAAAATCATGAACGCTGAGGAGGCCATGGGTGGGAAGAAGAATATAGACACTAAGGAGACGAAGGTTGAAGCTGGTAAAACCGATAAGAAGGATTAAAAGAATAATGGTGGCAACAGGCCGTCAAAAGGAAAGTAAGCACTAGAGCGGATGAGGAAATTTGGAAATTATACTCCCTTGAAAGTAGATACAAATCACATTCTGGAGGAGACCAAGAACAGCGAAGAGTTAGCCTGGCCAGGGAAAATAAAGGCAGATCCTGACAAAAGGGATAAGTCCAAATATTACAAATTCCACAAAGACCATGGTCATACGACCAAGCATGCATAGCTCTCCAGAATAAAATTGAAGCACTCATCAGGCAAGGAAAATTTGTTTAGTATGTTGATCGCCAAAATAATGGAAAGACCAACAACCGAGGAAGGAAAAGATCTAAATCTCCTCGTTGAGCAAAAGAAGACAAGAAGAGAGATCACGAAGATGATCCAGAAGATGATCCCGACTTCTCTAAAAGACCAAGACAACCAGAGCGTGAGGTATTTTTAATCCATTTTGGATCATTTGAATGTAATGTTATTACAAGTGGAGATACAATAGGTGGAGATCTTACTGCGGAGAGGAAAGCTTACCTCAATGAGGCTCAAACTTACTCGTACATACAGCGAATAAATTTGGCTGAAGATGATCACCCGAGGAAGGTGAATAAGGAAAAATTAGTCATCGGATTCTCTAGGAACGACTTGGCAGGTGTACTATATCCTCATGATGACCCATTGGTGATCAATATGAGAATGAAGGAAGTGGTGATTTCACGGGTGATGGTGGACAATGGTAGCTCTGCAGACATCATGTTCGACACATGCTTCGAAAGTTTGAATTTGAAGTTAGCCCAATTAGAGCCCTATCATAGGCCCCTCCTCGATTTTAGTAGCGAAAAGGTTTTTCCACTTGGGACGATCAAGTTGGATATGCTTATCGGTACATGGCCTGCTTGTCGAACAGAAAGAGTACGCTTTTTCGTAATGGATAAAAATATCCAATCAGCTTACAATATCATTATGGGAAGGGTAGCTTTGAAGAAGTTCGAAGGAGTACCATCTATTGTGCATCAATGTTTAAAATTCTCAACCAACTTTGGAGTGGGAGTGGTGAAAGGCGATCAGAAAGTAGCTCGAGAATGCTTCTATTCATCTATCGAACAGGATGAACGCGAAGAATCCAGGAAAAAGACTACTACTTATGAAGTGGATGAAATAGAAGATGCAAAGATTGAAACATTAGACCCTAGAGAGGAGTCTCAGCTCATGAAGGGCCAGGTCATGGAAGCTACCAAAAGTATCATTCTGGACGACGAGCACCCAGAACGAACAACCCAAATTGGTGCATCATTGGATGTATCAAAAAAATAAGAACTGATATCATTTTTAAGATGCAGAAAATAGACTTTCGCATGGAGTAATGAAGACATACCAGGGATAGACCCGAATTTCCTGTGTCACGAGCTCAACGTGAACAAGGTAATGAAGCCAGTGAAGCAGCGAAGAAGAGTGTTCAGCCCTGAAAAGAACCAAGCTATACAGGAAGAAGTAGAGAAACTACAAAAAGCCTTTTTTATTGAGGACGTCAAATATCATGACTGGCTAGCAAATATGGTGATGGTGAAAAAGAAAAACAATAAGTGGAGGATGTGTGTGGACTTCAGTGCTCTTAATAAAACCTGTCCAAAGGATCATTTTCCTTTGCCTCGAATTGATCAACTGGTTGATGCTACCTCGGGGCATGAATTGTTAAGTTTAATGGATGCCTACTCTGGTTACAACCAGATTAAAATGAAGCCTGAGGATAGGGAAAGTACCTCTTTTATCACCCTAAGGGGAACTTATTGCTATAATGTTGTGCCTTTCGGACTTAAGAATGCAGGTGCAACATATTAGCGGCTGATGAATAAGGTGTTCGCTGAGCAAATCAGTCATAACATGGAGGTTTATGTCGATAATATGCTGACGAAGAGCAAGAAAGCTATTGATCATCTAGTTGACCTAGGTTAGACATTTGATCAACTAGAAAAATATCAAATGAAGTTGAATCCCACCAAATGCATATTTGGAGTATGAGAAGGCATGTTTCTCGGATATATTGTTAACTGATTAGGCATAAATTCTTCCCAATATATCCTTTAATTTAGTTACTTTTAGCATCTCAAACAACGTAATCGAGTTGACTTTATCTCATAATCTTGCTACTGACTTATCCTAACGAGTACACTGAGTTTCTGGTATTTCTTATTGCTTTTACAGGTATTTGATGTCAAGAAACGAAAGAAAGAAACCAGAAGAATAAAGAAAGAAAAGAAGGAATCTCAAAAGGGCAAAAGCATAAATTCTATATGTAATTCGGATGATGTACCTAAAGAGAAGTTGAAGATATCACACTCATGAGCACATAGGAAGAAACGTCACCTCAATCGGAATCTCAGAACAAAAAATATGAGCAGTCAAAGTTGAGAAAGAAAGTCAAACACCCCGGACCGGTCCGCTGTGCAAAACTCCAGAAGACCCAGGATCAAAAGAAAACTGAAGAAGGGTGAAAAATAAAACAACCGATCCGCCCGAGACCGGTCCGCTAGAAAATAAAACGAACCGATTCGAATGGGAGGCAGACCGGTCCGCCTAAGGCCCGGACCGATCCGGCCATCGAGATTCTCAAATCTTATCTTCTCCTAAAAAGAGTCCTAGTGCAACTCAAACTCTTGAATTGTTGTAGGGTATTAAGACCCGTTTTATTATCATTATTTGCACGGAGAATTTTAGTTAATTTTCCATTCTTTTTCAGAAACCCTAGTTTAGATACAATTTTACAGTTTTAATTTCAGTAGTTGAAGATTATTCAAAAGTTCTTTGATTACCAGTTTTATTAATTGTTGTTGTTACTGCTTTGGTAATGTTAGTGAGTTATTTCTTCCTTTAAACTCTATTCTACATCAATTCACAAGTTTTCCTTAGATTAATCATGGTTTTCTACAAATCAAACACTGTTTTCATTACTTTCAGCATGCTAGGCTAGATTTTCTAAGGTCGGGATACATGAACCCAGCCTGATGTGTTAGTTGCATGTGTATAAAATTAATCCTCTGAATTTAGTGATTGATTAGGACCGTATCGCGTAGGAACACAACAATTGTAGATCTGTATATCTCGTTGGCCTCTGGGTAACCGGGATGATTTAGAATGCAATTTGAGTGTCACTATCGCGATACCGATTTACTCATCCTCAGATTAAGTATGACGCGGGCTTGAACCTCGTATACATAATGCTTGGGAGTAATAAATTATGGGTCAAATTAATCAGTTAAATTCACGATTAGTATTATAACTGCAATACACTAGGGTTGGGGGATTGTATTCCCGTCCTGTTTTTATCATACATAGTTTAAAGTTTTAAATCAGTTTTCATTAGGAGTTTAGATAATTTAGTATAATTTCATCTTTTCATAATTTCATAATTGCATTTAGTTGTAGTCATCCCAAAACCAAATCATTTTCTCTTTTTCTTTTTAGAGTCAAAGTTAGGATTCCTTCGTCTTTTCCCGTCGTCACAACTTTATTGTCTTAGTTCCCTGAGGATCGATACCCGACTTATCGGATTATTACTTGAGCGACAGGCTTGCACTTGAGACTAGAGTGAACGCATTTCTCAGACATATTCTTAGTCGCGTCATTAACCAATGAGGTATCGAGGTGAACCCTGAAAAGATCAAAGATCTATTAGAGATGTGATCTCCAACTACGAAGAAGGAAGTGCAAAGTCTCACAGGGCGAGTCGCAGCACTCAACAGATTTGTGTCACGAGCAACAGACAGATGCCTCCCATTCTTCAAAACACTCCGAAAAACTTTTGAGTGGAATGAGAAATGCGAGGAGGCCTTTCAAGAATTGAAGAAATATCTGGGGACACCTCCATTGTTATCTTGACTAGTGATGGGAGAAAGATTATACTTGTATCTGGCAGTTTCAGAGAATGCAGTTATTTTGGCATTGATAAGAGTGGAGGACGGAGTCCAAAAACTGATCTATTACACTAGAAAGGCTTTCCGAGGAGCAGAGATCAGATATCCAAGGTTGGAAAAGTTGGCACTGGCACTAATTGAAGCAAGAAGAAGGATGAGGCCATACTTCCAAGCCCATACTATAGTGGTGTACATTGATATGCCATTGAGACAGGATCTGCATAAACTAGAGAAATCAGGAAGATTGATGTATAGGGCAGTACAACTTAGTGAATATGATATAGTTTATGAGCCTAGATCATCACTTAAGGGGCAGGCAACATCAGATTATATCGCAGAGTTTACTCAATCTGATACCTCCAAAGAATAGGAGTTTAATACAAACCAACTCGTGGATGTTACGGGATCATCAAATTTAACCCCCGACCAACCTCCATCCATGGACGATCAAGAGAAGATAATCATGGAGCAGCTAGAAGTGTTGGGGGAAGACAAAAGGAAGCATCAGATATTCCACCGAGGAGCTCTGTTTGACCAAGAGTTTGATAATGAAGTACCTTCATGGAATCTGTATGTGGATGGCTCTTCGTGCACTACAGGTAGTGGAGCAGGAATTATTTTAAATAGTCCGGATGATATTGATATGGAGTATGCTCTACGCTTTCAATTTAACGCTTCTAATAATGAGGCTGAATATGAAGCTATGATCGTGGGTCTAAGTCTGGCCAAAACCATGAAGGCAGAGCAGGTCGTTGTATTCAGTGAGTCGTAAATCAAATTCTGGGGGTGTATGAAGAAAAGGGAGAATTAATGGTCAAGTATTATATAAAAGAAATGGAGGTTGTATCGAGTTTTACTGCAGTTCAGTTGATTAGAGTACCGAGATTAGAGAATGCAAGAGCAGACTCCCTAGCCCAGTTAGCATCAGCCACACGTACCGAGCTACGAAGAACAATCCCATTAGAAATCCTGGCTGGTCGGAGCATAGATGAAGATTTGATGATAAATTTCATTTCCCTTGACTTGGGACCTTCCAGTATAAATCCCATCAGGGCCTATATCGAAGAAGGGATTCTACCACCTAATAAACTCGCATCTAAGAAACTAAAGTTTAAAGTTGCTTTTTATGTATTAACCAGTGGTATTTTGTACAGAAGAGGAGTTATAGCAGGATTATAGAGATGTGTCCATCCCTCTGAAGTTAAAGACTTGATTGAAAAGGTTCACGAAGGATCCTGCGGAGCCCATGTAGCAGGTCAGACGCTTTTGCAAAGGATCACAACACAGGGGTATTATTGGCCAACGATGAGAGCTGGTTGCGGAGCTTATGCTAAGAAGTGTGATAAGTGCCAACGTTTCTCTTCCATCAGAAGAACTACCCAAACATTGGTAACACCCATAATGTCCCCTTGGCCATTTTCCATATGGGGGATAGACTTGGTCGGACCACTTTCAATGACCAGGCGAAGATTCAAATACCTCGTAGTTGTTGTGGATTATTTTACTAAATGAATGGAAGTTGAGCCTCTTATTGATTTGACATATGAAAAGGTCTATCAGTTTATTTGAAAGAATATGATTTGCAGATATGGTCTTCCCCACGCATTCATCACTGACCATGGAACCCAATTTGACAACGAGGAATTTGCTGCATATTGTAATCAATCTAACGTATTGAAGATCCACTCTGGGCCAGACTATCCCCAGAGCAATGGTCAAACTGAAGTGATGAACATAACCCTATTTAATGGTTTGAAAAAATGACTAGATCATGCAAAGGTAAATTGGATCAATGAGCTACACTTGGTGTTGTGGGCTTATCGCATTACACCACGAACAGCAACTGGAGAGTCCCCATACATGTTGACATTTGGGAGTGAGGTTGTCATACCTACTGAATTGGGACTATCCACACATAGCGTGCTTAACTTCAACTCCCCTATAAGTGACTTAATGAGAAGATTATACCTAAATATACTCGAAGAAGTTTGGGAAGAAGCAGCAATCAGGAATGCAGCATATCAACAGTGAATAGCTTTGTTTTACAACAAAAGAGTGAAGAAGTGTGACTTGAAAGAAGAGGATTATGTGCTGAAGAAAGTATTCCAAAAGCATAAAAAAATGGAAGCCAACTGGCATGGACCTTAGAGAGTAACTGAAGTTGTTCGTCTAGTGACATACATAATTGAAACTTTGGAGGGAGAAGAATTCAAGAATGCATGGAATGCAGCACACTTGTGCAAGTACTATCAGTAATGGAAATTCCTATGTAACGCAGTTTCTTCAATATGAATAAAGTGATATTTCACCCATATTTCCTTCTTTGTTAAATTTTTTTTGGAATATTAGTGCTACACACTACACGAACCCAAATTCAGAGTACCACATCACCAACTCCGGTTGGTCGGCAATTCAATACCACCAACTTCAGTTGGTGGGGAACTCAATACCACCAACTCCGATTATTCGGCAACTCAATTACCACCAACTCAGTTTGGTCGAGAACTAAATACCCCCAACTCCAGTTGGTCTACCACCAACTTCAGTTGGTCGGAAATTCAATTACCACCAACTCTGAGTTGTCAGAAATTCAATACCACCAACTCCGGTTGGTCAGAAATTCAATACCACCAACTCCGGTTGGTCGGTAACTCATTACCACTAACTCCGATTGGTCGATAAATCAATAACCACCAACTCTGGTTGGTTGGTACCAAACTAGGCAAGAAGCTGGACGACCTCCCGGGGCATCCACTGTCTAGGCAACAAGGTAATCCATACGATATTACTAGAACTAAGCAGGAACATGGGATGAAAATCATTCCATTGCTTAGGCTCACAGAGTGACAAGTCACTATAATCAAACAACAAATGGGATAAATATAGTGTGTGTATATATATATATATATATATTCACCAACCAACAAAGAAGGACAGTCTACAAGTTTTTTCAAAGAAAATGAAATAGCAAAAGACTAAAAATTTCTTCATTAAAACCAAGTAGATTACATATGATATGAAGTTTGATTCATTACATAAAAATATCCTATTCTATGGGTTTTTTCCCCTCTGATTTCGAAACAGGTTCTACCCCAGCTGGAGGATCATCTAATGCATAAAGGGAATTTATAAAGTTTAGATTTTTCAGCATTCTGACATTCATTATGGATGGTCGATCAAGCAAATGTTCTGGACGAGTTATCTCAAAATTTGAATGAAAACTGTAATCACCGAGATACTTCGATATCAAAATTCGAGGAATAGCATGAGCTGGAATCCAATTAAGGTCAAGTTTGAAGGGAGGTACAGGCTAATTAAGAACTCTCGATTCGTAATAATCCAACTGGAAATGACCTTGCTCCAACTTCAAGACACATAAGGCATTCAACCTCCCCTACTTGTATCCTTCATTGTTCGACTACTACAAACGAGCATCAAGGTGATACAGAGCTTCATTATACCCAGCCATCCAAAATTCCCTGGGTTACTTATGAAATTGATATGTCAAACTCTCAAGTTGCTCGTGGAGTTTCTTCACCAGAATTTCTTTAATTTCCAGAGCAAAACTCTAGGTGGAGAGTTGGTCGGTGCATTTCAGAATCTTCTTAGACATTTCTGCCAAGGCTTGGTTATTCTCCATCAACTGAATGGCCTGATTATCTAAAGTCGACTAAGTTCTCGCTTATTTAATGGTGACCCGACCAACCCTTGCTCGTCCATGAGAAGAAGATCTTGCTCTACCACGAGTATATGTGGAGGGTCCATCTCGTTTCAAAGTTTTTAACTCATCTCGTAAGTTAGCATTTTCTACCTCCAAGAAGGAAAAACCTTCCTCATTAATAGGGACCAAGGCTCCCGAGGAAGAGGCAGCAGATTTGAGTTGTTTTATTTCCTCCTGCAAGGCCATGTTCTCCTGCTCCAACAACTTGGCGATATGTCTATGCTCTTTAATTTCAAGCTTCAGAGCACTCTCCTTTTTATCATAAGCAGAAATGAACTTGTCATATCCCTTGTCAGCACTCAATGGTTGGTACTTTTTCTCATAACTTTGATGTAAAAGTGATGTAGGTTCTTTGTACTGCTGTTGAAGCTCCTCGATCGTTCCTTGAAGATCTTCAATCATCTCGTGATAGGCCACATTATTTGCTACATCACGATCAAGTAAGCACTTCAAGTATTGGTAAGCTTCAACTTCTCGGTCAGAAGCACCTTATCCGAGGATGTCAGTTATCTGGGCCTCATTAAGGTCTGCATGACCATCTTTGAAATAGTCATTGCATTTCTTCATCAACTCTGTATCATGAGCTGATAAGAGCTTCATCCTGGCCATAAACTAAAAAAGAGAAGAATAAAAAAATCAACATCAACAATAATGCGAATAGGGCAAGTAAAAGAGAAATTCAAGACAAACAACAGGAGTTCAAATTTTATTCATCATGATAAAGGAAAACATTGTTCAAGGATTACATTCAAGAAAATAGCAAAAAAAAAATCTGAATAACTTTACACCTTCTCCTTATTTCCTATGACTTCTTCGGACGGTTTGGATGAAGGGGTTGGTTGCTCAGAGAGCAATGGCAGTTGCTCAGTAGGTGTGTTAGCTGGTCGAACTTGCTCGGAAGGTTAAACAACAGGGACCTACTCTCCTATCATCATATAAGACTCATCTGAAGCTTCTTCTTCTTCTCTAGGAGAGGGAGGAGGGCAATGAGTGTGCTACTAAAACAACTGAGAATTCTCAGCAACCTTTAACTCCTTTAAGGCTGCTACCCACCCATCCCTAAAATATTTGACACTGGCATACTCCATTTGAGAAGACATGACAGCTAGGATCTTATTCCAACCCTTGTCCCAACTAGCACTGAAGGATTTTTTAACTGCATCTTTCCTTTTTACCCTCTCCGAGGAGGTCCTTTTCCTGAGGAGCTCTTCGGCAGACTTTAACTTTTCTTCCACCCCTGTTTTATGCTGCTCAACATCTTGAATCCTAGCAACATTTTCCTCAGAAGACTTAAGTTTGATCGCAAGCTCCTCTTTATCTTGTTCAGCTTCTTTTAATTTCTTCTCCAACTCTTTAGAGGCAGCCACAACTTGATCTCTGTTTAGTTCAACAGACTTGAATTGCTTCTCTCAAGCATCTTTATCTTCCTCGTACTTCTGACGGGATTCCTTCAAAGACTGGGTTAGTCCAGAAAAAGCCTCTTCTACCCCACCCGAGGAGCTGGAAGCCTTAATGGATTCATCTTTCTTCAAAATACTGTTGAAGCCAGTCACGAGCTGAAAAAAGGAAGAATTTTGAGTCAATATATCAATATAGTACTAAGAAAATAAAGCAGTTAGACTAAAGATACTTACTAAAGTAATGTGTTGAGCAGCTAATGTAGTAAGTCTTTCACGAGAAAAGGTGTCTTCAACACCTTGGGATTCTGGAATAGTCCAGGATTTTATCAAGCCCATAGCAGATCTCGGAGCAATAAGAACTCGAACATGACCTTCAACATTTGAAGGTTGAGAAATAGGTTCAATAGGTCACTCAGAAGAACTTCTTTTTAACCTCCTCAGAGGAGCAGGAACACTCTCAATTAAAGATGTCGTCTCTGTTGGGGAGATAACAACAGTTTCACTTGAAGGTGGGATGACAACAGTCTTACTCGAAGGCACAGGAGGCTTCTTAACAATTTCTTTGGCAGCAACGGAAGGAGGTACATCTGTAATATTTGTCCCTTCATCTGGGACATCTTGTTTATTCTTCTTTGCCTCATCGATGGCAAAGGTAGACTTGTCAAAAAAGGCAGGATCTTTCCTCTTCTTCATTAAATCCGTATTGGGAATACTCAAGTCAGAAGAAGAACCTTCCACACTGGTCTCAGAGGTCGGTACCTGATCAAGATCAACCACCACGGGATGAGGACGAGCAATGCAAGATGAGGTGTAGCTTTTGTATTGCAACAAATAAGAAGCAGATCTAATGTGCTCCCTAGCAACAGATTGATGCAAGCCCCAGATAAGTTTTAAATGCTTTATATTAACCTCGGTTTCTTTTGGAGTTTTTCTTTTACTGTCAACTGTAACAAACAAAATCAAATGTCAGTGGTGCATTTCATCGAATACAAAGAAAACAAGATTTCAAAAATAAAAACAACCTATCCCATTGCCATAAAGCGGACACCTGGGACCTTGGCACATGTCATCGCCACTTAATGGAGGGTGTTGCCAATTTTTCATCACAACCCCATGATCAAAATAATCCCTATTGGCATCGGGAAGATTGATAACTAACGCTCAATTTGAAAACCTAGTTTTTAAATAGAAAGTATTGTCGCTAGTGACACATCTATAGCAATACATAATTTCTGGAATTCCCAAACGAGTTCAATGAAGTTGATTCAACATATGTACTCCATTAACTACCCTCCATGTATTTGGAGGTACTCTTGCAGGTACAATATCGAAATATTGGCAAAACTCCAAACACAGGGGATTTGACGGGAAACAAAAACCACACTCAGCTAAAAAAAGACTTGGGAACCAGTGTCCCTCCGCCAAAGAAAGTAAATCACAAGGATAAGAAAGTTCTTCCAAAATAACCCACGAAGGGTTTGAAAACACATACCGAAATTTGTCTAACGATTCAACAAGATAAACCATGGTGAATAAAGAAAATAAAGAAGAAGGAAGAAAAGCTTACAAATGAAATAGAGATCAGTTGTCAATAAACGATGAAAGAACGAAGGCACAAGATAGAGAGAAGATGAAGAGTTCAGAGATACATATATGAAAAGTGAAAAAATGATAGGATTTTCGTCGCACTTAAATACTTTACCTCGGGAATAGAGAAAAATAATGATTACAAGGAAATACGTTTGCGTTTTCGGCGGTTAAAAGAAGAAAAAGGCACAAATATTGAGGTGATCATGAAAATTCAAAATATTTATGAATCTTGATATTGTGCGCTCAAAAAAGGAACTATATACATTGAAAATTTTCCTAAAATCCATGAAGATCAATAATCCAAGCAGTTTTCAAGCAAAATGTTCCACACTATCATTCAACCTCAATTGTGAAACATTGGGGGCTTTTATTAATACCAAATTTAGTCTGCTGACATGGACCAATCGCTTGAAGACACATGTATACCTACGTGGAAAATACAAATACTTTAGACGAGCAACTCACGCACCCCGAGCAACTTAATCATACCGAGGAACTCAAGAGTACTGAGCAACTTAGAGTGCTGAGCATCCAAATCAAGAGAATCAAAAGGCAGCTACGCATTAAATGCGCATTATTATCATACACATGTATATCTCTACTAGATAACAGCACATTATCCTTTCATATGTACAGCCTCAAGGGTATAAATACATTGTAACCTCCTCATAAGAGAGGGACTTTGGATCTCTTGGTAAACCTATTATCGACATTCCAAATAAACATTCAGCAATACAAAAACAGTGGACGTAGGCATTTTCTTCAGGATGAACCACTTTAAAAATCCTTTATCTTATTAATTTATCTATATGTGATTGATTAATTAGAGATAATATAATTATTTACATCAACAATTAGCATCTCCAAAAAACGCTTTATCTTAGGATATGTAAAAAGTCAAAACAGGAGGAAAGGTTACATGAGTTTTTAAATGTTTTTTTATAAGATATATACCTGTTTAAACTCATGGATGGTATCATATTATGACCATGTACATACAAAATTCTCAAGATAAAGAAAGAATAAGATACACCTTAATTTATGATACCTTTCTACTGCAAATCATAAGGTACAAATAAGTTTGTAAATAAATATATTAACATAGCCATAAAATAGCTAAAGGGTTGTATCAATCAAGAACTTTTCCTTGTGGAAATTTTTTTATCAAAATACTTATCCTTTCTTCTCGCTCCCTCCCTTTCTCTTAAAGATTTTATGTCTTCCATATATTCATGATGCATCCAGTGCTTTTTCATATTTGCACATAAATTATAAGTATGATATTCACTCTAAATATAAGGCCTATTTAAGTTCATAATTTGAAGGATTATTTTAGCAATGAATAATATGCTGAAGGTTTTATCATTACCCGATAGCTATTTATCAATAACTAAGAAGTACGCACATAACCCAAAAGAATATTTTTTTCCTCACTCTTTAGGTGGTCTTGCATCGAGTGTATACCCTATACAGTATAGGTATACAATATAGATATTGATCAATACCTTTAGAGTATAGGTATAAGTATTGATTTGTTTTAAACAGCCCTTATTTTTGGTTGCCTATAGGGCAAACACCTTTTCTTTTTGCTTAGTTACATCATGTAAATATGTGGGATTTTTGCGTATATTTCTTATTAATCTAATAAAAAAAGAAAGGGGACAACCAGAGACCTATACACACCTCGCTTCGGTGTTGTGGATGTTGTTAATTATCTTTTTCGGGTATTTTCCACGACCATGTGTAAACTTCATTGACTTGTACAACCTCGGCAGTTGAGAAGTACAGTACCCACTTTATCTAATAAATAATTCATCAACATACCAATCATTCTAAAACATTTACCGCATGTACTAAAAATCATCCAAACTAAAAACTTTCTCACGCTAAAATTGGAAATTTGTCAAAATGAATATATAAACTTTATCGGCTGAGTATAATCCCCAAAAGGTAATCAATGCTGCATCTGAGAAGATTTCAAGAGTCGCAACACTGTCAAGCAGAGAAATTTAATAGGGAGAAATATTTACACAGGTGCACACATGCGTATAAAATTTTTAATATATATGTATAAAAACTAGCGTTGTGTTATATATATGTGTATCACTCCCTCATTCTTTCTTTCTTTTGTTTGATGCAGGGTTATATTCAAGGTGTTATATATATGTGTATCACTCCCTCATTCTTTCTTTCTTTTGTTTGATGCAGGGTCATATTTAAGGAAGTTATCTTTCCATTTATGTCACTGTATATTTTTACTTCAATATATATATATATATATATATATATACAGTCATGCTCTTATGCGGAGCAGTTCGCATTTTTAGAATGCGGACCGAACATATGTCACCTGGTGGTGAGCACCGAAAAGAGAGAGAGTGCGCCTATAATTTAGCCACAAATTTCTAGGCTCACCACTAAGCGACATGTGTCAGGTCTGCACTCTTAAAATGTAGACTATTCCGCATACGAGCATTATATATATATATATATATATATTTGAAAAAACCTAGTTAGTTAAAAAATAGAGTTAATACATCATGTCGTATGTTTAATTTCTTATGAAAGACAATTAAAAAATTCAGCATCACAGTCCTTCCACTTCTCAATGTGCCACACCAGTAAATCATTAGTTTTTTGTGCTTTGGGACATGGGTAGGGAGAATGATAAAAATTACAATTTTAACATACCCCTTTAGGTAACCCATAAGAATAATATAAATATATATACCATCGAATGTGAAGACAGATTGAACTCAACAATATTTAAAATTTTGAAGTGAAAACGTAAAATAAAAAAGTGGTTGACGGACAAGCCACGAAATAAAGGGGACTTGGTGGAGAGGTATGGAGGAATGATGGAGAAAGAGGGAGAGGTAAGGAAGTTTGAAAAAGGTTACATGCAATGGTGGGTTTTCATAAGTTACGAATATTGTGAAGGATGCTCAACACGTGTAATTATTTTATTTTCAAAATTACAAAATTTGAAGATTTAAGGATGGAACTTTGGAGGCGTGGGAGAGAACCACTTAGATAGCTATATATAATAAGATATCCTTTGATGGTTTAGACTATATTAGTGCGTGAATGGTTTATTCTAATTTCTATTTATTGTTATCAGTTAAATTAAAAGAAAAAATTTGGCACCAGCTTAATTAACTAATAAATGATTAGTAATTAATGGTTTTCGAAAGTGATGCTAAGAATGAACCAAACGGGAATCTTGTTTAATTTAATAAAGGACTGATCACCCGATATTTAATTGGGTAGGGTGTCATATCCGTCAGATTTTCAGGGTAGCTCAGATATAGTTCCAGTCGTCCCATGGAAGAAGGACATTATAAACCATCTTCGCCTGGTAGAGTGAAGTAAGACCTAGAAACATATATTGGCTACTTTTAAGCTAGTAGGAGAAGCACAGTAGTGGTGGTAGTTGATTACCATGGTAGAGGAAAGAGATGTTATGACAATAGCAGAGTTCTAGGTACAGTTTGACCGTAAGTATTTTCCGTCCATTCGGACTGAGATGCATCAGAATTTTCTAAATGTTACTCAGGTAGATAGATCAGTGGCTCAATATGAGGAGGATTTTACCCATCTGACCAAATTTGGGCCCGACGAGGTGAACACGGAGGAGAAAAAGTTTATGAAATTTATGAATGGACTCACTTGAAGGATCAGGAACACTTGCTTGGTAACCTGACATTGAGAACCTACTCTGAGGTCATCAATGCCACCATCGCTTCCATATGATGGGAATCAAGAGAGTAGGAGATACCAGTTAGCCCATAATGAAACATGAATGGTGTCGGTGGAACACCGTAGAAGCATGAGTATAGACAGGAGGAGTAGGATTCCCGAGAGGGGACTCGACAAAGAGGTTTAGATCGGGAGGTTTTCACCCATAGAGTAGTGGGTAAGCAAAGATCAACATGGACCTCAGCATCAGCACCACCAGTACAACAGGTTCCCGAGGGCCTCTAAGGCCAAAGGAACAACAGGGGAGGCCCAAAAGGCTAAGGAAATTAAGGCCAATGATTGGGGAAACCTATACAGGGCCACCAGGGCTAGAGAGAGGGGGACTTCACTGACAAATTTTTTTCTTTTGGTGAGGTGGACCATAGGAAAAGATACTCCCTACATCCAGGCAGAGGTCCTCAATAGGGGTCCAACAAGGGTAGTAGGTCCAGTTACCATCGATAGCACCATCTCTACTAGCCCCACAGCCTTAGGGTAGTTATAGTACGAATGTGTCAATAACATTCGGGATGAAATCATGCCTCAAGCCCAGAAGTTGTCCCCCAATGTTAAGGGTACGTTCTCTATTGGCAAGCATATGGGTAGGGTGTTATTTGGTATGAAGGCATCAAAGTATTTTATAACCATAAGTTTTTCACATATATGTGGTCTATTGGAGACAACCGATAATATTATTACGTGTGCAGATTTACCGTTGGGAAATGGAGCCCCTATACACTTCATTTATAGGGCAATAGATATAGACGTCAGGAGTTTATGTCTAGAGGATAATCTTCTCATTTTAGATATGGAGAGGTAGAATGTTATTTTGGGTATGTATTGGTTGGCAAGGTATCGAGAAATGGTGGTTGCCTATGGTAGGATCGTTATATTCTTTATCCTAAGAGAGGAGATGTTACTGATAGTGATGCCTCTTCGAGAGGGAGGGTCGACCATGCATATTTATTATATTGAGGAAGAGAACTCACATGAGGAAGTTATTACCTTAGATTTGATCACAGTAGTGAGGGAGTTCATGGATGTATTAAAGGAGATACCCTAAGACCGCACAGTAGGGATATAGAGTTTGTTATCGACTTGGCGCCCGAGACTAGGCCAATTGCACAAGCACCATATCGCATGGACCCCTTAGAGATGTGGGAGTTCAGGAATTAGATTGAGTAACTATTGGGACAGGGCTTTATCAGGCGAAGTACATTACCATGGGGTGCAATAGTTTTTTTTATGAAAAAGAGAGATGGGTCGCTTCGTTTGTGCATGGACTACCGGGAGCTGAAAAAAGTCACGATATAAAATAAGTATTTATTGCCTTGAATTGATAACCTATTAGATCACCTGAGAGGATTAGCGTACTTCTCTAACATATACCTGAGATCAGGGTATCTTCAGTTATGCATCAGGGAGGAGTACATTCCTAAGACTGCATTCCTGACGCGGAATGGATTGTATGAGTTCAGGGTGATGACATTTAGGATTACTAATTCTCCAACAGTGTTCATGGATCTCATAAATAGGGTGTGGGTGTTTAGGCATTTTCTTGACAAATTTCTAATGATATTCATAGACGATATTCTGGTGTTTTCACTGATAGAGGGCGAGCACGCAGAGCATCGGCATATGGTTTTACAAACATTATAGAACCATCAGTTATATGCCAAGTACGAGAAGTGAAGATTCTAGTTGAGGAAGGTAAAGTGTTTGGGCCATGTGGTATCAGACAGAGGAAGTTTCGTGCGGTGCGGGAGTGGGGATAGCCTATGACGCCAAAGGAGGTTCAGATATTTTTGGTGTTGGTCGGGTATTATCGCCCCTTGATAAAGGGTTTCTCGAAGATTGCGGGTTTGTTGACTAAACTTACTCGCAAGAGGGTACCGTTCGTTTGGCATGTGTATTATTTATTAGCTTTTGATGAGGTAAAGGAAAAATGGACTTTTGCACTCATGCTCGTTGTGACCATCCCGATGTTGGGGGGTCAGGTTCTTCGAAGGTGGATCCCTCCTTCCTTCCCCCTTATTTTTCCAGGTATGGATGGGATTGTATCCTTTATCGGTGCGCTCGGTCGTCATCGATGTGGGGTGATATGTAGAGATAGAGTCTCCAGCCTATTTTGCATAAAACAAAAAAAGTAAATATTGTCTCATTGAGAGAATGACATCAAGGACAATACTGACGATTGTGAAACAAAGTATTTGAAAATTCCAGGGACTAAGTTACGAAATGGGAAGGTGTTAGGCACCCATCTCGCCCTTTCGGTCTCTCATGGGCATGTGTTAAACTTTTCCTCTAAAACTCTGAAATGTATGTTCTTATGTGCATAATATAAATGGAGGATGGAATCGCTTGACTCACATCTGGATTAAGGCAAAGTAAGGTCATACTGAGGTGTGTTACCAAAATAATAAGAAAAAAATATGATGTAAGTGTTAGTCGATTCACAAGTCGTTATTGAAGAAGGATTGCGTATATCGAACAAGACACAAGCAAACAAGTATATAAAATTTACATATCATGAATATATGATAAGAATAACATAACAAATATATGAGGGAGGACTTGAGTCAAGGGATTAACCCCACACGCCTACGTAGACCGAAGGGCATCAAAGTCCACATAGTTCAACAATTATATGACTTGGGGTTTATCCCATAAATTCAACCAAGGATTTTATTTATGTGTGTGTGTAAAAAAAAGTGTTTTAGTGTGATGGGAAATACCCTTTTGGAATTTACGAGTGAACCCTCTTTTTCTTGCTTTTTGGTTTTTCTATGAAAATAAAGTATGTGAGAATACTAATAATCAAAAATTTAGAATTAAGATGTGTGATGTAATAAAATACTAAAGCGAAAATGAAGTAACTAATGAAAAATTAAGGGAATTAAAAGACAAAGACGAAGAAATGGACCTCCTTATGAAGACTTCAAGTAGATATTTCTTGTAGATGTGTTGATCTTAAGATGAAGTGATGGTGGTTTGAGGATGTGGGTGGGTATTTACTCAAAACAGTATGAAAATGATGGAAGGAATGTGCGAGATGAGATTTTTATGGAAGAACAACTTTGAATTCGAGGGAATTCTCTCTGAAATGCTAAAAGGGATGTTTAGAGGTTCTTTTCAAAGTGAGGTCATGGCCTCTGTTTACAAGGCCAAGGGGGTGCCAATTGGCACGGTCCAAGACCTTTATATTGGCATAGAACCCAAGATACACTATCGATAGGCAAGGTCTTAGGGTTGCCAATTGGCAATCTAAGGTAGTTTTTCGGAAAAATGGTCGTAGAGCACGAATCTTAAGTTATAATCGTGCATGGGGCAGACCTTTAGAAATTTTATTAAGAGTCTTTTAAGATTCTATCATACCACCCCTGAGTTCGTGAGTTGACCGAGGTTAAACGGGGTCGAGGATGGTTCCCAGCGAAAAATGGATCATTCACTTGAACTGGGGATGACCAATTCTGAGGGTCGAGGTCAATTTTGAGGACCTGAATCTTGTAGTGATGAATTTCGAGGGTTGAGGTCAATTGTGAGGACCTAAAGTCGTGACGACCAATTCTCAGGGTTAAGGTCAATTTTGAGGACTTTGAATATTAGTCTCCGATTGTGAGAGTCGAGGTTAATTCTAAGGACCCTCAATTATGATCATCAATTTTTAGGGTCGAGGTCAATTATGTGGACCTTGACTTGTGACGACCAATTCTAATGGTTGATGCCAATAGTGAGGACCTTGAGTTATGACAACCAATTTTATGGGTCGGGGTTAATTCTGAAGATCTTGAGTTTTGTTGACTGATTCTAAGGGCCAAGGTCAATTCTAAGGACCTTTAGTTATGACGAAAGATTCTAAGGGCCGAGGTCAATTCTGAGGACATTAAGTTGTAACGGTCGATTCTGAGGGCAGAGGTCAATTCTGAGGAACCCAAGTTGTGACGATCGATTCTGAGGACCGAGGTCAATTCTGAGGACCTTAAGTTATGACGACCGATTCTGAGGTCTGAGGTCTGAGGTCAATTTTGAGGACCTTAAGTTATAATGACCAATTCTGAGGGCCGAGGTAAATTCTAAGGACTTAAAGTTGTAAGGCAAGGAACTTCTCTCCTAGGCAATTTTAAATTATCTTGGGGGTGCGGATGCAACTGTGGTTCTGCTGAAGATTGTGTTGCTTTGGGACTTTATTATGGAAGGATTTATCTTTGATATATTCGGCTGGTGATTATGTTGTCTTGAGACTCCACTAGGGGATGTTTAGGTTTAGGAATAGTAGACTTGGATGAGGACGCATCATTGGTCTTGCTTGTGGAACGTGTTGAGGATATATTTACAAGGTTAATTCGGGTGGGTATTTATGTTGGAGATAAGGGTGTAATATTAATTTGTGTGTGGATTTTGAGAGTTTATAAGGGGTTTGGTGCTCAAACAATGATTTTCTTTTGAAAATTTAGGTTTTATATTTTCTAGTTTTTTGGGGAATTTTTCAGGTAATATCTGGGATTTTTTAGACATTTTCTGCGAAAAGTTTGGAGGGGGTGTTGGTAGGTAGTCTTGGGGGGTGTTGATAGTCAAGGGTGCGGAATCTTCGACTTCTTTAGGAAAGGGAACATACACCTACAGACCAGCATGGTCAGGGGGGCTATCGATCGGAAGGCTCCTTAGCTTTCTTTAAAAATAGGGTGAATCCTCCCCATTTTCACACCTTAAAGTGTTTGAATCTATTTCTTTCTCTCTCTAAAAATTGTTCCTAAGTCCTTCTACTTTAAATACATTAACTTCAAAGTTCAAGTGAGGTGTACAATAAGGCGTGGTTTGTCGTCGTTGACTAGTTGGCCAAGAGTGGCAGCCTATGGTGCCTTTTGCCTTGGACAACAAGAATGTATTTCATTTGTTTTAGCCTGTGTATGACAAGCGTACTCTTCTAGGTCAGCTGGCACAACACTGTTCATATAGGGTGAGGGAACCTAGTGACTATGTAAGTGTAGTGACTTTTTCGTGTTCCATTTCATTTTTTATCTTTCTTCTTTTATGTTAGTGAAGGGTTTTTCTTCTTATTTTGCATACTGACATTTCTACTTCAGTTATCCAGTTTCGGGGGATGATGGAGTTGAGGGGGATTGGGATAATATCCCTCATGCGGTATGTTGGATGGTTTCCTATGGAGGCTTTGGTCATTTAGCGGAGGCTTTGGATGAGACACCATGCTCTATTATGGTTTTATGTGCTCTATGAGAGAGGTGGTGGGACACTACCCACACTTTCCATCTTGGTTGTGGGGAGATAATGGTGACTCCATTGGATGTTCAATAGCTTACCGGGTTTGAATGTGCAGGGTTTCAGGTAGTGGTGGACCGCTCGGTGGGGGTGACACCGAAGGCAGTGCAGGCGGTGTTAGGTGATGTGGGAAGGATCATTTATGGGGATTCGATCTTTATTTCTTCTTTGAATGAGACACTTTTGTAGAGTAGGGTGGATGTGACTGATGGGCTACAGGTGAGGAAGATAGCCCGTTTGTTTAGTTTTCTACTATTGGGTGGTTTTCTAGTGGCGACGAGTGGCGAAGTCGTCCATCTATGGTTCTTGACATTTTTGTGAACAATCTTTGAGGTCTAGAGATGTATGATTGGGGGAGCCGGACCTTGGCATGCTTTTATTTTTCTTTTGATGTTTTCAGTCGGTACTATTGGTAGACTTATACAGGGGCCACGTATCTTCTAGAGGTAATCTTGAATTCTTTTTCTTTTTTATGTATTTCCTTTCCTTTTTCTCTTGTTTCTCTTTGCTAATTCATGTCTTTTATAGAAATGGTTCTATGAAGTGATTGGGTACAATCCAAGGTTGATATCTCTGAAGTACGATAGCTTGGGTGACTTTTGTTAGATGTTTTGATAGCAAAAGTCCAACTGGAGGTCGAATCAACCTTTATCCATGGTGGACATGGGACGGGCTCTGAATGCCATGACGAGTGATTAGGTTATCTTTATATCTTCTCTGAGTCCTTTGGTTTCTTCATTCCTTAAGGATATATTAGTTATCTTGTTTGGTATTGTAGGTGACCTTCTACCCCTGGGAGTGACTCCGCATGATATGTTGGTGATGGGCCTACGTGCACAGATGCGGTGGTTCATCGTGCCTAAGTTCGGGTACATCGGGTACCAAGGGGAGAGGGTAGTGAGGCAAATCATAGAGAATGAGGAGTCGATTCCACCTTCGACATCCCCTATCTACATGAGGTGAGTGAGGCAGATGTCGGATGATGCTCGGATGGAGGCAATGATCGGAGAGCCCTAAATGCTCTATATAGATAGGACGGTGAGCTATGATTACATAGACATCATGACGAGATCGTTGATGCCACCCTGTATTTACAACATGGAAAGCATGCCTCCACCCGTTATAGCCTTGGGAAAGGGGACTAGTGAATCATTGGAATCATCCCACAGTGCAGGTGGTGGCATGTCAGCGACGGCAGAGGAGGCTTCTATTATTTAGGTTACTCCCCTTTCTTACAACTTTCGATTGCGTAGTGGGGAGTCACTAAGCGTGCCACATCTCCCTCACGTGTTAATGTCTAGACAAATTGGTATTATAGATGATGGCCATATCCTTTCTTTCTTGTCTTGTTTTGTTTATTTTTTTTTCTTTTTTATTAACTAATTTTCCTTTTCCTTGTTACTTCTTTGCTTGAAGTATGTTTAGGTACGACCACTTGGTTGAAGGATAACAAGGATTGGATGTCCTCCATGTTGGAGTATATTAAAAGCTTAAATTTTTCATACATCTAGTCACCTACCACTTCTAATGAGGGTTTGAGTTCTGGGAGCGGAGGATCAATTGTTGGCCACTAGAGAAAGAGCGTCGGTTGTGGGGTTGAGAGAGAGAGAGAGAGAGAGAGATTGTGGGTTCAAGCAAAGTCCCATTATTTTTTCTATCTTTATTTTCTTCAAAATATAACTCAGTGAAGCAATATAAGTAAAGAAATATTTATTATTCTTTTTGACTTTTTTCTTGCTTTAGTGACTTATTTTATATGCACGTTTAATTTCTACTGAGATTGTTTGTTTTCTTCTAGAATGGAAAGCATAAGAATTGTTATCAACGCAAAGTAGAAATGACTAACTTAGGGAAAAGGATTTTTGAATATGAATTTATTTTTAAGAAAATGATTTCTTTCTTTTTTTAGAGAGATAACTAAGTAAATAACTCGTAGGTAGTTTTTCAAATTGAGGATTTTTTTGAAATTAATTTTGATAAAAGAGGAAAGATGAAAGATGAAATTTTCCATTATAGAGGGATTTCCAATCGACATACCCCTTGGCCTACCAATCAGCATGGGGGTCAATTCATATCGTCCGTGTTCTTTGATTGCACTTTCCTACACTTTTGAGTACTCTGGTGGGGTTGAACTTTTCACGGGTTTCCAGGGCTCTTATCTTTTGTCGAAGATTTTGAGTATAAAAGGGATGTGTGGGATGGGTTTTTTCCTAACCAATGCCCACATTCTTCATTATTTCCTTAAATTCATCCTTTTCAAATGGTTCTTCCCATCCATGAAGGATTTGCTTCCTATCTTGACGGTTTGATGCTTTCAACCTGCGTCGAGTTTTTTTATGGAACAATCGCGCTATAGACTGGAACCTGTTGGGTGTAGCAGTACAATTCTGGTATCCCAAATATTACATCTTTTGTTTCCTCCTGATCGAGGTCTTTCCCACTTATGAGGAGTTCTCATCTATGTTAGGGATCAGCCCTAGTGTGGCAGCGGCTATGCCTGATTTCTTGCATTCTCCCCGAGTTTTCTTGTCGAAGTTTCTTCACATATCTCCCTCGATGGCTAGACAATTGGTTACCAGAGGGGGGATTTCTCCTGAGAAGGTTATATTTGAGTGGTTTTGAGGATGCCGACTTTTCTAGGAATGTCGCCTTCGGCCTTATTATGAGGCTATTATTGGTGACGACGGATTTGACTACAAATCTCAAGGTTGCTGTGATAACGGCCTAGATGTTTTAACGCCATAACCCTGTGCCGTTAGTGTTGGCTGACACCCTGAACAACTTAGATGCTTAAGAGGAGGGTCACTTTGATTTTTTAGGGGGAGCCCCATATTACTGTTTATGTGGATTTTAGAGAAGTTTCATCTGGCGGCCCCTCCTAATTAACCTTTGGCAGTTATGGCTAATTTATTGGTTCGGCCTTTCTTCAGCTTTGGAACATCTATGGAGAGTTGTGTAAATTGTCTTGTAGAGCATGGAACCTTTGTGTCTTCTCTGGTCATTACCATAGTGGGGGGAATTACTCCATGTCTTACAACTTGGAGATTATGGGTATATGCCACTTGTGGGACTTCGATATACTTCTTTCCATTTCCCCTTATGGCTCACATGCGAAGTTCGGGTTAGAACTGAACGTGCCCCCTCACATAAGAAACTTCTTCCCAGTGGAGGATTTGACTGAATCGTTAAGTATGACTATGGGTTCTTTGTGGAAGCGCCACTGGCCATCTATTCGCCCACCAAAGTCCGTGGGAAGTTTGAGATGTTTTGGGGGACTACCTAAAATTGTTCTAAAAGTGGGTATTATAAACGGTCTTGGCAGAAGATACCAGTCAAAGGTGGTCCGTGGCTTTGAACCCCATAAAAGATGGTGTTGTGGTTCTATCCAGGTTTATCATGGTGTACCGCTCCATGGAGCATGTAAAGAATACTAATCAGAAGTAGTAAAATTGGGGACCTCACAAGGCTATTAATGATGATGATCAAGGCCATCTGGTAGTCAAAGACAGTGTCTCTTTTAAAGCTTTAGGTGTTTTTTGTGAAGTTATGGTGATTTGGGATGTTTTGTATTTAGGCTTTGGGGATAATTTTGTGTAGTTTGGATAGGTTTAGGATTGTTTAGGAGCAGTTTGGTTAGCAAATAGGATTGGTTGGTTTGACTACCTTCGATGATACTTTGTGTAACGACGCCATTATCCTTAATAAAAAATAAAAGTTGATTTTGAACATATGTTGTTGTGCCTCTTGATGACTTTTATGTTTTAATTATCTATGCTAATGTCTATGTCATACATAACCCTTTTGTTCATATAAATGCGAAAATGAACCGTTGTTCTCGGAGGTTAGAAAATCATAGTATTTTTTGAAAAAGAAGGGGATCGGACCCATGTATGGTATATGGGCTGCCTACGTAACTCTGAGGGTTTTGAAAATTTTCATGAGTTTCATTTTGAAAGTAAAATGTTTTTAAGAGGATCGGGTCTCACGTAGTTCTGGGTAGGGGAAATGAAAAAAAATTGAGTAGAATGTGGGTGAGAAGATTCATAGCGCGCTGAGATTTCGAGCTAAGGATAAAATTTCTTAAGACGGTCTTGGTTTACTGGACGCTCCATCTCTTATCCATCAAGGTTTGTGAGCATAGTGGTGCCTACTAAGAGAATCTTGTTCATAATGTAGGGTCTATTCCAGTTCATCTTGAACTTCCCTCTGGGGTACCAAACAGGTTCAATGATCTCTTTGAGGGAAAGGTCTCCTTCTTAGACACCACGGTCCTTGACTTTCTTATTGAATGATCACACTATCCAGCGATGGTACCCCTGTATATGGTATAGATACTTTAGTCGCTTTTCATCCAAGAGTGATAATTCGTCTAACTTACTCGTGTGTCATTCTTCTTTGTCAATTTTACTTTCGAGAAGGACGCGGATGGAAGGTATTTCCAGATCAATGCATAGGACTACTTTCATAACATGCACTATAGAATAAGTGATAGCTCTAGTAGGTTTTCTGATGGAAATGCGATATCCCCAGAGGGTGTAGGTAATTCAGTTGGCCTAATCTTTGTATCTCTTGGTCATGTTACTAATTATGGTCTTAAGGATTTTATTGGCGGCTTCGATGACACCATTGGTTTGGGGTTGTTATGGAGAAAATTTATTTCTCTAAATATCATACTCGTTAACTAATTATGTGACTTCAGTTTCTAAGTGGATCCCATTATCTGACACTAACTTGTGGGGAACTTCGTATCAGTAAATAATGTTATTTTTGATAATTTTGACCACATTCTTGGCATTCATCACCGCATACGACTCATCTTTGACCCATTTGGTGAAGTAACCAATGGAGACCATGATGAATTCATGAAGATTTGAAGATTTGGGAGTAACTTTACTTATGATGTCAATGCCCCGGGTGTAGAAGGGATAAGGAGAGGTCATGTTGTATAACTCATGAGGAGGTAAGTGTTGGATATTGGATAACTGTTGGCATTTGAGGCATCTTCGGACATAGGCGGCGCAATATTAAACCATAGTGGTCCAACAGTACCCTAGACGAATGATAATTTTGGCAAGCATGTGATCGTTCATGTGGAGCCCGCATTCTCCATTGTAGATATTTTGCATCATTTATTTAACATTGACCCCTGCAATACAGTGTAAGTGGATTCAATCGAAGTTCCTCTCGAACAGTTCTTTGTCATAAATAATATACTGGGCGATCAATTTGCCAAGGATTGCATGATCTTTCCTATCGGCATCTTCGGGATACCTACCATGTTTGAGGAGGCTCCAAATATCATAGTACCAAAACACGGCTGTATCAAAATCCTCCTCGAGAGTGAGTTCAATGTGGTAGCAATTGATAGAATTAGATTATTTCTAAAACAGGAAAGGGGCTATTGTTATTCCCTTGGGCATGTCGACCATGGAGTCCAGGGTGGCAAGAGCATCATCCAAGTTGTTCTTGACTCGGGGCAAGTAGTGGAAGGTGACATTATTAAACTAGGAGGCTAGTTCTTCTAGGTGGTCATGGAAGGGTAGGATCTTTTTATATTTGATATTACATTTTCTGAGGATGTGGCTGACAATAAGGGTAGAGTCTCCATAGACGTCTAGGTTCTAAATTCCTTTTTAGAGGCAAATCTTGAAGCCTACCGTGCACTACACCAAAAAGGCTAAATTGGCACCCTTTAGCCGGCAAAAAAACACGCATTTTTGTCACGATCATTGACCGTGACAAGGCCGTGATAAAGGCTCGTCACGATCATTGACCGTGACAAATACTTATAATATTGTCACGGTCAAGGACTGTGACACGTCTGTGATAATTTATTCAGTAAAAAAATACTACGCTTTCTTTTTTTCCCACTGTTTTTGGTTTTCCCTCTCTTTCTCTCTCTAAGAGATTTTGAGCTCTCTCTCTCTTTCTAAGGTATGCTTTTTTCCTCTCTTTCTCTTTCATTTCTATATGTGTGTGTATATACGTGTATGGTGGGGGAGGGGCAGGGTGGGGTGGGGTGGGGTGGGGTGGGGTGTGTGTGTACGTGTGTGTGTGTGCGCATGTACGTGTTCGTGTGTGGTGGGGGGAGGGACAGGGGGCTAGGGAGGGGAGGGACAGGGGGCTGGGTGGGGGGCAGGGGGTGGTGAAGTGTATGTGTATGTGTATGTGTGTGCAGGTGTGTGTGTGTATGTGTGTGCAGGTGTGTGTGTGAGTGTGGTGAGGGTTGGGTGGGGTGTGTACGTGTCCGTGTGTATGTGTGTGGTGGGGGAGGGGGTGTGGTGGGGTGTGTGTGCGGTGGGGCAATCTCAACCATTGAAACGGACAAATTGATTAATAAAATATGTATTGCCCCCTTCATATGCAAGTAGGATTACCCCTCATTAACAGATAATTGTTGAGATTCGAAATAACTTTAATTGTATAGCTTTAATAAAATAAATTGTATAGCTTTAATTGTATAGTTTTATATGAAAGTAAATTAATAATTAGTGCCCATTTCATATGAAAGTAGGATTGCTCCTCATTGTAAATTAGTAAATTAATAATTGTATACTTTAATTGTTAGTTTAATTGATGAAATGAATTAATTGAGTAGATGAATTATAAGGAGTACGGGATACATATTTGTTGTTGCGGTTGGATTATAGTGGATCGATGTTGGGTTGGTTAATTTTAGAAGTGGTATGACCACTGAATTAATGTCCATATGGGGGTGAGATTTTTCAACTTTTTTTAAGAAATTACTTTATATCACAAAAAAAAAATATATATATATATATATATATATAGTATGATAATTAAATGAAACATACTTGAAATTACATATAGTGTACATAGATACTAGACTTCTAGCTCTTATGCGTACGCATTCAGTAGCCCTTAGAGCCGTTCGAGAGTCATTACTTGAAACATAGTTGAAATTAAATGAAACATACTTGAACTCACCCTTTAGAGGAGATGGAGGAGATGGGGGGGAGGGGGCAGGGATGGGTGGGTGTGTGGTGGGGTAGGGTTGGGGGGCTACGAGTGTTTGCGTGGTTGTACATAATGGCCCTTGTAAACGAATTGATTGGTTATTAATTTTTTTAGTAAATTAATATATGATTGCCCATCATTGTAAATGAGTAAATTAATATATGATTAATTATGAAAGTAGGATTGCCCCTTATTGTAAATTAGTAAATTAATAATTGTATACTTTAATTGTTAGTTTATTTGCATGTCTTCTTTTAATTCATTTTGATATGTACTAATAACATTTTTTTACAGCAAATGTCTCCTTCAGGTATTAAGGCGAGGATGATGATGATGTCATCTGGGCTCGGTGGTAGCGGAGGCGACGAGGGCTCCTTGGGTCCCCAAATATGGAAAATTGGGGATGGCCATCGAGAATAAGTCGGGGCTATTAGCGAGATCCCTCGAGTTGGTAAAGACGATCGTTGGCCCAGGGTACATTAGTTGGAAGGAGGTGCCATATGAGCTCAAGTTAGCTGTTTGGGTGGCACTACAGAAATATATTATTCTGTATTATTTTACTTTGCGGGCCGATACTAATTTTACTTTATTTTATTTCAGGGGACAGGGAGTGTCCGTGGGGGTAGACCACATAGGCTCGATACTTATGTGGCTCTTCGTACTAAAAAGGGTAAGGACAAGGAAGTGCCCCTGAATGTCGCGACCACGATTGTAAGTAATCCGACAGTTTACTTTTTGTTAATTTCGTTATAATTTTTTAACATAATTATTTTACTAATCATGTGCTTTTTGTCATTACAGGCAAAGCTTAAAGAAGTGCATGAGTCGCAGTCTGATGTCGATAAGGCATCTTTGTCCACAGACGCACTCAGCCAAGTGCTTGGCTCTGATCGCAATGGGAGTACAAGTGGGGTGAGCTCGTGGGTGGCCAAATCTTGGATCATCAGATTGGAGACGAGCAACACCGAGTTGGCTCGAACGGTGGACTCACATGACGCGAAGCTGTTCCGTTTGGAGGCGACAGTCCAAGATATGTTTTCATTCATAAAGAGTTTGTTGGGCGGAAAAAAATGTAATGGGAAAGGGAAAGATAAGGTGGGGAGGAAGGGGGAGGGGGGAGGGAGGACGAGGTGCAGGATGACGAGGATGTGGACCTCGCTGCTTCATCGCCAACACATGCGGACTTTGATGATCCACTTCCCTATTTGTCTCCCTTCGACCGATCGATGTCGACGCTTAGTTGGTCAAGCGTGTTTATATTGGACTTATTTAATGGCCAGTGGATAGGGCGGGGATTAAGAGACCCGAATATCGTCTAGGTGGACTAATTCATGGACGTGAGCTTCAAGACATCGAGTCCAAGGTGCTCGTCATGCATGTGATACCCGGGAAGCAGAACTCCTAATTGTGATTGTGCGAACAATGCGACACGATGTATATCAGTGGGTGTGCCAATTCGTATATCATGTGTCCTACTCACCTACTCGGCTTTAACCTTACCCAAGACATGTAGTGACATTATTTGAATTAAATTGTATTGTTTTTTAGTTGGTACATTTGAATTGTTTTTAAGTTGGTACATTAGAATTATATTTGGATTATATCGTGATGCATATTATTTTTATTTTTAATTTATATTTGCATTATCTCTAGTTTATTTGGATATATGATGTTTGAACAGGTACAACGTTGCTATAACAGGTACAAATATACTGCTGGGCAGTGGCAGTGGCCATATTGCCCAGCAGATTTTTTTCAATTCTACCCAAAATTGTCACGGTCATTGACTGTGACAAGTCTGTAACAAAGAAAGTTATCACGGACTTGTCATGGTCAATGCCTGTGATAATTTTTTAAAGAGTGTCACGGATTTGTCACGGTCCTTAATCGTGACAAATCTTGTCACCGTCAAGGATCGTGACATGTCCGTGACAATTGTAAGGAACTTATCACGGTCAATGACCGTGATAAAAAAATTGTCTCGCCCAGAATTATCATGGTCATTGACCTTAACAAGTTGGACTTGTCAAGGTCAATGACTGTGAAAATTCGGCAGATTTGGTGTAGTGGTTCATGCCTCATACTCGTCATGTTGTTCATGCAAGGGAAGTCTAACTTAATGGAAATTAGGGTGTGAGAGTCATCAGGGAGGATGAGGATTATCCCAACGTCGTATCCTTTCTTATTTCCAGCTTCGTCAAAGAACATTTACCATCGAAGGTCCATCTGAGAGGTATAGAGAAATTCGGAGGCTTAAACATCATCTTCTTCCATGGGGTAATCAGGGTAGTCATAAATGGCTCTTCCTTTCATAGATTTCTATGTAATGTACACCGTTCACCAGTAGCGCTCTTTCATTGCTCGGAAAGCTAGCGACCTTCCCCCAATATGACTCCCACAGATTCCCTCATGGAGTTCGTGCAGAACTTTCTCGACATCCTTTGGATGAACCCATTCGAGGTAAAGACTAGTGAAAGATCTCTTATACAGCTTACCCTCAGAAGATAAGTGAAAGCGAGAAGCTTCGACTCTTATCTGATGAGCAATCTTCTTATCATCTGGTAGTTCACCATCCTTGAAATAATCCCTTAAAGGGTCCATCCAACTAGGGGATGTCTCAATCTGGAGAATATTCCCCAGGTTTGGCAGCTCATCGATCTAGTTGACGCTTGGCTGGGCGAGGAAGTCAATAAGAATCATTCTTTTCATGTCAGAATGGATCATTGAGTTTAAGGCTTCTAGGGCATCGGCATGGATGTTCTGGCCTCTGGGAAACTATTGGACGCTGACTTGTTCAAATTTGGTTATCAATTTTCTCACTGTGGTGAGGTAGGCAGCCATCCTCTCATCTCGAGCATTGAAATCGCCACTTATCTGATTGGAGACCAACTGTGAGTCACCGAAAACTTGGAGTTGCTTTAATCCAAGCACTCGTGCTTTTCGTAGGCCCGCAATCAGTGATTCATATTCTTCTTCATTGTTGGAGGCTTCAAATCCAAGCCTAATTTCTTGCTCCAGTATTGCATCTTCCAGGGTAATCAACACGATGCCAACTCCTGCCCCTTTGGAATTAGAGGCTCCTTCAACGAATAGTTTCTAGATGCCTGATGTCGGGGCAACTTCATTCAGATGAATAGTGTGGGGTTGGTTGCTAGGATGTTCTCCTATAAACTCTGCGATAAAGTTGGCGAGGATCCTCCATTTGATGGCATTCCTCAGCTGGAACTGAATGTCAAATCGCCCAAACTCGACCGACCACTTTGATAGTCTACCTAACAGATCTGCTTTTCTTGGTTTTCTTTAATAGGGTGGGATATAAGTATGATGATGGAGTGGGCTTCAAAGTAATGTTTCAATTTCCTTGAGGCTACCACTAGCGTAAAGGCAAGGTTTTCTAGTGATTAGTATCGTTGTTCGACGTCCAAGAGAGTCTTGCTCGCCTAATAGACTGGGTCCTGGATCCCCGTTCTTTCGCATACCAGTGCAGAACTCACGGCATGACTGGATACTGTAAGGTACAGGTACAAAGAGTCATTCTCTTGATGGATTACGATCAAGGGTAGTGTGCTGAGCTAAGCATTAAGTTCCTCTAGCGCCCTTGATCAATCCTCGTTCCACTCCACATCTCGAATTTTCTTTAACAATTGGAAGAATGGCTGGAAACTTTCAGATGACTTTGAGATGAACCGATTTAGGGTGGGGAGCATCCCTGTGAGCATATGTACGTCTCTTATCGTACGCACGGGGGGGGGGGGGGGGGTTTGTACCCTGTTAATGGAATCGTTCTGGTCCTGGTTAGCTTTGATACTTCTCTGTTTGACCAAGTAGCCAAGGAATTTTCCTGACTGGACACCAAATGGACACTTTCTCGCGTTGAGTTTCATTTGGTACTTCCTGCTGATTTCAGAGGTCTTTGATAGGTCAGATAGGTGGTCATCCTTGAGCTTTCTTTTAACTAGCATGTCATCGATGTGGACCTCCATAGTGATTCCCATTTGGTCTCTGAACATTTTTGTGACCAACAGTTGGTAAGTTGCCCTTGCATTTTTTAGCCCAAAGGGCATAACCTTATAGAAATATAACCTAACTATGGTTATAAATGCTATTTTGTCTTGATTTGTCTTGTACAGAGGGATCTGGTACTGGGAGTATGCCTTCAGGAAGCTCATCATATCATGTGTTGCAGTGGCGTCCATCGACAAATCAATCTTTGGGAGGGAGGAGCTGTCTTTAGGGCATGCCTTATTGAGGTTGGTGAAATCGATGCATACTCTCCACTTTTTGTTGATTTTAAGGACAACCACTGGGTTGGATAACCATTTGGGGAGCTGGACTTCCCGTATGGATCCTGCATCCAACAGTTTTCCAACTTCTTTCTCCACCACCTTAGCTTTTTTTGGAGCGGTCCGACGAGCTTTCTGTGCAATTGGCTTGAATGCTGGATCAACGTACAGTCAATGATAAGTGATGCTTGGATCAATCCCGGGCAACTCATGAGGCTCCCATGTAAAGATGTCTAGGTTACTACGGAGTAGGGTGACCAATTCCCTCTTTTCGCGGTCGGTGAGTGAGGTTCCAATCAGGAACTTTCTTTCACTTGAGCTGCTACTAGCTGTGACTTGCTCCAGTTCCTCAACGACTCTTTCAGAGGGGAGGAGCCCGATCTCCTCCACTACTGGTCTTCCATATCTTAGTTGCTATTTGGAGGGTATTAGCCTCTTCTGCTCTTCATCCTTGCTTATAACCTTCTCAACTTTATTCTATGGCTTAGGGCGGATGGCTCTTATGAAGCACTTTCTCAGCATAGCCTGATCTCTGTGGATATCCAACACTCCTCGTTCATTCACACATTTAAGTTTCTGATGGTAGGTATAGGGGATGACCTTCATTGAGTGTAGCCATCCTCTGCCGAGGATCGCCTGGTAGGGTGAGTCAATATCCACCACAAGAAATTCGATCATTTTAGAGATGTTCCCTACCCTTACTGGTAGGATAATCTTCCCCAAAGGGATGGTTACTTTCCCGGCGAAGCGAACTAGAGGAACGGTGGCTCCCTTTAGTTCGGTGACGCTTAACTTCAACTTTCTGAACAGGTCGAGATACATTACTTCAAATGAGCTACCTTGGTCAATGAGCAACCTGTTAACGTCATAGCTAGCTATCCTGAGTGTAGTGATCAATGAACCATGATGTGGGGTTCTCACTCCCACCAAGTCCTCATCTGTGAACATAATGTGCTTGCTGTAGTCGATGCTCTTTGCTCGCCGACTCTTTCCTGATTGCATTTTGGCTGGATTAATTTGAAAAGCTTGTATTACTACTGTAAGCTTTTTGACTTCCATCCGAGCTGCATTTCTTTGAATCTGTTTGAGGTCGGATGCCTCATGAATTATTGCGAACTTATGGCCGAGGTCTTCCTCGAGCACATTGTCGGGCCTTTGATCTTCATTGGCAGCTACCTTCTCAGCCTTCTTTTCCACAAATTAGCTCAATTGTCCAGTTTAAGCTAACTCTTCAAGGTGAGACTTGAGGGCTTTGCAGTGTTCAGTTTTTTGCCCGCCCTCTTTGTGGAAAGCCCATCTCAGTGCGTTGTTCCTCTTTGAGGGGTCCCCACCCATCTTCCTGGGCCATTTAATGAATGGATCATCCTTAATCTTTGCCAGAATCTTGTAGATTAGTTCTTTAAAAACTGTGTTCACTGCTTGAAATTATTTTGAAATATCACTTTTGTTTCCATTCTTAGGGCCGCTCTTGCCCCCATTCTTACTCCCTTTCTTTTGATTCTAAGTTTTGTCACTGCCTTTGCCGGTGAACTTGGCGCAATCATTTTCCCCTGTATTGAGATGATTCACATATTCAACTTTGGCATATTTTTCAATACGAGCCATCAAGTCATCAATGGTCGTGGTCTCCTTCTTAGTGAGGGACTGGTATAAGAGGCAGGAATCGGGTAAGCCAATCTTAAAGGATGCTACGGAGATGTGATTCGAGTAGTCCTTGACCTCATTGAACAGTTCCCAATACCTCTTAGCATAGTCCATGAGGCTCTCCTGAGGCTTTTTCTTCATAGTCAACAAAGCATCCATTCTCTTTGGGTGGGAGCTGCTGGTAATAAAGCGAGCTGTGAAGAGCTCTGCCAGGGACTCGAAGTTCCAGATGAATCTGTGAGGTAGTCTCTCGAACCACTTTTGATCCACATCGTGTAAGCTCAACTAAAATATTTTACACATCAATGTGTTCCTGTGATTCCAAAGGGTCATGGCCTGCCTGTACTGCTTGACATGGTCGATATGATCAGTCTTTCCATCGTAGATCATGAATCTGGGCATTGCGAACTTCTTATGGGCTTCTTATTCATCTATCTCTCGTGAGAAAGGGGATTTCATTTGGTTCTTGAGAGATTACCTGGCTATCTCTCTGGTCAACCTAGCACCCAAATGTGCTAGGTGTTGGTCCATTTCCCTCCGGACCAAATTTCGTATGTCGTTGTTTCCTCGGCATGAGATCCTATGACGGTGAGCTGGTTGTTATGCGGATAAGTCATCATCTGACATGTGTCCCTCAATTATTTTAGATCCACATCTTGGGCTTCTTCCTCAGTTGCGAGATCTACTCGCCTGATGGCTAGGAGTGCGATAATGATCTTGCCTTATGTTGTGGTGAAGTTCTCGCTCCATCTTCTCCAATCTTCTCTTTATGCGAGCATTCTCAGCTTCTTTCTTGCGAGTAGCCTCTTCTTGATCTTGCGTGGACCTAGTTGGTCCGTGGCTTTCTTTTAAGGCCTTCCGTTCTGGGCGAGGCCTTGGGTTTGAGCTTCAAACTTCAGACCTAACCCTTCGAGGAATGGGTTGCTCTTGGATATACCCTACTTGAGGGGCGTTGCTGCTGTGATCATACATTCTGGGTTCTTGTTAGTGAAGTCTTTCTTAAAGGGAGAACAATCGCTTCCCACAGACGACGCCAATTGTGGTGATAATAAATCTCAACATAAATAATAAGCAAACGCGATCACCAGAAAAAATAAAGAACATAAAATAACTTCAATCACACGACACAAAATATATGTGGTTCGGAAAAATGGCCTACGTCCACAGTGGTGCTCTTTGTTTTATACTTCTCTTTACTCTAGGGGAGTGTTTACAATTTCATGCCCTTTGCCCCGGGCTAGGGGGTTTGATATATACATGTAATTCTCGGAGAGTGGGGGTGTTGGGAACCTCCATGTTGGTCCTTAATCCCTAGAATATCTCTTAAGATATTTTAGAGGTTGAATGGGTCATCATTCAATTAGTTATTCACGAGACCTTAGATTTTGGGCCGGACTTTCCCTATCTTTGATGAGGCTTTATCGGGCTACTTATCTGGGCCAAGATAGTTAAACGAGGGACCCACAATATCCTAATTTTATTTTTAAATGCATAAAAATATGTTAAAAAATAAGATAATCGGATCGGATTATTCAGAGATTTAACGAATTCAGATTTGATATAACAAATCTATGATCAGTCGAATCATCGGATCGGATACGAATCCGTTAACAACTTAACAAATCAAATTTGGATTATCTTTTTCTGTAGAATTATCCAACTTTTATGTTGATCATACTTCCTCTCCAAACACAGTTTAATTGACTTACATAAACCCATATATAGCATAGTAGATAAAATGTTGATCATACTTTTGGTCTAAACACGATTTCAAGTTAATGAATTTAACTTTTTAGTAATTTGACAATTATTTTTTTTTAGTTGGTGATATAATTTAATTAAGTTAATTTGCTAATTTTTTTAGTAATTTTGTAAATAAATTAGTAATTGGCGAATTAATTTTAAAAACATATATTGTTAAACTTTTTAGCAATTTTATGAATGAATTTAATCATGCTAATTTTATTTGATTGATTAATAAATTAATTTTTAAATTTTTGTTAATCAATAAATTTATGCTTTGTTATGTGATGAGATCCATTCATGGTGGAATGATATGGAATGTTGGGGTCAGCGTTAAACACATATTTATCAAAGGTTTCAAGATAACTTTTTTGTCCCATTATTACCATGTCTTGCACACACATGGATCAGGGACCTTATGCTAATAATCATTAATAGGTGGTGTAATACCTCGACTCGACTCGCACTAGCATCAAGGTGATAGGGGATTTAAAACATTTATGGGTAGGTGGGAGTTACACTTAGCACTTTAACCTCAAATATCATGTTTAAATAACATTTTTCATCCAATTATTATTGGCAAAATCTTAACCACTTGCATGATCATGAATTATCTCATTAATTTATTTAGAAAAAATATTAAGAGGATGTACCTAAATAATAGAAAATAATTAATCAAAATCGAATCGTTACAACTCTATTACAAATGTTTCAAGTGTCGAACAAATAAAACTATACCAATTTATCAAAATAACCAAAAGGTGGTATGGCCCAGTAATCAAAGCTTTCTAATATCCGCATATCTTATCTTTCCCTTTGTCCGCATCCTTACCCAAGGTACCTAAGGGTTAAATAAAATAGAAAAATGATCAAAATCCTAGTAAGGAGAATAATGGCAGAGAATACTAATAAAAGGAAATACATATACACATACAATGCATTTTAATTATGAAATTGTTTCATTTGGTTTAATATCTTATTATATATATCTATCTAGTATGTTGCCTCAAAAGCCTTCGTAAGTTCAACTATATTATCTCAGACTTTTGAATTTCTTTTAATTAAAAATTACACGTGGCTCGCTTTTACTCAGCCCACGCATTCCACAAAAAATTCTCCACTATTAACTATTTAAAAACCACCCACTTCCATGCACTAATCTACGATTTTTTTTCCTTCTCTCTCTCGGTATATAAACCTTTTGCACTCTATTAAAACTCTTTTATTCTCTCACATCAAAACTCACATATTCTCTCCATCTTCCCCACAAATGCAAAAGGAACAACTCCGTAAACCAAATACTCCAAAATAAAACACATTTTCCCAATACACCTATAGCCTTGAATTTTTCAAGCCCGATGTGTCCTTTGATCCCTTTTCTTTTCTTTGTCGAGTACTTCCCCTTCCTCCCACCCTATTTGTTTCATGAGGCGAAAAGCGGAGAATTTTCTAGCAATTTCAATGTAACATAGGATAATAACTCCTCATCGACATCTGATATCCTAACTGGTCGGTAACCACTTACCTGAAACTGGACCGTGAATATGCACAAGGTGGGTGGTCAAATAGTTTAAGATGGCATATAGATGAGAATAATGAGTAAACTCCCTCTCTTTTTGTATCTTCGGATCTTGGATTCACCATCGGTGATGGTAAAGGCCAAACAACATGGATCAGAAACTTCGTTAAGAGACATGAACAAGTTTCTGAGTTCTATTGCTTTGATGCATACACCAGTTGCGGATGGTTCAGATGCATCATCACCAGACGCCAGTGGGGTCACAAACATAGTTTTGAAAATCGGTCGTTACGTAAAGTGACGTTTTGGATACACACCAATATATCAGATTATACCGTATTCACATCCGTATTCCATTACAAATCCGATACGTAATGGTAACACCGTTACAATTCGATTCATCTCGTTACAGTCTCGATTTCTTTGTATCGGGAATGAAAAATAAAAGGGGGATGAAAAACAAAAACAAACACGGTTAGTTTTATGGTATTGTTTGAAAGAAGATTCCCATTATTTGCCTCAATAACACTTACAATGACCCATACATATTACATACTCTGACACGGACCCTTCAATTTTCTCTTCCTCTCCCGCCAAACTATTTCCCATCCATTCCAAAAAAACCAAACCTCAGGTAGGTCGGTGGCATATCAAGACAGGGACAGCGAAGTCTTTAAATCAAGGTGAGTGAATGGTTGGTGTATTTTTTTTGGGTTTGTTTGTGTCATAAGAGAGAGAGAGAGAGAGAGAGAGAGAGCTAAATGGGTTTTATATTTCTTGGGTTTATTTGTGCAGTAAAAGAGAGAGAGAGAGAGAGCTAGATGGGTTTTAAACAACAAATAAAAAACCTCATCTCATCTTGTTTTTAACGGATGAGATGAGATGAGATCAAATTTGTACTCCAAAAAAATATTTTAAAATATAATGTGTCCAAAAAAATGTTAACAAAACACTCCAAATATTACAATTTAAGTCAACTAATTATTATCATGTCTTAAAAATGAATTACTATTCAATGTAATACGTGTTATTATTTAATATGATACAATGTCCAAAAAAATATTGTATAAAAAAGTTAATAAATGTACCAGAAATAATAAAATTCTACCAAATTATATAGATTTTTTTTCGTTTAAGTTTAGTAATTATTATTATATTTTAAAAACATGTAATATATGTAATTTAATTTATTATCAAATTTATTTAGTGGTATGGTGGTAGTGATTCACAATTGTGCAATGACTTTAGGTATGCTATTAGTTGTTAAATTTAAGCATGTTATAAGTTATAAAATGCTTTAATGATGTTGTTTTTAGTATTTGATTAAGTAATAAAATGCTTTTATGTGCTCTAATACTATATAATGAACTCACATATTAGTTAAATGCAACATTATATAGTCAAAATTAAAGTATTAATTAATTTTATGGTATTTTTGAATGGTAAAAAAAAATCACGCTTGGGATAACCGATTCCCGTTACATTACGTCTGATACTCCTGATACCATTACACTGATACCGTAACCGTTATGTTACCCGATACCGTTATTTAAAACCATGATCACAAACCATCCTATATTGGAGTTTGTTCATACTGGTTCATCTTTTTAAGAGATCCTTGCTGAGATGATACTACCCTTGAATACGGCATATAGAAATTCATCAAAATAAAATTGAAGGCTAAATTCTGAATGAGTGTCAATATGGGAGAAGAAAATTTTCCCTAAATAGATTTCATTACCATGGGGTACCCAACTCAGGTAAGATGGTAGAGATAATGAAAATTTTGACTTTGTTTCCCTACGATGCATTGACGGCCCGCTCAGCAGTTTACATACACGCCAGTGCTAGACCTGTCAACGGGTCGGTTTGGGTCGTGTACGGGTTACGAGTTACGGGTTACATCAAAACACCCCTAACCCATACACGACCAGTTAAGGCTAACGGGTCAAATGAAAATACCCAAACATGAACTATTAATATTAACGGGTATACGAAACGAACCGTTATCACCCGCTAAATTAAAGAATCAGTTTGGGTCTAAACGGGTAACGGGTTGCTTGATCCTATAGTACCCGTTAGTCTTTAATAGTTTAAAAATAATGGGTTGTAATTGTAATTCGTATTGGGTATAGGTTGGGTGACCTTATAGTACCCATTACTCTTAAAGGATTAGAAATAATGGGTTTTAATGGTTATTCTTATCAGGTACGGGTTGAGTGACTTTATAGTACCCATTAGTGTTAACGGGTATTAACGGGTTGAAATGGGTAAAGTAAATTTTCAAACCAAAATCGTTAGTGTTAACGGGTTAATCGTGTTAACCCGTTAATGATCCAAACCAAATAATGATAAATCCATTAACTTATAATTTCGTGTCGGGTCATGTCGTATTAACAGGTTATCGTGTTTTTTTATAGATCTAGCGAGTGCGAATTTTTGTCTAGCGAGGTGATACCGAATTCAAAGGTCAGGCTTCTTTCTCTAAATTCAAATATCCTTGGATTCAAGTCCTCGTGTCTGATAACTGTGAACTGTGGTTGGAATAAATTCTAGAAAATTGGGATCATTGACCATTATTCTAATAGGTGTGAAGCCAATGTCGAAGATTATATTATGTGGGTACGTTTTCTTGGCATTGCTACACGTATGAACCAAGGCTTCCATCATTCACTATTCAACTCCGAACGAGCAACATCCATTATGACAAAATCATAAGGCCTTAATGATGAACAGAGTATGGAAAAATAAGACCTAAACCTATTCAAAATTTGACAGTCTGAAACTCAATGCGAAAGTACTCGACTTTATGCTTGAAACCAATAAAATTCAAATATCGATTTTTACAATAGGTGTGGGAATTTCGCATTGTGTGTTATGGTTCAAGTATAATTTCCAGTGTCTAGTTGTATCGATGGGTTTAAACCGGTGAACGGAGATGAATGGGTATGATGTGAACTGGAGTGGTTGGTGTGTTAGGAGGACACCTTTGCGGTGTGGAGGGAATGGTACTAACGATGGGTTTTTGGAAGTGGATGTTGGATAAATTCCAATATTTATTGATATTTTAATTTTTAGTTGTTAATATTTTATTATATTATTGGTGTTTTATTTTAAACGTAGTTTGGGTTTTTATTTAGAAGGTAGAAACATGATCAAATGGGTGTGAAAGATATGGGAGTGCTCAAAATCCCATATTGTCCCACATTGGAAAAATACTACAAAAAGTAGTGATACATCAACTAAAGGACAACTAAGATTCTTAGTTGACAAGTCAAATAAGAGGCTATGATCCTACGTATCGTGGTGGTGCTTAAGCACCACCAATCGTGACACGCGTAAGCATGTAAGCGCGACACGCGGCGCGCGAAAGGGCGATTGGGCGACTTAGGGAGCATTGCGCACTTTGACGCGCACTTGGCACTTCGCATGTGCGCATCATCTCCTGGAGCGTGGGAGCCTAAAGTTTTGACGAGGTAAAACAGATCAACGGTTGTGATTAAACGATCCCATCAAAGGGTTTAAAATCCAAAACGACTTGACCTAAATCGTTAGATGAACTCGTAGCGTTTCGTGTAGGGGATGTCCATTTGCTTGCGATGGGATGCCTAATCTGAACCATTAGATCGCAGTTGTTCCAAACAGGCATGATCAAATGGTTGCTGAGTCACTCCATGAAGAACACTCACAGAAATGGCTATAAAAAGAGTTCGAGGCCTCTATTTTGGACACCAAAAATTGCTAGTTTCTCCTCTATCCATCCTTTATACTTTGGCATTATCAAGTTACAAATTCAAAGTGTTCTCGGTTTGATCAAATAGTACATAGTTTGAATCAAATAATTGTTCATACACTGCATTGTATCCTGAAGGAAGATTCTATAAAACCCATAGTGTACTCGCGGTTCTGATTCTGTCTCAACCGAATTCGGAGAAATTTTGCCTAAAAGAAAGCGTTCCAAGAATGTGCCTTGCAGAAATTAATTAATATATTTCGTTCTTTCCATAACAAAACTCCAACAGTTTTAGGCAAAAAATTTATTCTTATTACTCCACTCAAATGGAAGGAACTGTGGAACAATCTATCCAAGTCATGACTCAAGACTTAATCCGACTCGACCGTTTTGATGGTGGAAATTTCACCCGTTGGCAAGAGAAAGTTATGTTCTTCCTCACATCACTAAAACTTGCATACATTCTAGATGATAACCTTGAATAAATTCCCGAGCCCACACCCGAAGACACTGAAGAAATAAAGCAAAAATGTGTGAAGATGAAAGAAGATGAATTTATGTGTCGAGGACACATCCTCAATGCTTTGTCTAAAAATATTTATAGCGCTCATCGAATGATTCCAACGGCAAAGAAATTATGGAAGGCTTTGGAGACAAAGTATCAAAATGAGGAAGCGAGCAACCGTAAGTTTCTAATTTCAAACTATAAGAATTTTAGAATGAGTAATGATAAATCTGTCGTTGCACAAGCCCATGAACTCCAAAAAATTATTGGTGACCTTAAAGCCACTGGTATTAATCTTCAAGATGAATTTCAAGTAGGGGTGATTGTTTAAAAACTTCCATCCTCTTGGAATGGCTTTAAGAAGAAAATTAATCATGATGAAAAGATTTATACTGTGGAATCCCTTCTTTGTCACCTTCGTATTGAAGATGATACTCGTATTCGAGAAAAGAAGGATGAACAAGGTGAGGGTCATTCAAAAGCTAATATGGTTGAGGATCAAAAATCCAAGATTACCAAAGACTCAAAATTTAAAGCAACGAATGATTCAAAATTCAAGAACCAAGGTGCAAATAAGAAAAAGAAGGGAAAATGTTTCTTCTGTGACAAACCGGGCCATTATTCTCGAGAATGTCATCTTAAAAAGAAGGCATTTAAGGAAAAACAAGGGTTGAAGGAAACCAACAATGTTGAAGATCTTATTGCTAATGTTTGCGAAGCAAATTCAATTGATAATGAAAGTGGATGGTGGTTGGATACCGGCATAAAGGTCCACATATGCAAAGACTGCTCTTCATTCAAAACATATCAAGAAATTTATGGAAAAGAAGTGAAGATGGAAAATAATCTTTACACCAATGTAGTTGGAAAAGGCACAGTAGAATTGAAGCTAACTTCTGGAAAGACACTTACTCGAATTGATGTACTTCATGTACCTGATATGTGTAAAAATCTTGTGTCTGAGGACCTTCTCAATAAGAGAGGTTTCAAACTAGTGTATGAGTCTGGTAAGTTTGTTTTGCCTAGGAATGGCCAATTTATTGGCAAAGGGTACTCTTGTAACGGCATCATCAAAATTAATGTAATCAATGATATTAGTTCTGCTTATATGGTTGAGTCTATTTATTTATGGCATAGTAGATTAGGTCATTTGAATTATAAAAGTATAAAAAATATGACTAATCTCGTCTTAATCTCGGATTGTAAATTTGATAACTTTTCTAAATGTGAAATTTGTGCTCAATCGAAGATAACTAGAAAGTCATTCAAATCTGTTGAGAGGAAATCCGAAATGCTTGATCTCATTCATAGTGATGTATGTGATATGAAGAGTAATATGACTTATGGTGGAAATAAATACTTCTTAACTTTCATTGATGATTACTCTAAGTATGCATATACATAATTATTTAAAAGTAGAAGTTTTTGAGAAATTCCTAATTTTCAAAGAAGAAGTTGAAACTCAACAAAATCGAAAATTTAAAGTCCTATGATCCGATAGGGGTGGTGAATATTACCCGAGTGAGTTTATACAATTTTGTAATACTCATGGGATAATCCATCAAGTTACGGCGCCATATATGCCACAACAAAATGGAAAGACGAAAAGAAAAAATAGGAATTTAGTTGAAATGATAAATTCAATGTTAATCAGTTATGGTTTACCTTTGTGGATGTGGGGAGAAGTTGTTTTATCCGCATGTTATATTTTAAATAGGGTTACATTGAAAAATAAGGATATTACACCATATGAATTATGGTTTAATTGTAAGCCTAATCTTAGACGACTTAAAGTTTGGGGATGTCTTTCTTATGTAAGAAAACCCGAACCTAAAAGACCTAAACTAGGAAATAGGACTTACAAATGTGTTTTTATTGGATACTCTAGTAACAGTACGACTTATAGATTTTTAAACCTTGAAACTCAAGAAATCATTGAGTCGGTAGATGTGCAATTCTTTTAACATCTAATAAAGTTTAGTACTTTGAATCAAGGTTTAGAAAATAATAATCCAACTATTGACTCCTCAAATTAGAAGAAAATTCACAACCTATATCTTCTTCTGAAATAACGAATGACGTTGAACCACGAAGGAGTAAAAGACAAAGAACTGAAAAAACATTTGGGCCTGAATTTGTTATTTATTTAGTTGAAGGGGATTTAAATGAGACTAAGAACAAAACTAAATTTGTTCTTAATATAGAAGATGAACCGACCACATTTCATGAAGCGGTAACATCGAGGGATGTTGTCTTATAGAAAGAAGCAATAAATGATGAAATGAACTCAATTTTGTCAAATCAAACTTGGGTTATTTCCAATCTCCCCCCGTGGCTAAACCTATTGGGTGCAAATGGATATTAAAAGAAAATTAAATCCGGATGGTTCTATAAATAAATTTAAGGCAAGACTAGTCGCTAAAGGCTATAAGCAAAAACATGGAATTGATTACTTTGATACATATGCTCTTGTTGCTCGAATCACTTCCATTAGGATATTAATATTTCTTGCTTCTATTCACAATTTAGTTATTCATCAAATGGATATTAAAACTGCATTTTTAAATGGTGATTTAGAAGAAGAGATTTACATGGAACAACCCGAAGGGTTTGTTTTGCCTAGCCAAGAAAAGAAAGTGTGTAAATTGGTTAAATCTCTTTATGGGCTTAAACAAGCTCCTATGCAATGGCATGAGAAGTTTAATAATATTGTTATATCCCATGGATATAAAGTTAATGATGCCGACAAATGTATATATAGTAAATTTGAAAATGGTGTTGGTGTTATTATTTGCTTATATATGGATGACAAGTTAATATTTGGGTATAATCTCAAATATGTTGAAGAAATAAAAAGGTTTCTTTCATCAAAATTTGATATGAAAGATCTTGGACAAGCTGATGTGATTTTAGGAATCAAAATTGTGAGAAAGGATAATTCTTTAGCGTTATCTTAATCTCATTATATAGAAAAAGTTCTTAAAAGATATAATCATTTTGAACTTAAGCCAGCTGCTACATCAGTGGATCCTAGCATCAAATTAATGAAAAATACTGGGCGTGCTATAGACCAACTTAAATATGCTAGTATTATTATGAGTCTAATGTATGTCATGCATTGCACTAGACCAGACCAGACATTGCTTATGCAGTGGGTGTATTGTGTAGATTTACAAGTAATCCAGGACAAGAGCACTGGAATGCAATTTCTAGGATGCTTAGATACCTAAAGAGGACTTTGGATTATGGCTTACATTATGTAGGATATCTATCTGTTCTAGAAGGACATAGTGATTCAAGTTGGAATAATCTTGAATCAAAATCCAAGTCAACTACTGGTTGGATTTTTACGCTAGGAGGAGCAGCTATCTCTTGGGGATCAAAGAAACAAACATATGTATCAGATTCAACAATGCAATCTGAATTTATAGCCCTAGCAGATGCATGTAAAGAAGAAGAATGGCTTATAAATGTGTTGTATGATATTCCTTTATGGAAAAATCCATCACCTTCTATTATGATAAGTTGTGATAACCAAGCCACAATTTATAAAGTTTCGAACAAAACTTACAACGGAAAATCTAGACACATTAGTCTAAGGTCTCAAATTATAATAAAATTACTCAAGGAAGTGTGACACCCCGACTAATTAAATACCGGGTAGCTACTCCTTTATTAAATCAATACAAAATGCCAAGTTGGTTCAGTTAATAACATCACTGTCGAAAACATTTTAATAATTACTAACCACCTAGTATTTAAAAAGTAAGTTGCCAAATTTTAAGTTAAATTTGATTAACATGCAATAAAAGAATAATGGAATAACAACAAAATCCATACACCATAACGAAGTAATGAAATAACAAACAAATGAATATAAGAAGTCCGGAGGAAAACTCCTCACAACAATCCCACAGCTGAAAAATAAAATGACAAGTCTGAATCCTGAATTAATTACATGCCCGAAGTCTGAATAACTGAAAAAAATGAAATGCCTCTAAAAGAAATGGGCGACATGCCCTACAACTGATAAATCTGAATATAGAGTCAATATAGATGAAGCGTCTATAAGCAAAGTCCGGTAACTTCCACAAACAGCTACAGCTCGTCACATGAATGAGGATCCTAAGCATGGTGTCCTTGTGGCTGGGCACCTAAAATGGTTTTTACAAAAATAGATTTGAAAGAAAATGGGTCAGAGCCCAAAAGTGGCAATCATTTTAAAAACAGCAAGTGTTTTAATAACATTAAAACATTAAATGCAAAATACATGTTAGGACGTGCACTCACATGAAATTCTCACCTCTCGACTACATGTTCACTCCTAACGTACCTTACGCATCTAAATGACATATATATCTAACCAAAACGTAATAAATTCTACCCCTTACTACTCGATCCCCATAATGCATTCTAGCGTTATCAATTAAATAGAGGGCTTTACTTAAACTCAGATTCTCAATTAGTAATAGAATTCACTATCAATTAACCCGTTATGTTTTCTCAAAACAATACAATAATTATATTCACAATATTAACATGAAAGTTCCCATTAATTAAGTGTATATTATTCCCGTCATAAATATACAAAACAAGCACCCCGAGACTAGCTGCGGTGCACACATACTCTGCTATACATCCCGGTACATCACGTACATAAGGATCACGCATTCCGAATCTCTCAGGAATCGTTCTCAGATAACAACATCACAAATAATGCAGGCGAACACAGTCACATCATATGGGTCACGCACATACCTGCGCTCCCACGATCAACAGACTTATTAACATCTCAATAAGTCCTTCTCTGACCTATGTTCATCGAGGTACCAGTCTAAATCTGGGCAACAGAAGGATTAGAGGGCCCTAAGCGAACGTAAACCTCTCGTGATAGCAAGTATGGTAGGTATGTCATACACATAAAATCAATACATATACTAAGTATGCACACATCTTAGAAATCACCATAATATATTGGGGGTACACTTCTCAATGTCGTACTGACATATAATCCTACACAATTTATATGTTCCCGATTAATATAGTAATTTAGGCCGTCAATATTTCTCGCATCGTAATAGTCACTCACGTCCTACTTCATAATTTCCCTTAGGTTCAACTACACTTCTAGGTTTTGCTCCTCATTATATCTCAAATGTCCCTACTATATCCGTTTATCATCAAGGGAAGGTTATCTCTACCATTAAACAGGGTTACGGGACTTGTGAAATCAAAACAGTCTAAAAGCCTAAACTGTCAACTCGTTAGAAGTCTCGTTCGAACGAGGCTATTCGAACGAGAGTTCGTTCGAATGAACTGGGTCTTCTAACGAGATCTCGTTCGAACGAAAGTCTTCGAACGAACATCCCTCTCGTCAGAAACCAAACTGTCAACTCGTTAGAAGCTCGTTCAAACGAGCTTATTCGAACGACCTGGGCAGGTCTTCTAACGAGTGGGCAGATTCGAGCCCAGATTTTTCAAATCTCGTTTTTCAAACTTCTCTTCACCTCTAACCTCATCTACTCATAAATATAACGATTTTTCAAAACTAATAATCATCCCTAAACATGTTTCAACCGTATTACATCATTTATATGGGTTCAAATCACCCTAAACTACATCAAATTATCAAATCTCCACCATTTTTCCCCAAATCTCAAGAACATGAACCCTAGAAAAATCAAGTCATTCATAGACATAACTAAATCTGTTTTTATGATGTAAAAGGTGTATTTTCATCTGACTAATCATCCTATCAATGTTCTACATGAAATTTCCTCAATAGATTTTTTTAAATCTCTATATCCAATTAAATGGGTTTTCATCATACTCCAAGAACAATACAATTTATTTGAATTTCCTACGCATGGAAGAAGAATTCTTTATAAAAATATGTAATTAAACCACTTGCCTTAAGTGTAACTCTGGATTTGATGACGAATTTGATGAATGGTTCTCTCTCTCTTCTGCAGAATTCCTCCTCCTCTCTCTCTCTCCAAGCTTTCTTCTCTAATGGTGGTAAGGGAGGCTAGGGTTTGTCTTAGGAACTTTTGAGGCTAATTCTAATAACCCCCGTAGCCCTCTAATCAGTTAATGGATGGTAATGGGTTAGTGGGTCTTTTAATTTTCCATTTAAAATTCCTAAAATTCGTTAATCAAAAATCCCAAAATTCTAAAATTACCAAACTACCCTTATATGTTGCCGGTATGGCCTAAAAATGCCCCGGGACCCAAACTAAACCCCCGGCTAGTGTTTTCTGACTAATTCATCCCTTCCGGATGCGTTGGCGCACTCAAAATGACCATACGGTTTATAGAAATAAAATTCACTTTTTAATTATCATAATTATATTCCTGACGCGACTGTCACACGCGTCTCAACAAAATTCCCAAATTGTCGTATTTCAATCTCACGATAAATTTCATAATTCAATATTCATATATAATCATATATTCACATTATAATCAAATACAAACTTCTCATCTCGCTAGTATTTTAATCCGGATTAATTTCCAATTAATTACGCATTTAATCCAATTAATCCCATAAATAAATATCACGAAAATACGGGGTATTACATACTTCCCCCCTAATAACTGAATTTCATCCCGAAATTCGGAACTAGAAAGTACCTGGTAAGAACAACTCTGGATAACATTCTTTCATCTCATCCTCGCGCTCCCATGTGGACTCCTCGATATTATGATGTCGCCACTGAACACGCACTAACGAAACTATCTTTGACCGTAGTTTCCGCTCACTTCGGTCAAAAATAGCAACCGGCCCCTCCTCGTAGGAGCTATCAGGCTGGAGATCTATGTCCTCCAAAGAAATATGAGAATGAGCTAAATCGTCTCTAAGATATTTCCTTAGCGAGGAAATATTAAATACATCGTGAATCCGATGCAAATGCTCTGGTAATCCAAGCCTATAAGCAACCCGTCCAATCCGCTCAATAATAGGAAATGGTCCCACATATCTCGGTACCAACTTCCCTTTCTTCCCGAAGCGCATAATCCCCTTCATAGGAGATCCTCTGAGCAAAACCTGGTCCCCCCCTTGGAACTCCCTGAAGAATCTCTTCGCATCACCATAGCTCTTCTGCCGATCCTGAGCTACCCGAATGCGACTCCGAATCAATTCTATCCTCGCCGAAGTATCCTGAATCACTTCCGGCCCAAGTAGTTTGTTGTCCCCTACCTCCAACCAACATGCTGGGGAACGACAAGGTCTACCGTACAATGCCTCAAACGGAGCCATGCCAATGGTGAACTGGTAGGAGTTATTGTAAGCAAACTCCACCAGTGGAAGATACTGCTCCCATCCACCCCCAAAATCAATGATACTCATACGTAGCATGTCCTCCAACATCTGGTTCGTACACTCGGTTTGACCATCGATCTGTGGGAGATTTTCCGTACTCAACTGCAACTCCGTGCCCATGGCCTCCTGAAAACTCTCCCAAAACTGTGAAACAAATATCTTGTCTCGGTCAGACACAATATTTAAGGGAACACCGTGAAGTCTCACTATCTCTGAAATAAAGAGTTGGTCATACTGTCCCATAGTGTATTATGTCCTTACGAGTAGGAAATGAGCGACTTTGGTCAACCTGTCCACAATAACCCATACGGAGTCATGACCTCTCTGTGACGTAGGTATCCCCGTGATAAAATCCATGGATATTCTTTCCCACATCCACATCGGAATCTCCAATGGCTGTAGGAGTCCTGTCAGTCTCTGATGATCCACTTTTACTAGCTGACAAGTGGCGCATTTCGAAATAAACACGGCAATATCTCTCTTCATCCCGCTCCACCAATACTGTCGTCTCATATCTTGGTACATTTTGCCCCCACCGGGATGTACCGCGAATCATGAGCCGTGCGACTTTGCCATCACCTCGTGCCGCAATTCCTCCACTTTCGGAACTACCAATCTCCCATTGAAGCGTAATCCCCCATCTAAGCTAACGGTATAGGATTCGGCTCCCTCGGCTAGTAATCGAACTATCAGCTCCTGACGGAAAGAGTCATCTGCTTGTGCCTTTACCACTCTCATGACAATCTGTGGCGTAACAGTCATTACCGACATGAACGATCGGGCCACTGCATCCTGGTGTCCCAATTCTTTCCACTTTGCCTTCCACACCCCTCCCACCTCATCAACAGGTATGCGGCTCAATGCGTCTGCTACCACGTTAGCCTTCCCCGGGTGGTATTGGATATCGAACTAATAATCCTTCACGAACTCAAGCCACCTCCGTTGCCGCATATTCAACTCCTTCTGCGTGAATAGGTACTGTAGGGACTTGTGGTCCGTGAACAATCGAAACTTCTCCCCCAAAAGGTAATGTCTCCAAATACGAAGAGCAAATACAACTACCGCCAACTCCAAACCATGAGTGGGGTAATTCTTCTCATGAGGCTTAAGCTTATAGGAAGCATAAGCTATGGCCCGACTCTCCTGCTGTAATACACCTCCAAGTCCTTGCAAGGACGCATCGGTGTAGACTAGATACTCAACTCCTGGTCTCGGCAATGCTAACACAGGTGCTGAGGTCAACTTGTCCTTCAGTTCATCGAATGCCAACTGACAGGCATCACTCCAAATGAACGGCACACTTTTACGAGTCAGATGTGTCAAAGGACCTGCTATCTTTGAAAATCCCCGAATGAACCTCCAATAGTATCTTGTTAATCCCAAGAAACTACGGATCTCCGTCGGTGTCGTGGGCTGTCCCCACTCCCTCACTGCGGATACTTTCCCCGGATCAACAGATATCCCCCGGTCGGAAATAATGTGTCCCAAAAACTGGACCTCCTTCAGCCAAAACCCGCATTTCTCATATTTTTCATACAACTCGTTCTGACGTAGTGTCTGCAAAACTTGCCTCAAATGCTCGGCGTGCTCCTCCTCTGTCTGGGAGTAAACCAGAATATCATCGATGAAGACAATGACAAACTGATCTAGGAAATCTCTGAACACCCTATTCATCAAGTCCATAATCACGGCTGGAGCATTGGTCAAACCAAAAGGCATAACCCGAAACTCGTAAGATCCATATCTCGATAAGAACGCAGTCTTCGAGACATCCTCTTCCCTGATACGCAACTGATGGTATCCCGATCTCAAATCAATCTTTTAGAAGAAAGAAGCTCCTCTCAACTGGTCAAATAAGTCATTGATTCGAGGCAACGGATACTTATTCCGTATCGTGACCTTGTTCAACTCTCGGTAGTCCACACACAATCTCAGTGAACCATCTCTCTTCTTCACAAACAACACAGGGGCACCCCACGGTGAAGTACTCCTCCGTATAAACCCCTGACCGAACAACTGCTCAATCTGATCCCGTAACTCCCTCATCTCAACTGGAGCCATACGGTACGGTGCGCGTGCTATAGGTCTCGTATCTGCTAATAAGTCTATGACAAAGTCTATCTCTCGACTAGGGGGTAGGCCTGGTATCTCCTGGAACACATCTGAATACTCCCTGACAATTGGGATCGAATCTAAAGGAATCACAACCTCCTTAGAGGTAGCCTCCTCTATCTAGTACAAATGAGTGATCGAACCTCCCTCTGGGCGAGGCATCGCCACTACAAACATCTCTTGCCCCGGAATGGTAAAAATAATGCTCCCACCGAAGCAATCAATCATGGCTCTATAATCAGCGAGCCAATCCATACCGATAATCACATCGTGCACATGCATATCTAATACCAACATGTCTGCAGGTAATACCAGACTACTAAGCTCTACCCCCACTCCCCGACATATAAAGAAAATAAGCGACCCACTCCTCAATGGTGAGTCTACGCACGTCACTGTGCTCTCTGCTATGGCTAATAACCCTAAGGCTTTCGCAAAATGTGTAGCTATAAAACAGTGCGTTTCCCCCGTATCAAACAAAACACGATCCATAGTACCATGGATAGGAAACATACCCTCAATCGCGAGTGGTGCCTGTGGAGCTGCTGCCTGGTGGACGTTATAGACACGTCCATACTGTAACTGTCCCTGCTGCACAGGAACTGTTGGAATGGCTAGAAGTGCTGGCACATGGGCTGGAGCTGGGAGGGCAGGTGGAAAAAGTGGCCTCTGTGGCTCATGTCGAGCACCCTGCTGCTGCTATGGGGCCCTGCCCCTATCAGGATAGTACTGGAGTTTTTGTCCAGTCTTGCCACAAACAAAACACTTCCCCGAGAAGTTTCCCCCTCTCTGTCCCAGCAGTCCCCGGCCCTGGTGGCCTTTAATGTTCCTCCACTGGCCCTGCTGGCCCTGCTGAAACTGTTGTTGACCATTCTGACCCTGCTGGTTCTGATGGCCGTTTGGACCCTGATGGCCCTGCCGAAAACCTCCATGTCTGTGCCTGAAGTTTCCTGACCTGAACCTCTTGTGATCCCCCTGCTGCGAACCTTGATCACCCTGCCTCTGCCCCTCAATAGAATGTTCCCCACTGGCACCATTTCCCCCAGTCCTGCCCTGATGGCTGGACTCTTCTGACCTCTTGCCTTCAGCCATGTGAAAGCGATGGTCCTGGCAGTGTAACAGTGCAGCGTTAACCATATCAGAGTTAGTGGCCAACGATAGGTTTCCCAACAAATGCTGACGGATCCTCCAAGTCAACCCGTCTGTAAATTTTTGTATATTCTTCTCCTCCGTCGGTATCTCATCCGGAACAATGTTCAGAAGATCAGTGAATTCGGCCGCATACTCGGCCACAGTCTTACCCTCCAGCTTGAGGCTCATCAACTTCCTACTCATCTCCGTGTGAACAGCTAACGGAAAGTACTTGCGGTCGAACCGCACCCAAAACTCCTGGATAGTGAGAGTATCTCTCTCCTCCACGGTGGTAATAGACTCCCACCACTGCAGTGCAGACCCCACTATCTTAAAGGTAGCTAGTATCTGCTTCTGAACATTGGTGCACTCATACATCCTCAAGTGCCGCCGAATATCCTTCCTCCACTGACTCGAAACTACCACATCGGAGCTACCTGCGAATTCCGGAGGGTGTGCTTTCTGAAAAGCATAACGTACACGTTCCCAAGCAGACGGGAATGCATGAGACTGAACTAGCACGGCTACTGGCGCCTGAGGTGGTGGCTGCTGAACTACGGCTAGTGCGGCATTTACCGCCTGGGCCACAATTGCTTCAACCTCGGCGGCATTCATCGTCCCCTAAACTGGTGCGGGCTGTGGTTCTGGCGTTGCATCCCTGAGAATCCTTTGTGCACGTCATGGAGGTATCTGTAATAAGAATGAATTTTATAAGTTCACAGTTATAAACTCAAAATAGCTGCAGAACGTAGCATATACAAAAGAATACAACAGTCCTAAAATATAGGGCTCTACTTCAAAGAAAGCTCAGCGGAAACATAATAAGCTGTACAGATCCTAGTGGACACTAGAACCTGATGCTCTGATACCACCTGTGACACCCCGACTAATTAAATACCGGGTAGCTACTCCTTTATTAACTCAATACAAAATTCCAAGTTGGTTCAGTTAATAGAATCACTGTCGAAAACATTTTAATAATTACTAACCACCTAGTATTTAAAAAGTAAGTTGCAAAATTTTAAGTTAAGTCTGATTAACATGCAATAAAAGAATAATGGATTAACAACATAATCCATACACCATAACGAAGTAATGAAATAACCAACAAATTAATATAAGAAGTCCGGAGGAAAACTCCTCACAACAATCCCACGGCTGAAAAATAAAATAACAAGTCTGAATCCTGAAAGAATTACATGCCCGAAGTCTGAATAACTGGAATAAATGAAATGCCTCTAAAAGAAATGGGCGACATGCCCTACAACTGATAAATCTGAATATAGAGTCAAGATAGATGAAGCGTCTACAAGCAAAGTCCGGTAACTTCCATAAATAGCTACAGCTTGTCACCTGAATGAGGATCCTAAGCATGGTGTCCTTGTGGCTGGGCACCTAAAATGGTTTTTACAAAAATAGATTTGAAAGCAAATGGGTCAGAGCCCAAAAGTGGAAATCATTTTAAAAACAGCAAGTGTTTTAATAACATTAAAACATTAAATACAAAATACAAGTTTGGACGTGAACTCACATGAAATTCTCACCTCTCGACTACATGTGCACTCCTAACGTACCTTACCCATCTAAATGACATATATATCTAACCAAAACGTAATAAATTCTACCCCTTACTACTCGATCCCCATAATGCATTCTAGCTTTATCAATTAAATAGAGGGCTTAACTTAAACTCAGATTCTCAATTAGTAATACAATTCACTATCAATTAACCCGTTATGCTTTCTCAAAAAAATACAATATTTATATTCACAATATTAACATGAAAGTTCCCATTAATTAAGTGTATATTATTCCCGTCATAAATATACAAAACAAGCACCCCGAGACTAGCTGCGGTGCAAACATACTCTGCTATCCATCCCGGTACATCACGTACATAAGGATCACGCATTCCGAATCTCTCAGGAATCGTTCTCAGATAACAACATCAGAAATAATGGAGGCGAACACAGTCACATCACATGGGTCACGCACATACCTGCGCTCCCACGATCAGCAGACTTATTAACATCCCAATAAGTCCTTCTCTGACCTATGTTCATCGAAGTACCAGTCTAAATCCGAGCAACGGAAGGATTAGAGGGCCCTAAGTGAACGTAAACCTCCCGTGATAGCAAGTATGGTTGGTATGTCATACACATAAAATCAATACATATACTAAGTATGCACACATCTTAGAAATAACCATAATATATTGGTGGTACACATCTCAATCTCGTACCGACATATAATGCTACACAATTTATATGTTCCCGATTAATATAGTAATTTAGGCCGTCAATATTTCTCGCATCGTAATAGACACCCACGTCATACTTCATAATTTCCCTTAGGTTCAACTACACTTCTAGGTTTTGCTCCTCATAATATCTCAAATGTCCCTACTATATCCATTTATCATCAAGGGAAGGTTATCTCTACCATTAAACAGGGTTACGGGACTAGCGAAATTAAAACAGGCTAAAAGCCTAAACTGTCAACTCGTTAGAAGTCTTGTTCGAACGAGGCTGTTCAAACGAGAGTTCGTTCGAACGAACTGGGTCTTCTAATGAGATCTCGTTCAAACGAAAGTCTTCGAACGAACATCCCTCTCGTCAGAAACCAAACTGTCAACTCGTTAGAAGCTCGTTCGAACGACCTGGGCAGGTCTTCTAACGAGTGGGAAGATTCGAGCCTAGATTTTCCAAATCTCGTTTTTCCAACTTCTCTTCACCTCTAACCTCATCTAAACATAAATCTAACGATTGTTCAAAACTACTAATCATCCCTAAACATGTTTCAACCGTATTACATCATTTATATGGGTTCAAATCACCCTAAACTACATCAAATAATCAAATCTCCACCATTTTTCCCCAAATCTCAAGAACATGAACCCTAGAAAAATCAAGTCATTCATAGACATATCTAAATCCGTTTTTATGATGTAAACGGTGTATTTTCATCTGACTAATCATCCTATCAATGTTCTACATGCAATTTCCTCAATAGATTTTTTTAAATCCCTACATCCAATTAAATGGGTTTTCATCATACTCCAAAAACAATACAATTTATTTGAATTTCCTACGCATGGAAGAAGCATTCTTTGTAAAAATATGTAATTAAACCACTTTCCTTAAGTGTAACTCTAGATTTGATGATGAATCTGATGAATGGTTCTCTCTCTCTTCTGCAGAATTCCTCCTCTCTCTCTCTCTCTCCAAGCTTTCTTCTCTAATGGTGGCAATGGAGGCTAGGGTTTGTCTTAGGAACTTTTGGGGCTAATTCTAATAACCCCCGTAGCCCTCTAATCAGTTAATGGATGGTAATGGGTCTGTGGGTCTTTTAATTTTCCATTTAAAATTCCTAAAATTCGTTAATCAAAAATTCCAAAATTCTAAAATTACCAAACTACCCTTATACGTTGCCGGTATGGCCTAAAAATGCCCCGGGAGCCAAACTAAACCCCCGGCTAGTGTTTTCTGACTAATTCGACCCTTCCGGATGCGTTGGCGCACTCAAAATGAACATACGGTTTATAGAAATAAAATTCACTTTTTAATTATCATAATTATATTCCTGACGTGACTGTCACACGCGTCTCAACAAAATTCCCAAATTGCCGTATTTCAATCTCACGATAAATTTCATAATTCAATATTCATATAATCATATATTCACATTATAATCAAATACAAACTTCGCATCTCGCTAGTATTTTAATCCGGATTAATTTCTAATTAATTACGCATTTAATCCAACTAATCCCATAAATAAATATCACGAAAATACGGAGTATTACATACTTCCCCCCTAATAACTGAATTTCATCCCGAAATTCAGAACTAGAAAGTACCTGGTAAGAACAACTCTGGATAACATTCTTGCATCTCATCCTCGCGCTCCCATGTGGACTCCTCGTTATTATGATGTCGCCACTGAACACGCACTAACAGAACTATCTTTGACCGTAGTTTCCGCTCACTTCGGTCAAAAATAGCAACCGGCCCCTCCTCGTAAGAGCTATCAGGCTGGAGATCTATGTCCTCCAAAGCAATATGAGAATGAGATAAATCATCTCTAAGATATTTCCTTAGTGAGGAAATATGAAATACATCGTGAATCCGATGCAAATGCTCCGGTAATCCAAGCATATAAGCAACCCGTCCAATCCTCTCAATAATAGGAAATGGTCCCACATATCTCGGTGCCAACTTCCCTTTCTTCCCGAAGCGCATAATCCCCTTCATAGGAGATACTCTGAGCAAAACCTGGTCCCCCACTTGGAACTCCCTAAAGAATCTCTTCGCATCAGCAAAGCTCTTTTGCCGATCCTGAGCTACCCAAATGCGACTCCGAATCAATTCTATCCTCGTCGAAGTATCCTAAATCACTTCCGGCACAAGTAGTTTGTTGTCCCCTACCTCCAACCAACATGCTGGGGAACGACAAGGTCTACCGTACAATGCCTCAAACGGAGCCATGCCAATGGTGAACTGGTAGGAGTTATTGTAAGCAAAGATACTGCTCCCATCCACCCCCAAAATCAATGATACTCATACGTAGTATGTCCTCTAACATCTGGTTCGTACGCTCGGTTTGACCATCCGTCTGTGGGTGATATGCCGTACTCAACCGCAACTCCGTGCCCATGGCCTCCTGAAAACTCTCCCAAAATTGTGAAACAAATATCTTGTCTCGGTCAGACATGATATTTAAGGGCACACCGTGAAGTCTCACTATCTCTGAAATAAAGAGCTGGGCATACTGTCCCGTAGTGTAGTCTGTCCTTACGGGTAGGAAATGAGCGACTTTGGTCAACCTGTCCATAATCACCCATACGGAGTCATGACTTCTCTGTGACGTAGGTAGCCCCGTGATAAAATCCATGGATATGCTTTCCCACATCCACATCGGAATCTCCAATGGCTATAGGAGTCCTGTCGGTCTCTGATGATCCACTTTTACTAGCTGACAAGTGGCGCATTTCGAAACAAATACGGAAATATCTCTCTTTATCCCGCACCACCAATACTGTCGTCTCATATCTTGGTACATTTTGTCCCCACCGGGATGTACCGTGAATCGTGAGCCGTGCGACTTTGCCATCACCTCGTGCCACAATGCCTCCCCTTCCGGAACTACCAATCTCCCATTGAAGCGTAATCCCCCGTCTGAGCTAACGGTATAGGATTCGGCTCCCTCTGCTAGTAATCGAACTATCAGCTCCTGACAGAACGAGTCATCTGCTTGTGCCTTTACCACTCTCGTGACAATCTGCGGCGTAACAGTCATTACCGACATGAACGATCGGGCCACTGCATCCTGGTGTCCCAATTCTTTCCACTTTTCCTTCCACACCCCTGCCACCTCATCAACAGGTCTGCGGCTCAACGCGTCTGCTACCACGTTAGCCTTCCCCGGGTGGTATTGGATATCGAACTGATAATCCTTCACGAACTCAAGCCACCTCTGTTGCCGCATATTCAACTCCTTCTGCGTGTATAGGTACTGTAGGGACTTGTGGTCCGTGAACAATCAAAACTTCTCCCCCAAAAGGTAATGTTTCCAAATACGAAGAGCAAATACAACTGCCGCCAACTCCAAATCATGAGTGGGGTAATTCTTCTCATGAGGCTTAAGCTTACGGGAAGCATAAGCTATGGCCTAACTCTCCTGCTGTAATACACCTCCAAGTCCTTGCAAGGACGCATCGGTGTAGACTAGATAATCAACTCCTGGTCTCGGCAATGCTAACACAGGTGCTGAGGTCAACTTGTCCTTCAATTCATCGAATGCCAACTGACAGGCATCACTCCAAATGAACGGCACACCTTTACGAGTCAGATGTGTCAAAGGACCTGCTATCTTTCAAAATCCCTGAATGAACCTCCTGTAGTATCCTGCTAATCCTAAGAAACTACGGATCTCCATCGGTGTCGTGGGCTATCCGCACTCCCTCACTGCGGATACTTTCCCTGGATCAACAGATATCCCCCGGTCGGAAATAATGTGTCCCAAAAACTGGACCTCCTTCAGCCAAAACCTGCATTTCTCATGTTTTGCATACAGCTCGTTCTGACGTAGTGTCTGCAAAACTTGCCCCAAATGCTCGGCGTGATCCTCCTCTGTCTGGGAGTAAACCAGAATATCATCGATGAAGACAATGACAAACTGATCTAGGAAATCTCTGAACACCCTATTCATCAAGTCCATAAACACGGCTGGAGCATTGGTCAAACCAAAACGCATAACCCGAAACTCGTAAGATCCATATCTCGATAAGAACGCAGTGTTCGAGACATCCTCTTCCCTGATACGCAACTGATGGTATCTCGATCTCAAATCAATCTTTGAGAAGAAAGAAGCTCCTCTCAACTGGTCGAATAAGTCATCGATTCGAGGCAACGGATACTTATTCCGTATCGTGACCTTGTTCAACTCTTGGTAGTCCACACATAATCTCAGTGAACCATCTATCTTCTTCATAAACAACACAGGGGCACCCCACGGCGAGGTACTCCTCCGTATAAACCCCTGACCCAACAACTGCTCAATCTGATCCCGTAACTCCCTCATCTCAGCTGGAGCCATACGGTACGGTGCGCGTGCTATAGGTCTCGTATCTGCTAATAAGTCTATGACAAAGTCTATCTCTCGACTGGGGGGTAGGCCTGGTATCTCCTGAAACACATCTGAATACTCGCTGACAACTGGGATCTAATCTAAAGGAATCACAACCTCCTTAGAGGTATCCTCCTCTATGTAGTACAAATGAGCGATCTAACCTCCCTCTGGGCGAGGCATCGCCACTACAAACAATTCTTGCCCCGGAATGGTAAAAATAATGCTCCCACCGAAGCAATCAATTATGGGTCTATAATCAGCGAGCCAATCCATACCGATAATCACATCGTGCACATGCATATCTAATACCAACATGTCTACAGGTAATACCACACTACCAATCTCTACCCCCACTCCCCGACATATAAAGAAAATAAGCGACCCACTCCCCAATGGTGAGTTTACGCACGTCACTGTGCTCTCTGTTGTGGCTAACAACCCTAAGGCCTTCGCAAAATGTGTAGCTATAAAATAGTGCGTTGCCCCGTATCAAACAAAACCTGACCAATAGTACCATGGATAGGAAACAAACCCTTAATCGCGGGTGGTGCCTGTGGAGATGCTGCCTGGTGGACGTTATAGACACGTCCATACTGTAATTGTCCCTGCTGCACAGGAACTGCTGGAATGGCTGAAAGTGCTGGCACCTGGGCTGGATCTGGGAGGGTAGGTGGAAAAAGTGGCCTCTGTGGCTCATGTCGAGCACCCTACTGCTGCTGCGGGGCCCTGCCCCTATCGGGACAGTCCTGGCATTTATGGCCAGTCTTGCCACAAACAAAACACTTCCCCGAGAAGTTCCCCCCTCTCTGTCCCTATTGTCCCCAGCCCTGGTGGCCGTTACAGTTCCTCCACTGGCCCTGCTGGCCCTGCTGAAACTGCTGTTGACCATTCTGAACCTGCTGGTTCTGATGGCCGTTCGGACCCTGATGGCCCTGTCAAAAACCTCCCTGTCCTTGCCTGAAGTTTCCTGACCTGAACCTCTTGTGATCCCCCTGCTGGGAACCCTGATCACCCTGCCTCTGCCCCTCAATAGAATGTGCCCCACTGGCACCATGTCCCCCAGTCCTGCCCTGATGGCTGGACTCTCCTGACCTCTTGCCTTCAGCCATGTGAAAGCGATGGTCCTGGCATTATAACAGTGCAGCGTTAACCACATCAGAGTAAGTGGCCAACGATAGGTTTCCCAACAAACGCTGACGGATCCTCCAAGTCAACCCGTCTGTAAATTTTTGTATATTCTTCTCCTCTGTCGGTATCTCATCCGGAACAATGTTCAAAAGATCAGTGAATTCGGCCCCATACTCGGCCACAGTCTTACCCTCCTGCTTGAGGCTCATTAACTTCCTCCTCATCTCCGTGTGAACAGCTGACGAAAAGTACTTGCGGTCGAACCGAACCCAAAACTCCTGGATAGTGAGAGTATCTCTCTCCTCCACGCTGGTAATAGACTCCCACCACTGCAGTGCAGACCCCACTAGCTTAAAGGTATCTAGTATCTGCTTCTGGACATTGGTGCACTCATACATTCTCAAGTGCCGCTGAATAACCTTCCTCCACTGACTCGAAACTACCACATCGGAGCTACCTGCGATCTCCGGAGGGTGTGCTTTCTGAAAAGCATCACGTACACGTTCCCAAGCAGACGGGAATGCATGAGCCTGAACTGGCGCGGCAACTGGCGCCTGAGGTGGTTCCTGCTGAACTACGGCTAGTGCGGCATTTACCGCCTGGGCCACAATTGCTGCAACCTCGACGGCATTCATCGTGCCCTGAACTGGTGCGGGATGTGGTTATGGCGTTGCATCCCTTGGAATCCTTTGTGCACGTCGTGGAGGCATCTGAAACAAGAATGAAGTTTATAAGTTCGCAGTTATAAACTCAAAATAGCTGAAGAACGTAGCATATACAAAAGAATACAACAATCCTAAAATATAGGGCTCTACTTCAAAGAAAGCTCAGCGGAAACATAATAAGCCGTACAGATCCTAATGGACACTAGAACCTGATGCTCTAATACCACCTGTGACACCCCGACTAATTAAATACCGGGTAGCTACTCCTTTATTAAATCAATACAAAATGCCATGTTGGTTCAGTTAATAACATCACTGTCGAAAACATTTTAATAATTACTAACCACCTATTATTTAAAAAGTAAGTTGCCAAATTTTAAGTTAAGTCTGATTAACATGCAATAAAAGAATAATGGAATAACAACATAATCTATACACCATAACGAAGTAATGAAATAACCAACAAATGAATATAAGAAGTCCGGAGGAAAACTCCTCACAACAATCCCACGGCTGAAAAATAAAATGACAAGTCTGAATCCTGAATGAATTACATGCCCGAAGTCTGAATAACTGGAATAAATTAAATGCCTCTAAAAGAAATGGGCGACATGCCCTACAACTGATAAATCTGAATATAGAGTCAAGATAGATGAAGCGTCTACAAGCAAAGTCTGGTAACTTCCACAAATAGCTACAGCTTGTCATCTGAATGAGGATCCTAAGTATGGTGTCCTTGTGGCTGGGCACCTAAAATGGTTTTTACAAAAATAGATTTGAAAGCAAATGGGTCAGAGCCCGAAAGTGGCAATCATTTTAAAAACATCAAGTGTTTTAATAACATTAAAACATTAAATGAAAAATACATGTTTGGACGTGCACTCACATGAAATTCTCACCTCTCGACTACATGTGCACTCCTAACGTACCTTACCCATCTAAATGACATATATATCTAACCAAAATGTAATAAATTCTACCCCTTACTACTCGATCCCCATAATGCTTTCTAGCGTTATCAATTAAATACAGGGCTTTACTTAAACTCAGATTCTCAATTAGTAATACAATTCACTATCAATTAACCCGTTATGCTTTCTCAAAACACTACAATATTTATATTCACAATATTAACATGAAAGTTCTCATTAATTAAGTGTATATTATTCCCGTCATAAATATACAAAACAAGCACCCCGAGACTAGCTGCGGTGCACACATACTCTGTTATCCATCCCGGTACATCACGTACATAAGGATCACGCATTCCGAATCTCTCAGGAATCGTTCTCAGATAACAACATCACAAATAATGGAGGCGAACACAGTCACATCACATGGGTCACGCACATACCTGCGCTCCCACGATCAGCAGACTTATTAACATCCCAATAAGTCCTTCTTTGACCTATGTTCATCGAGGAACCAGTCTAAATCCGGGCAACAGAAGGATTAGAGGGCCCTAAGCGAACATAAACCTCCCATGATACCAAGTATGGTAGGTATGTCATACACATAAAATCAATACATATACTAAGTATGCACACATCTTAGAAATCACCATAATATATTTGTGGTACACATCTCAACTCGTACCGACATATAATGCTACACAATTTATATGCTCCCGATTAATATAGTAATTTGGGCCGTCAATATTTCTCGCATCGTAATAGACACTCACGTCATACTTCATAATTTCCCTTAGGTTCAACTACACTTCTAGGTTTTGCTCCTCATTATATCTCAAATGTCCCTACTATATCCATTTATCATCAAGGGAAGGTTATCTCTACCATTAAACAGGGTTACGGGACTTGCAAAATCAAAACAGGCTAAAAGCCTAAACTGTCAACTCGTTAGAAGTCTTGTTCGAACGAGGCTGTTCGAATGAGAGTTCATTCAAAAGAACTGGGTCTTCTAACGAGATCTCGTTCGAATGAAAGTCTTTGAACGAACATCCCTCTCATCAGAAACCAAACTGTCAACTCGTTAGAAGCTCGTTCGAACGACCTGGGCAGGTCTTCTAACGAGTGGGCAGATTCGAGCCTAGATTTTCCAAATCTCGTTTTTCCAACTTCTCTTCACCTCTAACCTCATCTAAACATAAATCTAATGATTGTTCAAAGCTACTAATCATCCCTAAACATGTTTCAACTGTATTACATCATTTATATGGGTTCAAATCACCCTAAACTACATCAAATTATCAAATCTCCACCATTTTTCCCCAAATCTCAAGAACATGAACCCTAGAAAAATCAAGTCATTCATAGACATAACTAAATACGTTTTTATCATGTAAAAGGTGTATTTTCATCTGACTAATCATCCTATCAATGTTCTACATGCAATTTCCACAATAGATTTTTTTAAATCTCTACATCCAATTAAATGGGTTTTCATCATACTCCAAGAACAATACAATTTATTTGAATTTCCTACGCATGGAAGAAGCATTCTTTGTAAAAATATGTAATTAAACCACTTGCCTTAAGTGTAACTCTGGATTTGATGACGAATCTGATGAATGGTTCTCTCTCTCTTCTGCAGAATTCCTCCTCTCTCTCTCTCTCCCCAAGCTTTCTTCTCTAATGGTGGCAATGGAGGCTAGGGTTTGTCTTAGGAACTTTTGGGGCTAATTCTAATAACCCCCGTAGCCCTCTAATCAGTTAATGGATGGTAATGGGTTAGTGGGTCTTTTAATTTTCCATTTAAAATTCCTAAAATTCGTTAATCAAAAATCCCAAAATTCTAAAATTACCAAACTACCCTTATACGTTGCCGGTATGGCCTAAAAATGCCCCGGGACACAAACCCCCGGCTAGTGTTTTCTAACTAATTTGACCCTTCCGGATGCGTTGGCACACTCAAAATGACCATACGGTTTATAGAAATAAAATTCACTTTTTAATTATCATAATTATATTCCTGACGCGACTGTCACACGCGTCTCAACAAAATTCCCAAATTGCCGTATTTCAATCTCACGACAAATTTCATAATTCAATATTCATATATAATCATATATGCACATTATAATCAAATACAAACTTCTCATCTCGCTAGTATTTTAATCCGGATTAATTTCCAATTAATTACGCATTTAATCCAATTAATCCCATAAATAAATATCACGAAAATACGGGGTATTACATACTTCCCCCCTAATAACTGAATTTCATCCCAAAATTCGGAACTAGAAAGTACCTGGTAAGAACAACTCTGGATAACATTCTTGCATCTCATCCTCGCGCTCCCATGTGGACTCCTCGACATTATGATGTCGCCACTGAACACGCACTAACGGAACTATCTTTGACCGTAGTTTGCGCTCACTTCGGTCCAAAATAGCAATCGGCCCCTCCTCGTAGGAGCTATCAGGCTGGAGATATATGTCCTCCAAAGCAATATGAGAATAAGCTAAATCGTCTCTAAGATATTTCCTTAGCGAGGATATATGAAATACATCATGAATCCGATGCAAATGCTCCGGTAATCCAAGCCTATAAGCAACCCGTCCAATCCGCTCAATAATAGGAAATGGTCCCACATATCTCGGTGCCAACTTTCCTTTCTTCCCGAAGTGCATAATCCCCTTCATAGGAGATACTCTGAGCAAAACCGGGTCCCCCACTTGGAACTCCCTAAAGAATCTCTTCGCATCAGCATAGCTCTTCTGTCGATCCTGATTTACCCGAATGCGACTCCGAATCAATTCTATCCTCGCCGAAGTATCCTGAATCACTTCCGGCCCAAGTAGTTTGTTGTCCCCTACCTCCAACCAACATGCTGGGGAACGACAGGGTCTACCGTACAATGCCTCAAACGGAGCCATGCCAATGGTGAACTGGTAGGAGTTATTGTAAGCAAACTCCACCAGTGGAAGATACTTCTCCCATCCACCACCAAAATCAATGATACTCATACGTAGCATGTCCTCCAACATCTGGTTCGTATGGTTGGTTTGACCATCGGTCTGCGGGTGATACGCCATACTCAACCGCAACTCCGTGCCCATGGCCTCCTGAAAACTCTCCCAAAACTGTGAAACAAATATCTTATCTCGATCAGACACGATATTTAAGGGAACACCGTGAAGTCTCACTATCTCTGAAATAAAGAGTTGGTCATACTGTCCCATAGTGTAGTCTGTCCTTACTGGTAGGAAATGAGCGACTTTGGTCAACCTGTCCACAATCACCAATACGGAGTCATGACCTCTCTGTGACGTAGGTAACCCCGTGATAAAATCCATGGATATTCTTTCCCACATCCACATCGGAATCTCCAATGGTTGTAGGAGTCCTGTCAGTCTCAAATGATCCACTTTTACTAGCTGACAAGTGGCGCATTTAGAAACAAACACGATAATATCTCTTTTCATCCCGCTCCACCAATACTGTCGTCTCATATCTTGGTACATTTTGCCCCCACCGGGATGTACCGCGAATCATGAGCCGTGCGACTTTTCCATCACCTCGTGCCGCAATTCCTCCCCTTCCGGAACTACCAATCTCCCATTGAAGCGTAATCTCCCGTCTGAGCTAACGGTATAGGATTCGGCTCCCTCTGCTAGTAATCGAACTATCACCTCCTGACAGAACGAGTCATCTGCTTGTGCCTTTACCACTCTCGTGACAATCTGCGGCGTAACAGTCATTACCGACATGAATGATCGGGCCACTGCATCCTAGTGTCCCAATTTTTTCCACTTTGCCTTCCACACCCCTGCCACCTCATCAACAGGTCTGCGGCTCAACGCTTCTGCTACCACGTTAGCCTTTCCCGGGTGGTATTGGATTTCGAACTGATAATCCTTCACAAACTCAAGCCACCTCCGTTGCCGCATATTCAACTCCTTCTGCGTGAATAGGTACTGTAGGTACTTGTGGTCCATGAACAATCGAAAATTCTCCCCCAAAAGGTAATGTCTCCAAATACGAAGAGCCAATACAACTGTCGCCAACTCCAAGTCATGAGTGGGGTAATTCTTCTCATGAGGTTTAAGCTTACGGGAAGCATAAGCTATGGCCTGACTCTCCTGCTGTAATACACCTCCAAGTCCTTGCAAGGACGCATCGGTGTAGACAAGATACTCAACTCTTGGTCTCGGTAATGCTAACACAGGTGCTGAGGTCAACTTGTCCTTCAATTCATCGAATGCCAAATGACAGGCATCACTCCAAATGAACGGCACACCTTTACGAGTCAGATGTGTCAAAGGACCTGCTATCTTTGAAAATCCCCGAATGAACCTCCTGTAGTATCCTGCTAATCCTAAGAAACTACGGATCTCCGTCGGTGTCGTGGGCTGTCCCCACTCCCTCACAGCGGATACTTTCCCCGGATCAACAGATATCCCCCGATCGGAAATAATGTGTCCCAAAAACTGGACCTCCTTCAGCCAAAACCCGCATTTCTCATATTTTGCATACAGCTCGTTCTGACGTAATGTCTCCAAAACTTGCCTCAAATGCTCGGCGTGCTCCTCCTCTGTCTGGGAGTAAACCGGAATATCATCGATGAAGACAATGACAAACTGATCTAGGAAATCTCTGAACACCCTATTCATCAAGTCCATAAACACGGCTGGAGCATTGGTCAAACCAAAAGGCATAACCCGAAACTCGTAAGATCCATATCTCGATAAGAACGCAGTCTTCGAGACATCCGCTTCCCTGATACGCAACTAATGGTATCCCGATCTCAAATTAATCTTTGAGAAGAAAGAAGCTCCTCTCAACTGGTCGAATAAGTCATCGATTCGAGGCAACGGATACTTATTACGTGACCTTGTTCAACTCTCGGTAGTCCATACACAATCTCAGTGAACCATCTCTCTTCTGCACAAACAACACAGGGGCACCCCACGGCGAAGTACTCCTCCGTATAAACCCCTGACCCAACAACTGCTCAATCTGATCCCGTAACTCCCTCATCTCAGCTCGAGCCATACGGTACGGTGCGCGTGCTATAGGTCTCGCATCTGGTAATAAGTCTATGACAAAGTCTATCTCTCGACTGGGGGGTAGGCCTGGTATCACCTAAAACACATCTGAATACTCCCTGACAACTGGGATCGAATCTAAAGGAATCACAACCTCCTTAGAGGTATCCTCCTCTATGTAGTACAAATGAGCGATCGAACCTCCCTCTGGGCAAGGCATCGCCACTACAAACATCTCTTGCCCCGGAATGGCAAAAACAATGCTCCCACCGAAGCAATCAATCATGGCTCTATAATCAGCGAGCCAATCCATACCGATAATCACATCGTGCACATGCATATCTAATACCAACATGTCTGCAGGTAATACCAGACTACCAATCTCTACCCCCACTCTCCGACATATAAAGAAAATAAGCAACCCACTCCCCAATGGTGAGTCTACGCACGTCACTGTGCTCTCTGCTATGGCTAACAACCCTAAGGCTTTCGCAAAATGTGTAGCTATAAAATAGTGCATTGCCCCCGTATCGAACAAAACTCGACCCATAGTACCATGGATAGGAAACAATCGTGGGTGGTGCCTGTGGAGCTGCTGCCTGGTGGACGTTATAGACACGTCCATACTGTAACTGTCCCTGCTGCACAGGAACTGCTGGAATGGCTGGAAATGCTGGCACCTGGGCTGGAGCTGGGAGGGCAGGTGGAAAAAGTGGCCTCTGTGGCTCATGTCGAGCACCCTGCTGCTGCTGCGGGGCCATGCCCCTATCAGGACAGTCCTGGCGTTTATGGCCAGTCTTGCCACAAACAAAACACTTCCCCGAGAAGTTTCCCCCTCTCTGTCCCTGTTGTCCCCGACCCTGGTGGCCATTACTGTTCCTCCACTGGCCCTGCTGGCCCTGCTGAAACTGCTGTTGACCATTCTGACCCTACTGGTTCTGATGGCCGTTCGGACCCTGATGGCCCAACCGAAAACCTCCCTGTCCGTGCCTAAAGTTTCCTGACCTGAACCTCTTGTGATCCCCCTACTGGGAACCCTAATCACCCTGCCTCTGCCCCTGAATAGAATGTGCCCCACTGGCACCATTTACCCTAGTCCTGCCCTGATGGCTGGACTCTCCTGACCTCTTGCCTTCAGCCATGTGAAAGCGATGGTCCTGGCAGTGTAACAGTGCAGCATTAACCACATCAGAGTAAGTGGCCAACGATAGGTTTCCCAACAAAAGCTGACGGATCCTCCAAGTCAACCCGTCTGTAAATTTCTTTATCTTCTTCTCCTCTGTCGGTATCTCATCCGGAACAATGTTCAGAAGATCAGTGAATTCGGCCGCATACTCGGCCACAGTCTTACCCTCCTACTTGAGGCTCATCAACTTACTCCTCATCTCCGTGTGAACAGCTAACGAAAAGTACTTGCGGTCGAACCGCACCCAAAACTCCTGGATAGTGAGAGTATCTCTCTCCTCCACGGTGGTAATAGACTCCCACCACTGCAGTGCAGACCCCACTAGCTTAAAGGTAGCTAGTATCTGCTTCTGGACATCGGTGCACTCATACATCCTCAAGTGCCGCTGAATATCCTTCCTCCACTGACTCGAAACTACCACATCGGAGCTACCTGCGAACTCCGGAGGGTGTGCTTTCTGAAAAGCATCAGGTACACTTCCCAAGCAGACAGGAATGCATGAGCCTGAACTGGCGCGGCTACTGGCGCCTAAGGTGGTGCCTGCTGAACTATGTCTAGTGCAGCATTTACCGGCGGCATTCATCGTGCCCTGATCTGGTGCGGGGTGTGGTTCTGGCGTTGCATCCCTGGGAATCCTTTGTGCATGTCTTGGAGGCATCTGAAACAAGACTGAAGTTTATAAGTTCGCAATTATAAACTCAAAATAGCTGAAGAACGTAGCATATACAAAAGAATACAACAATCCTAAAATATAGGGCTCTACTTCAAAGAAAGCTCAGCAGAAACATAATAAGCCGTACAGATCCTAATGGACACTAGAACCTGATGCTCTGATACCACCTGTGACACCCCGACTAATTAAATACCGGGTAGCTACTCCTTTATTAAATCAATACAAAATGCCAAGTTGTATGAGTTAATAACATCACTGTCGAAAAACATTTTAATAATTACTAACAACCTAGTATTTAAAAAGTAAGTTGCCAAATTTTAAGTTAAGTCTGATTAACATGCAATAAAAGAATAATGGATTAACAACATAATCCATACACCATAACCAAGTAATGAAATAACCAACAAATGAATATAAGAAGTCCGGAGGAAAACTCCTCACAACAATCCCACGGCTGAAAAATAAAATGACAAGTCTGAATCCTGAATGAATTACATGCCCGAAGTCTGAATAACTGGAATAAATGAAATGCCTCTAAAAGAAATGGGCGACATGCCCTACAACTGATAAATCTGAATATAGAGTCAAGATAGATGAAGAGTCTACAAGCAAAGTCCGGTAACTTCCACAAATAGCTACAGCTTGCCACCTGAATGAGGATCCTAAGCATGGTGTCCTTGTGGCTGGGCACCTAAAATGGTTTTTACAAAAATAGATTTGAAAGCAAATGGGTCAGAGCCCGGAAGTGGAAATCATTTTAAAAACAGCAAGTGTTTTAATAACATTAAAACATTAAATGCAAAATACATGTTTGGACGTGAACTCACATGAAATTCTCACCTCTCGACTACATGTGCACTCCTAACGTACCTTACCCATCTAAATGACATATATATCTAACCAAAAGGTAATAAATTCTACCCCATTACTACTCAATCCCCATAATGCATTCTAGCGTTATCAATTAAATAGAGGGATTTACTTAAACTCAGATTCTCAATTAGTAATACAATTCACTATCAATTAACCCGTTATGCTTTCTCAAAACAATACAATATTTATATTCACAATATTAACATGAAAGTTCCCATTAATTAAGTGTATATTATTCCCGTCATAAATATACAAAACAAGAACCCCGAGACTAGCTGCGGTGCACACATACTCTGCTATCCATCCCGGTACATCACATACATAAGGATCATGCATTCCGAATCTCTCAGGAATCGTTCTCAGATAACAACATCACAAATAATGGAGGCGAACACAGTCACATCACATGGGTCACGCACATACCTGCGCTCCCACGATCAGCAGACTTATTAACATCCCAATAAGTCCTTCTCTGACCTATGTTCATCGAGGTACCAGTCTAAATCCGGGCAACAGAAGGATTAGAGGGCCCTAAGCGAACGTAAACCTCCCGTGATAGCAAGTATGGTAGGTATGTCATACACATAAAATCAATACATATATTAAGTATGCACACATCTTAGAAATCACCATAATATATTGGTGGTACACATCTCAAACTCGTACCGACATATAATGCTACACAATTTATATGCTCCCAATTAATATAGTAATTTAGGCCGTTAATATTTCTCGCATCGTAATAGACACTCACGTCATACTTCATAATTTCCCTTAGGTTCAACTACACTTCTAGGTTTTGCTCCTCATTATATCTCAAATGTCCCTACTATATCCATTTATCATCAAGGGAAGGTTATCTCTACCATTAAACAGGGTTACGGGACTTGCGAAATCAAAACAGGCTAAAAGCCTAAACTGTCAACTCGTTAGAAGTCTCGTTCGAACGAGGTTGTTCGAACGAGAGTTCGTTCGAACGAACTGGGTCTTCTAACGAGATCTCGTTCGAACGAAAGTCTTCGAACGAACATCCCTCTCATCAGAAACCAAACTGTCAACTCGTTAGAAGCTCGAACGTTCGAACGACCTGGGCAGGTCTTCTAACGAGTGGGCAGATTCGAGCCCAGATTTTCCAAATCTCGTTTTTCCAACTTCTCTTCACCTCTAACCTCATCTAAACATAAATCTAACGATTTTTCAAAGCTACTAATCATCCCTAAACATGTTTCAACCGTATTACATTATTTATATGGGTTCAAATCACCCTAAACTACATCAAATTATCAAATCTCCGAAATTTTTACCCAAATCTCAAGAACATGAACCCTAGAAAAATCAAGTCATACATAGACATAACTAAATCCGTTTTGATGATGTAAAAGGTGTATTTTCATCTGACTAATCATCCTATAAATGTTCTACATGCAATTTCCTCAATAGATTTTTTTAAATCTCTACATCCAATTAAATGGGTTTTCATCATACTCCAAGAACAATACAATTTATTTGAATTTCCTACGCATGGAAGAAGCATTCTTTGTAAAAATATGTAATTAAACCACTTGCTTTAAGTGTAACTCTGGATTTGATGACGAATCTGATGAATGGTTCTCTCTCTCTTCTGCAGAATTCCTCCTCTCTCTCTCTCTCCAAGCTTTCTTCTCTAATGGTGGCAATGGAGGCTAGGGTTTGTCTTAGGAACTTTTGGGGCTAATTCTAATAACCCCCGTAGCCCTCTAATCAGTTAATGGTTGGTAATGGGTTAGTGGGTCTTTTAATTTTCCATTTAAAATTCCTAAAATTCGTTAATCAAAAATCCCAAAATTCTAAAATTACCAAACTACCCTTATACGTTATCGGTATGGCCTAAAAATGCCCCGGGACCCAAACTAAACCCCCGGCTAGTGTTTTCTGACTAATTTGACCCGTCCGGATGCGTTGGCGGACTCAAAATGACCATATGGTTTATAGAAATAAAATTCACTTTTTAATTATCATAATTATATTCTTGACGCGACTGTCACACGCGTCTCAACAAAATTCCCAAATTGCCGTATTTCAATCTCACGACAAATTTCATAATTCAATATTCATATATAATCATATATGCACATTATAATCAATTACCAACTTCGCAGCTCGCTAGTATTTTAATCCGGATTAATTTCCAATTAATTACACATTTAATCGAATTAATCCCATAAATAAATATCACGAAAATACGGGGTATTACAGGAAGGAGTAATTATAGTCGACTATATTAAAACAAACAAGAATTTAGGAGATCCTATGACTAAAGGTCTTGTTAGGAATATGATATATATCACCTCAAAAGGAATGGGACTAAGGTCTATTAAATAACACAACTATATTTAACGGGAACCCAACTCATATCTTGAAAATATAGATAGAGTTCAATGTGGTACAAACAAGTTAAATTATAGTTATGTAACACTAGGAATTTTATATAAAAAAGTTCCATTCCTATGTGCCTAGTGTTAGTTTTATGCATGTTAGAGGATGAAGATTACTTCTTAATAAATCATATAAGTGTGACTCGCAGAATCACTAAAGTTAATTTACCTATACGAGTGTCGAAAGTGTGGTCGCTTTCTATGGAATCAAGACCGATCCTAAAGCTCTCGTGAAATCAGGATTAGCACAAGGCCATAAAAGTGCATGCTAGAAGAACACTTATAAACTCAGAAATCGGTATGTGTGATAGTTCCGGCTAGTCTCAAAAGGTCCTTGGTTCAAGATACGTTCACCACGGCACCTTGATGAAGCTTTGAATTATTTTCACTATATGGAAGTTCAAGTCTGAAAGACACTTCTCATTTATGTACTAGATTTTGGTGATAATGCCAAAAGTTATTGATTTTCTTTTTGCTTTGCTCTCTTGTGTATATTGAAATTGGTGGGGGAATGTTGGATAAATTCCAATATTTATTGATATTTTAATTTTTAGTTGTTAATATTTTATTATATTATTGGTGTTTTATTTTAAACATAGTTTGAGTTTTAATTTAGAAGGTAGAAACATGAGCAAATGGGTGTGAAAGATATGGGAGTGCTCAAAATCCCATATTGTCCCACATTGGAAGAATACTACAAAAAGTAGTGGTATATCAACTAAAGGACAACTAAGATTCTTAGTTGACAAGTCAAATAAGAGGCTATGATCCTACGCATCGTGGTGGTGCTTGAGCACCACCAATCGCGACACGCGTAAGCACGTAAGCGCGACGCACGAACGGGCGATTCGATAACTTAGTGCGCATTGCGCGCTTTGACGCACCCTTGGCACTTCGCACGTGCGCATCGTCGCTTGGAGCGTGGTAGCCTAAAGTTTTGACGAGGTAAAATAGATCAACGGTTGTGATTAAACGATCCGATCAAAGGGTTTAAAATATGAAACGACTTGATCTAAACCGTTAGATGAACTCGTAGCGTTTCGTGTAGGGGATGTACATTCGCTTACGATGGGGTGCCTAATCTGAACCGTTAGATCGCAGCTGTTCCAAACAGGCACGATCCAATGGTTGTTGAGTCACTCCATAAAGAGCTGTGACTGTTCAAGAACAGTCACAGAAATGGCTATAAAAAGAGTTCCACGCCTCTATTTTGGACACCGAAAATTGCTAGTTTCTCCTATCTCCGTCCTCTATACTTTGGAATTATCAAGTTACAAATTTAGAGTGTTCTCGTTTTGATCATATAGTACATAGTTTGAATCAAACAACTGTTCATACACTGCATTGTATCCTGAAGGCAGATTCTATAAAACCCATAGTGTACTCGCGGTTCTGGTTCTGTCTCAACCGGATTCGGAGAAATTTTACCTAAAAGAAAGCGTTCCAAGAACGTGCCTTCCATAAATTAATTAATATATTTCATTCTTTCCATAACAAAACTCCAACAGTGGAGTGGGTGATGTTACCGGATTATGTTGATATTACGGGTGCACTGAACCACGCTGACTGTGAAGAGGAGTTCTTGCAAATTTGTTCCTGTAATGCGTACACATATGTATCTGGAATCAGGTGCATGATATGGAGTAATGATTTAGTTGATGTTGAGTATTTTAAATAAGGTGGGAAAACACTCTACATTCATCTCACCAATCTGAATTAGTCATGTCAATCATTTTCATCATTTGTTTTGTTCTTATTATTGAAATACCCTAAATTTTTCAAGGTTTTATTAATTCAACTACACAACTTCCTTTTATTTTCATAAAGGTTTCGAAATACATAACTTAGAATATTTATATTAATATGCTTTCCAAAATAAAGTCAATCAAATTTAATTATTTGACCATCTGAAATGTTAGAACTGTTTGTATGCTATTTTTATGTGCTAACACCATCACATAGTCAAGTTTTTTACCATATTTCTTATTTGTTATGCATTTCAGGATACCACATTAACTTGGATAAAGTTACAATAGTCATAAACACTTCTTTATGGAGGGAATTTGGTAATTACATAATTTCTATTTTTTTCATTACTATTATATTTTTTTATTTTACTTAATGTTTACTATGAAGTTGTAATAAAAGTTCATGGGATATTCCAAATACTATTCAAAAAATATAATATTTTTAAAAATGATATCATGGTTACTTTACTATAAGTAATGAGTCACTAAGGGTTATGCCTTGTATATACATACATGGGTTTTCTGTTTTTAAGAAAAAACTAGGTGTAAACCCGCACGATGTGCGGATTAGATAATTTTGGTAATCAATATGCATGCAAAGTGTATCCATTTTATTCGTTGATGTTCTTTCATTTTTAGTAATAAATATGGAACCTGGATTATTACAAATTCTAAGTGTTTCAGAATTTTAATGATTTTATTTAAGAGTAATGTTGTGCATACCGAGTTGGGCACAATATGCTCCTTAAATCTCGCGAGTGTCATTCTCTTTGAATTCTTGTTTAATTGAACTCATATTTGAATCGCTAAATTCATTGAAATCTGGAGAATAATTGTTGAAATTATTTTGATTCATGTGGTATCATTATATTGTTATTGAGCACGTTGTCATGAGATTTTAATATGGCACGGATGTTGGGCACCCGCCAAAATTCCTGCTACCCGGGCTATGGCTTGATAAAGCATATACGGATGTGGTGAGGCCTGGCGACCCGGTTAAAGTGTTGTTAAGAAATTATATTGATAAATGCTTTGAGATTTGCATTTTGATTTGAATATTCGTACTCTTATTGTTACGCTTTATTCATCGCTGACATATATTTGTTGAGCATCTTTCCTGTCGTATTGTGTACTTCCCCATATTTTCTTTTAGTGGCAGGTTAGCGTGGATTGTGACGCTATGGACCAATTGGGATTATTTTAGCGTGGATTATTTTGGGAAGAATATTTTTGGAAGATTTGTATTATTTATTTTGTTGTATAGAGCATTGGAGATTTGTATTTTATTTTCGAGTTAGTTGTTGTATGTAATTCAAGAGATTTGGTATTTAATTTGAAGAGATTGAGATTTGTAGTTTCTCTTTTGTTGTTGTGGGACTTAGATGCTCTATACCTTATCACTTGTGGATTTGGATTTATTTTAACGCATTAGCGCTCCGTTCGCTCTCCCCGGGCGGGCGGGGATCATTTTTCTGAACTTGGTTGCGTGAATGGTATAAGGAAGCTTGGGTAAAGTTTAAATTCGATTCAGTTGAAACTATATGGTGAGGCTTGGCGTATAACATCGATAGGGATTTTGTTAATGTACTGTATTGGCGGTACATCTTGGATTTCATGCGATGTGAGATTTATACTCGGAGTTATAATGTGGGCAGTAGCTTTGATGTACTATCACTGACAGGATCTATATCAATCTTGACTCCCGTACATTACCAAAGCAATGAACAGTTGACGTGCCCTCTCCATATTCACATTTGTTTATGGATGGAATTGGGTTAGAAAATCTCTCTGGGAAGCTTGATTGTATTGAAAGTAAGAATCGTATTTAAAAATCTAACCATATGTCTATGTCATTAAGTCACTTTACGCAATAAATAAAGATTCACCACTTCAATTCAAATAGGCCCATCTCAAGGTAATCTTACTCAAAGATTCACTTTCTGTTTAATATTATCTTTTTATTTCTATATATTGTATAAATTAGCATTAAGTCAAGAAAGTAAAAATAATTATCTGAAACAATAATTCGTGTTATGTACGCTTCTCTATGGAAGGAAAAAGTCTATTGCCTCAAAAAATCAAAGAAGCTTACAAAAAGTTGCAAAAGAAGTATCACCCAGATATAGTAGGACAGAAGGTTAATTATTTGCCTATACCTGTAAGAAAAAAGACGATCTCTACAAGTAGAGCTCTTAAAGGCCTGAGTCCCCTTGAGAATGTCCTCATTCCTAGTCCCTTTCTTCCAAAACAGCCCCTTCTCCACACCTAACTGCAACTCGGCACTCATAGTACTATTAGTATATATGGGTTTTCAAAGGAGGAGTTAATGAGACAGAGAAATACAAACCGATACAGGGTTTCGTTACCTGAACAAAGATGAAACTTGTTGTATTAGATAAAACAATAGTCTTCCATCATTTAATTTCGTTACCTGCACATCAAAGTGAAAATGGACAAATTGTTAAGGAGTGTAAAACCCAGATAGAATAAGAGATATATCATAAAATAAAATGGAAAAACTAAACATCTTACATCAGAGAAAAATAAAAGGACCCAGATAGTAGCAAAAACAGTAGCGATGATGAAGAAAATCCAAATGAGACTATTCAAGTGAAGTGGGTTAAACCTGCGCCGAAAATCGGTTCCTCTGGTGAAAATTTACCCGTCGGAGGTGAAAGTACAACAGGTCATACAACGAAACCATACATCTCCACGATCATGCAAATCTTCGCTGAAGAGGCACATTCAAACTCAAACATGAAATATATATATATATATATATAGAGAGAGAGAGAGAGAGAGAATCGGGTGAGGAAGATTTGCCCATGAAAAATGGAAGACTCTAGTGATAAATGAGGTGGTTATATTTTCGAAGGAATCTTTTCAATTTCTAAGTAAATTCGTCATGAAAAGTGAAAGTTACATTACAAAAAGGAAGGGAGGACATTAAAACTGTAAAAATCAAAGGTTCATTTTTCTTCCAACTATATATAAATGAATGTAAATATAAAAATCGAGTTGTAGTCATTTACTATGCAAGAATTAAATCCAAATTTCATTCTAAAATTATCAATCTTTGATAAAATCTAAAAATTAAAAATATATTAAAAGAATCTAGTATTTACAAAAAGATAATTTTAAAGATATAAAAAAGCTAAAAATATAGAAAATACTATTAAAAATCTAGAAATGACAAAAATATATTTGAATATTAAAAAAAATACATAAACTTATTTAGAAAATCTGGACAAAAATACATAGATATTAAAAACCAGAAAAAAGTGAAAATACTTAAACAATCTGGAAGTGACCAAAAATATATTTTAAATTTCATAAAATGAAAAAAAATAATTTACAAAACCAAATCTAAAAAATTGTTTTCAAACAAAAATAACAAAAAAAAATCCAAATGATAAAATTTGGATTCAAACCAACAATCTAAAAAAAAATTTAACAATCTCTAGAAGAAAGTAGAAATCTCATTCAAACCAAATATCTTAAAAAAAAAGTATAAAAATTTGGATTTCAACCAACAATCTTCAAAAAAGACAAAAAAAAAAAATCAGAAAATTTGGATTCAATCAAACAATTACAATTTACGAAAAAAAAGGTTTTAGACCCAAAAACTACATTAGAGCAAAAGCTTTAAAAAAACACACTTATTATGAATTACCTAAACCAACAGCCTAACAAAGAAAAACCTTAAAGACCAAAAGGCAAACTGAGAATGCGTTGGCAGTGGCTTTGGTCGTTATATAGGGCAAGAAAACAAACCCTTCAGCTCCCCAACGCATGGTTTTGGAAATCCCAAAAGTGAGAGGAGAAATGGGTCGTTTGCTTTTCTTGGGAAGAGGAAAGGATTTTGGGCAAAATAAGATTAATTGGTATTAGAGAGGGATGACAATTTTTGAGATGTTTTAGAGTAGGAACAATACAAGACATTAAATGATTTGACACGTGTCATCCTCAGATGATTTGGGTATATAGTTTTTATTAGATATACATAGATTAGATATATTTAATTATAGATATACTATTATATATGTGGATTCGTATATTTAAAAAAAATAGAAAAAACATCATACCTGATTTTGAGAGCTTCATCTATGGCTGTTCCAACTTATAAAATAAAACCTCCAAAAAAAACAAATAACTCTTAAGTCGTAAGAGATGTTTTGAAAAAAAACTCAGTTACAAATTATATATTGCTACTGAAATTATGAATTTGAGTCTTTAATAACTTGACATGTGTCGCGACCTATTAAAAAATTTAAAAAACATAAACTCTTCCAAAGAGATACAGAAAAAAAAACATAAAAATTATAGGAAAAAACTTATATTTCTTAAAAATTATATTTTTAAAGAATAGTATTTTATTTTATCAAACAATGTATTCTAAAAAAATAATGAAGAAAATATAAAATCATATATATATAAATAGAAAAATGAAAGAACATAAAAACTATTTTTATGTTACCTAGTGTTTATTTATTTTTAAAAAGAAATAAAGAAAAAACAGACATATAATATTTTTTAAATTTATCCTTTTCTATTTTTATGTTACCTAGTGTTTATTTATTTTTGGTATGTTTAATTAGTGTCCACGATAATATACATGTGTGAGAGAGAGATCTAATCTAAGTAGGAGGCTCCAAGAACTATATGATGTAAAGCACATAAAAGCCATAATGATTGAAGTAATATGAAATACCTGACATGTCACACTTGGAAGAGGTAGAGAGAGAGACCTTGTGGTATTTGCTGGCATGCTTGTTGGACGCATGAAACTTCCATTGAAGATGGACATCGATTTTAACAAATATCTGCGTATGTAGTATATTTATGTCATATTTTAATTCTAGTGAGGTTTATATTCTTACTGTGTAAATTCAAACAGTTGATTTTTTATCATCTAACCTATTATGTAAGACTACAATTCTTATTAAAAAGAATAAAAACAATGATACAAACGCTCACCTTCTCATCTTCTCTGTTGATTCGCCGGAAGTTGAGTTTGTAATTGATTGATTTGGAATAAATATTTGGATCAATTTTTTGGTCGCCCAAAATTTGAAACAACAAAAGAAGAAAAAAATATGGGACCTCTTTTCGTTCGTCTTCATCTTCATCTTGTCTTTCTTTTTTCTCTTCAGTAGGCCCTAGAAACGGAGATGGGTGATATGGGTTGATGGAGTTTGAAGAGAGAGAGGACGGAAAATAGGGTTTGGAATGCTATATATATGACGAACCAAATGGGAGAAAACAGCCTCTCCACTTCTCAATGTCCATCCAACTAACGCTCCATATACCGCCGGCTTCTCCACTTCTCAATATCCATCCAACAATATATACATACACCGTACATTTCTATTAAAAGAACCATTTTTACATAACTTACATTAAATTTAGATGACACGTGGCAGCTTTTTCTCATTTTGAACTCCTATTCTATATAGATACATAGATAGAGATGTGCCACGTGGATAGGCAAATTGCAAAGCATAATAAATGTCTTGTTTTGCATTTTGTAGTATATAGAGATATACCGATCTAAAGTTGCCTTTTACAGATGTTTAGTGATAAGCTTCTTTTCATGAAAGGATTATACTTTACTCCAAGAGATATAAGTGTGGATAACTAAAGTAATCTTCATTTTTCATTTGAGATTTAATAAGAATTATAAGTGTTTTTAGTGATATGAGTACGTAACATCATTATTATAGTTAGAATTTCTTAAATTGAATATTAAATTTGTTATTAATATTTTTTTAATGTTTGAATGTTAGAATGTGCTCAAGCATATGGGAATTTCTATGTTTATTTCAAATAAGATGCTAGTTTTAGACAATGAGAACCGAGTAGTTATTTGTGGTTGCTTCTCATTTGTTGTTATTGTGTATACACACTTATACATCGATTCGAATTTTACGCTATTTCTCTTCTTTAATTATTTATGGAAAACATTAATAAATACCAAATATTAAATATAGATGTCACATGTATCTATAATATTGGGTGGGTAGATGAGTATGTCTAAGTGGATGTGTTGTGTCTATGTGTATGTATATGTGTATGTGTATATGGGTGTGCATATAATATTTTATGTGTATAATAGATGTATTATATTGGGTGTCACTATAAGAAATATTAACTTTTGCAACGATTTTTTAAGAAAGGGATTCAATTTCGCTGCCAAAAACTTAGATTGAGAAAGTTATGTGGGATTTTTCACAAGTGTTAGTTCAGTTCCCATTCATACTTTTAATAACTTTATGTAGGGTGAAGTTGAACAGAAGAAAATTGGGCCCTAGGCCGACCCAAAGATAGAAATTGAGCCCCAAGTTGAACCAAATGAGAATGTGGAGTCATAGGCTAATCCCAAAAAAATGGGTAATGAGGCCTCAGACTCTCGTCTTTATCCTAAGAAGGCAATGCTAGATGAGCTTAACAAGGCTGGGAAAATTCATGTTTTAATTAATGGGATTCTAACACGTCGATTGATCAACGAGTGTGAGGCCAATCTTTGAAAAGTATAAAGGGGACCACAATAATCCTGTGATGAACAAGACGTTAAAGAATGGCGATAAGTCCATTTGTGCTCGACTATCATGGGCACAGTCTTGACTTCGAATATCTCAGGACTTTGAATAATGATTCCATATGGATCTATTCTCATCTTACGATTTTTCTAGTAGGTCTTTTATGCCTTGATATTGTAATACCCCGTATTTTTATGCTATATTAATTTGGGGATTTATTAAATTTAATGTGAGTTAATTATTTAATAAAAATCCAGAAATTAATCATGTTATAATTATTAACGTGACGAGAGTTAGTAATTATGGGAAATTTGTTGAATATTACTAATGAGGAAAGTAATATGTAATATTGGTTATATTGAATGTCATGAGTGAATAAAATGACAATTTTGGAAATTTGAGTCGGGACGCGCCCGTGTCGCGTCGGGACTAATTATTGATAAATAAAAAGTGAATATTTTATAAGTTGCTCGTATGGTCATTTTGAGTGCGCCAACACGTCCGGAAGGGTCGAGATAGTCAGAAAAGTTGACCCGGGAGTTTAGTTTGGGTCTCGGGGCGTTTTTAGGCCTAATTAGTAACCCGGGAGGGCATTTTGGTCATTTTACATTTTTGGGTAATTAAACCCACGAAAATTAGAGGAGTTATATCAGATACCTAGGTTACCTTCCAGGGTTAGAAACTCTAAACACAAGTGACGGCCATAGGAGAGGAAGGAGAGAGCTCTCAAGGAAAATTCAAGGCCCAAAACTCAACGGTTTGCACCGCCGCCACCACCAACGCGTAGATCGCGAGACGGGGAATGCAACCATACCGAATTCGGCACCAAACCAGACCTCTGAAAATCCCAGGAAAGTGTTTATCTTGCTTATTTCGTTGGTGCATCTTTCATATTAATTTAGGAGTAATTAAGATGAGTTTTAGTGGAGGAAAACCCGATTTATGATAGGAAAATCCATGTAGTATTGGTCTAATTGATAATTCTGGAAACCCTTGCCATGTAGAGGAATTTAAACCACGAAATTTTGATGTGTATAAGAAGAGAATTCTGGAAATAATTGTTAGAACCATGTTTAAGAGAATTTTAGGGTTCTTGAGATTTTGTATGAAATTGGGGCTGTTAATTCATGATTTAATCACAGAAATTCACATGCTTTATGTTGAAAATACCTAATATGATTATATAAGGTTAGGTGCATCAATTCTGGGACGATTGGGATTAGATAATATGGAAATTGTTGGTGTTTGGAGATGAAACCCATAACTGCAGAATTTCAGTTTTCGCAGACCTGCTTGATCGATCGATCGAGCCCAGATCTTCGATTGATCGACCCCTCCTGGCAGACTCCTATTTCCCTTATTAAATGAGTTAAATTCAATTTATTGTGAGAAAATTCTTGGGCATCCTTAATGAAATGTTTTGGGAGATAGGGGAGACCAGTAGAACATGTGAATAGATTTTGGGACCCTCGATGTCGGACAAAGAGTGTATTTTGGGATAACTACATAAGGGTCGATAAATTTATGATTTAAAGAGAGAGAGACATGTAAGAGAGTTACGTTGGGACAAATGTGTATAACTATTGAATTTTATACTTGGGAGGATAGAATCCATGAGTGTTATGTAGTAAGTGGAAAAGTTCCTCAAATTAAAGTAAGATGTGAATGGTTATACGTGATAACTATATAATAAGAAATAAATGCAAATGACGTAATTATGGGAATTGAGAATTTACCCATTATTGATATGGTAATATGAGTATAGTTATATGATTATGTATGCATATACTATCTATGTGTGAAAATCATGCCCACGCTACTTGCTATCCCTGAGGTTTTCGCACTGGGACAGTCTTATCTCGATGGGACCTTTATGGGGGATATTGACTTGTACCCTAGAAGATAGATATCCTTGGTACAGGCTATCGGAATGATAGTTCAGACGGTCCTAAGAGATGTGGGTATGTACTTTCCTCTTATAGACTTGGAATCTATGCTTCGCCTAATTTTGTTTGTGTATAGGTATCCTTGGTACAGGCTATCGCAGTGATAGTTCAGACGGTCCTAAGGGACTTGGAACCTATAGTTTGTGTATGTGTTAATACAATTGGAGAGTGATTCCTAATTTTTATTCCCCTCAATGTGAGTGATATGGGGTTTGGATAGTAGAGTATGCCCGCACCATAGTTATTATGTGGGGTGCTGTTTTGATATATATATTTACGAGTAGTTAATATATATATATGTGAAATTCTGAAATCTGGAATTGCCTACTGTGATTTGATATGTAGGACATGGTTGATGGCTCAAATTGTAAATACTTGTTTTGAGAAAGTATAATATGAAATTGGAAAACTTTATTGATTAATAAAGTCAAAATGAGAACTTTGGTTACTAATTGAAATATTCTTTCCAAACAATTGAATCGTTAAAATTGTGAATCTTACGAGTAATATAAGATAAATTAATCCATTGGGAAAGGATAGTGTGTTATATGATGAGATAGACCATTGGGAAGGTTAATGCAATAGGTGTGCACATTAGAAGAGAGGTAAGAATTTCTCAAGGGAGCGTCGCATTAATATGTTGTTGCATTACCCTGTATCGATTTAAAGACTTGCTAAACAATTTTTAAAATCATATACACTATCGGGCTCTGACTCGTTTTCTCTCTCCCTCTCTCTCTTGTATATATATGTATGTATTACAGGTGCCCAGCCACAGGGGCGTCTTGCTTAGGATCTCTTGGAAGGAACGCGCTGCAGCTTAGGTGGAAGTTGCAGGTCTCTTGATTAGACGACTTCATTCATTCGGATCCACTCTTAGTACTTTCATCTAGTTGGGCATGTGTAGCTCTTTCCATTATTCCGTTGTTATTGGACATTTGTATTTCAGTTATTTCCAGTATTGTTACTATGGGATTTATTCAGTTTGGATGTGTGACTTTAGATTTCGTATGTTGACATTCGATTGACGAATGTATTAAATTAATTGGATTATGTTGCAGAATTTAATGTGGTGTGATTCTTACTTATTGAATTTTGTTAATAAAATAAATGATTTTTCTTTAAACAAAATTTGGAAAGTATGTATGAAAATGGTTTTGACACTTAGCTTAATTAATTAGGGTGTTAAATTGGAAAAATTTATTTTTCGACAGTGATGCTAAGAATGGACCAACTGTTCACCTTGATTTAATTTAATAAAGGAGTGATCGTCGGGTATTTAATTAGGCGGGGTGTCACAGATATATTTCTTCGAACTCTTATTTTCTGTTGATCTCACCCTTTTGTTCTTTTACAGTAAGGCATAGCTTCCACAATCCATCGAGTGGGAGAGGCTATGTATATGTCTCATGATATAAAAGTTGATCAAGAGATAAAGATTAATTAAGAACTTTGATCTCATGTCACTATCTTGAGTGATTAACTGATCTCTTCTCAGTCTCATGCTTCTAAACCCCAATATGATCTAAAGTCAAAGGTCCACTTGACGAAACTGAAGAGTGACTTACTGAAATTGAAAGTTGACCATTTGGTTTTAAAGAGAGAGGAAATAAACAAGGCTAAATAGGCTCATCAAGGCCAAGGAGTAGGCTCGTTTGGATGCAACTACCGTCGAGAGTTTCAAGAATGTTTTGGCAAAGGACGAGGAGGACATTATTAACAAATACAAGGACTCTTTAGACTTCGAGATAAAGAAAATGTGCTTATTTGTCAAGGGTTATGTTGAACTTAAAAAGAGTGTAATGAAGCATTACACCGATATTGGTGGAATTGTGAACACCATAGAGGGGGATGATGAGGAGTCCATGACTTTGACAAATTCTACCTCCATGGAAGTAGATAATACCACTCGAAAGGTCGACACCACTTCACAAGACGAGTTGACCACGATGGATCCAACTCTTCCACATCTACCTTAGGTGGTGGCCCAAGAAACCCTATGATACTCAAATGCTTAATGAGGTTACCGCCAATCCCTTATAATTTTTCTCTTGAATTTTTCTTCTTGTCATTATTTTGATCAATAATCTTGTGATTTAAAATCTAAAACTCATTTTCCATTTTTTTTCTTGTAATAAATTTGAACAATCATTTGTATATTGTTAACACTAATGGTTTAGTATTGAATGGATATTTATAATTTTATTGAAAGTATTTGCATTTTTTCATATTGTTTGTATGTATTACACTATCATGTATGACATGCTTTTTACTAAGTTATTATGTTCAGAAAATTGTTATTCCATATGTAAATTGTGTTTCTAATAGTTCTAAAATTCGTTTCATGACTATTTTTGAAATAACGTTTTAAGTTTATTTGAGATTGACAGTATTTATGTCCTCATACGGTCTTATGGCCGACTCTCAACAGACCTGCCTTGACTACTAACTACCAATGGATGAACATATTTGTCCGAATATAGGTTTTATAATTATAAACTTAACATTCCCTTATCATATTTATTTATCCCGTCTTTAGTCATGTCCAGTGATGCGTTGTTTACAATCTTATCCTAATGAGCCCATTGGGGGGATTTTAGACATATGCCTTAGAGCATAAAACCTAGGTATGGATTATCTGAGTGTATGACAGTTTCGACAGTCAATTAAGCACGTTCAATTAACCTAGGTATTTTCAATTAAGCATATTTGGTGTGTGTGTGAGCCATAGAGTTGGAACTATGTTCGCCTCCAATATGTGTGATTTGATTTATAGTTCGAGGGTGATATTCGAATCGATAGTCCTTGATTTAGTACGAGTGGTATATGGACTTGATAGCAGAGCATACATACTGGCACCGCGATTCTTAACCCGGGGATGCTGGAGATATGTATATATAAATAGTGTGATATATATAGACACTAGGGTATGTCCGTGCATGAAGGCATGCTGATAATTTTGAAAAGCATAAAGTTGTGCCTTGGTGCAATGGCAAGTGTCGTTCCCAAAGCTACGATTGGTCTGGGGTTCGAAACACGGGAGAAGAATCTTCATATATGGGGGTAAGCAAGCCAACATCCACATAATCAAGATCCTGCAGCTAAGAATATTGCCCTTTGACTAAAGGCACGAAGAAATTTTTTCAAAATATCAAGTCATGTATAATTTAAGTATAATGTTTTTATCTAAAATAAATAATTTAAAATTTTTGGACAGAGCTTCCTTTGTTTATAGTATTATCTACCTTGTATAAGAAATAAAAAATACACCAAAAATAAAACTAATAGTTTGTAATTCAAATATAATATCATTGTCTATTTAGATATGTATAACATATGAAGTACTCATTTCTAGTTGGTTTCACATTTTGCGAGGGCCAAACAAAGTTGTATAGAATGCGTCTAGCTAAAATAAATATTTTACAAAAGAAATAAATAAGTTCTCAATATTACCAACATACATTATCTTGATTTATGAAAACACTTTTGAAGAAAAAAGAGAAATGGTAGAAGCTCAATCTACCGGTTTCCTAATTAAATATATTACCAATAATAGTGAGGAGCGCACTAATTAGGTATATTAAATGGACAAATGTGGAACCCAAAAGAATTCAAATGATCTTAAATACCCGTGTGAATCAAACACTAAACATGGCATGTATAAAATAACCACATAATTTGTGTAAACAAATTAGACATTAGCTATACAACCCATAAATCTATTAATTAAAATAACAATGTTAATGGTCATTAGTAAATCCATCAAAAGCGATGGGTAAAGTCAGGTTTCACTTATAGTGGTGGCTAAACTATAAATACCATAACAAATTAGTGGTTAAATTCTCAGTATCCATTTTTTATCTCCCTCCTGTTTATCTTATCAACTTGTTAGTATAAATTTGGTGTGATGTGCCCATATGGTAGCACTTATTTTGATGTTTTTTTACTTTTTTCTTTCTTGTACAAAAACAAAGGAAAAAGAAGTCAATAAATGAAGTTTGCAATTCATACACATCACAAAATATAGAGGTCTGCTGATAATTATCATTCCAAACTTCATTTTGTGATAACAAATTGATGTCAGCATGTCTACTGATATCAGTACAAAATGCCACATTCTACAGGTCTTTTGTATAAAATATTTGTGCCACATTCTACAAAGGAAAGGCAAGGCACTAAGTACTACATTCTACAGGTCTACTGATATCGATTTATCACAAAATGATAAATTTAAAATAAATTAAAAAAAAACTCTTAAATCTGTAGTGCAATAATGACTCGATGCAAAAAATTCATATATCATAACAAATAAGTAATTAAAATATTTATATTCTCTCACATGTGTTAATCGTTAAAAAGCATAAAATGGAGCCTGTAATTCATACATATCAGCAGATTATAGATCTATTGTGAAGATGGTAAACCTGAAGGATGCCAAAGCCTTCACATTGGGTATTGGATTTCCCTTTAGAAAAACAATAGTGCTTTGGTGATTATAATCAACTCCATTTTGTGAATCCAGGGCCATAGCCTTTTCCATGACAGCAATGGGGGAAAACTCTCATTAACCTTCAAACCCACAAAACAAAAGTGAAAGTAAGAAAATAAGAAATAAACCTTTAATAACAAAAGTGAAAGTCTAAAATAAAATAGTATAGGCACGGCAAGGATATTAAAGGGCTACCTAAACCCTGCGACAACGTCATATTATTACACAAATATAGTTATCATCTTAGTGACATATTCTACACCACTGAGAAAAAGTAATATATGATTTTATATATCAATAGTTTCAGAAAAACATATTTGTAATGGGTTCCATAGCGGTGTCTAGAAGGATATTATAAGACTTAAAATCACGATAGGTCACTTGTGATTTCACGTCATGTAGGAAAATAAGGCCTCCAACAGCACCTATGACATCTTTTTTCCTCATTTCCCAAGATAGTGGTTGACGCCCTCCCCGTGACATGAAATGAATAATTAAAGTTTACCAAATGTTTACAGCTCCAAATAGGTGAATACATTTCACCATTTTACTTTTTACTTTGGTAAAAAATATTTTACCCCAAGCAAAACGGGGCCTTAAATGGGAAAACTGCTCATTTAACTAGTGAAACTTACTTCGAAATAGATGGTTCTCTAAGATCCCTTTAGGCATAAACTCGTACACTAAAAGTTGATTGTCACCATCCGAATAGTACCCTATAAGCTTAACCATATTTGAATGATGTCGTTACCCAAGGTAATTAACTTTTGTCTGCAAACAAATCATTTATCACTAAACATCCTAGTAAAAGTACTTGTCATGGTATATAATCTAAATAATAGCTATAGTAAATTGCGAGAAAGTGAAGAAACCACATCAAGTATCATAATAGTTGCAAATATCTCCTAGGCTCCTAATTATTAACAATAAGACTGTACGATTCTTTAATAGATTTCGAATGCATTTTTTTGGCAACTTTGTCCATTAACAACATCAGCTGTTGATAGTCTTCACTCATCTGTTTCATCTGGCTGACCACCATCAGGGATAAAGAAAATTAATAATACTCCCAAGAATCATAAATGGTGAGATTCGTTAGGTGTAGAAAGATAGGCCAACAAAGTGTATTATTAATGAATGACGGCTGACAAAAGGAAGAATGAAATATTAGTTGTTTTTCCAGGGCTATACTCATTCTGTTAAATAGTAATAGTTGTTTTTTGAGGCTTTTGTTTCTTAGAATTCTTAGTTGTATCACATTTTTTCCTTCTGGCTAACGTTGTTATGACACACAAACACACAAACGCACACATAATAGCTACATGTATCATAATGAGTAGCTATTGGGGTTACATCTACCATGCAACGATAACACACATAAAAATAGAGAGTGAAAAAAATAACTTTCTCATGAAATAATTTGGAAAATATCATTATGCTTTTATGTTCAGTAAATGATGTGAAATGAACCTAGTTTTGAAAAGAACACATGTACATAGATACATGAAAAGGAACCATGTCAAAATTATTTTAAAGAGAACAACTTACCAATAATATGGGGGAAACGATGCTGGAAATCAAGTGCTAGGGTAATGTTGGCATTCTATTGCAAACAAGGTGCGGTGAGGAGTGTTGGATATGAAGAGTTAAAGCAAGTAAAGAAGAGTAAACAAAGAGATAGAGCTCTAAAAAACTCATTAAGATAACAGTAACTGAATGGAATTAGCACTTAATGACTTTGAAGTGAAAATATTATGATCAAGGCACTTAAGGATATGAGTTCTTGATATTAATAAATCTCCCAAATAGACAAAAGAATGTTTTCAAATCTCCCTTGCTAATCGAAACATATGAGAAGTATGAGGCCGTTGTTTGTGTATCAGATATGCATAACCAAATATGAAGCATAATATTACATTACTAATGAAATTAAAAATATAATTTTTTAAAACTCCAACGCTATATTCTTCCCATCATTCTTATAGAAAAAATAGAAGGCAACGTAAGCATTAACAAAACATAATCTTTATGCCAACATGCCAAATAATTCGATTCAAATAAACACCAAAGTCCAATCCCCTACAATAAAATCCTTAAACTCAAAATTGTCAAACATAAAATAACAGAGTTTATAATAAAAAAAATTCAGTTGAATTACCTTAAATCTAAATAGAAAAAAAATTGGGCAATAAAACAACAAAAAATAGCAAAAAAATATTATAAAACATAACAGAGTCTACAATGTTTGCCTTCAATGTGTTGGGAAAGACATTAAGCTATCACTTATCGATAAGGGATTTGCCTTCAATCTGTTAGAGTGTTGGGAAAGACATTAAGCTATCACTTATCGATAAGGGATCTGCCTTCAATGTTTACCCTCTGAGAACCTACAACTGCTCAGTTTTGAAGATTTTTGTCTCTCTGTCCCACTTTCTCCACTATGCATACTTATGATAATACCCGCTGACAGGAAATGGGGTTTATAAAATTCATAATAGGGGTTGGCCCTATCAGTCATATCATTGAGTTATTGATTATTGACATATTTACATGTTTTAACCTTCTTGTTGGTCGTCCATGGCTATACAATATTCGAGAGGTATCATCTTCTCTTCATCAAAAACTGAAATTATTCACCAATGGCTAGGTTATCACCATCTTGGGGGATGGCGATAGTTCAGACACCGCCAGTACTAATAATCCGGTATTAGAGACCTAGAATGGGATTAGTGAAATGCTTCTCTCAAGATTAAGAGTTGACCTATATCCCCTTCCAGTAAGACATAGTTTCACAGACCGGTTCTGCCTGGAACACAACCCTTACGATAACATCAACGTGATTCAGATGTTCAAAAACATGCATTTCATGCCCGAAATGGGTCTAGGACGATGTCGATAAGGGACCCTTGAGCCCATAGTCCTAAAATAGGCCTTTCTCCCATTTGGCCTGTGCTACTAACCCTCACCAAAGGAACTCAAAGCCCTCCGGCGGCCATGATAAAAGAGAAGCTTGGAAGAAGAAAGGAATGCTTCGAGAGATTTTATAAATGAAAGGTTTATTAAGGGAGGCATTGATCTCCCTCTCTATGTATTCCCCGAACCATGGTATGAACACGTTGACAAGAGGATGAAATCGGGGCTAGAAATCTTCTTTTAAGATAATAACCCTTGGGCCGCCGATTGCCAGTATGAAGTTTAACCTCTCACTGTGACAGTTGTGATAATTACCGAGGATTCTGAATAAAGTGATTCAGAGGACTCATTCGGCCTATAGATACTTGGTTGAGTCTCTACATGATCCATTTAGATGATGTGCCATCGAATTCGCCTACTCTGATCAGAGTTGCTGACATGCCTCTCCTCAACTGGATTGTCGTGCATTTCCATCCTTCCCAGACTCAAGTCGAGGCTACTATCTACCCTATCGAAATCTCTTTATACAATTTTGTTGTTACCTTTTCTGATATAAATGTAACTAAAACCTCTTTTCACGAGGATCTCAATGTTATTTTTCCTGATAATGAAGTAAACAATGATTTTGAGTATCTTGCTGCACCTTACATTAATTGTATTGATTGTAATTAAAATCTTGATGATGATGATTATATAAATGAATAATTCTTAACTAATCTTAACAAGGAGAATAACAAATAACATAGACGACTTTAAATGAATGATGATGAAAATATTTTATTAATCTTGATTCTAGTGTCCATTAGCGCGAGATTAAGATATGGTCCACCCTTAATGAGAATGAGCATGCACAATTCGAGGAACTACTTAAGGAATTAATTGATGTCTTCACACGATACTATTATGATATGACCAGTATTAATCCATAAATAGCTCAATACGAGATCCCAAAATTCCAATAATAAAAATCGATCAAATAGAAGCTACGAAATCTCCGTACCAAATGTTTTCACAAAGTCAAAGAAGAGGTGGTCAAGCAACTGAATGTAGGTTTCATTCGTATAGTGGTATATCCTACATGGCTCTCTAACATCGTCCCTGTGCCTAAATCAGGAGAGAAATTCCGAATGTGCGTTGGCAATTAGGATTTGAACAAAGCATCCCCAAAGGATAATTACCCATTTCCCAACATCAACATGATCGTGGAAAACATGGCTAGCCACGCCCTCAAGTCATTTATCGATGGGTTTTAGAGATATAACCAGATTGAGATGCACCCTGACCATTAGGAGAAAACCACCTTAATCACCTGATGGGGAACTTTCTGCTACACTCTTATGTCATTCAGACTCAAGAACACTAGGGCTACCTACCAAAAGGCTGCCATAACCATCCTATATGACCTTATTCACAAGGAGGTCAAGGTCTATGTGGATGATTTGATCATCAAATTGAAGACTTGGGATGGTCATATTCCCACCCTTTAGAAGTTTTTCAAGTTACTGGAGCAATACCACATGTGATTAAACCCACAAAAATGCATTTTCGACGTCATAAAAGGAAAGATCCTGTGATTCTTGGTCAGTGAGAAGGGAATCGAAGCAGACTTGGTCAAGCTAAAATCCATACTTGAGATGACACCTCCATGGACGGAGAAGGAAGTTCGGGGAGTTTTAGGAAAATTATAATACATCAGTCGGTTCACCAGCCAATTGAATTCTATCTTCAAACCCATCTTCAAGATTCACCGAACGAATTCTGCCAAAGTTTGAAATGAGGCCTTCCAAGAATCCTTTAACCGAATCAAGCAACACCTTACTCGACTTCTAGTGCTTATGCCTCCAAATTGAGGTCTCCCTCTACTCATGTACTTGATGATGACATATATTGCAGTATGGGCTTTCCTAGGTCAATATATTGAATAATCCCACAATGAAAGATCTATTTACTATGTGAGCTGCAAATTAGTTGGGTATGAAGTCAACTATACTGCTTTGGAGAAAGCATGTGTTGCTTTAGTCTAGGTCATATTGAAATTACAACATTACATGCTCACTTTCGCCATCGGACTTGTATCCCATATGGATCCCATCAAGTACTTTCTAGAAAATCCCACTCTGTCTAGTCGAATGGACCAATGGCTGATGTTGTTAGGCGAATTCAATATTACATGTAGAAAGACGTTGGAATATATGCTCACAAATACGAAAACTTCCAACTTCATGAACCAATGGTTCACTAGCCCGTAAATGACCTGAAGTCACTTACTAGCCCATGGACTTTTTCCCAATGGGCTATGGACATCGTGAGCCCTCTGCCTACCATATTCGGGAATCGGAAGTATTTATTGGTCACAATAGACTACTTCACCAAATGGATAGAGGCAGAGCCACTGGAAAACATTAAAGATGCAGACATGATACGATTCATATGGAGGAACATTGTCACTCATTTTAGGATACCCAAAACTATCATCACTGACAACGGAACCTAGTTTGAAAGTGGCCTCTTCAAGGGATTTTATAGCTGCCACGGTATCAGACACTACTTCACCTCTGTGGCATACCTTCAGAGAAATGGACAGGCTGAAGCTTCCAACAAAATAGTGATTGATGGATTAAAGAAGTGCTTGGAAAGAGCCAGGGGGTATGGGTAAACGAACTTCCCCACATCCTATGGTCCTACAGCACCACCCCATGGTGAGCAAGTAGAGAGACACTGTTCGTACTAACGTATGGGATGGAGGCAATTATCCCCTTGGAAGATGGTCTCCCTACTATGAGGTCTACCCTGGTCGACCAAGGCCAGAACGATGCGGCATTTCTCGCTGAGCTTGACCTAGCTGAAGAACGAAGAGAGTTGGCTCTAGTGAAACTAGCAGCTTATCAGCAATAACTAGTGAAGAACTACAACAAAAAGGTCAATCCCAGAGCATTCCAAGTCAGGGACTACGTCTTGAGGAAAGTTCTTGGCAGTACTGTGAAAACATCATATGGCAAGCTAGGACCAAACTGGGAAGGTCCATTCAAGGTGATAAGAGATGATCTATAAGGAGCCGATCATTTAGATATGGTGGAGGGTAGGGAGATACCTAAAGCTTGGAATGCATCCAATTTGAAGAAATTTTACTTCTAGTTTTTCTTTTCTCTTTTTAGACTCAATGTTGAAATTTTCAATTCATTTCTGATTAATAAAGATTTGTTTGGCAGTGGAATTCTATGAAGTGTTGATTTTTCTCTCTACATCATAATTCGTGCACCCTTTCCAAATCACAGGCTCCCTTCTTAAACTAAGATAGCGAGAGACTCATTATAGAAGGGTCATTGTGAATGGCCCTCCTCAAGAACTCATCAACAAACATGAAAGACCTTGTAGCTTGCCCCTAGCAAAATATGAAGGCCTAGATGGGACCCTTAGGCAACACGGCCAACCCAGGTTGGTCGCTAATATTGTTTGGCTTAAAAATCTTGCTCGAATAAAACATCCGATACTAGGCGTATCCTCGATATTGCCTCACTTAGGCCTAAGGAAGTGTGACGACACAGCCTAAAAGGTAAAGTAAGGCAGAATGGTACACTAAAAGCATACTGGACTGGGGGTATACTCACTCAACAAACCAACTCTACCTAAATCAATCTATTCGGCTAAAAGAGCCCAAGATGGTTGAATTACAAATTAATGAAGTAAAAAATATACAACACATGTTTAGTCGACGAATTGCCCAAAACATAACTATTTTATTTCATCATTACATATATAAAGAGTTACATATGCTGAGTAAATTAAATCCTAATAAGAACTAGGTCGCTGAACAAGATAGTCAGCCACTTGCACTCTTCAGCCATTATCTGGGTGAGGAGCTAATTCATCCTCGACTTTATCTGAATTTGGTTCCACGAGCTGCCTTGGGATTGCATCTATTTGAACCCATCGATCATCCCTTCTGAATGTATTTGGCATCAAAGTTGAAGGGGAGATCTCATATCGGTACCAAATGATAGAGTTGCTAGGGACTTGCACCTCCCTAAGAGCACTTAGCCACCCTCTTATGAAAAATAACTCTTCGACCTCCTTCAGCTTTGTCGGAGCATCGGTCCAATCCTAGTCATAACCGTCAGCTCGCACCTGTCGAGGACCTTTTCTTGAACAGATGCCTCACTAAAGTAACATCTCTTTGGAGACTGGCAGCTATCACATACGCCGTACGAACATCACCTCGAAGCTCAGAAATCTCCCTCAATGAGGCACTATCACCACCACCATCTCGCGGCCCAGTCGACGAAGAGGAACTCGGTAAGACTCGAGGGGCAATGCTCGGTGCATTCTCCCTAAGTCGCGAGACTTCTCTTCTTAAATTATCATTCTCCTATTGGAGGACCTCTCCAACTTGATTAACCTCAAAGGCCTCCAGAAGCTTGGACTTCAGAGCATCCACTTCTTCTAGAATAGAAGCGCCAACCTCCTCCATCTCCTGAAGCCTATTTTTTATCTTCGCAACGAGCTCTGACTGGTCATTATAGTCTTGATTCCTCGACCTAAGAGACTTGCATATTCTTACAAAGGCACGGCAAACTCGGTTCCTCGCATCAGGACCAATAATTTTTCATAGTTGAGAGGTAATAGGAATATATTCCTCGACATCAATTAGCTACAAACCATATAAGCATTAAAGAACAAATAAATCAGTACGCAAAAAGGAACAAAATTTTATTTCATTAAAAGGAAGCTCAAGTACATCAGCAAATGAAAGAAAGAATAATAGAAAGATAAAATACAAAGGTCCCTAAAAAGACTAGCTGGCGACCTTAGTCTCCTCTGAGGACGCTGGTTGCTTCCTCTTGTCCGCGGCAGCCCCAGATACTCCTCCCTCAGATGGAACAGTCACCATCCCCTAATCAAGGGGGCCATCAGCAATAGTGGTCGGGACAGTTTGGACACCTTCATTAGCAGCATGAGGAGGCACCTCATCCACAACAGGCATGGGTCTAGGGTCGTGCTCATCAAAGAGGGAGTAATCAACAGCCACCTCGACAGTAAACAATGCCTTGTCCTAACCCTTCTTGAAGTTGAGACAGCTAATATAGCAAATCTTATCCTTAGCATCCTCGTACGCCGCGACCCATCCAAAATTATACGAGTTATCATTGAGGGTGGAAGCCTTAGATTCCACCTTCTTTACCTTCCTAGAAAGCACCTTGTTCTCCTCAACCACCGTTAATTTGCTCGTGCAGACTAAGTCGCAAGACTGCCTCAACTCCTTGAGCTCCTTGGATGTTGCCTCTTTCTCCTTGTTATCTTTGACAAAGGCAAGGTCGGAAGTCTTCTGAGCAGCACTGGAAGCCTTCAAACTCTCCTCCAACTCAGCATTCTTCCTCGTCAGCTCATCGCGGCTACGATAGAGGATGGTGAAGTCAGACACAAACTGCAAAAAGAAAAGGAACATTAGCGAAAGATATGTTAAAAGAAAAACTGCGAAAATAGAGAAGTAAGAAGAGACTTACCAAGGCTATCCCCTAACTTGCCTTCAGGGCTAACTGGTCTGCCCTTATGCTCGATGACCTCTGGCAATCAGCTGGTAAGACTACTCTTTCGAGCACCGCCGCAGCCAGTTGAGGAGAAATAGCAACTAAAGCCCCCTCTACTAAGGTAGACACATACCAGAGACTTCCTCGCTTTGGTCCTCACCTATTATCTCCTCATTTCTTCTTCTCTCTCATTGTCCCTTCTCTCTTCCTCTTTTCTTCTTCCCATCTTCCTTTCTTCCTCACCAACGCCTCCTCTTTCCTCTTCCTCTCTTGCTCATGAGCCACAGTCTGGGAGCTAGTGGAAGTATCCCCGCTCCCAGACTTCTGCATCTTCAACTTGTGAGAAAGCACCACATTATCTTCATCATCATCATGGATTAAATTTTTCCTATAAAGAGCCATAGTTTCCTCATTGGAGCTATCCAAATCCTCTAAGTCCTCCGGAACCCTTGAACCCTCCTCTAAACCGGAAGATTCTTCGCCGCTCGAACTCTCCTCGCTATAATCACCCTCATCTCTACCTCTATCAGATCCTTCACTCTCTTCACTAGAGCTGATTTCCTCCTCGTCTAATTGAATTGATTCGGCAGCAACCTCTTCTATGATATCTAGCTGAGGAATACTATCCACAGGTCAGGCGATGAAAATCGGACCCGATGTTCTTGTAATCTAAAAGGAATGCAGTTGATCGCAGATGTCCACTGTCATCCAAGTTGTGACACCCCGCCTAATTAAATATCGGGCGATCACTCCTTTATTAAATTAAATTCAAGGTGAACAATTGGTTCATTCTTAGCATCGCTGTCGTTAAATTAACTTTTCCAATTTAAACACCCTAATTAATTAAGCTAAGTGTCAAAACCATTTTAGACATTACTTTCCAAATTCTATTTATAACCAATGATTTAAAACTTTACATAATTCAATATTAAAGAATCACACCACAATTATCCCGGAACATATAATCCAAATAAATTAAACATTCAACAACTAAATCCCAACATTAAAACTTAAAGTAAAACATCCAGACAGTAATAAATCCCAAAGTGATAATACTAGAAATAAATGAATCATAATGTCCAATAAAATAACTGGATAATGGAAACGGGCGACACATGCCCATCTGAATAAATATGCTAGGAGTGGAATCAAATAAATGAAGTCGTCTAAGCAAGAGGCCTACAACTCCCACCTAAGCTGAAGCGCATTCCGTCCAAAGGATCCTATGCAAGATGCCCCTGTGGCTGGGCACCTGTAATATATGCATATATATACAAGAGAGAATGGAAAATAGAAACGGGTCAGAGCCCGATAGTGTAAATGATTTAAAATTTGTTTAGCAAGTATTTAAAATGTTTACAGGCCAATGCAACAACATATTAGTGCGGCACTCACTTGAGAAATTCTCACCTCTCTTCTAATGTGCACGCCTATCGCACTAATCTTCCCAACGGTTTATCTTATCTTAGGTTACTCGTAAGATTTAAACTGAACAATTTAATTATTTAAGAGGATAATTTCATTTGATCACAAAGTTTTCATTTAAACCTTATTTGCTAATAAAGTTTCCCAGTGTCCCATTATACTTTTCAAAACAAGTATTTCTAAATTGAAGTCATGATTCATTTCTTACTTACCATAAACACAATAGGGAGTTCTAAATTTCAGAATTAAATATATATATTAAATACTCGTATAATATATATACTCTAGCAGCACCCCACATAAAAATTATGGTGCGGGCATACTCTGCTATCCAATCCCCGTATCATTCGTACTAAGGGAAATACAAGTTCGGAATCACTCTCGAACTGTATTAACACATACATAAATAATATTGAGGCGAAGCATAGATTCCAAGTCTCTAAGAGGATAGGACATACCCTCCATCTCTTAGGACCGTCTGACCATCCATCAGATAGCCTGTACCAAGGATATCTATCTTCTAGGGTACGAGTTAATATCCCCTATAAAGGCACATCGAGATAAGATTGTCCCAGCGCGATAACCTCAGGGATAGGAAGTAGCGCGGACATGATTTTCACATGTATATAGTATATGCATAAACACAGTCATATAAATATACTACTATTACCATATCTCTTTAGGTACCTTTCATCACCCATAATATAATATTTATCCTTATTTCTAAATCTTTAGTTATCACGCATAACGTTTCGTCTCTTACTTTAATTGAGGGATTAATCCAACTTACTATGTAACACTCATGGACACTATCCTCCCAAGTGTAGAATTCAGTAGGTACTCATCTATTTTTCCAACGTAAGTATTTTACGCGTCTCTCCCTTTAATGCATAATTTCATCATCATTTATATGTAAATATCCCAAAAATGTACATCTCGTCTTACATTAAAGGTCTCATAATTATTAATAAGTCCTACTGGTCTTCTTTACCTTCCAAATTATTTTAATAAGGATGCCCAAATATTTCTACTCATTTAATTTGAATTTAACTATTTTCAAAGGGGAAATGTGAGTCTGCTAGAAGGGGTCGATCGATCGATGGCAGGAGCTCGATCGATCGATGCATCGATCGATCAACACCCCTGGTTCGATCGATCGATCAAACAGGTATACGAATTCTGCAGATTAACAGTTACGGGTTTCATAATCTAACCTCAATCAAATCCATATTTTTCACACCCAAACTCCCTGAAATTTGTAGTACAAATAGTATAAACCCATATTATACATCTTCAACGTAAAACATGCAATTTTTCATCAATAACCATAGATTAATAGGCCAAAACTCATATAAATCTCAAGAACCCTAGAATTTCTTTAACGTGGTTCTAATCAGTCTTTTTCCAAAAATTTCTACTCCTAATTCATCATAAATTCGTGGTTAAGCCTCTATATGTGAAGGGATTTCCAGATTATCATTCAACTCATTACTACATGCGATTTTCCTATCTCCAACATGGATTTTCTTCTACCAAACTCATCCTAATTACCCTAGACTAACATGAACGATGCATTAACGAAAATAATCAAGATAAATACTTGCTTGGAAATTTCAAAGTTCTGATTTGTGGACAAATTTGGTGTTGTCGCGTTCCCCGTCGCGCGATCTATGCGTTGGTGGTGGTGGCGGTGCAACTGAATGGATTTTGGGCCTTGGATTGCTTGGAAAGCTTTCTCCTTCCCTCTCCTATGTCCATTCTAATGTTTTAAGCCTCCTAACCCTAAAGGACTATTCCAAATGGCTGATATAGGCTACTAATTTTCTTGGGTTTAATTACCCAAAAATGCAAAATGTCCAAAATGCCCTCCCGTGGTGTTAAATAGGCCTAAAAATGCCCCGAGACCCAAACTAAACCCCTGGGTATACTTTTTTGACTATCTCGACCCTTCCGGACACTTTGGCGCACTCAAAATGACCATACGAGCAACTTATAATTTATTCACTTTTATTAATCAATATTTAGTCCCGACGCGACACGGGCGTGTCCCGACTCAAATTTCCAAAATTGTCATTTTATTCACTCTTGACATTTAATAAAACCAATATTATATTACTTTACTCATTAGTAATATTCGACATAAAGTTTCCCATAATTAATAACTCACATCATGTTAATAATTATAAAGTAATTAATTTCTGGATTTATATTAAATTAATAACTCACATTAAATTTAATAAATCCCCAAATTTATAAAGCATAAAAATACGGGGTATTACATATTTCCCTAATAACGGAATTTCGTCCCAAAATTCGAAAAATAAGGCATACCTGGTAAGAATAAATTTGGGTATCTCTTGCGCATATCTGTCTCACGCTCCCAAGTGGATTCCTCCACATTATGATGCTCCCACTGGACCCGTACAAGTGGAACTACCTTCCACCTCAATCTCCTCTCACTATGGTCTAGGATAGCCACATGTCTCTCCTCGTAAGAGCTGTCAGGCTGTAAGTCTATCTCATCTATCGCGATGTGAGTATAGGCCATATTATCCTAAAGATATCGTCTCAACGACGAGATGTGGAATACATTATGAATGCGATGTAAATGCTCTGTCAGTCCCAATCTGTATGCTACCAGCCCAATCCTCTCGATAATGGGAAATGGACCCACGTACCTCGGGGCCAATTTCCCTTTCTTCCCGAACCTCATCACTCCTTTCATTGGAGATACACGTAGTAACACTTGGTTCCTCACATTAAACTCTCGGAAGAACCGTTTTGCATCGGCGTAGCTTTTCTACCTATCCTGAGCTACTTAAATGCGACTCCTGATCATCTCAATCCTCGCGGAGGTTTCCTGAATTACCTCTGGCCCTAGAAACTTATTATCCCCCACCTCGAGCCAACAAGTTGGGGAACGACAAGGCCTGCCATACAAAGCCTCGAATGGACCCATGCCAATCATGAACTGATAAGAGTTATTATAAGCAAACTCTATCAGTGGAAGATGTGGCTCCTAACCTCCTCCAAAATCAAGAACACACATGCGCAGCATATCCTCCAATATCTGATTAGTACGCTATGTCTGTCCATCTGTCTGTGGGTGATAAGCTGAGCTCAGCCTCAACTCAGTACCCATAGCCTCCTGAAAGCTCTCCCAGAAATGCGACACAAAAATCTTGTCTCTATCTGACATAATATTCAGGGGTACCCCATGTAATCTGACAATTTCAGCAATGAACAACTGAGCATACTGACCCGTGGTATAGTCTGTCTGCACCGACAGAAAATGAGCCACCTTGGTCAAATGGTCTACAATCACCCAGATAGAGTCGTGGCCCCGCTGTGATGTAGGCAACCCTGTAATAAAATCCATGGAAATACTCTCCCACTTCCACGCGGGTATTTCCAATAGTTGAAGCAACCCTGACGGTTTCTGATGGTCCACCTTTACCAGCTGGCAGGTAGAACACTTGGACACGAACTCAGCAATGTCCTTCTTCATCCCACTCTACCAGTATTGCCACCTCATATCCTGGTACATCTTATCTCCTCCAGGATGTACCGCAAATCGTGACCCGTGAGACTGGGTCATCACTGCATGACGTAATTATGATCCTTCTGGGACCACTAATCTCCCATTAAACCTCAAACACCCATCAGAACTAACAGAATAGGACTCAGCACCCTCAGGTAAAAGTCATACAATATGCTCCTGGAAAAACTGGTCTACGGTCTGTGCCTGTATCACCCTTGTAACAATCTTGGGTGTCACTGTCATAACAGATATGAAGGAACGGGCTACTGCGTCCTGGTGACCCAACTCCTTCCACTTTGCTTTCTAGACGTCTGATACATCGTCTATCGGTCTACGACTCAACGCATCAGCAACTAGGTTGGCCTTCCCTGGATGGTACTGTATGTCGAACTGATAGCCCTTCACAAACTCTAACCATCTGCGCTGACGCATATTCAGCTCTCGCTGAGTTAACAGATACTGCAGTGACTTGTGGTCTGTGAATAAGCGAAATTTCTCCCCCAATAAATAGTTCCTCCATATCTTTAATGCAAAAATGACCACTGCTAACTCCAGGTCCTGGGTGGGGTAATTCTTCTCATGCGGCTTAAGCTTGTGGGAGGGAAAAGCTATAGCCTTCTCCTCCTATTGAAGTACTCCCCCAAGTCCCCATAAAGAGGCATTGGTGTAAACTAGGTACTCCACACCCGGCTTCGGTAAAGCAAGGACCGGTGCTGAAGTAAGCTTGTCTTTCAGCTCGTCGAAAGCCAATTGGCAAGCATCATCCCAAACATATGGAACCCCTTTGTGAGTCAGGTTCGTCAATGAACCCGCTATTTTGGAGAATCCCCGAATGAATCTCCTGTAGTATCCGGCTAACCCCAAGAAACTACGCACTTCCGTTGGTGTCGTGGGCTGTCCCCACTCCCTCACCGCTCACACTTAACTCGGGTCAACTGCTATCCCCTGCTCAGAAATAACATGCCCCAAGAACTGTACTTCTCGCAACCAGAATCCGCACTTCTTGTACTTAGCATACAACTGATGCTCTTGTAGAGTCTGAAGAACCTGCCTCAAGTGCTCGGCGTGCTCCTCCTCGGAGTGTGAATATATCAAAATGTCATCTATGAAGATGAAGGCAAACTGATCCAAGAACTCTCTGAACACTCGGTTCATTAAGTCCATGAACACGGCTGGAGCATTTGTGAGGCCAAATGGCATCACTCTGAACTCATAGGACCCATATCTCTTTAAGAAGGCAGTCTTTGGAACATCCTGCTCCCTAATACGTAGTTGATGGTACCCTGACCTCAGATCTATCTTCGAAAAGAAAGTTGCTCCCCTCAGCTAGTCGAACAGATCATCAATTCGAGGCAACAGATACTTGTTCTGTATCGTGACCTTGTTCAGCTCCCGGTAGTCCACACATAGCCTCAGTGAACCATCTCTCTTTTTCACAAATAAGACTAGAGCGCCCCAAGGTGAGTTACTCCTGCGAATGAAGCCCTGACCTAACAGCTGCTCTATCTGATCTCGTAACTCTCGCATCTCCGCCAGAGCCATACGGTATGGAGAGCGTGCTATAGGTCTAGTATCTGGTAATAAATCTATGATAAAGTATATCTCTCGACTGGGGGGTAGGCCTGGTATCTCTGAAATACATCGGAATACTCACGAACAACTGGGATCGAGTCTAAGGGAATCACAACCTCCTTGGAGGTATCCTCCTCTATGTAATACAAATGAGCGATCGAGCCTCCCTCTGGGCGAGGCATCTCCACTACAAACATCTCTTGCCCCGGAATGGCAAAAACAATACTCCCACCAAAACAATCTATCATGGCCCTGTAAGCAGCGAGCCAATCCATACCGATAATAACGTCATGATCATCCATATCTAAGACTAACATGTCTGCAGGTAATACCAAGCTACCAATCTCTACCCCCACACCCCGGCATATAAAGAAAATAAGAGAACCATTTCCCAGTGGTGAGTCTACACACGTCACAGTGCTCTCCGCTGTGGCTAATAATCCTAAGGCCTTCGCAAAATGGGTAGCTATAAAACAGTGCGTCGCCCCAGTATCAAATAAAACTCGACCCATAGTACCATGGATAGGAAACATACCCTCAATCGCAGGTGGTTCCGGGGGAGCTACTGCCTGGTGGACGTTATAGACACGCCCATACTGTAAGTGCCCCTATTGCACTGGAGCTGCTGGAATGGCTGGTAAGGCTGGTGCTGGGAGGGCGACTGGAAAAAGTGGCCTCTGTGGCTCATTATGGGCACCCTGCTGCTGTGGGGCCCTCTCCCCCTCTGGACAATCCTGGCGCCTATGGACATTCTTTTCGCACCCAAAACATTGGCCTTTGAAATTACCTCCCCTCTGACCTTGCTTACCACGGTCTTGCTGGCCATTACCACCCCGCCACTGGCCCTATTGGCCCTGATGAAAACGTTGTTGGCCCGGTTGGCCCTGCTGCTGACCCTGCTACTGTAGGTGTTGGCCTTGCTGGCCCTGCTAATTAGGCTGGCCCTGCTGGCCCTACCTATAACCCCTAAATCCCTGCCTGAAATCACCTGATCGGAAGCGCTTGGCAGGGTCCCCCTGATGGGAACTCTGCTAATGCTGACGAGTCTGTCCCTGGGATGCTGATGCTCCACTAGCGCCACTACCCCCTGTCCTGCCCTGTTGGCCGGACTCTCCTACTCGCTTGCTTCCCTTCAGATGGAAGCGGTGATCCTGGCAGTGTAGTAAGGCAGCATTGAGTACATCTGTGAATGTACTTAGAAACAAATTCCCTATAAGATGTTGACGGATCCTCCAAGCTAACCCGTCCACAAACAACATTATCTTCTTACCCTCAGTAGGTGCCTCATCTGGCACTATGGTGAGATGTCTCGTGAACTCCTCCTCATACTCAGCAACGGTAGAATTTTCCTGCTTCAAGTTTAGTAACTTCCATCTCATCTCAGTCTGCACGGCGGGTGGAAATTACTTGCGGTCAAACCGCTCCCAGAATACCTGAATCGGGATAGTATCCCTCTCCTCCAAGGTGGTGGTGGATTCCCACCACTGCAAAGAGGCCCCCACTAACTTGAAGGAAGCCAACAACTATTTTGTACGTCTGTGCACTCATACATACGAAGATGCCGCTGGATATCTTTCTTCCATTGGCTGACGATGATGATATCTGAACTATCCGAGAACTCAGGGGGATGCACCTTCTGAAAGGCATCCTTAACCCACTCCCATGCATATGGAAGTTGTGCAGGTACTGGCGCCACTGCTTGAATCTGGGGGTGGAGCCTGCTGTACTACCGCTAACACAGCATTCACCGCCTGAGCAATAATAGTGGCTACCTCATTAGCATTCATTGTAACCTAAGCCGGAACTGCTGGCTGCTCGGCTTGGGTACGCCTATCCTTTGGTGCACGTCTTGGAGGCATCTGAAACGTGAAGAAATTTATTAGTCTATAGTTATTATCAAATCTCAAATAGCTGAGGACGTAAACGTAAAAGCCAGAATACAACAATCCTAAAATAGGGCTCTATAGAAAAAATGCTAAGCTAAAAGCGAAATAAGCCGTACAGATCCTAAGGACACTAGAACCTGATGCTCTGATACCACCTGTGACACCCCGCCTAATTAAATACAGGGCGATCACTCCTTTTTTAAATTAAAATCAAGGTGAACAGTTGGTTCATTTTTAGCATCACTATCGTAAAAATAACTTTTCCAATTTAAACACCCTAATTAATTAAGCTAAGTGTCAAAACCATTTTAGACATTACTTTCCAAATTCTATTTATAACCAATGATTTAAAACTTTACATAATTCAATATTAAAGAATCACACCACAATTATCCTGGAACATATAATCCAAATAATTTAAACATTCAACAACTAAATCCCAACATTAAAACTTAAAGTAAAACATCCAGACAGTAATAAATCCCAAAGTGATAATACTAGAAATAAATGAATCACAATGTCCAATAAAACAACTGGATAATGGAAACGGGCGACACATGACCATCTGAATAAACATGCTAGGGGTGGAATCAAATAAATGAAGTCGTCTAAGCAAGAGGCCTGCAACTCCCACCTAAGCTGCAATGCGTTCCTTCTAAAGGATCTTATGCAAGACTCCCCTATGGCTGGGCACCTGTAATATATACATATATATACAAGAGAGAAGGGAAAATAGAAACGGGTCAGAGCCCGATAGTGTAAATGATTTAAAATTTGTTTAGCAAGTATTTAAAATGTTTACAGGCCAATGCAACAACATATTAGTGCGGCACTCACTTGAGAAATTCTCACCTCTCTTCTAATGTGCACGCCTATCGCACTAATCTTCCCAACGGTTTATCTTATCTTAGGTTACTCGTAAGATTTAAACTGAACAATTTAATTGTTTAAGAGGATAATTTCATTTAATCACAAAGTTCTCATTTAAACCTTATTTTCGAATAAAGTTTCCCAGTGTCCCATTATACTTTTCAAAACAAGTATTTCCAAATTGAAGTCATGATTCATTTCTTACTTACCATAAACACAATAGGGAGTTCTAAATTTCAGAATTAAATATATATATTAAATACTCGTATAATATATATACTCTAGCAGCACCCCACATAAAAATTATGGTGCGGGCATACTCTGCTATCCAATCCCCGTATCACTCGTACTAAGGGAAATATAAGTTCGGAATCACTCTCAAATTGTATTAACACATACACAAATAATATTGAGGCGAAGAATAGATTCCAAGTCTCTAAGAGGATAGCACATACCCTCACGTCTCTTAGGACCGTCTGACCATCGATCAGATAGCCTGTACCAAGGATATCTATCTTCTAGGGTACGAGTTAATATCCCCCATAAAGGCACATCGAGATAAGATTGTCCCAGTGCGGTAACCTCAGGGATAGCAAGTAGCGCGGGCATGATTTTCACACGTATATAGTATATCCATAAACACAGTCATATAAATATACGACTATTACCATATCTCTTTAGGTACCTTTCATCAGCCATAATATAATATTTATCCTTATTTCTAAATCTGTAGTTATCACGTATAACGGTTCGTCTCTTACTTTAATTGAGGGATTAATCCAACTTACTACGTAACACTCATGGACTATATCCTCCCAAGTGTAGAATTCAATAGGTACTCATCTATTTTTCCAACGTAACTATTTTATGCGTCTCTCCCTTCAATGCATAATTTCATCGTCTCTTATATGTAAATATCCCAAAAATGTACATCTCGTCTTACATTAAAGGTTTCATAATTATTAATAAGTCCTACTGGTCTCCTTTACCTTCCAAATTATTTTAATAAGGATGCCCAAATATTTCTACTCATTTAACTTGAATTTAACTAGTTTCAAAGGGGAAATGTGAGTCTGCCAGAAGGGGTTGATCGATCGATGGCAGGAGCTCGATCGATCGATGCGTCGATCGATCGATCAAATAGGTATACGAATTCTGCAGATTAACAGTTACGGGTTTCATAATCTAACCTCAATCAAATCCATATTTTTCACACCCAAACTCCCTAAAATTTGTACTACAAATAGTATAAACCCATATTATACATCTTCAACGTAAAGCATGCAATTTTTCATCAATAACCATAGGTTAATAGGCCAAAACTCATATAAATCTCAAGAACCCTAGAATTTCTTTAACATGGTTCTAATCAGTCTTTTTCCAGAAATTTGTACTCCTAATTCATCATAAATTCGTGGTTAAGCCTCTACATGTGAAGGGGTTTCCAGATTATCATTCAAATCATTACTACATTCGATTTTCCTATCTCCAACATGGATTTTCTTCTACCAAACTCATCCTAATTACCCCAGACTAATATGAACGATGCATTAACGAAAATAAGCAAGATAAATACTTGCTTGGAAATTTCAAAGTTCTGATTTGTGGACGAATTTGGTGTTGTCGCGTTTCCCGTCGCACGATCTACGCGTTGGTGGTGGTGGCGGTGCAACCGGATGGATTTTGGGCCTTGGATTGATTGGAAAGCTTTCTCCTTCCCTCTCCTATGGCCATTCTAATGTTTTCAGGCTGCTAACCCTAAAGGACTATTCCAAATGGCTGATATATCCTACTAAGTTTTGTGGGTTTAATTACCCCAAAATGTAAAATGTCCAAAATGCCCTCCTGGGGTGTTAAATAGGCCTAAAAATGCCCCGAGACCCAAACTAAACCCCCGGGTATACTTTTCTAACTATCTCGACCCTTCCGGACACTTTGGCGCTCTCAAAATGACCATATGAGCAACTTGTAATTTATTCACTTTTATTAATCAATATTTAGTCCAGACGCGACACGGGCGTGTCCCGACTCAAATTTTCAAAATTGTCATTTTATTCACTCTTGACATTTAATAGAACCAATATTATATTACTTTACTCATTAGTAATATTCAACTACTTTACTCATTAGTAATATTCAACAACAAGTTTCCCATAATTAATAACTCACATCCCGTTAATAATTATAAAGTAATTAATTTTCGGATTTATATTAAATTAATAACTCACATTAAATTTATTAAATCCCCAAATTTATAAAGCATAAAAATACGGGGTATTACACAAGTCTTCCCTGATCTTCCAAGTCTTTACTAGCTCAGGAGTTTGAATTTAGCGAAGAGCAGGTTCTGAGTTCTCTGTCTTCGCTGAAAAAGAAAAAAAGGAAAATATAAGAAAGATAATATAATAACAGAAAAACTAATGAGCAGAACAAGAGCTATACATACCTATATACTCCTCCCTATAAAAGGGAATCATAGGTCCCATGTACCTCGCCCTTTTCAGTTTGGGGAAGGAACTGCCAGTTCCTAGAAACAAACCCCTCTTTCCAATAGTCCTTGTGGGAATCAGGTAGATTGACTACCAATACCCTGTCAGGACTCCTAGCTTTCAGATAGAGGAGACCAGATATTGTTCAAGAGAAGGAATAGAAATAACAAATTTCAGCGAGACTTAGATTGGTGTCATAGAGTTAATGGATTCTATGTACACCATTGACAATCTTCTAAACATTTGGAGAGCACTATGCAGGAACTATATAGAAATAACTAAAGAAATGCAAAAATAAGCGATTTGGGGGAAAAGTCAGCCCCCTGGGATAATAGAAGAACATGAATTCGATGCTCATCCTCAATGTCTCTAACATTATGAGTAACAGGGGCACATTCAATATTCACCCAGTTTGAAATGTTGTAAAACTTCTTAAACTCGGCTATCGACCTATTGCTTATTCTTGCCATCAGAAAAGAAAAACCCTAGCAGCGATAATGATGAAATTCCAACAAAAAGGAAAAGGAAAGAAGTTTGGAGAACTTACGAAGTAAGAATCATCTTGAGACGATGCAAAGCCACAAGCAAAGAAGATGGAAAGATAAGGAAGAGCTCGGAGACGAAAGAAGAGACCTGAAGTTGAGAAAATGTAGTAGGAAGCAGAGGATATCTTGAGACTTCGAGATTTTGTGAAACGACACCAAAAATGGCTTCGTCAAAACAAGTTTAAACCCCTTCAATCATGACACACAGAGAACGAAGCAAATCTGCCACCTGAACCTGCTGAAGAAAGACGTTGCGATCCCCAAAACATTATGCAATTCACAAAAATGACATCAGGGCTACTATTTAAAATTATTGAGCCAAAATTGTGACCCAAAATTTTTAGGGGCAATTGTGAGTACCTCGTTTAACTGTCTTGGCCCAAATAAGTATCCCGGCGAAGCCTCATCAAAGATAGGGAAAGTCCGGCCTAAAATCTAAGGTCTCGTAAATAACTAATTGAGCGATGACCCATTCAATCCCAAAAATCTCTCAAGAGATATTCTAAGGATTGGGGACCAACATGGAGGTGCCCAACACCCACACTCTCCAAGAATTACATGTATATATTAAACCCCCCAGCCCGGGGCAAAGGGCATGAAATTGTAAACACTCCCCTGGAGTAAAGAGAAATATAAAACAGAGAGCACTACCGTGGACGTAGGCCATTTTGCCGAACCATGTATATTTTGTGTTGTATGATTGCAGTTATTTTGTGTTCTTTATTTTTTCTGGTGATCGCGTTTGCTTATTATTTATGTTGAGATTTATTGTCACTATATATACCTCATTTTTAAAAAATAAATAAAAACGCTTTAGTGAAATGATATCCTCTTTTAAAGACTTTTTAAAAAAAAAACACCAATGTCTCATTCAAAACAATCAAAAAACAAATGATATCCCAAACCTCTCTCCCTCTGGACCAAAAAAACGCGCATTTTTTCTTTTTCCTTTTCTTTTTGTTTGTTTCTTAGTATTTAAAAAAAAGTATTTTATATAATCCTTTTACAAGACGAATAAACGAACTATCGAATTTCAAAATTAATATCAAATTCGATTATCAAAATTCGATTTGTTAGGGAGCCCTAATTAAAACCACTAAACACAACACTATAAAAAAGGGGGTCGGACCTACCCTGGACGGTAATGTGTTACTTGCCCAGCTCTCCCATTTCTCCAAGACCATAATTTTTTTTTATTCCAAATGCCCTTTTGACGGGTGAAAGATTGCCTCTCACAGTTTAAGCGGGTAAGTCTTTAGTGTCCAATTGGGGAGCTCTCTATTTGCCTCACCACTACATAATGTGAAGTGAGCATCTAAATTTACATCTTTCGTGCATTTTCTCTTTTATAAATGTACATTTTTTTATCTTATATAAAAAAAAATGTAAATTTACACATTTAGCCTCTTGATCGGAGATCGGCTTAGGGGCTATAGAATTCTCCTTAACTCAATAGGTTAGTTTAACAATTGAAAAAGCAGTTTAACCTTTTTGTGAATGATTGTTTCTACAATGGTGATGGTAAAGCTAATGGAAGGCTGAGAAGGTAAATGGTTCCTACGAACTATAATAGTTCATTGGAAATTTTGACGATCTATTATAGTTTGTAAGAACTTAAATATATAGTGCAAAATACTTATGTGTATTTTCTATGAACTTCTGTTCTTGGTAAAATTTTCTACGAACAACAGAAGTTCATAGAAAATTTTACTGAATCAGTAGACATCTGATAACTTTGTCAATCTCTTACCTTTTTTATTATCTTATATGATAATTTTTACCCATCACTGTAACCCTCTCAATTTATAAACTTATAAATTATTTTGACTTTAGATCCCACCATCTTGAATGCGCTTAGAGCAACCCTTATGGGTAATGCAAACGGGTATATTTGCGGTTTTTATGTATGCTATGCGCAGTGTAAAATGTCATATATACACTCTGCTAAGCTAAAAAATAACAAATTTAGAATTGCACTAGTTGGTTTTTTGTGGGACCCACTGCCTAAACGGAACATCATGTTCCGCGCAAGAAATAAAAAAAAAAAAAAAAAAAAGGTAAAGCGGAACATCATGTTCCGTGGAAGCCATTTCCTGATTTCCTCTATTTCAACTTCCCCCCCCCCCCCCCCCCAATTATTCCAACAGCTCTATTTATTCAATGGCTCTTTTTTTATATATAAATAGCAGGTTTAAACCCTATCTACTATCTTCATTTAAATTTTATCCCAAACAGTCTCTACTCTCTAATATCTTCATTTAAATTATTATCAAATATTTTTTTTATAGCTGCAAAATTTTATAATAATTTTTTTACCAAATAATATTATAAAATTTATATATTTGCATTAATATTTTTTGTGATTATTTTACAATGGTTCGAGGTCAAAATATGACACAACACGACGATGAAGTATTATGCACCGCTTATGTAAATCAAACAAAACTAATCGACCTAGCACATTATTTTGGGATGCGGTCGCCGAAGAATATAACACAACGACGGGTATCACGGAACGTCGGACGGGCGCCAGCCTACAAACCCGGTACAGTAAAATTTCGAGGCACGTAATGTTATATGTTTCGAAATTGAAAGATGCATCGATGACAAATCGTGCTAGTGGGACTGTTAACACAGATTGGGTAAAATAACTTTTACCTTTTGTAATTTATTTTAAATATTATTTCTTGTAAATCAGTTGCTTGTGTAGTTAATAAAAATACATTGTCGTATTTTGTCAGGTTACTGCGGCTAATCTAGCATTCCAGCGAGAGAACAAGGGAAAATCATTTAATTTTGAATTTTGTTACCAAATTTTAAAAGAACTCCAAAAATTTCAACTTTCCCAAACTTTTTTAGACTCCCCTCAATTTCATTTTGATTCGCCAATGACGGGTGCGACAGATACTGAAGGAAGTCTGAATACTGGGTTTCACGAAGGAAATTTCAAAGATGGGGAAGAAGTTGATATAGAAAGGCCTTATCCGAGGCCACCTGGAAGGAAAGAGATGAAGCAACAAGCTAAAGGAAAAGCGAAGGCTACAAACATTGAGGTGAACCGAGAAATACTGAATAGTTTCTCTTCATTAAATGAATCATTTGAGCGATCATGTCAGGCTGATCGTGTACGTGACGAAGAGGCCCGTTTGGGGCTTAACCGTTCACAACAACTAAAGGAGCGAAGTTTGGAGCTCAACGAACGCAGTATATTGGCTATGGGGAGGAAAGATATGCGTGAACAAATATTGGTTGATCAACAAATTATTAGCACTGACACCTCAAACATGAATTCAATTCAGAAGGAGTACCATGAATACCTCGTGCTTAATATAATCAACAAAGCACGGCGCCAATCAAACTTTCCAAACTATCCACCACACGGAGGTCAATCTGGATTTTAAATTTTTTATGCTTCTGAGTATGTAACATGTTATTTATTTTTATCGTTTGATCTACTATGTAATATGATTTTATGGGTTGTGAAATGGATTTGTTTCAAATTTTCATACATAAACATCAGTTCGGTACAATATTAACGATTCAACATTAATAATAAAGATAACAACATAACAACATTAGAAAAGATACATAAATTGTGTAAAATCACACATTGATATTGGCAAACTTTTCCCAAACATGTTTAACGAGATCTGCACGTAGCTGTAAATGCTTCCTCTTGTCGTGCATGTGCATTGTCCTAGCCTCGATCGCATAATGTTGCTCGAGAGAGTTTCGAAACATAGGAACCGGGTCAGGCGGGAAGTCATATTCCTCTCTCCAATCACAATCACGCCTCTCGTCTTCAACAATCATGTTGTGCATTACGATGCACGAATGCATAATAGATGATAATTTATCCTTGCTCCAGAGTTTTGCCGGCGTATGAACGAATGCGAACCTAAGTTGCAGGACACCAAACGCTCGTTCCACATCTTTTCTTGCCCCTTCTTGCACTTGAGCGAAAAGTTTTTCCTTCTGGTTGGTTGGCCTTTTAAAAGTTTGCACCAAACTAGCGTAAGGCGGATAAATGCCATCCGCTAAAAAATACCCCATATCATATACGTTGTTATTTATCTCAAACTGGATTGGTGGAGTCTCATCGCGGACAAGATCAGGGAAAACTCTAGATCTGTTCAATACATTAATATCATTACAACTACCCGGCATCCCGAAAAATGACCTCCATATCCAAAGGTCATGTGAAGCTACCGCCTCTAGTATAATTTTCGGTGACTTTTTATGTCCAGTATATTGCCCATGCCATTCGGTTGGACAATTTTTCCACTCCCAATGCATGCAGTCTATGCTCCCCAGCATTCCGGGGAATCCACGCGCCGCATTTTGTTCGATAAGCCTTTGCACATCGAGAGCGGTAGGCTTTCTGTTATACTCCGGGCCAAATATCCCCACAATGGCAAGGGATAATTGCACCAATGCCTTCTATGTTGTCGATTCTCCGATACACATGTACTCTCCATTTATATCAGCAGAAGACCCATATGCTAACATTCGCAGAGCAGAAACGATTTTTTGATGCGAGGACAGGACAAGACGACCAAGTGCATCTGGTTTTTATATGAACCAGGAGTCGTAACTACATACAGCATCATGAATACATACATATAGGGCTCGATTCGTTCTAAAACGTCGCCGGAAATGGTAGTCTTTGTATACCGATGCTTCACCAAAGTAGTCGGCGATTAGTCTATCATGGCCCACCTCTCTGGTCCGACATATCGTCCTCCTCGTTTGATCCTCATGGGAATCACAAACTATGTTATGAAGGGCCATATTTTGAATTTGTTGCATATGGCCCATAGCTATTTTCTTTTTCTTTTTGGCTATATTTGACTGGGCGATTTGCATGGCTTGTAATTCTTCGTATTGTTCCATCCCACTGTGGTATTACGTTTGATCAGTAAAGAGAATTTGGTGCTCTTCTATTAATAATATGTTGCAATATGTTGATGAACTTAAAGTATAATAGGTTGTGCTATTTATAATAGGTGGACGATGTAGGACGGAATATCTAGAGCGAAAGATGTAGATCGGATCACATTAGGCGGATAATCTTGGCCGGAATATCTAGAGTGGAAGATGTAGCTCGGAAGACATTTGGCGGATAATCTAGGGCGGAAGATGTAGCTCGGATCATACTAAGCGGAAGAACAAGGGCGGAATAGCTAGGACGGTTTATGTGGTTAATTATACTGCTATAAATGTGAATGGCCAGATTGAGTGCTAATGAGCACAATGGCATCTTACGAAGATGTGATTGATGAGTTCTTGGCTGAAGCCTTGATAGATTCATTTCCACACGGTCTTTTTGGTTGTGAGATTAGCCAAGTTAATGATCTACGAACCCCTTGGGAAATAATTTCCGACGAATATCATGAGTTGCTACCTAGGCATGATTATCAGAGACCGCGAAACTTGATGGATCTATGGTTGGAAATTAAAGACGACATCGAGGAATTTGATAACATTTTCAATAGGGTTGAACAAGATATGCAACCATTGGATGAGGAAGACGATCCATATGAGGAGGCGATGAATTCATACATTCGCACGTTCAGTGAGAATTTTGAAGGCCTAATGACATGGTGTGCGTTGAGGAGAAATGCTTATTGGAATGAGTTTTACTAGTTTTTCTTTCATCTCCTTTCCTATTCATGTTAATTTGAATAATTGCATGTTTATTAATATCTTGTTTGTTGTTAAATTAAATGTAACGGAATTAATTCTCAACACTATCTTCATTTTCATTTATATTTTTATTCTAAATTTACATTTATATTCTTAACACTATCTTCATTTGTGAAATGAAGCTTCATATTGTGAAATGAATTTGCATCAATCTTAACAGTACAACATTAATAATAAAAATAACAACATAAATAACAACATTACAAAACATATTAATATTCATTATCAAAATCCCATTCTACATCATCCAAATTTACAGCATCAGACATGTCATAATTTTGCGTTGATGGACCAGGTTGGCTAGTATCTTCTTGGGCACCAATATCATCCATCTGCAGTCGATATACTTTGGTCGGAGGCCGGGGATCTTCTATGGGGTTGTAAAAGGCCGAGGTTGTACCACTAAAGAAATTAGGCGGGGGAGCAGTTCGCTCGTGAGATACACCCAACTCTTGGAGCTTCCTTGTAGCTATATTCAACTCATGACTCCAATAGTTATTAAGATGCATGGCTGCACCTAGAGCGGTGGCTCTCGATGATTGCCAATAATCTGAGAATTCCCGACTAGTAAATAAGAGGTCATCGTATGTGGGCAATTCTTCAACGATCGCAATCCTGTCTGGTCGTGGAACCGGAATCAATATGGGTACACCTACAGGACTGCAAAACGGTAGATCCCAAGTCATTTGGGGTAGAGTGGGATGTACCCGACCTATGGGAGTCTCATAAGCACCAGGTGCCTGTGAAGGGACAGTCGGTATTTGTATGTGGTATGGAAGTGCGCTGGGACTTATGACATCCGTGTTGACTGCTCGATATAGGGGTGGCATTACAAGGCCTAGGGACACTTGCTTCCAGTAACGGTCATACATGGGTTGGGAAACAACAGATACGCTGGGGTCCATCTCGTCAATAATAATTCCATGCTTATCATGGTGAAAGGGTATCCTCATCATTTGCGACGGAGGGTCATTTGGTATGCAAATTTCACCGGTGATCTGTCGTCGGCATCGATCACCCAAGTAATATACCCCCACCATATTGAGGATCCATAAGAACGCATCGTTTCAGCGATATGTACTTCGCATGTTGAACGTAGGCATGCATCTCCACAGTAGACCCCGAGTAAGGTAGCCAATTGATTGAACCTGGCGATCGCATTTCAATCTGACTCTGGGCTGTGGGAAAATTATATTGGATTGACCCCTTTGTCTCCTTACGATTTAACCGATTTTCTTTCTTCCATCGATTAATCCTAGGCCAGCAGTCACCTGTATCTTCCCTCAATAAGGGACACGCCCGCTGTATATATTCGAACCCGAAAAACTGCAATACAAAAATGATTATTATTAAACCATAAAATTTTGATTTAAAACATATAATATCACTTTTTTACACTTACCAATATGAGTTGCCAAAAACAATTCATAGAGTCTACGCGACATCTTGACAAGAGATGGAGAGAGTAGTATATGCGAGCTAGAATTGTCGAACCCCAATCGTATGATCCCACAATCTCCAAATCCTCCAAAGCAGCCAAACAACCAATAGGAACGCTGTCTCTTGCGGTCGGAAAAAAATATGTCCCACACAAAAAAATAAAAAAACCCTAGCAATGTCTTCAGGCCCAACAATCACAGTATTTAACTTTATGGCCTCGAACCACTTATTTAAGCTCGACACTTTCACCCCACATGAATCACTGCAATTTGGTTCGATGCGGGGAAAATATCTATGTATAATGTTAGCCCGTATTTGAGTTTTTCCGTCAATTACAATCAAGTATTTTATGTCACTCATCGGTACCATAGGACCGCTTCCGATAGCTTCCGATAGGAATACCTGCAAGATGGGAAGGATAACAATCAGTTGTAAATTTAATTAATGTACTAATCAATGTTAATATTGAATTTATTTTTTATATGCAGAAACTAACCAGTCAAAATCGTAAAATCATAAGGAGTAATGGTGAGCTCCCCGGTTGGTAGTTGGAACGTGTTGGTTATGTCCCACCAACGCTCACCGAGCGCTTGTACCAATCCCCAACTTGTCTTGGGAATTTGAGCATCCAACAAATCTCCCCAACCGCTACGGTGTATAAACTGTATAACCTCAGGATATGTTTTTAAATATTTGTATGTGGCTCTAAGACTATGCCAATTGCCACGCATCTTTATTGAGTTGCCGTTTGTGGCCGTGTCCGGAGAAGGTTTAATGTGATCTCCGTCGTCCACTATACGCCTATAGTTCTCAAAAACTATAGGTCGCTCGGCAATAGTAGTTTCGGCCTGTCGACTACCTTCTCCCATTTTTCGAGACTTTTTAGCCCCAACAGCCCGTCTAAATTTCTTTCCAATTTGTTCCATTATCAACACTGCAATTTAAGAAATCTTTACAAAAATAGAACATATTATTATTTAAAAAAAATAACAACACAGATAATTTATTAAAAAACATAACGAATAGATAATTTCTTAAATAATTTTTTATACACATTCACTATTTTTTTATAAACATCCACTTAAATAGTTTCTTAAAAACATAAAAATAAAATAAACATAACCGAACCGAACAAAAATATTCATTTAAATAGGGTTGTTGACACAACAAAAATTAAACATAACAAGTAGATAACTTTACATGATAATTACCTATTACTTTACATGATAATTTACATGATAACTTTACATTACTAAATTTACATGATAATTAATAAATTTACATGAGAACATTAGCACATCAGCTAATTACTAAATTTACATGATAATTACTAAATACGTAATAAATACGACAGTTACAAATACACAACTAGATATTATTTAAAAAACATAAAAGGAAGAGATAATTTCTTAAATAATTTTGTAGAAACATTCACTAATTTATTATAAACATTCACTTCAATAATTTCTTATAAACAGAATCGAAAAAACATAACTGTTAATTAAACATTGACTAAATAATTTATTATAAACATTCACTTAAATAATTTGTTAAATAAATGACCGTACAAAAACCTAACAAATAATTAAACATTTACTAATTAATTTATTATAAACATTCACTTAAATAACAAATATAGCAGACAAATACATAACAAATAATTTAATATTTACTAATTGTAATAAGATATTATTTAAGAAAAATAATTACTGATATTCTTTATAAATAATTTACAAAAAAATAATTTACAAAAAATAATTTACAACTAAATAATTTACAAAAAAAAAAAAACAGAGGATTTACCTTGTATAGGGCGGATTAGTTGCTGTTTTTTTTTTTAAGTCATAAAAATTATTTACGGTGGGTTGATTTAAATAGACTTGTTGGATTTAATTTTAGTAGTTGAAATGTAGGTGGGAATTGAGGTAATTAATTCGGGGGACGAAGATAAAAGACTTAAGAGATTTGGGGGGAAAAATCGAATTTCGTATAACCTTAGGCGGAACATGATGTTCCGCGCAAGGTTTTTGTTTTCCTCAGTCAAAACGACGTCGTTTTGACTTAATCCGACGTCGTTTTGACTTATTTTTATTAATTTTTGTATTTTTACCCTTTTCAACTATGCGTACATAACAATTTTCTTCTTTTTTTGTAGGCAAATTTAGACTAATGTCTAAATTTGAGGTACCATAAGGGTTGCTGTTACAACTTTCGATTAAAGACATGAAAGGCAACAAGTCAGCTTAGTTCCTGTGAGATCGAACTTAAACTTTAGACTGCCATCTTAATAATTTATGGCAGTCACTTTCACCCACCCCACGTGGACCCCAAGTCGGCACAGACACATGACAGCAACACAACAACAAAATATCAACACTTTTTCATGTGGCCATCCATCTTCCACGCGTCACTACACCTACAACATTTCCTCTCCCCTTAGACTCAAGTAAAAATCGATACATACTAAGTTTACTAAGTTTCAGAGATAGAGAGATGGAAACGGAAGAAAATGGTGCTAAGTTTTTCTCTGCGCGTGGTGTGCAATGGCGGAACGAGAGCCTGTGGATGTGTGACGTTTGCGAGGAAGCTCCGGCGAGTGTCACGTGCAACGCTGACGCTGACGCTTTATGTGTCACGTGCGACCGTGATATCCACTCGGCCAACCCCTTAGCCCGTAAACACGAGCGGGTCCCCGTCTATAATACCACCGGAAATAATACCACAGTTGACCCCGATATGAAGTCAATTCAGGCCTTGTTATCAAACCCTGGTCATTTCATGGAGTTTGAGTACCCGAGTTTGCATCATCAGAATTGTGGATCCGATAGTGTGGTTCCGGTTCAACCCGGAAGGAGATTTGAGATTGATTTCACATCGTACACCACCCCTCAGACTATCAGTCAAACCGTAAATATCATCTCTTCTATAAGTTCTATTCTCAATTTTATATTCATTGCCTGTTTTTTAAAACAACTGAAAAAATGGTAGTTCAATTTTGTATGTAGCTAAAATTACATTAGTTAAATTTAGTATTAGAATAGTATGGTTCAATCCTAATATCTACGTTGACGAGGTGATGAAGTCCATCTGCTATATGTGATAATAATGTATTTGGATGTAGTCACTTGGAGTTTGATAATTAGACTTAACTTTACTATTAGTAGGGTTAGATATCCAAATTCATCAAGTTTGAAGAAATTTTTGTTATTAGTTTTACGTCTTAAGCAATTTAAACCAAAGTGAACTCAAAATTAATGTCAAACTAAACCTATATTTGAGTATATAGATACTTAAACATCGAAAATAATAACGTAAGCCCTTGTGCACATGTTTTGAGCAAAATAAGTATAATACGAGGGTTTTGTATAAATATTTTTGTTTTATTAATGGTACATATTCTTCTTATTATTATATATTTAGTGTTCGTCTTTAGTATCAGGATATGAGCGGGACTCTTTAAACATATGAGTATAATACGTATACCATTTTTTTTTGTTATATGACGATTGATATATCTAATATACATTAGTGGGTGATTATCACATCGTCTGATTACAAATATCAATCAATGTGTATTTGACACGTCATAAAAAAGGATATACCAAATATTATTTTAAACATATAATACGTCCACCTAAAATTAATAGTCGCTATTAAAAAATTGACGGTAGTTCCTCCCCCCCCCCCCCCCCCTTTAAATTATGTTTAAAACTACTTCCTCCGTGACTTTTTAAGAATTTGTTTTATCAGTAGAGTGTTTTCTATTATATCCATGTATAGGCCTGAATTGTAAATCTCTAGTATGCATTGGTTTACAGGTTTCTTCATCCTCCATGGATGTCGGAGTAGTACCGGATGGGAGCTCAATGTCCGATACCTCCCACCCGTTCGCTCTACAACTAAATAGTGGTGTGGATCTGAGTGGCTCAACAAATACTAATCAAGCTACTCACTTGTCGAGTATGGATAGGGAAGCTAGGGTTATGAGGTACAGAGAGAAGAGAAAGAATCGAAAGTTCGAAAAGACGATACGCTACGCATCGAGAAAGGCCTATGCCGAGACCCGGCCCAGGATCAAAGGCCGATTTGCTAAACGGGCTGAGGCCCACAATGAAGTTGACCCCTGGTATACCACTCAATCCACCCCTACAATGGGAGGTGACTCTAGTGGTTACGGGGTCGTGCCCACATTTTTATGTGGGAGATAATTGAATATTTTACGACGGACGTAGGAGAAAAGTCCTCGTGAATTTTATGTTTTTGCAAGTAAACTTTGAACTATGTATTTTTTTATCAGTTGTTTGTATTTTTTGGGGATTTTTTTAGTGACATTTTGCTAATGCATATAGGGTATCTTTGCAACAAAGTTTATAGTCGGAGAGCTTTTTGATTTAAAAATAATTCAGGGTTTTCTTGCAAAATCTGCAAAGCTTGAGGGATTTTCTTGCAATTTACCTATCTTTTTTATCTCAGAACAACGATGATTGTTTTCCTGTGTTGAATAATTCGACGGTGGTGTTTGGTATCTGGAAGGGGATTTTGTATATTAGGCCCTATTTGATAAGGGTTATTTGGCATGGCAAAACTCTTATTCCACCTTCAATTCCATATATTGCCACGTTTGATACAATAAATTTACCCGGTAATTATTTGGCCGGCTTGGGGTCACGTGAGCAGATTTTCCTCAAATAATGGTAATCCAATTCTTTACCCCTCCCCCCCCCCCCCTCCCCCCCCCCCCCCCCCCCCAAGAAACGAATGCCCTGGTAAATGAAAGCTGGCCATTTGTGTTTATCGAGATGATTGGACGGAAGTGATGGGAGAGATGGAGAAAATCATCTACAACATGAAGAAGGGCACCATTGTTGTAAGGAAATCAACCTCTAAAGAAGTCTCCTCCTCAGAAGTTATGCTATTTCAAAAGACGGTAAGCTCATCCTTCTTTTATTTTCATTTTTTCTTCTTCCTCCACCATCAATTTTTTCGGTCTGCTCCTTTTTTTATCTGATGTAAATCTGTGTTATTTCAAGTCCGGGTTGAAAAATATTCAGGCCCCTGATTTTTTGGAGCCTCTGATGTATTTTTTTGGGATAGATTTGTATCCACCTGATGTTTTCAAGCGTGGTATTTGCATCGTTTTAGCTGATGTTCATCAGCAACAACAATTTTTTTTGCTGTATATATTTTTTTGATGTTCATCGGCAGCAACAACAAGCCTGGTATCCACCTCTGATATATTTCAAACGAATGTATATTTTTTGCTGTCAGTACATTTTTTTTTCAGCACATTTTTTGAGTTGATGTATATTTTTTAGCATATGTATATTTTGGCAGATGTATAATAGGAGATGTACATGTTATTTTCCCTATTTTTTCTTCTTGTCCAATATATATATATTTTTTTAAATGATACGTTTAGGTTAGTGCCCTATATACTTTAGATGACCCAAAATACTTGTGTTGATCCAGAAACCCTAGTTATATAAGTTGGAATGTTAAAATTTTAGTTGTGGTGGTTAATATGATTATAATTTAATTTCGTAAATTATTTGTGCAAATGACAGGTTTGTTCGGAAACAAATTCTTCAGAAAGCCTCACTTTGGGTATATTACTTACCATCTATGTATTTGTTTTTTAATGATACATTTGATTATTAAACATATGAGATCATTTTTCTATGATGCAGGATTTGTTAAAATTATTTTTATCAAGTTTTGGTGAAAAAGTAGACATTGTTAACTATTATGGCCATAAAGAATTATTTAAATTTGGTTGGTATAGGATTTTAATCTCTCAATGCCGAACAATATCTCAAAGCGGTTGCGACACCAACGAGGGTTGTTCTGGACCCTGGTGATGCGAGCTATTGTAATTTATCAATATATGAGGAGTCGTGAGCTTCTCATTATTAGGGCTCCCCATAGAAACTGGGATGCTGATCGTGAAACTGCATTATATCGTTTAATTAAAATGAATGATCGGGTATGCCACGCACAACTTCGGATGAACATAGCCTCATTCGAAAATCTTTGTACAGACTACGCGCATATGGGATGAGTGACAATCAATCAGTTAAGGTCGAGGAACAAGTTGCCATGTTCCTTAACACCGTGGGTCATGACGAGCGATATGTTTTCGAGTCGTTGACTTTTTTCAGATCTGGTCAAACCATTTGTTACTACTTCCATAGAGTTTTACAAGCATGTCTTCAGTTGTCAAATGATTTAGTTACTAATGCCACTTCTTTAAATTCCCCTTACGATAACGGGAAGGACCTACCGTGGTATCATTACTTTGAGGTTAGGATATTTTCATTAATTAATTTGATTTATTTAGCACTTGAGTTTCCCCGTACTAAATTCATTTCCACCGGTTTAGGATGCCGTAGGTGCAATTGATGGTATGCACATATCTGCTTTTGTTCGTACTGCTGACCAAGCAAGGTATCGCAATAGGAAAGGGGCAATTTCTCAAAATCTTTTGGTCGCATGTACATTTGACATGCGATTCTCCTATGTCCTCGCTGGTTGGGAGGGATCAGCGCATGATGGTCGATTACTTCGAAGTGCGATACAACGTCAAGGTCGTAAGTTGACCTTTCCAGTGGGTATGTTGAATCATGAGAATGACTTTCATTGATGTTTTTAGTTAGTATAAAAATAGGCATTAGTAACATTTATTCTTAATTTGTCCGTAGGTAAATACTATCTCGCAGATGCTGGTTTCCCGTTGGTACCTGGTTTTCTTTCCCCATATCGCAAAACTCGATATCATCACAGGGATGTTGATGGACAACGTCCCGAGAATAGTAAGGAGTTATTTAATTTTAGGCATTCCTCTCTTCGAAATGTAGTGGAGAGATCAATTGGGTTATTGAAAAAAAGATTTGCATATCTAAGGCATCAACCATTCCACGCGATTGAAATTCAAGCAAAGATTGTTCTTGCATGTTGTGCCCTTCATAATTTCTTAAGGATTGTTGATGTTGAGGATGAATGTGTGGGGGACGAGGAAAGTGATGATGATGACATTACTCCTCCTCCCCTAAATGTGCCAAAAATGCCAATGAATGAGCATGTAACGTTCACAACTGATACTTCATGGACCGAGAAAAGAAATGAAATGGCTAGTTTGATGTGGGAAGGATACGATGCAAATCACATTGAAAATTTATACTACGATGATTAAGTTCAGGTTTCAATTTTACACTTCGCTTATAATATCTATGTTTTAATATTATAGGTAAGTGGACATTTCAAATATGCCATCATCAAATGATAGTGAACTTCTACTTCTACGATATCAAGTAAAGAAATGCTCCTGTGGCGTCGTATCTAGAGTGAAGGTTACATTGACAAACAAAAATAACAACCAGGGTCGATTGTATTACACTTGTCCCCAATGTCGCAAATTTTTGGGATGGACTAATCCGTCCATTGAAGGCATGGATAGTAACTACGCAACCTTTCATCAGCATAGCGAACAACCCGCATCAAGTGTATCCGTTCAATCGCCACTTCTTGTTGCTGAACCCCATAGTGGCAATGAACATGTCGTTATGTGTACCCTGGTGATTGTGAAAAAACTTCAAGTTATAACAATGTTGCTGCTCGTTGCTTCTAGTATTTTCATTACTTTTGTTGTAATGTTAGGGGCTTGAAATGGTTTACGTAATGTCGTAACGTTGCTTCTAGGATGTTGCTTTTGTTGTAATTTTCAGGGATATTTTTAGAATTCCATATGGATATTATAAGAGTATGTTTATGTCATTATGATTCTCAAATGGTTGTGATGAGTATGGAAATCAGTATGTAAATGGAGTTTAAATGGATTTACTGGAAATCAGTATGCTAATTATTGAATACTGATCTGTTTTGGTACTTTAATCAATATGGAAATCAGTATACATAAACTTAGATCTGATATGCATATGGTGCTACTGATATTTTGCTGTGGTGCTACTGAATACTAGAACTAATGAAATGGTGCTACTGATATGCACGTTGATATTTTGCTATAGTGTTACTGATTTGCCCTGATATCGGAATGATGTTACTGATTTGGCTACTTATATCTATACTGATATGCGAATGGTGTTATTGGTTTGTACTTATATCTATACTGATCTATAGTGATATACTTATATCTATCCGAATGGTGTTACTGATTTGTTGAATTTATATTGATATGGTGCAACTTATATTTTCATCTGATGTTACTGATTTGCCTACTGATAACTATACTTATATGGTGCTATTGATATGCATATTGATACTGATATGCATATTGATATCCGAATGGTGTTACTGATATGCCCTGATATGCATATGCCCTGATACTGATATGCATATTGATATCCGAATGGTGTTACTGATATGCCCTGATATCTATACTGATATGGTGCTACTGATATGCATACTGATATGCGAATGGTGTTATTGATTTGTACTTATATCTATACTGATCTATAGTGATATACTTATATCTATCCGAATGGTGTTACTGATTTGTTGAATTTATACTGATATGGTGCAACTTATATTTTCATCTGATGTTACTGATTTGCCTACTGATAACTATACTTATATGGTGCTACTGATATGCATATTGATATGCATATTGATACTGATATGCATATTGATACTGATATGCATATTGATATCCGAATGGTGTTACGGATATGCCCTGATATGCATATGCCCTGATACTGATATGCATATTGATATCCTAATGGTGTTACTGATATGCCCTGATATATATACTGATATGGTGCTACTGACATGCCCTGATATGCATATTGATATCCGAATGGTGTTACTGATTTGAATAGTGCTACCCATGCTACTGATTTGCTGAATTTATACTGATATGGTGCAAGTATGCATCTGCTGATATCTAAATAGTGCTATTGATATCCAAATGGTGCTACTGATATGCATATCAAAGGGTGCTAACTGAACATTAATGACCTACATTGTGCTACTGATATGCATATCCAAATGGTGCTACTTATATTTTCATCTGATGTTACTGATTTGCCTACTGATATCTATACTGATATGGTGCTACGGATATCTATACTGATTTGCCTACTGATATCTATAATGCTACTAGCTACAGGTATACTGATATGTTAATTATGCATACCAGTAGAATTTATACTGAATTTCTTTGAATAATGCTACTGGTATGCATAATTAACTAATGATTTGTTGATATGCTAGTGAACATTAATGACCTTATAGATATCTACTGATATGCATATGCTACTAGTATGACCTTTATTGTGCTTCGCTAATAAAGACCTTCATTGTGATTTGGTAACTGATATGCGTATGCTACTAATATGCATATCCAAATGGTGCTACTGATTTGCATATCCAAATGGTGCTACTAATTTGGTAACTGATATGCGTATGAACATTAATCGCCCTGATATGCAACTGATTCGAATAATGGTAATGAATAATGATAATGCCAATGAATAATGAATAATGCTACTGGTATGCATATATATTGATATGCTAATGCTAATGAATAGTGAATAATGCTAATGCTAATGAATAATGAATAATGCTAATGCTAATGCTAATGAATAATGCTAATGCTAATGAATAATGAATAATGCTACTAGCTACAGGTATACAGATATGTTAATTATGCATACCAGTAGAATTTATACTGAATTTATACTGATATGCTACTAGCTACATGTATGCATTATTTGAATAATGCTACTGGTATGCATAATTAACTAATGATTTGCTGATATGCTACTGATTTATACTTATATGATATTGATATGGTGCATTTTTATTATAAGTAGCTATGAATTAAACGAGATGGTGCTGGATTAAATGATAATTTGCTGATAATTTACTGAATTATATAATATAAATCAGATTTGCTGTATAAATCCGATAATTTACTGATGACTCATATTTATATGTTGAACAACGATGGAGCATATTCGTAATCGCGTCCCATTTCGCCCACCAAAACCAAATACAAATAATGTAGAGCGACCAGCAAACGTGCAATCTTCGCAAGTTGAGGTGAACCAAAAGAAATCGCATTTGCGATGGAGTGAGCTAATGGATGGCTTCCTGATCCATTCCCTTTGTGCCCAAGTCCTCACGGGGCAGCATAACATAACCCTCACCCAATAGTTCATCAAGAAATGAAAAAGATAATAAAAAATTTGACCTGCTCGCGTTTATTGGGGCGGGAAAATGGGCAGGGATTACTCTCTTAAACCTCCAGTCGCGTGCAATGCTATTGATCCAATCCCTCATCTGAAATTTTTAAGGGCAAAGCAATATAATCACAACACAAGTTGAAACATATATCAACATCCTAGCAGTAATTATATATTGTAATTAAAAATATACACCTGAGTTCAATACCATCATTCACAATTAGTGTTTATCTATTTGAGGAATTCATAAATTAAGAACATGTCGCAACAAAACATAAGGCAATGATTGATAATTGGAGGTGCCTAAATCTAAGAACGATGATTAGTGCGGTACATAAATAAATAATAAAATTTTACTTTTTAATCACTTTAATATTTAAGAATTACTCATCACATTTAAGTATTATGATTAATATAAGCCTATCCCCATTGTACCACACTTTTGTTTGTATGGTGTTCCCATTTTTTTCCACATAGTTCTAGATAACATTAAATTACAAAGTACTGATTCAAAGAGTAAAAGTATCCAATACACTGCATTACTTGCCTTTTCAGGAACTTTCTTAAAGACCATTGTCTTAACAATTGGTGAAACAATCAGCTTCTGCGACTTTTTATTCATTTTCGTTTCTTTGCCTTTCTTTTTTTCAGTTTTGAACAAACAACACAAAGCAGTTGACCACCCTATCCATAAATGGACTGTGGGCGGGCTAGTTACACAATATACAAAGAAAAATGTTCTTACAAAGAATACTGCTTTAATGAGTTTGTGACTAGCATTATAACTTCCCGACTTTCATCAAGAAGCAGCATAAGGCCAAGATATCCTATCATCTTTTCAGGAAATCAAAGTAGGTGTCCATATCTTACATGATTAGGTCTCTAGAATATCTAGTTTGTTTGTCATAGCAGAGGTCTTGAATAGGCTTACATAATTTGATGAGAGATGTAAGCCTCTAGAGTAGGTGTCCATAGTATTTGTAGTGTCACTAAAACATGTAAATAATAAATTAAAACATACGATACCTCAAACTTGTGTATGACAAAGTGAATGTAAATAATGAAATAAAATACCGGTCTTAACAGTTTGCTATAATTTGAGATTCCCTGAGGTTTATCAACAATTAAGATTTCATCAGTAAGCACATGTTTTGTTGGTGCCATCGGCATTCACAAAAATAATTGGTCAGGAACACTAGAGATTCTTCTTCGTTCTCATTCACTTAAAATTTGATGTTATGACATTGCTATTGCGCAAGCTAGAAATCATAATGAAAAAGACAGAGTTATGGTGAAACCTTAATAATAGATCAATGGTAAAACTATTATTTGTTTTCTACCTGGTCGACTATCAACGAGCATTGCTGTTGCACATGTTGATTTCTCGTTAATTAATTCAACACTTGAACATCACCATATGATTTTCCCCCTGCTGCTTAGACTTGGTCTTCAATTATTTGGCTTGGTCTAACTCAGTTTGACCTCTTTCAAAATAAGGAAATGCTCGATTTGAGGGATAACTTTGAGATACGCCAAGGCCATCACCGGTTCACCAACTCACGCAACTTACATATGACCAATGTGATGTGCTTACAATGAATTTGCTGCAAAAACATGCTTTAAACAACAAAAACACTAAAATGGGAATTATCAATACCTGTTAGTCAAATGTATCCAAATTGCGAGAATTAATAACTTAGAGATATTTAAACCTAGATATGAAGCACTATTAATATAAAATATTTTTGTTTAATCACACCCCAACAAAAATTTTGCTAGTCTGTAGCATAGGATTGACATAAGCTTGACATTTAAGGTTGATTTATTGGAAAATAAATAAAAAAAGGGAAATCCTAAAATGGCTATATATTACTTTTACCTATTTTTAATCAAAATTGGATTGGATCGGATTGGATTCAGATTCAGATTCAGATTCAGTCCAATCCATACACCATTTTATCAAACGCAATCCAATCCAATCCAATCCAATCTAATTCAATCCAATTCAATGTATTTAAATAATTCAACGACCATAAAATTTCAACTAAAACAACTTTCAATACATTACATAACAATAACATTCTGTCCAAAATGAGCACTTTTGATATCATCAAACATACAAAAATTACCACTTCTACAACCATAACATTCAATCTGACAAAAATAACTTCTCCCCAAAATATTCAAAATAGTCCAAAATAGTCAAATTAACAAAAAACAATTGCAAAGATAGCCTTAGCCACATTAATTTCTGAATTCCACCATCTTCTAACACCTTCTGCACGACAACCTACACATTTGAAGAAAACATTTTTTAGCAAAAATAAATATAAAAAGGATTATTGTAAAACTCATTAATAAATATATACATATATAGAGAGAGATGGAGATAAAAAACAAACATACAGCCAGGAATGAAGGAAAATAACGGAGGGGGAAAGACAATGGGGAGAACTGCGAGGATGGGAGGATGGCGGAGGGCAGCACAATAATGGAGGCGACAGGAGGTCAGCGATGGGGAAAACTCAGCACAGCGGCATTGGAGTAAGAGTAAGCCGCGAAATGGGTAGGGTTTTTTGGTTTTTGGTGAGAGTGAGAGTTAGAACGTAAATGGGTTTTCATTCTGCCATAGTTCCGTAGTCTTTTTGTGTGAGCGGGAGAGTGAAGGGGATGAAATTTAGATGGCTCCAAATGAAATGCCAAATAAATTTTAGTATTTATATTTTAATCAAGTGTACTTAATTTTGGCACACTTAAGAACAGTGCCAAATTTTGTCACTGTTTTAAAGTGTGCCAGATTGTCATTAAACTGTGCCAGAATTTGGCACAGTTTTAAACTGTGCCAAATTTTTAATATCAAGGTGTACTAAATTGGTGTTTTTGGTGTAGTGTGAAGACTATTGTTGATACTATTAAGAGGGCTGAGCAGATCAAGAAAGTTGTTGTGGATGCTGACAAAAAATATCAGGGTTTGAAGGTGATGGGAAAAAAAGAGAATGGATATGCCTACACTGGAGGTTGGGATAAGGGATTCTCCACTGCCACCTTACAGGTGGAGTTTTTGAAGAAATCATGCTTTAAAAAAGGATGGGATGCTACTCTGACAAAGGTCGGCATTGCCCCAGGCTCTGAGTTATTCCATCAGCATATCCCTAGCACCCCTCGCTAGATCGAATGGGATAATCATGAGGAGGAGGGGAATGCGGAGTCATCTGTATCCCAAGAAAAGGTTGTAATCATTTTCTCCCTGAGGAGGAAGTTGCCCAAGACAAGGAGAAGGTATAGATGTTTAGGGTGGTTTTTATGATTTTTGTTTTGTAGTTTTGTTGTTATTTTAATATCAACTAATCGTCTTTTGTAATCCTCTTTAATAATTAAAATGAAGCTGCCTTTCCTTTCCCAGTATCATTGTTGCTTGATGTGCATTTTTCTTGACTTTTCCATACTTATGTTGTGTTCATCTCTTTCAGTTTAGTTCCAGGTAGGTTGTTCTAGAAGCTGTCGGGAGCAATGAAGACCTTGATGAAGAAGAGCTAGAAGAATTGCTCGTCTTAGGCATTTCTGAAGAAGTTGTACAAGCGTATATTCATTCACATATGATGCTAAGTGGGACCAATACCTCCTATTATGAAATGATACTCCCGATGCAAAAAGTCCATAAAGAAGCTCTCGCTAGTATATCATTTGATTATGAGAAGAAATTTTCTCGACTTAATAGCAAAAGTGGATTTGACAAGAAATTATAGGATATCTCCTCGACCTTCGCTCAGAAGGAATTTGTGGTAAAATCTGAGTTGAACAATGCTCAATAGGTGGCCAGTATGTTAGAGCGGGAGAATAATATGTTGTGGGATGAGTTGGATGGATTGAAAATATCAGTGAACATCAGTATCTTTGTTCGACGAGTGCGACTGCAATTATTATCATGTTAAAAGAATCCGAATGAAGGATAAACTAAATAACCTTTCCTATTTATGCTCAAGTTGCTCTAATTTGAGTTCTTTCTCCTTCCTAATATTTATTTACATGGAACCAGTTTGTAATGGGAATCATATCTAGTTATCCTAGAAGAATCTACCGTCATCTTGAGAATAGGACTTGATGCAATTAGGTTCCGAATCCATGACATGCATGGAGGTGTTGTTGGTGACTCTCTCGAATGTGAAGTCTAACTGGTACAACTCGGAGGTCTAGGTGTCACTCTCTTGCATGCATTTAATTTTTCAAAATCCGCAATGGCCAAAATAGAGTGAAAGTATGCACATACAGATTATGGGATGAATCCTATAGAGTGAATGGGAAAATAAAGGTATGAAACCAAAAATCCACAAAAACCAACAAGCAGCAATCAAATCTACAGCTAGTATGATATAATAAACCAAGATGAATTATAATAGAAGAAAGTCAATAAGAAATATAAAAAATGCTGACTTATTATAGTATAAACTAGACTAAATCCAATAGAAGCAGAAAACTAGGGTTTGTGCGTCAATAACCTCCAAAACTACCCAAAACACCTCAAGAATCTCACATGAAAATGAACAAACATATCTTGCGCTCAAAATCGCCTAGGATTAGGTCTGGAATTGTAGGATTTTAAATGGAACACAAATGAGCCCTAAATGCACTTAACTAGGTCGACTTTTTGTGATGTCCGTGTGCACGAATTACATAAGCGTACACATGGTTTTCACTAAAACACTATATTCATAATTTTTTTCAGAAAAAGACTGTGTACAATCCCCCAAACCCAAACTCTCAAAATATGATATGAATGTATGAAAATCCAAGATAAAACATTCACGTTTAACATTTTTAGCACAATTTTGAGATAATATGCACAAATCAAAGAAACTTACACAAATATGTATAAATACAACTCATGGGGGTGATAATATGCACCTCCAATGAAAATGTGACATTTGGTAAGGGTGTTGCGGGATTGTTCTTACGGAATGTCAGTGGATCGCCTACCTAGTCATCGAAACGCGACCGACCAAGCTAGTCTTAGCCGACTGCAGTCCCTACGACACTACATGAAAATTTTGACAAGATGAAGATAATAAGAGTCCTAGTTAAGATAGAAGACCGATCGTGTCACAAAAGTAGTATATTATTAAGACATAAACTGTAATAACGGAGTATATACGTCTCTAATAATTACCCCTAACCCATCATTATGTAAAGGTATATGGAGGATATAGAACTCTCTCATCTAAATTTTCTCTCATGTTAGTGAAAATAACCTCGCCGCCATCGTGGACGTAGGCCCACTTGGCCGAACCACATAAATTTTGTGTCTCTCATATTTATTTTTATGATGGTTCAACACTGTTGTGGAGGACTCCTTTGGAGCGAATTTATTTCCCATATAATTTGGCGTTATTTGTGAGAAACGAGATGATTAGTTCATAAGCTCATTTGTAACATCTTCAATGGCGAATCTGACATGGAGAAATTTGACGACATATTGAAGAATTTTCTTGCATTTCACTGAGTTATGGGATAAAGACCAAAGTCTAAATCAGAAGAATCCAGGCAAAAAAATAAGTTTGCCCTTTGTTGAGATTCGTGTACAATTTTATATTAATTAAAGTTTCTTTATGTCAGAGTGTTCGTCATTCTGGCTTGGTAATCATATTCATGAATATGTTATGTTCTCTTTCATACCTCGTTAAGTACAGTTATCTATTTCTTACTTATGAAAAATGAGGATGAGATAGACACCACGATTTCGTGATGAGCTTTTTTATACATTAAAAAACGATATTAGTTATGTTTTGATTTTTCTATCAATAATTATTGTCACAGATTGTACAAGCTGACCACTATATTGCATCGGGAGGAATGTGCCTGCATCTGGACAATTCCAAAGTCGAAGGTCTTGGGAAAAATGATTACGCCACCATTGAAGACCCGTATCGCCGGGAAGCGATCTTCTTGGTTGATTGAATAAGGATACTGATGCTAATGTGGATATCCGATATAGAACCACCAATACAGACCGAATATTCAAATCATAACCGACTGAATATTATTGGACGAAATTGATGATCGACCCAGCTATCTTGTCTTTGTATTAAGATGAATACCTACAAGATGTATTCATAATTCATCTCAACTGAAGATCTGGAAGACTTCACCGAATAGTCAAAAATGAGGAACATTAACACCAATTTCCGAGCAGACAACAAGGCCCTCTCAAGAATATCCATCAATGAAAGGAGAAAGAGTGGAGTGGGATTTTGTGTGAGAATCATATGAAGTTCGAATTTAAGAATAGGAGCGAATGTGATTGCCGATTATCACCACGTCCATATTTTTCTCATCTCTCAACAGAAATTCTCCGAGCTTCAATCGAGCACTTATCGTCATCCGACGATTGACGGCCGTGGATCGGACTTGGGAGGAAGGTATTTTTACGGATTTAGCAACAGTTGAAGGTACGCCCAATCGTTTATTTTTCAACTCAGAATTATTCATTCTTAATATTTTTATGCATTTATATCTTAATACGTAATATACATACATAATACATTAATATATGTGTGATTCTTATAAATAAAAAATATATATGTACACGCACATAAAATTACGTATGGAATAATATAAAAGTAAATAATATTATCAATAGATACATGATACTTATATGTAATTTTCAAACATGTATTATTAATTTATGGAATAATATAAAATATACATTAATACATATGTATTAAAAAATATTATCAATTTATGTATGTATATAATTTTATAATGAATTATGCATGCAATATATATATATATACATATATATATATATATATATATATATATATATATATATATATATATATATATATATATATATATATATATAGAGAGAGAGAGAGAGAGAGAGAGAGAGAGAGATACACATATAGTTAAACTCCACAACATACCTCATTAAATATACATAAAAATACATGATATTAAATGTATATGTATATAATTTATGATTGATGTCTATATCTATGTATGAAACATGCCTCATTAAATATACATAAAAATACATGATATTAAATGTATATGTATGTAATTTATGATTGATGTCCGTATGTATGTATGAAAGTTTTATGTGATTATATATATATATATATATATATGTTTGCCAATTTTATCAAATTTTCAAAAAGATTTATTTAAAAACGGGTTTACAAAATGCACACCAATAATTATAAACATAAAAAACTGAATTTTAAAACTATATTTAAAAACAACGTTTAAATCGAGTTTTCTGAATACAGAACCAACGGGCCCTAATTGATTTTGGCTGAGTAGTATCTAGACAGGCAAAATGACGCATGACCTGATAACACGACACGAACCGATACGAAGTTATAAGTTAATGGGTGAACCCTTAATGGGTTTTGGTCATATCAGTGCTAACCCGATAAGACACGGCAGTTAACGGGTCGGATTAGCGTTGACTCCTTTCACCCGTTAATACCCTATAAAATCCATTATGACCAATTAATTTAAGTAAATAAGATATACTGTTGGAACTTATAAACAATTTGTGTAGCATAATGTTAATTAAATCATAATGAATTTTACAAAATAAGAGATTTAGTAATATCAATAAATTAATGGGTCTATTTGGTTAAAAAATGAGATAATATGTCAACTTGTATACAATTCAAAATAATTCATTATCTTAATGGGTATTAACGAGTGAACACGACACGATAACATAACGGCTCGGGTTTGGATATGATTTTATCACACGATAAAAAAGTCACCCGTTTAGACACGAACCCAATAAGACCCGAACACGATAAAAAACAACACAAACACGACCCGACACGATCCATTTACAGGTCTAGTCGTCTCGTTGCAAATAGAAAGAAGAAGATTATTAGCGAGCTTTGGTTTGCAACTATAAATCTATTTTTTGTGTTTAAATACAATTCTGATAAAAAATTGCATTTGATAACCTGTTTTTAAATACTGAATTATAATATTTCTGTGTTATAATCAAGTTTTTCAGAAAACAGGTTAAGGGTGTTTTATAACTTCTGTTTTTTGCTTTTCAACTCGAAATTATTCATTCTTAATATTTTAAGCGTTTATACCTTAATATATAATATACATAAATAATACATTAATATGTGTAATTCTTATAAATAAATAAAATATAAGTACATATACACAAAATTACGTATGGAATAATATAAAGTTAAATAATATTAATAATAGATACATGATAGTTATATATAGTTTTCTACATGAATTATTAATGTTGGAATATTATAAAATATAAATATAGTACATATGTATTAAAAATACTATCAATTCATGTATGTATATAATATTATAGTGAATTATACATGCAATATCATTATATATATATAACTCCCCAACATACCTCATTAAATATACATAAAAATACATAATATTAAATGTACATGTATATAATTTATGATGTACGTATGTATGTATGTATGTATGTATTTATGTATGTATGTATGCATACATTCATGTATCATCTATGTATGAAAGTTTTGTATATGTATATATATATATATATATATATATATATATATATATATATATATATATATATATATATATATATATATATATATATATATATATGCACACATGGTTTTCAATTTTGTCAAATGTCCAAAAAACTGTATTTAAAAACAAGTTTACCAAACACACATCCATAATTATAAATGCAAAAAACTGAATTTTAAAATTGTATTTAAAAACAGCGTTTAAATCGAGTTTTCTGAATACAGAACCAAACGGGCCCTTATATTCTTGATTATCAAAGCTATGTTTCCTCTCCCTCCCCTTCTCTTTATATTTTACACGAGCCTCTTTATAAAAGAATAACAACTTTGGATTTGTTTTTATTCATAAAAGAATCAAAGTAAATTTATTTACTAACTTCAAATACATTTTTATTATTTTAGTTCAAAGTTCTAGAAACAGTAGTCTACTTTATGTTAAATTAGGTTTTAGCCTCGCGCGCGAGCTATATATAAATTATTTAGTAAATTATTAAAGGATAAGATAATTATGGAAATTGAGTAAAGAAAAGCGTAATTTTGTTTGTAATATTCTTCGTCTATTTCTTGTTAAACATGCGAAATAAAATTTTAATCAATTAGTCTTAGTTTTTATTACAATCCAAATTTCATGTCTATGTCATTTAAAGGAACATAACAATCGAGCATAAATAAGACGTAATTAATTGGGGGAAAAATTCATGGGAGGATTTTTTTTCTAACCAAAAACTAAAATTATCTACCGACGATATTTTCATTTGCAAAACTTAAAAAAAATGAGTGTCCATTAATTTGTATTAGTTTAGCAACAAAAGGAATTACGTTAAATGATACCGATGAAAAATCGTAAAAGTTACCCTATATAATGTGAATAAAAACACTTATGAAAAAATTTACTCCATATAATGTAATTATAATAAGACGTAATTAAAGGGGAGTGATAAATTGGCGTGGTTACTCCATATAATGTAAATAAAATAAGGCATAATTAAATGGCGCGGAGAAATTTCTGTGGGTAATTTTTTTTAACCATAAAATAAAGTTTTAAACCCCATTTGAACTCATTCCAATTTTTTATGTCACAAAGATTGATCGCCACAATTAAAAAGTTTGTCAAAAAATACGATTCAATTAATACATAAATGGGTTAAAAATTCCATATACATCCAAAATTTTATGGGTATAATGGTAAATAAATTCTAGACACTAATCTAAACTCATATATTTTGTCCATCAACATGACAAAAAAAATCAATAAACATACTGAAAATGAAACTGAAACCAAAACAAACCCCAAACTTCACATATAAAGGGATGATTTGGGTATGTATAGCGCTCAAAAGAAAATGAGTACTAAAAATAAAGCACATCTTCGAAAGTGATATAAAAAACATATACTCACATTTGATGACAATACAATCAAAGAGAAAAAGATCTGTCGATTATATTCATTAATCAACAAAAAAGACTATAACATCAAATTTATAGTAAAAAAGGACTAAATGGTTCTAAAATAAATCTACATTGTCATTTCTTTTATTACATCAATTTAGAATCAAAATTTGTCTTCCAATTAGCTCAACATTTCCCATCATCATTTTCATTAGAAGGGTAACAAAAAAATTAGTAGCATAAAAACCATCGTAATTAAGCTTCCACAAACTCACTTCACCAAAGACATCATTTGAAAACTAAGGGTATTACGAAAACAAAACCTAAGAAAAAATAAAAATAGGCATAACTTAAAGTAAAATAAAAAGTTTATTTTTGAAAATGGGTTGCATACCCTAGTATGTCCGAAAAAGGCATAGATGGGTGAAATCCTCATTTTGATTATGAGTTAAATAGGATAGCCGGATGAATTTTCAGATCCATTTAAATTCATTTAAAGGATTATAGCTTGTTGGAGGAATTTGAAGGGTTGTAGATGTTGAGAGGAGGAAGGAAATGTAGGGTCTGAGAAATGAAATGAAGTTATGGGAGATTTCTTATAATTGCAGCACAATTGCTCAGCCACGTGTCATTGTTATTATAAGAAACACTATTTTTAAACCGACGCGATGAGTGTAACAGCCCGTATTTCTAAGGATATAGGATTTAATTAAATTGGTGATTTAACATTTATTTAAATCGGTGATTTGGGATTTATTTAATTCGGAGAAATTATTTAATTTGGTGATTCAGAGTTTAAATTAATTCGATTTATTTTAATTTCACGCGTGCCGTATTTTGAGGTGAAAATAAGATGATTTTATAAAGTGACTCGAATGAAGATTTAGAGGTCACGGTTGATTCCGAAAATGGTCAAAATAATCGAAATAGTATACCTGGGGGTATAGTTTGGGTCTTAGGGCAATTTAGACCAAACCGACACAGTATGAGGGCATTTTTGTCATTTGGTAAAATAGAGTAAAGATACCTATGAGTTTACAAAGCCTTTATCAATATATATATGGGAGAGGCTAGGGTTTAGAGGTTAGAAAACAAAGAGAGGACATTAGAGAAGAAGGAGATGTCATTCATGAAGTTGAAAGAAGGATTTTTGAGAGATTCAAGTGATTCTTGCATCACAAACATCATTGGGGAGTGGATTGAAGGGGAAGACAATCAAATCCATCATCAAATCAAGAAATCGGACCTTTAATTAACAGACAAGTATTTATCTTGCATTTATATTAAGCATGTTATAATACCCATGTTAAAAAGGGTTTGATTTAAATGTTTTTGGAAGATTTAATATGAATTTGGGTGGGTATAATCCGTGAATTGAACTAGGTTTGCATGTAGCCATATTTCTTTATGTTGGTGACACGAAATCAGAGGGTTTGGGATGATTTATAATGAAGAAATTGGGGTTCTTGATTAAAAGATATGAAGAACATGAGAAACTAGGGGGTTTATGTATTGTTAGAGGATAATCGATTCTTGGAATAAATTTAAGATGAATTAATTATTAATTTACATTGAAAATCATTCCTATGCATCTATGTAGTGATTAGTTATGTTGGTTTGAAATTTGGTGATGTTTCATGGAGAATTGAGGAAGATATTAGGTTGAGAAGTCGCAAAAATGTAAGGAAGAAGAGACCTGCTATATTTCGAATCGATTCGGCCTCCCGGGTGAATCGATTCAGCTGCCCAGAATTGTCCAGTTTTGCTTTTTTGATGTTATTTTTCCTCTTGGATGAATTATGAGGAACTTAGTTAGATCTGAATTAAAGACTTAGAGGATATAAGTAGGTATATGTTTGAGACTTGATTAGATCTGAATGAGAGTAAGATTGGAATTTTAAATCGACAATAGTAAATGGAGTGAATTACAAATCGAAATTTAAAATTTGAGCTTCGGGAAAAGTGGTCCATGAACTAGGCATATAACCAGTAGGGTATGGGTGTAATAACTACTGAATTAATTCAACTGGTAACTAGGGGCCCTTCGGGTAGAGAATAACACTCGGGTAAAAATAATTGAGAAGTATAAATATGAAAAAAGATTATGGTGAGCATTCGAGAGATAAATACTATGTAATGGATTATTATAGGTGAGAGTATACCTATACAGGTTATAATAATTTGAGTATATACCTATACGAATTTATTATAGGTCGTGTGTGTGCCTATATTGTATATACATATTGTTAGGCTGTGTGTATGCCTATTATGCGCTTCTGTGTATGTTAACATACCTACGCTACTTGATATCACGGAGGTCCCACGCAGTGAGCGATCCCACCTTGACGATTATAGTGAGGTATGTAATTGTGCCCAGAGCATAATGTTGATAGTGGATAACTATGTGATAGAAATAGTGATGCCGACAAGTCGTTTGAGTACGTTAGGTATGTGCGCAGGCCCAAAGACTTAGTGTTATATTCAGCTCCAATATGTATGGTTTAATTGATCGGTCGAAGAGACATTCCGAGATGATAGTTTATGATTAGGTAAGAGAGTTACTTGGACAGATAGCAGAGTACGTGAGTGCACGTTATTGTGACCTTACGTGAGATGTGGTATTATATGTATGTGAAAGTAAGGAGACAAAATAGTGTATATCTAAACAATGCTTAATCTTACTTATGTGTAATAGTAAGGGGACTAAATAGTGTATATATAAACAATGCTTAATCTACTTACGTGTGATAGTAGTGAGACTAGATAGTGTATATCTATAACGATGCTTAACCTACTTAGGTGTAAATAGTATAAAAGATGGATAGTGAAAATCTAAAGAAAAGTAAGTGAGAGAACTTAACATAAGGATCATAATAATAACGTAAGAGAAATTTTAATTATTAGTTGTTCGGTAACGTGCTATATGGGCGATACATGGTAAGTTAAGGAGAAACTTAACTAAAGGCTTAATTATAATTAAGGGTATGATGTAGAGTGCTGTATGGTCGGTATGGGAGAGCAAGACTGTTGTATGGTGAATTAGATTCTTGAGACCTCGTTAGATGGGGTAGCTTGACTAGGTGGGATATAAGGTGAGCACGATAGATGAGAGGTAAGTAACTCAAGCGAGTGTACGCAGCTTAACATGTAATAACTGTTCATTTAAACTATAATTTAAATACTTGCTAAATATTTTCAAATGGGTTTTACTTGGGATATAACCCGTACTTGCAAAAAAAAATCCAAAACCTTTTAGGTGTCCAACCACTGGGACGCCCATTTTGATGATCTGTTCCAGGGATGCATTGCTGCCGCACATGTGGATGCTTACAGGATTTGAACTTAGACGCTTCGGTTACTTCATTTTTAGTGTAGAATGCAGTTAAGCTATTTTAGTTGGGCATGTTACCCCTTCATCTATTTATTTTATTGAGTTTATCAGGATTGTATTTATGGACTCAGTTTGATTTCATTATATGTTTAGTCAGATTTTATTTTGAGAACCGATAGTTTATTCTGTAGCATTTTATTTGGTGTTTAGTTCAGATTATTTTACTTCATGATTTGGTCATGGTGGTTATTTTTATCGTGTTGTCGTTTAATAAAAAGATAAAATTTGGCATCAGTCTTTTGAATACTAAGTGGTTGGTTAAATTTTAAAAAGTTTTCGACAATGATGCTAAGAATGAATAACATGAGATTCCTGTTTTAATTGGATGAAGGACTGATCACCCGATATTTAATTGGGGGGGGGGGGGGGGTCATAATGAGCGGGAGGTCAACAATATTCCATTAGGTTATATTATAATGGGGTTTTACAAAAATAGGACTTTCAAACGTTTATATTATGGAAACATGACACCTAACATTTTATTTATAAAAATAATCCCTATTTTTTTAAAAGAGAACCGATCGGCTGAGTTGCCTCCATTGTCTATCCAAATCCTTTAATGAAAAAGACTAAATTACCCCAATAAAACATCATTGCACTAGCCAACAACAAATACACAACTACCCCTATCTGAATCGAATAGAATCTTATCAGTTACATAAGAACAAGCCTAGAACACTCTCCTTCTTCGACAAGAGAAATTTCTTTCCAAACGTCTTTTGAGCTATTCGAAGCTCTAATTTTCTACATTGTGTCTCGACATCAGGAAGTTTAGAAGAGGTAACTCATTTTAGTTATTTATTTTTTAAACTGATCACATTATCTTATGATTCTATGTTTTATTGATTGAATAAAACAATTTCAGGTGTGGATTTTCGAAAAAAAAGTATAACGTTGTTTTTATGATTATATATGTTTTTTTTTGTTCCTAATGACAATTTCATGACAAACAAATGAAAATTAAGATTAAAATGGTAGATGCTAGAAGCTACGGTACTAAACCTACAGTTGAAGGAAAAACGCAGAGTCCTACTAAGAATGACAATGTTGACCAACAAAAATCCAATAGGAATTCAAGAAGTACAACTGTAAGTATATTTCGAAATTAATTTCGAGTATATATATGTATATATATATATATATATATATATATATATAGGGTAAACTTATGGTAATCTATAGATAAATTTTCTAGATACAAAAATTGAAAAATGCAAAACTACTTTTACTACTTGTTTGGAAAATCTTTGTTAGGGTTGTTACCCACATTGTACTGTTCAAAACTGTATTCACTTTGTGTTGATATTGAATAGGTTCTATGGTTGGGTAAGCTACTGATTAGGCGTAAATTCTTCCGAATTTATCCCCTTAATTTACGGATTTTTATTGCCTCGGATAATGTAATTCATCTTGATTTATCTCATTTATATGCTACTAACCTTTCTACGTAGTATCTCGAGTTTTGTACCTTTTTCATGATATTTACATGTATTTATTACTAAGTGAAGAAAGGAAAAAGCTAAAGAAAAAGAATGAATCAAGGGAGAAAAGTCAAAATGGCAAAAGTGTAATTTCCATCAGTAATCTGGATGAGAACCCAAAATGAGTTGAAGACCTCGAGTCCGCAAGCGCGTAGGAAGAAACGACATCCAAATTCGAGTTTCGGAGAAGAAGTTACGAGGTTCTAAAGATGAGAGATAATGAAGAGAAAATCAGGAGAAATTCAAGAGAAATTGATTTTATAGACCGAACCGATCCTATTTAGAACAAAAAGGGACCGATCCGAACCCTTGAAACTCACGGGCCAAAATCACATAGCGGGCCGATAATATTTCAAGAAAAAAAGGACCGATCCGGATTTCTATCACTCATTGAAAAAATTTGCAAAGCTGACCTATCCTATTTCCAGAAAAAAGGACCGGTCCGGATTTGGACCTGTACCGATCCGCTCCTGGATGTAAGGACTGGTGGACCTGGACCGATCTGCTCCTGGACGTACGGATCGATCCGCCGAGGATAAACTTGATTTTCTTATTCCGATTTTACAGTTTAATTCATCTATAACTCTCGATTTTTTGTGATGTGTTTAACCCCTAGTTATTCTTAGACAAGGGAGTTCTATTTTGAGTTCTCTAGGTAGGAGTAGAGGGTTTTCGTAGGAAAAACCCTAGTTTTTCACTAAGAAGTTCAGCTGTAAGGATTGCAATTAATTGCCTTCAATACAAGTAATGGTGTTCCTTTAAATTTGAAATAGTTAATTAGTTTAATTGCTGGTTGGATTCTGCACTTCTCTTTTCATCTAGTTTCTGTTACTTATGTTGTTTTCTTCTTCTCAATCCATGATTTCTTTTAATTTAACTATGTACGACTAAGTTTTTAAGGGTCGGGGTGCATGAACGCCACCGGATGTAATTCACGATAATGGGAAATAGGATTTTGAATTAAAAGCTTAGATGAATCGTGTTGCATAACTGGTGCAACCATCGTAGGACTTTTCTTCTCGTTTGCCCTAGGTAACCGAGATGCATATTGGTTAATGCCACACAATTTTACTCGTCCTTAGATTACATACTGTGTGGGCTACGATCCTTCATATGTGTAATGCTTGGGAGTACTAAAGATCGGGTTCATTTAAAATTCTAATTCTGAATCTAGTATCGTATAAAGTGAATTGCTAGGGTGTGGGGGAAGGTAGCCTGAACTATTGTCCTCATTTCATAGTTAAACTTTTAGTACATTTATCATCAACATTTTGTTTAAGTAGTGTAGTTGCATATTGTTAGTTCTTAGTTTCATTAGTTAATTAATCTCAAAATTGCATCTAGTTATAGTGGTTCCGTTTTCTCATAATCACATTTTCTTCTTTTTAGAGTCAAAGCTAGGATTATTTCAATCTTTCCAACATCGTCGTGACTTAGTTCGTCATGTTTCCTTGAGGATCGATACCCGATTTATAGGATTAGTACTTGAGCGACATGCTTACACTTGAGCCTAAATAGCATGCACACTAGACACATTTGTGGTCGTGTCAAGTTTTTTGGCGCCATTGCCAGGAAATTAGGCAGACTTAGGTTAGAACGAGTCAATCTCAAGCTCAGACCAAAAATTAAAATAATAATAATAATAATAATAAATAAATAAAAAATCATCTCTCAAAAGCCTTTAATGCAAAATCCTGAACATACTCAAACTCCTCAAAATACTCCAACCAAAATTCACGAAAATCCAGTTATCGAGTATAATTATGATAGTCCCCACACGCCTCGCGTTCCACAGTTTTTGTCTCCACTTCCTACTCCTGAGAACTCTATTGGGAGTTACACCCCGAGTCAATCCTAAGGTCACACATCTAGGACACCGAATGAGTATTCTGAGTCATCTGAAGAGAGAGCGATGTCTAACGCTGCTAGTTTTGGCACTGGAGAGGGAAATCCACCATATTATCCCGTAAAAGAGTTACTCTTTCTTGAAAGAATTGTCACCCCTGGTTGCATTTTAGTCCCGTATAATGCCGGTCAGTTCCACTTCCGCAATGGGATGATACAGATTCTCCCTACTTTCCATGGCATGGATTCGGAGAAACCATACCTTCACATAAGAGAGTTGAAAGAGGCGTGCGACATATTTAGTGACCAAGCTTGCACGCAGGATGTCGTTCGCCTAAAGCTTTTCCCTTTTTCCTTAAAGGATAAAGCTAAGACCAGGCAATGGTATCTACCCCCTAAATCTATTATTTCCTGGAGGGATATGCAATGCAAGTTCATCTTAAATTTCTACCCACATCATAAGACCAACTCTGTCAAGACTCAAATCCAAGCTTTCGGACAATAAGATAATGAGCCTTTTGACAAATGTTGGGAACGATCTTAAGAGTTGGTAAGCGCATGCCCCCATCATGGTTTTGACAAACACCTTTTGATCTCTTTCTTACATAATGGGTTAACAACGGCTTCCAAACAACTGGTGTAAACAATGTGCGAAAGACCTTTTTGGGATTTAGACTCCAGCGATGCCGAGGCCCATCTTAAGTATGTCGTAAAGACTAGTCAAGCATTGGACACATCTGATCCTAATACCCAAGTCCGGCCTAGACAAGCATCTATCTCTCCAACTACATCCGGTCTATGCCATATGGATATTAATACCTTAACGGACCGTCGATTTGATCATATTCAAAGAGATATGAAAGATTGGCTTGATATCTGGTTGAGAGATATCTCCGGATCCAGCCGTGTCGTGAAAGAAAAGGTGTGTGCTATTTGTGAGGTGGGTCATTTCACAAAGTCCTGCCCGGCAATTTCCGCCTATAAGGCCATGCACACCGAGCAGTTGGATGCTATAGGAGGATTCAAAGCAAATTTTGACGCCCCACATGGTAACTCGTACAAACCTTCATGGATAAACTACCTTCGTTTTAACTACGGACAACCACAAGTTGTGATGAACCCACATTCACAGGTTGTCCCACCTACACCCCCTCCTCAATTCCAGCAAACACCACCTCCTATAGCTCCATATATCATTCCACCACGGAGAACTCTGAGGACACGATACCCCAATTCATAAACTCCTAGAGTGAAACCAATGCTAGATATGAGCGCATGTTCTCCGATATAAATGTGAACATTTCACGGTTGCAATCGTCGGTGAGTGTCCAAGAGAAGGGTAAGTTTTCAACTCAAGGCCAAAGACCTCCCCAAGGTCAAACTAGTGTAAGCTCTATTTCTAATTCAACTCAAGAGAAATGTTGCGCGATAACCACTCTACGTAGTGGGAAAGTTGTTGATTTATCACCTTTCTCGCACAACACACCTAAAGGCAAGGAGGTTTCTCCTGGCACGAAAGAGGCCGAAGATGCCTCCTTGAACGAGAGTGATAACGAGAACACTAGTGAGGCCAAACTCGTAGTTAAACACCCCACAACCGCTCTGTTTCCCCAACAGTTAGTATCTCACACCAAAGAGTCCTCTCGTGAAGATGTGTTAGACGTTCTTAAGCAAGTAAAGATTAATTTACCTTTTCTCGACACCATAAAGCAAATTCCTGCATATGCTAAGTTTCTTAAGGACTTACTTACGGTGAAACAAAATCTAAAGGGAAAGAAAAATGTGTTCCTAGAACAGAACGTCAGCTCAATACTATCAAGTGACCTTTCACCCAAATTCAAAGATCTGGGTGCACCGACTATTTCGTGCATCATGGGGGGAATCGAATTGAGAGAGCGCTAATAGATTTAGGGGTAAGTTTAAACATTCTCCCCTATTCAATATATAAGAAATTAGGTTTGGGGGACATTAAGACCACAAACCTGACTCTCTGACTCACAGATAGTTCCATCAAGATACCTCGAGGAATCGTAGAGGATGTAATCGTCCAAGTTGACACATTCTATTTCCCGATGGATTTTGTCATTTGGGATGAGGAGCCCTCCGTTGTTCTGAGTAATCATGTCCCTATAATTTTAGGCCGCCCATTCTTAGCTATTGCTAATGCCTTGATTAACACTCGAAATGGGTGAATGCAACTCACGTTCGGGAATATGACCCTTAAAACAAACATCTTCAACATCACCAGTCTCGAGGGTGATAAGGGCGAATCACGAGATATGGATCTCATGGAAGATAAGGTACACGAGAATGAGAGGTCCCATAGGCGATAGACATTAGGGGTGTGCCTTGTTACATCAAGTGAGAGCGGTAGTTTTGACGATGCGAGAAAAGAGGGGGAGGTGTGTGTAGTAACCGCGATAGAGAGCGAGAGAGAGTGGTTAGATGAGAGAAAAATAGTGGAGTTAGAGATCGGGCGAGTAAGCAAGGATGTAGGCATTACTAGAGAGAGAAAGTTACAGGACGTGAGCATGGAATATTTTTGAAAAAGAATTTGGGCATGTGGACGAGAGCCTAAATTTAGAAATCCAACCCTTATTGGACTCGTTTAGTTACTTGGATGAAAGAGAATGGCAAGATACAATTGATGAATTCCTTAGTAATGACCATCCCTCCACATCACAGAAGTCTTCAGAAGAGAGAGAAAGAGAATGTTATAAACACTCTCGAGAGAGCGAATTAGGAGATATAAGTCTCGAAGACTTTGAAAAAGAATTCAGGCCGGTGGATGAGAGCCTTACTATTGAAGTCCAATCCCTATTGGGATATTGTAGTCACTTAGAAGAAAGCGAATGGAAAGATAAAATCGATGAATTCCTTCTTTGTGACCATCCACCCATACCACTTGATGTCCCGGAGGGGATTGAGGAGAAAATTTATGTTTCGTCTGACTTAGAGCCCGACCCGTGCGTTCCAAAAATTAAAAGAAACTTAGGTGTTCCCTCCGAGTCGGTGCACATAGGCCACGCTTTGAGTAAGCATCACGAGGATCCCTTTCCAATTAGTCACAATGAGTCTCTCGGTCTTTCCTTTATCTATGGGAAAGGCCCCAACTTGTTCCGATTATTTGTTTACGATATGAAGACGGGAGATACAAGGAGAGCATTGGACCTCATTCATGGGGTCGGGAGAGTTTGTGGAGAGATGAGAGGTCGTCGCACCCCCGACGCGTATGGGGTGATTTTTGTTGTATTATTGAGTCATGTGTTATTGTCATTTTGCATTTTAAATATTTTCTTATTTTATTTGTCACACTTGTTATTTGCTCTTCTTTAGATTTTTAGTCCTCTTGAAAAACACAAGGCCCCCAATTTTTAAATTCTTACAATAAAAAGATAATTTTCAATTTCCTTTTAAAGAAGCGGAAGCGAGATGGTTCAATGAAACACACACAAACATCAAATTTTAATTTCTTTCAAATTACAATTAAACCAAGTGAAATAAGATTAAACATACACATATTAATTTTGCACCAAATTAAGTAAGTAGTGATTTAAACTAATTTTATCTTTTTACCTAGGCATGCATCTAGGTGAATTTTACAAAAGATAAAATAAATAAATAAACCACTACGCCGCGATATAGGGGAAAAACCCACAACGGGAAAAAACCTCGGACGACCCTAGCCACAAATTCACTAAGTATAGTTTTATAAGTACAAGACACGAAAGACTTACAACACTCAACTTGACTCCGTCCATGCCCCAACGCTTCTTTTTGTACACACCTATGCCTAGAGAATAACCGCAGAGCTCCACCGCGGTCTCGGAATCCACCAATCGGACTTTTTCGATCACTGTCACCCAAACAAGGAGCCTTTCTCCAAGTGGGTAAGTCAACGCAAACGTACTTCTTCTTTGTGGGATTGAGAATCAAACCCAAACTTCTCTTCAACTCGGTAGAGAAACACCCGGTGCTAAACACTCCAAGCAATTATATATATATATTGAAACTTGGAATACACAATATGGGTGTAAAAGTGTTTAAGGAATTTTTCTTGATAAAAAAAATGAACAGTCAAAACATAAACTTTTTCATTTGAAGTTGAACTCTGTAAAGCTCTCTCTAGGAGATGGAGGAATGTGAAAACGTTACTTCCAAAATGTTGGTTCCCGCACTTCATAAGTCTATCAAAAGTTAGTAGGGAAAAGGAGTGGGAAAAGAGGGAAAAACTGCTTAAAACTGCCAAATAAATTGTTCCCGCTAAATCTCGTTCGAATGAGATATTTCGTTCGAACAAAGTCCAATGATGTTCCAGTGTATAAAATGAAAAGTCGTTAGTAAACTCGTTAGAATTCTCGTTCGAACATCATTCTTGTTCGAACGACAATTCGAACGATGTTCCAGTGGCCAAACAGGGAACTCGTTAGCAAACCTCGTTCGAACGACATTCTCATTTGAACGAAAAACTCGTTCGAACGACAATATCGAACGAACTTCCAGAAATCTTAAAATTCGATTTTTAGCTTAGAAACTTTATTTTAATGTTTTAATGAAACCTTTCTAAAAATAAAAAATAGTTTGCAATAAAATTACACCCAATATAAATTTTCCTAAGCTCCTATATATATATTTAAAATGCATTCATACCTTAGGAGCAAGACGTAGAAACAAGGAATATTAAACTCGGCATTTGATGAAGCTTTAATATATTGGCCGCTACGTCTTCAATAAACACGTCATAGGCTTGAATAGATAAACTTGAACTCTATCCTATGACTAAAATGTTTTTGTCCGGAATTGAGCCAAAACTATAAAGGACTCAATTGAAAATTTGTGTCCTTACAAATCTCCCCCTTTGGCTATTTCGGGATAAAAACCAACAAAATCCTAAAGGGCCGTGAAGCTCTACTAGACATAAAAAATCCCACCCAAAATAAAAATACAATATCTTGACTCAACCGACCCAAGGATTAATATCTTTGCCTATGATGAATGTTGCCATTTAGAAGAATTCATGCACACTTAAGCAAACTATCAAATGCATAGGGAATATCAAGAATATTAAATGCAATTAAGATAAATACTCCCCCTCAATTAGTTCTCCCCTTTATCATCTTTGATCTACCTAAGAAGGTCGCGACTCCCCTTAAGTTAAATCTCCCAAACGAAGTTACAATTACAATAGGATGAGATACCATTTCTCCCCCTATCATTCTCCCCCTTTTTTGTGCAGGAATAGACAAAGGATAAAACTAATTTAAACATGAGTATTATGGTGGTAAGAACATGAAATCATATGAGAAACAAAATCATAACAAATCCATACAAAGACTAAAAGATACCAACTATGATGCAAGAAAATGATACCAATATGATAAATAAGATTCTAAGCATGTGAAATCAAAACAAACTACGCAACAAACTAGGTACCAATTATGAATTTAAGCATAAACGGACTAGATAACAAGGCAAAGACCAAACAAAATCAAATATATGTATACATAATATATACCAAATAGACACGAGTACACATATATAGATATAAACAACAAAATGACACACACAAAATATTATATGAGTCTTCCACTCCCTTATAGCATAAATGTGTCATATGAAAACTGAAGTGTAGGGGTGTGAACTAGTAACAATTAAATTTAGACCCAATCACTTAAAACATGTTCATGGAGTTCTCATTTGATTTCAAGCTTCATCACATTTGAATATAACCTCACGTGACAATATAATTTGAACTCAATGAACAAACATACACAATGCATACAAGCCTAGAATTTTGATGATTCTACAAATCAATAGAGTCATGACATTGAAAGAACAACTAGGATAAATGGTACTTGTGCAAACCGTTGATACACCATCCAATCTCCCTCAATAAGAATATATTATTTGAATGAATATATCAATAAAATAGGCCTTGGTAATTATTTTTCTTTTTAATGCCATATTTTCTTTTAGGCCTTTGGACCACGTATTTCTTTTAGGTCCATTCCAAATGGTGGCTTACTCGCAAAGGATGATATTTCCTTTCGGAGCCCTTCCTCGTGCAAATTTATATAAATTTTTTTTCATATCTCACAAATCTCACGTGCAACGGATTTTAACATGCACTAGTCCTCCTAGGTCAGATAATATGTAGATGACTAGATTGGTAGGAGAATGACTCACAAAGCTCAAGTATACATATGAAGTTAAAATTTCAAGTGAGCTCGTGCATGTGTGAATTGAGGCTTATAAAAATAGAATCGATTATATCAACACAAAATCCAGCTACTCTATGTAAGCACGGTAAAGAATATTTTAAGGATTGACAATCTAAACCAAAAGTTCTAGCCACATGGAAGCAAAAAAGAAGGGATTCTAACACAAGTGTATGCCACATAGAGTGTGTCAAACTAAAATAACACACAAAAAAATCTTTTTGAGTTTTTGACAATTTTTAACCAAAAATAAAACTATTTACTCAAAAGACACTCAAAAATCATTTGTATTTTTCATTAAGCCTAAATTACTAACAGATAAAACAAAAATGATAAACAAAAATCTTTTTGTATTTTTCATTTAATGAAAACTAAAATGAAAGAAGTATAATACAAAAGATAAACAAAAATCATAATTCTAGCATGTGATTAAGCATGGAGCATAGACTAGAACATGATTAAAAAGCATACAATTAGCATGATAATATAGCATGTAGTACAAAAGCTAAAGTATGTAAATTAAAACTAACACATTCAACCTTTAGATTTTGCAAGGGAGGAAGCAGGTGAAAGCAAATGAGAATAAAAAACCCTATCTTGTAAATCTACTAAGTCGGATCTCCTAACCCAAACTAATGACGAATGACTATCTCGGGGCGTAGGAATCTTGGCTACCATGGTTGCCTTACGTTGGGTTTTTCTAGGACCTCGTTTAAGATCAATTTTTTTTTTATAAGATGACCTTTTTTACCACAATGTGAGCACCTAAAGACTCGACAAAAAGACTTACCTAAGGAATGATCTCTAAAGTCTTTCCTAGGTGATTCTCTTAAAGCATTGGTTTTGGCTTTATGAGTTGATTCATTAGAAGTATCAAAGCCTAAACCACAACTGTCATTTTTTATTTGGACCATGCCTAAGATTTTATCTAGTTTTTTGGACTTACACTCCAAATCAATTTTGACTTTACTAGAGTCTTTTAATTTATTTTATAATTCTAAAATTCTAGACTCTAACAAAACATTTCTCTCTTCAAACTCGAGAAGATCTTATTTCATTGACTCCATTAAACCTTTAAGTCTATCTCTCTCGCCTTCTATATATTCAAGCTTCCCTCGAAGAGTCCTCTCACGTGTCCTAAGGTCTTTAACCAACACAAAATCATCAACGACCTTGACACGCTCTCTTAAAGTCGCTTCTAACTTCAAATTAGCTCTTTTTAATTTAATAGATTCTTCATAAAGTTCTTGAAAAGCATTTTGATGTTCACTCACATCAACCTCTTCTTCATTTTCACTCTCTCTTTCTTCTCCACTCTCACTACCATAAAAAATAAGGGAATCATAAACTTTGACCTTGGAAGTGTCATGTGTTAAAATTTCATCAATCGAAGAGTGCTCACTATCACTCATATGACTAGCCATAAAAGCCACAAAGTTGGGCTCAATAGGGGAATCGGGTCCCTCTTCATATCACTAGAGATTGAATTGTAGGAAATTGGTTGCTTACCCTCTCTCCTTAGTTTAGTGAGGCACTATTTTGCCCTATGGCCATACCCTTAACAACCATAACACCTATTTAACTCGTCCCTATTTAAGTTTTCATTAATAGTTTTACGGATCTTCTCGGCTTTGTCATGCGTAGATTTTTCAAATTTCTTAAAATCATTTTTAAATTTATCTTTGTTAAATTTAAGAAATTTTCGAAAATTTCTAGCAAACATAGCCATATTTTCTAAGTCACTATCACTTTCACTCTCTACTACTTATTTTTCCTCCTTTTGGGCTTTCAAAGCAACACCCTTTACTAATTTCTTTTCATTTTTGGAGGGAAACATGTCTAGTTCATAGGTTTTTAAATCACTTACGAGCTCTTCTAATTTCGTAGAGGCTAAAGTGGGTAAAGAATTTAAAACAGTCACTTTTGAAATAAATCTATCGGGTAGGGACCTCAAAATTTTCTTTACTACATGGTTGTCGGGTATTTTCTCTCCAAAATTAAAAGATGAATTAACAATATCGAAAAGTCTAGCATAAAATTCATTAAAAGTTTCTTTTTCATTCATTTTGATAGTTTCAAACTGAGTGGTGAGGTTTTGGAGTTTCAAAGCTTTAACGACACTAGTACCTTCATGAGTGAGTTGTAAAATATCCCAAGCTTCTTTATCGGTTTCACACGTCATAATGCATCGAAATTCATCCGGTATGAGTGCGCTAAACCAGGCATTTAAACCTCGGGAATTAAAGTTAGCAAGTTTAAATTCGTTCTAACTCCATCTATCGGTGAGTTTGGGAACACGCTCATCATCTATTAAATGAGTAGGTGGGGACCATCTGCTAACGACATACAACCAAACTCTATCGTCGATAGATTTTAGTGCCGATTTCATTTGCGCTTTTCAATACGCATAATTAGAACCATCGGAAATAGAAAGTTTTGAAAATGGGGAAAATTTCATTTTAGCCAAAAATATTTAAAGGATCTTAACGAAAGAATTTATCGTTTTCGCTCCGATACCAATTTGAAAAATGCGAGGCCCCCAATTTTTAAATTCTTAAAATAAATAGATAATTTTCAATTTCCTTTTAAATATGTGGAAGCGAGATGGTTCAATTAAACACACACGAATACCAAATTTTAATTTCTTTTAAATTACAATTGAACCAAGTGAAATAATATTAAACATACACATATTAATTTTTCACCAAATTAAGTAAGTAGTGATTTAAACCAATTTTATCTTTTTACCTAAGCATGCGTCTAGGTGAATTTTTCAAAAGATAAAGTAAATAAATAAACCACTACACCGTGATGTACGAGGAAAAACCCACAACGGGAAAAAACCTCAGACGGCCCTAGCCACAAATTCACTAAGTATGGTTTTACAAGTACATGATACGAAAGACTTAAAACACTCGACTTGACTCCGTCCAAGCCCCGAAGCTTCTTCTTATACACGCCTCTGCCTAGCGAATAACCACGGAGCTCCACCGCGGTCTCAGAATCCACTGATCGGACTTTTTCGATCACCGCCACCCGAACAAGGAGCCTTTCTCCAAGTGGGTAAGTCAACGTAAACGGACATCTTATTTGTGGTATTTTAAAGCAAACACAAACTTCTCTTCAACTCGGTAGAGAAAAACCCGGTGCCAAACACTCCAAGCATTGACATATATATTGAAACTTGGAATAAACAATATGGGTGTAAAAGTGTTTAAGGAATTTTTCTTGAAAAAAAAATGAACACTCAAAACATGTTCGTTTTCATTTGAAGTTAAACTCTCTAAAACTCTCTCTAGGAGATGGAGAAATGTGAAAAATTTACTTCCAAAATGTTGGTTCCCGCACTTCATAAGTCTATCAAAAGTTAGTGGGGAAAGGAGTGGGAAAAGGGGGAAAAACTACTTAAAACTGTCAAATAAACTGTTCCCGCCAAATCTCGTCCGAACAAGATATTTCGTTCGAACGAAGTCTCGTTCGAACGACCCTTCTAACGATGTTCCAGTGTATAAAATGAAAAGTCGTTAGTAAACTCGTCAGAATTCTCGTTCGAACAGCATTCTCGTTCGAACAACAACTCGAACGATGTTCGAACGACATTCTCGTTCAAACGAATGACACTCTCGTTCAAACGAAAAACTCATTTGAACGACAATATCAAACGAACTTGAAGAAAGCTTAAAATTCAATTTTTAGCTCTGAAACTTTATTTTAAAGTTTTAATGAAACCTTTCTAAAAATATAAAATAGTTTAAAATAAACTTACACCCAATATAAATTGTTCCAATCTCCTATATATATATATATTTAAAATGCATTCATACCTTAGGAGCAATGGAACCAATGTAGGTGACGTAGAAACAAGGCACATTAAACTCGTCATTTGACGAAGCTTTAATATCTTGGCCGCTACGTCTTCAACAAACACATCATAGGCTTGAATAGATAAACTTGAACTCTATCCTATGACTCAAATGTTTTTGTCCGGAATTGAGCCAAAACTACAAAGGACTCAATTGGAAATTTGTGTCCTTACACCTTTTGATTGTGGACAATGAAAAAGTCTAAATTAGGGGGGTGACAAGTGCGTATTTCTAAAACTTCACAAATCTTCAAAATGCCTAAAAATTTCAAAAAAGCAAAAAATGCTATTTTTTTCATTCTTAAAAAAAATTAAAAATTAGAATTTAAATTTTTCGAAAATATCACCGAAATTTTAATTAAAATCTCAAATTCGCAACAATCCCAATACACAAAGCCAAAATTGACTAAAGATGGAAATTGAGCGTAAATTGACGATTTAACGAATAAGTGTGGAGATTATTAACCCGGTGAGATGCCGAGCCTATCAACTTTTCTGAGTTTTTAAAATCCATCCCAGTTAAGGACTAACTCCAAGTTTTCTTTATCGTTTAAATAGGTCATCAGAGATCTCAATTCTTTTACTTTGATTGATTATGGGAAATGGAATGTTGTCTTGAAAAATGTGCTGAAAATATCTCTAAACTTAATTATTCTCGAAACGCATATGGTAATGTAATGAGCAATTTGGACAATGAAGTAGGCCCTCGGTTGTCACCCAAAAATATTAGCCATAAAAATTCGTGAAAAAATAACCTTTTTGCAACCCAATTTGAGCCGAATAAATCTTTCCTTTTTCATTTGTAGCCCGAAAAACACCAAATTTAGCCCGGAATTATGAAAATAAAAAATCCAGAAATTTAGTCCATATGGTGGGATAAAAAGGGGCAAGAAAAAAATAGAAGAATGCTCACAAAAATAGCAAGAAAAAGAAAAATAAGAAAAGAAAAAGAAATAACAAGAAGAAAAAACGAGCAAAAGCCCGAAAAAGCACAAATGCACATCACAAGAAACATTTTCAATTCCAAAATTTCTAACCATTTCAAATCTTACCCAATATACCTTATAACCCAAAAATGTCATAACCGAGTCCGAATTGCGAAATTAGTTACTGCGTGGAGAGTTAAACCACCAGCGTCATGACCTCGTCCCAAAATTTGTAGTAGGGAATGAGTGTCTTGACATGCCACCCAGGCAACAAATATTCGACATTAAATTGTTTCCATAAATAAATGCAGCGAAAAAACAATCACATGGTTATGAATCGTAAAATACTGAAATTAAAGGAATTACGTCATCAGAACTTTCTAAAGGAAACCTCATTTATATTAAAAGTAATGATGAATTACAACTTAAGACAAAATTTAATGCTTATTACAAGAGATCCAAACATGCTCTAAATGATAAAACAAAAATAATATCAAAAAGAGCTCTAAAAGCTGAATCTTTAACAGAGTCCTTTTTCGTTCCCTCCACGAACCTACTTATTTCTTGAAAAATGGTTATTTATACAACATCAGCTAAATCCGAGTGAGATTTAATCTCCGTACATTCTAGGGTTTTTCAAAAAAATTGGTATCTATTCAATTTCTAACAGAATGCATATAGTATATGGATAGGAATTTGCAGTAAAATATATAAAGTAAACTAGCAGTATATATTTTCAGAAGTATATATTTTCAGAATAATCAGTTCAGAACAGAACAAATAAAACAATTTGAGAAATATGTCAATTATTCAATTTTATTTTGATGGCCATGTACGTTCTAATACCTAGATAAACAGATAGTGTTGCCAAATATTTCCACCTGACAACAACATAGATAGAAAATCATGATATCTGAAACAACGACTTATTTAGGGCACACCAGCGATAAACAAGCTGGTAAGGTACCACCAAAACATTTTCACCTGGTAATCAAGGCCAACATAGTAAGAGAGTTTTCATAGGCCTTCAAATCAGATGTATATATCGAAAGATATACACATATACCAAACGACGGAATCATCAGTATCTGATGTATTTTGAGGATAAAACATTTCACAAAATAGATATAGTTTGCATAATATTATATATTCATAATACGCAAGAAATGTCACAGACTACTCACATAGAACAGAAGTTCGAAGTCACAGATGCTGAGTCTTGGATCACTCGTTAATTCTTTAGACGAAACTTCTTCTTAAACGTTCCCGTATTTTCACTCACTATTTCTCTCTGATCTTCGTAATGAATTTCACGTAAGAACTGATCCTAAGGCCTTATTTATAATTTCTCAAAGTTATCTGGGTGATGACAAGTGCTCCGATGACTAAGCGTTCATTTTGGCGAGTCAGCGTGTCGCGTGTCGCGTAACGGGGCTATCTTGCAGTCTTAATTCACCAGAACGCGACACATGCTTTAAATTTTTCTAAATTCATGACATGTGTTTTATCTTTTCGTATAAAGGCGACACGTGTGAGGTGGAGGTGTCAAAACTAAGCACGAGGTGTCAAGCACGAGGTGTAAATTTATTAAGGGTATGAGGGTCATTTTACACTCAAAGGGTATTTTAGTAATTTTACACCATACAATTTCAATATTTCATAGGGATCCATGAAAGTATTTTATTTACAAAGTGATCCTTTTATATTTTCATTTTAGTCCCTGAAACTTTCTTTATTTAAAAATTAAGTCCCTAAAGTTTCATAAAATTTCATTTTTACCCCAAAAGTTATCATTTAGCTTAGGATATGCTATAAGGATTTGATGTAATCCATTTTGATGAAGAAGGAGGTTATTTCAAAGTGTTTAAGTCGTCCTAACTAGCCTCCATTCCAACCAATCAAAATATAACACATGGTGTGGTAATAAGACAAAATACAACTTAAAGGATTGACAAATTTGCTCTTATTTCGTAATTTCGGCATAACTTCTTGCTTGAATCTCCGTTTAACACACCGTTTGTTGTGTTACAAACTTAATTCATATATCTACAACTTTTTAGTTTTACCTCAAGTAAATTGTTTCGATTATAATGGTCAAAACTAGTCTCTAATATGAACATTCCTACCGAAAACTTTAAAATTTTATGTTTGTAACTAATTTGATATTTCATTATTTCTGAAGTTAGGTCTAGACTAAAATAATAAATTAAAATTATGTACCATAATAACACGTTGTCCATATCTCACATTTAAAACAAGATATATATGAACATATAAAACTGGGGTCATTACATCCTACCCTCCTTATAAAAAGTTTGGTCCCCAAACTTTACTTACATTAATTTCCAAACAAGTATGGATATTTCTCCTTTACTTCATCTTCCCTCTACCATGTTGCTTCTTCAATGGAATGATTATGCCATAACACTTTGACCAATGGAATTACCTTGGTTCGTAATATTTGATCTTTATGGTCCAAAATTTTTATTGGATGCTCAATGTATGATAAATCTTCTCTAACATGAAGAGGTTCGTGACTTAGGATATGAGTTGGATCTGGGACGTATTTCTTCATCATTGACATGTGAAACACATTATGCACACAAGAGAGTGTAGGAGGTAAGGCTATTCTATACGCAACAACTCTTATCCTTTCAAGGATTTGAAAAGGTCCTACGTATCTTGGACTTAACTTCCTTTTCTTCCCAAATCGGATTACTCCCTTTGCTAGTGATACTCATAAGAACACATAATCTCCTCTTTCGAATTCCAACTCTCGTTGACGATTGTCAACATAACTCTTTTAATGGCTTTGAGTGATTCGAAGTCGGTCTTGTATCAATTTCACTTTCTCTGTTTTTATGTGGATCAATTCTGGTCCCAATTATTATCTTTCTCCAACTTCTACCCAATATGTAGGGGAATGAAACCTTCTACCATAGAGTGCCTCATATGGAGCAATTTGAATACTTGTTGGATAACTATTATTATATGCAAACTACACTAACAGTAAATGATCATCCCAATTACCCTTTAGATTAAGGACACATGCCCTAAGCATATCCTTTAGAGTTTGAATGATTCTCTCAGATTGTCCATCCATTTGAGGGTGAAAAGCAGTGCTGAAATTCAATTTTGTTCCCATAGATGTTTGTAGGCTTTTCTAAAAGCGAGACACAAATCTAGGGTCACGATTAGAAATAATTGAATCTGGGGTTCCATGAAGCCTAATAATTTCCCGCACATACAACTTAGCTAGCTTTTCTAAAGAAAGGGTAACCTTAATGGCAAGAAAATGAGCAGATTTAGTTAACCTATCAATAATTACCCATATAGAATAATTACCATTTGAGCTGCTTGGTAAACATGTCATAAAATCCATAGTAATATGTTCCCATTTCCACTCAGGGATAGGTAGGGGTTGTAGTAATCCTAATGGTTTCTGATGTTCAACTTTTACTTGTTGACAAATCAAACACTGAGATACAAATTTGGCTATCTCCCTTTTTATGTTATTCCACCAAAATACTTCTCGAAGATCCCTATACATCTTTGTACATCCGGGATGAAATGTGAATCTTGAGTAATGACTTTCCTCTAAAATTTTCCACTTTAGTTGGTCATCACATGGCACACACACTATATTTCCAAACCTCAATATATCATCTCGTATCACAAATTCAATCCTCTTCTTTCCTTCCATAACTTATTCTCTAATATTCTTCAGTTGTGGGTCATTTACTTGTGCAATTTTGATCCTATCCATCAACATGGGTTGTACTTGTAAGTTTACGATTATTCCTCCTTTACTATAAACACATACATCTATTTCCATACTTCTCAAATCCTTCAACAGTGCTTCCTAGCTTGTAATAAGACACATTAAATTTGGTGTAGACTTCCTACTTAAACCATCAGCTACTATATTCGCTTTCCCTGGGTGATAATGAATATTCAAATCATAATCCTTCATTAATTCTAACCACCTCCTTTGTCTCATGTTCAATTATTTTTGGGAAAAAATATATTTCAAACTCTTATGATCGGTATAAATCTCACAAGTCTCACCATACAAATAATGTCTCCAAATCTTAAGAGAAAAAATTACAGCTGCTAATTCTAGATCATGGGTTGGATAATTTTGCTCATGTGTTTTTAACTGTCTCGAGGAATAAGCTACTACTTTTCCATTATTCATTAGCACACATCCCAAACCATTTTTAGAAGCATCACTATAAATCACAAATCCCCCTGTCCCGAAAGGAATAGTTAAAATTAGGGCAGTTACTAATCGATTCTTACATTCTGAAAAATTATTCTCGACTTCCTCAGACCATTCATATTTCACCTTCTTTTGGGTTAACCTAGATAGAGGTTTGGCAATACTAAAAATCCTTTGACAAATCATCGATAATAATCTGCTAATCCAAGAAAACTACGAATCTCCATCACATTAGTAGGTAAAGGCCAATCCAGTATAGCTTTGATCTTTTGAGGGCTAACCGACACTCCCTCCTTAGAAATGACATGTCCTAAAAAAGAGACGCTAGGTAACCAAAACTCACACTTCATTAATTTCACATATAATTTCTCATTCTTACGGATTTGTAACACCATCTCTAAATTGTCTTTATGTTCTTTAATACTTTTGGAATAAATAAGGATGTCATCAATGAAAATAACCACACATGGATCCAAATACTTCTTAAACAACCTATTCATCATATCTATAAAAGCGACTGGTTCATTAGATAGTCCAAATGGCATCACAAGAAATTCATAGTGACCATATATAGTACGAAAAGTTGATTTTGAAATACCATCTTCCTTAATCTTTAATTGGTGATAGCCTGACCTATGGTCAAACTTAGAAAACACTTGTGCACCTTGAAGTTGGTCAAACAAATCATCCAGGTAAGGGGTATTTATTCTTAATGGTCACCTTATTTAGTTCACGATAATCTATACATAACCTCATTGTCCCATCCTTCTTTTTAACAATTAACACTAGAGCACCCCAAGGGGATACACTTGGTCTAATAAAACCCTTGTCTAACAGATCTTGTAATTGAACTTTTCATTCCCTTAATTCTAAAGGTTCCATATGATAAGGTGGTTTCGATATTGGTATAGTCTCCGGAATAAGGTCAATCGTAAACTCTATTTCTATACTAGGAGGAAGACTGGGTAAATCATCAGGAAAAATATCTGGAAATTGTTTAGCTATATGAAAATCTTATAAACTAGTCTCTATCATTTGCAAATAAATAACACTTGGAAGGAATCCTTGACATCCCTTCTTAAGAAAACTATAAGCTTGCATTTCAGAGATAATGCGAATGGGAGATAAGATGCCTGTTCCTTCAAAACTGAATTTTGGTTGGTTAGGTATTTGGAAAGTAACCCTCTTCTCAAAATAATCTACGTAAGCATGATACAATGTTAACCAATCCATCCCCAAAATGACTTCAAAGTATTTTATGTCTAAAACTATCAAATCAACGAATAGTTTATGACTACTAACATCTATAGGGAAAGACGTATATACTAAGGTTCCCATCAATAACTCACCCGAAGGAGTAGAAACGTGCATGCTATGATTCAAGGGTCTGGGCTTATTAGGAAAGCGATGAACAAAATGTAGAGAAACAATTGAATGGGTAGAACCAGGATCTATTAAAACTTGAAAAGGTTATGCACATATAGAAAGTGTACCTGACACTACTACATTAGAAGCTTGGGTATCAGAAAGTGCAAAATCTCTACCTTGTCTGCCTTGGTCCTTCCTTTCACCTAAAGGCTGTATCGGAATCCTTGCTGGGGTTGGACAGTCTTTTATCTGATGTCCCTTTTTTCCACATCTAAAATAAGCTCCCGTATCCTTGTAACAAGGTCGGCCTCAATGCATCTTCCCACATCACTGACATATCTTATTATTAAACTATTTGTTATCACTTACTCCCCCAACCTTGGATGTACTCCTAAAATTATTTCTATTATTTGGTCTCTTCCCTATTTGTTCCCCAAACTTCCTCTTACCATCTCTAATTCGATTTTACTCCTTGCCATCCCTTTCGGCTATCGTAGCCCTAGCCACAACATCACTATACGATGTCAACTTTAGGATGGAAATTCTATTGAGAATACTCAACCTTAACCCACATTCAAACTTTTCGGCTTTTAAAACATCAGTTATCACAGCATAAGGTGCAAAATGGGATAACTCATTAAAATTTGCCTCGTATTGACTAACTGTCATATTCCCTTGCACTAGACTAATGAACTCAGCTGCCATTTCATCTTTCACCGTTTCAAGGAAATATTTATCATAAAAGATCACTAAGAAGTCATTCCAACATATACAAGTATTTCTCTCCTCGTGTATTCTCTTAGTCATTCTCCACCAATGTTCAGCTTCACCTTTTAACATAAATGTTACAAATGAAACCCTCTGTTCATCGGTACACTTAAAAACATCGATCATCTTTTCCATCCGCATCACCCAACATTCTGCTTCAGTGGGGTTAGGAGTACCTTTAAAAGAAGGTGGGTTTAACTTCTTGAAATGCTCAATGGTACAACTAGTTAGTTCCAGATTCCTTGGTGCTCCATTATTCACCCGATGCTCCATAATATTTTCTAGACTCTCAATCGCCTTGTATGCACCTTCCAGTCATTCCATACTTGAACCACTTGTTCTCGCAGTTGATCTTGGCTTGGTCATTTTCTACTGTCATGGACAAACACAAGACGTATTGTACTATCTCAAGATTGCAAATTAGAAGAACAATTATATATAAATAATTATATGTAGATTGTAAGACATATGGAGAGTTATCACATAAGTCGGATATTTAATCCTATATCCTAGGTATGGAAACTAAAAATCGCTAACGTTCGAAACTCATGGTAAGTAGTCTACGGGTTCATAACCTATGCTCTGATACCACCTCTGTCACGACCCCGTCCCAAATTTTGTAGTAGGGAACGAGTGTCTTGACATGCCACTCAGGCAACAAATATTCGACATTAAATTGTTTCCTTAAATAAATGCAGCAAAAATATAATCACATGGTTATGAATCGTAAAATACTGAAATTAAATGAATAACGTCATCAGAGATTTCTAAAGGAAACCTCATTTATATTAAAAGTAACGATGAATTAAAACTTAAGACGAAATTTAAAGCTTATTACAAGAGATCCAAACATGCTCTAAATGATAAAACAAACATAATAACAAAAAGAGCTCTAAAAGCTGAATCTTCAACATAGTCCTTTTTCGTTCCCTCCACGAACCTACTTATTTACTGAAAAATTGTTATTTATACAACATCAGAAAAAGTCGAGTGAGATTTAATCTACAGACATTCTAGGGGTTTTCAGAATTTTGATACTTATTCAATTTCCATCAGAAGGCATATAATATATGGACAGGAATTTGCAGTAAAATATATAAAGTAAATTGGCAGTATATATTTTCAGAATAATCAGTTCAAAACGGAATAGATAAAACAATATGAGCAATATGTCAATTATTCAATTTTATTTTGATGGCCATTTACGCTCTAATACACAGATAAACAGATAGTGTTACCAAATGTTTCCACCCGGTAATAACACAGATAGAAAATCATGATATCTCAAACAATGCCTTATTTAGGGCACACCACCGATAAACCAACTGGGAATGTACCACCCAAACATTTCCACCCGGTAGTCAAGGCCAACATAGTAAGAGAGTTTCCATAGTCCTAATCAATAATTTCAGAATTCATATCAGATGTATATATCGAAAGATATACACATATACCAAACGACGAAATCATCGGTATCTGATGTATTTTGAGGATAAAACATTTCAAAAATTAGATATAGTTTGCATAATATTATATATTCACAATACACAAGGGATGTCACAGAGTACTCACTTAGAACAAAAGTCCTAAGTCACAGATGCTGAGTCTTGGATCACTCGTTAATTCTTAAGACGAAACTTCTTCTTAAACTTTCCCGTATTTTCTCTCACTGTTTCTCTCTGATCTTTGGAATGAATCTCGTGTAAGAAATGATCCTAAGTCCTTATTTATAGTTTCTCAAAGTTATCTGGGTGATGACACATGCCCCGATGACTAAGCGTTCATTTTGGCGAGTCAGTGTGTCGCGTGTCACGTAACAGGGCTATCTTGCAGTCTTAATTGACCAGACCATGACACGTAAATTTTTCTAAATGAATTACATGTGTTTTATCTTTTCATATAAAGGTGACACGTGTGTGGTGGAGGTGTCAAAACTAAGCACGAGGTGTCAAGCACGAGGTGTAAAGTTATTAAGGGTATAAGGGTCATTTTACACCTAAAAGGGTATTTTAGTAATTTTACACCATACAAATTCAATATTTCTTAGGGGTCCATGAAAATATTTTATTTACAAAGTGGTCCTTTTATATTTTTATTTTAGTCCCTGAAACTTTCTTTTTTAAAAATTAAGTCACTAAAGTTTCATAAAATTTCATTTTTACCCCAAAAGTTATCATTTAGCTTAGGATATGCTATAAGACTTTGATTTAATCGATTTTGATGAAGAAGGTGGTTATTTAAAAGTGTTTAAGTCGTCCTAACAATCCTCCCCTTCCAACCAATCAAAATATAACATATGGTGTGGTAATAAGACAAAATACGACTTAAAGGATGGACAGATTTGCCCTTATTTCGTAATTTTGACATAACTTCTTGCTCAAACCTTCGTTGAACACACCGTTTGTTGTGTTACAAACTTAATTCATATATCTACAACTTTTTAGTTTTTACCTCAAGTAAAATGTTATATTATAATGGTCAAAACTAGTCTCTAATATGAACATTCCTACCGAAAACTTTAAAATTTTATGTTTGTAACTAATTTGATATTTCATGATTTCTGAAGGTGGGTCTAGACTAAAATAATAAATTAAAATTATGTACCATAATAACACATTGTCCATAGCTCACATTTAAAACAAGCTATATACGAACATATAAAAGTGGTGTCATTACAACAAGAGATGACAAAAGAGATTAAATGTGTGAATTAGAGATAATGTTTCTGGTTTCCCTACAATTGTACTCTAATGACGAGATTCGTCCACCCCAAATAGTCCGTCTTTCATGATGGTGTGCGTAAACTTACGTTCCATTACATTTACTTTTATAAATCGCGAACACCGAGAGAGAATAACTACATTCTGGGTGATTCGTTTGCGAGAGTATCCAGTGAGATTTTGAATCAAAACGAATTTTTGAAAAGTAACAGAATGGCCAATCGGTGGATATCTGCAGTTAACTTATGGCTTCGCACACATGCACGACAAATTGAAACTTATGAATACAAATATAGGGTCATTATTTTCTGGGAAATTTCGATAGAATAATTTTTAAGTATTTTAAATTTCTTTGAGTCAAGGAAAATGAATTTTGTGGATATATTCACTTCAAACCCTCACGAGACACCACTCGCCCTACTAGGGTGACCTAGGGGATTAAAGTCATATTGCATATGCTAAATGAAATCGCTTGCCCACGAAAGTGATACTCTATCCTAATAAAATGAATCTCAAGAGTTGAGCCTTAGTTGGATTCTTTTACATTGCTAGGGGCGCGCAAAGTTCTAAGTTAGGGGGGTTTGATTATCTCCTTCTGACTTTATCTCCTTGATTTAGGGATTTTTATAGGCTCGGATAATGTAATTCATCTTGATTTATCTCATTTATATGCTAATGACCTTTATACGTTGTATCTCGAGTTTTGTACCTTTTTCATGATATTTACAGGTATTTATTGCTAAGTGAAGAAAGGAAAAAGACAAAGCAAAAGAATAAATCAAGGGAGAAAAGTCAAAAGGGAAAAATTGTAATTTTCATCAGTAATCTAGATGAGAACCCAAAATGAGTTGAAGACCTCGAGTCCGTAAGCGCGTAGGAAGAAATGACGTCCAAATCCGAGTTTCGCAGCATAAGTTACGAGGTTCTAAAGATGAGAGATAATGAAGAGAAAATCACGAGAAATTTCTTTCAAAGACCGGAACGATCCTATTTAGAACAAAAAGGGACCGATCCGAACCCTAGAAACTCAGTGGCCAAAATCACATAGCGAACCGATCCTATTTCTAGAAAAAAAAGATCGATTCGGATTTCTATCACTCACTAGGAAAATTTGCAAAGCGAACCGATCCCATTTCCAGAAAAAAAAGGACTGGTTCGAATTTGGACCTGGACCGATCCGCTCCTGGACGCAAGGACTGTTCCGTATTTGGACCTGGACCGATCCACTCCAGGACACACGGACCGATCTGCCGATGATAAAATTGATTTTCTTGTTCCGATTTTAGAGTTTGATTTAGCTACAACTCTGGATTTTTCGTGATGTATTTAACCTCTAGTTATTGTTAGACAAGGGAGTTCGATTTTGAGTTCTCTAGGTAGGAGTAAAGGGTTTTTGCAGGAAAACCCCTAGTTTTTCAATAAGAAGTTCAGCTATAAGGATTACAATTCATTGTCTTCAATACAAGTAATGTTCTTCCTTTAAATTTGCAATAGTTAATTAGTTTAATTGCTGGTTTGATTCTGCACTTCTCTTTTCATCTAGTTACGTTACTTATGATTTTCTTCTTCTCAATCCATGATTTCTTTTAATTTAACTATGTTCGGCTAAGTTTTTAAGGGTTGGGGTGCATGAACCCCACCCTATGTAATTCACGATAATGGGAAATAGGCTTTTGAATTAAAATCTTAGATGAATCTTGTTGCATAACTGGTGCAACAATCGTAGGACTTTTGATCTCGTTTGCCCTAGGTAACCGGGATACTTAAGAATGCGACGCGTGTATTGGTTAATGCAACACCGTTTTATTCGTCCTTTGATTACATACTGTGCGGGCTACGATCCGTCATATGTCTAATGCTTGGGAGTACTAAAGACCGGGTTCATTTAAAATTTTAATTTCGAATTAAGTATCCTATAAAGTGAATTGCTAGGGTGTGGGGGATTGTAACCCGACCTATTGTTCTCACTTCATTGTTAAACTTTAGTCCATTTATCATCGACATTTTGTTTTAGTAGTGTAGTTGCATATTGTTAATTTTTAGTTTCATTAGTTAATTATTCTCGAAATTTCATCTAGTTGTAGTTGTTCTGTTTCCCCATAATCAACTTTTCTTCTTTTTAGAGTCAAAGCTAGGATTGTTTCAATCTTTTCAACGTCATTACCACTTAGTTCGTCCTTTTTCCCTCAGGATCGATAGCCGACTTATCGGATTATTACTTGAGCGATAGGCTTGCACTTGAGCCTAAATATCACGCACACTAGACATATTTGTGGTCGCGTCGACTACACTTAAAATAGTGACTACTATGTATGTATTCTGTTTGATACATAAAATTCTTAAAAGAATGATTACTATACATGTGTTCTACTTGTTTCTTTGGAAGAATTTTTGACGTCCATAAAGACATGAAATTTGATGTCTTAATGACGACGCGATTTTTTAATTCAACGGGAACGGACCCACATCCATTAAATGATGAGGCTAGTCGCCAACGACATTAGCCAATTACATATCAAGGACATCAAAGTTTGACGTACCTAGAGGCATTTTAAATAAATTGTTTGTTTCTATCGTGTTTTGTTTAGTAGAGTTGCAATGAAATGGAAAATGCTTAAAATACACATATTTATGCAACTTTAAGGTTAGGGACGAAATTTTAAGATTTTGAATTGAAAATGAACAAGTGGATTTGCTAATTAGGGTGAAAAAATACACGAATTTTCTGGATATGTAATTCGAACACTGAAGTTGAGTGTGAATAAGTGACATATTAGCAAAAATATGTGCATATTGTGCAAATATCTTTAGATACATTTTCTAGATACAAAAATTGAAAACTGCAAAACTACTTTTGCTATTTGTTTGGAAAATATTTATTAGGGCTTCTACTACTGGGATACGCGCATTGTAATATTCTATGTTTTATTCACTTGTTGTTAAGATTGAATAGGTTCCATGGTTGGGTAAGCTACACTTAAAATAGTGACTACTATGTATATATTCTACTTGATATGGAAAATTCTTAAAAGAATGATTATTATGCATGTGTTCTACTTGTTTTTTCGGATTAATTTTTGATGTCCTTAAAGACAATAAATTTTGATGTCTTAATGACGACATGATTGGTTAATGCAGCTGATGCGAACCCGCATCCGTTAAATGATGAGGTTCCGTGCCAGCGGCATTAACTAATCGCATCTCTAGGAGATCAAAGTTTGACATGTTTAGAGACATTTTAAATAAATTTCGTGTTTCTATTGTGTTTTGTTTAGTATAGTTGCAATGAAATGGAAAATGCCTAAAATACGGGTCTTTATCAAAACTTAAAGTTGGGGATGATAATTTTTAATTGAAAATGAACAAGTGGATTCGTAAATTAGGGTTAAAACAGAAATGTATTTCTCGGATATGTAATTCGAACATTGAAATTGAGCGTAAATAAATGATATATTAGCAAAAATATATGCTTTTTGTGCAATTACCTTTAGATAAATTTTCTACATACAAAAATTGAAAACTGCAAAACGACTTTTTCTATTTGTTTGGAAAATCTTTGTTAGGTCTTCTACTGCTGGGATATGCGCATTGTACTGTTCTAAGCTGTATTCACTTGTTGTTAAGATTGATTAGGTCCTATGGTTGGGTAAGAAACACTTAAAACAATGACAATTATCTAGTATTCAACTTCATAAGGAAAATTCTTAAATCAATGATTACTATACATGTCTTCTAATTATTTCTTTGGAATAATTCTTTATGTCCCTAAAGCCATGAAACGTTGACATCTTAAGGATGACGCGATTGGTTAATGCCGCTGACGTATCCGTTAAACGACGAGGTTCCGCGCCAACATCATTAAGTAATCGCGTCTCTAGTATATCGATGTTTGACGTGTTTAGAGATATTTTAAATAAATTTCGTGTTTCTATTTTGTTTTGTTTAGTATAGTTGCAATGAAATGAAAAATGCCTAAAATACACGCCTTTATGCAACTTTAATGTTTGGGATGATAATTTTGAATTGAAAATGAACAAGTGGATTCGCAGATTAGGGTGAAGACAAAAATGAATTTCTGGGATATGTAATTCGAACATTTAAGTTGAGCGTAAATAAATGACATATTAGCAAAATATGTGCATATTGTGCAATTACCGTTAGATAAATTTTCTAAATACAAAAATTGAAAACTCCAAAATGAATTTTGCTATTTGTTTGGGAAATTTTTGTTAGGGATTCTACTACTAGGATACGCACATTGTATTGTTCTAAGCTGTATTCACTTGTTGTTAAGATTGAATAGGTTCTATGCTTGGGAAAGCTACACTTAAAAAAATGACTACTAGCTACGTATTCTACTTGATAAGAAAAATTCTTAAAAGAATGATTACTATGCATGTGTTCTACTAGTTTCTTTAGAATAATTTTTGATGTCCTTAAAGACTTGAAACTTTGATGTCTTAATGATGACACGATTGGTTAATACCGCTGACACATCCGTTAAATGATGAGGTTCCGCTCCAACGTCATTAAGAATCGCGTCCCTAGGAGATCAAAGTTTTACGTGCTTAAGGACATTTTAGATAAATTTCATGTTTTTATTGTATTTTGTTTAGTATTGTTGCAATGAAATGAAAAATACCTAAAAAACGCGTCTTTATGCAACTTTAAAGTTGGGGAAGATAATTTTGAATTAAAAATGAACAAGTGGATTCTCTAATTAGGGTGATAAAATAAACGAATTTCTTGGATATGTAATTTGAACATTGAAGTTGAGCATAAATAAATGACATATTTACAAAAATAAGTGCATATTATGCAATTACCTTTAGATATATTTTCTACATACATAAATTGAAAACTGCAAAACTATATTTTCTATTTATTTGGGAAATCTTTATTAGGGATTTTACTGTTGGGATATGCGCCTTGTACTGTTCTAAGTTGTATTAACTTGTTGTTAAGATTGAATATGTTCTATGGGTGGGTAAGCTACACTTAAAACAATGACTACTATATATGTATTCTACTTGATAAGGAAAATTCTCAAAAGAATTATTATTATGCATGTGTTATACTTGTTTCTTTCAAATAATTTTGTATGCCCCTAAAGATATGAAACTTTGATATCTTAATGACGACGCGATTAGTTAATGCCGTTGGCGCGAACCCGCATCCGTTAAATTATGAGGTTCGTCACCAGCGGCATTAAGCAATCGCATCTCTAGGAGATCAAATTTTGACGTGTTTAGAGACTTTTTAAATAAATTTCATGCTTCTATTGTGTGTTTTTAGTATAGTTGCGATGAAATGAAAAATTCCTAAAATACGCGTATTTATGCAAGTTCAAAGTTGGGGATGATAATTTTGAATTGAAAATGAACAAGCGGATTCACTAATTAGGGTGAAAACAGAAATGAATTTCTCGGATATGTAATTCGAACGTTGAAATTGAGCGTAAATAAATGATATATTAGCAAAAATATATGCATATTGTGCAATTACCTTTAGATGAATTTTCTACATACAAAAATTGAAAACTGCAAAATGACTTTTGCTATTTGTTTGGAAAATCTTTGTTAGGGCTTCTACTGCTGGCATACGCGCATTGTACTGTTCTAAGCTCTATTCACTTGTTGTTAAGATTGATTAGGTTATATGGTTGGGTAAGATACACTTAAAACAATGACTATTATATATGTATTCAACTTGATAAGGAAAATTCTTAAAATAATAATTACTATGCATGTGTTATACTTGTTTCTTTGGAATAATTTTTGATGTCCCTAAAGCCATGAAACGTTGATGTCTTAAGGAAGACGCGATTGGTTAATTCCACTGGTGCGGACCCGCATCTGTTAAATGATAACGTTCCGTGCCAGCGACATTAACCATTCGCGTCTCTAGGAGATCAAAGTTTGACGTGTTTAGAGACATTTTAATAATTTCGTGTATCAATTGTGTTTTTTTAGTATAGTTGCAATGAAATGGAAAATGCCTAAAATACGCGTCTTTATGCAACTTAAAGTTTGGGATGACAATTTTGAATTGAAAATGAACAAGTGGATTCTCTAATTAGGGTGAAAAGATACGCGTATTATCCTGGATATGTATTTCGAACATTGAAGTTGAGCGTAAATAAATGACATATTAGCGAAAATGTGTGCATATTGTGCAATTACGTTTAGATAAATTTTCAACATACAAAAATTGAAAAGTGCAAAACTACTTTTGCTATTTGTTTGGGAAATCTTTGTTAGGGCTGCTACATACTGTACTTATAAAAATGTTAATATTTGATTGAGATTAAACATGTTGTATGGTTGGATAACCTGTAGTTAAAACAATGACTACTATGTATGTCTGCCATTATTTGAATTTCATCTTAATAGTTTTAAATATTTCTCATATCGGTATTTAATTATTAAACATATCCCGTGAAATTGAACCATATAGTAATATATTACCAATATATTACAATTGGGTGTCTCATTAATTGTATGACACATGTATTCTACTTGCTGAATGGGTGATAAATTCATTATTGTGATATAAAATTGCCAAATACATGATGGTTTATTATTAACCATGTATTTTTGTGGGTCTCCTAACTATAATCAATCTTCAATTGGTTGTGATTTCGATACAATTCCATATTTAAAAAATCAAATTAAACACATTAAATGAAAACCCAATCATTGGCTTCTTCGGTACGATTAACTGATTTATCTATTTATATTTTTTGGTTCTATTTCTTAGTGTTCACTGACTTAATTGTTTATAGTAACGACATAATGTCTCAACAGTTATTTCAAATAGTTGCTTATGTGTTTATACTACTGGCATAATGTTTATACTACTTGTATAATGACTTCCAGTTATGTTTCTTAGTGCTCAATGACTTATCAGTTTACATTACTAATATCTTTTTATGAATGTTCTAATATAGAAGGCCAAATGGGTGTTTCATACACCAATAGATTTTACTTCAAGTAGCGAGTCAAAAACTCAGCGTAAAGCCAAATTCAAAAGGACGGCAAAATTTGAAGTTGATGCCAATTATTCGCCTCCAAAAAAAGTAAGAAAATTAATGAAGGAAAAGAAGAGTAAGGATGTAAAACCAGCATTGATGGAAGTCAAGGCTCCAATGAGATGCAACTTTTGTGATTTAATCAAACTCATTAACAAGCATAAAGAGTATCTCTCGAAGGAGAAGCTTGACGTTATTTTAGAAACCCCATTTGGACATGTAATCGAAGCCATTTATAATGGGAAGATTACAAAAGATATGGTATCAAACATAGTTAAATCATCGGCTAAGATTCTTTGAAATTACGATAAAAAGAAGAAGGTTTTTCGCTTTGGAAAGAAGTTTGTTGAATTAAAGAGTGAATATATTGGTTTGGTATTTAGTTTTCCAATCAAAGGAAAATACATTTGTGTCCAACCTAGAACTTCAACAAATTTCGTTGAGATGGAGTCCAAGTTTCTTCAAATGAGGTTTAGCAAGAAACAAAAGTTAAATAAGAAGACAATTCAAGAATGTATTGAAGAAATTATACACTTGGAAGGAGAAGAAGTGTACCAAGATATTTCGAGGTTGTTCATCCTATACATGGCGTTATGTTATATTTTCCAAATTCTTTGCAAAGTATTGGATGGTCTTTCATCAAATACTTGGAAAATTATGAAGAAATTAGAAATATCGCATGGGCCGTAGTTATCAAAGATCATCTGAAGAGGAGCATTGACAAACATTATGAACAACCTGAAAAGGTGTTCAGTTATGTGACGTGACACCCCGACTAATTAAATACCGGGTAACTACTCCTTTATTCAAATTAATACAAAATGTCAAGTTGGTTCAGTTCATAGCATCACTGTCGAAAATGATTTAACAATTACTAGCCACCTAATATTTAAAAAGTGAGTTGTCAATTTAAATTAAATCCGATTAACATACAACCAATAGAGAAAATGAAATACTAATACCACAACCACATTACAGTCGTAATAGAAAATAATGTAATAAACTGAGTCTCAAGGAATACTCCTCACAACAATCCGAATATTGAATTAAACCAAATACAAAACCTGAATCATTAATTAATTACATCCACAACTGAATTAAAACTGAATAAATAAACTGTCTCTAAAAGGAAAGGGGCGACATGCCCTACAGATGAATAAATCTGAAGTAGAGTCAATATAGATAATGGAGGCGTCTATTTTCGAGGTCCTGTAACTTCCACAGCAGCTACAACACGTCACCTGAATGGAACTCCTACGCTTGGTCTCCTTGTGGTTGGGCACATAAAAGGTTTTTACAAAAAAAAAAAATAGATTTGAAAGCAAACGGGTCAGAGCCCGATTGTGAAAATAGTTTAAAATACTGCAAGTGTTTAATATCATTAAATAGTGAATATAAAATACATGATAGTGCGTGCACTCACATGAGCTCCTCACCTCTCAACTAATCGTGCACACCTATCATACCCGAACCCATTCTAAATATTCTACTATCAAACTAGTCCAATTCAATATATGACTTTTACTATATTAATCATGGTTTAATTCCCCGACGCCTTACTATAAACTGAGAGTTTTACCTTCATTCCTCGAAATTTGTTTCATTAATTACTAAGTGTTTTCCTCTTTTTAACACTACAAAGATATTACATTAAGTCACACTTGTACTTATAATAACAATTCATTTCAATGATTTAGTATATCAATCTCATCATAATATACAATAATAGCACCTCTAGACTAAGCTGCGGTGCACGCATACTCTGTTATCCAATCCCGGTACATCACGTACATAAGGACCACGTATTTCGAATCTCTCTGGAATCGTTTTCAATAAACAACAATCACACATAATGGAGATGAACATAGTTCACATCACATGGGTCACGCATATACCTACGCTCCCATGATCAGCAGACTTATTAACTTCTCAATAAGACCTTCTCTAACCTATGTCCTCGAGGTACCAATCTAAATCCCCCCGTAGGCACACAAAGATTTGATGGCCCTGATCGAACGTCGACCTCCCGTGATAGCAAGTATGGTAGGTATGTTAACACAAATAACTACATATTCCAAGTATTCACACATTGTAGGTATCCCACAATATTAATAGAGGTATATTTCTCATCCCTATACCGTCATTTTATGTTACACGTTTACAAGTCCCCGATTTATATGCATTAAAGTTGTCAACTCTTCTCACGTCGTAATTTTGGTTACTTATTCTCTAACCCATAGGTGTCATCCGGTTTACTACTAAATTATAAGTTTTAATCCTCAACGTACTCCAATATCACAACTATACCAACTAGTCAACAAGGGAAGGTTAGCACTCAATTAAATAAGTCTAATGGATGTTCTAAATGAAATCAGGCCTAAAAAAGAAAATTAGGTCAACACGTTAGAAATCTCGTTCGAACGAGGTCGTTCGAACGAGTGTCGTTCGAACGAATGGCTTCGAATGAACTACCAACTCGTTAGAAGGGGTACTGTCATCTCGTTAGAAACTCATTCGAACGAGGTCGTTCGAACGACCTGGGCAGGTCTTCTAACGAGATGGCAGTAAACGCCCAGAAATTTCCCAACTCGTTTTTCTTCATTTTTCTCTGCTCTAAATCCATCCTGAGATCATCCAAATTAAGTTTTAATGTTTGTAAACTATTTTAAGTCACCCTAGATTACTCCTTAACATATTTTTGGGGCCAAATCTTATAAATCATCATGCCAAAATAAAAAATTCCCAATTCTTGTCCCAAACCCTATGAACAGAACCCAAAATTTTATTGTATCTAAATACACATAATAAATCCGTTTTTAATTCATCAAAGTTAGGTTTTGGGATATAAATTTCATCCATAAACATTCTACATGCAATCCATATACAAAATCATGAGTTTCACAACAATCCGATAAGGTTTTTCATCAAACTTTCAAGGGCTATACGGTTTCTACACTAAGCATGGAGGAAATATTCAATGCAATTAATAATATCAAATCACTTTCCTTAGATTCATTCTTCATATTGTTGTCGATGTCTCAAGGTTGACTCTCTCCTCTTTCCGGTCACAAATCCTTTCCAATTTCTCGTGATGGGGAGATGGTTTGGTATAGGTCCTCTAGCCTCTTTTCTAACTTCTTTCAAAACTACCGTAGCCCACTCTCTCACTTTTAGCTGATCATGGCCTTAGTTGCTTTCCAAATAATATATAATTAACTTCTAAAATTCGTGGGTTTTAATCCCTTAATTTTTAAAATTACCAAAATACACTTCTAGGTTGTCGGTTTGGCCTAAAAATGCCCCGAAACACAAACTAAACTCCCGGCTAGTGTTTTCCCCTTCTGGACACGTTGGCGCACTCAAAATGACCATTCGGTTGATAAAAATATAATTCACTTTTTAATTTAAATAATTTCATTCCTGACGTGACTGACACGCGCGTCCCAACTAAATTTCCCAAATTGTCGTATTTTGGCCTCGTGACAATTTAAATATTCTCAATACTCATATATTACCACATATACTCAGGACTTTTCAATTTTAACATCATAATCAAATACTAACTCACATCTCGCTAGTATTTATATTCGGATTAATTCCCAATTAATTCTCATTTAATTCAATTAATCCCTTAAATAAAAATCAATAAAATTACTGGGTATTACATGTGATAGGATTGTTGGTAAGTATTTTCAAAATTTTAAGTTACTACTTCCTATATAAGATATATTTAAATACTAATATATATTTTATACAACATTTTCCAATACTTTTTTTGTGAGCATTGCAATGTGGTAAGTAAGATTGAAGGTCGAGAAAATGAATTCCACCTAGGTGAAATTATACTAGTGCCAAATTTTAACTTTCATTAAACATACAATGACATGAGGAACAATATATAAATCAAATAAACATAAAAGTCTGAATATATCAACTAAGGTAAAAAAAAAATTGTCGAACAAACCATCGGCCAAAAACCAACAAATATCTAAATCCCGACTAAAGAAAGAATGGTGGGACAACATGTCCACACTAAAACTGAAATCCTACACTAGATCAGAAATGATAAAAGAAGCGTCTAATGAATGTCCTGCAATATCCAATGTGCTGCAGATCCAAAATCCCTGGAATGAATTCACGCTTGGCATCCCTGTGGCTGGACACCTAAAAGGTTTTTTAAAATATTTTACACATTTAAGAGTTAGTACTCAAAACATTTTGAAAATATTTAGCATGTAAATTTATTGCAGTAAAGATAAGTTATTGATTACACATGTTAGGCTTACGCACACTCACTTGAGTTTCCTCACCTCTCATCTATAGTGCACGCCTAACATTCCATACTTAGTCTAGTTACCTACAACTAACCAATCTATTTAGACTATAGTACTCATCTGAACTCATCTACACGCCTAAGTTCCAATACCGCCGATACAGTACTAAGTTTCTTTAACACTTCTCATTCTATTAATAAATTTCCAAGTAACATTTCACATATGTTAGTTTCTGATTTGAAAGTTAAGTCTGACCACTTAATGTTATTCATTAGGTGTTCACTATCTAATATTATGTTTTTCCAATTAAGCTTTCTCCGTTTAGATTATTGTTTTAGATGTATTACCGCCATCTAATTATCTACTACCCGATCCTAGTAGATGATTCATATAGTATATATTTCACACATAATATAGACTATAAGGATAATTGGCCCGGTCTAATCATCGAATCCAATTATCCCAAATTCTTTATCTTTTAGATGTATGCACATCATATCATCATCTACCATTCTACCGAAGTAGATTATTTATATAGTATATATTTCGAACACAATATATACTATAAGGAGTATTAGCCCCATCTAATCATCTACTCCAATTCTCCTATCATTTACATTGGCCTGGTCTAATCCTCGACTCCAAATATAAATGAAATAGTAAGATATTGGCCCGGTCTAATCCTCGACTCTAATACCATATAGGCACTATAGGTATCCACCTAACCTAACTACAAAATTCATAGGGATGCACATGACCTAAAGATTTACATTAGTACATAGTATATTTCTATCCAATACTCACTGTACCTTGTATTTTTTATTTCTCTCTTTATCATATTTTCTCGAGTATTCACCAACCTCTAAGAAACCTAGTTAACCCCTTTTTAATTTCAGTAGTTAAGCCTAACTCACTCTACTAGTATGTATCATGGATTAGTGTTTACTCTCCCTCCATAACTCATGCCACATATTTCTCGATACATATTCGAGTCAAGTTTTACTCGTCGGTCCATACTTTAAGTCTCACTCTAAAGTAATCTATCGGACTTAACAATAAACCTACTGGTCTTTCCTAAGTCCCTAACTGGGTATAATATCATCCCTAAGTTTCCCCCGATCGTTAGGAATCGAATAACCATTAACGTACAAAAGAGCCTCAAATCAGCTTTAGTCGATCGATCGAAGGCTTTGGTCGATCGATTGATCAACCAGATATCATCCATGTCCAGTTACGATTTTCACCAAGTTCGATCTTTCAAAACCTCATTAAACCTTATGAAAATATCTACCAACATGACCAAACATCCACTACATGTATAGAGACTATTTCCAATGTAAATACATCATCAAATCATTAAGAAATTCATTCAAGAACCACCGAAATATAAATATCATCCAAAACCCTAGATATGCATGTTCTTCATAAATTATCCTTATTAATCTAGATTAGATTTCCTAAAAATGATCATGAAAGCACTGATTTATATTCCTCTACAGTTGTTCATACAACTTATATGCGACTTCATACCCAACATGTATTTAAATCATTCATTTTCACCAAGAATATTCATATGAGCAACTATTCATAAAAATCATACGCATGAGTATTATAACATCAATTTAATTTTGTAATAAACCACTTGCCTTATACATAGGTGATCTGATTTCGTGATGAAGATGATGATTTGATGTGCTTCCTTTCAAATCTTCACTCCCTAGGTGCCTGGGATTTAAGAACACCTTCTAATCCTTCGCAAACCCTCCTTTAGCTCTTGGGAATGATCTCTATTTACCCTCTAATGACTTTTCTAAGCCTTTTGAGTTATTAACTCTAATTCCCAATTCTAATTATCAGATATAGGACTTTAATTTTTGTAATCCCTTTAACGTCTATTTTTAGAATGACCAAATTACCCCCGTAAGGTGCCAGTTTGGCCCAAAATTGACTCGTGACTCAAGTGACATCCCTGGGTATACCATTTTAACTAATTCGCCCCTTCCGGGCTCATCTGTGACCTCTAAATTATCATTCGAGTCACTTAAAATATTCTTCTCATTTTTTCACCTCAACATAGTCTAACATGCGACTCTCGATGAGATAACATAAAATACGCCCATATCACTCGATATGACGTATATTTACTATTCACTCTTAGTAAAATTAAATCACATATTAATCAGTCTCTATCTTTCGATTAATATAGAAATATCATGATTATTATTCGACCACTCCATAATCATAATTATAAATTTGTCTTATTAAATTACTACGCTCACGTAATTTAAATAATAAATCACATTAAATTACTCTACTGTCGTAATTTACATATAACGTATTTTATATTTAATTATCCAATTAATTAATTCATAAATATGCAGAAATAAGGGGTATTACATACTTCCCCCCCTTTTAAAGGAATTTTGTCCTCAAAATTAGGATATACCTATGATGAATAACTCTGGATATTGCTCTCGCATATCCTCATCCGGCTCCCAAGTCGACTCGTCAACATTATGATGTCCCCACTGTACACGCACTAATGGTACCACTTTGGATCGACGCTTAGGCTAGCTATGGTCCATAGTAACCACGGGTCTCTCCTCATACGAGACATCTGGCGAAAAATTGATCTCCATAAGTGGGACGTTCCAGAAAGCGCCCTCTCCCTTCTCTTTAAGGGTGGTAAACAGACGGATACAGATCGGATACCATGTTTTCCGTATCCGTATCCGCTATCTGAATGTACTATTCATATCCTTATCCGTATCTGCCCGGATAATTAAAATAACTATCCATATCCGTATCCGCTCGAATACCTCGGATTCGGATAATATCCGTATCCATTTACATTATTTAGCCATCGCAAAAAATAACAATTAAAATATCCAATTCAATGAAATCCAATCCAATCCAAATAAATATTTAACAAAATTACTACCTCCTAATATCAACAATTATGGATTCCATAATAATATTATCATTCCATAATGATAATATGGCTTAAAGTCATCCATACTTTACAACCATATAAGTTCAAAGTCATCTAAAAAAAAATAACAGTCGCATTCCATGACAGTAGAAATAAATATGCACCTTTTAGATTGATCAAATTTATTGAGAATGATAACCTCATGGACCTTTTGTCTTCAAAACATACTGATATTTTTATTTTAATAAGTGTACATTTTTATTTTGTATATAATATACATGTTGTTAACTTCAGTTCTCATTACAATCAGAGCCATCTCTTTACTTTTCAATTTCTCCCTTACATTCTATTATGTTTCTCTCTTATATTCTTTTATGTTGCTCTCTTATATTCTTTTATGTTTCTCTTACATTTATTTATAATTAAGAAAACTAACGAACAACTACATGAGAGTTTCTTTTCTCTTGTTTTGTACGACAGAGAAATGAAACGAAGTTAGTTTTTTTTAGTGAAGTATATGTTATTTAGTCAGTGTATGTTGTGTGTGATAGGGTTTATTGTAAATTTAGTGTAACTCTATGATAATATACCTAATAAAATAATAATACATGACATTTTATAATATACCCAATAAAATAATAACTTTAGGGTGTTTTTGTTTGGAGTGGAGTATGTGTTTATTTTGTTTTGGGGAATAAACGATTAAGGTTTTTTTTAATATTTATTTACTAGTAATACTAATACTAATATTATTAGCAATATTTTAAACATATGTTTGACGGATACGGTTATCCGGTAAAATGGATATCTGATAAAATGGATACTCAGCATCGGATACGGATTATCCATGTCGGATACTAGTACTATCCATATTCGTATCCGTTTTCTCGGATATTTTTATAGAGTATCCATATTCGTATCCATTTCCATATTTTCGGATAAATATCCACAAATTCGGATTCCGATATCAGACGGATGTGGATTTTCGAATATCCGTTTACAGCCTTACTTCTCTTGTATTTTTTTTTATTACACCACATAGAACACGTCGTGTATCAGCTGAAGATACTTTGGAAATCCCAACCATTATGCTATCGGTCCCACCCTCTCAATAATAGGTAACGGTCCCATGTATCTCGATGCTAACTTTCCCTTCTTGTCGAATCTCATAACCCCCTACATAGGAGACACCTGAACCAACACCTGGTCGCCCACCTCTAGCTCTACGTGTCTCCTACTGGCGTCAGTATAACTCTTCTGCCTATCCTGAGCTATTAAAATACGTCTTCCAATTAACTCTATCTTGGAAGAAGTCTCTTATATCATCTCCGACCCCAATAGCTTATTGTCCCCCACCTCTAACTCGCAAGCAGGTGAACGATAAGGCCTCCCATACAGTGCCTCGAATAGAGCCATACTGATAGTGAATTGGTAAGAGTTGTTATACGCAAACTCTACCAATGGAAGATATCTCTCCCATCCTCCCCTAAAGTCTAGGATACACATCCTCAACATATCCTCGAGCATCTGATTTACCCTCTTAGTCTGCCCGTCTGTTTGCGGATGATATGCAGTACTCAATCGCAAATCTGTGCCCATGGCCTCCTGAAATCTTTGCCAGAAATGTGAAAAAAATATTTTATCTCTGTCACACAAGATATTAATAGGAACCCCGTGCAACTTAACGATCTCTGAAATGAATAGCTGCGCGTACTTCATCGTATCAAAGTTAGTACAAACCTATAAGAAATGGGTTACCTTGGTCAGCGGATCCACTATAACCCAAATTGAATCGTGACCCCTCTGTGATGTCAGTAGTCCAGTAATAAAGTCCATCGAAATGCTCTCCCATTTCTCGATACACATCCCATTCGATTTATCCACGACAGTCCATACTCTAAGTCTCATTCTAAAGTACTCTATCATACTTAAGAATATACCTACTGGTCTTTCCTAAGTCCTTAACTAGGTATAATATCATCCCTAAGTTTGCCCCAATCACTAGGAATTGAAAAACCATTAATGTACAAAAGAGCCTCAAATCATCTTTATTCGATCGATCGAAGGTTTTGGTCAATTGATCGATTAGTCTACCAATCGACATTCATGGGTCGAACGATCGATCGACCAGATATCATCCATGTCCAGTTACGGTTTTCACCAAGTTCGATCTTTCAAAACCTCATTAAACCTTATGAAAATCTCTACCAACATGACCAAACATCCACTACATGTATAAAGACTATTTCGAACGTAAATACATCATCAAGTTTTTACAAAAATCATTCAAGAACCACCCAAATATAAATATCATCAAACACCCTAGATATGCATGTTCTTTATAAATTATCCTCATTAATCCAGATTATATTTTGCAAAAATGATCATGAAAACACTGATTTATATTCCTCTACAGTTGTTCATACAACCTGCATGCGATTTCCTACCCAACGTGTATTTAAACAATTCATTTTCACCAAGAATATTCATATGAGCAACTATTCATAAAAATCCTATGCATGGGTATTATAACATCAATTTAATTTTGCAATAAACCACTTGCCTTATACAGAAGTGATCTAATTTTGTGATGAAGATGATGATTTGATGTGATTCCCTTAAAATCTTCACTCCCTAGGTGCTTGGTGTAATACCCCATATTTTTATGGCTTTTAAATATAGGGATTTATTAAATTTAATTGAGATAAATTAATTTAATATTAATCCAAAAATTTGTTTTAAATATTTACTAGCGTGACGAGAGTTAGTAGTTATTGGAAAATTATTGATTTGTTAAATATTACTTATTCAGTAGAGTAATATGTAGAATTGAATTTATTAAAATTGTCACGAGGGAATAATATGACAATTATGGAAATTAAGTCAGGACGCGCATGTGTCGTGTCGGGAATAAATTATAAATCGCCGTATTGTCATTTCGAGTGCGCCAATATTTTTGAAAGGGTTGAAATAGTTAGAGAACTCTACTCGGGTATTTTATTTGGAGTTCCGGTCATTTTTAACCCAAAACGACACCCCAGATGGGTATTTTGGTCTTTAGGGATTTTTGGGTAATTAAATGGACGAAAATTGGGTTTAAGTAAAAGCATTTAGGGTTAGTGGCCTATCAGTTTCAACCTACGTGAGAAAGAGAGGAAAAGAGAGAGAGAACCAAGGGAGAAGAAGAAGACTCCATTAGATCCCTAAGCCAAGAACTCAAACATTCACATAAAAAAAGTACACTAGCGCGTAGATCGTGTCAAGAGGATCGTTCCCATACCAATTTCAACCCACGAATCAGAAGATAATTTTAAGGCAAGTGATTATCTTGCTCCTTCTCTTAGCGTTTATTATTCTTGTTAACATATGTTGAGGTTTTGGAACTGTTAATACCAAATGTGGTGTACCTATGATGAGATTGTGTATAAATCTTAGAAATTTTATGGGGGTTTGCATGTAGAGTATTTTCCCCTTATTAAGAATGTGAAATTTGGTGAATTAGATGTTAAAATCATGAAATAAAAATAGGGTTTGTATAGATTAATAATTCTGGGTTTATGTTAATATGACTCATGGAAAAAAATTAGTAATTTTTTGATTTTAGTTGAGGATTAGAAGGATTTGACCCCTAAATTATGCTAAGAAGTGTTCTAGGGTGACTTAGAGTAGTTTGGAAACCTTGTACTTGGGTTAAAATGGGTTTAGGTTGAGATTGTAGAGGACAAAATCTAGAAAAATGAACTTTGAAGATGAACTGGGCAACTGCAGAAATTTCATTAGACGTCCAGCGTAGGTTGTTCGAACGACCTTGTTCGAATGAGACTTCTAATGAGATTCCAGTGGCCCTTCTAACGAGTTTGGTAGTTCGTTTGAAATGGGGGGAACATCGTTCGAATGACCCTCATTCGAATGACCTCATTCGAACGTGATTTCCCGGGTCTTCAAACGAGATTCTAGAATGACTCTTAAGGCCCGATTTTTTTGTTTCAAACTTCCCGTAGGCTTATTTGAATGAGTGTTAGAACTGTATGAATGCTGAGTGACTTAAAATTTATAATTATTAGTGAGCGAAGAATATGTCGACCCACCGAATGTATGAAAATTCATAGAATTAGAGAGATACGAAAATACAAGGGAGAATACATCCGAATAAGGTTAGGGATATAATAGGGGATATATTATATGTATTGCTAATACTAGGTTGTGGGAAAGCCAATGAATTTATATAAGTTGTGCGTATGCTTATTGCTCAAAATATTATGTGTATGGCATACCTAACTACTGACTATCGAATGGAGGTTAACGCTTTGTGGACGACCAGATCTTGTGTGCCTTCGGGGGATTTAGAGTCGTACCACTAGAGCATGGAACCTAGGTTACGGTTTATCCGGGATAATGATAGTGATGGCGGTCGTATGGGTGCGTAGTTATGTGCGTAGCCCATCGGCTTGGGACTATGTTCGCCTCCAATAGGTGTTTGTGTTTTTATTGGTTCGTGAGAGATTGATCCTGTTGTCCTCTATGCATGAGCGTTAAAATGGGACTAGATAGTCGAGTATGCGTAGGACTAAAGGTTTCTCAACCAGGGGTGCAATATTTCTATATTTCTATATAAATTTATATGTATTTATAAAGAGAATATTGTGTGTATACCGAAATCCTGTTTGGTCTCCTATGTTGATGACTCTATTTTTAAATGTGTACATATGGTATTATCAGCTGGGAATTTAGAAGAATATGATAATAAACTAAAGTAAATTCTAAACCTATATCGAAATATTAAGTACGTCGGCTTTGAGTTATTTAGGGAGTTTTTCCCGCATAATAGCATGTACTTAGTATCCAGTCAGGGTATCATGTCTAGTATGGGTAGTTAGACTCGTTAGGCATGCACACTATATAGAGGGGTAAGTATCTCAAGTGAGTACAATAAGTTAACTTGAATAAAAATTGTGGTAATTGAATCAATTTTAGTACTTGCTATTTTATACTGTTTTGAACTCGAGCTCTGACCCGTTTCTCTGTATATCTTTCTATTGTTCCATTATTTTTAGGTGCCTAGCAACAGGGACACTAGCCTTAGTAGACTCTATTCAGTTCCCGTGTTGTAGCTGCTATGGAAGTTGTAAGATAACTGCTAGTAGACGACTCAGCCTACTCTTCCTTTTTCAGTTATCTATTCTATTAGACATGTCATCCTTTCTTCTATTTACATTCAGAGATTTAGTTGTTTTAAATTCTCTCTTAGATTTTATTTCCTTTTATTGGATTTATTGTTTGGGATTGTATCTGGATAAGTTTTACTCTAGTCATTTATTTTACTTCAGTTAGACTTTTTTTATATTACTATGATACATGGCATTTGTTGGTATTCTTTTTTATATTGGGTAGTAACAAGATAAAATTTGGACATCACCCTATTTAAATACTAGGTGGTTAGCTTTTATTAAATTAAAATTTGAGTTTTCGACAGTGATGCATTATCTGAAACAACTTGATATTCTAAAATTAATTAATTAAGGACTGATCACCTGGTAATTAATTAGGCGGGTTGTCATAGGTGGTATCAGAGCATCAGGTTCTAGTGTCCTTTAGGATATGTGCATCTTATTATGCTTCCAGCGTAGCTTTCTTTGATATAGAGACCTATATTTAGGATTGTTGATTTCTTTGGTGAGATTTCGTTCTCCTGCTATCATGTATATATCAGTGAATCTTATTTACCTTCGGGCGTGTTCAAACAATAACGTATGGAACATGAGGTCCATTGGGCGAGTAGCGGGAGGCAGGGCTTAGTGCGATTGTGAAGTATATTCAAGGATGATGATCATAGTCTAGGTCACCCCTATTATGGCACGAGAGGCCAGAACTGTAAAGACGGCTAGGACATAGCCTACGATTTCCAAGTACTGTTGTAGTCTAAAAGTGATGTCAAAATCAGACTCACCCAATATAGTACGCTTGTGAGAGGGTCAAATGGAAAGTTGAGGAGAGGCATCAGTAGAAGTTCTAGAAATACGAGAATTGTGTGTGTCACCCAACGAAGGTAGTACATTCAAAGGCTTGGGCATATGGCGGAGTGTGGTTAACTAGAAGTGAAAATTTGGGGTAAAATTTTTCTTGACTCATCGGAGCAAAGTTATAATGGTGGAAGTCAACCAACACATTCAATAGTGAAATGATGCGTCAATGGAAGGAACTTAGGTACAGTTTAACCGCACGTTCCTTTATCAGGTGTTCATAATAATATGTTCATATTGTTCTGAACCTATCACGGAAGGGTCAGGCAGGGGTCAATTGGTAAAGGAATAGAAACTTTTAGCAACTCTTGTATCAGCGAAAGTGGATACCAACGGTAGAGAAGATTTCAAGTGCGAGATTAACTCGTGGGGAAAGTTGACAACACTTAAGGAGAATTATGTTGGACAGTCGATCCATATGGTGACAATATCACGCATTGTCCGTAGAGATGTTAAAACTCTTATGTGAAGGGAGCTAAAGAAATCGAAAGATTTAGTTGGAGAATGACACTAGATGAAACACAGTTAGCAACGCACACCAAGGGGGATACCCATTAGGGAACTCATTGAAATAATTCAAATAGCTAAATTCTTACCAAGAGATGGTGAATTCATTAGGTGTTATTGAAGCCAGTAACACTTTCGTTAGGGAAAATAAAGCTAAGGTAACGATGGGGGTAGCTATCAGGATCGATACTATTTAGGTCCGAGAGAAGGACAACCCTAATAGGGACAGTATGACAGAAGATAAGTGGGTTATGTGTTTAGGTATTTTGTGGAGAGTAATAATCACACGAGTTAAAATTTTTCGAATCGAGAAAAAGGAAAAGGGTATGGTGCTTGAAAGGGAAATGGTTAATGTAATTTTTGATTTAGTTCAGACAGATGCATTATGTTCGAAAGACCATTATGTAGCCAAGGCGATTAACAAAGTAGAAGTAAGAGTTTTATCCTCGAATGATGAGGAGTGTTTTATGTGATACGAGCTAGTCATTATGTTTTTGTTTATTACTAGATTCGCATGTGAGAAGGATTTAATGCGTATAACTATAAACGTTATTATTATGTGAATATTTTTCACTAGTGTAGTGCGATTATCTTTAGTTCTATCCGCGGAGGATGAATGGGTATATTAATAGTGTTATATAATTTATTGAGGTTACTCATTTTAGTGAAGTGATATACGAGTATGATATTGGCTTGGTTACAACTTTATAGTAATGGTTAGTACGATAGTAGGCAGTTATTACAAGGCTATTGGAGTGGTTGTCTTAGTGCAGCATGTTTTGTTCTGGCGAGGCCTCACCAGCGAGAGGGTCGGACTTTCACTTCTATTCTAGGGAATTTGGAGGGGATAGTGGGCTTGAGATATTCGATCCCGGTGTGTGTAGGGACTTCCTTGTTATGATTCAGTATATATTGGGTTTACTGTTGAGCGAAAAGATTTAACTCATTATTATGTTTAGCACTCAGGACTTGGTGATAGGAAGAGCGCATTGTTCTATGTTACACCCCGCCTAATTAAATAACGAGCGATCACTCCTTTATTAAATTAAATCAAGGTAAACAGTTGGTTCATTCTCAGCATCACTGTCGATAAAAAAATAAATTTTCCAATTTAACACCCTAAATAATTAAGCTAAGTGTCAAAACCATTTTCATACATAATTTTCCAAATTTTTATTTAAAGAAAAATATTTATTTATTTAAAAACAACATTTCTACAATTAAGAATCACACCACAATAAACCTGTAACACAAACCAATTAATTTAAAACATTCGTAAATCGAATGTCAACATGCAAAATATAAAGTCATACATCCAATCCGAATAACTCCCATAGTAACAATACTGAAAATAACTGCAATACAAATGTCCCAATAACAAAGAAATAATGGAAAAGGCTACACATGCCCAACTACATGAAAGTACTAAGAGTGGATCCGAATGAACGAAGTCGTCTAATCAAGAGACCTGCAACTCCCACATAAGCTGCACCGCATTCCTTCCAAGAGATTCTAATCAAGACGTCCCTGTGGCTGGGCACCTGTAATACATACATATATATACAAGAGAGAGAGAGAGAAAGAAACGGGTCAGAGCCCGAAAGTGTGTTTGATTTAGAATACGTTTAGCAAGTATTTAAATTGATACAGGCCAATGCAACAACATATTAGTGCGACACCCTCTTGATAAAATTCTCACCTCTCTTCTAATGTACACTCCTATCGCACTAACCCTCCTAATGGTTTATCTCATCATATAACACGCTATCTTTCCCCAATGATTAAACTTATCTTAGGTTCTTAGTAGGATTCAAAATTTAACGATGCAATTGTTTGAAAATAATATTTCAATTAATCACCAAAGTTCTCATCTTAACTTTATTAGTCAATAAAGTTTTCCAGTGTCATATTATACTTTCTCAAAACAAGTATTTACAATTTGAGTCATCAACCATATCCTACATATCAATTCCCAGTAGGTAGTTCCAAATTTCAGAATTCCATATTTATATTAACTACTCGTATAATATATATAACATAACAGCACCCCAAATAAAATTATGGTGCGTGCACACTCTACTATCCAAAGCCCCATATCACTCATATTAAGGGGAATACATTCGGAATCACTCTCGAATTGTATTAACATAAATACACAAACAATATTGAGGCGAAGAATAGATTCCAAGTCTCTAAGAGGATGGCACATGCCTGCGTCTCTTAGGACCGTCTGAACTATCACATCGATAGCCTGTACCAAGGATATCTATCTTCTAGGGTACAAGTCAATATCCCCCATAAAGGTCCCATCGAGATAAGACTTGTCCCAACGCGGTAACCTCAGGGATAGCAAGTAGCGTGGGCATGATTTTCACATGTAAATAATATATGCACACACAATCATATAAATATACCACTTTTAACATATTAATGTAGGTTCTTCTCGTCACCCATAATTATAACATTTATCCTTAATTTCACATGATTAGGATTACGTATAAGGTTTCATCTCTAACCTTAACTCGAAGGGTTTTCTCACTTAATACGTGACATTCGTGGACTCTATCCTTCCAAGTAGGAAATTCAGTAGGTATATCTCCATTTACTATCGTCGCTGTTGATGTAAAAAATTATATCGCTCTAATTATTAAATCACAGATAAATAAAAATGAGATAAAGATTTTTAAAGTGGTTCAGCCTTGTAAGAATGGCCTACGTCCACTGTTATGTTATTGCTGAGTGTTTTGGGAATTCTTGATTACAAGTTCTCTCAAGAAATTCCGGTCCTTTGAATGAGGGTAATACAATGTATTTATAGCCTTGAGGCTATAATCTGAAAGGGTGATACATTAAATGATATACATATGAAAGGGTAACTCATTTAATGCTCTTCAAGCGTGTGCGTCAAGATGATAAGCAGTCAATGAATAGTTGAAATGTTGATTATCTAGCAATTAATGCTGTGATCGAGATGCAGCTCGGACCGCTAAGTTTCTCGGATCGCCTGAGCTTCCTGGAATTTAAGAGTTCCTCGGAGAGGCCTGTTCCTCGGAGAGTATGAGTTCCTCGAAGGGGTCGGTTCCTCGGGGTGTATGCGTTCCTCGGAGAGGTCTGTTCCTCGGAAGTGTATGATCACCTCGGAAGTGCTTATTGTTGCCGCGTAGACAACCACGTGTCTTCGTATGATTGGGCCACTTCAGTAGATTAAATTTGGTATCAACAGTCGCTATTCGCCGCAATCTCTCACTTGAAATATGTAGTTTCATCATTCATTATATAATTATCCCAAAAGCAAACTTCTCGTCTTATAATAAAGTCCCCAACACTTATTCATGTGCCCTACTGGTCTTTCCTAACTCCCAAAATATTTTATTAAGAATCCCTAAGAATTATTTCACGATAAATTTAGTTTAACTAATTAAACAAGGGAAATAGGAGTCTTCCAGGAGGGGTCGATCGATCGAGGTCTGGGACTCGATCGATCGAACATTCGATCGATCGAAGCTCTAGGCTCGATCGATCGATCAAGCAGGTCTGCGAAAATTCTGCAGAAATGCAGTTACGGGTTCTACCAAATTTCTTCATCCAAAACCATGTTTTTCCATTCCAATCGTCCCACAAATCCTTTTACTATGATTATAACAATATACCAGATGTTTTCAACGTAAAGCATGTGTATATCTAACGTTAAACATGGATAATTATCCCAAAATTCATCTAATCATCAAGAACCCTAGAGTTTTTCTTAATCAAGGTTCTAATATGTTTTTACCATAATTTCCTTCTAATATATCATCAAAATTTCGTGGGTTATATTCCTCTACACGACAAGGATTCCAGAATTTCATTATAATCAATACCACATGCATTTTCCTAACACAAATTGGGTTTTCTTCCATAGTTTTCATCTCTAATCAATCCTAAACTAATATGAAGATTGCACTAACGAAAATACGCAAGTTAAATACTTGCCTGGGATTTTCAGAAGTCCGGTTTGCAGATGAATCCGGTGTGGTTGCGTTCCCCTTCTCGTGATCTACGCGTTGGTGGTGCAAACCGGTGACTTTTTGGCCTTGAATTGCCTTGGAGTTCTCTCCTCTCTTTTCCAATGGCCGTCACTTGTTTTCTGAATATTCTAACCCTAAAAGACTAACCTAAATGGCTGATATAGGTTGCTAAATTTCGTGGGTTTAATTACCCAAAAAGGTGAAGTGACTAAATTGCCCTCCCGGGGTACCAATTAGGCCTAAAAACGCCCCGAGACCCAAACTAAACCCCCGGGTACACTTTTCTGACTATCTCGACCCTTTCGGACGTGTTGGCGCACTCAAAATGACCATACGAACAACTTATAAAATATTCACTTCTTATTTAACAAAATTAGTCCTGACGTGACACAGGCACGTCCCGACTTAAATTTCCGAAATAGTCATTTAATTCACTCATGACATTCAATATAATCAATATAATATATTACTTTGCTCATTAGTAATATTCAACCAATTTACCATAATTACTAACTCTCGTCACGTTAATAATTAAAACATAATTAAATTTCCGGATTTTTATTAAATAAATCATTCACGTTAAATTTAATAAATCCCCAAATTAATATAGCATAAAAATACGGGGTATTACATTATATCTATCCTTTAGAGATGTGAGAGTTAAGAGTTGTACCCATATGTTTGTGGATAGGATTTCGAGAACCCCGATTGTATGTATTCGAGGTTTATGGAATAGGATTACAACCAATACTAAACGATTGTACAATTGGCGAAATGTTCTTTGTTAAGTGTAATATTGGAGATGTAACTTTTCTGTCAAGAGACGGAATAAAGGGGTACATGTTATGGACGGAGGGCCTAACGGATTTTGATAGCCGACAATGCTAGGTAGTAGTGTATCATGGGGGTTCCTTGTTTGGATTTCGCTTTGCGAGACATCCCACGCATGAAACTTAATGTAAGGTTGGAAGTAGGAATATGTTTGGTCATTAGTCTATGAGTTTGGTACCTAGATCATAATAGGAGTAGGTAATTATATGTGTAAGTTTGAAGTTGAATTATGATTTAAGACCAGTGGAGCCGATTGTGCGGTAAAAAGGCATTGAAAGTTTGTTTTATCACCATGAGTTAAGGGGTGGAACGATGATAAGGAGGATTTAAAATTTTGATTTCTAGGGTGATTGAGAGTACCCAAGTGTTGTAATCACATTGTGAGCACAAGAAAAATAAATAATTTGGTGTTATATGTGAAGCATATGTGATACTTACGCTAATATGTACGGCTTAGAGGGTGTGTGGGCATCCTAGTTAGCTGGTGTTAAAATCGTCCGAGTTAAAGGGACGTGGGAATAGACGTGTGGAATATATGTTTGTGTGATTAACATAATGAAGTGGAAGTGGAAGAGTGGATTGAGCATCGTGTGAAAGATGATAAATCCATATATTTGTGTGCGATCAGAGTAGCACACCGAATCTGGTTGGAAGGCCGTGGGAAGCCATTTACAAGGGGTATTCCTTGAGAAGGGTATAATTTAACTATATGGAGGACTGTAACATCCCGTATTTTTGACGATTTAAATAATTATGTGATTAATTACTTTTCGTAGAAATAATTATGTGATTAATTATTGTTGTTGGATTAATTAAATTAAAAATGCGAGAAATTAATTTTTATTAATCCGGATTGAAATAATTATTAAGTAGCGTGAAAAGGGTTAATACTTATTATGGAGAATTATTGAATATTACTGTGTGATATGTAATATGTAAGTATGAAATTTGATAAATTGTCGAAAGTGAGAAATACGACAGTTTGGTAATTTAAGTCTGACACGCGTGTGAGTTGTGTTGGGACTAATTGAATAGAATAAAAAGATAATTTTTTTTATTAACTTGTATGGTCATTTTTAGTTCTCCGTTGAGTTCGGAAGGGCCGAGATAGTCAAAATAGTATACCTGGGTGTTTAGTTTGGGTCCCGGGGAGATTTTAGGCCTAACCGGCGTCCCGAGAGGGCATTATGGTAAATTGTATTTTTGAGTTTAATTAATGGAAAAAAATTGGGAGTTGTTTTATCAGAAAAGAAAAGTCTTTTAGGGTTGGTAGACACAGTAAGGAAAGAACGGACATAGAGGGTGTGAGGGAGAACCAAACTCCAAGAGAAAAGGGCCAAGATAACACCACCTAGCACAACCGAGACCACCAACGGGTAGATCGAGAAGAGAGGAACACTTATGTACCAACATCACCAATGGATCAGACCATCATATTCGAGGCAACTGTTTATTACTTGCTTTCTTTTAGCAATAATCATGCTCATGTTAGTGTAGGTAAAATTAATCATGATTTACATATGAATTGGGTGAAAATTGGAGATTTAAATTATGATTAAGGATTGGTTTAATTAGTGGTTAAAATTCCTTCATGTATTTAGATGATTAATCACGGAATTTGATTATATATTAATGAATGAATCTGGGTTGATTAGCTTCTGTAATCGAAAATTTGGAAACTAGGGTCATATGAATTGATTTGGGGATTTTATATAATTATGATGATTTATGACGAATTAATAATCCTAGTAGGTTAGGAATGATTTGTAACCTGTTAGGGTTGATGGGTATTGATTATGAGGCATTGGGTGTTGAATATTAGAGGTTTATAGGTTCATAAATGGTGGAAAAATGCAGAATTTTGGGAAAGAAGACGGACAGTGACATCTCACGCGATCTCGCGCGAAGTCGTTCGAGCGGGATGGCATCTCGCGCGAAGTCGCTCGAACCACACGTGGAAGTCGTTCAAACGACAACCCTTCTGGTTCGAGCGACAGAGGGAATTTTTGGGGATTTTCTCAAAGACCAGTTTTGAGTGTGCCGGTTTATTGGAGTGAGAGAAATTTCCAAATGCCAAATTCAAATAGGACAGAATTTTGGGAAAAGTATGGGAGAATTAATACTTTAATTATTTCGGTATAGAGAGAATATACCTTGGAGATTATGAGAGTGATAGTAATGTAAATATTTATACTATACGTAGTGATGAGGTTAAAATACGTATGAGGAGTATGTATATAGGTTGGAGAAATACCTATAAATTATAATAGGATGAGTGTATGCCTATTATGTGATATTATTGTTAAGAGCACTAATGGGTGATAACCCGGGGGTGCAAGAACCTTACAATTAAGCGCATTAATGAGTGATAAATCATGGGTAGAGAAACTCTATTGTTAAGTGTACTAATGGGTGATAACCCGGGGGTACAAGGATGACTATTGTTAAGCGCACTAATGGGTGATAACCCGGGGGTGCTGGATTATTATTGATAGGCGCATTAATGGGTGCTAACCCGGGGATGCAAGATTATATTGTTAGGCTCACTAATGGGTGATAACCCGGGGGTGCTGAATTGTTAATGATAGGTGCATTAATGGGTGTTAACCCGGAGATGCAGGATGTTTTGGATAGTTGCACTAATGGGTCTTAGCCCGGGGGTGTAGGATTAGTATATATATATATATATATATATGTATAGGGATGATGTGACTATATATATATATATATATGAACTTATGAATATTGCTACTGTGTGAAATTAGTAGACTTAGTAATAATAATAATCATTACATTGCATCAAGTGGTATTAACCTAAGGGTGCGGGATTAGTGTATATATATAGGGATGATGGGACTATATGTATGCATGAGTGTACTTGGTTAACTTTCTAGTTTGTGAAACTAGTTGATAAAAATGGAAATGAGAAATAAAATAATCTTAGTGGAGAAAATATTAACCATTCAAATGGTGAATAATGAAACTTAGTATGTGAGATAAACTATCTGATTAGCTCATTGTATGGGCGATACGAGAATACTACTAGTGAGCATAGGTAGTATTAGTATGGTTTCTGACTAGTTAGACTGGGAGGTATAACTAGGGGGAGATTATATGTACATTAGGCGTGCACAATAGACGAGAGGTGAGAAACTCATGTGAGAGTTCGATAACTAACATGCGTATAAGACTTATTTTAAGAACCAATTTTAAATACTTGCTAATTCATTTTTACACATCGGGCTCTGACCCGTTTCTTGTATTTCTTTTCCCTTTTTCTATACATATGTATTATATCAGGTGCTCAGCCATAGGGACATCAGATTTAGAGATTTGGATTGCTTGACATGCTGCAGCTGTTGTGGAAGCTGTAGGTCCTTGCAGTAGACGCATCTATCTTTTCCATTCAGTTTCATCTAGACTTCTTATCTAGGGCATGGGTCGCCCACTTCTTATCTTTCATCAGAGTTATTGTATTCAGTTTAGTTTATGGTTTGGAGTTTTGAACTGGTAATTTGACCCAGTCTTATTTAGTTTAGTATTTGATTCTTGTTCAGTACTTATTATATTCCTGTGTATGTTGATGGTTTATAATTTATTCTTGGATTGTTATGGGGTTAAATGGTTTATATTGTAAGATTTAATGAAAATGGATTTACTTGGTTTTACTAAAATTGGGAATGTTTTCACACCTAGCTTAATTTTATATTAGGTGATTAATATGCTAAAAAGTTTTTCGACAGTGATGCTAAGAATGAACCAACTGAATATCCTCATTTTGAATTGGTAGATGACTGATCACCCTATATTTAATTGGACGGGGTGTCACCAGTGGTATCAGAGCATCAGGTTCTAGTGTCCTTAGGATCTGTGCGGCATATTACATTTCAGCGCATCGTTATTTGATCTAGATCCTTATGATAGGGTTGTTGTGTTCCCTTACGTATGCGACTTACGTTCTCCTGTTACGAATTATAATGGATGTGACTCATTATACGAATTTCTGTGTGATTCGAACACCGAACATATTAGGACGGACAGGGAGGGCCGTAAGAAGAACTACGGGAGAAGAACCTCAACAGAAGACATAGAGAAATCGGGAAAGAGTGATTGGGACAAAAAAATCACCATGAGGATTACATAAGCAAGAGATAGTAAAATCGTCACTCGGGAACTGTGCGTTTCCAGGACACAGTCATAGATAACGGTGGAGTGATTTTAGGACCACCTAGCATAGTCGATAAAAGGAAAATCAGAGGGACTCTTTTAAAAACCCATCGATGAAGATGCAGAGAAGAAAACGAGAAAATGTAACAGACCAGCGGAAGTGGGAAAATCCGAAGGCAGTGGTGTAGAGTGGGGTGTGACGACACTCAGAATTAAATTTGGAGTACGAGCATCATATAGTGATTGGAGACAATCACCATATTTGAAGAAGTGTTTTTGAAATTTAGAAAAAATTTGGGTACGATTTGACCATGACGTATTCCATTCGATGTCGTAACAAAATGCGAGTAAAATTTTGATGTTTAGCACGATGGGTAAGATAGAAATCGATCGTGAGAGAAAGGTTAAATTGCATAATGAACTTCATACCTAGTAGAGGGGCATAAATTATCAAAAGGGTTTATAGTTGATAAAGAACCCGTGTGTAGAACACAAGCATAGATGAGAAATCCAGCAAGGATGACTAATGTTGATGTCATCAAGGTTATACGGTGACTAGTTCTTGCATTCTTTCCAGAAGAAGCAAGCCAGGAAGGTTAGAGAATTTGGCCGAAAAGTAAAAACTGAACTTAACGGTGTTAGTGAAACCTAACATGAGAGTATACGCAATAGGGAACACGGTTAGATGATTTTAAGTTGATTACCTTCTTATAAAGTGACGATGAAGTCAATCAAGCCGTGGAGGCCAACCATAGTTTCGAAAGGCAAGTGTAGCCAGCAAGTTAAGACTACTCGATCCGAGAGAAGGACATTCCCAAAATGTTCAGTGGGACCAATGACGGGGAAATGGTTCGTGAAGTTTTACTTATGTGAAGGAAGTAGAAGTACAAGCATTGAAGGTGCCCATAATTGAGAAGTGAGACCGAAGAGATTAGAAATGGTAAACCATGCCAGTTAGGCATAACAACTGGAGGAGCGAGACTTCCAGCGAAAGAGATTGGGGTCAAAGGAATTAGGCCCAGGAAATTTATAACCCGAGAGTGATGGGTTCAGCCTGGACCAGTAGAGTCCTCGTTAATAGTAGCATACAATATGTCAGGGTCTACGGGGCCCAAGATGTAAACTGGAGTTCAATAAAGCTATAATTGAGGCGTAGAGAGTTTGGGCCAACGTTTTCATAGTGGGCGCGAAATCCACATGATGAAATAAATTGTCCATGATGAAAGAGGACAACTATAGGATGAAATCCTAGGATGTATGACGATTGCAGATGTTCATGGGTCATGATGACAACCACGTGCTAAGACCCTATGATTTGGCGAGACTTGCGAGGTTTTTCTTTTTCCTTGTGAGTAAAGGATAGATTCTAGTGACATGGGTGTGCCACAACTTTTATGTAAATTGGAAACCCTAAACTTCGCGTGCCGGTCGAGTTTAGTGGGAACGTTAGTTTTAACAGTCTTGTTACAAACGTATTTCTCGTTATTAGCAGGGCATTTTGATGATTGCCCGTGAATGAACCAGGTGGGCCCTAAGAATATGTTTTATTGTTATAATTTACTACTTCATTGAGTCAGCTTTAGTAGAGTTTATTATGGTAATGTGTAGTGATTAATTACCGTATGGTTAAACGAAAGTAAAAATGTAGTGTTATGACTTTCGTGTCGGATACTCTGGGAGGAGTGATCTTAGTTTTGTGCGGCGCCACCTGAAATAGGGTTGGGACCAGATATGAGTATATATGAAACTTTCATGGTATTATAGACCTCAGCGAGTATAGTGTCTAATTATATGTGATTCCCAAGCATAGGAATTTATTTGTCTGTTAAGACTTAGAATACATTGTGTTCTTATCGAGTGGCGAAATATAGCTCGTTATATATTTATAGCGCCAAGTACTTAGGATAGTCAGGGCTCCATGCTTCATGTTACATTTTTAGGGACATGAGACTGGACGAGTAAACTTTTATGTCACAATACGTAGATTATGGGAAAGTACATAGTATGTACTGAAGGCCTTACGGACCTCGACAACCAGCTAGGTTAGATAATAGTGTATCGGGGGGGGGGGGTTCCTTGTTTGGATTTCGCTTTGCGAGACATCCCATGCATGAAACTAGAGAATGTCGGGAGTTGGAGAGAAGTTTGGTCAATAGTACATAAGTTTTGTATGTGGGTTATTATACCTATAAAGGAATATTATTGAGAGTTGATAATTATTTTATGACTTAAGGCCAATAGAGTTGCCTAGTCTCAGTATCATTCTGAATAGAGCAATGATACCATTGAAGGATTGATTAAGTTTTGACTAGTGGGGTGGTTGAGTGTACCCCTACCACATCAGCATACCGAGTGTGCAAGAATTGAGGTAAGAAAATTTTATGTCATTTGTATAATGGTGCGCGAGGCATAAGGCGTATGGGAAACCTGGGTGATTGAATCAAACGGTGGATTATGATTATCTTGTGAATTTGATAACATGAAGTCAGGTAATCCGAAGATTTCTCCGTAAGATTTGTTAGAGACTTACGTTTCAAAATGAACTGAGATTTTTGGAGCGGGAAAAGAGAATTGTGTCACACGATACGACAAATTCACACGTATCACGATTAAAAGTACATTCAAGAGAGTATAAAATGTATCAAGATACAAATAACAGTGGTAATGGGTTTAATGTAGAGTAACCTTCAAAGTTAGTCTTGCAGTGGGTCAGCTGACTGTTTGAAAAAGGGCGGACAAATCGAAACCAGTAAGGGCTCCTTCCACTAGAGAATGGAAGAGTATCCCCAAGGATATTCTCATGTAGCTGAGATAGTAAGATTATAGGTATTAAGATGCGATTGAGTACGGCCTAATACCCACAGAGTGATGGGTAGGATAAGCGGTCTAATCGAATGAGGGAGAGAAAATTTTATGTGGACCCTGAGATATTAGGGGAAGACGGAAGCAGTATCTTCCACTCGTGGAGTTTGTGTCCAAATAACTCCTATAAGTTCACGTTCGGGCAGAGTGCCAGTAGAAGTATGGCATAGTAAACTTTGTTATTGTCTTACTTGAGAGTTAAAGGTGGGGGACCAGTTATGATTTCAAATGTCGAAGAAGGATCGATATTATCGTATATATTGTGTGTGAAATATGTATTGCACAGCCAATTTACTTGTATGAACGACACGAGACGAAGTCGTATGTATTTGAAAGGAGGATAAATCTACTAAGGTGCAAATAGTAAAAGACTGGATAGTGAATATCTAAAATATAGTAAGTAGTGAAACTTAAACTGTAAGGCTTGGGTGAGAGCCTATATGATAGGGTAACCTGGAGCTTAAAACAAACACATGTTAAGTGTTCACTATTAAGGGTAATTGATAGCGTAATATATGGGTGGTACGGAGTAGCTTACTTGTGAGCACCGGGATGCGATGCGCAATATTTTTATAGCGTTTTCTGTACCTGGTATACTTTTTCCGAATTTCGGGACGAAATTCCAGTGTAAGGGCGGAAGTATGTAACACCCCGTATTTTTGACGATTTAAATAATTATGCAATTAATTACTATTGGTAGAAATAATTATGTGATTAATTATTGTTGTTGGATTAATTAAATTAAAAATGCGAGAAATTAATTTTTATTAATCCGGATTGAAATAATTATTAACTAGCGTGATAAGGGTTAATACTTATTGTGGATAATTATTGAATATTACTGTGTGATATGTAATATGGAATTATGAAATTTGATAAATTATCGAAAGTGAGAAATACGACAGTTTGATAATTTAAGTCTGACACGCGTGTGAGTCGTGTCGGGACTAATTCAATAGAATAAAAATAGAATTTATTTTTATTAACTCATATGGTCATTTCGAGTGTGCCGTTGAGTCCGGAAGGGCCGAGATAGTTAAAATAGTATACTCGGGTGTTTAGTTTGGGTCCCGGGGCGATTTTAGGCCTAACCGCCGTCTTGAGAGGGAATTATGTTAAATTGTATTTTTGAGTTTAATTAATGAACGAAAATTGAGAGTTATTTTATCATAAAAGAAAAGTCTTTTAGGGTTGGGAGACACAGGAAGGAAAGAACGGCCATATAGGGTGTGAGGGAGAACCAGACTCCAAGAGAAAAGGGCCAAGATAACACCACCTTGCACAATCAAGACCATCAACGCGTAGATCGAGAAGTGAGGAATGCGTATGTACCAACATCACCAACGGATCAGACCATCATATTCGAGGCAAGTGTTTATTACTTGCTTTCTTTTAGCAATAATCATGCTCATGTTAGTGTAGGTGAAATTAATCATGATTTACATATGAATTGGGTGAAAATTGGAGATTTAAATTATGATTAAGGATTGGTTTAATTAGTGGTTGAAATTCCTTCATGTATGTAGAGGATTAATCACGGGATTGGATTATATATTGATGAACGGATCTGGGTTGATTAGGTTCTGTAATTGAAAATTTGGAAACTAGGGTTCATATGAATTGATTTGGGGATTTTATATAATTATCATGATTTATGACGAATTAATAATCCTAGGAGGTTAGGAATGATTTATAACCTGTTAGAGTTGATGGGTATTGATGATGAGGCATTGGGTGTTGAGACTTAGAGGTTTATAGGTTCATAAATGGTGGAAAAATGCAGAATTCGGGGAAAGAAGACTGACAGTGACATGTCGCTCGATCTCGTGCGAAGTCGTTCGAGCGAGATGGCATCTCGCGCGAAGTCGCTCGAACGACACGTGGAAGTAGTTCAAACGACAACCCTTCTGGTTCGAGCGATAAAGGGAATTTTTGGGGATTTTCTCAAAGTCCAGTTTTGAGTTTGCCGATTTATTGGAGTGAGAGAAATTTCCAAATGGTAAATTCAAATAGCACAGAATTTCGGGAAAAGTACGGGAGAATTAATACTTTAATTATTTCGGTATTGAGAGAATGTACCTTGGAGATTACGAGAGAGATAGTAATCTAAATGTTTATACTATACGTAGTGATGATATTAAAATACGTATGAGGACTATGTATGTAGGTTGGAGAAATACCTATAAATTATAATAGGATGAGTGTATGCCTATTATGTGATATTATTGTTAAGAGCACTAATGGGTGATAACCCGGGGATGCAAGAACCTTATAATTAAGCGCACTAATGAGTGATAAACCGGGGGTGCAGAAACTCTATTGTTAAGTGTACTAATGGGTGATAACCTGGGGGTACAAGGATGACTTTTGTTAGGCGCACTAATGGGTGATAACCCGGGGGTGTTGGATTATTATTGATAGGCGCATTAATGGGTACTAACCCGGGGATGTAAGATTCTATTATTAGGCGCACTAATGGGTGATAACCCGGGGGTGCTGAATTGTTAATGATAGGTGGATTAATGGGTGCTAACCCGGAGATGCAGGATGTTTTGGATAGTTGCACTAATGGGTCTTAGCCCGGGGGTGCAGGATTAGTATATATATATATATATGAACTTGTGAATATTGCTACTGTGTGAAATTAGTAGACTTGGTAATAATAATAATCATTACATTGCACCAAATGGACTTAACCTAAGGGTGCAGGATTAGTGTATATATATAGGGATGATGAGACTATATGTATGTATGAGTGTACTTGGTTAACTTTCTACTTTGTGAGACTAGTAGATGAAAATGGAAATGAGAAATAAGATAATCTTAGTGGATAAAAGATTAACCATTCAAACGGTGAATAATGAAACTTAGTATGTGAGATAAACTATCTGATTAGCGTATTGTATGGGCGATATGGGAATACGACTAGTGAGCATAGTTAGTATTAGTATGGCTTCTGACTAGTTAGACTGGGAGGTATAACTAGGGGGAGATTAGATGTATGTTAGGCGTGCACAATAGACGAGAGGTGAGAAACTCATGTGAGAGTTCGATAACTAACATGCGTATAAGACTTGTTTTAAGAACCAATTTTAAACACTTGCTAAATCATTTTTACACATCGAGGTCTGACCCGTTTCTTGTATTTCTTTTCTCTTTTGCTATACATATGTATTATATCAGGTGCTCAACCACAGGGACACCGAATTTAGAGATTTTGATTGCTTGACGTGCTGCGGCTGTTGTGGAAGCTGTAGGTCCTTGCAGTAGACGCATCTATCTTTTCCATTCAGTTTCATCCAGACTTCTTATCTAGGGAATGGGTCTCCCACTTCTAGTCTTTCAACAGAGTTATTGTATTCAGTTTAGCTTATGGTTTGGAGTTTTGAACTGGGAGTTTGAACCAGTCTTATTTAGTTATGTATTTGATTCTTGTTGAGTACTTATTATATTCCAGTGTATATTGATGGTTTATAATTTATTCATGGATTGTTATGGGGTTAAATGGTTTATATTTTAATATTTAATGAAAATGGATTTACTTGGTTTTACTAAAATTGGAAATGTTTTGACACCTAGCTTAATTTTATATTAGATGATTAATATGTTAGAAAGTTTTTCGACAGTGATGTTAAGAATAAACAAACTGAATATCCTGTTTTGAATTGGTAGAGGATTGATCACCCTATATTTAATTGGGTGGAGTATCACAAGAACACTCGGAGCGGAGATGTAATTAGTCAAATGTTGAGAGCGACTGACGCGTACAAAGAGTGAAGATGTTAGTATGGTATAAAAGGTCCGGAAGTGCACATCGTGGAGAAAGGTGCATGGGTCAAAAATTTTGGTATACGTAAAGGAAAAAAGGAGAGTATTAAGTTTCACTTAATGTGAGACATTACAAGTAGACATCGATGTCGAGCGAGACATAATGAGTAGTCTCCGCGAACACTACTCATAAATAAAAATCGATTGGAACAAGAGGATCAACCAGAGAATTTTGTGGCTACCGACGATTCTTATAATGGAAGAGGAATGTATAGTCGGTAAAGTTTCTTCGATGGGTTTCCAACCTCAAGGCAAGATCTTGGGTTCATTCAAACATGCGAGACAAGTCGCCCAAAAATGAAGTGATTGATATTCCTTTGGGGTGATTTACAATATTAACTAGTGTGCCCCAGTCTTCCTTTGAAAGGAAGGATCACACCGGTACGTGGTCCTACATGATATTATTTTCTGAATCGGGATGAGATTTTTGAATCCCACCTTGAATATGGGATTTCAGGAAGCAGCTAGGATAGCATTTCATTTTGAGTAGGATGTATCACCCATAACCGGGGAGTAGGCGCACGGTGAATAACGATTAGTGGAGACGCGTGAAGGTAATTTTAGAATCTTAGTGATCATTTCATTTCCACAAAGAATATAGCTATCAAGTTAAGTATAGTATGTTAGAGTTTCGTGGGAGCACTCATACCTAATTATTGTGGACAAGGTGCTTATTGAGGTTTTGGTGTGGAAAAACCTTAACTTTTCTCACTCTGAATGTTAAGAAGTGGACGGATAATCGGAACTTTGGATTGGTCAAGTTAGAGTCTGATGACTAGTGGAATTACCATGGCTGTTTTAGGCGAACAAGAGTGGTCAGATGTTTGTATGGTGTCTCTCATGATGGGAGTTTTGTATTTAGATATTCACGAGTAGTTGTCATGTAGTGAGGTGTGGCCTCCCAATGATATTGAAATAATGGGAGTCAATGATGTATAGGCTCGTCTTATGCGAATGTGGTCGGATAGGAGCACATTGTGAAGTGCCGTTAATGAGAGTGTTAAACAAGCTTGTTGTGAAACGGGGGGTTTAGTGATTGAGCACCTTACTTTGAAGTTAGTTTGCATACTAATAAGGTATCCAAAATTATTTTTACCAGGCAGGCCTTATTTTTCGAATTTCAGGACGAAATTCCATTATTAGGGGGGAAGTATATAATACACCGTATTTTTATGGATTTTAAATTTAGGGATTTATTAAATTTAATTGAGATAAATTAGTTTAATATTAATCCGAAAATTTGTTTTAAATATTTACTAGCGTGACGAGAGTTAGTAATTATTGGAAAATTGTTGATTTGTTAAATATTACTTATTGAGTAGAGTAATATGTAGAATTGAATTTATTAAAATTATCACGAGGGAAAAATATGACAACTATGGAAATTAAGTCAGGACGCGCCTGTGTCGTGTCGGGACTAAATTATTATTATAGGGGAATAAATTATAAATCGCCTATATTGTCATTTTGAGTGTGCCAACATGTCTGGAAGGGTTGAAATAGTAAGAAAACTCTACTCGGGTATTTTATTTGGAGTCCGGGGCATTTTTAACCCAAAATGACAACCCGAAGGGGCATTTTGGTCTTTAGGAATTTTTGGGTAATTAAATGGAAGAAAATTGGGTTTAAATAAAAGCATTTAGGGTTAGTGGCTTGTCTGTTTCAACCTAAGTGAGAAAGAGAGTAAAAGAGAGATGTAACCAAGGGAGAAGAAGAAGACTCCATTAGAGCCCTAAGCCAAGAACTGAAGCTTTCACACCAAAAAAGTACACCAGCGCGTAGATCGTGTCAAGAGGATCGTTCCCATACCAATTTCAACTCGGGAATCGTAGTTTATTTTAAGGCAAGTGATTATGTTGCTCCTTCTCTTAGAGTTTATTATTCTTGTTAACATATCTTGAGGTCTTGGAACTATTAATACCAAATTTGGTGTACCTATGATGAGATTGTGTAGGAATCTTAGAAATTTGATGGAGGTTTGCATGTAGAGGATTTTTCACCTTATTAAGAATGTGAAATTTGGTTAATTAGATGTTAAAATCACGAAATAAAAATAGGGTTTGTATAGATTAATAATTATGGGTTTATGTTAATATGACTCATGGAAAAAAATTAGTAATTTGTTGAATTTACTTGTGGATTAGAAGGATTTGACCCCTAAACTATGCTAAGAAGTGTTATAGGGTGACTTAGAGTAGTTTGGAAACCTTGTACTTAGGTTAGAATGGGTTTAGGTTGAGATTGTAGAGGAGAAAATCTGGAAAAATGAACTTTGAAGATGAACTGGGCAACTGCGGAAATTTTGTTAGAAGTCCAGCCCAGGTCATTCGAACGAGACTTCTAATGAGATTCCAGTGGCCTTCCTAACGAGTTTGGTAGTTAATTCGAAGTGTGGGAAGGGGGGGACTTCGTTCGAATGACCTCGTTCGAACGCGATTTCTGGGGTCTTCTAACGAGATTCCAGAATGACTCTTAAGGCCCGGTTTTTTGTTTCAAACTTCCCGCAAGCTTATTTTAATGAGTGTTATAACTGTCTAAATGTCGAGTGACATAAAATTTACAATTATTAGTGAGGGAAGGTATGAAAATTAATAGAATTAGAGAGATACGAAAATGCAAGGGAGAATGCATACGAATAAGGTACGAGGTATAATAGGGGATATGTTATACGTAATGCTAATACTAGGTTGCGGGAAAGCCAATGAATTTATATAAGTTGTGCGTATGCTTATTGCTCAAAATATAATGTGTATGGCATACCTAGCTGCTGGCTATCGAACAGAGGTTAACGCGTTGTAGACAACCAGATCTTGTGTGCTTTCGGGGGATTTAGAATCGTACCACTAGACCATGGAACCTAGGTATGGGCTATCCATGAGAATCATAGTGATGACGGTCGTATGGGTGCATAGGTATGTGCGTAGCCCATCGGTTTGGGACTATGTTCGCCTCCAATAGGTGTTTGTGTTTTTTTGGTTCTCTAGAGATTGAACATGTTATCCTCTATGCATGAGCGTTGCAATGGGACTAGATAGATGAGTATGCGTAGCACTAAGGGTTTCTCAACCAAGGGTCCAATATTGATATATTTATATATAAATTGATATGTATTCATAAAGAGAATAATGTGTGTATACCGAAATCCTATTTGGTGTCTTATGTTGATGACTCTATTTTTAAATGTATACTTATGGTATTATCAACTGGGGATTTAGAAGAATATGAGAATAAACTAAACTAAATTCTAAACCTATATCGAAATCTTAAGTACGTCGGTTTGAGTTATTTATGGATTCTTTCGAGCATAATAGTATGTACTTAGTAGCCAGTCAGGGTATCATGTCTAGTATGGGTAGTTAGACTCGTTAGGCATGCACACTAGATCAAGGGGTAAGTATCTCTATTGAGTATGCTAAGTTAACTTGAATAATAATTGTGCTAATTGAATCAATTTAAGCACTTGGTATTTTAAACTGTTTTCACCTCGGGCTCTGACCGTTTCTCTATATATATTTCTATTGTTCCATTATTTTTAGGTGCCCAGCCACAGGGACACCAGCCTTAGGAGACTCTATTCAGTTCCCGTGTTGTAGCTGATGTGGAAGCTGTAGGATAATTGCTAGTAGACGACTCAACCTATTCTTCATTTTTCAGTTATCTATTATATTGGACATGTCGTCCTTTCTTCTATTTACATTCAGAGATTCAGTTGTTTTAAATTCTCTCTTAGATTGGATTAATTGTATGGGATTGTATCTGGATATGTTTTACTCCAGTCATTTAATTTACTTCAGTTAGACTTTATTTATATTACTGTGATGTATGTCATTTGTTGGTATTCTTTTTTATATTGGGTAGTAACAAGATAAAATTTGGACATCACCCTTTTTAAATACTAGGTGGTTAGCTTTTATTAAATTAAAATTTGAGTTTTTGACTGTGATGCATTATCTGAACCAACCTGATATTCTAAAATTAATTAATTAAGGATTTATCACCCGGTAATTAATTAGGCGGAGTGTCACACTTGGGATGCAAGAACACCTTCCAATCCTTCACAAACCCTCCTTCAGCTCTTGGGAATGGTGTCTATTTACCCTCTAATGACTTATCTAATTTTTTTGAGTTATTAACCCTAATCCCCAATTCTAATTATCAGATATAGGACTCTAATTTTCGTATGCCCTTTAACTTCAATTTTTAGAATGACCAAATTACCCCCGTAAGGTACCGGTTTGGCCCAAAATTGAACCGTGAATCAATTGACATCCCCGGGTATACTATTTAGACTAATTCGCCCCATCCGGGCTCATCCGTGACATCTCAATTATCATCCAATTCACTTAAAATTTTCTTCTCATTTGCTCACCTCAACATAGTCTTGCGACTCTCGGTGAGATAACATAAAATACGCCCATATCACAAGCTATGACGTATATTTACTATTCACTCTTAGTAAAATTAAATCACATATTAATCAGTCTCTATTTCTCGATTAATATACAAATATCATGTAATACCCTGTAATTTTAGATGACTTTTAAAATGGGTTATATTTCAAATTAATGGATTAATTGGATTTTATTATTAATTAATTCATTCGAGTTTTATCCGGACGGTGGATATTAAAATGGATGATTCTGAATATTACTTAAAGATATTTAGATAATATATGAATGTGATGTCATTGATATGACTGTATGATATAAATTCGATAATTTATATTTTTAGTCAGACGCGGTATGGGACGTGTCGAGACTAGTTTATAAAATTATAAAGGAAATTTATTTTCTATTGACCTTATAGTCATTTCGACCGCGTCGTTGCGTCCGGAAGGTTCGAAATAGTCAGAAAAGTCTGCTTGGATGTTAATTTTGAGTCTCGGGTCATTTGGAAATGAATAAACAACCCGAAAGGGCATTTTGGTCATTTTTCTAAAGGGGATGAATAGTGATTTCGGATTTTGGCCTATTATAAGTATTGGTAGATTAAGTGTATGTGGGTTATTCATCTCCTCTACACAAAATAGAGAAGTCATCTTCCTAGAGAGAGTGAAAGGGTACTTGGGAAGGGAAAAGCCTACTTGGGAAGGAGAAGAACAAGAACCAAGGTTCACCACCACCAACCACCACCGGAGTTTGGACGGAGAAGGGACAACCAACTGAGATATACTACACCAAAGGATCAGACCTTCAGTAAAGGCAAGTGTTTGATAATGGAAATTTAAGTTTGTTTATTGTCCATGTTAGAATAGTATGAAAAGAGAAGATTATTTATGTTTGGAAGAAATAATGGAGTATTAAATGGATTTCTGGAAACTGAAATGATATAGGAATTAAACTCATGTTTTAGGTTGATAATAATCCAAGAAATAGTCATGAATCTGTTGAAGAAACTATGAAAACCATTGATGTGTTCTTGAAGATGATATGTTGAAAAATTTTCTGAAAATAAGGAGATAAACATGATTTTTAATCCAATCCCTTGATGATTCTAGGATGTTTAGAGTATTGGAAATCGTTCATATATGTTGATATATCATGTAGTAAAGATTATAAGTCATTTGGGATGTTTAGATGAAGGTATAAATGATCATAAGTTGCTAAACCCGTAGTTGCTGAAATGCAGAAAAACCAGGCTGTGACCACTATGGAGGAGAGGGACATAATGACTATCCAAGACTTTTGGATACGATTTGATGGGAAGTATTTTCCTTCCGCCATTCAGACAGAGATGAGGCGAAAGCTACTTGATTTGAAATAGGGAGAGAAAACTGTGGCAGAATATGAGGAAGAGTTTACGCGATTAACTAATTTGGCACCAACTGAAGTACCTATTGAGGAAAGGAGAGTCCTAATGTTCACTGATGGGTTGAACTATAAAATTCGCCACCATTTATTGGGGAATCTTTCGTTACGTACGTATGGTAGATGAGGGCCATTAGACGGATATCGGATATCGTACTTAGGAGGTTATGAAGTATGTTCGAGTATGATGACCGTAGTCGAGGTCACCCCTATTATGAAAAAAAAATTGAGGAGAGTCATCAGTAGAAGTTCTTGAAATGCGTGAATTGTGTATGTTCCCTAACGAAGGCAATATATTGAAAGGCTTGGGTATATAGTGGAGTGTGGTTAACTAGAACTGAAAATTTGGGGTAAAATTTTTCTTGACTCATCGGAGCAAAGTTATAATATTGGGATTCAACAACCATCACCCGCAAATGAGGGTATGTTTCCTATCTAAGGAAGTATGAGGCGTATTGATTTTTGTAGTGATTGATATTGTGTGGGCAAAAGGGTTGTTAAACTTAGCCTATGGCATCATTATTTACGTAGACTCACTGAGGGGTGTGGGACACCTATATATTACTTGTTATCACATGGGTTTGATTTTTATGGGATTACTTACCTTGGGCATGTCTGAGCGTGATGTGACTATCGGCATGCATTGACTTGTGGTATATACGAGCATATGTCTGCATCTTGTCTTCTATAAGAGAGTATATGCGTAGACTCTATTTGAAATCGAGAAAAAAACAAAATTTTTGTTTAAATCAATAAACCGGATTTTTTTTTTATAAACCAAATTTTTATATTATTGACTAAGGACCTTAGGAGTTTCGATGACCGACTACTTTAGGAAGTAGTGTATCGGGGTGGTTCCTTGTTTGGATTTCTCTTGCGAGACACCCCATGCATGAAACTAATAACCGTTGGGAGTCGAAATAAGTTAGGTCTTTGGGAAATGAGTTTATAACCTTTGCGAAACTTTTATTATGGAAAGCGGTACGAGAGGGTGTATAGGCGCCCTGGATGATTGGATTGTAGTATTTTTCATAATTGTGAAAAACGTAAGTAATTGATACTTCAGGATTTATTTGTTCACTACGAGAGGATCATTTTTCCCAAAGTTTGTCACAAGGACGGTATAGGGAAGATTAGGTAAAGTCTAAATTTGATTCAGTTGAAACTATATGGTGAGGCTTGGCATATAACATCGATAGGGATTTTGTTAATGTACTGTATGGGCGGTACATCTTGGATTTCTTGCGATGTACGATTTATACTCGGAGTTGACCTTACCGGTATGACTTATATTCCTGAATTTTGGGACGAAATTCTGTTATAAGGGGGGAAGTATGTAATACCCCGTAATTTTAAATGACTTTTAAAATGGGTTATATTTCAAATTAATGGATTAATTGGATTTTATTATTAATTAATTCATTCGGGTTTTATCCGGACGATGGATATTAAAATGGATGATTATGAATACTAATTAAAGATATTTATGTAATATATGAATGTGATGTCATTGATATGACTGTATGATATAAATTCGGTAGTTTATATTTTTAGTTAGACGCGGTATGGGACGTGTCGGGACTAGTTTATTAAATTATAAAGGAAATTTATTTTCTATTGACCTTATAGTCATTTCGACTGCGTCGTTGCGTCGGGAAGGTTCGAAATAGTCAGAAAAGTCTATTTGGATGTTAATTTTGAGCTCAGGTCATTTGGAAATGAATAGACAACCTGAAAGGGAATTTTGGTCATTTTTCTAGAGGGGATGAATAGTGATTTCGGATTTTGGCCTATTATAAGTATTGGTAGATTAAGTGTATGTGGGTTATTCATCTCCTCTACACAAAATAGAGAAGTCATCTTCCTAGAGAGAGTGAAAGGGTACTTGGGAAGGAGAAGAACAAGAACCAAGGTTCACCACCACCAACCACCACCGGAGTTTGACCGGAGAAGGGACAACCAACTGAGATATACTACACCAAAGGATCAGACCTTCAGTAAAGGCAAGTGTTTGATAATGGCAATTTAAGTTTGTTTATTGTCCATGTTAGAATAGTATGAAAAGAGAAGATTATTTATGTTTGGAAGAAATAATGGAGTATTAAATGGATTTCTGGAAACTGAAATGATATAGGAATTAAACTCATGTTTTAGGTTGATAATAATCCAAGAAATAGTCATGAATCTGTTGAAGAAACTATGAAAACCGTTGATGTGTTCTTGAAGATGATATGTTGAAAAATTTTCTGAAAATAAGGAGATAAACAAGATTTTTAATCCAATCCCTTGATGATTCTAGGATGTTTAGAGTATTGGAAATCGTTCATATATGTTGATATATCATGTAGTAAAGATTATAAGTCATTTGGGATGTTTAGATGAAGGTATAAATGATCATAAGTTGCTAAACCCGTAGTTGCTGAAATGCAGAAAAACTAGGCTGTGACCTGAGGGATCGATCGATCGACCCATGCCTTCGATCGATCGACCTCCCCAAAATATGTAAAGTTGTTTCTTTTTAAAAGTTGATTCTTATCCCAAACCTTTTGTGGATCTTTGGTGATTATTATTTGGATATTATGGGACTTAGAAAATATCAGTAAACCCTTGATAAGATTTGAATTAATTTGATTTGGATTCAAGTGATTAAAATGTTGAAAATTATATCGAATGGAATTTTGGTTGCTAGATTCATTTGTTAAATTCTAAATGGAGATGTATGAGGATTAAAGATAGGACCAGTAGGGGTGATTGAATATAACACCTGGGTATCCTTAAGTTTACAAGAGGGTTTAATCCAAAGTGAAAGAAGATGTGTTTATAAGAGATTTGAAACTATCGATTTTAACCTTAATTAAAAAGGAGAACTAAACTCGTAGTAGTTCGGGAGAAATAATGTTATGGTCCAATAGGATATTAGTGACTTCCTACTGAATATAGGATGAGGAAAATCTTATTTGAATCTTGTGAGATGGGAGTTTAGAACACATTTGGTTGAAAGAGGGTATGAGGTTACCCCGATCGCATAGTTGAAGTTGTCGGACCTCCTCGATCGACAAAGTTAAGTAGTAGTGTATTGGAGGGGTTCCTTGTTTGGATTTATCTTTGCGAGACGCTCCGCGCATGAACCTTAACGACGTCGGGAGTGGAGAGATGTTATAGGATGCGAGGATAATTAAATTATGAAGTAAAGTTATGATATTTTAATACGTGGAATTTAAAAGAGATATAATGCTACGTATGGGAAATATCTTAGGCTAGTGATAATTACCTTATTGATATTATATTATAGGTATGATAATAGCTATTTGATTGATTGATGATTTATGTATATGACATACCTAGCTTACTTGCTATCGGTGGGAGGTTTGCGCGTGAGGGCAGTCATATCCTGATGAATCAATGGGATCTTTGATTTGTCGCTCGAGAACATAGGTCTATGAAAGACTTATCGGGGAGTTGATAAGTCCGCTGACTGTGGGTACGTAGGTATGTGCGTGACCCATGGATACGAGAACTATGTTCGCCTCCAATTTGTTTGTTGTTGTTTGTGGTTCGTGGAATCTTACCGAACCTTTAGTCCCCTATTCGGCGACCTGCGATGATGGGACATGATAGCACAGTAATGCATTGCACCGCAGTTGTGACTCGGGGTGCCATATTACATATGAATATATATATAATGGATTAAATGATTGAATGGATATATTGTGGTTAAAACTATCTACGGTGAATAGAAAAAGATAATGGAATTAAGTTAATGCATGTTTATGCTTATAAAATTGAAAAGCTTAACTCATGTTAATGAGAAACGATTCATATTAATGAGTAATGATTCATGAGAAACTAATCTTATAAAGGAGAAATGTAAATGAATAATAATGTGACGTATGGTATGGGACATACGGGGATTATGATATGGGAATGGAATTATAATATGGAGACTAGAAAAGAGGAGCCATTAACTAGGAGGTTAATAGGAAACGTTAAGTGTGCACTCTAGTTGAGAGGTGAGAATAGCAAGTGAGAGTTGGATCTAACATGTACATAATAAATGCTTTATTGCACTTGTTAAATACTTGCTGTTTTAAAAATCATCTACACATTCGGGCTCTGACCCGTTTCTTTGCATATTTTCTTTTCTATTGTATCTCTATATCAGGTGTCCAGCAACAGGGACGCCAACCATAGTTGATTGTGACGAGCTATGGAGCTATGGAGTTTTGCTTAGACGCCTATCATCTTTTTGATTCACGGTATTTTTAGTTAGGGCATGTCGCCCAAAGGATTTTCCGATATCTTTTCTATCGAGGTCAAATCCTATTGTATTCGGGTATTTTTAATACAGTTGTTATTGATGGGATTACTGTAATGGATTAATATTATTTGGGAATGTTTATTCCAATTGCATTTAAATTCTTTTGTGTTATTTATTGGGTTATCAGCGTTGTAGAATAAAATGTGTTGTGTTATTCTTAAACTAAAAATGGTTTTGTTGAAATTTAAATTTGGAAAGTTTTTAACACCAGCTTAATTGGGTATTGGGTGAGTTGTAAATGTTTTCGACAGTGATGCTAAGAATGAGCCAACTGTATATTCTGTTTTAATTTGGTATGGGCTGGCCACCCGGTATTTAATTAGGCGGGGTGTTACATATCACGATTATTATTCGACCACTCAATAATCATAATTATAAATTCATCTTATTAAATTACTTCAGTCACGTAATTTAAATATTAAATCACATTAAATTACTCTACTCTCATAATTTAAATATAACGTATTTTTTATTTAATTATCTAATTACTTAAATCATAAATATGCAGAAATATGGGGTATTACAAAACATCAATTTCAAAAATCAGCTCGAAAGAGGTATATCAATTTAATTTGGTTTGAATTTGTAGTTTGGAGGTTATTGCAAAACGCATAACTTTTATTTCTGAAGTCAATTTTATACATGTGTTATTAATAACCATATTTAAATTTCTGAAAACAATTTTATAGTTTAACTGCATATATATGTTGGTTGTCAGTAGATTATATAAATGGTGCAATTATAATTATTGTTACACACACACACACATTTATGGTTCATGTCGATTATGATAACATAAAATTGACACACACACAGACACACTCAGACACACATGCAAACACACACACACACACACACACACATTTATGGTTCATGTCGATTATAATTATTGTGTGTGTATGTGTGCAGAAACACACACACACACACACACACACTCAGACACACACACAAACACACACACAATTCAGTGCTGAATATTGTGTAATAGAGAACTACTATTTCTAGATATATAATGTGATCTCAAGACTATTGGAAACAATTCATTACGTAACTTGCTTCAGCATTTGCAGGCTGAATAGCTAGAAAAACTGAAAAATAAGTAATATGCTATTCATGTTCTAACTTTATTCAATGGAACTGTATTTTGGGAATGTTGCAAACCTATATTTACTATTTTTTTAATAATAGATATCTATAAAAAAAAAAAATTCTAGTTAACTTATTTATTCATGTCTTACTGGTATAAAAATTTCAATATCTTATCTGAGAGTAAATATGTTGAACTGTGATAGGTGGGTTATTAATGATTTTTACATGGAAAATGTTGAACCAAATCATATCAACTTCACACTTTTACTTCATGTTATGCTTTCATACTAACTCAAAAGAAATCTCTTTTATTACAAAGTTATATCAGTTAATGATGTGCATAATTACTATTGTCTTATCAAATCATGACAACTGTAGTAATAATATTTTTTTATATTGCATTTCAACTACAATTGAAATGGGTTTCACTAGTACAAGAGATTAATCATTGTAACTTCATATAGTGTTAAAAATATGTACAGTAATAATATCAAATATATTTGCTTCGCCATTTAAAAAGTTTAAAATAATGGGAGATTATCAAGTTCTTATTTTCATCACTTGAAAAATAAGATTTGAAACTTCAAAATTATATTTACTATTCTTTGCAAGACTAATCTGTGAAACTTTATTCAAAATGATACTATTTTCTATTCTTTGCAACACTGATCTGTGAAATTTTATTCAAAATGATACTATGCTTTTGTGCAATTCATGTAACATTTTCACCGTATATTATGCAGGTGTCAAGGAAAATTTTGGACATAAGTCCATTAGAAGATTATACCCTTAATGATGATAGCGATTATGAATTTAAAAAAGAAAGCAATAAATCTGAAGAATTAGATGAGTTGAAGAATGATAACAATCGTCTTTTGTTTGAAAACAAAATTCTGCGAGATAGATTCAATGAGCTTGAAAAAATAGTGAAAGCAAAGGGTCACGGTGAAGAGTTGATTGCAAAGAGTCGTGGAAGTAGTTTACAAACCAAGAGGAAGGCAGTCATTGTAGAAGAAAAGGAGAAAGAAAGGGCAACTATTTTTTGGGAGCCACTCTCTGTCCAAAGAGATTTTTGCTTGCAAATAATTCCTTCTTCTATAGAAGGTTGCAAATCCACCTTCAACCCAATTTCTGTTGAGTAATCTTCTTCTTTGAAGAAAATAAAATTTCATAAAGGTATTAAAGTTCTCCTTATTACAACTTGTATGTCCTATAAAAAAAAAATATATATTTATATAAATATTTGCAAATGTAAGTTTGTACACAACATTTTGTTCATTACTTTCTTCAGTTTTAATGAGTTCTTATGATGTATTTATGTAAACAATATATATATAATATGTGGAAAATATCTATGTGGCTTTTTCTTTGTTATGATTATTAAAAATGAGTTTTCTTATTAAAAGTTGCAAGGAGAATAAAGAAGACACCGAAAGAAATAAAAGAGAATTTTAAATCTTGGTTAGTGCGACTGAAGAAAAAGAAAAGGATAAAGATACAACAATCGAATTTTGTGTATTACGGCAAGAAGAGAAAATCAGCCGAACAACCTTCTTCTGAAGTCCTTCAATCAAACAAAAAGGAAATTGATCATCCGTCCTTCGACTTCTTAGTTTCAGACACAAGTCAAGTGGTGATTGAAGTTGAAGGTATTGATACTCTGGAAAAGAAGAAACAAATTCAAAAGCTCTATAATGTTTCCAAAAAGAGCGAGGTCTTGAACTATTTAAGTGATGATCAAAAGAAAACTGTGGAAATTTTCTTTCAAAATGGTGATAGACAATAAATAATTTATACACTTCTGTATCATTACATTACATTCTATACAATTGAATATGTAATACACTTTTTTTTTCTATTTTTAGCATAACTATATATTTTTTTGTAACGGTATAGGACAATAGCATGGCAACACTTTGAATTACACATGTATATTACTCGATCATTAGTTGAAGACTTGCTATGCAACAACTTCATTGACAACCATGTAATATGTTCTTATTTTCTTTTATATTAGTATTTTCTTTGATAAGTACTATGTAATAACTTTATTGACAACCAGGTAACATGTTCTTATTTGCTTTTATATTAGTATTTTCTTTGATAAGTAGTAATATAAGAAAAAAGTCACTGTCTCCTACATCTGTAAACAATATTTAACCAACATAATGTTCGCTTTTGCATTTACAAACTAAAAAGTATCGACATATTTTCACTGTTCTAAATTTTCAATTGTACTACTATAATCTGTCAAACTTGCAAAACTAATTTTGCAAAAACTTATTGTGTATGACTTCACCCGCAACACCCAATATTCCCCCGCAACCTGAATCAATATGGTTAACTTCTTGCACCTATGTCCCTTCTTACTGCAGTTAAATAAACAAGGGAAGAGACTAACAGAGTATGAGTTACTTTTTACCCAGAGGTATTATTCGACAACTCATCCACATAACCGGTTGATCCTCACACTGTATATCATGAACATTGTTGTTTCCTTAAACAAATTTGATCCTCACCTTGTATATTGTTTGACGTTATACCTTTATTTTGAACACTTCCAATTTAAGACACGTATGTTTCTATTATAATTGTTTAAATTAGTTTTTTAGTCACCTTATTATTTTTTTACAAAGTTTATTGTTCACTGTTTGTTTGCGAGTTCATAGAATGTATTATTCATGGAAAAGAGATTCCAAGTACCTACTCAGAAGACTATATGGGTAAACAAAGTTCGAAAGTTGCATTAAAATTGCTAAATGATCAAAACAAAAGTTGGACTCCTCCTCAACAATCACCAACTGAAGGCACAACTACCAAGATCATAAAAGAGATCCAGTTTATCGAAGAAAATATCATTAACTTTTGTTAATTAAACATTGGAAATATGTTTTCTTCCTCATTTGTTTTTAGCAATTCTCTGTAATAACTTGGGATTTTCATTTGTACGTCTTATTGGCTTTTTGTTGGTACGATTTTGTTGATTAGCTGTTTAAATGTGATCTTAAACTATGTCTAGCAAAAAATAGATTTTGTTGGTTCGATTTATCAAGGTTATCAACTAAACTGGAAAGAATTGATATGTACTACCAAGTGATCATATGTAGTGGGATGTTTGCCTTTTTGTAATGTCGTTCTATTACTTTCTTTTTTCATGATGTTTACTTTTAAGTAACAATTTTATTCAAGTAGAGGAATTCTACTAGGCCAAATAAATCAAATATTCTTCATAAAAAATATATCAATTTAAAATCACACGATATGTTTGAGTGCACTTTCAAAATAGAATTTGAATAGATTTTTATTGTATTCGAATTGAATGCACTTTACAAACATTGTACTCAAAGTGAATGCAAAAATATATTTGTAATTTTTCCTAGTTCAAGGAAAAACGATTAGATTGCCATATTGATTAGTTTGAATCGAGTTTGGAAAATTTTAAAATTGTTTATCAATAATTTAATGCGATGTAGATTAAAATAAAGTTTCTAATAGATATATTACATCTATCACTAATTTGAAAGAAATTATAAGGGTTCATATTCACATATAACTTGAATCGTGTATATTTTAATGTTATATCATTTTTTTATTCTTGTTTCATTTTATATAAAAAATATATTAAAGTACTATTTTGTGCACGTGTATGTTTTCTAAGAAAAAATATTCCAAAATATTTTCAATAAACTCAATCAAAATTGTATTTTTCAATTATTTTTGAAAGTACAACTAAAATTTAAAACACAATACACCAACAAAGACATTATACAGAAAAGTGCAAATTTCATTTGCAGTTCATCTTTATAGCATCCTGCGATTTTGAATTTATATTTAATGTTTAAAATTTTACAAAAATGCAACATTAAGAGAAATTTGTAATGGAAAATGTAAAGTACATATCATGAATGTGAAATAACTTTATAAGTTGTTCTAAAGGCAAATTCATTGAGAACAAAACAATTTCCATTTCAAAATAGACTTAGATTTGCATTGAATTCAAAGTGAATGCATTTTACTAATATTGTATTCAAAGTGAATGCAACAATAGACTTGCCTGTATAGAATGTTGATTAAAGTGTATATTTGGTTTACGCTCTAATTAGTTGAACAAATAGTAGACAACTTTAACAATTTTTTTTTGATAATGCATGAAAAAATGATTAGATTGCCACATTAATTAGTTTGAATCAAGTTTGAAGATTCTGAAATTCTTTATCAATACGTTAATGCAACATAGATTAAAATTAAGTGTTCATATTCATATATAACTTGAATTATGTATATTTTAATGTTATATCATTTTTTTACTCTTTTTTCATTTTATATCGAAATATATTAAAGTACTACTTTGTGCACATGTATGTTTTCTATGAAAAATATTCCATTTTTTAAAAACTAAAATCAATCAAAATTGTATATTTCCAATTATTTTTTAAAGTACAATTAAAATTTAAAACACAATACACTAACAAAAACATTGTACAAAAAAATGCAAATTTTCATTTGCAGTTCATCTTGACAGCATCTTGTGATTTTGAAATGATATTTAATATTTAAAATTTTACAAAACTCCAACATTAAGAGAAAATTGTAATGGAAAATGTAAAGTACGTTGCATGAAAATAACTTTATAAATTGTTCAAAATGCAAATACATTGAGAACAAAACAATTTCCAATTCAAAATAGACTTTGAAAAGATTTTCATTATATTCAAAGTGAATGCACTTTACAAACATTGTATTCAAACTGAACGTATAGAATGTTGATTTAAGTGCATATTTGGTTTACGTTCTTATTAGTTAGATAAATAGTAGATAACTTTAACAATTTCTTTTCGATAGTGCAAGAAAAAAATGATTAGATTACCATATTAATTAGTTTGAATTAAGTTTGGAAGATTTTGAAATTCTTTATCAATAAGTTAATGCAATCTACATTAAAATCAAGTTTGTAATAGATCTATTACATATATCACTAATTTGAAAGAAATTTTAAGGGTTCATATTCATATATAAATTGAATTTTGAATATTTTAATGTTATATCATTTTTTCAATTCTATTTTCATTTTATATCGAAAATATATAAAAGTACTATTTTGTGCACGTGTATGTTTTCTACGAAAAAATATTCCAAAACATTTAAAATAAAATAAATCAAAATTTTATTTTTTAATTACTTTTGAAATTACAATTAAAATATAAAACACAATATACTAACAAAAACATTGTAATCAAAACTGCAAATTTTCATTTGCAGTTCATCTTCACTTCATCCTGTGATTTTAAATTAATATTTAATATTTAAAATTTTAAAAAAATGAAACATTAAGAGAAAATTGTAATGGAAAATGTAAAGTGTGAAGCATGAATGTGAAGTAACTTTATATGTAGTTCAAAAATAAAATACATTGAGAACAAAATGATTTCCGATCCAAAGATATATATACATAATTTTCTCTATATAACTCAAAAAGTAGGATTTAATATCTAATATCATTAATAACCCTTCTGAGCTCACTAACATTGTCAACGATTAGGGCACTAACCACCTTGCTTCCTAGACCAAAACCCAATGCATTCTGCAGGCTCATCCACTTTGGTCTTCCACTCGACTTGCAGTCAAATGCACTATACTCTGATCCTCATAATCAAGCGCCATACCCAAAACTCTCATAACGACTCATTCATCAATGGAAACAAAAACCTAGGCAAATACTAGCTAAGGTAATGAATAAAATTCCAGTTCGTTTTATCAACCATGTCTATAAATAACTTCGTGTGGGAAGAGAGCTGGTTAAAACAAGCTGTGTACTGTACGAGGGACATATCATCCTCCTAATTTATATTTACGAACTATTTGTATAACTGAAACTGAGCAGCCTCTGAAATGAAACACCCTTAAAAAGGGTAATGAAATTTTCCTAGTCATCCGACTAGATGACTAAAAGACAACCATTCATGTACTACCAGTGCTTATTGTGAAAATCATAAAACTGACTTATATCAATAATAGTCTCGATGTATAAATATTGATCATCTTGCTAAACGGGCCAAGTGCAATGCAAATTATCAACATATGGACCAAAATTTCTTACATATAACAATCCTCCATCATCCAACCATTTCTCATCAAAACCATATTACAAACTAAGGAATCTTCACCACCGTCGGGCTTCGATCAATAAAAGTATAGTACCTCGTAATTGTTTATAGGCAGCTCAGATTCACCATAGGAGCAAAACCACAAAACCACTCTCACCATGATAAATATAAGCAAACACCAGATACACCAACTCAAACAGAAGGGCAATAAGAGTGGAACATGGATTAAATTTTGTTTTCCATAAAAATCAAAATTGAAAACATACCATGCTTAAAGCATTTATACAGAATTATCTCATCATGTTCTTGTAACAGTGCGACCATAATCAACATACATAAATCGATTGAACCTAATTTTATAAGTTGTTGATGCAGTTTCAATTTCAACAAACACATAATAAACTAATTATAAACAAATTGAGACCTTAAACTGCCAATAAGATAAAACCAAGATAACAGAAATTGCAAACTCTACACTTTTGCACTTTTAAACTTCAAATCTATTTCCATAAATTCCATATATCTGAAAATAAAAATTATATCTAAAATACCTACGGTAAAGGAATCCAGCATTGGAAAATAATATAATACCCCCAAAACAAAATTACTTATTAATCTTTGCATTACAAGTTTTCTTGTTATGTGTAACGTAACAATTGCATCTACGACACTTCCGCAGCTTCTTGGGGTTTACTCCAGTACTTTCGATTTGATTTTTTCTCGGTCCTCCAGTTACCCTCTTTATCTCATGTGGTAAAATTCGTAATTCACCATCTTTAACTTTAGGACATATAAAATTGGGAATAGGCTGAATTGAATGTGAATATGATTCACGAAATGCTGCTGAGTAGTAACATGGATCAATAAAACAGTAGACATTCTTTTCGGATGCTAGTATACTAATAACAGTATGCTCACATGGGAACCCCTCAATACCCCACAAATTCCAACTAGAATAACTTTTGTATAAGTTTACACAATACGTTTTTCTGTCTTCCACTTTAAATACAAAATCACTTGATTTTACAACTTTGAAGCTCCGACTATTCTACACTTTTTGCTGAAATTTTTTCTCTATTGTTGGACATAAAATATTACTCCAATTTCTTGAATCATCATGCCTATTAATCATCAAGTTCATTATCTTTATGCATATTTCATCTATCATTGTCTTAATACACATATTTCTCTCCTGCAAAATTCATGAATTAAAACTTTCAGAAATATTGGAACACATCTCGCCATATCTCTTACCAAAAAAATACGCATTTCTCCAATGCTGAAATTTTAAACTTGATAAAAAATCAAATGCACATGATCCAGAAATTTCTCGAAACTCCATATAATTCTTCTGAAATTCCTCATGTGTTGCTACGTAAGTCAAATCTGTTAAAAGTTTCACTATAAAAACTCTCTTCGGATTTTTTCCAGATAATACTGAACTCAGATTGTTCCTCAAATGCCACAAATAATAACCATGGGTTAAATTTGAAAAAACCTTCGGTATCGATGAAAAAAATCCACTGTGCCTATCTGATTTAAAAGTGTAGACCTTATCACAAGGTCAAACTATCTTCGGATTTTCCAAGAACCATAGCCAATTAGAATAATTTTCAGAATCAACAATAACAAATGCTAAAGGAAATATACCTGAATTAATGAAATATAATCAATAATTAAACTCAAAATAACTTAAAAACGTGTAAAATAAAATACAAATAACATTTCATAACAAGTTCATATATCATACAAATGCATCAAATACATTCAAACAAACTACTTTACAAAGACAATCTTTTTAGTTCTAATAGTATTTTTTTGTATCTACTATTCTGAGTTCTGTGCATTTTGCTATTCCGGTTCACATTGATTTAAGGTCTTGGTCTTTGTTGATTTTAAGGTTTTGGGCTTTGTTGATTTTAAAGTCTTGGGCTTTGTTGATTTTACAAGCTGTTGAGGTTTTGAACAGGGTCTCCGTTAGGTTTGTTTTTTAGAGAATCTGTTTACATTTGATTTGAGTTAAGAGTCATACTCTTGCAAACAACTAAGAGTTGTTACCTACTGCATATGAATTCCTCAACATGTTTTATTGTACCTCAACATGTTTACACAGTACATTTTGATACATAAAAATGATTTAAAGGCATTGATTAAAAAGGTATGATAAAAGGTTAATTTAAAAAGAGAGAAGGCATCAGGTAATAAGCGGAATTTATAGTCTACATAAAATTCAGTCCGTAGGATAGGATTTTACATCATTTTCTTTCCCATATCATTTCACATGAAAAAAAATTATCACCTTCGAAGTGTCATTAAAGGTGAAAACCATAAAACCTAACTTGTAAAGTAAAGATAAACGAGGTGAAGAAAACAAGGTAAAAACACCATCTGATAATAATCGGAGTTGAATCAACATGATTAATCAGTGTGTAGGATAAGATTGACCATCATTTACCAACAAGTCAATGCACAAAAAAGAAAATAAGTATTGGAAGGTCCATTTGACCCCAAAGCAAGATGTATCTCCAATGGGCTGGTAACCCATCCATTCAATTTGTGCATCAATTATATCTCCTCTAACACATTAAAATTTCATAACGAGGATAGGATAAAATGAAAATATGCAAACACTCTTACAAAAATTAATGTTTACAACCAAACGAAATTTCTAAAAATTGAAGAAGGGTAAATGCATCCAATAAATCTTCCAAAACTCAGAAAAATTAATGATTAGAGGAGCGGTAACGGTGTAACGAACAGAAAGATGTGTGCTGAAAAGTTCATCAACAAATATGAACACAAAACAAATCTTACATTTACTTTGAAGGCCTTAACTCCGTGTAAAACAACAGATTAGCAAAATAAACAAATATACCCAAAATATATGTTTTGATGGGTCTCAATTAGTTAGTAAATGTTTGATGGATTTTTTGGTATTTAAGAATAGTGACGTTTGACTCTTGGATCTCCATCACTAATAATGCTATCAAATCGGGTAAGCTCCCTAATCTTAGTCCACGAAGGGAAATGAGTTGTTGAAACTCATTTGTTTCAAAATCCAACCCCTGACAGCATTCAATCTTTAATGTTTCAAGAGTGGTGATATTTTGAATGCTTTTTGGCAAATCTATCAACTTAGGTTAATTCCATAATATCAGTTCATGAAGGGAAATGAGGTACTAAAAACAATCCACTTCTTCAAATTCCAAATCCGGACAGTTACAAATAAGTAATATCTCAAGAGACATTAGATATTGAAGCCCATTGAACACATATTTTAAGCTGCCACGCCTATTGATCTCCAATTTGAGAATAGTGCTGTTCGACCCTTGGATCCCCATCACTGGTAATGCTATGAAATCGGGTAAGCTATTTAAATGAAGTTTACGATGGGAAGTGAGGTATTGCATCATCCTCTCTGTAAGATATTTTATATTGGGATACCCCCAAATCCTTAATTCAGTAAGACAGGTGTTGTTCAACCCTTGAGGAAAACATGTCACACTTGCCCCTAGATAGCCTTATATCATCAACTACTGTAAATTAGGAGGAAGATGCTGCAATAGCCATTCTAACACCTCTTTGCATTCTATTTCTTCATGCATCACCACATTCCCCCAAATAATAGTTAACAATTGGAGGAATACTTTACCAATCAAGATGGCCTCTTTGGCTTCCTTTTCATTTATAACATTTTCCAGACATTTGATTTGGAAATCTCTTATGAGCTGGTTCATTCCATGCAATTTGTTGATGCCACCGCATCCACTGCCCCCCCCCCCCCCAACACAAAGCATTCCATTCTTTGGAAATACATCGATTCTCCTAACCCAACTGGCATCTTTTTTAATCTTTTAAACAACCTATTATGTAGGTGTCTTATGTTATTCAATCCCTTCATGATTTCCACTAACATTTCATGTTTCTCACACTATGACTACATCAAGTACTGCAAATTCCTAAGGTTACAAATTAATTCGGGTAATACTGTTATACATTTGCATCTAGAGAGATCAAGATACCTCAGCTAGGGCTTGTTCTATATTTAACATGTTTGTCATTTAGTGATAATTAACTCAATAACTTAAAAACATAATCAATAATTAAACTCGAAAATACATGTATTAATAAAACATAATCAATAATTAAACTGAAAATAACTTAAAAACATGTAAAACAAAATACAAATAACATTTCATATTAATTTCATATATCATACAAATGCATCAAATACATTCAAACAAACTACTTTACAAAGACAAGCTTTTCAGTTTTGATAGTATTTTTTTGTATCTACTATTCTGAGTTCTATGTATTTTGCTATTCCGGTTCATAGTGATTTTGAGGTCTTCAGCTTTGTTGATTCTTAATTATTTACAATGATTAATATGGATGTGAAAGGGCTTGAGCTGTGTTGATTTTTTAAGCACTCAGAAGGATTTCGGTTCAGTTTTTTAGAGAATATGTTTACATTTAAATGGAGTTAGAGGCCGACCCTTGTAAACAACTGAAAGCAGTTGTTTACAAGCTGCTGAGATTTCAAACAGGGTCTCCGTTAGGTTTGTTTTCTAGAGAATCCATTTATATTTGATTGGAGTTAAGAGAAGCTGTTTACATTTGATTGGAGGTAAGAGTCCTACTCTTGCAAACAACTAACATTTGTGTTTATTTGTTCACTTAAATAATTATGGATATAAACAGGCGTAGGAGACAAAATTATTGAGTTGATTCAAAAGCAAGCTTAATTAATCTGTGAGAACTATATACTTCACTTAAACAGAGCGAGTCTGAAATTACGGTAAAAAAGTACGCATCAGATTTAATACTATCATAACAACAACCTTAATTAATTAGCTTACGCATACGTTTGGTTAATGTATCACTTTGTGCAATTGAACTATAATCTACAAAGTTGCAAAACTCTTTTTGCTATTGTTTGTAAAAGGTATTATTTCGTGTTTGATGTTAAAAAAAATGAAAAATTACCTTGGCCACCATTTTTGGCAGTAGAAGCAAGCATACAACCCTTGTATTTGTCTTTAAAAAACATACCATCAAGACATACCATAGGCCGAAAATGCATAAACCCATATATACATGCTTTAAATGCAATAAAGCACCTTTCAAATCTCCTGCTCTCACCATTGACATCAAGAACAACATAACTCCTAGGATTCGAAGTTCTCAACGACTCGATATAAAAACTAAGCTCGTGATATGATAAATCCTCATCTCCATGGATCTCTTTTGCCGCCATTTCTTTATCCGTATAGGCGTAATAGTATCCTAACTTCACACCATGTTCCCTAACTTCACAGCAGGTTTATTCCTATCCTTCAAACCAGTGCCACACGCATTTTTTGATATCATACTCTTTATTATGAAACAACTGGGTAAATTGAATTTCTTAGATGCATTAAATCTCCATAAGCACCCTATTTCTTCTTTCTTACTACACACAACATTAATCCTTCTCGAGTCATTTTTTACATATCTAGCCTTGAATCCAGTCTCCAGGCAATATTGTTTCAGTTTCACACGAAACTCCTCAGTACCACCATAAAATCTTTGCCCCACACCTATAATTGCATTTTCCCAAACATTTAAGTTCAAAGTCTATTGAACCTCAATTTCATTGCAGACATTCCCTCCCGATACAGAACTACTACTGCCACATTCACCAGAACAAACTCCTGAAGTAGAACCCTTCAACAAGCTAATATGTACTTCAGTAACACTCTCGCCTTGTAGAATAGTAAATAAACAAAATAATGTATCTCATCATTACAATCTATAATACAACGTTTCCCATCACGTGTATAAAAAATCTCAAGTAATAAGTTCCTCAAATCATCCCAAATCTCAATTATTCGGTTACGATATTCAAGAAAACTATGCATTACAGAAATTCAAAAATGAAGTCGATCTCCCATCATATAATATAACACAAAGAACACCCCTGTCAATATCCCAACAACAAAATCACAATAAAAAAATCTCATTTTCAATCAAATAAATTGATTGAGAACTTAAATGTAATATAACATAAAACTAAAATAAAATAAAAAGGAAAGAATACAATATCATGTAATCAACAATTCAGTGTACCAAATAAATTATAGACAATAATACACCTCAAAACCATTCCGTGCAAAATGGTTTGCTGTTCACAATTTTTTTTCAAAATCTTAAACTTAAACATTCTATGACATGCACTTGTTTTAAAATATCTTATATAACCCATTAATACAGCATTAATGATGATACGTGAACAATAAAAAATTCAAAATATAAAAAGTAAGCTTCATTAAAAAAATGTGAAATGTATATATGTTAAGTTTATTAAGGACTTTTGTGACTTTTTTTGCTTCCTGTAAGGACATAAATTTCCGATTGAGTCCCTGCATTATTTTGACTTAATTCCGTGAACAAAACTGTGTTTGTAATATGTCATAGGGAGATTTTTTTTGTCACCATCCCACTTGGTCTATGAAGTATGGAAGAAAATTGAAGACATTGCGGCAAAGCTTCAAAGAATTAATGATGACGATGTTTAATTGGTGCAAGTTTAATCCTCTTCAAAGGTAATTGCATTCTGAGATCACTCAAGTATGAATGCGTATAATTAATGGTGCTCGGAATTGTTTTTATAAAAGATAAGGATGTATTTTTATAAAAAAAATATTTTAAAATGTTTTTAAAAGTGTTTTAAGTGTTTTCACTACGTTTTAATTCTGATATACTCGAAATAGAGTTTGGCTTATTTGGATCTCCTTTAAAAGAAACGTTTTGAACTAAAAGTCAAATAGTCAAAGTGACACGTCAACTCATTCAAACGACATAAGGATCTCGCTCGAACGAGATGCCTAAGTCGCACGAACGACGTGGGTCTGTCATTCGAATGACACTCATTTTGAGGCGACGCTTATTTGTTATTTAAAGCGTGTTTCTATCATAGTTTTGTAGGTGTGCATTCTGGTAAACAGTATTCAAACCAGAACCTTATTTGCACATATTTTCTAAGGTTTAAAAAGATTAAACACATCCTTAGAGTTTGCAAAGATCCGAGATATCATTCTTATATGTTTAAGTGATCTTACTACACCAAAGAAGTTTGTTCTATCATTGAACATCAAAGGGTTTTGCAGTGAAGAAAAGAGAAGGGCTTCTTGTTTGACATCGTAGATGAATCAAAGCCAATTGGTGGACACCGAGACATACATGAATGCGTGTGTTGTGGACAGATATCGTGGAAGATGGAATTTCTGTGTGGGAACTATTGAAGAACGGTTGAAGATCAGAAGGAGAGTCAAGACCCATGTGGATCGAGTCATTGTGTAAGGCTAATCTGTATTTGTAAAACCATTATTCATAGTGATTGTTTGGATTGGGCCGTCCGAGGTTATTTTCCCCTTTTTGGGTTTTTTCCTCGTACATCCGGCATTGTGAGTATTTTTTATTTTACTTTACTTGCTTTAATCACTAGATGCATGTTTAGGATTAATCAAGAAAAAATTGGTTTAAAGTAAGAATTGGGTTTTCACAACTTAGTTTGGTGCATAATTAAAAAATGGATAATTTTTGGTAATAAAATTTGGTTTGATTTGAAACACACATATTGGGCACTCCACAGATTGGTATCAAAGCTAGAAAACATATTTTATTTGTTTTGTGATCCCGTGTGTTTTAAAAGATGAATTCTGGATATAATGAATTTTCTCGAACTCCTGTTTTTGATGGCACTAATTACACTTATTGGAAGATGAGAATAAGATGTGCATTAAAATCTATTGATGAGCGTGTGTGGCTAATATTTGAGAAAGGTTGGGCACCCCCTGTCAGTATTGTAGGTGAGGTCACTAGTTTAAAGCATGTTGAGTCATGGACCGAAACAGAACAAAGACTTGCACAATATAATTCTAAGGGTCTACACATTATTGCTTCACATGTCACACAGGATGAATATAATAGAATTATGACTTGTGAAACATCAAAAGAGGCTTGGGATATTTTAGCACTCACTCACGAGGGCAGTAGCACGGTTATGGCATCAAAACTTCAAAATCTCACTACACTGTTTAAGACCATTAGAATGTTAGAGAGTGAGCCTTTTGATGATTTTTATGCTAGGTTGTCCAATATTGTCAACTCGTCATTTAACCTAGGTGAGAAAATTACCGACAATCATGTCAGTAAGAAAATCTTTACGTCACTGTCTATTAGGTTTGATGCGAAAGTGACCATTTTAAACTCCTTGGGTAGGTTAGAGTCGATGAAACTAGAAGAGATTGTAGGCGACCTACAAACCTATGAAATCAACATGATTACCTCCAAGCAAGTGCTTAAGAAAGAAAATGGTATTGCTTTAAAAACCCAAAAGGAGGAAATTAAAGTTTCGGATTCCGATTCTGATTCTGATTTTGAGGATGTTTCTTTGTTGGCAAAGAAATTTTAAAAAATTATTAGGTTTCAAAAACAATCGAAAGATGCCAAGAAATTTGAAAAATTCAAGAACAACAAAGTAGATCCCACCTCTAAGGATAAGTTTGAGAAGTCTAAGAGAGATGAGTCGGATAAGTGTTTTGGGTGTGAGGGGTACAATCACAAAGTTAAGGAGTGTCCCACTAGACTTAAGAAAGAGGGCAAGCAACCCATTGTCTATAATACCACCTTAAGTGATAGTGATCCGAAAGAGGGAGAGAGTTCCCCCATTGATCGTAACTTTGTTGCGTTTATGGCATGTCACGTGACCGACGAAAATTCTCATGTGCATGACACTTCCGAGGAGGTTTTGAGTGTATCCCATGTTAGTGAGAGCGAAGAGAGTGACGAGGAGGAGGTAGATGTGAAAGAGTTACAAAATGCGTTTAATGAGTTATATGCCGAAACGATGAAGGTAAAAAAGGCTAACTCTAAATTGCAAGCTATGTTGAATGAGTGTGCCATAGAAAATAATGATAGTTTGATTGAGGATCTTAGGGCATGAGAGAAGAAGTTTAGGGAGAAACTAGAGTTTGTGGAGAAAGAGAGAGATAATCTCCATGGTTTGATGGAGTAATTGAAAAAGGAGATTTTAGAGTTTGAGGAGTCTAGACATTTGCTCGAGTCTAGGATTCACGAGTTGAAGGAGAGATTGAGAGACTCGTCTAGAGTCAAGTTTGATTTGGAGGCTAGGTCGGAGAAGTTAGATAAGATCCTAGGCATTGTCCAAATTAAGGGAGATAGGGTAGGTATAGGTTTTGATGAGAGAGTTGTTCCCATTCCCCCCCCCCCCCCCCCCCGCACGTGTGAGAAACACTAGGAAGGCTAGAAAAGGTCCACATATAGGTAATCATTCCCACCACTTCTACACTTTCTCATTTTGTGGTAGGAAAGGTCACCTTAGGTGGTATTGTTACGATCATAGACAAGATCCTAGGAAGTTTAGGAATAAAGTTGCCCCGGTTCCCCAAACCCCCTTGAATTGTTTTACACCTACTTGGGTTAGGAAATTGGATTTAGTGGCTTTAGGAATTAAACTTCATGATTCTCGTTTAGGTTCACATGATTCTTCCCATGCTAAATCTAAAGGATGATAATATTGCCTTGTTTGTCATATACTAGTTTGCTTCATGATATATTCATTGCTAGTATTATGACGTGTGTATCATTTTGTATTATAGTTTTCTTTTATTTGAGTCCTATTGAAAAAATACAAAAAAGATTTTGTTCTTTAGAAAATTTTTGAAAATCCAAAAAGATTTCATTTTTTAGAAAACATTTGAAAACCCAAATGTGGCATATTGGTGTGCTTGGACCCCCCCCCCCCCCCCCCCCTCCATCATTTCATTATCCATGTGGTTAGGACATTTGGTTAGTATTATAGATGCTTAGAATGACCTTAACCATTATTTATATGGGGTTGTTTCGAAGTTGATATGCATTTTGATTCGACTTTGTATATATGCCAACATTGCACACATGCACGAGTTTATATGGATGTTTGACTTCTCTTGCATATTTGAATTTGGTGAGCCGTTCTTATCTCAATCTTGTCATCTATGCGTAAGTAAACTTAAGGAGAAGTGTGCATGTAAGAACCATTTACCGTGAGGATTTGAATTGAAAAAATGATGAGTGATTCAGGGGAAAGGGCTACGAGAGTTCAAAATTAATTCGTCGTGAAAGCCACCGTTTAAAATAGCCCAAAAGAAAATGTAATATGCTAAGAAAAGGGCCAAATTAGTTTAGTTCATTCCATAGAAAATATGATATTATTGAGGGAGTTTGGATGGATTAAAAAATTTAAACTAGTTTGCACAACTAATCCTAATGTTGAAATATTGCAATTTCACGCTATTGTTTGTAGAATCGTTAAAATTCTGGATTTCTGGTCATGTAGTTTGTTTAGTTCATTAAGCTCACACTTTAATTGTCATATGGCTATGATGAAGTTTGATGATTTATCGCTATAAATTAGAGCTTCTTGATCATTTCGATGTGTTGAAATGTGACTCATTTGTTTTAGTTTCACACCTATACATTCCATATCCATGTTTAAGCACATTGTTACTATGTTTGCATGAAACTCACATTTTTAGTTTTTATGAGTTTTCGCGTTTTGTGTTAAAACCCTAATGTTTTAACACTATTTTTCTTCTGTCAGGCCCTTCCTGGAATTTTTTCGTGGAATTTTTTTCACTGGGCAATATTTTATAATATTTCTGGGAATATGAGAAATTTTGGCAGGTCGCGAGAAGTCGTTCGAGTGACATATCCATCTCGCGCGAATGACAGTTGTACTTTGCTCGAGCGACAGCTTGAAATCTAGCTTCTGATTGGTTTGCAGTCCTCTGGTTAAAATTTGTAAATTTTTTGTACTGCTGGAAGTGTTTCTAGACTGACTGGTTTATATGCAGGTTTTAATTGGTACTAAATTGGATTTTTGCATATAGTCTGTTTATCACACCTGATTATATTGTTATATTTTTTGTGTGAATCTTTGGTTTACTAGCTACTGTTTTGTCATTTCTTAATCATATTTAGCTGGTTGTTTCATGATTATCTCGCGATTTCACATTGATTCAAATTGGTTTATATTCTCATGCTAGATATTTTTATTGGTTTATCTTTTCACCGAATTGTCTATTCGAGACAAAAAGGGGGAGAGAGATGTATTTGATGTAGGGGAGATTTGAGCATGTTTTGGTTTATATATGTTTACAAATTGGTATCTTATATTGGCAGTATTAGTAGTACACATTGGTATCAGTTTGTTTCTCAAATTGTTTAACAATTGATTTTTTTCAAAGATTATTCATATTGGTATCTATTGTTGTTTGGTATCATTTGAATATATATATATATATATTGGTTTCATTTGTTACTCCATACTTCACATGGTATTTATTTTTCTGTTTCATTTGGGTAGGTATGCTTCAGCGATTCGAGATTCCAAGTCTACATCAGATTCAGACAGTTTATGCTCGCCGGTGCTATATATTCTAGTTCGTGTCCTGTATTTTTTATTTTGGGTCTATGGGATATGATTTAGGCTTCATACGGCTTGAAGGCCCCTCTTAGGCATTTCACTGGTTTAGTTTTGTCCCGGAATAGTCAAAGGGGGAGATTTGTACGGACATATATAAAACGGTGATCGCTTAAATAAGCTCTGATACCAATTTGTAAAAAACGCGACTGTGTGATAATTGATTAAATTTATTCGCAAGTTTCAAATTCGGCACACTTATTTAATTAGAGTCTAGTTTTAAACCAAATTAATCCAACCCCTAAACATGCATCTAAAAGTGCGTGTGTCAACCCATAAATAAATAAAGCATGTGACACAAATATTTAGGAAAAATCCCCCAAAGGGGCAAAACCTTTTATTTCACTATAATTTTGTAAGAAAATGGCTTACACGGATTACAATGAAATAGGGTGACATAAATAAATACTCGCAGGTGTCAGTTTCGATGTCTCGGCTGGAACTTTCCCTTTTCAGGAGGGCAGTAGTGAAGAAGAAGACGGCTCCTCCACAAGTTACAGCTGGAATTTTCCCTTTCCAGGAGGGCGGCAATGAAGAAGAAAAACGGCTTCTCCACAAGAGTGAACTTTATAAAGACTCCCTCCCCAATAGCATGCAACTGTCGATTGTAGAGTTTTCTCCACAAAGAATAAACCAAAGAAAAATATGTTCTTGGGTTCCAAAAAAACAATTCACATAAAAGTAATTGGGATTTTGTGAATTAAAGACAACATTTGAACCCTTAAAATTGTTGGAGAAAAACTTTCTACCAAAAGGTATTGAATTAAATCTGGGCAGATACACAAAAGTTTCAAAAGAATAAGACTCTCAAAAGTTGAAACTGCTCTCCACGTTTTTCTAGGCTGCTAGGACCCCTTTTTATACAAAATCTGAGTCAGTCAAAGGATAAGCATTACAGTAACGTGTTAGCCAAAAAGCAGGGTCGTTCGAACGAGAACCCCATCTCTCTTGAACGAGATTGCGTATCGTTTGAACGACTACGTGAGACATCCCAATGTCGTTCGAACGAGATTGAGATGTCGCTTGAACGACCTTGGCATCAAAACCGAGGTATGTTTACTACTGCATCAGTTTTTTCACAAATCTTTTCAAAACAAAACTTTCTCTTAATAACAGTTATAAAACCTCTTTAAAAAAACATTTTTATATAAAAGCTTTTTAAAATATTTTTAAAAATATCCCAATACTCTTAATATGAAATGTAAATTAAACTTTAAAATAATATCTTACCAAAGTTCATATTGTTGGGATGTTGAAGGCAACTGGTAATTCGAATTCGTCTTTTGTAGATGCAATCTTCATAATTCTTCGACGACTTGTAGCGGTATACGACAGAATTAATTATGACGGACTTATTAAAAATACGTCCTTACAAATCTCCCCCATATGTCTATACCGGTACATACATAAAAATATCCGAATTATCAAAAACTAAAATGCTTATACAAATCTACCCTCCCATGAATCCCAACACTGAAAAGGTAAAATTTGCAAGTTCTCAAATTTTTTCTTCAAAATCAAAACTCTCAAAGGTTTTCTCATAAGGGTGTGCAACATCATGATCTTCAATCTTCGTACCTACACACATGAGATAAAGAAAAAACCTTCGTGACGCATCGAGTTTGAAATGATATAGGAATAAAGCATTAATAATCAAATCTCCCCCATAATGCAAAAACATCCCCCATAACATGATAATTGTTTCTCCCCCTTTTTATGATGTTCCCAAATAGACAGATAAGAAGAAAAAAATCAAAACATGGAGTGTCACGATAAAATTCATAGCAGACAAAGATCAAGCTACGCACATGCAAAGGAGTATCCCACAAACATCCATAAACTATTTTTGGATTTTTTCAATTTTTTATACAAAAATAAGATACCACTTTGAAAAATATGATACACAAATCACACCATGGATTTAAACTCAAACAACCAAGTCATGGAAATGGAATGAATGGTTGTGAACACATTCGATAGTTAAATAAACTCAATCAATCATATGTCCACGATGAATAGTGTACTCCTAACGAATGAACATAAAAAATATCCTTTGGTGTAAAAATTGTTGAATTTAGATGACATCGTCTTATGCAAATCAACAAATCAAAGTCAAATTATTTCCACACCAATAACGTCCAAAACTATTTAGCGCTTTTTCAAGATTTTCAAGGACGTTAAAAATCGTTATAAAATATCCAACCAAACCCCCTCATATATATTTTCTTTTAGAGGTGTTAAACTAAATTCTAAAACTTTGGAGAATTGGTGCAAAAACCTAAATGGCCCATAATTGGCATGAATTTCTTTTTACTGCCTTTAAATTTTTAGAGCTCTTTTAAACCTCTTTGGACCCCGGATAATAAAATTCCTCCATTTTTTAGGTCCAATTTAACGGTGGCTTAGTATTCGCATAGGCAAAATGAACCTTTCGCAGCCCTTCCCCGTTTTCAAACAAAGCACACAAACTCACAAAACGGTTCTTATATGCACAATTTTCTTATCAAAATTTATCGCGCTTGGTTCATTTTAAAGGACAGGATTGAAGTGAAAACACCCAACCAACATGTGATAAGACAAGCACAATAATCAAACAAATCCGTGCATGTGTGCAATAAAGGAAATCATGAGTCAAACATGTAGGAAGTAACACTTAATTACATCTTAATGACTCCAAACATTATAAAGCATAAGGATGAATTGACCTATTGTCACAAAACACTATCAAATAGTCACATGAAAAAATGGAATGATGTTGTGACTTGGTCATCCTAAGTGTTTATCCGTAAAAGGTGCAAACAAAATACAAAAATCTTTTTGGATTTTCAAATTTGACCAAAAAAAATATATTAATGGACACTCAAAACATAGAAAATCTTTTTGTATTTTTCAAAAAAAAATTCAAAACAAAAAATATATACAAAAAGTACATGTCATTACACTAGCAAATATATAACATGAAACCACAATTAGTGTATGACAAACATGCAAACACAATCATCTATATGATATGGCAAGAGAAGAATCATGTGCAAGCAAATGGGAGTCAACTTGTCTAAAATCTAGTGCCTCTAAAAGTGATTTCGTAACCCAAATAGATGTGAAGCATCGTGTGGGGGCTTTGGGAACCATGGGAACACTAGACATAAACTTCCTAGGACATTTTCCAAGATAAAAAAAATGCCTAAGGTGACCTTTCCTACCACAATATGAACATGTGTAAACGGGAGGACCGACACCTATGGGTTGACCTTTTTTAACATCCTTGGAATTAGTTGACCCTCCAAAACAAATAATGGTTTTGGCTTTAGAATTAGAAGCATGAGAACACGACAAGCCATACCCATCACACTATCAAACCTAATTGAGTCTGTCAAATCATTTTTTAACATCAAAATTTTTTACTCCAACAAAGAATTAGACTCTTCCAAAGACAGGGATTTCTTTTTCAAATTTTCAATTAAACTTAACATTTTATCTCACTCTCTCTCAATTAAAACGAACTTATCCCTAAGAGTCTTTTCACGTGCCACAAACTCATTGACTAAAATATTTTTATCCTCGACGGCACAAACGGGAACCCTAGAATTTTTTAAGTCCTCTAATTCCTTCTCTAAAATAAGGACTCTCTCATCACTCTTCTTTTTGTTAATTTTCAAAGAATCAAAATCAATACACAAATTACCAAAGTGCTCACGACAAATATCACTTTGAGTTTGAAACGCTTGCAAATATTCAATCTTACTTTTAAAGAGAGAATTTTCATTTTCCAAAACTTTAATTCTTTTGCAAAGTTTCAAATTCAAACTTTTTAATTTTTCAGCACGATCGTCATCTTTTTCAAAAATAGGCTCCTCATTAAATGGTCGTTCCTTTGAAAAATTGTGATTTTTCACAAAATTGATTTTTGAAAAAAAATCGATATCACACAATAAATTAGCACAACCTGCTCTAATACCAATTTGTAAAACGGTGATCGCTTAAATAAGCTCTGATACCAATTTGTAAAAAACGCGACTGTGTGATAATTGATTAAATTTATTCGCATGTTTCCAATTTGGCACACTTGTTTAATTAGAGTCTATTTTTAAACATTCTTAATCCATCCCCTAAACATGCATCTAAAAGTGCGTGTGTAAACCCATAAATAAATAAAGCACGTGACACAAATATTCAGGAAAAATCCCCCAAAGGGGCAAAACCTTTTATTTACCTATAATTTTGTAAGAAAATGGCTTACACGGATTACAATGAAATAGGGTGACATACGAAATACCCGCATTGTCGGTTCCGATGTCTCGGCTGAAACTTTCCCTTTCCAGGAGGACAGCAGTGAAGAAGAAGACGTCTCCTCCATAAGTTACGGCTGAAATTTTCCCTTTCTAGGAGGGTAGCAATGAAGAAGAAAAACGGCTTCTCCATAAGAGTGAACTTTATAAGGACTCCCTCCACAATATCATGCAACTGTCGGTTGTAGAGTTTTCCCCACAAAGAATAAACCAAAGAGAAATATGTTATTGGGTTCTACAAAAACAATTCACATAAAAGTAATTGGGATTTTGTGAATTAAAGAAAAAATATATGTACCCTTAAAATTGTTGGAGAAAAACTTTCTACCAAAAGGTATTGAATTAAATGTGGGCAGATACACAAAAGTTTCAAAAGAATAAGACTCTTAAAAGTTGAAACTGTTCTCCACGTTTTTCTAGGCTGCCAGGACCCCTTTTTATACAAAATCTGAGTCGATCAAAGGATAAGCATTACAGCAGCGTGTCAGCCAAAAAGTAGGGTCGTTCGAAGGAGAACACCATATCGCTTGAACAAGATGGCATGTCATTTGAACGACAATGTGCGACATCCCAATGTCGTTCGAACGAGATTGAGATCTCGCTTGAACGACCTTGGCGTTGAAATCGAGGTACGTTTACTATTGTAGTAGTTTTTTCACAAATCTTTTAAAAACAAAACTTTCTCTTAATAACAGTTATAAAACCTCTTTAAATTTTTTTTATATAAAAGATTTTTAAAACCTTTTTAAAAATATCCCAACACTCTTAATATGAAATGTAAATGAAACTTTAAACCAATATCTTACCAAAGTTCATATTGTTGGGGTTGAATGTTGAAGGAAACTGGTAATTCGGATCCATCTTTTGTAGATGCAATCTTCATAATTCTTCAACGACTTATAGCGGTATACGACATAATTAATTGTGACGGACTTATTAAAAATACATCCTTACAACATAAATTTTCAATTGAGTCCTTGTATTATTTTGACTTAATTCCGTGAACAAAACTGTGGTTGTAATATGTCATAGGGAGACTTTTATTTTATCACGATCCCACTTGGTCTATGACGTATTTAAGAAAATTGAAGACGTTGCGGCAAAGCTTCAAGGAATTAATCATCCTGATGTTTAATTGGTGCAAGTTTAATCGTCTTCAAAGGTAATTGCATTCCGAGATCACTCAGGTATGAATGCGTATAATTAATGCTGCTCGGAATTGTTTTTATAAAAGATAAGGATGTATTTTTAAAAATAAAAATATTTTAAAATGTTTTTAAAAGTGTTTTAAGTGTTTACACTACGTTTTAATTCTGATATACTCGAAATAGAGTTTGACTTATTTGGATCTCCTTTAAAAGAAATGTTTTGAACTAAAAGTCAAATCGTCAAAGTGACACGTCAACTTGTTCAAACGACATAAGGATCTCGCTCGAACGAGATGCATAAGTCGCGCGAACGATGTGTCTCTGTCGTTCGAATGACACTTATTTCGAGGCGATTCTTATTTGTTATTTAAAGCATGTTTCTATCAGTGTTTCGTAGGTGTGCATTCTGGTAAACAATATTCGAACCAGAAACTTGTCGGCACATGTTTTCTATGGTTTAAAAAGATTAAACACATCCCTAGAGTTTACAAAGATCCGAGATATCATTCTTATATGTTTAAGTGATCTTCCTGCACCAAATAAGTTTGTTCTATCACTCAACATCAAAGGGTTTTGTGGTGAAGAAAAGAGAAGGATTTCTTGTTCGACATCATAGACGAATCAAAGCCAATCGGTGGACACCGAGACATACGTGGACGTGTGTTGTGGACATGTATCGTGGAAGATGGAATTTCTGTGTGGGCACTATTGAAGAACGGTTGAAGATCAGAAGGAGCGTCAAGACTCGTGGGGATCGAGTCATTGTTTAAGGATAATCTGCCTTTGTAAAATCATTGTTCATTGTGATTGTTTGGCTTGGGCCGTCCAAGGTTGTTTTCCCATGTTTGGGTTTTTTCCTCGTACATCCGACGTTGTGAGTATTCTTTACTTTATTTTACTGGCTTTAATCACTGGATGCATGTTTAGGATTAATCAAGATAAAATCGGGTTAAAGTAAGAATTGGGTTTTCACAACTTGGTTTGGTGCATAATTAAAAATTGGATAATTCTTGGTAATAAAACTTGGTTTGATTTGAAACACACATATTGGACACTTTCACTTCCAATGATAACTATAGACATATATCCATGTTTCTTGTGAAAATTATATTTTAAAATGAACATGTAGGAATTATATCCTAAAATGAACATGGAAAGGCATAAATTTTCAACATAAAAGATCATTTGCATTTTGTAGCGAAGGCCAGTTTCCTAATTGGGACATTATAAACACTCAGTTTATACTAGGGCCACGTTCATTATTACATAATTCATATACATACATAAACAAACCAATAACTTAACAACTAAATTATCATCTCAATCAACTAAAAATTCAGCAAACTACGTATTGAAAAACAAATTGTGAAAATAAAACCAGTCATCATATACCACAACCTATATAATAGCAAAGTAATTTTGCACACCCCAAAAAAACTTAACAAGTCATATATGATATAATTAAGCTAAACAAACAACAAAAAAACATTTGCACATTGAATAAAAAACTAACAGATTAGATATTATACAATGGAGCCATCAAACAACAAAAAAAATTTGCAAATTGAATAAAAACTAACAGATGAAATATTATACAATAAAGCCAAACAAACAACAAAATAACATTTGCTCATTGAATAAAAAACTAACATATCAGATATTATACAATATGGCAAAATAAACAGAAAAAAACATAACAAATAGCAAACAAGCATTTGCACCTCAAGTAAAAAAACCAATAAGATAGAGATATTATACAATCAAGACAAACAAACAAAAAAGAAACATTTGCACATCGGAAAAAAACACAAAAAAACAATGATATATATCTTACTATTATACAAACAACAAAACCAAATTATAAAACAACCAAAAATAATAATAGAGTACGAGATTTTACCTTGAAAAAGAATCACAATTCATTTTTGTATCAGAATAAACAATAACCTATAATCTCTGTAAACATACACAAAATAATACAAAATTAGGTAAAAAATAATACAAATTCAAAAAAAAAAATATATATATATATATATATAAAGAGAGAGAGAGAGAGAGAGGATCTCATGAGGTCCGTGAGTTTGAAGTCCATGAATGATGTCTATTTTTTTAAAATAGTAAAAAAAATATTTTGGGGCTGATTTGTTTTTCATGGTTTCTAAACATTTCAACAAGGCTAGATAAAAAAAATCAGCTCAAAATGATTTTTTTTACATTTTAAAAAAATCAGTCAATCTTTGTAAGTTTTTAAGAGCTTAAAAATAACTTAAAAACTGACATAGTTTGACCGATTTTTTTAAAATAGCAAAACAATTCATTTTGATATGATTATTTTTTGATGGTCCTATTAAAATGTTTAAAACCATAAAAAAAAATCAGCCCAAAAATATTTTTTTACTATTTTAAAAAAATGGACCTGAGTCAGGGACCTCAAACTGGGACCACACTTGATCCTTTCCATATATATATATATACTGATCTCATCTTTATCATACCATTAAGAATGAATACTGAAAAATCCGTATGTCAATCACGAATTCAACAAGTTTTCACATGGCGAACAACAAAATGATCTTTATTTGCAAGATTGTCTTCTCACTGCGTAAACAAAATTGATCACAAAATTGAATTTAAGACATGAAATACTTTTTAATTGTAATCCATTGTGAATTGGCAATACAATTGGAATTAAAATCCAGTTTAACCACTTCGTCAAACTGCCGATCAAAGAACCAAATTTAGAACTAACGTAACAAATCAGGTAAGGTTAAAATCGTAAATCGTACCTATGGCCATCCCCGATCCTCACCGCGCTGGGGCCGGCGCGCAAAGGGAGAAGATCCTTTGGGTCTCGCGCATCCCTCTCGGGAGCGGTTCGGCCGGCGTCCTTTTGAGATACGGTGTAAAAATGCAGAGAGATTTAGAGTCGCTAGTCTATTTTACTCAAAACAGACAAAAGAAAAAGGGGAAGCCATCCCGAAGGATGGCATCAAAAGACATACTCGTGCATGCGAAACCAAAATGATTCGAGAAGGGTTCGGAGGCTTAGTTATGAAATGGGAAGGTGTTAGGCACCCATTCCGCCCTTTCGGTCGCTCATGGATATTTGCTATTTTCCTTTATATTCCCCCCCGTGATATGTGTGCATGTGTATATATATAATGGAGGTAGGAATCCTCGACTTGTATCATGGAAAAGATAAATCGATTTATCCGTAGGAAGATATAAGAATAATATTAGAAAAATAAGATTTACGCGATTACCCCTACGTTGATCGTTATAATGGAACGATAACGCATATGGAGCAATACGTCACTAAGGGCAAGTATTTAGAATATAGGAAGATTAGATTTAGAGAAAATAGGAAGTAAAAGAAAAGGTGAGAGAGAGGACTCGAGTCTTGGGTTTTACCCCGAGACGCCTACGTAGCCTATAAAGGCATCAAAGTCCACGTAGTTCACATACAAAACGAGGGGTGGGGTTTATGCCATAAATCCAAATGGGGGATCTCTTATTTGTATGTGTGTGTGTGTGTGTGTAGAGAAAGTGCTTTAGTTGTGAGAAAAGTGTGAGAAAAGGTTAGAGAATCCCTATTTGGAATTTATGAGAAAACCCTCTTTTTCTTATTTTTTGGGTTTTTATTTATATGAAAATAAGAGATGTGCAATAATACTAAATAAAAACGTATATTTTGATGTGTGAGATGAGATAATAAAAGTTATAAGTAATAAAACAAGTTATTGAGAGTTTAAGAGAATTTAAGAGAAAGTAGAGAAAGTTGGACCTTCTTGAAGATCTTGAGCTTGATCTTGAATGTTGGAGGGAAGCCCTTGCACTTGGATGATGATGGAGAGTGACTAATTACCCAAGTTTGATGAAAAGGATGATTAAAAGTGGAAGTAAAAAAGGGATTTGGAGTTTGAAATCACGCTGCCTTCGAGAGAGGTTTCTGGGATTCGTTGAGAGTGAATTTTATCAGATCTGGGCTCCCCTTGCAAATGAGGTGAAGGCCTCCTTTTATAGGCCTAGGTAACTGCTGATCGGTATATACCTGTTCTTGCTTATCAGCACCTGCCGATAGGCAGGGTCTGGAACCTGCCATTTGGCAGTGCGCTTCAGGCTTTTTCAGAAAATCGGTTGCCGAGGGAAAATCGTTGGTTAGAATCGTGAACGAGGCATAACATTGGAAAGGTAACTCAGAGACCTTCGAGAGTCATTAGGACCTCTCCCGGGTTTGGGAGTTGACTTTGGGTAAAATATGGCTCGGAAGCATTTGTCGGTACATTGGACAAGGAATCGTTCGGACGCAAACGGATCGTTCGTCCGCATGGTAAGTCCGAATCGCGCATGGGGTGGACCGTTGGAAAGGTTGGGAGATGTACTTTGACATTCCAAATAGTTTGACCCAGTTTGGAGTGTTGACTTTAGTCAATCGGGCCTGAGAAGCATTCGATGACCTCTTAGAGTCAAACGGATCATTCGTCCGCTTGGAAAGTCGAATCGCACACAGGATGGACCATTGGAAAGGGGATTCAGTGACCTTCGAATATTCATTCAGCCTCGGTCGAGATGAATAGTTGACAGAGTTCAAACAGAGCCCGGGAGCTCCCGGTGGCCTCTGGGTCATGTTTCAGACGCAAACGTATCGTTCGCTCGCATGGTAAGTCAAAATCACGCACGGAATGGACCGTTGGAAAGGGTATTCAGTGCCCTTCGAAGATTCCTTCTGTCTCGATCGAGATGAAAAGTTTGACTTTTTGGTCAAACTGAGCCGGGGAGTGCCCGATGGCTTCTAGGTCAGTACTCGGGACATGACCTGGGTGTGTAGTGATGGAGGGAGGTACTAGGAACCTAAGGAGAGTTGGGGGGGGGGGGTAATAGAATGGGATGTCTATAGAGCCCCTCAACGGGTGAGTTTGGAACAAATGATGACCGTCGAATAGACACCACATGATGCTTTTGAGGAAGTATGATCGAATCAAAAGGGCCGATTCTGAGGACCTAAGGAGTGTTCTGAGAATGGAATGACGATCAAAGAGTGGTGATGACCGAGGACCGAGGTCAATTCTGACCTAAGAGTGGCGACGATCGAGGACAAGGGTCCATTCTGGCCCAACTCAGGTGACGATCCAAGACTGAGGTCAATTCTGACCTAAAGAGTGTTGACGACCGAGGACCAGGGTCAATTCTGACCCAACTCAGGTGATGATCCAAGATCGAGGTCAATTCTGACCTAAAGAGTGGTGACGACCGAGGATCGGGGTCAATTCTGACCCAACTCAAGTGACGATTCAAGACCGAGGTCAATTCTGACCTAAAGAGTGGTGACGATCGAGGATCAGGGTCAATTCTGACCCAAATCAGGTGATGATCCAAGACCGAGGTCAATTCTGACCTAAGAGTGGTGACGACTGAGGACCGGGGTCAATTCTGACCTAACTCAGGTGGCGATCCAAGACCAAGGTCAATTTTATGACCTAAAGAGTGGTGATAACCGAGGACCGGGGTCAATTCTGACCCAACTCAGGTGACGATCCAAGACTGAGGTCAATTTCAACCTAAATAGTGGTGACGACCAAGGACCAGGGTCAATTCTGACCCAACTAAGGTGACGACCCAAGACCGAGCTCAATTCTGAACTAAAGAGTGGTGACAACCGAGGACCGGGGTCAATTCTGACCCAACTCAGGTGACGATCAAAGACTAAGGTCAATTCTGACCTAAAGAGTGGTGATGACTGAGGATCAGGGTCAATTCCGACCTAACTCAGGTGACGATCCAAGTCCGAGGTCAATTCTGACCTAAAGAGTGGATGAAGATTGGATTTTGATTTTGCCGGGGAAAGTGCTTTTATGATTTTAATTTGAGCTGGGAGCTTGGGGAAGCTTTTGTTTCATTAGGAGACCTTGCAGGGGGGACAACCTATTTTGGGTGCTGTAAGAGAATTCCGGTGGGGAAGTGATCAGGTGATCCTTAGAGATCCTCCGGAGCTTTGCTGGGAGGAGTTTTCACTTGGTTTTTGAGGATTTAGCTGGGAGAGAGGGGTTCCGCTCGAGGGAATGCAGAGTTTTCTTGGTGAAAAGGCTTTAAATCCTTCCTGGGATTTTTAGGAATTTTTTGGGGATTTTTTTAGGGTTTCTGGAAATTTATGTACGAAATTTAAGGGGGTCCGGTCAGCATAGTACGAAGGGTGCCATTCGGCAGTGACACGGACTTTTGGGCTACCTCGGGAAGGCAAGGGGTCAGTGCCGATCGTTATGGTAGGGGCAGGTGTCGATCGGCATGGCGCTTGGCATCCTATATAAAGGGGGCGAATCCTCTCATTTTTTTCACAACTTCTTTACTTTCTCTCTCCATGCGATTCTTCTACAAATCGTTCTAGCATTCCGATCTTTAAGAAATGGTCGCTTTTGTGAGCACTGTAGTCCACCGGGAGTGGTTGACTGTTGATGATTGGGCGAATGTGGAGTGGAGGGCTACAGCGCCTCTTGCTTTAGGGAGTGAGAACTCCTTTGATGCCTTTGAGCCTATTGCAGATGAGCGGACCTTGCTGCGGGTGCCATCGCATCATCGCTCTTTGAGAGCGTGTCCCGCCGGTTATGTAAGTAACCCGACCTTTGGCATTCTTCTCTTATTGGTGATTTTTCTTTCTTTCTTGACTTTTGATGAGACTTTTCCTTTTTTCCAGTCTGATATTTCTTTGAAGAACATGTGTGCCCATGGGACAGCAGGGCTCAGGGATGTTTGGGAGCATCTCGCACCTTTGGTGTGTTGGATGGTATCATCAGCGGGTTTTGGGTGGTTGGCCTCGGTGCTGGATGAGACGCCTCATTCGACAACGGGTCTTGTGCGCTTTGGGAGAGAGGTGGTGGGATACTACCCACACCTTCCATTTCGGCTCCGGGGAGATGACTGTGACTCCCATAGACGTGCAGCAGCAGCAGCTGGGGATGGATTGTGATGGAGTATAGATAGAGGTGGATTGCTCTTTACGGGTGAGACCGGAGGCAGTGCGTGCGGCACTTGGTGATGTAGGGAGCATAGTTTCTGGGGATTCTATACGGCTGTCCCTGTTGAAGGATGTTCTATTAGGTAGGGAAATTGATGTGGAAGATGGGCTACATGTGAGGCATATGGCCCGATTATTTATTTTTCTGGTATTGGGAGGTTTCATGGTGGCGTCGAGCGGCGACGTCGTTGATTTGTGGTTCTTGTCGTACCTGAGGATGTTTTCGAACATCCCCTTATATGATTGGGGGAGTCTGACTTTGGCGACCCTTTACTCTTTTCTGGATGCATTCAGTCGGTGCTGTCGGTAGACTTTTACTGGGGCCACGTACCTTCTTGAGGTATTCTTCAGTTTGCGCATTTCTTTTCATGCATTTGCATTTTCCTTTCATGTATCTCTTTTTTCTTTCATGCAGTCGCATTTTCCTTTCATGCGTCTCTTTTTATTTGTGAATTCAGACATGGTTCTACGAGGTGATTGGGTTCAACACCCTATTGATTAGTTTAAAGGACATCACTGTTAGGGACTTCGGTCGATTGTATCGATGGCGCAAGGCCAATCTGCAGTCGAAGGGATCTCTCTCCCTGGAGGCAGTGCGTCAGGTCTTGAATGACCTGACCAATGGTAGGGTAAGACTCTTTCCATTTCAATCTTGGTTTTTTCTCCTTTCGATCTTGTATTGATTTTTGCTCTCTTGGATATTTTTAGGTGACCTTTTATCCTGGGGGACAACCATTCAGGATGCGGGGGTGACTAGGGTGAACGCGCGGATGAGGCATTTGCTGGCGCATGAGTTTGGCCATTCCTGGTATCTCAGGGAGAGGGTGGTTCGTCAGATTGCCAAGGAGGAGGTGGTAGTTCCACCTGCGCAGTCTCCTACGTCTATGTGGTGGGAGCGACTGCTATCGATGGATGAGAGGATCGCGGCGATGATCGGCGAGTCCTACTTGTTGTACACCGATACGGCTGTGCCGTATGATTATATGGACTTTGTGATGAGCTGGTTGATGGCGCCCAGCATATATGATGCCCTTCCTTTCCTTCCTGCGGGTTCGAGTCAGGCGGTGGGTTCTTCCCACAGCGGCGCTGGTCCATCAGCATCGGCGACCTTAGAGGTTCCTTTTGTGCAGTTGCATACCCCTTCGTATAACATTCAGCAGGCTGATGGAGGGATGGTGCCTATGTTGCACCATCCTCATGCGATGGATCCGGAGGAATATTTTTGGGATTTTTTAAAGTAAAAAAGGGGGAAATGTTATAAGGAGAAAATGGGATTTTGAAATTATTTTAAGAATGTCAATTTATTTTTATTGAGTTTTCTGATTTGACAAAAGAGGAAAAGAGGGAAATTTCTAAAAATGGAGGGGTTGTCGATCGACAAGCACCTTGACCTGCCTATCGGAAGTTCATTCTAGTCCCATCAATTCAAAGCTTTGATTGGTACCCTCTTCAGCCTTTGGTACCTTGTGGGGTAGGAAACCCTCCAATTTCTGCAGGGATTATGTCTCTTGTGAAGGTTCTTAAGTATAAAAAAGGGTAATGGTGGAGTGTTTTCATCACAGCTTTGCATTTTTACTTACTCTCCCACTATCTCTTAGCCTTACAAGATGTCTCCCCCTAGTAGCATTGAGTTTGTCAATAACCTCAAAGCCTTGGAAGCGATGTGCTCTTATAATGTCGACTACGATGCTTTCAACATGCGTTGAGTCTCCCTGTGGCGCAATTCGCCTTTTGAGTGGAATGTGCTGATGGCGGTGGTACAATTCTTGTACCCCAAAGACCATGTATTCCGCTTTGGGTTGGATGAAGTTTGTCCTATCTACGAGGAATTCTCTGCCATACTGGGTATAAATCCTAGTGTTGATGTGCCTTTGCTCAAATTTTCCCGCTCTCCTAGGGATTTTTTGGCTAGGCTTCTTCAATTTTGCCTTCGGTAGCTAGATCATTGGTTGTTGGAGGAATGATCTCCTTCCCGACGATGTTGCAGTTCGTGCATTTGCGGGAAGTAGGTGATGATGGCTATGATGAAGCCGTTGTTTTGGGTCTGATTTCCAAATTGCTGCTGGTGACTGGGGAGGTGCAAGTGGACCCACAACTTGCAGCCATTACTTCATGGATGTCATATCATCGCAATCCTGCGGCTGTGATACTAGCGGAGACCCTGAATGGCCTGGATGCCTAGAGAGAAGGTCGTTCTGACTTTCTGAGGGGTAGCCCTGTGATGTTGTTCATGTGGTTGTCTGAAAGATTCCGCTTGGCGACTCCTCCAGAGTATCCCTTGTCGACCGTAACAAACTTCTTTTCACGCTACTTCATCAGCATTGGCTTGTATGTTGAGAACTGGGAGAATGGGCTTGTGGAATATGGGGCTCATGGTCTGTATTGGTCAGTGCCTTGGTGGGGACAGTTGCAGCCTGTTCTGGAGCTAGGAGAGTATTCATATGTGGGGCTGGTTGGTCTTAGGCAGACCTCTTTTTATTTACCTTGGCGGCTTCTATGCCAATTTGGCTGGGCACAGGTCGTGCCCCCTCGGACATCAAATTTCATTCCGGTAGAAGATTTGACTGAGCGCCTGCATCTGTTGCTTGGGTCTCTATGGGAAAATCAGCGTCCATTGACCCGTCCTTCCCAATCTGTCGAAAAAGTTTGGCATATCCCCAAAGATTATATGAAGTGTTTGTGGAGGAAAGTAGTCAGCAAGATGTTGGCAGTAGAGCCTGGACAAAAATAGTTTGTTTTATCCGAAACCATGGAAGGGGGTGTTGTGGTCTTTTCAAAGATGGTTCGGGCTCATCGATCCATGGAGTGTTTGAGGCACTCTATTCAGGTAGGGGAAACTTGGGGACCTCAGGATGTAGATGATGAGGGTGCAGGCCCCCTTTGGTAGCTGTGGGTAGGACTCTTGAAGAGTTTATTTATGTAATGGATGACAGGTGTGGGGATTTTATTTGGCTTCTTATGGTAGTGGGGGAAGGGAGTTATCCGTTCCTTTTTCTTATGTAATCCGTACTAAATTTTCTTATTAATGAAATAAACAAGTTTCTGATCATCCAGCTGTGCCTTTCGATGAATTTTGTAATTTGGAATTATCTACACCGATCGCTAAGGCATACATAATCCTTTTGTTCAAGTATTCTTTAGAATTAACCGTCGTTCTCGGAGGTAAGAAAAGAATAGTATTTCGTTAAAAAGGAAAGGGCCCCACTCATGTGAGGTGCATGAGCTGCCTACGTACCTCTGAGGTTTTTGAAAAAGTTTATCTGTTTGAAAATATTTTTTGCAGAGGATCAGGCCCACGTAGTTCTGGGTAGAGGAAAATGAAGAGTTTTTTTTTTAGAATAGAAGGGGGATGAGAAGAGTCGTAGCGCGCCGAGATTTCGAACTAGGGGTAGAATTTATTGAGACGGTCCAGATTGACTGGACGAGCCTTCTCTTCCCCATCTAGGTCAGTGAGCATGGCGGCACCGCCGGATAAGATTTCCTTCATAATGTAGGGGCCGCTCCAATTGGGCTTATATTTCCCTCTGGGGTCCCAGATGGGTTCTACTATCTCTTTGAGGGATAAATCCCCCTCCCGGACACCTCGGTCCTTGACTTTCTTATTGAATGACCGCGCTGTTCTGCGATGGTACCCCTGTATGTGGTAAAGAGCTTTTGATCTTCTTTCATCTAGGAGGGCTAGCTCATCAAGACGGCTTTGGCACCAGTCTTCTTCGCTAACTTTATTTTCGAGCATGACTTGTAACGAGGGTTTTTCCAGCTCCAAAGGTAGGACTGCTTCCATGCCGTAGACCATGGAGTAAGGGGTAGCCCCAGTAAAGGTTGCGATTGAGGTTCGATAGCCCCAAAGGGCGTACGGAATCCGGTCGGTCCAATCCCTACAACTTTCGGTCATCTTGCTGATGATAGATTTGAGGTTTTTGTTGGCGGCTTCCACTGCACCATTGGTCTGAGGTCGGTAGGGAGAAGATTTGTGTCTCTGAATCCCGTACTCGTTGACTACTTCTATGAGTTCTTCTTCGAAATTCAACCCGTTATTTGACACCAGCTCATACGGGACCCCATATCGGCAGATAATATTCTTCTTAAGGAATTTGGCCACTTTTTTGGCGTTCAGTACTATGTATGACTCAACTTCGACCCATTTGGTGAAGTAATCGATGGCGACTGGGATGAACTCATGTCCATTTGAAGCCTTTGGTGTAACCTTCCCTGTGATGTTGACACCCCAGGTGGATAACGGCTAGGGAGAGGTCATGTTGTATAATTCTCGCAGAGGCAGGTGTTGAAGATTGGAGAATTGTTGGTATTTGAGGCATCTCCGGACATAGGCGGTGCAATCATGGGTCATGGTGGTCCAGTAATAGCCCTGTCGGATGATCTTCTTAGCGAGCATGTGACCATTCATGTGTGGTCCGCATTCCCCGTTGTGGATTTTCTGCATTATTTTCTCAATCTCAGCCCCTGTGATGCAGTGTAGATGAGTTCCACCGAAGTTCCTCTTGAGTAGGGCTTTATGACAGATGATATACTGGGCGGCCAGTCTCCGGAGAGTCATTCTATCTTTTTCGTTGGAAGCCTCGGGATATCTACCATGTTTAAGGAGGCACCAGATATCATAGTACCAGTAATCGGCTAGTTTGGGATCTTCGGTGGAGACAAGATCAGTATGGTAGAAATGGGTCAGTTTGTCTTGCTTTTGAACTAGGAAGGGGGTCATTGTTATTCCCTCAAGCATATCGACCATGGAGGCCAAGGTAGCGAGAGCATCGGCTAGGTTATTCTTTGCTTGGGGTAGGTAATGGAAGGTGATATCTCGGAATATGGAGGCTAACTCTTCTAAGTGGGCATGGAAGGGTTGGAGCTTTTCGTCCTTGACCTTCCACTTTCTGAGCACTTGATCGATGATAAGGGCATAATCCTCATAGACATCAAGGTATTGAATACCTTTCTTGAGAGCAACTTTGAGGCCCAATGTGCATGCCTCGTATTCCTTCATGCTGTTGGTGCAAGGGAAATCCAATTTAATGGCGATGGGAGTGTGGGAGTCATCTGGGGCGATTAGAAGTATGCCAATGCCATATCCCTTTTTGTTGGCAGCGCAGTCAAAGAACATTTTCCATCGAAGGCGGTCTTAAGTGGTGCAGAGGATATTTTCTTCTGGGAGTTCGGAGATCCGGACATCTGCTTCGTCTATTGGGTAATCGGCGAGGTAGTAAAAAATGGCTCTTCCTTTAATGGCTTTCTGGGTGACGTACACGATGTTGAACTCGGTTAGGCGCATCAACCATTGGGCCATTCGATTGGATAAGGAGGGTTTCTCAAGAAGGTATTTGATAAGGTCTATTCGGGATACAAGTTTGATGGGGAAGGCGAGCATGTAGTGTCGCAGCTTTTGGGTGACCCAAATAAGTGCGACACATGCCTTCTCCAAGGCAGTGTAGTTGACCTCGTACCCGACCAATTTACGACTGGCGTAATAGATGGCTCTTTCTTTATGGGAGTCCTTAAGGTATTGGGTTAGCAAAGCCCCAGCTGTAGTATCGGTTATAGTTAGGTATAGGAGCAAAGGGAGACCAGACTGTGGTGGCATGAGCACTAGAGGTTGGGTCACATATTGTTTGATTCGGTCAAAATCTTCTTGGTAGGCCTCATTCCAAACCTTGGTTGAATCCTTTAAGAGGAGCTTGAAGATCGGTTCGCATATGGAGGTTAGCTGGATGATGAACCAGCTGATATATTGCCATTTCCCAAGAAAACCTCGGACTTCTTTCTCTGTTCGAGGTGGTGGCATCTCAAGTATGGCCTTCAGCTTTGCACGATATGCTTCTATCCCCTTCTCGCTAACCATAAATCCCAAGAGTTTTCCCTCTGTAACGCCGAAGACACACTTCTGTGGATTAAGTCGCATCTGATACCGTCGTAATCGTTCGAAGAACTTCCAGAGAGCGGGAACATGACCTTCTCTAGTTTTGGACTTGATAATCATATCATCCACATAAACCTCGACCTCCTTATGAATCAGATCGTGAAGGATGGTTGTGGCAGCCCTTTGGTAGGTATCCCCAACATTCTTGAGACCGAATGGCATAACGGTGTAGCAAAAGGTTCCCCATGGGGTGATGAATGTGGTTTTTTCTTGGTGGTCTAAGTGCATCTTGATTTGGTTGTATCCGACAAACCCATTGATGAATGACTTGAGAGCATGATTGGCTGTGTTATCCACGATCATGTCGATATTGGGTAGCGGATAATCATCCTTGGGAGAAGCTTTGTTTAAATCTCGGTAGTCTACACACATTCGAACCTTCCCTCCTGATTTTGGCACAGGTACTATGTTGGCTAGCCATGTGGGATATTCGATCACTCGAATGAAACCCATGCTCAATTGTTTGACCACCTCTTCTTTGACACTGAGTGACCATTCGGTGCGGAGTTTTCTCAATTTTTGTTTAACCGGCTTGTAATCTGGGAGAGTGGGGATCTCGTGCTGAGCTATTTCAGGATCAATGCCGGGCATATCATCATAGGACCATGCGAAGAGATCCACGAACTCCTTTAGCAATTCTTCGAGTTGTGCGCGCTCATGCTCGTCAAGGGTGGCCCCTATCCTAATCTCGCGCAGTTGGCTACTAGAACTGAGATTAATAACAACAGTCTCTTCTTCATTAACTTGAACGCGGTTATATTGTTTATTATTAACATTATTTAGATCAGTTAAGAATCGTTCATTTGCAAAATCATCATCATCAAAAGTTCAATTAGAATCTAAACAATTAATGTAAGGCACAACAAGATACTCAAAATCTTCGTTTATTTCATTGATAGGAAAGACAGCATTGAGAACCTTATCAAAAGTGGTCTCGATAAAATTTGAACAAGGATAGACAGTAGGAGAAGAAATAAGGTAAACATTAGGGTTAGGGGGATTTCAAGAGGTAGAACTGGTGCAACATGCTAGTTGAGGAGAGGTGTATCAGCAGCTTTAATCAGACGGGATGGGTCCATTGATGTAGTGCCTGAATGAACCATGCAGAGTGCCAGCCCTAGTATCTGTAAGTTGAAGGAATCTTCGGAATCACTTTCCTAAGTCTCTTTGGTATATTTAATGAGCAGTTATACTCGGTGTTGGAAACTTTTGACCCATGGGTAGCTATCTTTGAAAAAGATCTCCATTCCAGGCTTTATCTTCTTGTCTGTGTGGTCATACCATGGTTCTGGAAAACCGCAAAAGGGGAAGTCTTCGCCTTCTTTGATGAATCGTCCATTTAAGGAGTCTCCTGAGATAGTTTGGGTGCAGTTTAATCTTCTCTTTGGTCGAGACTGGCGAATCATTCTGAGCTCTTCTCCTGATGATTGATACCCCAAACCACAAGGAGCGAAAGCTTTCTTCAGTTCGATGGGCTCGATTATCCCTTACTGCGTTCGCCCTAGTCCCTGTTCGAGCATGAAGTGCATGTTTCTGAATATCTGAATTACATTGACATTGCCATGAGGGTCATATTATGGACAAACCCTTTCTTTGAAACCATCCCCTACCGGGAGTAAGAGTGGCTCAACTCGGAATCCTGATAGGAGCACATCATTTGACCCGTGCTGTATCTCAAGGATTGGACTGCTGGTGCTTACACCCTAGACATTTCCATCATCACCCAAAATGGTGATGACTCGCTCATCGATGAAGAACTTTAATTTCTGATGGAGTAAGGAAGACACACCCTTGATATTATGGATCTAGGGGTGTTCGAGAAACAAGTTGAAACAAGCTGGGATGTCTATGCCTTGGAATTCAACAATGGGGTTTATAGGGACAATTCCTATTGCAAGTTTTATGGATCCCATCACCTCACGACGGGTATTATCATAGGCACATATGACAGCGGAGGTTGGATCGAAGTCGCTTTCTTTCAGGCCTAAACACTTGAAGGTTCTCGGAGGGCAAATGTTCAAGGCGGATCCGTTATCGATAAGGGAGAGTGGCACGGCCTTCCCCATAACTTCGACGGAGATATTGAGTGCATGATTGTGATTTGGCCCAATTCTAGGTATTTCTTCTTCAAAAAATGATAGCATTCGGGTAGAGGTTAAGGATCCGACCAGATTTACCGCCTCTTCTGGTGTGGTAGAAGGAGGAACTATGGGTCCAGTGAGCAATTTGATTAAAGCATTTCTGTGCAGCTGAGAAGACATGAAAAGCCCCCCATAGAGTGATGTTAGCTTGATTTTTCTTCAGTTAATCGAGGATCTTGCTCTCCTCAATGATTATCTTTGGCATAGGAAGTTTTTCAACACCCTTCCCTTTTTCCTTTGCTGGTAGTGAGTTTGGAACCTGGTAATGTCTCCCTGATCTGGTCATGTGATTTACTGAAGAAGGGAAGAACATGAATCCCGTTTCCTCATCAATCTCAGGTTGTTCTGTCACCCTGTTTATTTCTCCGAGGAGTTCTTCAAATGAAATTATCCTACATATGTCGGCTACTGGGCCAGTTCTTCCTGAAGCGTGTTCTTCGCTTGAATCTTCGAATTCTCCCCCCCATCCGGTGGTAATAATTCTGTCTTTCCATGTAAAGTCGATGCATTCCACAACTTCAACGTCTTCTTCATACAATTTCTCCCATTCTGTGGGGATATGTGTGATTGAAGGGACCAAACGCCCTTGTAGCTTCAAAGTGTCAAGTAACCCGGTGATACTACAAATGGTATTGGTTTGCTCGAATAATTCGGCCATAGTCTGGACAACATCATCTAGGTTGACTTCGTCGGTTGGTACCACCCACTTATCTGAATCTCGAGCCCACTTTCATGCCTCCAAGAATAGTGTGCTAAACTTCTGGCAATCGATGACCATCTGCGAGGGAAATTTCAGCCTGAACTCTAGGAGTTGGTTTAACACCTCTGACAATTCCATACTTCCATTTTCAGAACGGGTACGGACAACGATGCATGCTATGGTAAGGAGTGATAGTGCCTAATCAGCAAGGCTAGTAGGTTGTAGGAGGAAATATGGGCAAATTTGAAGAGGTTTAGGAGAGTATATGGGTGTGATTTGAGTTGAGGGATCGAAATCTGGGTTGTCTTCTAAGAATATGGCATTGGCATGATTCGGAAGTGGATTGTGAGTAGTGTTTGGCTCAGGATTAGCTGGTGGGGCGATAGTACCCCGGTCAATGAGATCTTGGATTATGTTTCGAAGGTGAAAGCATTGGTCGATGGTATGGCCGATAGTTTGGTGAAAGGCAAAATGAACATCGGTCTTGAAATTTCTTTGGAGTGGATTTGGCAACAGACGTGGATCCAAGGGTTTGATGAGGTTTCGGCTTAACAAGGCTTGGTAAACTTTGGAGAGGGGAGCATGGATCTCAGTGTATTCCCTTCGTATGGGGGCAGGGAGGCTTTCTGGTGCCAATGATGTGGTTGGTTGTGAGATGTTGTTGATGGTTTAAATTGTAACACAGGCAGGCTTGTCATACTTTCTAGGGGTGAACTGTCCGGACACCTTCTTCGGTTCAACCTCTGTTTTAACAAGGCTTTCCTCGATTTCTAATCCAGCCTCTCTGAGAGGTCGGAAATGGGGATAGTATTGTCCTCCCATCATTGCTCGGACATGGGTCAAGAAGTTCTTCTTCACTATGTTGACCTGTTCTTCCTCGGATGGCCGATTAGTCATGATAGCTGCTTGCGCCCTCCACCGGGTTATGAAGTTATTAACTGATTCCCCAGGATTCTGTTTGAGCATCTCTAAATCACGATGGGAGACCTCAAGCTCTTCGTTGTATTTATATTGCGACATGAATTATCCGGCTACATCCTCCCAGCTACGAATTCGAGATTCCTCAAGGGATAAAAAACATCGGATGGCGCTATCCTTCAAAGTTTGTTGAAATAATTGGGCCATCACTTCTTCAGAAGCCCCTAGTAGAGTCATGGAATGATGATAACTACGAAGATGAACAATCGGGGGTCCACTCCCTCCAAACTTCTCAATATTTGGCATCTTGAACTTCTTGGGTAACCTCACTTTAGGATAAAGAGACATGTGGGTGTAGTCCATGTAATTCCTAGAGTTCCTGACTTGGTCAAAATTCTTGGTGAGCATCTTAAGATCCTCTTTGAATTTATTCAACTCCTCCTCATTTGGATTAGCGACCACATGTAAGTTAGCCATATGATGGGTAATGTTGGGCATTGGGAGTTGGGCAGGCGACGACCCATTGGCAGGAAGGGCACGTGGAGCGTGCTAATATTCTTTCGGAACCAAGATAGGCTCGGGTGGACCCATAGCAAGAGGGAATAGGGCCTCAGGCTCTTGAGGAATTGGAATCTGGTTTCATTGAATTTCTCAGACCTCAGTTTGGAGGTTGTCAATCTTGAACACGAGTTGAGCTAGGACTGTCGTCAAATCTGGCTGTATGACTCGTGCTTGATCTGTATTCTCCATGGAAGGTGGATGGATTCAGGACTCAAAAGAAGTAGTAGAGGAACGTACGAAACTCCGGGGTGATTTGACTGAAGACCGAAGCTAATAGGGAGCTAGTACAAGGGCTTGCAATCGACCTGAGAAGCGTAGGATGAGATTTATTTTTGAGAAAAAAGGGGAGAAACTATTTTTGGATTTTTGATAAAGAAGGGGAAAATGTTTTTGGATTTTTTGATAAAGAAGGGAAAAATGTTTTTGGATTTTTGATAAAGAAGGGAAAAATGTTTTTGGAGATGGAACTCAGCATGATTATTATGATTATTATGTTCTCACTTGTATTTAATTCTCCTAAATCCAATGCCGGATAGGACCCGAGCCTGGAAAAGTGGGGTTTTTAATATATGCAAAGCTATGGTTTGGACTGGTAACCAAGCTCACGGATAGGGTCCCGTTTTAAAAATGCGAGAAAATTGGGCGGCATGCCGACCCAAAATTTCGGCAGAGTTTTGGGTTAAAATCGGCAATCTAAAGTGCGTGTCCTAGGTTTGACACCTATATGCGGGTATGCAGTTGGTTGGGTGAATCGGCATGGGTTCCCCCCTTTGGCGTGACTTCCACGATATACGTCTTGTTCTTGTGGTCAATCGATACGTGTGGGCAAGCCATTTGATATACCTGAGTGTACGTGAATTGCCTCACCATATACCTCATGGGGACGGTACGTGTGAGAGCGAATTCGATATACTCGACGTACGTGAACGAATTCCCTGCGATATACCTCCCATCATGACTTCGGTCAAGCGGTACGACGCGGGGGAACCGTTCGATATACGTCGAAGGTACTTGTCCAATGGAAGGTGAGAGTCATATCGCTTAGGATAACTATGACCTACCCGACCAGCGCCCATCATGAAGTGACCCTCCAGTTATTAGGTAAATTTTGGTCAATAACAAAGCTCTTTGGTGATGTCGTGTGAATCATGCATGATTCTCTTATTAGTATCTTATGATGAGAATGCCTTTCTTGATTATGCCAGATAGGGAGCAAAGTATAAGTACCCAAAAAAAGGTACACGAAGTATGGCTGGGTGATGCGTACAACATGGGGATATATGTGATCCTAGGTGCACGTGGTGTGAAGTGTAGATGCAGAATTTTCTCCAACTGTGTAAACATAAGCATAAGCATGGGATACACATGGAAAAGGGGAACATGCAGATATGGGTGGAAACATAAACAAATATAACATCCATGTAAATAGAGTCAAGCCTTCAAAATAAACACAAATCCCCAGTAGAGTCGCCACTGTGGCCATCCCCGATCCTCGCCGCGCTGAGGCGGGCGCACGAAGGGAAAGGATCCTTCGGGTCCCGCGCATCCCTCTCACGAACGCTTCGGCCGGCGTCCTTTTGAGATGAGGCGTAAAAATGTAGAGAGATTTAGAATCGCTAGTCTATTTTACTCAAAACAGACAAAAGAAAAAAGGAAAGCCATCCCGAAGGATGGCATCCAAAGACATACTGGTGCATGCGAAACCAAAATGATTCGAGAAGGGTTCGGAGGCTTAGTTACGAAATGGGAAGGTGTTAGGCACCCATTCCGCCCTTTCGGTCTCTCGTGGATATTTGCTATTTTCCTTTATATTTCCCCCCGTGATATGTGTTCATGTGTATATATATAATGGAGGTAGGAATCCTCGACTTATATCATGGAAAAGATGAAGCGAGTCATCCGTAGGAAGATATAAGAATAATATTAAAAAAATAACATTTATGATCGTTATAATGGAACGATAACGCATATGGAGCAATACGTCACCAAGGGCAAGTATATAGAATAGAGGAAGATTAGATTCAGAGAAAATAGGAAATAAAAGAAAAGGTGAGAGAGAGGACTCCAGTCTCGGGTTTTAACCCGAGATGCCTACGTAGCCTATAAATGCATCAAAGTCCACGTAGTTCGCATACAAAACGAGGGGCGGGGTTTATCCCATAAATCCAAATGGGGGATCTCTTATTTGTAAGTTTGTGTGCGTGTGTAGAAAAAGTGTTTTAGTTGTGAGAAAAGTGTGAGAAAAATTATGAGAATCCCTGTTTGGAATTTATGAGCAAACCCTCTTTTTCTTATTTTTTGGGTTTTTATTTATATGAAAATAAGAGATGTGTAATAATACTAAATAAAAAATTATATTAGGATGTGTGAGAAAAGATAATAAAAGTGCTAAGTAATAAAACAAGTTATTGAGAGTTTAAGAGGATTTAAGAGAAAGTAGAGAAAGTTGGACCTTCTTGAAGATCTTGAGCTTGATCTTGAATGTTGGAGAGCAGCCCTTGCACTTGGATGATGATGGAGGGTGACTAATTCACCAAGTTTATTGAAAAGGATGATGAAAAGTGGGAGTAAAAAAGGGATTTGGGGGTTGAAATCACGCTGCCTTCGAGAGAGGTTTCTGGGATTCGTTGAGAGAGAATTTTATCAGATCTGGGCTCTCTTTGCAAATGAGGTGAAGGAATCCTTTTATAGGCCCAGGTAACTGCTGATCGGCATATACCTGTTCCTGCCTATCGGCACCTGTCGATAAGCAGGGTCTAGAACCTGCCATTTGGCACTATGTTTCAGGCTTTTTCGAAAAATCGACTGCCGAGGGTAAATCGTTGGTCAGAATTGCGCACGGGGGCATACCATTGGAAAGGTAACTCAAAGACCTTCAAGAGTCCTTTGGACCGCTCCCAGGTTCGGTAGTTGACTTTGCGTCAAATATGGCTCGAAAGCGTTTGTCGGTCTATTGGACGAGGAATCGTTCGGACACAAACGGATCGTTCATCCGCATGGTAAGTCCGAATCGCGCACGGGGCAGACTGTTCGAAAGGTTAGGAGATGTACTTCGACATTCCAAAGAGTTTGACCCAGTTTGGAGAGTTGACTTTGGTCAACTAGGCCCGGGAAGCATTCGGTGACCTCTTGGAGTCAAACGGATCGTTCGTCCGTATGGAAAGTCAGAATCGCACACGGGATGGACCATTGGAAAGGGGATTCAGTTCCCTTCAAATATTCATTCATCCTCGATCGAGCTGAAGAGTTGACATATGTCAAACAGAGTCCGGGAGTGCCCGGTGGCCTCTTGGTTAAGTTTTGGACACAAATGGATCGTTCCTCCGCATGCTAAGTCAGAATCGCGCACGGGACGGACCGTTAAAAAGGGTATTCAGTTCCCTTCGAAGATTCATTTAGTCTCGGTCGAGCTGAAGAGTTTGACTTTTTTGACAAACTGAGTCGGGGAGTGCCCGATGGCTTCTAGGTCAGTACTCGGGTCATGACCTGGGTTTGTAGTGATGGAGGGAGGTACTAGGGACCTAAGGAGAGTTAGGGGGTAATAGAATGGGGTGTCTACAATACCCAAAATACTGTACTTGATTGACGGTAGTACAGTAAAATTACCATTACAATAAAATCGAAACCTGTTAAAAATAATAACCGAATCCATAAAAATAATGTGTATAATTTAACCTTAAAAAGTAGGGACTAAAACAGTAACAAAAAAGATGTGTGTCCTATTTCAGTAATGCATAATTTTACGAGTCCTAAAATTGCATAGTCTATATTATAATTTAGTTTCAATCTAACCAATAAATATATATGTTGTGGCAAAAAATATACATGTTTGTTAAATAATATTACAATTACAAAGGCTCTAATGAGCACCGTATCATACTTTTGAATTAATTTTTTAAATGCATACTTAGTTTTACCGCATGCATAGCTACTTTTTAATTTTATGGAAATATTAAAATCTTTAAATAAATGCATTATATTTAAGAATATTTTGAATCTTGGCATCGTCATTGGATAATCAAGAACATAAATAGAACATAGTCAATCCCTACATATATATATATATATATATATATATATATACAAAAAAAATCCAACAAATAATTCCAAATCTATGATGTATGATGACTAAGGCTCATTCACTAATCAGTTGAGATAAAAATTGGTTACAATCTATACCTAACTAAGATTACATATTTCACAATTAGATGAGACGTCTTCTAGAAATGAATTTGTTGAGTCTCTAGATTAGGACTCTTGACACAAACGACATGTGGAGTTGGGTATTTCTGTAATCATTATTTTCATTTGTCTACAAATATAAACATTTTACAATGTAAAAATATATAGAATTAAAAAAATATAGACAAATGAAGTTCAACTTATTCATATAGTAAGTAATGAGTGTAAGGACACAAATTTCCAATTGAGTCCTCTTATAGGTTTGGCTCAATTCCGGACAAAAACATTTATTCATAGGATTTTATTTAATTGTAATATTCAAGACCTATGAAGTGTTTGTTGAAGACGTAGCGGCAAAGAGTATAAAGCATCATCAACATGCCGTAGTTTATGTGCCTCGTTTGTACGTCATCAACTTAGGTTCCATGCTCCCAAGGTATGAATGTATTTATATGTATATAGGAGCTTGGAACAATTTGAATTGGGTGTTAGGTGAATTAAAACTGCATTTTATTTTTCAGAAAGAATCAATTAGAAACTTAAAAAAAATAAGTATATAAAAGTTTATAAAAGTTTCTGGGCCAAAATCAAATTTTACAAACTTTCTGGAAGTTCGTTAGAAATGTCGTTCGAACGAGTTTTTTCGTTCGAACCAGATTTCGTTCGAACGAGTTTTGTCGTTCGAACCAGGTTCGTTCGAACGAGTTTTCCAACGACCCTTATCTGGTCAGTCGTTCGATATGTCGTTCGAACGAGTTTCGTTCTAACGAGATATCTAACGAGATTCTAACGAGCCCAGGCTGGTCTCTCGTTAGAAGTCTCGTTCGAACGAAAGTCAAGTTCGTTCGAACGAGACGTCAGGCGGGAACGGTTTTCAGCAGTTTTTGACAGTTTTTTCCCCACTTCTCCACTTGGTTTTCAACCAACTTTTTCATGCATTATCATGTGCGGGAAACACATTTTCCAAGATAACTTTTCCATTTCATATCCATCTCTTAGAGAGAGTTTGAGAGCTAATCTTTTTAGGGAAAATGTTCATGTTTTTGAGTGTCAATTTCTAAAGAAAAATTCATACACACTCTAGTTTACACCCAATAGTTGTTTATCCAAGTTCCATATATACATATCTTTACTTGGAGTTTTTGGCACCGGTTTTCTCTACCGAATTCAAGAGACGTTTCGGGTTTGCTTCTACACCCCATCACAAAGAAGACTTTTGGTGATATTCTACCCGTTTGGAGAAAGGCTCCATGTTCGGGTGACGGTGTCCGTTTAAAGTCCTATCGGTGTATTCCGAGACCACGGTGGAGCTCCGTTGGTTATCCGCTAATTGGAGGTCGATACAAGAAGAAGCATCACGGCTTGAGAGGGTTCGAGTTTAGGAAGTAAGTATTTTGTCTTGTATTTTGTAATACCGTTTTTAGTGGATTTGAGGTTAGGGCCGTCCCGAGGTTTTTTCCCGTTGGTGGGTTTTTCCTCGTACATCGCGGTGTTGTGTGACTGTTGATTTTATCTTGCTCTATATCACTTAGAAAGCATGCTAGATTAATTTCAAGATAAAATTTGGTTTTACAATCACACTAATTTAAATTGGGACTTTAATTTAATATTGGGTAAATTTGGTTTATTCAAGTCACTTGCATTAATTTGGTTTCGCCTAACTTTGAATAATGGTTAATTATGACTTAGGCAAATTCTAGGACTTGAATTATGTTGCTTTAATTTGTTTTGAGATTAATTAAAACTTGTTGTTATTTTTTTTAGGTTAAAACCATCTCAACGCTTCCGCATTTGTTTAAAAGGAAATTACATTTTAATTTGCGTTTATTAAAACCCGGGGATCCAATCTTGCGTTTTCAAATTGGTATCAGAGCCAAAAACGATAAATTATTTCGTTAAAGATCCTTTAATTTTTGGCTAAAATGGATTTTTCCCCATTTTCAAAATTTCCTATTTTTGATGGTTCAAACTACGCGTATTGGAAAGCGCGAATGAGATCGGCACTAAAATCTATCGACGAGAGAGTTTGGATGTCTGTTGTTAACGGGTATTCCCCACCAACTCATCTTATTGAAAATGAACGTGTTCCCAAACCCGTCGATAGATGGACCGAAAATGAGTTTAAGCTTGCAAATTTTAATTCCCGTGGTTTAAATGCCTTATTTAGCGCTGTCACACCGGATGAATTCCGACGCATTATGACGTGTGAGACTGCTAAAGAAGCTTGGGATATTTTACAATTAACTCATGAAGGAACGAGTGTCGTTAAAGCTTCTAAACTCCAAAACCTCACCACTCAATTTGAAACTATCAAAATGGATGACAATGAAACTTTTGATAAATTTTATGCTAGACTTTCTGACATTGTTAATTCATCCTTTAACTTGGGAGAGAAAATACCTGACGACCGTGTAGTAAAGAAAATTTTGAGGTCACTACCCGATAGATTTATTCCTAAAGTGACCGTTTTAAATTCTTTACCCACTTTAGCCTCTACGAAATTATAAGAGCTTGTAGGTGATTTACAAACCTATGAACTAGATATGTTTTCCTCTAAAACTGAAAAGAAAATTGAAAAGGGTGTTGCTTTAAAAGCCCGTAAAGAGGTCAAACAAGTAGTAGAGAGCGATAGTGATAGTGACTCGGAAGATATGGCTTTGTTTGCTCGTAAATTTAGAAAATTTCTTAAATTTAACAAAGATAAAGTTAAAAATGATTTTAAGAAATTTGAATCTTCTAAACATGATAAAAACGAGAAGATTTCTAAAGCCGATAAGATCCCTAAACCTAGTAATGAAAATATTGATAGGGACGAGTCTAATAAATGTTTTGGTTGTGAAGGTTATGGCCATAGGGCTTTTGAGTGCCCCACTAAACTAAGGAAAGAGGGTAAACGACCCATTTCATATAATACGACCCTTAGTGATAGTGATAAGGAAGAGAAGCCCGAATCCCCCACTAAGAAAAATTTTGTGGCTTTTATGGCACATGTGAGTGATAATGAGAACTCATCGAATGATGAAATTATAGCACATGCCACTTCCAAGGTCATTGTACATGATTCTCTTATTTTTGATGATAGTGAGAGTGAAGAAGAAAGAGAGAGTGAAAATGAAGATGAGGTTGATATGAGTGAACTTCAAAATGCTTTTCATGAATTATATAAAGAATCTATTAAATTGAAAAGAGCTAATTTGAAGTTAGAAGCGAGTTTAAAAGAGAGTGTCAAGGTCATTGATGAAGGTGCCTTAATAGAAGACCTTAGGACACATGAGAGAACTCTTCAAGAGAAGCTTAACTATGTAGAAGGCGAGAGAGATAGCCTTAGGGGTTTAATGGAATCCTTAAAAAAGGAGCTTCTTGCTTTTGAAGAGCGTAATTCTTTACTAGAATCTAACATTGTAGAATTGGAAAATAAATTAAAAGATTCTAGTAATGTCAAATTTGATTTGGAGTGTCGTTCGGAAAAACTAGATAAAATGTTAGGAACGGTCCAAATTAAAAATGACACTTTTGGTTTAGGCTTCAATTCTTGTAATGATTTTAACCCTAAAGTCAAAACCAATGTTTTAGGAGAATCTTCTAGGAATGCATTTAATGATCACTCCTTAGATAAATCTTTTCGACATATTCTTACTTGTACACTTTGTGGTCGACAAGGTCATCTCAGGAAATTTTGTTTAGATCTTAAACGAACTCCTAGAAAATCCCATAGTAACGTAACCACGACAGCTAACGTTCCTACACCCCAAGATAGTAATTCTTCATTAATTTGGGTTAGGAAATCCGACTTGGTTGCCTTACAAAATAGGGATTTTGATTCTCATTTACTTTCACATCCTTCCTCACTTGCTAAATCTAATGGATGAATGTGTTAGTGCTTGCATACTTTAGCGTTTGTACTTCATGCTATATTCACATGCTAAATGTATGCTTGTTTAGTCATTTTCTAGTCATTGCCTTATTTCATATCACCTGCTAGAAATTATGACTTGTTTATCTTTTTGTATTATATTTTGTATTTGAATTGACTGCATAATATAAAAAGATTTTTGTTTATCATTTTTGTTTTATTTATTTCATTTAAGCTTAATAAAAAATACAAATGATTTTTTGTTTGTCCTTTTGAGTAAATATTTATTTTTGATTAAAAATGTTAAAAACTCAAAAAGATTTTGTTTTTGTGTGTATTCTTGTTTGACACACTTTATGTGGCATATATTTGTGTTTGAATCCTATCGTCTACGCTCCCATGTGGCTAGAACTTTTGATTTAGATTTTCAATCCTTAAAATGTTCTTTACCATGTTTTATATGGAGTAGTTGGATTTTGTATTGTTCAAATGGATTCTATTTCTATATGCCTCTATTCACACATGCACGAGATCTTTTGAAATCTTAATGTCACATGTTATATTTGAGCTTTTTGAGGTGTTCTCCTATCAATCTAGTCATCTACATACCTATGACCTAGGAGGACTAGTGCATGTCAAAATCCGTTGCATGTGAGATTTGTGCGAAAAATGAAAACATGATAAATAAATATATGCACGGGGAAGGGCTCCGAAAGGATGAATTAAGTCCTTTGCGATAGTAAGCCACCGTTGATTGGATCTAAAAGAAATACGTGATCCAAAGGCCTAAAAACAGAATATTTGGCATTAAACAAAAAGCAATTGCCAAGGCCTATGTTTGTTTGATATATTCATTCACAAATAAAAGAATATATATGCTCATTGAGGGAGAATTGGATGGTATATCAACGGTTTGCACAATGTCCGTTTATCCTAGTTGTCTTTAATGTCATGACTCTATTTGATTTGTAGAATCATCATGATGCTAGGCTTGTATGCATTGTGTATGTTTGTTCATTGAGTTCAATCTTTATATTGTCACATGAGGTTATATTTAACTGTGATGAAGTTTGCAATCAAATGAGAACTCCGTGAACGTTTCTTAAGTGTTTGGGTCTAAATTTAATTGTTGCTAGTTCACACCCCTACACTTCCGTTTCAATATGACACATTTTTGCCATACGAGTGTGCAAACTTATTGTATTTTGTGTCATGTGTGTGTTTATATCTATCTATATATGCTCGTACTTATTGGTATATTTATAGTATATATATATATGATATTTGTTTATCTTTGCCTTGCTTTTATTGACCATATGCTTTCATGTCGTTTCACTTTAAGCTTTCACATGGTGTTTCTTAGTTCTTTATCCTTTCCCTATTCCCGAACAAAAAGGGGGAGAATGATGATAGGGGGAGAAATGGTATCTAATCCTATTATTATCGTATCTTCGTTTGGGGGAGATTTATCTTAGGGGGAGACGTCTTTCTAAGTAGGTCATGTGTTTAAAAAGGGAGAATTAATTTAGGGGGAGTAATTAATTAATTGCATTTAATACTTTGATATTCCCTATGCATTTGATGAGTTTGCTTAAGTGTGCAGGTATTCTACTAAAGTGGCATCTTTCTATGGCAAAGAGTTTAATCCTTGGGTTGAGTCAAGATTGGGCGGGTTATGTTTTGAGTCTAGTAGAGCTTGACGGCCCTTTAGGATTTTTGTATGGTTTTTGTCCCGGAATAGCCAAAGGGGGAGATTTGTAAGGACACAAATTTCCAATTGAGTCCTCTTATAGGTTTGGCTCAATTCCGGACAAAAACATTTATTCATAGGATTTTATTTAATTGTAATATTCAAGACCTATGAAGTGTTTGTTGAAGACGTAGCGGCAAAGAGAATAAAACATCATCAACATGCCGTAGTTTATGTGCCTCGTTTGTACGTCATCAACTTAGGTTCCATGCTCCCAAGGTATGAATGTATTTATATGTATATAGGAGCTTGGAACAATTTGAATTGGGTGTTAGGTGAATTAAAACTGCATTTTATTTTTCAGAAAGAATCAATTAGAAACTTAAAAAAAAATAAGTATATAAAAGTTTATAAAAGTTTCTGGGCCAAAATCAAATTTTACAAACTTTCTGGAAGTTCGTTAGAAATGTCGTTCGAACGAGTTTTTTCGTTCGAACCAGATTTCGTTCGAACGAGTTTTGTCGTTCGAACCAGGTTCGTTCGAACGAGTTTGCCAACGACCCTTATCTGGTCAGTCGTTCGATATGTCGTTCGATATGTCGTTCGAACGAGTTTCGTTCTAACGAGATATCTAACGAGATTCTAACGAGCCCAGGCTGGTCGCTCGTTAGAAGTCTCGTTCGAACGAAAGTCAAGTTCGTTCGAACGAGACGTCAGGCGGGAACGGTTTTCAGCAGTTTTTGACAGTTTTTTCCCCACTTCTCCACTTGGTTTTCAACCAACTTTTTCATGCATTATCATGTGCGGAAAACACATTTTCCAAGATAACTTTTCCATTTCATATCCATCTCTTAGAGAGAGTTTGAGAGCTAATCTTTTTAGGGAAAATGTTCATGTTTTTGAGTGTCAATTTCTAAAGAAAACTTCATACACACTCTAGTTTACACCCAATAGTTGTTTATCCAAGTTCCATATATACATATCTTTACTTGGAGTTTTTGGCACCGGTTTTCTCTACCGAATTCAAGAGACGTTTAGGGTTTGCTTCTACACCCCATCACAAAGAAGACTTTTGGTGATATTCTACCCATTTGGAGAAAGGCTCCATGTTCGGGTGACGGTGTCCGTTTAAAGTCCTATCGGTGTAATCCGAGACCACGGTGGAGCTCCGTTGGTTATCCGCTAATTGGAGGTCGATACAAGAAGAAGCATCACGGCTTGAGAGGGTTCGAGTTTAGGAAGTAAGTCTTTTGTCTTGTATTTTGTAATACCGTTTTTAGTGGATTTGAGGCTAGGGCCGTCCAGAGGTTTTTTCCCGTTAGTGGGTTTTTCCTCGTACATCGCGGTGTTGTGTGACTGTTGATTTTATCTTGCTCTATATCACTTAGAAAGCATGCTAGATTAATTTCAAGATAAAATTTGGTTTTACAATCACACTAATTTAAATTGGGACTTTAATTTAATATTGGGTAAATTTGGTTTATTCAAGTCACTTGCATTAATTTGGTTTCGCCTAACTTTGAATAATGGTTAATTATGACTTAGGCAAATTCTAGGACTTGAATTATGTTGCTTTAATTTGTTTTGAGATTAATTAAAACTTGTTGTTATTTTTTTAGGTTAAAACCATCTCAACGCTTCCGCATTTGTTTAAAAGGAAATTACATTTTAATTTGCGTTTATTAAAACCCGGGGATCCAATCTTGCGTTTTCAATGAGTTACTAACAAAAATAGTTTCAAGAAAATAAAAATACATAAACATAGAAATAAAAAAAATTAAAGAAAATATATTCATAAGTTAAATTTGGAAAAGTTCGATTTTCTATTTGCCGAAATCTAAATATATTGGAAAATATGTCAATATATTACCCAAACTATTGGAGTTCTTCATTATACTTCAAAAAATAATTAGGTCTAACTATCCAACAAATGAAAATAAAATCAATTGTAGGCAATGGTCGCAATAAAGTCCATCACCATTTAACAACATAATTTCCAATTCATGTTGGGAAAAGTATAAGAATCATTTTTAAGTTCTTCCTATTAACAACTACATTTTAATCATTATCGTTTAAAACACAAACTTGAATAGTAATCACAAATGTTAGAATTGGAATAAAAAATTATCATTTCTCTTTGATTACTAAAAAGAATAGAAAGGTAGGAAATAAACATAATATGAAACTGCACATACTCAATTATACTCAAATAATAAAAGACAACATTGTTTACAAAACTCGCAAACCCAACTATGTTGTAAAAATTAGAAAATATACACTAATCAAGAACAACGCAATACGATCCACACAATAAAAGTCTTCAATAAAAGTGTTCAGTTTCCATCTCCAAAAAATAATTGCCATAGCGCAACACATAGAACGGGTGAAAGCAAAAGAAAAATCCAACATCAAAGATTCACCGGACAATCGACAAACACAATGAAAACCATCTTGCCCGTGAGCCCACCAAGCGATTTTAAAGAAATCCAACACGATCCTCTATTAGATCCCACAATAAAAACTCATTAAGCAACAAGAAAACCACTTTAGAAAAAATCCACACCAGACTAGAAGAGCTAAAGAAAGCTGATGAAAAATATGGATCTACAAATAGAAACACCAAGAGATAAAGAACAGTAGCAAGAGAATAATGGAGGAGCTAAAGCCGTTATATAAAAGATAATGAAGAAGTCGATTCTAGGTAAATATTGAAATGGGTCATTTAAAGAATATATAGTTTGAAGAGAATACAAGGGGATTCCTTATTAATTGTCACATTTTACTCAATAGGCATGGTGGGAAATTGGAGGATTGGGAAGGTAGAGAGGGAGATAGAGATGACGATTATGGGAGAGGAAAGGACAGTTAAGGGAAATGAAAAATAGGGTGAGGATTTAAAACTTTGTTGAAGTACAGGTGTCCACGTGTACACTCTAATAAAAAAAGGAGAGTTGGAGAGAATAAGAGTTGTAGTCGAAGGGAGAAGGGGAGATGGGAAGAGTTGGAGAGAGAAGAATTCTGGTAAATAAATGGATCAATAAGATGTGATAATAGGAATAGACGTATGTGATAACAGGAATAGACGTTTATAACAATAAACTTTTTCTTAATGTGCAACGTGGACACTATAAGAATGCTGCAAACTTTATTATTGTTCCTCGTTTTATAGAAGTATATATAGATAGATTATGCACAAAAGAGGATTCTCTTTCATCCATATTCAGATCCAAAAAATTTTGTGGGACTTGTTGAAATTTCATCAGACAACAAAACTTGTGATAATTCAATTTCTAAAAGATATTTTATTTTTAAAGATTTCAATCCTTCTTTTTTCATAAGAATATGAACAAATCAGCGATGAAGGTTTTATGGATTAACTCATAAATCTCAGTTGATATTTTGGAAATTATCTTTCATGCTTGAGATATGTTAGTATGTGTATTTTGTCTCCATATTCACTAGAAAATGGTGCATAAAGGCAGAAGCAAAGATATTTCTCTCTACTATTTTTTGTATCCATGTTGAATTTGAGATTGAAGGTTTTCGAAAAAGCAAACACCAATGACACAAAGATTGTCTCCTATTGAAAGCTAACAACTTGGCCATTACTTTTCAACTTGCAAGTTTATTACCAAACTCGAACAACATCTGTGAGAAAATGACAATATTTTCACAGACTCTATCAGCATCAACAATAATATATCCCAGACTAGAGCACTCTCCATCTCTTTTATAGTGGCCACGTCAATTATCTTTATATAGAGCCATAGATATTTGCGAGTCCTCCAATCCTGAAACAACTCCCACAAGGATGAATAACCATCACAAGAAGAATCTTTAGTTAATCGAACACAAATCGTAGGTATTTTCTGGGCAATAACTTAATTTTGTGGGCACCGCTTACATAGAAGTTTGAAGTATAGATAAATAGATTGAGTAGGGAGTCGTCGGGAATGCGTTTATGTCAGACAATATGGGGGTTCATTCTGATCAGATGGAATATATTTTGATTGGCCATAAGTTTTTCTCGACATCATTGACATTTGAAAACCGATTTCAGAATCTACTCATCATCACAAAAATAACAATAAAAAAGGAAAAAAAATGCTAGCCAACATCAGTCAACCTCTGAGATCGTCGGACGAATACTTTTTGTATCGATCATGGGTCTTCAAACTCTAAATTTCAATCTCTGTAATTGTAAAATTTTGACCATCTTCATTTCAAGCCAACACGGGTATGAACCCAAAATAATTCATCGGCATTTTAATCAGCGTCAGCACTTAGTGAGAATAGTATCACCATCGACTGGTCGCTGCACTGATCAATGATCTAAATACAACCATCGTGATTTCCCAATATACGTAGTTAGTCTCGACATTGATATAACATACATTTACAGTGTACACAGAGAATCAAATGTTATTTTAAATTAGTAATTCTTCAACACTTATGATCCAATGCCCGGCCATTGCAAAATCATGCCATTTGAGAAGATAGTGGTCTAAATTGCGACATCACAAAAAATAAGAAAAGTTATTGTGAGGTATTACCCAAAGAAGATCAGATGGAAGAATATACATGAAACTTAATTATTATCCAACTTGAACCTTTGCCATAATTTTTTTAGGGGAGTTTCTATATCTGTCTCTTTTTATCGGGTATGATAAAAGAGCAAATTACGAGCAAGGATCCACCGCCATGATTTGCATCAGAAAAAAATGTAATGAGCTGACAATGTGCTCTAAGAAATTTTCATAAATCATCATTAGTCATTAGGGAATCTACTTATTACAAACAACCCATGAACATCCAAAAAAATTAGAACCCATGAAAATGCTCTCAAATATGTTTGTCTTACGAACCTACTTTCAAATATGCATTGAAATATGATGACGCTAGAAAGTCACCATTAATTTGTATCAGCAGCTCAATCTCAAGAACATACAACAATGAAGATGTATATAACAATGAAATAAAATAAATATGAAGAAGGAGATGAGGAGAAGTGGAATAGACACTAGCATATAAGTGGTTCATCCATTGGCCTACTCCATTGTGCATGTGAGTGTAAAATTCACTATATGAATGGGAACTATAGGCTTGTGTAATACAACTCACATTTTCTCTCTCTACTATAAAAGGATCAAAGCATGGGCTAGGGTTTGTATTTTTTATCATTTCTTCTCGGGAAGAAGATGGGTTTAAATAGTGTCTGGGGTGCATAATGCACCCCCAATCTTGTAAGGTGAATATCCTCAATGGAGCTGGAAATAGGATCTTGACACTTGTCCTTTAGAATGTGTAAGTAATGATTATGGAAATATCCCCTCACGTGAACTTGTGATTAAGTTATAGCAACTTGATCACATGGATTGGCCATGTTGAAGTCTTGTGTCCCACATGGTGGGTTCCATCCAGAGAGGTCTCAGTCAGGACCAGTATGTGACCTCTAGTGCTCCGCTTGCCCAACTGTTGAAGAATGCTGAAGTGTATTCGTGGATAGTGGGATGCCCAGTTGAGATGTTCTTAAATAGAACCAGTTTGTCAATTTACGATCTCAGCTGTCTGGGATCATGGACGAGATGAGACTTGAAGGTGGATAAGCCAATTAAAGGGTCTCGAACCAAGATGGTGGACGAGGCCAAGACTGTTTTCATTGGATCTCTTACGAAAAGTTTATTTTTTAAGGTTGGCCTTGGACGAGCGAGTCCCAACCAGGGATGAGGTTACACTTGGGCATATCAATCACCCCTAGCTCTTAGTCTTAAATATGAATGGGAGGTTGAGGGCTAAGTTCCAGAGGGTTGTTATTAATGAGACGTCTATGATTGAAAGCTGAGATGTCTTTTAATGTTAGGTCTGAGCATGTGATGGTTGGTGGAGTGACACTTGCCACTTACTCTGTGGCTCAGCGTGTTGGAGATGATACATTTCAATGTTCTCACAGGCTAACGTCTAAAATGAGTACAGGCGGTGACATATTCGCTTAGGGTTTGGTGCCCTCGTGATGGCTTTCTTGGGAATTATGCGCGATGATTCTGTGGTTTAAAAACCATTATTGAGAATTTTCTCTTGCTTCTTTGCATATTTTCTCTTGCTCAAAACTTTCGTTCTAGTCCTCCATTAATGCCAAAGATTTTTTCTTCGACCATGCTGCTTGAGACGTCTTCTAGGCTATTTCTTCTTCATAAGAACTTTTCTCTACCTAGGTAACTAATATCCATCATTTTTTCTTTGATTTAAGTCTATATTTACTTCGCTTTTATTTTTCTTCATTTTGAGTTTTTATTTTTTTTCGGCAGGGTATTGGGTTTCTCTAGGTCTTTCTTCTTGGGTGTTTTAGGCGGTAGGAGGTGCAAATGAGTTGATTGTAGGGTTTTTAGTCCATTTCTACCCTAGTTTGGATTTTTCGGTGAATCACCAACCACCTTATCCGGTGAAAACCATAGCCACCGTTGTTGATTTAATCCCCTTGAAAATGATTAAGTTACATCCATTTAATCTTTTAGTCAACCTTGGTCAACTAAAAATCTGCTTGGATGTTAAAAACTCTATATGAGTTAGTCGAGTAGTACCCAACTCTTAGGGAGAGGTATTTTAGGGAGATACAAAGGGTAGAATCCGAGGCCACTATTAAGCATGGGACTGAGGTTGATCCTCTACTTTCATCCATCCAGTCCCATTAGCTATCGTATGCCCTCCCATTATCGAGCTTAGTGACTCAATGTCTGAGTCATCTTCTTATTTGGATGACAGTCCTTCAATCTCGCACACAGTCGAGAGTTTGGATTCCTATGCAGAGTCGATGAGACATTCCACATCCTCCTTGATGCGACTAAGAATATGTCTCCGAAGTCCGTACTCTCTAGGATCAAGTGCAATCCTATCGCGTTAGTAATAAACTCGGTAATTCGGGATCGTATCCACGGGTAAATATGACAATGAAATTGTAACGACATTGGATAGACGAAAGAATCCTAACTCTGACTCTAAAAAGAAAGGAAAAGATGATTCGTTTTGAGAATTGGCTACAACTAAATGCAATTAGGAAAATGTTTAACTAATGAACTTAAGTACGAATGAAATGCAACTATTCTAAATTACCCAAAATACTAACAATGAATGATTTAAAAAATTTGAACCATGTGATGAGAAAAATAGGGCAGGAATACAATCCCCCAACCGTAGGGTATTGATGGTATAAAACTAATCATAAATTTGAATGATTAATTAGACCCATAATTTAGTACTCCCAAGAATTATGTATATGAGGTTCAAGCCCGCACCATACTTAATCAGAGGATGAGTAAATCAGTATTGCGATAGTTATACTCGAATTGCATTCTGAAGCATCCCGATTACCCGGAAGCAAACGAGATCCAAAGATCTACAATTGTCGCGTTCCTACGCAACACGATTGTAATAAAATCATTAAATTAGAGGATTACTTTTATACACATACAACTACTACATCGGGTTGGGTTCATGCATCCCGACCCTTAAAGTCTAGCCTACCATGATGAAAGTAATGAAAACGATTTTAGAATTGCAGGAAGTCATGATTACTAAGGACAAATTTAAGAATGATGTAAATGGGAAAATAGACAGAGGAAATTACTCACTAATCTTACCAAAGCACTCAAAGCATTAACTACAATTACTAGTAATCACAGAAATTTGAACAATCTTCAATCTCGGAAATAAAATTATAAACTATCTTCAAACTATGGTTTTTCTAAAAATAATGGAAAATTAGATAAAATTCTCCGTCCTAAGAATAATAATAAAACGGGTTTAAATACCCTACAAAACATCAGGAGTTTTTACTGAACTAGGACTCTCCATTAGAGGAAGATAGAAAAATTAAAATTCGACAGTCGGACCGGTCCGGTCCTCCTTCGGTTCGGTCTGGCTGGAATTCGAATCGGTTTGTTTATTTCTTGGGCGGATCAATCCGATTCGGATTGATTCGTTTGTTTTCTTTCAGCTTCCATCCTTCTTCGGTCTGGGGTTCTCTGGAAATTGGCATTGCGGATCGGTCCGCATTTCCTTTGACTTTTTCTTCAAACTTTGACAGCTCATAACTTTCACACCGGGACTCCGATTGAGGTGTTGTTTCTTCTTATGTACTCGTAATTGAATGCTCTTCAACTTCTCTTTAGATGCCTCATCCGAATTATGAGTAAAAATTATAACTTTACCCTTTTGACTTTTCCTTCTTTTCTTTCTCGATTCTTCTGGTTTCTTTCTTTCTTTATTGACATTAAATACCTGCAAAATTAGTACGAAATACCATAAACTCGGGGTAATCATTAGAATAAGTCAGTAGCAAGATTATGAGATAAAATCAAATCGATTACGTTATTCCTGGTGCTAAAAGTAACTAAATTAAAGGGATAAATTGGGAAGAATTTATGCCTAATCAAATCCCCCTAACTTAGAACTTTGTGCGTCCTGAGCAATGTAAAAGAATCCTAGCAAGGCTTAACTCTTGAAAATCATTTTATTGGGATAGAATACCTTTTTCGCGGGCAAGCGATTGCATTTAGCGTATGCAACAAGCCTTTAAACCCCTAGGTCACCCTAGTAGGACGAGTTGTGTCTCGTGAGGGTTTGCAGAGAATATACCCACAAAATTTGACTCAAGGAAAATTCAAAATAAGCAAAAATTGTATAATTCAATCTTTCCCAGAAAATAGTCATCATCAAGTCATGCTCAATAGTCTCAAATCATAGTGCGTGTGTGCGAAGACGGAAATTTAACCCCTAATTTCCACTGATTGATCATTACATTACTTATCCGAAAATTCGTTTTGATTTCAAATTCTCACTGAATGCTCTCACAAACAAATATCTCGGATTATGGTTATTCTCTCGGTATGCGTGATATAAAGAGTAAATATAATGGATGCAAAGTCACACACACAAGTAGAAAGAAGAAAATTTTATAGTGATAGGATCTCATCAACGGATTACAGTTTTAAAAACGGGGACATTGCCTCTTATTCACGCATTTAATCTCTTTTATTATCTTTTGGTGTATTAGCACTCCACGCGGTAACCAATTTTGCAATTCGGACTCGGTTAGGACTTTTTTGGGCTATAGGTGTAATGGGTAAAATTGGAAAAGGTTAAGAATTTTGGAATTGGAAAGTTTTGCTTATGATGTCCATTAGTGCTTTTTCGGGCTTTTGCTCATTTTCTCTTCTTTTTCTCTATTTTTTTTCTATTTTTCACTCTTTTATTTTCTTGGTATTTTTGTTGAGCATTTCTATTTTTTTTCTTGCCCCTTCTTATGCACTTTTCGGACTTAAATTATGAATTTTTCCATTTTTCACAATTCCGAACTATTTGGGTTTTTCAGGTTACCAAACGAAAGGAAAAATCATTCGGCTCAATTTGGGTTACAAAAGGGCTAATTTTTCACAACTATTTATGGCCAATATTTTTGGGTAATAAACGAGGGCCTACTTCATTGTCCAAAATACTAATTGCATCACCATATGCGTTTCGAGATGAGTTAGGTTTAGAGATCAATTTTGGGATTTTTTCAAAGCAATATCACACACAATTTTCATAACCGATCAAAATGAAAGGATTGATATCCTGACGACTTTTTAGGCGCTAAAAAGAACTTTGAGTTAGCAAATAATTCGGATTGATTTATAAATTTCATAAAGATGAAAGGCTCGAATCTCACCGGGTTTGTTAATCTCCACACTTATTAGTTAAGTCGTCAATTTTTGCACAATTTCCATCTTTGGTCAATTTCGGCTTTGTGTATTTGAATTTTACAACTTGAGACTTTAACCGACTTTTAATGATATTTTTGAAAAATTTGAATTCCAATTTTTTTTTATTTTGAAGAAAAATATTTTTGGATTTTTCAAAAATTTATGATTTTTTTTTAGATGTTTGGGCATTTTTGAAAATTTGTGAAGTTTTAGAAATACGCACTTATGACCCCCCCTAACTTAGACTTTTGCATTGTCCTCAAGCAAAAAGGACTAAAATCTAAACAAGGCAAAATAAGAAGTGCGATAAATAAAACAAACAAATGGAGAAAATGCAGATTTTTATAGGACAGGACTGCAGTACAATAACAGTAAAGAGCATACATCATGTGAACAAGGGAAACAACTAAAAAATGTCACAAACAACCAAAGCTTCACTGGGGTGGTGGGTGGGAAGAGCTGGGTGCGTCAGGTCCATAAGGGTCATAGAAGTAGGATGGCAAAGGCTCGTTGGGATCCCCTTGGCGTCGGTACAAGTACACTTGGAAATGAAACATCATGCTTCTATCACGTCGGTAGTCGGTCATAAAGTTGCTGAATCTCGTCTCAAGGGCCGACATACGGTTAGTGAGGTCGCTACCTGCCCATTCAAAATTAGGGTCTTCTTCTTCTTCGACCGACTCTTCATCCGAACATACGTCACCCATCTCCACATCAGCACATGCTTCTTCTTCTTCCTCTTCCTCTTCCTCTTCCTCTTCCTCTTCCTCACTAGAGGTAACATCGCCCTCGTCATCACTTCCCCACCTCGCCCAGAGGATGGCTAACTATTTGGCGCTCCGCGTGTGGGTTCCCTGTCCAAAAGGACTGGGGAGGCGAGTATGATCAAGCGGCGCCTCAATCCCAGCGTCCTTGAGTATGGAGGTAATCAAATGTGCATATGGAAGTGGTGTTGCACCTTTCTCACCCATGGCTGTGATGATGATGTCGGCGTATAGGTTGCAAGCCAGGTTAATGAAAGTGTTGGGATCGAACAGGTGGTATGTCAATGTGGCCTGACGGGGACGCATTGCTGAATCGTTGGACGTTTGAAAAATATTTGCACACACAATTTGGAAGGTGAGGCGTGCTTTCTTGTTAAGATGGCTAACAGCGACAGTCTGTCCCCTCCATGAAACATCAGGGGCAATGCGCTCCATAATCAGTTCTTTGGCTACCGGGGCGACATTCCTTGGGTAGGTGTACTCTTAAACATCGGGAACGTCGTATTTGCCCAACTTGGCAGTGAGAAGGGCCAACGAAAAAGTGATGACGGTACCATCAACATATGCTTGAGACTCGAATTGGCCTGTTCGAACAAGGGAGCCATAGAAAGAGCGGACCTCGGCTGCCCAAACCGCTTTGTACAGTTGATTAAGGAATCGACACCAACCACTACGCATGAAGAGGGCGTGACGGAATTGGGTAGACCTGTCCATTGGACAGCACGCTCCATGTGGAGTTTGTGATCCGGACCAAAGAACCAATTGCACTAGTGCTCCTCTTGGTGGGAACGAAATTCACCATGGCTGGAGGGTAGGATTTTAGTGGAGTTGTATTTGACGGGGGCAGGTCGTTGGGCCATAATAACGGGGAGAGTTTGTTAGAAAATTAGGGAGAGAGAAGAGAGGAGTGAGGTGGTTGAATGTGTGAAGAAAAATAAAGTCTATGGGTGGGTATTTATAGGGGAGGGGTGGGTAGGGTTTTGGAAATGGAGGGAAAAGGTGTTGAAGGGAAAGAGGGAGTGTATTTGGGAGGGAAATTTAAGGGTTGGTTATGGGGGAACAAATTGGGAGGGAAGGGAAGGGATTGGGGTGGAGGGGGTGCACCTAGGGAATAGGGGAAATTCTGCAGAAAGCGAACCGATCCGGCTGGTATAGGATCGTACCGGTTCGGTCCTTTAATATTCGAGTTCTTTAATTACCGAATCGATCCGGCTCTAAAAGAAAGTAAAATGCCATTTCTGAAGCAAAATTGCCCAGCATTATACAAGAGTAAAATGCATCCCAGAGTGACAGTGCACTTGGGATATAAGACGTCTCTCAAAGGGCGATACGGGGCCTCTCCCTCGTCGGCGGCTAGACTACTGTGTTGTGACACGTCTCTCTCTCTCAAAGATTTGGTATCATCACTTGGTATACTTAGGGTGCGCTCTGAAGTGTGTCCTAAGAGGGAAAACGGCGTGTTATTTGAGATTGAGTGTGACGGTGTGGGAGGTGGAACCTAGAATTTTGGAGCGTTAGGAGTGTGAGGGCTATTAGGGTCGTACTCAATTATTGGATTTTCGTCAATGTGGGTTGGAGTACTATGGGGAGTTGGAGTGAGTTTAGAATTTTGCATTAACAGCTTATGAGAGATGATGATGAATCTTTTTGTGCTTTTTTCAATTTTTTTATGTTTTTGGATTTTTGGAGATTTTTGGTCAAAGTTTTTTATTGACTCGATCTAATCCTAAGTCAACCTAACTCCCCGGCAACGGCGCCAAAAACTTGACGCGACTAAGAATGTGTCTCAGAAGTTGGTACTGTCTAGGCTCAAGTCCAAGCCTATCACGTTAGTAATAAACCCGGTAAGTCGGGATCGTATCCACAGGGAAATAGGACAATGCAATTATAACGACGTTGGATAGACGAAAGAATCCTAACTCTGACTCTAAAACGAAAGGAAAAGATGATTTGTTTTGAGAATTGGCTACAACTAAATGAAATTAGGAAAATGTTTAACTAATTAACTTAAGTACGAATGAAATGCAACTATTCTAAATTACCCAAAATACTAACAATGAATGATTTAAAAAATTCGAACTATGTGATGAGAAAAATAGGACAGGAATACAATCCCCCAACCCTAGTGTATTGATAGTATAAAACTAATCATAAATTTGAATGATTAATTAGACCCAGAATTTAGTACTCCCAAGCATTACATATATGAGGTTCAAGCCCGCACCATACTTAATCAGAGGACGAGTAAATCAGTATTGCGATAGTTATACTCGAATCGTATTCTGAAGCATCCCGATTACCCGAAAGCAAACAAGATCCAAAGATCTACAATTATCGCATTCCTATGCAACACGGTCGTAATCAAATCATTAAATTTAGAGCACTACTTTTATACACATACAACTACCACATCGGGTTGGGTTCATGCATCCCGACCCTTAAAAGTCTAGTCTACCATGATGAAAGTAATGAAAACGATTTTAGAATTGCAGGAAGTCGTGATTACTAAGGACAAATTGAAGAATGATGTAAACTGGAAATTAGACAGAGGAAATTACTCACTAATCTTACCAAAACACTCAAAGCATTAACTACAATTAATAGTAATCACAGAAATCTGAACAATCTTCAATCTTGGAATTAAAATTATAAATTATCTTCAAACTAGGGTTTTTCTAAAAAGAATGGAAAATTAGATAAAATTCTCCGTCCTAAGAATGATAATAAAACGGGTTTAAATACCCTAAAAAACTTCAAGAGTTTTTGCTGAACTAGGAATCTCCATTAGAGGAAGATAGAAAAATTAAAATTCAACAGTCGGACCGGTCCGGTCCTCCTTCGGTTCGGTCTGGTTGGAATCCAGATCGGTTCATTTATTTCTTAGGCGGATCGATCTGGCTCGGATCGATTCGTTTGTTTTCTTTCAGCTTCGATCCATCTTCAGTCCGGAGTTCTTTGAAAATTGGCATCGGATCGGTCCGATCCGGATCGGTTCACATTTCTTTTGACTTTTTCTTCAAACTTTGACTGCTCATAACTTTCACACTTGGACTCCTATTGAGGTGCCGTTTCTTCCTATGTACTCTTAATTGAAGACTCTTCAACTTCTCTTTAGATGCCTCATCCGAATTTCGGGTAAAAATTATAACTTTTCCCTTTTGACTTTTCCTTCTTTTCTTTCTCGATCCTTCTGGTTTCTTTCTTTCTTTATTGACATTAAATACCTACAAAATTAGTACGAAATACTAGAAACTTGGGGTACTCATTAGAATAAGTCAGTAGTAAGATTATGAGATAAAATCAAATCAGTTACGTTGTTCGTGGTGCTAAAAGTAACTAAATTAAAGGGATAAATTGGTAAGAATTTATGCCTAATCACTCCTCTAAACGGTCTGAGGCAGACGAGGCCTCCTCTTCGAAAGGGTATAAGGCGACGAAGTTCTTTCTCGAGCCTTGTACTTTTAGCATGTTGAGTCCTTTAACCATTTGGACTCCTCTGTACAAGTGATCTCGAACCTTAACGAGTTGATGGTGGAGGTTGCAATTCTACCTCCTCCAATGGCTTTTTTGTTGTCATCCATTCCGCATGATGAATTTGCATAACAATTCCGCACTGATGTCCAGGATAGTAACCCTTATGATGAATCTTATTTGGGGAAGGATAAACTTGACACATCTTACGCCCACTCATTTCCCAACAATGTTATAGTGGTTGATTTCTTGACCTGGAGGCATGTTTATGAAATATGACCCTCTATCAACATGAGGGTGCCTTCTAAAGATGAGAAGGAGTTTATAAGTCCCTAAAATATGATTAGGAATTTTAGTTACATGATTAAGTATAATTTATGATTAATAAGTTTGGTGATGGGTATTAAATATTTTAAGTATCATATTTAGAGGATGCGTACTCACGTGATATATATATTGTTTGCATTAGATTCTAATTGAGCTCATGATCGGTGATAACATGTTTAGACATATGATTCGTTATGTGGTTAGATGAATGATAAAATCTATTTTAATGCATCATTATGTTTATAAAAATAAACTAGGGTGTTGGTGCGAAATTGAGGATGTTTTGTCGTCAAATGTCAAAGTTTTGGGATTTTCGATACATTGCTACTCTCCTGTTCAAGCCCAAATTAGGCATATTAGCTTTATGATTTTGGGAAAAAATAAACTGTGAAACTTGTAGATATATAAGTCATCTACGCGTGGAAGGAAAGGATGATTTGAGGTCTAGAATAGTGAGTTATTGTAATTTTACCAAGGCAGGATAAATCTCTCATTACTGGAATTGTTTGATTGGACCTTTTGTCCAAACAATCACGCATGACCAAGTTAAAATGGTCACGTGGCCTCCTGAACATTCTTTATGGTTATATAGAAGACCTTTATTATCTTGTTCAGCTCATATTATAAACTTAGGGAGAAATATGCCTATGGAGAGAGAAAAAGGAAGTTAAGGAAGAAATTGCTTTAGAAAATTACTATAAAATAAGGAGTACTTATAAGGTAATTACCTTTTTGTTAAAGTTTATCACATGACTGAGCTTTATACTTTATATGTGTTTGTTTCTTATTTTGATAAATATTTGAAGGATACCCATATTCATAGTTGTCATTATCAAGGTGATGGTTATAAGTCGGTACATAGTTTCCATTTCCAGAATCCGCTTTGATATGCCATGAGTTTAATAAATCTTTTGACATAGCAAATGAATTATGAAAATTATAAAAATTTAATTTTTTACTATTCAATATGTGTGTTGAAATTGGGTGGAATGTAGTAGAAAGTTATTATGTACAAAAATTTTGAAAATTCTTGGAAGTTGGCCGAATGATAGAGGAGCCTATAGGGTAGATATGCTATGTAGTAAATAAATAGGCATATCTTTCTCTAGGGAACTTGAAATGCTGCGTCATCTTTTGTATTGGAAACCCAATATGATAAGGATTGAATTGTAATGGTTGATTATGATTTATGGTGTGATTTGGTATGTTAAATATCTTGACATGAATGTGGATGGGACTTCATTAATGATAAATGATTTGAATGGGATCACATGATGCTTATGGATTGGGTTACGTTTAAGTTATTCTTTTGATTATTTATATTCTTATAATGATATTAATATTATAAGAATAACACGAAGGGAAGAAGAATCGGCTGAACAAGTTCCAGACAAAGGCAAGGGAAAACCCATTAAGGTTGTCAAGGTGAGTGTACCCCCCGGTACGATGTATTTATACATGGTTATGGATATGATCAGAATATTATGAATATGAAATTGTTCATTTCGGTTTACCAAAATTGGAGGTTACTCCCTGACCCAAAATGGGGGAGAATTGCCTATTACGAACATGGCATTACTCCTCGACCAGGAATGGGGGAAAATTATCAATTACAGACAGGGGGTTACTCCTCGACCAGGAATGGGGGAGAATTGTCTATTGCAGACAGGATACGTTAATCATGATTTGGAAAGGTTGATCATTCATTAATGGGCTGGATAAGTTTATACATTATTATATCGATATGATTTATTGCATTTAATTTTATTAAATAGTGTAGTGGTGATGCATTCACTGAGCCATTTTGCTCACGATTCCTATATTTTTGTTTTTTAGGTACTGTGATGTCAGTGTCAAATGTGGGAGGTCAGGTGGGGTTAATAAGGGATGCATAAAACTATGAGTTTGGTAAAAATGTAAATTTGGTCAATTATAGCATACTTATCCTTTAAGTAAATTTGAATGAGCATAACTACTTTAAAATTGTGGAAAGTTTTTAGTTTTATGGATTCATGTTGATGTCTCAAATAGATACTCGGGTTTATGGTTTGGTTAAGGCTATTATGGTCTTACTCAGTTTGGTGAGGTGTATCTCATGAGAGTGCGATACCAGTTTAAATATGAGATATTTCATATTTTAAAATATGGAATTTATGCACTTGCAAAATATTTTCAAATATGAAATATCTCATATTTAAACTGGTATCGCACTCTTATGAGATACACCTCACCCCTCTTCTAATAGTGCACACCTATCGCATACATTTTTAAACAATCTCGTTAAGCTACCCTAACTAAATAATCTCTTCCACCAATCTACTAAATCCTCGTGACTATCACCTATCTTGTGTGATATAACATAAGTTATACCGTAAGCTATCACATAAGCTTAACTTAATATAGTCCTCAATGTGATATATATATATATATATATATATATATATATATATATATATATATATATATACTAGTGTATGCCCGTGCCTGAAGGCACGACGGAATTTTTCAAAGTGCGTAATCGCGAAACAACGACAATTTTTCAAAGTACGTATTAGCGAAAAATAAAAATTTCGAAGTGTAATTTTAAAACAATTAGCCATAATATCCTTTATTTATAGGACTATTCACCATACTTAACAAACAACAAATAGTCCAATAATATTCAAATAGTCTAAATTCATCAAATAAATACACATATAATACGAAATATACAATATTCATTCATCGAATTCACATTATGTCTCAAAGAAACAAAGTGTTAAATTTAAAAAAAAAATTGGGCATAGTCTCCTTTGTTTACGGAACTATTCACCCTACTTAACAAATAAAAAATAGTCCAACATCCAAATTGTCCAAATTTATCAAACAAATTCACATATATAATGAAATATACAATATTCATCAATCAAATTCATTGTCTCAAAAAAACGAAGTGTCAATTTAAAAAAAAAAATTGGGCAGTCTCCTTTGTTTATTGGACTATCCACCCTATTTAAGGGGTAACAACAAATCCAACCATAAAAAAAATCTCAAATTCGGAGATGGGAGCTAGAAGGTTGGGAAAGGAGAATATGAATTTATTCTTTCTGTGGGACTTCTTCAAAATGTTTGTTCCGTGGTGTTTGACCACAATCTTAGATGGGGTGAGAGAAACTGTGCAGGCCTTTGCGGGAGCATCGAAGAGCATGTTTTTGGAAATTGCAATTCTTTTTAAGTCTTTTGCACTCATCTGCTTCTAGATTAGGTGATACTACTGCTGTCATCCCATCATTATTCCTACCTCTCGCCATTATCACTCTCACCCTCTCAGTTTTCTATAGGATTTGACAAACAATAAACATAATTAATCAGTTTGTGTGTGTGTTTATGTGCACGCGTGTGCGTGTGAGTGGGGAAGGGGGGAGGGGACGGGGAAGGGGGAAGTAGAGGGGGAGAAGATGAGGGAAATTTGTGTGTGTGTGTGTGTGTGTGTGTGTGTGTTTATGTGTGAGTGTGTGAGTGGGGAAAGGGGAGGGGGAGGGATTTTACCAGGGATGACAGGGGGCTGCGGAGGGGGCGGGGGAGGGGGTTTCATATTTGCAGATTGCATATATGCTCTGCGTGTGTGAGTGGGGAAGGGGGGAGGGGGCGAGGCAGGGGGCGAGGGAGGGGGAAAAGATGAGGGAGAGTTGTGTGTGTGTGTGTGTGTGTTTGTGTGTGCATGTGTGAGTGGGGAAGGGGGGAGGGGACGGGGCAGAGGCGGTGGAGGGGGAGGGGGAGGTTGAGAAGATGAGGGAGATTTATGTGTGTGTGTGTGTGTGTTTATGTGTTTGTGTGTGTGTGTGTGTGTGTGTGTGTGTGTGTTTATGTGTTTGTGTGTGCGTGTGTGTGAGTGGGGAAGGGGGGAGGGGGAGGGATTTTACCAGGGGCGGGAGGGGGCTGTGGAGGGGACGGGGGATGCATATATGCAATATGCATATATTGAAACCAATCAGTGTTAACTACACAATATAAGAAGTTGGGCATGGACATGTTTAAGAGATTCAAACTGGACTATATTGCTAAGTAACTGAGTTCGATCCATGATGAATTCATCCAAACCAACATCAACAATCGAACGTTATACAAAACTTAGAGAGATATGTCATTTACAAATTAAATAATAGATCGGCAGATACCTAAGAGATGTCTTCATATGCCGTCGCTAAATGAGTGTTGGAACTTGTAGGCTGTCCAAAACTATAACCCCTGTTAAGAAATGTGGGTGATGAATCATTAAAAGTAGAAAAAAAAAATAATAGAACTTCTATGAAATCATTTTATACAAAAACAACGATATTTTATAATTCAACACAAAAAGGTCCACGAAATCATATTTAATTTATAACTGTTATAAATTCATATTGAAAAGTGAAAATCAAATCTCATTTGGCCTGGAAATAAAACCCCATAAACAACCATTTAAAACGGGGTGACCATTGTCTTCATTAATAAATAGCCAATTTAAACCCCAATATATGTTTAAACACCATCGTCGGCATAGTTTCACGTTCAATATGCTCACGTTCACGACAGCGGCGCTGCGCAAATGCAACCTTTGAGATTCCATCGGGAGAAACATCGATGATCTTCATCTTCTTTAAACGTTCTCTCATATGGTCTTCTAAAGCTTTACGGTCCCTAAAACTCTTGCGTTACAACGCTTATTCTTCCCAAGAGACATTGAGAGATTCAAAACATCAACAAATTTATCCATAAACATAATTTTCATAGTAATGTTTTTAGTAGAAGTTTTCATAGCGCTATAACGCTTATTGTCACGTTATAGCATTACAACGCAGTTTAGTAGTAATATATGTTGGATAATTCAATTCATTTACAGTATTCCACAAAACTCTAAACTGTGTTATCAAACATATTTTGCATATGCTTGTATTCAATTCATTGACTCATATTATGCATACTACACTAAATAGTAAAACTAAAAATAATTATATGTACACAGTTCAGCTAAAAAATAAATACACAATTGAAAAAACGTTTACTGAACCAAAGGGGCATTGGTTCACCAATATAGTAAATGAGATTGCAAAGATGATGGGAACATATACTAAAAGTTTATCAAAAGAAAAATAAAATACATACTTTGAGGAAGTGACAGGACAAATAGGAAATTATACCTCCATATTCAAAAATCTGTAGTGGTTTTGAGCCAGCAGTGGGATCATAATCTTATTCGTGGCCTAAGCCAGCAGTGGTTTTGAGCCAAGGAACCAGTTTCCAAATGCAAAATTCAAGATATATACAATATAAAGATTAATCATCAGCAAGTTAAACATATGACATACAGGTTGGAAATGGATAGATAGACATCTTAGTTGTAGGGTAATCCATAAAATTCTCCCTGGTGTAACACTTATTTGCAGTAATATGTAATGCTTTGAATATCCTGCAATTTATTAAAACAGGAAAACTAATGTTTGTCAATACATAACATATGTTTTCTACACTAATATTTGTTTTAACATAATAAATCGGTTAATTCTTGCTCGGTTTTTAGACGAAGTTTAGTATTTGAGGGACACGAAAACAATTGGTAAACGTTGAGTAAAATGTAAAGGCTCTCTAACGAAGAGAAGTCATTGATATTAGTGCTGACCTAAAGCAATAACATAGAAGAAATGGTATTTAGGGATTAGTTTGAAGGTTTACCCTATATATAATTGATAGGGAAATAGGTAATTAAGATTAAGAACTTTATTTTGAAGCACTAAAAGTATATAGTGTGAAATATTAGTGTATATATACCCCCCAAAAATGAAATAAGTAGGAGACATTTAACCTTATAGAGTGTTTAATGATCCCAAAATATTGTTGTAAAAACTTAACAACAAATTTCATTGAATAACTGTAACTTAATAAAACTGTGAGCCCCTCATGAACGAATATTTTGTATCCTCCCAGTCATATATCTCCTCAAAATTCTGTTGAGGAGACTATCCATATCAAAACATGGGGCTTACCTTCCTTTGACAAATCTACCAACCCTGCCAGCTTAGACATGATACCTATTTCTAATCTCCATCAAACACCCTCTACTGCTTCTTTAAGCAGGCCTAGAATGGCTATTGACATGTCAGGTCTAGTTGCATAATGCCCCCTATTCAGTTTGATTTAACCGCTCCTCATTTTATGTCATTGGCTCAACTATTGTAGTCCAGCTACACAATCTAAACATTTCGCTGTGATAACTATGAATTTTACAACATGAAGCAAATATTTCTAGAACATTCCTAAAACAACACTGTTAACTCTAACCATTTCACTTTCCTGCAGGTACGTTATTTACATAAAGATTTAGAGAATGGTCAACTATGTTTCCCAAATCCAAAATGGAAGTAAAACAGAGACAATAGATTCAATGAGAGTTTGACACGTCGTGATTTATTGATTATTCGGTTAAAGGTTTTACGAACAAACATCGGATTTCAGGAAGTTGATGGTTTCGAATAATTACAGAACTATAACCATCTATATGTTTTGACATTATGTCTAATCTAAACTGCATACTGAAAAAATATCTACTGCACTATGATCAACAAATTGACAAAGAACACTCCCACTCTTAAATAAGATACGTGGAAGTGCATTGAATATTAATAAACAAAAATTATCTATTACACTATGATCAACACAAAGTACCCAATTTATAGCATAAATTGGCCTCAATTTGCAATAACAACAATATAGTTGCATATGTATGTATAAGCACACTTAAAAATACCAATTAACATACCAAGCGGTCATATTTAAAATCCCACTCCAACGAAATGTCTCTGCCCCATAATATATAGTCGTATCTCTTGATGTTGAAGTTGATGATCCATATGCCCATATCCTTCAGTAAAACATATGAAAATTAGAATTAGATAGGGATCACTATATGATCAAGGAGTTGCCTCACTTCTCACTCTCGGATGTGATTTTTCTTAAACTCCCCCTGCCATGCTACAATTCAATATATGAGTAATTCGTGAAACTATGTCATCAAAATATGAGCTTCATCTTAAACATGCTTTTAGACCACATACTTAAATGTACCAAAACTAAATACTAAATTACAATACATGTAAACGATTTCTCTCAAAATCATACAAAACAAACAAAATATAAACATTCAAGAGATTCATCTTAAACAATAGAAAACAAATAGAATTAGAGATTGAGATATGAGAGATCAAAAAAATAAAGTAAAAGACTAAAAGTAAACCCTCGCCTCCATAGGATCAATCTATCACCTTACAAATGACTAAAACCCCTAAATAGGACCAATCTATCACTACAATTGACTGAAAATAATTAATTGTAAGACTACTAAAATCAATAGATAGAATAAAGTAAAACACTAAAACCAATAGATATAATAAAGATAAGTGAATAAAAACATAAGTGAATACAAATACCTATAGACATAAGTGAATACAAATACCTAAATTTAAACATAGATATACTAAAGAACTAACCCACAGATGTACAATAGAGAACATACCCAATAACCAAACTCATTGTGTTTTGTATAGTCTCATAATTCAATAAAAGATACAAACCATGCAAATTAACACCCACACCCATACCATACCCGGATTTCTAATTAACACCCATACCTACAATACAGATTAACACCCATACCTACAACACATGTCAATAATAAAAACATAGATATAAAACATAACTTGTAAAACAGAATAAAAAAATCCATTCGAATGAAGAAGCCATGCCTTACGCACCTAGATGATTCTCGCATCTGGATCAGAATGATAAACCCTGGAGTTTCAAAACAAAGTCGTGGAGATGTTGATCAAAACCAAAAAAAATGATAAACCCTAGAGTTTTAAAACAAAATCGTGGAGATTTTGATCAAAACCAAAATAAACACAATGATAAACCCTAGATGTTGAATTAGAAATTTGTAAAACATGTGAAAAGATAGTACCTTCTTGGATGATACAAAAATTCAAGAGATGGAGAGGACGCCAGTCGAGTGAGAGAAAATGAGGGCGATGGGGGTTTGTGGGAGATATCGACAAAAACAGAAGGAAGTGTGTGGGTAAAAGTTGGGAGTATGTTACCATAATACCCAATTTTTTAATTAAATTGTTAGTTTAATGAGTAAAAAAGAGGGGGAAATCAAAGAGTTGGTGGGTAGATTTGTAAAAAGTAATGGGATGTGATCTAAACCATTAAAATGTGTAAAAATATGTAAGGAGGTGGCACACATCTGAACCGTTAAAATGTGTAGACAATTCAAAAACCAAGCTACTTTATATTATATTATATATATATATATATATATATATATATATATATATATATATAGTTCCCGTTTCTATAATAATAATAATAATAATAATAATAATAATAATAATAATAATAATAAATATAATAATAAATATAATAATAATAATAATAATAATAATAATAATATTAATGTCGTTCATATTCCATAACTTTCACTAGTTTAAAGTACCATTTTCACTTTAGTATATAAAATCCCGTATATATATAATTCTCACTTTAATATACGAATCACAATTTAAATGCGGATATAATCTCCCGGAATGAGAATAAATCCTTAAAGTTATTTGATATCTCCCCTTTATACATAAGAAATATACTATACACAACAAGTATAATAACAATCCCACTGAGCTATAACTGGAGGATGCAGTCTCATAGTTCCTATCCGCATTTGGGTTTACTCAATCAACCACGGTACCAAGCCAGACTCACTCATGGTAATGGTGAAAATACACAACGATGGAGGCGGTCATATTCCTACCTGAAAGTGGAATAAAGCTATCGCACTCATATGCGGGATGATATGACCTGGGGATATACTCTCCCTGTTCCTCAAGCCATGGGATTCACCGACATCGTTCAACCTCCCTAGATCGCACTAGAGAAAATTTATAACCTGGCTATCCATCCCTATACCCGGGGAAGCCTGTGGAACTAGCCTCTAAAGTACAAATATACCAGTCACATACAAATATATTTATATTCATATCATATCATATATATATATACTGTAACAACTTCTGTATATATAGTATATATTCCTTCTCATATGTGGCTATAATTGCCAAACTCCTGTAGCAATAGCCAATAACCCCGAATGATTCCATTAGTAATAGTATATAAGAATTCATACACATAAAATAATAAACCCATAAGTATGCTCTATACATACTTGCCGAAGACCTCTCTCGGACGTTGTTCGACCCGAACTTTCACTAAGTCCATACCCCAGATTGTACACTAAACTGATCCAAGGTTCTCTCTCTCATTCCAAGGTTTAGTCACCCTTAATACCATCATGTAGGAGTCCTAATATCATAACTATAATCCCCCATAATAATCTTCAATTGCAATTTAACTCCCCCTAAACTCAAAGAAGGAAACTGATAAATTCAAAAAAGCCGAATCGATTCGGTTTCCATCCGAATTGATTCAAAAAGTATTCTACAAGAAGATCCTCAAAGGTGAATCGATTCGGTCTCATTCCGAATCGATTCCGCCTGCGACAGCTTACAGGTCCCCTTATGCGAATCCATTCGGTCTAGACCCGAATCGATCTGCCCTGTTTAGAGGGCACCGTTTGGGCGATTCATCTAATCCAAAATACCAAAATATCAACCCATTATCCATTTTATGGTTTCTAACCTCAACCAACATCACTATAACCATCCTAACACTAATTTCTAACTAACACATTAATTAATTTTCTCCCAATGTCAGGTTGGATTTCTGATTAACGATTTCGATCTCGGACACCCTTTCGTAGAAAAATCATTACTAATTCAAAACAAATCAGAATAATACACGGTCACCGCCCACGGGACCATATAAAAATATCTAAAAATTTTATTTTTTGACTAAGAGCCGAATCAATTCACATCTATCTCGAATCAATTCAAAATGTGCGATGAGTTACTATTCACCTTATTTTCCAAAATCCCAAAACTCCATTAATACACCTCCAAGATTTTTATTTCTTCTCCCAACCTTATTTAATCACAAAAAACTAATATATTCAAGGAAAATAGGTTCTAATCATCCTAGAACCAGGAATCAACAACTAATTTCTCGAATTCCCAAAGTTTTCCTAATATGAGATTTTATCTGATTTTAATCGTTTAACTTCCGAAAAACTCGTTTCGATTCAAGAAAACCCAACCGGATAATATTTATAGTTTATCAGTACCAACTATAATATGAGATATATGCTTAAAATAATAAATCAAGTAAAAACTTGCCTCGTGGATAAAATTTGACGACCTCGAGTCGAATCCCAGAGAGTTTGGTGCGGAAATCCCCATTCTTCCTTCTTCTCTTCTCCTTTTCCTTTTCTCTATTATCTTTCTCTCTCTTAGGGATGAATTGTGAGAGAAGTGAGGGTTATAAGGGTTTATAAATCTTATCCATTATTATACCCAAAATTGACTCGTTTCTCAATTGCGAGTCCCTACTAGTCCAAAAATCCCCGGAACCTAAATGCTACCTCTGGATACTCTATTCTGACTATCTTGGCCATTCTAAAACCAAACGTGCTCTCAAAATCTCCAATCGAGTCACTTATAAAATTCACTAGTCGTACCCGACACTTCTCAACACGCGTTTTCTATAATGTAAACTAATTTTAGTCCCTTAACCCAACTACAACATGACATTATTTTAAAATATGGCATTTATGCACTTGCAAAATATTTTAAAACTTGGGCTCTGACCCATTTCTCTATTTTCCCCTCTCTTGATATATATATATATATATATATATATATTAGGTGTCCATAAACAGGAACACCTGGATGATGATCCGTTCGAGTGATCCGTTCGAGTCAGACATTCGCTGCAGCAGCTGTGGGTGCATGCAGGTTTATTTTAGACACTTCTATTCTTATGATCTAGATAGGAAGCACTGTAGTAACACTCGGGCCGATATCCCAATTGTATTCATTTATTCTTTTACCGCCTTCTAGTGTGGCATTTGATTTGGTTGTATTATGTTAAATCGAGTGTTCAGTTATTTTTATTTCATTTCAGTTCGTGTATTTAAACTGTTGTGATTGATATATTTGAATGGTTTGGTTAAAAAGATTAGTTAAAATAAAATTTTGACGCCAACCTAATAGGTTATTAGTAATTAAGTTGGTTTTCGACAGTGATGCCGAGAATGAACCATATGAGACTCCTGGTTTAATTTGGTATAAGATTGATCACCCGGTATTTTGTTAGGAGGGGTGTCACAGGATCTTGTAGGAAAGGAAATAAGATGTTGAGGTTTATTCGGGGTGACACCGAATACATGTATTTTAATATTAATCATTTCATTGTTTTATATGTTATATGGACAAACGTGTCATTGAAGTAAATTTGTAAAGACAAAATGTGGTATGAAAAATTGTGAAGTATTGGAAGTGATCTCTTCCTATGAGGACTTGACTCGTGTCACTTATTAAGCCATGGATGGGTGTGCACTTCATCTTTATAGGAGAAAGATGTACAAGAACCTATATTCAATTAAAGGATGAAAAGTGAGGAGAATTACTATTACATGATTATAATGAGACTTAAATTGTTAGAGCGTGAATAAAATAAAGATTCACATATTAAATGTGTAATGAGAAGATTAGTAGTTGTATTTGCTTAAATTTAATATGTGAAATGGTCTAAAATATATATAAAAAAATTCAATTACCAGTCAATATATCACAATTGACCCGAATATGGGTTCATAGTGAATTATGATGAATACAAGAAGAGATTAATGAGAGTTATAATGTACATCTTTAATACAATGAGTACATGTAGTGGATATTACTCTTATGATGTTTTGAGATGCTTATACGAGTACATGTATTGGATCTTAATCTTATGATGTTTTAAGATGCTTATATGAATAGTAAAGTTGAGACGATGTGTTAAAGAGTTGGAAGATTAAAAATATTGAGGAGTCCTTTTAAGATTATGTGTAATGTATGAGTATGGGAAAGATTCTAGTCGGGTTTGAATATCAACAACTGGCTTGTGTGGATATTGAGTTGTATTTGTCCTTGTACGTATGTGTTATCACTAAGGGTATGTCATATAATGAATATGTTTGACAGTATAATGAGTCTCTAAGAAGTAAGTGTAAGGATAATGTGCTATGTTAGATAACCTAATATGATATATTAATGTACTTATACAGGTTAATTGAAAGAAATACGACATATAATAGTTAGAGAAGTATTATGGGGCTGGTAAGTATGGTTAAGGTTTTAAGTGGTTATGTTACGTTTAACATCCATGTTACCAAACTAGTAAAGTGAGTGTATTGGTGATGTTGAATAATACTATCATGTATTCTTTACCATAAAATGCACAAGAGATGTTTTGAAATATTTTAAACACATATATACATATTATACGACGTTACTTTAAGAATAATATTTATGAATGTGAAAAAAAGAACTAATAGTATCACAAAGGATTGGGGTAAGATAATTATTGTAAAGTTATTGTGTTAGGTAAATGACTTGTTAAGGTCATTGTACGTTTAGTTAAATAACAATCAAACAATGCTGAAAAAGGAGTATAGTGAAAAGTTCTATTGAGTTCATACTGCATGACTACACAATATACATGGCAGTGAATATGGAATCTTGGTTAAAAATTGACATTTGGTGAATTAGTATTCATTATCGATCTATGAAAAGTAGTGAGGCTGTATTTAGATTAAGCGATGTAAGGACGATATCTAACCTACTCTTAAACTTCAGATTTGATGTGCATAGTAGTTAAAGTCAAACACGTGTATTTGGTATTGAATGGAAGATGTAGACATGAAGTGTAAGAAGCTAGTCTTGTAATAGAATATTTATGATTTGAAATATTACATGATGATAAGGATACACTATAGGAATGAATGGAGAAACATAAAGAATGATACTAGGTTTATAAAAATGTTCACTCATTGTGAATATAAGATGATACAATTGATAATCTATTATGTGTGAATGTTTGACATTTGTATATAAAGGTATGAAGTAATATACAAGTTGGTAATTGGTTTCATTGATAGGAAATCATTAGACGATTATCCTTACGTATAAATGATAAAGAAACTGAAGATATTATGAAAGAGGATTTGTCGTACATCGAGGAACCGGTGGAAATTCTTGACCGTAAGGAGCAATTATTAAGGAATAAAGTTAACACCGTAGTTAAAGTATTGTGGATGAGCCATTAAAATTAAATAAATAACTTAGGAAAGGGAAGATAGCATGAGGAAGCAGTATCCCTAATTTTTTTCTAAGTGACATTCGTCGGGGATGAAATTTTTTAAGAGGGAAAGAATTATAAGGCCTTAAAACATGATATTGAATATTAGTTACATGATTAATTATATGTTTAGTGAGGGGTATTAAAAATTTTAAGTATCATGTTTAGATGACGCATCACTACACCAAAATGGGTAAATTGCCACCCTTCCAGCGGCTAGCCTTATCATGGTCACTGACCATGATAAAAAACACGCGTTTTGTGTCACGGTCAATGACCGTGACAAGCCCGTGACAAAGACTTGTCACGATCAATAACTGTGACAATTCGTATACTATTATCACGGTCAAGGATGCACTCAGCCAAGTGCTTAGATCTGATCGCAAGGGGAGGACAAGGGGGTGAGCTCGTTAGTGGCCAAATCTAGGATCATCGGATTGGAGACGAGCGACATCGGGTTCGCTCGAACGGTGAACTCGCATGATGCAAAGTTATCCCGTTTGGAGGCGACGATCCAAGATATGTTCTCATTCATGAAGTGTTCGTTGGGTGGAAAATGCAAGGGGAAAGGGAAGGAGAAGGTGGTGGAGGAGGAGGTGCGGGAGGACGAGGTACAGGATGATGAGGATGTGGACCTCGCTGCTTCATCCCTGACACATGCGAACTTTGATGATTCACTTCCCTATTTGTCTCCCTTAGACCGACCGACATCGACACTTGGTTGGGCGAACGTGTTTATACTGGACATATTTGATGGCCAGCAGATAGGGAGGGGGTTGAGGGACCCAAATATCGTCCAGGGTGGACTAGTTCATGGACGTGAGCTTCAAGACATCGAGTCCAAGGTGCTCGTCATGCATATGATACCCGGGAAGGAGAACTCCCCATTGTGGTTGCGCGAACAATACATCACGATGTATATCAGTGGGTGTGTCAATTCGTATATCGTTTGGCCTACTCACCTCCTCAGATTTAACCTTACCCAAGACATGTAGTGACATTATTTGAATTGAATTTTTTTAAAGTTGGTACATTTGAATTATATTTGGTTTATATCGTGATGCATATTGTCTCTATTTTGAATGAATATTTGTATTATCTCTATTTTATTTGGAAATATGATGCTTGAATAGGTTCAACGTTGCTATAACAGGTACAACTATACAGCTGGGCAGTGGCAGTGACCAAACTACCCAGCAGATTTTTTTTCAATTCTGCCCAGAATTGTCACGCTCATTGACTGTGATAATTTTTTTAACATTGTCACGGGCTTGTCACGGTCCTTAACCGTGACAAAACTTGTCAAGGTCAAGAACCGTGACATGACCGTGACAAGTCTAACTAACTTATCACGATCAATGACCGTGACAAGTCCGTGACAACAAAAATTGTCACCCCCAGAATTGTCATGGTCATTGACCTTGACAAGTCCAACTTGTCAAGGTCAATGACCGTGACAATTCGGCAGATTTGGTGTAGTGCATACTCACGTGATATATATGTTGTTTGCATTAGATTCTAAATGAACTTATGATTGGTGATAACATGTTTAGACATATGGTTAGTTATGTGATTAAATGCGTCATAAAATATTTTTTTTAATTCATCATTATTTTTATACAAATAAATAAGGGCGTTGGTACAAAATTGGGGATGTTTGGTCGCCAAATGTGAAGGTTTTCAGATTTTCAGTACATTGATACTCTACTGTTCGAGACCAAATTAGGCATATTAGCTTTATGATTTTAGGAAAAAATAAAATATGAAAGTTGTAGATATATAAGTTATCTACGTGTGGGAGTAAATGGAGAGTTAATTGAGGTCTAGAATAGCGAGTTATGATAACTTTACAAAAGAAAAATAAATTTATCATTAGTGGAATTGTTTGATTGGACCTTTTGTCCAACCAATAACATACAACCACCTTAAAATGGTCACATGGCCTCATGAACACGTTTTATGTTTATATATCAGACATTGATCATCTTTTTAAGTTCAAATTATAATCTTAGGAATAAATATGCCTATGGAGAGAGAAAAACGAAGTTAAGGAAGAAATTGCTTTGAAAAATTACTATAAATCAAGGAGTACTTATAAGGTCATTTCTTCTTTATTAAAGTTGATCACATGAATGAGTTTTGTACTTTGTATGTTTTTGTTTCTTATTTTTATAAATATTTAAAGGATAACCATATTTCCATATTGTATTAAAACGAGGATTTCCTAAGAATATAAATAAGAATTTTTGCTAGGATAGTAAATGTTGACATTAAAGTCCTAGATTTGAATCACCTTCTTGTGAAGCTTTTAAGTTTAGGAAATTAATGTGTATGATGTGTGTATATGTTAAAAAATGTTTAGTATTTGATTCTATGAATTAATGTCCAAGATAGATAGTGCGGGGACTTAATTGTATTATGTTATGTTCTAAAGTTATACTTTGGAACTAGTTGTGTTAAAAGTGTCAAAACTCAATGTGTACTTATGGAAATCAAGTGACTTCAGTTGGAGATGTTAGATGACAAATATAGTATAACGTAATCGAATATGAGCATAAAATACCTTTTGGTTAGGGTTGGGGGTCATTTTCAAGGTGATGGTCGTAAGTCAGTACATAGTTGCCATTTGCATAATGCGCTTGGATATGCCCTGAGTTTGATAAATCTTTTGACATAGCAAATGAAATCTGGAAATTATGAAACTTTAATTACATATTATTTAATATGTGTATTGAAATTGGTGGAAGATCATAGAAAGATATTATGTAGAAGAACTACGGAAATTCTTGGGTGTTGGTTGGACGATAGAGAAACCTATAGGGCAAATATGCTATGTAGTAAAGAAATGGGAATATCTTGCTATAGGGAGCTTGAAATGATGCGCCATCTTTTGTATTGGATACCCAATAGGATAAATATTGGATTTAATGGTTGATTATGATTTATGATATGATTTGGATATGTTATATATCTTGGCATGAATGTGGATGGGACTTCATTTATGATAAATGATTTGAATGGGATTACCTGATGCTTATGAATTGGGTTATGTTTAAGTTATTATATGGATTATTTATATTCCTATGATTATACAAATATTGTAAGAATGATAGGAAGGGAAGAAGAACCGGTTAAATAAGTGTCAGACAAAGAAAGGGAAAAACCCATTAAGTGGCTAAGGTGAGTGTACTCACTGGTAAGATGTATTTATACATGGTTTTGGATATGATCAAAATACCATGAATATGAAATTGTTCATTTCGGTTTACCTAATGGGAGGTTATTCCCCGACCTGGAATGAGAGAGAATTTTCTATTACAAATAAGGGGTTACTCCTGGACCAGGAATGGTGGAGAATTGTCTATTAGAGACAAGGGATTACTCCTCATCCAGGAATGGGGGAGGATTGTCAATTGCATACATAATATGTGAATCTTGATTCAGAAAGGTTGGTCATTCATTGTGAATTGGCAGTATAATTTTATACATTTTTATATGGATACAATTTATTGCATTTAATTTTATGCATTAGTGTAGTAGTGATTCATTAACTGAGTCATTTTTCTCACGATTCCTATGTTTATGTTTTTCTGGTATCGTGATGTCAATGCCAAATCTAGGAGGTCGGGTGGGTTTAGAAAGGGATGCATAAAACCATGAATTTGTTCAAATGTAAATGTGGTGAATTTAATCCTACTTATCTTTGTGGTAAATTTGAATAAGCATATCAACTTTAAAATTGTGAAAAGTTTTTTGTTTTGTCGATTCATGATGATGACTCAAAATGATACTCGTGTTTCTGGTTAGGCTAAGGCAATAATGGTTTGAATCACTTTGAATTTCAAACTTAATTATATGTAACTGGGTTGGGGTGCATCAGTATTCCCTGGTCGTGATGGCAAAACCTCTATCTACGAGCAGATGTTAAGGGTTAGCTTCGGCCTACCAATTCACCCTGCTATACGTGCTAATTAAACGAGTTTAAGTCTCGACCCCTCTCAACTATAAACCTTCCAATTAGCATTTTTAGGGCATGTTACAACGTATCATCTCCAAAAAACCATCCTGACTACTATCATCTCATAGACAGGAAACTAACAAAAAAGGTCCTGATTGTGAATAAAACATATAACCACAACTAGAAGCCCTATTACTTCTTCGTATTTGGAGCTTAGGAGTTTGTCCCAAATGTTGGCTATAGTGCCTCAAAGCCTAGGTTTCCTCAGAGATGGGATAAATCATCTATGATGACCAAACTAGACTCAGGTCTGAGTGTTGATGCCAGTGTTAAGGTAGAAAATATTAAGATATAATATGAAGACCATGGTCTAGTTGAATTTGAGAAGTTGATGTCCCCCTGCTTTTGGGAGAAAATAGTTTTGGGGGTGCCCCCCTAACTGAGTTATGTAAGTATTTTCCATGCCAAATTTGTGTCATATTTTTCTTGCCTTTGTTACTAATCTCGTATGCACTTGCACATCACCCACCTAATGCACATGATTCTGTCTGGAAAATGGCTGCTCTTATCCTTGCCAATTTAATGAAGCAGGTGGGTAAGAAGTCTTCACCCCTCCTCCTCAGACAAAAAATTCTACTACAAGAAACCTCGACCAGACTAAGGTAGTAAAGAAAAGGAATGAGGTCCTTGGGGACACTACAACCTCTCATCAATAGAAAAAAATGCAAGAACGGCTCATCAAGAACTGCACGAACCCATGCCATTCCTATTTCCTCGAAGGATGCTCTATCTGCTCGTCTCTCTAACCGGAAGATTTTCCCTGACTAATTTATTGGGGATAAGAAGATGGACTTTAATGCGCTAACCTCCTTAATACCGGAGTTAGACGACCATTTCCTTGAGTCCATGGGGGTCTCTTCTGACTGACTTTTGCCTCCACAGAGCTATTTAGGTCATCCTTTTATAGCAATTCACACGTCTTAACTCCTTCTATGTTTGAAATTTGTATAGTTTTGTCTTGTACTAATGTCTCTCGTATTCTCTGAAGTTTATCTTATCTTTGAAGAAGGTACATCGATGGGTTTAAGGGAGGCTCCCCAAGATTAGTCTAGTTCTAGAGGCCATCAAGTCTGAGAAGAAATTAAAGAAACAACTTTTCACACAGGTGGCCGACCACATGAAGGAAGTTGACAATCTGGAGAGTTAACACACAGAGGCCATATGCAAGTTAAACATAGATCATGATGCCACAATAAAAGCCTTAGCTGACAAGCAGGAATTCGAGGAGGCGAAGAAAGTTAAAGCTGCTGTTGAAAAGGTCCTTGAGGAGTCCAAGAAAAAATTTGTTGAGGATTTTAAGGCCTCAGAGTAATTCTTGGGGTAAAATCTCCAATACCTTGATAGAGGGGCTAGGAGAGCCTATCGTGGGACTACTCTCAAATTCTCGAACATCTCGAACTTAACAAAGGAGATCGAGGACTTTGAATTCTCAAATCCTCTAGCTATGATCGCGCTAACTTATATTGAGGGATCGATACAACCAGAGCGATAATTTTGATAGTTGAGTAGGAGATAACAGAGACCCAACGGGTGATGAGGCTAAGAATACCCAAGGCCAATATGGGGTCGAGAAGAATGCTGAAGCCATGAAGGGAACTGAGATTAAGAATTATGATATTGTTGAGGCTGAGAAGGATGCTGCATTTGATGAGAGGAATGATGGAGCCTGAAACACCCACTTTCAGTTATGGTGATCGTCTATGGCCTGATGCCCTTTACTGATGCAATGTTTTGAACAATTCCCATTTTTTTTAATTCTCGTAGTTAAATTTTATTTCAACAATTATTTGTATCCTTATCATAACTGCTTACAGAGACGAATTAAGTGACCTTCAAATTTGAATCACTAAATTATTCAAATTAATTGACTTAAATTTAAATCACAAAATTAATAATGTTTGATGACAAGTTCCCTCTCATCGTTTTTAAGAGTGTATGGAAGAGTATCATCTCGTCAAACAGTGACGTCTCATCGAGAGAGTTATAACTCTTATGCCACCACATTGTGATATTTAAGGGAATCTTGTTTAAATGATTTTATAATTTTCATCACCAAATTAATGATGTTTAATGTCAAGTCCCGTCTCGTGGTTCTTGAGAGAGTATGGACGAGTGCCGTCTCGTCATACACTATCGTCTAGTCGAGAGAGTTTTGAATTTGATGCCACCACATTGTGATGTTTAGAGGAACCATGATTAAATGAATTTATAATTTTCATAAAGAAATTAATGATGTGTAATGACAAGTCCCCTCTCGTTGTTCTTGAGAGCGTATGGATGAGTGCCGTCTCATCATACACTGTCCTCTCGTCGAGAGAGTTTTGACTTTATGCCACCACATTGTTATGTTTAGAGGAACCAAAATTAAATGATTTTAGAATTTGGATCACAAATCCATGATGTTTAAGTTAGTAGATCACCAAATAAACTGTGTTAATCGAATATCGCCCTTAAACGACCTAATTTAACCAACTTAATGATTTCAACCTAAACTGTGTTTTTACCAACTTTGTTACCATACTATGACACCCTCTTGGTATTTTTGAGAATCCATGAGTGATACGAGTCTCACATGGTTTCTCGTATCACCGAGAGAGAGTTAATGCTAGTTCACCATATGAATGATGATTTTTAGCTTGGGAAAACTTGAACCGTGCACTTGAACAATTCATATAAGAAAAATATGAGGACACAATTGGAACTATTTTCATTCACCATTCACCAAAATCATATTTTTCAAATACAAAGAAAATTACATAAGCTGAACCATATACATGAAACCATACAAGATAATACTGATAGTGTCTTTTCGAATAGTCAACATTATATGGATTGGACAATGGCTCTCCCTCTAAATTCTCCAGCTGATATGTTCCTAGGACGACCCCTTCGGTGACCCTGTAGGGTCCATGCCAATTTGGGTGTAACTTGTCTGGCTTCTGCCAAACCTTCTTTAGAACTAAATCCCCCACTAATATCGTCCTAGGTCTGACCTTTTTGTTGTAAAACATAGTCTCCATCTGTTGGTATGTTGCTTGCCTCACCTCAACATCTTCCCTTCTCTCTTTAATCAAATACAGGTCGAACCTCTTCTCTTCATTATGTATTTTTGGGTTATAGGTTTGGACCCTGTGGAAGGGCAGGCTGAGTTTTGCAGGCATCACAGCTTCAGAGTTATAGGCCAGCATAAAGGGGGTCTCCCCTATCGATGTCCTCTTTGTCATCCCGTAGGCCTAAAGGACGACATGCACCTCTTCGATTCAAAGGCCTTTAGTGTCTTATAGATTCTTCTTTATCCAGTCCAAGATTGTTCTATTTGTGACCTCTGTCTAGCCATTTTCCAGATGTTGGCCTGGCGCTGAATAGAATTCTTTGATTCTGACCCTTCCGCAGTAGGCCTCCAGGGACTTATTCTTGGACAATTTTCTGTTGTTCGAGATCAGTGTATGAGGCAGACCGTACCTGAAAATGATATTCCTCTAAATGAATTTTAAGGTATTTATCTTTGTAATGGAGATCATAGCCTTAGATTGAAACCTTTTGGAGAAGTAATCAATCGCCCTAATCAAGTATTTTTAGTTGCCTTTTACTCTAGGTAGAGGTCCCACCAAGACAATCCCCCAGACTGTAAATGGCCAATGGGCTGCGATGGATGAGAGAGGCTGACGGGGCTGATGAGGGACATAGAAGTATCTTTGTTATTCATCACATTTTTGACGTAGTAGACCGTGTACTTAATAAGGGTAGGCCACTAGTAACCCCGAGTTACTATCCATTTTTCCAATGACCGTTCTTTGACATGGCTAGAGAACAATCTCTCATGCACATCTTTCAAAACATATTCTACCTCTGAAGGATGGACACATCGTAACAAGGGAAGCATGCAACCCTTTTTATATAGGACATCTCCTATGGTGTAGGCCATTGGCCTTTGATTCTAGCATCTCCCCATCTCTGATATATCTGATGATGGGGTCCATCCAAGAATCTCCCAATTTCAAATTCAAAGAAAATGAAAGTTTCTCATCTTCTTCCTCAATTCTCGGTCTATATAGTATCTCAATTGGGATGGTTCTCCAAATTTTTGTTCTCATAGTTGATGCCAACTGTAACACCCCACTCGCCCGGGGAGAGCAGAGCGGAGCGCCACTATCGATAAAACTAACCAAATCTGCAAATAGAAAGGTATATAGTATCTAAAAGAATCCCACAATAATATAAATCCACTAATCTCAATCTTCAAATTTAAATACAATAATTGTCTCTCGAATTAATACATCTATCTCGAAATAAAAAAAAAAATCACCAAATTCATTATACAACAAAAATAAATACAAATATTCTCACTCGAATATTCTTCCCAAAATATCAATGATAAAAATCAATCTCTAATTTATCCATAACACCCAAATCCGTGCTAGCCTGCCACTAAAAAAAATATGGGGAAGTACACAATACGACATGAGATATGCTTAACAAATATATGTTAGCGATTAATAAAGCGTAACAACATGAGTACGAATATTCAAATCAAATGCAAATATCAAAAGCATTTATCAAAAAAAAATTCAACAAAACATCAATGGGTCACCAGGCCTCACCCCATCTGCATATGCTTTATGAAGACATAGCCCGGGAAGAAGGAGTTTTGGCGGGTGCCCAACATCCGTGCCATATTAAAATCTCATGACAACGTTCTCAACAACAATATAATGATGCTACATGAATCAAAATAATTCAACAATTATTTCACCAGATTTCAAAGAATTTAAAAATTCAAATATGAGTTCAATTAAATATGAAATCAACGGAATAACTCTCGAGAGATTTAAAGAGCATATTGTGTAAAATCCCATACCTTAAAATCATTGCCCGAATCATCACATAAATTCAGCCTCAAAATCTGATCGCACCATCACGTTCCCATTTATATATTATCAATATCCCAATTAATAAAATAATAATATTAATAAAATTATAAACCATATTCATAAATAAAGCTCTCAAAATTACGGGGTTTTACATACTTCCCCCTTGAAAAGAAATTTCATCATCAAAATTCGACGAAACCTAACACTCGAAATAAAATGCTACTCGATTCTATTTACCAAAAATCACACACTAAAGTCCTCAAATAAATTCTAAACATCCTCACCACGATGCCAAACAAATCCTCAAAAAAATTTAATCTCCAAAGAAAACATATCTAACCCGCATGGTAGACCCAATATCCAAGATCCAAGGATTTTCGTATACCTAAGCTCTGATACCATTTGTAACACTCCGCCCGTCCGGGGAGAGCGGAGTGGAGCACCACTATTGATAAAACTAACCAAACCACAAATAGCAAGGTATAGAGAATCTAAAAGAATCCCACAATAATATAAATCCACTAATCTCAATATTCAAATTTAAATACAATAATTGTCTCTCGAAATAATACAACTATCTATCTCGAAATAAAATTAAATCACCAAATGCTCTATACAACAAAAATAAATGCAAATCTTCTCTCTCTAATATTCTTTCCAAAATATCCAAGATAAAAATCAATCTCCAATTAATCCATAGCGCCCAAATCCGCGCTAGCCTGCCACTAAAAAACATATGGGGAAGTACACAATATGACAGGAAAGATGTTCAAAAAATATATGTTAGGGATGAATAAAGCGTAACAACACGAGTACGAATATTCAAATCAAACACAAATCTCAATAGCATTTATCAATAAATTTCTCAACAACACATCAATGGGTCACCAGGCCTCACCCCATCCACATATGCTTTATCAAGACATAGCCCGGGAATCAGAAATTTTGGTGGGTGTCCAACATCCGTGTAATATTAAAATCTCATGACAACGTTCTCAACAACAATAAAATGATGCCACATGAATCAAAATAATTCAACAATTATTTCTCCAGATTTCAAAGAATTTAACAATTCAAATATGTGTTCAATTAAACATGAAATCAACGAAATAACTCTCGAGAGATTTAAAGAGCATATTGTGTAAAACCCCATACCTTAAAATCATCGCATGAATCGTCACATAAATTCAGCCTCAAAATTTGATCGCACTATCATGTTCCTCTGGCGAAAATTATCAAATCATGTTGTAGACCCAACACGAGATAACCCCAAATAGTCCTATTTTAAAAACTCAGAAAAATCAGATCCAAAAATTATTATAATTGCCAATCCGAATTCAGATTTGGATTCTAGACGAAAAATTGAGTTAAGTATGTGTTATGAGTTTTTCTCAAATCTCATTCGAATGCACTTCAAAAGAATATCTAAACATTCCAAATTGGCTCTTCTCATACCACTCGTTTTTGCCTCTTTGGATTTTATTTTTAACCTCTCTTTCTCATCTCCCTTTCCTTATAATCACCCATAATATTCCTCTTATAGCCCCTGTCTGAAACCATAGCTTGGTGCTTAAGCTAACGCATATTACTGTATTGCCCTTTAATTCAAAATTGTCAACTTTACATATTTAAACCATTATAAAATGTTCAAAAGCCAATTAAATTTGAATTTAAATATTCAATTCATTTCAAATAAAAATAAATATATTATCAGTTTCTGTAATACCCCACATTTTTTATGATTTAAATAATTATGGGATTATTTATTACAATGGGATTAATTAAATTTAAATGTGAAGAATTAAATTGTTAATTAATCTGGATCTATTAAAACTAAATATTAACTACCGTGCTAAGGGTTAATACTTATTAGTTTAATATTACTATGCGATATGTAATATGGAACTATAGACTTTGATAAATTGTCAAGAGATAATAATACAACATTTTACTAAATTAAGTCAGATGCGCGTGTGAGTTGTGTCGGGACTAAATTGATGGAATAAATATATCAATTATTTTCAGTAACTCGTATGATGATTCTGAGTCTACCTTTGAGTTCGAAAGGGTCGAGATAGTCGAAATAGTATACTCGGGTGTTTAGTTTGGGTCCCGGGGCAATTTTAGGCCTAACTAGCACCCAAAAGGGGCATTATGGTAAATTGGATTTTTAGGCCTAATTAATGGACGAAAATTAGGAGTTAATTTATCAGCCAAAACAATTGCATTAGGGTTAGAAAGCTGGAGAAAGTAAGAACGGCCACAGGAAGTGTGAGGGAGAGCTTTTGCCAAGAGAAGAGGGCTAAACCGACATCACCTTGCACAACCACCACCACCACCGTGTAGATCAGAACAAGGCGAACACACCCATACCAACATCATCAAGAAATCAGACTACTCACTTAAGTCAAGTGTTTATAACTTGTTGTATTTCGGTATTGATTTGATTCATGTTAGTGTAGGATTGTTAGGATTATGTTATAGGTTATAAAAATGGTGAAATTGAGGAATTTGAATGTGTAAATAAATTCTGTAATTTATTAGATTGAAACCCTTAATGTATGTAGAATGGAAACCACGTATTAAGGAATTTATATGTAGAACAAATCTGGAAATTATGTCTTCTTGAACATGTATTGGAAGAACTAGGGTTTTGATAAATTTAAATTGGGGATTTCACATTTTATGAATGATTCGTAATGAATTGATGATTCTAGAATGTTAGAACTCATAAGTTATTGATGGGGTTCGATGTAGAACTGTTTATTTCGAGTTTGGAGAGTTGAATGAGAAGATTTGAGGTTAAAAATGGTGGAAAACGTTGGAAAATCTGGGCAGGGGACGAACAGCGAATTCTCGCGCGAAGTCACTCGAAGTCATTCGAGCGAGATTGCAATCTTGCGCGAAGACGTTCGAACGACATGTGGTAGTCGTTCAAACGACCTGCCACCTCATTCAAGCGACAAAGTGAAGTTTTGATAATTTCTTTTAGTGCCCAGTTTTAAGTTTATTAGTTCAGAAATGAGAAATATATTTTCTAATAATAAATTTAAGTAAGGCAGAATTTCGGAAGAAGTATGAGAAGCTAAATACTTTAATGAATTAGGTACATAGAGGATATGTCGTGGAGATTATGAAAGGGATAATAATCCTAATAACTATTACGGAATGTTGAAATTAAAATGCGTAAGAGAATCATATATGTAGGTGAGGAAAAATCCCTATTTATTATAATAGGACGTGTGTATGCCTATTATGTATTATTACTATTAAAGACACCAATGGGTGATAACCTGGGGGCGTGAGAATCTTATTATTATAAGTGTACTAATGGGTTATAACCCGGGGGTACAAAAATGTATTGTAAGTGTACTAATGGGTGATAACCCGGGGGTATAAGATTATTTAAATAAGTGTACTAAAAGGTGATAACCCGAGGGTATAGAATGTTGTTTAGGTGCACTAATGGGATGTAGCCCGGGGGTGTAGTATCATGTTATATATATATATATATATATATATATATATATAGGGTAGATGTGACTATATGTATATATGTATGAGAATTGTAAATCAATCTAGTGTGTATAGTAATGAATATGGGCATGAAAATTTGTTAAGAAAATTCTAATCGAGTACTTGAATTATTATGAAAATGGAAAATGTATTAATTAGCTTTTCGTCGTAGGATAATTGGATAACGTATTGTATGGGCGATACGGGCTTACTAATATGGGGGTAAATACTATTAGGATGGATTCAGACTAGTTATATTGGGAGGTATAGCTAAGGAGAAAATTTAGATACGCGTTAGGCGTGCACAATAGAAGAGGGGTGAGAATCTCAAGAGAGAGTTCGAACTAACATTTACTTGATACTTGCTTTACTGCGAATTTTAAATACTTGCTTAAACAAATATTTTTACACATAGGGCTCTGACCCGTTTCTTGCATCTTCTCTCTCTTTCTATATATATGTATTATATCAGGTGCTCAGCCACAGGGACATCAGGCTTAGAGTTTCGGATTGCATGGCATGCTGTAGCTGTTGTGGGAGCTACAGGACTTTGTTTAGACGCTTCGATTATTTAATTCCTATTCGTTACTACATTTTATTTAGGGCATGTGTCGCCCCTTCCTTAGACAGTTTCAGAGATTATGTTTACTCTATTTCTCGTTCATTTTCATTTGGATTGATGGCTACTATTGTTTTGGTTTAGAGTTTTGAACTGGGATGTTTTATCAAGTCTTATTTAATTCAGCATGCGACTCTGATTTAGTATTTGTATTAATTAATTGTGCGTGGATGTCTTATATTAAATTACTTGGTTTGGTAAATAAATGGTTTTTAATTAATAAGAAAAATGTTTTGACACTTAGCTTAATTATATTAGGTGATTAAAGGGTTGATCACCCGATATTTAATTGGGTGGGGTGTCACAGGTATCAGAGCATCAGGTTCTAGTGTCCATTAGGATCTGTACGACTTACTATGTTTTCAGCTTTGCGTCCTTTGATATAGAGCCCTATTTTTAGGACTGTTGTGATCTTATATTTTGCGATTACGTCTTCAACTATTTGAGATTTTGAAATAACTGTGGACTAATAACATTCTTTCTCATCTCAGATTACTCCTCGACGTGCACCAAGATACCGACAGGCCCAGCCAGAACAGTCGGCCATATAGTCTCAGGGGATAATGAACGCAACAGAAGTTGCCGCGATAGTTGCACAAGCGGTAAATGCAGCCTTAGCGGTGGTGCAGTAGGCCCCACCCTAGGTTCAGGCAGTGGCACCAGTTCCAGTGCATCCATTTCCCACTGTATGGGAGAGAGTTAGAGAGTCCTTTTAGAGGGCTTATCCCCCAGAGTTCTTGGGAAGTTCAGATGTGGTTATCGCGAGTCGGTGGAAGAAGGACATGCAGCGGCATCTTCGCATGTATGAGTGCACAGAGGATCAAAGGAAAATTTTGGCTACCTTCAAGCTGAGAGGGGCAACCTTACAGTGGTGGGAGTCCACTACTACTACCGAGGAACGAGATGTGATGACTATCAATGATTTCTGGGTGCGGTTTGACAGCAATCATTTTCCTTTAGCCGTCAAGATTAAGATGAGACGGAGACTTTTAGACCTCACCCAGGAAGGGAAAACCGTTGCGGAATACGAGGAATAGTTTACATGATTGACAAACATGGTACCGGAGGAGGTGTCTACTACGGAGAAGTGCATTCAGATGTTCATGGATGGCTTGAGTTGGAAGATACAACAGCATTTATTGGGTAACCTTTCCCTACACTCATATACCGATGTTCTGAATGCAGCCTTATTGCATTGTCAGGACAATCGCTTTCATGCTAAGGGAAGCAAGCGAGGGGGAGAGCCCAACCAGTTGGGAAAGATAGGGGGAGGTAATACCTGTGGAGTACCAGTTGGGTAGAGTCAGAGGCAGGGTTCCCAGCAGGGGGAGTCTGCTAAGAGGTTCCGTTCTGGAAGGTTCAGGCATGGTGATGGGGGTTGGAGGCAGGGCCACCAGGGCCAGCCGCAAAATCTACAGCAGGGTCAACAACAAGGAGGACAACATGGCCAGCAAGGCCAAGGTAAAGTTGGTAACGGCCAATCGGGCCGAGGCTACCAGAGGCAGAGAGGAGGAAACTTCATTGGGAAATGTTACACTTGTGGCAAGACTGGCCATAAGAAACAGGAGTGCCCGGATAGGGACAGATCTCCTCGATAGCAGGGTGCTCACCAGGAGCCCTAGAGTCCCATTTTTCCCGCCGCCCTACCAGTGTCGACTCTAGTTCCAGCTTTACCTGCAGTTCCCAAGCAGCAGGGATAGTTGCAGTATGGACGTGTCTATAACGTCCACCAGGTCGCAGTTCCGCAGGCACCACCCGCAGTGGAGGGTAAGTTTTCTATCCATGGTTCTTTGGGTCGCATCTTATTTGACACGGGGGCATCACACTCTTTTATAGCCACTAGCTTTGCAAAGGCCACTAGGTTGTTAAGCACGACAAAGAGTACAGTGACTTGTGTAGACTCACCACTTGGTAATGGGTCATTGATTTTCTTTATATGCCGGGGAGTAGGAATAAAGATTGGCAATTTAATTTTACCATCTTACATGCTAGTATTAGATATGTTCGAGTATGCTGCCATTATTGGTATGGATTGGCAAGTCGAGTATAGGGCCATGATTGATTACTTCAGTAGGAGTATTGTATTCGCCATTCTGGGCTAGGAGATGTTAGTGGCGATGCCTCGCTCGGAGGGAGGGTCATCCACCCACTTGTTATATATAGAGGATGAGACCTCTGCAGTCGTGGTTCCACTCAAATTGATTCTGGTCATCTGCGAGTTTGCTGATGTATTTCAGGATACACTGGGGTTGCCTCTAAGTAGGGAGATCGAGTTTATGATAGACTTAACACCAGGAACTCGTCCGATAGCACGTGCACCTTACCATATGGCTCCGCAATGCTGAGGGAGCTCCGGGATCGGATAAAACAGTTATTGGGACAGGGATTCATCCGCAGGAGTACCTCGCCTTGGGGTACCCCAGTTCTATTTGTAAAGAAAAGGGATGGGTACCTACGGCTTTGTATTGATTATCGGGAGCTTAACAAAGTCACTATATGGAATAAGTATCTGTTGCCTCGGATCGATGACTTATTTGATCAGCTGAGAGGAGCGACCCACTTCTCAAAAATAGATTTTAGATCCGGGTAGCATCAGCTACGCATCAGGGAGCAAGATGTGGCCAAGACTGCTTTTCTTACGAGGTATGGATCGTACGAATTCAGGGTTATGCCATTTGGGCTAACCAATGCCCCAGAAGTATTTATGGACTTAATGAATACAGTATTCAGAAAGTTCCTAGATCAGTTTGTCATTGTCTTCATAGATGACATCCTGATTTATTCCCGCACTGAAGAAGAACATGCTGAGAATTTACGTATGGTTCTACAGACCCTACGAGAGCATGAGTTGTATGCCAAATACGAGAAGTGTGAGTTTTGGCAGCAGGAGGTACAGTTTTTAGGACAGATTGTATCAGAAAAAGGGGTATGTGTAGACCCTAGTAAGGTGTCAGTGGTGAGGGAGTGGGGACAGCCCACGACAGCTACAGAGGTGCGTAGTTTTTTGGGATTAGCCGGATACTACAGACGGTTTATTCGGGGATTCTCAAAGATTGCGGGTCCTATGACGAATTTGACTCGTAAGGGCGTACCGTTTGTTTGGGACGATGCATTCCAGTTGGCATTTGATGAGCTGAAGGACAAGTTAACTTCATTACCCGTTCTAGCACTTCCCAGAGCGGGAGTGGAATACCTGGTTTATACTGACGCATCATTATAGGGGCTTGGAGGAGTACTCCATCAAGAGGAGAAGGCCATAGCTTTTGCTTCCTGTAAGCTTAAGCCTCATGAAAAGAATTACCCCTCCCACGACTTAGAGCTGGAAGCAGTTGTGTTTGCCCTTTGAATTTGGAGGCATTACTTATTGGGAGAACAGTTTTGCTTATTTACAGACCACAAGTCACTATAGTACTTGTTCATGCAGAAGGAGTTGAATATGTGTCAACGCCGGTGGCTTGAGTTTGTAAAAGATTATCAGTTTGAAATACACTATCACTTGGGAAAGGCTAATGTGGTTGCTGATGCATTGAGCCGCAGGCCGTTCAATGAGACGGCCGAGGTGTGGAAAGCTAAATGGAAGGAATTGGGACATCAGGATGCTGTGGCCCGGTCATTCATGTCTGCGATGACAGTTACACCTCAGATCATCACGCAAATAGTATAAGCACAGGTAGCGGATTCGTTCTGTCAAGATCGAATTAGGCAGCTTTTAGCCGGGGGAGCCAAGTCTTATTCAGTAAGTTCTGAGAGTGGTTTGCGCTTCAATAGGAGGTTCATTATTCCAGAGGGGGAGGACCTTCGATATCCAGTAATGACGGAGTTGCACGGGTCCCAATTTGCGGTACATCTCGGTGGGGACAAAATGTACCAGGATATGAGGCGGCAGTATTGGTGGAGCGGGATGAAAAAGGATATCGCAGAGTTCATATCCAAGTGTACCACTTGTCAGCTAGTGAAAGTGGACCATCAGAGACCACCAGGTTTACTTCAGCCATTGAAGATTCCTACCTGGAAATGGGATGGCATTTCTATGGATTTTATCATCGGGTTTCCCACCTCGCAGAGGGGGCATGATTCTATATGGGTTATTGTAGATCGTTTGACGATGGTAGCCCACTTCTTTCCCATCAAGATAGACTACACAACGGGACAATATGCTCAGCTATTCATTGCCGAGATAGTTAGACTGCATGGTGTACCTTTTAACATCGTGTCAGATAGAGACAAGACATTTCTATGTCATTTTTGGGAAAGTTTCTAGGAAGCTGTGGGTACCAAGTTGTAGTTGTGTACAGTGTATCACCCGCAGACCGATGGGCAAACTGAACGCACTAACCAGATGCTCGAGGGCATGTTACGCATGTGTATCCTTAATTTTCGGGGGAGGATGGGAGCAGTATCTTCCACTGGTAGAGTTTGCTTATAACAACTCCTATCAGTTTACGATTGTCATGGCCCTATTCGAAGCATTGCATGGAACACCTTGTCATTCCCCAGTTTATTGGCTAGAGGTAGGAGACAACAAGCTACTCGGGCCAGAAGTAATTTAGGATACGTCGAGCAGGATCGAGATGATTAGAAATCGCATACGGGTAGCCCAGGACATACAAAAAAGCTACACCGATGCAAAATGGTTCTTCCGTGAGTTCGCAGTGGGGGACCAGGTTTTGTTGAGAGTATCTCCGATGAAGGGGGTAATGAGATTTGGGAAGAAAGGGAAGTTGGCTCCGAGATATGTGGGACCATTTCCTATTATAAAGAGGGTCAGACCAATGGCATACAGATTGGTATTACCGGAGCACTTGCATCGTATCCATGATGTGTTCCACATTTCGTCACGGAGGTGATACCTTCGAGATGAGTTGGAACACACTCACATTGAAATTGAGGAGATTGAACTATAGCTAGATAGTTCATATGAGGAGAGACCGGTGGCTATCCTAGACCGTAGTGAGAGGAGGCTAAGGTCAAAGGTAGTTCCACTTGTTCGGGTGCAGTGGCAGCATCACAATGTGGAGGAGTCAACTTGGGAACGTGAGGCGAATATGCGTGAGAAATGTCCAGATTTATTCATACTAGGTATGCCTTATTTTTTCCGAATTTCGGGACGAAATTCCTTTATTAGGGGGGAAGTATGTAATACCCCACATTTTTTATGATTTAAATAATTATGGGATTATTTAATACAGCGGGATTAATTAAATTTAAATGTGAAGAATTAAACTGTTAATTAATCCGGATCTAATAAAATTAAATATTAACTAGCGTGCTAAGGGTTAATACTTATTAGTTTAATATTACTGTGCGATATGTAATATGGAACTATACACTTTGATAAATTGTCAAGAGATAATAATACGACAGTTTAGTAAATTAAGTCAGACGCGCGTGTGAGTCGTGTCGGGACTAAATTGATGGAATAAATATATCAATTATTTTCAGTAACTCGTATGATGATTTTGAGTGTATCGTTGAGTCCGGAAGGGTCGAGATAGTCGAAATAGTATACTCAGGTGTTTAGTTTGGGTCCCGGGGCAATTTTAGGCCTAACCGGCACCCAAAAAGGGCATTATGGTAAATTGGATTTTTAGGCCTAATTAATGGACGAAAATTAGGAGTTAATTTATCATCCAAAACAATTACGTTAGGGTTTGAAAGGTGGAGAAAGTAAAAACGGCCACAGGAAGTGTGAGGCAGAGCTTTTGCCAAGAGAAGAGGGCTAAACCGACATCACCTTGCACAACCACTACCACCACCGTGTAGATCGGAACGAGGGGAACACACCCATACCAACATCATCAAGAAATCAGATTACTCACTCAAGGAAAGTTTTTATTACTTGTTGTATTTCAGTATTGATTTGATTCATGTTAGTGTAGGATTGTTAGGATTATGTTATAGGTTATAAAAATGGTGAAATTGAGGAATTTGAATGTGTAAATAAATTATGTGATTTATTAGATTGAAACCCTTAATGTATGTAGACTGGAAACCACATTTTAAAGAACTTATATGTAGAACAAATCTGGAAAGTATGGCTTCTTGAACATGTATTGGAAGAACTAGGGTTTTGATAAATTTAAATTGGGGATTTCACATTTTATGAAAGATTCGTAATGAATTGATGATTCTAGGATGTTAGAATTCATATGTTATTGATGGGGCTCGATGTAGAACTGTTTATTTGGAGTTTGGAGTGTTGAATGAGAATATTTGAGGTTAAAAATGGTGGAAAATGTTGGAAAATCTGTGCCGGGGACGAACAGCGAATTCTCGCGCGAAGTCGCTCGAAGTCTCTCGAGCGAGATTGCAATCTCACGCGAAGCCGTTCGAGCGACATGTGGCAGTCGTTCAAACGACTTGCCACCTCGTTCGAGCGACAGAGTGAAGTTTTGATAATTTCTTTTAGGGCCCAGTTTTAAGTTTATTAGTTCAGAAATGAGAAATATATTTTCTAGTAATAAACTTAAGTAAGGCATAATTTTGGAAGAAGTGTGAGAAGCTAAATACTTTAATGAATTAGGTACGGAGAGGATATGCCGTGGAGATTACGAGAGGGATAATAATCCTAATAACTATTACGGAATGTTGAAATTAAAACGCGTAAGAGAAGCATGTGTAGGTAAGGAAAAATCCCTATTTATTATAATAGGACGTGTGTATGCCTATTATGTATTATTACTACTAAATGAACCAATGGGTGATAACCCGGGGGTGTGAGAATCTTATTATTCTAAGTGTACTAATGGGTGATAAACCGGCGGTAAAAAAATTTATTGTAAGTGTACTAATGGGTGATAACCCGGGGGTACAAGATTATTTAAATAAGTGTACTAAAGGGTGATAACCCCAGGGTATAGAATGTTAATTAGGTGCACTAATGGGATGTAGCCCGGGGGTGCAGTATCATGTTATATATATATAGGGCATTTGTGACTATATGTATATATGTATGAGAATTTTAAATCAATCTAGTGTGTATAGTAATGAATATGGGCATGAAAATTTGTTAAGAAAATTCTAATTGAGTACTTGAATTATTATGAAAACGGAAAATGTATTAATTTGCTTTTCGTCATAGGCTAATTGGATAACGTATTGTATGGGCGATACGGGCTTACTAATAGTGGGGGTAAATACTATTAGGATGGATTCAGACTAGTTATATTGGGAGGTATAGCTAAGGAGAAAATTTAGATACGCGTTAGGTGTGCACAATAGAAGAGGGGTGAGAATCTCAAGAGAGAGTTCGAACTAACATGTACTTGATACTTGCTTTACTGCAAATTTTAAATACATGCTTAAACAAATATTTTTACACATCGGGCTCTGACCCGTTTATTGCATCTTCTCTCTCTTTCTATATATATATGTATTATATCAGGTGCTCAGCCACAGGGACATCAGGCTTAGAGTTTCGGATTGCGTGGCATGCTGTAGCTGTTGTGGGAGCTACAGGACTTTTTTAGACGCTTCGATTATTTCATTCCTATTCGTTACGATATTTTCTTTAGGGCATGTGTCGCCCCTTCCTTAGATAGTTTCAGAGATTATGTTTGCTCTATTTCTCGTTCATTTTCATTTGGATTGATGGCTACTATTGTTTTGGTTTAGAGTTTTGAACTGGGATGTTTTATCCAGTCTTATTTCATTTAGCATGCGACTCTGATTCAGTATTTGTATTAATTAATTGTGCGTGGATGTCTTATATTAAATTACTTGGTTTGGTAAATAAATGGTTTTTAATTAATAAGAAAAATGTTTTGACACTTAGCTTAATTATATTAGGTGATTAAATAAGTTATTGCGTTTTCGACAGTGATGCTAAGAATGAACCAACCGAACATTCTGTTTTAAATTTTATAAAGGACTGATCACCCGATATTTAATTGGGCGGGGTGTCACAGTTTCCCAATTAATAAAATAATAATACTATTAAAATTATAAACCATATTCATAAATAAAGCTCTAAAAATTATGGGGTATTACTCCAACCTCGCTAAAGCGTCGGCTCGACTCTTGTCAAGCTGAGGGACTCTTTTTACTTCCACATCTCTGAAGTACACAAAGACCCTTTTCACCTTGGCCAAATATTTAGCCATCTTGTCATCGTTCTCTTTAGAAATTCCCCAAACATAGTTTACCACTGGTTGGGAGTCACTGTGAACTAGTACGTGTCTGATATTCAACACGTTATTGGAGGATTTGAAGATGAAGCTCAATGTATGCTCAATGTCTATCACGTTTGGAGCCGATAATATGAGCCCTGCCCCACTGCTTCTTTCGCAATATGAACTATCGCCAAACAGACTCCAAACTGAACTGTTGGTCGTAAAATACCCTTCACATGCTACACCATTTATTAACAACATATCCTTTTCTTTAAGGTCTTCTTGCCCGCCATTAGCTATGGTCAGACTTACTGTTTCTTTCTTTTGTAAAACTACCACCTCATCATCTTCGGTGTCATCCTCATCCCAAGTGAACTCAACCACAAAGTCAACCAAAGATTGCCCTTTAACTGTTGTTCTCAACTAGTATATGATGTCAAATTCTCCGAACTCAATGGACCAAGCCATCACCCCACCCGATTTCTTCGATTTATGAATGACTTGTTTTAGAGGGGAGTCAATGAGGACGACCATTATATGGGATTGAAAATAAGGTTTCATATTTCTCAAGATATGTATCAATGCATAAGCTAACTTTTCCATCCTTAGATATTTCAGCTCGGCCTCCTGAAGAGCTTTACTATTAAAGTAGACCAATTTTTGTACCCCTTAGTCATCTCGAATGATGGTGATGCTGATCGCAGACTCTGACACTAATAAATAGATGTGCAGTTGTTCTCCTTGAGTAGACGAAGACAAAATAATTGGAGAACCTAGATAAGACTTGAGCTCTTGGAAGGCTCTTTCACACTCTTGATTCCACTTAAACGCTTACCTCAAAACTTTGAAAATGGGGAGACATTTGTCGATGACTCTTGAGACGAACATGTTTAGTGTAGCGTCCATCACTATCAGCCTCTGCACATCTTTAATGGTCTTTAGAGTTTTCATGTCAATCAGGACTTTGATATTTTTTGGGTTTGCCTCTATGCCTCTGTGGTTTATAATGAACCCAAGGAATTTACCTGCTCCCATGTCGAACACATACTTGGAAGGATTGAGCTTCATCTGGTATTTGTACATGGTATCAAAGGTACGCTCAAGGTTGGCCACATAAGTTTTGGCGTTGAGACTCTTTGTTAACATATCATCCACACACACCTCCATGGCCTTGCAAATATTCTCTTCAAACATTTGATTAACCATCCTATGATAATTTATACCGGCATTATTAAGACCAAAGGGCATAACTTTATAACAATAGGTTCCGTTGTCTGTGATGAAGGATGTTTTCTAGGAATCGGTTGGGTCCATGAATATTTAATTATAGATTGAGTAGCCATCTATAAAACTCATTAATTCATGGCCAGTTTGGGCATCGGCCATCTGGTCTATGAGAGGTAAATGGAAATCGTCTTTCGATCAGGTTTTGTTTAGATCAATGATGTCTATGCACATTCACGACTTCCCATTAGCCTTTGGGACTACAACAACATTGGATATCCAATCGAGATAGTGCACCTATCTGATGAACTCATCAATGTTCGACTTGTGATATATGACTTTGGGGTCAATCCCCAGCATTTCTTTATGGCTCCATGAAAAGAAGCTTTTCCTTCTTCTCAATAGATCTATCAATTTTTCTTTCACCTTCTTCTTAACGGATGTGCCGAACTAGACAGCTTTTTTGGATATTTACGGATTATACCTATTCCTTAGCTTAACCCTTCTTCAACTTCTTCTCGTCCCTGGGGTCGAGAGTATCAATGTTGTAGGTAATAAGTCTTTTGTGGACCTCTATCTTCTCAGTCGAGTTGTAGTAACACTCTTTGGCCTCTTCCTAATCACCTTGGACTTCCCCTACCCCATAAAGGGTAAATAATTTTACCATTTGGTGTACAGTAGAGAGTACTTCTTTAAGTTATTTGAGATCCACTCAGCCAAGGATGATATTACAAGCCAAAAACACGCTTTCACCCATAACAAATGTTAATCTTCTTTGTTCGGCACAGTGGCCGAGTGCCCATGCTGACGTACATTTCAAACACCCCCAGAAGGTTCACTCCACTAAATTATATCAAGGGTTGGTGATAGGGAACCAATATCTTCTTACTAATCCATAAACTTTTAAAGAATGTCCAAAAAAACATCGGCTGAGCTGCCATTATCAATCAATATTCTTTGTACATCATACCCAAGGACACGGTTTGTGTTGACGAAAGGGTCGACAAAGGGTGCCAAGTTCCCTTAAATTCCAACCTTAAGAATCCTACAGCTAGTGTCTATATATCTACCTTATTTCGCTTCCTCGGTTTCTTCTCTGAGGTAATTGAGTTTACTTTCACTCTCTTAGACACTGAATTTTCTTTTGCAACGTGTGCCTTTGTGTCGGCCGGCTCTGTCGCTCCTCCGTCCATCTCCCCGCTGATCATTCTTACATCAAATAAAACCACGTTGTAATGTCCCTTTGGCTCAAGGATTTTTGGCGGAAGGTCAGGGTCGTTTTCATCATCATCAGATTCCTCATCCTTCTTAATAGCCTGATGTCGTCGTCTAGGCTTTTTATCTCTCAGCTCGCTCTATCTCTTTCAGGCATCATCTTTGGAACCACTTAGGTCCACATACTTCCTAAGCTTCCCTTGTTTGAGCATTTTCTCAATCTCACCTGTCAACGCAAATCATTTATCGGTGGTATGGCCGTGATTTTGGTGAAAGTCACACAATTTTCTTTTGTCTCTCTTTTCAGGAGGAGACCTTAGCTTTTCAGGCCATCTCAAAGTCCTATCATCTTTAATTTCATTTAAAATTAAATTAGCAAGAAGAGTGTGGTAAGTAAACTTGTCGTCGGCCGACCTCTTTTTCTCGTCCTTGCCATTAGCTTTGTGTGATTTTATTCCACCAGCTTCTTTCTCATCCTCTCTCTTATCCTCCATGGCCTCCTATGCATTCATGACTCTCCTGATCGTAACCATGAGTTTTGCCATGGATTTTAGAGGATCTTCGGCCAACTTCCTAAATAGTTTTCCCTTTTGCGATCCTCCTATTAGGGCAATTATAACAATGTTCTCCTCATAGTCTTCACTTTAAACTTCTCTTTATTGAATCTTGCAATGTAGTCTCTAAGAGACTCGTTCTTCCATTGCTTTACATACAATATATAGGTAGCCTTTTAGGGGATTCATGCAGAAACTGAAATTGTGAATGAACTTCTTAGGCAATTACTTAAAGTTCTCTATGGAGTTCTTAGGGAGTTAACTATACCAAATATGGGTTGCACCAGTCAGAGTACTAGAGAATGCTCGACATCTCATATCATCAAAAACTGAGTAGATGTCGAATATAAATTATTACATATTTACATGATGAACAATGTTTGTGCTCCCATCATACTTTAGTGTGACATCTGGCAGATTAAACTTGTCCTGGGTTGGGTAGTTCACTATTTTCACCACAAATGGAGACCCTTCCATATACCCCTGTGAATGGGGTCTCAATTTCTCATGAGATCGCCAGTTTTGTCCTCTAATCTTTGGATATAGATATTTCAGGGCTTCTCAGGTGCCACCACATTCCTCAACTGTGACAATGTTATCCCCAACTCCTCCGTCAATTGGGCATCTTTCAGGTTATTTGATAACTATCCTTTGGCATTTGTTAACTTATTTATGTTCCTCTTCTCAACCACGTGATGGACAAAGGTCACCTCATTATCCATTCCCCCTGGAGGCATGACATGGAGATTCAGTCTCATAGGTCACCAACTGGGTCGATTCGATCGAAGGCCGATCCTCTACTCAATATATCAAGTGATGAAGCACGAGGTTTCCCATCTCAGCTCGGCCTACCACAGTTTCCTCTGCTGATTTCTTCTGGGAGCACTATATTTCCAAAAATCTCATAGGTATCCTAGTACTCGTTCTCATCATAACACCCTTCATCTTGAAATTCTTGGCCTTATCTTCCCTGGTGAAAACGCCTAGCGTCAGCCAGGTCTCTGCGTATTTGCTACTTTGGTAATTCTTCGTTTGGGGTTGGGGGTGGTCCCCCTATCTCCAAATCCATTTCCTTACCAGCCAGAGTTATCATCTCCGCTACAGCACCAGTGGATCTAACTTTCATAGTTTGAATGAATGCGATAAGTTATTCCTGCATTTTGGATTGGCTGGCCGCTAGTGAGTGCATCTCTACTGCAATATCAACCATTTATGACTGAGGAGGCATCGGGATGGAGTTATTGTTAACTCCATGAGGCAAATCGAAGGCCATCAACTCTTATGAATGATTAAAATAAAAGGGTGAACTGAATGAGCTATGTGAGTTGGAAAAAAGCATGAAAACCCCAATAAGAGCTCTTTAAATGGTGATAAATATCCAACCAAGTGTGGAACTGGATCACCACCATAGAATCGAGTGAGAAACAAGATAAAAATAAAGAGGAAAAAGATTAAGAACCTTCCTTCCCACAGACGATGCCTAAATGATGACACTAGAAAGTCACCATTTGAATTTGTATCAATAACTCAAGCTTAAGCGCATACAATAATGGAGATGTATATAACAACACAACAAAGTAAATATGAAGAAGAAGATGAGGAGAAATAAAATAGACGTTAGCATATAAGTGGTTTAGGTACTGGACTACTCCACTGTGCGTGTGAGTGTGAAATTCATTAGATGAATGGGCACTAATGGCATGTGTAAGACAAATTTCACTATTTCTCTCTCTACTCTAAAAGGAGCAAAGATTGAGCTAGGTTTTTTTATTTTCGATCCTTTATTCTAGGGAAGAAGATAGGTTTAAATATTGTAGACACCCCATTCCGTTACCCCCAACTCTCCTTAAGTCCCTAGTACCTCCCTTCATCACTACAAACCCAAGTCATGTCCCGAGTATTGACCTAGAAGCCATCGGGCACTCCCCGACTCAGTTTGACCAAAAAGTCAAACTCTTCATCTTGACTGAGACTAAATGAATCCTCGAAGGGAACTGAATACCCTTTCCAACGGTCCATCTCGTGCGCGATTCCGACTTACCACGCGGACGAACGATCCGTTTGCATCCGGAACTTGACCTAGAGCCCACCGAGCGCTCTCGGGCACTGTTTGACCTAAGTCAACTCTTCATCTCAACCGAGGCTAAATGAATCTTTGAAGGTAACTGAATTCCCTTTCCAATGGTCCATCCCGTGCTCGATTTCGACTTACCATGCGGACGAACGATCCGTTTGACTTCGAGAGGTCACCGAATGCTTCCAGGGCCCGATTGGCCAAAGTTAACTCCCCAAACTGGGTCAAACTCTTTGGAATGTCGAAGTACATCTCCTAACCATTCCAACGGTCTGCCCCGTGCGCGATTCGGACCTACCATACGGACGAACGATCCATTTGCATATGAATGATTCCCCGTCCAATGGATCGACAAACGCTTCCGAGCCATATTTGACCCAAAGTCAACTCCCGAACCCGGGAGAGGACCAAAGGACTTTCAAAGGTCTCTGAATTACATTTCCAATGGTCTACCCCATGTATGATTCTGACCAACGATTTGCCCTCGGCAGTTGATTTCCCGAAAAGGCCTGAAACACACTGCCAAATGGCAGGTCCCAGACCCTGCCTATCGGCAGGTGCCGATAGGCAGGACCAGGTCTATGCGGATGGGCAAGGACCTGAGCCTATAAATGGAGGCCTTCACCTCATTTACAAGGAGAGCCCAGATCTGATAAAATTCACTCTCAACGAATCCCATAAACCTCTCTCGAAGGCAACGTGATTTCAACCTCCTAATCCCCTTTTTACTTCCACTTTTCGTCATCCCTTTCATCAAACATGGTTAATTATCCACTCTCCATCATCACCCAAGTGCAAGGGCTGCTCTCCAATATTCAAGATCAACCTCAAGATCCTCAAGAAGGTCCAACTTTCTCAAACTCTCTCTTAAATTCTAAATAACTTGTTTTCTTACTTAGGACTTTTATTATCTCATCTCGCACATCCTAATATACTTTTTATTTAGTATTATTGCACATATCTTGTTTTTATATAAATAAAACCCAAAAAAACAAGAAAAAGAGGGTTTGCTCATAAATTCCAAATAGGGATTCTCATACTTTTCTCACACTCTTCTCACCACTAAAACATTCATTCTACAGACACACACACACACTCACAAATAAGAGATCCCCCATTTGGATTTATTGGATAAACCCCACCCCTCGTTTTGTATGCGAACTACGTGGACTTTGATGCCTTTATAGGCTACGTAGGCCTCTCAGGGTAAGACCCGAGACTCGAGTTCTTTTCTTACTTTTCTCTTGTTTTATATTTTCTCTAAATCTAATCTTCTCATATTCTATATACTTTCTCTTAGTGACGCATTACTCCATATGTGTTATCGTTCCATTATAACAATCAACGTAGGGTTAATCGCGTAAATCTTATTTTTCTAATATTATTTTTTATACCTTCCTACGGATGACTCACTTTATCTCTTCCATGATACAAGTCGAGGAATCCTATCTCCACCATATATATCCACATGCACACATATCATGGGGGAAATATAAAGGAAAATAGCAAATATCCATGGGAGACCGAAAGGGCGGAATGGGTGCCTAACACCTTCCCATTTCGTAACTAAGCCTCCGAACCCTTCTCGAATCATTTTGGTTTCGCATGCACTAGTATGTCTTTGGATGCCATCCTTCGGGATGGCTTCCCCTTTTTCTTTTGTCTGTTTTGAGTAAAATAGACCGGAGTCTCTGAATCTCTCTACATTTTTACACCTCATCTCAAATGACGTCAGCCGAAGCACTCCCGAGAGGGATGCACGGGACCCGAAGGATCCTCTCCCTTCGCGCGCTCACCCGCGTGGCGAGGATCGGGGATGGCCACAGTGGCGACTCTGATGGGGATATTGTGTATTTTGAGGGCTTGACTCTATTTCCATGGATGCTATATTTGTTTATGTTTCCCCCCATATCTGTATGTTCCCCTTTTCTATGTGTATCCCATGCTTATGCTTATGTTCACACACTTGTAGGAAATTCTCCATGTACACTTCACACCACGTGCACCTAGGATCACATATATCCGCATGTTGCAGGCATCACCTATCCATACTTAGTGTACCTTGGGTACTTGTACTTTGCTCCCTGTTTGGCATAATCAAGAAAGGCAGTCTCATCATAATATACCAATAAGATAATCATGCATGATTCACACGACATCACCAAAGAGCATTGTTATTGACCAAATTTTACCCAGTAATTGGAGGGTCACTTCGTGATGGGCGTTGGTCTGGCAGGTCGCAGTTAGCCTAAGCGATATGACTCTCACCTTCCATTGGCCAAGTACCTTCGACGTATATCAAACGGTTCCCCCGCATTGTACCTCTTGACTGAAATCATGATGGGAGGTATATCGCAGGGAATTCGTACACGTACGCCGAGTATACCAAATTTGCTCACATGTACCGTCCCCACGGGGTATATAGTGAGGCAATTCACGTACACTCAGGTATATCAAATGGCTTGTCCACACGTACTGATTTCTTGCAAGAGCAAGACGTATATCGTGGAAGTCACGCCAAAGGGGGGAACCCATGCCGATTCACCCAACCAACTGCATACCTGCATATAGGTGTCAAACCTAGGACATGCACTTAAGATTGCCGGTTTCAACTCGAAACTCTGTCGAAATTCCGGGTCATCTACCGCCCAATTTTCATGCATTTTTAAAACGGGACCCTGTCCACGAGCCTGGTCACAAGTCCAAACCGTAGCATATATTAAAAACCCCACTTTTCCAAGCTCAGGTTCCGTCCGGCATTTCATTTAGGAAATTAAATACAAGTGAGAACATAATAATCATAATAATCATGTTGAGTTCTGTCTCCAAAAACATTTATCCCTTCTTTATCAAAAAATCCAAAAACATTTCTCCCTTCTCTATCAAAAATCCAAAAACATTTCTCCCTTCTTTATCAAAAATCCAAAAATAATTTCTTCCCTTTTTCTCAAAAATAAATCTCATCCTACACCTTCTCTGGTCGATTGCAAGCCCTTGGCCTGGCTCCCTATTGGCTTCGGTCTTCAGTTAAATCACCTCGGAGTTTTGTCTGTTCCTCTACTAATTCTTCCGAGTTCAACATCCATCCACTTTCCATGGAGAATACAGATCAAGCTCCAGTCATACAGCTAAATCTGAGGGCAGTCCTATCTCAGCTCGTATCCAAGATAGACAACCTCCAAATCGAGGTTCCAGAGATGCAACGAAACCCGGTTCCTATTCCTCAGGAGCTCTAGGCCCTATTCCCTAGTGCTATGGGTCCACCCGAGCCTAGTTGGGTTTCGAAAGAATATCATCACGCTCCACGTGCCCCTCTTCCTATGCCAAATATTGCCCAGACTGTGGCTAACCTGCCCATAGTCGTTGATCCAAAGGAGGAGGAGTTGAATAAAGTCAAAAAGTATCTCAAGATGCTCACCAAAAAGTTTGACCAAGTCAGGATCTTTGGGAATTACATGGACTACACCCACATGTCTCCTTATCCTAAAGCGAGGTTGCCTGAGAAGTTCAAGATGCCAAATATCGAGATGTTTGGAGGGAGTGGACCCCCTATTGTTCATCTTCGTAGTTATCATCGTTCCATGACTCTGCGAGGGGCTTCTGAAGAAGTGATGGCCCAATTGTTTCAGCAAACTTTGAAGGATAGTGCCCTCTGATGGTTTTTATCCCTTGAGGAATCCAAAATCCGTAGTTGGGAGGATGTAGCCCGAGAATTCATGTCGTAATATAAATACAACAAAGATCTTGAGGTCACCCGTCGTGATTTAGAGTTGCTTAAATAGAATACAGGAGAATCAGTCAGTAACTTCATAACCCGGTGGAGGGAGAAAGCATCTACCATGACCAATCGGCCATCCGAGGAAGAACAGGTCCACATAGTGAAGAAGAACTTCTTGCCCCATGTCCGAGAGACGATGGGAGGATAATACTATCCCCACTTATGAGCTCTCAGAGAGGCTGGGGTAGAAATCGAGGAAAGCCTCATTAAAACAGAGGTTGAACCGAAGAAGGTGTCCGGACAGTTCACCCCTAGAAAGTATGACAAGCCCGCCAGTGCTACAGTCTCAACCAGAAACAACATCTCTCAACCAACCACATTATGGGCACCAGAAAGCCACCCTTACCCCATCCGAAGGGAATACACTGAGCTCCATGCTCCCCTCTCCAAAGTTTACCAAGCATTGTTAGTCCGAAACCTCATCAAACCCTTGGATCCCCGTCCATTGCCAAATCCACTCCCAAGAAACTTCAAGGCCGATGCTCATTGCGCCTTTCACCAAACTGTTGGCCATACCACCGACCAATGCTTTCACCTTCGAAACATAATCCAATATCTCATTGACCGGGGTACCATCGCCCCATTAGCCATTCCTAAGCCAAACACTACTCATAACCCACTTCCAAATCATGCCAATGCCCTCTTCTTAGAAGAAAAACTAGATTTGGATCCATCAACTCAAATCACACCCATATACTCTCCTAAATCTCTTCAAATTTGCCCATATTTCCTCCTACACTCTGCTAGCCTCGCTAATCAGGCACTGTCACTCCTTACCAGAGCATGCATTACTGTCCATACCTGTTCTGAAAATGGAAATATGGAATTGTCAGAAGTGTTGAACCAACTCTTAAAGTTCGGGCTAAAATTGCCCTCACAGATGGTCGTCGATTTCCAAAGGTTCAGCACACTATTATTGGAAGCACGAAAGTGGGCCCGAAATTCGTACAAGTGCGTGGTACCAACCGACGAAGTTAGCCTAGATGATATTGTCTAGATTATGGCAGAATTATTTGGGCAAACCAATAACATTTGTAATATCACCGGGTTACTTGACACTTTGATGTTATAAGGGTGCTTGGTCCCTTCAATCACACATATCCCCATAGAATGGGAGGACTTGTGTGAAAAAGTTATTGAGGTTGTGGAATGCATTGACTTTACATGGAAAGACAAAATTATTGCCACTGGATGGGGGGAAGAATTCAAATATTCGAGCGAAGAACAAGCTTTGGGAAGAGCTGGCCCAGTAGCCGACATATGTGGGATGATCTCATTTGAAGAACTCCTCAGAGTGATAAACAGGGTGGCAGAACAACCTTAGATTGACGAGGAAATGAGATTCATGTTCTTCCCTTCATCAATAAATCACATGACCAGATTAGGGAGACATTACCAAGTTCCAAGCTCACTACCAGCAAATGACAAAGGGAATGGCGTTAAAAACCTTCCTATTCCAGAGATAACCATTGAGGAGAGCAAGATACTCGATCAACTAAAGAAAACTCAAGCTAACATCACTCTATGGTGACTTTTCATATCCTCCCAGCTACATAGAAATGCTTTAATCAAATTGCTCACTGGACCCACAGTTCCTCCCTCTACCTCACCAGAAGAAGCGATAAATCTAGTCTGATCCTTGACCTCGACCCGAATGCTATCATTCTCTGAAGAAGAAATCCCCAGAATTGGGATAAATCATAATCATGCACTCAATATCTCCGTAAAATTTATGGGGAAGGCCGTGCCACTCTCCCTTATCGATAACGGATCCTCCTTGGATGTTTGCCCTCTGAGAACCTTCAAGTGTTTAGGCCTGAAAGAAAGCGACCTCGCTCCAACCTTCACCGCTATACGTGCCTACGATAATACCCGTCGTGAGGTGATGGGATCCATAAAATTTGTAATAGGGGTTGGCCCTGTAAACCTTGTCGTTGAATTCCAAGTCATAGACATCCCACATTGATTAAACCTTTGCTCCGACGACCCTGGCTCCACAATATCAAGGGTGTGTCTTCCTCACTCCATTAAAAATTAAAGTTCTTCGCCGACGGGCGAGTCGTCACCATTTTGGGCGACGATGAAAATGTCGAGGGTGCTAGCTCCAGCAGTCCAATCCTTGAGATACAGCACGGGTCAAATGATATGCTCCTATCAGGATTTCGAGTTGAGCCACTCCTACTCCCGGCAGGGGAGGGTTTCAAAGAAAAGGTTTGTTCCGAATATGACCCTCATGGAAATGTCAATGTTATCCAGATGTTCAGAAACATTCACTTCATGCCCGGACTGGGACTAGGGCAAAGAGAGCAAGGGATACTTGAGCCCATCGAACTGAAGAAAGCTTTCCCTCCTTGTTGTACCTTACCTTAACTGCTTGGATTCTAATCAAACTTTTGATGATGATGATTTCGCAAATGAACAATTCTTAACTAATCTAAATAAGGTTAATAATAAACAACATAACCGCGTTCAAGTTAATAAAGAAGAGACTGTTGTTATTAATCTCAGTTCTAGTAGCCAACTGCGCGAGATTAGGATAGGGGTCACCCTTGACGAGCATGAGTGGGCACAACTCGAAGAATTGCTGAAGGAGTTTGTGGATATCTTCACATGGTCCAATGATGATATGCCCGATATTTATCCTGAAATAGCTCATCACGAGATACCCACTCTCCAAGATTACAAGCCTGTTAAATAAAAATTAAGAAAACTCCGTACCGAATGGTCGCTCAAGGTCAAAGAAGAGGTGGTCAAACAGTTAAACGTGGGCTTCATTCGGGTGATAAAATATCCCACATGGCTAGCCAATGTAGTACCTGTACCAAAATCTAGAGGGAAGGTTCGAATGTGTGTAGACTACGGAGATTTAAACAAAGCTTATCCAAAGGATGATTATTCACTACCCAATATTGACATGGTCGTGGATAACACAGCCAGTCATCCTCTCAAGTCATTCATCAATGGGTTTGTCGGATACAACCAAATCAAGATGCACCCAAACCACCAAGAAAAAACCGCATTCATCACCGCATGGGGAACTTTTTGCTACACCGTTATGCCATTTGGTCTCAAGAATGCTAGGGCTACCTACCAAAGGGCTGCCACAACCATCATGCACGATCTGATTCACAAAGAAGTCGAGGCTTATGTGGATGATATGATTATCAAGTCCAAAACTAAAGAAGGTCATGTTCCCGCTCTCCGGAAGTTCTTCGAACGAATGCGATGGTATCATATGAGACTTAATCCACAGTAGTGTGTCTTCGACGTTACAAAGGGAAAACTCTTGGGATTCATGGTTAGATAAAAGGGGATAGAAGTAGATCCTGCAAAGATGAAGGCCATACTTGAGATGCTACCACCCCGAACAGAGAAAGAAGTCCGAGGTTTTCTTGGGAAATTACAATATATCAGCCGGTTCATCATCCAGATAACCTCCATCTGTGAACCGATCTTCAAGATCCTCCGAAAGGATTCAACCAAGGTTTGGAACGAGGCCTTCCAAGAAGCTTTTGATCGAATCAAATAATATCTGACCCAACCTCCAGTTCTCATGCCACCACAGCCTAGTCTCCCTTTGCTCCTATACCTAACCATAATCGACACTGCAGCTAGGGCTTTGCTAGCCCAATACCTTGAAGACTCCCATAAAGAAAGATCCATCTATTACTCCCATCGCAAATTGGACGGGTACGAGGTCAACTACACTGCTTTGGAAAAGGTGTGTGTCGCAGTTATCTGGGTCACCCACAAGTTGCGACACTACATGCTTTCCTTCCCCGTCAAACTTGTATCCAGAATGGACCCCATTAAATACCTTCTTTATAAACCTGCCTTATCCAGTCGAATGGACTGATGGTTGATGCTTCTAATCGAGTTCGATATCGTGTACATCACACAGAAAGCTGTTAAAGGAATAGCCATCTCTGACTACCTCACCGATTACCCTATAGAAGAGACGGATGTCCGGATCTCCGAATTCCCAGATGAAAATATCCTCTGCACCGCTCAGGACCGCCTTCGATGGAAAATTTTCTTTGACGGCACTGCTAACAAAAAGAGATATGGCATTGGGATACTTCTGATTGCCCCAGATGACTCCCACACTCCTATCCCCATTAAATTGGATTTCCCTTGCACCAACAACATGATGGAATACGAGGCATGCACAGTAGGCCTCAAAGTTTCTCTCAAGAAAGGTATTCAATACCTTGATCTCCACGAGGATTCTGCCCTCATCATCGGTCAACTGCTCAGAAAGTGGAAAGTCAAGGATGAAAATATCCAACCCTTTCATGCCCAATTAGAGCAGTTAGCCTCCTGATTCCGAGATATCACCTTCCATTACCTACCCCGAGCAAAGAATAACCTAGCCGATGCTCTCGCCACCTTGGCCTCCATGGTTAACATGCCCGAGGGAATAACAATGACCCCCTTCCTAGTTTAAAAGCAAGACAAACTGACCCATTGCTACCATATTGAGCTTGCCTCCACCGAAGATCCCGAACTAGCCGATTGCTAGTACTATAATATTTAGCGTCTCCTCAAACATGGTAGGTATCTCTAGGGTTCCAATAACATTAAATGACCCTCCGAAGACTGGTCGCCCAGTACATCATCTGTCATAAATCTCTACTCAAGAGGAACTTCGATGGAACTCATCTACACTGTATCGCAGGGGCTGAGATTGAGAAGATAATGCAAAAAATCCACAGCGGGGAATGCAGACCGCACATGAATGGTCACATGCTTGCCAAGAAGATCATTCGACAGGGCTACTACTGGACCACCATAACCCAGGACTGCACCGCCTATGTCCGGAGATGCCTCAAATGCCAATAATTGTCCAATCTTCAACACCTACCTTCGCGAGAATTATACAACATGACCTTTCCCTGACTGTTATCCACCTGGGGTGTTGACATCATAGGGAAGGTTACACTAAAGGCTTCAAACGGACATGAATTTATCCTAGTCGCCATTGATTACTTCACCAAATGGGTCAAAGCTGAGTTATACGCAGTATTTAACGCCAGGAAAGTAGCCAAATTCCTCAATAAGAATATCATCTGCCTATATGGAGTCCCGCACGAGCTAGTGTCAGATAACGGGTTGCATTTCGAAGAAGAAGTCACATAAGTAGTCAATGAATACGGGATTCAGAGACACAAATCTTCTCCCTACCGACCTCAGACCAATGGTGCAGTTGAATCCGCCAATAAGAACCTCAAAGCTATCATCAGCAAGATGACCGAAAGTTGTAGGGATTGGGTCGACCGGATCCCGTTCTACCTATAGGGCTATCGAACCTCAATCCGAACCTCTACTGGGGCTACCCCTTACTCCCTGGTCTACGGCATGGAAGTAGTCCTACCTGTGGAGCTGGAAGTACCCTCGCTATGCGTCACGCTTGAAAGAAAAGTTAGTGAAGAAGACTGGTGCCAAAGCCGTCTTGATGAGCTAGCCTTCCTAGATAAAAGAAGATTAAAGTCTCTTTACCATATAAAGTGGTACCATCGCCGAATAGCGTGATCAATCAATAAGAGAGTCAAGGACCGCAGTATCCGGGAGGGGGATTTATCCCTCAAGGAGATAATAGAACCCATCTAGGACCCAGAGGGAAATTCAAGCCCAATTGGAGTAGCCCCTACGTTGTGAAAAAAATCCTATCCGGCCGTGCCGCCATGCTCACTGACCTAGATGGGGAAGAGATGGCTCATCCAGTCAACCTGGACCATATCAATAAATTCTACCCCTATTTCGAAATCTCGACGTGCTACGACTCTCCTCATCCCCCTTATATTCTAAAAAAAAAAAACTCTTCATTTCCCTCTACCCAGAACTACGTGGGTCTGATCCTCTGCAAAAAACTATTTTCAAACAGATAAAAAACTTGTTCAAAACCCCCAGAGGTACGTAGGAAGCTTGTACACCTCACATGAGTGCGGCCCTTTCTTTTTCACAAAATACCATTCTTTTCTTACCTCCGAGAACTGCGGTTCATTCTAAAGAATACTTGAACAAAAGGATTATGTATGCCTTAGCGATCAGTATAGATAATTCAAAATACAAAACTCATCAAAAGTCACAGCTGGATGATCAGAAACTTGTTTATTTCATTAATAAGAAATTACAGCACGGATTACATAAGAAAAGGAACGGATAACTCTCTTCCCCCTACTACTATAAAAAGCCAAATAAAATCCCCGCATCTATTACACAAATAAACTCTCCAAGAGTCCTACCTACAACTACTAGATAAGCCTGCACCCTCATCATCTATATCCTGAGGTCCCCAAGGTTCCCCTTCTTGAATAGAGTGTCGTAAATACTCCATGGATCGATAAGCCCGAACCATCTTCGAAAAGACCACAACACCCCCTTCCATGGTGTTGAATAAAATAAACCATCTTTGTCCAGTCTCCACTGCCAACATTCTACTGACTACTTTCCTCCATAACCACTTCATATAATCTTTGGGAACATGCCAAATTTTCTCGACAGACTGGGAGGGACGGGTCGACGGACGTCGATTTTCCCACACATATCCAAGCAACAGATGCCTTCTACCAGAAAGAAATTTGAGATCCGAGGTGCCATGACCTGGGCCTAGCCAAATTGGAGCAGAAGCTGCCAAGGGAAATAAAAGGAGGTCTGCCTGAGACCAACCAGCTGCACATATGAATACTCTCCTAGCTCCAGAATAGGCTGCAACTGCCCCCACCAAGGCATTGACCAATACAGACCACGAGCCCCATGCTCCACAAGCCAATGCTCCCAGTTCTCAACATACAGACCAACACTGAATAAGTAGTGTGAAAAGAAGTTGGGTATGACCGACAAGGGATATTCTGGAGGAGTCACCAAGCGGAATCTTTCAGACAACCACATGAACAGCATCACGGGGCTACCGCTCAAAAAGTCAGAACGACCTTCTCTCCAGGCATCCAGTCCATTCATGGTCTTCGCCAGTATCATCGCCGCAAGATTGCGATGGTAAGACATCCATGAAGTAATGGCTGCAAGTTGGGGGTCCACCTGCAGTTCTCCAGTCACCAGTAATAATTTTGAAACCAGGCCCAGAACAATAGCTCCAGCATAGCCAGCATCACTTACTTCCCGCAAATACACAGACTATAGCACCTCCGGGAGGGAGATCATTCCTTCAACAACTAATGATCTGGTCGTCGAGGGCAAAACACGAAGAAACCCGGCCAACAAATCCCTAGGAGAACGGGAAAATTCAGGCAAAGTCGCAGCAACACTAGAATTTACACCCATCATGGCAGAAAATTGCTCATAGGTAGGACAAACTTCATCCAACCCAAAGCGGAATACGTGGTCTTCAGGGTACCAGAATTGTACCGCCGCCATCAGCAAGTTCCACTCAAGAGGCTGATTGCACCACAGGTAGACTCGACGCATGTTGAAAGCATCATAGTCGACATTTTAAGAGCACATTGCTTCGAAGGCTTCAAGGTAATTAGAAAACTCAATGCTACTAGGGAGAGCCATCTTGCAAGGGTAAGAAATAATGGGAAAGTAGGTGAAAATGCAAAGGTGTGATGAAAACACTCTTCCCTTCCCCCTTTTTATACTTGAAAACCCTCGCAAGGGACATAATCCCTGCAGAAATCAGAGGGAATCCTACCCCATAAGGTACCAAAGGTTGAAGAGGGTACCAATCAAAGCTTTGAATTGATGGGACTGGACTGAACTTCCGATAGGCAAGTCAGGGTGCTTGCCGATCGACAACCCCCCCATTTTAGAAATTTCCTCCTTTCCTCTTTTGTCAAATCAGAAAACTCAATAAAAATAAATTAATATTCTCAACAGAATTTCAAAATCCCTATAATTTTCCCTTTTTAATCAAAAACTTTCCTTCAAAAAAAAAAGAAGAAGAATTTAAAAAAAATTCTTTTTACGGTCTCAGCAGCAAAGTAAAAAGCGCATGTGCATGCATTCATCATTAATAAAAGGTAATCAAAAAACTCCATTGCATTGCATATATTTGTTTTCTGTGTTACATCATTTTTGCAAAAAATAAAAAAAAGAAAAAAGCAAAAACAACGGGACTCAGCCCGAACCCACATTCTCTCTTTCTCTCTCTCACTAAGAGCTTCCACCCCTGCGGCGTGCTCTCTTTCCCCTACGGCGAGATGATGTGCCACCATTACTCTAGCCAGAGTCCTCTCTGGACGAGGAAGAAGGCACCAAGAAAGAAGGAACAGGAACCGCATCCCGGATATGGGCAGTCACTGAAGATATCCAGTTTCTGATGTCCCTTAGCCAAGTGGTCGACACCCGGACTTGCTGCAACAAAAGGCGAAATCAGTATCGAAATAGAGATGACCAAAATAGAAAAGAAAGAAAGAGAGGAACAAAAAGTTATACCGCAGGTCGGAGGACCTCCTCTGTCAAACCCAACTCCTTCGGATCCATCGCATGAGGATGGTACAACATAGGCACCATCCCTCGTCAGCCCGCAGAATGTTGTACGAGGGGGTATGCAACTGGACAAAAGGAACCTCTGAAGTCGCCGTCGCCGCAGATGCCGACGGACCACTGCCACTGTGGGAAGATCCCACGGCCCGACTCGACCCCGTAGGAGGGAAAGGCAGGGCATCATATATGCTGGGCGCCATCAACCAGCTCATCACGAAGTCCATATAATCATACGGCGCATCCGTATCAGTGTACAACAAGTAGGACTCGCGGATCATCGCCGCGATCTGATCATCCTCCGACAGCAGTCGCTCCCACCTCATAGACGTAGGAGGCTGCGCAGGTGGCACCACCACCTCCTCCTCAGTAATCTGATGAACCACCTGCTCCCCGAGGTACCAAGAATGGCCAAACTCATGCTCCAGCAAACGCCTCATTCGTGCATTCACCCTAGTCGTCCCCGCATCCGGAATGGATGTCCCCCAGGGATAAAAGGTCACCTGAATATCTCCAAGCAGGCAAAAATCAATACAAGATCAGAAGGTGCAAAAACCAAGACTGAAATGGAAATATCCTTACCCTACCATTAGTCAGGTCATTCAAGACCTGACGCACCGCCTCCAAAGGGAGAGATCCCTTCGATTGCCGATTGGCCTTACGCCATCGATACAATCGACAGAAGTCCCTAATAGTGTCATCCTTCAAAGCGATCAGCAGGGTATTGCACCCAATCACCTCGTAGAACCACGTCTGAATTCATAAAACAAAAATAGACGCATAAGGAAAATGTGAATGCATGAAAGGAAAATGGGAATTGCATGAAAAGAAATGCACAAACCATGGAATACCTCATGAAGGTACGTGGCCCCAGTAAAAGTCTATCGGCAACACCAGCTGAATGGATCCAGAGAAGAGTAAAGGGTCGCCAAAGTCAGACTCCCCCAATCATAGAAAGGGATGTTCGAAAACATCCTCAAGTACGGCAAGAACCAAAAATGGACGACGTCGCCGCTCGACGCCACCATGAAACCTCCTAACACCATAAAAATGAATAACCGGGCCATCTTCCTCACTTGCATCCCCTCCTCCACATCAATCACCTTGCTCAGCAGAACATCCTTCAGCAGGGACAAACGGATAGAATCCCCAGAAACTATCCTCCTTACATCACCAAGTGCCGCACGCACTGCCTCCGGTCTCACCCGTAAAGAGCGATACACCTTTATCTCCTCTCCATCACAATCCAGCCCCAACAGCTATTGAACGTCTATGGGAGTCACAGTCATCTCCCCGAAGACAAAATGGAAGGTGTGTGTAGTATCCCACCACCTCTCTCCCAAAGCGCACAGGACCGTTGTCGAACGAGGTGTCTCATCCAGCACCGATGCCAACTTCCCAAAACCCACTGATGATACCACCCAACACACCACAGGTGGGAGATGCTCCCAGACATCCCTTAGCCCCGTCGTCCCGCGAGCGTGCTTGTTCTTCAAAGAAGTATCAGACTGGCAAAAAAGAAAAAAAAATCTCAAGTCGAGAAAGAAAGAAAAATCAGAAAAAAAGACAAGAATGCCAAAGGTCAGGTTACTTACATAACCGTTGGGACTCACTCTCGAAGAGCGATGATGCGATGGGTCCCGCAGCAAGGTCCGCTCATCCGCAACAAGCTCAAACGTATCAAAGGGGTTCTCACTCCCCAAAGCAAGAGGCGCCCTGGCTCTTCACTCCACATTCGCCCAATCATTAACAGTCAACCACTCCCGGTGCACTGCAGTGCTCACAAAAGCGGCCATTTCTTAAAGATCGGAATGCTAGAACGATTTATAGAGAAATTGTAGAAAGAGAGAAGGCAAAGAAGCTCTGAAAAAAATGAAGGGATTCGCCCCCTTTATATAGGATGCCAAGCGCCATGCCGATCGGCACTTCCCCCCACTATACGGATCGACACTGACTCCTTACCTTCCCAAGGTAGCCCAAAAATATGTTCCACTGCCGAATGGAACCCCTCATACCATGCCAACCGGCACCTCGGCTTATATTTCATACAGAAATTCCCAGAAAATACCAAAAAGCCTCGAAAAATCCTCGGAAAATTCCTAAAAATCCCAGGAAGGATTTAGAATATTTTCACCAAGAAAATTTCGCATTCCCTCAAGCGGAACCCCTCTTTCCTAGCAAAACCCTCAAAAACCAAGCGAATCTCCTCCCGATAAAGCCCCGAAGGATCTCTAAGGATCACCTGATCACTTCCCCAATGGAGTTTTTTACAACACCAAAATAGGTTGTTACCCCCCGCGAGGTCTACTAAGGAAACAAAAGCTTCCCCAGCTATCAGCATCCCAGCTCAAATCAAAATCACAAGGCACTTTCTCTAGCGAAATCAAAATCGAATATTTATCCACTCTTAGGTCAGAATTGACCTCGGTCTTGGATCGTCACCTGAGTTGGGTCAGAATTGACCCCAGTCCTGGGTTGTCACCACTCTTAGGTTAGAGTTAACCTCGATCCTGGATCGTCACCTGAGTTAGGTTAGAATTGACCTCGGTCCTTGGTCATCACCACTCTTAGGTCAGAATTGACCTCGGTCTTAGATCGTCACCTGAGTTAGGTCTGAATTGACCCCGATCCTCGGTCATCACCACTCTTAGGTCAGAATTGACCTCGGTCTTGGATCGTCACCTGAGTTGGGTCAGAATTGACCCCAATCCTCGGTCGTCACCACTCTTAGGTCAGAATTGACCTCGGTCTTGGATTATCACCTGAGTTAGGTCAGAATTGACCTCGGTCCTCGGTCGTCACCACTCTTAGGTCAGAATTGACCTCGGTCTTGGATCGTCAACTGAGTTGGGTCAGAATTGACCCCGGTCCTTGGTCACCACTCTTAGGTCATAATTGACCTCAGGCTTGGATCGTCACTTGAGTTGGGTCAGAATTGACCTCGGTCCTCGGTCTTCACCACTCATAGGTCATAATTGACCTCGGTCTTGGATCGTCGCCTGAGTTGGGTCAGAATTGACCCTAGTCCTCGGTCGTCACCCTCTTAGGTCAAAATTGATCCCGATCCTCGGTTGTCACCACTCTTAGGTCAAAATTGACCTCGGTATTGGATCACCACCAGAGTTGGGTCAAAATTGACTCCGGGCCTTGGTCGTTACCACTCTTCAATTGAATTGACCTCGATTATTAGATCTTCACCCTAAGCCCGCAGATTCGGCTTTAACCGACAGAATTGGTCATCGCCCCCACACCACTTCAGGTCCTCACTCCTTAGGTCCTCAGAATCGGCCTCGACCCTCTGAATCAGTCGTCCTCCCTCAAAAGCTTCATGTGGTGTCTATTCGACAGTTATCATTTATTCCAAACTCACCCATCAAGGGGATCTGTAGACACCCCATTTTATTACCCCCAACTCCCCTTAGGTCCCTTGTACCTCCCTTCATCACTATAAACCTAGGTCATGTCCTGAGTACTGACCTAGAAGCCATCGAGCACTCCCCAGCTCAGTTTGACCAAAAAGTAAAACTCTTCATCTTGATTGAGACTAAATGAATCCTAGAAGGGCATTGAATACCCTTTCCAACGGTCCATCCCGTGTGCGATTATGACTTACCACGCGGACGAACGATCCGTTTGCGTTTGGAACTTCACCTAGAGGCCACCAGGGGCTCTCGGGCTCTGTTTGAACTAATTAATCTCTTCATATCTATCGTGGATAAATGAATCTTCAAAGGTCACTGAATACCCTTTCCAACGGTCCATCCCGTGCACGATTCTGACTTACCATGCGGACGAACGATCCGTTTGACTCCGAGAGGTCACCGAATGCTTCTAGGGCCCGATTGACCAAATTCAACTCCCCAAACTGAGTAAAACTCTTTGGAATGTCTATGTACATCTCCCAACCTTTCCAACGGTCTGTCCCGTGCATGATTTGGACTTACCATGCCGACGAATGATCCGTTTGTGTCTAAACGATTCCCCATCCAATGGACCGACAAATGCTTCCGAGCCATATTTGACTCAAATTCAACTCCCAATCCTAAGAGCGGTCCAAAGGACTTTCAAAGGTATCTAAATTACCTTTCCAACGGTCTTCCCCATGCGCAATTCTGACCAACGGTTTGCCCTTGGCAACCGATTTCCCAAAAAGGCTTGAAACACACTGCCAAATGATAGGTTCCAGACCCTGCGTATCGGCAGGTGTCGATAGGTAGGACCAGGTCTATCCCGATGGGAAAGGACCTGAGCCTATAAAAGGAGGCCTTCACCTCATTTGCAAGGAGAGCCCAGATCTGATAAAATTCACTCTCAACGAATCCCAGAAACCTCTCTCGAAGGCAGCGTGATTTCAACCTCCAAATCCCCTTTTTACTTCCACTTTTCATCATCCCTTTCATCAAACTTGGTTAATTAGCCACTCTCCATCATCACCCAAGTTCAAGGGATGCTCTCCAACATTCAAGATCAAGCTCAAGATCTTCAAGAAGGTCCAACTTTCTCAAACTCTCTCTTAAATTCTCTTAAATTCTCAATAACTTGTTTTCTTACTTAGCACTTTTATTATCTCATCTCGCACATCCTAATATACTTTTTATTTAGTATTATTGCACATATCTTGTTTTTATATAAATAAAACCCAAAAAAATAAGAAAAAGAGGGTTTGCTCATAAATTCCAAATGGGATTCTCATACTTTTCTCACACTCTTCTCACCACTAAAACACTCTTTCTACACACACACACACACTCAAAAATAAGAGATCCCCCATTGGGATTTATGGGATAAACCCCACCCCTCATTTTGTATGCGAACTACGTGGACTTTGATGCCTTTATAGGCTACGTAGGAGTCTCAAGGTAAAACCCAAGACTCGAGTCCTTTTCATACTTTTTCTCTTATTTTCTATTTTCTCTAAATCTAATCTTCTCATATTCTCTATACTTGCCCTTAGTGACGTATTACTCCATATGTGTTATCGTTCCATTATAACAATCAACATAGGGGTAATCGCGTAAATCTTATTTTTCTAATATTATTTTTTATACCTTCCTACGGATGACTCTCTTTATCTCTTCCCTGATACAAGTCGAGGAATCCTATCTCCACCATATATATCCACATGCACACATATCACGGGGGAAATATAAAAGAAAATAGCAAATATCCATGAGAGACCGAAAGGGCGGAATGGGTGCCTAACACCTTCCCATTTCGTAACTAAGCCTCCGAACCCTTCTCGAATCATTTTGGTTTCGCATGCACCAGTATGTATTTGGATGCCATCCTTCGGGATGGCTTCCCCTTTTTCTTTTGTCTGTTTTGAGTAAAATAGACTGGCGACTCTGAATCTCTCTACATTTTTACACATCATCTCAAATGACGCCGGCTGAAGCGCTCCCGAGAGGGATGCGCGGGACCCAAAGGATCCTCTCCCTTCATGCGCCCGCCCGCGCGACGAGGATCGGGGATGGCCACAAATACTTCTTAGGGTGGACAATGCACCCCCAAGCATGTAAGGTGCATGTCCTTGATGGATCTACAAATAGGATCTTAACACATGTCCTTTAGAGTGTGTAAGTAATGATGATGAAAATATCCCCTCAGGTGCACTTATTATTCAATTATAACTGCCTATCCACGTGGATTGGACATTCTGATGTTTTGTGTCACACGTGGTGGGGTGCCATCGAGGGAGGTCTCGATCAGGCCAAGTATGAGACTTTCACTTGACCATCTGTTGGAGAATGACAAAGTGTAGTCTTGGATGCTTGGATGCCTGATTGTGACGTGCTTGAATAGAAACAGTCAGTCGATGAATGGTCTGAGTCGTCTAGGATCATGGAGATGAGACTTGTAGGTGGATAAGCCGATTGAAGGTTCTCGACCCAAGATGGTGGACGAGGCTGAGACTGTTGCCGTTGGATTTCTTCCATAAAGTTTATTTTGTAAGGTAGGACTTGGCCGAGCGTGTCCCATCCAGGGACAAGGTTACACTTGGGCATATCAAAATATGGGACTACTTAGAAACTTTAATTTTTGAATGACATCAAACTTTATCTCAGTAGTATGAATATAAGGTCCTGTGATAAAAATCAAAGGGGTCGTAAGTATTCTCTAAGAATAAAATGGTTATTGACTAACATTTCATGTTACTCGAGGACTTCATCTCAAATCCAATAATTGATCGGTATACCATTTGACTATGGTACCTGTGGGGACAAAACAATAATTAGGATCAACTCTGGCCTAATCGACTAAGCCCAATAATGCCTAACGTATGTCCGACATAATATGTTAATAAGGAGGATTAGCACAACCATTTATCATATGTATAATTATGAAGTAGTTATCCTTTAAATAAGATCAGATCGATTACCCAATATCTCGGATGAGAGAATCATAGAATCACCAAACGAGCCAATAGAAAGCCAAGGGAGTTCCTTGGTCAATTCAACCACTATAATTCTATGCGATTATAAATACAACCCACGCCCTAGGGCCAAGGGGGTGTAATTTTTAAACTTTGAAAGATACTAATTACAATTCAGTAACCTCTCCATGGACGAAGGAAATTTTTTTTAAACCACATATATTTGTGTGATATGGGTGACATTTGCATTCTTTTTCTTTACTTCCTTTCGAAGATCTATTAATTATGATTACTTGCACTCATAATTGGTGTTTTCTATGGGAAATGATTTTTACTTTCTATGAAAGTAACCCCTATAAAAGATTAGCTACGATATCTCACCACCCAAATAGTGCACCTCAACATCGTGACTTGTGAGCTCACCTGGCTCCATTCAGGGTAAGGTCTGAACTTGGCCAAGATGGGAACCTAAGATCTCGTCCAAAGTAATAGCCTTTTGAGTAAATACACAATAAGACTAGATCAATATAGATATCATGGCTAGTAAACACATATGAAACAAGCCTTCAACAGCAGGAGGAGGTAACTCGCCTCCCGATTGAAGTGAATTTTGGTCTCCAACGGTAACTGGAAGGAATGGAGAGGAACTCCACCAAGAAATCCAAAAATTTCATGGTCAGAATCCTAGCCCTCAGACGAGCAAGTTCAACAGTAGGAGGAGGCAACTCGCCTCCAAATTGAGGAGAATTTTCATCTCCAATAATAAGTGGAGAGAATGGAGAGATAAGTCCACTAGGAAAATTTAAAATGTCATGGTCTGAATCTTAGACATCAGGCAAGCAAGAATCACAATCGAGGAAGGATAACTGGGTACGACTAAGAGCATTCAAAACATAGAAGTCACCCAGGGAGGCACCACCGAAATAGCTAGCACCATAAAGATGACATAAGGAGTTTTGTCCAAATGGAAATGGAGAAGCACGCAGCTCATCTAGGAGCTAGATCTATAAAGAGGATAAATGGTTTGTCAACTGGTCAAAGAAGATGGAAGGGGATCCGAACAAAAGGAACAACACGCTCTGATGTGTGTTCCTAAGGAAAATGGAAACAAGATAGAGATTTGTGAGGCGCTAAAATATTACCTAGAGAAGTTGGACCGGGCTTGTCACTTGAACAAATACATAAAGAAGAACTCCAACTAGGTCGTCACTAACGGCGACTAAAAACCAGACAATGTCTTTGATGATGAGAGAAGACATGAGTTCGCAGTGGTACATGGATCTTTCGACTCAATCAAATCTAGGAAAATATTGTTCGGATGGATCTCAAGAAGGTCACATCCATGATGCGAGATTTTAAGATTGAGCCTACCAAAATCCAGGAAAACACACCTCGATAACTAGAGGATATTGATTATAACAAGCACATTATTTTCATAGAGGAAGATATGGTTCGGGTAAGAACCCCACACCATGATGTGCTAGTGATCAATCTCAGGATTATAAACTGGGATGTGGATAAGTTATTAGACGACCAGGGGAGTTCCTCGGAGGTAATGTATCCCGGTCTCTTCAACAAGATCAAACTTAAAATGTTCAATTTAAGGGAAGAGACTATCCCATTGGTTAGCTTTACAGAGAAGATGACCATGCCATTAGAGAAGGTGGTCCTACCAGTAAGGGAAAGAAATATTTCAAATATTATTGAGTTCTTGATTATAGATATTGAGTCTCCCTATCATGCTATTCTCGATAAAGAGTGGCTTCATGCTATGAGAATTTTCTCTTTCACCTACAACTAAAACCTCAAGTTCTTTCGGATCGGGGCATAATGGAGATAAGAGGTGACCAAACCATTTATCGAAAATGTTACATTCCTGCCATTAGACCAAAGCATGAGAAAATAAAAGACAAAGGGATTCTTTCAGAGACACCCCTAGATGGGATTAGTCCTTCTAAATAGAAACTATGGCATGGCCGACCAGGGGTGGAGGAGACCAGGATGTAACCCATTGATAGGGTCGTTTAAAATTGGAGGAGGTTATCTTTCATGAAAGCCGACCAGAAAGGAAGTTCCTGCTCAGAACAATATTGACAAATCATGAGAAAGGGGAGTTAATCGTCTCTCCGAAACAAAACTTAGGAGTATTTGCGTGGAAGCCGTACTAAATGTCAGGAATCGATTGGTGCAATCCTAAGAATAAGAAATGCTCCCACTACGATAACGTGTGTACAAATCGTGATGCATTTATATGGTTTTTACCATTATGAGAATTTACAATCCTCCCACTACGATAAGTTAGTATAATGTCGTAATAATTTCTTATGGATGTTTTAACCTATATTGGTGGTATGAAAGAATGTCACATAATCCTATTAGATATTCATTTTTTTCGAACAATGCTTTCGATAATGTGGTCTAAAATACACATTTAAACCTTTTTCCTTGTTCCAACTTGTTGAGTTTTCTCCCAACACAAGTGTTGTACTACCCATTATAGAATGTACCAGAATTGAGTTTGAAAGATGTCCAATATATTTAATGGGAGTAAAGAAAACCAACCTACAAAATAATCTTTACATATGTGTATCTATATCCTAATTCTTATACATTTGACACATCATTATTGAAAGTAACTTGTGGCATTATCTTCATGGATATACTCCGAGATACATATATTTAATTCTTCAATTTTCGAATAGGTAGTCATATAATTACATCAATCATCATAAACAATTCCTAATATTTCTGTAGCTATAATACCTCCTGGTCATTTCATTAACTAGAAGTGCCTCCACTTACGATGATTGTAAGAACCCGACTTTAACCACTTTAGAATCCATTTAGATAAAATGACTAGGGTATTTTGTGCTATGGTTATAGAGACGAATCTTATCCTTTTAGTTATATATCGTGAATATTATTGAAAAACTATAGTGTATTAAATATGAGATTTATTTTGTAATGATTATCCTGTTTAGTACCAAAGATGGATATATTGTTTAATACCATTAACAACATGCATGATATTAAAGTAAAACAAATAACCTTAAGTAAAAAGAGTAGAAGTTGAACCAAAGTTCCTTCCAGTATAACATACTTATGATAAATTATTTAAAATTAATCTCTAATTATCAAAACTGGGACCCACATCTCACTACAATTATAAGTTTCCAGTAGTAGATGAATTCACCTATCATTACTTAACTAGTTTCCTGGAACTAATGATTAAAGGCTCATGTGTCTACAATCTAGGTTACCATAGAACAAACCATTAAACATTATAAAATTTTCTGGAGGTAAGGCATCCAAATTGTTCTTTTAAATAACATAAACTTATTAACTCTTACTAGTGTCCTGACTGCTTTTAGCAAATTCACTCGAGATTAGGTAATTCACTAAGTATCTTTACAACCTAACCACTTCCTGAATTCTGACTTAATATTTTATGATTTTACTTTAGCTTCTATCCACCTTTTGGCTAAAAACTGAAGTTATTTCAGTAACTTTAATACTTGTATGATATCCTGATAAAACCTTTTGTTGGTGGTATATCGACATGGTTTTCCTCATCAATTTTTACTCCTTAGATTTCTAGTCCCTTCGGGTAAGAAATCGCCATAAAAAATAATCTTATATACAGGGTTGTATCAATCATATTAATATAACTTTAACGTCATTCATGGAAACTTGCCTAACATAATGACCCTCATTACAAAACATTAGATGTGAGATAATAATCATATCATAGGCAATGGACACAGATTCATACAGATGCCATAATATATCTGACTTAACGAACAAGTCATATTATATCATCTCATAAATATTGTCCACTCATATTCTAGATTTCATTACAAAAATCTTGTAACGTGACTATTGAAGACAACACTGAGAAAAACACATATGCATTTATCTACCGTCAACACTACGTCCAATTTAAATTCAACTCTTTTAATTATTACCAGAAAGTATATAAAATTGACTATAAAATAAGTGGATATTGGAGTTACCATTTAAAGCTAGAGAATCAAATAATAAAGAACATATTATGACAAATAATTAACTTTGATTTCAATTTAAAGTTGGTTCCCTCTACCATTTGAAAAGAATTCATCAACATATCAATTACCGTTTGAACCTCATTGGAGAACCTACTATCCATAATCACATTGAGTAGGCAAATTCCTTTAACTTTACCATCTAGGCAAAAACAATTCCAAACAAAATTAATAGTTGACACTTTGGTCCCACAAAATAACAACATTCCTCTTTGGAGAAGATATTATAATTTTGAGTCTGAGTGTATGCCACCAAATAATTTTAGATTATCCCTTATCACATAGACTCAGCCTCTTAGTGTCTCCCATATAAATATGACCCAAAAATTACCCTTAAGGAAATTTGCACCGGTTACCACAGTAATTAGTATTCCTCTTTGGAGGACCTACTTGGTATTGAAAACCTACAAAACTTTGGTGGATACCGCGAGATTTGTTTGTGACCAAATCCCTCTCCGACTCCGTAATTTAATACTTATGTGAGGGTTGTGAAAAATACAAGCTTAATTTTAGAATTTAAGAAATAAACGGTAACTGACATGTGTCAAAATTTTTTGTTGCCCAAATTTTCACACGTCCAAAACACGTGTAATAATTATAAATTATAAATTCCCTTATATTCATAAAATAATTCTAGACTTTTTTTTTTTTTCTAATTACACATTAAAATCCCATCATTTTAAACAATTTATATTAAACATATAGCCATGGAGACTATTCAAAATTAAATAGTCCAATTGAAATAATGGGGTTTTCTATTTTATTTATTCAATTTAAAATAACCAATTTCCTTATATTAATTATCCTAAAATAATGAAATTGTTTTAAATTAAACAATTTCTAGAATGTAATTTTAATTCGAGTAATAAATAAAATCCACTAAATTTAATAAATTTAAAATGGAACTACTAAAATTTCTATTTTCCATGAAAAACATGATCTTAGGCCGAGTCCAAGGATATTTTTCCAATTTAATGAGTTCACTAAAATTAATTAATTCTAACACACCACTAAATAAAACATAAATATTAAACATTAACCACAATCACAACAGAATAAGAAAATGAAGATATACAGTCCATAAACCGTAAGGAAACCAAATATAGGTCCCTATCCATTATGGTTGATAAGTACTGAAAAGTGTTTAAATATTATCCCAAATAGACGGTTCTTAATTGCAAATTCTCAGTAAAATCAGCCTTATATGTAAATATGTCTTTATCATAGGTAAAATGGTATTTTGCGGTTTCAAACACATCAGTTCAAGGAAAATGTGCAATAAAAGGAGCTAAACCCTAATTCCCCTACCAATTACATATCCCTAAACCTAAACCTAGGCCGAAACCAAGTCCAGACCACTCCCAAGCCTCGTGTGTGTTTAGTTTGTACTTTTTAGAAATTTTTAAATTTTTATTTGTGTCATATATAATTTTTAGAATTGATTTTATATTTTTTTTGAGTCGTGTATATTTTTATGATTTATTTGTGCACATAGTTGTATATATTAGAGTTCGTATTATGCGTCGGGCATTTTTATATTTTTTATGTAAATATAATAGGTATCAATTTTCTTAGATTTTTATATTAGTTATTTATAGTCTTTATTTTTTATTTTTTAAGTTTAGTATTATTATTATTATTTTATTTTATCTTACTTTTTTAAATTTATTTGGTTAGTTTATTTTATTTTATTTTATATTATTTTAAGGCTTTTATTAATGGGAAAGAATTTTAATTTTTAGTTTTTAATTTTAATAGATTTTATTAATTTTGTAGTTTTAGAGGAGTCATAAGTATTTAGTTAGTTTTATTTTAATTTCTTTTGGTGCACATTAAACACACACACTAACTGCATGTGCCTTATCATACAACCTACACACAAAACACATCCCCGCCTACACCTCCATACCATACACACCCCTGCACCCCCAGATCATCTCCACCACCTCTTTTACTATCCAGCTTCTTCTTCCTCTCGTCACCTTTCTCTCTCCTTCTCCATAACCAACCTAACCTTCACGTCTATTAAAATAACTAAAACCATTAAACCACCTGCTACCCCACTCACGTCGTGGCTAGCTTTGACCCGGGACCTGCTACATCGTCAAATCTAGCGAACGCAGCTCCATAAAACCTAATGACTAAACCTAAGCAGACCTTCAAAGTTCGATCTACCTGCTCCTCTTGGCCATTACCCAACCTCTCCCCGAGTATAACCTCAAAACCATTTGCCTTTCACACAGTAAAAACCAGACCTTCTCCCCAAAGTTCAACCCACTAACCCGGAGCTCCGATAAAACCTGACTCAACCAAATCTAACTACCCATAACTCATACAACCCACTTGACCCATTTTCATTTCATCAAACCAAAAACTCAGTAGCCCTCTTATACCCATTTTACTCTGAACCCAAGTCATCAAACAACCCAAACAATGTAAAAACTAAATCAAACGCATCATATGTGTTAAATGAATTTTCACCCCATTTCACAAAACACCCCTCTCACACCTCCTCCCACATGCACCATGAAACCTTTCCATTTATGCCCCTTAGCTCCATGTGTAATATAATGAAGACGCACGGCTAATTTGAGCAGGATATAGAAGAAGACCTGAGAGAGAGAGAGAGAGAGAGAGAGAGAGAGAGAGAGAGAGAGAGAGTTTGCTTAGTACTATACTAAAATTAGTAGATAGAGATAGTTAGTTTTTACTTTTATTTAGAAAAAAATAAGTGAGTTAATTGTAATTAAGTTGAGAGGAGGGTTGATGTAATTGAAGGAGAATTATTTCGATTAAAAAAAATGGTTTGATCTATTCCTCTCTAATTACTCTTATTTCATTCCTTACATGCTTTTAATTATTTATCTTATTTCTTGGATAATGATTATGGAGGGACAGTCTCCCTTTCAAAGGATGAATTGAACCCCCCATGAATCCAATTTATTTAGTTTGCTAATTTTAATTTTATTAGATTTCCTTTGATTAATAACTTTAATTCCCCACTTATTTTTACATTAACAAATGGAAAATCATCCTTGATAAAGGATTGAAATTTTGTTGTACTTTTATCATTTTGATTCAAACTAGAGATAGGCTTGTCAAATTGATTAAGTTATAATATAATTTTCTTCCACTCTTATTTATTTTGTTTACTTAAATCTTGTTGGGTGAATTTTCCCTAACTTGTGATTCATTTGATTAGTTTTAATTCATTTTTTAGTAGAGCTGCTGTAACAACCCTCACTTTTAGGAGGCTAATTTTATATTAATTTTACCGCATAAGGTAATTATATAAAATGTTGGGACTGGAGTAAATATTAATTGAATGAATTGAAAGTTAATATTTACTAGATTGATGCATATTTATTGTATGTGAAAGTAAATATTATCGGGTTGCATGTTTTATAGTGTCATGTGTTTTAAATGACATTATGGTTTAAATGAAATCGAAACTGGAAATAATTTATAAAATTTTCGGATGCCAGTTTAGAGGGTGTAATTAGTCCCAGAATTTCCCAGGCAGTCAAAATAAGTGCCCTATTGTATTTTTGGGTTCCGGGCACTTTTGACTGGATTTAACTTAAACGCGTATTTGGGAGTCATTTTAATGTGGTATTAACCACTTATGTTGGGAACTCCAGACTTAAGCCCGATTTTTGTCTTCTAAATCCCCTATTTTCCTCATTTTATGTCTAACACTTAGAGAGATAGAGAGAGAGAGAGAGAGAGAGAGAGAGAGAGAGGAAGAGTAAAGAGGACAAAAAGAGAAGAAATTGATGATTGAAGATGGATTGTTGCTTTTACAACAAAGAAATCTGAATTTTCAATCTTAAGGCAAGTTTTCTACTTGTTAATATACGGTTTAAGATGAATAATTTGTGTGATAGTTGTGTATTTGTATTTATGGATAAAAAATGGATTTTGTGGTAATCTAGCCCTAATAATGGTTTATGTTGATGAAATTATGGATATTGGTGGTTAATAATTATGTAGAATGAATTGGGGTAGATTTATGTTGGTGAAGGTGTGTAAAAAGGGAGTAGAAATTAGTTTTGGGGAAAAACTAGGGTACATAACCCGTAGTCCCCCTTCTTGGCCCATCTGCAGGGGGGAATCGATTCGGCCCCTAGGGCGAATCGATTCGCTAAGGGTCAGTTTCCAGGTCTGCTTGGACCGAATCGATTCGGGTCCAAGCCGAATCGATTCGATAGTTTACAGAATCCCAGGTCTTTGTGTCCGAACCGATTCTCTTTTTGGGCGAATCGATCCGCTAGGGCGAATCGATTCGTTTTCCTGCTATTTTTGAGTTAATTTTCTAACTCAATTTTAATTATTTTTCTTTAAATTTAAGGCCTAGGAACCTTCTTGAATGAAGTAAACTTAGAGTCCTAGAGTTTTAGATGAGTTGCTTAAGTACCCTAGATTAGTAATGGTTTATATGGGGTTTTCCGGGGTTATGCCTATTGGTTCTAGGGCATTCTTTTCTTCTAGTTGATTGTTATGAAACTAGGAGATGAAGTGTTATGTTTAGAAGACTTTAGAAGATCAATTGAGTTGTATTAGTCTTGAAGGTTTATAATAACTTCACAATGAATGTTGGGAGAATAAATTGGAAGTTTATTCATTCCTTTGAGGTATGATAGTCTTGGGGTTTTGAAGTAACACCCTAAAATGTTTGGATATAATTAAGAGTTTATTCACTCTTTTGAGGTTGTAATGACGATATAATTTATCGTATGGCTCCGGATAATAAGTTAACTTATTTACAAAATGTAAATGATAATAGTTTCGAATAAAATGAAACCTACATATGAATAATGGTGAATGAAAATGAAATGGAAATGGTAACGATGATGGTAAATGATAATTTACTTAATCATGAATATGGTAAATGTTAATTTACTTAAACACACCTCTCTAAATGACATCATAAGGGAAGTTCGCGCGCTTGGTGATGCCCCCTGACTAATGAATGCAGGGCGGATATAGTCCTAGGCCATATGCGCGGTTATGTATATTTTCTGTGCTAGTGAGGAGATTTCGGGTGTGGTCTTGACTCTCTCGCATGAATATGGCCGCTTCCCGACGTCTTACATTATAGGTGCCCAGGCTGCCTTATTTGATAGGCCCCTGGAAGATGATGGTCATCTAGGGGGCGCCCAGTGGGGACACTCGGAGGGGCGGTCTTAGAATCGTTATATATAAATGAATATAACAATTCTTAATCAAGTGGGACTTGATGTATGAGTAGTGCCATAAAAAGCACAATGAAATGCCACAAAGAGCGTTTGATGATGATAATGTTCCTGCTAAGGAATGGAATGCCATGAAGGGCATGTAATTGAGATAAAAGCCATAAAGAGCTTAAAAGTTTGATTATATTTTCATGTTAAGGAATGGAACTGTAAAATGGAGTAAATGTTTTAGTGGAAGCCTTTAAATTATGTTAATCATTCTTATTCTCTTGCATACTTAAATTGTCTTAGCTTATGTTTTAAAATTGTGTAGGTAGATTCTTATTTCTGTTCATCATGATTCATCATTCATAAATGTCATACTTTTTATTCATCTGGTAATCATATAGAACTGGGCCCTGACCTGTTCATATTTTTTGTTGTGTATGCATCTTGTATCCGCTCAGGTACTCCGCCGCAAGGATGCCTGATTTGACTTCCTATCCCAGTGTCTTTGGCAAGGTGTGATGCTTTGCGGGTATTTATGGGGCATATTGCAATAGACGCCGTCATTCTTGCACTCTAGTTAATATCGGGTCTTGTTACTCGGGCGAGAGTCCCAAGCATTTGTAATTGATTAATGTAATGTATTATGTAAATTATTGAACTTGTTTAATATTATTGTATGAGTATGTGGCCGATAGCATATTCGGTCCCTTATTGTACAGGGTGTGGTCTTGACTCTCCCGCAGGCATATGGACGCTTCCCGACGTCTTGCATTATAGGTGCCCAAGCAGCCTTGTTTGATAAGCCCCTGGAAGATGATGGTCATTTAGGGGCGCGCCTAGTGGGTAAACTCGAAGGGGAGGTCTTAGAATCGTTATATGTAAATGAATATAACAATTCTTAATCAAGTGGGACTTGATGTATGAGTAGTGCCATAGAGAGCACAATGAAATGCCACAAATAGCATTTGATGATGATAATATTCCTGCTAAGGAATGGAATGCCATGAAGGGCATGTAATTGAGATAAAAGCCATAAAGAGCTTAAAAGTTTGATTATATTTTCCTGTTAAGGAATGGAACTATAAAATGGAATAAATGTTTTAGTGGAAGCCTTTAAATTATGTTAATCATTCTTATTCTCTTGCATAATTAAATTGTCTTAGCTTATGTTTTAAAATTGTGTAGGTAGATTCTTATTTCTGTTCATTATGATTCATCATTCATAACTGTCATACTTTTTATTCAACTGATAATCATATAGAACCGGGCCCCGACCCGTTCATATTTCTTATTGTGTATGCATATTGTATCCGCTCAGGTACTCCGCCGCAAGGATGCCTGATCTGACTTCCTATCCTGGTGTCTTTGGTGGGCCGTGATGCTTTGCGGGTATTTACGGGACATATTTCAATAGATGCCGTCATTCTTGAACTCTAGTTAAGATCGGGTCTTATTACTCGGGTGAGAGGCCCAAGCTTTTGTAATTGATTAATGTAATGTATTATGTAAATTATTGAACTTGTTTAATATTGTTGTATGAGTCTGTGGTCGATAGCATATTCGGTCCCTTATTGTACATTCGTGGGTATGTAATATAATATATTCTTGGGTTTCCACTTTCTTTTTAAATTGGGTTGTTTAAATTTTTAATTATTTTCTTTAAACTTTATAACTAAAATTTTTGGCAACTCGTTTTTTCTGAAATAAGGAGTGTTTATCCCGTATACTTCTTATTTTGTTGTGATGTTGAGAATGATTCCATCCATGATTCCATTATTTTGGAGTATCAGATTGGCCACCCCTATTTCCAATGGAGGGTTGTCACAGATGGTATCAGAGCATCAGGTTCTAGAGTCCTTAGGAATATGTGTGAACGCTTTACGCTTTCAGCGTTGCTTTTGATTGGACATAGAGCCTTAGGATTAAGATCATTGATTTCTCTTGTGAGATCTCGTTCTTCTTCCATGAAGTTGAACCTATAAAATCTCTTGCGCATTCATGTGAGATTAGTAGGTCGATTGAAGAAGGGTGCCAAGGAAGGTTGTTGTGAAGGCGTCATTAGATGGAATTACTAGGAACTGTAAGTGGTGGTCGAGGAGGAGGACCTCTTGGAGGTCGCTTCCTTTTTGTAGCACTTTCTTGTCTTGCTACTGCGACTACTAATTACAATAGACATAGTTTTCCAAGTACCGCTAGACGTAGAGGGTGGTACTAAGCTTGAGATATCAAGCAATGTTAAATTGAAGTGGAGAAGCTCCCATGAAAAGGGCCACCCGTTGAAGTAGGATGGAGGAGAATCCTTCATCTGTAGGAGTAGTGTTGAGATGGTGAGAACGTAGTCACCTTATTTGTGGGTACAGGAAGTTTTGCCCATGGAGAAACTCGGTGGATACTTCTTATAGTAAGTTTCTCTGGGATAACTGGAAGGAGGAGAAGGCAGATCCTCAAATGTTCACGCGAGGCTCGGTCAGAGACCGACATGTGAATAAAGAGTTATACGGTTAGGGAGGCCGTACACCAAAATAAGGAAGAAAGAGCCCCTTTGATGGAATGATAGGCTCCAGAATAAGTTTCGCTAACACTTATGATGGAGCAGTGATCAAGAAACCCCATTGGTGGACATCCGCCTGGGGAGGTTTCATTTAACTGAGGAAGAGGAGGCCGGGAGCGTGTTCTCGTTTACTGAGAAAGTAAGAGGGACTGCGTGGGTAATTGTTTGGCAGCTAGGGGTGGAACAATGGTTATGACGTGTAATGTAGAACCACGCATTTTGATTCTATTGATTTGGAGAATAAGGGCAAGAATAAAGTGCCTAGCTGGGGAGTTGATAGAACTAATGTTGGTTCGGATAAGACTCGAGTATGGAGTCTAAGAACCATTAGTATTTAACCCGGGGCGTTTGGCAAAAGTGATAGTGGGAATTACACCTTAGTAGTGGGTGGTGCATTCCTCGTGATAAGATAGAGTCGTAATGTGTTTACTCAAGAATCGGGTGTGCATATTGAGTTTGTAGTAGTATCGACGCTACTATTAATAGGGTAATTATATGACTTCCGTGGTAAGGAAGTTTTATACATTTCTTCACTCGTTATAAAGCGAGTGACGATGTATTTTCTTTTTAAGTATTATGTACATTATGTACTACTTGTATGATGTGTACTATACAAGTAAAGATACTTTGGTTTGATTGGGGTGATATCATTAAATAGATTGCGAGGCTATCCTACTTCTAGTTTCAGGATGGAACTAGTTGTCCTATGATATCTCTCCTGGATACAGGTTGAGACTTTATAGGGGTGGTTGAGGTAAGTATGAGGTTTTTATTACTTGTTGTGTTATCTTTTTTGTGTGTTTGATTGCTTGTTTGCATTGTATGTGATTGGTATGCCTTATCTCCATGACCAACAAAGTTGAGTAGTAATGCATAGGAGGGGTTCCTTGTTTGGATTCCACTTTTGCGGGATGCTCCACGCGTGAACCTTAACGACGTTGGTACTGGAGAGATGTTGTTCCTTCTTCTTTTAGTTCATTCCATTTTATTTTATTTTATTTTGTTGTTAGAAGTTGGGTTAAAAGGTTTAGCCGAGAATCACATAGAAGAGTGATTAAGGGCTATTAAAGTGCGAGATAGAAGCACTGTATATAGTTCTCTCCTCTTATTGATGTGAGGGAGACTGGGATATGAAGTCAAATTGAGACTTCGGGTTATGCCTTGATAAGAAGGCTATTTGAAAAGATGTATATATGTTATGGGATAAAATTTGTAAGACTTCACAGAAAGTGAATGTCTGAATAGTTAAAATCCTTAATGATGCAATGGTAATACATAGAAGTAAAATCTTATTGATAGGGTTATGAGTTAGCCCTTTTCCAATCCCGATCATGTGTCTTAGACCGTCATATCTTGATGACCGATAATGCGAGGTAGTAGTGTAACGGGAGGGTTCCTTGTCTGGATTTCGCTTCGGCGAGACGTCCCACGCATGAAACCGAGCGAATGTCGGAAGTTGAGATTGGTCTTGGGCACTAGGGATATACTTAGTATTATATGTATATGACTTAGATAGGATATATATATAGATCAACCTTGGAATTATTAGGGCGTAAGGCCATTAGGGCATATAATGTTGATTTAGGAAGGTTATAAGGAGTTGACCACGAATGGGTAGTGGGTTAACTCTAAGGAGGATTAGGTCCCTAGAAACGAGGAGTATGGAATCTCGAGAGATTTTGAAGGTTAGGCCGAAGGAGATGAGACCTCTCCTAGTTAAAGTGCTACGTTGGTAACTTAACTTTTGGGGAGTTAAAATGGATAAATTGATTTTCACTCCTGAGCCCATGTGGTTAAGCTCGAGGATGAATTTAATGAATAAGTCTCTACCAGGATGGGGAGTAATAATACTGGAGCGTGAACCCATTATTTACGCCTCTCGCAAGCTTAAACTTGTGGGAAGTATTATCTCATGCTTGAATTAAAATTCATTGTGGCAGTGATCATCTTAAAGAGACGAGGCACTACTTCCTGGGCAGGAAATTTAGTCTTTCTCGCGAGCAACAAGTTTTTGCAGTATGTCGTGGGAGAAATCGAGTTGGTGTATGAAGTTCTTAATGGACTATTTATTGTATTTTCTCATTCGCTAAGGAAATGCGATTGGGGTAGTAGATGCGTCAAGTAACAACCCCGTCAGAGATATTTGTGATGGCATTGAAAGCCAAATGAAATGAGCTTGACTAGGAAGACTTTGTATCAAGGGCATTTCGGTCTATGATTGACCATTTCACCTACTCACGTGAAGAGAGTAGTGGTGTAACGAATAAGGGTATATTCATAGACGTTTTCTTTGAATTGCCGGCATCAAACTGGTCATGATCCTGTTTGAGAAAATTGTGGATCGTTCAACCAAGCCGTTGCTTTTTTGGCCATTGCGGGCGGACGATATGTAGAGGAGTACGCCCCATTTTTATGGAGAAATGGTATATATCTTACCACCCTAACGTGGAAGGATGAATGGAGGAAGTTGACTTAATGCCGAAAGGCATATCTTGAATGCGCACCTTAGGATACATAACGGACGAAGCAGTAGTTAGGCTTTTTGAGTGGCCTTGTGAATCATTTCCTAAGGTATCGCACCGTGAGTGGCTTTGTGTAGCCGGGTGAGTAATTCACATACTCATTGGATGAGACCAGCGAACAATATGTTCCTTGGACTTGGAGCATTCCCAAAACATTTCTTTAAGGATTGGGCTTTTGAGCCATATGCCTTGAAAGGCTACGCCTATGCGAGGAGAAGTTGAGTAGTGTTGCGGTTAATCCATTTAGCGTTGGTGTGATTACCCCTGAGGTGTGATATAACTCGATTCAAGATGTAAGATTATTTACGTCGAGTCGCGTGGTTATCATCTTCGCCGTAGGAGGTTAGAATTGATAGTTTGTGAGGAATGCTTTGTGCTATGACAGAGCACAAAGATTGTAGACTGAGATCGATAGTGACGACCTTAGTCTAAGTCCATTTTGGGATGTCGTAATACCGAGGGTTCGTTAAGGGCGATAGAATGATAGTCTAAGATAGTATACCCTTTATGCATATAGGGTATGCCCGAATTTTGAGGGAAAAATTACCTCATAAGGGGGGAGTATGTAACAACCCTCGCTTTTAGGAGGCTAATTTTATATTAATTTTACCGCATAAGGTAATTATATAAAATGTTGGGACTGGAGTAAATACTAATTGAATGAATTGAAAGTTAATATTTACTAGATTGATGCATATTTACTATATGTGAAAGTAAATATCATCAGGTTGAATGTTTTATAGTGTCATGTGTTTTAAATGACATTATGGTTTAAATGAAATTGAAAATGAAAATAATTTATAAAATTGTCGGATGCCAGTTTAGAGGGTGTAGTTAGTCCCAGAATGTCCGAGACAGTCAAAATAAGTGCCATATTGTATTTCTGGGTTCCGAGCACTTTTGACTGGTTTTAACTTAAACGCGTATTTGGGAGTCATTTAAATGTGGTATTAACCACTTATGTTGGGAACTTTAGACTTAAGCCCGATTTTTTTCCTCTAAATCCCCGAATTTCTTCATTTTATGTCTTACACTCAGAGAGAGAGAGAGAGAGAGAGAGAGAGAGAGAGAGAGAGGAAGAGAAAAGAGGAGAAAAAGAAAAGAAATTGAAGATTGAAGATGGATTGTTGCTTCTACCACAAAGAAATCTGAATTTGCAATCTTAAGGTAAGTTTTCTACTTGCTAATATATGGTTTAAGATGAATAATTTGTGCGGTAGTTGTGTATTTGTATTTATGGATAAAAAATGGATTTTGTGGTAATCTAGCCCTAATAATGGTTTATGTTGATGAAATTATGGATATTGGTGGTTAATAATTATGTAGAATGAATTGGGGTAGATTTATATTAGTGAAGGTGTGTAAAAAGGGAGTAGAAATTAGTTTTGGGAAAAAACTAGGGTTCATAACCCGTCGTCCCCCTTCTTGGCCCATCTGCAGGGGCGAATCGATTTTGCCCCTAGGGCGAATCGATTCGCTAAGGGTCAGTTTCCAGGTCTGCTTGGACTGAATTAATTCGGGTCCAAGCCGAATCGATTCGGTAGTTTACAGAATCCCAGGTCTTTGTGTCCGAACCGATTCGCTTTTTGGGTGAATCGATTCGGCCCTTGGGCGAATCGATTCGGCCCTTGGGCCAATTGATTCGGCCCTTAGGCGAATCGATTCGTTTTCTTGTTATTTTTGAGTTAATTTTCTAACTCAATTTCAATTCTTTTTCTTTAATTTTAAGGCCTAGGAACCTTCTTGAATGAAGTAAACTTGGAATCCTAGAGTTTTAGATGAGTTACTTAAGTACCCTAGATTTGTAATGGTTTATATGGGGGTTTTCGGGGTTATGCCTATTGATGCTAGGGCATTCTTTTCATCTAGTTGATTGTTATGAAACTAGGAGATGTAGTGTTATGTTTGGGAGACTTTAGAAGCTCAATTGAGTTGTATTAGCCTTGAAGGTTTAAACTTCACAATGAAGGTTGGGAGAATATATTGGAAGTTTATTAATTCCTTTGAGGTATGATAGTCTTGGGGTTTTGAAGTAATACCCTAAAATGTTTGGAGATAATTAAGAGTTTATTCACTCTTTTGAGGTTGTAATGACGATATAATTTATCGTATGGCTCCGGATAATAAGTTAACTTATTTACAAAATGTAAATGATAATGGTTTCGGATAAAATGAAACCTACATATGAATAATGGTGAATGAAAACGAAATGGAAATGGTAACGATGATGGTAAATGATAATTTACTTAATCATGAATATGGTAAATGTTAATTTACTTAAACACACCTCTCTAAATGACATCATAAGGTAAGTTCACGCGCTTGGTGATGCCCCCTGGCTAATGAATGCAGGGCGGATATAGTCCTAGGCCTTATGCGCGGTTATGTATATTTTCTGTGCTGGTGAGGAGATTCCAGGTGTGGTCTTGATTCTCCCGCAGGCATATGGCCGCTTCCCGACGTCTTGCATTATAGGTGCCCAGGCTGCCTTGTTTGATAGGCCCCTAGAAGATGATGGTCATTTAGGGGCACGCCCAGTGGGGAAACTCGGAGGGACGGTCTTAGAATCGTTATATGTAAATGAATATAACAATTCTTAATCAAGTGGTACTTGATGTATGAGTAGTTCCACAAAGAGCACAATGAAATGCCACCAAGAGAATTTGATGATGATAATATTCCTGCTAAGGAATGGAATGCCATGAAGGGCATGTAGTTGAGATAAAAGCCATAAAGAGGTTAAAAGTTTGATTATATTTTCCTGTTAAGGAATGGAACTGTAAAATGGATTAAATGTTTTAGTGGAAGCCTTTAAATTATGTTAATCATTCTTATTCTCTTGCATAATTAAATTGTCTTAGCTTATGTTTTAAAATTGTGTAGGTAGATTCTTATTTATGTTCATCATGATTCATCATTCATAAGTGTCATACTTTTTATTCATCTGGTAATCATATAGAACCGAACCCTGACCCGTTCATATTTCTTGTTGTGTCTGCATCTTGTATCCGCTCAGGTACTCCGCCGTAAGGATGCCTGATCTGACTTCCTATACCGATGTCTTTGGCGTGCCGTGATGCTTTACGGGTATTTACGGGACATATTGCAATAGATGCCGTCATTCTTGCACTCTAGTTAAGATCAGGTCTTGTTTCTTGGGCGAGAGGCCCAAGCATTTGTAGTTGATTAATGTAATGTATTATGTAAATTATTGAACTTGTTTAATATTGTTGTATGTGTCTGTGGCCGACAGCATATTCGGTCCCTTACTGTACATTCGTGGGTATGTAATATAATATATTCTTGGGTTTCCACTTTCTTTTTAAATTGCGTTGTTTAAATTTTTAATTCTTTTCTTTAAACTTTAAAACTAAAATTTTTGGCAACCTGTTTTTCTGAAATAAGGAGTGGTTATCCCGTATACTTCTTATTTTGTTGTGATGCTGTGAATAATTCCATCCATGATTCCGTTATTTTGGAGTATCGGGCTGGCCACCCCCTATTTCGGATGGCGGGTTGTCACAGTTACAGGAATTGATTTTTTTTCCAAAACAATATTTAATTAATTCATTATTGTTATGAGAATTAACTTTTGAATTAAATGAATATTTTGGAAATCAAACCAAATTAAAATAGTGCGAATTAGTGTGAATTAGGGTTAGTGGGGGTGGCATTGTTTCCTTCTCATAATAATTACATCAATTATGTCATTTCTCATCATCGTACTATTTTGATATCTTTTGATTTTTTGTCACTAAGTTACTTAGTCTCATTAGCCTTGAAAATTGTTTTAATTTTTTTTTAAAAATAAAAAAAAATAATTAAAAGTGAATTTCATTTATCTTCTCATTTTAGCTTGTGACACTCTTGGAAGTTGGATTGATACTTGTACTTATCAAAATATAAGTTGTTCAACAATTTTTGTAGGCTAATTCAAGGGATATTTAATAGCATGACTTATTAAACAACGAAATCTACACAAAAGTTCAAGTTTTTAGGAGGTTGCTTGTACCAAAACATTAAATAACCACACAATTGCATCACGTAACTAGGGAGCCTAGTATACCAATGAAATGTGTTGTGGCACCTCTGTGCGATGTCCTAATAACTTACTAGCAATCCAATGGTCTGTTATGAAAATATAAGAGTCCACCAAAACTGTCTAAAATGTTTCAACAAATCTCATGCGTCTTAAAAATTATCTTCTATGTCCGGCTAATCAATTGGAGTAGATTCCGATGAACCGAAATCATTACATGTAATAATTACAACCATATCTAATGATCAAAAACAAAAAAAACTATTATTGTAACGCATTCTAAGACATAAACATAACTATAGGTAAACCAGTGTAGGATCCAATTATATAAAGTTACTAAACATGAATCGAACCACAATGGAGGGACAAAACTTACGATTTTTTTTAAAAAAAAAGGTTAGATCCTAGATCTTGCATTCATTGAATATTCATTCAAGATTAAAACTAAATCTATTAAACCGATTTTTATGGACAAGAAGGATTTCCCAATTACCATGTACATCAAAATTCTTCTCTAATACCAATTACTCGAGGACTTAAAAAATACCGAATCATTTGATTTATATGATGACTGGGTTTAAATAAAAAAATATTTGTAGTGGATATACTGAGTAGATTCAATATCTCGTACCTTTGTGATTCCTTTTGTATTGAACCGTAGAGATTTTATCTCTTTCGTGTTACCCCAATCGACGTCATAAATCTAACGGCGTGGCAACCACGAATCAAAATAATATTTTAGAAAAATCTTGACAATGTAAAAATGCGATTTTTAGACAGTTTTTATATCTTTTAGCCTCTGTAACCCCCATAAATTTTTACAGCCCCATCTAAGCAATGGTTCTCAAGTATGGCTTCGATAAATAAACATCGTGATGCGTCATAAATTTGTTTGGGCATATAATATCATTTGTTCTTGAATTTGTTTCATCCTTAAACCATCATATCCATGAAACCTAAAGTATTATATAAGATTTTACGTGTATTATAACACTTTCTTTAATACTTAATCAACCTTATTGACTCGTTCTTGATTCGATTCCCGATATATATTATGCTATGAGATCTGCTTCAAAAATCATTATTCTCTAAAGATGCATTAAGCAGGTGGAACAAATGATATTCGAATGACTTGAAATTTTTTGTGCTTCTTCCTCTACGTATCAGGAACCCGTGGTTCTAATTTAATAATTTTTGGACTCTCCAATTGATAGGAATCGATTCTACAAGATGAAAACTTTCAAACGGACCTCAAGATCTTCCATGTTATTCTTCTAAGCCAATACACGCCATTGGTATGTGGGCACCACAAATCACGACTCTACCACTTCTTTTTAGGTATTAACTAATATATAATAATACCACACTTATTAGGAGATAAGGGGATACTTATATAGGCTAACACATGGACCCCCATTAGAAATAGGAGACTAGATTCCAACATAATTGAGAATCCTAATTAAACTCTATAATTAACAAGTTTATAAATTATTATTCATTCCACTAAATAATAATAATTGCATTCTAGTCTACTATCTCAAAATTATAATTACAAGTTCCTTGTTATTAAATGCTAAATAATCTACCCACGTTAAAATTACAAATACCCGTCGCCTTAATTAAATTACTGACAATTATATTTAATTGACCTCTTATAAATTCCTTAGGATTGTCTGCATAACTTATTTGATATGTCATATAATTAAATACACTGTCAAGTTTGATGTAATAAAAACTTATAAGCTACATTAAGCGGGTATCATCAATCTCTATACTGAGACGTGGATTCCATTTGTAATTAACTTTCATCATGCAATAATCACCAATATCCAATCTACAAGCTTATTGGTCCATATGTGAATCTCACCTAATAGGTCAAAGTAATGAACAATTGGTGCACGTGTCCATAATTTATGTCTGGATTAATAGATTTAACACTAATAATAACCATGAGATGTGTGTTATCTTCTATAGTCATGATAAAGAGCATTCTCTCAAGTTTGTCACATTTAGTACACATAAAGTGTACTAGCACAATAAGTCAAAACTATACTATTTCGAGTAATAAAGATTAGGTATTTAAATGGGGCGGGTTTTGGCGAGAACCCGATCTGCCCCCGCCCGTAATGAGGGGAATTTGGGGTAAATAAATGTGGCAGGTTTGGGATCGGGTTTAAAAAAAACGTCGGGTTTGGTATATAAAAACCTAGAACCTTCCCCGTTTTAGGTATTACCCTTATATATATATATATATATATATATATATATATATATATATATATATATAGAGAGAGAGAGAGAGAGAGAGAGAGAGAGAGAGAGAGAGAAAGAAAGAGAAAGTTTTTGGGTTTTCTTATTTTCAACTTTCTTTTCAGCCACATTTCTCCAACCGGACGCTCCCTACCTTCTTCTGCTATCACTCATCTTTCTATGTACTTGTCACTCATCTCTCTTTACCGCTAGACCCACCCATCCGGCAACTGTCAACATCGCTTCACTCGCTTCGGCCTCCGACAAATGTAAGTTCTTAAATTTTATTCTCATTTTCTTAGGAAGATGTAAGATCCGGCCTCCGGCAAAGAAGCCGAAGGTTAAGGCCAAGTTTTATTTTTTTTCTTCTTCTATATACACAATAGTTGGTACGATTTTCTCTCATGTTTATATTTTTCTTCTACTGCTCACTACCACTTATTGATACAAATCTGGACATGTTTGTATGTCTATTTTGTAGTGATTTGTTTTTATTCAAAAACTTTGTTTAGATTTGTTTGTTTTCATTTTCTGGTGATATGTACAGATTTGTTTGTCCTCATTTTTTTCCTGATTTGTTTTTCTTTACTCCCGCAAAGAGAAACTGATTTTTTTCCACTGATTTCTACAAGTACAAGATTATAACAACTGGTGAACACCTGATTTTTTTTTACCTAATGAACAGCTTATTTTTTTTTATAATTTTAGTTTAATTACATATTATAAATAAGTAATTCATTTTTTAGGATTTTAGTTTAATTACAGATTATGTTTACTGATTTGAATAACTGATTGAATTTTTTAATTTTATTATAAATAAAATTTCGGTTTAACTTTTCAAAACAACTTTAAATTGTAAATTGAGTTATGTATTAAAAAAAATATCATTTTTCTCATATTATAAAATTTTAAAAAAATTAAAATTCGTTTGAATAATTATATAAAAGAAGATAAAATAAATATCATAAAATATATTATTGTAATACCCCATATTTTTATGGCTTTTAAAATTGGGAATTTATTAAATTTAATTGAGTTATTAATTTAATATTAATTCGGAATTTTATTTTAAATATTTACTAGCGTGACGAGAGTTAGTAATTATTGGAAATTTGTTGAATATTACTAGGTGAGTAAATTAATATATGAGATTAATTTTATTAATATTATCACGAGTGAATAATATGACAATTATGGAAATTAAGTCGGGACGCGCATGTGTCGTGTCGGGACTACATTAGTATTATAAAAGTGAATAAATTGTAAGTTGCTCGTATAGTCGTTTTGAGTGCGCCAACGTGTCCGGAAGGGTCGAGACAGTCAGAAAAGTGTACTCGGGGGTTTAGTTTGGGTCTCAAGGAATTTTTAGGCCTGATTAGCATCCCGAGATGGTATTATAGTCATTTTGTATTTTTGGGTAATTAAACCCACGAATTTCCCTAAGTTATATTAGCTATTAGAGGTTAGCTTTAGGGTTAACAATCACATAAACATAAGAACGGCCATTAAAGAATAAGGTAGGAAGCTTTCCAAGAAATCCAAGGCCAAGAACCCATTCGATTACACAACCACCACCACTAAAACATAGATCGTAAGACGAGGAACGCAGCCATATCCTCATCATCATCATCAAATCAGACATTAGAATCCCAGGCAAGTATCCATCTTGCTTTTTTTTTAGTTAATGTTACACCCATGTTAGAATAGGATTGTTAAACACATGTTTCATGGAAGAATTTAATGATTTAGAGAATTAAATCACATATTTTAGAGGAAATAGATATATTCTGAAAATCTCAATCACATGTAGAGGATTACCCACAAAATTGTGTGGGTTTAGAAGCAAGAAATCTGAAAAAGAATTAGAAGAATGGTAGTTTTCTGAAAAATTAGGGTTCTTGATAATTTTATGTTTTACCCCATTAATTCAATACCCTTGATGATTTTGTACATGTTTCACGTCGGAAATCATGTATATAGGTATATATGACCAGTAGTAATGCTTTTTAGGAGTTTGGGGATCATTATTGGAGTTTTGGTTGAGGTTGGACAAGAAAACCCATAGCTAACAATGGCAGAATTCGGAATAACTACTTGATTGATCGATCGACCCTAGAGTATCGATCAATTGACTGATCGATCGATCAACCCCTTTCCTCAATCGATCGACCCCTCCTGAAAAACTGCATATTTTTCTCCTTTTTGTTTAATCCATGTAAAATACGTTGGAACCCTTGAATATCATTTACATAGTATAATGGGTCATGAAGAGAACCAGTAGGCTCTAAGTAGAATCCGTTGAGTGAAATTTAATTTGGGATGACATTTTGGGTTAACGCGGGGGTGTAGTCACACGTTGAAAATATTGCATACGTTCACTAAAGGATTTAGAGACTCGTGAAAGACTTAGACCATAAGGTTAGAGAGGGCGCACCTACTGAAATTATATTTTAGTAATAAGGAATACTTCAAGAGATGAGAAGTAAGTATGAAATAAATTATAAGTGATAATAAAAGAGATGAATCCGTTATGCGAGATAATTGAGTAAAATTGCGATAAGAACGAAAAATAATAATTATGGGTTGTGGGCGAACCTAATTTGGAAAATGTCAATATCTATATATCTGACCATGTGACCATGTACCTATATTAAGTACTATATTTATGAATAATCATACCCGCGCTACTTGCTATCACGAAGGTTGTCGCGCCTGGACAGTCTTATCTCGATGGGACCTTTATAGGGGATATTGACTTGTACCCTAGAACATAGGATTCCTCGGTACAGGCTATCTGAGAAAGTTAGTCAGACGGTCCTAAGAGACGTGAGGGGTATGTGCTGACCTCTTAGTGACTTTTTGCCTCCATTTTGTGTGTATTGTGTTAATACAGTTCGAGAGTGATTCCGAACTAATATTTCCCTTAGTACGAGAGATACGGGAACTCGATAGCAGAGTATGCCAGCACCATAGATTTTATGTGGGGTGCCGATAGTATATATATTATATGAGTGATTAATATATATATATACGTATATATGGAAATATTCTATTGTGCGTATAAGTAGTTAAGTATTGAATAAATGCTCCAAATTTTATAATATGTATTCGGGAACTTTATAACGGTACTGAGGTATATTAAGTAACATAAGTAATCATGAAGAGATTGATCTCTATACTAAATATCATAGCCTTATGTCTTCTCCAAATAAAATCATTGGGAGATAAGTTAGATAGACTTATGAGGTATGTAGTCGTACAGTAGGCGTGCACACTAGATGAGAGGTGAGAATTCTAAAGAGAGTCTCGCATACTAACATGGTGGTTATATTAGCGAGTAAGCATTTTAAATACTTGCTAAACTATTTTTAAAAACTATTTTACACTCGGGCTCTGACCCATTTTCTGTCTTTTTCTCTCTCTCTTGTATATATATATATATATATATATATATATATATTACAAGTGCTCAGCCAGAGGGACGTCAGGTGTAGAATCATTTGACTGGATGTGCCATAGCTTGTGTGGAGGTTGCAGGTCATTACAGTAGACACTTCTTCCTTTGGTTCCTCAGACTTCTGTTTAGTACTTTTAGTTAGGGCATATGTAGCCCATTTCTAGACTCTTATTTAGACTTGATAGGGATTGCATATTCTTTTATCATTTCAGTATCTAGTTTTCGTTGGGATTGTTTTATATATTACATTGTCAATGGTTGTGGTTATTTATTTGGATTTGAGTAATCTAGTTGGCATGGTTTCGTTGGATGATTGGTATCTTTATCATTTGCATTATTCAAATTTGATTGTGTTTAAAAAGGTTTTACTACAGAATTAAATAAATGAAGACTTTAAATTATTTTGACACTTGACTTAATTATTTAAGGTGTTTAAATTGGAACTATTTATTTTGCAACAATGATGCTAAAAATGAACCAATCATTCACCTTGATTTTAATTTAATAAAGGACTGATCACCCGGTATTTAATTAGGAGAGGTGTCAGAGGTGGTATCAGAGCATCAGGTTCTAGTGTCCTTTAGGATCTGTGCGACTTATTATGGTTCAGGCATAACTTTCTTTGATATGGAGCCCTATGTTTAGGATTTTTTATTTCTTTAGTGAGATTTTGTTCTCCCGCTATCACGTATATATTAGTCAATCTTATTTGCATTCGAACATGTTCGAATAAAGAAGTATGGCAGATGAGGGCCATTGGGAAGGTAGCGAGAGGTCGGGTTGTGACAACCCGCTCACCAAAATAAGGGGTGGCCAGCCCAATACTCCAATATAACGGAATCATGGATGGAATCATTCTCAGCATCATAACAAAAATATAGAGTATCCAGGATAACCACCCAAAATTTCAAAAAACGGGTTGCCAAAAAATTTCGATTTGAAAGTAAATAAATGAAAACAAACAACCCAATTCCTGAAAGATAAGGGAAACCCCAAGACATATATAAATAATACAACAAGAATACAAAAAAAAAGACCGAATAGGTAACCGGTCGCAAAACTGATACACTAAATATACACAAGAACAATAAGTTACTTATTACATTTCATTAGACATTTACAAAAGCTTGGGCCTCTCGCCCGAATAACAGACTTGATCTTAACTAGAATGAAAATGAAAGCGTCGATACCAAATGTATCACGTAATACCCGCAATGCATCACGGCTCGTCGAAAACATCGGAATAGGAATTCAAATCAGGCATCCTTGCGGCGGAGTACCTGAGCAGAGACAAGAAGAATATGCAACAGGAAAATGTAACCGGTCAGGGCCCGGTTCTATATGATTACCAGATGAATAAAGAGTATGACAGTTATGTAAATAAATCGTGAAGAAAGAGAAATAAGAAGCTACCTATACAATTTAAAACATAAGCTAAGAAGGAATAAAAATAAGAAGCATTAAACTAAAGACTTCACCCAAGGTGCTAATTATTTTATATATCTTCTCCTTAGCAGGAAATATATTTATAAACACAATCTTTTGCTCTTTAAGGCAATTATATTTCAATTTTACCCTTTGTAAAAATCCTTTCCTTATCAGAAAAATAATCATTTTCAAATGCCCTTTGTGGCATTTATATGTGCTCTATGTGGCACTCCATCATGCTCTATATGGCATATCAAATACATCAAGTCCCACTTGATTATGAACTATTATAATTATATACATATAACAAATTCTAAGACCGCCCGTCCGGGTTTCCCCACTGGGCGCGCCCCTAAATGACCATCATCTTCCAGGGCCTATCATTAGACAACCTGGGCACCTATATCGCAAGACGTCGGGAAGCGGCCATGAGCCTGCGTGGTAGCCAAGACCACACCCGGAATCTCCCTACCCCCGAAGAAAATATACAACCATAAGCGCTCCCATGGCCTAGGACTATATCCACCCTGCATTCATTAGCCAGGGGGCTTCACCTATCGTGCGGACTTCCCTTAAGATGGTATTTAGAGAGGTGTGTAACATCCATTTTATTTATCATATCAAAATCAAGTAAATCATTATTTACCGGTTTCATGATTAAGTAAATTATCATTTACTACTATCAATACCACTTCCATTATATGTTTCATTTTTATTCGAAACCATTACTGTTTACTTCTAGTACTAGATAGAGCTTATAATCCGGAGCCATACGATAGATTATATCAACACTACAACCTCAAAGGAGTAAATAAACTCTTCATTATCTCCAAGCATTCTAGGAGATTATTTTAAAACCCCAAGGTTATCATCTTTCGAAGGAATGAAATGACTTTCAATTTATTCTCCAAACTCCCCTTTATGGCGTTATTATGAACCACCAAGGTTAACATAGTTCAATCGAACTTTTAAAGTCTCCCAACATTCTTTTGGGGTGTTAATATAAACCCTCAAAACTCGTATAGCTTAATTAAGCTCCTAAGGTCTCCCGAACTTAACACTACATCTCCTAGTTTTCATAATAATTAACTAGAAGAAAAGAATGCCTTATCATTAATAGGCCTAACCCCGGAAAAATCCCCACATAACCCATTCCTAATGTAGGGTAGACATCTCACTCATCTCACACTCTAGGACTCTAAGTTTACTTCATTCAAGAAGGTTCCTAGTCCCTATATTTAAAGAAAAGGATTAAAATTGAGTTATAAAATTAACTCAAAAACAGCAGGAAAACGAATTGATTCGCCCAAGGGCCGAATCAGTTCTCCCTAGCGAATCGATTCGCCCAGAAAGAGAATCGGTTCGGACAACCAAACCAACCTTCTGCAATTGACCGAATCGATTCGGCCTTAACCCCGAATCGATTCGGGTTATGCAGACCTGCCAATTCCCCTTAGCGAATCGATTCGCCCAAAGGGCCGAATCGATTCGGACCTGCAAAAATTGCCAAAAATGGCTACGAAGGGTTATGAACCCTAAATCCTCCAAACCCCAAATCTCTTTCTTTTCATACACAACCAACAACAAAAATCTACCCCAAACTAATCTACATGATTATTAACCATCAAAACCCACAATTCTTCAACATAAATCAAGACTAGGGTTTAAATCCCACAAATTCTACATTTAAACCATAAATGGAAATACACAATTATCATACAATTTATGCATCTTAAATCACATATTAGCAAGTAGAAAACTTGCCTTAGGGTTGATATCTCAGATTTATTTGGAGAAGAAGCAATCCCAAATCCTCCATCTTCAAACTCTCTCTCATTTCTCCATTTCTCTTCCTCTTTCTTTCTCTCCTTTATCTCTATGTTCAAGACATAAAATGAGGGAATGAAATAAGGGGCAAGACCAAAAATCGTGGCTTAACATAATTCTCCCAACTTAAATGGTTAATACCACATTAAAATGACTCCCAAATACGCGTATAAGCTAAAAGCAGGTAAAAGTGCCCGAAACACAAAAATACAATATGGCACTTATTTTGACTGTCTCGCACCTTCCGAGACTAACTACACCCTCTAAACTGGCATCCGGAAATTTTATAAATTATTTCGAGTTCCAAAATCATTTAAACTAAAAGGCCATTTAAAATATATGACACTACAGACATGCAACTTGATGTTAATTACTTTCACATACAGTAAATATGCATCAACCTAGTAAATATTAACTTTCAATTCATTAAATTAATATTTACTCCAGTCCCCACATTTTATATAATTACCTTATGCGGTAAAATTAGTATAAAATGAGCCTCCCAGAATCGAGGGTTGTTACATACTCCCCCCCTTAAGAGGGAATTTTGCCCCCAAAATTCGGGCATACCCAAATCTGATAAGGGTATACTACTCTAAACTAGGATTCTACCATCCTAAACAAACTCCTCGTTAATGCGACGTCCCAAATGGACTCAGACTAAGGTCGACCCTGTCGATCTCAGTCAATCATCTTTTGTTCTCTAGTCTAGCAGCACAAGGCGCTCTTCACTAACCATCGATTCTAGCTTCCTATGGAGGAACATGATATCCACATGACTCGGCACAATTAGCCAAATCTTCAGAATTAAGTTACATCTCACCTCGGGGCATCCATACCGGCTCTAAGTGGCTTAGCACCAACGCTACTCAGCTATCCCCCGCATCGACGTATCTCATCAAGGCGTATGGCTTAAAAGCCAAATCTCTAAAGAAATGTTCCGAGACCATTCCAAGTCTAAGGAACATATTACCCATTGGTTCCATCCAACGAGTTTACGAATTTCTCAACTGGCCATGCTAGGCCACTCACAATACCATGCCTTAGGAAATGATCCATAAGGCCACTCCAAAACCTAATGGTTCCACGAAAATCTCCATCCATACCATTACTGCCCCCATCTACTATGTACACTAAGGCGCACGTTCGTAATATGCCTTTAGGCATAAGTAAATTTCCTCCATTTCATCCATCCACTTTAGGGTGGTAGGATATACGCCTTTTTCCATACGGTTCCCATTTCTTCGCGGAAACTTTTGCCAAACCTTCGACACGAATATCTAGTCTCGGTCCACCCTATTATAATAGGCACCTCCCACGGTTCTACCATTCCCCATCGAGAATGGAGTGTACTCTTCTACATGTAGTCCGTCCATAATGGGCGGAAAAGCAACGATTGGGTCGACGGTCACCAATTTTCTCAATTGGGATCATGACCAGTTCGATGCCGGTAGTTCCATGCAAACGTCTATGAATACCCTTCTTCATTCCACCACTACTCTTCTTCGCACGAGTAGGTGAAATTGTAGATCACAAATCAAAATGCTCTCGCTATAGAGTCTTCTGAGTCATACTCACTCTACTTGGCCTTCCCTGCCATTACCATCATCTCTGACGAGTTCTCTACTCGACACGTCCACTAGCCCAATCGCATTTCCTTAGCGAATGAGAAAATATCAAATCACTAGTTCTTCTGAACCCCGAGCACCAACTCGATTCCTCCCACAACATATTGCAATAACTTGTTGCTTACGAGAAGGACCAAATTTCCTGCCCAGGAAGTAGTGCCTTATCTATTTAAGGTGATCACTACCACGATGACTCTTAATTCAATCACGGGATATCACTTTCCACAAGTTTAAGCTTGTGCGACGCATAAACAGTGAGTCTATGCCCTAGTATCATTACTCCCCAATCCTGGCAGAACTTACTCAATAAACTCACTCTCGAGCTTACAATCATGGCTCAGGAGTGAAGATCCACCCGTCCTTATAAACTCCCTGGAAATGAAGTTACCAACGTAACATTATCTCTAAGAAATGCCTCATATCCTTCGGCCGAACCTACCAAACCTCTCGAGACCCCAGATATCTCGCTCCTAGGGATCGAATCCCTATTTAGAGTTAACCCACGACTTATTCGTGGTCAACTCCCTAACGCTTTCCTAAACTAACACCACCTACCCTCAAGGTCTTACATCCTAAAAATCCTAAGGTCTATCTATATATATCCTACCTAAATCGTAAGCATATAATACTAAATATATCCCTAGTGCCCAAGACCTTACTCAACTTTCGACATTTGCTCGGGTTCATGCGTGGGACGTCTCGCCGAAGCGAAATCCAGACAAGGAACCCTCCCGTTACACTACTACCTCGCATTGTCGGTCCTCGAGATATGTGACGGTCTAAGACACATAATCGGGATCTGTACAACTCTAATAATAAGATTCTACTTCTAGACTTCACCTTAGCATTCTATATATGAAATAAGAGAAAGGAAATATGGCATCTCTCCACTCCCAACGTCGTTAAGGTTCACGCGTGGAGCGTCCCGCAAAAGCGGAATCCAAACAAGGAACCCCTCCTATGCATTACTACTTAACTTTGTTGGTCGTGGAGATAAGTCATAGCATCCACACACAATGCAAGTAAACAATAGAACACCCAAACCAAGTAACGCATATGACACATATACATAAAAATATCATCACTCGCTTCATAATCGAGTGAAGAAAAGACAGAAATTCCATACCATGGAAGTCATACAATTACTCTTCTATAATAGCGTAAATACTACTACAAGCTCAATATACACACCCGAGTCTATCGTAGACACAATGCTACTAAATCTTATCCTAAGGAATATACACTACCCACCTATAAGGTAGAATTCCCCACCACAGTTCGTGCCAAGCACTCCGAGTCAATACTAATGGTTCTCAGACTCCACATTCGAGCCTTACACATACCAACATTATCTCCACCAACTCCCCAACCAGGCACTTTACTCTTGCCCTTGCTCTCCACTCAACGAAGCTTAAAATGAGTGGTTCTACACTCCACATCATAGCCGTTATTCCGACTCTGGCTAACAATAATTGCCCATGCAGTCCCTCTTACTTTCTCAGTAAAAGAGGACACGCTCATGGCCTCCTCTTCCTCAGTTCATTGAAACCTCCCCAGGTGGGTGTCCACCGATGGGGTTTCACGATTCTTACTCCATCAGAAGTGTTAACAACACCTATTTTGGTGCCTAACACTTCATGGTGCATGATCTCGTTTCTCTAACCGTACAACACCATATTCGCCATTGGTCTTTAACCGAACGTCTTGTGAACATTCGAGAATGCACCTTCTCCTCAGTCCAGTTATCCCAGAGAAACTCGCCATTGCAAGTATCCACCGGGCTTCTCTATGGGTCAAACTTCTGGCACCCACGAATATAGTGACCACATTAACATCACCACAACACTTCTTCTATGGGTGAAGGATTTTCCTCCATTCTACTACAAGGCACTTCTCCATTTCAATATAACATCGCGTGAATTCTCAAATTTAGTACCACTTCCTACTTCTAGCGGTACTTGGGAAACTACATCAACCGAAATGTGCAGTCGTAATAGCAAGACAAGAAAGTGCTACAAGAAGGGAGCGACCTCTAAAGCGGTCCCCCTCCCCGACCATAACTTACAGTTCTCCACACACCTTCCCATAATGCCCTTCTTCTATCGACCTATTATTCTCACACGAATACGCAAAAGATTTATAGATTCTACCTCATGGTAGAAGGACAAAATCTCACAAGAGAAATGAACGATCTTAATCCTAAGGCTTTACATCAAATCATGAGCAACGCTGAAAACTTAAGGCGTCCACACAGATTCCTAAGGACTCTAGAACCTGATGCTCTGATACCATCTGTGACAACCCGCTCACCAAAATAAGGGGTGGCCAGCCCAATACTCCAATATAACGGAATCATGGATGGAATCATTCTCAGCATCATAACAAAAATATAGAGTATCCAGGATAACCACCCAAAATTTCAGAAAACGGGTTGCCAAAAAATTTCGATTTGAAAGTAAATAAATGAAAACAAACAACCCAATTCCTGAAAGATAAGGGAAACCCCAAGACATATATAAATAATACAACAAGAATACAAAAAAAAAAAGACCGAATAGGTAACCGGTCGCAAAACTGATACACCAAATATACACAAGAACAATAAGTTACTTATTACATTTCATTAGACATTTACAAAAGCTTGGGCCTCTCACCCGAATAACAGACTTGATCTTAACTAGAATGAAAACGAAAGCGTCGATACCAAATGTATCCCGTAATACCCGCAATGCATCACGGCTCGTCGAAAACATCGGAATAGGAATTCAAATCAGGCATCCTTGCGGCGGAGTACCTGAGCAGAGACAAGAAGAATATGCAACAGGAAAATGTAACCGGTCAGGGCCCGGTTCTATATGATTACCAGATGAATAAAGAGTATGACAGTTATGTAAATAAATCGTGAAGAAAGAGAAATAAGAAGCTACCTATACAATTTAAAACATAAGCTAAGCAGGAATAAAAATAAGAAGCATTAAACTAAAGACTTCACCCAAGGTGCTAATTATTTTATATATCTTCTCCTTAGCAGGAAATATATTTATAAACACAATCTTTTGCTCTTTAAGGCAATTATATTTCAATTTTACCCTTTGTAAAAATCCTTTCCTTATCAGGAAAATAATCATTTTCAAATGCTCTTTGTGGCATTTATATGTGCTCTATGTGGAACTCCATCATGCTCTATATGGCATATCAAATACATCAAGTCCCACTTGATTATGAACTATTATAATTATATACATATAACGAATTCTAAGACCGCCCGTCCGGGTTTCCCCACTGGGCGCGCCCCTAAATGACCATCATCTTCCAGGGCCTATCATTAGACAACCTGGGCACCTATATCGCAAGACGTCGGGAAGCGGCCATGAGCCTGCGTGGTAGCCAAGACCACACCCAGAATCTCCCTACCCCCGAAGAAAATATACAACCATAAGCGCTCCCATGGCCTAGGACTATATCCACCCTGCATTCATTAGCCAGGGGGCTTCACCTATCATGCGGACTTCCCTTAAGATGGTATTTAGAGAGGTGTGTAACATCCATTTTATTTATCATATCAAAATCAAGTAAATCATTATTTACCGTTTTCATGATTAAGTAAATTATCATTTACTACTATCAATACCACTTCCATTATATGTTTCATTTTTATTCGAAACCATTACTGTTTACTTCTAGTACTAGATAGAGCTTATAATCCGGAGCCATACGATAGCTTATATCAACACTACAACCTCAAAGGAGTAAATAAACTCTTCATTATCTCCAAGCATTCTAGGAGGTTATTTTAAAACCCCAAGGTTATCATCTTTCGAAGGAATGAAATGACTTTCAATTTATTCTCCAAACTCCCCTTTATGGCGTTATTATGAACCACCAAGGTTAACATAGTTCAATCAAACTTTTAAAGTCTCCCAACATTCTTTTAGGGTGTTAATATAAACCCTCAAAACTCGTATAGCTTCATTAAGCTCCTAAGGTCTCCCGAACATAACACTACATCTCCTAGTTTTCATAATAATTAACTAGAAGAAAAGAATGCCTTATCATTAATAGGCCTAACCCTGGAAAAATCCCCACATAACCCATTCCTAATGTAGGGTAGACATCTAACTCATCTCACACTCTAGGACTCTAAGTTTACTTCATTCAAGAAGGTTCCTAGTCCCTATATTTAAAGAAAAGGATTAAAATTGAGTTATAAAATTAACTCAAAAACAGCAGGAAAACGAATCGATTCGCCCAGAAAGCGAATCGGTTCGGACAACCAAACCAACCTTCTGCAATTGACCGAATCGATTCGGCCTTAACCCCGAATCGATTCGGGGTATGCAGACCTGCCAATTCCCCTTAGCGAATCGATTCGCCCAAAGGGCCGAATCGATTCGGACCTGCAAAATTTCCAAAAATGGCTACGAAGGGTTATGAACCCTAAATCCTCCAAACCCCAAATCTCTTCCTTTTCATACACAACCAACAACAAAAATCTACCCCAAACTAATCTACATGATTATTAACCATCAAAACCCACAATTCTTCAACATAAATCAAGACTAGGGTTTAAATCCCACAAATTCTACATTTAAACCATAAATGGAAATACACAATTATCATACAATTTATGCATCTTAAATCACATATTAGCAAGTAGAAAACTTGCCTTAGGGTTGATATCTCAGATTTATTTGGAGAAGAAGCAATCCCAAATCCTCCATCTTCAATCTCTCTCTCATTTCTCCATTTCTCTTCCTCTTTCTTTCTCTCCTTTCTCTCTATGTTCAAGACATAAAATGAGGGAATGAAATAAGGGGCAAGACCAAAAATCGTGGCTTAACATAATTCTCCCAACTTAAATGGTTAATACCACATTAAAATGACTCCCAAATACGCGTATAAGCTAAAAGCAGGTAAAAGTGCCCGAAACACAAAAATACAATATGGCACTTATTTTGACTGTCTCGCACCTTCCGAGACTAACTACACCCTGTAAACTGGCATCCGGAAATTTTATAAATTATTTCGAGTTCCAAAATCATTTAAACTAAAAGGCCATTTAAAATATATGACACTACAGACATGCAACTTGATGTTATTTACTTTCACATACAGTAAATATGCATCAACCTAGTAAATATTAACTTTCAATTCATTAAATTAATATTTACTCCAGTCCCCACATTTTATATAATTACCTTATGCGGTAAAATTAGTATAAAATGAGCCTCCCAGAATCGAGGGTTGTTACACGGGCTTAGTGAGGTTCTGGAGTATATTTGATGATGATGATCGTAGTCGAGGTCACCCCTATTATGGCACGATAGGACAGGACTGTAAAGATGGCTAGGGCGCAGCCTACGATTTCCAAGTGCTACTATAGTCAAAAGTCAGGCAGAATCAGACTCACCCAAGGTGGTAGGAATGGGAAAGAGTCGAACAAAGCATTTAGGAGAACTGTTGCTGGAAATTCTAGAAATGCAAAAATTGTGTGTGTTAACCAACGAATAAAATATATCCAAAGGCTTGGGCATATGATGGAGTGTGGGTAACTGAAAGTGAAAATTCGGGGTAAAATTTTTCTTGACTCGTCGGAATGAGGTTATAATGGTGGGCACCACTTTTAGAAGTGGAATGTTATGTCTATAGAAGTATCTTAGGTACAGTTTGACCGCGGGTTCCTTCATCAGATGTTCAGGATAAGATGTGAACGTGTTTTGAACTCATCACTGGAAGGCCGGACATAAGTCCATGTGTGAAAATGAATTTAATTATTTAGCGAGTCCCGTGCCGGAAGAAGTAGATACAAATGGAGAAGAGGATCTCAAGAGGGAAATCGACTCGTAAGAAAAGTTGAGAACACTTAAAGAGAATTCTACTGGACAGTTGATCCATATGGTGGAAAGGTCGCACATTGTTCATAGAGATGTTAACGTCTTTGTGTGGGAAGCTAAAATAACCAAAGAATTTAGTCAGAGAATAAGACTGGGCGAAACGGTGTTAGTAAAACACCATAAGGGGGAGACCCATCATGGGACCCATTTAAATGATTAGGATAGTTGATTTCTTACCAAGCTATGGTGAATTTAGTAAGGGCTATTGAAGCAGTAACATATTCCCTTAGGCCAACAAAGCTAAGGGAATAACGGGGGTAGCCATTAAGAATCGGTCCTACCAAAGTCCGAGAGAAGAACAACCCTAAAATTGTCAGTATGACTAGTGGTAAGTGGATTATGCATAGAAGTATTTTGTGGAGAGTGAAACAATATGCATTATTTTTTCCCGAAGCGAGTAAAGGGGACAAGAACATAGTGCCTAGTAAAGAGAAATGATTAGAGTATTTTTTATTTTGGTTCCGATAGGTGTGTTATGTCTGGAGGCCATTTGAGAAGCCAAGGCGATTGGCAAGGTAGAAGTATGAGTCGTATCCTCGGAGGATGAGGCGTGTTTTATGTGACATGAGCGAGTCACTACATTTTGTTTATTTCTAGATTCGCAAGTGAGACGATTTTAATGCATATATCTATAACGTCATTATTATGTGAATATTTTCCCTAGTGTAGTGGGATTATCTTTAGTGTTATCCCCGGAGGATGAATGGGTGTATTAATTGTGTTATATACTTTATTGAGATTACTCGTCTTAGTGATGCGTTATATGGGTATGATATTATCCGAATTATGATTTTATAAGTAATGGTTAATATGATAGTGGGCAGTGATTGCAAGGCTATCGGGGTTACTGCCCTAGTGCAGCATGTTTTGTTTGGGTGAGACCTCACATGTGAGAGGGTCGGGTTCGCACTCATATTATATATTATAGAGGCTTCGGTGGGTATAGTGGTGTCGATATATTTAATCCAGACGTGTGTAGGGACTTTGTTGTTATGATTCAGTGTGCATTGGGTTTACCGTTGAGTGGAAAGATTTCACTCATTATTATGTTTAGCGCTCAGGACTTAGTGATAGGAGGAGCGCATTGTTATATATATCCTTTAGAAATGTGTAAGTTAAGACTTATATTCATATATTTGGCAATTGTGTTTCGAGAGTCCCGATTTTATGAGTACGGGGTTTATGGGATGTGATTACCACCAATACTGAGCGATAATGCAATTGGTGAAAAGTTCTTTGTTTTAGTACAATTACAGGAGGAGGTGTAGATTTTCTGTCAAGAGACGGAATAGAGGGGTACAAGTTATGGATGGAGGACCAAACGGAGTTCGATAACTCACAATGCTAGGTAGCAGTGTATCGGGGTTCCTTATTTGGATTTCGCTTTGCGAGACATCCCACACATGAAACTTAGCGTAAGGTTGGAAGTAGAGAGATGTTTGGTCATTAGTCCATGAGTCTGGTACCTCGGTCATCATAGGAGCCGTTAATTATGACTGTAAGTTAGAGTTAAGTGATGATTTAAGGCCAGTGGGGTCGGTTGTGTGGTAAGGAAACATTGAAAGTTTTGTTTTATCACCACGAGTTGAAAGGTGGAATGATGATAAGGAGGACTTAAAAACTTCAATTTCAAGGGTGATTGAGAGCACCCAAGGGTTGTAACCACATTGTGAGCATAAGGGAAATAAATAATTGGTGTTATGTTTGAAGCGTATGTGATGCTTACACTAGTATGCATGATTTATAGTGTGTATGGGAATCCTGGTTAGTTGTTGCTTGAATCGTCCGAGTTGAAGGGACATGGGAATAGACGCGTGGAATATATATTTGTGATAGTAACATAATGAAGTGGAACTGGTAGAGTGGATTAAGCGTGGTGTGAAGGACGATAATCCATATATACGTGTGCGATTATAGTAGCACACACGAATTTAGTTGGAAGGCTATAGGAAGCCATTTAGGGGTATTCCTTGAGAAGGGTAAAAATTTAACTATTATGGAGAACACTCGGAGAGGAGTTGTAACTAGTCAAATGTTGAAAGAGACTTCAAACAAAAGGAATGATGATGTTAGTAAGGTATAAAAGGCCCAACAATGCACATCGTGGAGAAAAGTGCATAGGCAAGAACTTTCGGTATACGCTAAGGAAAGAAGGGGAGTATTAAGTGTCACTTAATGTGAGACATTACAAGTAGAAGTCGATGTTAAGCGGGACATAGCGATTAGTCTCCATGAGTACCACTCATAGATAGAAACCTATTGGAACAAGAGGATTAACTAGAGAATTTTTTAGCAAGCCTACGATTCCTAAAATGGAAGAGAGCAATTTGGTGAATTTCTTGGATGGGGTGCCAACCTCAAGATAATGTCATGAGTTCCTTCGAATGTGTGGAACAAGTTTACCTAGAAGAAAGTAATTATTATTCTTTTGGGTGGTATACATTATTAGACAGTATGCCCCAATCTTTCTTTGAAAATAAGAATCGCACCGGTAAGGGGTCCTTCCCGGTATTGTTCTGAATTAGAATGAGATCATTGAACACCACCTTCAAAACATGATTTTAGGAAGCAGTGGGGATGGAATTTCGTTTTGAGCAGGTTGCATCACCTATAGCCCGAGGAGTAGGCGAAAGGTGATAAACGACTAGTGGAGCGGTACGAGTGTAATTTTTGACTCATTGTGGTCATTTCATATCGACAACAATTATAGTTAGTAAGTGAAGCTTATAACGATGATAGGGAAGAGATATTACCTAATGGTAACGTAGTGTGTAAACGCTCGTACCTGTTTATTGTGGACAAACTTCTTATTGAAATTTTGTGTGGAAAAACCTTAACTATTCGCCCTCTAGTTATTTAGAGGTGAGTGGATAATAAGAATTTTTTATCGATCGAGTTAGATCCAATGACTAAAATGGAATAACCACATACTGTCTGAGGTAAGCTTTTATCTATCGTAAGAGTTATGTTGCCAAAAATCGAGATTCAAATAACTAACAATAGTGGTCAGATGTTCGTATGGTTTCTCTCAGAATGGGAGTTTTGTGTTTAGAAAAATATGAATAGTTAACACATCGTGAGGTGCGGCCTCTTAATGATATTGAAATAATGGGAGTTAATGACGTATATGCTCGTCTTATGCGAACGTTGACGGATAGGAGCACAGTGTGAAGTGTCGTTAATGAGAGTGTTACATAAGCTTACTGTGAGGAGGGGGATATAGTAATTGAACGCCTTACCCTAAAGTTAGTTTTGAATACTGAAAAAATATCCATGTCTATTTTTACTATGTATACCTTATTTTCTGAATTTCGGGACGAAATTCCGTTATTAGGGGGGATGTATGTAATACCCCGTATTTTTATGGCTTTTAAAATTGGGGATTTATTAAATTTAATTGAGTTATTAATTTAATATTAATTCGGAATTTTATTTTAAATATTTACTAGCATGACGAGAGTTAGTAATTATTGGAAATTTGTTAAATATTATTAGATGAGTAAAGTAAAATATGAGATTGATTTTATTAATATTGTCACGAGTGAATAATATGACAATTATGGAAATTAAGTCGGGACACGCCTGTGTCGTATCGGGACTATATTAGTATTGTAAAAGTGAATAAATTATAAGTTTCCCAATGTGTCCAAAAGGGTCGAGATAGTCAGAAAAGTGTATCCGAGGGTTTAGTTTGGGTCTCGGAGCGTTTTTAGGCCAAATTGGCATCCCGGGAGGGTATTATAGTCATTTTGTATTTTTTGGGTAATTAAACCCACTAATTTTCCTAAGTTATATCATCTATTAGAGGTTAGCTTTAGGGTTAACAATCACAGAAACATAAGAACGACCATTAGAGAAGAAGGTAGGAAGCTTTCCAAGAAATCCAAGGCCAATAACCTATTCAATTGCACCACCACCACCACCAAAACATAGATCGTAAGATGAGGAACGCAACCATATCCTCATCATCATCAAATCAGACATGGGAATCCCAGGCAAGTATCTTTTTCTTTTCTTTTAGTTAATGTTACACCCATGTTAGAATAGGAATGTTAAACACTTGTCTCTTGGAAGAATTTAATGATTTAGAGAATTAAATCACATGTTTTAAAGGAAATAGATATATTCTGGAAATCTCAATCACATGTAGAGGATTACCCACGAAATTGTATGGGTTTAGAGGAAATAAATCTAGAAAAGAATTAGAAGAATTGTAGTTTCATGAAAAATTAGGTTTCTTGATAATTATGATGTTTTACCCCAATAATTCAATACCCTTGATGATTTTGTACATGTTTCACGTAGGAAATTGTGTATATAGGTATATATGACCATTAGTAATGTTGTTTGGGAGTTTGGGGATCGTTAATGGAGTTTTGGTTGAGGTTGTAGAAGAAAACCCGTAGTTAACAATGGCACGATTCGGAATAACTACTTGATCGATCGATTGACCCAAGAGTATCGATCGATCGACTGATCGATTGATACCCCTTTCCTTGATCAATCGACCCGTCCTGAAAAACTGCATATTTTTCTCCCTTTTGTTTAATCCGTGTAAAATACTTACGAACCCTTGAATATCATTTACATAGTATAATGGGTCATGAAGATGATCAATAGGGTGTAAGTCGACTCCGTTGAGTGAAATTTAATTTGGGATGAAATTTTGGGTTAACGGGGGGGTTTAGTCAAAAGTTGGAAATATTGCGTACGTTCACTAAAGGATTTAGAGACTCGTGAAAGACTTAGACCAGAAGGTTAGAGAGGGTGTACCTACTGAAGTTATATTTTAGTAATGAGGAATACTTCGAGAGATGATAAGTAAGTATGAAATAAATTATATGTGAGAATAAAAGAGATGAATCCATTATGCGAGATAATTGAGTAAAATTGTGCTAAGAACGGTACTCAGTAAAATTCGGGAACTTTAAAATGGTAATGAGGTATATTAAGTAACGTAAGTAATCATGAAGAGATTGATAACCATTCTAAATATCATAGCCTTGTGTCTTCTCAAAATAAAATCGTTGGGAGATAAGTTAGATAGACTTATGAGGTATGTAGTCGTACGGTAGGTATGCACACTTGATGAGAGGTGAGAATTCTCAAGAGAGTTTTGCATACTAACATGGTGGTTATAATAGCCGGTAAGCATTTTAAATACTTGCTAAACAATTTTAAAAAACTGTTTTACACTCAGGCTCTGACCCATTTTATCTTTTTCTCTCTCTCTCTCTTGTATATATATATATATGTATATATTACAAGTGCTCGGCCACAGGGGCGTCAGGTGTAGAATCATTTGACTGGACGTGCTGGAGCTTGTGTGGGAGTTGTAGGTTATTGCAGTAGACGCTTCCTCCTTTGGTTCCTCAGACTTCTGTTTAGTTCTTTTAGTTAGGGTATGTGTCGCCCATTTCCCGACTCTTATTTAGACTTGATAGGGATTGCATATTCTTCTATCATTTTCAGTATTTGATTTTCATTGAGATTATTTTATATATTACATTATCAATGGTTGTGGTTATTTATTTGGATTTGAGTAATGTAGTTGGCATGGTTTCGTTGGATGATTGGTATCTTTATCATTTGCATTATTCAAATTTGATTATGTTTAAAAAGGTTTTACTACGAAATTAAATAAATGAAGACTTTAAATTGTTTTGACACTTAGATTAATTATTTAGGGCGTTTAAATTGGAACTATTTATTTTGCGACAGTGATGCTAAGAATGAACCAACCGTTCACCTTGATTTTAATTTAATAAAGGACTGATCGCCCAGTATTTAATTAGGTCGGGTGTCAAAATTATGGTCGGATTTGGGGCCTATTCGATGTCTCCATGGGGTCTTTAAATAGGGTGGAGACGAGGCCGGGGGTGGGCTTGATCGAGTGGAAAAACCGAGCGTCCGTGTAAATACACTAGTCCGTTTCAAAATCCGAGAAGAAAAGCCTCAAAATTATAATTTTATATTTCTGGCAGAATGTACCTTTATCGAAAAAAATAATAATTGGAAAATGGTAATTTGGCCTATGGTGGGATTTAATTAATTTATGTACGTTAACAAGGAGCGAGGGACTTGGGTTAATGTTGAAAAATTATTTGGATTTGAGGATTAAATTTTTGTGAGAGATATGTACATAATTATATTACGATTTAGAGGAGAATAATCGTTATATCAAGTAAGGGTAATATTGATGATATATTTACGGGTACTTGGGTCGGATAAAATATTAGTGAGTGATAAATACATAAAAAAATATATGATGATAATCATGATTACAAGTGTGGATAGTCTTCAATAAATACAACGGGTACTTGTGATATGATGAATTCCTAATATGATATAGGTAAGGTAAGTACCTAATTTTATATAGATAGATGATAATGCCTATTTGATTGATTGATGATTTATGTGTATGACATATCTAGCTTACTTGCTATTGACAGGAGGTTTGCGCGTGAGGTTAGTCATATCTTAATGAATCCATGGGATTTTTGACTTGTCTCACGAGAACATAGGACTTAGGTCAATTACCATTAGTGAGAACAATGGTATAGAATGGTCATTTGGGTGCGTAGGTATGTGCGTAGCCCAAAGTCTTAGGACTATGTTCGCCTCCATTATTTGTGATTTGATATTTGTGGTTTGAGGAATCTTTACCGAACCTATAGTCCCCTATACGGCGACAAGCGATATTGGGACATAATAGCAGAGTAATGCATGAACCGCAGTTGTATCTCGGGGTGTCGTATTGTATTATATATATGTATATACTGGTTAGATCTATCTTCTGTGTGAATTAAGTAAAACTGTAGTATAATAGTATGTAATTAATTAAGTATGATAATGCTTAATTAGGTTGAATAAATAAAAAGGCTTATCCATGTTGAATCTTATTGGATATATGTAAATTATGCGGGATAGATATGGTCTATGCTTAGTTGATACAGTTATGAACTAGTTAGAATGGAGAATAGTAACTAGTATGATTTAGAGGTACGTTAGCTGTGCACTCTAGATGAGAGGTGAGAATCTCAAGAGAGAGTCTGATAATCTAACATGTATATTATAAGTGATAAATATTACAATTATTCACTTGCTGTTTTCAAAACTATTTTTACCATCGGGCTATGACTCGTTTCCTTGCATATTCTCTTTTCTCTCTTGTATCTTCTATTTTAGGTGTCCTGTCGCAGGGACACCAGCCATAGAGGATTGTGATGGTTGACGAGCTATGGAGCTATGGAGTATTGTTTTTACGCCTACATTTATTTGATTCATACTCTGTAGTGATCTTTCATTTAGGGCATGTCGCCCTAAAGGATTTCAGCTGTTTCTTTTCTACTTGAGTCAGGATTTTATACTCGTGTCGTGTTACATTTACTATTGTTGGGATTTATGTATTGAGATATTTTCTGGAAACTTTATTTCAGTTGCATTTAAATTCTACTATGATATCTATTCAGTTTATTGTTATTATGGAATGGAATGTGTAGAATTGTTCGAAATGGTAAAATGAAATTTGTATTGGAAAGTTTTTAACACCAGCTTAATTGAGTATTAGGTGATAGGAAAATATTTTCGACAGTGATGCTAATAAGGAACCAACTATATATTCTGATTTAATTGGGTATGGGACTTATCACCCGGTATTTAATTAGGCGGGGTGTTACAGAAACTTTGAATGAAAAAATAGGAACCAAATGGCAATCTCATTGGGAAACTCGTTCAAAATCTCGTTCAAACGGCAATCTCGTTCGAACGACATTTCGAACGAAAAAACCAAAAATCCCATTTTTCAATATTAAGCCCAAAAACTTTTAAACAAAGTTCAAAAATATTTTCTGAAAAAAAGGTCATTTTAAATAAAATTACACCTATAAGATATTCCAAGTCTCTTATATATATTAAATGCATTCATACCTTATGGAGACATTGGAATCCAATTGTTGTTGACGTGAAACGAGGCACTAGAAACCCGACAATGATGAAGCTTTTCAAAATGGGCCGCTACGTCTTCAACAAACACATCATAGGATTGGATGGATACAAATGATACTCTATCTTATGACTCAAATTTTTTTCCCCAGAATTGAGCCAACACTACATAAAACTCAATTGGAAATTTGTGTCCTTACATCATATGTAATCAAAAGTAAGAATAAAGCGGTGTCAAAATAGCGCACTCTTAAACACCCTGGTTACCTAGGGAAAACGAGGTTAAAAGACCTATGACGGTTGTGATCACTACACAACACGATTCAATCGTTATTTAATTCATAGCACCAAGTTTCTATTCGTGCAAACCACATCGGGTTGGGTTCTTAATATTGATGAAATTGGAAAGTTAAGATGATTAATTAGAATATGAAATTATATTAGGTTGAGCCCTTCATATATGTAGATTAGAATTTACGAATTGATGATTAATTGTGATGAACGTATCTGGATTTATTATGTTCTTGAATAAAAATTTAAAGAACTAGGGTTTAATTAATTAATTTGGGGATTTCGGAATTTATCAAGATTTATGCATAATTTAATTATCCTAGGTTGTTAGAAATCATATATACATGAAAGGATATCGATTAGAATTGATAAATTGGTGTTTGGGAATGATCTGTAGAGGTTTTAGAACTCAAAAATGGTGAAAAACTCAAGTCCTAGATGTTAGAAATGAAATAGGCCCTAGTCGCTAGAAGGAGTCGCACGAAGCTGTCGTTCAAGTGAGATGGAATGTCATGCAAAATTGTTGTTCGAGCAACATGTCATTCTCATTCAAACGAGGTATAGTCCTCATACGAGCGACATGTCAGAATTATTAAAAATCTCTTTTGTGTTCAAAATTTGTGCGACGTAGTTAATTCGAGTGAGATAAAATAATGTACGATGAAATTCAGTATAGGGATGAATTATTGGAATTTATTTGGGTATAATACTTTAAGGTATTTGGAGAGGTGAGTTATCCTTGGAAATTATGAGAGAGAGAGAATATCCGTAATTTAATAAATATATTGAAAGTAGTAATGAGAAGTATACTACGCATGGAATACATATTCGGGTCATGTAAATACGTACTGATTTTAGTGGGATGTGTTAATACCTATATATGATTTATTATGTGTATTACATACCTACGCTACTTTCTATTACGGGAGGTTGTGAAAGAGGACAGTCTCATCCTGATGATCCCACTCGGGGGATTTTTTATTGGTACCTCAGAATATAGAACTTAGGTTGGATACCATTCGTGAGAATAATGGATTGAACTGTCATTTAGGTGTGTAGGTATGTGCGAAGCCCAAAGGCTTAGAACTATGTTCGCCTCTAATATGTGTGATTTTTATTCATGGTTCGTGAGAGATACCAAACAAATTGTCCTTATTTTGTACGAGATGTACCAGGGTTTGATAGCAGAGTATGCAAGCACCGTAGCTGAGTCTAGCAGTGTCGTATTAGTATATATATAGTGTAGTGATGGATATATATATATATATATATATATATGCTTTTGCTATTATCTACTGTGTGAAATTAGTATATGAGAAACATTATGAAATATAAATTAACTTAAGTACCTGAATACGAAATTGTACTTGTGAAAACTCTTAATCGGGATATTAAGGGCATAAACATTTATTAATATTATATGAGAAATACGGGATATTATTACGAGTGATAGTTAGGAGGTTTATGCCAACAATCTAGCTAGGTGTGATAATGATAACTATAATGGTTTATAGGTACATTAGACGTGCACAATAGTTGAGAGGGGAGAATCTCAAGTGAGTTATCGGTAAGATAACTTGCATATAATAGTTTCTTTACTGTAATTTTAATATACTTGCTAAAATGTTTTAAAATCTTTTACGCTCAGGCTCTAATCCGTCTCTTGAAAAATCTCTTGTCTCTTGTGAAATTATTTTAGGTATCTAGCCAAAGGGACACCAAGCTTAGACTGTCGAACTATTTGATGTGTTGCAGCTAGTGTGGGAGTTGCAGGTAATCGTGATTAGATGCCTCCACTTTCATTTAATTTAGTTCCTGTTTGGTCATTCCATTTAGGGCATGTGTCACCCATCCTCAGTTCTTATTTACATCAGAGATATTGTACTCATTTTACTTCAGTATTCATGTTTTAGTTGGATTCAGTTTATATTGGTTTATTGGATTTGAGTTTATTTAACTGGAACATTTATTCCAAGTTTATTTGATTCAATTAGTTGATTTCTCATTTATTATTATTCTTATTCATGGGATTGGTGATGTGTTAATGGTTTAAGTGTTGAGTATTAATTAATGGATTAAATTTTTTTTAACACTAGCTTAATTAATTATTATGTGATTAATAAGGTAAATTTTTTACGATAGTGATGCTAAGAATGAACCAACCGAATATTTTGTTTTAAATTTTATAAAGGATTGATTACTCGGTATTTAATAGGGCGGGTGTCACAGGTGGTATCAGAGCATCAGGTTCTAGAGTCCTTTTGGATCTGTGCAGCTTATTACGTTTCAGCGTAGCATTCTTTGATGTAGAGCCCTATCATAAGATTATTGTATTCCTCTACATTTGCGACTTACGTTCTCCTGTAATTAAGTGTAGTTGATGTGATTCATATACGAGTTCAAATGGGATCCATACACCGAAATTTAATAGGACAACCAACGAGGGATGTAAGAAGTAGTGCAGGAGGAGAAGCTCAGCAGAAGACATATAGTATTCTGGGAAAGGTGATCGCGACAAAAGTCACCATGAGCGTTATTCAAGCAGGTGATAGTGGGAAAATCACTCGAAAGCAGTAACTTCCTTAAATACCGTCATAGTTATTGTTAGTACTATTTCAGACTTGCCCAACTTTGCCGGAAAAAGGGTGAGGGAGTCAGAAGAAATATTTTGAAGAGCCATATATAAAGATGCAGGGAAGAGAAAGAGTAGTGGGATAATGGCAGAAGAGAATCCAAAGGCAACTGTGTAGGGTGAAGTGCAACAACACCTGTAATTTAATTTTGGGCAAAATTTTAGTCATAGGAGTGGTATTAAGTGAAGAGAGTTAGTCACCACATATAAAGAAGTCTTTGTTAAATTCAACAACAAATTTGGGGTAAGGTTTAATCGTTAGGTCTTCCATCTGCTGTTCTGACAGAGATGCGAATAGAATTTCGAAACTTACCATAGGTGGGTAAGATAAAGAGAAAGGTTGATTTGCTTAACGAACTGTGTACTTGGAGAAGGGGTGTAGAACTAAAAAGGGTTTATAGTTGATAAAGGACCCGTGATTATATACCAAAGTACGGATGAGAAATTCAGCTAGGATGACTAATGTCGATGTCATCAGGGTTGTACGTTTCCATGTTTATATTTGCACTTCCAGAAAAAGTGATCCAGGAGGGTTAGAGAATCTAGCCAAAGAGAAAGACTAGACTTAACAGTGTTAGTGAACCACCACATGAGAGTATACCCACTAGGGAAACCATTTAAATGGTTTTGATTGATTGAATTCCTACCAAATGATGATGAAGTCAATCAGGGCCATAAAGGGAAATAATAAGTTCCAGAGGGCCAACATAGATAGAACGACAACGGGAGTAACAATTGATCCCAAGACTAACAAATCCAAGAGGAGGACACCCCGACATGGTCAATAAGGCCAAAAATAGAGGTATAGGGCATGAATGTGTCCTATGTATAGAGAATAGGGTCACCTGTGTTGAACTTGTTCACAGTAAGATAGTGAGACCAGTAAAACTGGGAATTGTGTCGGTGAAGCACAACAGCAGGAGGAGGGGGATTTTTGGTAAGGGAAATAGGTCTAAGAGAGTAAGGTTAGGCGTTACTAACCCAAGAGTGGTGGGTTGAAGTAGGACTAATAAGGTCCACACCATATCCGTTCCTCAGGGCCGTTGGGACTAAATAGAAGGCGGAGGAGTCCAACAGGGCTAGGGACATGGGCATTTCTTTGACGGTTGTTAAATCGAGAAGATATTTTTGGGTTGATGCTTGACTTGAGAAAGTGTAGGACATAATAAAATAAGGGATTCTCCAAAGGAAGGCATGGAGAAACTACGAGATGAGATTCCCGATGTACAACCATTTTAATAGATCGAGGGTCAATTCCGGTACGGGAGTACATTTAGGGAACCGACAATCAGGAGAGACAGATGCCAAAGAGAGGTAATATCTTTGGTTCACCCTTGCAAATATGGGATTAGCTCGGGTGACATGTCTACATCACAAGGTATGATTGTTAACACAAAAATTCGAGAGTGAGTTGGGTTTAGTGGATACATTGGTAAAATAGGCCTTGTTGTTACAAATATGGATACCGTTGGGTAACGGGGATCATTTTTTGTCACCCATAAGGGAGCATGTGTGGGCACTAAAAGAATTTGATATTTTAATTTTTCCTACTTTTAAGAGTTATAAAAGTAGGACTTTTTATAACCATGTTTAGTGACTGGATACCGAGAGTTTGATCGATAGTAGGCTGTGTGATAAGACTATCGTGCTTATTATTCCGGGGTGAAATTTATTATTTTGTGAGGCATAGCCTGAAAGAGGGTTGAGACTACTTTCATATATTGTATGTTATGTGATGATCAAATATAAAGAGATATGTCTTTAATATTATATATGGATACGAAAATATTATATACTTCAGTGAGTATGTTGTCTAGTTGTATTTGATCCCGGTGCGTAGGGACTTTTCACTAATGAGATTCAGTGTGCTTTATGTTCTTTGCCGACAAGAGATACATTGATCATTATCTTTATAGCGTTAAGAACTTGTGATAGTAAGAGCGTCGTGTTGTTTGTCGTCTTTAGTGCATGAGAATGTAATAGTAGACTTTTATGTCAGCAGATGGGGATTCGGGGGTACATATTATGGACTGAGGACCTAACAGATCTCGATGACTAGCAATGTTAGATAGTAGTGTATTGGGGGGGTTCTTGTTTGGATTTATCTTTGCCGACATCCCATGCATGAAACTTAGCGAACGTTGGAAGTCATAAGAGGTTTGGTCTTCAATACATGGGTTTTTCACCTTGGTTATTTTACATATACGTGAATATAACTGAGAGTTGATAGTTCTATTTTGATTTAAGGCCGGTAGAACCGTAAAATCCTGATGTGAAAATTAGTGTAGAACGTTTTCAGCGTGAATATATTTGGTGGGGTAACCTAGAAATTAACGGAGTTACAACTAAGTTTGTGGTTTAGTATAACCTTACATTATAGACATGACAAGTATATTACATTAAATGCAAGTATATTATGCTCAGTTGATTAGTGCTAAAGTGCACGGGACATAGGGTGTATGGGTTCCCTAGTAAGTTGAATCTTTCAGTATCATTCTCGAGGAGAAAATGTGAAAATATGTTAAATGAAAGTATATGCACATGTAATATATAGATGGGACTAAAATAAGACAGAGAATATATTTGTGTTGAGAGCAAGGTATGTCACCAGAAACCAGAGAGTAAACAAAAAATGGGGTGATTAAAGTGTTGTGAAGTACAAAGAATGTACATTTTTATTTTTGGGGATTATCAGAAACTACTTCGTTAAGAGGAGTAATATGACGAGAATTGCGTCATAACCAATCGATGGTTTAGAAGTCTTACTTGGGTAGACGAGAAATTATTAGGATGTTATTTTTGTAAAATTCAGAAAGGTGGTGAGAGTATACCATCGTACACAAAGTTTGGAATCTGACATAAGTGGTCAGTGTTAGTTAGTAATGTCTCCCATGAAGAAAGTATCGAGATTTAGCATAAAGAGAAATGGGCACCTAGGCAATATGGAATTTTTCAACATAAATGATAGAGCGAGTAAATTGTAGGCTCGTACTTTTGAAGTATTATTAGTGGGTTCACAATAATAAAATGTGCCATTATATAGGCGATACTTAAAGAAATATATCATGATATAAGAGTGCAGATGACTGGTAGCTAACCTAGAGTAGTAAGGAATGGACCTTCAGCCAAAAAGGGTGACACTGACATAGGTATAGTAGAATTACCAAAACATTATTACGAGTTAACTTTGAATTTGTTAAGATGTGTTGAGTTTTATAATTCAACGTTTTAGTGCTAGGACATATCCGAACTCTTAGGACGAATCAAATGTTGGAAGATACACTACGAGTGTGTATACTTGAGTTGAGCAGAGGTTGGGAACAATATATTTCACTAGTGGAGTTTGCTTATAATAACTTCTATCAGTTTATAATTGGCATGACACCATTTAAGGCATTTTACGGCAAGCCTTGTCATTCTCCTACTTGTTAGCTAGAGGAGGGGGAGAATAAGTTACTCGGGCTAGAGTTGATTTAGGACACTACAGCCAGGATAGAGATGATTCAGGGTTGTATACTGGTAGCCCAGGATAAACAAAAAAGCTACACCGATGCCAAACAGTTATTTTGAGAGTTGATGTAGGGGACCAGGAATTTCTACGAATATCTCCTATGAAGGGGATAATGAGATTTGGGAAGGAAAGAAAGTTGGCACCGAGGTATGTGGGGCCATTTCCTATTATAAAAAAGATAAGGCTAATTGCATATAGATACTTGGTTTTTTTAAGGACTTGCTTCGTATTCATGATGTGTACCATATTTCTTCGTTGAGACGGTATCTCCGGGATGAGTTGGCTCACACTCACATCCCGTTGGAGGAGATTGACTTATAGCCTGATAGTTCATATAAGGAGAGACCGGTGTCTATCATAGATCATAGAGAGAGGAGATTAAGGTCGGAGGTAGTTAACTTGTGCGTGTCCGTGGGAGCACCATAATATCGAGGAGCCTACTTGGGAGCGCAAGGTTGAAATCCACGAAAAATATCCAGAGTTATTTTTACAAGGTGTACCTTTATTTTCCAAATTTTGGGATGAAATTTCGTTATAAGGGGGGAAGTATGTGACATCCCATATTTTTAATGATTTTTAATATATGATTAAATAAATTAAATATGGGAAAATAATTGATAATTAATCTTGATTTAAATATATATTAACTAGCGAGATAAGGGTTTGTATTTATTGATGAGCATTATATTGAATATTACTGAGCGGATAAATTAATATATGATTTTGAATATGACTGTGAGTTTATGAAATTGTTGCAAGTGAGAAATACGACAATTAAGATAGTTAACTCAGGACGCGTGTGTGAGTCGTGTTAGGACTAATTTAAGGGAATAAAAAGTAAATTGTTTATAAGTAATCCAAATGGTCATTTCAAGTGCGCGAATGAGTGTGTAAGGGTCGAGATAGTCAGATAAGTCTACCCATGGGTTTAGTTTGGGTTCCGGAGCAGTTTTAGACCAAACCAGCACCCCGGGAGGGCATTTTGGTAATTTTTATTTTTACGCATTAATTACCTACGAAAATTGAAGGGATAAAATATCATGTACGTGGGTTATGTTAGGGTTATCAGTTGTTATACACATAGAGGCCAAAGGAGGAAGGGTAATGAGAGGTTTCTTAGGCTAGAACCATCACTAGCGCACAATTTAAACCACTAAGACCACGACCGCATAGATCGGAGAGCGAGGATCACAACTATACAAACTACATCAACGAAAAAGATTTTCTTTCTTGAGGCGAGTGTTTAATCCTTGCAAAACTTTAGCAATAATCATGTTCATGTTAGTATAGGTGTATAATACCCATGTATTGTTCTTAATCTTGATGAAATTGGAGAGTTCAGATGATTAATTAGAATTTGAAGTTGAATTAGGTTGATCCCTTCATGTATGTAGATTAGAAGTCACGAATTGATAATTAATTGTGATGAACGAATCTGGATATTAGATTCTTGAATAAAAATATGAAGAACTAGGGTTTAATTAATTAATTTGGGGATTTTAAAATTTATCAAGATTTATGCATGATTTAATGATCCTGAGTTGTTAGAAATCATATATACATGTTAGGATATTGATTAGAATTGATTAATTGGTGTTTGGGAATGATCTATAGAGGTTTTATAACTCAAAAATGGTGAAAAACGCAAGTCCTAGAGGTTATAGACGAAACAGGCCCAGGTCGCTTGAAGCAAGCACCCGAAGATGTCATTTGAGTAAGATGGCATGTCACGCGAAGCTTTCGTTTGAGCGACATGTCACTCTCGTTCAAACGAGATACAGTCCTCGTTCGAGCAACGTGTCAGAATTATGTAAATTTTCTTTTGTGTTCAAAATTTATGCGACGCAGTTAATTTGATTGAGATAAAATAATGTATGATGAATTTAAGTATAGTGCAGAATTATTGGAATTTATTTGGGTATAATACTTTAAGGTATTTGGAGCGGTGAGTTATCCTTGGAAATTATGAGAGAGAGAATATCCATAATTTAATAAATATATTGTAAGTAGTAATGTGAAGAATACTACGCATGGGATATATATTTGAGTTGTGTAAATACCTGTTGATTTTAGTGGGATGTGTGAATACCTATATATAATTTATTATGTTTATGACATACCTACACTACTTGCTATCACGGGAGATTGTGAAAGGGGACAATCTCATCCTGATGATCCCATTGGGAATTTTTTATTAGTACCTCTGAACATAGAACTTAGGTTTGATACCATTCTGAGAACAATGGATTGCACGGTCATTTGGGTGCGTAGGTATGTGCGTAGCCCTAAGGATTATAACTTTGTTTCCCTTCAATATGTGTAATTTGTATTTATGGTTCGTGAGAGATACCAAATCGAATATCCTTATTTGGTACAAGATTTACAAGGACTTGATAGCAGAATATGCATGCACCACAGTTGAGTCTAGGGGTGCCGTATTAGTATATAAATATAGTGTAGTGGTGGATATATATATATATAGAGAGAGAGTTAGGTTCTCCAGCATACCTCATTAAACATACCCATGAACATACCTATTTTTTAAAATAGTAAAAAAAATAATTTTGAGTTAATATTTTTTATATGGGTTCATGATATTTCAATGTACCCGTGTAAAAATATTCAGACCAAAATAATGTGTTTTGATATTTTTAAAAAATAGGTAAAAAAAACTGACAGTTTTTTTACCTATTTTTTAAAAATACCAAAAAATATTATTTTCAAATAATTATTTTTATAGGGGCACATTGAAATATCATGAACCCATATAAAAAATATCATCTCAAAATTATTTTTTTTACTATTTTAAAAAAAAGGTATGTTGCTAGGAGGTATGTTGGAGAGTCTCTCTCTCTCTCTCTCTCTCTCTCTATATATATATATATATAGTTGGGTTGTTGGGAAGCCTCCAAAAGCTCAATCCTTTTTTCTCAAATTTTTTTGTTTTTAAAATTATATAATAACACGTGTCCCACAAGGGACTCTTATTCGTAACCAACAGAATTTGAAAAATGGCATGCATGATTTTCATTTTTAAATTTACAACATCCAAAAACCCGCTACCCTTAACTACCCACCACAATTTCCTCTATATATCTGCTTCAGCCCGTCCACCAACAGAATTTGAAAACTCAAATGGAAACTTCAATCAAGTGATTTGGCTTTTGTTATGGTATGTTTTTACTTCAGAAAAATATTCCTTTCTTTTGTTTGATGCAAGATCATCCTCAAGCAAGTTGTCTTCCACTTATGTTAAGTTATGTTTTCACATCAGAAAATTTTATATATTTATGTATACACCAAATTACAGTTACGATATTCTATCGTGTTTGTTTACAAACTTCTTTGTCGTTTCTAAATTTTTCGTAAAAGGGTAAAACAAATGAAGGTGGAAAAGTTATTTATTTATTTTTGGTTTTGTATCTTGAGGGTCAAAGTTCTGCTACATCCCATGAGTCCCTATCTTGGATTCCCACCATTGCTCCATTTACACGGCTATATACAGACATTTAGATTTTTTTCTCAACAGTCGAAACATCAGATACTTTTATTTCAGAATTTTTCATTTTATTAAGAAAAATAGAATCAACCCACTCCCTCAATTGCCTACAACCACGTTTTTTCACTAACGAAATCTTATCCAAGAGGTATCTTGAATACATATTGTTGGGATTTCAAAAACTGTAAATTCCAACAGGCCACTACCTGTCTCTAAACGTATCAAACCATCCACCCATGTCTCCCTTTCCCATTAATGGTTGTGGCTTCCACCACATAGCCTCCTACCACCACCTTTCATCCACCTCTCTCTACCCATTTGTATGTTCCATGCAACAACCACCTTGTTAACCACGATATGCGATTTCATGTCCTTATCTCTCTCCATACATTTTTATTTCTTATTATTTCTGTATTTCCTCTTGCATTCCTTGACTTACCACAAAAAATTACACACCAAGTTGTGTCCTTTTTCCAATAAATGTTTTTAATATTTATTTTCGTTCTGTCATAATTTCAGTAAGATGATGATACCATGCTTTGTTGAGGATTTTTTCCCCTCTCCGTTACAGCATAGTCGATATGCTTTTTCCTCTCTCTCTCCCTCTGTGTGTGTGTGTGTTTGTGTGTGTACATATATATATATATATATACAGTCATGTTCTTGTGCGGACTAGTCCACATTTTAAGAATGCGGACTGGACATGTGTCACCTGGCGGTGAGCCCAAAAAAGAGAGAGAGTGTCCTTATAATTTAGACTATAATTTCTAAGCGCACCGTTAGGTGACACATGTCCGGTTCGCATTTTTAAAATGCGGACTAGTCCGCACAAGAGCATTATTATATATATATATATATATATATATATATATATATATATATATATATATATACAAATAAATAATAGTCATTAAATATGACCCAAGTGGCCAATAATTATGTTTGTGGTTATGTGTACATGTTGTTTAACTATATAGGTTCTCCAACTCATGCATGAGAAAAAAAAAATAATTGTTTACTCTATCTTCCTCTCTTTAAGGTGGAAGCGAGTTTTTGTCTACAAATAATGTCTCTTCTATTCCGGAGAAAGTATTGATGAGTCCACTATATATATCAAAGACTTTTTTTTTACAATGACTTTGTTTTCTAACACGTTTTTTTTTGTGAGGTATACTCTTATGTGTGTCTGAGTAAATATTTGAGATTACTATTATTTGTCAAAATGAAATTTGTGTTTACTGTTATCTTAGGCGAGCAGGTGCAATAGTTTGGTTTGGGTCTGTAGGTGTGCATATGTATTTTATTTTTAGACTCTGTTTTCTAAGTTTTTATTAATAACTACGTGGATCCATTTTTTTCCAATTAAGAATAACCATCATCGTCATTTTGTATGTTTTTTTTATGGAATATACAATAGTACAAAAGAATTAATGTAATAACATTGTGTAGAAGGAGCGATATAAGTTAGGTAACATCCAAATTTTTTGTTTATTATTTTATCTTTTTATTTTGAATATTTGCTATCGTTTCCATATGAAGATCGTCTTCACCAGCCCAAGCTGCAGGTGAAATATACAGTGATCGACAATTTGATATATCTTATAAATTTTTTTATAAGTTTTTATAATTGATTTACATAATAATGATTCAAAAAATGTCTACTTAAGGGCCATTTTTTCATTTGCTAAGTATTGTATTTTTAATAAAAGTAATTTGGGAAATATAAGGCTAAATTGGCTTAAGCGGGTTCTTTTAATGATATAAGACTATTGCATTTTTTTTATATTTTTTTTTATATAATGTTTATGCAAATATATCTATTAAAAACCTGTTATATACTTGTAAAAAAACCCACTTGAAAACAAAAGAGTGGTTATATATATATATATATATATATATATATATATAAATTAAAAACGTGTTATATATCTGTTAAACCCGAGTTAAAAACAAAACAGTGGATACATACCAGTTATATAAGTTAAAAGCTTATTATATACCTGTTATATAATGAAATATATAACAATGGATATATATATCTGTTAAAAATGTATTATATACCAGTTAAAAACCCAGTTAAAAAAATAGTGGATATCTATACCTGTTATATCTTTCTTTATATATTTATGTATATATAAGTATATAAATAAAGATACATCTTTGTAGATGAGAGTGAAGCCTAAATATATCTTTGTAGAAGGAATTAAAGTCAAAACACACACACACACACATATATATATATATAATAATGGTGGATGTATAAAATTTATTATTATGGTATATGCATATAGCCACTGTTAGATAATAAGATGTATGTTATCCTTGGCAGATAAATTTTTTTTAACTGAGTTTTTATATAACTATGGTTATCCTTGATAGATATTTTTTTTTAACTAGGTTTCTTATATAACCACTATAATCCTTGGTAGATTAGTTTTTTTTAACTTAGTTTTCTATATAACGTTTTATATAAATAAAATGTTAATATATATAACGTTTTATATATTGTTATAGTTTTCCAGTGACACAGGTATGTATTTACAATCCTGCATGTGTATATACCTATTACAAGTTTGAAGACTTTTCAAATGTGCATATTCCTATTAGATTTTTGAACTAAGGCTTTTATTTTACCATGGTTGTAAAAATCAATTTACTGTTTAGTTAGAAACTTTTTTTAATTTTTTTCTTTTTAAAATTATTTTGAGTAAAAAAAAGTCACAAGTTCGGTTTTGTGGTTGTAGTTAGCGGGTAGGAGAGGTTTAGATTGGTTGACATGAAACTGGGTTGGGGATGTAATGGTATAGAGTTAGGATATTAGGTTTCTGAAAGAAAATTGAGGTGAGGAGCTGCTGGGTAGAGGGGGTTTAAGAGGGTGAAATATGATGGTTTAGGAGGTTTTTATGGTTTGGAGATAGGTTCAGGATAAGAGCTATAACCCACTGGATTGTACCTGTTGGGTGTAGCTATTTAGGTGTGTTAACTTTTGTGTGTATATCTGTATATAAATTTAATGGTATATAAAAATACATACTAATATGAAAACATATATGTATAAATACAAATACACACACACACACACACACACACACACACACATATATATATATATATATATATATAGTCCTGTTATTGTGCGGACTAGTCCGCATTTTAAGAATGCGAACTGGACATGTGTCACCTGGCGGTGAGCCCAAAAAAGAGAGAGAGTGTCCCTATAATTTAGGCTATAATTTCTAAGCGCACCGTTAGGTGACACATGTCCAGTCCGCATTTTTAAAATGCGGACTAGTCCGCACAAGAGTATTATATATATATATATATATATATATATATATATATATATATATATATATATTTGCATATATATGTTACATATATACATCCGTATATATATAAAAAATATAAAGTGCCATCAACTTAGAATTTTTAAAATTTAGTGACGTGATTACAAATCTCCAACATCCGGTTCCAAATTTTTTTAGACTTTACAATTTTTAAAATTTAAATATACACGTGTGACTTTCTATACCAACAAAACTCATAACTTACACCCCACGATTTTTGAAATATCAAATTAACCATTTAAAGTACTCAACCCTTTATAATGTTTACATTTTTTTACAAATGGCACAATGCTTTTAGGGAATTCATAAAAAAATGGAATCGCAAAAATTGTTTTTGCTATTTTAATAAAGTGGGTCAATGTTTGACAATTTTTATAAAGGGTCAGGCATACTCACTTATGGGTCCGCAAAGAAAGGGTTTATTTTTTTGTATTGAAATTAAAAAATAAATTTTGTGTTGATTTATTTTGTGTCTATTTTAAACATTTCAAACTACCCATACGAAAAATCAACTCAAAATATTTTTAGCTATTTTGAAAAAAAAAATGGTGAATGTTGACAGTTTTTATAAAGGTCAGGTATACTCACTTATGAGTCCGCAACGTGGGGTTTCATTTTTTTTTTAAATATTAAAAAATATTTTGTGTTGACTTATTGCATGTCTACTTTAAACATTTCAGCATACACATAAGAACAATCAATTCAAAATAATTTTTTTATTGTAAAAAAAATAGTCAATGTTTGACAATTTTTGTAATTATTACAAAAACCGACAAACATCGACCATTTTTTATACTAGACAAAAAATCAACGCGAGTTGATTTTTTATGGGTACCCTAAAAAATTGTAACACCCAACGATTTTGGGACCAAGAAATTTAAAATTTCGGGAGAAATAAAATTTATTTAAATTGGAGAATTTTAAATTTTGGAAATTGAAGTCCAAAAACTGAGGACGTTATAAAGTATTCCGAATGATAATTCCGAATGCCCCATTGATTCCGGATGGGTCGAGATAGTCGAAATGATTGTCATTGGGTTTTATTTCGGTTCCGGAATATTTTAAGTTTATTTGACTCGAATTGGAGTAAACGAGTCATTTAAAGTGTGTATTAACATTTAAAACTGGGATTTATGTTTTAAAGGTTTAAGAGGCTTACGGATCAAGCCATTCTCATTTAAGAGAAAGAGAGAAAGAGAAAGAAATAAGGAAAGAAGAAAGGAAAGAAGAGAGAAAGGAAAAGCTTGGAGATTTTCGGTCCAAACGCGATCTCGAGGATGATTCAACCTCTACAATTTCGATGCAAGTGTTTAAACTTGCTAAACATTTTATTTGTGTATTTCATTTCATAATTTGTGGATAAAATAATTGAATTTTGGGTTATGTACCAAATCCTAGATTTTTGTGGTTTAAATCTTGCAATTGATGTTTACACATGGGTTTAAGGGAGTAAAACTTGAGGAGATTAGTTATAGGAGAAGATTTGATGTTGGGAACATATTTGGGTTGAGAATAAAGGGTTGGAAGTAGTATAATTAGAATTTTGGGAATTTTTGGGTTTTGGAGAAATAGCTCATTTCTTGGCTTTCTGAAGTGGCCGAATCGATTTGTCCCTAGCGAATCGATTCGCCATGTTGCAGAAGCATCAGGTCTTTAGGGCCGAATCGATTCAGCCCTAGCGAATCGATTTGGTATGGACTAGACTTACAGGTCTAGTTGGGCCTAATCAATTCGGAGGGGCCGAATCGATTCGGAAACAGGGAAATTTTGGATAATTTTTCCTAGGGAGAATTTTACTGCTATTCTCTTGGGCTTATCGGCTTGGAACATTATAAATTGATGAAGGGGTTATGATTTGAAGATTTCTAAGGAGTTTCTTATATGTTATGATGGTGTGGACACATCAAACTATTTTGGAGACGAATATATGTGCGTATTGGAGATTGTTATATTAGAGTAGTGGGGAATCTCATTGAGAACGGGAGTTCTATTTAGGGGTCATAAGTGAGCCTAGTTATGATGTAAGGTTAAGGACCCTTTGAGAGAGTTGTGAGGGTACGACATGGAATTGTAGGCCAATATTTGTGTCAAATCCTTATAGTGATAGGATTCTATTTAAGTTAAGATTGGGGGCCAATGAGAGAGAGTGGTTGCGTATCTTTAGTAATGTTGAACTTAAAGAATAAATTGTAAATGCAATAAGCTGTAAAGGTTCATAAGAGCAATTGAACCATGGGCGGAATTGAGGACTATTAGATAGTACTATCAACTAGAAAATGATGGGTTGTAAATCTAATCGGATAGTTGTTATATATCTGTATGTGATCAACAATGGGAATTCCAAATTATGGATGGAACCTTGGAATGAAATTTAAGATTGAGCTTCAGGTTTGTAGACTATTAGTGTAAGGACTTTTTTGTCCATTAACAATTTATATGTCGTACGCCGTTACACCGTTGAAGAAATTCAACTTTCATACATTCATCAACGGATCCGATTATCAGAAGAAGAAGAGGAATCAAAGTCTGACAACCGGACCGGTCTGCCTGGAATAAAAGAACCGATCCGGCGAACCGGATCGATCCGATTGCTGCAGATCCAGTATACCCCGGACCGCAAGCAAACCGATGAAGCAGGAATAAAAGAACCGATCCGGTCACAACCGGACCGATCCGCCTCAGAATAAAAGAACCAATTCAATCAACCGGACCGATCAGCCTCAGACCCGGACCGGTCCGCCTGGGATAAACTTAAACAGATCGTGTTCAGATCGTGTTCAAATTTTTATGGCTCAAGTCCTCTTATTTAATCCCACTACGGGAAGTGGTTTTCTAAGACTTATTCACACGATTTCCAGAGTAAAGAAAGCCCTAAGTCTTCACCTATTGAGCATCTAGACTCTAGGTTTTTGATTCACACAATTGCCAATCATTTGTGAATCTTTTTGGTAACCCAAGAACGCAGTTTTGCTGTTCAAACCCTTGTGGAGAAGCCGTTCTCTTCTTCATTGCAGCCCTCCTAGAAAGGGATTTTTCCAGCCGCCGACTACAGAATCCGATACCTGAGGGTAATTCTTAGTCACTTGTATTTTCATTGTAATTCGAAATCGTACAGCCTACAATATTATAATGAAAATAAATGGTTTTGCCCCTTTGAGGGATTTTTCCTCAATTGCATGTGTTAGAATGTTCTTGATTAGATTATCATCTTATTCAATCACATACTGTTGCATGTTTAGGGTTTGTTTGGGTTAAAAGGGTTTAATATATAATTTGCTCATTTGAACGCAAGCACATACGTTCTCAAATTGGTATCAGAGCAGGTTACGCTAATCTATCGCGTATTCCTATTTTCCGCAAATTTTTTCTAAGATATCAATTTTCTAAAAAAAAAAATTAATTTTTGAAAAAGTGCGTGTTCAAATGGAGAAGTTATATAATAAAATGCCTGTTTTTGACGGGACAAATTATGCTTATTAGAAAGCCCGAATGAGGTCGGCTTTAAAAGCCATAGATGAAAGGGTTTGGATCTTAGTTGAAAGAGGGTGGACTCCTCCCTTCGTGACTGTTGATAATGTGACCAATTTGAAACCTGACACTTCTTGGACTGATGAAGAATTTAAATGGTCATCTTTTAATTCTAAGGGTTTGAGTGCTATTTCCGGATCCATAACTCCTGATGAGTTTCGCCGAATTATGACGTGCACCACGTCTAAAGAGGCTTGGATTGTTCTGAAATTGACACATGAGGGTACGAACGAGGTTAAAGAATCAAAATTACAAAATTTGGCCACCCAATTTGAGACTATTACCATGTCCGAGTCTGAATGCTTTGATAATTTTTATGCTCGTTTGTCAGACATCGTTAACACGAGTTTTAATTTGGGTGAAGTGATTGATAACACGCGTGTCGTTAAAAAGATTTTGAGATCTCTCCCAAAACGCTTTATTCCTAAAGTCACTGTTTTGAACTCTTTGGGAAATTTGAAATCACTTAAGTTGGATGAACTTGTACGAGATCTTTAGACCTATGAGATTGACATGTTTCCCAAAACCATTAAGGCTAAGGATAATGGAATTGCTTTAAAGACTCATTTTAAGAAAAAGAAAGAAAAAAAATTTGAGTCCGATTCTGAGTGTGATTCGGACTTAGATGACTTGGCCCTGTTTGCAAAAAATTTCAAAAGAATTCTCAAATTCTAGAAAAGTTGAAATTTCAATGATAAAAGGAATTTTGAGAAAAATAATGAAAAAGATTTTAAAGATCCTCCTAAGACAGACAGTGAGAGATGATTTGAATGCGATGGTAGGGGTCATAGAGCCTTTGAGTGTGCCAATCGTCTGAATAGAGAGAAAGGGAAAGCTGTCCTAAATGTTACCCTTAGTGACGACAGTGAGGTTGAGTCGGTGGACTGTGGAGATGAGTCACTGCATGAGCATAACATCACCGCACTCATGGCAAGTCATGGGAGTACCTCCAATGCTTCTCACGACGATGAGGATGCTACGTCACAAGGACACCTCGACAGTGAGAGCGATGAGAGTGAGGGGGAGGATGAGGCAAGTGAGAGCGAGTGTGATCTCCCACGCGCTTACGCCGAGTTAGATTCTGAGTCTTTTGAAACCAAGAAGTGTTATAAAGAGTTAGCTCTTAGGATCATCTCTTTAGAGAGAGATTTAAGATTGTTTGGAGAAAGAGAGAGTTGTGAAGAAAGAAAGAAAGAACTTGAGAAGATAAGATGTTTTGAGTGTGATGGGATAGGGCACAAGAAATTTGAGTATCCCACTAAACTTAGGAGAGAGCGTAAGAAAGATGCAATGCCCACCTCTCTAAGTGATAGTGAGGATGAGGTTGGTGATGAAAGTGTGATCCAAAAAGCTTTTCGAAAGTTATTTATCGAGACCATGGAAACAAAAAGGTCAAATAAAATTCTAGGTCTTCGGATTTGTGAGTTGAAGGAAGAGAATGTTGAGATAAAAAAGGGAAAAGGTGACTTGACCAACACGGTGTCTAGTCTGATGACACGTGTATCCCATCTCGAGGATGATCTCAAACAAGCACGAGAGGTCCAAGTCACATTAGAGAATGCATCTGAGAAGGTTGATAAGATGGCTCTCTATCCCATTTTGAATGATGTTGGAAAAGTTAATGACGGTACATTCACTACTTTTAATGCACCTGAGCCTATATCCACCTTGGTGAGTGAGTCCCATGGGAGACTGTCTAGGAATGTTCATCCCAAAATTGTGAAAAATTACTTCCTAGACCGGTGTTTGTTTGCTCCCACTGCAAGAAGCGAGGACATCTTAGGGAGTTTTGTTCTAAGTTGGGCTTTGTGCCATATCATGCCACTTCACACATTCATGCACATACACCCACTCATGACATTTTGCCTGCACATTATGATAGAGAGTTTGTGCATATTAGCGAGCAAGTGAAGTTTTTGATCAAGACAACACATGATCTAGTGGAGTGTGTTCAAAAGATGTCACCATCTTTGGAAAACTCCACTTTTACTCCCGGTTGAGATCTTGTCTTGGTTGCTAGAATAGGTTGATTTTCATGCTGTTTCTTTTGCCTATTGCTAGCATTTACCATTAGTTTGTTTTATTTTTGTTCATTTTTTTATTTCGTTAAAACAAAAATACAAAAAGATTTTCCTTTAAGAAAAATTTTGAGAAAAGCACAAAAAGATTTTATTTTGATAAAATTTTTGAAAAAGATCAAAAAGATGGTTGTATTTTTAAGCACCTGTTATGGATGAGCATTTAAGATAGCCAAGTCACAACTTCATTCCATATATCCATGTGACTGTTTGATAGAGATTTGAGACGCTACACCATTTCATCCATGTGCTTTACTTAGTGTGGAGTCTTTGAGATGTAATTAGTGATATCTTCCTACATGTTTGACTCCTATATCCTTTATTGCACACATGCACGGCTATATTTGATTGTTGCACTTGTCTATCTCATATTGGCTTGAGTGTTTCCATCTCAATTCTGTCTATACAACTTACAATATGCGATAAAACTTGACAAGATTGGAATGCATGTAAAAACCGTTTTGGTGAGACTGTGTGTTTTTGTATAACGGGGAGGGGCTGCGAAAGGTATTCATCTATCCTTTGCGCAAAAGCCACCGTTAAAAAGGACCTAAAAAATGGAGGAATTTTAATATCCGAGGTCCAAAGCGGTTAAAAGAGCCCGGAAAAATTTAAAGGCAATAAAAAGCAATTCATGCCAAATATGGGCCGCTTAGGTTTCACCATCAACTCTCCAAAGTTTGAGAATTTAGAATGCCTCTATTCAAAATTATATCTGAGGGAGTTTGGTTGGAGAATCTTTAAACGGGTTTGCACTTCCTTGAAAGTCCTGAAAAAGCATAAAATCGTTTTGGACGTTATTGGTGTGAAAATCACTTTGAGCTTTGATTTGTTGATTTGATTGAGTCAATATCTTATATTGTCATTATTTTACACCAAAGGAAGCATTTGATTTCATTCGCTAGGAATATCCAATATTCATCGTGCACATATGTCATGTTTGTATGCATTGATTTTCCTATCGAATTTGATCACACCACTTCATTTACGCTATCATCGTCTTGGTTGCTTTGTGTTCATTCATGGTGTGATTTTATCCTAGTGACACCCTGCACTTGCTTATTTAATTTATTTCCCTTATTTGTCTTTTTGGGGACATCATAAAAAGGGAGAGAATGAATTATCTTATTATGGAGGAGATTTGAAAGTTTGAGTTTGCTCATAAATTGGTATATATGTTTATCTCATTTCAAACTCGATATGTCACTTGGTATTTTGCTTTGTCTCATGTGTGTAGGTACTACATGGATTATCATTGGATTGCACACCCTGATGAGAAAAGCGTTGACATTCCTGCAGAATTGAAGAGCAAACGCTGTAGTCTTATTCAATTGTATCTTTCCAGTTTTGGGTTCATGGAAAGGTAGATTTGTATAGGCATTTTTAGTTGTTTGATAATTCGGATGTTTGTTTTTATGTATGTACCGGCATAGACATAGGGGGAGATTTGTAAGGACATTTTTGTCCATTAACAATTTATATGTCGTACGCCGTTACACCGTTGAAGAAATTCAAGTTTCATACATTCATCAACGGATTCGAATATCAGAAGAAGAAGAGGAATCAAAGTCTGACAACCGGACCGGTCCGCCTGGAATAAAAGAATCGATCCGGCTAATCGAACTGATCCGCCTCAGACCGTACCGATCCGATTGCTGCAGATCCAGTATACCCCGGACCGCAAGCAAACCGATGAAGCGGGAATAAAAGAACCGATCCGGTCACAACCGGACCGATCTGCCCTAGAATAAAAGAACCAATTCGGTCAACCGGACCGATCTGCCTCAGACCCGGACCGGTCCTCCTGGGATAAACTTAAACAGATCGTGTTCAGACCGTGTTCAGATTTTTATGTCTCAAGTCCTCTTATTTAATCCCACTACGGGAAGTGGTTTTCTAAGACTTATTCACACGATTTCCAGAGTAAAAAAAGCCCTAAGTCTTCACCTATTGAGCATCTAGACTCTAGGTTTTTTATTCACACAATTGCCAATCATTTGTGAATCTTTTTGGTAACCCAAGAACGCAGTTTTGCTATTCAAACCCTTGTGGAGAAGCCGTTCTCTTCTTCATTGCAGCCCTCTTGGAAAGGGATATTTCCAGCCGCCGACTACTGAATCCGATACCTGAGGGTAATTCTTAGTCACTGGTATTTTCATTGTAATCCGAAATTGTACAGCCTACAATATTATAATGAAAATAAATGGTTTTGCCCCTTTGGGGGATTTTTCCTCAATTGCATGTGTTTGAATGTTCTTGCTTAGATTATCATCTTATTCAATCACATACTGTTGCATGTTTAGGGTTTGTTTGGGTTAAAAGGGTTTAATATATAATTTGCTCATTTGAACGCAAGCACATACGTTCTCAATTAGTTATGTGCTTACCAATAGTCCAAATTAGTACTAGATATATCGATGTGCTTTTGGATATTGATGGGAAGTGTAGTGATTGTTATACACATTAAACTTTGGGATGATAACCTTAATGTTGAATATATTGGAAGACTATTCATATCATAGGGGCAATGGATGAATATACTTCAAGTGATGGATCGTATTTATATAAGGAATTAAATTAAATATGTTCGGGACGACGGCTAGTATAAAGAGGATTATATATACGTATAGCCGAGTTTATAAATTTCATACATACGCATGAGAGATGGTATGTATATATATATATATATATATATATATATATATATATAGGTATGGATATGTATATATGTATGTACTTATGGCGTGAATATCTAAACCGTATGTGATGGTTTAATTATATGGTGTGATCATATGGATGTATATATATTGTGTATGTGAATGATATATATACTTATGGTGTGAAGCATACCCGACACATGCTATCATGGGAAGTTGCACGATGAGGGTGAGCACCCTGGCTTGAGGAGAAGGGTGTGGATATTCCCTAGGTCATAATTGTCCTTTTTATTATTGTGTGATTTTATTTTGGGGGTGAGAAGTCTTGGGTATGAGCCGTTCTCACTTGCCGGTGGGAACTATGACTGCTTCCCATGCATTGTGATTTGGTTTCGACCATGAAGTGGGTGATATTTAGTCCCACCAGTGGTCCCCAGGATGGTATGTGAGCGACGCCCTGGAAGATGATAGCATGGTGCAGTATATTGGCATTCTATAGCCGGTTATATTATGTGTATGTCAATTGTACATTATGTGTGTTATGTACACGTGGCTATGAGAATGAATGACTACATATATATATATATATATCCTATAGGAGAAAAAGGATATGAAATTTCTATGGTGTACATCTTGGGTGATTATGGTGTACTAGATTGTTGGGGGTTGATGTATCGCACTTATAGACAATTTCGGTGATATCGACCCAAGGATTTAATGGAGACTTTTAGGTTGTTCTTAGATAGTAATCGAGATTATAGTAGATTTGTGTGGATGACATAATGGATCCCTACGATCAACATTGTCAAGGAGTAGTGTATCGGGGGGTTCCTTGTTTGGATTTCTCTTTGCGAGACGCCCCACGCACGAAACGCAGTGCCATATTGAGAGTAGAGAGAAGGTTTGTCCTTTGTACTTGTATGTAGTTGTAGTAGTAGATTTGTGTGGATGACATAATGGATCCCTACGATCGACATTGTCAAGGAGTAGTGTATCGGGGGGGTTCTTGGTTTGGATTTCGCTTTGCGAGATGCCCCACGCACGAATGCAGTACAATGTTGAGATTAAAGAGAAGTTTTGTCCTTATTAAATTGTGCATGTTATTTAGAGAATAAACTCTTAATTTGAAGCTTAATGTTAAAATGTGAAGTAATAAGAGGGATAACTGATTAAGTTATAAATTGGAATTAATAAGGCCTAGTATGGAATATTTGTGTGTACATATTTAAGTGTGATTACAATGGGAATGATTCTTGGGTTATGTTAGAATGGCAAGTCTTGTGGGTATAGGTCGTGCCTAATGTAAGGTAGGTTGTCCTTATAGGAGGGGTAACTTAATTAAGATTCTTGGACGCGAATAGGTGAACGCTATTAGATGAGAGGTGAGTTTGGGGTTTCACGAGAGTGCGACTCCACTTTAATTATGAAATAAGTTCATTGATATTTATTATGCACGGTTAACACACTTGCTAAATATTTTTACACCTTGGGCTCTGACCCATTTATATTTCTCTTTTGCTATATATATATATATATATATATATATATATATATATAGGAGAAGGCTCACCTACATCATGCTCTATACATCATCCATGCATCACGCTTAATTATAGGCCCTAAAAAACATTTTTTTTTTAAATTTTATATTTGTTCCTCGAAATTAACCTTCTAATCAACCCATATGCAAAAAATTAGGTCAAAATACATTTTGTAACTATTTTTAAAAAATCCACAAAAAACTGCTAAAATTACCTTATTTATAAGGGTCTGCGCCAACAGTTTTTTGTGGATTTTTTAAAAATAGCTACAAAATGTATTTCGACCTAATTTTTTGCATATGGGTTGATTGGAAGGTTAATTTCAAGGAAAAAATATAAAATTTGAAAAAAAAGTTTTCTAGGGCCTAGAATTAAGTGTGATGTACGGTGTGATGTATAGAGCATGATGTAGGTGAGCCTTCCTCTCTCTCTCTCTCTCTCTCTATATATATATATATATATATATATATATATATATATATGTGTGTGTGTGTGTGTGTGTGTACTACAGGTGTCCTACCGCATGGATACTGGATGCTTTTCTATCCAGAGTCTTGGGAGCCGTAGCAGTTGCGGACTGCGGTGGGATTTAGTTTGTAGTCGCTTCATACTTCTTATAAATCTAGGTAGGATTCATGTTGTGTATCTGGTTTATACCCAAGGGATATTTTTAGCATTTTATATTCCTTCTTTATGGATGTTGTACTGTCTGTGACCCGACAGCTTATTCGGGTATATTTCCTTTTGTGTACTCATTTTTTTTTAATTATAGCACTTCGTTAGTATGGTATTGGTGTATGTTTTGCCTTTGTTAGTAGTTCAATAATGTTGGTTCGTTGTCCGTTGCATGTTTCATTTATTTTTTGGCATCCGCTTTCATAGTTTCGGGTAGTTAGCCTTATCTAGTATGGTATCGTTTGTTGGTGCTGAGACTGAGCCATTTGAGATTCCTAATTTAATGTAGTATAGGGTTGCCCACCCGTTATTATTTTAAGCGGGGTGTCACAAAAGTGTTAAAATTTAATACTTTTATTTGATAATTTTTTATACACAATTCTTCTATATCTTTTTTTTCTCTACGCATGAGTCATCTTTATGTCCATTGAATTATACCTTATGTTTAATAAATTTTTGTCTACTATGTAGATTGACTTGGACCTTGTAAACATTGTAAGTCTTTCATACCAGTTTGATTACTACTTCATCCAAATTATTTCACATTTATCATCTAAAGAAATGACTACAAATTTGATTGTAAATTCATTTGCTACAAAATCAATGTGTGAAGGTTATATTGGGTTCCAACAAGATGTGTGGTAAAAACAATACTAAGTTCATATTTTATTTAACATTTAAATTTCATGAAATGTGAGAAATCTAACTTACTTTCTTCATTCCCATAACTACAAAACTTAGTTACACATTTTAAAAGATGTGTTGCTGCATTTATATTTACTTTTCATTATAGTCTATTAAAATATTTTCAATTTTGTATGACTTATCAGATTGAAGCGCTTGTCCCACAACTCGGGGAGACACATTTACATGATGACGTGAGAATTTTTGAAGACTATGTTCAAACTAAAAATACGATGAAAATTCATATTCGTTGTGGCTCGAAAAAAATGAATATTGTAGTCATTTCTGTAAAAAATAGTTTTTACCCGTTTGAACGACTATTTTATTTTAAAATTAACTTTGATACGTATTGTTTTTCTAATTTGGATTTTCAGACTACGTTTCGTTCTACGATATTATGGTTCTTGACATTAATTTCCACATATTCATTTCAATTCATATGATTTTCCCCCCATATTACTTACATTTACATGTTCATGGTTAAAAATACAATCTTGTATTTTTAAATACTGATAATAATTATATATTAGATTACATATTAGAATAATATTATATATATATATATATATATATATATATATATATATATATATATATATATATATATATATATATATGCGTGTGCTATTATCTACAGTGCGAAATTAGTATATGAGAAAGATTGTGAAATCTAAATTAACTTAAGTATGTGAATGCCAAATTGTACTTGTGAAAAATCTTGGGATATTAAGGGCAGAAAAAATTATTAATATTATATGAGAAATATGGGATATTATTACGAGTGATAGTTATGAGGATTATGCCTATAATATTGCTAGGTGTGATAACGATAACTATAATGGTTTATAGGTACGTTCGGTGTGCACAATAGTTGGGAGGGGAGAATCTCAAGTGAGTGCTCGGAAAGCTAACATGCATATAATATTTTCTTTACTTCAATTTTTAAATACTTGCTAAAATGTTTTAAATTTTTTCATATTCGGGCTCTGACCCGTCTCTTGCAAAATCTCTTGTCTCTTATCAAATTATTTTAGGTGTCCAGCAACAGGGACGCCAAGCTTGGACTGTCAGAGTATTTAACGTGTTGCAGCTAGTGTGGGAGTTGTAGGTCCTCCTGCTTAGACGCCTCCACTATCATTTCATGCAGTTCCTGTTTGGTCATTCCATTTAGGGCATGTATCGCCTATCCTCAGTTCTTATTTACGTTAGAGATATTGTACTCATTTTACTTCACTATTCATTTTTTGTTTTGATTCAATTTTATATTGGTGCGTTGGATTTGAGATTATTTAACAGGGACGTTTATTCCAGTTTTATTTGATTCAGTTAGTTTATTTCTCATTTATGATTATTCTTATTCATGGGATTGGTGAATGCGTTAATTGTTTTAGTGTCGAGTATTAATTCGCGGATAAAGTAATGGTTTAAGTGTTGACACTAGCTTGATTAAATATTGGGTTATTAATAAGGTAAATGTTTTTCGACAGTGATGCTAAGAATGAACCAAACAGATATTCTGCTTTAAATTTTATAAAGGACTGATCACCTGGTATTTAATTGGGCAGGGCAACACATATAGGCCACCAATGCAACCTCATCCCTAATCTAGTCTTGATATCTCAATTGTTGATTTTATAGGATATAGCTGTTGAGCCCATGTGCTCATGAATTATATTAATTTTATCATTTATATAGGATTTTGTTATTGAGTTTGGTACTCTATATTTCGGTTTTTGCGTGTATGAATATAATAGTTGCGAGAGTTCTATTACTTTAGGTTATATTAAACCTATTTATGTTTTAGTAATTTATGTTATGCTTTAGTTTATTTATAGTAAGTTCATTTATAGTTATTATTCGAATGGTACTCATTTGTCTAGATTCCTATTTTATTTATTTTAGACATGATAAATCTAGCTTTATTAGGTGTCACACTAACCAAGCCCTCCACATAGTCACCACCAAGATCCCAAACAACCACTAAAAAGAATCAATAAACTACTGATCGAGTCGGAAACCGAGCGTCCGTGTAATACGCTAGTCGTTGTTATCGGATTCCAACCACAATACAAAAACCTAAACTATAACTACACTCTTGTGGAGTATAGTGGCTAGTCTGGGTATCGAATCCTCAGGGAACTAGGACGAGTGAACGTGACGATGATGGATAGACAGAGAAATCCTAACTCTAACTCTAAAGAAAAAGGAAAATTGATTTGGTATTTGAGAATGATTATGCTAAATTCAATTTTGAAATTATGAAGAAATGCAACTATACTAAACTACCTAAAATATGAATGAAAGATGATTTGAAACTTTTGACTAAGTGATGGGAAAAACAGGACGGGAATACAATCCCCCAACCCTAGTGAATCGCAGCTATAACACTAATCATGAATTTAAATGATTAAATTGACCCGGAATTTAGTACTCCCAAGCATTACGTATACGAGGTTCAAGCCCGCGTCATACTTAATCTGAGGACGAGTAAATCAGTATCGCCATAATAACACTCAAATTGTATTCTAAATCATTACGGTTACCCAGAGGCAAACGAGATATAAAGACCTACAATTGTTATGTTCCTACGTGATACGGTCGCATTCAATCACTAAATTCAGAGGATTAATGTTATATGCATACAATTAACACATCAGGCTAGGTTCATGTACCCCGACCTTAGAAAATCTAGCCTAACATGATGAAAGTGATGAAAACAGTGTTTAATATGCAAGTGTTCATGATTAATCTAAGGACAATTGATGGAATAATGTAGAATAGAATCACAAAGAAGAAACAACTTACTAAAATTACCCAAGGAATAATCGCAGCAATAAATAAAACTGGTAATCACACAAACTCTGAATAAATCTTCAAACCTTGAATAAAACAGGAAATTGTATCTAAAACTAGGGTTTTTGGAAAGAAAATAAAAACTATCTAAAATCTCCTCTAATCTCCCCCTAAGAATGATAATAAAATGGGTTTATATACCCTACAAGACTCCCCGAATTTTTAGCAGCACTAGGACTCTCTATTAGAGGAAAATTAGAAAATTAAAACTGCGACAGGCGGACTGGTCCCCTTCTCCCCCGGACCGGTTTGCCTTGATCCGGACCGGTCCTATCCTCCTCCGGACCGGTTTGCCTTGAATGCGGACCTGTTCTTTTATTTCTGGGGCGGACCGGTCCCAGGGCAGACCGGTTCTTTTAATTTCTGGGCGGACCGGTCCCCTCTCTATTTGACTTTTTCTTCTATCTTTGACTGCTCATAACTTTCACACCCGGACTCCAATTGAGGTGCCGTTTTTTCCAGTGTTCTTGTAGTTGAAAGCTCTTTAACTTTCAAGTTGGCCCCACCTCCGGAATAAGGCTGCAAAATTACGAAAATGCCCTTTACTCCCCGTTTCTTGGTTTTCTTTCAATGTTTTGAGTTCTCTTTGGCACTACCTTGCATGAAATACCTGTAAAACACATAAGAGATACACAAAATACAGAATACTTACCAAAAAGGGTTAGTAGCATAAATATAAGCCAAATCCAATCTATTTATACCGCACGAAATCATAAAAATACCGAAATTAAGGGGATAAATGTGAAGAATTTATGCCTAATCAACTACCTCCACTCCCAAGTTTTTTCCCCACGTAGATAAAACATAATAACCTAAACATCTTGGTCCCCCACCACATGAAAGTTATTAAAAAAATAATGGTCATTTGTTTCCTTTAGTCGTTTTTTTCTTTGCTAAAATTTGCATTTGTTGAAACGTGAATTGAAGAAATGGTTTTATTCACAAAGTTGACAATGAGGAATAAAAGCAATTGTAATTTTGACATAAACTTATACGGAAAACACACGTTAAAAAAAGCTACTTATATTATTGACATCATTAACTAGGATATGCGATAATTCATATTAAAAGACTAAATACTAGGACCATCTATTACCAACTAAGACACCCCCATATTTTCAATACGCAAGGTGGCTAGTCTCTTGTATAGTCAACAAGGGCTATCCAAAAATTATATATCATTCTAATAAAACTGAATAGATGACAAAATAATTTAAACAATAACCGAGTCTAAAAATGTTATGATAATTAAAGTCTCCATAACACAATTATATAATAAATAACTCATTTAAATGAATATATAAATCTTATACTATGCCACCCAACATGAGATCATAAATTAAATTTCTCATAAATAAAGAATAAAGATTAATACGGAGCATGAAAACCTAACAACTACATAACTAATGGGAATATATTGGATAAACTAGAGTATAACATAACACTAATTCAATATCAACCATCTTGATATGACTACATAGGACTAGAAATATTTTCAATGTAAGAGGGTCAATCCGACAACCAAAAAATTCTACGTCATACCAATCGGTGGAAATATATAATAGTATTATATTCATATCATCCTAAAGGTAAGGTATTTAGGGGAATATCCCATCCTATAATATAACCACAGTTTAGACAAATACACTGTATAGAATGCTCTCAATATAATGTAGGGCATAGCTATCCTCGCTCCTTTAAAACCTGCAGGCGCTAAAAAAAATATTAAAAGACAAAACTTACCTCGATGCTAATAAAAGGAAACTCTCTCCATCTTTCTCCAACACTAACAAAAAAGAACTGTTAACAAAAACTTTAACCTGATAATATTATGCAACTTTATGTGTAAGGACATGATTTTATAAATATTCATTATGAATTAAGTATGTCGTATACCGCTACAACCGTTGAAGATTGTTCAAGATCATACATGCATCGAGACGGATCTGAATATCAAGCTTCTTCAACATTCAAGCCTATGCAAGGTTAATTTCGATGAGAAAGTATTTAAGTCCCTTTATAGTTCACTTAAAAGTGTTGGGATAGTTTTTAAAAAGAGGTTTGAATATTTTTCTAAAATATTTTCTAAGTGTTGAGGCGTTGTTTTTCGTCAAAATGAATTTTCATAGATTAAAAGAAGAATTTTTGAAATAAAAAAATAAATTTATTTTTGCGAATTTTCTGGTTTGAACGACATGGTATCTCGTTCGAACGACGCATCGACTCAAATTTTTTATATAAAGCGAGTTAAATCATTCCGTTTTTAAGAAGGAGACCTAACGATTTTCGATACCAGTAATCTGCTAACAGCAGAACAGTTCGCCTTCTTCAATTTTAGGGTTTAAAACCTTATTTTTCAATTCACAAAACATCCCAATCCTTTAGTGAATTGTTTTAGAACCCAAATACGATCTTGTTAATCTTGCTCTTATAGAGAGGGTAAATTTACATCATATAGCTGCGTGTCATTGAGGATCTTGCTGTGTCAAGATGCTTTAATGATTTCGACTAAGGTTTATAGGGAGTGTTGTGGTATTCCTGGGCTGAAGATAGGACTGAGATTCTAGTGGGTCTACTGCGTGTGGATCCATTACTGACGACTACGAATCGACACCTGCAGGTATTTCATATGTCACTTGTATTTTCATTATAATCCGTGTAAACTGTTCTTTTACAAATTATAGTGGAAATAAAAAGGTTTTATCCTTCGGGGATTTTTCCTAATATTGGTTTCCCTTTCATACTTATTTCTTTATGATTTCATATCACTTAGATTCATGTGTTAGGACTGAATTAAAACTTGGGTTTCATTAAAACTGGTTTGGTTGACTCACAATTTAAATTGGATTTATTTGAGAAGTCGCTTTTATTCCGCCATAGACTCTCGTTATTTAACTATATATATATATATATAATAAGTTACAAAACTTATCAATGTCATAAGATTGAACTATGATGTCATCAGTGTGAATTTTTCCAACATTACCTCTTTTTCTCTAAATGTTTTTATTTCCCCCTCTTTTTTTACTTACCAAACTTACACTTCAATCCAAAATTGGGGGTAATTTGGTAAAAATCACTTCATCAATTTGTTGACACTCTCTCTCATTTATCACACAAACATCTGACTCTGTACTTCATTCCCATTCTCTCATCATCAACCCAAAAGAACCCTACCTCAAACATCAACCCATTCTCTCCCTCTCTCCAATCCACCGCCTCCTCTATGCCACACCCCTACTCCTCCTCAGCTCTCTTACACACACTCCCCAGCGTCGTTGTTGGATCTAACAAATCTAATAGGTACTCCTTTACACTCTCCTCACTCCCATCATCATCGCCATCCATAGAAGGTAAACCCATTCTATCAACTTTTTTATATTCTTTGTATCTTTTGTTATGATGTTTACAAGTAAATAATATTATTAATGGATTTACCTATGTTTCGTTATGATTTTTATAGTTACCAACACAAACTCTTTCTCGACCTCATTTCTCAAGCACTCTATATCTCTCGACCTCCACTCATCCACGAAGGTATTATCTCCTTCTCCTTCTCCTATTTGATTTTTAGTTTTTAGTTTTAGAGAATGGATATTAGGGTTTTGGATTTATCAACTGTGAGCATTGTTTGATATATGTTTTGTGTATATCAGGAATTAATATCACATTTTTGGTTGGATTTTGTATATCTTAGTGCTTTAGTATGACAGATCTGTGTGAAGTGGTTTTTTTGTCAGTGTTATTTGTTCGATTTTGCACATGTGACCATCCAAACACTGGATTTTCAAATTTATCAACTGTGGGTATTGTTTACTTTATATTTTGTAGATCTAAGGGCTTTAATATCACAGTTTTTAACGGTTTTGATTTTATAGATCATAGGGCTTCAATATCACGAATCTGTGTATTCTTTATTATTATTTTTGGTTCGATTTTGCACAGTTCAAACATAGGGTTTTTAAGTTTTTTTTTCTTTTTATATTTTGTTGGTTATTTCACCCAAATGAATACTACGAAAGGTACTGATTTAACTTTTTGATGGGATTTTTTTTTTGCACTCAAATTCTCCTATCTCTACCTAGTGAAGTTTTTTTTTTCATTTGCAAATTTAAATGGGGTTGATCTTCTTTCTCTTAATCAAGGTAATATCGCTCTCCTCTCTTCCCTCCATTGTTTCCTTTCTCTTAATCGAGGTATTAAACTTGGAGTTAAGTTTGTTGATTTATTTCATTGGTAGGTTACAATGATGGTTGAACTTACATTTTGTTATAATAGCATATTGCCATGTCTTTGAAAAAATGCCCAAGTGGGTTGGGGTTATAGCATTCTGTGTATGACTTTACTATTTTTCCTTCATCTTATTTTAGTATATATCATCAAGAACATTTACATTTTATTGATTCTTATTAATTTAAAAGTAAACTTTCGTTATAACCACCTTCCTTTTTTTTTATTAAATTACATTGTTCTCTCACCCAATTGGATTGAAATGTTTAACCTCCACTTCTGATATTTTAGTTTATTTTGATTGCAGTTCAAGTATCAAAATGAGATTATAGTTTTTAGGATTTGTAGATTGCAGTCTTTTAGGTAGGATTAAAACATGATAAGAGGTATTGATGTCTGACCTTTTTATTCTTATTAATCATATATAGATGAGTTTATAGGAGGGTAAAAATGAACCTTTTGATAGCTTATATTTTTCCATTTCATTTTGTTTTAAGAAACCTTTATTTTCTTTCTAATTATGTTTTGAGCTACTATGAATTTTGAAACCCCTGGAGGAGTGATATGATAATCCCATGTGTTCTCTCAGTTTGGCCTATTAGTCTGCTTAGGCTTTAAGCTTTTGTTTACAATTTTCTTCATTTTCCTTTTGTTGATACATATAAGGAGGTCACAATATTATGCTCCACCACTTTCACAGTGTGATGGATGCTACAATGTGATAGCTACTACACTGCTCCACCACTATCACTGTGTACAATGTGACGAATGCTACACACTCCTCTATTCAAATAGGCACGACTGCTACACTGCCTACTTTGGTTTTAATATAGCAGCCTTCTCCCCGCCAAAGACCAGTAATCCATCGAGATTTATCGGGATTTGTTTAAAATTGAGGTATTGCTTTAATTTTAGTTAATGCATTTTTTCCCAATTTGGGTAGTTTCAATTTGACCGTGATTTTTTTTGTTTTGTAAATCTAAATTGATGGTTCAAAATGCATTGTTTTGCAGATCTAAGTAATGCATTGTTTTTCAGATCTATATCATGTCAAAAGAAAACAACCACATGAGTATTATGATTAGATCAAAAAATATATTTTTTGGTTTGTATATGCTGAGCTTAGCTGTGAATTCTTGATCGGTTTTCAAGTTGAAAATCTAATCAATCATGCTCTGAATATGGAAACTTTGTTTCTCTTCATGCCTAAGTTAAAATATTTAAACATTGTTCCACACTTACATTTTGAAGGGGGTGAATCAAGGACTTTGATAATGAGTTTCGCGAGATAATGTGCTACTTTGGTGCCAAGGATCGTGGGCATGTTGATATGTTGGATGATCTAAGCAAATTAGAGGAAAGGCTACGTATTGTTCATATGCTTGAATTTTCTCATATTTGATTTGATTTCTAGGAGTTGCATAGTTTAAACTTTGTGCTAAACATGGATCGAACTATACAGGAACTGACGTGTGCTGATCAGGGGCCAAACTGTATAGGAACTGACCTGTGCTGACCAGTAAACTAAGGCACATATGGCAATGCAGAGGCCGCGGGTGCCCGTGGGGAAGATTTCTGAGCACATGATGTTTGGTATCGGGCCGTAGGACATGACGAAGCAACACTGTGTAATACCCCGTACTTTTATAGATATTTAAATTAAATAAGTGACATAATTTGGTAATTAGAGGAAATTACATTGAAGAGTAATTGTGGAATTTATGAGTGTACTTTAATGAATTTATAAGTTAAAATGAATAGTAAATATTAGTTTGGTGGTTCCGGATTAATATTTACTTGGGTTATATTATCTTATTTGACTTAGTAAATAAGTTGGAATATTTTTAGGTCATGTCACAGTTGGGTTAAGTGATGGGAGAAAGTTTATGTTGTACAAAACGCATGTAGAGAAGTGTCGGGTATGACTAGTGAATTTTAGTTAGGTATCTTGGATGGAGATTTCGAGTGCACGGTTGGTTTCAAAATGGTTAAGATAGGCAGAATAGAGTATTCGGGGGTAGCGTTTGGGTTCCGGGGACTTTTAGACTAGTAGGAACTCGCAATTGTGTAAACGAGTCAAAATTGGGTTTAATAAGGGATAAACCCTTATCTCCCTTGTATAAGCCCTAAGATATAGAAAGAGAAGAAAGAAAAAAGAGAAAAGAAAGAAGAGAAGAAAGGAAGGAAAAGGAAGAGAGAAAAGGGGATTCCGGGCCAAACTCCATAGGATTCGACTCGAGGTAGTCGGATTTTATCCACAAGGCAAGTATTTACTTTCTTTATTCATTTGAGTGTGTATCTCATATTATAGTTTGTAAACTAGATAAATTTTGGGTTACAACCCTTAAAATAAATTTGAGAAATTTCAGTTGAAGTTTACAAATTGATGTATTGTAAACTCTTAATGATTTCTAGTGTTAAACCCATGATAATGGAGTGTAGAAATAGTTAGAAATCGGAAAAATGATAAACTAGGGATGTAATGGTTTTAGGGTTTAAATCTAAGAGGAATGGTTTAATACTACAAATTAATTTACGTGTTAGTTATGAATCAGTGTTAGGATGATTATATTTTTTTTTATTGAGATTAGAAACCATAAAAATGGAGATTGGGATGATATTTGGGATTTTTGGAGATTGAGAAATCACCCAAATAGTTCCCTCTGAACAGGGAGAATCGATTCAGTCCTAATCCAAATCGATTCGCATAAGGGTATCTGTAAGGCTGTCTTAGGCCAAATCGATTCAGATTAAGACCGAATCGATTCGCCTTCGGGGACCTGCTTGCAGAGAACTTTTCGAATCGATTCGGATGGAGACCAAATCGATTCGATAGCCCGAATCGATCCGCATTTGGGGTAAATCGATTCGCCTTTGCTGAAATTGGCAGTTTTCTTCCCTTAATTGTATGGGGAGTTAAATCATAAATTGGAGATTTTTGTAGGGGATTCTAGATGTGATATTCGGAATCCTTGATAATGGAATCGAGGGTGGGTAGACCTTGGATTAAAAGATGGAACATTGGATTAATTAAGGGTACAATCCAGGGTATGGACCTAATGAATGTTTAGGACAAGAGACATTCGAGAAAATTATTCGGTAAGCGTATGTAGATATATTTATGTTGTTAGGATAAATATGGCCCGATTATAATTGATAAAATCCTAGGACGCGATTAGGATGAAATTTATGATACAGGATAAAGAGAATTGAGCAGTTATCGTATACGTCTATTGACGAATATTAGTATAGGTGATGTGATACCTATGGAATGAAGATAAGTAGTTAGTATACTTATTTAATTTTTACGAATTGGTATATTCGGGTTTATATTATAACCCTTAAAAGTGATTAAGGCGTGAGTTATATTTTAAGTAAGATAACACTTATGGGTTTAGTATTTTAAGTGTATGAATACTTATATACTCTGACGAATGGGAACATTCAGGTTATTGGCTATCGCTATAAAAGTTTGGCAATTAGAGCCAGAACATGTTGAGGAATGTTATATGTTATATATGCGGGTATTGTTACAGTATATATGTACGACTTGTTTACAAATATATTGGTATGCAAATGATATATTTATGTATGTTTATATCTATAGTATTATCAAGGGAGGTTGCGCGATGAGGGTGAATCCCCTGGCTTATGGAGCAGGGAGAGTATATCCCCAGGTCATATCATCCCGTATATGGGTGCGATATTTTTATCCCACTTTCAGGAGGGAATGTGACCGCCTCTACCATTTTGTATTTCTACCATAATCATGAGAGAGTCTGACTTGGTATCAGGGTTAATTTGAGTAAACTCGGATTTGGATTGGTACTTTGAGACTACATCCTCGAGTTATAGCTCGGTGGGATGGTTATTATACTTATGATTGTAAAATAGGTATAAATATACTTGTTGTTTATAGTATATTGCTTGTGTATGAAGATGAGATATCATATAACTTTGAATGGTGCAAAGTGTAAGATGAATAAGATGTTATTCTTATTCCGATAGTCTTATATCCGGAGTAATACAAATGTGAATCGTTGGTTCAAGTGAGAACTATATAATAAGGGATATTATATGTTAAAGTGAAAATGGTATTTTGAACTAGTGAAAGTTACGGAATATAAACGATATAGTTATATATAGAAACGAGGAGTATATATACATATATCTAATCGAGAATTATACCCTTTAAAGCTTATGTATTAGCTTATGGTATAACATTGTATATCACGCAAGGTAGGTGATAGTAATGAGGATTCAGAAGTTTGGTGAAAGAGATTGCTTAGGCGGGGTAACTTAACTAGGTTTTTCAAAATGGATGCGATAGGTGTGCACTATTAGAAAAGGGGTGAGGTGTATCTCATGGGAGTGCGATACCAGTTTTAGATATGAGAGATTTGATATTTTAAAGTATGTCATTGGAAGCACTTGATTAATATTTTCAAAACTCGATCCCTAACCCATTTGTCTATTTTTCCCTCTCTTGCTATATATGTATATATATTAGGTGTCCAGACACAGGGACGCTTGGATGATGATTCTTTAGAATCAGACATTTACTGTAGCAGTTGTGGATGCATACAGGCTTATAGTAGATGCTTCTATCCTCGATATCTAGATAGGAAGCATTGTAGAACACTCAGTCCGATAGCCCAACTGTATTCATTTATTCTTTTAGTGCATTTTAGTTTACGGAATTTGATTTGGTTGTATTATTGTACCGAGAGTTCGTTTATTTATTTCATTTTAGTTGTTGTAAATAAATTGTTGTGATTGTTTACTTTGTTGGTTTGGTTAAAAAGATTAGTAAATAAAATTTTGATGTCAGCCTAATAAGTTATTAGAAATTAATTTAGTTTTCGATAGTGATACTGAGAATGAACCATATGAGATTCTTGATTTAATCTGGTAAAGGATTGATCACCAGATATTTTATTGGGCGGGGTGTCTCAGATGGTATTAGACATCAGGTTCTAGTGTCCTTAGGAATCGGTGCGGACATAGTACTCTTTCAGCGTAGCTTTGTATTTAATATAGAGCCTTATGATTAAGGTTGTTGATTCCTATTGTGAGATTTCGCTCTTATGCTATTATGTAAGATTATAGTAAATATTTGCGCGCTCATTCAAGACTCGTATGCTAATCAAGGAAGGGCAACCAGGGAAGGCCGTGATAAGGGTAGCAGGAGGCGGGGCTTGGTAGGAGTTGTGTGTTGAAGTCGGGGACGAGGACCGTAGAAGAGGTCACTCCGTTTGCGACATTGTTATGGATTGCTACAACAGCTACTAAGTATAGTAGTTTTAATTATATATGTATCGCTGTAGTAGAGAGTGGTCCTAAACTTGAATTACCCAGTGAAGTTAAATTGGGAAAAAATTTAAAAGGTCTAGGATAAGGACCATACGTTGAAGTTAAGTTATACGGAAGTAGTTTAGTGTTATCCAAAGGAAGTGAAAGGCTCAGAAGATTTGTCTTAGAATAGGGTATAAGAATGCCCAGATGTGAAAATTTGAGGAAAATTTTCACTCGTTGGAGCAGTGTCGAAATGGTGGGAACGGTAATCACCGTATTTGGGGGAGAAAGAAGTTTTTCTCATAGAGGGATCTTAAAGACGGTTTTAACCGCGAGTTCCTTTGATTTATCAGAAATGAAGAGAATGAAGTTTCTAGATTATTCACATAAGGATCGGTAAGCATCCGACGGTGAATAAAGAGTGATATGGAGAAGGGAACCTTGTACTGAAGTAAGGTAGGTACAATGAAGAAAGAGTCCTTCGGTGGAATGATAGGTTCACTAGTAAGTATTATTAATACTTATAGACAATTTGTGTTCGTGAAACCCCATAGGTGAAAATTCACCCGAGGATTCATTAAAACAATACAGTTGAGGCCGGTAGTATGTGTCCTTTTAGCTGAAGGAGCTAAGGGAAATATGAAGGCGATTGTCAGGATCGAGGCTATAGAGTTTGAGATACTGATAACCTCAACATGGTTAGGGAGGCTAGAGATAGGGAATGATTATAATGTGGAACGTAGAACCGCATGATTTAAGTTAAAGGATAAGGGTAGGGTGTCTCGATGGGGCACTGATTAAGAAATTTTTGGTTCAGTTAAGACAAGTGTACTATGTCTAGAAGCCATTTGGAGCAGCCAAGGAGATTGGCAAAATTTTTATTATGAGTTTCACCTCGGATGAAGGAGGTATATTTTGTGTGGCAAGATTGAGTCACTGTGATTTGTTAAACCTAGATTCGTGTGTGTGATTCGAGTTTCGTGGTAGTATCGGTAATGTTGTAGAGGGTATATCTATATGTTTTTTCGCGATAGTGGGGTTCTATTTTCTTCATTCGCTGTAGAAACATGTGTTGGTATTTTGAGTTTATATTTGCTTTGCACTGCTCATTTTGTGTGTGTTATACTAGTATAGTACTATTTTGAATATATTATTTTCGTGGATGGTCGAAGCGATAATAGGCCAGTGATTGCAAGACTATCATACCCGCGGTTCTAGGGTGGAACTGGTTGTTTTTGCGATATCTCATCTAGATAAAGGTTGAGCTCACCATTTATTATATGTTTAGATGGACTTTGATGAGTGTATGTTTCATTATCACGATGTTAGTGCATGGAAACCTTATAGATATGATTTAAGGTATACAAGATTTATTGTTAATCTGTGAATTTAAGCTCGTTGTTGCTCACGCAAAGTAATTAGTGTTAGTACAAGCGCTTTGTGGTTTGGCTCCTTAAGAGAAGTAGGAGTTCTGACCATATTTGATTGGTAGATGGGATAAGAATATCTTGGTGGTATATTTTGAGCTAACAGACCTCCACGAATGACAAAGTTAAGTAGTAGTGTCTCGAGGGGTTCCTTGTTTGAATTTCTCTTTGCGAGACACTCCAGGCATGAACCTTAACGATGTCGGGAGTGGATAGATGTTATTGGATGCTAGGATATTGATTTCGATGATGAATTACCTAGTGTGGAGAAAACACTATAAACTGAGATCCATGTGATGATTAGAGGCTTATGAAGATGGGAGTGTTGTGGAAAAGGAATGAAATGTTTCTCTTACCATAAGTTAATGGGTAAGATAAGGTTAAGGAAATTTATTTGAGTCTTAAAGCCATGTCGTGGCTAGTAGGCAAATTCTGAGGTAGTATGTTTTGTGCATAATGTTCGTAACACTTGTGTAGAGTATATTCGTCCCGATTAGTTTGACTTTCCATTTCGCTGAAATGGAAAGATGTGGAGGTAGAAGCGCATTAGTGTGTTTGCGAGGTAGGATTTTGAATGTCCTGGTTTTATGCCTTAGTTCATTATATCTTGCTGACCTACGATGCAAGGTAGTAGTGTAATGAGAGGGTTCCTTGTTTAGATTTCCCTTTGTGAGACGTCCCACGTACAAAGCTGAGCTGATGTCGAGAGTTAATGAATCCCTTCGCCGCTAGGGATATAATTAGTATAGTACTCATTTTCATGTTTAGGGAAACACGTCGATCTTAGGACTACCATGAAGTAAGGCCAGTAGGACAAGTGGCTCTATTATAGGAAGATTGTAGTGAGTTAACCATGAACAGATTGGTGGGTTAACGTTGAGAAGGATTAGAGTTCCAAGTATAGGAAGAATTGAATCTTGAGAAGATTGTTGAAAGGACCCATGTGTTATCACCAGGCCGAGGAAGTGAGGCCCATTTTTAGAGAGAGTGTTACGTGTGTGACGTTTGCAATAATTGTGTCGATGTGCACAGGTAAAAGGGTGTGCGGGTACCTTGGTAAGTTTATCTTATATTTCTTCTGAAATAGAAGCAGCATGGTATATAAAGCTGAAGGATATGATGTGGGGCAGTTATAAATGGATTTAGATTTGGAGTTTGATGGATTGCACGTCGTAGAAGGTACGTGATTTTGCAATTGTATAGATGCAATAAGAGTTAGCATGCTCAAGATAAGAGATGAGACTGACGGGAGTAGTCAAGCGCTAGTGTAGTTTCCTTTTCGAGGGAAATTAGATGTCCTAATGTAGAGGAGTGGACACCTAGAGTAGCGGATCTCCGATGGGATCGATATGTTAGAACGGCGAGTACAAGCTCATTTTCTTTATATTCGGTTATAGAAACACTATGCACGATGTGACGTTGTTAGAGTAAACCTTATGACCGAGTTAGTGTTATAGCATATTGAGATTTAGATAAGCTTGTAATTAAGCTAGTGTGTTAGAATATAAGCCTTGAGATAGGTGGTATATGGTAGGGTACCATTGGGTAGTACGATTCGACTTCGGTGTACTAGGACGTAGTATGATTAGCGATTCTAGGTTGGTAGTATAGGTTGTATCCGAATTTCGGGGATGAAATTCTGTTGTAAGGGGGGAAATATGTAATACCCCTTACTTTTATAGATATTTAAATTACATAAGTGGCGTAATTTGGTATTTAGAGGAAATTACCGTGAATAGAAATTGTGGGAATTTATGAGTGTAATTTAATGAATTTAGAAGTTAAAGTGAATAGTAAATATTAGTTTGCTGGTGTCGGATTAATATTTACTTGGGCTATATTTTCTTATGTGACTTAATAAATAAGTTGGAATATTTTTAAGTCATGTCATAGTTGGGTTAAGTGATAGGAGTTAGTTTACATTGTAGGAAATGCATGTAGAGAAGTGTCGGGTATGACTGGTGAATTTTAGTTAGGTAACTCAGATGGATATTTCGAGTGCACGGTTGGTTTCGAAATGGCTGAGATAGTCAGAATAAAGTATCCGGGGGTAGCTTTTGGGTTTCGAGGACTTTTGGACTAATAGGGACTCGCAATTATATAAACGAGTCAAAATTGGGTTTAATAAGGGATAAACCCTTATCTCCCTCTTATAATCTTTAAGAGAGAGAAACAGAAGAAAGAAAAAAGAGAAAAAAAAAGAGAAGAAAGGAAGGAAAGGGAAGATAAAAAAGGGGATTCTGGGCCAAACTCCGTCGGATTCGACTCGAGGTCATCAAATTTTATCCACAAGGCAAGTATTTACTTGCTTTATTCATTTGAGTGTGTATCTCATATTATAGTTGGTAAACTAGATAGATTTTAGCTTAGAACCCTTAAAATAAATGTGAGAAATTTGAGTTTAAGTTTACAAATTGATGTATTGTAAACTCTTAATGATTTCTAGGGTTAAACCCATGATAGTGGAGTATAGAAATGGTTAGAAATGGGAGAAATCATAAACTAGGGATTTAATGGTTTTAGGGTTTAAATCAAAGAGAAATGGTTTAATACCACAAATCAATTGATGTGTTAGTTATGAATCAGTATTAGGATGATTATATTGTTATTGGTTGAGATTGGAAACCTAAAAATGGAGATTGGGTTGATATTTGGGATTTTTGGAGATTGAGAAATCGCCCAAATAATTACCTCAGAACAGGGCGGATCGATTTGGTCTCGATCCGAATCTTTTCACATAAGGGGATCTGTAAGGTTGTCTCAGGCCGAATCGATTCAGATTGAGACCGAATCGATTCGCGTTTGGGGACCTTCTTGCAGAGAACTTTCCGAATCAATTCAGATGGAGACCGAATCGATTTTCTAGCGCAAATCGATTCGCCTTTGGAGCGAATCAATTCTCGTTTGCTGAATTTGGCAGTTTTCTTCCCTTAAGTGTATGGGGAGTTAAATCACAAATTGAAGATTTTTGTAGGGGATTCTAGACGTCATATTAGGAATCCTAGATAACGGAATTGAGGGTGGGTATATCTTGGATTAAAAGAGAGAAGCTTGGATTAGTTAAGGGTACAATCCGGGGTATGGACCTAATGAATGTTTAGGATGAGAGACATTCGAGAAAATTATTCGGCAAGCGTATGTAGATATATTTATGCCGTTAGGATAAATATGGGCCGATTATAATTGAGTAAATCCTAGGATGCGATTATGATGTAATTTCGGATACGGGATAAAGAGAATTGAGAGGTTATCCTATACGTCTCTTGACGACTATTAGTATAGGTGATGCAATACCTATGGAATTAAGATAAGTAGTTAGTATACTTATTTAATTGTTACGAATTGGTATATTCGGGTTTATATTATAACCCTTAAAAGTGATTAATGTGTGAGTTATATTTTAAGTTAGATAATGCTTATCGGTTTAGTATTTTAAATGTATGAATACTTATATACTATTACGAATGAAAACATTCGGGTTATTGGCTATCGCTATAAAAGTTCGAAAATTATAGCTAGAACATATTGAGGAACGTTATATGTTATATATGTGGGTATTGTTACAGTATATATATACGACTTGTTTACAAATATATTCGTATGCAAACGATATATTTACGTATGTTTATATCTCTAGTACTAACCAGGGAGGTTACGCGATGAGGGTGAATCCCCTGGCTTGCGAAGTAGGGAGAGTATATCCCCAGGTCATATCGTCCCGCATATGGGTGAAATGTTTTTATCCCACTTTCAGGTTGCAATGTGATCAACTCCACCATTTTGTTTTCTACCATGATCATGAGAGAGTCTGACTTGGTATCGAGGTTAATTTGAGCAAACCCGGATTTGGATTGTTACTTTAAGAGTACATCCTCGAGTTATAGCTCGGTGGGATGGTTATTATACTTATGATTGTAAAATAAGTATAAATATACTTGTTGTTTATAGTATATTGTTTTTATATGCAGATGAGATATCATACAACTTTGAATGGTGTAAAGTGTAAGATGAATAAAAGGTTATTCTTCTTCGGGTAATTTTATATCCGGAGTAATACAAATGTGAATTGTAGTTTCATGTGAGAACTATATAATAAGGGATAATATATGTTAAAGTTAAAATGGCATTTTAAACTAGGGAAAGTTACGGATTATGAACGGTATAGTTATATATAGAAACGAGGACTATATATACATATATATAATCAAGAATGTTACCCATTAAAGCTTATGTATTAACTTATGGTATAAGATAGTATATCACGCCAGGTAGGTGATAGTAATGAGGATTTAGAAGTTGGGTGAAAGAGATTTGTTAGGAAGGGTAACTTAACTAGGTTGTTTAAAATGGATGCGATAGGTGTACACTATTAGAAGAAGGGTGAGGTGTATCTCATGGGAGTGTGATACCAGTTTTAAATATGAGATATTTCAAATTTTAAAATATTTCATTTAAAGCACTTGATGAATATTTTCAAAACTCGGGCCCTGACCCATTTCTCTATTTTTCCCTCTCTTGTTATATATGTATATATATTAGGTGTCGAGACACAGGGACGCCTGGATGATGATTCTTTCGAGTGAGACATTTGCTGCAGCATCTGTGGATGCATGCATGCATGTTTATAGTATATGCTTCTATCCTCAAGATCTAGATAGGTAGCATTGTAGAACACTCGGGTCGATAGCCCAACTATTTCATTTATTCTTTTACCACATTCTAGTTTGTGACATTCGATTTGGTTGTATTATTGTACCGAGATTTCGGTTATTTATTTCATTTCAATTGGTGTATATAAACTGTTGTGATTCTTTACTTGTTTGGATTGGTTAAAAAGATTAGTAAATAAAATTTTGACGCCAGGCTAATAAGTTATTAGTAATTAATTTGGTTTTCGACAGTGATGCGGCGAATGAACCATATGAGATTCCTGTTTTAATCTGGTAAAGAATGGATAACCCGATAGTTTATTAGGCAGGGTGTCACACACAGGGATAGTAGTCAGCAGTAGAGTCCTGCACTAAAGGTCACATTACAACTCATTTAAGATCGAATGTTATTCGTGTAAGGCTTTTCTGACTTTAACCATTGAGATAATGAATTCGCCCAAGAATATTTAGAACAAACAAAACTGTTACTAGAGTGTATGACATCCATAGAAGGCCAACATTGCTCGAAAAAGTTATCATACGAATGTTTATTGAATTGATTGTTAAGTATGTTCCATTACAAAGTTGGAAAGAAAAAACATGAAATATTTTTCCAATCTAAAATTTGATGTCCAAATCAAGCACGTGTGAGTTAGTTGTAAATTTTTCTTGATGTGTTCTAGATTCAACCTAGGGGTTGAGTTCAAGTTTTAAGCATAAAATTTGTTGCAGATCTCGATTAGCAACCTAAGAGACTTTTGGCTTTTATTTTTTTGTTTTATTCTTTATGCGTGTGTTAAAAATCATTGGTGTTTGACTTATTTTTTTTCTCTGACCATTGATTTTGAAGGTATCGGGCCACCCTCTGTTCAGACTGAGCCAGCCTCTGTTCATTTTCATGTATGATTGTTTAAAAAAGATCTTGATCTTCATTATTTTTCATGACGGGATAGTAATTGTTTGACATACTCACGACTATTATTGATTACTAAAATCCCAAATAGTGTCATTGCACACCAACAACCCAAACTCAGATCCCAAATACTGTCATTGCACACCTCTACCCAAGACTTAGTGCCACCGCACACCTCTGGCCATGACTCTTTAGTGACAGTATGGATCTGATATGAGTCTGAGATTTGTATCCTTTTTCTACAATCCAGTATACAGAGACACAACACATGCAATTTGTTTTTTATCAATATGCTTGGGTGGTTTTGCTGTTCGATTTAATTTTTGGTTGCTGCGATTATTGATGACTATGATCGATTTTTGGTAGCTACAATCATTGGTATCTATAGTGGATTCAAAAAACGACGTGTTCAGTGATTTTTGGTAGCATATATGCGGTTGTTGGTAGTCAACGATTTTTGCTAGCTGCGATTGTTGGTGTCTAAACTTTACAACTTTTACACCAAACATTTGTATGATCTATCCTATTTTTTGACAAAATCTCTCCAACTCTCTCTTTGGGGGCATTTTACAGGTTGTGATCTACAAGGCTTTGGATGGACTTCATGATTTAGCTATAGAAACATAAATTTTTATCCACTATAGGTATCTCTAACTCTCACTATATCCCCCATTTTTTTCTTAATCTTCACTGATTTAACATCAATCATTAATTTAAATGACCATATAGTTTACTCAATGTCGTGGAATACTACAGGTTGGTATGTCGAGTAGTAAGAGTTTGCATCACATTAGTACAGAATGAATGATATGGATTCCTTCAGGTAATGATGAGCTACATCTTATAGGAGAAACCCTTTAATTTATAGCGTCCATCAAAAGTGAAAGGGTCTTTTATTATTTTGTTCGACACAGCGACTCAGTTACTTGAACTACATGCCGTTCATCCATGAAACTGATATATAGTACTATAGGGATCGAACAAATATCACACGTTTCTACATGTAAATTTCTTTTTTTATAAGTTCAAGAAGGATCGGGTGGATGACAACTATGTACCATGTATACTCTCTATCATATATTAAGTCAAAATATATCCTAAATGTTGATCTACTAAATTTCTTTCCACATAGCTAATTATCCAGCAGTTCAACTAAATTTATCCTGAATGTTGTTCTTACATCCATTCGGGGTGGTGTTTATTTATGTTTGTCCAAAATAGTATATCATGATAAAGATTTTCTTTAGATCTTCTTCCATGGAATTTGTGATTATGACATTAAAAATAAAATTTGTGCTCACTTTAGCTAGCCCTGTGTTTTCCTTAAACTTGTTATCTTGAATTTTTGATGTTTTGGGCAGGATGCAAGCTTATATTGCATACTTGGTGCTGTAGAAATGTGTAAATGTGTACATTTCAATTGTTTCTTCCCACAATGGGTTTTGAGGACTCTACCGAATGAAAAAAGATTTATGATAGAAACTCTCAGATTTTCCTTCTCTTTCTAAAACTCTCTTGCAGCATTTTAAGGTTAAACTTTAGTTTTAAAGCACCAAGTCTAACTTTGATGGTTTTCAGTTTTATTATCATTTAGTTCATGCTTCTACTTCACTTTGCCTTCATGTGTGTAGTCTAAATAAATGTAAGACTCATGATTGACGAAATATCCTAGAGGACCATGTTGTTACAGTTGCAATTTACATTGTGAATGGTATATTTATCTATTTATTTTTGGCATATATAAACTGGCACAAAGCTGAAGACAAGGGTGTATGAGTTTCTTGGAGAAGAGAATATGACACCTCGACTAATTAAATACCGGGTAGCTACTCCTTTATTAAATTAATACAAAATATCAAGTTGGTTCAGTTCATAGCACCACTGTCGAAAAACGTTTTAACAATTACTAGCCACCTAATATTTAAAAAGTGAGTTGTCAATTTTAATTGAATTCGATTTACATGCAACCAAAATGAAGTATAAAATATTGATACCACAACCACATCACAGTCGCAATAAGATAACAATGTAATAAACTGAATCTGGAGGAATACCCCTCACAACATCCGAATACTGAAATAAACAAAGTACAAAGCTTGAACCATTAATTAATTACAACCCAAAAATCTGAAATAGAACTGAATAAATAAGATGTCTCTAAAAGAAAGGGGGTGACATGCCCTACAGATGAGTAAATCTGAGATAGAGTCAAGATAGAAAGTGGAGGCGTCTACTATCGAGGTCCTGTAACTTCCACAGCAGCTACAGCATGTCATTGGAATGGATCTCCTACGCTTGGTGTCCTTGTGGTTGGGCACCTAAAAAGGTTTTACAAGAAAATATATTTGAAAGCAAACAGACCAGAGACCGATTGTGAAAACAGTTTAAAATACATCAAGTGTTTAATATCATTAAACAGTGAATATAAAGTAAATGATAGTGTGTGCGCTCACATGAGTTCCTCACCTCTCAACTAATTGTACACTCCTATCGCACCCATACCCGTTCTAGTTATTCCCATATCTAACTAGTCCAATACACAATCTAACATTACTATACAATTCACGATTCAATTCCCGACATCTTAATTTAAACAGAGAGTTTTACTTTTCTTCTTGCTTCCCAAAATTAATAATACAAATCACTAGAGATGTTCAATTTTTAATTCTACTACAATGTTGCTATTATTCACACTTACATTTATACATGACAGTTAATTTCAATTAACAATATATTATTCTCATCATAAATATACAATACTGGCACCCCGAGACTAAGCTGCGGTGCACACATACTCTGCTATCTAATCCCGGTACATCACGTACATAAGGACCACGTATTCCGAATCTCTCATGAATAGTTCTCAATAAACAACAATCACACATAATGGAGGCGAACATAGTTCACATAACCTGGGTCACACACATACCTATGGTCCCATGATCAGCAGACTTATTAACTTCTCAATAATTCCTTCTCTGACCTATGTCCTCGAGGTACCAATCTAAATCCCCCCGTAGGCACACAAAGATTAGATGGCCCTGATCGAACGTCGACCTCCCGTGATAGCAAGTATGGTATGTATGTTATACACAAATAACTACATATACCAAGCATTCACACATCTTAGGTATCTTATAATATTAATAGAGGTATATTTCTCATCCCTATACCGTTATTTAATGTTACACGTTTACAAGTCCCCGATTTATATACATTAAAGTTGTCAACTCTTCTCACGTCATAATTTTAGTTAATTATTCTCTAACCCATAGGTGTCATCCGTTCTACTACTAAATTATGTGTTTTAATCCTCAACGTACTCCAATATGACAACTATACCCACTAGTAAACAAGGGAAGGTTAGCATTCAATTAAATAAGTCTATAGGAAGTTCTAAAGAAAATCAGGCCTAAAAAGGCCATTCTGTCAACTCGTTAGAAATCTCATTCGAACGAGGTCATTAAAACGAGTGTCGTTAGAACGAATGGCTTCGAACGAACTACCAACTTGTTAGAAGGGATACTGTCATCGCATTAGAAACTCGTTCGAATGAGGTCGTTCGAACGACCTGGGCAGGTCTTCTAACGAGATGGCAGAATACGCCCAGAAATTTTCCCAACTCGTTTTTCTTCAATTCCTCTTTTCAAAAATCCATTCTAAGATCATTCCAATTAAGTTTTATTATTAATAAACTAATCTAAGTCCTCCTAGGTCGCTTCTTAACATATCATTGGGGTCAAATCCTCCTAATCAACATGTATTTAACATAAATCCCTAAATTTTACCCCAAACCCTATGAACATGAACCCAGAATTTTATTGTGCCTAATTACTCATCATAAATCCGTTTTTAAATCATCATAGTTAAGTTTTTGGATACTAAATTCGTCCATAGTCATTCTACATGCAATCCCTAACCCAACTTTAGAGTTCCTATATCAATTTTATTAGGTTTTCCTCAAAACTTTCAATTCCAAACAGTTCCTACACTGAACATGGAAGAAATATTCAATGAAATTAAAAATATCAAATCAATTGCCTTAGATTCATTCTTCAGATTGTTGTCGTTGTTTCAAGGTTGATTCTCTCCTCTTTTCGGTCACAAATCCTTTCCAATTGTGATGATGGGGAGATGGTTTAGTATAGGTCCTCTAGCCTCTCTTCTAACTTCTCTCAAAACCTCCGTAGCCCACTCTCTCAGTTTTGGCTGATAATGGCCTTAGTGGCTCTTTTAATAATCTTTAATTTACCTAAAAAATTTGTGGGTTTTAATGCCCTAATTTTTAAAATTACCAAAATACCCTTCTAGGTTGCCAGTTTGGCCTAAAAATACCCTGGGACCCAAATTAAGCCCCCGGCTAGTGTTTTCTGACTATTTCGACCCTTCCGGATACATTGGCGCGCTCAAAATGACCATTCGGTTGATAAAAATATAATTCACTTTTTAATTTAAATAATTTCGTTCCTGACGCGACTGACACGAGCGTCCCAACTAAATTTCTCAAATTGTCGTATTTTTGCCTCGCGACAATTTTAATATTTTCAATACTCATATATTACCATATATACTCCATAATATTTAATTTTAACATCATAATAAAATACCAACTCACATCTCGATAGTATTTTTATCCGGATTAATTCCCAATTAATTTTCATTTAATTCAATTAATCCCTTAAATAAAAATTACGGTGTATTACATACTTCCCCCCCTAATAACTGAATTTCGTCCCGAAATTCGGAACTAAAGATTACCTGGTAAAAATAACTCTGGATAACGCTCGCGCATCTCATCCTCTCTCTCCCATGTGGACTCCTCGACATTATGATGCCGCCACTAAACACGTACTAATGGTACTATATTTGACCTCAGTTTCTGCTCGTTTTGGTCCAAAATAGCAATCGGCCCCTCCTCGTAGGAACTATCAGGCTGGAGATCGATGTCCTCTAAAGCAATGTGAATATGGGCCAAATCGTCCCTAAGATATTTCCTTAGCGAGGAAATATGGAACACATCATGAATCCTATACAAGTGCTCCGGTAACCCAAGTCTATACGCAACTGGCCCAATCCTCTCGATGATAGGAAATGGCCCCACATATCTTGGTGCCAGTTTCCCTTTTTTCCCAAAACGCATGATTCCCTTCATAAGAGATACTCTGAGTAACACCTGGTCACCCACCTGGAATTCTCTGAAGAACCTCTTGGCATTAGCATAGCTCTTCTGCAGGTCATGAGCTACCCGAATACGACTTTGTATCATCTCTATCCTTGCTGAAGTGTCCTAAATCACTTCCGGCCCAAGGATTTTGTTATCCCCCACCTCTAACCAACATGCTGGGGAACGACAAGGTCTACCATACAACTCCTCGAATGGAGCCATGCCAATGGTGAACTGGTAGGAGTTGTTATAGGTAAACTCCACCAGTGGAAGGTACTGCTCCCAACCACCTCCAAGGTCTAGGATGCACATACGCAACATGTCCTCCAACATCTGATTTGTCCGCTCTGTTTGCCCATCAGTCTGTGAGTGATAAGCCGTACTCAGCCGCAACTCCGTACCCATTGCCTTTTGGAAACTCTCCCAAAATTGTGAAACAAATATCTTGTCTCGGTCAGACACGATATTTAGAGGCACCCCGTGAAGTCTCACTATTTTCGCAATGAAAATCTGGGCATACTGTCCCGTAGTGTAGTCTATCCTCACAGGCAGAATATGAGCAACTTTGGTTAACCTATCCATAATTACCCATATGGAGTCGTGACCCCTCTGTGACGTAGGTAACCCCGTTATAAAGTCCATGGATATGCTCTCCCATATCCACATCGGAACCTCTAACGGCTGTAGAAGTCCTTTCGGTTTCTGATGGTCCACCTTTACTAGCTGATAAGTGGCGCATTTAGAAACGAACACGGCGATATCTCTCTTCATCCCGCTCCACCAGTACTGTCGTCTCATGTCTTGGTACATCTTATCCCCACCAGGGTGTACCGTGAACCGTAAGTCGTGCGAATCTACCATTACCTCGTGTCGTAAGTCTTCCCCTTTCGGAACGACCAGTCTCCCATTGAAGCATAATCCCCTATCTGAACTAACGGTATAGGACTCGACTCCCTCTGCTAGTAATCGAACTATCTTCTCCTGACAGAAAGAGTCATTTTCCTGGGACTTTATCACTCTTGTAACAATCTGAGGTGTAACAGTCATTACAAACATGAATGATCGGGCCACTGCATCCTGGTGTCCCAACTCCTTCCACTTAGCTTTCCATACCTCGGCCACCTCATCTACTGGCATACGACTCAACACGTCTGCTACCACGTTAGCCTTCCCTGGGTGATATTGGACATCAAACTGATAATCCTTCACAAACTCAAGCCACCGACGTTGACGCAAATTCAGTTCCTTCTGCGTGAAGAGGTATTGTAGAGACTTGTGGTCTGTGAACAACCGAAATTTCTCCCCCAGGAGATAGTGTCTCCAAATCCAAAGAGCGAATACGACTGTCGCTAACTCCAAGTCATGGGTGGGGTAATTCTTCTCGTGAGGCTCAAGCTTACGGGAAGCATAAGTTATAGCCTGACTCTCTTGCTGTAGCACACTTCCAAGTCCTTATATGGACGCATCGGTGTAGACTAAATACTCAACTCCCGGTCTGGGCAATGCTAACACAAGCGTTGAGGTCAACTTGTCCTTCAACTCATCGAATGCCAACTGATAGGCCTCGCTCTAGATGAATGAAACACCTTTGCGAGTCAGATGTGTCAAAGGACCCACTATCTTTGAGAAACCCCGAATAAACCTCATGTAGTATCCTGCTAGGCCCAAGAAACTACGAATCTCAGTCGGTGTCATGAACTGTTCCCCACTCCCTCACCGCGGATACCTTCCCCGGATCAACAGATATCCCCCGATTTGAAATGATATGCCCCCAAAACTGAACCTCCTTCAGCCAAAATCCACTTTTCTAGTACTTTGCATATAGCTCATTCTGACGCAGCGTCTGCAAAACTTGTCTCAAATGCTCGGCGTGCTCCTCTTATGTCTGGGAGTAAACCAGGATGTCATCAATAAAGATGATGATGAACTGGTCTAGGAACTCTCTAAACACCCTATTCATCAAGTCCATAAACACGGCTGGAGCATTGGTCAAGCCAAAAAGCATAACCCAAAATTCGTAGGAACCATATCTCATCAAGAAGGAAGTCTTCGAGACGTCCTGTTCCCTGATACGCAACTGATGGTATCCTGATCGCAAGTCAATCTTTGAGAAGAAGGAAGCTCCTCTCAGCTGGTCGAATAAGTCATCGATTCGGGGCAACGGATACTTATTCCGTATCGTGACTTTATTCAACTCCCGGTAATCTACACACAACCTCAACAATCCATCCCTCTTCTTTACGAACAACACATGGGCACCCCACGGTGAATTACTCCTTCGGATAAACCCCTGACCTAACAACTGCTCTATATGATCCCTTAGCTCTCTCATCTCTGCTGGAGCCATACGATAAGGTGCGCGGGCAATTGGCCGAGTGCCCGGCGTCAAATCGATAACAAAGTCTATCTCTTTACTAGGGGGTAATCCAGGTATATCCTAAAATACATCAGCAAACTCCCTAACAACTGGAATCGAATCGAATGGTAATACCATTTCCTTAGAGGTCTCCTCCTCTATATAGTATAAGTGAGTGGACGATCCTCCCTCAGGGCGAGGCATCGCCACTAAAAACATCTCCTGCTCGGGAATGGCAAAAATAATACTCCTACTGAAATAATCAATCATGGCTCGGTACGCGACTAGCCAATTCATACCAATAATCACATTGTACTCGGTCATCTCTAATACTAACATATCAGCAGGTAAAGTAAATCTCCCGATCTCTATACCCACACCTTTACAAATTAGAGAAATTATGGAACCCCTACTCAACGGTGAATCTACGCAAGTAATCGTGCTCTCTGCAGTGTCTAACAATCCTACAATGCGTGCAAATGTCGTGGAAATGAAATAGTGTGTAGCACCCGTATCAAATAAAATACACCCCATAATCCCCTGAATGGAGAACATACCCTCAATAGCAGGTGGTGGGACTGCGGCCTGCTGGAGCTGATAAACTCGCTCGTACAGAAGTTGTTCCTGCTACTGAGACTGCTGGGATGGGTGGCAAAGCTGGCATCTGTGGTGGTGCTGGGAGGGAGGCGGGAAACATAGGTCTCTGGGGCTCATGTCGAGCACCCTGCTGCTGCTGCTGTGGGGCCCTGCCCCTATCAGGACACTCCTGGTGCTTGTGGCCAATCTTGCCACAAGTGAAACATTTCCCTGAAAAATTCCCCCCTCTCTGACCCTGCTGCCCACGGCCCTGGTGGCCGTTGCCATTCCTCCCCTGGCCGTGCTGGCCCTAATGAAACTGTTGTTGTTGGCCCTGCTGGTCGTGCTGTCCCTGATGGCCCTGACGAAAACCTCCCTGACCATTTCTGAAACCCTCAGATCTAAATCTCTTAAAATTCCCCTGCTGGGAACCCTGATCTCCCTACCTATGCTGACCCTGAGCAGATTGCGCCCCGTTGGCACCATTTCCCCCTGTCCTGCCCTGATGGCTGGACTCTCCTGATCGCTTACTCTCATTCAAGTGAAAGCGGTGATCCTGGCAGTGAAGCAATATTGCGTTAACCACATCAGAATAAGTGGCCAACGAGAGATTACCCGACAAATGCTGATGGATCCTCCAAGTCAATCCATCCATGAACTTCTGAATCTTCTTCTCCTCGATTGAAATCTCATCAGGAACGATGTTCAAGAGGTTAGTGAATTCGGCCTCATACTCGGACACGGTCTTTCCCTCTTACTTGAGGTTCATTAACTTCCTCCTCATTTCGGTGTGAACGGCTGATGGAAAATATTTGCGATCGAACCGCACCCAAAACTCCTGTATAGAAAGGATGTCTCTCTCCTACGTGGTGGTAATGGACTCCCACCACTCTAACGCTGATCCTACTAGCTTAAAAGTAGCCAGTATCTATTTTTGTACTCCTCAAGTGCCTTTGCATTTCCTTCTTACACTGACTGGACACGACGACGTCGGAGCTACCTGCAAACTCCGGAGGGTGTGCTTTCTGAAAAGCATCACAAACACGTTCCCAAGCAGACGAGAATGAATGAACCTGGACTGGCGCTACTACTGGCGCCTGAGGCGGTGCCTGCTATACAACTGCTAGGGAGGCATTTACCGCCTGGGCTACAATAGCGGCAACCTCTGCGGCATTCAAGGAACCCTGAATTTGTGCAGGTTGTGGCACGGACTGAGCAACCCTGGGAACTCGTTGTGCACGTCGTGGAGGCATCTGAAATGAGAGTAAAGTCTTATAAGTTCGCAGTTATTATCTCAAAATAGCTGAAGAGAGAAACATACACAAAAGAGTACAACAATCCTAAAATATAGGGCTCTATATCAAAGGAAACTCAACGGAAATATAACAAGCCGTACAGTTCCTAAGGACACTAGAACCTGATGCTCTGATACCACCTATGACACGCCGACTAATTAAATACCGAGTAGCTACTCCTTTATTAAATTAATAAAAAATGTCAAGTTGGTTCAGTTCATAGCATCACTGTCGAAAAATGTTTTAACAATTACTAGCCACCTAATATTTAAAAAGTGAGTTGTCAATTTTAATTGAATTCGATTTACATGCAACCAAAATAAACTATGAAATACTAATACCACAACCACATCACAGTCGCAATAAGATAACAATGTAATAAACTGGATCTGGAGGAATACCCCTCACAACAATCCGAATACTGAAATAAACAAAGTACAAAGCATGAACCATTAGTTGATTACAACCCAAAAATCTGAAATAGAACTGAATAAATATGATGTCTCTAAAAGAAAGGGGGCGACATGCCCTACAGATGAGTAAATCTGAGATAGAGTCAAGGTAGAAAGTGGAGGCGTCTACTATCGAGGTCCTGTAACTTCCACAACAGCTATAGCACGTCATTAGAATGGATCTCCTACGCTTGGTGTCCTTGTGGCTGGGCACCTAAAAAGGTTTTACAAGAAAATATATTTGAAAGCAAACGGGTCAGAGCCCGATTGTGAAAACAGTTTAAAATACAGCAAGTGTTTAATATCATTAAATAGTGAATATAAAGTACATAATAGTGCGTGCACTCACATGAGTTCCTCACCTCTCAACTAATTGTACACTCCTATCATACCCGTACCCGTTCTAGTTATTCACATATCTAACTAGTCCAATACACAATCTAACATTACTATACAATTCACGATTCAATTCCCGACATCTTAATTTAAACAGAGAGTTTTACTTTTCTTCTTGCTTCCCAAAATTAATAATACAAATCACTAGAGATGTTCCATTTTTAATTCTACTACAATGTTGCTATTATTCACACTTACATTTATACATGACAGTTCATTTCAATTAACAGTATATTATTCTCATCATAAATATACAATACTGGCACCCCGAGACTAAGCTGCGGTGCACACATACTCTGCTATCCAATCTCGGTACATCACGTACATAAGGACCACGTATTCCGAATCTTTTAGGAATAGTTCTCAATAAACAACAATCACACATAATGGAGGCGAACATAGTTCACATCACCTGGGTCACGCACATACCTACGCTCCCATGATCAGCAGACTTATTAACTTCTCAATAAGTCCTTCTCTGACCTATGTCCTCGAGGTACCAATCTAAATCCCCCCGTAGACACATAAAGATTAGATGGCCCTCATCGAACGCCGACCTCCCGTGATAGCAAGTATGGTAGGTATGTTATACAAAAATAACTACATATACTAAGCATTCACACATATTAGGTATCCCATAATATTAATATAGGTATATTTCTCATCCCTATACCGTTATTTAATGTTACACGTTTACAAGTCCCCGATTTATATACATTAAAGTTGTCAAATCTTCTCACGTCGTAATTTTAGTTACTTATTCTCTAACCCATAGGTGTCATCCGATCTACTACTAAATTCTAAGTTTTAATCCTCAACGTACTCCAATCTCACAACTATACCCACTAGTCAACAAGGGAAGGTTAGCATTCAATGAAATAAGTCTGAAGGAAGTTCTAAATAAAATCAGGCCTAAAAAGGCCATTCTATCAACTCGTTAGAAATCTCGTTCGAACGAGGTCGTTTGAACGAGTGTCGTTAGAACGAATGGCTTCGAACGAACTACCAACTAGTTAGAAGGGATACTGTCATCTCGTTAGAAACTCGTTTGAACGACCTAAGCAAGTCTTCTAACGAGATGGAAGAATACACCCAGAAATTTCCCCAACTCGTTTTTCTTCAATTCCTCTTTTCAAAAATCCATTCTAAGATCATCCCAATTAAGTTTTATTATTAATAAACTAATCTAAGTCCTCCTAGGTCGCTTCTTAACATATCATTGGGGTCAAATCCTCCTAATCCACATGTATTTAACATAAATCCCTAAATTTTACCCCAAACCATATGAACATGAACCTAGAATTTTATTGTGCCTAATTACTCATCATAAATCCGTTTTTAAATCATCATAGTTAAGTTTTTGGATACTAAATTCATCCATAGTCATTCTACATGCAATCCCTAACCCAACTTTAGAGTTTCTATATCAATTTTATTAGTTTTTCCTCCAAACTTTCAATTCCAAACAGCTCCTACACTGAACATGGAAGAAATATTCAATGAAATTAAAAATATCAAATCACTTGCCTTAGATTCATTCTTCAGATTGTTGTCGATGTTTCAAGGTTGATTCTCTCCTTTTCCCGGTCACAAATCCTTTCCAATTGTGATGATGGGGAGATGGTTTGGTATAGGTCCTCTAGCCTCTCTTCTAACTTCTCTCAAAACCTCCGTAGCCCACTCTCTCACTTTTGGCTGATAATGGCCTGAGTGGCTCTTTTAATAATCTTTAATTTACCCCCAAAATTCGTGAGTTTTAATCCCCTAATTTTTAAAATTACCAAAATACCCTTCTAGGTTGCCGGTTTGGCCTAAAAATGCTCCGGGAACCAAACTAAACCCCCGGCTAGTGTTTTCGGAATATTTCGACCCTTTTGGACACGTTGGCGCACTCCAAATGACCATTCGATTGATAAAAATATAATTCACTTTTTAATTTAAATAATTTAGTTCCTGACGTGACTGACACGCGCGTCCCAACTAAATTTCTCAAATTGTCGTATTTCTGCCTCGCGACAATTTTAATATTTTCAATACTCATATATTACCATATATACTCCATAATATTTAATTTTAACATCATAATCAAATACCAACTCACATCTCGCTAGTATTTATATCCGGATTAATTCCCAATTAATTTTTATTTAATTCAATTAATCCCTTAAATAAAAATTACGGGGTATTACAGTGAATAGCTTTTAGTAGCTGCAATAATTGAGGAGTGTGTATGTTGTTAGTACTTCAACTGATATTTAGATATATAATGTGCTTTACAATTTTTTAATGCGAATCCCCAATCCCCCACCCTGCCCCCTCCACCCAAACACACACACTCCCCCAATACCCATACCCCCCGCCCTCCGCCCAAACACACAACTGATATAGTGTCATTGTTTTTATTTGGTTAGATTTTGAGACTGTGATCTAATGCATCATAGAAAAATTAGTTTATGTTCTTAGCCTATAATATCATTTACATTTTCATGTTTAGGGATATTATTAATATCACCTAATTTTAACTACTGTTAATAGTTACAAATGTATATCAATAGTTAAAAATGCATTACACCCGCACATGCATTGCATGAGTTATATTTTATAAGATTGCTATAGTCGAAAAAAATGTTTTAAACTCTGTAGTTGAAAAAAATGTTTTAACTATAGAGTTTAATTTTTTTTTAAACTTTATACTTGAAAAAAACCTTTAAAGTATACATTAAAAAAACAACTAAATAAAATAACGTATAATTTATATTTTATAAGATTGCTTTTTAAATTTTAAAATCCATATTTAAACAAATTTGTAAGTCATTTAAAAAAATAATTTTATTTAAAAAAAGTATAATATTTTAAAGATTTTTAATACATAAAAGACACGGGGCCTGATGAGGCTTTACCACCACTGATAATAAGGATTTTTGAGGCTTTATTGTGATAGATGAAGGGATAACTGTCCTTTACGTAGCTTGAGGCAAAAAGAAATTATAATAGCCTAATGTCTATCAACTACCTAAGGCAGTGTCCGACTTTTTAAAAATAAATAACTATAGGTGTGAGAAGAGGTATACAAATTTTGCCCAAGGATGGCAATCCAAATCTTATTCATATTTGCACTATTGGCAACACATGAACAAATTTATCGTCGTGTCGTACGAAATATCACGAGAACAAATTTATCTCCCTACCATCGGCATGGGTACACCCTAGGCACGCGCATGACTTTCAAAATTATCTTCGTGCCTTCAGGCACGCTCATTACTTTCGAAATTATGACCAAAATTTTCAAAATTATACTTTGTTTTGTTGGGAAACGATTTTTTTTTGTTTTGCTATTACGTACTTTGGAAAGTGTTGACGTTTTGGGATAACCAACTTTGGAATTCTTTGCCATTTTACGATTATCAGCGTGCGTTCACGCACGGGCATACCCTAGTATATGTGTGTGTGTGTGTGTGTGTGTGTGTGTGTGTGTGTATATATATATATATATATATATATATATATATATATATATATATATATATATATATATATATATATAATAATAAAACTAATAAATACAAATTCCTTTTTTTAACCACATAAGAACATTGCCAAATTAAAATATGAAACGACATGAATTTGTTTTTTACTTGACATGAATAAGATCTAAGTAAAAGCGACACGACATATTTTTTTTATCAAATGCAAACACGACCCAATGAAAATTGGATACAATACGAATTTTTTTTACCATAACAAGAACACAATCCGACTAAAAGAGACACGACACGACACCAAATATTATTTTAATTTATTTACAAGAATAGAAACCCGACCGAAATATTACTTGGTTCGAATCCAAGACAATATCTTATTTCGACTTTTTGAAAAAAACAAAATTAGAATTTTCTGGGAGTTTTTATTTTTTTATTTTGTAGAAAACTCCCACTCTAGTGTATGAGTTTCCAAGTAAAATGAAAAAAAAGAAATTATAACATCCACAAAAAAATATATGGTAAATAATATTCGTAAAAGAAAGAGAGATTTCTTCGAATCGGACCAACTTTTTTTATGGGACTTCTTTGTCTTGGTTATTTAAAAAAAGCGGTAAAAAACTTTAATTTACAGAATAAAACTATTTTCCCAAAATAGAATGGGCGGAAGAAATTTTTTTTCAAATCATTTTATTTTGTGGAATTTATTAAAAAAATTTAATTTCCAAACAAAAAATGTTTTCCACAAAACAAAATGATTTTCAAGTTAAAAATTGTTTTCTGCTGATTTTATTTTGGAAAAATATTTTATTTTTTTCTGTAAATTAAATTTTTTAATAATTTTTTTAGATCAGTTTTTTTTCTTGGAAATCCACTACAAAACTGCCAATATTATACCGAAGAATTAAATTATACCGCACAATTATTAACATTATTTTTTTATAAATTCATCACAATGTTTATGTTTTTGTAAAAAAAAAGAGATTTCACATGATTTAATTTGGCCGTGTTGTGAAATATTTTGTTGCAAAAACATAAACACGACCAAATTAAAATGCTAGACAATATGAAATCATTTATTTTATTCGGTCGTGTTTCTGTTTTTGTAAATAAATTAAAATAATGTTTCGTGTCATGTCGTGTCGTTTTTACTTGGATTTTATTCGTGTCAAGTAAAAACAAATTCATGTCGTTTCATATTTTAATTTGACGATGTTCTTATTTGGTTAAAAAAAGAATTTTTATTAATTAATTTTAATATATATATACACACACACACACACACACGCAGTCCTGTCCTTGTGCGGACCAGTCCGTATTTTAAGAGTGCGGACCGGACATGTGTCACCTAACGGTGAACCCAGAAAAGAGAGAGAGTGTGCCTATAATTTAGGCGATAATTTCTAGGGGCACCATCAGGTGACACATGTCCGATTCGTATTCATAAAATGCGGATTATTCCGTACAAGTACATTATTATATATATATATATATATATATGAAGTTATATAAAGTTGCATAATATTATCAAGTTAAAGTTTTAGTGTCGGAGAAAGATGGAGAGTTTCTTTTTATTAGTATTGAGGTTAGTTTTGTCATTTGAACTTTTTTTCAAACGCCTCGAGATTTTCGAGGAACGGGTATAGCCATGCCCTATAATATATCACTATTTATCATATGTCATACAAGCTATGGATAAAGCTACAACGAGAAATCCTAACCATAAAATCATCGCCTATAGTATAAAATAGTTCTCATAATGATACTAAAAAATTAATCAACATAAATACACTTGACCCATGGATATAAAGAGTAGGATGCTACCATGACATGGACATAAAACGCCTTACGAAGATCTACACCTGTACTACAGGTCCTGTAGGGAAATCAATGAAAGGGAAAGCACATTATCCTGATACGAGAGATAAAAACAGATAAAAACATTTACACATAATGAAAAATACCCATTATCCTCATACGAGAGATATAGTCTTTATCACATTATCGGGATGATATAGACATATTCACAGCTGTGGTCATTAGTTTTGTGGAATTAAACAGGGATGATTTTTATTCCGAATTATTTCTGATATTTTTCAATATATTTTTCAATATATTTTTCGATTCCACATCGACTAGGAGAGGAAGAAATGTAAAAAAAAATCCTCTATAAAAGGAGATTATCCTTTTATCCTCTATACAAATCAAAAAAACGGTTAAATCCTTGTGTATATACATGTTGGGTTAAACTTTTTTCTTGATTTCATTAACAATGAGAATTTCGAGTAATCAAAAATTCAATATTTATTTTTTTGAAATTTTGGAATTTCTGAAATTTCTAGGTTTCTAGTATATTTTTGAATTTTCGATTTTTTCGAATTCGGATTTTTTTTTTAATTTTCCGAAAAAATTGGATTGGAAATCGGACTAATTATTTTATTCCCAAAAAATCGGATTTTTTTTCTGAAGGGTCATTTTTCGATTCGATCCGGCCGAAACACAACCCTAAACCTACCTATTCGTCCTCGCTCATAAATAAAATTATCCTAATATTACCCAAACTGAGAAAGCAAACAAATCAACCTAAAACCTCATTACTCGTGTTCTTACAACCAAATTGATCATGTCCCAACACTTTATTCATATGGATTCCACAAAGAAAACATTTCTTCCTATTTTAGTGTCATAATTTTTTAATAAAACAATAAAATTTAAATCCTAATCATATTAGATTGGTTTTCAATGCTTTCATTTATGTTTAGGGGTATAATACCGAACCTTTTAGCATCGAATTCATGATTTTTGAATTTGAAATATAATTCACCACTCCTATTGAATAATCTACATCATAAGAACCATGCCGTCCTAATACATGAATTTTATCATATAGTCCATGTAATTAGCTTACCTCAATAACAATTTAGATTATCAACTTAAGTTATAACATGAATTAACTATGAATTCCATATCTTGACATCAATTTCATATTTTTAATAAAAGATAACAGTACGGTTATTTCAATTGCGAACACTTTTTTTATTAAACAATAGTTTCCCTATGTCTATTCCAATTTGCTATGCATGATTTTCAAAAAAAATTCAAGATGAAAATTTAGATTTATTTAGTTAATTAAGTTTTGATATGGTTCGAGTTTAAAATTAAATCGAAGTTTAAGGTTCCAATTATATCAAAACCAAAGCTTCCAATTACACCAAGTATATAATTATAATTAACATCTTCATTTTTTTAATTTCTAAACATGGGTTCTGCCAATATCATATGAACCAAAGAGGAAGATGAGAATTGAAGTTCTTTCCTTGATTGTTAGAGATGAAAATATAAATTTTGGCGAAGAGTTGACACTTGTTATTAATTCTAATTAGATATACTCGATCCTCCAAGATTTTCCCTCCAAACCGACTCTCAAAGTTCCCTCCCACGTTTCACCTCTCTCTATAGCTCTAAATTTTAGGTTTATCATTTGTTTTAGAAATGTTATTAGAGCCTCAAGTTAGCCTATCCTTATGTTTAAATAATTCTAATTTCATTACACCCTATAAACCCTATAATATCCTTACCTTATGCCCCCCCCCCCCCCTCCCAAAAAAAAAAACATTATCAAATGGGTCACCTAACCCATAGGTTTAGTTCCCCATATGTTTAACACAATTTGGGTTATATAATAACCCCATAAGTCCAATTAAAAGAATAACCCCCTAATTGTCCCTAGTATAAATGAAATAATATTAGCATATATAAAACATAAGAGTTTTATTAAAGTTACTTTTTAATTAGTGTGTTTAGCACATTATAAATTATTTTGTACACAAGAATTATTAATTTAAATAATCAAACCAACCCATAGTAAATTGAACATGCAATCTATCCCTTCCACTTATTATTAATTTATCACTTCAAATTAAATTCCAATTTCGAATTGAACTAGTTATTTTACTAATTAAACTAATTATTTTAAATCAGAGGGTATTATAGACATGGGAAGGGGAAGTATTTGAATCAGAAACATCATAAATCTCTACATTAACCAAGTTGACTCTAGGGGTATCTTCACCCCTACATAAGATATCAAAAAAATTAGTACCTATACTTATGGACCCTCCTCCTTGGGAACAATCTTCCTAGGCATATCCTCAATGGGAATATATACTAACCTCAATGTCTCATTTTAAAATAGGAATCGGTGTAATTATCATCAAATGAGTTTATGTGAACTCATATTGCCTAGTTCATACATGTAAATTCCTATCTTGGCTTTATAGTGATACTCCCCATAAAACGAACTAGGGTTCATAAGGCACTATCAGCCTAAGAGGTACTTCGTCCTCCTCATATGAAGGGGGAGGTGTCACCTTAGAAGGACCCTTTTCCTTGGGTCGGTCGTGATATATAACAACTAAAGGGTTTGAACTCATAATACAAGTTATATGCCTCAAGCAATGCTCTGGTAACAATCAAAGGATTCTTTCAAGGTTCTGGTCGATATTATGGTTCATCCACAAACACTGATCCAAAAAAAACTAAGGTAAACAAGATCTTAAGGTACAACTGAAGTTTTTTTTATAAGGACTAATAAGAACAGCCAAGAAAAGTTGAAACAAAATAAATGACGGTCCAATTATACCCCAACCAAAACATCTTTGACTTATCCATAAGCAAATCTATAGGAGAAAACAATGATGATTGACTCTCCAAAAATAACTCAAAATCTTGTGTGAAAACCTTTAACTCTGTTATCGCATAAAACTAGTATACTGATTTATTCTTAGCAACTGTAAACTAATTACTAGCAATAACGGATGAAGGGACATAGAACACAAAAATGCTAATATAGAGTAAATAATAAAAAATAGATGGGATAAAGATAATAAAACCAGATTTATTTTGTTCGGGATAAGGGAGTGCCAACGTACGTAGGTATAAGTGTTTTTAGTATTGATTCAATATGAAAAAGCCATGGATGAAGGTTAAATATAAGCTCTCAAGTTCACTCAAGAGTCGAACAACATAATAATATAGAAAATATATCTTAATCCCTACCCATGAGGGTGTGGTGTTCTATTTATAGGATGTGAGAGGAGAGAGAATTGTGAGGGAAATATGTCATTCCCTTATAGGTTAGGCAAGTACACACTTACCATAAAGGTGAGCGGGATAATCATGAGTTTGTTATGCACACCTATGGAAGATATTTGCATATCTCCCATATGTGCACATGTTGTAACATATGTTGACATCATCAAATCACATAATACATGCTTTCTTTGGCAAAGTTATGTAATAGTATTAAACGGATGTGAGTTGAATGGGTTAGGACCACTATCGGTGACACTAGGGCCAACCAGAATGTCCTAGCCGACCAGGTTGGTACTAAGTCGACCTCCTTTCTGGGTGAAACAATTTTAACTGCCATCTTTTAAATGGTCCACGAGATATACAATAGTTAAGGTATAACAAAATCCCCAAGACTTTACTCTCTATTCAAGTTTGAATTATATTCTTTGGGCTAGTATGTCTTTGAGGAATGTGCTGAGCAAATTTAGGGAGTGAAGTGTTAACTGAGATTCCATCGGCTCATGCTCTAGTCAAATTATGACGATTTCCCGACTGAGGAAAAACATTGGATCGGCTAAGTTCGCTCAGAATGACTTGTAAAATTTATCAATCTTGAATATGAACTTGACATATGTCAAGTGCTGGAAGATAGCGTCTATTACAATTATAATGCGCATTCTTGAAGCAATTTTCATAAGTCTGGGAAGCATCAACATCATATTCGAAGCTTGACATCATGCCCAATTTAAATAGAGACAATGATTACCACCGAAAAAGTATAAAAACTAATTTAAAAATCATCTCAAACTTGCGTAACTCATTTTCTTTGCTCGATAGTTTTCTAGAAAGAGAAAATATTATCCATGCTCTCAAACCGTTTCTTATCTGACAAAGCCTCCTCTGCATTCCTCTATCTTCGTCTGACTTTTTTTTGTAAACTATTTTCTGGTTAGGATTTTTAATTTCTTTTCGATTATTGGTAGAGCTTAAGCAGTTTTTGAGCCAGCTCCAATGTTTTAGGGTTTTAGGTATGCAAATTTTATTCTACATTTGCTTAGGGTTTTCTTTTAAGATTTCTGCATTTTTTTATAACTCCATACTTTTTTTATTGATTGTTGTTGGCTTTGTCTGTTGTTGGAATTTGACTTAAGAGTTGCACATTTTTAAGTGCCCATTGAGTTGGTTGGCTTTAGTGTTTACATTTTAGGGATCTCTCTAGTTGACAGTCCCTTGATTTGTACTGTCAGCACGTATGATAGTCCCTAATTTTATGAGAAGAGCCACAATCCCTGGATCAATAGGTGGTAAGATCACTTGAGAGAGTTATACCTATAGTTTCCTGGTGTTTATGCCAAGAGATTTCGCTCACATGTTCAAGTCATCCTTGCTAAGGAAGAACCTGTTCATCCTAAGTACACTCCCTGGGTTTCTTTATATGCTTGTTCTACTCCAAAGTCCACAAATCGAGAATATAGTTCATCAGAGTTCATAGGACATGTGGGTGTTATTGACGTAAAAAATAAAATCAGTAAGGAGAATGTTGCTAACCTTGTCTCATATGAAGTAGGGGTATTGTCTAGGGCCCCACACCAGCCTTTGATTTCTCTAATTGTTGTGCCCCCTTCTAGGAGAGCACTGCTCGAAGCTTTAATTCATATCACCCTGCATCGCAGTGCCTAATGAAGCACCTTATACCTTTGACTTACTTAAGTCTATATTGTATAAGTGGTCAACTAATTTGGAAAGAGTGACAAAATTGGTTGTCTAACCTAGAATCCAAAGAACCTCAGAAATATTCTCTCTAATCCTCTTCAATGATCCAAACATGGTATAAATTGAATCACACTACACACATTAGAAGTGCATACATGTGTATATATTGCTCATAATTGATTGTGTGTTAAATTCCCCTTAAAATATTGTTTTAAAAATTTTTGGGAATTTTTAAACATTTTTAAAATAATGATTTCTTAAATAAAAAGTGTTTTTATAAACTTTGTGGGGTTAAAATGCTATTATGAAAAATATGTTTTTCATTCGAATGTTTGATTGGGTAGAATATCAAAGCGCTAGAGACTTCAGGGTGTTGCCTGTAATTACTTTGAACGTGCGTTTGCCAGCCAATGGAATGCCAACACTTGTCATGTTCCTGATATCTCATTTTGTGTTTGTTTTGTGAGAGAACTGCCTGGTGCACTGTGGATCGTTAGATCAAACCTTATCTATGGCCTGCATGTGTTTTGAGTCTATCCATTTGCTATCACTTTGGACCAATCACCTTCTTTTTAACCACCACTATATTACCGCCCTTGGATCAAGTCAATATAAGGAAGACTGAATCTCAACCGTTGATTTCGATCAGCAATCCAGAACCTTCCTTGGCTCCTATATAAACCCTCCTATTCTCAACCTTTAGAAACTTTTGGCAGTCGTCCAAATTGAGAGAAAAAAGAAGAAGAGAGAAGTGAGAGGGAAGAGAGAAGAGAGAAAAGAAAAGAGAGAAGAGAGAGAAAGGGAACTGAGTTAGAGAAATCCTAACCCTAACCCTAAACAACTTCAAACCATCTTCAAACCTTCGTATATTCAAAACCCCAAACACAACCTTGAGTGTTTGAGAGAGATTAGTGTTACTGGTTTGATCGTTTGTAGCTGTAACCTCTTGATCTGTGATCTTGTTACCAACTTAGACATTTTTTGTGAGATATGTATTTCTTTATCATAGAAATCTTAGATCTACACTTTGCATGTCACATATCACTAGATCTGCATATTTGTTTCTCGTTTTGTGAAAATCTTTGCTGATTTAGATTTGTAAATATTTTTTATGTTTTCTATTCTTATGAAACTAAACCTTGAACTAGTTGGATTCTCACTTGGAGATTTTCGATCTCGAAAATATTTTTAAAAACTGAGATTGATTAAGATCTTGACCGATTTTGAAGCAAGATATCCGTGGAATCTGGGAGAGATTAAAAGGTCAAAAAGGTTTCAAGTTCTGTAAGAAAGAAAGAAAAGAAAATCACAGCATATAGTCTTTATATGTAATTTTCTAGGACTATCTGTAAAAACTAAATGTGTGTGAGTTCATGCATGTGTTTAGAAATCACATCACAAACACTTGACACACTACCACACTGAAAGTGTTGTGAATAAGATCAAAGATTATTGAGTCGACGCAAAGGAAGCTAAAGCAAAGGGGAAGTTATCAAACTGGAAGAACATCATCAACAATCAGATCTACGAGAAGTTAGAAGGACACCAAGTGGGGTATATTCCTAAACTTAGAATAGGCTGAGTTGTGTGCATGTATGTTGTATTGTTTGTAACTGCTATTTGTTTTTAGTGAATTTTTACTTTTGTGACTTAGAAGTCACCGTGGATGTTTCCTCTATTGGGAAAGGTTTTACCACGTTAAAAATAGTGTGTTCTGATTATCTTCATCTCCTCATCTCATTCTATAGTGTGCTGATTTTTTGAAACTATCTTAGTTTTAAAACTGATTACAAAGTCTTGATTATTCTCGTACATAAGTTATTTTATAAAAACATCTTGTTGTTTATCATTTTTATTTTCAAAAGAAAAGGGTTTCTTCAACAAACATCTCGGAGTTGCTTATACAGTTTAATCTTGTATTAAACGACATTAGCAACGTTTTTCAATTGGTATCAGAGCCCTGTAAACTTTTATTTCAAAAAGGATCTTGTGTTTCTGAAATCGTTTTCTGAAAAACCTAACTATGGACGAGAAGAATGAAAGGTTTGGTAATCTGTCCAGACCTCCACTCTTTGATGGAAACAACTTTGCTTACTGGAAAGTAAGAATGGTTGCCTTCATCCAAGGGAGTTTAGGAGATGATGTCTGGGACATTATTGAAAATGGATATACTTATCCTACTAAACCAGCCACTGAAGGAAGTGATGAGAGGGTAAAGAAAATCTTAAGTGAGTTTACCCAAGAAGAGAAAACTATTTCTCGTAATAACAATAATGGCAAGAATGCCATCTTTATGTCTATTAATGAGTATGAGTTCAAGAGAATCTCATCTTGTGCCACTTCTAAGGAAGCTTGGGACACATTAATCACTGCCCATGAAGGAGACTCAAGAGTTAAAGCTGCTAAAACTCAAATGCTTACCCAGCAGTACAACTCTTTAATTATATCTGGCTCTGAGTCTTTTGATGACTTTTACATGAACCTAACTAATATAGCTACTAAGTTGCATGGTAATGGTATAACATATGATAGGAATGAGATTGTTTCTAAAATCCTAAGATCATTACCACAAAAGTTTGACAGCAAGAGGTATGATATTGAGGAAATGAGTGATCAAAACCTTACCCCTGAGTTACTCAGTAGCAAACTTAGGACTGTGGAAATGGAATTAGACTTTAAGAAACAATTAAATCAGTCTCAAAGAAAACAACCCAACTCTAACCTGAGTTTTTCCTCTAAGATATATAAACATGAGACTAATTTGACCAACTGTGACTCTGATGAGGAGTGTGATATAGACAAATTAGATAATCAGATTGCCTTAATGTCAAAACAATTTAAGAAAATTGTTAAATTTAGAAACAAACAGGCATCTAAAAAAGGCAAGCCTAAGTATCCAACTGTGTCTAATCCCAAACCTCATGAGAAAGGTCTTGACAAACATCCTAAGGACAAAAACTTCAGATCTAACAGAGATCTTAAAAAGATTGAATGTTTTAGATGTGGGAAACTAGGTCACATTGCTCACGATTGCAGAGTTAATCTGAATAAAATCAACACACACAATAGAGCCAATGTCTGTAAAACTTGGGATGATTCAAGTGACTCTGATGAAGAGGAACTTGAGTCATCAAATGTACTTGACCCTTGCATGTACTTTTATGCTAAGATCATTTACAATGATGATATGCCTGTGTGTGATAATGATGTCTCTACTCCTACTTTTGTGAATACTGATTTGACTGGCCTAGATGCCTTGATTTATGAAAATGTTGCTAGCTGTAGTTCCGTGTGGGTGAGTCAAAGAGATCTCGATAACGACGATGTAAATGGGTGCGTGAGTACTAAAACTGAATCGTTAGAGGTCACTACACACAGTTCACTTAGCGACTCAGATACAGATGACCTCCCAGACATTCATACTTTGTATGCTAAAACTCTTAAAAAAGGCACTAGACTGGAGAAGACTGTTAGAGACCTGACTAAGAAATTAGATGATCTAAGTCTTATTGTGAATCTGAATGCCGAAGATTACACTAACCAGTGTCTGACACATCAATCTGAAATTGAAACTTTTGATCAAAAATTAAAAGAGTTGACTAAAACTAATGAAACCCTGGAAATGAAATACAAGGGAACATTATTAGAACTGGAGGAGAAAAAACAAAGACAACAACTGTTTTAAAAAAAAAATTCTATGTTTGAAAACAATTCAAATTGTTTCACTGACTTTGTTGTCGACTCCAAGACCAATTCTGATGATAGAACCGGTATTGGATTCTGCCCTAAGAATAAACCACAAACTAAAAATTTTGAACCTATTAAGTTTGTGTCTGGGGGCAAAAGACCAATCGAAACATGTCCAGATTTTCATTTTATTAAAAATGAATATGATCAAAAGCAACAACAGAAAGACATTGGAGAGTCTAGTAACTCTAAGGCTGACAGTACACTTGAGACTAAATACGTCTGTCCTTTGATCAGAAAGGCTGAATCTACCTTTAAAACCATACCTCCTAGGAATAAGACTTCTGAACAGAATCCTGTTAAACCCATCTTTAGAAGTTTCCCTAAGGAAGTACATCCCTAAAGCAATCAATATTGCTCCTACTGTGACGTTTATGGTCATTCTTTTGAAGGTTGTTATGCTAGGCGTCTAAACACCCCTGTGTACAACACTCCTGTTTACAAGAACTTTAACTATTCTAGGCAAAATCGTAACCATTATGTACTTCCAAGACAACCTGACAAGAACTCTAACTACAGGAATAGAAAGACCAAAACTAAGAGTTCATTTAAGAGAAAGGCTCCCAGAAACTTTCCTAAACCAAAAGCTCAACCTTTCCACAAAAATCAGTCTGTTGCTCCAAATGTTTTTCGACAAAAAGCTGCTTCTCGAAAATTTTATCAAATGAGAGCAAACTTGCGCAAAATTAAAACTAGAGCTATTTGGGTTAGAAAAGATGATCTTTTAACCCAAATGAAGTGTAACATTGTTATCACTGCCTTAAAGGCTGAACACACTTCATCTGATTGGTATTTAGATTCAGGATGCTCCAAACATATGACAGGAGATGAAACCAAACTCTTAAACAAAACCAGATTTTCTGGAGGAAAAGTAGTTTTTGATGACGGAGTTTCATCCCAAATCATAGGTAAAGGAACCCTAAAAGAAGAGGGAATGCCTGTTTTGGAAAATGTACTTTTAGTTAAAGGCCTTAAAGCCAACCTCCTAAGTATATCACAATTTTGTGACTCAGACCATACTGTTACCTTTTCAAAGAACAATTGCAAAATTCTAAATGATAAAGGTGAATGCATTATTACCGGATTTAGAACACCTGACAACTGCTATACTGCCAAGACTAGTTCTGAAACCTGTAACATTATCAGAATGGATGACAATGAAATCTGGCATAATCGTATGGGTCACCTAAGTTATGATATCCTTGGTAGATTGTCTAGTCAAGAGATTGTTAGAGGAATTCCTAAAATTAAACCTATTTCCAATGTTGTCTGTGGTCATTGCCAGGAAGGAAAAATAGTTAAGACTTCGCATAAAAAAGTTAAAGACATCCTCACCTCTAGAACTTTAGATCTCATCCATATGGACCTTATTGGTCCCTCTAGAAATGTTAGTCTTTGTCGACACAGTTATATCCTTGTTATGGTTGATGATTTTACACGATTCACTTGGGTTGCCTTCTTGAAACATAAATCTGACATGTTTCAGAAATTTTTGACAATTTTACTAAGAATTGAAAATGAGAAGGACACACAAGTCAATCGCATTCGTAGAGATAGAGGGGGAGAGTTCATAGACACGGTAATAGTTGAATATTGTGACTACAACGGTTACAAACACGAATTCAATGCCCCTAAGACTCCTCAGCAGAATGGTGTTGCGGAAAAGAAAAACCGAACTCTTCAAGAGATGGCGCGTGTCATGTTACATGCCAAATCTCTACCTAAGTACTTCTGGGTAGAATCTATTAGAACTGCATGTCATATCATTATTCGGGTTTACCTTAAGAAAAACACTAAACAAACCTCTTATGAGTTGTGGTACGGTAAGAAGCCTAATCTGAAATATCTAAGAACTTTCGGAAGTCAGTGTTATGTCTGTAAAGACAGAGAACATTTGTCCAAATTCGAGACGCGTGGAGATAAAGCCATATTGTTAGGTTACTCTCCAAACAGTCGTGCTTATCGTATATACAATCTGCGTACTAAGACCCTTATGTAGTCGATAAATGTAATTGTAAGCCACACTATTATCGAAAATAAGATATCTGAATCACCTATTGTGGTTGAATCTGAAAATGATTTCAAAACTGTTTCACTAGAAATAGATGACTCATTACCTATTGAGAGTCCAGAAGTACCTGGCTGGGTCTCTAAAGATCATCCCATTGACAACGTGGTCGGTAATCCTAATGAGCCAGTCCGTACTAGATCCTAGTTAAGAAATTATGCTAATTATGCATGTTTCGTCTCCCTTGTGGAACCGAAATTTTTTAATGAAGCATTGAATGACACACACTGGATTTCTGCTATGCAGGAAGAGCTTTTACAATTTGTCATTCACGATGTCTGGTATCTTGTACCGCGGCCTCAAAACAAAAATGTTATTGGAACACGTTGGATCTTTAAGAACAAATCTGACAAAAATGGGGTAATCCTTAGAAACAAATCTAGACTAGTTGCTCAAAGTTACTCACAAATAGAAGGGATAGATTTTAGCGAAACATTTTCCCCTGTCACTCATCTTGAATCTGTTCGACTTCTTTTCGCCATAGCATGTCACTTAAAATTTACACTTTATCAAATGGATGTCAAGTCTGCCTTCCTCAATGGAATTCTATCCGAAGAAACGTATGTAGAACAACCCAAAGGGTTCATTGAACCAAAATACCCAGACCATGTCTTTAGTCTAAAAAAGGATTTGTATGGCTTAAAATAAGCTCCCAGAGCTTGGTATGAACGCCTTTCCAACTTTTTATTGGACAAGGGTTTTAAGAGAGGAGGAAATGACCACACCCTCTTTGTCAAACATTTTGATAAAAACATTAATATAGCCCAAGTCTATGTAGATGACATCATCTTTGGGTCTACTTCAACATCTGAAGTTAAATCTTTTTCTGCTATTATGCATAAGGAGTGTCACATGTCCCTTATGGGGGAGCTACAACTTTTCTTAGGATTTCAAGTGAAATAGAATTCTGATGGATTATTTGTCTCTCAAACTAAGTATGCCTTAGATCTTGTTAAGAAATTTGGTTTAGATAATGCTAAAGTTGCCAAAACGCCTATGAGTACTACTGTTAAATTATGCAAAGATGAAAATGGAAAGTCAGTTGATTCCACACTTTATCGTAGTATGATTGGTAGTCTACTCTATCTAACTGCCTCACGACCAAATATAATGTATGATGTATGTCTGTGTGCTCGTTACCAGAATAACCCTAAAGAGAGCCATTTATCTTTTGTAAAACGTATAATAAAGTACATAAAAGGCACTCTTAATCTTGGACTTAGGTACACTAATGATACCTGCAGCACCATCATAGGGTATACTGATGCTGATTGGGCCGGTTGTACTGATGACAGTAAAAGTACATCAGGTGCCTGTTATTATGTCGGCAATAATTTAGTAGGTTGGAGTAGCAAAAAACAGAATTGCACATCTTTATCTACGGCTGAGTCCGAATATATAGCAGCAGGAAGTTGCTGTGCTCAATTGTTATGGATAAAACAAATGTTAAGCGATTATGGGATTAAAGAAGATCAGTTACAATTGTATTGTGACAATCAAAGTGCCATTAACATATCTAAAAACCCGGTTCAACACTCGCGAACTAAGCATATTAAAATAAGACATCACTTTATACGCGAACTTGTTGAGACTAAGGAGTTAGAAATCCATTACCTGCCTACTGATCTGCAACTTGCTGACATGTTCACTAAACCTCTAGACTATAACAAATTTCTGTATTTGCGTAATTCTATAGGTATGGTATGTGCTGATTAAACTCTTAAGACCGTAATTTTTACCCTTTGTCCATTTGAGACAAAATGGGGGAGAAATTTGAGTCTTACGGGTTCAATGTTTTGTTCACACTTCATCTAAACTGCTTGATCTTAGTGTGCATATTTGCAGGAACCTCGTCTACTGATTTTCTACCTTTTTTAGTGTATAAATTTGTAAATAGTTGAGTTATGTAATTTTGACTTTCTAGGAAATGGGTAGATAGTATCTTTTGTATAGGACTAGGTTTTATTTTTTTGGTTCCCTAGGAGTTTAAGCTAACTCAAAGGAGATTTTGTCTCATATTTCCAAAGGGGGAGATTGAAGCACCTTATACCTTTGACTTACTTAAGTCTATATTGTATAAGTGCTCAACTAATTTCGAAAGAGTGACAAAATTGGTTGTCTAACCTAGAATCCAAAGAACCTCAGAATTATTCTCTCTAATCCTCTTCAATGATCCAAACATGGTATAAATTGAATCACACTACACACATTAGAAGTGCATACATGTGTATATATTTCTCATAATTGATTGTGTGTTAAATTCCCCTTAAAATATTGTTTTAATAATTTTTGGGAATTTTTAAACATTTTTAAAATAATGATTTCTTAAATAAAAAGTGTTTTTATAAACTTTGTGGGGGTTAAAATGCTATTATGAAAAATATGTTTTTCATTAGAATGTTTGATTGGGTAGAATATCAAAGCGCTAGAGACTTCAGGGTGTTGCCTGTAATTGTTTTGAACGCGCGTTTGCCAGCCAATGGAATGCCAACACTTGTCATGTTCCTGATATCTCATTTTGTGTTTGTTTTGTGAGAGAACTGCCTGGTGCATTGTGGATCGTTAGATCAAACCTTATCTATGGCCTGCATGTGTTTTAAGTCAATCCATGTGCTATCACTTTGGACCAATCACCTTCTTTTTAACCACCGCTATATTACCGCCCTTGGATCAAGTCAATATAAGGAAGACTGAATCTCAATCGTTGATTTCGATCAGCAATCCAGAACCTTCCTTGGCTCCTATATAAACCCTCCTATTCTCAACCTTTAGAAACTTTTGGCAATCGTCCAAATTGAGAGAAAAAAAGAAGAAGAGAGAAGTGAGAGAGAAGAGGGAAGAGAGAAAAGAAAAGAGAGAAGAGAGAGAAAGGGAACTGAGTTAGAGAAATCCTAACCCTAACCCTAAACAACTTCAAACCATCTTCAAACCTTCGTATATTCAAAACCCCAAACACAACCTTGAGTGTTTGAGAGAGATTAGTGTTACTGGTTTGATCGTTTGTAGCTGTAACCTCTTGATTTGTGATCTTGTTACCAACTTAGACATTTTTTATGAGATCTGTATTTCTTTATCATAGAAATATTAGATCTACACTTTGCATGTCACATAACACTAGATCTGCATATTTGTTTCTCGTTTTGTGAAAATCTTTGCTGATTTAGATTTGTAAATATTTTTTATGTTTTCTGTTCTTATGAGACTAAACCTTGACCTAGTTGGATTCTCACTTGGAGATTTTCGATCTCGAAAATATATTTAAAAACTGAGATTGATTAAGATCTTGACCGATTTTGAAGCAAGATATCCGTGGAATCTGGGATAGATTAAAAGGTCAAAAAGGTTTCAAGTTCTGTAAGAAAGAAAGAAAAGAAAATCACAGCATATAGTCTTTATATGTAATTTTCTAGGACTGTCTGTAAAAACTAAGTGTGTGTGAGTTCATGCATGTGTTTAGAAATCACATCACAAACACTAGACACACTACCACACTGAAAGTGTTGTGAATAAGATCAAAGATTATTGAGTCGACGCAAAGGAAGCGAAAGCAAAGAGGAAGTTATCAAACTGGAAGAACATCATCAACAATCAGATCTATGAGAAGTTAGAAGGACACCAAGTGGGGTATATTCCTAAACTTAGAATAGGCTGAGTTGTGTGCTTGTATGTTGTATTGTTTGTAACTTCTATTTATTTTTATTGGATTTTTACTTTTGTGACTTAGAAGTCACCGTGGATGTTTCCTCTATTGGGAGAGGTTTTACCACGTTAAAAATATTGTGTTCTGATTATCTTCATCTCCTCATCTCATTCTATAGTGTGCTGATTTTTTGAAACTATCTTAGTTTTAAAACTGATTACAAAGTCTTTGTTATTCTCGTACATAAGTTTTTTTGTAAACACGTCTTGTTGTTTATCATTTTTATTTTCAAAAGAAAAGGGTTTCTTCAACAAACATCTCGGAGTTGCTTATACAGTTTAATCTTGTATTAAACGGCATTAGAAACGTTTTTCAGTTAAGTACCATGCTTGTGACGTTACTAAGGAGGGTATGGATGACCCGAGGGATCGGTACGGGTTTCCCATTAATAACAAAATAAGGCTGGCCAATTTTGATGAGAGGGTTTATGATCGTTTAAATACCAATGAAAATTACATACCTCTGTGGGATCTATAAGTCAGGGTCTGATCGCTCCTACACCTTGTGATATGGTCGATTTTAAAGGGTTATTTGGTTTCTCCTACCTAACATTCCCCAATTCCTATAAAATAATTTTAGGGGATATGGTATTTTGAAGGGACAATATTGTCTTTGATCTCTCCAAGGACATTTACAGGTATGTATATGGCATAAAGTACAATGACAATGCTCCTGGGTATTATAAATTTTCTCCCACGAAGTCACATTTGAGGAAGGTAAAAGATGTTTAGACGAGAAATAATAGTAAAAAAAATCAATGTCTTTTTGAAGGACATGAAATTGAACGAGCTGCAGTATTCCACGTGAGTGGTGTGGGCCGAAAAACATTAATAAATTTTTTCCCTTCATTTGATTTCTCACTCCTTCAAAATAATTTTGTGCAAATACTTTTTGTCTAACATTTTCTAGTGAAAAAGCTCCTAAATTACCTCGTATAGTGTGAGATTTAGAGGAGAGCTGTTGCTGACCCAATCCTCCTATGTTCGAGGATATCTTCCCTATGCCTTGGTTAATTAGACTTGGGTATTACACTCCTCCTGGTGATTTTCCTCGTCATGAGATATTGGTGTCACTAGTAGCTAAAGCCCTGGTTGAAGCTTACCAAGGGGTTGAGGCCAGGGTCGAGGTCGAAGAAAGTAAGAAATTTTTGCCAAGTTTTTTTGGTCATCCTCCACTATGCGTTCTGATATGACTAACTGTTGATCTCTTATACATCTTCCTCCCCTACAACTTTAGTTTTCATTACTAAAAATTCTTTCAAAATAGCACCTTAATGCATTGACTGTGCTACGAGGCCTTTTTCTAGAAGAAGTTTAAGTAGGAGACAAGAAAGAAAGTTGATCTTGAGGGCAAGACTAAAAAAAGGTCGATGCTAAGAAAAAGGCTACTATTGAGGACCAAAAACAAGATAAAATTAATTCTCAAAGGAAGTTCGCATATGATGTTAGTGCGAAGGCTAAATCCAATGTTAAAGCTTCAATTTTTGAGCATTTTCCACGTGTTGGTGATAAGAGGACATCTCAGGGTTTGACTAACCAAAGTGACCCCAAATATCAGAGGGTGAGTGATAAAAGGTATGATAAGGTCGTAAGGAAAAAGTACATATCGAAGCACATCCCTATCATCATCTCTTTCGTGGAGAATGGTCTTCCTCTTGCTCTGGCCTATTGGAGGACTTCATGTTTGATCGTGGCAATTAGTAGTTGCAAAATGTGGTCCAAATAATAAAACAATCCATATTCGCCCATTCATCTAAATATGGGGCCCATATTTAAAAGCTATGAGTTAAATATGGGGCCCATATTTAAAAGTTATGAGTTAAATATGGAGCCCAAATTTGAAAGCTAGGAATCAAATATATATTCCAATTTTAAAAGATACAAATCAAATATAATACTCATTTTTAAAAGTTGTGAGTAAAATATGATTTTTTTTACATATACGTCGAATTGTAATACTTATTTTAGTAGAAAAACAATGGGTTGGCCCAACCCATATTTGGTCCGCCCATATTTGGCCCGACCCACATTTAACCCAACCCATATTTGACCCAACCCACATTTTTCCCATCCCATATTTGATCCGCCCAAATTAAGCCTAGACCATAATTTTGTCAGTGCTAGTGGAAATTTGATCGAGTCGAAAACCGAGCGTCCGTGTAAATACTCTAGTCGCTGCTATCAGCTTCCAACCATAATACAAAAACCTAAACTGCAACTACACTCTTGTGGAATATAGTGTCTAGTCTGAGTATCGAATCCTCAGGGAACTAGGACGAGTGAACGTGACGACGTTGGATAGACAGAGAAATCCTAACTTTGACTCTAAAAAGAAAAAGGAAAATTGATTTGGTTGTGGGAATGATTAAACTAAATGCAATTATGAAATCATAAAAAGTGCAACTATACTAATTTACCTAAAATACTTATGAAAAAATGATTTGAAACTTTAAGCTATGTATGAGAAAAATAGGACGGGAATACAATCCCCCAACCCTAGTGAATTGCAGTTATAATATTAATAATAAATTTAACTGATTGATTTGACACGGAATTTAGTACTCCCAAGCATTATGTATACGAGGTTCAAGCCCGCGTCATACTTAATCTGAGGACGAGTAAATCGGTATCGCGATAGTGACACTCGAATTGCATTCTAAATCATCCCGGTTACCCAGAGGTAAACGAGATATAAAGATCTACAATTGCTGTGTTCCTATGCAATACGGTCGTAATCAATCACTAAATTCAGAGGATTAAGGTTATACACACGTAACTAACACATCAGGTTGGGTTCATGTATCCCGGCCTTAGAAAATCTAGCCTAACATGATAAAAGAAATGAAAATAGTGTTTGAGATGAAGAAATTCATGATTAATCTAAAGCAAACTTGTAAATTGATGTAGAATAGAATTGAAAAGAGAGAATTACTCACTAATTTTTACCAAGGTAATAACAACAGCAATGAATAAAACTTGTAATCAAAGAAATTCTGAATAAAGCTTCAATCTTGGAATTAAAATGGAAATTGTATCTAAACTAGGGTTTGTTGGAAAAGAAAAGAAAAATCTATTATTCTCCCTAAAATCTTCGTTCTAAGAATGATAATAAAATGGGTTTGTATACCCTACAAGACTCCAAGAGTTTTAGCAGCACTAGGACTCTCTATTAGAGGAAAATTAGAAAATTAAAACTGCGACAGCCGAATCGGTCCCCCTCCTCCCCCGGACCGGTCCCAGGGCGAACTGGTTCTTTTAATTTCTTGGCGGACCGGTTCTTTTTATTTTTGACTTCTTCGGTTTGCTTGTGATCCGGGGTCTTCTGGAGTTTGGAAAAGTGGACCGGTCTGGGGTAGGGGAGGACCGGTCGTAGGGCGGACCGGTTCTTTTAATTTTTGGGCGGACCGGTCCCAGGGCGGACCGGTTCTTTTAATTTCTGGGTGGATCGGTCCTCTCTTTATTTGACTTTTTCTTCTATCTTTGACTGCTCATAACTTTCACACTCGGACTCCGATTGAGGTGCCATTTTTTCCAGTGTTCTTGTAGTTGAAAGCTCTTCCACTTTCCAGTTGGCCCCACCTCCGAAATAAGGCTGCAAAATTATGAAAATGCCCTTTACTCCCCATTTCTTGGTTTTCTTTCACTGTTTTGAGTTCTCTTTGGCACTACCTTGCATGAAATACCTGTAAAACACATAAGAGATATACAAAATACGGAATACTTTCCAAAAAGGGTTAGTATCATAAATATAAGTCAAATCCAATCTATTTACACCGCACGAGATCATAAAAATACCAAAATTAAGGGGATAAATGTGAAGAATTTATGCCTAATCAAATCCCCCTAACTTAGAACTTTGCGCGTCCCGAGCAGTGTAAAAGAATCCTAGCAAGGCTTAACTCTTGAAAATCACATTTTATTGGGATAGAATACCTTTTTCACGGGCAAGCGATTGCATTTAGCATATACAACAAGCCTTTAAACCCCTAGGTCACCCTAGTAGGACGAGTGGTGTCTCGTGAGGATTTTCAGAGAATGTACCCACAAAATTCGACTCAAAGAATATTCAAAATACGCCAAAATTATACAATTCAAACCTTCCCAGAAAATAGTCATCATCAAGTCATATTTACAAGTCTCAAATCATAGTGCGTGTGTGCGAAACCAAAAATTTAACCGCGAGTTTCCACCGATTGATCATTACGTTACTTACCCGAAAATTCATTTTGATTTCAATTTCTCACGGAATGCTCTCTCAAACGAATCACTCGGAATGTGGCTATTCTTTCGGTATGCGTGATATAAAGAGTAAATGTAATGTACGCAAAGTCACGCATACAAGTAAAAAGACAGAAATTTCAAAGTGATAGGATCTCATCAATGGATTACGATTTTTAAAAACGGGAACATTGCCTCTTTTTCCTCGCATTTAATCTCCTTTATTATCTTTTGGTGTATTAGCTCTCCACGCGGTAACCAATTTCGCAATTTAGACTCGGTTAGGAATTTTTTTGGGTTTTAAGGTGTTTAGGGTAAAATGAAAACGGTAGGAAGGATTGGAATTGGAAAAGTCATTTATGATGTCGATTTGTGCTTTTTTCCAGGCTTTTGCTCATTTTTTCTTCTTTTTCTCTATTTTTCTATTTTTGACTTCTTTTCTTGCTATTTTTGTTGAGCATATCTATTTTTTTCTTGCCCCTTTATATGCACTTTTTGGACTTAAATTCTGAATTTTTCCATTTTTCACAATTCCGGGCTATTTGGGTTTTTCGGGTTATCAAATGAAAGGGACAATTTATTTGGCTCAATTTGGGTTACAAAAAGGGTGATTTTTCGCATCTTTTTCTGGCCAATATTTTTGGGTGACAAACGAGGGCCTACTTTATTGTCCAAAATACTAATTGCGTTACCATATGCGTTTCGAGATGAATTTAAGTTTAGAGATCAATTTTGGCACGTTTTTCAAAGCAATATCACATACGTCTTTCATAACCGATCAAAATGAATGGATTGAGATCCTCGACGACTTTTTAGGCACTGAAAAGAACTTTGAGTTAACAATTAACTCGGATTGATTTAAAAACTCGCAAAAAGTGATAGGCTCGAATCTCACCGGGTTTGTTAATCTCCACACTTATTCGTTAAGTCGTCAATTTTCGCTCAATTTCCATCTCTGGTCAATTTTGGCTTTGTGTATGTTGAATTTTACAACTTGAGACTTCAATTCGACTTTTAATGATATTTTTGAAAAATTTGAATTCCAATTTTTATTTATTTTGAACAAAAATGTTTTTGGATTTTTCAAAATTTTATGATTTTTTTGGAAATTTCTGGGCATTTTTGAAAATTTGTGAAGTTTTAGAAATACGCACTTGTGATTCCCCTAACTTAGACTTTTGCATTGTCCTCAAGCAAAAAGGACTAAAATCTAAATAAGGCAAAATAATAAGTGTGATAAATAAAACAAACAAATTGGAAAAATGCAGCAAGACACTATATGACACTCATGCATGACTCAAAAATACACTAACAATCACCCCATACGCATCGGGGGTGAGACGACCTCTCATCTCTCTACGAACTCACCCGACCCCTTGCACGGGGAACGATGCTCTCCTTGTCACTCCCATCTTCCTATCATATACTAAAAACCGGAATAAGTTGGGACCTCGCCCATAGATAAAGGATAGATCAGGAGACTTATCGTGACTAATTGGAAAGGGATCCTCATGATGCTGACTCAAAGCGTGGTCTATGTGCGCTGACTCGGAGGGAACAACTAGGTTTATTTCAATTTTTAAGATGCATGGGTCGGGCTCTAAGTCGGATGGACCACAACTTTTCTCCTCACTCGCCTTCGGGACCTCTAGTGGTATGGGTGGATGGTCACAAAGATGGAATTTATCGATTTTAGCTTTCCATTCGCTTTCTTCTAGGTGACTAAATGAATCCAATAGAGTTTGGACTTCGTCGTTAAGGCTCTCATCCATGCTCTCATCCACCGGACCAAATTCTTTTTCAAATTCTTCCATGCTCATGTCCCCTAGCTCTCTCCCTCGAGTAGTGCCTACGTCCTCTCTTACTTGCTCGATATCTAACTCCACCATTTTCCTTTCTTCTAACCCCTCTCTCTCTCTCTCTCTCTTAATGATTCGGTGCTCTCACTTGGTGTGCTCGAGGTGTACTCGGGGGTGTGTACTAAGAAGGAAAACGGAGTGTTATTTGAGATTGAGTCTGACGGCGTGGGAGGTGGGATCCAGAACTACAGAGCGTTTGGAGTGATTTTAGAATTTTTCATTAATGGCTTGTGAGAGATGATGGTGAATCTTTTTTTGCTTTTTGAATTTTTTATGTGTTTTTGGATTTTTGAAATTTTTTGGTGAAAGTTTTGGATTGACTCAATCTAATCCTAAGTCTACCTAATTCCCCGGCAACGGCGCCATTTTGATCGAGTCGAAAATCGAGCGTCCGTGTAAATACGCTAGTCGTTGTTATCGGCTTCCAACCACAATACAAAAACCTAAACTACAACTGCACTCTTGTGGAATATAGTGGCTAGTCTTAGTATCGAATCCTCAGGTAACTAGGACAAGTGAACGTGACGACGGTGGATAGACAGAGAAATCCTAGCTTTGACTCTAAAAAGAAAAAGAAAAATTGATTTGGTTGTGGGAATGATTAAACTAAATGCAATTATGAAATCATGAAAAGTGCAACTATACTAATTTACCTAAAATACTTATGAAAAAATGATTTGAAACTTTAAACTATGTATGAGAAAAATAGGACGGGAATACATTCCCCCAACCCTAGTGAATTGCAGTTATAATATTAATCATAAATTTAACTGATTGATTTGACCCGAAATTTAGTACTCCCAAGCATTACGTATACGAGGTTCAAGCCCGCGTCATACTTAATCTAAAGACGAGTAAATTGGTATCGCGATAGTGACAGTCGAATTGCATTCTAAATCATCCCGGTTATCCAGAGGCAAACTAGATATAAAGATCTACAATTGTTGTGTTCCTATGCAATACGGTCGTAATCAATCACTAAATTCATAGGATTAATGTTATACACACACAACTAACACATCATGCTGGGTTCATGTATCCCGGCCTTAGAAAATCTAGCCTAACATGATAAAAGTAATGAAAACAGTGTTTGAGATGCAGAAATTCATGATTAATCTAAAGCAAACTTGTAAATTGATGTAGAATAGAATTGAAAAGAGAGAATTACTCACTAATTTTTACCAAGGCATTAACAACAGGAATGAATAAAACTGGTAATCAAAGAAATTAAAAATAAAGCTTCAATTTTGGAATTAAAATGGAAATTGTATCTAAACTAGGGTTTGCAGGAAAAGAAAAGAAAAATCTATTATTCTCCCTAAAATCTTCGTTCTAAGAATGATAATAAAATGGGTTTATATACCCTACAAGACTCCAAGAGTTTTAGCAGCACTAGGACTCTCTATTAGAGGAAAATTAGAAAATGAAAACTGTGACAGCCGGACCGGTCCCCCTCCTCCCTCGGACCGGTCCCAGGGCGGACCGGTTCTTTTAATTTCTTGGCGGAACGGTCCCAGGACGGACCGGTTGTTGTTATTTTTACCTTCTTCGGTTTGCTTGTGATCCGGGGTCTTCTGGAGTTTGGCAAAGCGGAATGGTCCGGGGTAGGGGTGGACCGGTCCCAGGGAGGATCGGTTCTTTTAATTTCTGGGCGGACCGGTTCTTTTAATTTCTGGGCGGACCGGTCCTCTCTTTATTTGACTTTTTCTTCTATCTTTGACTGATCATAACTTTCACACTCGTACTCCGATTGAGGTGCCATTTTTTCCAGTATTCTTGTAGTTGAAAGCTCTTCAACTTTCCAGTTGGCCCCACCTCCGGAATAAGGCTAAAAAATTATGAAAATGCTCTTTACTCCCCGTTTATTGGTTTTCTTTCACTGTTTTGAGTTCTCTTTGGCACTACCTTGCATGAAATACCTGTAAAACACATAGGAGATACACAAAATATGGAATACTTGCCAAAAAGGGTTAGTATCATATATATAAGTCAAATCCAATATATTTACACCGCACGAGATCATAAAAATACCGAAATTAAGGGGATAAATGTGAAGAATTTATGCCTAATCAAAATCCTATCTCTCCTAATCAATGTTCCATTTTCCATCACATGGTGAATACTCCAGATTTGTTCGGCTACCATGGGCATAGTTGAGACATTAATTTTTTGAGGATTTTTTATCCTAATACTTTGTAGTAATTGGTTTTGCATCGGCTGTCAGTGGTAAGTTCTCTAAACTTGTGCTCGTCTGGCTCTAGCTAATCTTTTATTTGTTGAAATGAATGTTTTTTTCTCTTAAGGGTACAATGGCTACCATTATCCTTATGTCGAAAGTCATGAGAAACCATAAAGCATATGAAGAGCATGGGGAGACCATCGAGGCCCTTACTCAGGAGAATATTAAACTAAGGACGAGATGGATTAGTCTACTAAAGACCTGCAAAAGGTCAATGGAAAACTTCGGCAGAAGGATGATCAAGTGTTTACCCCAACTCTTAATCTTAACACTACTGAGGAGGAAAATATGAAACTGAAGCATCAGGTTGGCACCGATGCCATTATGTTCCAGAGCCTCGAGGAAGCACTCAAAAAGGCCAATGACGAGCTCAACAAGGCTAATGATTCTCTAGCAATAATGGAGGAAACTGGGGTTACTAGGTTTAAACCTTCTAGCAAACACAACATGAAGATTATATCCCTATTCACGTAGGTCTACATTGTATTGAAGAAAAGGGTCGTAAAAAACTTCCCTGACATAGTCGAAGAGGTGAACAGGTGGGAATACGGATATTAAGAAGACACAACCTTAGCGGTTAAGAACTAGAGGGAGGAGGAAGAGCTATGTACTAAGGACGATGAGACTGATCATGCTGACCATACCATTATTCAGGAGACTACTCTTCTCATGGAACCAAAGATTGCTTTACACACCACTATGGTCGATTTGGCTGCCTTCAATGCTCCTTAGGCCACTCCAAAGGTCAAAAATGATCTTGTATCACGAGTTTTTTACTTGTGAAAATTTTATTTCTTTTGTAATTGCTCTTCAAACAATAGTATTTACTTTATGACCATTATCTGTGATGATAATTTAACACTTTGGCTTTCTTGATAATTTTTGAAGCCAAATTGTTTAAATTTGTTGCATGCATGTATAGTTATTTGTTTACCTTTTGCCAAGTTATTTTCCTTGGGTAAGATATTAACCCCACTTGTAATAAAGCATTCGAACAAAATATTTTTAACAAGTAAATGAGGTCGGATCTCATTAACCTCCTAGTTAGTTCTAGTATGGTTGGAACTTGTCAACCTGCCATATTGACTTACTTGTTGTTTAATATTTGAGATAGGCTTGACGGTAGTTTAGACTTTTGATCATGTGATTTGATCTTGTTGACTTCATCTTCCCTAGTGGATACCATGTGGACGAACTTGAGTTGTCTCGACCTTAAGATCTACCATCTCTTGTCCCAGATTACTAGTTGTATTGGAGAATATTGTCATTCAAACATCGTGTTAGCAATGGTTTCCAGAGTCAACCAAATGTACTTGGTTTTATCCCTGCATTACTCATTTGTCTGACTACACTGTATTTCCTGGTTTTAGCTGAACTTATTAATCGTGACCCATTTGAGGAAAAACCTTTCATGAAGTACTTTTTGATATTGAACATCATAAGGTGAGGTCATTCATGAAGTCCTTCTCGATTAATTCCTATCATATTTTGCTCACCCCGATCGAATAAACATTGAATAATTTAGAAAAGATTTAAAATTAAATCATTTAGTGGAAGGATTTCTAATTCTCACTAATCAATTAAGTTTGATTACATGGGAATGAGAAACTATTTCATAGTATTCTGACTTGTAATATGATAGTCATCATTGGTAGTATTTCCTTAGGTACTCTGTATTCCGTGGATTCTTGAATTGATCCCCATATAAGGCCTCGATTTAATAGGTACCAAGTCATACAATAACATAAATTATGTATGATCCATGGCAATTCGATTCCAGTTTATTCCCCTTTTTATTCACCTTCTTGTTTACATAATATTCGTCCTTCAATGTGGTTGGTTTTACCCAATTATTATAGATTCGAGCATTTTGCTATTAATAGCCAAAGTAAACCTTGAAGTTCATTAATTTAATTCCCTTTGGCATGATCAAATATTCTCTTCACCCCATTCAAAAGCTTTATGCTGGTGATTTATATTTACACATTACATTGAGGTCGATCAGGTACAAAGTATAGCTTCTTGATTCCCGATCTCATGTTTTAGTCTTCAAACATATCATTATCGAATAATGTACCATGATTTATGATGAAGGTATACATCACATCCCATATTTAAAGATGATATTTTTCCATATAAAATGGAAAATTTTCTCGTATGGCATTTAGACCAAAGGCTCGGCCTCCACCCACATAAGAAAGTAATCCAATGCAATAACCAGATACTTAAATCTACCTTTTATCTTTGGTAATGGGCCGACCAAATCAATCCTCCATAAGGAAAATGTCCATGAAGATGTGATCGGTGACAAAGCTTCCCCTTATCTTTTGTGTATTACTGCATATGGTTGACACTTTTTGCACTTCTTAGAATTGCTTGAACAATCTTCTTTCATTATTGAGCAATAGTACACCATGTAGCGACCCATTTTACCATCTATATGCCTACTGAGTGGGATCTACAGGATCCCTTGTAGACTTTTTTTATCACATCTTGGACTTTAGTGTGATGAACACATCAGAACAATAATACAAGAAATCCTCATCTTAATAGCGTTCCTTCTTAAAGCACATGTCTTGTCACCTTGTACTAGATTCTTCTTACTTCCTCTAGATTTTTCGATAGTGAAATTGTTTTTATGTACGCTCGAATATGATCCATACAATATGACCCTACTTTTAACTCCATTACCATCATGTAATCTTCCTTAAAGCTGAATTAGTATAGGATTTTAATTGGAATTATTCTCTGAAGTTCTGTTCTCATAGCCGATGCTAGACAAATTAGTCCATCTTCTTGGGCATTCTCTACTCGAGCGATTCTGACCATTTGTATTGCCAAGTACATTTGCAATAACATTTTTACCTGTGCCAAATATTTTTCCACGGACTCCTATATGCATTAATAAATAATAGGCCTCGTTCACTACCCACTGAGAATCAATATGTGCTGAAAATTTCGTTGCACCCAATTATAGTGCTAGTCCTAATTTTGCGATAAGGGTTTTGTATTATATATCGTTATTGGAGGCCTTAAAGATAAACCTAAGTGCGTATTTGTCGTCTACACTGTTTGGCTTGTTGATAATCAATTGTGCTTCGCTTTTATCTGTTTACGATGAACCGTCTACAAAGTGTTGCTAAACATAAGACCCCTCTTCAAAATTGCCCTTAGCTAAACATGCATCTTTGAATAATGTTTTCATCTTCTCTAAGTCACGACCTCTTTCCTCTTGTCGATTCTATGATTTAGGTACGTCGCTGATCTTCTCGGATGAATTGTTTGCTAAGCTCTCTTTCGTAGAAGTCTGCTAACTTAGCTTTAATATTAAGATCTCTTTCGTAGAAGGATACATTGTTGGCTTCACTATTGAGATCTTTTCCATAAAAGTCTTCTTACTTGGCTTAGATTTTGATCTCTCTCCCTGCGAAGTCTACACGATAATATCCTCCTCATATGTGAACTCCACTATAAATCTACTGTGACCTGGACTTTTATTACTGTTCTGGGATTATATGTGATGTCACACTCCCTTAGTTACACAACTTGAGACATCAGTCTTCCAGATTTCTTCATCTTGTGAATGGCTTGGTGTTAAGGAAGGTCTGTATATACCACGATTGAATTAACTTGGAAGTAAGGTTTCACTCTCCAAGAATCTTCAGTCAAGGCTAATGCAAACTTTTTTAGCATAGGTTACTAGATTTCAAGTCCTCGAATAGCCTTGATAGTATAGTATACGAGCTTCTGGACTCTACCTTCTTATCGGATAAATGCCAAGTGGACTACTAACTCTAATACCGCCAAGTACATATAATGTTTTTTGCATAGGATTGACATCGACAATAAAGGCGTAGATTCTAAGTGCTTCTTGAATTATAGGAATGCTTCTTCATACTCGTCGTTCCAATCAAAGGTATTTCTCAACACCTTAAAGAATGGAAGACACTCGTCGATAGACCTCAAAATAAATTAGTTCAGAGAAACTACTCATCTCGTTAGTCTTTGTAAATCCTTGTTGTTCTCAGAAGCCTGCATAATGATCAACACCTATATCTTTTTAATATTGGCCTCTATTCCCACTCTAATTTTTGATAAAAACATAAGTACATTCCTTCCATAACTCTGAAATCACATTTTATAGGATTCACCTTCATTGGGTACAACTACAACTGTTGAAAGGTTTTATCTAGATCACCGATGTGATTGCCTTCCTTTTTTCTCTTTGTTAGAATGTTATCCACGTATACTTCCATTATTTTTTTTTATCTTTAACTCAAATACATTTTTCACCAACTGTTGATATATTCCACCAAGATTTTTGAGGCCTAAAGGCATAATATTATAGCATAAAGTACCTAACTTAAAGATTAATGATGTTTTATCTATTTCTTTATCTTTCATCCTGATTCGATTATAGCCCGAGTAGACATCCATAAAAGTGAGAAGTTCATTCCCTATAGTGGCATCAACTAGTTGGTCAATTTGGGGTAGAGGATAGTGGTATCTATAGGGAAATCTTTATTGAGGTCAGTGAAGTCGATACACATGCGCAACTTGTCATTCATCTCCGACCCCATAACAACGATCAAATTCCATTATGGGTACTTGACATCCTCAATGAAGTATTCCTTTTTATATTTTTAACCTCCTTTTGGATAGTTATGTTCTTCTCCTGAATGAACATTTGATGTTTCTGATTGATGAGCTTTGCGTCTTTGATAATGATAAGGTCATGGAGTAGAATAAATGGATTAATACTCGACACGTCTCTTGACTTCAGGAAACATGTTTTTCTACTGTCTCAAAAAGTATGACAACTCTATACTTAGTAATGGATCCAGTGATGAGTCGATTTGAACTATCCTTTTCAAGTGCTCATAATCCAGAATCACTGGTTCAGTCTGCTCCACTACCTCAACTTTGACCAACTTCTCTTCATCTTTAGGATCTAAAGTCTCAATTTGATAAGTAGGGGTGAATTTCTTTCAACCTACTTGATCAACTGAAGTGTAGTGTCACTCACAGTATTCAACGTGGTTTCCCTTCACCACGCCAACTCCATAGCCTGTCGGGAAGTTTAGATATTGATGAACAGTAAATAGAACAACTTCAAACTTATATATGTCACCTCTGCTAAAGATAATATTATAGGCTCATTGGTCATTCTCATCCAATAAAAACAAGCATATTATCTTTATTTGGTAGGCGGGCACTTGCCGACTATGAGTTCTCGTCCAATGGTTCCTTAGGGGAACACCTTTTCTTTCCATCTCAGTTTCTTGAAATAGCTATAAAACAGAACATATGTGGAACTACCATTATGCACAAAAATTTTAGCTACTCAGATTTCATGCACCATCATTGTGACCATCAAAGGTGAGAAACCGAATAGGTTCGGTGTGTGATAATTGATTAAATTAATTCGAAAGATTCCAATAAACCCTTATTTCATTAGAGTCTACTTTTAAACCAAAGAAAATCAACCCTTAAACATGCATCTATGTGTGTGCACGTGTCAAACCATAAATAGATGAAGCATGTGACACAAAGTTAACGAAAAAATCCCTTTCGGGTAAAACCTTTTATTTCTAGAACTTTAAAGCATTTACAAGACCATTGACTTACATACAACCAGATAATCGCCCACAATTGTAATGCAGGGTGTCTTCGTCAAACCTCCAAAGAAATGGCTAGAAATATTGACATAGAAATACCCACAGGTGTCAGTTCTGTTGTTGTCTGCTGGAACTTTCCCTTTCCAGGAGGGCAGCAATGAAGAAGAGAACGGCTTCTCCACAACGGTTAAACAAAAGTTGAGCTGTGTTCTTGGGTTACAAAAGGATTCAAAAAGGTTTGGCAATGATATGTGAATCAAAACATGATTCTTTGGACTAAAAAATATGAAGACTTGAGGTGATAGAACTCTCAAAAACATCTTTCCAAGTCTTTCAAAATAACTCCCCCGAAGTTGACTTTTATAAGGAAACCAAAAAGAGTTATAAAATTCTGGAACTCTGCCAGCGTACAGGTACCCCGAATCGGTTCACCCCCCAAACCGATTTGTCCTTCGGTTCGCAAATATTCGCTAGTTTAGGGATTAAAGGACTCAACATTTTTCAAGTCTTTTCATGGAATTTTCTCCATTTTGAAAGTGCCATAACTTCTTCACCGTAGCTGGGATTGAGGTTCTGTTTCTTCCAGTATCTTCCTTGTGGCAATCTCTTCAACTTTCCAATTGATTGGTTCTCCGGACGGTGGCTGTAAAATTACCAAATTTCCCTTGAACTTCCATATATTGCCTTTTTCACTGTTTTGACTTCTCTTGCGTACCACTTGCATAAAGTCCTTAAAAGCATGGAACGTGAAGTCGTTGAGGAAGATGTGGGACACTTTATGGAGATGTTGAATGCTTGATTCCCAGAATTTGGATTGAGGCCGTCGTGTGAGATCGTGAGGTGACGTGCCAAATGTAGCAATGTACGACATACACAAATGTAATATGTTGGACATGAAAAAAATGTCCGTACAAATCTCCCCCTATGTCGATGCCGGTATATACATAAAAATATACGAATTATCAAATACGAAATTGCCTATACAAATCTACCCTCGCATGAACCCAGAACTTGAAATATACAAATGATTAAGTCTTCATCGTTTGTTCTTCAGATCTTCAATGTAGTACCTACACACATGAGATAAAGAAAAATACCAAGTGACATATCGAGTTTGAAATGAGATAGACATAGAAACCAATGAATGATAAAAGCATAAGTCAAGTCACAAAAAGTCAAACTCCCCCATAAAATGATAATTCTTTCTCCCCCTTTTTATTATGTCCCCAAATAGACAACTAAGAAGAATAAATCAAACAAGAAAAGTTGGGGTGCCACCGTATTCAAAACAAAGCATCAATCAAATGACAAACGCGCTCCTGCAAAGAGATACTAAAAAATTCTTCACAAATTATTGTTGATTTTTCAAATTTTTTCATATAAAAATAAGATACCCAAAAAAATCACACCATGGATTTAAACTCAAACAACCAAGTCATGGAAATGAAATGAATGGGTGTGAACATATTCGATAGGTAAATAAACTCAATCAATCATATGTGCACGATGCATATGTGTACCCCTAACGAATGAACATCAAAAGTATCCTTATGTGTAAAAATTATTGAATTTAGATGACATCGTCTTATGCAAATCAACAAATCAAAGTCAAAATGATTTTCACACCAATAACATTCAAAACTATGTCACGCATTTTCAAGAATTTCAGGGACGTGCAAACCGGTTTTAATTCTCCACCCAAACTCCCTCATATATATTTTCTTTTAGAGGTGTATAAACTAAATTCTCAAACTTTGGAGAATCAGTGCAAAAACCTAATTGGCCCATAATTGGCATTAATTTCTTTTTATTGCCTTCAAATTTTTTCGGGCTCTTTTAAACCTCTTTGGACCCCGGATAATAAAATTCCTCCATTTTTAGGTCCAATTTAACGGTGGCTTAGTATTCGCAAAGGTCAAATGTGAACCTTTCACAGCCCTTCCCCATTTTCAAATAAAGCACAAAAACTCACAAAACGGTTCTAATAAGCACAATTTCCATATAAAAATTTATCGCGCTTGGTTCATTTTAAAGGACAGGATTGAAGTGAAAACACCCAACCAATATGTGATAAGACAAGCACAATAATCAAACAAATTCGTGCATGTGTGCAGTAAAGGAAAACATGAGTCAAACATGTAGGAAGTAATACTTGATTACATCTTAATGACTCCAAACATTATAAAGCACAAGGATGAATTGACCTATTGTCTCAAAACACTATTAAATAGTCTCATGAAAACAATGGAATGATATTGTGACTCGGTCATCCTACGTGTCCATCCATAAATGGTGCAAACAAAATACAAAAATCTTTTTGGATTTTCTCAAAAATTTAGCAAAATAAAATCTTTTTGTATTTTTCAAATTTTTTCAGAAAAAGAAAAACATATACAAATGATACATACTAGCAATATGCAAATAATATCATCATGAAAAACATCCTATGCTAGTAAACAAGTCAAACCTCAATCATTAGGTGTGGAGGGGTTTTCCAAAGGTTGTGACAACTTATGAAAAACCTCCATCAATTCTTGTGAAGTTTTGATTAAAAACTTAACTTGCTCACCTAAATGTGCAAACTCTCTCATGTAGTCTCCGGCAGCATGTAAAGTATCATGTGTGTCAGAAACACGCGTGGTAGAAAAACGTGACACATACCCTATCTTAAAACAAAATTTCCTAAGGTGACCTCTCCTCTTGCAATGAGAACAAACATAAATAGGCCTAGGAGCACCTTTCTCAAAAACTCTAGGACGCACTCTCCTAATAGGAATGGGACGCCTAGGTGGGTTATGGTGAGACTTACGCGAATCTATCACTAAAGTGGGAACTGACTCGGGTGCTAATTGGGAAGTAGAAGCACCGTCATGACTTATTCCTAAATACTCACCTTTACCCTTAATAGCCACCTTTACAACCTTCTTATGTTCATTCTCTATATTGAATTTGACCTCCATGGCATGTTTGAGATCACTCTCGAGTTGGGATACACGTGTCGTCAGACTAGACAATGTGTTGGGAAAATCACACTTCTCCTTTCTCAAAACCTCCTTCTCTCTCTCCAAATCTAAAACTCGACGACCTAAATCTCGATTATACTTGTTTGTTTACAAGGTCTCAGTGTACAAATCTCTAAATGCTTTTTGGAGCTCACTTTCATCTCCACTCTCCTCCTCTCTTTCTTCGTCACTCGAAGAGCACAAATCACTATCATCACTCTCGTGTGAACTCTCGTGAGATAAAGTGGTTGTTCTCACACGACTAGAAAAAGAGACAACCATTCCATGGACTAAATCTTTACTGGACTCATCTCCCTCATTACCCTCTTCACCCTCACTATCACTAAGTGTGGCGGGCATAGCAGTCTCTTTTCCCTTTCTCCTTATCCTAGTAGGACACTCTTTAGCTATGTGCCCTTTTCCCTCACACTCAAAGAACCTGATCCCATCCTCCTTGTCATTATCTTTGGCCTCCACTTTCTTTTTATTTGACTCAAAATATCTCTTTTTATTGTAAGAATTTTCTTTATTCATTTTGAAAAACTTTTTAAGATTTTTCGCAAACAAGGCCATATCTGTAAAATCAAAATCTTCCTCAGAATCGGACTCACAAACTTTTTCTTTCTTTTTCTTAAAACGAGTCTTTAAATCAATGCCATTATCCTTAGCCTTAATGGTTTTGGGAAACATGTCAATCTCATAGGTTTGAAGATCTCCTACAAGTTCTTCCAACTTAAGTGATTTCAAATTTCCCAAAGAGTCCAAAACAGTGACTTTAGGAATAAAGAATTTTGGAAGAGATCTCAAAATCTTTTTAACGACACGCGTGTTATCAATCACCTCATCTAAATTAAAACATGTGTTAACAATGTCCGACAAAGATGCATAAAAATCATCAAAGAATTCAGACTCAGACATGGTAATAGTCTCAAATTGGGTGGCCAGATTTTTTAATTTTGAGTCTTTGACCGCGTTCGTACCCTCATGTGTCAATTTCAAAACATTCCAGGCCTCTTTAGATGTGGTACACATCATAATTCGGCAAAACTCATTAGGAGTGACATCTCCATAAATAGCACTTAGACCTCGAGAATTAAAATTAGACATTTTATAATCATCTTCTGTCCAGGCTCACACCGGTTTTAAAGAGTGATATTATCAACTGTGACCGTGGGAGGAGTCCATCGATTCTCGCAAAGGAACCAAACACGCTCGTCAATATATTTTAAAATACATTTCATACGAACTTTCCAGTAGGCATAATTAGACCAGTAAAAAAAAGGCATCTAATTATATAAGTTCTCCATAGGAGAAATTGTGAATTTTCACAAACTTGATTAAAAAAAATCAATATCACACAAATTTTGCAAAAAATAGGAATACGCAATAAATTAGCGCAACCCGCTCTGATACTAATTTAAGAAACCAAATAGGTTCGGTGTGTGATAATTGATTAAATTAATTCGCAAGATTCCAATAAACCCTTATTTTATTAGAGTCTACTTTTAAACCAAAGAAAATCAACCCCTAAACATGGATCTATGTGTGTGCGCGTGTCAAGCCATAAATAGATGAATCATGTGACACAAAGTTAAGGAGAAAACCCCTTTCGAGTAAAACCTTTTATTTCTAGAACTTTAAAGAATTTACAAGACAATTGACTTACATACAACCTGTTATTGCCCACAAGTGTAATGCATGGTGTCTTTGTCAAACCTCCAAATCAATGGCTAGAAATGTTGACATAGAAATACCCGCAGTTTTCGGTTCTGATGTCGTGGACTGGAACTTTCCCTTTCCCTTTCCAGGAGGGCAACAATGAAGAAGAGAATGTCTTCTCAAAAGCAGAGTTGTGTTCTTGTGTTACAAAAGGATTCACAAAGGTTTGGCAATGATATGTGAATCAAAACACGAGTCTTGGGACTAAAAAATATAAAGACCTGAGGTGATATAACTCTCAAAAACGTCTTTCCAAGTCTTGCAAAATAACTCTCCCGAAGTTGGCTTTTATAAGGAAACCAAAAAGAGTTTTAAAATTCTGGAACTCTGCCAGCGTTCAGGTACCCCGAATCGGTTCGAGTGTACCGCAAATTGATTTGACCCCCAACCAGTTTGGCCTTCGGTTCGCAAAGATTCGCTGGTTTGGGGATTAAAGGACTCAACATTTTTCAAGTCTTTTCATGGAATTTCCTCCATTTTCAAAGGGCCATAACTTCTTCACCGTAGCTTGGATTGAGGTGTTGTTTCTTCTAATATCTTCGTTGTGGAGATCTCTTCAATGTTCCAGTTGATCAATCCTCCAGATGGTGGCTATAAAATTACCAAAATGACCTTGAACTTCCATATCTTGCCTTCTTTCACTATTTTGACTTCTCTTGCGTACCACTTGCATAAAGTCCCTAAAATCATGGAACGTGAAGTCGTTGATGAAGATGTGGGACACTTGATGGAGATGTTGAATGCTTGATTACCAGAATTCAAATTGAGGTCGTCGTGTGAGATCATGAGGTGACGTGCCCAATGTAGCATCGTACGACATACACAAATGTAACATGTTGGACATGAGAAAAATGTCCTTACAAAAGGGTTGTTATGTGGTTAAAAAACACCCGATAACTCATGACGATCACTGTTTATCTTTCGAGGATGAGTATATGCAACCTCAATGATATTTATCTCCCTCACATGATCACATTCCTTGACCTTGTTAAGGTAGGGCTTACTCTTGTCATATTTGTCTCCACCACTCGTGTCACCTCTAGTAAAGAAGTGATAAAGGAAAAAGAAATCATGTTAACATTGTGTGATGATGATTTTGGATTTTTGGATAGATCGGTATAATTTTCATCATTTGAGTCCTCATCCCAAGCACGCTTATTCATTTCTTCCTTTTTGCAATGTGACTTGGAACATCATCTGGGTTTTTGCTCATCCCCCCTATTTGGTTAGCCACCTTTGTCAACATACTTCTCTCTCTTTCCTCGTCTGACCAAGGCTTCAATCTAGTTATATACGACTAAATAATTTTCGGTGTTATGGCAGTAATCTTATTGAATGCGTAGTACTTTCTCTTATCCCCTGCGGTTTAGTGGAGATTTAAATTTACCTATCCATTTTAGGTCACTATTGTCTCATATGTCATCGAGGGTGTAGTTCACACCTATAATCAGTGGGGTGTATTCATCAAATAGCTTCGACTTATTATTATACATGTCCTTAGGCTTATCCCTACACTTGTCGTTATTCTCAAAACTCTTTCAAGAATCATTAGATTTCATATAGCTTCATTACTTTGCCTCCATTGCATCCTAGTAATTCATAATATTTCCATCTTTAGCTACGAGCCGGGCCATTGTGCTTGATGGATCTTTGACTAGCCCCCCCTAAATTTTTTCGAGCAATAAACCACTCATAATGGCCATGATTACCACTTTGTCATCATAATCGACCACCTTTAACTTCTTGATATTGAAACATGTGATGAACTACTGATAAGGCATAAATTCTTCACATTTATCCCTTTAATTTTGGTATTTTTATGTTCCCGTGTGGTTGGATTTGTCTCATATTTATGCCACTAACCCCTTTTGTCTAGTATTTCGTGTTTTGTGTACTTCTCATGTGTTTTTACAGGTATTTCATTCAAGTTAATGTGAGAGAGAACTCAAAACAATGAAAGAAACCAAGAATAAGGAGTTCAAGGGAATTTTGGTAATTATGAAATCCAAGTCCAGAGGTGGGGCCTACTGGAAAGTTGAAGATCTCCAAATTACAAGAACACTGGAAAAAACGGAACCCCATTCGGATCTACGGTGAAAGAGTTATGCCTTTTTGAAAATTGAGAAAAAAAATCATAAAAGAAGAAAGAAAAAATGCCTGCAAAACCAAACCGGTCCGGTAGGGGACCGATCCAGTGTTATCAAATTTCCTGAACAAAATTGGAGATAGAACCGATCCGGTAAAGTGGGAAAAAGAACCGTCCCGGCCATTAGTCACGCTCCAGAACCGTTACAAAATTAGTCACGTTTTCTAAGTGTGATAAAAGTGCCAGATATGGGATTTTCATTTTGTCCTTATCTTTTAGCCAAACAAGTTTTGTGTTTTGGGGACTTTTCTAAATGACTGGAAACCTATATATTTAGTCATTAGGATTATTTTTATTCAGATTTCATTTATGTAAAAGCTCTGAATAAAGGAGAAACATCTACGAGAACAATTTATATATTTTTCACCTTTAATTCAAGAGCTTTTCTGATTTTTCCTCAAGATTTGATTTCTTCTTGCGTGTTCTTATTCTTCAATCTTGGTAACCTTTATTTACAGAACTTTTATTAGTATTTCTCATGTTTAATATCACTTTTCACACAATTATGAATTCATGCAATATAGATTTCTTATTCAAGCATAGTTTAATCATGTCTACCTAGATTTCTAAGGGTTAGGGTGCATGAACCCAACCCGATGTAGTTTGCACGCATAAAAAATTATTCTTCAAATTAAATAAGGATTGAATCGTGTTGTGTAGTGATCACAACCATCCTAGATCTTTTAACCTCGTTTATCCTAGGTAATCGGGGTGTTTAAGAGTTCGATTCGCGTGTTATCTGTTTCATCACCACTTTATTCTTGCTCTTGATTGTGTATGATGTGGGCTAGTACTCTCATATATGTAATGATTGAGATTAATAAAGATCGTGTTTAATAAATAATCTAATTCAAGCTAGTTTTATATCAGATAAATATATTAGGATTTGGGGGCTTGTATTCCAACCTTATCTCTAATTAATATGTATTTTGTTAGTTTTAATTAGGTTTAGTTAACTTCTTTTGTTTTCCCTTTTTTTCCCTTTCTCACCTCATCATCATCTTTTACACTTTATTTTTGAAGTAATAAATCAATTAAAATCTATCGAACACTCCCTGTGGATTCGATACCCAGACTAGCCGCTATACTCCATAAGAAGGTAGTTAAAGTTTAGGTGTTTTTGTATTGCGATCAGAAACTGATAAATATGATTAGCGTATTTATACGGATGCTCGGTTTTCCCCTCAATTAAAATAGAACCATTACTGGGTAGTGTTTTGTTATAGATTATAATTGATTTACTATTTCGTAAGATATTTTTTCTTTTGTATTTTTTTGTTTTAGTTTTTTTTTTGCAGGCTTGCACAATTGAGATCCAATAAACGTTGAATCCTCAACCGCACACCTCTTTATGTGGAATGTCCGTTTACCAACTATTCAGTAATCGTGCCTTTTTATAACGAGTTCAGTAATCATAATGGTTCATATGATAATAGTTCTCAAATTTTTTATTTTCGAGAATCCGTGCCTTGACCTATTTCCATTGGTTAGGGCTTTCGAATTCTTGAGAATGAAAATCTTGAGCATAAAATATGGAGAATAAAATCGTGTTCAAGCTTTTTATTTTCAAGAATCTCCACTGCAACCTGTTACCATTATCTAGGGAATTCTAAGTCTTGAGAATGAAAGGCTTGAAAACAAATATCGAAAAAAAATCATTTTTGGGAGCAAGAGTTGGATGCATTATTTGAATCCAATGACGACTTTTCTTCCGATTTTTTTTAAACCAAAGAACATTTTCAACCAAATGAGGAATCTGAGGTTCTAAAGCCAAGGAATCCTACTTGGAAAGAAAAAAATGCATTTTCTAATCAAAAGCGTGCTCAATTTTCTTTCCACCCAAAGCACGATGAATATTGATATTGGTCTTCTGACGGAAATGATCTCACTGTGCAATGAGATGCGTTCTAATTTGGATAACAAAGAGGAGATTGAGACTTGTGTGTCGCCTCAAATTTTTTAAGAACACCTCAATGAAAGTGAGTCTTTCTCCCTTGAAATTCAATCTCCAAGTGATGACGAAGCACTTGAGATTGAATTTATTTCATCACCATTTTCGTTCTCCGTTATTGAACCATTACAAATACTGCTAGTTTCCTAAGAGTCGATTGAAACTTTTGAAAAGTTTAAACCTTTTACCGACAAGGACTCTTTGCTTCAATTTTTTTCCAATATGGACTCTTAATTTTTGTGTGCCCCGGTTCCCATACTGCTTGAAAAATCTTTGGGAAGTGATTCTATTTTCTTGGATCCTAATTGTACTTGTCCCTCTTAGCACCCAAATCCCCCATCATCACTTTAAAATTTTAATTGGTGATGGTTTATTTTTTCCACCTGACACATGCCTTCCGTTGTTCAAATGAAATTCTTATTTTTCGAAAGGCATGCATGAAACTAAGGATACACCGATTATCCTTAAAAGTCAAACTGTATTTTGGGCGGACCCTCAAATTTTTCGTCTTCTAGTATATGATTTATTAGAAATTCAAATTGTAGGTTGTAAATTGAAGTTTTTTATTTATTCTTTTTTATTTTTTTATTGTCTAGTGTGATTAGTTAAAGTTTTTGTTATGCTTGGTTCTAACGTGTTTTGTAGATTCAACGGACTCGTACTTATCGGGGATCTCTCCATTTGGGTAATATCTTTATTTTCCTCTCTTTATATTGTGTTCTTGATTCGCATTGTGGACAATGCAACATTTAAGTTAGGGGGTGTGGGATATTCTTCCCATTTATTGTTTAGATTCATTGAGTTCATCACGTGTTCGTTCCAAGTACGTTTTTTAAAGAAAATTTAAAAAAAAATTGAAAAATTCGAAAAAGACAAAAATATTTTTCTTCAAAATAATTAAAAAATGGATTTTAAAATTTTCAAAATATCACCGAAGTTTTGTTTAAAGTCTCCAATTGGTAAATTCCAAAATTTACTAAGCCGAAATTGACCAAAGATGGAAATTGAAAGAAAATTGACGACTTTATGAATAAGTGTGGAGATAAATCAACCCGGTGAGATTTCGAGCCTATCACTTTTTGCGAGTTTTTAAATCAATTCCAGCTAATTGTTTCCTCAAAGTTCTTTTCATCCTTAAAATAAGTCATTGATGATCTCAAATGTATTATTTTGATTGGTAACGAAAAACATGTGAGATGTTGTCTTGAAAGATGCTCTAAATATATCTCTAAACTAAAATTCATCTCGAGACGGATATGGTAAAAGAATTAGTAATTTGGACAATGAAGTTAGGCCATTGTTTATTTACCCCAAAAGATTAGCCATAAAAAATTGTGAAAATTTTTCCCTTTGCAACCCAATTTCAGCCTAATAAAATGTTTTCCCTTTTCATTTGATAACTCGAAAAACCCAAATAGCCCGAAATTATGAAAAATGGAAATTGCAAAAATTAAGTCCAATAAGTGCACAAGAAAGGGGTAAAGAAAAATAACATTAATAATGCTCAACAAAAAAATAGAAAAAGAAGAGAAAAATGAGCAAAAGCCCGAAAAAACACTAATGGACATCATACGAAGTTTTTCCAATTCCTAAATTCACAACCATTTTCTATTTTACCCAATACACCTTAAAACCCAGAAAAGTCCTAACCGAGTTTGAATTTCGAAATTAATTACCGTGTGCAGAGCTAAGACACAAAAAGAAAACAAGAGAGATATTATGGTCTGAAAAAGAGACGATGTTTCTCATTTTCCAATGACTGTAATACGATGATGAGATCTTTTCACCATAAATAAATTTTTATCTTTCAATTTTGTGTGTGTGACTTTGTGTTCCAATGAATTTACTCCTTATATCACGTATACCGAGAGAAATAGCCACATTTCAAGTGATTTATTTATGAGAGTATTCCGTGAGCATTTGAATCAAAACAAAATTTCGAAAAGTAACATAATGATTAATCGGTGAAAATTTACGGTTAAATTTTTGGCTTCGTATACACATGAAACATTGAGACTTGAGAATATAAAATTATGGTGACTATTTTTAGAAAGGTTTAAATTAAACAATTTTTAGGTAATTTGATTTTTCTTGAGTCAAAACCAAATTTTTTGTGTATATTCACTGTAAACCCTCACGAGACAACACTCGTCCTACTAGGGTAACCTAGGGGTTTAACGGCTTGTTGCATGCACTAAATGCAATTGCTTGCCCGCAAAAAAGGTATTCTATCCTAATAATGTTTTTGAAGAGTCATTAACTCATACTCTTATGCTTTTACATTGCTCGGGATGCGCAAAGTTCTAAGTTAGGGGGTTTGATTAGGCATAAATTTTTCACATTTATCCCTTTAATTTCGTTTTTATGTTACTGTGCGGTGTAAATATCTTGAATTTGTCTTATATTTATGATAATAACCCCTTTTGGCAATTATTTCGTGTTTTGTGTATTTTTCATGTGTTTTACAGGTATTTCATCCAAGTTAATTCGAGATAGAACTCAAAACAATGAAGGAAACAAGGAAATGGGGAGTTCCTGTTGATACCAAATTTAGTCTGCTTACATGGCCCAATTGAATGAAGACACGTGGCAATCTACGTGGCAACAACAAACACTTCCGAGGAACTCACACGCTCCGAGGAACCATACTACAACGAGGAACACTGCTTCCCCGAGGAACTCATACGCTCCGAGGAACAAGAACTCTCCGAGGAAATCTCGAGTACCGAGAAGCTTAGGCGGTCCGAGCTGCACCTCGAGCAAAGCATTAATAGCAGGATAACCAACAGTTTGACTGTTCATTAAATTCTTATCATTCAGACGCATACGCTTAAGGGGGCATTGAATGTATTACCCTTTCACATTACAGCCTCAGGGCTATAAATACATTTTACAATCCTCATTGTAAGGGGACCGGAATTTCTTGGTTGAATTTGTAATCGAGAATTCCCATACAGTCAGAACTAACATAACAGTGGACGTAGGCCATTCTTATAAGGCCGAACCACTTTAAAAACTCTTTGTTTCATTTATTTTTTATGTGATAAAATAATTAGATATGATCTAATCTTTTACATCAACAGATTGGCGCCGTCTGTGGTAAACGACTGGTAATATCATTTTTCATCAAAAATAATTCATCATAAATGGCTGATATTCCAGAATCCAGCAATCGAAATGCTGGAAGCCCTCCAAATCCATCTGCTCCACCAAATATTCTAGATCTGGATGGAATAATGACAAATCTGGCTCAGGGCCAGACCATCATGCAAGAAACTATGCGACAACTCATACAAACCCTCCATGGCGGTGCACCAACCCATTCAGGACCGCGAAGTATTCAAAGAAATACCCGTGCACCTTCTTCACGTACTAGACGTACTGATTCATATCGTACTGAGGAATTTGAAGATTTTTCTTATCAACCTGGATGAACTTCGTCAGTGCGGGCCACAGATACTGAACAACGTATCACTCTCTCTCCAGAAAGGACTAGTGCTATAGAGAGGTTAAGAAGGGTATCACCTTTTGATCGATTAGGACCTAGAAGGAGTAGAAGTCATCCTAAAGTGGCATCGAGGAGTTTTCGATGACCATCAGATTTAAGGGAAGGATCTGCCCAATCGCGATCAGCTGCTCATCAAGATAGATCTCAGGAAGCCACATCAACGCGATCAGCTGCTCGAACCAATAGGCCCGAGGAAGGGAATGATGCATGGAAAGGCTCTATTCAGAGGCTGGAGGATAGATTAGAGGAAATGGATAAGGCCAAGAACCCTCTACAACGAACCTTTGTTCGAGGAACACCTTTTGTCCAGGCCATTGTAGATTTTCCAACACCATCAAAGTTCAAAGCACCTGTTGTGACCCCCAAATATGATGGAAAGACTGACCCTGTCCTTCATATAGAACAATACCAAGTTACAGTCGACATCTATGCTGTTCCAGATGAGATGAGATGCAGAGCATTCTCAGCAACTCTTATCGGATCTGCTCAAATATGGTATAATAATCTTCCTCGGGGTAAGATCTCAACTTTTCTTCAACTGGCCAAGTTATTCATTGGGAATTTCTATTTTGGGGCAAAGCCAGTTAAACGAGTAGCGCATTTGTTAAGTGTTAGACAAAAAGCTGGTGAAAGTATCAGAGATTATATAACTCGTTTTAATAACGAGAAACTTGAAGTCATTGATTATGAGGAGAAGACAGCGATTACCGCTTTGATGAGTGGACTACTGCCCAACAAGTTATACTACACTTTGGCCAAAGATCCACCTAGAACCATGTCAGATCTGATGGGAAAAGCGTCCAAGATTATGAATGCCGAGGAGGCTATGGCTGCGAAGAAGAATATGGATGCCAAAGAAACCAAGGTGGAAGGTGATAAAGCTAAGAAGAAAGAGCATAAGAACAATGGTAATGACAAACACTCAAAAAGTAAGTCGACATGGGAAGTAATGAAGAAAATCAATAATTATACTCCTTTGAAGAAGGACATAAACCATGTTCTAGAAGAAATCAAGAACAACGAGGAATTAAACTGGCCAGGGAAGATGAAGACAGACCCTAATCGGAGGAATAAAGCAAAGTATTGCGAGTTTCATAAAGATCATGGCCATATGACCAAAAATTGCATAGCTCTTTAGAATGAGATTAAAACACTCATCAGACGAGGAAAGCTGGAAAAGTATGTTGATCGTGGAAGCGAAAGAAGAAACAATGACCGAATAAGAGAGAGGTCTAGATCTCCTCGTCAAGCAGAGGAGAACAAGAAAAGAGACCATGAAGTTGATCCCGAAGATGACCCCGATCTTCCCAAGAGACCAAGGCATCCAGAACGAGAGGTATTTTCAATACGCTTTGGGTCATTTGACTGTAATGTTATAACAGGTGGAGATGCAGGAGGAGGAGACCTTACTGCCGAGAGAAAAGCTTACCTCTGTGAGGCACAAGCTTGCTCATACGTTCAACGAATAAATCTAGCTGAGGAGGATCACCCGAGAAATGTAAATAAAGAGAAATTGGTCATTGGTTTCTCAAAGAATGACCTCGCAGGTGTTCAATATCCTCATGATGACCCATTGGTGATCAAAATGAGGATGAAGGAAGTAATAATTTCAAGAGTACTGGTAGACAATGGTAGCTCGGCAGACATCATGTTCTACTCGTGCTTCGATAGTTTAAATCTAAAGCTATCTCAACTGGAGCCTTATCATAGACCCCTCCTCGGCTTTGCTGGCGAGAAAGTATTTCCACTTGGGACGATCAAGTTGGATATATTCATTGTTACGTGGCCTGCATGTCGAACAGAAAGAATTCGTTTCTTCGTGATGGATAAGAATGTTCAATCATCATACAATATCATCATGGGAAGAGTAGAATTGAAGAAGTTCGAGGCTGTACCATCTACAGTACATCAATGCCTAAAATTTCCAACAAATTTTGGAGTAGGAGTTGTAAAAGGTGATCAAAAAGTAGCTCGAGAATGCTATTATTCATTCGTCGAGCAAGAGGAACTGGAGGAATCAAGGAAAAAGACTACTACCTATCAAGTGGATGAAGGTGCAGAAATTGAAACACTGGATCATAGAGATGAGTCTCAACTCGTGAAGGGTCAAATGGTGGAAGATACTGAAAACATCATTCTGGACGATGAGCACCCTGAGCGAACTACTCAAGTAGGTTCGTCGTTGGAAACCTCACTAAAACAAGAATTGATAACTTTCCTTAGAAGCAGAAAGAAAACTTTTGCGTGGAGTCATGAAGATATGCCTGGGATAGACCCAAATTTCTTATGTCACGAGCTCAATGTGAATAAGGAGATCAAGCCAGTGAAGCAGAGAAGAAGAGTGTTCAATCCCGAGAAGAATCAAGCTATACAGGAGGAAGTCGAGATGCTCCAGAAAGCTTGCTTCATTGAAGATGTTAAATATCCAGACTGGTAAGCCAATGTGGTGATGGTAAAGAAGAAAAATAACAAGTGGAGGATGTGTGTAGACTTCACCGACCTCAACAAAGCATGCCCAAAGGATCACTTTCCATTGCCCCGAATTGATCAACTGGTCGATGCTACCTCGGGACACGAGCTGCTGAGCTTCATGGATGCTTATTCTGGTTACAATTAGATTAAAATGAAACCTGAAGATAGGGAGAGTACTTCTTTCATTACCCCTAGGGGAACTTATTGTTATAATGTTATGCCTTTTGGTTTGAAAAATGCAGGTGCGACATATCATCGGCTGATGAACAAGGTCTTTGCTGAACAAATCAGTTGCAATATGGAAGTCTATGTTGACCATAAACTGACAAAGAGCAAGAAAGTTGCCGATCATCTAGTTGACTTAAGTCAGACTTTTGATCAACTGGATAAATACCAAATGAAGCTAAACCCGACGAAGTGCATATTTGGAGTACGAGAAGGCATGTTTCTCGCGTACATTGTCAATCAACGAGGCATTGAGGCAAATCCTGAAAAGATCAAAGCTCTATTAGGCCTGCGATCTCCAACGACGAAGAAAGAAGTACAGAGTCTTACAGGACGAGTTGCATCACTCAACAGATTTGTATCGCGAGCAACTAATCGATGTCTCCCATTCTTCAAGACACTCCGAAAGACTTTTGAGTGGAATGATGAATGTGAGAAGGCTTTTCAAGACTTGAAGAAATACTTGGGAGCACCTCCACTGTTGTCCAGACCAGTGATGGGAGAAAAATTATACTTATATCTTGCAGTGTCCGAGAATGTAGTTAGCTCGGCGTTGATTAGAGTGGAGAATGGAGTGCAAAAACCAATTTATTATACGGTAAGGCCTTCCGAGGAGCAGAGATTAGATATCCAAGGCTGGAAAAATTGTCACTGGCACTGAGTGAGGCGAGTAGGAGAATGAGGCCATACTTCCAGGCCCATACTGTAGTAGTATATACTGATATGCCGTTGAGGCAAGCCCTTCATAAAACCGAAAAATCCGGGAGATTGATGTACTGGGCAATAGAGCTTGGTGAATATGATATAATTTACGAACCCAGATCATCGCTTAAAGGGAAAGCTGTAGCAGATTTTATAGCAGAGTTAACCTATCCTGATACCCCCGAGGAGCAAAAGTTGCTCGCTGATCAACCTGTGGATGTTACAGGATCATCAAACACAAGCTCAGACCAACTCAGGTTGGTAAAAGGGCAAGTGGATGTTATAGGATCATCAAATTCGATCTCAGACCAACTTAGGTTGGTAAAAGGGCAAGAAAAGATGGTCGATGAAGAGCAAGAAATATTATGGGAGGATGAAAGGATGCAACAAATTTTCCACCGAGGAACTCTTACAAATTAGAAATTTGAAGACGAGTTACCTATATGGAGGCTATATGTAGATGGCTCATCTTGCACTACAGGATGTGGCACAGGGATAGTTTTGAGCACTCCGGACGAGGTCGACATGGAATACGCCCTACGATTCTAATTCAAAACTTCCAATAATGAGGCTGAGTATGAGGCCATGATTGCAGGTCTTAATCTGGCGAAAATTATGCAGGCGCATCAGGTTATTGTCTTCAGTGATTCTCAATTGATCGTAAATCAAATGTTGGGAATATATGCAACCAAAGGAGAATTAATGATCAAGTATCATGCAAAGGCAAAGGAGCTGGTGTCAGAATTTGCTGCTATTCAGCTAGTCAGAATACCAAGAATAGAGAATGCGAGAGCAGACCCCCTAGCCCTATTAGCATCAGCTACTCGTACCGAGCTACGAAGAACAATCCCAATTGAAGTTTTAGCTGGTTGGAGTATAGATGAAGATCTGACGACGAACTTTATCACCCTTGATTTAAGACCATCTTGGATGGATCCCATCAGGGTATATATTGAGAAAGGGGAATTACCAATTGACAAGCTCGCAGCCAAGAAATTGAAGTTTAAAGCTGCTTGGTATGTATTAATTAACGGTATTCTGTATAGACGAGGAATTATGGCAGGTTTGCAAAGATGTGTACATCCCTCCGAGGTGAAAGAATTGATTGAAGAGGTCCATGAAGGGTCTTGTGGAGTCCATGTAGCAGGTCAGACGCTTTTGCAAAGGGTGATGATGCAGGGATACTACTGGCCGATGATGAGGGCTGATTGTATAGCCTATGCCAAGAAATGTGACAAGTGCCAGCGCTTTTCCTCCATCCGAAGAACTCCACAAGCATTGTTGACACCCATTACTTCCCCTTGTCCATTTGCCATGTGGGGAATAGATTTGGTCGGGACACTACCAATGACCAGAGGAAGGTTCAAATACCTCGTCGTCGCAGTGGATTATTTTTTCTAAATGGGTTGAAGCTGAGCCTCTCATTGATATGACGTATGACAAGGTGTACCAATTTGTTTGGAAGAACATCATTTGTCGATATGGTCTTCCTCATGCTTTCATCACAGACCATGGAACACAATTTGATAACGAGGAGTTCGCTGCCTATTGTCATTAGTCAAATATTTTGAAGGTCCACTCAGCACCAGGCCATCCTCAAAGCAATGGACAAACTGAAGTGACAAAAAGAACGTTGCTGAATGGATTGAAGAAAATACTAGATGATGCGAAAGCGAATTGGATCAACGAGCTACAATCAGTACTCTGGGCTTACCGAACTACTCCCCGAGTAGCAACTGGAGAATCACCATATATGCTGGCATTTGGAAGTGAAGCTGTTATACCTGCCGAGTTGGGCCTCCCAACACACAAGGTACTGAATTTCAATTCCCCTGTCAGCGAATTAATGAGAAGATTGGATTTAGACATGCTTGAGGAAGTTAGAGAAGAAGCAACCATTAGAAATGCTGCATACCAACAACGAACAACTTTGTTCTACAACAAGAGGGTGAAGAAGTGAAACCTGAAAGAAGGATATTATGTGCTAAAGAAGGTGATTCAAAATCACAACAAATTGGAAGCAAACTGGCATGGACCATACCGAGTTACAGAAGTTGTGCGACCAAGAACTTACCGAATAACAACTTTAGAAGGGGAGGAGTTTAAGAATGCATGGAACGCAGAGCACCTGCGCAAGTATTATCAATGATGTATATTCTCATGTAACGCAGTTCTGTCAGTATGAATAAAATGAAGATATTCTGCCGAATTCTCTCCTTTTATTGAAAGTTTTTCAGGGAATACTAGTGCTACACACTACTCGACGAAACTCGGCAAAACTCGGACTACTCAAAATTTTTCTCGAAAACACCAACTAAGGTTGGGCGAGAAACAAATGTATTCCTCCGGGAAGTAAAACTTGTATTCCTCCGGGAAGTAAAGCCTATATTCCTCCAGGAAGTAAAACTTGTATTCCTCCGGGAAGTAAATCCTGTATTCCTCCAGGTAGTAAAACTTGTATTCCTCCGGGAAGTAAAACTTGTATTTCTCTGGGAAGTAAAGCATGTATTCCTCCGGGAAGTAAAACTTGTATTCCTCTGGGAAGTAAAGCCTGTATTCCTTTGGGAAGTAAAACTTGTATTCCTCCGGGAAGTAAAACTTGTATTCCTCCGGGAAGTAAAGCCTGTATTCCTCCGGGAAGTAGAACTTGTATTCCTCCGGGAAGTAAAGTCTGTATTCGTCCGGGAAGTAAAACTTGTATTCCTCCGGGAAGTAAAACTTGTATTCCTCCGGGAAGTAAAGCTACTTGTATTCCTCCGGGAAGTAAAGCTATTTGTATTCCTCCGGGAAGTAAAACTTGTATTCCTCCGGGAAGTAAAACTTGTATTCCTACGGGAAGTAAAACTATGTGTTCCTTGGGAAGTAAAAGTATTCTTAAAAATGCCAACTTATATTGGTTAGGAAGTAAATATATTCTCGAAAATACCAACTAAAGTTGGTCGGGAGGTAAAGAAAGTTCCAAAGCTCCTCATAGAGAAAAAATCCACTAACTATGGCTGGTCGGGAATAAAAACCCACTAACTATAGTTGGTCGAAAAGGAAAATTTACCGACCTTGGTTGGTCGGAAACATTTTATGAAGACGAGAAAGTGATCTAGCAACATTTTTGATACTCTTAACTTTTTAAAATTATTACTAAGTTGGTCGAGAAACAAAACTTCATTTTTGCCAAATGACTACCACAAATTCAAACTACTCGACAATAAGTTGGTCGACAAATAACACAATATTGTTATTTTTTAACAGATACACATGCACAAATGTAAAGTGTTTTATAATTACAAGACAATAGCAATTAAGATTGCGAACAAAAATGAAAGTCTTTCATTAAAATCAAAAACAAATTACATTGAGAATGAAATGTATACTAACTATTACATCAAAATTCCTACTCTATTAGTTTCTTCCCCTCTGCTTTTGATACAGGTTCCTCGCCAGCAGGCGGATCATTTAAAGCAAGAGGAGAATTTATGAAGTTGAGATCTTTTAACATCATGATATTCATCACAGATGGTCGATCTAGGAGATGCTCGGGACGAGATATCTCAACATTTGAATGGAGATTGTAGTCGCCGAGATATTTGGAAATTAAGCATCGAGGAATGGCCCGAGAAGGGATCCAACTCATATCAAGTTTGAACGGTGGCACGGGTAGGTAGAGCAGCACAGGATCGTGGTAATCCCACAAGTAATGACCCTGTTCGAGTTGCAGCACACCTAAGGCATTCAGCCATCCCTGTTTGTAGCCCTCATTATTGGCATTATGGATACGATCGTCCAAGTGGTAGAGAGCCTCGTTGTAACCAGCCATCCATAACTCCCTGGGCTATTTGTGGAATTGATAGGTCAATCTTTCCATCTGCTCGTGGATATTTTTGATGAAGAGTTCTTTATTCTCCAATATGAACTTCTGCGCAGAAAGCTGATCTTCCAGGTCCCTAATCTTCTTTGACATTTCAGCCAACGCCTGATTCTTCTCCATCAGCTGGAAGGCCTGGTTTTCTAAGGCAGATTGAGTTCGTTGTTCCTCGATAGGAATCCGAGCAGCTCTTGCTCGTCCCCGAGGAGCTCTTGCTCATCCACGAGCAGAAGAAGAAGAAGGGCCAGACCTTTTCAAGGTTTCCAACTCATCCCTCAAGTTGGCGTTCTCGACCTCCAAGAACGAGAATCCCTCATCAGTCACTGGGATCAAGGCGTTAGAAGTGGAAGCTGCAGACTTCAACTGAGACAACTCTTTTTGCAGGTTATTATTTTCTTGCTCTAATAGTTTAGCTATCTGTCTGCACTCCTTGACCTCAGCCCTCAGAGTTCTCTCCCTCACATCGTAGCCAGCAAAACTCTTCTTGTATCCCTTGTCGGCAATGATTTGTTGATATTTCTTCTCATACTCCTCGTGCAAGAGGGCAGTGGATTCTTTGTATTGTTGCTGAAGGTCTTCAAGAGCGCCTTGGAGATCCTCGATCATATCATAATAAGCCACATTATTGGCCACCGCATGATCAAGCAAACACTTCAAATATTGGTAAGCCTCAATTGCCTGTTCCGAAGCATCTTGGCCGAGGATGTCGATGATTTATGCTGCACTCAGATCTGTGTGACCAGCCTTAAAATAATCATTGCATTGCCTCAACAGCTTTGTATCGTGAGCAGATAATAATTCCATCCTGGCCAGAAACTAGTAGAGGAAGAAAAAGCAGTAATCAATAATCAAAACAGAGCATTAAGAAGAGACAACATTATGTAAAAACAAAAGTTCAAGTTTTATTATATCACAAGGTTCAAAGTTACATGGTTCAGGATTACATTTGTCAAAGAAAGATAAAATAAATAGAAGTCCGAACAACTCTACACCTTTTCCTTGTCTCCCAAAACTTTCTCGGGAGGCTGGGACGAGGAGTTAGGTTGCTCGGATGGAGCAGATAGTAGCTGGGGAAGTGCTGGAGGTTGCTCGGAGGAAGTAGTGAGCTGCTGAAGTTCCTCGTTAGCAGGCTGGATGGCTGGGGGATGATCTCCCATCACCATGGAAGACTCTTCGGAGGCAGCTTCGTCCTCTTCTTCATCTTCAGGAGTTGGAGGGGGACCAGGGATGTGTCGCTAAAAGAGTTCTGAGTTTTCATCAACCTTCATCTCCTGTAAAGCAGCGCCCCACCCATCTCTAAAGTATTTAAGAATGCCATATTCTACTTGAGACATCATGGCAACCAAGCCTTTGTTCCACCCCTTATCCCAACCGGCGCTGAAGGACTTCTTAACAGCCATTTTCCTCTTTAACTTCTCCGAGGAAAGCTTCTCGGACAGAAGACTTTCAACAGCCTTCAGATTATTCTCAGCTTCTTCCTTCTGCCGACTTACTTCCTGAAGCTGACCCAACTTTTCCTCAGCAACCTTGAGTTTATTCTCAAACTCTTCAGCATTCTTGAGCTTCCCTTTGAGCTCTTTATTTTTCTCTACCAAGTCCTTTATTTTCTTCTCCAACCCCTTGGAGACTTCAACGACTTGAGCCTTCTCCTTCTCGGTGGAGGTAAGTATCTTCTCCCAAGCAGCCTTGTCAGCATCATACTTCTGACGAGAATCTTCCAAAGACTGCCTCACTCCCATCAGAGCTTCCTCCACACCAGACGAGGAGCTTGAAGCTTTAATAGCTTCATCTTTCTTTAAAATTGTATTGAAGCAGCTCACCAACTGTGAAAAGAAAATGAAAGCAAGTCAGAGACGGATATAACAAAGGAAAGATGAAAAGTTCAAAGCAACAAGACATACAGAAGCAATATGACGAGCAGCCAATGAGGTAACCATGTCCCGATAAAGGTTCTCTTCAATACCTTGGATCCTGGGAATGATCCAAGTCTTCACCGAGCTCATGGCAGAGCTCGGGTGGACAAAAGTAGGAACATCAGTTCCAGTGGTTGGGGGCTCAGAGATGGTTTCAGCCAAATTGACGGAGGAGCTCTTCCTCAGCTTCCTCGGGGGAACAGGAGTAGTTTCGACCAAGGAGGAACTCTTGGTCGATGATATGACAATCACCTCACCTGGAGCAGCAGACTTGCTCGGGGCACTGGGGGATTCTCGGCAACCTTCACAGGAGCAGCCGAGGAAGGTGCATCAATTTTCTTTGTCCCCTTTGGGACATCATGTCTACTTCTTTTTGCCTCTCTAGCAGCAGAGGCAGGTTTCTCGAAAAGGGTGGGAGGTCTTCTCTTCTTCATCCTTTCACTTAAAGGAATATGTGATTCAGGCGAAGAACTTGCAGAGGCTAGTGTGGGTTCTACTTCGCTTATCACTGGACGAGCAGTAAAAGAAGTAGTGTAACTTTTGTACTGCAGCAGATATGAAGTTGACCTAATGTGCTCGTCAGCAACAGTTTGATGCAGACTCTAGATAAGTTTTAAGTGCCTTATATTAACTTCTGCCTCCTTTGGACACTTTTTTTTGCTATCAACTGCAAATAAATCAACATTAAAATATCAGTGGCACATTTTATTAAACATCGAGGTAGCATAATTTCAAAATAAATAAAATGAAATAAAAATAACATATCCCATTGCCATAGGGAGGGCATCTGGGACCCTGATAAACTTCATCTCCAGATAAAGGAGCATGTTGCCAATTTTTTATAACAATCCCATGCTCAAAATAGTCCCTATTGGCATCCGGGAGATTGGCCACTAAATCCCTATTTAAAAATCTAGTTTTTAAATAAAAAGTATTATCCCCAACAGCCCATCTATAGCAAAACATGATTTCTGGAATTCCTATGCGAGTTCCATGAATTTGATTTAGCCTATGAACCCCATTAACTATTCTCCATGTATTGGGGGCTATTCTTGCAGGAACCACGTCAAAGTATTGACAGAATTCCAGACATAGATGGTTGGGAGGAAAAGAAAATCCACACTCAGCAATAAAGAGACTGGGGAACCAATGTCCCTCAGACAAATGAAAATAATCAGAAGGTTCAGAAAGTTCCTCCAAAACAACCCATGAAGGAATAGAAAAATCAGAACGAAACTTATCAAGAGATTCAATAGGGCAAACCATGATGAATAAAGGAAATGAAGAAGAAGGAAGAAGATCTTACAGAAAAAGAGTGGATCTGTTGACAACGAACGATGGAAAATATGAACGCACAAGAGAGTAAGACAATGGAAAATTCGAAGATACAAATTTGAAAAAGTAGAAGACGATGGGATTGTATGTGACGCTTAAATACTCTGCCTTGGGAAAAGGAAAAAGTAATGATTACAAAAATAAACGATTACGCTACCGGCGGCTAGAAGGACAAAAAGTATGCGGAGATCGAGGTGGTTATAAAAATTCAAAAAAGCCTGATTCTACGAATTTGGAAGGAGAAATAAATACAAAAGACTCCTAAATTTCAGGATGACCATTTAAACTGCCATATTTCGAGAAAGAATGTTCCACCCTCCTCAAATTTTGAACTATGAAAAATTGGGGGTTTCTGCTGATACCAAATTTAGTGTGCTTACATGGCCCAATTGAATGAAGACACGTGGCAATCTACGTGACAACATCAAACACTTCTGAGGAACTCACACGCTCCGAGGAACCATACTACAATGAGGAACACTGCTTCCCTTAGGAACTCATACGCTCCGAGGAATAAGAACTCTCCGAGGAACTCTCGAGTACCGAGAAGCTTAGGCGGTCCGAGCAACTCAGGCGGTCCGAGCTGCACCCCGAATAAAGCATTAATAGCAGGATAACCAACAGTTTGACTGTTCATTAAATGCTTATCATTCAGATGATACTCTTAAGGGGGCATTGAATGGATTACCCTTTGATATGTACATCATTTAATGTATTACCCTTTCACATTACAACCTCAGGGCTATAAATACATTGTACAATCCTCATTGTAAGGGGACCGGAATTTCTTGATTGAACTTGTAATCGAGAATTCCCATACAGTCAGAAATAACATAATAGTGGACGTAGACCATTCTTATAAGGCTGAACCACTTTAAAAACTCTTTGTTTCATTTATTTTATCTGTGATTGAATAATTAGATATGATCTAATTTTTTACATCAACAGGCATTATGGTAATTTTGTAGCCCAATTCCTGAGTTTGGGCCTAGTGTAAAGTTTAAGAGCTCAAAATTATAAGAACACTAGAAAAAATTTCACCCCAATCGGAGCTACGGTGAAATAATTATGCCATTTTAAAGATTGAGAAAAGAATCATAAAAGAAGCAAGAAAAAATGACAGTAGAACCAAACCTGTCCGATAGGGGACCGGACTGGTGTTATCAAATTTCCTAAATAAATTAGAGAAACAACAAATCCGGTAGAGTGGGAAAAAGAATCGGTTAGGCCATTAGTCATGCTCCAGAACCTTTACCAAATGAGTCATGCTTTCTAAGTGTGACAAAATTGCCAGATACGAGATTTTTATTTTGTCGTTATCTTTTAGCCAAAAGAGTTTTATGCTTTGGGCACTCTTCTAAATGACTTGCAACCTATATATTTATTCATCAGGACTCTTGTTATTCAGACTTCATTTATGTAAAATCTCCCAATAAAGGAGAAACATCTATGGGAACAATTTACATATTTTGCACCTGTAACTCAAGAGCTTTTTTGATTTTTCCTCAAGCTTTAATTTCTTCTTGCGTGTTCTTGTTCTTCAATCTTATTAACATTTATTTCCAAAAATTTATTATTATTTCTCATGTTTAATATCACTTTTTACACAATTATGAATTCATGCAATATAGATTTTTTGTTCAAGAATAGTTTAATCATGTCTAGCTAGATTGCTAAGGGTTGGGGTGCATGAAACAAACCCGATGTAGTTTGCACGTATAAAAAATGAGTCTTCGAATTAAATAAGGATTGAATCGTGTTGTGTAGTGATCACAACCGTTGTAGGTTTTGTAACCTCATTTGCCTTATGTAACTGGGGTGATTAAGAGTGCGATTAACATGTTAGCTATTTCAACACCACTTTATTTTTGCTCTTTGATTATGTATGATGTGGGATAATACTCTCATATATGTAATGACTGAGATTAATAAATATCGGGTTTAATAAATTATCTAATTCAAGCGAGTTTTATATATGGTAAATTTACTAGAGTTTGGGGGACTGTATTCCAACCTTATCTCTAATTAATTCGTATTTTGTTAGTTTTAATTAGATTTAGTTAACTTCTTTAGTTTTCACTTTTTCCCCTTTATCACCCCATCATCATCTTTTACACTTTATTTTTGAAGTAATAAATCAATTAAAATCTATTAAACATTCCCTGTGGATTCGATACCCAGACTAGCCGCTATACTCCATAAGAGTGTAGTTAAAGTTTAGTTTTTTTTGTATTGCGGTCGAAAGCCGATAATAAAGATTATCGTATTTACACAGACGCTCGATTTTCCCCTCGATTAAAATGTGTCAAGTTAAGTCTTTCATCTTGTGACGAACACTTAATAACCATGCCCCCCTTTTTCTTGACTTCGTACTAAAATAGAAATTATTGAAAAATAGGTCGCCCAACTGCTATAAATTTGATATCTTTACTCTTGACAAAATGTTATACCAAATTTGAGGTGACCGATTGATTGTGCTCGAGAAGGACCTGCAACATATTTCATCACGGATAGAGTAGATATCAGAAGATGTTTGTAATATTCCACATGCAACATGGGATAAAATTTCCCAACGTACTTGGGACTAATAACAGGTGACATAAATTTAACGGGTATGAGATAGCCCATTATTGCATTCATTAATGGTAATCCTTGAATAAAACCTCTCTGTAATCGGTTATTCATCTTTAAGATCTCACCAAGAAAATATTCCAAGCAATTTATTAGCCCTTTCTAAGGATATGCTTCCTGCTCAACCTTCTTTATGAGTGTCTTCTTAGTTCGGCCTTAGATTTAAGATGAACTATCTTCTTGTGAATTTTGATTTACATCGGTCGATCCTCACACGCTTGGTGTTGACGTTACCAAAAACTTAACCCTAATGGTGTAAGTTTTCTTGCATTCCTCCTCTGTTTCCTCGACTGCCAAGTATCTATATATTAACGGGTCCTCGTCGCTCTTACATCGAGTTAAGTAGACCCCAATCGATCAAAGGAAGAACCCATGTTGGTCGTTTCTCACACACTTAAACTTTCCATGGAGTAGGTTTGTGCATCGTCGAATCCATCTGACCCGATGGTGGACGATGCTCTTGGGAAATATAACCTATTATCTGGTCCTGATCAAGAGTACATAGTCCTTTTGCCTTCACCTATCGAGAACAAATCTAGTCTTCTTAGATTTTCTATTGCTTGGTCATGGTATGATCAAGGTGGAATCTCTTGACTTTTGTGAGAGTTTTGACCCCTTCCTAGAGTAACTGGTTCATTTTTGGCCAACTTTGTTTGACCAATATGATTTGGGTAAACTCTTTCACACTATCCTTCATAGTTTCCTAGCCTCTAGCTAGGCCTATTAGGATCCTCCGTAGGTCTCCTATACCCTTAGGCGTAGAGGGAAGGAGTCTTTTAACGACCTAACTAATTTATAGATTGTCTACCATTCTCACAAATGTTTTAGAAAAATTGAGTATTGTAATACAAAAATTAGGGCTGGACAATTACGATAGCCAAAAATGCAAAAAAGTGGATTTAAACTGGGATAAAGTAGATCTGATGCTGGATTGAAAGATTTGAAGGGAATTAAACAAAAATGGTAGTTTGATAGACTCTAAACTAATGACATGCAGGTGTATCAACATCCTATTCACTCTTTTCTCACAACTGAGTATCCTCGAGTTCTTAGAAAATTAATAATGGTGAAAAGCATCAAATGGCTTGTCAAGATTTCTCACAATCAATACCGATATGTTACTGCCTAAATCTAGTATACTGATTTAGCCTTTGAAATGGTATACTAATTATAAACTATTACAAATAAAGATAAATATATCACACAATTGTTATTCTAGAGTAAACAATAAAGATAGATGATTAAAAGAGAATAAAGCAAAAATTTACATGGTTCGAACAAAGGGGGTTCCTAAATCCACGGGTACAACTGTTTTTAGTATTGATTTAATAGGCAAAATCCATAGATGAAGGTTGAATGAAATCTCTCAAATTCACTATAGAGTCGGATAACATAACGTTATAGAAAATATATCTTGAGGAAACTGAGGATACCATGTGTTATTTATAGGTTGTTAGAGAAGAGAAAACTAAGAGGGGCATGTTTCATGCCTTTATTAGGTAGGTACGTACACACTTTACCCAAAGAGTAGGGGATAATCATTAGTTTCTTATGTGCATATGTGGAATATATTTTCATATCTCCCACATGTGCACGTGTTATAATTCATGCCGACGTCATCCACCCACAAAGTACATGCTTTCTTTGACAGAGTTACATAATGATGTTAAACTGTTGTGAGCTGACTAGGCTTAGTCCACTACCTATGACATTAGGGCAGACCAAAATTTACTGGATGACCAGATTATTAGCTGAGACGACTAAATTTATGGGGAAAGGAAGTGTAGTTGTCATCTAATGAATGGTCCATGAGCCATACCATATGTATGGTATAAAAAACTCTTAAAATAAATAAACTTGTCACTAGGCCTTGGTGGCCCAAATTATAAAAGTAAGAGGAAATTAAAGTGGATGTTTCTTATAAAACTAATGGGAGAATGGATTGTATGCATTTGAAAAGAAATCTTTTTGAAAAATAAAAACACAATTCACTGGAACTGTTAAGATCACTGGTGGCTATGGGGGTTTCATTCTTATAGAGGGGGAGATATTTTGTGAAGACGAAAAGGTAAATTGTAAAGGATAAAAACTTTGAAATGGAAAACCACCTCTGCTTCAACTTTCCCATCACATTAAGAACCATATGAGACAAGCGTAAAATAACACCTCTCGTGATCAAATCATGATGAAGTGAAAGATATGTAAGGTTGATATCCTTTGATTCACAAATAGAAGAATATAATAATGACTAAATCATCACCATTAGTATCATGAATCTTGTTATATACTCTAACATGCACCCGGGAAGATAAACAGACACCCTAAGTATAGGGAAACTTGATATTAAGATATTTGGTTGAATACCATGTGACATTTGGATCAATAGTGACATGCTTCAGACTGGCACACTTGTCTTAGATTCAAATATACCACACTTAGAAGACTACCATTTTGTGTTATTAGAAAGAACTCTATGAGATGAATCATAATGGCCCAGCTTTGTAGAAGATGTTGCCATCATTCTCATTTGATGATTACATATAAGGAAATATCAGGACCATCATAGTTTCACTACTATTGGCTCGATCTCAGATCATATAACATCATCTAAACAACTTCTCAAGGATATTTTTTACTTTAAAACAAATGATAGCATATATCATTTTCATACTAATAATCTAACATAAATAATATTTAAGAATTAATTATAGGGACAGATGTTACCTCGCATTAGTCATTCTCATAAGAGTCGTTCCTTCCGAGGGGATGAAAATTGTACCTTCTCTTGTATAAATAGCATTTTCTTCTTCATTATAAACTAACTAAATCATTTTATGGCTATTGCTATAACTAATCTAGTTTGTGTATAGATTAACCTTGTCTAAACTCATTTATTCGAAAACTTCCTAATGAATACTTGAAACAGCTCATCTATAGTGGATGTCGTAATTGGTTGAACCATTTACATTTTCATGCTATTGTTTTAATATATTTGTAATTATTTTTTGTCGTAAATCTTTAATAAAATAAATAATTTTATATTATTTTAATTAATTTGGTTAATTAATGTAAGGTTTAAAAAATATGTAAAGTTTGGGTCAAATTTCAATTTTAACCCTTATCTTTCAAAAGTTTCAAACTTACCCTAAAATTTTAAAATGCAGTTCAGTTTAACCCTGAACCTCATCTTAGTTTGAAAATCCTTGACGAAAAAATGAGCTGCATTACACATGGCCATTCGTGCCACAATGTTTACTCGTGACCACTGTTCTAAAAGGCGCGCCTAGACTTGAAGCTTGGGAGAAACGCCCCGCCTTAAGCCTTTTACGCCTTTTCTTGATAAAATCCTTAAAGCACACTTTTACAAAAACAAAAATTCTTTAGTGAAATGATATAGCCTTTTAAAGACTTTTTTACAAATCGGACAAATATCTCGTCCTAAATAATCAAATAGTATTTTAATTTGCATACGTTCAGACATATTTTTAAGGTATGATCAATTTTAGTGCTTTTAATAGCCTTTCTATGGTTAAAAATATTAAAGTATATTAAAAAAGGCCTAAACATCTTTTAATACCTTTTTATGCTTAAGGCCCGCCTAGGATTCTTTTGGGAAAATTTTAGGTTTATTTTGCTAGTATTTGACTTCAAAATCAAGGTTAAAGAGACGCCACATTCTCATAACCCTACTCTATAAAGGTTCCCAACAATAAATTCTTTATTCATGACCATTATTCCATTAGAAATCCTAACTCTCAAGGAACTACCTAACTTCTGGTATCATTTCACACTGCTATTTTTTTAGTCAGAAAGTTCCTCTAAGATTAAGATTATAGGTATTTTAAGCACCTTTTTAATGGTATATGCAATGCAAATTTCCAATTTACAAGTTGAAGTATATTAAAAAAACTCTAATTTTCAAGGTAATCTATTGATTTGCATGCCCATGACCGTATCGTTCGATATGTCCATAAAAAAATTTGTATTTTTGACCATCTAGGGATTTCCTATAAAAATAAGGCATTAACTCACTGTAACGGATCTACACAAATGCAATATAACCTTCCCCAATTTTGAAACCCTAAAATTTTATTTATTTTCCTTATGTTTTCTCATCAAAATTCCTTCCCAGCCACATCATTCTCACTAAAATCGTAAACATTAGAGCATTCTCTTATATCATCAAACAAATTTGAAGATTATGTAAAATTAATTCCATAATCCCCCCCCCCCCCCCCCCAAAAAAAAGGTTCAAAAGTATCTGTATCTTTCATCTCACATATTTTAAGATTTCATAATCTAGATATTTTCAATACTCTCATTACTATTATTTTCGTAAAAATTCTCAATACTATTTGTTAACGCAAAAATTCTCCATTCTACGAGAACTAGTCAGAAAAGGACACATGTCATCCTACATGGCAATATTCGACACCGAGGAGAGTTGATCGGCATCCGAGGAGTGTTAGTCGTCACCCGAGGAGATTTGGTCAGTACCCGAGGAGAATTAGTCAGCACCTGAGGAGAGTTGGTCGGCCCCCGAGGAGAGTTAGTCGGCACCCGAGGAGAGTTGGTCGGCATACATCCCAGGAAGATCAAAGGATAACTATGCATTAATGAAGATGACAACGCATTTAATGAGCCTTAATGTACATTTATAATGTATTAATAGATGACAACACATAGCATACCAAGCAATTGAACAATTAGATTCGTTGAATGTAGACATAAATGTCTACATACAATGAATCTCTTTATCTCCCATCACTATAAATACATTTATCCCCTTAGCCAAAAGGAGGAGATCCGGGAGAACCGAGAGACATCATACACAAGATCCACACCTTTTTCTCTCTCTACACCCCATTGTGCTATTGTAAACCCCTGGGAATAAAATAACAGTGGACGTAGGCTTTTTCTTATAGCCGAACCACTTTAAAAATCTTAGTCTCTCATGTGCTTGATTGGATTTCTTTCATCTATTTATCTGTGATCATAAAAATGGGATTCGGTCCAGTTTTTTGCATCAACAGATTGGCGCCGTCTGTGGGAACGTGTTACAAGCATTGTTCTCCATCCAAAGCTAAGTTTTTATTTTCTCTACGTATAATCAATTATACATACATCTTTTGATTCAATCATGATTTTTATGTTTATATACATAAATTAATTATCCAATTTTTATCTGTAAAATATTCCATATCATGATTTTAAAATCATAACTGTTAGATTAATTCTTATTTAGAAATCTGAAAAATAGTGGATTTCATAAATCATAACTTTTTGCTTGATTCTCAAGTTTCAATTTCATATCATGGAATAAATATTTTAAATGATTACATATACCAATATATATGACGGTGGTAAGATTTGATAATTTTCATTATAAATTTTGTAAGATCTTTGATGTCTATTTAAATTCCCATCATATTTTTGATCAGAGAATGGGAAAAGTTAAAATCAAGAACAATTTCTCTCTCTCTCGATAATCACAATTTCTCATCAATTTGATTCATAAAAATATATATATACATATACATATACATATACATACATATATATATATATATATATATATATATATATATATATATATATATATATATATATATATATATATATATATATATATATATATATATGTTTATATTCAGTGTTAGACAATTTTCATAATGAACGTTAAGCATCTATGGCTCTTCTTGAAAATGTTCTGGGCAAACACGTGTATGTAATGAGTTACATCAAGGAAAAATATTTGACATATGTTGATTCACATATTTCACATCTTCTACAAGGGAGTAAAAATTCAAAACCATTCTTTTTCCTCTTGGATATTGATAATATTTTCTCTTAGATCTGATGATTTCTATTGGTTATCTCTTAGATCTAAGAATTTTGATTTGTTACTATTTATTAATTCTGATAAAGATTGATTTATTGGTTCGATGATTGATTTTTGGTATAATTTTCGTAATGATTTTTATCATCCATCGTATTTTTTATCTCCACAAATAGAAAATAGGAAGGAAACCCAAAATAACCTTCTTTTTCCTGAAAAATCTTTACCCACTTTCGTAAAGAAGATGAAAAATGAACAGTCGCTCAAGAAAGGGCAATGGAGAAACTTTCCCAGGAAGATGAAGAAATTTTGGATTTATTAAATTCATATCAATCGTTTTGACTTCAACCGTCTACAGCAACAAAAATAATGAAACTGGGCGGCATAAAAAAAATAATAACTGGATGATCATCCACCTCACAACTTGGTTCGGTTTCAGATCAACAAAAAATTTCAATCCCAGGATTATATTACTCTCCGATTCAAAGTCTGCCTGCCTTGGGCTCAAAGGTCTCATGAATCTGCAACTACTGTTTAGCATCAATTGTGTGAGGATGAAAAATCCAGAAGAAGGTCGCCGGATGAGTATTTCTGCATTTTCGTTGGTCGGAACCATCTACTGTTGGTCGGCGACATCTGGGTTTTACCCGACCAAAATTTGTTTACCAGACCATTTTTGTTGGTCGGTGGTAGGCTGTGAAGATCCATCAGCAATATTACAGTAGATTGGCAACACCTCGGTGGTTGTTTCAAAACAAGAACATCTGGTCGACATCTACTTTTGATAACAAAGAAATAGTTGGTCAACAACTTAAAAGGCAAAAGTTGGTCGGAAATAAGTTTTAGCCAAAACAAAGGCTTCTTGATCGTATGTACATGGTCGGCAGATAAAAACGAAGGCATCCCAACACTGACGTCACACGATGCTTGTCGACAATACCACTGGTCAGAGATGGCTATCACCTATTGACGAGGAATGCTGGAATGGAGGGATGACAAATTTATTTGCCCAGATTATTAATTTTGACAAAGTCAAAATTATTACCATTGCTACCTATTTGTTTTTCTCACACTTCTCTAACAAAATAAATGTTTTAAAATTAAATAAAATATATCCCTGAACTTTATCTTAGAATAATTTTTTCGATCCCATATTTGAGCATTTATTGAAAAATAAAATTATTTTATAAAAGCCCAAATCAAACCTTATGACATCTAATTGATAAAAAAATTGCTCACATTGACACACATTAAGCACAAAACATTTTATTTCATATTTTGAAATTTTTATTGCCTTATGTCTGAGCTGATACATATTATATTTAGCTGAAAATTTTTGCTAATGATAATTTCTATGAGAATCAATCTCAACAGGTGTTCGAGCAACATATTAAATGCCTCATGTACAAGATTCACCCCCAAAAGTTATCCTTTGATCATGTATTATACATCAAGAGGAGCTCCACGACTTACTATTTCTTGGTCGATGGCATCTAGTTCTACTCGGCAGTTCTGATACACTTGGTCGGCATCAAGTCGACAACAATCCTCCACCGAATTTCAGTTTACCAACTCCAGTCATCAACAAAGAACGATTGAAAAACTTCTGGCATAGGTCGGCTGTAAAAGGTCGGGGCACCTCATAATTGTAAGTATGGCTGAATGATTATTGGAGAGCAGGTCGGAAACCAGTACTACAACAATAAACATCACCAGCACCAATTGTGTTGGTCCACTATATATAGCTAGTCGAAAAAATCAAATGTTGGTCGGAGGAATTTCATTATGATCGGTGATGGATATTATGCAATTTGAGGAGTTCCCGAGATCCCATTCGTTGATCGGATACATCTATTTCTACTCGGATGTACCTATTGTTGGTCGACGTGTATATAGTTGGTCGAGAAAATCAATTCTTGATCGGCGACATCTCAGTCTTGTTCGGAGGGTTCAATTTACTGGTCGACAACTTTCCAACCATCCACTTCTTGGTTGGTGACATCTGATGTTATTCGGTGACCATCCAACAGTTGGTTGGAAATATCAATGCATCATTTTTGTTTATTAGCAAAATCGCTCTGCTGGTCAGGGACCATTTGCTTCTTGGTCGGCACTATATATTCTCCAACTTGAGACATCCCCAAATGCTGGTTGGCAACACCCATGCCGTTGGTCGGCAATAGTAGAATCTTGGCGTATTAAAAATGCGGAGCACCCCAGATATTTCTGTAAACACGAGTTCATCTTGGGGGTAAACATGGGGCTTAAGTTTTTTTTTTAAACTTGTGATCACCCTAAAAAATATTTTTAAAGCCAAGTAATAAATAATTTTCAAACATCAACTTATACCTGATTAGTTGTTGCAGATTAAATAACTTTACAAAAAACTCTACGTCTTATTTATGGCGCATATATAATAATAATTTGTCCATCTCACACACATTTGGCATAAAACATATTATTTCATATTTTGAAATTTTTATTGCCTTATGCTGATACACATCACATATTGTTTGGATGAATAATTATTCTCATGACAATAATTATTTGATCTAGTCTAGACAGGTGCTCGGGAAGCTTATTAATATTTCATAGGGACGATATTCAATCTTGACGAAAGCTCAGCCACAATCTTAAACCTCTGGAAACTATTATTGCTCGACATCAGGCAATTTTGCCTCGACATATCAGCCAACATATATTATTTCAATTTTTGAAATTAATATTTTTATTTCTCAAGCATATACATATCATATATTGATTGGATGAGTAAATTATTCTCATGACTAATCAATTCAGCCTACACATATGGTAGAGCAAGTTATTAATTTTTACAGGTACAAGATTCAACGCCGACGAATGCTCAGAAACAATCTGGAAACTATTATCATTGCTCAGCATTATGAAATTTCACCTCAGCAAGGAATTATATATTTTATTATTGCTCTGATTTATGCTCAAGCACGAATTATTCTATATATCCGTTCGGATTCATATTTTATATTTATCTCAGCATGGAGCTCAAAAAATTTCTTCTCTCTATATATATTCAGCTTCAAGGAAGTCTCCAGCATTTATATTATCTTATTCCCAACAATCTGTTGAGGAGGTCTCCAACATTTATTATATCATATTCAGCTCCGAGGAAGAACTATAACGTTTATTATATTTCACCCCCAACAGATGGTTGGTCGGGGTAATTCTTATCTATATTCAGGCCCGATAAAGTACTCGGCCATTTTCTTATATTCTGGAAAATATCATTCTTATTCGGCATTATGCAATGTTGCCTCGACAGATCAGTAAGACAGCTTATTATTATTCTAAATCATTCTTTATGTCTATGCATATTTATATTATCTTATTCCCAACAATCTGTTGGTCAGCTCCGAGGAGGTCTCCAACATTTATTATATCTTATTCCCAACAATCGGTTGGTCAGCTCCGAGGAGGTCTCTAGCATTTATTATATCTTATTCCCAATAATCTGTTGGTCAGCTCCGAGGAAGTCTCCATCATTTATTATCATAAATATTTCTCAAAAATGCCAACTAAGGTTGGTTGGGAAGTAAAACTATTCCTAAAAATGCCAACTAAGGTTGGTTAGGAAGAAAAACTATTCTAAAAAATGCCAACTAAGGTTGGTTGGGAAGTAAAACTATGCCCAAAAATGCCAACTAAGGTTGGTTAGGAAGAAAAACTATTCTAAAAAATGCCAACTAAGGTTGGTTGGGAAGTAAAACTATTCCTAAAAATGCCAACTAAGGTTGGTTAGGAAGAAAAATTATTCTAAAAAATGCCAACTAAGGTTGGTTGGGAAGAGAAAATATTTCCCAAAAGTGCCAACAAAGGTTGGTTGGGAAGAAAAAATCCACCAACTCAGGTTGGTCAGAAATAAGAAGCTGTCAACTACAGTTGGTCGGAAAAATTTTATGAGTATGTGAAAGCGATCAAGCAAAAAGCATTCAAAGTTCACATTCCACACTTGGGGGCTTCTATTAACGCAAAAATTCTCCATCTACGAGGACCAATCCGAAAAGGACACATGGCATCCTACGTGGCAATATTAGGCACTCGAGGAGAATTAGTCGGCACCCGAGGAGAATTAGTCGGAACCCAAGAAGAGTTGGTCGGCACCCGAGGAGAGTTGGTCGGCCCCCGAGGAGAGTTGGTCAATACCTGAGGAGAATTAGTCGGCACCCAAGGAGAGTTGGTCGGCCCCCGAGGAGAGTTAGTCGGCACCCGAGGAGAGTTGGTCGGCATACCAATCAGGAAGATCAAAGGAGGAGGTATATTGAAGTTCAGGAGGAATATTGAGGTTCAGGAGGTATATTGAAGTTCAGGAGGTATATTGAAGTTCAGGAGGCATATTCAGGAGTTATTATGCACATACTATTTAAGTTCAGAAGTCAAATTCAGCATCTACAGCACTAAGATCTTTATTACTACTGTACCGACCAAGATTGAAGAAGAAGTTGTATGAAAATGTTTCGAAGTCCACCAGTAGACTGGTACTAATCATATTGAAGAGTTAGGTTCAAAATCTAGTATGTTACTCGACAAATTATTCAGAGGATCATAAATCAGAAGAATCAAGCACGTGAAGTTAGCACTCAGTTGCTCGGCACAGGAGCCAGTTGGTCGGCTAGCAAACCAATCAACATACTTGAAGATTATGACAAGCTACAAGCTGCATATTATGGCATGGCTGCATCTAAATTCTCAGGGGTGATACATAGCACACGGAGTTCCTCTAATAAAAGATTAACAACCATCGATCAGCCTGCATCATATGTCGTCGAGGAGATAATGCACTTTATGTTGAACAAATCAAGAAGGTAGATCAAGAATTTCATGAGGACCGAGCAACAGTGAAGAATAAATACTCCATCCTTTCAAGTAAACCATCAATCATGGAGCATTGGGGTCTTCTGTTAACACAAAAATTCTCCATCTACAAGGACCAATCAGAAACGGACACATGTCATCCTACGTGGCAATATTCGACACCCAGGAGAGTTGGTCGGCATCCGAGGAGAGTTTGTCGGCACCCGAGGAGTGTTAGTCGGCACCCGAGGAGAGTTGGTCAGTACCCGAGGAGAATTAGTCGGCACCCGAGGAGAGTTGGTCGGCCCCCGAGGAGAGTTAGTCGGCACCCGATGAGAGTTGGTCGGCATACCAACCAGGAAGATCAAAGGATAACTATGCATTTAATGTGAATTAATGAAGATGACAACGCATTTAATGAGCCTTAATGTACATTTACACTGTATTAATAGATGACAACACATAGCATACCAAGCAATTCAACAATTAGATTTGTTGAATGTAGACATAAATGTCTACATACAATGAATCTCTTTATCTCCCATCACTATAAATACATATATCCCCTTAGCCAAAAGGAGGAGATCCGAGAGAACCGAGAGACATCATACACAAGATCCACACTTTTTTCTCTCTCTACACCACATTGTGCTATTGTAAACCCCTGGGAATAAAATAACAGTGGACGTAGGCTTTTTCTTATAGCCGAACCACTTTAAAAATCTTTGTCTCTGATGTGCTTGATTGGATTGCTTTCATCTATTTATCTGGGATCATAAAAATGGGATTCGGTCCAGTTTTTTGCATCAACACTATTCATCACCTTTTTTTAGATATATATATTTATCAAACTTACTTTGTCAAATTAAAAGACAAAAAATAGGATTTACATGATATTTGACAAAATTTATATTTTATTTGGGCACTCTTCCTTAAAAAAAAGACTCCATACACATTTCAACTTAAATAAGATCAAAATTTCATCTAATTTTCCAACATCATTTAGATCCACCCATATAACCCATGTAAAACTACGTGGTTTCGATCCTACCTTTTAAGGGTACGAAGGCATCGCATATTTATTTTGAGATATTGTTTTTTCTTATTATGCACAAATTCCCGTATCTTGTATTTGATTCTTATTCATTGTTTTTATAAATGTTTGTGTTATGACTTATACTGTGTAGATAGTGGTATATAAATTATCATTCCTTTCTTTAATCTCACCGTGGACAATCATGTTGACTCTCTTTTATGGTGATTATGTGATAAATCTAACCCTTATCATCATATACATACAATTCTATATCTACATTTTCTCACACTTTGCACAAATTGTCACTTGTTCAATCTTCTGTATTTTACACAGTCACTAGCACTCACACTCATTAGATCAAGAAAGAATACATGTTATTTTTTTTAATCGAAAAGGGACATAAAGTGTGGAGTGGGTGACTGACAACTTCTCTCTCCAAAACTTTGTCCCCTTTCTTTATTCTCTTTGGTTTCGTTTTGATCATTTTCCTCGTAGATTTTCTCTATGAAGACGTTTAGTTTTACATGTCATAAAAATATGAAAAGATTTGATACAGTTTATGCCTTTCTCACATGCATACATGCTTTATTCATTTTTTCTACGAGTATATGCCTTTTACTTTACATATACATGAAGAATAATATGTGCATAATATACAATTACAACTCATTCAATTTGCACAATACATTAATGACCATTTGAAAATTGAGCCTATATTTTACTCCTACTAAAAGGTCTCTTTGTGATGGGTCATCGGACCTGCCGGGTGCAGTGGACCTAATTGATAGGCCTCCACTCCCTTTTTTCTATGTACCATCATTGTATGTCGAACAGTTCCATCGCAACGTGTTGACTGACCGTACTCATGTGAGACCCCATGAAATATACTACTAGATAGACCAGGTCTAATAACAAAAATTACGAAAATAAAAAATGTTTGGTAATATACTTAGCACAATGAAATAAATAAAACACAATAATTACAATAGAGAGATAATGAACTATTATGTCAAACAACATTAATTCTGATACCATATAACTCGCGATATAAAAATGACACCTATTTTGTCTTCAATATAAATTCAACTCTGAATGCTAGTACCACATGTACATACGCTGACTCGAAAAGTAAATAAAAGAGTTATCATGCATGCTCGACACCTACATCCTATGAGTAACAAAGAAGATACCAAATTTGAGTCAGGAATGAGGTCGCATTGATTGCCTATAACCTAGAAAATGTTGAGGGGGATGTTAATAGCAAGTTCAAGTAGTATAACAATCTATTTGACTTTGTACTAAAATATGACTACGCATTTTCATCCCGTCTTTTAGTTATTTTTAAGTTAACCCAACCCAAACAACGCAATGTATCACAACTGACTACTCCTGAGCCGAGTGTGTTCCCCATGATTAAGTTTTTTTTATATCATTATCCAATTTTAGGTAAAGTTCCACATTTATTACTTTGAACTTCAACATTATATAATATCCTAGGAATGTATCTACATCAATATCATCATCAACCAGTACGATCTGAAACCTCTCGTCTTCTTATGTCTTTTAAATTATCTCAACCCAATAATCCTAGATATCGCATGCGTTTAATCCCAGGCTAAGTGTACCACATAATTACAAATTATCCATGTCATTTAAATATCCATAAATGATTGTTCTATACATCTCAAGCATATACAAAATTAATGAACACATATCTACCTCTATACCCGTATTAGTACTACTCATGTCAAGTGTAATATGACCAACTACCAGAGTACAGAAATGATGCCATCGCACGATCTAGGGTAGAGCCCCCTTGCAATATACAGGGATACCTAAATGGTGCCGTTTACCGACCCAGGGTAGGACTGTGAGTATTACTCATATCAAGTATACTATAACCATCTATTGGAGTATTGAAGTGGCATTGCCCCATAACCCAAGGTAGATTCCCTTGCAATATATTGGGATACCGAAGTGGCACCATCGCCCGACCTAGTGTATGACTCATTTCTATCTAATAAAGTACAAAAGTGGCGCCTTCGCATGGCCCAGGGGTAGATCCCATCACTTTCTACAGACGGATTCCAAAGTGGCCCTGTCACCTAGACTAGGGTACAATCCAACTCGATCAACAATAATAATATAGTAATCATCATCGCATGATAGATTAATATGTACGATCTAGTACGTATGTGTCGAGTGTTCATGACTTAATCCCACCATTCAGAACTTAATTAACATCTACTATTTAAGATCTTTAATTGAATCAGAACTCTTCTTATACTGAGTTAGACTTAGATAAAGATTTATCATAAATTAGGTTCATTAAAACAAACCCCCAACTCATGGTTCAAACATGAGGAAGTCGATCAATTTTCAACAAATCGGTAGAGATTTTTGCCCTACGCGTTGTTCAAAAAATAACCATAGAATATTCATCGAAACACTAAAAATTATGAAAATAGAGCCTATGCGTTCTTAACTCAATGTAACTAGGACCTTATTTTCCCTCAAATTCGAAAAATAACTTCAAAATCTTATATTTGCTTTAGAATTTTTCATAACTGTGTGTTATTCAGAAAATAATCATCAAACATTCATCACAACTCCGAAAGTTACAAAACTAATTCCCACGCATTATTAACTTAATTTAATAAGGACTCTTTTCCTCAAAAGACAAATTCATAGCTATTCCTAAAATAACTTCAAAGTGTTATATGTTCATTAGAATTTCATAGCACTACGTGATGTTCAGAGAATAATCAACAAATATTCATCACAACTTTGAAAATTATGAAATAACGCCCATGTGTTCTTAACAATTTAACTAGGATCTATTTTTTTTACAGAAAGATATAATCGCATGTATACCATATCAAAAATAACCCCTAACTGACTGAAATCCTCTAGAAAAATTCTACACGTTCTAAACCTCCATTAATGACCCGTTAATTGACTATCTGCCAATTTTGCATCCATATTCATATTTCCATGTCCTTAAACAACCCAAAACTTCACATTTTTTTTATATATCTTAGTACTAATACTAATATGAAATATTATACAATAATTTTAGGTTCTTCTAATACAAGATTTAGACATTAATCTCTAATTATCACTTCAAGAACATATCAAGAACTCTACTCATGATCCATTCCTAATTCGGTTTGTTTTCCAAAAATTATAAAGAATTCATATCCTTCAATCGTGGATTAGAATGGCTATAATATCATTTTGACAATTTATATTCTAATGAATGGTAATCAATCCTAATTTCATAACAAGTCTGATTCACATTGTTGTAATATTAAATTAAGAATCAAATGAATGATAAAATCATAATACAACATCAATTATAGTTTTATACTAAACAAACTTGCCTCGATTCGAGTGGGTTGAACTCATATGCCAAGATCCCCATTTCTCCATCTTCTCCTTTTCATCTTCTGTCCCTGACTTTTGGAATTCCCCTATCCTCTTATCAGTCTTTTCTTGGCTCTAGAATTCCCTTCGGATATGAAATATATGGTTTCGCCTAAGCCTTACACCTCTTTTGTAATGTTCCCCACGAAATTAAGGCTTTGGCACCAAAAAAGGAGATTTGTAAATGTCATTAGCAGGTACAAATGACCTTTGTAACTGTTGTTTGCCGTCACGATTTAGGGGGTCATAAAATGATAATTGCCAATCCTAACAACAGTCAATTTTTTTTATAACCCCCATGGGGGTTATGATATGGTGACCCCAATTTATAACTGTTGTTTGTAAATGTCGTCATCACTTAAAAATATAATATTTGTAATTGTTGTTAACAGTTATGAATCTAATATATATAATTGTTGCCCGCAGTTATGAATCGAATATTTATAACTACTCACAATGGTTATAAAATTGGAAATAGTGACAAATTTGTGTCATCTATTAGTAATTATAAAGGTTGAATTTGTTAAATCTAATAAGAGTTGTTATAAATATCTTTATATTTCACAAAATGATGAATGATGAGAGTAGAACAAAAAAACTAAACTAAAATAAAGAAGCAGATGCAATGTCATGAACATGTAATAAGTCTAAAAAATTCGACAATATTTCATTTATAGTTCTGACATTCCAAATATTCAGTAGGAATAAAACTTGTTTAAACCTAATTTAACATCAAACGAACCCTTCTGGGATCCAAATACAAAATGAACATAAAATAAAAAATAAACTAAAAAATAACATCACAATACTTCGATGACATGAAATGCCATGAACATTCAAGAAATATTTCATTTGCTATGAACATTTCCCTCATGAACTCAGAGTATGCCTGTTGATCAAGTTCAATGGACTCAAATTTTTTATATATGGCACCTCGGTATCCATTAACTTGTACGTGTGTTGCTTACCATGAACTCTAAACACCTGAATTTAGGCCTTTGAATACAACGTAAGCTGGGTATGCCATGTGTATACAAACAAACAAAACAAATATAATTGCATTCATAATTATTTCCATGAACATATTTAAGACAAATGTGTAATTAAAAATAAACATGGTTTCAATCCCTCTATGAAGATTTAAGATGAGTAAATATTTTTAAGAGATGCAACGAAACATGGTTATCAATTGCATATTTCTTAATGCAACAAATAATGGTGCAATGGATCTACAAAAACAAAAAAGAGTGCTCATTTTATTAACACAATATGGGACTAAAGGCCAACAGTTGATAATGTATAAACAAACAACTAACTGGGTGTTGGTATATTACCTGAATACGAACAACAAGAATCCACTCCTACATCAAAGTAAATATGCAAGAAACAACCATGCCATGGTTGGCCATAAATAAACCACACCAGGCCATGGTCTAGCCTAAATTGGGCAATTGGAAAAATGATCTCATTGATCATCATACGTAGTGAAATCAGGTCAAGATAAAAAATCAAACACTAACATATACATAAGAATAATTAATAGAGTCCAATACATAAAAGAGGCATATATGTTATTTATATTATGTTCATGTAGATTCGAGTTTAAACTATGTAAATTTAATCTAATAACTTACAAATTATATTAATAAATGGGAAATACAACCTCATACAAATCTTATAGCACAACATTGATCCTCTTAGTTGCAACTACTTCATGCATACCAGTGATGCAATCTCCTACATTCAATAATTCCATTTGTACATAAAAGCAATGAGATCTTAGAAAATTTACTTTTAACGATTAGAATTGACTAACACTAACCAATTAGCAATTGTCGCAAATCTCAAGAAATTGCTTAGATAACTAGTTATAAATTTTTAGCTTCTAGAGAAAAAGACAATTGATTCTAGATGAATATATAATGAGGGAGAGTAAAAAATGCAGAAACCAAACTATTCGTAATCGTATTTGTTCAGAAAGGTATTATCCAAATTGTATTCTTGTGTACCTGCATGACACATAGTATTATCTATGAGACTAAAAGGATAGATTAGGTGGTAACACCTTCACTCTCCCTAACATTGTTCACATACTCAAAAATTGATATCCTTTTAAATCCCACGCATTCATATTTTTAGAAAGTCTTAAATCGAAAAAGCTAAACATTAAGCATGCATACACGAGGGCATATATCTAAACATTATTTGAGGTTATAAAAATCATGTGTGCTTATATAAACACAATACACCATTATATAATTGAACTTTTACAAAAGGAATAAAGGATGCTCCATTTCAATTTAAAAACCAATCGATATACTATTTTGTCTATATGTCAATTGATTAGGAGGATTGGGTCCATATCACTTATGTGTGCTTAATATATGCAATTCCAGCAATAAAAAATTTTGGAGACAAAGAGGTAATGAGAAAATGGTTAGGAGATATCATGGTGAAGTTTTCACAAACAAAGAGCAAATCCCTCAATATTTTATCTTTGAAAGAACTATATAAGGGGGTATAAAAAAGTGGATGCATACACTCATTCTTGGTGGGTTTGAGAAAATACATGTCTCTCAGTAAGTTAAAAGTAAAGTCAAATCTAAACCACAGGGATTTTTTGAATTCTTCCAACCTTGTATGCTCTCCGAGTTTTGACCGTGGCGAAGATTTTTGGTCACAAATGTTGTAAATAAGAAGATAAAAGTATTTGAATATTAAACTATTCTAAAAGAAGATCGTGCTATTCGTTACCCAGTAGTTGAGATGGCTCGTAAATCAAAGATAAGTAGTATATGCTAGAATCGCTATATCAACAGCCTGATTGCTTTAATCTCATCAACTTTAAGATCCATTTTCTTTGAGGTAAATTATTCTTCACCTTGGTCCATTGTAAAATGGTCATTTTTTCACACCGAATAAGAGTTTAAGTATTCTATTCAGATAAAATTGCAAATAAATATACACACTATAATTATTTGTTTGGAGAAAAATAGTGAACAAATATTAATTCTAATTCTAAATAGATGAAAATTATCTCCCCTCTAAACTGAAGAAACCTCAACTGGTAAGCTTTCAATTATTTTCTTAGGAAAAATCAGTTGGTTTCTCTAAAACTTTTTTAGGTATAGAATGTTACAAGAAGTCAAGTATTCATATAAACGAGGGACCATTGGAGACAGGTGTGGTCCACAGACTTCTAACTAGTGGATCCAACATTCTTGGCTAGCGTGAGGGGTGATGGTTCTGTTAAACAATAGAATATCAATGAGACAGTTCTATTTTTGCACAGGATGGATGTGAGCTTTGGAACTAAATGTAACTGCAATAATCTAAATACGATTATTTCTTAGATTAATTTCTACATTATAATAAGAATTTTTTCTTACATGGGTTACTACTACAAGGAGTAAGTGTTGGAACCATTAAAAGAAAGGGAAATGTTTGCTATGTTAAAATCCCCTTAGATTCAAGTAACAACCTTGCACATGGTTCGGTGGATCATAAGATTTATTATTACGATCTTTGTAACTCAAAAATGCCATTATGTGATTGGGCACAAAAAAACTACGAGCTATATCAAGTTTATGGACTCAACAACTCTTGTATCTACATATACTAATAACACGGTTAAACTTTTGATTTATCAATGTGCACATCTCTAGTTCTTGATTGTCCTAATAAGTCATTCGCGGGGCAAAAAATGTGAAGTCACTAGTAGTTAATTCTATTAGGCCGGAATTTCTATTATTCTCATCTTGTTCATGTTAGCACGAGGTATTTTAATTCATTTAAGTAGCAAGTTAGAAACAATTTTATTTTTGATTGTTATCCATAATCATACTACAAGGACCAAAATATTCCTAGTTAATGTCTAATTATAGATTAATAATGGGGCAAAAGCCTAATTATATATAAATAGCGAGAATAAACATAATGTATTTGGGTAATTTTCTATTATTTGTAACACTAAAATGAGTGAATCGCAAAAAATGAAGGCCAAAGTCACTAGTTGAGAATTTGGGAAGCTCACCAATCATTTTCTTGCTCATCTCATCTAGAAAGATGCTTAAGAACTAGTCACCATTAAGAACTGTAGCCAGTTGGACTACCTCACTCTAAAACTCAGACAACCCCTATCTTGATTCACATATATGCTTATTGAATATGGCACATGTGGCATCACCGCTACAACCAATTGACAGCATAAAGCTAATAGATTTTCTTCTTCTGAAATCTCAATAGCTACTGGACAATTTATTACAAAATGCCACTTACGAAATTTATTTTTTCATTTTATAATACACATCTAGTATGCGAGTTTTATGATCTTTCATGATTATCTTAACTTAGATTTATTTTGGAATGAGATTTCCACGTTTACTCATAAGAGAAATAAAATTATGAAATTTTGGCTAAGGGGTTACAGGATGCTTACCTGACCAATCAGTTCTAAGAGAGGTTAATTGCCCGATGACATGCTATAATTTACCGACCCAAGCATCTCTGTGAGTTAAAAACTTGAATGAGAGGTTTAATATTTTCTTTATAGTGGCAGGGATTGAAAAGTTTTCGAACTCAAGAGTTTGGAGAAGGATTTTTTTGTCTTCTTATCACTATATTCATAACAAAAAAAAGTACGAATGAAAGCATCATAACACAGAAAGTTTAAAAAAAAGATACTAGAAAGAAAAATTCCAGTATGAAGCTAAAACTTCTCCCTTTGTCACTAACACATCAAGTGTCAACAATGGTATATATCCTCTACTGGGGCAATAAATGAAATTAAACTCCTCTTGAGAAATGCATTTTACAAGCTTGACGATGTAAGATGATGTTCATATTTAAAATGTGGTCAACATTGATTTATTTAGCTCTTGAATCATTTTTAAATAAGACTCCTAGTCGTACTTGACTATCTATAAGTTTTTAATATCATTTTAGAGTGTTTATAAGCATGATCAACGAAGGTTGATAAATTACTGAAGTTTAAAATAAGTTCATTTTTTTATTTTACAAAAGAAAATGTTGAAATCTATTTGTAAGACAATATCCAATCACTATATTCACTTTACAATCCTACCTCAGTTTGATACTGGGTTCCAAAGTAAACATTTATCTCATTGAATTCATCCTTGATCTAATTGACTCTTTCCAACATCAATTTCTCCAAAAAAAATTTGAAGAAAGGAGTAACTTATAAATCTTAAACATAGTAGATACGACGGCCAGAATATAGTAAAAGATATAGCATTGCCAGAGACACGTTCAGATCAAAACTTTAATTAGAAAATGTAAAACCAAATAATTTCAGTTTTATGTAGCCTAAGGCTAGGCAATAACACCTATTATAACTATTTTCATTTATTATTGTGTTAGAAGCCCAACAAGAAAACTAATAAAATAAGCATTCCAACCATTATAAATATTTAGTCACATATAAAATAATATTTTGGAGACTATTATATTTTTACTAACTTTATAGTAGCGATATAATCAGCACCAAGAATAATCTTAATTTTTTCACCAACTCCACGACCTAAAAGTCACGATGTCTTATTTAATTAGATACAAGGGACTCGACCAGATGCATTGATGCCTCTAGAATATGATGATCCAAAAATGTTTCAAAATATACGAGGGAATCGACTAGATGCATTGAGCAGTAGAAATTAAGTATACAAGGTAGAAACACTTACACGAGTTGCGAAATCTATGAAAACAAGATACATAAGATTTATGAAAACACTTATAGAAATTGTGGAGGCAGTAGATGTGAAGCCCTGATAGCAGTGAAGAGAGGAACAGAGTAAACCGTTTAAGTCTTAGGTTGAGAAAGGAGCAAAGGGTAATGGTGAAGAGAAAGGAGAAAAAGTTGAAGTGGAGAGAATGTGACACCCTGCTCAAAATAATAACGGGTGGTCAACCCTATACTAAAATAATCAAGAGTCTCAAGTGGATCATTCTCAGCATCTACTGACGATTCTAAAATAAACACGACTACCTACCCATTACCACAAAAAGAGGGTATCAATTTTTTTTAAAAACATTTTATTAACACTCACTAAAACCAACCATGCAACAACTAACCAACAACATAACATCTAAATATGACCAGAGACACGCACATGCTCAAAATAATATATAAGATACTAATAAAGGAGTACAACACAATATACAAAATAAAATACCCGAATATGATGTCGGGTCACAGACAATACATAAACCTGAGAGAGAAAATATAAAAGTGCTACACTACAACACTCGGGTATAAACTCGATATACAAACTGAATCCTAATCGAGATACACAAAAGATAGGAAACGACTAAAACAAAATACCACAGCAGTCCGCTACTGCCAAAACTCCACGAACACACTGGATGGATAATATCAATGGCGTCCTTGTGGAGGAACACCTAGAATAGTACAATATATATACAATGCAAAAGAAAATATAAACGGGTCCGAGCCCGAGGTGTGAAATTTTTTTATAGCAAGTGAATTAAAATGCATACTAATTATAAATGCATTATGATATGAGTAAAGTGGAGTCTCACTCTCCATAAAATCTAACTCACCTCTCAACTAAAGAGCGCAACTAATCGTATGCACATGATCTCCAAATAATTGACCAAATCTATCTAGGGGCAAAAGAATCTAACTTACTCCCAAATTATCCTCATTTAAAAACCATCTAAATCACCTCTCAACTTCTACTATTACCAATCTCAAATATTCGCCCACTAGCTAAACATATAAACTATACATAAACATTGTCTTTTACTAGAAGTTATCATATTATAGTTATGGTCGTATATATATATATATATATATATATATATATATATATAGAAATATATATGAGTTATTATCAACTAGGTGCTAAGGACTAAACTTCCCCCAATTCTCAATACTGCACTGCGCTTCGTGCGTGGGACGTCTCGCAAGCGAAATCCAAATAAGGAACCCCCCCAATACACTACTCCTTGGCAGTATTGATTATCAAGATTCATTATGCCCTCAATGCATGACGCGTATAACCCAAATTTCTTTTATACTATAAATGATTTATTATTATCAATTCTAAACACTGCATGGCGTTTCGTGCGTGGGACGTCTCGCAAGAGAAATCCAAACAAGGAACCCCCTGATACACTACTTCTTGTAACTGTCGATTGTCGAGATATACTAATATAAAAATATGAGCACTAAGGACTAACTTCTCCTCACTCCCAACATTGCACTGCGTTTCATGTATGGGACGTCTCGCAAGAGAAATCCAAACAAGGAACCCCCCAAATACACTACCCCTTGGCAATGTTGGTCGTTGAGGTCCATTATGCCCTCGATACCCAAAGTACTATATATACTCGTATAATTATTTACTCTTCATTTTAACTTTACATTTTCATCACACTATTAGTCCCGTTAAAATCTCCTGTAATGAGATTCAATCAACCTTTTTATATCTCTTTACTATAGAGATAATTATGATATCACATAATCATATACAATTAATATACTATTCACACAAGTATAATAATAACCATCCCAATGAGATATAACTCAAGGATGCAGGTTCTCAATGATATCATCTACCAGGGAATCACTCACATATCATCCTGGGTACCAACGGTCGAAATCTCACACTACCTTGGCAAAAACAATATCACAACGTTTGGGAAGCGGTCATAGTTCCTCCTCGGAAATGAGACGAAACATACCCACCACGTATCACCCCTAATAAAAATCGCACAATAATAAATGGACGCTATGACCTGGGGACTATACATGCCCTGCTCCTCAAGCCAGGGGCCTCACCCACATCGCAAAACTTCCCATGATAGCATAAAGGGGGTATGCTTCACATATATATATATATATATAACATTCACACAAGATATACATACATCATCACATCGTATAAATGTATACCATCACACAAGGTATACATATCACACTATTTACATACTCTTATTACACTCTTAGGCGTGAATGAAATATTCTCATTATTTAATATATTTTACTCTCGATATACTATTCGTCAATAACTCACATAACTTCCCCACTTAGTATACACTATACTATTTCTCACTTGAAGTTCACACCTCACTTCTATTTATATGAATCGTCTCTCAATTATATTTACGTTGAGGATATTCTCTATATCCCGATGCACCTCGATCAACATTTATCATTTATGTAAAACATCTCCCAATTCAATTTACGTTAAGGATACTCTCTATATTCGTATGCACATCTATCAACATTTATTATTCTCAATCCATAATTATGGTTCAATCAATCATATGAGCCTCCAAAGTTATCCCAGTTGGGATTCAATTCTAAATTCCATTATCACTAAGCGCATCCTAACTCTCTCTTATAAACCCATAATTATCTCCACACAGAATTCTCAATGATAGTGGGCTTCCCCACTTTGTCGATATGATATTCTCTAATCGGTATTCTCTCGAGTTAAGTCAATATGACTCCAACAATTTCTTATAAGGGAAACTCACTAAAAGTATCCAATACATCCTTCTCATAACTCTTATAGAGGTTCCCAATCGACAAACTCAAACAAAACGGGATGAAACTCACCCTAGAAAAACATCCCCAAAACTGCCATGTTTCTGAATCGATTCGGGCCCAATCCCAATCGATTAGGCCTTCAAGGCGAATCGATTCGGGTCCAAAGACCTAGGCTTCTATCTCAGTCCGAATCGATTTGGGTTGGGTCCGAATCAATTCGGTCACTTAGACCTGTCAAACTGGAACATTCCGAATCGATTCGGGTGGGGGCCGAATCGATTCGGGTTGGGGCCGAAACGATTCGGCCAGTTCAAGGGCTACAGAAATGGCTATTTTTATCAAAACCAAAAATCCCCAAAAATCATTTCTATCATCTTCTCTTCAACCCAAACATATATATAACACTAAAACCCATCAATTAACACACCTCAACTAATTTTAACCTAAAATCCATTATATACACAACAAATATAAGATTTTACCCAAAATCTAGGTTTTAACAATTTATCCCAAAAATCCATAAATTTGTCCCCAAATCATGAAATAAATAATACACAACAATCATTTACCAAGTTTAATCACTTGACTCAAATTCGTAGAGTCTGAATCTCCCTCGAGATCGCAGATTGGCTGGAAAACCAACTTATCTCTCTTTCTCTTCTTCTTTCTCATTCTCTTTCTCTCTAAGGAGATTTAATCTACCGTAGGCTTAATAAGCCTTAACTCACAAACTACACATCTTTAAATGATAATACACACTTTAAATGACTCAGTAACTTTAATTTGAGCCAAACGAACTTAAAATATCTCAGAATCCAAAAAAGCCCCAAGTACAGTCATTTTGACTTTCTCGACCCTTTCGAAAACAACCGCACCCTCAGAATTGTTATTCAAATCACTTTCTAATATCTTCATATTTTGACCTCAAATGCCAATGTAGTTATTCTCTAATAAAATAATATTAATTTCTCCCAAAAATAAATAAATTATTGTCCCAAAAATCTCGGGGTATAACAGAGAAGAGATAGAAGGGGGAAATTAAACCTAGGCCAAAATTTTTGTGATCCTTAATAGCACTCATAAATTCAGTCTTAGTCCAAAGTTTATTACTCTTACGAAAAAATATAAATTTATGACTCCTAATAGCAGTCACAAATTAAGTTTTAGGCCAAAATTACTGATTGTTACGAGTAGTTAAAAATTTGTAACTTATAATACCAGTCACAAATTAAGTCTATGGACAAATTTTTTGAGTACTCACAGCAGTTATAATTTTTTGATTGCTCATAAGAATCATAATTTAAACCTACCGAAATTTTTCTGATTGCTTGTGATTTTTACAAACGTGTGACTACTTATACTAGTAAAAAATTATTTATATGGATTGTAACACCCCGCCCGCCCGGGGAGAGCGAACGGAGCGCTAATGCGATTAAAAAATCCAAATCCCCAAATAACAAGGTATAGAGCATCTAAATAAACCCCCAATAATATATATCCACTAATCTCAATTCTTCAAATTCAACAAGTCTCTCGAATAAATACAACATCTAACTCGAAAATAAAATACAAATCTTCAATGTTATATACAATAAAATAAATAATACAAATCTTCCAAAAATATTCTTCCCAAAATAATCCACGCTAAAATCAATCTCCATAGCACCGCGCCCCAAAATCTGCGCTAACATGCCACTAAAAGAAAATATGGGGAAGTACACAATACGACAAGAAAGATGCTCAACAAATATATGTTAGCGATGAATAAAACGTAACAACACGAGTACGAATATTCAAATCGAAATGAAAATCTCAAAGAATTTATGAATATAATTTCTCAACAACACTTTAACCAGGTCACCAGGCCTCACCACATCCGTATATGATTTATCAAGCCATAGCCAGGGAAACAGGAATTTTTGCGGGTGCCCAACATCCGTGTCATATTAAAATATCATGACAACGTGCTCATAAACAATATAATGATACCACATGAATCAAAATAATTTCAACAACTATTTTCCAGATTTCAATGAATTTATCAATTCAAATATGAGTTCAATTAACAAGAATTCAAAGAGAACGACACTCGCGAGATTTAAGGAGCATATTGTGTAAAACCCCATACCTCAAACCATGATGAGAAACTAACGATGACATCCTCAAGATCAACACAAAAGATCTACAAAACCTCCTTCCAGAACCTCCAACAAAAATAACCCCAAGAACACTTCTAATCAAAGGTTGGAACTCACAAATCTCAAGGACCAATGTGTATATAAAAAGAAGAGGAATAAAAAATATATTTGCTGCCAAAATTTGGGCCAAAAGTAGGTTAAAAAGGGTTGCCCACGACTCCCTTTTATAATGCAAAGAAATGAAGAGTTGGAATCCAAAAGACTCCTTTAAATAAGGCAAATATATGAAGAGTTGGAAGTCAAAACAACCCCAAGAGTTAAAAACATTTAAAAATCATTTTAAAATCCGTTTTAACTCCGATTTCGAAACCGTTTGAAATTCTCGCCTTTAAAAATAATATGCAACATATTTGAGCAATAAAAATAATTTTGTCAAAAACTTTATTTTCCACCATTTTCCAGAAATTAATTAAAATAGCCTAAAAATTACGCGGGTTGTTACACTTCCCCACTAACAATAGAATTTCGCCCTCGAAATTTGCCGAATGCCTAACTCTCAAAATCAGGCCAACAATCTCCAAAAATAAATAACGTCTCCCAAAAATAAAATCCGCACATCTAATCTAGATGCCTATCACGAATATCACCTAAAATTTTTTATCTCCAAAAATTGCTAACCCTGTAATGAACCCAAAACCCAAGCCCCGAGGGTTGCCATATGCCTAAGCTCTAATACCATTTGTAACACCCCGCCCGCCCGGGGAGAGCGAACGGAGCGCTAATGCGATAAAAAAAATCCAAGTCCACAAATAACAAGGTATATAGCATCTAAATAAACCCACAACAATATAAATCCACTAATCTCAATTCTTCAAATACAACAAGTCTCTCGAATAAATACAACATCTAACTCGAAAATAAAATACAAATCTTCAATGCTCTATACAATAAAATAAATAATACAAATCTTCCAAAAATATTCTTCCCAAAATAATCCATACTAAAATCAATCTCCATAGCGCCGTGCCCCAAAATCCGTGCTAACCTACCACTAAAAGAAAATATGGGGAAGTACACAATTCGACAAGAAAGATGCTCAACAAATATATGTTAGAGATGAATATAACGTAACAACACGAGTACGAATATTCAAATCGAAATGCAAATCTCAAAGAATTTATCAATATAATTTCTCAACAACACTTTAACCGGGTCACCAGGCCTCACCACATCCGTATATGCTTTATCAAGCCATATCCCGGGAAACAGGAATTTTGGCAAGTGCCCAACATCCGTGTCATATTAAAATCTCATGACAACGTGCTCATCAACAATATAATGATACCACATGAATCAAAATAATTTCAATAATTATTTTCCAGATTTCAATGAATTTATCAATTCAAATATGAGTTCAATTAACAAGAATTCAAAGAGAATGACACTCGCGAGATTTAAGGAGCATATTGTGTAAAACCCCATACCTCAAACCATGATGAGAAACTAACGATCACATCCTCAAGATCAACACAAAAGATCTACAAAAGCTCCTTCAAGAACCTCCAACAAAAATAGCCCCAAGAACACCTCTAATCTAAGGTTGGTGTAACAACCCAGGTTTTTTGGAGCTACTATTTTATACTATTTTGCCTGATGGGCTAATTTTATAAAATAGGGGATGTTGGAGTAAATATTTTTCCCGTGAGACTTAGGGATAATATTTACTATGTTTTGTCTATTTACCGGCATGAGAAGGTAAATAGCGTTATATAGTGTATTATTGCGTCGTTATATGTAAAACGACGGTTATGACCTATACATAATATGGGGTTAAGTTAATGAAATAAAATGAAATTGGAACGTAAAAATAGTTCACACTTTCCCCAAATGCCAAATTAGGAGGTGCGGTTGTTTTTAGAATAGTCGAGATAGTCGGAATAAGTGCCCAGTTGTAATTTTTGAGATTCGGGCATTTTTAAGGGGATATGACTCAAATAGTGGTTACGAGTCATTTTAATGGTGTATTAGCAATTAAATGTGGGGATTTATATTTTAGACCCGTATAAACTCCCCCACCCCCTTTCTTTTCTTCATTTGTGTGAAAGAAGCCAAGGGAGAGAGAGAGAAGAGAGAGTTGGGAGAAATGGAGAGAAAGAGAGATATGGAAGGTTTTGGCCGGATTTCCGTCACTACCGGAGGTGATCAGAGACTACGAACCTCGAGGCAAGTTTCTTACTTGCTAGATATTGATTTAATGTGATAAATTTGCATGTATAGTTAATTTTGGAGGTTTAAACCCTAAATGGGTTTTTGGTTGATTTTTGTGTTAAACCCTTAAATCTTGTAGATTATATGGTTTGAGGTTGTTATGTGGGATTATTTTGGTGTATAATTGTTAGGGTAGTGTTATTGGTGGAGGGGAATGAAGGGAGTAGAGGATTTTGGGTTTTAGGGTTCGGTTTTGGCTTTGCAGAAGAAAGGCTTTTCGTGGATCTGATAGGGGCGGTCGACCGCGGTCCTATGACCGGTCGACCGGTCATGCCAAAACTAGCTTAGTGCTTTTGTTAGCAGACCAAACCTGTAAGGGCGGTCGACCGCGGTCCCTTGACCGGTCGACCGGTCCCCTGTTTTTCACCTTTAATTCTCCTTAGTTTGTTTAGCCTTTTCTTTTGGGTTCAAGGGTTAGGAACCTTCCTTTGGGAAGTAATGGGGAGTCCTAGAGGGTTGTATTTGGGTAGACTAATGCCCTAGGCCAAGAATGGAGATTTGGGTTTACCCGAGGGCTAGTTTGTATAGGTTAATGTCCGATTGGTATAGGAGGTTAACCTAAAGATAAATTGGAAGTTAAAATATTAATGTTAAGCTTTTGGGAGACACTCCCTTATGGAGACTCACCTTGAGGATTTATGAAATTATATGAACGCTTGGAGGCTAGTCTGAAGTTAGTGGCACTTTGGGTCTTAGGTCATAAATAAAATATTACTTAATAAGAATGAAATGCACATTCTAAAACTTGGTGCTTAATGGCTAAATGGATGGTTTTTGGAAATGTAAAATATGATGTTTTCAAAAGGAAAAGTAAAGTTTTTCATAAATGTTAATTTATGGATACACACCTCCCTAAATCGCTATCATAAGGGAAGTTGCGCGCGTTGTGGTGAAGCCTTCCTGGCTGTTGAGCAGGTTGGATATAGTCCCTAGGCCATATGGGCGTTTATTTTACTGCGCTGGTTAGGAGATTCTGGGTGTGGTCTTGACTATCCCGCAGGCATATGGCCGCTTCCCGACGTTTGGTAGGTTCCAAGGTTGTCTGGTATGATAGGCCCTGGAAGATGATAGCCATTTAGGGGCGCGTCCAGTGGGGAAACCCGGAGGGACGGTCTTAGATTTATTAAAGCAATTCATGATAATGGATTGGCTTTAATTACATGTCCTGGATGGAAGAAGGGAAATGGGTTATGGTTTGGCTTCGGTAACACTCCCGCATGGAAGAAGGGATGTGGAAGCATATGGTATACAAAAGTATTTTTATGCTAATAAAAATGACTTTAGATTACACTTCCTGGATGGAAGAAGGGAAGTGGGATTTTATGAAAGAAATGGGTAAAGCACTTTTTATGATAATAAAACCTGCTTTAAATTATGTATTCTTCCTGAATGGAAGAAAGGAAATAAAATTGGTAAATAAGTTTGACATGGTAAAAATTAGATAAAATGTTGTACCATTTATGTATATTCCTAAAGATAGAAACTAGGAATTTTGCCAGTAGATGATGGATGGGTTTTATTTTATTTTATTTTCTTGGTGTAGCTGTAAATGTGACCTCCCACACCTATGCACACACATATATATTTATTTTTTTGTACTTAGGGCCTAATGGACCTCGACGATCAACCTTGCCTAATTAGTAGTGTATCGGGGGGGTTCCTTGTTTGGATTTCGCTTTGCGAGACACCCCACGCACGAATAGGGCATAGTGTTGAGATTGGGGAGAAGTTAGCCCTTAGTACTTAGGGTTAACTAAATCACCTCACGATATTGCGTTAGGTTACTGCTAGATTGAGAGGTGAGGATTATCTTATGCTATATGCGAGAGATATACGCATTCAACTGTCATGCATTTTTAGTCACATGGTAATCATATCAAACCGGGTCCTGACCCGTATCTATTTCTTTGTTTCTGCATATACTCTTTGCCGTTACAGGTGCTCTACCGCATGGACACCCGTATTTACATTTCCATTCCAGTTGTCATGGAGCTACAGCATATTGCGGATGTTGTAGGTTAATTGTATTAGACGCTTCTTTCTATTGAACGTTAGTTAAGTTCAGTATTTCTTATTCGGGCGTGTTTGCCCAATGTATTGCACTCATTCATTATATGGTAAATATTGAATTGTAATACTCGATGTATTATTTGTATTGGTCTGTGCACCGACAGCTTATTCGGTGGTTATTTATTTTATTGTCATACTTCATTCATCGATTTTTGATACCCACCGTTTTTACAAATGGGATTGTCTAAATGTTTTCTTTTCTTTTAAATTTTTTTAAATTTGACAGTCCGTTTTCCAAAATAGTTGGTGGTTATCTCATACTATTATTTTAATTGACAGTGATGCTAATAATGGACCATCTATGATTCCTGTGATTATTAGGGTATTGGGCTGGCCACCTATTATTTTAGTAGGCGGGTTGTCACAGATGGTATCAGATCATTAGGTTCTAGATTCCTTAGGGATCTGTGCGGATGTCCTACGTCTTCTGCGTTTTTCTTTGTTTGATGTAGAGTCTTAGGAATAAGGTTGTTGAATTCCCTTGTGAGATTTCGTTCTCCTGCTATGGTATGAGAACCCCGAAGATCTTCTGCACGTTCGTGTGAGACTTGTAAGTCGTGAGATGAATGGCGTTGAGGAAGGCCGTTGTGAAGGCGTCATAGGATGGGATTACTATAAGCTGTAGGTTGTGGTCGGGAATAAGGGCCGTTTTCAAAGTCTCTTCCCTTGTAGCATTATTCTATATTGCTGCTGTGACTACTAAGAACAGTGGAAATAGTTTTTCCCAAGTACCGCTGTCGGTAGAGAATGGTACTATGCTTGGGGTTCCAAGCAATGTTAATTCGGAGCTGAGAGGTTCTTGATAAGGACCACATGTTGAAGTTCGGTTGGATAGAGGAAGTGTAACCTCGTTCGGCGAGAACGTAAGGCCCGAGAGTTTTGGCCTAGAGATGGGTATAGGAGTGCCCAGGTGTGAGGATTTGAGGAAAACCTTTCACCTGTTGGAGTAAGGTTGAAGTGGAGGGAATGGTAATCGCCTCTACATGGTGGAGCAGAATGTTTTTCCCATAGAGAGGGCCTTTCAGTGGAAATGCTAGGCTCGTAAGTAAGTGTTGGAAACACTTCCAGAGAAGTAGTGTTCAAGAGACCCCATTGGTGGACATCCACCCGGGGAAGACTAGTGGAGCTAAGGTCGGGGAGGTGGGTACAATGTTCTCCTTGTTGAAGGGGAGTAAGGGAACTACACGTTCTGATCTTGTCGATTGAAGATAACCGGAAAGGATGGGACGCCTAGTTGGGACATTGATGGAAGTAGTTTGGTTCGGTTAAGACTAGAATGACGTGTCTTGGAAACCAGTGGAAGAGGCCAAGGAGATTGGCTAGTATGTTGGTGGGACTTTCTAATTAAGTTGTGAGTGGTGCATTCCTTAGGTAAGATGGAGTAGTAGGGTGTTAACCCTAGGACCGGGTGTGTATATAGAGCTTGGAATAGTATCGGTATTTCCTTTATAGTAAGTATACTTATATGGCTTCCTTGATAGGGAGGCTTTATTTTTTTTCTTTTCACTCGTTATGGGGCGAGTGGTGATATGTTTAGTGCGTGCTACTTGTATTATATGTAAAATATGAGTAGAGATACTCTTGGTTGGGTTGGGGTGATAGCAAGCGAATAAATTGCGAGGCTATCCTATCTCTAGTTCTAGAAGAAAGAGCTAGTGGCTCTATAATATCTCCCCTGGATATAGGTTGAGACTTTATAGAGGTGGTTTACGGTATGTAAGTAGTTTTATTTTTTTTTATTTTGTTTATTATTTGTTTGTCTTGCTTTATTCTTTTTCCTGGATTGTTTGCTTCCTTTAATTGCTTTGCTTGTGTATGATATGCCTTATCTCCACGACCGGCTAGTTAAGGGGATTGTGTGGAGGGGTTCCTTGTTTGAATTTCGCTTTGCGAGACGCTCCACACATGAACCTTAACGACGTTGGGAGTGGAGATATGTGCATTTTCTTTTCTTTTATTTTGTTGTTTCTTTTCTTTTTCTGTTGGTTAAGTGATGGGTTGGAATTTCGCCAAGAATCACCTATATGAGTGATTAAGGGCTATGTTGATGTGCGATATATGTGAGCACAATGATAGTTTTCCTCTGATCGATGTGGGGAAGACTAAGATTATGAAAGTATGATGGAGACTTATGGTTGTGTCTTAACGAGAAGGCCATTTATAACCAGGTGTATCTGTATTTTGGGATAAAGTATCTGTGGCATCCTACATAAAGTAAATGCCTCAGTTGATTGTTATGGTAGGACTTAGGCGTATATATGTATTATTAGAGTTTTGAGTTAGGATTCCGTCGATTCCGATCATGTGTCTTCGACCGTTACTTTTCGACGACCGACAATGCGAGGTAGTAGTGTAATGGGAGGGTTCCTTGTTTGGATTTCGCTTCGGCGAGACGTCCCACGCATGAAACCGAGCTAATGTCGGAAGTCGGAAAAGGTCTTGGACACTAGGGATATATTTAGTATTATATTTATACAACTAGACTAGGATAGGTAGATAGATCGGCTTTAGGATTCTTAGGAGGCTAGGCCCTTAGGGCATGTGACGTTATTTTAAGAGGGTGGTTGGGAGTTGACTACAATAGGTTTGTGGGTTAACTCTAAATAGGATTTGGTCCCTAGATCGAGAAGTTGATGTATAAGCTGACTTTTTGCTCCTGCACTCGTGTTGTTATGATCAAGAGTGGATTTAACGAACGAGTCTTGGCCATGAACGAGAAGTGTTAACGCGGGAGCATGGACTTATTGTTCCTGTGTCTCACACTTTTACGAATTGTCGTCCCCCGCTTGATGAAGAGTTAGTAGTGGTAGTATTTGCCTTAGAGACTTAGAGGCATCTCTCCTGGGCCGGAATTTGGGTCTTTTCACGAGCAACAAGTTTGTGATCGTGAAGGGCTATCGATAGGATATTCCCTTTCGCTAAGGCAATGCGAAAGGGAGTAGTATAGGCGCCGAGTAGAAACCGTCAGAAAGTTTATTCGTGGCATGGACTGCCAAGTAGAACGAGTTTTACCGAGGGGGGGGGGGCTCCATTGTAAGAGCATTTATGTCCATGATTGACCCTATCACCTACTTGTGTGCAAAGAATAGCTAGGAATGAGGAGTGGGTAAATCCATGGACATTTTTATCGAATTGCCGATAATGTAACGGTCATCATCCTAGTTGAGAAAACTGTGGAACATTGGACCAATCGCTGCTTACTTAATGGAAACAGGCGGACTAAGTACCGGGGAGTACGCCCAGCCCTGTGTGGTGGAGTTTTAGACCTATATACGGTTCCTATCAAACAGTGGTGAACTGAGAGAGATATTCTTGTCTTGGTACTGGTAAAGTTTCCAGGAAGAAATGGGAACCGCGTGGATATGGGGTATATCCTACCACCCATAAGTGGATGGGTGGGTTTGATTCAAAGGAAGGATCGGAGCAGTAGTTTTATGGATCAAATTTCCATACAATAGTTTGGAATCGTTTCCTACAAGTATGATGTCGTGGGTGGCCTAATATTGTTTGCAGTGTGTCTTGTCTGCTCATTGGAAAGGAACCATCGAATAGTATATCTCTTTGATTATAGATGGTCCGAGGGTATTTCTTAATGATTGGGCCCATTGATTCGAATTATTTTGAGAACTACGCCATGGCGAATAGGGATTGTAGTATTGGGGTTAGCGATTGTAAGTAGTGTAGTTTTCCCTAGTAAGGGTGTAGCGTGTTTCGTCAAGTAGGGAAATTTGTGCCCAAGGGGTGTAGGTATCTCCTCCCTTAGTAGAAGGGTATGATCGATAGTCGTGAGGGACGATTTGGCGCTACGTTATCGCATAATGATGTGGACTGAGATCGAATAGTGATGACCTTAGTCTGTGACCTATGGGGGCGCTGCATTATAGAGGGGTTTGCTAGTATGATAGCACGTTTTTAGTATAGTATACCCTTTATATGGTTATGGGTTGCATCTAAATTTTGAGGACAAAATTCCCCTTTAAGGGGGGGAGTATGTAACAACCCAGGTTTTTTGGAGCTACTATTTTATACTATTTTGCCTGATGGGCTAATTTTATAAAATAGGGGATGTTGGAGTAAATATTTTTCCCGTGAGACTTAGGGATAATATTTACTATGTTTTGTCTATTTACCGGCATGAGAAGGTAAATAGCGTTATATAGTGTATTATTGCGTCGTTATATATAAAATGACGGTTATGACCTATACATAATATGGGGTTAAGTTAATGAAATAAAATTAAATTGGAACGTAAAAATAGTTCACACTTTCCCCAAATGCCAAATTAGGGGGTGCGGTTGTTTTTAGAATAGTCGAGATAGTCGGAATAAGTGCCCAGTTGTAATTTTTGAGATTCGGGCATTTTTAAGGGGATATGACTCAAATAGTGGTTACGAGTCATTTTAATGGTGTATTAGAAATTAAATGTGGGGATTTATATTTTAGACCCGTATAAACTCCCCCACCCCCTTTCTTTTCTTCATTTGTGTGAAAGAAGCCAAGGGAGAGAGAGAGAAGAGAGAGTTGGGAGAAATGGAGAGAAAGAGAGATATGGAAGGTTTTGGCCGGATTTCCGTCACTACCGGAGGTGATCAGAGACTACGAACCTCGAGGCAAGTTTCTTACTTGCTAGATATTGATTTAATGTGATAAATTTGCATGTATAGTTAATTTTGGAGGTTTAAACCCTAAATGGGTTTTTGGTTGATTTTTGTGTTAAACCCTTAAATCTTGTAGATTATATGGTTTGGGGTTGTTATGTGGGATTATTTTGGTGTATAATTGTTAGGGTAGTGTTATTAGTGGAGGGGAATGAAGGGAGTAGAGGATTTTGGGTTTTAGGGTTCGGTTTTGGCTTTGCAGAAGAAAGGCTTTTCGTGGATCTGATAGGGGCGGTCGATCGCGGTCCTATGACCGGTCGACCGGTCATGCCAAAACTAGCTTACTGCTTTTGTTAGTAGACCAAACCTGTAAGGGCGGTCGACCGCGGTCCCTTGATCGGTCGACCGGTCCCCTGTTTTTCACCTTTAATTCTCCTTAGTTTGTTTAGCCTTTTCTTTTGGGTTCAAGGGTTAGGAACCTTCCTTTGGGAAGTAATGGGGAGTCCTAGAGGGTTGTATTTGGGTAGACTAATGCCCTAGGCCAAGAATGGAGATTTGGGTTTACCCGAGGGCTAGTTTGTATAGGTTAATGTCCGATTGGTATAGGAGGTTAACCTAAAGATAAATTGGAAGTTAAAATATTAATGTTAAGCTTTTGGGAGACACTCCCTTATGGAGACTCACCTTGAGGGTTTATGAAATTATATGAACGCTTGGAGGCTAGTCTGAAGTTAGTGGCACTTTGGGTCTTAGGTCATAAATAAAATATGACTTAATAAGAATGAAATGCACATTCTAAAACTTGGTGCTTAATGGCTAAATGGATGGTTTTTGGAAATGTAAAATATGATGTTTTCAAAAGGAAAAGTAAAGTTTTTCATAAATGTTAATTTATGGATACACACCTCCCTAAATCGCTATCATAAGGGAAGTTTTGCGCGTTGTGGTGAAGCCTTCCTGGCTGTTGAGCAGGTTGGATATAGTCCCTAGGCCATATGGGCGTTTATTTATACTGCGCTGGTTAGGAGATTCCGGGTGTGGTCTTGACTATCCCACAGGCATATGGCCGCTTCCCGACGTTTGGTAGGTTCCAAGGTTGTCTAGTATGATAGGCCCTGGAAGATGATAGCCATTTAGGGGCGCGTCCAGTGGGGAAACCCGGAGGGACGGTCTTAGATTTATTAAAGCAATTCATGATAATGGATTGGCTTTAATTATATTTCCTGGATGGAAGAAGGCAAATGGGTTATGGTTTGGCTTCGGTAACACTCCCGGATGGAAGAAAGGATGTGGAAGCATATGGTATACAAAAGTATTTTTATGCTAATAAAAATGACTTTTGATTACACTTCCTGGATGGAAGAAGGGAAGTGGGATTTTATGAAAGAAATGGGTAAAGCACTTTTTATGATAATAAAACCTGCTTTAAATTATGTATTCTTCCTGAATGGAAGAAAGGAAATAAAATTGGTAAATAAGTTTGACATGGTAAACATTTGATAAAATGTTGTACCATTTATGTATATTCCTAAAGATAGAAACTAGGAATTTTGCCAGTAGATGATGGATGGGTTTTATTTTATATTTTTTTTCTTGGTGTAGCTGTAAATGTGACCTCCCACACCTATGCACACACATATATATTTATTTTTTTGTGCTTAGGGCCTAATGGACCTCGACGATCAACCTTGCCTAATTAGTAGTGTATCGGGGGGGTTCCTTGTTTGGATTTCGCTTTGCGAGACACCCCACGCACGAATAGGGCATAGTGTTGAGACTGGGGAGAAGTTAGCCCTTAGTACTCAGGGTTAACTAAATCACCTCACGATATTGCGTTAGGTTACTGCTAGATTGAGAGCTGAGGATTATCTTATGCTATATGCGAGAGATATACGCATTCAACTGTCATGCATTTTTAGTCACATGGTAATCATATCAAACCGGGTCCTGACCCGTATCTATTTCTTTGTTTCTGCATATACTCTTTGCCGTTACAGGTGCTCTACCGCATGGACACCCGTATTTACATTTCCATTCCAGTTGTCATGGAGCTACAACATATTGCGGATGTTGTAGGTTAATTGTATTAGACGCTTCTTTCTATTAAACGTTAGTTAAGTTCAGTATTTCTTATTCGGGCGTGTTTGCCCAAGGTATTGCACTCATTCATTATATGGTAAATATTGAATTGTAATACTCAATGTATTATTTGTATTGGTCTGTGCACCGACAACTTATTCGGTGGTTATTTATTTTATTGTCATACTTCATTCATCGATTTTTGATACCCACCGTTTTTACAAATGGGATTGTCTAAATGTTTTCTTTTCTTTTAAATTTTTTTAAATTTGACAGTCCGTTTTCCAAAATAGTTGGTGGTTATCTCATACTATTATTTTAATCGACAGTGATGCTAAGAATGGACCATCTATGATTCCTGTGATTATTAGGGTATTGGGCTGGCCACCTATTATTTTAGTAGGCGGGTTGTCACAGTTGGAACTCACAAATCTCAAGGACCAATGTGTATATAAAAAGAAGAGGAATATAAAATATATTTACTGCCAAAATTTGTGCAAAAAGTAGGTTCAAAAGGGTTGCCCTTCACTCCCTTTTATAATGCAAAGAAATGAAGAGATGGAATCCAAAAGACTCCTTTAAATAAGGAAAATATATGAAGAGTTGGAAGTCAAAACAACTCCAAGAGTTAAAAACATTTAAAAATCATTTTAAAATCCATTTCAACATATTTGAGCAATAAAAATAATTTTATCAAAAACTTTATTTTCTTCCATTTTCCAGAAATTAATTAAAATAGCCCAAAAATTATGCGGGTTGTAACACTTCCCCACTAACAATAGAATTTCTCCCTCTATTGATACCAAATTTAGTCTACTGACATGGCTCAATTAAGTGAAGACACGTGACAACCTACATGGAAAATACAAACACTTCCGAGGAACTCAGACTCTCCGAGGAACAAGACTTCGAAGAGGAAGACTGCTTCCCCGAGGAACTCACACGCTCTGAGGAACAAGACTACAATGAGGAAGACTGCTTCCTCGAGGAACTCACATGCTCCGAGGAACAAGACTACAACGAGGATGACTGCTTCCCCGAGGAACTCACACGCTCTGAGGAAAAAGAACTCTCCGAGGAACTCTTGAGTACCGAGAAGCTTAGGCGGTCCGAACAACTCAGGCGGTCCGAGCTGCACCTCGAACAAAGAATTAATAGCAGGATAACCAACAGTTTGACTTTTCATTAAATGCTTATCATTCAGACGCACATGCTTAAGGGGCATTGAATGTATTACCCTTTCATATGTACATTATTTAATGTATTACCCTTTCACATTACAACCTCAGGGCTATAAATACATTGTACAATCCTCATTATAGAGGGACCAGAATTTCTGGATAGAACTTGTAATCGAGAATTCCCAAACACTCAGCAATAACATAACAGTGGACGTAGGCCATTCTTATAAGGCTAAACCACTTTAAAAATTCTTTGTCTCATTTATTTATCTGTGATTGAATAATTAGATATGATCTAATTTTTTACATCAACAGATTGTCGCCGTCTGTGGGAAACGACTGGTAATATCGCTTTTCATAAAAAACAATTCATCAGAAATGGCTGATATTCCAGAATCCAGCAATCGAAACGCTGGAAGCCCTCCAAATCCATCTGCTCCGCCAAATATTCCAGATCTGGCTGGAATAATGACAAATCTGGCTCAGGGCCAGACCGTCATGCAAGAAACTATGTGACAACTCATACAAACCCTCCATGGCGGTGCACCAACCCATTCAGGACTGCGAAGTATTCAAAGATATGCCCGTGCACTTTCTTCGCGTACTAGGAGTACCAATTCATATCGCAATGAGGAGTCTGAAGATTAATCTTATCAACCTGGACGAACTTCGTCAGTGCGAGCCACAGATACTGAACAACGTATCACTCTTTCTCCAGAAAGGACTAGTGCACTAGAGAGGTTAAGCAGGGTATCTCCTTTCGATCGATTAGGTCCTAGGAGGAGCAAAAGTCCTCCTAGAGCCCCATCGAGGAGTTTTCGACGACCATCAGACTTAAGGGAAGGATCTGCCCAGTCGCGACCAGCTGCTCGTCAAGATAGATCCCAGGATGCCACTTCAACGTGATCAGTTGATCGAACCAATAGGCCCAAGGAAGGGAATGATGCATGGAAAGGCTCTATTCAAAGGCTGGAGGATAAATTAGGGGAAATGGCTAAGGCTAAGAACCCTCTACAAAGAACCTTTGTTCGAGGAACACCTTTTGCCCAGGCCATTGTAGATTTTCCAACACCATCAAAGTGCAAAGCACCTGCTGTGATCCCCAAATATGATGGAAAGACTGACCCCGTCCTTCATATAGAACAATACCAAGCTGCAACCGACATCTATGCTGTTCTAGATGAGATGAGATGCAAGGCATTCTCGGGAACTCTTATCGGATCTTCTCAAATATGGTATAATAATCCTCCTTGGGGTAAGATCTCAACTTTTCTTCAACTGTTCGAGTTATTCATTGGGAATTTCTATTTTGGGGCAAAGCCAGTTAAACGAGTAGCACATTTGTTAAGTGTTAGACAAAAAGATGATGAGCGCATCAGAGAATATATAACTCGTTTTAATAATGAGAAACTCGAAGTTATTGATTATGAGGAAAAGATAATGATTATCGCCTTGATGAGTGGACTACTACCGAACAAGTTGTATTACCCTTTGGCCAAAGATCTACCTAGAACCATGTCAGAACTGATGGGAAAAGCGGCCAAGATTATGAATGCCGAGGAGGTTATGGCTGTGAAGAAGAACATGGATGCCAAAGAAACCAAGGTGGAAGGTGATAAAGCTAAGAAGAAAGAGCATAAGAACAATGGTAATGAAAAACATTCAAAAACTAGGTCGGTATGGGACGTAATGAAGAAATATGATAATTATACTCCTTTGAAGAAAGACGTCAACCATGTTCTAGAGGAAATCAAGAACAACGAGGAATTAAACTGGCCAGAGAAAATGAAGGCAGATCCTGATAAGAGGAATAAAGCGAAGTATTGCGAGTTTCATAAAGATCATGGCCATATGACCAAAAATTGCATAGCTCTTCAAAATGAGATTGAAACAGTCATCAGATGAGGAAAGCTGGCAAAATTATGTTGATCGTGGAAGCGAAAGAAGAAGCAACGACCGAACAAGAGAGAGGTCTATATCTCCTCATCGAGCAGAGGAGAACAAGAAAAGAAACGATGAAGTTGATCCCGAAGACGACCCCGATCTTACCAAGAGACCAAGGCAGCCAGAACGAGAGGTATTTTTAATACGCTTTGGGTCATTTGACTGTAATGTTATAACAGGTGGAGATGCAGGAGGAGAAGACCTTACTATCAAGAGAAAATCTTACATTTGTGAGGCTCAAGCTTGCTCATACATTCAACGAATAAATCTAGCTGATGAGGATCGCCCGAGAAAGGTGAACAAAGAGAAATTGGTCATTGGTTTCTCAAAGAATGACCTTGCAGGTGTTCTATATCCTCGTGATGACCCATTGGTGATCAAGATGAGAATGAAGGAAGTAATAATTTCAAGAGTACTGGTCGACAATGGTAGCTCGGCAGACATCATGTTCTACTCGTGCTTTGATAGTTTAAATCTAAAGCTATCTCAATTGGAGCCTTATCATAGACCCCTCCTCGGTTTTGCTGGCGAGAAAGTATTTCCACTTGGGACGATCAAGTTGGATATATTCATTGGTACATGGCCTGCTTGTCGAACAGAAATAATACGCTTCTTTGTGATGGATACGAATGTTCAATCATCATACAATATCATCATGGGAAGAGTAGGATTAAAGAAGTTCGAGGCTGTACCATCTATAGTACATCAATGCCTAAAATTTCCAACAAATTTTGGAGTAGGAGTTGTGAAAGGTGATCAGAAAGTAGCTCGGGAATACTATTATTCATCCGCTGAGAAAGAGGAACTGGAATAATCAAGGAGGAAGACTACTACCTATCAAGTGGATGAAGGTGCAAAAATTGAAACATTGGATCCTAGAGATGAGTCTCAACTCGTGAAGGGTCAAGTGGTGGAAGATACTAAAAAAATCATTCTGGACGACGAGCACCCTGAGCGAACTACTCAAGTAGGTTCGTCGTTGGAAGCCTCACTAAAACAGGAATTGATAACTTTCCTAAGAAGAAGAAAGCAACCTTTTGCGTGGAGTCATGAAGATATGCCTGGGATAGACCCAAATTTCTTATGTCACGAACTCAATGTGAATAAGGAGATCAAGCCTGTGAAGCAGAGAATAAGAGTGTTCAGCCCCGAGAAGAATCAAGCTATACAGGAGGAAGTCGAGAAGCTCCAGAAAGCTTGCTTCATTGAAGATGTTAAATATCCAGACTGGTTAGCCAATGTGGTGATGGTAAAGAAAAAAAAATAAGTGGAGGATGTGTGTAGACTTCACCGACCTCAACAAAACATGCCCAAAGGATCACTTTCCATTGCCCCGAATTGATCAACTAGTGGATGCTACCTCGGGACACGAGCTGCTGAGCTTCATGGATGCTTATTCTGGTTATAATTAGATTAAAATGAAACCTGAAGACAGGGAAAGTACTTCTTTCATTACCCCTAGGGGAACTTATTGTTATAATGTTATGCCTTTTGGTTTGAAAAATGCAAGTGCGACATATCAGCGGCTGATGAACGAGGTCTTCGCTGAACAAATCAGTTGCAATATGGAAGTCTATGTTGACGATATGATGACAAAGAGCAAGAAAGCTGTCGATCATCTAGTTGACTTAAGTTAGACTTTTGATCAACTAGATAAATATCAAATGAAGCTGAACCCGATGAAGTGCATATTTGGAGTACAAGAAGGCATGTTTCTCGGGTACATTGTCAAGCAACGAGACACTGAGGAAAATTCTGAAAAGATCAAAGCTCTATTAGGGCTGCGATCTCTAACTACGAAGAAAGAGGTGCAAAGTCTTACAGGCTGAGTTGCAGAACTCAACAGATTTGTATCACGAGCAACTGATCGATGTCTCCCATTCTTCAAGACACTTCGAAAGACTTTTGAGTGGAATGATGAATGTGAGGAAGCTTTTCAAGACATGAAGAAATACTTGGGAGCACCTCCACTGTTGTCCAGTCCGGTGATGGGAGAAAAATTGTACTTGTATCTAGCAGTATCGGAGAATGCAGTTAGCTCGGCATTGATAAGAGTGGAGAATGAAGTACAAAAACCAATCTACTACATAAGTAAGGCCTTCCGAGGAGTAGAGATCAGATATCCATGGCTGGAAAAGTTAGCACTGGCACTGATTGAGGCGAGTAGAAGAATGAGGCCATACTTCCAGGCTCATACCATAGTAGTATGTATTGATATGCCATTGAGGTAAGCCCTTCATAAACCAGAAAAATCAGGGAGATTGATGTACTGGGCAATAGAGCTCGGTAAATACGATATAGTCTATGAACCCAGATCATCTCTTAAAGGGCAAGCTGTAGCGGATTTTATAGCAGAATTCACCTATCCTGACACCCCCGAGGAGCAAAAGTTGCTCGCTGATCAACCTGTGGATGTTATAGGATCATCAAACACAAGCTCAGACCAACTCGGGTTGGTAAAAGGGCAATTGGATGTCACAGGATCATCAAATTCGAGCTCATACCAACTCTGGTTGGTAAAAGGGCAAGAAAAGATGATCGACGAAGAGCAAGAAATATCAGGGGATGAAGAAAGGAAGGAACAAATATTTCACCGAGGAACTCTGTCAGATCAGAAATTTGAAGACGAGTTACCTATATGGAGGCTATATGTAGATGGCTCATCATTCACTACAGGATGTGGCGCGGGGATAGTTTTGATCACTCCGGACGAGGTCGACATGGAATACGCCCTACGTTACCAATTCAAAGCTTCCAATAATGAGGCTGAGTATGAGGCCATGATTGCATGTCTTAATTTGGAAAAATATATGGAGGTGCAACAGGTTATTATCTTCAGTGATTCTCAATTGATTGTAAATCAAATGTTGAGAGTACATGCAGTTAGAGGAGAATTAATAATCAGATATCATGCAAAGGCAAAGGAGCTGGTGTCAGAATTTATTGCTATTCAGCTGGTCAAAAAACCGAGAATGGAGAATGCGAGAGCAGATGCCCTAGCTCGATTAGCATCAGCTACTCGTACCGAGCTACGATGAATAATCCTAATTGAAGTGTTGGCTGGTCGGAGTATAAATGAAGATCTGACGATGAACTTTATCACCCTTGATTTAGGACCATCTTGGATGGATCCCATCAGGGCATATATTGAGGAGGGAGAATTACCAATTGACAAGATTGCAACCAAGAAATTGAAGTTTAAAGCAACTCGGTATGTATTAACTAATGGTATTCTATATAGACGAGGAATTATGGCAGGTTTGCAGAGATGTGTGCATCCCACCGAGGTGAAAGAATTGATTGAAGAGGTCCATGAAGGGTCCTATGGAGCCCATGTAGCAGGTCGGACGCTTTTGCAAAGGGTGATGACGCAGGGATACTACTGGCCGACGATGAGGGCTGACTGTATAGCCTATGCCAAGAAATATGACAAGTGCCTGCGCTTTTCCTCCATCCAAAGAACTCCACAAGCATTGTTGACACCCATCACTTCCCCTTGGCCATTTTCCATGTGGGGAATAGATTTGGTTGGGCCACTGCCAACGACAAGAGGAAGAATCAAATACCTCATCGTCGCAATGGATTATTTTACTAAGTGGGTTGAAGCTGAGCCTCTCATCGATATGACGTACGACAAGATGTACAAATTTGTTTGGGAGATCATCATTTGTCGATATGGTCTTCCTCATGCCTTCATCACAGACCATGGAACACAATTTAACTACGAGGAGTTCACTGCCTATTGTCATCAGTCAAACATTTTGAAGATCCACTCAGCACCAGGCCATCCTCAAAGCAATGGACAAACTGAAGTGACAAACATAACGCTGCTAAATGGCTTGAAGAAAAGACTGGATGATGGAAATGAAAATTGGATCAATGAGCTACAATTAGTACTATGGGCTTACCGAACTACTCCCCGAGTAGCAACAGGGGAATCTCCATATATGCTAGCCTTTGGAAGTGAAGCTGTTATACCTGCCGAGTTGGGCCTCCCAACACATAGGGTATTGAATTTCAATTCCCCTATCAGCGACATAATGAGAATATTGGATTTAGACATGCTCGAGGAAGTTAGAGAAGAAGGAGCCATTAGAAATGCTGCTTACCAGCAGCGAACATCTTTGTTCTACAACAAGAGAGTGAAGAAGTGCGACCTGAAAGAAGGAGACTATGTACTGAAGAAAGTGATTCAAAAGCACAATAAACTGGAGGCAAACTGGCATGGACCATACCGAGTTACAGAAGTTGTTCGACCAGGAACTTACCGAATAACAACTTTATAAGGGGAGGAGTTTAAGAATGCATGGAACGCAGAGCACCTACGCAAGTATTATCAGTGATGAATAAAATGAAGATATTCTTCCGAATTCTTTCTTTTTATTGAAAGTTTTTTGGGGAATACTAGTGCTACTCCCTACTCGGAAAAACTCGGCAAAACTCGGACTACTACTCAAATTTTTTCTCGAAAACGTCAACTAAGGTTGGTCGATAAACCAATATTCCTCCGGGAAGTAAAGCTACCAATATTCCTCTGGGAAGTAAAGCTACCAATATTCCTCCGGGAAGTAAAGCTACCTATATTCCTCCGGGAAGTAAAGCTACCAATATTCCTCCGGGAAGTAAAGCTACCTATATTCCTCCGAGAAGTAAAGCTACCTATATTCCTCCGGGAAGTAAAGCTACTTGTATTCCTCCGGGAAATAAAACTTGTATTCCTACGGGAAGTAAAACTATATGTTCCTCGAGAAATAAAAGTATTCCTAAAAATGCCAATTTATGTCGGTTAGGAAGTAAATATATTCTCGAAAATGCCAACTTGAGTTAGTCGGGAGGTAAAATTATTCCAAAAAGTACGAAAGTTGCTCGTTAAGAAAAAAAAATCTACTAACTATCGCTGGTCGGGGATAAAAACCCACTAAATGTAGTTGGTTGACAAGGAAAATTTACCGACCTTGGTTGGTCGAAAACATTTAAGAAAAAAATCTACTAACTATGGTTGGTCGGGGATAAAAACTCACTAACTGTAGTTGGTCGACAAGGAAAATTTAACGACCTTGGTTGGTCGGAAACATTTTAAACATTTTTGATACTCGTAACTTTTTACTAAGTTGGTCGAGAAACAAAACATTATTTTTGCCAAATAATTACCACAAGTTCAAACTATTCGACAATAAGTTGGTCGACAAATAACACAATATTATTATCTTTTTAACAGATACACATGCACAAATGTAAAGTGTTTTATAATTACAAGACAATAGCAATTAAGATTGCGAACAAAAATGAAAGTCTTTCATTAAATCCAAAAATAAATTACATTAATAATGAAATGTATACTAACTATTACATCAAAATTCCTACTCTATTGGTTTCTTCCCCTCTGCTTTTGTAACAGGTTCCTCGCCAGCAGGCGGATCATTTAAAGCGAGAGGAGAATTTATAAAGTTCAAATCTTTTACCATCCTGATATTCATCACGGATGGTCGATCTAGGAGGTGCTCGGGATGAGATATCTCAACATTTGATTGGAGATTGTAGTCGCCGAGATACTTGGAAATCAAGCATCGACGAATGGCCCGAGCAGGGATCCAACTCATATCTAGTTTGAATCGTGGCACGGGTAGGTCGAGCAGCCCAGGATCATGGTAGTCCCATAGGTAATGACCCTGTTCGAGTTGAAGCACCCCTAAGGCATTCAACCAGCCTTGCTTGTAGCCCTCATTATTGTCATTCTGGATATGATCGTCCAAGTGGTAGAAAGCCTCGTTGTACCCAGAACTCCCTGGGCTGTTTGTGGAATTGATATGTCAATCTTTCTAGCTGCTCGTGGAGATTTTTTATGAAGAGTTCCTTATTCTCCAGGACAGACTTCTGAGTAGAATGCTGCTCTTCCAGGTCCCTGATCTTCTTTGACATTTCAGCCAACGCCTGGTTCTTTGCCATTAATTGGAAGGCCTGGTTCTCTAAGGCAGATTGAGTCCTCTGTTCCTCGACAGGAACCCGAGCAGCTCTTGGTCGTCCCCGAGGAGCTCTTGCTCGTCCACGAGAAGGTGTAGAAGGGCCAGACCTCTTCAAGGTTTCCAACTCATCCCTCAAGTTAGCATTCTCGACCTCCAAGAACGAGAATCCCTCATAAGTCACTGGGATCAAGGCTTTTGAAGTGGAAGCTGCAGACTTCAATTGTGACAACTCTCTTTGCAGGTTGTTATTTTCGTGCTCTAATAATTTAGCTATTTATCTGCACTCCTCGACCTCACCCCTCAGAGTTCTCTCTCTCACATCGTACCCAGCAAAAAGTTTGTCGTAGCCCTTGTCGGCAATGATTTGTTGATATTTCTTCTCATACCCCTCGTGAAAGAGGGCAGTGGATTCCTTAAATTTTTGCTGAAGATCTTCAAGAGTGCCTTGGAGATCCTCGATCATATCATAATAAGCCACATTGTTGGCCACTGCACGATCAAGCAGGGTCTTTAAGTATTGGTAGGCCTCAACCACCTGTTCCGAAGCATCTTGCCTGAAGATGTCGATAATTTGTGCTGCACTCAGATCTGTGTGACCAGCCTTAAAATAATCATTGCATTGCCTCAACAGCTTGGTATCATGAGCAGATAGTAATTCCATCCTGGCCAGAAACTAGTAGAGAAAGAAAAAGCAGTAATCAATAAAAGTACCAACTAAGCATAAAGAAGAGACAACAGTATGCAAAAATAAAAGTTCAAGTTTTATTATATCACGAGGTTCAGAGTTACATGTTCATGGTTACATTTAACAAAAGAAAAATATAAAGAGAAACCCGAACAACTCTACACCTTTTTCTTGTCTCCCAAGACCTTCTCGGGAGGCTGGGACGAGGAAGTAGGTTTCTCGGATGGAACATATAGTAGCTGGGGAAGTGCTGGAGGTTGCTCGGAGGAAGTAGCGAGCTGCTGAAGTTCCTCGGTAGAAGGCTGGATGGCTGGGGGATGATCTCCCATCACCATAGAAGACTCTTCGGAGGCAGCTTCGTCCTCTTCTTCATCTTCAGGAGTTGGAGGGGGACCAGGGATGTGTCGCTGAAAGAGCTCAGAAGTTTCATCAACCTTCATCTCTTGAAGAGCTGCGACCCACCCATCTCTAAAATATTTTAGGATGCCATATTCGACTTGCGACATCATGGCAGCCAAACCTTTGTTCCACCCCTTGTCCCAGCCAGCACTGAAAGACTTCTTCACAACCAATTTTCTCTTCAATTTCTCTAAGGAAAGCTTCTCGGACAGAAGGTTTTCAGCAGTCTTCAATTTATTCTCAACCTCCTCCTTCTGCCGACTTACTTCCTAAAGTCGACTTAACTCCTACTCAGCAACCATGAGTTTATCTTCAAACTCCTCAGCATTCTTGAGCTTCCCTTCAAGCTCTTTATTCTTCTTCTCCAAAGCACTCATTTTCTTCTCCAACCCCTTGGAGACTTCAACAACCTCAGCTTTCTCCTTCTCGGTGGAGGTAAGTTTCTTCTCCCAAACAGCATTGTCAGCATCGTACTTCAGACGAGAATCTTCCAAAGACTGCCTTAGGCCCACCAGAGCTTCCACCACACCAGATGAGGAGCTCGAAGTTTTAATAGCTTCGTCTTTCTTCAAAATCTTATTGAAGCAACTCACTAACTATGAAAAGAAAATGAAAACAAGTCAGAGACAGATATAGGAAGGGAAAGATGAAAAGTTCAAAGAACCAAGACCTACCGAAGCAATATGGTGAGCAGCCAATGATGTAACCATATCCCGAGAAAGGTTCTCCTCAATACCTTAGATCTCAGGAATGATCCAAGTCTTCACCGAGCTCATGGCAGAGCTCGGGGGAACGAAAGTAGGAACACCAGTTCCAGTAGTTGAGGGCTGGGAGATGGTTTCAACCAAATTGACCGATGAGCTCTTCTTTAGCTTCCTCAGGGGAGGAGGAATAGATTCAACCAAGGAATAACTCTTGGTTGGTGATATTACAATCACTTCTCCTGGAGCAGCAACCTTGCTCGGGGCCACTGGAGGCTTCTCTACAACCTTCACTGGAGCAGCCGAGGAAGGCGCATCAACTTTCTTTGTCCCTTCTGGGACGTCAATCTTACTTCTTTTTGCCTCTCCAGCACTAGAGGCAGGTTTCTCGAAGAGAGTGGGAGGTCTTCTCTTCTTCATCCTTTCACTTAAAGGAATATGTGATTCAGGCGAAGAACTTGCAGAGGCTGGTACCAGTTCTACTTCACTTATTACCGGACGAGTAGTAAAAGAAGTGGTGTAGCTCTTGTACTGCAACAAATATGAAGCCGACCTAATGTGCTCGTCGGCAACAGACTGATGCAAACTCCAGATAAGTTTTAAGTGTCTTATGTTAACGTCTGCCTCTTTTGGACACTTTTTTTTACTATCAACTGCAAATAAATAAACATCAAAATATCAGTGGCACATTTTATCAAACATAGAGGAAGCATAAATAAATAAAATGAAATAAAAATAACCTATCCCATTGCCATAGAGAGGGCATCTGGGACCCTGATAAACTTCATCTCCAGATAAAGGAGCATGTTGCCAATTTTTTATGACAACCCCATGTTCAAAATAGTCCCTATTGGCATCCGGGAGATTGACCACTAAGGCCCTATTTTAAAATCTAGTTTTCAAATAAAAGGTGTTATCACCAACTGCCCATCTATAACAAAACATGATTTCTGGAATTCCTATGCGAGTTCCATGGATTTGATTTAATCTATGAACCCCATTAACTATTCTCCATGTATTGGGGGCTATTCTCGCAGGAACAATGTCAAAATATTGACAAAATTCCAGACATAGAGGATTGGGCGGAAAAGAAAATCCACACTCAGCAATAAAGAGACTGGGGAACCAATGTCCCTCAGCCAAACGGAAATAATCAGAAGGCTCAGAAAGCTTTTCCAGAAAAACCCAGGAGGGAATAAAAAAATCAGAGCGAAACTTATCAAGAGATTCAACAGGGTAAACCATGATGAATAAAGGAAATGAAGAAGAAGGAAGAAGATCTTACAGAAAAAGAGTGGATCTGTTGACAACGAACGACGGAAAGGATGAACGCACAAGAGAGTAAGACAATGGAAAACTCGAAGATACAAATTTGAAAAAGTAGAAGACGATGGGATTGTCTGTGATGCTTAAATACCTTGCCTTGGGAAAAGGAAAAAGTAATGATTACAAAAAGAAATGATTACGCTACCGACGGCTAGAAGGATAAAAAGGGCGCAGCAATCAAGGCGGTTATAAAAATTCAAAAAAGCCTGATTCTACGAATTTGGAAAGAGAAATAAATACAAAAGACTCCAAAGTATCAGGAAGACCATTTAAAGCTACCATATTCTGAGAAAGAATGTTCCATACTCCTCAAATTTTGAACTATGAAACATTGGGGGCTTCTGTTGATACCAAATTTAGTCTGCTGACATGGCTCAATTAAGGGAAGACACGTGACAACCTACATGGAAAATACAAACACTTCCGAGGAACTCAAACGCTCCGAGGAACTCAAACGCTCCGAGGAACAAGACTACGATGAGGAAGACTGCTTCCTCGAGGAACTCACATGCTCCGAGGAATAAGACTACAACGAGGAAGACAGCTTCCCCGAGGAACTCACATGCTCTGAGGAACAAGACTACAATGAGGAAGACTGCTTCCCCGAGGAACTCACACGCTCCGAGGAACAAGAACTCTCCGAGGAACTCTTGAGTACCGAGAAGCTTAGGCGGTCCGAACAACTCAGGCGGTCCGAGTTGCACCTCGAACAAAGCATTAATAGCAGGATAACCAACAGTTTGACTGTTCATTAAATGCTTATCATTCAGACGCACACGCTTAAGGGGCATTGAATGTATTACCCTTTCATATGTACATCATTTAATGTATTACCCTTTCACATTACAACCTCATGGCTATAAATACATTGTACAATCCTCATTGTAGGGGGACCGGAATTTCTGGTTATAACTTGTATTCGAGAATTCCCAAACACTCAGCAATAACATAACAGTGGACGTAGGCCATTCTAATAAGGCTGAACCACTTTAAAAATTCTTTGTCTCATTTATTGATCCGTGATTGAATAATTAGATATGATCTAATTTTTTATATCAACACCCTCGAAATTTGCCGAATGCCTAACACTCAAAATCAGGCCAACAATCTGCAAAAATAAATCACGTCTCCCAAAACTAAATTCCTCACATCTAATCTAGATGCCTATCACAAATATCGCCTAAAATTTTCTATCTCCAAAAATTGCTAACCACGTAATTAACCCAAAACCCAATCCCCGAGGGTTGCCATATACCTAAGCTCTGATACCATTTGTAACACCCCGCCCGCTCGGGGAGAGCGAACGGAGCGCTAATGCTATAAAAAAATCTAAATCCACAATTAACAAGGTATAGAGCATCTAAATAAACCCACAATAATATAAATCCACTAATCTCAATTCTTCAAATACAACAAGTCTCTCGAATAAATACAACATCTAAATTGAAAATAAAATACAAATCTTCAATGCTCTATACAATAAAATAAATAATACAAATCTTCCAAAAATATTCTTCCCAAAATAATCCACGCTAAAATCAATCTCCATAGTTCCGCGCCCCAAAATCCGCGCTAACCTACCACTAAAAGAAAATATGGGGAAGTACACAATACGACAAGAAAGATGCTCAACAAATATATGTTAGCGATGAATAAAACGTAACAACATGAGTACGAATATTCAAATCGAAATACAAATCTCAAAGCATTTATCATTATAATTTCTCAACAACACTTTAACCGGGTCACCAAGACTCACCACATCCATATATGCTTTATCAAGCCATAGCCCGGGAAACAGGAATTTTGGCGGGTGCCCAACATCCGTGTCATATTAAAATCTCATGACAACGTGCCCATAAACAATATAATGATACCACATGAATCAAAATAATTTCAACAACTATTTTCCAGATTTCAATGAATTTATCAATTCAAATATGAGTTCAATTAACAAGAATTCAAAGAGAATGACACTCGCGATATTTAAGGAGCATATTGTGTAAAACCCCATACCTCAAACCATGGTGAGAAACTAACGATCACATACTCAAGATCATGACAAAAGATCTACAAAAGCTCCTTCAAGGACCTCCAACAAAAATAACCCCAAGAACACCTCTAATCTAAGGTTGGAACTCACAAATCTCAAGGGCCAGTGTGTATATAAACAGAAGAGGAATATAAAATATATTTGCTGCCAAAATTTGGGCCAAAAGTAGGTGAAAATGGGTTCCCCACGACTCCCTTTTATAATGCAAAGAAATGAAAAGTTGGAATCCAAAAGACTCCTTTAAATTAGGCAAATATATGAAGAGTTGGAAGTCAAAACAACTCCAAGAGTTAAAAACATTTAAAAATCATTTTAAAATCCGTTTTAACTCCGATTTCGAAACCGTTTGAAATTTCCGCCTTTAAAAATAATATTCAACATATTTGAGCAATAAAAATAATTTTATCAAAAACTTTATTTTCCACCATTTTCCAGAAATTAATTAAAATAGCCTAAAAATTACGCGGGTTGTTACACTTCCCCACTAACAATAGAATTTCGCCCTCAAAATTTGCCGAATGCCTAACTCTCAAAATCAGGCCAACAATCTCCAAAAATAAATCACGTATCCCAAAAATAAATTCCTCACATCTAATCTAGATGCCTATCACGAATATCACCTAAAATTTTCTATCTCCAAAAATTGCTAACGACGTAATGAACCCAAAACCCAAGCCCCGAGGGTTGCCGTATAACTAAGCTCTGATACCATTTGTAACACCCCCCCCCCCCCCCCCCCGTCCGGAGAGAGCGAACGGAGAGCTAATGCGATAAAAAAATCCAAATCCACAAATAACAAGGTATAGAGCATCTAAATAAACCCAAAATAATATAAATCCACTAATCTCAATTCTTCAAATACAACAAGTCTGTCGAATAAATACAACATCAAACTCGAAAATAAAATACAAATCTTCAATGCACTATAAAATAAAATAAATAATACAAATCTTCCAAAAATATTGTTCCCAAAATAATCCATGCTAAAATCAATCTCCATAGCGCCGCGCCCCAAAATCCGCGCTAACCTGCCACTAAAAGAAAATATAGGGAAGTACACAATACGACAAGAAAGATGCTCAATAAATATATGTTAGAGATGAATAAAACGTAACGACACAAGTATGAATATTCAAATAGAAATGCAAATCTCAAAGCATTTATCAATATAATTTCTCAACAACACTTCAACTGGGTCACCAGGCCTCACCACATCCGTATATGCTTTATCAAACCATAGTCCGGGAAACAGGAATTTTGGCAGGTGCCCAACATCCGTGTCATGTTAAAATCTCATGACAACGTGGTCATCAACAATATAATGATACCACATGAATCAAAATAATTTCAATAATTATTTTCCAGATTTCAATGAATTTATCAATTCAAATATGAGTTCAATTAACAAGAATTCAAAGAGAATGACACTCGCGAGATTTAAGGAGCATATTGTGTAAAACCCCATACCTCAAACCATGATGAGAAACTAACGATCACATCCTCAAGATCAACACAAAATATCTACAAAAGCTCCTTCAAGGACCTCCAAAAAAATAGCCCCAAGAACACCTCTAATCTAAGGTCGGAACTCACAAATCTCAAGGAGCAATGTGTATATAAAAAGAAGAGGAATATAAAATATATTTGCTGCCAAAATTTGTGCCAAAAGTAGGTTCAAAAGGGTTGCTCGTGACTCCCTTTTATAATGTAAAGAAATGAAGAGTTGGAATCCAAAAGAGTCCTTTAAATAAGGAAAATATATGAAGAGTTGGAAGTCAAAACAACTCCAAGAGTTAAAAACATTTAAAAATAATTTTAAAATCCGTTTTAACTCCGATTTCGAAACCGTTTGAAATTCTCTCCTTTAAAAATAATATTATACATATTTGAGCAATAAAAATAATTTTATCAAAAACTTTATTTTCCTCCATTTTCCAGAAATTATTTAAAATAGCCCAAAAATTATGCGGGTTGTTACACTGTGACAACCCGCTATCCGAAATAAAGGGTGGCCAACCCTATACCCCGATGAAATAGGAATCATGGGTAGATATCATTCTCAGCATCACAGTAATCATACAGAATATCAGGAACAACCACACAATATTCCAGAAAACGGGTTATCAAAAATTTTAGTTTGTAATTTAAAGAAAACACTTTCAACAACCCATAATAGAAAAGAGGGTGGAAACTCCCACAAACATATATATGAAATCCAATAAATAAGAAAGGACCGAATAAAGCGTCGGTCGATACAAACCATACAACATACAATAAGTTTTATGTTACATAATACATCATTATACAATTACAACCATTTGGGCCACATGCACGATTAATTACTGATCTTAACTAGAAAACAATAATAGAGGCGTCTACACAAGATATCCCGTGATACCCGCAAAATGTCACGGCTCCTCAAAAGACTCAGAGAAAAGAAGTTCATTACGGGCGACCTTGCGGTGGAACACCTGGACGAATAAATAATATACATACACAGCAAGAAAACAAAGAACCGGTCAGAGGCCGGTTTAATATGATCACTAGATAAATGACAGGTATGACAATAATCTACAAGTATGGATGATATTCTATCATGGTAACATCATATAAAGAACTAAGACAGATAAATGATTATTAAAATGAAATCCAATTATACAAGAATTAAAAGTACTTATAAGCCTTTTTTTTCATCTTTAATCATTTTCAATTCCATCTTCTTTCCATTCCTTATCAGGAATGCATTTATTACCATGTGCTCTTTATGACACTTGTCTCAATTGTATGATCTTTGTGGCATATACTTTGCTCTTTATGGCATTAATGTTCCATCGAGTCCAACTCGATAATAAAATAGTTATAAATATATATATAACGATTCTAAGACCGCCCGTCCGGTTTTCCCCACTGTGCGCGCCCCTAAATAACCATCATCTTCCAGGGCCTAACATAAGACAACCTGTGATCCTATCGAAACGTCGGGAAGCGGCCATATGCCTGCGGGGTGGTCAAGACCACACCCGGAATCTCCTACCCATCGCAGAAAAATATAAAACAAGCGCTCATATGTCCTAGGACTATATCCACCCTGCACTCAGTAGCCAGGGGGCTTCACCTCACGCACGAACTTCCCTTAAGATGGTATTTAGAGAGGTGTGTAACATCCATTTTATTAATTTCCATTATGTGATTTAGTAAATTATCATTTACTTTATCCATTTCACATTTTATCAAATGCATTAAGGTTATCCGGAACTATACGTATTTCGTATCGTCATAACATCCTCGATAAGAAATCAGACTCCCAAGTTATTTTCCAAAGCCTCCTTTTAGGCTTTATAATAGACCATCAAGTCAAACCTAGCTCACGTTAACTCCTAAAGTCTCCAAATTTGACCTTAAGATCCCATATATGTTTATACTACTATGCGAAAGAAGTAATGCCTAAACATTACTTTAAATTCCCCCTTAAAAGAACCCTAGATGAACCCCTTCGAGTCTAGGGAGTCGACCAAACTCAACTAATCCTCTAAAACCCTATGTTTACTTCAAATAAGAAGGTCCCTAATTACTAGTCCTAAAGAAAAGGGTCAAAAGAAAAAGAAAACAAAATTTTAAAAAGAGGACTTCCGAATTGATCCGGCTTGACCGAACCGATTCGACCAGAAATCTTGACTTTCTGCATAAGTGCCGAATCGATTCGGTTAAGCCGAATCGATTCGGTTGGTAATAATGGGATTTCTGCATAGTTGCGAATCGATTCGGACCAAGCCAAATCGATTCGGATCACTCGACCCTAAAAACTGCATAACAGCGAATCGATTCGACGAAGCCGAATCGATTCGGTTCTGCAGAAATTCCAAGATGTTCTTATGGAGTCTTTGACTCCAAATTTCTTCCCAACCCAAATCCAATCTAACCAACTCATTTATTATCATCAACACAACATAAATGTTACTAATAACTACCACCACCATTAATACTCATCCAATTTATTCAACCATGATCCAAGTCCAACAATTACACCAAAAACCCTAAACTAGTAAAACTATGGTTAGTACCCCATTATCACACAAATCATTTATCTTAAACCACAAATAGCAAGTAGAAACTTGCCTTAAGCTAGCAAATGCAGATTTTCTTTGGGTAGAAGCAAGAATCCTTCTCCAATCCTCAATCTCTTCTTCTTTCTCTACACTTCCTCTTCCTCTCTCAAGTTCTCTAGGTTTAGGAAATACAATTAGGTGAATAGTGACTTACACAAGACATAAATCGTGCCTTTAGTCAAAATCCCAACTTAATTAATCAATATTGCGATAAAATAATACGCAACAGCATAATTGAGGTATAACCAGTCAAAAGTGCCCAAAACCTCAAAACACATAATGGGACAATATCTGACTATCTCGCACGTTGCGGAATCAACTGCGGCCTCCAAATTATCATTTGGAGATTTTATAAATCAATTTAAGTTCCGGTCTCATTATTAAGCCAAATATCCTTTTAAATTCATATGATATTAATAAGTATAACATAACAATATTCACCCACAGTTATGGTATATATGCAAACTCATAGTGAATATTAACTTTTCTTCATTAAATTAGCATTTAAATCATAACCCAACACTTATATCTAATTACCATACCTAGTAATTAATATAAAATACGTTCTCATAAGAGAGGGATATTACATACACTTCCCCACTAACAATAGAATTTCGCCCTCGAAATTTGCCGAATGCCTAACTCTCAAAATCAGGCCAACAATCTTCAATCTTTAAATCACGTCTCCCAAAAATAAATTCCTCACATCTAATCTAGATGCCTATCACGAATATCACCTAAAATTTTCTATCTCCAAAAATTGCTAACCACGTAATGAACCCAAAACCCAAGCCCCGAGGGTTGCCGTATACCTAAGCTCTGATACCATTTGTAACACCCCGCCCGCCCGAGGAGAGCGAACGGAGCGCTAATGCGATAAAAAATACAAATCCACAAATAACAAGGTATAGATCATCTAAATAAACCCAAAATAATATAAATCCACTAATCTCAATTCTTCAAATACAACAAGTCTGTCGAATAAATACAACATCTAACTCGAAAATAAAATACAAATCTTCAATGCTCTATAAAATAAAATAAATAATACAAATCTTCCAAAAATATTGTTCCCAAAATAATCCATGCTATAATCAATCTCCATAGTGCCGCGCCCCAAAATCCGCGCTAACCTGCCACTAAAAGAAAATATGGGGAAGTACACAATACGACAAGAAAGATGCTCAACAAATATATGTTAGAGATGAATAAAACGTAACAACACGAGTACGAATATTCAAATCGAAATGCAAATCGTAAAGCATTTATCAAAATAATTTCTCAACAACACTTTAACCGGGTCACCAGGCCTCACCACATCCGTATATGCTTTATCAAGCCATAGCCTGGGAAGCAGGAATTTTGGCGGGTGCCCAACATCCGTGTCATATTAAAATCTCATGACAACGTGCTCATCAAGAATATAATGATACCACATGAATCAAAATAATTTCAATAATTATTTTCCAAATTTCAATGAATTTATCAATTCAAATATGAGTTCAATTAACAAGAATTCAAAGAGAATGACACTCGCGAGATTTAAGGAGCATATTGTGTAAAACCCCATACCTCAAACCATGATGAGAAACTAACGATCACATCCTCAAGATCAACACAAAATATCTACAAAAGCTCCTTCAAGGACCTCCAAAATATTAACCCCAAGAACACCTCTAATCTAAGGTTGGAACTCACAAATCTCCAGGATAAATGTGTATATAAAAAGAAGAGGAATATAAAATATATTTGCTGCCAAAATTTGTGCCAAAAGTAGGTTCAGAAGGGTTGCCCGTGACTCCCTTTTATAATGCAAAGAAATGAAGAGTTGGAATCCAAAAGAGTCCTTTAAATAAGGAAAATATATGAAGAGTTGGAAGTCAAAACAACTCCAAGAGTTAAAAACATTTAAAAATAATTTTAAAATCCGTTTTAACTCCGATTTCGAAACCGTTTGAAATTCTCTCCTTTAAAAATAATATTATACATATTTGAGCAATAAAAATAATTTTATCAAAAACTTTATTTTCCTCCATTTTCCATAAATTATTTAAAATAGCCCAAAAATTACGCGGGTTGTTACACTGTGACAACCCGCTATCCGAAATAAAGGGTGGCCAGCCCTATACCCCGATGAAACAGGAATCATGGATAGATATCATTCTCAGCATCACGGTAATCATACAGAATATCAGGAATAACCACACAATATTCCAGAAAACGGGTTATCAAAAATTTTAGTTTGTAATTTAAAGAAAACACTTTCAACAACCCATAATAGAAAAGAGGGTGGAAACTCCCACAAACATATATATGAAATCCAATAAATAAGAAAGGACCGAATAAAGCGTCGATCGATACAAACCATACAACATACAATAAGTTTTATGTTACATAATACATCATTTTACAATTACAACAATTTGGGCCACATGCCCGATTAATTACTGATCTTAACTAGAAAACAATAATAAAGGTGTCTACACAAGATATCCCGTGATACCCGCAAAATGTCACGGCTACTCAAAAGACTCAGAGAAAAGAAGGTCATTACGGGCGACCTACCGGTGGAACACCTGGACGAATAAAGAATATACATACACAACAAGAAAACAAAGAACCGGTCAGAGGCCGGTTTAATATGATCACTAGATAAATGACAGGTATGACAATAATCTACAAGTATGGATGATATTCTAGCATGGTAACATCATATAAAGAACTAGGACAGTTAAATGATTATTAAAATGAAATCCAATTATACAAGAATTAAAAGTACTTATAAGCCTTTTTTTTCATCTTTCATCATTTTCAATTCCATCTTCTTTCCATTCCTTATCAGGAATGCATTTATTACCATGTGCTCTTTATGGGACTTGTCTCAATTGTATGCTCTTTATGGCATTAATGTTCCATCGAGTCCAACTCGATAATATAATAGTTATAAATATACATATAACGATTCTAAGACCGCCCGTCCGGGTTTCCCCATTGTGCGCGCCCCTAAATAACCATCATCTTCCAGGGCCTAACATAAGACAACCTGGGATCCTATCGAAACATCGGGAAGCGGCCATATGCCTGCGGGGTGGTTAAGACCACACCCGGAATCTCCTACCCATCGCAGAAAAATATAAAACAAGCGCTCATATGTCCTAGGACTATATCCACCCTGGACTCATTAGCCAGGGGGCTTCACCTCACGCACGGACTTCCCTTAAGATGGTATTTAGAGAGGTGTGTAACATCCATTTTATTAATTTCCATTACATGATTTAGTAAATTATCATTTACTTTATCCATTTCACATTTTATCAAATGCATTAAGGTTATCCGGAACTATATGTATTTCGTATCGTCATAACATCCTCGATAAGAAATCAGACTCCCAAGTTATTTTCCAAAGCCTCCTTTTAGGCTCTATAATAGACCATCAAGTCAAACCTATCTCACGTCAACTACTAAAGTTTCCAAATTTGACCTTAAGATCCCCTAGATGTTTATACAAATATGCGAAAGAAGTAATGCCTGAACATTACTTTAATTTCCCCCTTAAAAGAACCCTAGATGAACCCCTTCGAGTCTAGGGAGTCGACCAAACTCAACTAATCCTCTAAAACCCTATGTTTACTTCAAATAAGAAGGTCCCTAATTACTAGTCCTAAAGAAAAGGGTCAAAAGAAAAAGAAAACAAAATTTTAAAAAGAGGACTTCCGAATCGATTCGGCCAGACCGAATCGATTCGACCAGAAATCTTAACTTTCTGCATAAGTGCCGAATCGATTCGGTTAAGCCGAATCGATTCGGTTGGGAAAAATGGGGTTTCTGCATAGTTGCGAATCGATTCGGACCAAGCCGAATCGATTCGGATCACTCGACCCTGAAAACTGCATAACAGCGAATCAATTCGACGAAGCCGAATCGATTCGGTTCTGCAGAAATTCCAAGTTGTTCTTATGGAGTCTTTGACTCCAAATTTCTTCCCAACCCAAATCCAATCTAACCAACTCATTTATTATCATCAACACCACATAAATGTTACTAATAACTACCACCACCATTAATACTCATCCAATTTATTCAACCATGATCCAAATCCAACAATTACACCAAAAATCCTAAACTAGTAAAACTATGGTTAATACACCATTATCACACAAATCATTTATCTTAAACCACAAATAGCAATTAGAAACTTGCCTTAAGCTAGAAAATACAGATTTTCTTTGGGTAGAAGCAAGAATCCTTCTCCATTCCTCAATCTCTTCTTCTTTCTCTACACTTCCTCTTCCTCTCTCAAGCTCTCTAGGTTTAGGAAATACAATTAGGTGAATAGTGACTTACACAAGACATAAATCGTGCCTTTAGTCAAAATCCCAACTTAATTAATCAATATTGCGATAAAATAATACGCAACAGCATAATTGAGGTATAACCAGTCAAAAGTGCCCAAAACCTGAAAACACATAATGGCACAATATCGGACTATCTCGCACGTTCCGGAATCAACTGCGGCCTCCAAATTATTATTTCGACATTTTATAAATCAATTTATGTTCCAGTCTCATTATTAAGCCAAATATCCTTTTAAATTCATATGATATTAATAAGTATAACATAGCAATATTCACCCACAGTTATAGTATATATGCAAACTCATAGTGAATATTAACTTTTCTTCATTAAATTAGCATTCAAATCATAACCCAACACTTATATCTAATTACCATACCTAGTAACTAATATAAAATACGTTCTCATAAGCGAGGGATATTACATACACTTCCCTACTAACAATAGAATTTCGCCCTCGAAATTTGCCGAATGCCTAACTCTTAAAATCAGGCCAACAATCTCCAAAAATAAATCACGTCTCCCAAAAATAAATTCCTCACATCTAATCTAGATGCCTATCACAAATATCACCTAAAATTTTCTATCTCCAAAAGATGCTAACCACGTAATGAACCCAAAACCCAAGCCCCGAGGGTTGCCGTATACCTAAGCTCTGATACCATTTGTAACACCCCGCCCGCCCGGGGAGAGCGAACGGAGCGCTAATGCGATAAAAAAAATCCAAATCCACAAATAACAAGGTATAGATCATCTAAATAAACCCACAATAATATAAATCCACTAATCTCAATTCTTCAAATACAACAAGTCTCTCGAATAAATACAACATCTAACTCGAAAATAAAATACAAATCTTCAATGCTCTATAAAATAAAATAAATAATACAAATCTTCCAAAAATATTGTTCCCAAAATAATCCATGCTAAAATCAATCTCCATAGCCCCGCGCCCCAAAATCCGCGCTAACCTGCCACTAAAAGAAAATATGGGGAAGTACACAATACGACAAGAAAGATGCTCCACAAATATATGTTAGAGATGAATAAAACGTAACAACACGAGTACGAATATTCAAATCCAAATGAAAATCTCAAAGAATTTATCAATATAATTTCTCAACAACACTTTAACCGGGTCACCAGGCCTCACCACATCCGTATATGCATTATCAATCCATAGCCCGGGAAACAGGAATTTTGGCGGGTGCCCAACATCCGTGTCATGTTAAAATCTCATGACAACGTGCTCATCAACAATCTAATGATACCACATGAATCTAAATAATTTCAATAATTATTTTCCAAATTTCAATGAATTTATCAATTCAAATATGTGTTCAATTAACAATAATTCAAAGAGAATGACACTCGCGAGATTTAACGAGCATATTGTGTAAAACCCCATACCTCAAACCATGATGAGAAACTAACGATCACATACTCAAGATCAACACAAAAGATCTACGAAAGCTCCTTCAAGAACCTCCAACAAAAATAACCCCGAGAACACCTCTAATCTAAGGTTGGAACTCACAAATCTCAAGGACCAATGTGTATATAAAAAGAAGAGGAATATAAAATATATTTGCTGCAAAAATTTGTGCCAAAAGTAGGTTCAAAAGGGTTGCCCATGACTCCCTTTTATAATGCAAAGAAATGAAGAGTTGGAATCCAAAAGACTCCTTTAAATAAGGAAATTATATGAAGAGTTGGAAGTCAAAACAACTCCAAGAGTTAAAAACATTTAAAAATAATTTTAAAATCCGTTTTAACTCCGATTTCAAAACCGTTTGAAATTCTCTCCTTTAAAAATAATATTCAACATATTTGAGCAATAAAAATAATTTTATCAAAAACTTTATTTCCGCCATTTTCCAGAAATTAATTAAAATAGCCCAAAAATTACGCGGGTTGTTACACTTCCCCACTAACAATAGAATTTCGCCCTCGAAATTTGCCGAATGCCTAACTCTCAAAATCAGGCCAAAAATCATCAAAAATAAATCACGTCTCCCAAAACTAAATTCCTCACATCTAATCTAGATGCCTATCACGAATATCACCTAAAATTTTCTATCTCCAAAAATTGCTAACCACGTAATGAACCCAAAACCCAATCCCCGAGGGTTGCCGTATACCTAAGCTCTGATACCATTTGTAACACCCCGCCCGCCCGGGGAGAGCGAACGGAGCGCTAATGCGATAAAAAAAATCCAAATCCACAAATAACAAGGTATAGAGCATCTAAATAAACCCACAATAATATAAATCCACTAATCTCAATTCTTCAAATACAACAAGTCTCTCGAATAAATACAACATCTAACTCGAAAATAAAATACAAATCTTCAATGCTCTATACAATAAAATAAATAATACAAATCTTCCAAAAATATTCTTCCCAAAATACTCCCTGCTAAAATCAATCTCCATAGCGCCGTGCCCCAAAATCCGCGCCAACCTGCCACTAAAAGAAAATATGGGGAAGTACACAATACGACAAGAAAGATGCTCAATAAATATATGTTAGAGATGAATAAAACGTAACAACACGAGTACGAATATTCAAATCGAAATGCAAATATGAAAGCATTTATCAATATAATTTCTCAACAACACTTTAACCGGGTCACCAGGCCTCACCACATCCGTATATGCTTTATCAAGCCATAACCCGGGAAACAGGAATTTTGGCGGGTGCCCAACATCCGTGTCATATTAAAATCTACTGACAACGTGCTCATAAACAATATAATGATACCACATGAATCAAAATAATTTCAACAATTATTTTCTAGATTTCAATGAATTTATCAATTCAAATATGAGTTCAATTAACAAGAATTCAAAGAGAATGACACTCGCGAGATTTAAGGAGCATATTGTGTAAAACCCCATACCTCAAACCATGATGAGAAACTAACGATCACATACTCAAGATCAACACAAAAGATCTACAAAAGCTCCTTCAAGAACCTCCAACAAAAATAACCCCAAGAACACCTCTAATCTAAGGTTGGAAATCACAAATCTCAAGGACCAATGTGTATATAAAAAGAAGAGGAATATAAAATATATTTGCTGCCAAAATTTGGGCCAAAAGTAGGTTAAAAAGGGTTGCCCACGACTCCCTTTTATAATGAAAAGAAATGAAGAGTTGGAATCCAAAAGACTCCTTTAAATAAGGCAAATATATGAAGAGTTGGAAGTCAAAACAACTCCAAGAGTTATAAACATTTAAAAATCATTTTAAAATCAGTTTTAACTCTGATTTCGAAACCGTTTGAAATTCTCTCCTTTAAAAATAATATTCAACATATTTGATCATTAAAAATAATTTTATCAAAAACTTTATTTCCTCCATTTTCCAGAAAGTAATTAAAATAGCCCAAAAATTACGCGGGTTGTTACACTTCCCCACTAACAATAGAATTTCGCCCTCGAAATTTGCCGAATGCCTAACTCTCAAAATCAGGCCAACAATCTCCAAAAATAAATCACGTCTCCCAAAAATAAATTCCTCACATATAATCTAGATGCCTATCACGAATATCACCTAAAATTTTCTATCTCCAAAAATTGCTAACCACGTAATGAACCCAAAACCCAATCCCCGAGGGTTGCCGTATACCTAAGCTCTGATACCATTTGTAACATCCCGCCCGCCCGGGGAGAGCGAACGGAGCGCTAATGCGATAAAAAAAATCCAAATCCACAAATAACAAGGTATAGAGCATCTAAATAAACCCACAATAATATAAATCCACTAATCTCAATTCTTTAAATACAACAAGTCTCTCGAATAAATACAACATCTAACTCGAAAATAAAATACAAATCTTCAATGCTCTATAAAATAAAATAAATAATACAAATCTTCCAAAAATATTCTTCCCAAAATAATCCCTGCTAAAATCAATCTCCATAGCGCCGCGCCCCAAAATCCGCGCTAACCTGCCACTAAAATAAAATATGGGGAAGCACACAATACGACAAGAAAGATGCTCAATAAATATATGTTAGAGATGAATAAAACATAACAACACGAGTACGAATATTCAAATCGAAATGCAAATATGAAAGCATTTATCAATATAATTTCTCAACAACACTTTAACCGGGTCACCAGGCCTCACCACATCCGTATATGCTTTATCAAGCCATAACCCGGGAAACAGGAATTTTGGCGGGTGCCCAACATCTGTGTCATATTAAAATCTACTGACAACGTGCTCAAAAACAATATAATGATACCACATGAATCAAAATAATTTCAACAATTATTTTCCTGATTTCAATGAATTTATCTATTCAAATATGAGTTCAATTAACAAGAATTCAAAGAGAATGACACTCGCGAGATTTAAGGAGCATATTGTGTAAAACCCCATACCTCAAACCATGATGAGAAACTAACGATCACATACTCAAGATCAACACAAAAGATCTACAAAAGCTCCTTCAAGAACCTCCAACAAAAATAACCCCAAGAACACCTCTAATCTAAGGTTGGAAATCACAAATCTCAAGGACCAATGTGTATATAAAAAGAAGAGGAATATAAAATATATTTGCTGCCAAAATTTGGGCCAAAAGTAGGTTAAAAAGGGTTGCCCACGACTCCCTTTTATAATGAAAAGAAATGAAGAGTTGGAATCCAAAAGACTCCTTTAAATAAGGCAAATATATGAAGAGTTGGAAGTCAAAACAACTCCAAGAGTTATAAACATTTAAAAATCATTTTAAAATCAGTTTTAACTCTGATTTCGAAACCGTTTGAAATTCTCTCCTTTAAAAATAATATTCAACATATTTGATCATTAAAAATAATTTTATCAAAAACTTTATTTCCTCCATTTTCCAGAAAGTAATTAAAATAGCCCAAAAATTACGCGGGTTGTTACACTTCCCCACTAACAATAGAATTTCGCCCTCGAAATTTGCCGAATGCCTAACTCTCAAAATCAGGCCAACAATCTCCAAAAATAAATCACGTCTCCTAAAAATAAATTCCTCACATATAATCTAGATGCCTATCACGAATATCACCTAAAATTTTCTATCTCCAAAAATTGCTAACCACGTAATGAACCCAAAGCCCAATCCCCGAGGGTTGCCGTATACCTAAGCTCTGATACCATTTGTAACATCCCGCCCGCCCGGGGAGAGCGAACGGAGCGCTAATGCGATAAAAAAAATCCAAATCCACAAATAACAAGGTATAGAGCATCTAAATAAACCCACAATAATATAAATCCACTAATCTCAATTCTTTAAATACAACAAGTCTCTCGAATAAATACAACATCTAACTCGAAAATAAAATACAAATCTTCAATGCTCTATAAAATAAAATAAATAATACAAATCTTCCAAAAATATTCTTCCCAAAATAATCCCTGCTAAAATCAATCTCCATAGCGCCGCGCCCCAAAATCCGCGCTAACCTGCCACTAAAATAAAATATGGGGAAGCACACAATACGACAAGAAAGATGCTCAATAAATATATGTTAGAGATGAATAAAACGTAACAACACGAGTACGAATATTCAAATCGAAATGCAAATATGAAAGCATTTATCAATATAATTTCTCAACAACACTTTAACCGGGTCACCAGGCCTCACCACATCCGTATATGCTTTATCAATCCATAACCCGGGAAACAGGAATTTTGGCGGGTGCCCAACATCCGTGTCATATTAAAATCTACGGACAACGTGCTCAAAAACAATATAATGATACCACATGAATCAAAATAATTTCAACAATTATTTTCCTGATTTCAATGAATTTATCAATTCAAATATGAGTTCAATTAACAAGAATTCAAAGAGAATGACACTCGCGAGATTTAAGGAGCATATTGTGTAAAACCCCATACCTCAAACCATGATGAAAAACTAACGATCACATACTCAAGATCAACACAAAAGATCTACAAAAGCTCCTTCAAGAACCTCCAACAAAAATAACCCCAAGAACACCTCTAATCTAAGGTTGGAACTCACAAATCTCAAGGACCAATGTGTATATAAAAAGAAGAGGAATATAAAATATATTTACTGCCAAAATTTGGGCCAAAAGTAGGTTAAAAAGGGTTGCCCACGACTCCCTTTTATAATGCAAAGAAATGAAGAGTTGGAATCCAAAAGACTCCTTTAAATAAGGCAAATATATGAAGAGTTGGAAGTCAAAACAAATCCAAGAGTTATAAACATTTTAAAATCATTTTAAAATCAGTTTTAACTCCGATTTCGAAACCGTTTGAAATTCTCTCCTTTAAAAATAATATTCAACATATTTGATCAATAAAAATAATTTTATCAAAAACTTTATTTCCTCCATTTTCCAGAAATTAATTAAAATAGCCCAAAAATTACGCAGGTTGTTACACTTCCCCACTAACAATAGAATTTCGCCCTCGAAATTTGCCGAATGCCTAACTCTCAAAATCAGGCCAACAATCTCCAAAAATAAATCACGTCTCCCAAAAATAAATTCCTCACATATAATCTAGATGCCTATCACGAATATCACCTAAAATTTTCTATCTCCAAAAATTGCTAACCACGTAATGAACCCAAAACCCAATCCCCGAGGGTTGCCGTATACCTAAGCTCTGATACCATTTGTAACATCCCGCCCGGCTGGGGAGAGCGAACGGAGCGCTAATGCGATAAAAAAAATCCAAATCCACAAATAACAAGGTATAGAGCATCTAAATAAACCCACAATAATATAAATCCACTAATCTCAATTCTTTAAATACAACAAGTCTCTCGAATAAATACAACATCTAACTCGAAAATAAAATACAAATCTTCAATGCTCTATACAATAAAATAAATATTACAAATCTTCCAAAAATATTCTTCCCAAAATAATCCCTACTAAAATCAATCTCCATAGCGCCGCGCCCCAAAATCCGCGCTAACCTGCCATTAAAAGAAAATATGGGGAAGTACACAATACGACAAGAAACATGCTCAATAAATATATGTTAGAGATGAATAAAACGTAACAACACGAGTATGAATATTCAAATGGAAATGCAAAAATGAAAGCATTTATCAATATAATTTCTCAACAACACTTTAACCGGGTCAGCAGGCCTCACCACATCCGTATATGCTTTACCAAGCCATAACCCGGGAAACAGGAATTTTGGCGGGTGCCCAACATCCGTGTCATATTAAAATCTACTAACAACGTGCTCATAAACAATATAATGATACCACATGAATCAAAATAATTTCAACAATTATTTTCCAGATTTCAATGAATTTATCAATTCAAATATGAGTTCAATTAACAAGAATTCAAAGAGAATGACACTCGCGAGATTTAAGGAGCATATTGTGTAAAACCCCATACCTCAAACCATGATGAGAAACTAACGATCACATACTCAAGATCAACACAAAATATCTACAAAAGCTCCTTCAAGAACCTCCAACAAAAATAACCCCAAGAACATCTCTAATCTAAGGTTGGAACTCACAAATCTCAAGGTCCAATGTGTATATAAAAAGAAGAGGAATATAAAATATATTTGCTGCCAAAATTTGGGCCAAAAGTAGGTTAAAAAGGGTTGCCCACGACTCCCTTTTATAATGAAAAGAAATGAAGAGTTGGAATCCAAAAGACTCCTTTAAATAAGGCAAATATATGAAGAGTTGGAAGTCAAAACAACTCCAAGAGTTATAAACATTTAAAAATCATTTTAAAATCAGTTTTAACTCTGATTTCGAAACCGTTTGAAATTCTCTCCTTTAAAAATAATATTCAACATATTTGATCATTAAAAATAATTTTATCAAAAACTTTATTTCCTCCATTTTCCAGAAAGTAATTAAAATAGCCCAAAAATTACGCGGGTTGTTACACTTCCCCACTAACAATAGAATTTCGCCCTCGAAATTTGCCGAATGCCTAACTCTCAAAATCAGGCCAACAATCTCCAAAAATAAATCACGTCTCCCAAAAATAAATTCCTCACATATAATCTAGATGCCTATCACGAATATCACCTAAAATTTTCTATCTCCAAAAATTGCTAACCACGTAATGAACCCAAAACCCAATCCCCGAGGGTTGCCGTATACCTAAGCTCTGATACCATTTGTAACATCCCGCCCGCCCGGGGAGAGCGAACGGAGCGCTAATGCGATAAAAAAAATCCAAATCCACAAATAACAAGGTATAGAGCATCTAAATAAACCCACAATAATATAAATCCACTAATCTCAATTCTTTAAATACAACAAGTCTCTCGAATAAATACAACATCTAACTCGAAAATAAAATACAAATCTTCAATGCTCTATAAAATAAAATAAATAATACAAATCTTCCAAAAATATTCTTCCCAAAATAATCCCTGCTAAAATCAATCTCCATAGCGCCGCGCCCCAAAATCCGCGCTAACCTGCCACTAAAATAAAATATGGGGAAGCACACAATACGACAAGAAAGATGCTCAATAAATATATGTTAGAGATGAATAAAACATAACAACACGAGTACGAATATTCAAATCGAAATGCAAATATGAAAGCATTTATCAATATAATTTCTCAACAACACTTTAACCGGGTCACCAGGCCTCACCACATCCGTATATGCTTTATCAAGCCATAACCCGGGAAACAGGAATTTTGGCGGGTGCCCAACATCTGTGTCATATTAAAATCTACTGACAACGTGCTCAAAAACAATATAATGATACCACATGAATCAAAATAATTTCAACAATTATTTTCCTGATTTCAATGAATTTATCTATTCAAATATGAGTTCAATTAACAAGAATTCAAAGAGAATGACACTCGCGAGATTTAAGGAGCATATTGTGTAAAACCCCATACCTCAAACCATGATGAGAAACTAACGATCACATACTCAAGATCAACACAAAAGATCTACAAAAGCTCCTTCAAGAACCTCCAACAAAAATAACCCCAAGAACACCTCTAATCTAAGGTTGGAAATCACAAATCTCAAGGACCAATGTGTATATAAAAAGAAGAGGAATATAAAATATATTTGCTGCCAAAATTTGGGCCAAAAGTAGGTTAAAAAGGGTTGCCCACGACTCCCTTTTATAATGAAAAGAAATGAAGAGTTGGAATCCAAAAGACTCCTTTAAATAAGGCAAATATATGAAGAGTTGGAAGTCAAAACAACTCCAAGAGTTATAAACATTTAAAAATCATTTTAAAATCAGTTTTAACTCTGATTTCGAAACCGTTTGAAATTCTCTCCTTTAAAAATAATATTCAACATATTTGATCATTAAAAATAATTTTATCAAAAACTTTATTTCCTCCATTTTCCAGAAAGTAATTAAAATAGCCCAAAAATTACGCGGGTTGTTACACTTCCCCACTAACAATAGAATTTCGCCCTCGAAATTTGCCGAATGCCTAACTCTCAAAATCAGGCCAACAATCTCCAAAAATAAATCACGTCTCCTAAAAATAAATTCCTCACATATAATCTAGATGCCTATCACGAATATCACCTAAAATTTTCTATCTCCAAAAATTGCTAACCACGTAATGAACCCAAAGCCCAATCCCCGAGGGTTGCCGTATACCTAAGCTCTGATACCATTTGTAACATCCCGCCCGCCCGGGGAGAGCGAACGGAGCGCTAATGCGATAAAAAAAATCCAAATCCACAAATAACAAGGTATAGAGCATCTAAATAAACCCACAATAATATAAATCCACTAATCTCAATTCTTTAAATACAACAAGTCTCTCGAATAAATACAACATCTAACTCGAAAATAAAATACAAATCTTCAATGCTCTATAAAATAAAATAAATAATACAAATCTTCCAAAAATATTCTTCCCAAAATAATCCCTGCTAAAATCAATCTCCATAGCGCCGCGCCCCAAAATCCGCGCTAACCTGCCACTAAAATAAAATATGGGGAAGCACACAATACGACAAGAAAGATGCTCAATAAATATATGTTAGAGATGAATAAAACGTAACAACACGAGTACGAATATTCAAATCGAAATGCAAATATGAAAGCATTTATCAATATAATTTCTCAACAACACTTTAACCGGGTCACCAGGCCTCACCACATCCGTATATGCTTTATCAATCCATAACCCGGGAAACAGGAATTTTGGCGGGTGCCCAACATCCGTGTCATATTAAAATCTACGGACAACGTGCTCAAAAACAATATAATGATACCACATGAATCAAAATAATTTCAACAATTATTTTCCTGATTTCAATGAATTTATCAATTCAAATATGAGTTCAATTAACAAGAATTCAAAGAGAATGACACTCGCGAGATTTAAGGAGCATATTGTGTAAAACCCCATACCTCAAACCATGATGAAAAACTAACGATCACATACTCAAGATCAACACAAAAGATCTACAAAAGCTCCTTCAAGAACCTCCAACAAAAATAACCCCAAGAACACCTCTAATCTAAGGTTGGAACTCACAAATCTCAAGGACCAATGTGTATATAAAAAGAAGAGGAATATAAAATATATTTACTGCCAAAATTTGGGCCAAAAGTAGGTTAAAAAGGGTTGCCCACGACTCCCTTTTATAATGCAAAGAAATGAAGAGTTGGAATCCAAAAGACTCCTTTAAATAAGGCAAATATATGAAGAGTTGGAAGTCAAAACAAATCCAAGAGTTATAAACATTTTAAAATCATTTTAAAATCAGTTTTAACTCCGATTTCGAAACCGTTTGAAATTCTCTCCTTTAAAAATAATATTCAACATATTTGATCAATAAAAATAATTTTATCAAAAACTTTATTTCCTCCATTTTCCAGAAATTAATTAAAATAGCCCAAAAATTACGCAGGTTGTTACACTTCCCCACTAACAATAGAATTTCGCCCTCGAAATTTGCCGAATGCCTAACTCTCAAAATCAGGCCAACAATCTCCAAAAATAAATCACGTCTCCCAAAAATAAATTCCTCACATATAATCTAGATGCCTATCACGAATATCACCTAAAATTTTCTATCTCCAAAAATTGCTAACCACGTAATGAACCCAAAACCCAATCCCCGAGGGTTGCCGTATACCTAAGCTCTGATACCATTTGTAACATCCCGCCCGGCTGGGGAGAGCGAACGGAGCGCTAATGCGATAAAAAAAATCCAAATCCACAAATAACAAGGTATAGAGCATCTAAATAAACCCACAATAATATAAATCCACTAATCTCAATTCTTTAAATACAACAAGTCTCTCGAATAAATACAACATCTAACTCGAAAATAAAATACAAATCTTCAATGCTCTATACAATAAAATAAATATTACAAATCTTCCAAAAATATTCTTCCCAAAATAATCCCTACTAAAATCAATCTCCATAGCGCCGCGCCCCAAAATCCGCGCTAACCTGCCATTAAAAGAAAATATGGGGAAGTACACAATACGACAAGAAACATGCTCAATAAATATATGTTAGAGATGAATAAAACGTAACAACACGAGTATGAATATTCAAATGGAAATGCAAAAATGAAAGCATTTATCAATATAATTTCTCAACAACACTTTAACCGGGTCAGCAGGCCTCACCACATCCGTATATGCTTTACCAAGCCATAACCCGGGAAACAGGAATTTTGGCGGGTGCCCAACATCCGTGTCATATTAAAATCTACTAACAACGTGCTCATAAACAATATAATGATACCACATGAATCAAAATAATTTCAACAATTATTTTCCAGATTTCAATGAATTTATCAATTCAAATATGAGTTCAATTAACAAGAATTCAAAGAGAATGACACTCGCGAGATTTAAGGAGCATATTGTGTAAAACCCCATACCTCAAACCATGATGAGAAACTAACGATCACATACTCAAGATCAACACAAAATATCTACAAAAGCTCCTTCAAGAACCTCCAACAAAAATAACCCCAAGAACATCTCTAATCTAAGGTTGGAACTCACAAATCTCAAGGTCCAATGTGTATATAAAAAGAAGAGGAATATAAAATATATTTGCTGCCAAAATTTGGGCCAAAAGTAGGTTAAAAAGGGTTGCCCGCGACTCCCTTTTATAATGCAAAGAAATGAAGAGTTGGAATCCAAAAGACTCCTTTAAATAAGGCAAATATATGAAGAGTTGGAAGTCAAAACAACTCCAAAAGTTATAAACATTTAAAAATCATTTTAAAATCAGTTTTAACTCCGATTTCGAAACCATTTGAAATTCTCGCCTTTAAAAATAATATTCAACATATTTGATCAATAAAAATAATTTTATCAACAACTTTATTTTCCACCATTTTCCAGAAATTAATTAAAATAGCCTAAAAATTACGCGGGTAGTTACACTTCCCCACTAACAATAGAATTTCGTCCTCGAAATTTGCCGAATGCCTAACTCTCAAAATCAGGCCAACAATCTCCAAAAATAAATCCCGTCTCCCAAAAATAAATTTCTCACATCTAATCTAGATGCCTATCACGAATATCACCTAAAATTTTCTATCTCCAAAAATTGCTAACCATGTAATGAACCCAAAACCCAATCCCCGAGGGTTGCCGTATACCTAAGCTCTGATACCATTTGTATCACCCCGCCCGCCCGGGGAGAGCGAACGGAGCGCTAATGCGATAAAAAAATTCAAATCCACAAATAACAAGGTATAGAGCATCTAAATAAACCGACAATAATATAAATCCACTAATCTCAATTCTTCAAATACAACAAGTCTCTCGAATAAATACAACATCTAACTCGAAAATAAAATACAAATCTTCAATGATGTATACAATAAAATAAATAATACAAATCTTCCAAAAATATTCTTCCCAAAATAATCCATGCTAAAATCAATATCCATAGCGCCGCGCCCCAAAATCCGCGCTAACCTGCCACTAAAAGAAAATATGGGGAAGTACACAATACGACAAGAAAGATGTTCAACAAATATATGTTAGAGATGAATAAAACGTAACAACACGAGTACGAATATTCAAATCGAAATGCAAATCTCAAAGCATTTATCAATATAATTTCTCAACAACACTTTAATCGGGTCACCAGGCCTCACCACATCCGTATATGCTTTATCAAGCCACAACCCGGGAAACAGGAATTTTGGCGGGTGCCCAACATCCGTGTCATATTAAAATCTCATGACAACGTGCTCATCAACAATATAATGATACCACATGAATCAAAATAATTTCAATAATTATTTTCCAGATTTCAATGAATTTATCAATTCAAATATGAGTTCAATTAACAAGAATTCAAAGAGAATGACACTCGCGAGATTTAAGGAGCATATTGTGTAAAACCCAATACCTCAAACCATGATGAGAAACTAATGATCACATACTCAAGATCAACACAAAAGATCTACAAAATCTCCTTCAAGAACCTCCAACAAAAATAACCCCAAGAACACCTCTAATCTAAAGTTGGAACTCAAAAATCTCAAGGACCAATGTGAATATAAAAAGAAGAGGAATATAAAATATATTTACTTCCAAAATTTGGGCCAAAAGTAGTTTAAAAAGGGTTGCCAACGACTCCCTTTTATAATGCAAAGAAATGAAGAGTTGGAATCCAAAAGTCTCCTTTAAATCAGGAAAATATATGAAGATTTGGATGTCAAAACAACTCGAAGAGTTAAAAACATTTAAAAATCATTTTAAAATCCGTTTTAACTCTGATTTCGAAATCGTTTGAAATTCTCTCCTTTAAAAATAATATTCAATATATTTGAGCAGTAAAAATAATTTTATGAAAAACTTGATTTTCCTCCATTTTCAAGAAATTAATTAAAATAGCCCAAAAATTACGCGGGTTGTTACACTTCCCCACTAACAATAGAATTTCGCCCTCGAAATTTGCCGTATGCCTAACTCTCAAAATCAGGCCAACAATCAGAGCATCTAAATAAACCCATAATAATATAAATCCACTAATCTCAATTCTTCAAATATAACAAGTCTGGCGAATAAATACAACATCTAACTCGAAATAAAATACAAATCTTCAATGCTCTATACAATAAAATAAATAATACAAATCTTCCAAAAATATTGTTCTCAAAATAATCCATGCTAAAATCCATCTCCATAGCGTCGCGCCCCAAAATCCGCGCTAACCTGCCACTAAAAGAAAATATGGGGAAGTACATAATACGACAAGAAAGATGCTCAACAAATATATGTTAGAGATGAATAAAACGTAACAACACGAGTACGAATATTCAAATCGAAATGCAAATCTCAAAGAATTTATCAATATAATTTCTCAACAACACTTTAACCGGGTCACCAGGCCTCACCACACCCGTATATGCATTATCAAGCCATAGCCCGGGAAACAGGAATTTTGGCGGGTGCCCAACATCCGTGTCATATTAAAATCTCATGACAACGTGCTCATAAACAATATAATGATACCACATGAATCAAAATAATTTCAACAATTATTTTCCAGATTTTAATGAATTTATCAATACAAACTTGAGTTTAATTAATAAGAATTCAAAGATAATGACACTCGTGAGATTTAAGGAGCATATGGTGTAAAACCCCATACCTCAAACCATGATGAGAAACTAACGATCACATACTCAAGATCACCACAAAAGATCTACAAAATCTCCTTCAAGAACCTCCAACAACAATAACCCCAAGAACACCTCTAATCTAAGGTTGGAACTCACAAATCTCAAGGACCAATGTGAATATAAAAAGAAGAGGAATATAAAATATATTTGCTGCCAAAATTTGGGCCAAAAGTAGTTTAAAAAGGGTTGCCCACGACTCCCTTTTATAATGAAAAGAAATGAAGAGTTGGAATCCAAAAAACTCCTTTAAATTAGACAAATATATGAAGAGTTGGAAGTCAAAACAACTCGAAGAGTTAAAAACATTTAAAAATCATTTTAAAATCCGTTTTAACTCCGATTTTGAAACCGTTTGAAATTCTCGACTTTAAAAGTAATATTCAACATGTTTGAGCAATAAAACTAATTTTATCAAAAACTTTATTTTCCATCATTTTCCAGAAATTAATTAAAATTGAATAAAAATTACGCGGGTTGTTTCACTTCCCCACTAACAATAGAATTTCTCCCTCGAAATTTGCCGAATGCCTAACTCTCAAAATCAGGCCAACAATCTCCAAAAATAAATCACGTCTCCCAAAAATAAATTCCTCACATATAATCTAGATGCCTATCACGAATATCACCTAAAATTTTCTATCTCCAAAAATTTCTAACCACGTAATGAGCCCAAAACCCAAGCCCCGAGGGTTGCCGTATACTCAAGCTCTGATACCATTTATAACACCCCGCCTGCCCGGGGAGAGCGAACTGAGCGCTAATGCGATAAAAAAAATCCAAATCCACAAATAACAAGGTATAGAGCATCTAAATAAACCAACAATAATATAAATCCACTAATCTCAATTCTTCAAATACAACAAGTCTCTCGAATAAATACAACATCTAACTCAAAAATAAAATACAAATCTTCAATGCTCTATACAATGAAATAAATAATACAAATCTTCCAAAAATAGTCTTCCCAAAATAATCCATGCTAAAATCAATCTCCATAGCGCCGCGCCCCAAAATCCGCGCTAACCTGCCACTTAAAGAAAATATGGGGAAGTACATAATACGACAAGAAAGATGCTCAATAAATATATGTTGGAAATGAATAAAACGTAACAATAGGAGTACGAATATTGAAATCGAAATGAAAATCTCAAAGCATTTATCAATATAATTTCTCATCAACACTTTAACCGGGTCACCAGGCCTCACCACATCCGTATATGCTTTATCAAGCCATAGCCCGGGAAACAGGAATTTTGGCGGGTGCCTAACATCCGTGTCATATTAAAATCTCATGACAACGTGCTCATCAATAATATAATGATACCACGTGAATCAAAATAATTTTAATAATTATTTTCGAGATTTCAATGAATTTATCAATTCAAATATGAGTTCAATTAACAAGAATTCAAAGAGAATGACACTCGCGAGATTTAAGGAGCATATTGTGTAAAACCCCATACCTCAAACCATGATGAGAAATTAACGATCACATCCTCAAGATGAACACAAAATATCTACAAAAGCTCCTTCAAGAACCTCCAACAAAAATATCCCCAAGAACACCTCTAATCTAAGGTTGGAACTCACAAATCTCAAGGACCAATGTGTATAAAAAAAGAAGAGGAATATAAAATATATTTGCTGCCAAAATTTGTGTCAACTGTAGGTTCAAAAGGGTTGCCCACGACTCCCTTTTATAATGCCAATAAATGAAGAGTTGGAATCCAAAAGACTCCTTTAAATAAGGAAAATATATGAAGAGTTGGAAGTCAAAACAACTCCAAGAGTTAAAAACGTTTAAAAATCATTTTAAAATCCGTTTTAACTTCGATTTCGAAACCGTTTGAAATTCTCTCCTTTAAAAATAATATTCAACATATTTGAGCAATAAAAATAATTTTATCAAAAACTTTATTTTCCTCCATTTTCCCGAAATTAATTAAAATAGGCCAAAAATTACGCGGGTTGTTATAGTTTCCCACTAACAATAGAATTTCGCCGTCAAAATTTGCCGAATGTCTAACTCTCAAAATCAGGCCAACAATCTCCAAAAATAAATCACGTCTCCCAAAAATAAATTCCTCACATCTAATCTAGATGCCTATCACGAATATCACCTAAAATTTTCTATCTCCAAAAATTTCTAAGCACGTAATTTACCCAAAACCCAAGCCCCGAGGGTTGCCGTATACCTAAGCTCTGATACCATTTGTAACACCCCGCCCGCCCGGGGAGAGCGAACGGAGCGCTAATGCGATAAAAAAAATCCAAATCCACAAATAACAAGGTATAGAGCATCTAAATAAACCCACAATAATATAAATCCACTAATCTCAATTCTTCAAATACAACAAGTTTCTCGAATAAATACAACATCTAACTCAAAAATAAAATAAAAATCTTCAATGCTCTATACAATAATATAAATAATACAAATCTTCCAAAAATATTCTTCCCAAAATAATCCATGCTAAAATCAATCTCCATAGCGCCTCGCCCCAAAATCCGCGCTAACCTGCCACTAAAAGAAAATATGGGGAAGTACACAATACGACAAGAAAGATGCTCAACAAATATATGTTAGCGATGAATAAAACGTAACAACATGAGTATGAATATTCAAATCGAAATGCAAATCTCAAAGCATTTAACAATATAATATCTCAACAACACTTTAACCGGGTCACCAGGACTCACCACATCCGTATATGCTTTATCAAGCCATAGCCCGGGAAACAAGAATTTTAGCGGGTGCCCAACATCAGTGTCATATTAAAATCTCATGACAACGTGCTCATCAATAATATAATGATACCACATGAATCAAAATAATTTCAACAATTATTTTCCAGATTTCAATAAATTTATCAATTCAAATATGAGTTCAATTAACAAGAATTCAAAGAGAATGACACTCGCGAGATTTTAGGAGCATATTGTGTAAAACCCCATACATCAAACCATGATGAGAAACTAATGATCACATCCTCAAGATCAACACAAAAGATCTACAAAAGCTCCTTCAAGAACCTCCAACAAAAATAAGCCCAAGAATACCTCTAATCTAAGGTTGGAACTCACAAATCTCAAGCACCAATGTGTATATAAAAAGAAGAGGAATATAAAATATATTTGCTGCCAAAATTTGGGCCAAAAGTAGTTTAAAAAGGGTTTCCCATGACTCCCTTTTTTAATGCAAAGAAATGAAGAGTTGTAATCCAAAATACTCCTTTAAATAAGGCAAATATATGAAGAGGTGGAAGTCAAACAACTCCAAGAGTTAAAAACCATTTAAAAATAATTTTAAAATCCGTTTTAACTCCGATTTCGAAACCGTTTGAAATTCTCGCCTTTAAAATTAATATTCAACATATTTGAGCAATAAAAATAATTTTATTAAAAACTTTATTTTCCTCCATTTTCTAGAAATTAATTAAAATAGCCCAAAAATTACGCGGGTTGTTACATGGATATATTTGTGACTTCCATTATCATTGACATACAAAAAAATTCAAAATTTCCAACTCTTCATAATTTAAACCTTACGAAATTTTTCTGATTGCTTGTGATTGTTACAAACTTGTGACTGCTTATACTAGTAAAAAATTATTTATATGGAAATATTTGTGACTTTCATTAGCATTGACATACAAATTAATTCAAATTTTCCATTACCCAATGATTTTGTTACTCTTAATAGAAGATACATATAATTTTGTGATTACTCCTGAGAGTGATAAAGTTTGTCACCCGCATTAGCAGTTACATAAAGGCAGTCACAAAATTAGCATTTTGGTGTAGTGTATGGACCCTGACCCAATAAGACTACAACTAATCCCAAATAGACTAAAGTCTAGCCCAATTCATAAATGAATCTTCGAGGATTAAAACCCAACATTTTTATGCGTGGGACGTCTCGCAAGCGAAATCCAAATAAGGAACCCCCCGATACACTACTCCTTGGCACTGTCGATTGTCGAGATATACTAATATATAAATATTTGCACTAAGGACTAACTTCTCCTCACTCCCAACATCGCACTTCGTTTCATGCGTGGGACGTCTCGCAAGCGAAATCCAAATGTGGAACCCCCCAATACACTACTCTTTGGCAATGTTGATCGTTGAGGTCCATATAATTATTCCCTTAATACCCAAAGTAATATGTATACTCATATAATTATTTACTCTTCATTTTCACTTTACATTTTCATCACACTATTAGTCCGGTTAAAATCTCCCGGAATGAGATTCAATCAATCTTTTTATATATCTTTACTCTAGAGATAATTATGATATCACATAATCATATACAGTTAATATAACCATCCCAATGAGCTATAACTCAAGGATGCAGGTTCTCAATGCTATCTGTAAGGACATAAAGTTCCAACTAAGCCCATGTATTGTTTTGACTTAATTTCGTGAACAAAACTGTGTTTGTAATAGGGAGAATTTTATTTTGTCACGATCCCAATTGGTCTATGATGTATTGAGCAAATTGAAGACGTTACATCAAAGCTTCAAATAATTAAATCATGCCGAAGTTTAATTGGTGCAAGTTTAATCGTCTTCAAAGTTAATTTTATTCCGAGATCACTCAGGTATGAATGCATATAATTAATGGTGCTCGAAATTATTTTATTAAAGATAAGGATGTAATTTTTATAAAGAAAAATGTTTTTAAATGTTTTAAAAGTGTTTTAAATGTTTAAACTACGTTTTATGATGATAAGCTCGTAAAAGAGTTTGACATTTTTGGATCTCTCATAGAAAGAGACGTTTTAAACAAAAAGTCAAACTTTCGCGCTATCATTCAAATGACATCCAATCTCGTTCGAACGAGATGGGATGTCGCTCGAACGAGTTTCTCAAGTCGTTTGAATGACATGTTTTTTGAGGCGGCATTTAAATCCTCTTTAAACATTGTTTTCATCATAATTTCGTAAGTGTACTTTCTGGAAAACAGTTTTACGAACCAGAACCTTGTTTCCACATGTTTTCTAAGGTTTAAAAGTCTTAAACACATCCTTAGAGTTTGCAAAGATCCGAGTTATCATTCTTATATGTTTACGTGATCTTGCTGCACCGAAGTTGTTTGTTCTACACATTGAACGTCAAAGGGTTTTGCGATGAAGAAAAGGGAATGACTTCTTGTTCGACATCATAGACGAATCAAAACCATTCGATGGACACCAAGACATACATGGGTGCGTGTGTCGTGGATTGGTATCGTGGAAGATGGAATTTCTACGTGGGCACTATTGAAGAACGATTGAAGATCAGAAGGAGCATCAAAACTCGTGGGGATCGAGTCTTAGTGTAAGGCTAATCTGTCTTTGTAAAACCATTATTCATAGTGATTGTCTGTCTTTGGCCGTCCGAGGTTATTTTCCCGTTTTGGGTTTTTCCTCGTACATCCAGCTTTGTGAGTATTCTTTACTTTACTTTACTTGCTTTAATCACTAGATGCATGTTTAGGATTAATCAGGATAAAACTGGTTTAATGTAAGAATTGGGTTTTCACAACTTGGTTTGGGGCATAATTAAAAGTTGGATAATTTTTTGGAGAAAAATTGTTTTAAAAGAAAACACACATATATCGGGCCACTCACATCTTCAAATTGGTATCAGAGCTAGAAAACATTGTTTATTTGTTTTGTGATCCTGTGTGTTTTCAAAGATAAATTCAGGATATAATGAATTTTCTCGAACTCCTGTTTTTGATGGAACTAATAACACTTATTGAAAGATGAGAATGAGATGTGCTTTAAAATCTATTGGTGAGCGTGTTTGGCTTGCAGTTGAGAAAGGTTGGATGCCCCCTGTCACTATTATAGGTGAGGTCACTAGTTTAAAGCCCGTTGAGTCATGGACCGAAACTGAACAAAGACTTGCACAATATAATTCTAAGGGTCTGCACGTTATTTCTTCACGTGTCACACAGGAAGAATATAATAGAATTCTGACTTGTGAAACATCAAAAGAGGCTTGGGATATCTTGGCACTCACTCACGAGGGCACTAGCACGGTTAGGGCATCAAAACTTCAAAATATCACTACACAGTTTGAGACCATTAGGATGTTAGAGAATGAGACCTTTGATGAGTTTTATGTTAGGTTGTCCAATAGTGTCAACTCGTCGTTTAACCTAGGTGAGAAAATTCCCGACAACCGTGTCATTAAGAAAATCCTTAGGTCGTTGCCTAGTAGGTTTGATGCGAAAGTGACCATTTTAAACTCCTTGGGTAGGTTAGAGTCAACAAAACTAGAAGAGATTGTAGGTGACTTACAAACCTATGAAATTGACATGATTACCTCCAAGCAAGTGCCTAAGAAAGAAAAGGGTATTGCTTTGAAAACCCGGAAGGAGGAAATTAAAGTTTCGGATTCCGATTCCGATTTCGATTTTGAGGATGTTGCTTTATTGGCAAAGAAATTTAAAAAAATTATTAATCTTCAAAAATAAATCGAAGGATACCAAGAAATTTGAAAAATTCAAGAACAACAAAGTAGATCCCACCTCTAAGGATAAGTTGAGAAACCTAAGAGAGATGAGTCGGATAAGTGTCTTGTGTGTGAGGGGTACGGTCACAAAGTTAAGGAGTGTCCCACTAGACTTAAGAAAGAGGGCAAGCAACCCATTGTCTATAATGCCACCTTAAGTGATAGTGATCCAGAAGATGGAGATAATTCCCCCATTAATCGTAACTTTGTTGCATTTATGGCATGTCATGTGAGCGATGACGATTCTCATGTGCATGACACTTTCGAGGAGGTTTTGAGTGTATCCCATGTTAGTGAGGGTGAAGATTGTGACGAGGAGGAGGTTGATGTGAAAGAATTGCAAAATGCATTTAATGAGTTGTATGCCGAAACGGTGAAGGTGAAAAAGGATAACTCAGAATTGCAATCTAAGTTGAATGAGCGTGCCATAGAAAATAATGATAGTTTGATTGAGGATCTTAGGACACGAGAGAAGAAGTTTAGGGAGAAATTAGAGTTTGTGGAGAAAGAGAGAGATAATCTCCGTGGTTTGATGGAGTCCTTGAAAAATGAGATTTTAGTGTTTGAGGAGTCTAGACATTTGCTCGAGTCTAGGATTCACGAGTTGGAGGAGAGATTGATAGACTCGTCTAGAGTCAAGTTTGATTTGGAGGCTAGGTTGGAGAAGTTAAATAAGATCCTAGGCACCGTCCAAATTAAGGAAGATAGGGGAGGTATAGGTCTTGGTGAGAGAATTGTTTCCATTCCCCTCGCACGTGTGAGAAACACTAGGATGGTTAGAAAAGGTCCACATAAAGGTAATCATTCCCACCACCGCTACACTTGCTCATTTTGTGGTAGGAAAGTTCACCTTAGGTGCTATTTTTACGACCTTAGACAAGCTCCTCAGAAGTTTAAGAATAAAGTTGCACCGGTTACCCAAACCCCCATGCGTCCTTTTACACCTACTTGGGTTAAGAAATCGGATTTAGTGGCTTTAGGAATTAAACTTCATGATGCTCACTTGGGTCCACTTGATTCTTCCCATGATAAATCTAACAGATGATAGTGTTGCCTTGTTTATCATATGCTAGTTTGCTTCGAGATATATTCATTGCTAGTATTATGACATGTGTATCATTTTGTATTATAGTTTTCATTTGTTTGAGTCTTATTTGAAAAATACGAAAAGATTTTGTTTTTGAGAAAACTTTTGAAAATCCAAAAATATTTTACTTTTCTTTGAGTAAAAAAATGTTTGAAAAGCCAAAAAGATTTTCAGTTTTTGTTTTTGAGTTTACATGTTTGATGTGGCATATTGGTGCGCTTGGACCCCCCCCCCCCCCATCGTTTCATTATCCATGTGGCTAGGACATTTTGTAATTATTATCGATGCTTAGAATGATCTTTAAGTTTTTATGAGTTTTTGCATTTTGTGTTAGATGCCTACTGTTTTAGCACTGTTTTGATTCTGTCGGGCACTTCCTGGAATAGTTTTGTGCAAATTTTTTCACTGGGCAATACTATATTTTATTTCTGGGAATTTGGGAAATTTTGGCAGATCGCGCAAGGTCGTTCAAACGACAACTCATCTCGTGCGAACGACATCTGTACTTCGTTCGAGCGACTTCCTCATCTCGTTTGAGCGAAGTCACTGGCTCGTTCGAACAACAAGCTGAAAAATGTCTTCTGATTAGTTTGCAGTCCACTGGTTCAATTTGATATATTTTTGGTACTGCGGGAAGCATTTCTAGACTGTTTGGTTTATTTGCAGGTTCTTTTATGTTCCAAATTTTTATTTTGCATATGAGTCCATTTATCACACCTGATTAATTTGCAATATTCTTTGTGTGATTCCTTGGTTTACTAGCTACTGATTTATCATTGCTTGATCGTATTTAGCTGGTTGTTTCATAATTATCTAGCGGTTTCAATTCTCAAATTGGTATCAACTTGATTCAAATTGGTATCATATTCTCATTCTAGATATTTCATATTGGTTTATCTTTTCACCGGATTGTCTATTCGAGACAAAAAGGGGGAGAGATGTATGTGATGTAAGGGAATATTTGTTGAGCGGTACTAGCAGTACTATTGATATCTGGATTTACATATTGTTTGATTATATTTATTTCAAATTGGTATCAAATAATTGCTCACATGCTTCAAACGATTTGTTCTTATTAGAAATATAAATTGGTATCATTTGTTCCTCCATACTTCATTGGGTATCTGTTTGTCTGTTTCATGTGTGTAGGTATGCTTCAGCAATTAGAGATTTCAAGACTACATCACAATCAGATAGTTCATGCTTGCCGGTGCTACATATTCTAGTCCGTGTCCTGTAATTTTTGATTTTGGGTTTATGGGATGGGATTTAGGCATCATACGACTTGACGGCCCGATTAGGCATTTCACTGGTTTAGTTTTGTCCCGGAATAGTCAAAGGGGGATATTTGTAAGGACATAAATTTCCAATTGAGTCCATGTATTATTTTGACTTAATTCCGTGAACAAAACTGTGTTTATAATATGTCATAGGTAGAATTTTATTTTGTCACGATCCCACTTGGTCTATGATGCATTGAATAAATTGAAGACGTTGCAGCAAAGCTTCAAAGAATTAAATCATGCCGAAATTTAATTGGCACAAGTTTAATTGACTTCAAAGTTAATTTCATTCTGAGATCACTCAGGTATGAATGCGTATAAATAATGGTGCTCAGAATTATTTTATAAAAGATAAGGATGTAATTTTTATAAAGAAAAATGTTTTTAAATGTTTTATAAGTGTTTTAAATGTTTAAACTACGTTTTATGATGATAAGATCGTAAACCAGTTTGACATTTTTTGGATCTCTCATTGAAAGGGACGTTTTAAACAAAAAGTCAAAAAGTCAAACTTTCGCGTTATCGTTCAAACGACATCCAATCTCATTCGAACGAGATAGGATGTCGCTCAAACGAGTTCCTCAAGTCAATCTAATGACACATTTTTCGAGGCGGCATTTAAATCCTATTTAAACAGTGTTTTCATCATAATTTCGTAAGTGTGCTTTCTGGAAAACAGTATTACAAACCAGAACCTTGTTTGCACATGTTTTCTAAGGTTTAAAAAGGTTAAATACATCCTTAGAGTTTACAAAGATTCGAGTTATCATTCTTATATGTTTACGTGATCTTGGTGCACCAAAATTGTTTGTTCTACACATTGAACATCAAAGGGTTTTGCAGTGAAGAAAAGAGAAGGACTTCGTGTTCGACATCGTAGATAATTTAAAGCCATTCGGTGGACACCGAGACATACGTGGACGGGTGTGTTGTGGACAGGCATCGTGGAAGACGAAATTTCTACGTGGGCACTATTGAAGAACGGTTGAAGATCAGAAGGAGCGTCAAGACCCGTGGGGATCGAGTCTTAGTATAAGGCTAATATGTCTTTGTAAAATCATTGTTCATAGTGATTGTCTGGCTTGGGCCGTCCGAGGTTATTTTCCCGTTTTGGGTTTTTTCCTCATACATCCGGCGTTGTGAGTATTGTTAACTTTACTTTACTTGATTTAATCACTAGATGCATGTTTAGGATTAATCAAGATAAAACTAGTTTAAAGTAAGAATTGGGTTTTCACAACTTAGTTTGGGGCATAATTAAAAGTTGGCCAATTTTTCAGAGAAAAATTGGTTTGAAAGAAAACACACATATATCGGGCCACTCACATCTTCACTATCATCTACCAGGGAATCACTCACATATCATCCTAGGTACCAACGATTGGAATCTCACACCGCCTTGGCAAAAATAATATCATAACATATGGGAAACGGTCATAGTTCTTCCCCGAAAATGAGACGAAACATACCCACCACGTCTCACCCCTAATAAAAATCACACAATAATAAATGGATGCTATGACCTGGGGACTATATGCGCCCTGCTCCTCAAGCCAGGGGCCTCACCCACATCGCGCAACTTCCCATGATAGCATAGAGGGGGTATTCTTCACACACACACACACACACACACACACACACATATATATATATATATATATATATATATATATATATATATATATATATATATATATATATATATATATATATAGAGAGAGAGAGAGAGAGAGAGAGAGAGAGAGATCATTCACACAAGATATACATACATCATCACATCATATAAACGTATACCATCACACAAGGTATATATATCACACTACGTACATACTCTTATTACGCTCTTAGGTGTAAATGAAATAATCTAATTATTTAGTATATTTTACTCTCGATATACTATTGGTTAATAACTCACATAACTTCCCCACTTAGTATACACTATACTATTTCTCACTTGAAGTTCACACCTCACTTCTATTTATATGAATGGTATCTCTATTCTATTTACGTTGAGTATATTCTCTATATCCTGATGCACCTCGATCATAATTTATCATTTATGTAAAGCATCTCCCAATTCAATTTACGTTAAGGATACTCTCTATATCCGTGTGCACATCTATAAGCATTTATTATTCTCAATCCATAAGTATGGTTCAATCAATCATATGACCCTTCAAAGTTATCCCATTTGGGATTCAATTCTACATTCCATTATCGCTAAGAGCATCCTAACTCTCTCTTATAAACCCATAATTATTTCCACATAGAATTCTCAATGATAGTGGGCTTCCCACTTTGTCGATACGATATTCTCTAATCGGTATTCTGTCGAGTTATGTCAATACGACTCCAATAATTTCTCATAAGGGAAACTCATTAAAAGTCTCCAATACATCCTTTTCATAACTCCTATAGAGGTTCCCAATTGACAAACTCAAACAAAATGGGATGAAACTCACCCTTGAAAAACTTCCCCAAAATTTCCCTATTTTCGAATCGATTTGGGCCCAAGCGAATAGATTCGGCCCAGCGAATCGATTCGGTCTTCAAGGCGAATCGATTCCGGTCCATAGACCTGGGCTTCTATCTCAGTCCGAATCGATTTGGGTTAGGTCTGAATCAATTCGATCACTCAGACTTGTCAAACTGGAACATTCCGAATCGATTCGGGTTGGGGCAGAATCGATTCGGCCTGTTCAAGGGCTACGAAAATGGCTATTTTCATCAAAACTAAAAATCCCCAAAAATCATTTCTATCATATTCTCTTCATTTATCTTCAACCCAAACATATATATAACATTAAAACTCATCAATTAAAACACCTCAACTAATTTTAACCTAAAATCCATTATATACACAACAAATCTAAGATTTTACCCAAAATCTAGGTTTTAACAATTTATCACAAAAATTCATAAATTTATCCACAAATCATGAAATAAATGATACACAACAATTATTTAACAAGTTTAATCACTTGCCTCGAATTCGTAGAGTCTGAATCTCCCTCGAGGTCGTGGATTGGCCGAAAAACCCAACTTCTCTCTCTTTCTCTTCTTTCTCCTTCTCTTTCTATTTAAGGAGATTTAATCTCTCGTAGGCTTAATAAGCCTTAACTCCCAAAATACACATCTTTAAATGATAATACACACTTTAAATGACTCAGTAACTTTAATTCGAGCCAAACGAAGTTAAAATATCTCAGAATCCAAAAAAGCCCCAAGTACAGTCATTTCGACTTTCTCGACCCTTCCGAAAACAACCGCACCCTCAGAATTGTTATTCAAATCACTTTCTAATATCTTCATATTTTGACCTCAAATGCCAATGTAATTATTCTCCAATAAAATAATATGTATTTCTGCCAAAAATAAATATTATTGTCCCAAAAATCTCGGGGTATTACAGAGAAGAGATAGAAGGGGGAAATTAAACCTAGGCCAAAATTTTTGTGATCCCTAATAGCACTCATAAATTCAGTCTTAGTCCAAAGTTTATTAATCTTACGAACAAATATAAATATATGACTGCTAATAGCAGTCACAAATTAAGTTTTAGGGCAAAATTACTGATTGTTACGAGTAGTTAAAAATTTGAAACTTATAATACCAGTCACAAATTAAGTCTATGGGCAAATTTTTTGAGTACTCATAGTAGTTATAATATTTTGATTGCTCATAAGAATCATAATTTAAACCTACCAAAATTTTTCTGATTGCTTGTGATTGTTACAAACTTGTGACTGCTTATACTAGTAAAAAATTATTTATATGAAAATATTTGTGACTTTCATTAGCATTGACATACAAATTAATTCAAAATTTCCATTACCCAATGATTTTGTCACTCTTAATAGAAGATACATATAATTTTGTGATTACTCCTGGCAGTGATAAAGTTTGTCACCCGCATTAGCAGTTACAAAAACGCAGTCACAAAATTAGCATTTTGGTGTAGTGTATGGACCCTGACCCAATAAGACTACAACTAATCCCAAATAGACTAAAGTCTAGCCCAATCATTATATGAATCTTCGAGGATTAAAACCCAACATTTTTATGTCTAAACGGACATTCTACCCATCTCGAATGTCCTCTACAAATAGTTAAATTAATTATTTAGTTTTGTTAAATAATTATTAATGTCTTAGCATATGTTCTATATAATATTAATTCCAAATTCAGACATAAATTAGTGATATCACAATTCACTGTAGATACATTTAAATCATAAATTCAAAATAACACACATAAATTACTGACATCTCCAGTCACTAGATACAAATAAAACAATATAAAGTAAATATAAAAAAATTAAATCACTTAAAATTATGGGGTATTACATTCTCCTCCCCATAAAACAAGGAATTTTGTCCTTGATATTCAAATATTCTTATATTCTACTCACAAGTCTAAGAATATCTCGCCGCTCGATGCATTGTCTCTCCATGCAAGTAATTTGTAATGCATTAAACCAAACGCCCTAGAGCCCAAACGTCTCTCAACTCTCTACACTTACTAAGCATTGTGCATGAGATGTCTCCAGGTACCCTATTGCCTTGTTCGATTAGTTTTGGACCAAGAATACACTCAAAACAAATATTAAACACATAAATCTTAACTTGTGACAATTCCAACAAAAGTCTCATCCCTTCTGAGAGTGATACCCAACACCTTAAGTTAATCGATCTAATAATGCTAAAAATAATTTGATTTTCTCAAACATCCGGTATGACACACTCTTCCCAACGTTAAATCCAATAGAGTGGTTACCCACTCTTAAACCTCTTAACGTCTAACCATTCCAATAAGGGTTTACAATCACCGACCGCCATGAAAATGTTACAATTCGAACACCGTATTCGAACCTACCAAACTTTATGTAACTGCGATCATCACTATCCATAAAATTCTCATCATAATTAAAAAATTTACAATAAAATTGCTTATCATCAGACATGTCCTTACATACTATGATAAATCGATCAACGGCTAAGAATCAACCATAATCGTACTGAAATGTATGCGACTACTAGCATATAACTCATATAAGTACTCCAAACTAAAAAATTACCTTAAATAGGCATAGTCATGCCGCAAGTCAAATCATTATCCTCTTCATATTCACCATGAAAATTATAGTACAATATTTCCACCGCCTAACAATAACGAACAAAACACATAGGGCATTTAGGAAACCCTCAACCATTTGAACCTCAATCAAAACATGCTCATTCGTTGAGCTTCTTAGAAATTACTTGTTCCCAGACCTTATTTATAACAAATACATTCAGAAAATATCCGCCTATAATGCACAAGAAATTCCATCCTCATATAAAATCTCAAATTGAGTCATCTCAACTCGAGCAAATAGGAAAATCAATGTTATCCTCTCCAATTTCCACTCACTTAGGTGTATTACTATTTACTTTTAACTATCTTCTAACTCATATTCCGCAACCACACTGTGACCCTACTCCAAGATCCAAAAATTCTCACATTATCATCTTTCTAATCATAAATAGTTTAACAACATAAATGAATTTTGCTCAAATCTGAGCGCGATCCTAATTCAACATCCGAATTGGAATTAATCCACACATAAATTTATCATTAAAATCCTTATATTTTTATAAAATGCAACTAGCCATTTCCCTCTCACTTAGGTGAACAAAATATCATCAGGTCATTATATTAACCTAAATTTCAATCACAATCCATATTGCTATAAACAAAACCAAAAACTACAATAGATTCCTCAAAAACTCAAATTCCTTATTCTCTCCAAAAAGAAACAACATGAAACTTATTCAGTAACTTGTGCCAACAAAAGTCTCTGTCAATGCAAAAAATAATTGCAAGGTGGTTTAAAAAAAAGATTGCAACACCAATTTAAATGCGAAAGCTAGTTTTAAATTTATTTTATCTTTTTATCCTATTAATGCGTCTATAATGATAAAACAGATAAATCAAATAAGCAAATACGGCAAGGCCATGTTTTAGGGAAAAACCCCTTACGGGTAAAAACCTTTTATTCACTTAGAAATTTACACAAGAGTCGACTTAAAAACTACTTGATATCCGCCACAAGTATAATGCGCTATTCTTCAAAAATCTCTAAGGAACAACAACTATGATCCTTGAAATAATCACATGATCGCAATCCCCCGTCAGCCTCAGCATTCATCTTCAGCAGTGAATCCCCGTAGGTATCACAAGTCAGCAATGAAGATCCTTTCCATCAAGGTGTATGCAATAAATACAAAACTTTCTAGGTTTTAAACAATTAACAAGAACAATTTTGAAGGATGTCTTGTTGTGAATTAAACAAGCGTTTTTCAACACAAAAAGTGAAGAACTTTCGCAAAAGTAAATCACTTTTGAATTTGGGAAAAGTCTTAAACCTTCTTAACACAAAATAGGTATTTTTACAAAACTTAAGGTGGCGTGTCATTTGAACGAGATTCTAAGGTCATTTAAATGAGATTGAGATCTCATTTGAAGTGTCTTGGAATGACTTATCTAACAACCTCTTAAAAAAAGAACACGTACACTCTCGTTTGATCCATATGAGATCCTGGACATCAAACGAGGATCAAACGACATGTGGATATCATTTGAACGACTTGACTATGTGGATAGAACACAATATCAATGTGGTTTGAATGACATCTCAAGGTGGTTTGAATAAGCATAAATGAAAAAATAAAGTTTTAAAAACTTTGTCTATAGAAAACTCAGAAAAATATTTTTCTTTTTTCGAAAATCAAAACTTCCTGTTCATTTTTGATAAAAAAATAAATATCCTAAAATATAATTCCGTCAATTAATTCCATCTCTAAATCGTTTTCTACCTCATCGGGATGTGGGGAAGTCTTCAAACATGGAGATGCTTGAGTTCGGTTCGTATTCTCGGTGTGTGATGATTTGTAATAGGATAAGCCAAACTATCCTAAAGCTATGCTATAAACAATCTTATAAATTTTGTTCTTACAAATCTCCCCCGTTGGATATTCCAGTACAAAACAAACAAAATGACCAAACACCAATTAATATAAAAAATCTCTCATGACAAGCATAGTAATACCCTTCCCAACCCTAGAACGGAATGGCATAAGTCTCTTTGTCTTCAAACTTCTTCTTCCATTTTAAACTTTGTCTTCATTTGTGTGTCTTGAATTCATCTTTAAGTACCTACACACATGAGACAAAAAAACATATACCCTCGTGAGTCATCGATTTTGAAACAAAACAAAACTCATAAATAAATACACCCCCATAATTCAAACCTATCAAAAACTCCATTTTAATTTGCTCTCTCCCTTTGTTTTTATCTGAAATAGACAAATAAATAAAGAAGTAGAAATAAACAAACATTAAGTATGAATTATCATGTAAAAGACAAGATATCACCACATACAGATATAAATCAAGTATGTGCAATGATCATCTCAAAGGAAAACGCAACCAATTATTTTTGAAAATTTTCTATTTTTGAAGACAAAAACAAATATCACAAATACAACATGATACCTTATATAAAATAAGAAACATATATCAAAGAAAATACGGCTTATATATATATATATATATATATATATAGCGACCCCAAAACATGACACAAAACACATAAGCTTTACACACTAGCAAAGTATCGATGCATCCAAACACGTGGGATGGAGTGAATGGGCATGAACTAGTAATAAAAAAATCATAACCCAAACACTAAAATATGTTCAAGAAGTTCTAATTGACTGCAAAAGTTTATCACACTAAGTTTTAGCCTCAAGTGAGAAATAAAGTTGAACTTAATGAACGAAACAAGCGCAATGCACACAGGCCTAGAATATTAATGATTCTACAAATGATTAGCATCATGACAAAATTAGCATAACTTGGATTCATTGTCATTGTGCAAACCCGTTGATTTTTCCATCCCGACACCCTCAAAATATAAACATGATCATATTAAACTAAAATATTTGGCCCCTTTTTGGCATATTTTTCTTTTTATTGCCTTAATTTTTTCTTGGGCCCTTTTCAATTGGTGAGTTCATAGACGCTCGCAACCCTTTCCCGTGCACACTCATCATCTTTTTCAATATTAAAAAATTCCTCACGGGAAACGGTTCTTGCATTCATAAATCCTCTATAGTCAAATAAACATGTATATGACAAATTTGATAGGAGAACATCTTAATAAGCTCAAATATACATGATGAAGTCAAAATCCAATAAGTTCATGCATGTGTGTATGGAGGTATAAATAAACTTGAATCCATAAAGCAAGTCAAGTTCGAAACAACTCCATAAACATGGTTAAGATTAATCTAGGAATTTAAAGTCATAAAAAATATCCTAGCCACATGGAAATTGAGGAATGAATTGGATTCAAGCACACCAATATGCCATACCAAATGTGTGAAACTAAAATACATAAGAACCGATTTTTTTTTTTTTTTTTCAAAAAACAAAATCATCTTGTATTTTTCAAAAATATATAAAACCAAAAATCTTTTTGTATTTTTAAATGACTCAATAAAATAAAAATATAATACAAAATGTACTCATGTCATAATACTAGCAAATATAAATCTTGAAGCACAACTAGTGTCTGACAAACAAAATTATGCAAGCAATCAACCATAAGAAATTGCATGTGAAGCATCATGTGCGAGCATGTGAAAATCAACCAATCTAACATTTAACATCTACAAAATGGATTTCATAACCCAAACAAGAGAATACCTAGACAGTATTCTTAAACATCCTAGGACCTCTTCCAAGATCAAAATAAAAAAGCCTAAGGTGACCTTTCCTACCACAATGGGAACATGTGTAAATGTGGGGAATGTTACCTATGGTTTGAACTTTTCTAATATCCTTGGTTTTGGTTGACCCTCTAAAAGAAATAATGGTCTTGGCTTTTAACACTCGATGTATTAGAAACATGTGAGACATTACCATTACTACTCAAACTACTTGAGTCTTTTAAATCATTTTTCAACTTCAAAATTTTAAACTCAAGCAAAAAGTTTGACTCTTCCAATTTTAGGGACTCCTTCTTCTTATTTTTAACCATTCCTATAAGGTTATCTTGATCTCCCTCAATGAACGTAAACCTATCCCTACGAGTCTTCTCACGTGGCCTAAAATGGACAATCAAATTATTTTTAACCTTTTTGGTAGAAACACAAACCCTAGAATTTTTTTAAGCCCTCTAATTCTTTCTCTAAAATAAGTAATATATTATCACTCTTTTCCTTGGATCCTTTCAAAGATTTAAAGTCGTCATATGAAGCACCAAACTTCTCACGAATGATATCTCTTTGAATTTAAAATGTTTGCATAAATTCAATCATATTTTTAAAACAAGAATTTCAATTCTTTTTCCAAACTTCAAATTTAAAAGATTTAATCTATCAAAACTAGGATAATCCATCGAGAGAAAAATAAATTGAGAGAGTGAAAAAAATAACCACCCAAAAGATGCAAACAAAGGCCTACACAATAACTAAGGGCAACCTTCTTTGATACCAATTTGACAATTTGAGAAGTCAAAAGGTATTATATGAAATGACTTTTTGGAAAAATCAGGATCACTCGATAACTTGGAGAAACCTACTACGATACCGATTTGTGACCGTAGGGAAGCTCTGATACCAATTTGAAGAGGAAAAATGTTACACCCCGCCTAATTAAATACCGGGTGATCAGTCCTTTTTTAAATTATAACCAAGGTGAACGGTTGGTTCATTCTTATCATCAGTGTCGCAAAATAACTTTTCACATTAAACACCCAAAATAATTAAGCTAAGTGTCAAAATCATTTAAAACATTATTTCCATATTTAATTTAAGCCCAATAATAAAAACCATTCATAATTCATAGTTTAAGAGTCACACAACAACTAGACTGGAAAAGATCATCCAAGCAATTTAAGCATTCAAATAACAAATTCCAACTATAAAACTTCAAAGGAAAAACATCCTGACAGTATCAAATCCCAAAGTAAAAATACAAAAGGTAAATGAATCACAATCTCTGACAAAACCAACTGAATAAGGAAAAAGGGCGACACATGCCCAACTGGATACAACAGAACTAGGAGTGGAATCAATAATGATGTCATCTAAGCAAAAGGCCTGTAAATCCCACCAAAGCTACATTACGTTCCTTCCAAAGAATCCCAAGCATGACGCCCCTGTGGTTGGGCACCTGTAATATATACATATATATATACAGGAGAGAAGATATAACAGGAAACGGGTCAGAGCCCGATTGTAAAATAGTTTAAAAATTCAGTTTAGCAAGTATTTAAAATGCTTACCGGCTAATGCAATAATCATATTAGTATGCGACACTCTCTTGAGAAATTCTCACCTCAATTCTAATGTGCACACCTACTGCACTATTAATCCCCACAAGTTAAGCTTATCTTAAATTCCTCATAAGGTTTCATGCCGACAATTACTAGTGCGAAAATAATTAATTTCTGAGAGTTGAGTTTTCATAAGAATTTCATTTCATATTATAAACTTTTTCAGTATTCCCTCAAACCTTTCAAACATTTATATCAAAGTCAAAATATTTATTAATTACTTAACTACTTTTAGTCACAGAACAAAGTTGTCAATTTCAAGTTTATATATATATTAATCACTCATTTAATATATATTTACTATCGGCACCCCACATAAAATTTATGGTGCTGACATACTCTGCTATCAAGTCCTCGTATAACTCGTACTAAAGGAAATACTAGTCCGAAATCACTCTCGAACTGTATTAACACAAAACACATACAACTTGAGGCAAAGCATAGTTCTAAGTCACTAAGAGGTCAGCACATACCCTCACGTCTCTTAGTACCGTCTGACTATCGATCAGATAGCCTGTACCAAGGATTCCTATATTCTAGTGTACAAGTCAATATCCCCCATAAAGGTCCCATCGAGGTAAGACTGTCCCGACACAGTAACCTCAGTGATATGAAGTAGCGCGGGCATGATTTTTACACGTGTATAATATATGCACAAACACAGTCATATATATGTATACTACCATTCCCATTTCTAAATTAGGTACACCCACGACCAATACTTATGATATTCATTCTTCGTACACATTACTATATTATCCCGTATAACGGCTCGTCTCTTTTATTCTTATTTATGGGATTATTCCAAACTTACTTCGTATCACTCGTAGTATCCTATCTCCCTAAGTATAATTTTAGTAGGTACTCTCTTATTTTACGACGTAACTTTCTTACGAGCCTCACTCCTTTAGACACACGTTACCATTATTCCTTAAGTGTAAATCACTCCCCGTTAACACTAATTTCATCTTTACACTAAATGCTCCATTTTTACAAAGTCCTACTAGTCCTCTTTATGTCCCAAAATGTTCAAATAATAATGCTCAAAGGTTACCACTCATTTTAATCGAAATAAACTATTCAAAAGAGGAATATGAATTTTCCAGGAGGGGTTGATCGATCGATCATCGATCGATCGATGCTCTTTGGCCAATCGATCGATCAAGCAGTTATGGCGAAACTGCAGAAATACCAGTTATGGAAATCCTATTCCATACTCATCCAAATCATTATTTTTGACTCTGAAACTCCCAACAAATTATACTACAAGTGTTATATACCCAAATAAATAATATTCTACTTAAGGCATGTGAGTTTTCATCAAGTACAACGAATTAAAAGGGATAAAATCCATATAAATATCAACAACCCTAATATTTTCTTTAACTTAGTTCTTACCATTCTCTTCCCAGATTTTCTACTCCTAACTCAAAGCAATTTCGTGATTCAACCTCTACATATGAAATAGATTTTCAGAATATGATTTTTACTACTACAACATGTAAATTCTAGTCTCCAATATATGCTTTCTTTCATGAAAACTAGTTCTAATCAACCCTATATTAATATAATTAAAGCATTAACTAAATTAAAGCAAGATAGATACTTGCTTGGAAATATTTGTTTCTGATTTGTTGAAGAAATTGGTGTGGTTGTGATCCTCGTCGCGCGATCTACAATTTTGCGGTGACGGGGGTGCAAACGGTGAAGTTCTTGGCCTAGAACTCCTTCGAAAACTTCTCGTCTTCCTCTCCAATGGTCGTCATTGGTTTTTGGTTATGCTAACCCTAGAAGACAACCCTAACCATCTGATATAACCATAGAAAATTCGTGGGTCTCCATGCCCAAAAATACAAAATGTCAAAAAAACCCTCTCGGGATGCTAATTAGGCCTAAAAACACCCCGAGACCCTAACTACACCCTCGGGTACATTATTTTGACTATCTCGACCCTTCCGGACACATTGGCGTGCTCAAAATGACCATACTGGTGACTTATAATTTATCCACTTTTAATAATGCGAATTTAATCCCGACATGACACAGACGCGTCCCGATAAAATTTCCAAAATTATCAAATTAGCTTTTGTGATAATTTTAATAAGTTTAATTACACATCTTACTTTACCCATCAAGTAATTTACAACAAGATTCTAATAATTACTAACTCTCATTATGCTAGTAAATATTTAAATAATTTCCGGATTAATATTAAATTAATATCTTGAATTAAATTTAATAAATCCTCAAATTTAAAAGTCATAAAAATACGGGGTGTTACATGTGACCACCCGCTATCCGAAATAAAGGGTGGCCAGCCCGATACCCCGATGAAACAGGAATCATGGATAGATATCATTCTCAACATCACAATAATCATACAGAGTATCAGGAATAACCACACAATATTCCAGAAAACGGGTTATCAAAAATTTTAGTTTGTAATTTAAAGAAAACACTTTCAACAACCCATAATAGAAAAGAGGTTAGAAACTCCCACAAACATATATATGAAATCCAATAGATAATAAAGGACCGAATAAAGCGTCGGTCGATACAAACCATACAACATACAATAAGTTTCATGTTACATAATACTTCATTATACAATTACAACCATTTGGGCCACACGCCCGATTAAAGACTGATCTTAACTAGAAAACAATAATAGAGGCGTCTACACAAGATATCCCATGATACTCGCAAAATGTCACGGCTCCTCAAAAGAATCAGAGAAAAGAAAGTCATTACGGGCGACCTTGCGGCGGAACACCTGGACGAATATAGAAGATACATACACAACACAAAAACGAAGAACCGGTCAGAGGCCGGTTTTATATGATCACTAGATAAATGACAGGTATGACAATAATGTACAATTAAGCATGGATGATATGGATGATATTCTAGCATGGTAACATCATATAAAGAACTAAGATAGTTAACTGATTATTAAAATGAAAATTCAATTGTACAAAGAAATAAAAGTACTTATAAGCCTTTTTCATATTTCATCATTTTCAATTCCATCTTTTTTCCATTCCTTATCAGGAATGCATTTATTACCATGTGCTCTTTATGGCACTTATCTCAATAGTATGCTCTTTGTGGCAGATACTTTGCTCTTTATGGCATTAATGTTCCATCGAGTCCAACTCGATAATATAATAGTTATAAATATATATATAACGATTTTAAGACCGCCCGTCCGGGTTTCCCCACTGTGCGCGTCCCTAAATAACCATCATCTTCCAGGGCCTAACATAAGACAACCTGGGATCCTATCGCAAACGTTGGGAAGAGGCCATATGCCTGCGGGGTAGTCAAGACCACACCCAGAATCTCCTACCAATCGCAGAAAAATATAAAACAAGCGCTCATATGGCCAAGGACTATATCCACCCTGCATTTACTAGCCAGGGGGCTTCACCTCACGCACGGAATTCCCTTAAGATGGTATTTAGAGAGGTGTGTAACATCCATTTTATTAATTTCCAATTCATGATTCAGTAAATTATGTTTTACTTTATCCATTTTACATTTTTATCAAATGCATTATGGTTTACTTCACATCATCATAATAACTTTGAAGAATATTTAAACTCCCAAGTTATCTCTCCCAAATGTCCTTGCTTGGACTTTATAATCATCCTCAAATCAGATCTAGTTCGCATATACTCCTAAAGTCTCCAAATTCGACCTTAAGATTTCCTAGACTCTTATAGAACTGCCTGACAGAAGAATTTCCTAAAACATTACTTTAAATCTCCCCCACCCCTCTGACAGGAACCCTAGCTGAATCCCCTTCGAGTCTAGGGACTCGACTGAACTCAACTAATACTCTAAGGCCCTATTTTTACTTCATTTAAGAAGGTCCCTATGTTCCTATGAAAAGAAGAAGTGAAAAACTGAAAATAAAAATGTGTGGGAAGAAAACAGGGGACCGGTCGACCGGTCCCATGATCGCGGTCGGCCGCGTCTCAAGATTTGGCCTAAGAAGAAAAGCAAAAAGTTCATTTCGGCAGGACCGGTCGACCGGTAAGGGGGCCGCGGTCGACCACGCCATAATTTTAGGCCTTTATAGAAATGCAGTAAACTCTCTCCCGTAGACCCGATCGACCGGTCTGCGAACCGCGGTCGACCGGTCTGAGCAGACCTAGACCATGACTTCCAATTTCCAAGATAATCCCAAATCTAACTCATTTATTCTCACCAACACAACATAAATGCTACTACCACTACCATCAACATCAACAATCATTCACTATCCCTCAATGATTTAAACCGAACCAACATCCAAACCCTAAACTAATAAACCATAAACAAATACATCATTCTCACACAAATCATTTATCTTAAACCATAAATAGCAAGTAGTAAACTTGCCTCAATGAAGAGAATGCAGATTTTCTTGGTGTGGGAGAAAAAATCCTTCTTAAATCTTCAATTCCCTTTCTTCTCTCTACTCTTTCTCTTTCTCTCTTTAGTTCTCTAGGTTTAGGAAATAAAATTAGGTGAATAGTGATTCCCACAAGACATAAGTCGTGCCTTTAGCCAAAATTCCAACTCAATTGATAAGTTATTGCGATAAAATAATACGCAATTGCATATTTAAGGGATAATCAGTCAAAAATGCCCAAAATCTCAAAACACATAATGGCACAATATCTGACTATCTCGCACGTTCCGGAATCAATTTAAGTCTCGGTCTCATTATTAATCCAAATTATCATTTGGACATTTTATAATTCAATTTAAGTCTCGGTCTCATTATTAATCCAAATATCATTTTAAATTCATATGATATTAATAAGTATAACATGGCAATATTCACCCACAGTTATGGTATATATGCAAACTCATAGTGAATATTAACTTTTCTTCATTAAATTAGCACTCAAATCATAACCCAACACTTATATCTAGTTAGCATACCTAGTAATTAATATAAAATACGTTCTCATAAGCAAGGGTTATTACATTACATACTTCCCCCCTAATAACGAAATTTCATCCCGAAAATCAGAGAATAAGGCGTACCTGGTAGAAATAAACCTGAGTATCTTATCAGTACGCAAACTATCTATAAAGTAAGGCGTTCTATCACTATAGCCCCCGTATCATGGTGAGCCTGAATAACACTCTCCTCAATGATACCTCTCATTGCGCTCCTTATCCGACAACATTCGCATAAGGCGAGCTTATACATCATTGACTCCCATTATTTCAATATCACTAGGAGGCCGCACCTCACTACATGACAATTACTCGTATTTATCTAACAACAAAACTCCCATTCTGACTGAAACCATAGTAATATCTGAACACTCTTGTCGCTTAAAACAGTTGTGGTATTTCCACTATAGTCATTAGACTCTAACTCGACAAATCCAAAATTTTAATTATCCACTCACCTCTAAATGTACATAGGGAGAATAGTTAAGGTTTTTCCACACCAAAACCTCAATAAGTACCTTGTTCACGACAAACAGGTACGAGTGCTTCCACGGAACTCTACTATATTATATTTCACTTGCTATCTATATTCGTGGTGGAAAAGAAATGATCACTAAGATTCCAAAATTTCCTTCACGCGGCTCCACTAATTGTTAATCACTGTGCGCCTACTCCCAGGCGAGGGGTGATACACCCTCCTCAAAACGAAATGTTATCACCGCTGCTTCCTGAAATCCCATATTGAAGGTAGGATTTAAAAAAAATTTGCTCCCGATTAAGAAAATAATTCCGTGTAGGACCACGTATCGTCGTGATCCTTCCTTTCAAAGGAAGACTATGGCACACTAGTTAATATTGTTAATAACCCCAAAGAAATATCAGTCAATTACTTCTTGGGCGACTTTTCCCACATGTCCGGATGAATCCTTGATCTTTTCTTGAAGATGGAAGCCCCTCCAAGAAAACTTTACTTACTTTATCGTCCTCTTCCATTATAGGAATTTTCGATAGACACAAAATTCTTTGGTTGATCCTCTTATTCCAACCGATCTCTATCTATGAGTTGTGTATGTAGAAACTACTCACCATGTCCTGCTAAACATCGACTTTTCCTAGAAATAACTCATCATATTATTGACACTTAATCCTCCCCTTCTTTCCTTGGCATACACCGAAAGTTTCGACCCGTGCACCTTTCTCTACGATGTGCACTTCTGGACCTTGTACACCCTACTAACATCATCACTCTTTATATGTGCAATTCATACTCACATTTAACTACTTATAACTCTATTCTGAGTGTTCTTCATAATAATTAAATTTCTTCTCAAGGAATACCCCTTTTAAATGGCTTTCTATAGCCTTCTAACCAAATTCGGGTGTGCCATTCTAATCGCACACGTATGTATGGATTATCGTCCTTGATGTGACGCTTAATCCACTCTACTACTTCCACCTCATTATAGTATACCCATAAAAATATATTCCACACGACCATTCCCACATCCCTTCAACTCGGACGATTTCAACGTCAACTAACCAAGATGCTCACATTTTTTAACACCTCGACTGCCCGAGAAGAGCGAGCGGAGCGCTATTCATTGTTAAAACTAATTAAATTCTCAATGCAACAAAGTATAGAGTATCTAAATCCCACAATAACAAAAGAAAAACTACTAATATCCAATCTCTTCAGATAAGTACAACAATTCTCTCGAATAAATACAATTACTGAAACAAATCACTAATGCTCTATACATCAAAATAAATACAAGCCCTCTTTCTTGTATTAAAAGTCTTTCCCAGATAATCCACACTAAAAACCATCCCAACTCTTTATTTTCTTTGTGTTCAGAATGTGGTTACAACACTTGGGTACCCTCAATCCCCCTAGAAATCGAAATTTTTAAGTCCTCATTAGCATCGTTCCACCCCTCAACTCATGGTGATAGAACAAAATTTTTGATGTTTTCTTACCACCCAACTGGCTCCACTGGCCTTAAATCTTAATTCAACTTCCAACTTATAGATATAATTACCTGCTCCTACGACGACAGAGGTACTAAACTTATATACTAATGACCAAACATCTTCCTACTTCCAACCTTATGCTAAGTTTCATGCGTGGGATATCTCGCAAAGCGTAATCCAAATAAGGAACCCTCCTGATACACTACTACCTAGCATTATTGGTTATCAAAATCTGTTAGGCCCTCCGTCCATAATATGTACCCCTTTATTTCTTCTCTTGATAAAAAGTTACATCACCTCCCGTAATTACACCTACACAAAGAACATTTCGCAAATCCTCTATCGTCCAGTATTGGTGGTAATTCCCTATCCGTAAACCTCCTACACATACAATCAGGACTCTCAAAATCCTGATCCCAAACATATGAGTCTAATTATTAACTATCACATCTCTAAAGTGTAGATACATCGATGCTCTCTACCTATCATTCAGTCTTGAGCTCTAAACGTGATACTGAGTCAAACCTTCTTGCTCGACGATAAACCCAGTTCACATAGAACCATGAAAACAAGGTTCCTAAACATTCCACGATTTAAACTCTTCGGGACACTATAACCCTTGGAGTCTCTAAATATATAATATAAATGGGGTCTTGAGTCTCTCACAGGTGAGGCCTTGCCAGAATAAATCAGATTGCACTAAGGCAGCCACTCCGATAGCCTGAAAATAACTGCCTACTATTGTATTAGCCATATCTATAAAATTTTAACCAAGGAAATACTATATTAGTATGTCACACTACTAAAACGAGTACTCTCAGTAAAGTATATAACACTATCAATACACACATTCATCCTCCATGGAAAGCACTGAAGATAATTCCACTACACTAGGGAAAAGAAAAAAATGTACCAGCATAATATTAACGTTTATCGCTATACGCACTAACTTGTCTCACATGTTAATCTAGCAATGAACAAAATATGGTGACTTTATCGTGTCACATGAAACATGCATCATCCTTCGAGGATAAAAGTCATACTTCTACCTTTCCAATCGCATTGGCAAATCGTTACTCTGGGTGAGGCATTACCACCAAACACCTTTCCTACCCCGAAATGGCGGGGACAATACTTATACCGAAACTCTAGCATGCCAATAACGACCTTATTCTCATGCATATCTAACATCATTACTGACCGCAGGTAAAAATGAACTTACCAATCTCTATATCTACACTCCTTCAAATAAAGAAAATCAAAAAATCTTTCCCGAAATGGTGAGTCTACGCATGACATCGTACTTGTCGTCGTGACTATTAACCCTAAGGCTAGTGCAAAATGAATAGCTATAAAATATTTCGGTGCCCCAGTACCAATTAAAACTCGACCCATAGCACCAGGTATAGGGAACATACCTTTTATCTTGGTTGGGGCCTGAGGTGCTGCTACCTGGTGGACGTTATAGACACGTCCATACTATAATTGCCTCTGCTGATCTGAGGCCGCTGGGATGGCTGGTAGAGCTGGCTTCTGTGGTTTATTATGGGCGCCCTGCTGCTGTGGGGCCCTATTCCTCTCTGGGCAATCCTGACATCTATGGCCATTCCTGCCACATTGGAAACACCTCCCTCGAATCTGTCCCTTTTCACTTCGTTGTTGACTAGTTTCGCTTTTTCCTTGGTCTAGCTGTGAAACTTGAGGAAAAATGATGTCAGGTTGAGGAAAATCCCTCCACTTGTGACCCGGTTCTACACATTTATAGCAGAGTCCTAAAATTTCTCGTTGGTGTGGTTGTAGTTTATCTCCAGTATGATTCGGATAAGATTGATGTTTATGACCGTCCATTCCACATTTAAAACACCTCTTTGTGACTTCATTCTGACCCCGACTTTATTGACTGTGACCTTTTGACTCTCCACGGGAATTTCGTTACCCTTGGGGCCGTTTTGGTCTTCGGGAGCTTGTTGTCAAAATTTTGGTGCCTTCGCACAATTTTCAACTCTAATCATATCAAATTGACTAATCTCTCAAGGTCCTTTGCCTTCTCTAAGATGCATACTGCGATCGTGGTACTGTAAGATTGCAGTGGCAACTGCCTATGCCACAATGCCTGCAAATTCGACGATTGGTGCCTTCTTTGGAGATGCCTGCGGTGTGAGCTGTTCTTGCTCACTAACTTCCCTAACGGCATTAGCTTGTTCATTTTGACTGTCCATCTGAAAGTTTTAAATAATCTAGATAAGTTTAACATTTACATCGACAAATCGCAGAAGCACGAATTTCAAATGCATAAAGACGAATACAACATTCTTAATATTAAGTCTCTAAATAAAAGACGCTAAGCTGGAAACGAGATAATCTGTATAGATCCTAAAGGACACTAGAACCTGATGCTCTGATACCACCTGTGACACCCCACCTAATTAAATACCGGTTGATCAGTCCTTTATTAAATTATAACCAAGGTGAACGGTTGGTTCATTCTTAGCATAACTGTCACAAAATAACTTTTCACATTAAACACCCTAAATAATTAAGCTAAGTGTCAAAACCATTTAAAACATTATTTCCATATTTAATTTAAGACCAATAATAAAAACCTTTCATAATTCATAGTTTAAGAGTCACACAACAACTAAACTGGAAAATATCATCCAAGCAATTTAAGCATTCAAATAACAAATTCCAACTTTAAAACTTCAAAGGTAAAACATCCTGACAGTAACAAATCCCAAAGTAAAAATACTAAAAGTAAAGGAACCACAATCTCTGACAAAACCAACTGAATAAGGAAAAAGAACGACACACGCCCAACTGGACAAAACATAACTAGGAGTGGAATAAATAATGAGGTCGTCTAAGCAAAAGGCCTGCAACTCCGACCTAAGCTGCATGTTCCTTTCTAAGAATCCAAAACATGATGCCCCTGTGGCTGGGCACCTGTAATATATACATACATATATATATATATATATATATATATATATACATATATATATATATATATATATATATATATATATATATACAAGAGAGAAGAGATAACAGGAAACGGGTCAGAGCCCGATTGTAAAACAGTTTAAAAATTCAGTTTAACAAGTATTTAAAATGCTTATCGGCTAATGCAATAATCATATTAGTATGCGGAACTCTCTTGAGAAATTCTCACCTCTCTTCAAATGTGCACACCTACCGCACTATTAATCCCCACAAGTTAAGCTTATATTAAATTCCTCATAAGGTTTCATGCCGACAATTACTAGGGCTAAAATAATTAATTTTTGAGAGTAGAGCTTTCATAAGAATTTCATTTCATATTATAAAGTCTTTCAGTATTTCCTCAAACTTTTCAAACATTTATATCAAAGTCGAAATATTTATTAATTACTTAACTACTTTTATTCACAGAAGAAAGTTCTCATTTTCAAGTATATATATATATATATATTAATCACTCATATAATACATATATACTATCGGCACCCCACATAAAATTTATGGTGCTGGCATACTCTGCTATCAAGTCCCCATATCACTCGTACTAGTTCGAAATCACTCTCGAACTATATTAACACAAAACACATACAACTTGAACCGAAGCATAGTTCCAAGTCACTAAGAGGTCAGCACATACCCTCACGTCTCTTAGGACTGTCTGACTATCGATCAGATAACCTGTACCAAGGATTCCTATGTTCTAGGGTACAAGTCAATATCCCCCATAAAGGTCCCATCGAGATAAGACCATCCCAACGCGGTAACCTCAGTGATAGCAAGTAGCGTGGGCATGATTTTTACACGTATATTATATATGCACAAACACAATCATATATATGTATACTACCATTGCCATTTCTAAATTAGGTACACCCAGGACCCATACTTATGATATTCATTCTTAGTACACATTACTAGATAATCCCGTATAATGGATCGTCTCTTTTATTCTTATTTATGGGATTATTCCAAACTTACTTCGTATCACTCGTAGTATCCTATCTCCCTAAGTATAATTTCCATAGGTACTCGCTTATTTTACGACGTAACTTCCTTACGAGTCTCACTCCTTTAGACACACGTTCCCATTATTCCTTAGGTGTAAATCACTCCCCGTTAACACTAATTTCGTCTTTACATTAAATGCTCCATTTTTACAAAGTCCTATTGGTCCTCTTTATGTCCCAAAATGTTCAAATAATAATTCTCAAAGGTTACCACTCATTTTAATCGAAATAAACTATTTAAAAGAGGAATATAAATTTTCCAGGAGGGGTCGATCGATCGATGGAAGTGGGTCGATCGATCGATAATCGATTGATCGATGCTCTTTGGTCGATCGATCGATTAAGCAGTTTTGGCGAAACTGCAGAAATACCAGTTATGGAAATCCTATTCCAAACTCATCCAAATCATTATTTTTTACTCCGAAACTCCCAACAAATGATACTACAAGTGTTATATACCCAAATTAATAATATTCTACGTAAGACATGTGAGTTTTCATCAAGTATAACAAACTAAAAGGGCCAAAATCCATATAAATATCAAGAACCCTAATATTTTCTTTAACTTAGTTCTTCCCATTCCCTTCCCAGATTCTCTACTCCTAACTCAATCCAATTTTGTGATTCAACCTCTACATATGAAATAGATTTCCAGAATATGATTTTCACCTCTATAACATGTAAATTCTAGTCTCCAATATTAATTTCTTTCACGCAAACTAGTTCTAATCAACCATAGATTAATATAATTGAAGAATTAACTAAATTAAATCAAGATATATACTTGCCTGGAAATAATTTTTTCTAATTTATGGAAGAAATTGGTGTGGTTGTGATCCTCGTCGCGCGATCTACAATTTGGTGGTGACGGCGGTGCAAACGGTGGAGTTTTTGGCCTAGAACTACTTGGAAAGCTTCTCCTCTTCCTCTACAATGGCCGTCCTTGGTTTTTGGTTATGATAACCCTAGCAGACAACCCTAACCATCTGATATAACCTTAGAAAATTCGTGGGTTTCCATGCCCAAAAATACAAAATGTCTAAAATGCCCTCTCGAGATGCTAATTAGGCCTAAAAATGCCCCGAGACCCAAACTACACCCCGAGGTACATTATTTTGACTAACTCGACCCTTCCGGACCCATTGGCGCTCTCAAAATGATCATACGGGTGACTTATAATTTATTCACTTTTAATAATGCGAATTTAGTCCCTACACGACACATGCGCGTCCTAATAAAATTTCCAAAATTATCAAATTAGCTTTTCGTGATATTTTTAATAAGTTTAATTACACATCTTACTTTACCCATCAAGTAATTTACAACAAGATTCTAATAATTACTAACTCTCATTATGCTAGTAAATATTTAAATAATTTCCGAATTAATATTAAATTAATATCTCGAATTAAATTAATAAATCCTCAAATTTAAAAGTCATAAAAATACGGGGTATTACAAGAAAATACCGAGCTAAAAGCTCTAATACCAATTTGAAAATGAAAATAATTGTAAGATGGTTTCAAACAAAGATTGCAACACCAATTTAATTGTGGAAGCCAATTTTAAACTGATTTTGTTTTTTTATCCTAATCATGTTTCTATAATGATAAAATAGATAAATCAAAAAAGCAAATATGATAAGGCTAAGTTTCAGGAAAAAAAACCTTCTGAGTAAAAACCTTTTATTCACTTAGAAATTTACAAAAGAGTCGACTTACAAACTACTTGATATCCGCCACAAGTATAGTGAACTATTCTTCAAAAATCTCTAAGGAATAACAACTATGATCCTGGTAGGAATCACATGACTACAGTCCTCCATCAGCCTCAGCCTTCATCTTCAGTAGTGAATCCCCGCAGGTATCAGAAGTAAGTAATGGAGATCCTCTCCACCAAGGTGTATGCAATAGATACCAAACATTCTAGGCTTTAAATAATTCACAAGAACAATATTGTAGGATGTTTTGTTATGAATTAGAAAAGTGTTTTTCAACAAAAAAGAGAAGAACTTTTGCAAAAGGTAAGCCATTTCGAATCTAGCAAAAGTCTTAAACATTTTGAATACACAACGGGTATTTATACAAAACTTAACGCGGTGCGTAGTTTGAACGAGATACAAAGGTTATTTGAACGAGATTGATATCTCTCTTTAAGTGTGTTTGAATGGCCTATCTAGCGACCTCTAAAAAAACAAACAAATACGCTCTCGTTTGATCAATATGAGATCCTGGACATTAAATGAGGATGAAACGACATGAGAATATCATTTGAACAAAATGAGGATGTTGTTTAAACGACATGAGGATGTGGTTTGATAATGATAGACATCCCAAAATAAAATGCCGTAAATTAATTCAAACTCAAAGTCATTTTATCCCTCATCTGGGTGTCAGGAATTCTTCAAACTTAGAGATACTCTAGTTCAATTCTTTTTCTCGGTGCTTGACGATTTGTAATAGAATACGCCAAACTAGCCTAAAGCTATGCTATGAATAATCCTAGAAAAAATGTTCTTACAGTCTCTATGTTGCAGACTTTTTTTTCCATACTTGATAATTCCCCATAATCATTCTCACAATGGTGGTAAATCCCTCTATTTAACCATTAGTTCTATTACGGACTCCTAATCGTAATGATCTACATTCTCATACTTACGAAGCTCGAAAACTTCTCAAGTCTTTATAATGGTCAATGACTATGAATGATGTCGGCATACAAGTCATCTTAACACCAGATTACAAAACCTATGAGTGGATATAAGATATCAAAGAACGTTTCGCAAAAAATGAAATGGACATAACACTAATCCTAAGCACAGTAGAACATGGATGATCTTATACCAACTGTGACAACATATAAATTATAATACTAGATTGATCAGGTCTAATATAAAAAATAATGGTAATAAAAAAACATTTGGTAACATTCTTAGCATAATGAAATAAATAAAACACAACAAGTATAATAAACAGATAATGAACTATTCAGTCAAAGAAAAAGAACTTTTATACCATATAACTCACTATACAAAAATGAAACCTATTGTATCTCCAATATAAATTTATCTCTGAATACAAGTACCATATGTACATATGTTGACTAGATAAATAAATAAAAGAATAAGGACGTAGGCTCGATACCTATATCCTACGAGACTAATAACAAAGAAGAGATAAAATTCGAGTCAATAATGAGGTCTCACTAATGGCCTATAACCTGAAAAATGTTAAGGGGAGACGTTAACAACAATTTTAAATAGTATAGAAAGGGCCATGATTTGAAATTTCTAGATAATAACTAGAATCATAATTAGAATATATTGTATGCCTTGTCCTTAGTTAGAGAATACCTGAGCTAGTGTGGGATATCGATGGGTATTAACAAGTCATAGGGAATTTTCTTCATCTTATAAGGGTTGTTCCTCGCTCTTATGTGGGTAATCCCTTAGGAAATGTAGTTGTTATCCCATAGTGAATACTCTACATTCCCAACTAATCAATAAGCTACTAACTACACTTGATTTGCGAAATGTTGAACTCTCTAAGATAAAGAATGATTTCAAACTACCCTTGAATCATTTTGATCAAGTAAAATTATTATGGAACTACGTTATTTATCACCACATAATGCTTTATCCAAAGGATCGATTATTACATCACCTATTTTCCATGTACTAGGTGACCACTCTGATACGTCGAAGATAAGTGTAACACCCCGCCTAAAATAATAACGGGTGGCCAACCCTATATTATATTAAATCAGGAGTTTCAGATGGTCCAGTCTCAACATCAATTGTCGGTACTGTATAATATAGGACTAACTAGCCGATATCATATAGGCGAGATGTTAAAAATAAATAAAATGTGCAACAGAAAACCAACAAACACTACTAATAAAAGAAAGAAAGATGCATGAAAGAACTAAGATAAATGAAATGCTAGAATAAAAATAAGAAAAAAAATGAAAGAAATAACTACCACAGAATATAGTACAAAAAAGTAGACCCGAATAAGCTGTCGGGTCACAGTCAATACAATAGCTGAAATGGTAATAAATGTAAACATATATAAACATCCATTGGGTACAAACCCGATATACAACATGAATCCTACCTAGAATTTTGAAAGTAGGAGGCGACTACCAGATACATCCCGCAACAGTCCGCACCTGTCACGGCTGCCAAGACTCTGGATAGAAAGTCATCCAGCATCCATGCGGTAGGACACCTGTAGTAATATATATGTATACAGGCAGGAGAGAAAAGTAAACGGGTCAGAGCCCGAGTTGTGAAAATATTTAGCAAGTTTGTTAACTGTGCATAATAAATATCGGTGCACTTATTTCATAATTAAAGTGGAATCGCACTCTCGTGGAACCCCAACTCACCTCTCATCTAAAGGCGCGCACCTATTCGCGTCCTCAACTTTTAGTTAAATTACCCCCATTTTTTTTTATTAGGACAACCTAACTTATCATAGGCCTAGCCTATACCCACGAGATCTACCTTCCTATCATACCCCAATAATCCACTCCCTTTTTAACCACAGTTAAGTATTTATTTTCAATCATATGTGCCTTATTAGGCTTAGTTGATTCCGGTTTATACGTTAACCATTTATAATTTAATAAGTTACCCAATATGCATTTGGGTTGAAACATATGATTTAAATTTCTAATTAATAAGCATGCAAAAGTATTATTGACACAACTTCCCTCCAATTTCAACGCTGCGCTGCGTTTCGTGCGTGGGGTGTCTCGCAAAGCGAAATCCAAACAAGGAACCACCCCATTACACTACTCCATGTCAACGACGATCCTGGAGATCCATTATGCCACACATAAATATCGATAGAACTTCTCTCTACCCTCAACAATGTACTACATTTCGTGGGTGGGGTGTCTCGCAAAGCGAAATCCAAACAAGGAACCACCCCGTGACACTACTCCATGTCAACGTCGATCCTGGAGATCCATTATGCCTCACATAAATATCGACAGAACTTCTCTGTACTCTCAACAATGTACTACATTTCGTGCGTGGGGTGTCTCGCAAAGAGAAATCCAAACAAGGAACCAGCCCGTTACACTACTCTTTGACAATGTCGATCATAGAGGTCGATAATGTCGTACATACAATAATTGGTAGAACTTTTCTCCAATTTCAACACTGCACTGCGTTTCATGCGTGGGGTGTCTCGCAAAGCGAAATCCAGATAAGGAACCACCCCGTTACACTACGCCTTGACAATGTCGATCCTAGAGATCCATAATGCCATATATACAATATAATACTACCACTACTACTAAAACTCCAATAATATCCTTGGGATGATGTAACCGAAATATTCCTTAAATGCGATACATCAACCCCCATCAATCTAGTACACCATAATCATCCAAGATGTACTCTACAAAGATTCTATATCCTTTCATCTATAGGATATATAAATATATATATATATATATAGGTATTTTATGATCACCATATATATACATATACCAATCATCCATACCCATGACCAAGTGTACGTATCATATCTGATGTACAATGGACATGCACATAATCCACCCGGCTATATATATCGCCAATAAAACTGCATCAATGCTATCATCTTCCCAGTGCCCGGCTCACGTAGCAACTGGGGAGCACGTGGTGGGGATCAACGACACCCACCTCGTGATAACTCACACACACGATGTACCGGGAAGTGGTCATAGCTCCAACTGGAAATGAGATGAAACATACCCACCACGTCTCATCCCAAAAGTATATCTATCGTATATTAACACACCGGACGACTATGACCTGGGAAATATCCACACCCTGCTCTATAAGCCAGGATGCTCACCCTCTGCGCGGAAACTTCCCAATGATAGCATGAGCGTGGCATGCTTAACCACATAAGTATATATATCGCTCACATGCGCAATATACATACATCCACATGATCCCATCATATGATCAAAGAGTAAACCATCATATACGGTTTAAATATCCATACCATGTATGTCCACAACATAAATATATCCATATATTCATATTTATATATAGATATATGTACATATATTCACACATCGCTACATCATTATATATACAAACTAATTCTCGTTCATATGTATAAGATATATAAACCTGGCTATAAGTATACATAATCCTCAATATACAAGCCGTCACCATAATTTCCTTTAAATTTACCTCGATATGTGAATAGAATCCCTCACTTGAAACATATTCAATCATTTTTCCTATGATGAATAGTCTCCCAAAACCATATGTATATATCTACATATATATATTCAACATTAGGGTTATCACCCAAGAGTTTGTGTAGGAATCCATCACTACACATTTCATCCATATTCAAAAGTACATAGTTTCCTTTAGTACTATTTAACCATAGGCACATACATGACTTAGTAGTCTAAAACCTCAAATTATTCCAACCTCGTTTCAAGTATTGGAATCTCAATGGTCATATCCCCACAATTACGTGTAAACTATCCTAACTAGAATTTATGGTGCCGCTTATTCTAGTCGATAGTACGATCCCAATCGTTCCCAATTTCACCTATGGTTCAAATGAATCTCAGGAACCCTTACTCCTATTGAGTTATCAATTGTTCCTTAGTCTAAACATTTCTAAGGATATGAGACCCCTCACTATTTAAGAGTATGCGACCACTCTCTTCCATTTGGCCCCAAATTGTATCTTAACAATATCCTATCCTTATAAGGATTTGACATAAAGGTCGGCGTAGAAATTTCACAACATACATGAATATTTCTTATCCAATTATTCCAAGAAGTCCCCACTATCATATACTAAGTGAGAGACCCCCTATAAGTCACGAAAAGATATCTCTTACTTCATAAGAGAAAGCCTCAAATCAATAAACCCAATCAAAAAGGGTTTGAATTCACTAAAGAGAAAATTTCTCAAATTGCTCTATTTCCGAATCGATTCGGCCTATCCGAATCGATTCGGTCCAACAGCGAATCAATTCGGCCCATCCGAATCGATTCGGTCCAAGGGACCTGAGATTCTACAACTCTCCGAATCGATTTGCTAGGGACGAATCGATTCGGTCCTAAAGAACTGAGACTTCTGCAACCTGGCGAATCGATTCGGTGGGGGCGAATCGATTCGGCCAGTTCAGAAAGCCACGAAAGTGGCTATTTTTCTATAACCCAAAATTTCCCAAAATTCGATTTATACTACTTTCAACCCTTAATCTTCAATCCCAACATAATTTCCAACATCAAAACACATCCTAAATTTAACCTCATCAATTTATATCCCTCAAACGCAATTAAAATCTTCAATTTCAAGATTTGAACCAAAATTTAGGTTTTGATGTTTATACACAAAAATCCATTTCTTTAACCCACAAATTATGAAATGAAATACACAAATAGCTATTTAGCAAGATTAAACACTTGCGTCAGATTTGTAGAGGTTGGATCGTCCTCGATGTCGCGTTTTGGTAAAAAATCTCCAAGCTTTTCTCCCTCTCTCCTTTCCTTTCTTCTTCTTTCTCTTTTCTTTCTTTTTCTCTCTTTTCTCAAAGGAGAAGGCTTCATCCGTAAGCCTTAAATCCTTTAAAATAATAAACCCAATTTTAAATGTTAATACACACTTTAAATGACTCATTTACTCCAATTCGAGTCAACTGACTTAAAAATATTTCGGAGCCGAAATAAAACTCAATGACAGTCATTTTGACTATCTCGACCCTTCCGGGATCAATGGTACCCTCAAAATCCTCATCCGAAATACTTTACATCATCCTATATTTTTGGACTTAAATTTCCAAATTTAAAATTCTCTAGTTTAAATTAAATTTTATTTTCTTAAAATTTAATTTCTCAGTCTCAAAATCGTGGGGTGTTACAATCTTCCCCCCTTACAAAAATTTCGTCCGCGAAATTTAAAATCCACACAGGACCTCAATATCATCTAGTCCTAACATCAACTCTTAGGATCACTATACCGATCCTTCCTGGTTCTCATGTCGAACCATATAAATGTAAAAATCACTAGCTACCCAGGGCGCCCATACATCCTGTATCCGAGTTTCCACTCATAGAATATAATCAGGCTCCATTAGCCTCCAATTGCAACATTTTCTCGGCATTATAATCTATAATAACATACTAAATATATATAAGTTCGAAAATTCCCAATGGTTGAACTCTACTCAATTTGTGACACTAGCTACCTTCGTGCGGGGGAGGTCTCGCAAGCGAAATCCAAACAAGGAACCCTCCCAATACACTACTATGTAGCTAGGTCGGGAATTGAGATTAGTTGAACCAAGGCTAAAGTTTTATAAAAAAGATTTTCATATTTTAGATACTGCCTGAGGGCCTATACAACAATACGATATAATTTATATTTCGCGTCTTTCGACACGCCAAACAAATACCTTATGTTTAGAACATAATGCCTCAACAAATACAATACTGCTAACCATTTCCTAGTTCTCAAAACTAGCATAACTAGGAGCGAAATTATCCGCTCAACAAAATCTACCAAACTTGAACCTCTCATGTTTATAAAAAAATTTCCTCTACAGCACATCAACACCTTTCCATAAACTAAGTTCTTCCCTCAAAGAACCAACAACCTTAACAATTTACATTCCCAAAATCAATAGAACCACTCTCTACTAGCTCCTTATAGGACGTTTTACTATTCCAGAAGATATCTCATAAAGACCACACTTGCCCACTCCTTCACAAGGACTAATTCTCCTCAAAGAATTTTCGTCCTCATAAACCCTGCCTAACCATTTTGAAGGATAAAACGCGATGGTGACTGCCGAAAACTCCCTCAGTCCTACACAACGAACTGAGTCTCCAAATGCATTCTCCCTCATCCTAGAAGGCGATACTCCCGATATTGGGACAACTCCACACATCTCACGTCAGGTAAAAGTCACCAACACCAGGCTTACTAACAAAGGTTAACGGGTTTCTCAACCTAACCCCCCTTAGGACTACGCTACATACCTCTCCTCGGTCTTACCTTACTAAATCCAAGATTCACCTTTTGAGAAAATTTTCCTTTCTTACTCAACCGTCGATAAATCACCTCGAACCACTGCTAGAAATCTCCTCAATATCTCCTTCGAAATCGGAGAAAACAAATACCCCCGATTAAAGCGTACCCAAAATATGCTATGGGTATTGTACTTCTAATCCTATCCTTTCCTAGAGGAAAAAAATCTAGGCGACGTCTGAAACGGAACAAGTGCAACTGTTATCAGAACGCCAATCAAGTGAATATACTTCACAGAAGAAAACAACAGAGTGAACACAATAGTCCTAATTATAGGGCTTTATGTCAAGAACGTTAAAAGAAGAATGCAGAAAACTCGAACAAATCCTAAGGACTCTAGAACCTGATGCTCTGATACCATCTGTAACACCCCGCCTAAAATAATAATGGGTGGCCAGCCCTATATTATATTAAATCAGGAGTTTCAGATGGTCCAGTCTCAACATCAACTGTCGGTACTATAAAATATAGGACTAACTACCCGATATCATATAGGCGAGATGTTAAAATTAAATAAAATGTCCACCAGATAACCAACTAACACTACTAATAAAAGAAAGAAAGATGCATGAAAGAACTAAGATAAATGAAATGCTAGAATAAAAATAAATAAAAAATGAAAGGAATAACTACCACAGAATATACTACAAAAAAGTAGACCCGAATAAGCTGTCGGGTCACGGCCAATACAATAGCTAAAATGGAAATAAATGTAAACATATATAAACAACCCTTGGGTACAAACCCGATATACAACATGAATCCTACAAAGAATTTTGAAAGTAGGAGGCGACTAACAAATACATCCCGCAACAGTCCGCACCTGTCACGGTTCCCAAGACTCTGGATAGAAAGTCATCCGGCATCCATGCGTTAGGACACCTCTAGTAATATATATATATACAGGCAGGAGAGAAAAGTAAACGGGTCAGAGCCCGAGTTGTGAAAATATTTAGCATGTGTGTTAACCGTGCATAATAAATATCGGTGCACTTATTTCATAATTAAAGTGGAATCGCACTCTCGTGGAACCCCAACTCACCTCTCATCTAAAGGCGTGCACCTATTCACGTCCTCAACTTTTAGTTAAATTACCCCCATTTTTTTTATTAGGACAACCTAACTTATCATAGGCCTAGCCTATACCCACGAGATCTACCTTCCTATCATACTCCAAGAATCCACCCCCTTTTTAACCACAGTTAAGTATTTAATTTCAATCATATGTGCCTTATTAGGCTTAGTGGATTCCGATTTATACTTTAACCATTTATAATTTAATAAGTTACCCAATATGCATTTGGGTTGAAACATATGATTTAAATTTCTAATTAATAAGCATGCAAAAGTATTATTGACACAACTTCCCTCCAATTTCAACGCTGCGCTGTGTTTCCTGAGTGGGGTGTCTCGCAAAGCGAAATCCAAATAAGGAACCACCCCGTTACACTACTCCATGTCAACGTCGATTCTGGAGATCCATTATGCCACACATAAATATCGACATAACTTCTCTCTACTCTCAACAATGTACTACATTTTGTGCGTGGGGTGTCTCGCAAAGCCAAATCCAAACAAGGAACCACCCCGTTACACTACTCCATGTCAACGTCGATCCTGGAGATCCATTATGCCACACATAAATATCGATAGAACTTCCCTCTACTCTCAATAATGTACTACATTTCGTGCGTGGGGTGTCTCGCAAAGAAAAATCCAAACAAGGAACCACCCCGTTACACTACTCTTTGACAATGTCGATCATAGAGGTCCATAATGCCGTACATACCATAATTGGTAGAACTTTTCTCCAATTTCAACACTGCACTGCGTTTCATGCGTGGGGTGTCTCGCAAAGCGAAATCCAAACAAGGAACCACCCCGTTACACTACTCCTTGACAATGTCAATCCTAGAGATCCATAATTCCATATATACAATATAATACTACCACTACTACTAAAACTCCAATAATATCCTTGGGATGATGTAACCGAAATATTCCTTAAATGCGATACATCAACCCCCATCAATCTAGTACACCATAATCATCCAAGATGTACTCTACAAAGATTCTATATCCTTTCATCTATAGGATATATAAATATATATATATATATATATATATATATATATATATATATATATATATATATATATATATATATAGGTATTTTATGCTCACCATATATATACATATACCAATCATCCATACCCATGACCAAGTGTACGTATCATATCTGATGTACAATGGGGTCGATGTAAGGGACTTCCTCGACAAGGGATTTTAAAAGGAGCTAGTTATTTTCCTCCTTTCATGGATATTGCCACGAGAGTTGGAAGTTATATCCTGATTCTTGACTAAAGACAATGATTCAAATTGGGGGGCTGTGGAGTCTCGAAAATGAAGGCGGGGATTGAGTTAAAGGAGTTCAAACTTTTTCTATGGTGGTACCTTGGGTGGCCGAGATGGTTCACTAGTCATGGGAGCATTCAACAAGGGTTAATTCAGTAGATCTTAACATGTCTATTAGAGAATTCTTATTAGGAAACAGTGTAGGTAATCCACATTTGGGATTCGACTTGGAGGTTTCTCTCTCCTCCTTGATAACCCATGACACGTTAAGCTCGTTCTCATTGATCTTGTGAATTTTATTATAATCCATTTATAACCCTTCCTCATTGATGATCTCCATCTAAGGTTGTAGGTATTTCCTTGATTCATTCCATCATGGTTTGAGGAATCCTTGATAGGGGATGTATTCTCCTAAGAAATATAAATGACAATTCCACCCTTATTAAGGGCTTTAGGATCAGTACATGCGGCTTTGTTATTGTGGGTCTACCCAAGGCCGACCTTTCCTTTGTGTTCCATCGCAGTGAAAAATTTGATTGTACCTTTTTAGTTTTTTCCATGTAAGAATTATGACATGTATTCCATCTTGTGAATGATTCAGTGGCTACATTATAAATAACCAATTCCTATTATATCATGTGAGAGAGTGTAACGACCTGAAATCCACTCAGACGGATGTCGCTACTATCATGGTGGGTGTTTAGGAGGGGAATATTTTAGTGTTAACTATTGTAGAAATTTTACCATACCCCTGGAACGTGATGACTTATATGTCAAACAGTAACCTGACTTTGATGTGAAGTTAAAAAGGTGATGACTCGATGGGGTGTACCTAAGACCTGATGAATAAGAGGTTAAAATTAGCTGGGATGTCGAGAAACTGGAACTCGACATCAGATTTAATTGCACCTATTATGAGATTAACTATGACAATCCCCCATGTCATATTTACTAGTGTTATCATAGGCTATGATGTTTGTGTAAAATGGTGTATACTCCGAGGTGGTGTATCCTAGGTCGTTAGCGCTACAGAGATACATTGATGGTGGATACATTGTCCACTAGTACCAAAGGAAATCTATCCATGGGTCACAATATTAATGTGTAATGAAAACCGATTGTTCATGGGAAGGTCCTCATTAGAGAAAATGATGTGTTGTTGCATGGCGATGGACTCGACATTTTGTTCAGAGTTAAATTTATTGGAACAGACTCCTAAGATAATAGATGGATGAGTTCATTTGAGTGTTACCCGAATGTATTAAATAATTCCAAAATGGTGATTTTAGTTGATGTCCGATGAAGTTATTTCTTGATCTTGATACCCTCCAGGGGAAGGGTGTGATGGCTACCTCAAAGGAGCCTTTCTTTTTATTAGTAGGGTTTTAGGATGTTAAGGGTCGACTAGACTTAGTGAGGAATTCTACCACTTTATCTGAAGAGAGTACGAGTTTTTCCAGAGCTTATAGTTTAACCTTATCCAAGCGGAGCACGATATCTGGAAAGGATGTGGGGCTTGTTTCGGGAATATGTATGTTAGTCCAATCCACCGTGGGGACTATATTTGAGATTATGGAAGTGAGTGTCTAGATTTTAGAGAGAGTTAAATACATGGCATCATCTATCCATCGTGTGGCTACACTTGAGTTTAGAGTGGGGGTTGGGATTTTTGATACCACGTCGAGGGCCTGGTCATCCATCTAGTTTAGTCTCCTAAGTGAGAATTTTGTAGACATTGAGGATCCCAACTATATGTTGTTATTCAATATGGTATTTTTGTGTACTTTATCGTTAGAAGAGGGTGCTTCGAAGGCATTTACATAGTTCTCTTTATTGTTGGAAGGGGGCTCAGTTTCACCTAGATCCATTTCCTTAACGATTTTGGGAGCTTTGCAGAATATGTGTCCATTACAGTATGATTACACTCTATTATGTGGCCCTAAGAGGAGACTTCATGGATAAATCTGGCGAGGGTTAGTGTTAATACTATGTAATGTATCTAAATTTCCTTGTTCATGGTCACGAGGAGCAATGTGCTCCAATTCTATTTCTGACAATTATAAGTACCTCCTGGAGGGAGGACCTTTTGGTGGGGGATGGCCTCGGTGGTTCATCTTATCTCATAGTTCAATTATGCCAGATATGTGGGTTGCATATAGGTTGGTTTTCCCATAGATGCGTCTTACATTTGTGTAGTGGTACGACCAGGGTCATACACCGTGTATGAGAAGGTTGAACAACAGCTATGTTAAGTTCACCAAAGATATTCACGGGGAAATTTTTTGGGGGAATTAGAGTTGACCCTTATTACTTCACAGATAGTATCATCCATATCATCCAACCCAGTGGATCAGATACTCTGTTATACATTGGTATTGGGGTTTTGATGTTCTCCATTATTGAAGAATTATAGGGAAATCCTCCATTAGAGATACTGGACGAAATACTTTATGTATTATAGCCCCTCTTTTTCATGCAGGATGTCCAATGTTCATGTTTCACAAGTTGATCAATATCTTCTGTGATCACTTATATTCTATCTCAAATTTGTAGTCTTGGATGCTGGGGGCCTCAAAGGATGTGACTCTTTACTCATTAATCCATATCCCTTTCCACTAGGAGTAATCCCACTATGTGATCATCTCCCAGACTTGGGGGTTGAGCACGAATTCATCTTCAGGCGTTGGGACTTCATTTCCTTTGGTGATTATATGGTGTTCAAAGAAGTTGGTAATACCTATAAGTCGATATAGTATACATGCTTGGGACTAGATGATGGATAATGAGAAGTAGGTTTTGGTTTGCTGAAGGCGATGGTCCTTATGGGAGGATTGAGTACGAATTTTTATCCTGTCAATCTAGAGGGGTCGATGTCTCCCTCAGTGTCCATTCTCACTATTTGGATAGTAACAATGGAAATTGTGGTGACAATTATTGTGCAACACAAATAAATAAGAAAAAAACATTCACCAAGTAAGACCAAGGAATATAAAATGACAATCACACAACAAAGGATGTATGTGGTTCAGCAAAGATGTGCCTACGTCCACGGTGGTGTAGTCGATAATATTTTTATATACTCCGGAGAGTAATTACAGAGAATACAACTTGTCCCTTTGCCCCGGACCTAGGGTTTAATATATACATGTACATTTAGGTGAGTGGGGGTGATGGTTTCCCCACGTCTTCCATCCTTCCCATAACTTCCCTTCAAGGGAACGTGGGAAGAGACTGCATCAAAATAAGAAGTGGGGGGCCAAAACTTTGGGCCGCTAGAATTGGGTTACTTGTCTAGGCCCATAGTATTAATTATGGGTACCCACAATTGCCCTTAAGTTTTTTGGGACATGTTCATGGGCTCAATAAATTTAAATGATTAGCCATAATGGCTCTTTTGCAATTCTTCGGAAACTGTGAAGCTGGTTTTGGCAGCACCCGCTTCGTATCTTGTGCACTATGATTAGCAGAACTTAAAGGTTACTTGGATTAGGTACTTTTCTATCGTCGTTTCAATTTTTCCATCACTTTCTCAATCATTGTGAGTTCCAGCACTTCGTATCTTCTTCTCCCAACCTCTATTCTCGTTGCTTTCTTGCCGTTTGGGCTCGCGCTTCTTCATCGTTCGAATTGATCTTCTATCTTGTAAGTTTCCTGTACTTTTTCTCTGTGCTTTCTCTTTGAGTTTGTAGTTTTCTACGGTTTTCCAATGGCGAAGATTGGGCATAGGTCGGTTTCCGAGTTTAGGGAGTTTTACAATATTCCTGAGTGGGTAGATATTGAGTGTTGTTCCTCCCCTACTAGAAATATTATGGAGATAGATGATGCCCACTGGATCCATGTTCTGTTGCTTTCCCAGGGGGGACTCACTTTTCCTCCCAATGACTTATTTTTGCATTTCTTTGGCTATTCTAATATTGTTCCTGCACAATGCTTTCCCAATGTGTGGAAAATAGTAAATGGCGTACATAGGATAAATCAATTGTGTGGAACTAGGTTAGGGCTCGCCGAATTTTTTTTTTGCTACTCCTTTTCTCGAACTAGTTCTGGTATCCTTTACCTCAAAGTCAGGTGCCCTAACAGGGTATTGGTAGTAAATTTACCTGATTCCCATAAGGACTACTGGCAAGAGGGTTTCCTTGTTAGAAATTGGCAGTTTTCTCCCCAACTTTAAGGGTCGAGGTCTGAGAGTTTCTCTGTTCCCTTTTATGGGGAGGAATACATAGGTAGATATTTTACTGTTGTTTTGACTTTTGTTGATTTGTGATCTTTCTAACTCTTCTTTGCTTTTTCTTTCACAGCGAGGTCGAAGAACTTGGAACCTGCACTCAGCGAGATCCGTCTTTCAGAACTGATAAAGGGTTGGAACATCCGAGAGCCTTTAGGGGACGACGAGCATCCCAGGTCTGCTGCCTTCCTGCTTGAGTACAAGAACGTTGGCTCCAGCTTCATAGCAAGGCCTGTGGATAGTATCCCAGAGTTTAGTTCACCTGAAGAGACTGCTGCAAGTCCTATCCAATTGGACGAGGAAGAGGGCAACTCTGAAAGTGACATTATAGGAGCTGTAAGTGATTTGTGGGGAGAGAGCTGTAGCCGTAGCAGCTCCTATGATTGCAGGGAGGTTTCTGAAGCTCGAGGGTCGTCGAGCACTTCCAGCAGTTCGAGTGAAGGGATGGTTCCACCCTGGAAGAACCTAATCTAGGATAATGATGATGAAGACCATATGCTCCTTGCTTAGAGGTTGAAGAAACAAAAATCTGCCTCGGGGGCTATGGCTACTGGTTCCCAATCTTCTGCTCAGGAGCAGGAGAGGAAGAGGAAGGAAGAGGAGCAGGTGAGAAACAGAGAGAGAGAGGAAAAAAGAAGAAGAGAGGAAGAAAATGGAGGAGAAACGAAAGGTAGAGGAGAGGAGGAGGAAAGAGAGAGAGAAAGAGAAGGATAAAAGGAGGGCTGAAGCGAGGACGAAGGTCGGGCATGCCTTAGTCCCGGTGTCTGCTCTGCCCGAGGGGGCGTCCGTGGTAATTTCTCCCCAGCTGGCCCCGGCTCTGCTCGAGAGAGCTATCCTCCCGGCTGATCGCCACAGGGAAGTAGGGTCAGAGCACTTGACCCTTCAAGCTAGTGAGAGGCTTGCTCTGGTAAGGTTTTTCCTTTTTTCTCTTATGTTTTTCTGACTTCCCTCATTTTCCACTTCTAATGCCTTCTCTTTTCTGTAGTTTGTTACTAACTTCATCGTACTGTATCGTTCACGCGATGAGCTGGTGAAGAAGAATAGTGAGCTGGAGCAAGATAACTCTGCCCTGAAGCTGAAGGGTAAAGAGCTCGAGGCCAACCTCAAAGCCATTGAAGCTGCTCGGATTTCATCCGACTTGGCTCTTTCCACTGCCAACAAGGAGAAGGACGCTGCAGTCCAAGATCTAAAGGAGCTGAGGCAGGCGTATGACTTGGTTTTCTTGAGCAAACTTATAGTCGTTGAGGAGAACAAGGTGCTCTATGAAGAGCTGAAGAAGAAGTAGTCCGAGGCTATTACCGCCAGGGAAGAATCTTACAATTCTGGCTGGGCTGCAGCATATGAGGATGCTGAAGTTTAGGTAGGCTATATTATCCATATGAACTTCAAGAAAAGATGGAATAAGGCTCTCATTGCTACTGGAGTGGATGTTGCATCTCCTCTTTTTGACGAGCACGACCCAGGGCCGAGGCCGGTCATAGAAGAGGTCCCTACCCCAGCCGTTAAAGGCTCTGATCCTATTCCTCAAGCATCCCCTACTGACGTTTCTCCTATTGAGGTGACAGAGATCACCCCTGCCGAGGGAAGTGCTCCTGTTAATGCTGATAAGGGGACAGGGCCATCAACCTTTGGGCCACCTGAGGTTGCTAATTAGTTATCTGATATGATTGCTTTGTATTTTTTTTCCAGTCTGTAAACTTTCTTTTTTCAGTTCGATGTAATTTTAATTTTCATTAATGAAAAAGGCTTCATTTCTGCTTGTACTGATTTGTCCCTTTCTCTCCTTTTTCTTTCTCTCACTTGTAGTTAGTTGATGTGGATGATTACATTCCCGCTACTTCCCAGTTGGGTAGGACCCTTGGTCCCAATGCGAGTCCTGAAGTTCGCCAGGACTTCGTTAAGCTTTGCAAGTCCCTTAGTTCTAGAAATCAGAAGTATAAGAAGCAATCTGAGCTCGTGGCCAAGCTAAAGGACAGGCTCCAGGAGATGGAGGACATTGGTGCTTCAGTGCAAGAGGAGGTCAATATGCTGAGGACAAAACTATTAGAGGCCTTCGAGATCAACCAAGTAGGGGAGGTTCTTCAGCAGGAGAATGAAGACCTGAGGAGAGAAGTCTTATGACTCAGGGGGCATGCACCGAGGACTGTTCGATAAGTATTGCAAGGCTCCTCATTATCGCGAACTAGAGCTGGTCATAATGTTACTCCTCCTATGTCGTGAAGTCCCACTCGCCCTCCCCTTCCAAGAGCTGGTAGGAGCACTAGGAGCAGAAACAGGGAAGCAGAATAACTTCGCGATAAGGAAATGGAAGAACTCCGTGGTGATGTTCAGAGAGCATATGTAATCGCTGCTGGGCTTCAAAGGGACGTTACTCGGTTGCGACACTTCTTCAAGAAAGGCCCTCGGCAAGCGTGGACTGACAATTATGATCAAGGCTGGTTGGATGCTCCAACAAGGTTGTCTGAGTTTGAGGAGCTTTCGTTTATTAGGGGGTGGCTAAGAGCCTTGAAGGAGATGCAAGTCCTGAGGAACTCGGTGCTATGGTATCGTCATGAGATGTCTTCCTCCACCCTGATGCCTAACCCATTCTGGAGGGATGATCAATGGATCCCCATCGGTGTTATTCCTCGGTAATTACTGGAGTCAGATGTGAATGAGGTTGTGGAGGAGTTAGCTCCCTCTCCTGATGATGGACGAAGAGCTCGAGTGGCTGATTATCTTGCTCGGAGGCTTCCACCCCATTGAGATTTTTCCAGTTGTTATTTTTTTTTAATAATGTAAATGCTTTAGGAGAGCTCACCGACTAAACATGTATTACCATTGTTGAAAGTATGATGGATTAATGAAAATTTTGTGTTTTGGGCAATTTTGCTGACTAAACATGTGCATCCTACTTTTCATATTCTTGCTGCTCTATAATCTTTTTTGTTTTGTCATGCAAGTGTCCCCCCAGTCCAGTATAATACCAAGATACCATTGTGCTCCACTTTACCTTTTAGGTTGTGTTGTCCCACTCCCTTAGGCCTAAGTGGGGCAATTGGCGAGGACACACCTAGTGTTGGACGTCTTCATCCGATCAGGATTTTACTCAATCGAAGTAGGTTTGACGACAAGTATAGAATTTAGTCGTATTGCCTAAGGATCCCTTGTAGGGCTTCATATATTTCCAGGGGCAATGCTAAGAGGTCTCTCGTGTTTTATGACGATGACCTAAGGAGGGGTATTTCCCTACTATAGTGATCAATGTGTCTGTTATTTGGAAAAGATGTGCGATAAATGCAGCTGTTACCAATCAGAGTGTAACCAATTAAGTAGCTTTCATTAGTAATAAGGGAAATGAACTTCTATTTTCATAACAAAAGAATACAAAAAAGATCTAAAAATATAATTTCTTAAGATTAGCTGCGTTCCATGGTCGTGGCATTTCTCTTCCCTTCATCCTTTCCAAGTGATAGGCGCCTTGCAGATCGTCTTTAGTTATCTTAAAGGGTCCTTCCCAGTTTGGGCCTATCTTGTCGTCTGACGACTTCACTGTGCTGCCCAAGACTTTCCTTAGAATATAGTCCCCAACTTGGAATGTTCTCGGGTTAACCCTTTTGTTGTAGTGCTTCGCGAGCTGTTGCTGATAGCTCGCTAGCTTCACTAGGGCAAGTTGTCTGCGCTCATCGGCTAGGTCGAGTTCGGTGAGCAATGCCTCATCATTCTGGCCTTGGTCAACAAGGTTAGATCTCATTGTTGACAAACCCACTTCTAGTGGGATGACTGCTTCCATGCCATATGTCAGTGAAAATGGGGTTTCTCCTGTTGCTCGCCAGGGAGTGGTTCAGTACGCCCATAGGATATGGGGTAGCTCTGTTACCCATGCGCCTTTGGTTTGCTCTAATCGTTTCTTCAATCCATCGATCACAGTTTTGTTGGAAGCTTCAGCTTGGCCATTGCTCTAAGGGTAGGCCACCGAACTGAAGTGGTGTCTGATCCCGTGTTTGTTACAGAAGTCCTGAAAGGGGCCACTTTCGAACTGTGTTCCATTATTGGTGATGATGGTTCTGGGAATTCCAAATTGAGTGATTATATTCCTCCATATGAACCTTATCATATCGGCATCTCGGATGTTCGCCAGGGGTTCTGCCTCGATCCATTTGGTGAAGTAGTCAGTCACAACCAACAGATATTTGCGCTTGCCGGCAGCTGTAGGTAGTGGTCCCACGATGTCCATTCCCCATTGGGCGAAGGGCCATGGGCTGGACAGGGACTTTAGGTCGCTGGTGGGTTGGTGGGTAATAGGAGCGTGGAGTTGGGATTTTAGGCATTTGTGGACATATACTGCGGAGTCCTTTTGCATATATGGCCACCAAGAGCCTTCCTTCATTGCTCGAAAGGCTAGAGACCTTCCTCCGACATGACTTCCATAGATTCCTTCTTAAAGCTCGTGTAGCACTTGCTCGACATAACCTGGGTGGACGCATCTAAGGTAGGAACCGGAGAAGGATTTCTTATACAAGTCGCCTCCTGTGGATAAGTGAAAGCGAGCAGCTTTGACTCTTATCTGGTGGGCAATTTTCTTATCATCTGGGAGCGTGCCATCCTTTAAATAGTCCCTTAAGGGGTCCATCCAGCTGGGGGCTGACCCCACCTTGAGTATCTATTCCACGTTTGGTAGCTTGCTGTTGTGGTTAATGCTCGGACAAATGAGGAAATCGATGGGGATGATCCTTTTTAGGTCAGAGTCAACTGCCGAACTCAAGGCTGCTAAGGCATCAGCATGACTATTTTGGCCCCTGGGAAATTGCTGGATGTTGTTATCTTCAAAGCTTGTCATTAATTTTTTCACTAAGGCGAGGTAGGCTGCTATTCTTTCATCCTTTTCATTGTAATCTCCACTTATCTAATTGGAGTCTAGTTGAGAGTCGCCGAACACCTGTAAACATTTTGCTCCTAGAGTTTGTGCCTTTTGGAGACCGAATATTAGGGCTTCGTACTCTGCTTCGTTGTTGGAGGCTGCAAATCCAAGCCTCATTCCTTGCTCAAGGATTGTGTTTTCTGGAGTGATGAGAACAACGCCTACCCCAGCCCCCTTTGAGTTGGAGGCTCCATCAACGAAGAGTTTCCAGGTTTCCTTTGTTACCTGGTTCTTCTCTTGCCTTGTTGGTTGAGGTTGGTCGGAGAGTTCTTCGCTTGTGAATTCGGCTATGAAATCAGCAAGGTTCTGACCCTTGATAGCTGTCCTTGGTTGAAATTGGATGTCAAACCGGCCGAGCTCGACTGACCACTTAGACAATCTGCCCGACAAATCCGCTTTCCTTAGGACCGCCTTAAGGGGATGTGATGTAAGGATGATGATAGTATGAGCTTCGAAATAATTCTTCAGCTTCCTCGAGGCTATTACTAGTGCAAAGGCGAGTTTCTCCAATGGCAGGTACATTTGCTCGTTGTCTAATAAGGTCTTGCTTGCGTAATAAACGGGGTGTTGGATTCCTGCAACCTCGCATATTATCGCAGAGCTGATAGTGTGATTGGATACGGAGAGGTACAGGTACAAAGAATCCGTTTGTTGTGGTATGACAAGCAGCGGTGGAGTGCTTAAGTAGGACTTGAGCTCGTCCAATGCTCGCGAGCAATCTGGGCTCCACTCTATCATTTTACTTCCCTTTAGAAGCTAGAAAAAAGGATTGCACTTCTCGGAGGATTTGAAGATGAAGCTATTTAAGGCAGCGAGCATTCCAGTGAGCTTCTGCACGTCCCGGATTGTGCGAGGGGGTTGCACCCTATTGATTGCATTGATCTGATATGGATCAGCTTCTATGCCTCTGTTACTAACCAAGTATCCAAGAAATTTTCCTGACTGGACACCAAAGGAACACTTGCTCGCATTAAGTTTCATCCGGTACTTCCTGAGGATTTCAAAGGTGTTTGACAGGTCCAAGAGGTGATTTTCTTTCTTCCTGCTTTTAACGAGCATGTCATCGATGTAGACCTCCATGGTGTCTCCCATTTGATCCTTGAACATTTTAGTGACCGACCGCTGATAGGTTTCCCCTGCATTCTTGAGCCCAAAGGGCATGACTTTGTAGCAATATAACCCAGCTGTTGCGATGAACACCATTTTGTCTTGGTCTGGGCCATATAAGGGGATCTGGTGATACCCTGAGTATGCGTCCAGGAAACTCATTCGCTCGTGATCTGCAGTGGCGTCTACTAGTTGGTCTATTTTTGGGAGGGGGAAACTATCCTTAGGGAATTCTCTCTTGAGGTCAGTGAAGTCGATGCAAACTCTCCATTTCCCATTATTCTTCAGAACTACTACTGGGTTGGACAACCACTTGGGGAATTGTACTTCCCGTATGGATCCTGCATCCAGCAGTTTTTCTACTTCCTTTTCGACCGATTTAGCCTTCTCGAGCGCAGTTTGCCGTGCCTTTTGGATGATTGGCTTGAATGTGGGGTCGACGTACAGCTGATGACAGACCACACCAGGGTCGATTCCAGTCAATTCATATGGTTCCCATGCGAAAACATCTACGTTGTGCCTCAACAAGGTTGTCAACTCCTTTCGTTCTTGACCGGTGAGAGATGCTCCAATCAAGAAGACTCTATTACTGTTGCCATCTTCAGCTGTAATTTCTACCAGGTCCTCGATGACACGCTCGGAGGGGGGAGCCTGGTCTCATCTACTTCGGGTTTTCCCTACTTTAATTGCTATTTGGAAGGTATCACACCTTCTTCAACTTTCTCGCTGGGTTGTCCGGCCTTCTTCTCTGGCTTTGGTCAGATGGCTGCTATGAAGCACCTCCTCACCATCGCTTGGTCACCGTGGATATCCATTACTCCTAGCTCGGTTACATACTTGAGCTTCTGATGGTAGGTCGTCATAGTTATTTTCCCAGCGAAGCCAACTAAAGGAACAATAGCTTCCTTTAGGTCGACGACGCTTAACTTCAATTTCCTGAATAGGTCAAGGTACATTACTTCAGATGAGCTTCCTTGATCGACGAGCAGCTGGTCGACATCAAAGTTGGCTATCCTGAGTGTAATGACCAGGGCATCATGATGTGGGGTCCTTACTCCCACCAGATCTTCATCCATGAAAAAAATATGCTTGTTATAGTTGATGTCCTCTTCTCGTCGACGCTTTCCTGACTGTGATTTTGCTGGGTCGATTTCGAAAGCTTGCATTACCGTTGTAAGTTTTTTCATTTCCATTCGAGTTGAGTTTCCTTGGATCTGCTTGACGTCAGATGCTCTGTGGATTACTGCAAATTCATGTCCGACATCATCTTCCAGCACGTTGTCAGGTCTCGCCTCTCTGTTGGAAGCCACTCTTTCTGCCCTCTTTTCCACAAACTCGTTCAAATGCCCAGACTGGGCCAACTCCTCGAGGTGAGACTTTAGAGCTTTGCAGTGCTAGGTCTTATGTCCTCCCTCTTTGTGGAAAGCGCATCTTAATGCATTGTTCCTCTTTGAGGGATCTCCTCCCATTTTCCTAGGCCACTTTATGAATGGCTCATCTTTGATCTTCGCGAGAATTTTGTAAATTGGTTCTTAGAAGACGGTGTTGACCGCCTGGAATGCTTTCGACGCGTCATGGTTCCCTCCGTTCTTGGAGACATTTTTACCCCCGTTCATTCCTCCTTTTTTCTGATTGTCGATTTTGTCACTTCCCTTAGTAGTGAGTTTAGCTCGACTATTTTCCCCTGTACTGGGGCGAGTGACGTCTTCCACCTTGGCATACTTCTTGATGCGGGCCATTAGGTCATCGATGGTTATGGCTTCCTTCTTCGTCAGAGACTGGTAGAGAAGTGAAGAACTGGGTAGCCCAATTTTAAAGGAGGCCACCGCCACTTGCTCCGAGCAGTCCTCGACCTCATTGAACAACTCCCATTACCTTTTTGCATAGTCTTGGAGGGTCTCTTGAGGCGTCTTCTTCATTGTCAATAAGGCGTCCATCCTTTTGGGATGGCAGCTACTAGTAATGAAGCGGGCCGTAAAGTGTTCAGCCAGGGATTTGAAACTTTGGATGGATTGGTGGGGGAGTCTTTCGAACCATTTTTGTGACACATCATGCAAGCTTGAGGGGAAAATACGGCACATCAGTGCATCCCGATGATTCCAGAGGGCCATGGCCTGTCGGTATTGCTTGACGTGATCGATGGGATCAGTCTTACCGTCATAAATCTTGAACCTTGGAATATCAAATTTCTTGGGGGTTTCTTCCTCTTCGATTTCCCTCGTGAAGGGTGACTTCATCTGGGTTTTGAGAGCTCGCCTTGTGAGTTCTCTGGTTGATCTGGCACCGTGGTGGGCAGGATGTTGGTCCATTTCCCTGCGGACCAGATCTCGTATGTTCTTGTAACTGCGAGCAGGGCTCTGGTAATGTCGAGCTGTTCGCAGCTATTCGCAGAGGTCGTCGTCTGATTCGTCTCCCTCGACCTTTCAAAATCCTTGCCTTGGGCTCCTTCCTTGACTGTGAGATTTGCTCTCCTGAGGGCTGGGAGTGCGGTATGGATGTCTCCTGTTATCAGGATGAAGTTCCCTCTCCAATCTTTCTAGTTTCCTTATCAAGCGAGCATTCTCAGCTTTGTATCTGCGAGAAGACTCCCTCTGCTCGTGGAGCCTTGCCTCGTACGCATCAAGCAATCTGGATATCTCTGTGGACCTTACTGGTCCCTGGCTTTCTTCTGAGGCTGGCCTTTCCAAGCGAGCCCTCAGATCTGAACGTTGAACTTCAGACCTAATCCTGCGAGGAGCAGGTGGTTCTTAAATATCCCCCGCCTGAGGGGCATTGCTACTGTGACCAGACATCTTAAATTCCTTTCTTTGTGTGGGCTCTTCTCAAGGAAAGATGAACGCTTCCCACAGACGACGCCAATTGTGGTGACAATTATTGTGTAACACAAATAAATAAGAAAAAAGCATTCACCAAGTAAGACCAAGGAATATAAAATGACAATCACACAACAAAGGATGTACGTGGTTCAACAAAGATGTGCCTACGTCCACGGTGGTACAGTCGATATTATTTCTATATACTTCGGAGAGTAATTACAGAGAATACAACTTGTCCTTTTGCCCCGGACCTAGGGTTTAATATATACATGTACATTTAGGTGAGTGGGGGTGATGGTTTCCCCACGTCTTCCATCCTTCCCATAACTTCCCTTCAAGGGAACGTGGGAAGAGACTGCATCAAAATAAGAAGTGGGGGGCCAAGACATTGGGCCGCTAGAATTGGGTTACTCGTCTAGGCTCATAGTATTAATTCTGGGTACCCATAGAAACAGTTCGTGATTCATCTCCTAGGTGGTTGTATCGAGTGGTCATTCCTCATTATCGATCATATCTAGTGGAAAATATTATTTTAGTGACCATAACCCCTGGTCTTCACGGAGGAGGTTCCACCTTTGGTTGGTAAGGATCATGCGTGGGGCGCATGTTACTAGTCTAGGCCTGGCTTGTCTATCATCTGCCTAAACAACATAACTTTGTGCAATGTGTGCCCTCATTATGTCTTATTCCTCTTACAATGAATGGTTACAATCCCTAAACTTTGAAGTGATGTGATCATTTGACCTAAGCTTGCATAAATTTGTACTGAGGGCCTAGAATATCAAAGTTCCAAATCATAGTTTTTACCATTCAGTGAATGACTGATGTGTTACTTTTGACATTTCTTGCAGATTTAATTTAGATCATGTTTTCAATAGTGGGTGGGTGGGTAACGTTGCTAGTTTTCAAATCTGAGAGGGTGAAAAGATGTGTCTTAGAATTCGACCTCTCCCATTCAATTGACTGAATCGATGTTGCATAAGTGATATGCTGATTCATCTAGAATATTTCATTTATTTACCTTTTATACCAATGCATTTTAGCCCGCTTGGGTACCTTAATTACTATATTTATGCTCATTAACGAGACAACCTCTTTTATGTTTGTGTATATTCTTTGCGAGGTATAATTAAGATTTTATAGGCATTAAAGTTCTTAGGGTGATGTTTGGTCGTATTTTGGGAAAGTTTTATGACAAAGTACACATTCAAGGAAATTGTAGTCATCTTTTCATAGGGGTTTTGGCCCAATGTCTTCATGGAAGTTGTAGTCCTCTGAGCTTGTTTTGTATAGCCCTCGATCGTGCCTAATTCCAATTTATGACAAAGAAGTTACGAGGTTTTTCATATGTTGATCCAAGATGAAGAATTAAGACCTTAAGGGGCCAATATCTTCGGCCATTTTGTGGGAACCGATTCGGATTAGGATGAACTTGGATTTTGCCAGTAGCAGAATTGATTCGACCCCTGTAGTAGAATCAAATCTTCCCTTTATATTTTGATTTTTTGATTTACAAGTTTGCCACTAGGGTTTTGTTTATATAGGGTTTTAACTCTCATTTTTCTAGGGGATCCAATTTTTACTTTAGATGAAATTTTTCGGCTTGGGGATCTTTCCTTTCTCTCGCTTGGGGTTCCATCCCTTTGTTTATGTAAGTATATTTTTTTTATTGTCTTATCTAATTATATACTTCCATTATCTTGTTTAAAGATTTGTTATCCAGTTTATTTTCTTAGATAATTAGTTATTATTTTTTAATTAGTTGTTTTCATTGGTTGATTAGTTATTTTATTGTTCTTTCCATGTGTAGTTTCTAGTTTTAAGGTTGAGTTATTATTTCCACCATTAATGGTTTCTTGATCTAGAAATATAGGTTTTGGTTTCAAACACTTTTAGTCGAAACCCTATGTATTGAAGTCGAATATTATGCGTTTAACTTCATTTGTTATGTTGCTGTAGTGTTTATAGCGATATTTATCCATTTATGACCATTTCTTTATTAAAATTTTAATATTTCATTGCTTAATTAAATTTCTTCATGTTTGATGACTATAATCAATTGAGTATGCTCGATTAAAAGTTTTCGAACCAAAATCCTTAATATTCGTTGTTAAGCCCATGCTGGGGTTGTAATCCTAATCTCATTTTTTTTTAATCTTTGTTTAGTTTTAATTGCATAATCGACTTTTCCCTTTTTCCTTTTCAAACCATCATTATCTTACAATTTTATTTGGGCAGTCATAAATCAATTAACGTCGATCAAACATTCCTTGTGGATTTTCTATAACTCGACTAGCCGCGATACTCCATAAGAGTGTAGTTAAAGTTTATGTTTTTTTACATTGTGGTCAGAAATCGTCAACAACGATTAAAGTATCTACACTGCACTAAGAAATGTTGAATTCTCGGCCACACACCTCTCTACGTGGATTTTCCATCGACAAACTATTTGGTAATCATTTCTTTTTATAGTGATATTAGTAATTATAATGATTCACATTTTTACGGGAATAGTTCTCGATTTTTTTTTTGACAATCTGCGCCTTCACCTATTGCTGTGCATGAAGGCCATCGTATGCTTGAGAATGAAAAGCTTGAAAACATATATCGAGAAGAAAATCATTGTTAGCAACAAGAGTCGGATGCATTATTCGAATCCAACGATGATTTTTCTTCCAAGACTTTTCAGTTTGAATAATCTTTTCAATCAAACAAGGAGTCTGAGGTTCTAGTGCCAAGGAAGCTTACAATAAAATAAATTATGCTTCTTTTCACCCCAAAGTGTAATGGATAACACTAATGGTGATAATTTTTGAATTAAAGAACTTTGCAATGAGATGATTTCTTAATTGGAAAACAAAGAGGAGGGGTTAAGACTTGTGTTTCACCTCAAATATTTTTGGAAGAACATTTGATTCCTTGAAATTCAAACTCGAAATGATGATGATTCATTTTAGATTGACTTTATTTCATCCACATTTTCGTTCACCATTATTGAACCATTACAAGTTCCATAAGATACCTATGTGGTGGTTGAAAACATTGAAATTTTTAATCCATTTATCGACGAGGACTCTTTACTTGAATTGTTTTTCTTTATGGGTTCTTCTAGTTTGTGTGCCCCGCCTCCCATTACACTTGAAAACCCTTTGGGTGGAAATTTTATTTTTCTTGGATCCAAATTGTAATTTCCCCCCTTAGCATCCAAAACCCCCATCAATCTCCCAAAACTTTTAATCAATGATGGTTCATTTTCTCTACCCAAACCATGAATTGTGTTGTTAAAATGAAATACTTATTTTTTGGGAGGCATTTACTCAAATGAGGGACCACATTTAATTCCTCAAAGTGAAATCGTGTTTTGGGTGGACCCTAAAAAATATCAACTTCAAGTGTAAAGTTAGTTAGAAGATCAAATTTTAGGTTGTACATATTAGGTTGATTGTTTTCTTCTTTACATATTGTCTAGTGTAATTAGTTAAAATTTTCATTATTCTTTTTTTATGCTTTGTGCTAACACGTTTTGTAGAGTCTTTGGACTTGTACTTATCGGGGATCTCTACATTTTGGGTAAGATCTTTTCGTTCCTCTTTCTATGTTCGGTTCTTGATTCGAATTGAGAACGATGCAACATTTAAGTTAGGGGGTGTGAGTTATTATTCCCATTCATTGATAGTTCTTTGATTCAACTATATGTTTTTTCTCCATTATTTAGCGATTTTCCTTTCTTTTCGATGATAAATTTCAATAATGCCCAATTCAATAGATAATTCAATGATGCATGTTCTCGATTTTACAATTTATTATACATTAGTCCTCAAATCATTAATATTATGAGAAACATCTTTAACAGATCTTTAAACCCATGAGCCCATAAGCTTTTCTTATTTAATTGATTTGGTTCAAGGCCTTTACAACTCGGTAATCTTTTATTGCATGTTATATACTTACACTTAGTGAGATTTTGTATTTTATTCATTTGTGATTGTCTATACATTGCTCTTTTTTCCTTCAAAACGTTAACTTTTTTTCTAATCTCACTATTCTTTCATTTGATCATTCATTAATTGAGATCATATTTTGTAACGTGTTACTGGAGCATTATTTTCAATGTTGTTTTCACTCAATAATTACGTAAAATTTAGGAAATGATCATAAGCCATCTTTGTTATTTAACCCATAGTGACATTGACCTCACCTAAAATGTTTTCCCTAGTCAATCCCTTTGAGCCTATATGTAGTCATTCGTTCCATAACCGAAAATCCCATAACTAACTCCAAATTGAGTTATAAACCATACATATTACCTTACATAACTTTCTTTGTAATGATACTTGGGATTTAATGATGTTCTTGTTATGTGGTTGCAATTAAGCAAGTGAGAGTGTGAGGGAAAATAAAGAAATGAAAAAAAGAAAAGAAAAAGTGAAAAACAAAACAAAACAAAACAAAACAAGAGAAATAGATGAAAAGAAAAGAAGGGAAAATATTTCCATTTTGTACATAGTGTTCAATAATCTTTATCGTTTTCCAATATCATATTCAATGTTTATTATCGAAATCGTTTTTCAATTTTGAAATTGCCGAAAATTTTCCATTATCGCGACTGTTTCATTCCCAAACACCTTTGAGTCCGTACAAATCCCCTTCTTTCGTAAACTCAACCCCATACCTACACTTCAACCCTATAAACATCTCATGTGATCCTAATGTGGGTGTGAATCGAAAGCCATAATAATTGTGATGATATATGAAAATGCAGTTAACCTCATTTAATGACGATATCCTTTTATTGAGATTGCATAATTTTCATTTTATATAAAGTTTACTTCAATTGATGACATATGCGCGACCTAGTTTCCATTTACATTTACTCCATATGCCCGCATCCCATGTATTACCTCCCGTTCATGGTTATTTCATTTGTTAAGGGTAATATCCAGAGATGATTGAATATCATGGATGCTTTAATGCTTATTATCAAGTTTATAAAAGTTTTGCCAACTCAAACTATTTCCATGTTCTCGCTTTTCCTCCCACTCTTAACGTTTCAGTTGTGTTTGAAGTGTTTCTGTAATGTTAATAGCTACAAACTTTTGTTTGAATTCATTCAGTTTGCTAATAACTTTTTTGAAATCCTTTTTTATTATTGTTGAACATGTCTTTTTTAATGGGCATATTTTGAGGAACCTTTGATCTTTATGGGTTTCATCCCTGAAAAGCCTCACGAGATAACACTTGTCCACTAGAGTAACCTATGGATTTATTGGCTTATTGCATATGCTAAATGGAATCGTTCACCCATAAAAGTAGCTTTTATATCCTTTGTATATATTTCCCCTCTTATGGTGCTACTTTTAGTTCATTCTTCTTTTCATTTCATTGAGAGGGACTAGCAATGTGTAACTTAGGTGGTATGATTCATATCGAATATTGCATTTATTAACCCTTTATAATTATGTAGTTTAGCCCCATAGGGTACTTAATTCCTATATTTATGCTCATTAACCAAAAAAACTCTTTTATGTATGTTTATATGCTTTGCGAGTTATAATTGAGCTTTTGTAGGTATTAAAGTGCTTAACATGAACTTTGATTGCATTTCAGGAAAGTTCCATCATAAAGAGCACATTTAACGTCATTTTATTCATTTTATCATTTGTCTTTCTAGAGAAATTATTGATTAAATTTGTAGCTATCTGAGCTACCTTAGCGTAGCCTCAGACCGTGCCTAATTTCGGTCTATAACGAAGAAGTTACGACAGCTTCTATATATTGATCCAAGATGAAGAATTTAGACCTGGAGGGGTGAATCGATTCGACCATTTTAGGGGAATTAATTCGGATTTGACCAATTCTCGATTTCTACTATAGAGGAATTGATTTGGCCCCTGTATAAGAATCGAATTAGCCCTTTAAATTTTGATTTTTTTAATTTACATGTTTGCCCCTCGTTTTGTTTAAACAAGTTTTTACTCTAATTTATTTGAGGGATTCAGTTTTTAGGTTAGATTAAAGTTTTTGGATTAGGGAGTTTTCCTTTCCGCCTCTTTGGGTTGCACCCCTTTGTGTATGTAAGTACACTTTTGTATTGTCTTTTCCATTTTTATAGTTGCATTATCTTGTTTGAAGCTTTGTTATATAGTCTATTTGCAATGATAATTAATTGTTGTTTGTTAATTAGTTATTTTCATTGGTGAATTAGTTATTTTACTGTTCTTACGATGTGTAGTTGCTAGTTTTAAGGTTGGGTTCTTATTTCCACCATTATTGGATTCTTTAGCTCAAAAGATAGGTTTTGATTGGAAACACTTTTAATTGAAACCTTTTGTATTGAAGTCGGGATAATATGCGTTTAACTTCCTTTATCATGTAATAATTGTGTTTCTAATGACATTGCGTCATTAATTCATTTGCGATCGTTTTCGATTGAAAGTGCAATCTTTCAATGCTGAATTAAATTTCTTCTTTTTTGATGTTTAGAATAAATTGAGTATGATCAATTAAAGGTTTTCGAACCAAAATCCTTAATATGTGTTGGTAAGCCCATGGTGGGGGGGAATCCTAATCTCTTTTTGCTAATCTTTGTTTAGTTTTTATCGCGTAGTTAACTTTTTCCTTTTTCCCTTTTAAACTATCATCATCTTTTACACTTTTATTTTAGAAGTAATAAATGAATTAACTTCTATCAAACATTCCTTGTGAATTTTTGATACCCTGACTTGCATCTATACTCCAAAAATGTGTAGTTAGAGTTTAGTTTTTTTTGCTTTTCGGTCGAAAATCGATAACAATGATTAGCATATCTACACGGATTCTCGATTTTCACGACATCATATTCCCCATTTCCTGGAGAAATTTATGATACATTTTTCCCACTTAACTTAGTGATCAGTTTCTACTAGGAAGGGGGAATGAGTTTCAATTCTTTAGAGATAATGAATCCTACGACCAAGAGTAGGTTTAGGCTACAATAATTGGTTTGTAAGAAGTGTGTGGGTATCATTAAGAAGTCAATATGGTCTATAGTTGGCGTAGTCTCGGTGATGATTTTTTTTGCTGGCGATAGTGTCCCTAGAAGGGTGGTCTTGTGAAAGTGTGAGTGTGTAATTACACTCGATTTGCTATGGATGGAGACTATCATGGTGGATGGGTCTGATTTTGGAGCGGGAGTGTTTGATAAAGCATTAGTGATGGGGTTAGGATGCATGGTAAGGGAATTTAAGTGACATTGGTCTGTAGTGGGATTAGGCTCCTGATGTTAATGACATCCTGTATGGCATGCCTCAAGGCCTAATAGGTATATGTGATATGACTGATTCTTTGGTGGGACTTGTAATGTGAGTTAGATTTCCAGTTCTTATCCTTGATGGTGGGGGTCAATTTTGGGTTAAGAGGGTTTAGGCGACCATCTATTTTTAGGGAAATGAAAACTCGGCTGACGTTCCGTAATGTGTATCGATCGGACGTGAAATACTTTGGGAGGAGGCATGTCGTGATAGTTCTTGGGAGTGGGTCCCAATTGGAAGGGTGTGGTTGTAGCTACCATATATTTTGAAGTGTTGGTAACCTAGTATGGCCCTGGTTATGGAAGGACAACGATTAGGATCATAAGAGACGTGGAAGCATAAGGGGAGTTCTTGTGGGTGGAGAACTAATTTGTAAATCGCTGAGGCTCTTCACTATACTTGGTGGTTTTAGCTGCCAAACTCTCCTCGATCTTACATCCTATGTGGTTGAGGCCTTTGAAAGTGGGGATCTAATTGAGTACGAGTTCATTGTATACCTCTATCTGGAGTTTTCTAATTACAATCTCGATATTCTATTCTCCAATGGGAAGTTGACCATTTGGTCGGCATTCTCTCTCCATGAAGTGATGAAAGTACCAACTGCTTAGTTATCCTCTTGTTGTAACATTTTTTGATACTCTCGAGTGACACTAAGCTACTCACTGTACTCGTACTACATCAAGAAAACATGGCATATATCATAAGATATTTTGGAGGTCGCATCACACTTCAGCCCCATGTACCAGGGAACATCATTTCTAACACAAGGTCAACTTTTTGGACCTTCATATGAAGGTGGTAATTTGATAAGTGGTTGAAAGGGGAGCCTAATACCTTAAATGTTTTTAAGACTGTCATCTAGAATTTGTCTGGTAGTTGGGCTTCCTGCTCAAGATCCATATTCTTATAACACCCCATATTTTTGTGCATGTAATAATTAATTAATTCGGGAAATTTTAAATTACTGGTGTGTCGTAATTTAATTTAATTAATTATGGTAATATTTATTTAAATATTAATCGTAGAGTGAATGGTTAATATTTAGGGAAATTTAATTACAAAGTGAATAGTAATAATTTTTTTACATCATAACGTGTATTAGTGACGTGGAATTTGTTTATCTCAGTTGGGAGTCGGTATAGACTAATTTGGGCGTGAGATAAGGATTTTTATAAATTAATTAGGATGTTAATTTTGAGTGCATGATTGAGTCCGAATGGGGCAAGATAGTCAGAAAAGTGTAGCCGAGGGTAGTAAACGGGTCACGGGGCATTTTTAGGCATAATCGGGCCACACGGGGCTATTTGGGTCACTTGGGCTTGGCCCATTAGGCTAAAAACGGGATTAGTGTTTTGAGACCTAAATCTAAGTGCGGGGAATGGCAGAGAAACATAAACCTAAATCTATGAACTTGGGGAGAAAGTGAGAGGGAGCAGTTAGCAAATTGGAGTCTTTTGGAGACAAGGCAAGGAACCTATTAGAAGTTCATCATCAACCTTGCAAAGTTCACCTCGAATCAGACCCTACGAATCCTAAAAGCAAGTGGTTAACTTGTTGGAACATTAATTGATGTTTTCAATTCATATTTTTGTGATGTGAAAATCTGAAATTCGTTTTGGGTACAAAAGGGTACAAAAATGGCGTTTTTGTATATAGAACACTTCAATGAAATTAATGGGAAGTTAATGTGGGAATTCATTATGTTACATGGTTATGATATAATGATTTATTCAAATGTGAAAACCCAATAGAAATTTATGAACGAATTTGGGACAAACATATGAAATTAGGACTGAACGAGTAATGAATCGAAAATTTCCCAAATTCGAAAAAATAGAGATTTGTGAAATTTAATTTGTGTTTAAGGTTCTAGGGGAGGTCCTATCGCGTTTCCATATAGTTATAATGTTTTGTATGCTTGAGATGAACCAAGGACAATCTTAGGTATTAGAGAAATTCGTTAATGGCAGAAATATGTAGTCAAAGAAGATGAGGACCTGCTCGATTGATCGATTGATGGTTGGTGATCGATCGATCGATGGCTGGGAATTTTTGACAGTTTGGCCTTGGGAGTTTTAGGTGGATTTCCTTTTAGTTTTATTACCACCAAGTATAATTAAGGGAGAAAATTTAATTAGGGAGGTTAATATCCTCCCAATTATAGGGGCATATAAATGGGAGTGGTGGGGTAATTAAGTGTAACACTTACGTATGAATTTTGAGAATAAATTCTGAGAAATAAAATAACGAACTGGGTGAATAAGTTTGGGTATAGTAGTAGGGCGACACTACTCACTTAAATTAATTATGGTGAAAAAAATAATTCATTCAGAGTCGGGGATTAGACTTGGGTATTATATTTTTTTCGGACCACGAGAGCGAGTTCGAGTATATTGGTTGGGGGACACCAAAAGTAATTTAATTAATTAAGGTGCAAATTAATTAATAATTAGAATCGAACCATAAACTCGATATACTAAGTATAGACTAGTGTTATGGACTCAGTAACGGTAAAGTCGGGATATTTTATATTTATATATACACGGTGTGTGACAGTATATATATGGTGTGTGCATATAAATATCAGTGATTAGATATTATTAATATATATACTCTAGTGCTATCGGAGGAGGTTGCGCGATGTGGGTGAATCCCCTAGCTTGAGGAGTAGGGCGAGTATATCCCCAGGTCATAGCATCCATTATATGGGTGAGGGGCTTATCTCACTTTCAGGGAAGGAATATGACCGTCTCCATTATGTTTATATTTTTGGCCAAGTCAATGAGCGATTCTGACTTGGGGTAACTAGGTTATGCGAGTACACCTAGTGTGATAGCAGTGTAGAGAATACATCCGGTGAGTTATTACTCAGTAGGATGGATTATATTTATATTCAACATATGTGTGAATGTTGTGATATGGTTCTACGTATATAATGGGATAAATAGTTATATACGGGTCATTAAATACATGAAGTGAATTGTATTATGTGTATATGGGTTATATTCATAGTCAACAGGTGTGATTGTTGTAAGGTAACTGTACGTATATAATGGGGTGAATAATTATATACGGGAAATTTAAATACGTGGAGAAAAGTGTATTATTTATATAACTAGTGAATGTTTTATAACGTTCAAGGAAAGATGATTATTTAAGTTAAGGCGATAGATAACGTAGAAGCCACACATTAAAAATACTCGGAATTGAGTAGGGCAGTTGACAAGAGTTATATTAAGTATCTAGTTCCAGGGTAGAGGATTAGGTGGGATATAAAGAAGGCGTTAGGTGTGCACATTAGTTGAGGGGTGAGTCTTTCCTCAAGGGACTGCGACACTAACTAAAATATGAAACGCATTCATGCATATTTTATTACTGCAAGTTAATCATTTGCTACATGTTTTCAAAATGTTTTGGGTTCTAACCCTTCCTATAAAATATTTTCAAAACCTTTTAGGTGTCCAGCCACAGGGATGCCAGGCTTGATTCATTCCAAGGATTCACTACTGCAGCATATGTGGATGTTGCAGGATTTAGATAGGCGCCTCTATTCCTTCTATTCCTAGTGTAGGGATTTTCTATCAGATATCTGAGCATGTTGCTAACAGTTTTATTTAGTATTTATTTCAGATACTTGAGATCCATTATTAATTGTATTTACAATTGTGTTGGATTTTAACCGATGGTTTATTCGGCCAGTTTCTTATTTATATGGGATGGTTGGATTCAGTTAGCTTGTGATTATTAATGATTTACTTCCACATGAGTATTTCATTGAATTAATGAAAGATAAAACATGGCACCAGTCTAATTTCACGTAGGTGGTTAGTAATTAAAAAGTTTCGACAGTGATGCTAAGAATGAACCAACTGAGAAACCTGCTCTAATTTAATTTAGGACTGATCACCCGAGGTTTAATTAGACGGGGTGTCACAATTCTTGATATTTATGAGCTCATATGTGGTTTCCATCTTGCTAATGGAATCTTGAGGAAACATAGTTCATATTGAACTTGCATTATTTCATAATTCGGTGGTGGGGGAAAACCTATTCGACTAGTAGTGGAGATACATATTTGGCTTGTGGGAAGCCTTAGAAGGCGGTGTTGGGTACTATGGGTACTAATGGTTGAATTCAATGTAACCATGTGCGGAGAATGGTTCTATAAAGTGGGAATAACCGATGTTAGTAGGGGAAACGATTATGTAACCATGGGTTTGGTCAGTATTGCCTCTACAACTATCGCATGTGGTGTGCCAGTATTGCGGATTTGAGAAGGATATATGTTTTTTCCTACTCCGATCACAGAAGTGTCCTATTTCACGTAGACTTTTTGTAGGCCTAATGCTTTGATTTCATACTCCATGGTATTTTTCAATGCATTAATGCTTTTAAGTTTTCTTCAGATCTGATCCATAGTTAATAGAGCCTGATCTTCTTTGGTGGACATGGATCATACTACAGAGCAAAATTGACAATCGTGGTTAGGAAGTTCACTAATTGAAACTGGATGGCCAAAAGGAGTGCGTACTAGGGTTTGTAGGGTAAGAACTTAGTGGTGGTATCTTTGATGATACACGTAACTGCAAAAAATGTTACGGCACTTTCGTTTAGGTTTTTGCGGACGGAAGGGAAGAATGAAGAACATTACATGGGGGTAGAAAAACTCACATATTTATGAAGTTTTCTAATGCAATACTTTCATATTTTTTTAACAATATATTGACCGTGTTTCTTTTTTGGCAGTATCTTCAGAGGGGAAGAACTTAAAAGAGGCTCGTTGGATTTGGGAGAACAAGAGTGGCATCTAGTTTTTCTTATGAGGAGCGAGGAAATAATAAACTGTAGTATATTATTTCTTGAAAATAAAAATATGGGTAAGGGGGTCCAACGTAAGGGATATCTATTTCGGTAATGACTTGTTGATTCATACTGTTTATTTTCCATGCAAATCGAAAAACATTAAGCCTAGAATCTGAGGGGTTTTGGACCGGCCTCCATCCAAGTCAAAGTTTTTTAAAAATTTCATCAGAGTGATTGACCTATAAGTATTCATTATTTTTGTGTAGTAGGGTGTGTTCCTAGATATTTTCTATATGCATAGGGAGGCTTGACTCAGTTATTGGTGGATCACTTTTGATTACGTGGATAATGATATTTAGAGCTATTAGACTAAGAAATCTTTAAGGTGCATGTGAAAACATTTTACACTAGTACTGAATAGGTGTGAAAGCCTATTCAATATACCCCAGTACTAAGCAAACTTCAAACATTCCCCGTAATCAAGACCTTGGAATTAAGAGAGAAGTTGTTCGATATACCAAATAGGTGGATGAAAAGGGTGGTAACATTCATTGGAGACCATCCTTTCATGGAAGCGACTTTTTAAAAGTACAAACTTTACTTATGGGAGTGACTTTTCAAAGGTATGAAACTCTCTTTAACAAGAGGCGGACTTTGGGTGAAGTGACACTCCTGAAGTAAGAACTTCTTCTTAACTATCCTATTTTAGGGTCTCGAGGGTTGAGGGTTTAAACAATATGAAAATCAAGATTATGCAGTGAGTGATGCAAATGTGTAATCTTTTTTTTAGATACATTGATATTTATTTTATTGCAAGGTCCTTTGCGCATACAAATGTGTTTGGAAAATGTATAGTGTTGTACGTTGGGAACTAAGTATGTATCTACGTTGTGAGGGACTCTATAACTAAGGCCACTAAATAGTTCTATAATTTGCGTAAAGTAGTCCCGCATGGGAAAAATATTAAACATATAAAGAAGAAATCATAAAGATACTTCAATCCTCTTGATTTGTCCACAAAAGATTTGTCAATGTGGCGTAGCTATAAATCAAATACGATACGAAATATTGATTTTTGATGGTATAAAAACTGTCTCCAAGGAAGTCAACATTATGGTGTTGCAGGTCCCGAGATTGAGTTGAGTGTCGTCGTTCCTAGGGATAAGAACTTGTGTGTCAATTAATGATAGGCGCAAAAGTGCGTGTCAACAATCCCATTGCCTCCCCTGAGGTTGTTTTATCAGTTCGACATTTTGGATCGGTGATTTTCCCCTAGATGTAGTTTGACGCCATGTCCAATTTTAGAGCACACCTCTTGGACAGTGTGGCTTTTTTGCGGGAAGAAAAGCGACTTTTGTCAGTTATTCAGATTCACCATTATTTTTTATATAAAAATGAACAAAAAGGTTTGGTTTATCCATTTTAGGCTAATCCTACGATAGATTTCAATGTCTTCGGTTGGTCGAGATATACTTGTAAGGTGGGTTTGGGAATCGAGTTACGAGTGTGGAATGTTTTAGGCACCCCACTTGTTCTTTATGCTTCTTTAATTATTTATTAAATATTTCTTTTAACATTGATTGATTACTTTTTAGCTATTTTTTGAACTCATTTAGAGACCTTAGCTTGAGCATCCCTTAAACGTAGATAGGTGCTTAGGTATGAATATTGATAGGTGTGAAAGGTAGTAAGAGTTATAAACATTATTGTAAGTGTCCATGTGCTTGACTTCATGCTTGTTTTAGTATAATTTATAACCACTATAGTAAATGTATGTGTGGGAGAAGGCTCGGTTTGGGCGATGGATTGCCATTAATGTCTATATTAATGTGCGAGAGAGATCGATTTTGAGATAGGTTGTTATCTCATTTACTAGAGAGGGATAACAGGTCAGACATGGATCCATCTCGGTGGGCCAATATATCATAAAATATATTGTTCGAGGTTCGAGGTTTGAGCTCAAGAGAAAAACTCAGAATTATTCCTACACACTTAATAAGACTTTGTGATCGAACCCTATGTAGTTCTCTTATTTACTTGATATGTACATGTTTGAGCATATATAGGGATATTTTTTGTAAAACATACCTTAAGATAGTTTCATATCTCATTTGAATTATTTAGAGGTGATGGACAAAAGATTAAGAGATGGGTGCACATCCATGGGGATAACACATCATGAGACATGATATCGAGGCTCGAGCTCATGAGGAGAACTCGATATTACACATACATACTCGTGTACCCATTATGTCAAAGCTTATGTAGTTCATTTTACACATCTTCGAACATGATATATGTGGAAGATTAGTACTTGGATTAAGAGGGGGAGGGGTTGTCTATGTAGTGTCAGAATGGAAGTTGACCCTAAAAAATATTGACAAGGACATCCATGTACATTAGACGATTACTAACTAGAAGCTGTTTTTCAACGTTAGCGCTAGGTTGGAGATGTATAGATAAGGGATAGTGTATTTTGTACAGGGGTGGACCAAAATCCACTGACAAATGTATAAATATACCTAATTGATATGGATAAAATCCTGAAGGTATCATAGTCCCCGAGATAGTGGTTCAATTATTTGGACTGCGGACAGATGAATCCTTAATGGATATCACATAAAGAGTAATAATATAAGCCTTGGTGTTCATGAGTTTGTCTTGGCAAAATGCCTACTGATCACCGCGTGAAAGGTGTGTTCGTGTAAGGACACAATCGTTATTTTCGTTTCACCTCGGTAATACAAACAAACCTAAATTACAACTACACTTGCGATACAAGGGAGACGAGTTGCTAGAATTTAATTGATTTAATAATCCGAAATAAAAGGGAAAAGGGTGAATTACAAACTAAAAAGGAAAAGATGCTAAAAGGGGAAAGATTAATCTAGGCGAGTGTATTGAAACTAGATTAACAAAGTGAGTAAAAGTATAGGTTGCATCGAATATCCCTCACCCGAGTTTATTAGTATAAAATTGTCACATGGGTCGACGAGTTATTAAGACTGCATCACATTTCGACAGTTAATTGAACCAAGGGTTGTCACGCCCCTAAATCCGCATAAAAGCCTAATATAATTTTGGTGTCAACAAATACCCCGGAAATTACGCACGCAAGGTCGTAAGAACGGGACATACATAATATGCCCCGTCAAATCTCTAAGGCATAATAACTAGGACAACACACCCGAAATAGACCCGTAAACTCCATCACCAAAGAAAAGCAACACGTCAACCCGAGTGAGTTTCATTCAAACACAACCTAGACTAATTTAGCTACAAAGCATATTAAAAATGCGGTAAATGAACGCGATAATGTTACACTAGAAAGCAAAGAAATAAAGCATGTAAACCTAATTATGAAAGGTTGTAAATTAACTACAAAGCAAGAAATAAGTAAATACACACTATATTAATGGAGATGGAAGATGATAGCACAAATTACAAGCCTAAATGGGTGTAATTCCAACAAGAAATGAAGAAATGATCTCTCAAACCTCCAAAATCCTAACCTAAACTATCTAAAATGAATTATATAACTTGATATCTAATATTTACAACAAAATTGGTATTTATAGTAAGTGGAAATAAAATAGAAAAGAAAGAAAAGAAAATAAAAGGCAAAATATCAGCTGGAAACAGGGGATCGATCGATCGATCAAAATTATCGATCGATCGATGGTAAAAAATCATGCCCACTATCTCCCCACGATGGACAAACAATGAAGGATCGATTGATCAATCGTTTTGATCGATCGATCGATGGCTACAGGTCTCAATTCTTCCCCCCTGTTTTGATGTGTTTGGCTTGCCCTTCCGCTAAAATCGCCGTAACTTCTTCGTTCTAAATCGGAATCGTGCACCATTCATGGACACACAAAGCTTACGAGGAGGGATACAAGTTCCGTGTAGATGTTGGGCCAGTGCCCAAGTTGTGAAAAGACTAAAATTCCCTTGAACGTGCGATTGTGTACGAAAATCGAGCGGAATGCATCCGAACTTCACACTTAGCATCCAAATACCTATAAAAACTCAATTAACCCCTGCAAAACATGTTAACGTAGAAATCCGAGGTTGTCTACTGAACGAGCATAAGTATAGGGAATACGATACCCGAGGGGGGCTAAAATGTATCGGTTCGAGGGATGAAATATGCAATATTCGCGTATTATCACCTACGCACTTAAGGTGACTTAAGATCAAAGCCTACATTATTCATTAACATGGGACATATTTATGGGTGTAGGCAATGGGATGCTGGTTGTAAAATATATGACATTACATTATTTGTGGAGGCTAGTCCTTAAAATACGTTGACTAAATGCCGATGTCAGAGAAGTATTTGTACAAAAACATATATTTCAGGTGTCGCCGCCTGGATGGGCTTTGTTCGCTCGGAGAGGGAGTAGATGGATTTTGGACTTTGGCATGTAAGGTTTTGGGCTAACAGAACTCAATGGCATTTTTCTGACAATGGTTTGAAAGGTATTTTTTCATGTTGATATGTTTTAATCATGTCAATTGATTAGTATTTTTTAATGTATGATGATGTGAATATAGTACACCAATAGAGGTGTTGGATTATAAACCAGGCTTTAAAACATAAACGTTGTAAAGTAGATGCCCGGTCCCCCAAATGTGGGTCTGCATAAAGAAGATAAATCAATGTGTACAGTTTAGGAAAATATATATATATATAATAAAGGAGGAGGGCTTTTTTCCATATCATAAACCCTTGCATACAAAACTTATATAAAGAAGTTTTGTATTTATATAAGCTAATTGGTGGTTTGGATTAATTCTAAAGGTTTGAATCTAATGGTTTAAGAATCTGCCATGTGCAACACTATTTTTGTCACAATATGGCTCAAAATGATTCTAAATGAGATCTCTGTGAGTAACTGTTCAATCTGCCTCACGTGGCTTGAGAATCATTGGGAAGGGTTCAGCTTTAATTTGAAACACCCTCACATGAAAACTTCCCACTAAACAAACCTGATCTTCAACTTTAAACACCATGTCAAACCATAATAAAACCAAATGGTACTCTCTCTCTCTCTCTCTCTCTCTCTCTCTCTCTCTCTCACACACACACACACACACACACACACACACACATTCTAGCATATACCCCGCGCGATGCATGGGCGTCAATGAGAAGTACGAATATGTTTTAAAGTAAGTAATAAATTTCCTTATAATGGTATATTGTATAAGTATATTAAAATGACCTATCAAGAAGTCCCATAATAATTATATATAAAAAAGTTACTAAAGTTTATTCCATTGAATGTATTACAATAAAGAACACATTGTACTTTCGATTTGGGTATGTAAAAAAATTAAATGAAGGTTACGTTGGCATAGTTTATTATCTATCTCACTTGAATAAAACCATATAACAACTTTACAATTTAATACCCCGTATTTTTATGCCATTTAAATTTGGGTATTTATTAAATTTAAATTGAGATATTAATTTAATATTAATTCGGAAATTATTTTAAATATTTACTAGCATGATGAGAGTTAGTAATTATTGGGAATTTTTTGAATATTACATAATGCATAAAGTAATATGTATAGTCGAATTTATGAAATTATCATGATTGTATAATTTGATAATTGTGGAAATTAAAGCGGGATGCGCCTGTGTCGTGTTGGGATTAAATTATTATTATTTAAAGTCACTAAATTATAAGTCACCCATTTGGTCTTTTTGAGTGCGCCAATGTGTCCGAAAGGGTCGAGATAGTCAAAATAACATACCCAAGGGTTTAGTTCGGGTCTCGGGGCATTTTTAAGCCTAATTGGCATACCAGGAGGGTATTATAGACATTTTATAATTTTTGGGCAATTAAACCCACGAATTTCCTAAGGATTTATCATCCTTTAGGAGTTGTCTTCTAGGGTTAACAAACACAAAATCAAAGAACGGCCATTAGAGAAGGTGTTGGAGAGCTTTCCAAGCAACTGAAGGCCAAAGACTCACATGTTTGCACCGCCACCGTCACCAAAGCGTAGATCGCGCGACGCGGAACACAACCATACCTCTTTCGTCCACAAATCAGAAACTCAAATTCCAGGCAAGTATCTATCTTGCGTTATTTTAGTTAATGTTTCAATCATGTTCGTCTAGGGTTGTTTAGAACATGTTTCAAGGAAGAAATCAATATTTTTTAAACATAAAATCATATGTTGTAGAGGAAGTAGACATATTCTGGACATCTAAGTCACATGTAGATGATAAGCCACAAATTTGTATGGATTTAGAATCAAGTAATCTTGAAAAGAATTTGAAGAATAGAAATTAAAGAAAAATTGGGGTTCTTGAAGTTTATGTGAATTTTACCCCATTAAATCGTTATACTTGATGAATTCAGATATATTTTACATAGAAAATCATGTAGTTAGGTATATAGTAATTGTAGAATTGTTGTTTGGGAGTTTGGGGATCGTAAATGGAGATTTGGTGGAGGTTGGAGAGGTAAACCCATAACTGGACAATGGCAGGTTTCCTCATAGCTGCTTGATCGATCGATCGTTCAAGAACATCGATCGATCGATGGTATCGATCGATTGACCCCGTTTCCTCGATCGATCGATCCCTCCTGGAAAATTACCCAGTGATGAGAGAGCTTAATTTTCAGAAATTAATTATGTTAGCCATAGTATTTATCAGAATGAAACCTTACGGGGAAGTTAAGTTAAAATACAATTTCAAGATTAATAATACGGTAGGCATGTACACTAGATGAGAGGCGAGAATTTCTCAAGAGAGTGTCGCATACTAACATGGTAGTTTCATTAGCCGGTAGCATTTTAAATACTTGCTAAACTATTTTTTTAAACTGTTTTACACCCGGGCTCTAACCCGTTTCCCGTTATTTCTTTTCTCTTGTATATATATGTATTCATTATAGGTGCCCAGCCAGAGGGGCGTCATGCTTAGATTCCTTGGAACGGACGCGCTGCAGCTTATGTGGGAGTTGCAGGCCATTGCTTAGATGACCTCATTCTTGACTCTACTCTTAATTTAGTTTTGATTAGTTAGGGAATGTCACCCATTTCCCTATTCAGTTGGATTTTTCAGAGATTTATGTTCCTTTATTTTTGGTATTTGGTACTCTTTGGGATTTAATTCTTGTCAGGATGCTTGCATTTATAGTTTTTGAACATGGTATTGGATCATTTGAATGTTTAAATTCTTGTGTGTTAATTGACATCTTTAACAATTGATGAGATTCTTAAACTGTTAATCATTGAAAAAGGTTTTCATAATGGAATTAAATAAAATAAAAATAAGGTTTAAATTGTTTTGTCACTTACCTTAATTAAATAGGGTGTTTAAATTGGAAATTTATTTTGCGACAGTGATGCTAAGAATGAACCAACAGTTCACCTTAATTTTAATTCAATAAAGGACAGATCAACCGATATTTAATTAGACGGGGTGTCACAAGTGGTATCAGAGCATCAGGTTCTAGTGTCCTTTAGGATCTGTATGGCTTACTTCACTTCCAGCTTAACGTCCTTGATATAGAGCCCTATTCTTAGGACTGTTGCATTCTTGTATTTATGCTTACGTCTTCAGCTATTTGAGATTTTATAATAACTGTAGACTAATAAACTTACTTTTCATTTTAGATGCCTCCGAGATGCGCACCCCAAGACAGGAATGCCTAGCGCGAGCATCCAGCAGCTCCGGCACAGGGGATGATGAACGTGACTGAGGTAGCCGCTATTTTTTCTCAGGTGGTGAACGCCACATTAGCGGTAGTGCAACAGGCCCCACCCCAGATTCAGGAAGTGGAACTAGTACTAGCCCAACTTCCATTTGCATTGGAGTGGGTTAAGGATGCCTTCCAGAAGGCGCATCCCCCGGAGTTCTTGGGTAGTTCGTACATAGTAGTCGGCAGCCAATGACAGAAACATATCCAGAGGCATCTGCACATCTATGAGTGTAGTGACGTGCAGAGACGGCTATTGGCTTCCTTTAAGCTAGTGGGAGCCGCTTTGCAGTGGTGGGAGTCCACTACCACCTTGGAGGAGAAGGACAGCATCACGATTCAGTCATTTTGGGTGCGGTTTGACCGCAAGTACTTCCCATCCGCCGAGAAGACTGAGATGAGGCGGAAGTTACTGAATCTAAAGCAGGAGAGTATGACTGTTACTTGCAGTGGTGGGATTCCACCACCACTTTGGAGGATAGGGACATCATTACGATTCAGTCATTATGGGTGCAGTTTGACCGTAAGTACTTCCCATTCGTCTTACATACTTAGATGAGGGGGAAGTTACTGAATTTGAAGTAAGATAGTATGACTGTTGCTGAGTAAAAGGAGGAGTTCACTAGACTTCTCACTATAGTTCTAGATGAGGCACCCACTAAGGAGAAGAAGATACTGTTATTTATAGATGGATTATCCTGGAGGATTCGTCAGCACCTCATCGTCATTCTATCATTGAGTACCTACACTGATGTACTCAACGCTACTTTCTTACACTATTAGGATCACTGCTTCCATTTGCAGGGCAGAAAACGAGCAGGGGAGTCCCACCAGTAGGGCAGGACTGGGGGTAGTAGTACTGGTGGGGCAGTAGTAGCCTAGGGGTAGACCCGTCATAGTGAGCAGAGTTCCCATCAGGGGTACCCTAACAAGAGGTTCTGATCATGTGACTCCAGATATGGATTTGGGGGATTTAGGCAGGGCCAGCAGGATCAGTCTAATAATCATGCCCAATAGGGCCAACACTGCCAGTAGCAGGGACAACAGCGGGGCCAGTGGTGGAGCGGTAACGGCCAACAGGGTCGTGATCAGTAAGGGGAGAGGGGAGGTAACTTTAGGGGCAGATGTTTCGGATGTGGAAAGAATGGCCACACATGACAGGACCCAGAGGGAGATAGGGCCCCATAGCAGTAGGGTTCCCGTAATGAGCTGTAGAGGCCACTCTTTCTAGTCGCCCTCCTCGTGCCAGGATAGGTGCCAGCCTTACGCGCCATCCCAGCAGCTCCAGTTCAGTAGGGGAAATTACAGTACGGATGTGTCTATAATGTCCACCAGGAAGCAACACCTCGGGCACCACCCGCGATTGAGAGTACGTTTCCTATCCATGGCACTATAGGTCTGGTTTTATTTGATATTGGGGCATCGCATTATTTTATAACTACTCATTTTACACGAGCCTTAGGGTTATTAGACACGGCAGAGAGCACTGTGACATGCGTAGACTCACTACTGGGAAATGGGTCTTTGATTTTCTTTATATGCCGGGGTGTAGGAGTAGACACTGATAGTTTGATTTTACCGGTTGACATGCTAGTTTTAGAGATGCATGAGAAAGATGTTATTATTGGCATGGATTGGCTCGCTATGTACAGAGCCATGATAGATTGTTTTGGTGGGAGTATTATCTTTGCCATTCTGGGGTAGGAGATGTTTTTAGTGGCGATGCCTCACCCAGAGGGAGGATCTTCCACCCATTTGTACTATATAGAGGAGGATACCGCTAAGGAGATTTCGATTCCCTTAGATTAGATTCCAGTCATTCATGAGTATTCTGATGTATTTCAGGAGATACCGAGCCTACCCCCCAGTCGAGAGATAGATTTCATCATAGACTTGATGTCGGGCACTCGATCGATAGCACGCGCACCATACCATATTGCTCTAGCAGAAATGAGGGAGTTACGGGATCAGATAGAGTAGCTGTTAGGTTGGGGATTTATTCGTAGGAGCACCTCACCTTGGGGCACTCCAATGCTATTTGTGAAGAAGAGAGATGGTTCACTAAGGTTATGCGTGGATTATCGGGAGCTTAATAAGGTCACGATACGGAACAAATATTCGTTGCCTCGAATAGATGACCTATTCGACCAACTGAAGGGTGTAACTAAGATAGATTTGAGATCGGGATACCATCAGATACGTATTAGGGAGCATTATGTGTCGAAGACTGCTTTCTTCATGAGACATGGGTTCTATGAGTTCAGAGTCATGCCGTTTGGGTTGATAAATGCTCCATCCATATTCATGGACTTGATGAACCGAGTGTTCAGAGAGTTCTTGGATCAGTTTGTCATCGTTTTCATAGATGACATCCTTATATATTCACACACTGAGGATGAGCATGCCGAGAACTTGAGGCAGGTTCTTCAGACTCTACGAGAGCATCAGCTGTATGTTAAGAATGAGAAGTGCGGATTTTAGTTATAGGAGGTACAATTTTTGGGGCATGTTATGTCGAAATTGGGAATATCAGTTGACCCGAGCAAATTGTTGACAGTGACGGAGTGGGGACAACCCATGATACCGACGGAAGAGCATACTTTCTTAGGGTTAATCGGGTACTACAGGAGATTCATCTAAGGATTTTCGAAGATAGCGGGTCCGTTGACGAATCTGACTCGCAAGGGAATTCCGTATGTTTGGGATGATTCTTATCAATTGTCTTTCGATAAGTTAAAAGATAAGTTGACTTCGACGCTAGTTCTTACTTTCCCCAAGATGGAAGTAGAGTATTTGGTTTACATTGATTCCTCTTTACGAGGACTCGGTGGAGTATTTCATCAGGAGGAGAAGCCTATAACTTTTGCCTCCCGCAAGCTAAAACCTCACGAAAGGAATTACCGCACCCAAGACCTAGAGCTTTTGCATTGAGGATTTGGAGACATTATTTATTAGGGGAGAAGTTTCTCTTGTTCACAGACCATAAGTCACTACAGTACTTGTTCACTCAGTGAGAGTTGAATATACGTCAGTGCAGATGGTTGTCGTTTGTGAAAGACTACCAGTTTGAGATACAGTACCATCCGGGAAGGGCTAACGTGGTTGCTGATGCATTAAGCCGTAGACCGATGGGCGATGTAGCGGACATCTAGAAAGTGAAGGGGAAAGAGTTGGGTCACCAGGACATGGTAGCTCATTCCTTTGTATCTATCACGACAATCACACTAGAGATTGTTACGAGTGTGATACAGGCACAATCATTGAATTCATTTTGTCCAGAACAGATAGTACGGCTTTTAGTTGAGGGTGCTGAGTCCTATTCAGTACGTTCAGATGGAGGCTTGAGGTTTAATGGGAGATTGGTGGTCCCAGAAGGAGAAGACTGATGTCATGCAGTGATGACACAGTCTCACGGGTCCAAATTTATGGTACATCCTGGAGGGTATAAGATGTACTAGGATATAAGGCGAGGGTATTGGTGGAGTGGGATGAAGGACATTACTGAGTTCATGTTCAAGTGTTCTACTTGCCAGATGTTAAAGGTAGACCACCAGAAACCGTCGGGATTACTTCAGCCATTGGAGATACCTAAGTGGAAATGGGAGAGTATTTTCATGGACCTTATTACTGGGCTACCTACATCATAGCGGGGTCACGACTCCATATGGGTAATAGTGGATCGATTGACCATGGTGGCTTATTTTCTACTAGTACTAATAGACTATACCATGGGATAGTATGCACAGTTGTTCATTGTTGAGGTTGTTAGGCTACATGGGGTGCCCCTAGATATTGTGTTTGATAGAGACAAGATTTTTGTGTCGCGTTTCTAGGAGATATTTCAGGACGCCATGGGTACATATTTGATATTGAGTTTAGCTTTCACCCACAGACGGATGGACAAACAGAGCGTACAAATAAGAAGTTGGAGGATATGCTATGCATGTGTGTCCTTGATTTTGGAGGAGTATGGGAGCTGTATCTTCCACTGGTGGAGTTTGCTTACAATAAGTCCTATTAGTTCCTAACTGGCATGGCTCCATTTGAGACATTATATGTCAGGCCTTGTCGTTCTCCTGCTTATTGGTTTGAGGTGGGGGATAATAAATTTCTCAGACTAGAGTTGATTCAGGAAGCTTCATCTAGAGTTGAGTATATCAGGAGTCGCATTCGGGTAACGCAGGACAGGCAAAAGAGCTACGCCGATGCAAAATAGTTTTTCCGAGAGTTTAACATGGGGGACCAAGTATTACTGCGTGTATCTCCTATGAGAGGAGTAATGAGGTTTGGAAAGAAGGGGAAGTTGTCTACGAGATACTGGAACCATTTCCCATTATCGAGAGGATTGGGCCAGTGGCATACAGATTGCAGTTACCAGAGCATTTGCACCGCATTCACGATGTATTTCACATTTTATCGTTGAGAGGATACCTTCAGGATGATATAACCACATCGCGATAGAGGAGATTGACTTACAGCTCAACAACTCATATGAGGAGAGACCAATGGCTATCCTAGACCATAACGAGAGGAAATTAAGGTCGAAGGTAGTTCTACTTGTACGGGTTGAGTGGGAGCATCATAATGTGGAGGAATCCACCTGGGAGCATGAGGCAAATATGCACGATAAATATCCGGAATTATTTTTACCAGGTATGCCTTTTTTCTGAATTTCGAGACGAAATTCCGTTTTTAGGGGCGGGGGAGTATGTAATACCCCATATTTTTATGACTTTTAAATTTGGGGATTTATTAAATTTAAATTGAGATATATATTTAATATTAATTCATAAATTATTTTAAATATTTACTAGCGTGATGAGAGTTAGTAATTATTGGGAATTTGTTGAATATTACGTAATGCATAAAGTAATATGTATAGTCAAATTTATGAAATTATCATGAGTGTATAATTTGATTATTGGGGAAATTAAATCGGGACGTGCTTGTGTCGTGCCGGAATTAAATTATTATTATTATTTAAAGTGAATAAATTATAAGTTGCATGTATGGTCTTTTCGAGAACACCAATGTGTCCGTAAGGGTCAAGATAGTCAAAATAATGTACCGGGGGATTTAGTTCGGGTCTTGGGGCATTTTTAAGCCTAATTGGCATCCTGGGAGGGTATTATAGACATTTTACATTTTTGGGCAATTAAACCCACGAATGTCCTAAGGATATATCAGCCTTTAGGAGTTGTGTTCTAGGGTTAACGAACACAAAATCAAAGAACGACCATTAGAGAAGGATTCGGAGAGCTTTCCAAGCAACTCAAGGCCAAAGACTCACCCATTTTCACCGCTACCACCACGAAAGCGTAGATCTTGCGATGAGGAACGTAACCATACCTCTTTCTTCCACAAATCAGAAACTCAAATTCCTGGCAAGTATCTATCTTTCTTTATTTTAGTTAATGTTTCAATCATGTTAGTCTAGGGTTGTTTAGAACATGTTTCATGGAAGAAATCAATATTTTTGAGACTTAAAATCATATGTTGTAGAGGAAGTAGACATATTCTGGAAATCTAAGTGACATGTAGAGGATAAGCCATGAATTTGTATGGATTTAGAATCAAGTAATCTCGAAAAGAATTGGAAGAATAGAAATTAAAGAAAAATTAGGGTTCTTGAAGTTCATGTGAATTTTACCCCATTAAATCGTTATACTTGATGAATTCAGACATACTTTACATAGAAATTCATGTAGTTAGGTATATAGTACTTGTAGATTTATTGTTTGGGAGTTTGGGGATCGTTAATGGATATTTGGTGGATATTGGAGAGGTAAACCTGTAACTGGGCAATGGAAGGTTTCGTCATAACTGTTTGATCGATTGATCGTTCAAGAACATCGATCCATTGACCCTCTTTCCTCGATCGATCGATCCCTCCTGGAAAACTGCGTACTTTTCTTCTTTAGGTTTAATCCGATTAAAATGCGTAGGAACCCATAATCATAATTGATATAGCATAATTAATTATAAAGTGGACCAATAGGGCCTAGGTAGACCCCATTGAGTGAAATTTAAGGTAGGATGAAATTATGGGTTAACGGGGAGTTATTCACACATACGAAATCACGCGTACGTCCAATAATAGATCGAGACTCGTGTGTAAGTTAGACTAGAAGATAAGTGAGAGTGCCTACAAAAATTATACTTAGGGAGATTGAATACTTCAAGAGATGATAAGTAAGTATGGAGTAACTTATATATGATAATAAAAGTGACGAGTCCGTTATGCGAGATAATCGAGTCAAATATGCTAAGAATGGGTAATTATAATTATGGGTCGTGGGCGCACCTAATTCATAAATGTGAATATATATATATATATATATATATATATATATATACGATTGTGTAATTGTTCATGTATTATATATGTGTGTAAAAATCATACCCGAGGTACTTGCTATCACGGGGGTTTCCGCGCCGGGACAGTCTTATCTTGATCGGACCTTTATGGGGGATAACGGCTTTTACCCTAGAAGATAGTATCCTTGATAAAGGCTAGTTGAGTGATAGTCGGATGGTCCTAAGAGACGTGAGGGTATGTGCTGACCTCGTAGTGACTTCAAACTATACTTCACCTCCAATTGTATGTGTTTTATGTTAATACAGTTCGAGAGTGATTTCGAACTAGTATTTCCCCCTAGTACGAGTGACACGGGGACTTGATAGCAGAATATGCCAGCACCATAGATTTTATGTGGGGTGCCGATAGTATATATATTGTATGAGTGACTATTATATATATATACTTCAGTGTGGTAACTTTCTACTATGCATAAAGGTAGTTAAGTAATGAATAAATACTCCAACTTTGTTATATGTGTTTGGTAATTTTTGTGATATCACTCGGTTATTTTATATAACATAAGATATTAGAGAGAGCTTAATTTTCAGAAATTAATTATCTTAGCCATAGTATTTATCGGAATGAAACCTTATGGGGAAGTTAAGTTAAAATACAATTTCGAGATTAATAGTACGGTAGGCGTGCACACTAGATGAGAGGCGGAAATTTCTCAAGAGAGTGTCGCATACTAACATGGTTGCTTCATTAGCCGGTAAGAATTTTGAATACTTGCTAAACTATTTTTTTAAACTGTTTTACACTCGGGCTCTGACCCGTTTCCTGTTATTTCCTTTCTCTTGTATATATATGTATATATTACAAGTGCCCAACCAAAGAGGCGTCATGCTTAGATTCCTTGGGACGGACGCGCTACAGCTTATGTGGGAGTTTCAGGCCATTGCTTAGACGACCTCATTCTTGACTCTACTCTTATTTTAGTTTTGAATAGTTAGGGCATGTGTCGCCCGTTTCCCTATTCAGTTGGATTTGTCGTAGATTTATGTTCCTTTATTTTCAATATTTGGTACTCTTTCGGATTTAATTCTTGTCAGGATGATTGCATTAATAGTTTTTAGACTTGCTATTGGATCATTTAAATGGTTAAATTCTTGTGTGTTAATTTCCATCTTTAACAATTGATGCGATTCTTAAACAATTAATCATTAAAAAAGGTTTTCATAATGGAATTGAATAAAATCAAAATAAGGTTTAAATTGTTTTGTCACTTAGCTTAATTAATTAGGGTGTTTAAACTGAAAATTTATTTTTGCGACAGTGATGCTAAGAATGAACCAACCGTTCACCTTGTTTTTAATTCAATAAAGGACTGATGACCCAGTATTTAATTAGGAGTGGTGTCACATACAATTTGTTCAAATTGAGGAGAGAAATCATTAATTTAGTTGAGTCAGCCAACCGAATATTTAGAGGTAAAAAAAAATAATAAAAAACTTAGTGCTAAACACACATGCAGATTCTACAAAATTACCAGCAACAAGCGGTCTAGTGGTAGAGTGGTCTTTTCCACTATGACGATATAACAATTCTACAATTTGTTATTATGATCCAAATAGAGAGGCTCACACTCTAATTGCGATCCAAATGTGTAATTAAAACATTATGAAACTATATATATATATATATATATATATATATATATATATTGAGAGCGAAACCACCAAATTATGACAACGAAGACAATTAGGCAATGGGAGGATTCTGTCTATCATACCATGAATCTCCTCATTGATTATTGAGTTAATCAAATCAGCGTAATCTTTACTATTGTATACAAATTTTGGATAAATGTAGAAGATGTATCGATTAATATTGTTATACATAAACTGCTGCACGCCTCGTTGATTTTTATTTGTCTTTTAGTGCTTTTTTCTATTGCCAATTTTTTTGGCTCAATCACAACGATCACTTAGTGAAGCCAAAACTAAAACCTTAACTAACAGCAAAATTGATCAATTTACATTACATATAAATCAGCTAACAATTTCAAAACCAAATTCTACACTCATTATCTAACAACAAACATAAAAGACATCAAATTCACTACGAAGAATAAATTGACTGTATGTAAGAATCGCCATTTGAGGATGTCGAAGAACGATTTGGCTTAGTGACAGAATAGTAAATTCCTTCACTGGTGCCATGGACTACAAAAGCATTTCCCTTAGTTATGAATCCCTCTCCAAATTATTAGTGAACTGAAGATTTAATGCACAGAAAATAAACGTTGAGGAGAAGCGTTAATGTTATGAGTGAATCTACCACCAACATTGAGAGAGAGATCTAGTGATCTGGGGAATTATTGTTGGGATAGCGAGAGTCGTATTTAACTGTGGTCGAGTTTTTTATTCCAATTCAGTTTCTCTTACGTTTTGTTCGGTTGTTTGTGAAAAGTAATCTTTATATAACGAAGAGACACGACATGTAGTTTAAAATAATGGGGCGCATAAATGGAGAGACACGAAGGGTAGCTAAAAATAATGGGGTGCGGAAATGGAAAGTCAAGGAGGATTAGAATCTTGAGGCTTTCAAAAGTTAATGTAGGCTTCCATATTACAAATGATAGTCAGTAAAGATAGGTAACTTTTGTGAGTTAAAAGCGCATTCAATGACATTAAAACCTCTAATACTATTGTATCAAAGGTATAATATAGATACTATATCTTTCCTATTTTTTATTCGTTAATTTCTTCAATGTTTTAACATTTGAAAGATATTTAATAGGAAAAACATAAATTGAAAAGTTATTCAACAAGAAACTCTCTCTCTCTCTCTCTCTCTCTCTCAATGTTGGTGGTAGATTCACTCATAGACCGGGGAAAAACATCTATACTTTTCTTCAATAGGAAAAACATAGACCGGGGAGGAAAAACCCAAATTAGAGAGGAAGGTCAGATCAAAGCCATCTGTAAATATTTGGTTATTTGGGTTCATACCTATTTTAAATTGGAAGGTTAGTGATGTTGTTTTCTTAATTTCAATTGACTTTTTAATTTCAATTTATTTTTTTTGTTTCAAAAAAATTAGTTTACAAATGAATTTATGTTGTAGAAGAAAGAGAAAACATCTTTATTTTTATCCCTCTCTTAACCATTGGTAGCTCACCCCATCGTCAGAGATCCAGGCATCTCTGTTGTTTTCCTTGTGGTTTTTTGTATTTTATGCTTTATTAAAACTAATTTGCAGGGTATCTTTATTTTTATCCATTTGAGGTGGAGCAAGAAGTTTGTGTTGACGACAACAATGGAGCCCGTGGGACAGACTCGGGGGACAATTATGTGGTGACATATTAGGTGGAGTGGATCTAGGGAGAAGGAGAGTTTGGATGGTGATATGGTGTAGAGAATGTTGAAGCCTCATGATCGGACGATGGAGTCTAATATATCTCTGTAATACCCCGCACTTTTGAGGATGATAAAAATTTACAAGTAAGTGTAATTTGGGAATTTAAGGGATTATCCTGAATAGTATTTTTTGGAGTTTGCAATGATTAGATGATTTTCGATGGGTGTTATATTTTACTTTTGGCATTAAGTAAATGATTTGGAGTATTTCAATTATATGTCGTTGTTGGGTAAAGAAACAGAGGAAAATATTTTAATGGGAACACCTGCATTGAGATGTATTGGGTTAAAATAGTGAATTGCGGTCAAGTACCTCAGATGGAAATTTCGATTGCGCGGTTGGTATCGGAAAGGCCGAGATAGTCAGAATAGAGTATCCGGGGGAAGAAATTGAGTTTCGGGAATATTTGGACCCGTAGGGACTCGAAATTGAGTAAACGAGTCATTTTTGGGTTTATTAAGGGATAAACCCTTTTTCTCTCTTATAAGATACACGAGAGAGTAAGAAAGAAAGAAAATAAAGAAGAAAGAAAGAGAGAAAGAAAGGAAGAGGAGAAAAGAAGATAAAAATGGGGGATTTCGGCCAAACTCCACCGGATTCGACTCGAGGTCATCGGATTTCATCCTCCAGGCAACTGTATACTTGCTTTATTTCATTTTATGCATTTATTTCATATTATAGTTGGTAAACCATATGATTTTGGTTTAGAACCCTTAAAATAAATTTGGGAAAATTTGAATATGAGTTTACATATTGATGTAATGTAAACTCTTAATGATTTATGGTGTTAAATCCATGTAAATGGAGTGAAGAAATGGATTGAAATGGGTTAAAATGATAAGTTGGTTTTTTTATGGTTTTAGGGTGTAAATTTAAGAGAAATGGTTTAATACCCCAAATTAATTGATGTGTTAGTTGTAAAACATAGATTAGATGTTTATAGAGTTGTTGGATGAGATTAGAAACAACAAAAATGGAGAAAAATGGAGGTTGGGATTTTTGGAGAATAAGGTGAATAGTGACCAGCGTCTTGGCCGAATCGATTCGGCCAGGGCGAATTGATTCGGATCTTGTTCAAAAAATGAAAATTATAGATGTTTTCGATAGGGTCGCGTGGGCGCCAATCGCGTATTTTTCTGATTTGTTTTGGATTTATAATGATTTTTCTACGAAAAGTTGTCCGAGATCGAAATTGTTAGTAAGAAATTAAGGCTAGAATTATTTGGAGATAAATATTAGGGGTTCTCAAATAGAGTGTTAGGACTTATAAAGTACTTGAGGAGATATTAAAACTTTGAGATCGTTAAAATAAATCCGAGTTATAATTTAAATGGAGATTGGATTGAGTTTTGGGTTTTTGGTATATATATATAAAACCTAAGCAAATTTGTGGATTTCGGACCAGCCGAATCGATTCGAACAAGCCGAATTGATTCGGTAAGAGACAGTTTGAAAGTAAAACCATTTCGAATCGATTCGGAAAGGCCGAATCGATTCGGTGGCCAGCGAATCAATTCGGATAGGCCAAATTGATTCGGTCCTCGAAAATATTTGAGGTTTTATCCTTTAAGTTTAGAGAAATTTCAACTATGGTATTGGATATTATTATAGAGAATTGTAGATATGATATTAGGACTCCTAGATAATGGTATTTAGGGTGAGTAAACCCCAGGTTGATAGAAGGAACCTCGGATTAATTTAGTGTACGATCTGGCTTATCGATTTAGTGAATGCTTGAAAATACTTTTGGGTTTAGTAACGTGAGTGTGCGAATACTTAAATGATGTTATTAGTGAGAATCTTTGGGATTATTGGTCATCGTTATGTGTGTTTGACAATTATGGCCATTTATATTTGTTTATGGAAATATGTGGATTATATATATACTATGTGAGTAAAGTATATATATTATATGGTATGGATATGTATATATATATCTATGTGTGGATGGTATATATATATGTGAAGCATACCCCCTCTAATGCTATCATTGGGAAGTTGCGCAATGAGGGTGAGCACCCTGGCTTGAGGAGCAGGGTGTGGATAGTCCTAATGCCATAGCTTCATTTGTTATATTGCATGATTTTTTTTATTAGGGGTGAGACGTGGTGGGTATGTTTTGTCTCATTGTCGAGGAGGAACTATGACCGCTTCCCAGACGTTGTGTGTGTGTGTTGACCACGATGTCAGTGATATTGAGTCCGACCGCTGGTCCCCAGGATGGTATGTGAGTGATGCCCTGGAAGATGATAGCAGTAAGAGACCGCATCCTCAAGTTATAGCTCGTTGGGATGGTTATTGTACTTGTGTGTATAGTACATTACTTTTGTATGAGAACAAGATATTATATCTCTATGAGAGTAAAGAGATAAATTGAATATGAAATGAAAAAGGATGAATTCTAATTCCGGGAGATTGTATCCGGAAGTGTAATATGATATGTATATAAAGAGTGAGTATGAAAGATAAACATGAGTATGATAATGTACATAACTATATGAGTATATATATATATATATATATATATATATATATAAATTGAGTACTTGGGGTGAAATGGATCCCGATGATTGACCTTGCCAAGTAGTAGTGTATCGGGGGGTTCCTTGTTTAGATTTCGCTTTGCGAGACACCCCACACATGAACATGGTATAGTGTTGAGACTAGGGAGAAGTTTAACCCTTACTGCTCTAGCTTTGGGTTCTTATTATATGATTATATATATATGTGTGTTGTGTATTAGGGGTCAAATGGATCTCGACGATCAACCTTGCCAAGTAGTAATGTATCAGGGGGGTTCCTTGTTTGGATTTCGCTTTTCGAGACACCCCACGCACGAATATGGCATAGTGTTGAGACTTGGGAAAAGCTTAGCCCTTGGTACTCAGTAACTTAGGAATTTTAGAGTTTGGGGGTAACGGATTAGTTAGGCAGAGTAGCTTGACTAGGATATTTTAGAGGAATACACTAGGAGTGAACTATTAAAAGAGAGGTAAGGGCTATCTCATGGGAGTGAGATACCAATTTAAATATGAGATAAAACATATTTTTAAAAATAAAGCATTTATGCACTTGCAACATATTTTCACAACTCGGACTCTGACCCGTTTGTATATTCTTCCTCTCTTGCTATATTATATATATATATATAGGTGTCCAGACACAGGGATGCCTCGATGATGATCCATTTGAGTCAGATGTCTGCTGTAGTAGCTATGGATGCATGCATGTTTATTTTTTGACGCTTTTATTCTTGTGATCTAGATAGGAAGCATTGTAGACATCTTCGGGCTGAAAGCCCAATTGTATTTATTTATTCTTTTACCGCCTATTAGTACGACATTCGATTTGGTTGTATTATATTTGAACCGAGTGTTAAGTTATTTTATCTTATTCCAGTTTCATTTATATAAATGTGTGAATGTTTTAATTATACAGTTCGTTTAAAAATATTAGTTAAATAAAATTTTGACGCCAGCCTAATAGGTTATTATTAATTAATTTGGTTTTTGACAGTGATGCTAAGAATGATCCATATGCGAATCCGATTTTAATTTGGTACAGGAGTGATCGATCGGTATTTTATTAGGCGGGGTGTCACAGATGGTATCAGAGCATCAGGTTCTAGTTTCCTTAGGAATATGTGAGGACGTACTATGCTTTCAGCGTTGCTCTCGATTTGTTATAGAGCCTTATGATTTGGATTGTTGATTCCTCTTGTGAGATTTCATTCTCCTGCCATATTATGAGATTATAGTAAATCTTTTGCATGCTTATTCGAGATTCGTGTGCTGATCAAGGAAGGTCGTGATGAGGGAAGCAGGAGGCAGGGGTGGTGGAGTTTCCTTTTCATGAAGAAGTTAAGGGGAACTATTAAAGTGATTGTCAGGATCGTGGCTATGGAGTCCAAGATACTGATAACCTAAAAAGGGTCAGGGTGACCCGAGATGGGGAATGTTGTAATGTGAAGTGTAGAACCTTACAGTTAGTCATTGCTCAGTGGGAGTTAAGGGGCAAGTGTAGGGTGCCCAGATGGGGCGTTGATTAAGGAAATTTTTGGTTTAGTTACGGCAAGTGTATTAAGTTCGAGAACCTTTTTGGAGTCCCTAGGGTGATAGGAGAAGTTGTTGTTATGATTTTCACCTCAATTGAAAGAGGCTTGTTCTGTATGACGAGATTGGGTCACAACATTTTATTAGCCCTAGATTCGTGCGTGATACGAGTTTACAACTAATATCGATAAAATTATGTAGTATATGTTTATATGTTTTTCCGCGATAGCGGAGATCTATTTTCTTTAATTCACTGTGAAGAGCGGGCGTTAGTATTTTTGTATTGCTCGTTTTGTGTGCGTTATACGAGTATGGTGTAATTTTGAGTATATTATGATATTCTTTGTTTGTAGCGATAGCAGGCTAATGATGGCAAGACTATCGTGTCCACGGTTCCAGGGTGGAAGAGGTTGTTGTTGTGATATCTCACCTGGATACAGGTTGATTTTGCCTTTATTATATGTATAGTTGGAACTTCGGTGAGCAGATGTTTCATTATCATGGTACGAGTGTGTGGCGACCTTATAGATATGATTTAAGGTATGCAGGGTTAATTGTTGAGCTCTGAGTTTAAGCTCATTATTGATTACGCAAGGACTGAGTGTGAGTGCTAGCGCTTAGTGGTGTGACTCCTGGATAGAGATAGGAGTTCAGACCACATTCTGTTGAAAGAGGGGATAGGGTTATCCCGATTGCATATTTGAAGCTGACGGACCTCTGCGACCGAAAAAGTTAAGTAGTAGTGTATTGGAGGGGTTCCTTGTTTGGATTTTGCTTGCGAGACTTTCTGCGCATGAACCTTAACGACGTCGGGAGTGGAGAGATATTATATGATGATGGGATGTTGGTTTTGTCGATAAGTCTTATAGTGTAGAGGAAACACTATAGACTATGAGCCCTATGATGATGGTATGATTATGGAAATATAGTGCTATGGAAAAGCACTAAAGTGGTCCTCTCACCATAAGTAAGTGGGTGAGGCTGGAGTTGGAGAAATGGATTTGCGACTTATAACAAGGCCTTGATTAAAAAGAAAATTTTGGAGAAAGTATGTTTTGGGTGTGATGTTCACAATAGATTTAATAGGAGTAGGCACCTTGATTAGTTAGATTTTCCTTTTCACCAAGGTGAAAGTTTAGAGCGCTAGAAGTGCGTTAGTAGAATAGTAAGATAGGATTTAGGATTTCCCACGCATGAAACCAAGCAAATGTCGGAAGTTGAGAGAGTCCGTGGGCACTAGGGATATACTTAGGATTATACTCGTTTCGCATGGGTAGGATAACGCATAGATCATTAGATTATTAGGGAGTAAGTTCAATAAAGTTAGTGGCGCTGATATAGGAAGATTGTGGGAAGTAAACCACAAGAATAATTGGTTGATTAACCTTGAGAAGAATTTAATTTTGCGGGTTAGGAAGACCCATGTGTGAGTATTACACCGAGGAAATAAGGCCCATTGTTTAGAGAGTGTGTACGTGTTGAACGCTTACAATGGTTGTGGTGATAGGCATGGGTTAAAAGGTGTATGGGCACATTGGTAAATTGGTTTTATATACCGCTTGATATAGAAAAGGCGTAGTATATAAGTTGAAGATTATGTCATGAGGAAGTATAAGTGGAATTGGTATGGATCAGAAGGAACGTCATGAGATGTAGGCGATAATCCAATGGTAGGGGACAATTAGAAGTAGCATGCTCAAGTTACGCGATGAGATTGACGAGAGAGGTCTAGCGTTCGAGTAACCTCCTTTTTGAGGGAAATTAGATATCCTGATGTAGATGAGACGAGATTTGGATGTTAGAGCGGCGGATATAGGTTCATTTTTTTATATACTTGGGGCATTAGAAACGATGGGTGCGATGCTATGTTATTAGAGTCACCTTACGACTAAGGTAGGAGTAGTATCATATAAACCTGGTTAGAGGTGAGTGCTGAATGAGTGTATTGTTGAGATCCATCGGGTTAGTACCGTTCCCCCTGAGGCATTAGGATGTAGAGCGATCCTAGGTTATTATTGGTAGTATCGGTTGTATCTGGATTTCCAGGGAAAAATTCCATTATAAGGGGGGGATTATGTAATACCCCTGCACTTTTGAGGATAATTAAAATTCACAAGTGTAATTTAGGAATTTAAGGGATTATTATCCTAAATAGTAATTTTTGGAGTTTGCAAGGATTAGATGATTTTACTGACTGATATGCTTACGTTTAACATGTCCGAGTATGATGTTATTATCGGCATGGATTGGTTAGTCGCGTACAGGGCTATAATTTACTGCAATAGTCAGAATATTATTTTTTCTATTCCGGGACAGGATATGTTCCTTGTGGCGATGCCTTATCCTGAGGGAGGATCGTCCAATCATTTGTATTATATAGAAGAGGAGACCTCTATCGGAGTGACGATTCTCCTTCATTCGATATCGGTAGTTTGTGAGTTCACAAATGTATTATAGGAGATACCAGGGTTGCCTCCCAGCCGGGAGATATAATTTGTGATTGATTTAGCACCATGTACTCGATCGATAGCTCGTGCGCCTTAACGTATGGATTTTGCAGAGATGAGGGAGTTAATGTATTAGATAGAATAGATTTTATGACAGGAGTTTATTCGTTGGAGTACCTCGCCTTGGGGTGCCTGTGTGTTATTTGTAAAGAAACGAGATGGTTTTTTACGACTGTCCGTGGATTATCGAGAATTAAAAAAAGTCACAATACGGAACAAATATCCGTTACCTCAAATTGATGACTTATTTGATCATCTGAGAAGAACGACCTACTTCTCTAAGATAAAAATGAGATATGGTTATCATCAGCTGCGTATCAGGTAGCAAGATGTTTGTAAGACTGCGTTACTGACCAGATATGGATCGTATGAGTTTCTAGTTATGCCATTTGGGTTAAACAATGCGCCGACAGTATTCATGGACTTGTTGAACAGGGTGTTCAGAGAGTTCCTAGATCAGTTTCTCATTATCTTTATTGATGACATCCTGATTTATTCCTAGATATAGGAGGATCATGCTGAGCATTTGCAACGGGTCATGCAGACGCTATGTGAGCATCAATTGTATGCTAAATATGAGAAGTGTGGATTTTGGCTCTGAGAGGTGTAGTTTTGGGGGCATATTGTGTTTGAGTTAGGGATATCAATGGATCCTAGTAAATTATCAACAGTGAGGGAGTGGGGACAACCCACAACACCGATGGAGGTGCGCAGTTTCTTGAGTTTTATCGGTTATTATAGATGATTTATCCTAGGTTTCTCAAAGATTGAGGGTTCAATGACTAATCTAACTCATAAGGTGTACCATTTATTTGGGATTGTGCGTGTCAGTTGGCATTTGATGAGTTGAAACATAAATTGACTTCAACACCCTACTAGTGCTCCCCAAGCCAGGAGTGGGGTACTTAGTTTACACTAATGCATCATTATAGGGGCTTGGTGGAGTATTGTAGCAGGAAGAGAAGGTGATAGCTTATGCCTCTATGAACATTAAGCCTCGTGACAAGAATTACCCCACCCATTACTTGGGAGCTAACAGTAGTTGTGTTTGCTCTTCGGATTAGGAGACATTATTTATTATGAGAGAAATTTCGCCTTTTCATGGACCATAAGTCACGAGAGTACTTTTCCACTCTGCGGGAGTTGAACATGCACCAACGTAGGTGGATTGAATTTGCAAAGGATTATCAGTTTGATATACATTATCACCGAGGGCAGGCTAACGTGGTAGCAAATGCGTTCACCCGATGGCCAGTAGAGGAGTTGGTCGCAGTGTGGAAGGCGAAGTGGAAGGACCTGGGACATCAGGATGCATTTTCTAGATCATTTATGTCAGTTATGACTATTACACCTCAGACTGTGATGAGGGTTAGTACATGCTCACCCAACAGATTTGTTTTGCTAGGAGAAAAATCGATAACTTTTGGCCGAGGGAGCCGAGTCTTACCCAGTAAGTTTCGAGGGAGGCTTGCGCTTCAATGGTAGACTGATTATTCTAGAAGGAGTAGAGTTGCAACATGCGGCGATGATAGAGTTTCATCGGTCTCATTTTGCAGTACATCCTAGTGGGGAAAAGATGTACCGGGATATGCGGTGACAATATTGATGGAGTGGGATGAATTGAGACATTTATGAATTTGTCTCTAAGTGTGCCACTTGTCAATTAGTAAAGGTGGATCATCAGAAGTCAGTTGGTTTCTTCATCCATTAGAGATCCCGATGTAGAAATGGGAGAGCATTTCGATGGACTTCATCACAGGATTACCTACTACTCAGCGAGGTCACGATTCCATATGGGTGATTGTGGATCAGTTGACTAACGTAGCTCACTTTTTTTCTAGTTCAGGTTGATTACTCTACGAGACAGTACACCCAAATTTTTATAGCCGAGATAGTGCGATTACATGGGGTATCACTCGATATTGTGTCCGACCGGGACAAGATTTTTGTGTCCTAATTTTGGGATAGTTTTCACGAGGCTATGGCTACCAAGGTGCAATTAAGTACGTCCTATTACACACAGACCGATGGGAAGACATAGCGTACTAACCAGGTGCTAGAGGATATGTTACGTATGTGTATCTTGGATTTTTTGGGAGGTTGGGAGAAGTACCTTCCGATCGTGGAGTTTGCATATAATAACTCCTATGAGTTCACCATCGGTATGGATCCATTTGGCTTTTATACGATAGACCTTGTCATTCTCATGTGAGTTTCTTAGAGGTGGGGGACAACAAGCTACTTCAGCCAGAAGTGATACAGGATATGTCTCCCAGGATTGAGATGATTTATAGTCACATTCAAATAGCTTAGAACCGGTAAAAAAGCTACGTAGATACAAAGCGATTATTCAAGGTGTTCAGTGTGGGGGACTAGGTCCTTTATGGGTTTCTCCTATGATGGGGATAATACGATTTGGAATGAAAGGGAAATTGGCGACGAGATACGCATGACCATTTCCTATTATCGAAAGAGTTGGACCGGTAGCATTCAAACTAGGCTTGTCGGAGCACTTGCATCGTATCCATGACGTGTTCCATTCTTCTTCGCTGAGGCTATATCTCCGTGATGAGTTGTCTCACACTCATGTTTCATTGGAGGAGATTTATTTATAGCCCGATAGTTATTATGAGGAGAGACCGGTGGAAATCTTGGACCATAGCGGGAGACGATTGAGATCGAGAGTAGTTTCGCTAGTGCGTATCCACTGGGCACACCATAATATTAAGGAGTCTACTTGCGAGCACGAGGATGAGATGCACGATAGATACCAGGAGTTGTTTATACCACATATGCATTTATTTGTGAATTTAGGGATGAAATTCCGTTATAAGGGGGGAGTATGTAATACCTCGTAATTTTATTGACTTTTAATATGAGATAAATTAAAATTAAAATGGGTATTAATTAAAAATAATTATGAATAATAATTGGAATTAATACGGAATGAATATTACTAGAGAATAGAGTAATATGTGATTGATATTGAATATTACCTAATGACTAAAAGTAATATATGATTATATGGTCGCGAGAGAATAATTATGGAGATTAAGTCAGGATGTGCATATGAGTCGTGTCGGGACGAATTTTAGTGAATGAAAAGAAACTTATTTACACGTCATCTAAAGTGTCATTTGGAGTGTACCATTGAGTTCAGAACGGTCAAAATAGGGAGAAAAGTCAACCCCGGGGGTTTGATTTAGGTCTCGGGTCAATTGGGAACCAAAAGGACACCCTGAAGGGGTATTTTGGTCATTTTATTTGGGAGGTGAATAATAACTACGAAAATTGGGTTTTATTATATAAGTGATGAGATTAGAGAACTTAGGTTCATCCACCCAAAAATAAAGGAAAGTTCTTTGAGGATAGTGGGCGATTTTCCAAGTAGAGGAAGAGGTTTTGAGAGAAAACCAATGGACAACCACGTTGCACCACCCTACACCACCACCTAAAAGTGACCGAAAAAGAGAAGGGGACATCCTACAAATATCTTCTCCAAAGGATCAGACCTACACATTAAGGAAAATGCAATTCTTGTTCTAATTAGTGAGTATAATATCCATGTTAAATTGGAAGAGATAAACATCCTTGAAAACTATGAATCAAAGAAGAAAATTTGATGATTTTGATGTAATATTGAATTGGAAATCATTTAGGATTGTTTCTTTGCTGAAATTAGAATGAAAACCACAAAATTTTGGGTTTAATCGATGAAAAATTTGGGGTTTATATGCGTTCCTGAGAATGAAATATATAATGCAGATTTTATGAATTTAAAAATGACATTCGCATGATTAATCGAAAATCCATGATGATTTTCATATGTTTTGATGTTATAAATCATCTACATACTTGGGTATATAAATTGGGATTGATTCTTGGGAGCTTGGGATCATTTGGTAGTGATTTATGTGTTTAAAATGTTGAGAACCCATAGCCATGAACAAGCAAATTTTTGCAGACCTGTAGGGGCGAATCGATTTGGACCCGCTGAAATAGTTTTGAGGTAGAGCGAATCAATTAGGACCAGGTCGAATCGATTCGGCTGCCCAGAATTTGATAATTTTTCCCTTTTGTAATTATTTTGATGGGATTATTCTGTATTTTATTATGGGACTTAATTTTAACGAAAAGGGGAATATATGGGTCACCAGTAGGCCACATTATATTTGTGGACTTGACCCTAAGAATTTAATTATGGGGTTAAATTAAATTAGGGATAATCGGTGAATAAACCTAATTTGGAGAATTATTAAATATGTGACAATTCGGGGATGATACAGACATGGACCAGTATGGGGTAGATGTTCACCTATTGAATTTATTTAAGGAATAAGACGTTATGCTTCGAGTGATGAGAAAAGCTCGGGAATATACCTTAAGTAGTAAAGTCATAATTTAAGTACGTAGGATATTCGAGAGATAAAATATACTACATATGTGATTTTTTATATGGGTTGTGCGTTTGACCTAATGATATGTAAATAGGTGAAATGATTACCTATATAATGATTTATGTGTATGACATAACTAGCCTACGTGCTGTCGATGGGAGGTTTATGTGTTGAGGGAAATCATATCATGATGAGCCTTATGGGGGATTTTTTACTTGTTCCCTCAGAACATAGAACTTAGGTTGGATTTTCCATTAGTGAAAAAATGGTATTGAACGGTCATTTGGATGCATAGGTATGTGCGTAGCCCAAAGGCTTCGTGCTATGTTCACCTCCAATACTTGTGTTTAGATATTTAAGGTTTGAGGGATATACCGAGCCAACAGTCCTTTATACAATGAAGAGATGTACTAGGACTAGATAACAGAGTATGCATGCACTGCTGCTGTATCTTTGGGTACAGTATTGTATATATATAATAGACTGAATGTATACATATACTTGTGATATTATCTACTGCGTGAATTAAGTAGAAATGAAAGATAGTGGAATCTAAAATTAATTAAGTTTTAGAACATTTAAATATATTAATAAATGAATTTATACATATTTATTACACGTATTGCGAAGGAAATATGTGGGAAAGATAAGGGTTATGGTTAGTTGACACACTAATACAATCTAGTGAAAGTGGAATAGTAACTAGAATAATTTGTAGATACGTTAGGCGTGAACATTACATGAGAGACGAGAATCTCAAGAGAGAGACCGAGAATTTAAGTTGTATATAATAATTTCTAACGGTAGCATTTATTCACTCACTGTTTTTAAAAAGCTTTTACAATCGGGCTCTGACCCATTTTCTCTTGCATATTATCCTCTCTCTTGTTTATACTATATTAGGTGTCCATCCACATGGACATCCAACATAGAGGATTGGATGTTTATTCTCTATGGATACTATGGAGGTATGGACTTTGCATTAGACACTTCAGTTTAATTATTCCTGTACTGTGTATTCATTTCATTTAGGCCATGTTGACAGAGGATTCTTGCCATTTCCCTTCTATCTCATTCAGTGGTTTTAATAATGTCGATTATGGATACATTTGATTTTATTTGGTTTATTGTATTGAGATGTTTGAAATTGACAAGTTTATTCTAGTTACATTAATTAAGTTGTGATGATACTTATTCATTATTCATTGTCGTGGAATGGTTTATATTATAAATTATTGGTATTATTAAAAAGAAATTTTATTAAAGAATAAAATTGGAAATTTTAACACTAGCTTATTTGATTAGTAGGTGGTTAATAAAGAAATAAAATTATTTTTCTCGACTTATGCTAAGGATGATCCAACCAGATAATTCGAGTTAATTAGGTAAAGGATTGGCCACCCGGTATTTAATTAAGGGGGTTGTTACAATACCAATCCTTTTATTTATTTTATATGTGATATAAGACATGAAAATTTATTTTAAACATGATAAAAATGTGGGACATTTATTTTCTATCTCATGAATTTTATTTCTACATTTTTAATTGTCATCTGGGTGTTTTCAATTGATAGGTGGAATACCAATAGAGCTTTGAAACGAATATTGAAAAGTTGGCACTTGGTATTAGTTTTAAACTCATCACATCCTTTTTGTGACGGGAGTAGGTCTTATCCTTTTCATAAGGTATGAATTCTTCTTTCTGTTATAGTAGTTTTACACAATCCTTGGATTATTATTGAGACATTTGTAAATAACTTCCTTTAATTCATAATATAAGACACTACAAATTCTGGATTAACATATGTATCATAATTTTTTGTTAAGATCATGAATTAGAGAAGGTTACACAACATCCCTGTTTTGTCTGTAATACTTATTAATAATTAGTCATTGAAAATATTACTGACATCTATTCATTTTACTAAAATCTTGGAAATGGTTTCTTAATGGCAGATAAGAGAGGGGATCAAAAATTGAAAGATTAAGCCATCGGGGAAAAATTAGATAAGGTAGTTAAGATCCTTGATTATATGAGTGATAAAGCTTTTTACTGAGTTTTTCAATTTTCTCGACGTCTACTTGTCCACAAGAGTGTTAATGATGATCATGAAAGTCTTATCTTGACGAAGATGAAGAAACAATGTAGCCAGCAATAGTAATCAAATATGGAAGGGATGTGTGAGTATTGAGCTGACTGTTATCATTCTTACTACTTGATTATGGCCAAGTTACAAAACCCTATGACCTAAATCTCTCTTATATGCCAACTACAAGATTTGATCCGATTTGGTCCGTTCTTAATACAAGATTTTGTAAGATTTGGTCCATTCATATCTTATTAGGAGACTTTCTAAGCCAACGACTAAAATTGTTTGTTGAATTAAATCATGTAGGAACAAGCAATTGTTAATAGTTAATAAGTATGAGATGAATTTTAAGTTCACCTCACATGGTGTGCAGAAAGTGTGAGAATGTATTATGCCATAGATATGGTGAGTTTACTCTAATAGAAACACGTGTTTAGTGAACAACACGTCCGTAATCGGCATGTTATATAAACATTAGTTTATCTCGGAATGAATTTACATCCTTGCTGGTGGCGTGGGTTATACATATATTTTATTTATTTTGTAACTCTAAATCCTTGCCTTGCCATATTTTTATGCCTTTAGTCCATAAATCTGGGGTTTCAAATTTCCAATTATGTTCCGGGAATTTGTTTTATTTACATTTTCTAGGATGACACGACGCAGAAAGCAAAGTTTAGACACGAAAACTATTGTTTTTCTACATAACAATTTCAGTTATTCTATTCGATCATCTATTCAGTTATTCATTTGAATCAACTATTCAATCGAACCAGTTGTGGAAAGCACAATTTCAGTTATTCAGTTGGATCATCTAGAAACGCATATGGAGGTTTTCTTATTAATTTATTGGATTTTGAATCGTTGCATCTAATTCATTAGCTCATTATTTTCTATTATATATATATATATATATATATATATATATATATATATATATATATATATATATATATATATGCCTTTGACTTAAAAACTGTTGTTGAGAGCTCAAAATTATTTTTTCGGTTGAGAATCCACAGTAATTTTCATTACTGTATTTTGTTAAATTTCCAAATAATTTTTTTTTCATGATTCTAAGGAACTTATAAAATTTCAAGACTCATACATGGAATTCAATAGAAGATGTATTAGAATTTTGTTTCTTACATTTGAATATAATAAGTGCTTGCTTATTGATTACTTTATTTTTATTCTGGATTCATTTTTTTTTATCTGTCAGTATTATGAAGTTTGATATGACTTTTTATGGTAAATTTTTGTTTAAAAAGGAGTAGACTTTATTTAATGATGACCGCGAGAGAGTTTATAGTACTCAATGTTTGTTTCATATTCTCTAGCTTGCAAAGTGTTTGGAGTTTGAAGGAGGGTGATAAGATGTGTTTATTTATTTTGATATGCGATTTATACTTGGAAACTATGTTCATTTTTATTGCCATGGATTTCAGATTATTATTAGCACCATCTTCACATAATTGCCTAGAGTAGACTTTGTTTTTCTAAAATATATGCTCACTACATACTTCCACCTCATATTTATTGAAAATACCATTTAGTTTGAAAATCATAATTAATTGTTTCTTCATCCAACTAGTTTTTTATTTTGATATTTAGGTGCTTAGTATTTCAAGAAAATACCAAATTGACCCATGTTCAAGTATGTTACATACCATCATCATCATCATCATCCCTGCCTTAATCTCATCACATGGGGTTAGCCACATGGCTTCTCCTTTTCTATTCCAATATATTATAAGCATTATTACCATTCAATTTTAATGCCTTAATATCTCTCCTAATAATTTCCTTAGGGTGAGCCATTTCTCTTTTACACTTTATCTCCAATAGTTTTCCTTTTTTTATAGGTTCATTTATTGGTCTACGCAACACATGTACATACCATCTAAGTCTACTATCTCTTAATTTATCTCTAATGAGAGCTACTCCTAAATTTACTCTCATGTAATGGTATTTAATCTTTTCCTTTCTAGTAATTCCTATTATTCATCTGAGCATCATCATCTCACTAGCATGGAGACTTTGCTCATGTTTTTTACTTTAAAGCCCAACATTCCGCTCCATATAGAGTTGCTGGCCTAACAACTATTCTATAAAATTTTCCTTTTAATTTATTAGTTATCCTCTTATCACATAACACCCCACTTGTTTGTCTCCATTTCATCAAACTAGTTGATATTCTACTAGTAACATCTTCATCAATATCCCCATTACTTTGTATCACTGAGCCAAAATAACAAAATTTATAAATTTATTTATCATTTTTTTCTTCAAACTTTAACATGATTCTATCAAACACCTCATTATTAAATTTACATTCCATAAATTCAGTTTATTTCTACTGATTTTTAGTCCTGTAGTCTCTAAAGAATTTCTTAAAGTATCAACTCCCCTTGCTAAGGCCTCCTTTTATGTGTAAACTAAAACTATATCATCCCCAAACAACATACAACACGAGACATCTTCTTGATGTAAACCCACTTTAATCGTAAAATCATTTGTTTGTCCACAAATAGTTCCTACTCCAGTCTTTGTGTTATAATACATATCTTCAATAACTTTAATATAACTCATAAGGATTCTTTTCCTCCTTAACACCCACTATATTATATCCATATGTACTCTATCATATACATTTTCTAAGTCAATAAAGACCATGTATAAATTCCTATTCTTACTTCAACACTTCCCCAATAACTGTCTTAATAATTCTATTACATACCATAAGAATTAAAACATCATTGTTTTTACACTGCATACTATTAATATTGTTGTTGAAGTTTTTATTTTTCTTAAATATGGTGGATATTCTATAAATAGATGAAATTTTGTCCAAATTTTCTAAAGTGTTTACACGTTTGTGTTGTAAAAACAATTCTATGATTGAAGTTAGTATTTGATGCCTATGATATTTTTAAAGCATTGTTGTTGTTGGAGTATTGTTGTTCTAAGTGTACTTTTTTCTTAAAGGTGGTGGATAGTCCTATAAATGAAGCGAATTTTGCCTAAGAATTTGTAATTTTTTACACATTTGTGTTGTAAAAAAAATTTATGACCTAAATTGTTTACACATTCATTACTTTCGGTGATTTTTTCTCTTTAAAACAGGTAGATATTCTTATAAACAAGTGAAAGTTTGCCCAAATTTTCTAAAATAACAAATATTTTTTTATTATAATGTAGACTATTTTACAAAAAAATTTAGTCGATTCGATGCTTTGGAAACATTTATGATATTATAATACAAAACTTTTATAACTTGATCACGACTGATACTTTGGAAAATTTTCGTCATGCCTTCTAGCACGGACATACCTTTGTGTTTATATATATATATATATATATATATATATATATATATATATATATATATATATATATATATATATATATATATATATATATATATATAATAATAGTAATAAAGGAGCATAGTTTTTGAATTTTCGAAGCACAATAACGACCCATATCTTTCCACATTCCCCACTAAAAATGAAGGGCTTAAATTAACTTTTGAGATTTGGGTCAAATTTTGAATTCCAATTTTCCCTCCTATTCCATTTCCCCCTCTCATTTTCCACCACAAATTCAATCATTCATTTTCACCACAAAACTCATTTCACCCATCAATTCTCTCTCTCTCTCTCTCTCTCACACACACACACACACTCACACACACACACACTCACACAAATTTGAAACCAAATATTTTTTTCTCAATTCTCATTCTCTTCTCTCTCTACTCTCTCTTCTCACTCCATTTATATTCATGTAACGCACTATTATTTCGCTCTTCATCTCTCGGACATGCTCTTCATCCTGGGTAAGTATCTTTCTCTCTCCCTCTCTCTCTCTCTCTCTCTCTCTCTCTCTCTCTCTCTCTCACACACACACACACACACTCATTTGGGTATAATGATGTTAGTGTTAATATATTTTAATATTTTTCCTTCTTAATCAAAGGGTGTTGGTTTGGGTATGTGGTTTTGGTTTTTATTTACGAGCGAATTCTTTCGGTTGATTTTTTTATGGTTACACGTCGTCTTGATTTAGTAGTATTGTGGTGTAGAAGAACAAAGATTATTTTCTTAGTTGTCTATTTCAATCAACTTTTGTAGTATTGTGTATCCTAATTTTTTTTTAATCAATTTTGAATCATTTCTTCTATTTTTCACCTTCCAACTTAGGTAGTCATATGAAAATTTCTCACGGTCGCAGGGTATAGCCTGTTACTTTTGTGAGTTATTTTTTTTATGTTTGAACTTTTTTATGGGTTTTTGTGTTTATTTAGGAATCATTTAATTTTTTTTGTGCCGTGGGTACGAATTTATCTTTATTTCTGCAAGATTGAAGGCACTTATTTTATCTTTTACTCTCCGAGGTACACCTCATTACCTCATTGAGTATTTTTCTCTTTTCCTATATGCATTAATTTTGAGTTATTTTTCGTGGGGTTTCTAAGTTAATTTTTTGGGTTCAAGAACCTGTCTACATGATCTTTACAATCTACATATCTTTATGAGTGTGTGTGTTTGTGTGTTGGCAACTACTATGTATCCTATCTCATCTCTATGTTGTTTTGCATGTCTGAACTTTTTGAGTTTTTATTTTCTTTAAAAAAAATAAAATTCTTTATTATATTTTGGAGAGCTTTTCTCCCCTCGTCAGATTTACGTCCTCTCTTAATTTTTTTATGTTAAATTCTTTGATGTTTTAATGTTACTACTAATTTTGGCCTATTGTTAGTGTGATATCAGACATATAATTATCACATGTTTTAATTTAATTCATGACAAAATTGGTACAATTGATTTTCAACAAAGAGTGATATTTAAAGAAACAATTGGTCTTGGAAGTTCCTTATGAAATGTTAAAAAATTCAGATATATAAAAAATCTTTTCAAAGCGTGAACGAAGTTCTCTTTAATTATTTTAGTTTTGAAACTAGTAGCACTGCAATATATTATTGGAAAATAATGGCATTCCAATTATTCACTCATGCTCTATGTTTCATGTATTTGGATTGGGCTTTCAATGTATTTTTTCTCTGTTTAAATTTGTTCTAATTATTTCGATTTGGCAGGTTCAATCTCATCACCCTTCAGGGTATCCACTCAATTTTATTATATTGATTTTTGGATCACATTTGGGCTTCTCTCTAATTTAGAGCTTTTTTCTTATAAATTGCTTTACTTGGTATATCGTTTATTTTTCTATGTATGATCATTAGATTTTGTTTGTTTCTTATTTCATTTGTATTTTTTGTAGTGAAAATATTTGATGTTTCATTTCACTGACATTTTTGCTATATTCTCCCATTCTTATTAGGATTTTGGTTAATAATAATCAAGAAACTAATATATATTGTTCTTTGACACAAATGTTTGATGTAGATTTTTGTAGATCTTTATTTTTAAATGCAAAGATGAATGGAGGTAATGATTTAGAGTTTCATTTAGTTTGCACAATCTTTGAGAATTTTTTAACTCACTACCCTAACATTCATATGTTGGTTTAAGGATTCCACTGTATATAAGAGCTATCCCTTTTGTCATTTTAAGATTATCAGATCGTCTATCCTTTGGTAACAACCCGGGTTTTTGAGCGACTATTTTATATTATTTTGCCCGATAGGCTAATTTTATAAAATAGGGGAAGTTGGAGTAAATATTATTTTCCCGTGAGATTTAGGGATAATATTTACTATGTTTTGTCTATTTACCATTATGAGAAGGTAAATAGCAATATATTGTGATATATTGTGTCGTTATATGTAAAACGATGATTATGACTCATATTTATATTGGAGTATAATTAATGAAATAAATAAATAATTGGAACATAAAATTTGTTCACACTTTCCTGAATGCCAAAATAGGGGGTGCGGTTGTTTTTAGAATAGTCAAGATAGCCGAAATAAGTGCCAAGTTGTATTTTGGAGTTTCGGGCACTTTTAACGCGTTGTGACTCAATTAAGTGGTTACGAGTCATTTTAATGGTGTATTAGCAATTAAAAGAGGGCATTGATGTTTTAAGACCCGTTTAAGTTCCCATACCCCTTTTTCTTTCTTCATTTGTGAGAAAAGCCAAAGGAGAGAGAGAGAGAAGAGAGAGTTCAGAGAAATGGAGAGAAAGAGAGAGAAAAATGCAGTTTAAGGCCGGATTTCGTTGCTACCGAAAGAGGATCAGAGACTACAAACCTCGAGGTAAGTTTCTTACTTGCTAGATGTGATTTAATGTGATAATTTGCATGTATAGTCTAGTTTTGGATATTTAAACCCTAAATGGGTATTTATTAATTTTGGTGATTGAAGCCTCAAATCTTAGTTTTAACTTGATTTGAGGAATACATATTAGTTAGTAATTCTGTAGGAACAAATTGGGAGAATTTGTTGTTGTTGAAGTTGGTTGAAATCAAAGATTTGAGATTTTTGGGTTTTAGGGTTCAAACAACCCGTAGCCCAACTTGGGATTTTTGTAGGACCGAATCGATTTGGCCCTAGGGGCAAATCGATTCGGATAAGAGGAGACTTACAGGTCTGGGTAAATCGAATCGATTCGGGTTGAGGCCGAATCCATTCGTCTTTTGCAGAAAGTAAGTTTTTACCCACCAAATCGATTTAGCTTTTTGGTTAATCGATTCGGCTTTTTGGCGAATCCATTCGCAAGGGCGAATCCACTCGGTTCCCTTATTTTTGTGGGATTTTTACTAGTTTGATTTTTAGCCCTTTTTCTTTTAGGTCCAAGGTTTAGGGACCTTCCTTTGGGAAGTAATGGGGAGTCCTAGAGGGATATTTTGGTAGACTAATGTCCTATGATTAAACGGGAAGATTAGGATTACCCCGAGGGCTAGTTTGTGTAGGTTAATGCCCGTATGATATAGGAGATTAATCGAAAGATAAAGTGGAGATAAAATGTGTCTGTTGAGACATTTGGGAGATACTCCTTGAGGGAGACTCACTTTGATGGTTTAGGTAATTGTATTAACTTTTGGAGACGAGTTTGAAGTTTATGGCACTTCGGGTCTTAGGTCATTAATAAAATATGACACTAAGAACAAGAAAGACATATGCTAATATGTAGTACTAAATGAATAAGTACAAATGATTTTGAGAATTGTAAAAGTGGATGTTTTCAAAATGGAAAAGGTAATGATTTTTGTAAATGTCAATTTATTATTACACACCTCCCTAAATCGCTATCATAAGGGAAGTTGCGCGCGCGTGGTGAAGCCCCCTGACTAATGAATGCAGGGTGGATATAGTCCCTTTGCCATATGGCGTTTATTGTACTGAGATGGTTAGGAGATTATGGGTGTGGTCTTGTCTTTCCCGCATGCATATGGCTGCTTCCCGACGGTTGTTAGGTTCCCAGGTTATCATGTTTGATGGGCCCTAGAAGATGATATCCATTTAGGGGCGCGTCCAGTGGGGAAACTCAGAGGGACGGTCTTAGATTTTGTTAAAGCAATCCATAATAATGAATTGCCTTTAATTTGATTTCCCGGATGGAAGAAGGGAAATGGGATATATGGTTTGGCTTCGAAAACATTTTCCGAATGGAAGAACGGAGATGGAATCATATGGTATACAAAAGTATTTTTATGATAATAAAAATGACTTTTGGTTACACTTCCTGGATGGAAGAAGGGAAGTGGGATTTTATGAAAAAGGATAAAGCATTTTTATGATAATAAAACTTGCTTTGAAAATGTATTTTCCTGGATGGAAGAAAGGAAATAAAATTGGTTAAGAAGTTGTTAAAATGAGATTAATTGGTAAACATTTGATAAAATGTTGTACCATTTATGCATATTCCTAAAGAAAGAAATTAGGAATTGTGTCATTACATGATGGATTGATTTATTTATGTTTTGAGTAGCTGTAGATGGTTTCCCACATATATATACATAAATTCTATGCTGAGGGTCTATTTGGATCTCGACGATCAACCTTGCCTAAGTAGTAGTGTATCAGGGGGTTCCTTATTTGGATTTCGCATTGTGAGACACCCCACGAGTGAATGAGGCGTTGTGTTGAGACTGGGGAAAAGCTTAGCCCTTAGCGCTACGTTAAAAGAAATTAAAATTTGATGATTATATATATCAATAATGTACTTAGGGTCTAATGGATTTCTACGATCAACCTTGCGTCAGTAGTAGTGTATCGGGGGGGGGGTTCCTTGTTTGGATTTCTCTTTGCGAGACACCCCACGCATGAATAGGGCATAGTGCTGAGACTGGGGAGAAGTTAGCCCTTAGTACTTGGGTTAACTAGAGCATTCATTGATATTGCGCTAGGTTGCTTTTAGATTTGAGAGGTGAGAATTATATTGTTATTTGTGAGAGATTTACGCACTTAACTGTCATGCATTTTAGTCACATGGGAATCATATCAAACCGGGCCTTGACCCGTATCTATATTTCTTTGTTTTTTCAAATACCCTTTGCCGCACAGGTGCTCCACCACGTGGACACCCGTATTTAAATTTCCATTCCAGTTGTCATGGAGCTACAGCATATTGCGGGTGTTGTAGGTTATTTGTATTAGAAGCTTCCTTCCATTGTACTCTGGTTATGTTCAATTTTTTTATTCAGGCGTGTGGCCCAAAGCATTGCACACACTTATTACACTGTAATATTTAATGTGTAATACTCGGTGTAATTATTTGTATTGGTCTGTTCCCCGACAGCTTATTCGGTGATTATTTACATATTGTCACTCTTTATTGTTGGTTTTTGATACCCACCATTTTTGCAAATGGGATTGTCAAAATGTTTTTCTTTTACTTTCAAAATTTTTGGACAGTCCATTTTTTAAAATGATTGGTGGTTATCTCATGCTATTATTTTAATTGACAGTGATGCTGAGAATGGACCATCTACGATTCCTGTGATTATTAAAGTACTGGGCTGGACACCTATTATTTTAGTGGGCGGGTTGTCACAGATGGTATCAGGGCATCAGGTTCTAAAGTCCTTAGGAATTTGTACAGATGTATTACGCTTTCAGCGTTACTTCTGATTTGATGTGGAGCCCTAAGATTAAGATCATTCATCTCTTGTGAGCTTTCGTTCTCCTGCTATAATAAGACAATCCCGAAAATCTTTTGCGCGTTCGTGTGAGACTAGTAAGTCGTCATATGATGGGCATCAAGGGAGGCCGTTGTGAAGGCGTAACGAGATGGGATTACTAAGAGTTGTAAGTGGTAGTCGGGGATGAGGGACGCTTAAGAGGTCGCTCCCTTTGTAGCATTATCTTACATTGGTACCGTGACTACTAAGTACAGTAGGTATAGTTTTCCATGTACCGTTGCCAGTAGAGAGTGGTGCTAAGCTTGGGATTCCAAGCGACGTTAATTTGTAGTTGAGAGGTCCTTAACAAGGACCACATGTTGAAGTTCGGTTGGATAGAGGAAGAGTAATCTCATTTGGTAAGAACAGAAGGCCTGAGAGTTTTGGCCTAGAAAAGGGTATAGAAGTGCCCAGGTGTAAAGATTGGAGGAAAATCTTTCACCCGTTGGAGTAATACTGAAATGGCGGATATGGTAGTCGCCTTATTTTGGTGGAACGGGAGGTCTCGCTAATAGAGAAACCCGACCGTGAATAAAGGGTATTATAGTTAAGGAAGTTGTGCACCGAAATAAGATTGGTACAAAGTAGAAGGAGCCTTTCAAGGGGAACGATAGGCTCATAAGTAAGTGTTGCTAACACTTCTAGAGTAGTAATGTTCGTGAGACCCCATCGGTGGACATCCACCCGGGGAAGACTCATTGAACTAAGGCCCGAAAGGCTAATAGAAGGTTCTCTTTGCTAAGCAAGTTAAGCGAACTACTCGTTTTGATCTTGTCGATTTAAGATAATCGACGAGGAGGGGATGCCTAGTTGGGGCATGGATGGAAGTAGAAGACTAGAATAATGTGTCGTGGAACCAATAGTTATGGCCAAGGAGATTGGCAAGTATGTTTGCGGGAATCCCACCTTAGTAAAGGGTGGTGTATTCCTTATAATAAGATGGGGTAGTGTTATATTTACCCTAGATTCGGGTATGTATATCGAGCTTGTGGTGGTGTCGATATTATAATAGTAAGTATACTTATATGACTTCCATGAGGGGGAAGTTCTATATTTTCTTTCACTTGTTATGGGGCGAGTGATGATATGTGTGGTATGTGCTACTTGTATTATATGTAATATACGAGTAGAGATATTTTTAGTTGGTTGGGGCAATAGCAAGCAAATAAATTGCGAGGCTATACTATTTATAGTTCTTGAAAGGAGCTAGTTGTTCTATAAAATCTCTCCTGGATACAGGTTGAGACTTTATGGAGGTGGTTTACGGTATGTAGGTAGTTTTCATTTTTATTTGTTTTGCTTTGTTTGTTTTGTTTTATTAGTTGCTTCTCTGCTTGTGTATGATATTACCTTTCTCCACGACCGTCAAGTTAAGGGGATTGTGTCAGAGGGGTTCCTTGTTTGGATTTCTCTTTGCGAGACACTCCGCGCATGAACCTTAACGACATTGGGAGTGGAGAGATGTTGCATTTTCCTTTTTCGTCCTTTCTTTTTCCTGTCGTGTGAGTGTTGGGTTGGAAGGTTTAGCCAAGAATCACGGAAATGAGTGATTAGGGGGCTAAGTTGATGTGCGAGATATGAGCACTGTGATAGTTTTCCCTCTAATCGATGTGGGGGAAGACTAGGATATGAAAGTCGAATAGAGACTTATGATTATGCCTTAATGAGAAGGCCATTTATAAAAATGTGTATATGTGTAAATTAGGATAAAGTGTTTGTGGCATCTTACATAAAGTAAATGCCTTAGTAGATTAATATGGTAAAACTTAAAAGTTGAACTGCATTAGTAGAGTTATGAGTTAGGACTTTAGCGGTCCCGATCATGTGTCTTTGACCGTTACTTCTCGACGACCGACGATGCGAGGTAGTAGTGTAACGGGAGGGTTCCTTATTTGCATTTTGCCTCGGCGAGACATCCCACGCATGAAACCAAGCTAATGTTGGGAGTCGGGAAAGGTCTTGGACACTAGGGACATAATTAATATAACACTTATACTACTAGATTAGGGTGTAAATCGACTTTAGGATTTTTAGGACAAAAGGCCAATTAGGGCATGCGATATTTGTTTTAGGTAGGTGGTAGGGAGTTGACCATAATAGGTTTGTGGGTCAACTCTAAGCGAGATTAGGTCCCTAGAATGAAGATGTATAGGATCTCGACTGATTCGGAATGTCAGGCCGTAGATATTGGGGCCTCTCATAGATAGAGTGTTACGTGGGTAACCTATCTTTCAGGGAGTTAAAAGGAGGAGTTGACTTTTACTCCTGCACTCGTGTGATAAGATCGAGAGTGGATTTAACGAACGAGTCTTTGCCAGGAATGGGAAGTATTAATACGGGAGCATCGACCCATTGTTTATGCGTCTCACAGACTTAACCTTCGTGAGAAGTGTTATCCCCCGCTTGATTTTGAGTTCATAGCGGTAGTATTTTCCTTAAAGAATGAAGGCACTACTTCCTGGGCAGGAATTTGGTCTTCTCATGAGCAAGAAGTTGGAATTCATGAAGGACTATCAATTGGATATTCCCTTTCGCTAAGGGGATACAGATGGGAGTAGTGGATTTTATGGATAGAACTTCCGTACAATAGTTCGGATTGTTTTCTATAAGTATGGGGCCGTGGGTGTGGCCTGGCGTAGTTGGTTGTGTGCCTTGCCAGTTCATTGGAATGGAACCAACGGATTGTATATTTCTTGGACTTGGAGTGGTTCGGGAACATTTTCCTTAATGATTGGGCTCATTGAACCGTATACTTTCAAGGGCTCCGCCAATGCGAATAGGAGTAAGTAGTGTTGGGGTGAGCGATTATAAGTTAGCGTAGTCATCCCCTAGTAAGGGTGTAATGTATTTCGGGAAGTAATGCAATTTGTTCCGAGATATGTAGGTATCTCCTTCCGTAGTAGAACAGTAGGATCGATAGTTCGTAAGGAACGATTTAGTACTATGTTAGAGCACGATGTTGCGGACTAAGATCGAATAGTAATGACTTTAGTGTGAGTCCTATGTGGACGCCGCACTGCCGAGGGGTTTGCTAGAATGATAGCACGATAATTTCGTATAGTATACCCTTTACATGATTAAGGTTATGCTGTATGCCTGAATTTTAGGGGAAAAATTCCCTTCCAAGGAGGGGGAGTATGTAACAACCCTGGTTTTTGAGCGACTATTTTATATTATTTTGCCCGATAGGCTAATTTTATAAAATGGGGGAAGTTGGAGTAAATATTATTTTCCCGTGAGATTTAGGGATAATATTTACTATGTTTTGTCTATTTACCGTTATGAGAAGGTAAATAGCAATATATTGTGATATATTACGTCGTTATATGTAAAACGAAGGTTATGACTCATATTTATATTGGAGTATAATTAATGAAATAAAATAAAATTGGAACATAAAATTTGTTCACACTTTCCCGAATGCCAAAATAGGGGGTGCGGTTGTTTTTAGAATAGTCGAGATAGCCGAAATAAGTGCCAAGTTGTATTTTGGAGTTTCGGGCACTTTTAACGCGTTGTGACTCAATTAAGTGGTTACGAGTCATTTTAATGGTGTATTAGCAATTAAAAGAGGGCATTTATGTTTTAAGATCCGTTTAAGTTCCCATACCCCTTTTTCTTTCTTCATTTGTGAGAAAAGCCAAAGGAGAGAGAGAGAGAAGAGAGAGTTCGGAGAAATGGAGAGAAAGAGAGAGAAAAATGGAGTTTAATGCCGGATTTCGTTGCTACCGGAAGAGGATCCGAGACTACGATCCTCGAGGCAAGTTTCTTACTTGCTAGATGTGATTTAATGTGATAATTTGCATGTATAGTCTAGTTTTGGAGATTTAAACCCTAAATGGGTATTTATTAATTTTGGTGATTAAAGCCTTAAACCTTAGTTTTAACTTGATTTGAGGAATACATATTAGTTAGTAATTGTGTAGGAACAAATTGGGAGAATTTGTTGTTGTTAAAGTTGGTTGAAATCAAAGATTTGAGATTTTGGGGTTTTAGAGTTCAAACAACCCGTAGCCCAACTTGGGATTTTTGTAGGACCGAATCGATTCAGCCCTAGGGGCGAATCGATTCAGATAAGGGGAGACTTATAGGTCTGGACAAACCGAATCGATTCGGGTTGAGGCCGAATCCATTCGGCTTTTGCAGAAAGTAAGTTTTTACCCACCAAATCGTTTCGGCTTTTTGGCGAATCGATTCGGCTTTTTGGCGAATCGATTCGGAAGGGCGAATCGATTCGGTTCCCATATTTTTGTGGAATTTTTCCTAGTTTGATTTTTAGCCCTTTTTTTGTTAGGTCCAAGGTTTACGGACCTTCCTTTGGGAAGTAATGGGGAGTCCTAGGGGAATGTTTTGGGTAGACTAATATCATAGGATTAAACGGGATGATTAGGATTACCCCGAGGGCTAGTTTGTGTAGGTTAATGCCCGTATGATATAGGAGATTAACCGAAAGATAAAGTGGAGATAAAATGCGTCTGTTGAGACATTTGGGAGATACTCCTTGAGGGAGACTCACTTTGATGGTTCAGGTAATTGTATTAACTTTTGGAGACGAGTTTGAAGTTTATGGAACTTCGGGTCTTAGGTCATTAATAAAATATGACACTAAGAATAAGAAAGAGATATGCTAATATGTAGTACTAAATGAATAAGTACAAATGATTTTGAGAATTGTAAAAGTGGATGTTTTCAAAATGGAAAAAGTAATGATTTTTGTAAATGTCAATTTATGATTACACACCTCCCTAAATCGCTATCATAAGGGAAGTTGCGCACACGTGGTGAAGCCCCCTGACTAATGAATGCAGGGTGGATATAGTCCCTAGGCCATATGGAGTTTATTATACTACGATGGTTAGGATATTATGGGTGTGGTCTTGACTTTCTCGCAGGCATATGGCCGCTTCCCGATGGTTGTTAGGTTCCCAGGTTGTCATGTTTGATGGGCCCTGGATGATGATATCCATTTAGGGGCGCGTCCTGTGGGAAAACTCAGAGGGACGGTCTTAGATTTTGTTGATGAATTGGCTTTAATTACATTTCCCGGATGGAAGAAGGGAAATGGGATATATGGTTTGGCTTCGAAAACATTTTCCGGATGGAAGAAGGGAGATGGAAGCATATGGTATACAAAAGTATTTTTATGATAATAAAAATGACTTTTGGTTACACATCCTGGATGGAAGAAGGGAAGTGGGATTTTATGAAAAAGGATAAAGCATTTTTATGATAATAAAACTTGCTTTGGAAATGTATTTTCCTGGATGGAAGAAAGGAAATAAAATTGGTTAAGAAGTTGTTAAAATGAGATTAATTGGTAAACATTTGATAAAATGTTGTACCATTTATGTATATTCCTAAAGAAAGAAGTTATGAATTGTGTCATTACATGATGGATTGATTTATTTATGTTTTGAGTAGCTATACATGGTTTCCCACATATATATACATAAATTCTATGCGGAGGGTCTATTTGGATCTCGACGATCAAGCTTGCCTAAGTAGTAGTGTATCAGGGGGGTTCGTTATTTGGATTTCGCATTGCGTGACACCCCATGCGCGAATAAGGCATAGTGTTGAGACTGGGGAGAACCTTAGCCCTTAGCGCTATGTTAAAAGAAATTAAAATTTGATGATTATATATATCAAAATTGTACTTAGGGTCTAATGGATCTCGACGATCAACCTTGCCTCAGTAGTAGTGTATCGGGGGGGTTCCTTGTTTGGATTTCGCTTTGCGAGACACCCCACGCATGAATAGGGTGTAGTGTTGAGACTGTGGAGAAGTTAGCCCTTAGTACTTGGGTTAACTAGATCATTCATTGGTATTGCGCTAGGTTGCTTTTAGATTTGAGAGGTGAGAATTATATTGTTATTTGCGAGAGATTTACACACTTAAGTGTCATGCATTTTAGTCACATGGGAATCATATCAAACCGGGCCTTGACCCATATCTATATGTCTTTGTTTTTGCAAATACCCTTTGCCACATAGGTGCTCCACCGCATGGACTGCCGTATTTAAATTTCCATTCCAGTTGTCATGGAGCTACAGCATATTGCGAGTGTTGTCGGTTATTTGTATTAGAAGATTCCTTCCATTGTACTCTAGTTATGTTCAGTTTATTTATTCTGGCATCCGGCCCAAAGCATTGCACACACTTATTACACTGTAATATTTAATGTGTAATACTCGGTGTAATTATTTGTATTGGTCTGTTCACCAATAGTTTATTCGGTGATTATTTACATATTGTCACTCTTTATTGTTGGTTTTTGATACCCACCATTTTTGCAAATGGGATTGTCAAAATGTTTTTCTTTTACTTTCAAAATTTTAAATTTGACAGTCCGTTTTCTAAAATGATTGGTGGTTATCTCATGCTATTATTTTAATCGACGGTGATGCTGAGAATGGACCATCTACGATTCCTGTGATTATTAGAGTATAGGGTTGGCCACCTATTATTTTAGTGGGCAGGTTGTGACAGATGGTATCAGAGCATCAGGTTCTAGGGTCCTTAGGAATCTGTACGGATGTATTATGCTTTGAACGTTACTTCTGATTTGATGTGGAGCCCTAAGATTAAGATCATTCATCTCTTGTGAGATTTCATTCTCCTGCTATAATAAGAGAATCCCGAAAATCTTTTGCATGTTCGTGTGAGACTAGTAAGTCGTCATATGATGGGCATCAAGGGAGGCCGTTGTGAAGGCGTAACGAGATGGCATTACTAAGAGTTGTAAGTGGTAGTCGGGGATGAGGGACGCTTTAGAGGTCGCTCCCTTTGTAGCATTGTCTTACATTGGTACCGTGACTACTAAGTACAGTAGGTAGAGTTTTCCATGTACCGCTGCCAGTCGAGAGTGGTGCTAAGCTTAGGATTCCAAGCGATGTTAATTTGTAGTTGAGAGGTCCTTAACAAGGACCACATGTGGAAGTTCGGTTGGATAGAGGAAGAGTAATCTCATTTGGTAAGAACAGAAGGCCCAAGAGTTTTGTCCTAGAAAAGGGTATAGAAGTGCCCAGGTGTAAAGATTGGAGGAAAATCTTTCACCCGTTGAAGTAATACTGAAATGGCGGATAAGGTAGTCGCCTTATTTTGGTGGAACGCGAGGTCTAGCTAATAAAGAAACCTGATCGTGAATAAAGGGTGTTACGGTTAAGGAAGTTGTGCACCGAAATAAGATTGGTACAAAGTAGAAGGAGCCTTTCAAGGGAAACGATAGGCTCATAAGTAAGTGTTGCTAACACTTCTAGAGTAGTAATGTTCGTGAGACCCCATCGGTGGACATCCACCCGGGGAAGACTCATTGAACTAAGGCCCGAAAGGCTAATAGAAGGTTCTCTTTGCTAAGCAAGTTAAGCGAACTACTCGTTTTGATCTTGTAGATTTAAGATAATCGACGAGGAGGGGATGCCTAGTTGGGGCATGGATGGAAGTAGAAGACTAGAATAATGTGTCGTGGAACCAATAGTTATGGCCAAGGAGATTGGCAAGTATGTTTGCGGGAATCCCACTTTAGTAAAGGGTGGTGTATTCCTTATAATAAGATGGGGTAGTGTTATATTTACCCTAGATTCGGGTATGTATATCGAGCTTGTGGTGGTGTCGATATTATAATAGTAAGTATACTTATATGACTTCCATGAGAGGGAAGTTCTATATTTTCTTTCACTAGTTATGGCGCGAGTGATGATATGTGTGGTATGTGCTACTTGTATTATATGTAATATACGAGTAGAGATATTTTTAGTTGGTTGGGGCGATAGCCAGCAAATAAATTGTGAGGCTATCCTATTTCTAGTTCTAGAAAGGAGCTAGTTGTTCTATAATATCTCTCCTGGATACAGGTTGAGACTTTATGGATGTGGTTTACGGTATGTAGGTAGTTTTCATTTTTATTTGTTTTGCTTTATTTTTTTTGTTTACTATTTGCTGCTTTGCTTGTGTATGATATTACCTTTCTCCACGACTGACAAGTTAAGGGGATTGTGTCAGAGGGGTTCCTTGTTTGGATTTCTCTTTGCGAGACACTCCGCGCATGAACCTTAACGACATTGGGAGTGGAGAGATGTTGCATTTTCCTTTTCCGTCCTTTCTTTTTCCTGTCGTGTGAGTGTTGGGTTGGAAGGTTTAGCCAAGAATCACGAAAATGAGTGATTAGGGGGCTAAGTTGATGTGCGAGATATGAGCACTGTGATAGTTTTCCCTCTGATCGATGTGGGGGAAGACTATGATATGAAAGTCGAATAGAGACTTATGATTATGCCTTAATGAGAAGGCCATTTATAAAGATGTGTATATGTGTATATTGGGATAAAGTGTTTGTGGCATCTTACAGAAAGTAAATGCCTCAGTTGATTAATATGGTAAAACTAAAAAGTAGACGTGCATTAGTAGAGTTACGAGTTTGGACTTTAGCGGTCCCGATCATGTGTCTTTGACTGTTACTTCTCGACGACCGATGATGCGAGGTAGTAGTGTAACGGGAGGGTTCCTTGTTTGGATTTCGCCTCGGCAAGACGTCCCACGCATGAAACCAAGCTAATGTTGGGAGTCGGGAAAGGTCTTGGACACTAGGGACATAATTAATATAACACTTATACTACTAGATTAGGGTGTAGATCGACTTTAGGATTTTTAGGAAGAAAGGCCCTTTAGGGCATGTGATATTTGTTTTATGTAGGTGGTAGGGAGTTGACCACAATAGGTTTGTGGATTAACTCTAAGCGAGATTATGTCCCTAGAATGAAGATGTATAGGATCTCGAGTGATTCGGAATGTCAGGACGTATATATTGGGGCCTCTCATAGATAAAGCATTACGTGGGTAACCTATCTTTCAGGGATTTAAATGGAGGAGTTGACTTTTACTCCTGCACTCGTGTGATAAGATCGAGAACGGATTTAAACGATTTGAGTCTTTGCCAGGAACGGGAAGTATTAATACGGGAGAATCGACCCATTGTTCATGCATCTCACATACTTTACCTTTGGGAGAAGTGTTATCCCCCGCTTGATTTTGAGTTCATAGCGGTAGTATTTGCCTTAAAGAATGAAGGCACTACTTCCTGGGCAGGAATTTGGTCTTCTCATGAGCAAGAAGTTAGAATTCATGAAGGACTATCAATTGGATATTCCCTTTCGCTAAGGGGGTGCGGATGGGAGTAGTGGCTTTTATGGATAGAACTTCCGTACAATAGTTCGGATTGTTTTCTATAAGTATGGGGCCGTGGGTGTGGCCTGGCGTAGTTGGTTGTGTGCCTTGCCTGTTCGGTGGAATGGAACCAACGGATAGTATATTTCTTGGACTTGGAGTGGTTCGGGAACATTTTCCTTAATGATTGGGCTCATTGAGCCATATACTTTCAAGGGCTCTGCCAATGCGAATAGGAGTAAGTAGTGTTGTGGTGAGCGATTATAAGTTAGCGTAGTCATCCCCTAGTAAGGGTGTAATGTATTTCGGGAAGTAATGCAATTTGTGTCGAAATATGTAGGTATCTCCTTCCGTAGTAGAATGGTAGGATCGATAGTTCGTAAGGAACGATTTAGTACTATGTTAGAGCACGATGTTGCAGACTAAGGTCGAATAGTAATGACTTTAGTCTGAGTCCTATATGGACGCCGCACTGCCGAGGGGTTTGCTATAATGATATCACGATAGTGTGGTATAGTATACCCTTTACATGATTAAGGTTATGTTGTTTACCTGAATTTTGAGGTCAAAATTCCCTTCCAAGGGGGGGAATATGTAACAACTCGGGTTTTTGAGCGACTATTTTATATTATTTTGCCCGATAGGCTAATTTTATAAAATGGGGGAAGTTGGAGTAAATATTATTTTCCCGTGAGATTTAGGGATAATATTTACTATGGTTTGTCTATTTACCGTTATGAGAAGGTGAATAGCAATATATTGTGATATATTGCATCATTATATGTAAAACGACGGTTATCACTCATATTTATATTGGAGTATAATTAATGAAATAAAATAAAATTGGAACATAAAATTTGTTCACACTTTCCCGAAATGCAAAAATAGGGGGTGCGGTTGTTTTTAGAATAGTCGAGATAGCCGAAATAAGTGCCAAGTTGTATTTTGGAGTTTCGAGCACTTTTAACGCGTTATGACTCAATTAAGTGGTTACGAGTCATTTTAATGGTGTATTAGCAATTAAAAGAGGGCATTTATGTTTTAAGACCCGTTTAAGTTCCCACACCCCTTTTTCTTTCTTTATTTATGAGAAAAGCCAAAGGAGAGAGAGAGGGAAGAGAGGGTTGGGATAAATGGAGAGAAAAGAGAGAAAAATGGAGATTGAGACCGGATTTCGTTGCTACCGGAAGAGGATCCGAGACTACGAACCTCGAGGCAAGTTTCTTATTTGCTAGATGTGATTTAATGTGATAATTTGCATGTATAGTTAAGTTCTGGAGATTTAAACCCTAAATGGGTATATATTGATTTTGGTGATTAAAGCCTTAAATCTTAGTTTTAACTTGATTTGAGGAATACATATTAGTTAGTAACTGTGTAGGAACAAATTGGGAGAATTTGTTGTTGTTGAAGTTGGTTGAAATCAAAGATTTGAGATTTTGGGGTTTTAGGGTTCAAACAACTCGTCGCCCAACTTGGGATTTTTTTTGGACCGAATCGATTCGGCCCTAAGGGAGAATCGATTCGGATAAGGGGAGATTACATGTCTGGGCAAACCGAATCGATTCGAGTTGAGGCCGAATCGATTCGGCTTTTGCAGAAAGTCAGTTTTTACCCACCGAATCGATACGGCTTTTTGGCGAATCGATTCACAAGGGCGAATCGATTCGGCCCAAGGGGCGAATCGATTCGATTCCCCTATTTTTATGGGATTTTTACTAGTTTGATTTTTACCCCTTTTTCTTTTAGGTCCAAGGTTTAGGAACCTTCCATTGGGAAGTATTGGGGTGTCCTAGAGGGATGTTTTGGGTAGACTAATGTCCTAGGTTTAAATGGGATGATTAGGATTACCCCGAGGGCTAGTTTGTGTAGGTTAATGTCCGTATGATATAGGAGAATAATCGAAAGATAAAGTGGAGATAAAATGTGTCTGTTGAGACATTTGGGAGATACTCCTTGAGGGAGACTCACTTTGATGGTTCAGGTAATTGTATTAACTTTTGGAGACGAGTTTGAAGTTTATGGCACTTCGGGTCTTAGGTCATTAGTAAAATATGACACTAAGAATAAGAAAGACATATGCTAATATGTAGTACTAAATGAATAAGTACAAATGATTTTGAGAATTGTAAAAGTGGATGTTTTCAAAATGGAAAAAGTAATGATTTTTGTAAATGTCAATTTATGATTACACACCTCCCTAAATCGCTATCATAAGGGAAGTTGCGCACGCGTGGTGAATTCCCCTGACTAATGAATGCAGGGTGGATATAGTCCCTAGACCATATGGAGTTTATTATACTACGATGGTTAGGAGATTATGGGTGTGGTCTTGACTTTCTCGCAGGCATATGGCCGCTTCCCGATGGTTGTTAGGTTCCCAGGTTGTCATGTTTGATGGGCCCTGGATGATGATATCCATTTAGGGGCGCGTCTAGTGGAAAACTCAGAGGGACGGTCTTAGATTTTGTTAAAGCAATCCATGATAATGAATTGGCTTTAATTACATTTCCCTGATGGAAGAAGGGAAATGGGATATATGGTTTGGCTTCGAAAACATTTTCCGGATGGAAGAAGGGAGATGGAAGCATATGGTATACAAAAGTATTTTTATGGTAATAAAAATGACTTTTGGTTACACTTCCTGGATGGAAGAAGGGAAGTGGGATTTTATGAAAAAGGATAAAGCATTTTTATGATAATAAAACTTGCTTTGGAAATGTATTGGTATTATTAAAAAGAAATTTTATTAAAGAATAAAATTGGAAATTTTAACACTAGCTTATTTGATTAGTAGGTGGTTAATAAAGAAATAAAATTATTTTTCTCGACTTATGCTAAGGATGATCCAACCAGATAATTCGAGTTAATTAGGTAAAGGATTGGCCACCCGGTATTTAATTAAGTGGGTTGTTACAATACCAATCCTTTTATTTATTTTATATGTGATATAAGACATGAAAATTTATTTTAAACATGATAAAAATGTGGGACATTTATTTTCTATCTCATGAATTTTATTTCTACATTTTTAATTGTCATCTGTGTGTTTTCAATTGATAGGTGGAATACCAATAGAGCTTTGAAACGAATATTGAAAAGTTGGCACTTGGTATTAGTTTTAAACTCATCACATCCTTTTTGTGACGGGAGTAGGTCTTATCCTTTTCATAAGGTATGAATTCTTCTTTCTGTTATAGTAGTTTTACACAATCCTTGGATTATTATTGAGACATTTGTAAATAACTTCCTTTAATTCATAATATAAGACACTACAAATTCTGGATTAACATATGTATCATAATTTTTTGTTAAGATCATGAATTAGAGAAGGTTACACAACATCCCTGTTTTGTCTGTAATACTTATTAATAATTAGTCATTGAAAATATTACTGACATCTATTCATTTTACTAAAATCTTGGAAATGGTTTCTTAATGGCAGATAAGAGAGGGGATCAAAAATTGAAAGATTAAGCCATCGGGGAAAAATTAGATAAGGTAGTTAAGATCCTTAATTATATGAGTGATAAAGCTTTTTACTGAGTTTTTCAATTTTCTCGACGTCTACTTGTCCACAAGAGTGTTAATGATGATCATGAAAGTCTTATCTTGACGAAGATGAAGAAACAATGTAGCCAGCAATAGTAATCAAATATGGAAGGGATGTGTGAGTATTGAGCTGACTGTTATCATTCTTACTACTTGATTATGGCCAAGTTACAAAACCCTATGACCTAAATCTCTCTTATATGCCAACTACAAGATTTGATCCGATTTGGTCCGTTCTTAATACAAGATTTTGTAAGATTTGGTCCATTCATATCTTATTAGGAGACTTTCTAAGCCAACGACTAAAATTGTTTGTTGAATTAAATCATGTAGGAACAAGCAATTGTTAATAGTTAATAAGTATGAGATGAATTTTAAGTTCACCTCACATGGTGTGCAGAAAGTGTGAGAATGTATTATGCCATAGATATGGTGAGTTTACTCTAATAGAAACACGTGTTTAGTGAACAACACGTCCGTAATCGGCATGTTATATAAACATTAGTTTATCTCGGAATGAATTTACATCCTTGCTGGTGGCGTGGGTTATACATATATTTTATTTATTTTGTAACTCTAAATCCTTGCCTTGCCATATTTTTATGCCTTTAGTCCATAAATCTGGGGTTTCAAATTTCCAATTATGTTCCGGGAATTTGTTTTATTTACATTTTCTAGGATGACACGACGCAGAAAGCAAAGTTTAGACACGAAAACTATTGTTTTTCTACATAACAATTTCAGTTATTCTATACGATCATCTATTCAGTTATTCATTTGAATCAACTATTCAATCGAACCAGTTGCGGAAAGCACAATTTCAGTTATTCAGTTGGATCATCTAGAAACGCATATGGAGGTTTTCTTATTAATTTATTGGATTTTGAATCGTTGCATCTAATTCATTAGCTCATTATTTTCTATTATATATATATATATATATATATGCCTTTGACTTAAAAACTGTTGTTGAGAGCTCAAAATTATTTTTTCGGTCGAGAATCCACAGTAATTTTCATTACTGTATTTTGTTAAATTTCCAAATAATTTTTTTTTCATGATTCTAAGGAACTTATAAAATTTCAAGACTCATACATGGAATTCAATAGAAGATGTATTAGAATTTTGTTTCTTACATTTGAATATAATAAGTGCTTGCTTATTGATTACTTTATTTTTATTCTGGATTCATTTTTTTTTATCTGTCAGTATTATGAAGTTTGATATGACTTTTTATGGTAAATTTTTGTTTAAAAAGGAGTAGACTTTATTTAATGATGACCGCGAGAGAGTTTATAGTACTCAATGTTTGTTTCATATTCTCTAGCTTGCAAAGTGTTTGGAGTTTGAAGGAGGGTGATAAGATGTGTTTATTTATTTTGATATGCGATTTATACTTGGAAACTATGTTCATTTTTATTGCCATGGATTTCAGATTATTATCAGCACCATCTTCACATAATTGCCTAGAGTAGACTTTGTTTTTCTAAAATATATGCTCACTACATACTTCCACCTCATATTTATTGAAAATACCATTTAGTTTGAAAATCATAATTAATTGTTTCTTCATCCAACTAGTTTTTTATTTTGATATTTAGGTGCTTAGTATTTCAAGAAAATACCAAATTGACCCATGTTCAAGTATGTTACATACCATCATCATCATCATCATCCCTGCCTTAATCTCATCACATGGGGTTAGCCACATGGCTTCTCCTTTTCTATTCCAATATATTATAAGCATTATTACCATTCAATTTTAATGCCTTAATATCTCTCCTAATAATTTCCTTAGGGTGAGCCATTTCTCTTTTACACTTTATCTCCAATAGTTTTCCTTTTTTTATAGGTTCATTTATTGGTCTATGCAACACATGTACATACCATCTAAGTCTACTATCTCTTAATTTATCTCTAATGAGAGCTACTCCTAAATTTACTCTCATGTAATGGTATTTAATCTTTTCCTTTCTAGTAATTCCTATTATTCATCTGAGCATCATCATCTCACTAGCATGGAGACTTTGCTCATGTTTTTTACTTTAAAGCCCAACATTCCGCTCCATATAGAGTTGCTGGCCTAACAACTATTCTATAAAATTTTCCTTTTAATTTATTAGTTATCCTCTTATCACATAACACCCCACTTGTTTGTCTCCATTTCATCAAACTAGTTGATATTCTACTAGTAACATCTTCATCAATATCCCCATTACTTTGTATCACTGAGCCAAAATAACAAAATTTATAAATTTATTTATCATTTTTTTCTTCAAACTTTAACATGATTCTATCAAACACCTCATTATTAAATTTACATTCCATAAATTCAGTTTATTTCTACTGATTTTTAGTCCTGTAGTCTCTAAAGAATTTCTTAAAGTATCAACTCCCCTTGCTAAGGCCTCCTTTTATGTGTAAACTAAAACTATATCATCCCCAAACAACATACAACACGAGACATCTTCTTGATGTAAACCCACTTTAATCGTAAAATCATTTGTTTGTCCACAAATAGTTCCTACTCAAGTCTTTGTGTTATAATACATATCATCAATAACTTTAATATAACTCATAAGGATTCTTTTCCTCCTTAACACCCACTATATTATATCCATATGTACTCTATCATATACATTTTCTAAGTCAATAAAGACCATGTATAAATTCCTATTCTTACTTCTACACTTCCCCAATAACTGTCTTAATAATTCTATTACATACCATAAGAATTAAAACATCATTGTTTTTACACTGCATACTATTAATATTGTTGTTGAAGTTTTTATTTTTCTTAAATATGGTGGATATTCTATAAATAGATGAAATTTTGTCCAAATTTTCTAAAGTGTTTACACGTTTGTGTTGTAAAAACAATTCTATGATTGAAGTTAGTATTTGATGCCTATGATATTTTTAAAGCATTGTTGTTGTTGGAGTATTGTTGTTCTAAGTGTACTTTTTTCTTAAAGGTGGTGGATAGTCCTATAAATGAAGCGAATTTTGCCTAAGAATTTGTAATTTTTTACACATTTGTGTTGTAAAAAAAATTTATGACCTAAATTGTTTACACATTCATTACTTTCGGTGATTTTTTCTCTTTAAAACAGGTAGATATTCTTATAAACAAGTGAAAGTTTGCCCAAATTTTCTAAAATAACAAATATTTTTTTATTATAATGTAGACTATTTTACAAAAAAATTTAGTCGATTCGATGCTTTGGAAATATTTATGATATTATAATACAAAACTTTTATAACTTGATCACGACTGATACTTTGGAAAATTTTCGTCATGCCTTCTAGCACGGACATACCTTTGTGTTTATATATATATATATATATATATATATATATATATATATATATATATATAATAATAGTAATAAAGGAGCATAGATTTTGAATTTTCGAAGCACAATAACGACCCATATCTTTCCACATTCCCCACTAAAAATGAAGGGCTTAAATTAACTTTTGAGATTTGGGTCAAATTTTGAATTCCAATTTTCCCTCCTATTCCATTTCCCCCTCTCATTTTCCACCACAAATTCAATCATTCATTTTCACCACAAAACTCATTTCACCCATCAATTCTCTCTCTCTCTCTCTCTCTCACACACACACACACACTCACACACACACACACTCACACAAATTTGAAACCAAATATTTTTTTCTCAATTCTCATTCTCTTCTCTCTCTACTCTCTCTTCTCACTCCATTTATATTCATGTAACGCACTATTATTTCGCTCTTCATCTCTCGGACATGCTCTTCATCCTGGGTAAGTATCTTTCTCTCTCCCTCTCTCTCTCTCTCTCTCTCTCTCTCTCTCTCTCTCTCTCTCACACACACACACACACACTCATTTGGGTATAATGATGTTAGTGTTAATATATTTTAATATTTTTCCTTCTTAATCAAAGGGTGTTGGTTTGGGTATGTGGTTTTGGTTTTTATTTACGAGCGAATTCTTTCGGTTGATTTTTTTATGGTTACACGTCGTCTTGATTTAGTAGTATTGTGGTGTAGAAGAACAAAGATTATTTTCTTAGTTGTCTATTTCAATCAACTTTTGTAGTATTGTGTATCCTAATTTTTTTTTAATCAATTTTGAATCATTTCTTCTATTTTTCACCTTCCAACTTAGGTAGTCATATGAAAATTTCTCACGGTCGCAGGGTATAGCCTGTTACTTTTGTGAGTTATTTTTTTTATGTTTGAACTTTTTTATGGGTTTTTGTGTTTATTTAGGAATCATTTAATTTTTTTTGTGCCGTGGGTACGAATTTATCTTTATTTCTGCAAGATTGAAGGCACTTATTTTATCTTTTACTCTCCGAGGTACACCTCATTACCTCATTGAGTATTTTTCTCTTTTCCTATATGCATTAATTTTGAGTTATTTTTCGTGGGGTTTCTAAGTTAATTTTTTGGGTTCAAGAACCTGTCTACATGATCTTTACAATCTACATATCTTTATGAGTGTGTGTGTTTGTGTGTTGGCAACTACTATGTATCCTATCTCATCTCTATGTTGTTTTGCATGTCTGAACTTTTTGAGTTTTTATTTTCTTTAAAAAAAATAAAATTCTTTATTATATTTTGGAGAGCTTTTCTCCCCTCGTCAGATTTACGTCCTCTCTTAATTTTTTTATGTTAAATTCTTTGATGTTTTAATGTTACTACTAATTTTGGCCTATTGTTAGTGTGATATCAGACATATAATTATCACATGTTTTAATTTAATTCATGACAAAATTGGTACAATTGATTTTCAACAAAGAGTGATATTTAAAGAAACAATTGGTCTTGGAAGTTCCTTATGAAATGTTAAAAAATTCAGATATATAAAAAATCTTTTCAAAGCGTGAACGAAGATCTCTTTAATTATTTTAGTTTTGAAACTAGTAGCACTGCAATATATTATTGGAAAATAATGGCATTCCAATTATTCACTCATGCTCTATGTTTCATGTATTTGGATTGGGCTTTCAATGTATTTTTTCTCTGTTTAAATTTGTTCTAATTATTTCGATTTGGCAGGTTCAATCTCATCACCCTTCAGGGTATCCACTCAATTTTATTATATAGATTTTTGGATCACATTTGGGCTTCTCTCTAATTTAGAGCTTTTTTCTTATAAATTTCTTTACTTGGTATATCGTTTATTTTTCTATGTATGATCATTAGATTTTGTTTGTTTCTTATTTCATTTGTATTTTTTGTAGTGAAAATATTTGATGTTTCATTTCACTGACATTTTTGCTATATTCTCCCATTCTTATTAGGATTGTGGTTAATAATAATCAAGAAACTAATATATATTGTTCTTTGACACAAATGTTTGATGTAGATTTTTGTACATCTTTATTTGTAAATGCAAAGATGAATGGAGGTAATGATTTAGAGTTTCATTTAGTTTGCACAATCTTTGAGAATTTTTTAACTCACTACCCTAACATTCATATGTTGGTTTAAGGATTCCACTGTATATAAGAGCTATCCCTTTTGTCATTTTAAGATTATCAGATCGTCTATCCTTTGGTAACAACCCGGGTTTTTGAGCGACTATTTTATATTATTTTGCCCGATAGGCTAATTTTATAAAATGGGGGAAGTTGGAGTAAATATTATTTTCCCGTGAGATTTAGGGATAATATTTACTATGTTTTGTCTATTTACCGTTATGAGAAGGTAAATAGCAATATATTGTGATATATTGTGTCGTTATATGTAAAACGACGATTATGACTCATATTTATATTGGAGTATAATTAATGAAATAAATAAATAATTGGAACATAAAATTTGTTCACACTTTCCTGAATGCCAAAATAGGGGGTGCGGTTGTTTTTAGAATAGTCAAGATAGCCGAAATAAGTGCCAAGTTGTATTTTGGAGTTTCGGGCACTTTTAACGCGTTGTGACTCAATTAAGTGGTTACGAGTCATTTTAATGGTGTATTAGCAATTAAAAGAGGGCATTGATGTTTTAAGACCCGTTTAAGTTCCCATACCCCTTTTTCTTTCTTCATTTGTGAGAAAAGCCAAAGGAGAGAGAGAGAGAAGAGAGAGTTCAGAGAAATGGAGAGAAAGAGAGAGAAAAATGCAGTTTAAGGTCGGATTTCGTTGCTACCGAAAGAGGATCAGAGACTACAAACCTCGAGGTAAGTTTCTTACTTGCTAGATGTGATTTAATGTGATAATTTGCATGTATAGTCTAGTTTTGGATATTTAAACCCTAAATGGGTATTTATTAATTTTGGTGATTGAAGCCTTAAATCTTATTTTTAACTTGATTTGAGGAATACATATTAGTTAGTAATTCTGTAGGAACAAATTGGGAGAATTTGTTGTTGTTGAAGTTGGTTGAAATCAAAGATTTGAGATTTTTGGGTTTTAGGGTTCAAACAACCCGTAGCCCAACTTGGGATTTTTGTAGGACCGAATGGATTCGGCCCTAGGGGCAAATCGATTCGGATAAGAGGAGACTTACAGGTCTGGGTAAACCGAATCGATTCGGGTTGAGGCCGAATCCATTCGTCTTTTGCAGAAAGTAAGTTTTTACCCACCAAATCGATTTAGCTTTTTGGTGAATCGATTCGGCTTTTTGGCGAATCCATTCGCAAGGGCGAATCCACTCGGTTCCCTTATTTTTGTGGGATTTTTACTAGTTTGATTTTTAGCCCTTTTTCTTTTAGGTCCAAGGTTTAGGGACCTTCCTTTGGGAAGTAATGGGGAGTCCTAGAGGGATATTTTGGTAGACTAATGTCCTATGATTAAACGGGAAGATTAGGATTACCCCGAGGGCTAGTTTGTGTAGGTTAATGCCCGTATGATATAGGAGATTAATCGAAAGATAAAGTGGAGATAAAATGTGTCTGTTGAGACATTTGGGAGATACTCCTTGAGGGAGACTCACTTTGATGGTTTAGGTAATTGTATTAACTTTTGGAGACGAGTTTGAAGTTTATGGCACTTCGGGTCTTAGGTCATTAATAAAATATGACACTAAGAACAAGAAAGACATATGCTAATATGTAGTACTAAATGAATAAGTACAAATGATTTTGAGAATTGTAAAAGTGGATGTTTTCAAAATGGAAAAGGTAATGATTTTTGTAAATGTCAATTTATTATTACACACCTCCCTAAATCGCTATCATAAGGGAAGTTGCGCACGCGTGGTGAAGCCCCCTGACTAATGAATGCAGGGTGGATATAGTCCCTTTGCCATATGGCGTTTATTGTACTGAGATGGTTAGGAGATTATGGGTGTGGTCTTGACTTTCCCGCATGCATATGGCCGCTTCCCGACGGTTGTTAGGTTCCCAGGTTATCATGTTTGATGGGCCCTAGAAGATGATATCCATTTAGGGGCGCGTCCAGTGGGGAAACTCAGAGGGACGGTCTTAGATTTTGTTAAAGCAATCCATAATAATGAATTGCCTTTAATTTGATTTCCCGGATGGAAGAAGGGAAATGGGATATATGGTTTGGGTTCGAAAACATTTTCCGGATGGAAGAACGGAGATGGAATCATATGGTATACAAAAGTATTTTTATGATAATAAAAATGACTTTTGGTTACACTTCCTGGATGGAAGAAGGGAAGTGGGATTTTATGAAAAAGGATAAAGCATTTTTATGATAATAAAACTTGCTTTGAAAATGTATTTTCCTGGATGGAAGAAAGGAAATAAAATTGGTTAAGAAGTTGTTAAAATGAGATTAATTGGTAAACATTTGATAAAATGTTGTACCATTTATGCATATTCCTAAAGAAAGAAATTAGGAATTGTGTCATTACATGATGGATTGATTTATTTATGTTTTGAGTAGCTGTAGATGGTTTCCCACATATATATACATAAATTCTATGCTGAGGGTCTATTTGGATCTCGACGATCAACCTTGCCTAAGTAGTAGTGTATCAGGGGGTTCCTTATTTGGATTTCGCATTGTGAGACACCCCACGGGCGAATGAGGCGTTGTGTTGAGACTGGGGAAAAGCTTAGCCCTTAGCGCTACGTTAAAAGAAATTAAAATTTGATGATTATATATATCAATAATGTACTTAGGGTCTAATGGATTTCCACGATCAACCTTGCGTCAGTACTAGTGTATCGGGGGGAGGATTCCTTGTTTGGATTTCTCTTTGCAAGACACCCCACGCATGAATAGGGCATAGTAGTGAGACTGGGGAGAAGTTAGCCCTTAGTACTTGGGTTAACTAGAGCATTCATTGATATTGCGCTAGGTTGCTTTTAGATTTGAGAGGTGAGAATTATATTGTTATTTGTGAGAGATTTACGCGCTTAACTGTCATGCATTTTAGTCACATGGGAATCATATCAAACCGGGCCTTGACCCGTATCTATATTTCTTTGTTTTTGCAAATACCCTTTGCCGCACAGGTGCTCCACCACGTGGACACCCGTATTTAAATTTCCATTCCAGTTGTCATGGAACTACAGCATATTGCGGGTGTTGTAGGTTATTTGTATTAGAAGCTTCCTTCCATTGTACTCTGGTTATGTTCAATTTATTTATTCAGGCGTGTGGCCCAAAGCATTGCACACACTTATTACACTGTAATATTTAATGTGTAATACTCGGTGTAATTATTTGTATTGGTCTGTTCACCGACAGCTTATTCGGTGATTATTTACATATTGTCACTCTTTATTGTTGGTTTTTGATACCCACCATTTTTGCAAATGGGATTGTCAAAATGTTTTTCTTTTACTTTCAAAATTTTTGGACAGTCCATTTTTTAAAATGATTGGTGGTTATCTCATGCTATTATTTTAATTGACAGTGATGCTGAGAATGGACCATCTACGATTCCTGTGATTATTAAAGTACTGGGCTGGACACCTATTATTTTAGTGGGCGGGTTGTCACAGATGGTATCAGGGCATCAGGTTCTAGAGTCCTTAGGAATCTGTACAGATTTATTACGCTTTCAGCGTTACTTCTAATTTGATGTGGAGCCCTAAGATTAAGATCATTGATCTCTTGTGAGCTTTCGTTCTCCTGCTATAATAAGACAATCCCGAAAATCTTTTGCGCGTTCGTGTGAGACTAGTAAGTCGTCATATGATGGGCATCAAGGGAGGCCGTTGTGAAGGCGTAACGAGATGGGATTACTAAGAGTTGTAAGTGGTAGTCGGGGATGAGGGACGCTTAAGAGGTCGCTCCCTTTGTAGCATTATCTTACATTGGTACCGTGACTACTAACTACAGTAGGTATAGTTTTCCATGTACCGTTGCCAGTAGAGAGTGGTGCTAAGCTTGGGATTCCAAGCGACGTTAATTTGTAGTTGAGAGGTCCTTAACAAGGACCACATGTTGAAGTTCGGTTGGATAGAGGAAGAGTAATCTCATTTGGTAAGAACAGAAGGCCTGAGAGTTTTGGCCTAGAAAAGGGTATAGAAGTGCCCAGGTGTAAAGATTGGAGGAAAATATTTCACCCGTTGGAGTAATACTGAAATGGCGGATATGGTAGTCGCCTTATTTTGGTGGAACGGGAGGTCTCGCTAATAGAGAAACCCGACCGTGAATAAACGGTATTACGGTTAAGGAAGTTGTGCACCGAAATAAGATTGGTACAAAGTAGAAGGAGCCTTTCAAGGGGAACGATAGGCTCATAAGTAAGTGTTGCTAACACTTCTAGAGTAGTAATGTTCGTGAGACCCCATCGGTGGACATCCACCCGGGGAAGACTCATTGAACTAAGGCCCGAAAGGCTAATAGAAGGTTCTCTTTGCTAAGCAAGTTAAGCGAACAACTCGTTTTGATCTTGTCGATTTAAGATAATCGACGAGGAGGGGATGCCTAGTTGGGGCATGGATGGAAGTAGAAGACTAGAATAATGTGTCGTGGAACCAATAGTTATGGCCAAGGAGATTGGCAAGTATGTTTGCGGGAATCCCACCTTAGTAAAGGGTGGTGTATTCCTTATAATAAGATGGGGTAGTGTTATATTTACCCTAGATTCGGGTATGTATATCGAGCTTGTGGTGGTGTCGATATTATAATAGTAAGTATACTTATATGACTTCCATGAGAAGGAAGTTCTATATTTTCTTTCACTTGTTATGGGGCGAGTGATGATATGTGTGGTATGTGCTACTTGTATTATATTTAATATACGGGTAGAGATATTTTTAGTTGGTTGGGGCGATAGCAAGCAAATAAATTGCGAGGCTATCCTATTTCTAGTTCTTGAAAGGAGCTAGTTGTTCTATAAAATCTCTCCTGGATACAGGTTGAGACTTTATGGAGGTGGTTTACGGTATGTAGGTAGTTTTCATTTTTATTTGTTTTGCTTTGTTTATTTTGTTTTATTAGTTGCTTCTTTGCTTGTGTATGATATTACCTTTCTCCACGACCGTCAAGTTAAGGGGATTGTGTCAGAGGGGTTCCTTGTTTGGATTTCTCTTTGCGAGACACTCCGCGCATGAACCTTAACGACATTGGGAGTGGAGAGATGTTGCATTTTCCTTTTCCGTCCTTTCTTTTTCCTGTCGTGTGAGTGTTGGGTTGGAAGGTTTAGCCAAGAATCACGAAAATGAGTGATTAGGAGGCTAAGTTGATGTGCGAGATATGAGCACTGTGATAGTTTTCCCTCTGATCGATGTGGGGGAAGACTAGGATATGAAAGTCGAATAGAGACTTATGATTATGCCTTAATGAGAAGGCCATTTATAAAGATGTGTATATGTGTATATTGGGATAAAGTGTTTGTGGCATCTTACAGAAAGTAAATGCCTCAGTTGATTAATATGGTAAAACTAAAAAGTAGACGTGCATTAGTAGAGTTACGAGTTTGGACTTTAGCGGTCCCGATCATGTGTCTTTGACTGTTACTTCTCGACGACCGACGATGCGAGGTAGTAGTGTAACGGGAGGGTTCCTTGTTTGGATTTCGCCTCGGCAAGACGTCCCACGCATGACACCAAGCTAATGTTGGGAGTCGGGAAAGGTCTTGGACACTAGGGACATAATTAATATAACACTTATACTACTAGATTAGGGTGTAGATCGACTTTAGGATTTTTAGGAAGAAAGGCCCTTTAGGGCATGTGATATTTGTTTTATGTAGGTGGTAGGGAGTTGACCACAATAGGTTTGTGGATTAACTCTAAGCGAGATTATGTCCCTAGAATGAAGATGTATAGGATCTCGAGTGATTCGGAATGTCAGGCCGTATATATTGGGGCCTCTCATAGATAAAGCATTACGTGGGTAACCTATCTTTCAGGGATTTAAATGGAGGAGTTGACTTTTACTCCTGCACTCGTGTGATAAGATCGAGAACGGATTTAAACGATTTGAGTCTTTGCCAGGAACGGGAAGTATTAATACGGGAGCATCGACCCATTGTTCATGCATCTCACATACTTTACCTTCGGGAGAAGTGTTATCCCCCGCTTGATTTTGAGTTCATAGCGGTAGTATTTGCCTTAAAGAATGAAGGCACTACTTCCTGGACAGGAATTTGGTCTTCTCATGAGCAAGAAGTTAGAATTCATGAAGGACTATCAATTGGATATTCCCTTTCGCTAAGGGGGTGCAGATGGGAGTAGTGGCTTTTATGGATAGAACTTCCGTACAATAGTTCGGATTGTTTTCTATAAGTATGGGGCCGTGGGTGTGGCCTGGCGTAGTTGGTTGTGTGCCTTGCCAGTTCGTTGGAATGGAACCAACGGATAGTATATTTCTTGGACTTGGAGTGGTTCGGGAACATTTTCCTTAATGATTGGGCTCATTGAGCCATATACTTTCAAGGGCTCTGCCAATGCGAATAGGAGTAAGTAGTGTTGTGGTGAGCGATTATAAGTTAGCGTAGTCATCCCCTAGTAAGGGTGTAATGTATTTCGGGAAGTAATGCAATTTGTGTCGAAATATGTAGGTATCTCCTTCCGTAGTAGAATGGTAGGATCGATAGTTCGTAAGGAACGATTTAGTACTATGTTAGAGCACGATGTTGCAGACTAAGATCGAATAGTAATGACTTTAGTCTGAGTCCTATATGGACGCCGCACTGCCGAGGGGTTTGCTATAATGATATCACGATAGTTTGGTATAGTATACCCTTTACATGATTAAGGTTATGCTGTATGCCTGAATTTTGAGGTCAAAATTCCCTTCCAAGGGGGGGAATATGTAACAACTCGGGTTTTTGAGCGACTATTTTATATTATTTTGCCCGATAGGCTAATTTTATAAAATGGGGGAAGTTGGAGTAAATATTATTTTCCCGTGAGATTTAGGGATAATATTTACTATGGTTTGTCTATTTACCGTTATGAGAAGGTGAATAGCAATATATTGTGATATATTGCGTCATTATATGTAAAACGACGGTTATCACTCATATTTATATTGGAGTATAATTAATGAAATAAAATAAAATTGGAACATAAAATTTGTTCACACTTTCCCGAAATGCAAAAATAGGGGGTGCGGTTGTTTTTAGAATAGTCGAGATAGCCGAAATAAGTGCCAAGTTGTATTTTGGAGTTTCGAGCACTTTTAACGCGTTATGACTCAATTAAGTGGTTACGAGTCATTTTAATGGTGTATTAGCAATTAAAAGAGGGCATTTATGTTTTAAGACCCGTTTAAGTTCCCACACCCCTTTTTCTTTCTTTATTTATGAGAAAAGCCAAAGGAGAGAGAGAGGGAAGAGAGAGTTGGGAGAAATGGAGAGAAAAGAGAGAAAAATGGAGATTGAGACCGGATTTCGTTGCTACCGGAAGAGGATCCGAGACTACGAACCTCGAGGCAAGTTTCTTATTTGCTAGATGTGATTTAATGTGATAATTTTCATGTATAGTTAAGTTCTGGAGATTTAAACCCTAAATGGGTATATATTGATTTTGGTGATTAAAGCCTTAAATCTTAGTTTTAACTTGATTTGAGGAATACATATTAGTTAGTAACTGTGTAGGAACAAATTGGGAGAATTTGTTGTTGTTGAAGTTGGTTGAAATCAAAGATTTGAGATTTTGGGGTTTTAGGGTTCAAACAACTCGTCGCCCAACTTGGGATTTTTTTTGGACCGAATCGATTCGGCCCTAAGGGAGAATCGATTCGGATAAGGGGAGATTACATGTCTGGGAAAACCGAATCGATTCGAGTTGAGGCCGAATCGATTCGGCTTTTGCAGAAAGTCAGTTTTTACCCACCGAATCGATTCGGCTTTTTGGCGAATCGATTCACAAGGGCGAATCGATTCGGCCCAAGGGGCGAATCGATTCGATTCCCCTATTTTTATGGGATTTTTACTAGTTTGATTTTTACCCCTTTTTCTTTTAGGTCCAAGGTTTAGGGACCTTCCATTGGGAAGTATTGGGGTGTCCTAGAGGGATGTTTTGGGTAGACTAATGTCCTAGGTTTAAATGGGATGATTAGGATTACCCCGAGGGCTAGTTTGTGTAGGTTAATGTCCGTATGATATAGGAGAATAATCGAAAGATAAAGTGGAGATAAAATGTGTCTGTTGAGACATTTGGGAGATACTCCTTGAGGGAGACTCACTTTGATGGTTCAGGTAATTGTATTAACTTTTGGAGACGAGTTTGAAGTTTATGGAACTTCGGGTCTTAGGTCATTAGTAAAATATGACACTAAGAATAAGAAAGACATATGCTAATATGTAGTACTAAATGAATAAGTACAAATGATTTTGAGAATTGTAAAAGTGGATGTTTTCAAAATGGAAAAAGTAATGATTTTTGTAAATGTCAATTTATGATTACACACCTCCCTAAATCGCTATCATAAGGGAAGTTGCGCACGCGTGGTGAAGCCCCCTGACTAATGAATGCAGGGTGGATATAGTCCCTAGACCATATGGAGTTTATTATACTACGATGGTTAGGAGATTATGGGTGTGGTCTTGACTTTCTCGCAGGCATATGGCCGCTTCCCGATGGTTGTTAGGTTCCCAGGTTGTCATGTTTGATGGGCCCTGGATGATGATATCCATTTAGGTGCGCGTCTAGTGGGAAAACTCAGAGGGACGGTCTTAGATTTTGTTAAAGCAATCCATGATAATGAATTGGCTTTAATTACATTTCCCTGATGGAAGAAGGGAAATGGGATATATGGTTTGGCTTCGAAAACATTTTCCGGATGGAAGAAGGGAGATGGAAGCATATGGTATACAAAAGTATTTTTATGATAATAAAAATGACTTTTGATTACACTTCCTGGATGGAAGAAGGGAAGTGGGATTTTATGAAAAAGGATAAAGCATTTTTATGATAATAAAACTTGCTTTGGAAATGTATTTTCCTGGATGGAAGAAAGGAAATAAAATTGGTTAAGAAGTTGTTAAAATGAGATTAATTGGTAAACATTTGATAAAATGTTGTACCATTTATGTATATTCCTAAAGAAAGAAGTTAGGAATTGTGTCATTACATGATGGATTGATTTATTTATGTTTTGAGTAGCTGTAGATGGTTTCCCACATATATATACATAAATTTTATGCGTAGGGTCTATTTGGATCTCGACGATCAACCTTGCCTAAGTAGTAGTGTATCAGGGGGGTTCCTTATTTGGATTTCGCATTGCGAGACACCCCACGCGCGAATACGGCATAGTGTTGAGACTGGGGAGAAGCATAGCCCTTAGCGCTATGTTAAAATAAATTAAAATTTGATGATTATATATATCAAAATTGTACTTAGGGTCTAATGGATCTCGACAATCAACCTTGCCTCAGTAGTAGTGTGTCGGGGGGGTTCCTTGTTTAGATTTCGCTTTGCGAGACACCCGACATACGAATAGGGCATAGTGTTGAGACTGGGGAGAAGTTGGCCCTTAGTACTTGGGTTAACTAGAGCATTCATTGGTATTCCACTAGGTTGCTTTTAGATTTGAGAGGTCGGAATTATATTGTTATTTGTGAGAGATTTACGCACTTAACTGTGACGCATTTTAGTCATATGGGAATCATATCAAACTGGGACCTGACCCGTATCTATATTTCTTTGTTTTTACATATGCCATTTGCCGCACATGTGCTCCACCGCATGGACACCCGTATTTACATTTCCATTCCAGTTGTCATGGAGCTACAGCATATTGCGGGTGTTGTAGGTTATTTGTATTAGACACTTCCTTCCATTGTACTCTAGTTATGTTCAGTTTATTTATTCGGGCGTGTGGCCCAAAGCAATGCACACACTTATTATACTGTAATATTTAATGTGTAATACTCGATGTAATTATTTGTATTGGTCTGTTCACCGACAGCTTATTCTGTGATTATTTACATATTGTCACTCTTTATTGTTGGTTTTTGATACCCACCGTTTTTGCAAATGGGATTGTCAAAATGTTTTTCTTTTACTTTCAAAATTTTAAATTTGACGGTCCGTTTTCTAAAATGATTGGTGGTTATCTCATGCAATTATTTTAATCGATAGTGATGCTGAGAATGGACCATCTACGATGCCTGTGATTTTTAAAGTATTGCGCTGGCCACCTATTATTTTAGTGGGCGGGTTGTCACACCTTTATTTCATTGCGGGTTATTACTTATGATGTTTACAACCATGTTCCATGAAAAAATTCTTGAGACTTCACACATAATTATCTGCTTCCAGTTTAACAATGTCTGGATTTTTTGTGTGTGTGCTCAAATTTTGGGTTTTCAACTTCCTGCTATTTTTAACATGTCAATCGGTTTAATATCTTTCTATAGGTTTGGAGTTTCATATTTGGGAAAGCCTAATTTGTATCCAAAGCTCATCTCTTACTATGGCATTATCGATAAAAGGTGTAAATTTTCATGTTTTACTTTACGTAATTGTAGGTATTCTTTTTCTTCTTTACAAATATAAGGATTCGTGGGTCTTTACAAATCTATTATTATCTTCTTCATGCTTTAAAAAGTTGGTTTGGGTAATTAAAAAATAATTCTAACATATGTAAATATTTTGGCCCAGTTTGGTTGCGCAAAGTGTTTGATTATGTAAATTCGTTCATTGTGAATTACTGAATTGTAAATGAGTGAATTTGAATTGAGTTAAATCCAATTTTACACAATGTTTGGTAATTTGAAATTGATGTTAAGGTTCTATGAAAAAAAGATAAAAACAAATCAAGAGAGAGGGGGTGGGGAAGAGGGAGAGGGGACATGCACTTTCCGTGACTCCTATTTCAAATGGATTCATTTCACATTTTTTGTGAAATGATCCAATTTCAGATTTTGCCAATGAGCTAAAATGGGTTAATTAAGGAATCCTTTCATTAATGAAACTAAACACAATTAACGGGTCAATTTATTAATGATCCAATTTACAATTTTGGGACAACCAAACGGGGCCTTTGTAGTTCCATTAGTTGTTTGGTAAGTTTTACTTTTGAATTGTTATTAATTTTATTGAATTTTATTTAAATTCATTTATAATTCACCCCTTTATAACAGAGATGAGAATTCACCCCCTCATTTAAATCTTGCCCCTTAGTGTGCAATTTTTACTATCTTATGCAGGAAGTACATCTCTTTCACATTTGCTCTACTGTTGGGATGAATATTTGGGTTATGAAAATTTGGACATAATTATTTTCATAGAGATTAAGTCTTGGATTATTGGGGGTTCATGTGGTTGTAATGAATTCATATGTGTTTTTGAATTTTGAAGTCCCAAATTTTCTTTTGAAGTAAATTTAGAAATACGGTACATTTGGAAACGTGAAGTTGTCCAAAGATTATATAAGCTTTAACCAAATCATGACGTTATTTATATATTGCATTGCTTTATACATTGGACAGTTTATGTCTCTATGGATATGCAATAGACTCAACTTATTTTTATGTGTTTCCTATGAAGTTCATTTTCACTCTTAATGACAAACTAACTCCTTTTCTCATTAAAAATTTTAAGATAAAAAAGACTTTTATCAATTTTTATACATTGGGTATTCTGTAAAAGAACTATTTATCGCTACTAATTGTATATATTATTTTGCAAGGCAACCTTTAAAATACAATCTCCAAATACAATAGTCGTTTGGAACACACGAAGAGCAACAAAATAGCAAGGGATTAAATTATTTCTTTTCTTTTTTGCATTTGACATTTGGAATTATATTTTTGAAAATAGACAATGGAGGTTATAGTTATGGTTTAGTGATAACAATTAAAACACCATTGGAAATTATTATTGGGTTGTTGGTACTTTGCGTACTGTTAGTGTTATTGTTATGAACTATTTGTATTTTTGTTGGAGTACTTTTGTTTCTTGAACATTGTGGTTACATCTATAAACAAAGGAAATTCTGTCCAAATTTTATAAATTTTATACACTTAATTGTATTGTAAAATAAAATTTTTGACTCAAATTATACACAATTTAATATTGTGGAAATTTTCCTCTGTGACATCGTCACGGGTAAACCCAAGGTTATTTATATATGTTTACACTTACTCTTTTTTAACATCCATTAATGTTATTTATTAAGTGTAATTTGATTTTTTTTGTTACGTGGGTTGTTGACGCGATACACGACAATATATTTTATTGTGCGCGTTGATTGGATTAATATTTGTATCGTGAGAGTTATATTATGTTATGTGCATTTTTTACATGATAAACAGGGTCTGTCATAACAAACGTTCCACCAGGACTGTTGTTGCCACCATCACACATGTAATAATCATGTAATTTACTTTTGAAAAGTTCAGGGACGGGCTTTTGCTATTGTATTTATATGGGGGGTGAGCGCTGCTGGAAAATTTAGTCAAAGTTTATTTAGCATTGTGTCATGAACTAAATTTTTCCAAGGGGAGTATCCCCACTTGAGGTTCTCGAGGTGAACAGAGATCCATTAAGTCAGCCAGATTTTCATTTAGAAATGCTTACTTTTTTGGTATACGCATAGAGGTTCGACTCTGTTTATTTTTCGGAGGTGACATTTTAGATGTAGGAACCTCTTTTGGGACTCAGAAGCGACTTTTCAAAAGTACAAACTTTCCTGAGGGGACAACAAATTCTCAGAAGTACGAACTTCTTTGGAACTTTTCAGAATGAGCTCGAATATCTCAGATGATCCAGGCAAAAGAATGTTTATAAAACCAACTCAGTGTTAGGATTTAATGTCTTTTAATGTTTTGTGGGGACTTTTATTTACAGATGTCTGTCGGAGGATGGATAAATAATCGATTGAATTCCCTAGACCGTTGATCTAGTCTCGTGACACATGTACAGCTGAGGGAAATATTTATATGATCTTGGTAATGACTACCTTTGGGGGGATAACCGATCGGTTATCCATTTGGGAGGCCTTTAACCGATCGATTAAATGTCCCATAGTGTGTGTTTGGGCCTCTTTTTTCAAATTTTATATATCAATTTCGACCATATGGACTTTAGTACTTGGCTTTTTGTCCCCTTGAACAATTGTTTTTGGTATTTTTGAGGTTGTATTTTGATGGTGTTTCTTGGGATCATGCCCGTGGTTAACTGTTATTTCATAGGGGGTTTCATACCTCTATTTCATATTAGGGTGTGCACACATATATAGTCTTAAATAAACGAGTAAATAAACTAAAAAAGCCTCCACTATAGAAATTTCTCAACCGATGACAATCAACTAAAGGAAACAAAATTGGAACAACAACGGACCCATAACAAAAATATTTCAATAATTAAATTAGAAAGTGTAGCTACCATGAAATATTAATATAAATAAACATTCAAAATCTAAGGATAGATAAACTAGAATGTTCAAAGTTTGGGAGTGTGACCACTCATCCTTACTACTCTAGCTTAGGCACACTTGAAAAGTGTTTTAAGAAAACATTGTGGGTGAGACCCTAAATTTTGCAAAAACATCTACCTTTAACTGAAAATTATTAAATGTGACTCATTTACATCTCATATCATCCCCGCCAACACTCTCACCCAGAATACCTCTTCTAACTTATAACTGAGTCATATCCTAGCTACATGTCCAATTACACTAGACATAATTACAATGTGCATAACAAATCCCCATGTCTAACATGTAAATTACATGATCCAAATCTATATATACAACCTAGTATTACAAACTATAACTATGTAATAAGGTCCATATCAATACGCATTACCCATACAATACACCATAATTCATATAGTAGCCATATAGCAGTAAGAGAGTTAACACAATCCAAATCCTTGTATGAATATGCCACTCACTAGATCAACTAGATATATATGTATAACATGAAATCTCAACCTTTTGAGGACCTCTCGTACCACTTTTGAGTCAATATGTAAGATATTCCACTCTTAAAGGATTGTAGAACAAATGCACATATAGCACATACCAGGCATCCTAGGTCTCCCTTTAAAAATACGGTTCACTAAATTAATATAGGATCAAGATATAGACGTAGATGCAACATGCATTATTAACAAAATAGATTCCTCACCAATTACTCACACACAACTCTTGTACGTCAACATATAGCACATAAGGAGTACAATTAACTAATGTACATATACGAATAGGATTTACAATACTACCCATAAGGATATTCTTCCTCTGAGCTATTATAATTCTACATATTTATATTTTCCATGTAATCATATAAGATTAGGACACTAATATCTTAACAAAAACACATTGGATGTTAAGGGATCTAATTTGAACGAGTTCTTGTTCGTACTAGGGTTAGCCTCATTTTTAAATAAATGATTGTTTTTCCCTACCGAGCATACCAAAATGAATTTTTATTATAAATAACCTATATGTCACATCCCAAATTCCGTGTATATTACATGATAACAACAGTAGGAAGAAAACTCCACAATACACAAAGTTTCTGGCAAAAACAATTTATTCAGACTTCTATGAATAAAGCATCTTTATTTATTAAAAAACACATGTATCTCGTAATATATAATTAAAAGAGAAATGATATGACTATATTTTCATAAGGCGATAAGTACTAGTGTATTGGTTCCACATGTTTTTGCCTTATTTTCTTAAAACTGCCCATACTTACATAATGGATATGAACTTTTTCGGCAACAGAGGTAAAAATGCACATGGGTTCAGGGGTATTTCAATTTCTTCTATCTTAGTCTCCATATGGAAGGGGAAAGAATAAGAAAAACTTTTCCAAGTAGATAAATATAAGTCTATAAGAATTTATTAAGATTTAGAGTAATTTGCATAACCGCTTGAATATATATGTAGATAATAGTAACGGAAATGACATTTGAACGAAAGATAACGTTAGTGAATCGGTTATAAATAAATCGTTGTGGTCATATAACTAGATATAGGAATATCAAGTCATGGACATTAATGTTAAGATATTTCTAAAATAATATAAGGCATAATTATGTTGTTTATTGATGATTAAAGTTTATATAGAAATACGACATAATAATCACAAGATATGATATTTGAGATAAAGTAATAGTAGCCACTGTAACATTGTTGATCCCAAACTTGGAAGAGTGTCATCCACGTGGTTAGCTAAACTAGGCACTCAATACCCTGAGTTCTACCGGCCAAATAAAACTCTCATGGGTGGAACGATAGCTTATTTCCTGATTATAATGTATGATAGACAGGGGTTAAAAAAAATCAACTTAAATTGAAGTCGTTGGTTAAAAACAAGTTAGGGTTTTTAATATCAAATTAAGTTTAACAGATTGTGAACTACACAAAAAAGTTCATAAATAAGAATAATATTTCTAGGCTAGAACAAAGTGTTATAAATAATTGACAAAATCAAGGTAATTGCGTGAAATAATACCAAAATAAAAGTTACATACTTTGATATTGGTGTCGGTATAAATTGGAAACTTCTTGTGTATGCTTTAAAATGGGGTAATCTGTAATGAGATAAAGAAACTAAGATATCCTTTTGTAAAAAAAGGGTAATGTATGATACTTAATTTTGTGAAAACAATTCAAGTTTAATTTGGAAATATTTGTTGGTTTAATTTAGCTAACGTTGTAGGTTTAATTGGAATTTGGTGTACGATACTTTTAATCTTATCATATGATTAAGAACCCATTTATGTAAATTGAGGTCCAAATTCATGAGTTGGAAAAGTCCAGGGACATATGTGCGAAGTAAAAATTATAAGTTTTTATTCATCTTCTAAGTTTTCTGATAAAAACAGTTTTGGTTGTCCAAATATTGTGTTATAATATACCATTTTAACAAAAAAATAAAATTAAAATTTTGAATTTTTTTATATTTTTCGATGTGGGATGCGACTCACATGCTGGGTCAAACCCAACATGCGCCTGGTATGACACCACTTTCGCGCGTCGACAACATTGTGACACCCCGCCTAATAAAATATCGGGTGATCAATCCTTTACCAGATTAAAATAGGAATCTCATATGGTTCATTCTCAGCATCACTGTCGAAAACAAATTTAATTACTAATAACTTATTAAGCTGGCGTCAAAATTTTATTTAACTAATCTTTTTAATCAAACGAACCAAGTAAACACTCAACAGTTTATATATAACAACTAATATGAAATAAATAACCGAACTCTCGGTACAATAATATAACCAAATTGAATGTCCTAAACTGAAATGCGGTAAAAGAATAAATGGATACACTTGAGCTATCAGCCGAGTGTTCTACAATGCTTCATATCTAGAACTCGAGGATATAAGCGTCTACTATAAACCAGTATGCATCCAGAGCTGTAGCAACGAACGTCTAACTCGAAAGAATCATCATCCAGGCATCCCTGTGTCTGGACACCTAATATATATACATATATAGCAAGAGAGGGAAAAATAGAGAAATGAGTCAGGGCCCGAGTTTTGAAAATATTCATCAAGTGCTTCGAATGACATATTTTAAATTATGAAATCTCTCATTTTTAAAGTTGGTATCGTACTCCCATGAGATACACCTCACGCCTCTTCTAATAGTGGACACCTATCGCATTCATTTTAAACAACCTAGTTAAGCTACCCCTCCGAACTAATCTCTTTCACCCAACTTATGAATCCTCATTATTATCACCAACCTGGCGTGATATAATATATATTATAACATAAGCTATTACATAAGCTTTTAGTTAATATAACTATTCATGATATATATATATATATATATATATATATATATATATATATATATATATATATATATATATATATATATATATATATATATAGTTCTCATTTCTAAATATGTAATCATGTCGTTCATATACCATAACTTCCACAAGTTTAACTTATCATTTTTCACTTTAACATATAATATCCTTTTATATATAGTTCTCACTAGAACCTACGATTCACATTTGTATTACTCCGGATATAAAACTGCCTGAAAAAGAATAACCTTTTATTCATCTTACACTTTACACCATTCTAAGTTACATGATATCTCATATTCATATACAAGCAATATACTATAAACAATAAGTATATTTATACCTATTTTATCAAGTCAGACTCACTCATGATCATGGTAGAAATACAAAACGGTGGAGGCGGCCACATTCCCTCCTGAAAGTGGGATAAAAAATATCGCACCCATATGCTGGAAGATATGACCTGGGGATATACTCTCCCTGCTCGGGCGGCAAGGGGATTCACCGTCATCGCGCAACCTCCCTGGATAGTACTATAGATATTAATATACATAAATATATCGTTTGCATACCAATATATTTCTAAACAAGTTATATATATATATATACTGTAACAATACCCGCATATGTAACATATAATGTTCCTCAATAAGCTCTGGCTATAATTGCCGAACTTTTATAGTGATATCCAATAACATGAATGTTCCCATTCGTGATAGTATATAAGTATTCATACACTTAAAATATTAAACCCGTATGTATTCTCTTACTTAAAATATGGCTCACACCTTAATCATTTTTTAGGGTTAAAATATAAACCCGAATATACCAATTAGTATTAATTAAATAAGTATACGAACGACTTATGTTAATTCCATAGGTATCGCATCACCTAAAACAATAGTTGTCAATAGATGTATCGGAGAGCCACTAAATTCTCCTTAGCCCATATACTAAATTCCATCCTAATTGCATCGTAGTATTTATAATATCACGTTCAGAATCCTCTAATAGAATCTCCAATTTGTGATTTAACTCCCCATACACTTGAGGGAAGAAAACTGGAAAATTTAGCAAAGGCGAATCGATTCGCCCAAAATGCGAATCGATTCGGTCTCAATCTGAATCGCGGTTAAAACCATCCGTAAGATCCCTCTATGAGCAAAACATCATGCTCCCCCGAATATGGTGATCACCGTTCCCACCACTTTGACACTACTCTAACGAGTGAATTTTTTTGGGTCAAATTTTCACATCTGGGCATTCTTATACCCTTTTCTAAGCCAAAGCTTCAGAGCCTTCCTCTTCATGTGGATAACACTACATTGATTTTGCATAACTTAACTTCAACATATGGTCCTTATCAAACATCTTTCAAACTCTTTCCTAATTTAACTTCATTGGGTAATTCAAGTTTAGTACCACTCTTTACTACAGCGGTACATAGATAATTATAACTACTATACTTAGTAGTTGTTACATTAATCCATGACAATTCCACAAAGGGAGTGACCTCTTCTACAGTCCTAGTCCCAAACTTCGACTCACATCTCCTACCAAGCCCTGCCTCCTTCTACCCTTATCACGGCCTTCCCTGATCGCCCTTCATAAATCAGCACACGAATCTCAAACGAGCACGCAAAGATTTACTAACATCTTACATAATAGTAGGAGAGCGAAATCTCACAATAAAAATCAGTAATCCTAATCATACGGCTCTTGTGACAGCCCCCTAATAAAATACCAGGTGATCAATCTTATACCAAATTAAAGCAGGAGTCTCATATGGTTAATTCTCAGCATCACTGTTGAAAACCAATTTAATTACTAATAACCTATTAGGATGGCGTCAAAAATTTAATTAACTAGTCTTTTTAACCAAACCATTCAAATAAATCAATCCCAATAGTTTATACACAACAACTGAAATGAAATAAAATAACCGAACACTCGGCACAATATAATACAACCAAATCGAATGTCGCACTAAAAGGCGGTAAAAAAATAATTGAGTACGGTTGGGCCATCAACGCGAATGTTTCTACAATACCTCCTATCTTGATGTCAATGGTAGAAGTGTCTACAATAAACCTACTTGCATCCACATCTGTTGCAGCAAACGTCTGACTCGAAGGAATCATTATCCAAGCATCCCTATGTTTGGACACTTATTATATATACATATATAGCAAGAGAGGAAAACAGAAAAACAGGTCAGAGCCCGAGCTTTAAAAATGCTTTAGAAGGTGATTAAAATTCATATCTCTCATATTTAAATTGGTATGGCACTCTCATGAGATACTCCTCACCCCTCTTCTAATAGTGCATAACTATCGCATACCTTTAAAACAACCTAGTTAAGCTACTCTGCCTAACTAATTCATTTCACCCGTCTTCTAAAAGTCCTCACAAACCCAATTACTAAGGACTAAACTTCTCTCCATTCCCAACATTGTGCTACGTTCGTGCGTGGGGTGTCTCGCGAAGCGAAATCCAAACATGGAACCCCCCGATACACTACTACGTGACAATGTTGATCGTCGAGATATATTAGGCCCTCAGTACATAAAACGTATTATAAAATCCCGTAGGTATATATAGTTCACACTAGAACCTATGATTCATACTCATATAAATTCGGATATAAATCTACCGGAAGGAGAATATCCCTTATTTCATTCTTTATAAAATATTCTAAGCTATCGCCTGAGCCTATAGATTATAATCTCTCACTTATGATTCATCCTCACATCATGAATAACTTTCACTAGTTATTTACACTATGCACGTTTTACTGTTATTAACCTCATATATAATATTCTTATCTTTATATATGTATATCCCTATTTTATTACAGATTTTATACTTCCGAAAGATTTAGAATTTAACTCAAATTTCATTCTTTATTATGTCCGTATATATATGTTTCACATCTCATATACATATATATATATATATATATATATATATATATATATATATATATACATACAAAATATACTATACACATCAAGTATATCTATACTTATATATCACACACTATATAAGTATAATAACCATCCCTCAGAGCTATAACTCAAAGGATATAGTCTCTCAATGCTATCATCTTCTAGGGAATTACTCACACATCATCATGTGTACCTGGGGTCGGACTCTCACACCGACTGGTAAAAACCAAATCACAATGTATGGGAAGCGGTCATAGTTCCTCCCCGAAAATGAGAACGAAACATACCCACCGCGTCTCACCCCTAATAAAAATCACACAATAAAATGGACGCTATGACCTGGGGACTATACGCTACCTTCTCCTCGAGACAGGGCCCTCACCCACATCACGCAACTTCCCATGATAGCATTAGAGGGGGTATGCTTCACTTATATATACCATTCACACACAGATATATTCATAATTATTTTATATATATACTTTAACAATTACCGCATATATAGTATATATCTCTTCTCAATATATATGGTTATAATTGCCAAACTCTTATAGCGATAGACAAAACCTCGAATGTTCCCATTAGTAATAGTACATACGTATTTATACACTTAAAATACTAAATCCACAAGTAATCTCTTACTTAAAATATAACTCGCACCTTATTCACAAGTAAGGATAATAATATAAACCCGAATATACCAATTCGTAATAATTAAATAATTATACTAACTACTTATTTTAATCTCCATGGGTACCGCATCACCTATAATAATAATTGTCAATAAAGACATACTATATAGTAGCTTAAACCTTATTAGCCAATATATTAAATTCCATCCTACTCGCATTCTAGAATTCACTCAAACGTACTTGTCCCATAGTTATTCTCTACGCATAACTATATAAACACACTTGCCGAAGACTTATCCCGAATGTTACCCATTCTAAACAATCATTTAAAAATATAGCTCGGATTTATTTCTACGAACCTAAGGTTTTTATTTTTTTTCCTCAAGTAATTTGGAAGTTCAAAAACATTATTTAGGAACCCCTAATATTTATCTCCAAACAATTCTAGCCTTAATTTTTCCAATTTCCGGTTTGATTTCCGAGCCAACGATTTCAACCTCGAAACTTCTTCCTTAGAAAAATCATTAAAAATTCAAACGAAATCAGAAAAATGCGCAGTTCAGATCCCACGCGACCCTATCGAAAAGATCTATAACTTTTATGTTTTGACTAAGAGCTGAATCAATTCTCTTGCTAGCCGAATCGACCCCACAAGCTGCAACATTACTCTCCACTGTCTTCTCCAAATTACAAATCTCCATTAATGTACCTCCAAGCTTTTTATCTTCTCTCCCTTTATCATCCAACCTCAACCAACAATATATCCACACATAAATATGGTTCTAATCATCCTAGAACAAATAATTAAAAACTAATTTCAACAAATTCTTATGTTTTTCAAATTGGATATTAATCAGTTTTACTCGTTCAAACTTCTAAAACCTCTGTTTTGATTCACGAAAAACCCAACCCAAAAATCTTTATAGTGTTTACACACCAACTATAATATGAGAAATAAACACACTAAATCATAAAATCAAGTTACACACTTGCCTCGTGGATAAAATCCGATGACCCCGAGTCGAATCCCGCGGAACTTGGCCGAAAATCCCCTTCTTTCTTCTCTTCTCTTTCTTCTCTTATTTCTCTCTTCTCTTTCTCTCTCCTAGGGCTGAAATGTGGGAGAAATGAGGTTTCTCCCCTCGTAAATCCCAAAATTGGGTGTATACCCAATTGTAAAATGATTCGTATACTCAATTGTGAGTCCCTGCTAGTCCAAAAAGCCCCCGAAAGCCAAACATTACCCTCAGGTACTTGATTTTGACTATTTTGGTCATTCCAAAACCAATCGTGCACTCAAAATATCCATTTGAGTCACTTAACTAAAATTAACTAATTAAACCCAATACATTCTTAGTCTCGTAAGAAAATATAATCCATGTAAATGTTAATCCGACACCTGCAAACTAATATTTACTATTCACTTTATTATTCTCAATTATTAAATTTATACTTATAAATTCCAAAATTACTATTCAAAGTAATTTCCTCTAATTACCAAATTACGCCACTAAAGTAATTTTATGGATATTGAATGAGTAGTATGTCCTCTAATTACTATTCACAGTAATTTCCTCTAATTAGCAATGCTGAAAGCGTAGTACGTCCGCACAGATTCCTAAGGACACTAGAACTTGATGCTCTGATACCATCTGTGACACACTGCCTAATAAAATATCGAGTCATCAATCCTTTATGAGATTAAAATAGGAATCTCATATGGTTCATTCTCAGCATCACTGTCGAAAACCAATTTAATTACTAATAATTTATTTGTCTGGCATCAAAATTTTACTTAACTAATCTTTTTAATCAAACCAACCAAGTAAACAATCACAATAGTTTATATATAACAACTGAAAAGAAATAAATAACCTAACTCTCGGTACAATAATACAATTGAATTGTATGTCGCAAAATTAAATGCGGTAAAAGAATAAATGGATACAGTTGGGTCATCAACCCCCCCGCCTAGTAAAATACTGGGCGATCACTCCTGTACCAAATTAAAACAGGAGTCTCATATGGTTCATTCTGAGCATCACTGTCGAAAACCAAATTAATTACTAATAACCTATTGGGCTGGCGTCAAATTTTTAATTTACTAATCTTTTTAATCAAACTATTCAAATAAAACATTCACACAATTTAAATAAATGAAACTCGAAAGAAATAAAATAACCAAACACCCAGTTTAATATAATACAATCAAATCAAAGGCCGCACAAAAAGGGGGTAAAAGAATAAATAGATATAATTGGGCTATCAGCCCGAATGTTTCTACAGTATCTCCAATCTAGATCTCAAGGATGGAAGTGTCTACATGAAACCTGCATGCATCCACAGCTGCTGCAGCAAACGTCTGACTAGAAGGAATCATCATCCAGGCATCCCTGTGTCTGGACACCTATATATATATATATATACACACATAGCAAAAGAGGGGAAAAATAGATAAACGGGTCAGAGCCCGAGTTGTGAAAATATTTTGCAAGTGCATAAATGCTATATTTTTTAAAAATATGGTTTACCTCATATTTAAATTGGTAACGCACTCCCATGAGATACCCCTCACCCCTCTTCTAATAGTGCACAGCTAACCTGTACCTATTAAGTAACCTAATCACTTACCCTGCCTAACTAATCAGTCTAGATACCCCTCACCCGCACTCTGAAAATCCTAATTAACCCGAGTACTAAGGGCTAACTTCTCACCATTCCCAACACTGCGCTAAATTCGTGCATGGGGTGTCTTGCGAAGAGAAATCCAAACAAGGAACCCCCGGATACACTACTACTTGGAAATGTTGTTCGTCGAGATCCATTAAGCCCTCAGCACGCAACGTATATATGTAACTCATATATATAAATATATAAACATTGAGTTGTTAATAGAACCTATGATTCACATAAATCCGAATATATACAAATTTACCGGAAAGGAATAACTCTTATCATTCTTTCTATTCCTATATATGTTTACTATATATGATTATTCACCAATATATATAAACAATATACTATACGCAACTAGTATATAATTATTCATATCCCAAGTATAATAACCATCCCACTGAGCTGTAACTCTAGGATGCAGTCTCATAGCGCCTATCCAAATCCGAGCTTACTCACTGTACCATGGTTTCAAGCCAGACTTACTTATGGTCATGGTAAAATAAGCACAATGGTGGAGGCTGTCATGTTGCCTCTGCAAGTGGAGTACACACACCCCACTCGAATGCGGGACGAGAAGACCTGGGGATATACTCTCCCTACTCCTCAAGCTAGGGTATTCACCCACATCGCGCAACCTCCTTGGATCGCACTAGAGAAAATATATAATCTGGTTGTTCCAACCCAACGCCAAAGGAAAGCCCATGGAAATCAACCTCTAAGATACACATATATACTGTAATCACATCGTATATATATATATATATATATATATATATATATATATATATATATATATATAACTCATCAAATATATACATGGCTATAATTTCCAATCTCATATTGATATTTAAGTATTCTCCTACTTAAATACTAATCCAATAAGTATTCTCATACATAAATATACCTCGCACCTTGATCACTATTACGGATTTATATACTCTCCATATACCCCAAATTATAACCATTATATAAGTATAACCTCAACTTATCTTTAGCCTATAACCCAAATTCCATCCTAGTCGCCTCATAGTATTTACTCAATTATAGTTGGCATATACTTACATTATATTTGCGCACAATTATCTATATATAATCGCCCATCAAAATATTCCTTCGATTGTTACTCATCTTAGACACCCTCGATTAAATAAGTCATGGATCCCAGTTTCCATGAACCCAAAGTTTACATGCCCTTCTGAAATTTATTTAGAGGTCCCCACTCTATTTTAGGAGCCCTAAATATTTAATTCCTCAATCTATTTATTTTCCTAGAAATTGTACTTTTAGTGTCGCACATCTTAGCACCCTCATAGCCCCTATAAATTTCCTGAAATGGTTAGATATTAATTCCCTCAATGAATCTTCATTTCCTTAATTAAATAAACTAGGATCAATTAAAATTGGTAATTATTGTAATACCCCGTATTTTCTGTGATAATTATTTTTGGGATTAATTAATTAAATGAGAATTAATTGGGAATTAATCCGGATAAAATACTAGCGAGATGTGAGTTGGTATTTGACTATATTGAGTATATATGATGTTATATGAATATTGAATTATGAAATTTGTCGTGAGATTGATATACGGCAATTTGGTCATTTTATTGGGACGCGTGAGACAGTCGCGTCAGGATATAATTATTTCATTATAAAAGTGAATTTAAATTCTATTAAACGTATGGTCATTTTGAGTGCGCCAACGCATCCGGAAGGGTCGAGATAGTCAGAAAACACTAGCCGGGGGTTTAGTTTGGGTCCCGGGATATTTTTAGGCCGTACCGGCAACATAAAGGGTATTTTGGTAATTTCGTATTTTTGGGAATTAAAAATGACGAAAATTAGGAGTCTTTATCTGATTGGGAATAGACCCACTAAACCCACTAACCAACCCTTAATGACCCAGTAAGCTACGGGGGTTATTAGACTAGGTTTCCAAACTTTCCCAAAAGAAAACCCTAGCCACCATAGCCACCTTTGGAGAAGAAAGCTTGTAGAGAGGGAATTCTGCAGAGAGAGAGAGATAACTTCAGCAAATCAACATCAAAATCAGAGATAAACTCAAGGCAAGTTATTTAATTTCGTTTAATTTCAGAGAATGCTTTTCCATGCGTAGGAATTTAATAAAGATTGAATTGTTCTTGGAGTGTTATGAAAACCCATGTATTTTGGAACTTAGAACTTGAAATCTTGAAGAGAAATTGCATGTAGAATGGTAGGTAGATGATTATTCTGAGGATATTAGATATTGGATGAAATTAAAACGGATTTAATGGGGGTAAATTAATGATTATAAATTCTAGGGTTTATATTCTTGAAAATTTGGGAAAAAGTGTAGAGGCTTGAGGATTTAATGATGTTTAGGAGGAATTGATTTCTTAAAATATGTTAGTATGTGACCTAGGTACGTTTAGGGATGATTAGAGACCTTAAAAAATCGTTGGCTTGATGTGTAGATGAGTTTTGAAGAGATACAAATGGTGAAAAACGAAACTAGGGAAATCTGGGCTCGAAACTGGTCGTTCGTTAGAAGACCTCCCCAGGTCGTTCGAACGAGCTCGTTCGAACGAGATTCTAACGAATTGACCCGTCGCTTCTAACGAGGGGCAGTTTCGTTCGATAATCTCGTTCGAACGAGATCTCGTTAGATAGCCCAGTTCGTTCGAACGAAATCTCATTCGAACAGCCTCGTTCGAACGAGACTTCGAACGAGTTGGCAGTTTAGGCCTTTCTGGCCTGTTTTGATTTTGGGAGTCCCGTAAACTTGTTCGAGGTTAGAGATAACATTCCTTTGATGGTGTATTAGTATACTTGGGACATTTGGGATATAATAAGGAGTAAACTATATAAGTGTGAATCGAATCAAATAGACATTTGAGTCGAGACGTGAGTGCCTACTACGACGTGAGAATAAATTATGGCGCGTATAAATATGGATCGGGATTATATAAGTTGTATATATATTAAGTTGGTACGAGAATGCGATAAGTACTACAATTAAACTACGGTGATTACTAAGATGTGTGCTTACTTAGTATTGGTATATGATTTGTGTGCATGACATACCTACCATACTTGCTATCACGGGAGGTTTGCGTTCGCTTAGGGCCCTCTAATCCTTGTGTTGCCCGGATTTAGACTGGTTACCTCGATGAACATAGGTCAGAGAAGGACTTATTGGGATGTTAATAAGTCTGCTTATCGTGGGAGCGCAGGTATGTGCGTGACCCTTGTGATGTGACTGTGTTCGCCTCCACTATTTGTGATTTGTATTATCTGAACGATTCCTGAGAGATTCGGAATACGTGATTCCTTATGTACGTGATGTACCGGGATGGATAGCAGAGTATGTGTGCACCGCAGCTTAGTCTCAGGGTGCTTGTATTGTATATTAATGATGTGAATAATATACACTTAATTGATGGGAACTTCATGTTAATATTGTGAATAAAATTAAGGTATTATTTTGAGAAAACATAACGGGCTAACCAATTGTGAAATATATTACATATCGAAAATCTGAATTTATGTTAAGCCCCTATTTTAAATGAGATCATTATAATGTTAATGGGAACCGAGTAATAAGGGTAGAACCTATGATAGTCTAGCTAGATATGATGTCACTTAGCTAGTGGTTTGTGTCATTTTAGATGGGTACTTACGTTAGGAGTGCACAGTTAGACGAGAGGTGAGAATTTCATGTGAGTGTACGTCCTAACATGTACTTTGCATTTAATGTTTTAAATGTTTTTAAAGCACTTGCAGGTTTTTAAAATATCTCCACATTCGGGCTCTGACCCGTTTGCTTTCAAATCTATTTTTTTGTAAAACCATTTTTAGGTGCCCAGCCACAAGGACACCATGCATAGGATACTCATTCAGGTGACGAGCTGTAGATGTTTGTGGAAGCTACAGGGATTTGCTCTTAGACGCTTCTATCATTTGGATTCCTAATTCAGTATTTATCAGTTGTAGGGCATGTTGCCCATTTCTATTAGAGACATCTTTCTATTTCAGTTTTTCAGACTTTGGCATGTATTGATTCAGTATTCAGTTTAGTTATTTCAGTTTGTGGTATTGTAGTGAGGAGTTTCCCTCCAGACTTTATTTACATTATGTGATGGTTATTCTATTTACTTCGTTATGGTGAATGGTGTTATTATTCTTCATTACACTTGTTGCATGTTAATCAGACTTTAATTAAAATTTGGCAACTTACTTTTTAAATACTAGGTGGTTAGTAATCATAAAAATGTTTTCGACAGTGATGCTATTAACTGAGCCAACTTGGCATTTTGAATTATTTTAATAAAGGAGTAGCTACCCGGTATTTAATTAGTCGGGGTGTCACAATTATCCCATATAATTAATCCTAAGCAAAACTGCCAAAAATCCTGAAGGGTCGATCGTTCGACCCTAGGCCATCAATCGATCGCCCTAGGCCATTGATGGATCGATCGATCCGAACTGCTTCCTCTCTGAGAAGCTGTTTCGTCCATTAAAGCTTCCCCCAAGCTTTTATCTCCTCTCCTAACATCCTCCGACCTCAACCAACAACATATACACGCATAAAAAGGGTTCTAAACATCCTAGAACCCATAACCAACAATCGATTTTTAATTAAATCCTATGTTTCTCGAATTGGTTATTATTCGGGGTTTACTCGTTTAACATCCGAAAACCCATTTTAATTTACGAAAACCCGACCGCAAAATCATCTAATTTGTTATTACCAAATTATAATATGAGCTTTATGCTAAAAAGAAAGCAAGTAAACACTTACCTAGTGGATAAAATCCGACGACCTCGAGCCGAATCCCATGGAGTTTGGCCTGAATCTCCCTTTTGTTCCCATGTTCTCTCTTCCTTTCCTCTTCTCTCTCTTTTATTTCTTTTATTTCCCTCTCTCAAGCCTTATATAGAAAGAAATAAGGGTTTATCCCCTTAAACCCAAAAATTACCCATTTACTTGATTACGAGTCCCTATTAGCCCAAACATTCCCGGAGCCTAAACAATACCCTTGGATACTCTATTCTGGGTATTTTGTCCATTCTAAAACCAACCACGCACTCGAAATCTCCATCCGAGTCTCTTAACTACGAATCACTAATTACACTCAACACCTCTTATTACCGATTTTCCAATTTAAATATTATCCTTTGTCGCTTTACCCAGTTGTGACATGTAATTAAAATAGTCCGACTTATTTACTTAATCCCAAAAGTAATGAAACACATCTCTGAAATCATCTAACCCTCATAAATTCCAAAAATTATTATTCAGAGAAATTCCTCAAATTTCCAAATTACACCCATTTATGAAATTCAATTATCTCTAAAAATGCGGGGTGTTACATACTTCCCCCCTTATAACCGAATTTCATCCACGAAATTCGGATTTAACCTACACCATCAACCTAGGATTGCTAATTACACTACATCCTAGTATACCAAAGTCGAAAGGTACTAACACAATAGTCCCCTACCATATTCCACCCATCTCAAGGCGTATGCTCTAACGTACTAGCTTGACCACAAGCTTATCTAAATCTCCATATGCTACAATGCTATCTAGGTCGTAAGGTTGACTCTAACGTCACATCGGAGAAAATGCTTCTATAGCCTCAAGTAAAGTAAATGAGCCTATAATCTTCGCTCTAACTTATCGATCCCATCGGAGATCCGCTATTCTAAGCATCCGTCTACAACATTGGGACATCTGATTTCCCTAAAAAAGGAGACTACACTAGCTCTTGACTATTCACGTCATCTGATTGCTCATGTCAGGTGTACCAACTCTCATTACGCCTACATCATTGGGCTGTCGCGTGCCTCGTACAACGTTCCATCCAACACATTACAATCTTACTTATAACTTCCTCGCAATATATTCTTTCACTTTATATACTATGCTCCTTCAATTTCAGGCAGTATGTAAAACCAACTTACCAAGGTGCCCACACACATTTTTTTAACCCGTGCCTATCTGCACAACCCTTGCAAATGTCACACACGTAACACTTTGTTTAAGATGGGTCTTACTTCCTCGGCCTGGTACCAACACATGGGTTTTCCTAACCTGAATACTTCAAAATCCAATCTTCCTTAGGCCTGGGAATCCAATCCTTCTCAAAGTTAAGCCACAAACCTTCCCGTGGTTAACTCACCACAATCTTCTCATAACGGCTCCACTAGCCCTTCTGTCCTTACTCCCTAATAATCCTACGATCTATGTGTTTTCCTATCCATGTGAAATGAGTACTATCCTGAGTATACACCTAGTGCCCAAGGACTCTCTCAACTTCCGACATTTCCTCGGTTTCATACGTGGGATTTCTCGGAAAGTGAAATCCAAACAAGGAACCCTCCCGTTACACTACTTCCTCACATCATCCGCCAACGAGATATAACAGCCTGAGGCACACCAGCGGGACGTCCTAAATCCTACCTCACTAACCTACTAACGCCCTTCTACCACTATGTCCTTCCATCTTGATAAAATGGAAAGTCTAACAAATTGGGGAGCCTACTGTAACACCCCGCTTAAAATAATAACGGGTGGCCAACCCTATTCTACATTAAATCATGAGTTTCAGATGGTCCAGTCTCAACATCAACTGTCGGTACTACATAATATAGGACTAACTACCCGATATCATATAAGTGAGATGTTAAAATTAAATAAAATATGCAACAGACAACAAACTAACACTACTAATAAAGGAAAGAAAGATGCATGAAAGAACTATGATAAATAAAATTCTAGAATAAAATGAAATAAATACTACAACTGAATATACCACAAGGAAGTAAACCCGAATAAGCTGTCGGGTCATAGCCAATAATACATTGACTGAAATGAAATAAATATACACATCTATAAATATCCCTTGGGTACAAACCCGATATACAACATGAATCCTACCTAGATTTTTCAAGAAGTAGGAAGCGACTACCAGCTAAGTCCCGCGACATCCACATCTATCACGGCTCCCAAGACTCTGGATAGGAGGTCATCCGGCATCCATGCGGTAGGACACCTGTAATAATATATATATATACAGGGAGGAGAGAAAAGTAAACGGGTCAGAGCCTGAGTGTGAAAAATATTTAGCAAGTGTGTTAACCGTGCATAATAAATATCGGTGCACTTATTTCATAATTAAAGTGGAATCGCACTCTCGTGGAACCCCAACACACCTCTCATCTAGCGGCGCGCACCTATTCGCGTCCTGAAAGTTTTAGTTAAATTACCCCAATTATAAGGACAACCTAACTTAACATAGGCCCCGCCTATACCCACGAGAATTGCCTTCCTGTCACAACCGAAGAATCCATTCTTTCTAGACCCACTTAGTTATTTTTATAAACATGTATGCCATATTAGGTTTAATGGATTCCGGTTTGTAATTCATTTAATTATAGTTCTTAACACGTTACCCGTATATAATTCGGTTCAATCATATAATTTAATTACTAAGAACATGCATACAAGTTATTATTGACAAAACTTCTCTCCAATCTCAACATTGTACTACGTTTCGTGCGTGGGGTGTCTAGCTAAGTGAAATCCAAACAAGGAACCACCCCGTTACACTACTCCTGGACAATGTCGATCCTAGAGATCCATTATGCCACACATAATTATTTGACAAAACTTTTCACTAATATCAACACTGCACTGCGTTTCGTGCGTGGGGTGTCTTGCAAAGCGAAATCGAAACAAGGAACCACCCTGTTACACTACTCCTTGACAATGTCAATCCTAGAGATCCATAATGCCATACATACCACATTATACTACTACTACTAAATTTTATACTACAATATGAAAATAACTAAAAATCTCCATAATATTCTTGGGATGATGTAACCGAAATATTCCTTAAATGCGATACATCAACCCCCATCAATCTAGTACACCATAATCATCCAAGATGTACTCCACAAAGATTCCATATCCTTTCATCTATAGGATATATGAATATTTATATAGGCATTTTATTTTAACCATATATATATATATACCATCATCCATACCCATGACCAAGTGTACATATCATATCTGATGTATAATGGACATGCACATAATACACCCGGCCATATATATCGCCGATCAAACTGCATCATGCTATCATCTTCCCAGTGCCCGGCTCACGTAGCAATACTGGGGCAACCATGGTGGGACTAAACGACACCCATCTCATGGTAAACTCACGCACACGACGTCCCGAGAAGCGGTCATAGCTCCTAACCGGAAATGAGACGAAACATACCCACCACGTCTCATCCCAAAAATATAAATCACATAATAACACACGGGACGACTATGACCTGGGGAATATCCACACCCTGCTACTCCAGCCAGGATGCTCACCCTCTACGCGAAAACTTCCCAATGATAGCATGAGCGGGGTATGCTTAACCACATAAGTACGTATATCGTTCACATGCACAATATACATACATCCATATGATCCCATCATATGATCAAACATTAAACCTTCATATACGGTTTAAATATCCATACCATGTATGTCCACAACATAAATATATCCATATATTCATATCTATATAGATATATACACATATATTCACATATCTTTATATCTATATACAAAAACTAATTCTCGTTCATATGTATAAGATATCTATATACACTCGGCTATAAGTATACATAATCCTCAATATACAATCCGTCACCACAAATTCATTTAATTTACCTCGATATGTGAATACAATCCCTCATTTGAAGCATATTCATCCATTTTTCCTATGATGAATAGTCTCCCAAAAATATATACCTATATCCAGCATTAGGGTTATGTCCCAAATTTTAGTGTAGGAAACCATCACTACACATTAAATCTCTAAATTCAAAAGAACATAATTATCTTTAGTACTATCTGACTATTGTCATAAATACATGATTAATAGTCTATAAACCTCAAGCTCAATCTCAAATTCATTTCATGATCCCATCACTTTTAGGGAAGCACCACATTGATATATATATACAATCACTCTCCCAACTATGGTTCAATTGTTCTTATGAACCCTTAAATCTTATTGCGCTTGCATTCTATTTCTTAAGTTAAACATTACTAGGGATACGCGACCACTCTCTCTCGTCGGTCCCCAAATTCTTAATCTCAATAAAATCCTATTACTATAAGGATTCGGCACAACCTCGGCCTACAATTTCATATCGTACCCTCACAACTCTCTCTCTCTCAAAGGGACCCTAGCCTTACTTCATAACTAGGCTCACTTATGACCCCTACATAGAACTCCCGTTCTCAATGAGATTCCCCCACTATATCAATATGACCCTCTCTAATACATATGGATATAAGTCCCCAAAATAACTCGATAAGTACCTGTGGTCCCATCATGCGAGAAACTTTGGATAAATCTCCAAAACATCTTTCTTACCTCATATAATCATGTCCCAAATCAATAAACCCATCCAAAAAGGGTTTGAAATCATTCTAAAGAAAATTCCTCAAAATGCCCTGTTTCCGAATCGATTCGGCTCTATTCCGAATCGATTCAGCCCAGCGAATCGATTCGGCCTCCAAGGCGAATCGATTCGGGCCAAAGACCTGGGATTCTGCCACAGGCCGAATCGATTCGGCTTGGGTCCGAATCGATTCGGTCAATCCAGGAAGTATTTTTCACATTCATCGTTACATTCTAAGGTTTTCTGAGTACCTTAAAGAATGGCAAATAATTGTATGTTGCTCATGACATAAACCTGTTGAGTGCTGCTACACGCCCAGTTAGACTTCGAACATCATTTTTACAGGTTGAGGACTTTATTTTGATCAGATATTTAATCTTATCTGCGTTATCTTCAATTACCCTTTGATTCACTATATACCCGAGGAAAATTCCCTGCTGCACTCCGAAGAAGCATTTTGTGGTGTTAACTTCATTTGGTGCTTTTTTAATTTATCTAACGTCTGGCTGAGGTCGATAATATGATCAACATCTTTTCTACTCTTTGTGAGCATATCATCAACATAAACTTCCATGTTTTGGACCATCTTCTCCTCAAATACTTTGTTAACTAGTCTTTGATAAGTAGCACCTGCATTTTTTAGACCAAATGACATAACATTAGAGTAATAAGTTCCTCAGGGAGTGATAAAGGAAGTACTTTCTCTATCTTCTGGCTTCATTTTGATATGGTTATAACTAGAATATACATCCATGAAACTCAGTAGCTCATTCCCTAAAGTAGAATTTGCCAATTGATCAATTAGTGGCAAAGGAAAGTGATCCTTCGAGCACGCTTTGTGCAAGTCAGTAAAATCCACACACATCCTCCACTTGTGTTCTTATTCTTGACCATAACTACATTGGATAACCAATCTGGGTACTTTATATCTTCAATAAAGGAAGCATTTTGAAGCTTCTCCACTTCTTCCTGTATAGCCTAGTTTTTCTCCGGGCTAAAAACTCTTCTTCGCTTCTTCATAGGTTTAACTTCCTTATTCACATTAAACTCATGTCATAGGAAATTTGGGTCTATGCCTAGAATATATTCATGACTCCACGCAAATACCTGTTTCATTTGTCTCAAGAAAGTTACAAACTCCTCTTTAATAACTCGTTCCCATGTCATTCCTATTTGAGTTTTTTGTTCTGGTTTATCATCGTCTAAAAAAATTCTGTCTATTTCCTCCATCACATGGCCTTTTACAAGCTCAATTCATCTCGTGGATCTAAGGTTTCAACCTCAGACTCGTTATTCGGCTCAGATATATCCACTTGATAAGTTGTTGTTTTTCTCTTTGTCTCCAACATATCTTCTTCCTCGATAGAGGAATAGTAGAACTCCTGAGCTACTTTCTGATCTCCTTTCACTACTCCAACTCTAAAGTTGGTCTGTAATTTCAGGCATTGATGGACAATAGAGGGTATAGCTTTGAATTTCTTCAGACTTACTCTTACCATAATCATATTATAAGAAAAATGAACATTTTTATCCATTATAAAGAATCTCACTTTATCTGTCCTGCTCGCCGGCCATGTCCCGATCAATAGGCCTAGCTTGATAGTCCCCAAAGGAAACACTTCTCACTCGAGAATCCAATGAGTGGACTTTGATAAGGCTACAGTTGACTGAGTTTTAAACCTAAACTATCAAAATAGGGATAGAATATGATGTCTACCAAACTGCCATTATCCACTAATGTTCTTGCTAACAATACTTCTTTCATGCTGACTCTGATCACTAAAGGATCATCATGAAGATACAACACTCCAGATAAATCATTTCTAAAAAATCCAATTACCAACTTATCCTTGTTAAATTTTCTTAGTCGGTCTTCCTCTACGAGGTTGATCCGCTAGATATAGGAACAAGCTTGAGCCTCATTGAGGTAAGATTTCCTTTCACATGTATGATCTTCTTCTCCATTATCTCCACCTATAATCACATGACAATCAAAAGATCAAAAACTGAGTGTCAATACCTCACGTTCCTATTGTCTAGGCTTATTGGGAAGATCAGGATCATCTTTTGTATCATCGTCGTGGTTCCTCTTCTTCTCTTCCCTGGTCTTAACTGGCGATTTAGATCTCTGTCGACCTCTACCTACATTTTTTCCACCATTTTACCGATCAATAAATCTTTCCAACTTTACTCTTCGGATGAGCTCTTATTTCTCATTCTGGAAGGCAATATAATGATTGGTAGTGTGACCATGATCTTTCTGAAACTCACAATACTTGGACTTATCCCTCTTATCAGCAAGTGACCTTAACTTTTCAGGAAAACTCAAATAATTGTTGTGATTTATTTCCTCCAATACATGATTTATATACATCATTAAGGGAGTGTAATTAGTAAATTTATTAAGCCGATCTAGCCCTTCCTTTACCTTCAAACTCATGCGCTCATTGTGATTCTTGTGCTCCTTCTTATCTGACTTCCTTTCTATTTTTTCTTTTGCCTTTGCATCTGAATTCTTTTTAGCAGTCATAGCTTCCTCATCGTTCATAATCTTCGCTACTTTAGCCATTAATTCTGTCATTATCTTGGGTGGATCTTTTGCCAAAGTACAATATAATTTATTAGGGAGCAAACCGCTCATGAGGGAAGTGATTGCGTTCTTATCTTCATAATCATTGACTTCTAGATCCTTGTGGTTGAAATGAGTGATGTAATCCCTAGTACTTTCTCCTTCCTTTTGTCTTACCTCCATAAAATGAGCTACTCGTTTCACTGGTTTTGCTCCAAAGAAAAAATTACCAATGAATAAATTAGCGAGTTATTGAAAGAAAGAAATTTGCCCTCGAGGAAGATTGTTGTACCAGATTTGAGCAGATCTAGTGATTGTTCCCGAGAATGCCGTACATATCATCTCATTAGGAACAACATAAATATCAGTAGATGCTTCGTACTATTCTATATAGACAAATAGATCAGGCTTCCCATCATATTTGGGAGTGAACATTAGAGCTTTAAACTTGGCCGGCGTAGGGAAATCTACGATGGTTTGTACAAAGGGGGATCCCTTAATTAAAATTCTTTGCAGGGGATTATTGGTCTTGGTTGTTTCCCCCAATATATCTTTCAAATGTTGAATGGAACCTTTCCAAGCATCACTGCTAGCACCATGGATGGAAACTTTTTTATGCCGACCAACAGATCGTGCTTAACTTTCTTCTTGTAAACCTTCTCTCTGACTGGACCTATTAGTTTGTCGGGTATTTAATCTCGATTGGACTGAACTTTCCCTTAAATTTCTTAGTCTATGAGTATTTCTTGACACAACCCGTAGGGCATTTCCCTTAGGTCCCAAACGATCAAAAGGAGAGACCCTACATATCCTTTCTAAGGAACTCGTCTTTTCAGGATGAGGGATTGTCCATCACTGGAATTAGTGATCCTAATAGAAGAAGTTTCTCCAAGAAGGTATGAAGTATCCATAAAAGTTATGTAATGGCTACACCCAATACTCCTTGTTAGCGGCGGTGTCATATTCCTTTGATTAACTTGTGTCAGCACTCCAACTTGCTGAGTCTGAGCCAACTGTCATATAGTATCCTCCATAGCTTCTTAACCCTTGGCCAAGAAAGCCAAAATTAATGTTAAATCATTATTATTTAAAGGGATAGAGGGAGTAGTCATAATTCCCTCATTTCTTGTACTTGATTCTGGAATTTCAACCATGGATGATGAATGATGAATGAATGAAAACGTTTAGCAATACGGTCCCACATACGTCACTAATTTATTAATACAAAAAACTAGACTAGGCCTAATTAATCAATCACAGGTAAAAATAAGTAAAACATACAAGACAGAATAAATTTTAAAGTTGTTCAGCTCAAAAGAATAGCCTACGTCCATTGCATTGTATTGGTTGCCATGAGTTATTTTTTCGGTCCCCAGCAATGAGGGTGATACAATGTATTTATAACCCAATAGGGGTCTTGATCCTTGTCGTGTGAAAGGATGGGATGCCTTTATTTGTTAAGCATTTAAATCAATACATAATGAGAATTAAATATATGAATGTTGTCGCTTCATTGGAAATATAGGCTGTAAGACTGCAGGCGCTTGATTTGTTGTACATATATGATTTTCGGCTATTGGTCGGGCTTCCCAGTTGGTCGGGTATCTATGTTGGTCGGGCTTTCTTGTTGGTCGATCTTTTTTATCATGCTGACTTGGACTTGTTCTGTATTGGATGACACGTGCTGACTTGTAATTCGTCCACGTAGGATGGTAAATTTCGGTATCAATAATAAATTCCACTTTAGTTATTATTATGGCTAAAATAACCAAGGCAACAATCCATGAACTTATCTTAGTCCCATAACGCTATAGGGATACACTAAATCCCGACAAATTTATCAATTAAATCGAATTAAAAATAACTATTTTAAAAAAAGGTCTGAAGATCTAACCTTTCTCAATTCTCGACATTCACTTCTTTCATGTGGGGGAGGTCTCGTAAGCGAAATCCAAACAAGGAACCCTCCTAATACACTACTGTACAGCTCTCTCGGGGATGGAGATCGGTCAGATCAGGAATAAAGTTTTAAAAAGATTTTTAAATCAATTTATATGGCACCATAGGCCTAATATATATAATGTAGAAAATAATTTTATAAATTCTGACAAACACAATTTATATAATATGTCCAAAACGCAAGGCGTCAATCAGTACGATGTTCTTTCTAATGTTAAGATCTCAACACGCACATAACCATAATCTAGAACTCTTTTCACACAATGAGCCTTCTAAGCCCTGAATCTCATCAGTAAAAACCTTGCCAAACCATAAGATAGACCCGTTCACAATTGGGACATGGCAATTTTGTGCATCTTTCCAAACCATAAAATAATGGTCTTACCGTTACTAGTCAACACGACTCAATAATTGCACTCCAGAAAAACCATAACTCTGCTAGCACATCTAGAAACAATCTATTCTCCCAAAAGATACTATATACATGCCACACTTACCCTCCTCAAGGTAAGTATATATACACAACCTAGTTATAACAACCAACCACTCACTAAGTTCGACCCACCCGTAAATTCTGAAGATAACAATCTTACATGCAACGCTCCTAAAATCACTCAAAGCATGATCTATGCACATAGGAAAAATAATTTATGGTACCTCCATAATCTAACTGCCTTGCCCTATAAATCGGTCCCTAATCAGAGTTCTCTTGCCCGAACATGCCCCTGAATTGTTGTAGGAGTTGTACATCCAAAACTTCTTCAAAAAGTTTCCCCCTTCCTCTCTCAGGAGAATCCCTCTTCCTATGGCCTATCTCCCCACAGAATAAACATCTCCCAGTAAATCCTTCCTGACCACCCTGAGGAACAAAAGGCTGATGCGGCCCTTAATAAGCCTGTCTAGAGCCATTACTATCAAATCTAAAACCTCCTGAAGGATGCCTCTTTATTGAGGCCAATAAATGCAGATCATGATCCTTCTGCCTATTTCTTGACTGTTGCGATGATTGTGCCCCACTGGCACAACCTTCTCTCTACTTACTTGCTATGTGTGGGTCGCCAAATTTCTCATTTCCTTTTAAATGAAGACGGTGATCCTGACAATTTAATAATGTCACATCATCACATCGGTAAAAGTCAATAATGTCGGGTTGCCTAACAAATGTTGTTGAATTCTCCAATCTAAACCACCTAAGAACATTGATAAACATTTATCCTTCGTATTTACTTTGTCGAGCATAAAGTTCGCCAACCGGGTAAATTCCTCTTCATACTCTGCCACCGTCCTATCCCCCTGCTTCACCTTTAACAATCGTCTCCTCATTTCCGTTTGAATTGCTAAAGGGAAATACTTACTATCAAATCATAGCCAAAAATCTTATATAGATATGGTGTCACTAGAGATTCGCACCCACGATTTTAAATGTGGTAAGTATTTATTTTTTAACATCACTACATTCCACCATACGAAGGTGACGTTGGATATCCTTCTTTCACTGACTTTCTTTAACCACATCGTCTCCCCCTTGAAAATCTGGAGGATAAACTTTTCGAAAATATTATCTAACTTTATCTCAGACAGTCATCCCCACGTAGGTTTGAGCTATCGGTGCTGCAGGCTACTGCTGGGACTGAGGAAATTATTAAGCCATGGCATTGATGGCTACATTGACTACTTGAGACACGATATTTGCAACTTTCGCTGCAATAATAGTCCCTTAAGGCACTTGGGGCTCCACATTCTCTTCCCTCCTATTTTATCTATCCGGTCGACCTCTATTCAGTGCATCTGAAACAAGAGCGAAGTGTATCAACACTCAGTTCAAACAATTACGCATCGCAGAAGATCGTAAATGCAATATGAATACAACAATCCTAATAATAGGGCTCTATATCAAGAAAACTTACGAAAGAACGTAGAAAACCCACACAGATCTTAAGACACTAGATACTAATGCTATAATACCACCTGTGACACCCCACATAAATTAATAACGGTTAGCCAACCCTAAAAATCTCAAGTAGATCATCCTCAGCATCACTGTTGTAGGAATTAAAAATTTGACTAACCAGCCAAAATAATAAAACAAGCGCGTGCCAAAAAAAAAATTCAAAACATGCAAGGAACTAAAAACCAACATATATAACGACTACACACATGACAAAAATACACGAGTACAACAAAAGATATACCCGAATATGTTGTCGGGTCCCAGACAATACAACAACCAGGATAAGAGCATAAAAAAATCTACCAATATACAACCCCTGGGTATACATAACCGATATAAAAAATTGGATCATTAACTAAATTTACAAAAATAGGAAGCGGCTATAACAAAATCCTGTAAAATTCCACATCTGCTACAGCTCCAAGGACTCTAGATAGAATTGACATCATTGGCGTCCTTATGGAGGGACACCTATAATAATACAATATATGTATAGCAAGAGAAAAGATATAAACGGGTCAGAGACCGAGGTTTGAAAATAATTTAAGTAAGTGAATTAAAATGCATAATAATTATGAATGCACAAATTTCGTAATTAGAGTGGTGTCGCACTCTCTCTTGGGACTCAACCTCACCCCTTATATATAGCGCGCACCTAACGTATGCATATGAACCTCAATAAGCTACCCAATATATTCTAGGGACGAATCCTATAAAATATACACATAAACCTCATTCGCGAGACCCACCATATCTATCCTAACCATATATTTACCTCTTTTATCGTCTTCTAAGTTTACGCCCAAACTTATACATTAATATTTCTCAGTTTTTAATTATTAACTTTCCAAGTTATTAGAATAAGATATCGCACGTCATCTTTCATACTTTAAATATTCACCCATTATAACACATGTATATAATAACTAAGGACCAAACATCTCCCCATCCCCAACATACTAGATATCGTGCGTGGAATGTCTCGCAAAGCGAAATCCAAAAAAGGAACCCCCGCAATACACTACTATCTAGCAGTGTCGGTTGTGAGATTCTGCTGGGCCTTCAGTCCATAGTACACACCCCTTACTTCCCGTCTATTGGCATAAGAGTATACTCGTCCACTCTCATGCTAGAAAGAACAAAACATAATGCACATCTTCATAACTTTCTCAACTTATAACATTAAGATATCACAAATTATCTATAAAGCTTGTATAATATTACTCGCACGTATTATACATAATTTATCATTCTCTAGCAAGTACACATACATAACACACATAATATATGTACACTAATAGTCTCTATAATTCTATCAACTTCCAAGGAGTCGCTAACATATTCCTGGGTTACCAATAGTCGGACTAGCTCACACCGAACTTTGAAAAAACCTAAATCACCATGTATAGGAAGCATCCATAGTTACTCACCAAAAATGAGAATGAAACATACCTACCACATCTCACCCCGGATAAAAATCACACAATATAAATAATGAACGCTATGACCTGGGGACTATATCTCCCTGCTCCTTAAGCCAGGGGGATTCACCCACATCGCGCAACTTCCTTTGATAGTACTAGAGGGGTATGCTTCACATAATATATATATATATATATATTAGGGTATGCCCGTGCCTAAAGGCGCCCTTATAATCGTAAAACGGGAAAAAAATTTGAAGTACGTAATTCCAAAAAGGCAAAATTATTTTATTCCCCAACAAAAGAAAATATAATTTTCAAAAAATGACCATAATCTCTTTTGTTCATAAGAGTATTCACCCAGCTTATGTAACACCCCGTATTTTTGGTACATTTAAAATTTAATTAATTCGGAAATTCTAAATTACTAGTGTGTTGTAATTTAATGAATTAATTATGGTAAAATAATATATAAATATTAATCTGGGATTGAATGGTTAATATTTAGGGAAATTTATTTACTAAGTGAATTGTAATAATGTAATTACGTCGTTTCGAGTATTAATGATGAGGTATGTACTTATCACATCCGAAAGTCAGTATAGACTATATTGGGTGGGGGATAAGTATTTTTATAAATTAATTCAGATGCAAATTCTGAGTGTACATTTGAGTCCGGATGGGCCGAGATAGTCGAAAAAGTGTACCCAAGAGTAGTAAACGGGTCACGGGACGTTTTTAGACATAGTCGGGCCCACTCGGGGGCATTTAGGTCACTTGGGCTTGGCCCATTAGTCAAAAAACGGGAATTGGGTAATTAACCTAATAAAAAGAAGTAAGGGCATGGCTGAGTTTAATTAGAGAAAAGAATTTAAGGGTTAGGAAACCCTAACAGCAGCCAAAGCCATTTGGGGATCTCAAAAGAACCAACTAAGGTCATCTTCAACCTTGGAGTCCATCTCAAATTCAGACACTACGAAACCTAAGGCAAGTGAATAACTTGCAATAGCATTAAATCTGTCTTTCAATTCATATTTGTGTGATGTAATGAATTAAAATTCGTTTTGGGGTTTCATGGCATAAACATGGGGTTTTGATAAACAAAAGAAAATATTAATCTGATTTGCCAGAATTTATGAGGATTTAGGTAAAAATCTGATATTGGAATATTGATGTGTATCTGTTAGAATGATATCCGGATAAATTCGAACGAGTTTGATGAAGAAATTTGGGGTGTAAATGTGTTTAAGGATAAAGATAGATTTTTCCCCAAAATTATGAATCAGTAGTTTATGGACGAATTGATGATTGTTGTGGACTTTCTGGGGGATCCTAATAAGGTTTCTAATATGTACTGGTGTTAAGAAGGCTTGAAATTCATGTTAGAAGAGATTAGGGTTTAAGAAAATCCGTCCATGGCTGCCCTGTCTTCGGGAAGAAGACGAAGACCTGTTCGATCGATCGATCGACGGTCTCGGGTCGATCGATCGACGGTCGCCAGAATTTGGCAGTTTCGCCAGTTAGTTATATAGAAGGGGAAATTCATATAAAAATCTTATGTAATTAATTATTGAGAAATTAAATACATGAGTTTAAATCTAATTAATTGTAGATAAATTAATTATGGTTTGAGGCTAATAAATTAGAGTCGGGGATTTTGACTCGGGTAAATTTATGGTGGGGGCGACACCAAAAGTAACTTAATTAATTAAGGTGCAATTTAATTAATATTTAGAGTTGGACCATAAACTCTTAATGATTTTAATAGGCTTATGTTACGGACTTAGCGCACGATATAGCCGGGACTTTTATATTTATATACGGATGTGATAGTATATATATATGGTGTATACATAAATATCTGTGATTAGATATTTTATACTATAGTGCTATAGAGGGAGGTTGCACGTAGTGGATGAATCCCCTAGCTTGAGGAGTAGGGTGAGTATATTCCCGAGGTCATAGCGTCCATTATATGGGTGAGGGACATCTCACTTTCAGGGAAGGAATATGACCGCCTCCAATTATTTATTTTTATCAAGTTGGTGTGACATTCTGACTTGGGATAACTAGGCTATGTGATTGTACCTAGTGGGATAGCACTTTATAGAATTTACATTCTGTGAGTATTTTACTCGGGTGGATGCAAGTTGTTAAATATATTACAGTATGATTGTGAATGCTGAAATATGATTATAAGTATATAATTGGATAATTAATTATATACGGGTTATTAATGAAAAATATGAGTTAATTCACATGTATAACAAGTGTAGAAGTTATATGAATTTAAAAAGGGAAATGATTTAGTTAAGTTGATGTTACTAATAACATAAAAATCATAATCACTACATACTCAGTTAGAGTAGGGTGGGTATAAAGGAACTTTGTTAATTATCTAGTCATGAGATGAATAACTAGGTAATTTAATTAAAGCGTTAGTAGCGTACGTTAGAGGAGGGGTAAGGAAGTCCTCAAGAGAGTGCGACACTAACTAAAATATGAAGAGCATGCATATTTATTTATTACTGCAGGTTAATCATTTGTTAAATGTTTTTCAAATGTTTTGGGTACTAACCCTTGCTATAAAAACTTTAAAAAACCCTTTTAGGTGTCCAGCCACAGGGACGCCAGCCTTGACTCAATTCCAGGGATCCGTTGCTGCAGCATATGTGGATGTTGCGGGGCTTTAATAGACGCCTCATTCTTCATTCTTAATGTAGAAACTCATGATTAGTTATTCGAGCATGTTGCTCATATTCCATTTATTTGTAGTAGACTTGTTGGGAGTTCATTCTTGTCTTTACGGGATTTATTATTTGGACCGATGGTTTATTCGGTTAATTATTTTTAATTGTGGATGATTATTTCAGTTATCTGTGATTGTTATATTGTTTTATTATCCGCATGGGTTTTTGTTTAAATAATGAAAGATAAAAATTGGCACCAGTCTATTTTTCTCACTTAGGTGGTTAGTAATTTAATAAGACGACAGTGATGCTAAGAATGGACCAAATGAGAATCCTGTTCTAACTTGATTTAGGACTGATCACCCGGGATTAATTAGGCGGGGTGTCACAGATGGTATCAGAGCATCAGGTTCTAGTGTCCTTAGGATCTGTGCGGCTTTCTACGTTTCAGCGTAGCGTTCGGTTGTTATAGAGCCCTATTATTAGGACTGTTGATTATATTTTCCGCTTGTGAGATATCGTATTCCTGCTATTAGTTTTGTATAAATTGTGTAATTATACAATTCAATCTATTTCAGATGCCACCAAAGAGACAGAGAGTGGAGAGGACTGAGGCTAGAGATGAGGTGAGGGAGGCTCGCCAGGAGCCACAGATACCGCCACCACCACCCCCACCCGAGTTGATTTCTACCACTTAGGTGGCAGTGATAGTGGCCCAAGCGGTCGAGACAGCGATGCGAGCTATGGCAGCTCATTTTCCACAGCCCCAGGCACCACCTCCAATGGCTCCAGCAGTTCAGGCTCCAGTGGGGCCACCATCTTGGCAGCGAGTGAGGGAGACCTTTCAGAAGGGTCACCAACCTGAGTTTCGAGGTAGCACCAATGTGGTTGAGGCTTGTGACTGGAAGAAAAATATTCAGCGCCATCTGCGCATGTTAGAGGGTACAGAGGTGCAGAAACAGATGCTGGCTACCTTTCGTCTGTCGGGGGCAGCCTTACAGTGGTGGGAGTCCGTTACCACCGCTGAGGAGCGGGATTTGATGCCGATTTCTGAATTCTGGGTGCGGTTTGACCGCAAGTACTTCCCTCCAGCAGTAGAGTCTGAGATGAGAAAGAAATTCAGCGAGTTGGTACAGGGTGACAGGTCAGTGGCGGAATATGAGGAGGAGTTCACCTGTTTGGCAAACTTTGTGCCAAATGAGGTGAGCGATGAGGAGTGGAAGAAGTCAAAGTTCATGGATGGCTTAACCTGGAGAATCAGGCAGCACTTGATTGGAAATCCAGCGTTAGTGACTTATACATATGTTGTTAATGCCGCACTTGTACATTGCCAGGATCATCGTTTCCATGCTAATGGGAACAAGAAGTCAGGTGAGCCGAGCCAGCAGGGCAAGGCGGTTACTAGTAGTGAGACAAGTGGCACACAGCAGCAGGTCATCATTCAGCAAGGGAATCAGGCTAAGAAGTTTAAGCCTGGTGGGTTCCGACCGGGAGGACAGGGGTTCAGGCAGGGGCAACCAGGCCCTAATCAGCAACAGCAGGTTCCTCAGGGCCGTCAGGGCCAAGGGAACAACGGGGGAGGCCAACAGGGCCAGCAACGTCAAGGCCAGCAGGGCCAACGGTAGGGTGACGACCAGAAACGTTGTTTCGCCTGTGGCCAGCCAGGATACTTCAAGAGGGAGTGCCCGCAGAGGCCAGCAGCAGGGTGCCCAGCAGGGGCAACAGGGTCAGATGCCGCCAGCAGCACCAGCTCCACCCGCTCCACAGCAGCAGGGGCAGACGCACTACGGACGTGTGTATAACGTTCGGGATGTTCCCAATCCTCCAGCACAGCAGTCGCCGCCAGCGGTTGAGGGTATGTTTTTCATTCATGGGCATGAGGGTAGCATTCTTTTTGACACGGGAGCATCACATTCATTCATTAAATCTAATTTTGCTAAACGGGCTGGGTTATTAGAGACAACGGGTAGCCTCCGTATGAGTGTAGAGTCGCCCGTAGGCAGCGGGGCTTTGATTCGCTCGATTTGTCGAGGAGTAGACATTTTGATTGGGAGGCTTAGTTTAGCAGCAGACCTCTTAGTGTTAGATATGGAGGGGTATGATGTCATCCTGGGCATGGATTGGTTGGCAGGTTACCGGGCTACGGTGGATTGTTATGAGAGGACAATCGTGTTCTCCATTCCGGGACAGGAGATGTTCCTGATAGCAATGTCGCTTCCTGAGGGAGGGTCGTGCACTCACTTATATTACATTGAGGAGGAAACCTCACAGGAGGTGGTAGTCCCTTTAGACTCTATCCCTGTAGTGAGGGACTTTGAGGATGTATTCCAGGAGATGCCAGGATTACCACCCAGCAGAGAAATCGAATTTGTTATCGATTTGGCACCGGGGACGAGGCCGATTGCTCGGGCACCTTACCGTATGGCCCCTTCAGAGATGCGGGAATTGAGGGAACAGATTCAGTAACTACTGGGTCAGGGTTTTATTCGGCGGAGTACATCGCCGTGGGGTGCGCCGGTGTTGTTTGTAAAGAAGCGAGATGGTTCACTCCGCTTGTGCGTGGATTATAGGGAGCTGAACAAGGTGACGATACGGAATAAATATCCGTTACCTCGGATTGATGATTTATTTGACCAATTGAGAGGGGCGTCTTACTTCTCCAAGGTGGACTTGAGGTCAGGGTATCATCAACTGCGTATCCGAGAGGGGGGTGCTCCTAAGACCGCTTTCTTGTTGCGGTATGGATCATATGAGTTCAGGGTGATGCCCTTCGGGCTCACCAATGCACCAGCAGTGTTCATGGACCTCATGAACAGGGTTTTCAGGGAGTACCTAGATCAGTTTGTCATCGTGTTCATTGATGACATCCTAATCTACTCGCGCTCCGAGGAGGAGCACGCAGAGCATTTGCGAATGGTTTTACAGACACTGAGGGATCATCAGCTCTACGCCAAATTAGGGAAGTGTGGATTCTAGCTACGGGAGGTACAGTTCCTTGGTCACGTCGTGTCAGATCAGGGTATTGCAGTGGATCCGAATAAGGTGTCGGCGGTGAGGGAGTGGGGACAGCCCACGACACCAACTGAGGTGCGCAGTTTTCTGGGTTTGGCCGGTTACTACAGGCGATTCATTAAGGGATTCTCTAAGATTGCAGGACCTTTGACGAATCTGACTCGGAAAGGGGTACCTTTCAAGTGGGATGATAATTGTCAATTAGCGTTCGACGAGCTAAAGGACAAGTTGACATCTACACTCGTGCTTGCATTGCCAAAGGGAGGGCTAGAGTATCGGGTTTACACAGACGCATCCTTACGGGGTCTTGGGGGTGTGCTCCAGCAGGAGGAAAGGGCTATAGCTTATGCTTCCAGGAAGCTAAAGCCCCACGAAAGGAATTACCCCACTCACGACCTAGAATTGGCAGCGGTCGTTTTTTCTTTGAGGATATGGAGACACTATCTTCTAGGAGAGTAGTTTACTCTATTCACGGATCACAAGTCACTTCAGTATCTCTTCACACAGAAGGATCTGAATATGAGGAAGAGGCGGTGGCTAGAATTCGTGAAGGACTACCAGTTTGATATTCAGTATCATCCTGGTAAGGCCAATGTGGTAGCAGACGCATTGAGCCGAAGGCCGACTGGGGAGATATCGGAGGTATGGAAAGCAAAGTGGAGAGAGCTTCGATATGAGGATGACGTAGCCAAGGCTTGCATGTCAGCATTATCCATCACACCCGAGATCATTATGCGAGTTGTGAAGGCTCAGGCTGAGGATCAGATTTGTCGAGATAGGTTGGGCCAGTTGTTAGCTGAGGGAGCAGAGGGTTACTCAATTAGCTCAGAAGGAGGCCTACGCTTTAATGGGAGGTTAATGGTGCCAGAGGATGAGGATTTGAGGCACGCTGTTATGACAGAATCCCATGGTTCGAAATTTGCGGTACATCCCGGTGGGGATAAAATGTACCAAGATATGAGGAGGCAGTATTGGTGGGCAGGGATGAAACGGGACATAGCGGAGTTTGTTTCGAAATGTGCTACGTGTCAGCTTGTGAAAGTTGACCACCAGAGACCATCAGGGATGCTACAGCCGTTAGAAATTCCCGTGTGGAAGTGGGAGAGCATCTCCATGGACTTCATCATAGGATTACCGGTATCGCAGAGGGATCACGACTCCATATGGGTTATTATGGATCGGTTGACTAAGGTGGCCCACTTTTTACCGGTACGCACAGACTTTGAGACGATGCGTTATGCACAGCTATTCATAGCAGAGATTGTTAAGCTGCATGGGGTACCAATAAATATTGTATCCGACCGAGACAAAATCTTTGTCGCCCACTTTTGGCAGAGCTTTCAGGAGGCAATGGGCACGGAGTTACGCTTGAGTACAGCGTATCACCCACAGACTGACAGACAGACTGAGAGAGTTAATCAGATGCTGGAAGACATGCTCAGAATGTGCATTTTGGACTTCGGGGGAGGATGGGCGAAATATCTTCCTTTGGTAGAGTTTGCGTATAACAACTCTTACCAATTCACGATTGGCATGGCACCGTTTGAGGCACTGTACGGGAAACCTTGTCGTTCAGCCGCTTGTTGGTTAGAGGTGGGGGACAACAAACTCTTGGGGCCGGAGATTGTCCAGGAGACATCTGCCAAGATAGAGTTAATTCGAGGAAGGATTCGGATAGCTCAGGATAGGCAGAAGAGTTATGCTGATGCTTCTAGAAGACATGTGGAACTAGAAGTTGGGGACCAGGTTTTTGTCCGGGTATCCCCAATGAAATGGGTGATGAGGTTCGGAAAGAAGGGTAAGTTATCACCGCGGTATGTAGGACCTATCCCTATTATTGAGATGGTGGGACCGGTGGCGTATAAGCTTGGGTTACCAGAACATCTTCAGCGGATACACGATGTATTCCATGTGGCATCGCTGAAGAAATATCGAAGGAGCGAGAGAGCCTTTTGGCACATTCCACTCGAGGAGATCGACTTACAGCCAGACATCTCGTATGAGGAGAGGCCGGTAGCTATTCTGGATCATAGTGAGCGGAAATTGCGATCCAAGGTTGTTCCATTGGTTAGAGTACAGTGGGGTCATCACAATGTTGCGAGTCTACCTGGGAGCGGGAGGAGGATATGCGGGAACAATATCCAGAGCTTTTCACCGCAGGTACGATCTAATTTCGGGGACGAAATTCCTTTGTAAGGGGGGGAGTATGAAACACCCCGTATTTTTGGTACATTTAAAATTTAATTAATTCGGAAATTCTAAATTACTAGTGTGTTGTAATTTAATGAATTAATTATGGTAAAATAATATATAAATATTAATCTGGGATTGAATGGTTAATATTTAGGGAAATTTATTTACTAAGTGAATAGTAATAATATAATTACGTCGTTTCGAGTATTAATGACGAGGTATGTACTTATCACATTCGGAAGTCGGTATAGACTATATTGGGTGGGGGATAAGTATTTTTATAAATTAATTCGGATGCAAATTTTGAGTGTACAGTTGAGTCCGGATGGGCCGAGATAGTCGGAAAAGTGTACCCAAGAGTAGTAAACGGGTCACGGGACGTTTTTAGACATAGTCGGGCCCACTCGGGGGCATTTAGGTCACTTGGGCTTGGCCCATTAGTCAAAAAACGGGAATTGGGTAATTAACCTAATAAAAAGAAGTAAGGGCATGGCTGAGTTTAATTAGAGAAAAGAATTTAAGGGTTAGGAAACCCTAACAGCAGCCAAAGCCATTTGGGGATCTCAAAAGAACCAACTAAGGTCATCTTCAACCTTGGAGTCCATCTCAAATTCAGACACTACGAAACCTAAGGCAAGTGAATAACTTGCAATAGCATTAAATCTGTCTTTCAATTCATATTTGTGTGATGTAATGAATTAAAATTCGTTTTGGGGTTTCATGGCATAAACATGGGTTTTGATAAACAAAAGAAAATATTAATCTGATTTGCCAGAATTTATGAGGATTTAGGTAAAAATCTGATATTGGAATATTGATGTGTATCTGTTAGAATGATATCCGGATAAATTAGAACGAGTTTGATGAATAAATTTGGGGTGTAAATGTGTTTAAGGATAAAGATAGATTTTTCCCCAAAATTATGAATCAGTAGTTTATGGACAAATTGATGATTGTTGTGGACTTTCTGGGGGATCCTAATAAGGTTTCTAATATGTACTGGTGTTAAGAAGGCTTGAAATTCATGTTAGAAGAGATTAGGGTTTAAGAAAATCCGTCCATGGCTGCCCTGTCTTCGGGAAGAAGACGAAGACCTGTTCGATCGATCGATCGACGGTCTGGGGTCGATCGATCGACGGTCGCCAGAATTTGGCAGTTTCGCCAGTTAGTTATATAAAAGGGGAAATTCATATAAAAATCTTATGTAATTAATTATTGAGAAATTAAATACATGAGTTTAAATCTAATTAATTGTAGATAAATTAATTAAGGTTTGAGGATAATAAATTAGAGTCGGGGATTTTGAGTCGGGTAAATTTATGGTGGGGGCGACACCAAAAGTAACTTAATTAATTAAGGTGAAATTTAATTAATATTTAGAGTTGGACCATAAACTCTTAATGATTTTAATAGGCTTATGTTACGGACTTAGCGCACGATATAGCCGGGACTTTTATATTTATATACGGATGTGATAGTATATATATATGGTGTATACATAAATATCTGTGATTAGATATTTTATACTATAGTGCTATAGGGGGAGGTTGCGCGTAGTGGATGAATCCCCTAGCTTGAGAAGTAGGGTGAGTATATTCCCGAGGTCATAGCGTCCATTATATGGGTGAGGGACATCTCACTTTCAGGGAAGGAATATGACCGCCTCCAATTATTTATTTTTATCAAGTTGGTGTGACATTCTGACTTAGGATAACTAGGCTATGTGATTGTACCTAGTGGGATAGCACTTTATAGAATTTACATTCTGTGAGTATTTTACTCGGGTGGATGCAAGTTGTTAAATATATTACAGTATGATTGTGAATGCTGAAATATGATTATAAGTATATAATTGGATAATTAATTATATACGGGTTATTAATGAAAAATATGAGTTAATTCACATGTATAACAAGTGTAGAAGTTATATGAATTTAAAAAGGGAATTGATTTAATTAAGTTGATGTTACTAATAACTTAAAAATCATAATCACTACATACTCAGTTAGAGTAGGGTGGGTATAAAGGAACTTTGTTAATTATCTAGTCATGAGATGAATAACTAGGTAATTTATTTAATGAGTTAGTAGCGTACGTTAGAGGAGGGGTAAGGAAGTCCTCAAGAGAGTGCGACACTAACTAAAATATGAAGAGCATGCATATTTATTTATTACTGCAAGTTAATCATTTGTTAAATGTTTTTCAAATGTTTTGGGTACTAACCCTTGCTATAAAAACTTTTAAAAACCCTTTTAGGTGTCCAGCCACAGGGACGCCAGCCTTGACTCAATTCCAGGGATCCGTTGCTGCAGCATATGTAGATGTTGCGGGGCTTTGATAGACGCCTCATTCTTCATTCTTAATGTAGAAACTCATGATTAGTTATTCGAGCATGTTGCTCACATTCCATTTATTTGTAGTAGACTTGTTGGGAGTTAATTCTTGTCTTTACGGGATTTATTATTTGGACCGATGGTTTATTCGGTTAATTATTTTTAATTGTGGATGATTATTTCAGTTATCTTTGATTGTTATATTGTTTTATTATCCGCATGGGTTTTTGTTTAAATAATGAAAGATAAAAATTGGCACCAGTCTATTTTTCTCACTTAGGTGGTTAGTAATTTAATAAGATGACAGTGATGCTAAGAATGGACCAAATGAGAATCCTGTTCTAACTTGATTTAGGACTGATCACCCGGGATTAATTAGGCGAGGTGTCACAGCTTAAAAGATAACAAATTGTCCCACAACATTCAAATAGTTCAAATTCATCAAATAAACTCACATATAACATGAAATATAAAAAAACATCCTAATTTGTATGCTTTAAAGAGATGGATCGTTAGAAACGAACATTGAGCTTAATTAAAAGAATAACTAACACAGCTGCCCTATGCCACATTACAAAATATAAAACATACTGAACAGTAAAGTGAAAAAGTACAAAACAGTAAGTGAACAATAACAAATGCCTATATACTTTGATAAAAAGTCTATATATAATAGTTCATGCAAAAGGACAAGATTTATTATGATTAAAAATTATTTTTTAATGGGGAAATTACACTTAGGTGCCTCACAAAAATTTTTTAAACACTAAAGGAATTTTGACGAATTTTTAACATTTACGTCCAATAATTCTATTCTTGTAGAAGTCTACGCTAGTGGCATAATAAGTTGACCTAATTTTAAATTGTCGTTAAGTGTTTAAAATTTTTTAACAAGGGACCTAATCATAAATTACCCTTTTTAATCAACAAAATAGTTCACAAAACCAATTTCAAAGGTATATATTCCTATGAAAACCACGGGGGTCTCTTTTAAGATGTTGTCACAAATAGTTAATCATAAAGCCTTTTTTGCTGAAATTTCCATCATACCACTAGAGTACAATTGGCTTGGAAAAAAATGGAAATTTCTATGGATCGAATCAGACTATGCAACAAGTCGAATGCCCCTTAAACAATGACTACAACCCACCCTGGTCCATATACAAAATGGTGGGACAACTGCAAAGTTTTGGTTGAATTCTCAACATGTTCACTGCAAAGGTTTCTTCCCACTAAATTATGTTGTCTAATAAGAACCAAATCCAAATATCAATATTGTGAAGATAAGCATATAAATGAAAATATTTATAAAATTGAAATTATACTTGTGATGTCAAGGTTTAAAATGTAGAGAGGCAAGGCTATACAACCAAGATTATTTCTGCGACATCATTTATTTTAGATTCTTAATTTCTACACCAATGTAACTTTAAACATATAGGCACTAAACTTTAGAGGCAAAGTGCAAAGAACTGAGGGGGCCTGACATCTTCGCTTATCCCCCTTAAATTCAACCTAGAACGCTAGCTGATGGATGCACCTCGGCATCATATGCAAATAGAGTCATGGATGAGCTAGCACCACGAAATGTGCACACGTCTTTTAGTGTTTCTAATCCTACTAGAGGTCAGAATAGTATCATATTCAAAGGAGATGTCCCGTTGGGGCATGCCAAATAGTTGCTGAGCATAGCGGAGTGTAACACCCCGTATTTTTGTATAGTTAATATTTAATTAATTCGAGAATTTTAAATTACTGGTGTGTTGTAATTTTAATTGAATTAATTATGGCAATATATATATATATATATATATATATTAATCTGGGAGTGAATGGTTAATGTTTAGGGAAATTTATTTACTAAGTGAATAGTAATAATTTAATTACGTCATTTCGAGTATTAATGACGAGGTATACACTTATCCCAGCCGGGAGTCGGTATAGACTAAATTGGGTGTGAGATAAGGATTTTTATAAATTAATTCGGATGCCAATTCTGAGTGCGCGGTTGAGTCCGGATGGGTCGAGATAGTCAGAAAAGAGTACCCGGGGGTAGTAATTGGGTCTCGGGGTATTTTTGGGCATAGTCGGGCCCACACGGGGTGAGTTGGGCCACTTTAATTAAGCTCATTTGGTGAAAAACGGGATTAAGGGTTTTTAACCTAATGGGAGATTAGGAAATCAGCAGCCAACACAACTCCAAACCTAGGGTTTGAGAGGGGATTTGGGGGAAAGCGAATCAAGAACAAATTGGGAGCTTTTGGAGCCAAATTGAGGGACTCCGCCAACGGAATCAGACACTACGAACACTTTCAGGCAAGTGGTTAACTTTTTTGATTCTTAAAGAATGATAATCAATTTATATTATAGTGATGTGGGTATGAAAATCCGTTTTTGGGGGTAAATCCGTTTTTGGGTGTAAATGGGTTTTTGTTTTTGAAATACTTGAATGAGATTCAAAGTAATATTTATATGGGTGATTGAAATCTGAATATGTATTTACGATTTGATTGAGAAATTCAGAATATAAAAGAGTGGAAATCGAATCTGAAAATTGGGATTTAAAAACAGATAATTAAATTTTAGTGAGAAAGACCCATTTCGAAAATTAAGAGATAATTAGAGGGGTTGATTATCTTAATGATCTCTATGATGAGTAGGATGTGGATTGACCATGTGTAGAGGATGGGATGATGTGATTAGAGGTAAATTAGGGTTTAAAAACCTTGAAATTCGTTAATGGTGGAAAACAGGGGGGAAGAAGAGCTGTAACGAAGGGGTCGATCGATCGATCGTGGGCATCGATCGATCGACGATGGGAAATCCTGGGCAGTTCGGCCTTGGGTGAGGTATAAGGGGAAAATTAATTAAATTTAACCCCCAAGAATTTATTTAGTGATAAATAAATATGAAACAATTATTCCTAGCAATTATGGGAGAAAGTAATTGGGACTAGGATGAATTTAGGTGGGGCATTTAATGGATGAAATTGAGAGACTTTATTCCAAATAGTGAGGTACGGATCAAGTGAGTGAATCCGGGTATAGTGGTCATGCGACCCCAAGGTAGTAAATTAAGTTTGGAGATAAACTAATAAATTTTGAGTCGGGATATAGACTCGAAAAAATATTTAATTATGGACCAAGTGAGTGAGTCCGGGTATGTTGGTAATGTGACACCAAAATATTAAATTAATTATCGAGAGAGAGTAATTAATTTTAGAGTCGGAACATAGACTCGGGAAATATTAAGTTACGGACCAAGTAAGTGAGTCCGGGGACAATGGTTGAGAGTCACCAAGTTATTAAATTAATAAATGTGATAATTAATTTAATTAGAGTCGGATTATAGACTCGGGTAGGATTAAATTAATAAATGTGATAATTAATTTAATTAGAGTCGGATTATAAACTCGGGTAGGATTAAATTAATAAATGTGATAATTAATTTAATTAGGGTCGGGTGATAGACTTGGGAAGGTATTAAATTAATAAGTGTGTCAATTAATTTAATTGGAGTCGGACCATAGACTCAGGGAAAGTATTACATAAATTGAAGAGTGAGTTAACTACATTGAGTCGGGCCACATACTCAGGAAATTTCAGGCAGTGTACGGGACTTGGAGTACACGGTAGAGCCGGGGTTTATATTATATATATACGGTGTAGTGATAGTATATATATATTGTGTGTGATATTAAATTACAGGCAGTGTACGGGATTTTGAGTACACGGTAAAGCCGGAGTTTATATTATATATATATACGGTGTCGTGATAGTATATATATACACGTGTATTTATTGTGCGTGATACTAAATATCAGTGATTAGATATTTATTAAATTTATATACTCTAATGCTATCAAGGGAGGTTGTGCGATGTGGGTGAATCCCCTAGCTTGAGGAGTAGGGCGAGTATATCCCCAGGTCATAGCGTCCGGTATATATGGGTGAGGGATTTATCTCACTTTCAGGGAAGGAATATGACCGCCTCCACTTCGTTTTATTTTGGTCCAAGTTCGTGAGCGATTCTAACTTGGGGAAACTAGGTTTTGTGAGCACACCTAGTGAGATAGCATTTTAGAGGGAATCATCCGGTGAGGGTAAGCTCGAAAGGATGGGTGCTTGTATGATATATGTGTGGGTGTTATTAAAGGTACGTATAATATGGTAGTAAATATTATATGTAGGTGATAATACAGTGCGTAATGTACTTACCTTATATAACTCAGGTTACAGTTATATGTTGTTAATTAATGAGAAATTAATTAAGTTATTCATTTGTGGGAATAATACAGTGGGTGATGTATTTACTTTATATAACTTGTGATACGGTTATATGTTACTATTTAAGAGGAGTTAATTAAGTTAGTTGTGAAATAACTTATAATTAAAGAATCATTGTACTCGAGTTAGAGTAGTATGGCAAGGGAAGGTTATACCAGGACTAATTGGACGGGGTAGTATAACTAGGTGGGGTTAAGGTAACCGGTAGGTGTGCACAATAGTGGAGGGGTGAGAATGTCCACAAGGGAGTGCGACACTAACTTAAATATGAAGCGCATTCATGCATTTTAAATTACTGCAGTTAATTCACTTGCTAAATATTTTCAAAATGTTTTGGGTTCTAACCCTTGCTATAAAAATATTTTCAAAACCTTTTAGGTGTCCAGCCACAGGGACGCCAGGATTGATATTCTATTCCAGGGACACGGAGCTGCGGCATATGTGGATGCTAGCAGGAGTTTGGATTAGACGCATCATTCATTCATTCCTAGAGTAGGAATCTTGTATCAGTTTCAGTTATATTTAGGGCTTGTCGCCCAGACTTCTCGGTACAGTTTCAGGTGTAATTCATTCAGGTGTTGATTAATTGTATTTGATTATTTATTTGGTGGCCGGTGATTTATTCGGCAAGTTGTGTAATTACGATTCAGTTTATTTTCATTCAGTTGTGTGAATGGTTTATATCTAATTCTGCATGTATTATTTTGTTTAATTAAAAAGTTAAAATTGGCACCAGTTTTTGGAATACTAGGTGATTAGTAAGTTTTAAAAAGTTTTCGACAGTGATGCTAAGGATGATCCAACTGGGATTCCTGTTTTAATTTGGTATAGGACTGATCACCCGGTATTTTATTAAGCGGGGTGTCACAGATGGTATCAGAGCATCTGGTTCTAGTGTCCTTAGGATCTGTGCGGCTTTTCACGTTTCAGCTAAGCAGTCTTTGATATAGAGCCCTATCATAGGATTGTTGTATTCTCATACGTATGCGCATATACGTTCTTCTGCGAAATTTATATTTGAGAGTGAACTCATAGAATTCGATTCTCATTCCAGATGACGCCCAGGAGGGAGAGAGAGCAATTAGGGCAGCAGGGGGAAATGAGACGGGGGAGGCTCGTTAGGAGCGAGAGCTACCAGAGCAACGGCCATAAATGATTTTTACAGCACAGGTCACTGGAATAGTGGCCCAGGCAGTTGGAGCAACGGTGGTCACAACGGCAGGGTACTTTCCACGGGATCAGCCACAAGTGTTAGTGGCACCGGGTGTTCAGACTCACGCAGAGTCGTCAGGGTGGAAGCAAGAAAGAGAGGTTATTTTAGCGGGAACCCACCAGAGTTGTGAGGGGGTTCAGGTGTAGTACTAGCGTGTCAAGGAAGGGAGGTATCCAGCGTCACCTACGCATGGGAGATTGCGATGGGGTACGAAAGTAAATGCTAACCACTTTTAGTTAGTGGGAGCGGTGCTACAGTGGTGGGAGTCGATCACCACAAGTTGAGGAAAGGGACACACTAGCTACTGCAGAGTTTTGGGTGCGGTTCGACCGCAAGTATTTTTCCTTCAACGGTCGAGATCGAAATGAAGAGAAAATTTTGTGAGGAGACTCAAAGGGAGATCGTTAAGTGGCCGATTGCGAGGAAGAATTCACTCGTTGGCAAAATTTTGTACCGGATGAGGTAGGCAAGGATAAGAGAAAGAAAGCAAAGTTTATGGATGGGTTAGTCTGGAGAATCAGACAACATGTAATTGATAATTCTGCATTAATAAGTTATACTGATGTCATTAACGCAACACTCCGGCACTGTTGGGAATATCTCTTCCACACGAAAGGAAGCGGGAAGGAAGTGGGGATTAGCCAGTCGGATGAGGCAGAAGGGAACAATACCAGTGGGGTATCCCAGCAGAAGACTGGGGGAGATCAGGGGCAGGATTTCCGGCAAGGAAATCATGCCAAACGATCTAGAACTGGAGGCTATTGGTGGGGTGGCCAGGAATTCCAACAAGGTTGGCATGGAAGGGATCAGTGGCAGGGTGAACATATTAGAAAGTGTTTCGTTTGTGGGAAAAGCGAGACTCATGAAGAGATATTACCTTAAGCGAGGCAGGGGTCAACTACATGATGAGGTCCTGGATGTACAGCCACTAAAGCAAATCACGGGTGCATTCGGGCAGGGAGAAGCTTCTCCGGAAATCGAGAACCAGCCGATGCAGCTGGAGTATAGAAGCAATTATTTTACCCTAGGGGCGTGGGGTATATTGTTGAGTGACAAAGAGGATGTCACAGTATAAGACTTATTTTTCACTAGAGTTCGCAGGTGAGTCGAACTTAGTGGGTGCGTTGGCGGGAGAAGCCATAGCATGTGGGTAAACCTTCCGTAGGGTAGCGGAGTTCCTTAGTGTTCTTCATGGGAGAGTGGAGGCGTACACTGAGTGATTTGTTGAATTATGCGAGGAATTACTACTTTCGAGAATTATGGGAGTAGGGTTGATAATACTTTTGTAATACCCCGTACTTTTATGCTATATTTAATTTGGGGATTTATCAAATTTAATGTGATGATTTATTTAATAAAAATCCGGAAATTAATTATGTTATAATTATTAACGTGACTAGAGTTAGTAATTATAAGAAACTTTTTGAATATTACTAATGAGCATACTAATATATTATATTGGTTATATTGAATGTCATAAGTGAATTATATGACTATTTCGGAAATTTAAGTCGGGACGTGCCCGTGTCACGTCGGGACTAATTATGTTAATTAAAAAGTGAATATTTTATAAGTTGTCCGTATGGTCGTTTTGAGTGCGCCAACGTGTCCGAAAGGGTAGAGATAGTCAGAAAAGTGTACCCGGGGGTTTAGTTCGGGCCTCGGGGTGTTTTTAGGCCTAATTAGTGACCCGGGAGGGCATTTTGGTCATTTTACAAAATAGGGTAATTAAACCCACGAATTTCAGCCATCCTTAGCAGCCATTTAAGTCAGCCTTTTAGGGTTAGAACATTCAGAACCCTAAGACGTCCATTGGAGAAGAGAGGAGAGACCTTACAAGGTGATTCAAGGCCAAAAACACCACCTTTTGCACCACCGTCACCACCAATGCGTAGATCGCGAGGAGGAGAACACAGCCACACCAATATCAGCAGGAAACCAAACCTCTGAAATCCCAGGCAAGTGTTTAACTTGCGTATTTTCGTTAGTGCAATAATCATATTAGTGTAGGAATGATTAGGAGTATAAATAATGGAAGAAAACCCCAATTTTGATAGGGATTTGCATGTAGAAATCATTATAACCTTGTTCTGGAAATTAATATGTGAAGTAGATGATTAACCCACGAATTTGTAATGACTTGTTAGAAGGAAATTCTGGAGAAAACTGATTAGAACAAAAAGTTAAGAAAACTTAGTGTTCTTGATGATTAGATGAGATTTTAGGTTGTTTAATCATGTTTAATGGTGGTTTTATGCATGCTTAACGTTTGAAACATCTGGAAATATATTACCATGATTGTAGTATAAGTTTTGGACGATTAGTGTTGGAAATTATGGATTTGAATGAAGAATATTAGTCAAACCCGTAATTGCACTTCTGCAGAAATCGAAATACTTGTTTGATCGATCGATCGAACCTAAAGCGTCGATCGATCGAAGGTTCGATCGATCGAGCCCCAGACGTCGATCGATCGACCCCTCCTGGCAAACTCTTTTTCCCCTTGTTTAATTAGTTGAATTAATTTACCGTGGAATATTTCTTGGGCATTATAAATAAAATGTTTTGGGATATATAAGAGACCAGTAGGACATATGATTAAGTGTTGAGAACTTTATTATGAAATGATAATTGGGTTTAAGGGATAATTAATTAAGGAAAGACGAACTACGTATTTCAAGTGAGAGGTTACAACGAATACCTACGATAGTGAATAGACGTCTACCTACTGAATTTGTTACTTGGATGGATAAAATCCACGAGCGTCACGTAGTTAGTGAGAAAACCCTTCGAGTTAAGGTTAGAGACGAAACCTTATGCGATATCTTAAAAATGTAAAAGTAAGAATAAATGTTGTAATTATGGGTAATGAGAGTGACCTATATTAACATGATGAAATTGGTATATTTATATGATTGTGTGTACATATATTATATACATGTGAAAAACGTACACTCGCTACTTGCTATCCCTGAGGTTATCGCGCTGGGACGATCTTATCCTGTGTTACTTTATGGGGGATATTGATTCGTACCCTAGAAGATAGAGATCCTAGGTACGGGCTATCAGATTGATAGCTGGACGGTCCTAAGAGACGTGTGGGTATGTACTGACCTCTTGGACTTGGAATCTATGCTTCGCCTCAACGTTGTTTTGTATATGTTAATACAGTTCGAGAGTGATTCCAAACTTGTATTTCCCTTTGTGTGAGCGATACAGGGATTGGATAGCAGAGTATGCCCGCACCATAGTTTAGTTGGGTTGTCATTATATATATATATTATACGAGTAGTTAATATATATATGAGGTTATAAACTTTAAACTGCTTACTGTGATTTGTTAAGTAGAACATGATTGTTGACTCAAATTATTAAATACTTGTTTTGTGAAAGTATGAGAAGGCACTAGGAAACTTTATAATTTAATGAAGCTAAAACGAGAGGAGTGCTGCAGATTGAAAGTGACCTTTTTAAAACATTGTCATCGTGCGGATTTGAAAACTTATGAGTAAGATAAGATAAACTAAATTATTTGGGAAGGTTAGAACGATAGGAGTGCACATTAGAAGAGAGGTGAGTATTTCTCAAGAGAGAGACGAACTAATATGATGTTGCATTGGCCTATATCAATTTAAATACTTGCTTAACGTATTTTAAAATCAAACACACTTTCGGGCCCTGACCCGTTTCTTTTTCTCTCTCTCTCTTGTGTATATATATGTATATTTTCAGGTGCCCAGCCACAGGGGCGTCTTGCTTAGGATCCCTTGAGAAGAACGAGCTGCAGCTTAGGTGGGAGTTGCAGGTCACTTGAGTAGACGGCTTCTGTTATTGACTCCACTCCTATTACTCTCATTTATTGGGCACGTGTCGCCATTTTTATCATTTCATTTATTGTTGGGATTTTTATAATTCAGTTACTCCAGTATTGTTTTATGGGATTTATTCGGGATGGTTTATGATTTTTTTAGTTTTATTATGTTGACATTCGATTGGTGAATGTATGGTTTTATTTTGGTTTATCGTGGTGTGATTCTATATTGTAAATGTTGGTTTGGTTAATTAAATCTTTTCTTTAATTAAAATTTGGATGTTCGTATGAAAAATGTTTTGACACTTAGCTTAATTATTTAGGGTGTTAAATTGGAAAAATTATTTTATCGACAGTGATGCTGAGAATGAACCAACTGTTTACCTTGATTTAATTTAATAAAGGAGTGATCGCCCGGTATTTAATTAGGCGGGGTGTCACAGGTGGTATCAGAGCATCAGGTTCTAGTGTCCATAGGATCTGTGCGGCTTATCTCGCTTTCAGCTTAACGTTTTTGCTATAGAGCCCTATTTTTAGGATTGTTGTATTCCTGCTTTTACGTTTAAGTCTTCAGTTAATTGAGATTCGATGATAACTGTGGACTAATAAACTCTTTCACGTTTCAGATGCCTCCAAGACGTGCTCCGAAAGATAGGCGTGCCCAAGCCGAGCAGCCAGCAGCTCCGGCACCAGGCACAATGAATGCGAATGAGGTAGCCGCCATCGTTGCTCAGGCGGTAAATGCCGCGATAGCGGTGATTCAGCAGGCTCCACCACAGGTCCAAGCAGTGGCGCCAGCAGCGGCACAGCTTCCATCTGCATGGGAGAGGGTTCGGGATGCTTTTCAGAAAGCACATCCCCCTGAGTTCTCTAGTAGCTCCGACATTGTCACGGTTAGCCAATGGAAGAAAGACATCCAGCGGCATCTTCGCATGTATGAGTGCACCGAAGTACAAAAGCAGTTATTGGCTTCTTTCAAGCTGGTGGGAGCCGCATTACAGTGGTGGGAGTCCACTACTACTTTGGAAGAGAGGGACACGATCCCTATTCAGATGTTCTGGGAGCGGTTTGACCGCAAGTATTTTCCACCTGCAGTGCAGACGGAGATGAGGCGAAAACTACTAAATCTGAAGCAGGAGAACCTTACTGTAGCCGAGTATGAGGAGGAGTTCACGAGACTTCTCACTATTGTGCCGGATGAGGCACCCACTGAGGGCAAGAAAATTTTGCTGTTCGTCGATGGGTTAGCTTGGAGGATCCGTCAGCACCTTATTGGAAATCTATCCCTGAGTACGTTCACTGATGTACTCAATGCAGCGTTACTACATTGCCAGGATCACCGCTTCCATCTTCAGGGGAGCAAGAGAGCAGGAGAGTCTAGCCAGCAGGGCAGGAACGGGGGTAACGGTGCCGGTGGGGCACCATCTCATGGACAGACTCGTCAGCACGAGCAAAGTTCCCATCAGGGGGACCCTGCTAAGCGATTCCGTTCAGGTGATTCTAGGCAGGGATTCGGGGGATACAGGCAGGGCCATCAGGGTCAGCCTAGCCAGTAGGGCCAGCCTAATCAGCAGGGTCAGCACCAACAGTAGGGTCAGCAACAGGGCCAGCAGGGCCAACAGCGTGCACATCAGGGCCAACAGGGCCAATGGCGTGGAGGTAACGGCCAGCAGGGCCGTGGTCAGCAGGGACAGAGGGGAGGTAATTTCAGAGGCCGGTGCTTTGTGTGCGGCAAGCACGGCCATAAGCGTCAGGATTGCCCAGAGGGCGATAGGGCCCCATAGCAGCAGGGAATCCGTAATGAGCCGCAGAGGCCACTCTTTCCACCTACCCTTCCAGCTCCAGCCCAGGTGCCAGCCCTACCAGCCATTCCAGCAGCTCCAGTACAGCAGGGGCAATTACAGTATGGACGTGTCTATAACGTCCACCAGGCAGCAGCTCCACAGGCACCACCCGCGATTAAGGGTATGTTTCCTATCCATGGTACTATGGGTAAAGTTTTGTTTGATACGGGGGCAACGCATTGTTTTATAGCTATGCATTTTGCAAAGTCCTTAGGATTATTAGCCACAGCAGAGAGCACCGTGACGTGTGTCGACTCACCACTGGGGAGTGGGTCACTTATATTCTTTATATGTCGGGGAGTAGGGGTAGAGATTGGTAGCTTGATATTGCCTGCAGACATGCTAGTCTTATACATGCACGAGCATGACGTGATTATTGGTATGGATTGGCTCGCATCTTATAGAGCCATGATTGATTGCTTCGGTGGGAGCATTGTTTTTGCCATTCCGGGGCAAGAGATGTTTGTAGTGGCGATGCCTCGCCCAGAGGGAGGTTTGACCGCTCATTTATATTACATTGAGGAGGATACCTCTAAGGAGGTTATGATTCCTTTGGAATCGATCCTAGTTGTTAGGGAGTATTCCGATGTGTTTCAGGAGATACCAGGCCTACCGCCCAGTCATGAGATAGACTTCGTTATAGATTTATTGCCGGATACGAGACCTATAGCACACGCACCGTACCGTATGGCTCCGGCAGAGATGCGAGAGCTACGAGATCAGATTGAGCAGCTATTAGGTCAGGGCTTCATTCGTAGAAGTACCTCACCTTGGGGCGCTCCAGTCTTATTTGTAAAGAAGAGAGATGGTTCACTGAGATTGTGCGTGGACTACCGGGAGTTGAATAAGGTCACGATACGGAATAAATATCCGTTGCCTCGAATCGATGATCTGTTCGACCAGCTGAGGGGAGAAACTTTCTTTTCGAAGATAGATCTGAGGTCGGGGTACCATCAGCTACGTATTAGGGAATAGGATGTTTCGAAGACTGCTTTCTTGACGAGATATGGGTCTTATGAGTTCCGGGTGATGCCGTTCGGACTCACAAATGCTCCAGCCGTTTTCATGGACTTGATGAACCGAGTATTCAGAGAATTCTTGGATCAGTTTGTCATCGTTTTCATAGACGACATTTTAATATATTCACACTCCGAGGAGGAGCATGCCGAACACTTGAGGCAGGTTCTTCAGACTCTACGAGAGCATCAGTTGTATGCTAAGTACGAGAAGTGCGGATTCTGGTTACGAGAGGTACAGTTCTTGGGGCATGTTGTTTCTGAGCAGGGGATTGCAGTTGACCCGAGCAAAGTGTCAGCGGTGAGGGAATGGGGACAGCCCACGACACCGATGGAAGTGCGTAGGTTCTTGGGGTTAGCTGGTTACTACAGGAGGTTCATTCGGGGATTCTCCAAAATAACGGGTCCGCTGACGAATTTGACTAGCAAAGGGGTACCGTATGTTTGGGATGATGCTTGTCAATTAGCTTTCGACGAGCTAAAAGACAAGCTTACTTCGGCACCAGTCCTTGCTTTACCGAAGCCGGGTGTAGAGTACCTGGTTTACAGAGATGCATCCTTACGAGGACTTGGGGGAGTACTTCAGCAGGAGGAGAAGGCTATAGCTTTTGCTTCCCGCAAGCTTAAGCCGCATGAGAAGAATTACCCCACCCACGCCTGGAGTTAGCTGCGGTTGTCTTTGCATTAAGAATTTGGAGGCACTATCTATTGGGCGAGAAATTCCGTTTGTTCACAGACCATAAGTCACTGCAGTACCTGTTCACTCAGCGAGAGCTGAATATGCGTCAGCGCAGATGGTTAGAGTTTGTGAAAGATTACCAGTTCGATATACAGTATCGTCCAGGAAAAGCCAATGTAGTTGCTGATGCATTGAGCCGTAGACCGGTAGACGATGTAGCGGACATCTGGAAAGCAAAGTGGAAAGAGTTGGGTCACCAGGACGCAGTAGCATGTTCTTTCATATCCGTGATGATAGTCACACCCGAGACTGTTACGAGGGTGATACAGGCACAGACCACAGACCCGTTTTGTCAGGAGCAGATCGTACGACTTCTAGCCGAGGGTGCTGAGTCCTATTCTGTTAGTTCGGATGGAGGGTTGCGGTTTAATGGGAGACTAGTGGTTCCAGAAGGAGCGGAGCTACGTCATGAAGTGATGACTCATTCTCATGGGTCCGGATTCACAGTACATCCGGGAGGTGATAAGATGTACCAGGACATGAGACGACAGTACTGGTGGAGTGGGATGAAGAAGGACATCGCTGAATTTGTGTCCAAGTGTTCTACTTGCCAGCTAGTGAAGGTGGACCACCAGAAACCGTCAAGATTACTTCAGCCATTGGAAGTACCCGCGTGGAAGTGGGAAAGTATTTCCATGGATTTCATTACTGGGTTGCCTACATCACAGAGGGGCCACGATTCTATCTGGGTGATTGTAGACCGATTGACCAAGGTGGCTCATTTTCTGCCAGTGCGGACAGATTATACCATGGGTCAGTATGCTCAGTTGTTCATCACTGAGATTGTCAGATTACACGGGGTGCCCCTGAATATTGTGTCAGATAGAGACAAGATTTTCGTGTCACGTTTCTGGGAAAGCTTTTAGGAGGCTATGGGTACAGAGTTGAGACTGAGTTCAGCTTACCACCCACAGACAGATGGACAGATAGAGCGTACTAATCAGATGTTGGAAGATATGCTACGCATGTGTGTTCTCGATTTTGGAGGAGGTTGGGAGCCACACCTTCCACTGGTAGAGTTTGCTTATAATAACTCCTATCAGTTCACGATTGGTATGGCTCCATTTGAGGCTTTGTACGGAAGGCCTTGTTGGCTCGAGGTGGGGGACAACAAGTTATTAGGGCCAGAAGTGATCCAGGAGACCTCTGCGAGGATTGAGATAATCAGGAGTCGTATTCGGGTAGCCCAAGACAGGCAGAAGAGCTACGCCGATGCGAAACGGTTCTTCCGGGAGTTTAATGTGGGAGATCAAGTGTTGTTACGTGTATCTCCTATGAAAGGAGTGATGAGGTTCGGGAAGAAGCGGAAGTTGGCTCCGAGGTACGTGGGACCATTTCCCATCATCGAGAGAATTGGGCCAGTAGCATACAGGTTGGGATTGCCAGAACATTTACATCGCATCCACGATGTATTCCACATCTCGTCGCTGAGACGATATCTTCGGGATGATATGGCCCATACTCACATCGCGATAGACGAGATCGATTTACAGTCGGATAGCTCTTACGAAGAGAGACCGGTGGCTATCCTAGACTATAGTGAGAGGAGATTGAGGTCGAAGGTAGTTCCACTTTTGTGAGTCCAGTGGGAACATCATAATGTGGAGGAATCCACTTGGGAGCGTGAGGCAGATATGCGCGAGAGATATCCAGAGTTGTTTTTACCAGGTATGCCTTATTTTCCGAATTTCGGGACGAAATTCCGTTATTAGGGGGGAAGTATGTAATACCCCGTACTTTTATGCTATATTTAATTTGGGGATTTATTAAATTTAATGTGATGATTTATTTAATAAAAATCCAGAAATTAATTATGTTATAATTATTAACGTGACTAGAGTTAGTAATTATAAGAAACTTGTTGAATATTACTAATGAGCATACTAATATATTATATTGGTTATATTGAATGTCATAAGTGAATTATATGACTATTTCGGAAATTTAAGTCGGGACGTGCCCGTGTCACGTCGGGACTAATTATGTTAATTAAAAAGTGAATATTTTATAAGTTGTCCGTATGATCATTTTGAGTGCGCCAACGCGTCCGGAAGGGTCGAGATAGTCAGAAAAGTGTACCCGGGGGTTTAGTTCGGGCCTCGGGGTGTTTTTAGGCCTAATTAGTGACCCGGGAGGGCATTTTGGTCATTTTACAAAATAGGGTAATTAAACCCACGAATTTCAGCCATCCTTAGCAGCCATTTAAGTCAGCCTTTTAGGGTTAGAACATTCAGAACCCTAAGACGGCCATTGGAGAAGAGAGGAGAGACCTTACAAGGTGATTCAAGGCCAAAAACACCACCTTTTGCACCACCGTCACCACCAACGCGTAGATCGCGAGGAGGAGAACACAACCACACCAATATCAGCAGGAAACCAGACCTCTGAAATCCCAGGCAAGTGTTTAACTTGCGTATTTTCATTAGTGCAATAATCATATTAGTGTAGGAATGATTAGGAGTATAAATAATGGAAGAAAACCACAATTTTGATAGGGATTTGCATGTAGAAATCATTATAACCTTGTTCTGGAAATTAATATGTGAAGTAGATGATTAACCCACAAATTTGTAATGACTTGTTAGAAGGAAATTCTGGAGAAAACTGATTAGAACAAAAAGTTAAGAAAACTTAGGGTTCTTGATGATTAGATGAGATTTTAGGATGTTTAATCATGTTTAATGATGGTTTTATGCATGCTTAATGTTAGAAACATCTGGAAATATATTACCATGATTGTAGTATAAGTTTTGGACGATTAGTGTTGGAAATTATGGATTTGAATGAAGAATATTAGTCAAACCCGTAACTGCACTTCTGCAGAAATCGAAATACCTGTTTGATCGATCGATCGAACCTAAAGCGTCGATCGATCGAGCCCCAGACGTCGATCGATCGACCCCTCCTGGCAAACTCTTTTTCCCCTTGTTTAATTAGTTGAATGAATTTACCGTGGAATATTTCTTGGGCATTATAAATAAAATGTTTTGGGATATAGAAGAGACCAGTAGGACATATGATTAAGTGTTGAGAACTTATTATGAAATGATAATTGGGTTTAAGGGATAATTAATTAAGGAACGACGAACAACGTATTTCAAGTGAGAGGTTACAACGAATACCTACGATAGTGAATAGACGTCTACCTACTGAATTTGTTACTTGGATGGATAAAATCCACGAGCGTCACGTAGTTAGTGAGAAAACCCTTCGAGTTAAGGTTAGAGACGAAACCTTATGCGATATCTTAAAAATGTAAAAGTAAGAATAAATGTTGTAATTATGGGTAATGAGAGTGACCTATATTAACATGATGAAATTGGTATATTTATATGATTGTGTGTACATATATTATATACATGTGAAAAACGTACCCTCGCTACTTGCTATCCCTGAGGTTACCGCGCTGGGACGATCTTATCCTGTGTTGCTTTATGGGGGATATTGATTCGTACCCTAGAAGATAGAGATCCTAGGTACGGGCTATCAGATTGATAGCTGGACGGTCCTAAGAGACGTGTGGGTATGTACTGACCTCTTGGACTTGGAATCTATGTGTTACACCCCGCCTAATTAAATACCGGGCGATCACTCCTTTATTAAATTAAATCAAGGTAAACAGTTGGTCCATTCTCAGCATCACTGTCGATAAAAATAATTTTTCCAATTTAACACCATAAATAATTAAGCTAAGTGTCAAAAACATTTTTCATACGAACTTCCAAATTTTAATTAAAGAAAAGATTTTTTTTTTTTTTTTTTTTTTTTAAACAACATTTCTACAATAGAGAATCACACCACGAAATTTAAATAAAACAACACATTCACCAAACGAATGTCAATAATATAAAACTAAAATCATAAACCATCCTGAAACAAATCCCATAAACAATACTGGAATAACTGAAATATAAAAATCCCCAACAATAAATGAAATGATAAAAAGGGCGTCACGTGCCCCATAAATGAGAGTAATAGGAGTGGAGTCAATGACAGAAGCCGTCTACTCAAGGGACCTGCAACTCCCACCTAAGCTGCAGCTCGTCCTTCTCAAAGAATCCTAAGCAAGACGCCCCTGTGGCTGGGCACCTGAAAAAAATATACATATATATACAAGAGAGAGAGAGAGAAAAGGAAACGGGTCAGGGCCCGAAAGTGTGTTTGATTTTAGAATACGTTAAGCAAGTATTTAAATTGATACAGGCCAATGCAACATCATATTAGTTCGTCTCTCTCTTGAGAAATACTCACCTCTCTTCTAATGTGCACTCCTATCGTACTAGCCTTCCCAATGGTTCGTTTATCTTATCTTACTCAAATGTTTTCAAAAACTGAACGATAACAATGTTATAAAAAGGTTACTTTCAATTTGTAGTATTCCTCTCGTTTTAGCTTCATTAAATTATAAGATTTCCCCGTACCTTTTCATATTTTCACAAAAACAAGTATTTAATAATTTGAGTCAACAACCATGTTCTACTTATCAAATCACAGTAGGCAGTTCAAAGTTTATAACCTCATATATATAAACTACTCGCATAAAATATATATATAATGGCACCCCAACTAAACTATGGTGCGGGCATACTCTGCTATCCAATCCCCGTATCGCTCACATAAAAGGGAAATACAAGTTCGGAATCACTCTCGAACTGTATTAACATATACAAAACAACGTTGAGGCGAAGCATAGATTCCAAGTCCAAGAGGTCAGTACATACCCACACGTCTCTTAGGACCGTCCGACTATCAATTTAATAGCCCGTACCTAGGATCTCTATCTTCTAGGGTACGATTCAATATCCCCATAAAGCAACACAGGATACGATCGTCCCAGCGCGGTAACCTCAGGGATAGCAAGTAGCGCGGGTACGTTTTTCACATGTATATAATATATGTACACACATTCATATAAATATACCGATTTCATCATATTAATATAGGTCACTCTCATTACCCATAATTACAACCTTTGTCCTAAATTTCACCTTATTAGTATAACGTAAAAGGTTTCGCCTCTAACCTTAATTCGAAGGGTTTTCTCACTCATTACCTAATACTCATGGGTTATAACTTTACAATTCTAAAATTCAGTAAATAACTTCATTTGATTCCAACGTAACTCTCTTACGCACCTCACCCTTAAGTTTCATAAATCTAACAACCTAAAGTAAATATCCCATAATTACCCTCTTCGTTGAAGATTAAAGGTTCTAACATATGTCCATATACTCTACTGGTCCTCATTATCTCCCAAATCATTTTATTTAGAATGCCCAAGGTTTATTCCACGATAAATTAATTCAACTAATTAAACAAGGGGAATAATAGGCTGCCAGGGAGGGTCGATCGATCGACGTCTGGGGGTCGACCGATCGAACCTTCGATCGATCGACTATCTAGGGTCGATCGATCGATCGAGCAGGTCTGTGAAAATTCTGCAGAAACTGCAGTGACGGGGTTGATTAGGTTTCTTCATCAAAACTCATATTTTCCAACTCTAATTGACCCAAAAAGTCTACTGCTTACATCCTAACATAATTCCAGGTTTCTTTAACGATCAGCATGCGTATATACATCAATAAACATGATTAAACAACTTAATATTTCATCTAATCATCAAGAAGCCTACAGTTTTCTTAACCTTTGTTCTAATCAGTTTTCTCCAGAAATTCCTTCTAATAAATCATCAAAATTTCGTGGGTTAAACATCTACTTCACATATTAATTTCCAGAATAAGGTTCATATGATTTCTACATGCAAATCTTTATCAAAATTGGGTTTTCCTCCGTGGATTATACTCTTAATCGTTCCTACACTAACATGATTATTGCATCAACGAAAATACGCAAGTTAAACACTTGCCTGGGATTTCAGAGGTCTGGTTTCCTGCTGATATTGGTATGGCTGCGTTCTCCTCCTCGCGATCTACGCGTTGGTGGTGACGGTGGTGCAAAAGGTGGTGTTTTTGGCCTTGAATCACCTAGCAAGGTCTCTCCTCTCTTCTCCACTAGCCGTCTTAGGGTTCTGAATGATCTAACCCTAAGAGGCTGACTTAAATGGCGGCTAAGGATGGCTGAAATTCGTGGGTTTAATTACCCTAATTTGTAAAATTACCAAAACGCCCTCCCGGGTCACTAATAAAGCCTAAAAACATCCCGAGACCCAAACTAAACCCCCGGGTACACTTTTCTGACTATCTCGACCCTTCCGGACGCGTTGGCGCACTCAAAACGACCATACGGACAACTCATAAAATATTTACTTTTATATCTCAATAATTAGTCCCGACGCGACACGGGCGCGTCCCGAGTAAAATTACCAAAATTGTCGTTTTCATTCACTCGTTGTCATTTTTATTCACTCGTGACATTTACCATATATTACTATGCTCTTAAGTAATATTCAACAATTTCATATTATTACTAACTCGCGTCACGTTAATAATTATAACATAATTAATTTCCGGATTTTTTATTAAATAAATCCCCAATTTAATTATAGCATAAAAATATGGGGTATTACATACTTCCCCCCTAATAACGAAATTTCGTCCCGAAATTCAGAAAATAAGGCATACCTGGTAAAAACAACTCTGGATATCTCTCACGCATATCTGCCTCACGCTCCCAAGTGGATTCCTCCACATTATGATGTTCCCACTGGACCCGCACGAGTGGAACTATCTTCGACCTCAATCTCCTCTCACTGTAGTCTAGAATAGCCACCGGTCTCTCCTCGTAAGAGCTATCCGACTGCAAGTCGATCTCCTCTATCGCAATGCGAGTATGGGCCATATCATCCCGAAGGTATCGTCTCAACGACGAGATGTGGAATACATCGTGGATGCGATGTAAATGTTCTGGCAAACCCAACCTGTATGCTACTGGCCCAATTCTCTTGATGATGGGAAATGGTCCTACGTACCTCGGAGCCAACTTCCCCTTCTTCCCGAACCTCATCACTCCTTTCATAGGAGATACCCGCAACAACACTTGATCTCCCACATTAAACTCCCGGAAGAATCGTTTTGCATCGGCGTAGCTCTTCTGTCTTTCTTGGGCTACCCGAATACGACTCCTGATTATCTCAATCCTCGCGGAGGTCTCCTGGATCACTTCTGGTCCTAATAACTTGTTGTCCCCCATCTCGAGCCAACAGGTTGGAGAGCGACAAGGCCTTCCGTACAAAGCTTCAAATGGAGCCATGCCAATCGTAAACTGATAGGAGTTATTATAAGCAAACTCGACCAGTGGAAGATGTGGCTCCCAACCTCCCCCGAAGTCGAGGATACACATGCGTAGCATATCTTCCAACATCTGATTAGTACGCTCTGTCTGTCCATCTGTCTGTGGGTGGTAAGCTGAACTCAGTCTCAACTCTGTACCCGTAGCCTCCTGAAAGCTTTCCCAAAAACGCGACACAAAAATCTTGTCTCTGTCTGACACAATATTCAGGGGCACCCCATGTAATCTGACAATCTCAGCGATGAATAGTTGGGCATACTGACCTGTGGTATAATCTATCCTTATTGGCAGAAAATGAGCCACCTTGGTCAGACGGTCTACAATCACCCAGATAGAATCGTGGCCTCGCTGTGATGTAGGCAACCCTGTAATGAAGTCCATGGAAATACTTTCCCACTTCCACGCAGGTACTTCCAACGGCTGAAGTAATCCTGACGGTTTCTGGTGGTCCACCTTCACCAGCTGGCAAATAGAACATTTGGACACAAATTCAGCGATGTCCTTCTTCATCCCACTCCACCAGTACTGACGTCTCATATCCTGGTACATCTTATCGCCTCCCGGATGTACAGCAAATCGGGACCCATGAGAATGAGTCATCACCTCATGACGTAGCTCTGCTCCTTCTGGAACCACTAATCTCCCATTAAACCGCAACCCTCCATCCGAACTAACAGAATAGGACTCAGCACCCTCGGCTAGAAGTCGTACAATCTGCTCCTGACAAAACGGGTCTGTGGTCTGTGCCTGTATCACCCTTGTAACAATCTCGGGTGTGACTGTCATCACGGATATGAACGAACGTGCTACTGCGTCCTGGTGAACCAACTCCTTCCACTTTGCTTTCCAGATGTCCGCTACATCGTCAACCGGTCTACGGCTCAACGCATCAGCAACTACGTTGGCTTTCCCCGGATGATACTATATATCGAACTGGTAATCTTTCACAAACTCTAACCATCTGCGCTGACGCATATTCAGCTCTCGCTGAGTGAACAGGTACTGCAGTGACTTATGGTCTGTAAACAAACGGAATTTCTCGCCCAATAAATAGTGCCTCTAAATTCTCAATGCAAAGATGACCGCAGCTAACTCCAGGTCGTGGGTGGGGTAATTCTTCTCATGCGGCTTAAGCTTACGGGAAGCAAAAGCTATAGCCTTCTCTTCCTGCTGAAGCACTCCCCCAAGTCCTCGTAAGGACGCATCTGTGTAAACCAGGTACTCTACACCCGGCTTCGGTAAAGCAAGGACTGGTGCCGAAGTAAGCTTGTCCTTCAGCTCGTCGAAAGCCAACTGACAAGCGTCATCCCAAACATATGGTACCCCCTTGCGAGTCAGATTCGTCAATGGACCCGCTATTTCGGAGAATCCCCGAATGAACCTCCTGTAGTATCCGGCTAACCCCAAGAAATTACGTACTTCCGTCGGTGTCGTGGGCTGCCCCCACTCCCTCACCGCTGACACTTTGCTCGGGTCAACTGCTATCCCCTGCTCAGAAACAACATGGCCCAAGAATTGTACCTCTCTCAACCAGAATCCACACTTCTCGTACTTAGCATACAACTGATGCTCTCGTAGAGTCTGAAGAACCTGCCTCAAGTGCTCGGCATGATCCTCCTCGGAGTGTGAATATATCAAGATATCATCTATGAAGACGATGACGAACTGATCCAAGAACTCTCTGAATACTCGGTTCATCAAGTCCATGAAAACGGCTGGGGCATTTGTGAGTCCGAACGGCATCACCCTGAACTCATAGGACCCATATCTCGATAAGAAGGCAGTCTTCGAAACATCCTGCTCTCTAATTCGCAACTGATGGTACCCCGACCTCAGATCTATCTTCGAAAAGAAAGTTGCTCCCCTTAACTGGTCGAACAGATCATCGATTCGAGGCAACGGATACTTGTTCCGTATCGTGACCTTGTTCAACTCCCGGTAGTCCACACACAATCTCAGTGAGCCATCTCTCTTCTTCACAAATAAGACTGGAGCACCCCACGGTGAGGTACTCCTACGAATGAAACCCTGACCTAATAGCTGCTCAATCTGATCTCGTAGCTCTCGCATCTCTGCTGGAGCCATACGGTACGGTGCTCGTGCTATAGGTCTCGTATCCGGCAATAAGTCTATAACGAAGTCTATCTCACGACTGGGCGGTAGGCCTGGTATCTCCTGAAACACATCGGAATACTCCCTAATAACTGGGATCGAATCCAAAGGAATCACAACCTCCTTAGAGGTATCCTCCTCAATGTAATATAAATGAGCGGTCGAACCTCCCTCTGGGCGAGGCATCGCTACTACAAACATCTCTTGCCCCGGAATGGCAAAAACAATGCTCCCACCGAAGCAATCAATCATGGCTCTATAAGATGCGAGCCAATCCATACCAATAATCACGTCATGCTCGTGCATGTCTAAGACTAGCATGTCTGCAGGCAATACCAAGCTACCAATCTCTATCCCTACTCCTCGGCATATAAAGAATATAAGCGACCCACTCCCTAAAGGTGAGTCGACACACGTCACGGTGCTCTCTGCTGTGGCTAACAATCCTAAGGACTTCGCAAAATGCGTAGCTATAAAACAGTGCGTTGCCCCCGTATCAAACAAAACTTTACCCATAGTACCATGGATAGGAAACATACCCTCAATCGCGGGTGGTGCCTGTGGAGCTGCCGCCTGGTGGACGTTATAGACACGTCCGTACTGTAATTGCCCCTGCTGCACTGGAGCTGCTGGGATGGCTGGTAGGGCTGGCATCTGGGCTGGAGCTGGAAGGGCAGGTGGAAAGAGTGGTCTCTGCAGCTCATTACGGGCTCCCTGCTGCGGTGGGGCCCTATCGCCCTCTGGGCAATCCTGACGCTTATGGCCGTGCTTGCCACACACAAAACACCGGCCTCTGAAATTACCTCCCCTCTATCCCTGCTGACCACGGCCCTGCTGGCCGTTACCTCCACGCCATTGGCCCTGTTGGCCCTGATGTGCACGCTGTTGGCCTTGCTAGCCCTACTACTGACCCTGCGGTCGGTGTTGGCCCTGCTGGCCCTGCTGATTAAGCTGACCCTGATGGCCCTGCCTGAATCCCCCGAATCCCTGCCTAGAATCACCTGAACGGAATCGCTTAGCAGGGTCCCCCTGATGGGAACTCTGCTCGTGCTGACGAGTCTGTCCCTGAGTTGGTGCCCCACTGGCACTATTACCCCCGGTCCTGCCCTGCTGGCTGGACTCTCCTGCTCTCTTGCTTCCCTGAAGATGGAAGCGGTGATCCTGGCAATGTAGTAACGCTGCATTGAGTACGTCCGTAAAAGTACTCAGGGATAGATTTCCAATAAGGTGCTGACGGATCCTCCAAGCTAACCCGTCGACGAACAGCAAAATCTTCTTGCTCTCAGTGGGTGCCTCATCCGGCACAATAGTGAGAAGTCTCGTGAACTCCTCCTCATACTCGGCTACAGTAAGGTTCTCCTGCTTCAGATTTAGCAATTTCCGCCTCATCTCAGTCTGCACTGCGGGTGGAAAGTACTTGCGGTCAAACCGCTCCCAGAAAATCTGAATAGGGATCGTGTCCCTCTCCTCCAAAGTAGTAGTGGACTCCCACCACTGTAATGCGGCTCCCACCAGTTTAAAAGAGGCCAATAGCTGCTTCTGCACTTCGGTGCACTCATACATACGGAGGTGCCGCTTGATGTCCTTCTTCCATTGGCTGACAGTAATAATATCGGAGCTACCAGAAAACTCAGGGGGATGTGCTTTCTGAAAAGCATCCCGAACCCTCTCCCATGCAGATGGAAGCTGTGCTGGTACTGGCGCCACTGCCTGGACCTGTGGTGGAGCCTGCTGAATCACCGCTATCGCGGCATTTACCGCCTGAGCAACGATGGCGGCTACCTCATTCGCATTCATAGTGCCTGGTGCCGGAGCTGCTGGCTGGTCGGCTTGGGCACGCCTATCTTTCGGAGCACGTCTCGGAGGCATCTGAAACGTGAACAAGTTTATTAGTCTACAGTTATCAACAAATCTCGAATAGCTAAAGACTTAAACGTAAAAGCAAGAATACAACAGTCCAAAAAATAGGGCTCTATGGCAAGTAACGTTAAGCTGAAAGCGAAATAAGCCGTACAGATCCTATGGACACTAGAACCTGATGTTCTGATACCACCTGTTACGCCCCGCCTAATTAAATACCGGGCGATCACTCCTGTATTAAATTAAATCAAGGTAAACAGTTGGTCCATTCTCAGCATCACTGTCGATAAAAATAATTTTTCCAATTTATCACCCTAAATAATTAAGCTAAGTGTCAAAAACATTTTTCATACGAACTTCCAAATTTTAATTAAAGAAAAGATTTTTTTTTTTTTTTTTTTTTTTTAAACAACATTTCTACAATAGAGAATCACACCACGAAATTTAAATAAAACAACACATTCACCAAACGAATGTCAATAATATAAAACTAAAATCATAAACCATCCTGAAACAAATCCCATAAACAATACTGGAATAACTGAAATATAAAAATCCCCAACAATAAATGAAATGATAAAAAGGGCGTCACGTGCCCCATAAATGAGAGTAATAGGAGTGGAGTCAATGACAGAAGCCGTCTACTCAAGGGACCTGCAACTCCCACCTAAGCTGCAGCTCGTCCTTCTCAAAGAATCCTAAGCAAGACGCCCCTGTGGCTGGGCACCTGAAAAAAATATACATATATATACAAGAGAGAGAGAGAAAAGGAAACGGGTCAGGGCCCGAAAGTGTGTTTGATTTTAGAATACGTTAAGCAAGTATTTAAATTGATACAGGCCAATGCAACATCATATTAGTTCGTCTCTCTCTTGAGAAATACTCACCTCTCTTCTAATGTGCACTCCTATCGTACTAGCCTTCCCAATGGTTCGTTTATCTTATCTTACTCAAATGTTTTCAAAAACTGAACGATAACAATGTTATAAAAAGGTTACTTTCAATTTGTAGTATTCCTCTCGTTTTAGCTTCATTAAATTATAAGATTTCCCCGTACCTTTTCATATTTTCACAAAAACAAGTATTTAATAATTTGAGTCAACAACCATGTTCTACTTATCAAATCACAGTAGGCAGTTCAAAGTTTATAACCTCATATATATATTAACTACTCGCATAAAATATATATATAATGGCACCCCAACTAAACTATGGTGCGGGAATACTCTGCTATCCAATCCCCGTATCGCTCACATAAAAGGGAAATACAAGTTCGGAATCACTCTCGAACTGTATTAACATATACCAAACAACGTTGAGGCGAAGCATAGATTCCAAGTCCAAGAGGTCAGTACATACCCACACGTCTCTTAGGACCGTCCGACTATCAATTTAATAGCCCGTACCTAGGATCTCTATCTTCTAGGGTACGATTCAATATCCCCATAAAGCAACACAGGATACGATCGTCCCAGCGCGGTAACCTCAGGGATAGCAAGTAGCGCGGGTACGTTTTTCACATGTATATAATATATGTACACACATTCATATAAATATACCGATTTCATCATATTAATATAAGTCACTCTCATTACCCATAATTACAACCTTTGTCCTAAATTTCACCTTATTAGTATAACGTAAAAGGTTTCGCCTCTAACCTTAATTCGAAGGGTTTTCTCACTCATTACCTAATACTCATGGGTTATAACTTTACAATTCTAAAATTCAGTAAATAACTTTATTTGATTCCAACGTAACTCTCTTACGCACCTCACCCTTAAGTTTCATAAATCTAACAACCTAAAGTAAATATCCCATAATTACCCTCTTCGTTGAAGATTAAAGGTTCTAACATATGTCCATATACTCTACTGGTCCTCATTATCTCCCAAATCATTTTATTTAGAATGCCCAAGGTTTATTCCATGATAAATTAATTCAACTAATTAAACAAGGGGAATAATAGGCTGCCAGGGAGGGTCGATCGATCGACGTCTGGGGGTCGACCGATCGAACCTTCGATCGATCGACTATCTAGGGTCGATCGATCGATCGAGCAGGTCTGTGAAAATTCTGCAGAAACTGCAGTGACGGGGTTGCTTAGGTTTCTTCATCAAAACTCATATTTTCCAACTCTAATTGACCCAAAAAGTCTACTGCTTACATCCTAACATAATTCCAGGTTTCTTTAACGATCAGCATGCGTATATACATCAATAAACATGATTAAACAACTTAATATTTCATCTAATCATCAAGAACCCTACAGTTTTCTTAACCTTTGTTCTAATCAGTTTTCTCCAGAAATTCCTTCTAATAAATCATCAAAATTTCGTGGGTTAAACATCTACTTCACATATTAATTTCCAGAATAAGGTTCATATGATTTCTACATGCAAATCTTTATCAAAATTGGGTTTTCCTCCATGGATTATACTCTTAATCGTTCCTACACTAACATGATTATTGCATCAACGAAAATACGCAAGTTAAACACTTGCCTGGGATTTCAGAGGTCTGGTTTCCTGCTGATATTGGTATGGCTGCGTTCTCCTCCTCGCGATCTACGCGTTGGTGGTGACGGTGGTGCAAAAGGTGGTCTTTTTGGCCTTGAATCACCTAACAAGGTCTCTCCTCTCTTCTCCACTAGCCGTCTTAGGGTTCTGAATGATCTAACCCTAAGAGGCTGACTTAAATGGCTGCTAAGGATGGCTGAAATTCGTGGGTTTAATTACCCTAATTTGTAAAATTACCAAAACGCCCTCCCGGGTCACTAATTAAGCCTAAAAACATCCCGAGACCCAAACTAAACCCCCGGGTACACTTTTCTGACTATCTCGACCCTTCCGGACGCGTTGGTGCACTCAAAACGACCATACGGACAACTCATAAAATATTTACTTTTATATCTCAATAATTAGTCCCGACGCGACACGGGCGCGTCCCGACTAAAATTACCAAAATTGTCGTTTTCATTCACTCGTTGTCATTTTTATTCACTCGTGACATTTACCATATATTACTATGCTCTTAAGTAATATTCAACAATTTCATATTATTACTAACTCGCGTCACGTTAATAATTATAACATAATTAATTTTCGGATTTTTTATTAAATAAATCCCCAATTTAATTATAGCATAAAAATATGGGGTATTACACTATGCTTCGCCTCAACGTTGTTTTGTATATGTTAATACAGTTCGAGAGTGATTCCGAACTTGTATTTCCCTTTGTGTGAGCGATACAGGGATTGGATAGCAGAGTATGCCCGCACCATAGTTTAGTTGGGTTGTCATTATATATATATATTATACGAGTAGTTAATATATATATGAGGTTATAAACTTTAAACTGCTTACTGTGATTTGTTAAGTAGAACATGATTGTTGACTCAAATTATTAAATACTTGTTTTGTGAAAGTATGAGAAGGCACTAGGAAACTTTATAATTTAATGAAGCTAAAACGAGAGGAGTGCTGCAGATTGAAAGTGACCTTTTTAAAACATTGTCATCGTGCAGATTTGAAAACTTATGAGTAAGATAAGATAAACTAAATTATTTGGGAAGGTTAGAACGATAGGAGTGCACATTAGAAGAGAGGTGAGTATTTCTCAAGAGAGAGACGAACTAATATGATGTTGCATTGGCCTGTATCAATTTAAATACTTGCTTAACGTATTTTAAAATCAAACACACTTTTGGGCCCTGACCCGTTTCTTTTTCTCTCTCTCTCTTGTGTATATATATGTATATTTTCAGGTGCCCAGCCACAGGAGCGTCTTGCTTAGGATCCCTTGAGAAGAACGAGCTGCAGCTTAGGTGGGAGTTGCAGGTCACTTGAGTAGACGGCTTCTGTTATTGACTCCACTCTTATTACTCTCATTTATTGGGCACGTGTCGCCCTTTTTATCATTTCATTTATTGTTGGGATTTTTATAATTCAGTTACTCCAGTATTGTTTTATGGGATTTATTCGGGATGGTTTATGATTTTTTTAGTTTTATTATGTTGACATTCAATTGGTGAATGTATGGTTTTATTTTGGTTTATCGTGGTGTGATTCTATATTGTAAATGTTGGTTTGGTTAATTAAATCTTTTATTTAATTAAAATTTGGATGTTCGTATGAAAAATGTTTTGACACTTAGCTTAATTATTTAGGGTGTTAAATTGGAAAAATTATTTTATCGACAGTGATGCTGAGAATGAACCAACTGTTTACCTTGATTTAATTTAATAAAGGAGTGATCGCCCGGTATTTAATTAGGCGGGGTGTCACAACTTTTTAAACATCGGCTGGATAGTGATGGAATTTAACTATTGTGGATAGTGGAGTTAAAATTTTGGTCACCGCGACACCAGGGTGTGGTTGGTACTAGGAATCACCGGAGAGGGCGTATAGCCTATATATATGTGGGTATATATGTTGTATTACGTGGTGCAATAGCACATATTGAGGTTTTGTGTTCTCACATTTTATCCCGGTAAATGGGGATGTTTACTGAAGTGAATCAGGGTGGTTGAATTGATTTTCGAGCAAAGAGAGATAGCTCGGGGTTTATTTTGCGCAAGGACTAGTGGTAGTAAGGGCGCGGTATTATGTTGTCTTTGGTAGCATAAGGGTAAGCGTATATTCTTTTGTGTTGAGAGATAAGAATTTATGGGGAGATAGTTGGACGTAGCATGGGTTGAGTACCCGAGAAGTAATTATATAAGTAAATATATGTATATGTGATATGACTACGGGTTCGAAGTTATATTACGGGTTACGACTAGCACAGCCGGGTAACTTTCGTGCGGTAGAGCGCAGGGATAGGGTGTATGGGTACCCGGGTTAATTAAGGAAAAATTTTGTGCGGTTAAGCACGGGTATAGGGTGTATGGGCGCCCTGGTTAAGTTAAATGCATACTTGGGTAACGTATGGTTAGAATCGGATGGGATAGATATAGCGGACTTGGAGGCACATGACTAGTGAGTAATATGATAATACTGGAACACTAGGTTTATCTTAATTTCGAGGACGAAATTCCTTTGTAAGGGGGGAAGTATGTAACACCCCGTATTTTTGTATAGTTAATATTTAATTAATTCGAGAATTTTAAATTACTGGTGTGTTGTAATTTTAATTGAATTAACTATGGCAATATATATATATATATATATTTAAATATTAATCTGGGAGTGAATGGTTAATGTTTAGGGAAATTTATTTACTAAGTGAATAGTAATAATTTAATTACGTCATTTCGAGTATTAATGACGAGGTATACACTTATCCCAGCCGGGAGTCGGTATAGACTAAATTGGGTGTGAGATAAGGATTTTTATAAATTAATTCGGATGCCAATTCTGAGTGCGCGGTTGAGTCCGGATGGGTCGAGATAGTCAGAAAAGAGTACCCGGGGGTAGTAATTGGGTCTCGGGGTGTTTCTGGGCATAGCCGGGCCCACACGGGGTGAGTTGGGCCACTTTAATTAAGCCCATTTGCTGAAAAACGGGATTAAGGGTTTTTAACCTAATGGGAGATTAGGAAATCAACAGCCAACACAACTCCAAACCTAGGGTTTGAGAGGGGATTTGGGGGAAAGCGAATCAAGAACAAATTGGGAGCTTTTGGAGCCAAATTGAGGGACTCCGCCAACGGAATCAGACACTACGAACACTTTCAGGCAAGTGGTTAACTGTTTTGATTCTTAAAGCATGATAATCAATTTATATTATAGTGATGTGGGTATGAAAATCCGTTTTTGGGGGTAAATCCGTTTTTGGGTGTAAATGGGTACAAAATGGGTTTTTGTTTTTGAAATACTTGAATGAGATTCAAAGTAAGATTTAGATGGGTGATTGAAATCTGAATATGTATTTACGATTTGATTGAGAAATTCAGAATATAAAAGAGTGGAAATCGAATCTGGAAATTGGGATTTAAAAACAGATAATTAAATTTTAGTGAGAAAGACCCATTTCAAAAATTAAGAGATAATTAGAGGGGTTGATTAGCTTAATGATCTCTATGATGAGTAGGATGTGGATTGACCATGTGTAGAGGATGGGATGATGTGATTAGAGGTAAATTAGGGTTTAAAAACCTTGAAATTCGTTAATGGTGGAAAACAGGGGGGAAGAAGAGCTGTAACGAAGGGGTCGATCGATCGATCGTGGGCATCGATCGATCGACGATGGGAAATCCAGGGCAGTTCGGCCTTGGGTAAAGTATAAGGGGAAAATTAATTAAATTTAACATCCAAGAATTTATTTAGTGATAAATAAATATGAAACAATTATTCCTAGCAATTATGGGAGAAAGTAATTGGGACTAGGATGAATTTAGGTGGGGCATTTAATGGATGAAATTGAGAGACTTTATTCCAAATAGTGAGGTACGGATCAAGTGAGTGAATCCGGGTATATTGTTCATGCGACCCCAAGGTAGTAAATTAAGTTTGGAGATAAACTAATAAATTTTGAGTCGGGATATAGACTCGGAAAAATATTTAATTATGGACCAAGTGAGTGAGTCCGGGTATGTTGGTAATGTGACACCAAAATATTAAATTTATTATCGAGAGAGAGTAATTAATTTTAAAGTCGGAACATAGAATCGGGAAATATCAAGTTAAGGGCCAAGTAAGTGAGTCCGGGGACGATGGTTGAGAGTCACCAAGTTATTAAATTAATAAATGTGATAATTAATTCAATTAGAGTCGGATTATAGACTCGGGTAGGATTAAATTAATAAATGTGATAATTAATTTAATTAGAGTCGGATTATAGACTCGGGTAGGATTAAATTAATAAATGTGATAATTAATTTAATTAGGGTCGGGTGATAGACTTGGGAAGGTATTAAATTAATAAGTGTGTCAATTAATTTAATTGGAGTCGGACCATAGACTCGGGGAAAGTATTACATAAATTGAAGAGTGAGTTAACTACATTGAGTCGGGCCACAGACTCAGGAAATTTCAGGCAGTGTACGGGACTTGGAGTACACGGTAGAGCCGGGGTTTATATTATATATATACGGTGTAGTGATAGTATATATATATTGTGTGTGATATTAAATTACAGGCAGTGTACGGAATTTTGAGTACACGGTAAAGCCGGAGTTTATATTATATATATATATACGGTGTCGTGATAGTATATATATACACGTGTATTTATTGTGCGTGATACTAAATATCAGTGATTAGATATTTATTAAATTTATATACTCTAATGCTATCAAGGGAGGTTGCGCGATGTGGGTGAATCCCCTAGCTTGAGGATTAGGGCGAGTATATCCCCAGGTCATAGCGTCCGGTATATATGGGTGAGGGACTTATCTCACTTTCAGGGAAGGAATATGACCGCCTCCACTTCGTTTTATTTTGGTCCAAGTTGGTGAGCGATTCTAACTTAGGGAAACTAGGTTTTGTGAGCACACCTAGTGAGATAGCATTTTAGAGGGAATCATCCGGTGAGGGTAAGCTCGAAAGGATGGGTGCTTGTATGATATATGTGTGGGTGTTATTAAAGGTACGTATAATATGGTAGTAAATATTATATGTAGGTGATAATACAGTGCGTAATGTACTTACCTTATATAACTCAGGTTACAGTTATATGTTGTTAATTAATGAGAAATTAATTAAGTTATTCATTTGTGGGAATAATACAGTGGGTGATGTATTTACTTTATATAACTTGTGATACGGTTATATGTTACTATTTAAGAGGAGTTAATTAAGTTAGTTGTGAAATAACTTATAATTCAAGAATCATTGTACTCGGGTTAGAGTAGTATGGCAAGGGAAGGTTATACCAGGACTAGTTGGACGGGGTAGTACAACTAGGTGGGGTTAAGGTAATGGTAGGTGTGCACAATAGTGGAGGGGTGAGAATGTCCACAAGGGAGTGCGACACTAACTTAAATATGAAGCGCATTCATGCATTTTAAATTACTGCAGTTAATTCACTTGCTAAATATTTTCAAAATGTTTTGGGTTCTAACCCTTGCTATAAAAATATTTTCAAAACCTTTTAGGTGTCCAGCCACAGGGACGCCAGGATTGATATTCTATTCCAGGGACACGGAGCTGCGGCATATGTGGATGCTAGCAGGAGTTTGGATTAGACGCATCATTCATTCATTCCTAGAGTAGGAATCTTGTATCAGTTTCAGTTATATTTAGGGCTTGTCGCCCAGACTTCTCGGTACCGTTTCAGGTGTAATTCATTCAGGTGTTGATTAATTGTATTTGATTATTTATTTGGTGGTCGGTGATTTATTCGGCAAGTTGTGTAATTACGATTCAGTTTATTTTCATTCAGTTGTGTGAATGGTTTATATCTAATTCCGCATGTATTGTTTTGTTTAATTAAAAAGTTAAAATTGGCAGCAGTTTTTGGAATACTAGGTGATTAGTAAGTTTTAAAAAGTTTTCGACAGTGATGCTAAGGATGATCCAACTGGGATTCCTGTTTTAATTTGGTATAGGACTGATCACCCGGTATTTTATTAAGCGGGGTGTCACACGGAGCTGAAAGAAATGAACGGTAACAACATATTCGCTGATGAAAAGGCCAAATCTCGAGAGTACCTAGGCAGCAACCATTGGTAACAACAGCTATGAAAATCAAGACCAACTATGTTTAGTTATGGCATTATTATGATGGTAAGACAAAAAATAGTAAAATGCTCAGTTTAGCATTTTGTCAAACATCCGACATTCAGTTGCATTGGTATATTAGATTTGCCAAGACATTAAATATAAAATCCCTTTTAGTTCTTTGGAAATGGATATCCTAAATAAGATCAGAGAAGACAAATAAGAACATATGAAAATGAATGGCAAGTAAAAAAAATTATTACTAATCTTTGAGAACACTTGTTGTCCCTCGACTCCAACCACTAATGACAGAAAGAGCTTGAAAACATTTCTCAAGGAATAATTACTTAGTTCAAAACATACCTCATCCTCAAATGAACTGATATCAAATGAACTGAAAAACCCATCATGAAATCAAATGAACTGAAAAACTTATAAATTCTAAATCAAAGATCCGCAAAAACCAAATGAACTACTACAAAAAATTAAATATGAAAATCATATTATATGAACTGCTACGAAAATCAAATCAAGTTCGGAGGGGGTGTCGCCACAAAATAAATATCTAAAATGAAAATAAAACGAAACACCACCAAGTTCCTAATGGAGAGAAAGAAATGCTTAATAGACGGGGTGTCTCCATTGGGAGTCGGCTAGAACAATCACATAGGCCTTTGTAACGAAACGGATCTAGATTTTATCCTAACAGATCTGTTTCTCAAGTTACAATCTCGCCTTCTGGTAAACGAACCTTCATCATTTTCTTCATCCCTAGTGCCGAGATCTAGCAATAGAGATAGGATCTGAGGCCGTTTCAAGTAAAAAGAGAGTTTCATGGGATAGATCTGGCCGTTGACGAAGAGTTAATCGGCGGATCTCATGGATCCGGTGCTGTTTGACAAAAAGTAGTGCTTGGGAGTGACGGGGGCGCTGAAGAAGTAGGGGAAGGGGTTAGAGCTGGGGATAGAGGGAACACACTAACGTAGTTTACAAACTTGTATGGTGATATGAGAGAGAGCATAACGTGAGAGGGAGAAAGTAGAGTGAGGGAGAAAAATAAGAAGACGGGTAGGGGAAACGGAGAGTAAAGGGAGAGAATATGGTCAAATACCATTCTACCCTTATTTTTGTATTTTGAAGAAAGGAACAAATAAATTTAGAGTCTACTAAAAGAGGGGGAAACAAAAAACTTCAGGGGTAAAATAGGGAGTATATATATACCACCTGCTCACATTTGCAAGTATAAAAGTAATAAATTCGGCTATATGTATATTACTCTCATTATACGAACCAATACACTCTCGTATACCTACCCAATTCATTTTATTATTCAATCCCTCACTTGAAACTTACTAATCCATCACACTTATGATATTAATAGTCACCCAATTTAATAACACTGAGGACACACAATCTCTCTCATCTAGTCCATATTCGGTGTTAAGTAAATTCCTACTACTTGGAGAATTTAAGAAAGGTTTCGGCATGTTAAACTCCAAAATATACCTACATCATAACCTAAAACTATCCTCAGATAATCCACATTCCTTGGAGGATTTACTAAAAGAAAACAACCCAATTTACTCTTACATATGCCTCTACTATAGCCCCCAAAGTGGCCTCTCTTTTATATCCAAATATGAACTCTCATAACATCTTATAAACATGTTTACCACACTATAATAAAGGGTCCTTAAGAAATAAACCAATTGAGAAGGGATAAAACAAGAGATGGAAAAGAGCAGTCAACGAATCGGACTGAGGGTCCTCAAAAATGAATCGGTCCGGTTCCTAAAATTTGGCAGGCGATGTTTAATGACTGGACCGATCCGGTGCATCTTAAAAATGAACCGATTTGGTTCTGTAAAAATTTAATCCTACGATATTCAGACCCAAAACCATGCCTCTAGACCTTACAAAATCTACTCTATAACCCTAAAACCCAATACCACTTCATTCCATCCATGTCCCAACATCAAAACCCAACACATATCTTATCCCCACCATTTTCATCCTCAAAAACCACAAATATAACACTAAGTGAAAGATTTACTCATTAAAATCCAGGGTGTAACCATAAAAGCTCAAAATCAACTAAATCACCAACAAGAATTATGAGATAACTCACACACCTAATTATTTAGCAAGTTTAATCACTTGCCTCAAAGTTGTAGAGGTTGAATCTTCGTTGAAATCATGAATTTGAGCCGAAAATCTCCAAAGCTCCAAGTTTTTCTCCACTTCTCTTCTCTTCCCCTTCTTCCTTTCTCTCTTTCAAGGGTTTGCTCACCAAAAATGAGATATGTCTGACTCTTCCAAGCTTAAATAACTCTTATCTTTAACAACTCCCATCTTTAAATGATAATGCACACTTTAAATGACTCGTTTACTCATTTACAAGTCAAACTAGTTCCAAAATATTTCGAAACCGAAATAAAACTTATGAGTAGTCATTTTGACTTTCTCGACCCATCCCCTGAGGATCCTAATAAAATAAAGTTATTTATATTTTCCTAAAATTTCAGTCCTATGTCCTCAAATACACGAGGTGTTATAGAATTTGACACCACCGGTAGATGCTCTCGTGTGTCACACACACACACACACACACACACACACACACATATATATATATATATATATATATATATATATATATATATACAGAAAGTCTCCTGTAAGGACTCCTTATGGTGCAGACCCCGGTACATACCATTTTTTTAAAATAGTAAAAAAATGAATTTTTTGATGAAACTTCATGGATATGATCTCCATAGTGAGAAGATCATCTCCAATTTTTTTCGTCGAAAAATTCAATAAAAAAACCGTTGAGATGAAGTGATATGTAAAAAAATGGTATATATATGCATTTTCAACCGTTGAAATGTTGGGTCGGCGCCAGCCGCTTTAATGATTGAATTTTTTGATGAAACTCCATGGATATGATCTTCTCACTATCGAGATCATATCCATGAAGTTTCATCAAAAAATTCAATCAAAAAGTGGGTGAGATGATCGCCAACATTTCAACGGTCGAAAATGCATATTTATACTATTTTTTTACATATCACTTCATCTCAACGGTTTTTTTATTGAATTTTTTGGTGAAAAAAATTGGAGATGATCTTCCCACCATAGAGATCATACCCATGAAGTTTCATCAAAAAATTCATTTCTTTACTATTTTAAAAAAATGGTATGTAACGGAGTCTGCACTATAAGGAGTCCTTACAGGAGAGGGCCTATATATATATATATATATATATATATATATATATATATATATATATATATATATATATGTAATTACCCAAACATTATATTAGATAAAATGAAATGTCTAAGAATGTGGACATAAATGACAATTGTGATTCTTTAAAGCATAATAGATGCTTATGTTATACAAGTGAAAATTATGAGACTGGGATAATATGGGTATTGATAATTAAATGTATTAGGTACACTTAAATCATTTCACTATTGTTATTAAATTAACACGTAGTTATAAATATTATCTGGGGACTTTTGGGATGCGGAACATATCACACTTAGATGAGGGGTGAGGTGTTAAAAGCATGTGAGTGTTTAATGGGGAATTTGTATCTTGCATTAATTGTACTATTGCAACAAAAATGAAATAAGGTAATCCACACACATCTCGGGCTCTGACCCAACTTTAAATATTCCTCCCCCAAGTTATTTCTAAACAGGGAAGCAAGATTGTTGTTGTACCAGTCTTGCGATCCTTCGGTATCTAGTAGCTTTCTAGATCACTGACTCTAGCCTAGGTGCTTTTCTACTAGAGTTTAGTTCTTTTTATTGGGAAATATTGTAAGGGCGTAATCCTAAGATTTATTTATTTATTTACATTATGTTAGAGTTGTGATATTTACTTGTTGTTAAATTTATTATTTCAGTTGGTTTGGTTTATTTTAATTATTGTCAGTCAGATATTCATAAAGTTTAAAGTACGGGCCTTTTTAAAATAACAATATTTTGTTATGTTGTGCTGAGAATGGTGTTAATTGATCGGCAAACCCCATCTTCGGTGTATTGCGCCTGGCCAGCCTTTACGTGAGAAAATGGGGATTGTTACACCATGTCTCTATCACGATACTTCATATCCATATTTCTCCCTCTCTCTCTCTCTCTCTCTCTCTCTATCTCTCTCTCTCTATCTATCTATCTATCTATCTATCTATCTATTAATGAATCACTTTATCTCTACCGCTATACATTTGCAGACTATCTAAACCCTTTTTTGGTATGTCGAGTCTACTCATGCCAAACTACTACAAGGATGAATCAGCTAGTGGTTCATTTTTCTTAGGTTTAGGCATGGTGCATTTGGTTGGTAATAATTTCTATTTGATTACTATTCTTCCTAAGTTACACAAGGAGAAATTCATGAAAAATATGTGCACTATAACATTTGAGGTCTTCAGAGATAATTTTTTTGAGGGTCAATTCATATAATAAATTCTCACCTTGTTGATATATTATGATTCAGGCTCCTTTCTTTATTTCTTTCCTTTGTAAGTGACCACAAGAACTTTCATCTCTGATTAGGGTTAATGGCATTTTTAATTTTAAGCTCTGATACATCAAGACTTATTAAATATTTCATTGAACCTATAATTGAATTCAGGGTTATGAAGCTATTTATATAATCTAGTGATACATTGTGAAACGTGATATAATAATTTTTTTTAAATGGTATAAATTCGATACACATGCTGAAGTTGTAAATATGTTTACGAATTTCCTGGAATTTTTTTCACAAAACAACCTATGATTTCACTTATTCATTTTGGATTCCTTTTCTTAATGGCTTCGTGGGAACACTATACATGTGGTAATAACAAATTCATGTCCCCCCTTTATATCATCTGCAATGGTTCGAATCATGGCATCGATAATATTTTACTTCATTGAATTCTCGTTATCCTTAATATTTTAATATCTTATATAATCACTTGAATTTACGTCTTGTTATCCAAATAAAAAAGAATTCACTGTAAGTATTCCCTAAACACAACAGTCTTATAAACAAATTTATAGCTATTAGTTAATCTTATATTAGTCCCATTATATAAATAATTCAATCAATACTGTTTTTATTTTATCTTTCGAACACACCACGAGGTCTTTTTTTATATGGCATAATCATGTCCCCTTTAAGACACTACATAATTCATCTGTGATCTTGAAACAAAGAACTCGCAAACAAGTTTATATTGTAAGAATCCCCCTAAACTATTAAGCATATTATAAATATCTGATAATCACTAAAAACTAATACAAACATGGGAGGGATGGTATTGATCTTTCAGTTTTCTTTCCTTTTACGATTGTACTGATATTCATTTATAATTTACGTGGAAATAAAAAAATAGTAAATAAATTGGCCCAATTGAGTTGTACCAGCTAACCCGATTTTGTGATAAAAAGTTGGGTTAATGATAATTCGAAAGAAAAACATCTAATTAAACCCTTTAATTCACGTGGACTCTTTTTTATTTTTCTATGATTTTGTAATAAGTTGAAATGGTGTATCAATACATATATATAATATATATTATATACGAAGAGATGGAACAACTCAAATTTCAGTTCCAAGTTGAGGGAACAAATTCAATGACAAAGGATGGAATCTGTTTGCAAGTTCTTAGACAAAAATTAGGATACATATGTTGTCATGGTATGTGTCCAAAATCAAGTTCATCCTCTTCCAATCAACAATAAAAAATAGATTTAGATGACTTTATAAGGGAGGAGGAGGTTTAGGCCAAGCAACATATTACTGAGATGAAGAAGCCAAATAATGAGATAGAACAACATAACCAAAACATGAAGTTGAAGATATAAGAACGATTTCTATGCCGAATGTGAACTAAAGGCGCATATTTGTAACGATGGTAAAATTTCTACTTCTTCCTGGTAATTATCATTCCTCTCATTAATTTAACTAGATACAAGGGACATGAGACTCATGTGTAATGTGTATAAATGTATAAAATTAAAAATAATACAAACTTTACTGTCATTAGTCCGACATCAGGTTTCACTTGCAATATAATATATCAACATTATATATTGAACTACCAAACCAAAAAAGAGGGAATACAAATTAAATGAAAAATAACAAATGATGTGCCCAAAAACTTTATTTATTTAACTTTTTTTATCACTCTTCAAATCCACATGTATCTTGTCTCCTTTTGGATATGTCTTGATGGATGTGTTGATGTTTATTATTTTTATGAAACGATTCACAAAGAATTTGTTGGGTGGGGTGTAATTCCCCGACCTGGATTTATGGGTTACCAGTGGTCAACCCGGTCCGACCCGAGCGTTAGGTGGGAAGTGTAATGAAATAACTTATATAACGTTGTTCATCCAGTTTTATTTTAATTAGCATTTCACTTGTTTAACATATGATTTCAGTTTCAAAATAAACTACATGAGGGAGCCATGTGAAAAACCCCGAAGTCCAAGTACACAAAGCTACTAACATAAAAATAAAGAAAATACATACCTTTATACTGCAATCAAAATATGAAAACCCTCCCAACCTGTCATGACAAAGTGAGAGTGTGAGCCGATACTCAGTGGGAAATATAAAAATGCAGTTTAGATTTGAATGACAAAAAAGAGACGCAAACATGTTATGCCTACATGAACATGAAACTACAATGTATACGTACATACAAACACACACACACACACACACACACACATACTCGATGCATGAAACGATTTTTACTTTCAAGAACCTTATTTATCCAGATTAATTTACCTTAATCTTAAAAAAGACTTCATTTTTACTTGTTTTAGCCTTTCCCTCTTTATATAACACATACGGTTCAACATTTGAAACCACTACATTTGATTTACCCAAAAACATTCCCTTACCGAAATCACCCTCTTTATTTTATCAAACACACATTAGTATTTTGTTAAAACTAGCCCTTTTATTACAAACGAACACCGTGTTAGAAAATATTTATTTAATCTTTGAGAAAATTTTACAATACATTCTTGTGTTAATTATGGGTTTAACAATTTAGGTTTCTTAACCACCCATTTACCCACTTACTTTACCCTTTTCCATGCTTTATGGGCATTAATTAACTACACATTTACTTGTCCATTTTAACCTTACAGAAACATTTATTAATTCATTCAAGTTATATTGTATTAACATATTTCACCACATAACCCATTTCTTGACATGGTCCATATTTATTTTATCATTTCTAAGAAACTTCTAATACCGCACACTTTAATGGGCTCCACACCACCGAAAATGCGCACCATATGCTCTGACCAGTGGTTTTGGGATTTTCACTATAGGGCTCTGGGCCTTTCTTGCCTATTCCAGTGTCATCCGAGATCATTTTATTGTGTTTTAATATTTTACAAATATCCACATTACCCTACCCTTTCTTTCTTACCTGGACGAAGCCAAAATCAGGGGTTACACCCCAACTTGAGTCACACTTTTGAAATTTTACCATTTCACATCCTTTACACTTTAATCCTTCATTTTATTCCAAAAATCTTATTCATTTATGACTACTTTCTGTAAAACCTTTTCTAACATTTTTATTTCACACAGATGTTCCACTTTAAGTAAACTAATGATTTGACCCTTTTGTTTCCAAAATCACCTTTTACTCCATTTCAACATGTGTTAATTTCTTATAAACACTATTAAGTTACTCATTCTCACTTATTAAGTGTTTTAACACCTTTACACTCCTTTTTACTTTGGAGTAATATTCTTCTTAATTGGAAACACTTTTACTTAATTAATTCCCTTTAATTTCATAAGTGTTAATTCTTTACAACATTACTAAGTTATACACATAAACTTTCCCCTATTTACCCATTGATACTTATTAAATATTTTTATTTACATTTTCCCTAACCAGACATTTCTTTACTTTCCTTATTCAATAAATTCATTTACACTTAAGACTGTTTTCAAAAGAAAATACTATTTCTTTCATTTACACATTTCTTTACTTTCCATATTCACATTTTAACCCTTGTTACACACACTAGAATTTTCACTTTTATTATTCCATGTTAAAACCCAACTAATTCTTCTTTAAACTTGCTTATACACATAGTGCTAAATTCATTATTCAATTTAGAAATTCATTATACTTGCAGAGATACATTTTCAAGACAAAAAGACATTTAATTTCTTCAACTCAACAAATGTTTAATTTTCATAAAATCTTGATTTTTTCAAGAACCATTATTTCACCAATGCTTACCAAAATAAATCATTACTTTTATAAGATTTTTTTAATAGAATGTTTAACATCAGTCTTGCGAGAAAATACACCATTTTCATAAAACACTAACTTTTAACATTTCAAAACTTTGATATTTTTTTTCATTCTATAATTTCAAAAAATTATCATTTCACCCAAGATTTTTATTTCATAAAATATTCATTAATTCTACACATCAATTTCATCATTTATTCAAATGCACCCTACTTATGTAATCTAAATACAAGACTACAAATATGTAAAATATATTCTTAATGCTAAGAGTAAGAGTTTTCTACCTTAAATGGGTCTTTAATAATGATAGTAATGAAAGGTCCAGGAAGATGGAAACCTCCCACCTCCTAAGGTGACCTTAAGGAGGTTGCCCACACTCCAAAAGCATTCTCCATCAAGCTTCCGAGAAAGAACCCCTTTCAAACTCCATTAATCTTCCATTTACACCTTCAAGAGCCCCCAAAAATAACTCTATAAATGCGTAGCACTCCTCATCCATGGTGGAAATGGGTGTATATCATTCAAATGTGGTGAAATACAGAATACATATGGGAATATAATGTGGACGGTGGTGGTAGAATGGTTGTTATGGTGGAGAGAGGTTGAGAAACATACAAAAATGGTAGAAGACCCACCCCTCTCCCTCTCCTTATTCCAACCCAAAAATGAACCCAAATTAGCCAAACGACCCTTATAAAACACCCCCAATCCTTACAAATCCCATTTTTTCCCATCTGGGCTAGCCATATTTCGACAACTCAATAATCCAAGGGCTAAAAACGTGACAACGCATAAGGGTAAGTCAAATTAAATATTTTGATTTATGTCGTTCAAAAAACTTCTCCATGTCGTTCGATGATTGGATCATGTAACCACCTTTCACGTGACCTACCACTATAAAGTAGTGGTACGTCGTTCAATCCCTGATTTCTCGCGACCTGCATCTCATTTCTAACGATACAGTGATGTCGTTAGAACGACCCCCACAGTGTTTCGAGCAACTCTGGTCCCATAATTTTATTTATTAAATTCTTCATCCACAGTTCTCTCCTAATCATCTTTAACTCCTCCTCATTTATAATTCATGTGGTGACAAATATATTCAGCACAAAATAACAAATAAAAGCAATCACCAGAATAAATAAAGAATCGAAAAGAATGACAATCACACACAACACAGGATGTATGTGGTTCGGAAAGAAGGACTACATCCACGGTGGTTCTCTCTGTATATTACTTGTCTTTACTCCGTGGAGTTTTTTACAGCAAATAATGCATGCCCTTTGCCCTGGGTGGAGGGTTTGTTATATACATGTTATTTCGAAGAGTGGAGGAGGAGTCAGACACCTCCGTGTTAGCCCACCATCCCTAAAGTATATCCGGAGAGAGATTTTAGGAACTTACTGGGTCAAAAATGAATTAGTTGAGGCGCGGGGCCTTCAGACTTTAGGTCGTGTTCAATGGGGCTAGTCGTCTGGGCCAAAGTGGCAAATCGAGATACCCACAATTGCCCCTAAAATTTTTGGGTCACAATTTGGGCTCAATATTTTTAAATGATTTTCCTTAATGGCATTTTTATGAATTGCGCAACACTCTTGGGGCTGTAGCGCCTTTCTTGAATTGATTTAGGTGGCAGATCGCCTTATTACTAGTGCATCATAATTAGGAAGGTTTAAATCACTTCGAAATAACCATTCTCTAAACTTCGCTTCAAACTTCTCCATTTTCTTTCAATTTCTCCAAGATTTTACTGTAGCTCTTCTTACTCCCACGTCTCGTCTTCCATCTTCAAGCTTTTTTCGCATCTTCCCATCGTCCATGCTTCTGACATTTCCTCATCCCAAGTTGACTCTTACCTCATAAGTCTTTCCCACTTCTTTTATCTGCTTTTTCTGCTGGAATTTCTTCATATCTGTTACTAGGTATTTTCTTTTTCAGTGTCGAAAATTGTCAATAGATCGATCACCGAATTTAGAAGTTCTATAACATCCCAAACTGGGTAGACATTGAATGTGCCCCTATTCCTTGTAATGCCAGAGACATTAAGGATGATGTAATAACCCGCGTAATTTTGGGCTATTTTAATTAATTTATGGAAAATGGAGGAAAATAAAGTTTTAGATAAAATTATTTTTATTGCTCAAATATGTTGGTCATTATTTTTTAAGGCGAGAATTTGAAACGGTTTTAAAATCGGAGTTAAATCGGATTTTTAAATGATTTTTAAATGTTTTTAACTCTTGGAGTTGTTTTGACTTTCAACTCTTCATTTCTTTGCCTTATTTAAAGGAGTCTTTTGGATTCCAACTCTTCATTTCTTTGCATTATAAAAGGAAGTCGTGGGCAAGATTTTTAACCTACTTTTGGCACAAATTTTGCAGCAAATATATTTTATACTCCTCTTCTTTTTATATATATTTTGGCCCTTGAGATTTGTGAGTTCGAACCTTAGATTAGAGGTGTTCTTGGGGCTATTTTATTGGAGGTTCTTGGAGGAGCTTTTGTAGATATTTTGTGTTGATCTTAAGGATGTGATCGTTGGTTTCTCATCATGGTTTGAGGTATGGGGTTTTACACAATATGCTCCTTAAATCTCACGAGTGTCATTCTCTTTGAATTCATGTTAATTGAACTCATATTTGAATTGATAAATTCATTGAAATCTGGAAAATAATTGTTGAAATTATTTTGCTTCATGTGGTGTCATTATATTGTTGATAAGAACATTGTCATGAGATTTTAATATGGCACGGATGTTGGGCACCCGCCAAAATTCCTGTTTCCCGGGCTATGGTTTGATAAAGCATATACGGATGTGGTGAGGCCTGGTGACCCGGCTAAAGTGTTGTTGAGAAATTATATTGATAAATGCTTTGAGATTTGCATTTTGATTTGAATATTCGTACTTGTGTTGTTACGTTTTATTCATTTCTAATCCGTATTTGTTGAGCATAATTCCTGTCGTATTGTGTACTTCCCCATATTTTCTTTTATTGGCAGGTTAGAGCGGATTTTGGGGAGCTATGGAGATTGATTTTAGCGAGGATTGTTTGGGAAAGATTTGTATTATTTTGATGTATAGATCTTTGGAGATTTGTATTTTATTTTTGAGTTAGATGTTGTATTTATTCGAGAGACTTGTTGTATTTGAAGAATTGAGATTAGTGGATTTATATTATTATGGGTTTATTTAGATGCTCTATACCTTGTCACTTGTGGATTTGGATTTATTTTATCGTATTAGCGCTCCGTTCGCTCTCCCCGGACAGGAGGGGTGTTACAGATGACCACTGGATACATGTCCTCTTACTATCCCGGGGGGGTCTCACTTTTCCCCCAAATAACTTGTTTTTGCATTTTTTTGGTTACTTTGATATAGTTCCTACACAGTGCTCGCCCAACATTTGGAAAATTATCAATGGTGTGCATAGAATTAATCAGCTCTATGGCACCAATCTAGGGCTTTGTGGAAATATGCTTTTGCTACTCTTTTTCTCGAACAAGCTCTGGGCTTGTTTACCTCTAGGTCGTGATTCCTGATAGGGTATTGGTAGTAAATCTACCTGATTCCCACAAGTACTACTAGCATAAGGGGTTTATTTCCAAAAATTGGCAGTTCCCTCCCCATATAGAAGGGTCGACGCCTGGGAGATACGTAATCCCCTTTTATGGGGAGGAGTTTATTGGTAGGCATAGCTCTTATTCTGCTCGTTGATCCTCTATTTGTGCATGATTTTTCTTATATCTTTCTCTCTCTCTTTTCATTGAAGACAAAGAACTCGGAGCCTGCTCTCAGCGAGGTTCGAGGTGCTGAGTTGGTCAAAGCTTAGAAAATCAGGGAACTCTTAGCTGATGGTGAACATCCTCGATCAGTAGCATTCATTCTGGAATATAAGAACTTTGGGTCTAGTTTCATTGCGCGGCATGTGGATAGCATTCCTGAGCTGGACATCACCGAAGAGGTTGTCACCGACCCCATCCAATTGGATAAGGAAGAAAGAAATTAAGGTGAGGATAGTGAGGGTGCTAACAGGGGCGGTGCTAAAGGCAGTTCAAGTGAGGAAAGCTCTGGTAGTGAAGAATCTTCTAGTTCAAAATAGGGGTCAGAAGTTCAAGAGTCTTCAAGGGATCCAAGTAGTTCCTGCGAGGAAGACATGGCTCCTCCCAGGAAGAATTTGATCCAAGAAGATGATGATGATGATGTGATTCTCTCTCACTAATTGAAGAAGTAAAAGTCTGGCAGTGAGGATGTTTCTATTGGCTCTCAGTCTGCTACCCATGAGAGGGAGAAGAAGAAGAAGATGGAGGAGGAGGAGTTGAGAGAGAGGGAGAGAAAGAAAGAGGAGGAGAGGAAGAAGGTGGAGGAGAGAAAGAAGGTGGAGGAGATAAGGAGAGTAGAGAAGGAGAAAAAAGAGAGGGAAGAGGAGAAGAGGAGAGAGGAGAGAGGAGGTGAGGAAGCAGGCGGGGTAAGCTTTGGTTCCCCTATCCGCTTTTCCTGAGGGGGCCTATGTGACCCTTTCTCCTCAGTTGGCTCCTGCGCTGCTCGAAAGAGAAATTTTGTCGATTGATCGTTAGAAGGCGATGGGAACGGACCAGTTAGCTCTGAAGGTGAGTCAGAGGATAGCCTTGGTAAGTTTTCTTTCACTTCTCTATTCTCGCAAAATTCTGCTCAATGCTTCTCTTGCAAACATTTCTCTTATTTGCAGTTTGTGACCGACTTCGTCATCCTTTACCGCAGTCGTGACGAGATGGTGAAAAGTAATGCCGATCTAGGGAAGAAGAATACCGAGTTGGAGGTCAGCTTGAAGACTGCCAATGCTGCCCAGAAGTCTTCCGATCTCGTTCTGACTGAAGAAAAGGAGGCGACGACCAAGGAGCTCGATGAGTTGAGGCAGTCCTATGACTTAGTCTGCATGAGAAATTTGGCTGTGGTGGAGGAGAATAAGGTTCTTACAGAAAAGGTGAAGAAGGTGGAATCCGAGATTGCCACTATTAAGGAGAGTTCGTACAATGCCGGGTGGGCTGCTGCGTACGAGGATGTTGATGTTCAAATAGGCTACATCAGCTGATTGACCTTCAAAAAGGATTGGAACAGAGCTCTTCTGGCTGCTGAGGTGGACAACTATTATCCTCTCTTTGATGAGCATGATCCTGGCCCTAAGCCTATTATTGATGAGGTGCCTCCTACTGCTGCCAATGAGGGTATCCCTGCTGTTCTGACCCCCACTGCTGAAGTGCCCCTCAACTCGGGAATGCCAAGTGCTCCGTCTGAGGGAGGTGCGCCTGGAGCTACTGCAGATAATGGGAAGCAACCAGTGACCTCAGAGCAGACTGAGGTTACCTGCTAGCTTTTCTTAGGGAACTTCTTGTATTATTTGCTTTCGTTGTTATTCCCTTTCTTTCACTGATGTACTTGGAACCTATTATTTAATGAAACAGAATCATTTTCCTTTCTGCATACTGGTTTCTTTGCTCTTTAATGCTTCTATGGATTTTAGTTGATTGATGTTGACGAATATATACCTGCTATTTCTTAATTAGGAAATATTCTTGGTCATGATGTGAGCAATCAAGTTCACAGGGATTTCATAAAGATTTTTAAATCCCTTCGATCAAGGAATAAGGATTATAAGGACCAATCAGAGATCATTTCCAAGTTGAAAGACATGCTCCAAGAGATCTAGGAAATTGGTGCTTCTATACAAGAAGAGGTGTATGCTCTGAAGGAAAGGCTCCTAGATGCCTCAGAGGTTAACCAAGTTAGAGAGTTGCTTCAGCAAGAGAATGAAGCTTTGAGGCGAGAAGTCTCGCGACTCGGGGAGAATGCACCTAGCATTGTTCCTTAGGTTCGACGTCGTTCCTCTTCATCGCCTGGACGGCGAACTGGTACATATGTCATTGGTTCAACTAGGGAGATTGACGAGGTTCGAGGAGATGTTTGTTGTGCATACATGATAGATGCCAGTCTTCAGAGAGATGTCACCCTACTGAGGCATTTTTTTAAGAAAGGTCCTCGGCGAGTGTGGGTTGACGGTTATGACCAAGGTTGGACCGATGCTCCAATAAGGTTGGCAGAGGTTGAAGAGTTTTCCTTTGTTAGGGGATGGTTGAATGCTCTCAGGAAGCTGAAGGTCCCTAGGAATTTAGTACTCTGGTATCATCATGAGATCTCTTCCTGGACTTTAATTCCTAACCCATTCCATAAAGATGACCAGTGGGTCCCCATAGATGCTATCCCTAGGAAGCTAATGGAGCGAGGTGAAAATGAAGTCGAGGAGGAATTAGCTCCTCACCCACATGACGACCGAAGAGCGCAAGTAGCTGATTATCTTTCTCAGAGGCCCAATCCTCATTAGGATTAGTTTAATTCCATGTAACTCTTTGTAAATGCAGTGTAGTAATAAAATAATTATGTTTTGGGCGATTTTCCGACTAAACATGTGTTGTGTATTTTTTCCTTCATTTATTTCTTGTTTGATTATCTTGGGCTCTTTTTTGGCTGACTAGATTTGATGTGGGCAGAGTTGTTTTATTGCGTTAGTATCCTCCCAGTCCACTATGCTTATAAGATACCATTCTTCCCTACTTTACCTTTTAGGTCGTGTTGTCACACTCCACTAGGCCTAAGTGAGGTAACGGCGAGGACACGCCTGGTGTTGGATGTTCAATCCGAGCAGGTTTTCTAAACATCATTTGGCGACCAATTTGATTTGGCCGAACTGCCTAAGGATCCCCTGTAGGGATTCATATATTGCTAGGGGCAATGCTAGGAGGTTGTTTGTGTTTGATAACGAAAACCTGAGGAGGGTAACACCCTTCTTTTATATGTTGAGTAGGATGCCCGTCGCTTGGAAAAGGTGTGCAAGTTATAAAGTTAATATAAAAAATTAACACTTCATAGAATGCCATTGCCAAATAATCTTTATTAACCAAAAAATAATGAAAAACGAATTACCAATTTTGATAATGTAATAAAAGATCAACATAGAAAACTAGAAGTAAAATTTCTTTACATTGGCTGCGTTCCAAGCTTGAGGTATCTCCCTGCCCTCTAGCATTTCTAAGTGATAGGATCCTTGCAAGTTGTCTCTTGTCACCTTGAATGGTCCCTCCCAGTTTGGACCTAGCTTGCCATCTGATGGTTTTATTGCGCTGCCAAGAACTTTCCTTAGGACGTAATCCCCAACCTAGAATGTTCTTAGATTGACCTTTTTATTGTAGGGCTTTGCTAGTTGTTACTGATAGCCTGCTAGTTTCACTAGAGATAGTTTTCATTGTTCCTCAGCTAGGTCAAGTTCAGCGAGTAATGCTGCATCATTTTGGCCCTGGTCGACCAGGGTGGACCTTATGGTGGGGAGGCCATCTTCTAAGTGAATGATTGCCTCCATACCATACGTTAGTACAAATGGTGTTTCCCCAGTTGCACGTCGTGGGGTAATGAGTTAAGCCCATAGGATATGTGTCATCTCGCTCACCCTTGCCCCTTTGGCTCACTCTAATCGCTTATTCAATCCATTGATCACTGTTTTGTTGGAAGCTTCGGCTTGTCTATTTCTCTGAGGGTATGCTATCGATTTGAAATGGTGCCTGATCCCGTGGTTGTTGCAGAAACTCTGGAAGAGGCCACTTTCGAACTGCGTTCCGTTGTCAGTGATGATGTTCTTGGGGATCCCAAAGCAAGTAATTATGTTCTTCCATATGAATCTCATCGTATATGTGTCCCTGATGTTCGCTAGCGGCTCTGCCACAATCCATTTGGTGAAGTGGTCTGTCGTGACCAACAAATACTTTTAATCACCATCAGCGGTAAGAAGAGGGCCCACGATTCCCATTCCCCATTGTGCGAAAGGCCAGGGGCTAGTAAGTGATTTTAGGTCGCTGGCATGTTGGTGAACTATAGGAGCGTGTAGTTAACATTTATCGCACTTGCGAGCATATACCCCAGAATCTTGTTGCATGTATGGCCACCAGTAACCTTCTTTCCTTTCTTGGAAAGATAGTGACCTGCCCTGGTAGACACCCCATTCAATTACCCCCTAACTCTCCTTAGGTCGTTAGTACCTCCCTTCATTACCATAAACCCAGGTCATGTCCCGAGTACTGACCTGGAGGCCATCGGGCACTCCCTGACTCAATTTGACCCAAAAGTCAAACTCTTTGTCTCAACCGAGACTAAATTAATCTTCAAAGGGTATTGAATACCCTTTCCAACAGTCTGCCCGTGCGCAATTCTGACTTACCATGCGGACGAACGATTCGTTTGCATCCGAAACTTGACCCCGAGGCCACCGGGCACTCCCGGGCTCTGTTTGACCTATGTCAACTCTTCAGCTCGGCCGAGGCTTAATGAATCTTCAAATAAAACTAAATACCCTTTCCAACGATTTGCTCCGTGCATGATTCTGACTTTCCATGCGGACGAACGATCCGTTTGACTCCGGGAGATCACCGAATGCTTCCCGGGCCTGGTTGACCAAAGTAAACTCCCCAAATCGGGTCAAACTCTTTGGAATGTCGAAGTACATCTCCTAACCTTTCCAACGATCTACCCCCGTGCATGATTCGGACTTACCATGTGGACGAACGATCCGTGTGCGTCCGAGTGATTCCCCGTCCAATGGACCGACAAATGTTTTCGAGCCATATTTGACCCAAAGTCAACTCCCGAACCCGAGAGCAGTCCAAAGAACTTTTAAAGGTCTCTGAATTACCTTTCCAACGGTATGCCCCGTGTGCAATTCTGACCAACGGTTTTCCCTCGACGGCTGATTTTCCGAAAAAGCCTGAAGCACACTACCAAATGGCAGGTTCCAGACCCTACCTATCGGCACCTGCCGATAGACATGAACATGTCTATGACGATCGGCACTCACATGGGCCTATAAAAGGAGGCCTTCACCTCATTTTCAAGGGGAGCCCATATCTGATAAAAATCTCTCTAAACGAATCCCAGAAACCTCTCTCGAAGGCTGCAGGATTTCAACATCCAAATCCCCTTTTGACGTCCACTTTTCATCATCCTTTTCATCAAACTTGGTGAAATAGCCACTCTCCATCATCATCCCAGTGCAAGGGCTGCTCTCCAACATTCAAGATCAAGCTCAAGATCTTCAAGAAGGTCAAACTTTCTCAAACTCTCTCTTAAATTCTCTTAAATTCTCAATAACTTGTGTTCTTATTTAGCACTTTTATTATCTCACCTCACACATCCTAATACACTTTTTATTTAGTATTGTTGCACATCTCCTGTGTTCATATAAATAAAACCCAAAAAAAAAAAAAAAAAGGGTTTGCTCATAAATTCCAAGTAGGGATTCTCACACCTTTTCCACTCTTTTCTCACAACTAAAACACTTTTTCTATACACACACACACACTTACAAATAAGAGATTCCTCATTTGGATTTATGGGATAAATCCCACCCCTCATTTTGTATACGAACTATGTGGACTTTGATGCCTTTATAGGCTACGTAGGCGTCTCGGGGTAAAACCCGAGACACGAGTCCCTTTTCCCACTTTTTCTTTCATCTTTCAATCTACTCTAATCTTCTTATATTCTATATACTTGCCCTTAGTGACGTATTACCCCACATGCATTATCATTCCATTATAACGATCAACGTAGGGGTAATCGCGTAAATCTTATTTTTCTAATATTATTCTTATATCTTCCTATGGATGACTCGCTTTATCTTTTCCATCATACAAGTCGAGGATTCCAACCTCCATTCCATATATACACATGCACACATATCACGAGGGGAAACAAAAGGAAAATAACAAATATTCATGAGAGACCGAAAGGGAGGAATGGGTGCCTAACACCTTCTCATTTCATAACTAAGCCTCCGAACCCTTCTCGAATCGTCTTTGTTTTTCACGCACCAGTATGTATTTAGATGCCATCCTTCGGGATGGCTTCCCCTTTTTCTTTTGTCTGTTTTGAGTAAAATAGACTGGCGACTCTGAATCTCTCTACATTTCTACATTTTACACCATAAACGACGCCGACCGAAGCGCTCCCAAGAGGGACGCGCAGGACCCAAAGGATCCTTTCCTCCACGCTACCCGCCCGTGCGGCGAGGATCAGGGATGGCCAGAGTGGCGACTCCACTGGGGACATGTGTTTTCGTTTGTGGGCTTGACTCTATTTACATGAATGCTATATTTGCTTATCTTTCCCCCTATATTTGCATGTTCCCCTTTCTCATATGTATCCCATGCTTATGCTTTTGTTCACACACTTGTAGAAATTTCTCCATGTACACTTCACACCACGTGCACCTAGGATCACATGTATATCCCCATGTTGCACGCATCACCCATCCATACTTGGTGTACCTTTTGGGTTACTTATACTTTGCTCCCTGTTTGGCATAATCAAGAAAGGCATTCTCATCATAAGATACCAATAAGAGAATCATGCATGATTCACACGACATCACCAAAGAGCATTGATATTGACCAAATTTTACCCAGTAATTGGAGGGTCACTTCGTGATGGGCACTGGTCCGACAGCTTTTAGTTAGCCTAAACGATATGACTCTCACCTTCCATTAGCCAAGTACCTTCGACGTATATCGAACGATTCCCCCGCATTGTACCACTTGACCGAAGTCATGACGGGAGGTATATCGTAGGGAATTCGTTCATGTACGTCGAGTATATAGAATTCTCTCTCACACTTACTGTCCCCACGAGCTATATGGTAAGGCAATTCACGTACACTCAGGTATATCAAATGGCTTATCCACACGTACCGATTGCCCGCAAGAGCAAGACGTATATCCTGGAAGTCACGCCAAAGGGGGAACCCATGCCGATTCACCCAATCAACTGCATACCCGCATATAGGTGTTAAACCCAGGACACGCACTTTAGATTGCTGATTTCAACCCGAAACTCTGCTGAAATTTCGGGTCGATCCCCCGCCCAATTTTTGCGCATTTTTAAAATGGGACCCTGTCTGTGATCCTGGTTACAAGTCCAAACCGTAGCTTTGCATATATTAAGACCCCCACTTTTCTAGGCTCGGGTCCTGTCCAACATTGCATTTAGGAGAATTAAATACAAGTGAAAACATAATAATCATAATAATCATGTTCAGTTCCGTCTCCAAAAACATTTATTCCCTCTTTATGAAAAATCCAAAAACATTTCTTCTCTCTTTATCAAAAATCCAAAAACATTTCTCCCTTCTTTATCAAAAATCCAAAAACATTTCTCCCTTCTTTATCGAAAAGCCAAAAATAATTCTTCCTTTTAAAAAAAACCCTCATCCTGGACTTCTTAGGTCGATCGCAAGCCCTTGGCCTAGCTCCCTATTAGCTTCGATCTTCAGTCAAATCAACCCAGAGTTTCATCCGTTCTTCTACTACTTCTCCCGAGTCCGGAATCCATCCATCTTCCATGGAGAATACAGATCAAGCACCAGTCATACAACTGGATCTGACGACAGTCCTAGCTCAGCTCGTGTCCAAGATTGATAACCTCCAAACTGAGGTCCGAGAGATGCAACGAAACCAGGTTCCTATTCCTCAAGAGCCTGAGGCCTTATTCCCTCATGCTATGGGTCCACCCGAGCCTATCTGGGTTCTGAAAGATTATCAGCACGCTCCACGTGCCCCTCCTGCCAATGGGCCACCGCCTGCCCAGCTTCCAATGCCAAACATTTCCCAGCCTATGGCTAACCTGCCCATGGTCATTGATCCAAAGGAGGGGGAGTTGAATAAAGTCAAAGAGGATCTCAAGATGCTCACCAAGAAGTTTGATCAAGTCAGGATCTCTGGGAATTACATGGACTACACCCACATATCTCCTTATCCTAATGCGACGTTACCCGAGAAGTTCAAGATGCCAAATATTGAGAAGTTCGGAGGGAGTGGAACCCCAATTATTCGTCTTCGCAGTTATCATCGTTCCATGACTCTACTAGGGGCTTCTGAAGAAGTGATGGCCAAATTGATTCAGCAAACTTTGAAGGATAGTGCCCTCTAATGGTTTTTATCTCTTGAGGAATCCAGAATCCGTAGCTGGGACGATGTATCCCGAGAATTCATGTCACAGTACAAATACAACGAAGAGCATGAGGTCACCCATCGTGATTTAGAGCTACTCAAACAGAATCCAGGAGAATCAGTCAGTAACTTCATAACTTGGTGGAGAGAGCGAGCAGCTACCATGACCAATCGACCATCTGAAGAAGAACAGGTCAACATAGTGAAGAAAAACTTCTTGCCCCATGTCCGAGTGACGATGGGAGGACAATATTATCCCCACTTCCGACCTCTCATAGAGGCTGGAGTAGAAATCGAGGAGAGTATCGTTAAAACGGAGGTTGAACCAAAGAAGGTGTTCGGACAATTTACCCCTAGAAAGTATGACAAGCCTCCCAGTGCTATCGTTTTAACCATCAACAACATCTCTCAACGAACCACATCATGGGCACCAGAAAGTCGCCCTACCCCATCCGAAGGGAATACACTGAGCTCCATGCTCCCCTCTCTAAAGTTTACTAAGCCCTATTAATTCGAAACCTCATAAAACCCTTGGATCCACGTCCATTGCCAAACCCACTCCCAAGAAACTTCAAGACCGATGCTCATTGCGCCTTCCACCAAACTTCCGGCCATACCACCGATAAATGATTTCACTTTTGAAACGTAATCCAAGATCTCATTGACCGGGGTACCATCGCCCCACCAGCGAATCCTAAGCCAAACACTACTCATCACCCACTCCCAAATCACACCAATGCCATCTTCTTGGAAGAAAACCCAGATTTCAATCCCTCAACTCAAATCACACCCATATACTCTCCTAAACCTCTTCAAACTTTCCCATATGTCCTCCTACACCCTACTAGCCTCGCAGATCATGAACTGTCACTCCTTACCAGAGCATGCATCGCTATTCATACCCGTTCTGAAAATGGATGTATGGAATTGTTAGAGGTGTTAAACCAACTCCTAGAGTTCGGGCTGAAATTTCCCTCACAGATGGTCATCGATTGCCAGAAGTTCAGCACACTGTTCTTGGAGGCACGAAAGTGGGCTCGAGATTCAGACAAGTGGGTGGTACAAATTGATGAAGTCAACCTAGATGATGTTGTCCAGACTATGGCAGAATTATTCAGGAAAACCAACAGCATTTGCAGTATCACCAGGTCTCTTGACACTTTGAAGCTACAAGCGCACTTGGACCCTTCAATCACACATATACCAAATAATGGGATAACTTGTATGAAGAATCCGTTGAAGTTGTGGAATGCATCGACTTTACATGGAAAGACAGAGTTTCCACCACCGGATGGGGGGAAGAATTTGAAGACTCGAGTCAAGAACAAGTTTCAGGAAGAGCTGGCCCAGTAGCCGACATATGTGAGATGATATCATTTGAAGAACTCCTCGGAGAAATAAATAGGGTGGCAAAACCACCAGAGGTTGACGAGGAAACGGGATTCATGTTCTTCCCTTCTTCAGTAAATCATATGACCAGATCAGGGAGACATTACCAGGCTCCGAGCTTAGTACCAGCAAATGACAAAGGGAAGGGCGTTAAAAACCTTCCTATGCCAGAGATGACCATCGAGGAGAGAAATACCCTCGATCACTCTATTGGGGTTTTTCATGTCTTCCCAACTGCACAAAAATGCTTTAATCAAACTGCTCACTGGACCCATAGTTCCTCCATCTACCACACCAGAAGAAGCGATAAATCTGGTCGGATCCTTAACCTCTACCCGAATGCTATCATTTTTTAAAGAAGAAATCCCTAGAATTGGTCCGAATCACAATCATGCACTCAATATCTTCGTCGAAGTTATGGGAAAGGTCGTGCCACTCTCCCTTGTCGATAATGGATCCGCCTTGAACGTTTGACCTCAGAGAACTTTCAAGTGTTTAGGCATGAAAGAAAGCGACCTCTCTCCAACCTCCGCCACTGTGCATGCCTACGATAATACCCATCGTGAGGTGATGGGGTCCATAAAACTTGCAATAGGGGTTGGCCCTATAAACTGCGTCATTGAATTCCAAGTCATAGACATCCCATCCTATTTCAACTTGTTGCTCGGACGCCCCTGGCTCCACAGTATCAAGGGTGTGTCTTCTTCACCCCATTAGAAATTGAAGTTCTTTGCCGACGGGAGAGTCATCACCATTTTGGGTGACAACGAAAATGTTGAGGGGGCATGCACCAGCAGTCCAATTCTTGAGATACATCACGGGTCAAATGATATGCTCCTATCAGGATTCCGAGTTGAGCCACTCCTACTCCCGAAATAGGACGGTTTCAAAGAAAGGGTTTGTCTAGAATATGACCCTCATGGCAATGTCAATGTGATTCAGATGTTCAGAAACATGCACATCATGCCCGGACTGGGATTATGGCAAAGGAAGTAGGGGATACTTGAGCCCATCGAACTGAAGAAAGCTTTCCCTCCTTGTGGCTTGGGGTATCAACCATCGGAACAAGAGCTCAGAATGATCCACCAGTCTCGACCAAAGAGAAGATCAGACTGCAGTTGAACTATCTCATAAGACTCCTTAAATGGATGATTCATCAAAGAAGGCGAGGACTTCCCCTTTTGCGGTTTTGCAGAACCATGGTATGACCACACAGATAAGAAGATGAGGCCGAGAATGGAGATCTTTTTCCAAGATGGCTACCCATGGGCCGAAAGTTTCCAACACCGTGTACAACCGCTCATCCAAGGTACTGAAGAGACTGAGGAAGGCGATTCTGAAGATTCCTTAAACTTACAGACACTAGGGCTGCCACTCAACATGGTTCATTCAGGAACTACATCAATGGACCCATCCCATTTGATTAAAGTTGTTGATACACCTCTCCTTAACTGGCATGCTGCGCCAGTTCTACCTCGTGAAATCTCCCCTGACCCCAATGTTTACCCTATTTCTTCTTCTTTTGTCTATCCTTACTCAAATGTAATTGAGACCTCTTTTGATGACGTTCTCAATGCTATTTTTCCTATCAATGGAATAAATGAAGATTTTGAGTATCTTGTTGTGCTTTACATTAACTGCTTGAATTCTAATCAAATTTTTGATGATGATGATTTTGCAAATGAACAATTCTTAACTGATATAAATAAGGTTAATAATAAATAACATAACCGCGTTCAAGTTAATGAAGAAGAGACTGTTGTTATTAATCTCGGTTCTAGTAGCCAACTGCGCGAGATTACGATAGGGGCCACCCTTAACGAGCATGAACGTGCACAACTTGAAGAATTGCTGAAGGAGTTCGTAGATGTATTTGCATGGTCGTATGATGATATGCCCGGCATCGATCCTGAAATAGCTCAGCACGAGATCCCCACTCTCCCAGATTACAGGCCAGTGAAATAAAAATTGAGAAAACTCCGCATCGAATGGTCGCTCAAGGTCAAAGAAGAGGTGTTCAAAGATTTAAATGTGGGTTTCATTCGGGTGATCGGATATCCCACATGGCTAGCCAACATTGTACCTGTACTGAAATTCGAAGGGAAGGTTCGAATGTGTGTAGATTATCGAGATTTAAAAAAAGCTTCTCCAAAGGATGATTATCCGCTACCCAATATCGACATGATTGTGGACAACACAACCAGTCATGCTCTCAAGTCTTTTATCGACGAGTTTGCTGGATACAACCAAATCAAGATGCACCCCGACCACCAAGAAAAAACCGCATTCATCACCCCATGGGGAACCTTTTGCTACACCGTTATGCCATTCGGTCTCAAGAATGTTGGGGATACCTACCAAAAGGCTGCCACAACCATCCTGCATGATCTGATTCACAAAGAGGTCGAGGTCTATGTGGATGATATGATTATCAAGTCCAAAACTAGAGAAGGTCATGTTCCTACTCTCCCGAAGTTCTTCGAACGACTGCGATGGTATCATATGTATCTTAATACACAAAAGTGTGTCGTCGGCATTACAAAGGGAAAACCCTTGGGATTCATGGTCGGCGAAAAGGGGATAGAAGGAGATCCTGCAAAGCTAAAGGCCATACTTGAGATGCCACCACCCCGAATAGAGAAAGAAGTCTGAGGTTTTCTTGGGAAATTTCAATATATCAGCCGGTTCATCAGCCAGCTAACCTCCATCTATGAACTGATCTTCAAGCTCCTCCGAAAAGATTCAACCAAGGTTTGGAACGAGGCCTGCCAAGAAGCTTTTTGACCGAATCAAACAATACCTAACCCAACCTCCAGTTCTCATGCCACCACTGTCTGGTCTCCCTTTACTCCTATACCTAACCATAACCGACACGGCAGCCGAGGCTTTGCAAGATCAATACCTTGAAGACTCTGGCAAAGAAAGAGCCATCTATAATGCCAGTCGCAAATTGGTCGGGTACGAGGTCAACTACACTACTTTAGAAAATGCATGTGTCGCACTTATGTGGGTCACCCAAAAGTTGCGACACTACATGCTCGCCTTCCCCATCAAACTTGTATTCCGAATGGATGCCATCAAATACCTTCTTGAGAAACCTGCCTTATCCAGTTGAATTGCCCGATGGTTAATGATCCTAACCGAGTTTGATATCGTGTACGTCACCCAGAAAGCTATTAAAGGAAGAGCCATCTCTGACTACCTCGCCGATTATCCTATAGACGAAGCGGATGTTCAGATTTTCGAAGTTCCCTGATGAAAATATCCTCTGCACCACTCAAGACCTCCTTCAATGGAAAATGTTCTTTAACGGCGCTGCCAACAAAAAGGGCTATGGCATTAGGATACTCCTGATCGCCCTAGACGACTCCCACACTTCCATCGCCATAAAATTGGATTTCCCTTTGCTAGCTCAATACGAGGCATGCACAGTGGGCCACAAGGTTGCTCTCCAGAAAGGTATTCAATACCTTGATGTCTATGGGGATTCTGCCCTTATCATCGGTCAAGTGCTCAGAAAGTGGAAAGTCAAGGACGAAAAGCTCCAACCCTTTCATGCCCAATTAGAAACGTTAGCCTCCCAATTCCGAGATATCACCTTCCATTACCTACCCCGAGCAAAGAATAACCTAACCAATTCTCTCGCCACCTTGGCCTCTATGGTCGACATGCCCGAAGGAATAACAATGACCCCCTTCCTGGTTCAAAAGCAAGACAAACTGACCCATTGCTACAATATTGAGCTTGTCTCCACTAAAGATCCCGAACTAGCTGATTGCTGGTACTATGATATCTAGTGCCTCCTCAAACATGGTAGGTATCCCGAGGGTTCTAACAAGAAAGATCGAACAACCCTTCGAAGACTGGCCGCCCAGTACATCATCTGTCATAAAGTTTACTCAAGAGGAACTTCAATGGAACTCATCTACACTGCATCGCAGGGGCTGAGATTGTGAAAATAATGCAAAAAATTCACCGCGGGGAATGTGTACCCCACATGAATGGTCACATGCTCGCCAAGAAGATCGTCCGACAGGGCTACTACTGGACCACCATGATCCAGGATTGCACCGCCTATGTCCAGAGGTGCCTCAAATGCCAACAATTCTCCAATCTTCAACACTTGCCTCCACAATAATTATACAACATGACCTCTCCCTGGCCTTTCTCCACCTGGGGTATCGACATCATAGGGAAGGTTACACCAAAGGTTTCAAACGGACATGAATTCATCCTGGTTGCTATAAATTATTTCACCAAATGGGTTGAGGCTGAGTCATACGCAGTATTAAATGCCAAGAAAGTGACCAAATTCCTCAAGAAAAATATCATCTGCCGATATGGAGTCCCGCACGAGCTGGTATCAGATAACGGGTTGCATTTCAAAGCAAAAGTCACAGAAGTAGTCAACAAGTACGGGATTCAGAGACACAAATCCTCTCCTTACCGACCTCAGACCAATGGTGCAGTTGAAGCCACCAACAAAAACCTCAAAGCCATCATCAGCAAGATAATCGAAAGTTGTAGGGATTGGGACGATCGAATCCCATACGCCCTTTGGGGCTATCGAACCTCAATCTGAACCTCTAATGGCACTACCCCTTACTTCCTGGTCTAAAGCGTGGAAGCAGTCCTACCTATGGGGCAAGAAATACCCTCGCTACGTGTCATGCTCGAAGGTAAGGTTAGTGAAGAAGACTGGTGCCAAATCCGTCTTGATGAGTGAACCCTCCTAGATGAAAGAAGATTAAAAGCTCTTTACCACATACATGGGTAACATCGCCGAATAGCGTGATCATTCAACAAAAAATTCAAGGACCGCGATGTTCGGGAGGGGGATTTAGCCCTCAAGGAGATAGTAGAACCCATCTAGGACCCCAGAGGGAAATTCAAGCCTAATTGGAGCGTCCCCTACATTGTGAAGAAAATATTATCCAGCGATGCCACCATGCTCATTGACATAGTTGGGGAGGAGATGGATCGTCCAGTCAATCTGGACCGTCTCAAGAAATTCTACCCCTAGTCCAAAATCTTGGCGCACTACGAATCTTCTCATCCCCCTTCTATTCTTAAGAAAAAAAAAACTCTTCACTTCCATCTACCCAAAAGTACGTGGGCCTGATCCTCTACAAAAACTATTTAAAAACTTTTCCAAAAACCCCAGAGGTACGTAGGAAGCTCATACTCCTCACATGAGCGCGACCCTTTCTTTTTCACAAAGTACAATTCTTTTCTTACCTCCAAGATTAGCGGTTCATTCTAAAAATACTTGAACAAAAGGATTATGTATGCCTTAGCGATCAGTATAGATAATTAAAAATACAAAACTCATTAAAAGGCACAGATGGGTGATCAGAAACTTGTTTATTTCATTAATAAGAAACTACAATACGGATTACATAAGAAAATGAACAGATAACCCCCTTCCCCACTACCATAAAAAAGCCAAATAAAATCCCCACATACATTCCCTATCACACAAATAAACTCCCCAGGAGTCCTACCCACAGGTACCAGAGGAGCCTGCACCCTGATCATCTACATCCTGAGGACCCTAAGTTTCCCCTGCCTTAATAGAGTGTCGTAAACATTCCATGAATCGATGAGCCTTAACCATCTTCGAAAAAACCACAATGCCCCCTTCCATGGAGTCAGATAAAACAAACCATCTTTGTCCAGTCTCCACTGCCAACATCTTGCTGACTATTTTCCTCCACAACCACTTTATATAATCTTTGAGGACATGGCAAACCTTCCAGACAGACTGAGAGGGACGGGTCGACGGACGTCGATTTTTCCACAGAGACCCAAGCAACAGACGCAGGCGCTCAGTCAAATCCTCTATCGGAAAGAAATTTAAGATCCGAGGTGGCACGACCTGTGCCTAGCCGAATTGGCGCAAAAGCCGCCAAGGGAAATAAAAAGAGGTCAGTCTGAGACCAACCAGCCGCACATATGAATACTCTCCTAGCTCCAGAACAGGCTGCAACTGTCCCCACCAAGGCACTGACTGATACAGACCACAAGCCCCATACTCCACAAGCCAATTCTCCTAGTTCTCAACATACAGGCGAACGCGGATAAAGTAACGCGAAAAGAAGTTTGGTACGGCCGATAAGGGATATTCTGGAGGAGTCGACAAGCGGAATCTTTTAGACAACCACATGAACAGCATCACAGGGCTACCCCTCAAAAAGTCCGAACGACTTTCTCTCCAAGCATTTAGTCCATTCAGAGTCTCCGCCAATATCACCGTCACGGGTTTACGACGGTGTAACATCCATGAAGTAATGGCTGCAAGTTGTGGGTCCACCTGTAATTCCCCAGTCACCAGCAATAATTTTTAAACCAGACACAGAACAACGGCTCCAGCGTATCCAGCATCACCTACTTCCTAAATGCACGGACTGCAGCACCACCGGGAGGGAGATCATTCCTCCACCTACCAAGGATCTAGCTGCCGAGGGTGAAATATGAAGAAGCCGGCCAACAAATCCCTAGGAGAATGGGAAAACTCGAGCAAAGCCATAGAAACACTTGGATTTACACCAAGTATGATAGAAAATTCCTGGTAGGTAGGACAAACTTCTTCCAACCCAAAGCGGAATACATGGTCTTCGGGGTACCAGAATTGTACCCCCTCCATCAGCATATTCCACTCAATAGGCCGATTGCGCCACAAGGAGACTCAACGCATGTTGAAAGCATCGTTGTCGACATTATAAGAGCACATAGCTTCCAAGGCTTCGAGGTAGTTGGAAAACTCGGTGCTACCAGGGAGAGCCATCTTGTAAGGCAAAGAGATGGTGGGCAAGTAGGTAAGAATGGAAAGGTGTGATGACAACACGCCACCCTTACCCCTCGAAAGCCTCAACAGCACTCCCAACCGAAGAAGCCTCAATGGCTGGTAAAGCTCCCTCATCAACAAAAGGCACTAAGGCCAACATGGGAGTTTCAGGAGATATCCCAACATGGGAGGGTCTTGAAGAACCACCACGCGGGGAAAAAGCATCAACTTTGGCTTTGGAAATATGCAGACCACCAAGAGAAAAGGGTGGGGTAAGACTTGGAGAAAGATGCAAACATGAAGTTAAGTGTTAGACACAAGGAGCAATATTAGAAAAAGGGAGAAGTACATATAGGCATTACTTACCTCAGTTATGGAACCAAAAAGAGGAACTGTGGCTAGGGGTCTCGTCAGCACAATAGGGAGAATAATATCAAGTAATAAAGATTCCATTTCAACCTAAAGCATCCCAACATATTAAAGTTTAGCATATTAAACAGGAAAAAGGGATGGAAGAAAAGACGTGAGACCTGTCAACTAATTGGTAATATGCTATGTTAGGGGAACTTTCTGCAGTTGGAACGAGGGGAAGAAGGACCTCGTGCTGAGGTGATAATTCAGAAGGGGCTGGGGGAGTTGCCTCTGGTTCAGGAGAAATGCCCACAGATCCAACGGAATCCCCCCCCCCCCCCCACAGTAGCATCCTTCACGCGAAGAAAGGTCGAACGGCGGGAGTAAGTAAGCCCAATCATAGGGTAACGGGGATGAGTCACATCGGCTTGACAAGAACCGAAACTTCCCGCCACGAAAGGGCTCACGGGTGGGCTGGGTCTTTCTTCTGCAACTCCCTGCACCAAAGTTGTTAAGAGTTAAACAGATGAAACTTGCCTTAGAAAAAAATGTGTGTGAGTAAGAACAACAACACGCATACATACCTCAGATCCAGAGGGAGAGTGGGAGGATATAACCACTGGCGAAGTAGGAGAGGAGGCAGTAACAGAGGGCGCTGGAGAGAGATGTACATCAGTAGTTCATTTCTTCTGGGACTTGGTACCCCGAGTTTTCTTCCTCTCACCCATAGCACCAATAGCTCGAGGAATGGAGTCGAAGGAGTAATGACAGGAGCGCGTCATTGAAACTCAGCATGTATCAATTCTACCTTAGCCTGGACTCTCCTTCTCAACTCCTTATTCACTTTTGCAGATATGGGAGGAGGAACGGAGGCAATGGGGAATGCCTCCAAAGGAGATTGGGACTTAGATTTAGAGGAAGTCCCGCTCTTGGACTTCTTAGATTTTTTAGCTGGTGGTTGGGAAGACCCTTCGCCAGAAGCTACTTCGGTAGTAGAAGCAGGTTGTTTGGGGGTTGTAGAAGTTTCGGTGGGAGGTTCCTTGGGGGGTTTTCTTAGAGGAAACTCAATCCCAAGAATAAAATTACCTTTCAGTCCCAGCTCTAGGGCAAAAAATGAAAGAACTGGGGGGTATACAGGATCCCCCTCGATGAACTCAGAAATTTGGGGAAGCTATCTCGGCCAGTACTTCGTTACAAATAAATGGGTCACGTCCCCTTACCATGTGATGCTTGGAATAGTGACTCACCCAACAATGGTAGAACTTACTCCCCTTACAGCAGTTGAAGAGAACTGGGAACATGCCTCGCTAAAAGATACTTTGGGGTGAGATAATTGAAAAACTGGGCGAGGAGTCCCTATTTGAAATCAAATTTCCGGCTGCATCGGTTGGGATTGTAATGCTCACTAGTGTATCCCCACTCGGTGTAGGAAGGAAAGTACCCCGATAAAAATAGAAGGACCACGGCTAGCGAAGGATCTTCAACGATGAGGTCCAAAGTGGTCGCTTGGACCACCCTTGCTTTATGTTGGAAAAAACCCCACGTGTGGAGTAAGATATCCTCTTCATAAGGCCTCATTACAAAATTCCCAAGCTGATCAATAATAGAGGTCAACTCATTGAGGCTCGGTCTCTAATGATAAACAAAGGAGCATGGAGGCAGAATTGCTTCCCCCAAAGGAGGATGGTTGGATTTTGCGTCTACAGCCGGGAAATGAACATAGAGGAAGCTCGTCAAAAGGACACAATTGGCAAAGTTGGCCAGGTTGTAATGACCAAGAGATCGTTCCATCTCAAAAAGGGTCCTATGAAGCCATGTGTAGAGTGATCCTGGGGAAATTGTAGCCAGAAGGAGCTAAATACCCTGGGCCAAACGGAGGGATATGTTGAAGGGGTACCTTCGAGGTTGGTCATTGGGTTTCCCCGTTAAAAGAAAATGAGAGAGAATGACAAGGATGTAGGCACCAAGTTCAAGCGATGAACCTTAACCAGGGGCAACCTTAGAGGAACTACCTTCAAAAGGGTCCTTGAAGAAGTAGTTGATGAGAGACGTGAAAGTACCTTTATATGAAGAACCGAAGTACCTTTCGCATACACGGTCCAACTCCAAACGGTCAGCAGTCTCTTGGGAATCCAGAGCTTCATCAGAATAGGGCTCATGGCCTATTGCCTCAAGGCCCAGGAGTCACACACGTCTTCCAATGTAATTTTAAACCCACCCCATGCAGTAATGAAGGTGTGAGTGCTAACGTTCCAACAAGACACCAAGACAGGAAGGGAGACATTGTTCTTGGATAGAGTAAACTCACCAAACCACTTGGCCCGATAAAGACCAATTTTGGTGAGGGTATCAGCGTGGGAACTATTCATGTGGGAGTTCCAGGTAGCGAAGTGATCGAGAGATCCTCCAGGCCCTTTAATGTCAATATAGGACCAAGAGAAGTCCCCTCGCTCAAGATGAAATCAGAGAGTCCCCTCTGAGATAGAAAGCCCCAGTCATCAGCACTTTCATCTTCATCACCAAGTATCATGGCATCATACTTAGCGATAAAAATACAAGTCTACAAAACCCAAAATCGTTACCCTGCCGAATATAGGGGACCAGCGATAGAAGCACAGCTGGTCCTGGCGAGCAGCAGTCAAAGAGGTTGCAGTGGAGGTTGAAAAAACTTGCGTTTACAAGATTAATAACAAAAAGTTATAAGTTTAGTAAACTCCGAAATAAACTCGTTGAACGAACCTCTTTTCAAAATGAACACAAGATGTGTTAAAACAATTTTTCTGAATATGATCTTTAGACTTCTTAGATTTATACCTTAGATTTTTAAAATTCCAAACCTACAATTAAGTCTCGAGTATGATATTGTTCACCAAAGTAATTAAGAGTATTCAAGCAAATTAACATGCGATTTTTTACGTGGTAAAACCCTAAAATTAGGAAAACATCCACGGCTCCCTCTACGGAGCAAAATGAAAAGTCCACTAAAATCACAACCAAGTTACAACTTAAAGCATGCAACTAAGAACCAAAATACAAGAACAGAAAACATACCTACCCGAGTTTAATCCACTCTCAAAGGCATTCTTTCTTGATTTGTTCTTCTCCACGTAGCTTCCTTGTTGTCCTTGAATCCAGGATTTCAACAGCCCCAACAAACAAAATACCTCACCAAGAACCACAAATCCTATGTGTTCGTGTGAAAGTGATAGTGTTTGTGAACTAACTAAACATGGAAAATGCTTCTCACACCTCTCAATCAATTACAAGAAATTCCTACAAATTACATTCAACTTCTATATGATATGCAATTTGATTTCAAATCGAACTTGAGTAATAAACTTTACTAATTTTCAGATTTGACGCACAACAATTTTTTTCTTCAAAAATATTGTCCCAACAAATTATTTATATTCAAACTTATTTCATTCAAATGTGAAATCCCAATATGAGACAATCTTTATTTTCAAATCTGAAAATATATTTCAAGTATAATTTCTCAACATGTATTTGATATCACAATCTTGAATTAAAAAATTACAACAATAATAATCAAGATCCAAAAATGAACACACAACAATCCTAGAAATATAGTGTACTAAACATGTTCCCTAAGAGGTATAGGGTAAGAAGTGTACATAAATCTGAATATGGTTCAAAATCCAACAAGTTTTTCCGACGAGAAAAAATTCCGGCGTGGTGTCGATCTTGGTTCTACGCAGATCCGGTGATGCAGCACCCTCTTCTCTCTCTCTCTCTCGGATTACTCTGACAACATCTCATTTCTCTCCCTTTCTGAATCTGGCGACAGCAGTGTTTCCCTCTTCTCTCTATATCTTTCCGGCGACGACGGACGACGGATTCAGTTCGTTTCCGGCAATGTCCCTCTCTCCGTCGTTTTTCTCCGTTGTTTTTTTATAGTGGCCCTCAGCTTAGATTCCGCTTGCAGCGCTTCTCCTCGGTTACGATTTCTTAGGAGAAGCAACAAAGATGTTGAACTCTCTCTCTCTATTTCTGATTTGGGTTTTCTCTCAAAGAAAAATGAAGAAGATGAGTTTTCTTTCTCTCTCTCTCTAGTTCTAAATCAGCCGCCCCTCTCTTATTCTCTTATGTGTGTTCTAAGATAAGAAACCCTAAAAAAACATTTTATATGAAGGACACTAGGGTTTGTTATAAATGGAGGGTCTAGATCAACTCACCAAGATCTAAGGGTTTAGAAAAAAGATGAATAACTAAATCTGATTGGCTAAGAAGTGTTTAGTAGGATTGAGCCACTAAAAAATCTAATCCATAGATAACCACTCAATCTAGGGTCATGAATGAATCTAACCAACAAGACACTAAACAAATAGAAATATCCTTATAAAAAATAACACACATGAGTTTTTTAAAGTCTTTTAAAAAATTAAATTTTTCGACTCAAAAAATATTAACCCATTAAAAATTCAACCAATCAAATTTTTATCATAAAAAATATTCATATGTTACCCTGAAATATATTTTTAAAATCATATTTCAAAAAAAAATCATTTTAAATGATTAAAAAAATATTCAAATGAATTTCTTTTTCTAAAAAAAATCTTTGAAGCAACACCACCACCATAAAAATTATGCACACATAATAAAGCATGTATATGCAGTGTATGTGTCCTAATTGTGGTTCAAGAGTTGTCCTTACCTCTTTGTGTCACATTGGAGATCTTGGACTGGGATGCTTTTCATGAAGCTTGATGCCTTTTTGAGATAGAGCAACTCGGAAAAATCTAATCCTATTTTGTCTCGATATCCAAACTAGTTGGAACTCCTATATGGCACAGACTCAAGTAAGTCAACCATATAGTGTGTTCTCAATCTTCCTCTTTGGATATTGGAGACAAAATTCCCTTGAGTATCCTGAACTCATGGGTGAAAATAAAAAATCCTAGATTTCCTATACAAAAGTCTCTATCTACCCAATCCCATCCTATAACCGAAAATAAAGTAAGAAAATACATTACTCAACTACAATACAGACAAATACCCTAATAAATAGGACAAGTTATACGATCAGGTCTGAAAAATGCCTGAAAAAGATAAACACTCAATGGCATATTAGTTCAATGGCATATTAGTTGAGTTAGTACAAAATAAGATATACATCGCAGCACATGTACTCAAGTTCTTCTCCCCCAATTTTGCTCAAATATACAACGGGGAAAATGATATAAATCAGGAGAATATGTTATAATGCGACAACACAAACAATAACATATGCAAGGACAGATAGAAGGGTCTCCTACATTAAACAGATATTAGGAGACGTCTTTTGTCATTTGAGAAACGACCATGCCCTAACTCCTCAGAAACCAATTATTAGCATGCAACTACCGAGGATATGTATGATGCGTTGAAATAAGTAAGAACTATCATACTAGTAGCATTACAAACATATGCATATCGAATATCAACAATAAATTTGAAATTATTCCTAAGGTATACATGATCAATGACGTGACAAGCCTTTTTAACAACTTTGGTAAAAAAATACTTAGGTAGAAATTTCACATGTAGCTGAACCTTAGCCATCTCTTGTAAGGTTCCATCTTTCCTATCGGTGATGTCGTTCTGCTGAGTTGTCTTAGGCGCACAAAATTCATTTTTATATCCATTGCCTTTATAACATTTTGTAACACCCAAATTTTTAACTTTCTTATGAGAGGGGTTACTTATTTTCCCTTCCTGACGCGGAGCACAGACGGGTTTAAAAGAATTTTTGATTTTAGGAAATCCTCTAATAATCTCATGGGAACTTTTCTTACGAAGATTATCAAAATTTATATGTTCCAATCTATTACAGGATTCAGACTTAGGAAGGACTATGTAACAGTTATCCTCATTTATGTTTCCTATAAAAATACACTTTCCCTTTTCATTAAAAATTTTGCAATCAGTTTTAAAAAAGGAGAGGGTATGATTGCAATCACAAAATTGAGATATACTAAGCAAGTTAGCCTTAAGATCTTTAACTAGGAGGACATTATTTATTATGGGGAGACCTTCCTCACACAATGTTCCCTTACTTATGATCTTAGATGAAACTCCATCACCAAACAGAACACTACCTCCAAGGAAGTTCGTTTTGTTTGTTAATTTAGTTTCATCTCCGGTCATATGTTTAGAACACCCGGAGTCAAGATACCATCCAGACGAAGTGCTTTGTGCCTTAATACCAGATATGACAATGTTCCACTTGAGCTGGGGTAGCAAGTCATCTTTTCTAATCCAAATAGGCCTAGTTTTAAGAGTTTGATTGGCCTTTGATTTAGAAAAGTTTTGATTGGTCTTTTTAAATAATTTCTTCTTAGTTTTAGGTCCTCCCTTATTTTTATAGTTAGAGTTGTGAGTAGCCTGTCTAGGGAGAACATAAGTATTCCTACTCTTTCTAGAATAGTTGAAGTTTGAATAAGTAGGTGTATACAATCTCTTTTGAAAACATTCGACAATAGAGTGGCCGTAGACATCACAGTATGAACAATACTGACGTGTGGAGGACTTGACTTTATTACTAAAGTCTTTGAAGATAAGTTTATCTCTAATAGGAATGGTCGTCCAAGTGTCATTGGCTTTGGGTTTTTGATAATGGTTTCTAACAGGTGGACAGACGTACTTAGCTGGACCATCTGATTTTGGCTTTTGAGAATCATCACTTTGTTTTACCTTAGAGACATTTTTAAAACAATTTTCTTTCTGAGTGTTTTAAGAATTATGGCCTTGTTTTACAAAAAAAACATTTTCAAGAGAAACATTTTTGCTAGTATAAACTTTTTCTCCAAATCCAAAACCAGATTTATCTTCACAATCAAACATGCTTCCTACAACAATTTCATCGTAGGATTTAGCTTCAGTTTCAAAGTGTAACCATTTTTTAAACATGTTTGAAACTTTTTGCTTAGATTCTTCAAGTTCTACCAAAGTATACTTGTATTTTTGTTCCAAAATATTATTTTTCTCAGAAAGAAATTCTATTTTTGCAAAAAATTCTTCAGTTTGAGTCTCGTGGGCAAATCATTGTGCTGTGAAATCTTCAGCGTTCTTCTTAATAGTCTGGTTAAGTAAATCAATACGCTCATTCAGTAACTTGACCGTTTTATCAAGACGGGCACTTTTCTTAACCGTTTTATTGTATATCTTATGAAGATCTGGAAGATCATCATCGGAATCACTAAATGTATCGTGTGAAGTGTCTCCTATTTCACTCATTTCATATGTGGAACTCACACACACATCAGGTTTAACGACAATGCTTTCAGTTTGACACATCCTTAAGTTATCACTAGCAATGTCATTTTCATCATCAAAAGTCATAATATTTTCAACAACAGATGCAAAAGTAGGATCAATAGAATCATGAGTAGACTCACTTTCATCATCATCGCGGTATATGATCCTAGCATATAAAGCCATATAGGACTCATAATTATGGGTTGACTCATTTTCATCTTCATCAGAATCACTAGATTCATCCCATGTCTTACACAAATTAGCCCTAGTATTGTTGGTAGGCTTATTTGGACATTTATTAGCTATATGTCCCATTTTTCCACATCCAAAACATTTGACATATTTCATGTCTATGTTAGCTCTACTATTGTCATAAGTCCTTTTGTTGTCACATCTTTCATGAGGTCTATGATTTTGATTACCTTGATAATTTTGTTTGCCCTTTTTATAGGCTAAAGCATTTCTGAATTTGATAATCTTTTTGAAATGCTTGCTCATAAGAGTTATTTGATTGTCAAGGTGATCTAAGTCACAGTCATCATTCAAGTCAAGGTCAAAGTCTAAGGGACTAACTTTAGGTGAGGTCAATTGTGATGAAAACGCAACATTAGGTCCAGTGAGAGTCTCTTATTACGGGCAGTCAATTGCTTTTTGAACTCTAACTCCATCTCAACGGTTCTTAATTTTCTACTTAGCAATTTCGGAGTTAGATTTGGGTCATTCATTTCCTCTATGGTATATCTCTTATTGTCAAACTTAGCAGGTGATGACATAAGAATCTTTTAAACGATTTCTTTTCTAGTATAGGTTACACCATTTGCATGTAATTTTGTAAAATTGTCGATTAACCTAATATAGAAATCATCAAATGAATCATTGTCATCCATAATCAAAGTATTGTACTGTTGGACAAGCATTTGTGTTTTTCCGGCCTTAACTCGCTCATCACCCTCATGTGCCGTGACAAGAGTTTCCCACGCCTCCTTAGAAGTAGAGCAAATAGATATACGTTTAAACTCAAGCTCGTTAATAGACATAAAGATAGCATTCTTGCCCCTATTATTATCCAGAGATTTCTTTTTCTCTACAATAGTAAATTCGCTAAGAAGTTTCTTAACTCTTATGGGATCAATATCAGACAATTACTTAGTTTGATGTTCATAACCATTTTCAATCATATCCCAAACATCATCACCAAGTGTTCCTTGAATGAAAGAAACCATTCGTACTTTCCAATACGAAAAGTTTTTTCCATCAAACAGTGGTGGTCGGGAAAGGTTATCTAACTTCTCAAATCTTTCATCCATATTCAGAAATGGATTTCGAAAACAATTTCTAGAGTTTCAGGATCAAAAATATCTTTTGATAAACCCGCTCTGATACCACTTGAAAAAACATGCATTTACAAGATTAATAACGAAAAGTTATAAGTTTAGTAAACTCCGAAATAAACTCGGTGAACGAAACTCTTTTCAAAATGAACACAAGATGTGTTAAAACAATTTTTCTAAATATGATCTTTAGACTTGTTAGATTGATACCTTAGGTTTTTAAAATTCCAAACCTAAAATTAAGTCTCGAGTATGATATTGTTCACCAAATTAATTAAGAAGATTTAAGCAAATTAACACGTGATTTTTAACGTGGTAAAACCCTAAAATTAGGGAAACATCCACGGCTCCCTCCACGGAGCAAAATGAAAAGTCCACTAAAATCACAACCAAGTTACAACCTAAAGCATGCAACTAAGAACCAAAATACAAGAACAGAAAATGTACATACCCGAGTTTACTCCACTCTCAAAGGCATTCTTTCTTGATTTGTTCTTCTCCACGCAGCTTCCTTGTTGTCCTTGAATCCCGGATTTCAGCAGCCCCAACAAATAAAATACCTCACCAAGAACCACAAATCCTATGTGTTCGTGTGAAAGTGATAGTGTTTGTGAACTAACTAAACATGGAAAATGCTTCTCACACCTCTCAATCAATTACAAGCAATTCCTACAAATTACATTCAACTTCTATATGATATGCAATTTGATTTCAAATCGAACTTGAGTAATAAACTTTACTAATTTTCAGATTTGACGCACAACAATTTTTTTCTTCAAAAATATTGTCCCAACAAATTATTTATATTCAAACTTATTTCATTCAAATGTGAAATCCCAATATGAGACAATCTTTATTTTCAAATCTGAAAATATATTTCAAGTATAATTTCTCAACATGTATTTGATATCACAATCTTGGATTAAAAAATTACAACAATAATAATCAAGATCCAAAAATGAACACACAACAATCCTAGAAATATAGTGTAATAAACATGTTCCCTAAGAGGTATAGGGTAAGAAGTGTACACAAATCTGAATGTGGTTCAAAATCCAGCAAGTTTTTCCGGCGAGAAAAAATTCTGGCGTGGTGTCGATCTTGGTTCTACGCGGATCCGGTGGCACAGCACCATCTTCTATATCTCTCCAATTACTCCGACAGCGTCTCCTTTCTCTCCCTTTCTGAATCTGGCGACGACACCGTTTCCCTCTTCTCTCTATATCTTTCCGGTGACGGCGGACGACGGATTCGGTTCGTTTTCGGCAACGTCCCTCTCTCCGTCGTTTTTTTCCGTTGTTTTTCGGCGGTGGCCCTCGATTTAGATTCCTCTTGCAGCGTTTCTCCTCGGTTTCGATTTCTTAGGAGAAGCAATAAAGATGTTGAACTCTCTCTCTATATATATATCTGATTTGGGTTTTCTCTCAAAGAAAAATGGAGAAGATGAGTTTTCTTTCTCTCTCTCTAGTTCTAAATCAGTCGCCCCTCACCTATTCTCTTGTGTGTGTTCTAAGATAAGAAACCCTAAAAAAACATTTTGTATGAAGTACACTGAGGTTTGTTATAAATGGAGGGTCTAGATCAACTCACCAAGATCTAAGGGTTTAGAAAAAAGATGAATAACTAAATCTGATTGGTTAAGAAGTACTCACTAGGATTGAGCCACAAAAAAATCTAATCCATAGATAACCACTCAATCTAGGGTCACGAATGAATCTAACCAACAAGACACTAGAAAAAAAGAAATAGCCTTATAAAAAAAACACACATATGTTTTTTAAAGTCTTATAAAAAATTAAATTTTTCGACTCAAAAAATATTAACCCATTAAAAATTGAACCAATCAAATTTTTATCATAAAAAATATTCTTATGTTACCCTCAAATATATTTTTAAAATCATATTTCAAAAAAATCATTTTAAATGTTAAAAAAAATATTCAAATGAATTTCTTTTTCCAAAAAAAATATTTGAAGCAACACCACCACCATAAAAAATATGCACACATAATAAAGCATGTATATGCAGTGTATGTGTCCTAATTGTGGTTCAAGATTTGTCCTTACCTCTTTGTGTCACATTTGAGATCTTGGACTGGGATGCTTTTGATGAATCTTGATGCCTTTTTGGGATAGAGCAATTCAAAAAAATCTAATCCTATTTTGTCTCGATATCCCAACTAGTTGGAACTCCTATACGGCACGGAATCAAGTAAGTCAACCATATAGTGTGTTCTCAGAGGTTGTGGCAATAGGGGTGGAAGGTGGAGCATTGGTAGCAAATGGTAATGAATTACAAGAAAAGCATAGCAAAGATACCAGAAAAGCAGCAATGGAGAGGCTAGAAAATGAGGATGGTTGCAGAAGAAAAGCTTGACGAGAAAATGTTGACGAGAAAAACTTGACAATAATGGAATTCCGATAGAGTCTCTCTCTCTAAAATAGACGGAACCTTAAAGAAGTCAAAGGAAAGAGAAGGGTTTTGAAAAAAATAAATGTTTGATACCTTTTAAAGAACCCGTATGTTGAGTTTCCAACCACCACACGTACAAGGCCGCCTATAATCATTTCAAATGGACATGTGGCACTTTGGTAAGTGTCTTGACAGTGGAAAAGACAGAGCCACATCGTTAATGAAGTGACGACAGGGAATAGAGAGGGTTGCCTTCTTAAGCAAGTTTGAGTTTTGGCGCCAGAATTCTTTGTTAGACATATCCAAGAACTCCCAATGAAGACACTTCCCCAACGGTTCTAAAAATCTACGATGTCCCCTCGCCGGCTACATCGGGGAGAATTTCTTCTTTTTTGAACATGGTGAAACGTTACAAGGGATAACTTCACAAGTCTCAACTATAGGGGAAGTACTAATGGAAAAACTCACTGCCTACAACTATATTCCACAAACAGCACAAACGGGAGAATTTCACTTCCCCAGGGCCAGATTGAGTATTTGAGAAAGTTAGCAGGTGTTTCGGGGGGAATTCCAAATTAGCTAATCAAAAAACCCATAACGGTTAAAGCTCAGTGAAAGGAAAAGGTTATGATGTCCCCTCGCCAAAGCGCTAATGATCCGCAGCGCTTCCACTCGGGTACATCGGGGAGAATTTTACATTTTCCTACAAGTGGTAATGCAGTGGTTGTAACGAAAGGAAAAATGCCAGAATTTTTTCACACAGAGAAGGTTTATCGAATTGAGAAGTTTTCGTGCAGACATTCCGTGTTCCCATAACAAATCTCTTCACAAAGGGGCAAATGTAGAGGAGGCTTGAAGGTAATCCTGATATTAGGGATAATCCCCCCATTTACAACAGTGTCTGGGGTTAAGGCAGCGTGGAAACTCAGCAAGGCAGCTCAAGCGTGGCATCTCAGCGTGGCTGCTTAGTGTGGAAACTCATACTTTAACTTGTTGTGTTAACTAGACATATTGTATCTTTTGTTTGTACTGACTATGAGCTATAATGATTGTAATGATGTAACGAGAATAATGATTTTATATGAGGTCAAACGATACTCGCGAGAGACCAGGCTCGGCAGGGCCTGGGAAAGTTTTCATGCTCTATCGAACGACCTCACCGTGGGAACTTTGGAGGGACTTGGTTTGGAGGATTGAGAAGTGAGGCACTGTTGGGGCTTGCCCTGCCCATCTTAGATACCCTGGTAAAACACTGAAGGACCCTGATCGTTGAACCTCGGGCGGAGCAACTTTGAGTTTCATCTGGCGTTAAGTTGTAAACCAAATAACCCTCTACTTAATGTCACATCTACTGTAGGTGATGTCACTAGCTAGCTAGACAATGTCAACTCTGCACTTGAGTAAACCACTGGGGTATTTTGGGCTGTCAGACAGTTAGTGAGCCGCTTGAAATGCAGTGGTTAAGCAAAAGGCATGTTTTGGCATTTAATATCTATGACGTGGAGCCAACTAGTCCATCAGCCATTTAATGTTGTGACATAAAGTATGAGGTAATTCTTTCATAGTTTTTAAAGACTGAGTTTCCTCGGGAGTGGTGTATGTGGGGGGGGGGGGGGGGGGGCTATTTAAGGACCCCCACCACCCTTGAGGAGAGAATATTCCTTTTGAGAGTTCTGAAGTTATTACTAGAGAGAGAGTTATTACAAACTAGAGAGATTACTCAACCACCATTGTCATTTATTACGAAGATTTTAATACCTGACAGGCATCTCTGAGGGTTGTTGATGTTTTTTTGGCTGCCTGCCAAGGTGTATCTAGGGTGCTTACTTCTCTCTCCCTCCGAATGAGTCACTTCTAGGTTCATTATTACCTTCTGAGTTATACACGAGATATTTGTGAGTTCAAGCTGAGTTTATCTTCATTAAGTTGCGTTTGTGTGTCTTGTAATTAATCAATAGTGTTGCTATATAAATTATCATTAATGTACTCCAAAGGGGTACGCCTCCATCAAATCTAAACTACCCTCTTACAAGGACCGTATTTTCTAGGGCCGCCGGTTTGTTAGAGACCACAAATAGTCTCCGTATGTGTGTAGATTCACCGATGGGTAGTGGATCACTTATACATTCTATTTGTAGTGGAATGGACATTGTAATTAGGAGACTAAGTTTAGCAGCAGACCTCCTAGTGTCAGATATGGAGGGATATGATGTCATCCTAGGAATGGATGAGTTGGAAGGATATACGGATATGGTATATTTCTTTGAGAGGACCACCGTGTTCTCCATTTCGGGATATGAGATGTTCCTAGTGGCGATTCCTCTTCCCAAGGGAGGGTCGCGCACTCACTTTTACTATATTGAGGAGGAGACCTCAGAAGAGGTGGTGATTCCATTAGATTCGATTATGGTTGTGAGAAACTTCAAGGATGTATTTCAGGAAATACCAGGGTTGCCACCCAGCAGAGTGATCGAGTTCATTATTGATCTGGCACGGTGTTCGAGGACGATTTCTCGAGCACTTTACTGTATGGACCCTTCAAAGATGCATGAGCTTAGAGGTCAAATTTAGTAGCTCTTGGGTCAGGGTTTCATTCGGTGGAGAACATCGTCGTAGGGTGCGCTACTGTTGTTCGTGAAGAAAATGGATGGTTCGCTTTTGTTGTGCGTAGACTATGGGGAGCTGAATAAGGTGACGATATAGAATAAGAATCCGTTACCTAGGATTGATGGATTATTTGATCAGTTTAGAGGGGTAGTGTAATACCTCGTATTTTTATGCATATGTATTTTGTTATGAAATTATGGAAATTTGGATTAAGTAATTTAAAGGGAGAAACTTTAATTTATTATTAATCCAATTTAATGGTAATAATTACTAGCGTGGCGAGAGTTAGTAGTTATTGAAAATTATTATGTTGAAATCATGTTGAGTAATAACTATGTTGAACATTACGTAGTGAGCAACATAATATTGTTTCGGAAATAATAATATGGCCAGGGACGAGATACACAGCAATTAAGATATAATTATTTAGGACGTGCGTATAAGTCGCATGACTATCATATATTTAGGAGTTAAAAAGGTAAATTATTTTTATGTAACTCGAATGACTATTTTGAGTGCGTCGCCGTGTCCGGAAGGTCGAAATAGTCAGGAAGCACTACTTGGGTGTTATATTTGGAGTCCGGGGCATTTTAGCCCAAAATGACACCCCGAATGGATATTTTAGTCTTTTGGGATTTTTGAGTAATTAAATGGACGAAAATAGGAATATAGATGGTTAGTGGTCTGTTAGTTGCAAACTACTTGATAAAGAGAGAGAGAAAGATTGGGAGAACCAAGGAGGGAGGAGACCCATTGGAGAACAAAGCCAAAAGTTAGAGATTTCTCATAAATAGTTACACGAAAGTGTAGATCGTGACGAGAGGATCAACCACAACCCAAATTCAATCAGAGAATCAAAAATCCATACAAAGGCAAGTGTTTATCTTGCTCCTCTTTTAGCATATATTGTTCCTGTTAATTTAGGTTTGATGATATAAACTTGCTGCAATGAAAAGTTAAGTTTAATTAGACCGAATTATAAAGAAACCTTCCCGCCACGAAAGGGCTCACGGGTGGGCTGGGTCTTTCTTCTGCAACTCCCTGCACCAAAGTTGTTAAGAGTTAAACAGATGAAACTTGCCTTAGAAAAAAATGTGTGTGAGTAAGAACAACAACACGCATACATACCTCAGATTCAGAGGGAGAGTGGGAGGATATAACCACTGGCGAAGTAGGAGAGGAGGCAGTAACAGAGGGCGCTGGAGAGAGATGTACATCAGTAGTTCATTTCTTCTGGGACTTGGTACCCCGAGTTTTCTTCCTCTCACCCATAGCACCAATAGCTCGAGGAATGGAGTCGAAGGAGTAATGACAGGAGCGCGTCATTGAAACTCAGCATGTATCAATTCTACCTTAGCCTGGACTCTCCTTCTCAACTCCTTATTCACTTTTGCAGATATGGGAGGAGGAACGGAGGCAATGGGGAATGCCTCCAAAGGAGATTGGGACTTAGATTTCGAGGAAGTCCCGCTCTTGAACTTCTTAGATTTTTTAGCTGGTGGTTGGGAAGACCCTTCGCCAGAAGCTACTTCGGTAGTAGAAGCAGGTTGTTTGGGGGTTGTAGAAGTTTCGGTGGGAGGTTCCTTGGGGGGTTTTCTTAGAGGAAACTCAATCCCAAGAATAAAATTACCTTTCAGTCCCAGCTCTAGGGCAAAAAATGAAAGAACTGGGGGGTATACAGGATCCCCCTCGATGAACTCAGAAATTTGGGGAAGCTATCTCGGCCAGTACTTCGTTACAAATAAATGGGTCACGTCCCCTTACCATGTGATGCTTGGAATAGTGACTCACCCAACAATGGTAGAACTTACTCCCCTTACAGCAGTTGAAGAGAACTGGGAACATGCCTCGCTAAAAGATACTTTGGGGTGAGATAATTGAAAAATTGGGCGAGGAGTCCCTAGTTGAAATCAAATTTCCGGCTGCATCGGTTGGGATTGTAATGCTCACTAGTGTATCCCCACTCGGTGTAGGAAGGAAAGTACCCCGATAAAAATAGAAGGACCACGGCTAGCGAAGGTTCTTCAACGATGAGGTCCAAAGTGGTCGCTTGGACCACCCTTGCTTTATGTTGGAAAAAACCCCACGTGTGGAGTAAGATATCCTCTTCATAAGGCCTCATTACAAAATTCCCAAGATGATCAATAATAGAGGTCAACTCCTTGAGGCTCGGTCTCTTATGATAAACAAAGGAGCATGGAGGCAGAATTGCTTCCCCCAAAGGAGGATGGTTGGATTTTGCGTCTACAGCCGGGAAATGAACATAGAGGAAGCTCGTCAAAGCTCGTCAAAAGGACACAATTGGCAAAGTTGGCCAGGTTGTAATGACCAAGAGATCGTTCCATCTCAAAAAGGGTCCTATGAAGCCATGTGTAGAGTGATCCTGGGGAAATTGTAGCCAGAAGGAGCTAAATACCCTGGGCCAAACGGAGGGATATGTTGAAGAGTTACCTTCGAGGTTGGTCATTGGGTTTCCCCGTTAAAAGAAAATGAGAGAGAATGACAAGGATGTAGGCACCAAGTTCAAGCGATGAACCTTGACCAGGGGCAACCTTAGAGGAACTACCTTCAAAAGGGTCCTTGAAGAAGTAGTTGATGAGAGACGTGAAAGTACCTTTATATGAAGAACCGAAGTACCTTTCGCATACACGGTCCAACTCCAAACGGTCAGCAGTCTCTTGGGAATCCAGAGCTTCATCAGAATAGGGATCATGGCCTATTGCCTCAAGGCCCAGGAGTCACACACGTCTTCCAATGTAATTTTAAACCCACCCCATGCAGTAATGAAGGTGTGAGTGCTAACGTTCCAACAAGACACCAAGACAGGAAGGGAGACATTGTTCTTGGATAGAGTAAACTCACCAAACCACTTGGCCCGATAAAGACCAATTTTGGTGAGGGTATCAGCGTGGGAACTATTCATGTGGGAGTTCTAGGTAGCGAAGTGATCGAGAGATCCTCCAGGCCCTTTAATGTCAATATAGGACCAAGAGAAGTCCCCTCGCTCAAGATGAAATCAGAGAGTCCCCTCTGAGATAGAAAGCCCCAGTCATCAGCACTTTCATCTTCATCACCAAGTATCATGGCATCATACTTAGCGATAAAAATGCAAGTCTACAAAACCCAAAATCGTTACCCTTCCCGAATATAGGGGACCAGCGGTAGAAGCACAGCTGGTCCTGGCGAGCAGCAGTCAAAGAGGTTGCAGTGGAGGTTGAAAAAACTTGCGTTTACAAGATTAATAACAAAAAATTATAAGTTTAGTAAACTCCGAAATAAACTCGTTGAACGAACCTCTTTTCAAAATGAACACAAGATGTGTTAAAACAATTTTTCTGAATATGATCTTTAGACTTCTTAGATTTATACCTTAGATTTTTAAAATTCCAAACCTACAATTAAGTCTCGAGTATGATATTGTTCACCAAAGTAATTAAGAGTATTCAAGCAAATTAACATGCGATTTTTTACGTGGTAAAACCCTAAAATTAGGAAAACATCCACGGCTCCCTCTACGGAGCAAAATGAAAAGTCCACTAAAATCACAACCAAGTTACAACTTAAAGCATGCAACTAAGAACCAAAATACAAGAACAGAAAACATACCTACCCGAGTTTAATCCACTCTCAAAGGCATTCTTTCTTGATTTGTTCTTCTCCACGTAGCTTCCTTGTTGTCCTTGAATCCAGGATTTCAACAGCCCCAACAAACAAAATACCTCACCAAGAACCACAAATCCTATGTGTTCGTGTGAAAGTGATAGTGTTTGTGAACTAACTAAACATGGAAAATGCTTCTCACACCTCTCAATCAATTACAAGCAATTCCTACAAATTACATTCAACTTCTATATGATATGCAATTTGATTTCAAATCGAACTTGAGTAATAAACTTTACTAATTTTCAGATTTGACACACAACAATTTTTTTCTTCAAAAATATTGTCCCAACAAATTATTTATATTCAAACTTATTTCATTCAAATGTGAAATCCCAATATGAGACAATCTTTATTTTCAAATCTGAAAATATATTTCAAGTATAATTTCTCAACATGTATTTGATATCACAATCTTGGATTAAAAAATTACAACAATAATAATCAAGATCCAAAAATGAACACACAACAATCCTAGAAATATAGTGTACTAAACATGATCCCTAAGAGGTATAGGGTAAGAAGTGTACATAAATCTGAATATGGTTCAAAATCCAACAAGTTTTTTTGACGAGAAAAAATTCCGGCGTGGTGTCGATCTTGGTTCTACGCAGATCCGGTGATGCAGCACCCTCTTTTCTCTCTCTCTCGGATTACTCTGACAACATCTCATTTCTCTCCCTTTCTGAATCTGGCGACGGCAGTGTTTCCCTCTTCTCTCTATATCTTTCCGGCAACGACGGACGACGGATTCAGTTCGTTTTCGGCAACGTCCTTCTCTCCGTCGTTTTTCTCCGTTGTTTTTTTTACAGTGGCCCTCAGCTTAGATTCCGCTTGCAGCGCTTCTCCTCGGTTACGATTTCTTAGGAGAAGCAACAAAGATGTTGAACTCTCTCTCTCTATATCTGATTTGGGTTTTCTCTCAAAGAAAAATGAAGAAGATGAGTTTTCTTTCTCTCTCTCTCTAGTTCTAAATCAGCCGCCCCTCTCTTATTCTCTTATGTGTGTTCTAAGATAAGAAACCCTAAAAAAACATTTTATATGAAGGACACTAGGGTTTGTTATAAATGGAGGGTCTAGATCAACTCACCAAGATCTAAGGGTTTAGAAAAAAGATGAATAACTAAATCTGATTGGCTAAGAAGTGTTTAGTAGGATTGAACCACTAAAAAATCTAATTCATAGATAACCACTCAATCTAGGGTCACGAATGAATCTAACCAACAAGACACTAAACAAATAGAAATAGCCTTATAAAAAATAACACACATGAGTTTTTTAAAGTCTTTTAAAAAATTAAATTTTTCGACTCAAAAAATATTAACCCATTAAAAATTCAACCAATCAAATTTTTATCATAAAAAATATTCTTATGTTACCCTCAAATATATTTTTAAAATCATATTTCAAAAAAAAATCATTTTAAATGATTTAAAAAATATTCAAATGAATTTCTTTTTCTAAAAAAAATCTTTGAAGCAACACCACCACCATAAAAATTATGCACACATAATAAAGCATGTATATGCAGTGTATGTGTCCTAATTGTGGTTCAAGAGTTGTCCTTACCTCTTTGTGTCACATTGGAGATCTTGGACTGGGATGCTTTTCATGAAGCTTGATGCCTTTTTGAGATAGAGCAACTCGGAAAAATCTAATCCTATTTTGTCTCGATATCCAAACTAGTTGGAACTCCTATATGGCACAGACTCAAGTAAGTCAACCATATAGTGTGTTCTCAATCTTCCCCTTTGGATATTGGAGACAAAATTCCCTTGAGTATCCTGAACTCGTGGGTGAAAATAAAAAATCCTAGATTTCCTATACAAAAGTCTCTATCTACCCAATCCCATCCTAGAACCGAAAATAAAGTAAGAAAATACATTACTCAACTACAATACAGACAAATACCCTAATAAATAGGACAAGTTATACGATCAGGTCTGAAAAATGCCTGAAAAAGATAAACACTCAATGGCATATTAGTTCAATGGAATATTAGTTGAGTTAGTACAAAATAAGATATACATCGCAGCACATGTACTCAAGTTCTTCTCCCCCAATTTTGCTCAAATATACAACGGGGTAAAATGATATAAATCAGGAGAATATGTTATAATGCGACAACACAAACAATAACATATGCAAGGACAGATAGAAGGGTCTCCTACATTAAACAGATATTAGGAGACGTCTTTTGTCATTTGAGAAACGACCATGCCCTAACTCCTCGAAAACCAATTATTAGCATGCAACTACCGAGGATATGTATGATGCGTTGAAATAAGTAAGAACTATCATACTAGTAGCATTACAAACATATGCATATCGAATATCAACAATAAATTTGAAATTATTCCTAAGGTATACATGATCAATGACGTGACAAGCCTTTTTAACAACTTTGGTAAAAAAATACTTAGGTAGAAATTTCACATGTAGCTGAACCTTAGCCATCTCTTGTAAGGTTCTATCTTTCCTATCGGTGATGTCGTTCTGCTGCGTTGTCTTAGGCGCACAAAATTCATTTTTATATCCATTGCCTTTATAACATTTTGTAACACCCAAATTTTTAACTTTCTTATGAGAGGGGTTACTTATTTTCCCTTCCTGACGCGGAGCACAGACGGGTTTAAAAGAATTTTTGATTTTAGGAAATCCTCTAATAATCTCATGGGAACTTTTCTTACGAAGATTATCAAAATTTATATGTTCCAATCTATTACAAGATTCAGACTTAGGAAGGACTATGTAACAGTTATCCTCATTTATGTTTCCTATTAAAATACACTTTCCCTTTTCATTAAAAATTTTGCAATCAGTTTTAAAAAAGGAGAGGGTATGATTGCAATCACAAAATTGAGATATACTAAGCAAGTTAGCCTTAAGATCTTTAACTAGGAGGACATCATTTATTATGGGGAGACCTTCCTCACACAATGTTCCCTTACTTATGATCTTAGATGAAACTCCATCACCAAACAAAACACTACCTCCAAGGAAGTTCGTTTTGTTTGTTAATTTAGTTTCATCTCCGGTCATATGTTTAGAACACCCGGAGTCAAGATACCATCCAGACGAAGTGCTTTGTGCCTTAATACCAGATATGACAATGTTCCACTTGAGCTGGGGTAGCAAGTCATCTTTTCTAATCCAAATAGGCCTAGTTTTAAGAGTTTGATTGGCCTTTGATTTAGAAAAGTTTTGATTGGTCTTTTTAAATGATTTCTTCTTAGTTTTAGGTCCTCCCTTCTTTTTATAGTTAGAGTTGTGAGTAGCCTGTCTAGGGAGAACATAAGTATTCCTACTCTTTCTAGAATAGTTGAAGTTTGAATAAGTAGGTGTATACAATCTCTTTTGAAAACATTCGACAATAGAGTGGCCGTAGACATCACAGTATGAACAATACTGACGTGTGGAGGACTTGACTTTATTACTAAAGTCTTTGAAGATAAGTTTATCTCTAATAGGAATGGTCGTCCAAGTGTCATTGGCTTTGGGTTTTTGATAATGGTTTCTAACAGGTGGACAGACGTACTTAGCTGGACCATTTGATTTTGGCTTTTGAGAATCATCACTTTGTTTTACCTTAGAGACATTTTTAAAACAATTTTATTTCTGAGTGTTTTAAGAATTATGGCCTTGTTTTACAAAAAAAACATTTTCAAGAGAAACATTTTTGCTAGTATAAACTTTTTCTCCAAATCCAAAACCAGATTTATCTTCACAATCAAACATGCTTCCTACAACAATTTCATCGTAGGATTTAGCTTCAGTTTCAAAGTGTAAGCATTTTTTAAACATGTTTGAAACTTTTTGCTTAGATTCTTCAAGTTCTACCAAAGTAGACTTGTATTTTTGTTCCAAAATATTATTTTTCTCAGAAAGAAATTCTATTTTTGCAAAAAATTCTTCACTTTGAGTCTCGTGGGCAAATCATTGTGCTGTGAAATCTTCAGTGTTCTTCTTAATAGTCTGGTTAAGTAAATCAATACGCTCATTCAGTAACTTGACCGTTTTATCAAGACGGGCACTTTTCTTAACCGTTTTATTGTATATCTTATGAAGATCTGGAAGATCATCATCGGAATCACTAAATGTATCGTGTGAAGTGTCTCCTATTTCACTCATTTCATATGTGGAACTCACACACACTTCAGGTTTAACGACAATGCTTTCAGTTTGACACATCCTTAAGTTATCACTAGCAATGTCATTTTCATCATCAAAAGTCATAATATTTTCAACAACAGATGCAAAAGTAGGATCAATAGAATCATGAGTAGACTCACTTTCATCATCATCGCGGTATATGATCCTAGCATATAAAGCCATATAGGACTCATAATTATGGGTTGACTCATTTTCATCTTCATCAGAATCACTAGAGTCATCCCATGTCTTACACAAATTAGCCCTAGTATTGTTGGTAGGCTTATTTGGACATTTATTAGCTATATGTCCCATTTTGCCACATCCAAAACATTTGACATATTTCATGTCTATGTTAGCTCTACTATTGTCATAAGTCCTTTTGTTGTCACATCTTTCATGAGGTCTATGATTTTGATTACCTTGATAATTTTGTTTGCCCTTTTTATAGGCTAAAGCATTTCTGAATTTGATAATCTTTTTGAAATGCTTGCTCATAAGAGTTATTTGATTGTCAAGGTGATCTAAGTCACAGTCATCATTCAAGTCAAGGTCAAAGTCTAAGGGACTAACTTTAGGTGAGGTCAATTGTGATGAAAACGCAACATTAGGTCCAGTGAGAGTCTCTTATTACGGGCAGTCAATTGCTTTTTGAACTCTAACTCCATCTCAACGGTTCTTAATTTTCTACTTAGCAATTTCGGAGTTAGATTTGGGTCATTCATTTCCTCTATGGTATATCTCTTATTGTCAAACTTAGCAGGTGATGACATAAGAATCTTTTAAACGATTTCTTTTCTAGTATAGGTTACACCATTTGCATGTAATTTTGTAAAATTGTCGATTAACCTAATATAGAAATCATCAAATGAATCATTGTCATCCATAATCAAAGTATTGTACTGTTGGACAAGCATTTGTGTTTTTCCGGCCTTAACTCGCTCATCACCCTCATGTGCCGTGACAAGAGTTTCCCAGGCCTCCTTAGAAGTAGAGCAAATAGATATACGTTTAAACTCAAGCTCGTTAATAGACATAAAGATAGCATTCTTGCCCCTATTATTATCCAGAGATTTCTTTTTCTCTACAATAGTAAATTCGCTAAGAAGTTTCTTAACTCTTATGGGATCAATATCAGACAATGACTTAGTTTGATGTTCATAACCATTTTCAATCATATCCCAAACATCATCACCAAGTGTTCCTTGAATGAAAGAAACCATTCGTACTTTCCAATACGAAAAGTTGTTTCCATCAAAGAGTGGTGGTCGGGAAAGGTTATCTAACTTCTCAAATCTTTCATCCATATTCAGAAATGGATTTCAAAAACAATTTCTAGAGTTTCAGGATCAAAAATATCTTTTGATAAACCCGCTCTGATACCACTTGAAAAAACATGCATTTACAAGATTAATAACGAAAAGTTATAAGTTTAGTAAACTCCGAAATAAACTCGGTGAACGAAACTCTTTTCAAAATGAACACAAGATGTGTTAAAACAATTTTTCTAAATATGATCTTTAGACTTGTTAGATTGATACCTTAGGTTTTTAAAATTCAAAACCTAAAATTAAGTCTCGAGTATGATATTGTTCACCAAATTAATTAAGAAGATTTAAGCAAATTAACACGTGATTTTTAACGTGGTAAAACCCTAAAATTAGGGAAACATCCACGGCTCCCTCCACGGAGCAAAATGAAAAGTCCACTAAAATCACAACCAAGTTACAACCTAAAGCATGCAACTAAGAACCAAAATAAAAGAACAGAAAATGTACATACCCGAGTTTACTCCACTCTCAAAGGCATTCTTTCTTGATTTGTTCTTCTCCACGCAGCTTCCTTGTTGTCCTTGAATCCCGGATTTCAGCAGCCCCAACAAATAAAATACCTCACCAAGAACCACAAATCCTATGTGTTCGTGTGAAAGTGATAGTGTTTGTGAACTAACTAAACATGGAAAATGCTTCTCACACCTCTCAATCAATTACAAGCAATTCCTACAAATTACATTCAACCTCTATATGATATGCAATTTGATTTCAAATCGAACTTGAGTAATAAACTTTACTAATTTTCAGATTTGATGCACAACAATTTTTTTCTTCAAAAATATTGTCCCAACAAATTATTTATATTCAAACTTATTTCATTCAAATGTGAAATCCCAATATGAGACAATCTTTATTTTCAAATCTGAAAATATATTTCAAGTATAATTTCTCAACATGTATTTGATATCACAATCTTGGATTAAAAAATTACAACAATAATAATCAAGATCCAAAAATGAACACACAAAAATCCTAGAAATATAGTGTAATAAACATGTTCCCTAAGAGTTATAGGGTAAGAAGTGTACACAAATCTGAATGTGGTTCAAAATCCAGCAAGTTTTTCCGGCGAGAAAAAATTCTGGCGTGGTGTCGATCTTGGTTCTACGCGGATCCGGTGGCACAGCACCATCTTCTATCTCTCTCGAATTACTCCGACAGCGTCTCATTTCTCTCCCTTTCTGAATCTGGCGACGACAGCGTTTCCCTCTTCTCTCTATATCTTTCGGGTGACGGCGGACGACGGATTCGGTTCGTTTTCGGCAACGTCCCTCTCTCCGTCATTTTTTTTCGTTGTTTTCCGGCGGTGGCCCTCGATTTAGATTCCTCTTGCAGCGGTTCTCCTCGGTTTCGATTTCTTAGGAGAAGCAATAAAGATGTTGAACTCTCTCTCTATATATATATCTGATGTGGGTTTTCTCTCAAAGAAAAATGGAGAAGATGAGTTTTCTTTCTCTCTCTCTAGTTCTAAATCAGCCGCCCCTCACCTATTCTCTTGTGTGTGTTCTAAGATAAGAAACCTTAAAAAAACATTTTGTATGAAGTACACTGGGGTTTGTTATAAATGGAGGGTCTAGATCAACTCACCAAGATCTAAGGGTTTAGAAAAAAGATGAATAACTAAATCTGATTGGTTAAGAAGTATTCACTAGGATTGAGCCACAAAAAAATCTAATCCATAGATAACCACTCAATCTAGGGTCACGAATGAATCTAACCAACAAGACACTAGAAAAACAGAAATAGCCTTATAAAAAAAACACACATATGTTTTTTAAAGTCTTATAAAAAATTAAATTTTTCGACTCAAAAAATATTAACCCATTAAAAATTGAACCAATCAAATTTTTATCATAAAAAATATTCTTATGTTACCCTCAAATATATTTTTAAAATCATATTTCAAAAAAATCATTTTAAATGTTAAAAAAAATATTCAAATGAATTTCTTTTTCCAAAAAAAATATTTGAAGCAACACCACCACCATAAAAAATATGCACACATAATAAAGCATGTATATGCAGTGTATGTGTCCTAATTGTGGTTCAATATTTGTCCTTACCTCTTTGTGTCACATTTGAGATCTTGGACTGGGATGCTTTTGATGAATCTTGATGCCTTTTTGGGATAGAGCAACTCAAAAAAATCTAATCCTATTTTGTCTCGATATCCCAACTAGTTGGAACTCCTATATGGCACGGAATCAAGTAAGTCAACCATATAGTGTGTTCTCAGAGGTTGTGGCAACAGGGGTGGAAGGTGGAGCATTGGTAGCAAATGGTAATGAATTACAAGAAAAGCATAGCAAAGATACCAGAAAAGCAGCAATGGAGAGGCTAGAAAATGAGGATGGTTGCAGAAGAAAAGCTTGACGAGAAAATGTTGACGAGAAAAACTTGACAATAATGGAATTCCGATAGAGTCTCTCTCTCTAAAATAGACGGAACCTTAAAGAAGTCAAAGGAAAGAGAAGGGTTTTGAAAAAAATAAATGTTTGATACCTTTTAAAGAACCCGTATGTTGAGTTTCCAACCACCACACGTACAAGGCCGCCTATAATCATTTCAAATGGACATGTGGCACTTTGGTAAGTGTCTTGACAGTGGAAAAGACAGAGCCACATCGTTAATGAAGTGACGACGGGGAATAGAGAGGGTTGCCTTCTTAAGCAAGTTTGAGTTTTGGCGCCTAAATTCTTTGTTAGACATATCCAAGAACTCCCAATGAAGACACTTCCCCAACGGTTCTAAAAATCTACGATGTCCCCTCGCCGGCTACATCGGGGAGAATTTCTTCTTTTTTGAACATGGTGAAACGTTACAAGGGATAACTTCACAAGTCTCAACTATAGGGGAAGTCCTAATGGAAAAACTCACTGCCTACAACTATATTCCACAAACAGCACAAATGGGAGAATTTCACTTCCCCAGGGCCAGATTGAGTATTTGAGAAAGTTAGCAGGTGTTTCGGGGGGAATTCCAAATTAGCCAATCAAAAAACCCATAACGGTTAAAGCTCAGTGAAAGGAAAAGGTTATGATGTCCCCTCGCCAAAGCGCTAATGATCCGCAGCGCTTCCACTCGGGTACATCGGGGAGAATTTTACATTTTCCTACAAGTGGTAATGCAGTGGTTGTAACGAAAGGAAAAATGCCAGAATTTTTTCACACAGAGAAGGTTTATCGAATTGAGAAGTTTTCGTGCAGACATTCCGTGTTCCCATAACAAATCTCTTCACAAAGGGGCAAATGTAGAGGAGGCTTGAAGGTAATCCTGATATTAGGGATAATCCCCCCATTTACAACAGTGTCTGGGGTTAAGGCAGCGTGGAAACTCAGCAAGGCAGCTCAAGCGTGGCATCTCAGCGTGGCTGCTTAGTGTGGAAACTCATACTTTAACTTATTGTGTTAACTAGACATATTGTATCTTTTGTTTGTACTGACTATGAGCTATAATGATTGTAATGATGTAACGAGAATAATGATTTTATATGAGGTCAAACGATACTCGCGAGAGACCAGGCTTGGCAGGGCCTGGGAAAGTTTTCATGCTCTATCGAACGACCTCACCGTGGGAACTTTGGAGGGACTTGGTTTGGAGGATTGAGAAGTGAGGCACTGTTGGGGCTTGCCCTGCCCATCTTAGATACCCTGGTAAAACACTGAAGGACCCTGATCGTTGAACCTCGGGCGGAGCAACTTTGAGTTTCATCTGGCGTTAAGTTGTAAACCAAATAACCCTCTACTTAATGTCACATCTACTGTAGGTGATGTCACTAGCTAGCTAGACAATGTCAACTCTGCACTTGAGTAAACCACTGGGGTATTTTGGGCTGTCAGACAGTTAGTGAGCCGCTTGAAATGCAGTGGTTAAGCAAAAGGCATGTTTTGGCATTTAATATCTATGACGTGGAGCCAACTAGTCCATCAGCCATTTAATGTTGTGACATAAAGTATGAGGTAATTCTTTCATAGTTTTTAAAGACTGAGTTTCCTCGGGAGTGGTGTATGTGGGGGGGGGGGGGGGGGGGGGCTATTTAAGGACCCCCACCACCCCTGAGGAGAGAATATTCCTTTTGAGAGTTCTGAAGTTATTACTAGAGAGAGAGTTATTACAAACTAGAGAGATTACTCAACCACCATTGTCATTTATTACGAAGATTTTAATACCTGACAGGCATCTCTGAGGGTTGTTGATGTTTTTTTGGCTGCCTGCCAAGGTGTATCTAGGGTGCTTACTTCTCTCTCCCTCCGAATGAGTCACTTCTAGGTTCATTATTACCTTCTGAGTTATACACGAGATATTTGTGAGTTCAAGCTGAGTTTATCTTCATTAAGTTGCGTTTGTGTGTCTTGTAATTAATCAATAGTGTTGCTATATAAATTATCATTAATGTACTCCAAAGGGGTACGCCTCCATCAAATCTAAACTACCCTCTTACAAGGACCGTATTTTCTAGGGTCGCCGGTTTGTTAGAGACCACAAATAGTCCCCGTATATGTGTAGATTCACCGATGGGTAGTGGATCACTTATACATTCTATTTGTAGTGGAATGGACATTGTAATTAGGAGACTAAGTTTAGCAGCAGACCTCCTAGTGTCAGATATGGAGGGATATGATGTCATCCTAGGAATGGATGAGTTGGAAGGATATACGGATATGGTATATTTCTTTGAGAGGACCACCGTGTTCTCCATTTCGGGATATGAGATGTTCCTAGTGGCGATTCCTCTTCCCAAGGGAGGGTCGCGCACTCACTTTTACTATATTGAGGAGGAGACCTCAGAAGAGGTGGTGATTCCATTAGATTCGATTATGGTTGTGAGAAACTTCAAGGATGTATTTCAGGAAATACCAGGGTTGCCACCCAGCAGAGTGATCGAGTTCATTATTGATCTGGCACGGTGTTCGAGGACGATTTCTCGAGCACTTTACTGTATGGACCCTTCAAAGATGCATGAGCTTAGAGGTCAAATTTAGTAGCTCTTGGGTCAGGGTTTCATTCGGTGGAGAACATCGTCGTAGGGTGCGCTACTGTTGTTCGTGAAGAAAATGGATGGTTCGCTTTTGTTGTGCGTAGACTATGGGGAGCTGAATAAGGTGACGATATAGAATAAGAATCCGTTACCTAGGATTGATGGATTATTTGATCAGTTTAGAGGGGTAGTGTAATACCTCGTATTTTTATGCATATGTATTTTGTTATGAAATTATGGAAATTTGGATTAAGTAATTTAAAGGGAGAAACTTTAATTTATTATTAATCCAATTTGATGGTAATAATTACTAGCGTGGCGAGAGTTAGTAGTTATTGAAAATTATTATGTTGAAATCATGTTGAGTAATAACTATGTTGAACATTACGTAGTGAGCAACATAATATTATTTCGGAAATAATAATATGGCCAGGGACGAGATACACAGCAATTAAGATATAATTATTTAGGATGTGCATATAAGTCGCATGACTATCATATATTTAGAAGTTAAAAAGGTAAATTATTTTTATGTAACTCGAATGACTATTTTGAGTGCGTCGCCGTGTCCGGAAGGTCGAAATAGTCAGGAAGCACTACTTGGGTGTTATATTTGGAGTCCGGGGCATTTTAGCCCAAAATGACACCCCGAATGGATATTTTAGTCTTTTGGGATTTTTGAGTAATTAAATGGACGAAAATAGGAATATAGATGGTTAGTGGTCTGTTAGTTGCAACCTACTTGATAAAGAGAGAGAAAGATTGGGAGAACCAAGGAGGGAGGAGACCCATTGGAGAACAAAGCCAAAAGTTAGAGATTTCTCATAAATAGTTACACCAAAGTGTAGATCGTGACGAGAGGATCAACCACAACCCAAATTCAATCAGAGAATCAAAAATCCATACAAAGGCAAGTGTTTATCTTGCTCCTCTTTTAGCATATATTGTTCCTGTTAATTTAGGTTTGATGATATAAACTTGCTGCAATGAAAAGTTAAGTTTAATTAGACCGAATTATAAAGAAACCTTATGAATTGGAGATGGGTATCCATGTAGAGGTTTTGCCCTTTGTTAGACTATGAAGATTTGGTAATTTATGTCTTAATCACAAATTATAAGAAGAGTTTTGGACAATTTAAATTATGGGTTAATTATAAAGGGAATTTTAGAGATTTGCGTAATTGTTGATTTTCCTTTGATAGTATGAGAACTTAAGCCCTAAATTGTGTTAGACAATGGCCCATGGTGATTTAAAATAGTTTAATATTATCTTATTTGAGTTACAAGTGATTAGGGATGGATTTCAGATTCAAAATGTTAGAAAAAATTGAATTTGGGGAAGAACTGGGTCTGTTCGGATTTCTCGTTCGAAGACCTGCCCAGGTCGTTCGAACGAACTCGTTCGAACAAACTCGTGCGAATGAGACTTCTAACGAGAATTCCAATGACCCTTCTAACGAGATGTTTATTTCGTTCGAAGTGAGAACTTCGTTCGAATGACCTCATTCAAACGAGAATTATGTGACTTCTAACGAGATTTTAGAATGCCTTTTTAGTGTTCGACCGAGTTAAAAATCATCCTAGGTTTATCCAAGTGAGAGTAATAACCCTTGTTCGTATAAATCAATGTAAATCCCGAGTTATTATGTGGTTAGGAGTGTGATTGTCTCGCGATATAGAATGTTTATAGAACCTAGGGAAGGAGGTAGGTTTGAGAGAGGTAATATATGAAAGAATTACGATGACTAGTAGAAATAGTAATACTACTTACATATTATGGAAATCGGGTTGCGTGAACGCCTATTAAGTTATATAAGTTGTGTGCATGACTATTACTTGGAATATTATGTGGACGACATACCTAGATACTGTCTATCGAACGGAGGTTAGAGCATTGTCGACAACCATAAGATATGTGCCTTCGGGGATTTTTGTGTCATACCACTAGATCATGGAACCTAGGTCCGGGCTATCTGTGAGAACGATTGTATTGACGGTCGTGTTATTGCGTAGGTATGTGCATAGCCCATCGGCTTGGAACTATGTTCGACTCCAATATGTATATATATTATATTGGTTCCTCAGAGATTAAAAATTGTTGTCCTTCATGCATGAGAATGGCAATAGGACTAGATATCCGAGTATGCCTAGCACCAGGGGTTTCTTAACCATGGGTGAAATATTGATATATATTTACATGTATACATATTGAGATTATATATATGCATACTGAATTCATATTCTGTGTTTTAAATTGGCCGCTTTATTATAGTATATACTTGTTGGGTCACCAGTTGAGAATTAAGAATGTTATGGGAATGAGTTAAAGCATATTTAAACCTATTCCTAAGAAAATAACACTATATTATCTTTGGGTTATTTAGATATTTTATCCGACATAGTTGTTATAATACGTATAGTTAGGCAGAGTATCGTGACTGGTATGGGTAGTTAGGCTCATTAGGCGTGCACATTAGATGAGAGGATAGCATCTCAAGTGAGTACGCTAAGTTAAGATGATTTATATTTGTGCTAATTAACCAATTTAAGAACTTGTTATAAATAAATTGTTTTCAACTCGGGCTCTGACCCGTTTTTCTGCAAATCTCGTTTCGTGTTCCTCTGTTTTAGCTGCTCAGCCATAGGGACACCAGGCTTTGGATATACTACTCATTTGATGAGTTGTAGCTATTGTGGAAGCTACAGGACATTGCTAGTAGACACTTCATATTCTATCCTTCTTTATATATCGGTTATTTACTTCAGTTGGACGTGTTGTCCCTTCCAATTTTACATTCAGATATTTAGATGTTTTATTCTCTCAGTAGACTTTTATTTCATGGATTTGGATTATTGTATGGGATTTTGACTAGATGTGTTTACTCCAGTTCTTTATTTTAAGTTATCTAGTTATTTCCTTATGTTTTTGGAGGAATAATATTAGTTAATTATTTCCTTACTTGATGATGACTAATGACAAGATAAAATTTTGACACCAACCTTTTTAAATAATAGGTGTCTAGTTTTCAATTAAATTAAAATTTGAATTCTTCGACAGTAATGGATTTTTCTGAACCAACTTGATATTTTGAAATTAATTAATTAAGGATTGATCACCCGGTAATTAATTCGGCGGGGTGTCACATGCAACATACTTCTCAAAGATCGATTTGAGGTCAGGGTATCATCAATTGCATATCCGAGAGGAGGATGTTCCTAAGACTGCTTTTCTGTCACGGTATGGATCCTAGGAGTTTAGGGTGATTCCGTTTGGGTTCACAAATGCACTAGTAGTGTTCATGGATATCATGAACAGGGTTTTCAGAGAGTATCTCGACTAGTTCGTTATCGTGTTCATTGACGATATTTTGTTCTACTCGCGCATAAAGGAGGAGCACGCAGAGCACTTGCATATGGTTCTGCATAAACTACGGGACCACTATCTCTATGCCAAATTCAGGAAGTGTGGATTTTGGCTACGGGAGGTGCGGTTTTTTGGCCATATAGTGTCAGACTAGGGTATTGCTGCTGACCCAAATAAGGTATCAGCATTGAGGGACTGGGTATAGCGCATGACACTGAACGAGATTCACAACTTTGTGGGGTTCGTAGGTTATTACTGATGATTCATTAAGGGGTTTTTGAAAATTATGGGTCCATTGACGAACCTGATTCGCAAGGGGTTACCATTTGTATGGGATGACCACTATCAGTTAGCTTTTGATGAGCTAAAGGAAAAATTGACATATGCGCCCGTACTTGATCTTCATAGGGGAGGATTGGAGTATCGGGTCTACACTGACTCATAAGTGCATGGACTTGGGGGTGTATTACAGCAGGAGGATAGGGCTTAGCTTATGCATCTTGGAAGCTTAAGCCCAATTAGAATAATTACCCTACCCACGACCTATAGTTGGTAACGATAGTTTTTGCTTTGAGGATATGGAGACATTATCTTCTGGGAGAGAAGTTTACTTTATTCACGGATCATAAGTCACTTCAGTATCTATTCACGTAGAAGTATCTGAATATGAGGTAGAGGCAGAGGGAGTGGCTAGAATTTGTCAAGGACTACAGTTTGATATCCAATATCATCTTGGTGAGGCTAACGTGGTAGAAGATGCATTGAACCGGAGGCCCACTAGGGATATTGAAGAGATCTGGAAAGCGAAGTGGAGTGATATTAGACACGATGACGATGTCTCTAGGGAATGTATGTCATCTTTATTGATCACTCCTGAAAATATTATGCAGGATGAAAGGGCACGGGCGGAGGACCAAATCTGCAAGGACAGGGTACGTTAGTTACTGGCCGAGGGAGCATAGTATTATTAGATTAGTTTAGAGGGAGTCCTACACTTTAATGGGAGGTTAGTCGTTCCAGAGGATGAGTGTTTGAGGCATGCAGTTATGACTGAGTCTTGTGGTTCGAGGTTTGCGGTACATCCGAGTGGAGATAAGATATACCAGGATATGAGGAGGCAGTTGCCATGTGGAAATGGGAGAGTATCTCCATGGACTTCATTATAGGGTTACTTACATCATAGAGGGGTCACGATTCCATATTGGTGATTGTGAATTTATTGACCAAGATAGCCCATTTCTTACCGGTTCGCACAGATTTTGAAATGATGTAATATGCACAGTTGTTCATAGAGGAGATAGTTAAGTTGCACGGGGTTCTAATTAACATTGTGTATGACAGATGCAATAGTTTTGAGTCCCACTTATGGAAGAGCTTTCAGGAGGCCATGGGCACAGAGTTACGATTGAGTACCGCCTACCATCCACAGACAGTTGGGCAAACTGAGATAGTTAATCAGATGATGGAGGATATACTGAGGATGTGTATTTTAGACTTTGGAGGATAATGGGAGCGATACCTTCCTTTGGTAGAGTTTGCGTATAATAAATCTTACCAGTTTACAATTGGCATGGCACCGATTGAGGTGCTTTATAAGAGACCTTGCCATTCACCCACCTATTGGTTAGATACGGGGGACAAGAAGTTATTGGGGCCAGAGGTGGTCCAAGAGGCAACATCCAAGATAGAGATGATTTGGGGATGGATTCGAATAGCTCAGGATAGGTAGAAGAGTTATGATGATCCTTCTCACAGACATGTGGAGTTAGAGGTTGACGATCAGGTATTTATCCGGGTGTCTCCTATGAAGGAGTAATGAGGTTCAGTAAGAAGGGTAATCTAGCACCGCGGTATATGGGGCCTTTCCCTATCATAGAGAGAGTGGGATAGGTAGCTTATAGAGGGGGTTTTCCACAGAATCTTCAGTGGATACACTATGTGTTTTGTGTGGCATCGCAGAACAAATATCGAAGGAGCGAGAGGGATTTCTGGAATGTTCCACTCAAGGAGATTGACTTGCATCCAGACATCTCATATGAGGAGAGACATGTAGCTATTCTGGATCGTAGTGAGCGCAAGCTACGATATAAGGTAGTACCACTAGTTAGAGTATAGTGGGGTCATCATAACGTTGACGAGAATACGTAGGAGCAGGAGGAGGATATGCGAGATAAGTATCCATAGTTATTCGTCATAGGTATGACTTAATTTTGGGAACAAAATTCCTTTGTAAGGGGGGAAGTATGTAACACCCCATATTTTTGTGCATTTATATAATTAATTAATTAAGGTAAATTTTAAATTACTTTTGTGTCATAATTTAATTGAATTAATTATGTTAATCTTTATTTTAAATATTAACCAGGAGAGTGATTGGTTAATATTTATGGAATTTAAATTACTATGTGAATAGTAATAATTGAATTACGTCATAACATGTATTAGTGACATGGCCTTTATTTATCTCAGTCGGGAGTCGGGTATAGATTAATTTAGCTGTGAGATAAGGATTATTATAAACTAATTCAGATGTCAATTATTACTGCATGGTTGAGTCCGGATGGGCCGAGAAAGTCAGAAAAGTGTACCTGAGGGTGGAAAATGGGTCACGGGGTATTTTTCGGCATAATCGAGACTCGACGGGGGTATTTGGGCCATTCAATTAGGCCCATAGGACTAAAACCGGTATTTGGAGATCAAAATCTAAGTTTAGGAGTTACGTTCAGTCATAACACAATTGAGAGAAATTTGAGAATGTATAGGAACAAAAAGGGAGAACTCTTTTGAGCCAAAAAGAAGAACAATGGAGGTGTTATTCAACAAACCAAATCTCTACACCAAAGGAATAATCTGACTCTATGAATCATAAGGCAAGTGGCTAATTTTGCTTTTATATAAATGTTTAATTTCGATTCATATGAAGGTAGGTGTTAAACACATGTTTTTGGGTTGGGTGAATAGAAATTGGGTTTTAAAATTGTGGATGTTTCGAATCAAGTTTTGAGACTGATATGATAGGGCTTATGAATTCATATTATGCTCTAAAGAAATTATAAGATTAAAGATGTTATTGACTGAAAAAGTTGTGGAAAAATCATATAGATTGATGTCTTTATTTACAATTGGAGATATAAATTGAAAATCAAATATATTGAGATTTGTCTTGATTCATTGAACCTATTAGGTAAATTTTGGGTTGGTTTCCAGGCAAGAAAGGTTTTAAGGTTTTTTTAACGACAGAGAACTAATTCTGGATGAAGAGGGGAAAAATGTCGAAGGTCGTTCGAACGACCAGGACTCTAGTTCTAACGATAGTGATTATTGTTCAAACGACATCACCTGTCGTTCGAATGACGTCGTTTCTCATTCGAATGATATGGCAAATTCAACCCATTTTTTTTGTTGTACTGATCCACCTAGGTGGGAATTTAAGGGAGAATTATGTACAGTAAGGAAGCTTCTTAAATCTGGGATTGTGTGGGACTTTAAGGGAAAACAGTATAAGGTTGTTTTATATTTAATGTGAGAGAGACATTAAGATTATGATTAATTAATAAGTGTGTGTCAAACTTATGAAGGGAATTTGAGCATTTTAATTCTAAAGAGTTAATGGGCCCAAGTGAGTGAGTCCGGGTATATTGGTTGATTGACGTCAAGGTATTTAATTAACTATTGTGAGCAATAGATTAATTTAGAGTCAGACCATACACTCTGGAAGGTAATAAATTAATTAATGAGTAAATTAATTAAATTAGATTCAGACCATAGACTCGGGAATGTTTTAGGCAAGTGTTACGGACATTGTACACGGTAAAGCCCGGATTTAATATAAAGTATATATACGGTAGTGTGATAAGATATATATTGTGTATTCTTAAATATCAATGCTTAAATAGTTATTTAATTTATATACTCTAGTGATATCGAGGGAGGTTGCGCGATGTGGGTGAATCCACTAGATTAAGGAGTAGGGTGAGTATATCCCCAGGTTATTGCATCCAATTTCAGAGGTGGGGCATTGAGATGATGTCCCCATACTCGGGGGAATATGACCCTCTCTATTACGCTTATTATTTACGTTCCCATTCGGCGGATCAGAGTTGTCTCGGAACTCTAGGTGGGACTGAGTAGCTTGGGTTATAGCACTTTAGAGAATACATCCGGTGAGTTATTACTCGGAAGGATGGGATAGTATATATTTAACATATGTGTGAATTTTGTAATATGGTTTTACGTATATAATGTGATAAATAGTTATATACGGGTAATTAACTACATGAAGTAAATTGTATTAATTATATAACTAGTGTTAATGTTATATGGACTTAAAGGGAAGATGATTATTTATGTTAAAGTGATGAATAACTTATATATCATATTTTAAATATACTCGGATTAGAGTAGTGTGTCAGGAAAGAATTATATCAAATATCTAGTTACGAGGTAGAAGACTAGGTGGGATATAAAGGAAGCGTTAGGTGTGCACATTAGTTGAGGGGTGAGTGTGTCCTTGAGAGAGTGCGACACTAGCCTAGATATGAAAAGCATTCATGCAATTTTCAATTTCTTCAATTTAGTCACTTGCTAAATATTTTCAAAATGTTTTGTGTTCCATCCCTTGCTATCAAATATTTTCAAAACCTTCTAGGTGTCCAGCCACAGGGACACCAAGCCTAAGTTCATTCTAGGGATACGCAGCTGCACCAGATGTGGGTGTTGCAGGATTTAAATAGATGCATCTTTTTTTTTATTCCTAGCTTAAGGATTCATATCAGTTCATCTCGAGCATGTCGCTCACAGTCTTATTTAGTTTCTTTTCAGATTTTATTGGATTCAATACTCTCTGTTAGTTTGGGGTGGTTTTGGATTTAGCCGGTGGTTTATTCGTCGAGACTTTTATTATTCTATGAGATGATTGACTCTCTCAGAATTATATGTTTTATTTTAATTCCGCACTTATTATGTTTTGTATTAATGAAGATAAAATTTAACACCAACCTTTTCATTAGTAAGTGGTGAGAAGTTTTAAAAAGTTTTCGACAGTGATGCTAAGAATGAACCAAGTGAGATTACAGTTTTAATTTGATATATGACTGATCATTAGGTATTTTATATGGAGGGGTGTCACAACAACTATACAGATCTTGGTAGGCTATGGGATGTCAGGAATTGCCTATAAATACCAAGATCTATACCGCAAATGCGACGTGGGATCCTATTCTGTAATACCACATTATAATCAAAATGCACACAACCTAAGTCCTCAAATAAAGGAACTGATATGTTCTCACTATAGAATCAATACTTATGAATGATACTCAGTCATGTAACCTCCACAAGTGAAACATACCACCTTCACATTGGGTTGTAACATACACTACTCATTATCGCCACGACCAAGGCTACCTTTACCACTAAAGTCATCATACAATACATCGGTGTTCACCGAACTACCATGAGTTATGATATTACCACAAGGATCAAATTTATCTAATTACGTCATCGACATTAACTACCTGTAAGCTCCGCACCTAAGGGATATATGATTTTCAACCACTAATCATTAGTGCTTGGCCGAGACATCAAAAACATAAACCTCTACCGTTGACCATATGCGACTCGTGACACTTGACCATTTGGCATTGTTCCACTCTATCGGCACCTCAAATGATTCCATGTCGTCAAAATTCAACAAAAGCACCTCACACTAACAACCCTGATGTCACCACTATTGGTTTGCATGGACCCCTGTAAATTATTAGCAATTATATACAGAAGGGCAGAGGTGATTAATAAGTATCAACCTGATTGTGTGCCAGGGTCCCAATTTTTTCCAACACTTGATATGGTCCAATGTGTCTTGGACTTAGTTTTCCCCTTCTTCCCAAATCTCATGACACCTTTTCATGGTGAAATACGTAGGAATACAAGATATCCATTTTGAAATTCTAATGGATACTTCCTCTTATCTGCATAAAATTTCTGCCTGCTTTGTGCTATCTTTATCCGTTCCCAAATCATTTTAATCTTTTCGGTTGTAATATTTATCAATTCGCGTATAATACTAGTATTATACGCGAATTTCCTCAATGGCAAATGATCATCCCAACTACCTTTGAAGTCTAATACACAGTCTCATAACATGTCTTCTAATATTTGAATCATCCTTTCTTATTTCCCATCGGTTTGTGGATGAAATGTAGTACTAAACTTCAAACTTGTGCCCATGGCATTATGTAAATGAGGCCAAAACTTAGAAGTGAACGGTGGATCTCTATCTGATACTATTAACACTGGTGCCCCATGTAAACGGATAATCTCATCAATGTACATATGTGCATATTTGTCAACTGTTTAGGTCATCTCAACTGGAAGAAAATGAGCTGACTTTGTCAATCGGTATACAACCACCCAAATAGAATCATGCCCCTTTGGTGATCGTGGTAATCCTATAACAAAGTCCATCATTATATGTTCCCACTTCCATTCCGGAATGGGTAATGATTGCAATCATTCGCCGGCTTTTGAAGCTTTACTTTCACTTGCTGGCATACCAAACATTTAGCTACAAATTCTTCAATCTCACGTTTTATATTATTCCACCAGTAATACTCTTTCAAATCTCTGTACATTTTGGTACCTCCAGGATGCATAGAGTAAATAGAACTATGTGCCTCTTCTAATATATCCTTCTATAAGGATGGATCATTAGGTACACAAATTCTATTTTTATAACATAACGATTCATCATTCTTAATTTCAAAGTCACTATCTTTACCATCTAGGATTTCTCATTTCTTCTTTTCAAGGAATGGATAATTGATTTGCAAATTCCGTATGCGTTCTACCAGTAAAGGTCTTACTGTAACGTGTGCAATTAATGCCCCCATTTTAGTTAAGTTCAACTCGACTCCCATCAGTCTTAATTACATAATATTTCCAACTCGTACACATTGAATGCAAGATAACCACCCCAATGACTTCTGACTTAAAGCATCTGCAACAACATTGGCCCTCCCAGGATAATGGTGAATGGTACAATCATAGTCCTTAATTAACTCCATACAATGTCTTTGTCTCAAATTCAAGTCTCTCTGTGTAAATAAATACTTCAAAATTTTATGGTCAGTGAAAATTTCAGATGACTCTCTATATAAATGATGTCTCCATAATTTCAAGGCAAAAACAGTAGCCGCAAGTTCTAAATCGTGTGTAGGATAATTACGTTCATGTGTATTTAACTGTCTAGATGCATATGAACTTACCTTTCCATGTTGCATGAAAACATAACCCAAGCCCTGATGTGAAGCGTCAGTATAAATCACAAAACCTTCTCCACTGGATGGGACAGTGAGAACTGGAGCTGATACTAGCCTATTTTTCAACTTTTCAAAGTTGTGCTGACATTCATCACTCCACAGAAATTTCACTTCCTTTCGGGTTAATTTAGTCAACGGCAAGGCTATATATGAAAACCCCTTTATGAATCTTCTATAATATCCAGCCAATCCTAGGAAACTCCTTATCTCCGTTACATTTCTTGGTCTTTCCCATTGCATAATTTCCTCTAACTTCTTACGGTCAACATAAATTCCATCTCTCGAAACAACATGCCCCAGAAATACTACTTGATTGAAACCAAAACTCACATTTACTAAACTTAGCAAATAATTGACTATCTCGTAAAACATGCAATACAACTCTTAGATGCTTCTCATATTCCTCTTGGCTAAGTGAGTATATCAAAACATCATCGATAAAGACAATCACAAACGAATCTATGAAAGGATGGAATATTCGATTCATTAAATCCATAAACACCGCAGGAGCATTTGTTAACCCAACTGGCATTACCAAAAATTCATAATGACCATAGCAAGAACGAAAGATGTCTTAGAAATGTCACAATCTCTCACCCTTAATTGATGATAACCCGATATCAAATCAATTTTTGAAAACACATTAGCACCCTGTAACTGATCAAACAAATCATCAATACGAGGCAACAGATATTTATTTCGAATAGTTACCTTGTTCAACTGTCGATAATCAATGCAAAGTCGCATGGTGCTGTCTTTCTTCTTGACAAATAATATCGGAGCACCCGATGGTGATACACTGGGTTGAATAAAACCTCTATCTAGCAAATCTTGCAGTTGAACCTTTAACTCCTTTAGTTCCACAGGTGCAATTCTATATGGATAAATAGAAACTGGAGCTGTACAAGGACCTAAATCAATAGTAAACTCTACCTTCATCTGGGTAAAAGTCTACAAAATCCTAAACTACTGGTATATCTTCTAATTTTTGCAATTCCCTATTTGTATCCACAAAATATACTAAAAATCCTTGACAACCCTTATTTAACAATTTCCTCTCCCGAAGGGCAAAAATAAGACAATTTGGAACCACAATTCTTTCAAAAATAAATTTTAATTCTTCCTCCCCCGATGCATTAAATGTAACCTCCTTATGAAAATAGTCAATTGATGCATGGTAGGAAGATAACCAGTCCATACCTGAGATAATATCAAAATCTCGAGTATCTAGTGGAATAAATCAATGGTAAACTCCATTTCCCCCACATACAATACATAATTTTTATATACAAGCTCTACTAACATCACATCCCCCATAGTTGTAGAAATATATAAAACACAATCTAGATAAGGACATGGTCTACCCAAATGCATGGTAAATGATAGTGCTAAAAATTAATGAGTAAAACATGGATCAATAAGCACGTAAGCATTTTTGTTCATGACAGAAAATGTACATGTCACCACCTCTGGAGTAGCCTGAGCATCCTATAAAGTCATAGCAAATATTCTTCCCGGAGCACTGGAACCACTAGCCTGTCCTTTACCTCCTCATCTCCCTATGCCTCAAAGTGATGAACCTCGACTAGAAGTAGTTGATTGAATCCATCCTAGTAGCATATGACATTTCTTTTTGGTATGACCAATTTGATGACAGTGATAACACTCTACTACTTTTAACTTGGGATAATCTAGATTGATATGGCCCTCAGCTTTGCAAAAATAGCATGTAATAGGCTTAGACTGCCCATTGTCATTCTCCTGTTATCTATTATGTTGGCCCATCAATCTTGCACCCCTAAAACTACTTGGTGTCCTATTCTGAACAAAATTTCCACTCCCTCTACCGTGCTGAAATCTTTGACTCCCCTATTTCGAGCATTCTATATTGCCTTCCTTTTGCTGAGATGGATCAAATCTACTCCTCTTTCCCCTTTGTTCCCTATTCTTTATTGAATCATTAACATCTCCTTCAACCATCATAGCTCTGTTAACTAAAGAAGTATAATCTACCATTTCAAGTGCAGTGAGTCTAGACTTGATAACCAAATTCAACCCATCCCGAAATCTGGTGCGTTTGCCCTCCTCATTGTGTAAGAAACGTAATGAAAATCGAGACAAAGATATAAATTTAGTTTCATATTCCTTGACTGACATATTCCCCTGAGTCATTGAAAAAAATTCTCTCTCCTTTTTCTTCCGATACATACGAGGAAAATACTTTTCACATAAGACTTTAATAAAGGAATCCCAAGTAATTACCTCACCTCCCCCGGGAGTAAGAAATAAATGTTTGGAAGACTCCCTCTAATATTTAGCTTCGCCATTTAACATGAAAGTAGCCAAAATTACCTTCTGCGCACGAGGTACATGCATCACCTCGAAGATAGTTTCTGTGTCTCTAACCCAAGCCTCATATTCTAACGGATCTACAGAACCTGAGAATGCGGGGGGGTTCAATTTGATAAACTTCTCGTAAAGATTATTCTTCTCCTCTTGTTGTATTTCCCTTTCTCTTCTGGCCAAAGTCTGCTCCTCTAAGTACTTAGCTTGTTGTTCTGTTATTTGCATCATAAACATGTTTTGTTGTTCTGCCATTTAAGTCATGCCATGAGCCATTCTCTGCATATCTGTAAGTTGTTCAGTTACCTCCTCTACATTATTTGGATTTTGTTGATTTACTATATTTGAAGACTCCTCATCCACCCTCTCATGAAAATTTTCATCTTCCATATCTTACTATCTATCAAAAACCACAATTCCAAAAACAAGAGTACAACATTTCGCACAAGTTAATATAAATGACCCACACCACACTATTTCTCCCACTTACACATCTAGACTCTCTAACCCCAGAATATAAAAACCTAAAGCTATGATACCAAGTTGTCACCCCAAACCCCATTAAGATATAATTAACTAAATATTTCACAAACCACCTTTATTATTTATTTATTTATTTTGTAAAACATATTGAAACGACTTCAAGGCTAAAATGCAGAATACTAAAAATCCAATCGTTTTAAGGATACATAATTTAAACAAAACTCACATACAATTTAACTTAATTGTAAGTAGTAAAATATATAAAATAAATCTAATAAGACCCTACAACTATTTACTCAACCTCCTAGACCTGGCAGTGGCAGCTTCAGAACCTGAAAATGTAAACACATAAAACGATGAGTTTAAAAACTCAGTGAATGTACAACATCTCTATATAGTAAAAGTAATATTCTTACATCTCAACATATTCATACATATCCATATCTATGCCAAATTATTCCATATACATATCCGGAGTTAATAAACCCCACATCTCATGCCCGTAGGCAATAATCATATCTATAGGTTTTAATAACATAACATCTCCTGAATTGCATAGCAACTCAACATGTCTTGACTTTGATAAAGACATAACATCTCAACATCTCTTCACTTTTAATAAGCCATAACATATAAACATCTCTTGACTTTTAATAAGCCATATCATCTCAATATATAATACATACACATCATATCCATAATCAACTCAGTAAGTACACTCACATTGGGTTGTCAACTATGTATTCACGTTTCCTTTGGGTGGAGCTGAACTGGGTTGATTTAACCTTACACCTCTTAATCCAACTAAATTAGTACTAAATCTCAATCATAAGTAGTATTTTAATATATCTATGTAACTTTCAATGAATATACAATAACAATATAATTCTACTCAAGTCACATTCCATGAAACATGTGTAAAGGCTAAACAATGGTATATATGTTGATAAGGTTATGAACATTCAACCATAGAAAATAACTCGTATGGAATTTATAACTAAAATAAAGTAAACATAAAAGTATACTTCTCAATGTAAATACACCTCAAACATGTACTCAAAATACCATTGGGAAAGAGTAGATAAAAACATTCTTCCATGGGGTATCTAGTATGGCCTCAAATTATTTTCCTCCATACTTAACCATCCCATATTCATAAATTGTACATATAAAAGTGTCCAAGCTTATCAATATGAAAACATATCTGAATATAATTTCTGTTACAAGTGACGGTGTAATTTTTCAAGCTTCCTAGAGCATGTTATGACCATTTCTTTACAACCTATTAAATTTTCCCCACAATCTTCTCTATTGTTCCTTCAATTTCCAAGAATTTTCATAATTGTTATCCAACATAACTTTCCATGATTTTCCACACATTTTGAACACACATACTAAATAGTACAGAATAAAAGTTTCATAATTTTTTGACTTCATTTTCTATGTCAAAAGATTAATAAAACTCATGGCATATCGAAATGAAATATACAAACAACAACTATGTACCAATTTGCAACCATCACTAAGTCCCAACCACAACGAGTTAAATTCTAATTTTAGAATATGATATGAATATATGAGTCTAGCTTCATATCCAATTGGAATTTTTAAATTCCAATAATCACACAAAAATATATGCAAGTTTGAATACAAGGGATTTCAATAACAAGCAATACGGGCTACATAAACCACTTATCACACATGTGAACAACTACTTATTATCACAAAGGAGGATGGAATTTTAATCAATAATTCACGATTTATATACTTTGAAATAAGTATAATCCAATATTAAAATAATATTAAAACATAATTATACCTTGAAAAAAGCTTAAGGATTTTGTTGGAATTTTTCCTAGCTTTTAATGTAACCCTTTCTTCCTTAAACTTCCACTTTCTCTTTCCTCAAGCTAAAAACCCTCCAAAATTGAACCTAGGATGTTATTTACTGAAGAAATAGGTTAGAAGAAGATTTTTAAGTCGGTCAAGGCTGCCTCACATGCCAACAAATCAAATTAAACCATTTGGTTTACGAAAGGACAATTTACCACTTAAAGGGAATGGACAGATTTGCCCCTTGTTCGTAAATTTGGCCTAACTTCTTACTCGGATATTTGTTTTATGCACCGTTTGTTGTCCCAAAAACCTAACTCATATATGTACAACTATATACTTTTCAACTTGAGTCAATTGTTCCATTATAAGGATCAAAACTAGTCTCCAACAGGAACATTTCTACCGAAAATAACAAAATTTTGTGTTTGTACATAATTCGACGTTTCATGATTTATGAAAGTTGGATTATACTAACCATAATCACTTAGCATAAGATATACTAATAACACATTATTAATATCACATAAGGTAAGCATGATTTAAATATAATTTATCATGATTATATCCGGGTTGTCACAAATAGCCTCCTGTAATTTCATTATCTCTCATCTACAAAACTTAAATCCCATTGAACACAACTTTCAAGCTAAGTTTTCAATATCTACTTGAATTTGACAAGATCATACAATAATGCATCTTTATTTTTTTCTTGAGAGGAAAGCAACTGTGGAATTGGATTCTTCAAAAGACTTCTTTAGAAGCATGAATACTTCTATTGTTCCCCTATAGTTTCGTGCGTTTAAATGTTGCCTAAACACTAATTATCATGTTTTCTTAAAATAAATGTGAGACTAATTTGGAAAAGTGAAACAAATTTCGGGACGATTTTTACTCAAATCTTTAATACGATTTAAGACTCAAAGCCCTTTCATGCTTAGGTTAGAAGTTTGGATTTCATTAGAATTTACGACGTCCGTAGGTAGAATACATTGTAGGCATGTTATAAATTTATTTCGAAAAATAAAATTTATGTTAATTATGTTTTATTTGTAGAATAGAAATTTATTGTTTTTTGCCCCGTAATTATGCATGTGTTAGAAATCATTTTAGTTGTCGAAAAATAAATTGATATTATAATTAAACGAAATAATTGGAATAAATAAAAATGTTGCGATTAATTTAAAGAATGGTTGTAATAAGTTGAAAAAATGATATATGCGATTCGTAAATTGTATGAAATTTTTTGGGGTAGTTAGTTCTCTCACCTTATTTTTAGGTTGCTTGATAGGTATGGGACTAGTAGGTAGGCCTTACCTGTTTGTAATGCTTCCTAGGTATAAGACTAGATATTGTGGGTTTTAATGCATGGATGATTCCGGGGTGGGGCAGATTTGTACGTCATTTTCATTTAATTGTGAGCCCAAGTGCAAGGACATGTAGTACCTAGTGGTAGTTATTGTTACTAAAGGTTAGTCTAGGATACTCTTGTTCTTTGGAGACCTCTAGGTATGAGACTAGGGGTAGATTGAGGAATTAGTGTGTGACGAAAGGGTGGGTCTAGTAAAAAATAATGCGAACTTGATAAATTTGAGAATTCATGCCTAAGATAATAAAACGAGTATTAAGATGAATTTCCTCCGCCAATAAGTGCAAGGATGATAGAATACGGGATGGCTATTATGACATATCGTGCATAAAATCTCGTCAATAAGTGCAAAGATGATAAAATTTGTTCGGTTGACTATTGCGAGCGAAATTTTATATGCTATAAAACTTTAGACAAACCCGAATAAGTGCAGGACCAATAGAAAGTTCGACCGGCTATAATTGCACTCCTATAATAATAATTTGGTTAAGCCGATTAAACTAAATAGATAACTTTAGTATAATTGAATGATCAAAATTTCATAATTGGACTTGAGCATTGGAGTGCCTTGGTTATGTGGGTAGATGGTGGTAATTTATCTTTGCTCGGATGTTAAAATATATATATCGTTTAACTTAAAATACTCTATTACTATGTTTATCATTTATCATGTTATTGCCAGGGTTTACGAACCCTAATTGGGAGTTGTAACTAGTATTCATACGGTGGGCTCTGACCCATTGCGTTGACTAACATTTCGGTATAGTTGCTAGAGTAGCTAGATAGAAGTGATTGGAGATATTTTTGGAGGTGCAGTAGGAGATTCATTTTATATGCTTTAGTAGTTTAGGATTGCTTTTTATTCTGTAGCTTTTATTATGTGACTTTTATTTATGAATTTGGTGGGCCAATCCGTTCCATAGTTGTTTACAATTTCTGTCAGATATTTACAATTTGATAATTTCATTTGAGTTTATATTTATTTGGAGTTGGATTTATTTTGTAGATTATCGTGATGAGGGATTTTAATATTGCATGGATGGTTATATTTATTGGATCAATTTGATTTTTTTCTTGTGGAATTTTTTTAAATGTATCATATATCTATGACATGCTAAGACTGATAACTTATTTTGTGACAATCGATGTAGTTTGGCAGCGACGATTGGCTACCTCGAATGTTTGAATGTGGGGGGTGTTACAAAACATATCTCTAGTTCGATTAAAAAATAGACATTATTTCTTAAATTTTAATTTTATCTCCAAAATCATTTACCCTCTCTCGAGCCATAAATTGAAAGGTGAAAGTTCAAAATTAACATTCAATGGGAATTTCATATAATTAAACTAATTAACTACAAGAACATTAAACAAGGGTTCGTCCAACCACTTGAAAGGGGTTTTTAGCCTAACATAATATGAAACATTATAATCAAACAAAACAAAGGCATTAAAATACAAAAGTATAGAAGAAAACAATCAAATAAAATCTCTTTGAATTGAAATTGAACTCCAATCCTTGAATTTAAAGAATACAACCCTTAATTTGAATGATCAAACAAATATTAAATGGAAGCCCTCACATGTATATTGAATTTCAATGCAATTTATTTTTCCTCAAACTAAAGCAAAAGGAAGAAAAAAAATTATAATCCTAATTCTAAAATATCTCTCTACTTTCTTATCTAGAATGCTCCCTTTTTAAAAAGTAACAATCTCAAAGAGAAAAAAATTATTACAAAAGATGAAAGAACAAAACTATTTACAATATGTACAATGGATGAATTCTCAATGCACTAATAAATAATTTTAAAACTTTGCTAAAAATTACAAACTCTCACATTACAAATTTCTACTTAACAACTCATCCTAAATAGATTAATTCTACCACATCACTTTATATTGAGATATTTGCTAAAAATGCAATTACTCTTGAGAAATGGATTGAGAAGAATTTATTTCCAAAGGGATAAATTCTACTACATCACTTTAAATTAAAATATTTGTTGAAAATGCAAATACACTCTAAAGAGGTATTGAGAATAATTATCCCACATTAAAAACTAAAATGGAGATTTATTTTCAAATTCCATCAAGTCTTCAATATATAGGTGAAATGAGGCTAGGGGTAAATTTGGAAGCTTAAGTGTTGAAAGTTAAAATGGGTATTTGGTGAGAGTAATTGAAGAATAAAATGCGAGAGAATATAATTGGGTGCACATGGGTTAAAATGGATATTATGTGAGAGCAATGAAATTGTAAACACACGCATGTGTCTAACAAGTAAGTTTGAGGGGCAATTTAGAAAAAAAAAACAAATGAAAATCATGTGGCTTTTGGATTTGGGTGTTTAGGTAGAATCAGGTAGAAATTTTTGTGTGGCTTTGAAGGGTCAAAGTGGGTTTGGGTTGAGTTATGGATACTTCATACAACTACTTACATGAATTTCGATTGTGGGTGGCCAAAAGTAGAGTCTTCGATGAGATGGGAAGGAGGTTTGCGGATTGGATTTTGTGGTGGTGGGGTTGGTGTTTAATGGTGGAAATGGATTTGATGGAGGTGGTGTAGAGGTGACATAAGGTAGGTAGGGTGGTTATGTGTGACACCCCACCCAGTTAAATATCGGGTGATCAGTCCTTTATAAAATTTTCAAATAGAATGGTCAGTTGGTTCATTCTTAGCATCACTATCGAAAATATTAACTTTATTAATCTCCTAATATAAATTAAGATAGTGCCAAAATACCTTCCTTTTTAACTTGTAACCAAAAATCATATTTATAAAGTCCAAGAATTTAAATAAAATCCATTCACCACTCAACTGAATAAAATAAATAATGAATCTGAATCACGTAGTGAAATAAATACGACTGGATAAAACATTCCAGTTCAAAACTTTAAAGCACAGATCCATAGCAAAACTAAATCCAACTAAAATGAATTGAAAGTAAACTGAATACAATCTCCGATAAAATGTCTAAGGAATTGGGCGACACATGCCCTAAATGAAAAGTCTAGATAACTGAGAGAAATGATAGGAGTGTCTAATGTAAAGACCTACAGCTTCCACATCAGCCGTAGCACGCCAAGTAATCCAAGTCTCTAAATCTGGTGTCCCTGTGGCTGAGCAACTGATATAATGCATCTATATATAGCAAGAGAGAAAAGAGATGCAAGATACGGGTCAGAGCCCAATGTGTAAAAATATGTTTTAGCAAGTATTTAAAACTGACTTAAAGCAAGTATTATGTGCATGTTAGATTCGTCCTCTAACATGAAGTTCTCACCTCTATTCTATTGTTCACTCCTATCGCATCTTCTATGTATTACTAGTAAGTATACCCAAGTTAACTAGTTCAAAGTCAACATAACACTATCTATATTCAATAGTAGTATTACCATATCGCCCATACAATACCTAATGAGTAGTCCATCACATATTACTACCGTTCATGTTCACTATTAGACCATTTAAATGTTTATCTCATTAAGATTATTGCATTTGTCCTCATTGCCATAACTACTAGTTTCTCTTAGTAGAACTTCTCAAAAATGTACACACACACACACACACATACACACACACACACACATATATATATATAGTCGTATCATCCCTATACATATATATTTCAGTCCATCACCCCCGATTTAAGCCCCATTAGTGTTATAAATAAAATGATCATGCACCCCCGGGTTGTCACCCATTAGTGCACTTATAACAATATCCATGAACCCTCGAGTTTCCACCCATTAGTACACACAATAAAATATTCTTGCACCCCCGGGTTATCACCCATTAGTTCACATAATAAAAAACTTTACACCCTCGGGTTATCACCTTTTAGTGTATTTAACGACACAATCTTGCACCCTCGGGTTATCACCCAATAGTGCACTTAACTAAAATATCATCTAATAGGCATACACACATCCTATTAAAAATTCATAGGTATTCACCCAACCCAAACATATATTTATATACGTTTCATTCTCTCATAACTACGTATAGTATATTTATTTTATCCCAAATAATCTACGTAGTAGTAATTCATAGCTAGATTCATTACTGAGCGCTCATGAGTATTTATCCTCACTTGAAGGGTACCACTACATTTAAATATCAAGACAGTAGATAAGTTCCCTACACTCTACTGGTCCAGGATATCATTCTTCCCTAACCTCACAATTTAAGATTCGAAAGGTTCTCCAAGGCTCTACAGCAGCACTAGAAGTCTGCAGAAAAATGAACTGAACCGATCCTCCAGAAAACAAACCGATCCTAGTAGAATAAAAACAAACTGATCCTATAAGAAAACAAACCCATACAATTTAAGAAAACAAACTGATCCTGTCATGTTAGACCTGTTCTTCAATAGTTATGTTTTTACCATTTTGTTTACACCCAAAACCTCATAGTTCATACCCAATCTTGAATGTAACTATTTTGATTAATAACCCAACATCTTTACATAATTTCTATCATCCTAGGATCATTCAATCGTTATAAATCATAAGGTAAAAATCAAATCACCAATTTATATCATAAGAACCCTAGTTTCAAAATTACCCATTAAAGAACTTAATAAACCCAGATTTGTTCATCAATTTGTACTCCAATTTCGTATGAAAATCTCTTGCATACATGAAGGTATTAACTACTAAACCATTTGTCCAGAATCATAAATTACATCTCCAAATTTGCACCCAATTTCAATGTAATTCATTATCAAATTTACCTATACTAACATGAACATGATTATTGCTAAAGGAAAGAAAGTAATAAGCACTTGCCTCAAATTAAATGTTTAATCTCTTGATGTTATTGGTATGGGTGTGTTCCTCTTGTTCTGATCTACATGATGGTGGTGGTGGTTGTGCAAGGTGGTGCTAATTGGGCCTTCCTTCTTGGAATTTGTTCCCTCACACACTATGTGGTCATTCCTTACTTGTGTATATATTAACCCTAATTAACCTCTCGTGACTGAGATAATAAACTCCCAATTTTCGTCCATTTAATTTCTTCAAAAATGAAAATTACAAAATTATCCATACGGGATGCCAGTTTGGCCTAAAATCTCAAAGAGTCTGAATAAAATACCCGGGTAGTGTTTTCTGACTATCTGGACCCTCCCGGACTCAACGGCGCACTCGAAATTACCATACAAGTTACTTAAAAATAATTTATTGAATTATTCCATTCAATTAGTCCTGACAGGACTCACACCGTACCCCGACTTAATATACCAAACTGTCATATATTTTACTCTTGACAATTTATCAAATTCATTGATTACATATTATTTATTCACTCGGTAATATTTAATAATTCTCATTAATAAGTATCAACCCTTGTCACGCTAGTCAATATTTATTTTTAAAATTCGGATTAATCACCAATTACTTCTCGCATATTAATTTAATTAATCCCACACTAATAATTAATCACATAATTATTTAAGTTCTCAAAATATGGGGTGTTACATATTTCCCCCCTAATAACGGAATTTCATCCCGAAATTCAGAAAGTAAGGCATACCTGGTACAAATAAGTCTATATACTTCTCACGCATATTTATCTCTCGCTCCCAAGGGGATTCCTCCACATTGTGATGCTGCCACTGAACCCACATAAGTGGGACTACCTTTGACCTCAGTCTCCTCCCACTGTGATCTAGGATAGACACTAGCCTTTACTCATAAGAACCGTCGGGCTGAAATTGATTTCCTTTATCGGGATGTGAGTGTGGGCCAACTCATCCCGAGGATACCACCTCAGTGACGATATGTGAAACACATCATGAATACGGTGTAAGTGCTCTGGGAACCCAAGTCTGTAAGCCACTGGTCCGATCCTCTCAATAATAGGAAATGGTCCAACGTATCTCGGAGCCAATTGACCCTTTCTCCCGAACCTCATCACCCCCTTCATAGGAGATACTCTCCACAAAACTTGGTCCCCCACTGTGAAATCTCTAAAGGACCTCTTAGCATCGACGTAGCTTTTCTGTCTATCCTGGGCGACTCGTATGCAACTTCGAATCATCTCGATCCTGCTCGATGTATCCGCAATTACCTCTGGCCTAAGTAACTTGTTGTCCCCCCCCCCCCCTAGCCAATAGGCTAAGAACGATAAGGTCTCCCATATAATGCCTCTAGTGGGGCCATGTCAATCGTGAACTGATAGGAGTTGTTGGAAGTTTCCACCAGTGGAAGGTACTACTCCCAACTTACCCCAAAGTCGAGGATACACATGCGCAACATGTCCTCAAGCATCTGATTAGTACGCCAAGTCTTCCCATCGGTCTTCGAGTGATATGCCATACTCAATCGCAACTCAGTACCCCGTAGCCTCCTAGAAACTATCCTAAAAATGAGACACAAATGTCTTATCTCTATCTGACATGATATCAAGAGGCGCACCATGCAGTCTTACTATCTCTGCAATCAATATCTGAGCATACTATCCCATTGTATAGTCTGTCCTGACTGGCAAAAAATAGGCTACTTTTTTTACTCGGTCCATAACAACCCATATAGAATCAGGCCCCTTCTACGAAGTAAGCAACCTAGTAATAAAGTCCATGGAAATGTCCTCCCATTTCCACATAGGGATCTCTAACGGCTAAAGTAAACCTGGTGGTCTCTGATGGTCCACTTTTACTAGTTAACAAGTGGTACACTTGGATACGAACTCTACGATATCCCTCTTCATCCCATTCCACCAGTACTGTCGCCTCATATCCTCATACATCTTATCCCCGTCGGGATGTACCGTAAACCTGGATCCATGCAATTTCGTCAGCACTTTATGTCGAAGGTCCTTCCCCTCTGAAACTACGAGTCTCCCATTAAAATGCAAGCCTCTCTCGAAACTCACCGAATAGGACTCGGCTCCATCGGCTAAGAGCTATCTAATCCTATACTGGCAAAGAGAATCTACCGCCTGAGCTTGGACCACCCTCGTCACTATCTATGGTGTGACGGTCATAACTGACATGAATGATCTGGCAACCGCATCCTGGTGACCTAGCTCCTTCCATTTTGCCTTCCACACCTCGGCCGTCTCATCCATTGGACTACGGCTCAACGCATCTGCAACTACACTAGCCTTTTTCGGGTTGTAGTGTATCTCAAACTGATAATCTTTTACAAATTCCAACCACCTTTATTGACACATATTCATCTATCTTTGTGTGAACAAATACTGGAGTGACATATGGTCTGTAAATAGGCAAAACTACTCTCCATAAAGGTAATCCCTCAAAATCGTGAGTGCAAACACGAATACAGCTAGCTCTAAGTCGTGTGTCGGGTAGTTCTTCTCATGAGGCTTAAGTTTTTAGGAAGCATGAGCTATATCTTGATCCTACTGTTGAAGCACACCCCCGAGTCCAAGTAAGGACGCATCAGTGTAGACTAGATACTCCACTCCCGGCCTGGGCAGTGGTAACACTGTTGCTTAAGTTACATTGTCCTTCATCTCATCAAAAGCCAACTAACAGGCACCATCCCAGGTGAATGGAACTCCTTTGCGAGTGAAATGAGTCAATGGACCCGCTATCTTCGAGAATCCCCGAATAAATGTCTTATAGTATCCTATTAGGCCCAAGAAACTACGTATCTCCGTCGGCCTCATGGGTTGTCCCCACTCCCTCACCGCTGACACTTTCCCCGGATCTAAAGATATCCCTCTATCCGAAATAACGTGCCCCAAAAACTGAACTTCCTTTACAAAATCCATATTTCTCATATTTTGTAGACAACTCGTACTGACGCAGTGTCTGCAAAACTTGCCTCAAATGTTCAGCATGCTCGTTCTCCGTTTGAGAGTAAATCAGGATGTTATCTATGAAGACACTTACAAACTAATCCAAGAAATCTCTGAACAACCTGATCATCAAGTCCATAAACACGACTAGGGCATTTGTTAGTCCAAAAGGAATAACCCTAAACTCGTAGGAACCATATCTCATTAAGAAGGCAGTCTTTTACACATCATGCTCCCTGATCCGTAACTGATGGTATCCTGACCTCAAGTCAATCTTTGAGAAGAAAGCGTCTCCTCTCAATTTGTTGAATAAGTCATCGATTCAGAGCAACGGATACTTATTCCATATCGTGACCTTATTCAACCCATGGTAATCGACACACAACCATAATGATCCATCTTTTTTTAACGAATAGTACTGGGGAACCCCAAGGTGAAGTACTTCTATGAATAAACCCCTGACCCAATCGATGTTCTATCTGATCTCGTAACTCCCTGATCTCTGTTGGGTCCATATGGTAAGGTGCGTAGGCTATCGGCCGAGTGCCGATATCAAATCTATAACAAAGTCTATCTCTCTGCTAGGTGGCAATCACGAAATATCTTGGAAGACATCAGCGAATTACCGAACCACCAGTATCGAATCGAGAGGTATTACCACCTCCTTAGAGCTCTATTCCTCTACATAATGCAAATGCGTGGAAGATCCTCCTTCAGAACTAGGCATCGCCACCAGAAACATCTCCTGACCAGGTATAACAAAACTAATAATCCTACTAAAACAATCGATTATGGCCCTATATGCAACAAGCCAATCCATACTGATAATCGCACCATACTCGGACATCTCTAATCCAAGCATGTCGGCAGGTAAATTAAGTCTCCCAATATCTATACCCACCCCTTGATATTTAAATAAAGAATAATGCTATGAGTAAAAAAACTGCCCCAAAACCTCTCCCAAATCTGATGTGGATTCCACATATTCTCTCACCTACCTATTAAACATTGCCTTGTGGTATGGGGTCCCGCCAGGGCACAAAAAATTATGACTTTTGGGGGAGACTTTGTGGAATTGTTTTGTACGCATAGCACTACTCTTAAAGAAAATCAGCTAGCCACTACCCAAAGGCAAATATTTCCATATAACAGTACTCTCTGTTATACCTAATAATCCCAAATCACATGCAAACCTCATGGTAATAAAATAATGTGTCTCCCCCATATCAAATAAAATACTCCTCGGAGTTCCCTGAATAGAAAACATACCCTCAATCACGGGTGGAGCCTGTGGGACCGCGATCTGATGGAGGTTGTAGACCCGTCCATACTGAAGTTGTCCCTACTGCACTAGAGCTGCGCGCAAGGCTGGAACAAGTGCTGGAGCTGGTAGGGCGGCGGGAAAGATGAGTCTCTGGGGCTCCTTGTGTGCACCCTTTTGTTGAGGGACCCTATCCCTGTCAGAGCAATCCTGCTTCTTATGGCCAGTCTTGCCACAAGTATAACATTTTTCGATGAAATTCCCTCCCCTCTGTCCCTAGTAACCTCGACCCTGCTAGCCGTTACCACCCCTACCTTGGCCCTGATGGTCTTGTTGTCCTCCCTATTGTTGGCCCTGTTGATGATCCTGCTGCTGGCCCTCTCTGAAGCCCCCGTGACCATGCCTGAAACCCCCTGAACGAAACCTCTTAGTAGAATCCTCTTGCTGGGAACCCTGCCTCTGACTCTAATCAGCTGGTACCCCACTAGCACTACCTCCCCCTGACTTGCCCAACTGGCTAAGATCTCTTCCCCGCTTGCTTGCCTTAGCACGAAAGCAGTTGTCCTGACAATGTAATAATGCTGCATTTAGGACATCTGTGTAGGAATGTAAGGAAAGGTTACCCAAATGGTGTTGTCATATCCTCCAAGTCAAACCATCCATGAACATTTGGATTCATTTCTCCTCAGGAGGCACCTCGTCCAATACCATATTAGTCAATCGCATGAACTCCTCCTCATATTCTGCAACTGTTTTTCCTTCCTGGGTGAGGTCTAAAATTTTTCGCCTCATCTCAGTCTTGACGATAGAAGGAAAGTACATGCCGTCGAACCACACCCAGAAATTGGTAATCCAGATTAAATCCCGATCCTTTAAAGTAGTAGTGAACTCCCACCACTGTAAGGTTTCCCCTGTCACGTTTAAGGTAGCCAAAAATTGCCTCTGAACCTCAGTGCACTCGTACATACGAAGATGCCTCTGTATATCCTTTTTCCACTGACTCGCCATAACTACATGAGAACTGCCTGAGAACTCTGGAGGATGCGCCTTCTTAAAGGCATCCTTGACTCTGTCCCATGCAGTCCGAAACATGGGAAGGTGCTGGTGCCACTACTGGTGTCTGCGGTGGTGCCTGCTGTACCACCGTCAGTGCTGCATTTACTACCTGTGCAATGATGGCAGCAACTTCCATAGCATTCACCATGCCCTGAGCTGGGCCTGGCTGTGGTTCGGGATGAGCATTCCTGTCCCTGGGTTCACGTCGAGGAGGCATCTGAGATGAGAGAGAAGTTTATTAGTCCACTGTTATCCTTAAATCTCAAATAGCTGAACACATGATCGCATAAACAAGAATTCAACAGTCCTAAAGAAAAGGCTCTATATCAAAGGATGCTAAGCTGAAAACCAAAAAAGCCGCACATATCCTAAAGGACTCTAGAACCTGATGCTCTGATACCACCTGTGACATCCCGCCCAATTAAATATCGGGTGATCAGTCCTTTATAAAAATTTAAAATAGAATGTCCGGTTGATTCATTCTTAGCATCACTATCGAAAACATTAACTTTATTAATCACCTAATATAAATTAAGCTATTGCCAAAATACCTTACTTTTTAAATTGTAACCAAAAATCATATTTATAAAGTCCAAGAATTTAAAGAAAATCGATTCACCATTCAACTGAATAAAATAAATAATGAATCTGAATCACTTACTGAAATGAATACGACTAGATTAAACGTTCATGTTCAAAACTCTAAACCACATATCCATAGCAAAACTAAATCCAACTAAAATGAATAGAAAGTAAACTGAATACAATCTTCGATATAATATCTAAGGAATGCCCTAAATGAAAAGTCTAGATAACTGAGAGAAATGATAGGAGCGTCTCATGCAAAGACCTATAGCTTCCACATCAGCCGTAGCACGCCAAGAAATCCAAGTCTCTAAATCTGGTGTCCCTGTGGCTGAGCACCTGATATAATATATATATATATATATATATATATATATATATATATATATATAATAAGTTAGGTTGGTTTTTGAAAATGTGTACATTTTTAAGGGTGAGGATAGTGCCACGTCAAAAGACATTTTTTCAAAATTAAGGGTTGTGATGAATTCTTAAAACTTTCATTCAAAATTTGAATTTTATGGTCAATTTTTGATTTCCCCCTTAAACTTTTTGATTTCCCCACAACCCCCCTCCCTCCAACTCACACGGTTCTCTCTCTCACTCTCACTCTCTCAGGCAGTTCTCTCTCTCTCTCTCTCTCTCTCTCTCTCCCTAACTCACACTCATGAACACATCGGTAAACCCCCCTTCCCCGCCCCTACTACCCCCTCTAAACCCCCCCTTCCCCACTCACCCGCCCCTGGTAAACCCCCCTCCCCTCTCCCCCCTTCCCCACAAACACACACACGCACATAGGCATAAACACACACACGCACACAGAATCACACACACATGCACACAGAAACACACACACACATGCACTCAGAAACACACACATGCACATAAAAACACACACACACGGATACAGAAACACACACACACGTACACACAGAAAAACCCACGCACACACACATCGTTTTGGGGATTTGATTTCTTAATTTTTTTTTGTTAGTTTGTTCTTCAATAGGGGATGATCTGAATTTTTTTTTGTTAGTTTGTTCTTCAATAGGTATTCAGGGATGATGGTATTCTGTGATTTGGGTGCGATTTGGAGATGATGGTTGGTATTCTGCGATTTGGGGTTGATGGTATTCTTCAAGAGGTATTCTGCGATTTGGGTATGACATGAATTTTTAGTGGTATTTCACATTTGGTTCATAGATCACAGTGTGTGTATTTTATTTTTCCTGGAAATTTCTCAAAGTATGTATTTTATTTTTCTTTGGATAAACTTTTAGTATATGTTCCCATCATCTTTACAATCTCATTTACTATATTGGTGAACCAATGCCCCCTTGGTTCAGTAAACGTTTTTTCAATTGTAAATTTATTTTTTAGGTGAACTGTGTACATATAATTATTTTTGGTTTTACTATTTAGTATAGTATGCATAATATGAGTAAATGAATTGAGTACAAGCATATGCAGAATATGTTGGATAACACAGTTTAGAGTTTTGTAGAATACAGTAAATGAATTGAATTATCCAACATATATTACTACTAAACTGCGTTATAATGCTATAATGCAAAAATAAGCATTATAGCGCTATGAAAACTTCTACTAAAGTTGTTGCACAATATGGGAAGGGGGATGACAACATGTATGGGAAGTGGGATGACAGCACAATATGGTAAGTGGGAAAAAAGTTGTTGCATAGAAAGTTGTTGCACAATATGGATTTGTGGTGATTTTTTCCTTTTTCATGTTTAATATTTTAGTGTTGGGTTAGACAATCTATGATGCCGCCGCTTTTACGATTTATTGGTCTGAGACAAAGGGAAAAATTCGTGGATTGGCATTGGTGAAGAGTCCATTTGGCGGGCTTCTTTAGCTTTTGATGTTCTTCGCAAGGGCGAATTAAGGGGCTTTTGATGTTCTTGGAGAGGGCAGATCATAGAGCTTTTGATATTCAAATTCATAAAAGTAGTCCATTAGGTACTTTATAATGAATCTGTATAAATTAATTTTGTTATTTATTAATTTCAATCAAAAGACAATTTAACCGGGATTACCTTTTAACCTTTAGTAAAAGCTCTTCCAGGTAAGGCATTCAGTACCATGTCGATTTTTCTAATCATAGCCAGCTCTGAGCTTTTTTTATTCTTTGATTTTAAGTTTTTATATGTTTCTTCTGATGTGACACGTGCATAAAAAATGCTTCCATTACAGGGACCTCAACAGTTACCTCCTTTATTGTATTCGATCTCCAGTTAGACCATTGTTAACGGTGCGTGCAACTGCATTTCTGGGAAGATTCACATTTTGGTATGTAACTTAAATTTTGATGTGTTCATTATAACTTTGTTCTGTATTAATAATCCTTTTGATAATTCTATAAATCTACACATTTGGGCTAACGGTAGTATCAAGACAGTTCCTTTTATTTATAAAACTAGGAAATTCTCAAGCATTTGGATTCCAAAAGAGTTATGGTCTAGGTTTATGATGTGATCCATCTTTCCCCCCACCCCCCCACCCCCACTTTTTTTACTATCTGTTCTTAAATGAGACTCTAATGACGTGTTTGATTAGCACTACTTTCCATGAAAATTATGGAAAATTCCACATTTCCCAACATGTGAATATATGCATATTGCATATATGCATATTCCATTTTGTTTTTTGAAATGAGTTCTGAATTAGTCCTCCCATATGAAACATTATCTAAAGATAATAAACCTTTTTTTACTGTTTTAAATATCGTTTTTCATCTATTACGTTTCACCTTCCGTTTTACTGATTTGAGTCATTTATTCAATTCATAAATATGCAGGTGCGCATTTCTAAACAGAGGTGAAAGTCCATTCATGTTAAAATATCGATTCTCATGATGAACACGTGTTCATTTTTCTATCGAAGACAGCAGTTGACGAGCCATGTTCTTCCATCATTTTCTATTAAGGTTAATTTGTCCGCAAGCCATAAAAGATATCCCATTCAAATACGGGCTCGGTTAATATTCAATGTACTTTTTAACTATAGCAGATTTGAATGTCTTTTCTTATACTATTTATTTATGAGATTCAAATTTCAAACTCAAATGAGCTTCAATTGGACTTTAACCTCTTGGATTTGCATTAGGTTTTTTTCTCTCTCTGAGGTGGATGGTGATGTTACATCATGCAAATTCAAGAAAGGGAGAATCTTAGAAACAGGCTTCCATCAGGTAACATATATGTTAGTAAGCTAAATATTTCTGACCTTTTATCGAGACCATGGCTACAACTATGGTATGCATATATATGCATACTTATATATGCAATATGAATATATATGCAATCTCCATATGCATACATATATATGCAATAGTTTGAATTTTTTCTATGATTTTTATTTTACTTCTTCTCTTTTGTTGTTTGTCGTTTGTTGTTTTAACAACCTGAGTCTGGAATTGGTTTTCTCCTACTGACAAAAATAGCGGCGTTTAATTGAGGCCTCAAACAAAAACAACGGCGTTTCCCCCCCAAAAGTGCCAACATAAGCCAACAAGAATCCAACCGACAAAGCCCCCCGACAAGTGCAAACATAAGAACTGCATATATATGCATACATATATATGCAATCGGCATATATATGCAGCTGCATATATATATAAATGAATATGCTTATATATGCAGATTGCATATATATGCATATGCGTACGTGCAAAAGCCCCCCCCCCCCACCCACACACCTGTTCACCCTTCACTTTCCCCGCGGATTGCATATATGCATTGCATATATGCAAACATGAACACACGCTCCCCCTGCCCCTGCCCCATCCCCTTCCCCCTTCCCCACTCACACACGCACACACAAACACACACACAAACATGCACACATGTGCCCCCTACCCGTCCCCTCCCCCCTTCCCCACTCATACGTGCACATAAACACACACACAAACATGCACACAAACACACACACACAAACACACACTGCAATATGCATATATGCATACATGCACACATATGCCCCTTGCCCCGTCCCCTCCCCCTTCCCCACTCACACACGCACACAAACACACACACAAACACGCACACAAGCACTCCATCCCCCGTCCCCTCCCCCTTCCCCACTCACACACGCACACACAAACACACAAACACACACACGCTTCAATATGCATATGTGCATTGCATATACGCACACACGCACACACGCGCCCCCTGCCCCGTACCCTCCCCCCTTCCCCACTCACACACACACACAAACACGCACACACGCGCTCCCTGCCCGTCCCCTCCCCCCTTCCCCACTCACACACGCACACACACGCACAAAAACACACACACAAACACACGTACACACACTGTAATATGCATATATGCACTGCATATAAGCAGATTGCATATATGCATACACGTACACGCACACGCACCCCCTGCCCCGTCCCCTCCCCTTTCCCCACTCACACACGTCCCTCCGCCTTCGCCATGTGAGGATGAGATTTATAGACTCCAGGCCACATATGATCATTGTGTACCAACTATGGTAGTTAGGTTAACGTACAATGTTTTGGGGAAATCAAAAGTTGAATTGCTAACATACAATGTTTTTTGGAACAAACCAATTTTTTTTCTTTTCATTTCAGGTTTTAATCCAAGACCAATCAAACATTGACTTAATCTTCCATCGTCGCTGTAGCCCGCTGCCTAAATCTGCCTCAAACTTCTGCCGTTGTAACCCGCTGCCTAAATCTGCCGAATTTGGGATTTTTTTTTAATTTATTGGATTTGTTGTTACCCCTTAAATAGGGTGGATAGTCCAATAAACAAAGGAGACTATGCCCATTTTTTAAAAAAAATTAACACTTTGTTTTTTTGAGACAGTTAATTTTATTGATGAATATTGTATATTTCATTTTATATGTGAATTTTTTTGAAGAATTTAGACAATTTGGATGTTGGGCTATTTGTTATTTGTTAAGCAGGGTGAATAGTTCCATAAATCAAGGAGATTATGCCAATTTTTTTTAAAAATATTACATTTTGTTTTTTTGAGACAAAATGTGAATTCGATGGGTGAATATTATAATTTCATATTATATGTGAATTTATTTGATGAATCTAGACTATTTGAATATTATTGGACTATTTGTCATTGTTTTAAAATTACACTTCAAATTTTTTCCGTTTCGCTATTATATACTTTAAAAAATTGTCGCCGTTTCGTGATTACGTACTTTGGAAAATGTCGTCGTGCCTTCAGGCACGGGCATACGCTAGTGTGTGTGTGTGTGTGTGTGTGTGTATATATATATATATATATATATAGATAGAAAGAGAGATAAGATATACGAGAGACGGGTCAGAGCACGATGTGTAAAAATATGTTTTAGCAAGTATTTAAAACTGCCTTAAAGCAAGTATTATGTGCATGTTAGATTCGTGCTCTCACATGAATTTCTCACCTCTATTCTATTCTGCACTCCTATCTCATCTTCTATCTAGTACTAGTAATTATAGCCAAGTTAACTACTTCAAAGTCAACGTAACACTATCTACATTCAACAGTAGTATTACCATATCGCCCATACAATACCTAATGAGTAGTCCATGACATTTTACTATCTTTCATGTTCACTATTAGAGCATTAAAATCTTTATCTCATTAAGATTATTTCATTTGTCCCCATTGCCATAACTACTAGTTTCTCTTAGTAGAACTTCTAAAAAGTATACATATATATATATATATATGTATACTTTTTAGAAGTTCATCCCTATACATATATATTTCAGTTCTGCACCCCTGATTTAATCCCCATACGTGCTATAAATAAAATGAACCTGCACCCCCAGTTTGTCACCCATTAGTGCACTTATAACAATATCCCTACACCCCGGGTTAACACCTATTAGCGCACTCAATAAAATATGCATGCACCCCTGGGTTATCATCCATTAGTCCACTTAATAAATAACTTTACACCCCCGCGTTATCACCCTTTAGTGTACTTAACAACACAACCTTGCACCCCCGGGTTATCACCCGTTAGTGCACTTAACAAAAATATCATATAACAGGCATACACACCTCCTATTAAAAATTCATAGGTATTCACCCAACCCAAACATATATTTATATATGTATCATTCTCTCATAACTATGTATAGAATATTTATTTTATCCCAAACAATCTACGTAGTAGTAATTCATAGCTAGATTCATTACTGATCGCTCACGAGTATTTCTCCTCACTCAAAGGGTACCTCTACATTTACATATCAAGACAGTAGATAAGGTCCCTACACTCTACTGGTCCAGGATATCATTCTTCCCAAACCTCATAATTTAAGACTCGAAAGGTTCTCCACGGTTCTGTAGCAACACTAGAAGTCTGCAGAAAAAGAAACCGAACCGATCCTCCAGAAAATGAACCGATCCTATTAGAATAAAAATGAACCGATCCTATCAGAAAACGAACCGATCCTATTTAAGAAAATGAACCGATTGGGTAATGTTAGACATGTTCTTCAACAGTTACGTTTCACCATTTTCTTTACACCCAAAACCTCATAGTTCATACACAATCTTCAATGTAACTATTTTGATTAATAACCGAACAAGTTTACATAATTTCTGACATCCTAGGATCATTCAATCGTTATAAATCATAACGTAAAAACGAAATCCCTAATTTATATCAAAAGAACCCTAGTCTCACAATTTCCCATTAAAGAACTTAATTAACCCATATTTGTTCACCAATTTGTACTCCAATTTCGTAAAAAATTCTCTTGCATACATGAAAGGATTAACTACTGAACCATCTGTCCATAATCATGAATTACTTCTCCAAATTTTCACCCAATTTCAATGTAATTCATTATCAAATTTACCTATACTAACATGAACATAATTATTGCTAAAGGAAAGAAAGTAATAAACACTTTGCTCGAATTAAATGTCTGATATCTTGATGTTGTTGGTCTGGGAGTGTTCCTCTTGTTCCGATCTACACGATGGTGGTGGTGGTTGTGCAAGGTCGTGCTAATTGGGCCTTCCTTCTTGGAATTTGTTCTCCCTCACACACTCTGTGGCCATTCCTTACTTTTGTATATATTAACCCTAATGAACCATCGTGACTGATATAATAAACTCCCAATTTTCGTCCATTTAATTTCTCCAAAAATTAAAATTACAAAATTACCCCTACGGGATGTCGGTTTGGCCTAAAATCTCCCGGAGTCTAAATAAAATAACCGGGTAGTGTTTTTGACTATCTCGACCCTCCCGGACTCAACGGTGCACTCAAAATTACCATACGAGTTACTTAAAAATAATTTACCTATATATTCAATTCAATTAGTCCCGTCCCGACTCACACGCGTGTCCCGACTTAATATACCAAATTGTCGTATATTTCACTCTCGACAATTTCTCAAATTCATTGATTACATATTACTTATTCACTCAGTAATATTAAATAATTCTCATTAATAAGTATTAATGCTTGTCACGCTAGTTAATATTTTTTTTTGAAATCCAGATTAATCAACAATTAATTGTCGCATATTAATTTAATTAATCCCGCACTAATAATTAATCACATAATTATTTAAGTTCTCAAAATATGGGGTGTTACATTATGACGGTTGGTTAATGTGGTGAATGTGTGGTAGAATAAGGATGGACAGAGGAGGATATGGATGGATTATGGCCAGAGATGGATAGTCCGACGAGGTGGGTGTGAAGGGTTGAATGTTGGTGGAAGCTGGGTCTCGGGTTTAGTTGGTTAGTGGCTATAAGTGTGACACCCTGCCTAATAAAATTCATGGGTGATCACTCCTATATCAAATTAAAACAGGAGTCGCATATGGATCATTCTTAGCATCACTGTTGAAAACCAATTTGATACTAATAACCTATTAGGCTGGCGTCAAAATTTTACTTAACTACTCTTTTTAAACAACTACTTAATTAAAACATTCACACAGTTTATATAAATGAAACTAAAATGAAATAGAATAACCAAACACTCGGTTCAAATATGATACAACCAAATCTAATTTGCATAAAAAGTTGGTAAAAGAATAAACAAATGCAATTGGGTTGTTAGCCCAAATGTTTATACAACACCTCCTATCTAGATTACAAGGATAGAAGCGGCTATCGAAAACCTCCGTGCATCCATAGCTACTGCAGCAGACGTTTGACTCGAAGGAAATGTCATCAAGGCATCCCTGTGCCTGGACACCTATATATATATATATATATATATATATATATAGTAAGAGAGGGAAAAGTAGATAAAAGGGTCAGAGCCCGGGTGTGAAAAATATTTAGCAAGTTCATAAATGCTTTATTTAAAAAAAAAGGTTTTATCCCATATTTAGGTTGGTATCGCACTCCCATGAGATACTCCTCACCTCTCTTCTAATAGTGCATGCCTGTCGCATCCTAACAAAATACCCTAGTGAAGCTACCCTGCTAGACTAGTCTATTACCCATCTTCTAATGACACTAGTTATCCCAAGTACTAAGGGCTAAACTTCTCCCCAGTCTCAACACTATTCCATGTTCGTGCATGGGGTGTCTCGCAGAGCGAAGTCCAAATAAGGAACCCCCCCCCCCGATACACTTCTACTTGGCAAGGTCAATCGTCGAGATCCATTAGACCCTAAGTACACAATAAATATTTAAAATATTTATATAACATACATATTTTATTTATTCTCTTATACATTTTACAATATACATCCGGATCATATCTCCTGGACTGAGTTTTACTTTATATTCATTTTTATAATACACATCCGGACCTATCTCCTGGACTGAGAATCTCTATAAACATCCCGATCTATCTCCCGGACTGAGAATCTCTTTACTTTCTTAGAGATATATATATTAACTTGTTCTCATGCACAAGTAATATACTATACACGCAAGCATCATAACCATCCTAACGATTTAAAACTTGAGGATGCAGTCTCATAGTGTCGATCCAAAAATCTAGGTTTACTCATCATACCACGGTACCAAGGCAGACTTACTCAATGGTCTTGGTAAACATATACACAATGGTGGAGACGGTCAGTTTCCCCCTGCGAGTGGGAAATCACATAAATCACACTCGAACGCGGGACGATAATGACCTGGGGACTATACTGACCCTGCTCCTAGAGCTAGGGGATTCACCCACATCGTGCAACCTCCCTGGATCGCACTAGAGCATATATATAATTCGGTTGTTCCCAACCTATATTCAAAGGGGAAACCTGAGGAAATCAACCATCTAATCACTCATATACCATCTGATCGAGGGGAAAAACCGAGCGCTCGTGTAATACGCTAGTCGTTGTTATCGGCTTCCAACCTCAATACAAAAAAACCTAAACTTGTAACTACACTCTTAAGGAGTATAATGGCGAGTCTGGGTATCGAATCCACAGGGAATGGTTGATAGAATTTAATTGATTTATTACTTCTAAAGAAAAAATGAAAAAGATGATGATGGCTGAAAAGTGAAAAAATAAGTAAATAAAGAAGTTAAATTAATTAAGATAAATGAGAAATTAGGTTGGAATACAATCCCCCTAACCCTAGTAATTTACCGTTTAAAAACCTAGAATTGTAAATTATAAATTTGAATGAATCCAGTCTTTAGATCCTAAGCATTACATATATGAGGATCAAGCCCGCACCATATGAAATCAAAGGTAAATATAAAGCGGTGATAAATAATTTTACGCACATCATATTCTTAAACATCCCAAGTACCTAGGGCAAGAGAGATTAAAAGATTGGCTATGTTTGTATAATTTCCATACACGATTCGGTCAATATTTAATTTACCCTCTATTTTCTAAATGGGTAATTCACCTCGGAATGAGTTCATGTACCCCATCCCTTAAGAATTTAGCTAGACATGATTTTTCTAGAAAACAAATTCATACCTATACATGGAATTATGGATCTAACAAACATTGATAACAAATTGCAAAACAATTGAAAATTGAAAATAGAATTGAGATTAAATAAGAGAAGGGAATTTGATACTTGAATTGAATTGAAGAATTGATACTTGAAATATGCACTAAATGAACTTGAATCCAGAATACTACTTGTTCTTCAAACATACAAACTAGGGTTTTTCTAAGAGTATGAAAAACTAAAAAGGATTTCTAAAAAAAATGACTTTCTCTCTCTAATTTAGAGTCCCCCTTTGAATGAGTTAAGGCTTGGTCTTTTATAGCACCAAGTTGCACGAATTTGACATCTAATTTTGCTTGTGGCACAAGTTTTTACCAGCCAATCACCTTAAAATCTGCATAATTAACGACAGCAATTCGCACAGCCGGACCGGTCCGGACTGGATCCATTTCTCTTCATTATCTCGCAACTTCAAAACCTCGTAACTTCTTCACCGTAGCTCGGATTGAGGTGTCGTTTTTTCCAGTGTTCTTGTAATTTAGAGCTATTCAACTTTGTAGTTGGCCCCACCTCCGGACTAAGGTTACAAAATTACGAAAATGCCCTTCAACTCTCCATTTCTTGGTTTCTTTCACTATTTTGCGTTCTCTTTCGCACTAACTTCCACGAAATACCTATAAAACACATGAGAAATACACAAAACACGAAATACTTGCCAAAAGGGGTTAGTAGCATAAATACGAGACAAATCCAAGCTATTTACACTGCACGGGATCATAAAAATACCGAAATTAAGGGGATAAATATGAAGAATGTGTGCCTAATCACACCCCCTAACTTAATCACATATAGATACATATGTATTCGTATAATAATGTATATACTTTAATCACATAGTATATATATACTATATATTCCTCCTCGAATATATATATATGGCCATAATTGCCAATCAAGTAATAATATTTAAGTAGTCTCTCTCTCTTAAATATTATTCACACCTTCATCACTATTTGGGATTCATATAGTCTCCAAATACCCGATTCATATTCGTATGATAAGTGTATCCTTAACTTATCTTTACTTACAACCCAAATTCCATCCCATTCGCCTCCTAGGATTTTCTCATCCATAATCGATATATAATTATAACCTCAACACGCATAATTCGATTCATATAATCTCTCACATAAAAACCAAATCGAGTGTTACTCGTCCTAAACACCCTTAAACAATTGAGTCATGGATTTCCCTTTTTCCATGAACTCAAGATCTATAATCCACTCATTTATTAATCTATAGGTTCCCACTCTATTTTAGGAACCCCAGTCATTTAGTTTCTTAACCCATTTATTTTTCCTCAAAAATAAATAATCAGTGCCAAAAAATATTAGCACTCTCCTAGCCCATATAAATAACCCCCAATTAGTTAGATGTTAATTTCCTAAACAAATACTTATATCCTCAAAATTTATCAACTGGAATTCATTTCAATTGGAGTTCACCCCAATATTCAACCCTTGGCAAAGATTGACAAAAATACCGAAGGGTCGATCTATCGACCCATGGCCCTCGATCGATCGATGGTTCGATCAATCGATGCCCTATCCTCGATCGATCGATCGTCTCAGGAAGCTTCTTCTCCGAGAAGCTGTTTCGTCCATTAACGGATCTCCAAGATTTTTATTCGTTATTCCACCCACATACAACAACACCCAACTATATATACACCATGAAAATAAGTTCTAAACATCCTAGAACTCAAAATCAACCATTAATTTCTACGAATTTCTAGGTTTCTCGAATTAGAAATTATTTGCGATTTACTCGTTTTAATTCCCAAAAAACCGTTTTATCCATAAAAACACATCCCAAAATCTTTAGGGTTTGTTAATACCAACTTTTGATATGAGATTTATTATTAAAAGTAAATAAAGCAAGTAAACACTTGCCTCGTGGATAAAATCCGACAACCTCGAGTCGAGTCCGGCAGAGTTTGGCCCAAAATATCCCTTTTCTATCCTTTTTCTTCCTTCCTCTCTCTTTTCTCTCTTTTCTTTCTCTTTTCTCCCTATCTCCCTCCTTATATAGGGGGAAAAGGGTTTCTACCCCTAAAAACCCAAAAATGACTCGTTTACTCAATTATGAGCCCTTTTTAACTCTAAAATTCCCCGAAACTCAATTTTGACCATCGGACACTCTTTTTCGACTATCTCGGCCCTTTTCGAGACTCACCGCGCAGTAGAAATTTCCATATGAGGTACTTGACCGCAACCCCCTATTTTAACCCATTGCATCTCACCGCGGGTTTTCCAATTAAAATCTTACCTTTTGTCGCTTTACTCAACGGCGACATATAATTAAAATACTCCGACATATTTACTTAATCCCAAAAGTAAATATATCACCCATCGACAATAATCCAATCCTTAGAAATTTCAAAAATTACTTTTTCGGGAAATTCCTCAAAAGTATCTCCCAAAAGTACGGGTTGTTACAATAAGGTGGGTTTGGGATTAGAGAGAGATGGGAGACAAAATGGGTTGACGTTTTAATGGTTGAATGAATGATGTGAGAGAATATGGAGGTGGAGTTTTATTTTAATGGAGGAAGAACGGTTATTGTGTGTGTGTGGTGTATAGGAAAAGGGTGTAGGTGACGGAGTGTGTTAGGTGTATGGGAGTCTTTGGGAAAAATGTTTGTGTGTGTAGGTACTTATATATATATATATACACCGAATAAAAATATATAAATTGAAACACACATATATAATGTATAAAAAGACTCAGAATAATATAAAAATTAAAATATAAAATTAAGTATAAAAAAGAAAAATATAAAACAAATAATACTAAAAATATAATAAAGAAAATATTAAACACACACCTAAATATACACAGACACTAACATGAAGACATGCACGTTTTACATAAAATAATAAATTACAAAATAAAAAATAAAATGAAATAAAATAAAAAATCACATAAATGACACAACCTGAATAAAATATATATCTATATAAAAAAACCAATAATGCCTCACACACACTAAGTAATTATAGGATATGCTAGGGATGTTTTAGGCTTGGTTGGGGAACATGTTTAGGATCTTTTACCGCATATTGGCTTTGATTTGAAATGTTTGAAACCACAAATGGCATTTGACCTACAAGAAAGGCATATACGTGCATAAAACTAATTTGACTGAGAATTAGCAACTAAAAACCATCTATTTGGGGTATAATTTTCACACATTTGGGTGCATATCAATTAATTTAACGGTTAGTAGGTTGAATCTTACGTTTAGTGTTTTTTTATGTGGACTTTTTTAAGATACTCCTGAAGCGTACTTTTTGATATCTCATTAACACAATTGATTTAACATTATGATATCCCCTATTTACTTCATTTAACATAATTACTTATTTGGATGTCGACTTTGTCGGATGAAAAATTGATAAAAAAGTACTAGTTGTACTTTTCATTTTCTTGGTTATTAATTAGTTTCTTGGTTTAGTAGAAAACAAAATTCGATAGATTTATATACCATCGAAGTCAGATATATAGCAGTATGTAGTTGTTTTACCCCTTCTTTATATTAAAACAACAACTATAGTACTTGAAATTTCTATTTGATCATATTCCTATTATGTGTGATAAAACTAGTGCTATTTGCTTGACTAAAAATTCTATTCAACATTCTATAACCAAACATACTGAAATTAGATATCATTTTCTTACATATCATGTGCAAAAAGGTAATGCTACACCAAAACACTAATTTTGCCCCCAAGAGATTATCATCCTATTAGAAGTAACAAACTTTGTCATTGTTCGTGACAATTACAAATCAATTTTTGTGACAAGCATTAAGGGTGATCAAATTTTTCCCTAATTAATCACTGCCTTAGAGAGTAACACATTTGAGTTAATCGGTTTGTCATTGCTAATGGCAGTGATAATTTTTGTCCTTATTATTTTTAACTACTATTAGGGGTGATAAAAATATTTTATTTAGTTAGTCACTACCATTATTGGTGACAAAAAAATTCTTTAGGAATAATTTGTCAATTCCCTTAATGGTTACCAATTTGTGCAACCTTGAGAGGTTTTAAAGAAAATTTTAAGCACAATTTGTGACTGACTTAAGCGGTTATAAATTCTAACTTGAGCAGTTATTAAAGTATATCCTACCTTTTTTTCTTTTCATTTTACCGTCCAAGATCATATATCCTAATTATGACATTTTATTTAACCACCCATTTGTGACAACCCGCCTACTAAAATAATAGGTGGCCAGCCCAATACTCTAATAATCAAAGGAATCATAAATGGTCCATTCTCAGCATCACTGTCGATTAAAATAATAGTACGAGATAACCACCAATCATTTTAGAAAGCGGACTATCAAATTTAAAAAATTTTAAATAAAAGAAAAAACACTTAGACAACCCAAGTTGCAAAAACGGTGGATACCAAAAATCAACGAGTAACGGAAAGACAATATAATAAATGATAACCGAATAAGCTGTCGATTAACAGACTAATACAAATAGTTACATCGATTATTACAATTTAAATATCACATTATAACAAAGGATTACTAAGCTTGGGCAACAGGCCCGAATAAATAAACTGAACATAACTAGAGTACAATGGAGAGAAACGTCTAATACAAATATCCTACAACATCCGTAATATGATATAGCTCCATGACAACTGGAATGGAAAGTCAATACGGGTGTTCTTTCGGTAGAGCACCTGAATGAACAAGGAGTTGCATGCAAAACAAAGAGATATAGACGGGTTAGGGCCTGGTTTGATATGATTACCATGTGACTAAAATGCATGATAGTTAGGTGCGTAATTCTCTCGCAATTAACATAGTATTTCTCACCTCTCAATTCTAAAAGTACAACCTAGCGCAATATCAATGATGATGCACAATGATCATATATGAAAGGGGAGAACTCATCTACAATACTCAAGGATTCATCAAAACAATAATCACAACTCTACATACACAGTTCCTATTTCTTTCATAAGGAATATATATAAATGGTAATTCATTTTATCAAATGTTTACCAATTCAATCTCATTTCAAAACTTCCTTTACCAATTTTTATTTCCTTTCTTCCATCCAGGAAAAATACATTTTTAAAGCAAGTTTTATTAACATAAAAATGCTTCATCCTTTTCATTTCATATCTTCCATTTTCCTTCTTCCATCCGAAACATGTATTTAACTTCCCCATTTCCCTTCTTCCATCCGGGAAATGTAAGTAAAGCCATTTTATTATTATAAAATGCTTTAATATCAATAATGTCCCACATTATTAAGAATAGTTATATTCATATACATATAACGATTCTAAGACCGTCCCTCCGGGTTTTCCCACTGGACGCGCCCCTAAATGGCTATCATCTTCCAGGGCCTATCAAACAAGACAACCTGGGATCATACCGAAACGTCGAGAAGCGGCCATACCCCTGCGAGTGAGTTATAACCACACCCAGAATTACCTCACTAGTGCATAACAAATATACAATAACCGGTCATATGGCCAAAGTACTATATTCACCCTGCATTCATTAGTTAGGGGACTTCACCTTAATGCGCGCAACTTCCCTTATGATAGCGATTTAGAGAGGTGTGTAATCGTAAATTAACATTTATGAAAATAATTTTTCCATTTTGAAATCATTCACTTTTATCTTCTCAAAAACCATTCATTTGTACTTATTCATTTAGTACCACATTTTAGAATATGCATTTCTTATTCTTAGTGTCATATTTTATTAATGACCTAAGATCCGAGCTGCCAATATCCATACACTAGTCTCCAAGAGTCCGAAACATTACCATCAGTCAATAAGGTGAGTCTCCCTTAATAAGGGTCTCCAAATACTATGGAACGTCATCATTATACCTTAAATTTATTCTAGGTTAACTTCCTATATCATACGGAACATTAACCTCGATCATTTAACCTTTTGGATAATCCCAAATAATCCTATACTAGCCTAGGGTATGCCCAATTAACCCCATGTTATCCTAGGACAATTAACTACCTAACATAACCCTCTAGGACTCTTCATTACTTCCCAACGGAAGGTTCCTAAACCTCGAACCTAAAGGAAAAAGGGGCTGAAACAAAACTAGGAAAATCTCACAAAAACAGAGCAGCCGAATCGATTCGCCTAGGGCCGAATCGATTCGCCCCTGGTTGCGAATCGATTCGCCCAAATGCGAATCGATTCGGTGAGAAAAACTAACATTCTGCATCTATCTGAATCGATTCGGCCTTATCCTAAATCGATTAGGTCTCCCAGACCTGTATCCTGCCCCCTAACCGAATCGATTCGCCTGGGAGCTGAATCGATTCGGCCCTACAAATTGGCCCAATTTGGGCTACGGGTTTAAGAACCCTAATTTCTCCAAAACCCCAAATTCTTTATTTCTTCCAACATTAACAATAATTATTTCTACTACGTCATTCCTACACGTCAAATAACTAATTTTCTCAACTCAAATCAAATTAACAAAATTAAAGGTTTAATCACTAAGAACCTAGAAATCCCAAAAATGGTTTAAATCTCCAAAATATAACTACGCATGCAATTTATCACATTTAATCAATATCTATCAAGTAAGAAACTTGCCTCGAGTTTGTAGTCTTGGATTATCTTCCGGTAGCAACGATTTCCGACTTCAATCTCCATTTTCTCTCTCTTTTCTCCATTTCTCCCAAGCTCTCTCTTCTCTCTCTCCCTCTCTCTCTCTTGGCTTCTAACATAAGATTGAGAAAAATAAAAGGATTGGGGGACATAAACGGGTCATAAAACATAAATTCCCCTCTTCTAAGTGTTAATACACCATTAAAATGACTCGTATCCAGATAATTGAGTCATGACCCGTCAAAAGTGCCCGAAACTCAAAAATACGACTTGGCACTTATTTTGACTATCTCGACTATTCTAAACACAACCGCACCCCCTATTTTGGCATTCGGAATAACGTGAACTATTTTTGTGTTCCAAATTTATTTTATTTCATTAATTAGGCTCCAATTTAAATATGAGTCATAACCGTCGCATAACATATAAGGACGCAATAAAACACAATATAATGATATTTACCTTCCCATAACGGTAAATAGACAAAACATGGTAAATATTATCCCTTAATATCACGGGAAAAAATATTTACCCCAAGTTCCTCTATTTTATAAAATTAGCCCATCAGGTAAAATAATATAAAATAGTCGCTCAAAAGCCTAGGTTGTTACATACTCCCCACCTTAGAAAGGAATTTTTCCCTCAAAATTCAGGCGTACCGCATAATCATACAAAGGGTATACTTTTCTAAACTATCATTCTATTATTCTTAGCAAACCCCTCAGCAATACGGCATCCCCATTGGACTCAGACTAAGGTCATCCCTATTTGATCTCAGTCTACGTTCTTTGTGCTCTAACATAGCACCAAATTGTTCCTCACGAACCATCGATCCTACCTTTCTACTATGGAAGGCTATACCTACACATCTCGGCACAAATTGCCTTTCTTCCCGAATCATGTTACAACCTTGCCAGGGAATAACTACACTAACATATGATCGCTCAACCCCAACACTACGTACTTCTATTCGCATTGGCGTAGCCCTTAAAAGTATGCGGCTCAATGAGCCCAATCATTAAAGGAATATTCTCGGACCACTCCAAGCCTAAGGAATATATTGTCCGCTGGTTCCATTCCAATGAGCAGGCAAATTACTCAGCCGACTACAATAGGCCACACACACGGCACCATACTTATAGAAAACGATCTGAACTATTATACGAAAATACAACCCATAAAAGCTACTACTCCAATCCTTCCTTTAAGTCAACAAGACAAATCGAGGTATGCCTTTCGGCATTAGGTTAACTTCAACCACTTATGGGTGGTAAGTTGTATTTAACTTCAATTTAGATCCCATTACTTCCTAAAAACTTTACCAATACCTTGACACGAATACCTCATCTCGGTCCATCACTAATTTGATAGGAACTTCATATAGTTCCATAACTTCACCATAAAGAGTTGGGCGTACTTTTCTACAGTTAGTCAGCCCATTAATTGGGTAAGCAGCGATTGGTCCAATGATCAACAGTTTTCTTAACTAGGATCATAACCATTGCAGTATCGGCAATTTGATGAAGATGTCCATGGATATACCCATCCTCATTCCACACTACTCTCTTCACACTAGTAGGTGAAAGGGTCGATCATGGACATGAATGCTCTTGCTATAGTATCCCCTCGGTTAAGCTCGTTACACTTGGCATTCCATGCCTTAACTAATTTATCCGATGGGTTTTCTACTTGGTGAATTGGCTACCCCGTCCGCATTTCCTTAGCGAAAGGGAATATCTAATTGACAGTCCTTTACGAACTCCAACTTGTTTCTCGTGAAAAGACCAATTTCCTACCTAGGAAGTAGTGCCCCTATTTCTTTAAGGCGAGTACTACCGCTATGAACTCTACATCAAGCGTGGGATAATACATCTCACTAAGTTTAACTCTGTGAGACGCATAAACAATTGGGTCAATTATCCCGTATTAATACCTCCCATTCCTGGCAGAGACTCGTTCATTAACTCCACTCGCGATCTTAACAACATGAGTGCAGGAGCAAAGGTCAACTCACCCTTCAACTCCTCGAAAATGAAGTTACTAACGCCACGCTCTATCTAAAAGAGGCCTCTTCTCCTTTGTCCTAACATTCCAAATCACTCGAGATCCTATCCTTCTTCGTTCTAGCAACCTAATCCTACTTAGAGTTAACCCACAAACCTATTGTAGTCAACTCCCTAACTCCTTCCTAAAACAATGTCACATGATCTAAGGGCCTTACGTCCTAATAATCCTAAGGTCGATCCATATCCTAATCAAGTCGTATAAATATTGTACTAATTATATCCCTAGTGTCCAAGACCTTTCCCAACTTTCGACATTCACTTGGTTTCATGCGTGGGACGTCTCGCTAAGGCAAAATTCAAACAAGGAACCCTCTCGTTACACTACTACCTCGCATCGTCGGTCATCAAGATATAAAGGTCTAAGACACGTGATCGGGACCGATAAAATTCTAACTCGTAACCCTACTAATGCACTTCTACTTTTAAGTCTTACCATCTCAATTAACTGAAAATTTAATTAATTCTAGCATTTACTTTCTGTAAGATTCCACAAATGCTTTATCCCAATATACATACATACATACATACATACATACATACATCTTTTTAAATGGCCTTCTCATTAAGGCACAACCATAAGTCTATATCCGACTTTCATGTCTTAGTCTCCCCCACATCGATCAGAGAGAAGGACTATTACAGTGCTCCTATATCGAACATCAACTTATCTCTTTAATCACTCAATCACGAGATTCTTGGCTAAACCTTCCAACCCAGCATTCCAACAATAAAATAAAATAAAATAATACAGAATAGCATCTCTACACTCCCAACGTCGCTAAGGTTCATGCATGGAGAATCTCGCAAAGCGAAATCCAAACAAGGAACTCCTTCTATACATTACTTCTTAACTTTGTTGGTCGTGGAGATAAGGCAACAATCAAACACAAACAAAGCAAGCAAATAATCAAACAAGATAAACAAAATAAATAATGGAAATTTCTCGCATACCTTAAACCACCTCTATAAGGTCTCAACCTGTATCCAGGAGAGATATTATAGAACCACTAGTTCCACTTTGAAACTAGGCATAGGATAGACTCGCGATTTATTCGCTTGCTATCGCACCAACCAAACCAATAATATTTCCACTCGTATATTGCATATAATACGAGTAGCACATACCACACATATACTTTTAAAATATCATCACTCGCCTTATAAAGAGCGAAGGAAAAATATAGAACCTCCCTATGATGGAAGTCATATAGATATACTCACTATAATAATATCGATACTACCACAAGCTCGATTTACACACCCGAATCTAGGGTAAATACAATACTACTCCATCTTATCATAAGGAATGCTCCACCCTCAACCACAGTGGAGTACCTGCCAACATTCTTGCCAATCTCTGGCCACTACCAATGGTTCACGATACATTATTCCAGTCTTAAGTGAATCAACCATTTCCATCTATGCCCCAACTAGGCACCCTATCCTTGTCGGTTGTCTTCAATCGGCAAGATCAAAATGCTTGGTTCCACATTCTACGTCAGAACCGTTTTTGCATCTCTAACTACCAGACGATTACCTGTATAGTTCCCTTAACCTCCTCAATAAAGAGAACATTCTACTAGCGTCCCCGGCCTTATTTCAATGAGTCTTCCCCGAGTGGATGTCCACCAATGGGTCCTCATGAACACTACTTCTCTAGAAGTGTTAGCAACACTTGTGAGTGAGCCTATCATTCCACTGAAGGGCTCTCACTTCCTTGTACCAACCCACTTAGATTCAAGGTTTCCTTAACCCTGTAACTCTCTATTCACTGTCGGCCTCTGACCGAACCTCAAGTGAATATTTGAGAATCTACTTTCTCATCATTCCTGAAATACCAGAGAAACTCGCTGTTGAAAATATCTAATGGGTTTCTATATGGGCAAAACTTTCGGCTCCACCAAAATATGTCTACTACCATTTCCGCCACTTCAACCTTACTCCAATGGGTGAAAGATATTCCTCCATTCTTCGCACCTGGGCGCTTCTACACCCCACTCTAGGCCAAAACTCCCGGGCCTTATATTCTCATCGGATGAGATTACACTTCCTTCAACCGACTAAACTTCAACATGTGGTCCTCGTCAAGGACTTCTCAATCTTCAAATTGACATCGCTTGGAATCCTAAGCTTAGTACCACTCTCTACTTCTAGAGGTACTTAGAGAATTATGTCTACTGTACTTAATAGTCGTGGAAGCAATATATCATAACTCTACAAAGGGATCGGCCTTTAAAGCGTCCCTCATCCCACCTACATCTTACAGTTCTTAGTAATCCCATCTCATGACGCCTTCACAACGGTCTTCCTTGAATCCCTTAATCTATCGACTTACGAGTCTCACACGAATGCTCAAAACATTTTTGGGGTTCTCATATCATAGCAGGAGGACGAAATCTCACAAGATAAATCAACGATCTTAGTCTTAAGGCTCTATATCAAATCAAAAGTAATGGTGAAAGCGTAATACATCCGCACAGATTCCTAAGGACTCTAGAACCTGATGCTTTGACACCATCTGTGACAACCCGCCTACTAAAATAATAGGTGGCCATCCCAATACTCTAACAATCACAGGAATCATAGATGGTCCATTCTCAGCATCACTGTAGATTAAAATAATAGTACGAGATAACCACCAATCATTTTAGAAAGCGGACTGTCAAATTTAAAATTTTGGAAATAAAAAAAAACTTAGACAATCCCAGTTGCAAAAATGGTGGCTACCAAAAATCAACGAGTAACGAAAAGACAATATAATAAATGATAACCGAATAAGCTGTCGATTAACAAACCAATACAAACAGTTACACCGAGTATTACAATTTAAATATCACATTATAATAAATGATTACAAAGCTTGGGCAACACGCCCGAATAAATAAACTGAACATAACTAGAGTACAATGGAGAGAAACGTCTAATACAAATATCCTACAACATCGGCAATATGCTATAGCTCCATGACAACTGGAATGGAAAGTCAATACGAGTGTTCTTGCGGTACAGCACCTGAACGGACAGAGAGATGCATGCAAAACAAAGACATATAGACGGGTCAGGGCCCGGTTTGATATGATTACGATGTGACCATAATGCATGATAGTTAAGTTCGTAATTCTCTCGTAATTAAAATAGTATTTCTCACCTCTCAATTCTAAAAGCACAACCTAGCGCAATATCAATGATGATGCTCAATGACCATATATGAAAGGGGAGAACTCATCTACAATACTCAAGGAGTCATCAAAACAATATTCACAACTCTACATGCACAGTTCCTATTTCTTTCTTAAGGAATATATATATATATATATATATATATATATATATATATATATATATGGTAATTCATTTTATCAAATGTTTACCAATTCAATCTGATTTCAAAACTTCCTTTACCAATTTTTATTTCCTTTCTTCCATCCAGGAAAAATATATTTTTAAAGAAAGTTGTATTAACATAAAAATTCTTTATCCTTTTTATTTAATATCTTCCATTTTCCTTCTTTCATCCGGAAAATGTATTTAACTTCCCCATTTCTCTTCTTCCATCCGGGAAATGTAAGTAAAGCCATTTTACTATCATAAAATGATTTAATATAAATAATGTCCCACATTATTAAGAATAGTTATATCCATATACATATAACGATTCTAAGACCGCCCCTTCGGGTTTCCCCATTGGACGCGCCCCTAAATGGCTATCATCTTCCAGGGCCTATCAAACAAGACAACCTGGGATCATACCGAAACGTCGGGAATCGGGCATACCCCTGCGAGTGAGTCATAACCACACCAAGAATTACCTCACTAGTGAAGAACAAATGTACAATAACCGGTCATATGGCCAAAGGACTATATTCACCCCGCATTCATTAGTCAGGGGACTTCACCTTAACGCGCGCAACTTCCCTTATGATAGAGATTTAGAGAGGTGTGTAATCATAAATTAACATTTATGAAAATCATTTTTCCATTTTGAAATAATTCACTTTTGCCTTCTCAAAAACCATTCATTTGTACTTATTCATTTCGTACCACTTTTTAGATTATGCATTTCTTATTCTTAGTGTCATATTGTATTAATGACCTAAGACCCGAGGTGCCAATATCCATACACTAGTCTCCAAGAGTCTGAAATAATACCATCAATCAATAAGGTGAGTCTCCCTCAATAAGGGTCTCCCAATACTACGGAACATCATCATTATACCTCCAATTTATTTTTGGTTAACTTCCTATATCATGCGGAACATTAACCTCGATCATTTAACCTTTTGGATAATCCCAAATAATCCTATACTAGCCTAGGGTATGACCAATTAACCCCATGTTAGCCTAGGATAATTAACTCCCTAAGATAACCCTCTAGGACTCTTCATTACTTCCCAAAGGAAGGTTCCTAAACCTCTAACCTAAAGGAAAAAGGGGCTAAAACAAAACTAGGAAAATCTCACAAAAACAGGGAAGCCGAATCGATTTGCCTAGGGCCGAATCGATTCGCCCTTAGTTGCGAATCGATTCGCCCAAAAGCGAATTGATTCGGTGAGCAAAACCAACATTTTGCATCTATCCGAATCGATTTGGCCTTAGCCCGAATCCATTTGGTCTCCCAGACCTGTATCCTGGCCCTAACTGAATTGATTCGCCTGGGAGCCGAATCGATTTTGCCCTGCGAATGGCCCAGTTTGGGCTACGGGTTTAAGAACCCTAATTTCTCCAAAACCCCAAATTCTTGATTTATTCCAACATCAACAACAATTATTTTTACTACATCATTCCCACACATCAAATAACTAATTTTCTCAACTCAAATCAAATTAAACTACAAAATTAAAGGTTTAATCACTAAAAAACTAGAAATCCCAAAAATGGTTTAAATCTCCAAAATATAACTATGAATGCAATTTATCACATTTAATCAATATCTAGCAAGTAAGAAACTTGCCTCGAGTTTGTAGTCTCGGATTCTCTTCCGGTAGCAACGATTTTCGGCTTCAATCTCCATTTTCTCTCTCTTTTCTCCATTTCTCCCAAGCTCTTTCTTCTCTATCTCCCTCTCTCTCTTGGCTTCTAACATAAGATTGAGAAAAATAAAAGGATTGGGGGACTTAAACGGGTCATAAAACATAAATTCCCCTCTTCTAAGTGTTAATACACCATTAAAATGACTCGTACCCACATAATTGAGTCAGAACCCGTCAAAAGTGCCCGAAACTCAGAAATACTACTTGGCACTTATTTTGACTATCTTAACTATTCTAAAAACAACCGCACCCCCTATTTTGGCATTCAGAATTACGTGAACTATTTTTGTGTTGCAAATTTATTTTATTTCATTAATTAGGCTCCAATTTAAATATGAGTCATAACCGTCGCATAACATATCACGACACAATAAAACACAATACAATGCTATTTACCTTCCCATAACGGGAAATAGAGAAAACATGGTAAATATTATCCCTTAATATCACGGGAAATAATATTTACCCCAAGTTCCTCTATTTTATACAATTAGCCCATCAGGAAAAAAAATATAAAATAGTCTCTCAAACGCCTGGGTTGTTACACCATTATGGGTATGAACAACCCAAAACCCTATAACAAATATCTCCATTCATCTCATTCACATATTGCGGCAACCCAAAACCCAAAAACCAAAACCCTTCCATCACAGGTTAATTCATTTACCCAATATCACGCACCATCTTCATCGTCCTCATACCATTCGTGATGAACATATTCTTTGGGGCATGAGTGGTAGAAGTAACATATATCGAGGAAAAAGTTTCCAATCTCCCTATGATGATAAATTGAATGGTCCTCGCTCATGTTATTTGCTTCAAGCCCACCGAAAAAATAATCAGGTACGAACTCATTCTGGCGGTCCATATTTTTCTCTATCCGATTTCTTAATTGGAATAACAAGATTTTTTTGAATATTTTGTATTACAAATATTATTTTAATAAAATAAAAACAAAAATATAACTAGTCGACTCTAGCGCTATAGAATCCGACACACCACCTTGATTTTGACTACCCGGTGGATGGAAGTTACCACTTTGTTAATTTGTAAATTAATCTTGTTTTGAACAAGTGGAAGAAGACGATTGGGAATTTAGTGAATTATCCAATGGTGTTGTATATAACATTTGGTCATAAAAGCTAGCATTTTGAACAAATTGTTCATATTCCTAATAGTCTCTGCCAAAAATTGTTTTCTTCATTATTATTGTATAGAATAATCACAAAATGACGGTGCAAATAATTGGAAAACCATAATTACAGAATGAGTAAAAAAGATAGAATACTTACAACCACGAATTTCTAAATCAATCTCAAGGTTGAAAATTCTAAAGTGTTAAGTTTTTTCTCAGTGTTTTATGATTATTCTCAGTATCACTTGGAGCCATTTTATGAGTATTCCGATTATTTTAAAATTTCGTTATAATATTTTGCATTTTGTATGTTCATAATAATCAGTTGAACAAATAGTACATAATTTTGTAGAATATTTATCGGGTCGAGAGAATGTATTTTTTTTATAATGGTCTAGTTGAACAAAATTGCTAACAACATTAAGAAGTTCATTTATCTGAACTTAGATTTGTTTGAAAATTCATTGATTGAAATAGGTCAAAGAACTTGGATTTGAGTTTTCTTTCTCTCTTCGATAAACATATTTTTTTAGATTCTTATTGATGAATAAGTTAAAAAAAATTATGATTTGAGGAAGTCGCCAAAATATTTGTTTCGAGGGATATCATAACATAACTGTGTAGTATTTGTTAAGTACAATGAATGCTGAATTTCGATTTTAAATCCCGATGTTGTGTTTGTTAATTTTATCGAATGCTAATTTTATGGGTAGTTTAATTGCCAAGTACAATATATAGTGTTAATTTTTTTCTAGGTTAATATATTAAATGATGGATTTTTATGGCTGTTGGTCTCTTAAAATCCTTATTTTGTTCCACTACAAGATTTTACCCTATGTAAATGTCGAATTCCCACAGAAAGCGCCAATCTATTGAAGACAGAAAACGGTCTCTACCATTTTAGTGGCGTCAACAGCAGATAAATGATCAGGATGATATTGAAGATGAAGATAAACAAGCATATCAAACATATAAGAGATAACGGTTTTTAAAGTGGTTCGGCTATGAATAAAGCCTACGTCCAATGTTCTTTTATTGCCAGGGGTGTATAATAGCGCAGTATGGTGTAGAGAGAGATAGGTGTGCAGAGAATTGCTTAGTTCAGATTGTGTGTTTCTAGTGTATCATGTCTCTTGTCCCTCTGACCAAGGGAATGCATGTATTATAGTGATGGGAGTTTAAGAGATGGAATGTGTTTATACATTAAGACATTTACATTTATATACAATAAATATAAATGTTGGTCTTCTAGGGTGGTTGGTCTTCCTTGAGTTGGTTGGTTGGTATGCCAACCAACTCTCCTCGGGTGCCGATCAACTCTCCTCGAGTGCCGAACTACTCTCCTCGGGTACTAAGCATGTATAAATATTGCCACATAGGATGACAGGTGTCCATTTCTTATTGGTCGACATAGATGCAGAATTTTTGCATTAACAGAAGCCCCCAATGCTCCATGCTTGATGGCTTATTGAAAGGATGGAGTATTTATTCTACAATATTGCTCAGTGCTCATGCATAATGAAATTATTGATCTGCTTTCTTGATTTGTTCAATATTAAGTGCACTATATTCTGGTCAATGGATGATTCAGGCTGATTTATGGTTGCGTTGGAGCTAATCTTTCTCTTAAGGAACTCTTGTTCGTGTGTTATGTATCACCATTGGGAATCTGGATGCAGTAACTTCATAGTTTGCATCTTGTAGCTTGTCATAATCTTCAAGTATGTTGCTTGGTTGGTTAGCCGACCAACTGCCTTCTGTGCTGACCAACTGAGAGCTGATTGTCCGTGTTTAATTTTCCTGATTTCTGCTCCTCTGAGTGCTTTGTTGTTGTAACAAGTTAGCTTTTGAACCTAATTCTTCAATCTGATTAGTACCAAGCTAGTGGTGGACTTTGAAACATTTCGTACAACTTTTTTTTCAATGTTGGTGAGGGAAGCAATATTGGAGATCTCCATTGATGTATATGTTGAAATTAACCCTTGAACTTCAATAGCATGTGCATAATAACTCTTGAATATGCCTCCTAAACTTCAATAGAAAAACTAACTCCTGAACAAAAATAACTCCTGAACATCAATAGAAAAACTGTCTCCTCAGCAAAAACAACTCCTGCATGATGATTGGTCGGCGCCTCGACCATGTAAGTTTGTGGAGTTGAATTTTATGCCCAACTGATATTGCATGATGTTATGAGAATGTTCCACCGAATGAATAATTAATTCTGTAGTAGAAGCACCCAAATGTGGAATATGAACTCTGAATGCTTTCTCGGCCTTAAAGTATGTTGGTCTTGATAGAAAAGATAAGGTTGAGGACATGTTCCCTGAAATGACTTCCTAAGAACTTTCATGTTTGCATTTCCACAATGTACTAATGTGACCATATAAATAATTTGCCGACCAAATAATTTTGGTTGAGTAAAACTTCTTTCAACACATAGTCCAATTAGAAATGTGCTAGCATTCCAATTAGGAATGTGATATATTCCAATTAGGAATCTGATTTTAGTATATGCCATTTATTGGCATATGTGGAGCCCAGTTAGGCTTAAGAGACTGAGTAATGATGATGCTCGATCATTTTTCAGGACTTGATAGAATGGTCCAATAATAAGCCTGATTGAGCATAATATATAATTTTCATCGAATATCCATGCTAGTGAGAAATCCATATACATAATAAAAGCGCTGAGAATTCCAGATAAATAATAAGAATGCCAACCATCTGTTGGGCTTAAGAAGAAGTCCATTTAATAAGAGTGCCGACTATTTTTCGATCTTAATATGAAGTCCAGATAATAAGAGTGTCGGCCATTTTCCGGGCTTAATAAGAAGTCCAGATAATAAGAGTGCTGACCATTTGCTGGGCTTAATAAGAAATCCATATAATAATAAGGAAGGGATCGATTGATCCTGCATTGTTAGAGAATAATAGATTTCTAGGTAATTCTTTAAACAATAATATATAATCATGAAATTTATCTTCTGCTTAATCTCTTTATATGAATTGACGATTTGCCAATTTCTATTTGTCTTAGTGTTCCTAGGCAATGGAATATTTATCCCATGCTTCTGCCTAGTTGTAGCGATCTTCTGATCATCAATAAGTGCCTAAGCAATGAAATTATTTTCATCCCATGTTCCTGCATAGTTGTAATAATCTTATATAGATTGCATTGGTGCGTAAGCAATGGATGCCCCTTGAGGTCAACCATCTTCTTGCCTAGTTTTGGATACCCCTTGAGGTCACCCATTATCAAACAGGCTTTGCAGTGTATGATTGTTGTGCTAACATTGGTTGTTAGGTTTGTTGATGTCGACCAACCTTAGTTGGTGGTTGTTGATATGCCGACCAACCTTACTTAGTGGTTGGTGATGCCAACCAAATTTTAGTTGGTGGTTGCTGAATATATATAGAGAGAAGAATTTTCCCAACCAACAGTCTCTTGGGGATAATACAATAACTGATGCAGATTTCCTTGGAGCCCAATAGATGATAATAAATATTTTGCTGAGCTCCATGCTGAGATGAATATAGAATATGCATCTGAATAGACATAAAGAATGATTCATAATAATAATAAAGTGTTTAGTTGATCTGTCGAGGAAAAATTGCATAATGCCGAATAAGGATAATATTTTCCAGAACATAAGAATATGGACGAATACTTTGTCGGGGCCTGAATATAAATAAAAATTACCCAGACCAACTGCCCGTTAGGGGTGAAATATAATAAATGTTGCAGATCTCTTCGGAACTGAATATATATAACAATAAATATATTACTGAGCTCCATGCTGAGATGAATATAGAATGGATATAGAGAATGATTCGTGCTTGAGCACATATCAGAGCAATAATAAAATCAATAGTGCCTCGTTGAGGTAAAATTTCATAATGCCGAGCAATGATAATATTTTTCAGAAGATAAGAATATTTTCGAGCATTCGTCGGCATTAAATCTTGTACCTGTGGAATTTAATAACTTGTTGGAACATCTGTGGAGGCTAAATCAATTAATCATGAGAATAATTTAGTCATCCAATCAATATATGATATGTATTTGCTCGGGCAATAAAAATATCATAACATAAAATAATATGTTATGCCGTATGTCAATGTGAGCAAATTTTTATAAGAAATGCTAGACATTTTAATTTTAAGCAAAAGACCATATATAAATTGGTTCAAAAAATTTATTCTAAAATAAAGCTTTTGAGTATATTTTATTTAGCTTTAAAATTTTATTTTATTAGAGGAGTGTGAGTTAAGAAATAGTAAGGGGTGAATTTGTCTTTTAACATTATGGTTGTGATTTTGACTGCTTTGGCATAACCCATTATAGAGTAGTGCTATGAGTCCCAAATAATTCCCCCAAATCTCCCCCAAAATGACTTGTGCTTTGTGCTCTGGCGGGACCCCCATCACATGGCAATAGATGACAGGTAAGTGGAAGAATGGCGTGGCGTCCACATAGGATTTGGGGAAGATTTGGGGGAGTTATTTGGGACTCAAAGCATTATTCAAAAGGAAAACATATATAAAATTTCTAGGGATCAGATTTTTAGGTCGGTTAAACTCATCGCTGATCGGAGCCAGGTTCCGAACTAAATGCTGATCGGTGGCCATTTATTACTGGGCGGCAGAATCCGATATTGGTCGGGAAAAATTTATAAGTGGTTGGGGGCATGTATTGCACTGATGGAGGTCAAACATGGTCAGGAGACTTCTTATAAAATATAAGAATAATGCTTTGAGTCCCAAATAACTCCCCCAAATCTCCTCCAAATCCTATGTGAACGTCACGTCATTCTTCCACTTACCTGTCATCTATTGCCATGTGATGGGGGTCCCGCCAGGGCACAAAGCACAAGTCATTTTGGAGGAGATTTGGGGGAATTATTTGGGACTCATAGCACTACTCTTTCCTTTTGGTAGCCTACCGGTATAAGGCGGTACCAACCTGTGTAACACTGTTGATCAAGTAAATAGATGGTGCCGACAAATTTAGCCGGTGTCGACCTATAATCGGTGTACCTCCGATTGGTGTAAAAATTCTTGTATAGTGATCATGTTTGTCAGATTTTGGGAAATCGTAACAGCCCCTGGTATATCGATCCATGTCGCCGACCAACGACAAAAGCCCCTCCTACCAAAATTCATGTTGCCAACCACCAAAATGATTTGGATCTATGACTTATTAACAATGGTTGTGTTGACTAACAAATAGTATGTTGGGAGGTCTTCAAGCTGTAAATTTTAGGTCTTCAATTATTTATGGGGAAGACCCAACCTGTGTCAAGACTTACACTGATTATCTGTCAGTAATGGGTATTTCCGTCCTCGTCGTCACCCGTATCGCCGACCAACTGGAAATGTACGAGGTCCTCATTCCCTGTGTTTGGGGCAAACTGTGGCCTGGTTCCGAAATTGACTTCCCTGCAACTGATTCTTCAAAGAATTATATATATAGAGAATTAAGGTAAAGATCATCTTCCTTTCTATATTTGTATTTTTAGGACAATTCTTTTCAAGTTTATAAATCTAATCCCTGTGATACAATAGCATTTATAAATTTAGTCCCTGTGGGACAATACCCTTTACTTTTTTGATCCGCGCCAGCGGCACTATTTTTCACAATTTTTCATGGAATTTTTAGTACAGGGATTAAATTTATAAAATTATATGGAGTGTCCTATTTTTATACACTTTGAACATTATAAGGATCTTTTTTCAAAAATCCCTTATATATATTATCTTTTACTTGGCTGTTGACGAGTTAAAATCTTTTTCTTCGTAATATTCATTTCTGATGAATCCCATCCTTTTTCATCATAACAATATTTAAGACCAAATTGGTTCTAAAGTCGGTTCGATTCAAACTGATGTTATCGTGATAACCCAAAGTTTCGGATTAGGGTCTCATATAGATTTAAATCAATAAAAAAAATCAAGGTCAAGATCGATTCATCTCCATCTAATTGAGATCGGTTAAGAATAAAAATATGTGTACTCATACAGGATTAATTTTATTTCATGTTTACCTCTTTCTAACATCATAGAGAATTGATATATATATATATATATATATATATATATATATATATATATATATATATATATATATATATATATATATATATGTGTGTGTGTGTGTATGTATGTATATATGTATCGACAAAAACTCTCAAAAACTTGTAATTCTTAGTTATGCAGATTCATATAATTTGTTAACATAATAAAGTGATTAGGTTAACATCTGTGTAGAGAAAATCATTTTTTCTAAGAGAGAGAAAGTGGATTTGCTTCAATCTTAATCATTTGATAAACTAGGAATCTAAATCAATCTATTTTCACCCATGTATACATTTAGTACGAGGGATGCAATCAAAATATCTCATGTATGTCTATATAAAATATATCTGTAAAAAACTTTCTTAACATTAGCGATTTTGGTTACGCATATTGATGCATATAAATTGATCCGACAGTTTATGAATATAAAAGCATGATTTGCAATATTTTGCAGATTTCGTAAATAAAAATTGGATAACAAACTTATGTATATAAAATAAAAATCATGACTGAATCAAAAGATGTATGTACAACATATAATTGATTATAAGCAAAGATAGAGAAAACTTAGCGTACGGTGATGATCTTCATATTCTTCAAATAAGAATGGAAAGAATTCTCGTGTCGAATTCCCACAGACGACGCCAATCTATTGAAGACAGAAAATGGCTTATGCCATTTTAGTGGCGTAAACATCAGATAAATGATGAGGATGAGATTGAAGACGAGGATAAATTAGCATATCAAACGTATAAGAGACAAAGGTTTTTAAAGTTGTTCGGCTATGAATAAAGCCTATGTCTACTATTCTTTTAATCCCAGGGGTGTACAATAGCGCAGTATGGTGTAGAGAGAGAGAGAGAGAGAGGTGTGTAGAGAATTGCTTAGTTCAGATTATGTGTATATAGTGTATCCTGTCTCTTCTTCCTTTGGCCAAGGGAATGCATGTAATTATAGTGATGGGAGTCCAAGAGATGGAATGTCTTTATACATTCAGATATTTACATCTATATACAATGAATATAATTGTTGGTCTTCTAGGGTGGTTGGTCTTCCTTGAGTTGGTTGGTATGTCGTGCGTTGGTTGGTATGCCGACTAACTCTCCTCAGGTGCCAATTAACTCTCCTCGGGTGCCGACCAACTCTCCTTGGGTGTCGAGAAAGTCTAAATATTTCCACGTAGGATGACAAATGTCCATTTCTTATTGGTCCACATAGACGGATAATTTTTGCGTTAACACTTACTACCACAGATTTCTAAACAATCTGAAAGTTTGAAATTCTAAAGTGTTAGGTTTTTTCTCAGTATTTTATGAATATTCTCTGTATCACTTGGAGTCATTTTATGAGAATTCCAATTATTTTAAAACTTGGTTATAATATTTGACATTTTGTATGTTCATAATAATCAGTTGAACAAATTAATACTTAATTTTGTAGAATATATATCGGGTCGAGAGAATGTCTTTTATTTATAATGGTTTAGTTGAACAAAATTGTTAAAAACATTTAGAAGTTCATTTATCTGAATTTAGATTTGTTTGAAAACTCATTGATTGAAATAGGTTAAAGAACTTGGATTTGAGTTTTTTTTCTCCCTTCGGTAATCATTTTTTTTAGATTCTTCTTGACGAATAAGTTAAAAAAAATTATGATTTGATGAAGTGGCCAAAATATTTGTTTCGAGGGATATCATAACATAATTGTGTAGTATTTGTTAAGTACAATGAATGCTGAATTTCGGTTTTAATTATCTATGTTGTGTTTGTTAATTTTATTGAGTGCTAATTTTATAGGTAGTTTAATTGCCAAGTATCATGTGTAGTTTTAATTTTTTTTTTCTGGGTTAATATATTAAATGATGAATTTTTATGGTTGTTGGTCTCTTAAAATCCTTATTTTGTTCCACTATAAGATTTTAACTTATGGTGTCTCCAACCTCTCCTTCCCCATCTCCGTGATCCACATCTCAAACTAAAATAACTGTATCAAACCCTCACAACCTTTATATTCCCATGAGTTTAAAAGATAATTTTATGAAAAAAATTGTACAAACTTATAGGTTTCGACTTATTAATTGTAATATTACGTATAAATATGCTTGTGATTGTCATATGAAGAGTAAAATTCTAAGAAATGATTTAATAACAAGATGAACATCTAAGCCAATTTGAGTACAAATGGAATTATGAATATGCGATTTGTTGTGGTAATTAAATATACCCTTACATGGTTTTAGTATTCATTTGTGAGTAAGATCATCTTCAATGCCAAAATCTATTCAATTTTATTCAATTTTTTTGTCAAATACATCCACACTTACTGTAAGAGAATTAAAAGAGAACGAGATACATGGATAATCTACTAAGTACATACTCTTTTAGATTTGCAATTTAACATGTTTATACATGTTTGTATTATATAATTGATGGGGTTTCCACAGTATAAAGAATGGATGGGTGAAAATTCTAAAGTGTGGCAAGTATACGTTCATGTGATTAAAGACTTCATGAAATATACAAACAAGAATCTATAAACTCATAATGTTGTTACCGTGCATTTTTTGTAGAAATGGTAAACGCCTGAAAGGGGAAGATATAAAATTACATTTCATTTAACGGAGTATGCAAGGACACTACACATTTTGGAAATTCCACAGGGAGAGGGATTTTCCTCATATTAAAAAAAACACTTATGAAATAAATGATTCACACAAATGGTGATCGATTGTCACATGATAGGTTAAATTATCTCTTAAATGATACTTACAAGGTGCACGGAATATAAGAAAATAAGGATAGTAAAGGTAATGGTTTAAGTTGAGAGGATCATGTTGATAATATTGACCAAGATAACGATTTATACGGTTAAAAGAAGCAACCATAACACCATTATATCATAACTCCAAGCTCAACCACATAATGTTATATGCCATGGTTGGATTGAAGAACCTAAAGAGCCAATTCGTCTTGTTGGGGAAAAGTGTAACAATAATCCTTCTTTGGGCAAAAGATTTTCTCCCAAAAGAAAATACATTGCATGCCAATTATCCAAACATGAAACAGAATTTGAAAGGTTATTGTGATGAATTAAAAATAAGTTCATTGCCTCAAGTATGCCAATCCATTCGTTTTTGAATTCGAAAATTTAAAGGAATGTCTTATTCAAAGATCCCTAATAATGATCCATTATCTGTTCTTTTACATTCCACCAATCACTTGACAACAGATGTAGCTGTAGACGTTATAGAAGAACCAATAGAGATTCAGTATAATCTAGCTGACAAATAAGAATTAAAGAAATTTTTAGACACATTGGAGGGGTAGATGTTTAACTATAGCATGGTGTATTAGACGAATGCTAATTATTAGAAAGCTTATTAAATTTTGAGTTCAAAGTTATTTATAATAGTGTGTTTCTAATGTTTTTTATGACGTATTCCATAATTCATGAGTGCCTTTTATTTTACAAGTTTATTATTTTTTTAGGATGTCAAATATATATATATATATGCCATGACCATCAAAATAGGTCTTTTGTAGATAACACATCGATTGTTGGATCCCAGTACCAACGCTTCACACTCTGCTTCATTGTTGGAACAAGGGAAATCTAACTTGTAGGAAAGACAAATCTCATCCATTCCTCCTCAAAAAATAACCCCTAATCCTCCTTTTCTTTATGCTAAAGATCCATCGAATTGCATGGTCCATTCTTCATCACTTGCATCTAAGTGATCGTCCTGCAAGACGTCTCCTTGAATACTTTCTCTAGGTGGATCAAACATCCCATAGGGGAAGATTTCCAAGAGATCTGCATACGCATGTTTCTTGATTGCGCGAGGGACTACGCACTTCAAATCATATTATGAGAGGATGAGGAACCACCTAGTTTCCCTACTAATTTATATAGTTCTTGTCAGCAAAAACTTAATAGGATCACATGTTGTTATAATATGAATTATAAAAGACAGCATATAATGTCTAAGTCTTTGCGTTCAAAAGACAAAGGCTAAACAATGCCTCTCTAAGATACTATACCTGACCTCTAGCCAATGAATGATTTTACTGAGGTAGTAGGCTGGTCGTTCCTTACCGTCAATCTCTTTTACCAATAGATCTCCAATGGACCTCGTGGCAAATGTGAGGTATAGCTGCAACGATATTCCTGCCCTTGGGGGAACCATGGTCTGTGGTGAAACGAGTTGCTTCTTCAGTGCAGCGACAGACTCCCGGTGAACCTCCTCCCACTTGAATTTTGTGTTCTTTCCCAAAAGATGCATTAATGTGTGCATTATTTTGGCCAACCGAGGCACAAATCTCATAAGGTAGGAGACTTTATCGAGGAAACTCTTCAGATTCTTTGTTATTCTCGGACTTGGCATCTCCAAGACTGCTCGTTGTTTGTCTTGGTCCATCTTCACCCCTTATGCATCAGGCAAACACCTTCTTTAAATCACTCAGATGGGACTCCTCCTTCCTCGATTTGATGACCAAATCATCCACATAAAATTCCATAATTTTTTTAAATAAATCATTGAAAATGGCCATCATTGTTCTTTGATAAGTTGCCTCAGCGTTCTTGAGTCCAAACGACATTACTTTGTACATAAAATTGCCTAACGGGGTTCTAAACGTCGTATTCTCTGTGTCCGTGGGGTCCATCTTGATCTGGTTGTACCCTACCTACCCATCCATGAAACTATACATCTCATGGCCCACCATTGCATCTATCAAGTTGTCGATGGAGGGTAGAGGGAACTCGTCCTTGGGGCAATCCCTATTCAAGTCTCTAAAATCCACACAGATCCTTATATGATTTTTGTCTTTCTTTACCACTGGGAAAATTCTAAACAAGAAGAGTGGGTGCTATTGGTTTGATGAATCTTGCTGTCGGCAAGCATTGGACCTCTTCCTTGATCTTCAAGTTCAGCTCAGGCTTGTAAGCCCTCGTTGATTGATTCACTGGAATGGATGAAGGCATCACGTTTAACTTGTGGCAGGTCCCTTCCTCATCCATCCCTTCCATCTCTGTGTACTTCCACGCAAAAATGTCTATGAACTCCCAAATCAACTCAACTAAGGCCTCTCCTTTCTCCTTACTGAGATCCTTCGAGATGAAATTGGGACTTGGATCCTCCCCTTCTTTCGCCAGGTTCAATTTCTCTAACTCTTATGCCTGTGGCTTTGGTTGATCTTCCATGTAGTTTGGTTCTTCGATGACATCCTCCACGAACTCCTGTATGTTAGAGTTGTCTATCACCATAGATTTTCCTAGTTGACCCACCAGAAAACACTCATATATTGGGTCAGCCTCATCATTAACTTCTTCAGTCGCCCTTTCACACCATTATAACCGATACACCACCTTTCCTTTTTTGGTCACAACCATCTTACACTGTCTGCTGGCAGTTGCAAATGCCTTCCTATTCTTTTCTCTAGAAGCCCCAGTAACTTTTTCTCCTAAAAATTGACTCTTCACATTTTGTCATTGGACCTCATGATCCGTTGGATCCATTCTGGGCCTCATTCTATCTTTGAGCTACTTCGAGATGTTTTGGTGACGAGGGATCACCTGGTGGGCTTCTTCTTCCATCATTCCTTTGCTACTTGCAACTTTCTTATTCTGCCCATTTATAGGCCCCATCCTTTCCCTGATCGAGGGAACCCACGCTCCCTCCATTCTTCTCATTAAGACTCTGACGTCATCCTCTAATTCTGTGTATGACACTGCATCTATCAAGTGAGATTCTTTGACAGCGAAGGGCCTCTTCATAGCTCTAATGGTGATTTTTGTTCCTTTGATACTAGCCTTGGAGCATTGGGGATACGTCGAAGGAACTAGCCCTTAGTTTTGCATCCACACTCTTCCAATGAAAAGATGGTAGGAAGTTGCACTCTCTATCACGTGTAATTTGATGTGGGAACTCAGATTTCCCATCACGATCCCAACGTTCACATAACCAATGGACTTGGAAGACTGGTTGTTATAACTTGAGATTACCAATGGCATGGGTACTAAACTTTCCTATGTAGTATAAGCTGCATGGAAAGAATTTATTGGCATGATGTTGATGGAGGCTCCACCATCCATAAGAGCCCTTGAAAAGCTAACTCCATTGATGTTGGCAGTCACATATAATGGCCTATTATGAGGGAATCTTACAGCCCTATTCGCATTAATGAAAGTTATTTATGACAGAAACTTCTTCACCAACCTGGCCATGGGTTGCTTCCATCTCAGCTAAGGGACTGCGTTCTTCCTCGCGAAATCAAAGATTGCCTAGGTTATCTCCAACCTACTTTCCTTTGGCATCCCCACTTGGTCAAAGAACCAGGAAACTTTAGAGACTTCAAAACTGCACAGTATTTCATAGCTTGGTCTACGTCCTGACCTTCAACATTGTATACGTCCTCCACATCTTTAGAACTTACTTCATCGTAATCTAACACTACCTTATCCATTCCTCTAGTGTAGTCTTCCAAAGACTCTTCAAACTACTCATGCTTTATCGTTAGCTCCGTTGCTTCTCTTTCTGCCTCATCGTCGTAGGCCACCACCAGATTGACCCCATGTGCTGGGAGTGGGTTGTTGTTAACATTTTACGAATGAATTTGCAGCGTTCCTTCCTTCACATGTTTGTCGATGATTCTTCTTAGAGTGAACCAACTTTTCATTGGATGTTGGATCTTTTGATGGATCTGGCAATACTTGGGATCCACTCTAGTTGTTGCGTCGAGTTCCCCGATGGGGATGCCCTTTGGTTCATACACTTTTCCTCCTTAAACCATGGCATTGTAACAACTGATAGCCTCCTATACTATACAAGGCAACGGTGGTGGATTCTCCCTATCTCTCCTAAACTTTCTCTTGTTGTCCCTCTTTGTTAGTTTTCTTCCAACTTTCTCCTTCGATATATCCCACTCGTGGGGGCTAAAACCTCCCTCGCACAGGTTGTATTGGTAGCCTAAACATCATGGGCACCATTACTGGGTTTGGTCGTACTACTAACGAGATATTCCTTTCTAATTTTAGGAGCACTGCAAAATTCTCCTCTCGCGTCTCATTAATAAAATGGCAGATGTACTAAGGAATCAATCCTTCCGCACAGATCTGCAGTAGTTTGGATTTTTTGGCCTCATCTCTCACATCGAGGGACCTTTCCCTGAACCTTCAAATGTATGCCACCACATCTTCCCCTAGTTGTTGCTTCTCTCTCCCTAGTTGGGTCAAGGTGAACTCATCTTTTGCCAGAAAGAACTTCTGGACGAACAAAATGTGCATCTCCTACCACGTGGAAACACTCTTAGGAGCTAAGTGATAATACCAGGTATACGCTTTATCAGTTATGGATTTGGAAAACTCCCTTGACCTGAGTTTTTTGCTATTGTAGTGAGCCCCTAAATGTTCAATGAAACGTTTAATGTGCTCCTTCGGATTCCCACCATTTCCTGTATATTTTTCAAAGATACGAGGAATATAATCCTTTGGGCAGGGCTCATCCTTATACTCCTGAGGATAAGGCATCCGAAAGTCATTATAAACTGAAGCTACCTCGCTACCAGATTGTGAGGAAGCTTGTATAAACTTTAACATCTCCTTTTGCACCTCTTTTCTCATCTCTTCCATAGCTGATAAGGTTGAAGGAATGACCAAAGGAACCATAGGCAGGGCGCCCATTGTAATTGGAGAAATCGTCACAATTTAAATTCTTGGTACTCCTGGAGTTCCCACTGTTGGATTTAAAATAGGGGGATACTTACTGGGACCGTTCCTATTAGAACTGCACTAAGTGGGGGCATTGGGGCAGCCCCTGGTATCATGAACGAGTTGGTCTCAAATACCCCTAACACCGTTCCATTATACTTACATTATCATTCTCAAATATCATTATACTTCCAAATATCATTCTCTCATTCCCAAGTAAATTCCTTGGCATTGTGGTGTCCCCAAGGGACATGGACTGAGGGTACCACTTTCGGTCTTAGCCTATACTCTCCATGATTCTAAAATAATAACCGATTGTTCCTCGTATGAACTATCGGACTTACCTTTATAACAACGGGAAAAATCTACCTAACGCGGTGCAAGTTTGTCTTTCATCTCGAATCGCGTTATGCCCTTTATAAAAAAAATGCCCGCATTAAATTTGATTCTCTACCTCAAATTTTACAAGACTTCTATTTGCGTCGGCATAGCCCTTCTAACATTCTTGGGCAATTCGTAAGTGGTTTCGAATGAACTCAGTTTTTGAAAAGATGTCTTGGATCATTTTAGGTCCAAGAAGCTTATCGTCTCCTACTTCCAACAAAAAAGAAGGTGATCTACAGGGTTATAAACGCCACCTACAGTGCAATACCCATCAGGGATTACAGATTCGATGAGAAGAATGTTTTTCTCCCATCCACCAAAATTTAAGTCTGTACATCGAAAGTATGTCCTTCTATATTTTGTTGACTCTCCCCGTTTGTCCATTTATTTACGCGTGGTGATAAGCACCCAAAACTGTACAATTTATACCCCAAATAGATGTACTTTAGTTGCTAATTCTCGGCAATATGGGTCTTATGCGTTTAATTGTTCAATATGCAGGTTTAAATGGAGTTGCGGTATCAAAAGCTATATTTTCAGGCAATTTGCAGTTAAAATGGAGCTTAATTACCAACCCCGTAACCTCAGCCGAGCCTTAACCTAGCCTAAACCTACCCCAAACCATGTGTGTGTTTTGCTTGTCCCTTTTTATTATTTTTTAGATTTTTAGTTTGAATCATTTTTATTTTTATTTTTAGGATTTATTTTAGATTTATTTAGTATTTTCTAGGTTTTATTTTCTATTTTTCTATTTTATTTTTATTAGTATAAAATTATTTTCTTTTGATTTTTATTAGCTTTTAGTTTAGTCTTATTTTATTAGGATTAGAATTTTTAGGATTTCATGTATTTTAGTTTATTTTGATTTCACAGTTTCTTTTTAGGATTTTAGTTTTAGTTTAATAGATTTCTAGTTTTATTTTTTATTTTCATTTCTTTTTAGTTTTATTTGAGTCTTTGTTTTATTTTAGAATAGGATTTTATTTTTTAGGCTTTTATTTTATTTTATTATTTTTATTAGTTAGTTTTATTTTAAGCGTCCAACTTAAACACACACACCCTAATAACCCTTTTACCCATTTTACACCCAACTAATCCCCGCCAAATTTCCATACACCCTCACCCACCAAATCACTCCCTTCATCTTCAACCTTTAATCCAACAACCCATTTCCCTCTCCTAAACCCCATAACCAAACTCCACCATCATCACCATCCTTATTCCTCCATAACCCACTCCATTAACACCACCACTCCCAAACCCGGAACCTAGCCCCCTACCCACGATCTTGGCCGGTACCCCACCAACCCTCTGCTGACCCACATCTCGCTCTCTCTTCGGCGAACCTCTAAGCCCCACCGACCCCCTTACGAGCGCCGATCGCGACACCCCTTGCGCTGTCCCCTCACATCCTCCGCCACATTCAACCCTCCGGTGCCGCTACTCCCCACCACTAGATAACCTCAACCCGGCCGCCTCTCTCGCCGGCGCCCCTATCCGATGGAGACCTGTCCTACCCCTGAACCCGGCGGCACTGCTGGTCAGACCCACCAGAACCCTCTCCCCCTCGTCGGCCCCGACTACCTCGTCTGAACTCGTGCCCTCCGGCAGTGACCCATTACCCCAGCGACCTGCCCCTCCTATCATGACTCAAGTCGCCACCTGCGAACCCAACTCCGGCGACGATGAATCCATTCAAACCCAAACTCAACCAAATTCCCAAAAGCCACCAAAGCCATTTTCATCCAAAACCCATCTCCCGATTTTTCCACGTGCTAAAAATAAAAGCCAAAACCAAAGACAATAACCTCTTTTACCCCACTTCCAATTTAAACTTTTACCCAAATACCCCCCCCCCCCCCCCCCCAACTACCTATTTTACTCAATACCCAAAAATCACCCTCATACCAAATCAGATTTTATACCCTCATTCTCCCACTATCATGACCTCACACCCAAAACACATGCACTCTCCATTAAATTCCTAAATAAACCCTCACCCAATACCTTACACACCCTCTTGCACCTTTGTCTACCCAAAATACCCCTTAGCCCCATGTGTGCCATGCATCTACTATAAAAAAAGACTCAAGACACCATTTGGAGGACTCATCATCAATGAGTGAGAGAAAAATTCTAGAGAAAAGTAGATGCATGGAGGGTTGTATGTTTCAATTTCAAGGATAGAGTTCAAATTGCCAATTTCAAGGAGACTTGTGAAGATTTGTTCTCTTTCTCTACTCTTTTATTATATTAAATGCATATTGAATATTTGTTTATTATGTTTGATACCATGTTAGGCTAAATCCCCTTTCAAGGGGTGGGGGAAACCTTAATTTGATGTTACTTTAGTTTAATTTGTTTGATTACTTGAAATTTCCCTTTGAATGCTAATTTTGATCCCTCACCCTCAGATTTACGCCTCGAGAGAGGGTAAATGATTTTCGAGAGAAAATCAAAAGTCTAATTATAATACCCATTTTAGATTCGAACTAGAGATAGGGTTTTTTTAGTGGGTTATTATAACTTCAATTTCAACTCTAAATTTATTTTCTAAGATTGACATAAATTTTAATTGATCGATCCTAGCGGGTGATTAATTAAAAGGAGTGTAGATCTATTTTTCTAGAGTTATGGGGTGTTAAACTTGATATTCTAAAATGTTATTACTAAAATTTCATTTGCAACGAGAGTTGAAATTTAGTTTTGATATTAATTTGGGAGAATTCGATTAATTAAATTAATTAATTAGACTAGCTAAAATTTGTGGTGTAATCCCACTCCTTGATTGTTCTCACAATTATTTATCAAATGGCGTCGTTGCCGGGGAGATAAAAAGCTAGTTATCAAATGGCGTCGTTGCCGTTCTTGGGATTGTGAAGATCGAAGCGGATTCAATTTTGTATTTCATTTATTTTTTGCACTTTGTTATTTTTAGTACCATTTTTGCATTTTATTAGAAGGATTGTATTAGGACTTTATTATTTGGCTTGTATTGCGGTGCTTAGAGACACCTTTATTTTATTTTTCATTTAAAAATTGTAATAATTGAAGACAAGTGTGATAGGGAAATCGGACAAGGTAGAGAGAGGGCATCCATTGGCGATAATTTAGAAGCCTCTCTACCTTGGGTCGATAGGACTCCCGGGGCCGACTGAGATTGACGTATTCCCCCTCCCCGGTTGACTCAACAATTTCGGCACCCCACGACCTAAAAACCGTGGGAGGTACATCTCTTACACATTCGCGCCTCTCCTGTTAGCGAGTCAATTATTTTGTGGGCTCTTGTGTGATTTTATTCTCGCATTTATTTTTTGAATCGTGTGATGAATTAAATTACTAAGACCTACACCCGGTCACTCACGAGAAGGGATTTCATAACCCGACTCACTCGCTTACCATTGTGTGCTACCTTAGCCATCACTAAATTTAAAATCAATCAACTATGTAGCATACTAGGAGAACATTTTTGCAAAGGCAATCACTAAAATATTTTCATGATTTTTTATCCCCCGCGGATTTAATTAAAATTTGACTACCCTTTCACTAAATGTAAAGATAAAAATTGGCTATGTGCTAGTTAGAAAATTTTCTTGACTTGTGTGTGTGTCCAATTTCATTTTTCGGTGGTCAATTTTAGTTAGTTCGTCCAAACAAAGAGTCCATATTTTGTCCCCACCTTTCTTCCAAAAAAAAAATCCCAAAATATTTTCTTTCATTTTTATAAAAAATCCAAAAATATTTTCTTTCTTTCATTTTTAGAAAAATCCAAAAATATTTTCTTTCCTTTTGAAAAAATTAAAAAATCCAACAAAATATTTCTCTCTACATGGCCGAAGAATGTCCTTTACGGGACTACTTTGGTCATTTTTCATTGACACGTGTGAGAGTGATCCCGAGCCGTATCTTTATGATATTCTTAGTCATTTCACCTCTCTCACGAGTATCGTTGGTACTCTTGACCCATCCATGCATGCACCACCTATTCCATCACCCCTGGTGTCAAGTGTCACCGTGTTTCCTCCTTTGTTGTGCACCCACTGTTATTATGCCGATCACATGTCCCATGAGTGCCCTTACATTACATATCCATCCGAACCCACCATGGAACATGTGTATCCATATGACACTGTTCCGGAACCCACCTCGGCCTACTACCCCGCTATACCTAATCCCGAGTTGTGTGAGCACCCGAGCTATTCGTGGAGGCCTGATCACCCTTCCACGCAACACGAATCCCAACCCGCTGTTGTGGATCCTCACACGTTCCAACAATTGTCATGGCAGCCTTGTGCACCTGTTCACGATCAGTTCCCTCACTACGCACCCCATGCGCATCAACCAATTGTCCATCACGAAAGCGATCCTTTCGTGTATGATGAAATTGGATCCACCCCACACACTTCATATGAGTATTCTCCATATAGTCCCGATTATAGAGAGTTGTTTCCACCTCACCCATCACCACCACCCATCATTCCACCAACATCTTCATCCACATCCACTCTCGAAACCTTCTTGCAAAAGTTCATACTTGAGCAAGAGCAAGCATTTCAAACTCAAGCTCTCCAAAGGCTTGAACAACGTTTAAATGAATTAGAGTGTGAGTGAGATTCGGATTACATTCCCATGCCTCCACCCATCGTTGCAACCGAGTGTGACGATGATGTGTCATCTTGTGACACGAATTTTGAGTATGACCAACCCTACCACCCCGAGAATCTCGAAGTTAAGACCATTCCATTGTCCGATCCCCAAGTCGACAATTGTGTTGACTTACCTTTCGATAGTGAGCCTGATCAAATCCCACCATGTCATCATGAACCCATCATTGCGGTTCACACTCCCGTCATATCCAAAAATATGCTCGAGTCTACACCTATCGAGCTTTACCCTTGTGTTCCCGAGGAACCGATTTATCCTAGGTTAGCTCCGGCTAGGAGTGTTCACAATTTTCCCGAGATAGACTCCGTGATAGTTCCTAACTATCCGGATATGGATGATGTACCACCATGCATGGCTCCCTTTGAGCCTCATATTTATAGTGATTCCTCTATCTCTGAGATTGGTGCCTCGTTTGACCCACCCACCACATTCACCGATGCTACTCTTGTGGAGAAGTGGACAACTCAATCTTTAGAAACAACACTCCCTTGTGAGTATTCCTTTACTCCTCCCAATGAGTGTGTGTCTCCCACGCTTGAGTTAGATCATCTTCCTCCACCGTTTATCACACCCGATACACCATATGTCACACCAGACCCACCCATTATTCCTTCCACCCTACCACTTGGTTTGGAACTTTATTTTAAACAGTTTATGTTTCCAATTAAATTTTGAGATCCTCACCTGAAACCATACTCCACCTTCCACGAGAGTTATGGTGCTACTCTATACTTCCGTGACATCGAGCTTGTTCCTCCATGCACACCACTCTCTCGTGGTTCTGATTTTTCCCAGTGACAGCTCCCTGGCGTGTCACAGCGCGAGCATTATCATCGCCCATTTATAGAACGATCGTGTGATTTTTATGAGTCCCACCCCATTCCACTTTCTACACCATATTGCCTTCCCATAAAACGTGAGCACCATGCTTATAGGGCTCTAGTTGGCCTCACCTTTCGGCTCAACAAGGACCGTGATCGACATCTATTCACCCTCACCCTCACCCTACTACCCACTCGCCCATGGTCCACCGATGCTTTGCATCGTGTGATGCACTTTGCTATACAAGTGCATTGACCCGTTTTAGCCTCTATCCAACAAGACTGACGCTTCAGTCTTGTTTGGGGGTGATTCTCATCACCCAAATTTTCTGCCACCCCGCGCTTTCCTAGTTCATATCTTTAGGGTGAGAATGGTTCGGTATGGCTGAAGACATTAAACTTAGCGCTACTAGGGGGCATCCCGCGTTTCTTGTACTAGTCTCATCCTGTTTGGGGGTGGTTTTTCACATCACACAATGCTTTATAATGCTTATAGACTTGTACACATTTTTCTCTTATCACTTACTCAGGTTTATTATTGGCTACATCATTCCACTTCATTAGCGATTCATTCTGGTAATCTCTTTCCTACCTTATGCTCTTATTTTAAAAATCGTTTTATCTAACATCGAGGACGATGTTCCTTTTTGTTTGGGGGTGGAGAATTTTATCAAAATCGAACATCTTTTGAAAATTTTTAATTTTAAACCTGATTTTAAAAATTTCGTGCAGTTTCTTTCATGTCAATCATTGATGTGAATTTTCAATAAACCATCTTTCAAAGTCTAGGAATCAAGACAAAGAATATTTTTTCTAATGGCATATGTAATACATAACAAGCCATATTGAACCATGAATTTCTAGACTCAACAAAATTTGCGCACTTATCACGTCACTACGGTTTAGAGTCGAGGAGTACTACAATTATAAAGAGAACCTTAAGGATCACTAGAAGAGACTTTAGCTTGTGAGATTTGTGCCTTTCACCCTTTCAGAGTGTCTTATGCAATCTCTGAGTCACAAGTTGACTCAACTTCATTTGGGTCCGCACTAAATCGTTGTATGATCTCATTATTTTTCATAAAATTTTGGCTTGATCATTGAGAATGACATCACTTTCGAGTTGTAAGAAATGCGTGTTTTGAAATTTGTCCCGAATACTAGGATTTTCAGACATACACCTACCACTTTTCCCCATATCATATTCCCATTACATTCCCATGCTTTTCCATAATCCCCACATCATATATTCCCCACACCATCACCTATCACCTCCATCCATATCATCTTTCATTTTCAAATAAAAGAGTGTGATTTCAAACGTAAATGTCTTCATTGTAGGTTTGAAAAGTGAGAGAAAAAAAGAAAAAAAAGGCGATAAATATAGTGCAAAAGAAAAGAAAGAGAGTTTGTAGTTAGTAGTTAGTTTTGAAATAAAGACATTTGTGCCTAAAGTGTATACACTCTTCTTTCGCATCCATTTTACATTCATCATTTCACACATCCATCATACACCATCCATCCATCATATCACTGTCCTACCTACCCCATCCCATTTTATCCTTCATATAATATCCTTCCCATTTCATTTCCCCCTCACCCATATACATACATGTTCCCCTAGGTGTTCGGGCAAATGACAGTCAATGTGGTGAATAACTCGACGTTCTCACTATAGTGATTAGCATTCTTTCAAGAGATCATTTTCTTTCTTATTGTTCGTTCTTTCTTATGTGTGTGAGACGTTTGAACTTGCTTACATTTACTCACCTCCTCACACACAAGAACGATACACTTACCCTAATCTCGAGAGTTCGTTTGAGAGAGTTATATCTAGTGAGATTTGAAGTTGAAGCGTTGATTCCGAAAAGGCAATCTACGAATTACTCTAGTGATACTCGACCTGTTTTGACTGATTCACACTACACACGTTGAGTTCTAAGAAGGATGTGCCTTGAGTATTTACTTACCTTAATCTTTAAGCTTCTAGCATGTATTTCTGAAATCATTTCTCATGTGATGGATGGTGCGATCATTCTATGTCTAATAAGAGATTGACTGCCTTTCAATAAATCATTTTGCAAATAAGAATTTTGTGGGGATATTCCTTGTAAACCCTCACGAGGCACAACTCGTCCTGTAGGGCAACCTATAGGTTTAAAGTCTTGTTGCACATGCTAAGTGCAATCGCAAGTGCCCACGAAAGTGGTACACTTTTGGTTTCTTATCTTTCTATTTCTCTCTATCTTATTGCTCGAGGACTAGCAACGCTCTGTTTGGGGATGGTGTGATAAGCACCCAAAACTGTACAATTTATACCTCAAATAGACGTACTTTAGTTTCTAATTCTCAGCAATATGGGTCTTATGTACTTAATTGTTCAATATGCAGGTTTAATTGCAGTTGCGGTGTCAAAAGCTATATTTCCAAACAATTTGCAGTTAAAATGGAGCTAAATTACCAACCCCGTAACCTCACCCGAGCCTTAACCTAGCCTAAACCTACCCCAAACCATGTGTTTGTTTTGCTTGTCCCTTTTTATTATTTTTTAGATTTTAAGTTTGAATCATTTTTTTTTTATTTTTAGGATTTATTTTAGATTTATTTAGTATTTTCTAGGTTTTATTTTCTATTTTTCTATTTTATTTTTATTAGTATAATTTTATTTTATTTTGATTTTTATTAGCTTTTAGTTTAGTCTTATTTTATTAGGATTAGAATTTTTAGGATTTCATGTATTTTAGTTTATTTTTATTTCACATTTTCTTTTTAGGATTTTAGTTTTAGTTTAATAGATTTCTAGTTTTATTTTTTATTTTCATTTCTTTTTAGTTTTATTTGAGTCTTTGTTTTATTTTAGAATAGGATTTTATTTTTTAGGCTTTTATTTTATTTTATTATTTTTATTAGTTAGTTTTATTTTAAGGATCCAACTTAAACACACACACCCTAATAACCCTTTTACCCATTTTACACCCAACTAATCCCCACCAAATTTCCATACACCCTCACCCACCAAATCACTCCCTTAATCTTCAACCTTTAATCCAACAACCCATTTCCCTCTCCTAAACCCCATAACCAAAGTCCACCATCATCACCATCCTTATTCCTCGATAACCCACTCCATTAACACCACCACTCCCAAACCCGGCACCTAGCCCTCTACCCACGATCTTGGCCGGCACCCCACCAACCCGTCGCTGACCCACATCTCTCTCTATCTCCGGTGAACCTCTAAGCCCCGTCGACCCCCTTACGAGCGCCGATCGCGACACCCCTCGCGCTGTCCCCTCACATTCTCCGCCACTGTCAACCCTCCGGTGCCGCTACTCCCCACAACTAGATAACCTCAACCCGGCAGCCTCTGTCACCATCACCCCTAACCGATCCCGACCTGTCCTACCCCTGAACCCGACGGCACTGCTGGTCAGAACCACCGGAACCCTCTCCCCCTCGTCGGTGCCGATTACCTCGTCGGAACCCGAGCCCTCCGGCGGTGACCCATTACCCCGACGACCTGCCCCTCCGATCGCGACTCAAGTCGCCACCTGCAAACCCAACTCCGGCGACGGTGAATCCATTCAAACCTAAACTCAACCCAATTCCCAAAAGCCACCAAAGCCATTTTCATCCAAAACCCATCTCCCGATTTTGCCACCTGCTAAAAATAAAAGCCAAAACCAAAGACAATAACCTCTTTTACCCCACTTCCAATTTAAGCTTTTACCCAAATACCCCCCCCCCCCTCCCCCCCAACTACCTATTTTACTCAATACCCAAAAATCACCCTCATGCCAAATCAGATTTTATACCCTCATTCTCCCACTATCATGACCTCACACCCAAACCACATGCACTCTCCATTAAATTCCTAAATAAACCCCCACTTAATACCTTACACACCCTCTTGCACTTTTGTCCACCCAAAATACCCCTTAGCATCATGTGTGCCATGCATTTACTATAAAAGAAGACTCAAGACACCATTTGGAGGACTCATCATCAAAGAGAGAGAGAGAAAGTCTAGAGAACAGTAGAGAGTTAGGTTAGAATAAATTAGGTAAAAATATTTGTAAATAGTTTATTTTCATTTTTTTTAGATATTTGAGAGTGATAATTGTGTGAGATTCAAGTTGAGTAAATTTTTCATTTATATCTTTGTTGATCACTCACTTGGAGGGTTGTATGCTTCAATTTCAAGGATAGAGTTCATATTGCCAATTTCAGGGAGACTTGTGAAGATTTGTTCTCTTTCTCTACTCTTTTATTATATTAAATGCCTATTGAATATTTGTTTATTATGTTTGATACCATGTTAGGCTAAATCCCCTTTCAAGGGGTGGGGGAAACCTTAATTTGATGTTATTTTAGTTTAATTTGTTTGATTACTTGAAATTTCCCTTTGAATGCTAATTTTGATCCCTCACCCTTAGATTTACGCCTCGAGAGAGGGTAAATGATTTTCGAGAGAAAATCAAAAGTCTAATTATAATACCCATTTTAGATTCGAACTAGAGATAGGGGTTTTTTAAGTCGGGTATTATAACTTGAATTTCAACTCTAAATTTATTTTCTAAGATTGCCATAATTTTTAATTGATCGATCCTAGCGTGTGATTAATTAAAAGGAGTGTAGATCTATTTTTCTAGAGTTGTGGGGTGTTAAACTTAATATTCTAAAATGTTATTACTAAAAATACATTTGCAACGAGAGTTCAAATGTAGTTTTGATATTAAAATGTTAATTAATTAGAATAGCTAAAATTTGTGGTGTAATCCCACTCATTGATTGTTCTCACAATTATTTACCTCACTTTATCTCTTATTTTAGTGTTAGACTTTATATTCCGTTTTAGTCACTTTATAGTTAGTTGTTTTTATCTCACATTTAATTTAGTTTAGTTTAAATCATCACCTCAACCATTTGTTTTAATATTTGAAAAAGCTAAAAAAAATAGAAAAAGTAAAAAGCCCCAAAAGAAAACAAAAAGTTAATTACAAGTTCGTTCCCTTTGCTTTACAACCTTGAAAGTGGATTGATACCCTTACTTACCTCTACACTTGAGTTGATATTATTTTGTAGGTATTTGAGGTTTTGACTAACTTGGCTTTCAACAACGACATACGCAAAAGTCACGTTATCAAATGGCGTCGTTGCCGGGGAGATAAAAAGCTAGTTATCAAATGGCGCCGTTGCCGTTCTTGGGATTGTGAAGCTCGGACCGGATTCAATTTTGGTTTTCATTTATTTTTTTTCACTTTGTTATTTTTAGTACCATTTTTGCATTTTAATAGAAGGATTGTATTAGGACTTTATTATTTGTCTTATATTGCGGTGCTTAGAGACACCTTTAGTTTATTTTTCATTTAAAAAATTGTAATAATTGAAGACAAGCGTGATAGGGAAACTTGACAAGGTAGAGAGAGGGCGTCCATTGGCGATGATTTAGAAGCCTCTCTACCTTGGGTCGGTAGGACTCCCGGGGCCGACTGAGATTGACGTATTCCCCCCCCGGTAGACTCAACAATTTCGGCACCCGACGGCCTAAAATCCGTGGGAGGTACATCTCTTACACACTCGCGCCACTCCTGTTAGCGAGTCAATTATTTTGTGTGCTCTTATATGATTTTATTCTCGCATTTATTTTTTGAATGGTGTGATGAATAAAATTACTAAGACCTACACCCGATCACTCACGAGAAGGGATTTCATCACCCGACTCACTCGCTTACCATTGTGTGCTACCCTAGCCATTACTAAATTTAAAATCAATCAACTATGTAGCCTACTAGGAGAACATTTTTGCAAAGGCGATCACTAAAATATTTTTGTGATTTTTTATCGCCCGCGGATTTAATTAAAATTTGACTACCCTTTCGTTAAATGTAAAGATAAAAATTGGCAATGTGCTAGTTAGGAAATTTTCTTGACTTGTGTGTGTGTCCAATTTCATTTTTCGGTGGTCAATTTTAGTTAGTTCGTCCAAACAAAGAGTCCATATTTTGTCCCCACCTTTCTTCCAAAAAAAAAAATCCCAAAATATTTTCTTTCATTTTTATAAAAAAATCCAAAAATATTTTCTTTCTTTCATTTTTAGAAAAATCCAAAAATATTTTCTTTCCTTTTGAAAAAATTAAAAACTCCAATAAAATATTTCTCTCCACATGGCCGAAGAATGTCCTTTACGGGACTACTTTGGTCATTTTTCGTTGACACGTGTGAGAGTGATCCAGAGCCATATCTTTATGATATTCTTAGTCGTTTCACCTCTCTCACGAGTACAGTTGGTACTCTTGACCCATCCATGCATGCACCTCCTATTCCATCACCCCTGGTGTCAATTGTCGTCGTGTCTCCTCCTTCGTTGTGCACCCACTGTTATTATGCCGATCACATGTCCCATGAGTGCCCTTACATTACATATCCATCTGAACCCACCATGGAGCATGTGTACCCATATGACACTGTTTCGAAATGCACCTCGGCCTAATACCTCGCTATACCTAATCCCGAGTTGTGTGAGCACCCGAGCTATTCGTGGAGGCCTGATCACCCTTCCACGCAACACGAATCCCAACCCGTTGTTGTGGATCCTCACACGTTCCAACATTCGTCATGGCAACCTTGTTCACCTGTTCACGATCAGTTCCCTCACTACGCACCCCATGCGCATCAACCAATTGTCCATCACGAAAGCGATCCTTTCGTGTATGATGAACTTGGCTCCACCCCACACACTTCATATGAGTATTCTCCATATAGTCTCAATTATAGAGAGTCGTTTCCACCTCACCCACCACCACAACCCATCATTCCACCATCACCTTCATCCACATCCGCTCTCGAAACCTTCTTGCAAAAGTTCATACTTGAGCAAGAGCAAGCATTTCAAACTCAAGCTCTCCAAAGGCTTGAACAACGTTTAAATGAATTAGAGTGTGAGTAAGAGTCGGATTACATTCCCATGCCTCCACCCATTGTTGCAACCGAGTGTGATGATGATGTGTCATCTTGTGACATGAATTTTGAGTATGACCAACCCTACCACCCTGAGAATCTCGAAGTTGAGACCATTCCGTTGTCCGGTCCCCAAGTCGACAATTGTGTTGACTTACCTTTCGATAGTGAGCCTGATCAAATCCCACAATGTCATCATGAACCCATCATTGCGGTTCACACTCCCGTCATATCCAAAAATATGCCCGAGTCTACACCTATCGAGCTTTACCCTTGTGTTCCCGAGGAACCGATTTATCCTAGGTTAGCTCCGGCTACGAGTGTTCACCATTTTTCCGAGATAGGCTCCGTGATAGTTCCTAACTATCCGGATATGGATGATGTACCACCATGCATGGCTCCCTTTGAGCCTCATATTTATAGTTATTCCTCTATCTCTAAGATTTGTGCCTCGTTTGACCCACCCACCACATTCACCGATGCTGCTCTTGTGGAGAAGTTGACAACTCAATCTTTAGAAACCACACTCCCTTGTGAGTATTCCTTTACTCCTCCCATTGAGTGTGTATCTTCCACGCTTGAGTTGTATCATCTTCCTCCACCATTGATCCAACCCGATACACCATATGTCCCACCCGACCCACCCATTGTTCCTTCTACCCTACCACTTGGTTTGGAACTTGATTTTACACAGTTTATGTTTCCAACTAAATTTTGAGATCCTCACCTGAAACCATACTCCACCTTCCACGAGAGTTATGGTGCTACTCTCTACTTCCGTGACACCGAGCTTGTTCCTCCATGCACACCACTCTCTTGTGTCTCTGATTTTTCCCATCGACAGCTCCCTGGCGTGTCACGGCGCGAGCATTATCATCGCCCATTTATAGAACCATCGTGTGATTTTTATGAGTCCCACCCAATTCCACTTTCCACACCATATTGCCTGCCCATACAACTTGAGCACCATGCTTATAGGGCTCTAGTTGCCCTCACCTTTCGACTCAACAAGGCCCGTGATCGACACCTATTCACCCTCACCCTTACCCTACTACGCACTCGCCCATGGTCCACCGATGCTTTGCATCGTGTGATGCACTTTGCTATACAAGTGCATTGACCTGTTTTAGCCTCTATCCAACAAGACTGACGCTTCAGTCTTGTTTGGGGGTGATTCTCATCACCCAAATTTTCTGCCACCCCGCGCTTTCCTAGTTCCTATCTTTAGGGTGAGAATGGTTCGGTATGGCTGAAGACATTAAACCTAGCGCTACCGGGGGGCATCCCACGTTTCTTGTACTAGTTTCATCCTGTTTGGGGGTGGTGTTTCACATCACCCAATGCTTTATCATGCTTATAGACGTGTACAAATTTTTCTCTTATCACTTACTCAGGTTTATTCTTGGCTACATCATTCCACTTCATTAGCGGTTCATTCGGGTAATCTCTTTCCTACCTTATGCTCTCATTTTAAAAATCGTTTTATCTAACATCGAGGACGATGTTCCTTTTTGTTTGGGGTGGAGAATTTTATCAAAATCGTACCTCTTTTGAATTTTTTTAATTTTAAACATGATTTTTAAAATTTCGTGCAGTTTCTTTCATGTCAATCATTGATGTGAATTTTCAATCATCCATCTTTCAAAGTCTAGGAATCAAGACAGAGAATATTTTTTCTAATGGCTTATGTAATACATAACAAGGAATATTGCACCATGAATTTCTAGACTCAACAAAATTTGCGCACTTATCACGTCACTACGGTTTAGAGTTGAGGATTACTACAATTCTAAAGAGAACCTTAAGGATCACTAGTAGAGACTTTAGCTTGTGAGATTTGTGCCTTTCACCCTTTCAGAGTGTCTTACGCAATCTCTGAGTCACAAGTTGAGTCAACTTCATTTGGGTCCGCACTAAATCGTTGTATGATCTCATTATTTTTCATAAAATTTTGGCTTGATCACTGAGAATGACATCACTTTCGAGTTGTAAGAAATGCGTGTTTTGAAATTTGTCCCGAATACTAGGATTTTCATCCATACACCTACCACTTTTCCCCATATCATATTCCCATTACATTCCCATGCTTTTCCATAATCCCCCCATCATATATTCCCCACACCATCACCTATCACCTCCATCCATATCATCTTTCATTTTCAAATAAAAGAGTGTGATTTCAAATGTAAATGTATTCATTGTAAGTTTGAAAAGTGAGAGAAAAAAAGAAAAAAAAGCGAGAAAAATAGTGAAAAAGAAAAGAAAGAGAGTTTGTAGTTAGTAGTTAGTTTTGAAATAAAGATATTTGTGCCTAAAGTGTATACACTATTCTTTCGCATCCATTTTACATTCATCATTTCACACATCCATCATACACCATCCATCCATCATATCACTATCCTACCCACCCCATCCCATTTTATCCTTCATATCATATCCTTCCCATTTCATTTCCCCCTCACCCATATACGTACATGTTCCCCTAGGTATTCGGGCAAACGATAGTCAATGTGGTGAATAACTCGACGTTCTCACTATAGTGATTAGCATTCTTTCATGAGATCATTTTCTTTCTTATTGTTCGTTCTTTCTTATGTGTGTGTGAGACGTTTGAACTTGCTTACATTTACTCACCTCCTCACACACAAGAACGATACACTTACCCTAATCTCGAGAGTTCGTTTGAGAGAGTTATATCTAGTGAGATTTGAAGTTTAAGCGTTGATTCCGAAAAGGCAATCTAGGAATTACTCTAGTGATACTCGACATGTTTTGACTGATTCACACTACACACGTTGAGTTCTAAGAAGGATGTGCCTTGAGTATTTACTTAGCTTAATCTTTACTCATCTAGCATGTATTTCTGAAATCATTTCTCATACGATGGATGGTGCGATCATTCAATGTCTAATAAGAGATTGACTGCCTTTCAATAAATCATTTTGCAAATAAGAATTTTGTGGGTATATTCCTTGTAAACCCTCACGAGACACAACTCGTCCTGTAGGGCAACCTATAGGTTTAAAGTCTTGTTGCACATGCTAAGTGCAATCGCAAGTGCCCACGAAAGTGGTACACTTTTGGTTTCTTATCTTTCTATTTCTCTCTATCTTATTGCTCCAGGACTAGCAACGCTCTGTTTGGGGATGGTGTGATACGCACCCAAAACTGTACAATTTATACCCCAAATAGACGTACTTTAGTTTCTAATTCTCGGCAATATGGGTCTTATGTGCTTAATTGTTCAATATGCAAGTTTAATTGCAGTTGCGGTGTCAAAAGTTATATTTCCAGGCAATTTACAGTTAAAATGGAGCTAAATTACCAACCCCGTAACCTCACCCGAGCATTAACCTAGCCTAAACCTACCCCAAACCATGTGTTTGTTTTGCTTGTCCCTTTTTATTATTTTTTAGATTTTAAGTTTGAATCATTTTTATTTTTATTTTTAGGATTTATTTTAGATTTATTTAGTATTTTCTTTGTTTTATTTTCTATTTTATTTTTATTAGTATAATTTTATTTTATTTTGATTTTTATTAGCTTTTAGTTTAGTCTTATTTTATTAGGATTAGAATGTTTAGGATTTCATGTATTTTAGTTTATTTTGATTTCACATTTTCTTTTTAGGATTTTAGTTTTAGTTTAATAGATTTCTAGTTTTATTTTTTATTTTCATTTCTTTTTAGTTTTATTTGAGTCCTTATTTTATTTTAGAATAGGATTTTATTTTTTAGGCTTTTATTTTATTTTATTATCTTTATTAGTTAGTTTTATTTTAAGGGTCCAACTTAAACACACACACCCTAATAACCCTTTTACCCATTTTACACCCAACTAATCCCCACCAAATTTCCATACACCCTCACCCACCAAATCACTCCCTTAATCTTCAACCTTTAATCCAACAACCCATTTCCCTCTCCTAAACCCCATAACCAAACTCCACCATCATCACCATCCTTATTCCTCTATAACCCACTCCATTAACACCACAACTCCCAAACCCGACACCTAGCCCCCTACCCACGATCTTGGCCGACACCCCACCAAACCGCTGCTGACCCACATCTCTCTCTCTCTCTCCGGCGAACCTCTAAGCCCCATCGACCCCCTTACGAGCGCCGATCGCGACACCCCTCGCGCTGTCCCCTCACATTCTCCGCCACTATCAACCCTCCGGTGACGCTACTCCCCACCACTAGATAACCTCAACCCGGCAACCTCTGTCGCCAGCACCCCTATCCGATAGCGACCCGTCCTACCCCTGAACCCGGCGGCACTGCTGGTCAGACCCACCGGAACCCTCTCCCCCTCGTCGGTGTCGACTACCTCATCGAAACCCGAGCCCTCCAGCGATGACCCATTAACCCGAAGACCTGCCCCTCCGATCCCGAATCAAGTCGCCACATGCGAACCCAACTCCGACGACGATGAATCCATTTAAACCCAAACTCAACCAAATTCCCAAAAGCCACCAAAGCCATTTTCATCCAAAACCCATCTCCCGATTTTGCCACCTGCTAAAAATAAAAGCCAAAACCAAAGATAATAACCTCTTTTACCCCACTTCCAATTTAAACTTCTACCCAAATACCCCCCCCCCCAACTACCTATTTTACTCAATACCCAAAAATAACCCTTATACCAAATCAGATTTTATACCCTCATTCTCCCACTATCATGACCTCACAACCAAACCACATGCACTCTCCATTAAATTCCAAAATAGACCCTCACCCAATACCTTACACACCCTCTTGCACCTTTTTCTACCCAAAATACCCCTTAGCCCCATGTGTGCCATGCATCTACTATAAAAGAAGACTCACGACACCATTTGGAGGGCTCATCATCAAAGAGAGAGAGAAAAAGTCAAGAGAAAAGTAGAGAGTTGGGATAGAATAAATTAGGTAGAAATATTTGTAAATAGTTTATTTTCATTTTGTTTAGATATTTGTGAGTGATAATTGTGTGAGATTCAAGTTGAGTAAATTTTTTATTTATATCTTTGTTGATCACTCACTTAGAGGGTTGTGTGCTTCAATTTCAAGGATAGAGTTCAAATTGCCAATTTCAAGGAGACTTGTGAAGATTTGTTCTCTTTCTCTACTCTTGTATTATATTAAATGCCTATTGAATATTTGTTTATTATGTTTGATACCATGTTAGGCTAAATCTCCTTTCAAGGGGTGGGGGAAACCCTTATTTGATGTTATTTTAGTTTAATTAATTTGTTTACTTGAAATTTCCCTTTGAATGCTAATTTTGATCCCTCACCCTTAGATTTACGCCTCGAGAGAGGGTAAATTATTTTCGAGAGAAAATTGAAAGTCTAATTATAATACCCATTTTAGATTCGAACTAGAGATAGGGTTTTTTTAAGTGGGGTATTATAACTTGAATTTCAACTCTAAATTTATTTTCTAAGATTGATTAAAAGGAGTGTAGATCTATTTTTCTAGAGTTGTGGGGTGTTAAACTTAATATTCTAATGTTATTACTAAAATTACATTTGCAACGAGAGTTGAAATGTAGTTTTGATATTAATTTGGGAGAATTCAATTAATTAGAATAGCTAAAATTTGTGGTGTAATCCCACTCCTTGATTTTTCTCACAATTATTTACCTCACTTTATCTCTTATTTTAGTGTTAGACTTTATTTTCCATTTTAGTCACTTTATAGTTAGTTGTTTTTATCTCACATTTAATTTAATTTAGTTGAAATCATCACCTCACCCATTTGTTTTAATATTTGAAAAGGTAAAAAAAATAGAAAAAGTAAAAAGCCCAAAAATAAAATAAAAAGTGAATTACAAGTTTGTTCCCTTTGCTTTACAACCTTGAAAGTGGATTGATAACCTTACTTACCTCTACACTTGAGTTGATATTATTTTGTAGGTATTTGAGGTTTTGACTAACTTGGCTTTCAACAATGACATACGCAAAAGTCACGTCACCAGGTGGTAGAAGGTACTCAACTTTAACTGATCCCCATAGTTTCTTAGAAACTTCTTTAGACATGGGATACAAAAATCTTGTCTTGGTCCGAAACTAAATTGATAGGTACCCCATAAGGTTTTGTAAACTTTATATTATCATCCATCCCTAATCATGACCGCTTTACAACATTAGTAATTGAGTGATAAAAACTCATGGATACACTCTCCCATTCTCGCACTGGTATTTCTAACGGTTGCAATAATCTAATCGGTTGCCGGTAGTCCACATCCACAAATTGACAAGTGGTGCATAGGGAGACAAACTCAAAAATTTCCTTTCCTTGATCTTCCATGGTTTTTATCACAAAAGCAGGCGTAACTTTTAACACTGATATAAACGCCCTTGTAACAACATCTTCATAGTTAAGATCCTTCCACTTGGATTTCCATGCCTTCGATAGTTTCCCCCATATGTTTTCTACTCATCATATCTGCTATATTACTTTCCTTACCTGGGTGATAATGAATGTCCAATTGATAGTCTTTTACGAAATCAAACCACCAATTTTGCCCCACAATTTGATATGTCTGTAAGAACAAACATTGTATTGACGTGTGATCCACGAAAAGACTTCATTCCCCTCCCAGGAGGTAGTGCCTCCACATCTTTAATGAGAACACTATCTCGGTGTGATCTTAGTCTTTCATGGGATAGTTCTCCTCACGGGGTTCAATCCGGAAGATACATACGCAATGGTCCCATGTTCCTATAGTAACACACTGCCCCATTGTTTGCGGAGATACGTCTGTAATAACCAAATAGTCCACTCCCAAACATGGCGACACTAATTTAGGAGTAGGAATCAACTTGTCCTTCAGATCATCAAAATCTAGGTCACAGACGTAACCGTTTCACTAGAGATGGGCCTCACATTCTTCTCAGGCTGGTGGCCTGAGTTACTCAAGATTCCATATTTCTTATTTCTGAAAACCCATTCCTCTTAAAATTAACCCACCAATCTTCTAGTGTTTAACACACTACAAAATTTTTAAAACAACACCACATTCTGCAATGGACTTACATCCCAATAATCTTAAGTTTAACGCGTTTACCTAACCACGCGAAATAAGTACTATACTAACTATGTCCCTAGTGCCCAAGACTTTTCTCAATTTCCAACATTCGCTCGGTTTCATGCGTGGGACGTCTCATAGAGCGAAATCGAAACAAGGAACCCTCATGCTACACTACTACCTCGCCTCCTTGGTCATCAAGATATAACGACATAAGGAACTCAACCAGGACTACTAAAAATCTTAACTCGTAACCCCACTAACGCGTTTCTACCTCTATTTCCTACCGTTTTAGCAAAGTGAAAAATCTAACTAATCGAGACGCTTACTTTTTGCAAAGTGTTATGAATATTTTTCCCAAACATATATATTCCTTTAAATTTGACTTCTCATCAAAGCCTGGAAATAAGGCTCAATCTGACTTACTTATCTTTGTCTCGCCCATATATATAAAGTGAGAGAAATATTTCTAGTGCTTCTGCACCTCACATCAAGTTTTTATTAGCCCTTTAATCAATCACGTGGCTATTAGCTAATTCCACCAAAAACAACATCCTAAAATAAAGTAACATCTCTCCACTCCCAACATTGTTAAGGTTCATGCGTGGAGTGTCTCGCAAGCGAAATCCAAACAAGGAACCCCTCTGATACACTACTACTTAACTTTGTTGATTGTGGAGACACGTTAGCATAAAACAAGTAAAATAACAATTCTTACATACCTTGGATCATTTCTATAAAGTCTCAACCAGTATCCATGAGAGATATTATAAAATAACTAGTTCCACCCTGGAACCGCAGATATGATAGTCTCATAATCATAAGCCTGTTATAGCTCAAATCAAAATAATTTTATACTCGTATAGCACAAACAGAACGAGTAGCACAACCCAAACAAAATTTTTACAATATCAACATCCACTTACAATAAATGTAAGAAAATAGAACCTCACCACCACGGAAAACATATAGATATATCCTATATATCAATATAAATACTTCCACAAAGCTCGAATTACACACCCAACGCTCGGGTTAATAAAATACGAAGGCTCAATCTTGCCACATAAAACACACCTCCGGTATCCGAGGTGAAACTAACAACCACATTCTTACCAATTACCTTGGTTATTACAAATAGTTCCCAAATACAATACCCTCGTTCTATTTGTACAAAAAACTACTTTAATCAATATCCCATCTAGGCACCCTATTCTTGTCCTTTAATCCCTACCAGACAAAATCAAAGTATGTGGTTCTACTTTCCTCATCACAACCATTCCCCATCTCTTGCCACCCTGGCCATCTTGAAGTTTTCCAGTATCTCAGGCTTCATAGCCTCGATCCTGACAACCAACCTCATAGTTCCCTTAACTTCCTCAGCAAAGGAAAACATCCTAACGGCCTCAACTGCCTTACTTAAATGATTCTCCTTGGGTGGAAGTCCACCAATGAGGTTTCACGAACACAACTTCTCTATAAGTGTTAATAACACTTACTAATGAGCCCATCATTTCATTAAAGGACTCTTTCTTTCTTGTACCTACCTTACTTCAGTGCAAGGTTTCCTTAACCATATATCTCTTCATTTATGATACAACAAAGGAATTCGCTGTTAGAACCGTCCATAAGGTTCCTCTACAAACGAAACATCCTGCTCCTTCAAATATGGGGACTGTCGCTCCTACCATTTCAACATTGCTCCAATGGGTGGAAAAAATTTTCCTCAAATTTTCACATCTGGGTATTCTTATACCCCTCTCTAAACCAAAACTTATGAGCCCAATACTTCCACTATATAAAGCTACACTGCCTTCGCATGACTTAACTTCAATGTATGGTCCTTATGAAGGACGTTTCAAACATTTTCCTAATTTAACTTCACTGAGTAATCCAAGTTTAGTACCACTTTTTTCTTGTAGCGGTACTTGGAAAATTATCGCTACTATATCCTTGTAGCCGTTGTAGCAATCTAAGAAAATTCCACAGAGGGATTAACCTCTAATGTTGTCCTCATAACGGCCTTCCCTGGTGGCCCTTCATCAATCAGCACATGAATCTCGAACGATCGCGCAAAAGATTTACTAACATCTTATATTATGGCAGGAGAATGATATCTCACAAGAGAAATCGATAATCATAATCCTACGGCTCTACATCAAATCAAAAGCAACGCTGAAGGCGTAGTACATCCACACAGATTCCTAAGGACACTAGAACCTGATGCTCTGATACCATCTGTGACTCCCCACTTATTAAAAAAGGAGGTGGGCAGCCTGATACTCCAATAATTACAGGAATCATAGATGGTTCATTCTTAGCATCACTGTCGTACAAATAAGTATACGAGATAACCACCAATTATTTTAGAAAACGGATTGTCAAAATTCATATTTCTAAGTTTAAAGAATATCATTTAGACAAACCAATTTGAAAATAAGGTTGATATAAAAAATAAACGAGTAACTGTATAACAATTATGCACAATGTAATAACCAAATAAGCTGTCGGTTAACAGACGATTACAAGCAGGTTACACCGATTATTAAAATTAAATATCACAGTATTTTTAAACATGTATATAACTTGGGCAACACTGCCGAATATGTAAACTGATCATAGCTAGAGTACAAAAATAGAGGTGTCTAGAACGAATATCCTACAACATCCGTAAAATGTCATAGCTCCAGGACAACTAGGATGGAGAGGTCAATACGGGCATCCTTGCGGTGGATCACCTGGGCGAACATAGAATTTATGCAAAACAAAGAGATATAAAAGGGTCAGGGCCCGATTTGATATGATCACCATGTGAATAAAATGCATAACAATTATTAATATTATATCATCAATAATAAACTTAACTTTCTCTCACAAATACTAATAAGACTTCCCTCCTCTTTGTCTAAAAGCACAACCTAGTGCAATAACAATTAATATTGAACAATATTCGTTTTTGCATTAGAAAATATCTAAGTTTCACTCAATGAGATTTCATTTCAGTTTTACATAATTTAAATGCACAGTTCCCTTTTCTCGTTAGGAAGCGTATTTAAAGGAATTTATTTCACAAAATGCTTCACCAATTCAGTTTTACACCATTTAACTTCACAGTTACCTTTTTCTCTCTAGGAAACATATTCAAAGAAGTTTATCTCACAATATGCTTTACCATCAATAAAATTCCATTTTAATGAGAATAGTTATAAACACATCATATGATGATTCTAAGACAATCCTTTCGGGTACTCCCACAGGATGCCCCTAAATGGCTATCATCTTCTAGGGCCTATCACTAAGGCAACCTGGGTATCCTACATCGCATGACGTCGGGAAGCGGCCATATACCTTCGACAGTGAGTCATAACCAGACCCGGAATTACCTCACTTCGAACAATAATCACACAATATAATAATAACCGGTCCTATGGTCGAGGAATATATTCACACAGCATTCACCAGCCAGGGGACTTCACCTCATGCACGTAACTTCCCTTATGATAGCGATTTAGAGAGGTGTGTTTATGCAAATTATCATTTAAAAGTTTTTCCCATTTAAAACATTCACTTTTTACATTCTCAAAATCATTTATACTTAACAATTAAGTTCCAACTTACAATATGCATTTCTTATTCGCGAAGTCATATTTTATTAATGATATAGGCCATGAAGTACAATCGTCCTCACACTAGTCTCCAAGAGTTCAAAGTAATACCATAATCCATCAATGGTAATTTTTCCTCATTACTAGTATCCCAAAAATCCTAAACCGTATCACTTAACTCTCCCTTAGTCCGATGCTAGCTCACTAGATGAAACGACTCTAACTCCTATTGAATGACCCCCGAATTAAGCCCACTTTTCCCCATACTAATCTATGTTATTAATCTAGATAATATAAACCCCTAATAACTTTTATTAATTCCCAACAGAAGGTTCCTAAACCTTAAACCTAAAATATATGGGCTAGAAACTAAGTTTGAAAAATCCTATAAAATCGAAGGGTTTTTGAATCGATTCGCCTGAAAATGAAATGATTCTTCTGAAAAAACAAATCTCCTATCTCAGACCGAATTGATTCGGCCTTAACCCAAATCGATTCGGCTCCTCAGACCTGTAGCCTTCCTTATTAGCGAATCGATTCGCTAAGGGGGTGAATCGATTCACCCTGGTCAGATTGTCCAGTTTGGGCTACGGAATTATGAACCCTAAATTCCCAAAACTCAAATTTCTCACTTCAAATCTCAACCAACTCAACTTATATTATACCCAAATCATTTCTAAGGAAACAAGACCTACTAAAACCAATTTAAATCAAATCTAATACCATTTCCAAAGGTTTAAACAACAAATTTCACTAAACGTAAAAATTGTTCCTTTATTTCAATTTCACAACCATCACAACAAATTATTCACATTAAAGCGTATACTAGCAAGTAAGAAACTTGCCTCATGTTTGTAGTCTCAAATTCTCTTCCCGTAGCAACGATTTTAGCTCCAAATATCCATTTTTCTCTTTTCTCTCCATTTTCTCCAAAGCTCTCTCTTCTCTCTAACTCTCTATAAGTTTAAAATGTATAAATGAGAAATAAGAGGGTTTGGGAGACTCAACCGAGCACTTAACATTAATTCTCATCTTTAAATGTTAATACACCATTAAAATGACTCGTAACTACATAATTGAGTCATAACCTGTCAAAAGTGCCCGAAACTCAAAAATACAATATGGCAGTTATTTTGATTATCTCGACTATTTCAGGACTAACTGCACCCTCAAATTTGGCATCCGGAATATCGTACAATATTTCATGTCCCAACGTCATAATAATTCATTAACAGTGATCCAATTGAAATGTATGCCATAATCGTCGCTTAAAACACAACGACACAATAAAACATAACATGATGCTATTTACCTTCTCTTCACGGTAAATATGCAAAACTTAGTAATTATTATCTCTTAAATCACTTAAAATAATATTTACTCTAACTTCCATTATTTATATAAATACCCCACATGGCAAATTTTATATAAAATTAATCACTCAAAAAATAATGGTTATTACATATATATATATATATATATATATATATATATATATATATATATATATATATATATATATATATATGTTGCTCAATGGGGCAACCCTCACCCTCTTTCGGTTCACTATCACTTAAGGTGGCATCATATGCAATTAGTTTCTTTCCCTCCTTCTTACATCTAGTTGGTCACTCCACTACCCTATGGCCATAACCCTCAAAACAAAAACACCCATTCGACTCATCCCTCCTATCATTCTCACTTCAATTCTTCGGGATGTGATCAACCTTGTTTTTCTTTAATTTCTCCAGTCTTTTGGCATCTTTCGATTTCTTTTGGAAATTAATAAACTTTTTTAACTTCTTTGCCAACAAGACTACATCTTCAAAATTGGTGTCAGATTCATCATCATCCCAAACTTTTGTTTCCTCCTTTAGAGCTTTCAAATTGATGCCCTTTTTATTTTTTTGGCATTTTCTTGGAGGTAAACACATGAAGCTCGTAAGTTTGCCAGTCACCTACAAGCTCTTCTAGTTTCCTTTAGTCAATTAAACCCAAGGATTTTAAAACGGTTACCTTTGGATAAAATCAACTAGTAAATGACCTTAAGATTTTATTTATGACTCAGTTGTCGGGTATTTTTCCTCCCAAGTTAAACGACGAATGGACAATATGGGACAATCTAGCGTAAAATTCATCAAACGTCTTACTCTCTAAAATCTTAATCATTTCATAGTGTCTAGTGAGGTTTTGAATTTTAGACACCCTAACCGTGTTAGTCCCCTTGTGAGTAAGTGTAAGGACATCACATGCCTCTTTCGAAATTTCACAAATCATAATATGATTATACTCTTATGGTGTGACAGGTGAAGAAATAGCATTTAAACCTTCAGAATTGTATTCTGCAAGTTTGTGTTCGACTGCGGTCCATGACTCAACAGGTTTTAAGTGTGTGGCATCACCCTCTCTCGTGACTAGTGGTGTCCATCCTTTTTATACCTCTAACTAAACATGCTTATCTATGGCCTTAAGTGACCACCTCATAGGCATTTTCCAACAAGCATAATTAGACCCGACAAAAATTGGTGTTCTAAAACCTTCATAAATATCACAACTTATACCTAAAGACAAGAAGGATCGGTGACAGAATAAAATAATGTTTCTAGCTATGATACCAATTTGTGAATGCGCGATGGCGATCGCTTATGTGTGTCCTTTAGGTGAAAATAAATTTTCTTTTACAAACCCTTTTTCCAAATTTATCAAGCACTAATTTTGTGAGTTAAACTAATTAAGACAATTTTACCTTCTTAACCTTAAACCTTCATCTAGTGTGATTAAGATAGATAAAGAAAGGGAGTTTCATAAAACACGCCAATGTATAAGGAAACAACAACGGGAACAAAATCTCGGACTGCCCAGGCCAGACAATCACTATGACAAGGTTTTACAAAGGAATATTTTAGTCTTACACAACGATTTGATCCCCACAAGTCTTAATGTATATTCTTGTCTTCAATAACTCCTCCACAACTCAATACATGATTTCACCTATTCTAAGTCCACAACACACGAGTCCACGCATGCTTCGATATCCAGCAATACCGCCAAAAGTCATCAATCAGAAAGTACAGACTCCACCGCATGAAACAGGTTTTTGAATAATGAAAAATGAAATCGTGGTGCAAACTAAGATCTCTATAACATATGTATGTAAACTCGGATCTTGTAAACACACAAAGGATTTTTTTAGCTTTGGAAACTTTAGGCAAACAAATTAAGAAAACCCTATGGGTTCTATGCAATTCTATACGTTCCGCACTTACATTTTACTGAGAAAAATATGACTTAAATAAAAACTTTTAGTCAGTACACCGTTAGAACGATATTGGCATATGATTTGAACGAAATGGCCATCTCGTTAGAAGGAGAAGTCCATGTCGTTTGAATGACTTCCACATGTCGTTTGAACGACAATTAAAGTCGTTTGATCCATCCAAATTAAAAAAGATGATTCATACGACTCTAAACACAATACAAACTCGAGAAAATAATTTTAACAACATTTTAAAACAGATTTAAATTAAATGCCATCATTAGAAAATATTTACCGAGTAGGCATACACCAATATGAATCCATACCTAAGAGAATCTCGAAAAAGAAAAATGAAATGTGCACCAAAACTACAGCATGGTCTATCTTTGATGCTTGATCGTTGCGTCTTCAACACAACGTCATAGACTATACGGGAATCATGACAAGTAAAATCTATTTATTACTCAAAGTGTATTTTGTTCTAAATAATGAAAATACATAAAAATTGACACTATTTGCAAATTTGTCCTTACAATGTCTATGTCACAGGTGGAGAAGGGCCAAGGAGAGGTCATGTTGTACATCTCCTGAGGAGGCAAGTGTTGAAGATTAGAAAATTACTAGCATTTAAGGCATCTTATAATGTAAGACGTACAGTCTTGAACCATGGTGGTCTTGAAGAATGATCTTCTCGATAAGTATATAACCGTTGATGTGGATTCCACATTCATTGATGAAGATCTTCTTCATCATATCTTTGATCCTAGCCCCTGGTATAAAATATAGTTGGTTCCATCGAAACTCCTCTTGAAGACTGCCTTATCGAAGACGATGTATTGAGCATCCAACTTGAAAAGGGTCATATGATATTTCTTATTGGCGTCGTGAGGATACCTACCATGCTTGAGGAGCCTCAAATGTCATAATACAAAATGTTCGAATCTTCTTTCATAACAAGTTAAATGTGGTAGCATTGAGTGGATGCATCCTATTTATGGACTATAAAGGGGGCAATTATTATCCCCTCAAGAATGTAGATCATATAGGCTATGTCATTAGTACATCATCTAGGTCATTCGTAAATCGAGGGAATTAGTGGAAGGTAACATGTTTGAATTAGGAGGAGAGCTATTCTAGGTGAGTGTAGAAGGTTAAGAGTTCTCCCATTTGATTTTACATTTCCCGAGGATTCGCCCCACGATGAGGGATGAGTCACCATAGACATCCATTCATTTAATTACTGTCTTGTAGGAGATCTTGTGCCATGTTGTTCATGCGTTGTATTCTATTATGTTGGTGGTGCAAGGGAAATCCAATTTTATAACAATGGAAGTGTGAAAATTATTGGGAGTGATCAGAGGTATTCTAATATCACATTCTTTCCTATTAGTGGTCCCATAAAAAATTGTCATCTGAGGTCCTCATGAGGGTTGCAAAGGAAGTCTTCATTTGGGAATTTGGAAATCCTAACCTTATTCCCTTCCATGAGATTATGGGCAAGGTAATGGAAAATGCCTCTCCCTTTTATAGCCTTCTGCATGACATATGTGATGTTAAATTCAGCCAGTAACATTATACAATGGTTTGTGTTGATAGACAAGATGAGATTCTCTAAAAAGTATATCATTTGATCCATTCGAGACACTAGTATGATAGGAAATGCAAGTATGTACTGCTTGAGTGTCTGCGTGATCCATACTAAGGCAACATGTGCCTTCTCTAATGCAGTGTAGTTTACCTAATACCCATCCAGCTTTCGAATACACTAGTGGATTACTCACTCGTTATGATATTCTTCAATGTAATGGGCTAGCACATTCCATCCTATGGTTTTAGTGACATTTTAGTATTGGAGGAGGGGGACAATGCTATAGAGGAATGAGTACCGAATGTTCGTTGAGGTATTTTTTTATCCGATTAAAGGCTTCCTCACATGCCTTGTTCGAAACTTTAGTTAAATCTTTTTGGACAAGCTTAAATATGGGCTCGCAGATAGACGTCAGTTGGATGATGATCTAACTTATGTATTGGAGATAACCTAAGAATCCTTGCACTTCTTTATCCATTCGGTATCATGGAATCTCGAGTATTGATTTTAGTTTAGCAAGCTCCACCTCAATCCCTTTTTTATTGACCATGAATATGAGGATCTTTCCCCTTATGACATCGAATACGCATTTTTCAGTGGATTGAATCGCATCCATTACTGTCATAGTCACTCAAAGAATTTCCTCGGGGCAGGAATGTGACCATCTCGAGTCTTGTATTTTATGATCATATCATCGACATAGAATTCGATATCCTTATAGATAAGACCATGTAGAAAGGTTGTAGAAGCCCTTTGGTAGATAGATCTGACATTTTTGAGACCATAAAGAAAATGTTTCCCCACATAGTGATGAAGGAGGTCTTTTCTGGATGGTCAAGATGCATCTTAATCTGACTATAACTGAAGGAACTGTTGATAAATGAGTTGAGAGTGTGACTATCACTGTTATTTATGATCACGTCGATGTTTCATGGAGGATAATCATCCTTTAGGGATGCCTTGTTCAACTCGATAGTTGTAGTACATACTGATTTCCTCATGATCTAGGGATGGGGATGATGTTTGCAAGCCACAAAGGATATTTGATCATGCCAATGAAGCCATTGTTTAATTGTTTCGCCACTTCTTCTTTAAATTTGAGGGACTTCTATGTCTGAAGTTTTGTCAATTACTACTTGACATGTTTTATTTCAATGAAGGTAGGGATATCCTGTTATTTCTATTTTTTGGTCAATGTTAGGGATGTCATCACAGGGCCATGAAAATACGTCTACAAACACTTTCAGATAATATTTAAACTGTGATTGCTCGTTCTTGTCAAGGGTGGACCCTATCCTAATCTTGTACGGAAATAACAGTCTCGTCATTATTAGTTTGAATGCAATTATGTTATTTATTTTTTTTCATATTGGGAACAGTTAAGAATTGTTCGTTTATTAAATTATATTCATAAATAGTTTTGTTAGAATCAAGAAAATTAATGTGAGGCACATCAAGATACTTGAAATCATCATTTATTACATTGAAAATGTTTCCAAGGAATACAACGGTGAGAACCACATAAAAGGAGGCCTCGTTCACAATTATATCATAAATGGAAAAAAAGCATCAAACTTGGGTGTTATAGAAAGGAATGAACAACGAGATTCAAGTTGAATTTTATGGGATGGAATTCCCATTGAGAGGTGTACATCAACAGTGATGATCATCTCAGAAGTGTTCAACATATCGTCTTTTAAGTGGATCTTACAGTTATGCAGCCCAACGTATGCATTCCAAAGGATTCATCAGTGTCATTTCCGTTCACATTTTTGGTGTTTTCCATGGATTTGTCAATCAAAGGCTCGGACACATGCTTCTTCCCTTCATCCCAAGCGACTTCATATTGAAGTAAGATCTCCAGTCTTCATTCATTCTTTTCCTCTGTGGTCCCATACAGTGGTTCGAGGAATTCGTAAAATCGTAAATCCGCACATTATGGTTCATTTATTGAGTTGTAAAATGCATCAACCCATCCGATGGTAATAATGTCATCATTCCATAAGATGTTGATAAACTCTACACCTTCATGGACTCGTCATACATATAAGCTTATTAACCAAGAAGTGTTACAAGGAAAGGACTAGACGCCCTTGAAGTTTCAAAATTGTGAGTTGTTCAGAGATAGTGCATAGTTCTCACTTCTTAACAAATGCATCAAACATAACATGTACTATGTCATCCACACTGAACTCTTCTGCACGTACGACCCATTCATCACATTTATCAGTCCCACTTCCTGGCTTCCATGAGAAAGTTACTGATCTTTTCACCATTAATGGTCATCTCTAAGGGAAATTCCAAGGAAAATTTATAAAACTGGTCTAGAACCATGGGAAATTCCATGCCTCCCCCTTCTAAGTAGGTTCGAATGACAATACATTCCTGGTAAGAAGTGGTAGAGCATGGTCAGTAGGGTTTCCAGGATGCAGGAGAAAGGAAACACAAATTTTGAGGGGGTTAGGTGAGATAGTAGGTAGATTTGGTGTTTTTATGGTCTTCATTATAGTAAAAAGTTTAAATTTGGGGTTTTCTTCCAATAGGAAGACATTCACCCCAGTTCTTTGAGCTAAGAGAGGATTCTGAATGGTATTGGGCTTAGGATTGGCCATTAGGGGTAATGATTCCTTCGTTTGTGAGGTTATGGGTAATATTCTAAATATGGAAGAATTGATGAGTTGTATGCACAACGATTTGGTGAAAATCAAAATAGGCATCATGTTTAAATGTTTTAGGAAGAGGATCTAGAAAAGGTAGGGGTTCCAATGGTTTGATGAGGTTTCGGGAAAAAATGTCTGGATAAACTTTCTATATTGGAGAATGAAATTTAGTATACTCCTTTTCTGTCTAGGTTAGGATGACTTTTAGGTGTTCAAGAGTTGGCAGGTCGGGATATGTTCTTGGTGGTTGAGACTGAGGTGCTAGCTATCTTATCATACGTTCGAGGCACGAACTGCTCAATCAGCCTTTTTAGTTCAGACTCAATATTCAAATTTACGGCACCATCGTTAATTTCTACCCCTGCTTCTTAGAAGGATCTAAAGTGAGGATTGTACTGACCTCTCATTGAAGCTGAAACAAGAGGCTAGAAATTCTTATTCAGTATGCCTACCTACTCTTACTCTGACGATCAGTTTGTCACAGTAGATGTTTTCTCTCTCCACTTCCAATGAAGTTACTGACTATTTTACTCAGTTCTTATTTTAGTAGTTATAAGTCTTGATAGGTATCTTATAACTCTTCATTATACTTGAACTGAGTGATGAACTCTATGGATACATCTTCCCAACTACATATTCTAGATTCTTTGTGGGATAGGAACCACCTAAGGGCACATTCCTTGAGTGTTTGCTGGATATTTTTTCATTTACCTCCTCTAATTCCTTGAAGCGAGTCATGGTGTGCTGATAGTTACGTAAGTGCACAATTAGATACCCTTTGCCTTCTAACTTCTTGATATATAGAATTTTGAAATTCGTTGATAATAAGGCTTTGGGATAAGGAAACATATATCCGTACTCCATATAGTTCCCTAAGATCTTAACCTAGTATTTTCTAGATAACAACCTAAGGTTATCCTTGACCTTTTTCCAACTACTGGCACTTGTAGATTATCCCCTGGTTGGGCAAGATTTAGTATTAGTAGCTAAGCTAGAGGAGGCCCATTGATAGGTGGGGAATATGGGATATAATGATCTTCTTCTGGAACCCCCAATAGTTCTAGAGTTGGTGGACACATGGAAGGAGGAAATAGGATTTTGTGATAGAGAGCCTCAAAATCCTGGACCCGGTGTCGTTGCATGTCATGAACTTCTGTCTGAAGGTTGCCAATCTTAGAGTTGAGCTGGGCAAGGATATTCATTAGATTTGGTTTGGCGCTGCAACCTGTTCAATGTTTTCCATGAGTAACCTTTGGAGGGATAATTCAAACTCTATAGAAGAAGCATAGGTAATAGTGGAGCTTCGGGTTGGTCTAACAAAACACCTGAGCCATAGGGAACGAAGCCAAAATTAGGGTACACGATCTCACCTGGGAGAAAATATGATTTTGTTATTAGTTTAAGGGAAAGAAGAATATTTTTATAATATATCTTTTTCTTTTTGAAAAGGTAGAATATATTTTTAATTTTTTTAAAAATGGGAAGAAGGAAAATCCTTAGCACAGTTATTACTATTAGGTTCCACTTGTATCATGTTTTGCCTTGGATGTAAGAAAAATATCGTACAAGACCCAAGTTTGGGGAAAAGATAGGATGCATAATTCAGGAAATGATTTGAATTTTTTCGATCACATGGACATGGTCTTGTTTTAAAAATGGGTGAAATAGCACAAAAATTCAAGTTGTAAGGTGAACCGAAATTTAGACAAAGTTTTGCATGTTAATCGGCAAACTAGGTGTGAGTGTCCTAGGGTATATGCCTATGTGAGATTGATGCAATTGGTGGATTAGTAAAAAGATTTTCCTTTTTAATGACTTCCACTATACACCTATAGAATATAAGGGAAATAATTCATCGGTAGGTGTGTACATTCCATTTGATAGACTTGAGTGTACATGAATTTCCTAAAGATAAACCTAGTAGACTCGGTACACTTGAGAGAGAATTCGATACACTCAACGTACGTGAATGAGTTCCTTTCCATATACGTCATATCATGAGTTCGATCAAGCGGTATAATGCAAGAGGAACCATTCGATATGCATTAAAGGTATTAGGGAAAATGAAGGTGGTAATCATATCACATAGGTTAACCCTACCCCATTGGACTAGCACCGATCACGAAGTGATCCCCCAGTATGGGACAAAAATTTCATCAATATTTCTATGTCCACCCCTCCCCCAGTCTTGGGGTTTTCCCTTTTATCTCCTTCCCCATATCGAGGATTGTCACTTGCACATGTGGAGGATAAAGAGAAAGAGAGGTCTCACACCCTTCCTCGAAGTGCTTATCCATCGTCAATGTTTGGGGATGTAAAGAGATAGTGTCGCCAGCCTATTTCACACAATACAGGAAAAAGAACATGTTGCCACCTCGAGAGAATGGAATTAAAGACAAACTGATGCTTGCAAAACGAATTAGATCAGGGGTTTAGGGGATAATATGCGAAATGGGAAGGTGTTAGGAACCCATACCACCCTTTCGGTCTTTCCTTTACTTATGTTACTATTTTTCTTAATTTCTTTATGAAGTGTGTGTGCATGCATGCATAAACGGAGATCGGAATTGCTCAAATCGCATCATCAAAAAGACAGAGTGAGGTCATCCATAGGAATGTTCCCAAAATAATAATTAAAAATATGATGTTTGCGCTTATCAAGATATTGATCGTTATGATGAAACGGTAACATGTGTTAGATAAGACGCAATTATGAATCACAAATATGATATATATGAATAATGTAGATATAAAATAGGAAAATAGGAATCGAGTCTTGGGTTTCAGCTCGAGACGCCTACTTAGCCTATAAAGACATCAAAGTCCGCATAGTTCATATGCAGTAGGAGGGTGGGGTTAATCCAATAAAATAAAACACGAATCTAATATATGTGTGTGTGGAAAAAAGGTGTTTTTAATTTTGAGAGAATGCGGTGAAAAATCCCGTTGGAATTTAAAGGTGTAAAAATCTTTTTCTTGTTTTGGCCCTTTTTATTGAAAATATATTGTATGGAATATAACTAATAAATAATTGATTAATATGTATATGATCTAAAGTGGCAGCTAAATTAATAATTTATATAAATAATGCTAAACTAAAGAAATTTAAAGAGAAAGAATAATACCAGGACCTTCTTTTGAGACTTGGAGATTGATCTTGATTGATGATGATCTTTCTTGAAAGTAAAGGACGAATGTAGGAGGATTTTTGTTAACATGGGTGTGAAATTGATCGTAATGAAAGTTAAGGAAGGTTTTAAATAAGGAAACGTCGCTGACTTAATAAGAATGTTGTTGAGATCACAGAAGTTGATGTTTTTGAGGTTCCCTAGAAGGTGAGCTCGTGATCTCCTTATATAGGTTTGGGGAACTACTGATCAAAATTTTCCTTTCCCATCCCGTGGGCAGGTAACCCTAGACACACTATCGATAGGCACATAAATGGACCTACCAATTGACAGTCTTGTGCAGATCTTCCTAGAAAAATGCTCGTAAAATGCAATTCAAAAGTCAAAATTGAGCATGGGGTGTACCATTAAAAAGGTTATTCAGAGACCTTTGAGAATAATTTATTCCTATCTAGGGTCCCACAGTTGACTTTAGGTCAAATGGGGCTCGAAAGCACACATCGATTATTTGGACATGAGATCGACAAACGATGATGGATCGTTCGTCCAAATCGTAAATCTGAATTGTGCACGAGGCGGACCTTTGGAAATTTTATGTGAGTTAATTCGATGTTCCAAAGAGATTCTCTCTGTTTGAAGAGTTGACTTTGGTCAAATGGGGATCAGAAGCGCTTTGTGACCTTTCAGAGTAAAACAGGTCATTCGTCTTTGTCGTAAGGCTGATTTGTGTATGGGGTGAAACATTGGAAAGGTTACTTACTTCCCTTCGAAGATTCATTCAGTCTCATTCGATCTGAATAATTAATCTTTATCAAAAGGATCTTGAGGGCGCTCGGTGTCCTCCGGATCAGTTTTCAGAAAAAAAACGGATCGTTTGTCCGAACAGTTTTGCCATTTTACACATGGGGTGGACCATTGGAAAGGGGTTTCCGTGACCTTAAAAGATTCATTGATCTTTCACTCTGATGATGAAATTTATTGGTGTTAAATCTAGGCCTGAGAGCTCCTGGTGGCCTCTGTATAGGTCTTAGATAGTAAAGTGGTTTTTTCATCCGAACCGTTATGCCGATTCATGCACGGGGTGGACCATCGGAAAGAGGATTCAAAGCTCTTTGAGGATTCATTTAGCTTTCTCTCTAATAATGGAGTTAACCAGAGTCAAATAGGGCCTAAGAGCACTCGATGACTTCTTGATCGGTACTCATAGTATAATCTAGGGTTTATAGTGAATTGGGGAGGTTCTAGGGACCTAAGGAGAGGCTTATGATGGTTATAGAATGTGGTGTCTAAAATTGTAATGCTCAAGTGATGTATTGTGCATGAATGTATGAGTGTTAATTATTATTTTATGGAGAGTTTGATGCGAGTTAATTAAGAGAAATATTATCACTATGAGGGAAAATATACAAGTAGCAAGGGATATGGCGATAAACATGGAGGGTAAACTACCAAGTATGTAAATAAATCAAGGAGAGAATACAAAGCATGGTGATAGATACAAAATGGAAGATAGGTGAATATACACAAATGATTGGGAAATATGTGCAAAGAGAGGGTGACATGTGAATATGTATAAGTGAAGAGAGTATGTGAATATATACATACGGGAGAAATGTGTAAATGTGTCTTCTGTGACTAAGCATGGAAATTTACAAGTGGTGTGTGAAACATGCGAGTAATAGTGGATTTATATACGAATGATAAGAATTTGAGAGAGTGTGTTAGTGAGACTAAGAATGGATATCTACAAGTGGTGTGAATCATATGCAAATGAGAGTAAGCCGAGTGAAACATGGTGAACAAGTACAAATGAGTAAATAGTGAAACATGGTGCATATATAAAAGTGAGTAAGGAGTGAAACATGTGATAGGAAGATGTTTATACATGTGATGATAAAAGCACAAAGTAGAGAAAAGGAAAGTCTAGTCCTATAAAAACTGTCCTCAACGGAGTCGCCGCTAAGGAAATATCTCTCTCCGCGTGTGAGGGTATTTGAGTATGTGCAATCCTCTTTTATCCATTTGTTCTTATCTTTGTGGGATGCCATGGATAAAAATAATTCATTGTCAAGAGGAAGGAAAATGTAAAATTGGAGCTGCGAGCCTATATTGCTCAAAATCGGAAAAATAATATAGTCTCTTGAGAGAAGGTCAACAAAAGACATAATGATCCGTACAAAACCAAGTGATTTGGGATAATAGACTAAGTTACTGAGTGGGAAGGTGTTAGGCACCCATTCATCCCTTTTGGTCTTTCACGAGCTATGATAATGTTCTCATTTCCTCCAAAATGTGATACAAATGTACAAGTGTGCGATGTGAATAATGAGAGAGGGAAATCATCTGACTCATATAATGGGAAGGATAAAGAAGAATTATTCAACTATACCAAAAAAAATATAAAAAAGATAAATGTTAGTCTCTATCACATCGCAAATCACTACGAGGAAGTGAACGTGTATATCAAGTAGGAACACTAATAAATAGGAGTGCATATTCGTAATACTACTAAATGCGAGAGTACATAAGGTGACTAAATGAGAAAATATGATTCGAATCCGAAGATTCGCTCGGGACACTTACATAGCCACAAAGGCATTAAAGTCTACGTTGTTTGATAATGCACAATGGTGGACTTTAACCCATAAGTCCTAAATTAAGACCTCCTTTAGTTTGTTTTTAGAAAATATGCACAAGTGTAGGGAGTGTGAAGAGTGAAGACATTATAGTTTAGGGCAGAAAACCCTCTTTTTAGCTTATTTAGATTTGATAGAAATATGTTTTATGCGTACTAATAAAAAAAGGAGATTAGTTTTTAAGTGAAGAAATAAAACACAATATAAGCAAAAAGTGGAAAGAAAAGTAAATAATTAATGATGATTAAATGAGTTGTAAAAGAATGAAACTAGATCTTTAATAGGACTTTAATTATGATATTGTTGTAGTAGATGTTGATTTTTAGGTGGTTGAATGATGGCGAGGTAAGGGTAAAAAATACGGTGAAAGATAAATGAGCATAATGTAAGAAAATGGAGAGAACGTTTGGTAAAATGGAATTTTTGTACACTGATTTAGAGGAGAATGTTCTTTTACTTTCGAAAGGGACCTTTAGGAATGAGGTCATGCTCTGCTTAAATAGTGAAAAATTAGGGTTTCAGTGGATGCCCATTGCCATAGGCCCTTGCCTGCCTATCAGCATACCATGTCTTGTTGGTGAGGAAAAGACACCCTATCGATAGGAATGGGGTCTGGGGTGCCTATAGGGAATCAGGAATGGATGTTTTTGAAAAAATAGGCATAACATAAAAATTGTAAGTAAGAATCACACACGAATGGGAACTTGGAAACTGTATTAAGAAACCTATGAGAATCCATTGATTCACTCCCACGTTCTAATGTTAACCAAAGTTAAACGGGGGTCAAAATAACCCAATGGCCACTAGGTGAAGGTTCTCGGAGTAAAAAGGCACGTATGTGAGAACTGTGAGGTCGATTTATGCATAGTATGAACCATTGGAAAGGAAATTCAGAACCCTATGAGAGTTCTATGACATTCGTTTGAGTTTGAGGGTTGACCATTGAGCTTCATGCATGGGAGTTCCCGACCACCTATCAATTATGGTTTGGAGTAGAATGATGTGTACGCGCAAATCATGAGTCCAATATGTGCATTGTTTGGAATATATGAAAGGGGATTCAAAGCCTTATGAGTGTAAAAGGATCTTTTCTCAAATTGGGTTGTTGATCGAGTTCATCAAATGGGACTCGGGAGTCTCCAGTGGCCTCTAGATCAAGGTTCAGAGTAGGACCTAGGGTCTTATGGTTGGAGGATAAGTGTTAGGAAACTAAGGAAGTATTTAAAAGGTACTCAGATTGGGTGTCTAAAGTCACGGTAGGTTGGTCATGACTCAAGACCATGACCAGGGGGTTATGGACTAGGACTGCGACTCGTGAGAACAAGCGGGTCACAAAGGCCATGACCAAGAAAAAGGGTGACATCTAATGGACATGGTCATGGCCATAGATCGTGACCATTGGTGGTTACGACCATGGTCCGTTATCAACCCATGACCAAAAGTGTTCCAAACTCCTTCCAAAGTGGGCATGTCCACGGACCATGACCAGGTGCGGAACATATCGAAGCATTCAGTTGATTTTGGCCATAGCCCTAGACCGTGACCATTTTGAAATAGTCACAACCCTAGTTAGTGATCCACATGCCACGCCCATTTATTTTTCACACATCACATAACATGATCACGGTCATAGTCCGTTACCATGTTAATGACTTGTAAAAAATAAAATGTCATGGATGGTGGGTCACTGATTAAGGCCATGACCACCATATGTACATATAAACACCCCCATAACATTTTCTCATTTCACATAAACCATTTTTTTCAATTGTCCAATCTCTCTCTCTCTCTCTAAGTTGTTGCTGCTCTGGTGACCCTATCTCCTCCAGCATCCCTCTCAAGTTATGTTATCCACTTTACTTATTTTGCATACCATGAAAGTATAGGGTTTGTGTAATGTGTGTGTACAATTTGTATATATGTGTATTTATATGTGTATATGTGTGTGAAATGTGTGTTTATGTATGCGTATGCGTGTATTTTTTTTATGAGTTTGTGTATATGTATGTATGTGTGGAGTTAAAATGCCCAAATGACTATAATGTGAAAATAAACAAATGAAACAAACCCAAGAATGAAAATATTGAAATGTTATAATATATTTTATAACCCTAACATTGTAAAGGATTTTGAAGAGATTGAGGACATGGGATTCGATTTGTATCAGTCTAAGATAGATTTACTTTGATTAAGAAAAAGTTTTAAATATTAGTTCATTGGAATCTTGACTTAATTCATGAAATCGTATTTCAATCACATTGTAACCCAATTTTCTTAAGATGATTAATTGGCCATATAAGGCGTAATCATATAGTAATAAAGTAAGTAGGTTTGATATTTAACCTATTTGAACGATCCACCACGAGTTAATATAATTTGAATATGAATTCATATAATCACAAAAAAACATATTTTAATTTTTTTTATCAGTTCTCAATTTACAACACACGCATGCGTATGTATGACACATATATATATATATGCACTTGCTCATGTATAACATATTCAAACATGCACAAGGTCACGTTAGGTGGGTCATGTCCCATCAAATTGCTGAGTAACATTGGAAGTATCTCTCTATTTCTCTATTCATTTTGTCTCCATTATTTGCAATTGTTATTAACCAATCATTATAATCTATAATCAGTATATCAAGTAACAATTTTCAGGTCTGGTGAAATAACATAGATGGTCAAATCTCAATCTTCACCCAAAATCCTAACAAAATAAATAATCTAGATGGAACCCACCTAATATATATATATATATGTGTGTGTGTGTGTGTGTGTGTGTGTGTGTGTGTGTGTGTGTGTGTGTGTTTTCTACTCAGAATGACGCTTAACGATGTTAGGATTAAAAAAATAAGACAACCGTAAATTGGATCAGTTAAAAAACAATATCTAGTTTATGATTAATTAGATCCGTTTCTTGTAGGACTCATATTCACACCCTTATATATTTTTCTCAGGAGAAATGATGCAGAGTGGTAATCATTGGCAACAAGAGTAGATGAGGTTGCAATTTGACTGCACTTATACCTCTTTTATTACTCCACACCATTAAAGGGTACTCCTATTTAAATGTATGGGAATAATAAGATCAAGGAGTTTAATACGTTACAAATCGTGGAGTTCATATCTCATAAGAGTACCTCTTCGATCGCATTCTATTTTCCTTTCAGAAAACTGGGATAAGGTTGTCGATAATATATTTTACCTACATAATCCCTACGTAGCTTTGAAATTACATACGTTGTTAAAGAAGGTAAAAAAATATTCACCCTTTGTGTAAACATTTGCATAAAGAGAGCATTGAACAATAGTATGATGTCTCACGACATATGAACGTGAAATTGATTCCCGCTAATAAGTAAAAGAAAAAAGATTCCGAGCTCATGTCATGGACATCTATACATCAATCATTGATACATTTCCTATTAGTTGTCCATATGCTAAAATTTATATATTTTATAATTGTAATACTAAATCGAATTACACCAAGATAGGCTAGTTGTCACGATCGTAGACCTTGAAAATTTGAACATGTCACAGTCAAATCAAGGCATGAATCGGTGTAACAACTATTTTTATTAAAGACTTGTCATGGTTGAAGTCTGCAAAAAATTTCCATTTATCACAGTCTTATCATGGTCACAGTTTGGGACAACTTATTCTTTATCACGAACTTTGATCGTGACAAATCCTTGATCAAGGAAACATATTACGAACTTTCATCATGACAAGTCCTTGACAAGTTGTCCATGTCAGGGACTTATCACAATCAATGTTCATGAAAAAACTGGACTATAGAATAAAAACAACTATTGGGAAGTATGGCCACTACCATTGCCCAACAGTTTATTATTAAACCTGTAGCAACAATCAACAATATATTTCAACAATAACTAACAACAATCAACACCAATATTAATAATAATAAATCACTAACCAAATATAATTAAGAAACACAATACATTAACCAAAGTTTGAATGTTAAATACAAATTGTTTCCTAAAAAGTAAATGTTCATTGATTCTCGGTTTGGAAGAGAAAGGTAATCCATAAAATATGAACCAATACAAACCTTAATATACCACATGAGACCTTGTTCATTCAACCACAGGGCTTCATTTTCTTTCCCCACCACATTGTTAGTGACGCCAACCTGAACCTCATGATGCTACAGTGGAAAGTTATGCACCACAAATCTTGGGTGTATACTCGGGTCCCTCAACCCGGTGTAAATTTAATTAACTACACATAATTCTAGTAAATAGATATTCCCCAAACCAATTGTAAATGGATTCTGGACAGATGGGACAAGGGTGGGTGATAAACAGACATACAGAGATGAGAAGTCTATCAGTGATGCTGAGAAATATTGAGCAGTTCTCCCCTCATCCACTACTTTCTCTTTTCCCTTCCCTGAGCTTCTCCCAGCTCGAGTTTGAATAGCTTGCTCAACCTCTGAAAACGTTTTACTAAATGTTTTTTTGATGTTGTCAAACTTTTGGTTTGAATTAGTTTTAACCTAGTTTACCTTGAATGACAATACACTATTTCTCGATATAATCCTAACGAGCTTTGACTTACCGACCAGAGAGATAACACCATGAGTATGACATTTATGATCCCATCGGAGCACTTGGCAAAGTGCATCTATACTAAGTGATGCCAGGTCAGCATCACTTTGCGAGTTGTTGACTTCTTTAACCTTTTGCTAAAATAATAAAAACGTCGCGATTAGATGAAATAACAAAAAAGTATGAGTTGTAAGTAATTAGTTAATAACACAAATATAATAATAAATTACAATAGTGGCAGCCACGACCGAATTCACCACATAGGAAACGAGCCGATGTGGCTTACCCCTAGGACCACTCCTCTTCTCTTGAAATAAAATAATGGAAAATTAGTGAATTAATATATAACTACCACCAAATATAATACAATAAAAGTAAAATTAAATAACATTCAAAACTTACCATCCTATTCTCCACCTCGGTGTAAGGCGTACACCCAAAGTAGTGCACGTCAACCTCCTTGGCGAGGTTTGCCCTCCCTAATTCATAAGAGGACAACTTCCTATCTGATATCTCATTATCTACAAATTGTTTCCACTTTTCTAATCATATTGGACCTTTCTCGGGTACCGTGATAATATGCTTTAAGATGGACTCCCGATCCCTACCAAAATACCGTGCATGCCTATTTTTCTTCTACATTTTCCGTTGCTCCCTTAGTTGTTCCACCGTGGCGTCACGTAATTTTGGGGGCGACATGAATTGTTCCTGTACAACAAATACAAAAAAAAAAAGAAACCGACTTAGTAGTATTTAAATTATAAAATAAATTTTAAATATTAATGAATAAAGCATATACCTATAATGCCCCCCAAACAGTCATCTTAAGCTCAACGGCCACCTTCCTTCAGTTAGGTACCTTAGGCCAATGATCATTTTGGTCAATTACAAGGCCAATCTTGGACGGCCACCTTGTTCTCCACTATGCTCTCCAACATGTCACATTTTTGAGGCCTAGTACTAGACGAGGCCTCCTCATCACCGCTTCCATGATCAAGCCCTGATGAAGACATAACCTATATAAATTGCTATTAGTAGAAACACACACACACACATGTATATATATATATATACATATATATATATATATACATATATACATATATATATATATATATATATATATATATATATATATATATATATATATATATATATAGTATGCATGGTAAATTAACAATGACATTAGAAGAATGATAATCCATATAATAAACCATACTAAGAATTGAGTTATATAATGCTTAGACTAATTAAAATCCAAATTAAGATATTCACTAACTAACCAACAAAGATTGATTCCAATCCCCAAAAGCTGAGCAAATCTAAATGAATAAAGCATTAAATTATCATTCAATAATAATATATCCAACAAAGCATAAAATGTAATAAATCAATAACAACATTGAAAGAATACAAATTAATAAATACATTGGAAGAATACAAATCCATATCACAAACCAAACTAAAAATTGTGTTAAATTATTGGAATCCTTCTTACAAATCTAAAAACTATTTCAAATTTGGGTTATCATCCAAAATGAATTGATATTTGGTAGGACCAGCCAAGTCAAACATGTTACTAGTTAGATTCTTTGGCGCGTGTAAGATGATTTATTGTCGATTTCTGTTGATACACTTTGAGTAAAACACTTGCTTGACCTTTTAAAAAGCGCAACCAAACGGCTCATCACTCACATTCTCATTGGTATTCATCTTGGACAAGTCAACCATGATCAAATTGGTACCTAAATCAACTTTACATTAATGTTTGTTTTCAACTCTTACCCAATCACAGTAAGACACAACCTCCTTGAAACTTATTTACTCTAATTCAAATATATTTCAAATGACACCATAATAAGTCATTTCCGCTTCAGCGAGGTTTTTATCTTTCGCACTCGATCAAAAATAATTAAAGACTTATACGAAATGCCCTAGTTATGCACATTTATATTTTCATAGTACACCCTCCCAATACATACCCATTCAATTGATACGTTTTTCATTCATATGCCATGAAATTGGGTCCAGTGGCGAGATGAGTAACACTTGATGTTGCATCACTCATCTTTAATAGATGAGATTATTTATATATTCATATGGTTAGTTTGGCAGATTTCTTCCAATTTGTCATTTAGTGAGAGGCATTCTTATAATAATTACCTCATGTGACACCCATAGCCTAAATTCACTATCTGATTTTGCCATCATTCTTCATCTTTTATTTTTTTTCCATACACATTATATTTCCTACATTGATTGTGACAAATATACCAAGAAGTTAATCAAGAATAAAATTTAAAATAATGTAAACAGACAACATAAATTTACTTTTTCCATTTTTTGATATTTTTACGAGTGTCAAATCGATAACAAGCTACTTGTTCATGGTGTAAACTTGTTAATTTCACTCTTGTGACCATTGCATTACCATCCTCATCAACAAACCTGTCATTGTTATCTGTGATGGATGGGTTGGGCATATATTCCCGAGAAAATATTCATGACTCCAAGGTGATGTATTCCTCTGCAATTGATCCTTCAATGTCTTGTGTATTCTTCACACAATCTTTGAAAACTTTCTTCAACCTTTCAAATGGGTACATCCATCAATATCTAACTTGGATACAAACAAATGCCTCTTCGCATAAGTGTACTAACAAGTGAATACTTATATAAAAAAATATTGGTGGAAAATACTTCTCCAAATTACTAATTGCTTCAGCTATAACTACTTTTACAACCATGATGTGCTTTCGGTTGACTACTTTTTCACATAAAAGTGTGAAGCAGATGTTAATTTACATAATGGACCTTCGTAAATCCTTATGCTCACAGAAATGATGCTTAATCAATAAAGGAACAAATTGATTGATCATATGCTAATTGTGAGACTTTCACTTATGTAAATCGTGCGTGGCATAATTAATAATCCTTTGCAAGTTGGATGAAAAATTAGAGTGAACTTTTAAATTATATATTTTCTCTAAAAGAAACTTTATTACCTCACTCGTCAAAGTAAACGCACAAGGGGGAGTTATTTTCCTTCTTTTACTATCTTCTTTCAACCATAACTATGGCTTAAGTTTGAACAATTGTAGGTCATGTCATACATTTTCTCTATCCTTCGAATGATTCCCCCTAAGACATGTTCCCACAATATATCTAGTGATGTTATTCTCTTCATGCATTACATCTAATAAATGACGCATTAGGTTACCCTTCAAATAAGGCAAGTTAAATAAAATTTACCTCTAGGCCATGCCTTTCTTTTTTAGTTGCATGCTCAATTGGGGTCTTCTTATGCTTGGCATTCTTCAATTTAGGATTCTTTTCTTGGCTTATTAGGTCAATAATTAGAAGATTTACACTCAAATTTTGAACTTGAATGTTTTATCGAAGGTATCCTATGTTGAACCCCAAAGGTTAAAAATTAGAACCTATCTCAAATTTAAAACTATGCTCAGGGGGTAAAAACCTCCTATGAGAATGTATATAATTTTTCCACTATTCCTGAGAAGTTGAGATTCAATAACCTCCCCACAAATAGAACACCCCAAATAACCATGAACTACATAACCAAATAATTTTCCCTAAGATGGGAAATTATGAAGAGCCCAAATCAACATAGATTTCTGTGTAAACTATTCTTTTTTACAATAGTCAAACTCTTTCACACCCTCTACCCATAACTCAATTAATTCTTCTATTAAAGGATCCAAATAAATGTTAATTTCATACTTGGATCCTTTGTCCCATGTATCAATAAAGAGAACATCGAAAATTCACGTCACATACACTTCTAAAGGATGGATAATGAGTGGTGCTAGAATCACGATCCAAACGCTTTGATTGGTGCCTACATTTTCTAATGGATTGAAATCATCTATTGATATTTCCAAATGAATGTTACACTATTCCCAAGTAAAATAAGGGTAATAATAATTTATCATTTTCCAAATTGTAAAATCAATAGGATGGCAAGTCATGGCATCCACTATCCATTGTATGGTGAAAAAATGCTTCAATATAGGTCCAATAAGAAAATATTTCATACTTTTTTACGGACTATTTAAAGTGTGACTTCCTTGACAGAAGACTCCACATATTTAGTTTCCCTACATACCGAACATAGATTCTTATTTTCATACTGCTTTAGATATAGTATGCAGTCATACTTACAAGCATGAATTGATTTATACTTCATTCCCAAAACTTTCAAACTGTTATTCATACTAGGATAGCTATTTGGAAGTGTATTCTTCTTAGGTAGTAAGACATTCACACAATTTAGAATTCCTGTTATACTGTTGCCGAACAAAACATATTGGGTCTTCAAACTATGCAAACCGACGATGGGTTGCAAAGTCTTTTATCTTTGCCAAAACAAGGATACAATGGTCAGATCTCCTTAAATATCAAACTTTGATAGTCATTGTCAAGGTTTATCCTAATACCTTCATGAGCACTAGAACCATCTACATTGTTAGTGACCTCATTTTCTTCCACTTCATGAATCCCATATTTATCATTAATAAAATCCTCTAACATGTTATGATCTAAAGTATCCTCCTAACCTTGTACACCTATCCTACTTGAGTATTATCATGAAGGTTGATCGGGGGTAAAGGGAACATGCATTTTCCTTTGAAAAATTCGAGTCCGATAATTATGTTGCGTACCCCATCGAAGAAGATATAGTTAAACTTTTTCCACTCAAACATAATATCATTCCTACAATGTGCACATGGACACGAGAACTCTTCATCATTAAGACATCTCTTTGAGAATTTTACAAACTCATTAGCACTTTTATGATACTCACCCCATAGTCTATTTGTCTCACCCATCCACTCTTCGTATAGAGGATATCCCATTACAACTACTATGAACTATCAACTATTATGGGTAAGAAACATATATTCATGGATTAATATCAATAAAAGAGTGAAAAATTCAAGAACACTAGGTTCGATACTACATAATGATTATCATATCACACACTAAGACCAATTCTACATCTTGATTGAGTCGATATTACAATACCAAGTTGGGTTTCTAGGCACACTATATACATAATATAAATCAAATGTCAAATCATATATAACATTTTTGACATAATGAAATAATGAATAAATCACTAGTAATAAAGTTTGTTATCCGGAAGTTTATAAAAATTTATAACCATACTCAACGATTTCTACATTCCCAATTTAAAACAACATAAAAAAGAATAGAAAAAAGATAGAAAAATACTACCAAAATTCATATAAGATAAAACACATAGTTTAAATATCCCCAAAAATCATCAAAAACATATTTTAATAAATCAAATCACCCATTTAGCAACTACAAATAGAAAAAAAATATAGAGTAAACATATTTGTTTTTCCATCATTACTGTACACATCATTCATAGACATCATTCCTACACACATCAACTTTCATAACTACACACATCAAAAAATATTCTAAGTAGAAACCCCATTTAGTATTTACTTAAAACAACATCAAAAGGCAATTATTTGCGGCAATCCTTATACTTTTACATCCATTGAGACTTCATACTTTGTTATGGAACATATAATCTCACAGTTTGTAACTACTGTCACAGACCACGTATGCATTTATTTTTTGCTTATAAGCTTAATTATTCATTTAAAATATCGTGGCACTATATTTTGTTGAATAAAATTCACATGTTATATGCCAGTGGCACTATGTTTAGTTGGCAAATCATTTAAAATACCAAAACTAAGGTCCATGATTCAATTTATTTTATTCACATAACACCAAAACAATTCCTCTAAATCAATGAGTTGTGTATTTTTTTTCCCTTGTTTCTTTGATTAACTTCATTTTTTTGTATTTTTTCCCTTTTCTTCTTTAAGATATTATGGTGTATTATATGATATAATTTTATGCTAAATAGAGCAGGAGGTAACAACTAAACACACAAACCCTAAAAATTATCCTTAAAAAATATTTGAATTAAACACACAACCCCTAAAAATACACAAGACATTCACCTGTTACATACCCTAAAAATTACCCTTAAAATAAATAAAATTAAACCCATAAACTGAAATTATTTGATTTGAAACCATATTAACGATGAGAGATATTGAGAGATGCCAATAATGTGTGTGAGAGAGAGAGAGAGAGAGAGTAGGGAGAGAGAGAAAGTAGGGAGAGAGAGAGATCTAGGAGAGAGAGAGAGCGTCGATGGGCTAAGGAAGATAGAAAAATAAGAAATGGTTTGTTTTTTGAGGAGGTTTGTGTGATAGAGGCAGGATGAGAAGTGGACGACGGTTAATGAATCTAAAAAATATTACCACGGACTATGACCCTCACACGAATATGAAAACCATACACGAAAGATTTGTCATTATCTTTGTCCCTGAGATGACCATGACAATAAGTTGTCACGGTCGTGTGAGGGTCAAAGACCATAACAACATCTCTGTGTTTTATTGTTAAGGTTTTTGACCGTGATAAGTCCTTGCGGGTGAAAGGTGGCAAAAGTACCTTTTTGGTGTAGTGTGGAAGGACATCACACACATAGAACATATTTTAAAGTCTTATTATGAGAAGGTATATGCATATAAAAATATTGTCAAAAACATGATTAGGTGGTCCTAAACATTTTAGTATAATGATTTTGTCGCTTATTATTTTTTATTATAGATAATGTCGAGTAGCAATGGACATAATATACCAATTGATAATGTGATACTTGGATTCTCACCTCCTGCACCCTAGCAGGGATTCTCATCACCATGTGGTGAATAATTCTCCTCTACATTGTTTCACTCTACTAATTTGTCGACTAATAGGCAATAAATGCTTGTTACACCAACACCCCCACGTCACTCCCTATACCTACTAAGCAAATAAGAAGAATCCCATTTGAGTCTCCTTGGGAATAATCATAATGTCAATAGAAATGACCTTTAGACATTTAAATCCTAGTCTTTCTCATTTAGGAAAATGAATGTCTGGGTCGGGAAGAATATAAGTAGTACTTAGTTTATAAATCCATCAAGGGTGTCATTTTGAACAACTTTGGAAGCATTTTTTCATTCCCCGATCATTCAAAGAAAAAGTTTCCTTCTCAGGTTGCTAAATAACTGAGAACATATGGAAGAAACATTCACCAAAGATATTTTCAAAGGGGGCATCGATGATTAAAATTATGGCTTTGAACAATAGAGTTCCTATGAATGTTGAAATGTCAGTCGATTAATGGTACTACATTTTAGAAAATGAGCCTATGGACAAAAATCTAATCCAAAGGGAGAAAAATAAACAAAACAAAGGGAAGAAAGCCGATATCCATAGGTTGGGGTCTAAATCGTATAAATATTTGAGGACTGAATGGTTATATAGGACAAAGGGTGGTCTAGTAACTGACGAGAAACCTAATCATGGAAACTTATATGTGCAGGCCTAACAGGACAAAGATAATGAATTACCCCAACATTTGGCCACGACTCTTATTAGTATGACCAGTTATTTATATCTATATATACATGTTATATAAAATAATGTTAAAATCATATGGGTAAATATAATTTCACACCCCAAGAATCGATCGAAGCCATTAGCGCTCAGTCCACACCAAGAACTTATGATGACATTAAAAATGATGCCTTAATCCGGACCTTTAGAAAAAATAAAGGGTGGTAAGAGGTGTCAAATCACAAATGCCCAAAACAAAAATAAAAAATAACACCTCGCATGGATGAGCTCTCTTCGGTGAGGAGTTCCATCTCAATCCAAGAGGAAAGTCACTCCAAGATAGATAGGGATGTAAAGGAGATTAAAAGTAATTTGGGAGTGTTGGGGGTGAAATCGGGCGCCTTGTGTACTTATTTACTTAAGGTTTTTAGCCCCTAATGCCTCCTCAAGGTTTCCTCTACCCTGCTTCTCAAGGTTTCCCCAATCATCCCTCTTAATATTTCCTCTTCCAAATTCCACCTCCTTCAACATTCGCCTCCCTAGTTCTTTCACCGGTCATACTCATTGGATCATAGTAAGCCAATAACGGTGACTATGATGAGTAATACAATTTTAGCAACTTGAAAAATAGAAAGATTATTCATCCATGCACACTTGTTTCCTTGATTGTGATAATTACTATTCATAAGCACCTTTATAAATGGGTGATGCTCAAATACTCTTTGTTGAAATATACAACGGTTGAGAAGAAATGGATGTGCACGTTGATAGTGGAGAAGAGAACGCCATAAAAACTAGCATAATTGTCTTTTCGCTTCATCTGTGTATTTTTTTTATCATATTAGGCCATGAACTATGTTTAATTTGAGAACAATTTGTAGTATTTTGTTAATTTATGTGATTTTAACTTTTAGGGTGACTTGTTGACAATTTTTATGTACGCAACATGATTTTAAGTTTAAGAAGTTCAATTTGAGTTTAAGTTATGTTGAATAAATTTAATGAATTATTAGTTTTTCATAGTCATGGGATTCTCGATTTGAGAATATGACAGAAGTTTGTAAATATTTATACTGAGGCTTAAAAACATGTCACTTAAGGGCAAAAACCCATAATAGCCCCAAAACAGGCACGAATACCTCGCACGGGACCATTATAACTCAGAGGAACTTACCGCATAATCCTAGTACTCCTAGGACTCGTATGTGATCATAATTAAGAATATATGGACTTGGCATAAAATCATGCCACTAGAGGGATAAAATCCAAAACAACCCCCAAATGGCATTGTGAAACGTGAACAACTCACACGGGACCAATACAACTCATAGAAGATGGACACATTGTCACGGGACTCCCGGTTCTCGTATATGATGAGAATTTATAAATATATAGACGTATGCTTAAAAACAAACGACTAGAGGAAGAAGATCCAAAATAACCCCCGAATGGCCCCAAAAAAGGCACAAACATCGTACATGAGACCATGTAACTCGTAGGAAGTAACCACATATTTACAAGACTTATAATAATTGGCAAAAATATATAGACCTAGTCTTGAAAACATGCCTCTAGTAAAAAAACTAAAAATAGCCCCCAAACGCCCTATAGGAGGCACGAACACCTCCCATGGGATGAATGTAAATCATACAAAATGACTGTGTAGTCACGAAACTATTGATTTAAGAATATGACTCAAATTTATAAATATCTTGAGTTAGTCTTAAACACATGCCGCAAGTGGGAAAAAACCCAAAATAGCCTCCAACCGACCTCTTATGAGGCAGGAACACCTCTTATGAGACAAATGTAACTTGTAGGAACTGACCACATGGCACCGAGACTCCCAGTTTGAGAATTTGACAAAAATTTAAAAATATAGACTTAGTCGAAATATATGCCGCTACATGGAGAAACCCAAAGTCGGCCCCAAGTAGCCACATAAGAGGCACGAACACCTCACATCGGACAAATCTAACTCATACGAATTGATTGTGTAATCACGGGACTTTTGATCGGATAATATGACAGAAAATTTCAACTATATATACTTTCTCTTGAAAATATGCTACTATAGGAAGAAAATAGAAAACATCCACCAAAGGGCCCCATAAGAAGCAATAACGCCTTGCACGGGACTAATGAACTGATTGCATAGTCACGGGAATCCTATTTTGAGAAAATGGCAAAAATTGGAAAATATATCGACTTAATATTTAAAATATGATTCTAGTAAGAAAAAAAACCAAAATATCCCCCAACTGACCTCGTAAGAAGCATGGACACCTCACATGGGACTATTGTAATTTGTAAGACCTGGCTGCATAGTCATGGGACTTCTTATTTGAAAATATGATGAAAATTTATAAATAACTTTACTTGGTCACAAAAACATGCCATTAGTGGGCCAAAATTTGAAACGGACCCCAGTAAGGTACGGACACCTCACACGAGACTAATGTAATTTGTAGAAATTGACCGCATAGTCATGGGAATACCGAATTGAGAATATAGGAAATTTTGTGTGTATATATATATATATATATATATATATATATATATATATATAGAGAGAGAGAGAGAGAGAGAGAGATAGATAGATAGATAGAGATAGATAGATAGATAGAGAGAGAGAGAGAGAGAGAGAGAGAGAGAGAGAGAGAGAGAGAGAGAGAGAGAGAGAGAGAGAGAGAGAGACTTGGTTTTTAAAAGATGCTGCTAGAGGGCCAAAACCAAAATAGCTTGGTAAGAGGCATGAATACCTCGCCCAGTACCAATATTACTCATAGGAATTGATCGAATAGTTATAGGATTCCCGTTTTGAGAATTTGACAAAAAATATAAAATATGTAGAATTAGACTAAAAACATGCCACTAGAGGGAAAAAATCCAAAATAACCCTCAAACGAACCCTAAAGAGGCACGAACACCTTGCACGAGATTTATGTGACTCGTAGGAACTGACCACCTAATCACGCGACTCACGATCGGAAAATGATGAAATTTTTTAAATATATAGACATAGGATTAAAAACATTTCGCTATAGGGTGAAAGCCCAAAACAAACCCCAAACGGACCCGTTAGAGGTAAGAACACCTAATACGGGACCGATGTGACTCATAGGAACTGGAGGTGTAGTCACAGGACTATCGGTTTGAGAATATGATGAAAATTTTCAAATATCTAGATTTAGGTTTAAAAACATCCTGCTAGAGGGGAAAAATGGAAACAACCCCAAAGGCCCCGTAAGAGGCACGAACACCCCACTCGGGAACAATTTAACTCCTAAAAACTGACTGCGTTTTCATGGGACTCCCGATACTTATATTATATTCGGCATTGACAATCCTATTTGTATGCTATTATGATATTGGCTCTTTAGTTTGATTTATAAATGTTTAATTTGATTTATGCAAGTTTAGTTTGAATTATAAATGTTTAGTATGACTTATGAATCTTAAGTATGATTGATGAATAAAAAAGAATAGCACGGTGCTTTACTTTGAATTGTTAACTCCAAAGTTACAATACTGATTAATGGTATATGAATTGGTTGATAAATACATTTTTTAGGGGGGGCTACCTAAAAAAATATTTTATTTTATTAATGGATATTTCCACGATTGAAATCTAAGACCCCGAACTTAAAAAAACAAATAAATAAATGGTTATTTTCCAAGATTGTGAACATTTAATTTTTTTCTTCTTAAAAAATTGTGATCAAGGATTTGGGTTGTGACCATGGTGTCACGGACAATGTTAGTGATCGAATTTGAATATCATTCCACAAATTGTAACAACCCTTGTCCGTGACCATGGGGTTAGAGCCTAGGTTCGTGAACATGGAGCCAAATAGTGTCCAAAGAGGGAGAACATGACCCTTATTTTGGGTCACAAATGAATTTTGAGGCCAAATTTTATGGTCATAATGAAAATTGTCACGAACTAGATCCGCGACCTGAGGCCCATGTCATGGCCTAGGTCTGTGTCCCACCCTATTTTTGGTATGAAAGTAAAAGATAGTAATAAAGGGAAGAAGTTTAAGTTAAGGAAGAAAAACATAACTTTATTCATTAATATGGTATTACACACATTGTACTAATACAACAAGTGTGAATTATTCATGTTACATTTTATTCTTAAAACTGAAAATGACATAGGTCATAGAGAAACACCATTCTTTTATCCCATCTTCCTTAATGTCCTTCCATGTAGTTATATATGCATACATATGATTCGTGCATATCACAACGGGGGGGGTACGACTTCCATATCCTGGAACATCTAGAGGAAAAAGAATTATCAAGAATATGCTAAGTATATCTTAGTTCTATGACAGTCATATGTATATAAAAGTTTGAATGTTAATGGAGTTAATTGTTTGCTAACTGATGTATAAATAATAATTTTCATAGAGGATATCTAGGATTTTTAAAACAATGATCCATACTTGGCAGTTTACTAATGGGTATCGAAATAATTAAGCATGGTCATTGTAACCAAATAATAATTACAACCCAAAACCTTTAGGGAAAACAAATAGCTGGGTAGACTAACTAGAATGGCACTCATATGTATGTAGCGATAAATCCAGGCTCTCAAGCATCTGAGACCTTAGACCAAGTAAAAAATTAATGTATAATAACACGTTAGTCTACTCCCTAGTTAATACTGATGCTTGTAACAAAGAAAATTAGCATATAAGTACATGGGTGAACTATTTCAATCATTATTGCAATAACATCATTAAATCATCTATTATATGAGAAGGGGTTAAATTGATCCAAATGATCTGTATTTAAATATCAATGATATTTAATAACATATATAACATGGCAGTATCATAACATGCACATGCCAAGAATAACTTATGGTTATCACAGTGTGATATCAATAGCAGTTATATCAAAAATTACTATCGAAAAGGAAAAGCCTACTTGTCAGCTGGGTAGATAGTGATTAAATTCGATTGATGTCGGGATCGGGAGGGTCAGGTACTTGATTATCTACTAGTCAACCTTACTATAAAGTTTAGGTTGTTGATAACAGGACTAAATGGGAAAAATAAATGAAAACCTGCATATTATAAAGTTTTTGGATGAATTTGTAATTATTTTTTGTATTTTAAAATATAAGGCTCAAGGTCTTATTTGACAAAAAATGTAAGACTTTTTTGCTCAAAATTTATCAAAGTGTATGTAGAAAAAAATTGGGGTAAAAATTCATAACATTAAAAAAACCAAAAGCGGTTTATTTGTAATTTTTTGAAAATACTTTTAACCCAAAACCTTGGTTTTCTGTAATTTGGGCTACAGTTAGCCAAACATTGTCTTACCTTATAACATTTTGACTAAAAAAATTTAAGATAAATATTGAGAAAAAAATCAAAATTTTCTTATTGGTCACAAACCCTCACCCTCCTGGTCAAAATTTGGGGTTGAAAAGTTCATCTTCAACCTCTCAACAGTTGACCTAGGTTTTTGAGATAACTTTGAGCTTGAATAACATCTCATATTCTAAAACATATGAGATCATTCCTGAAACAATCATTTGAGATGATCACTAGAATGAATCTTCAAGCTTGGCATCCCTATGGCTAGACACCTAAAAAAAATTAAAAATAGATTTCACACGGGTTAGAGCCCAAAACCTTTGAAATTTATTTAGTAAGTATTCAAATCGTGTTTTAAAAGTACTTATTAGATACACACGTTAGTTTTGCGTACATTCTTTTGCATTCCTCACCTCCCATCTATAATACACACCAAATGTCTCCTATTAAACCCACCTATCTATTCTACCCATCTTAGCTAGACATAAGTATTTAACTGACCATAATATGTTTAGCTCCCCCTTACTGCCGATACAATACGCTACCATAAAACCAATAATTAATATTAAGTAAATAATATTATTGCACCGTTAATTAAGTTTCTCATACTTAAAATGCTTTTAGATATTCATTATCTATCTTTTCAACCTTCACACATAAGTAGTAAAATCAAACTTGTATATATTTCTCCGAATAATATATACAACTACAACATACCCCGGAATGGCCACCACGATACATGCATTCTCTGATATCAAGTCCATGTACCTCACGTACCAAATCAAGGAGCATCAGTTCGGAATATCTCCTCAAACCATAAATCAAATAACACATAATGGAGGCGAATATAGCTCTAAATCTTTAGGCTATGCACATACCTAACATACCCAAATGACCTGCTAGTCCCACTATACACTCCCAAATAATGAACATCACTAAGTTCAACGTTTTGGAGCTCACATTGAAACCTCGCTAGAATTGCTAAGGTGGGATCGCCCTCTGCACGGAACATCCCGTAATAGCACGCAGTGTAGGTATGTTAACACATGCAAAAAAACACATAATAGGTATTCACACAACCTCTCTCTCTCTCTCTCTCTCTCTCTATATATATATATATATATATATATATATATATATATATACACACACACATACACACACACAATAGCGGAATGCCTGTGCCTGAAGGCATGAAAAATATTTCCAAAGTACGCAATCGTTAAACGGTGAAAATTTTGAGAGTACATAATTGCAAAAAAGCAAAAATTTCATTCCGCAACAAACAAAGTGTAATTTAAAAATAAACGTGCCAAAGAAGTTTTCAACTGATTACAAATCCAAAAAACCGCGTCGACTAAGAGTCGTAATCATAGAATTTATTATAAAACAAAATAACATGCACATGATTTAGAAAATTGGGGAAAATTTTTCCCTATTTATAGGACTATCCACCTGTTTAAGTAACCAAAATTACTCGGCTATACAAATAGTCCATCCCGGAAATTATATAACCCAATAAAAATAACATTATTAACAACTTCACCAACAAAATGATTATAAAATAATGCTAAAATGACAATGGATATGATTAGGCCTTTTTGTGTCTGTGATTAGACTTGTCAGGTAGTCATGTTGAATCGTCCTCATGTTGTGCAAAGTTTGCTAAATTAAGTTGCATTGACACTAATTCAAAAATAAAATTAGAAAGAAGTGAGTTTATGTCATAGTGTTGTGACATACAGCTTGATGAAACACTGCTAGAAATCTGAAAAGGATAAACTATTCTTTGTCATAAAAATAAGGAGGCTTATCATTTGACTATAATCATTAAGAATGGGAAAAATATTCAAACAAATTCAGAATTAATGGATAATATCTAAACAGTTTTTTGTTTCCATTTAATGCATAGAAATGACCCCCCTACTAAATGTCTAAAAAATCACTGGCCATCATTAATCCTGATGAAGGGACACTGGGTTGTTTTATCATGGATTTGACATGTGGCATCATAAACCTTTTACCCTTAGATCCTGTAACAAGTGAGAGGCATGCCTGACCTATAGAAGCACCAACTGCAACTGTATGTATCTCCTTTAATTCCATTATAGCATCATAAATTGTAAAACCTATTTATTCTCGATAAAATTAGTACTCTCATAGGTTTACCTCTTCAAAATTAGTACTCTCATATTGAAAACCCAAGTCAAAATCATTCAATTAGTCCACTATGTGTTAATAACACAATTAATTCTCTCATTAACATAACACTGCTCAAAGAGTATGTTAATAGTTCACTATTTTTAGAATCATTCAATTAGTTCTATTAGTTCCTTGTTTTTAGAATACCAGTTCACTATTTCTAATACATAAGGAATACATATGATAACAATTAAAGACCAAAAACCTAACTAAACCCCGATGTTGAGAGAGGGAACGAAGAGTATACCAACTACGATTTCGAAGAGCGATTATGGCTCGATGTGCAAAATAATTCATAAAAAACAAAATTAATCATCAAAACAAAACGTAAACACAAAAAAAACACAAAGTTTATAACTCTTAACAAAACAAATCAAGATTCTTAAAACCCTATGAGTTTGAATTGTCTTGTCCCATCTCATCCTAAAACAACAGAAATTCCTACATAGAAGTATTCTAATTTATTTTCACATTCAACTTAAAACAATTGGTGGCAGCCCTGTCATTCATAATAAGAGGAGATGAGATGACATCATAAAACTTGGCTATCAACGGATCATTGGCTACACTTTTGAATGTCTTTTAGTTCATTGGGGTGATATGTATTTGGTCTCTCTCTCAAGCTTCCTCGTGAGTGTTTTTTTCCATATGCGACCATAACTGATCTCACTCCATGAAAAGTGTTGCTTATGCTCAAGTAAAGTTCAAATAGCTAAATAAATATAAAGTGGTTGGCGTTAGTTTTTGTGGATTTGGTGTTCTAAAATAAATTGGTTACTTACATAATTGACCAATTTCAAGGATATTTGTGAATGAAAAATCCGTACAACAAAAATGATTAGTGTTAGTGAGGACTGATGCATATATGCCAATGTAGTGTAGCTTACATTTCTTGAGTCTCTGTTAAGCTCCTTGTGCGTTATTTGCATCTCTGTAAAGCTCCATATCCATATTCAATATCAAATCAGTAAATAACACCTTAAATTCGTTGAGGATCCAAATTTGAACTCGGCATATATCCATGAATACTATATTTAATAAAACATAGAACAAAGTTCAAATATTTAATCAGTTATTTACCAAGTTTTTACCAAAATGTAAGGGATCAAATATTTAATCCCTTTTCTAAATCTATTCTAAAGAAACCCCAACATTGAAACTGTAATAATATTCTTAAAAACATCAAGTTTTATTTAATAGTATGCTTTGCACAACTGATTAGAGATTTTAAATGAAGAGGGATAAAGAGCTTACATAGTCTTCTTCTTCATCTACTACTTGAGAAACATCTTTAATATTGGCATTATCATCATCAAATACTGAAGAAGCTAATTATGAGAGGAAGGCAAATCTTAAAGAGAATACGTGAAATGATCATGAGTTGGTGGAGTCATCTTCATTAGAAAGGGACCCTCTCATATCAATATACACTCTGAGTTAATCAGAGTGCACTAATTTTATACTGATACAATTTTACTGATCCTTATGTAATGTAAATGTATTGACTATGTTGTGGGATTCATATAGCTAACAAAATTTGATTCAGTATTGTACATATGCCACATCAACTCGTCTATTAAACTATGTCACTATGAAATTACTTGTGTACGACTACATAATTTCCCACCATTTTTTCCTCGTTCTTAAGGTGCTGGTTTGAAGTTATTATTATAAATTTTCTCACATCCAACTTTAGAGGGCATTTCTTGTGGTCGTTTCTTTTGTTTATCCTTTTAGTATGTTGCTATAATAATATGATTATAGAACATAATAGTAATATCATTGTTTAAAACTTGTAATAATATGAATATGAATAGAATAACAATATCAAAATTTTCAAATAAGACGGAGTAAGTTCAAAATTTGCAAAATAAGTAGACTCAATCCTGAAGCACTTCTAATTATAAAAAATAGAATCCTAATCAAGTAGGTGAATACAAAATAGCATGTATGCTATATATTTCCAAAAGGTATATAAGAAAGTCCAAAATGCATTGAACTACATTAAATTGACAAATGGAATAGTATATATCATATTAAAAGTAATTATAATGGGACAAATGCCAGATATGTACATAATAGTTCTAATGGAATGTGAAAGAAATACACATGAACATGCCTATATGCATGGACATAATTACAATATTACCTATTAGAACTCCTTTAGATTCATTAGAAATCTTGCATTTTCACCACTAATAGAATTTAGGATTCCTATTTGTAACCGTGTCTCATCAATTGTTGGGTGTGAGGCTTCAGCAAGCTACAAAACTCGAGACACCAGCCTATAGAATTAACAATATGAAGTTATATAGAAAAAATGCAAAGCTTCATCGTCATACGTATATGACTCAGGGTCAACCACAATAACCTTTTGGGTGTCAATATCAATGTCAAATACTTAGGTAGGACTACTTTTAACCAAACTTATTTTCTCCTCGACGGTTAAAGTCTCCATCATCTCTTCATTGATATGAATCTCAGGTTCATACATGAAAGTAGGTGCTACAGCAGGTGACCACTTTGAGCTTGAAGTAGCCCCCTAGGGAAATGATACAAATGAGAAACTTATTGAAATACCTATTAAACATTTTATCAAACACCTTAAAATCAAGAGGTTAACTATATATGAGCAGGCATGGAAAGATGAAATAAAAAAATGCAGGAAAGGATTAAAAATTTGAAAAGTATTTATGGTGTACCCTACCTGTAATAAATTAATAGAGAGAAATATATAATCACATTCAATAGATATTATGTTCAACTCTAGGAGGCATATTAACAATTATTACCCACAACTATTATCCAAAGATAAAAACATGGCATCTTGTCATATCCCATAATTCCAAAGCTGATATATATTGTGATATGTACAAAGACAAAAACAAGGGTTGCTATGAACAAAGCAACAAAAGTCATATTTTTCGTCCTCTACGAATAATAAAATGCATCCACGTGAAGTACCAATAAAATTCACAAGGAGACTAAACCCAAAATGCTTCTAGAATCCTTCTCCCTCATTATCATCGTTGATCCACACTCTTTTGGTTAAAAATCTTATAGTTTGATATACATGTTAATATTACCCATTAGCATGCCAAATTTCAAACCAATTTGACTTCCATCATCAAAACTGTGACCAAATACTAAAATAATTAACATAAAAACTATTACCCATTTCTAGAGGTTAAATTCTCTAGATATCTTAATCGAATACATTGAGTATTAAATATCAACCATGTGTAATGTGTAAACAAATCTTCCCGAAAAATTCCACATCCCTATTATTGGGTAATATTAAACGTCATTAGTTTTAAAATGTTGTAAGTAAAAGAATCAAAGGTAGTGCATGCTTTAGAATTATCACCCTCATGAACATAATAAATATCATAATGCGTAAATGACTTGTGTGTGCATGAATTGAGACCAGCAAATAGAATAAATGGCTTGAAAGTAAGAATTGAAACTTTGAAAAGAAATGGTTGATAATCAATAAAACACATGAATCAATTTATCACATAAGCTTTTACCCGATAATGTGTCCACAATTACTTTTAAATCTTATAAGCCATAAAAATCACATAAATTTGATTATATAAGCTAGAAATTCAAATCAAGAATCCCTAAAAATTTAACTATTACATCCACATGACCCAAAATAAAATCAAGACATCAATATTGAAAGCCCTAACACTGAACCCATATACATAAAGCACAAATGGATTTTTTTTTAAAAGAGCATACCATTACCAACACTCATTCACAACAAATATAAAACCAATGATTAAAAAAATTAATGAACATTTTGTCAAACACAAAAAGAGTGAGAGATCGGATCTAAGAAGCATACCATTGAATAGATTTATGTATACCTCACAATAACAAGAATCTGGAAAATGGATAAAGATTCCTCGTAAATACCTTGAAGCTGAACAAAATGAGCCCAAATTAAAATAGGGCAAAATATACATATCTACTGCCAAAAATGCACATTTCATATAAAGAAGAGTAATTTTACCAATAAAAGAGTATACATAAACGTAATGAACAAAATTTGTACAAAACCTAAATTATAAATCGTAAAAAAAAGAGGGGTGTGTGTGTGTGTGTGTGTGTGTATGAGAGAGAGAGAGAGGGAGGGAGAGAGAGAGCATGTGTATAATATTGTTAGCAAAATGCACCATAAGTTTAGATCTAGAAATTAAGGGTGTGTGTGTGTGTGTGTGTGCGCGTGCGCGTAACAAAGAGTTAGGTGGAGCGGGTGTAAAAGAGTGACGAATAAAGAGAGAGATAATACCTGTAGTGTGGGATCGGTCGAGTTAGGAGAGAGTTTGGTTCATGAGAGAGAATGAGTAAGATCGTGTGAGTGTAAGGGGAAGAGAATGTACTATCAAAGTACTCCTTTTTTGTTATGTTACAAAAATACCCCTTTGTATTTGAATTAAACTAAAATTTTAATAGTAAAAAATGGGGGGAAAGCAAATTTTAGTAGGATAAAATTGTAACTACAATTAGAGTATAAAATGAGGTATGGTAAGGTACATAATATTATTGTGTAAACATCGATCTCACCCTCCATTTAGTGGCTTGTTGGCTCAATCCTAACCTCTGATTGTCTTATCAACTTATGGAATAATAAAAACCTTTTACTCTTCTTCTAAGAACGTGCGCTGTTTCATTTGTGAAGGTCCCCATTATGCGGAAAATTATCCCGAGAAGGAGAAGTTAAACGCTCTGGTTACTGAAAATGGTGATGGTAGTTGTGGGGGAGAGCCTACTCGGGTTAACCCTATTCAACTTCTCAACATCATTCGTCGAGAAGAGGCACCTTTTGGGGGAAAAGGGTTGATGTACGCTCAGATTCAAATAAAAGATGTTAGTGTCATGGCAATGGTTGATACGGGTGCTACCCATAATTTTGTTCTTGATCAGGAAGTGCTATGGTTGAAATTGGCATTAACGAGCGACAATAGTAGAATCAAAGCAGTCAATTCATAAGAAAAACTTGTTGGTGGAGTTGCTAAGGATGTTTCCCTCAAAGTTAGTGAATGTTGTGGTACGTGTAGATTTGTGGATGTGCCTCTAGATGATTTTCAAGTCATTTTGGGCTTGGAATTCTTCACAAAGGCAAATGTTTCGGTGATACCTTTTTTTTATGGCTTGTTCATTTCGGACGTGTCCCATCCCTATTTTATCCCTTTAATGAAGTCCTACAATGGAGTTAAAATGTGTTATTCGTTGCAAGTGAAAGATGGACTTAGAAGAGGGGAAGAAACTTATTTGGCGATGTTGTTTGAAGAGAAGGAACAGTTGCTTACTGGTGTTCCCGATTAAATTAGGGCAGTCTTGGAGGAATTTAAGGATGTCATGCCTGATGAATTACCCGCTGAGTTTCCACCTCGATGGGAAATCGACCATACTATCGAGTTATTGTCTGGAGTGAAACCTCCAGCAATGTCTCCCTATCGGATGGCTCCAATAGAATTGTTGGTGTTACGAAAGCAGTAGGCAGAAATGTTAAAGGCAGGGAAAATTTAGTCTTCAAAGGCACCTTATGATGCTCCCATTTTGTTACCGAAGAAGAAATATGATTCAATGCAGATATGTGTTGATTATCGTGCACTGAATAAGGTGGCGGTAAATAAAAATTATCTGGTACCCATTGCAGATGAATTGTTTGACAGATTGGGCAAGGTGAAGTACTTCACAAAGATGGATTTGCATTCTGGATACTACTAGGTGCGAATTGCAGAAGGAGATGAACAAAAAACTGCCTGCGTTACAAGGTATGGTTCATTTGAGTTTTTAGTCATTCCTTTCGGCTTTACTAATGCCCCTGCTACCTTTTATACCCTTATGAATAATGCTTTTGGGGAGTGTTTGGACAAGTTTATGGTAATTTATTTGGATGATATAGTCGTCTATATCAACGGTTTGGAGGAACATGTTGAGAACTTGTGGGTTGCATTAAAAAGTTGCATGAAGTGACTTTGTTTTTTAAGATGGAAAAATGTGAATTTGGCTAAAAGGAAATCATGTTCCTTGGTCATTTAATTTCTGAGGGGAATGTGAAAATGGACCCGAAAAAGGTTGACGCTATTCCGGATTGGCCAGCACCAACAACAGTGAAGGAATAACATAGTTTTTTAGGTTTGGCTAACTATTACAGAAAATTTGTGAAGGTTTTCTCAAAGAATGTAGCGTATCTCATGGACCTTTCGAAAAAAGACCAGACTTGGAATTGGACCCATGAATGCCAGGAGGCATTCAACAAATTGAAGGCAGCATTGATGAGTCCCCTATTTTGAATCTTCCAGAATTTGATAAAGCTTTTGAAGTTCACACCGGTGCGTATGATTTTACATTGGGGAGTGTCTTAGTTCAGGAAGGGCATCTAGTAGCATTTGAAAGTAGGATGATGAATGAAACCAAACAAAGGTATTCGGTTCATGAGAAAGAGATGACAACAGTTATGCATTGTGTTCATTCATGGACACACTATCTTTTGGGGCGTCACATTACGATTTACACGAACAATGTTGCCACAAGCTTCCTTAATTTCAATGAAGAAGCTCACCCCAAAGCACGCTAGATGGAAAGAATTCATGTCTATGTTGGATTATAATTTTCTTTATAGGTCGGGAAGTGCAAATCAGGTAGCAGATACGTTGAGTAGAAAGCCAAATTTGTAGGAAGAAGGAGATTCCAGTACAGCAGGTGTTTGTATACTTACTGCCCTTTCCCAAGCTGTTAGTGACTTGCTGCCTTAAATTCAGGAAAAGACTGTAGAAAACCGTGTTACGAAGGTCTTATAACAGTAGATTGATGAACGTGTTACTCGTAAATTTTAGGTAGATGAAGATGTTGTCTACGCAAAAGGGAACATGGCCTATGTTCCTAAAATTGGAGGATTCAGATAGAGGTTTTTAAAAGAAACACATGATGCTTTGTGCGCTGGGAATTCGGGGTAAGACATGACATTTTCCTTATTATCTGAAATCTTTTATTAGCCTCAAATGGATTCTTATGCGGAGTTGTATGTAAGAACTTATATGGTTTGCCATCATGATAAAACGAAAAGGAAGAAAGCAACGGGAACCTTAGATCCTCACCCAGCCCCTACAACGCCTTAGGAAAGTGTCTCTATGGACTTCATCAATGGATTGCCAAAAGTGAAATAGTTCACTTCAATAATGGTGGTATTCGATCGGTTCTCCGAATATGCAACGTTTATTCCAGCCCTAAAGATTTATTCGGCAGAAATTACAGCAGATTTGTTCTTTCGGTACGTGGTAAAGTGGTCGGGATTACCACTTGACATCATTAGCGATCAAGATGTGAGATTTATCGGGCAATTTTGGACCGCTTTATTTGAATTATTGTGGTCACAATTGAAGTTCTCTACATCAAATCACCATCAAACGGATGGGGAAATAGAAAGGGTGAATGTTCTATTGGAGAAATACTCGCGACATTACGTAACTGCCAACCAACAAAATTGGGTTGAGTTACTTGATGTTACTCAATTTTGTTACAATATGCATCAAAGTTCGGTGACAATGCAGATTATGTTTGAACTTGCAATTGGATAGCATCCACTTACTCCTCACGAGATTGCAAAATAGAAATCCCAAAGGCATTGTCCAGCAACATACAGATATGCACAGGGAAGGTAGGAATGAACCTAAGAAGTAAGGGATGTTTTAGCAAAATAAATTAGGAGGATGGAAAATGGGCTGACGAGAGTAGAAACGGTGTGGAATTTGATGTTGGTGACATAGAAATAGTGAAGCTCACTTCGCAAGTTTGGAAGGAGGTGAGCCGTAAGGCAGCGCACAAGGGTCTTATTCAGCGGTATGATGGGCCATTTAAGATCACAATGAGAATTACAAAGTTAGATTATTAGTTGTAGCTACCTTCCCGGTTGAAATACACCCTATTTTTCATGTTAGTTTCTTGAAGAGATTCTATGAAGATAGCTCAAACCCTAATTAGGCAGGTTGGGTTAAGGTACCACCGATAATAAGGAAGCAATACTCTGAGGGTGCCGAGAGAATTCTGGACCACATCACGGAGGGAACAAGTAGAAAGAATATAACAACTTTCTACCTTGTGTAGTGGAAAGGTAAGGCAGTTGAGGAGGCTACCTGGGAAAATGACACGATGTTGTGGCAGTTTGAAATGTGATTCACCGTTACTTGGAATCTGTTTCGTCGAGGACGTCGTCAATTGGAGTGGGGGAGGGTTTGTAACACCCCAATCTTACTTGAGTTTTTGGATATGGAAACACACTTGCCTTAGTCCCACTTTGCTAAGGTAAGTTAGCTAGAAAGAAGTGATGGAGCAAAATGAAGTCAGGTTAGATGTCAATGTAGCTTACGATCTTTTAGCAGCTAATGTCCACTATGGATTTTTTTGTTAAGAACATATATAAGGAATGGGGTCCTCCGAGGCAGAACTGGCATTTCGTCTATAGGTGCTCCTAGGCTTATGGCTTATTCGTGGGATATGTGGGATTGTCCTAAAACCAACGTGGGATTGGTAGTGCATGGATTTTGGGTCGTGATCGGGGAAATCATCCCGAATCATACTCGTGTTGGATCAGGTTGCTATTTATATGGGTAAAGCTTGTTTGAATAAAGGTCAGGATGTCCAGAAATGTGGGAATAGTTGTTGGTTGCGTTCAAGTATTAATTGGGCTTGTCTTAATTCTATTTTGGGCAATTTTGGAAGAAGTTACATGGGTGAACAGGTGGCTACACGGGTTTGCTCGAGTTTGAATGGGAAAATGATGATAACTACCTCGTAACTTCCTAAAGACACTTGTTCAGATGACAATGCAGCAGTTACTTGAGCAGTTCCAATGGAAATTGCTGGCAGCTTTATTTGTAGACACTTGTACCTAGTAGTTGGGGTTGTCAACTGCATCTTGCCTTGTATTTTAAGCATTGTCACCTGATAATCTAGGGATTGAGAGAGACCTAGATGATTTTGTAAGGCCCTCTGTATTTTATGAGTAATAAATATTGGGTTGGAGAGTTTTTCCTTGTAAATATTGTGTTGCCTTTCTTGTTGTGATTGTGTATATTGATGTTTGTATTGTTGTTGGTTTACTTGATTCTAGACGATTCACAGGTGTGCGAACTCTAGAAAAAAAAATTCAGACATGTGACATTTGGTATCAAAGCCAAAATTTTGGCATTTTCGGGTTACAATGCTCGATGGAAGTTCAACTCAAACAAGAGAATGTGTTTCTCGATTAGAGAAAATCATTGGCACTCCTACTGAATGTGTTGAAGTCATGCCCGTTACGAGTTATTACCGATTGAATTTGAAAATTTGAGGAGAATTTTGGAGGAGCAGATTCAACAGAGTGATGATTAGCACTCAACGATCAACACTAAAATTGGTGATGTTTCTAATGGTCCTCGATCTAAATTGAACCAAATTGATGGGGAAATCAAGTTATTGAAGGTTGCGTTCAATAATGTTGGTAGTGGGACGACGGAGTTGTTGCCTAAGACGAAGGTTCCTGAACCTAAACCGTTTTCTAGCAGTCGAAATTCTAAAGAAGTTGAAAACTTTCTTTAGGATATATTGCTTTACTTAAAATCACTTCGAACACCAGATGCTGAGAAGGTGGATCTTACTAGTATATTCTTAACTAGTGAAGAAAACTTATGGTGGCGGACATGCATGGAGGACAAGTCTCGTCATCAAATCACAACTTGGGAATAGTAAAAAAAAATCAGACCTGTGACAGTTACTTGAGAAGTTCCTATGGGAATTGTTGGAAACTTTATTTCTAAACACCTGTACCTAGGAGTTGGTGTTGTTAACTGCATGTTGTCATGTATTTTAAGGATTGTAACTTGATAATCTAGAGATCGAGAGAGACCTAAACGATTTTGTAAGGGTTCCCTATATTTTGTGACTAATAAATATTGGGTTGGGGAGTTCTTCCCTGTAATATTGTGTTGCCTTGCTTCTTGTGATTTTGTTTATTAATGTTCGTATTGTTGTTGGTTTACTTGATTGTACACGCATCACATGTGTACGAATTCTGAAGAAAAAAATTAGACTTGTGATATTATATATATATATGGAGAGGTTCAGAATCAAACATAAAAGATGAGCTTTTTAATGAACCGTAACAAAAAACACCTAACACCTAATTAATTTTGATTCCTATATTGTAATTGGTTCGCGCCAGTGGCAACGAACACGCATGTGAGACACGTTTTTTTTAATACACTCGTGAGACTAGCGTGTGACATGTATGTCCGTTGTCGCTGGCTCGTGTCACAGGCGTGTCCGTTGCCGCTACCGCGAACAATTGTTAGGTGTTTTTTTGTTAAGGTTCATTATAATGTTCATCTTTTATGTTCACTTCTGAACCTCTACCTACCTACCTATATATATATATATATATATATATATATATATAGTATTGGTATAGATTTGACACCCCGCCTAATTAGATACCGAGTGATCACGACTTTATTAAATTAAACAGGAGTTCCATCTAGTTCATTCATAACATCACTATTAAAGACATTATTAATTACTAACCACGTATTAATAAATTAAGAAGGTATCAAATTTTTTTCTTTTGAAACACCAAGTCACTGAGTGCAGTAAGAGACAAAATAGAATTATCACAGTATGATAGAGTCTAAGCATTCCACAATTATCTGAATCAAATGTTAGCCGAATAAACATCAACAAAAAGAAACATCCAAACCAAAATAACCTGATAGGTAGAAACTAAAACCCATACAATTAGAACTGAAATAAACTGAATAACTGTAGTGAGCAACATGCTTGAAAATACAACTGAGAATAAAATTCCTAAACTATGAATGAATGAAAGATGCGTCTAATCCAACTCCTGCAGCACCCACATATGTCGTAGCTGCGTGACCCTAGAATAAATTCAAGTTTGGCATCCCTATGGTCAGATTCCTAAAAGATTTTGAAAATATTTGATAGGAAGGGTCAGAACCCAAAACATTTTTAAGATATTTAGCATGTGAATTAAATTTTAGTAAATTAAAATGCATGAAAGCTCTTCATATTTAAGCTAGTGCTGCACTCTCTTGAGGACCGACTCACCCCTCAACTAATGTTTTTCTAAATAACCCACCTAGTCCTCTACCCCGTGACTAGCTCTAGATAATGTCCTTCCTGACACACTACTATAGCTCGAGCATATTTAACATATGATCTATAAGTTATTTATCACATTAACTTAATTAATCATTTCTCATTTCGGACCATACAACATTCTCACAAGTCATATATAGTCAATACTATTCACATCATGTATTTTACCGGTATATAAATATCTGCACCATATATATGTATTATCATATTACAACATTCACACACATGCCGTAAATATATAACCATCCTCTCGAGTAGACACTCACTGGATGTTCTCTATAATGATATCAATGCAGGTATACTCATCCACCCGGACGCCCTAACACGATTAGCTCCCCGAATCAGTGAAACAAAATAAACGCAGTGGAGGAGGTCATAGTTCCCTTCAGAAATGAGACCGAATCATACCCAAGACGACTCACCCCTAACTACGAACGCTATGACATGGGAACTATACTCACCCTGCTCCTCAAGACAAGGGATTCACTCAAATCGTGCAACTTACTATCATAGGACTACAGGGGTATGCTTTTAACAAATATCTAGTCACCGATATTTAAGAACACACACACACACACACACTATATATATATATATATATATCCCAGCTATATATATATATATATATATATATATATATATATATATATATATATATATATACATTAAATTTAATCCCAGCTATACCATGCACAAAACCCGTAGCACTAGCCTAAATTATACCCGAGTCTAAATGCCGACTCCAAATCCAATTAATTACGCACTAATTTATTTATTACGTGAGTGTCACTCAAACAATATGCCCGGACACACTCACTTGGCCCAAAAATAAATATTCGGAATTTATTATTAAAAATTCTCTTCAATAAGTTTAACACCCTTAATTTAAGGTTCCTTAATGTCCATTATCCCACATTAAGTTAAAACCTCACACTGTCGTTTTTCGTAAGAGCCTCAAATAATACCAAACTAAGAAGCCTACTGTCCATCTCTAGACATTTTCAACCCATCATAAGTGAATTGCCAAGCTATAACCATTTTCAATCCATCCCAAGACAAACCGTAAGAGAAAGAAACTGGTCTAGAATTAAACATGTTGTCCGAACAAACAGGCTGTCGTTCGAACGACATTGGCTGTCACTCGAACCAGAACCAAGGTCATTCGAACGACCCTGGTTTTCCTCCTCCCTCTTCTTCGACCAGTGCAGTCTGTCATTTATATTTTTAAACCTCAAATTATGCCCAGATTTCCTTTATTTAGGCCTTTAAACTAAATCTACAAGTTCAAGATCCTCAATTTTAATAAATCCCCCACACGGATTGAAGGTTAATAAATCAAATTCCCACTGTGACACCCCACTTAATTAAATACCAGGTGATCAGTCCTTTGCTAAATTATAACCAAGGTGATCGGTTTGTTCATTCTTAGCATCACTGTCAGAAAAATAACTTTTCCAATTAAACACCCTAAATAATTAAGCTAAGTGACAAAACCATTTTAAATTTAAATTTCCAAATTTAATTTAAAACCAATATTAAAAACCCTACCTAATCCATGGTTTAAAATCACACAATACTCCGACTAAAAATATAATCCAAGCAATTTAAACATTCAACTAAATAAGTCCAACATTACAACTTAAAGGAAAAAAAACATCCTGACAATAACCATTCCAAAATGTAAATGCTGGAACTAAACAAATAACAATATCTGATAAAAACCATTGAATAATGGAAAAGGACTACACATGCCCAACTGGATAAAATAGAACGAGAAGTGGAATCAATAATAAGGTCGTCTAAACAAGAGGCCTGCAACTCCCACCTAAGCTGCAGCATGTTCCATACAAAGGACCCTATGCAAGACGCCCTTGTGGCTGGGCACCTGTGATATATACATATATGTACAAGAGAGAATAGAAAATAGGAAACGGGTCAGAGCCCGATTGTAAAACAGTTTAAAATTTAGTTTAGCAAGTATTTAAAATGCTTACCGGCTAATGCAACAATCATATTGGTGCGACACTCCCTTGAGAAATTCTCACCTCTCTTCTAATGTACACACCTACCGCACTAATACTCCAAACAATTTAACTTATCTTAAATTACTCATAAGATTTCATGCCGATAATTTCTAGTGTTGAGAAGGTTAATTTTATTTAAAAGCAAAGTTCTCACATAACGCTCATTTGATTATAAATTTTCCCAGTAACGTAATCATACTTTTCAAACACTAAATCCCAAGTTGAAATAATTATTCATTTCTTACTTACCATAGTCACAGTAGATAGTTCCCAAATTCCAAGTGTATATATATATATATATATATATATATATATTCTACGGCACCCCACAAAAATTTATGGTGCGGGCATACTCTACTGTCCCGTCCCCATATCACTCGTGCTAAGGGGCAATACTAGTTCGGAATCACTCTCGAACTGTATTAGCCCAAAACACTTACAAATTGAGGTGAAGCATAGATCCAACTCACTAAGAGGTCAGCACATTCCCTCACGTCTCTTAGGACAGTCTGACTATCGATTCGATAGCCTGTACCAAGGATTCCTATGTTCTAGGGTACGAGGCAATATCCCCCATAAAGGTCCCATCGAGATAAGACTGTCCCAGCGCGGTAACCTCGGGGATAGAAAGTAGCGCGGGCATGATTTTTACACGTATATAGTATATACACAAACACAATCAAATATGTATACTACTATTCCCATTTCAAATTTAGGTACACCCACAACCCATATGATAATTATTCTCATTTCACAATACTAGATTATCCCGTATAACGGTTGGTCTCTTTTATTCTTATTTATGGGATTATTCCAACTTACTACGTAACATTCGTGAATTCCTATCTCCCCAAGTGTAATTTCAGTAGGTACTCATTTATTTTTCAACGTAACTCCCTCACCAGTCTCTCCCTTTAAACACACATTCCCATTATTTCTTAAGTGTAAAATACCTTTGTTAAGGGTTAAATCTCGTCTTAGATTAAGGGTTCCATTTTTATAAAGTCCTACTGGTCTTCTTTACCTCCCAAAATATTTTAACAATAATGTACAAGAATTTCCATTAATTTACGTTGGGACCACCTATTTAAAAAAGGAAATTTGAGTTTTCCAGGAGGGGTCAATCGATCGATGTCAGGTGCTCGATCGATCGATGCGTCGATCGATCGATACTCCTGGTTCGATCGATCGATCAAGCAGGTATGGCAAATCTGCAGAATTTCCAGTTACGGGTTTCCTCTTCCAAAATAATCCAAAATAACATATTTGACTTCAAAACTCCCAACAATTTATACTACCAGTGTTATATTCTCAAATGCAGGGTATTCTACGTAAGGTATGCGGATTTTCATCATGAATAACGAATTAAATAGGGAATAATCCATAAAAATATCAAGAACCCTAATATTTTCTTTGTTTAGTTTCTTCCCATTCTTTTACCATATTTCATACACCTAATTTACTATAATTTTGGTGGTTCAATCTCTACATGTGAGTTTGATTTCCATAATACATCTATTACCCATATATCATGCAATTCCAGTCTCCAAATAGGTTTTTCTTTCACAAAAACTAGTCCTAAAAAATCCTAGGCTAATATTATAGAAGCATTAACTGAAATAGAGAAAGATAGATACTTGCCTGGGTAATTCTTGTTTCGGATTTGTGGAGATATTGGTGTGGTTTTGATCCTCGTTGCGCGATCTAAAGTTTGGCGGCGACGATGGTGCAAACGGCGGACTTCTTGGCCTAGAACTCCTTGGAAAGCTTCTCCTCTTCCTCTCCAATGGCCGTATTTAGTTTATGGATGTTCTAACCCTAGAAGATGACTGCTATCACCTGATACACTCTTAGAAATTTCGTGACTTTTCATGCCCAAAAATGTAAAATGTCCAAAATGCCCTCCCGGAATGTTAATTAGGCCTAAAAATGCCCAGAGATCCAAACCAAACCCCCAGGTACATTATTTTGACTATCTCGACCCTTCCGGACACATTGACACACTCAAAATGACCATACGGGTGAATTATAATTTATACACTTTTAATAGTCCAAATTTAATCCCGACACGACACAAGTGCATCCCGATAAATTCCCAAAATTATCAATTTAAATTCTCGTGATAATTTTTCTAAATTTAAAGACACCTCTTACTTTACACATAAAGTAACTTACAACAAAATTCCAATAATTACTAACTCTCGTCACGCTAATAAGTATTTAAATGATTTTTTGAATTAATATTAAATTAATATCTCTAATTAAATTTAATAAATCCCCAAACTTAAAAGTCATAAAAATACGGGGTATTACATACTTCCCCCCTAATAACGGAATTTCGTCCCGAAATTCAAAAAAAATATGGTGTACCTGGAAAGAATAGCTCTAGGTACTTCTCACGCATGTCTGCCTCACGCTCCCAAGTGGATTCCTCCACATTATGATGCTCCCACTGGACCCGGACAAGTGGGACTACCTTTGACCTCAATATCCTTTCGCTATGGTCTAGGATAGCCACTGGTCTCTCCTCATAAGAGTTGTCGGGTTGTAAGTCAATCTCCTCAATCGTGATGTGGGTGTGGGCCATGTCATCTTGAAGGTATCGTCTCAACGAAGAGATGTGGAATACATCGTGAATGCGATGTAAGTGCTCTAGCAGTCCCAAGTTGTATGCTACCGGCCCAATCCTCTCGATAATGGGAAATGGTCCCACGTACCTCGGGGCCAATTTCCCTTTATTCCCAAACCTCCTCACCCCTCTCATAGGAGATACACATAGTAATACTTGGTCCCCCATATTAAATTCTCGAAAGAACCGTTTTGCATCGGCGTAGCTTTTCTGCCTGTCTTGGGCTACCCTAATGCGACTCCTGATAATCTCAATCCTAGCGGAGGTTTACTGAATCACCTCTGGTCCGAGTAACTTGTTATCCCCCACCTCTAGCCAACAAGTTGGGGAATGATAAGGCCTACCATACAATGCCTCAAATAGAGCCATGCCAATCGTAAACCGATAAGAGTTATTATAAGCAAACTCTACCAGTGGGAGGTGTGACTCCCAACCTCCCCCAAAATCAAGGACACACATGCGTAGCATATCCTCCAACATCTGATTGGTACGCTCTGTCTGTCCATCTATCGGTGGGTGATAAGCTGAACTTAACCTCAACTCGGTACCCATGGCCTCCTAAAAACTCTCCCAGAAACGCAACACAAAAATTTTGTCTCCATCTGACACAATATCCACGAGCACCCCATGTAATCTAACAATCTCAGCAATGAACAACTCAGCATACTGGACCATGGTTTAGTCTGTCCGTACTAGTAGAAAATGAGCCACCTTGGTCAAATGACCCACAATCACCCAAATGGAGTCGTGGCCCCGCTGTGATGTAGGCAACCCAGTAATAAAATCCATGGAAATACTCTCCCACTTCCACGTGGGTATTTCCAACGGTTGAAGCAATCCCGACGGTTTCTGGTGGTCCACCTCTACCAGCTGGAAACGAACTCAGCAATGTCCTTTTTCATCCCACTCCACCAGTATTTTCACCTCATATCCTGGTACATCTTATCTCCCCCAGGATGCACTGCAAATCGGGACCCATGAGACTGGGTCATTACTGCATGACGTAAGTCTTCTTCTTCGGGAACCACCAATCTGCCATTAAACCTCAAACCCACATCGTAACTAACAGAATAGGACACACTACCCTCAGCTAAAAGTCATAAAATCTGTTCCTGGTAAAATGGGTCTGCTGTCGGTGCCTGTATTACCCTCGTAACAATCTCGGGTGTCACTGTTATGGCAGTTATGAAGGAACGGGCTACCGCATCCTGGTGACCCAACTCTTTCCACTTTGCTTTCCAGATGTCCCCTACATCGTTAACTGGCATACGACTCAACGCATCAGCAACTACATTAGCCTTCCCCGGATGGTACTGTATGTCGAACTGATAGTATTTCATAAACTCTAACCACCTGCGCTGACGAATATTCAGCTCTCGCTCAGTGAACAGATACTGCAGTGACTTGTGGTCTATGAAGAAACGAAATTTCTCCCCTAATAAGTAGTGTCTCCATATCCTCAATGCAAAGATGACCGCTGCTAACTCTAGATCGTGTGTGGGGTAGTTCTTCTCGTGCGACCTAAGCTTGCGAGAGGCAAAAGCTATAGCTTTCTCTTCCTGCTAAAGTACTCCTCCAAGTCCCCGTAAAGAGGCATCGGTGTAAACCAGATATTCCACGCCCGGCTTGGGTAAAGCAAGGATTGGTGCCAAAGTCAGCTTGTCTTTCAGCTCATCAAAAGCCAATTAACAAGTATCGTCCCAGACATATGGTACTCCCTTGCGAGTCAGGTTCGACAATGGATCTCCTGTAGTACCCGGCTAACCCCAAGAAACTATGCACTTTCGTCGGTGTTGTGGGATGTCCCCACTCCCTCACTGTTGACACTTTACTCGGGTCCACTACTATCCCCATTTTAGAAACAACATGTCCCAAGAATTGCACTTCCCGTAGCCAAAATCCGCACTTCTCGTACTTAGCATATAGCTGATGCTCTCGTAGAGTCTAAAGAACCTGCCTCAAGTGCTCAGCATGCTCTACCTCAGTGTGTGAATATATCAGGATGTCATCTATGAAGAGGATGACAAACTGATCCAAGAACTCTCTGAACACTCGGTTCATCAAGTCCATGAATACGGCTGCAGCATTTGTGAGTCCAAATGGCATCACTCTAAACTTATAGGACCCATATCTCGTCAAAAAAGTAGTCTTCGAAACATCCTACTCCCTAATACGTAGCTGATGGTATCCTGACCTCAAATCTATCTTCGAAACGAAAGTTTCTCCCCTCAACTGGTCGAACAGATCATCGATTTGAGGCAATGGATATTTGTTCCATATCGTGACCTTTTTCAGCTCCCGGTAGTCCACACATACTCTCAGTGAACCATCTCTCTTTTTCACAAAAAGCACTGGAGCGCCCCAAGGTGAGGTACTCCTACGAATAAAGCCCTAACCTAACAGCTGCTCTATCTGATCTCTTAACTCTCGAATCTCCTCCGGATCCATACAGTATGGAGCGCGTGCTATCGGTCGAGTATCCGGTAATAAATTTATGACAAAATCTATCTCTCGACTGGGGAGTAGGCCTGGTATCTCCTGAAATACATCAGAATACTCACGAACAACTGGGATCGAGTCTAAGGGAATCACGACCTGCTTAGAGGTATCCTCCTCTATGTAATACAAACGAGCGATAGAGACTCCCTCTAGGCGAGGCATCGCCACTACAAACATCTCTTTCACCGGGATGGCAAAGACAATACTTCCACCGAAATAATCTATCATGGCTCTATATGCTGTGAGCCAATCCATACCAATAATGACGTCATGCTCATGCATATCTAAGACTAACATGTCTGCAGGTAAGATTAAGCTACCAATCTCTACTCCCACACCCCGACATATAAAGAAGATTAACAACCCATTTCCCAATGGTGAGTCTACACATGTCACGGTGCTCTCTGCTGTGTCTAATAACCCTAAGGCCTTCACAAACTGAGTAGCTATAAAATAGTGTGTCGCCCTAGTATCAATTAAAACCCGACCCATAGTACCATGGATAGGAAACGTACCCTCAATCGCGGGTGGCGCCTATGGAGCTGTTGCCTGGTGGACGTTATAGACACGTCCGTACTGTAACTTCCCCCTGCTTCACTGGAGTTGCTGGAATGGCTGGTGCCTGAGCTGGTGCTAGGGGGGCGACTGGGAAAAGTGGACTTTGTGGCTCATTACGGGCATCCTACTTCTGTGGGGCCCTATCTCCCTCAGGACAATCTTAGCGCCTGTGGCCATTTTCACCACACCCAAAGCATCGGCCCCTGAAATTTCCTCCCCTCTGTCCCTGCTGATTACGGCCCTGTTGGCCGTTAGCACCCCGCCATTGACCCTGTTGGCCCTGCAGAAAATGCTGTTGGCCCTGATGGCCCTGCTCTTCGGCTGACGATGTTGGCCTTGCTGGCCCTGCTGAACCTACCTAAATCCCCCAAATCCTTGCCTGGAGTCACCTGATCGGAACCGCTTGGCAGGATCCCCCTGATGGGAACTCTGCTCATGCTGACAAGTCTGCCCCCGAGATGTCGGTGCTCCACTAGCACCATTACCCCCTGTCCTGTCCTGCTGGCTGGACTCTCCTACTCGCTTACTTCCCTGCAATTAGAAACGGTGATCCTGACGGTGTAGAAAAGTAGCATTGAGTACGTCCGTGTAGGTACTCAATGATAAGTTACCTATGAGATGCTGACGGATCCTCCAAGCTAACCCGTCTATAAACAATAGTAACTTCTTCCCCTCAGTGGGTGCCTCATCTGGCACTATAGTGAGAAGTCTAGTGAACTCCTCTTTGTACTCGGCAATAGTCGAATTCTCCTATTTTAGACCCAGTAACATCCTCCTCATCTCAGTCTGCACGGCGGATGGGAAGTATTTGCTATCAAACCGCGTCCAAAATGATTGAATAGTGATAATATCCCTCTCCTCCTAGGTGGTAGTGGATTCCCACCAGTGCAAAGCGGCCCCCACCAGCTTAAATGAAGCCAACAGCTGTTTTTGTACGTCCATGCACTCGTACATGCGTAGATACCTCTGGATATCTTTCTTTCATTGGCTGGCTACTATAATGTCCGAACTGCCCGCAAACACTGGGGGATGCGCCTTCTGGAAGGCATCCCTAACTCGCTCCCATGCAGATGGAAGCTGTGCCGGTACTGGTGCCACTGCCTGAACCTGGGGTGGAGCCTGATGCACTACCGCTAGCTTGGCATTCATCTCTTGAGCAATGATGGCGGCTACCTCGATTGCGTTCATCGTCCCCTGAGCCTGAGCTACTGGCTGCTCGGCTTGGGCATGCCTATCCTTAGGTGCGCGTCTCGGAGGCATCTAAAACGTAAACTAATTTATTAGTCTACAGTTATTATCAAATCTCAAATATCTAAAGACGTAATCGTAAAAACAAGAATTCAACAATCCTAAAATAGGGCTCTATAGCAAGAACGCTAAGCTAAAAGAGAAATAAGTCATACAGATCCTAAAGGACACTAGAACCTAATGCTCTGATACCACCTGTGACACCCCGCCTAATTAAATACCGGGTGATCAGTCATTTATTAAATTATTACCAAGGTGATCGGTTTGTTCATTCTTAGCATCACTGTCGCAAAAATAACTTTTCCAATTAAACACCCTAAATAATTAAGCTAAGTGACAAAACCATTTTTAAATTTAAATTTCCAAATTTAATTTAAAACCAATATTAAAAACATCACCAAATCCATGGTTTAAAATCACACAACAATTTGACTGGAAAATATAATCCAAGCAATTCAAACATTCAACTAAATAAGTCCAACATTAAAACTTAAAGGAAAAAAACATCTTGACAATAACCATTCCAAAATGTAAATGCTGGAACTAAATAAATAACAATCTATGATAAAAACCATTGAATAATGGAAAAGGACTACACATGCCCAACTGGATAAAATAGAAAGAGAAGTGGAATCAATAATGAGGTCGTCTAAACAAGAGGCCTACAACTCCCACCTAAGTTGCAGCACCTTCCAACCAAAGGACCCTATGCAAGCCACCCCTGTGAATGGGCACCTGTGATATATACATATATATACAAGAGAGAAGAGAAAATAGGAAACGAGTCAGAGCCCGATTGTAAAACAGTTTAAAATTTAGTTTAGCAAGTATTTAAAATGCTTACCGGCTAATGCAACAATCATATTAGTGCGACACTCCCTTGAGAAATTCTCACCTCTCTTCTAATGTACACACCTATCGCACTAATACTCCAAACAATTTAACTTATCTTAAATTACTCATAAGATTTCATGCCGACAATTTCTAATGTTGAGAAGGTTAATTTTATTTAAAAGCAAAGTTCTCACATAACGCTCATTTGATTATAAATTTTCCCAGTAACGTAATCATACTTTTCAAACACTAAATCCCAAGTTGAAATAATTATTCATTTCTTACTTACCATAGTCATAGTAGATAGTTCCCAAATTCCAAGTTTATATATCTATATATATATATATATATATATATTCTACGGCACCCCACAAAAATTTATGGTGCGGGCATACTCTACTGTCCCGTCCCCATATCACTCGTACTAAGGGGAAATACTAGTTCGGAATCACACTCGAACTCTCTTAGAACAAAACACATACAAATTGAGGTGAAGCATAGATCTAAGTCACTAAGAGGTCAGCACATTCCCTCACGTCTCTTAGGACCGTCTGACTATCGATCCGATAGCCTGTACCAAGGATTCCTATGTTCTAGGGTACGAGTCAATATCTCCCATAAAGGTCCCATCGATATAAGACTCTTTCAGCGCGGTAACCTCTGGGATAGCAAGTAGCATGGGCATGATTTTTACACGTATATAGTATATGCACAAACACAATCATATATGTATACTACTATTCCCATTTCAAATTTAGGTACACCCACAACCCATACTTATGATAATTATTCTCATTACACAATACTAGATTATCCCGTATAACGGTTTGTCTTTTTTATTGTTATTTATGGGATTATTCCAACTTACTACGGAACATTCGTGAATTCCTATCTCCCCAAGTGTAATTTCAGTAGGTACTCATTTATTTTACAACGTAACTCCCTCACGAGTCTCACCCTTTAAACGCGTGTTCCCATTATTTCTTAAGTGTAAAATACCTTTCTTAAAGGTTAAATCTCGTCTTAAATAAAGGGTTCCATTTTTATAAAGTCATACCGGTCTTCTTTACCTCCCAAAATATTTTAACAATAATGTCCAAGAATTTCCATAAAATTACGTTGGGACCACGTATTTAAAAAGGGAAATTTGAGTTTTCCAGGAGGGGTCGATCGATCGATGCGTCGATCGATCGATACTCCTGGTTCGATCGATCGATCAAGCAGGTATGGCAAATCTGCAGAATTTCCAATTACGAATTTCCTCTTCCAAAATCATCCAAAACAATATATTTGACTTCCAAACTCCCAACAATTTATAATACCAGTGTTATATTCTCAAATGAAGGGTATTCTATGTAAGGCATGCGGATTTTCATCATGAATAACGAATTAAATGGGGAATAATAAATAAAAATATCAAGAACCCTAATATTTTCTTTGTTTAGTTTCTTCCCATTCTTTTACCAGATTTCATTCTCCTAATTTACTGTAATTTTTGTGGTTCAATCTATACATGTGAGTTTGATTTCTATAATACATCTATTACCCATATAACATGCAATTCAAGTTCCCAAATTGGTTTTTCTTTCACAAAAACTAGTCCTAAACAATCCTAGGCTAATATTATTGAAACATTAACTGAAATAGAGAAAGATAGATACTTTCCTGGGGAATTCTTGTTTCAGATTTGTGGAGCGATTAGTGTGGTTTTGATCCTCGTTGCGTGATCTAAAGTTTGGCGGCGACGGCAGTGCAAACGGCGGACTTCTTGGCCTAGAACTCCTTGGAAAGCTTCTCCTCTTCCTCTCCAATCGTCGTCTTTAGTTTATGGATGTTCTAACCCTAGAAGATGACTCCTATCATATGATATACTCTTAGAAATTTGGTGGGTTTTCATGCCCAAAAATGTAAAATGTCCAAAACGCCCTCCCGGGATGTTAATTAGGCCTAAAAATGCCCCTTGACCCAAACCAAACCCCTAGGTACATTATTTTGACTATTTCGACCCTTACGAATACATGGGCGCAATCAAAATGACCATACGGATGACTTATAATTTATTCACTTTTAATAGTCCAAATTTAATCCCGACACGACACAAGCACGTCCCGATAAATTTCAAAAATTATCAATTTAAATTCTCATGATAATTTTACTAAATTTAAATACACGTCTTACTTTACTCATAAAGTAACTTACAACGAAATTCCAATAATTACTAACTCTCGTCACGCTAGTAAGTATTTAAATGATTTTTCGGATTAAATTAATATCTCTAATTAAATTTAATAAATCCCCAAAATTAAAAGTCATAAAAATACGGGGTATTACACCCACATACTCAACAAATTTTAAATCTAAATTTTTTGAAACTCAAATTTAGATATCAAACTAATCCAAAAACCATATCATCTTATCTCACCCACTATGGTATGAATAGAAATCTACGATTAATTTAAAAGAAAGTTTAACAACTTCCCTTAGGGTTCGTAGGGTCTTAATCCTTTGGTGTAGATGATGATTATTTGATGAAGATTGCACACATTGTTCTTAATTTTGGCTCCCAAGGTTTCTCCAATTGTCCCTATTTTATTCTCTACTTACTAAGGTTTTCTAAAATGAGTTATGGTTTCCACGCCCTCTCACTTTGAGGGTTTATTAAGACAACCCTATTTTTAGGCTTGTGGGCTTTGTTAAAAGGGCTCAAACACTCTTATGTGAGCTTAGTTATGCCTAAAAATACCCCCATGACCCATTTACTACCCTGGGTACTCTTTTCCGACTAATTCTACCCATCTGGACTCAACAGTATACTTAGAATTACCATTCAAATTATTTTACTAAAAGTTCTTGCCTCACCCCCAAAATAGTATATACACGACTCCCTGTTAGGATAAATAAATTCCACGTCACTAGCTCGTTATCACATAATTAAATTATTACTATTCACTTAGTAAAATTAAACTCTATAAATATTATTCGTTTACTTACCAAATTAATATTTAAATAAATCTTATAATACTTAATTGAATTAAATTACGACATAAGTAATTTAAAATTAGCCGAATTAATTAATTAACAACTTCCCAAAAATATGAGGTGTTACAATACACACAACCCATAATATAAAATGTACGTAGTACTTATATCTCTCGAATAACTAATGTACTAACGAATCACACATAGTCTTATATTCGTATTTCCATGTATCACTCAATACCGAAGGGCCCTAATTAGCCCTCAAGTAATTTGAGTAGTAAAACATCATTATTACACTTGTATTGATCTTAGGTTATAGTCTACTCTTCCCGTAACATGATTTTTAAATTACCTATATGCAACACAATAGGTTAATTCTTGTCGATATTAATCCCAATCTTACCCTCATTAATATTAAATCGGTATTTAACTATATGTCTACTAGTCTTTTCTGAGTCTTTATATAGTTAATATCATACCACTAAAGTTCCCCATGGTCTTAGGCAAGGAAAACTATGTAAATAAACAAAATAGCCTCAATTCACCTTTGGTCAATCCATCAAAAAAAGTAGTCAATCCATCGATTGATCAACATCCCACGATCAATCAATCGATCTTGGGTTTGGGAAGCTTCGTCCTAAACTCATTTTTCTCCTTGGTTAACACCTCAAATCTCCATGAAACCTTCCCAGACTCCCATACACCATACCCAAAAGTCAAACATATGTATAGGGACAATTTCTAACATAAATAATATATCAAATCTTCAAGAATTCTACCCATAAACAGATTAAATTCCATAATTCATAAAACCCTAGATTTTGATGTTGTTCATGCATATTTATCAAAATACCCAGATTTCTTTAAATTTATCATCTCGCAATATCATATTTCATATTATTAGTATAGATGTATTAATTCAAACATGAATCCTACCCCTAATCATGAATCACCCCCTATAAATCCATATAATTAACCCTAATCATGGAATAACAACCATACACTATCATGGGTATTATGACATACTTAAAGATTTTTAAGATAAACACTTGCCTTGTAATATCAGGTCTGATTTTGGTTCTAAGATGATGATTATTTTTTCTCCTTGCTTCAATCTCAATTCCGACAACGTTGGTGATGAGAAATGGTGTGGAATAGCCTAGGGTTCTTCTCTTCTTCCTCTCCTATGGCCTCTCCTCTCTCCCAGGTGTTGTAAATCTACCCTCTAACTAAAATGGGGTGATATAACACTCTAAAATTCGGAGATCCTTCTACCCTAGACTCTTATATGACCAAAACGCCCTTACGTGGTGTTGAGTTGGTCAAAAATTCCCCCGGGACCCAATCAATAAACCCAGGTACACTAACCGCCATATTTCAACCCATTCAGAAACAATTATGACGTTGAAATAACCATCTGATTCATTCTACATAAATTTCCAATATCAACCTCAGTATATTCTACACGCGACTCTCGATTGAGATATAACACTCTCACGTTAATATCACTTGCTACGATGTATGATAATTATCACAAGTTATTTACAACTCATTTATTAAATTTATTCTATAAATATTCATCATTATCTCTCCCGATTTAATATGTTAATAAACACATATTATTTAAATTACGGCAGACGTGTAATTAAAAAAATAACACAATTAATAAAATTCTAAATACTCAAAAATATGGGGTGTTACATACCTCCCCCCAGCAATGAAATTCCGTCCTCAAAATTAGGACATACCTACGGTGCATAACACTGGATACTGTTCGCGCAAATCATCTTCCTACTCCCACATTAACTCGTCAACATTATGGTTCCCCCACTGAACTCGAACTAAGAGTACCCCTTGGACCGCAGTTTATGCTCACTACAATCAAGTATCACCACTGGTCTCTCCTCATACAAGATATTTGGCTTCAAGTCTATCAACTCGGTTGGAACATGCTAAAAATTACTCTCACTCCTCTGGTACCTCTCGAGCGATGAAACATGGAACACATCGTGAATCCGCTGTAAGTTCCCCGGTAAGCCCAGCCTATATGAAACAGGTTCCGCCCTTGTGGCTGGGCACCTTTAATATTGGAAGTGTTATCCTAAATCAAGTCTAGACATAAAATCTTGTTGTCCCCCACTTCTAACCAGGAAGGGGTCAAACGACAAATTTGTCCATATAGTGCCTCAAAGGGTGCCACGTCGATCGTGTACTGGTAGGTGTTATTGTACAAAAACTCCACTAATGGAAAGTACTGCTCCCATCCTCCCCCAAATCGTGTATTCACATACTCAACATAGCCTCTAACATCTAATAGACTCACTTCGTCTGTCCATTTATCTGTGGGTGCTACATTGTATTCAAACGTAAATTAGTTTCCATAATCTCTTAAAAACTCTGCTAGAACTGGGACACAAAAATCTTAATGAGAACCCCATGAAGCCTCACTATATGACCAATGAACACTACGCATATTTCCTTGTCTCAAAATATCTATGCACTTGTAAAAAATGGGGCACCTTAGTCAAACGATCCAATATCACTCAGATAGAGTCATGGTCTTTCTCTGATGCCGGTAACCTGGTAATGAAATCCATAAAGATAATCTCCCACTTACACACTAGACCTATAGTGGATGCAATATCCCTATTGGTCTCTGGTTGTCTAACCTCACTAGCTGGAACGTAGCACACTTCGAGACAAAATCTTTTATGTTCCTCTTCATCCTCCACCACCAATACTACCTACGCATATCCTGGTAAATCTTATCCCCACCGGGATATGCTGCAAACCTTGACCCATGAGACTCTGACTTCATCGCATGTCTCAAATCCTCATACATATATATGTTATACACCAAAGGTACATATCTATTACAACTCAGTTTTGTTATATTGTTGTTTTTTTTTATCACGAATTGGTTTATTTTTGGGTATTATAATTTCAATTGGGTATTTGGACAAGGAGAAATTAGTCGGGAATTTCGTCATTATTTTTAGTACTCGTATATACTCAGTTATTTATAAATTATCATAAACACGAATGGACGAACACGTACGAGTAACCGTAATTTTTTCTAAAATGAGTATTTGACTCGATATAATTTTCTTTTAAAAGTATATTTTAAATGAGTTCTAATATCAAACGACTTAAGGTTATGTTGTCGTTATAACCCAAGACTATATTAGAAGGTATAGTTAGTAAAACTGTGATTATGCAGGTGTTGGACTGTTTATTTTGTTGTATTAGAAAATGTTGGAAGTCACACGACCATTAGATTATTGTCCAAATAAAGGGGGGAATTTTCACCCTTTTTTAAATTTTATTTTATGTCACGAACAATAAATTATAATATTAATATATTCGAGTAATATAAATGAAACCTATAAATATCAACTTTTGTCGTATCAAAAGTAATATTTTGGATCAAAAATATGATTTAGGTAAAATAATTGATTTTAGACACACTTGGACATTTAATATCTTTTAACTCGTATATTTGACCGGGTTTATATTATAAAACATATTCAATACAATCAAATTAGTTGATTCCACCAAAAGAATGTTTTTCATAAAAATCTTATTACTAAAATACTGAGATACTATATAAATTTCAGTCGTACAAATTATTAGTTATCAATTAACGTAAAATGTTTATATTATTCCTACCCATAAACTAGAGATCTAAGTTTTGAATTATATATGGGATTCATATAGAATAAGTTTACTCATATTTACCGAATGATGAAAGACATCATAAACCCTAAATTATTCTTTCCAAACACCAATATAACCACTCTCATTTAAACTCTCGAGCATTAATGACTAGGGGAATTGGAAAGAAGCAATTAAAGATCAATGAATGACAGCATCAAGCTCGTAAAACACATGTAGGTTTTTTCTACCTTCTCAATAGTAAAATTTGCGTATTTGGCATATTGCAATTGATATCACTATGTGATAGCCCGTATTTAGACTGTGTGTGCATGTCATTATACTACAATGCTCTGTATTTTCTTACATATCATCGGTATTTGATTTATCACTAGTATTTAAGTTTAAGAATGGATCAATTTTAACCCTTCTCACCTAATAACTGTTATCATGCTCCTTATTGATTTAGTCACCCCTACACTTTTGTGCAATTATTTACTTATGAGAACTTTTGTGTCACTATTCATATTATAAGAATAAATATTAACTAGAGAGTAAACAGACGTGTAATCCCATGGAACTTTCTAGTTGGTTTAATGGTCTCAGATTATTGAGAGCCTAGAGTTATTGTTACATACGTATGGGTGCCAGTTAGCTAGTGTTCCAAGCAGCTTACTTTTCCCCAAAGGTTTTTGGTTGATTTTTATTATTATTTGATTTTAATGATGGCTTACTTATTTTTATACCCCTTAGTGAACTGTTACATATATTAATTCAAAGGTACTTAACTTTCTTATATGATTCGTAAAGTTATTACCAGGAACCATTGTTCCATTACATTTACCACAACACTAATTTTTTTATATAAACCTTAATGGATTGGTAGGTACAGGATTATCAAGTCAACTTTGTTTATATGAACCTTAATGAGCTAGTATGTATGGGATTGTCAATTAAGACTCCTTGATTTTACTTAAGGGTTATTATGAAAAAACATTTTCCTACATTTTATTTTATAAAGACTGAATTCTATACACATTCCAAACTCTTTTTTTATTTGTACTTGTTATACAATTGGAAGAGCATATTCAGTAATTTTGTTGATTTATTTCCTTCTAGTTATTTGGCACTGGTACCAATATGAAATGACAAATACATTCGGAAGTATATTTCAATAGTTTGAGATATACAGATAAATCATAGAATAATAAGCCTTTTGAACTAAAGTGTAAGATGGTTTAGCTTTTATAAGTTCTTAATTAGCATAGTATGCATGGTTCAATTTTGATTTAGTATTATTTCAAGATAACATTTACGCCTATAAAAATTAAGTTGTGACAAGTTGGTATCAGAGCCAAGCTGTTAGTGATCTTATGCGGGATATAATTTAATATTATGATTAAGAACTTAAAATGTAAAATGATAATATTTATTTCAAGAAGAAATTAAACACACAAAAAACTCTTAAAGTTGTGAAAATTGAAAAATCACAAAAATCAAATTTGTCTCTAAAACGTAAAAAGTTGTTTTGGAAAAAACTTTTTAAAAAAAGTCAATGTTATTTTTTTTATATAACAACTTGTTTTCTTTATAATTTTTTAAAAAAAACATTCGTTCCCCTAATTTTTATATATATTTACAGAAAACATTGTAAGAATTTTTTTTATAAATTAGTTTTTTAAAACTTGTAAATGTTTTTGGGCAAAAATTGATGTTGTTTGTGGTGCTGTCGTGGACCCATGTCTATAAAATGATGTATAGAAAACATTTTTTTCCTTTTTTGGAAGAAAACATTTTTTGAAAAAAAAAAGTTTTCCATTTTTTTTAATAATAAAAAGTAAAATTTTTATATAGAAAACATTTTTTCTTTTTAAGAAACATTTTTTTTAATAAAACAAATAGTTATTAATATTTAAAAAAAATAGTTCAAAACTATTTTTAATAGGTAAAGCAGTTTACAACACTGTATTTCATGTTCCTAATTAGCTTTTTTTAAATAGGTACATAAACGGCAAAAAAGGATGTATGCGTTTATCAAGAAAAAGGATATATAAATGGAGTTCGAAAAATACGATGTATGCGTTTGTCAAGAAATTTCTCATTATGATGAAAAGATAATATATAATGGATAAAATGCCAATAAGGATCACAAATAAATAATGTATTAAAAATACTGTATAGATAAAAAAAGGATGCAAAAACGAAAGATGGAACTTTGAGAAATTGGAAAATTGGACTCGGGTCTCTGGTTTTAACCCGAAATTACTACATAGCCTATAGAGGCATCAAAGTCCATATTGTTCGCATGGGGAATAAGGGGTGGGTTTTATCCCATATATTCGAATGGGAATTTATCATATGTATGTGTGTTGAAAATATATTTTTTTGTTTTGAGAATTTGTGATGGAAAATCCCGTTGGAAATTATTGGTGTAACCCCCTTTTTCTTTATTTTTGTTTTCTTTCATGGAAATTATTGTATGTCTAATATAACTAATAAAGGATGAGATATTAATGTGTATGAGCTAAAGTAAATGTTAAATTAATAATTGATGCAACTAAAGCAAAAATAAAGTGTTTAAATAAAGAGGAAAAATATTTGGACTTTCTTTAGAGAATTGAGGCTTGATGAGCTCCCTTGAATGTTGAGGTGAATTTTGGCTGAGTGAGAATGAGATTTTGCTAGATTGGGTATGAAAAGGATAGGAATGAAATATGGAAATAATTTCACATAAGGAAACTTTGTTGATTGCAATAGAATGTTGTTGAGATCATTAATATTGATGGATCTTAGATTTTCCTTAGGAGTGAGGTCATGCCCTCTATTTATAGGGTAAGGGGAGAAAATTGACATAGCCCTATCCCTACCAATCGACAGGTAACCCTAGACACACTGTTGATAAGCAGGGAAATGGACCTGCCAATCGACAGTCTCGTGTAGATTTTTTCGGAAAAATGTTCGTAGAACGTAATCCGTTGATCCAAATTTTGCATGGGACATACTATTAGAATGATAATTTATAGACCTTCAAGAGTCCTTTGGGATGCTCCAGGGTGTGGGAGTTGACTTTGGATCAAACGGGGCTCGAAAGTGCTCATCGATCCTTTGAACGGGAGATAATCGGACAAAAATGGATCGTTCATCCAAACCTTAACTCAAATCACGCAAGGTCACACCGTTGGAAATTTTATGAGAGTTACTTCGAACTTCCAAATAGCTTCACTCAGTTTGGAAAGTTAACTTTGTTCAAACGGGGCTTGAAAGCGCCTGATGACCTTTCAAAGTAAAACGGGTTGTTAGTCCGTATCGTAAGGTTGATTGGTGCACGAGATGAATTATTGGAAAGGGTATTAAGTGACTTTTGAAGATTCATTCAGTCTTGTTCGAGATGAAGAGTTGAACTTGGTCAAAGAGAGACCGGGAGCGCCCGGTGGGCTCCGAATAGATTTTTAGGGGAAACGGATCATTCATCATAATGGTTATGTCATTTTATGCATGGGGAAGACAATTGGAAAGGGGTTTTAGTGCCCTTTGAATATTCAAAGAGATTATTCTATGATGATGAAGTTAACTAGTGTCCTTCAGATCGATTTTAACTTGTAAAATGGTTTGTTCGTCTAAACCATTATGCCAATTTGTGCACGGGACATATTGTTGGAAGGAGGTTTAAGAGCCTTTCAAATATTTAATGAGCTTTTGCTCTGATGATAGAGTTTACTGGGGTAAAATTGGGACCTAGGAGCGCTCGGTGGCCTCTAGATCGGTACTCAAAGTATGACCTAGGGTCTATATCAAAATAGGGTGGTGTTATGAACCTAAGGAGGGACTTATATGGTCATAGAATGTGGTGTCTACAGATCCCCTCTATGGGTTAGCTTGGAACAACTGAAAGTCATCGAATAGACAACACATGATGTTTCGGGAAAGTGGACAATTCGGTGGACCTAACAGGATGAGGATGAACGATTCAGAGGGTCAAGGTCATTTCGGAGGTCCTTGGGTAATGATAGGGATGGCTGATTATGTGGGTCGAGGTTAAATTATGAGGACCTAAGATAGGAGTGATCAATTCAAAGGGTCGAAGCTAATTTTAAGGGCTTTAAGTTGGAAAGTGACCAATTCTAAGGGTCAAGGTCAATTCCAAGTGGGAGCGACCAATTCTTATAGTTGAGGTCAATTATGAGGACCTTAAGTGTGAGAGACCAATTCATGAGGGTCAAATCTATTTATGAGGGCTTTAAGATAGAGAACGACCAATTCTGAGGGTCGAGGTCAATTCTGAGGACCTTAAGCAAGAGTAATGAATTCCAAGGGTCAAAGACAATTCTGAAGGCTTAAGTGGGAGCAACCAATTTGATATATTAAGGCCAATTATGAGGAACTTAATAGTGAATGACCAATTCTAAGGGTCGAAACAAATTATGAGGGCTTAAGCAGGAGCGACCAACTCTGAGGGTCGAAGCCAATTCTGAGAAATTTAAGATGGAGAGCTACCAATTCAGAGGGTCGAGGTCAATTCTAAGGACCGTAAATATAGACGAGCAATTCTGAGGGTCGAAGCCAATTCTGAGGGCTTAAGTATAAATGACTAATTATGTGGGTCGAGGACAATTTGAAGGACCTTAAGTAGAGGTGACCATTTTAGAGGGTCAAAGTCAATCCCGGGGGCTTAATCGGGTAGCGTGGGAGATCTTGGAGACTCTACTGGAAAAAGGATATTAATTCGAGGATTGGATGTAGCCCTGGTGGAGAATTTTCCTTTATTTTTATTGTGTCCCTTGGAGATTTGATGGGGAGATATCCAATTGGATTTGGGAATTCCTTTGGGGAAATAATTACTAGACAAAATATGGTATGAATTTGGTAGGGGATTCAAGACGCTTGAGAAAAAAAAATTATTAGTGAAAAAAGTTCTAAAATTCATTTGGTAATTTAGAAATTTTGGGGGGAATTCTTTCAAAATTTTCTGGCATTTTTGGGGATTTTGTTTAAGAAAATTTAAGGATCTGTCAATCAGAAGTGTCTAGGAGGTTCCAAGTGGCAGTGGCATAGTCTTTTAGACTACCTCGGGTAGGTGAAGGGACAGTGTCGATCGGTATGTAGATCTCAGAGGTGACCATTTTTCTTTGATGTCCTTTTTTGGGTTTAATTTTATGTTTTGTATCTTGAAGGTGGCCTTATATCCTTAGGGTAAGTGTCCTCGGGATACAGGGGCGATGGGTCAACATGAGAAAATGTGACGGTTGATGGCGCGTGAGTTTAGGTACTTTTGGTACCTAGGAGAGAGAGGGTTATGGAGAAGATGAGGTGACATCCAATTCTGGTTCATTACCTTTGAGATTCCTTGTAGATTAATCATTGATTTAATGGAGATTAGCATTTGCATGATTGATGTACAGGCATTGCACCTGAAACGAGACTCAAAATTGCAAAAAGACATGCATATTTCATTCGATTATCTTGATTTAATGACTTACTCTACATGCAGTTTAATGACTTACTCTACATGCACATTTTCCTTGTAGTTTTTATTTTGAGAAATAATAAAAATAGTGTGTTTTGGGAAATTTTTGAATATTCTTGAGTAGAAGGTGGCCTCTAAGGCTTTGTTGAAAAAAAGCTTCCCCTTTGAAAGGATTTATTTTGAGAAAATGTAATAAAAATGAGTTTTTTCGAATTTTTGAGTGGAGAAAGTCCTTAGAGGCTTTGTTGGCATATGGAAGATGTGATAGAAATCTTGGTTGTAAAGTGGAGCTCGCTGCTTTTATTGGATTCTGTTGAATCTGGTGTGTTGAAGATATTGTAGTGATGATGGAGATGTTGCTTTGGGCCTTACTTCGTTGCTACTGCTGGTGACCGGGGACCTGATGGTGGACCCTCAATATTGATTCCATCACTGTGTGGATGTCATATCGCAACATTCCTGCAACATTGATACTGTTAGAGACCCTGAATGGTCTTGATGCTTGGTGGAACGATTTTTCTGACTTCCTGAGTGGCATTCCAATTATGCTATTCAAGTGGTTATCAGAGAGAATACATATGGAAGTCCACTGAATATCCCTTGGCAGCTGTGCCAAACTTCTTCACTCACTACTTTATCATCTTAGGCTTAAATATAGAGAGCTGGGAGAACTGTTTTGTAGCACACGGGGCTCGATGTCTTCGTTGGTTACTGCTTTGGTGAGGAGAGTTACAACTCATTCAAGAATTCAGAGAATACCAGTATGTTCGTTTAGTTAGCCTCTGAAAAACCTCTTTCTATTTTCCCCGGCAACTCATGTGTTAATTATGATGGGATAAGATCGTGCCACCTAGGACACTAGACTTTTTTCCTCTAGAGAATTTAACAAAATGCATGCGCATGTGGTAGGGCTCTCAGTGGGAGAATCGTCAACCATCGACCCGTCCTTCCTAATCTGTTGGCAGAGTTTGGCATGTTTCTATGGATTACATGAAATGGTTGTGGAGGAGGTTAATGGCTAAGATGTTACTTGAAGAGACTGGATAGAGGTGGCTTGTCATGTTTGACACCATGTTGGGAGGTGTTGTGGTTTTCCCTAGGCTAGTCTGGGCTTACCATTCCATGAAGCTCCTTCGGTATTCCATTCAAGTAGGGGAAGTTTAGGTCCTCCAAGATGTAGATGATGATGGGGATGGTTCTTCTGACAGCTGCAGGTAGGATTCCTGGGGAGTTTTATTTGTGAAGCTTTTGTATGGTTTTAATTACATATCTTGTTGTTTTGGGAAGTTTGTTTCGGAGTAGTTTGGTTTGGTTTTTTTTTTTTTGGAAAATATGGTTAGGTTGTTCGTGGAAGTTGTTTGACTCCCTATGCTAATATATTTGTACCAAAATTTTAAATTTATGGAATAAAGAAAATTTTAATCATTTTATTATGCCTTTTCATGAGCTTTTGCATTTTAATTATCTATAACAATCTCTAAGGCATACATAACCCTTTTGTTCATGTAAATGGTAAAAATGAACCGTCATTCTCAGAGATAAGAAAATAATAGAAATTTGTGAAAAATAAGGGGGTCATGCTCATGTGAAGGGTATGAGCTGCCTACGTACCTCTGGAGGTTTTGAAAATTTTTTGAGCTTCATTTTTAATAGTAAAATGATTTTTAGAGGATCAGGACCCGCAGAGTTCTAAGAAGAGGGAAATAAAGAATTTTTTTTTAGAATAGAAGGGAGATGAGCAGAGTCATAGCGCTCTGAGATTTTGAACTAAGGGTGGAATTTCTTGAGACGATCCAAGTTTACTGAACGGTCCATGTTTTCCCTATCGAGGTCTGTGAGCATAGCTACTCCACCGGATAGGATATTCTTCATAATGTATGGGCCACTCCAATTGGTCTTGAATTAGCTTCTGGGATCCCAGATGGGATCTACAATTTGTTTAAGGGCTAATTCCCTTCTCAGACACCACAGTCTTTAACTCACTTATTAAATGATCGTGTTATTCGATGATGGTACCTTTGTATATGATATAGAGCCTTCAGTCTCCTTTTGTCCAAGAGTGACAACTCGTTAAGACAGATTTGATGCTAGTCTTCCTCGCTGAGTTTGCTTTCAAGCATGCCGCGTAGTGAGGGATTTTCTAGCTTAACAGGTAGGACTTTTTCCACGTTATATACCTAAGAGAAAGGGTAGCCCTAGTAGATGCTTGAACTAAAGTAAGGTATCCCCAGAGGGCATAAGGGATCAGATCGACCCAATCTTGATAACTTTTGGTCATCTTTCTAATGATTGCTTTCAGGTTCTTATTTGCGACTTTAACTGCGATGTTGGTTTGAGGTCAGTATAGAGAATATTTTTATCTCTGAATCCATACTCGTTGACAAATTCTATGACTTCTGCCTCTAAATGTGATTATCCCAATGCCTTACCCTTTCTTATTGGCATCACCGTCAAAGAATATTTGCCACCGAAGGTCTTCTTAGGAGGTTTCTTCCATAGGGTAGTTAGCGAGGTAGTTAGAAATGGCTCTTCCTTCTATGTCTTTTTGTATGACATAAACAATATCAAACTCGACTAACAACATTAACCATCGATCCATTCGACTAGACAAGGTAGGTTTCTCAAGTAAGTATTTGCTAGGATCCATTTAAGATACAAGTCTTATGGGAAAAGCGAGCATGTAGTGCTGTAACTTTTGGGTGACCCAAACTAGGGCGACACATGCTTTCTCTAACGTTCTGTAGTTAACTTCGTACACAGCCAACTTGCGACTCGCATAGTAGATGGATCTCTCTTTGAGAGACTCTTCAAAGTATTGGGCCAATAAAGCCCCAGTTGCTGTGTCTATTACGATCAAGTATAGGAGTGGGGGTATACCTAGTTGCGACAACATCAGTACCGAACGTTGGGTTAGATATTCCTTCATTCGGTCAAAGCCCTCCAAGCAATCTTTATTTTAAACCTTAATTGAATCCATTAATAGGAGTTTGAAGATTGGTTCACAAATAGAATTCAACTAGCTGATGAACCTACTGATATATTGTAATTTTCCAAGGAATTTCTAGACTTCTTTCTTTGTTCGGGGTGGTGGCATATCGAGTATGGCTTTCAGTTTGGACAGATCACCTTCTATCCCTTCCTCACTAACCATGAATCCCAAGATCTTTCCTTTGGTAACTTCAAAAACACATTTATGTCTGTTAAGTCGCATCTGATATTGCCATAGTCGCTCAAAGAACTTTTGGAGAGAGAGAAGATGACTTTCCCTTGTTTTAGTCTTGATAACATATCATACACATAGACCTCAACTTTTTTATGAATCAAATCATGCAAGATGGTTGTGGAAGCCCTATAGGAGATAGACCCTGTGTTTTTTAGGCAAAATGGTATAATGGCGTAACAGAAGGTTCCCCAAAGCGTGATGAATATTGTTTTCTCTTAATGATCTGGGTGCATCTTGATTTGATTGTATTCGGCAAAACCATTAACAAATCACTTCAGAGCATGACTATCTGTACTATCTACAATCATGTTGATATTGGGTAGAGGATCATCATCCTTCGAATAGGCCTTGTTCAAATCTCGGTAGTCAACGCACATGCGACCCTTTCCTCTTTATTTCATCACGGGTACGATGTTAGCTAGCTATGCGGGATATTTGATTACCCTGATAAATCCTACATTCAACTGTTTGACCATTTTTTTCTTAACCTTGAGTGACCATTCGGTGCAGAGATTTTATAGTTTATGTTTAATCGGTTTGCATTCTGGGAGAGTTGGAATCTCGTGCTGAGTGATATTGGGATCAATGTTGGGCATGTCATCGTAGGACCATGCGAAGACATCCACAAATTCCTTCAGTAATTCCCTGAGTTACGCACGCTCTTGCTTGTCAAGGGTAGACCCTATCCTAATCTCACGCAACTGGCTACTAGAATCGATATTAATAACGACAGTTTCATCTTCATTAACTTGAACACGGTTATTTTATTTATTATTAACCTTATTACGATTAGTTAAGAATTATTCATTTCCAAAATCACCATCATCATGATTTAATTAGAATCAAGACAATTAATGTAAGGCACAACAAAATGCTCAAAATCGTCATTTATTTCATTATTTGGAAAAATAGCATTATGAACCTCATTGAAGGAGGTATTGATACATCAGAATAGGGAGGAACGACAACAGAAGAGGAAATGGGATAAACATCTGGGTTGGGCTACATTTTAGAAGATGGAACTGTTATAGCATGCCAGTTGAGGAGAGGTGCATCAGCAACTTTGATCAGGTGGGATGGATCCGATGATGTATCACTTGAGTGGACCACGCATAGTGTGAGACCTAGTGTCTACAAATTGAATGAATCCTATGGTTCACTTCCCCCAGAATCTTCGATAGTAGCTATAGACTTCTCCATGCGTGGTTGCACATGATGCTGGGAACTTTTGGCCCATGAGTAGTTGTCTTGGAAAAATATCTCCATTCCTGGTTTCATCTTTCTATCCATATGATCATACCACGGTTCGGGAAAACCACAAAAGGGGAAATTGTAACAACCCGCGTAATGTTGGGGTATTTTCAAAATATAGAGGAAAATAAAGTTTTTGGTAAAATTATTTTTTTTGCTCAAATATGTTGGATTTTATTTTTAAAGATGAGTATTTCAAACGGTTTCGAAATTGGAATTAAAATGGAGTTTTAATTGAATTTTTATTATATAGAAGAGTCCTCAAAACATAAAACTTTCTAAGAGTTCTCAAAACATAAAACTCTCTAGCAAAAAAAATATTTAAAAATATTGAACGGTCCGATCTAGCTGACTTTTTTTTGTAGCTTCCTCTCGTCTTCAGCTAATTCCATGTAAAATTTCATCCAATTCCAATGGTCCGATCGTACGGAATAAATTTTTTAGTGTTTGTATTTGATTAGAACTCTTTTCTTAATCAAACTCTTAATCCTATATATATCAACAAATTCGTGGCTTGGCTTTTCAAATCACTTTTTCTCAAACTTTTCAACCATATGACCTCTCCAAAATTACTCCCTTTCATATACAAACCTTAGCCCCAAACTTATTCAAGATTTCAACCTTAGATTAGAAGGATTATTCGGTGTTTTCTCGAGTTTGGACTGGAACGAAATTTGATTATTTTCGCGAGAGGAACGTGATGGTGTGATTAGATTTTGAGGCTGAAATTATATGATGATTCATATCATAATTTTGAGGTATGGGGTTTTACACAATATGCTCCTTAATCTCGCAAGTATTATTCTTGTTGTTTTCTTGTGATTATTGACTCATATTTGAATTGATAGTCATTTGGAAATCTGGAAATATTTGTTGGAATCTAATTTTGATTCATGTGATATTATATTTGGTGTTGAGCATGTTGTCATGAGATTTTAATATGGCACTGAAGTTGGGCACCCGCTAATATTCCTTTCTCCGGGTATGCTAGAAAAATGCATAGGCGCGGTACAGTGGTGAGGCCTGGTGACCTGATTAATGTGTTGCTGAGAAATTATATTGATAGAATTGCTTTTGAGATTCACATTTGATTTGAAAATTCATATTCGTATTCGTATTGTTACGTTTTATTCATCGCTAACATATTTCCTGAGCATCTTCCTATCATATTGTGTACTTCCCCATATTTTATTTTAGTGGCAGGTTAGCGCGGATTTTTGGGCGCTTCGGATTTGATTGGGATGATTTATAGTGAGGATTATTTTGGGAAGATTTTAATACAAGAGATAAGATATTTTAATTAGTTTTATCGAGGATTAGTGCTCTGTTCGCTCTTCCTGGGCGGCTGGGGTGTTACAAAATGGTATCAGAGCATCAGATTCTAGTATCCTTTAGGATCTGTGCGGCTTATTATTCTTCTAGCGTTGCTTTGTTTGATATAAAGCCCTAAGTTTAGGATTATTGATTTCTACGGTGAGATTCTGTTCTCCTGCTATAATGTATGCATATTAGTAAATTCTAATTGTGTACGGATGTGTGCGTGTGCCGAGCAATGAAGGATGTCTGTCGAGGGCCGTTAAGCGGACATCGGGAGATAGGTCTTAGTTGAGGTTGTAAAGTATATTCGAGGATGATGACGATAGTTAAGGTCACCCCTATTATGGCACGAGAATATAGGACTTTAAAGACGGCTAGGGCGCAACCAATGATTTCCATGTGCTGCTATAGTCGAAAGAGGTGCAAGAGTAAACTTACCAAATGTGGTATAACTGGGAAGAAGTCAGACGAAACATTAAAGGGAGATGTCAGTGGGAATTTTGGGAATTTTAAAAATGCAAAAAACGCGTGTATTAGCCAAATTAGGTAAAGTATCCGAAGGTTTGGACATAGGATGGAGTGTGGCTAACTGAAAGTGGAAATTTGGAGAAAAATTTTCTTGACTTGTAAGAACAAAGTTATCATGGTGGGAGTCAGTCACTACTTTTAGAGGTGGAATGCTATGCCTATAGGAGAATCTTAGGTACGGTCTGACTGCATGTTCCTTTATCAGATGCTCATATAAGATGTGAACGTTGTCCTGAACTCATCACGGGAGAACCTGACACAGGTTCATTTGTGAATATGAATCAGGAATCATTAGCGAATCTTGTATCGGAGGATGTAGATACAAATGGAGGAGATAACTCCATGTGGGAGATCGACTCGTAACAATAATTAATAACACTTTAAAAAGGGAATTCTGTTGGATGGTCGATTAAGAGGTTGATAATGTCGTACTTTGTCAATGGAGATGATAATGCTTCTTTGTGTGGGAAGTTAAGAGAATCGAAGAATTTAGTCAAGAATAAGAATGGATACAACGCTCGTAGTGTAGCACCACAAGGGGGTGTGGATACACATCAGGGGACCCATTTGAATGATTCGAACAACGGAATTCTTACCAAGCGAGGGTAGATTCAGTAAGGACTATTGTAGTCAATAACATGTTCTTTAGGTCCAACAAGGCTAAGGGAACGAAGGGGGTAGCCATAAGAAATCGAGGCTACCAAAGTCTGAGAGAAGGAAAATCCTAATATGGTTAGTATGACAGGTGATAAGTGGATTAAGTATCGAGGTATTTTGTGGAGAGTGAAATCACAAGTGCTAAAATATTTTTCCCGAAGCGAGTATAGGGGGCAAGAGTACGGTGTCTAGTAAGGGACAACGATTAAAGTACTTTCGTTTTGGTTTAGACAGGTGTGTCACGTCCGAAAACCATTTGGGTAGTCAACATGATTGGCGAGGTAGAAGTATGAGTTTTATCCTCGACGGATGAGGCGTGTTTTATGTGATCCGAGCAAGTCACTACTTCTTTGTTCATTGCTAGATTAGCATGTGAGATGAGTTTAATGTGTATAACTATAAACATTATTATTATGTGAATATTTGTCCTAGTGTAGTAGGATTATCCATAATGCTATCCACGGAGGATGAATGGGTATATTAATAGTGTTATATACTTTATTGAGATTACTCGTTTTAGTGAGGTGATATACAAGTATGATATTATCTTAGTTACAACTTTATAGTAATGGTTAGTACGATAGTAGGCAATTATTGCAAGTCTATCAAAATGGTTGCATTAGTGCAGTATGTTTTATTCTGGAGAGGCCTCACCTGCGAGAGGGTCGGACTCGCACTTATATTATCTATTTTAGAGACTTCAGAGGGAATAGTGAGCTCGAGATATTCGATCCCGATGCATGTAAGGACTTTGTTGTTATGATTCAGTATGTATTAGGTTTACTATTGAGGGAAAAGATTTAACTCATTATGATGTTTAGTGCTCAAGACTTGGTGATAGTAAGAGCGCATTGATATATCTATCCTTTAGAGATGTGAGAGTTAAGAGTTGGACCCATATGTTTGGGGACAGGATTTCGAGATCCCCGAGCATATGTATTCTAGGTTTATGGAGTGAGATTACCACTAATTTCTGAATGATTTTACAATTGGCAAAATGTTTGTTGCTAAGTATAATTACGGGAAGAGATGTCACTTTTCTATTAAGAGACGGAATTAAGGGGTACATGCTATGGATGGAGGGCCTAACGGATTTCGATAACCGAAAATGCTAAGTAGTAGTGTATCGGGAGATTCCTTGTTTGGATTTCGCTTTGCGAGACATCCCACGCATGAAATTTAGCGTAAGGTTGGAAATAGGGAGATGTTCGGCCATTAGTCCATGAGTTTGGTACCTCGTTCGTAATAGGAGCATGTAATTATATCTGTAAGGTGGAAGTTGAGTTATGATTTAAGGCCACTGGAGTAGGTTGTGTGGTAAGAAAGCATTAAAAAAATTTATCACCACGAGTTGAGGAGTGGAACGATTATAAGGAGAATTTAAAATTTTGAATTCTAAGGTGATTGAGAGTACCCAAGTGTTATAACCGCATTCGGAACATAAGGGAAGTAAAGAGTTGGGATGATTTTTAGTGTGGACTATCTAGAGAAAGTTTTTAATACAAGAAAGAAGACTTGTATTTATTTTGATGTATAGAGCATTAGTGATTTATTTTAGTTATTGTAGTTATTCGAGAGAATTGTTGTACTTATTTGAAGAGATTTGAGATTAGTGGTTTCTCTTTTTGTTTTGGGAATTAGATTCCCTATACTTTGTAATTTGTGGAATTGATTTAGTTTATCGATAGTAGCGCTCCATTCGCTCTCCCCAAGTGGGCGGGGTGTTACAGAATGGTATCAGAGCTTAGGTATATGACCACCCTCGGGTCTTGGGTTTTGGGTCTGTTGCGTTTTTGTGGCATGTATTTTTGGAGATAGAAATTTTTAGAGAACTGTTTCGCGTTAGGCATTTAGATTAGATGTGAGGAAATTATTTTTTGGTGACGAGATTATTTTTGGAGATTGTTGGCCTGATTTTTGAGAGTTCAGTATTCGGCGAATTTCGAGGGCGAAATTCCATTGTTAGTGGCGAAGTGTAACAACCCGCGTAATTTTGGGGTATTTTCAAAATATAGAGGAAAATATAGTTTTTGGTAAAATTATTTTTATTGCTCAAATATGTTGGATTTTATTTTTAAAGATGAGTATTTCAAACGGTTTCGGAATTGGAATTAAAATGGAGTTTTAATTGAATTTTTATTATATAGAAGAGTCCTCAAAACATAAAACTCTCTAACAGTTCTCAAAACATAAAACTCTCTAGCAATTTTTTTTTTTAAAAATATCGAACGGTCGGATCTAGCTGACTTTTTTTTTGTAGCTTCCTTTCATCTTCAGCTAATTCTCTGTGAAATTTCATCCAATTCCAACGGTCCGATCGTCTGAAATAATTTTTTTAGTGTTTGTATCTGATTAGAACTCTTTTCTTAATCAAACTCTTAATCCTATATATATCAACAAATTCGTGGCTTGGCTTTTCAAATCACTTTTTCTCAAACTTTTCAACCAGAAGACCTCTCCAAAATTACTGCCTTTCATATACAAACCATAGCCCCAAACTTATTTAAGATTTCAACCTTAGATTATAAGGCTTATTTGGTGTTTTCTCGAGTTTGGGCTGGAACGAAATTTGATTATTTTCGCGAGAGGAACGTGATGGTGTGATTAGATTTTGAGGCTGAAATTATGTGATGATTCATGTCATAATTTTGAGGTATGGGGTTTTACACAATATGCTCCTTAATCTCGCAAGTATTATTCTCATTGTTTTCTTGTGATTATTGACTCATATTTGAATTGATAAAGTCATTTGGAAATCTGGAAATATTTGTTGGAATCTAATTTCGATTAATGTGATATTATATTTGGTGTTGAGCATGTTGTCATGAGATTTTAATATGGCATTGAAGTTAGGCACCCGCCAATATTCCTTTTTTCCGGATATGCAAGAAAAATGCATAGGCGCGGTACGGTGGTGAGGCCTGGTGACCTGATTAATGTGTTGCTGAGAAATTATATTGATATAATTGCTTTTGAGATTCACATTTGATTTGAATATTCATATTCGTATTCATATTGTTACGTATTATTCATCGCTAACATATTTCTTGAGAATCTTTCCTGTTGTATTGTGTACTTCCCCATATTTTCTTTTAGTGGCAGGTTAGCGCGGATTTTGGGGGGCTTTAGATTTGATTGGGATGATTTATAGCGAGGATTATTTTGGGAAGATTTTAATACAAGAGAGAACATATTTTAATTAGTTTTATAGAGGAGTAGCGCTCCGTTCGCTCTTCCTGGGCGGGCGGGGTGTTACAGAATGGTATCAGAGCATCAGGTTCTAGTGTCCTTTAGGATCTGTGCGGCTTATTATTCTTCTAGCGTTGCTTTGTTTGATATAGATCCCTATGTTTAGGATTGTTGATTTCTACGGTGAGATTATGTTCTCCTGCTATAATGTATGTATATTAGTAAATTCTAATTGTGTTCGGATGTGTGCGTGTGCCGAGCAATGAAGGATGTCTGTCGAGGGCCGTTAAGCAGACATCAGGAGACAGGTCTTAGTTGAGGTTGTAAAGTATATTCGAGGATGATGACCATAGTTAAGGTCACCCCTATTATGGCAGAGAAGCTAGGACTTTAAAGACGGCTAGGGCGCAGCCTATGATTTCCATGTACTGGTATAGTCGAAAGAGGTGCAAGAGTAAACTTACCAAATGTGGTATAACTGGGAAAAAGTCAGAAGAAACATTAAAGGGAGATGCCAGTGGGAATTTTGGGAATTTTAAAAATGCAAAAAACGCGTGTATTAGCCAGAGGAGGTAAAGTATCCGAAGGTTTGGACATAGGACGGAGTGTGCCTAACAGAAAGTGGAAACTTGGAGAAAATTTTTCTTGACTTGTAAGAACAAAGTTATCATGGTGGGAGTCAGCCACTACTTTTAGTGGTGGAATGCTATGCCTATAAGAGAATCTTAGGTACGGTCTGACTGCATGTTCTTTTATCAGATGCTCAGATAAGATGTGAACGTTGTCCTGAACTCATCACAGGAGAACCTGATACAGGTCCATTTGTGAATATGAATCAGGAACCATTAGCAAATCTTGTATCGGAGGATGTAGATACAAATGGAGGAGTGAACTCCATGTGGGAGATCGACTCGTAATAATATTTAATAAAACTTTAAAAGTGGAATTCTGCTGGATGGCCGATTAAGAGGTTGATAATGTCGTACTTTGTCAATGGAGATGATAATGCTTCTTTGTGTGGGAAGTTAAAAGAATCAAAGAATTTAGTCAATAATAAGAACGGATACAACGGTGGTAGTGTAGCACCACAAGGGGGTGTGGATACACATCAAGGGACCCATTTGAATGATTCAGATAGCGAAATTCTTACCAAGCCAGGGTAGATTCAGTAAGGACTATTGTAGTCAATAACATGTTCTTTAGGGCCAACAAGGCTAAGGGAACGAAGGGGGTAGCCATAAGAAATCGAGGCTACCAAAGTCTGAGAGAAGCAAAACCCTAATATGGTTAGTATGACAGGTGATAAGTGGATTATGTATCGAGCTATTTTGTGGAGAGTGAAATCACAAGTGCTAAAATATTTTTCCCGAAGCGAGTATAGGGGACAAGAGTATGGTGTCTAGTAAGGGACAACGATTAAAGTAGTTTTTTTTTGTTTATACAGGTGTGTCACGTCCGAAAACCATCTGTGTAGTCAACATGATTGGCGAGGTAGAAGTATGAGTTTTATCCTCGACGAATGAGGCATGTTTTATGTGACCCGATGTGACACCCCACCTAATTAAACATCGGGTGATCAGGACTTTATTAAATAAAACCGGTTTCTCAATGGTTCATTCTTAGCATCACTGTTGAAAACGTTTTAATTACTAATCACCTAAGTGAAAATTAGACCGGTGCCAAAATTTTATCTTTCTTAAGCAGATAGATCAACCATACGGAAAAATAGTAAAACAAATACCATGCTAAAACTCAAACCAACAAAGTATAAGTACAACAGCACAAGAGTATTACCGAATAAACCATCGGCTAAAAATACCAAACAACAATAGAACAACTACTAATCCGCAACTAACATCTGAGACTGATACCGGACTAAAAGTCCATACATAGAATAGGGTGAGATCATGTACTAGATCTGAATGGGAGATAACGTCTAGTCAAAATCCTGTAAGCATCCACTGTGCTACGGCTTCGAGTCCTTGGAATGAAATCATCATACATGGCGTCCATGTGGATGGACACCTAAAAGGTTTTGAAAATATTTTATAGCAAGAGTTAGTACTCAAAACAGTTTGAAAACATTTAGCAAGCATTTATCACAATATAAAATGTTGTTATTGATTACACATGTTAGGTTCTCGTACACTCTCTTGAGTTTACTCACCCCTCATCCTTTGTGCACCTAACGTTCTACACTTAGCCTACCTAGCCATATCTTTCAAGCTATCTAGGACTACGTAATCATCTGCACTTATCCATACTTAAGTTCTCGTATCGCCCACACAGTACATCCATTTCATTAACATCTCGCGAAGGTTAATTAATACTCAAGTAACATTTCACCTATGTTATGTTTCAAAACTTCTCATTTAGTTTCACTACTAAATTGCTACAATTATCACAATTTCTATATTCCCACTTTTGTAATTAAGTTGCACTACTCAATTTACTAAATAGATATTCTCTATTTATTGTTACGTTCGTAATTTAAGTTTCACTACTTAATTTCGGTATGTATTCTTTAAATACATAATATATGTCAATCTATTAATACACAGAAGTAGAATATAATCAAGTATATATTTCACACACACTATATGCTAAATATTAGTAATTACCATTTTGTCCTTTTTACACACGTAAGGACTCTTGGTTCGGAATGATTCATCGACCCCTAAGTAAGAATTGGTTCGGAATGATACATCGACCCCAATTATTTACATACACAAATTAAGAATTGGTTTGGAATGATACATCGACCCCAATTATTTATATACACAAATTAAGAAATGGTTCGGAATAATACATCGACCCCAATTATTTATATACACCAATTATTTATATAATTTCAGTAGTTATTAATTACCCTACTGGTCTATTACTTAAATTGACTTTACCTCGCCTCGTAACTCAATTCCAAATTTCCCGATGCTCTACCAAATCAGATTATTCTCGTCGGTCCATAGCCCAAGCCCTACACCCATTGGCCTTATCGGACCTCAACAATGTACCTACTGGTCTTATTCTCACTCTCATATAAGTATAATATAAATCCTAGGATACCCATTCACTCCAGGAAATCAAAGAAACCTCAAACACGAAAAATTTGGGGGGAAATAGATTACGTCGATCGATAGACTATCAGGTTCGATCGATCGACCTAGTCGATCGATCGAAAATTCGAGATCGATCGAAAATTCGAGATCGATCGATCGATCGAACAGGACAGCCGCAGTTCATCTTCTTCGTTAACCTCTTTCTCCATTAACAAGTCTCCAAACTACATTATAGTCCACCAAACTTCGACCCAATGATCCTAACATATTTCCACATATACTAGGACAATTTCTAACATTTCAAATACATCAAAACCTCAATATATTTAAAGGAATTGTGGATTAAACCTACGATTTCTTGAAAACCCTAACTATGGTGTTCTTCCCATAATTTCATTCAAAACCCAGATTTTATTCTGAAATACTCATCAAGTCAAATCTGAATATTATTCCTCCACATATGTTACATCATTCTACATGTAATTCCTATCCCAACATGTATATATATAATTATTTTCTTTCCAAAATATGAGTGTTGATACCAAATTTAATCTGCTGACTTGGACCAATCATATGAAGACACGTGGCTTTCTACATGGCAACAACAAGCACTTCCGATATGATCACACGCTTCGAGGAACCATGTTACTCCGAGGAACTCATACGCTCCGAGGAACAGACCTCTCCGAGGAACTCTTTAGCACCGAGAAGCTCAGGCGGTCCGAGCTGCACCTCGATGCAGGATACCAACAGTTTAACTGCTCATTAAATGCTTATCATTCAGACGCACACGCAAAAAGGGCATTAAATGTATTACCCTTTCATATGTATATCATTTAATGTATTACCCATTCATATTACAACCTCAGGGCTATAAATACATTGTACAATCCTCATTGTAGGGGACCCTAATGAAAACCCTGGAATCGAGAGAGGAATTTATTGAGAGAATATGTAATCGAGAATTCCTAAACACTCAGCAATAACACAACAGTGGACGTAGGCCATTCTTATAAGGCTGAACCACTTTAAAATCTTTTGTCTCATTTATTTATCTGTGATTGAATTATTAGAGTGATCTAATTTTTTACATCCACAGATTGGCACCGTCTGTGGGAAACGACTGATAATATCGTTTTTCATCAAAAATAATATATTTCTGAATCCAGCAATCGAAATGCTGGAACCCCTCCAAATCCATCTGCTCCACCAATTGTTCCAGATCTGACTGGAATAATGGAAAATCTGGCTCAGGGCCAGACCGTCATGCAAGAAACAATGCAACAACTCATCCAAACCCTCCATGGCAGTGCATCAGCCCATTCCGGACCACGAAGCATTCAAAGAAATACCTGTGCGCCTTCTTCGCGTACTAGGCGTACTAATTCATATCAGAATGAGGAATCTGAAGATTTTTCTTTTCAACCTGGACGAACTTCGTCAGTGCGAGCCACAGATACTGAACAACGTGTCACCCTCTCCCCAGAAAGGACCAGCGCATTGGAAAGATTAAGTAGGGCTTCTCCTTTCGACCGATTAGCCACTAGGAGGAACAAAAGTCCTCTTAATGTAGCGTCGAGGTGCTTTCGATGACCATCAGATTTAAGGGAAGGATCTGCCCAGTCGAGACCAGCTGCTCGTCGAGATTGATCCTATGACCGACCAGCTGCTCGTCAAGATAAATCCCAGGAAGCCACTTCAATGCGATTAGTTGTTCGAACCAATAGGCCCGAGGAAGGAAATGATGCATGGAAAGGATCTATTCAGAGGCTGGAGGATAGATTAGGGGAAATGGCTAAGGCCAAGAACCCTCTACAACGAACCTTTATTTGAGGAACACCTTTTGTCCAGGACATTGTGGATTTTCCAACACCATCGAAGTTCAAAGCACCTATTGTGACCCCCAAATATGATGGAAAGACTGACCATGTCCTTCATATAGAACAATACCTAGCTGCAGCCGACATATATGTTGTCCTAGATGAGATGAGATGCAGAGCATTCTCAGGAACACTTACTGGATTTGCTCAAATATGGTATAATAATCTTCCTCGGGGTAAGATTTCAACTTTTCTTCAACTGAACGAGTTATTCATTTGGAATTTCTGCTTTGGAGCAAAGCCAATTAAACGAGTAGCACATTTGTTAAGTGTTAGACAAAAAGCTGGTGAGAGTACCAGAGATTATATAACTCGTTTTAATAACGAGAAACTCGAAGTAATTGATTATGAGGAGAAGACAACGATTACTTCTTTGATGAGTGGACTACTGCCAAACAAGTTGTACTACACTTTGGCCAAAGATCCACCTCGAACCATGTCGGACCTGATGGAAAAAACGTCCAAAATTATGAATGCCGAGGAGGTTATGTCTACGAAGAAGAATATGGACGCCAAAGAAACTAAGGTGGAAGGCGATAAAGCTAAGAAGAAAGAACATAAGAACAATGGTGGTGACAAACAATCCAAAAATAGGTCGTCATGGGAGGTCTTGAGGAAATTTGATAATTACACACCTTTGAAGGAAAATATCAACCACGTCCTGGAAGAAATTAAGAACAGCGAGGAGTTAAACTGGCCAAAGAAAATGAAGGCAGACCCTGACACGAGGAATAGGGAAAAATATTGCGAGTTCCCCAAGGATCATGGCCATATGACCAAAAATTGCATAGCGCTTCAGAATGAGATTGAAACACTCATTCGACGAGGAAAGCTAGCAAAGTATGTTGATGGGGGAGGCGAAAGAAGAAACAACGACCGAACTAGAGAGAGGTCTAGATCTCCTCGTCGAGCATAGGAGAACAAGAAGAGAAACCATGAAGTTGATCCAGAGGATGAACCCGATCTTCCCAAGAAACCAAGGCAGCCAGAACGAGAGGTATTTTCAATATGGTTTGGGTCATTTGATTGTAATGTTATTACAGGAGGAGATGCAGGAGGAGGAGACCTTACTGCAGAAAGAAAAGCTTACCTCGGTGAGGCTCAAGGTTGCTCGTACATTCAGCGAATAAATCTAGCTGAGGAAGATCCCCCGAGAAAGGTGAACAAGGAGAAATTGGTCATCGGTTTTTCGAAAAATGACCTTGCAGGTGTTTTATATCCTCACGATGATCCACTGGTGATCAAGATGATAATGAAGGAGGTAATGATATCAAGAGTGCTGGTCGACAATGGTAGCTCGGCAGACATCATGTTCTACTCGTGATTTGATAGTTTAAATCTAAAGCTATCTCAACTGGAGCCTTACCATAGACCCCTCATCGGTTTTGCTGGCGAGAAAGTATTTCCACTTGGGACGATCAAGTTGGATATATTCATTGGTACATGGCCTACTTGTCGGACAGAAAGAATACGTTTCTTCGTGATGGATAAGAATGTCCAATCATCGTACAATATTATCATGGGAAGAGTAGGATTGAAGAAGTTCGAGGTTGTACCATCTACAGTGCATCAGTGCCTAAAATTTCCAACAAACTTTGGAGTCGGAGTTGTGAAAGGTGATCAGAAAGTAGCTCGGGAATGCTATTATTCATCCGCCGAGCAAGAAGAACTGGAAGAATCAAAGAAAAATACTACTACCTATCAAGTGGATGAAGGTGCAGAAATTGAAACATTGGATCCTTGAGATGAGTCGCAACTCGTGAAGGGTCAAGTGGTGGAAGCTACTGAAAATATCATTCTGGTCGACGAGCACCCTGAGCGAACTACTCAAATAGGTTCATCATTGGAAGCCTCATTAAAAAAGGAATTGATAACTTTCCTTAGAAGTAAAAGACAAACTTTTTCGTGGAGTCATGAAGATATGCCTGGGATAGAACCAAACTTCTTATGTCACGAGCTCAATGTGAATAAGGAGATCAAGCCTGTGAAGCAGAGAAGAAGAGTATTCAGTCCCGAGAAGAATCAAGCTATACAGGAGGAAGTCGAGAAGCTCCAGAAAGCTTGTTTCATTGAAGATGTTAAATATCCAGATTGGTTAGCTAATGTGGTGATGCTAAAGAAGAAGAAGAACAACAAGTGGAGGATGTGTGTAGACTCCACCGACCTCAACAAAGCATGCCCAAAGGATCACTTTCCATTGCCCCGAATTGATCAACTGGTGGATGCTACCTCGGGCCACGAGTTGCTGAGCTTCATGGATGCTTATTCTGGTTATAATCAGATCAAAATGAAACCTGAAGATAGGGAGAGTACTTATTTCATTACCCCTAGGGGAACTTATTGTTATAATGTTATGCCTTTTGGTTTGAAAAATGCAGGTGCGACATATCAGAGGCTGATGAACAAGATCTTTGCTGAACAAATCAGTGACAATATGGAAGTCTATGTTGACGATATGCTGACAAAAAGCAAGAAAGCTGTCGATCATCTAGTTGATTTAAATCAGACTTTTGATCAACTAGATAAATATCAAATGAAGTTGAATCCGATGAAGTGCATATTTGGAGTACGAGAAGGTATGTTTCTCGGGCACATTGTCAATCAACGAGGCATTGAAGCAAATCCTGAAAAGATCAAAGCTCTATCAAGGCTGCGATCTCCAACAACGAAGAAGGAAGTATAAAGTCTTACAGGACGAGTACCAACACTCAACAGATTTGTGTCACGAGAAACTGATAGATGTCTTCCATTCTTCAAGACACTCAGAAAGACTTTTGAGTGGAATGATGAATGTGAGAAGGCTTTTCAAGACTTTAAGAAATACTTGGGAGCACATCCACTGTTGTCCAGGCCGGTGATGGGAGAAAAATTGTATTTGTACCTTGTAGTGTATGAGAATGCAGTTAGCTCGTCGTTGATCAGAGTGGAGAATGGAGTACAAAAGCCAATTTACTACACAAGTAAGGCCTTCCGAGGAGCAGAGATCAGATATCCAAGGCTAGAGAAATTGGCACTGGCGCTGATTGAGGCGAGTAGGCGAATGAGGCCATACTTCCAGGCTTATACTATAGTAGTATATATCGATGTGCCATTGGGACAAGCCCTTCATAAGACAGAAAAATCAGGGAGATTGATGTACTGGGCAATAGAGCTCGGTGAATATGATATAATTTATGAACCCAGATCATCATTAAAAGGGCAGGCTGTAGTAGATTTTATAGCAGAGTTCACCTATCCTGATACTGCCGAGGAGAAAAAGTTGCTCGCTGATCAACCTGTGGATGTTACAGGATCAACAAACATAAGCTCAGACCAACTCCGGTTGGTAAAAGGGCAAGTGAATGTTACAGGATCATTGAATTCGAGCTCAGACCAACTCTAGTTGGTAAAAGGGAAAGAAGAAATGATCGACGAAGAGCAAGAAAAATCCGAGGAGGAAAAGAAGCAACAAATATTTCACCGAGGAACTCTGACTGATCAGAAATTTGAAGACGAGTTACCTATATGGAGGCTATATGTAGATGGCTCATCTTGCACTGCAGGATGTGGCGCGGGGATAGTTTTGAGCACTCCGGATGAGGTCGACATGGAATACGCCTTACATTTCCAATTCAAAGCTTCCAATAATGAGGCTGAATATGAGGCCATGATTGCAGGGCTTAATTTGGCAAAAATTATGGAGGCGCAGCAGGTTGTGATCTTCAGTGACTCTCAATTAATTGTAAACCAAATGATGGGAGTATATGCAGTGAGAGGAGAATTAATGATCAGATATCATGCAAAGACAAAGGAGCTGGTGTTAGAATTTGTCGCTATTCAGTTGGTCAAAATACCAAGAATGGAGAATGCGAGAGCAGACGCCCTAGCTCGACTAGCATTAGCTACTCGTACCGAGCTACGACGAACAATCCCAATTGAAGTGTTAGCTGGTCGGAGCATAGATGAAGATCTGACGATGAAATTTATTACCCTTGATTCAGGGCCATCTTGGATGGATCCCATCAGGGCATATATCGAGGACGGAGAACTGCCAATTGACAAACTCGCAGCCAAGAAATTGAAGTTTAAAGCTGCTCGGTACGTATTAACTAATGGTATTTTGTATAGGCGAGGAATTATGGCAGGTTTGCAGAGGTGTGTACATCCCTCCAAGGTTAAAGAATTGATTGAATAGATCCATGAAGGGTCTTGTGGAGCACATGTAGCAGGTCGGACGCTTTTACAAAGGGTGATAACGTAAGGATACTACTGGCCGACGATGAGGGATGATTGTATAGCCTACGCCAAGAAGTGTGACAAGTGCCAGCGTTTTTCCTCCATCTGAAGAACTCCACAAGCATTGTTGACATCCATAACTTCACCTTGGCCATTTTCCATGTGGTAAATTGATTTGGTTGGGCCACTGCCAACGACCCGAGGAAGGTTCAAGTATCTTGTCGTCACAGTGGATTATTTTACTAAGTGGGTAGAAGCTGTGCCACTCATTGACATGACGTACGAGAAGGTGTACCAATTTGTTTGGAAGAATATCATTTGTCGATATGGTCTTCCTCATGCTTTCATCACAGACCATGGAACACAATTTGGTAATGAGGATTTCGCTGCCTATTATCATCAATTAAACATTCTGAAGGTCCACTCAGCACCAGGCCATCCTCAAAGCAATGGACAAACTGAAGTGACAAACAGAACGCTGCTGAATGGTTTGAAGAAAAGATTCGATGATGCAAAAGCAAACTAGATCAACGAGCTACAATCAGTACTTTGGGCTTACCGAACTACTCCCTGAGTAGCAACTAGAGAATCACCATATATGCTGGCGTTTGGAAGTGAAGCTGTTATACCTGCCGAATTGGGCCTCCCAACACACAGGGTACTAAATTTCAATTCCCCTGTCAGCGAATTAATGAGAAGGCTGGATTTAAACATGCTCGAGGAAGTTAGAGAAGAAGCAGCCATTAGAAATGCTGCTTACCAGCAGCGAACAACTTTGTTTTACAACAAGAGGATGAAGAAGTGCGACCTGAAAAAAGGAGACTATGTGCTGAAGAAAGTAATCCAAAAGCACAATAAACTGGAGGCAAACTGGCATGGACCATACCGAGTTACAGAAGTTGTTCGACCAGGAACTTATCGAATAGCAACTCTAGAGGGGGAGGAGTTTAAGAATGCATGGAACGCAGAGCACCTGCGTAAGTATTATCATTAATGTATATTCCCATGTAACGCAGTTCCATCGGTATGAATAAAATGAAGATATTCTGCAAGTCTCTCCTTTTATTGAAAATTTTTCGGGGAATACTAGTGTTACGCACTACTCGGCAAAGCTCAGACTGCTCAGCAAAATATTCCTAAAAATGTCAACTTCGGTTGGTTAGGAAACAAAATATTCCTAAAAATGCCAACTTCGGTTGGTTAGGAAACAAAATATTCCTAAAAATGCCAACCTGTTTGGCTAGGAAACAAAATATTCCTAAAAATGCCAACCTGTTTGGCTAGGAAACAAAATATTCCTAAAAATTCCAACCTGTTTGGCTAGGAAACAAAATATTCCTAAAAATGCCAACCTGTTTGGCTAGGAAACAAAATATTCCTAAAAATGCAAACCTGTTTGTCTAGGAAACAAAATATTCCTAAAAATGCCAACTTATGTTGGTTAGGAAATACATATATTCTCGAAAATGCCAACTTATGTTGGTCGGGAGGTACATATATTCTTGAAAATGCCAACTTATGTTGGTCGAGAGGTAAGATTATTCCAGAAAGTGCAAAAGTTTCTAACTATGGCTGGTCGGGGATAAAAACCCACCAACTGTAGTTGGTCGACAAGGAAAATTTACCGACCTTGGTTGGTCGGAAACATTTTATGGGTCAAATCATTTCAAAAAGACTAACTATGGCAGGTCGGGGATAAAAACACACCAACTGTAGTTGGTCGACAAAGAAAATTTATCGACCTTGGTTGGTCGGAAACATTTAAGAGAAAAATTTACTAACTATGGCGGGTCGAGGATAAAAACCCACTAACTGTAGTTGGTCGACATGGAGAATCTAACAACCTTTGTTGGTTGGAAACATTTTAAACAACATTTTGATACTCATTACTTTATTATTAAGTGATCGAGCAACAGTATTCATACTTGTAACTCTTTAATTATTACTGAGTTGGTCGACAAACAGCACAAATGTAAAGTGTTTGATATTTACAAGACAATAGCAATTAAGATTGCAAACATAAATGAAAGTTTTTCATTGAATTCAAAATAAATTACATTGATAATCAAATGAAAAGTACATTGATATTGAAATGTATACTAACTATTACATAAAAAATTCCTATTCTACTGGTCTTTTCCCCTCTGCTTTTGACACAGGTTCCTCACCAGTAGGCGGATCATTTAAAGACTGAGGAGAATTGATGAAGTTAAGATCCTTCAACATCCTGACATTCATCAAGGATGGTCGATCTAAGAGATGCTCAGGACGAGATATCTCGGCATGGGAGTGGAGATTATAGTCACCGAGATACTTGGAAATCAGGCTCCGAGGAATGACCCTAGCAGGGATCCAACCCATGTCCAAATTGTATAGAGGCACAGGTAGGTCGAGTAGCCCGGGATCATAATAGTCCCACAGATAATGAACTTGTTCGAGCTTCAACACACCTAAGGCATTCAGCTAGCCTTGCTTATAGCCCTCATTGTTGGCATTCTGGATACGATCGTCCAAGTGGTATAGTGCTTCATTGTATCCAACCATCCAGAACTCCCTGGGCTGTTTGTGGAATTGATATGTTAGCCTTTCTAGCTGCTCATGGAGATTCTTGATGAAAAGCTCCTTATTCTCCAAGACTGACTTCTGCTCAGAGAGCTATTTTTCCAGGTCCCTAATCTTCTTTGACATATCAGACAACGCCTGGTTCTTCGCCATTAATTAGAAAGCCTGGTTCTCTAAGGCAGACTGAGTCCTCTGTTCCTCGACGAGAACCCGAGATGCTCTCGCTCGTCCCCGAGGATCTCTTCCTCGACCACGAGAAGATATAGAGGGGCCAGAGCTCTTCAAGACTTCCAATTCATCCCTCAACTTGGCGTTCTCAACCTCTAAGAACGAAAATCTCTCGTCGGTCACTGGGATCAAGGCACCAGAAGTGGAAGCTGCAGACTTCAATTGTGACAGCTCCTTTTGCAGGTTGATGTTTTCTTGTTCCAGCAACACATCAATATGTCTGCATTCCTCAACCTCACCTCTCAGGGTTCTCTCCCTTACATCATATCCAGCAAAAAGCTTCTCGTAGCCCTTGTCGGCAATGATCTGCTGGTACTTCTTCTCGTACCCCTCATGCAACAAGACATTGGATTCTTTGTATTGAACCTGAAGGTCTTCGAGGGTGCTTTGAAGATCCTTGATCATTTCATAATAGGCAACGTTATTGGCTACAGACCGATCAAGCAGACACTTCAAATATTGATATGCTTCCACTGCATGTTCTGAAGCTTCCTAGCCGAGGATGTCGATAACTTGTGCTGCACTCAAGTCTGTGTGACCAGCCTTGAAGTATTCATTACATTATCGCAGTAACTTTGTATCATGGGCAGATAGCAGTTCCATCCTGGCCAGAAACTAGCAGAGAAAGAAGAGCAATCATCAATAAGAAGAATAAGCAGAGTATGAATTGAAGATAGACAACAGTATGCAAAAAAGTTCAAGTTTTATTAGATCATAGTTCAGAGTTACATATTCTGGGTTACATTTGATAAAGAGAAACGAAATAAAGAGAAACCCGAACAACACTACACCTTTTCCTTATCTCCCAAAACCTTCTCGGTAGGCTGGGATGAAGAGGTAGGTTGCTCGGAGGGAAGGGATAGTTGCTCGGGGAGAGTAGGTAGTTGCTCGGAGGAAGAAATGATTTGTTGATTTTCCTCGACAGCATGCTGGATGGCTAGGGGATGATCTCCCATCACCATCAAAGACTCTTCGGAGGTGGCTTCGTCCTCTTCTAAGTCTTCTGGAGTTGGAGGAGGACTAGGGATATGTCTCTGGAAGAGCTCGAAAGACTCGTCGACCTTCATCTCCTGAAGGGCAGCAACCCATCCATCCCTAAAGTATTTGAGACTACCATAGTCCACTTGTGACACCATGGCAGCCAACCCCTTGTTCCACCCCTTGTCCCAGCCAGAGCTGAAGGACTTCTTCACATCCATCTTCCTTTTCAATTTCTCCGAGGAGAGCTTCTCGGAGAGCAGGTTCTAAGCAGCCTTCAATTTATTTTCTGCTTCCTCCTTCTGCCGACCTACTTCCTGAAGTTGAGCCAACTCCTCCTCGGCAGCCTTGAGTTTATCTTCAAACTCTCCTGCAGTTTTGAGCTTCTCTTCAAGCTCCTTATTTGCCTTCTCCAAGGAATTTATTCTCTTATCCGACTCCTTGGAGGCATCAACAACTCGAGCTTTCTCCTGCTCTTTGGAGGCAAGCTTCTTCTCCCAAATAACCTTATCAGTGGCATACTTCTAGCGAGAGTCTTCTAAAGAATTAATAGCCTCTTCCATAGCTCCCTCCACACTGGAAGAGGAGAATGAAGCTTTAATTGCTTCATCCTTTTTCAGGATTATGTTGAAGCAACTCGTCAACTGTGAACAGAAAAAGAAAGCAAGTTAGAAACAGAAGTGACAAAGGAAATATGAAAAATTCAAAGTAAAGAGACTTACAGAAGTAAGGTGACGAGCAGCTAGCAAGGTGACCATATCCCGAGTAAGGCTTTCTTTAGTACCTTGGACCTCGGGAATGATCCAGGTTTATACCGAGCTCATGGCAGAGCTCGGGGGAACAAAAGTTGGAATCCCAGTTCCAGCAACTGGGGGCTGAGTGATGGTATCAGCCAAATTAACCGAGGAGCTCTTCTTCAGCCTCCTCGGGGGAACAGGTACAGATTCAACCAAGGAAGAACCCTTGGTCGGTGATATTACAATCACCTCTCCAAGAGCAGCAGACCTGCTCGGAGCCACTGCGGGCTTCTCAACAACTTTAGCAGGAGCAGCTGGAGGAGCTGCATCAGCCTTCTTTGTCCCCTCCCTTGGGACGTCGATCTTACTCCTTTTTGCCTCTACAGAACCAGAGGCAGTTTTCTCAAACAGGGTAGGAGGTATTCTCTTCTTCATCCTTTCACTTAAAGGAATATGGGATTCAGGCGATGAGCTGGTGGAAGCTGGTACTGGCTTTAATTCACTTATCATTGGACGAGCAGTGAAAGAAGTGGTGTAGCTCTTGTACTGCAGCAGATACGAAGATGATCTAATGTGCTCATCGGCAACACTTTGATGCAGACTCCAGATAAGTTTCAAATGCCTTATATTGACATCTGATTCTTTTGGCCACTTTCTCTTGCTATCAACTGCAAATAAATAAACATTGTTATCAGTGGCACATTTTATCAAACAAAAAAGAAATATGATTTCAAAATAAATAAAATGAAATAAAAATAACCTATCCCATTGCCATAAGGAGGGCATCTAGGACCCTGGTAAACCTCATCTCCAGTTAATGGAGGGTGTTGCCAATTTTTTATGACAACCCCGTGTTCAAAATAATCCCTATTGGCATCAGGGAGATTGACTACTAAGGCTCTATTTAAAAATCTAGTTTTTAAATAAGAAATATTATCATTAACTGCCCATCTATAGCAGTACATGATTTCTGGAATTCCTATACGAGTTCCATGCACTTGATTTAATCTATGAACCCCATTAACTATTCTCCATATGTTGGGGGCTATTCGTGCAGGAACAACGTCAAAGTACTGACAGAATTCCAGACACAAGGGATTTGGTGGAAAAGAAAATCCACACTCAGCAAAAAAGAGACTGGGGAACCAATGTCCCTCACCCAAATGGAAGTATTTAGAAGGCTCATAAAGCTCTTCCAAAACAACCCATGAGGGAATGGATAAATCAGAACGAAACTTCTCAAGAGACTCAACAGGGTAAACCATGGTGAATAAAGAAATGAAGAAGAAGGAAGAAGATCTTACATGAAAAGAATGGATCTGCTGACAACGAACGACGGAAAAGATGAACGCACAAGAGAGTAGGAAGAGACGACGTAAAACTCAAAGATAAAAATTTGAAAAGGTAGAAGACGATGGGAGTGTCTGTGAAGTTTAAATACCTTGCCTTGGGAAATGGTGAAGTAATGATTACAAAAAAGGATGATTACGTTACCGGCGGCTAAAAAGATGAAAAGTGGCGCGGGAATCAAAGTGGACAACAGCGGCTAAAAAGACGAAAAGTGATGCGGGAATCAAAGCGGGCAACAACGGCTAAAAAGATGAAAAGTGGCGCGAGAATCGAAGCAAACAGAAAAGTTCCAAAAAGCATGATTTTGGAAGGAGAAATAAATACGAAAGAAACACTCCTAAAAATCAGGAAGACTATTTAAAGCTACCATATTCCGAGAAAGAATGTTCCATACTCCTCAAATTTTGAACTATGAAACATTGGGGGCTTCTGTTGATACCAAATTTAATCTGCTGACTTGGACCAATCATATGAAGAAACGTGGCTATCTACATGGCAACAACAAGCACTTCCGAGATAATCACATGCTCCGAGAAACCATGTTACTCCGAGGAACTCATACGCTCCGGGGAACAGACCTCTCCGAGGAACTCTTTAGCACCGAGAAGCTCAGGCGGTCCGAGCAACTCAGGCGGTCCGAGCTGCACCTCGATGCAGGATACCAACAGTTTAACTGCTCATTAAATGCTTATCATTCAGACGCACACACAAAAAGGGCATTAAATGTATTACCCTTTCATATGTATATCATTTAATGTATTACCCTTTCATATTACAACCTCAGGGCTATAAATACATTGTATAATCCTCATTGTAGGGGACCCGAATGAAAACCCTGGAATCGAGAGAGGAATTTATTGAGATAATTTGTAATCGAGAATTCCTAAACACTCAGCAATAACACAACAGTGGACGTAGGCCATTCTTATAAGGCTGAACCACTTTAAAATCTTTTGTCTCATTTATTTATCTGTGATTGAATTATTAGAGTGATCTAATTTTTTACATCAACAATGAGTTTAACAAAATAATTCAAAAGACCATACACATGGGTATTATAACTTTATAATATTTTTAATAAACAACTTGCCTTGATATAGGGTTACTGATTTCGTGATTGTTGATGATGTTTGATTGTTTTTCTCCTTCAATCCTCCTTCCTAACAAGTTTGTGGTGACAATCTCCTTTGAATCCTTCCCAATTCTTTCTTTTGCCTTGAGAAGTGTTTCTCTCTTATCTCTAATGGATATGGTGTATTTTCATGGGTTTTTGACCAAGCATAAATTCTTCAGAATTTAGCTCCTTAATTTAGTGATTTTAATATCTCGAACAATGTAATTGAACCATTTTTATGCCATATCACTCCATTGTCTATTCCTAACAACTTTCCCTAGTTTTTGTATAAGTTGGATGAAGTTTTCAGGAATGGAATGCAAGAAAGAATCCAAAAGAAAAGAAAAGATGCAAGCAAGAAATGTCTAAGGGCAAAAGTGTAATTCCATTCAGAATTCGAAAGTTACACCAAAAGGGAAGTTTAAGAGAATGAGTTCACAAGAGCATAGGAAGAAACGGCATCCAAATCGGAGTTCTAGATAAGAAGATGTGGCCAGTCAAAGCTGCAAGAAAAAGTCAAAGAAGAAGAAATTCGGACCGATCCGGGTTGGAGTCGGACCGATCCGATCTGCCCAAGTCCAGTGAACCCCGGATGGATGGCAAACCGATGGAAGCAATAATCGAACCGATCCGAACACTATCGGACCGATCCGGAAGAAAATAAAAGAACCGATCCGATGGATATCGGACCGATCCGATTAAGACCCGGACCGATCCGGGTATGCGAAAGTCTGGCATTAATTTGCCATTTATTGTGCAGATTTGATGAGTGAGTAGCTGTGAATCTTGTTCCACAAGCACAATTGGAGACCAACCTTGGATGATTTGTGCTATAAAAAGCCAAACTTTACATCATTTGAGCAGCTAGGGTTAGGAATTTTAGAGAGAGTTTTCAGATCAGATTTTTAGGTCAAATTTCCATTTCCTTCAAGATTTTCATGAACCCTAGTTTGTATTCTGAATCTCAATTCCGTTTTTGTGCTGAATTCAAGTAATATCATTCTATTCTCTTTGTTTAATTTTTGCAAATTTCTTACAATGTTCTGCAGTTTCATAATTTCACATGTGAATTTGTTTTTCAACCAAATCATGAGTAGCTAATTTCTCAAGGGTTGGGGTACATGAACTCAATCCTAATACAAATTATTCGTATGGAAAATTAGAAAATAAATGAAAATGTTGGTTGAATCGTGAATGAAAATCATATATGCATTGTCATATCTTTTAATCTCTCTTGCCCTAGGTACTTGGGATGTTTAAGAATGCTTTATATGTATAATTTGTCGTTCACCGCCTTATATTGATCTTTGATTTCATATGATGCGGTCTTGAACCTCATATATGTAATGCTTAGTGATGATAAGGACTGGATTTAATCAAGAATTTTGATTTATAATTTTAGTATTCTAAAGGATAATTTGTTAAGGTTTGAGGGATTGCACCCTACCCTAATTTTCTCTAAATTGTTAAATCCAAATTTTGCTGTTATTTTCCATTTGTTTTTCATAAGTAAAGTTTTAGAAATTTTCTCAAAAATCAATCGTCTTTTTATTTCTTTCAAGAAATCATTTCACGGTTTGGTAATTTTCCTTGTTATTGTTTGGCAATTTTGATCCCTGTGGAGACGATCCCGACTTACCGGGTTATTACTTAAGCGACAAGGCTTGCACTTGAGCCTAGATAAATACGCACTTTTGAGACAAATATTAAGTCACGTCAAGTTTTTGGCGCCGTTGCCGGGGATCTAAAATTGTTAAATTTTCAAGAAAGTTATTGTTATCTACAAGTGATTTCATTAAAAAAATAAATAATAATTTCATCCTTTCTCTTTTGTGTTTATATGCAGAATTCATCTCCCACCCAAATTCACGAAATTCCTATTGCCGGATCTGAAAATTTTGAGTCTTTGCCGTTTTGGGTTCCACCTCCTTCGCCTAATAATTCCATCACAAGTCGTTCGTTGAGTCAAACCTTGAGTGAGAATTCGGAACCTTTCGGTAGCGATATGTCGGATCATGGTAGTGTCGGTGTTGGTGCTGGAGAGGATGATGTACCATATCAACCCATGAAAGATCTTTTATTTCCGGAGAGAACTGCTACCCCTGGTTGCATTTTATTCCCGTATAATGTCGGTCAGTTCCACTTTAGGAATGGAATGATCCAAATTCTTCCTACATTTCATGGGATGGATTCGGAAAAACCATATCTCCATATTCGAGAATTCGAAGATACGTGTGAGACATTTGGAGACCAAACTTGTCCACAAGAAGTAATCCGGTTAAAGCTCTTTCCTTTTTCCTTAAAGGATAAAGCGAAAACTTGGTTATGGACCCTGCCCCCAAATTCTGTTTTATCATGGAGAGATATGCAAAACAAGTTTATCTCTAAATTTTTTCCACAACAAAAAACCAATTCTGTTAAAGCCCAAATTCAAGGTTTTCGTCAAAATGAGAATGAGGCTTTTGATAAGTGTTGGGAAAGATATCAGGAGTTAGTTAATGCGTGCCCCCATTATGGTTTTGAACCTCATCATCTGATTTCATTTTTCCATCAAGGCCTTACTGTAGCGTCTAAACAACTTGTTCAAACCATGTGTGAGAGACCTTTTTGGGAGTTAAGTACGAGCGATGCTGAGGCTCATTTGAAATATGTGGCGGAAACTACCCAAGCATGGGATACTTCTGATCCAAATAGTCAAAATAGAAATCAACAAGTGTCCAACTTGCCTGCTGCGTCCGGTATTTATCACTTGGACAAGGACACTTTGTTGGATCGAAAACTTGACCAAATGGAGAAGAATTTCAGAGATATGCTAGATATGCGATTGAGAGATATGTCTGGACCCGTACAAACCGGGATGGAGAAGGTATGTGCCATTTGTAATGCAGGCCATTCTACCGAAGGATGTCCTACTATTCCTGCATACAAGGCCATGTACACTGAACAGGTTGATGCAATAGGAGGTTATCGAGGTAATTATAATGCTCAGCAAGGGAATGCATATAATCAATCGTGGAGGAATCTCGGGTTCAATTATGGACAACCCCAAGGTGGGATGGTTCCTAACCCACAGATGACTCTACAACAACCCCCTCAATTTTAGCAAGTGGCAAATCCTATGCAAGTACCACCTCCCGGGCCTTATGTACCTCCACCTAGGAGATCTCTTGAGGATAATTTCAATCAATTCATTCAATCCCAAAAAGACAGAGATTCCAAATTTGAGCGAATGTTCGCTGAAATGCATACGAACATCTCTAGGTTGCAGTCTGCGGTGAATACTCAAGAGAAGGGTAAACTTCCAGCCCAAGGCCAAAGACCACCTATTCAAGGTCAAACCACGGTTTGCTCCACCTCATCAGATTTGTAGGAACAATGTCAAGCTGTTACTACTCTTCGTAGTGGCCGCGTAATTGATCTAGCACCTAAATTGCCAAAGGTGAATGATGATGGAGTGGAACCCGAGATTGTGAAGAAATCTGAAATTTCCGAGTCTGAAGAACCTTCCTTAGAAAAGGAATTGAAAGATGCGGAAGTTGAGCCTGATATTGAAGTCAAGTCGCCTACTGCTGCTCCATTTCCTCAACGCTTAGAGTCACCCCAGAAAGGTGCTTCGCGTATCGAGGTGATGGATGTGTTGAAGCAAGTAAAATTGAATTTGCCGTTCCTTGATGCTATTCAACAAATTCCAGCATATGCGAAGGTTATTAAAGATCTTTTGACTATCAAGAGACGTCTTAAGGTGAAGCAATGTTTTCTTGGCACAAAATGTGAGCTCAGTTCTTCTCAATGATCTTCCACCAAAATTCAAAGATCTAGGTTCACCTACCATTTCGTGTATCATTGGAGAAATGAGAGTGGAAAGAGCATTGCTTGATTTAGGTGCGAGTGTAAACATCCTCCCATACTCCATCTATAAGAAGCTTGATTTAGGTGATTTAAAACCTACCCGAATCACCCTACAGTTAGCGGATAGAACAGTCAAAGTGCCTCGCGAGATTGTAGAAGACGTAATTGTTCAAGTGGATACGTTCTACTTCCCCGTTGATTTTGTTATTTGGGACACCGAGCCTGTTCCCCATACGAGAAATCATGTTCCAATTATATTGGGCCGACCGTTCTTAGCTACCGCTAATGCTTTGATCAATACACGGAATGGCCAAATGCAACTCACTTTTGGAAACATGACTCTCGAGAAAAATATTTTCAATGTCGCTAACCAAATGGGTGATGAGGATGAGATTCTTGAAGTGGATATTATTGAAGAAGTGGTGGATGAAAATATTGAAAAAATCATAAGAGGAGATGCTCTGAAAGTGTGCTTAGGGAAAAGTGGTGCTCAAATGAGTGATTATACTGAGTTTGAGAGAGAGGTGGAAGAATTACAAATGTGGTTACAAGAGGAAGAGAGTTTTGAGAGTTTGAGAGCGGTTGACTGGATTTCTAGGTATGAAGAATTGCCTCCGAGGGAGACACCCATGGTCCCCTCTGAACATAGATTTCCTAGTCTTGAGTTGAAGAAACTACCTTCCCATGTCAAATATGCCTTTTTAGGTGAGAATGATACATTTCATGTTATTGTGTCTTCCCATCTAGAAAAAGGGCAAGAAGGTATGTTGTTAGATGTGTTGAGAAAGCATAGAAGTGCTTTTGGATGGACCATAGCAGATTTGAAGGGTATAAGTCCTTTGATTTGTACCCATAAAATCCATCTCGAGGAAGAAGTGAAGCCATCTCGTGAGATGCAAAGGCGGTTAAATCCAACCATGAAAGATGTTGTAAGAGCGGAAATAATCAAATTGCTAGATGCTGGAATTATATATCCCATTTCGGATAGTAAATGGGTGAGCCCAATTCAGGTCGTTCCAAAGAAATCAGGGATGACTGTGGTTGAAAATGCTAAGGGATAATTAATACCTCAACGCACCACCACCGGGTGGCGTGTTTGCATTGACTACCGAAAGCTCAATGCCGGAACTCGAAAGGATCATTTTCCCTTACCATTTATCGATCAAGTTATTGAACGAGTAGCGGGCCATCCTTATTATTATTTTCTAGATGGGTATTCCGGTTATAATCAGATTGAAGTGGATGTTCTTGATCAAGAGAAGACGACTTTTACATGTCCTTTTGGTACGTTTGCCTATAAACGTATGCCATTTGGGTTATGTAATGCGCCAACTACTTTTCAGAGGTGCATGTTAAGTCTCTTTAGCGACATGATTGAAAAAGGTCTTGAGGTGTTCATGGACGATTTCAGCGTTTTCGGTTCATCTTTTGACCATTGTTTAGCTAATCTTGAGAGAGTTCTATTCCGATGTGTGGAAAAAGACTTAGTCCTCAATTGGGAAAAATGCCATTTCATGGTTATCGAGGGTGTAGTCTTGGGCCACATAGTCTCATCTAGGGGAATTGAAGTTGATCGAGAAAAAATTGAAGTAATATCTGAGTTACCCCCGCCAAAATCACTTAAAGATGTGAGGTCCTTTCTAGGCCATGCTGGATTTTATAGGAGGTTTATCAAAGACTTTAGCGCCATCGCTAGACCTTTGAGTAATCTTCTCATGAAGGACACTCCATTTGAGTGGAGTAAAGCATGTCAAGAAGCATTTGATAAACTCAAAAGCATGCTTATTTTTGCACCTATCATGCAAGCTCCGGATTGGTCGCTTCCCTTTGAGCTTATGTGTGATGCAAGTGATTACGCGATTGGGGCTGTTCTTGGATAGAGAAGAGACAAGAAACCTCATGTTATTTACTATGCTAGCCGTACATTATCTGGCCCTCAGTTGAATTACTCTACTACAGAGAAAGAGTTGCTAGCTGTCGTTTTTGCTCTCGACAAATTTCGCTCTTACGTTGTTGGGTCGCCTATCCTTTGTTTCACTGATCATTCGGCATTGAAGTATCTCTTGAGCAAGAAAGATGCCAAACCTCGTTTAATCAGGTGGATCCTACTCCTACAAGAGTTTAATCTCTCGATTCAAGATAAGAAAGGAGTAGAAAACGTCGTTGCTGACCATTTGTCACGACTATCGTCCGACGTACCTATTGATCCCATTCCCATAGAGGAGTATTTTCTGGATGAGAATCTATTTGCTACCTCTTCTCTCCCTTGGTTTGCGAATATTGTCAATTACCTTGTCACCGGAGTTGTTCCCTCTAGTTGGAATCCGCAAGAGAGAAGGAGGTTCATTACTTGGTCACGCATGTTCTTTTATGATGATCCATACTTGTTTAAGTATTGTGCTGACCAAATTATCCGGAGATGTGTACCCGATGAGAAAATCCAAGGGGTGATGCGATTCTGTCATTCGGAAGCATGTGGCGGTCATTTTTCTAAAAATAAAACTGCTGCGAAAATCCTTCAAAGTGGTCTTTATTGGCCCACAATCTTCCGGGATGTGAATGCTTTTTGTAAGACTTGCGATAGATTCCAAAGAATGGGAGCTATTACTCGCCGTGATATGATGCCATTATCCCCTATTTTAGTCTTGGAGTTGTTTGATTGTTAGGGAATTGACTTCATGGGGCCCTTTCCCCCTTCTTTTGGTTTTTTATACATTCTCGTCGCTGTAGATTATGTCTCAAAATGGGTAGAGGCTATAGCTACACGGACGAATGACAGCAAGGTGGTGATCAAATTTATTCAAGAAAATATACTTTCTCGCTTTGGAATGCCTAAGGCTATAATTAGTGATAATATAACTCATTTTTGCAATAGGCCGATGGATAAACTAATGCGGAAGTATGGAATTGTCCACAAGGTTAGCACCCCCTATCACCCCCAATCGAATGGCCAAGCCGAGCTTGCTAATAGGGAGATCAAGAATATCTTGGAGATGACAGTTGATCCTAATAGGAAAGACTGGTCTCTTAGGTTGACCGATGCTCTTTGGGCTTATAGAACCGCATACAAGAATCCCCTTAGGATGTCCCCATTTCGTTTTGTGTATGGCAAACCTTGTCATCTTCCGGTTGAAATCGAACACAAAGTGTATTGGGCTATCAAAAGGGTGAACTTCAAAATGGATCAAGCCGGTGAAACACGTAAACTTCAGTTGAATGAGTTGGAAGAAATGCGCAATGATGCGTATGAAAGTGCCAAAATTTCCAAGGACCGAATGAAACGAGCTCATGACGGAATCATTCGTAAGAAAGAGTTTCATTTGGGACAGAAATTACTTCTCTACAACTCAAGGTTGCACTTGTTTCCCGGTAAATTGCGGTCCCGATGGTCTGGTCCTTACATTGTGAAAGAGGTATTTCCCCATGGAGCCGTTGAGCTAATGGATGAGAAAGGGGGAACCACTTTTAAAGTCAATGGGCATCGTCTCAAGCCTTATTTGGAAGCCATGGTTAAAGAAGCCGACACAATCTGGCTGTCGGACCCCATTTATGGGGATTGATTGAAAGAAGAGAGTGAGGTCATCGCACCCCCGACATGTATGGGGTGATTGTTGTACATTTGAGTCGTAGGATGTAGAAGTTATAGGTTAGAGTCCGTTCTGAGGGTTGAGAATCCGAAGGGTGCGGGTGGTTCGTTATCAATGAGTTGTGAGGTTAGTTGGAAGTTTGCGAGGATGAAAAATCATCATTGGAGTGGAGTATGAGCATTTTTAGGAAGAGAGAAGAAGAATTCTGGAATCCTGAAACCGGATCGGTCCGGTGGAAAAAAAGAACCGCTCCGGTCATCCGGATCGATCCGGGGTAAAAAAAGAACCGATCCGGTGAGGCGGATCGGTCCGGCCCAAAACTGGATCGGTCCGATTTTCTGCAGGTTTATATTCCCAAGAGACACACCTCTTCATTTCCACCTCCTCAATCACCACCCATTCACTTCACCCAATCCAACCCTTCCTTCAAAATTTCGTCCCCCCATTTCCCACCCATTCATTCCCTCCATTTCACCCATTCATTCCTATAAATACATACCTCCACTACCCATTTTCTTCACACCTCCACCTATCTTCTCTCTTATATCTCCATAGCTATCTCCTTCCTCCATACCTCATGGCTGCTCCCCAGAAGTACACTTCCATTGACGTTCTCCCCAACGGCAATGGGGAGTATCGTTCCCGCCAAGAAGCAAATTGGTGCCGAAAGTTTTTCAGCCCTACCCGCAAAATCCATATCGAGCGCCAAGTGTTATGGGATCAAATGCCCAATTCGGTCACCACCCTTTTTCAGTCACGGGGCTGGTGCCGTTTCTTTCATGAACCATATGAGGTTGTGTGGGAAAATGAAGTTCGTCAGTTTTACGGATCTCTCGTCCGTACGGCTGAATTTGAATCCCAAGCCTTTGTGGATTCCGTACCTATCCCGTTCTCACTTGACCTCGTGGTGCACAAACTCGAATCATATGGTGTGCTCACTCCCGATCAGTTTGACTATCCGAGTCCCGATCCCGTCCTCACAAAAGAAGTTTGTATCTCGCGAATCCAACCGGGTGCGGTTTGGAACACCGAGACATTTCCAGTCGTCCGCTTGTCCGACAAGGCACGATTCACTTTCCATATCGTTTGTGCCAAAATTTTGCAAACTTCTAATGATTCGGCGATGAGGCCTCGCCAAGCAACCATGGTCTATCATCTATTCGACCCGGCAACCGTGATCAATTTGGCCCGAACATTTTACACCGATATCCTTTTTGTGGCCTATGATAAAAAGGGCCGCACTCCTCTTCCGTATGGTCGACTCATCACCTCAATGCTTCGAGATGCCGGTATCGCACCACCTCAGGATCTTGTCAAACTTCCTAAACCTTTGGGACAGGAGTCCCGCACTCGAAGTGAGCGGAAAATTCAGCTCGTGCGTGCTCGGCACTGCGATGATTCTAGTGAGGAAGACGACGATGAAGAGGAGAACATCGCCGAGGAGGACGTGGAAATGGCGGAGGGTGAAGAGGCAGAATATGATGAGACGGCGGATCCGGATTACATTCCGGAGGATCCGGTCTTGCATGAGCGTGTTCTCTCTCTTGAGACGCGATTTGACGCACATGTGTCCTCCTACGAGAGGGGTATGAGTTTGGTCCTGCGTATGCAGTCCGACTTGTACCGTCTCCAAGCGGGACCCGAGGCCCCTCTTCCTCCCTACTATTATAATCCATATGATCCGTCTGCTCTGAGTACTTCCCATCCCCCACCCGCCCCTTAGGATACCTTTCCCTTATTAGGATTTTTATCCCTATGTTGTAGTTTTGCTTATACAGTTATTTCCACAGTTTGTTTGTAATCTACAGTTTTAATATGATATTGGCATGTTTTATTTATCGCACTCGTTATGTTGTCTTATTTTTATCTCTTATCTATTTGATTGAGGACAATGCAAATCATTGAGTTAGGGGGGATGACAGGTGTGTATTCATAAAACTTCGCTTATATTCATATATATGTATTCATAAAAAAAAAAAAAAAAAAATTGAAAAATGTTGAAAAAAATCCAAAAATATTTTTCTTCAAAATAAATAAAAATTGGAATTTAAATTTTTCAAAAATGTCACCTTTATTCTATTTATAGTCTCAAATTGTAAAATTCATAATGCACTAAGCCAAAATTGACCGAAGATGGAAATTGAAAGAAAATTGACGACTTAACGAATAAGTGTGGAGATTAGTCCAACCCGGTGAGATTTCGAGCCTTTCAATTTTTTATGAGTTTTTAAATCAATCCGAGTTTATGATTAACTCAAAGTTCTTTTCAGTGTTTTAAATAAGTCGTTGATGATCTCAATCCTTTGTTTTGATCGGTTATGGGAAATGTGTGAAATGTTGTCTCGAAATTTGTGCTAATATATCTCTAAACTTAATTAATCTCGAGATACATATGGTAATGTGATTAGCAATTCGGACAATGAAGTAGGCCCTCGTTTGTTACCCAAAAATATTAGCCAGAAAAAGTTGTGAAAAATAAAATTATCCCTTTGCAACCAATTTTGAGCCAAATAAAATTTATCCTTTCGTTTGATAACCCGGAAAAACCAAATAGCCCGGAATTGTGAAATTGAGAAAATTCAGCAAATAAAGTCCAAAGTGTGCAACAAAAAGGGGCAAGAAAAAAAATAGATATACTCAACAAAAAGAAAAAAAAAAAAGAAAGAGAAAAATGAGTAAATGCCCGAAAAAAGCACAAATGGACGTCATAAAGATATTTTCCAATTCCAACATTCCCGTCCATTCCCAATTATACCATTTACACCTTTTAACCCAAAAAGTCCTAACTGAGTCCGAATTGCGAAATTAATTACTGCGTGGAGAGCTAAGACATGAAAAGATAAAATAAGAGATTAAAATGGTGTGAATTAGAGGTGATGTTCCCATTTCCTAATAACCGTACTCTGATGATGAGATCTTTTCACCATATATTTCCTTCTTTTCAATTTTGTATGCATGAATTTGTGTCCATTATATTTATTCTTTATATCATGCATACGGAGAGAAAATAGCCACATTCCGAGTGATTCGTTTGTGAGTGCATCCGTAAGATTTTGAATCAAAACGAATTTTCGAAAAGTAACGTAATGCTCAATCGGTGGAAATTTGAGGTTAAATTTTTGGCTTTGCACACATACACTATGGTTTGAGACAATTGAATATGAATTTATGGTGATTATTTTTAGAAAAGTTTAAATTGTACAATTTTTAAGTATTTTGATATTTATTTGAGACAATAAAGAATTTTGTGGGTGTATTCACTGCAAACCCTCACGAGACAAAACTCGTCCTACTAGGGTAACCTAGAGGTTTAAAGGCTTGTTGCATACGCTAAATGCAATCGCGTGCCTGCGAAAGTGGAATACTATTTCAATAAAGAAGTTTTCAAGAAATGAATGATGGTTAGATTCAAATACATTGATGTTCCACAATCTTGTGCTTGTGCAACAAGATTCACAGCTACGCACTCATCAAATCTGCACAATAAATGGCAAATTAATGCCAGACTTTCGCATACCCGGATCGGTCCGGGTCTTAATCGGATCGGTCCGATATCCATCGCATTGGTTCTTTTATTTTCTTCCGGATCGGTCCGATAGTGTCCGGATCGGTTCGATTATTGCTTCCATTGGTTTGCCATCCATCCGGGGTTCACTAGACTTGGGCAGATCGGATCGGTCCGACTCCAACCCGGATCGGTCCGAATTTCTTCTTCTTTGACTTTTTCTTGCAGCTTTGACTGGCCACATCTTCTTATCTAGACCTCCGATTTGGATGTCGTTTCTTCCTATGCTCTTGTGAACTCATTCTCTTCAACTTCCCTTTTGGTGTCACTTTCGAATTCTGAATGGAATTACACTTTTGCCCTTAGACATTTCTTGCTTGCATCTTTTCTTTTCTTTTGGATTCTTTCTTGCATTCCATTCCTGAAAACTTCATCCAACTTATACAAAAACTAGGGAAAGTTGTTAGGAATAGACAATGGAGTGATATGGCATAAAAATGGTTCAATTACATTGTTCGAGATATTAAAATCACTAAATTAAGGAGCTAAATTCTGAAGAATTTATGCTTGGTCAGTTTTCTAACCCTAACCCTCTTTCATACGGATGATAAAAGGCTCTCAAATTCGTAGGTATCCTTACTATCTCAAGTTAAAAGACCAAAACGCCCCCGAACGGTCTCGATTTAGTCTAAAATTACACCGAGACTCAACTAGTACCCCCGGGTATACTATTTTGACTAATTTGACGCTTCCGGACTCATCTGTGACCTCTAAATTATCATTTGAGTCACTTAAAAAATATTACTCATTCTCACCCCAACACGGTCTACACGCATTAAGTAACTATTTACCATTCGCACTAAGTAAATATAATGAGGCAATATAAATCGGTAACTATCTCTCGATTAATATTCCAAAATTATAATTTTTAATAAATCTCATTAAATTACTCCTCTTATGTAATTTAAATTAAGCCGTATTTTTGTATTTAATTCTCCAATTTAATTAAATAGAATATTCAGTAGAATATTCAGAAATACGGGGTATTACATACTTCCCCCTTGCTAAGGAATTTTGTCCTCGAAATTAGGATAAGGCTGGTATTAAGGCTAAGGACCTTAAATATCATTGTATCCTCTAATACCCAAAACCAAATCATAACATCCTAACGGTACCTATAAATTCTTATCGCATGTTACCCATGCCGCATATATCATAATGAAGTCTCGCTACTTAATTTATCCATAGATTTTTCCCAATCTAACCTTAACTCTTGAAATTAAGTTCATCCCTACTTAATTTACTCTTTTGATGTATATCTCTATATATAACATCTATGTGTCTACTATCACTGATAAGTAGAATATTATAAGGTATATATTTCACACATAATATATATTATAAGGGAAATTGGTCCGGCAAGATCATTGGCCCCAATCATCCTATCATTTACATTGGTCCGGAAATCCCTCGACCCCAAGGTAAATGTAATGCCTATGTTGGTTCAGACCTTCCGTCGATACCAAATTAATCATCGATTTGGTTCGGAAAATCATCGACCCCAAATCGATCCTTCATGTATTGGTCTGAAACATCATCGACCCCTATAGAGAATTTAAGCATACTTATTATTGCACATAAGTAGGAAAATCATAAGTTATATATATCTTACACATAACATATACTATCAACACTTATTTTTATCATCACCCCCTTTTTATAACACTTTTGGGGTTATTGGCTCGGAATCCCACCTCAATCACCAATAGTGATTGGTTATATTGTCTCGGAATCACACTTCGAGCACCATATAAATATATATATATATATCTCATCGCACATGAGTAGACAATTTGTGAGCAATATCTTCACACTTCATATATTCTAAAATGTCATACCCTAATAGAATATCCTCATATCACGCGTTAACGACTAAGAGTTTGTTATTTCTCCTCGAGTCACACCTCAAAGTACATGTATTGTTCGTAATAGGTACCCACGAACATAATCCTTATGTACAGTCCATATAGGCACTCACACTACCTATAAATATGCTCATATAGGTATGCATTCAACCTATGAATTGATCAGTGGGCTTCTCCAAAATTTCACTATCGGCATATTATCATCTTTTCTTCACTAACATTGAGTCGTAGGAGACACAACATACTCAAAATAAAACTTTACCTCTATTCCTCCCTGACCATCTCTCACAGGGTGGGATTTTAGGATTTCATCCTGATTCACAACTACCAAATTTCTGGTTGCTCATTTCGTGCCCATCTTTCTCTATCAACTAGTGGTGCGTCTGGAGACAATCTCACTATGTCTCTTCCTCAACACCGCTTCCCACTTACAACATCTTTCTTCAAGTGGTACTCTATTCCCTTTTCTCTCTGGGTATATTATACTTTACAATCCGTGCACTCTTCGTAATTGGCGCACCTTTAGGGTTGATTACCTTATAAGAATAAACATTTTAGTAACGCGTAAGTCACTATCAACACTCAGTTAAGTAGAACCTTGCGTCACTTCTTCACAACAGTTAGGCCTCCCATATCAGGAGATAACTTTTGAATGGCTTCCCACCGTCTTTTATCCCATAGGGTGTGCTGGCTCTCTCAGCACATAAAATCTTGGATTACCGTCTATCTCCCATGACGTTCAATCCATTTCATCAACACGACTAGCCACAACTTCCCCCATCGGCATACTTAATAAATAATTAACCGCATCCCTCTTTCTCAAGTGATTAAGAAAGCCAATTAACTAGGGAGCCCGTACACCCTTTTCTCCGTGCACATTTTCAAAACATTGCAACTGTCTCACTCATGACATGCTTTTCCTCACTCTCGCCTTGTCTTCACGACATGACTACAATTTTGCGGGTATTCTCAATCCCCTATAGACCAAAAATCAAATTCTTGTCCACAAAGTCCCACTTATCCCTTTCGTGGTGAGATGAGCTTTTTAGTGTTTCCCCACAACACTACCGGATCCAATGATGCCGTAGCATCTAACGTCTCTTCTCCTGACGTGCATAAAAATTTAGTTGTATCCCCTTTCGCAACCGAACTTAAACAAGGGACTTCTCCCGATGCATTTTTACGGAGCATTGACGGAACAACACATAGTCGAGATACTCAAATTCCATCCCCCAATAATAGGTACAACCATACTCCATCAGCTCTACAGGAGTCAAGTGGCACTGCACTTATACTATCACTAAGTCCTTAGCACTAAACATAACAAGGAGCTCGATCTCTCCGCTCAGCTGTCATACGATATACCTTGAATCACATCATCAAGGTTCTTACACACCGGAATCAATCACTATAAGAAATTCATAATCTCTGGAGTCTCCAATATATTAATGAAAAATGACATCTCGACCCTCTTTCAGGTGAGGCATCGTCATATACCCCATTCACTCGAGGCTAAAACTCATATACCATTTGCCCATCGCTCTGGTGGTTCAACTGGTTCCCGGACATAACACGCTTGTCCTTTTCGGAATGCAAAACTTATCGGAGTTATTATTTCCTTAAATAACTTCGGACAAGATCAACACGCGTGGTCTTACGTCCCACATAAGGCATCTTTTCATAAATCCCCTTATTTGAGGCCACACTGACTGGTTTAGGGTATTCCTCCTCTCAGACTTGCCAACCTTAATTTTTTTATACTATCATCAGGATTATCTTAGTTTCGCTGACCAAGGAACGCACTATTAGAATTAACAGTCCCGACTTATGATCAAATCATTGAATCCCTTAGTGGGTTCCCACTTATGGGTTGCACTAGTCCCATTACATTCAGTCTTAATCTATGACTAAATCCTTAAACTCTTTTAGCTCCGCCCACCTAGGAGCATTTACCTCAACCTTGTAAGAAGCACCATACTATCTTCGTACATATAGGTCATCCAAGCAGATTTTTACCAAAATTGTGAATGACAACTCGAGAGTCCATTCTCTCAAGGGCTCTTAACTATCTCATCGGGTACAAGTTCACTTCAATAGATAAATTTCTTCCTCAGAATTGGCCTCTACCAGGATTTCACGTGATGGGTTCATAAATTTCCATTCACTTCTCCTCTGAACCATCATTGGAGAAATTTGCTATTAACTATACGTAAGGTCCCTCTATTTGTATACTGACTCTCGGTCTGGATGTGGTGGTTGGTATCCCCACCACGCTGCCTCTAAAAATTTACTCAAATTTGCACTTCTGAGTATTTCTACTCTATCCTAAATTCCAAGACCTCTAGGCATTCAACTTCCATGGACCAACATGCATAGTCGTCGTTTTATCACATTTTCACGGTCCGTTCTCATCAAAAATCTCCCAGACCTCCTCCCACTATCACTGCATTGGGCGGGTCTAGACTAGCACCCCCCTTTGCATTCACGACACTTGGAAAATGCCTACTATGCCTTAACATCCCTTACTGCATCTACTTATAATTTCACACTAGGAGTGACCTTGACAATAGTCATGTCTCCTATGATTACCATCCTCGAACTCTCCCTGCTTCATGCCGAGCTCCTCCCTCCTGCAGTCCTTCCAACGCCAATGCTAGTCCTACCGCCATGTTCGACGTACCATGCCCAATTGAACTAGTATATATAACACTACATCTACTAAATAGTAGGAGAACGTAAACTATGTACGTAGAGGAGTACAACAATCCTAAGATAGGGCTCTATATCAATCAAACGATACCCTGAAAACGTAGTAAGCCGTACAGATCCTATGGACACTAGAAACTAATGCTCTAATACCAACTGTGACACCCCGCCTATTTAAACATCGGGTGATCAGGCCTTTATTAAATTAAAACAGGTTTCTCAAATGGTTCATTCTTAGCATCACTCTCAAAAACTTTTTAATTACTAATCACCTAAGTGAAAATTAGACCGGTGCCAAAAACTTATCTTTCTTAAGCAGATAGATCAACCATACGGAAAATTAGTAAAACAAATACCATGCTAAAACTCAAACCAACAAAGTATAAGTACAACAACACAAGAGTATTACCGAATAAACAATCGACTAAAAATACCAAACAACAATAGAACAACTACTAATCTGCAACTAACATCTGAGACTAATACCAGACTACAAGTCCATACATAGAATAGGGTGAGATCCTTTACTAGATCTAAATGGGAGATAACGTCTAGTCAAAATTCTGTAAGCATCCACTATGCTACAGCTTCGAGTCCTTGGAATGAAATCATCATACATGGCGTCCCTGTGACTGGACACCTAAAAGGTTTTGAAAATATTTTATAGCAAGAGTTAGTACTCAAAACAGTTTGAAAACATTTAGCAAGCGTTTATCACAATATAAAATGTGGTTATTGATTACACATGTTAGGTTCTCGTACACTCTCTTGAGTTTACTCACCCCTCATCCTTTGTGCACCTAACGTTCTACACTTAGCCTACCAAGCCATATCTTTCAAGCTAACTAGGACTAAGTAATCATGTACACTTATCTATACTTAAGTTCTCGTATTGCCCACACAGTACATCCATTTCATTAACATCTCGCGAAGGTTAATTAATACTCAAGTAACATTTCACCTATGTTATGTTTCAAAACATCTCATTTAGTTTCACTACTAAATTTCTACAATTATCACAATTTATATATTCCCACTTTTGTAATTAAGTTGCACTACTTAATTTACTAAATAGATATTCTCTATCTAATGTTACGTTCGTAATTTAAGTTTCACTACTTAATTTCGGTATGTATTCTTTAAATACATAATATATGTTAATCTATTAATACACAGAAGTAGAATATCATCAAGTATATATTTCACACACAATATATACTAAATATTAGTAATTACTATTTTGTCCTTTTTACACACGTAAGGACTCTTGGTTCGAAATGATTCATCGACCCCTAAGTAAGAATTGGTTCGGAATGATACATCGACCCCAATTATTTACATACACAAATTAAGAATTGGTTCGGAATGATACATCGACCCTAATTATTTATATACACAAATTAAGAATTGGTTCGGAATGATACATCGACCCCAATTATTTATATACACAAACTCTGGCTCGGACTCTTTCATCACGCCACCAGTGCAAAGGTTGGGTTCGGCATTTTACATCGACCCCAAACATATAATAACCCTATGTTAGTTCGGAATATCTCATCGACCCTAACATAGTAATTTAGGTATATTTCTCTTAACCTAAAAGTTCATACAATTCAATAGGTACACGCTCGACCTATCAATCATGTTCGTACGTAATATTTTATTCTCTTATATATGCTGTACAATATACGTTTTACGATTTATCTCATTAATCGCATTTATTGAGTATTCACACAACTCTAAGTGTCCTAGTTACCCCTCAGATATAATTTCAGTAGTTATTACTTACCCTACTGGTCTATTACTTAAATTGACTTTACCTCACCTCGTAACTCAATTCCAAATTTCCCGATGCTCTACCAATCGGATTATTCTCGTCGGTCCATAGCCCAAGCCCTACACCCAATGGCCTTATTGAACCTCAACAATATACCTACTGGTCTTATTCTCACTCTCATATAAGTATAATATAAATCCTAGGATACCCATTCACTCCCAAAAATCAAAGAAACCTTAAACACGGAAAATTCGGGAAAAAACAGCTTACGTCGATCGATCGACTACCGTGTTCGATCGATCGACCTAGTCGATCGATCGACAATTCGAGATCGATCGATCGATCAAACAACGACAGACTCAGTTCGTCTTCTTCGTTAACCTCTTTCTCCATTAACAAGTCTCCAAACTAAACTATAGTCCACCAAACTTCGACCCAATGATCCTAACATATTTCCACATATACTAGGACAATTTCTAACGTTTCAAATACATAAAAATCTCAATATATTTAAAAGAATTGTGGATTAAACCTAAGATTTCTTGAAAACCCTAACTATGGTGTTCTTCCCATAATTTCATTCAAAACCCAGATTTTATTCCGAAATACTCATCAAGTCAAATCTGAATATTATTCCTCTTCATATGTTACATCATTCTACATGCAATTCCTATCCCAACATGTATAAATATCATTATTTTCTTTCCAAAATATGAGTTTAACAAAATCATTCAAAAGACCATACACATGGGTATTATAACTTTATAATATTTTTAATAAACAACTTGCCTTGATATAGGGTTACTGATTTCGTGATTGTTGATGATGTTTGATTGTTTTTCTCCTTCAATCCTCCTTCCCAACAAGTTTGGGGTGACAATCTCCTTTGAATCCTTCCCAATTCTTTCTTTTGCCTTGAGAATTGTTTCTCTCTTATCTCTAATGGCTATGGTGTGTTTTCATGGGTTTTCTAACCCTAACCCCTCTTTCATACGGATGATAAAAGGCTCTCAAATTCGTAGGTCTCCTTACCATCTCAAGTTAAAAGACTAAAACACCCCCGAACGTTCTCCGTTTAGTCCAAAATTACACCGGGACTCAACTAGTACCCCTGGGTATACTATTTTGACTAATTTGACCCTTCCGGACTCATCTGTGACCTCTAAATTATCATTTGAGTCACTTAAAAAATATTACTCGTTCTCACCACAACACGGTCTACCCGCGTTAATTAACTATTTACCACTCGCACTAAGTAAATATAATGAGGCAATATAAATCGGTAACTATCTCTCAATTAATATTCCAAAATTATAATTTTTAATAAATCTCATTAAATTACTCCTCTTACGTAATTTAAATTAAGCCGTATTTTCTCATTTAATTCTCCAATTTAATTAAATAGCATATTCAGTAAAATTTTAAAAAATATGGGGTATTACACCGGAGCGAGTCACTACTTCTTTGTTCATTGCTAGATTAGCATGTGAGATGAGTTTAATCTGTATAACTATAAACATTATTATTATGTGAATATTTGTCCTAGTGTAGCAGGATTATCCTTAATGCTATCCAGGGAGGATGAATGGGTATATTAATAGTGTTATATACTTTATTGAGATTACTCGTTTTAGTGAGGTGATATACAAGTATGATATTATCTTGGTTACAACTTTATAGTAATGGTTAGTACGATAGTAGGCAGTTATTGCAAGGCTATCGAAATGGTTGCATTAGTGCAGTATGTTTTATTCTGGAGAGGCCTCACCTGCGAGAAGGTCAGACTCGCACTTATATTATCTATTTTAGAGACTTCGGAGGGAATAGTGAGCTCGAGATATTCGATCCTGATGCGTGTAAGGACTTTGTTGTTATGATTCAGTATGTATTAGGTTTACTGTTGAGCGAAAAGATTTAACTCATTATGATGTTTAGTGCTCAAGACTTGGTGATAGGAAGAGCGCATTGATATTTATGATGTTTAGTGCTCAAGACTTGGTGATAGGAAGAGCGCATTGATATATCTATCCTTTAGAGATGTGAGAGTTAAGAGTTGGACCCATATGTTTGGGGACAAGATTTCGAGATCCCCGAGCGTATGTATTCGAGGTTTATGGAGTGAGATTACCACTAATTTCTGAATGATTGTACAATTGGAAAAATGTTCGTTGCTAAGTATAATTACGGGAAGAGATGTAACTTTTCTGTCAAGAGACGGAATAAAGGGGTACATGTTATGGATGGAGGGCCTAACGGATTTCGATAATCGACAATGCTAAGTAGAAGTGTATCGGGGGGGTTCCTTGTTTGGATTTCGCTTTGCGAGACATCCCACGCATGAAATTTAGTGTAAGGCTGGAAATAGGGAGATGTTTGGCCATTAGTCCATGAGTTTGGTACCTCGGTCGTAATAGGAGCAGGTAATTATATCTGTAAGTTGGAAGTTGAGTTATGATTTAAGCCCAGTGGAGTCGGTTGTGTGGTAAGAAAGCATTAAAAAAATTTATCACCACGAGTTTAGGAGTGGAATAATTATAAGGAGAATTTAAAATTTCGAATTCTAAGGTAATTGAGAGTACCCAAGTGTTATAACTGCATTCGAAACACAAGGGAAGTAAAGAGTTGGGATGATTTTTAGTGTTGACTATCTAGAGAAAATTTTTAATAAAATAAAGAAAACTTGTATTTATTTTGATGTATAGAGCAATAGTGATTTATTTTTGTTATTGTACTTATTCGAGAGAATTATTGTACATATTTGAAGAGATTTGAGATTAGTGGTTTCTCTTTTTGTTTTGGGAATTAGATGCTCTATACCTTGTGATTTGTGGAATTGATTTAGTTTATCAATAGTAGCGCTCCATTCGCTCTCCCCAGGTGGGCGGGGTGTTACGGAATGGTATCAGAGCTTAGGTATACGACCACCCTCGGGTCTTAGGTTTAGGGTCTGTTGCTTTTTTGTGGCGCGTATTTTTGGAGATAGAAATTTTTAGAGAATTGTTTCGCGTTAGGCATTTAGATTAGACGTGTGAAAATTATTTTTTGATGACGAGATTATTTTTGGAGATTGTTGGCCTAATTTTTTAGAGTTCGGTATTCGGCGAATTTCGAGGGCCAAATTCCATTGTTAGTGGGGAAGAGTAACAACCTGCGTAATTTTGGGGTATTTTCAAAATATAGAGGAAAATAAAGTTTTTGGTAAAATTATTTTTATTCCTCAAATATGTTGGATTTTATTTTTAAAGATGAGAATTTCAAACGGTTTCAGAATTGGAATTAAAATGGAGTTTTAATTGAATTTTTATTATTTAGAAGAGTCCTTAAAACATAAAACTCTCTAAGAGTTCTCAAAACATAAAACTCTCTAGCAAAAAAAATATTTAAAAATATTGAGTTGTTCGATCGAGCTGAATTTTTTTCTGTAGCTTCCTCTCATGTTCAGCTAATTCTCCATGAAATTTCATCTAATTCCAACGGTCCGATCGCCCGAAATCAATTTTTTAGTGTTTGTATCTGATTAGAACTCTTTTCTTAATCAAACTCTTAATCCTATATATATCAACAAATTCGTGGCTTGGCTTTTCAAATCACTTTTTTTCAAACTTTTCAACCAGAAGACCTCTCCAAAATTACTCCCTTTCATGTACAAACCATAGCCCCAAACTTATTCAAGATTTCAACCTTAGATTAGAAGGCTTATTCGGTGTTTTCTCGAGTTTGGGCTGGAACAAAATTTGGTTATTTTCGCCTGAGGAACATGATGGTGTGATTAGATTTTGAGGCTGAAATTATGTGATGATTCATGTCATAATTTTGAGGTATGGGGTTTTACACAATATGATCCTTAATCTCACGAGTATTATTCTCGTTGTTTTCTTGTGATTATTGACTCATATTTGAATTGATAAAGTGTGACACCCCGACTAATTAAATACCGAATAGCTACTCCTTTATTCAAATTAATACAAAATGCCAAGTTGGTTCAGTTCATAGCATCACTGTCGAAAACATTTTAATAATTACTAGCCACCTAATATTTAAAAAGTGAGTTGTCGATTTTAATTAAATCCGATTAACATAACATCCGTATAAATTATGGAATACTGATACCACAACCTCATCACAGTTGTAAATAAATAACGATGTAATAAACTAAATCTGGAGGAATACACCTCACAACAATCCAAATACTGAAATGAACAAATACAAGCCTGAATCATTAATTTAATTACAACCCAAAATATAAATAAAGACTGAGCAAATAAGATGTCTCTGAAAGGAAAGGGGTGGCATGCCCTACAGATGAATGAATCTGAAATAGAGTCAAGATATAAAGTGGAGGCATCTACTATTGAGGTCCTGTAACTTTCACAGCAGCTACAACACGTCGTGGGAATAGAACTCCTATGCATGGTGTCCTTGGGGCTGGGCACCTAAAAAGGTTTTTACAAAAATAGATTTGAAAGAAAACGGGTCAGAGACCGATTGTGAAAACAATTTAAAATATATGATGTCCAATTACTCATCATAAATCCGTTTTTAAATCATCATATTTAAGTCTTCGAATACTAAATTCGTCCATAATCATTCTACATGTAAATCCTATCCCAAATTTAGAGTTTCTCCAACAATTTCATTAGTTTTCCTCAAAACTTTCAAGATAAAATAGTTCCTACACTAAACATGGAAGAAATATTCAATGCACTTAAAAATATCAAATCACTTGCCTTAAGTTTGGTCTTCTTCTTCGTTGTTGATGATCAAGGTTGATTCTCTCTTCTTTTCCAGTCATAATTATCTCTCGAAATGGTGGTGGTGGGTGGTTTTTGGTTTGGAACTCTATGGTAACTTCTCTCTAACTCCCGTAGCCCACTCCCTTGATTTTTGGCTGATAATGGCCTTAATGGTCTATCTAATAATATATAATTAAACTCTAAAATTCGTGGGTCTAAACTCCTCAATTTTTAAAATTACCAAAATACCCTTATGGGTTGCCGGTTTGGCCTAAAAATGCCCCGGGACCCAAACTAAAGCCTCGGCTAGTGTTTTCTGACTATCTCGACCCTTCCGGACACATTGGCACACTGAAAATGACCACCTGGTTGATAAAATTATACTTTACTTTATAATCTAATTAAATTCATTCCTGACACGACTGACACGCGCATCCCAACTTAATTACCGAAACTGTCGTATTTTCAACTCACGACAATTTTAATAAAATTGATGATCACATATTACCATAATCACTCATTAATATTCCACAATATAATAGTCCCAAATACTAACTCTCGTCCCGCTGGCATTTTAAATCCGAATTAATATTCCAACTAATTATCCCAAATTAATTTAATAAATCCCACAATTAAAAGTAATTCCATTTAATTAACCTGATAATTAAAAGCCATAAAAATACGGGGTATTACATAAAGTCATTTGGAAATCTGGAAATATTGTTGGAATCTAATTTCGATTCATGTGATATTATATTTGGTTTTGAGCATGTTGTCGTGAGATTTTAATATGGCACTGAAGTTGGGCACCCGCCAATATTCCTTTTTCCGGATATGCTAGAAAAATGCATAGGCGCGGTACGATGGTGAGGCCTGGTGACCTGATTAATATGTTGTTGAGAAATTATATTGATATAATTGTTTTTGAGATTCACATTTGATTTGAATATTCGTATTCGCATTCGTGTTGTTACGTTTTATTCATCGCTAACATATTTCTTGAGCATCTTTCCTGTCGTATTGTGCACTTCCCCATATTTTCTTTTAGTGGCAGGTTAGCGCGGATTTTGGGGCGCTTGGGATTTGATTGGGATGATTTATAGCGAGGATTATTTTGGGAAGATTTTAATACAAGGGAGAAGACTTGTATTTATTTATTTTGATGTATAGAGCATTGGAGATTCATTTTAGTATCGAGACAAATAGTTGTTATAATTCGAGAGACTTGTTGTTTTAATTGAAGAGATTTAAGATTAGTGGTTTCTCTTGTTTTATTATGGGAATTAAATGCTCTATACGTTGTTATTTGTGGATTTTAGTTAGTTTTATCGAGGAGTAGCGCTCCGTTCTCTCTTCCCGGGCGGGCGGGGTGTTACAGAAATCTTCACCCTTTCTAATGAATCTTCCATTCAAGGAATATCTTAAGATAGTCTTGGTACTCTCTATCCTTCTCTTCAACCGAGATTAGTGGAGACTTTTGAGTTCTTTTGATGATGGTTGATAACCTAGGCCATAAGGAAGAAAGGCCTTCTTCGACACTATGGCTTCTAGTATTCCCTATGTCATCTTCCCAACCCCAGTCTTGGCATCAAGTTCATGTTCTTAAATATTTGTATCACCGTTGACGCAAAAATTCTCCATCTATGAGGACCAATCATAAAAGGACACATGTCATCCTACGTGGCAATATTTATACTTATTCGGCACCCGAGGAGAGTTGGTCGACACCCGAGGAGAGTTGGTCGGCATACCAACCAACGCAAGGCATACCAAGCAACTCAATGAAGATCAACCATCCTAGAAGACCAACAGTTAGATTCATTGTATATAGACATAAATGTCTGAATGTATAAAGACATTGTATCTCTTTAACTCCGATCACTATAAATATATTTATTCCTTTAGCAAAAGGGGGACAACTAAGAAACACCATACACAAGATACACATTCTTTCTCTCTCTACACCATATTATGCTATTGTAAACCCCTGGGAATAAAATAACAGTGGACGTAGCCATTATTCATAGCCAAACCACTTTAAAAACCTTCTGTCTCTTATATGTTTGATGTGAATGTTTATCTTCATCTTCAATCTCATCCTCATCATTTATCTACTGTTGACGCCACTAAAATGGAAGAGGCCATTTTCTATCTTCAATAGATTGGCGTCGACTGTGGGAATTCGACACAAGAATTTCTTCCTTCTTATTAGAAAAGATGAAGATCTTCTTCAAAAGCTAAGTCTTTCTATCTTTTTATATGAACAATTACATGTTATACACATATTATTTCATTCATTCATGAATCTCGTATATATATTCGTGAACTTAATTATTTTTTAGAATCCATATAAAACTGTTATATAGAATGATTTATCTCATTATATGCAGCCTGAAATTCAGCGATGTTAACCATACCGTTTTATTCACATATAGATCTGGACGATCATATCAAATTTTCGTAATTTTTATTGTTAATTTTGGGCCAAGTTTCGAATGATTTTTTTTACTATTCAGATTTCCATCATATGTTTATGTCTGTAATAAGAGAAGAAGAAAAGTTAAAGTCAAGAACAAGTTTTTTCCTCGAAATCATGACCTAGATCCACTCACTCTCTCTTCAGAAAAATGATTTTCTCTGCACAGATGTAAACCTAATCACTTTATTGTATCAACAAATAATATGAATCTCCATAACTGAGAATTACAAGTTTTTGAGATTTTTTGTCGATATATATATATATATATATCAATTCTCTGTGATGTTAGAAAAAGGTAAACATGAAATACTCTCTTTCACCATAAAGTCTTCTTGTATGACTACACATATTTTTTATTGATCTCAATTAGATGGAGATGAATCGATCTTGACCTTGATTTTTTTATGAGACCCTATTCCGAAACTTTGGGTTATCATGATAACATCAGTTTAAATTGAGCCAACTTTACAACCGACTTGGTCTGAAGTCCAGTTGTGATGAAAACAGATGGGATTCATCAGAAATGAATATTACTAAGAAAAGGAGTTTAACTCGTCAATAGCCAAGCAAAAGATAATATATATAATACTTTGAAGATTCAATTGCAGGGAAGTCAATTTCAAAACTAGGCCACAGTTCTCCCCAAACCCAGAGAATGAGGACCCCGTATATTTCCAGTTGGTCGGCGATAGGGGTGACGATGAGGATGAAAATACCCATTACTTGCAGATAATCAGTATAAGTCTTGACACATGTCGGGGCTTCCTCACAACTGATTGAAGACCGAAAATTCACAGCTTGAAGACCTCCCGACCTACTATTTGTTGGACAGCACAACCATTGTTAATCGGCCATAGATCCAAACCATTTTGGTGGTCGGTAACATAAATTTTGGTAGGAGAGGCTTTTATTTTTGGTCGGCGACATGAATCGATATACCATGGGTTGTTACGACTTCCAAAAATCCGACGAACAAGATCACTGTACAAGAATTTTTACACAGGTTGAAAAGCTCCCGACCATCTATTACTGGTCAGTGGTATGATTTTGATAACAGGTATTGTTGTTTGAATCAGTGACGGCTACATAAACAATGAGTTGATACTAGATGGTGTTGCTAGTCGGACACAGAGATTTCGATTAATTATAATTGTTATTGTTTATCGACAATATGAATTTTAGTGTTGCTGTTGGTCGCCAGTACCAGGTCCTGATCTATTTTTGGTCGGAGACTCATACTTAAGGTCGGTAGAACCTACTGCTGGTCGGAGATCGCTATAACGACGAAGGCAAAGGATAATAGCTGCTGGATTACTGGCGGGATACCACATGAACAATATATGTCAGAACATTTATTGGTCGGAGATAACTATTGTACAGATTGAGTGATTCCTAACCTCCTCTTTTGTTGGTCGGCGGCAAGGTTTCACAGGTTGAAAAGCTTCCCGACCTAATACTTCTTGATCAGCACTTACAAAGCTGGTCAGTAAATATTTCACAGGTCGAGGCATCTCATAATTATAAGTATTGCTGAATGTTTATCGGAGAGCAGGTCGGCGACTGGAAATCTAGAATTAAAAACTTTGCTTTACTCATCGGCTACATCTGATTATTAGTCGGCGACCATTTAACATTCACTACTGCTCTGAGATATATGGCGTTGGTCGGCATGAATTTTATGCTGGTCGAAAAGCAGAAAATTCTATTTTCTACAACTCCCAGTAGGTCGGTGAATGGTTGACACTAAATGGGATGGCTCTTCACCCATTTCCTCATATGGCGGACAAGGAGTTTCCTATTTTGACTTTTCTAAAATAAGGTATTGCAACTTGGTTTGTTACTCTAGCTCTCCTCACTTCGCAACCTCATGAGAAAAATATTTTTAAAACAGACTTAAATGTGAGCATTTGCTTAAAATTAAAATTCATAACTGATTATTTGTTGATTTAAATCACAAAAACTTCACGTGAAAATATTTCTAGACCAAAAAATTATATTTGAGCATTTACTGAATTTCAAATAATTCCTAAAGTGATAAATAATTTCTAAAAAATCAACATATATTTGGTCTTTTACTTAAACTTAAAATGTCTGGCATTTTTTATAAAAAATGGCCCACATTGACACACATTTAACACAAAACATATTATTTCATATTTTGAAAATTTTATTGCTTTATGCTGATACACATCATATATTGATTGGATCACTAAATTATTCTCATGACTAACTATCTGATCTAGTCTCAACAAGTGTTCGGGCAGCTTATTAAAATTTCATAGGTACAAGATTCAATCCCGACGAAAGCTCGGCCACAATCTTAAACTTCTGGAAACTATTATTGCTCGACATCGGGAAATTTTGCCTCGACATATTAACCAACATATATTATTTCATTTTTTGAAATTAATATTTTTATTTCTCAAGCATATACATATCATATATTGATTATAATTGATTAGATTATTCTCATGATAACTAATCAATTCAGCCTGCGCATGTGGTAGAGCAAGTTATTACTTTTTACAGGTATAGTTTCGATCTCGACTGAGTATTCAGTCGTGATTTCCTAGAAATCTTATTAATGCTCCGATATATATATTCGATCGAGCATAAATGGCTACTCGGCCACAAGCTTAAACTTTTGGAAAATATTATCATCGCTCGGCATTGTGAAATTTCACCTCAGCGAGGCACTATGATTGTGTTATTGCTCTGAAATCTGCTCAAGAAAAAATTATGTTATATATCCATTTGGATTCATATTCAATAGAGCTTGACGAAATACTTATTCAGTTCCGAAGAGGTCTAAAACATTTATTATATTTCACCCCCAACGGAGAGTTGGTCGGGGTAATTCTTATTTACATTCATGTCCGGCAAAGTACTCGACCATTTTCTCATGTCCTGAAAATAATATTCTTATTCGGCATTATGCAATTTTGCCTTGACAGATCACCAAGACAATTTATTATTATTCAAAATCATTCTTTATGTCTATGCATGTTTTATATTTATCTCAGCATGGAGCTCGAAAAATTTATGCTCCCTATATATATTCAGATTCAAGGAAGTCTTCAACATGTATTATATCTTATTCCCAATAATCTGTTGGTCAGCTCCAAGGAGGTATCCAACATTTATTATATTTTATCCCCAACGAACTGTTGGTCAGGAAAATTCTTTTCTCTATATATATTCAACAACCACCAACTCCGGTTGGTCGCCATTTTAGCAACCACCAACTCCGGTTGGTCGGCAACACTACAATAACCCAAAGAAGCAAACCACCAACTCCGGTTGGTAGGAAAATCAATTACCACCAACTCCGGTTGGTCAAAAACTCATTACCACCAACTCCGGTTGGTCGGCAATTCAATTACCACCAACTCTGGTTGGTCGGGAACTCATTACCACCAACTCCGGTTGGTCGGCAATTCAATTACCACCAACTTCGGTTGGTCGGGAACTCAATACCACCAACTCCAGTTGGTTGGTACCAAACTAGGTAAGAAGTTGGACGACCTCCCGTGCCATCCACTGTCTAGGAAACAAGGTAATCTTAACGGGATTACTATAACTAAGCAGGAATATGGGATGAAAATCATTCCATTGCTTAGGCCCAAAGAGTGACAAGTCACTATAATTATACAATAGCTGAAGCAAATTCTATTGTCTATGAAAAATAAGACAATTTGTCCTTCTACATATATATATTGATCAGCAAACAACAAGGAAAGAATCTTACAAAGTATTTCCAAGAAAATGAAAATGCAAACATGCAAAGATCTCAGGGAATCATTTCCTTGGCCTTATTTTTCTAGCAAGACCAACATACTTCAAGGCTAAGAAAGAATTCAAAGTTCATATTCCACACTTGGGGGCTTCTATTATAGATTTAGTTACTCATTTGGTGGCACATTCTCATAACATCATGCAGTCGATCATCAAATTCAACTCCACAAACTTTTATGGTCGGGGCCCCGACCAATCATCATTCAGGAGTTATTTTACTTGCTCGGGAATTAGTTTTTATATTGAAGTTCAGGAGGCATATTGAAGTTCAGAAGGCATATTGAAGTTCAGGAGGCGTATTCAGAAGTTCAGGAGGTATATTCAGGAGTTAGTTGTGCTGTTGAAGTTCAGGAGTCAAATTCAGAATTTACATCATTGAGATCTTTACTACTACTGTCCCGACCAACATTGAAGAAGAAGTGGTATGAAAATTTTTCGAAGTCCACCACTAGCTTGGTACTAATCATATTGAAGAGTTGGGTTCAAAATCTAGTATGTTACTCGACAAAGTATTTAAAGGAGCATAAATCAGAAAAATCAAGCACATGACGTTAGCACTCAGTTGCTCGGCAGAGGAGGTAGTTGGTCGACTAGCAAACCAATTAACATACTTTAAGATTATGGCAAGCTACAAGCTGCATACTATGGCATGGATGCATCCAAATGCCCAAGGGTGATACATAGAACACGTTCACTTGACAAATAGAGTTCCTCAAAAGAGATATTAACAACCATCGATCAACCTGCATCATATGTCATCCAGGAGTTAGTGCACTTTAAGTTGAACAAATTAAGAAGGCAGATCAAGAATTTCATGAACACTACTGTAGAATAAATACTCCATCCTTTCAGTGAACTATCTAGCATGGAGCATTAGGGGCTTAAGTTGACGCAAAAATTATCCATCTATGAGGACCAATCAGAAAAGGACACATGTCATCCAACGTGGCAATATTTATACTTATTTTGCACCCGAGGAGAGTTGGTCGGCACCCGAGGAGAGTTAGTCGGCACCCGAGGAGAGTTGGTCTTCATACCAACCAACGCAAGGCATACCAAGCAACTCAATGAAGATCAACCATCCTAGAAGACCAATAGTTAGATTCATTGTATATAGACATAAATGTATGAATGTATAAAGATATTGTATCTCTTTAACTCCCATCACTATAAATACATGTATTCCCATAGCCAAAAGGGGGATAACTAAGAAACACCATACACAAGATACACATTATTTATCTCTCTACACCGCTGGGAATAAAATAACAGTGGACGTAGGCTTTATTCATAGCCGAACCACTTTAAAACCTTTTGTCTCTTATATGTTTGATGTGAATGTTTATCTTCATCTTCAATCTCATCTTCATCATTTATCTGCTCTCTGCCATTTTAGTGGCGTTAGCAATCACATTGACATTTCCAAACACCTATATAACCACTCTGATTTAAACCCTCAAGCACAAATGAATAGGGAAACTAGAAAGCTATATTGAAATATCCATGAATGACAATGTAAAGCTGGTAAAACACAATTAGGTTTTTTCTACCTCTTTAATAGTAAACTTTACGTATATGGTATCCTGCTAATGATATCATTATGTTGTATCCCCTATTTAATCTTAGTGTGTGCATGTTATTATACTGCAATACTACATATTTTGTTATAGATCATCGGTATTTGATTTTTTATTAGTAATTGAATTTAACAATGGATCAGTTTTAACCCTTATCACCTAATCACTGATATCATGCTCCGTATTGATTCAGTCCACCCATGCACTTTTGTTCAATTATTTACTTATGAGCACTTATGTGCCATTATTTATATTATAAGCATAAGTATTAATTAGGGAGTAGACTGACGTGTAATCCCATGGAATACTTTACTTCGCCTAATGGTTTCATATTATTGAGAACCTGGATTTACTGGTACATACGTATAAGTGACACTTATCTAGTGTTTCTAGCATGTTACTTTTCCCCAAAGGTTTTTGGATTGATTATTATTATTATTATTTGGTTTTAATAATGGCTTACTTATTTCTATAATCCTTAATGAACTGCTAAGTAAGAGATTATTAATTCAAACGTCCTTGATTTTCTTATATGATCAATAAAGTTGTTACAAGGAACCATTGCTCCATTACATTTGCTACAACACTAATATTTTTATATATACCTTAATGGATTGGTAAGTATGGGATTATCATGTCAACTTTATTTATATGAATCTTAATGAGCTGGTAAGTATGGGGTTGTCAGTTCAGACATCTTGATTTTACTGAAAGGTTATTATGAAAAAAAAAATCTTCCGCTTTATTTGATCAAGAATAAATTCTATACACATTCCATATTCTCTACATATTTGTAATTGTTATAGAGTTGGTAAAGATTATTAAGAAATTTTCCTGATACGTTGTCACACCCCGCTAAATTCTGGCATTGGCCTCCATCAAAACTAAGTAGGGCGCGAGTAAAAAAATTACCATTCTCAGCACGAGACATATATGAGACATAAATAAATAATTCCACATGATAAATAATTGAATCAATCCCAAATGATAATAACCAATTGTACGATAAGATATCCATCACATGCTAAAACTCCAAATAACAATACAATCTCCAATAATATAAAATTGAATAAACTCCAACTGAATCCATAAAGAAACCTCAATAAAACCTATAAGAACTTTGGAATCGAAAGGCCCAATCAAAACCATAAACCGTGTCACCATTTAATTACGACTGAAAGGAAGCGAAACTAAACTACTAAGTAGTAATGTAAAATAAACTCTATCTGCACCTCTAACGATTATCTCCAAATAATCATATCCAGCTTCTCCAGACATCTCCTGAAAAAGTTAGTCAACGCACGAGGTTAGAGCCACGAGCATGAATAAACACTACTCCCCTCAAATAGGATTCGTGAACCCAGACAGTAGAATTACACATGATAAATATCACAATAGAATATTTTAATTAATATGAGATATTTGAATGCAAGAATGGTCAATTACTAACCACACCTAAAGGTTCTTATAAAATCACACCAATATCATTTTAAATACCCCACAGTCCCCAAATTGTTAATTTAATCAAATTAATCCAAATTATCATTATTCTCACTTTTTATTATAGCGGCCCTCCCTCCCCTGGTGGTAATTTTCACAAAAGTTTTACACTTCCCCTTGCCAACACGCCAGATGAATCCGTTTAAACTGTCGATCCCTCATAATTTGATAAGGCTCCATACACGACTCGACATAAATCGCTAGTCAACATGTTTAAACTATCTGCCCCCTCACATTATGTTGACACAAATTTTAATACCAATTTTTATCTTAGGCATTAATTCTCATTTTCTCAATTTCACAATTAAGAAATTATCCCATCCTTTTAATCGAGGTGAGATCCTCAAAATATCCTTTAGTCCCATACTTAAGGGTCCCCAAGTACACGTGCATCCTATCCTACATATAGGATGAATTACTAACATAAATCACGTCCTAGTCTCATTCCTAGGCTAACGCAACGATAATAAAACTTAAAAATCAGTCTACCCTAAGAATATAAAATCCCCACGAATTTACATTAACCAGTCCCATACTTAGCAAGTATAAATTTTAACCAAGGCCTACCCACTAGTCCCATACATAGTAAGCATCCTAAAATAGGGTTGAGCAAAAATACTACACAAAAGCCCCTCATCTCCACGATGGAAAAAGTGAGTAAAACAAATCACAAAAATCATAATTCAATCATAATTCAATATGCACAACACAACAATTTAATCATAAGGGGCCCAATTTAATTTCTATTAATTCATAACATCATCTTTGCTTCCAAAAGTCTTAAATTAATTAAAATGCAATAATTTCAATATGACGTAAGCGTTTTCTTTTATAATTTCACAACTTATTATAAGTGTGAGCACATCCCAAAAAACATATAAATAAACCCACATAAAATTCTACATGAGAATCTACACCCAAAATCGTAAACACCTAAAAATATAAGCTACACACCCAAGGGTTTCAAGAATTTAATTCATATCGAAAATTTTCATAAAAACAGTCCCAAATTTAAGTGTCCACTTTCTCTAATTATGTTACTAATTGAATTTAATCAAAAGTATTTAATTAAGGGTTTGAGCGACACTTAAAACGCATAATCCTAAAGGAAAGGAATAGAGTATTCATGCCTGAATAAAGTTGGTTTAGGAAGTTGATCTTGAAAGTGTATTCCTCTTAAAAAATTGAAAAAGATTAGTTCTTGAAGCGTCTTAAGAAAACGCGATTAATCTTGACAAAACTTGAGTTGAAAGTTATGTAGAATGGGGCGAGGGTTTGGAGGTTGAAGAAGATGAATAAGATGAGAGGATTCTGATTTTTGAGAAGGCTAAAATGTATTTTAAAAGACCTAAACTTGTCACTTTATGTTTATATACCAAAAAGAATTAGAGTCCTAATCAAATACAAACACCAAAAAAAACCTTCCGGATGATCGGACCGTTGGAATTGCCTGAAATTTTAGGGCGCAGTTGTTGAAGACGAGAGGAAGCCGTAAAATTTCATCTCGATCAAACGGTCGAATATTTTTATATATTTTTTTCTAGAGAGTTTTTTATTTTGAGGACTCTTAAAAAGTTTTATGTTAAGAGGACTCTTCTAAACGGCCCAAGACTTATATATACTCATATTAGGAGTCTTGTAATCTAGCTTTCTGAATTCCGAATATAAAAGCCAACATATTTAATTATAAAAATAATTAAATCCAAAATTTAATTTTTTTTCTCTAATTTTCGTATTAATTAAATAATTAATTAATAAAACACGAGGTGTTACATACTTCCCCACTAGCAAAGGAATTTTGTCCTCAGAATTAGATGAAGCATAAACATCAAATGTAAATCGCAAATCATAAAATAAGGCTCACATACGCCTACTCATTCAATGCCATAATTGGGTACCCATACACCCAATCCTAGATGCACCTACCCCACGAACAACATAACATACACACACACACACACACACACACACACACATAACTATGAAAGTAATGGTGTACCACGTGGTCTAGCAAATCGCCACTCGATTCTATCTCTGATAATCTTCGCAAAACATAAATCATCAAATCAAATCTCATCGCCGAATCGATATACGACATACCCGAAACTTATACTAATGATCTTCCAAATAATTAACGTCGCCAAAATCAACTCTAAGGATCCTCACATCAAGCTTATTCATTCTAAACTCAATGCCTACAACATCCTTAACACAAAATTATATATCTCCAAGAAACACATCTAACACGTATGGTAGACCCTCTATCTTAAGGAGTACAAATCAATAAAGGTAATCAAAGATCGATAACGCGGAAGATAAATCGACTCATAACCTATGAGACCTAAGATGATGTTCTGATACCATATGTCACACCCCGCTACATTCTAGCATCGGCCGCTAGCAAAACTAAGTCGGGCGTGAGTAAATAATATGCCATTCTCAGCATGAGATAGATATGAGACATAAATAAATAAATCCACATGATAAATAATTGAATCAATCCCAAATGATAATAACTAACTCTGCGATAAGATATCCATCACATGCTAAAACTCCAAATAAAAATACAATCTCGAATAATATAAAACTGAATAAACTCCAATTGAATCCATAAAGAAAGCTAAATAAAACCTATAACAACTTTGGAACTGAAAGGCCCAATGAAAACCATATACTGTGTCTCCATTTAATTATGACAAAAAGGAAGCTAAACTAAACTACTACGCAGTAATATAAAATAAACTCCAGTTGCACTTCTAAACGATAATCTCCAAATAACCCTATCTAGCTTCTTGAGACTTATTCTGAAAAAGTTAGTCAACGCACAAGGTCAGATCCCCGAGCATGAATACACACTACTCCCCTCAAATAGGGTCCGTGAACCTAGACAATAGCATTATACATGATATGTGCCACAATAAAATATTTTAATTTACACGAGATATTCAAATGCAAGAAAGGTAAATTACTAACCACCCCCAAAAGTTATTATAAAATCACAGCAATATCATTTTAAATAGCCCACATTCCCCAAATTGTTAATTAAATTAAATTAATCCAAATTATCATTATTCTCACTTTTTATTATAGCGGCCCTCCTGCCCCTGGTGGTAATTTCCACCAAAATTTTTAACTTCCCCTTTCCAAAACGCCAGATGAATCCGTTTAAACTGTCGATCCCTCGCAATTTGATAAGGTTCCACACACGACACAACATAAATCGCCAGCTGGCCCGTTTAAACTGTCCACGCCCGAACATTATGTCGACACAAATTTTAAAACCCGTATTTTTGTCTTAGGCATTAATTCTCATTTCCTCAATTTCACAATTAACAGATTACCCCATCCTTTTAATCGACGTGAGATCCTCAAAATATCTCTTAGTCCCATACTTAAGGGTCCCCAAGTACACGTGCGTCCTATCCTAAATATATAATGAATTACTAATATAAAATACGTCCTAGTCCCATGCCTAGGCTAACGCAACAATATTAAAACATAAAAATTAGTCCACCCCTAGAATATAAAATCCCCACGAATATACACTAACTAGTCCCATACCTAGTAATTATAAATTTTAATCAAAAACATATAATTAAGGGTTTAGGCGACACTTAAAATGCATAATCCTAAAGGAAACGAATAGAGTCTTCATGCCTTAAAAAAGTTGATTTAGAAATCTAATCTTGAATGTGTATTCCTCTTTAAAAAATTGATAAAAGATTTGTTCTTAACGCGTCTTGAGAAAACTCGGTTAATCTTGACAAAACATAAGTTGAAAGTTATGTAGAATGGGGCTATGGTTTGGAGGTTTAAGAAGAGGAAGAGGATTCTGATTTTTGAGAAGGCTAAGATGTGTTTTTAAAGACCTAAACTCGTCACTTTATGTTTATATACCAAAAAGAATTAGAGTCATAATCAGATGCAAACACTAAAAAAACATTCCGGATGATAAGACTATTGGAATTGCCTGAAATTTTGGGGCATAGTAGCTGAAGAAAAGAGGAAATTGCGCAAAAAATTTCATCTCGATCAAACGGTCGAATATTTTTATATATTTTTTTCTAGAGAATTTTTTGTTTTGAGGACTGTTAGAGAGTTTTATGTTTTGAGGACTCTTCTAAACGACCCAAGACTTATATATACTCATATTAGGAGTCTTGTTATCTATCTTTACGAATTCCAAATAAAAAAACCAATATATTTAATTATAAAAATAATTAAATCAAAAATTTTAGTTTTTTCTCTAATTTTTGAATTAATTAAATAATTATTTAATAAAAACATGGGGTGCTACATTCGTTTCCTTGCAGTTTTTTGCCATAGATAGCAATAGGAAATGACAAATACATCAGGAAATATAATGCAATAGTTTGAGATATACAGAGAAATCATAGAAGAATAATCCTTTTGAACTATAGTCTAAGATAATTTAGCTTTTATAAATTATTTCAAGACGACATTCACGCCCCGAGAAATTAGGGTGTGATAGTTTACCCTGGTGGAATCATCCGTGCTTGCCTCCCCCATTATTCCCTTGGCCCTGAGGAACATATTACTGTTTCTACTGAGGACCTTGTTGGCCCTCCCTGAAACAACCAACCTTAGCTCGATAACCTCTAGATATAAATTTATTGGACAAATCTTCCTGCTAATAATCTTACCTCTGGTGCCTCCCCCTCTACTGCAGTGGTGCTCCACTAGCACAGTTCCATCAGGCCTTGCTCAGTTGGCTAGGCTCACCCCCTCTCTTACTTCCCTTGAGATAGAAGTGATGATCTGTAATACCCCGTATTTGTATGGATTTTATTATGGGGATTTTATTAAATTAAATTGGGATAGAACTTATTTAATATTAATCCGGATTTTAAAATAAATATTTACTAGCATGATGAGAATTAGTAATTATTTGGTGGAAATTACTTAATGAGTAAAGTAATACACAGAATTAAATTTATTAAAATTGTCCCGAGTGAATAACACGACAATTATAGAATTTAAGTCGGGACGCACTTGTGTCGTGTCGGGACTAAATTAATGGAATATAAACTAATTAAATAATAAGTCACCCTTATGGCCATTTCGACCGCACCAATGTTTCCGGAAGGGTCTATATAATCAGAAGAATGTACCCTAGGGTTTAGTTTGGGTCTCAGGACGATTTTAGGCCTAATCGGAAATCGGGAGGACATTTTAGTAATTATCCATTTTAAGGCTTAAATATGGACGAAAATTGAAGATTTATATCTGATGAGAGTTAGAGTCCTCAAGGGTTAGAATTTTTAGAGTTGGAGAGAGGCTAAGGAAGAGAGAAGAGAGAAGCCTTCCAAGGAGGAGAGCCACCAAACTACACCACCTTTGCCATCTTTCACCACCAACGCGTAGATCGAGAAACGAGGGATGCAATCATACCCATCAACACCAGAGAATCAGACCTTCATATCCGAGGCAAGTATCTAACTTAATGTTATTTTGGTTGATGTCACATCCATGCTAGTGTAAGAGAATAATATTTATGTTTCGTAAAAAGATAATTGATGTCTAGGAATAATTGTTCAAATTGCATAATAGAAATCATGTTAGGATGATTCCTTTGATGGATTTAGATTGGCGAACACGAAATTGATGCCCCGTAGAGATAGGAATATAAAAATCAATGGAATTCATGTGAAAAAAATATACATTAGGGTTAGAATAAATCCTTGAATTTAATTCATTTGATGACGATTCTTAATGAATTAATGGAAAGCTTACGCTAGAAATCATATATTATTGTTTATATAATGTTCCTTCTGGTTAGTTTGGAGTTTGGGACTCACTAATGGAGATTTGGTTAAGATTTATGGAAGAAACTCGTAGGTATGAATCTACAGAATCTCGGCAAGAACTTCTCGATCGATCGATCGACTCAAGAATGTTGATGGATCGACTAATCGATCGATCGACCCCTCCTAGAAACTGAACACTTTTCCCCTTTTTTTTTGTTAATTTGATTGAAATATCTAGGGACCCTTGGATGTAATTTAAAGATCATAATGGGGAATGGGAACGACCAGTAGAGTCTTAGTAGGGTCCGGGAGATGAAACTTTATATGACATTTAACTGTGGGATGACGGGGGCATAAAATTTATTATAAATCGTGCGTACGTTAAGAGAGGTAGTGGTAGAGTCAAGAAAGACTTAAAATAGTATGTTAGTGAGGGTAGACCTACTAAATTTACAACTACTAAAAGAAAACACTTCGAGGGATGAGAAGTACTTATGAAATGGCGACAATTGAGAATAAAAAGAAATGGGTTAATTATACGTAGGAGTTGCGTGATTTTTACCTCGTATGGTTTAAATATTATTATAGGTCGTGGGCAAACCTAATTGAAATACGTGAAAATATATATACATATAACCGAGTGCTTATTTATATATATAATGTATATATCTATGTATAATCATACCCACGCTATGTCTTATCACGGAGGTTGCCGTGCTAGGACCGTCTTATCTCGATGGGAGATTTATGCGGAGTATTGAATCGTACCCTAGAACATAGGATTTCTTGGTATAGGCTATCTGGGAATGATAGTCAGACGGTCCTAAGAGACATGAGCGTATGTGCTGACCTCTTAGTGACTTGGAACTATGCTTCACCTTCATTTTGTGTGTATTGTGTTAATACAGTTCGAGATTAATTCCGAACTATTATTTCCCTTTGTATGAGAGATATGTGGACTTGATAACAGAGTACGCTAGCACCATAGATTTTATGTGGGGTGTCGATTAGTATATAGATTGGATGACTAATTGATATATATATACATATACCTGGAATTCTTCCACTATACATATAAGTAGATAAATATGGAATGAATACTCCTAATTATAGTAAGTGTTTGAAACTTCACAGTGGTATTGAGAAATACATAATTGACTTAAATAATCCTTAATAAGATGGTATCTTAAATAAATCACAGTCTTACGATTTCGTGAATCAGAGTTTATGGGAAGAGAATAGATGAAAATGATAGATTTTCTAATTCAATGCTCTGATACCACTTGTTGGGGATGATGACCCCCAATTTTGATTTTACAAATAGTAATTTCCTTTTAGGTGAGGAATAGAGATGGTTCAATTAAACAATTACATAAACCAAATTTTAATTTCTTTCAAATTAAAATAAAACTAAACACGAAGTGACATAAAATTAATCAACAAATTAATTTTCACTTAAACAACTCAATTCAATCCAAGTCCTTGATATTTGAATAACAATTAACTAATCCTTTTTTGCAAATTAGGCCAACCAAAATTTTATCCAATAAAATTAATGACTTTAACTAAATTAATTAAACATTACCCAAATTAATTTTAGCACTAACTTAAGCATGAGTAGTGATTTAAACCAATTTTATCTTTTTACCTAAGCATGCATCTAATGTGAATTTTGCAAAAGATAAAATGAACAAACAAACACTACGCCGCGAGGTACGAGGAAAACCCCACAACGGGAAAAAAAAACCTCGAACGACCCTAGCCTCAAATCCACTAAGTACGGTTTTACAAGTACAAGACAGTAAGACTTATAACACTCGACTTGACTCCGTCCAAACCCCGACGCTCCTTCTCGTACACACATCTGCGTAGAGAATAACCATGTAGATCCACCGCGATCTCAGAATCCACCGATTGAACTTTAGGAACAACCGTCCACCACACATGATGCCTTTCACCATGTGAGAATGCCGCAGCAAAACACCGAACTTCTTCTTTATGGGATATAGAAGAAAACCCAAACGAACTCTTCAACTTGGGAGAGTAAAACCCAGTGCCAAACACTCCGAGCAAGATATATATATGCTAACTTGGAATAAACAAACTATGGGTGAAAACAAAAGTGTTTTTGAATAATGTTCTTGAGAATATAAACACTTTAAACATGAACTTTTGAACTAAGAAATTTCTCTCTAAAACTTTTCTCTCAAAATGGTGTTTAGAAAATGTCAAAAGTTAGTTTTTCAAACATGGTTCCCACACATATAACTTCTGTCAATAGTTAGTGGGTAAAAGTAAGTGGGAACATGGGGAAAAACTGATTAAAACTACCAAATAATTTCTCGCCAAAAATCTCGTTCGAACGAGATTTTCATTCGAACGAAGCCTCGTTCGAATGACATTTCTAACCAAGTTCCAGAGGCAAATGGGAAAAATTCGATGGCAAACTCGTTCGAATGAAATTCTCATTCGAACGAAAAACTCATTCGAACGACAATATCGAACGAAGTTCCAGAATTCTTACACTCCAATTTTTAGCCCAGAAACTTTATTTTAAAGTTTTAACGAAACCTTCTGAAAATAAACATCAGTTTAAAATAAAAATTACACCCCATAAAACTTTTTTCAAGCTCCTATATATGTATGTAATGCATTCATACCTTAGGAGCATTGGAACGAATGTTGTTGACGTAGAAACAAGGCACAACAAACTTGGCATTTGATGAAGCTTTATAATCTTGGCCGCTACGTTTTCAACTAACACATCATAGGCTTGGATGGATACATTTGAACACTATCCTATAACTCAAATGTTTTGGTCCCGAATTTAGCCAACACAACATTGAGTCTCAATCGGAGACTTGTGTCCTTACAAATCTCCCCCTTTGGCTATTATGGAATAAAAACCAAACAAAAATCCTAAAGGGCCATCAAGCTCAACTAGACTTAAAAAAATAGCCCACCCAAAATAAAAATTACATAGCTTGACTCAAAACCCAAGGATCAATATCTTTGTCGATGATGAAAGTTGCCATTTAGAAGAATTCCTGCACACTTAAGCAAACTATCAAACGCATAGGGAATATCAAGATTATTAAATGCAATTAAGATAAATACTCACCCAAAATTAATTCTCCCCTTTATCAAACAATGACCTACTTAGAAAGACGTCTCCCCCTAAGATAAATCTCCCAAACTAAGATATGATTATAATAGGTTTAGATACCATTTCTCCTTCTATCATTCTCCCCCTTTTTTTTCAGGAATAGACAAAGGATAAAAACTAATTTAAACACGATGATGTTTAGAGTGATAAGAGCATGACAGTATATATGCAACAAAATTATAACTAATCCATACAAATAATAGAGGATACCAACTAAGATGCAAGAAAATGATAAAAATATGATACATGAGATATTAAGCATGTGATATCAACAAAAATGCAACAAGATAGATACTAATTATAAAGTAGAAGCATAGATGGACTAGAAATAAAGGCAAAGACAAATAGAATACCTCGTATATGAGAACATAATAAATATCATTAATGCACACGCACATATACTAGGTATAAATACCACACATGACACTTAATAAAATAATATTTTCACACTCATATGGAAAAAATGTATCATATGGAAACGGAAGTGTAGGAGTGTGAACTAGCAACAATTAAATTTAGACCCAAACACTTAAAATATGTTCACAGAGTTCTCATCTGATTGCAAACTTCATCACATTTGAATATAACCTCATGTGACAATATATATTGAACTCAGTAAACAAACATACACAATGCATACAAGCCTAGATTTTCTATGATTCTACAAACCAATAGAGTCATGATATTGAAAGTACAACTAGGATAAACGGAAATTGTGCAAACCGTTGATATACCATCCAAACTCCCTCAATATAAGAATATTATTTCAATCTTTTGAATGAATAAATAAAATAAACAAAATAGGCCTTGGGAAATATTTTCTTTTAATGCCATTATTCTTTTAGGCCTTTGGACCACGAATTTCTTTTAGGTCCAAGCAAACGGTGGCTTACTCGCAAAGGATGATTTTTCCTTTCGAAGCCCTTCCCCGTGAACATTTATATACATCATTTCTTATATCTCACACAAATCTCACGTGCAACGAATTTTAACATGCACTAGTCCTCCTAGATCATATAATATGTAGATGACTAGATTGGTAGGAGAACACCTCACAAAGCTCAAATATACATATGAAGTTAAAATTTTAAGTGAGCTCCTGCATGTATGAATTTAGGCATATAAAAATAGAATCCATTAAATCAATACAAAATCCAACTACTCCATGTAAGCATGGTAAAGAATATTTTAAGGATTGACAATCTTAACCAAAAGTTTTAGCCACGTGGAAGGGAAAAAGAAGGGATTCAAACACAAATAAATGCCACATAGAGTGTGTCAAACTAAAATACGCACAAAACAAAAAAAAAATTGAGTTTTTGAAATACAAATTAACAAAAAAAATATTTGCTCAAAAGACAAACAAAAATCATTTGTATTTTTCATAAAGCCTAAATTACTAACAAGGTACAACACAAATGATAAACAAAAATCTTTTTTGAATTTTTTATTTAATGTAAACAAAAATTTAGAAATTATAATACAAAACATAAACAACAACCATAATTCTAGCATGTGATAAAGCATGAAGCATAGACTAGAACAATGATTAAAACGAGCATACAATTAGCATGATGAAATATCATGAGGCACAAAAGCTAAAATATGCAAACAACTAAGACATTCAACCTTTAGATTTACAAGTGAGGAAGAATGTGAAAGTAAATGAGAATAAAAAATCCTATCTTATAAAGCTACCAAGTCGGATCTCCCAACCCAAACTAATGACGAATGACGATCTCGGGGTGTAGGAATCTGGGCTACCTCGGTTCCCTTACGTTGGGATTTTCTAGGACCTCGTTTAAGATCAATTTTTTTTTTTCCTAAGATGACCTTTTCGACCACAATGTGAGCACCTAAAGACTCGGCGAAAAGATTTACCTAAGGAATCATCTATAACATTGTTCCTAAAGGATTCTCCTAAAATATTAGTTTTGGATTTATGAGTTGATTCATTACAAGTATCGAAGCCTAAACCACAAGTGTCATTTTTTATTTGAATCGTTCCTAATATTTTATCTAATTTCTCCGAACGACACTCCAAATCAAATTTGACTTTACTAGAGTCTTTTAGTTTATTTTCTAAATCTAAAATGTGAGACTCTAATAAAATATGGCGCTCTTCAAACGCAAGAAGCTCCTTTTTCAAGGATTTCATTAAACCTTTAAGGCTATCTCTCTCGCCTTCTACATATTCAATATTCCCGTGAAGATCTCTCTCACGTGTTCTATGGTCTTCCACTGACGCACTCTCATCAATGACCTTAACACGCTCTCTTAAACTAGCTTCTAACTTCAAATTTGTTCTTTTTAATTTAATAGATTCTTTAAATAATTCTTGAAACGTACTTTGAAGTTCACTCACATCAACCTCATTTTCACTTTCGCTCTCTCTTTCTTCTCCACTCTCACTACCATTTAAAATAAGGGAATCATAAAAATTGACCTTGGAAGTGACATGTGTTAAAATTTCATCAATAGAAGAGTGCTCACTATCACTCACATGACTAGCCATAAAAGCCACAAAGTTGGGCTTGGCGGGGGAATCAGTTCCCTGTTCCTTATCACTATCACTAAGGGTTGCATTAAAATAAATTGGTTGCTTACCCTCTCTCCTTAGTTTAGTGGGGTACTCTTTTTCCCTATGGACATATCCTTCACAACCATAACACCTATTTGACTCGACCCTATTTAAATTTTCAATAAAAGTTTAAGGAATCTTCTCGGCTTTGTCATGCTTATATTTTTCAAATTTTTTAAAATCATTTTTAAATTTATCTTTGTTAAATTTAAGAAATTTTCAAAACTACCTAGCAAACATAGCCATATCTTCTGAGTCACTCTCACTTTCACTCTCTACTACTTGTTTTTCCTCCTTTCGGGCTTTCAAATCAATGCCCTTTATCTATTTTCTTTTCAGTTTTAGAGGGAAACATGTCTAGTTCATATGTTTGTAAATAACCTACGAGATCTTCTAATTTCGTAAAGGTTAAAGTGGGTAAAGAATTTAACACGATCACCTTAGGAATAAATCTATCGGGTAGGGACCTTAAAATTTTCTTTACTACTCGGTTGTCAAGTATTTTCTCTCCCAACTTAAAAGATGAATTAACTATGTCGAAAAGTTTAGCATAAAATTCATTAAAAGATTCTTTTTCTTTTATTTTGATGATTTCAAATTGAGTGGTGAGGTTTTGAAGTTTAGAAGCTTTTACGACACTAGTTCCTTCATGAGTGAGTTGTAAAATATTCCAAGCTTCTTTAGCGGTTTCACACGTCATAATGCGATGGAATTCATCCGGTGTGACCGCGTTAAAAAAGGCATTTAAACCACAGGAATTAAAATTTGCAAGTTTAAATTCCATCTCACTCCATCTATTAGTAGGTTTGGGAACACGTTCATTTTCAACTAAATGTGTAGGTGGAGACCACACGTTAACGACAGACAACCAAACCCTCTCATCTAGAGACCTAAGTGTTGAACGGATATGTGCTTTCCAATATGGGTAATTAGAACCATCGAAAATAGGAAATTTTGAAAACGGGGAATATTCCATTTGAGTCAAAAATATTTAATAGGATCTTAAATGCGATAATTTAACGATCCCGCTCTGATACCAATTTCAAAACGATAGATTTTCTAAACCAATGATCTTATACCACTTGTTGGGGATGATGACCCCCAATTTTGATTTTACAAATAGTAATTTCCTTTTAGATGCGGAATAGAGATGGTTCATTAAACAATTACGTAAAACAAATTTTAATGTCTTTCAAATTAAAATAAAACTAAACACGAAGTGACATAAAATTAATCAACAAATTAATTTTCACTTAAACAACTCAATTCAATCCAAGTCCTTGAAATTGGCCTGACAATTAATTAATCCATTTTTGCAAATTAGGCCAAACAAAATTTTATCCAATAAAATTAATGACTTGACATAAATTAATTAAACATTACCCAAATTAATTTTAGCACCAACTTAAGCATGAGTAGTGATTTGACCCAATTTTATCTTTTTACCTAAGCATGCATATAATGTGAATTTTGCAAAAGATAAAATAAACAAACAACCACTACGCCGCGATGTACGAGGAAAAACTCATAACGGAAAAAAAACCTCGGACGACCCTAGCCTCAAATCCACTAAGTACGGTTTTACAAGTACAAGACAATAAGACTTACAACACTCGACTTGACTCCGTCCAAAACCCGACGCTCCTTCTCGTACACACCTCTGCGTTGAGAATAACCACATAGATCCACCGCGGTCTCGGAATCCACTGATCGGACTTTAGGAACAATCGTCAACCACACATGATGTCTTTCACCATGTGAGAATGCCGCAGCAAAACACTGAACTTCTTCTTTATAGGATGTAGAAGAAAACCCAAACGAACTCTTCAACTCGGTAGAGTAAAACCCAGTGCCAAACACTCCAAGAAAGATATATATATATATATATATATATATATATATATATATATATATGGTAACTTGGAATAAACAAACTATGGGTGTAAACAAAAGTGTTATTGAATAATGTTCTTGAGAATATAAACACTTTAAACATGAACTTTTGAACTAAGAAATTTCTCTCTAAAAATTCTCTCAAAAAGGTGTTTAGAAAATGTCAAAAGTTAGTTTTTCAAACATGGTTCCCGCACATATAACTTCTGTCAAGAGTTATTGGGTAAAAGTAGGTGGGAACATGGGGAAAAACTAATTAAAACTGCCAAAAAATTTATCGCCAAAAATCTCGTTCGTACGAGATTTTCGTTCGAACGACACTTCTAACCAAGTTCCAGAGGCAAATGGGAAAAATTCGACGGCAAAATCGTTTGAATGAAATTCTCATTCGAACGAAAAACTCGTTCGAACGACAATATCGAATGAAGTTCCAGAATTCTTACACTCCAACTTTTAGCCCAGAAGCTTTATTTCAAAGTTTTAACGAAACCTTCTGAAAATAAACATCAGTTTAAAATAAAAATTACACCCAATAAAACTTGTTCCAAGCTCCTATATATGTATGTATGTAATGCGTTCATACCTTAGGAGCATTGGAACCAATGTTGTTGACGTAGAAATGAGCCACAACAAACTTGGCATTTGATGAAGCTTTATAATCTTGGCCGCTACGTCTTCAACTAACACGTCATAGGCTTGGCTGGATACACTTGAACACTGTCCTATGACTCAAATTTTTTTGTCCGGAATTAAGCAAACACAACATTGAGACTCAATCGGAGACTTGTGTCCTTACAATAGATTTAGACTTGTGGGTCATTTTAGTAGTATGATATGTGTGCACACTAGATGAGAGGTGAGAATTCTTAAGAGAGTGTCGCGTACTAACATGTTTGCCATATCAACTAGTAAGCATTTTAAATACTTGCTAAACCATTTTTAAAGTTGTTTTACACTCGGGCTCTATCCCGTTTCCTATCATTTTTCCTCCAATTGTATATACATATATATATTATAGGTGCCGAGTCACAGGGGCGTCAGGCGTAGTTCATTGGAGAGCGACGAGCTGCAGCTTGTGTGGGAGTTGCAGGTCCTTGTAGTAGACAACCCTTTCCTTAACTCCCCATCTTCTGATTTATCTCTTTTTTGTTAGGGCATGTGTCGTTCATTCCCATATTCCTGTTTAGATTTAATATAGATTTTGTACTCCTTTATGGTTTCAGTATTCGGTTTTTAATTGGATTTTTTTATCCTCTGTGTTGACAGTAGTTGTGGATATTTATTTGGATTAAGTAGTCTAGTTGGCATATCTCATTTGAATCGTTTGTTTGATTTATCATTAGCACTATTCATAAATTGTTTTATACACATAAGATCTTTATAATGGAATTTAAATAAAATAAAATTAAATGTTTTGACACTTAGCTTAATTATTTATTAGGTGGTTAATACATAAAATTGTTTTGCGACACTGATGCTACGAATGAACTAACCGGACACTTTGAATTAATTTAATGAAGCACTGATCACCTGGTATTTAATTAGGTGGGATGTCGTGGGTGGTATCAGAGAATCAGGTTCTAGTGCCCTTTAGGATCTGTACGACTCATTATGCTTCAAACTTAGCGTCTTTGATGTAGAGCCCTATTTTTAGGATTATTGTATCCTTGCATTTGTGGCTACATCTTCAGCTATTTGAGATTGATAATAAACTGTAGACTAAAAAACTTCCTTCTCGTTTCAGCTGCCTCCAAGGCAAGGACCCCAAGACAGGAATGCCCAGCCCGAGCAGCCAGAAGCTCCGGCTCAGGGAAGGATGAACACAACTCAAATTGTTGCCATAGTTGCTCAGGCGCTAAATGTAGAATTTACGGTGGTGCAGCAGGCCCCACCCCAGGTTCAGGCTATAGGGCCAGTTCCAGCATAGCTTCCCATGACATGGGAGAGGGTTAGGTATGCATTTCATAAGGCACATCCCCCGAAAGTCTCGGGTAGTTCTGATATTATCATCGCCAGCCAATGTAAGAAAGACATCCAGAGGCATCTACGCATGTATGAGTTCACTAACGTTCAGAGACTGTTACTAGCTTCCTTCAAGATAGTAGGGGACTCTTTGTAGTGGTGGGAGTCCACTACCACCTTGGAAAAGAGCGATAGCATGTCGATTCATACTTTTTGGGTGCGGTTTGAACGCAAGTGTTTCCCATCCATTGTGAAGACTAAGATAAGGCGGATAATACTGAATCTTAAGCAGGAGAGTATGACGGTTACAGAGTATGATGAGGAGTTCATGAGACTGCTCACTATAGTGTCGAATGAGGCACCCACCGAAGAGAAGAAATTGTTATTGTTCTTGGATGGATTGGCCTGAAATATTTGTTAGTAACTCATAGGTAATCTGTCGTTGAGTACTTACACTGATGTGCTCAACGCTGCTATGTTGCATTGCCAAGATCATCATTTCCATCAGTAGGGAAGCAAGCGAGGAGGGGAGACCAGCCAGCATGGCCAAACTGGAGGTAGTGGTGCCGGTGGGGCACCAGCAGCTTAGGGGAAGATCCGTCATAGTGAGCAAAGTTCCCATCAGGGGGAACCATCTAAGAAATTTTGATATGGTGATTCCATGCGGGGATATGGGGGCTATAGACAGGGACAACAGGGCTAGTGCAGCTAATAGGGCCAACATCATCATCAGCAAGGTTAGCAGCAAGGCCAATAATGTTTTCAGCAGGGCTAGTGGCGGGGTGGTTAAGGCCATCAGGTTCGAGGTCAGCAGGGACAGAGGGGAGAAAACTTCAAGGATAGGTGCCTTGGATTTGTCAAGAACTGCCGTAGGCGCCAGGATTCCTCAGAGGGAGATAGGGCCCCACAGCAGCAGGGTTCCTGTCATGAACCGTAGAGGTCGTTCTTACCAGCCACCCTCCTAGTTCTAACTCATATGCCAACCCTACCAACAATTCTAGTATTCCCCATTCAGAAAGGGCAATTGCAATATGCACGTGTCAATAACGTCCATCAGCCAGCAGCACCATAGTTTCCACCCGTGATTGAGGATATGTTTCCTATCCATGGCACTATGGGGCGTGTTTTATTTGATATTAGGGTATCACACTATTTTATAGCCACTAGCTTTGCACAGGCCATAGGATTATTAGACACAACAGAGAGTACAGTGACATGTGTAGACTCACCATTGGGGGATGTGTCTTTGATTGTAAGGACATGAATTTCCAATTAAATCCGTTGTAAGTTTTGGCTCAATTCTGGACAAAAATGTTTGAGTCATTGGATAGAGTTAATTGATCATCTTTCAAGCCTATGACGTGTTTGTTGAAGACGTAGCGGAAAAGTTTAAAGCTTCATCAAAATAATGAGTTTAAAGTGCCTAGTTTCTACGTCATCAATATGGTTCCATTGCTCCTAAGTTATGAATGCATTTATATATATATATATATATATATATATAGGAGCTTAGAAAATTTTATATTGGGTGAACGTTTATTTTAAACTGTTGCTTATTTTCAGAAAGATTTTTCAAATAGAATTTTTCAAACTTTTTGGAAGTTCGTTTGAAATTTCGTTCGAACGAGTTTGTCGTTCGAACCACAATGTCGTTCGAACGAGTTTGCCAACGAGTTCCTATATAGGCCATTAGAATGTCGTTCGAACGAGAATAATGGTTCGAACGAGATATCCAATGAGGATTCTAATGAGTTCACACTGGAAATTCGTTAGAAGCTCGTTCAAACGAGACTTCGTTCGAACAAAAAATCTCGTTCGAACGAGATTTGGCGGGAACATGTATTTGGCAGTTTTGAGCAGTTTTTCCCATTTTTTTCACTACTTTACCCCACTAACTTTTGACAGATTATCTAAGTGCGGGAACCAACTTTGAAAAACTAACTTTTTCATATCCTACAACCTCGAAGAGAGTTTTTGAGAGAGAAATTAAAAAGAGAAAAATTTCAATGTTTAAAGTGTTTTAGTTTTCATGAAAAATCCTTAAACACTTGTGTTACACCCAATTGTTGTTTGTCTATCCAAGCTTCCATATATATATATACACATTGCTTGGAGTATTGGCACTGGTTTATATCTCTACCGTTTTGAAGAGACGACTGGATTTGCTTCTACTTTCCACAAAGAAGAAGAAGTTTGCATTGATTTACCCAATTGGAGAAAGGCTCCTAGTTTGGGTGACGGTGACCATGTAAAGTCCGATCGGTGGATTTTGAGACCGCGATGGAGCTCCATGGTTATTCTCTAGGCGGAGGTGGATACAAGAAGGAGTGACGGGGCTTGATAGGGATTGAGTCGAGTGTTGTAAGTCTTTCTGTCTTGTATTTGTAAAACCATACTTAGTGGATTTGAGGCTAGGGTCGTCCGAGGTTTTTTTCCAATTGTGAGTTTTTCCTCGTAGATCACGGCATAGTGATTCATTGTTTATTTTATCTTGTTATATCACCTAGAACGCATGCTTAGGAAAAAAGATAAAATATGGTTTAATCACTACTTAATTTAATTTGGTGCTAATTAAATATTGGGTAATGTTTATGTAGTTAATTCAAGTCATCAATTTAATGTGTTAAAATTTGGTTTGGCCTAATTTGATTAAATGACAAATATGACGGCAATTTATAGGACTTTGGTTAACTAACTTGGTTTAAGTGAAATTTAAATTGTGTGTGAGTTTTAATCTAATTTCACTTTGTTTTATTTTAATTTAGAAGTAAATTAAAATTTGTTGTTTAATTGAACCATCATCTTCGCTTGCGCATCTCTAAAAGGAAATAATTGATTTTGAAGTATAAGAATTTTTAAAATTAGGGGCCTATTGTTCCAACAAGTGGTATCAGAGCCAAAAATGAAAAATTATTTCGTTAAGATCCTTTAATATTTTTTTTGGCTAAAATGGAATTTTCCCCTTTCTCAAAATTTCCTATTTTCGATAGTTCTAATTACGCATACTGGGAAGCGCGTATGGAATCACCACTTAAATCTATCGACGAGAGGGTTTGGTTATCTATAGTTAACGGGTGGTCTCCATCAACTCATTTAGTAGATAATGAACGTGTTCCCCAACCGGCTGATAGATGGAGTGAAAATGAATTTAAACTTTCAAATTTTAATTCTCGTGGTTTAAATGCCTTGTTTAGCGCTATTACATCGGATGAATTCCGACGCATTATGACGTGTGAGACCTCTAAAGACGCATGGGATATTTTACAACTCACTCATTAAGGTCCAAGTGTCGTTAAAGCTTCTAAACTCCAAAACCTCACCACTCAATTCGAAACCATCAAAATGAATGCAAAAGAAACTTTTGATGAATTTTATGCTAGACTTTCCGATATTGTTAATTCATCTTTTAACTTGGGAGAGAAAATTCCCGACAACCGAGTAGTAAAGAAAATTTTAAGGCCCTTACTCGATTGATTTATTCCGAAAGTGACCATTTTAAATTCTTTACCAACTTTAGCCTCTACGAAATTAGAAGAGCTTGTAGGTGATTTACAAACCTATGAACTGGTTATGTTTCCCTCTAAAACTGAATAGAAAATAGAAAAGGGCATTGATTTAAAAGCCCGAAAAAATGAAAAATTAGTAGTAGAGTGTGAAAGTGATAGTGTCTCGGAAGACATGGCTATGTTTGCTAGAAAATTTCAAAAATTTCTTAAATTGAACAAAGTTAAATTTAAAAATGATTCTAAGAAATTTGAAAAACCTAGGCATGACAAAGCAGAGAAGATCCCTAAAACTTCTAATGAAAATGTAAATAGGGACGAGTCAAAAAAATGTTTTGGTTGTGAAGGGTATGTCCATAGGGCATTTGAGTGCCCCACTAAACTGAGGAGAGAGGGTAAGAAACCAATTTCTTTTAATGCAACCCTTAGTAATAGTGACAATGAAGAGGGACCCAATTCCCCCACTAAGCCCAACTTTGTAGCTTTTATGGCTAGTCATGTGAGTGATAGTGAGAACTAATCTATTGATGAAACTTTAGCACATGACACTTCTAAGGTCATAGTTTATGATTCCCTTGTTTTTGATGGTAGTGAGAGTGAAGAAGAAAGAGAGAGTGGAAATGAAGAAGAGGTTAATGTGAGTGAACTTCAAAATGCTTTTCAAGAATTATATGAAGAGTCAATTAAATTAAAAAGAGAAAATTTGAAGTTAGAAGCTTGTTTAAGAGAGCGTCTCAAGGTCATTGATGATGGTGCGTTAGTGGAAGACCTTAGGACATGAGAGAGAACTCTTCCAGAGAAGCTTGAATATGTAGAAGGCGAGAGAGATAGCCTTAGATGTTTAATGGAATCCTTGAAAAAGGAGCTTCTCGAGTTTGAAGAGAGAAATGTTTTATTAGAGTCTAATATTTCAGAATTAAAAATTAAATTAAAAGAGTCTAGAAAAGTCAAATTTGATTTGGAGTTTAGGTCCGAAAAACTAGATAAAATCTTAGGCACGATCCAAATCAAAAATGGCACTTGTGGTTTAGGCTTAGATACTTGTAATGAATCTACTCATAAAGCCAAAACCCATGTTTTAGGATAATCACCTAGGAAATACTTTAGAGATCAATCCTTAGGTACCAATTTTCGACGTGTTTTTACTTGTCCACATTGTTGTCGAAAAGGTCATCTTAGAAAATTCTGTTTTGATCTTAAACGTGGTCCTAAAAAATCCCACCATAAGGAAACCAAGGTTGTCAAGATTCCTACACCCAGAGATAGTCACTCATCATTAGTTTGGGTTAGGAGATCCGACTTGGTATCTTTACAAGATAGGGTTTTTTATTCTCATTTACTTTCACATCCTTCCTCCCTTGTAAAATCTAAAGGTCGAATGTGATAGTTTTATTTGCATACTTTAGCCTTTTGCGCTTCATATTATATATCATTGCTAGGTGTATGGATGTTTAGTCATTTTCTAGACATTGCTTTATTTCATATCTCATGCTAGAAACCATGACTTGTTTATCTTTTGTATTTTACTTCTATCATTTTGCTTGCATTAAATGAAAAATACAAAAAGATTTTTGTTTATCATTTGGGTTTTTATCTCTTGGTAATTTAAGCTTAAAGAAAAATTCAAATGATTTTTGTTTGTCTTTTGAGTATATATTTCTAGTTTTGGTTAAAAATTTTAGAAACTCAAAAAGATTTTCTTTTGTGTGTATTTTAGTTTGACACACTTTATGTGGCATATACTTGTGTTTGAATCCCATCTTTTACGCTCCCATGTGGCTAGAACTTTTGGTTAGATTGTCAATCCTTATTGTGTTCTTTACCATGCTGACATGGAGTAGTTGGATTTTGTGTTGATATAATGTATTATATTTTTATATGCCTCTATTCACACATGCACAATATCTTTTGAATTTTATTCATCACATGTTATATTTGAGCTTTGTGAGATGTTCTCCTACCAATATTATCATCTACATATTTGTGGCCTAGGAGGACTAGTGCATGTCAAAATCCGTTGCACGTGAGATTTGTGAGAAATAAAAATAATATGTATAAATGTGCATAGGGAAGGGCTCCGAAAGGATTTATTGTCCTTTGCGAATAGTAAGCCACCATTTTTTTGGACCTAAAAGAAATACGTGGTCCAAAGGCCTAAAATAAAATATGGCATTAAAAGTAAATATTTCCCAAGGCCTATGTTTGATTGATATATTCATTCAAAATTAATATATGCTTATTGAGGGAGATTGGATGGTATATCAACGGTTTGCACAATGTCCGCTTATCCTAGTTGCGTTTTTTATGTCATGACTCTATTGGTTTATAGAATCATCAACATGATAGGCTTGTATGCATTATGTATGTTTTTAATTAAGTTCAATCTATATTGTCACATGAGGTTATATTTAAATGTGATGAAGTTAGCAATCAATTGAGAACTCCGTGAACATGTTTTAAGTGATTGGGTATAAATTTAATTGTTACCAGTGCACACCCCAACACTTTCGTTTCCATATGAAAATTTTTTGCCATATGAATGTGAAAAGATTATCTTATTTTGTGTCATTTGTGTGTTTATATCTATATATGTGAACTTGAGTCTATTTGGTATATATTATGTATACATATATTTTATATGTTTTTATTTGGTCTTTGCCTTGCTTTCTATATACATTAATTCATAGTTGGTATCCATCTTATTGCATTCTTTGTTGATATAACATGCTTAATACTTATGTATCATATTGGTATCTGTTTCTTGCATCTAGTTGGTATCCCTTATTATTTGTTGGATTAGTTATGATTTTGTAGCCCATGTGCTTAAATGTTCTCATCACTTTATGCGCAATTGCATGTTTTTAGCTTGTTATCCCATTATCATTATCACTTGTTTAGTTTAGAGGGTGTATATGCTTTAATTGGGGAATATAAGTTAATGTTTTGATTCTTTAGCCTTTGTCTATTCCTGAACAATAAGGGGGAGAATGATAGGGGAGAAATGGTATCTAAACCTATTATAATCATATCTTAGTTTGGGGGAGATTTATCTTCGGGGGAGAAGTCTTTCTAAGTTTATCATAGTTAATAAAGGGAGAGAATTAATTTAGGGGGAGTACTTATTTTTGTTGCATTTAATATCTTGATATTCCCTATGCGTTTGATAGTCTGCTTAAGTGTGCAGGAAATTCTTCTATGTGGCAACTTTCACCGGCATAGATTATGATCCTTGGGTTGTTTAAGTCAAGCATTGTATTGGGTGGGACATTTTGTGTCAGTCTAGTAGAGATTGAAGGCCCTTTAGGTTTTTTGTTTGTTTTTGTCCCGAAATAGCCAAAGGGGGAGATTTGTAATGACACAAATTTCTAATTGAGTCCGTTGTAAGTTTTGGCTCAATTCAGGACAAAAACGTTTGAGTCATTGGATAGATAATTGATCATCTTTCAAGCCTATGACGTGTTTGTTGAAGACATAGTGTCCAAGTTGAAATCTTCATTAAAATATCGAGTTTAAAGTGCCTAGTTTCTACGTCATCATCATGGTTCCATTACTCCTTAGGAATGAATGCATTTTAAATATATATATAGGAGCTTGGAACATTTTATATTGGGTGAACATTTATTTAAAACTGTTGCTTATTTTCAGAAAGATTTTTCAAATAGAATTTTTCAAACTTTCTGGAAGTTCGTTCGAAATGTCGTTCAAACGAGTTTATCGTTCGAACCACAATGTCGTTCGAACGAGTTTGCCAACGAGTTCCCATATAGGCCACTGGAATGTCGTTCGAAGTATTGTTCAAATGATAATGATGGTTCAAATGAGATATCCAACGAGGTTTCTAACAAGTTCACACTGGAACTTCGTTGTGACTTGGAACAAAGTTCCAGTGTGAACTCGTTAGAAACCTCGTTGGATATCTCGTGAGGGTATGTATTAACCTCTTAGTGACTTGAAACTATGATTTGCCTCCATTTTGTGTGTATTGTGTTAATACAGTTTGAGATTGATTCCGAACTAGTATTTCCCTTTGTACGAGAGATATAGGGACTTGATAGCAGAGTATGCCAGCACCATAGATTTTATGTTGGGTGTCGATTAGTATATACATTGGATGAGTTATTGATATATATATACATATACCTAAAATTCTTCTATTGTACGTATAAGTAGATAAATATGGAATGAATGCTCCTAATTATAGTAAGTGTTTGAAACTTCACAGTGGTATTGAGAAATACGTAATTGACTTAAATAATCTTTAATAAGATGGTATCTTAAATAAATCACAGTCTTACGATTTCGCGAATCAGAGTTTATCGGAGGAGAATAGAGTTAGACTTATGAGTCATTTTAGTAGTACGATAGGTGTTCACACTAGATGACAAATGAGAATTCTCAAGAGAGTGTCGCGTACTAACATATTTTCCCTATCAACTAGTAAGCATTTTACATACCTGCTAAACCATTTTTAAAGTTGTTTTACAATCGGGCTCTTACCTGTTTCCTGTCATTTTTCCTCCACTTGTAAATATATATATATATATATATATATATATTATAGGTGCCCAGCCACAGGGGCGTCAGGTGCAGTTCATTGGACAACGACGTGTTGCAGCTTGTGTGAGAGTTGCAGGTCCTTGAAGTAGACGACCATTTCTTTGACTCCTCATCTTCTGATTTAGCTCTTTTTACTAAGGGCATGTGTCGCCCATTCCCATATTAATGTTTAGATTTAATAGATATTTTGTACTCCTTTATGGTTTCAGTATTCAGTTTTTAATTAGGTTTGTTTTATCTTCTATGTTGACAGTAGTTGTTGATATTTATTTGGATTGAGTAATCTAGTTGGCATATCTCATTTGAATGGTTTGTTTTATTTATCATTAGTTCTATTCATAAATTGGTTTATACACATAAGATCTTTACAATGGAATTTAAATAAAATAAAATTAAATATTTTTACACCTAGCTTAATTATTTATTAGGTGGTTAATAAAGAAAATTCTTTTACGACAGTGATGCTAAGAATGAACCAACCGGACACTTTGAATTAATTTAATAAAGGACTGATCACCCGGTATTTAATTAGGCGGGGTGTCACATGATCCTAATAATGATGGAGTGTTGTATTAATGGCCTCAGTATAAGTCCTTAATCCAAGGTTTCCTATCAAGTGTTGCCTGATTCTTCATGTTAGACCATCCATGAACTTCAGTTTCTTCTTCTCTTCACTCTTCAACATGTTCATAAAATTATCCATACGAAAGAACTCCTCCTCATACTCAGCTACTAAATGGTCACCCTGAATAACTTATTAAACTTCTACCTCATCTCTATCTCAAAGGTCGGCAAAAAGTACTTTCGATCAAACTGCACCCAAAAGTCAGTAATAGTCATAGTGCCCCTCTCCTCAGTAGTGATAATAGACTCCCACCATTGTAAAGATACTTCTACTAGATTAAATTTGGCCAACATATTATTTTGAGTGTTGTTGCACTCAACCATATGAAGATGATGATAAATATCCTTCTTCCACTGGAAAGCTAAGATCATGTCAAAACTACCCTGAAACTCTGGTTGGTGGCCGTTCAGAAATGCCTCCCTCACTCTTAGCCAATCTGATTGCCCTGAATGGGCCTGAACAATAGCTGGCATTGCCTGCTGTGGTGGTTGGGACTCACAAAAGTGAAATACCATGCCATTCATAGAAGCATTAATTATTCGTGCCATAAGAGAGGTCACCTCTGTGATAGCCATTGTCCTATGCAGTGGTCGTGGTTATGGTGCTTGTGGCTCCTGTTGAGCCTTTACCTCATCAGCTCTCATCGCTTCCCTCGTTGATGTTCCTCTCTTGGGTGGCATCTAAAATCAGATCATATTGTATGAGTTCACAGTCCATACAAAAATAATAGCAGAAGAACTAAATATCAAATACATAAAAGCAAATGCAACAGTGCTAATAATAGGGACCTATATCAAAGGACACTACGCTGAAATCATAGTAAGTTGTACAGGTCCTATGGACTCTAGAAGCTGATGCTCTAATACCATCTGTGACACCCCACCTATTTTAACAACGGGTGATCAGTCCTTTATCAAAATAAATAGGAATCTCATTTGGTTCATTGTTAGCATCACTATCAAAACTTTTTAAAATACTAACTACCTTTGTTAAATTAAGCCGGTGCTAAATTTTATCTTTCATTAACATATAAAAACATGCAAAAAAATAGAAATAATACCATTCATCCACATAATAATAGAATTATGAATCATCTTAGGATAGATAGATAAATGATAGATATCGAATAAACCATCGTTCTATAATTATATCCAAACCATAAGTCTATTGAAATAAAATTGAATCTAAATACATAGTCTAATGAATAAAACTGAATATTTGTATCAACTGAAAGGAAACTTGCCCAAATGAAATACTGATCATAAATCCCAATTTAGGAATGAATAATTGAAGAGTCTACACAAATCATTCATGCCTCCACAAGTGATGCAGTTACGCATCCCTGGAATGAATCATCAAGCATGGCCATATGGTTGGACACCTAAAATATTTTGAAATTAGATTCGACATGGCTCAGAGCCCAAAAACCTTTGAAAATATTAAGCAAGTATTCAAATCGCAGTTTAAAAGTAGTTATTAGGTACACATGTTAGTTCGCGTACACTCCCTTAAGTTCCTCACTCTCATTTATAATCTGCAGCTAACATTTCCTATTAAGCCCACCTAAATATGTTACCCAGCCAAACTAAAAATAAGTATCTAACTCACCACAACAGGTTTAGCTCCCCCGTAACTCACATATGATACACTTCCGTAAAGCCAATAATTAATATTAACCAAATATTATTATTGCACCATTAATTAAGTTTCTCATACTTAAATTGATTTTAGTTATACACAATCTATCTTTTCTACCTTCACATAGAAGTAGTATAATGACACTTTTATATATTTATAACACTAATATATACAATTAGAGCATCCCCCAAAATGGCCACCGCGATGTATGCATACTCTTATATCAAGTCCATGTACCTCTTATACCAAATCAAGGACCATCGGTTCAGAATATCTCCTCGAACCATAAATCAAATAACACATAATGGAAGCGAACATAGTTCTAAGTCTCTGCGTTACGCACATACCTAACATATCCAAATGACCTTCCAATCCCACTATACACTCTCAAATAATGATCCTCCCTAAGTTTTATGTTCTAGGTCACACACCCAAACCTCGTTGGAATCGCCAAGGTGGGATCGCCCTCTGCGCAAAACCTCACGTGATAGCAGGCAGTCTAGGTATGTTCACACATGTAAAAAAACACATAATATGTATACCTAACATATCCAAATGACCTGTCAGTCCCACAATACACTCTCAAATAATGAGTCGTCCTATATTTTATGTTCTAGGTCACACACCCAAATCTCGCTGGAATTGCCAAGTTGGGATCTCCCTCTGCGCAAAACCTCACGTTATAGCAAACAGTCCAGGTATGTTCACACATGTAACAAAACACATAATATGTATTCACACAACCTATATATATATCATGGTTCTAAAAAATGCAGGGCGTGATCGAGGCGGGGAAGCCAAGCCTTAAGCCTTAGAAGCTTAGGCGGGCCTTAGGCGTAAAAAGGCGTGAAAAGGCGTTTAGGCACTTTTTAATATATTTTAACATTTCTAACTATAACATGGCGGTTAAAAATACTAAAAATAGTACATACGTTAAAATATGTCTGAATATATGCAAACTAAAATACTATTTTTTTCAATACTAAGAAAAAACAAAAAAAAAATAAGAAAAAATGCACATTTTTTTGGACGGGAGGTAGAGAGGTTTGGGGTACCATTTGTCTTTTGATTGTTTTGAATGAGATATTGGTCCTTTTTTAACAAAAAATCTTCAAAAGGCGATATCGTTTCACTAAAGCGTTTTTGTTTTTAAAAAAAGTATGCCCAAGACTTTTACCAAGAACAAGGCGTAAAAAGCTTAAGGAGAGACATTTCTCGCAAGCCTCAAGCCTAGGTGGAGCCTAGGTGTGCCTGATATATATATATATATATATATATATACACACACACATACACACACAACCCATAATATATTCAGTACATAGTACTTATATATTTTGAACACCCAACGTACTAACGATTCACACGTGATATTATATTAATTATTTTTAGTATTACTCACTACCCAAAGGGTCCTAATTATGACTCAAGTAATTTTATTAGGAATAGACTACTATCCTACTGGTATTGATCTTCGGTTATAGTTTACTCTTCTCGTCTCTCGATTTGAAAATTCTCAATACGCAACACAATCGATTAATTTTCGTCGATCTTCATCCCAATCTTAACCTCATTAAGTTTGAATTGGGCCTTAACTATATGTCTAATGATCTTATCTGAGGGTTTATATAGTTAATATAAAGACTATAAAAAGACTTATACAAAATTAGTTAATTGATCCATCCATCCATCCATCGACATCCCACGATCGATCGATCGATTTTGGGTTTTGGCTGCTTCATCCCAAACTCGTTTTCTCCATGGTTAGCACCTCAAACCTCAATTAAACCTTCCTAGACTCCCATACACCATACCCAAACATCAAAAAAAATGTATAGGGACAATTTATAGCATAAATAATACATCAAATCTTCTAGAATTCTACCCATAAATAGATTAAATTCCATAATTCATAAAACCCTATATTTTGATGCTCTTCATGCATATTCATTAAGAAACCCTGATTTCTTTAAAGTTATCATCATGCAATCTCATATTTCATAATATTAACATCGAAGGATTAGTTCTAACATTAATCCTACCAAAAATAATGAACCACACCCCTATAAATCCTAAGATTTAACCCAAATCATGCAATTACAACCGTACACTATCATGGGTATTATAATATGGTTAAATATTTGTAAGATAAGCATTTTCCTTGTAATAGGAGGTTTTATTTTATTTCTAAGATGATGATGATGTTATCCCATTGCTCCAATCGCAATTCCGACAATATTGGTGATGAGAAACGGTGTGGAATAGCCTAGGATTCTTCTCTTCTTCCTTTCCTAAGGCCTCTCCTCTCTCCCATGTGTTATAACACTCTAACACAATGGGCTAATATAACACTCTCAAATTCAAATTTTTTTTTACCCTAAACTCCTAAATAATTGAAGTGCCCTTACGTGGTGCCAAGGTCTAAAATTAACGCCTATTTCGACCCATTCAGAACCAACTGTGACCTAAAAATCATCAACTGAGTCACATTACATAAATTTCCTATCTCAACCTCAATAATATACATGTGACTCCTGGTTGAGATATAATACAGTCACATCGATATCACTCGCTACAACATATAATAATTATCACAAGATATTTACTAATCACTTAGTAAATTTATCCCATAAATATTAATCATTATCTCTCCTGATTAATATTTTAATAAATACATAATATTTAATTTAATTAAGTTACGACACATGTGCAATTTAAAAACAATTAATAAAAATAATAAAATTCTAAATACTCAGAAATACGGGGTGTTACATATATGTAACTATCGGATCTTAATTGATTATTCTACGGTTTGGAACTGCAAAGGTATTAGAGTCTACCAAATTAATAAAAAAATTGGTCCTCGAATTTACTTGCAAAAATCATGGGATATTATGTCTTCAATGCTTGTTCTAGATTTCACGTGGCTTTTTATTGATTTTGGTGTTCCCGGATTATCTTTGTTAAGGGAATTTCCTTCTTTTTTAGAACTTTTACCTAATGGTCTATAATTTAAATAGGGTGTTCTTTAATCTCATTATTGGGTAAAATAGAGATTTCGTGCCACATAATCACATGTCTTTGGTGTGGAATATATCTACATAGCTGAGACACATGGAATACATTATGAATACTAGATAACTCCGGAGGTAAATTTCATTCATAATCCTTAGGACCAATACGTTTAGTAGTACTAAAGGGTTCGATATATCTTGTCTTTAGTTTCCCTTTCTTTACGAAGCATAGAATTCCTTGTCGGAGAGAAAATTTTAGGAATACTTGATCAGAAATTTAAAATTATAAGGTCTTCCTACGATCATCCACATAACTCTTATGTCAATCTTGGTTGTCATTGGTCTTTCTCTAATCTATTGTATCTTCTCGGTGATTTCTTTGATTATTTTAGGACCAATTTGTTTTCTATTTCCTGATGCAGTCCAATATACTGCTGATCGACATGGTTTTTCATACAAAATTTAAAATGGGGAAACTTTGATACTTGATTGGTAGCTATGGTTATATGAAAACTCAATTAATGATAAGTGTTTACTCCAATTGTTGAGCGTATATAAAGAACACACTCTTAATATGTCCTCCAATGTTTGGATAATGCATTCAGATTGTCCATCGGTTTAGGGATGAAATGAGAATTGAAATGAAGGTTAGTACCCATTGCAGTTTAGACTGCCTACCAAAATTCACCTATGAACTGAGAATCCCGATATGATACTATGGAAAAATGAATTATATGTAATCGAATAATTTCTCGGATGAAGAGTTTACTGAGATTTTGGAAAGAATCAATAGTTTTGACCCGAAGAAAATGGGTAGATTTGGTGAGTTGGTCTACTATCACCCACACAGAATTGTATCCTTGTGACATACGAGGCAGTCCACTAACAAAGTCCATTATGATGTGATCTCATTTCCACTCAAGGATCAGAAGAGGTTAGAGAGGTTCCCCTGAACATTATTGTTCTATCTTTACTTGCTAACAAGTGAGAAATCTTTTCACAAAGTTCTCAATATCATTTCTCATATTTGTCCATCAATAATCCTTCTTTCGTACATGATACATTTTTTAACTTTTGAGATATATCATGAATTTGGAAGGATGAGATTCTTGTAATACCTCTTTTCATAAGGAGGATTCATTATCTAGACGCATTCTATTTCTAAATTGTATACTAGTCTCATTATCATACGAAAACTCTTGGATCTTACTTTCGATTTTTTGTTTCATCATAAAGGGTTCTTGGAGTTGTTGTAAGACCCGCCCTCGTGATATTTACCATACATGTGTAATTTGATGACTTGATGTGACCTAATTAGGCTTTGGATCTTGTGAAATGGATAATATGTCAAATTTTGGTAATATCGTAGCCTTGGTGCACTTAATTGGATTTAAAATGGCCTTATGTTTAATTTGGAGGAATAGTTTTGAATCGTTCGAACAAAGTAATTACTCGTTCAAGAAATACAAGTTCGTTCGAACAACCCTTCTAACAACCTCCAAAATAGAAATACTTGTTCCTATTCCTAGCCTCGTTGGATTCTTGTTACAACCCCATTTGAACGAGATACGATATCGTTCGAACGAGGTCTAGTCTCATTTGAATGAGACTGCAGAAATCAGAAATTTTTTGCAAAATTTCTATATTGTCACGATGAGGGCCCTTTGATCATTTGAGTTGTCAAGATCTCAATGAAGAAGATCAAATTGTGGGGGGGGGGGGGGGGGGGCTTTTTTTAATGGGGTTTAAGGATTTTTTGCATATATTTAGGAGAAATGGGATTAGGGTCAATCCCCAACCATTTTCCAATCATATTTTCAATATCTCTCTAACACTTAGAGCTGTCATATATCTCCATCGCCCTCCACCATCATTGCATCAACACCCATAAAACCTAAAACACTATTTTTACTTTATATTCTACCATATTTAAGCCTATAAAACCCATTACTGCCACACGTTTGAGCAAGACATCATTTATGGAGATGCTGTTGGGGATTTTTGGAGAGCAAATGAAGATGAAATTATGGAAATTAGTGGTGGTTTTCATAGAGCTTTCAAGGAGCAAGCTTACTAGATCTAGGCAACCTATTCAAGACCACCTTAGGAGGTGGGAGGTTTCCATCTTCTTATATATCTCATCCACCATTTTTTAAGCTTCCTTTGACATGGGAAAAACTCTACTCTTGCTAAGTTCAATATTACTCTATTTTGCAATATATGAGTTAAATATGCTAGAGTTCTTCAGAGTGGAATCTTTGCATTATTAGGTAATCATTTAACATGACACGTGTAAAATATTTCTTTACAAATGGCTTCAAATTTTTGGAAAATGATATGTTTTCAAGAAATTTGGTATTAAACATTTTATGGAATAAAATGTTTTGAAATGATATTTATCTTGTTAAGATATCTTATGGGCAAAATTTTAGATTTTTCTTGTAAAAAATGAAATTTCTATGAAGTTAGACATTTATTAAAGTTTGAAGAACAAAAATGTCCTTTAGTCTTGAAAGGCATGTTTTTGCAAGTATTATGTAATTTCTTGGATAAATCATGAGTTAGACACTATTTATTGGATTGTTAGACTTAAAATCCATGTTCCCATTTACATAAACTTGTAGTAATTTTACCATGAGCATATGAACAAGTTTAGTAAGGTCTTAATGAGTTTTAACATGAAATAAAGAAAGTAAAAATTTCTCCCCTAAAGGTGTGTTAATAAATGTAGGAAATGTGATAAGTATACGTTTCGAGACTACTTATATTATTAAACAAAAAATGGTTTTTCTTATAAACTAGTCTTCAAAGTGCCAAATGATTTCTTTAATAAAGAAAGCAATGAAGTAAAGATATTTTTGACTGGAAAAGTGTGTTAGATCTAAAGTGTATAATAAGTGTTAACGAGTAAAACATTCAAGAAGTTGGTATGTATAACTTAATAATGGTTGTTGGAATTAACACTTGTAAAAATGAAAGAAAATACAAGTTTTTAAATGAATGGGTAAAATCATAATCTTACGTAAAGTTGAACCTTTATGAAATAAAAAATGTTGGAAAAGTTGTTACACAAAATGGTCATAAAAGAATGTGACTTTCGGGATGAAATCAATGTCAATATGTAAAGGACAAGAAATTGTAAATTTCAAGTGTAACAAGGATATGAGGTGTAGTTCTTGGGATTTTTGCTTCGACTGATAAAAGTGGAATAATGTGGGCATTTGTAAAGTGTTAAACATATTGAAAAAGGACTCGGATGTGACCGAAAATTACTAAGAAGGGCCCAAAGCCCTAGAGTAAAAGACCCAAAAGCACTGGCCAGGGTATATGGAAGAAAAGCTGGTACTGTAGAGCCCGTTAAAGTATGCCATTATATGGCGAACTCTGAGGAAAAGATGAAAGAAATTAATTGCACTAAGAAATTGAGAAAATACCACCTTTTTGAAATGAAATGGATAAATGTTCTCATTTGAAAGGGTAAATTAGATATGAAATTTGAAAATGACCAAGTCCAAGTAAAGCGTGAGTTAATGTCACAAGTGAAATGGTTGATGGGCAATCAAGCAACCCAAAGTTGTTTTAATCCATAATTAATACAATTATTCATCGTGAATAGTTTAAAAAGAAAACAAGTATTTTATAACACGGAGTGTGCGTGTCATGAAAGGTGGTTTTCATGGAAAATATTAGAGAAGATTTGGTGATAGTAAAAAGGGAAATTCCTATAAATATAACATTTTACCTAAACAAATGGTATTTTGTTTATGTCTCTAACCGGGTGTGTTAAATTGGAAAAATGGTTCTAAGATGAGTAATAAGGGGAAAGAAAGGTCATATCGTAAGATTAATAAGATTTAATAAAATCAAGTAACATTTTTTGGAATAAAAATGGATTTATGCATTAGTATATGTATGTGTGTGTGTGCATGTACATATATATATATATATATATATATATATATATATATATATATATATATATATATATGTGTGTGTGTGTGTGTGTGTGTGTGTGTGTGTGTGTGTGTGTGTGTGTGTGCATGTGTGTTTTGTATTTGCATGTGCACATATGTGGTACATTATAGAGTCTCTTTTTTACCGTTTGGTTGTATATTGTATTTTTGAATTTCCCACTGGGCATTTGGCTCATTCCCCCTCCTTTATTACGGAAGGTTGTACGCGGTTCCATATTTTGAGAGCATTATACAAATAAGTATACTTTTATTTATGTTTGTAGCTCTCTATGCTTGAATTATAAAGACGCTTCCTACGAGTCCCACACGTAGCTCTATGTAAATTGAAATCATATGCTAAAAAGTGAATTATTAATTAAATAAAACTGGACTAGAAAAATTATTTAAGTTATCTAATTGCACTTCACACCTAACATTTGAATCAGGCTAAGTTAACCCACGGGTAACCCATAAATCCGGGCTGGGGATTTAAATTTGTTCTAAGATTTTCTTCCTAAAGGTTGGGTAGGCAATGATATTGGTGAATTCTGAAAAAGGTGGGGTTGGCTAAAAGATCATATTAATACATGGTCGAAGAAACATCATAAGAAATTAGGTTATTAAGTGTTCCAATAGGATTACGGCTTAAGGCATTGGCTACAACATTTCCCTTTCCTGGATGATAGTCTAACTTGAATATGCAATCTTCCCAAAACTCCACCCAACATCTTTGTCTCAAATTCAAGTCGTTTTGGTTGAAGATGTATTTTAATCTTTTGTGATCTGAAAATACTTGGACTTCCTCATCGTATAGATAACAACACCATATTTTTAAAGCATAAATGATGATTGCTAACTTAAGATCATATACAGGATAATTACATTCATGAATCTTGAGTTGTTGAGAAACATACTCATATACATATCCCTTTTCCATAAGGAAACAACCTAAGTCGTACTACGAGGCATTAGTGTACACTTTACAGCTTAAATTAATAGAAGGAATGGTTAGGATGGGGGCTGTGGCAACTTGTCTTTTAGTGTTTGGAATTCTTTCTCACACTCGGCATTCCATACAAATGAAATTTCCTACCTAGTTAACTTCGTTGATGGAAGAGAAATTTTGGAAAATCCTTCTACGAAACGACGAAGATAACTAGGAAATCCAAGAAAACTCTTAATTTTGGTGACTTTAGCAGGATTTTTCCAATCTAAAATAGTTGAGATTTTAGTTGGATTGACTTGGATTGCACTTTCATAAATCATATGCCCTTAGAACATCACTTCCTTTTATCAAGAAATCATATTTTCTCTTTTTATCATACAATCAAAGATTTCTCAAGGTACCTAATATTTTTTGTAAATGTTGGGCGTATTCTTCAGGATCTTGGGAATAAATCAGGATGTCATCATCAATATGATAACAAATTGATCAAGAAAAGTTCAGAATATTCGATGCATTATGTCCATGAAAGCTGCAGGGGCATTGGTTAATCCAAAAAATATCACGGTAAATTCAAAATGTCTATAACGGGTTCGAAAAGTGGTTGTTGGAATGTCTTCTTCTCTTACTCATAATTGATGGTAACCAGATCCCGATCTATTTTAAAAAAAATCCTTTCACCTTTAATTTGATCAATAAAATATCCAATTCTAAGTAAAGGATATATATTCTAAACGGTTACCGAATTCAACTTAAGATAGTTTATGCATAATCTAAAACTTCCATCACTCTTTTTCACAAACAACACAGGTTCTCCCTAAGGAGATGAACTAAGGAAAATGTAATTTTTTCAAGTAGATCATATAGTTGGGTACAAAGTTCACGAAGTTCTAAAGGAACCATTTGATACGGAGGTATCAAAATAGGAGAAATATTTGGGTAAAGATATATAGCAAACTCAATTTCTTGTGAGGGTGATATTCCTGGAAATTCTTTTAGGAAAAGAGCATCGAATTTTTTTACGATTCTAAAAAACGAAGGGTAGGTGGTACTTTGAATTTGGGAAGTTGAAGGTTTGAAATAAGACGTTCCTTAAAACACAAAAGCGTGTTATCTTAAAAGTATAGTCTCGTTAAATAACAATCGATATAAGTGTGATATTGTATAATACGTCCTTTTCGATAATAATATTGAATTCACAAATATCTAGGATAATTACATTTACAAAGAGTATACCTAAACCTAGTTGAATTTTACAAGTATTATACCCTTGTGTAGGTGTGTTAACCTTACTGGTAGGTAATTCTATTTCTAAGTGAGTATCCAATGATTTGGGTACAGATTTGCAACACTATAGCTTGTTTAAGACCAATGAATGAGTAAGTTTAATCAAAATCAAATAAAACATGAGCAAGATAACTAAAAAAGAACATTGTAACTCTTACCACGTCGTGCAATTTTTGTATGGGGAATGTGGCACAATTTTTCACATGATTAGGGACTAGCTCATGCCTTATACTAGCATTATAAGGCATGTGATTATTATAGGAAGGAGTTGTTCCTCTGAGTCTCGAATGATTACCTGGTCAATTTAGGGTTACGGAGGGGTAGAACTTAAGACATCGCGGACGGATATGTCTTACTTGTTAACACTTATGGCATCAAATTACTGGATAGGAAGTGTTGGTGTCTAAAATTGGTATGTTGATTAGGATATGTCTTATCTTAGTCACACCAATTATTATCAGCCAAAAATAATAAAGGAAAGATATATGCTAGAGAAGGATGAGAGATAAAGGTTTTTTACGTGTTTCAACCTAGTAAGGTGCCTAGGTCCACAGGTACAATTTCACTGAGTATTAGGGTTTAAGTACAAGCCTCTTGATAACTCTCTAGGGTTTAGGATAAACTATTTTCCAATTGTCCCTGGCTGAGGGTTGTAGTGAGTTATTTATAGTAATAGGAAGAAGAAGAGGTGGAATACCTTAATACATTAGTTATTTACACCTTTACACTACAATTAATAGTTGTGTACTTATTCAAGTTCATGTGCATGGTGAATATTGAGATCCTCATGTGTGTCTGTTTACCTTGATGCTTATTCATATTCCCGAGGGTGGTCGTCTAGTATTTTGACCAAAGGAGACAATTCAACTGACCACTTTTATCTGTTGGCTTGGGTCCATTAAATATGATGATAGGTGTCACAGTATTATTAGTCCACCTAGAATTATTATTTTAGGTTATAACAAAAGCTCCCAATACTTCATTTATGATTGGAGTGATTAGTGACTGAAAGGATGGATTATAATCTGTTAGGATTAACTTGGCTTTATGGGAATGTCTAATTTATTACTGACTCCAGGAGTTTATAAATTTCAAAATGTCATTCCTTGGGGCCAATGGTAATGTAAATAGTAACAACACTAACGAACTTTATGTGGGTACACAGATCATTTTATTTCTTGGAAACTAACACATCGTCAAAAGATGAAGATGTGGTACATTTAATCATTTTATTCCTTATAACTCATGGGACATCACTGAGTCCTTAAAATGAGAGTTACCTCCCTTGTTCTTCCACCCTTGAATTTCAAACTCTTCTCTTCACTCCCAAGTTTTTATTTTTCCATTTATGAGAGTTATTCATCCTTTTTGTTTCATTTTTACTGTAAGATCCCTTTTCCTCTTATTTTTAATCTTTATAAAAAAATATGGTTCATATTATTGACGAGAGTTCATTGGAGGTGTTTAAAGCTACCCATAGGATTACTGATTGGGTAAAAATAGAGTTATTAATAGGTCTTTGTGGCCTTTGTGTGTTAGAGGAGGGTCACTAGATCCTCGTTATTTTTATTACTGAGTGTGTGGTGACATTACCTCTAAAGCACCTATTTTTAGAATTTTGTTAGTATTTTGATGTCGTCCCAGCTAGGATGGCTCCAAATAATTAGAGAGTAGTTAATAGAGTAAACCATATTAATGAACGATTTGGGACTAACATAGGATAAAAGGAGTTCATGTAATTTTATTGTCGGGGTACCACTAATGAGAATATTTATTACTAGAAGACAAGATTCTTCAATAGAGCCCTAATAGTAAATTTGCCATATTCTAATAAGAATAATTGGGATTATGGGTTGATTGTTAATGATTGGCAGTTTCCCCCTCTTTTTGAGGGTGAGGAATACAATGGGCTCCTCAAGAGTGTCAGGTTATAGGTTGGTGTTTTTACATTCTTGTATAATTTTCACCATTTTATTCTTTCATTTAATTATGTTATTGACTTTCTTTTGTATTTATATTTTTAAAAGAAGAAGAATAAGAAGAAGAAGAAGAAGAAGAAGAAGAAGAAGAAAAACAAGACGAAGAAGAAAGATATAAATCATCTCTCAAAGGTTAATTTTAGCAACCTAAAGACTATTTGATCCATATAAAAGAGGATTGGTGAATATCATCCTCGTTGTTCTCTGTTCTGCTTGGCAACCATAACTCAATTATTTCTTTTGTTGCTCGCCCAATCTTAAGACATTCTATCAGCCCCCATCAGTTTAGAAGACATTATTTCTTCATCTGCGGTCACTGGTTTTGAATTCCCATGATGAGCAAAAGAAAATTTCTCTTCCAAGGAAATTCTTTATACTTTGAATCCTTATTTCTCTCACATTGACCAAAATCTCTTCACCGAAAATGGTTAAGAGGAAGATTCCTAACCTTCTTGTTGGCTTCAAGTCCTCACCTCCTATTGAGAAGAATTCTAATATCGTGGGTTCCAATCACCCTACAGTGGTTGGAACCTCTCTAATTAAGAATCAGGAGCCCCAATTTAAGAGGCTAAATAGGGATCTAACCCCCATTTTAGAGTTGTCTAGAAAAAATCAGGCCGCTAAGGGCTAGGGTTGTACCTAATCAGTTATTGTCAATCTAAGCCTTGCCCGCGATCTAATTGGTGTGGGGTTCTTACAGCCGATGATGATATGATTTTTTATCTTCCTTATGCCAGGTTGGTCAAGCATGACAACCATGATTTGGCTCTAGTAAGTAAAACTTAATATTTCCCTATTTTCATGTGTCACTATTATATGTTAGTAATGTTTATAAATGGTGATTTTTACAGTTCTTATTTGAAAATGTCCAATTGTAGAGATGGGATGACTAGTTAAGGGAGTCATCTAGAGTTGTGGATGAAGCATTCAAAGGCATGCATAAATCCATGAAGGGTGTCAAAAAGTCCCATGAGGATTATAAAAATAAGTTGCAAGATACCATCAAGGATCTAGAGGATGGGAATACCCAAGCTGAGAAAGTTATGGGAGATACTGCAAAGAAAGCCAACGAGGATAAGAAGGATATAAAGGTAACTGATAATGTGGTAGAGGAGGCCAAGGTCATGGTGTCTTAGTTGAAAGCTAAGTCCAAAAAGGAAAAGGATGATGCATATAACTGACATTGGGATAAGGCATTCTCTACTACTGCCATTCAAGTGGAGTATTTGAAGAATTTGTCCTACAAGGAAGGCTGGGATGCATCCTTAATATAGGTTGGCATTGTTGCTGGTTCCAACCTCTTCCTCCAGCATAATTCAAGCATTACTTCATAAAATTAAAGAGTACGTTGATGATAAAGAGAGGATGGATGAGTCGTCTATGCCTTAGGAGAAGATGGTGGTGGTTTCCCAATAAGAGGATGATGTGACCCAAAAAAAGAAGAAGGTGTAATAGATAAGACTCCTTCTATTTTTTCTTTATGACTTTTTAATATGGTTGTTCCATTTTTATGCTTGTAATACTCCTATGATTTCAATAGAATTTCTCCTTTTCTATTCATTATGTTGTTGAGTTTAGCGCATCATTTTTCTTTCCTTATATAATATTATATTCATTTCAGGTTAACTCGGGAAAGGATAACATTATCCCTACAGAAAGTGAACTTTTCTAGAGAAGAGTAGCCAATTTTTTGGAGTTGGTTATGAAGACATAGATAAAGAAGAGAGAGATGAATGGATCGGCCTGGATGTATCTAACTCGGCTAAGGATGTTTGTCATAAAATGCAAAGGGTGTTCCATTAGGTCATGGAAACCAACTCCACCTACTATGAGATGATTCTCCAAATTCAACGTGATCATAAAGATATAGTCTTCAGTTTGTCTGCCTACTATGAGAAAAATTTTGTTATTCTTTAGAGCGATAGTGGTTTCGATAATAAATTGCAAGAGTTGTCTTCGGCATACTCCAATAAATAATTTATGATATAGTTGAACATAAAAAATGATCAGGAGGTTTCCCATATCTTGGAACAAGAAGATAATTTATTGAGGGATGAGCTGGAGAGCCTTAAGAAGTTGAACAGTGCTGATAGGAGTGAAGGAGCATCTTTCTTTAAGCATGAAAATTCTTGATTGATAGATGATTTTGAAAAGTTAAAGAAACTAAAGGGAGGTCAATCTTCTCGTCAGGTGGTTGTTAGTCATCCATCAGTAGAAGAGGAGAAAGATAAAAAGACATTGGCAAACCAAGAAAATCTCATAAAGAAAAAAATCGGCTACCATCAAAAGATTAAATGAGAAATTAATCGCTTGACTTATGATTTTCACAAACAACCTCGCACAACATGGATGAATAGTTACAATAACGCACTTTCACACTTGGGTGGTGAACTTTATCTATACCATTGAAAAAGCTTATAAGTAGGTTTGGTTAAATTCTCTCATTGTGGTGAAGCTACCGAAGGAAAAAAAGCTATGGTACTAGCATGTCCATTGGTGTTTAGATCAGCCTACTCCTCTTTTGGAGTTGGATATTCTTTGATCTCGATGGATGCAATTCCAAACAGTTTTATTAGAAATTATCTTGGGGATTATGGTCTACATGGAGATTATGTCCTTAGTCATCCTTTTCATCTGGTGGATATAGTTAGTTTTATGAGCTAGCCAACGCTTAGGGACCTAAGAATAATAGTTCTTCCCTCTGAGTTGGTCGTTACTCCTGCTAGGATGGAGAAGGCTATGGAAAATCGACCAGATGATTAAGCACTCTATATTATTTATTGTTGAATGTTCTCATGTAATAAAATTATGAGACTTGTAGCATTTGAATAAAATCTTTGATTGTTCTATTGTATGATTATGTCGTACCAGTAGTTTAGTCTTATTATTATGTGGTCGGCAGTAAGCCAACTAATCTGTTGTACCGGTTCCCAGTTCGGATCAATTCGTGTTTTATGAATGTAGTTTGGAAATCTGTCAATGTGCTTTTAATTGTACTACTTTATTCTCTATTATTTGTGTTATGAATGTAGTTTGAAAATCTGTCAATGTTCTTTTACTTTTTTACTTAGTTTCATGACTTAATAGACTTAACATGTTATAATTTGGCATGTGTTTGTGGGTCCTCACTTGCAACATTAACCAATCATGACCTTGGGAAAAAGTACATGCATGTGTATCTAGCTCACAAGAAAATTGTAGTAAAGTACAAGCATAAACATATAAAGTATACAAGAAGTTGTTCTGCTTCATTATGTAGTATCTATGTTTTCACTATATTTTGCCAATATGTTAATGTTCATTTATTTTGTTACTTAATTTCATAACTTAATAGAATTATCATGCTATAATTAGGCATGTGCTTATGGTTCCTCACCAACGGCATTAACCAATCTTGAACTTGGATAAATCTACATGCGTATATATCTAGCTCAAAATAAAATTGCAGTAAAATACACACATAAAGATATAAAGTACACAAGAAGTTGTAATGCTTTATTATGTATTGTTTATGCTTTGACTGTATTTTGGAAATATGTTAATGTTCATTTTCTTTCCAACTTAGTTTCATGACTTAATAGACTTCTCGTGTTATAATTAGGCATGTGTTTGTGGGTCCATGCTAGCGGGATTAACCAATTTTGACCCTGGACAACAGTACACGAATAGGTATTTAGCTCACAACAAAATTGTAGTAAAGTACATGCATAATGATATAAATTACAGGTGAAATTGTACTTTTTTAGTCTCTATTGTTTGTGTTTTGCAAGTATTTTGGCAATATGTTAATATGCGTTTACTTTCTTAATTAGTTTCATGACTTGATAAAGTTGTCATGTAATAATTGGGCATGTGTTTGTGGGTCCGCACCAGTGGCATTAACCAATCCTAACCTTTAATAAAAGAATCAAATATGTATTTAGTTGATATGAAAATTGGAGTAAAATACATGCATAAAGATATAAAGTACACGTGAAATTGTACTTCTTATTTCTCTATTGTTTGTGTTTTGATTGTATTTTGCCAATATGTTAATGTGCATTTACTTTGTTACATGGTTTTAGGACTTAATAGACTTATCATTTTATTGTTGGGCATGTGTTTGTGGGTCCGCGCCAGTGCCAATAACCAATCTTGACCTTGGATGAAAGTACACAAATATCTACATAGGTCACAACAAAATTGCAGTAAAGTACACAGATAAATATATAGAGTATACATGAAATTGTTCTACCTTATTTTTTATTATTTGTGTTATGAATGTAGTTTGGAAATCTGTCAATGTGCTTTTACTTTTTTTACTTAGTTTCATGACTTAACAGACTTAACATGTTATAATTCGGCATGTGTTTATGGGTCCTCACCAGCGCCATTAACCAATCTTGACCTTGGTCAAAAGTACACGCATATGTATCTAGATCGCAAGAAAATTTTAGTAAAATACATTCATAAAGATATAAAGTATACAAGAAGTTGTTTTACGTTATTCTGTATTGTTTGTGTTTTACTCTATTTTCCCAATATGTTCATGTTCATTTATTTTGTTACTTAGTTTCATAACTTAATAGAACTATCATGTTATAATTAGGCATGTGTTAATGGGTCCACGCCAGTGACATGAACTAGTCTTCAACTTAGACAAAAGTATATGAATACATATTTATCTCACAACAAAGTTGCAGTAAAGTACAAGCATAAAGATATAAAGTACACGCAAAATTGTATTGTTTTATTCTCTATTGTTTGTGTTTTGAATGTATTTTCGTAATATGTTAATGTGCATTTACTTTGTTACTTACTTTCATGACTTAATAGACTAATCATGTTTTAATTGGGATTCTATTTGTGGGTTCGCTCCATCGGCATTAACCAATCTTGACCTTTAATAAAAGTACACCCATATATATCTAGCTCATAAGAAAGTTGCAGTAAAGTACACTTATAAAGATATAAAGTACATGTGAAATTGCACTACTTTATTCTCAATTGTTTGTGTTTTAACTGTATTCTTGACTTAATAGACTTATAATGTTATAATTGGACATGTGTTTGTGAGTCCTCACAAACGGCATTATCCAATCTTGACCTTGGATAAAAGTACACGAATATATATATATATCACCCTCGGCTAAAAGTTGGTTAAAAACCACCCTTGGACATGTGTTTGACGAGGGAGGACTTGATTAAAAACCATTAAGTTGGTTAAAAACCACCCTCGGCTATAATGAGGGTCAATGTAGGGGACGACCCCTCCATCACCCTCAAGGAAGACGAGGGAGGACTTGATTAAAAACCATTAAGTTGGTTAAAAACAACCCTCGGCTATAATGAGGGTCAATGTAGGGGACGACCCCTCCATCACCCAAAAGAAAGACGAGGGGGAACTTAATTGAAAAACCATTAAGGTGGTAAAAACCACCCTTGGCTATAATGAGGGTCAATGGAGGGGATGACCCCTCCATCGCCCTCAAGAAAGAAGAGGGGGGAACTTAAATGAAAAACCATTAAGGTGGTAAAAACCACCCTCGGCTATAATGAGGGTCAATGTAGGGGACGACCCCTCCATCACCCTCAAGAAAGACGAGGGAGGACTTGATTAAAAACCATTAAGTTAGTTAAACACCACCCTCGTCTATAATGAGGGTCAATGTAGGGGACGACCCCTCCATCACCCTCAAGAAAGATGAGGGGGAACTTAATTGAAAAACCATTAAGGTGGTAAAAACCACCCTCGGATATAATGAGGGTCAATGTAGGGGACGACCCCTCCATCACCCTCAAGGAAGACGAGGGAGGACTTGATTAAAAACCTCTAAGTTGGTTAAAAACCACCCTCGGCTATAATGAGGGTCAATGTAGGGGACGACCCCTCCATCACCCTAAAGAAAGACAAGGGGGAACTTAATTGAAAAACCATTAAGGTGGTAAAAACCACCCTCGGCTATAATGAGGGCCAATGGAGGGGATGACCCCTCCAACGCCCACAAGAAAGAATAGGGGGAACTTAAATGAAAAACCATTAACGTGGTAAAAACCACCCTCGGCTATAATGAGGGTCAATGTAGGGGACGACCCCTCCATCACCCTAAAGAAAGACAAGATATGAGTTAATTAAAAACCATTAAGTTAGTTAAAACCCACCCACAGCTATAATAAGGGTCAATGGAGGGGACGACCCCTCCATCGCCCTCAAGAAAGACGAGGGGGAACTTAATTGAAAAACCATTAAGGTGGTAAAAACCACCCTCGGATATAATGAGGGTCAATGTAGGGGACGACCCCTCCATCACCCTCAAGGAAGACGAGGGAGGACTTGATTAAACACCATTAAGTTGGTTAAAAACCACCCTCGGGGATAAAGAGGGTCAATGTAGGGGACGACCCCTCCATCACCCTCAAGAAAGACGAGGGAGGACTTGATTAAAAACCATTAAGTTGGTTAAAAACCACCCTCAGCTATAATGAGGGTCAATGTAGGGGACGACCCCTCCATCACCCTCAAGGAAGACGAGGGAGGACTTGATTAAAAATCATTAAGGTGGTTAAAAAACACCCTCGGCTATAATGAGGGTCAATGTAGGGGACGACCCCTCCATCAGCCTCAAGAAAGACGAGGGGAACTTAATTAAAAAACCATTAAGGTGGTAAAAACCACCCTCGGCTATAATGAGGGTCAATGGAGGGGACCACCCCTCCATCGCCCTCAAGAAAGAAGAGGGGGGAACTTAATTGAAAAACCATTAAGGTGGTAAAAACCACCCTCGGCTATAATGAGGGTCAATGTAGGGGACAACCCCTGCATCACCCTCAAGAAAGACGAGGGAGGACTTGATTAAAAACCATTAAGTTCGTTAAAACCCACCCTCGGCTATAATGAGGGTCAATGTAGGGGACGACCCCTCCATCACCCTCAAGGAAGACGAGGGAGGACTTGATTAAAAACCATTAAGTCTGTTAAAAACCACCCTCGGCTATAATGAGGGTCAATGTAGGGGAGGACCCCTCTATCACCCTCAAGGAAGACGAGGGTGGACTTGATTAAAAATCATTACGCTAGTTAAAAACCACCCTCGGCTATAATGAGGGTCAATGTAGGGGATGACCCCTCCATCACCCTCAAGAAAGACGAGGGGGAACTTAATTGAAAAACCATTAAGGTGGTAAAAACCATCCTCGACTATAATGAGGGTCAATGGAGGGGCCGACCTCTCCATCGCCCTCAAGAAAGACGAGGGGGGAACTTAATTGAAAAACCATTAAGGTGGTAAAAACCACCCTCGGCTATAATGAGGGTCAATGTAAGGGACGACCCCTCCATATCCCTCAAGAAAGACGAGGGAGGACTTGATTAAAAACCATTAAGTTGATTAAAAACCACCCCCGGCTTTAATGAGGGTCAATGTAGGGGACGACCCCTCCATCACCCTCAAGGGAGACGAGGGAGGACTTGATTAAAAATCATTAAGTTGGTTAAAAACCACCCTCGGCTATAATGAGGGTCAATGTAGGGGACGACCCCTCCATCACCCTCAAGGAAGAGGAGGGAGGACTTGATTAAAAACCATTAAGTTGGTTAAAAACCACCCTCGGCTATAATGAGGGACAATGAAGGGGACGACCCCTCCATCACCCTCAAGAAATACGAGGGGGAACTTAATCGAAAAACCATTAAGGTGGTAAAAACCACCCTCGGCTATAATGAGGGTCAATGGAGGGGACGACCCCTCCATCACCCTCAAGAAAGACGAGGGGGGAACTTAATTGAAAAACCATTAAGGTGGTAAAAATCACCGATGGCTATAATGAGGGTCAATGTAGGGGACGACCCCTCCATCACCCTTAAGAAAGACGAGGGAGGACTTGATTAAAAACCATTAAGTTGGTTAAAAACCACCCTCGGCTATAATGAGGGTCAATGTAGGGGACGACCCCTCCATCACCCTCAAGGAAGACGAGGGAGGACTTGATTAAAAACCATTAAGTTCGTTAAAACCCACCCTCGGCTATAATGAGGGTCAATGTAGGGGACGACCCCTCCATCACCCTCAAGGAAGACAAGGGAGGACTTGATTAAAAACCATTAAGTTTGTTAAAAACCACCCTCGGCTATAATCAGAGTCAATGTAGGGGACGACCCCTCTATCACCCTCAAGGAAGACGAGGGTGGAGTTGATTAAAAATCATTAAGCTGGTTAAAAACCACCCTCGGCTATAATGAGGGTCAATGTAAGGTACGACCCCTCCATCGCCCTCAAGAAAGAAGAGAGGGCAACTTAATTGAAAAACCATTAAGGTGGTAAAAACCACCCTCGGCTATAATGAGGGTCAATGTAGGGGACAACCCCTCCATCACCCTCAAGAAAGATGAGGGAGGACTTGATTAAAAACCATTAAGCTAGTTAAAAACAACCCTCGGCTATAATGAGGGACAATATAGGGGACGACCCCACCATCACCCTCAAGAAAGACGAGGGGAAACTTAATTGAAAAACCATTAAGGTGGTAAAAACCACCCTCGGCTATAATGAGGGCCAATGTAGGGGACGACCCCTCCATCACCCTCAAGAAAGACGGGGGAGGACTTGATTAAAAACCATTAAGTTGGTTAAAAACCACCCTCGGCTATAATGAGGGTCAATGTCGTGGACGACCCCTCCATCACCCTCAAGGAAGACGAGGGAGGACTTGATTAAAAACCATTAAGTTGGTTAAAAACCACCCTCGGCTATAATGAGGGTCAATGAAGGGGACGAACCCTCCATCACCCTCAAGAAAGACGAGGGGGAACTTAATTGAAAAACCATTAAGGTGGTAAAAACCACCCTCGGCTATAATGAGAGTCAATGGAGGGGACGACCCCTCCATCACCCTCATGAAAGACGAGGGGGTAACTTAATTGAAAAACCATTAAGGTGGTAAAAACCACCCTCGGCTATAATGAGGGTCAATGTAGGGTACGACCCCTCCATCACCCTCAAGAAAGACGAGGGAGGACTTGATTAAAAACCATTAAGTTGGTTAAAAACCACCCTCAGCTATAATGAGGGTCAATGTAGGGGACGACCCCTCCATCACCCTCAAGGAAGACGAGGGAGGACTTGATTGAAAACCATTAAGTTGGTTAAAAACCACCCTCAGCTATAATGAGGGTCAATGTAGGGGACGACCCCTCCATCACCCTAAAGAAAGACGAGGGGGAACTTAATTGAAAAAGCATTAAGGTGGTAAAAACCACCCTCGACTATAATGAGGGTCAATGGAGGGGATGACCCCTCCATCGGCGTCAAGAAAGAAGGGGGAACTTAATTGAAAAACCATTAAGGTGGTAAAAACCGCCATCGACTATAATGAGGGTCAATGTAGGGGACGACCCCTCCATCACCCTCAAGAAAGACGGGGGAGGACTTGATTAAAAACCATTAAGTTGGTTAAAAACCACCCTCGGCTATAATGAGGGTCAATGTCGGGGACGACCCCTCCATCACCCTCAAGGAAGACGAGGGAGGACTTGATTAAAAACCATTAAGTTGGTTAAAAACCACCCTTGGCTATAATGAGGGTCAATGGAGGGGACGACCCTCCATCGCCCTCAAGAAAGACGAGGGGGGAACTTAATTGAAAAACCGTTAAGTTGGTTAAAAACCACCCTCAGCTATAATGAGGGTCAATGTAGGGGACGACCCCTCCATCACCCTAAAGAAAGACGAGGGGGAACTTAATTGAAAAAGCATTAAGGTGGTAAAAACCACCCTCGACTATAATGAGGGTCAATGGAGGGGATGACCCCTCCATCGGCCTCAAGAAAGAAGGGGGAACTTAATTGAAAAACCATTAAGGTGGTAAAAACCGCCATCGACTATAATGAGGGTCAATGTAGGGGACGACCCCTCCATCACCCTCAAGAAAGACGAGGGAGGACTTGATTAAAAACCATTAAGTTAGTTAAAAACCACGCTCGGCTATAATGAGGGTCAATGTAGGGGAAGACCCCTCCATCACCCTCAAGAAAGACGAGGGGGAACCTAATTGAAAAACCATTAAGGTGGTAAAAACTACCCTCGGATATAATGAGGGTCAATGTAGGGGACGACCCCTCCATCACCCCTCAAGAAAGACGGGGGAGGACTTGATTAAAAACCATTAAGTTGGTTAAGAACCACCCTCGGCTATAATGAAGGTCAATGTAGGGGACGACCCCTCCATCACCCCCAAGAAAGACGAGGGAGGACTTGATTAAAAACCATTAAGTTGGTTAAAAACAACCCTCGGCTATAATGAGGGTCAATGTAGGGGACGACCCCTCCATCACCCTCAAGGAAGACGAGGGAGGACTTGATTGAAAACCATTAAGTTGGTTAAAAACCACCCTTCGCTATAATAAGGGTCAATGGAGGGGATGACCACTCCATCGCCCTCAAGAAAGACGAGGGGGAACTTAATTGAAAAACCATTAAGGTGGTTAAAACCGCCCTCGGCTATAATGAGGGTCAATGTAGGGGACGACCCCCTCCATCACCCTCAAGAAAGACGAGAGAGGACTTGATTAAAAACCATTAAGTTGGTTAAAAACCACCCTCGGCTATAATGAGGGTCAATGTAGGGGGCGACCCCTCCATCACCCTCAAGGAAGACGAAGGAGGACTTGATTAAAAACCATTAAGTTTGTTAAATACCACCCTCGGCTATAATGAGGGTCAATGTAGGGGACGACCCCTCCATCACCCTCAAGAAAGACGAGGGAGGACTTGATTAAAAACCATTAAGTTCGTTAAAACCCACCCTCGGCTATAATGAGGGTCAATGTAGGGGACGACCCCTCCATCACCCTCAAGGAAGACAAGGGAGGACTTGATTAAAAACCATTAAGTTTGTTAAAAACCACCCTCGGCTATAATCAGAGTCAATGTAGGGGACGACCCCTCTATCACCCTCAAGGAAGACGAGGGTGGAGTTGATTAAAAATCATTAAGCTGGTTAAAAACCACCCTCGGCTATAATGAGGGTCAATGTAAGGTACGACCCCTCCATCGCCCTCAAGAAAGAAGAGAGGGCAACTTAATTGAAAAACCATTAAGGTGGTAAAAACCACCCTCGGCTATAATGAGGGTCAATGTAGGGGACAACCCCTACATCACCCTCAAGAAAGATGAGGGAGGACTTGATTAAAAACCATTAAGCTAGTTAAAAACAACCCTCGGCTATAATGAGGGACAATATAGGGGACGACCCCACCATCACCCTCAAGAAAGACGAGGGGAAACTTAATTGAAAAACCATTAAGGTGGTAAAAACCACCCTCGGCTATAATGAGGGCCAATGTAGGGGACGACACCTCCATCACCCTCAAGAAAGACGGGGGAGGACTTGATTAAAAACCATTAAGTTGGTTAAAAACCACCCTCGGCTATAATGAGGGTCAATGTCGTGGACGACCCCTCCATCACCCTCAAGGAAGACGAGGGAGGACTTGATTAAAAATCATTAAGTTGGTTAAAAACCACCCTCGGCTATAATGAGGGTCAATGAAGGGGACGAACCCTCCATCACCCTCAAGAAAGACGAGGGGGAACTTAATTGAAAAACCATTAAGGTGGTAAAAACCACCCTCGGCTATAATGAGAGTCAATGGAGGGGACGACCCCTCCATCACCCTCATGAAAGACGAGGGGGTAACTTAATTGAAAAACCATTAAGGTGGTAAAAACCACCCTCGGCTATAATGAGGGTCAATGTAAGGTACGACCCCTCCATCACCCTCAAGAAAGACGAGGGAGGACTTGATTAAAAACCATTAAGTTGGTTAAAAACCACCCTCAGCTATAATGAGGGTCAATGTAGGGGACGACCCCTCCATCACCCTCATGGAAGACGAGGGAGGACTTGATTGAAAACCATTAAGTTGGTTAAAAACCACCCTTGGCTATAATAAGGGTCAATGGAGGGGACGACCACTCCATCGCCCTCAAGAAAGACGAGGGGGAACTTAATTGAAAAACCATTAAGGTGGTTAAAATCGCCCTCGGCTATAATGAGGGTCAATGTAGGGGACGACCCCCTCCATCACCCTCAAGAAGGACGAGAGAGGACTTGATTAAAAACCATTAAGTTGGTTAAAAACCACCCTCGGCTATAATGAGGGTCAATGTAGGGGGCGACCCCTCCATCACCCTCAAGGAAGACGAAGGAGGACTTGATTAAAAACCATTAAGTTTGTTAAAAACCACCCTCAGCTATAATGAGGGTCAATGTAGGGGACGACCCTTCCATCACCCTCAAGAAAGACGAGGGAGGACTTGATTAAAAACCATTAAGTTCGTTAAAACCCACCCTCGGCTATAATGAGGGTCAAGGTAGGGGACGACCCCTCCATCACCCTCAAGGAAGACAAGGGAAGACTTGATTAAAAACCATTAAGTTTGTTAAAAACCACCCTCGGCTATAATGAGGGTTAATGTTGGGGACGACCCCTCTATCACCCTCAAGGAAGACGAGGGTGGACTTGATTAAAAATCATTAAGCTGGTTAAAAACCACCCTTGGCTATAATGAGGGTCAATGTAGGGTACGACCCCTCCATCGCCCTCAAGGAAGAAGAGAGGGGAACTTAATTGAAAAACCATTAAGGTGGTAAAAACCACCTTCGGCTATAATGAGGGTCAATGTAGGGGACAACCCCTCCATCACCCTCAAGAAAGATGAGGGAGGACTTGATTAAAAACCATTAAGTTCGTTAAAAACAACCCTCGGCTATAATGAGGGTCAATATAGGGGACGACCCCTCCATCACCCTCAAGAAAGACGAGGGGAAACTTAATTGAAAAACCATTAAGGTGGTAAAAACCACCCTCGGCTATAATGAGGGCCAATGTAGGGGACGACCCCTCCATCACCCTCAAGAAAGACGGGGGAGGACTTGATTAAAAACCATTAAGTTGGTTAAAAACCACCCTCGGCTATAATGAGGGTCAATGAAGGGGACGACCCCTCCATCACCCTCAAGGAAGACGAGGGAGGACTTGATTAAAAACCATTAAGTTGGTTAAAAACCACCCTCGGCTATAATGAGGGTCAATGAAGGGGACGAACCCTCCATCACCCTCAAGAAAGACGAGGGGGAACTTAATTGAAAAACCATTAAGGTGGTAAAAACCACCCTCGGCTATAATGAGAGTCAATGGAGGGGACGACCCCTCTATCACCCTCATGAAAGACGAGGTGGTAACTTAATTGAAAAACCATTAAGGTGGTAAAAACCACCCTCGGCTATAATGAGGGTCAATGTAGGGTACGACCCCTCCATCACCCTCAAGAAAGACGGGGGAGGACTTGATTAAAAACCATTAAGTTGGTTAAAAACCACCCTCGGCTATAATGAGGGTCAATGTAGGGGACGACCCCTCCATCACCCTCAAGGAAGACGAGGGAGGACTTGATTAAAAACCATTAAGTTGTTTAAAAACCACCCTCGGCTATAATGAGGGTCAATGAAGGGGACGAACCCTCCATCACCCTCAAGAAAGACGAGGGGGAACTTAATTGAAAAACCATTAAGGTGGTAAAAACCAACCTCGGCTATAATGAGAGTCAATGGAGGGGACGACCCCTCTATCACCCTCATGAAAGACGAGGGGGTAACTTAATTGAAAAACCATTAAGGTGGTAAAAACCACCCTCGGCTATAATGAGGGTCAATGTAGGGTACGACCCCTCCATCACCCTCAAGAAAGACGGGGGAGGACTTGATTAAAAACCATTAAGTTGGTTAAAAACCACCCTCGGCTATAATGAGGGTCAATGTAGGGGACGACCCCTCCATCACCCTCAAGGAAGACGAGGGAGGACTTGATTAAAAACCATTAAGTTGTTTAAAAACCACCCTCGGCTATAATGAGGGTCAATGAAGGGGACGAACCCTCCATCGCCCTCAAGAAAGACGAGGGGGGAACTTAATTGAAAAACCATTAAGGTGGTAAAAACCACCCTCGGCTATAATGAGGGTGAATGTAAGGGACGACCCCTCCATATCCCTCAAGAAAGACGAGGGAGGACTTGATTAAAAACCATTAAGTTGATTAAAAACCACCCCCGGCTTTAATGAGGGTCAATGTAGGGGACGACCCCTCCATCACCCTCAAGGGAGACGAGGGAGGACTTGATTAAAAATCATTAAGTTGGTTAAAAACCACCCTCGGCTATAATGAGGGTCAATGTAGGGGACGACCCCTCCATCACCCTCAAGGAAGAGGAGGGAGGACTTGATTAAAAACCATTAAGTTGGTTAAAAACCACCCTCGGCTATAATGAGGGACAATGAAGGGGACGACCCCTCCATCACCCTCAAGAAATACGAGGGGGAACTTAATCGAAAAACCATTAAGGTGGTAAAAACCACCCTCGGCTATAATGAGGGTCAATGGAGGGGACGACCCCTCCATCACCCTCAAGAAAGACGAGGGGGGAACTTAATTGAAAAACCATTAAGGTGGTAAAAATCACCGATGGCTATAATGAGGGTCAATGTAGGGGACGACCCCTCCATCACCCTTAAGAAAGACGAGGGAGGACTTGATTAAAAACCATTAAGTTGGTTAAAAACCACCCTCGGCTATAATGAGGGTCAATGTAGGGGACGACCCCTCCATCACCCTCAAGGAAGACGAGGGAGGACTTGATTAAAAACCATTAAGTTCGTTAAAACCCACCCTCGGCTATAATGAGGGTCAATGTAGGGGACGACCCCTCCATCACCCTCAAGGAAGACAAGGGAGGACTTGATTAAAAACCATTAAGTTTGTTAAAAACCACCCTCGGCTATAATCAGAGTCAATGTAGGGGACGACCCCTCTATCACCCTCAAGGAAGACGAGGGTGGAGTTGATTAAAAATCATTAAGCTGGTTAAAAACCACCCTCGGCTATAATGAGGGTCAATGTAAGGTACGACCCCTCCATCGCCCTCAAGAAAGAAGAGAGGGCAACTTAATTGAAAAACCATTAAGGTGGTAAAAACCACCCTCGACTATAATGAGGGTCAATGTAGGGGACAACCCCTCCATCACCCTCAAGAAAGATGAGGGAGGACTTGATTAAAAACCATTAAGCTAGTTAAAAACAACCCTCGGCTATAATGAGGGACAATATAGGGGACGACCCCACCATCACCCTCAAGAAAGACGAGGGGAAACTTAATTGAAAAACCATTAAGGTGGTAAAAACCACCCTCGGCTATAATGAGGGCCAATGTAGGGGACGACCCCTCCATCACCCTCAAGAAAGACGGGGGAGGACTTGATTAAAAACCATTAAGTTGGTTAAAAACCACCCTCGGCTATAATGAGGGTCAATGTCGTGGACGACCCCTCCATCACCCTCAAGGAAGACGAGGGAGGACTTGATTAAAAACCATTAAGTTGGTTAAAAACCACCCTCGGCTATAATGAGGGTCAATGAAGGGGACGAACCCTCCATCACCCTCAAGAAAGACGAGGGGGAACTTAATTGAAAAACCATTAAGGTGGTAAAAACCACCCTCGGCTATAATGAGAGTCAATGGAGGGGACGACCCCTCCATCACCCTCATGAAAGACGAGGGGGTAACTTAATTGAAAAACCATTAAGGTGGTAAAAACCACCCTCGGCTATAATGAGGGTCAATGTAGGGTACGACCCCTCCATCACCCTCAAGAAAGACGAGGGAGGACTTGATTAAAAACCATTAAGTTGGTTAAAAACCACCCTCAGCTATAATGAGGGTCAATGTAGGGGACGACCCCTCCATCACCCTCAAGGAAGACGAGGGAGGACTTGATTGAAAACCATTAAGTTGGTTAAAAACCACCCTCAGCTATAATGAGGGTCAATGTAGGGGACGACCCCTCCATCACCCTAAAGAAAGACGAGGGGGAACTTAATTGAAAAAGCATTAAGGTGGTAAAAACCACCCTCGACTATAATGAGGGTCAATGGAGGGGATGACCCCTCCATCGGCCTCAAGAAAGAAGGGGGAACTTAATTGAAAAACCATTAAGGTGGTAAAAACCGCCATCGACTATAATGAGGGTCAATGTAGGGGACGACCCCTCCATCACCCTCAAGAAAGACGGGGGAGGACTTGATTAAAAACCATTAAGTTGGTTAAAAACCACCCTCGGCTATAATGAGGGTCAATGTCGGGGACGACCCCTCCATCACCCTCAAGGAAGACGAGGGAGGACTTGATTAAAAACCATTAAGTTGGTTAAAAACCACCCTCGGCTATAATGAGGGTCAATGGAGGGGACGACCCTCCATCGCCCTCAAGAAAGACGAGGGGGGAACTTAATTGAAAAACCGTTAAGTTGGTTAAAAACCACCCTCAGCTATAATGAGGGTCAATGTAGGGGACGACCCCTCCATCACCCTAAAGAAAGACGAGGGGGAACTTAATTGAAAAAGCATTAAGGTGGTAAAAACCACCCTCGACTATAATGAGGGTCAATGGAGGGGATGACCCCTCCATCGGCCTCAAGAAAGAAGGGGGAACTTAATTGAAAAACCATTAAGGTGGTAAAAACCGCCATCGACTATAATGAGGGTCAATGTAGGGGACGACCCCTCCATCACCCTCAAGAAAGACGAGGGAGGACTTGATTAAAAACCATTAAGTTAGTTAAAAACCACGCTCGGCTATAATGAGGGTCAATGTAGGGGAAGACCCCTCCATCACCCTCAAGAAAGACGAGGGGGAACCTAATTGAAAAACCATTAAGGTGGTAAAAACTACCCTCGGATATAATGAGGGTCAATGTAGGGGACGACCCCTCCATCACCCCTCAAGAAAGACGGGGGAGGACTTGATTAAAAACCATTAAGTTGGTTAAAAACCACCCTCGGCTATAATGAAGGTCAATGTAGGGGACGACCCCTCCATCACCCCCAAGAAAGACGAGGGAGGACTTGATTAAAAACCATTAAGTTGGTTAAAAACAACCCTCGGCTATAATGAGGGTCAATGTAGGGGACGACCCCTCCATCACCCTCAAGGAAGACGAGGGAGGACTTGATTGAAAACCATTAAGTTGGTTAAAAACCACCCTTCGCTATAATAAGGGTCAATGGAGGGGATGACCACTCCATCGCCCTCAAGAAAGACGAGGGGGAACTTAATTGAAAAACCATTAAGGTGGTTAAAACCGCCCTCGGCTATAATGAGGGTCAATGTAGGGGACGACCCCCTCCATCACCCTCAAGAAAGACGAGAGAGGACTTGATTAAAAACCATTAAGTTGGTTAAAAACCACCCTCGGCTATAATGAGGGTCAATGTAGGGGGCGACCCCTCCATCACCCTCAAGGAAGACGAAGGAGGACTTGATTAAAAACCATTAAGTTTGTTAAATACCACCCTCGGCTATAATGAGGGTCAATGTAGGGGACGACCCCTCCATCACCCTCAAGAAAGACGAGGGAGGACTTGATTAAAAACCATTAAGTTCGTTAAAACCCACCCTCGGCTATAATGAGGGTCAATGTAGGGGACGACCCCTCCATCACCCTCAAGGAAGACAAGGGAGGACTTGATTAAAAACCATTAAGTTTGTTAAAAACCACCCTCGGCTATAATCAGAGTCAATGTAGGGGACGACCCCTCTATCACCCTCAAGGAAGACGAGGGTGGAGTTGATTAAAAATCATTAAGCTGGTTAAAAACCACCCTCGGCTATAATGAGGGTCAATGTAAGGTACGACCCCTCCATCGCCCTCAAGAAAGAAGAGAGGGCAACTTAATTGAAAAACCATTAAGGTGGTAAAAACCACCCTCGGCTATAATGAGGGTCAATGTAGGGGACAACCCCTCCATCACCCTCAAGAAAGATGAGGGAGGACTTGATTAAAAACCATTAAGCTAGTTAAAAACAACCCTCGGCTATAATGAGGGACAATATAGGGGACGACCCCACCATCACCCTCAAGAAAGACGAGGGGAAACTTAATTGAAAAACCATTAAGGTGGTAAAAACCACCCTCGGCTATAATGAGGGCCAATGTAGGGGACGACCCCTCCATCACCCTCAAGAAAGACGGGGGAGGACTTGATTAAAAACCATTAAGTTGGTTAAAAACCACCCTCGGCTATAATGAGGGTCAATGTCGTGGACGACCCCTCCATCACCCTCAAGGAAGACGAGGGAGGACTTGATTAAAAACCATTAAGTTGGTTAAAAACCACCCTCGGCTATAATGAGGGTCAATGAAGGGGACGAACCCTCCATCACCCTCAAGAAAGACGAGGGGGAACTTAATTGAAAAACCATTAAGGTGGTAAAAACCACCCTCGGCTATAATGAGAGTCAATGGAGGGGACGACCCCTCCATCACCCTCATGAAAGACGAGGGGGTAACTTAATTGAAAAACCATTAAGGTGGTAAAAACCACCCTCGGCTATAATGAGGGTCAATGTAAGGTACGACCCCTCCATCACCCTCAAGAAAGACGAGGGAGGACTTGATTAAAAACCATTAAGTTGGTTAAAAACCACCCTCAGCTATAATGAGGGTCAATGTAGGGGACGACCCCTCCATCACCCTCAAGGAAGACGAGGGAGGACTTGATTGAAAACCATTAAGTTGGTTAAAAACCACCCTTGGCTATAATAAGGGTCAATGGAGGGGACGACCACTCCATCGCCCTCAAGAAAGACGAGGGGGAACTTAATTGAAAAACCATTAAGGTGGTTAAAATCGCCCTCGGCTATAATGAGGGTCAATGTAGGGGACGACCCCCTCCATCACCCTCAAGAAGGACGAGAGAGGACTTGATTAAAAACCATTAAGTTGGTTAAAAACCACCCTCGGCTATAATGAGGGTCAATGTAGGGGGCGACCCCTCCATCACCCTCAAGGAAGACGAAGGAGGACTTGATTAAAAACCATTAAGTTTGTTAAAAACCACCCTCGGCTATAATGAGGGTCAATGTAGGGGACGACCCTTCCATCACCCTCAAGAAAGACGAGGGAGGACTTGATTAAAAACCATTAAGTTCGTTAAAACCCACCCTCGGCTATAATGAGGGTCAAGGTAGGGGACGACCCCTCCATCACCCTCAAGGAAGACAAGGGAAGACTTGATTAAAAACCATTAAGTTTGTTAAAAACCACCCTCGGCTATAATGAGGGTCAATGTTGGGGACGACCCCTCTATCACCCTCAAGGAAGACGAGGGTGGACTTGATTAAAAATCATTAAGCTGGTTAAAAACCACCCTTGGCTATAATGAGGGTCAATGTAGGGTACGACCCCTCCATCGCCCTCAAGGAAGAAGAGAGGGGAACTTAATTGAAAAACCATTAAGGTGGTAAAAACCACCTTCGGCTATAATGAGGGTCAATGTAGGGGACAACCCCTCCATCACCCTCAAGAAAGATGAGGGAGGACTTGATTAAAAACCATTAAGTTCGTTAAAAACAACCCTCGGCTATAATGAGGGTCAATATAGGGGACGACCCCTCCATCACCCTCAAGAAAGACGAGGGGAAACTTAATTGAAAAACCATTAAGGTGGTAAAAACCACCCTCGGCTATAATGAGGGCCAATGTAGGGGACGACCCCTCCATCACCCTCAAGAAAGACGGGGGAGGACTTGATTAAAAACCATTAAGTTGGTTAAAAACCACCCTCGGCTATAATGAGGGTCAATGAAGGGGACGACCCCTCCATCACCCTCAAGGAAGACGAGGGAGGACTTGATTAAAAACCATTAAGTTGGTTAAAAACCACCCTCGGCTATAATGAGGGTCAATGAAGGGGACGAACCCTCCATCACCCTCAAGAAAGACAAGGGGGAACTTAATTGAAAAACCATTAAGGTGGTAAAAACCACCCTCGGCTATAATGAGAGTCAATGGAGGGGACGACCCCTCTATCACCCTCATGAAAGACGAGGTGGTAACTTAATTGAAAAACCATTAAGGTGGTAAAAACCACCCTCGGCTATAATGAGGGTCAATGTAGGGTACGACCCCTCCATCACCCTCAAGAAAGACGGGGGAGGACTTGATTAAAAACCATTAAGTTGGTTAAAAACCACCCTCGGCTATAATGAGGGTCAATGTAGGGGACGACCCCTCCATCACCCTCAAGGAAGACGAGGGAGGACTTGATTAAAAACCATTAAGTTGTTTAAAAACCACCCTCGGCTATAATGAGGGTCAATGAAGGGGACGAACCCTCCATCACCCTCAAGAAAGACGAGGGGGAACTTAATTGAAAAACCATTAAGGTGGTAAAAACCACCCTCGGCTATAATGAGAGTCAATGGAGGGGACGACCCCTCTATCACCCTCATGAAAGACGAGGGGGTAACTTAATTGAAAAACCATTAAGGTGGTAAAAACCACCCTCGGCTATAATGAGGGTCAATGTAGGGTACGACCCCTCCATCACCCTCAAGAAAGACGGGGGAGGACTTGATTAAAAACCATTAAGTTGGTTAAAAACCACCCTCGGCTATAATGAGGGTCAATGTAGGGGACGACCCCTCCATCACCCTCAAGGAAGACGAGGGAGGACTTGATTAAAAACCATTAAGTTGTTTAAAAACCACCCTCGGCTATAATGAGGGTCAATGAAGGGGACGAACCCTCCATCACCCTCAAGAAAGACGAGGGGGAACTTAATTGAAAAACCATTAAGGTGGTAAAAACCACCCTCGGCTATAATGAGAGTCAATGGAGGGGACGACCCCTCCATCACCCTCATGAAAGACGAGGGGGTAACTTAATTGAAAAACCATTAAGGTGGTAAAAACCACCTTCGGCTATAATGAGGGTCAATGTAGGGTACGACCCCTCCATCACCCTCAAAAAAGACGAGGGAGGACTTGATTAAAAACCATTAAGTTGGTTAAAAACCACCCTCAGCTATAATGAGGGTCAATGTAGGGGACGACCCCTCCATCATCCTCAAGGAAGACGAGGGAGGACTTGATTGAAAACCATTAAGTTGGTTAAAAACCACCCTTGGCTATAATAAGGGTCAATGGAGGGGACGACCACTCCATCGCCCTCAAGAAAGACGAGGGGGAACTTAATTGAAAAACCATTAAGGTGGTTAAAACCGCCCTCGGCTATAATGAGGGTCAATGTAGGGGACGACCCCCTCCATCACCCTCAATAAAGACGAGAGAGGACTTGATTAAAAACCATTAAGTTGGTTAAAAACCACCCTCGGCTATAATGAGGGTCAATGTAGGGGGCGACCCCTCCATCACCCTCAAGGAAGACGAAGGAGGACTTGATTAAAAACCATTAAGTTTGTTAAAAACCACCCTCGGCTATAATGAGGGTCAATGTAGGGGACGACCCCTCCATCACCCTCAAGAAAGACGAGGGAGGACTTGATTAAAAACCATTAAGTTCGTTAAAACCCACCCTCGGCTATAATGAGGGTCAATGTAGGGGACGACCCCTCCATCACCCTCAAGGAAGACAAGGGAGGACTTGATTAAAAACCATTAAGTTTGTTAAAAACCACCCTCGGCTATAATGAGGGTCAATGTTGGGGATGACCCCTCTATCACCCTCAAGGAAGACGAGGGTGGACTTGATTAAAAATCATTAAGCTGGTTAAAAACCACCCTTGGCTATAATGAGGGTCAATGTAGGGTACGACCCCTCCATCGCCCTCAAGGAAGAAGAGAGGGGAACTTAATTGAAAAACCATTAAGGTGGTAAAAACCACCCTCGGCTATAATGAGGGTCAATGTAGGGGACAACCCCTCCATCACCCTCAAGAAAGATGAGGGAGGACTTGATTAAAAACCATTAAGTTAGTTAAAAACAACCCTCGGCTATAATGAGGGTCAATATAGGGGACGACCCCTCCATCACCCTCAAGAAAGACGAGGGGAAACTTAATTGAAAAACCATTAAGGTGGTAAAAACCACCCTCGGCTATAATGAGGGCCAATGTAGGGGACGACCCCTCCATAACCCTCAAGAAAGACGGGGGAGGACTTGATTAAAAACCATTAAGTTGGTTAAAAACCACCCTCGGCTATAATGAGGGTCAATGTAGGGGACAACCCCTCCATCACCTTCAAGGAAGACGAGGGAGGACTTGATTAAAAACCATTAAGTTGGTTAAAAACCACCCTCGGCTATAATGAGGGTCAATGAAGGGGACGAACCCTCCATCACCCTCAAGAAAGACGAGGGGGAACTTAATTGAAAAACCATTAAGGTGGTAAAAACCACCCTCGGCTATAATGAGGGTCAATGGAGGGGACGACCCCTCCATCACCCTTAAGAAAGACGAGGGGGTAACTTAATTGAAAAACCATTAAGGTGGTAAAAACCACCCTCGGCTATAATGAGGGTCAATGTAGGGTACGACCCATCCATCACCCTCAAGAAAGACGAGGGAGGACTTGATTAAAAACCATTAAGTTGGTTAAAAACCACCCTCGGCTATAATAAGGGTCAATGTAGGGGACGACCCCTCCATCATCCTCAAGAAAGACGAGGGAGGACTTGATTAAAAACAATTAAGTTGGTTAAAAACCACCCTCGGCTATAATGAGGGTCAATGTAGGGGACGACCCCTCCATCACCCTCAAGAAAGACGAGGGGGGACTTGATTAAAAACCATTAAGGTGGTTAAAAACCACCCTCAGCTATAATAAGGGTCAATGGAGGGGACGACCCTCCATCGCCCTCAAGAAAGACGAGGGGGGAACTTAATTGAAAAACCGTTAAGTTGGTTAAAAACCACCCTCGGCTATAATGAGGGTCAATGTAGGGGACGACCCCTCCATCACCCTCAAGAAAGACGAGGGAGGGGACTAATGATATTGTCAATCCAAAAACATCACAGTGCAAATTATATAAGAGAGAAGTATGGAAGACAGAAAGAGGCATTATATTACAGAATGATGTTTGTTCTACAAAAGTAAAGTACAAAAATGGAGTACATAAAGAGGGTATTGGCTACAAACAGCCACCCTATTGAGCAGCATCAAAGGGCAGGGTCTCAACATCAATAAGAGGAGTATCCTCAATGACCAAGACAGGCCGATCCTCATACGTGCCTGTGCCTTCTACATGCTGAGATTCCACTTGAGCTAAGGCTTCAGCAATGAGGGGATCATCCAGCTGAACTGCTTCAAGAGAAGGTCGAACAGACGACACTGCATCAGCGAACTTTAAGATGACCCACTGACAGGCCGTCCTAATTACCCTCTCCAAGTATTCAAGGCTGATGCCTTGAAATTCGTCCTAGAGTTTGTAGGCCTCCACAGCATCGGCCTCGGCTTTCTTAACAGCTGCCTCAAGATCGGCCTTGTGTTGAGCCTCCAAGTTGATCAAGGCTTCATCCTTCTCCTTTATAAGCAGGTCCTTGGCCTGCTGGTCGGCATCATGTTGTCTCGTCCACTCATCCAAGACCCTGGCATGCTCAGTCCTGGCACTCTCCAGTTCAGCCCTTGTAGTCTCGAGCTCTGTTTGCAGGTCGGCCTCATGCTGAATGGCCCTCTCGGCTTCATGAAACTTCTGTTGATTCTCAGCCATCCACTTAGTGGCCGAGGTAAAGGCACAGACAGACTACACAGAAAAAGACACTTGTTAAGAGGCCGAGGAAACAGTCAATGAAAAATTCAACTAAGGAGATGAAGTAAAAATAAATACCTGAGCCAGTGCGTGCAGGCCATAGTCATACACCTTGGCCGGGGGCATTTTAGATAAGAAATCATAGTCGGCGGCCGAGGGGGCAGAGAACATAGAGGTTTTAGCCGCCCTCAGATTGGCAATCAGGGAGGATGGCTAGGCCTTTAGAAGCACCAAGTTCTGGGACCAGAAGGCCCCCATGCTGGAAGATGAACCAGCCCCCCCAGACGACTCTACCCTCGGCCTCGTCCTTGAGTTCGACTGAGGGTCAACAGGAGTTTCAGGCTCTTTCCTTTTGTGGCTATCAGCAGTCGCCTCAACAACCGTCAGCCCCACGGCCTTCGTCTTCCTCGGAGCTTGCTGAGGCTTCTTGCCTTTCCTTTTTCCTAGACCTGATAGTAAGCTCGGAGCAGTCATTTCCCAAAGTTGATCCGATATGCCAGAGGGACGACCTGAAAGGAGGACGACACGTTAGAAAAATGCAGAGGCAATGATGAAACACTTGAAAGAAGTAAAGAATGGGAAGCATTAAGTATAACTCACATAGTTCTATCAGGGGGGACCCTCAGACCAGCTTCCTTGAGGAACCGAGAGGTCATCAAATCTTCAAACTTTGGAATTTCACCCCCTTTTCCCTCGTCCTCTCAGATATTCAACTATGTCTTTCTCTTCCAGACTAAGTCCAGGGTCTGAACTGGCCTTCATTGAAGGGTTAGACCATCTTCTGAGAACCCTCGGACCATCGGCTACAGTTTGTGCCTCGGTAGAGAACTCCCACTCTCCGGAGACAAAGAAGAATCTCTTCTTCCAATCATGGTTGAAGGTTTGTGCCACATGGAGAAGTTTTTTGTCAGACCTCCTCGCCCCCAGGTGATAGTACCCAGGCTGTTTGGACGAGGAGGTGATATTATAACAGGCCAAGAATACGTCGGCCGAGGGATCATCAGTGAAAGCGTTCTTCCACAGGGAAATGTAGCCAAGGATCGTCCTCCAGGAGTTGGGAGGAAGTTGAGAGGGGGCAACGCCGAGGGCTGACAGGATATCTACGAAATTAGGATGTAGAGGGAATCTGACACCAACCTTGAACATTTGTTCATATACTGCAACCTCTCTCTCTTCACCCTCTCAGACTTAGAGGGAACCCTCATAGTTATACTGGGGGACACTCCATAGGAATGCCTCTACAATAAGAGGTCACGTTCCTTAACTGAGGAGATATAGGATGAGGCGTGGGAGGTGTCAACCCGATCAACATCCGAGTCCTCACCCTCGTCCTCTATTCCCTCTCCCTCGGCCTCATCACCTGTCAGTGACCTCTGGGGAAAAGCCATCTGGAAGGCATGTGGAGATAGAGTAGTCACAGGGACGGCCTTGAAAGCAACCATACCCTCGGCAAGTCGACCTGGGCTTAGATCAGGCGTCTCTCTTCTCCCAGAAGAACCAGCGCCAGTTGGCAACGACGCTCTCTCATCCATCTCTCTTGAATAACTCTCGGCTGGACGATAGGACGACCCACAAGACTCGGATGGCTCAAATGGTTTTATTATGGCAAGAGGAATGGGAAAGATGGGTCATACCCAATTAGGGTCGGCCCCTCGTCTTGTCTCCTCCTATTCCTCTATTCGTCTGATCTCAACTAATAACTTCTCTCTCAGGGAAGGGAATCCTCAGCTAAGCTGTAAAGCATCCTAAGCATTAAGGGGGAGACCCTACACTTAGATGAATTTCTAAGCTAACTACAAACAAGTTTGCAATTGACCAAACTGGACTTTTGGATTGACACAAAAGAAATCAAGTGTTTTAATCAAGAACACTCAAGAACCAGTCGCCGGAGAAGACGCCAGAAAAGTTATGAAACACCCTAAGGAAAATCCAACCCTACAAGCCTAAAACAAGAAAGCAAGCAAGAAATGAAGGTAAAGAGGACACTAGGGTAGAGGGATTACCTGAGAGGGAAGAGCGAGACTGCCAAACTCAAAATGTTGAAAATTGCAGAAGTGGTGGTTTGTTTGTTGAAAATCTAGAGAAAGAGAGGACTTGGGCGCGAAGAAGAAGAAGAAGAAAGGGGAATAAAACTTCAAAAATCGTTTAAATACCTTAGTAATGAGTGGGCCCATTAACCAAGGCAAAGCACAGCCCACGAGGAGGGCATCATTAGGGCACAAAGTCCCAGGTCAAGTGTGCAACCGCCACACCTTGGAAAGTGAAACAACGAGCATCTGCCTGGGTGTCACGACAGCTTGGCAGGTGTCACTCATCAAACAGACCACACACTTGTCTCAAAAGAAACATTATCCCTCAGCCACCTCAGCATCATCTATGGCTAAGGGCTGGGGGTGATTGATATACTCATATATAACCTCGGCCAGGCCGAGGGCTCCCTCCAATAACACGAGCCCAAGATGGTCTCGTGACACTCCAAGGGTCCGACCCCTCATCAGGCCCAGACGACCTCCAAAGGGCCGACCCCTCATCAGGCCCAGACGACCCTCCAAGGGGCCAACCCGCCATCAGGCCCAGACGACACTCCAAGGGGCCGACCCCTCATCAGGCCCAGACGACCCTCCAAGGGGCCAACCCTCCATCAGGCCCAGACGACACTCCGAGGGGCCGACCCTTCATCAGGCTCAGACGACCCTCCGAGGGTACGATAGTACGAGGCCTAAATTAGGCAAGACTCACTGCCGGGGGGAGCTTTGCCCTCGGCCTCATATCATGGGCCGAGGGTGACACCACCACAGTGCATGGTTTGGGAGATGCGTGGAACAGTGCGCGTGAGGCTCCCACAGCACGTGGAAGACCGTTATAACAATATCAGCCCCTCACGTGAGGGAATATTATGTCATTATTAGCCACAGGTGGCATCTACAGGTGTCAACAGGGGACTGGCTAGATCATCATTCACATGCACCATGCATACTTGGGGGGTACACTACACCCCCAAGACCTATATATAGTTGTCACCTACAACCCTACAGGGGATCGATAATTATAACCCTAGCAAAAACTCTGCTTATACACACAGTAGAGAGAGAAAGTGAGCTTATGTGCATTGTATCCAAGGCCATTAGTGCCCATACTTAGTGGATCACACACTCACAGTGGATGTAGGCCAAATTGGCTGAACCACTATACATCATTGTCTTATTCCTCTTATACTCATCTCCTTCTACACACTTACACACTCATACACTTACATATCTATGGCTGCCATGGTTACTATTGTTTGAGCTCATCATCACTTATTCGGTGGTGCTAGATTTCAGCATCATCGAGTAGTGAGACCAAGATATGATGGGAGTACAAATTAGGTTCACCATGTTGAGATGTATCAATCTCCCATGGACATCTTCTCACTCATAGAAGAGATGATGTGTAGAGAAATCTCAAGAACCCTGTTTGGTGTTGCACATGTTTGGTATACTTCTCTCCTGAGAAACTCAACTGAGAACTTCAAGTGTTGGAAGAAATATGCATTCATAAATTCTTATTTGGGTTAAGCCAAGAAAGAAGACCACTCACTTTATATATGTAAATAAATGGAAGAATGATTCTCTACGGGACTACATAACCCGCTTCAACAAGTAGAAACTCGAGGTCAAATATTATGATGAGAGTATAACGATGACTCCCTTAATGGGTGGTCTGCAAAAAGGAAAGATTTTGTGGAAATTAGTTAAGGACCCTATAAAGCCCATGAAAGAACTCCTGGCAACGGCCAAAAGAGTCATGAATGCTAAAGAGGCCATAGCGTCCAAAGGAGGGGATGAGAGGGGGTTAGTGGGAATAAGTTCGAAAAATTCAAAGGAGAAAGATAAAATAAGAGGTCGGCGGATGACAAATTCACTAACTACACGATATTAACGATTATCCCTTCAATGATTTTAAATTAGATCAAGAATGATAGGTTCTTAAGATGGCAATTGAAGCTCAAATACCCTCCTTGGAAGAATCATAAAAGAAAATGGTGAGAATTTCACCAGAACCCTGGCCATACCACTTACAGATGCTTTGTTGTGAAGGACGAGAATGAAAAAATGTTAAAGTAAGGGAAGCTGATAAAGTATGTCGACAAGAATGGTTATAAGGGTGACTGAGATGATACTCAAAAGAAGAGGAAGGATAAGTATAGGCCAGATGCCCTAAGAAACCAAGACGACGATGCCTCTGTTGATGATGACGAGGCCGACCCAGATCTCCCACCTCCATTCACAGATCCTATAGGTCGGCTTCATACAATTTCTCTTGGGGTAAAAATGATCTGCAAAGGACTATCATGTGGTGGAAAAGATATTGCTTACAAGAAGCTCCTATAGCAGAAGATAAGGCTCTCTTAAAGCCCGAAGTGGTGCACTCGACAGCTGTTAACTCGAAGTCAGGTAAGATAATGCAGGTTGATGTGAATACTCTGATAGTTAGCTTTTCAAGTGGATACTAGACCTGCATGAGGAACCTCTGGTGCTAACCACCAAATTACATGGGTATGAGGTCCCTAAGATATTGGTCGATGGTGGAAGTTCAACTAATGTGATGTTCTGGTATTGTTATAATGGCCTATGATTGATTAAGAAAAGGCTCATCCTGTATCAATAACCTATGATTGGCTTTAGTGGAGAGAAAGTGCACACTTTAGGTTTATGAAATGGATGTCAGAATGGGGAACACTTGGTCTAAATGTCTCACAAGGAAGACCATTTTCTTTGTCATGGACGAGAACGTCTATTCATCCTATAACATAATTATAGGACGAGTAGCCCTCAAAGAGTTTGAGGTCTTTCCCTCAACAGTTCATAAAATGATAAAATTCCCAACTCCTTATGGGATATGGGAAGTTTAGTGTCCGAGTTGAGTCACGTGAATGCTACATCAATTCGGCCGAGGAGAGAGAGGTGCATAAGAGGGCCACTACCACTTACAATATAAATACTCTCGACCCCAGGGATGAGACAAAGTTGAAAAATGGTGAAGCTGTTAAGGAGGTAGAATACATCGTCCTCAATGAGGATGAGTTAAAAAATCGTCGAAGTCGTCAAGGCCCTAAAGAAAGAGATCAAATAAGATTTGGTCAAATTGTTAAGGAAAAGACATAGCATTTTTTCTTAGAGTCATAAAGATATGTCGAGAATTGATTCGGAGGTCCTCTACCACAAACTGAGTAAGACCGAGGGGAAAAGCCAATCAGACAAAGGTAGAGAGTTTACTTTAGAGAAAAGTACAAAGTTATCAGAGATGAGGTGAAGGATTTGGAGAAATTCGACTTCATTAGAGAGGTGATCTACCCATAATGGTTAGTCAATGTTGTCATCGTGCCGAAGCCCAACGATAAATGGAGAATGTGTTTTGATTTCACAGATCTGAACAAGGCATGCCCCAAAGATAGTTTTTCCCTATCGAGAATAGATCAGATGGTTGATGCCACGGTCAGGCATGAATTGAAGAGTTTTATGGATGCCGACTCAGACTATAATCAGATATTCATGGACCCAGTCGGTGCCGAGAAGACCTCGTTCATCACACACAAAGGCACATACTGCTATAAGGTAATTCCCGTATGCCTCAAGAACACCGGGGATACATACCAAAGGCTAGTAAATAAAATATTCAAGTATCAAATAGGTGATACCATAGAGGTGTTGTAATACCCCGTATTTTTATGCTATAATTATTTTGGGGATTTATTAAATTTAATGTGAATTAATTATTTAATATAAATCCAAAAATTAATTATGTTATAATTATTAACGTGATGAGAGTTAGTAATTATGGGAAATTTGTTAAATATTACTAACGAGCAAAGTAATATATAATATTGGTCATATTAAATATCACGAGTGAATAAAATGATAATTTTGAAAATTTGAGTCGGGACGCGCCCATATCGCGTCGGGACTAAATATTGATGAATAAAAGTGAATATATTATAATTCGCTCGTATGGTCGTTTTGAGTGCGCCAATGTGTCCGGAAGGGTCGATATAGTCAGAAAAGTGTACCCGAGGGTTTAGTTTGGGTCTCGGGGAGTTTTTAGGCTTAATTAGTACCCCGGGAGGGCATTTTGGACATTTCGCATTTTTGGGTAATTAAACCTACGAAAATTCAAGGGATATATCAGATGTCTAAGGTTGTCTTCTAGTGTTAAAACAACCAAAGACAAGTGACAGCCATAGGAGAGGGAAGGAGAGGCTTTTCCAAGCAATCCAAGCCCAAAGATTCACCCGGTTGCACCGCCACCACCACCAACGCGTAGATCGTGCGACGGGGAACGCAACCACACCAAATTCGTCATCAAACCAGAACGTCGAAAATCCCAGGAAAGTGTTTATCTTGCTTATTTTCGTTAATGCATCACTCATGTTAGTCTAGGGATGATTAGGATGAGTTTTATGGAAGAAAACCCAAATTTGAGATAGGAAATCGCACGTAGTGATGATTTGAATGTTAATCTGGAAACCCCTTAACATGTAGAGGATTAAACCACGAAATTTTGATGTTTTAGAAGAAGAAAATTCTGGAAATGACTGATTAGAACCATGTTAAAAACAATTCTAGGGTTCTTGAGATTTACATGAATTTTGACCTATTAATCCATGATTATTAATGGAAATTTGCATGCTTTACGTAAAAGATGTATGGAATGGATTTATATTATTAGTAGTACAAATTTCTGGACGTTTGGGAATGAAAGGTTTGGATTTGGATGGAGTTATGTGAGAAAACCCGTAACTGGTAACTACAGAATTCGCCATACCGGCTTGATCGATCGATCGAGCCAAGAGCTTCGATCGATCGAAGGTTCGATCAATCGAGCCCCAGACCTCGATCGATCGACCCCTTCTGGCAGGCTCATATTTTCCCCTTTTTAAATTAGTTGAATTCAATTTAATGACAAATAATTCTTGGACATCCTTATTAAAATGTTTTGGGAGATAAAGAAGACCAGTAGGACATGTGAATAATTTTGGAACCTTAAATAAGACGAGAGTTGTATTTTAGAATACTTGCATATAAGGGAAGATGAAACTAGGTATTAAAGGGAGAGACGCGTAAGATAGTTACGTTGGAAAATAAATGAATACCTACTGAATTTTACACTTGAGAGGATAGAGTCCATGAGTATTACGTAGTAAGTTGGAAAAATCCCTCGAATTAAGTTAGAAACGAACTGTTATACGTGATAACTAATAATGGGAAAATCAGGATAAATGTCGTGATTATGGGTTATGAGATGAACCTAAATTAATAGGATAAAAGTAGTATATTTATATGATTGTGTGTATGCATATATTATATACATGTGAAAATCATGCCCGTGCTACTTGCTATCCCTGAGGTTACCGTGCTGGGACAGTCTTATCTCGAATGGGCCTTCATGGGGGATATTGACTCGTACCCTAGAAGATAGGAATCCTAGGTACGGGTTATCGGATCGATAGTCGGACGGTCCTAAGAGACATGAGGGTATGTACTGACCTCTCGGACTTGGAAACTATGCTTCGCCTCAATATTGTTATGTATGTGTTAATACAGTTCATGAGTGATTCCGGACTTGTATTTCCCTTAGTACGAGAGATACGGGGATTGGATAGCAGAGTATGTACGTACCATAATTTTTATGTGGGGTCCTGTTAGAATATATATATATATTATACGAGTATTTAATATATATATAAAGTTCTGAAATTTGGAAACTGACTATTGTGTTATGGTAAGTAAGACATGTATAATGAATCAAATTGGAAATACTTGTTTTGAAAAGTATAATATGACACTGGGAAACTTTATTAATAAATAAAGTTAAAATGAGAGCTTTGTTACTAATTGACATTTTCCTTTTAAACAATTATATTGTTCAAGTTTTAAACCTTACGAATAACCTAAGATAAGTTAAACCATTGGGAAGTTTAGTGCGAGATAAGATAAGATAATCCGTTAGGAAGGTTAGTACGATAGGCGTGCACATTAGAAGAGAGGTGAGAATTTCTCAAGAGAGTGCCACACTAATATGTTGTTGCATTGGCCTGTAAACATTTTAAATACTTGCTAAACGAATTTTAAATTAATTACACTATCGGGCTCTGACCCGTTTCTATTTCTCTTTCTCTCTTGTATATATATGTATATACTACAGGTGCCCAGCCATAGGGGCGTCTTGCGTAGGATCCCTTGGAAGGAACGCGCTGCAGCTTAGGTGGGAGTTGCAGGCCACTTGCTCAGAAGACTTCATTTATTTGACTCCACTCCTAGCATACTCATTTAGTGGGGCATGTGTCTCCCTTTCCATTATTCAGTTGTTTATTTATACATTGTGATTTAGTTATTTCTAGTATTGTTACTTTGGGATTTATTTCTGTCTGCATGTTTTACTTTAAGTTTTAATGTTGGGATTTAGTTGTTGAATGTTTAAAATATTTGGATTATATGTGCCAGGATTATTGTGGTGTGATTCTTTAAATATTGAATTGTTGTAAATAATTAAATCTTTGTTTTCAAAATAAAATTTGGAAAGTAATGTTAAAAAAAATTGTTTTGACACTTAGCTTAATTAATTCGGGTGTTTAAATTGGAAAAGTTATTTTTACGACAGTGATGCTAAGAATGAACCAACTGTTCACCTTGATTTTAATTTATTAAAGGAATCATCGCCCGGTATTTAATTAGGTGGGGTGTCACAGGTGGTATCAGAGCATCAGGTTCTAGTGTTCTTAGGATCTGTATGGCTTATTTCGCTTTCAGCTTTACATTTTTGCTATAGAGCCCTATTTTAGGATTGTTGTATTCCTGCTTTTACGTTTACGTCTTCAGCTATTTGAGATTTGATAATAACTGTAGACTAATAAATTTCTTCACGTTTTAGATGCGTCTGAGACGTGCACCAAAGGATAGGCGTGCCCAAGCCGAGCAGCCAGCAGCTCCGGCACAGGGTAAGATGAATGCTAATGAGGTAGCCGCTATTGTTGCTTAGGCGGTGAATGCCGTGCTAGCGGTGGTTCAGCAGGCTCCACCCTAGATTCAGGCAGTGGCGCCAGTACCTGCACAGCTTCCATCTTCATGGGATTGGGTTAGGGATGCCTTTCAGAAGGCGCATCCCCCTGAGTTCTCTGGTAGTTCAGATATCATCATCGTCAACCAATGGAAGAAAGATATCCAGCGGCATCTTCGTATGTATGAGTGCACAGACATGCAGAAACAGTTGTTGGCTTCCTATAAGCTGATGGGGGACTCTTTACAGTGGTGGGAGTCCACTATCACCTTGGAGCAGAGGGACACGATCCCGATTCAGTCATTTTAGGAGCGATTTGACCGCAAGTACTTTCCACCCGCCGTGCAGACTGAGATGAGGCAGAAATTACTGAACTTGAAACAGGAGAATTCTACCATTGTTAAGTATGAGGAGGAGTTCACGAGACTTCTCACCATATTGCCAAATAAGGCACCCACTAAGGGTAAAAAGATAATGTTGTTTGTGGACGGGTTAGCTTGGAGGATCTATCAGCACCTTATAGGAAATCTGTCTCTGAGTACTTTCACAGATGTACTCAATGCTGTGTTACTACATTCCCAGGATCATCGCTTCCATCTGCAGGGAAGCAAGAGAGCAGGAGAGTCCATCCAGCACGGCAGGACCGGGGGTAGTAGTGCTCGTGGAGCACCGACATCTCAAGGACAGACTCGTCAGCACGAGCAGAGTTCCCATCAGGGGGACCCTGCTAAGCGATTCCGTTCCGGTGATTCCAAACAGGGATTTGGGGGTTATAGGCAGGGCCAGCAGGGCCAGCCTAATCAGCATGGCCAGCAAGGCCAACACCGACAGCAGCAGGGCCAACAGCATTTTCATCAGGGCCAACAGGGCCAGTGGAGGGGTGGTAACGGCCAGCAGGGCCGTGGTCAGCAGGGTTAGAGGGGAGGTAACTTAAGAGGCCGATGTTTTGTGTGCGTCAAGCATGGCCATAAGTGCCAGGATTTCCCAGAGAGTTATAGGGCCCCACAGTAGTAGGGTGCCCGTAATGAGCCACAGAGGCCACTTTTTCCAGCTTCCCTCCCAGCACCAGCCCAGGTACCAGCCCTACCAGCCGTTCCAGCAGCTCCAGTGCAGCAGGGGAAGTTATAGTATGGATGTGTCTATAACGTCCACCAGGTAGCAGCTCCACAGGCACCACCCGTGATTGAGGGTATGTTTCCTATCCATGGTACTATGGGTCGAGTTTTGTTTGATACTGGGGCGACACACTGTTTTATAGCTATGCATTTTGTGAAAGCCTTAGGGTTGTTAGCCACAGCAGAGAGTACGGTGATGTGTGTAGACTCACCACTGGGGAGTGGTTCGCTTATTTTCTTTATATGTCGGGGAGTGGGAGTAGAGATTGGTAGCTTGGTATTACCTGCAGACATGTTAGTCTTAGATATGCATGAGCATGATGTTATTATCGGTATGGATTGGCTCGCTGCTTACAGGGCCATGATAGATTGTTTTGGTGGGAGTATTGTCTTTGCCATTCCGGGGCAAGAGATGTTTGTAGTGGCGATGCCTCACCCAGAGGGAGGCTCGACCGCTCATCTATATTACATAGAGGAGGATACCTCTAAGGAGGTTGTGATCCCCTTAGACTCGATCCCAGTTGTTCGTGAGTATTCCGATGTCTTTCAGGAGATACCAGGCCTACCCCCCAGTCGAGATATAGACTTTGTCATAGATTTATTATCGGATACTAGACCGATAGCACGCGATCCATACCGTATGGCTCCGACAGAGATGCGAGAGTTACGAGATCAGATAGAGCAGCTGTTAGGTCAGGGCTTCATTCGTAGGAGTACCTAACCTTGGGGCCACCAGTCTTGTTTGTGAAGAAGAGAGATGGCTTTCTGAGGTTATGTGTGGACTACCGGGAATTGAACAAGGTCACGATACAGAATAAGTATTCGTTACCTCGAATCAATGATCTGTTCGACCAGATGAGGGGAGCAACTTTCTTTTCGAAGATAGATCTGAGGTCGAGGTACCATCAGCTACGTATTAGGGAGCAGGATGTTTCAAAGACTGCTTTCTTGACGAGATATGGGTCCTATGAGTTCAGGGTGATGCCATTTGGCCTCACAAATGCTCTAGCCATGTTCATGGACATAATGAACCGAGTGTTCAGAGAGTTCTTGGATCAGTTTGTTATCGTCTTCATAGATGACATTTTGATATATTCACACTCCAAGGAGGAGAATGCCGAGCACTTGAGACAGGTTCTTCAGACTCTACGATAGCACCAGTTATATGCTAAGTATGAGAAGTGCGGATTCTGGTTGCGAGAGGTACAGTTATTGGGGCATGTTGTTTCTGAACAGGGGATAGCAGTTGACCCGAGTAAAGTGTCAGCGGTAAAGGAGTGGGGACAGCCCACGACACCGACGGAAGTGCGTAGTTTCTTGGGGTTAGCAGGATACTATAGGAGATTCATTCGAGGATTCTCCAAAATAGTGGGTCCATTGACGAACCTGACTCGCAAAGGGGTACCATACGTTTGGGATGATGCTTGCCAATTGGCTTTTGACGAGCTGAAAGACAAGCCTACTTCAGCACCAGTCCTTGCCTTACCGAAATCGGGTGTGGAGTACCTGGTTTACACCGATGCCCCTTTACGGGGACTTGGGGGAGTACTTCAGCAGGAGGAGAAGGCTATAGCTTTTTCCTCCCATAAGCTTAAGCCGCATGAGAAGAATTACCCCACCCACGACCTGGAGTTAGCAGCGGTCATTTTTGCATTGAGGATATGGAGGCACTATTTATTGGGGGAGAAATTTCACTTGTTCACAGACCACAAGTCACTGCAGTACCTGTTCACTCAGCAAGAGCTGAATATGCGTCAGCGCAGATGGTTAGAGTTTGTGAAGGACTATCAGTTCAACATAAATTATCATCCGGGGAAGGCCAACGTAGTTGCTGATGCGTTGAGTCGTAGACCGGTAGACGAGCTAGCGGACGTCTGGAAAGCAAAGTGGAAGGAGTTAGGCCACCAGGACGCAGTAGCCCGTTCCTTCATATCTGTTAGGACAGTGACACTCGAGATTGTTACGAGAGTGATACAGGCACAGACCGCAGACTCATTTTTCCAGGAGCAAATTGTACGACTCTTAGTTGAGGATGCTGAGTCCTATTCTGTTTGTTCTGATGGGGGTGGGAGATTGGTGGTTCCATAAGGAGCAGAATTACGTCATGCAGTGATGACCCAGTCTCACGGGTCCCGATTTGCGGTACATCCTGGAGGAGATAATATGTACCAGTATATGAGGAGATAATACTGGTGGAGTGGGATGAAAAAGGACATCGCTGAGTTCGTGTCCAAGTGTTCTACCTGCCAGCTGGTAAAGGTGGACCATCAGAAACCGTCAGGGTTGCTTCAGCCATTGGAAGTACCCGCGTGGAAGTGGGAGAGTATTTCCATGGATTTTATTACAGGGTTGCCTACATCATAGCGGGGCCACGACTCTATCTGGGTGATTGTAGATCGTTTGACCAAGGTGTCTCATTTTCTGCCAGTGCGGACAGACTATACCACGGGTCAGTATGCTCAGTTGTTCATTGTTGAGATTATCAGATTACATAGGGTGCCCCTGAATATTGTGTGAGATAGAGACAAGATTTTCGTGTCACGTTTCTGGGAGAGCTTTCAGGAGGCTATGGGTACTGAGTTGAGGTTGAGTTCAGCTTATCACCCACAGACAGATGGACAGACAGAGCGTACTAATCAGATGTTGGAGGATATGATATGCCTGTGTGTTCTTGATTTTGGAGGAGGTTGGGAGCCACACCTTCCACTGGTAGAGTTTGCTTATAATAACTCTTATTAGTTCACGATTGGCATGGCCCCATTTGAGGCTTTGTATAGGAGGCCTTGTCGTTCCCCAACTTGTTGGCTCGAGGTGGGGGATAATAAGTTATTAGGACCAGAGGTGATTTAGGAAACCTCCGCGAGGATTGAGATGATCAGGAGTCTCATTCGAGTAGCCCAGGACAGGCAGAAAAGCTACGCCGATGTGAAACGATTCTTCCGGGAGTTTAATGTGGGGGACCAAGTGTTACTACGTGTATCTCCTATGAAAGGAGTGATGAGGTTTGGGAAGAAAGGGAAATTGGCCCCGAGGTACGTGGGACCATTTCCCATCATCGAGAGGATTGGACCGGTAGCATATAGATTGGGACTACCAAAGCATTTACATCGTATTCACGATGTATTCCACATCTCGTCGTTGAGACGATATCTTCGGGTTGATATGGCCCATATCCACATTGCGATAGATGAGATAGACTTACAGCCTGACAGCTCCTACGAGGAGAGACCAGTGGCTATCCTAGACCATAGCGAGAGAAGATTGAGGTCGAAGGTAGTCCCACTGGTACGGGTCCAGTGGGAGCATCATAATGTGGAGGAGTCCACTTGGGAGCGCGAGGCAGATATGGGCGAGAGATACCCATATTTATTCTTACCAGGTATACCTTATTTTTTGAATTTCGGGACGAAATTCCGTTATTAGGGGGGAAGTATGTAATACCCCGTATTTTTATGCTATAATTATTTTGGGGATTTATTAAATTTAATGTGAATTAATTATTTAATATAAATTCAGAAATTAATTATGTTATAATTATTAATGTGATGAGAGTTAGTAATTATGGGAAATTTGTTAAATATTACTAATGGGCAAAGTAATATATAATATTGGTCATATTAAATGTCATGAGTGAATAAAATGACAATTTTGAAAATTTGAGTCGGGACGCGCCCGTGTCGCGTCGGGACTAAATATTGATGAATAAAAGTGAATATATTATAAGTTGCTCATACGGTCGTTTTGAGTGCGCCAATGTGTCCGGAAGGGTCGAGATAGTCAGTAAAGTGTACCCGGGGGTTTAGTTTGGCTCTCGGGGTGCTTTTAGGCTTAATTAGTACCCCGGGAGGGTATTTTGGACATTTCGCATTTTTGGGTAATTAAACCCACGAAAATTCAAGGGATATATCAGATGTCTAAGGTTGTCTTCTAGGGTTAAAACAACCAAAGACAAGTGACGGCCATAGGAGAGGGAAGGAGAGGTTTTTCCAAGCAATCCAAGGCCAACGATTCACCCGGTTGCACCGCCACCACCACCAACGCGTAGATCGCGCGACGGGGAACGCAACCACGCCAAATTCGTCATCAAACCAGAACGTCGAAAATCCCAGGCAAGTGTTTATCTTGCTTATTTTTGTTAATGCATCACTCATGTTAGTCTAGGGATGATTAGGATGAGTTTTATGGAAGAAAATCCAAATTTGAGATAGGAAATCGCATGTAATGATGATTTGAATGTTAATCTGGAAACCCCTTAACATGTAGAGGATTAAACCACGAAATTTTGATGTTTTAGAAGAAGAAAATTCTGGAAAGGACTGATTAGAACCATGTTAAAAAGAATTCTAGGGTTCTTGAGATTTACATGAATTTTGGCCTGTCAATCCATGATTATTAATGGAAATTTGCACGCTTTACGTAAAAGATGTATGGAATGGATTTATATTATTAGTAGTACAATTTTCTGGACATTTGGGAATGAAAAGTTTGGATATGGATGGAGTTATGTGAGAAAACCCGTAACTGGTAACTGCAGAATTCGCCATACCTGCTTGATCGATCGATCGAGCCAAGAGCTTCGATCGATCGAAGGTTAGATCGATCGAGCCCCAGACCTCGATCAATCGACCCCTTCTGGCAGGCTCATATTTCCCCCTTTTAAATTAGTTGAATTCAATTTAATGAGAAATAATTCTTGAACACTTGATTAGGCATATATTCTTCATATTTATCCCCTTAATTTCGGTATTTTTATGATCCCGTGCAGTGTAAATAGCTTGGATTTGTCTCGTATTTATTCTACTAACCCCTTTTGGCAATTATTTCGTGTTTTGTGTATTTCTCATGTGTTTTACAGGTATTTCATGCAAATTGCTGCGAAAGAGAACTCAAAACAGTGAAAGAAATCGGAAAAAAGTAAATGGTGAAAGGAAGAAAAGTCAAAGGGCAAAAGCGTAAATTTCTATCCAGAGTTCGAATTCGACACCTAAAGGGAAGTTGAATTGCTTGATTTCACAAGAATATCGGAAGAAACGACACTGAAATCGGAGCTCAAGATCAAAAGTTATGACCTGTCAAAGAAGAAAAGGAAAAAGTCAACCAAGAAGAAATCGGACCGATCCGGTGTATATCCGGACCGATCCGAAATGACCCAAGTCCAGTAGACCCCGGATGGATGACAAATCGATGACAGCAGAACCGATCCGGAGGGTACCGTACCGATCCGGTAGAATAAAAAAAAGTCAATTCGGTGGCTGAAAAAAGGACCGATCCGAGGGCTATCCGGACCGGTCCGGTCATGCAAAATCCTGGCATTTATTATGCAGATTTTGAGGTGATTAGCTGGTGAAAACTTGCGCAACAAGCAATTCTAGCTGTCAAATTCGTGTTACTTGGTGCTATAAAAGACCAAGCCCTACCTCATTTCAAGGGGAGTCGAATTCTAGAGAGTAGAATAGAATTTTAGAGAGAGAGTCGGATTTTAGAGAGTTTTCTTAGTTTTTCTTTACATAGAAATTTTTATAAACCCTAGTTTGTTAGGTTGATTAAGAAGAAGTTTTCTGGATTAAAGTTCATTTGCTTTTCCTATTGCAGATTGCAAGTATCAATTTCCCTTTCTCTTATTTTATCTCAATTCTATTTTCAATTCAATTATCACTTGTTTTGTAATTTTTGTTTTTACAATGTTTCTTAGATCCACAATTACATGCATTGTTATGAATTTATTTTCATTTAATAAAATCATGCCTAGCTAAGTTGTTAAAGGTTGGGATGCATGAACCCATCCCAATGTAAATTACTTATGTAGAAAATAGAATTTAAATTAAAATTTTGAAAGAGTCGTGCGAGACAATTTTACAACCATTGTAGATCTTTTAATCTCTCTTGCCCTAGGTACTTGGGATGTTTAAGAATATGATGTGCGTAAAATTATTTATCACCGCTTTATATTTACCTTTGATTTCATATGGTGCGGGCTTGATCCTCATATATGTAATGCTTAGGAGCTATAAAGACTGGATTCATTCAAATTTATAATTTACAATTCTAGTTTTCTATACAGTAAATTACTAGGGTTGGGGGGATTGTATTCCAACCTACTTTCTCATTCATCTTAATTAATTTAACTTCTTTATTTACTTATTTTTTCCCTTTTCAACCATCATCATCTTTTTCATTTTTTCTTTAGAAGTAATAAATCAATTAAATTCTATCAACCATTCCCTGTGGATTCGATACCCAAACTCGCCACTATACTCCTTAAGAGTGTAGTTACAAGTTTAGGTTTTTTTGTATTGAGGTTGGAAGCCGATAACAACGACTAGCGTATTACACAGACGCTCGATTTTTCCACTCGATCAACACCCTTATTAAAATGTTTTGAGAGATAAAGAAGACCAGTAGGACATATGAATAATTTTGGAACCTTAATGTAAGACGAGAGTTGTATTTTAGAATACTTACATATAAGGGACGATGAAACTAGGTATTAAAGGGAGAGACGCATAAGATAGTTACGTTGGAACATAAATGAATACCTACTGAATTTTACACTTGAGAGGATAGAGTCCATGAGTATTAGGTAGTAAGTTGGAAAAATCCCTCGAATTAAGTTAGAAATGAACCGTTATACGTGATAACTAATAATGGGAAAATTAGGATAAATGTCGTGATTATGGGTTATGAGATGAACCTAAATTAATAGGATAAAAGTAGTATATTTATATGATTGTGTGTATGCACATATTATATACATGTGAAAATCATGTCCGCGCTACTTGCTATCCCTGAGGTTACCACGCTGGGACAGTCTTATCTCGAATGGGTCTTCATGGGGGATATTGACTCGTTCCCTAGAAGATAGGAATCCTAGGTATGGGTTATCGGATCGATAGTCGGACGGTCCTAAGAGACGTGAGGGTATGTACTGACCTCTCGGACTTGGAAACTATGCTTCGCCTCAATATTGTTGGGTATGTGTTAATACAGTTCGTGAGTGATTCCAAACTTGTATTTCTTTTAGTACGAGAGATACGGGGATTGGATAGCAGAGTATGCACGCACCATAATTTTTATGTGGGGTGCTGTTAGAATATATATATTATACGAGTATTTAATATATATATAAAGTTCTGAAATTTGGAAACTACCTATCGTGTTATGGTAAGTAAGACATGTATAATGACTCAAATTGGAAATACTTGTTTTGAAAATTATAATATGACACTGGGAAACTTTATTAATAAATAAAGTTAAAATGAGAGCTTTGTTACTAAATGACATTTTCCTTTTAAACAATTATATTGTTCAAGTTTTAAACCTTACGAGTAACCTAAGATAAGTTAAATCATTGGGAAGTTTAGTGCGAGATAAGATAAGATAATCCCCGTTGGGAAGGTTAGTACGATAGGCGTGCACATCAGAAGAGAGGTGAGAATTTCTCAAGAGAGTGCCGCACTAATATGTTGTTGCATTGGCCTGTAAACATTTTAAATACTTGCTAAACGAATTTTAAATTAATTACACTATCGGGCTCTGACCCGTTTCTATTTCTCTTTCTCTCTTGTATATATATGTATATACTACAGGTGCCCAGCCACAGGGGCGTCTTGCGTAGGATCCCTTGGAAGGAACGCGCTGCAGCTTTGGTGGGAGTTGCAGGACACTTACTTAGACGACTTCATTTATTTGACTCCACTCCTAGCATACTCATTTAGTGGGGCATGTGTCGCCCTTTCCATTATTCAGTTGTTTATTTGGACATTATGATTCAGTTATTTCTAGTATTGTCACTTTGGGATTTATTTTTGTCTGGATGTTTTACTTTAAGTTTTAATGATGGGATTTAGTTGTTGAATGTTTAAATTATTTGGATTATATGTTCCAGGATTATTGTGGTGTGATTCTTTAAATATTGAATTGTTGTAAATAATTAAATCTTTGTTTTCAAAATAAAATTTGGAAAGTAATGTTAAAAAAAATTGTTTTGACACTTAGCTTAATTAATTAGGGTGTTTAAATTGGAAAAGTTATTTTTACGACAGTAATGCTTAGAATGAACCAACTGTTCACCTTGATTTTAATTTAATAAAGGAGTGATCGCCCGGTATTTAATTAGGCGGGGTGTCACTGGTGTACGTTGATGACATGCTTACCACGATCCTCAAGGCCGAGTCGTATGTGGATAACTTGGAAAGCACTTTCAATACGATGGACAAATATCGTATAAATTTGAATCCTCCAAAGTGTGCCTTCGAAGTCGGAGTAGGAAACTTTTGGGGTTTTATCGTCAATCAACGTGGGGATAATACCTAGCCCAAAGAAAATATAAGGTCTGGTGGAGATGAAGACTCCTAAGACCATAAAAAAAGTCGAGAGGTTGACTAAATAAGGGGAAACACTAAATAGGTTCATATATAGGGAAACAGACAAGTGTCTGCCCTTTTTCAAGGTGATGTAAAAATCCTTGAAATGGAACGAGGAGTGTGAAAAGTCCTTTTAGGAGTTAAAGGTCTTCCTCGGCTCCCCACTCATATTCTCAAGGGTTGTTTAAGGAAAAAAGTTGTATTTGTACCTGGTCGTGTCTGAGTCGGCTATCAGCACAACAATTGTGAGAGATAATGAAGGTGTCTAAAAGCTAGTATACTTTAACATCAAGGCTCTTTAAGGGGTCGAGCAAAGATATTCAAAAATGGAGAAATTGTCTTATGCTCACATTCATGAATCCAGAAAGATGAAACCCTACTTCAAGGAACATAAAATGGTCGTCCTAACAGACTCTCCTCCTTGGCAGGTCATCCATAAAATCGAGAAATTAAGTAGGTTAATACCCTGTTCCAGAGAGTTGGGAGAATTCAATATCGTCTATTAGCCGAGAGTGGCCATCAAGGGGTAGGCTTTAGCTGATTTTGTAGTTGAGTTCACATGGGATGAGGCTGATGCAGAGGAGATTGTTGATCTAGTAAATAAGCCAAAGAGAGGATGTCCCTCCTCGATTGAGGTTGAGACGAGTACGACCAAGACAATAGTGGTCGATAATGAAGAAGAAATATTTTTATTCACGAATGGGGCATCGGAAGAAGGCAACTTTTAAAAAAAATTACTGAGTGGAGCCTCTTTATTGACGGTTCTCATGTGAGGCAGGGAGTGGAGATGGCCTGATAGTGTCGACTCCATACATAAATGATATAGAGTATGCTTTGAGGTTCAAGTTCAAGTCATCCAACAATGAATATGAGTAAGAGGACCTTCTCTTCGGTCTCTCCTACGCCAGAGCACTGAATGTAAGTTAGTTGTTAGTTCACAATGATTCCAGACTAATAGTAGACTAAATCCTAGTAGTGTACAAGGCTATGGATGAAAGGATGTCCAAGTATCTATCCAGAGTAAAATAAATATATAAGAACTTCAATGAGATAAATCTCAAAAGGATCCATCAATTACACAATGGTCGAGTCGATCCCTTAACAGTACTAGCATCAGGAACCAAAATCGATGTCAGAAGGTCAGTGTCTGTCGATATTCTACATCGGTTGACCATCAAATAAAAAGACAACACGATTGAGTTCTACTTAAACCTTGAGATAGGTAAATCTTGGATGGACCCTCTCATCCGATATATAAGGGATGGTGATCTACTAGACTCAAAGGTGGAAAAGAAGAATCTAAGGTATAAAGTAGCTAAATTCTTAATCATTAGGAATATTTTATACAAGAAAGGGTTTCTCCATCCTCTTCTCTGATGTTTCCATCTGACCGAGGTCGAATACATCTTGAAAGATATACATGAAGGTTCCTTCTCAATCTATATAGGAGGAAGGTCTTTGTGAAAAGAGTGGTCACCCAAGGGTATTGGTGGTTGTCCTTGGCTAGGGATGTGGCAAGTTATGGTAAGAGGTGTGATAAATGTAAGAGATATGCCAGCATCCCTCAACAACCTTATCAACATCTATCTTATATTACCTCTCATTGGTTATTTGTTGTGTGGAGAATTGATTTGGTAGGAACCTTACCTAGGGCAACTGGCAACTACAGGTATCTCATCATGGTTATCGACTATTTCTCCAAATAAGTTAAGGAAAAGGCCATGATAACCATTACCGAGACGAATACCTTCAACTTTATTTAAAGGAACATCATTTATAGATATGGTCAACCTCGTACCCTGATCTCAGACAACAAAAAATAGTTTAAAAATGATTCTTTAGAGGCCTACTGTAAGAGGTTTGGCATTAAACATTTTTTCTCAACTTTAGGCCGACCTCTGGAAAATGGCCAAACATAGGTGACTAACAGAACCTTATTGGATGGGATCAAGAATAAATTAGAAGACGCCAATGGTCTTTGGACTGATGAAGTGCATGGCATCTTGTGGGCCTACATGACGACAAAAAGAACTCTGATAGGAGAAAACCCTTTCATGCTTGCCTACAACTCAGAGGCAGTAATCAATATAGAAATTAGTCTACCAAGCCATAGAGTTTAGACCTATGGACCAGAACTAAATGTTAAAGAAAGGAGGTTGGATATGGACCTCATTAAATAGTGGAGAGAAGATAAAGAAATTAGGCAAGTCGCCTATCAATAGAGAACTGCCAAGTTCTACAACAAAAGAATGAAGGCCCGACCATTAGCTGTTGGGGATTTAGTCCTAAAGAATACGTGGCAAAAGCCGAATAAACTTCATCCTAATTGGCATGGACCCTATAAGGTAATAGAATAGGCAGTTCTTGGCACGTATCGGCTCGAGAATTTGGAGGGAGAGACGTTCTTCAATTCTTGGAATGCCAACCATCTAAAGAAGTATTATCAGTAAGACATTGTAAAGAGTTTTCTTTTATCATTATATCATTATGAAAAATGATATGTGTAAAAACTTGGTACGTATATCATTGTCCTATCATTATACATTATACAAGAAGAAAAGTTATGAATAAAATATTTCAAGTGTTCTCTCATATTCTTGTTGTATGAGTGATTCAAATTGTATGTTTCAGTTTATCCTAATCTATAAAACATCACTCATGTGGTGAAGTATCCTTAACTCACTCTTGGTGACACGAAAATCCGAACGGGGCTAACCTCGTCCATTGATTCTCAATAACACTGAGAGGGGATAGCGGCGTGATAACATCATTAATTTGGTGAAAAATTCTCTCAACCGAGATAAAAGTGTAAAATGAGATGTCTCATCCATACAGTCTCAAAACGACGAGAGGGGACTTATGCTTAAACCCCATAATTTGGTGAATTCAAATTCAAAAATGATTTCATTATGGTTTACCTTAACATCATTAATTTGGTAAAAAAACTCTCTTGGCCAAGACGACAGTATAGGATGAGGTGTCTCGTCCATATACTCTCAAAATGACGAGTGGGGACTTATGCTTAAACACAATAATTTAGTGCATTCAAATTCAAAAATCATTTCATTATGGTTCATCATAACATCATTAATTTGCTGAAAAAAATCTCTTGATTGAGGCGACAGTGTAGGATGAGTTGTCTCGTCCATACTCTCTCAAAATGATGAGAGAGGACTTATGCTTAAACTTCATAATTTGGTGAATTCAAATTCAAAAATCATTTCATTATGGTTTATCTTAACATCATTAATTTGGTGAAAAACTCTCTTGGTCGAGACAACAGTGTAGGATGAGGTGTCTCGTCCATACACTCTTAAAATGACGAGAGGGGACTTATGCTTAAACACCAAAATTTCGTGAATTCAAATTCAAAAATAATTTCATAATGGTTTACCTTAATATCATTAATTTGGTGAAAAACTCTCTCGATCGAGACGACAGTGTAGGATGAGTTGTCTCATCCATACACTCTCAAAATGACGAGAGGGTACTTATGATTAAACACCATAATTTGGTGAATTAAAATTTGTTTAATCATTTTGAATGGTTAATTGAACCATCATCCAATGACGAGGGATAAATAAAGCTAAGTGTTTGCATTTATTCAGGAAAAAGTAAAAGAAAATCTCAAGTACGAGTCAACACTTCAATTATTCTTTCATCCAAGAAAAATGAAGTTTGATACAACACATTGACAAAAGATCATTTTTTTAGAACAAAAATTAACTACAAAGAGAAAGGGTATCAGCCACAGGTGACCACACTATATATTTGGCTCAATGATGGTGGTCGATCCTACAACACCTTCCCCGACCTGAGTCTGCTCAGCATTTCTAGTCGACCATATATCACCTCTCTTGGCTTGAGTCTCCCCATCTTTAACATCCATGTTGGCTTTATTCGAAACTTCGACCATAATCTCATCTTCCTTGGCTAATGGTAGGGACTTAACATATTTCAAGGACAAGGCCATGAAGAGATCTTCCATATCGGGAGCTTCTAGCTCAGCATTGATGGATGAGACAACTTCAGAAAACTTTGTGGCCACCCATCGGCGGGATGTTGTGAGACCCCTTTTAAAATATTTCGTGTCAAAGTCGAGGAACTCATTAGACGCCTTATAAGGTTCAATGGATTAATCTTTGATCCTCTTAATATCCTTAGCTAAAATCACCTTGTCCTCAGCTTTCTAGATGGCTGTAACAATGTTTGTGGCATTATTGGCAACTTGATTTTTCATAGTAGTTAGTTATCCATCCCTCCTATTCAACTCATTGGCATGATCCAAATTGAGATGATTGAGGGTCATCTGGTACTCCTCTTGGCACTGACTACGCCTCTTCTTTAGGTCAGCCAGATCATTGATAGCCTGCTCACCCTCTTAGAATTTTGATACATTCTCAGTAGCCTATTTATTAATATACGCGAGGGCACACATAGACTTAAAAAGTTGTGAATACATAGAGATCAGAATAAGACGAGCCTTCAGATTAAATGAGATGAGATTCAAATGTAATACGAGGTTGATACCTATGGTCGGTGATGAAAGTTGAAGTCCAAGGTCTTCAAAGGAGGCATATTCCCTAAGAATTCATAGTCTCTCTTAAAAGGGAAAGCAAGCAGACCATCTTTTGACCTATGCACATACGAGATAGTCAAGTCAGAGTAATCCTCGAGTTGAGCTAGGTTGGCTTCCCAAAAGCTTTCAAAGGAATCCCTAGAGGAGGAACTAGGCCCAAAAAAACTCGGTACGGCCTGGGGAGGCTGCCTCATCTTGTTATCTCAACGAATGTTAATAGGTGCAGCTGGAGTATTTCTCTTTTAGCCAACTTGAGGGTTCGTTGACCCTCCAGCAATAGATTTTATCAGAGGTTTCTTGCCTCCCTTCTTTAAAAAAAATTTTAGGCTAGGGGACGCCATATTCCACAAGTCGTCTGGGATGTGTGTAGGACGGTCTGTAAAGAACAAACAAAAATTATCAGACATAGAAAGTCAAAGATGACAAAGGACTTGAGAATCAAAAAGTTAGTAACTTACACATCTCCGCTAGGGGGTTAACCCCCAAGCCAACCTTCTCTAGAAATTCGTGAGTCATAAGATCTTAAATTTAGGAAGGACACCTTCCTTCCCTTGTATCTTTAGATACTCAATCCTCTCCTGGTCGGAAACCTTGAGGCCGGGGTCCAACTTGGCTGACATGAAGGGGTTGGCCTAGGCGTAGGGAATTCTAAGCTCATCCTCAGATGGGTCGGCATCGGCCAAAAATTCCTAGTCCCAAGAAATAAAGAAGAACCTCGGCTTCTAATAATGATTGGATGTTTAGGTGACCTGAATGATTCCCTTATCGATTTTCTCACCCCTATGTGGTAGTAGTCGGGCTGGGTCCTTAAAGATGAGACGTTGTAGTAAGCCTTGAATATCTCGACTGAAGGCTCGTCAGTATACTTATTCATCTATAAGGAGACATAATCGAGAATGATTCTCCAGGAATTTGGTGCTAGTTAAGAGGGAGCAAGTCCTAAGCTAGACAAAATGACATGAAGCGACCACAAATGTGTCTGGAGTGCGTGATATATAGGTTCAAGTGAAAGCCTGTCGCTCAAGTAATAATCCAATAAGTCGAGTATCGATCCTCAAGGAAACAGGACGAACTAAGTCGTGACGATGTTGGAAAGATGAGGAAATCCTAGCTCTGACTCTAAAAAGAACGAAAAGGTGATTAGGTGGTGAAACAACTATAACTAAATGAAACTTGGAGAATGATTAACTAAAGAAACTATGAATTAATAAAATGTAACTATGCTATTTAAACGAAAAGTTGAGGACCAAAATTTTTAGAGCTAAATATGGAATGGGAATAATAGGTCAGGTTACACTCCCCCACACCCTAGTAATTCACTTCGTAGGATACTAGATTTGGAATTATAATTTTAAACAAATTCAGTCATTAGTACTCCCAAGTATTACACATATGAGGGATCGTAGCCCGAATAGTATGTAAGCAAAGGATGAGTAAAGCGGTGTCGTATTAACCAGTATGCACGTCACACCTTTAAGCATCCGGGTTACCTAGGGCAAACGAGATCAAAAGTCCTACAATGGTTGCACCAGTTATACAACACGATTCGTCTAAGATTTTAATTCAAAAAGTATATTTCCATTATTGTGAATTACATCGGGTTGGGTTCATGCACCCCAACCCTTAGAAAATTAGCTAGACATAATTAATATAGAGAAAGACAGGTTTTTTAAGAAATAACACATCAAATCTAAAGAAACTAATTGAAAAGAGAATTTCATAATCAAACCCAACAATTAAAACTAATTATCAAATCAAAAATTAAAGGAAAGATGTTACTTGACTTGCAGAAACCAAAACTTGAATCCTTACAGCAAAATCTTCTTATGGAAAACTAGGGTTTTTTTACAACAAAACCCTCAACTCCTACTTAACTAACCTAAAAATCGAACTCCTTTGTCTAACACTAACTAAAGATTAAATACATCACAAAAAATCCAGAGTTGTAGCTACATCAAACTCTAAAATCGGAATAGAAAATCAAGTTTATCCTCAATAGACTAGTCCGGGCTTTCAGTGGCGGATCGGTCCTTCTCCAAATCTGGATCGATCCTTTTTTTCTACGAAATGGGATCGGTCTGCTACGGAAATTTTTCCAGTGAGTGCTGAGGATTCGGATCGGTCCTTTTATTTTGGAAATAGGATCGGTCCGCAGTTAGTCTTTAAATTCTCTTCAACTTCTCCTCAATTTCTCTTCAATTTCTCGCATCTTTAGAACCCCGTAACTTCTTCCCTATAACTCGGAATTGATCGTCATTTCTTCCTATGCACTCATTGAATTGAGATGTTCAACTTTCATGTTGGGTCTTCTTCCGAATTTCAGATGGAAATTATGCTTTTGCCCTTCTGACTTTTCTTTTTTCTTTCCTTATCAATAAATACATGTTAATGACGTGGAAAAAGCATAAAACTCAAGATAGTACGTAGAAAGGTAAGTAGCATATAAATGAGATAATTTAAGAGCAATTGAATTATTCGGGATGCTAAAAGGTACTAAATTAGGGAGTAATATTGGAAGAATTACTGTCTATTCAAACCCCCATAACATAGAACTTTGCGCACCCCGAGCAATGTAAAAGGATTCAACTACAACTCAGCTCATGAAAATCATTTTATTAGGATAGAGTACCACTTTCGCGGGCAAGCGATTGCATTTAGCATATGCAACAATCCTTTAAACCCCTAGGTTACCCTAGTAGGACGAGTTGTGTCTCGTGAGGGTTTGCAGTGAATATACCCACAAAATTCGACTCAAGGAAAAAAACTAAATACTCAAAAAAATTATAATTCAAACTTTTCGAGAAAATAGTCATCGTCAATTCATGTTCAAGAGTCTCAAATCATAGTGCGTGTGTGTGAAGCGAAAAATCGAATCGCTAACCTCCACCGGTTGACCATTACGTTACTTATATGAAAATTCGTTTTGATTCAAATTCTCACGAGATGCTCTCACAAACGAATCTCTCGGAAGTGTGGCTATTTCTCTCAGTGTGCGTGATATAAAGAGTAAATGCATTGGAACCAAGTTCACCTACACAATTAGAAAGACGGAATTCTATGGTCAATGGATCTCATTATCGGATTACGGTTATAGGGAAATGGGAACATCGCCTCTAATTCACACCTTTAATCTCTTTTATTATCTTTTTGTGTTTTAGCTCTCCACACGGTAACCAATTTCATAATTTGGACTCGGTTAGGACCTTTTTGGATTTTAAGGTGTAATGGGTCTGGGAAATTTGGAATTTGAAACTATTCTTAAGATGTCCATTAGTGCTTTTCCGGATTTTTGCTCATTTTTTTCTGATTTTTCTATTTTTTTTCTTTTCTTGCTATTTTTGTTGAGCATTTCTATTCTTTTGCTTAAATTTTGATTTTTTCAACTTTCTCAATTCCGGGCCAATTGGGTGTTTTCGGCTTTTCAAACGAAGTAAAAAAAATTTATTCGTCTCAAAACGGGTTGCAAAAAAAGAGGTACTTTTTCATGACTTTTTTGCCAACATTTTTGAGTGACAAACGAGGGCCTACTTCATTCTCCAAATTATTAGTTGCGTTACCATATGCTTCTCGAGGTGAATTTTAGTCTAGAGATTCATTTAGCGCGTTTTTCAAGACAGTATCTCACACGTTCCCCGTAACCGATCAAATCAAAGAAATTGATATCTTCAACGACTTTTTAAAATGTTGAATAGAGCTTTGAGTTAACCATTAACTCGGATTGATTTATAAACTCACAAAAATGATAGGCTCGAATCTCACCGGGGTTGTTAATCTCCACACTTATTCGTTAAGTCGTCTATGTTCGCTCAATTTCCATCTTTGATCAATTTTGGGATTGTGCATTATGTTTTTACAATTTAAGACTTTAAACCGAATTTTAATAATATTTTTGAAAATTTTAAATTCCAATTTTTATTTATTTTGAAGAAAAATATTTTTGGTTTTTTATGAGTTTTTCAAATTTTTTTGGAAATTTTGAAGTATTCTGATTTTTTTGGCATTTTTGCAAATTCGTGAAGTTTTTGAAATACGCATTCATCACCCCCACTAACTTGTACTTTTGCATTGCCCCCAATCAAAAGGACTAAAATATAAATAAGGCAAAATAAGAGTGCGATAAATAAAACAAACAAAAGGAGAAAATGCGGATTTTTATTTATAAGGACTGTGGTACATGAAAAGGAAAGAGCATACAAGCATATAATCACACCAACCAAATTTCAACCGACATACTCACCAAATAAATGATTCACGGGGGCATGGGGTTAGAGCTATTGGGCACGTTAAGGTTATATGGGTCATAAAAGTGGGACGGGGGAGGGGCATTAAAGGGCATCTCAAACATATGAGCCTAAAGCCTATGCATCATGCTCGTGTCGCGCCTATAAGCGCGTTGTTCCTCCTCCTCCCTATTAGCATCATAGCACGCTATGAACCCCAAGAGTTGTGTTTTAAGCGCAGAGATGCGCGTAGAGATGTGGCGTCCCGGAAGCTCATAGTCGAAATCCTCATCTTCCACGTATTCGGGCTCCTCGCCCTCGGCCATGCTCACCCCATCCACTACCACCTCATCGTCCGAGGACTCATCGGCTGACTCCTCCTCATCCATATCGTCACTACTAGCGGTAGCCTGTCAATGGCCCTTTGCGATGCACTTTTGGTGTGGGTAAGCTATCCAAAATTATTGGGCAGACGCGGAAATTCGGTAGGATGTTGAATGCCAGCGTCGGCAAGAAGAGATGAGATGAGCCTAGCGTAAGGGAGTGGGGCAGCTCCTTTTTCATCCATGGAGGCATGAAAAATGTCTCAGTATATAGTGCGGGCAAAGTGGATAGTGGAGTTTGGGTCATATAGGTTGTAGACAAGGGTGGATTGACGAGGGCGCATGATGGAATCGTTTGAAATTTGTAGAATGTTGGCGCAAACGATTTGGAACGTGATGCGTGCTTTGTCGTCCAGTTGGCCTACGGGAAAAGGGCCTCGAAGTCACTGATTGCCAGGGCCGATACGGGCAATGCAGACATCCTTGTCTAGGGGCAGGTTATTTTTGGGGTATTGGAATGGGGATAGGTGAGGGACATCCTTCTCCATCATCTTGCGGATGAGGACGTAGAGTAATAACGGGATGGGGGTTTGGTCAATGTACGCCTCGGCTTGAAAATTATCGGTGCGTACGAGGGACCCATATAAAGAACGCACCTTGTTGGCTCAGACGGTATCGAATAGCTCATTGAGGAAATGGCACCACCCATTTGCGGTGAAGATGGTAGTGATGTTGGTGGGTAGCTCCTCCCACAGAACTTGTCGCTCAATGTGCAGCTTGTGGGTGTGACTGAAGAAGCGGTGACACCAACATTGCTCCTCGTAGGAACGGAACGGGAGTGGCTAGTTTTTAGCAATGATCGTGGACTTGTATTTTTCTGGGGGTGTTTGGTTGGCCATAAAGGGTAAGTTTGGTGGAAAATAGAGGGTGGAATAGAGAGGGAGAGAGTTTGGGTAAATGAAAGGTGTGGTGACATAATGTGGGAGAGGGTTGTATTTATAGGTGGGGAAAGGGGGAAGGTTAGGGTTTTGGGGGGAAGGATTTGGGAGGGAAACGGGTGTGTTTTGGGGAGGCAAATCGGGTTGGGAAGAGGGAAGAGATGAAATGGAGGGAGATGAATGGATTGGGGAGATGAATTTAGGGAGTTGTAGAGTTACAGGAATCGGACCGATCCGCATACCCAGGGGCAGATCGGTCCATATCCTACTTTTTTATTTTTTAATTACTCCCATGCGGACCGATTTTCATGCCCAGGGGTGGATGGGTCCATGTTCCCTTTTTTTCCAGAATCCCCCAACTGCAGGAATGCTCTTCGGAATTGGTGCTTAGTTCTTACCCTTAACTTCTCAAAACTCAAAACTAAGACTCTAACTACCCTAACTTAATTACATCTATGATACACAAGATTTCACCCCATACGCATCAGGGGTGCGATGACCTCTCGAATTCAGCTCACTCTACCCCGTAAATAGAGTCCTACAACCAAATGGTGTCGATCTCATCTACACATGCCTATACATATGGATTTAGGCATTGTCCATTGACTTTGAATCTGTTCCCACCTTTTGTATCATCCAACTCCACAGCTCCGTGGGGAAACACGGTTTTAACAACGAATGGGACAGTCCAATGGGACTACAATTTACTCAGAATTGATGAAGTCGGGAGTTATAGAGGAGTAACTTTTATCTATGTTGAAACTCTTTGTGTCGAATAATCTTATCATGTTCGAGTTTCATCCATGCTTTTAAAATCTTGGCATTCTTATACGCGTCATTGCGTATCTCCTCTAACTCGTTTAGTTAAAGCTTGCGAGCTTCACCGGCTTTCTCCATATCGTAATTGACCCTCTTAATTTCCCAATAAGCTTTGTTCTCTAACTCAACGGGGAAGATGGAAAGGTTTTCCATTCACAAAGAAGAATGGGGACATTCCGAGTGGGTTCTTGTATGCGGTACGGTAGGCCCATAGCGAATCATTCAGTAGAAAGGACCAATCTTTCCGGTTAGGATTGACGGTCTTTCCTAGTATATGTTTGATCTCACGATTCGCCAATTTGGATTGCCCATTCGTTTGTGGGTGATTGGTCGTTCCAACTTTGTGAACGACATTGTAATTTTTTATAAGCTTCTCAAACGTCTTGTTGCAAAAGTGCATGTCATTATCACTGATTATTGCTTTAGGTGCACCGAAATGAGAAAGTATGTGTTCTTGTAGGAACTTTATCACCACTTTGTTGTCATTAGTCTTGGTAGCTATAGCTTCCACCCATTTAAAGACATAGTCTACTGCGAGTACGATGTATATGTATCCAAAAGAAGGAGGAAAATGGCCCATGAAGTCAATACCCTAGCAATCGAAAACCTCAATAATGAGAATCGGGGTTAATGGCATCATGTATTGTTGGGTAATCGCCCCCATCCGCTGATACCTGTCGCAAGATTTGCAATAATTATTTACATCCCGAAACATTATGGGCCAGTACAAACCTCTTTGGAGAATTTTAGAGCTGTCTTTTTCACGGAAAAGTGGCCTCCACATGCTTCTTAATGAAGAACTTGGATGACTTTTGAAATTTCGTCATCCGTTACGCATCATCGGATGATTTGGTCGGTGCAATATTTAAAAAGGAAAGGATCATCATAGAAAAACATACGTAACCAAGTGATGAAACTCTTCCTATCTTGCGGTGTTCATTCGGGAGGGGCAGCTCCCGTGACAAGATAGTTCACTATATCCGCAAACCAGGGTAAAGAAGAAGTTGCAAAGAGTTGCTCATCCGGAAAATAATCCTCTACGGGTATAGGATCGCTAGGTACGTCAGACGAGAGTAGTGATAGGTGATCGGCTACAATGTTTTCTACTCCTTTTTTATCTTTAATATAGAGATTAAACTCTTGTAGGAGTAGGATCCACCTTATGAGGCGCGACTTTGCGTCTTTCTTTGCAAGTAGATATTTTAAAGCCCCGTGGTCGATGAAACAGGTGATTGGGGAACCAATAAGATAGGACCAAAATTTTTCTAGAGCAAAAACTACCGCTAGCAATTCCTTCTCCGTAGTGGAGTAGTTAGTCCGGCTAATGTAGTAGATGACATCAGTGTTTTTATCTTTCCTTTGGCTTAAAATAGCCCCTATCGCATAATCACTCGCATCACACATAATCTCGAATGGTAAGGACCAATCTGGAGCTTACATGATGGGATAGGAAACAATCACGCTCTTCAATTTTTCAAAATCACTTTGGCATGTTTCATTCCATTCGAATGGGGCGTCCTTCATAAGATGGTTGCTTAAGGGTCTATACCCCTCGGTATCTTCACGATTCGATCCGCTAATTGGAGAGTGATCTTTGTGGGCTTAAGTTCACCTAGATTAAGGTGATTATAAATTGAATAGGGGAGGATATTGACATTTTCCCCCAAATCGAGTAAGGTATTTGCGAATTCATTCTCTCCAATGGTACAGGAAATGGTGGGTGCACCGGGATCTTTATATTTAGGTGGGAGATCGTTGAAAAGAACAGAGCTCACGTTCTGTGTTAGGAACACATTTTTCTTTACCTTCATCCTCCTCTTGACTGTCAATAAGTCTTTTATGACTTTTGTATAGGCTGGAATTTGCCTTATTACATCGATTAAAGGTAAGTTCAATTTCACGTTCTTGAGGACTTCTAGCACTTCATGACTTATGGTCCCCTTGTGGGAAGGAACAAATCTTTGAGGAAATGGCACAGCGGAGGGTGACTTTATAACTACCTCGGGCTCACTAGTGTCTTCCTTTTCACTCTCGTTCAAGGGGATATCTTCGGCCTCTTTCATGCCAGGTGAATTCTCCTTGACTTTTGAAATGTCGTGTGGGGGAGGTGATAAATAAACAACTTTCCCACTACGAATAGTGGTTACATCTTGGCAATGCTCCTGTTGTTCTGTAGAGGTGGAGCTGACAGTAGGTTGACCTTGGGGAGGTCTTTAGCCCTGGGAAGGAAATTTTCCTTTCTCTTGGATACTCAACGATGATTAATGTCAGCGAACATGCGTTCATTTCTAGCATTGGTTGCACTCTGAGAATTTATGAACTAGTTTATTATATCCTCGAGATTCCTTCGCCGTGGAGTTACATATGGAGCTAGAGGTCGTGGTTCTTATTGGTGTTGAGGAGGTGGTGGAGGCAAGACAACCTGTTAATGTGGGTTCATCGTAGCTTGTGTTTATCCATAGTTAAAACCAGGATGGTTTCTCCATGAAGGGTTATACGAGTTCCTATCGGGCCGTTAAAAATTTCCCTTGAATCCTCCTATAGCATCTACCTTCTCGGTGTGTATGGCTTTATAGGCATAAATCACCGGGCATGCCTTTGTGGAATGGCCTGCCTCACAGATAGCAGGCACCTTTTCTTTCGAAACGCAGCTGGATCCAAAGATATCTCTCAATCGGCTATCAAACCACTCTTTCATATCTCTCTGAAACTCATCGAATTGTTGGTATTTTAATGTATTACTATCCAAATGGTATAGACCGGATGCAGTCGGAGAGATAGATGCTTGTCTAGGCCTGGCTTGGGTATTAAGATCAAATGTGTCCCATGATAGAGTAGTATCTATGACATACTTAAGATGGGCCTATGCATCGCTGGAGTTTAAATCCTAAAAAGGTCTTTCACACATTATTTGCACAAGTTGTTTGGAAGCCACTATCAACCCATTATGGAAGAAAGAGATCATATGGTGTTTGTCAAACCCATGATGGGGGCATGTGCTTACCAACTCTTGGAAACTTTCCCAACACCTGTCTAAAGACTCATTATCATGTTGTCAGAAACCTTGGATTTGAGTTTTGGCAGAGTTGGTCTTGTGCTATGGATAGAATTTTGAGATAAACTTGGATTGCATATCTCTCCAGGAAAGTACGGAGTTCGGGGGTAGAGACCATAGCCAGGTCTTAGCTTTATCGTTTAAGGAAGAAGGAAAAAGTTTTAGGCAAATGATATCCTGCAAACAAGCTTCGTCACTAAATGTGTCGCACGCCTCTTCGAACTCGCATATATGCAGGTATGGTTTCTCCGAATCCATGTCGTGAAACGTAGGGAAAATATGTATGATCCCATTGCGAAAGTCGAACTAACCGACATTATACGAGAGTAAAATGCAACCAGTGGTGATAGTCCGCTCTGGAAAGAGTAAATCTTTCATGGGACGATAGGGTAGATCTCCCTCTCCAGTGCTGAAACTCGCTACGTCCGACATCGCGCTCGCGCTCTCTTCAAATGACTCGTTATACTCACTCGGTGTACTAGAGGTGTGACTCGAGGGTTGACTCAGGGTGTAACTGCCGATAGAGTGGGAAGTGGAACCCAAAATTATGGAACGCGAGGTGTGTGGGGCCTTTTAGAGTTAGACTCAACAATCGGGTTTTCGTGGGTTCTGGTTGGAGTATTGTGAGGAGTTTGAGTATGTTCAGGATTTTGCATTAAAGGCTTTTGAGAGATGATGAATTTTTTTTTTTTAAAAAAATTTGTTTTTTTGTCAAAGTTCTAGACCAACTTGATCTAACCTAAGTTTACCTAGATCCCCGACAACGGCGCCAAAAACTTGACACGACCACAAATGTGTCTAGAGTGCGTACTATATAGGCTCAAGTGCAAGCCTATCGCTCAAGTACCAATCCGATAAGTCGGGTATTGATTCTCAGGGAAACAAGACGAACTAAGTCATGACGACGTTGGAAAGATGAGGAAATCCTAGCTTTCACTCTTAAAAGAACGAAAATATGATTACAAGGGTGAAACAACTACAACTAAATGCAACTTGGAGAATGATTAACTAAAGAAACTACGAATTAATAAAATGCAACAATGCTATTTAAACGAAAAGTTGAGGATAAAAGTTTTCAGAGCTAAATACGAAATGAGAACATTAGGTCGGGTTACAATCCCCCACTCCCTAGTAATTCACTTCGTAGGATACTAGATTCGGAATTATAATTTTAAACGAATCCAGTCTTTAGTACTCCCAAATATTACACATATAAGGGATCGTAGCCCACACAGTATGTAAGAAAAGGATGAGTAAAGCGGTGTCGCATTAACCAGTACGCGCGTCGCACTCTTAAGCATCCCGGTTACCTAGGGCAAACGAGATCAAAAGTCCAATGATGGTTTCACCAGTTATACAACACGATTTGTCTAATATTTTAATTCAAAAGGTCTATTTCCATTATCGTGAATTACATCGGGTGGGGTTCATGCACCCTAACCCTTAGAAAATTAGTTAGACATAATTAACTTAGAGAAAGATAAGGTTTTTAAGAAATAAAGTATAAAATCTAAAGAAACTAATTGAAAAGATAATTTCATAATCAAAACTAGCAATTAAAACTAATGAACAATCGAAAATTAAAGGAAAGATGTTACTTGAATTTTAGAAACCAAAACTTGAATCCTTACAACAAAATCTTCTTAGGGAAAACTAGGGTTTTCTTTACTACAAAACCCTTTAATCCTACTTAATTAACCTAAAAATCGAACTCCTTTGTCTAACAATAACTAGAGATTAAATACATCACGTAGATCAGCTGGTAAGGGGTTGTTCTAGATTAACCATGGTCTCGAGTTTGAGCCTTAAAATTTGGGAGGGAGAGTTTTGTCGCCCTTATGGTCCTACTCGGCTCGAACAGGATTAGTCCCATGCCAAAGGTGTGGTGAACCTGGGTCTAGACCAAAAAAAATACATCACGATAAGTCTAGAGTTGTAGCTACATCAAACTCTAAAATCGGAACAGAAAATCAAGTTTATCCTCGCCGAACCGATCCAGGCTTTCCGTGGCGGATCGGTCCTTCTCCAAATCCGGATCGATCCTTTTTTCTAAGAAATGGGATCGGTCTGCTATGGCAATTTTTCCAGTGAGTGTTGAGGATCCGGATCGGTCCTTTTATTTTGGAAATAGGATCGGTCCGCCTTGTCATTTTTTACAATAGGTTTTGAGGGCCAGACCGGTCGTTTTATTTTGGAAATAGGATCGGTCCACAGTTGGTCTTTAAATTCTCTTTAATTTCTCCTCAATTTCTGGCATCTTTAGAACCCCGTAACTTCTTCCTTGGAACTCGGAATTGGATGCCATTTCTTCCTATGTACTCGTTGAATTGAGATCTTCAACTTTCATATTGGGTCTTCTTCCGGATTTCAGATGAAAATTATGCTTTTGCCCTTCTGATTTTTCTTTTTTCTTTCCTTATCAATAAATACCTGTAAATGACCTAGAAAAAGCACAAAATTTGAGATATTATGTAAAAAAGGTTAATAGCATATAAATGAGATAACTCAAGAGCAATTGCATTATTTGGGATACTAAAAGGTACTAAATTAGGGAGTAATATTGGAAGAATTACTACCTATTCATGGCACAGATAGAAGGGTGGAAAGGCAATCTAATGCCGATCGAGAACATCTGATCATAAACAACGACTTCACCTTCTCTACCGCCATATACTCTCTCGTCCTCATCAGTGACGCAAATGACTATGTCGGATTTAATGTTGTACAAATGTCTCCAAAGTAATACGTCCACTACACCAAATCTGCCGAATTGTCAAGGTCATTGACCTTGACAAATCCAACTTGTCAAGGTCAATGACCGTGACATTTTGAGGCAAGACAACTTTTTCTTGTCATGGTCGTGTCACGGTCATTGACCTTGACACAAAACTCGCGTTTTGTGTCACGGTCGTGTCGCGGTCAATGACCGTGACAAAGCCGTGACCCTTTTTTAGCAGTATATTTGTACCTGTTATAGCAATGTTGTACCTGTTCCAAACATCATATATCCAAACAAACTAAAGATAATGAAAATATATATTCAAAATAGAAACTATTTAAGAAGAAACAACATCACCATCAATTATCTCAAATCTATAAACTATTTGCATGGAAAAGAGATTTTGTACCGCGACGCTCGGGGACACCTCCTTATCCTTCCCTTCTCGTCCAAATAGCCACATAAGTATAAAGCATATGTGGCCTACCCTTAGGACCACTCCCTGTCCCCTGAATTGAAATAAAGTAAAATTAGTATCCGCCCCTCAAATATAGATAAATATAAATCGTAATTGAAATCGAAATCGAAATTGACATATAAATATAAATACATTACCTGTAGTGTCACTCAAACAGCTAACTTGAGCTCATATGGCACCTCCTTCCAACTAATGTACCCCGGGCAATCGTGTCAAATATAATTCTCTTCATATCTAAACACTAAGAAATACCATAATCCTATGGAGTTATGTGTTGCAAATTCCTTCCAACCGTTGTGTAGCAAAAAATCAGCAGTTGAAGTTGTCAATTCCACCTTTCAATGGTCTCCCATGTTTTGCTAGAAGTTCCAAGTGGTGGGGTATGGAAAGTGGAATTGACAACTTAACTGGTGATGTTTGGCTACATAACGGTTGGGAGGAATTTGCAGAGCATCGTTCCATAGGATTATGGCATTTCTTACTGTTCGGATAGACAAAGAGATTCAGTCTCCTCTCCACAAATAGGACACTCCAAATAACTATGTACTAATCACCTATTAATGGTAAGAAGCGTATATTCATGGATTACTATAAACAAAACTTAGATGTACACGACGTAGATTGGCAAGTGTGAGTGTTATTTCAATTGGTCAATTGAAATAACTGTCACACTTGTCAATCTAGTATGTACCCAGAGAACATTAAGATACGACTGCAGAACTTCCTCCAAAAGTAACAACTTTAAGCCAATAAGAATATTATACAGAAATTATACAGTCTCAAACTGTCCAAACGGGACAATTCGAGAGATCTCATTACAGGGGTAATGACTCTCGAACGGGTCTAAGGGCTATTGAATGCGTACGCATAAGAACTAGAAGGCTAGTATCTATGCGCACTATATTTAATTTCAAGTATGTTTCATATAATGGGTTAATTCAAATACAAAAATAAATTCATGGGTTAATTCAAATACAAAAATAAATTCATGGGTTAATTCAAATACAAAAATACAAATTCATGGGTTAATTCAAATATACACACACACACACACACACACACCTCCCTCTACACCCCCCACTCACCACATACACACACACACCCACCTCCCTCCACACTCCCCACTCACCACATACACACACACCACCACCCCCACTCACCACATACACACACACACACACAATAGCCCCCCACCCACCACACACACACACACACACAGTAGTGACTGTCTATTTAAAATAATCTCAATGTTAATTTCATGTATTGAATTTCTACTATTGTTTTGTGCTTTTTATAAATCATATTCAATGTTAGATATGTGTTTTGTTAAGATATCTAAGGTGTTCTATAGAATTATTTTTTGTATCTTGAAGTTTAAGTTCTAAAATAATCAACCTAAAGTTGTGGTTCATAAAGTATTATCACAAATATAAACTAACAGTGATAAAATAACTTTGAGGCATATAAATTAATTGTGACAAAGTAAGATTATTCACCAGAACCTAAAATTTAAAAAAAGTGTTTTTATTTAAACCCCACTTTTCTTTCTATAACTCCTATTTTATTAAACTTTAAATATAATTAAGGGTGTATAGAAAGAAAAGTTAAATAGGAATAAAAATAACATTTTTAAAATATGAAGGGCTCACCAATTTGATCAAATTTTTCAACAACATAGACTAAATGATATTTTATTTTTCATGCTTTTAGCAATTTCGGATGCCATTTTAACCCTTATTGTAGTTTTTTGTTGTAATGTCATTTTTAAAAAAAATCATTTAGGCACCATAAAATATCATTTTGTGGATATACAGTCATGTGATACCTATATGTGTTATTTTGCATCTAATAAAAACAAAAAACGCCATATATGGTTTTTTCTCCATTAGTATAAGTATATAGCGATTATTTCACACTTAAATCACATATTAAGCCGACCTTCATTTTTTTATGAAATTTGTAGAAAATTACTTATTTATTTTGAATGAAAATAAATTGTTATCCAATATTTTTGGATATTATTTATAATTATGAAACTCATACACAAATTAATATTGTATCAAAATAATATTATATTTTTAACCCCTACCCCCACCCTACCCCACCCCCTACCCCCATTCTGCCCCCACCCTACCCCCACCCCCTACCCCCGCACACACACACGCACATATATACACACATACACACATATATATACACACAAACATATATATAAATGGAAGAGAGAGAGAGAGAGAGAGAGAGAGAGAGAGAGAGAGAGAGAGAGAGAGAGGGAGGGAACGTCGGGAGGGAAAAAAGAAGGGGGAAAGGGTTTTTACTGCAAACATTGTCACGGTCGTGTCATGGTCATTGACCGTGACAATTATTTAAAGAATTATCACGATCGTGTCAAGGTCAATGATCGTGACACAAAACGTGTGTTTTTTGTCACGGTCAATGACCTTGACAAGGGTGACCGGCTGAAAGGTGACAATTTTGTCATTTTGGTGTAGTGGTCGGATTCTCTCACAAATGATTGAAAGTCTCAGCATACAAATAATCGACGGTATCCTCGACCTCAGAATCGATGTTGGCCTCATTTTTGGCATGGTCGGACTCATTGTCAGCAGATGGATTCCCATTAAGAAACCACTCGTGGAATTCTACTGCAGTCATGGTAGAGAGAGGAATGGCAGTTGGGGGAATAGTAATGTTGAAAGTCAGCTCAGCAGGGTCTGAAACGACTTGAACCAAAGAATCAACGTCACTAGAAGAACCATTGTCCATAATTGGGATTAAAGAGTCGTCTTGCCCAGAGGACTCAGTTTGGATAGAATATGAAGTCCGTGATGAGTGCCCGGCTGCCTAAAACCCCATAGGATGTGTGGGTGGTACTCTCATAGCCCCTTCGAATGATTCTCTACTCCTAGCTAGAGTATAGGACGAGTTAGCTATCTCGTTTCTACTGACCTCAGAGGAAGAGGGTAGGATGGTCTTTAAAGGAATGGAAAATATTGGACGAATGAAATTTGGTTCGGCTCTACATCTTACCTAGTCCTCTTCCTCTATCCTACGTATCTCTTAGAAATACCTCTCCCTAAGCGCGGGAATTTCTCTGCCAATTTGTAGAGGGTGTGTAACATCCAAGAGGTAAAGTTTCAACTTAAATAATAAAAGGATAAAAAGGAACAAACTGTTTAAGGTTTAACCAATGTTGACTCAAAGATCGAAATGGATAACTGTATCGTTTTTCTCCAAGAACAGTGAGGAATAACTTTCACCAGATCTTCACCAAAAATATATTGATGACTATTTAGAGGACAAAGAAAGGTTAAATAACCTAAAAGCCAATGGAAAACCCCAAAAACCCTCCAAATACCCACCTGATACTTAACCTGGAACCCCAGTTACAGTCTTCAAAAAATATTTGAAGCTCGTTGAAAAAACCCAATGCAACTGAAGTGGATAAACAATGTAGAAAGGACCTGGATTAGGGTGAAGAAAGGTACCGTAGTTGAGTGCACATAGAATAACCCTAAATGTCAACCCAGAAAATCTTAAACATTGAAAATGGAGGAAAAAGTTGAAGCTCTATTATAGAGGGAGAGTTTTAGCGCGAAGAAGAAGAAGGATGAAAGAGAAAATGGATTTTAAAACCATTTAAATACTCCAAACCATTTTATAAAACTTCCAAGGTATTCATCATTAGGGAACAATATCCTAGGCATCATTTCCAACCGTCATTCTTGGACAACACGCCTTTCCATAAAGTGTCACTCAAGGTTCTAATTCAATGCACCAGACCTGACATGCGAAAGGGCGTCTCATTAAAGTCTATCTCCAGATGTTTTATCCCTCAGTCTCCCATTCACATTAAAGACTAAGGATTAGGGGTTAATTGATATACCAAGTATAGCCTCATCCACAAAGTGGACCCACTCAACCAAGGCCGAAGTACTAGAGCGTCCAACATAGTGAGTTATAGATCGTCTTTGGGACCTACACTAAATGCCTCGTCCATGGAATCCATCCCTATGTAAGAGGAATCATCCTCATCTCGGGACACATTACACAACATCCCTTAGAATAAGAGAGTCAATCGAAGACATGCAGCACGATAGTAATCATACCATCAGAGGATTATATTTGATAACTCGGCACCGGCCTAGTCCCAGTGGACGACAGTTGACATCAGGTAGAGCGCGTGGATTGGGGAACACGTGGAAGGGTGCACGTGGGTCATAATCCCATGTGCACAAAATCACCACCCCAACACTATATATATTTGTCACATTCTACCTTGAGAAGGATCCTTAATTAGAAACCCTATTGAAACCCTGCTGAAATTACAACATAGAGAGAGAAAGTTGAGTGCACTATAATCAAAGTCCATTAGACCCAGTTTGATAGTAAACATACATTCACCTGCACAGTGGAGTAAGCCTAGATAGGCTGAACCACTTATATTGATGTCTTTCTCCTCTTTTCCTCACCTCCTTCTCCACTTTCATTATTGAATTCTCACCGTTGATGTACACTTGGGATCTTACTGGATTGAGCTTACAATCATTTACTAGGTGGTACCAGTTTTGTCACCATCAGTGTGTACTTTATGAAAGTGCACGCAAGTTTTATTAAGTACATGCACATTGAAAAAGATTTATTTCAATGCAATGTGTGTTTACTTTATGTCGTATGCGTGTACGTTAACAAAGTACACACATATTTTTTAAAGTACACGCATATTGAAAATGATTTTGTTCAATTGAATGTGAGTGTACTTTGTAAATTATGCGTGTACTTTAACATTGAATTGTGTATATATGTGTTTCCTCACCAATAATGATATGACGCTTTTGCTAGTTATGATATTCTTAGATTCAACTATTTTATCTAGAGAGTTTATCCGAAATCCATGGACAGTACAAGCTAAATTATAGTTAATCATATCATTTATGTCGTTGATGTATGTAGTAAAAAATTCTTATGTTGTAAAGTTAGAGTTGGAGAACAAAAGAATTGTCACGAACTGGAGGGAAACAAGCTTAACAAAGTCAATCATACCATCATCGTTATCAAGCTCAACCAACATCTTCAATCCATTTGTAATTTTTCATTTTCCAATATTTTTGTTGGGCTTGAAGTAACGACTGAGAAATTCGGGTTTGGGTGATGATTGATCCAATTTCATCTTCAGATGGATTAGCTTTTTCCCCTCCATCATTGGGATCCAAAATATTTCACTTATATCATTGGGGATTATTTGGTCCTTGCTAATAAATTTAAAACACCTCTCTTTTTGTAGAGCATGACAATAGAGAGAATGTTTTTATTTGTCTTCTTATAATCTACCTCTACTACTTCGCCACTATAGTAGGAATTGAATAGCTACGAGAAAGGTGTCTTCTTAAGAAGCTTAATATGCTTATCATTTATTTTTCTGCAAATATATACCAAATCATGATAACATCTCAGTAAATTCGACCTATAATGGTTGAATTTATTAACTTCCCTTGTTGATTTCTTTCCTTTGTTATCATCTCTTCATGTTTGCCACTTAGGAGATTTCTTATCAGTACTATCCTGTTTGGGTTTCTTTCCTTTCCGTGCCTTTGTCTTTAACGTCATTGCTATAAACTAAATGCATAAAGATTAAAGTAACTGAATAATGATTAAATTATACCCATAAAAAATAAAGCACACACATTAAAAAATAAAGCTCACACACATTTCAAAAAAATATAAGCTTCAAAACGTAAAGTACAAGCATATTGTAATAAAATATGCACATAAAAAAATAAATTACATGGATTTTCTATTGAAGAGCAAGTATATTTTAATAGAGTTCAACAATGTTTAACAAAAGTACATGCAATTTTCATCGAGTGCATACAATATTCTATTAACACTTCGTACAAATTTCCAAAAAATACAAGTACAAAATTTTAATAAATAAATTCCCTATCATCTAATTCATGGTAATACCGAAGAACTATTATTTTATAAGGTATAAACCAAGAATGACTCTTTGTAACATATTCACAAAAGAAGTGATACAATAGCTACATGTTAAATGTGACTTCATTTTCAAAACCTCTTTAGCAATATTTTTCAACTCGTTTTGCTAAATAATTAGCCTTCAATTCAGTTACTTGTAGATTTTTTACATCAAAAGTGCACTTAATGACTTCATAGTAGTATTAAAATTGAAATAACTTTTTGTCTCTGTCATTGATGCGAATAGGAAAATGGATTGTGTCATCGTAAGTTTTATTGACTGTCAATGTGAAAGGTTTCACATTATTAAGATCTTCAAAGGTGCACCCAACAATTTGTAGTTGAATATACTTGATGGTGTGATTCCTTAAACAATAAGACGATCCAAAAACATCATACAAAAATATAGGAACTATGAAAATATAAAGAAAACGTATATATTCATATTCCTTAAAAAATTCCGTTGGCCTAGACTACAATTAATATTAGAGGTATATAAATATAGAGAGCACGTATATATTCACAGTCCTCAAAAAATGAAAACAACACAACTAATATATCAATTAAGATTAAACATCTTCAATGTGTGTGTACTTTATGTATTATGTGCATACTTCCAGAAAGTACACGCTCATTGGATTGGACAAAATCCTTTCCAATGTGCATGTACTTTACGTACTATGCATGTACTTAATAAAAGTACACATTTATTTTATCAAGTATATGCACATTGAAAGTGATTTTGATCCATCCAATGTGGACACAATTAATACAGAATCTATGAAAATATAGAGAGCACGTATATATTTATATACAATCCTAAAAAAATGTCATTGGTGCGGACCATGATAATATAAGAGGTATGAAAATATAGAGAGCATGTATACGTTCATAGTTCTAAAAAATGGCGTTGATGCGTACCACAGTAATATAAGAGCTATTAATTATAAAGACGTGTATATATTCACATTTCTCAAGAAATGCCACTCATACGGACCATAATAGTGTAAAACCTATTAAATATAGAGAGCACGTGTATATTCACATTCCTTAAACAATGCCTCTGGGGCGGACCACAATAATATAGGAACTATTAAATTTAGAGGGAATTTAAATATACTCAATGTGGGTACCCGAAATTTAGAACTATGGGCCTGGACGAGTAGCCCAGTTCTGGCGGCCCAAAGTCCAGGCCCCTCATCTTTTATAATTAATCTTTATATTTGATCCGGTCTCCCCCCACGATCCCATGAAGGGAAGTTATAGGGGGAATGGAAAACGTGGAGGAACCCATCACCTCCACTCATCTACATGCACATGTATATATTAAACCCTAGGTCCGGGGCAAAGGGACAAGTTGTATTCTATGTAATCATTCTCCGGAGTATTTAGAAATAACATCGACTGCACCACCGTGGACGTAGGCACATCTTGGCTGAACCACGTACATCATTTGTTGTGTGATTGGCATCTTATGTTCCTTGTTCCCTTCTTGATAATCTTTCTCTAATATTTATTTGTGTTGCATAATAATTGCATCTACAATTGGCGCCGTCTGTGGGAATCGTTCATCTTCCCCTGAGAAGAACCCACATCAAGAAAGGAGTTTAAGATGTCTGGTCACAGCAGCAATGCCCCCCCAAGCAAGAGATATTCAAGAGCCACCTGCTCCTTGCAGGACTAGGTCTGAGGTCCGGCATTCAGATCAGAGAGCTCGCCTGGAAAGACCAGCCTCAGAAGAAAGTCAGGGACCAGCGAGGTCCACACTGATATTCAGGTTGATTGATGCGTACGAGGCAAGGCTCCACGAGCAGAGAGGGTCTTCTCGCAGGTACGAGGCTGAGAATGCTCGTTTGAAAAGAAGACTGGAAAGACTAGAAAGGGAGCTTCGTCCTGATAACCGGAGACGCACATATCGCACTCCTAGCCCTCAGGCGAGCAAGTCTGGCAGCCGAGGAAGGATCTCTAGGCGATAATCTCAAAGGGACGAAGGAGGCGAGTCAGACGACGACCTCCACGAACAGCTGCGAAGAGCTCGCCGCCACCAGAGCCCTGCTCGCAGCGACGAGCTCATACGAAACATGGTCCGCAGGGAGATGGACCGGCATCCCGCTCACCACGGGACAAGATCAACTAGAGAACTCGTGAGGCGAGCTCTCAAAACCCAGATGAAGTCACCTTTCATAAAAGAAATCGAAGAGGAGGAAGCTCCCAAGAAATTTGCCATTCCAAGGTTCAAGGTTTACGACGGAAAGACTGATCCCATCGATCACGTCAGGCAATACCCACAGGCAATGACCCTCTGGAGTCACCGTGATGCCCTGATGTGCCGTATTTTCCCCTCGAGCCTTCATGATGTAGCACAAAAGTGGTTCGAAAGGCTCCCCCACCGGTCGATTAAGAATTTCAAATCCCTAGTCGAACTCTTTACGGCCCGATTCATTACCAGTAGCTCCCATCCTAAAAGGATGGATGCTCTACTGACAATGAAGAAGACGCCTCAAGAAACTCTCCGAGAATACGCGAAGAGGTACTGGGAGTTATTCAGTGAGATCGAAGACTGCGCGGAGGAGGTGGCAGTGGCCTCCTTCAAAATTGGGCTCCCTAATTCTTCCCTCCTCTACCAATCTCTGACAAAGAAGGAAGCTATGACCATTGACGACCTTATTGCCCGAATCGAGAAAATACGCAAAGGTGGAAGATGTCACCCGCTCTAATACAGGAGAAAACGGTCGAGCTAAGCTCACTACCAAGGTAGGTGAGAAAGCTGAGAACTAGAGGAAAGGAGGAAAGAACAGGGGCAAAAATGGCTCAAAAAACGGAGGGAACCAGGACGCATCGAAAGCATTCTAGGCTGTCAACACCGTCTTCAAAGAACCAATTTACATGGTTCTCGCGAAGATCAAGAATGAGCCATTCATCAAGTGGCCCAGAAAGATGGGGGGAGATCCCTCGAAGAGAAATAATGCGTTGAGATGCGCTTTTCACAAAGAGGGAGGGCACAAGACCAAGCACTGCAAAGCTCTTAAGTCTCACCTCGAAGAGTTGGCCCAGTCCGGGCATTTGAACGACTTTGAGGAGAAAAGGGTAGAGAAAGTGACTGCCAACAGAAAGATGAGACCCGATAATGTGCTGGAAGATGATGCTGGACACGAGTTCGCCATAATTCACAGAGTATCTGACGTCAAACAGATACAAGGGAACTCAGCTCGAATGGAGCTGAAAAAACTTACAGCGGTAATGCAGGCCTTTCAAATCGATCCAGAAAAATCACAGTCAGGAAAGCGTCGACGAGCAGAGGACGTCAACTATAACAAGCATATTATTTTCACGGATGAAGATTTGATGGGAGTAAGGACCCTACATCATGATGCTCTGGTCATTACACTCAGGATAGCCAACTTTGACATCGACAAGCTACTCGTCGATCAAGGAAGCTCATCCGAAGTAATTTACCTCGACCTGTTCAGAAAATTGAAGTTGAGCATCTCCGACCTAAAGTAATCTACTGTTCCTTTGGTCGACTTCGCCAGGAAAATGACCATGCCCCTAGGCAAGATAGTGCTGCCAGTTCGTGCTGGGAACGTCTCCAAGATGATTGAGTTTTTGGTAGTTGACATCGAATCACCGTACCAAGCCATCCTCGGCAGAGGATGGCTTCATGCAATGAAGGCGGTCTCCTCGACCTACCATCAGAAGCTCAAGTATGTAACCGAGCGAGGAGTAATGGAGATCCACGGCGACCAAGCAATGGTAAGGAAGTGCTTCATAGCAGTCATCCGACCAAAGCCAGAAAAGAAGGTCAGTCAACCCAGCGAGAAAGTTGAAGAGGGTGTGATACCTTCTAAATAGCAACTAAAGTATAGAAGACCAGGAGTAGAGGAGACCAGGCTCCTCCCCTCCAAGCGTGTCATCGAGGGCCTGGTAGAAGTTATAGCCGAAGTTGGTAACAGTAGCAGAGTCTTCTTGATTGGAGCATCTCTCACCGATCGAGAACAGAAGGAGTTGATAACCTTGCTGAGACACAACGTAGATGTCTTCGCATGGGAACCATACAAGCTGCCTGACATTGATCCTGGTATGGTCTGTCATCAGCTGCACGTCGACCCCACGTTCAAGCCAGTCATGCAGAAAGCACGAAGAGCTGCACCTGAGAAGGCTAAAGCGGTCAAAAAGGAGGTCGAAAAACTACTGGATGCAGGATCCATACGGGAAGTACAATTCCCCAAATGGTTGTCCAACCCAGTAGTAGTTCTGAAGAACAACGGGAAGTGGAGAGTTTGCATCGACTTCACTGACCTCAACAGAGCATGCCCAAAGGATAGTTTCCCCCTCCCAAAGATAGACCAACTAGTAGATGCCACTGCAGCTCACGAGCGAATGAGTTTCCTGAACGCATACTCAGGATATCACAAGATCCCCTTGTATGCCCCAGACCAAGACAAAACGGCGTTCATCACGACAGTTGGGTTGTATTGCTACAAAGTCATGCCATTTGGGCTCAAGAATGCAGGGGCAACCTACCAGCGGCTGGTCACAAAAATATTCAAGGATCAAATGGGAGATACAATGGAGGTCTACATCGATGACATGCTCGTTAAGAGCAAGAAGAAGGAAAATCACCTCTCAGACCTGTCAAAGACCTTCAAAATCCTCAAGAAGTACTGAATGAAGCTTAATGCGAGCAAGTGTTCCTTCGGTGTCCAGTCAGGAAAATTTCTTGGATACTTAGTCAGCAAGAGAGGCATAGAAGCTAATCCGGACCAGATCGATGTAATCAACAGGGTACAGCCACCTCGAACAGTCAGGGACGTGCAGAAGCTCACTGGAATGCTTGCTGCCTTAAATCGCTTCATTTCCAAATCCTCCGAGAAGTGCAAGCCTTTTTTCCAGCTTCTAAAAGGAAATAAACGAATAGAATGGAGCTCTGACTGCTCACGAGCATTGGACGAGCTCAAGTCTTACTTAAGCTCTCCACCGCTGCTTGTCATACCACAACCAATGGATTCTTTATACCTATACCTCTCGGTATCCAGTCACACTGCCAGCTCGGCGTTAATATGCGAGGTCGAAGGAATCCAACACCCCGTTTACTAAGAGAGCAAGACCTTATTAGACGCCGAGCAAAGGTACCTGCCATTAGAGAAGCTCACCTTTGCACTAGTGATAGCCTCGAGGAAACTGAAGCATTATTTTGAAGCTCATACTATCATCGTCCTTACTTCGCACCCCCTTAAGGCGATCCTGAGGAAAGCGGATTTGTCGGGCAGATTATCTAAGTGGTCAGTCGAGCTCGGCCGGTTCGACATCCAATTTCAACCAAGGACCGCTATCAAGGGTCAGATCCTCGCTGATTTCATAGCCGAATTCACTGGCGAAGAACTCCCCAACCAACCCCAACCAACAAAGCAACAAAAGAACCTAGCAATAGTGGAAACCTGGAAACTATTCGTTGATGGAGCCTCCAACTCAAAGGGGGCAGGTGTAGGCATCGTCCTCATCACCCCAGAAAACACCATCCTTGAGCAAGGAATCAGGCTTGGATTTGTAGCCTCCAATAACGAAGCAGAGTACGAAGCCCTAATAGCCGGTCTCCAAAAGGCACAAATTCTGGGAGCAAAACGTTTACAGGTGTTCGGCGATTCTCAACTAGTCTCCAATCAGATAAATGGAGATTACAACGCGAAGTATGAAAGGATGGCAGCCTACCTCACCCTGGTGAGGAAACTAATGATGAGCTTTGAGGAGATAAACATCCAGCAGTTTCCCAGAGGACAAAACAGTCATGTCGACGCCTTAGAAGCCCTAAGCTCGGCAGTTGATTCTAGTCTTAAAAGGGTCATTCCCATCGATTTCCTCATTTGTCCAAGTATTAACCACAACAGCAAGCTGCCAAACGTGGAACAAATACTCCAGGTGGGATCAGCCCCCAGCTGGATGGACCCCTTAAGAGACTATTTAAAGGAGGGCACACTCCCCGAGGATAAGAAAATCGCCCACCAGATAAGAATCAAAGCTGCTCTCTTTCACTTATCCACAGGAGGCGACTTGTATAAGAAGTCCTTCTCCGGTCCCTACCTTAGATGTGTCCACCCAGGCGATGTCGAGCAAGTGCTGCGCGAGCTTCACGAAGGAATCTGTGGAAGTCATGTCGGAGGAAGGTCTCTAGCCTTTCGAGCAATGAAGGAAGGCTATTGGTGGCCATATATGCAAAAGGACTCTGTAGTATATGTCCGCAAATGCCCTAAATTCCAGCTTCACGCTCCAATAGTCCACCAACCAGCCAGCGACCTAAAATCCCTGACCAGCCCGTGGCCCTTCGCCCAATGGGGGATGGACATCGTGGGACCACTACCCACTGCTACCGGTAATCGCAAATACCTGTTAGTTGCAACTGACTACTTCACCAAATGGATCGAGGCAGAACCATTGGAAAACATTCGAGACGCTGACATGATAAGATTTATATGGAGGAATATAATCACTCGATTCAGCATCCCCAGAACCATCATCACTGATAATGGGACACAATTCGAGAGTCGCCCCTTTCAGGACTTTTGTAACGAGCACGGGATCAGGCACAACTTTAGTTCGATGGCCTACCCACAGAGCAATGGGCAAGCAGAAGCTTCCAACAAAACTGTGATCGATGGATTGAAGAAGCGACTAGAGCGAGCCAAGGGCGCATGGGCAACCGAGCTACCCCATGTTTTATGGGCATACCGAACAACTCCGCGGCGAGCAACAGGAGAAACCCCATTTTCGCTAACATATGGCATGGAAGCAGTCATTCCACTAGAAGCGGGCTTGCCAACAATGAGATCCGACCTTGTCGACCAAGGCCAGAATGATGGGGCGTTGCTCGCAGAACTCGACCTCGCCGACGAGCGTAGGGAACTAGCCCTGGTGAAGCTTGCGAGCTATCAACAACAGCTCGCAAGGCATTACCACAAAAGGGTTAACCCAAGAAGATTCCAAGTTGGGGACTATGTTCTAAGGAACGTCCTGGGCAGCACAGTAAGGTCATCAGACGGCAAGCTAGGCCCAAACTGGGAAGGACCATTTAAAGTAACTAGGGACGACCTGCAAGGTGCATATCATTTGGAAATAATGGAGGGCAGAGAGATACCACGAGCATGGAACGCAACCAATCTCAAGAAATTCTATTTTTAAATTCTCATGGAATTCTATTGTTGAATCTTTTTCTGGTATCTGTAATGTGAAAGGAATAGTTCATTCCCATTATTACTAATGAAATCAGTAAACTGCATTTTATCACACATCTTTTTCCAAATCACAGGCACAATGGTCGATATAGCAGGGGAATACCCCTCCTCAGGTCATCGTCATGAAGCACGAAAGACCTCTTAGACTTGCCCTTAACAATATATAAAGCCCTACAGACGATTCTTAGGCAATACGACTAGATTTTATACTGGCCATCAAACCTACTTTGGTTGAGCAAAATCCTGATCGGATGAAGACATCCAATAACAGGTGTGTCCTCGCCAATTGCCCTACTTAGGCCTAAGGGAGTGTGACGACACAACCTAAAAGGTAAAATGGGGCATAATGGTATTTTGGTATTATACTGGACTGGGGGGACACTTGCATGACAAAATAAAAAGGATTATGAAGCAACGAGAATATAAAAAGATTGGATGAACACGTTGAGTCGGAAAAATCGCCCAAAACACGAACTTTTTATTGATCTCGTATACTTACAACAGTAATAATATATGTTTAGTCGGCGAAGCTCACCCAAAGCATTTACATTATCAAAAAATACAAAAGAATAACAACTTGTTATATTCACAACAAAGATAATACACGTTTAGTCGGCGAAGCTCGCCCAAAGCGTTTACATTATCAAAAGAAAAAACTTGCAAAAACATTCAAGAAGGAGGAAGCCTCCGAACAAGATAATCTACCACCCTAGCTCTTCGTCCATCATCAGGAGCAGGGACCAGCTCTTCCACAACCTCATCTACGTCCAACTCTAACAGTTGCCGAGGAATGGAATCAATAGGGATCCATCTATCATCCCTCATGAATGGATTGGGCATCATAGTGGAGGAGGACATCTCGTGACGATACCACAACACTGAGTTCCTCGGGACCTGGAGTTCTTTCAAGGCACTCAACCACCCTCTCATAAAAGAAAGTTCTTAGAACTCGGATAGTCTTGTGGGAGCATCTAGCCAGCCTTGATCATAGCCATCAGCCCATGCTTGTCGAGGACCCTTCTTGAATAAATGCCGAAGTCGAGTAACATCCCTTTGAAGACCAGCAGCAGTTACATATGCTCGGCGGACATCATCGCGGAGCTCTTCCATCTCCTTATCCCGTTGTTCTTCTGCCTCCCTGTTCCTGCCCCTGGTGCTCCTACCAGCTCGCGGGAGGGGAGGACGAGTGGAACCTCGCGACATAGGAGGAGCATGTCCAGCTCGCGAAGACGAGGAGCCTTGCAGAATCGCTGAAGCAGTGCTCGGCGCATGCTCTCTAAGTTGCAGGACTTCCCTCCTAAGATTTTCATTCTCCTGCTGCATGAATTCCCCAACTTGATTTATCTCGGTGGCCTCTAGTAATCTTGCTCTCAGAACATTTACTTCCTCTTGTACAGAAGCACCAATGCCTTCCATCTCCTAGAGCCTGTCCTTCAGCTTAGCCACTAGCTCGGACTGATCCTTATATTTGTAGTTCCTTGACCTAAGAGACTTGCAAAGCCTAACAAAGGCCTGACGAACCTAAGGACTGGCACTAGGACTAAGGGTCCTGCTCAATTGAGATGTGGCAGGAATATAGTCTTCTACATCAGTCAACTACAAGACATAAAAGTGCAAAGGAAAGAGAAATCAATCAATGCATTGGAAAAAGAAGCCTTTTTATTTCATTATTGAAGGTCAAGTACATCGAGCAGGAAACGGAAAATTACAAACAAAAGTACAAAAGAAGTCCTAAGGGAGGATTAACTAGCAACCTCAGGCTGCCCAGGGGTGGCTGGCTGCTTCCCCTTATCAGCGGCAGCAGAGGCACCCCTCTCTACAGAGATGCCCTCGTTCGCCTGGGCAGGACCAGCATCGACAGGAGTTGTATGAGAAGTAAGATCAACACCCTCGATGGCTGGGGCAGGGGCTTCTTCGTCCACGGTTGGCCTTGGACCCGGGTCGTGCTCGTCGAACAACGAAGACTCAGCATCAACACCAACAGTTAGGAGGGCCTTATTCCAGCCCTTCATGAAGTTCAAATGGCTGATATAGCCTATTTGAACTTCGACGTCTTCATAAGCCGCAGTCCATCCGGAGTTGTATGAATCCTCCTTGATGGTGGCTACCATGGACTCCTTCTCCTTTAGCTGCTCGGTCAGGGCCTTGTTCTCCTCCACCACACCCATCTTGCTCGAGCAGACTAGGTCATAGGCCTGCCTCAACTCGCTCAACTCCTTGACCACCGCCTCCCTCTCTCGGTTAGAATTGATAAGGGCCAGATCAGAGGAAGCTCGGGCGGCATCAGTAGCCTTCAGGCCAGCCTCCAGCCGAGAACCCGTGACTTCCAGAGCAGACTTCTGCTGCTCCAGCTCACCATTCATCCTCACCAACTCGTCGCGAGAACGGTAGAGAACGGCAAAGTCCGTCACAAACTGCCAAAAATAAAGAAGGAATCAAGAGGGAGAAATAATTAAAACTTGTTAAGGAATTGAAAAGGGAAAGAACCTTACCAAGTCCAGTCTCTGGTTAGCTTGGAGGGCTAATTGATCAGACCCCAGTGCCCTCTGGCGATCTACAAGAAGAACTACCCTCTCAAGCAGTGCAGGAGCCAGCTGAGGGGAAGTGGCAACCGAGGCCCCCTCGGGCAAAGCTGACACCGGGACCAAGGCTTGCCCATCCTTCATCCTCGACTCCATCTTCCTCCTCTCTTCCTCTCTCTCCCTCTCCATCCTTTTCCTCTCCTCCACCTTCTTCTTTTCCTCCACCTTCTTCCTCTCCTCCTCCTTATTTCTCTCCCTCTCTCTCACCTACTCTTCCTCTCTCCTCTTCCTCTCTTTCTCCTCAGTGGAAGACCGAGAACCAGTAGCCACGTCCCCAGAAGAAGACTTTTATTTCTTCGACCTCTGTGCAAGAAGTACATGGTCCTCATCATCATCGTCTCTAATCAGGTTCTTCCTTGGAGGCATATCTTCTCCTGAACTGCTGGTAGTGCTAGACGAATCTTGAGCTTAAGAATCCTCTTCAGAAGAACTACTACTGTCAGAACTCCCTACACCACTCACAGCACCTGCAGGCTCACTCTCAGAACTGCTCTCCTCTTCGTCCAACTGGATAGGCTCAGCTGTAACCTCTCCAAAAGAATCAAACTCTGGAACACTATCCACAGGTCGTGCTATGAAGCTGGAGCCTGTGTTCTTGTACTCGAGCAAAAAGGCAGCAGATCTAGGATGCTCGCCGTCACCCAGAGGCTCCCTAATATTCCAAGCTTTCACCAACTCCGAGATACGAACCTCGTTGAGAGCAGGCTCCAAATTCTTTGTCCTCGCTGTAAAAGAAAAAGCAAAGAGAGGTTAGAAAAGTCGCAAGTCAGCAAAAGTTGAAAGAACAGTACAATGTCTACCTATATATTCTTCCCCATAAAAAGGGACAGTGAACCTCTCAGACCTCGACCCTTCAAACTGGGGAGGGAACTGCCAATTCCTAACAAGGAAACCCTCTTACCAGTAGTCCTTATGGGAATCAGGTAGGTTTACTAACAATACCCTATCAGGACTCCTAGCTTTGAGGTATAAGACACCTGAGCTAGTTCGAGAGAAGGAATAGCAGAAAGAGATCTCAGCAAGTCCTAACCTAGTACCATACAACTGGTTTATTCTATGGATGCCATTTACTATCTTCTACACATTGGGCGAGCACTGTGCTGGAACAATACCGAAATAACCAAAAAAGTGCAGAAATAGATCATTAGGGGGAAAAGTAAGTCCCCCTGGGAGAGCAACAAAACATGGATCCAGTGGGCATCCTCTATATCCCTTACATTCCTAGGAGGGGAGGCACAACATTCAATATCTACCCACTCAGAAATATTGTAGAACTTCCTGAACTCAGAGATTGACCTATTTCCAATCTTCGCCATTGAAAAAATCAAAGAAACTCTACAAACCAAAGAGAAAGTGTAGAGAAAGGGCACGAGAAACTTACAAAACAGAAGATCGGGTCGAGTGATGAAGAAGCACGAGCTCAAGATGACTAAGAAGCAATGGGAATGGGGATCTAGAGAAGAAGGTACGAGGCGTTAGAGTTCTCAGAAGAAGGAAGAGTAATGGAAAGGCTGAAATGACAAATGAAAAAGAGGTTATCCCAACAAGCCTTCAATTCTAATCATAGCGCATGGATAGCAAAGCGGGTGCCGCCAAAGCAACTTCACAGTTTTCGAAGAATCACAAATCATCCATAATGACTGATCGTTTAAATCCATTGGATCCATAAACAGGGCCCAACAAATTTAGGGGAAATTGTGGGTACCCGAAATTTAAAACTATGGGCCTGGACGAGTAGCCCAGTTCTGGCGGCCCAAAGTCCAGGCCCCTCATCTTTTATAATTAATCCTTATATTTGATCCGGTCTCCCCCCACGATCCAATGAAGGGAAGTTATAGGGGAAATGGAAAACGTGGAGGAACCCATCACCTCCACTCATCTACATGCACATGTATATATTAAACCCTAGGTCCGGGGCAAAGGGACAAGTTGTATTCTATGTAATCACTCTCCGGAGTATTTAGAAATAACATCGACTCCACCACCGTGGACGTAGGCACATCTTGGCTGAACCACGTACATCATTTATTGTGTGATTGGCATCTTTTGTTCCTTATTCTCTCCTTGATAATCTTTCTCTCATATTTATTTGTGTTGCATAATAATTGCATCTACACTCAACATGCAAAATGTGTGTTTTACAATGGCAACAAATATAGAAGCTAGTGATTAGGCATAAATTCTTCATATTTATACCCTTAATTTAGGTTCTTTTAGAGTCTCGTGAAGTGTAAATAGACTGAATTTATCTCATATTTATTCTATTAACCATTTTTAGTGGGTGTTTCTTGTTTTGTGTTTTTTTCGTATGTTTTACAGGTATTTCATGCAAGTGTATACGTGAGAGAAATCGAAACAGTGAAAGAAATAAAGGAAAGGAAGTTAAAGGTCATTTTCAAAATTTTGCAACCTTATTTCGGAGATTGGTCCAACTAAAAAGTTGAAGATATTGAAGTCGCAAGAACACTGGAAAAAATATCACCTCAATCCGAGTTACGGTGAAGAAGTTATGCGCATTCGAAGGTGAGAAGAATCAAAGATATTAGAAAAATGAACCGGTTCGATTCGAAAGTAGAATCGGTTCGATCTGCTGAAAAATAGAACCGGTTCGATTTAAGGTAACTGGTTCTCCATTAGTAACACTAAAGATCCGTGACAAAGAGTTAGTTACGCTTGAAAATTGTTACAAATTATCCGAAGTGGGATTTTGATTTTGGCCTTGTCGTTTAGCCAAAAGACTTTAAGAGTTTAGTGACTCTTCTAAATGACTTTTAACCTATTTATTTAGTCATTATGGTTCTTTTAAAATATATCTCATTCATGTAAAATCTCCAAAACAATGAGAAATCTTTAAGAGAATAATTTACATATTTTGCACCTTTAATTCAAGAGTTTTTCCGGTTTTTCTTCAAGCTTTAATTTCTTCATGCATGTTTGTGTTCTTTAACCTTGGTAACATTAAATTCCGGCATTTTTATTATTGTTTCATGTGACACCCCGACTAATTAAATAACGGGTAGCTACTCCTTTATTAAATCAATATAAAATGCCAAGTTGGTTCAGTTAATAGCATCACTGTCGAAAATATTTTAATGATTACTAACCACCTAGTATTTAAAAAATGAGTTGCCAAAGCTTAAATTAAAACTGATTAACATGCAAAAATGAATTATAGAAATGTAGCACAACCATTCACGATAAAGTCTCAATAGAGTAACCAACAAATAATAATGAGTCTGGAGGAAATACTCCTCACAACAATCCCACTATGGAAATAAATAAAACAAGTCTGCATCCTGAATTAATTACAAACCAAAGTCTGAATAACTGAAATATAAAATGTATCTAAAGAAATGGGCGACATGCCCTACAAATGAGAAAACTGAGTATGGAGTCAAGACTAGAAGAGGATGCGTCTACTAGCAAGGCCCTGTAACTTCCACAACAGCTACAGCTCATCACCTGAATAGAAATCCTATGCATGGTGTCCTTGTGGCTGGGCACCTAAAAAGGTTTTTACAAAAAAAATAGATTTGAAAGCAAACGGGTCAGAGCCCGAAAGTGGAGAGTATTTTAAAAACAGCAAGTGCTTTAATAACATTAAAACAATGAATGCAAAATACATGTTAGGACGTGCACTCACATGAAATACTCACCTCTCGACTAATTGTGCACTCCTAACATACCATACCCATCCAAGAGATATTCATACCTAACTAAACCGACATAAGTTCTAACCTTTCTACTCGATTCACAATATAAATTCCCAATGTTATCACTTAAATAGAGAGCTTTACTTTAATTCTCCAATTCTCAATTATTAGCAATACCATTCACTACAGGTTATCCCTTTTTATCTTCAGCGATTATTACGATAAATTACACTACACAATATAAACATGAAAGTTCTCATCATTTAACCGTATATTATTCACGTCATAAATATACAATACTAGCACCCCGAGACTAAGCTGTGGTGCACACATACTCTGCTATCCATCCCGGTACATCACGTACATAAGGATCACGCATTCCGAATCTCTCAGGAATCGTTCTCAAGTAATAGAAAATCACAAACAATGGAGGCGAACACAGTCACATCACATGGGGCACGCACATACCTACGCTCCCACGATCAGCAGACTTATTATCTTCCCAATAAGTCCTTCTCTGACCTATGTCCTCGAGGTACCAATCTAAATCCCCCCGTAGGCACACAAAGATTAGATGGCCCTAAGCGAACGCAAACCTCCCGTGATAGCAAGTATGGTAGGTATGTCATACACATAAATCATTCATACTAAGCATGCACACATCTTAGTAATTACCATATTTTATTAGTGGTATACTTCTCATTCTTATACCAACTTTTAATGTCACGCAAATCATATGTCCCCGGTTTAAATGTATTCAAGTCATTTATTATCCTCGCATCGTGATTAGTCACTCGCGTCCTAATCTACCAATATCATTTGGTTCAAATCATTCTTCTATATTTTACTCCTCAATATATCCCGAATATCCCAACTATATCAATTAGTCATCAAGGAAATGTTATCTCTACAATTACACAAGGTTACGGGACACTAGAAATCAAATCAGGCCAAAAAGGTCAATCTGTCAACTCGTTAGAAGTCTCGTTCGAACGAGGTCGTTCGAACGAGAGTTCGTTCGAACGAAGTGGCCATCTAACGAGATCTCGTTCGAACAAAAGGCATCGAACGAACATCCCACTTGTTAGAAGTCAAACTGTCAACTCGTTAGAAGCTCGTTCGAACGATCTCGTTCGAACGACCTGGGCAGGTCTTCTAACGAGGTGACAGTTTCGAGCCCAGAATTCCTAAATTCGATTTTCCTCCAACTTTCTCTTCTCAAAACTCATCCAAACATTATCCCAATAGTGTTTTAAGGTTCCTAATCATTCCTAAACATAATTAGGTTGTATTTTAACATATTTATGGGGTCAAGTCTCCCTAAACAACACACAATTATCAAATCTCCCAATATTCCCCCAACCCTTATGGATATGAACCCTAGAAATTAAAGTCATCAATATCCACAATTAAATCCGTTTTTGTAATATAAGAGATGTATTTCTAACAATATAATCGCCCAAACATAATTCTACATGCAATCTCTTTATCAAAACATGAATTTATAACTCCAATTACATGGGTTTTTACAAGTCTCCCAATACAATGCAATTATATCAATTTCTAAGCATGGAAGAAGCATTCGCTTGAAATTAACGTAATTAAACCACTTGCCTTGGATTATTCTCTGAATTTGGTGTTGAATTGATGAAGGTTGCTCTCTCTCCTTTTCTCCCAAGGTTGAAGGTTGAAGATGGAGGTTAAGGTTTTCTCTTTTGGGAACTTCTCTTAACTTCTCATGAAACCCCCGTAGACCTCTAATCAGTTAAGTGTTGGTAATGGGTTAGTGGGTTATTAAATTACCTATTTTTAATTCCCAAAATTCGTTGGTCATAATTCCCCAAATTTCAAAATTACCTAAATACCCTTTTAAGTTGACGGTATGGCCCAAGAATGCCCCATGACCCAAACTAAACCCCCGGCTAGTGTTTTCTGACTATTTCGACCCTTCCGGACACGTTGGAGCACTCAAAATGACCATACGGTTGATAAAAATAAAATTCACCTTTTTTTTAATTAAAATAATTATATTCCTGACGCGACTGTCATGCGCGTCCCAACAAAATTTCCCAAATTGCTGTATTTAAATCTCGCGACAATTTCAATAGTTTCAATATTCATATAACATCATATGTATACACATTATAATCAAATACCAACTCACATCTCATTAGTATTTTTATCCGGATTAATTCTCAATTAATTCCCATTTAATTTAATTAATCCCAAAAATAAATATCAATAAAAGTACGGGGTATTACATACTTCCCCCCTAATAATAGAATTTTGTCCCGAAATTCGGAACTAGAAAGTACCTGGTAAAAACAACTCTGGATAACGTTCGCGCATCTCATCCTCGCGCTCCCATGTGGACTCCTCGGCATTATGATGCCGCTACTGAACACGTACTAACGGGACTATCTTTGACAGCAGTTTCCTCTCACTTCGGTCCAAAATAGCAATCGGCCCCTCCTCGTAGGAGCTATCAGGCTGGAGATCGATGTCCTCCAAAGCAATGTGAAAATGAGCCAAATCGTCCCTAAGATATTTCCTTAGCGAGGAAATATGAAACACATCATGAATCCTGTGCAAATGTTCTGGTAACCCAAGTCTATATGCAACAGACCCAATCCGCTCGATGATAGGAAATGGCCCCACATATCTCGGTGCCAACTTCCCCTTTTTCCCAAATCGCATAATCCCCTTCATAGGAGATACTCTGAGTAAAACCTGGTCCCCCACTTTGAACTCCCTGAAGAACCTCTTCGCATCAGCATAGCTCTTCTGCCGATCCTGAGCTACCCGAATGCGACTCCGTATCAATTCTATCCTTGCCGAAGTATCCTGAATCACTTTCGGCCCAAGTAATTTGTTGTCCCCCACCTCCAACCAACATGCTGGGGAATGACAAGGTCTACCGTACAACGCCTCAAATGGAGCCATGCCAATGGTGAACTGGTAGGAGTTATTGTAAGAAAACTCCACCAGTGGAAGATACTGCTCCCATCCACCCCCAAAATCAATGATGCACATATGCAACATGTCCTCCAACATCTTATTTGTACGCTCGGTTTGCCCATCGATCTACGGGTGATACGCCGTACTCAATCGCAATTCCGTGCCCATGGCCTCCTGAAAACTCTCCCAAAACCGTGAAACAAATATCTTGTCTCGGTCAGACACGATATTTAGGGGCACACCGTGAAGTCTCACTATTTCTGCTAGAAAGATCTGGGCATACTGTCCCGTAGTGTAGTCGGTCCTTACGGGTAGAAAATGAGCGGCTTTGGTCAACCTGTCCACAATTACCCAAATGGAGTCGTGACCCCTCTGTGACGTAGGTAATCCCATGATAAATTCCATGGAGATGCTCTCCCACATCCACATCGGGACCTCTAATGGCTGTAGAAGTCCTGCCGGTCTCTGATAATCCACTTTTACTAGCTGACAAGTAGCGCATTTAGAAACAAACACGGCGATATCTCTCTTCATCCCGCTCCACCAATACTGACGTCTCATGTCTTGGTACATTTTGTCCCCACCGGGATGTACCGCGAACCGTGAGTCGTGCGACTCTGCCATCACCTCGTGTCGCAATTCCTCCCCTTCCGGAACTACCAGTCTCCCATTAAAGTGTAATCCCCCATCTGAGCTAACGGTATAGGACTCGGCTCCCTCTGCTAGTAATCGAACTATCTGCTCCTGACAGAACGAGTCATTTGCCTGGGCCTTTACCACCTTCGTGACAATCTGCGGTGTAACAGTCATCACAGACATGAACGATCGGTCCACTGCATCCTGATGTCCCAATTCCTTCCACTTTGCCTTCCACACCCCTGCCACCTCATCTACTGGCCTACGGCTCAACGCGTCTGTTACCATATTAGCCTTCCCCGAGTGATATTGGATATCAAACTGATAATCCTTCACAAACTCAAGCCACCTCCGTTGTCGCATATTCAACTCCTTCTGCGTGAATAGGTACTATAGGGACTTGTGGTCCGTGAACAATCGAAACTTCTCCCCCAGAAGATAATGTCTCCAAATCCGAAGGGCAAATACAACTGCCACTAACTCCAAGTCATGAGTGGGGTAATTCTTCTCGTGAGGCTTAAGCTTACGGGAAGCATAAGCTATGGCCCGACTCTCCTGCTGCAATACACCTCCAAGTCCTTGTAAGGATGCATCGGTGTAGACTAGATATTAAACTCCCGCTCTCGGCAATGCTAGCACAGGTGCTAAGGTCAACTTGTCCTTCAACTCATCGAATGCCAACTGATAGGCATCACTTCAAATGAACGGTACACCTTTACGAGTCAGATGTGTCAAAGGACCCGCTATCTTTGAGAAACCCCGAATAAACCTCCTGTAGTATCCTGCTAGGCCCAAGAAACTACGGATCTCAGTCGGTGTCGTGGGTTGTCCCCACTCCCTCACCGCGGATACCTTTCCCGGATCAACAGATATCCCCCGGTCGGAAATAATATGCCCCAAAAATTGAACCTCCTTCATCCAAAACCCGCACTTCTCATACTTTGCATACAGCTCGTTCTGACGTAGTGTCTACAAAACCTGCCTCAAATTCTCGGCGTGCTCCTCCTCTGTTTGGGAGTAGACCAGAATGTCATCAATGAAGACAATGACGAACTGATCTAGGAACTCTCTGAACACCCTATTCATCAAGTCCATAAACACGGCTGGAGCATTGGTCAACCCAAAAGGCATAACCCAAAATTCGTAGGAACCATATCTCGTTAAGAAAGCAGTCTTCGAGACGTCCTCTTCCCTGATACGCAACTGATGATATCCCGATCGCAAATCAATCTTCGAGAAGAAAGAAGCTCCTCTCAACTGGTCGAATAAGTCATCGATTCGGGGCAACGGATACTTATTCCGTATCGTGACCTTATTCAACTCCCGGTAATCCACACACAACCTCAACGATCCATCCCTCTTCTTTACGAACAACACAGGGGCACCCCACGGTGAAGTACTCCTCCAGATAAACCCCTGACCCAACAACTACTCAATCTGATCCCGTAATTCTCTTATCTCAGCTGGAGCCATACGGTAAGGTGCGCGGGCAATAGGCCGAGTGCCCGGCGTCAAGTCGATCACAAAATCTATCTCTCTACTCGGAGGTAGTCCAGGTATATCCTGAAATACATCGGCAAACTCTCGAACAACCGGAATCGAATCAAGTGGTATTACCACTTCCTTAGAGGTCTCCTCCTCTATATAGTACAAGTGGGTGGACGATCCTCCCTCAGGACGAGGCATCACCACTAAAAACATCTCCTTCCCGAGAATGGCAAAGATAATACTCCTACTAAAACAGTCAATCATGGCTCGGTACGCTACTAGCCAATCCATACCAATAATGGCATCATACTCTATCATCTCTAACACTAACAAATCTGCGGGTAAAGTAAACCTCCCGATCTCTATGCCCACGCCTCTACATACAAGGGAAATCACAGAACCCCTACTCAATGGAGAATCTACACAAGTAACCATGCTCTCGGCGGTGCCTAACAACCCAATGGTGCGTGCAAATCTCATAGTAATGAAACAATGTGTAGCCCCCGTGTAAAATAAAATACGCCCCATAGTCCCTTGAATAGAGAACATACCCTCAATGGCTGGTGGATCCTGTGGGGCTGCGGCATGCTGAAGCTGATACACTCTCCCATACTGAAGCTGTCCCTACTGAACTGGGACCGCTGGCATGGGTGGTAGTGCTGCCATCTATGGTGGTGCTGGGAGGGCGGCGGGAAACATAGGCCTCTGCGGCTCCTGTCGGGCACCCTGCTGCTGCTGCTGTGGGGCCCTTCCCCTATCAGGACAATCCTAGCATTTGTGGCCAGTCTTGCCACAACCATAACACCTCCCTGGGAAGTTTCCCCCTCTCTGCCCCGGCTGTCCTCGGCCCTGGTGGCCGTTACCATTTCTCCCCTGGCCATGCTGGCCCTGCTGAAACTGCTGTTGACCATTCTGACCCTGTTGGCCCTGATGGCCGTTCGGACCTTGATGGCCCTGCCTGAAACCTCCATCTCCGCTTCTGAAATTCTCTGATATGAACCTCTTATGATCACCCTGCTGGGAACCCTGGTCACCCTGCCTCTGCCCCTGAGTAGGTTGTGCCCCACTGGCACCATTTCCCCCAGTCCTGCCCTGATGGCTGGACTCCCCTGACCCCTTTCTCTCAGCCATATTAAAGTGGCGATCCTGGCAGTGTAATAGTACAGCGTTAACCACGTCAGAATAAGTGGCCAACGAGAGGTTCCCTAACAAATGTTGTCGGATCCTCCATGTCAATCCATCGGTGAACTTCTGGATCTTCTTCTCCTCTGTCGGTATTTCATTTGGGACAATATTCAGTAGATTTGTGAATTCGGCCTCATACTCGGCCACAGTCTTTCCTTCCTATCTAAGTTTCATCAACTTCCTCCTCATTTCCGTGTGAACAGCTGACGGAAAATACTTGCGGTCGAACCGCGCCCAAAACTCCTGTATCGTGAGAGTATCTCTCTCCTCCACGGTAGTAATAGACTCCCACCACTGCAATGAAGATCCCACTAGCTTGAAAGTAGCTAGTATCTGCCTCTGAACATCGGTGCACTCATACATCCTCAAGTGCCTCTGAATGTCTTTCCTCCACTGACTTGAAACCACAACATCGGAGCTACCTGCGAACTCCGGTGGGTGTGCTTTCTGAAAAGCATCATGAACGCGTTCCCAAGCAGACGGAAATGCATGTGCCTGAACTAGCGCGACTACTGGCGCCTGGGGTGGTGCCTGCAGTACAACGACGAGAGCGGAGTTTACCGCTTGGGATACAATGGCTGCAACCTCTGTGGCATTCATGGTGCCCTGTACTGGAGCTGGTTGTGGCTCTGGCTGTGCATCCATAGGAACTCGCTGCGCACGTCGTGGAGGCATCTGAAATGAGAGTAAAGTCTCATAAGTTTGCAGTTATTATCTCAAAATAGCTGAAGAGCGTAGCATATACAAAAGAATACAACAGTCCTAAAATATAGGGCTCTACATCAAAGAAAGCTCAACGGAAACATAATAAGCCGTACAGATCCTAAAGGACACTAGAACCTGATGCTCTGATACCACCTGTGACACCCTGACTAATTAAATACCGGGTTGCTACTCCTTTATTAAATCAATACAAAATGCCAAGTTGGTTCAGTTAATAGCATCACTCTCGAAAACATTTTAATGATTACTAACCACCTAGTATTTAAAAAGTGAGTTGCCAAAGTTTAAATTAAAACTGATTAACATGCAAAAATGAATTATAGAAATGTAGCACAACCATTCACTATAAAGTCTCAATAGAGTAACCAACAAATAATAATGAGTCTGGAGGAAATACTCCTCACAACAATCCCACTATGGAAATAAATAAAACAAGTCTGCATCCTGAATTAATTACAAACCAAAGTCTGAATAACAGAAATATAAAATGTATCTAAAGAAATGGGCGACATGCCCTACAAATGAGGAAACTGAGTATGGAGTCAAGACTAGAAGAGGAGGCGTCTACTAGCAAGGCCCTGTAACTTCCACAACAGCTACAGCTCGTCACCTGAATAGAAATCCTATGCATGGTGTCCTTATGGCTGGGCACCTAAAAAGGTTTTTACAAAAAAAATAGATTTGAAAGCAAACGGGTCAGAGCCCGAAAGTGGAGAGTATTTTAAAAACAGCAAGTGCTTTAATAACATTAAAACAATGAATGCAAAATACATGTTAGGACGTGCACTCACATGAAATACTCACCTCTCGACTAATTGTGCACTCCTAACGTACCGTACCCATCCAAGTGATATTCATACCTAACTAAACCGACATAAGTTCTAACCTTTCTACTCGATTCACAATATAAATTCCCAACGTTATCACTTAAATAGAGAGCTTTACTTTAATTCTCCAATTCTCAATTATTAGCAATACCATTCACTACAGGTTATCCCTTTTTATCTTCAGCGATTATTACGATAAATTACACTACACAATATAAACATGAAAGTTCTCATCATTTAACCGTATATTATTCACGTCATAAATATACAATACTAGCACCCCGAGACTAAGCTGTGGTGCACACATACTCTGCTATCCATCCCGGTACATCACGTACATAAGGATCACGCATTCCGAATCTCTCAGGAATCGTTCTCAAGTAATAGAAAATCACAAACAATGGAGGCGAACACAGTCACATCACATGGGGCACGCACATACCTACGCTCCCACGATCAGCAGACTTATTATCTTCCCAATAAGTCCTTCTCTGACCTATGTCCTCGAGGTACCAATCTAAATCCCCCCGTAGGCACACAAAGATTAGATGGCCCTAAGCGAACGCAAACCTCCCGTGATAGCAAGTATGGTAGGTATGTCATACACATAAATCATTCATACTAAGCATGCACACATCTTAGTAATTACCATATTTTATTAGTGGTATACTTCTCATTCTTATACCAACTTTTAATGTCACGCAAATCATATGTCCCCGGTTTAAATGTATTCAAGTCATTTATTATCCTCGCATCGTGATTAGTCACTCGCGTCCTAATCTACCAATATCATTTGGTTCAAATCATTCTTCTATATTTTACTCCTCAATATATCCCGAATATCCCAACTATATCAATTAGTCATCAAGGAAATGTTATCTCTACAATTACACAAGGTTACGGGACACTAGAAATCAAATCAGGCCAAAAAGGCCAATCTGTCAACTCGTTAGAAGTCTCGTTCGAACGAGGTCGTTCGAACGAGAGTTCGTTCGAACGAGAGTTCGTTCGAACGAAGTGGCCATCTAACGAGATCTCGTTCGAACGAAAGGCATCGAACGAACATCCCACTCGTTAGAAGTCAAACTGTCAACTCGTTAGAAGCTCGTTCGAACGACCTGGGCAGGTCTTCTAACGAGGTGACAGTTTCGAGCCCAGAATTCCTAAATTCGTTTTTCCTCCAACTTTCTCTTCTCAAAACTCATCCAAACATTATCCCAACAGTGTTTTAAGGTTCCTAATCATTCCTAAACATACTTAGGTCGCATTTTAACATATTTATGGGGTCAAGTCTCCCTAAACAACACCCAATTATCAAATCTCCCAATATTCCCCCAACCCTTATGAATATGAACCCTAGAAAATTAAAGTCATCAATATCAACAATTAAATCCATTTTTGTAATATAAAATATGTATTTCTAACAATATAATCGCCCAAACATAATTCTACATGCAATCTCTTTATCAAAACATGAATTTATAACTCCAATTACATGGGTTTTTACAAGTCTCCCAATACAATGCAATTATATCAATTTCTAAGCATGGAAGAAGCATTCGCTTGAAATTAACGTAATTAAAACACTTGCCTTGAATTATTCTCTGAATTTGGTGTTGAATTGATGAAGGTTGCTCTCTCTCCTTTCTCCCAAGGTTGAAAGTTGAAGATGGAGGTTAAGATTTTCTCTTTTGGGAACTTCTCTTAACTTCTCATGAAACCCCCGTAGCCCTCTAATCAGTTAAGTGTTGTTAATGGGTTAGTGGGTTATTAAATTTTCTATTTTTAATTCCCAAATTTCGTTGGTCATAATTTCCCAAATTTCAAAATTACCTAAATACCCTTTTAAGTTGCCGGTATGGCCCAAGAATGCCCCGGGACCCAAACTAAACCCCCGGTTAGTGTTTTCTGACTATTTAGACCCTACCGGACACGTTGGCGCACTCAAAATGACCATACGGTTGATAAAAATAAAATTCACCTTTTTTTTTAATTAAAATAATTATATTCCTGACGCGACTGTCACGCGCGTCCCTACAAAATTTCCCAAATTGCCGTACTTAAATCTCGCGATAATTTCAATAGTTTTAATATTCATATAACATCATATGTATACACATTATAATCAAATACCAACTCACATCTCATTAGTATTTTTATCCGGATTAATTCTCAATTAATTCCCATTTAATTTAATTAATCCCAAAAATAAATATCAATAAAAGTACAGGGTATTACATTTCATTATTTTTTTGGGCTTGTTAATGTATTCTTGTTTTGTTAACACCATTATGTTTAGTAGCTAGATCAAGGGTTGGGATCATGTTTCCGCCATTAATGGGTGTTGAGCTTTGAAAGTTAGGTTTTGGGAAGAAATACAATTAATTGAAACCTCATGTATTAAATTGGAATATAAGGCATTTAAATTTCTTCGTCATGCAATATTAGTATTTATAGAGATATTTCTAAATTAATCCACTTTTTACCATATTCGAGCAAAAGTTTAATCTTTCATTGTTGAATGTTTGATGTTTATACTCAATTGAATATGCTCGGTTAAATATTTTTGAACCAAAATCCTTTATACGTGTTGTTTAGTCCATGGTGGGGATATGATGATAATCTCATTTTCTTATTCTTGGCTTAAGTTTTAATTATTTTTAGTTAAGTCATTTATTTTTTCCCATTTTCCTTTCTCACCCCATCGTCATCTTTTACAATTTATTTTAGTATTAATAAATCAATTAAAATATATCAAACATTCTCTACGAATTCGATACCCAAACTAGCCACTATACTCCATAAGAGTGTAATAAAGTTTCATTTTTTGTATTGTAATCGAACAACGATTAGTGTATTACACGGACGCTCGATTTTTTCCTCGATCAAAATAGCGCCGTTGTAGGGGAATATTTTATTATATATTATAATTGATTTACTATTTTGTAAGATATCTTTCTTTTGTATTTTTTTCTTTTGATCTTTTTTGAAGGATTGCACAATTGAGCACCAAGAAATGTTGAATCCTCGGCCACACACCTCTTTACGTGAAATACCCATATACAAACCATTCGGTAATCATGCCTTTTCATAGTTAGTGCGGTAATTATAATTGTTCATATGAGAATAGTTCTTAACCTTTTTATTTTCCAGAATCCGTTTCTTGATCTATTACCTTTGATGAGGGCCTTCAAATTCTTGAAAATATAAGGCTTGAAAACAAATACCGGGAAGAAAATCATTTTCAAACTTTTTATTCTCAAAAATCCATGCCTCGACCTATTACCTGGCTAGGGCCTTCGAATTCTTGAGAATGAAAGGCTTGAAAAAAAATATTGGGAAGAAAATCATTATGGGGAGCAAGAGTTGGATGCATTATTCGAATCTAACAATGATTTTTCTTTCTATATTTTTGAAGATGAAGAATGTTTTCAACTAAATGAGTAATCTGAGGTTCTAGAGACAAGGAAGCCTACTTTGGAAGAAAACTTGTTTCTTATCAATAATCAATTGGATAACGCTATTGCTATGGGTTTAAAAATTAAAGCAACTTGCAATGAGATTAATTCTTATATGGAAAACAAAGAGGAGGTTGAGACTTTTGGTTCACCTCAAACTTTTTTAGAAGAACATCTCATTGAAAGTGAGTCTTTCTCCCTTGAAATTCAATCTCTAAATGATGATGAATATTGAACCATTACAAGTACCGCTAGATTCCTATGATTCGGTTGAAACTTTTAAAATGTTTAAACCTTTTATCGATAAGGACTCTATACTTGAATTATCTTTCAAGATGGGTTCTTCCGTTTTATGTTCCCTGCCTCCCATTCTACTTGAAAAGCCTTTAGGAGGTGATTCTATTTTTCTTAGCTCCTAATTGTACTTGCCCCCTTAGCATCCAAATTCCTTATCACCCCCTTAAAAATTTTAATTGATGATGGTTCCTTTCGTCCGCCATATACATACCTTCCGTTGTTCAAACGGAATTCCTACTTTTTGGGAGGCATGCATCCAAGTGAGGATACACCAATTATCACTCAAAGTCAAATTTTATTTTGGGTGGACCCTAAATAATTTCGACTTCTAGTGTATGGTTTATTAGAAGTTCAAATTGTAGGCTGTAAATATTTAGTTTTTTTTTTCTTTATTTTTCTCTCTTTTTTACTATAGTCTAGTGTAATTAGTTAAAGTTTTGTTATTCTTTTTATTATGCTTGGTTCTAATATATTTTTTAGATTCAATGGACTCGTACTTATCGGGGATCACTCCATTTGGGTAATATCTTTCTTTTCCTCTCTTTATGTCGTGTTCTTGATTCGCATTGAGGACAATGCAACATTTTAAGTTAGGGGGTGGGGGATAGTCTTCCTATTTATTGTTTACATTCATTGACTTGATCACATGTTCGTTTCAAGTATACTTTTTTAGAAAATTTCAAAAATTTCAAAAAAAAATTGAAAAAGACAAAAATATTTTTCTTCAAAATAAATAAAAATCTAAATTTAAATTTTTCAAAAATGTCATATTTTTTTTTTAATGTCCCAATTTGTAAAAAAATCAAGAGCACTAAGCCGAAATTGACCTAGGATAGAAATTGAGCGAAAATTGATGATTTTATGAATAAGTGTGGAGATTAATTAACCCGGTGAGATTTCGTGCCTATTGATTTTTATGAGTAATTAAATCAAATCGAGTTCATGGTTTACTCAAAGTTCCATTCAATGTTTAAAAATGTCATTGAAGATCTATATTCCTTTGTTTTCATCGGTTACGAAAAATGGGCGAGATGTTGTCTTGAAAAGGAGCTAAAAATATCTCTAAATTAAATATAATCTCGAGAAGCATATGGTAAAATAGTTAGTAATTTAGATAAATGAATTTAAGCCATCGTTTATCTACCGAAAAATATTAGCCATATAAAGTAATGAAAATTGTTCCTTTTGCTAGCCATTTTGGGCCTAATTAAATTTTTCAATTTCATTTGATTACTCGAAAAACCCATTTAGCCCGGAGTTGTGATAATAAGAGTCCATCAAGTAAGTTCGAATAGTGAAATAAAAAGGGGCAAGAAAAAGAAAATGTTCAACAAAAATAGCAAGAAAAAATGAGAAAAATGAGAAAAAAACGAGAATTATTTTTAAAAAAAATGAGAAAATGCCCAAAAAAGTGCCAACGAACATCGTAAGAAAGAAAAATTTTCAACTCCAAACTTTCCAACCATTCCCATATTACCCATTACACCTTATAACCCGAGAAAGCTCTAACTAAATCCGAGTAACGAAATAAACTACCTCTGGAGAGCTAAGATACGAAAAGATAATAAGAAAGATTAATTGGTGTAGATAAGAGGCAATGTTTCCCATTTTCAAATAACCATATTCTGATGATGAGATCTTTTCACCATAAAAAAAATCGTCTTTTCAAATTGTATGCGTAAATTTATGTTTCGTTATATTTCTCTTTATATCACGTACACCGAGAGAAAATAGCCACATACCGAGTGATTCGTTTGTGAGGGCATCCATGAGAATTGAATAAAAATGAATTTTTAAAAAGTAACGTAATGATCAATCGGTGAAAGTTAGCGGTTTAATTTTTGACTTTGCACACACATTACGAATTGAGACTCTTAAATATGAATTTAAGTTGACTAGTTTTTAGGAATTTAAATTATACAATTTTTAAGTATTTTAATTTTTTTCTTTGAGTCGAAACACGAATTTTGTGGGTAAATTCACTACAAACCCTCACGAGACACTACTCGCCCTACTAAGGTAGCTTAGGGGTTTAACGTCTTGTTGTCTATGCTAAATGCAATCGTTTGCCCGCAAAAGATGTATCATATCCCAATAACATTTTTTAAGATTCCTTAACTAATAATCTTATTCTTTTACATTTCTCGGGAGGCGCAACATTTTAAGTTATGGGGATTTAATTATGCATAAATTATTCATATTTATCCCCTTAATTTCGGTTCTTTTATGGTTTCGTGTGGTGTAAATAGACTGAATTTATCTCATATTCATGATACTAACCCCTTTTGGAGAGTATTTCTTATTTTTTGCATTTCTCATGTGTTTTACAGATATTTCATGCAAGTGAATGCGGGAGAGAAATCGAAACAGTGAAAGAAACAAAGAAAAGGAAGTTTAAGGGTATTTTCGTAATTTTTTAGCCTTTGTCTGGAGGTGGGGCCAAATGAAAAGTTGAAGAGATTGAAGTCACAAGAACACTGTAAAAAAAAGCACCTCAATCCGAGTTACGGTGAAGAAGTTATGCACATTCGAAGATGAGAAGAATTAGAGATATAAAAAAACGAACTAATTCAGTTCTGAAGTAGAAACGGTTCGATATGCTGAAAAAAAGAACCGGTTCAGTTTTAGGGAACCGATTCTCCATTGGTAACCCTATACATCTGTGACAAATAGTTAGTCATGCTTAAAAATCGTTACGAACTATCTGAAGCCGAATTTTTATTTTGGCCTTATCTTTTAGCCAAAAGAGTTTTAGAGTTTAGGGACTCTTGTAAACGACTTCTAACCTATATATTTATTCATTAGGGTTCTTTAAAATAGATTCCATTCATGTAAAAGCTCTAAAACAAGGAGGAACATCTAGGAGAATAATTTACATATTTTGCACCTTTAATTCAAGAGATTTTTCGATTTTTCTTCAAACATTGATTTCTTCTTGCATGTTTGTGTTCTTCAACCTTGGTAACTTTAAATTCCAGCACTTTTATTATTGTTCCATTATTTTTTAATGCTTGGCAATGAATTCTTGCGTTGTTAACACCATCATGTTTAGTAGCTAGATCAAGGGTTGGGATCATGTTTTCGCCATTAAAGGGTATTGAGCTTTGAAAGTTAGGTTTTGGGTAGAAATATAATGACTCTAAACCTCGTGCATTAAAGTTGGAATATTAGGCGTTTAACTTTCTTTGTCATGCAACATTAGGGTTTATAGAGATATTCTGATATTAATCCACTTGTGACTATATTTGAGCGAAAGTTTAATCTTTCACTGTTGAATTAAACTTCTTCATGTTTGATGTTTATAATCAATTGAATATACTTGGTTAAATATTTTCGAACCAAAATCATTTATACGTGTTGTTTAGCACATGGTGGTGATGTGATCCTAACCCCGTTTTCTTATTATTTGCTTCAAAGTTAATTAGTTTTAGCTAACTTCCTTATTTTTTCCCCCTTTTTCCTTTCTCACCCCATCATCATCTTTTACACTTTATTTTAGAAGTAATAAATCAATCAAAATATATCAAACATTTCATGTGGATTCGATACCCAGACTAGCCACTATAGTCCATAAAAGTAGAGTTAAAGTTTAGTTTTTTCTGTATTGCGATCGAAAGCCGATAACAACGATTGGCGTATTACACGGACGCTCGATTTTTGCCTCGATCAGCTAGACTCATTGTATTTTTCATATCAACAACAAACAAGATAATATGATTTCATCACTCCATACATAATGTTTACAAATTTATATATATGTGAACCCAAAATACACAATGAAATAGGGAAAAAATTATATAAAACCTAAGGACACAAATATAGTACATGGAATAGACAACCAAACACTCAAAATACAATTACAAACAAGTGGCATCAGAAATATATTGATAATAACACAACATATATAGAGTGTATGGTATAAACTTAAGGACAAAACTTAACAACATAATATTACATTCAATACACAATAAATTATATCAAATACATTATGGAATCATTTTGTAAACTGTGTTTTTCATTTAAAGAGAAATCAAGTGTAATTGAGTAAAAAACTTCATCGATTTAGGGTTCACAAAATGTAAAACCTAGAAAAACTAACACTATATGAGCATGGATTAATACATGTTATTGTTGATTGGAATAATCTGATTGAGAATGAGAATCGTTTGTTAGAACTTCGATGATTATGGTTTGATCGGAAGAGAGAGTCTGTGATTTTTATCGTTTGAGCTTGTAAGGTGTGTTTATTTTTAGATTTGGGGGTATTTATATGGTGGAGCTAATAGCTTAAAATTTGTGATAGTTCGCGCTTGTAACGGGTGTTTGTATTTAGATTTGGAAATATTTATATGATAGAACTAATCATATTAAATTTATTAGGGCCGAATTTATATTCCAAAATTATTAGTTGAAGGACATAATAGTAAAAAAAACCATATTCAAATACAAGTCAGTAGTGTATTCTTGTACCGAAAGTGTTACAAAAAATCGATTGCAACTTAAATATCCAACGACCAACACTAGCTAGCTTTGTGAAAGAGTAGTGCTATGAGTCCCAAATAACTCCCTCAAATCTCCCCCAAAATGACTTGTGCTTTGTGCCCTGGCGGGATCCCCATCACATGGCAATAGATAACAAGTAAGTGGAAGAATGACGTGGCGTCCACATAGGATTTGGGGGAGATTTGAGGGAGTTATTTGGGACTCAAAGCATTATTCTTTGTGAAAAGCAATGATTAATCAAAGTGGAAGTAGAGGTGCGACAAAATATGTCCCAATTATTTCAGTTCGACACCCAATATTTACTTCTCATGAGTGGCCCTGGCTTGGGTATGGATACAACATCTTGGGCTTTGAGAAGAAAGATATGGGGATGGGATCCTCAGTCTACTCAATTGAATTTGATAGGTTGGGTTATAATCTTTGACGAATGATATTCTGAAATTAATCATCTTGGCTAGGCTCACTATGAGGTTTGAAGTTCAAAAGTTAAATAATTTATCCCACTAAAGTTTATATTAGAGTCTACACCCTACACCTGCTGTTGAGGGATAATTTTTTTGATAAATATAATATTTAATAATGCGTGTTTGCTCAAATTCAATTATTTGTGACTGTCCAATGTTACCACGATCATAATCACCCATCTAGAATCGATTACTTGGCGTGCCCAACCTAAAGTACAGGTGTTGGCTCTTGACAGCTTCGATCAAACCAACCATTGTTTGATACCAATGGTTGGTTTTTGTAGTGCTGTTGTATTTGGTTTGATTGTATTTGAGCGGTGTGTTTTTGTAGAAGTGTTGGCCCTGCATGCCTTGTTTTGTTTAGACCTGCGTGTCTTGGATGTGTTGTTCTATTGGGACTTATTGATGTTCTTTTGGTTTAATATATTATACTTTACTTAAAAAAAAAAAGTCTATCCCTACACCCTTATATGCTTCCCCCGTATCTTTTCAATGTCTAAAGATATTATTATCCTTCAAACTTTTAACGTTTTTTTCTTAAGCTAACTTTGAAAATAAATAAATAAAAATTATAACTAACTTTGATAGAAAAAAATACAACCAACTAATTACATCTAATTTTGATTAAAAAAAACAACAGACTTTGATTTTATTTTTTTAAAAGATATATCTAACTTTGATTAAAAAAAACTGTAATTAACTTTGATTAAAAAAAAAGCTACAACCAACTTTGATTTAAAAAAAATACAACCAACTAATTATAGCTAACTTTGATAAAAAAAAAAGTTTAGAGTTAACTTTAATATAATAAAAGAAAAAGCTGCAACTAACTTTGATTAAAAAAAAAAGCTACAATTAATTTCGATAAAAAAAAGTTAGAACGAACATTGATAAATAGAAACAAGCAACTAACTATGGTACATAAAAAAATTATAGCTAACTTAGATTGAAAAAAATTATAGCGAACTTTAGTAAAATTTATAAAAAAAAAAAACTACTGATTTTGATAAATAAAAAACATTACAGGTAACTTTGATAAAAAAAAAAAAGGAAGATGAGATAAAGGTGTGATGCATGATTAATTAATTGAGCGCAACTAAATCATAAAGGGTTAAATACGGGTCAATTGGGTGAGTCCGGGAATATTAGCAAGTGAAGCTACAATTAATATTAGCAAGTGAAGCTACAATTAATTTGAAGTAGCTTCAAATAATTGAAACCATTATGAATTAGTTGCGCTTAATTAATCAATTATTTGTCACACCTTTATCTCCTCTTCTTTTTTTTTTAACAAAGTTACCTGTATTTTTTTTTATTTATCAAAATCAGTAGTTTTTTTCTTTAATTTTACCAAAGTTAGCTGTAATTTTTTTTATTTACCATAGTTAGTTGTAATTAGTTGGGTTTTTTTTTTATTTATCAAAGTTCGTTCTAACTTTTTTTTTATCGAAATTAATTGTTGTTTTTTTTTTATCAAAGTTAATTGCATTTTTTTTATCAAAGTTAGTTGCAGCCTTTTGTTTTATTTTATCAAAATTAACTCTAAACTTTTTTTTTATCAAAGTTAGCTATAATTAGTTGGTTGTATTTTTTTTTATCAAAGTTAGTTGTAGCTTTTTTTTTTAATCAAAGTTAATTGCATTTTTTTTAAAATCAAAGTTAGATGTACCTTTTTTTAAAATCAAAGTTTGTTGTTTTTTTTTCATTATAATTAGATGTAATTAGTTGGTTTTATTTTTTTTTATGAAAGTTAGTTATAAGTTTTTATCTATTTATTTTCAAAGTTAATTTAAGAAAAGAAAATCAAAAGACATAAAGGTCAGTAATATCTTTAAATATTAAAAGGGTGTGGAGAAATATATGAGGGTGTGGGAATAGACTTTCTAAAAAAAAAATTACGGTAGCAACATTTATATTGGTTTGGCCCGGTGTGGGGTCTCACCCAAAAGTTAAAAGGCATCTATAGGTAAAGAATTCATCCGACTCAAGTATAGTATCTTAAACTCTATATTTTTCTGTATAGGACAATCGTTTAATATACATGATGTTTAAACGAATAAATTCAATTGTGGATTTCGTTACAATTAAAAAAGATTTTTTTAGACTTGATAACAATCCCAGTTAACAAATTTCATGATGTTCTCATTATAACTGTTTTATAATACTAAATACAATCTTTTTAAGAGTAAATGCGCTATTTTTTTCTATACACATGACATTCTATTTATCTCAAATTAATAAATTGCAATCCTCTAAATTAATAATGACATCTAGAGAAACAAACTACAACCTAAATTTTTATCATAACTAGTGATTTCATTTTTTAAAAAAAATTACTTGTTTTGCACAATGTTTCAAAGTCAAATATAAAGAACCTTAATATTGGACGGATGGGGTATCTCACAAATAAAATGTGGTCTTGTGTAAATCTACAAATAAGGTTGTCTCAATTCAAAAAACTTATAACCATAATTTAACAAAAAAGTCGCACTGTAATGTGCTTCGCATGTTTTAATCACGTTCAAGAATAACTAGGAATTGTTAGAAACATTAATTATGTCATTGTCACGTCAATGATCAGGTTAAAATTTAGTATATTCCATTCCATGGACTGAGATCATCAATCATCTATGCTCCTACCTCTCTTAATATAACTTGATGTATTTACTGCATCACTATCTTTAATTGCCAAGACTCACGTCAACTAATCAAATTCTAGGCACGTTCCATCCAAAAGGGATAACCCTCAAGTCTGCTAACTACAAAGTGTCATGGTATCATATGTTTTCGGGAATGAATTAGCTTTCAAGACAAAGCATGTCCAAAGCTTTTATGTATTGTTTGCCTTATGTGGTCTAATCGGTGGAATATTCTCTCTCTCTCTCTCTCTCTCATTGAACCTAAAAGAAAAAGAAATAATTTACGTAGAAGGGTGTATTTTCAAGTTAAAACTTTTCCTTGGAAATATTTTTGAACTTACAATTTCATCGCATGTGTGTTTGATTGTATTGTTTGCAAAATTTATGTGATTTTGTATTTTTTAGAGGTTCAGAAAATATGAACTATTAAGACTCCTACGTATCTGGAAGACAGTGACAAGCTCCTATGAACCGTGTAACCGAATGTGGTTAATAAAGATATGCCTTTGAAAAAGTCAGCCGCATATATCTCCAATATCTCATCACTTAGCTTGTTTCACGGTTTACCAATTCATAGCCTATACTTCTATAAATGTAGGACATGCGTGTTATTTCTAAATCAATGAGAACAGCATTGTTTTGTTCTTCATCATATTCTTTAAAATTCCTCATGGTATCATAGCCATAAAGCTCTTGCGAGTATTTTTTATCTTGGTAGTCCACATTGGCATATTGTTTCTTCAGTGGCATTAGCCACCATTCAATGCTACTGTCCGTCGGGTACCCCCAACAACATCAGAGTCCAATGATTTATGACAATTTGCTTCTTTGCCGCCGAAACGACATCGTCATCCACGACAGTTAGCTTTGCTCTTGTAGTATTTCTTCCATCCCACGTTAACGTGTGCCCAAGCAAGTATCGCCGGAAATGCAAGACTTCATCGGACGCATCCCAGAGATCCGTAGAACACAAGCCCGATTTCAAGTCAAAAACTCTCTTTTTCAAGTATTTTTCAATCCCCGAACCCATTCGTAGCCTGTTTTCAAGATTATCCAGTGATTTTTTCAATGTCTTCAGTTCCTTAAGTGTTTACTACATTCAAAGGTGGAAGTTTTCCCATAATCATTGTGACTCCACATGTCTGCTTAATCTTGGAAAAGGAACTCACACATATATTCCTAGCAAGTATCCCTAAAGCCAATTATAAAATGTTTTGTCATCTAGTAAACCTTATCAATAACCTTTTGAAAGTCTCATTCAGCTTCTCTTGCTTATCTATATCATTTCACAGTGCAACTGAAGGATCAATTTTTCTTAATCTGTAGTTTGTTTTCGTGGATTTTTTGGTCCTTTAGAAGTTTAAAAAAAAAGTCAGATAGCTGAATGCACTAGTGTTCCCCGTGATATTTTTCGAAGTTAAAAAAAATTGAATTTTCCTATTTTCCCAAAATAAAAATATATATATATATATATGCAGATTTGTTGGGAGATTTACGCACATTGAATCATGTACCCCGTCCAATTAGTCAACGGGCCCCTGAATCCATCGTGATAAAGCCCAGGAAGCGTTGATCCTCTGAATCCATCGTGATCAAGACCAACTCAAAGACCCCTGAATCCCTCGTGATCAAGCCCAACAAAAAAAAAGGCTCTGAATCCATTGTGATCAAGCTCCTTTCGGCCCAAAAAGGCTCATTACAGGTGTCGGTCCAACTAAAATCGATAATTAAGCCTTTGAATCAATTTTTTGATCAAGCTCATTCGGTCTAAGAGAACATCACTGTTTCTCTTGTTTCATAAAGTCTCATTCAGCTTCTCTTGTTTCATGGTTTACCAATTCATAGCCTGTATTTCTATAAATGTAGGACATGCGTGTTATTTCTAAATCAATGAGAACATCACTGTTTTGTTCTTCATCATATTCAATAAAATTCTTCATGATCAAATTCATATAATTGTAAATTTAAATAACAGAGATTTGTTTCACACAATTGGTGCCGAGTCTTATGTTTCACACAATTTTCATAAGAGATATTTGTTCTCTCATCCATGTTCACAGTTTGATAAACGTCTTTATCCCCAAATAGAACAATATCGTCATTTTTATAGAAGCACACTTCACTCTATAAAGCTCCAGCAAACACAAATTCTATGTTATACTCTCTCACGGATTAACTTAAGAAGGAGAGAAAAAATGACAGAGATTCCACTTTCAAGATTATTGAGAATGAAGGAAAAGTTTTCTATTAATAGAAACGTAGACAGCCTTTTTTGAATTAAAACATCCTTTCCTGAATAATTATATCTTTTTTTATTTATAGCAACCTTTTTTCATCCCGGCACTAGCGTAGTACGAGTCATGTTATATTGCATTCCATAACTAATGTGCGAGTGAGATTAAGCAAGTGATAGTGTTTTTCTAGTAATCTAAAATAAAAAAATTGGCATACAAAGTATATAATTCATGTCAAACAATTTTGGTGTGGTAACAAGGGGTCTCGCCCAAATTACGGTTGGTCTTGGATTTGAGATATGGGAACAGTCTCTTCGTATATGGAGATAAGGCCACTCGACATCCGCTCCTCTCAAATCCTACAGATAAATAAGAGTCTTGTGTGCTGGTACGACCTTATTAGTATATAAAAAATATTATTAAAAAAAAAATTGGACCAACCAAGCACTGAAGTAGTGTTATCTCAAAGTTTCATTCAAGATAAAGTGAGAGTACTCGGAGTGGCTAATAGGCCCTTCTACCAAACTCCACAAACAACTCAGAAACGGAGGCTCATGTTTTGCTTACACAACAAGACATATCAAATAATGCCACCACCTTTGCTTATCCCCCAAAGCACCCAACCAGCATACTTAATTAGAGTCCTAGAGTACAAAACAATAATGAGAGAAATAGAGAGAGAAATCCGGCCTTTGAATGTCATAGTAAAAGCATTTTATGCTTCTTAAAAAAGATTTTTTTTAATGAGAGCAAAGGTGCCAAACTAAACTTTAATTATTATCTTAGTCCTATACATAGAAATATTCTTGAGCTCTCACTCCCTCAGCTCCCATTGTGGACAAGAATCAGAAAACTAAACACAACTCAACACTCTTTTTTCCCTTCTCAAATTCAACTCTTTTTCAGAAGCTAATTGTGAAAGAAAATGATCTCTTCATCTCCTGCTAAAATTCTCATAGGAATCTCTTTAGATGGACAAAATGGCGCTGAGCTTCTCTCTTGGGCAATCAGAACATTAGCTCAACCTAATGACACCGTGATCGCCTTACACGTTCTTGGTTAGTGTGCTTTAACTAGTCAAAAAATGGTTATTTTGATTTGATGACAATTTATTTATGGAAACTAATAATATGTGTCCAAGAGAATTTATTTTGAGCCTCAAGATAATAATAATGAAAACACTGCATGATAGTTGGGCATTTTCAATTTTACAATTTTTAATTTTTTAACGTACGTCTTTCAGACACATAATTAGGGGCCATTATTTGTATTAACCTACCTTAGCATTTAACTTTTATGTTGACTTTTTTCCACACCAAAAGTCAGAGAAAGTGTGGAAATGGTTGAACGCCGAAAAATGCATTTTAAATTCCAAATGTAAGAAAGTGAAAAGTTAAAGGGGTGAAACTACATTACAAGAAGTAAATGGGCCTGAAGTAAAAATAATTCTAAAAAAATTATCATTCCTATTTAGTTCATTAGCTTTCCTGTGTCACAAACTTATCAGAAAATGCTAATATGATGATTGTTACTAATGCATGTTCAAAATATGATAGACCTTTTATACGGGTTCCGTCCCTTGGTGGTCCTTCTCTATAAAATCTTTACTTATTAAAAAAAAAATGATAGGCGGTCATTCTAATGCACTAAAATTAACAGTTTTAAAAATATCTTTTGTTGGAATAGAAAAACACAAATTCATTGGTAGTTCCTTGACATCAATTAAAACTGAGTGTTTTCAAAGAAAGTACTTGCTAATAAACATACAAATTTGAATACTTATTCCGTTATTTGGCATTTTTAAATGAATAGTTCCAAAAGAAAAGAATACAAATAAAAGGGGGATTTTTATCAATTGTTCCCGTACACTATGTTTGTAGGCATATAAGTCATACGGTTTTTTCTTTCTTCTCTCACATGCCCCATGAAAAAATATATTTATTCCCATAGGTCTTATATAAAAAAACACATAATGTAATCTCTAGAGATTGGTTGAGAGGTTGATCACCCATGACTAAGGGTCTTGCACCCCCAAGTTCATGAGTTTGATTCCCCACACCAATATAAACTTGGGGCCACTGACCGGAGAGAGTAATCTCTGTTTCACAAGCGTTGTTCGGAGCGGAGGGAATAGTATAAAGTGCGTGTAAGTTGGCCACGGATGGATAGGTACCAGCAAAAGGTAATGTAGATGTATTACATATATGACTATGATCTAAATTTGTTTAGAGAGGACCAATTATGAAATTTGTTACGCAAAAAACTCCAGATATAAATAATTCAAGGGTGAATCAAGAAATTGTGCATCATAGTAATATTTTATAATATTAATCATTCAAGTATTATAAATTAACTTAACTAACTGGAACAACATTATATGTACTAAGTTTTACACAGTATATTTTTGTTCTTAACAATATTGGTTCGCACCTATCTATTTCTCAACAAAACAGTGGCAGAAGGAATGAAGACCAGAGCAGACCAAAGAAAAGAGGATATGAAGAATTGGAACTCAATTACTACATATCAAACCCAAATCCGTCGAGCAAAAGCCTCCGTTATATCTGTATTGGGAGAGTTTGCCAAGACATGCCAGTCCAAACAGGTTTTTGTTTTTTTACTTCTTTTTATTCTTCTTAAAGTTGAAACATATATACATGTTCAAATGCTACTTGTCTTACTTAAGAAGCCTAGTATATAATGTTTGTCATTTTCAGGTAAACTTGGAGGCTAGAGTTGGCTTCAGTTCTACTGTTGGAAGAGGCCTAATTGAGGAAGCAAAAGGAATGTCAGCAGAATTTCTTCTCATTGGCAGCTCAAAGAACAGACCAAATAGGTGCGGAACCTGCTCACCCAAATCCCTCCTTTCAAATAAGATTAATATTTGTTTATATTTTAGAATGCCTCGGATCAACAGTTCAATTTTAACATAACCGAACTAAAACTCTAATAGTTAATATGCTTTACATTTCTAAGATATCTATCATTCATAAAATTCTAACACTATAAATTTATTTTCCAATGTAGAGTGTCACGTGAAATCACAAGGTACTGCTTTGAGGAAGCTCCCGACGGTTGTTCAATCGTCTTAGTAGGACAATGTGCAATGCCAAAACAAGATTTTCAAACAGATTCTACTCACTTTAAAGGTCAGTTCTTTACAGAATCTCAAATTTTGGGTTTGGTTACATATGTTGTTTCATTATCGGGCTTTACACTAGGGGATAAATTTGACTTTTCATCATATTGATTAGCCTATTAGATTCTTATATTTCTTTTTGTCTTTATGACTATTACTGCCGCTTTTTGCTCCCATTTTTATGTTTCACTCCTATGTTGTGAAAATTCAAGATAGTGTCGCTAAAAGTCCTGCGCTATCAGAATTTTGTCACATATTCGTCACCAATTTATTTATGTTCAACTACAAATGCACTGCAAAAAAATTGTTTTGCAAATTATTGCTGTGGTACTTAAATAAAAATGACCCGTGCTAAAATATTTAAATCTGCTATGTATTGCAGAATTTCGCATGAGCTCACCGTGGTATAGAAAGAACAATTATACAAGCAAACCAAAGAGAGAAAATCCTTCACCAAGAAGAGTGCTGGATTTATGTGAAGGAGAATCAATGAGCACAGAAGAATCCAGCTCTAGTTTTGGGGAGTCCACCACCACCCCTTCTCCCCTTTTGGCTCCACAGTTAAAAGTGCAATCTAATTCTCACTTTACCATCCAAATGTCGCCGTGGAAGCGATTTTCGTCTTTCTTGCTCTCACCTTTTGATTCTAGTGGAAGAAAGCGAAATAAAGATTTTTCCAACAAGGACGGAAATGAGCAATTTTTGAGGTGCTTTAGCTACGAAGAGATTGCAAATGCTACACATAATTTCCACCCAGGTACAAATACTCACATACTAGCCGGTCAAACTTTATTAGTTATGAGTAACTCACGTAGTAACCAATGTTTTAAAATTACTCATATTATATTAAACAGTTCATAAAAGAAGGGTAAACATTAAAAAGTTACTATTATACCACATGTAAGAAAAAGGTATATACGAGCCACAAGAAAAACAAATATATACACGGAACCCCTCATTGGAAAATTAAAGTCTTGCGTGACAGTATTTTTGCCCCATCATTCATAACGAATTGAATTTTTGTTGGATATTCCAATAACTTGTTGATTGGGAAAATTTAAATTCAAACAATCAAGGGTTTGTTTTGGGTGTAGATAATATCGTTGGACGAGGAGGGTACTCAGAGGTATATAGAGGAGAACTTGTTGATGGAAACACCATAGCTGTGAAGAGGTTAGCCAAAGATAACAGTGATGAAAATAAGGAGAAAGAATTCCTGGTGGAGCTAGGCATAATTGGCCATGTTAACCATCCCAATACCGCTAGCTTGGTGGGTTACTGTTTCCAAAATGGTCTCTATCTCATCTTCAACTTCTACCCAAATGGGACTCTCTCTTCCGCATTACATGGTAACAATTCCATCATTAACATTTTTTTCCCTTTAGTACTGGAAACAATGGTAAATTTGGAGTTTGGAATGTTTATTTGTGGCAGAACATAATTGCAAAAACATGTCATCATGGGTAGGTTGAAATGTCAATAATGATTGATCAGTGAAAGAAAAGTAAGGCATGAGAGAGTAGGTTATGTTAAATAGCAAAGGATTAATTATTCGGGGAAAAGTTGACTCTTCACGGTGTGACAAAAAAGCAATAAAGCAAATAGCTTTTCTATTTGTACATAGAATTTTTGTACATAGGGTGTACATAATAACGTGTCACATAGCTTCTTTTTTTTTTTTTTTTTTTTTTTTTAAGGTTCTTGTTCTTTTATTTTTAACAATGGATATCAAAATAATTTTTTATATAAAAAAATCAGTTTTCTATTAATATTAAAAAAAAACAGTTTTTTTTAATTAAAAGTAAACAGTTTTTTATTAAAATTTAAAAAATATTTTTTTTAAACAAAAGTAAACACAAAAAAAAGTAAAAGTATGAAAATTTTGGTTTTTTAAAATTAAGAAAAACCAGAAAATTTGTTTTTTTAAATAAAGTGCCATTTAAACCCAAAAAAAAAAGTAAAACTTGTTTTTTTTAAATAAAAACCAAAAAAATGCGTTTTCAATACAAACATTTAAAAAAAACTTTTTTTAATAAAAGTATGAAAAAATATTACACTAGTTTTTTTAAATGACTTTTATTTCAAATACAAATTTTCAAGAAAAGTCATGTTTTTTAAAAAAATAGAGTAATGTTTTTTTTAAACATTTATAAAAAGTTAAAAAATATGAAAAACTATTTTTTAAAAACTAGCACGAAGCCGCACCATCATCGCGATTAGTTAGTGCCGCTGGCGCGGACCCAGATTATTATCGCGATTGGTTAGTGTCCCTAGCGCGGACCCACATCATCATCGCGTTTGATTAGTGCCGCTGGCGCGGATCCACATCATTATCGCGATTGGTTAGTGCCGCTGGCGCGGACTCACATCATTATCGCGTTTGATTAGTGACGCTGACGTGGACTCACATCATCATCGCGATTGGTTAGTACCGCTGACGCGGACCCACATCATTTAATAAAATAATTTTTATTGAAAATAATTTTTAAAAAAAATAGTGAAATGTTTTTTTTGTTTTTTAAAACAACTATAAAAAGTTAAAAATATATTTTTTTTAAAAAGTTTTAAAAACGTTTTTATAAAAAAAAATAATTGGACAAATCTCAATAAAGTAATGCATTAGCTTTCTCTTTCTCTTTTGTCTTTAGTGATCCACCTCACTATGTACAAATTATGTACCAATTCTATCGGTGCAAATAGAATTTTTCTAAAGCAAAAGTTGTAAATATGACATTGGTACAATATTTCACGAGGCTTCTTTTGTATTTTGGATTTATTAGACACATATTTTTTGTACTTTGAAAACGTATATTAACTTCACAAAGACAATTTTTTTTTTTCATTCTGTTTCGCAGGAAAATCCGTCAAGGCAATTGAGTGGCCAGTGAGATACAAAATTGCCCTTGGAATTGCCCGGGGTCTTCACTACCTTCATAAGTGTTGCAAGCACAGGATCATACATCGTGATATAAAAGCCTCTAATGTTCTTCTAGGCCCAAATTATGAACCACAGGTACACTATTAACTCGTTTCAAATTTAACCCATTGTAAATTATGAATTAACTAATAATTTTTTTTTGATATATCATAATATAAATAACCACATAGTTAGATCCCATGCATTTATATACGATTCAAGAAACACTGGCGTGGTTCTAAACTCCTCATTATGTGTCAATTGTGTTTTTTGATTCTTAAAATTAACAATATGTAATTTTATTTTTCATAGAAAAAGACATTAATTTTGTTTCGAATAACACCCCCCACCCCTCCTTAACTTTAAACAAAGTATGCCAGTATTATTCTTCCCATCTTAGGCAAAGACTTTGGTTTCCCCCCTCCAGACCGCTCCTTTGACGTACGAATACTAATATATATCTTTTTTTATGTTTTGATAAATTGTTCGTCAACCACCGACCCTCATTATAAAATTAAGCTAGTACACATAGTTGGGAAACTGACCCTTATCCCGTTATGTATAACTTATTGAAAATTACTATGAAATAAAATTCATAACTAAGAATTAAAGCAAATTATATTATATTGAGTGAATTTTCTTCATTTTTGTTTTTTATAAATATTGTGATCGTTGAACATGGGTATTATTGGCATCTATCAATTTTAAATTTCATATTTTAGCATTGACTAATGGTTATATTCAAATAAGGGGGATCTGGGATAAATTTCTCAAACCTAGCGGTGTTTACATTTTGGTCCAAATTTCGCTGCCAATTTTTTTTTTTTTAAAAGAAAGAAGAATTTATTGATAAGAAGGTAATTTCGCTGCCAATTAATATATAATTTCTGCTGGAAAAAAAATTAAAAAAAAACTATTCCAAATGATACTTGGGGGTTGTGACCACGTGTAATGTTGGTATAGAATTATAATCTTTGACATAATTAAAATTTATGTTACTGTAGATTTCCGACTTCGGGCTTGCCAAATGGCTACCTAGCAAATGGACTCACCATGCTGTGATTCCAATTGAGGGCACGTTTGGATATTTAGCGCCAGAGTACTTCATGCATGGCATTGTTGATGAGAAAACTGATGTTTTTGCATTTGGAGTTCTCCTTTTGGAGATAATAACAGGCCGGAGGCCTGTGGATTCTTCCAAACAAAACCTTCTCCTATGGGTAAGTACAAATAATACTTCACTTCATTCATTAAGAAATCCAATTACTAAACAAAGTAAATAACTAATAATCTTACAGTACTATTTCAGTATCTATAAACGTATGTACTTACAATACCTACACGTTTGTGTAATTATTTTGATTGGCATATTGTGAAAGCTAATAAATTGCAACCAAGTACAAATTGTGTTAGGGATGTGTTTGGCTGGGAAGCAAAAAGATAAAAGAAAAAGAAAAAGGGTGAATTATATCACCACACCATAACCCCCAGCCTACGCACGCCCCCAGACTCATCATACCAATCACTAGAGATGCCCCCCCCCCGCCCCCCCCCCCAAATCTCCGATTGATTGTGATGGTTGGGAGCGAAATTTCTAGTGATAACTTATTATTTTTTTATATGTTTTTTTATTACGAGTCAGTTAACTATTGTTACACAAAGGAGTACCCGGAAATCAAATCTTAGATTCTCTCTAAAGTGAACTTTGTAACTATTGGTTTCTATATCAAGAACAGCATATGTGAAATTCAGATTGATCCAACAGTTGGTTCAAAATAATTTCGCAAAACCTGAACTCCAAAAATAAATAAATTTACTTATCAAAAAAAAAAAAAGTTCACATGATTGTTATGAGGGTCTATATACCAGTTCTCATAATTTCAGCATTACAAGGGCAAGTGAGGCTGCTCAAGTTTGGCTTCAAAAACTTAAGGATCAAATACTAAAAAGTCCCTCAAATATTTTTTAATATACACTTAGTCTAAGCTTTTTATTTTGTACCAAAAAGTACCTTATCTCTTATCTTTAAAGGTTCGCGCAAGCGGCAAGGTAAAACTTTTTTTTGGCATGGTGAAAGACTTTTTGGTTCAAAATAAAAAGGCTTGGACTAAACGTGTATTAAAAAAAATTTAAGGAACTATTTGGCATATGCCCCAAAACTTAATGTGCTTTAAAAAAATTGTTCAAATATTACTTAGCCAAAAAAAAAAATTGTTCAAATATTGCTTGTTCAGTACGTGTTAAGGCTCGAAAGATCTTTTAATCAAGTAAACACAATTCGAGCTTGAGTACCTCTTTTAAAAAAAAAAAAAAAAAAAAAAAAAAAGAGTAGTATTATAATTCATAGTCCAAGGGACATGTTGAGCTCAATAAGGTCGTGAGATTAAAAATAAGGTTAACATTGGATCATCTATTTTTTGAACTAATTTCGAACATGATTTTACCTACACAAGCACGAACAAAACTCGAGTATCATGATTCATTTCACTGCTCTACCTACGTGATGTGGGAAATGCTCCCTGATCCTGGCCCGCCCACATTATGGAGATTAAAAAACCTACTAGTAGACGTATGTCATTAGATTGGTACGTAGGGTGATGAAACAGGTTCTATATATTATTTGGCTTAACCTCGGTTTGCTAATTTCTTTGATTTACCCTCAGCAAATGTGGTTAAGTCTAATTTTGTATTATAAATAAGGGGCAAAGTCAAATAAATTATTCGACTTAACCCCCTATTTTTATTTTTTATTTTGAGATAACCCTTCATGAAGGGGCAAATCAAAGCGATTAGCAAACAGGGGTTATATAAAAACAGATTATGTACTTTTAGGACTTAAAATAATATTGATTATGGATATAGGATAATAAACATTTCGTTTCCATTCTTAGTCCCTATTTTCAAAATAAACGACACGTTGCTGTGATTGGTTGACGTTTTATGAATATGGGTTCGCGCCAGCGGCTTTATTCAAAAATAGGGACTAAAACTATAAATAAAATATTTATTGTCCTATTTTCAAAATACATATTACAATAGGTCCTACATTTACAAAGCTCCTTATAAAAAAGTATATTAAAAAATGAGTGTTAAGTCAATAAAGTGCCAAAATTAATGATTATTTTCTCTTTCTTTCTATTTTTTTCTAATAATCTCAAATGTAACATTGGAGGGTAAGTTTAAACTGCAAAGTTTAATACAGAGGTCCTATAGATTAATAATTTGAAGTTGCGAAGAAACATAATGCAGAAGGTTCAACATTTACATCCTAGTGATGCATTGAGTTTTATATGTAGGCAAAGCCACTGATGGAATCTGAACACATCAAAGAACTTGCTGATCCAAATTTGGAAGGGAAATATGACACGGAACAAATGCATAGACTAGTCCTTACTGCTTCCTATTGTGTAAGACAATCCTCAATATGGCGACCATCAATGACTGAGGTATAAAACCTATTTCCGTTGCTATATTAGAGAAACACATAGAGTAGTGCTACAGTCAAATTTACTTAGCCTCAAAGCAAACATAATTCTATAAAATTATATACCGTGTTTTTAAACTAGTACACAGTTTTGGAAGAAAAGTAATGTCTTTTTAGAATTAGATACACCCATCCTAAAAACTCCACAATAGAGTAATTCTTAGATTAGTGAGATAGTGATTTGATTGATAAGTTAGACCATCCCTGATGCATAGGGTAAGTACATACATTGTTACGTTTAATTTGGCTTTAACAAACCCGATGCCGCAAAAAAAGGGGCACTGAAATTACCATAAAACCCAGCAAATGATGTCATTTTGCACGCTTAGGGCTCGTTTATTTCTGTATTAAGAAGATTCAATTTAAACGTTATTTTTAAATACTGTTTTAAAAATTAGTTCTTTGTCTTTATAGTTATTGTTGCGCACTTGATAAACTTGTTTTTTTCAATACAGTTTTTTGAAAAATTGATAAAATTGACAAGCATCTATATTTAAATTATACATGTGTGTGTGTGTATTTGTGTGCGGACTGGTATGCACATGAGCAGTAATGTATATATCTATATACACACACACATACATACATGCATGCATCATTAATTATATACATGTACGTTTAATATCATGTATTTTTATGTATTTTTAATGAGGTATGTTGGGGAGTTTAACTATATACCAGTTGTAAACCCGCGAGATGCGTGGGTGTGATATATAAATACGCAAATTAAATTATACAATTCGGGTTTACAATTGTGAGTCGTTAATTGGAATAAAGTTTATTTTCAAAAGAAAATATAATTAAAAAAAATTAATGCTAAAGACATTTTATTCGTTTTACAAAATAAAAGTTATGTGTATTTGAAAATTTTTTATGACAAAAACCCTAACATGACCTAAAGAAGTCCACGTCACAAATTGTATAATATTATGTATAAAAAATACTTTTAAACACCCCCCATGCCCTTATTATTCTCTTTAGTTGGGCGAAAGTAAAATTTTAATTATGATAGATTAACATTTTTATAAAATAAAACGTAAATTGAAGTGGTTTGAGAAAAATTATCAAATGTCTTAAAACCCACATGTGGTTTTAGAACTCTCAAAAACGTCTTTGCAAGTCTTGCAAAATAACTCCCCCGAAGTTGGCTTTTATAGGAAAACCAAAAAGAGTTTAAAAATCTGAAACTCTATCCAGCGTCAGGTACCCGAATCGGTTCGCCCCCCGAACCGGTTTGGCTTTCGGTTCGCAGAAAATCGTTGGAACTGGGGCTTAAACACATAGCATTTTTCCAATGTTTTTTCTTAGAATTATCTCCATTTTCAAAGGAGCATAATTTCTTCACCGTAGCTCGGATTGAGGTGTCGTTTCTTCTAGTATCTTCGTTGCAGTGAGCTCTTCAACTTTCCAGTTGACCGGTGGCTCTAAAATTACCAAAATGCCCTTGAACTTCCATATTGTGCCTTCTTTCACTGTTTTGACTTCTCTTACGTACCACTTGCATAAAGTCCCTAAAATCGTGGAATGTGAAGTCGTTGAAGCAGATGTGGGACACATGATGGAGATGTTGAATGCTTGATTCCCAGAATTCGGATTGAGGCCATCATGTGAGACCGAGTAATGACGTGGCAAATGTAGCGGCGTACGACATAAAAAAATGTAACATGTTGGACATGAGAAAAATGTCCTTACAAATCTCCCCTTATGTCTATGCCGGTACATACATAAAAAATCCGAATTATCAAATTACAAAATTGCCTATACAAATCTACCCTCTCATGAACCCAAAACTGAAAAGATACAAGTGAATAAGTCTTCATCGTTTATTCTTCAAATCTTCATGAATCTCAACGCTTTTCTCATCAGGGTGTGCATTTCAGTGATCATTAATGTAATACCTACACACATGAGATAAAGCAAATACCACGTGACATATCGAGTTTGAAATGAGATAAACATAGATACCAATTGATGATAAAAAAACTCAAAACTTCAAAACTCCCCCATAATAATTATTTCTCTCCCTTTTTATAATGTCCCCCAAATAGACAAATGAGAAGAATAAATCAAACAAGCAAAATCGGGGTATCACGGTATTCAAAACAAGGGATCAAACAAATGACAAACGTGCTCATGCAAGGAGATGCTCAAAAGATCTTCACAAACTATTTTTGATTTTTCAAATTTTTCGCACAAAAATAAGATATAAAAGTCGCACCATGGATTTAAATTAAAACAACCAAGTCATGGAAATGGAATGAATGGGTGTGAACACATTCGATAGGTAAATCAACTCAATCAATCATATGTGCACGATGCATATGTGTACCCCTAACGAATAAACATCAAAAGTATCATTAGCTGTAAAGATTGTTGAATTTAGATGACATTGTTTTATGCAAATAAATAAATCAAAGTCAAAATAATTTCCACCCCAATAACGTCCAAAACAATTTAGCGCATTTTCAAGAATTTCAAGGACGTGCAAACCCGTTATAAAATCTCCAACCAAACTCCCTCATATATATTTTCTTTTTAGAGGTTGATGAACTAAATTCTCAAACTTTGGAGAATTGGTGCAAAAATCTAAATGACCCATATTTGGCATGAATTTCTTTTTATTGCCTTTAAACTTTTTCGAGTCTTTTTAACCTCTTTGGACCCCGGATAATAAAATTCCTCAATTTTTTAGGTCCAATTTAAACGGCAGCTTAATCGCAAAGGATAAAAAATAATCTTTTGTAGCCCTTCACCATTTTCAAGCAAAGCACACAAACTCATAAACGGCTCTTACATGCATAATTTTCTTATCAAGTTTTATCACGCTCGGTTCGTTTTAAGGACAGGATTGAAGTGAAAACACCCAACCAACATTTGATAAGACAAGCACAATAATCAAACAAATTCGTGCATGTGTGCAATAAAGGAAACATGAGTCAAACATGTAGGAAGTAACACTTAATGACATCTTAATGACTCCAAACATTATAAAGCACAAGGATGAATTGACCTATTGTCTCAAAACACTATCAAATATTCACATGAAAATAATGAAATGATGTTGTGACTCGGTCATCCTAAGTGACATCCATAAACGGTGCAAACAAAATACAAAAATCTTTTTGGATTTTTCAAAAATTTTATCAAAATAAAATCTTTTTGTATTTTTCAAATTTTTTCAAAAAAAGAAAAACATACAAAAATGATACATACTAGCAATAGGCAAATAATGTTATCATGAAAAATATCCTATGCTAGTAAACAGGTCAAACCTCAATCATTAGGTGCGGAGGGGTTTTCCAAAGGTGGTGACAACTTATGAAAAATCTCCATTAATTCTTGTGAAGATTTGACTAAAAACTTAACTTGCTCACCTAAATGTGCAAACTCTCTCATGTAGTATTCGGGAGCATGTAAAGTATCATGTGTGGGTGCATGTGTGCTAGAAACACGTGTAGAAGGAAAACGTGACACATAACCCAAATTAAAACAAAATTACTTATGGTGCCCTCTACTCTTGCAATGGGAACAAACACATATAGGCCTAGGAACACCTCTCTCAAAGACTCTAGGAAGCGCTCTCCTAATAGGAATGGGACGCCTAGGTGGGTTAGGGTGAGACTTACGTGAATCTATCACTAAAGTGGGAACTGGCTTGGGTGCTAATTGGGAAGTAGAATCACCGTCGTGACTTATTCATAAATTCTCACCTTTACCCATAAGAACCACATTTTCAACCTTCTTAGGTGCGTTCTCAAAATTGACTTTGACCTCCCTGGCACATTCGAGACCACTCTCGAGTTGGGATACACGTGTCATCAGACTAGACAACGTGTTGCTCAAATCACACTTTTCCTTTCTCAAAACCTCCTTCTCTTTCTCCAAATCTAAAACCCGACGACCTAAATCTCGATTATACTTCTTTGTTTTCAAGGTATCGGTGTACAAATCTCTAAATGCTTTTTGGAACTCACTTTCATCTCCACTCTCCTCCTCTCTTTCTGCCTCGCTTGAAGAACACAAATCACTATCATCACTCTCGTGTGTACTCTCGTGAGACAAAGTGGGTCTGCTCACACGATTAGAAAAAGCGACAACCATCCCATGTGCTAAACCTTTATCAGACTCATCTCTCTCATCACCATCATCACCCTCACTATCACTAAGAGTGGCGGGCATAGCAGTCTCTTTGCCCTTTCTCCTTATCCTAGTAGGACACTCTTTAGCTATGTGCCCTTTGCCCTCACACTCAAAGCACCTGATCTCATCTTCCTTGTCACTATCGTTGGCCTCCACTTTTTTTTATTTGACTCAAAAAATCTCTTTTTATTGGAAGAATTTTCTTTATTCATTTTGAGAAACTTTTTAAGATTTTTCGCAAACAAGACCATATCTTTAAAATCAAAATCTTCCTCATAGTCGGACTCACAAACTTTTTCTTTCTTTTTCTTAAAATGAGTCTTTAAAGCAATCCCATTATCCTTAGCCTTAATGGTTTTGGGAAACATGTCAATCTCATATGTTTGAAGATCTCCTACAAGTTCTTCCAACTTAAGCGATTTCAAATTTCCCAAGGAGTTCAAAACAGTGAATTTAGGAATAAAGCATTTTGGAAGAGATCTCAAAATCTTTTTAACGACACGCGTGTTATCAATCACCTCACCCAAATTAAAATATGTGTTAACAATATCTGACAAACGTGCTTAAAAATCATCACAAAGCATTCAGATTCAGACATGGTAATAGTCTCAAATTGGGTGGCCAGATTTTATAATTTTGAGTCTTTGATCGCGTTCGTACCCTCATGTGTCAATTTCAAAACATCCCAGACCTCTTTAGACGTGGCACACATCATAATTCGGTGAAACTCATCAGGAGTGACAGCTCCAGACATAGCACTTAGACCACGAGAATTAAAATTAGACATTTTATAATCATCTTCAGTCCAGGCTGACACGGGTTTTAAAGAAGTAATATTATCAACACTGACAGTGGGAGGAGTCCAACCATTTTCGTAAAGACCCCAAACACGCTCGTCAATAGATTTTAAAATATATTTCATACGAGATTTTCAGTAGGCATAATTAGCCCCGTCAAAAATAGGCATCTCATTATACAAGTGCTCCATAGAAAAAATTGCGAATTTTCACAAACTTGATTTAAAAAAAATCAATATCACACAAATTATGCGAAAAATAGGAATACGCGATAAGTTAGCGTAACCCGCTCTGATACCAATTTGTAAAACATATGACTGTGTGATAATTGATTAAATTAATTCGCAAGATTCCAATAAACCCTTATTTAATTAGAGTCTATATAAACCAAAGTAAATCAAGCCCTAAACATGCATCTATGTGTGTGCTCGTGTCAAACCATAAATAGATAAAGCATGTGACACAAAGTTAAGGAAAAAACCCCTTTCGGGTAAAACCTTTTATTTCTAGAACTTTAAAGAATTTACAAGACCATTGACTTACACACAACCTGATAATCGCCCACAAGTGTAATGCACGGTGTCTTCGTCAAACCTCTAAAGAAACGGCTAGAAATACAGTGTGACATAAAAATACTCGCAGGTGTCGGTTCCTATGTCGTCGGCTAGAACTTTCCCTTTCCTCCGCAGCAATGAAGAAAAGAACGGCTTATCCACAAGGGTTGAACAAAAGCAGAGCTGTGTTTTTGGGTTACAAAAGATTTGGCAAGGATATGTGAATCAAAACATGAGTCTTAGGACTAAAAAATATGAAGACTTGAGGTGATAGAACTCTCAAAAACGTCTTTGCAAGTCTTGCAAAATAACTCCCCCGAAGTTGACTTTTATAAGGAAACCAATAAGAGTTTTAAAACTCTAAAACTCTATCCAGCATCAGGTACCCCGAACCGGTTCGGGTGTACCACGAACCGGTTCGCCCCCCGAACTGGTTTGGCCTTCGGTTCGCAGAAAATCACTGGAACTGGGGCTTAAACACATAGCATTTTTCCAATGTTTTTTCTTGGAATTATCTCCATTTTCAAAGGGGCATAACTTCTTCACCGTAGCTCGGATTGAGGTGTCGTTTCTTCCAGTATCTTCGTTATGACGAGCTCTTCAACTTTCCAGTTGAGTGGTCCTCCGGATGGTGAATATAAAATTACCAAAATTCCCTTGAACTTCTATATCGTGCCTTCTTTTACTGTTTTGACTTCTCTTGCATACCACTTGCATAAAGTCCCTAAAATCGTGGAACGTGAAGTCGTTGAGATAGATGTGGAACACATGATGGAGATGTTGAATGCTTGATTCCCAGAATTCGGATTGAGGACATCATGTGAGATCGAGTAGTGATGTGGAAATGTAGCGGCGTACGACATACAAAAATGTAACATGTTGGACATGAGAAAAATGTCCTTACAAAACACAAAAATCACAAATCGGGATCACATCACATTAAATTACTTTTAAGGAAATGTAGAAAGGAAAAACTCACAAACAAACCAAAAGTGCATTGAATTAAATAATTGATTCTCAGACTTTTCATTCCCAACCACAAAAAAATTGAGCATTACACAATTGCCATACTCTCTCAATGCTTCCTTAGCTATAAAGGAAAAATAACATTAAAAAAAAGTAATAAAATATAATCATTTCAATGTTTATTATTTTTCTACTCATAAAATTACCACCAACAAACCGCATATAGATTTTAATAATTATATTATCTTAAGTAAGTGTTATGGTTGTGGTGTTAGAATTTTTTTTTCGATGATAGAAAAGAAAGAGAATGTGAACAGAGCAACTGAGAGGGAGAAAACGTGTTACTGTTACCGTTATTGTGGTTGTCGTGTATGTTCCGGATGGAAGATGATAATAAATGAGAGGGGAGAAGAGAATATGGATGGGTGTGAATAAGTATAAGGAGTAAAGAAGAAGAATCAAGGAAGTTTAGGAGTCTAGTATCTTGGAAAATTAAAAGACAACGGGGCTGAGGAGAAGTTGGATCAAACTGATGATGGTGTGAGATCATTTGATTGAACATGTATGAGGAGCCTTATGCCACATATGTAGGCTAGATTTTTAGGAAGAGTAAATGTTTGGATGACATTTTAGAATATATATATAATTATGTGTGTGTGTGTGTGTGTGTGTGTGTGTGTGTGTGTGTGTGTGTAATCATATTGTACGTATAATTCACAATAAAATTATATACATACATGAATTTATAATATTTTTTAATACATATGTATTATATGTATATTTTATATTATTCCATACATTAATACTAGGTGTGGCAATTTTGGAAATGAAACGATAACATGACAAGAAACGAAACGAAATTGAGAGGAAATTGACACGGTATTTCGTGTTCGGGTTTTGATTTTTGGACCCACCATCGGGTTGTGTCGTGTTCATGTTCAATTTCTACCACAAAATTGACCCGATAATGACCCGATAGTGAAACGATAGTGACACAATTAATGACACATCATATACCCTGTGTATACCCACTATTGACCCCATTTAGACCCATTATCAATCCACTGTTTAGACCCACAATTTTTTTATTTCTCACTGACTGGTCTAATCGTGCCCAATCGTCTTGTGTTGGATCGGGTCTAATCGTGTCCAATCGAATCATATTTACTTGTCGTGTCGTGTTTTTAACGTGTCGTGTTCGGATTAAAGAAAAAACACACTATCGTGTCGTGTCGTGTTCTGTTCGGGTCCACTGGTTTCTTATCGTGTTGTGTGAAAACACGACCCGTTGACCCGTTTTGCCACCCTTAATTAATACTACATTTGTAAAACTATATATAAGTATCTTTTATATATTGATAATATTATTTAACATATATATCTTAGTATATTATTTAATTTAATAAAACAAATATGCGTAATTTTGTGTATATGTACATATAAATTTTTTATTTATAAGAATTACACATAGATTAATGTCTTATGTATATATATTATATATTAAGGTATAAATATATTAAAATATTAACAATGAATAATTATGAGTTGAAAAATAAGAAACAGAAGTTATAAAACACCCTTTTGTCGTTTTCTGAAAAACTTGATTATAACACTGAAATATTATAATTCAGTGTTTAAAAACACATTGTCAGACGCAAATTTTTATCAGAATTGTTTTTAAACACAGAAAACAAAATTATAGTTGCAAACCAAACATGCCCTTAATTCTCACGCAAACACTTCATTCAACGCCTGAGAAGCGACGTCGCTTGGTAGGATACTTCTTGTATCACTGTAATATTTGCATTTTTCGCAAGACTTCATCTTTCATTTGAATTATTGAAAAATATTAGCACAATTTATTTTTATTACATTTAAAATTGAACCAAGTAAATTTACTTCATAAAATCATGAACTATTGAAATCACAAAACAACACAAATTATAATGCATTAATTACATTTGAATAGATTGATAGTGCAAAAAATAGAAATCCTTATAGTCACACGATTCAATTTATTCCAAATTTTGGATAAGGCAAGTGCTAAATATTATGTCCTTCTGGTTATTTCATATAAAGTTGTGCGTCTAATTCCCAATTAAAGAAAGCAATCTTAATATTGATTTCATGCATCTAGAGAATAGCAATTGACATTCATATAAATGGTATTCAAATGACAAGTGAATACCAATCGATCCAACAACTTTCATATTCACTATATCTCACACACACACACACACACACACGCACACACACACACACACACACACACACACACACACACATATATATATATATCACTCGCTATATACGTATGATCATATCCACCTCACGGATACATAAGCTCCAACCATCAAGCATCACACTGAGCTACCACCGGGTCGCAATCTCACCACCGAACCCAAATGTGAACACAGACAATGGAGACAGTCATAAACATACGTCCAAGGGTCGTAAGTATACCACATCGCACCCAATCGGTCTCCAAACGAATACCATATTCCCACACATGGATAGTGGCTATGCAACACTATTATGACTTGAAAAACCAATTTGATACTTGCTGGTCAACGGTAGGGTGGATTTCTCACTATGCACATCCTCCTAACGATAGCACTATCGAGTAGGTATGTTTAATATAAACAAGGCACGCACGCGTGTACACACACACACACACACACACACACGTACACACACGTATATATATATATATATATATATATATATCAGTCTTGCTCTTGTGCGGATTAGTCCGCATTTTAAGAATGCGGACGGGACACCCAGAAAAGAGAGAGAGTGTGCCTATAATTTAGGCGATAATTTCTAGGCACACCGTTAGGTGACACATGTCCAGTCTGCATTCTTAAAATGCGGACTAGTCCGCACAGGAGCATATATATATATATATATATATATAAAGTACTGAGATCCTACACATCTCACAGTGCACTAGTCTCCCAATCCCGAAGTTTGAACCAACTTTCCAATTAAATATCTAATTATCCACTCACTTGAATTATCGGTTCTCCTCACCCGAACCCATCTATTCATTGGCCTATCACACATATCAAACCTTGGAAAACATTCCCTAGTAATCCCACTCTACCCGAGAAGCCCCTACGATCATTCTCCAAGCTCTAACGGATCAAAACAAAACACAAACTGGTCAGGCCAGCAAACCAAACCGATTTGCTTGGCAGACCGAACTGGTTCGGTTAAGGGAATCGATTCACTCCCCTAGTGAACCTGTTTAATTCAATGGGTTGTCTGTCATCTTCTTCCTCAGGTTTTTCTCTTTCAAACCCTCCATTGGAAGTTTCAAATTACCTCAATCATCAAACCAACATCCTACATTGTTATACTAATATTCCAAAAGTATTATAAAATAGAATTAGCCTTGAATCCATTATTGAACCCCTAGGAGTTTAAATCAAACATCAATTCCGAACAAACCCAGAATTTACCCAAACTGGATTTTGATTAATTCAACCTTCCTATCAATGTTCTACATGCTCAACATTACAAACTCATATTTAATTTCAAAATTCCTACATGATTATTATCAACTTGTAATCAATTCAAATCGGAGATTTATTATCATCCACATCTCTTATTTAAATAATCAAAGTTCTAATATTTTTAACCTTTAAGTCACATATTTTTACACCATTAACATTGAAAGTTACTAATTACCTAATGATACAATTTAAATCAAGTAACTAATTACCATTGTGGATTTAGATCCTAAGTCTCTACGTTTGTGATGGGAATCCGAAGATGGTTCCCTCTCCTCACCGTTCCAAGCCTTTCTCTTCCTTTTCTTCTTCTTTCTCCTCTATTAATCTTTCTCTCTAACTCAATTATGCAGGATGCTCAAGGTGGGATGCCATCCACATTCCCTACCCTTAAATACCTCTTAATTATACCCTAATCCCATTTTTTCATTAAACCCTAGGGTTAAAAAGATCACACCACCCTTACAAAGGTCTTACTATGTCTAAAAATCCCCGGAACCCAATCAAAAGACCTAGGTACCTATTGTTGATCATTTTGACCCATTCCGGACCACCGGTGCACTTAAAAAGGTCATCCGAGAAACCTAACTATAAATATATCAATATCCCATTAATCGGTTCTGACACGTGCGTACAGTACTCGTCGCTCATAAAATATACTGATTCACTGATGTCACTCTATCAACATATGACAATAAACTGTCTCTTTTCTCTCATACGCGACATATAATGAATCAGAAAATCTATTTACTTATCACACGCAAGTAAATAATAATAATACATAATAATCATTTATCTCGCTAATTAATATTTATCTAAATCCAATTTAATTTTCCCTTATTAAATTAATAATTATAAGCACACAAAAATTAAATAATCATAAAAGTACAGGGTATTAAAAGTTTTGAGAGACCGCTACACTTGTAAATAATTGTAGGAATGCCTTCGATCTTACAATAACTCACATGATATTGTTGGTGTTCTTATAACAAACTCGTCATCATTCTTATTATTAATAGGCATAACAATCATTACATTATTTTTAAGGCTCTCGTCCCCCAAACACCCTTTACCCATATACATTCTCGTATGTACAATTTTATTATTCAAATATTATCTTGAATATCTCCTTGCTAAGAAAGGATATAGAAACTAAGTTCTTGTTAATTTTGAGAACATGCAACATATTATTACGAGTGAGTTATTTCCCTCATTCATAAGTGAAACTTTACCTTTTCTTTCAACATTTGAACTTAAAAGTTTTTCATGAAAAGGTACACCTCGTGATCATCTTCTTTATCAGAAGACAGCCTCTTATATTCTAAACATATGTGATGAATAGCTCCAATGTCTACCCATCATCCCTTAGTATTTCTAACCAAATTCACTTTAGCAACCATTGTTAAAAGATTCCTCTCGTTATCATTTTTGGAAAGATCATCTGATTCAACCACATTACCATAGTTGAAATTCATCACCTTGTTGTCTTAGTCTTTACGCATTAGAGAATCCTTAGCAAGATGCCTTGTCTTGTTGCACACAAACTATTTTCCATTTAACCTATTATAGTTGATATTTTTGGAGCCTTTATTACAATCATAGTTTGTGTGCTTATTTTTCTTATTATTATGACACGATTCCACAATATGTTCCTTCAATTCCATTCCATTTTATTTCCATTTCCTCTTGGATACACTATTATGATCTTTTATCCTAAATCTCACAATTATATTTTCGAGATCCATATCTTTACCTTTTGTTTTAAATAACGTTAAAATATTTTCAAGATGAAAAAATTTCACAATCATTGGATCCACTTGGAACAATTCACATAAATCCCTTAATTCATCGTGAATTTCATGAAAAAACTATTGGAGATCTTCTCAGCTAAAGTTAGGGGTGGGATTGCTATAGTGTCTAGGGTTAGTCTTCCTACATGGTTGGACGCCTGGCTTTAGATGAAGTTCCGAGGGTTACCACCACATCCTCTCCCAATAGACTTAAATCTCTTCATAGTCAGGTGGGGGTAGAAAATCTTCTCTCAGAAAGAGATAGATCAGAGATGCGGACTTGAGTCATGACATTTTTAAATCAATCAATGTAAAATATATGAATCTACCCGACAAAAATTTATTGGCGTCGACCTCTTTTTGTTTTTACGTTCTTATCCAAATACTCCCAAAACTCTTTGATTGTCTTTAATTGAACTATATATAATATACAATGTTTAGGATATAATTTTTCATCGAAAATAACAATGTTTCCATGTATCTACTGAAAATTTTATTTGTTGGCTAGTTTCATCCTATTTTAGAATAGGAACCTCTGCACGAAGGAATCTTGCAATGTTCAATGTAGTAAGATTGGACAACATCTTTTATTTTCATCTTTTTAAAATTCGCATCATTGACCTTATTTTGTTTTTCACCATGACTAACGTTTATAGACATAATTGGAGTGGGCACATAAAAAGTCTCCAACATTTTTAACAAACATAAATAAATACACTTACTTTTAATAAATTTTAAACAATAATTTGTAAACAAAATTAGCAATATAAAGAACATTGTTTTATATGTATAAATTATATAAAAACGAAATTAAGCATGTAACAAAAGAATTTATCTAATATAATAAATTTATTTTGATTTTCTGATATCGAAATGTATATTGATTAGAAGGGTAATTATTTAATGAACTCTATGTTGCTAAAACAATCAAAATAAAAGTCATGCAATTGTTTTTTGTAAAAAACAGAGAATATAAAATGAACTCTATGTTGATAAAAAAATCCAAATAAAAGGAATGCAATTGTCTTTTGTAAAATATAGAGTATGAATAATTAAAATTAATATTCCGGGAGAAGAATATCATCGTAACATTGTTGGAAAATACTAGCACAAAATGTACTTATTAAATTAAAATTGCACTAAACTAACTCATTTCATAAAATTATGGACTATCCAAATCACAAAATAAAAACATAAATTATGATATATAGGTTATATGCAAACATATTAATAGTGTAAAAATAAAAACCCTTAGATTGATCGCATATACGAAATTCTACGATTACATTGAAGAAAGTATTGAATACCTTATCCTTAAGATGATATTCTCCTCACTATCGTGCTTCACGGATCTTGGCGTTCGTCTCTCATGATTTAACAACCTCCTTATTGCAGTAATAGTATTCCAAATTTTAAGAACTTGTGAATCATTACACTGGTATGTACTCTCTCTAAGTGAAGAAGAATACTAAATCTCAGAGTTTAAAGTCACTAATTTTACACTAGATGAAAAATGACCCAAAACCGCCTTATATATAGGATACCAAATGAGACTAAAAAGGGGTCACAATGGTTGATAATAGATAGCTAAAACATTTTAATTAAATATGTCATACAAATAATTAAACTTCTCACAAAATAAATTTAAAAAAATGGGCCGGAATAAACATATTTGCATGGCTCAAAAATAAATAAAACGCAGCACATATTTTTAGGAAAAAACTCGTATAAATTTATCCCCAAAACATATTTTTTACGCCAAGACAAGCAAAGGCCCAAGCATTGAGGACCATGCCTCATAACCCCGAGACTAGTGATAGACAACGGTGCGCATGGTTAGGCTTCGAATCAAATCCCATACCATGTAGTTTTCTCCCTTATTTAAAGCCTTAAGCCATTTTCGTTGCATGAACATTATCCATTGCTCATAAACTTTCAATGTGAGATAATTTTTTTCTAGTACACTTCAACCAGTTGTCTAACTTAGGAGATGTTAATATAGACAACAATTTATCATTCACACTTTCTGGTTTTGAACATATATATGTACCATATCCATCTACTTATTGAGGTAATCATATATTTGCTCGGAATAGTCTCTAAAAACATATGGATCCCACTTTAAATAAGGTTTTACGTTGACCTAATTAATATTTTTGAAAATCGTACCTCCAACAAACACTCTTCTTCCTTCATGCCGTATTTGGCAAGTGATTAACATAAAAATCTCCAATTAGCCTGTTGTAAAATCCATTTCATATAATTTTAACTTAAATTAGGTGTAAACCTGCACGATGCGCGAGTTAGAATATTGCGTTAGTAATTTTGCAAAAATCACTGTTATACCATAATAAATGATGATAGTTATTGTGTTAAGCAATAAATAAAAATTCTGAAAATCGCATAATTTTTATTTCTCCAAATATTTGAATATTACCCCTACAATTATACAACGAAAACAATAGTAACTGTAGGATCCATCGAACTTGTATTTTGAGAATCTCATTGTAAAAATTAAAAATGACACGATTAACACTTTCTCTCTTGATAAATTACACATAGCATAAAAGTATTTGTTGAAACAAAAATTAAAAAAAAATAATGAAATACAAAACTCCAATAAATATTCAATAATATAAAAAACAGACCTAAAGTTAGAATCTATAACATAAAATGCAACAGTAAATATTAAAACTAAGTAAATAACTATTTGAATAATCAAAAGCATTTTTTGAACAACAAAGCATACAGAAAAACGTTTCTCACCAGGGATTTAATCATTTGAAACCCAAAAAACTATACTTGGAACACAACCACTCAACGCGTGTTGGCATAATAAAGGACAACCACCATATAACAACTCTCTTAGAGGTCAACGTGAAAACCTGTTTTGTCTTTTATCATATTATAATGATTTTTGGTGGCCTACTCTCCAGACAATAGGTTTTATGACTCCAATTTGATGGTAAAAGCAAGTTATAATTCCTATATTTTAACAAAGAAGTAGTAAACAATATTGAACAAAAATGCCAATCTTATTTATATGGGTCGTGTGTCATTTTGCGAATACATTGGGATCAAGGGGTTTAATAGACAATAGTGATATCATGTACCAGAGGATAATGTGTCATGTGTGTTTACCAATAAGTAGTACCACAGTACTCCACACTCATCAATATTCCAAAACATTCCTATACTCATTTCTCAACCACACAAATGCGCCAAAATTTCACCAACCCATCTTAAACCAACATGATCATCAACCCTTCATCCTCACTTATCACATGTCACACAACAACTGGTACATTTTTCATATAGGGGTGGAAAATTTTAACACGACACAAAATGATATGAAATTGGCTCGAAAAACACGACTTGTCGTGTTTCGTGTTTTTTAACATGAAGTTGTGTCGTGTCTTGTTTGTGTAAAAAATTTAACAAAAAAATGATCCAATTAACACGACCCATTTAACACGATTTGAACCCAATTACACCCATTTAAACCCAATTAGACCCATTTATAAATTAAAGACTCCTAGCCCTAAACTTGTCAAAAGATGAACCTGCACACATTTTAACTCTTAAAACTGTAATATCTAAAACAAACTCACCCTAACATTTCATCTCACCCTAACCTCTCTCTAACAAACTCTTGGCCTCCCTCCCACCTATCACTCACCCTAACCTCTCTCTAGTAACAAACGGCCACTAGCCACCCTCCTCATCTCTCTAACAAACTCAAACACGACCGCCTCCTCCACACCTTCAAAACCTGTCGACATCATCTCTCATCTCTGAACATGCCTCATCTCTCATCTTTTAACACTCTGAAATACATGTAAATAAATTGAAAGTTACTTTTGATATCTCAAAGAAAACACTTGAGATTGAACCAGATCTCAAAGAATAAATTGTTGTATTTTTTTTGGTTTAATTTTTGTTGATGTTGGTTTAATTTTTTTGGTTTAATTGTTGTTGTATTATTTTATTTTAATTGCTGCTGATGTTTATTTATTTTTAGTTTAATTATTGTTTTATTTTTTTGGTTTAATTGTTGCTGATGTTGGTTTAATTTTTTGGTTGCATTAGTTGTTACTTCATGAAAATTTATTTATGTTAAATGTAGTACAACCAATTTATATAAGTGTAATTTCGTGTTAATCGTGTTAGAGTGAAAAAAAATTAGTTTCGAGTAAATCATGTTAATTTGAACAATCGTATTAAATCGTGGTAATCTGGACAAAAAAAATTGTGTTGATCGTGTTGTATCGTGTTTTTACGTCGTTCGTGTTTGTGGTGCTTGAAAAAAATAGGACTTCGTATCATGTCGTGTTCGTGTTTACTATTTCATTGTCGTGTCGTGTTAGGGTAAAACACGACCAAATAACACGAATTGCCACTCCTAGACTCATATCTCCTTCCATATCACCACTTAAAAAACACCCACTAATCATCATTATAAACAAAATCTCCAAAAATACAAAACAACAAAATTAAATAAAGAAACTATCCACTTTTCATAAAGATTAAATCTTGAGTTTTAGTGGTGTTAGAGAATTATGCAATGGAGGCCCTCAATGCAGTTGGCTTAACTCCAATTTCTGTTCTTTCAAGCAAAAGAAAAGAATTCAGAAAAATCTTACTTTTCTCTGCTAATTTTAACCAAAACCAAAAAAAAATCTCAAGGAGTTTTCATGGTGGGTCTAGTTCTTTTATCCCCAATTCTAAATTCAAGGTTTGTTAAAGCACTAACATATGAAGAAGCCGTATAACAATCAGTGACCAATCCTACTTCATCAGATGTTGATTTTGGTGGTTTTCGTGATGAGGTGCTGAATTCAACCTAGAAAAAATGAAATAACTCATATTCACAAAACCAAAAGAGACCACATAATCAAAAATTAGTCCATCCATTTACATATGTCAAAAGTCAAATACTGCCAATTTATTTGTAAAAAATTTTAAGATAATAAAATTACACTTCAAAATAAAATTACACTTCAAATTTTCTCTCATAAATACCCCTTTTATAGAACTTTATTGAGTCAACTTGTTGAACGCAACAACAATATCTCCAATACCTTCTTATGAAAATCTTTCACACAATTTTCTAGAAAATTCATCCCACGACACTTGCCTTGGGTCTTTGAATTCCACTCCCCAATACCTTTTTGTGAAAATCTTTCACACAATTTGCTGGAAAATTCATCTCACAACACTTGTCTTGGGTCTTTGAATTCTGCTTGGAACCAGTTACAGCCTTTTTCTAGGTGGAGTTCTACAAATAATACCTTTTGCAGCTCTGTGCGTACGTGTAGAGAGAGAGAGAAGGAGAAAAAAAATTAGTAATCAAAATATCAGATTTTAAGAATGAAATATGACAGATAAAAGGGCACCTTTTTGTCTACCGGGTAAAATTTAAGGAGGGAAAGAGAAAATTAATTGAGGAGGGTTTGAGGGAGTGTACCGGCTTAGAAGAGAGTTCCTTGGAATTCTGGGAATATAGAAAAGCATGGGGAGAGGGATAAGACAGAGGATTATAAAATTAGAATATTATAAAGATATAGGGAAATGACATACCCATTAGGAATGGTCATAGTCATTTAATAATAAAAGGGTTATCGTAAATAAACATAGAAATTGTTACATCTCTTAAACATTTAATTTTATTAAAAATAAAATGAGATAAATACTTAGCAAACTTCAAAAACATATGCCACTAAGAACTGTTTTAGATGACCATTTTAGTGACACATGGGACATCTTTGTAATATTTTCATTATTAAAATAAGTATTTAATAATTCAGGAAATCGGTTAGATGTAGTTAAATAATTAAAAAATTTATTTGCAATATACTCATATATATATATGAACAAGACCCACAATTTGACCAATGAAATTAATGTCGCATTCACTAGTGGAATATTTTTTTTTAAAACATTACCATTTAGCATTCGTTTTTCACCCAACATCACATTTGATATAAATGGCATGATTTATGTGTTTATACCTCAGGTTCTAGAACTGTTAGCATACGGAGATGAAACTGGGACTGGACAGAGTTGGAGACTACCAAAGTTAATAGAAGGGGAGATGGATGATTACTCAATAGTTTTTGGATATGATCTTCCATCAGATATAGTTTTGGACGATTTCTAATGTGTGTTTAAGAAAAAAAATGTTTGTATTTTATTTTTTGCTCTTGTTAATCGTGATTATAGTTCTTCCATGAAATGACATGTGTTTGTAAGTTAGCGTTGGACTAATAACATATCGTAGGACTAGTTAATCTGTAGGACACTATACTTCTTTTTTGTTCCCCTTTCTGTTTTTGACCTATTCAAATGTTTTATGATCCTATTGTTAGTAAGAAAAACCATAGTTCCATTTGAAATTATATATATAAATTGGCACAATTTCTACAAGTCCATTGCCAACACATAAGGATTATGCGTTTTGCATTGTTTTAACAAATTTTGTATTATTCTTTATATTAAATATCAACAATGGGTACAATGAAATGCGTAAAACATTTTCTTTTTAGTTTTAATTTCAAGAGTCTATGCCAATCTCCCATATATTTTCCTCTTTCAAAACTGATAAAATCAACAACAAAAAAGTGAATGATGATGGGAAAGGGAGTCATTTGAGAGAGGGTGAAGGAAAAAATCATGCATATTTAAACGTAGAGAGAGAGAGAGAGAGAGAGAGAGAGAGAGAGAGAGAGAGAGAGAGATGGAGGTGGGGAATAGGTTCAATTATATACTAACCTTTACCTTATTTAATGCTGGGAACACTTACTCCTTAATGGAGGTGTGGCTGGTGGACCTCTCCCTAGTGGGATGTTATCATTTTGTCTAAATTGAAAAACTTTTGATCGCTATTTTGGGAGTGTTTTAAGGCTTGTCTCATCCCACTGTTTTGGAGTTTTTGTTATATAAGGGAGCCACGACAATGGAGAGAATGCAGATGCAGAAAATATTTTGAGAGAAATCGTTGGAGGGAAAAATAAAAGATCTCATTCATTGTGTACACATTTGTGAAGAAAAAATACTAGTTTCATTTTACATGTGAGTGTACTTTGCGAGAGCCCTTTTTTTATAACCTAATTGAATTTATTGACTGATCTCAATTGTCTATGGACGTAGTCAATTTGATGAACCACATTAAATATTTAGGTCCCTCTCGTGTTCTATCACTTTTTTTTATTATTTTCATACTGTGCTTTAATAGCCATAGAGATAAGTACTTATTTGTATACGGTCAAGGCAATGGATTTGGCATTAAATCCTAACAACTGGTATCAGATCTTTAGGTGGTTATAATAATTTCTCGGAGTAATCTTTTTTTTTTCTAATGGATGGAAAAAATAAAACTATAGTTACTCCTGGAATTACTTCTATCTCTAAGCAGTGGAATCCAAGTTATGGATCCAGAAGTACTATGAATTTTGAAATAGAGCCTTTTGACGAAAAGATCAATTTTGTCATATGGCAAAGGCAGATGCATGGTTATCTTATCCAACAAAGACTGGAGATTACTTTGTTGGGAGTTGAGAAGAAATAGGAGGACATGGCAGATGCTGAGTGGCACGACATTAATCAAAAGGCAAGCTCTTCTATTGAGATGAATATCACATATGATGTGCTAAATTATGTGATTGAAGAGACCACGATGAAGGGTTTGACACCCCGCCTAATTAAATCCTAAGTGATCAGTTTTAAATTAAATTAAAAACAAGTTTCTCAGTTGGTTTATTCTTAGTATCACCGTTGAAAACTTTTTAAGTACTAATCACCTAAGTGAAATTAGACCGGTGATAAAAATTTATATTTCATTAACCTGACAAAATATCTCACGCTGAAATAATAATTAAACATTCACAATATAATATAACTCAAACCATTTCAAAATATATAATGAATAAAATCTTGTCGAGTCAACAATCGGCAAAAATCCAAAACTGCTAAATAAACCAATAATCCAAAACTAAATATATGAAATAATGGCAATGGACAACATCTCCCAATAGAGGGTATTAAAATGAGATCCTACACTAGATCTGAACAAATGAATCGTCTATGAAAAGTCATGCCAGTCTCCACAATGCTGCAGCTACGAGTCCTTGGACTGAATCCTCAAGTCCGGCATCCCTGTGGCTGGACACCTAAAAGGGTTTTGAAAATATTTTGATAGCAAGACTTAGTACTCAAAATGCTTTGAAAATATTTAGCAAGTGTTTATCACAGTAAGATGAGTTATTGATTACACATGTTAAGAATTGCGTACACTATTTTGAGTTACCTCACACATTATCTGTAGTGCATGCATAATGTCTTGAACTTAGCCCACCTAGCTGTACTTCCCACGCTAATTGGACTATAGTATTCAACTGAACTTATCTATGCGACTAAGTTCCAATACCGCCCATATAGTATGTAATAGTAACCATATCTCATGATTTATATACTTAGATAAGTTTTCACGCCTTGTTATCTTTAACCTTTTATAATTAAGTTTCTCTACTTAATTTACTTTTAGATGTATTCACGGCATCTCATTTTCTACTAACTCATATAAGTAGATTGTTTATACAGTATACATTTCACACACAATATATACTTATAAAATTATTCGTCAATATCATGTCCTCGTAACACACATTAAGGACCCTTAATTCGGAATGGTTCATCGACACCAAGTAAAAGTATTGGTTCGAAATATCACCTCAACCCCATGTTTATTTCATATACTGGTTCGAAAAGCCACCTCGACCCCACTAATGAATTTTTTTATGTATATATATTGGTTCGGAACTCTCTCATCACGACCCCAATTTACTATTACCATATATTAGTTCGGAATCCGACCTCGACCCTAATATAGGCATATATACTTTAGGTATTATCTCCACCTAAGTATCTATATAATTCAGTAGGTATACACGCAACCTAATAATAGTGCTCGTACATAATATTTTCTCTTTAATATTCACCGTACTTATTAATGTAACATTCTGCGCCTCTGAAAAAGAGAATGCGGCGTGCTATTGCGATAAAACTAAACTAAAACCATTAATAAAGAGTATAGAGCATCTAAATCTCCACAATTTAAATACAACAAATCCATAATTTTTCTATTTTCACAATAAAGATTACAATAATGTTTCTCTCAAAATACACAAATCTCCAATTATAATTACACCACTAATTTATACATCAAAAATAAATAATCCAAATACATGCTATAAAATAATTCTCCAAAAATAGTCCATAGCATCCCAATCCACGCTAACCTTCCAACTAAAAGAAAATACGGGGAAGTACACAATATGACAGGAATAGTTGCTCAAAAATATTTAGCACAATGAATAAATTGCAACAATACAAATCGCATATACAAATCAAATGCAATACTGAAGCATTATATTAATATTAATTTCTCAAAAACACATCAATGAGTCACCAGGCCTCACCTCACCTCCCCTAGGCATTCTCAAGCTGTATACCGGTTTGTGGGAATATTGTTGGTGCCCATTCTCCGTTCTATATTAAAATCTCATGACATGATGCTCAAATCATAATATAACATATCATAATGAATCAATATAATAGATTCCAATAATTTTCAAATTTCAAATGAATATCACAATTCAACATGAGTGCAATCGACACATAAAAACAAATGGAATACTCTCAAGAGAATTTAGTAGCATATGGTGTAAGTCCCTTACCTTAAAATCATTGCATGAATCGTCACATAAATTCAGCCTCAAAATCTGATCGCACCATCACGTTCCTCTCGCAAAAATAATAAAATCATGTTCTAGCCCTAACACGAGATAACCTCAAATATGCCTATTTTAAAAACCCAGAAAAATAAGATCCAAAATTAGAACTCAACCAACAAAAGAATCCAAAATCAGCCAGGGGCAATCAATCGACCATGAGCATCGATCAATCGACATTCATAGTCGATCGATCGATCGAGCAGTGATATACGCAATTCTTCTTCTTCTTCTTCATGCGTTTTTCACCATTTTCAATTATGTAATTCCCATGATAATACACCAAACTTACAACTAACGATTCCAAACTATTCCTATGTACACTAGGATGATTTTCAATAATTTAAACATTACAAATCTTTGCAATTTAGCATAGAATAATTTAAATCTTTCAATTATTCAATAACTCTAATATAATATGTTCTTGCCATATTTTCAATCATCAACCTTGATTTTAATCTATACTAAGAATCATGGTTCCTGTGATTTTCAATCCTCTACAGATATAAATCTAACTACATGCTATTTCTACCCAAACATGCAATTAATCAATTCTTTTTCTCCAAGAATATTCATCTAAATCAATTATTCATAAATCCTACGCGTGGATATTATAACTCAAAATAATTTACAAATAACCACTTGCCTTGATTATAGTAGGGTCTGATTTCATGATTGTTGGAGGGTTTATATTTTTCTTCTCCATTCTTTCTTCCCAAGATGCTTGTGGTGGAAGAACACACTCAAATCTTCTCTAAATCTCTCTCTAAGGCTTCACAATAGCTCTATCTCCATCTCTAATGGTTTTTGTGAGGTTTTCTCTCCTATAGCCCTAGCCTCCAACTCTTATAATATGATTTAGAGTTGGTAATTTCGTAGGTCTACTCACACCCAAATCCTAAAAGACTAAAACGCTTCCGTATGGTCCCGGTTTAGCCCAAAAATTCCCCGGTACCCGACTAGTACCCTCGGGATACTATTTTGACTAATTCGACCCTTTCAGAATCATCTCTAACCTCTAAATTATCATTTGAGTCACTTAAAAATATATTTCCTATCTAATCCCCGGGTGAGATAAAATCAAGTACGTCCATATCACTCGCTACGTCATACAAATTAACTGTCAATATTTACTATTCACACTTAGTAAATTTGAATCATAATATTAATCAGTGTCTATCTATCAATTAATATTTGATGACCACAATTATTATTTAATCCCTTAATAATCATAATTATTATTAAACCACATTAAATTACTTCACCCGCATAATTTAAATTAAAACATATTTTCCTATTTAATTACTCAATTAATTAAATCCTAAATACGCAGAAATACGGGGTATTACAAAGGGCATATGGGAACGGCAGAACAACTATGGATATAGGGATACTATTAGGTCTATATGAAGGGATGGTAAAATAGGACCGTAGTGTTACAAGTGTAAGGAATGAGGCTATAAAAGATGGGAATGTCCATCATGGAATAAGTAGGAAGCAAATGGGCGAGATAATGCTATGATAAATATTGCAGAAAATGATTATTGCTTTGGAGATGCTCTCACTGTTTCCAAAGGTAACTCTTTGTCTCGAGAAGATTGGGTATTAAATTTAGGTTCTACACATCATATGTGTTTCAATATTGATAGTTTTGATTTGTTCCAATATAATAAAAGGCTATATAGCATTACCCAATGGTAAAATTTGTGTGGCTTATTCATGAGCCAATTGGATTTTAAGGGCTACCAAGTCTCGGTTGAACGTGGAGTCATGAAAGTCGCACATGGGTGCGTGGTCCTATCGACAGGTGAAAAGATAGAATTGTATCGTTTGATTCTAACTACAAGTAAACAATGTTCGCAGGATATCAAGCGCTTGATACGTGATTCGATTGTGGGTACAAAAATGAAAACACGTGTTATATGTTTCTAGGCATCACGTGATGCTGAGAAGGGAAAACCTAGTAGAGAAGAGGAAATCATGATGTCCCCTGTGACACCCCATATATTTTGACACCCATAGTCGTAATTAAAATACCATTCTTAGCATGTGAAAGAGTATGATGTGAGACATTAAGAACTTTTTCCCACAAGATATAATCTAAAATTTAATCCAACAAATATAAACATTCACATAAGAAATTCCATCAGCGTGCTAACTCCAAAATAAAACTCAACTCCAAAAGCTAAATTAATACTTAAATGAAATCACCCAACTGTAACTCGAACTTAAAGAAAACTATAAACAAGTTTGGAACCGAATAACCCATCAAATCCATAAGCAACTGTCTTATAAATAAAATGAAGGAATAAATAACTCTAAACTATTAAATTGATAAAATAAAACTCCAATTGCACTCCACGAATCTTCAATCCAAATTATGCATCTACTCGAGCAACCATACCTGAAATATTAGTCCACGAAATGGGTAAGAGCCATGACATGAATACTAGCTAACCCTCCCAATTAGGATTCGTGAATCCATATATAAGCATCATAAGAGATAAATATTACAATAGTATTTTAAATTACATGATATATGAACATGCAAGTAAGATGGAACATTACAAACTATCCACATAACTAAGACAACCAATTATTTAAGTTCAATTATCTTATTATAATATTAAATTATAAAATAATAATTATTAATTTAATTAATATGACCTATTTATTAATGCGACAACAGCATAGCCAGTTTACCCTTCTATTAGTCATGCACATACTCCTAGCGCGCTAACAATTACAATCAATATTATTAATGTGACACCATTATATCCAGTTTACCTTTCAATTGGACATGTATATACTACTAGCGCGCCAACAATTATACACACCATACTCATTCTCCTCACTATAGCTAATTTGCCCAATTTCATTAGCACTGTACATACTCATGAGGTTCCACGCACGACACATCACTATAGCCGTCAACCGAATTATCGTTAGGCCTACACATACTTGTGACATGAACATAGACTCGCGTCGCTATAGCTTGTGAAATCAATTATCGTTAGCTTTGCACATACTCACGATGTAAATTCATTTCAATACCCGTTTATTACCTTAGGCATTATTATTATTTCTTAATCAAGTTCTATTATTCTCTATTAGCCCCGCCCTTAATTCGGGTATCAAAATAAAATCATCGCTAGTCACATACCTTGAGACCACCAAACCATAAGTATTACCTAGTCCATCACATAAAAAGAATACCAACCAAAAATCACCACATATTCTTGCACCTAGGGTAATAGAATGACGTAAGAGTGTACTACCTAGCCCCACTTAGGAAATGTCCAACCATATGTGCACATACTCACTAGTCCCATACTTAATAAGCAACCTATAAAATAAGTGTGAAAGTATAACTACATCCAAAGTTCCAATGTTCCCATGGTGTAAAAATTTAATACAAATAATCTCCACACGAATCATATTTTAATTTATCACTACAATTTTTCCAATTATTCTTATGATCTCAATTCCATTTAATTTCATTTATCTAATCATGTTATAACCAATATCTATCAAATAGTCACATAAGTTATCAAATTTTATAATTTCAATACAAGTGATATTTTACCAATTAACATGTAATTTCATTTTAACGTGTATATTAATAATGTTACAAAATTATAATTCCAGTCTACAACCTATACATCAATATCATCACTTTACGAGTCAAAATAAATTTCCAAGTTCATATTTTTAATTCTAGCATGCGAATCGTCCCACAATTCGACTGAAACCCAAATCTCTAATCTAAGCATGTGATTGTTTCAAGTCTTAAATCATATTTTTATATTTAATAAAAATAACCCTAACTTTTACTTTCACTTTACCTAATTAATATTCCTAAGTAGTTTTAAGAAAATATGATGAATTAATATTTAGGAAATATTTAAAACATATAGGGGAATAATAGAAGTATTCATGTCAAATCAAAGTCGTCATATAGAAAATCCGATGATATGGTTGTGCTCCTTTGAAAAATTGACAAAGAAAGTCTCTTGGATGATCTTGAGAAAATAGGTCTTTCTTCTTCAAAAATAAACTTGAAAATCTTATTTAATGGAGGTTAGAGTTTTTTTGAAAGAGGGGAGATATTTTAGAAGGGAAAGTCTCCTGTGAATAGGTTAATATGAGTTTGAAAAAATCCCTCACACAAGCTCGCTTTAAATATATAAAAATATAAGAGTCCTTGTCCCATTAGAATTCTTAAAAATCACAAATTCGCACAAATCTACTAGTTTGACAAATTAAACACCTTTTACTAAAACTGATATTACTACCTTCACAAAAGTCTGAATGACCTGATTCAAAGCTCACTGGAAAGCTAAGATCCATACCTTTCTTTATATCTATGGGTTATAATCTAATTCAAAGTATAAATAAAATAACATACATTTAAAGTGACATTAAATTTCTACAAACCTATTATTCTGACACATTTAACACCTTTTACTAAAATGACTATTACTCCTTCCATAGAAACCCAAATGACCTGATTCAAAGCTCATTATAAAGATAAGATCCATAACTTTCTTTACATAAATGTCTCATAAAATGACATGCGTTTGATGTGACGTCAAAATTTCTAAGAGTTTGTCATCATAACATATGGATATTCATCTAATAAAATTAATATATTATTTTCATCAAAATGGTTTAAATTGAATTCTAAAAATCATTTTATAATCCCATTAATAAATTATCTTATTAATAAATAAGTCTAAATTGACATATTTACACGATTCTACATTTTTATAGTCCAAAAACATCCGAATTTCACATTTTAGCAAAATTACTAATTTCATGTTATAACCATTGACTATTTTCACATTTTATGATTTATTAATCCTTAAAGAACGAGGGGTATTGGCAGTGGGGACTAGCAACCTCTAATATCAAAATATATGTGGTGTCACATCTCCCTTCGGAATCGACAAATAAAGTCAACTGAAGATGCTACATATATGCATTGGTCTACATTAATCAAGGTGGAGTTAGGACCTCATTTCTTGATTAAAGTATGTATAGCAGGGTATATGTATAAGGCCAATGAAGAACGTTTGTGTGTATTTCAAACAGGAAGACTTGCCAACGGGCAACATGTGAAGTACTGTAATTTCCTCCACCTATGTCGGGAGGTGGAGATTATTGGGACTAGTCCCTTATTAATGAAGGTGTGGTTGGTGGGTTTCTCCCAAGTGGGATGTTATCACTTTGTCTAAAGTGGGAAGCTTTTGACCAACTTTCTCGGGAGTGTTTTAAGTCTTGCCTCATGCATTTGTTTTAGATTTTTTGTTATATAAGGGAGTCATGAAAATGGAGAGAATACAGATACAAAAAAAGATTTTAAGAGAAATCATTAATGGGAAAATAAGAGAACTCATTTTGTGTGTACACATTTGTGAAGAAAAAAAGTACTAGTTCTATTTTATTTGTGATTGTGCTTTGTGAGAGACCTATTTTTTTTTAACCCAATGGAATTTAGTGAGATTGATCTCATTTGTCTGTGAATATAGCCAATTTGATGAATCACGTTAAATCTTTATGTCTCTCTTGTGTTTTGTCACATTCTTTATTTATTTTCATAGTGTTTATCATTATCCATAGAGATAAGTACTTGTATATATACGATCAATGCAGTGGATTTGACAATGAATCCTAACATTTAGAATTGTGTTGCTTCTTCTAGGGTTATAACTATAACAAATATAAAGTTGAACCTATGTTCATGGTAAAGTATTAAATTAAAATGAACCAATAAAACTAGAGTATGAAACTAAATTAAACTGAATTTTTTATGGTTTATAAATAAATATGTGTGATTTTGTATATCTATGAAATTTATATATGAAATAAATTCATATTTGATAAGCCAAAATTCAACTGTTCAAAACTTGTTGACTAAGAAGACGAATTAAATCATGTTGAATATTAGTCACTTTCTTTGTAAGACAAAATTCTCCCCATAAGCCCTCTAGTGCTCACAAATGGAATCAATGGGCATTATGGTGACATACGTTTTGGTACACACGGGAACCAATGCAATGTGTACCGTATGAAATAACAACAGTTAATACTCTCTCTTACTTAAAAGTGATTTGCAGGAAAATTATATTGAGATTAAATTTATTTTTAATGGTGTGTTTATAGAATGATAAAATCATTTCATATTGACATGACCCTTCAGAAAAAAAAAACTGCCTTAAACAAAAGGACATATCCCTTAGCAATAGACTAAAATTTTTAATATGGGACACAATGTTTCCCAAAACCAAGTATCTATTCAAAGTAAAATATGAAACTGTTAAAATATAATTTACGCTTAGTTAAATGATTTGAATATATTAATTATTAGAACAACGACTAATTTGGATTATTTTGTAGCTTCCCGCTTCCAATGTTAGCCTATAATATGTTGATAAATATCCCAGTTAGTGGATATAAAGACCATCTCCACATGGGTGAAAAAATGACTTGGTCTTGGAAAAAGTGGTCACAGGGTGTTCAGTGATATAATCCCCTTACCAAGTGTAATGATCTCGCATGACAGATAATAACTGCAAGAAAATCACACAAAGTTAAACCACAATGACATATATGGTTTGACAACATGTCAATTGTTGAGTAAAAAAAATTGAAAGCGGTAAAGCACAAATAAAATTATATTACAGAAAAACAATTGCCAAACTGTTAGTACAATTATTCACTCACAAAATACACATTTAAGTGATCCACTAATATTACAAGACTCACTCAATATTTATGACATAATCTTATTACTCAAAGACACTGATTCGTATCGAATATTGCATATTTATGCCCTTTATCTTTATGCATTCTAGCACTTTGACGGTCCTAAATGCCTATAATTATGCTCATTAACCAGACAACCTTGGATTTGGATATATACATGCTTTGCAGGGGTTATTTGTGCTTTTGTAGGTATTGGAACGCTAAAAGTGAGGTTCGGTTGCATTTCGGAGAAGTTCCATCGTCGAATGCTACTTCAAGAGCAATTTGGTCTTTTCAAACTCACTATTTTTTATAGAATGAAGTTACCAACATGTAGATCATCAAATTATCTTTCCGTGGCCACTGACCGTGCGTCATTCTGACTCCGTATGTGGAAGTTATGCCCATTTCCGAAAGGTTTCGATATTTTCTTCTACTTCAAGGGCATTTTGGTAATTTCATACTGCATAATTTGGAGGGTTTCAAAACAGAATCATGTAGAGAATTGAATTAGCTTCGCGTCGGTTCCGACCACGCCTCATTTCGATTCCGTATGAGGGAGTTATAGCCGTTTCCGTGCAACGCCTCAAAATTGGTTCAAAGTGGAAAAGTGGGCTGCCTCCAGCCCAAGGCAAATTCCAAAAGTGCGGTCGACCGGTGCCAAAATAGAGGTCGACCGGTCCCATCAGATATGGACGAAAATTGGCTCATTTTGGGTTTTTTGGGTTGGTTTTGTTGGGGGTTTATTTTGGGGTATTAAATGAATGTTTGGGGCTTTTCTTTGAAGACATCTTTCATTTTTTAGTTAGGGTTTTTGGGTATGGAGAGCTCATTTCTTCCTCTTCTTTGGGTGTTCCCCATTAATGGGTTGTAAGTGCACTATTCATCTTCCCCTCCATTTATATTATTTGCTATTCTTTGTTTAAGCTTTGTTTTCTTGATTTATTGCTTTGATTTATTAGCTGTTGGTAGTTTAATTCTTGTTTTCTTTGGTAATTAGTTATTTTACTTAGTTTAATCATGTGCAGTGAGTAGTTTTACGGGTTTGGGTCGTGTGTCCGCCATTGATGGGCGTTGAGCTCCGAAAATTAGGTTTTGTGTAAAATTGCATTTAATTGAAACCTCGCGTATTAAAGTCGGATTATTATGCGTTTAACTTTCTTTGTCATGCAACGTTAGTGTTTATAGCGGTAATCCGAATTTAAGATGCGTGTGACCATTTTCTGTTAAATGTTTAATCTCGCAACTTTGGGTTAAATTCCTTATTGTGTGATGTTTATACTTAATTGAAAATGCTCGATTAAATGTTTTCGAACCGAAATTCTAATTATTAGTTGTTTAGCCCATGGTGGGGACACGACCCCGACTCTCGTTTTATTAATTCTAGTTTAGACTTAACTTCTTAATTTTTCCCTTTTCTTTATTTCCAACCTATCACCTTTTACACTTTTATTTTAGGAGTATTAAATCCTATAAATTCTAGCAACTCATCTCTGTGGATTTTCGATACCCGACTTACCGCTATACTTGTATCGTAAGTGCAGTCGTAATTTAGGTTTTTGTATTGAGGCGGTGAAACGAAAACAACGATTAGCGTCTTGACACGCGCTACTTTTCACCCTTAATCAAAATGGAGCCGTTGCCGGGGACTAGTTTGTTTTAGACTTTATTTGATTTATTATTTCATAGTATTTTCTTTCTATTTGTATTATTTGCTAATATTTTGTAGGACTTCCACATTTGAGCACTTGAAAACGCTCGAATTTCCCGCGCCCACCTATTTTGTGGAATTCGCCACTTGAGCCATTTTTGGGGTAAGCATGTCTTATTCCAATTCTTTCGGTAATCCTTATTATAATTCTCAAAATTCTAGGCCTATGACTTTCGGTGAATACTTAGCATCCCAAAGTAAAACAAATTCAAATATGATTTTGGGCGAGTATAACGAAAGTCAAAATTTAGGTTATTGGAATTTTGATGATGATGATAATGATTTTGGGCCTTTACCTCCTTATAATAGGAGTTTTAAAACGAATTGCAATAGTTTTCAAAATTCTTATAATAATGAGTTTTCGTTTAAGTCCGATGGTAATTTTCAAAGTTCCCATTCTAATGCATCCGCACCTCGACCTATGACATTCGGTGAGGGTTTGCGTATGTATGAAAATGAGAAAATGGAAAATCACTATCGGGAAGAAAATTGTTCGTGGGAACATGAGTTGGATTTATTATTTGAGTCCGACGACGATTTTGCTTCCGAGACTTTCGAGGTCGACGAATGTTTTGAACAAAATGAGGTACTTGTGCCTACTTTGGAACAAGCCATTCTAGACTTTGCCCATCTCGTAATAGATATTGAAAGTGAGGATGAAAATGACTTAATATCTATTTGCAATGAAATGATTTCTTCTTTGGCCCCCAAAGAAGAACATTTCATTGAAAATTATATTATTTCCTTTGAAATTCCAACTTCATGCGATGATGATTCATCTCATGAGTTTGAATTTCTTTCATCCCCATTTTCATTCTCTATTACCCCACCGGAACAAGTACCCGATGATTCGGTTTCGAACTTTAATGTTTTAAACCCTATCGCCGATGAGGAGTACTTGCTCGAGTCGCCCTCCACGATCGCATTCGTGCCTTTGTGTGCGCCACCTCCCATTCCAATTTCAAAATCATTGGGAGGATTTTCGGCTTTTCTCGGCCCCCACATGTTTTTGCCACCCGTGCAATCCAAACCCCCCATCGTCCCTCCAAAACTTTTAATTGGCGATGGTTCATTTCTTCCGCCTTACACATGCCTTCCGTTGTTCAAACGGAATTCATATTTTTCGGAGGGCATGCTTGTATGTGAGGGTACACCGGTTATCCTCCAAAGTCAAATCGTTCTTATGGTGGACCCTCAGCTATTTAGACTTCTAGTGTATAGTTAGTGTGGAGCCTAAATAGTAGGTTGTATATAGTTAGCTTTTTATTCTTTCTTTCTTTTTATTTTTCTTTCCTTTTTAATTTAGTTTAGTGTAATTAGTTAACTCTTTGTTATTTGTTTTTGCTATGCTCGGTACTAACTTGTTTTGTAGATTCTTTGTACTTATTCTTATGGGGATCGCTCCAATTTTGGGTAATATTGCTCTTCTCCTCTCTTTGACTTGGTTCTTAATTTACATTGAGGACAATGTCAAGTTTTAAGTTAGGCGGTGTGGGATATTCTATCCATTTCTAATTTTAGTCCATATTTTTGCTCACATGCTAGTTACTTAGTATGCTTTTCTTAGAAAAATTCCAAAATTTCAAAAAGATTTTCTTTATTTTTTCTCCTTTTTTGGGCATTTTTGCCTTTGTTTCCGATGAAAAATTTCAATAATTTCCCGATCCAATAGACAACCCAATGATGCATGTTCTCGATTTTAGAAGTTATTAGACTTTAGTCTCACTTATTGATATTATGAATAACTTCATGAATTAAACTTTAATCCCATGAGCACATGCATTTTTATTGTTATATTGATTTGGTTTAAGATTTTTATAACTCGGTAATCTTTTGTTGCATTGTATATACTTACACCGAGTAAGCTTTGTACCTTTCGTCGTTTGTGAGTGTATACACTATTCTTTTGTCATTGAAAACGTTGAATTCGTTGTTAATCTCACTACTCTTTCATTTGACCGTTCATTAATTGAGTTCATACTTGAAATGTGTTACTTGATCATGATTTTCATATATTGTTTTGATTCGAGAATTACGTAAACTTTGTGAAATGATCATAGGCCCTCTTTAATATATCACCCATATTAGCCTTGACCTCACCCTTCTATGTTTACCCTCGTTAACCCCTTTGAGCCTAAATATTAGCCTTTCGTTTCATAACCCCATTACCATAACCAACTCTAAATTGGAGTTATATACCATATATACACTTTCCATACCTTTGTTTGGAATGTTACTTGGGATTGAATGTTGTTGTTATGATGTCGGTTGCAATTTAGGCATATGAGAGTTTGACAAGTAAAGAAAAGAAAGTAGTGAAAAAAGTGAAGAAAAAGAGAAAGCAAAAAGAAAACAAAAGAGAAAATGAGAAAAAGAAGAAAAGAAAAAGAAAGAGAAGTTTGTATATGTTGTATATAGTTCAATAAGCTTTGATTACTCTCCCCGATGATATATCTAATGCCTTTTTGGAACTTGTTTTCCGATTTTGATATTGCCCGCATTATCCCATTATCCCGAGTTTTCATTCCGAACACTTTGAATTCGTACATATATTCCTTCGTTTCGTACCTTAGCCATACCTACATTGTAACCCTATTAAAGTCCTATGTGATCTTAGGTGCATGTAATTCAAAAGTCATAACAGTTGTGATAATCTTTGAAAATGCATTTCGCCTCTTTTAGTGTGCGGTATCTTTCATTGAGATTGAAGTTTTTATTTCCTATATATCGTTCTTCATTGTGACATGTGTGCGGCCTAGTTTCCATTTACATTTACTCTTTGCGCCCGTGTGTTAACTCCCTGTTTTGAGTGAAATCACTTGATGAGTGTAATGCCCGTGAGGATTGAATGTATGCTTGCTTTGATTAGTATCCGATTTATATAAGTTTTTGGCCAAATCATATTTTTCATTTGCTCTCCCCCCTCCCACTTTTAAAGTTTCAATTCTATGAGGTGCATTCTATAATGTTAATGATTCGAACTTTTATGTGAATTCATTCACTTTGCTAATAATGCATATGAATTCTTTTTCGCTTTTTTTGGGCTTGTCGCATGTTGGTTTGGGCATATTTTGAGGAAACCATATGATGTTTGTGGGTATCATCCTCACGAGACGACACTCGTCCACTAGGGTAACCTAGGGGTTTAACGGCTTATTGCATATGCTAAATGCAATCGTGTTCCCTACGAAAGTGGAAATTATATTTCGATGCATATATGCATTTTGTATCTCCTTCTGTGGACTAGTTTTGCTTGTTTCATCACTAGGGACTAGCAATGTTTAAGTTAGGGGGTGTGATTCGTATCGAATATTGCATATTTCTGCCCTTTATCTTTATGCATTCTAGCACTTTGACGGTCCTAAATGCCTATAATTATGCTCATTAACCAGACAACCTTGGATTTGGATATATACATGCTTTGCAGGGGTTATTTGTGCTTTTGTAGGTATTGGAACGCTAAAAGTGAGGTTCGGTTGCATTTTGGAGAAGTTCCATCGTCGAATGCTACTTCAAGGGAAATTTGGTCTTTTCAAACTCACTATTTTTTATGGAATGAAGTTACCAACATGTAGATCATCAAATTATCTTTCCGTGGCCACTGACCGTGCGTCATTCTGACTCCGTATGTGGAAGTTATGCCCATTTCCGAAAGGTTTCGATATTTTCTTCTACTTCAATGGCATTTTGGTAATTTCATACTGCATAATTTGGAGGGTTTCAAAACAGAATCTTGTAGAGAATTGAATTAGCTTCGCCTCGGTTCCGACCACGCCTCATTTCGATTCCGTATGAGGGAGTTATAGCCATTTCTGTGCAACGCCTCAAAATTGGTTCAAAGTGGAAAAGTGGGCTGCGTACAGCCCAAGGCAAATTCCAAAAGTGCGGTCGACCGGTGCCAAAACAGAGGTCGACCGGTCCCATCAGATATGGACGAAAATTGGCTTATTTTGGGTTTTTTGGGTTGGTTTTGTTGGGGGTTTATTTTGGGGTATTAAATGAATGTTTAGGGCTTTTCTTTGAAGACATCTTTCATTTTTTAGTTAGGGTTTTTGGGTATGGAGAGCTCATTTCTTCCTCTTCTTTGGGTGTTCCCCATTAATGGGTTGTAAGTGCACTATTCATCTTCCCCTCCATTTATATTATTTGCTATTCTTTGTTTAAGCTTTGTTTTCTTGATTTATTGCTTTGATTTATTAGTTGTTGGTAGTTTAATTCTTGTTTTCTTTGGTAATTAGTTATTTTACTTAGTTTAATCATGTGCAGTGAGTAGTTTTACGGGTTTGGGTCGTGTGTCCGCCATTGATGGGCGTTGAGCTCCGAAAATTAGGTTTTGTGTAAAATTGCATTTAATTGAAACCTCGCGTATTAAAGTCGGATTATTATGCGTTTAACTTTCTTTGTCATGCAACGTTAGTGTTTATAGCGGTAATCCGAATTTAAGATGCGTGTGACCATTTTCTGTTAAATGTTTAATCTCGCAACTTTGGGTTAAATTCCTTATTGTGTGATGTTTATACTTAATTGAAAATGCTCGATTAAATGTTTTCGAACCGAAATTCTAATTATTAGTTGTTTAGCCCATGGTGGGGACACGATCCCGACTCTCGTTTTATTAATTCTAGTTTAGACTTAACTTCTTAATTTTTCCCTTTCCTTTATTTCCAACCTATCACCTTTTACACTTTTATTTTAGGAGTATTAAATCCTATAAATTCTAGCAACTCGTCTCTGTGGATTTTCGATACCCGACTTACCGCTATACTTGTATCGTAAGTGCAGTCGTAATTTAGGTTTTTGTATTGAGGCGGTGAAACGAAAACAACGATTAGCGTCTTGACACGCGCTACTTTTCACCCTTGATCAGACACATCTCACTCACTTTAAATATACTCACTATTTATTTGGATACTTTCTATTTGACCTCACAAGATTTTTCTTTCCCTCACTTAATGTCTCAAATGTGGAGTGTGTACTTCTTTGTATACTTGTGTATTATCGGTGGTTATAATTCTCTAGTGAGAATATTCTAGAAATTGTTAGAGATAAAGAGAGGAAGGGAGAGGAAGCGTGAAGCTTGCAGAGAGAGAGAGAGGAATAGAGAAAGGGAGGGAGACACTTCCAGACAGAGAGAGAGAGGGAAGTTGCTTTGAAAAACTCTACAAGACTGAGAGAGAAGAGGTGTTGTACCTTTAATACTCCCCTTCAACACCGATTATTTTCTTAAATTGTGTGTTTAGATTTCTTTGACTTTGTCCCATTCTTATAAATGGTTCTATCTCGGGGAATGTTGCACTCAATTTTATTGCAATTTTCTTTATCAAGACTCGCATGCTTACTTTCATCCTCACATCACATTGAATTAGATCTTGTGCCTTTGATTCATTGTTTAACCATCCTTGAATGTTACAAATATTGAAGCTATGAGTAGTTGTTATTAACTCGCATACCTTGTCCATCTCCTCCCCGACTGACTTAATGAATAATACTTTCGACTTCAATTCGCCCTCCAAATTCTTCTGAGCAGTTTTGCCAATAAGAGTTGATGCATCCAAATTTCCTTCGATAGTCTTTGTGGAATTTATCGGATACCCATCATCTTCTCAATTTATATGAATATGGTCAGTATCCTCTTCTTTGGTATCTCTATTCACATTATTTTCTTTTTCTTTGATAATGGTTCCTTGATCAGTTGTTGTGTCTTATTGAGTGTGCTCCCCCAATTTTTCATGAAACTCACTCTTTTAATTATTGAGTTGTTGTACCTCCATTTCTTATAGACCCACAAATTTTTATGTCAATACCTCAAAATTGTTTTTCACTACTTGAAAACATAGGTCCTGCATTATCAAAGTGTCTCTCCTCATCTAAATCGATATGCTTTTTGACTTTCACTTCCTCTACCGAAGCTATGTCAACTTCCTCCTAATCAAAACCTTATTCGATTAAAAATAAAATAGCTTGATCTTCAATCTAACCTTCATCAATTTTAATGTGGCTTATTTTATCTTCAACCCATTCTTCTTCAAAATCCACTTCTTCAATTGGGAAGTATTCTTGTATAGGATTAATTGTTGCAAAGGATTCTTCCAAATCCCATTATTATTCACAATCAATTTCTTGGCTCTGTAATTTTGTGAAGTTACTTTCTACTGACTTCAACCAATACCAACAGTCTCTGGCATAGTGGCCCAGTATGCCACAATTATAACACTCGGTATACTGTCATTTATTGAATGGCATAAAATTTTCATATTTATTCCCTTCATTTCGATATTTTTATGGTTATGTGTAGTGTATTTAGACCGAATTTATCCCATATTTATTCTATAACCCTTTTTGGTGAGTATTTCATGTTTTGTGTATTTCTCTCTTATTTTAAAGGTATTTCGTGCAAGTGGATGTAAGAGGAAAATCGAAACGGTGAAAGATTCGAAAGAAAGAAAAGAAAGGGGAATTTTTGTAATTTTCTATGCAGAATTCGGAGGAGGAGACAACAAGAATGTGTAAGATCTTGAAGTTATGAGGACACTGGAAAAACTGACACCTCAATTCGAGCTACGGTGAAGAAGTTATGAGCAAATGAATTTGAGATGAAAATCTAGGCGAAAAGTGCAAATAAGAAAAAAATCGAACAAAACAAGGCATTTGGACAGAAATCTGGGGCGAACCGGTTCGTATGGGAATATGGGTTCGGGTTGGCTATTAGTACTGGATTAAAACCATGACAACTATTGTCACAATCCCGAACCGTGACTAATCCTGAAGAGGGATTTTTATTTTGGCCCTATCTTTTATCCAAACGAGTTTTCTAGTTTAAGAACTTTTATAAACAACTTCAACCTAGATATTTAGGTGTTACGAATATTTTAACATGGATTCCATTCATTGTAAAGCTAATAATCAAGGAAGGCCATTTAGGAGAATAATTTACAAGCTTTGCATCATTAATTCAATACAAGATCATAACACTTATTCCGATTTTTCTTCTTCTTCCATGTTAATGTTCTTCAATCTTGGCAACCTATATTTCTAGGACTATTATTATTATTCCATTATATTCACATTAATGCCAATGAATTCTTGCGTAGTTAATATAATTATATCTGGCTAGATTCATAGAGAGTTAAGGATCATAAACCCAACCTAGATTTTTTATGTTAGATACGAAATTCGGTGTAATTGTATGTTTGATGTTAGAGACTAATATGTTTATTGAAATCAATATTATAGATCTCTTAACTCAGTTTTTCCTATGCAACCAAAGTGTTTAAGAATGCGATATATGTATTAATAATTCTATCATTCGCTTTGAATAATTTGTTGACTAAATATGTTGTGGATTGACACCCTCACATATGCAGTGCTTCAGATTAGTTAACGCTCTTCTTCTAATTAAATATATATTTGTTAAGTATTTTGTATTTATCGGAGATACCTATAGTTCGGGGGATTGGATCCCGACTCTACTTTTCCTAAATAGTTTTCATAAAATCAAAATTTTAGTTTCTTGCTTTTTTAGATTTAATCTTTATAGTTAGTTGAAATCTTCCCAAACTAAAGTCACCTTTTTCTTTTTCTTTCAAGAGTCGATACTTAGATTTTAGTAGCCTACCTTGTCATTGTCGTCAAGACGTTTTACATCTTATTCCCTGAGGATTCGACCCCGACTTACCGAATTATTACTTGATCAACTGGCTTGCACTTGAGCTTTAGGTTCACGCATAACAAAAACATTCTTCGTCGCGTCATCTATATGCCCTATCACGTTGATAATATTTGTTCTCATCTTATTTTTCTCCCCCTAAATAAGGTCACCTTTTATATTTCTTTTAGCCAACTTCTTGATGAGTATTTCTCCCGTTCCACGTGCCTTTTTCAGCAATGCATCTTGTTCTTCCACTTTTGTCAGTTTAGAGTGTCTCTTCCTTGTAAGGACATTGTCCGTCACATTTAATCATGTCGTATATCTCTACAAGTCGTCAAAGAATTTAGGATGCTAACATCTACAACTCCGAATCCGAATTACAAGAGCTCTTCAACATTCAAGCACCGTCGAGATAATTTTGGTAAAAATAAGTTTCAGTTCCACATGCATTTTATATTTTTAAAGTGTTGGGATTTTTTTTTTAAAATATAGTTAGAATTTTTTTTAACAAAAAAAAAAGGAATCAAAAGTTTTTTTAAAAAAATAAAAAAATATGTTGGCTTTTAAAGCATTTGTTTTAAATAAGCAAAATAGAGTTTTTTGTTTAATTCAAAAAAGGAAAAAAAAATCACAAAACCCTTTGGTATGTTTTGTTGCCGCGACTGCCAAAAAAAAAAAAGGAAGGAGTTTTTTTTCCTTTGCTCTCGGCAGGTAGAAGTTTTTAAAAAAGAGGGGTCTAACTTTTTTCAATCATTAGCATAATGATTGTTTAAAAAGTATGAATGGGCATATTGAAACTTTAAAGTTTTGTTATAAAGGAAGTTGCGTACATAATTGTTATTCAAGGCAAACTTTGCTTTTGTTTGCCAATCATTGGCATGATAATCATTGGCATATGAGGTTAAAGTTTCTTAAAAAAAATTAAAAGTTGCGTACAATGGCCACGCTACTGCTTTCTACTTTAAAACCCTTACGCCTCTATTTTTTTGGGATAATATGCGTGCCAAGGTTTATCTCCTTAACCTTTTTTTTTTTTGTAAACATAGAAATTAAATTAAAAGGCTATAACAGGATTACAATGCAAAGAAACATAAGCAATAGAGGCAACAGAAAACACCATCACAATAAAGAGACAAGAAAAAGGGAGACAAAGGGTCCCAGCTACATCATTGGATTTTTCAGGATCTACCGCAAGCCCACTGGCACCTCTTCGATCTCAACAAAGGCTTCCTCCTGAACTTTCGCCTCGCGCGCCAGCCAGTCCGCACCCCGAATCATACCGGGGTTAGAATAGATGAAGTCCACACCCACGATCCTCATGAGTTCGTAGCAGTCAATCCTGATATTCTCAAAATCAGTCTCTCGGTACTGAACACCATTGAATATCTCGATTAGCTCATGCGAGTTGGTCTCCACAAGAATATCCTTCCACCCGCGCATCTTCACCAGGTTAAGGCTGTCATAGAGGCCTTCCATCAAGGCACGAAGAAATGATGGGGTACCCCTAAGTCATCCGTAGAAAGCGACCTTCCAATGACCCATATCATCAAGGATATAACCACCAAATGAAGCAGTGCGGTATGTGGGATCGGAACAAGCCTGTAGGGCAACCCTAGTTTTACCCCGACCAGCATGGTCAAGAAGACAGAGAAGGGCCTCCGGGACCTCATCATACTCAGCATAGTCATGTGTCTGACATCTCCCAAGCCTAGCCATGCCATCCTCCCACAAGTTATTGGAGCGTCTGATATGGGTGACTTTTATATCCATTTCAGTCATGATAGCCATACATTCCTCTATGAGATTAGTCAGTGGGTGGTTCTGATGGCCCTGTCTGTTGAGGATATGCACGGCATCCAAGCAGTCGCTACGAAGTAAACACCCAGTCCAACCCTTAATTTTTTCCAGATTCAAACCATGAAGAATTCCCACGAATTCGGCCTTGATGGGGCTGCTATCTCCGATAATCTTGCCGTTGAATCCTAGGATCCACCGTAGCTCGTGCCAAGGTTTATCTCCTTAACCAAATTCTTTTTATAAAAAGGGGCATACACATACAGTTTTTAAGGGAGAAGAAAAATTGGTTTTTGACAGAGCATTTTTTCAAGAAGAAAAATTCTTTTGTGTTCTACAATTTTTAGTATATCTTCTTCTCACTTTTAAGGGTTCAAAACTTTTGTCCATTTTAATTCATAATCCCAATAACTTTTTATGAATTGTTTTGTGGAACTCAAGACATATTTTTCTAAAATATTATGCTGGTGATTGTGGTACCGTCTTGGTACTAATCGAAGACTGCGGTCATTGAGGTTCACTGCGTGTGGATCTTTGATGAAGATAGAACTGCATGTTCTTGTGGAGTAGCTGCGGTTGTTCCATTGCTGACGACTCCGATCGACACCTGCGGGTAATTGTGTGTCAAATTATTTCATTGTAATCCGTGTAAGTTTGAGTTACAAAATTATAGTGAAATAAATGGTTTTGCCCTTCGGGGATTTTTTCCTGAAATTTTGTGTCGCATGCTATATCTTATTTATGGTTTGACACACGCACACACGTATTTGCATGTTGAGGGGCTGAATTAATTTGGTTTAAAATAGACTCTAATTAAATAAGTGTGCCAAATTGGATATTTGCGAATTTAATCAATTATCACACAACGTAATATTTTACACTCTTTGTTCTTTATTGTAAACCCACTCATTTGTTTCATCGATGTCTCTTGATTAGCCAATAAATTTTCCAACTCAAGTAGAGTGTGTATGGAATTTCATCTTTCGTGTTTGATAAAATTCCACTATTAAACAGTTCTTCCACTCGACTTATCTTTTTATTAGTGGCTGTGTTTGATATTTTTTCTCAACTGAAATCACTTTAACTTGATCGCATCTCTATATTCTTTTCCACATGTCCCGCAAGTCATCGTAAGTCATCGCAAGTCACCGCCTCTCCGTCACGAGCCTTTAGGCATTCACATAATGTAAAGTGTACATCTTTGTTAAAAACTATCATCTAATGGACTACCTATTTGATTATTGTGTCATTAGTTCCTTGTCTAATAATATTCCAACAAATTATCTTTGAGATTTGCCTAGGGACAAATTATATGATTCCCAACGCATTTTTGTTATATTTTCTCATTAACTGATATGAGTATTTTAATTTGTTGATTTAATGTTACTCGTACACAAACCTTTGAGGTTACATGAACGTGTGTTTACGTTGGTCAATTCTTCCCAAAAAGAAAACAACAAAGGGAAATCCCTTTTGGGAACTAAGGCGCTTTATAGAGTAATATTCACATAGTCACATTTGGAGAGCAGTGGTTGATGAATTTTGTACAGAATATAAATCATTATATTGTATTGCAACTTATCTTTTTGAATATGATAGATCAATAATTAAATGACCTACATTTCTTATATTATGTTCTCGTTATTATTATTATTATTATTATTATTATTATTATTATTATTATTATTATTATTATTATTAAGAAATCCACGATCATTTTTCGATTGGTTGAAGTCCCCTGGATTTTTTTGTCATTATTTATGGTGCCTGACGATGTGTGTTATATTCTGGTAACATAAATATTACATACTGCAACCTACTTTTTTTTTTAATTCTTAAGAACATATACCTAAAATCACTACTTAAAAAATAAATAATCACCATTCCCAGAATATTATCCTCCTCTGAAAGAAGCTCCACTTGATGTGTCACAAGAACAACAACCTTATTCTCTAGTGCATCCATCACACAATCCTACAATAACATCATTCAACTTGATCAATAACTAGGAAACAATAAGCATCATGTACTATATATGTTAATGTTAATAAAGATAAACATGCATTAAAATGAGTTGTTGTTGTATGTGCATTTACTGCACTAAAACAGTCATCAAGAAAATATATGCCAGCATCATTGTACACAGCAAAAGCAGGTTGGATCCTCTGTTTATGTAATCCTCAGATTCAATCTCAAATGTTATCACTATTGATGTGGGTGGTCAGTTTTTCAAGCCAATAAACAAACCCTTACCCTTGCAGGTCCAAAGTCCATCTTTTTTTATATTTCCAATTTGGATAAAAATGTACCCTTTATTGATAGAGACCCAGAGTTATTTGTAGGATTTTTTCTCTTCACAGTACATGTAATAAAAAAATTCAACTCAATTAACAATTTTGTGTATGTTTCACTAATTGTTTTTTATTTCTAATTAAGTGAGTGTTTGATTGTTACGAGTCGAATAATCTTTATAGTTTATATCAACCGTTCTTAAGATTAAAGCAAATTTCATTTCCATACAGGTTTTCCTTCTTCCCAATATTGTATCATATATATTTTAGTATGTTTAACACCTTGGTTTTACTAAATTTGAGACCAGTCTAATTATTTTTAATATACATTATCTAACTAATTGTTTTATAATTTAGGTTTTGTTACTAGAGGATAGAAGAATATTTGTTCGGTATGGAAAAGTTATAGACGACCAAGCATAAATTATCCAAAGAATATATGGACGGGGTTGAAATATTTATAAGATTTGCTGAAGATGGCCAATGATCCTAGTTCAATTCAGTGCCCATGCACTAAATGCGATAATATCTTCAAAATGAATGTAAATTAGATAAGGTATCATTTATACAATAATGGAATTCAACAAAGATACCCTATGTGGGATTGGCATGGGGAAGAAGAAACTAACGAAAGGTCGTCAAGTGCGGAATGTGATGAGATTATCGACGAAGACCATGGAATTAAGATTGATGATGATTAAAACACAATTGATATAGTCCATGCTTTAAATTAAGACATCACTGGAAATCATAAAAATTTCTTGGAGTGCAGAGAAGCCCTTGTATAGAGGTTGTAAAAGGTATACTAAGTTGGCATCAATAGTGAAAATTTTCAATATAAAAGCTAATAGTGGCTAGTTTGACAAGAGCTTCTTGGATGTGATTACGTTATTTGATGATATTCTCCCATACGATAATGATTTTCCTTTAACTACTAGGGAGGCAAAACGTAGTTTCTTTGCATTTGGGATGGAGTATCAAAAAATACATGCTTGTCCTAATGATTGCATACTTTATAAAAAAGATTATGAGAATGCAATACTATATCTTACTTGTTGAACACTAAGATATAAAGTCAATAAGAATCTTATTGATGGGGGGAAAATGGTGTACTTGAAAAAGAACAATGGTACTTTCCACATATCCCAAGATTCAAAAAGTAGTTTCAATCCACATAGACAACGAAATATTTAACATCACATGCTAATGGAAGAGAAATTAATGGTCGATTGCATCATCCAACAGATTCTCCATGATGGAAGCTAATAGATGAAAAATGTCCTGAGTTTGTAGTGAAATTAAGGAACCTTCAATTAGGTATCTCAAAAGATGGAATTAATCCATATAATTTCCTAAGCACTAGGTATAGTTGTTAGTTGGTTATGCTAAATACTTACAACCTTTCATCGAAGTTATGCATGAGAAGAAGGCATACTCATTTAACAATGTTTATATCAAGGCCCAAACAACCTGAAAATGATATTAATGTTTACTTGGAACCACTAAGTGAAGATATAAAAGCTTTATGGGAGGAAGGAATGAGGGCTTACGATGCATACCGACAAGAATATTCTACACTAAGGGTTGTTTTGTTATGGAGAATTAATGATTTTTCGGCATATGGTAATTTTTTGGGTTATATTACAAAAGGATATTATGCTTGTCCAATATGTAATGAAAAGACATCCTTAGATATTGAAAAATTGTATTGTGTACATTTATATGGGGCATTGAAGGTATCTTCCACTGAACCATCAGTTTTGAAATAAAAAAAGAATTTAATGGTGAGAAAGAGTTTGGCTCGCCACTTGAACCTTTGAGTGTGGAACAAATATTAGTGAAGGTCGGGGGCATCAAGGTCTCTTGAGGAAAGAAGCATGTTACCAGGAAAAAATCAACATTGAGGAATAGAAAGAATAAAGGAAGTGTACAATATGAAGATGCTACATGTTAGAAGAAGAATAAAATATTTTTTGAGCTTGCATATTGGAAACATCTTCTTATATGACATAACATGGATGTAATGTATATTGAAAATAATGTTTGTGAGAGTATAATTAGAACTTTACTTAACATTCTAGGGAAAAAAAGATGGTGTGAAGATTCTTAATGACATCATCAAGATGTGTTTATGGAATGAGTTAACACCACAAGTTAACGAGAGAGGGACTTACTAGTCGTCGACATGTTATACATTATCTAAAGAGAAAAAAATAATGATGAGTGAAACTTTGCATGATCTTAAGGTCCCATATGGATACTCTTTAAATTTTAAAAGTCTCGTACCTATGTAAGATTTAAAACTATACAATATCAGATACCATCACCTCCACGTCCTAATGCAACAATTATTCCTATTGCTATACGAGGTGTATTACCAAACCATGTGAGATATGTCCTTATTAGAGTATGCTTCTTTTTCAATGCTCTTTGTGTGAAAGTCAAAGACGTGGAGAAATTAAAGGAAATTCAGAAGGATCTTGTGGTCATAATGTGCTTTTTAGAGAAATAATAATTTCCACCATCATTCTCTGACATCCTGATAATGGTGCATCTTGTGTGAGAGGTCGAACTTTGTGGTCCAATTTTTTTTGCGATGGATGTACCCAATTGTGAGGTGAGTATGTTAAAATTTTCCCATTATAATCAAATACAGATAATGATTATAGTCTCATCCTTATTGATTTTAATGTATATGAAAGTTTTGAAAGATTAAGTGAGAAACAAAAATCGCCCAGAAGCGTGCATTGCCAAATTTTATATAGCTGAAGAAGCAATCGAGTTATGTCTAGAGTTCTTATCTGGATCAGAGGCAATTGGAGTTCCTTCTTATGTAGAAGATGATAGAACTTTAGGGGGTGCTGTTATAATTGAAGTCGATCGTTTGTAATTGAACCAAGCACATCTCCATCTGTTGCATAACAATAATGATGTTCCACCTTATACCGAGTAATTATATTGAAATAAAATATTCTCCATACGATTTTACTTTCCTCTATATGAAACATTACCTATTCATAACTTGATGTAGGGAGGATGATCAGTACTTGAAGAAAATGCACATTTATAAAGTGAAAAATCCAAAGTGGTTAGAAGAGGAGCATAACCGCACCTATATGCAATGGTTACGTGAAAGGGTATGCATTTTCAAAGCGTACATATATCTTGTTGTCATAATTTATTCTTACTAATCTTCTTGAAATACTCTTCTTAAAATACCCCATTGAAGTTGGTTAACATGTCCCAAATACGAATGTCTCGGACACTTTAATTTGGTTGGCTCGAGGGATAAATAAATATTTATTAAAATATCATGATTATGTCATTAACAAATGTCGTTATCAAACAAAGGATCATGATGATGTTCCTGTTAACCAGAATAGTGGAATGAGCATAATGGCCAAAATGATACAAGTAGATATTGCAAAGGATAGTAATCCTGCTATTAAAGATATGGTTGTTTACGGTGTGATTAATGAGATATGGAATATTTTGCATTAAAGATTCCAGTATTTAAGTGCGACTGGGTTGAGAAAAAAATAGCACTAGGATAGACGAACTTGCAATGACTTCGATTGAACTTGATAAAGTTGATCATAAAATCCGACTCTGTTAACTTGGCTTCTCAGGCCAAGATAGTCTTTTATGTACCTAATAATTGTATAGTAGATGTTCAATTGCACTATCATCTCCTCAAAGGGAATATTATGACTAGGGCAATGGTCATGCGTTGGTCGATTGCATTGGAAATGATATTCAAACTAGTGTATTGCCTAATGTTGAATCTTTCGATGTCATTAATGTAAATTCATCAAATTATGCACATGAAGATTATGGGGGTGCATGGATTGATAATAAAATATCATCTTGTTAAATATTTATCCTTTATGTGAATTGGAAGTCTTCTATTTGATCGGATGTTACTAGAGAACATATTCCTTATTTGGTTTTGTGTTTGTTCTATTCGAAAATTAAATCGGAAGTGAATCAATTTCTTATCGTTTATTTCAATTCACTATATTTCCTTTTGATTTCTTATGGCTTACTAGCAACTAAATTTTCAATCAAATTGTTTTTTATATGCTTGTCCTTTGAGTGACTTACCGATTAATTAAGTCGATTCATGCTATTCTCTAATATTTGAATCTTTAGGTTCTATATATGATCTTTTAGTTGCTTCGACCATAAAGGTTGGCATTGTTAGAACACTGACATACACATGTTCTCTTATTTATCAATACATGAAATATTATTTCCATACATCGTGGTATCAATGCAAACAAAAGTGGTATCTACTAACTAACTAACTAACTAACTAACTATATATATATATATATATATATATATATATATATACACACATATATCTTTTCTAAATAACTGGTCCATAATGCATTGGTATATAATTGGACATTGGGCTAGTGTTCATTTGTGTTATCAGAGATACTAGGGTAATCTACTTTTTCTTTGTGGCTGGTATGCATGTCAACCATTTGATGGACATAAAATTTTAAGGAAGACAGAAGTTAATGGAAGCTTATTTAAGATGTTATTTTGACTATGTTTCAGGTAATTTCATCCAGGATCCGATCAATACTCGAGTTCAAATCTCACCTTTCTGGTTAGGTATTCTTTTTATCCTATCTCCCTATTTTTTTTAATCTCGGTTTACTTTAATTCATGCTTGAAATACTTAAAACTTTAGCAGTTCATTATGGAATGTTTGCAACAAATAATATTATGTATAATTTGTAATCTCATTTAAAATTTTGAGGTATTTATACTCTTATTGAAAAGATTAAAATATCCCCAATTTTTTTTTTAAAATTTCCATACTATTCTTAAACAAAATGGAAATTTTTTGTTTAACATCTAGATAAATTTTAACTTAAAGATGGATTACAGTGTAGTATATTGTTATAAAGAAGCAAATCAATCCCAATGAAATCATAGTTCCCTCTTCTCTCACCCAATGAAATTAGGATGAGCATGAAAGAACATATATGAAAAGGAATTTCTAAAAAAAATAAAATTAATCAAAATAACTTACCATTTTTTTGTCTCTAATTCAGGATTTTGGTTTTTACATGTATCCCGAAAATGAAGAAAATCAACATAATGTGGATTCATATAATGCTCATAACATGATTTCTAAAAATGAAGATATTAAAGAAAATTATGACAATTGTAAGGGTAGAAGGCCTAGTGGAAGGCCAACAAAGCTTAAATGATTGATTAAAATTCAAACTACTAAAGAACGAGTAAGGGTTTTGTTCAGGCCAAGTAGTTGTCGTTAAAACATAATTAGCGAGCTATTGTGGAGTGTTAGTTAAGTCCATTGTTCCAACCAATTATAGAAAATATCATGAGGTGTGAAATACATATAAAAAAAGTTATGGATTTCAATATAGGTAAATACCGATTAATTATCCATTGTTAATATTTGACAGGTGTGTATTTTGTTTAGATTTAGTTGTATTTAAACTAGGGTTTAATTTATTTATCTTTAAGTCAAGTTTGATATTGATTCGAGGAGAAACAATCAAGTGTTATTGAAGATGGCTAAGAGTTGGAGGCATTTTAAATCCCATCTCCACACATCATGGATTCAAAGATTTGAAGATAGACCCATGATTCTTAAACATCGAACAAAAATATATTTTGCATTCATTAATCAATCAACTTGGGATTCCTTCGTCAAATAAATTTTTTCTGAACATTATAAGCTATACAAATAATAAATAATTTATGCCCATATTTTTATTTTTGGCATTTCGTAGTAAATATATTTTTGCTCTACCTTTTTTAATTCTTTTTTCCGTAATGTAACACACATACGATATACAAAAAAAAAATGAAATGCAAGAAATAAAAATAAAGATGATAAAAAGTTTACTATAACTATTATATATATCATATATAACAGTAACTATTATATATATATATATATATATATATATATATATATATATATATATATATATATATATATATCATATATATAACAATTACTGTTATATATCACTGTATGTATCTTCCAGTGGATAGAATATCGATATTAAGTATCTATCTTCTAGTGGGAAGAACATCGAGCCTCTTTTCCCAAGGTTCATAGTTCCCCTTTCGAAGTCGGTAATGATTAGTTGTTGCTTAAATAGTATAAGTTTGGCCTTCAATTGTCACACACTCTCCACATTGCAAATTCTACCGCACGGATAAAATCGTTATGAGACCAAGATACGATGCAATATATTAATATGCCCAAGTGAAAAATTATGTTTTATTGTTTCTAATCTTATCCAAAAGAGCTAATGGACAACTGTTGACAATGAACATATTGGTCATTAAATTATTTAATGGCATGTAAATTGAATATGAGGATAGGGTCAACAATAAATTCAAATTTTGCTTTTATTCACAATTAGGGGAATTTGACATCCATCTCCTAAATAATCCAGAAATAAAGTGTTAATCAACTTCTTCATCCATGCTCTGCTATTACTTATCAATAAAGCAAATGTCAAACATATGGTGTGTGAGCGTTTACACACACACATACACACACACACACACACACACACACACACACACACACACACACACACACACACACACACACACACACACACACACACATATATATATATATATATGTACAAGATGAAGCAAATACTGGAGGAGTATTCAGTCGTCTGGTGCCCACAAGGTTGGTTATGATTGATCAAAAAGTTTTGGGACATTTATAATTGTTAGGAATCCTTTGAACTATACATATATTTCATCTTTACTTATTATTTTTAGGAGGATCAAAAGATTTAGGGTCTCTTTTGTTGGTTATCTGCTGTTGTAGGTTGTTTTTCGCGAGTGACTTAGGCTTTAATTTAGAGATTGAGGTTGGTGAGGTCGAAGGGGGTGCCCGAGATGGGCAGGAGGAGGTCTATCATTGTGAGGTCTGAAGATGTTTTGAAGGTGGATATGAGGTGGATTTTTGGTTGGGTGTGGAGTTTATGGAAAGGAGGTCCCGAAAGATGGAATGTGTAACTATGTCTATTCGATTTCCTACTGATCGTGGAACTAATGAAAAGGACTTCCTCGGGGGTTCATTTATTACAAGTAAACAAGCCCATTCCTTATTTCATATTTTGGTCATCTTGAGTTTTTTTTCCTCTTGGAATTTCTCTTTTTGAAAAAATCTCAATGATTGGATATTTGACCCAAAAAATCCGGCATCCAATGATGCCCTTCGGTTGGCTATTTCCATGGCTTAGTTGATTACTTCACAGTTGATTGATAGAATGATTTATCTATTTGATGAGTGTTGTTCATCATTAGTTTTTTTAATATTATCCTTATGATTTCTTAGCTTCTTAATTACATATTTTTTGTGCTTAGTAGTCACGTATAATTTTGATTTTGATTGCTATTGTGTAAATCGAAGACTAGCCATATACCTTGATTTGATTGATCTAGGCTCTTATAAGTGTTACATGGTTGATTCATTATTTAGTGTTGAAAAAATACTCTAATGTTATTAATTTCCTTTGATTCTTCTTTGTCTGAAATCTGATTTAATCAAATATCCTTTCATTATAGTTTTTTTTTTATTGATTTTTTGTAATATCTGATACAATTCGATATTGAGGTGTTGTTGTTTTGAATTTAATATCAGACACTGTTCACTCATTTTCTGATATAATTCTTTCAAATCTAGTGTTGAATGCTCTTTATCTCTCTCTCTCTCTCATACACCCACCCACCCACACACACTGTTTCATTTATAATTTTTGTGGGTATGGTTATTTGGAGTTTCTTTAAATGGAGGTTTTGTTTGACACGCTTGTATCAAGAACATAACTAAATAAATTTCTTGAAGATATAACTCAGAAAGTATTTTATAAACACCAACCCTTATCACTGCAGGACTAAACATTTTAATATTATTGTTCTTTGTTCTGGGTCATATTGATAAAGGTTTCTCTCAATATTCAATGCTAGGTGCAAAAATCTAAAGATAGACGACAAATTCTCATACAAACCCATGATTCCTATTTGAATCTTTTAATACCTACTAAACTTTAAAAATCTCAACCTTAATTATCTTGTATGTGATTTGTACATGATCATATGTGAGTGTTCTACTTGTATTTCATTTATATGGAAAGGCTTGATTATATCATACATGTCTATATAACATTTACAAGTTGTTTATCTATGAAACCATGTTTAAAATGTGTACAGTGTAGAATTACAAGGCTCAAAGTTAACACTATTGCACTCAATATTCTGTGTATTCGATAATGAAAACAGTAGTATACAGGAGTTTATATAATGGTACATAGGGAGATCAAAGAAGATAAAAAAGAATTAAAATAAATCCCTATACATTTGCTAACTACTTTGATATCTTTGAATGCTATCTTCATTCGTATCTTTGGGAGGTGGTGGTTTGACTGAGTTTACCTGAGCACATGAGTCATATGGTTTAACATTCCCCCTCAAGGGAAGTGTGGGTGGAGACTGAGCTTGCGATAAAGTGACTAAAAAACTGAGGTAGGTAGTGGTTTAGCACTACACCAAATCTGCAGAATTGTCACGATCATTGACCTTGACAAGTTGGACTTGTCAAGGTCAATGACCGTGACAATTCTGGGGCTGAAATTTTTTTTTGTCACGGACTTGTCACGGTCATTGACCGTGATAAGTTCGTTAGACTTGTCACGATCATGTCACAGTCACTGACCTTGACAAGTTTTGTCACGGTTAAGGACCGTGACAAACCCGTGTCAATGTTTAAAAAATTGTCACGATCAATGACTGTGACAATTCTGGGTAGAATTGAAAAAAATCTATTGGGCAGTATGGCCACTGCCACTGCCCAGCAGTATATTTGTACCTGTTATTGCAATATTGTACCTATTCAAACATTATATATCCAAATAAAATAGAGATAATGTAAATATTAATTCAAAACAATATGCATCACGATATAATCCGAATAGAATTCAAATATAACAACTTAAAATAACAATTCAATTCAAATAATGTCACTAAATGTTTGGGGTAAGGTTAACTTTGAGGAGATGAGTAGGCCACACGATATACGAATTGACACACCCAAAACAATATACATCGTGCCGCATTATTTGCGCAACCACAAGGGGGAGTTCTCCTTCCCGGGTATCATATGCGTGACGAGCACCTTGGACTCGATGTCTTGAAGCAAACATCCATGAACTGGCATACCCTGGACGGTATTCGGGTCCCTTAACCCCCGCCCTATCTGCTGGACATTAAATATGTCCAGTATAAATATGCTCGGCCAACCAAGTATCGACATTGGTCGGTTCAAAGTTTGCAGGTGTCGGCGATGAAGCAGCGAGGTCCACATCCTCGTCATCCTGCACCTCGTCCTCATGCACCTCGTCCTCCACCACCTTCTCCTTCCCTTTAACCTTACGGTTGTCGCTCAAAGAACGCTTCATGAATGAGAACATATCTTGTACCGTCACCTCCAAACAGGACAGCTTCACGTCATGTGAGTCCACTGTTCGAGCCAACCCGGTGTCGCTTGTTTCCAATACGATGATCCTAGATTTGGCCACCCGCGAGCTCACCCCCCTTGTCCTCCCTTTGCGATCAGCGCCAAGCACTTGGCTTAGTGCATCTGTGGACAAAGATGCCTTGTCGACATCAGACTGCGACTCATGCACTTCCTTAAGCTTTGCCTGAAATGACAAAAAGCACATGATTAGTGAAATAAGTAAATAAAAAAATTATAACGTTATTAACAAAAAGTAAACTGTCGAATTACTTACAATCATAGCCGCAACGCTCGGGGACACCTCCTTATCCTTCCCCTTGTTCATCCGAATAGCCACATAAGTATCGAGCCTATGTGGCCTACCCCCAGGGCCACTCCCTGTCCCCTGAAATAAAATAAAGTAAAATTAGTATCGGCCCCGCAAAGTAAAATAATGCAGAATAATATATTTCTATAGTTATAGAAAAATTAAATCTTACTATCATCCTATGCTCCACCTCGGCATAAGACGTCCGGCCGGAGTAGTACACGTCCGTCTTTTTTACTCGATTTTCCCTCCCCTATTGGCGAGATGCAAATTTTCTGTAATACCCCGTATTTTCATGGCTTTTAAATTTAAGGATTTATTAAATTTAATTGAGATGAATCAATTTAATTGTTATCCGAAATGTTGTTTTAAATATTTACTAGCGTGACGAGAGTTAGTAATTATTGGAAATATAATATTTGTTGAATATTACTGGATGAGTATAGTAATATATGAGATTATTTTTATAATATTATCACGTGTGAATAAAATGGCAATGATGGAAATTTAAGTCGGGACGCGCCTGTGTCGCGTCGGGAATAAAATTTTGATTAATAAAAGTGAATATTTTATAAGTTGTTCGTATGGTCATTTTGAGTGCACCAACGCATTCGAAAGGGTCGAGATAGTCAGAAAAGTGTACCCGGGGGGTTTAGTTCGGGTCTCGGGGCATTTTTAGGCCTAATTGGTACCCCGGGAGGGCGTTTTGGACATTTCACCTTTTTGGGTAATTAAACCCACGAAAATTAGAGGGGATATATCTGATATTGAGGTTGTCACCTAGGGTTAGAATACCCAAAACCTAGAACGGCCATTGAAGAAGAGAGGAGAGAGCTCTCAAGCAATTCCAAGGCTCAAAACTCAACGGTTTGCACCGCCGCCACCACCAACGCGTAGATCGCGAGACGGGGAACGCAACCACACCAAAATCAGTCGCAAACCAGAACATCGAAAATCCCAGGCAAGTGTTTATCTTGCTATTTTCGTTGGTTCAATTTCCATATTAGTTTAGGAATGATTAGGGATGAAATATATGGAAGAAAACCCAAATTGTGATAGGAATTTGCATATAGTAAAGACTTAAACCTTATTCTGGAAGTCTTTTGTGATGTAGAAAGATAATCCACGAAATTTTGGTGTAAATAAGAAAGAAATTCTGGGATAAAACAGATTAGAATCATGAGTTAGAGATTTTTAGGGTTCTTGAGTTTTAAATGAATTTCGGTATGATTAATCCATGTTTAGTGACGTAAATTGACATGCTTTACGTAGAATGTGTATCATATCATGTTAGGATGTTAGTGGTAGAATTTTTGAGACGTTTTGTATCGGAAAATATGGATTTGGATGAAGATAGGTAGTAGAACCCGTAACTGCAATTCTGCAGAAATCAAAATACCTGCTTGATCGATCGATCGAGCCAGAGCATCGATCGATCGAAGGCTCGATCGATCGAGCCCCAAACTTCGATCGATCGACACCTCCTGGCAGACTCCTATTTCCCTTTTAAATGAGTTAAATTCAATTTATTATGAGATAATTCTTGGGCACCCTTAATAAAATGTTTTGGGAGATAGGGAAGACCAGTAGGACGTGTGAATAGATTTTGGGACCCTTGATGTCGGACAAAGATTTTATTTTGGAATAATTACAAAAGGGTCGGTGAATTTATGATTTAAAGGGAGAGACACGTAAGAGAGTTACTTTGGGACAAATGTGTATACCTACTGAATTTTATACTTGGGAGGATAGAATCCATGAGCGTTATGTAGTAAGTGAAAAAGTTCCTCAAATTAAAGTAAGATGTGAATGGTTATACGTGATAACTAAATAATGAGAAATAAATACAAATGTCGTAATTATGGGAATTTAGAATATACCCATTATTGATATGATAATATCAGTATAGTTATATGATTGTGTATGCATATACTATCTATGTGTGAAAATCATGCCCACGCTACTTGCTATCCCTGAGGTTGCCGCGCTGGGACGATCTTATCCTGTGTTGCCTTATGGGGGATAATGACTCGTACCCTAGAAGATAGATATCCTTGGTACAGGCTATCGGAATGATAGTTCGGAGGGTCCTAAGAGATGAGGGTATGTGCTTTCCTCTTAGAGACTTGGAATCTATGCTTCGCCTCATATTGTTTGTGTGTAGATGTCCTTGGTACAGGCTATCGCAGTGATAGTTCGGACGGTCCTAAGAGATGCAGACATATGCCATCCTCTTAGAGACTTGGAATCTATGCTTCGCCTCAATATTGTTTGAGTATGTGTTAATACAGTTCGAGAGTGATTCCTAATTTGCATTCCCTTAGTACGAGTGATACGGGGATTGGATAGTAGAGTATGCCCACACCATAGTTTTATTTTGGGGTGCTGTTATAATATATATATATATATATATATATATATATATATATATATATATATATATATATATATATATATATATATATATATATAGAGAGAGAGAGGCAGGCTCCTGTGCACACTAAGTTTGCACATTACCTTTTATATAGTTGATTTTTTTTGTGTGATATTTAAACATTTCAAGGAACCCATATAAAAAAAATCAGCTCAAAAAAACTTTTTTTGCTATTTTTAAAAAATCGGTCAAACTTTCGCAGTTTTTAAGCCCTTTAAAAACTGCGAAAGTTTGACCGATTTTTTAAAAATAGCAAAAAAAGTTTTTTTGATCTGATTTTTTTTATATGGGTTCCTTGAAATGTTAAAATATCACATAAAAAAATCGGTGTGCGCCAGCACTAAGTTTGCACACTTTTAAAAGGTAATGTGCAAACTTAGTGTGCACAGGAGCCTGCCTCTCTCTCTCTCTCTCTCTCTATATATATATATATATATATATATATATATATATATATATATATATATTTTATGAGTGGTTAATATATATATGAAATTCTATAATCTGGAACTGCCTACTGTGATTTGATATGTAGGACATGGTTGTTGACTCAAATTGTAAATACTTGTTTTGAGATAGTATAATATGACACTGGAAAACTTTATTGATTAATGAAGTTAAAATGAGAACTTTGGTTACTAATTGAAATATTCTTTTCAAATAATTGAATCGTTAAATTTTGAATCCTGCGAATAATCTAAGATAAGTTAAACCATTGGGAAAGGATATCGTGATATATGATGAGTTAGACCACTGGGAAGGTTAGTGCGATAGGTGTGCACATTAGAAGAGAGGTGAGAATTTCTCAAGAGAGTGTCGCTCTAATATGTTGTTGCATTGGCCTGTATCAATTTAAATACTTGCTAAACAATTTTTAAAATCATATACACTATCGGGCTCTGACCCGTTTCTCTCTCTCTCTCTCTCTCTCTCTCTCTCTCTCTCTCTCTCTCTCTCTCTCTCTCTCTTGTATATATATGTATGTATTACAGGTGCCCAGCCACAGGGGCGTCTTGCTTAGGATCTCTTGGAAGGAACGCGCTGCAGCTTAGGTGGGAGTTGCAGGTCTCTTGATTAGATGACTTCGTTCATTCTGATCCACTCTTAGTACTTTCATCTAGTTGGGCATGTGTAGCTCTTTTCATTATTCCGTTGTTATTGGACATTGATATTTCAGTTATTTCCAGTATTGTTACTATGGGATTTATTCAGTTTGGATGTGTGACTTTAGATTTCGTATGTTGACATTCGATTGACGAATGTATTAAATTAATTGAACTATGTTGCAGAATTTAATGTGGTGTGATTCTTACTTATTGAATGTTGTTAATAAAATAAATGATTTTTCTTTAAATAAAATTTGGAAAGTATGTATGAAAATGGTTTTGACACTCAGCTTAATTAATTAGGGTGTTAAATTGGAAAAACTTTATTTCTACGACAGTGATGCTAAGAATGAACCAACTGTTCACCTTGATTTTAATTTAATAAAGGAGTGATCGCCCGGTATTTAATTAGGCGGGGTGTCATAGGTGGTATCAGAGCATCAGGTTCTAGTGTCCTTAGGATCTGTACGGCTTATTATGCTTTCAACGTTGCTTTGTTTGATATAGAGCCCTAATACTAGGACCCTAATACTAGGAATGTTGTGTTCATCTCTATACATTGGGAACTCGTGATTCTGCGATTTGCTTACATGAATGGTGAACTCATCCAAATATATTTAAATTTTCAGATGGATCGTCAAGAAGAACTAGCTAAAACGGTTAGGGGAGTCAACGAGCAAGATCGATTCACACCTCAGGTATCTCCAGAGAGAATATCAACCGCCGAGTTAGCAGGTATTGTGGCACAGGCAGTTACCACTGCGGTCTTGTAGTATCAAGAACGCAGCACACAGCTCATGGGGGGAAAAAGATCTTGAGATTACAGTCAGTCTGTCATGATTGGAAATAACAAGTGTGTGAAGACACAAAAATCGCAACAACAAGCTCCTTAGGCCCGTAAAAGTCACGAAGGTAACAAATTGTGCGGGGAAACCCAAAGGCGCCAGGGTCAACAAAGCCAGGGTCCGAGTGAAGCCACGAAGGAGTGTTTCAGAGGTGGAATGGACGGTCATGAACGTCAAACTTGTCCGGATCAGTCTAAAAAGGAACTTCAGATCAACCAGCGAGAACTTTTGGGACTCTGCTATATATGTGTAAAGTCGGGTCACAAGTGGAGGGATTGTCCTCAACCTGACATAGTTTTCCCGCAAATTTTCCACCAAGGCCAACAAGACCAGGGAGAAAGCGAGACTAGTCAACAACGTAGTGAAGTGAAGAAGTTTCGAGGAAGGTGCTTCCAATGTGGCAGAAATGGCCATAAGCGTCAGGATTGCCCAGAGAAGAATAGGGCCCCACGGCAGGAAGGTGATAGTAATAAAACCCAGAAGCCAACTCCACCACCCTTTCCAACAGCCTCAGTTCAGCAGAGGCAGTTACAGTATGGACGTGTCTGTAACGTCCACCAGATAGCAGCATCTCAGGCCCCAACCGAGAAAAGAGGTATGTTTCCTATCCATGGTACTATGAGTCGAGTTTTATTGGATAATGGGGCGATGCATTGTTTTATAGCTATACATTTTGCGAAGGCCTTAGGGTTGTTAGCCAAAGCAGAGGGCACAGTGACGTGTGTAGACTCACCACTGGGGAGTGGGTCGCTTAGTTTCTTTACATGCCGGGGAGTGGGAGTAGAGGTTGGTAGCTTAGTATTACCAGCAAACATGTTAGTATTAAATATGCATGAAAACGCAATATTATTAGTATGGATTGGCTCGCATCTTATAGAGCCATGATAGATTGCTTTGGTGAGAGTAATGTCTTTACCATTTCGGGGCAAGAAATGCTTGAGTGGCAATACCTCGCCCAGAAGGGGGACCTTTCACCTATCTTTCACTTATATAAAGGAGGATACCTCTAAAGAAATTATAATTCTCCGAAATTCGATTCCCGTAGTTCGTGAGCTTTCGAATGTATTTCAAATGGTAAGTGGATTAAGTGTTGAGGTATTTTGTGCGGAGCGAGATCGCTCACGATAATATGTTCCAAAATGAGAAAAAGGATAGGAATACGGTGCCTAGTAAGGCAACGATTAAAATAATTTTGTTTTGAATTGGGCAGACGTGTTACGTCCGAAAATCATTTGTGCAGTCAAGACGATTGCCAGGATGGAAGTATAAGTTGTATCCTTAGAGAATGCGACATGTTTGTGTGACACGAGCGAGTCGCCATATTTTGTTCATTGCTAGATTAGCATGTGGGGCGAGCTTAATACATATAATTATAAATGTTACCATTATGTGAATATTTTTCCTTAGTGTAGCGGGATTTTTCTTTAGTGCTATCCGCGGAGGATGAATGAGTATATTAACAGTGTTTCATACTTTATTGAGGTTACTCGTTGTAGTAATGCGATACACGAGTATGATATTATCTTTGTTAAAACATTATAGAAATGGTTAGTACGATAGTGGGCATTTATTACAAGGCTATCAGAGTAGTTGCATTAGTGCAGCATGTTTTGTTGTGGCGAGCTTTACCTGTAAGAAGGTTGGACTCACACCTATATTATCTATCCTAGAAACTTCGGAGGAGATAGTGGGCTCGAGATATTCGATACCAATGTATGTATAGACTTTGTCAGTATGATTCAGTATGTACCGGGATTTACCGTTGAGCGAAAAGACTTGACTCGGTATTATGTTTAGCACTCCGGACTTTGTGATAGGAAGAGTGCATTGTTATACTTATCCTTTAGAAATGTGGGAAATAATATTTATACCCCTATTATTAGGGAAAGGAATTTTGAGAATTCCGATTATATGTATTCGAGGTTTATGGAATGCTATTACCACCAATCTATAATGAACAATAGTGCAATTAGTGAAACGTTCTTTGTTAAGCATAATTACGGGAGAAATTATAACTTTTCTGTCAAGAGACAGAATAAAAAGGTAAATGCTATGGACGGGAGACCTAACGGATCTCGATAACCGACAATACTAGGCAGTAGTGTATCGGGAGGGTTCCTTGTTTGGATTTCACTTTGCGAGACATCCCACGCATGAAACTTAGTGTGAGGTTAGAAATAGGGAGACGTTTGGTCACTATTCCATGAGTTCGGAACCCCAATCGAAAGGGGATCAAGTAATTATACCTTTAAGTGGGAAGTTAAATTTTGATTTAAAGCCAGTGGAGCCGGTTGTGTGGTAAGATAGCATTGAAAGTTTTGCTTTGCCACCACGAGTTAAGGGGGCGGAATGATAATAAGGAAGATTTAAAATTTTGATTTTTTTTAGTGATTAAACTGTTGTAATCACGCTGCAAGCACCAGGGAAAACAAAGAATTTGTTTATTAGTATGGAGCGTATGTGATGCTTACGCTAGCATGCACGACTTATAGGGTGTGTCGACATCCTAGTTAACTAATGTTAAAACTCGTCCGAGATGAAGGGGCGTGAACAGAATGAAGTGGAAGTGATAGAGTGGATTAAACTCCACATGAGGGGCGATAATCCATACGCAAGCGTGAAATTAAAATAGCACAACCTAATTTGACGGGAAGGCGGTTGGAGGCCATTTAAGAAAGGGTATCCCATGAATAGAGTAGAAATTTAAGAAAGTGTGAGAGCGAACTGGCACATGCAAAGAGTGATGATGTTAGTATGGTGTAAAGGATTCAGAAGTGCGCTTCGTGGAGGAAAAGAGCACGGGTCGGAACTTTCGGCATACACCAAGGAAGGAAAGGGAATGTTACGTGTCACTAACGTGAGACGATTCAAGGAAAGATCGATGTTTAGCGGGACGTAGTAAGTAGTCCCAAAATGCACCGCCCATGGGTAGGGTTCGGTTGGAAGAGGAAAAGCGACCAGAGAATTTTGTGTTTATCGACAATTCCTGAAGTGGGAAGATGTCGCTAAAGCCGGTAAAGTTCTTGGATGGGTTACCACCCTCAGAACAAGATCAAGGCAATGTTAACTAGTGAGCCCCAGAATTCCTTTGAAAGGAAGGATCGCGCCAGTGCATGGTCTGGCGCAGTATTAATTCCTAAATCGGGATGAGATTCATAAATCCCACCTTTAATATGGAATTTCAGGAACCGGCAGAGATAAGGTTTCGTTTCGAGTAGGATGTATCACCCTTAGCCAGGGAATAAGCGCATGGTGATTAAAGATTAGTCGAGCCAAGTGAAGGAAATTTTGGAATCTTGGTAGAATGATTTCAAGTATGCTTTGTAGAAGCACTCGTACCTGTTTGTCGGGTATGAGGTACTTATTAAGGTTTTGCTATGGAAGAACCTCGACTACTCCCCTTCCGTATGTTTAGAGGAGAGTAGATAATCAGAACTTTTGATCGGTCGAGAAAATATCCGATATCAGAATGGGATTTTCGTGTATAAATAAATACGAGTAGTTTGTCATGTAGTGAGGTGCGGCCTCCTAATGATAGTGAGATAAGGAAATCATAACGTATAGGCGTGACCTATGCGAATGTTGTCAGGTGGGAGCACAATTTGAAGTGTCTCCAATGAGAATGTAAAACAATGTTGTTGTGAGGAAAAGGCTATAGTGAGTGAATGTCGTACTATGTAGATAGTTTGCGTACTGACAAGGATATTCAGAATTGTGCTACCTGGTAGGCCTTATTTTCCGAATTTCGGGACGAAATTCCGTTATTAGGGGGGAAGTATGAAATACCCCATATTTTCATGGCTTTTAAATTTAAGGATTTATTAAATTTAATTGAGATGAATCAATTTAATTGTTATCCGAAATGTTGTTTTAAATATTTACTAGCGTGACGAGAGTTAGTAATTATTGGAAATATAATATTTGTTGAATATTACTGGATGAGTATAGTAATATATGAGATTATTTTTATAATATTATCACGTGTGAATAAAATGGCAATGATGGAAATTTAAGTCGGGACGCGCCTGTGTCGCGTCGGGAATAAATGTTGATTAATAAAAGTGAATATTTTATAAGTTGTTCGTATGGTCGTTTTGAGTGCGCCAACGCGTCCGAAAGGGTCGAGATAGTCATAAAAGTGTACCCGGGGGTTTAGTTCGGGTCTCGGGGCGTTTTTAGGCCTAATTGGTACCCCGGGAGGGCGTTTTGGACATTTCACCTTTTTGGGTAATTAAACCCACGAAAATTAGATGGGCTATATCTAATATTGAGGTTGTCACCTAGGGTTAGAATACCCAAAACCTAGAACGGCCATTGGAGAAGAGCGGAGAGAGCTCTCAAGCAATTCCAAGGCTCAAAACTCAACGGTTTGCACCGCCGCCACCACCAACGCGTAGATCGCGAGACGGGGAACGCAACCACACCAAAATCAGCCGCAAACCAGAACGTCAAAAATCCCAGGCAAGTGTTTATCTTGCTATTTTCGTTGGTGCAATTTCCATATTCGTTTAGGAATGATTAGGGATGAAATATATGGAAGAAAACCCAAATTGTGATAAGAATTTGCATGTAGTAAAGACTTAAACCTTATTCTGGAAGTCTTTTGTGATGTAGAAAGATAATCCACGAAATTTTGGTGTAAATAAGAAAGAAATTCTGGGATAAAACAGATTAGAATCATGAGTTAGAGATTTTTAGGGTTCTTGAGTTTTAAATAAATTTCGGTATGATTAATCCATGTTTAGTGACGTAAATTGACATGCTTTACGTAGAATGTGTATCATATCATGTTAGGATGTTAGTGGTAGAATTTTTGAGACGTTTTGGATCGGAAAATATGGATTTGGATGAAGATAGGTAGTAGAACCCGTAACTGCAATTCTGCAGAAATCAAAATACTTGCTTGATCGATCGATCGAGCCAGAGCATCGATCGATCGAAGGCTCGATCGATCGAGCCCCAAACTTCGATCGATCGACACCTCCTGGCAGACTCCTATTTCCCTTTTAAATGAGTTAAATTCAATTTATTATGAGATAATTCTTGGGCACCCTTAATAAAATGTTTTGGGAGATAGGGAAGACCAGTAGGACGTGTGAATAGATTTTGGGACCCTTGATGTCGGACAAAGATTTTATTTTGGAATAATTACAAAAGGGTCGGTGAATTTATGATTTAAAGAGAGAGACACGTAAGAGAGTTACTTTGGGACAAATGTGTATACCTACTGAATTTTATACTTGGGAGGATAGAATCCATGAGCGTTATGTAGTAAGTGGAAAAGTTCCTCAAATTAAAGTAAGATGTGAATGGTTATACGTGATAACTAAATAATGAGAAATAAATACAAATGTCGTAATTATGGGAATTTAGAATATACCCATTATTGATATGATAATATCAGTATAGTTATATGATTGTGTATGCATATACTATCTATGTGTGAAAATCATGCCCACGCTACTTGCTATCCCTGAGGTTGCCGCGCTGGGACGATCTTATCCTGTGTTGCCTTATGGGGGATAATGACTCGTACCCTAGAAGATAGATATCCTTGGTACAGGCTATCGGAATGATAGTTCGGACGGTCCTAAGAGATGCGGGTATGTGCTTTCCTCTTAGAGACTTGGAATCTATGCTTCGCCTCATATTATTTGTGTGTAGATGTCCTTGGTACAGGCTATCGCAGTGATAGTTCGGACGGTCCTAAGGGACGCAGACATATGCCATCCTCTTAGAGACTTGGAATCTATGCTTCGCCTCAATATTGTTTGAGTATGTGTTAATACAGTTCGAGAGTGATTCCGAATTTGTATTCCCTTAGTACGAGTGATACGGGGATTGGATAGTAGAGTATGCCCGCACCATAGTTTTATTTTGGGGTGCTGTTATAATATATATATATATATATATATTTTACGAGTGGTTAATATATATATGAAATTCTATAATCTGGAACTGCCTACTGTGATTTGATATGTAGGACATGGTTGTTGACTCAAATTGTAAATACTTGTTTTGAGATAGTATAATATGACACTGGAAAACTTTATTGATTAATGAAGTTAAAATGAGAACTTTGGTTACTAATTGAAATATTCTTTTCAAACAATTGAATCGTTAAATTTTGAATCGTGCGAATAATCTAAGATAAGTTAAACCATTGGGAAAGGATATCGTGATATATGATGAGTTAGACCATTGGGAAGGTTAGTGCGATAGGTGTGCACATTAGAAGAGAGGTGAGAATTTCTCAAGAGAGTGTCGCACTAATATGTTATTGCATTGGCCTGTATCAATTTAAATACTTGCTAAACAATTTTTAAAATCATATACACTATCGGGCTCTGACCCGTTTTTCTCTCTCTCTCTCTCTCTTGTACATATATGTATGTATTACAGGTGCCCAGCCACAGGGGCGTCTTGCTTAGGATCTCTTGGAAGGAACGCGCTGCAGCTTAGGTGGGAATTGCAGGTCTCTTGATTAGACGACTTCGTTCATTCTGATCCACTCTTTGTACTTTCATCTAGTTGGGCATGTGTAGCTCTTTTCATTATTCCGTTGTTATTGGACATTGGTATTTCAGTTATTTCCAGTATTGTTACTATGGGATTTCTTCAGTTTGGATGTGTGACTTTAGATTTCGTATGTTGACATTCGATTGACGAATGTATTAAATTAATTGAACTATGTTGCAGAATTTAATGTGGTGTGATTCTTACTTATTGAATGTTGTTAATAAAATAAATGATTTTTCTTTAAATAAAATTTGGAAAGTATGTATGAAAATGGTTTTGACACTTAACTTAATTAATTAGGGTGTTAAATTGGAAAAAAATTATTTCTACGACAGTGATGCTAAGAATGAACCAACTGTTCACCTTGATTTTAATTTAATAAAGGAGTGATCGCCCGGTATTTAATTAGGCGGGGTGTCACATTGTAGCTCCCCGATCTTATTGTCAATTAACTGTTGTCATTTTGCCAATGAGATCGGCTCCTTCGGTGGGATGGATTCACGCATTCGGATAACGGACTCTCGGGTCTTCCCAAAGTACCGGGTCCTCATATTTTTCTTCCACGTCTTTTGTTGCTTCCTCAACTGCTCCAAGACGGAATCGTGTAGCTTTGGATCCAGGCTAAATTGTTCCTGTCCAACAAATACAATGTTAATTGCGAATAAATATAAATTGAAATTGAAATTGAAATTGAAATTGAAATTGAAATTGAAATTGAAATTGAAATTGAAATATTCATATAAATATAAATATAAATATAAATATAAATATAAATATAAATATAAATATAAATATAAATATAAATATAAATATAAATATAAATATAAATACATTACCTGTAGTGCCACCCAAACATCTAACTTGAGCTCATTTGGCACCTCCCTACAACTAGTGTACCCCGGGCCGATGATCGCCTTTACCAGCTCGAGGGATCTCGCTAATAGCCCCGTCTTGTTCTCGATGGCCATCCCCAATTTTCCATATATAGGGAGCCTAGGGGCCGAGGAGCCCTCGTCGCCTCCGCTACCACCGAACCCAGAAGACACATCTTAACCAGCAACATCATCCTCGCCTTAATACCTAAAGGAGACATTTGCTGTAAAAAAATATTGTTATTAGTACAAATTAAAATGAATTAGAAGAAGATATGGAAATATGTACAATTACTACAGATCCAAATGAATTGTTACTGTTTAACACCTCAATTATGAATTCCAAAACAACAACATCTAGCTCATAATATGTGCAATTACTACAAATTTGAAACATCCCCACCCCCACCCCTATTGCCCACACACACGCACACTACACAAGAGAGAAAATGATAAAGTGCAAATAAATTAAAAGCATTAAAAATGGATTGATAAAGTACAAATTGGAATATTTATTACAAATTGAAAAATTGTTTCAAATTCGGGTTATCATAAAAAATGGATTGATATTCGGTAGGAGCAGCCAAGTCATCCACACTACTATTTCGATGCTTTGGCGCATGTAGGACAATTGACCACGACTCGTTGTTGATATACTCCGAGTAAAACACATGGTTAACCTTTTGAAATGCACAAACAAACTGCTCACCGCTCACGTGGTCGTTGCTCTTCAACTTGGACAAGTCAACCATGATCAAATTGGTGACAAGATCAACTTTACAAGCATTTTTATCCTTAACTCTTACCCAGTCACATTAAAATACAACCTCTTTGAAGATTATATAATCCAATTCAAATACATTTCGGATTACACCATAGTAAGTCATTTCAGCTTCAACGAGTTTTTTATCTTTTGCGCTCGCTCGAAAGAAAGTAAGAGCCTTGTATGAAATGCTCGATTTCTGTACATTTATACTTTACTCGTACACTTAAGCACTGAAAACGTAATCATTCAATCGATACTTTGTATACTCTTGTGCCACGAACAAGGGTCCAGTGGCTAGACGAGCAAGCCTTGACATCACCCGTCTTTAAGAGCTGATAATATATAAATTAATTATATTAGTTGTAAAATTTGAGTGTAATGTAATGTTATATAACAACCATTTTTATTATAATTACCTCTTGTGTCAACCACAGACTAAATTCGTTGTCTGATTATATCATTGTTTTTGTCATTTATTGTTCTCACAGGCTTCATATTTTCTGCATATTACAAAATTAATCATGTATAAAATAATCTGAAATAATGTTAAACATTATAATAATTGAAACTTACTTTTTCCATTCTTCGACATCTTCATGTGTGTCAAATAGATAACGAGCTACTTGTTCATGTTGCAAACTCGTTAATTTCACTCGTTTTCCCATCACATGACCACCATCATGGACGAACTCATCAGTGTCATCAATGCTGGTCGAGTCAGACATATATTCCCGAGTATATATTGATGACTCCACGGTGATGTATTCCTCTGCAATTGATCCTGCAATGTATCGTGTATTCTTAACGTAATCTTTAAAAACTTTCATCAATCTTTCAAACGGATACATCCACCGATATCTAACTGGACCACAAAGAAGTGCCTCGTCGCATAGGTGTACCAACAAGTGAATACTTATGTCAAAGAATGCTGGGGGAAAGTACTTATCCAATAAACAAATCGCTTCGTTCACCGCTAATTTTGCGGCCACTATGTGTTCTCGATTAACTACCTTCTCACACAAGAGTGAGAAGGTAATACTAATTTGCATAATATCCCTCCACAAATCCTTGTGCTTGGAAAAATAGTGCTTAAACAATAAAGGAACCAATTGCATTATCACATGCCAATCTTGGGACTTACACTTATGTAAATCATGAGTAGTATAATTCACAATCCTTTGCAAGTTGGACGAAAAATTAGATGGTCCCTTCAAATTATATATTGTGTCTAAAAGCACCTTCCTTTCCCCACTCATCAAAGTAAATGCACCAGGGGGAATTATTGTCCTTCCCCTACTATCTTCTTTCAACCATAGTTGTGGCTTAAGTTTTAACGATTTAAGGTCTTTTCGTGCATTTTCTCCATCCTTCGAATGACTCCCCCCAAGGCAAGTGCCCACAATATGTTCAGCGAAGTTCTTCTCTGCATGCATCACATCCAATACATGGTGCACAGGGTTATTCTTCCAATAAGGAAAGTCAAATAAAATTAACCTCCTAGACCATGCCTTTCTTGTCTCAGTTTCATTCCCAGTTGGGGTCTTATTATGCTTGACATTCTTAAATTTGGGATTCTTACCTGGCATATTAGGGCCACATTCAGAAGATTTACTTTCAATTTCTGAACCTAAAAGTTGTCTCGGCGGTAGCCTATGTTCAACCCCGCCCAATAAAAAATTGGAACCTTTCTCAAATCTGAAACTATGAGCCGGGGGTAAAAACCTCCTATGGAAATGGTATACAATTTTTGAGCTAAAGGATAGACAAAGAGATTCAATCTCCCCTCCACAAATAAGATAACCCAAATAACCATATACTATACAACCGGATAATGTCCCATAAGCTGGAAAATCATGAATTGCCCACATCAACATAGCTTTTAGCGTAAACTCTTCTTTTTCTAAAAGAGTCAAATGATTGCTCACCCTCTTCCCACAACTCATTTAATTCTTCTACTTAATGTAATACCCCGTATTTTTATGCTATATTAATTTGGGGATTTATTAAATTTAATGTGAATTATTTATTTAATAAAAATCCGAAAATTAATTATGTTATAATTATTAACGTGATGAGAGTTAGTAATTATGGGAAAATTTGTTGAATATTACAAATGAGCAAAGTAATATATAATAGTGGTCATATTAAATGTCACGAGTGAATAAAATGACAATTTTAGAAATTTGAGTCGGGACGCGCCCGTGTCGCGTCGAGACTAAATATTGATAAATAAAAGTAAATATTTTATAAGTTGTCCGTATGGTCATTTTGAGTGCGCCAACACGTCCGGAAGGGTCGAGATAGTCAGAAAAGTATACCCGGGGGTTTGATTTGGGTCTCGGGGCGTTTTTAGGCCTAATTAGTACCCCGGGAGGGCATTTTAGTCATTTTGTATTTTTGGATAATTAAACCCACGAAAATTAAAGGGGTTATATCAGATTTTTAGGTTATCTCCTAGGGTTAGATAACTCAAAACACTAGAACGGCCATTGGAGAGGAGAGGAGAGAGCTCTCAAGGCATTCCAAGGCTCAAAACTCAACCGTTTGCATCGCCGCCACCGCCAACGCGTAGATCGCGAGACGGGGAACGCAACCACACCAAATTCAACACCAAACCAGATTTTTGAAAATCCCAAGGAAGTGTTTATCTTGCTTATTTCGTTGATGCATCTTTCATATTGGTTTAGGAATGATTAGGATGAATTGTATGGAAGAAAAACCCAATTTGAGATAGGAAATTGCATGTAGTGATGACTTAAATGATATTCTAGAAACCTTTTGTGATGTAGAGGATTAAACCATGAAATTTTGATGTTGTATAAGAAGGAAACCTTAGAGCCAATCAGAATAAAGGAGGTAAATTCGCGCATCAGGCCCCCTGAACCGGTTCGCATGTACCCCGAACCGGTTCTCCCCCCAAATCGGTTCACTCCTGGGTTCGCGAATGTCTGCTGGTCTGGGGTGCTTTTTCTTCCATTCAACACTTAGAATTTTTTTCATGTTTTCTTTCCTTTCTTCCTTGGATTTTTCTTCAACTTCAACGGGTCATAACTCATCAACCGTAGCTCGGATTTGGGTGCCGTTTCTTCCAGTGTTCTCATTGTTCCGAGCTCTTCAACTTTCCAGTTGACTCCTCTTTCGGGATCTATCTGTAGAATTACCAAAATTCCCTTGAACTTGCCTTCTTAGCTTTTCTTTCATTGTCTCGCTTTCTCTTTTGCGCTGCTTGCATAATTAACCTGTAAAACTAATAAGAGAAGCACGAAACACGAAATACTTGCCAACGAAGATTAGTAGCATAAATGTGCCTCAAATCCATATAGGTTACATCACTCGGGTTCACAAATGCACTGAAATTAGGGGAATAAATATACAATATTTATGTCCAATCACGTAGTAAGTTGGAAAAACCCTTCGAATTAAAGTTAGAAACGAACCATTATACTTGATATATAATAATGGGAAAATAAGGATAAATGTTGTGAATGTGGGTTATGGGATAAACCTAAATTGATATAATAAAAGTGGTATATTTATATGATTGTGTATTCATATATTATATACTTGTGAAAATCATGCCCGCGCTACTTGCTATCCCTGAGGTTTCCGTGCTGGGACGATCTTATCTCGTGTGCCTTATGGGGGATATTGACTCGTACCCTAGAAGATAGAAATCCTAGGTACAGGCTATCGAATCGGTAGTCACGGTCCTAAGAGACGTGAGGGTATGTACTGACCTCTTGGACTTGGAAACTATGCTTCGCCTCAAATATTGTTTGTGTATGTATTTATACAGTTCGAGAGTGATTCCGAACTTGTATTCCCTTTAGTACGATTGATACGGGGATTGGATAGCAGAGTATGCCCGCACCATAATTTTTATGTGGGGTGCTGTTAGAATATATATATTATACGAGTATTTAATATATATATATATGAACTCCTGAAATTTGGGAAACTGCCCACTGTGTTATGGTAAGTAAGACATGTGAAATGACTCAAATTGGAAATACTTGTTTTGAAAAGTATAATATGATATTGAAAAACTTTATGAATCAATAAAGTTAAAATGAGCGTTTTGTATTAAATGAAATTATCCTTTTAAACCATGATGTTGTTAGATCATAAATCTTGAGAGTCACCTAAGATAAGTTAAATCCTTGGGGAAAGATAGTGTGATATATGATGAGATAAACCATTGGGAAGGTTAGTGCGATATGAGTGCACATTAGAAGAGAGGTGAGAATTTCTCAAGAGAGTGTCGCACTATTATGTTATTGCATTGGCCTGTATCAATTTAAATACTTGCTAAACGAATTTTTAAATCATATACACTATCGGGCTCTGACCCGTTTCTATTCCTCTTTCTCTCTTGTATATATATGTATATATTACAGGTGCCTATGTCACCCCGCCTAATTAAATACCGGGCGATCACTCCTTTATTAAATTAAAATCAAGGTGAACAGTTGGTTCATTCTTAGCATCACTGTCGTGAAAATAATTTTTTCCAAATTAACACCCTACTTAATTAAGCTAAGTGTCAAAACCATTTTTCAACATTTCTGACCAATTTTATTTTTAAAGGAAAATTATTTATTTAATTAGTAACAACCTTTTCAATAAGTAAGAATCATACAACAATTAACCTGGAACATAATCCAAATACTTTAAACATTCAACATCCAAAATCCCAACATTAAAACTTAATGTAAACCATACATGCTGAATAAATCCCAAAGTAACAGTACTAGAAATAACTGAAATATAAATGTCCCAACAAAACAGATAAATAGTGGAAAGGGCGACACATGCCCCAATAACTGAGAATCATATGAGTGGAATCAAGTAAATGAAATCGTCTAAACAAGTGGCCTGCAACTCCCACCTAAGCTGCAACACGTTCCTTCCAAGGGATCCTAAGCAAGACGCCCCTGTGGCTGGGCACCTGTAGTACATACATATATATACAAGAGATAGAGAGAGAGAGAAAAACGGGTCAGAGACCGATAGTGTATATGATTTAAAAATTATTTAGCAAGTATTTAAATTGATACAGGCCAATGCAACAACATATTAGTGCGACACTCTCTTGAGAAATTCTCACCTCTCTTCTAATGTGCACACCTATCGCACTAACCTTCCCAATGGTCTATCTCATCATATAACACGCTATCCTTTCCCAATGGTTTAACTTATCTTAGATTATTCGCAGGATTCAAAATTTAACGATTCAATTGTTTGAAAAGGATATTTCAATTAGTAACCAAAGTTCTCATTTTAACTTTATAAATCAATAAAGTTTTCCAGTGTCATATTATACTTTCTCAAAATAAGTATTTATAATTTGGGTCATCAACCACGTCCTACATATCACATCACAGTAGGCAGTTCCAGATTTCAGAATTTCATATATATATTAACCACTCGTAAAAATATATATATATCACAACAGCACCCCAAATAAAAACTATGGTGCGGGCATACTCTACTATCCAATCCCCGTATCACTCGTACTAAGGGAATACAAATTCGGAATCACTCTCGAACTGTATTAACACATACTCAAATAATATTGAGGCAAAGCATAAATTCCAACTCTCTAAGAGGATGGCATATGTCTGCGTCTCTTAGGACCGTCTGAACTATCACTGCGATAGCATGTACCAAGGATATCTATTCACAAACAATAGGAGGCGAAGCATAGATTCCAAGTCTCTAAGAGGAAAGCACATACCCGCGTCTCTTAGGACCGTCTGAACTATCATTCCGATAGCCTATACCAAGGATATCTATCTTCTAGGGTACAAGTCAATATCTCCCATAAAGGTCCCATCAAGATAAGACTGTCCCAGTGCGGAAACCTCAGGGATAGCAAGTAGCGTGGGCATGATTTTCACACATAGATAGTATATGCATACACAATCATATAACTATACTAATATTACCATATCAATAATGGGTAGTTTCTCAATTCCCATAATTACGACATTTGTATTTATTTCTCATTATTTAGTTATCACGTATAACCATTCACATCTTATTTTAATTTGAGGAACTTTTCCACTTACTACATAACGCTCATGGATTCTATCCTCCCAAGTACAAAATTCAGTAGGTATACACATTTGTCCCAAAGTAACTCTCTTACGTGTCTCTCTCTTTAAATCATAAATTTACCGACCCTTATGTAATTATCCCAAAATACAATCTTTGCCCGACATCAAGGGTCCCAAAATCTATTCACATGTCCTACTGGTCTTCCCTATCTCCCAAAATATTTTATTAAGGATGCCCAAGAATTATCTCACAATAAATTGAATTTAACTCATTTAAAAGGAGAAATAGGAGTCTGCCAGGAGGGGTCGATCGATCGAGGTCTGGGGCTCGATCGATCGAACCTTCGATCGATCGAAGCTCTGGGCTCGATCGATCGATCAAGCAGGTATTGCGATTTCTGCAGAATTGCAGTTACGGGTTTCATCTTCTAACTTACACCAAATCCACATTTTACAATCCCAAACATCTCAAAATTTGTACTACTAACATCCTAACATGATATTATACATTTCCTACGTAAAGCATGTAGATTTCTACTATTAAACATGGATTAACAAGCCCCAAATTCATATAAAACTTCAAGAACCCTAAAATTTCATTAACATGGTTCTAATCCATCTTTTCCAGAATTTTCTTCTTATAAACATCATAATTTCGTGGGTAAATTCCTCTACATGGCAAGGGTTTCCAGAATTATCATTTAAACCATAACTACATGCGATTCCTATCTCAAATCTTAGGTTTTATTCCATAAAACTCATCATAATCATTCCTACACTAATACGAAAGATGCATCAACGAAATAAGCAAGATAAACACTTGCCTGGGATTTTTGGTGTTCTGATTTGCAGATGATTTTGGTGTGGTTGCGTAGCCCGTTGCGCGATCTATGCGTTGGTGGTGGTGGCGGTGCAAACGGATGGCTTTTGGGCCTTGGATTGCCTTGGAAGCTCTCTTCTTCCCTCTCCTATGGCCGTCACTTTCCTTTGGTTGTTCTAACCTTAGAAGACAACCTTAGGCATCTGATATAACCCTAAGAATTTCGTGGGTTTAATTACCCATAATTGCGAAATGTCCAAAACGCCCTCCCGGGGTACTAATTTGGCCTAAAAACGCCCCGAGACCCAAACCAAACCCCCGGGTATACTTTTTTGACTATCTCGACCCTTCTGGACGCATTGGCGCACTCAAAATGACCATACGAACAACTTATAAAATATTCACTTTTATTTTCCACTATTTAGTCCCGACGCGACACGGGCGCGTCCCGACCTAAATTTCCAAAATTGTCATTTTATTCACTCGTGACATTCAATATAACCAATATTACATATTACTTTGCTCATTAGTAATATTCAACAAATTTCCCATAATTACTAACTCTCGTCACGTTAATAATTATAACATAATTAATTTCCGGATTTTTATTAAATAATTAACTCACATTAAATTTATTAAATCCCCAAATTAATATAGCATAAAAATATAGAATAAAAATACGGGCTATTACACCCAGCCACAGGGGCGTCTTGCTTAGGATCCCTTGGAAGGAACGTGCTGCAGCTTAGGTGGGAGTTGCAGGCCACTTGATTAGACGATTTCATTTACTTGATTCCACTTCTATCATTCTCAGTTATTGGGGCATGTGTCGCCCTTTCCACTATTTAGCTGTTTTATTGGGACAATTGTATTTCAGTTATTTCTAGTACTGTTACTTTGGGATTTATTCAGCATGCATGTTTTACTTTAAGTTTTAAATGCTGGGATTTAGTTGTTGAATGTTTAAATTAATTGGATTATATGTTCCAGGATTATTGTGGTGTGATTCTTTAAATATTAAATTATTGTAGATAATTAAATCTTTATTTTCAAAATAAAATTTGGAAAGAAATGTTTAAAATTGGTTTTGACACTTAGCTTAATTAAATAGGGTGTTAAATTTGGAAAAGTTATTTTTATGACAGTGATGCTAAGAATGAACCAACTGTTCACCTTGATTTTAATATAATAAAGGAGTGATCGCCCGGTATTTAATTAGGCGGGGTGTCACAGGTGGTATCAGAGCATCAGGTTATAGTGTCCATAGGATCTGTACGGCTTATTTTCGCTTTCAGCTTAACGTTTTTGCTATAGAGCCCTATTTTTAGGATTGTTGTATTTCTGCTTTTACGTTTACGTCTTCAGCCATTTGGGATTTGATAATGAATGTAGACTAATAAACTTCTTCACGTTTCAGATGCCTCCGAGACGTGCACCGAAGGATAGGCGTGCCCAGGCCGAGTAGCCAGCAGCTCCGGCACAAGGCACTATGAATGCTAATGAAGTAGCCGCCATTGTTGCTCAGGCGGTGAATGCCGCGCTAACGGTGGTTCAGCAGGCTCCACCCCAGATTCAGGCAGTGGCGCCAGTACCGACACAGCTTCCATCTGCATGGGAGAGGGTTAGGGATGCGTTTCATAAGGCGCATCCCCCTGAGTTCTCTGGTAGCTCAGATATCGTCACAGTCAACCAATGGAAGAAAAACATCCAGCGGCATCTTCGTATGTATGAGTGCACCGACGTGCAAAGGCAATTATTGGCTTCCTTTAAGCTGGTGGGGCCGCTTTGCAGTGGTGGGAGTCCACTACCACCTTGGAGGAGAGGGACACGATCCCTATTCAGTCGTTCTAGGAGCGGTTTGACCGCAAGTACTTTCCACCCGCCGTGCAGACTGAGATAAGGTGAAAATTACTGAATTTGAAACAGGAGAACTCTACCGTTGTTGAGTATGAGGAGGAGTTCACGAGACTTCTCACCATAGTGCCAGATGAGGCACCTACTGAGAGTAAGAAAATTATGTTGTTTGTGGACGGGTTAGCTTGGAGGATCCGTCAGCATCTTATAGGGAATCTATCTCTGAGTACTTTCACTGATGTACTCAATGCTGCTTTACTACATTGCCAGGATCACCGCTTCCATCTGCAAGGAAGCAAGAGAGCAGGAGAGTCCAGCCAGCAGGGCAGGACCGGGGGTAGTAGTGCTAGTGGGGCACCATCTCATGGACAGACTCGTCAGCACGAGAAAAGTTCCCATCAGGGGGACCCTGCTAAGCGATTCCGTTCAGGTGATTCTAGACAGGGATTTGGGGGTTATAGGCAGGGCCAGCAGGGCCAGCCTAATCAACAGGGCCAACAACGTGCTAATCAGGGCCAACAAGGCCAGTGGCGGGGAGGTAACGGCCAGCAAGGCCGTGGTCAGCAGGGTCAGAGGGGAGGTAACTTCAGAGGCCGGTGTTTTGTATGCGGCAAGCATGGTCATAAGCGCCAGGATTGCCCAGAGGGTAATAGGGCCCCACAGCAGCAGGGTGCCCGTAATGAGCCGCAAAGACCACTTTTTCCACCTGCCCTCCCAGCTCCAGCCCAGGTGCCAGCCCTCCCAGCCATTCCAGTAGCTCCAGTGCAGCAGGGGCAGTTACAGTACGGACGTGTCTATAACATCAACCAGGCAGCAGCTCCACAGGCACCAACCACGATTGAGGGTATGTTTCCTATCCATGGTACTATGGGTCGGGTTTTGTTTGATACTGGGGCGACGCATTGTTTTATAGCTATGCATTTTGCGAAGGCCTTAGGGTTGTTAGCCATAGCAGAGAGCACAGTGACGTGTGTAGACTCACCACTGGGGAGTGGGTCGCTTATCTTCTTTATATGCCGGGGAGTGGGGGTAGAGATTGGTAGTTTGGTATTACCTGCAGACATGTTAGTCTTAGATATGCATGAGAATGATGTTATTATCGGTATGGATTGGCTCGCAGCTTATAGAGCCATGATTGATTGCTTCGGTGGGAGCATTGTTTTTGCTATTCCGAGGCAAGAGATGTTTGTAGTGGCGATGCCTCGCCCAGAGGGAGGCTCGACCGCTCATTTGTATTATATAGAGAAGGATACCTCTAAGGAGGTTGTGATTCCATTAGACTCGATTCCAGTTGTTCGTGAGTATTCCGATGTGTTTCAGGAGATACCAGGCCTACCCCCCAGTCGAGAGATAGACTCTGTCATAGATTTATTGCCAGATACGAGACCTATAGCACGCGCTCCATACCGTATGGCTCCGGTGGAGATGCGAGAGTTACGAGATCAGATAGAGCAGCTATTAGGTCAGGGCTTCATTCGCAGGAGTACCTCACCTTGGGGCGCTCCAGTCTTATTTGTGAAGAAGAGAGATGGTTCACTGAGGTTATGTGTGGACTACCGGGAGTTGAACAAGGTCACGATACGGAATAAGTATCCGTTGCCTCGAATCGATGATCTGTTCGACCAGCTGAGGGGAGCAACTTTCTTTTCGAAGATAGACCTAAGTTCGGGGTACCATCAGCTACGTATTAGAGAGCAGGATGTTTCAAAGACTGCCTTCTTGACAAGATATGGGTCTTACGAGTTCAGAGTGATGCCATTTGGTCTCACAAATGCTCCAGCCGTATTCATGGACTTAATGAACCGAGTATTCAGAGAGTTCTTGGATCAGTTTGTCATTGTCTTCATAGATGACATTTTGATATATTCACACTCCGAGGAGGAGCATGTCGAGCACTTGAGGCAGGTTCTTCAGACTTTACGAGAGTATCAGTTGTATGCTAAGTACGAGAAGTGTGGATTCTGGTTACGAGAGGTACAGTTTTTTGGGCATGTTGTTTCTGAACGGGGGATAGCAGTTAACCCGAGTAAAGTGTCAGCGGTGAGGGAGTGGGGAAATCACACGACACCGACGAAAGTGCGTAGTTTCTTGGGATTAGCCGGATACTACAGGAGATTCATTCGGGGATTCTCCAAAATAGCGGGTCCATTGACGAACCTGACTCGCAAAGGGGTACCATATGTTTGGGATGATGCTTGTCAATTGTCTTTCGACGAGCTGAAAGACAAGCTTACTTCAGCACCAGTCCTTGCTTTATCGAAGCCGGGTGTGGAGTACCTGGTTTACACCGATGCCTCTTTACGGGGACTTGGGGGAGTACTTCAGCAGGAAGACAAGGCTATAGCTTTTGCCTCCCGCAAGCTTAAGCCGCATGAGAAGAATTACCCCACCCACGACCTGGAGTTAGCAGCAGTCGTCTTTGCATTGAGGATATAGAGACACTATTTATTGGGGGAGAAGTTCCGTTTGTTCACAGACCACAAATCACTGCAGTACCTGTTCACTCAGCGAGAGCTGAATATGCGTCAGCGCAGATGGTTAGAGTTTGTGAAGGACTATTAGTTCGACATACAGTATCATCCGGGGAAGGCCAACGTAATTGCTGATGCGTTGAGTCGTAGACCGGTAAATAAGCTAGCAGACGTCTGGAAAGTGAAATGGAAGGAGTTGGGTCACCAGGACGCAGTAGCCCGTTCCTTCATATCTGTTATGACAGTCACACCCGAGATTGTTACGAGGATAATACAGGCCCAAACCACAGACCCGTTTTTACCAGGAGCAGATTGTATGAATTTTAGCCGAGGGTGCTAAGTCCTATTCTGTTAGTTCTGATGGGGGTTTGAGGTTTAATGGGAGGTTAATGGTTCCAAAACGAGCAGAATTGCGTCACGTAGTGATGACCCAATCTCACGGGTCCCGATTTGCGGTACATCCTGGAGGAGATAAGATGTACCAGGATATGAGGAGGCAATACTGGTGGAGTGGGATGAAGAAGGACATTGCTGAGTTCGTGTCCAAGTGTTCTACCTGCCAGCTGGTGAAGGTGGACCATCAAAAACCGTCAGGATTGCTTCAGCCATTGGAAGTACCCGCGTGGAAGTGGGAGAGTATTTCCATGGATTTTATTACAGGGTTGCCTACATCACAGCGGGGCCATGACTCTATCTGGGTGATTGTAGACCGTTTGACCATGGTGGCTCATTTTCTGCCGGTGAGGAAAGATTATACCACGGGTCAGTATACTCAGTTGTTCATTTCTGAGATTGTCAGATTACTTGGGGTGCCCCTGAATATTGTGTCAGATAGAGACAAGATTTTCGTGTCACGTTTCTGGGAAAGCTTTTAGGAGGCTATGGGTACTGAGTTGAGGCTGAGTTCAGCTTATCACCCACAGACAGATGGACAGACATAGCGTACTAATCAGATGTTAGAGGATATGCTACGCATGTGTGTTCTTGATTTTGGAGGAGGTTGGGAACCACATCTTCCACTGGTAGAGTTTGCTTATAATAACTCTTATCAGTTTACGATTGGTATGGCTCCATTTGAGGCTTTGTATGTCCGGCCTTGTCGTTCTCCAACTTGTTGGCTCAAGGTGGGGGATAACAAGTTGCTAGGACCAGAGGTAATTCAGGAAACCTCCGCGAGGATTGAGATGATTAGGAGTCGCATTCGAGTAGCCCAAGACAGGCAGAAGAGCTACGCCGATGCGAAACGGTTCTTTCGGGAGTTTAATGTGGGGGACCAAGTGTTACTGCGTGTATCTCCTATGAAAGGAGTGATGAGGTTCGAGAAGAAAGGGAAATTGACCTCGAGGTACGTAGGACCATTTCCCATTATCGAGAGGATTGGGCCGGTAGCATACAGATTGGGACTACCAGAGCATTTACATCGCATTCACGATGTATTCCAAATCTCGTCGTTGAGATGGTATCTTCGGGATGATATGGCCCATACTCACATCGCGATAGATGAGATAGACTTACAGCCTGACAACTCTTACGAGGAGAGACCGGTGACTATCCTAGACTATAGTGAGAGGAGATTGAGGTCGAAGATAGTTCCACTTGTACGGGTCCAGTGGGAGCATCATAACGTCGAGGAATCCACTTGGGAGCGCGAGGCCGATATGCGTGGGAGATATCCAGATTTGTTCTTACCAGGTATGCCTTATTTTCCAAATTTCGGGACGAAATTCCGTTATTAGGGGGGAAGTATGTAATACCCCGTATTTTTATGCTATATTAATTTGGGGATTTATTAAATTTAATGTGAATTAATTATTTAAAAAAAATCCAGAAATTAATTATGTTATAATTATAAACGTGATGAGAGTTAGTAATTATGGGAAAATTTATTGAATATTACTAATGAGCAAAGTAATATATAATAGTGGTCATATTAAATGTCACGAGTGAATAAAATGACAATTTAAGAAATTTGAGTCGGGACGCGCCCGTGTCGCGTCGAGACTAAATATTGATAAATAAAAGTACATATTTTATAAGTTGTCCATATGGCCTTTTTGAGTGCACCAATGCGTCCGGAAGGGTCGAGATAGTCAAAAAAGTATACCCGGGGGTTTGATTTGGGTCTCGGGTCGTTTTTAGGCCTAATTAGTACCCCGGGAGGGCATTTTAGTCATTTTGTATTTTTGGGTAATTAAACCCACGAAAATTAAAGGGGTTATATCAGATGTTTAGGTTATCTCCTAGGGTTAGATAACTCAAAACACTAGAACGGCCATTGGAGAGGAGATGAGAGAGCTCTCAAGGCATTCCAAGGCTCAAAACTCAACCGTTTGCACCGCCGCCACCGCCAACGCGTAGATCGCGAGACGGGGAACGCAACCACACCAAATTCAACACCAAACCAGATTTCTGAAAATCCCAGGCAAGTGTTTATCTTGCTTATTTCGTTGATGCATCTTTCATATTGGTTTAGGAATGATTAGGATGAATTGTATGGAAGAAAAACCCAATTTGAGATAGGAAATTGCATGTAGTGATGACTTAAATGATATTCTGGAAACCTTTTGTGATGTAGAGGATTAAACCACGAAATTTTGATGTTGTATAAAAAGAAAACCTTAGAGCCAATAAGAATAAAGGAGGCAAATTCGCGGATCAGGCCCCCCGAACCGGTTCGCATGTTCCCCGAACCGGTTCGCCCCTGGGTTCCCGAATGTCTGCTGGTCTGGGGTGCTTTTTCTTCCATTCAACACTTAGAATTTTTTTCATGTTTTCTTTACTTTCTTCCTTGGATTTTTCTTCAACTTCAACGGGTCATAAATCATCAACCGTATCTCAGATTTGGGTATCGTTTCTTCCAGTGTTCTCGTTGTTTTCGAGCTCTTCAACTTTACAGTTGACTCCTCCTTCGGGATTTGTCTGCATAATTACTAAAATGCCCTTGAACTTGCCTTCTTAGCTTTTCTTTCATTGTCTCACTTTCTCTTTTGCGCTGCTTGCATAATTAACTTGTAAAACCAATAAGAGAAGCACGAAACACGAAATACTTGCCAACGAAGATTAGTAGCATAAATGTGCCTCAAATCCATATAGGTTACATCACTCGGGTTCACAAATGCACTGAAATTAGGGGAATAAATATACAATATTTATGTCCAATCATGTAGTAAGTTGGACAAACCCTTCGAATTAAAGTTAGAAACGAACCATTATACTTGATATATAATAATGGGAAAATAAGGATAAATGTTGTGAATGTGGGTTATGGGATAAACCTAAATTGATATAATAAAAGTGGTATATTTATATGATTGTGTATGCATATATTATATACATGTGAAAATCATGCCCGCGCTACTTGCTATCCCTGAGGTTTCCGCGCTGGGACGATCTTATCTCGTGTGTCTTATGGGGGATATTGACTCGTACCCTAGAAGATAGAAATCCTAGGTACAGGCTATCGAATCGGTAGTCACGGTCCTAAGAGACGTGAGGGTATGTACTGACCTCTTGGACTTGGAAACTATGCTTCGCCTCAAATATTGTTTGTGTATGTATTTATACAGTTCGAGAGTGATTCCGAACTTGTATTCCCTTTAGTACGATTGATACGGGGATTGGATAGCAGAGTATGCCCGCAGCATAATTTTTATGTGGGGTGCTGTTAGAATATATATATTATACGAGTATTTAATATATATATATGAACTCCGGAAATTTGGGAAACTGCCCACTGTGTTATGGTAAGTAAGACATGTGAAATGACTCAAATTGGAAATACTTGTTTTGAAAAGTATAATATGATATTGAAAAACTTTATGAATCAATAAAGTTAAAATGAGCGTTTTGTAATAAATGAAATTATCCTTTTAAACCATGATGTTGTTAAATCATAAATCTTGAGAGTCACCTAAGATAAGTTAAATCCTTGGGGAAAGATAGTGTGATATATGATGAGATAAACCATTGGGAAGGTTAGTGCGATAGGAGTGCACATTAGAAGAGAAGTGAGAATTTCTCAAGAGTGTGTCGCACTAATATGTTGTTGCATTGGCCTGTATCAATTTAAATACTTGCTAAACGAATTTTTAAATCATATACACTACCGGGCTCTGACCCGTTTCTATTCCTCTTTCTCTCTTGTATATATATATGTATATATTACAGGTGCCCAACCACAGGGGCGTCTTGCTTAGGATCCCTTGGAAGGAACGTGCTGCAGCTTAGGTGGGAGTTGCAGGCCACTTGATTAGAGGATTTCATTTACTTGATTCCACTTCTATCATTCTCAGTTATTGGGGCATGTGTCGCCCTTTCACTATTTAGCTGTTTTATTGGGACAATTGTATTTCAATTATTTCTAGTACTGTTACTTTGGGATTTATTCAGCATGCATGTTTTACTTTAAGTTTTAAATGCTGGGATTTAGTTGTTGAATGTTTAAATTAATTGGATTATATGTTCCAGGATTATTGTGGTGTGATTCTTTAAATATTAAATTGTTGTAGATAATTAAATCTTTATTTTCAAATTAAAATTTGGAAAGAAATGTTTAAAATTGGTTTTGACACTTAGCTTAATTAAATAGGGTGTTAAATTTGGAAAAGTTATTTTTACGACATTGATGCTAAGAATGAACCAACTATTCACCTTGATTTTAATTTAATAAAGGAGTGATCGCCCGGTATTTAATTAGGCGGGGTGTCACAGTAAAGGAGCCAGGAAGACGTCGATGTCATCACTTGGTTCCTTTGGCTCAGGTATCAATAAAGACATCATTGAAAACTCAAGTCTCATATACTGTGAATGAGGGAGGTTGAGTGGGGCTAGGATCACTGTCCATACACTCTGATTGGTGCTTAGATTTCCAAATGGATTGAAACCATCTGTTAATATAGCCAAACGATTGTTGCATTGTTCTCGAGCAAAATCGGGATACTCATAATTCATCCTCCTTAAGGATGTAGAATCAATAGGATGACGCATGAGATTACCCCTACTTCTGCCCTAGCATGCCAAGTCATTGCCTCCACTATGCATGGTACTGTGAAAAATAGCTTTAATCTATGCCCAATGGGAAAATATTTCAACACTTTTTGAGGCACTTTTGAGCTTGTGCCTTCCTTACTAGTAGATTGGACATATCTAGGTTCATCGCATACCGAATAATGATCGAGATTTTCATACTCCTTTCGGTATAGTATGCAGTCATACACACAAGCATGAATCGATTTATACTTCATTCACCAACCTTTCAAACTGTTTTTCATAACAGGATAGCTACTTGGAAGCGTATTCTCCTTAGGTAGTAACCCCTTCACCCATTTCAGAATTCCTGTCACGCTATTGCCAGACAAACTGTACTGCATCTTCAAACTATGCAGACCAACCATGGCATGTAAAGTTGTTTGATCTTTCTCACAATTAGAGTATAACGGTTGGGTTGTCTTAAATTTTAAACTTTGGTAGTCATCGTCAAGGTTTATTGTGATATCTTCACGAGCACTTGAACCTTGTACATCATCAATAACCTCATTCTCCTCTGCTTCATAAACTCCGTACGCATCATCAACTAAATCCTCTAACATATTATGATCTACTTCATCCCTTTCTACATCTATCCTACTTGTTGAAGGTTGTTGTGAAGGTTGTTCGGGAACAAAAGGAACTTTTAATTCATCGTGAAAACTCCAAAATCGATAACTATCTTGCATACCCGATCTTAACAAATGTAGTTAAACTATTTTCCACTCAAACACCTTACCATTCTTACACCTAGCACACGGACACGGAAGCTCGTCATCATTATGATATCTCTTTGCGTATTTCACAAATTCATTAGCACCTCTGCGAAACACATCCCCATTCTATTTGTCTCACCCATCTACTCTTTGTATCTAGATATCCCATCACAGCTATCACAACTAATCACCTATTAAAGTTAAGAAGAGTATATTCATGGATTAGTATAAACAAAACTTAGATTTATAGTGTGTTTTATTTAATTATGTCTTCAATTCTTAAATTTCAAATTTAAATTCAATTTGTAATAGAAATTTCAATTTCCTCCATCTCCTCAAAAGGGTGAGTGGTCCTACTTTTTATAAAAGGAGGAAAAATAGAACTACAAGAACATATAGTTATCCCATTCAAGACCGCATATTTCTGTAATATACTTAACAACTCATGCACATTTTTACGATTTGAGAAAAATTCGGCAGCATATCCCCGTAGTTCTCCAAGTACATGACGTAGATTGGCAAGTGTGAGTGTTATTTTAATATATCAATTGAAATAACAGTCACACTTGTCAATCTAGTATGTACCCAGAGAACATTAGGATACGACTACAGAACATTACCCAGAGAATTGTTCCCCTAATATTTATGTTTAAAACTATGTTAGCACTCAAATTTATAGTTATTATATTTTGTCCTTATTTTTATTGGCAAAATCCCAACTATTTTTGATAAATATAATGGTTCAATTTAGGAGTGAGCATTTTAAAAGAGACACAAAGAAACGACACATTTTTTATCATAAAAGAATACATTTAATTAAAACGCGAAATGACTTAATTTTTTCCTAACATGAATACAACTCAAATAAAAATAACACGGCACGAAATCTTATTTTTTGACATAACACAAATACGATCAATTAAGCCCTTAATTTTTTTAATTAACACAAACATAACCCAAATATAACGTGATACAACATGAAATCATATATTTTTACATAACACGAACACAATCCAATTTAAACACGATAAAACACAATTTTTTTCTTATGGATGTGGGCTCGCACCAGCAGCACCAACCAATCGCAACATGCCATGTCGGCGTATTTCAATTGGCGAGTCGCAATTCGTTGGTGCCTCTGGCAGAGAACCACATCCATAAGACAAAAAAAATTATTTTGTCATGTTTAAATCGGGTTGTGTTCGTGTTACGTAAAAATATACAATTTCTTGTTGTGTCTCATTATATTTGGGTCACGTTTGTGTTAATTAAAAAAATTCTAGGCTAAATTGACCGTATTTGTGTTACGTACAAAAATAAGATTTCGTGTTGTGTTATTTTTATTTGAGTTATGTTCATGTTAAGAAAAAAAATCGTGTCATGTCACGTTTTAATTAAATGTATTCTTTCATGGTATAAAAAACGTGTCGTATTTTTGTGTCGTTTTTAAAATTCTCACTCCTAAATTGAACCATTACATTTATTAAAAATAGTTCGAATTTTGCCAATAAAAATAAGGACAAAATATAATAACTATAAATTTGAGTGCTAAAATAGTTTTGAACGTAAATATTAGGGGAACAAAATTCTCACTCCTAAATCAAACCTATAGAATATTTAAAATACAAAATATAAAACCTTATGAAACATGTTAAGATATTTAGGGTCCGTTTGGTTGGCAAAATTTGCCTAGGCAAATGCCAAAAAATTGACAAATATGAAAATTGACAAATATGCCCACATTTTGACTATTTGGTTGCACAATTTGCCTAGGCATTATTTGCCAATGTACAACACCTCCTATGCACAATCTATGGACAAATTTTGCTTATCTATTTGAGTGAAAAATATTTGCCAACAAATTTGTCAACTTCTTAAACGGTTTTAATGTTTTAAAAAATAATTTAAAAACTGTTTTAAATAATTAAAAAAATGTTATGAATATTTAAAAATTATTTTGTAAAGTTTTAAAAACTGTTTTTAATATTATGAAAAAATGTTAAGAAAATGTTTTACAATTTTTTAAAAAACCGTATTAGCAAAATATTGTAAAAACTGTTTTTAATATTTTTAAAAACTGTTGTGAATATATTATAAAAACAGTTTTAAAAAATAATTTTAAAAACTGTTTTAAATAGTTACAAAAACTGTTATAAATATTTAAAAACTGTTTTGTAATGTTTTCAAAACTGTTTTTAATATTAGAAAAAATTGTTAAGAAAATGTTTTACAATTTTTTTTAAAAATCGTATTACAAAAATATTGTAAAAACCGTTTTGAATATATTGTAAAAACTGTTTTAAAGTTTTAAAAAACATTTTTTAAAGTTGTTTTAAATAGTTTAAAAAACGGTTGTGAATGTTTAAAAATTGTTATGTAATATTTAAAAAAACTATTTTTAATATTATAAAAATTTGTTAAGAGAATGTTTTACAATTTTTTTGAAAAACCGTAATATAAAAATATTGTAAAAATAGTTTTTAACATTTTAAAAAACTGTTTTGAATATAATATAAAAACAGTTTTAAAGTTTAAAAACAAAATTAAAAAAATATTTTAAATAATTAAAAAAAACTGTTGTGAATATTTAAAAATTATTTTGTAATATTTTAAAAACTGTTTTTAATATTATAAAAAATTGTTAAGAAAATGTTTTACAATTTTTTTTTAAAAAAATGTAATATAAAAATATTGTAAAAACTATTTTTAACATTTTTGAATATAATATAAAAACTGTTTTTAGATAAATTAATTGGATTGACTTTAATTTCGCCTAATGGTTGTTTGATAGCTTCATGTGAAAAAAAACTAGATAAAATTTGCGTAGGCAAAATTTGTCCATGCCCACTGGTTTGCCCATTGTCAGACCCTTACTTCAAATAGTCAAACCATAGGTTTTTGCCTTCATCTGAAACCATAACATACATTCTTTAAACACTAGACTTTTTGCTGATTTAGGAGTCTGCTGCCACCGCCGGAGTCTTGAACGTTCCAGAATATGTTCAGAACAAAGAGGAAATTTAGTTCAAGATCTAGGATTGTTGATTAGAGTTGAATCGAGGCAGCCTGATCGGGTTGAAAAATGTCGAATAAAGGATTTGGTCACTTATGGGGAGCTCGGGTCGTATGCGTCTGCTGGGTTTTGGTCTGATTATCAAACTCGTGCGTGATTTTCGTTAATTATGTAAATGAGATGGAGAGAGGGTGTTGGAAATTATGTAGCAAATACAGAAACAGAACTCTTTATTGTATCACAACAATGTCAACTTTAATACAACAATGTAACTTTATGAATCTTCAAGGCGTGATGTCACTTTCCTAAATACAGTATTTGCCCCACACGAATAACTTCGGTATACAAACGGGAATCAGGAAATCCGTACTCAAGATACAATGAAGCAATTGCACTGTCTGCAAATTGTATGTCTGAAGACAACCCTTAGATGCAGCAGCGAAGAACAGTCAATTAAGTTCTTATTCTGTTTCTGTGCACAAAACAGAATAAGAGAATTTGTATCTCCTGAAAATTGTAAGAGAGTAACAGTAGGGTTTGGAAATCTGAAACTGGGTTTTTGTTATCAATCTAATTTCGTTTTAGGCAGCCTTTATTTATAGATATTGAAAAGCTTTGTCTTCAAGAGTCATGACTGTTGGATTAACAGACTTAAGTCAATTTCGAAATGGTATGACTATTAATTACCAACAGTCTAAAGTCATTTCCGAACAGGTATAATAATACCGAATCGGTTTTGCACGGGTCAACCAAAAAGTGATCGCGCCCGAGCTACCGCGATCCGACTCGGACGAATCCTGACAACCCGCTACCACTGCGGACACACGACGTGCGAAGTGCAAAGTGCACCACTAGCGCTTCTACAGCCCACTGCCCCGCACCCTCACGCGCGCGCGCGCGTGTACGTGTGCGTACGGTGCTTCGCACTGTATTGAGGTCTCTTGAATAGCTTCTTAAATGCTAGATGAATTAACTCTTCATTTTCCATTTGTACTTATTAAGTGCACAAATTCTTAATATTTTTCCAATGTGGGACTCAAAGGTTGCCCACTCCTTTTATAGCTTAGTGGTGACACTTAGATTTGTACATTTTCCAATGTGGGACATTATCCCCTTTTATATTTGGATTAGCTTCCCACCTCTTCCACACACTTCCAATGTGGGACAAGCTTTTTAAGCTTTTACACCTAAAACTCTTACTCACTTATTTTATAAAATCTCCAACATTCCTCTACCATTTTCAAAATAAGTTTTGTAAATCTTTGATTGTCTGTAAGACTGTGTATAAGCATTGGTGTCTCACGACTTGAACCAATACCCTGTGAAGGTTCGTCAAGGCTAACCATGAAAGTATAGTAGACTTGTCTTTGAACTATCAATCCATATTGATCAGCCGGATTTGTCTTCACACACAAATCTTTTAGTCACTGATTATCCATATAAGCCGACACATGTATTAGGCCTTGTGTATGTACCTTGATTTCATGAGTGCTTTAGAGTCAAGCCCAGTTCTCATAGGAAGCGGCACCACTTCCACACTCATATAGGTAGATTATCATAGGTGTCCATGTAACTTAAAACACCATAAATCTATTAAGGTTAAACTCATCCTCTTTCATTATTCATTACATGTTGTAAGCACTTATCCTTGGGATGTTAAATTTTATAGTGCTTACAATCACGTCGTATGATGTACTTTAATCATAGAACTTGAGACTTGAATATATCAAGTTTCAAGTTGAGTTTCCATCAAGAGTGATTATTATTAATGGGCTTTAGTCCCATCCCTATTGATGTCTTAGACAACAGTCCTCTTGCAAGACCTTTTGTAAAAGGATCAGCTAAATTTTGACTTGATTTTACATAATCCACTGTGATTACACTATTTGTAATCATTTGTCTGACATAACTATGTCTCAGGACAATATGTCTAGATTTTCCATTGTGCACTTTACTATAAGCTCTGGAAAGTGTAGACTCACTATCACAATGTATAGATATTGGAGGCATTGGTTTTGGCCAAACTGAAATTTCAATTAATAAATTCCTTAACCATTCTACCCCTTTACTAGTTGCAGCTAATGCTACAAACTCAACTGCCATAGTAGAATCAGCTATACAAGTTTGTTTCTTTGATCCCCAAGAAACAGCTCCTCCACCAAGAGTGAAAATCCATCCACTTGTTGAGGAATGATCCTCCCGCTCAGTTATCCAACTGGCATCAGAAGGATATCCACTATAGTATATATCATAGTCCATAGTTCCTTTCAAATATTTTAATATTCTATTGACAGCATGCCAATGCAATAAACTTGGATTACTAGTATATCTACTTAATTTACCAATATCATAAGCAATATCAGGTCGAGTACATGTCATGGCATACATTAAACTACCAATTACTCGTGCATATTCCAATTGTGAAATAACTCTACCATTATTAGGGATCATCTTTAGCTGTGGTTCAAAAGGTGTACTAGCAGGTGTGCAATCAAACTGATTAAATTTCTTTAAAATTTTCTCAACATAATGAGATTGAGTGAGAATTATATTTTTATCTTTTCTTATTATTCTCATTCCTAATATGACATCAACTACACCCATATCTTTCATATCAAATTTAGAAGACAGAAAACTCTTTGTATTATTAATGCTTTCTAAATCAATACCAAGAATTAACATGTCATCTACATATAAACAAATGATCACACCTTTACCATTACCAAATTTACTATAAACACACTTATCAGGTTCATGAATTTTAAAACCATAAGAAATAATGACTTTATCAAATTTTTCATGCCATTGTCAAGTGCTTGTTTTAGGCCATATAAGGACTTAATAAGTTTACATACTTTATTTTCTTGTCCAGGCATAACAAACCCTTCAGGTTGTTCCATGTAAATTTCTTCTTCTAAGTCACCATTTAAAAAGGCAGTTTTCACATCCATTTGATGAATCTCAAAATTATATATATATATATATATATATATATATATATATATATATATATGCTAATGCAATTAAAATTCTAATAGTGGAGGTTCTAGCAACAGGTGCATAGGTATCAAAATAATCAATTCCTTCTTTTTGTGTAAAACCTTTAGCAACCAATCTAGCCTTGAATTTATCAATTGTTCCATCTATTTTAATTTTCTTTTTAAAAATCCATCTACACTTAATGGGTTTAGACCCAGGAGGTAAATCTACTAACTTCCAAGTTTTATTTCCCAAGATTGAATCCATTTCATCATTTATAGCTTCTTTCCAAAATGCTGAATCTACAGACTTAATTGCCTCACTATAAGTTTGTGGGTCTGTTTCAACGCTAAGAGTCAAATCATATTTATTATAAGATGTGTCTCTAGTTCCTTCAACAAGATAGACTACAAAGTCGGGACCAAAGCTTTTTTCTTTCCTAGGTCTCTTACTTTTTCTAATCTCTTCTTGTTCCACTGGTGGAGTATCAGATAATTGTGAAGGAGTGCTAACTTCTTTTTCATTATTAATTCTAGGAATAGAAGAAAACCTTTGTTCATAAAAAATTGCATCTCTCGATTCAATTATTGTATTTACCTCAACAGAATCATTAGGTTCACTAATAAAAAATCTATAAGCTTTACTATGTTGTGCATAACCTATGAAAATACACTCAACACCTTTGCTTCCTAATTTCGTTCTCTTAGTTTCAGGTAGTCTTACAATAGCTCTACAACCCCAAACTTTAAGATAACCTAAATTAGGTTTTCTATTCTTCCATAATTCGTAAGGAGTTTTCTTATTATCTTTAACAGGTATCCTATTCATAATATGACATGCAGTTAAAAGTGCTTCTCCCCAAAACCCTTTACTTAAACTAGAATAAGAAAGCATAGCGTTAACAATTTCAGTTAGTGTTCTATTTTTTCTTTCTGCTACTCCATTTTGTTGTGGTGTATAAGGTGCAGTAACTTCATGTATAATTCCCATATCTTCACAAAATTGAGGAAAGTGATATTCACCACCTCTATCAGATCGAAGACATTTTATTTTATTATCACATTAATTTTCAACTTCATTTTTGTATGTCTTAAATCTATTAAGCACATCATCCTTAGAGTTTAAAAGATATACGTAACAATATTTTGAAAAGTCATCGATAAATGTAGCAAAATATTTACTACCACCTCTAGTAGGTGTTCCATGCAAATCACAAACATCACTATGTAATAATTGCAACAAAGATGTAGTTTTTTCTATTTTTTGAAAAGGCAATCTTGTTATTTTTGTTTGCATGCATATTTTACACTTTTCATTCATATCATTCTCATATTTAGGAATTAAATTTAAATTAACCATGAAATGCATTTTCTTTGTATTAACATGTCCTAAATGACTATGCTATAATGAAAGACAATCAACAATATAAGCAGAAGAATCTTTTTCATTGATATTGAGCTTAAACATGCCCTCATACAAATAACCTTTGCCTGCAAAGGTACCATTCTTAGTCAGAATAAATTTGTCTGACTCAAATACAAGCTTAAAGCCAAATTTGTTAAGAAGACTTTCAGAAACTAAATTTTTTCTAACATCAGGAACATGAAAAACATTGGTGAGGCTAAGGATTTTTGCGGAAGTGAATTCGAGATCCATCGTCCCTTTGCCTTTAACCGCAGCAGTAGATGAATTTTCCATATAGAGAACATCTCCTTCCACTGTTTCATAGGGAGAGAACAAGTTCTTGTCCTTACAAATATGCCTTGTGGCACCAGAATCAACCCACCAAGAGTTGTCTTCTCCAAGCATATTAGCCTCAGATATCATAACAGCAAATTTTTGCTTTGTGTCTGATGTCCCTCCTTTTTCCTTTAGTTTCTTGAACTCACAACAATCCTTCTTGAAGTGACCTGGTTTGTTGCGATGAAAACAATTTCCTTTCTTCTTTTTGTTTACTTTAGAATTATTTGAAAAATTCTTCCGCTTGTTATTTTTTCCATGATTGCCATATTTTTGCTCCTTTACTTCCTCCACCACATGGACCTTAGAAACAGAATTTTCTTGTTCCTCGTTACCATCTAGAATTCGAGACTCTTGTTCAATTCTTAAATGAGTCTCTAATTCTTCAAGTGAAAGATCCTCCTTTTTGTGTTTGAGTTCTTTCTTTCCAAGAAGGAGGAAGTTTTTCAATTATGGCAGCAACAATTACATTATCATCCATATTTAATTTTTTCAGTTTGCAATGATTTATGATGCGTTGGATGTCATGAAATTGTTCTAGCACAGGCATATTATCATGCATTTTAAAGATTAAAAACTGACCGATAAGGAACTTCTTACTTGTAGCGTCTTTCGTAAGATATTTGGTCTCCAATGTTTCCCACAAAGTTTTTGCAGTCCCAACATTTTGGTACAAGTCGAATAAATTGTCAGCAAGTGCATTGAGAATGTAACCACGACACAAGTAATCATCGGTCTCCCATTTTGTGCGTTGCCTAGTCTGTTCCACGATTTCATCTTCATCTTCATTTGGTTTCGGTTGTGACAAGACATATACAATCTTCAATGTTGTTAGAAGAAAATGAACCTTTTTCTGCCAACGCAGAAAATTACCACCATCAAAACGGTCCAACTTGACAAAGCCTTCTGTTAGTTGTCGAAGTGATTTGGAAGAGTCAGCCATTTCTAAATTACTGTATTTAGATTGTTGGAAATTATGTAGCAAATACAGAAATAGAACTCTTTATTGTATCACAACAATGTCAACTTTAATACAAAAATGTAACTTTATGAATCTTCAAGGCGTGATGTCACTTTCCTAAATACAGTATTTGCCCCACACGAATAACTTCGGTATACAAACGCGAATCAGCAAATCCGTACTCAAGATACAATGAAGCAATTGCACTGTCTGCAAATTGTATGTCTGAAGACAACCCTTGGATGCAGCAGCGAAGAACAGTCAATCAAGTTCTTATTCTGTTTCTGTGCACAAAACAGAATAAGAGAATTTGTATCTCCTGAAAATTGTAAGAGAGTAACAGCAGGGTTTGGAAATCTGAAACTGGATTTTTGTTATCAATCTAATTTCGTTTTAGGCAGCCTTTATTTATAGATAATGAAAAGCTTTGTCTTCAAGAGTCATGACTGTTGGATTAACAGTCTTAAGTCAATTTCGAAATCGGTTTTGTCGGTTTTGCACGAATCCCAACAACCCGCTACCACTGCGGACACGCGGCGTGCAAAGTGCGCCACTAGCGCCTCTACAGCCCACTGCCATGCCCCCGCACGCGCGCGCCCGTGTGCGTACGGTGCTTCGCACCGTATTGAGATCTCTTGAATAGCCTCTTAAATGCTAGATGAATCAACTCTTCATCTTCCATTTGTACTTATTAAGTGCACAAATTCTTAATATTTTTTCAATGTGGGATTCAAAGGTTGTCCACTCCTTTTATAGCTTAGTGGTGACACTTAACTTTATACATTTTCCAATGTGGGACACTATCCCCTTTTATATTTGGGTTAGCTTCCCACCTCTTTCACACACTTCCAATGTGAGACAAGCTTTTTAAGCTTTTACACCCAAAACTCTTACTCACTTATTTTATAAAATCTCCAACAGAGGGGACGTTTTTGATTCCGTAAATGAGAGAATCATATTTTTTTTTTGGGTATCAATCATTTGGTGAATATATAGATTGTTCCTTGATAAAATGGTAGGGGGATTTGGGAACAGTGAACCCAATCCATAAGCCTAGCAACCAAACTTGGGTTTCTAATACCATTATTCCTCTCTAAAGGAACCAAATCGGCCACGACAGTGCAATTAATTTCACTGTTCTACATGCCTAATGTCACACACCCTATTATAGTCTTCAGAACTAACTACACCACAACATATTTTGCAAAAGCTTCAAACAAATCTCAAATCCAAATATACAAAAAATAAAAAATAAAAAAAATCATGAATCCCTAAATGTACACGAAAATTAACAACATTTCCATCTTTAACATTTGCCTATAACCAAACAACAATCTTTAGAATAATCATAGGTTCAGTTATGTCTCTCCGTAGCATGTACAACACCTTTAAATGTAATAGAATATATTGGGACAGTAAAGTGATCAGAGCCAGAGAGCATTGGCGTCCTTGAGAAGAGGCAGAAGAGTGCCATTGATGTGGAAACCCATCACAGTTTCAACCCCACCAAGAAACTTGCCTCATACAAAAACAGTCGGAACATGCTTTTGTTTAGAATCAACCATACGAGTCTCATTCTTCTTTGAATTTGGGAAACCCCTTTGTTTTCACCAACAATCTATAATCCACATAAATCAAGATTGCATAACAGATGAAATAAGTCATAAAAAACAGAATCAAACTATTAAAACAGAACCATCAAAAAATTGAAAAACCAACAAAGAAAATGGCATACCAAAGGCATCTTGGGAAGCCTTTTATCTCCAAACTTCCGCATACCGGGAAAGTCAACTGGGTCTCTTTACCTTCTCTTCTCTCCTAAGGGTCCGTTTGGTTCGTGGTGAAATATTTTTTACCGCATTAAAAAATAATTCACCTAGATAAAATATGTGTTTGGTTGGACATTTAACACGGTGACATAAAATGAATATGGTGAAAAGTGAGGTAAAACTTTAACCATTTTAAACCATGGGTAAAGTGAATAATTCAACAGGTGAAGACAATTGAATTTATCTTATTACCAAACTAACCTTTATTATTTCCACTTATAACTATCACACATTCATTTATTCCTCTCAATTAACATGATCATTAAATATTCATTTAAAAAAAATATTTTTTTTAAAATTTCATTTTTTATTTAAAAAAAAATAAAAAAATAAAACTTAAAAGAAAAATAAAAAAAAAATAAAAAAATTTAAAAATAAATAAAAAATGGAATAGTTATTCCTACACCCTCTATGTCTTCCCCCACACCCTTTTCAATATTTAAATACTAAAAGATCAAAAGACCCTCTATGCATATATGATTTGAACAAATATAATATTTTGCCCAAAAATCTATTACTTTCAAAAATACGTAATACTATGAAAAAAATAAAAAAATAATATTTTGAAAAAAAAAAATCCTAATATTCTAGAAAATTAAAATTTTAATATTCTGAAAATATAAAAGTTATATAAGTTATTTTTTTCATTTTAAAAACATTATGTGATTTTTATTTTTTTATTTAAATGGACGTTGATAAAAAACTGTTTCGTTATTTATTTAAAAAAATAGACATTCTTTTTATCTTTTATAGTTAAAAAACTGTTTCTTTTATTTATTTTAAAAAAATGTTTCGTTATTTAGTTTTTCAGTTAAAAACTATTTCTTTTACTATTTTAAAAATAATCTTTTTACTATATAAAAAAATGGTCCGCGTCAACGGTTTGTATACGCAGTCCGGCCACTTATACATACCATTGGCGCGGATCAACATATTAGAAAAAATGCTTCGCGCCTACAGTATGTATAGGTGGTCGGACCGCCTATACATACCGCTGTCGCGGACAATATTTTTTCAAAATAGTAAAAAGATTATTTTTTAATATAGTAAAAAAACACAATTTTTGACCAAAAATAAAATTTGTAAATAAAAGAAACACTTTTTTAAGAAAACAGTTTCTTAAGAAAAACAAATTTTACGTTTTATGTACAGTTTTTTAATAAAACAAATAGATAAGATTTTACGTTTTATAAACAGTTTTTGTTTTATTATTTATAAAAAATAGTTTTTTTATTGAAAATATAATTTTTTTGTTTTTATCAAATGTATTTATTGTAGTTGGAGGTGAAAAAATTGGACATTTAGATTTGATAAATTTAAGCGCACAATTATCATTTATTATTCAAAGGGTGTGGGGGAACATATGGAGGGTGTGAGAATAGGTATTCCGATAAAATAAATAAATAAATAAATGAATATTTGTTTGGTGCATAGTAATGTGTTAGGAATTTTTTTATTAATTGGGACGGTTTCAAAGTTGGGAACTATTTTTTTTTAATTCTTTTAATTGGAACACTTTTTCATAGTTGGGACTTTTTTTTTTAATTGGGACTGTTTTTTTTTTATTTTTAAATTAGGGCTATTTTTTTTCAATCTTGAAAACTTTTTTTTAATTGAGACTGTTTTTTCATTGTTGAGAACTTTTTTTTATTGTGGACTACTGTTTTTATAGTTGGCGATTTTTTTTTTAATTACGATTGTTTTTTACAAATGACAGTTTTTTTTTTTTATTGTTGGAAACTTTTTTTTTTAAATTGGGGTAGTTATCTTTTTTAATTGGGACTTTTTTTTTAATTGGTACAGTTTTTTTACTTATTTCTCTTGCGTAGCCAAATATGACTACTTGTGTGTGTGGGGGGGGGGGGGGGGGGGGAGGGGGGGAGATTGTGTCAAATTTAAGTTTGAGATAAATGCATATTTTTTAATGTCCATTGACACTTGTGTGATGAAAATCAAAATAGTTACGTGCATTTGAAGAATGAGGGTAATATGGTCATTTTATTTTTTCACCATATTCATCTTGACCATCCAAACAACAAATGGTGAAAATGCTAAAATTTTCACCTAGTTAAAACTTGACCATCCAAACGGAGATGGTGAAAACAAAATCACCAAGTTGATAATTAACCTTTTACTTTTAACACGGTGAAAAATATTTCACCACGAACCAAACGGACCCTAAATCGGCTCAATTTACCCGCCTCTCCCTCTCCCTAAACTAATAAATGCTGCTCCTACTATTAAAGAAACAAATCTCGCTCTCCCCAAACTATCATTAAGAAATTGAATATTAAATGATATTAATACCTCTAATACTATCGTCTTAGAGGTATATAGTAGATATATAAGTATGTAATTTTTTATTAATACTAGTATGAAGATCATGCGATGCATGATCGAATATATATATATATATATATATATATATATATATATATATATGATCCAGAGTGGACTCATTTAACAGACCTCTCAACGGACTTTTGTCATTTTCCTAATAAGTGGTCCCCGTATGGTCCCAAAGTCAACATTATCATACTCCCTTATGGTCCCCTCTTATCTTACAAAAAACCTTTTAAAGACCATACTTTTAAAAGATTTATAATTTAGACCCAAAATTGGTATCAGACCTTAAGAGCTTTAGAATCTCACCAAATTCGGACCTAAACCTAATTCTGGTATCAGAGCCATAAGACGCTCCTTTAGACTTTTAGTAAAAAGACTTTAATGCCCATGGGATTTATCCCTCGCATTTACCAAGATATTTTTGGAACCAACCCAGACTACCATCCCATACCCATAACTAGTTTAGACCTAGTAGGTTGTTTAACCTCTCACATAGACGGTTGTTCACACACTGAACACATCCCAGCCAAACACGCAGACAGTAGACAAGTTACTGCTAGTGCTATTAATAGTATAATAGACCAAAATAAGTGTATACTCCTTATATTAAGACAATTAATAAATGACACTCAAACCCTAGATACAGAGATAAAAAATATCTCTAAAAGATTACTTAGAAATAGATAATCAAACCCCAATAGACCTTGTTCATGTTTTACAAGAAATAAATATTAAGACTAATCATATAGAAGTCCTTAACAAAGACATCTTAGAAATTAAAACCTTAACTAAAAATCAAGACAGCGAGTTAATTAAACTTACTAAAGAACAAGCTAAGCTTATCCCTAGATTAGATAGTTATCTTCCTAATGGAGATAGTTAGATCAGACTGGAATGAGGTACCAAGAGACCTCTTCATTCAGACCTTATCAGACTTTTATCAAAGAATTTTAGAAAAGATAAATGATGATAGATTTTATTATAAGATAAATGAAAATGAGATTGCCAATGTGGCTAAAGCGACTAGACTTATATTAGAAAGATTAAATTTAATTTCTACATCCATAGCAGCGACCCAAGACTATAACAGTAGCTTTGTTAAAGACTTGCATTGAGATTTAAAGGCTAAAACAGAAGGATTAACCACCTTCTATACAGACTTTGTTAAATTCCAACAAAATTTAGCAAATTACCTTAATAATATGGAAATCCATAACCTATCCAAAATGGATAGTATTATTAACGAACTTAGACTAGACATGGCCCAAGTAGAAGAAAAATATGAAGAAATTATAAACGGAATTAATGTCATATATAATAAACCTTCCCAAGCAGAAATAGATTCTCCTTTTATTCTAACTCGGTTAGATAAAATTGAATGGACTGTAGAATCTATATAAGTTAGAACTATGCAACAACAAGAAAAAGATAATGAAATAAAAGACTATATTATAAATTTTTCAAAATCCCTAGTTCATTCTCTAGCTAGACATGGTGAAGAAATTTACGAGAAGACAAGAAAAGAGAATAAGAATTTTAAAGAAGAAATTCTTGGTCAGATAAAAAGACAAAAAGATTATTCAGACTTCTTAGAAAGAATTGAAAAAATACTTGAACAAAAATAGGTTACCACCTGTAAATTTAAAGAATCCCTTCCTATAGAAAGTAAAGAAAGGAATACCATAGGTAGACGAGTCATAAATGACAGATTAGATAAGACTGGTAAGATAGTTAGCTCCATCCCAAATATTGGACAGAGTAATCATATGCTCCAAAGACTTAAAGATTCATCCTCCAATGTTAGGACATGGTGGAAAGAAAGAAATTTTACCAATCTTCTCCAATGGAAAGAATGGGGTGAAGTTGACTGGAAGATTGTTGAAGATTCCATTCATAATGGAAAACTTCCAGCCGTTAGATACATAGACTTGTTTAAGGAAGTTGCGACTCCTAAGACTCCTAATTATAACATGACTTACCATTGTAGGAATCATGTGTTAGACAAATCTTATAATGAGCTCCAAGTATTTGACTCAGAATGACTTAGATCTAGAGGAACTGATAGGAAGTTCCAATTCTTAACCTTTGGACTCTTTCAAGCAAGAATCCAAGGATTACATAGACCTCAGAATAATATCAACATATTATGTTGTTTAGTAGATAAAAGATGAAAAGATTTTGAGAAGAGCCTTATTGGGATAGCCCAACTAGAAATATCAGATAACATAGGATACTTTAATGTCATTCTGGCATTTACAGTAACAGTAGACACAGCCAAACATTTTAAGTTAATCTTATATGCTAGTGGCTATGAAGATTATATTATCCGAGACGCTAATATAAATACATAATTCCAAAGCTATGTGAAGTTCTCCCAATTTCCTTATGAAGGAATGCAGTCGGAAATTCTTAGCGGTAGACTTCATGAATAAGTCTTAGTTAAAACCAATGTTTCAGACTATAATCACACTTACAGTATTAGGAATACTGGACCTATGAAAGAAAAAGCTAAGACCCTCTGGCAATTTCCAGAATTTCAAGAAACTAAGACTATACAAAATAAACCTTTGTTTATTAATCAAGATGACGTCGCTGGAAATGTTACCATCCAGTTTGGTCCTCCTAAGATTGTCAATAAGAATATCCAGGCCGAAGAAATTAGATTTAGGAATATGGGAGAAGCCATAATTAATGATCCTTCAGAAGGAGAATGTAGTAGTAAGACCAGTACTAGTTTACTAAGACAAGCCCCGATAATTAGACCTAGAAGATCATTTGAACAAAAAAACTTGATTAAAGAAAAAGCTAGGATCCAAAACTTTGGACAAGAACCCTCATAATTGGATATGAAGACATTTAAAGATCACCTTAAGGAAAGTCATTCGGTTAGATTTCAAGAAAGAGAAAGATTTAATATGATAGCTCAAGAGCGTATATTAAAATTAAAAGAATCTAAGAATACAAAAGAACTTCTTAGACACGTAAGACTAATAGAAGAAGGAGAACAAAGATTAATGCCAGCTACACAAGTAGAGCCTAGTAAACAAGAGATAGGAAGTAGTAGTAGTAGGCTAGAAGATACTCCTAGACATTTTAGTAAACCAATAGGAATAAATATTCCTATATACTCAAGCACAGTAGTTAAGACTAAACCTGATTATATAAAAGACTTTCCAACTAGTGACAAGAGTTTCACTCCTGTTAAGACTATGGCAAGCCAAGCCATAAATCCAATAGGTATATACCTTAACCTAGACAATGTTCAAGATAGGAAGGAAACCTTAGATGAATGGCGTAATCAGATGAACATGTGTTTTGCATCTAATGAATAATGGGATCCAAGTTCATGTAAGCAGTATGATGAGCAATCCATTAGAGGTATTGCAAAAGATTACTTAGATAGTTTAAGAAAGACTACAGATGAAGACTCTTTAGCAAAGGTTGAGAAGATGAAAGAAAACTTAGAAGAAAGATCAATTGAAGAATATATTCAATTGTTCACATCAGAATTTATTAGAGCTGGACATCTAGCTCAAATCAATGAACAAGACCTAGCAAAAACTAAGTTAGCCCTCCTTAGCATTTGCAAATTAACTAAGATAAACGAATATAACATTAATTATGAAAAGCTATATTACCAAATTAAAGAATTTGGGGAGGCTTTAAAAGATGAATACTTTATAAAGATACCAGCCGTAGGACAAATCTTAATTAATGAATATAAGAATTGGCCAGGAGTAGCTGGAGTTAAGAACAACTCCCTTAGTGAAAGAATCAATTTCGCTAAATATTATATCATATCTAAGAGATGTGATATAACTCAAGGAAAGTTAATAGAAGAAACTTTTAAGCAGATCCCTCCAATCAAAGACGAAAGAGACGTCGCTCCAATCCAATGGGGATGTGGTAGTGAATCTAAGAAATTCAAAAAGAAATTAGAATGGAAACATAGGAAGTTTAAGACTAGACCTTTAGGATTTCCAAAGAAATATAAATTTAGACAATCTACTACATTTAGAGAAAAGAACCCTAAGACTAAGAAAAATAGATTTAACCAAAGAAGATATTTTAAGAAGAGCACTAGTAAGTATAAGAAGGTTCTTAATTATAGGAAAGAAAAAATGTAGCTCAATCTAAGACTGCCACCAAAGAATATTGGACTTGCGGAAAAGAAGGGCACTTTGCTAAAGACTGTCCTAATAAGAAAGATAAAGAAAGTATTAAGATTATTAATACAATATTAGACTATGCAGATCAAGAAGAGTTAGATATCCTATATGCTATAGAAATATCAGATATAGAAGATGATGACAATACTAGTATCTATAGCACATATACAGATAGTGATTCAGAAGACTATAGTGATACTAATGAATATGAAGACTCTCAGGATACTCTAGACTTGTATATGATGCAAACTGATCAAGACGATTTAGATAATGAATATATAGACTTTGAAGAATCTTGGTATAAGTGTATATTAAGTCCATTTTTAAAGAAAAGATGGACAGTTAGTAATCTTGAGTTACTAACCTCTATACCTAAATGCTATTTTGATGAAATACATTATTGCACATTTGAAATGAAATGTAGCAAGAAAGACTTTAGATGCGTAGAATGCTTTGAGATTATACAAACAGAATTTTTTATGGTCTGTGTTATTTGTCAATTACACTGCCATGAAGACTGTTGAAGAACTAGATTTAAAGAAATTTATACTAACTAGTATGACGCTCAAATAGACTTAGATATTAAAACATATTATCATGACATTGATAGAAATATAGCCAAGAGATTGCAAGAAAATAAAAATGTCAAAGGAAAGGGAATTTCCTATGATTTAGAACAATACCATTCTGATAGCAGTTCAGAAAACCAAATACCCTTAGATTTTATAGATAAACCTCAGAAAGGAATATCTATTTTAGAAAAGAACAATTTAGGAATTTCTACTAAATCACATGCTTGTTTTGTAGAATTATTTGTTCAACACAAATACTATCCTAAGAGACTTTTAGCTTTTATAGATACTGGGTGCTCTCAGAGTATTTATAAGGCTAATGCCTTCCCTGAAGACTATTTTTTAGAAAGTAATCAAGAAATCTATGGTAAAGTGGCTAATGGAGATCCATTTACCTTATATTTCCAGACTATTCCTATTTATTTTAAATTAGGAAATCAAACCAACAAAACCGTTAATCATCGATTTTGGATAATGGATCCTCGTCCTAGTTTCACAGGAAACATCATTTTAGGACAAGACTTTATTAGTAAATATCATCCGTATACTCAGTATAACCATAGGATATTAATTAGTGATACAGAGGAATTTAATATTAAAGCCCATATGATAGATCACAAGACTGCCTTTGACCTTATGCAGGTCAAACCCAACTATAGACCCATAAAACATCAGAGTTCTTCAGCTGAGCATGGTGGACCTAGATCTACAACCCAACACGAAGCCTTAGAAATAACCAAGCCCTTACAAAAAGAGTGTAAGTGTTCAGACCAAAAATGTTATAAGCAAATAGATCTTATACAACAAGACATTTTGGATCAAGCCCAGCAGACCTTATTACAGGTTCAAGCTATATCCAAACATAAGAAAATGGATATAGAAGTAGAAAAGGAAAATATTAGGCAACTAGCAGAGCCTACTTTAGGAGAAAATCCCATCGCTAAGTGGGATAAAGACTAAAGTTATTATGAAATCATCCTTATAAACCCAGATGCCACTATTAATGGTGGAACCTATAAGAAAGGATATTCACAAGAAGATAGGGAAGAATTCAAGAAAGACATAGAAGGAATGCTTAAGTTAGGCATTATTAGAGAAAGTAAAAGTAGACATAATAGCCTAACCTTCTATGTTCAAAATGATTCTGAACGTAAAAGAGGAAAAAGACGAATGGTTATAGATTATAGACAATTAAATAAGAATTATGAATTTGATTCTTCTAAAATACCAGACAAGAATAATTTGATTGAAGATAGATTTATATTCAGTAACTTTGATTGCAAATCAGGCTTCTGGAAAATTAAGATGCATCCAGACAGTATTACTTGGACAGCCTTTCGTGTGCCCCGAGGAAAATACGAATGGCTAGTAATGCCATTTGGATACTTGAACACTCCTAAAGTATTCCAAAGAAGAATAGATAATATATTTAGACCTTATACGGAATTTTGTCTTGTTTATATAGATGATATTCTTGTATCCAGTAAGAGTGAGATAGATTATATATACCATCATAAAAAGATTATTTTAGAATTAGACAAACATGGTATTATTATTTTCGAAAGGAAAATGCAATTATTTCAGTCTGAGATAGACTTTGTGGGAATGAATATTAATAAAGGAAAATTATCCTTGACAGAACACATAACTAAGAAGATTCATGAGTTTCCAGATCAACTCAAAGATAGAAAATAATTACAATCATTTTTAGGATTGCTCAATTGTGCTGCAGACTTTATTAAAGACCTTGCTTCAAAAAGACAAAGCCTGACATCCAAATTAAAAGGGACAGACAAGACTAATCCTTTTTATTGGACCAAAGATGATTTTGAAGTCATAAGATCAATTAAAGATGCAGTCAAGAATATTCCTTTACTTGAATTGCCTAATACAAAAGACCAATTTATAATAGAAATAGATCCATCTGATAAACAATGGGGAGCATTATACTTTGCCATTGATCATCAGACAAAAAAGAAAAAACTTTATAGACACAATTCTGGAACCTTTACAGACCCGGAAACAAGATACACTGCCCATGAAAAAGAAGTTTTAATGGCAATAGAAAAATATATGCTTTTTCTTAGACCTAAACATTTTACTGTTTATACTGACTCTTCTTATGCAGTAAAATTCAGAGACTTAGACTTTTCCAAATCAAGGACTAATGGACTTATTAGATGGCAAAAATTGCTTAATGGTTATGACTTCTCTGTTATACATATTAAGGGAAGTAAAAATAACATTCCAGACATCATATAAAGAGAACCAATGTTTGCTAACATTAATATAATTTCATGTTTTATGTTGCAAACAGAAGACCTAGACATCATGAGTTGCTCTGGAACAAATAGACTGAACAAAGAAGATGTTGCAGACTATCTTAGATGCGTAAGACCAAATACTGGTGCAACGCAAAGACAGACTCATATCTAAGACTCGCAAGAAAGACCAATCTTAGAGAACTTTTATGATATCTTGGTTCCTCCAGAAAAATCTAGATAAGATATTATTGCTCAAAATAGACTCATTGGGAAGATGTATTTTCCCCAATATAGACCCGACCAAAGATACCCAGACTTGATAAAATTTAGACGAGAATTTTCAGATGACGAAAATACTCTTATAGACGCCATATGGTGGAATTTGAAGAATAAACTATGGATTGAGTTCAAACAAAACTTCGTAGCTATTGCCAGATTCATGAGGACTCAAAGACTTACAGTTACATAGCTCAGTGGTACTACTATACCTAGACCTCAGACTTATGCTCAGACTCTTGGAGACACCTTCAAAACTAGACCTGTTGATTTCTGTTATCAGAAAAAGACTTTTAAGACTAAGATTGTTATACCGTTTGGACATAATAATATTTTATTAACAGGAGACTTTCAAAAAGAAACTAATAACATTATTGATCATTTTAATATGTTATTATCATAAATAAATGGAGATGCCTTAATGATCAAAGGTTTCTTCAAAGATGTTCTAAAAATATATCTTTTTGGAAAATCAGATATGGCTCATATAACTCTTGCAGACCACGGGTTCATTGGACTCATTCAGATAAAAGATATTGAAGACTCTGTTGCTCTTGGAAAAATAGTCCATGAGTATGTTAAGAAGGTAGAAGACTTCCTTCCTCTATTTGCTAGAACCTATCAAATTGCTCCAAGTTCCCGTAGCGGAATTAGAGTTGAAGGATTTAAACTTATTAGATTTTCCAATTATATATTCGAAGACGTTGAAATTTTATCAGAATACGAGACTAAAGATTTAATTGTTAATAAGTCCAAGCTCCAGATTGCTCACGCCATGGAGACAATTAAAATCATGGAGTTATTGACAAAAGAAGACAGGTGGTACACTGCCTACCACAAAGAAGACCTGATAATCCAAGCTGATGAGCCATTCAACGGAAGGCTCAAGCAAGAATCCAAGGAAATGGTAGAGATAGCTTTGCCAGCCAGCCTTAGAACTGTAGGCCTCATTGATGAATTTTACAATAATGCCCTACCAAACCAAGACAAGGAAGAAGAAGACACATAGACAGCAAAAATACCCTCAGTAGTAGAAGAATTATTGAAGACGGAAGACTCATTTGCTTAAACTCTTCTTTCCATAAAGCAAAAGGATATCTGCCCCACATGGGCCACCAAACTGATAAAAAAGACGAAGACATTGATTGATGCCCTTACAAGACGACAAGACTCACGATGAAGACTTGGCACGCCCCAACAACTGGCCTTTCTTTTCAAAAAGAAAAAGGTTCTTCAATTATCAAAAGATGTTAAAGGCCTGTAGACCCAACTGATAAGATACTTAAGATAAAGTTGCTTTAATAATTTATATTCTTCCACCGGATTAACTTTTGGCAGCCGATTACCAGTCATTTATAGTGCCCTTGAGCTATAAAAGGGAGCGTCCAGCTGAGTTTAGGGTCATCATGAGTTAGAGACAGAATATTTGAAGCTAGAAAGGGTGTGTAAGCTTGTAGTAAGTAATATGTATATGAGTGACTAAACCTATCATAGTTAGGGGAAAGGGGAGAGTTGTATTATGCCATGCAATAGAAGTATTTTCTTTTCCATAAATCTCTTATGTTGAGTTGTTATTATTTTCCAAATTGTCTCCAACTTTCTGTTCATAGAGGACTATTGTTTGGAACCTATGGTGTAGCACACAAGGTATTATACTGGTGAACTGCCGTCAGGTGTCGATTAACCGTTAGCCATGTGGGCGTTAGGCGTGAAGGCGTACAAGAAGGAAACGGGTTCAACGCCAAAATAGTGTATTGAGGTGGGACACATAAAGAGAGAGTTGTAGGAGGTCGAGACAGGAGAAGAATAGTAGCAAGGCTGAAGAGAAGAAGGAAGGAAGATAAAGATATTGCAAACCAGAAGGAAGGTATAACTCGAACCAAACCCTTAACTATTTTTACATATTATTGCTTTAAAAAGAATCTTATATGAGCCTACAAATCACTAAAGACTTTTTAGAATTTGTTAATCAAACAAATTTAGACTTAACTAGGGAAATTCAAGATTGGACTCTTTAAGACCCTAAAGATAAAGAACTTATAGAAACTGCTTTAGCTTAAGCAGGTGGTACTTTCAAATATATAGACCATGTTCTTGAGTGGTAAACACGAGAAGTACCTAGAATAGAAATAATTACAACTGGGATCCGAGATCTCTTTAGACAAAAATTAAGAACTGAAGATTTTGCAGAAGAACTATCAAGACTTGAAAAATATCAAGAATATACTAGGATACTTGAAGATAGTATAGACATATTAAAATTTATTAGACGAAAAAAATTAGCTGAAACAAAATCTATTTTAATTGGAGCCAGAGGAATCCGCCCTCTCATTAAAAATGTAGAAACAGCTGCCCCTAGAACTTATCGTAGATTTTTGTCATCGTATGGTGATAATAATTTAGACAAATTTATAAATAACGATATAATTAATATTGTTAATCAAATATATAAAGAAACTAGACTAATAAACCCATGATATCATATAAGGTATTTAAGACTAGAATATTTTCCATCAAAACCGCTCGCAATTTCTAGACTCCCTGAAGAAACTATTTATATAGACAATCCTCGCTATTCAGAATCCTAGTACGATAGTGACGGAAGAAGCCTGAGAAGTAGCAGTAGCCCTGAAACTTCTACACTTAGACTTCCAGATTAATTAGGCTTTAAAATAAGCTTAAAAAGACTTTAAAAATTATTAAGGATGAAATTTCTATTCTAAAAACCTTAGAACAAGACAAAAGACATAAGCGGTCCCAGACTTTTTGGACGGTAGCGAAACCCATCATTTAGACCCGTTATATAGACCCGTCGGAGATCCCGACCCTATATATATATATAACTATGAAAACGGTACTAATTAATTGTTAGCAAATCAATTCAGAATCTCCAATTGACCCAAAACATTAAGAGCATTCAAACCCAAAATGAAGAAATATAAAAACTACCCCATTACAATTGCTCAATTGCATAAAATTACAGTTGGTCTCTGAAATAAGAAAGAGTCTTCGTCTTCTTCAAAGCAACCTCAATCAAACATCAATTCTTTATTTCCGAGATCTACAACACATATAAAAATTGAAGAGGCATATGGGTTTGAAGTAGTTGAAGTAAAACAGTACAAAATCTCAAATTGACAACCAAAATAAACAAAAGTTGATCTAAAATAAAATACTAAAAAACCTAAACAGTGATTAAAAGGCACCCTACCAAAATAATAATCTAAACCAAACCTCAAATAGGGCACGATAATTTAGTTTTTTTATTTCAAATGTAATATAATATGAATAGGAATTAAAGGAAGAAAAAAATATAAGGAAGTACATTTTATAAATTAAATAATCACCTCTAGCCCATATGGTTTTTCAATAAAAATAACAGAACCACGTGAGCGTACCCTATTCGCAGATTTAAAAAAACAAAGAATGGCTCAGGAACACCCCGAGTCTTAATTCAAAACCCCAATAGCCACCAAGCACCCCAGGCTTTATAAGTTCAACAAAATAAACACTACCATGATAGACAATTTACAAATTATACCAAGACCTATGTCGATCCCACAAAACACTAACAAAAACGATAATTATCCTCGATAGGTGAAACAATCAAAGTTGCAACTGTCCTGGTCCTTTTCATGATGATCTTGAAGGAAGCTTGCTAATGTCGGGTAAAGGGGAAGATTGCCCTGGTTCTTCTGATCTTTTTAACTCCTACACCGTCATGAGATCAAAACTATATTTCTAAGAGTAGTAAAATGAAGAAATGAAAGGTTGAAGGAGAGAAGAGATCTGTACCTTTAAGAGGAGAGAAAAATAAATAAAAAAATGTGAAAGGTTGAAAGAAAGAGAAGAGAATGTCTATATTTAAGATGAGATATGTAAGGGTTTAATAAAAAAGGGAGATGAATGATATTGGGAAGCATAAATGTATTTGGTAGAAAACGAAGCAAAGGTTTTTGAAAAGAGTTTGAAACTTAATGATATTTTGCATTTATGACAGCCACGTGTCATTCTCCCATGATTTGGGTCTACGATTTTTATATAGTTATATAGATGCCATTTTTTATTTCAACCTCTCTATTTTAGATACTAGAGTAAGTCTAGAAGTTTCTCCAGACCCCCGACTTACAACCTTCTTAAACCATTTATTCTCTTAGGTACCCCTTAACTTACAACTTTCTTTGACCACTCATTCTCTTGCTAACATTTGCTTCCATCGAATCCCAATGAAAAGGAAGCAACAATGTTACCCTTTCATTTATTTACCAACTATTATCTTCCAAGATAAAGCTTAACATCAATTAATGAGCGTCGACTTTCCCCCAATTATTACCCCAGTGACGACTCTATCGGTCACCCAAAATTTTGTGATCACCTCCCCAGTATATCCATTTATATCATTGGCCTCAAAATATGTGAACTTGTGAATAAGATTTATTTGATACTTATGAAACTAAAAAAGTTACTAAGTTTTTGTGTCTACTTATGTGTGTACAAAATATATGATATTGATTTGATCATTGTGTTTTGAACTTGTGATAGACTGTGACTCTCTTTGTTTATTTGTTTGAGTCTTACGTAAAAATTTTGAACTTGATTTTGGATTATTGTGAATTTACTATGATCAAACTAGTGTGAGGTTTTATTAATTAATTCATTGCAGACAGTTACTTCACATTGGTTGAATGGGATTAAGACAATTGACGTAATCGTTAAAAGAGAAGCTTGGGAAATATGCTTCAAGGACCAATACTTTATATGGTATCTATTAGATGATGTAAGGTTTACTTGGGAGCTTGGGTAATTAGTTTTGAATCTTAATATGGGTCATGCCTAAATTAATTCAAATGCAAATTTGATTTTATACATGTGCTCTTGTGTTTCTATATTCAAAGTAGTTAAGTAATCTAATATTTTCTTGATTTGGTTTGTAAAGTAGAAGGTATTTTGTTAATTAGATCAAGTTATGATTTTGGTTCATATTTGTTTGTTTTTTATTTTGTAATATGTATAAATTGTATAGAGAAGTCATGAAGGTTTTTCTAGCAAGCTATATTTTTTGGATTATGTAATTGAATCATGTTCCAACTTTAGTGTGATGCCGTTCGAATGTAAGTGATTCCAAGAGTTTCTTCTTCTTCTTTCCTATTTCCCTTAAATTCTCTACATTTTGAAGACCTCATAAACACACCTAAAATTCTACTATATAAATACATGTTATGTTGTGCTAGGAATCATTGTTGATGACCACAATTTGTATTGCAATACTTCATTGCGATCTTGTCATTTGATGAAAAATGATCCTTATGAGTATTACATGCACAAACAGTTAACTAGTGATACAAAAAATTGATATGGTATCTATTAGATGATGCAAAGTCCACTTGGGAGCTATGGTATTTGGTTTTAAATCTTAATATGTGTCATGTCTAAATTAATTCGCGACGACTTGATTTTATACTTGTTCTCTTGTGTTTCTATATTCAAAGTAGTTAGGTAATCTCATATTTTCTTGATGTGATTTGTAGAGTCGGATCTTATTTTTTTAATTAGGTCAAGTAATTATTTTGGTTCATATTTGTTGGTTTATGCTTCTGTAATGTGTATTAATTGTATAAACAAGTCAAGAAGGATTCTTCTAGCAAGCTATAGTTTTTGGATTATGTAATGCAATTATGTTCCAATTTTAGTGTGATGCCTTTGGAATGTAAGTGATTCCAAGAGTTTCTTCCTCTTTATTATTCCCCTTAAATTCGTTGCACTTTGAGCACCTCATAAACACACCGAAAATTCTATTGTATAAATACCTGTTATGCTATGTTCGGAATCATTGCTGATAGCTTGAATCTATATTGAAATAATGTGTTGTCGATCAATTAATGCCATTCTCAGCACAACGCAATGTAAATACTAGTAATTTAAAGGCCGATACTTTAAAACTTTATGAATATCTCATCGACAATAATGAACTCAAATCGAAACCAACTAAATAATAAATTTAATAGCAAGTAAATATCATAACTCCAGCATAATGTAAATAAATAAATCTTGGGCTTATGCCCTTACAATGTTTCCTAAATAAAACAACTAAACTCTGGAAGAAAAGCACCTAGGCAGGAATCAATACTCTGGAAAGATGCTAAGCACCGAGAGATCACAAGGCTGGTACAACAATAGTCCTACTATCTATGTCTAAAAATAACCTGGGGAAAATAATTATAATTTGAGTCAGAGTCCGAGGTGTGAAAGAATTAACTTATTTAATTTATGATGCAATAATACAGTCAATGCATAATAACTATTATCCCTTTGACACTCACATGCATATAACACCTCACCCCTCATCTAAGTGTGACATGTCTCGCATCCCAAAGGTCCCTAAATAATAACTATGAGTATGTGTCAATTTAATAAAATGGTTAAACAATTTAAGTGTACCCACTACATTTAATTATCAATTTCCATAATTTTCCAGTCTCATAATTTTTACATAAGAAGCATAAACATCTATTATGCAAAAAAGTATCACAATTTTAATTTATGTCCACATTCTTAGACATTTAAGTTTATCTCATATAAAGCTCGGGTGATTATATATATATATATATATATATATATATATGACACACAAGGGCATCTACCGTTGGTGTCCGATTCATGCTCTATCGGCAAGTCTGGAGGAATTCCTTATCCTATGAGGACATAAAAAAAAAAAATACAAGTTGGAGGCAGCCCCTACGCAGGACACTTGTACCCGACACATACCCAATGGTGGTATAGGAACGGTCAGCGCCAATACCTACCTCTCGTGGGTGGAGCCTCCACGTAGTATGCAACACGAACGCGCGAACCCCCAAGACGATAGGACTATCCACTTGTATGTCCACACACAAATATATAACAGTACATATTATTATCCCATATAATATGTAAAGGCAATTACTCTATAATTACCATAAAAAATCAACTAAAGTCCATAATATTTTTCCAACTATTAATAAGTTATCATCTAATAAATTGTTAATTCAATTTCATAAAAAAATTACTTAACCGTCCAGTTTATTGTTATTATTATTAATATAAACGTGGGTTTAACGTTACTCCATTAATTTATTTAACCCAAAAATAAAATCCTTTCCCCATTAAAATACTATTCCTTATTATTTATCCTATCACTACAACTGTTAGCAGAACGAAGCTCAAAATTATAATGAACTCAGGCTAAGGCCAAAAGAACGAAGTGTCAAATCAATCCATACGTCGCTCGAACGAAGGGTATGGTCGTTCGCGCGACTCCATACATCGTTCGAACGACGTGCCAGGGCGTTTAAACGACCCTTTCTTCCCCATGCTCCTTTGTCCCTGTTCTCCCATATAAGAATATTAATCAACCTTAAATCATCCGACGCCCAGCAATTCATGAACAGATCCATCCAAAAAGAAATCCAACAATTATTTTTATTAATGATGCAGAACTAAGTTTCTCAGCCCCAAAGTCAACCCAACATTTATGTTTAGTAAGGGTTTAATTGATAACAAAAATCCCCAAATTTCAGTCCTAACTTTCTAAAAATATGGCCATTTATCATGGGATTCATAAAAAGATTTACTCCATAAATTCACGGTGATATTCTCTTCATTAATTCATTCAAATACTTCGAAGTGATCATCAAATATTAAGGAATATACCATCCATATCGAGATTTAAATTACCTAAATTCCTAGGGTAATTTGTACATAAATTTCCATCTTCTACATGCATTTGTTCATCATCAATTTAGTCCATTTAAACCTAATTCCTAGGAATTTAAAGGGGATAATTGATGATACCAGAAATGGTATCACCAGGTCAAGATGTATGTAAGCTCAAACCAGACAACGATGGTGTATAGAAGATATAACTGTATAGACAGAAGGATATGAGGCAAAGATGAAGATGATACTAAATATAAGTTGTTCGGACGGACCCTACATCCACTGTGCGGTGTGAATGGTGGTTTTCACTATAAGTACGACACTAATGGCTTGTAAATACAACACTCAAGCTTTTCTCTCTCTTCGGTATATTTTGACAGGGTTTTCTAAGGTTGTCAATGAATCCTCCTTTCTCATGGAGAAGATGAAGTGCATATATAGGGCTTGGGGGTGTAGTGTACCTCTCAAGCATGCAATCAACATGAACATGAGGAGGCTCCCAATCAAGAGGAGACACTTGTCCCTAGTGCATGGATACAATGCTGAGGTAATATTCCCTCATGTGAGGGGATGATCTTATTGGAATCATTTTCCACACGTGAGACCTTCCATGTTGGAACCTTATATTGCTTGTATAGTAGTCGTCATAGGGAAGAACATCAGCTTGGTTGTGTATGATGTTGCCAACATAACGGATGCTCCGATGCAGAAAATTAGTAGGCGTGTCCTTTGCTATGTGCCTCTGGCCGAGGTTGTCTGGCCGACTATCTCCTAGTATCGGTTGTACGAGAGTATGAGTGATGCTCTTGATGCCCGAAACTTTCAACTGATGTATCGACCTACGAAGTGGCCGAGGTTGTACATATGCCTATGCGTCCATCCTATATCTGGACGAGTCTCGGCGACATCTTTTTAACCCCTTTTTATAGGGTCGGCTGCCTAGGGTGAGGTGGCCTCATAAATAGACGAGGTCATACTTGGGTATATCAATCACTCCTATCCCTCAGCCATCTATGTGAGGAGGTGGATGGGGGATACAAGTTAGCAGGGTTCTTTGAAGGGTATAGGCGATTGACACGTGTCTTAGTTATAATTAGGTAGTGTCTCCCCCAAGCATGAGTTGATGGCTGAGCGCTTTGGGCTTAGTTCCCTAGTTGATGATGTGTATTTGAGGAATCACGTCTAATCATTAGGTGGTATTTAAACCACTAACTCAAGCCTTTGTCTTCTTCTTTGCATTGTCCAAATATATTCCTGCATGTATCTTCTCGAACCTCTATAGCCATACCTCACATGTTCCTCATTATCTTTCCTTTTAGACTCCACTCAGGTCCATTCTTCTTCCCTATGCTCATCTTCTTCTAGGTATCCTTCTTTTATTAACTTCTTTTTCCATTTTCAGTTAGGATTTATTTCATTTGATTTTTCCAGTGACCGCTTAGCTTTCCAGTGAGGCACTAGGGTGGATTTTAGGGTTTGGAATGTTATTTTTCTTTCCTTCATCGACTAGTTTACAGTGGTAGAGGTGGTTATTGATGGATTCAGGCGCCAAACCACCACTTTTAGGTTTGGCAGGTGATCTTCGCTCACCTTCGACAGTGAGTTTCTTGGTTGTTCTCCATCAATAACGGTTTAAGATTCTTGCCTTTGTTCTTCTGGTCAACAAAAGTCAGCCTTTTTATTTGTTTATCCTCGTTCGCAATTTAGTTAAGTGTAACCTCATATTGTTCATGTTAAATTGTTTGTACAAACTTGCTGAAGAGTTTCCAAACTTTAGGGAGAGGTATTTTCAGGAAATTAGGAGGATTGATCTTGAGGAAGCCGAGAGAAGGAAGGCCGAGGATTTTCCCCTCTGATCTATATTTCCACCCCCATTATCTTTCGTCGTCCATACACCTGTCGAACCAAATGATCCCATTCCTGTGTCAGTTTCATCTAAAGATGAGAGTATGTCCATCTTTGAACCATCTGATATCGCTGACTCTTCTAATGAGTTTATGGCCCAATCCTCATAGCATGATGAAGGGTCCGAGGTCGATGAGGTTTCCTCTCGTACCTCATCTTCTCAGAGGGATAATTCCTCAAATCGATCTGATGAATCCATTAAGATGATGAGCCTAATGTTTCCATCCCTCCCCCGCTTGATGCCATTCCTCTATCAGATGTAACGAGGGATGAGTTTATGCAACACTTTCCAAGTGGTGATCCCAACCAACCCCAGGCCGAAGAGTCTGACAATGATAGAGAAGAGAGAGTTTTAGATTTATCCATAGCTGGGTCATATAAGAGTTTTGTTGCCAATGTCAATTTGTTAATTTGGAGACATTTGTATGGCATTGGGCCATCTATTTCAATGAGGAAACCTTCTACGGAAGAGATAGCATATGACGGTCGAGAGGGTGAGTTATGTGTCTATGAACATATGTTCAAGGTCGGCTTTCGACTGCCTATCCACCCCGTTGTACACGTAATTCTAGCCCATCTAGGAGTTGCCCCTTCCTAGCTTTCTACCAATGCCTGGAGGGTTATCCCTGACTTTATCTCTCTCTGGAAGATAGTTCATCAAACCGACCTTCTAGTTAGAATTTTCATGGCTTGTTATACCATGTAGTCCTCCAAAACTTACCCTTGCTACTATCATCTCGTCGCCAGGAAATCTTCCAAAGAGGTCTTATTGATTACCCAGACTTTTAATTATGACTAGAAACCTTGATATTTTTTTTGTTTCGGGATCTTGGGAATTTGACCCCACCAAAGCTTATCGTACTTCTGAGCCTAGGGTTCATCAGAGGTGGGCCAAAATTTCTATGTTAGCCAAGCTTGATCCGAGCTTGAGACCTGATGCTGCTGAGAAGGTCAAGAAGCTTAGGGGTCATGGGGACCAAGGTCATCTCATGAAACTTAAGCAGTTGATGACCCCTTACGACTTATCTCGGACAGGTTTAGGGGTTGACCCTTTGACCGCGCTACGTAAGTGACATCTTTTGTTGAACTGACATGTCATATTTTTTTAATTTTTCAATGCTAACCTCATCTTCTTTTTGCAAATTATCCAAACGACGTGTCGGATTATCTTTGGGATATGGTGTCCAAAAATTTAAGCAAGCTTGTTGGCAAGCATGGCAAGGGAGCTAACCCCTCTACTGCCATTGCCACTAAGACCACTATACGTGGTCCTGACCGAACTACTGAGGCCGCGAAAAAGAGGAAGATCTGAGAGGAAGAAATAATTTCTTCTCTTCATCCAAAGCAGAGTCGGTTTGATCAAGCCATTCTAATTTCCACGAATGAGGCTCTTGCAGCTCATCTGTCCCAACTGAAATTTGATGATGAGAGCGTCATCGAAAATCCTAGGAAAGAATGTGATGGTGTCAGGTCCTTGATATTCAAGGCTGAAATTTTTTTTTTACAAGCCATAGACATCTCCCTGCTCACTGATTTTTCCATCCACAGGGCCGTTCATGTATATTTGCTAACATTTAGTCAAAAATTGCCTAGTGTTCTCTTTTACTTTTCTTCAAATACTAATTAACTCTTCTCTGGTTGTAGGGTCTTATTTCCCTCTATCGGTTAGGGGTTTGAATTAATAAGAAGATACCCTTAATCTAGAAGGGAAGAGAAGTCGAGATGATAAAATGGAATCTGAAGAAGGAGCTCGAGGATTCCCAGAAGGCCCTCAAGTAATCTTAAGACAAGTTAGCCAACCTCAAGGCAGAGCATGCCAAATCTTTTAAGAAGCTCTCTGACGAAAAGAAGGCCGAGATTGACTCTATAATTAAGTCTACTATGGATGGATACAAGGAGTCAGATGAGTACAATGATCATGCCTTTGAGTACCTAAGGAGGGGCATTAGAACTGCCTATCGATGGGCTGATTTGAGGCAAGAAAAAATTGGGAGCCTAACCTCCGGGGTCTTCGTGGGTCTGGACTTCAACGACCCTCTCCTTAAGACTGATCTTACCGATGTTGAGATGCCTGGTGGAGGTGCCGAGGTCAACCTTGATACTCATATGGCTCATGAAGACACGATTGAGTTGGTTGTCGATGATGAGAGGACAGAGGTTGTTGATGCGGTCAAGGTTTCATCTTCTAACGGGTTGTCGGCCCTTGGAGATGCTGACACTACTCTTGATCAATAAATGTAGGATTAAAATTTTTCTTTTTTGTTAGGGTGGTCGTTTGTGACCTATTACCCTTTATTCGATGTAACACACACACTTTTATCATCTTTTATTTTGATTAGTTCCTGAAATACAAATTCCTGCTTGCTTGAATATTTGCTTGTTTGAATATTTTCTTAGTTGAATATTTTATTGCTTGAATATTTGCTTGTTTCTTCAATTATATGCTGTGTTGTGGTAGTAATGTCAACACCAAGTTTCACAATTCGGACTTACTAAATTATAGTGTTATGCCATACCCCCTCTCGTCGTTTTGAGAGTGCATGGTTGAGCATCGTCTCGTCCATGCAGTGTCGTCTAGGCCGAGAGAGGTTTTTATTACCAAGTATTCACCAAATTAATGATGTTTAAGATCTGAGATCACCAAACTAATGATATGTTATCTCTCATTCACCAAATTAATGATTTTTAAAATCTAAGATCACCAAACTAATGATGTTTTTATCTCTCATTCACCAAATTAATAATGTTTAAGTAATGAACCACACCCAAGTGATTTTCAATTCGGACTCACCAAATTATGGTGTTATGCCATTCCCAGTCTCATCGTTTTCAAAGTGCATGGTTGAGCATCGTCTCATCCATGCACCGTCATCTCAGCCGAGAGAGTTTTTTATTATTAAGAATTCACCAAATTAATGTTGTTTAAGATCAAAGATCACCAAACTAATGATGTTTTATCTCTCATTCACCAAATTATTGATGTTTAAAATACGAGATCACCAAACTAATAATGTTTTTATAATTAAGCCGTCCCTTCTTGGTGTTATTAAAAGTCCATGGATGAGGTCGGCCCCCTTTCCAGGTTATCCTTTCAACAAGGTTGGGTTATTGCTATCTCACCACGAATGATGTTTTATAGCTTTTAAGGGAACTTGAAACAAATCATTCAAAAAAAGTATATAAGAGATGAGGGAACAAACAATTTTCATTTTTCTCATTCACGATAAGACCTTTTTTACAATGATTCATAATGAAAAGCTCCTATACAATCGTCTATTGGTAGTACCTTTTTAAATGGTCGACATTCTAAAGATTGGAGAATGGTTCCCCTTCTAGGTTCTCCAGCCTATAGTTGCCTGGGACTACCTCCTCAGTAACTCTGTAAGGACTATGCCAGTTGGCATGAAGCTTATTCGATTTCTGCCAAGTCTTTTTCAAAAGGAGGTCTCCTACTCCTATCAACCTCGATTTTATCCTCTTATTGTAAAACCTTGTTATCTTCTGTTGGTAGGTTGCCACTCTCACCTCAACATTCTTTCTTCTTTCTTCAATCAGATCTAGGTCAAGTATTCTCTCTGACACATTTACCTTAGGGTCATACGTCTGAACTCTGTGGGTGGGGAGACTAATCTCTATTGGTACCATAACTTATGATCCATAAGCCAACATGAAGGGGTCTCCCTTGTCAATATTTTCACCATTTTTTGATAGGCCCATAGTACAACATGAACCTCTTCGGTCCATCTCCCCTTAGCATCTTCCAACCTTTTCTTGATTCCATCAAGAATAGTTCTATTGGTGACCTCAGTCTGCCCATTGGCCTGGGGTCGGCCAGGCGACGAGAAGAACAATCTAATCCTGACCCTTGCATAATAATTTTCTAGGGAAATGTTTTTGAACTGGGTAACATTATCTGATATGAGTGTGTTAGGCAAGCCGTATCTACAAATGATGTTCTTCCATATGAACTTAAAGGTCTTCTTTTTCTTGATCTTGATCATAGCTTTGGCCCCTACCCACTTTGAAAAGTAGTCTATCCCCATAATCAAATATCTGTAGTTGTCCATGGCCCTTGGCAGAGGTCCAACCAAATCAATATCGTATACTGCAAATGGCCATGGTGAGGTGATAAACGTCAGAGGCTGAGGGGACTAGTGAGGGATTGTGGAAAATCACTGGCATTTATCATGCTTCTTTACGTATTCAACCGAGTCCTTGGCCAAGGTCGACCACCAATATCCTTGAGTGACAATGCTCTTTGCCAATGACCTACCCCCAATATGGCTTGTGCAAGATCCTTCGTGAACATCCTTTAAAATATAGTCCACCTCGATAGGGTGGACACATATAAGAAGAGGTAATAAGAACCCCTTCTTGTATAATACATCCCCTATGATAGAGAGCTTAGTGGCCTTGTATCTCAACTTCCTTCTCTCAATCTTAGACTCCGGAAAGCTACCCTCTCTAATATACTGAATAAGAGGGTCCATCCAAGATGGACCCATGTTTAAATTGATGAATTTTTTTAGCTTCGCATCATCTTCCTCTATCATCAATCGAGAAAGGATTTCTATTGGCACCATTCTTTTAATCTCTGTTCGTGTTGCCGATGCTAGCCTTGCCAGAGCATCGACTCGACTATTATCCAGTCGAGGTACCCTTTTGACTTTAATCTAACCAAAGTCCTTCATTATCTTCTTTACTTTTGCTAAGTATCTTTCCATTATGTCGTCTTTGGCTTCATAAATCGCCAGGACCTGATTAACCACGAGCTGTGAGTTACTATGGACTAAAAGCTGGCCGACGTTGAGAGTTCTGGCAAGGGAGATTCCAGCTATGAGGGCCTCATACTCTGACTCATTGTTGGAAGCCTTAAAACTGAACTTCAACGTATACTCTATGTTTGTTCCGTCTGGGGTCGACACAATCAGACCGACTCCACTTCCATTTTCACAGGATGGACCATCAACGAACAGGTTCCATACTGCCCCTTCTGAAAATGTCCCCTCTTTAATAACTCCGTTTCTGGGAAAAACCTTATCTGCCTCGGTCATTTAATGTCTCGCCACTCTTATCCCGGCCTTTGCTGGCTCGATATGGGTTTCAGCTAACCCATGAAGGACATCCGCTCTTTCACTATCGGACTTAGACCAAGTGAACTCTGCCACAAAGTCTCCTCGGGCTTGCCCTTTAATTGCCACCCTGTATTGATAGACTATGTCACATTCGCTTAGTTTAATGGCCCATGCCATTAATCTACCTGATTTCTCAGGTCTATGGATGACTTGCCTAAGGGGAGAGTCCGTTAAGACAACCATTGTATGAGCTTGAAAATAAGTCTTCATCTTCCTTGAAGCATGGATGAAGGCATAGGCCAATTTTTCCATCTTAGGATACCTCTGCTCAGCCCCATGGAGGGTCTTTCTATTAAAATACACTAGTATTTTTATACCATCATCATCCCGTACTATTACCACGCTGATAACCGACTCAGACACGGCCAAGTAGATGTATAGTTTCTCTCATTGAATAGGACGAGACAGTAATAGTGGGCAGCCAAGGTAAGACTTTTTCTCCATAAAAGCTTTATCACATTCCTCATCACACGTAAAAGCCTTTATAAGGATTTTAAAAAATAGAAGACATTTATCATTAGATTTTGAGATAAACCTGTTTAATGCGGCTACTCGTCCGGTCAGCCTCTGAACTTCCTCGATGTTTCTTAGTGTCTTCATCTCTAGCAGGGCTTTTATCTTCTCTAGGTTGTCTTCTATACCCCTCTGATTGATAATAAAACCCAATAACTTTCCATCTCTGATGCCGAAGACACATTTGGTTGGATTGAGCTTCATATTGTACTCGTCCATGGTGTTAAAAGTTTTTTGAAGGTCGGCCACATGAGTATCGTCCTTCAGACTCTTGGTAAACATATCGTTAACGTAAACCTCCATAGACTTTCCAATCTGGTCTTCAAACATCTTGTTCACCAATCGCTGATAAGCTGTCCAGGTGCTATTTAAGCCAAAGGGCATAACCTTGTAATAATAGGTCCCCTTATCGGTGATGAAGGTTGTTTTCTCGGCATTGGCCTGGTCCATAAAAATTTAGTTGTATCTGATTATGCATCCATGAAACACATTAGTTCATGCCCTTCCATAACATCTACCATCGAATCAATTCGCGGGAGAAGGAAGCGGTCTTTTCAATAAAACTTATTCAAATCAGTGAAGTCTATGAACATTCTCCATTTGTCATTGGTTTTAGGTACTATGACGGCATTTGAAAGCCATTCAGGGTATATCAATTCTCTGATGAATTCAGCCCTCTCTATCTTTTTCACCTCGCCCCTGATAACCTCATACTTCTCCCTTGACTAGATTCTCCTTCTCTGTTTTATCAGCTTGGCACCATCAATAACATTCAACTTATGAGACATTACCTTTGGGTCAATCCCAGGCATGTCATCGTGACTCCATGCGAAGATACTCTGCCTCTCTCTCAAGAATTTGAGAAGCTCTTCTTTGATATCTCCTCTTAGGGTCTTGCCTACCTAGACAGTTTTTTCCAGCTCGTTCTCATTGAAGATGATGGATTCTACCTCTTCCGCGACCTCATCTTTTTTTAGTTTGGTCTCATCCCTGGGATCCAGGGTGTCAATACTGTAGGTTGTAGTTGCTTTCTTGTGATCTTTCGTCTCCTCGGCTGAGTCAAAATAATATTCACTTGCCAACAACTGATCACCTTGGACTTCCCCTACCCCATATGGGGTTGGGAATTTTACCATTTGGTGTACAGTTAATGGCACGACCTTAAATTCATTTAGGGGAACTCTTTCCATGATAATGTTATAAGTTGATTATACACTTTGATCCATTACAAATAAACTGACCTTCTTTGAAAGCCTCTTAGGCCAAACATCTCCCATTCTAACATCCATTTCATACATTCCTAATAGGAGCACCTTCTCTCTGCTAAACCCTATCAGAGGGTGATGATAAGGGACGAGCCTCTTCTTGCCGAGTCCCAAACCTTTGAAATAAGGCCAGAACATAACATCGATCGAACTTCCCCCGTCGACCAAAATCCTCAGGATATCATACCCATGCACTCTAGTCGTGATCACCAAAGGGTCATCCTGAGGATCCAGGATTCCCTTGAGGTCGTGTCTTAAAAATCCTACAATTAAGATTTCGATATCTACCTTTTTTCTCTTCTCTGATTTTTTGCTTACTTCAACCGAGTTAACGACTTCGACATTGGGAAATGCCTTAGCCTCAGCCACATGCCCCTTGCTATCAGACCCTTCTGTACCACCCCCTATTAGGCCTCCGCAGATTATCTTCATATCAAATGAGATCATGTGAAGTCGCCCCTTAGGGTCATCGTCTTTTGATGATAGATCTGGGTCGTCATCATCATCGTCATCTGAGGTTTCATCCTTATTCCATGGGACATCTTCTCTGCACTTGTCGGCCCTTATCCTTCTGGGGTCATCTCGTCCTTTCTTTGGGCCATCACTGCTCACATACTTCCTTAGTTTTCCAGCCTTGAGCATCTTCTGAATCTCGTCTTTCACGAGAAAACACTTGTCAGTTAAGTGCACATGGTCTTGCTGAAATTCACATCATAAGCCCTTATTCCTTTTATAAAGGGGATCTTTCATCTTCTTCGGCCATCTTAGGGGCCGACCATTCTTAATCTCATTCAGAATGTGGTCACAGCTGACCGTGAGAGGAGTATACCCAGTAAACTTATCGTCAACTGATCTCTTCTTTCCATCTTTATTCTTCTTCTGAAACTTGCTCCCACTTCTAGTACCCTTCTCATCCTTATACTTAGTTGCCATAGCTTCCTGGACATTCATGAACGTTTCGGCCGTGGCTAGTAGCTCGACCATAGGCTTTGGCGGGTCTTTAATAAGCTTCCAAAGAAATTTCCCTTTATGAAAGCCTCCTATTAACGCTGTCATCTCAATACTTTCCTCATAATCTTGCACTTCCAACTTCTCCTTAATAAACCTCACGATGTATTCCCTAAGACTTTCGTTCTTCCCTTGCTTAACGTACAACAGGTGAGTGGTCTTCTTCTGTGGTCTTACCCCGAAGCAGAAGTTGTGGATGGACTGCTCTGTAAGTTTCTTCAATTTTTTGATAGAGTTCTTCGGGAGTGAGGTGAACTATATATGGGCAGCTCCAATCAAAATGCTCGAGAATGCATAACATTTCATCTCATTTGAGACGGAGTAGATATCTGCAGTCGACTGGTACATCTCTACAAGGTGCACATAGTTGGTACTCCCATCATACTTTAGAGTAACCACCGACGGCTTGAATTTGGCAGGAGTTGGGAAGTTGATTATTTTTTCCAAAAAAGAAGAACCTTCTGAGTATCCCCTCTGAAAGGGGTCACGACTTTTAAGTATGTCTCCAATCTTATTTTCTAGCCTTTGAATCGAGTCGTTATAAGGCCTCTCGGCCGCTTTGGCAATGTCGGCCTGACCAATGTTATCCATTACCACCTCAACCAGTCGAAGTGAGGGCTCCCCTGCTGCTGACCTACGTCGACTATTTACCTCTCATTGGCCCTCATCCCGTCCATAAGGGGATCGGCCATCAAGACCCACCCTCCTTGAGGCAGCATTGCTCCTTGACCTAGTCAGCCTTTCTCTAAAATCTCCAATTGGGCCTCTTCATCTTTCAAAAGCTGACCCTCTACTCAATCAGTCAAAAGCTGAGCCCCTTTGGTTGGGTACCTGGACTCGGTCTCCTCTCACTGCCTTGGCTACCTTTAACGGGGCGTACAGTATTCCCAGATACTTCATATGTCTCCCAAAAATCAATTTGAGTGTCTTCAGCCTCATAATCATCATATCGATCCTTCGAGCAGTGTTGGCCTTGCCTCCCTAGGCGTAAATGCCTAGGGTCAATAACATCTCTCCATCGCTAAAAAGTAGGTAGATCCTTACGTAGCACCTGGAGTGGTCCCCTAGCCCCTTGGTGAGGGTCTTTAATTGCCAAAGTAATCATCTACGATGGGCCTCCTCCTCGTCTGATTACCACATTCTGATTGAAGGTAACCAGCTGCTCTTGTATCGCCTCTTGACTTTCTGCCAAGGATTTCAATACAGCCTCCACCTCAGCCATTTCTAACTGAGGAAGCACATTGATGGAACTAGGACTAGCAGCTGGTAATGGGGGTAAAAATTATGATTCTATGTTAAAGCTTGGTGGATGATCTTAGAGTCGAAGAGTGAAAGCTTTGCAACTCAACATGAACTCTTTCAATGGTGAAACACCTCGACACAAGGGGAGGACTGGTTCACGACCAAAGACTTTGGTGAGGACAAGCTAAGAAAGGGAAGAGATAATGCTTCTCGTTACCACAGACGGCGCAAGACTGATGATACTAGAAACGGTATCACTAGGTTAAGATGTATGTAAGCTCAAACCAGACAACAATGGTGTACAGAAGATATAAATGTATATACAAAAGGATATGAGGCAAAGATGAAGATGATACCAAATATAAGTGTTTTGACTGGAGCCTATGTCCATTATGCGATGTGAAAGGTGGTTTTCACTATAAGTATGACACTAATGGCCTGTAAATACAACGCTCAAGCTTTTCTCTCTCTTCTGTATATTTTGACAGAGTTCTGCTAGGGTTGTCAATGAATCCTCCTTTCTCATGGAGAAGATAAAGTGAATATATAGGGCTTGGGGCATGTAGTGTACCCCTTAAGCATGCAATCAACATGTGCATGAGGATGCTCCCAATCAGGAGAAGACACCTGTCCCTAGTGCATTGATACAATGATGAGGTAATATACCCTCACGTGAGAGTATGATCTTATTGCAATGATTTTCCACACGTGAGACCTTCCGTGCTGGAACCTTATATTGCTCATATAGTAGTCGTCATATGGAAGAACATCGGCTAGGCTGGGTACGATGTCGCCAATATAACGGATGCTCCGATGCAGAAAATTAGTAAGAATGCCCTTTGTTGAGTTCCTCTGGCCGAGGTTGTCTGGACGACTATCTCCTAGTATCGGTTGTACGAGAGGACAAGTGATGCTCTTGATGCCTGGAACTTTTGGCTGATGTATCGGCCTATGAAGTGTCCGAGGTTATACATATGCATATGAGGCCGACCCTAAATCTGGACAAGTCTTGGAAACATCTTGCTAACCGCTTCTGAGAGGGTCGGATGCCTGGGGTTATGTGGCCTCATAAATAGACGAGGTCATACTTTGGTATATCAATAATTATATGCATCAAAAAAAAATTGGAAACATAAGTTAAGCAAGAGAATTCTTACCTTTAATTTTGTAGAGGCGAAGCCCTTTGAAAACTCCCTTGAATTCCCCTTAGTTCTTGCCCTTCATTTTCTTCCTTGGTATTTCTCCCTTTTCTCTCCCGTGGCTGCTAATCTAGGTTTTCTCTAATAATAGTGGGGGAGTGGTTTACCCCCACTTAAATACTTAATTAGTGGGTAATCCTGAGCTGGGCCTAAAACCCAACTTTTAGACCCCAAATGGACCCGAATTCATAATCCAATTAGCCCAAAGGTTCCCCAACTTATATACCTATGACCCGGGACCATTTCTAAATATTTAAAACACTAAATCGAGTCTCTAACTCTTCCCAAAACACATCCCAATTATTTTTATTTCACTTAGATATTTTATTATGTTCCAACGACACACACCCGCAAACTTATTTATATGTGATTTATTTTTCAGTGGCAAACCTATTATGTCCAATTGAGTTTTATATTTATAAAATCATGCATAAATTTTTATTTAAATTAAAACTTTATTCGCTTAAATTTTAAATCTTTTCAATTAAATTTATTCTCAGAATAAATCCGAAATCACTAAATTCATTTATATCGTAATATTTTATTCTAAAAATTATGGGGTATTACATTCTCATCCCCTTATAATAGAATTACGTCCTCGGAATTCACTAAAGCCCAACCTTATGTTTTAATCCTAATTATTAACCCAAGTTTTACACCCAATTTGTCCATACCCATAACCAATGAGATAAAAGAAAAGGCTCACCTATGCATATCATAACATCACTGGGATGTCCATATATTCCACATCATGTGTACACACACATAACATTAACGATGATAGATGACACATATACATCTAACTTGTACCATTCATACCAAGCATATCTGTTCATCAAATATACCACCATGTATGCACTTGAGAAAGAAAATAATGATCTTAGTATCCGACTTCCTTTAACTCCCGACTTTGCCAATTTCGTGCGTGGGACGTCTCGCAAGAGAAATCCAAACAAGGAACCCTCTCGATACACTACTGTATGGCTTAGTCAGTTATTGAGATCCATTGTCCCATTACCAATTAAAGTCTCATATCTCCCATTACAAATTAAATGTATGTAGTAGTAATGTAAATTCCTAATTTTGCCCATTCCCAATTAATGTCTCATATCGCCCAAGGGATACACTAAATCCCAATAAATATACCCATTTAATTATAACAAAAAGTAATAATAAAAAATGTCCTAGGGTCTAACGTATCCTAGCTCCCGAAATTTACTACTTCCATGAGTGGGATGCCTCACAAGAAAAATCCAAATAGGGAACCCTCCTGATACACTACTATATAGCACTGTAGGTCGCTGAGATCCGTCAGTCCAGGACCCATGTCTATAATGTGATCAATAAATTTTTATAAGGATCTCCGGGCATTATAGTCACCCATTTAACCATATTGAAACTCAAAGTGTCACAAATTCCTTTAGTACTTTTCTGCCTTGAAAATAAAAAATAATACCAACTAGTCACACTACATCCGACTATAAATTTTGATTATTTCTATAAATATCAACGCAAACCCTATAGTTTAGGTTTTCTAGAGGTGAATTGCCTTACCCTTACACACGAGGCATTATACGTTCATGTCCTTCAACTCGTGGGGTGAAACAATATGAGGTGCTTACAGGAAACGGAGTCTACCCTCCCATATGTTCAAATGAGATATCCTCTAGTAAGGAGTACTATGAACTAGTACTAAACTAAGCATGTCCTACAAAATAAAAGAATTAGGTATCATAGCATCACTATCTATTCTGGTTCTGGTCCCTCTCCCGATGCGAGGTGACATACGCACTCGTACTGCAATTACGTCTACTATCCCTTAGGTGGAGCGAGTAGCACTGGCGCGGCTGGCACCACCGCCACTGGCTCTACCTGTCGTGGTCTGCACTCCCCCTGGGATTCCTGGTGCCCCTGTTGTCCCCCTAGCTTCTGAGTTGCTCGATTCCCCTAAGGGCATATCCTGGTGAAGTGTCCCTTCTCACCACAAACGTAGCGATTTCCCTTGAACTGGTGTCTGTCTGGCTTTAGCCCCTGTTGGCCCTGATTATGATGACCTTGGCCCTTGTGGCCCTCTATTGCTGGCCCTAGCCTTGGCGGCCCTATCTCTTCCCATTATCAGGACCTCTATATCTCTTGTGCTACTTTAAAGGTTGAGGACCCCCAGATTACTAGGCCTCCTGATAATTACTCCCATTCGCCCTACTTTGCTGGCTAGATATCTCGGAGCGGTGCATCTTCTCCCCCTTATCTTTCAAAAGTTCCCTATAATCCTGATAATGCTGTAAAGAAGCATTCACTACCTAGTTATATATAATGAACGCTAGATTTCCCAACAGTGACTATCTGATGTGCCAAGCTGTCCCTGACACAAACTTCTCTATCTTCCTCTGCTCTGTACTCACATCATCCTTAGTAAAATAGGAAAGAGCTGTAAACTCTTCCTCGTATTCTGCCATAGTAAGACTTCACTGCTTAAGTCCCATGAACTTCTTTTGCATCTCTGATTGCATTTCTCGAGTAAAATACTTCCCCTCAAATCTCTCCCCAAACTCATTTATGGTAAGATTGTCCCTCTCGACAACTGTCATAATCTCTTCCCCCCATTGAAGTGCGGCCCCCACCAATTGGAATGACGCTAACATCTGTTTCTTCACGATTGTGCACTCTACCATCCAAAAGTGTCGCTGAATATCTCTCTTCCACCTACTGACCATTAGAATATCTAAACTTTTCACAAACTTCGGCGGTTGGCCTTTAGTAAAGGCTTCCTTTGCTCTGTCCCATATGTAACTATGTGCCTGTGCTGGTATAGCTACCTATTGTGGTGGTGGATGATGAGGTGCCTATGGTGGTGGAAAGTGTTGAAGCATGGTTGCCATAGGCATAAAGACCGCTTGAGACACGATGGTGGCTATCTCAAATTGGGTAATAAGATGTCGGACTGGTGGGGCTTGTGGGGCTTGTGGGGCTTTTGGTGGCTCTAGGTGGGCCTCATCTTCCTCAACCGGTGGAACTACTCAGCTCGGTCTGCCACTATGTTCGTTTGCCATCTGAAAGCAAATAAGATTCGCATTAGTAACTCATTGCAAAGAATACAATGATTCCTAAACGTAGGTCTCTAAATCAAAGAACGCAATGCATAACGTAACGATCTCAAACACATATCCTAAAGACACTAGAACCGTTCTCTAACACCAACTGTAACAACCCCCATTTTCTCACGTAAAAGTTGGTCAGGCACGATACGTCAAAGATGGGGCTTGTCGATCAATTAATACCATTCTCAGCACAACGTAATATAAATACGGGTAATATAAAGGCCGATACTTTAAAACTTTATGAATATCTCGTCGACAATAATGAACTTAAATCAATACGAACTAAATAATAAATTTAGCAGTAAGTAAATATCACAACTTTAATATAATGTAAATAAATAAATAAATAAATAAATCTTTGGCTTATGCCCTTACAATGTTTCCCAAATAAAATAACTAAACTCTCGAAGAAACGCACCTCGGCTATAATCAGTACTCTAGAAACCTGCTAAGCATCGATAGATTGCAAGGCTGGCAGAACAACCATCCTGTTATCCCTGTCAAAAAATAACCCAGGGGAAAAATATTTATAATTTAGATCAGGGCCCGAGGCGTGTGACACGACTGAAAATGTGCGTCTAGTGCGTGGTTATATCGGTTCAAGTGCAAACTGTTAACGAAAATGTTATTTATCCCTAATTAATTAAATTAGTTTAATTAATGTACATTTTAGTTTAACTTAATATATTGGTTTTGATGATTTCAAACATATTTTTATTAGGTTATTCTATACATATTTATTATGGTATTATCTTGTTTACTCACGACTCAACATACCTCGACTTTACACAACGACATATCCGAGTAAAGGTATTCACGTGTTTTGCACATTTGCACTTGACACATTAGACACACATGCATATTTTTTTATCTATGATTTTAATTGTGTGACTAATTAATTATGAGCCTAAACATTTTTTTCTAAAAGAAATTATATTATTTTGTGGATTAAACTGAAATTATCTTAAACTTATTTTTATGTTTTTTATAGTGTCAATGTAGACTCCTTTGCGACTTGTCTTGACATTGTAGACCTCCTGTAAGCCTTCGTCCTTTTTGTGCTTTGGCATTTGAGTTGGTAGAGATTTCCATTAGGTTCAAAGCTATACCTGCTAGTGTAAGTATTTTAAAAACCTTTGTTGGCCAAGTAGACCTGCTATATACTTTTGGTCCGTTTTTTTTTATGAGTTGTTGCTACCAAATTTGATGTACTCGATTGCCACAAATGCTGACATGGTCAGCTCTACGTTCTTTTTCATGTACGGATGTAGTACATATATATATATATATATATATATATATATATATATATATATATATATATATATATATATATATATATATATATATATATATATATATATATATATATATATATATATATATATATAAGTATATTTAATGGGTTGTTAAATTTTTTTTGGACAAGCTATTGCCCTTACCGCCGTGTACTATGCTTACTACTACACGTTACCATTGAATTGTCTTTACCACCTTCTATTATTACTAATATCATATCTGTTGGGTTTTTGATATTGGCGTTTTCATATATATCAGATTTGACGAATCTTTATGTACCAACTACCTGCTCACTTCAACTTTTGGTACATGAATACTCATTCGCTACTATTCGGATGTCAGTCCCATATCTTATAAAAATTAAAAAAATCTCTCTGTGTTAAAACATCATTACTCTACCCTCTTTGACGAGTTCTATTACCTGCTCTAGTATGTACTCATATATAGGTTTTGACCGTGTAGACCTGCTAAGTACACTGTTTTGTATCTCAGAATTATTCCTTGTATCTTCTACCTTGTATCTCAGACATCTCCTTACAGCTTTCGGCATTGGAAAGTTTCAGTCCTTGAAATCTTCAATGGATGACTAGATTTGTTTTGACTGTTGGATTATGAGTGTTAAATGTAAACAGCTAATTTGTTTTATTCTCACTGCATTGGGCCCATACCAGATGTGTTACCTCTTGTACCTTCTTATATATATATATATAACGTTTATTTTTTATAAAAAGTTATCTGGGCGATGCGTTTGGACAGTGAGCAAATTGCACATCTTATATGCCTATTTATATATATTTATATTTATATATAAATATAGAGACTGTGGGCATCGGACAAATTTTTTTTTGTCTTTCTCGACCTTGAGCGCGTATGTATTCTTTGGAAAGTTCAGGCTTCTATTATCTCTCTACATTAAACTCTCCTATCTGTTACACAATGGTATATATGAGATTATGTATTCCTTTATTTTCAGACCAACACCTCTCCATCTATACATCAGTTTTGTTCTTTGTCTCTTGGACTAACAATCTTTTGGCAGAAAATTTATGGGTCACCTACCTAGTCACTTTCAATCACACATTGTCAGATTACCATTCTTATGCTAATATCACATCTCAACAGTCATATTTTTATTGAGAAGATAAAAATAATGAATATCTACATATCAGTCTTGAAGATCATTTTGAAGCTACACCATCTCAGAAAATCCGGAGCATTAATTGCTCAAAATGCTGTGTCTAACAGCTAGTTATCTGAAGACTCATTTAAAGTCTTGCAGAGCTGCTTTAAAGATAGAAGATTGAAACGAAAAAAATATCAAGACCTGAAGTATTATTGAGAGCATTCATTTTTCTATCCTGCTACACATTCAAGAGAGCAATAAATTTTATTATCTGCTCAATCATTGAAGAAGAAGACTTGTGACTACTTCAACATCATTTATTGAAGTTTGATTCAAGAAGGAGAGACTCAGATTATAAATTGTATTTTAAGGAGTTTCAGTATTGTATCTTGTACTACAAAAAATTCAGATTTATTGTGAAGCTTGGTTGAAGCTTCGGTTTGTACCGGTGATTGGTTCCTACCCACAAGTGGACCACGGGGTTTGAAGCTCGGAGTTAGCTTGCAAATAGTTGTACGCGGTGGTTTGATCCTACCCGCAAGTGGATCAGGTTTAGTGAAGTGCAAAGGAGACAGGGTCTCTAGGCGCGTGGACGTAGGCCGGGATTTGGCCGAACCACGTTAAATTTCGGTGTCATTTATTTTCCGCACTGTTATTTATTTATTTGCATATGCTTGCTTGAGTTAATATTTTCAGCACACTATCTTGCAAATAAATTAATTCCAAAATTTGACTAAATTAATTTTAAGGTTAAAATAATTATTTTTTGAATTAAATAATTAATTTCAGAATATTACTTAGTATTAAATACGAAAATTAATTTAATATTCCTAGTGTGTTAAAATCTGCATTTCTAGTTGTTTATAATCAGTTGATTGCATTTATTTGATATTGTTAAATTTATTCTTTATAGTTTTATTAATCTGAAATTTGTCTAAGTGATTTAAATTTAATATTTTTCTGAAATCTTAATTTGACTTAAAGTTTGTAAAAACTCAATTCACCCCCCCCCCCCCCCCTCCCCCCCTCTTGAGTATAATCTGGTAAACAATTGGTATCAGAGCTAGTGCTCTTCTTATTTATTTTTAGATTTAACAATCTTAGAGTTAAAGATCCATGGTAAACTTTAATGTTTCATCTCTTGGTGAGGGTCAATCAATAAATAGACCTCCTTTATTTTCAGGAAATAATTATAGCTATTGGAAAAATAGAAAAAAAAATTTTATTCAATCAAATGATTATGCTGTTTGGAGAGTTATTATAAATGGTCCTAATATTCCCACAAAAGTTGTTAATGATGAAAATGTCCCTAAAGAAGAAAATGAATGGAATGATGTTGATATTAGAAAAATTCAAATAAATGCTAAAGCTATGAATATTCTGCATTGTGCACTTGATGTAAATGAGTATAACAAAATTTGTTGTTGTGAATCTGCTAAAGAAATTTGGGATAGACTAGAAGTTACTTATGAAGGAACTAGTCAAGTTAAAGAAGATAAAATTAGTATGCTTGTTCATAATTATGAGTTATTTAAGATGATGTCTGATGAATCTATTTCTGATATGTTCACTAGGTTCACTAATATTATTAATGGTCTTAAATCTCTTGGTAAATCTTATACTGACTCTGAATTAGTGAGCAAGATTCTCAGGTCACTACCATCTGCTTATATGACAAAGAAGCTGGCAATCAAAGAAGCTATACGAGAAAGACCTATCTCTCTTGATGAATTATTGGGTTCCTTAATCACCCATGAATTGGAACTTAAGGAATTTGTTGAAGAAGAGAAACCAAAAGCAAACAAAATTATTGCTTTCAAATCTTCAAGCAAAAATGTAGAAAGTGAAGATGACGATGATGATAATATTTCCTTATTGGCTAAACATTTCAAAAAATATCTCAATTCTAAAAAGAAAGCCAAGGAAAGGAGAAAGAAATTTTTTTCAAAAGATTTCAATGATGATCATCAATCCAAATCTGAACCAAGATGCTATCATTGTGATGAAGTTGGACACATTAAGCCTAATTGTCCAAAATATAAGAAAGGGAAGAAGGCATTGAAAGCCACAACATGGAGTAACTCCGACACAAGCTCTTCCGATGAAGATTCAAATGAAAATGAAGTTGCTCATCTATGTTACATGGCTATGGAAAATGGGGTACATTCTAACCCTAACTCTAGTGATAGTGATAATGATGAAGTTGATGATTATGAAGTTTTACAAGATGTCTTTGATGAATTATGTGAAAGCTTTGAAGAACTTAAAAATAAATATATTAAACTTAAGAAGTCTCATTCATTAGTTTCAACTAAATATGATTATATGTCAAATGATTTTGATGAGTTGAAATTAGAAAATGAATCTTTGAAAAATGAAATTAAATCTTTGAAAAAGGAAAAATCTGTAATTGTCAATACTCCTCTTGAAATTGAAAATATTGAGTTAAAAAGGGAGATAGAATATTTAAAGAAATCATTAGATACTTTTACAAAAGGAAATGAATATTTTCATAAAATTGTTGAGACACAAAGGATTAAATTTAATAATAATGGTATAGGATATGATGAAGGAAATGAGAAAAAGACTTATTCCAATTTATTGATATTTGATGCCTCATCTAGTCTACCTAATTATGTATGCTCTTATTGTGGTAGACACACACATTTTTCAGATTTGTGTCCATATAAATTTAGAAAAAGAAAATTGGCATGGATTCCTAAAGGAACCAAGATGTATACTAACCCCTATGGACCTCACACATTTTTGGTACCAAAAGAGAAAATTTTCAAAGTTGTGTAGGTTGCATTTTGAGATGGAATGTGGATTTTCAAGGCATATGATTTGGTCATATTACATATTTCAAGTATCATTGCCTAATGTTGAAAATGCCACACTTGGAAGAAGTTTCTTATATCTTTGGTATTGGTAAGATGGTAAGGAGCACCCTTCTTGAATTTAATATCATATATTTATTAATGATTCATTTCATAATTGATATATTTCCATGCATAAGAATATTTGTTATAACACATGAGCGTGTTGATTGATTATTTAGTATTCACATATGAATTTGTATATTCATTATTTTTTATGATTCTTTATTATATCATACATTTGATTTTGATCATTATTTTATAAGAAAATTTCATATATATTAATTACATCTTGATATATTTTTTATGAATAATGATATTGGATAAATTCATGCTTTTATTGATTTTAAATCTGAAACGAAAATGTCCTTTTAAATTTTATTAGTCATATGAGCTACATGTTAATATTGTAACATTCACTTGTTGATTTTGATGATATGGTCATATTAATCTCTATGAGTTAGTTTTATTGCATTCTACATGATTAATGTCATTATTCGAATATTTGTAACATTCACGATGAATATTTTTGTAAGTTGGTAATATTTGTGTTATGCATGTTTGAATTGAGAAACCGCATGATCAACAATTTGTACCACTTGTGTGACTTTTCAAAAATGATTTTATAAAGTCAATTTTTTTTATAATATTTTATCTCATGAAATAGATGCACCATAATTGTTATATGCATATTTGCCTTTATTGGTATCCTTTAGGGGGAGATAAAAGTTTATTGAAATTTGTTCAAAAAATGCTTGATCATAACTTTGATATATTATTATGGATTTTCTAATTTAGTTGATTATTCCAAGAGTTTTAGCTCGTATCTTGAAAACGGCAAAGCATGAACAAAATAGAAATTTTTTATCGTTATATTTATGACGCTATCTTCTAACTCATGTGCGCTTAATTCAAATTATTTGAAAACATCGAGTTATGAAATGTTTATTTGTTGTGCACTTAAAAGTTTACATCATGATGATTTATACAACAATTGATATTGCGCCTACTGAAATTTCATTAGTGAGAGAGTTAATTATGCACATTGATATATCTCTCGTATTTGCATTATTTGAGAACATTGAGTTATGATTTCTATTTTTACTTAAAAAGTTGTTCCGAGGAACTATTGTGTGCAACGCATGATTTATGTGTGACTACAACAACTTGGTATCATTTATCATTTTGGTGACTTATGCATTATTTTATGATATTACTGTCTATCTACACAAAAAATTTTATGCTATGAAAAATTTATGTTGACTCATGTGCGTATTGAAAATTTTCATGCCATTTATATGATTCCTTGAGATTTATGGTTGAATCCCATGCACGAATTATTTTTGATAGGGGGAGCTTCACATTTTACCCGTGACACTGAATTTATAAGAAATATCTTTTTGATAATGTCAAAGGGGGAGAAATATTTCTGATTCACTATGCGTGCTTAATCTATACATTTTATGGATCATTGTGAATCATTGTTTGTCATCATCAAAAAGGGGGAGATTGTTAACGAAAATGTTATTTATCCCTAATTAATTAAATTAGTTTAATTAATGTACATTTTAGTTTAACTTAATATATTGGTTTTGATGATTTCAAACATATTTTTATTAGGTTATTCTATAGATATTTATTATGGTATTATCTTGTTTACTCACGACTCAACATACCTCAACTTTACACAACGACATATCCGAGTAAAGGTATTCACGTGTTTTGCACATTTGCACTTGAAACATTAGACACACATGCATATTTTTTTATCTATGATTTTAATTGTGTGACTAATTAATTATGAGCCTAAACATTTTTTTCTAAAAGAAATTATATTATTTTGTGGATTAAACTGAAATTATCTTAAACTTATTTTTATGTTTTTTATAGTGTCAATGTAGACTCCTTTGCGACTTGTCTTGACATTGTAGACCTCCTGTAAGCCTTCGTCCTTTTTGTGCTTTGGCATTTGAGTTGGTAGAGATTTCCATTAGGTTCAAAGCTATACTTGCTAGTGTAAGTATTTTAAAAACCATTGTTGGCCAAGTAGACCTGCTATATACTTTTGGTCCATTATTTTTATGAGTTGTTGCTACCAAATTTGATGTACTCGATTGCCACAAATGCTGACATGGTCAGCTCTACCTTCTTTTTCATGTACGGATGTAGTACACACATATATATATATATATAAGTATATTTAATGGGTTGTTAAATTTTTTTTGGACAAGCTATTGCCCTTACCGCCGTGTACTATGCTTACTACTACACGCTACCATTGAATTGTCTTTACCACCTTCTATTATTACTAATATCATATCTATTGGGTTTTTGATATTGGCGTTTTCATATATATCAGATTTGACGAATCTTTATGTACCAACTACCTGCTCACTTCAACTTTTGGTACATGAATACTCATTCGCTACTATTCGGATGTCAGTCCCATATCTTATAAAAATTAAAAAAAATCTCTCTGTGTTAAAACATCATTACTCTACCCTCTTTGACGAGTTCTATTACATGCTCTAGTATGTACTCATATGTAGGTTTCGACCGTGTAGACCTGCTAAGTACACTGTTTTGTATCTCAGAATTATTCCTTGTATCTTCTACCTTGTATCTCAGACATCTCCTTACAGCTTTCGGCATTGGAAAGTTTCAGTCCTTGAAATCTTCAATGGATGACTAGATTTGTTTTGACCATTGGATTATGAGTGTTAAATGTAAACAGCTAATTTGTTTTATTCTCACTGCATTGGGCCCATACCAGATGTGTTACCTCTTGTACCTTCTTATATATATATATATATATATATATATATATATATATATATAACGTTTATTTTTATAAAAAGTCATCTGGGCCATGAGTTTGGACAGTGAGCAAATTGCACATCTTATATGCCTATTTATATATATTTATATTTATATATAAATATAGAGACTGTGTGCATCGGACAAATTTTTTTTTGTCTTTCTCGACCTTGAGCGCGTATGTATTCTTTGGACAGTTCAGGCTTCTATTATCTCTCTACATTAAACTCTCCTATCTGTTACACAATGGTATATATGAGATTATGTATTCCTTTATTTTCAGACCAACACCTCTCCATCTATACATCAGTTTTGTTCTTTGTCTCTTGGACTAACAATCTTTTTGCAGAAAATTTATGGGTCACCTACCTAGTCACTTTCAAACACACATTGTCAGATTACCATTCTTATGCTAATATCACATCTCAACAGTCATATTTTTATTGAGAAGATAAAAATAATGAATATCTACATATCAGTCTTGAAGATCATTTTGAAGCTACACCATCTCAGAAAATCTGGAGCATTAATTGCTCAAAATGCTGTGTCTAACAGCTAGTTATCTGAAGACTCATTTAAAGCCCTGCAGAGCTGCTTTAAAGATAGAAGATTGAAACGAAAAAAATATCAAGACCTGAAGTATTATTGAGAGCATTCATTTTTCTATCCTGCTACACATTCAAGAGAGCAATAAATTTTATTATCTGCTCAATCATTGAAGAAGAAGACTTGTGCCTACTTCAACATCATTTATTGAAGTCTGATTCAAGAAGGAGAAACCCAGATTACAAATTGTATTTTAAGGAGTTTCAGTATTGTATCTTGTACTACAAAAAATTCAGATTTATTGTGAAGCTTTGTTGAAGCTTCGGTTTGTACCGGTGATTGGTTCCTACCCGCAAGTGGACCACGGGGTTTGAAGCTCGGAGTTAGCTTGCAAACAGTTGTACGCGGTGGTTTGATCCTACCCGCAAGTGGATCAGGTTTAGTGAAGCGCAAAGGAGACAGGGGCTCTAGGCGCGTGGACGTAGGCCGGGATTTGGCCGAATCACGTTAAATTTCGGTGTCATTTATTTTCCGCACTGTTATTTATTTATTTGCATATGCTTGCTTGAGTTAATATTTTCAACACACTATCTTGCAAATAAATTAATTCCGAAATTTGACTAAATTAATTTTAAGGTTAAAATAATTATTTTTTGAATTAAATAATTAATTTCAGAATATTACTTAGTATTAAATACGAAAATTAATTTAATATTCCTAGTGTGTTAAAATCTGCATTTCTAGTTGTTTATAATCAGTTGATTGCATTTATTTGATATTGTTAAATTTATTCTTTATAGTTTTATTAATCTGAAATTTGTCTAAGTGATTTAAATTTAATATTTTTCTGAAATCTTAATTTGACTTAAAGTTTGTAAAAACTCAATTAACCCCCCCTCTTGAGTATAATCTGGGCAACACAAACCATTCGCGTAAGTAATAAACCCGCTAAGACGGGGTCGAAATCTCGAGGAAATAGGACGTTCTCTTGTGATGATAATAGGTAAGATGACTAATCCTAAACAGACTCAGAAAAAGAATGTAAAGATAATGGGATTTGGAATTTGATTTCTACTAACTAACTGCAAATTAAATTAAACTTACTAACTAATTTACGTGAGCAAAATTAAAACTACTGGAATTGATTAAATATGAATGATGAAAAACAATTGGAATACACTCCCTCGAACCCTAGTATGGTTACCGGATACAAAACTAGTTGTGAATTAGATAATTAATTAAACCCAGTCTTTATTCCTCTCAAACATTACATATATGAGGGTACTAGCCCACATCATACGTAATCAAGAGCAAGAATAAAGAGGAGTCGAAATAGCTAACACGCGCGCCACACTCTTAAACACCCCGGTTACCTAGGGCAACTGAGGTTAAAAGTCCTACAACGGTAGTGATCACTTCACAACACGATTCAATCATTATTTAATTCAGAGAACTAATTTTTTATTCGTTCAAACCACATCGGCTAGGTTCATGCACCCTAACCCTTATAAATCTAACCTAGCATGGTGAATCTAACTAAAATTATATTTGTTACTGTGCATGAAATTAAAACCATCATGAAATCAAACTTAGAAGAAGAAGAGAATATGTGAACTACTAGAGATAAAAAAATCATGTACTAATTAATGAATTCGGACAATAAACAAGAAGAAGAAACAAATTTTAATGAAAAAATATGAAATTGAAAATCAATAAGTTGTAACTTTGAGCTCCTAGGGGTCTTGACTAATTTCTCTCTCTAAAACTATGCTAAAAATAACACTCCAAGAACTCCCTGAAGTTTGGGGATACGTTGGAATATAAAGATTAGGTTTTTACAAGAGTTTGATCCATACACAGTTCAAATTTTGCAGCAGGATAATTCTAAATTTTGACAACCCAACCGATCCGGTCCAAAGATATCGGTTTCATTTGCCTTTTACAGAAAGTTTTTGCACTACCGAATCCGTTGGGTTTTCAATGTCATCGGTTCGGTTCGTCATTTACAGAAAATTCACCAAGCATTGGACCGGTAAATTTTTGACTTCATTGGTTCGGTTCTACATATATAGAAAGATTGACACGCACCAGACCTATTATTTTTTCTTCTTTACGGGTTCGATTTGGTTTATGCAGAACATTTTTCTTCCTTGTGATTTTTTACTCATCTTTAAAGCATCATAACTCGTGATTCGGGACAGGGATTTGGATTTTGTTTCTTCCTATGTACTCATAGACTCGAGGTCTTAAACTCTTCTTTAGGCTTCTCGTTCGAATTTTAGATGCAAACTACTCTTTTGCGCTTTGACTTTTCTTCTTTTCTCTTATTTCTTTCTTCTGGTTTCTTTCTTTCTTCGCGTGCACTAAATACCTGCAAGATCGATGAGAAATATAGGAAACTCAAAGAACTCGTTAGATAAATCAACTAGAATTACATAGCATGGAATGTTAAAAAAACTCTAAATTACGGGAATAAATACGAAGAATTTATGCCTAATCAAACCCCCTAACTTATAACTTTGATCGTCCCGAGCAATGTAAAAGAATATAAGCAAGGTCAAACTCATATCAAACGTATTACTGGGATGGAATACCTCTTTCGCGGGCAAGCGATTACATTTAGTGTATGCAATAAGCCTTTAAACATATAGATTACCCTAGTAGGATAAGTGGTGTCCCGTGAGGGTTTGCAGTGAATATACTCACGAAATTCATTTTTCAACTCAAAGAAAAATACAAATACTTAAAAATTGTACAATTTAAACGCCCCAAAAATGGTCACCGTAAATTCATATTCACAAGTCTCAAATGATAGTGTGTGTGTGTGTGTGTGAAACCGAGAATTTAACCGCTAATTTCCACCTATTGATCATTACGTTACTTTCCAAAAATTCAGTTTGATTCAAGTGCTCACGGCTACACTCACAAATGAATCACTCGAAATGTGGCTATTTCTCTCGGTATGCGAGATTTATAAGATTAAATGTAACAGACACAAGGTCACGTATACAAATTTAAAAGACGAAATTTATTTGGGTGAAAGGATGTCTTCATCGAAATATGGTCATTTGGAAATCGGGAAACATCGTCTCTTATTCGCACAAATTAATCTCCCTTATTATCTTTTCGTGTCTTAGCTCTCCACGCCGTAATTAATTTTGAAATTTGGACTCGATTAGGACTTTCTAGGGTTATAAGGTGCATTGGGTAAAATTAAAAATGGTTGGGAAATTCGAAATTGGAAAATTTTCTTATGTTGTCCTTTGGCATTTTTTCGGGCATTTGCTCTTTTTCTCTTCTCTTTCTATTTTTTTCTTGCTATTTTTTTTAGCATTATCCTATTTTTCATCCCCCTTTTATTGAACGTTTTTGGACTTAATTTTTAAATCTTCCATTCTTTTTTTTTACAATTCCGAGCTATTTGGGTTTTTTGGGTTAGAAACGAAATTGGAAAATTTTATTAGGGCCAATTAGGTTGCAAAAGGGAAAAAAATCCACGGCTTTTTTTTTTGGCTAATATTTTTCGATAAACAAACGATGGCCTAACTTTATTGTCCGAAACACTCATTAATTTTATCATATGCGTCTCGAGATTAATTTAGTTTAGATATATGTTATCGCGCTTTTTGAGACAACATCTCACGCGTTTCCTTTCACCATTCAAAACAAAGGTATAGAGATCATCAACGACTTATTTAAATGCTGAATTGAACTTTGAGTTAACCATTAACTCAAATTGATGTAAAAACTCACAAAAAGTGATAAGCTGAAAATCTCATCGGGTTGATTAATCTCCAAACTTATTTGTAAAGTCGTCATTTTCTTTCAATTTCCATCTTTTGGTCAATTTTGGTTTTTTGCATTTGAAATTTTATAGATTTGAGACTTAAAACAAAATTTTGGTGACATTTTTGAAAATTTTAAATTCCAATTTTTATTTATTTAGAAGAAAAATATTTTTGGCTTTTTAACATTTTCAATTTTTTTGGAAGGTTCTGAAATTTTCTAGTTTTTTTGGGTTTTTGGGATTTTTGAACTTTGTGAAATGTTGAACCGCATGCCTACCCCTCCCCCTAACTTAGACTTTTGCGAAGTGCCTATCCAAAAGGACGAAAATCTAAAAGAAAAGGAGAGTGCATAAAAATTAAGCAAAGGACAAAATGAAACCTTGTATTAATAACAACCACGTACAAGAAATGAAAGGATAGGAATTACATAGTTCTTCATCACCACAAATAATTACAAGCAATTAAGTACACAAAATTTGAAGAACTACATATTACAAACAACCACCCAAACATCGGGCTACTAGGGAGGTGAGTTTTACAGGCCGGGTACATTAGGGTCATGCGGGTCATAAAAGTATGCCGGCGGTGGCACACCCATATGAAGGCGATAAAGTTCAGCTTGGAGGCGATGCATCATGCGGTATCGTGATGGTATGCTTGACGGTCCGCTTGGCAGTCGACACGGTATTCATTGATGAACCAGTCAATGTGTGTTTGCATTGTAGAAATGCGATGATCGAGCTCCGTACCCACCAGCTCGTAATCTGAATCAACCTCTTCATCATAATCATCTTCTGTACCCTCGGTCATCTCAACATCCGTGACCTCTTCCTCCTCCTTCTCCCACTCATCGTCGTCATCATCATCCTCCTTATCATCATCATCCTCCACCCTCGCTGCTCGTATCATCTCCCTTTGTTTTACAGTCCTTGTGCGGGATTCCTTCCCAATGGGCTTTGGGAGATAGGGAAACATTCGGGGTGGCTCAATGCCGGCAGCAGTGAGGATTGAGGTGAGAGGTTCAGATCTGGGATATGTGATTTACCCATTTTATCCAAGGCCTCATAAAGAATATCGACGTAGAATGTGTGGTCAAGATGGATTGTGGTGTCGGGATAAAAAAAGGTGGTAGACAAGGGAGGCTTGGTGAGCGCGCATCGTCGAATCATTGTAAATTTGTGGATGTTAGCGCAGACGATGTGGAACATGATGCGGGATTTATCATTGAGATTGCCCATCAAAAAATTCTCCCGAACCCAATTTTTGTCGGGTGCAAGGCGGGTGATGCACGTACTTTTGGGAATGGGTGTGGCATTAATGGGGTAGTCATACTGGTCTGGGCTCGGTACCCCCATGGTTTCTAACTTTTGGGAAAAAATTTCCTGAGAGAAGGGGATGGGAGTGTAGTCGACATAAGCTTGGGCTTCAACCTCTCATGTGCAGATGAGTGAGCCACAAAAGACAACACTTCATCCTCCCACACCACGTCATAGGGCTCGTTAAAAACTGGCACCACCCCCTTGGAAATAAAAAGGCTCGTCATGGACGACGGTAGCTCGGTCTAGTTGACTTGGTGCTCAATATGTAGTTTGTGTGAAGCGCTGAGAAAGCGTTTGCTCCATATGCGCTCAATTCGAGAATGAAACTCCCCGTTACCATCGGGGAGTACTTCAATGGAGGTGTATTTGTCGGGGAGGGCCCTATTTGCCATGGGAAATACTTGGGGCTTCTGGGAAAGATGAGAGATAGATAGAGAGTAAGGGATGTAAGTGGCTATTGTGTGGAGAAAGGGGTGGGGTATGGGTTGTATTTATAGGTGGTGTGTGGAGGGAGGGGGGAGGTATTTGGAGGGAAAAAGGGGGGAAGAATGGAGGGAAATTAGAATTGTAGGGAAAGGAAGATATTGGGGGAAGGGGGGAAGCACCTAGGTAAATGTCCAAGTTCTACAGAGGGCGAACCAGTCCGGGTTCCAAGGGAGAATCGATCTGGTTCCCTATTTTTTATTTCGTATTTTCCTGACCGAACCGGTCCGATCCCTAAAAGGGGCGAACCGTTCCGGTTGTGAAGTAGATTTTGCCTCCCCTCTTTTAAACATGGACTCATTCGCTCTCAATTATTCGGACACTTTCGTGACTATTCCTACAAATGAACTCCCTCGAAGCTCTCTATGGCCTCTCAAATCATGTGTTTGAACTCCTATCCTCATAACTTGCACCTACGGACTCCTAACGATCCTAACCTAACTCTAACTAATATACACGAATCACCACATACGCATCAGGGGTGCAACGACCTCTCACCATCTTAAAAGCTCATCCGACCCCACCCACGGGGTCCAATGCTTTCCTTGTTTTTCCCGTCCTAGGATCATAAACCAAAAATAGGAACAAGTTGGGACCCTTTCCAAAGGTAAAGGAGTCACCTTGAGGTTCTTGATATGTGTCCTTAATGGGATTCTCAAGGTGCCCAATAGAATTGCAAATTACTTATCCTGGCTTGGAGTTCTTCGCTATGTCAAAATTGGAGGGACATGTTAAACTTCAATCTCTCTCAACTTCGGTAATGCTTGGGTTGGGCTCTAAGTCAAACGAGACTTGAGTCTTCTCCTTTGTTGTATATAATGGCTCCACTAGTACGGATGGGTGGTCACTAAGAGGAATCTCTTTTATTGGATTTTTCTTTTCACTCTCTTCGACGTGATTACTTGATTCCAATTGATATTGTACATTAACAGTGAGGTTCTTATCCACCGGACCGATTTTTATCTCAATATTTTCTAGGTTCATATCATCTCTCATTTACTCAATCTTCAACTCCTCTCTCTCATATTCAACTTTGTAATCTCTCTCGTTCTCTGCATTCGTCACTACACACTCTTCTTTTTTAACCTCTAGCTCCATATATGAATTATCACTCTCACTTTCTTTAACATGGCATACCCCTAATATCTCTCGCATGTGAGTCCTCTTGTGCTCATGTACTTCCTCAATAAGATCTATCTCTCGTAATTTGCACTCATCACCCTCGTTCTTGGTTTTGTTAAAGATATTTGTCTCAAAGGTCATGTTCTCGAACGTTAGATGCATTCTCCCATGTTGAGTATTTATAAGTGCATTAGCCGTAGCTAAGAATGGGCGGCCAAGGATGACGAGAACCTGATTGCTCGGGAGAATGGATGGATCCTCATCCCAAATGACAAAATCTACCAGGAGGTAGAAAGTTTCAATTTGGACAATTACATCCTCAATAATTCCCCGAGGCATCTTTACAGTGCGATCCATGAGTTGGAGAGTCATATTCGTTGGCTTAAGGGCCCCCAAGTCTAGTTACTTATAGATGGAATGAGGGAGAATGTTAGCACTCGCCCCTAAATCTGTTAGCGCTCTTTCGATTTGGTTCTTCCCCATGATGCACGAAATGGTGGGTGCACCCGAATCTTTATATTTTAATGGAAGGTCACTCAATAGTACCGAGCTAACGTTATGTGTCAAGAGAACATTTTTCTTTACCTTTAGCTTATGTTTCACTGTGAGTAAGTCCTTAAGAAACTTAGCATACGTGGGAATTTGCTTGATGGTCTCGAGAAAAGGTAAATTGATCTTTACTTGCTTAAGAATGTCTAGAACATCGTTACGAGAGGTCCATTTTTGAGATGGAACCAACCGTTGAGGGAACGACTCAACAGTGGGTGGTTTCAATATAACTTTAGGCCCACTAGTGTTGTCTTCATCACCACTCTCATTCAAGAGGGCATCTTCGACCTCTTTCATACCGGGTGAAACCTCCTTATCTTTGGGTTCGTCATGTGGGGGAGGTGATAAATCAACAAATATCCCACTACATATAGTGGTAATATCACTACATTACTCTGGATGGCCATGGGATATAACGCTAACAGGAGATTGACCTTGGGGAGGTCTTTGGCCTTGGGCTAGAAACTTACCCTTTTCTTGGATACTCATGGGGGCTTATAACTTAGATATATTCGTATTTATCTCGGAGAACATGCAATCATACTTAGAATTGGTTTCATTTTGAGATTGGATAAATTGATTTAAATAATCTTCAAGGTTTCTCCATGGTAGGGTGACATACGGTGCAGGAGGTGGTGCGTGCATATATGGAGCTTGTTAGAAATGCAGAGGTAGTGGTGGAGGGGCAACGTGTGAATTAGGATTCATACCAACGTGTTATTTCCCATAACTGAACACATGATGGTTCCTCCACGAAGGGTTGTAAGAATTCTCGTGAGGAGAATTAAAGTTACGCTTAAAATCTCCTACTGCATTCACTTGCGCTTGAAGCATGACCTTGTAGGAGGGTATCGTCGTGCATTCCTCTATTGAATATCCCGCCTCATAAATAGCACACACCTTATCTCTTCATGGAGTGGATCCGGGGGTTTCTATTTAGCGTGATTCAAGTATTTCTTCCATTTTTGCTCAAGTTGAAAAAATCAAAGGTTCCATGTAGCGTCCTTATCCACGTGATAAAGACCGAACGCAGAAGGAGCGGAGGACGTTTGTCAAAACGGGTTTTGGGTGTTAGGATAGAATGTGTCCCATGCTTGAGTAGTCTCGGCGACATACTTAAGATGAGCATCAGCATCGTTCGCATCTAGCTCCCAAAATGGTCTTTCACACATAGTTTGAACAAGTTGTTTAGTAGCTATAGTTAGCCCTTGATGGAAGAAAGAGATAAGGCGATGCTTCTCAAATCCATGATGTGGGAAAGTTTTAACTAACTCTTGGAAGTGTTCCCAACACTGATCAAATGACCCATTATCTTGTTGTCAGAAGGCTTGAATTTGAGCCTCGACGGAGTTGGTTCTATGTCGGGGAAAGAATTTCAAAAGAAACCTGGATTATATATCCTTCCATGATGTAATTGAGTTCGGTGATAAAGACTTAAGCCAGATCTTAGATTTATCCTTTAACGAAAAAGGGAAACGTTTTAGGCGAACGACGTCTTGCATGCAAGCTTGATCACTAAACGTGTCGCATGCCTCTTCGAACTCACGGATGTGGAGGTATGGTTTCTTAGAATCCATGCCATGAAACGTGGGAAGAATTTCTATCATCCCATTATGAAAGTGGAAATGTCATATATTGTATGGAAGTAGAATGCACCCAGGGGTGACAGTTCGCTCAGGATATAAGAGTTTTTTCATGGGACGATACTGTAGGTCTCCCTCACCCGTACCAAAACTAGCATTATCTGACATGTCTCTCCTCCCAACGACTCGAAATCCTCACTCGACACGCTTGGAGTGTGACTCAGTGTGTGACTTGCGATAGAGTTAGGCGGTGTAGGAGCTGGAACCCATAATTGCGGTACGTTAGGAGTGTGTGGGCTATTTGAGTCATACTCAACTATCGGATTTTCGTGAATGCGAGTGGGAGTTGATTGAGGAGTTTTCTGCGGATTTCGCATGAACTAACCTTGAGAGATGTTAAAAAAATTGCGTTTTTTTCAATTTTTTGAATTTTTTTGGATCTTTTATTTTATTTTATGATTTTTTTGGCATTTTTTAAAAATTCGGAATCAATTTTGGATTAAACTGACCTAACCTAAAGTCTACCTAAATCCTCGGCAACGACACCAAAAAATTGACACGACTGAAAATGTGTCTCTAGTGCGTGCTTATATCGATTCAAGTGCAAACCGGTCCCATAGGTAATAAACCCGGTAAGGAGGGGTCAAATCCTCAGGGAAATATAATGATCTCTCGTGATGACGATAGGTAAGATGACTAATCCTAAACTTACTCATGAAAAGAACTAAAAGTTGATGGGATTTGGAATTTTATTTCTACTAATTGAATGCAAAATAAATTAAACTTACTAACTAAATTACGTGAGCAGAATTAGGACTACTGGAATTGATTAAATATGAATGATGAAAAACAGGTTGAAATACACTCCCTCGACCCCTATTATGTTTACCGAATACAAAACTAGCTGTGAATTAGATAATTGATTAAATCCAGTCTTTATTAATCTCAAGCATTACATATATGAGGGTACTAGCCCGCATCATACGTAATCAAGAGCAAGAATAAAGCGGTCTCGAAATAGCTAACACACGCGTCGCACTCTTAAACACCCCGGTTACCTAGGGCAAACGAGGTTAAAAGTCCTACGATGGTTATGATCACTGCACAACACGATTCAATCAATATTAAATTCAAAGAACTAATTTTTTTATTCGTGCAAACCACATCGGGTTGGGTTCATACACCCCAACCCTTAGAAATCTAGCCTAGCATGGTGAACTAATTAAAATTATGCTTTCTACTGTGCATGAAATTAAAACCATCATGAAATCAAACTTAGTAGAAAAAGAGAATCTATGAACTATTGGGGAAAAACAAACCATGCACTAATTAATGAATTCAAACAATAAAGAAGAAGAAGAAACAAAATTTAATGCAAAAATTTGAAATTGAAAATCAATATGTTGTAACTTTGACCTCCTAGGGTTCTTCCCTACTTTCTCTCTCTAAAGTATGCTAAAAAGAACCCTCCAAAAACTCCACGAAGTTCGGGGATACGTTGGAATAAATAGACTACGTTTTTACAAGAATTTGATCCATACACAACTCTAATTTTACTATAGGATAATTTTGAATTTCGATAGCCGAACCGATCCGGTCCAGAGATATTGGTTTGGTTCGCCTTTTACTGAAAGTTTTTGCACTACCGGATCGTTTGTTTTTCAACATCATCGGTTCGGTTTGTCATATACAGAAGATTCACCAAGCACCAGACCAGTTCATTTTCCATTTCATCTTTTCGGTTCTACAAACCAGTTCATTTATAGAAAGATTGACAAACAAGTTCATTTATAGAAAGATTGACACTCTACAAACCAATTCGTTTTCTTCTTTATGGGTTCGGTTTGGTTTATGCATAACATTTTTCTTCCTTGTGATTTTTTTCTCATTTTCGAAGCTTCATAACTTGTGATCCGGGACTCTCACTTGGATGTTGTTTCTTCCTATGTGCTCATAGACTCGAGGTCTTCAACTCTTCTTGGGCTTCTGGTCCGAATTCAAGATGCAAATTAGTCTTTTGCCCATTGATTTTTCTTCTTTTCTCTTCTATCTTTCTTCTTTCTTTCTTTCTTTCTTTCTTTCTTTCTTTCTTTCTTTGCGTACACTAAATACCTGCAACATCGATGATAAATGCACAAAACTCAGCGAACTCGTTAGAAAATGTCAGTAGCAATGATATGAGATAAATCAACTCGAATTACATAGAACGGAATGTAAAATAGGCTAATCACTGTGCAAGAATTAACTTATTTAATTTATGATGCAATAATAGATTCAATGCACAATAACTATTCCCCCTTCGTCACTCACATGCATATAACACCTCACCCCTCATCTAAGCGTGACATGTCTCACATCCCAAAGGTCCCCAAATAATAACTACGACTATGTGTCAATTTAATAAAATGGTTAAATGATTTAAGTGTACCGACTACATTTAGTTATCAATTTCCATAATTTCCCAGTCTCATAATTTTCACATAAAAATATAAAATCTATTATGCAATAAATGATCATAATTTTAATTAATGTCCAGTTGCTTAGACATTTCAGTTTATCTCATACAGGCTCTTATGCACACTAAGTTTGCACATGTGCTTGTGCACACCATTTTTTTTTTAAATATTAAAAAAAATTGAGCTTATTGTTTTATGTGATATTTAAACATTTCAATGGACCTATATAAAAAAAATCAGGTCAAAACCCCTTTTTTGTTGTTTTTAAAAAATCAGTCAAACTATCCCAACTTTTAAAGTGCTTAAAAGTAGCGAAAGTTTGACCCATTTTTTAAAAATAGAAAAAAAGGTTTTATTGAGATGAGTTTTTTATATGTGTCCCTTGAAATGTTTAAGTATCATATAAATAAAATCATCTCAAAATATTTTTTTTACTATTTAAAAAAATGATGTGCAAACTTAGTGTAGTGTGCATAGGAGCCTGCCTGCCTGCATGTATATATATATATATATGTGTGTGTGTGTGTGTCCTTGTATATATATATATGACACACCAGGGCATCTACTGTTGGTGTCTCATTCGTGCTCTATCGGCAAGTCCGGAGGAATACCTTATCCTAAGCGAACACCACAAAACACACACAAGACACCTTTACATGACCCATACCCAGCGGTTATACAGGAACGGTCAGCGCCAACGCCTATCTCTCGTGGGTGGAGCCTCCACATAGAACCTATATGACCTACACATCGTCAAGCCCACCTATGCCACCGTGTGATACGCGACCCGAACGCGCGAACCCCCAAGCCGATAGGACGGTCCACTAGTATATCCACACACAAATATATAATGGTACATATTATTATCCCATATAATATGTAAAGGTAATTACTCTATAATCTTTATCTTTATTCTTTATTATATACTATAAAATGCTCTACAAGGAGCTTTAATGCACTTTCACCATATTATGCCACGTGGCATCTTAATTCACTTTCATTATATCCATCACTTATAAGCCTTCTTGTGAGGCTTTTCTCATTCTTTCCTGCTCCTTTGGTTTCTCCACCCGTTTATTTCCTCTTCAAAACTGTTGTTTTTTATAAATTAAGTTCAATATTTTTTTAAATAACTCACGTACAATATTTTTTACATTACGCACAGTATTTTTAACAACATATACATAATTGTTTTATTGTTTTTATAAATTACGTAAAATATTTTTTCAAATAAAAAACAACTTTTTAATTTAAAAAAAAATATTTCTCTTAATTAAAAAAAATCATTTTAAGTGTTTTATAAAAAAAAGTTGTTTTTTTAACAAAAATAAAAGCTGTTAACCATGAAAATTAGGGGTGAAAATTCGTGTATTTGGGTCATGCTTCGGGTCGACACGACATGACACGACAATAATTTTTTGGACACGAACACGATCCAAATAAAAACGACATAACACGACACGACATGAATAATCCGATTCTTTAAAATTTCACGTTAAATTAAACATAAATGGACACGATAACCCTAATAAAAACACGATTAACATGACAAGACACGATAACACGACTCATAATTTTGACACGAACACACACGATACGACTTCGTGTAAAAAAAATACGACACGAACACGACATATTGTGTCAATTTTGGGTCAATTTTATTTCGTTACGTGTCATGCTTTCGTGTCGTTTTTAAAATTGTCACCACCATATTATGTCACGTGGCATCTTAATTCACTTTCATCATATCTATCACTTATAAGCCTTCTTGGGAGGCTTTTCTCATTCTTTCCTGCTCCTTCGATTTCTCCATCCGTTTATTTCCTCTTCAAAACTATTGTTTTTAATAAATTACGTTCAATAGTTTTTTAAATAACTCACGTACACTATTTCTTAAATTACGCACAATATTTGTAACAACATATACATAATTGTTTTATTGTTTTTATAAATTACGTAAAATATTTTTTAAAATAAAAAACAACCTTTTAATTTACAAAAAAGATTTTTCTTAATTAAAAAAAATCATTTTAAGTGTTTTATAAAAAAAGTTGTTTTTTAACAAAAATAAAAAGTGTTAACCATGAAAATTAGATGTGAAAATTTGTGTATTTGGGTCATGTTTCGGGAGACACGACATGACACGACAAGGATTTTTTAAACACGAACAAGCCCCAAATAAAAACGACATAACACGACATGACACGAATAACCCGATTTTTTAAAATTTTACGCTAAATTAAACATAAAAATACACGATAACCCGAATAAAAATACGATTAACATGACAAGACACGATAACACGACTCATAATTTTGACACGACACGACTTCGTGTCAAAAAACACGTCACGAACATGACATATTATATCAATTTTGGATTAATTTCGTTTCGTTACGTGTCGTGTTTTTGTGTCGTTTCTAAAATTGTCACCCCTAATGTAAATAAATTGTTTTACACTGTTAAAAAATGTTTTTAACTGTTTAAAAAATATTATTTTTTATAAAGAAATTATTTTTTAAAGATTTTTTTAATACATAAAAGAAATGGTTTTAATGATTTTTTAACCTTTGAACTAAAAAAATGTTTTAAAATAACTATTTTTACCCTTTTCTAATTGTTTTATGAAATTAAGAAACTGTTTCAAAGTTAAAGAAAAATATTTAACTGTTTAATATAAGAAAAATAAATTAAAATATAAATTATTTAGTGTTCCTTTTTAATAAAATAAGTACAATATATCTTATATAAAAATAGTTTTTTTTTGTTTTTTAAAAACTGTTCTTTTTATATAAAAATGTTATAACTATTTTATATAAAAAAAGTTATTATTTAAATAAAAATAAAAACTTTGCTCTATTTTTGCAAGGTATTTTGTAGTTATATTTTTTTTACATAAATTGTGATCACAGATACTCTGAAGTTTTTAATCAATTTTCTATTTTTACTTAGCATCCCTTCATGTATTGACAATTCCCTAAATGTTTATTGTACACTCAATGTATAACTCGCGCATCGCGCGGGTTTTCAACTAGTATATATATATATATACACAGTTCTTATGCAGAGTAGACATGTGTCACCTAGCGGTGAGTTCATAAAAGAGAAATAGAACGCCTATAATTATTATTATTATTATTATTATTATTATTATTATTATTATTATTATTATTATTATTATTATTATTATTATTATTATTATTATTATTATTATTATTATTATTATTATTATTATTACACACACACACACACACACATATATATATATATATATATAATAAGATGGCATGGATTTTGAATTGGCAAAAATGTAGAAGCACAATAAGGGTTCAGATTTGGCCACATCTTTCCTTGATAAATGGATGGTTGTGATTGAGTACCTAAATTTAATATCCCGCCTAAACAATTTCTGTATCCCGCCCATACTAAAGCCATCCATTTTACATTTATTAAAACAAATAGTTTATCTTTCCTCAAATGTCTCAATCACACGATTCCCCTCCCCTCTCTCTATACCCCCCATCATGAATCCACCTTTCACAAATCTATAATCGTTCTTCCAGCACAATGCCCAAAAGGTCACTCTTCGTCTTCTTCTTCTTCCATTCGGCTCAAAGATTTTTTTTATCTAATCATGTATATTTGTGGTGCTTTCAAAAATTGTTTTTTTGAACTAACTATTGTTGCTATATTCAGTTGTAATTATTTTTTGTTTTGTAGATCTAACTGGATTTCACATTGACGTTTCATGTGGGTTTTTGGTTTAAGGTATGCTCCGTGTTCTGTGAGATGTTTTGGGTTTTCGATTTGTTTCTTTTTCTACTTATAATTATTATGCTTGGATTTAAATTTTAGAAGGAGCATTGATGTATTGCAGATCCACCATTCAAATCCCAGGATCTATTATTTCCCGTTTTCATTTTTTCTTCAATTTATATATGCATCGAGAACTATTTTACACACATGTCCTGTTTCGTCTTCAATCTATGTACCCGACACATAAAACTCTTCATATTTTATTTTCTAGATTTCATCTTTCAAACTTCAGAATGGTTTGGGTTTAAAGGTAAATTAAATCTGGATTACCTAAATATGGGTTAGGCTTTGATAATGTGGGTTTCAATTAGGGCTGTTTGGTTTTAAAATATGATTGATGGCCTAAAAAATCAATGATTCCAAAATGAAGTGTGTAGGTCACAATGGAAAACTTGGCATTTTATCAAACTCCTATTCTGTGCATATCATTTAATTATAGATGGTTATTTGATGGTTCATTTTTGTCAACAAATGATATTGTGATGGGGTCGAGGTATACATTTTGGATCTCTTATAAATTTCTCTGTTGGTATATTTTGAATTATTTATATATTGACAGTTGTTAGATCAATTTTTATGTTCTTTCCATCTATTTTTGGGCCAATATGTTCCTTACCCTTTAATGGCAGGTAGTGTAATAGAAAACTTGGGGTTTAATTACATTGAACTAGATATGTTCATTAGGATGAGTTTCAGTGCATTTATTGAACCATTCATTAATAATAGAATTTATATTAATTTGTAATTCCAACTTTTGAAAACATAGGACTTTAGTTTTCTGGTCTGATGAATATATTGGGGTTGTAAGCAATGGTTTGTATGTATATATATGCCTCTACTTTAAGATTCATTAAGGGTTTTGTTCATTTTGGGGTTTGTTAATTTAGATGAGTTACTTTTTGGGCTCAACACTTGAGTAGGTATTTGCGAAAACAAGCTCCTTTCGTTGAAAATATGTTCTGTTTTTATTAATATAATGCTAATTAGGTAATGATGAATTTAATTTATGATTCATCTTTCACTTACTTCCTTGAGTTTTTTTTTCATAAAGGAAAAGAAACGGAAAATATTGTTTTTCGTTCAGCCCCTGTGTTGATAACTTTAATATTTTCAGTTCAATATACTAAATCTAGATCAAATATCAATCTGTGTTAGTATCACCTCGGTATTTATTTTAACGTTTTTCACATGCAATTAGAATGTTTTTTAATATATAACTTCGAGAAATAGTGGGAATGTATGGGATGTTCAGGGGAGGTGGTTATGGTTGTTCGCATGTGTTTAGTTTTAATCGGGAAATTATGGGAATACAGACATAATATTTGTTGGGTTGCGATTTTTGATCAGGTTCACAGTAGTGATTTGGGTGTAGTGTGATAGTTCAAAGAGGGAATACGTGATTTGAAATGTTTATTTATTCTTATTTAACAGAAACAAATCATTAAATGACTTGAAAGATGAAATATGAGCTACTGCTCCAATCTTAAGGATATGATGTTTTTGATATTTTTAGAACAATTGAGTTGTATATTCATCAGACTTCCAACCCCTCTTAAGGAGTTACTTCTTTTTAAATTGTGTATTACTTTTGCTTCTTTCTTTGACTTTTTCTTTCAATTAATCAAGTTTTTCTATTTGTAATTTATTTTATCGGCACTTACCAACTGTATTTTTGTTTTGTATTTTTCTAGCTAAAGTTATTAGAAAATGGCTTGGATCTAGACTTCAAGTACACACTCAGAGAGATTTTTAAGTACTTAAGTGGCAGGGGAGGACGCATATGTACAACATCTGTATATCCCACATTTTCCTCTCTCAATTGCTTTCTGTACACATCTGTAATTCATTTTAAATTGCTAATTTTGTCTTTTTATTCTTTGCTGCAAGGTTGTTATTTAAAAAATAATTGTGTTAATCAGGTAATGTCTTAACAACAATGTACTCTTTAATGTTGGGGTCGTGTGGTTTGGGTTGTCTAATTACTTTGACGACTTTCTTTATTTTTTTTGTTATTTTTGGATTTAATTTGAAACATATTTGTAAGATATAATATTTCATTTCACGCGGACTTACATGGAATTGCATTTCATTTACTTCATTTCAATATTTTTTTTTTCAATTTTAGGCATTATTTTGATAAAATTTTGTTTTGATGAACTAATGTAGTTGCCCTAATGTTTATGAGTTTTTTTTTTTAAAATTTAACAGCCTCTTATATTTGGGGTTTCAGATAGTTTAAATAAGATTCAAGTCAAGATAGATTAATTGTGTTAGTTGTGAAGATTTAATATTTAGGGTGTTTACTATATCCTTATCAAACATTCTGGTATGTTTTTTTTTGTTCGATCGGGTTTTGATGTTTTTTTTAGTTTGGTTGGGTTGGGTTTGTATAGGAGTATTCTAATGCATATAAGTTTTTTTGCAGATTTTAGCATAAACCTCAGGTCTGAAGGTCTGAAGTATGGACTCACTCTCATCCTAGGTATATATTTTTTAATCCAGACACTGCAGTTGTAAATTAATGATGCATACTTGCATTTTTTTAATTGTAAAGTATATATGTAGTTGGGATATTATTCTACAAATGAACATGTGTTGAACAAACTAAAAAAGTTAATGGTATCTAAATAATTGACATGTAAAAAGAAGTATTGAATAGTTATGCGAGAGTATTCATTGGGTATTAGTATCCTCTACATTGCCTTCATAGTGGTATCAGTGCGTCTTAGTCCGGAACATATACATACATTAAGTGCAAGCCTTTAATAGGCAGGTATCCATTTCTACAACCTTTAATAGCCCAGAACATATCCATACATAGATTTAGATGATTATTTACAGATTAACATATGTTTGTTTTGTCAAACAACGTTAACAGTATGGACCTCTTATTTTTTGGTTTACATTAAATGACATCCCACTTTTGCTTATGAATAAATGGATCTGGTGTTTTTATGTTAACTTTATCAAAATTGTATTTGTGGATTTGTTTAGAGAAAATTTGGTGGGGTTTAGTATCTTTTGTTTTGTTTTAGAACTAAATCAGGTTTATCTAACTGTATATGAATATCCTTTGGCCAGAAGAAGAGAACATTAAGAAAAAATAAGTACAATATCCTATTGGTGCATTTTGATACATGTACCCACAATTTTACAATGGGATGAATAACGTACGGTGTCATTTAATGTAAGCAAAAGATTCCATATTGTTAACGTTGTAAGAGGTCAAAATTAAACAATCTTAGATCTTTGATGCAGTGGCCTTTATATCAAACATATTAGCTTATGTATTGTAATATGATGCAGTGACCTTTATAATTTTAAGGATCTAAGATGGAATGGTTTTTTTATTGTAATTTGATGTAGTGACCTTTATAATATTTTGCTTACATTACATAATTAGATTATGTATTGTAATTTGATGCAGTGACTTTTAGAGGTCAAACATATTAGCTTATGTATTGTAATTTGATGTAGTGACCTTTTTATCTAGAATTCATCTTACATTCACTAGCACATGAGATATAATACTAAGAATTTTTATTTTCATCAAACAGAGCATGCTAATTGATTCCCTTATGCTTCTTGACCTGGGGCATGAAAGCATCTCATGTGGGCAATGACGAAGATGCTGCCGCTGTTCGGTTATGCCGATGAAGCTATCAATGCTGCTGCAACAACATCACAGCAGCCATGATGCAACAATAACACAACATTTTTCTTCTCAATTTCAGTTGCAATTAAACTTCTTTTGAATTCAATATATACCCTCAAAAAAGTATGTTTATGAAGTGTATTATATATTTTTGTCCCCTATTTTTATTTATTGGCAACTTCATCACAGCAAAGTCAATCATTATTTAGTTTTCTCTCTCTATATAGTTTTCCCTATGTATATTTTTGTCGTTATTGCGATTACGTACTTTTAAAATTTTCGCCGTGCCTTCAGGCACGGGTATCCACTAGTATATATATATATAACAGGCTACTGTGCATATCAAGTTTGTATACTTTAAATATTAAAAAAATTATTTTTGAGTTTAATTTTTTTATTTTATATGGTCCTTACCCATATAAAAAAATCATCTGAAAATATTTTTTTTGCTATTTTAAAAAAATCGGTCAAATTTTCATAACTTTTTAAGTTCTTTAAAAGTGTGAAAGTTTGAACGATTCTTTTTAACATAGCAAAAAAAATTATTTTGAGCTGATTTTTTTTACGTTGGCTCGTTGAAATATTTAAATACTACAAAAAAAATCAACTCAAAAATAATATGTTTACTATGTTAAAAAACCAGTGTGTAAACTTGGGTTTGCACAAGAGTCTGACTCTCTCTCTCTCTCTCTCTCTATATATATATATATATATATATATATATATATATATGTGTGTGTGTGTGTGTGTGTGTGTGTGTGTGTGTGTGAATTTAATTTGGTTTCTTTTAATTATGAATGGTTCAAATTCAGGCTAAACAAACAACTCCAAACATAATTTGTCATTGTTAGTGTGATTACTGATTGGAAAAGTTTTTCATAATCTAAGGGTGAGTGAAATTTAGAATAATAAGCAAAGTAAAGACGAGGTTATAAGATGGAAAAATTGTGATAAGTCCTTAGACTCTTTAGAAATTAACGATAAAGGTAAGGTAAAAATAATTTTTTAAATAAATTTACGTGCATTATAATTATCAATGTATATACAGTTACAATGATTAATATAGATATAATTACACTTAATTATTTATATAGATACAGTTCACTTATTTATTTATGTAGATACAGTTTCAGGTGTAAGTGTATTTCATCATTGTAGATCTATTTATGTAGATACAGTTCACTTATTTATTTATGTAGATATAATTTCAGGTGTAACTGTATTTCATCATTGTACTATATTTCATCATTGTAAATGTATTTATATTGTAATTATATTTATTTAATAAGTGTAACTGTATCGTTAATGAATTATAAAATTTATGAATTTAAAATACCAATAAAATTATCGCTTTAAGTAATTATATATAAATAAACTTATAATGATTTATTAGCAAATATCCCTTTATAAAAGTGGCTGTGTTTTCGTAATATAACCACTGAATTACACAAGTGGAGTTAAAACTTTTCATAGTTATCCATAGATAATCAAAATCATGGGTGCAATTATGAATACAAAAAGGAAATTTTTTATGTAGATAGGACAAAATTGAAATGGTAATTAACGTAACACAATTCTTTGCACCGTGCACATGTCACCCCATTACCATGATCCCATAGAAATATCCTAGGAGCAGTAATCATTGCTTCGATGGTGGTCCCAAGTTCTTACAGTAATGAACAAGAAATGGTGGGGACGAAAGGAAGATATATATATGTAAGGTATACTATAGTAGGGAAAAGTTATTCAAACTTATGAATGTATCGCAATTTCCCTTCCATTTTAATTTTTTGTACATACGTTTGATTAATATTTGTACAGATAGCAAATGTCAATAGAAACAAGAGTCTTGCTACAGCGACATGGGATTCCGACTTAAATTCGCGACCCGGACACGTGTCCGGATGTGATTGGTGCATTTGGAGTGGGACACACCAATTCAAGGTGTCCCCACTCAAAACGCACCAATCACACCCGGACACGTGTCCGGGTCGCGAATTTAAGTCGGAATCCCATGTCCCCCAAGTATTTTCCTAGAAACAATGTCGCACCATCTGAAATCTAATTATCTCTATTATTTAAAAAGAGGGAAGTTCCTCTTCAAATCTCAAAGTACTAAACTATCCTCATTAAATTAACATTTCCTATCATACCCTTAATATTAGTGTCACACATTCATTAAATTAAAATCATTCAATGAATCTTAACTTGACACATTTTCTCTCCTAATACATTCATTTAACAAAACTTTCAAATACATTCATCTTGAAACCCTAGAAATCAAAAGTCAGCTGCCCAAGTTCATTCGTCTTCCCATCAGATTCATATTGTATAGTTTTTTCGTTGTTGTTATTTTTTGTCCAAAAAAATAAGGTCAATACTCCTAATTTCCTCTCTAATTCTTTACTCATTTTTTATTTGCCATCAAAAGTATGCAATTGTTAATTTGAAAGCAAATACACAATTTTTCTAATTATATCTATCTCATTCATGAATGTTGTCTATCTTTTGTGCTCAGATTTTGTATTTCTAATTTTATTGTTGTTCTATTCATGTTTTATAATAATTCTAAATTCAATGTTAATTTCAAAAAAATTATATGTATATTGTAAGTTAAGGAATTACCAATTTCACACCTTATTATTATTGCTTTTTATGCCTTCATATGTATTTACCAATTGGACATATTTATTTCTTAAAGATTCTAAAAATTCTTAAAACACTCTATTTGCTTTTTATTTGTTATTTTTTTCAATAAAAAATAGTATTTTAAACTGTTTTTTAAAATATTTTTTAATTTTTAAAATTAAAAAATAACTGTTTTTTATAAAAACTGTTAAAAAAGCTGTTATGATAGTTTTAAAAACCCTTTATTATTTAAAAAACTTTTATGATACTTTTATAGAAGCTTTTTTTAAGATAGATTTAAAAACTGCTTTTTTTTAAATGTTTTTTACATAAAATTGGAAAAAAGTTAACAAATGAAAAACTGTTTTTTAAATTGAAAATTATTTTTATAACCGAACACGACTCAAATAAAAGCAACTCGACACGACAATTTTTTTTTTAACCAAACATGAACACGATCCTAATAAAAGTGACACGACACAACATGAAATATTATTTTTTACAAAACACGAACACAACCCAAGTAAAAGTGTCACGCCACAATATATGTTTATTTTTTTAACCAAACAGGAACCCAACCAAAATAAAAATGGCACGACACGCCTCAAAATCTTATTTTCACCAATAAAAGTAATATGACACAACACGAAATCTCATTTTTTTACCAAATAGTAACACAACCTACTTAAAATGTACACGTCAAGTGGGTCGTGTTCACATTTCGTAAAAAAGGAATTTTGTGTCGTGTCGTGTCGTGTCGTGTCATGTCACTTTCATATGTGTCATATTCATTTTACGTAAAATTAAGATTTTGAGGTGTGTCGTGCCATGTCGTGTTAATTTCATTTTGGTCGCGTATTATAAAATATTTTAAATAAAATGTACAAAAAAAAACTGTTTAAAACAATTTTTTAAGTGCCTAAAGATTTTATTTAAAAAATAAAATAAAATTCTAATAGTTACTGTTTTGGAACTACTGACTTTTTATTTTTATAAAACAATTTTCGTAACTGTTAGAATTTTTGTAACTATTAGAATTTTTGTAACAATTTTCTTAAAGCGCTCCGATGCTTGGATTTTACTTAAAATAATTTTTTTCAAATAAAATTTTTAGGCACTTAAAAAATTGTTTAAAACTGCTTTTTTTTACATTTTATTTAAAATGTTTTATAATACCGCCGATACATACCGCTGACGCGTACCAATATACTAAAAAAATGGTCCTCGTCAGCAGTATGTATAGGTGGTTGGACCGCCTATGCCTACCGCTGGCGCGGACCATTTTTTTAAATAATAAAAAGACTATTTTTGAAATAATAAATAATAGTCCTCGCCACCACTATAAAAAAAATACGACTCCATGTCACGTCGCGTTTTATTTGGGTCGTGATCGTGTTAATTAGAAAATATAAAAAACAGTTTTCAATATAAAAAATAATTTTTTTATTTGTTAATTTTTTTCCCCAATTTTATGTAAAAAACATTTTTTTTGGAAAAAAATAGTTTTTAAATCTATCTTAAAAAAAACTTTTTTAAAACTATCATAACAGCATTTTAAATAAAAAAAGGTTTTTAAAACTATCATAACAATTTTGATAAAAAAATAGCTATTTTTTAATTTTAAAAAATAAAAAATATATTTAAAAAACAGTTTAAAATACTATTATTTATTGAAAAAAAAAATAACAAATAAAAAAGTATTTGTTTGATCTTTAGAGCAAATGGCAAGTTTGTCTTTCAAAAAGTATTTGGAGTGTTTTAAGATTTTTTTGTGCGTGGTTAGCTCTACCCGTTAATATCACATTAAAAATATTTTCTATAATTTATATTCGAAATGGTCATATATTTCCTTTGAAACTTTTTATGATATTGTCAATATTTGTGGTCAAAGCTTGGATTGTCCATCTCATAGTGAAGGAATCTCACTTTGATTTACGAGGTAATTGCAATTGATTAATGTATCATTGCTATTTTATTTATCATTTAGAAACTGAACTATATAAGATTCTCTTATGTTGACAAAATTGAAAAAGTAAGGTCCGTCATAATCGTGATGATAATCATTCTAAGTTTGCCTAACAATTTTCTAATCTCAAATACCTTTTTGTAAAATAAATAAATGATTATATACATGGTTGGAGTATATGCTTTGATCCAATTATGTATTATTATTTTATGAGTGCTGGACAATTAAAATTTGTTAGCATGAATGAAATCCATTGCATATCATGTGTTTGATAATATTCATCTATGTCATTTTTTTAACATTTCTATCTCCGTTTTCTGTTTTGGGTATCCGATTTGCGAATTATAAAATGCAAATATTTACATACATGGTACCTAATACTGAAATAAATGCAGGTGTTATAGTTTTGTAAAAGGGGTGTATTTACAAACTACGCGTGTATAACAAATTATAGAGTAGAACCAAGTAGAGACACAATTTTTTATAAAATAAGGAAGAACATAATTGTTTGGATAAACAAAATTACGTCATTGCAATATACATATTAAACTTTCTGATATCGTGATAAATGAAACAACCTATGAACCAAAATAATCAAAGACTCTGATGATTCATTATTTAGTGTTTTTTTTTTAGCGATTGGGTACTCAGTGAGTGAAATTTTGGGGCCACTAAGTTTAAAATGACATTCACGCGCAAACTTACGTATTGATACATAATTTATTTTTATATTAACCAAATATATGTTTTTTTAACCTACATTTTTCAAATTATTTTCATTATGTCAGAATTGTTGGATTCATATATATGGGAGACTAGATGAATACGTATATAGAGAGAATGGGGATGGGTTTGACATTGGTTTTATAGGTTGCGACCTAAATTGTTGAGTATAATGAAGATTTGGCACATATTGTCCCATTTATTTGGTCCTGAAAATTTAGCACTTGGCAAAATACTATCGTCTTTCGCCTACATCAGAGAGAAGATTTTTTTTTCCACGTGATTAGTGTAGGGTACATCAGATTGGTAAGTTATAAAAATGGTGAATAATATTTTAGTTTTTTATGGTTGTAAGAGAAAGAGACAAGTGGTTAGGTACCCAATTAATAAAGTCAATGATGAGAATCCTATTTCTTTGGTACAATCCACCAACTTAACGAAAAATAATGCGACCGGTGGTTTCGACTGTAATATCTGCCTAGACATGGTTCAAGACCCTGTAACCACCTCTATTGCTGCCCCTGTATTTACAAATAGATCCATTACCCAAGTGTATGTGCTGAAATCCAAGATCACCAACAGCCGCAATGCCTTGTGTGCAAGGCTGAAATTACAGAATAAACCTTAGTACCACTCCACGGACACGATTAAATAGAAAAAGCATCTAAAGACAAAGTCCCACACGCGGATTTAGTCATACCACGAAGGCCTTCGAGTCCTAAATCGGATTTAGTCATCAGTCGATGTCGCCCACATGCATGACAGGCTGGAAACAACAGCAGTTGCTGCTGTTGCTTATAAATACATGTCAATTGGCTAGCACAGAGGAGTAAGCACGGATGAATGACTAAGCAAGAACATTAGTGTAACAATCCGTGTAATTTTGGGCTATTTTAATTAATTTTTGGAAAATGGAGGAAAATAAAATTTTTGATAAAATTATTTTTATTGCTCAAATATGTTGGTTATTATTTTTAAAGGCGAGAATTTCAAACGTTTTCGAAAACGGAGTTAAAACGGATTTTAAAATGATTTTAAAATGATTTTAACTCTTGGAGTTGTTTTGACTTTCAACTCTTCATTTCTTTGCCTTATTTAAAGGAGTCTTTTGGCTTCCATCTCTTCATTTCTTTGCATTATAAAAGGAAGTCGTGGGCAACCATTTTAACCTACGTTTGGCACAAATTTTGGAAGCAAATATATTTTATATTACTCTTCTTTTTATATACACATTGACCCTTGAGATTTGTGAGTTCAACCTTAGATTAGAGGTGTTCTTGCGGCTATTTTGTTGGAGGTTCCTGGAGGAGCTTTTGTAGATCTTTTGTGTTGATCTTGAGGATGTGATCGTTGGTTTCTCATCATGGTTTGAGGTATGGGGTTTTACACAATATGCTCCTTAAATCTCGCGAGTGTCATTCTCATTGAATTCTTGTTTAATTGAACTCATATTTGAATTGATAAATTCATTGAAATCTGGAAAAATAATTGTTGAAATTATTTTGATTCATGTGGTATCATTATATTGTTGATGAGCACGTTGTCATGAGATTTTAATATGTCACGGATGTTGGGCACCCGCCGAAATTCCTGTTTCCCGGGCTATGGCTTGATAAAGCATATACGGATGTGGTGAGGCCTGGTGACCCATTGATGTGTTGTTGAGAAATTTATTGATAAATGCTATTGAGATTTGCATTTTGATTTGAATATTCGTATTCATATTGTTACGCTTTATTCATCGCTAACATATATTTGTTGAGCATCTTTCCTGTCGTATTGTGTACTTCCCGATATTTTCTTTTAGTCGCAGGTTAGCGCGAATTTTGGGGCGCTATGGAGATTGATTTTAGCGAGGATTATTTAAGAAAGATTTGTATTATTTTGATGTATAGAGCTTTGGAGATTTGTATTTTATTTTTCGAGTTAGATGTTGTATTTATTCGAGAGACTTGTTGTATTTGAAGAATTGAGATTAGTGGATTTATATTATTGTGGGTTTATTTAGATTCTCTATACCTTGTCACTTGTGGATTTGAATTTATTTTATCGCATTAGCGCTCCGTTCGCTCTCCCCGGGCGGGCGAGGTGTTACAATTAGTTATTACTGTAACTAGAATTTTAGCGAGAAAAGATAGGATTCTTTCAGCGAAATCAACCTTAGTGGGTGCATAATATAATAATGTGTTGTCTTCTAAGTTGATGTACTATTGAGCTTATCATCTTTCACTTAATATAATTTATGGTGGAATTCTATACATTTTCCTAGAATTTGTGACAACTTAGTTGTTGTGAATATTTGGAGTAATAATTTAACTGGTGAGATAGAAAATTCCCCTAACAAATTGAGTGTAGATTTAGGATTTGAATTTGAGAAGATGAAAGAGCTTTGGGAATCGGAGAACAGATTAAGTAGCATAGTGTCACTCATGAAAAATTACACTTTACAAACTGTGGACGCGTCGGAAAATGATTTCAGAGGATAATAACCTAGGAGAATTTCAAATTGCCAAAATTTACCTGTATTGACTTTGTGGGGTTACAGGGCCAATTCAACAATAGATTGGTTTATTTTCGAATCTCCAGGGGCTTTTGTTGGCTAACAAATCCTTAATTCTAGAGTCATTATTAAGCTTGGGAAAATTACCTTTCCCAAATCTAAGTACAAATAAATTTTATACTCCATATTAACATCCCCTAATTTTTTACCCATTTGATGAGCCATATAAATCGTTTCAACCACTCGGAAGAGGTATTTTTACCAGAGTTTTTGCAGTACCTCTGCTGCAGTTATAGGGATTCTGATTATATATACATATATGTTTGTGTGTATTTCTTCCTGCTTTTGAGTACGGAGTTCTGAGTTTGTTTATGATAGATTTAGAGTATTCACAAGAATATCTTATATAGTTTACAGTTGAATGGAGGTTTGATTTTTGGGGTAATGATTGATGCTTCGTACTAGGTACTTTATGTTATATTCTAACATAACGAATTCTACATAATATGTTGCAAGTATTTTTATTACTTTGTCCTTCACAGATTTGCAGTGGAAGATTAATATCTGGAAACGGCCACACGTGCAACGCACGTGGGCACAACTAGTTGTTATGAAAGGAGTAGGAGGGGCTGGATACAATATATGATATTTTGAGATTTAAATAGATATCATTTGCTATTTTTATATAAGATATTTTGTTAACTTGTGCGTGGGGACACATGCTTCAAACCCATATATGGTTGGATCAAGGAACATTCATGTTCTTTTGTCCTATTGGATGTTGTCCTCATTTTTCTCTCACATTTATGAGTTGTTAACACTATATTCTCAAAGCACACGTTACCAAGATATTTATATGTGATGATACATTATGATATATCACCGTATTTGTAATATAACCATTTCATTTATATTTAAAAAATACCATATATATTATATTTCATGGTCAAATTTCATAAATATTTTAATAATGTTACTAAAATTTATAAATAAGCCCAGGTTACCGTTACATATCATCCTACACGTACAATATAACATGGTTGTTGGTGCTGGAAAATAGAATAGGGATGATATCCGATGTCATTTAGCCAATTATCAATAGTTAAACTAATTATGTATGTGTAATATTAGAGAAAAGGAGAATGAGATAACAACATCATATAAGCAGTTGGATATGACGTACATCTACGGTGATGAAGACAATATGCACTATTATACGAGTTTAGAGTGCAAATAAGACATTAATAGCCTAAACACTAATAGCAAGGTCTTGGCAATATATTTCATAACAATAGAAGTATAAGGGCTTCTAGAGAAAAGTGGAACTCCACGGCAATTGATGGGTGATGTTAGAGATGGCCACACGAAGTGTTGGGAGCGTTTAGAGTTCTATAGGATCTCCCGTAATAGTGTTAGAATGACCCCTTCATATGTTGGTAAGCGTCTTTAATCTTGGGGGAGGCCTCATACTGAACCCACGTATGTCTTTCGCTTGCGTGATATGGGTTAGTTGACATGAGGCTAGCTAATCGCTGACATCAATGAGAATGTTGAGATGTATGAGAGGTGTGAGACATTAAAGGTTTATAAAATGGTACATTCATAGGAATTTGCTATAAAGATTACTTTTTGTTTATAAATATCATCTAACCTCAAATTAAATAGCTGAACCTATATATAACAAAAAAAATTATCTCTAGTTATCTGTTACATACTATGGTAATCACTACACCCAAACGCCCTTTTAGTAACGAACTTTTTTTATTTTATTAAACCATTAATATTTCTTATAGTAAATTACCGTTAGTAATATATCGTATCCGTTACTAATTTTAGTTAAATACTTTAAAAGTGAATATTAAAATAGAGAAAATGAAGTTTTTCCTCCCAATCAAAACAACAGCCTCGATTCCCACACACCCAAAAGAAAAAGCCTCATCACTTAGGGTTTTAAATCCAATCGTTCAAGCCTCTTCAGCTATCGTCCAACCTCCTCAATATCAATTGCTAAAATAAATATCTCCGATCAACTACCCTCATCAATAGAAATTTTCAAGAAAAGAGAAAGAGAGAGATGATAATGGTAAGAGTGAACGAATGGTAGGACTAGAAAATAAAAAATAATGGATGGTGGAGGAGTTGAATCGAAACCAACTCGGATAATCGTAGCAATAAATGAATCAAAACTCAAAGAGTATCCACATGCTTCAATCAACAACAAAGGAGATTTCGAGTGGATTCTCAAAACGTCATTCGAACTAACACTTATGCTTTAAGATCCTCTTCCTTCACACTCAAGTACCTAACGAATACAGTTATTTTTTTTTCTTTCTCTACATATACGTACTTATTTGTGTGAATAATAAATGACATTTATGTTCATAAATGTATATTAAACTTTGTAGTTTGGTATTTAGAGATTTTTAACTTTATTTTGACCTATGATCTGTTTGAATGTTCATCTTTTAGAAAGTGAATGAGTTGTCATCATAGATAAGGATGACAATTATTTTTAAAAGACACGATGTATTGTTTCGCGTCTGTGTCATATGTTTTTACTCACTTTATTCGTGCAATGTGTATAAGGACAAATTTTCAAATCGTGAAAATTATATGTTTTAGCTTATTCCATGTTTAGACAAAACCTTTAGTCATAGGTTACAACTTGAGTGTGCTACTTTTAAAGCTAGTGACATGTTTGATTGAAGATTGTAACGGCCAAATTAGATCGTCTACGTCATCGTGTCATGTTTCGTTTTAAGTTTTATCTTCAACATTCAAGGATCTTTCAGGTATGAATGCGTATACTACCGATCCTTGGATTTTAGTATTGGGTGTTATTTTTAAAGTGTTTTTATAAAACAACTTTTGAAGTATTTTTAAACGATTTTAAAAGAAAAATAGTTTTTGGTTTTAAGTCGTTCATACGACATTATGATATTCATTCGAATGAAATGCTTATGTATTTTGAACGACATTCAAATGAGAATTGTTTGTTCTCAAGAAAAATTTCATTTGAAGCTCATTCGAAGTTAAATCAAACGTGACTGGTTATTCGTTTTAATGAGGTTCAATTTGGTTCGAACAAGATATGAAGTTTCGTTCGAATGATAGCTTGTTTTCGTTCGAACAGGCCCTCAAAAAATGTGACACCTCAAAAAATGTATTCTCAATATAAAGGGATCCTGGTATCAGTTTTATTTGAGAGTTTCTGGCGATATTGGTTTCGTATATATATATCAAAGACTTCCAAACCCGAGTTTTACACCCCAAGTGTTTAAGATCCATATTTCATAGTTGTATATGCATTGAGATCTCATTTGTGGGAACAAAGAACATTTATTCTCATCATATTGTTGAGACACATAGTGGAATCTGTGTTGTGGTGTTATGGTGAAGAATCGGCGGACTCTGTGTTCAGATCCGTAGACATTTGCTGAGCCTGTTTGAGAACACGATCCCAATAGGTAAGGATGGTATGAATAAACAAAAGTCCAATTTTTATATTTTTCAAACTTTAAAGATTGAAACTTTTAAACTAAATTAACCCAATAAAACTTATGCACCTATTTTAATCCTTTATTGTGGAAAACCGATTTACCCAATTTAATCTTTTTACCCTAAACCATGCATCTAAGTGATAAGAAGATAAAATAAATAAATTATCCACAAGACGGCGATGTACGAGTAAAACCACGAAGGAAAAAAACCTCGGATAACCCAGCTAAACAGTCTACTATGATGCAAAAGTACAAAAAATAACTGTAGACTTACAAAAAGACTCGATCCCCCGTAAGCCTTGACGCTCTTCAATATTTATTTGCTCCTCCACAGTGTAGCGTGGGAATCCACCCACATAAGATGACACAATGCACGAGTCCACACATATCTTGTTATCCACCGATGAGGCTTAGTAACCGTTAATACCGCAAATAGTACGCACGAAGTCCACTGTAATACCCCGTATTTTTATAGCTTTTAAATTATGGAATTTATTAAATTTAATTGAGATAAATTAATTTAATTTTAATTCGGAATGTTGCTTTAAATATTTACTAGCGTGACGAGAGTTAGTAATTATTGAAAATTTGTTATGTGTTGAATATTACTGGATGAGTATAGTAAAATATGAGATTTATTGTTATAATATTGTCACGTGTGAATAAAATGACAATTATGGAAATTTAAGTTGGGACGCGCCTGTGTCGTGTCGGGACTAAATGTTGATTAATAAGTGAATATTTTATAAGTTGTTCGTATGGTCATTTTGAGTGCGCCAACGTGTCCGGAAGGGTCGAGATAGTCAGAAAAGTGTACCCGGGGGGTTAGTTTGGGTCTCGGGACGTTTTTAGGCCCAATTAGTACCCCGGGAGGGCGTTTTGGACATTTCACAATTATGGGTAATTAAACCTACGAAAATTAAAAGGGTTCTATAAGATATCCAGGTTGTCTTCTAGAAAAGAACAACCAAAGACAAATGACGGCCATTGGAGAGGAAGAGGAGAAGCTCTCCAAGGAGTTCTAGGCCAAGAACACCTCCCATTGCACCGCCGTCACCACCAACGCGTAGATCGCGAGACGGGGAACGAAACCACACCAATTTCGGCACCAAATCAGATTTCTAAAAATTCCAGGCAAGTGTTTATCTTGCTTATTTCGTTGATGCATCTTTCATATTGGTTTAGGAATGATTAGGATGAATTGTATGGAAGAAAAACCCAATTTGAGATAGGAAATTGCATGTAGTGATGACTTAAATGATATTTTAGAAACCCTTTGTCATGTAAAGGATTAAGAGTTTGATTAAGAAAATAGTTCTAATTAGATACAAACACTAAAATTTTTATTCCGGATGATCGGACCATTGGAGTCGCTTGAAATTTTAGTATGTTGTAGCGAACGGCGAGACATGACTGCTGACAAAAATTCAGCTTGATCGAACGGTCGGATTTCTAAAAATATTATTTTTACTAGAGAGTTTTATGTTTTGAGGACTCTTAGAGAGTTTTATATTTTGAGGACTCTTAGAGAGTTTTATATTTTGAGGACTCTTCTAAATAATAAAAAAAAATTCAATTAAAACTCCATTTTAATTCCGATTTCGAAACCATTTGAAATTCTCATCTTTGAAAATAAAATTCAAAATCCTTTAATGTAAGGCGAAATCTATATTTTTGGGATATCTTACATGAGGGACAATGTAAGTATATGTTAAAGAGAGAGAGACACGTAAGAGAGTTACTTTGGGACAAATGTGTATACCTACTCAATTTTATACTTGGGAGGATAGAATCCGTGAGCGTGATGTAGTAAGTGGAAAAGTTCCTCAAATTAAAATAAGATGTGAGTGGTTATACGTGATAACTAAATAATGAGAAATAAATACAAATGTCGTAATTATGGGAATTGAGAATTTACCCATTATTGAAATGGTAATGTTAGTATAGTTATATGATTGTGTATGCATATACTATCTATGTGTGAAAATCATGCCCACGCTACTTGCTATCCCTGAGGTTTCCGCGCTGGGACAGTCTTATCTCGATGGGACCTTTATGGGGGATATTGACTTGTACCCTAGAAGATAGATATCCTTGGTACAGGCTATCGGAATGATAGTTCAGACGGTCCTAAGAGATGCAGGTATGTGCTTTCCTCTTAGAGACTTGGAATCTATGCTTCACCTCATTTTGTTTGTGTATACGTATCCTTGGTACAGGTTATCGCAGTGATAGTTCAGACGGTCCTGAGAGACTTGGAATCTATACTTTGTCTCAATATTGTTTGAGCATGTGTTGATACAGTTCGAGAGTGATTCCGAATCTGTATTCCCTTAGTACGAGTGATACGGGGATTGGATAGTAGAGTATGACCGCACCATAGTTGTTATATGGGGTGCTGTTGTGATATATATATATTTTATGAGTAGTTAATATATATATATATGAAATTCTGAAATCTGGAACTGCCTACTGTGATGAGACATGTAGGACATGGTTGATGACTCTAATTGTAAATACTTGTTTTGAGAAATTATAATATGACACTGGAAAACTTTATTGATTTATAAAGTTAAAAATGAGAACTTTGGTTGCTAATTGAAATATCCTTTTCGAACAATTAAATCGTTAAATTTTGAATCTTACGAGTAAGCTAAGATAAGTTAAATCATTGGGAAGATTAGTGCGATAAATGATAAGACAAACCGTTGGGAAGGTTAGTGCGATAGGTGTGCACATTAGAAGAGAGGTGAGAATTCCTCAAGAGAGTGACGCACTAATATGTTGTTGCATTGGCCTGTATCAATTTAAATACTTGCTAAACGTATTTTAAATCAAACACACTTTCGGGCTCTGACCCGTTTTCCTCTCTCTCTCTCTTGTATATATATGTATGTATTACAGGTGCCCAGCCACAGGGGCGTCTTACTTAGGATCTCTTGGAAGGAACGCGCTGCAGCTTAGGTGGAAGTTGCAGGACTCTTGATTAGACGACTTCGTTCATTCGGATCCACTCTTAGTACTTTCATCTAGTTGGGCATGCGTAGCTCTTTCCATTATTCCGTTGTTATTGGACATTTGTATTTCAGTTATTTCCAGTATTGTTACTATGGGATTTATTCAGTTTGGATGTGTGACTTTAGATTTCGTATGTTGACATTCGATTGACGAATGTATTAAATTAATTGGATTATGTTGCAGAATTTAATGTGGTGTGATTCTTACTTATTGAATGTTGTTAATAAAAGAAACGATTTTTCTTTAAATAAAATTTGGAAAGTATGTATGAAAATGGTTTTGACACTTAGCTTAATTATTTAGGGTGTTAAATTGGAAAATTTATTTTTATCGACAGTGATGCTGAGAATGAACCAACTGTTTACCTCGATTTAATTTAATAAAGGAGTGATCGCCCGGTATTTAATTAGGCGGGGTGTCACAGGTGGTATCAGAGCATCAGGTTCTAGTGTCCTTAGGATCTGTACGGCTTATTATGCTTCAGCGTTGCTTTGTTTGTTATAGAGCCCTATATTTAGGATTGTTGATTACCTTGACGAGATTTCATTCCCCTGCTATAATGTGTATACACTACTGAATTCTAATTTCGTTCGGATGTGTGCGTGTGCCGAGCGATGACGGATGTCATAAGAGGACCGTTAAGCGTACATCAGGAGGCAGGGCTCAGTTGATATTATGAAATATATCCGAGGATGATGACCGTAGTCGAGGTCACCTCCATTATGGCACGAGAAGCCACGACTAGAAAGGCGACTAAGGTGCAGCAATGATTTTTCAAATGCTGTTATAGTCAAATGAGGTGCGAGGGTAAACTTACCCAACGTATTACAAAAATGTGTAGAGACTGTCAATGGGAAATTTTAGAAATACCAAAATTGTATTGGTCTTTACCAAAGGAGGTAATGTACCCAAAGGCTTAGATGTAGGACGAAGTGTGGCAAACTGAAAGTGAAAATTTAGAGAAAATTTTATTGGCTTTCGGGACGAAATTATAATGGTTGGAGTCAACCACCAATTTTAGAAGTGGAATGCTATGCCTATAGGAGAACCTTAGGTACAGTGTTGACCGTATGTTCCTTCCTCAACTGTTCAGGGTGAGAAGCAAACGTGGTTCTGAACTCATCGCGGGAGGGCATGACAGAAGTTCGATTGTGGGTATGAACCCTAATCATTAGCAAATTTTGTATCGAAAGATGTAGATACGAGTGGAGGAAACGACTCCAAGTGGGAGACCAACTCGTAATAACAATTGATAATACTCGAGGAGGAAATTCTGATGGACGGTTGATTCAGAGGTTGACAATGTTGTATTTTGTCAATAAAGATGATAATGCTCCTCGTGTGGGAAGCTTAAAGAAATCGAAGAATTTAGTCGAGAATAAGACTGAATACAATGGTGGTGATATAGCACCAAAAAGAGATGTGGATATACATCAGGGGACCCATTTAAATGATTCGGATAATGGAATTCTTACCAAGTGATGGTAAATTCAGTAAGTGCTATTATAGATAGTAACATGATCTTTATGGCCTAAAAAGTTAAAGGAACAATCGGAATGGTTAACAGGAATCGAGTTTACTAAAGTCCGAGAGGAGGACAAATCCTAACCTGGTTAGTAGGACAGGTGGTAAGTGGATTATGCACTGAGGTATTTTGTGCGGAGTGAGATCGCTCACGATAATATCTTCCAAAGTGAGTATAAGGACAAGAATACGGTGCCTAGTAAAAGGCAACGATTAAGATAATTTTGTTATGGTTTGGGCAGACGTGTTACGTCCGAAAACCATTTGCGCAGTCAAGACGATTGACAAGGTAGAAGTGTAAGTTGTATCCTCAGAGGATGAGGCGTGTTTATGTGACACGAGAGAGTCACTATATTTTGTTCATTAATAGATTAGCATGTGAGACGAGCTTAATGCATATAATTATAAATGTTACCATTATATGAATATTTTTCCCTAGTGTAGCGGGATTTTTCTTTAGTGCTATCCGCGGAGGATGAATGAGTATATCAATAGTGTTTTATACTTTATTGAGGTTACTCGTTGTAGTGATGCGATACACGAGTATGATATTATCTTGTTTAAAACATTACAGAAATGGTTAGTACGATAGTGGGCATTTATTGCAAGGCTATCGGAGTGGTTGCATTAGTGCAACATGTTTTATGTTTGTTTTGGTGAGGCTTTACCTGTGAGAAGGTTGGACTCTCACTTATATTATCTATCCTAGAGACTTCGGAGGAGATAGTGGGCTCGAGATATTCGATGCCAAAGTATGTATAAACTTTGCCAATATGATTCCGTATGTATCGGGATTTACCGTTGAGCGAAAAGATTTGACTCAGTATTATGTTTAGCACTCCGGACTTATTGATAGGAAGAGTGCATTGTTATATTCATCCTTTAGGGATGCGGGAGTTAATATTTATACCCCTATTATTAGGGAAAGGAATTTTGAGAATTCCGATTGTATGTATTCGAGGTTTATGGAATGCTATTACCACCAACCTATGCTGAACGATAGTGAAATTTGGTGAAACATTCTTTGTTAAGCATAATTACGGGAGAAATTGTAACTTTTCTGTCAAGGGACGGAATAAAGGGGTATATACTATGGACGGAGGACCTAAAGGATTTTGATAACCGACAATGCTAGGTAGTAGTGTATCGGGGGGGTTCCTTGTTTGGATTTCGCTTTGCGAGACATCCCACGCATGAAACTTAGCGTAAGGTTGGAAATAGGGAGACGTTTGGTCACTATTCCATGAGTTCGGTACCCTGGTCGAAATGGGATTAAGTAATTATGTATGTAAGTTGGAAGTTGAATTTTGTTTTAAGGTCATTGGAGACGGATTTTTGTGGTAGGAAAGCATTAAAAGTTATCCCTACGAGTTGAGGGGTGGAACGATGATAAGGAGAATTGAAGAATTTTGATTTCTAGGGTGATTGAGAGTACCCAAATGTCATAACCGCGTACAGAACACAAGGTGAATAAAGAGTTGGAATTATTTTTAGCATGGATTATCTGGAAAGAACTTTATATTATACAAAAGAGATGACCTGTAATTATTTTGATGAATAGAGCGTTAGTGATTTATTTTGGTTGTTGTACCTATTTGGGAAAATTGTTGTACTTATCTGAGGAAGGTTGAGAATTATTATTCCTCTTTTATTGTCATGGAATTTGAATGCCCTATCCCTTCTATTCCGTTGAATTTAGTTAGTCCTACAGATGAGTAGCACGCCGTTTGCTCTCCCAGGGCGGTCGGAGTGTTGCAAAAATGTGGGCATCTTGGTTAACTACAGTTAAAATAGTCCGAGTCGAAGGGACATGGTAATAGACGTGTGAAATATATGTTTATGGGACTAGTATAACGAATGGAAGTGATAGAGTGTATTAAACGTCACATGATGGGCGATAATCCATACATAAGTGTGCAATTAGAATAGCACGCCCTAACTTGATTGGAAGGCTGTGGGAAGCCATTCAAGAATTGGTATTCCTTGAATATAGTAGAATTTAATTGTTATGAAGCACACCCGGAGCGGAGTTGTTATTAGTCAAGTGTGAAAGAGACTCACACATATAAAGAGTAATGATGTTAGTATAGTATGAGAGATCCAGAAGTGCGTTTCGTGGAGAGAAGAGCACGGGTGGAACTTTCGGCATACTACAAGGAAAGAAGGGGAGTATTATGCGTCACTTAATGTGAGACATTTCAAGGGAAGAATCAATGTTTAGCGAGACGTAGTGAGTAGTCTCTACATGCACTGCCCATAGGTAAGGTTTGGTTGAAAGAGGAGAATCAACCAAATAATTTTGTGTTATAAAAAATTCCTGAAATTGGAAGAGGTTGGTAAAGTCGGTAAAGTTCTTGGATGGGTTGCCATCCTCAAAACAAGATCAAGGGTTTATCCCGAACATGTGAATTAAGTCGCCGAGAAGGAAGTGATTAATATTCCTTTGGCCTGGCTTACAATATTAATTAGTATGCCCCAGACTTCCTTTGAAAGGAAGGATCGCGCCAGTGCATGGTCCGACGCAGTATAAATTTCTAAATCAGGATGAGATTGGTGAATCCCACTTTTGAAATGGGATTTCAGAACCATCGGAGATAAGATTTCGTTTCGAGTAGGATGTATCACCCTTAGCCAGGGAATAAGCACATGGTGATTAAAGATTAGTGGAGCCACGTGAAGGAGATTTTGGAATCTTGGTACGATGATTTCAAGAATGCTCTGTAGAAGCACTCGTACCTGTTTGTCACGTATGAGGTACTTATTAAGGTTTTGTTATGGAATAACCTCGACTATTCTCCTTCCGTATGTTTAGAGGAGAGTAGATAATCAGAATTTTTGGATCGGTCAAGAAAATATCCGATAACTATGGTAGAATTCCACGACTGTTTTAGACGAGCAAGAGTGATCAAATGTTCGTAATATTTTCTCAGAATGGGAGTTTTGTATATGAATAAATCCGAGTATTTGTCATGTAGTGAGGTGTAGCCTCCTAATGATAGTGAGATAATGAAATGTATAACGTACAGGCGTGACCTATGCGAATGTTGTCGGTTGGGAGCACAATGTGAAGTGTCTCCAAAGAGAGTGCAAAACAATGTTACTGTGAAGAAAGGGCTATAGTGATTGAGCGCCGTAATGTGTAGTTAGTTTGTGTACGGAAAAGGATATCCAGAATTGTGCTACCTGATAGGCCTTATTTTCTGAATTTCGGGATGAAATTCAGTTATTAGGGGGGAAGTATGTAATACCCCGTATTTTATAGCTTTTAAATTATGGGATTTATTAAATTTAATTGAGATAAATTAATTTAATTTTAATCCGGAATGTTGCTTTAAATATTTACTGGCGTGACGAGAGTTAGTAATTATTGAAAATTTGTTATCTGTTGAATATTACTGGATGATTATAGTAAAATATGAGATTTATTGTTATAATATTGTCACGTGTGAATAAAATGACAATTATGGAAATTTAAGTCGGGACGCGCCTGTGTCGTGTCGGGACTAAATGTTGATTAATAAGTGAATATTTTATAAGTTGTTCGTATGGTCGTTTTGAGTGCGCCAACGTGTCCGGAAGGGTCGAGATAGTCAGAAAAGTGTACCCGGGGGGTTAGTTTGGGTCTCGGGACCTTTTTAGGCCCAATTAGTACCCCGGGAGGGCGTTTTGGACATTTCGCAATTATGGGTAATTAAACTTACGAAAATTAAAAGGGTTCTATAAGATATCTAGGTTGTCTTCTAGAAAAGAACAACCAAAGACAAATGACGGACATTGGAGAGGAAGAGGAGAAGCTCTCCAAGGAGTTCTAGGCCAAGAACACCTCCGATTGCACCGCCGCCACCACCAACGCGTAGATCGCGAGACGGGGAACGAAACCACACCAATTTCGGCACCAAGTGATCCAAGGATGGAGTGAAGTAATTGGATTATGGAAATATAAGGTAGAATACCTTTCTTTGGGTTTGGGTCATGCTATGTGCGATATCGGGAACGTCGAGAGTTATTATATTGAATTCCGGAGGTGCGGAATGTCAAGGTTTGTTGAGTAGCGATTATAAGATTATTGTCTTATGGGTAGGTTAGGGCGTGTAATTATAGTGTTCCAAGGAGGCAAGGACTTACTTTGAACGATGTTTTGGTGTGATGTTTAGGAATGGTATAACTGAGAGGTTCAAAGTTTGGTAGATTTATTTTGAACGAAGAAGTTAGCCGATAGTTGTGCTAGTCTTAAGGACTAGGTATTGGTTAAAGTATTATATTTGTTGAGGCCTTGTGTTTTAAACATGAGGTATTTGTTTGGCGTGTCGAAAGACGCGAGATTTATTTATATATCATATTATTACATAGGCCTTCAGGCAGTATCCAAAATATGAAAACCTTTTATAAAACATTAACCCTGGTTCAACTAATCTCAATCCCCGACCTAGCTACACAGTAGTGTATTGGGAGGGTTCTTTGTTTGGATTTCGCTTGCAAGACCTCCCCCGCACGAAGGTGGCTAGCATCAGGAATTGAGGAGAGTTCAACCATTGGGAATTTATTTTCAAACTTTTATATAATTAATAGGTTATTATAGATTATATTGGTAATAGTATATTGCGATTTGAGGCTAATGGAGCCTGGTTATAATTCTACGAGTTGAGCTCGGGTACAGGGTGTATGGGCGCCCTGGGTAGTAGTTTGCTTTAAAATCTATATGGTTCGAAGTGTGAACTAGAAGGGACCTGTATCGTGATCCAGAGGGTTGATGTAAGGACTAGATGAGGTTGAGGTCCTAGGCACATCTTAAAATTTCGCGGACGAAATTTTTGTAAGGGGGGAAGTATGTAACAACCCATGACTTTGGAGACTTAGAAATTAAATTATTAGGAAAATAAAATTTAATTTAAATTGGAGAGTTCTAAAATTTGGAATTGAGGTCCAAAAATATAGGACATTTTAAAGTATTTCGGATGATGATTTTGAGTGTACCATCGATCCCGGAAGGGTCGAGATAGTTAAAATGACTGTCATTGGGTTTTATTTCGGCTCGGGAATATTTTAAGTTAGTTTGACTCGAAATGGAGTAAACGAGTCATTTAAAGTGTGTATTAACAATTAAAATTGGGACTTGTGTTTTAGGGATTTAAGTGGCTTACGGGACAAGCCTTCTCATTTAGAGAAAGAGAGAAAGAGAAAGAAAAGAGAAGGGAAGAAAGAAAGAAGAAGAAAGGAAGAGAGAGAGGAAGAAAATCTTGGAGATTCCGGTCTAAACGCGACATCGAGGACGATTCAACCTCTACAAATCTGAGGCAACTGTTTAATCTTGCTAAATAAGTCTTTTGTGTATTTCATTTCATAATTTGTGGGTTTAAGAAATAAATTTTGGGTATAATTATCAAAACCTAAATTTTAGGTTTAAATCTTGAAATTGAAGCTTCCAATTGGGTTTAAGGGATACAAATTGATGAGATTAGATATAGGATGAGATTTGATGTTAGAAAACATGTTGGGGTTGAAGATTAAGGGTTAGAATAGGTATAGATTGAATTTTTGGAGAATTTGGATTTTGGAGAAATCAGCCATTTTCGTGGCTTCTGAACTGGCCGAATCGATTCGCCCCCACCGAATCGATTCGCCAGGTTGCAGAAGCCTCAGGTCCTTAGGGCCGAATTGATTCGCCCATAGCGAATTGATTCGGTATGTAGCAGACTTACATGTCTGGTTGGACCGAATCGATTTGGAGGGGCCGAATCGATTCGCTCTTGGGCCGAATCGATTCGAAAACAGGGTAGTTTTTGCTATAATTTTCCTAGAATGATTTTAACCCTTTTTGGTTGGGTTATCGATTTGGGAAATGATCATATGATGTGAGATTTATGTTTTGGAGACTTACAAGGGGTTTCTCCATTTATTATGGTTATGGGGACTTCTTAAAATAGTTAAGGAAGGTATCTGTTTACGTGCATGCATTGGAGTTGTGTGTGTTTATTGAGATAGTGGGAGTCCTCATTGGGATTGAGGATCCTAATATTAGATCAAAAGTAAGTATAGATAGGGCGTGAGGTTAAGAAATCTTAGAGAGAGTTGCGAGGGTATGTTGTGAAATTCTAGGCCAACATTTATGTTGAATCCTTATAAAAATGGGATTTTATTAAGATACAAATTGGGGCCCAATGAAAGAGAGTGGTTGCATACCCTTAGTAATGATAAACTTTGAGAAATAAATCCGGGAGATCTTAGACTAGGGGATTCACAAAAGTGATTGAACCATAGTCAAAATCGAGAGCGTTGGGATCATATTACCAACTAGAGTCGAGTGTGCAAATCTAGTTGGGGTAGATATTGTTTATCGGTGTGTGATTGACGACGGGTATTTTTTCTAAGAAATGGGATTATTTGATGAACATAAGATTGAACTTGAGGCTTATACACTATTAGTTAGGTACCAGTAGTCGAAATTATTACTAGTTTCTTTAATATGCTCTCGGATATAGATGGCATGTGTAGTGATGGTTTCCTACACAAAATCTTGGATGATAACCCAAATGATGAATATATATATATATATATATATATATACATATGATTTTGTGAGACTATTCATCTTAGGAACAATAATTGAATATGTTTCAAGGGAGGGATTGTATTCACATATCGAGGTAAATAAAAGGAATTTGTGGTGACGGCTTGTATATTGAGGATTATGTATACGCATAGCCAAGTTTAGATATCTTATACATATGAACGAGAATTAGTTTGTATATATAGATATAAAGATATGTGAATATATGTGTATATATCTATATAGATATGAATATATGGATATATTTATGTTGTGGATAAACATGTTATGAATATCTAAACCTTATGTGATGGTTTATTTATATGATTGGATCATATGGATGTATATATATTGTGCATGTGAATGATATATATACTTTTGTGGTTAAGCATACCCCACTCATGCTATCATTGGAAAGTTTTCGCGCAGAGGGTGAGCATCCTGGCTAGAAAAGCAGGGTGTGGATATTCCCCAGGTCATAGTCGTCCCGTGTGTTATTATATGATTTATATTTTTGGTATGAGACGTGGTGGGTATGTTTCGTCTCATTGCCGGTTAGGAGCTATGACCGATTCCCGGGACGTCGTGTGCGTGTGTTTACCATGAGATGGGTGTCGTTTAGTCCCATCTTGGTGGCCCTAGTATTGCTACGTGAGCCGGGCACTGGGAAGATGATAGCTTGATGCAGTTTTATCGGCGATATATATAGCCGGGTATATTATGTGGATGGCTATTGTACATCATACGTGGTATGTACACTTGGCTATAGGAATGGATGATTGTATATATATATGGTTAGAATAAAATGCCTATATATATATTTATATATATCCTATAGATGAAAGGATATGGAATCCTTGTGGAGTACATCTTGGATGATTATGATGTACTAGATTGATGGGGGTTGATGTATCGTATTTAAGGAATATTTCGGTTACATCATCCCAAGGATATTATTGGATATTTTAAGTTGTGTTCATATTGTAGTCTAAAAATTTAGTAGTAGTAGTAGTATATTGTATATATGGCATGATGGATCTCTAGGATCGACGTTGTCAAGGAGTAGTGTAACGGGGTGGTTCCTTGTTTGGATTTCGCTTTGCGAGACACCCCACACACGAAACGTAGTGCAATGTTGAGATTGGAGAGAAGTTCTGTCAATAATTAGTTATGGAATCATAGATCTCTAGGATCAACGTTGACAAGGAGTAGTGTAACGGGGTGGTTCCTTATTTGGATTTCTCTTTGCGAGACACCCCACGTACGAAACGCAGCGCGACGTTAAGATTGGAGAGAAGTTTTGTCGTTAATAATTTTGTATGCCTATTAGTTAGAAATTAAATTATATGATTTAACCTAAATGTATATGGGTTTGAATTTATTATATTATAAACCGGAATCCATTAAGCATAATATAACGTTTATGTTTGTAAATTAATTAAGAATGTTTAGAAAGAGTGGGTTCTTGGGTTATGATAGTAAGGTAAATCTCATGGGTATAGGCTAGGCCTATAATAAGTTAGGTTGTCCTTATAATTGGGGTAATTTAACTAAAATTTGAGGACGCGAATAGGTGCGCATCGTTAGATGAGAGGTGAGTTAGGGTTGCACGAGAGTGTGATTCCACTTTAATTATGAAATAAGTGCACCGATATTTATTATGCACGGTTAACACACTTGCAAAATATTTTTCACACTCGGGCTCTGACCCGTTTACTTTTCTCTCCTGCCTGTATATATATATATATATTACTACAGGTGTCCTACCGCATGGATGCCAGATGACCTTCTATCCAGAGTCTTGGGAGCCGTGACAGGTGCGGACTGTTGCGGGATGTATCTTGTAGTCGCTTCCTACTTCTTTAAAAATCTAGGTAGGATTCATGTTGTATATCGGGTTTATACCCAAGGGATATTTATAAATGTGTATATTTATTTCATTTCAGTCATTGTATTGGCTGTGACCCGACCGCTTATTCGGGTTTACTTCTTTGTAGTATATTAAGTTGTAGTCATTTATTTCATTTATTCTAGCATTTTAATTATCATAGTTCTTTTATGCATCTTTATTTCCTTTATTAGTAGTCTTATAGTGTTGGTTTGTGGTATGTTGCATATTTTATTTAATTTTAACATCTTGCTTATATGATACCGGGTAGTTAGTCTTATATTATATAGTACCGACAGTTGATGTTGAGACTGGACCATCTGAAACTCCTAATTTAATGTAGTATAGGGCTGGCCATCCGTTATTATTTTAGGCGGGGTGTTACACAAATGAATAAACATCTAACAATGGCTAAAAAAATCTCAACCTAAGTAAAACCTCTCCCATTAAGATAAAGATTAATCACGCAAAGGAAATATACTATTTCCCCCCCCCCCCCCCCCCCCTTTTTATTTAGGAATAAACAAAGCAAGATAACGCAACAATTATTCCCCCCCTCCCCCCAAATATGTGATCATAAGATAACTTTTTTAAAATAGGGATAAGGGAATTAAGCATGCGATGGTGTAAAGTGCAATAAGCTCATAACATAGCAACTCAAGCACAAATTGTCCAAACTATGATCAAACAATATCCATATTAATGCTAAAAGATACTAATATGAATCAACAATGATGCGTGATATCAATTTTAAAATTACCAATTTGAGAAAAGATATTAGAAAGGAATTTCAATGCACATAGGGAGATATATCAATATGATCATGTAGCATGCCAAATAAATACAACGATAAAGCATATGACAAATACGGACTAAATGCAAATCGCAAAGACTCAAAACACAGTACCGTATATAATATATGCAAAATATACTAGTGAAAATCCTCCATATATCTATAGGTATAAACAAACACAAATCTCGACACAAAACACATAAGCTTTACACACTAACATAGTAACAATATGTCTAAACATGTGTGATGGAATGAATGGGCGTGAACTAGATATATATGGATTATGACCCAAACACTCAAATATGTTCACGAAGTTCTAATTGATCGTAAAACTTTATCAAACTAAGATTTAGCCTCACGTGATAAAATAAAGTGAACTTAATGAACAAACAAGCACAAAGTACACAATCTTATAGTATCAATAGCATCATGAAAAAATAAGCATAACTAACATTCATTGTAGAAACCAATTGATCCTCAACTAAACACCCTCAAAAGATAAACACATATCATATTTCATTTTCTTTTCTATTCTCAATTCTTGTGAAGCTATCGCTTTTGAAAGATCAAATAAACTAAATATGTTGGCATTTGACATTTTTTTTTATTTCTATTGCCTTTATTTTTTTTCATTAGGCTTTTACCAACAATATATTATATACGGTAATACAATTTTCTCCTTTCATTACCATAAAAATCCAACCAAAGTCCATAACATTTTTCCAATTATTAATAATTTATCATCTAATAAATTATTAATTCCATTCCATAAAATAATTATTTAACAGTCCTGTTTATTATAATTATTATTAATCAAACGTGGGTGTAACATTACTCCATTAATTTATTTAACCCACAAATAAAATCCTTTTCCCCATTATAATACCTTTCCTTAGTATTTCTCCTATCTCTACAACTGTTAGCAGAACAAAGCTCAAAATTCTAATGAACTACTACTAAGGCCAAAAGAACGAAATGTCAAGCCATCTCACATGTTTCTCAAATGAAGGGCATGGTCGTAAGCGTGACTCCATACGTCGTTCGAACGACCTTCCAGGTCTTTTGAACGACCTTCCAGGTCTTTTGGACGACCTTTTCATCCCCACTCTCTGTGACACCCCGTCTAATTAAAAACCGGGTGATCAGTCCTTTATTAAATTAAAACATGATTTACAATTGGTTAATTCTTAGCATCACTTTTAAAAACCAAATTAATTACTAATCACCAATTAGTTAATTAAATTCGTGCCAAATTCTTTCATTTAACGGATAACAACATGCAAAAAGTAACTTAAAATATGAAGTTTAATCCATCACACGATATATATAAATAATGACTTGCCGAATAAACCATCGGCTAAAATCCAAACCAAATAAAATCCAATAACCAAATCCAAAACAAGTCTGAACTGAGATAATAAATCTGAAAGGGGCAACCCCCAACTAAAACTTTAACTGAAATAGATTCCTATACTAGGAATGAAAAATAGATTCGTATAATCCAAAATTCTGCAAGCATCCACCTGTGTAAAGTCTGGTGTTCCTGTGGCTGGACACCTAAAAGGTTTTAAAAATATTTTTATAGCAAGAGTTAGTACTCAAAATATTATGAAAATATTTAGCAAGAGTTTATCACAGTTCAAAATCGGTTATTAATTACACGTGTTAGGTTCACATACACTCTCATGAGTTTCCTCACCCCTCAACTATTGTGCACACCTAACGTTCTCTACTTAGACCACCTAACTGTACTACCCAAGATAACTGGACATAAGTATCTATCTGGACTAATGTCATCTAAGTCCCCGTACTGCCCATACAGTACGCTAATCAAATTAACATTTCTCGTATGTTAAGCATTGAAATAATCATTTTATTTATCTTCTCTTTTATTCAATTAATTAAGTTTCACTACTTAATTCATTCTTTAGATATACACTATCTATCAGTCTACTGTCGCACATGAGTAAAATAATCACGATCGTGTATATATATATATATATATATATATATATATATTTCCCTATAATATTTATATATCAATACGGTGTCTCTCAATAGGACTAGCGTGAAACAGTAGGCATACTCTGCTATCAGTCCAAGTACCTCTGGTTCTAAATGGGGACTATTGGTTAGGCATTTTTCCTCGAACCCAAAATCACATATCAAATGGTGGAGGTGAATATAGTTCAAAGCCTTTGAGCTACGCACATACCTAATGTACCAAAATAATATGCCTCTCTCACTAATACACGTCACATAGCGAACCTCCCTAAGTTCTATGTTCTGGGGCACCAATCAAGACCTCACTGAAATCGTCAAGGTGGGATCGTCCACTACGCGAGAACCTCTTGTGATAGCAAGTAGCGTAGGTATGCTAACTCATAACATCAATCATATAGGTACACGCACAACCTATATGTAAGGACATAAATTTCCAATTGAGTCCCGGTATTGTTTTGACTTAATTCCGTGAACAAAACTGTGTTTGTAATCTGATATAGGGAGAATTTATTTTGTCACGATTCCACTTGGTCTATGACGTATTGAATAAATTGAAGACGTTACGGCAAAGCTTCAAAGAATTAATCATGCCGAAGTTTAATTGGTGCAAGTTTAGTCGTCTTCAAGTTAATTGCATTCCGAGATCACACGGGTATGAATGCGTATATTTAATGGTACTTAATATAATTTTTATAAAAGATAAGGATGTAATTTTTATAAGGAAAATGTTTTAAAAGTGTTTTAAATATTTTAAACTACGTTTTATTCTGATAAGCTCGAAAAAGAGTTTGACTTATTGAGATCTCTTTTGGAAGAGACATTTTAAAGAGAAAGTCAAAATGACACGCGCGTCGTTCAAGCGAGATAGCCATGTCGCGCGAACGAGAGGTCGATCTCGTTCGAGCGACACTGTTTTCGAGGCGATGATGTTTTCCTATTTAAAGCGTGGTTTCGTCAGAATTTACGAGTGTGCATTATGGAAAAACAGTTTACAATCCAGAAACCTGTTTGCACATGTTTTTCTAAGGTTTCAAACCTTAAATACATCCTTAGAGTTTTCAAAGATCCGAGTTATCATTATTATATGTTTATGTGATCTTGCTGCACCAAGAAGGTTTGTTCTATACTTGAACACCTAGGTTTTGCGGTGAAGAAAAGAGAAGGACTTCTTGTTCGACATCGTAGACGTATCAAAGCCATTCGGTGGACACCGAGACATACGTGGACGCGTATGTTGTGAACATGTATCGTGGAAGAAGGACTTTTTACGTTGGCACTATGAGAGGAGTGGTTGAATATCAGAAGAGCGTTAAGACCCGTGGGGATCGAGTCATTGAGTGAGTCTTTTGTCTGTTCGTTGTAATTCCACATTCATAGTGATTGTCTGGCTTAGGCCGTCCGAGGTTGTTTTCTCGTCTTGGGTTTTTTCCCCGTACATCCGGTGTTGTGAGTATTATTTACTTTACTTGCTTTAATCACTAGATGCATGTTTAGGATTAATCAAGAAAAATTGGTTTAAAGTAATATTTTTTTTTCACAACTTGGTTTGGTGCTAATTAAAAGTTGGATAATTTTTTTGTTGAAAATTGGTTTGATTTGAAACACACGCATAAGGACCACTCTTTCACTATATATTACGAATAACATTCAAGAATGAATTTAAACATCTAATCCTCTAGAACTCTCGATTTTCACGGTCTTCCCCTATTATAAATCAAAACCCAGATTTAATTCTTAGATAATCATACAAAATCTCTACTTTATTATCCTCTACAGAGAACAAATCTTTCTACATGAAATTCTTACCCAAATATGCATTTAAATCAATATTTTCTTCCAAAAATCATCAAAATGATCAATATAATCGAAACCCTAGTCACATGGGTATTATAACTTCATATTGATTGCAATAGACACTTGCCTTAGTAGTGTAGAGTCTGATTTCATGGATTAGAATTTAAATTGATGGTTTTTCTCCTCCAATCTTCCTTCCCATGTGTTTGTGGTGCAAGATTCCTTTGAATTTCTCAAGAACCCTTCCTTAAGCTCCAAGATTGGTCTCTAATGGATTCTCTATGTTTTATAACCTCTAAACCCTAGCCCCCAATCCTTATAAGATGATTAAGAGTTCTAAAATTCGTGGGTCTCTAAACCCCATAATGTAAAGTTCCCAAAATACCCTCGTATGGTCCCGGTTTAGCATAAAATCAACCTGTGACTGAAATGACATCCCCGAGTATACTATTTTGACTAATTTGATCCTTTCGGACTCATTGGTGACCTCACAATTATCATACGAGTCACTATAAATAAATATCCCATCTCGACCCCAAGTTAGTCTACACGTGTCTCCCAATTTGGATAAATTCCAAATACGTCCATATCACTCGCTATGACGTAATTTCTAATCATTACCCATTTACTATTCACTCAGTAAATATAATTCATAATATTAGAATTTATTTCATTCTTGATTAATATTTAATAATTACAACATTATCCAATTCAATTCAATTACTTCTCTCGCGTAATTTAAAACAAGAATAATTTAATTACTCAATTAATTTAATCTCAAATATGCAGAAAATATGAGATATTACATACTTCCCCATTTCCAAAGGAATTTTGTCCCCAAAATTAGGTCATACCCGCAATAAACAACTCTGGATACTGCACTCGTATGTCATCCTTACGCTCCCAAGTAGCCTCATCAACGCTATGGTGTCCCCACTACACTCTAATTAGAGGTACCACATTAGACCGTAGCTTTCGCTCACTGCGATCTAAAATAGCCACGGTTCTCTCCTCGTATGAGACGTATGGATGAAAATAAATATCCTCGAGTGGATTGTGTTAGAAATCTCTCTCGCTCCTCCTATACTTCTTCAGCAATGCCCCGTGGAACACGTCGTGTATCTGCTGAAGATTCTCTGTTAATCCCAATCTATATGCTACCGGTACCACTCTCTTGATAGTAGGGAAAAGTTTTACATACCTCACTGATAACTTCCCCTTCTTACCGAATCTTATAACTCCCTTCACGGGAGACACTCGTTCCAACACCTAATCACCAACCTCTAAATCAATGTGTCTCCGATCGGCATCAACATAACTCGTTTGCCTATCTTGAGCTATCCGAATGCGTCCTGAATAAGCTCAATCTTGACAGTCAACTCCTGTATCGTCTCTGTCCCTAATAACTTATTGTTCCCCACCTTTAACCAGCAAGAGGGCGAATGATAAGGCCTCTTAGAAAGCGCCTCAAATGGTTCCATACCGATGGTAAATTGGTACGAGTTGTTACACAAAAATTCTACCAATGGAAGGTATCGTTCCCAACCTCCCCCAACATCTGGGATGCACATCCTCTACATGTCTTCCAGTATCTGGTTAACCTTCTCAATCTACCCGTCTGTCTGTGGATGGTAAGCAATACTCAACCGTAAGTTAGCGCCCATGGCCTCCTAAAAACTCAGCCAAAAGTGAGAAACAAAGACCTTGTCTCTATCATATACAATGTTAATTGACACCCCATGTAACTTCACTATCTTTGTGATGAATAACTACACATACTAACTCATCTCGTAATCGATGCGAACTGGAAAAAAATGGGCCACCTTGGTCATTCGATCCACTATCACCCAAATGGAATCGTGACCCCTCTATGATGTCGGTAACCCAGTAATAAAGTCCATCAAAATTATTTCCCACTTCCACACGAGAATCTGGAGTGTCTATAGCATCCCTGAAGGTCGCTGATGATCAACTTTCACAAGATGATAGGTAACAAACTTTGAAACAAACTCTTTTATGTCTCGCTTCATACCTGACTACCAGTAATGTCTCCTCATATCCTGGTACATCTTATCCCCGTCGAGATGTACCACACACCTCGAACCATGAGACTGTGTCATAACTTCATGTCTCAAATCCTTATCCTCTGGCACTACAAGTATCCCATAAACCGTATACCTCCCTCTGATATGATCGAGTAAGACTCTGCGCCCTCGGCTAACAACTGTCATACACTGTCCTAACAGAATTGATCCTCTGCCCATGCCTTCCCTACTTGCATCACAATCTCGGGAGTGATAGACAAAACTACCATGCATGCACGGGAAACTTCATCATCGTGCTGAAGCTCATTCCACTTCGCTTTCGAGACCTCTGCTATCTCTCTTGTAGTTCATCGGCTCAACGCATCTGCCACCACATTAGCCTTACCAGGATGATATTGTATATTAAACTGGTATCCCTTAACAAATTCTAACCACCGCCTCTGCCTCATGTTCATATCATTCTGTGTGAATAGATACTGAAGTGACTTGTGATCCGTGAACAAAGTGAACTGCTCCCCCAGAAAGATAATGTCTCCATATTCTCAACGTAAGAATGACCGCTGCTAACTCAAGGTCGTGGGTGGGGTAATTTTTTTCACGGGGATTAAGATTTTGGGGCGTATAAGCAATAGCCCTCTCCTCCTACTACAATACACCCCCAAGTCCTTACAATGATGCATCAGTATAGACCCGATACTCTAATCCTCCCATAGGCAAAGAAAGTACGGGTTCTGTGTAATACCCCGTATTTTTATGGCTTTTAAATTTAGGGATTTATTAAATTTAATTATGATAAATTAATTTAATATTAATCCGGATATTAGTTTTAATATTTACTAGCGTGACGAGAGTTAGTAATTATTGGAAATTTATTGAATATTACTAGATGAGTAAATTAATATATAAGATTGATTTTATTAAAATTGTCACAAGTGAATAAAATGGCAATTATGGAAATTAAGTCAGGACACGCCTGTGTCGTATCAGGACTAAATTATTATTATTATTATTATTATTATTATTATTATTATTATTATTATTATTATTATTATTATTATTATTATTATTATTATTATTATTATTATTATTATTATTATTATTATAAGTGAATAAATTATAAGTCGCCCGTATGGTCATTTCGAGTGCACCAATGTGTCCGGAAGGGTCGAGATAGTCAGAAAAGTATACCTTGGGGTTTTGTTCGGGTCTCGGGTCGTTTTTAAGCCTAATTGGCATCCCGGGAGGGTATTATAGACATTTTACATTTTTGGGCAATTAAACCCCCAATTTTCCTAAGGATATATCATCCTTTAGGAGTTGTATTCTAGGGTTAACAAACACAAAACCAAATAATGGCCATTAAAGAAGGAGTTAGAGAGCTTTCCAAGCAACTCAAGGCCAAAGACTCACCCGTTTGCACCACCACCACCACCAAAGCGTAGATCGCGTGATGAGGAACGCAATCATACGTCTTTCGTCCACAAATTAGAAACTCAAATACCAAGCAAGTATCTATCTTGCTTTGTTATTAATTAATGTCTCACCATTTTAGTTTAGGATTATCAAGAACATGTTGTATGGAAGAAATTGATAAATTAGAGATCATAAATCGCATGTTTAGAGAAATTTAATATATTCTAGACATACCCATCATATGTAGAGGATTACCCACTAATTAGTATTTATTTAAAAATAAGAAATCTGGGAAATAATTAGAAGGATGGATGTTTCTTCCAAAATTAGGGTTCTTGAAGTTTATGTAAATTTTACCCCATTATTTCGATACCATTGATGAATTTGAACATGTTTCACGTAGGAAAGCATGTAGTTAGGTATATAGTACCTGTAGTAATGTTGTTTGGGAGTTTGGGGATCGTTAATGGAGATTTGGTAGAGGTTAGAGAAGCAAACCCGTAACTTGTCAATGGCAGAATTCGTCATAACTACTTGATCGATCGATCGATCAAGAACATCGATCGATCGATGGTATCGATCGATCGACTCCTTTCCTCGATCGATCGATCGCTCTTGAAAAGCTGCGTATTTTCTTCTTAAGTTTAATCCGGTTAAAATGCGTAGGAACCATTGATCATCATTGTTAGAGCATAATGAATTATAAATACGACCAGTAGGGTCTAGGTAGATCCCGTTGAGTGAAATTTAAGAAGTTAGCCGATAGTTGTGCTAGTCTTAAGGACTAGGTATTGGTTAAAGTATTATATTTGTTGAGGCCTTGTGTTTTAAACATGAGGTATTTGTTTGGCGTGTCGAAAGACGCGAGATTTATTTATATATCATATTATTACATAGGCCTTCAGGCAGTATCCAAAATATGAAAACCTTTTATAAAACATTAACCCTGGTTCAACTAATCTCAATCCCCGACCTAGCTACACAGTAGTGTATTGGGAGGGTTCTTTGTTTGGATTTCGCTTGCAAGACCTCCCCCGCACGAAGGTGGCTAGCATCAGGAATTGAGGAGAGTTCAACCATTGGGAATTTATTTTCAAACTTTTATATAATTAATAGGTTGTTATAGATTATATTGGTAATAGTATATTGCGATTTGAGGCTAATGGAGCCTGGTTATAATTCTACGAGTTGAGCTCGGGTACGGGGTGTATGGGCGCCCTGGGTAGTAGTTTGCTTTAAAATCTATATGGTTCGAAGTGTGAACTAGAAGGGACCTGTATCGTGATCCAGAGGGTTGATGTAAGGACTAGATGAGGTTGAGGTCCTAGGCACATCTTAAAATTTCGCGGACGAAATTTTTGTAAGGGGGGAAGTATGTAACAACCCATAACTTTGGAGACTTAGAAATTAAATTATTAGGAAAATAAAATTTAATTTAAATTGGAGAGTTCTAAAATTTGGAATTGAGGTCCAAAAATATAGGACATTTTAAAGTATTTCGGATGATGATTTTGTGTGTACCATCGATCCCGGAAGGGTCGAGATAGTTAAAATGACTGTCATTGGGTTTTATTTCGGCTCCGGAATATTTTAAGTTAGTTTGACTCGAAATGGAGTAAACGAGTCATTTAAAGTGTGTATTAACAATTAAAATTGGGACTTGTGTTTTAGGGATTTAAGTGGCTTACGGGACAAGACTTCTCATTTAGAGAAAGAGAGAAAGAGAAAGAGAAGAGAAGGGAAGAAAGAAAGAAGAAGAAAGGAAGAGAGAGAGGAAGAAAATCTTGGAGATTCCGGCCTAAACGCGACATCGAGGACGATTCAACCTCTACAAATCTGAGGCAACTGTTTAATCTTGCTAAATAAGTCTTTTGTGTATTTCATTTCATAATTTGTGGGTTTAAGAAATAAATTTTGGGTATAATTATCAAAACCTAAATTTTAGGTTTAAATCTTGAAATTGAAGCTTCCAATTGGGTTTAAGGGATACAAATTGATGAGATTAGATATAGGATGAGATTTGATGTTAGAAAACATGTTGGGGTTGAAGATTAAGGGTTAGAATAGGTATAGATTGAATTTTTGGAGAATTTGGATTTTGGAGAAATCAGCCATTTTCGTGGCTTCTGAACTGGCCGAATCGATTCGCCCCCACCGAATCGATTCGCCAGGTTGCAGAAGCCTCAGGTCCTTAGGGCCGAATTGATTCGCCCATAGCGAATTGATTCGGTATGTAGCAGACTTACATGTCTGGTTGGACCGAATCGATTTGGAGGGGCCGAATCGATTCGCTCTTGGGCCGAATCGATTCGAAAACAGGGTAGTTTTTGCTATAATTTTCCTAGAATGATTTTAACCCTTTTTGGTTGGGTTATCGATTTGGGAAATGATCATATGATGTGAGATTTATGTTTTGGAGACTTACAAGGGGTTTCTCCATTTATTATGGTTATGGGGACTTCTTAAAATAGTTAAGGAAGGTATCTGTTTACGTGCATGCATTGGAGTTGTGTGTGTTTATTGAGATAGTGGGAGTCCTCATTGGGATTGAGGATCCTAATATTAGATCAAAAGTAAGTATAGATAGGGCGTGAGGTTAAGAAATCTTAGAGAGAGTTGCGAGGGTATGTTGTGAAATTCTAGGCCAACATTTATGTTGAATCCTTATAAAAATGGGATTTTATTAAGATACAAATTGGGGCCCAATGAAAGAGAGTGGTTGCATACCCTTAGTAATGATAAACTTTGAGAAATAAATCCGGGAGATCTTAGACTAGGGGATTCACAAAAGTGATTGAACCATAGTCAAAATCGAGAGCGTTGGGATCATATTACCAACTAGAGTCGAGTGTGCAAATCTAGTTGGGGTAGATATTGTTTATCGGTGTGTGATTGACGACGGGTATTTTTTCTAAGAAATGGGATTATTTGATGAACATAAGATTGAACTTGAGGCTTATACACTATTAGTTAGGTGTATACCAGTAGTCGAAATTATTACTAGTTTCTTTAATATGCTCTCGGATATAGATGGCATGTGTAGTGATGGTTTCCTACACAAAATCTTGGATGATAACCCAAATGATGAATATATATATATATATATATATATATATATATACATATGATTTTGTGAGACTATTCATCTTAGGAAAAATAATTGAATATGTTTCAAGGGAGGGATTGTATTCACATATCGAGGTAAATAAAAGGAATTTGTGGTGACGGCTTGTATATTGAGGATTATGTATACGCATAGCCAAGTTTAGATATCTTATACATATGAACGAGAATTAGTTTGTATATATAGATATAAAGATATGTGAATATATGTGTATATATCTATATAGATATGAATATATGGATATATTTATGTTGTGGATAAACATGTTATGAATATCTAAACCTTATGTGATGGTTTATTTATATGATTGGATCATATGGATGTATATATATTGTGCATGTGAATGATATATATACTTTTGTGGTTAAGCATACCCCACTCATGCTATCATTGGAAAGTTTTCGCGCAGAGGGTGAGCATCCTGGCTAGAAAAGCAGGGTGTGGATATTCCCCAGGTCATAGTCGTCCCGTGTGTTATTATATGATTTATATTTTTGGTATGAGACGTGGTGGGTATGTTTCGTCTGATTGCCGGTTAGGAGCTATGACCGATTCCCGGGACGTCGTGTGCGTGTGTTTACCATGAGATTGGTGTCGTTTAGTCCCATCTTGGTGGCCCTAGTATTGCTACGTGAGCCGGGCACTGGGAAGATGATAGCTTGATGCAGTTTTATCGGCGATATATATAGCCGGGTATATTATGTGGATGGCCATTGTACATCATACGTGGTATGTACACTTGGCTATAGGAATGGATGATTGTATACATATATGGTTAGAATAAAATGCCTATATATATATTTATATATATCCTATAGATGAAAGGATATGGAATCCTTGTGGAGTACATCTTGGATGATTATGATGTACTAGATTGATGGGGGTTGATGTATCGTATTTAAGGAATATTTCGGTTACATCATCCCAAGGATATTATTGGAGATTTTAAGTTGTGTTCATATTGTAGTCTAAAAATTTAGTAGTAGTAGTAGTAGTATATTGTATATATGGCATGATGGATCTCTAGGATCGACGTTGTCAAGGAGTAGTGTAACGGGGTGGTTCCTTGTTTGGATTTCGCTTTGCGAGACACCCCACACACGAAACGTAGTGCAATGTTGAGATTGGAGAGAAGTTCTGTCAATAATTAGTTATGGAATCATAGATCTCTAGGATCAACGTTGACAAGGAGTAGTGTAACGGGGTGGTTCCTTATTTGGATTTCTCTTTGCGAGACACCCCACGTACGAAACGCAGCGCGACGTTAAGATTGGAGAGAAGTTTTGTCGTTAATAATTTTGTATGCCTATTAGTTAGAAATTAAATTATATGATTTAACCTAAATGTATATGGGTTTGAATTTATTATATTATAAACCGGAATCCATTAAGCATAATATAACGTTTATGTTTGTAAATTAATTAAGAATGTTTAGAAATAGTGGGTTCTTGGGTTATGATAGTAAGGTAAATCTCATGGGTATAGGCTAGGCCTATAATAAGTTAGGTTGTCCTTATAATTGGGGTAATTTAACTAAAATTTGAGGACGCGAATAGGTGCGCATCGTTAGATGAGAGGTGAGTTAGGGTTGCACGAGAGTGTGATTCCACTTTAATTATGAAATAAGTGCACCGATATTTATTATGCACGGTTAACACACTTGCAAAATATTTTTCACACTCGGGCTCTGACCCGTTTACTTTTCTCTCCTGCCTGTATATATATATATATATATTACTACAGGTGTCCTACCGCATGGATGCCAGATGACCTTCTATCCAGAGTCTTGGGAGCCGTGACAGGTGCGGACTGTTGCGGGATGTATCTTGTAGTCGCTTCCTACTTCTTTAAAAATCTAGGTAGGATTCATGTTGTATATCGGGTTTATACCCAAGGGATATTTATAAATGTGTATATTTATTTCATTTCAGTCATTGTATTGGCTGTGACCCGACCGCTTATTCGGGTTTACTTCTTTGTAGTATATTCAGTTGTAGTCATTTATTTCATTTATTCTAGCATTTTAATTATCATAGTTCTTTTATGCATCTTTATTTCCTTTATTAGTAGTCTTATAGTGTTGGTTTGTGGTATGTTGCATATTTTATTTAATTTTAACATCTTGCTTATATGATACCGGGTAGTTAGTCCTATATTATATAGTACCGACAGTTGATGTTGAGACTGGACCATCTGAAACTCCTAATTTAATGTAGTATAGGGCTGGCCATCCGTTATTATTTTAGGCGGGGTGTTACACAAATGAATAAACATCTAACAGTGGCTAAAAAAATCTCAACCTAAGTAAAACCTCTCCCATTAAGATAAAGATTAATCACGCAAAGGAAATATACTATTTCCCCCCCCCCCTTTTTATTTAGGAATAAACAAAGCAAGATAACGCAACAATTAATCCCCCCCTCCCCCCAAATATGTGATCATAAGATAACTTTTTTAAAATAGGGATAAGGGAATTAAGCATGCGATGGTGTAAAGTGCAATAAGCTCATAACATAGCAACTCAAGCACAAATTGTCCAAACTATGATCAAACAATATCCATATTAATGCTAAAAGATACTAATATGAATCAACAATGATGCGTGATATCAATTTTAAAATTACCAATTTGAGAAAAGATATTAGAAAGGAATTTCAATGCACATAGGGAGATATATCAATATGATCATGTAGCATGCCAAATAAATACAACGATAAAGCATATGACAAATACGGACTAAATGCAAATCGCAAAGACTCAAAACACAGTACCGTATATAATATATGCAAAATATACTAGTGAAAATCCTCCATATATCTATAGGTATAAACAAACACAAATCTCGACACAAAACACATAAGCTTTACACACTAACATAGTAACAATCTGTCTAAACATGTGGGATGGAATGAATGGGCGTGAACTAGATATATATGGATTATGACCCAAACACTCAAATGTGTTCACGAAGTTCTAATTGATCATAAAACTTTATCAAACTAAGATTTAGCCTCACGTGATAAAATAAAGTGAACTTAATGAACAAACAAGCACAAAGTACACAATCCTATAGTATCAATAGCATCATGAAAAAATAAGCATAACTAACATTCATTGTAGAAACCAATTGATCCTCAACTAAACACCCTCAAAAGATAAACACATATCATATTTCATTTTCTTTTCTATTCTCAATTCTTGTGAAGCTATCGCTTTTGAAAGATCAAATAAACTAAATATGTTGGCATTTGACATTTTTTTTATTTCTATTGCCTTTATTTTTTTTCATTAGGCTTTTACCAACAATATATTATATACGGTAATACAATTTTCTCCTTTCATTACCATAAAAATCCAACCAAAGTCCATAACATTTTTCCAATTATTAATAATTTATCATCTAATAAATTATTAATTCCATTCCATAAAATAATTATTTAACAGTCCTGTTTATTATAATTATTATTAATCAAACGTGGGTGTAACATTACTCCATTAATTTATTTAACCCACAAATAAAATCCTTTTCCCCATTATAATACCTTTCCTTAGTATTTCTCCTATCTCTACAACTGTTAGCAGAACAAAGCTCAAAATTCTAATGAACTACTACTAAGGCCAAAAGAACGAAATGTCAAGCCATCCCACATGTTTCTCAAATGAAGGGCATGGTCGTAAGCGTGACTCCATACGTCGTTCGAACGACCTTCCAGGTCTTTTGAACGACCTTCCAGGTCTTTTGGACGACCTTTTCATCCCCACTCTCTGTGACACCCCGTCTAATTAAAAACCGGGTGATCAGTCCTTTATTAAATTAAAACATGATTTACAATTGGTTAATTCTTAGCATCACTTTTAAAAACCAAATTAATTACTAATCACCAATTAGTTAATTAAATTCGTGCCAAATTCTTTCATTTAACGGATAACAACATGCAAAAAGTAACTTAAAATATGAAGTTTAATCCATCACACGATATATATAAATAATGACTTGCCGAATAAACCATCGGCAAAAATCCAAACCAAATAAAATCCAATAACCAAATCCAAAACAAGTCTGAACTGAGATAATAAATCTGAAAGGGGCAACGCCCAACTAAAACTTTAACTGAAATAGATTCCTATACTAGGAATGAAAAATAGATTCGTATAATCCAAAATTCTGCAAGCATCCACCTGTGCCTCAACTACGTATCCCTGAAGAAAAATGTCAAGTCTGGTGTTCCTGTGGCTGGACACCTAAAAGGTTTTAAAAATATTTTTATAGCAAGAGTTAGTACTCAAAATATTATGAAAATATTTAGCAAGAGTTTATCACAGTTCAAAATCGGTTATTAATTACACGTGTTAGGTTCACATACACTCTCATGAGTTTCCTCACCCCTCAACTATTGTGCACACCTAACGTTCTCTACTTAGACCACCTAACTGTACTACCCAAGATAACTGGACATAAGTATCTATCTGGACTAATGTCATCTAAGTCCCCGTACTGCCCATACAGTACGCTAATCAAATTAACATTTCTCGTATGTTAAGCATTGAAATAATCATTTTATTTATCTTCTCTTTTATTCAATTAATTAAGTTTCACTACTTAATTCATTCTTTAGATATACACTATCTATCAGTCTACTGTCACACATGAGTAAAATAATCACGATCGTGTATATATATATATATATATATATATATATATATATATATATATATATATATATATATATATTTCCCTATAATATTTATATATCAATACGGTGTCTCTCAATAGGACTAGCGTGAAACAGTAGGCATACTCTGCTATCAGTCCAAGTACCTCTGGTTCTAAATGGGGACTATTGGTTAGGCATTTTTCCTCGAACCCAAAATCACATATCAAATGGTGGAGGTGAATATAGTTCAAAGCCTTTGAGCTACGCACATACCTAATGTACCAAAATAATATGCTTCTCTCACTAATACACGTCACATAGCGAACCTCCCTAAGTTCTATGTTCTGGGGCACCAATCAAGACCTCACTGAAATCGTCAAGGTGGGATCGTCCACTACGCGAGAACCTCTTGTGATAGCAAGTAGCGTAGGTATGCTAACTCATAACATCAATCATATAGGTACACGCACAACCTATATGTAAGGACATAAATTTCCAATTGAGTCCCGGTATTGTTTTGACTTAATTCCGTGAACAAAACTGTGTTTGTAATCTGATATAGGGAGAATTTATTTTGTCACGATTCCACTTGGTCTATGACGTATTGAATAAATTGAAGACGTTACGGCAAAGCTTCAAAGAATTAATCATGCCGAAGTTTAATTGGTGCAAGTTTAGTCGTCTTCAAGTTAATTGCATTCCGAGATCACACGGGTATGAATGCGTATATTTAATGGTACTTAATATAATTTTTATAAAAGATAAGGATGTAATTTTTATAAGGAAAATGTTTTAAAAGTGTTTTAAATATTTTAAACTACGTTTTATTCTGATAAGCTCGAAAAAGAGTTTGACTTATTGAGATCTCTTTTGGAAGAGACATTTTAAAGAGAAAGTCAAAATGACACGCGCGTCGTTCAAGCGAGATAGCCATGTCGCGCGAACGAGAGGTCGATCTCGTTCGAGCGACACTGTTTTCGAGGCGATGATGTTTTCCTATTTAAAGCGTGGTTTCGTCAGAATTTACGAGTGTGCATTATGGAAAAACAGTTTACAATCCAGAAACCTGTTTGCACATGTTTTTCTAAGGTTTCAAACCTTAAATACATCCTTAGAGTTTTCAAAGATCCGAGTTATCATTATTATATGTTTATGTGATCTTGCTGCACCAAGAAGGTTTGTTCTATACTTGAACACCTAGGTTTTGCGGTGAAGAAAAGAGAAGGACTTCTTGTTCGACATCGTAGACGTATCAAAGCCATTCGGTGGACACCGAGACATACGTGGACGCGTATGTTGTGAACATGTATCGTGGAAGAAGGACTTTTTACGTTGGCACTATGAGAGGAGTGGTTGAATATCAGAAGAGCGTTAAGACCCGTGGGGATCGAGTCATTGAGTGAGTCTTTTGTCTGTTCGTTGTAATTCCACATTCATAGTGATTGTCTGGCTTAGGCCGTCCGAGGTTGTTTTCTCGTCTTGGGGTTTTTCCCCGTACATCCGGTGTTGTGAGTATTATTTACTTTACTTTACTTTACTTGCTTTAATCACTAGATGCATGTTTAGGATTAATCAAGAAAAATTGGTTTAAAGTAATATTTTTTTTTCACAACTTGGTTTGGTGCTAATTAAAAGTTGGATAATTTTTTTGTTGAAAATTGGTTTGATTTGAAACACACGCATAAGGACCACTCTTTCACTATATATTACGAATAACATTCAAGAATGAATTTAAACATCTAATCCTCTAGAACTCTCGATTTTCACGGTCTTCCCCTATTATAAATCAAAACCCAGATTTAATTCTTAGATAATCATACAAAATATCTACTTTATTATCCTCTACAGAGAACAAATCTTTCTACATGAAATTCTTACCCAAATATGCATTTAAATCAATATTTTCTTCCAAAAATCATCAAAATGATCAATATAATCGAAACCCTAGTCACATGGGTATTATAACTTCATATTGATTGCAATAGACACTTGCCTTAGTAGTGTAGAGTCTGATTTCATGGATTAGAATTTAAATTGATGGTTTTTCTCCTCCAATCTTCCTTCCCATGTGTTTGTGGTGCAAGATTCCTTTGAATTTCTCAAGAACCCTTCCTTAAGCTCCAAGATTGGTCTCTAATGGATTCTCTATGTTTTATAACCTCTAAACCCTAGCCCCCAATCCTTATAAGATGATTAAGAGTTCTAAAATTCGTGGGTCTCTAAACCCCATAATGTAAAGTTCCCAAAATACCCTCGTATGGTCCCGGTTTAGCATAAAATCAACCTGTGACTGAAATGACATCCCCGAGTATACTATTTTGACTAATTTGATCCTTTCGGACTCATTGGTGACCTCACAATTATCATACGAGTCACTATAAATAAATATCCCATCTCGACCCCAAGTTAGTCTACACGTGTCTCCCAATTTGGATAAATTCCAAATACGTCCATATCACTCGCTATGACGTAATTTCTAATCATTACCCATTTACTATTCACTCAGTAAATATAATTCATAATATTAGAATTTATTTCATTCTTGATTAATATTTAATAATTACAACATTATCCAATTCAATTCAATTACTTCTCTCGCGTAATTTAAAACAAGAATAATTTAATTACTCAATTAATTTAATCTCAAATATGCAGAAAATATGAGATATTACATACTTCCCCATTTCCAAAGGAATTTTGTCCCCAAAATTAGGTCATACCCGCAATAAACAACTCTGGATACTGCACTCGTATGTCATCCTTACGCTCCCAAGTAGCCTCATCAACGCTATGGTGTCCCCACTACACTCTAATTAGAGGTACCACATTAGACCGTAGCTTTCGCTCACTGCGATCTAAAATAGCCACGGTTCTCTCCTCGTATGAGACGTATGGATGAAAATAAATATCCTCGAGTGGATTGTGTTAGAAATCTCTCTCGCTCCTCCTATACTTCTTCAGCAATGCCCCGTGGAACACGTCGTGTATCTGCTGAAGATTCTCTATTAATCCCAATCTATATGCTACCGGTACCACTCTCTTGATAGTAGGGAAAAGTTTTACATACCTCACTGATAACTTCCCCTTCTTACCGAATCTTATAACTCCCTTCACGGGAGACACTCGTTCCAACACCTAATCACCAACCTCTAAATCAATGTGTCTCCGATCGGCATCAACATAACTCGTTTGCCTATCTTGAGCTATCCGAATGCGTCCTGAATAAGCTCAATCTTGACAGTCAACTCCTGTATCGTCTCTGTCCCTAATAACTTATTGTTCCCCACCTTTAACCAGCAAGAGGGCGAATGATAAGGCCTCTTAGAAAGCGCCTCAAATGGTTCCATACCGATGGTAAATTGGTACGAGTTGTTACACAAAAATTCTACCAATGGAAGGTATCGTTCCCAACCTCCCCCAACATCTGGGATGCACATCCTCTACATGTCTTCCAGTATCTGGTTAACCTTCTCAATCTACCCGTCTGTCTGTGGATGGTAAGCAATACTCAACCGTAAGTTAGCGCCCATGGCCTCCTAAAAACTCAGCCAAAAGTGAGAAACAAAGACCTTGTCTCTATCATATACAATGTTAATTGACACCCCATGTAACTTCACTATCTTTGTGATGAATAACTACACATACTAACTCATCTCGTAATCGATGCGAACTGGAAAAAAATGGGCCACCTTGGTCATTCGATCCACTATCACCCAAATGGAATCGTGACCCCTCTATGATGTCGGTAACCCAGTAATAAAGTCCATCAAAATTATTTCCCACTTCCACACGAGAATCTGGAGTGTCTATAGCATCCCTGAAGGTCGCTGATGATCAACTTTCACAAGATGATAGGTAACAAACTTTGAAACAAACTCTTTTATGTCTCGCTTCATACCTGACTACCAGTAATGTCTCCTCATATCCTGGTACATCTTATCCCCGTCGAGATGTACCACACACCTCGAACCATGAGACTGTGTCATAACTTCATGTCTCAAATCCTTATCCTCTGGCACTACAAGTATCCCATAAACCGTATACCTCCCTCTGATATGATCGAGTAAGACTCTGCGCCCTCGGCTAACAACTGTCATACACTGTCCTAACAGAATTGATCCTCTGCCCATGCCTTCCCTACTTGCATCACAATCTCGGGAGTGATAGACAAAACTACCATGCATGCACGGGAAACTTCATCATCGTGCTGAAGCTCATTCCACTTCGCTTTCGAGACCTCTGCTATCTCTCTTGTAGTTCATCGGCTCAACGCATCTGCCACCACATTAGCCTTACCAGGATGATATTGTATATTAAACTGGTATCCCTTAACAAATTCTAACCACCGCCTCTGCCTCATGTTCATATCATTCTGTGTGAATAGATACTGAAGTGACTTGTGATCCGTGAACAAAGTGAACTGCTCCCCCAGAAAGATAATGTCTCCATATTCTCAACGTAAGAATGACCGCTGCTAACTCAAGGTCGTGGGTGGGGTAATTTTTTTCACGGGGATTAAGATTTTGGGGCGTATAAGCAATAGCCCTCTCCTCCTACTACAATACACCCCCAAGTCCTTACAATGATGCATCAGTATAGACCCGATACTCTAATCCTCCCATAGGCAAAGAAAGTACGGGTTCTGTGTAATACCCCGTATTTTTATGGCTTTTAAATTTAGGGATTTATTAAATTTAATTATGATAAATTAATTTAATATTAATCCGGATATTAGTTTTAATATTTACTAGCGTGACGAGAGTTAGTAATTATTGGAAATTTATTGAATATTACTAGATGAGTAAATTAATATATAAGATTGATTTTATTAAAATTGTCACAAGTGAATAAAATGGCAATTATGGAAATTAAGTCAGGACACGCCTGTGTCGTATCAGGACTAAATTATTATTATTATTATTATTATTATTATTATTATTATTATTATTATTATTATTATTATTATTATTATTATTATTATTATTATTATTATTATTATTATTATTATAAGTGAATAAATTATAAGTCGCCCGTATGGTCATTTCGAGTGCACCAATGTGTCCGGAAGGGTCGAGATAGTCAGAAAAGTATACCTTGGGGTTTTGTTCGGGTCTCGGGTCGTTTTTAAGCCTAATTGGCATCCCGGGAGGGTATTATAGACATTTTACATTTTTGGGCAATTAAACCCCCAATTTTCCTAAGGATATATCATCCTTTAGGAGTTGTATTCTAGGGTTAACAAACACAAAACCAAATAATGGCCATTAAAGAAGGAGTTAGAGAGCTTTCCAAGCAACTCAAGGCCAAAGACTCACCCGTTTGCACCACCACCACCACCAAAGCGTAGATCGCGTGATGAGGAACGCAATCATACGTCTTTCGTCCACAAATTAGAAACTCAAATACCAAGCAAGTATCTATCTTGCTTTGTTATTAATTAATGTCTCACCATTTTAGTTTAGGATTATCAAGAACATGTTGTATGGAAGAAATTGATAAATTAGAGATCATAAATCGCATGTTTAGAGAAATTTAATATATTCTAGACATACCCATCATATGTAGAGGATTACCCACTAATTAGTATTTATTTAAAAATAAGAAATCTGGGAAATAATTAGAAGGATGGATGTTTCTTCCAAAATTAGGGTTCTTGAAGTTTATGTAAATTTTACCCTATTATTTCGATACCATTGATGAATTTGAACATGTTTCACGTAGGAAAGCATGTAGTTAGGTATATAGTACCTGTAGTAATGTTGTTTGGGAGTTTGGGGATCGTTAATGGAGATTTGGTAGAGGTTAGAGAAGCAAACCCGCAACTTGTCAATGGCAGAATTCGTCATAACTACTTGATCGATCGATCGATCAAGAACATCGATCGATCGATGGTATCGATCGATCGACTCCTTTCTTCGATCGATCGATCGCTCTTGAAAAGCTGCGTATTTTCTTCTTAAGTTTAATCCGGTTAAAATGCGTAGGAACCATTGATCATCATTGTTAGAGCATAATGAATTATAAATAGGACCAGTAGGGTCTAGGTAGATCCCGTTGAGTGAAATTTAATGTAGGATGAAATTATGGGTTAACGGGGAGTTATTCACACATAAGAAATCATGCGTACGTTTAATGAAAAGATCGAGACTCATGAGGGAGTTAGACCAGAAGGTAAGTGAGAGTATGCTTACTAAAATCATACTTAGGAAGAAAGAATACTTCGGGAGATCTAAATTATATATGAGAATACAAGTGAAGAATCCGTTATGCTAGATAATCAAGTAAAATGTGCTAAGAACGAATTATTATATTTATGAGTTATGGGCGCACCTAATTTAGAGAATATGAATATTTATATATATGACTGTGTGATTGTACATATATTATATATCTGTGTAAAAATCATACCCGAGCTACTTGCTATCACGGAGGTTTCCGCACTAGGACAGTCTTATCTCGAATGGGCCTTTATGAGGGATATTGACTCGTACCCTAGAAGATAGTATCCTTGATACAGGCTATCTGGGTGATAGTTAGATGGTCCTAATAGACTTGAGGGTATGTGATGACCTCTTAGTGACTTGGAACTATGCTTTGCCTCCATTTGTATGTGTTTTGTGTTAATACATTTCGAGAGTGATTCCAAACTAGTATTTCCCTTAGTTCGAGTGATACGGGGACTTGATAGCAGAGTATGCCAACACCATAGATTTTAAGTGGGGTTCCGTTAGTATATATATATTATATGTGAGACTAATATATATATGTATATTTACATGGGAACTTTCTACTGTGTGTATAAGTAGTAAGTAATGAATAAATGTTTCAACTTTCTTATAAGTGTTCGGGAACTATATAACGGTACTAATTTGTTCTAAATAACGTCAGAAATCTTGAAGAGATTAATTTTCTAAAGTAAATATCATAACCATACTTTTACGGTATAAAACCTTATGGAGAATAAGTTAAAGAGACTTATAAGATTTATTAGTATGGTAGGCGTGCGCACTAGATGAGACGTGAGAATTCTCAAGAGAGTATCGCATACTAACATGGTTGGTGCATTGGCAGGTAAGCATTTTAAATACTTGCTAAACTATTTTAAAACTGTTTTACACTCGGGATCTGACCCGTTTCCTGTCTTTTTCCACTCTTGTATATATATGTATGTGTATTACAGGTGCCCAGCCACAGGGGCAACATGCATAGGTTCCTTGGATTGGATGCGGTGCAACTTATGTCGGAGTTACAGGCCTTTGTTTTAGACGACCTCTTCATTGATTTAGTTCCTGTTTTAGTTCTTCATAGTTAGGGCATGTGTCGCTCGTTTCCCTATTCAGTTGGGTTATATCAGAGATCTATGTTTATTTGTATTTTCTATATTCAGTACTCCTTGGGAGTTAACTATTGTGAGGATGGTTTCATTTTTAGTGTTAAACTGGTTTCGCTTATCTGAATGGTTTTAATTCTTGGGTATTATTGTCATCCTTAGTATGTATGTGATTTTTAAACTATTGGTTGTTAAAAAGGTTTACATATTTGGATTCAATAAAATGGAAATAAAGTTTTTAATTTTTTTGACACTTAACTTAATTATTTAGGATGTTTAAATTGATATATTATATTTCGCGACAGTGATGCTAAGAATGAACCAACTGTTCACCTTGATTTTAATTTAATAAAGGACTGATCACCCGGTATTTAATTAGGCGGGGTGTCACATTTTGATGTCAACTTATCCTTTAGCTCATCAAACGTTAATTGAAAATGATCGCTTCACATAAATGGTACCCCTTTACGAGTCAAGTTTGTCAATGGACCTATAATATTCGAGAACCCCTTGATGAAGCGACGATAATACCCAGCCGACCCCAAGAGGCTGTGAATCTTGGTCGGTGTCGTGGGCTTTCCCTACTCCCTCATCGCTGATACCTTACTAGGATAAACAATAATACCCCTGTCAGACACGATGTGGCCTAGAAACTGCACCTCTCGAAGCCAAAATCCACACTTCCCGAATTTGGCATACAACTGATGGTCCCATAGCATTTGCAGCACCATACACAGATGCTCTACGTGCTCATCCTCAGTGAGAGAATAGACTAGAATGTCATCTATAAATGCAATCATAAACTAGTCTAGGAACTCCCTGCATACCCTATTCATGAGGTCCATGATATCTCGCGACTAGATAGTACCCCCTGGTATCTCCTGAAATACGTCCTTGAATTCCCTCTTAATTAGAATCGAGTCTAACGTTATAACTACCTCCTCTGAGATGTCCTACTCAATATAATACAAGTGGGTGCGCGATCCTCCCTCGGGAAGAGTCATCGCCATAAGGAACATCTTCTGACCCAGAATGAAAAACAAAATGGTCCTCCCATAGTAATCTACCGTCTCCCTATAGCCTGCCAATGAATCCATACCCAAAATCACATTATAACCCTCCATATCTAACACAAGGAGGTTCGCCGCTAACCTCAGTTTCCTTATAACAATATCGACTCCTCTACAAATCAACTGTATCGATGAACCACTACCCATCGGTGACTCGACACACATAAGGAGACTACCGAATTTCTCTAATAAACTGACATCTATAGAAAATTTGGTTTTAATAAAAGAATGCGATGCCCAAGTATCAAAAAGATCCCTATCCCTCAATCCCATGAATAGGAAATGTACCCTCTATTTCCAGTGGCGCCTGAGGTGCTGGTGTCATGGCTTCGTACCGCACATTATACACATGACCGTAGTGCATCTTCCCCTACTGCTACTGTGGGGCTGGTGGTGCTGGTGTTGTAGGAGGTACTAGAGCCTGTTGTCCCTACTGAGCACCCTGATGTTGTTCTCCACCTTGTTATGGGCAATCCCTCCTCTTGTGCCCCTACTGGACCCATAAAAAGCACCGACCCGTGAATACCCTTAATCTCTGGCCCTGATGCTACTAGCATTGCTAGCCTCGGCCCTGTTGGCCTTCTCCTTGGTTCCCTTATCCCTAAGGGTCCTGAGGAAGCTACTGCTAATTTGGGCCCTACTGACCCTGTTGGTAACCGTGTTCGAATCTCTTGGCATTTTTACATTTTGGGAATCTTGCCCCTGCTGACTGACCGTCCGCTGCTGCTAAGGTGATCCACTAGCACCACCCCCATTAGCCTTGGCTGACTGGATAGGCTCTACTCCTCTCTTCCTTCCCTTTACGTGGAAGTGATGATCCTGGCAGTGAACAAGTGTGACGTTGACAACATCAGTATATGTCACCAATGCGGGGTTACCTATCAAATGTTGTCTAATCTTCCAAGCCAGACCATCCATAAACTTAGTTTTCTTTCTCTTTTCATTGCTCACCTACTCTGGCATAAATTTAGCCATACGGGTGAACTCCTCCTCATAGCCAGTTACTGAGAGGTCACCCTGAATAAATTCCCCAAACCTCTTACGCATCTCAAACTCAATGGCAGGTGGAAACTACTTGAGGTTGAACTGCACCCAGAACTCTGTAATGGTCATCGAATCACTCTTTTCAGCGGTGGTCATAGACTCCCACCACTGTAAAGCCGCCCCAGCTAATTTGAAGGTAGATAACATCTATTTTTGCACCTTGGTACAATCCACCGGGTGAAAATGGCCCTGAATGTTCTTCTTCCACTGATATGCTATAACCACACCAGTACTGCCCTAACACTCGAGAGGATGGCCCTTCTCAAATGTCTCCCTGACACTCTGGCAAGAAGATGGCCCTGGATTGGCCAGAACCTCCAGTGCCACTGGTGGCTAGGGACGAGGATAGGGAGAATAGGTTGCCATAGCTGTCATGGATGAATTGAACGCCTGGGCAACTATCTCTGCCACCTAGGCAGTCAAAATCATATCTGTTGGTGGTGGTGGTGGCCATGCATGTGGCTCCTATCGAGCCTCCCTCAAACCCTCTCTAGCCTCGGCCCCATCTGCTCGTTCTCTCCTAAGTGTCATTTGAAAATATACGAATTTGTATGAGTTCACAATCAATACAATTAAAATAACAGAAGTACGTAATTCACACATACGTTAAGATAAAATAAACAATCCTAATAATAGGGCTCTAAATCAAACGAACGCTATGCTGAAATTGTAATAAGTCGTACAGATCCTATGGATTCTATAACCTAATGCTCTGATACCATCTGTGACACCCCATCTAATTAAATACCGGGTAATCAGTCCTTTATTAAATTGAATTAGGATTTACGAATTTGTTCATTCTTAACATCACTGTCGAAAACCAAATTAATTACTAATCACCTATTAGTTAATTAAAGTGGTGCCATATTATTTCATTTAACATATACCAACATGTGTAAACTAATATAAAATATGAAGTCTAATCCATCACAATATATAGATAAATAATGTCTTGCCGAATAAACCACAGGCTAATATCCAAAACAAATAAAATGCAATAACCAAATCCAAAACAAGTCTGAACTGAGATAATAAATCTAAAAGAGGAAATACGCCCAACTGAAACTTTAGCTGAAATAGATTCCTACACTAGGGATGAATAATAGATGCGTATAATCCAAAATTCTACAGGCATCCACCTATGGAACAACTGCATATCCCTGAAGACGAATGTCAAGTCTGGCATTCCTGTGGATGGACACCTAAAATGTTTTTAAAATATTTTTTATAGTAAGAGTTAGTACTCAAAATATTTTGAAAATATATAGCAAGAGTTTATCACAGTTCAAAATCGGTTATTAATTACACATGTTAGTTTCACGTACACTCTCTTGAGTTTCATCACCCCTCAACTATTATGCACGCCTAATGTTTTCTACTTAGCCCACCTAGCTGTACGACCCAAGCTAACTCAACATAAGTATCTATCTAGACTAATCTCATCTAAGTCCCCATACCTCCCATCCAGTACGCTAATCAAATTAACATTTCTCGTATCTTAAGCATTGAAATTATAATTTCATTTACCTTCTCTTTTATTCAATTAATTAACTTTCATTACTTAATTCACTCTTTAGATATACACTATCTATCACTCTACTGTCACACATAAGTAGAATAATCACGATGATATATATATATATATATATATATATATATATATATATATATATATATATATATATATAGGACCACCGTGAAACAATAGGCATACTCTGCTATCAGTCCAAGTACCTCTCGTACTAAATGGGGGCTATTGGTTCGGCATGTTTCCTCGAACCCAAAGTCAAATATCAAACGGTGTAGGCAAACACAGTTCTAAACATGTAGGCTACGCACATACCTAACGTACCAAAACAACATGCCGGTCTCACTAATACATGTCAGATAGAGAGCTGACCTAAGTTCTATGTTCTGAGGCACAATTCCAGACCTCGTTGGAATCGTCAAGGTGGGATCACCCACTACGCGAGAACCTCCAGTGATAGAAAGAAGCGTAAGTATAAATCATATCGGGACACACACAACCTATATATATACATATTCAGTAGGTATTCACACAACCTAATTATCATCGTTCGTACGTAATATAATTCACTCACATACTCCCCGTACTTATTATTTTACAATTTATCTCACTATCGTATTATTTGATTATTATTATTTACTCTAAGGTTCCTAGTTACCCCTTTATTTATTTCAGTAGCTAAGACTTCCTTGCCCTACTAGTTCATGCCATAAGCTCACTCACGGTTTTCTTTAATTACATTCTCATTCTCGCGAGTAAATTACTTTGTCGTTAAATCCTGTTTAATCATCATCTTAATTCTCTCGATATGACTAAACTCCCATAACCCTATCATGGGATACTGAAATATAAAAGATCCGTCATTATATTCTAACAATCTCCCAAACGTTTTCCTGATAACAATTTAGGAGTTCTAGGCAAAAAGGAAGATATTACATTTTTCTCGAAACCAAATCGGTTTGTCTCTGATCCGAACGGGCTCACCCCTCTGAACTTTGTCTTCTTCGTTTCGCATATGTGTTTTTTTCCATTAATACACCTATCACTTCCCTGTTTCTCCACCAAACTCCAAACCTGTTGTCCCAAATCCTTCTCACGTGTATTAGGACAGTTTCTAACGTAATTTTTTCATCAGAACATTACGAATAACATTTAAGAACAGATGTAAACATCTAATCCTCTAGAACCCTAGGTTTCCATGTTCTTCCTCTATTATTCATCAAAACCCAGATTTAATTCGTGGATAATCATACAAAATCTCCACTTTATTATCCTTTATAGTGAGCAAATCTTTCTACATGTAATTCCTGTCCAAACATGAATTTAAATCAATCTTTTCTTTCATAAATAATAAAAATCATCAATATAATCGAAACCCTAGTCACATGGGTATTATAACTTCATATTTATTGCAATAAACACTTACCTTAGTACCGTAGAGTCTGATTTTGAGGATTAGAAGTTAAGTTGATTATTTTTCTCCTCTAATCTTCCTTCCCGAGTGTTTGTGGTGCAAGACTCCTTTGAATTTCTTAAGAACCCTTCCTTATGCTCTAAGATTGGTCACTAATGGCTTATCTGTGTTTTTTAACCCTACCCCCCAATCCTTATAATCTTATTAAGAGTTCTAAAATTCATGGGTCGCTAAACCCCATAATTTAAAGTTACCAAAATACCCTCGTATGGTCCCCCTTTAGCTTAAAATCGACCCGTGACTCAATTGACATACTCGGGTATATTATTTTGACTAATTCGACCCTTTCGGACTCATCTGTGATCTCGCAATCATCATCCGAGTCACTCTTAAAAATATCCCATCTCGACCCCAACTTAGTCTACACGTGACTCCCGGTTGAGAAAAAATCCAATTAAACCCATATCACCCGCTATGACGTAATTTCTAATAATTACCCATTAACTATTCACTTAGGTATTAAACTTTATTTCACTCTCGATTAATATTCAATAATTAAATTATTATCAAATTAAATTTAATTACTTCTCTCGCGTAATTTAAAATAAAAATAATTTAATTACCTAATTAAATAAATCTCAAATATGCAGAAAATACGGAGTATTACACGCTCCTTCATCCCTTTTCTACCATATCGAATTCTAAATCAGCTTTAAATTATCTGACGCCCAGCAATTCATGAACATATCCATCCAAAAACCAACCCAACAATTATTTTTAGAAATGATGCTGATTTCTCAGCCCCAAACTCAGCCCAACATTCATGTTTAGTAAGAGTTTTAATTAATAATGAAAATCCACAAATTTCAGTCCTAGCTTTCTAAAAATATGGCCATTTATCATGGGATTCATAACAAGATTTAGTCCCTAAATTCACAGTGAAATTCTCTTCATTAATTCATTCAAATACTCTGAAGTGATGATCGAATCTTAAGGAATATACCATCCATATCCAGATTTAAATTACCTAAATTCCTAGGGTAATTTTTGACATAAATTTCTATCTTCCACATGCATTTGTTCATCATCAATTCAGTCAATTTAAATCTAATTCCAAGGAATTTAAAGGGGATAATTATATGCATCAAGAAATAAATTAGAAACATAAATTAAGCAAGAGCATTCTTGCCTTTAATTTTGTATAGGAGAAGCTCTTTGAAAACTCCCTTGAATTCCCCTTTGTTCTTGTCCTTCTTTTCCTTCCTTGGCATTTCTCCATTTACTCTCACGTGGCTACTAATCTACGTTTTTTCTAATGATAGTGGGGGAGTGGTTTACCCCCACTTAAACACTTAATCAGTGACTAATCCCGAGTTGGACCTAAAACCCAATTTTGGACCCCCAAATGGACTCGAATCCATAATCTAATTAGCTCAAAAGTTCCCCAACTTATATACCTATGAACCATGACTCTTTCTAAATATTTAAAATACTAAACCGAGTCTCTAAGGCTTCCGAAAATGTGTCCCAATTATTTTTATTTCACTTAGATATTTTATTATGTTCCAACGTCACACGCCCGCAAATTTATTTATATGTGATTTCTTTTTCACTCGCAAACCCATTATGTTCAATTGAGTTTTATATTAATAAAATCATGAATATATATTTATTTATATTAAAACTTTTACTCGCTTAAATTTTAAATCTTTTCAATTAAATTTATTCTCAGAATAAATCCGAAATCAATAAATTCATTTACGTTGTAATAGAAATAACAATATGTAAAAGGAATTGTTTAAAAACGACAACAGAAAGATGAAATCTGTACCGCACAAAACGTCACTTTCTAAAAATGGAAGCTATTCAACACGGCGCTCGAGCAAAACACGAGGACGCAAATTTGACCGGAACAAATTTGAGTTTTTTTTATTCTAAAAATTATGGGGTATTACATATTAACAATTGTTTGTATCCCTAGTTAACCTTTTTATGTTTGTAATTATAGAGAATATGCAAGATTCAAAGTAAAAGGCGAGGGAAGTGAAAATTTAACCATCGCTTAAGCAAAAAAGAATATGTTGGTCTGATTGTGGAGATAATATGTTTTAGTAAATGAAATTAATTATTTCTCATTACGATAAGACGTAGTAAGAAATTATAATTAACATAGTTTTTTGTGTTTTCTATGTATAGAAAAAAGAAATGGGTCTTGCCTTTAAAGAAGATAGAAGAGTCTTGTGGTTGAAATCTCATGAGAAAAATGTTGGTCATTATCTAGATGATGACATGAAAGTAAATGCTAAATAAATAGTGAGTTTTCATGTAAAAACCCCATAAAAATTTTCTATGTTTTCAAGACTAACTTGGATTTATTGTATAATTTTTGCAGATTTCATTACAAGTGGAAGTTGAATATGGAAGCCTAGTTCTTGATGGAAGTTACGATATCCTTAGAATGGCATTAGGTACTCTTGAGCACTATGGTCGGGTTAGAGATGTAGGTTTTGGGTTACCCGACAACATATTTTAAACTCCCATGGCGTGGATATAAAATCTATACAAATAGGTTAGAGGAGAAATATAAAGAGCAATGAAGAAGTAAAAAAATGGAGAAAAGGTTGGAGAAAAAAGAAATTGCAACTCCCTCATTTGACGAGATTGCCTCAAATGCAGATAAAAGTGCATCACTTCATTCAAAGATAATCGAAAAAAGGAAATTTTTATCATATTTAAAAAAAAATTATATTCATAAATATTTTGTCTACTTTTGATTCTAGTCATAGTTTCAAGTTGATGGTGATCAACGGAAATATGATATTGAAAAGGTATCATACATGGCTCAATATTTACACATTAATTTTTTTTAAAAAATTATTTGGTTATTATAAAATCTATTTTCTATCATTGATCATCATAGCTTAAAACTACTGGCAATCCAAAATCTTTAACACGAAGGCCGTGTCCCACTTCTTATATTGTGAATGTATTAACCACCACTCATTTTTTGCTTCAAAAATTTATATTAGAAAAGTTTCTGTCATTAAAAAATGTTATTTCTATCTTTGATGATCATAGCTCAAAGCTCATGGAAACCAAACAATTAAACCAACAAAGCCACATCCTATATCTAATATTGGAATGGTATCACTCATGGCTCAAACTTTTACATTTAAAATATTTATTTGAGTAAAATTCTTCAGTTCTAATAAAGTATTATTTTGGTAATTCTAACATTGATTATCATAGCTCAAAGATGATGGCAATACTCAAACAACACGTCCACATTCTATATCTAATTAATGATAAAATATTTGCCTCATAGTGGGCTCATTCCATTGGCTCTTGATGGAAGTAAACGAGCAAGAATACCACATTGGAAGAATGTAAAGGTAAATAAATATTAGTAATGTTATAATATTTCCTCCCTCACTTCCTATTACTAAAATTTTATCTCTTGTATTATTTAGTGCACTAAACAACCTACGAACGATGAGTATGGATACTATGTGATGAAATATATGAGAGAATTAATAGAGAGTCCTTTTAAGTTTATTGATTCAAAGGTAATTAATTATACTTATTTCCATCATCTCTTAATATATGTTTTAAAAACTTATCATTTACTATTGGATTTTTTAAGATGAATATGGTATCTAAGAAAGAGACATACACAAAGGATGAGATTATTGATGTACGAGTTGTTTTCATTCAATACATTTTAAGGCATCTCAAAGCATAGTAAGTCTCCCACTCTCCCACATACGTGTGATATTTATATGAACTAACTAATGGTACACATACCACTAATGTGTGCTGCATACTATTAAATAATAATATTTATTAGTGTTTGTATGATAAAAGATTTTTTACCTTGGTTTATTAAAATTCAAATAGTGATATGATGTCCATTTAATGGAGATCGACGGGAGTGGGGGTTGATAAGTTTTGGGGGGTTGATGTTGTTGGGGGAGTGGAGTGGTGGTTATTGCGTTGGGTTTGGGGTTTAAGGGGGCACTGGGGAGGTCGATTATAATTTTTTTTTGTATGTGTGTGTGTGTGTGGGGGGGGGGGGGGGGGGGGGGGGGGAGGGGTTAAGGAATTTATTTTATTTGGGTGAGGGTTTAGGGAGTGGAACTACGATTTTTTTTTGCAGTTGGGGGTTGTTAAGTTGATTGTCATGAAGGACCTGTTCTTAATTGTGAAACAACATGATTATAATAGAGTCACAGCACGAACACAACATATCGTGTGAAGGTTGACTAAATTTAATATTATGTCTAAATTCACACCCTTTTGTATGACATAAAAATTAAACGTTTAAAATGTCGAACTAAACATTGGGAGCCGGGGGGATGCCTTTTTTTTTATTTTTGTTTGGGTGGGGTTGTTGGGGAGGAGGTTGCTGAGTTTTTTGCAGTTGGGGACTAATATTGTTTTTATGCTTGGGGGTTATTAAGATGATTCTCAAGACTAATATGTTTTTAATTGTGACACGTACACGATACGACATGTTATAAAAGAGTTCGAATTAGAACAAACCGTAACATGTGAAGTTTGACTAAATTTAATATTGTGTCTAAAATTCACACTATTTAGTCTGACATGAAAATTAAATTTTTAACATGTCGGAATAAACATTCAGGGTCTTGGTTCACTAGGGAGGTCGCTCCTGGGTTTTGGTGTTTGGGGGAGGGATGCTTTTTTTTTTTGTTCTTAGGGTGGTGGGGAGGAGGCTGCTGGATTTTTTATTTTTTATTTTTTTGGGGGGGGGGACTGCTTTTTTTCTTATGGTTGGGGTTTGTTAAGATGATTTTGGTGAAGATTTTTTTAACATGACACGTACACGAACCAACATGATTATAAAAGTGTCCCAATTTGAATCCATCGTATTATGTGAAGTTTGACAAAATTTAATAGTGTCTAAAATTCAAACCATTTACTCTGACATAAAAATTAAATGTTTAAGAATTTTATTGTTATTTTTACTTATGCAAAATCAAATTGTTATTATGTGATTATTTTGGTCATATGGATTTTCATAAAAAAAAAGTGATTATAATTTTTCCTTTTTTGTTTTGTAGGTTTACGAAAAGTGATTTTGTAAGAAAGAATAGAGCGGGCATTTGTGGTGGAATGTCAAGGACATATTTGGTTTATAATAGTTACATTTTTCACTACTTGAGATGGGAATTTTTGGTTTAAATGATTTTGGATGGAATGTAATTGGGAAAAATACCTTTTAGAATGTATATATTAGTTTGTTAGGAATTTTTTTGGATATATATATTGGTAGGACAAATTTTGGATTTATATATTGACAAGAGAACTTTTAAATGTATATATGGATGTGACAAGTTAGAATTGATGTTGAGAAAATTTGTGCTTATTTTATTTCGTAGGATAACTTTCGGATGTAATATATGGATATATTCATAACGTATTCAAGTGAAGCATCCTATAAAACCATATTTAGGATGATTTTGTACAAGTGTTCGGTAGTCCACTTTTTTTTACAACCCTTGTAAATCACGTGTCTTGAACAACTCTATTTTTAGAACTTTTTTGAATTTTTTGCAACCTTCTGAATAACGTGTCTTAAAATGCTCTGTTTTTTAAGACGTTTTTTTTGAATTTTTTTAGCCATTATGACAAGACTTTTTTTTCTAGTGCGTTCAATCTTGGTGAGAAAATTTTGAGCATAAGGTCATCAAGATCTTTTAAAAGAACTATATTCTAGGTTTAATACCAAATTTCCTATAAAAAAATTAGATTAGGGACATCGACACTTATACTTTAGAAGAACTTGTTAGTTCACTTCAAATTTGTGATCAAAAACAACATGTGAATGTGTCGAAACCTAAAAAGGATTTGTAATTTTTTGTTGAATATAAGGAGAGTGTGAATCTAAGGATTTGTCTACCAAGAGAGAAGAAAAATCTAAAGAGAATATTTAGGTGGACATGTATTTATTTGAAAAATCGTCCAGGAAATATTACAAAAATAACAAAAAAAATAAATCCAAATGGAAGAACATTTGAGTCTAAAGCTTACACAGTCACTAAACATAATTCGTATTGTGAGAAGAGAGATTCTAAGATAAACAAGAAGATATATGATGATCATTGTTATTGTTTTGGTGGACTAGGATATAACATCAATGTTTATCCATTTCATTTGAGAAAGCACGATAATATTAAGGAAGCAGACAAGAACAAGAATGCCTAAAAACTAGTTTAAGTGATTTCGATGTGAGAACTACTAGTGAAGAGAATGGAAGAGCGATTAGTTTTACAGTTTTACTTGATGAAAATGAAAAGGTTAGTATGAGTACAAGAATTCAAAATTAATTATTTCTAGAAAGCAAATTCAATGTAAGAATAAAGTAAATGATCAAGACACAAGAATTTACGTGGTTTGGCAACTACCTACGTCCATGAAGAGGGTTTTTAGTTCTTTATTAATTTCTCAAAGGTTTGAAATTACATACCCCCTTTGAACCCAACTGAGTGTTTTATTTATAAGAGTGAAAAGTTATTGAGTTGTACAAGGAACTATCCTAGCTATTTATGATCATGTTGGTGATTCCTATTTATCTTGTCCGAGAATATAGATAACTAGTTAAGCCTATAATTATCCATGTGATAAGAATTTATAATTATCCATGGGGCATTAAGTTTGATTAGGAAAGCGTGCTAGGCCTGATTAGGCCACCAAAATTTGGGCCTTCATGATTTGGCCCCACAATTTCCTCTAAAATTCTTTGCCAAAATTCAATCAAAGTTGGGCGAAAGAATCATAAATCCTTTGTAGGCCCGAAGTGGAACCAAATAGACTTGGAACTTCATGCTCGATCATTTTATGATTAATCAACCCCGTTGGGGGTATTCTTGTCATTAGCAAAGTATGAAACACAAAAATTCTTTTTGAGCTTCGCTGCTTATGATTGATTTCCACACAGTTCGAATGTCATTCAAGTTCAAACTGTGGACCTATCATTTTACTCCCCATCTCAGCTCAAATGGATTCTGAAGCACTCATTTCCTTTGCTTGCTCTATAAGTTCTCCTTTCTTCTTCTTATATCTCTTATTTATCTACATACGTAGTTATTTTCTACTGCACATTTTTCAGTTATTCCTCTACTCTTGTCACAACAGTTGACATCTCTATGAGAAAAACTTGGAGGGATTTAGTAAGACTTATTAAATCCCCTCCCGGATCAGTATTGAGTTCGTCCACCTCCCCACAAATCCTATTACGATTGATGGGGCCCACTATATCCTATTCTTATCGTGGTTTAGGGGAAATTAACGTTTCCCCCAAATAAACTTTTCATTGAATGTTGTGAATACTTTGAGGCTGTCCCATCCCAAAGTTCATCCAATACTTGGCACATTGTCAATGGTGTTCATAGAATCAATGAATTGTATGGGACCAACCTAGGCATCCCAAAAATTAAATATTATTACTCTTAGTCCCACACCACATATGGTGTTTTATACCTGAAATAAACGAAGGTTGATCGGGTTCTTGTAGTTAACCTTCCTAACTCCACAAGGGATAATGGGATCATGATTTCATTCCCCATAATTATCAACATCCTCCTCTCCCAGAAGGGGAACAGTACTCTAGGTTTATTTGCTTAAAATGGGGGAGAGATAAAGGTTTAAACCTTTTCTTTTGTTTAATTTTATGAGTTTCCTTTTGAATTGTGTTGACTGATGATTGTTATTTTCTTTATTCGAAGAACTCGATTAAAAAAGAAGGAGCCCTACCTTTCCCACATCAACAAAGTGGAGTTATTGAAAGTTTTGAAGTTGAGGGAAACCCTAGCCCCAGGTGGTGATCATCCTCGCTCAGCCTCTTTTTTGCTTCAGTACAAAAATTATATTGGAAGCTTAACTGATCGTCTAATAAACAACATCCCTGATCTCCCTCTTTCAAGTGAGGAATCTTTTAGTTCTTCTTGTTTTGAATCTCCTCATGTGAGGTTCATCCTTGTTGAAGAACATGACTAAATGGCTCCAAGGAAGAGGGTTTTGTTGATCAAAGATGGTAATGCTGATGGTCGGCCCTCCTCTCCCAAGACCAAGTCCTTAAAGAGGACTGAGCAAGAATTCCCCAATGATAATGACTCAGACTTGGTCATTTAAGAGAATAACAATAAAGACAAGGCCCCCATATACCCTTAATCCTCTAACAAGGGTAATGTCCTTCCACCTGTGAGGTCTTCACAAGTTCTATCAGTGGCTAAGAATTCCTCTTTAACCTATAATTTACCGAAGGGAGTTGTGACTGATCACAAGCGATCAAGAAGGTATCCTACATATAGCTTACATCCGATGTTGCTTAATCACTATCACTGGTAAGTCACGAATTCCTTTTTCTCTTTTTTTGTTGTATTGAGATAAATAAATGCCTTTTTTGTGCTACTAATATTTTTCTTATTTGCTGGTTCATAGTTTCTGGTATATTTATTTTTATATTGAAGGGTCGCATTAACCTGTCCATATGCTCAATGAGGCTCTTTGAAAGTCAAAAAAATCTTTGGCCTCTACCAAGAAGGCCTACGATGTGGAGAATAAATCCACCCGTGATGCTGTGGGCGCACTGAAGATCGAGCACGGACAGTTGGAGGCTGACAATGACAAAATGAGGGCCCAATACGATAGATTAAAAAAGGAATCTCAATACCTCTCTTCGGTAAAAGAGGCGAGTTATGATAAAGGCTATACTGAAGCCTTTGAAGACACCAAGATCTAGTTGGCTTACATCTGAAAATCAAACTTCAAGAAAGGATAGGATGAAGCCTTGGTGAGGACGAATGTCCTGGCTGAATCGGAACTCTTTACCAAGCATAAGCCATCCTCTCCAACAAAAGTTAAGGAATAATCCATGACCAGTGCCCCAACTAATCAAAATGGGTATGTTGCGTCGAAGGGTAAGGTCCCAGAGAGTGAGGAACATGTGAAAAACAAAAGAACTTAGTATAGAAATGATTTTCCCTTCATGTTCTTTCATCTTTTTCTCTATCTCTGTTTGTAAGGGCTTTGCCCATTTTGGAGTTATTAATGAAAAAGATTCATCTTCGTTAATTTCAATTTTGTTAAGGCACTTTGTTGAATGTTTTGTTTACTTTCTAATATATGTAGTCTATTTCGAGGACTTTCCTTATTTTATTGGTAACTAATATGTCCTTATTTGTTGGCATGCTAGTGCTCAGGATCATCGATCATTTATTTATGTTTTAAAAGACCTTAAGAAGATGATTATTTCTTACAAGGTCCAATCAACTTTGGTGGCAAAGCTAAAAGATGATGTGAAAGACCTTGGGGATATAGGCACTAAGGTGAGCAATTTAAAGTCTTAGCTCTCTTGGGCAAAAGATATCGAAGATGTTTGTGTCCTTCTTCAATCCAAGAATGATGATCACAAGAAGAATCTTGTTGATGATGTGAACTATAGCCAAAGATCTCATATCATGGTTGTGGGACTCAACCATGATATTGACAAGTTTCGCTACTTGTTCATATTAGGTCCCCGAGCAGCGCCGTCAGTAGGCTTTAATGAAGGTTGGGAGGATTCTCCTGTCAGAATGGAGGATGAAAAGAGTGTAGCGGTTGGTTAAATGCCTTAGGGATTTTACAAGTTCCCAGTTCCTCTTAACTTTAGTATATGTGCAAAGTTGATTGTTCGACTTACAAGCATCCTCCTTTTGACAGTGAAAAAAAGTGGGTTTCCTGGGATGCTATTCCTCTTCAGCTATCCAAAGCTACCTAACCTCTCATGAGAGTGACGATGAGTTCCCGCCAGACCCCAACGATAGCTGGCGAAGAGTAATTGCTGAATTTCTTTCCAACCGACCATAACGTCTTCATTTTTTTTGTGTTTAAACTTATTGTAGATGATATTTTTGAAACTTAAAATTTTATTTTATTTTATATCAATATTTCTTATTTTCCCATTCCTTTATGTCGAGCATGTGCTTTATCGTCGTATATTACCTTTTAGGTTGTGTCATCACACTACCTTAGGCCTAGAATAGACTATAGGGAAAATGAATCTAGTTTAAGGGAATCCACCCATTTCGGATTTTATCCAACCAAGTCGGGTTCATTCAGTTTCTAGGGATCCCCCTTATAGTTTGTTTGCTTGTCTGAGGAATTTGTGAGGACTTTGTGTTTTCTATGACGAAGACTTGGAGACCATAGATTTAATTGTAATTAATAAATTTGTAATTGTAATTAAGTTAAGGTAACTCTGATTGGCATTGGATCATTAGTACAAAATATGAGGCTGTCATTTTGGAACCATGCTAAGTAGTTAAAATGATAGGTAATTGATTGAACAACTTGGATATTTCTTAATGACTTGGAATCAAATTGTGATCATCATAAGTCTAGAAATAAAAATTTGAAAAAATTAAGTATGCCGGAAATAAAATCAAAAGTAAAATTTCTTGATATTAGTCGCATTCCAAGCTCTGGGTATGTCTCCTCCCTCCATTATTTCCAAGTGATAGGCTCCTTACAGGTCATCTCTGATTACATTGAATGTTCCCTCCCAGCTATGTCCTAACATGCCATCTGAAGGTTCTTTTAGCGATGTTGAGGACTTCTTTGAGGACATAATCCCAGACATGGATTTTTTTTGGATTGACACCCTTGTTGTATTGCTTAACTAATTATTGCTAGTAGGATTCCATTTTTATCGTGGCTTGTTCCCTCTGTTCCTCTTCTAGGTCAAGTTTAGCGCTCGTAGCTTAATTTTTCAAACCTTTCATGAAAATAACAATCCTCATGGATGGTCAACGAGGTTTTAGGGGAATTTCAGCTTCCATTCCATAAGTTAGAGCGAAGGGCATTTTCGTAATGGGTTTCCTCAGCATAGTGCGATACGCCCAAAGAATATGAGTAAGCTCATCCACCTAAGCTCCTTTCGTTCTTTCCTGTCTCTTTTTCAAACTTCGAGCATCGCTTTTTTGGAAGCCTCTACTTGGCCATTACTTTGGGGGTATGCTATAGAATTAAAAAGGTGTTTGATTTCATGGTTGTCCCAGAAACCTTGGAGAGTCCCACTTTCAAATTATGTGTCATTGTCATTTATGATTGTCCTTGGTATCCAAAAGTGATTTATAATGTTCCTCTAGAAGAATCTAATCATATCGGCATATCTAGTGTTCGCTTGTGGATCTGCCTCAATCCATTTCGTGAAATATTTTTTGTCGCCCAATAAGTACTTTTGATTTCCTAATGTAGTTGGGAGTGGACTTATAATATCCAACCCCAAATGTGCGAATTTCCATGGAGTAGTTAGAGATTTTAAGTCGTTGGCTGGCTGAAGAAGCATGGGGGATAACTTTTTGCACTTTTAACACTTTTGGGCGTAAGCATTTCTGTCTTTCTTCATATATGGTTACCAGTATCCCTCTTTAATTTCTTGAAAAGCTAGATATATTACTCTTGCATGTCCCCCATAATTCCCATCGTAGAGTTCTTAGAGAAATTGGTCGACATCTTTTGGATGCCCACATTCAAGATAGGGCCTGTGAAGGATCTTCTGTAGAATTTTCCCCCAGGTTCAAGGTAGAGTTTTCCCACATTTTGGATGACTATTGTTCCCCCAGGGAACTATTTAATGTAAACTTCCACAAAATTTGATATTAAATCAGGAACCACCTGTAGGTGTGTTAATATACTTTTGTCCTTGGCGTCAAAATATCTACTAATATGGTTGGGCACTAGCATTGAATCGCAATACATTTCAAGGTTTTTCCCCTGTAAGTGAGCCTTACGCAGTCCATTATATGATCTTCATACTTATTTTCGTTGTTAAAGGATTCAAAGCTGAGCTTGATTTCTTGCTCGATTATAGAATTCTGTGGTGTTACGAGAAAAATTCTAACTACTTCCCCTTCAGAGCTTGAGGCAACATCCACATTCTATATCCACTACTTGGATTGAGCAAGACCATGATCTTTCAACTAGTTGGCAACTTTTTCGATAAATTTCTCTATGAAATAATCAAACACCTACGCCTTGATTATTATTCTTTAATGATAGTGTATATTAAATCTTTTGATTTTGATTGACAACTTAGCATGCATCCAGACATGTCGATCTGGAAAAGAACGAGTTTAAGAACGAAGGACATCATGACTATGATAGAGTGGCCCTCAAAGTAATGCTTTAACTTCTAGGACGCAATGACCATCAAATAAGTTAACTTCTTCAGTGGAAGGTAGCATTTCTTAGCATCCAGGATCATCTTCCTAATATAGTAGATTTTGGACTGTCTACATTCTATTTTGCATACCAAGGTTGAATTGATCGTGTGGATTAAAACTACAAGGTAACGGTTGTGAGGGTCCCCTAGGTCTAAAATTTCTAACAACGATGGTTTGCTCAGATAAGACTTGATTTCCTTATGTACTTTTAAGCATTCTCCATTCTAAGTGAGCCCTTTTCCTTTTTTAGTAGTTTAAAAAATGGTTTGCAATGCTCAGACTACTTGGAGAAGAAGCAGTTTAGGGTTGCAAGCATTTGAGTTAGATTTTAGATCTCTCAGAATGTGATAGGTGTCTGAACATTATAGATCGCTACTATCAGGTCGGGGTTAGCTTCGATCCCACTTTTATTGAAGATATATCCGAGGAATTTCCCTGACTGGACTCCAAATGAGCACTTGATCACATTAAGCTTCATCCAAAAATGCTTAAGAATTCTAAAGGTTTCTACTAGGTCTTTAAATTGGTCATCATTTCACTTGCTTTTGATGAGCATATCTTGAATGTACACTTCCATTCTCTCTCAAATTTGTTGCTTGAACATTTTGGTGACCAATCTTTGGTATGTGACTCCAATATTTTTAAGGCCAAAGGCATGACCTTATAACAACACATGACCATTAGGGTGAAGAATGAGGTTTTTCCTTGGTCAGGTACAAATAGGGGAATCTGGTAGTAGCCCGAATAAGCATCAAGAAAACACATTCATTCGTGGGATGTTGTGGCATCGAATATGTTGTTTATCTTCGGTAAAAGGAAGTTGTATTTGGGGAAAGCCCTATTGAGATCGGTGAGGTACACACAGAATATCTAGTTTTCGTTTCTCTTTCGGACTACTATTGAGTTTGAGAGACACTTTGGGAATTGAACTTCTCTCATGAACCTTGCCTATAAAAGTTTCCTTACATCATTTTCCATCGCTTTGGGATTATATGGGGTAGTTTATCGACCGAACTACTAGTTGCAATACCCTGTATTTTTATGGATTTTAAATTGGGGATTTATTAAATGTAATTGAGATAAATTAATTTAATATTAACCCGGAAATTTATTTAAATATATAATAGCGTGATGAGAGTTAGTAATTATTGGCAATTTGTAGAATATTACTTAATGAGTAAAGTAATACGTCGAACTGAATTAATAAAAATTGTCACGAGTGAATAACATGACAATTATGGAAATTTAGTCGGGAAGCACCTGTGTCGTGTCGGAACTATATTATTATATTAAAAAGTGAATAAATTATAAGTCGCCCGTATGGTCATTTCAAGTGCGCCAACATGTCCGGAAGGGATGAGATAGTAAAAAAAGTGTACCCGAGGGTTTAGTTTGGGTCTCGAGGCGTTTTTAGGCCTAACCGGAACCCCCGGACGGCGATTTAGTCATTTCCAAATTACGCCTTAGTTAAATGACAAAAATTGGGAAATTAATATCAGATATTAAGAGAGTCTTCTAGGGTTAATATTCCCAAAATTTGAGAATGGCACTAAGAGGAAGGAAGGAAAAGATTTCCAAGAGTCCAAGGCCTAGAACCAACCCAATTGCACCACCACCACACCAAAACGTAGGTCGGAGCGAGGGGATCAAGCCTATACCTGCCAAACTTGTGGAATCAGATCTACTGTCTTAAGGCAAGGATCTATCTTGCTATTTTTCTAGATGATATTTCACCCATGTTAGAATAGGATTGATAAATATAAGTTTTATTGAATAATTTCATGAATTAGGAGATTTGAATCACATGTTTTAGGAGTAATACATGTAATCTGGTAGCCTTGTCATATGAAGAGGATTAACCCCAAAATTATGATGGTTTAGAAGAGAGAAATCTTGAAAAATAATTAGAAGGTCTGAAATTCTAATGAAACTAGGGTTCTTGATAAATATTATGAATTGGGCCATTAATCCTATGTCCTTGATGAAATTCGTACATGCTTTACGTAGAAAATCATGTAGATAGGTATATATAATCATTGGTTTAATTGGTTGGGAGTTTGTGACTCGTTATGATGTTTTGGTTGAGTTTTAATAAGAAAACCCGTAGTTAACAATGGCAGAATCTGGGCTTTACCTGATCGATCGATCGATCGACAGAAGAATGTCGATCGATCGACCATTTCATCGATCGATCGACCCCTTCTGAAAACTGCAGGTTTTTCCCCTTTTTTCTTAATTTGGATAAAATGCGTAGGAACCCTTGAATATCATTTAAAGAGTATAATGGGTCATGAAGAGGACCACGAGGGTCTAAGTAGATTCCATTGAATGAAATTTTATATGGGATGTAACCGTGGGTTAACGGGGGGTTTCGACACATATTGGAAATTTTACGTAGGTTAACTAAGGAATTGAGAGATTCATGAATGACTTAGACCAGTATGTTAGAGAGGGTGTACCTACTGAATTTACCTTTTGGAGCAGAGAATACTTCGAGGGACAAGAAGTAATTATGAAATGATTTTAATTGAGAATAAATAGAGATGAGTTCTTTATGCGTAAGAATTGGGTAAAATTGTGTACATACGGTTTAAATATTATTATGGGTCGTGGGCGAACCTAATTGGAAAATGAGAATATTTATATATATGACCAAGTGCATGTGTATATATCTATATTATATTTGTGTATAATCATATCCGCGCTACTTGTTATCACGGAGATTGCCGCGCCGGGATAGTCTTATCTCGATGGGACCTTTATGGGGGATATTGACTTATACCCTAGAACATAGGATTCCTTCGTATAGGCTATTTGAGAATGATAGTTAAATAGTCCTAAGAGACGTAAGGGGTATGTGATGACCTCTTGGTGACTTGGAACTATGCTTCGCCTCCATTTTGTTTGTATTATGAAAATACAGTTCGAGAGTGATTCGGAACTAGTATTTCCCTTAGTACGAGAGATAAGGGACTTGATAGCAGAGTATGCCAGCAACATAGATTTTACGTGGGGTACTGATAGTATATATAATATATGAGTGATTAATATATATACACGTATATATGGAATTCTTCTACTGCGCGTATAAGTATATAAATGCTCTAAAATTATAGTAAGTGTTCAGGAACTTTATAACAGTATTGAGAAATACATAAGTAACATAAAAAATCATTAAGAGATTAATATCTAAACTAAAATCATAGTCTTATGACTTCTCGAAATAAAATTTATGGGAGATAAGTTAGATAGACTTATGAGGCATTTAGTAGTACGGTAGGCGTGCACACTAGATGACACGTGAGAATTCTCAAGGGAGTGCCTTGTAATAACATGGTTGTTATATTAGCTGGTAAGCATTTTAAATACTTGCTAAACTATTTTTAAAACTATTTTTACACTCGGTCTCTGACCCATTTCCTGTCATCTTTCTCTCTCTTGTATATATATATATATATATGTATATATTACATGTGCCCAGCCACAAGGGCTTCAGGCGTAGGTTCTTTGGGATTGGATGTGCTGCAGCTTATGTGGGAGTTGCTGGCCCTTGCTCTAGATGACCTCTTCCTTGATTCAACTCTTGATTTAGTACTGCATAGCTAGGGAATGTGTCGCCCGATTTCCTATTTCAGGTTAGACTTATTAGAGATTTTGTATTTAATTATGTTTTCAGTATTCAGACTCATTGGGAGTTACTTCGTGTCGTGATGATGTTACTTACGGTTATTGACTTGGTTTGGATAATCTAGTTGGCATGTTTCTTTTGGATGATTGTTATCCTTAATATTTATGTTATTCTTAAACTGATTAATACTTAAAAAGGGTTTTACGTTGGGATTTTATAAATGAAATAATATTCTAAATGTTTTGACACGTATCTTAATTAATTAGGGTGATTAAAATGGAAAATTCATTTTGACAGTGATGCTAAGAATGAACCACACCGTTCACCTTGAATTTTAATTTAATGAAGGACTGATCACCCGGTATTTAATTAGGCGGGGTGCTACAGGTGGTATCAGAGCCAGGATCTAGTGTCCTTTTGGATCTGTACGACTTATTTCGCTTTCAGCTTAGCATTTTTTATATAGAGCCCCATTTTTAGGACTGTTCTATTCTTATGCTTACACTTACATCTTCAGCTATTTGGGATTTTATAATAACTGTAGACTAATAAACTTCCTTCTCGTTTTAGATGCCTCCGAGATGCGCACCCGAGACAGGAATGCCCAGCCCGAGCAGCCAGTAGCTCCGACCTAGGGAATGATGAATGCAACTGAAGTAGCCGCCATTGTTGCTCATGCGGTGAATGTCTCATTAGCAGTGGTGTAGCAGGATCCACCCCAGGTTTAGGAAGTAGTGCCAGTATCAGCACAACTTCCCACTGCATGAGAGCGGGTCAGGGATGCCTTTCAGAAGGTGCATCCCCCTAGAGTTTTTGTGTAGTTCGGACATTGTGATCGCCAGCCAATGGAAGTTGGATATCCAGAGGCATCTGCGCATGTATGAGTGCACTGACATTCAGAGACAGTTACTAGCTTCCTTCAATCTAGTGGGGACCTCTTTGCAATGGTGGGAGTCCACCACCACCTTGGAGGAGAGGGGCAGCATATCGATTAAGTATTTTTGGGTGCGATTTGACCGCAAACATTTCCCATCCATCGTACAGACTGAGATGAGGTGGAGATTAGTGAATCTTAAGCAGGAGAGTACATCCATTACTAAGTATGAGAAGGAGTTCACGATACTTCTCACTATAGTGCCGGATGAGGCACCCACTGAGGAGAAGAAGATATTGTTATTTCTAGATGGATTGGCCTGGAGGATTCGTCAGCACCTCATAGGTAATCTATCATTGGGTACTTACACTGATGTACTCAATGCTGCTCTATTGCACTGTCAGGATCACCGCTTCCATTAGCAGGGGATCAAATGAGCAAGGGAGTCCAGCCAGTAAGGCAGGACAGGGGGCACCAGTAGCCCAAGGTCAGACCCGTCATAGTGATCAGAGTTCCCATTAGGGGGACCCTACCAAGCGATTCTGATCCTTAGATTCCAGGTAGGGATTTTGGGGCTATAGAAAGGGCCAACAGGTCCAGTCCAGTCAGCATGTCGAGCAGGGCCAACACCGCCAGCAGTAGGGCCATCAGGGTTAACAGCATTTTCAGAAGGGCCAGCAGGGCCAGTGGCGGGGTGGTAACGATAAATAGGGTTGTGGTTAGCAGGTACAGAGGTACGGAAACTTTAGGGGAAGGTGTTTTGGATGTGGCAAGAATGACCATAGGCGCCAGGATTGCCCAGAGGGAAATATGGCCCCACAGCAGCAGGGTGCCCATAATGAGCCATAGAGGCCACTCTTTCCAGCCGCCCTCCCAGCGCTAGCTCAGATGCCAACCCTACCAGCCATCCCAAGATCCCCAGTCTAGCAGGGGAAATTGCAATATGGACATGTCTATAATGTCCCCAGGCCGCAGCGCCTCAGGCACCACCCGCGATTGAGGGTACGTTTCTTGTCCATGACACTATGGGTCGAGTCTTATTTGATACTAGGGCGTCGCACTTTTTTATAGCTATTCACTTTGCACGGGCCTTAGGGTTATTAGACACGACAGAGAGTACAGTGACATGTCTAGACTCACCACTAGGGAATGGGTATTTGATTTTCTTTATATGCCAGGGTGTAGGTATAGAGATTGGTAGTTTGATTTTACGTGCGAACATGCTAGTATTAGATATGCATGATCACGATGCCATTATTGTCATGGATTGGTTCGCTGCTTACAGAGCCATGATAGATTGTTTTGGTATGAGTATTATCTTTGCCATTCCGGTTCAGGAGATGTTTTTAGTGGCGATGCCTTGCCCAAAGGGAGGATCTTCCACCCATTTGTATTACATAGATGAGGATACCTGTAATGATATTATGATTCCCCTAGATCCGATTCCAGTTGTTCGTGAGTTTTTAGATGTATTCCAAGAGATACCGGGACTACCCCCCAGACGAGAGATAAACTTTGTCATAGACTTGATGCCGAGCACTCGGCCGATAGCACGTTAACCGTTCCCTATAACTCCAATGGAGATGAGGGAGTTACGGGATCAAATAGAGCAGCTGTTAGGCTAGGGCTTCATTCGTAGGAGCACCTCGCCTTAGGGCGCTGCACTGTTGTTTGTAAAGAAGGGAGATGGTTCACTGAGGTTGTCCATGGATTACTGGGAGTTCAATAAGATCCTGATACAGAATAAATATCTATTGCATCAAATCGATGACCTGTTCGACCAGCTAAGAGGAGCAGCCTTATTTTCGAAGATAAATTTGAGATCGGGATACCATCAGCTATGGATTAGGGAGCAGGATGTGTCGAAGACTTCTTTCTTAATGAGATATGGGTCCTATGAGTTTAGAGTCATGCCGTTTGGGCTAACAAATGCTCCAGTCGTATTCACGGACTTGATGAACTGAGAGTTCAGAGAGTTCTTGGATCAGTTTGTCATCGTCTTCATAGATGACATCCTGATTTATTCACAGACTGAGGAGGAGCATGCCGATCACTTGAGACAGGTTCTTCAGACTCTACGAGAGCATCAGCTGTATGCTAAGTATGAGAAGTGCGGGTTCTGTTTACGGGAGGTACAATTTTTAGGGCACGTTGTGTTAGAATTGGGGATATCGATTGACCAGAGCAAAGTGTCGACAGTGAGGGAGTGGGGACAACCCACGACATCGACAGAGGTGTGTAGTTTCTTGGGGTCAGCCGGGTACTATAAGCGATTCATTCGAGGATTTTTGAACATAGTGGGTCCACTGACGAATTTGAGTGGCAAAAGAGTACCATATATATGGGATGATGCTTGTCAATTAGCTTTTGACGAGCTAAAAGATAAGCTGAATTCGGCGCCAGTTCTTGCTTTGCCCAGGCCGGGAGTGGAGTACCTAGTGTATACTGATGCCTTTTTACAGGGACTCGATGGATTACTTTAGCAGGAAGAGCTGGCTATAGCTTTTGCCTCCCGCAAGCTTAAGCCTCATGAAAGGAATGACCCCACCCATGACCTGGAGCTAGTGGCGATCGTGTTTGCATTGCGAATTTGGAGACATTACTTGTTGGGAGAGAAGTTTTTCTTGTTCACAGACCACAAGTCATTGCAATACTTGTTCACTCAGCGAGAGTTGAACATGCATCAATGCAAGTGGCTGGAGTTTGTGAAAGACTACCAGTTTGAGATACAATACCATCCGGGGAAGGCTAACGTGGTAGCTGATGCGTTAAGCCGTAGACCGGTAGGTGACATAACAAAAGTACAAAGAGCGAAGTGAAAAGAGTTGGGACACCAGGATGCAGTAGCCCATTCCTTTATATCTATTATGTCAGTCACACCCGAGATTATTACGAGGGTGATACAGGCACAAGCAGCGGATACGTTTTGCCAGGATCGGATTGTACGACTCTTAGTTGAGGGTGTTGAGTCCTGTTCAGTGAGTTCTGATGGGGGTTTAAGGTTTAATGGGAGATTGGTGGTCCCAGAGGGAGAAGACTTATATTATGCAGTGATGACACAGTCGCACGGATCCAGATTTGCGGTACATCCTGGAGGGGATAAGATGTATCAGGATATGAGGCGACAGTACTGGTGGACTGGGATAAAGAAGGACATTGCAGAGTTCGTGTCCAAATGTTCTACATGTTAGATGGTAAAGGTGGACCACCAGATACCGCCAGGGTTACTTTAGCCGTTGGAGATACCTATGTGGAAATGGGAGAGTATTTCCATGGACTTCATTACTGGGTTTCCTAAATCATAGCGGGGTCACGATTCCATATGGGTTATAGTGGATCGATTGACAAAGGTAGCACATTTTCTGCCAGTACGGACAGACTACACCATGGGCCAGTATGTCCGATTATTTATTGTCGAGATAGTTAGGCTATATGGGGTGCCCCTTGATATTGTGTTTGATAGAGACAAGATCTTTGTGCCACGCTTCTGGAAGAGCTTTCCGGAGGCTATGGGTACAGAGTTGAGATTGAGTTCATCTTATCACCCATAGATGGATGGACAAAGAGAGAGTACCAATCAGATGCTGGAGGATATGCTACGCATGTGTATCCTTGATTTTGGAGGAGGATGGGAGCCGTATATTCCACTGGTGGAGCTCGCTTATAATAACTCCTATCAGTTCATGATCGACATGGCACCATTTGAGGCTTTGTATGGAAGACCTTGTCGTTCTCCCGCTTGTTGGATAGAGGAGGGGGTCAACAAGTTACTCATGGCAGAGGTGATTCAGGAGACGTTGGCTAGGATTGAGCTTATCAGGAGTCGCATGCGGGTAGCCCACGACCAATAGAAAAGCTACACCGATGCAAAGTGTTCCTTTCGAGAGTTTAACATGGGGGATCATGTATTACTACGTGTGTCTCCTATGAAAGGAGTAATGAGATTCGGGAAGAAGGGGAAATTGGCTCTGAGGTACGTAGGACCATTTACCATTATCGAGAGGACAGAGCCAGTGGCATACAGATTGGGGTTGCCAAATCACTTGCACCGTGTTCACGATGTATTCCACATCTCGTCATTGAGACGATATCTTCGGGATGATATGGACCATACCCACATCGCGATAGAGGAGATTGACTTACAACCCGACAGTTCGTATAAGTAGAGACTAGTGGTCATCCTAAACCACAACGAGAGGAGCTTGAGGTCGAAGGTAGTTCCACTTGTACAGGTTCATTGGGGGCATCATAATGTGGAGGAGTCCACTTGAGAGCAAGAGGCAGATATGCACGGAAAATATCCAGATCTATTTTTACTAGGTATGCCTTATTTTCCAAATTTTGGGACGAAATTCCGTTATTGGGGGGAAGTATGTAATACCCCGTATTTTTATGACTTTTAAATTGGGGATTTATTAAATGTAATTGAGATAAATTAATTTAATATTAATCCAGAAATTTATATAAATATTCACTAGCATGATGAGAGTTAGTAATTATTGAGAATTTTTTGAATATTAATTAATGAGTAAAGTAATATGTAGAATTGAATTTATTAAAATTGTCATGAGTGAATGATAAGACAATTATGGAAATTTAGTCGGGACGCGCCTGTGTTGTGTCAGGACTATATTATTATATTAAAAAGTGAATAAATTATAAGTTGCTCGTATGGTCATTTCGAGTGAGCTAACGTGTCCGAAAGGGGTGAGATAGTCAGAAAAGTGTACCTGAGGGTTTAGTTTGGGTCTCAGGGCATTTTTAGGCCTAACCCGCACCTAGGAGGGCGATTTAGTTGTTTCCAAATTAGGCCTTAGTTAAATGACGAAAATTGGGAAATTAATATCAGATATTAAGAGAGTCTTCTAGGGTTAACATTCCAAAAAGTTGAGAATGGCAGTGAGAGGAAGGAAGGAAAAGCTTTCCAAGAATCCAAGTCCTAGAACCAACCCAATTGCGCCACCACCACCACCACCACCACCAAAACGTAGATCAGAGCGAGGGGATCAAGACTATACCTGTCAAACTTATGGAATCATACCTACTATCTTAAGACAAGTATCTATCATGCTATTTTTCTAGTTGATATTTCACCCATGTTAGAATAGGATTGATAAATGTATGTTTTATTGGAGAATTTCATGACATAGAAGATTTAAATCACATGTTTTAGGAGTAATACATGTAATCTGGAAGCCTTGTCATATGTAGAGGATTACCCACAAAATTGTAATGGTTTAGAAGAGAGAAATTCGAAAAAAGAATTAGAAGGTTTGAAATTTTAATGAAACTAGGGTTCTTGATAAATATTATGAATTGGGCCTTTAATCCTATGTCCTTGATGAAATTCGTATATGCATTACGTAGAAAATCATGTAGATAGGTATATATAATCATTAGTATAATTGGTTGGGAGTTTGGGACTCGTTTATGAAGTTTTGGTTGAGTTTTAATAAGAAAACCCGTAGTTAACAATGGCAGAATCTGGGCTATACCTGATCGATCGATCGATCGACCATTTCATTGATCGATCGACCCCTTCTGAAAACTGCAGGTTTTTCCTCTTTTTGTTTAATTCGTATAAAATGCGTAGGAACCCTTGAATATCATTTAAAGAGTATAATGGATCATGAAGAGGACCAGTAGGTTCTGAGTAGATTCCGTTGAATGACATTTTATATGGGATGTAAACGTGGGTTAACGGGGGTTTTCGACACATATTGGAAATTTTGCAACGTTAACTAAGGAATTGAGAGATTTGTGAATGACTTAGACCAGTATGTTAGAGAGGGTGTACCTACTGAATTTACCTTTAGTAGGAGAGAATACTTCGAGGGACGAGAAGTAATTTTGAAATGATTTTAATTGAGAATAAATAGAGATGAGTTCTTTATGCGTAAGAATTTGGTAAAATTGTGTGCGTTCGGTTAAAATATTATTATGGATCGTGGGCGAACCTAATTGGAAAATGAGAATATTTATATATATGATCGACTGCATGTGTATATATCTATATTATATTTGTGTATAATCATACCCGCGCTACTTTCTATCATGGAGGTTGTCGCGTCGGGACAATCTTATCTCGATGGGACCTTTATGAGGGATATTGACTTGTACCCTAGACGATAGGATTACTTGGTACAGGATCTCTGAGAATGATAGTCAGACGATCCTAAGAGAAATGAGGGGTATGTGCTGACCTCTTAGTGACTTGGAACTATGCTTAGCCTCCATTTTGTGTGTATTGTGTTAATACAGTTTGAGAGTGATTCCGAACTAGTATTCCCCTTAGTACGAGAGATACGGGGATCCGATAACGGAGTTTGCTAGCACCATAGATTTTATGTGGGGTGCCAATAGTATATATATTATATGAGTGATTAATATATATACGTATATATGGAATTCTTCTATTGTACGAATAATTAGATAAATATTAAATAAATGCTCCAAAATTATAGTAAGTGTTCAGAAACTTTATAACAGTATTGAGAAATACATAAGTAACGTTAGAAATCATTAAGAGATTAATCTCTAAACTAAAATCATAGTCTTGTGACTTCTCGAACAAAATTTATGGGAGATAAGTTAGATAGACTTATGAGGCATTTAGTAGTACAGTAGGCGTGCACACTAGATGACACGTGAGAATTCTCAAAGGAGTGCCTTGTACTAACATGGTTGTTATATTAGGTGGTAAGCATTTTAAATACTGCTAAACTATTTTTAAAACTTTTTTACGCTCGGGCTCTGACCTATTTCCTGTCATCTTTCTCTTTCTCCTGTATATATATATATATATATATATTACAAGTGCCCAGCCACAGGGACGTCAGGCATAGGTTCTTTGGGATTGGACGTGCTGCAGCTTATGTGGGAGTTGCAGGACCTTGCTCTAGACGACCTCTTCCTTGATTCAGATCTTGATTTAGTACTACATAACTGGGTCATTTGTCACCCGATTTCCTATTTCAGTTTAGACTTATTAGATATTTTGTATTTAATTATGTTTTTAGTATTCAGACTCATTGGGAGTTATTTCGTGTCGTGATGACATTTTTTATGGTTATTGACATGGTTTGGATAATCTTGTTGGCATGTTTCTTTTGGATGATGGTTATCCTTAGTATTTATGTTATTCTTAAACTGATTTATACTTAAAAAGGTTTTTACGTTGGGATTTAATAAATGAAATAATATTCTAAATGTTTTGACACTTAGCATAATTAATTAGGTTGATTAAAACGAAAAATTGTTTTTGACGGTGATGCTAAGAATGAACCACAACGTTCACCTTTATTTTTAATTTAATAAAAGACTGATCACCCAGTATTTAATTAGGTGGGGTGTTACGCTGGTCCGACATGAAGGCAACGACAAGTTACTGTAGGATCAATCCCTGACATATGATATGGTTCCCATGCAAATACATCTAGTTTTTTCTTTAAAAATCAATTAGTTTTGTCCCTTCCTCGTCGGATATCGTGGTGACGATTAGGAACTTCTTCTATGGCCGACTCTCATCAAAAGATACCTACTTATTGTTTTCCTATGAATCTATTTGTGGGTTCATCTCTTGTCTCCTCAACATGACCTTCCATTATTTAGTTGTTATTTGAATGGAGTGGATCCATACTGATATGTTTCTGGGATGGCTTCCTTACCTTTCTTCTTCCCTTGTTTGGACATGATGTAGACGATGTAGCATTTTTCAGCAATAGCTTGATCGCCTCTAATCTCCATTATGCCCCAATCTATGGTACACTTAAATTTCTGATGGTAAGTTGATGGAACTGCCATCATGATGTATAAACACCCTCTCCCAAGGATACCGTGGTAATTTGATTCAACATCTACCACCAAAAACTCGTTGATTGTGGAAATATTCCCTTCCCTAACTGGCAGCACTACCTTCACTAATGGCATGGTCATTTTTTCGAAAAAGTCGAGCACTGGAACAATTTCTTCCTTAAAATATATTATTTTTAGTTTGAGCTTGTGAAAAACTCCAGGTACATCTCAAGAACTTCCTTGATCCACTAGTAGCTTGTCCACATCCCTATTTGTAATCTTGACAGTGATTAATAGTTCAATGTGGTGTGGGGTTCTTACCCCGACCAAATCATCTTCTGTATAACAACAATCTCGTGTCTTTCTTCATCATCCAACTCATTATCTAGTTATTGGTTGTCATTGATGGAGACTTGATCAACTTTATTCTCAATGTACTTATTCAAATACCCCACTTGGTCTAACTCCTCTAGATGAGAAATTTGGGCCTTGTAATTTTTTGTCTTTTGTCCATTCTCCTTTTCGAAAGCACACCAAAGTGTGTTGTTCCTCTTGGTCAGATCTCCTCCCATTTTCTTCGGCCATTTGAGAAAATATTGGTCATTGATCATCCCCAAAATTTTATAAATTGGTTCGCTGAAAACCATATTGATGGTTTGGAAAGCTTTATATGAATCTTCTCTTGTCCCCATTCTTTTCTTCTCCATTATATTTCTTGTTCCCCTTTTTACTGACATTATCTTAGTCTTTGCCTTTGTTTGCCTCAGAGCGACCATTTTCATCTTGGATAGTCTTGACCACGTCTTCCACCTTGGTGTAATTTTCAATACAGGACATGTGGCCATCCCCTTTTCCTTTCTCCTGGGGTGTCGGCACTCATGCGCACGACTTGGGTTAGAGAGAAAAAAATCTCGCGCCCTTTTGGGGAGTTCTACTATCATCGATATTGGGTGATGCAAAGAGATATGATCGCCTGCCTATTTTCCAAAATAGGCAAAAAAAATATTATCGCCTCGAGAGAATGACATCAAAGACATAATAATGCTTACGAAACTAATAGTTCAAAGGTCCGGGGATAAGTTACCGAATGGGAAGTTGTTAGGCAACCATCCCGCCATTTTGGTCTCTCATGGGCATGTGTTATTATTCTCCTTGAAAAACTCTGTGAAGTGTGTGCACGTGTATATATAAATGGAGAATGGATTTCCTCAACTCACGTTTTGGAAAAAGGGGGAGTGAGGTCATCCGTAGGAGTGTTCCCAAAATAATAATTAAAAACGTAATGTTCGTGCCCATGTGAATATCGATCATTATGGTGAAACGATGATATTTGTTAGATGAAGCGCAAATAAGAATCACAAGTATAGTATATGGAAATAATATATGAATAAAAATATGGAAGAAGGACTTGAGTCTCAGGTTTTCACCCAAAATTCCAACGTAGCCTATACCAGCATCAAAGTCCATGTAGTTTGCATGCTATACGGGGGTGGTATTTATCCCATAAGTCCAATCGGGGATTTTAATTACATATGTGTGTGTATAAAAATGATGTTTTGATTTAATAAAATGTGATAAAGAATCCCATTTGTAGTTTATGATTAAACCCTCTTTTTTTTTTTTTTTTATAGAAAATATATTATGTGCAATACTACTAATAAAAATTGGGATTATTAATGTGTGTGAACTAATAAATATGAAAGGCTAGAGTAACGATTAGATTACTAATGCAAAAATAAGGAAATTAAAAGAGAGAGAATAATGTTCGGACCTTTGAAAAGTCTGCCCTCGCAAGTGGATGGAGGTTAAAGGAGTAAAGGGAAAGGATTTTTGATAAATTAGGTGTTAAAGGGATGTAAATGAAATGTTGAGGAAATAATTCAATTGAAAAAATGATGACTTTGAGAGAATATTGTTGAAATCATTGAGAGGGATATTTATGGGTTATCTTTCAAAGTGGGCTCATGCTCTCCTTATATAGGGTCATTTGGGTGCCGATCAACATTGTACTCGACCTGCCTATCTACAGGGATCCCCAGACACACTGCCGATAGGCAGGGAAATGGGTTTGCCATTTGACAACCTCATGCAGATCTCTAAAAAAATGGTCATAAAATATAATCTATAAGTCTGAATCTCACACGGGGCATAATGTTGGAAAGGTTATTTAGAGAACTTTAAGAAACCATTGGGATGCGCTCAAGTTTTGGAGTTGGCTTTTCTAAAACAGGGCTCAGAAGTGCCCGATTGTCTTTTGGATAAGAGATTCCCAGAAGAAAACGGGTCATTCGCTTAAACTGTAATGCCGATTTGCCCACGGGACGGACCATTATAAAGGGTATTTAGAGCCCTTCAAATATTTATTCAGTCTCGTTTGGTTTTGAGAGTTGACCTTGGTCAAACGGGTCCCAAAAGTTCCCAATGACCCTTCAGAGTAAAACGGGTCTTTCATTCATATTGTAAAGTTGATTCGTATACAAAGTGTATCGTTGGAAAGGGTATTCAATGCCCTTTAAGGATTCATTTAGTCTCGTTCAAGATGAAAAGTTAACAGGAGTCAAATGGAGCCTAGGAGTGCCCGATGCCCTTTAATTGTATCAAAATCCTTCTTAATAAGGGATTAGTGCAGTATAGAGGTAGAGTGCAGGCCGATCTTGAATGAAACTACGACTATCTTCTCCAAGCAGTATTCCACTTCATTCAAAGTTTCCCAATAATGCTTGGCATACTCCAGTAAAGTCTCCTAGGGATTTTTCATCACGGTGAGTATATAATTCCTCCTCTTTGGACGGGGGCTATTAATTATGAAGCAAGCTATAAAGACCTCAACGAGGGACTTGAAGCTCTTAATCAATCTATGAGCTGGTCTCCCAATCCATTTTTGGGCAACATCCCCTAGATTGGATGGGAATATGCGATATAAAATAGCTTAATTGTGAGTCTATAGAGTCATCGCCTACCTATACTGGCAAACGTGATCTATGGGGTTTGTATTTCCATCGTATATCTTGAATCTTGGGGATATGAGTTTCTTCGGAGGTTCCTTTTCATTAATTGTGACTGCATCTTCGTGTGAAGGGCCCTTCTGTCCATCTCTTTTATGGATCTGGCTCCACGATATGCTGGATGTTGGTCCATATTTTTCCAGACTAAGCTCCTTTTATCATACATGTGGAATTCTTTATCCCTATTTCATTTCAACAAGTGACTTCCATACTCTGGACGGTCTTGGTTGCGTCTGGTACTCCTTCCTCAAGTCTGAGTTTTTTTCACTTGTGGGCTAGGATTCGTAACACAATGTTTTTGGTTGCCTTAATGGATCTCTTTCTCCATCCTCTCCAGTCGTCACTGCAGGCATGCATTCTCCTCCATTTTATGGTGAGTTACTTCCTCTTTCTATTGGAGTCTTGCTTCGTAAATGTCGACTTGCCATGGGATCTGTGTTGATCTAGGCTACTCATTGATTTTTTTGGAAAATTTCTTTTCAAGACAAAATATAGGATTCGTATATTGGAAAACCTCAGATCTAATCCTGAGCGGGACAATATCATCTTGCACATGGACGGCTAGGGGAGCACTTTTGGGGAGATGAAACTTTGTTTTTACTCTTTTGTTCTTGGTTGCTTTCATAAAATAGAAAATATACTCCCATAGAATTTTCCAATTATGGTAAGAATAATTAAAAATTAAGTATTTCTAGAAAATAAAGGCAATAAAATAATAAAGTAAATGATCACGACACAAGAATTTACGTTGTTCAGCAACTGCCTACATCCAAGGATAAGGTTCTCAGTTCTTTAATAATATCTGAGAGGTTCGAAATTACATGCCCCCTTTGCCACGGGGTGAGGGCTATATTTATAATAGTGAAAAGTAGTTGTGTTGTAGAAGGAACACTCCTAGCACTTTATTGCCCTGTTGGTGATTCATGTTTATTTCGTCCGAGAATATAAGTAACTAGTTAAGCCCTTAATTATCCACGTAATAAGCACTTCTAATTATCCATGTGACACTAAATTTGACTGGGGTAGCATGTTGGGCCTTCTCATGTTGCTAGAAGTTGGGCCTTTATGGCTTAGGTGCCACCGTTAGTGAATATAAGATGCCTTTGTGTGTGTTGTGAGGACGAATGGTATCAAATCTAGTAATAGGTCGCTCAATGATTCGTTTTCATGTAGTAGCAAGGGTTCACACACTTTGATTCCGAAATCACTGGAGAATAATGATATTTAGGAGACCTTATCTATCAATAGTCTTTAAATTAAAAAAGTCTATAAAATGAAAAGTTTTCACAATGGACATGATGATAAATATGAGAAAATGGAAAGTGTTCACTTGAAATGTTTGAAACTCAAGGAAGGAGGTTAAGTGTTGAAAAATGAATGTGATTCTTTACAATCCTAAAATGAGACCATTTTAAAGAGAAAGAATAAATTCAACTAGAAAAAAGAAGTTTTGATAATTGATTTCGAAAAAGTGAAACTAGAGTCGCCATATGCCAAAGCCTTTAATATTGAATTGCTTGATATAATAAGTGTTTAAAATAACATTTTCAATACTCTTCGTCAAATTAAAAATGATAAATATGGTATTGTTTATGTTTAATCATCAAAGGAGAGAGTTATGGTTTTAAAATAAAGAAGGAGATTTCTTCTTGCACTAACATGAAGGATAGGGAGTCGGTTCCGCTCTTGAAAAAATAAGAGATTTCTTATTGTGTTGAGATAAGAATACAATATGATCCAGGTTCTCTATTGGGGGGGGGGGGGGGGGGGAGAATCAGATAAGGCCTAAGGCAGTGGCCATGCATAGGTTGTGTCCAATCAGTAAATGGCGGACGTTGACCAAGGCAAAGCCGCCAACTCTCAAGATCATATGAAGAAAACAAAGGTCAAGTCTACTTAGGATTGTTTTAGCTCGTAAAAATCGTTTTAATATTTTGTTATTGAGTATTTGTAAGGGATTTCCCCATTTGTTTTTATCTAAGGAAAAGACTCTAATGTTTGAAATTGATTGATTGCTGCCTGAATGATTTTATTTTGATTATTTTAGCTTGAAAATATGACAATAGGGGTTGAACCTTATTTAGGTTATTGTAATCCAGACTAACTACTTGGTCGTGAAGCCAGTAACCAGGCTTGTGGTGACTTTGTCTGTATTCAGCTTCAAAAATGACAAGTGCTTTCAATGAACAATCTCATTTATAGGCCAAATTGAAGAGTGACGTTGGGGATGTCAGCGACGTTGCGGAGCTGTTACAGAGAAAAAATATTTCTTTAAGGTAGATGCTAGCCAAAAATAATAAGGACTCAAAGAGAGATGATACGATTAGGATAGGCCTTGGTCGCAACATTAAAATATATACTTTAAAAGTTTCCTCAAGCAGTGTGGGCTGTTGGATGCAATGGCTGAAGAGTGGATTCCCCCTTAAGATAGATGAATCCAAATAAATGTCATATAAGCATGGTTGGATGGACGCCCTAGCTGTTAATGAGGTCCCCTAAAAAACCAAACTTTGGTATTGGTACCAAGTAGAGTGACCTACTTATTTTAAACCTATATTTGGATGTAATGAAACTTAGATCCCTCTTGGCGGTGTTCCTCTTTAGTTGGAAAAAAGATTACTTCTCGGTGCATAATAGAGACGTTGAGTTTAGGCCAACTCCTGATGATAGACGAAGAGTTGCAGTCGCCGAGATGATAACTCTCAGGGGATAAATGTTTTGGTCTGGGACTATCTATTGTAATTTTGCCAAAGTATAAACTTTTCTAAAATGATTGCTTTGTGAAATTATTAGTTAATTCCATGTTTTTCATTTTCCCCTCTTATGTCGAGCATGTTTTTATTATTTGTCTTACCATTTAGATTGTTTCATCACACAACCTAAGGCCTCAGTTAGACTCTGGAAAAAATTCACATTGTTATAGGGATACACACCTATTTAGTATTTTTAGATGACCAATTCTGAGATGTTTAGAACCTAGTGATCCCTCATAGGTCGTTTACTTGACTGGGAAATTCTTAACGCTTTCATGTGTTTCTGACGAAAACATGTAATTTTAAGTTTTTGATCAAGTGCAATCATACTAAGGCTATGATTCCACCGACTAAACATCGATCGTACATTATAAGATTTCATTAAAAAGAATTTTTCTTCCATCTCGAACAATGATGGATCAATAATAAAGTTAACTGTATTAAGTGAACTTAAAGTATTCCAGGAAACACAACCAATAAAGATGAAATGTGAGAGAAAGAACATGAGAGATTGTTGAACTTTAATCATGATATGAAAATTCGCAGAGAATGAGTTTTACAAAAGGGGAATTATAGGTTTTCCAAGTGAGGAACATGGATTATGATTCATATTAGATTTGTATAGAAAGGTGATGAAAAACAATGGTTCTTTGGTGAATATAAGATAGTAATCTATCAGATTTTTTTACGTGACTTTAAAAAGAGTCCATTTCAATGTTCTTTGAATTAGAGTGAGACACATAAATGGAGGAAAAGGTGCGTGTCAGCTTTCCATTGAGCTTTGAATCAGGTCATTTGGACTCCGCTAGAGGGAGAAATTGCAATTATACTAAAAGGCATTTAATCTGTTAAAAAATTTACAACTCGATTCGGTTGCTCAAACAATGGCAATTTTATTAGTTTAGGTCTAAAACTTTAAATAAAGAATTAAAACCATAACTTGAGTAGTTTGGGATTATGGAAAATTAATTGAATACTAGTAGTATATAGTTGAGATATAGGGGTAGTCGAGGAGTCAAAATTATAGACTAGAACTTATCAGAAATTATTGAAAGTATTAGCGTACGAGAATCAAATGGGGATACGTATATAATTGAGATAAACCCAAGATTTGGATTAGTAGAATACTATGATATTAACTACTAAAATTTTAAAAGATATGAGTATAACCCTTCGAATAGTGATTGATATTCATAACAAATGAGAATAAAAATCATGTGTGAAATAGTCGTACGTTGAATAATGAGATATATATGGGACGTATTATATGAATATTCATGCTTTGTGTTAATGCCTATTATGTATGATTCTTATGTCTATAATCATAACCACATTGTTTGTTATCACGGGAGATCACGACCAGTGGGAGATCCCACCTTGACGATGCCACCAAGGTCTGGATGTGTGCTCCCAAACATAGAACTTAGGGCTGACCACAATTTGAGTGTATGAAAGTGTGTCTGGTCATTTGGGTGCGTTAGGTATGCACGCAACCCAAAGGCTTAGGACTATGTGCTCAGCCATTAAGTTCGTATTGATTTATGGTTCGAGGTTCCATTCTGAACCGATTTTCCTTATTGGTACGTGAGGTGCATACGGACTCCATAGGAGAGTATGCTTCATCGTGAGTTATATCTCTAAGAATGTTGTATATATATATATATTCAAGCTATAGTACATCATGCTCTATACATCACCCATGCATCACGCCTAATTTTAGGCCCTAAATTTTTTTTTTTTTTAATTTTATATTTTATTCTTGAAATTAACCTTTCAATCAACCCATATACAAAAAATTAGATCAAAATACATTTTGTAGCTATTTTTAAAACATCCACAAAAAACTGCTAAAAATACCTTATTTATAAGGGTCTGCGCCGACAGTTTTTTGTGAATTTTTTAAAAATAGCTACAAAATGTATTTTGACCTATTTTTTTGAATATGGATTGATTGAAAGGTTAATTTGAAGGAAAAATATAAAATTTGAAAAAAAAGTTTTCTAGGTCCTAGAATTAGGTATGATGTACGGTGTGATGTATAGTGCATGATGTAGGTGAGCCTTCCTCTCTCTCTCTCTCTCTCTCTCTCTCTCTATATATATATATATATATATATATATATATATATATATATATATATATATATATATATATATATATATATATATATATATATATATATATATATATATATATATATATACTTGTGATTATTCTATTTTGTTGTGTGTAGTAGAAGATATATTTTGTGAATGTCTAATTGGAATTAAGTATGTGTAACTTAATAAATAATGTGGTGATTATAAATATGATAAAAAGGCAAGTAATGTTTTTACGTATCGTTTGGGAGATACATGTGGGATAAATGACTAATAAGGATTATTAGAGGAGTATGTGGGTTAGTTAGGCGGGTAGGTTAACTAGGAATAATATTAGGAGACATTAGTTGTGCACAATTGAATGAGAGGTGGGGAATCATATGAGAGCACATACGTCTAGCATGGATATTTATATTGCTCCAATTTATTGCATTTAAACAATTGAAAAATATTTTTAATGTGTTTGAGGGCTTGACCTGCTACAAATATTTTTTAAAGCATTTTAGGTATCAAGCCATAGGGCCACCAGATTTAGTAATTCATTCCAAGTTTAAGTGTAGAAATTGCTATGGAAAGCTGCATGACTTCATAATTAGACGATTCCATTTATTATTCATTCTACTATAAGATCTTAGTTATTTCATTCGATCATGTTTTCCTTGTTTAGTCAGCAATTATAAATCAGTGGTTGCATTTTTATTTCATACATTTTGTCGAAGTTTTTCTCTAGGGATATTGTATAGGTTTTGGTTATGAATTTTATTAATGGGATTTTCAAGTTATTATTCAGGGAATGTTGTTACCGTTGTCAATGTGGTTAGTGAATATTCAATTGTATTATTGATAATTTAAGATAAAAAGAATTTTTTTTAATAATTAGAACCAAGCTTAATAGGTTATTAGTAATTAAAATGTTTCCAGCTGTGATGCTAAGGATGGTCCATTTTTGTAACTTGTTTAATTATAATAATGGACTGATCACCTAGGGTTTTAATTAGTGAGGTGTCACAAATGGTATCAAAACATCAGTTTCTATTGACTTTAGGATTTGTGTGGACTAATTATGTTCCAACGTTGCGTCCTTTGTTTTAGAGCCCTTTTATTTGTCCTAAGCTTTTGTGATATATTGTTGCTCACGTAGTAAATGAATCTATAAATGTTCATGATCGGCAGACACCCCAAGTGCCACCTCAGTTGCAGGTAATGAAACCTAGCCAAGGACTGCAATTCCCAACTACTTGGGAGCGAGTTTTGGATTCATGTATAAAAAGAAACCCTCCAGAGTTCTAGGGAAGTTCTGATGTGGTGACAGCTTGCTATTGAAATAAATATATCCAAAGGCACTTATGCATGTTTAAATGTACTAATATATAGAGGCATATACTAGCTACCTTCAAGCTAGTTGGCCCAACACTACAATGGTGGGGGTCTGTTACCACCACACAGGAGAGACGTTATGACTATTCAGGAGTTTAGGGAATGATTTGACTATGAGTACTTTTCACACGCAGTTTAGAATGAGATGAGGAAAAAATCATAGATATTTCCCTGGAAAGGAAGACTATAGATGAATACGATGAAGATTTTACTCAATTGGAAAACTTCATGACAGATGGGTGCAATATTTTATTGATGGTCTAACTTGAAGAATCCCACAACACTTGATGGGTAATCCAGCCCTAGTGACTTAAAGTGATGCGGTAAATGAAACATTATTACATTGTCAGAAACCAACACTTCCATGCTAAGGGAAGCAATAGGGGAGGGGAGTCCATCCAGCAGGGCAGGATAAGTAATAGTACCACCAATAGGGAGCTTCAAATTTAGCCAAAGTAGTGTGAGCAGGTTTTCCAGTAGATGATTATTCCAAAAAATTTCATTTCGGGGGATTCAGAAAAGGGCAAGGTGGCGTGATAAATGGACATCAGGTCCAACAAAGTTAGCACGACCAGTAGCGTGTTTAGTAGGGACTGCGAAGCCAAGGGAATAGTAGTGGTAGCCAGTAGGCCGAGGCCAGAAGGGCCAATACGAGAGTAGATTTTTGGGCAGGTGTTATATTTATGGAAAGACGTGCCATAAGCTTTAGGATTTCTCTGATAAAGGAAGAGTTCCTCAGTAATAGGGTGCTCGATAAGAACCATAGATGTAGGTATTTCCTGCCACCCTCTAGTGGCTGCAATGGCTCCATCTCCAGCAGCCATTCCAGCAGCCCACAATAGTGAGGACAACTTTAGTATGGGCGAGTGTATAGTGTTCATCAGGCCGCAATCCCAATGGAACCACCCACAGTTGAGGGTATATTTCTTATTCATGGGACTTTGGTGCACTTTTTTACTAACACTGTGGAGTCGCATTCGTTCATGTCACCTAGATTTTCATGAGCCATCTAGGTTAGAAGACACGACAGATAGTACGGTTATTTGTGTAAACTCACTTTTGGGTAGCAGTTCTCTTTTCTTCTTTAACTGTAGAGGTGTGAGTACAAGGATTGGGAGATTAATTCTACATGTCGATATACTTATGTAGGATACGTCAAAATACGATGTCATTATTGACATGGATTGGGTGTTGATGTATAGGACCATGATTAACTGTTATAATAGGATTATCATTTTCGCTATTTCGGGCTAGGAGATGTTTCTCATGGTGATGCGTCACCTGAGGGAGGATCATCCACTCATTTGTATTATATTGAGGAGGATAGTTATATAGGAGGGGTAATATCCCTTAATTTAATAACAGTGGTATGCAAGTTTGCTAATGTATTTCAGGATATACCAAGTTGACTCCTAGTATGGAGATAGAGTTTGTTATAGACTAAGTGCCAGGCACACGTCCAATAGCTCATGCGTCATACCGTATGGATCTAGATGAGATGAGAGATCTTAGGGATCATATCGAGAAGGGCAGGGTTTCATCCGTAAGAGTACGTCACCCTGGGGTGATCCGATTTTATTTGTTGAAAAAAAAGATGGATCTCTCCTATTGTGCATATACTATAGGGAAGTGAATAAATCCACGATACATAATATATATTCATTGCCTCTCATCGACTATTTGTTTGACCAGCTAAGAGGAGAAGCCCACTTTTAGAAGATTGATTTTGAGATTGGGGTACCATCGGCTACACATTAGGGAGAAGATATGTTCTTAAGATCAAATTTCTGACAAGATATGGGTCTTATGAGTTTTTATTTATGCGATTTGGGCTAACCAATGGGCCATCAATACTCATGGACTTAATGAACCGCATGCTTAGAGAGTTTCTAGACCAGTTTGTTGTTGTCTTTATAGAGGATATTCTAGTATATTCTTGAATGGAAGGAGAACACGCATAACATCTACATATGGTTCTACAGACACCGTGTGAGCATCATTTTTTTCGAAGTTCGAGAAACGTGGATTTTGGCTTCGAGAGGTACAATCTTGGGTTATATAGTCTTTGATAGGGGGATATTAGTGGATCCAAGTAAGGTATATGCGGTGAGGGAGTGGGGACAACCCACAATGCTAACTGAGGATTGTAGCTTCTTGGGGTTAGGCGGTTACTACCAAAGATTCATTCGATGGTTTTCAAAGATTGCGAGTCCGTTGATGAACTTGATATGAAAATGGGTGTCATTTACATAGGATGAATCATAGGAGTTAGCTTTATATGAGATACATAACAAGTTGACTTCAACACCATTAGTCGCACTGCCCAGGCCATGGGTGGAGTTCCTTATATATACATATGCGTCCCTACAAGGACTTGGGGGTGTGCTACAATAGGAAGAGAAAGTTATATCTTATGCTAAATGCAAGATTAATCCACATGAGAAGAATTACCCCACACATGACCTGGAGTTAGCAGCGATTGTGTTTGCATTACGAATATTGAGACATTATCTGTTAGGGGAGAAATTTTATCTTTCACTGATCATAAGTCACTGTAATATTTGTTTATGAAAAAGAAGTTGAATGTGTGACAATGTAGGTGGCTTAAATTCGTAAAAGACTGTCAGTTTGATATTCATTACCACCCAAGGAAGGCTAATGTTGGGGAAGACGCATTGAGCCATAGACCGGTGGGAGATGTAGCCAAAGTATGGAAAGTAAAGTGGAAAGATTTGGGACAACATGATTTTGTGGTTAGAACCTTTATGTCAGTTATAACTCTCACTCCTTAGATTTTTACTAGGGTTGTGAACCCTGACTAGCCGACCCAATTTTTCAAGAGCATTTACGTCAGCTTTTAGCCAAGGGAGCCGAGTGTTACTCTGTGGGTTTCGATGGTGGCTTATTCTTCAATGGTGGGCTCATTGTTCTAGAGGGTGATGATATGCAGCATACGGTGATGACTGATTCGTACGATTTACGATTTGTAATACATCCCAGGGGGATAAAATGTATAAGGACATACGACGACAATATTGGTGGTGTGGGATGAAGAGAGATATTTTCGAGTTTTTTCTAAGTGTACCACTTGTAATTTGTTGAAAGTGGATCACAAGAAGCCAATTGGACTTGTTCGGACATTAGAAATTCTAGTATGGAAATTAAAGAATATTTATATGGATTTCCTCACAAGATTGCTGACATGACAGAAGGGTTATGATTCTATTTGGATTATTGTGGATAGATGGACCAAGTTGTCAGATTTTCTTCTAATGCCGACATATTATGCTACAAGGCGGTATGCCTAGATATTTATTATTGATATATTGAGATTACATGGGGTTTCGATAGATATTGTGTCCGATAGGGACAAAATCTTCATGTCTCGCTTTTGGCATTTTTTTCAGGAGGCCATGGGTACATAGTAACATTTAGTACATCATACCATCCGCAAATAGATGGAAAGACTAAGAGGACGAATAAAATGGTAGAACAAATGCTGAGGATGTGTATCCTAGATTTTAGAGGAGGTGAGGAGCAGTACCTTCAACTGGTGGAGTTTGCTTATAACAACTCCTATCAGTTTACTATTGGCATGGCACCATTTGAGGCATTATATGGAAGACCTTGTCATTCTCCCACTTGTTGGTTAAAGGTGGGGGGAAACAAACTTCTTGGACCAGAGGTTATAGGGGATACTTTTTCCAAGATTGAGTTGATTCGTAGTTATATACGTATTGCTCAAGATAGGCAAAAGATTTGAAAATGCGAATAAGTCCTTTTTAGGAATTTAGTGCTGGAGATCAGATGTTGATACGAGTATCTCTTATGGAGGGGATCATGAGCTTCAGGAAGAAAGGGAAGTCGGTGCCAAGGTACATTAGGCCATTTCCTATTATTGAGAGGATCGGGCCTATTGCATATAGACTTGGGTTGCTGGAGCACTTGCATCATATTTTCAACGTGTTCCATATTTTTCTTCGCAAAGGCGATATCTCATAAATGAGTCGGCTTATGCACACATTTCTTTAGAGGAGATTGATTCGAACCCCAATATTTCTTATGAGGAATGACCTGTTGCTATCTTAGACCGCAGTGGGAGACGATTGAGATCAAAAGTAGTTCCACTTGTACGAGAGAAATGGGGATATCATATTGTTGACGAGCTTAACTGGGACCAAGAGGGTGAGATGCGCAAGAAATATCAAGACTTTTTTCTACCATCTATTTTTCTGGATTTCGAGACAAAATCCTATTATTGGGAGGAAGTATGTAACACCCCATATCTTTATGAATATTTAAAATATGATCAATTGGAATTAACCCATAATTGGAATTAAATTGTAATTAATCCGGATATTTAAAATGCGATTAATTGAATTTTTATTATGATGAATATAATTGGATGTTACGGATAGACTAAGTAATATTCCATTGTATGTTTAGCTGATAGTGAGAAATATGACAGTAATGATAATTTAGTAAGGACAAGCCTATGACTCGTATCAGGACTTAAATATGGGGATTAAAATGGGAGTGAAATATAAGTAACCCATATGGTCATTTGGAGTGCGTTGAAGTGTCAGAGTGGTTGAAACAATTAGAAAACTATATTCGGGTGTTGATATAGGGTCCCGGGTGACTTTTGGGCCAACCCGACATTCCAAAAGTCATTTTTTTCCATTGAACTTATAGGCTAATAAGAGATACGGGATTCATAACTTTATAATGGATTTTTGAGTTAGAGAAAAGAGTTACTGGAAGAAACAAAGAAGTGGAAGTTACAAGTATGGTATAAGAAGAGGAATTTGAAGAGTCTTCAATGGGATAACCACCATTAGCACCACCAACCACTGCTTGAATTGAGAAAGGAGAGCGGAAAAATCTACACCATCATTGAAACATGGAATTTAGACCTTTATTTAGAGGAAAGTGTTTACTTGATTTAATTATTGAGTTCTTAAAATATGCATGCTACAGTAAGATGCATTTTTTTATGAAAACCATGATTTTTAAAAGTATTACATTAAGATAATTCCATGTGGTGATATAGAAATCATGATAGGGATGAATCATATATTTTAAATCATGAAATTGGGATTGTAGCATGTATTTAATTAGATATTAAATCTCAGATTATAATTGAGTATGATTCTTGAAAAAAATAGGATAGTTTTGATAAAAGCTCATGGATATCATTAAGGGTTAATTCGAGAATGATATTAAAGATTATTGAACTTTATTCATGATATGAAAATTTGTAGAGAATGAATTTTATAAAAGGGGCATTCTTGGTTTTCAAAGTGATGAACATGGGTTATGGTTAATATTAGATTTGTATAGAAAGATGATAAAAACAAAAGTTTTTTGGTGGATATAAGATAGAAATATTCCATAATTTTTTACGCGACTTCAAACAGATTCTATTTTCAGTGTACATTGAATGAGAGTGAGAGGGGGAAATCAGGTTATTTGGACTTGGATAGAGGGAGAAATAACAATGTTACTACAAGGTGTATAATCTTCCATAAAACCTACGACCCGATTTGGTTGCTCAGAAAATGGCAATTTTTTTAGTGAAATAACAATAGTATATTATTGAAATATAAGGGTAGAACTTTTAATAAATTATTGGAAGCATATCTTGAGTAGTTTGGGATTATGGAAATATAATGGAATAACAGTAGTATATTATTGAGATATAGGGGTAGTCGACGAGTTGAAATTATAGACTAGAACTTATAAAAAATTATTGAACGTATTAGCATACGAGAATCAAATGGGGATACGTAGAGAATTAAGATGAACCCGAGATTTGGATTAGTAGAATAATGTGATAATAACTCCTGAAATTATAAAATAGATGATTAGAACTCTTAAAAGACCGAGTGATATTAATAATAAATAGGAATAAAAGTAGAGTGTGAAATAGTAGTAGTTTGAATATTTGAGATATATATGGGACGTGCTATATGAATATACATGGGTTATGTAAATGGCCATTACGTATGATTCTTATGTGTATAAGCATACCTATGTTGCATGTAATCATGGGAGGTCATGCACAGTGGTCGATCCCACCTTGGCAATGCCAACATGGTATGGATGTTTGCCCTAAACAAAGAACTTAGGGCTGACCACTATTTGAGTGTACAATAGTGTGACCAATCATTTGGGTGCATTAGGTATGTGCGCAGCCCAAAGGCTTAGGACTATGTTCACCTCCATTATGTGCTTATTGATTTATGGTTCAAGGTGCCATTACGAACTAGTAGTCCTTATTGGTACGTGAGGTGCATATGGACTTGATAGCAAATATGTCGCATCTCTCTCTCTCTCTCTCTCTATATATATATATATATATATATATATATATATATATATATATATATATATAGAGAGAGAGAGAGAGAGAGAGAGAGAGAGAGAGAGAGACTTGTGATTATTTTTCTCTATTATGTTTAGTAGAAGACATAGATTGTGAATATCTAAATTAAAATTAACTATGTGAAGCTTAATAAATAATGTGGTGATTATAAATTTGGAAAAAAGGCAAGCAATCTATTTACATATTGTATGGGAGATACGAGTGGGATAAATGACTAATATGGATTATTAGTGGAGTATGTGGGTTAGTTAGATAGGTATCTTAACTAGGAAGAATATCAGGAGACGTTAGTTGAGAACAATAGAATGAGAGGTGTGGAATCATGTGAGAGCATGCCCATATAACATGGATATTTATATTACTCAAATTTATTTCATTTAAACACTTGAAAAATATTTTATTGCTTGAACTGTTGCAAATATTTATTAAAAGATTTTAGGTGACTAGGCACAGGGCCACAAGATTTAGTAGTTGTATCTAAGTTTACTTATTGCAGTTGTTGTGGAAGTCGCATAACCTCGTGAATAGACTATTCCATTTCCTACTTGTTCTAGAATAAGTTCTCGGTTATTTCATTCGAGCACCTTGTTTAGTCAACAATTTTGACTCAGTATTTCCATTTGTATTTCAGACAGTTTGTCCTAGCTTTTCTTTAGGGATATTGTATGGGTTTCGGTTATAAATTTCATGACATGATTTATCCAGTTATTATTTAGTGAATGTTGTTACTCTTGTGAATGTGGTTGATGAATATTCAATTGTATTATTGGTAATTTAAGATAAAAAAATAAAAAGTTTTTTATAATTGGCACGAGACCTAATAGGTTATTAGTAATTAATATGTCTTCGATAGTGATGCTAAGGATGATCCATTTTCTTAACCTGTTTAATTATAATAGTGGACTGATCACCTAGGGTTTTAATTTGCGGGGTGTCATATTGTTGAACATTGACCCTTTTGAATTTAGATATTAAATATTGGGTGACCTTTAAATGTGCTGACATCCTCTCATCTTTGGCATTGTATTCTCCTTACACTTGGTTGGATACTAGCTTTCAGTCACAATGTGTGTTGAGGTGGATGGCATCGAATGAAGAGTCTTTGTGCAACCCGTCGATAAGGGATTTGTATTTGACATTGTTATTAGATGCTTTAAGGATAAGATTGATCAATTTTTTGATCAAAGTCTTTTTTTAGAAACGAGTACAACTCCTAATCCTATTCCCTTGAATTATAGGCATCGTATACATAGAGAGTCCACTATTTAATTAGTCAAAGTCCTGGTTAAATGATTAATCAGTGACGTCCTTGTTATTAGGTCATCTTTCCCCTCTGAACTCAAAAATGAAGTCTACTATTACTTGGCCATTTATTACCGTCATTGGTTGATAGTAAATATCGAACCTTCTAAGTTCCACCAACCATTTGGGATCCATCCTGATAAATCAATTTTCCTGAGGATTGCTTTAAACAGGAAATAGGTGATGACTATGAAGGAGTGAGATTTAAAATAATGCATCAGTTTCATGAAGCAATGACTATAGAGTAGACCAATTTCTTAAGTGGAAGTTAGTGTTTCTCAGTGTAAAGGAGTGTCCTGCTGACATAGTAAATAGGATCTTGATGCCCCATTTTTTACACATCAAGGCCGAGCTGATTGCGTAATCGGATCCCGTGAGATATAGGTAGGAGGGGTTCCTCAGATTAGTGATTTAAAGTAAAGGGTGTTGTCCTAGGTATGATTTTGTTTCAGCAAGGGCTTTGATCATTCCTCGTTCTAGGTTAGGCTTTTTTCCTTTTTTAGTAACTGAAGAAATTATCGTCGCATCTCAAATTATTTGGAGATGAATATATTGAGTAATGTCAGTATTCCTGTTAACTTTTGAATATCTCGAAGCATCTTTGTTAGCTGAGCATTGTTGATCATTACATTTTGGCCGGGGTTGGCCTCAATCCTTCTTTTGATAACTAAGTACCAAAGGAATTTCCCAAATTTGATTTTGAATGAGCACATGGTTGCATTAAGCCTTATTTTGTAGTATCTAAGGATCTCAAAAATCTTTCCTAATCTTATAGGTGGTTGGATTTATGCTTTCTTTTGACAAGAATGTCGTATTTTTATAACTCAATGGTATCTCTTAGTTGTTTCTTTAAAATTTTGGTGAGCAACTGCTGATATGTAGCTCATGCATTCTTGAGGTCGAATGGCATGACTTTGTAACATTATTGGCCAAGAGTGGTAGTGAGCTGGGTCTTATCTTGATTGGGTCCAAACAAGGGGATTTTATGGTACCTTGAGTATGCATCCAGGCACTCACCCGTTTATGACTGTCCATGGCATATACCAATTAGTTGATCTTCTTCAATAGGAAGTTTTATTTAGGATAAGCTTTCTTGAGGTTGGTGAAGTTTATGCACACTATCCACTTCCTATTATTTTTCTTCACTACTATTGGGTACGATACCCATTTAGGGAATTGAAATTAATTAATGGACTTTTCCTCCAGAAGTTTCCCAACCTCCTCTTACACAGTCTTTTCTTTTTTCAGAGCTATACAATGGGTCGTATATATGATCGACGTATAAGTCGTGTCGATGTGAAAATTATGACACATGACTCTAGGACTGATCCTGGGCATATCGTATGGTTGTTAATCGAACACATATTGATTTTCCTTTAGCAAATAAATTGGATCTTATCTTCTTTTTTTTCTGTAAGTGAACTGTCGATCATGAATTTCTTCTCTAGGCGAGAATCGTCGAACACTACCTCTTGTACTGTTTCCATTTCTATGTTTGTGAGAGCCACACTTGTCTCTTCTACTCCCAATCTTCTATACTTACTTTCTATTTGGATGAGGTAGATCCATCCTTGTTTGCCTCGGAGATTATCGCCTTTTCCTTTTTCTTCTCATGTTTAGGCCTAATGATGGTGATAAAGCATTGTCAACCAATGTCTAGGTTTCTCATAACATCTATTATCCCACGATCTGTGATGAACATGATATCCTGGTGGTAAGTAGAAGGGACAACTTACATAGGATATATCCATCCTCTTCCAAGGATGGTGTTGTAAGTAGAATTGATGTCCACCACTAGGAACTCAATTAGCTTCAATATGTTCCTAGTTTGGACTTGTAGGACCACCTTTCCTAGTGGCATAGTTATCATTTTAATGAAGTCGGCCAAAAGGATGGTTCTTTATTTTATGTCCTCCATCTTGAGATTAAGTTTGTTGAACAACTCCAAATACATATGTAATGCCCCGTGTTAATAATTCATTTAATTTTTTTTATAAATTGTAATGGAGTGACGTTTGATGAGAATTAAAGGGAAATTATGGGTCAAAATAGAAGGAAATAAAAGAATAGGAAAAGGGGGTTGTTCAAATGACATACGAGTATCATTAGAAGTGAGAACTAATGTTGTGTGAAGTAAGGGTTCAAACCACCTTCGAGCGAGGTCTCGCTTTCTTACAGGCCTAGGTCATGCGAAGGTCGCATGAAGCCATTCATCGAATGAGATGGTCATGTCGTTCGAACGACGTACTTTGAAAATATAAAATCTTACTTACCCAAGTGCAGTGTCACGTTTTTGGCCTTTGGAGTTTTGAGTTGTCGAAATCTGGTGGGCCCAGATGGGAAAAAAGGATTTTAGGGTCTTTTAGGGTTTTTAAATGGGTGATTTGGGCTCATTTGTGTTAGGGAAATTAGAAGAAGAGAGGGAGAGTGGAAGGGGTGTTCCTCCTCCACCATTTTAGTATTCCTACACTCTTCCACCACCACAAACCACCATGCTACCACCAAACCTACGTTTGATATCCCCATATTTATTATATATTCTGTCATATTTGAACATTATACACCCATTTACACCATGAATGAGGAGAGCTATGAATTTTGGAGAAGTTTTAGGGGATTTTTGGAGAAGATGATGGAATCTTTCATGGAGTTTGAAGGTGATTTTGGTTTGGGAGCTTAGTGGAGCACATTTGGATAATTTTTTGGAGGATGCTTTTGATAAACCCTTGAGGCCACCTTTGGAGGTGGGGGTTGCTCCTCCTACACCAACCTTATTGCCATTATTTGGATCCTTTAGAGGTGGGAAGAACCTACTCTTAGATTAAGACTCTATTTTCTGCATTTGTAGTCTTGATTGTTAGAATGTTGGAAAAAAAGTCTTTGTTTTGAGAATAAATGAAGAATAAATATCTCAAAGTTTTTTTGTAATAAATGGGATTTTTATGTAAAGGGTATGCTGATATTAACATTTTTATGGAATAAAAACGTTTTAAATTTACATTTTATCTTGCCTAAGATATTTGGTAAATCAACTTTTATTTGTTGTAAAAAATAAAGGTTTTATAAAAGAATCGAACATTGATTTGAGTTTTAAGAGACAAAATGTCCTATGGTCTTGAAAGGTATGCTTTATAAACATTATGAATGAAATGTATGTTTAACCCATTTAATAGGATTTTAGGACTTAAAATCCACCATCTCATGCGCACAAACTTGTAGTATTTTAATGAAGAAATTTGAACAAGTTTAAAGGAGGTTTTGTTGGGTTTTAATAAGAAATAAGCAAAGTAGTAATTCTAATAGCCAAAGAGTGTGAAAAAAAGGGGTTAAAGGTGTGATGAATTTAAGGTTATAAGACTACATGTATTGTTAAGGTGTGATGAATATAATGAACGTTCCGATAAATGTAAATATGTACAAGCAAATGTGAAATTGATTAATGTCCATGAGGTAAGGAAAAAGGTAAAGTAAGTTGGTAAACGGGTGGTTAAGCAACCAAAGTGGTTGAACCCATAATTAACACAAGATGTGTTGTAAAAGGGTTTCAAAGACAAAATAAGTATTCTCTAACATGGTGTTTGCGTGTGTTGAAAGAGTTATTTTCAATGAAAATACTAATATGGATTGGTTAAATTAAAAAGGATAATTTTGGTAAAGAAATGTCTTTCCTTCAATTTCAGTGAAGTTGTTTCAAACATTAAAACATATGCGTTAAATAAAGGATAAATGTTAAAAAGAGAAAAAGGAAGTCTTTTACGAGATTAAGGTGAATTAATCTGAATAAGTAAGGTTTTTGGAAATAAAAATGCTTCATGCATAAATATGCATATACGTGTGTGTGTGTTCACATATATGAGGTAGTTTCATATGCACGAAGGAATAACATGTTGGAGTCTTCTTTCTATCATTCGATTCTATGCTGCATTTGTATATTCCCAATGGATCTTTGGCTCACACCCTCGTCTTTGTTACAATAGGTTGGATGTGGGTCCGTATTTTGAGAGCGTTATATTGGTAAGTATTTTTTTTTAATTTTACGTTAATAGCACTACATGCTTGGACTCTGGGGATGATTCACGTAATCTGAACTTGAAATTAGAATCGCATGTTAAAAATGTGAAACGTTAATTAAAATAAAGATGGACTAGCAAAATTATATTGGTTATTTCATTGCACTTCACACCAAACGCTCGAGTCGGACTATGTTGAGTATAGGTAACCCATAAATTCGGGTTAGGCGTTACAACATAACCTCAGAGGAGGTTCCCTGATCAACTAATAACATATCCATGTCCCACTTTACAATCTTTGCCATGATTATAAGTGCATCATGATGTGGAGTCCTAAGTACGATTAGGCCATCCTCTGTGATGACTATGCGCCTGTTGTAATTTAAATCTTTCATCCATCGATGCTTTGTTGTTGGACTTTTGGCAGGGTCAATCTTAAAGGCCTTCATCACTGCATTTAGATTCTTCAGTTCCATCCAAACAGCATTGCCTTGGATTTGCATAGGACCTGAAGCACCGCGGATGACAGTGAACTCATGTCCCAATTGTTTTTTAAGGACATTATATGGCTTTCGGTTGACGTCAATGACAACTTTATCCCCTTTCTTTTCCACAAAGTCAATCAAATGGACGTCTTCAGCCAGTTATTCAAGATGGGATTTGAGGGTTACATTTCTCCATTTTGTGCCCATTCTCTTTGTGGTACGCCCACCTCAGTGCGTTATTTGTCTTCATTGGGTCTCCCCAATTTTCTTTGGCCATTTAAAGAACTGTTGGTCCTTGATTTTGCTAAAGATCTTGTAAATTGGCTCCTTGAACGCAATGTTGATCTCTTGGAATGCCTTGGAAGGATTTTCCTTATCCCCATTCTTTAATCCTTTATTTTTCTTTTTCCCCTCTCTTGGGGGTGTTCAATTAATTGCCACTCTTGGTCGCGTTCAAGCACCGTTGTCATTGTGGCACCAGCAACCACGTCCTCCACCTTGGCATAATTTTTTATGCGAGACATGAGGGCATCAAAGGTGTCAGCCTCCTTCTCAGTGAAGGACTCGTATGAAATAGAGCCAATGGGTAACCCTATCGTGAATGAGACCATAATGAATGACCTATTCAGAGCAATCCTTAATGTCGTTGTGAGTTTCCTTATATTGCCTAGCATACTCTCGCAAGGTTTCCTGGGTATTCTCATAGTGAGGAAAGAATCCGTTATCTTCAGATGAGTGTTGCTAGTGATTAATCGAGTAGTGAAGGCTTCGGTAAGCTGCTTGAAGTTATTAACCTCCATGTGTGGAAAATTTTCAAATAATATCTCTTTAACATCCCGTAGGATAAATGGGAATATGCATCAGATAAGAGCATCGTTATAGTTCCACAAGGTCATGGCCTGTCTGTACAAACGTATGTGATCAATGGGGTCAGTCTTACCGTCATAGATTTTGAACATGGGAGTTACTAACATCTTGGGGGTTCTAGTTCTTCAATTCCCTTGAAAGAGGTGATAGGATGAAACCTACACAACTTCCTGCTAAACATAAGGATTCATCAACATTTTATTCCTAAACTGGAATCTCTAAGAAAAAATGTTCACGGTCCTCCTCATGTTGGTTGTCTGTTACCATTACAATATCTTTGTCTCCCTCTAAATTTGTTTTTTCCCCTTTTTCCTTGTCCGAACCGACCGTTGATGAGGGCTATGATGGTGCTAAAGTCGAGGATTGAGAGAGAGGCTTGACCATTGGAGTTGAAGCTTGATAGGGAGTTCCTAAAGTTGGAGACAAAGTCGAGGCTTGCTAGGGAGTTCCTAAATTTAGAGCCAAAGGTTGAGTAGGATCCTCCCCTATAGAATCCTAGGCTTGAGAGGGATCCTCTTTTGTGGGAGTCGATACTACAATTGAAGATTATGGTTTAGAGGACGAGCATTCCTTAATAAAATTTGGATCTTCCCAAGTGAATCTGCAATGAAATTTGCCAGTGTTTTGCCTTTGATTGTAGTACGAGGCAAGAAGTATATGTCATATACTCCCAGGTCAATGGACAATTCCATGATCTGACTAGAATTGTTTTATATGTGCAATATTTTCCAAAGAGGGTGATGTAAGTTAAATTAAATTGAGGATGCAATTATCCCACAGTGAATGATCTTATAAAATTAATGTCGAACTAAATATAGCAATGCTCACAACACAAGTATTTACATGGTTTGGTAATGGTCTACATCCATGGGTCAAGATGGATGATATAGTACCGATCTGGGGCAAACTGGATCCTATTTTGCTTAACTTCTTTATCTGAAGGGTCCCCATCTAGGTGATGCCAAAAGCTGTTGGGATCTATCCCCAACATATCCTTTTAAGACCAAGCAAAGATGCCCCTTTTCTCTTTCAGGAGATTAACTAACTTAACTATGACACTCAATTTCAAGGACGAGCCTCTTTGCACAGTTTTTTAGGGTTTTCTTCATCGAGAACCATTGATTCTACCTTTATGGTTTCCTCAACCTTTGTGAGTTTCTCCTCATATCCGTTTCAAGTGTATCAATGTAATATAAGGTAAAATTCCTCATATGTGCTTCTCACTATTCCAAATATGTGAAATAGAATTCTCTTACTTTCACTACCTCACCTGAGACCTCTCTTACTCTAATATGAGTAGGAAACATCATCATCTAATTAATAGTAGATGGAACGGCCTAAATTTTTTCCAGGGAGACTCGTCCCATAATTATGTAATATGATGAGTGATCAAGGGAAAAATCGAGCGTCCGTATAATACGCTAATCGTTGTTATCAGCTTCCAACCACAATACAAAATAACCTAAACTTTAACTACACTCTTTTGGAGTATAGCGGCTAGTCTCAGTATAAAATCCACAGGTCATGTTTGATTGATTTTAATTGATTTATTACTTCAAAAATAAAGTGTAAAAGATGATGATGCGGTGACAAAGGAAAAAAAAGGGAAAACTAAAGAAGTTAACTAAACCTAATTAAAGCTAACAACATACGAATTAATTGGAGATAATGTTGGAATACAATGCCCCAAACCCTAGTATGTTTAACGGATATAAAACTTTCTTAAATTAGATAATTGATTAAACCCGGTCTTTATTAATATCAAGCATTACATATATGAGAGTACTATCCCGCATCATACAAAATCTAAAGCAAGAATAAAGCGGTGTTAAAATAGCTAACACGCGCGTCGTACTCTTAAACACCCAGTTGCCTTAGACAAACGAGGTTAAAAGACCTACGAAGATCATGATCACTACACAACACGATTCAATCATTATTTAATTCGAAAATTAATTTTTTATACATAAAAACTACCTTGGGTTGGGTTCATGCACCCCATCCCTTAGAAATCTAGCTCGACATGAATAAACTATGCTTGAAGAAGAAATCTATATTGCGTGAATTCATATTTATGTGAAAAGTGAGATTAAACATGAGAAATAATAATAAAAGTGCTGGAAATAAAGGTTACCAAGATTGAAGAATAAGAACATTTAAGAAGAAATGAAAGCTTGAAGAAAAACTGGAAAATCTCTTGAATTACAGGTGAAAAGTATGTAAATTGTTCCCCTAGATGTTACTCCTTGATTAGGAGCTTTTACATAAATGAAATCTGAATAAAAAGAGTCCTAATATGACTATATATAATTCTTGGGTCGTTTAGAAGAGTCCCCAAAGCATAAAACTCTTTTGGTTAAAAGATAAGGACAAAATAAAAATCCCACTTCTTGAAATTTGTCACACATTTAAAGCATGACTAATTTTGTAACGGATCTGGAGCTTGACAAAAGGCAAATCGATTGGGGTCTGGGTGAATGGGTTCGGATTTCCAGAATGGCTAGGCCTTGGTCGCCTCTTTTTCATTTGGATTTTAGGATTTCGTTCTCAATCTTCAAACTTGTATGACTTCTTCATTGTAGCTTGGATTGGGCTGCCGTTTTATCCAGTGTTCTTGTAATTTCAAGCTCTTAAACTTTCCAGTTGGACCCACCTCTGGACTAAGGCTGAAAATTATGAAAATCCCCTTGAACTCCCCATTTCTTTGTTTCTTTCACTGTTTCGAGTTCTCTTTCTCACTTTCTTGCCTGATATACCTATAAAACACATAAGAGATACACAAAACATGAAATACTTGCAAAAAAGAGTTAGTAGCATAAATATGAGATAAATCCAAGATAATTACACTGCACGGGACAATAAAATGCATAAATTACGAGGATAAATACGAAAAATTTATGCCGAATCAAATCCCCTTAACTTAGAATGTTGCGCATCCCGAGCAATGTAAAAGATTAAGAGCATGATTTAAGGACCCTTCAAAAACTTTATTGGGATAGAATACCTTTTTCGCGGCCCAGCGATTGCATTGAGCACATGCAACAAGTCGTTAAATCCCTAGGTTACCATAGTAGGACGAGTGTTGTCTTGTGAGGATTTGTAGTGAATATACCCACAAAATTCGTTTTGAACTCAATAAAAAATTTAAATACCTAAAAATTGTACAATTTAAACTCCCCAAAAATAGTCACCACAAATTCATATTCTCAAGTTTCAATTCGTAGTGTGTGTGTGTGTGAAGCCAAAAATTTAACCTCCGTCGATTTATGATTACGTTACTTTCCAAAATTTCGTTTTGATTCAATTTCTCACGGATGTTCCCACAAATGAATCACTCGGAATTCACGCAAACAAACATGAAAGATGGAAATTTTATGGTGAAAAGATATCTTCTTCGGAATACGGTCATTGGAAAACGGGAACATTGCCTCTTATTCACACCAATTAATCTCTTTTATTATCTTTTCATGTCTTACCTCTCCACGCGGTCATTAATTTTGAAATTCGGACTTGGCTAGGACTATTCTGGATTTTAAGGTGTATTGGGTAAAATAGAAAATGGTTGAGAAATTTGGAATTGAAAAAAATTCTTATGATGTTCGTCAGTGTTTTTTCGGGGTTTTGCTCATTGTTCTCTTCTTTTTTTATTTTTTTTTGTTTAGCATTATTCATTTTTTTCTTTGCCGCTTTTTATTGCACTTATTGGACTTAATTTTTTGAATTTCCATTTTTCAGAATTCTGGGCTATTTGGGTTTTTTGGGTTATCAAACGAAAAAGAAAAATATTTTATTTGGCTCAAATGGGTTGCAAAGGCAAAATTGTTCACAACTTTTTATGGCTAATCTTTTGGGGTAACAAACGAGGGCCTAACTTCATTTATCCTAATTACTAATCAATTTACCATATGTGTCTCCAAATGAATTTTAGTTTAGAGATATGTTAGCGCACTTTTCAAAGGAACATCACACACATTTCCCGTAAACGATTCAAAACAAAGCAATCGAGATCTTCAACAACTTATATAAAGTGCTGAATTTAATTATGAGTTAACCATTAACTCAGAATGATTTAATTACTCAGAAAAAGTGAAAGACTCGAAATATCACTGGGTTAATTAATCTCCACACTTATTTGTAAAGTCGTCAACTTTCTTTCAATTTCCTCCTTTGGTCAGTTTCGGCTTTGTGCAATTTGGATTTTACAAATTTGAGACTTAAAAAATTGTGACATTTTTGAAAAATTTAAATTCCAATTTTTATTTATTTTGAAGAAAAATATTTTTGGCTTTTCCAAACGTTTTTCAATTTTTTGATTTTTTTTATCATTTTCTAAATAAAACATACTTCGAACGAACATGTGATCAAATCAATGAATGTAAACAATAAATATGAAGGATATCGCACACCCCCTAACTTAGATGTTGCATTGTCCTCAATGCGAATCAAGAACACAACATAAAGAGAGGAAAATAAAGATATTACCCAAAATGGAGCGATCGCTGATAATTTAACTTTTTTTGTATGAGTTTTTGTCGTCGTTGAAGACAAGTTAATCAAAACCTTCAATTACCAACAAAAATATATAACAAACTAAAATATAATGGTAAGTGAGGTATCAATCCAAATCTAAGGGTGAAACAGGCAAGAGAGGAAATATGTAATTCATCTTTTATTTAAGTTCTTTTTGGAATTTTTTCTTTTTCTATTTTTTTATGCTTTTTTCAATATTAAAACAATTTGGAGATGAGGTGAAATAAGACTACACTAAATAAAATTTCTAATTACTAACCTAGAAAGTAAGAGAAGAAATTAAGTAAAGCTAAATAAATAAAAATCTAAAATATGAGATGAGTGAGGAATTAAAAGTGAGGACTAACAAGGGATAGGATGACACCATATATTCTAGTTAATCAAAATTAATTAATTCATTAAAACTAATTACCATAAGTTAGTCTCAAAATCACAAATCAACTCTCGTTGCAAATGTAATTTTAATAATAATATTTTTGAAAATTAAATTTAACACTCCTACAACTCTTGAAATGTAGATTCAAACATCATCTAACAAATCACCCGCTATGATCGATTTATCAAATTAGTTTAAATCATAAAAGTAAGCTTAGAGTTGAAATTAAAGAAATAATACCACTCTTGAGAAACGCTTATCTCTAGTTCGAATCTAAAATGGGTATTATAACTAGAATTTCGATTTTCTCTCGAAAATTATTTACCCTCTCTCGAGGCATAAATTAAAATGTAAGAGTGAAAAGTTAACCATGAAAGGGACATTTAATTTAAATTAATTAATTAAATTAGGATTAACATCAAATAATGGGTCACCCCACCCCTTGAAAGGGGATTTAGCCTAACATGATAAATAAACATTCAATAGGCATTTAATATAAAAGTGTATAGAGAAGATCAATCAAACCAATCTCTTGAATTCAATTGACTTCCATACTTGAATGATAAGCATACAACTCTCCAAGTGAGTGATCAACAAAAATATAAATGAAAAATTCACTCAACTTGAATCTCACAAATTTAATTTCACACTAATCTCTAAAATAAAATAAAATTAAAATTAAAATAAAACTACTCTAAAAAAATAAAAAGTGTTTCTCTCTCAAATTTTCTCTTTAAAACCCTAGATTATCTCCCAAATGATCTTTGGGTCTTCTTATATAGGAGGCACATGGAGCATGGGGGCACAATTAGGAAAATGGCCTACGGGTGCATGTGCATGGAGTGAGGTAGAAATCAGATTTGGGTGAGGGTATTTTGGGGAACTTTAATTGTGCATGTTGGAGATGTGGTAGTTAGGATGAGTTGGGGGTAAAATGGGCATATAGGTTAAATGGGTTTTTAAAAAATATGGATTTATTGTTTGATTTTATTTGGGTTTTATTTGTTTGTCTTTGTTTAAGCAGGTACGATTTTTGGCTAAAGTGGAAAATAGGAAATGGGTCTTATTTGGTTCCAAAGTTCATGGGAGCAGGTGGTTGTGGATATGGTCGTGGGTTTAGGTGTGGGGGTTGTATCTCAGGTTTCTTTGCTTTGACATGTCCATTGGTGGAAATCGGGTTGGGGATTTTTTTGATTGGGGCTTCCATGGGTTCGCAAGTGTGTACGGGTTGGTGTCGTGGGTTTGAATGGAACAGGTGGTGGCCATCCGAGTTCGGGGGTGCGGAAAGGGGATTTGGGCAGGTCCGGATTTTTTCGGAGAAGTGGATGGGGTTTCGTCGGCTATGGGCAGTGGTGGTTCCGACGCCAAATCAGTAGGGGGCCAGTGCAGGTGTCATCGGGTTTTATAGGAAGTGGGTTGAGATTTTCGGGTTGTGAAGATGGGTTATTAGGTCAACTCCAGTTTGGTTGGGTTATGCCGGCGAGAGTGATTTTATAAGGGTGGTGATAGAGCATAGATAATGGAGGTTGGAGAGAGAGAAGTGGGTGTGTGGCGGGGAAGATGAAGTGGGGGTGTTTGGGTGTGAGTTATTGGGAGTAGTAAAGAGTATGTGAGTGTAGTATAATGTGGGTGAGGTGTAGGGAGTGTGTTTAATTTGGACTCTTAAAATAACTATTTAACTAAACTAATAAAAATAAAAAATAAATCCTAACAAAATTAAAATAAAAACCTTAAACAATAATACTAAAGTCCAAAAAAATAAACTAAGAAGCATAGAAAAATAAATTCCTAAAAAAACTTATCCTGATAAAAATAAAATGAAAACTAAAAATCAAAATAAACAACATTAAATAAAAAGAAATATAAAAAATTGCAAATAAATCCTAAAAATCCTAAAAGTACAAATTCTAAAAATAAATAAAATAAAATCTATTAAATTCCTAATCTATAAAATAAAATTAAAATAAAAACCACAAATCAAATACAAATAAAACCTAAAGTCCTAAAAATATAAACTCTAGTAAAATTAAAATTAAACTACTAAACCTAATCCTAATAATAAAACAAGACTAAAATTAAAATCTAATAAAAAAAAAAAAAAGAACTAGAAAATAAATTCTACGAGATTCCAAATAAATAAAAAAGAAAACCTATTAAAGAAAAATAGACATCTAAAAAATCTAAAAACTCAAACTAAACACGCATGGGGTTCGGGTGAAGGTTTGGGTTAGGTTTGGCTTGGGTAAGGTACGGGACTGGGGAATTAGCTCCATAAATTGCACATTTTCCATGAAATGAGCATTTGAACTCCGAAACGGTGATCAAGCCTGCACATTAAACAATTAAGCATATAAGATCCAATTTGCCGAGAATTAGCAACAAAAATACGTCTTTTTAGGGTATAAAATATACACTTTTGGGTGATTATCACACCACCCCCAAACAGAACGTTGCTAGTCCTCGAGCAAAATATAGAAAGAAAGAAAGATAAGAAACCAAAAGTGTACCACTTTCACGGGAACTTACGATTGCATTTAGCATGTGCAACAAGCCTTAAAACCTACAGGTTTCCCTATGGGACGAGTTTTGTCTCGTGAGAGTTTACGAGAATATACCCACAAAATTCTTTATTTAAAATGATTTATTGAAAGGCAGTCAATCTCTAATTAGACATAGAATAATCGCACAATCCATCATGAGATAAATATTTTGAGAAATACAAGCTAGAATGTATAAAAAAAGGTTAGCTAAGTAAATACTCAAGGCACGACCTTCCTAGAACTCAATGTGTGTAGTGTGAATCAGTCAAAACGGGTCGAGTATCATAAGAGTAATTCCTAAATTTCCTTTTTGGAATCAATGCTTCAACTTCAAAATCTCACTGTATATATCTCTCTCAAACGAACTCTCGAGATTTGGGTAAGTGTATTTCTCTTGTGTGTGAGGATATGAGTAAATGTAAGCAAGTTCAAATGTCTCACACACACATAAGAAAGAACGAGTATTAAGAAATAAAATGATCTCATGAAAGAATGCTAATCACTGTAGTGAGAATGTCGAGTTATTCACCATATTGACTTTCATTTTCTCGAACACGTAGGGTAAAATAAGGATGTTTATGGGTGAGAGGGAAATGAAATGGGATGTATGGAATGGGATGACGTAGGTATGATAGGATGGGTGATGTATGGATGATGGATGAAAGATGGATGAGTGATGGATGTGTGAGAAGAGTGAATAGCACTTGAAGAACAAATGCCTTTATTACACAAGAATTAAATACAAACTCTTTTTTTTCTTTTCTTTTGTATATTTTATCTTTTTTTTATATACTCTCAACATGGAAGACATTTTACATTTGGGAAAACACTCTTTTTCTCAAAATGATGGATGATGTATGAATGGATATGATAAATGGATGGTGAGGGGAATATGTAAGAATATGCATGAAGTGAATGGAATATGGTAGGTGTATGGATGAAAATCTAGTGATGAGGACAAATTTTAAGACACTTATTTCTTACAACTCGAAAGTGATGTCGTTCTCAGTGATCAAGCCAACAATTTTTATGAAAAATAACGAGATCATACAACGATTTAAGTGCGGACCCAAAAGAAGTTGAATCAATTTGCGACTCGAAGATTGCGTAAGACACTCTGAAAGGGTAAAAGGTACAAATCTCACAAGCTAAAGCCTCTACTAGTTATCCTTAAGGTTTTCTTGGGAATTGTATAACTCTTCAACTTTAAACTGCAGAAACATGATAAGTGAGCAAATTTTGTTGAGTCTAGAAATTCATGGTGCCAGATGCCTTTTTATGTATTACATAAAATATTTAGAAAATAAATTATCTATCTTGATTCCTAGACTGAAAAGATGGATGCTAGAAAATTCACATCAATAAATGAGATGAAAGAGACTCCACGAAAATTTTAAACATTAGGTTTTGAAATTGTTTCAAAAGAGGTAGGATTTTGATAAAATTCCCCACCCCCCCAAAAAAAAGGAACAGCATCCTCGATGTTAAGTAAAATGATTTTTAAAATTGAGAACAGAAGGTAGGAAAGAGATTACCAGAATCAATCGCTAATAAAGTGGACCATAATTATCCAAGATGAAACCTGAATAAGTAATAAAATACAATAAAAAAATGTGTACAAGTCTATAAACATTGAAAGCGTAGGGTCATGTGAAACAACACCCCCAAATAGGATGAGACACATACAAGAACAACGGGCTGCCTCCCGATAGCGCTAAGTTTAATGTCTTGAGCCAGACTGAATCATTCTCACCCTAAAGATAAGATTTATTAAAGTGAGGGGCAGCAAAAAAATTGGGTAATGAGAATCACCCCCAAATAAGACTGAAGCATTAGTCTTATTGGATAAAGGCTAAAATGGCCAATGCACTTGTATTGAAAAGTGCATCACACCATAAAGCATCGATCGACCATGAGCGGGTAGGTTTTAGGGTAAGGGTGAAAATGTATCAGTCTTGGGCCTTATTGAGTCAGAAGGTGAGGGCAACAAGGTCCCTATAAGCATGGTTCTCAAGTTGGTGAGGAAGATGAAAAAGTTTGAAAAGTGTAATAGGGTGGGGCTCATATAAAGAACACGGCCATTCTATAAAGGGACGGTGATAATGGTCTTACCGTGACACGCCAGGGAGCTAATGGAAAGAAAAATCAACACCACGAGAGAGTTATGGGCCTAGAGTAACAAGCTCGATGTCACGGAAGTGGAGAGTAGCACCACAAATACTCTCATGGAAGGTGGAGGGTGGTTTCAGGTTAGGGTCTAAAAATGTAGATGGAAACATGAAAGGTGTAAAGTCAAGATCCAAACTAGGAGATGGGACAGAAGGGACAATGGGTGGGTCGGATAGGATGAAAGGTGGATCGGGTGGGATAAAGGGTAGATCGGGTGGGATAAATAGTGGGGGAAGATGATATATCTCTAAAGTAGGGGACACACACTTATTTGGAGGGATAAAATGATCCTCAATATCCTCCTGAAGAGGGAGTGTGGTATCAAGTGATAGCGGATCAACTTATCCACCAATGTATCACCATTTGATATGGTGAAAGGGTCTAACGAGGCATTAAGATCCAAGATAGATGAATCTACATCAATATTTGTCTCAAGGGGAGGCAAATAGGACGGGGTAGGATCCATATCAAGAGAGGTGGGAACCATCTCTGATGCAATCTCGGGAAATTGGTGAGCACTCGTAGCCGGAGCTAATCTAAAACATATGGGCATGTCAGAGACATATCCAATTGTGGCATAAGGTAAAAGCTCGAACGTAGTTATGGATTCATTGGGTAAGGGAATATTAACCTCAAGTGTGGTTTCATTTGGATATAATGAGATTTGATCAGGCTCACGATCTTCGGATAAATCAACACCAGTGTCAACCTGAGGCACGGACCACAGAATGGTCGCAATGTTGAGATTCTCGGGGTGGTAGGGTTGATCACACTCAAAATCCATGTCACAAGATAATTCATCATTGATCCATGTTAGTGCAACACTGGGTTGACTTTGTGTGAATGTTGACTCTCGCTCACACTCAATTTCATTTAATTTTTGTTCAAGTCGTTGGAGAGCTTCATTTTGAATTTCAGTGGCTTTATCTTGCTCGATGATAAATTGTTGCATGAGTGCCTCGAGAGAGGAGGTGGATGATGGTGGTGAAGTGTTGGTGGGTGGTGGCGATGGTTGAGGTGGACACAACTCGCTACTGACACTAATATGAGGAGAATACTAGTATGAAGTGTGGGATACGGGGCCAAACATGTCATGCACGGGAGAAGCATCTCCGTGAGAGACAAAAGGTTGATAATCGTTGAGTGCGTAGTGAGGGAACTGATCGGTAATGGGTGCACATGAATTCCTTGATGACTATTGGAATGTGTGAGGATACACAACATCGGGTTGGGATTCATATTGCGTGGAAGGGTGATCAGGCCTCCACGAATAGCTCGGGTACTCACACAGCTCAGAATTAGATACATCGGGATAATAGGTCGTAGTGGGTTCCGAAATAGTGTCATATGGATACACTTGGTCCATGGTGAGTTCAGAAGGATAAGGAATGTACGGGTACTCACGGGGAAAGTGACTGGCTAGAAAACATGATGTGTACAATGAAGCATTTTACACGGTGATACTCATCATCAGAGGTGATGAAATGTGAGATGCGTGTGTGGATGACACATGAGTATCAACATCGTGTGCTTGAGAGTGAAAGCCATTAACTAAAGTGGGGAGGTAGGACTCGGGCTCAGCTTCAAACATGCTTCGAGAGAGTGGGAAATGGCCAAAATACTACCATAAAGGACATTCGTCTCACATAACGGGAGAAATATTTTTTTTTGGATTTTTAATTATTTTTCAAAAGAAAAGAAAATATTTTTGGAATTTCATGAAAATGAAATAAAATATTTTTGGGTTTTTAGAAAAATAAAGGAAGAAATTTTTTTTGGATTTTCTTTTGTGGGAAAAATATTTGTACTCTTAAATTTGGGACGAACTCACTAAAACCTGACTACCGAAAGATAGAGTTGGACACACACAAGTCAAGGAGAATCCTAACTTTCACATAGCTATTTTTTATCTTGAACATTAGTGAAAGGGGTGGTCAAATTTTAATTAAGTCCGCGGGTGACAAAAATCACAGAATTTATCTGAGTGATCGGCTTTTCAAGAATGTTCTCCTAGTGGGCTACCTAGTTGATTGATTTTAAATTTAACGATAGCTAGGGTAGCACAGAAATGGTAAGCGAGGGAGTCGGGTGATGATATCCTTTCTCGTGAGTGATCGGGTGTAGGTCTTAATTGATTAATTCATCACACACATTCAAAAATAAATACGATAATAAAAATCAAGTAAGAGCACGTAGTCACACACAAAAATTGACTCGCTGACAGTAGAGGCATGGGGGTTTAGAAATGTACCTCCCACGATTTTTACACCGTGGGGTGATGAACAATTTGAGTCGATTGCATGGAGATCACACCTATCTCAGTCGGCCCTGGGAGTCCTACCGACCAAAGGTAGAGAGGTTTACTTTCCTCTCCTTTGGACGCCCTCTTTCTACCTTGTCCGGTCTCCCTATCATGCTTTTCTTCGATTATTAAAAATTTAAATGAAAAATAAACGGTATCTCTAAGCACCGCAATACAAGACAAATAATAAAATCCTAATACAAGCCTTCTAAAAAAAAGAAAAAGGGTACGAAAAATAAAAGTGCATTACAAAAGAATCACAAATAGAAAATCCTCTCCAATGCTTCAAGCTCCAAAGATTGGTAACCGCACCATTTGATAAATTAAATTTTTTGTGTATGTGTTTTTGTCGTTGTTGAAGACAAGTTAATCAAAACCTTCAATTACCTACAAAAATATATAACAAACTAGAATATAATGGTAAGTGAGGTATCAATCCAAATCTAAGGGTGAAACATGCAAGAGAGGAAAGATGTAATTCATCTTTTATTTAATTTCTTTTTGAACTTTTAGCTTTTTCTATTTTTTTCAATATTAAAACAATTTGGAGACGAGGTGAAATAAGACGATACTAAATGAAAGATCCAATTACTAACTCGAAAGTAAGAGATGAAATTAAGTAAATCTAACTAAATAAAAATCTAAAATATGAGATGAGTGATGAATTAAAAGTGAGGAATAACGAGGGATAGGATGACACCATATATTCTAGTTAATCAAAATTAATTAATTCATTAAAATTAATTATCCCAAGTCAGTATCAAAATCAAAAATCAACTCTTGTTGCAAATGTAATTTTAATAATAACATTTTAGAAAATTAAATTTAACACTCCTACAACTCTTTAAATGTAGATTGAAACGTCATCTAACAAATCACCCGCTAGGATCGATTTATCCAATTAGTTTAAATCATAAAAGTAAGCTTAGAGTTGAAATTAAAAGAATAATACCACACTTGATTAGCCGTATCTCTAGTTCGAATCTAAAATGGGTATTATAACTAGAATTTCGATTTTCTCTCAAAAATCATTTACCCTCTCTCGGGGAGTAAATTAAAATGCAAGAGTGCAAAGTTAATCATTAAAGGGACATTTAATTTAAATTAATTAATTGAATTAGGATTAACATCAAATAATGGGTCACCCCACCCCTTGAAAGGGGATTTGGGTGAGGGTATTTTGGGAAACTTTAATTGTGCATGTGGGAGATGTGGTAGTTAGGATGAGTTGGGGGGGGGGGGGGGGGGGGGGGGGGGGGGGGGGGGGGGGGGGGGGGGGGGGGGGGGGGGGGGGAATGGGTACATGGGGTAAAATGGGTTTTTAAAACACATGGGTTTTATTATTTGGTTTTTATTTGGGTTTTGTTTGTTTGTCTTGGTTTAAACAGGTACGATTTCTGGCTCAAGTGGAAAATGGAAAATGGAAAATGGAAAATGGAAAATGGAAAATGGGTCTTGTTTGGTTCCAAAGTTCATGGGCATTAGTAGGTGGTTGTGGATATGGTCGCGGGTTTTGGTGTAAGGGACGGATCTCGGGTTTGTTTTGCTTTGACAGGTCCGATGGTTGAAATATGGTTGGAGATTTTTTTAATTGGGGCTACCGTGGGTTCTCAGGTGGGTACGAGTTGGTGTCACGGGTTTGAATAGAGCAGGTGGTGGCCATCCGATTTCGGGGGTTTCGAAAATGGGATTTGGGAAGATCCAAATTTTACTGGAGAAGTGGATGAGTTTTCGCCAGCTGTGGGCAACGGTGGTTCCGGTGCCGAATCAGTAGGGCCCCGGTGTAGGTGTCATCGGGTTTTATAGGAGGTGGGTTGAAATTTTCGGGTTGTGAAGATGGGTTATTGGGTCAAATCCGATTTGGTTGGGTTATGCAGATGAGAGGGGGGTTATAAGGGTGGTGATGGAGGGTAGATAATGGAGGTTGGAAAGAGAGAAGTGGGTGCGTGTTGGGGAAGATGAAGTGGGGGTGTTTGGGTGTATGAGGGTGTATGGTGTTTGGGTGTGAGTTGTTGGGAGCAGTAAGGTGTATGTGAGTGTAGTATAGTGTGGATGAGGTGTAGGGAGTGTGTTTAATTTGGATCCTTAAAATAACTTTTTAACTAAACTAATAAAACTAAAAAAATTAAATCCTAACAAAATAAAAATAAAAACCTAATAAAAATAATACTAAAGTCCTAAAAAAATAAACTAAAAAACGTAGAAAAATAAATTCCTAAAAAAAATTTATCAAAATAAAACAACATGAAATAAAAAGAAATATATAAAATTGCAAATAAATCCTAAAAATCCTAAAAGTATAAGTTCTAAAAATAAATAAAATAAAATGTATTAAATTCCTAATTTATAAAATAAAATTAAAATAAAAACTACTGATCAAATAAAAATAAAACCTAAAGTCCTAAAAATATAAAATCTAGTAAAACTAAAAATAAACTACTAAAAATAATCCTAATAATAAAATAAGACTAAAATTAAAAACTAAGTAAAAATTAAAAATAAAAAGAACTAGAAAATCATATTCTCGAAAATTCTAAAAAAATCAAAAATAAAATCGAAAAAGGAAAAATAAACATCTAAAAAAATCTAAAAACACATACTAAATACATATGGGGTTATGGGTGGAGTTTTGGGCTATGTTAGGCTTGGGTAAGGTACGAAACTGGGGAATTAGCTACATAAATTGCACATTTGCCTTGAAATAAGCATTTGAACTCCGTAAACGGTGATCAAGCCTGTACATTAAACAATTAAGCATATAAGACCCAATTCAACGAGAAGTAGGTAACTAAACACGTCTATTTGGGGTATAAAATATAGACTTTTGGGTTCTTATCAATCCCCGATAAGTACGATTCCATTAAATCTACAAAACACGTTAGAACCAAGCATAACAAAAACTTTAACTAATTACTCTAAACTATAATTAAAAAAGAAAAGAAAAGAAAAGGAAAGACAGAAACTAACTATGTACAACCTATGATTTGAACTTCTAATAATTTATACACTAAAAGTAAAAAAATTTGAAGGACCACCCAAAATACAATTTGACTTTGAGGGAGAATCGGTGTACCCTCATTTTCAAGTATGCCTCCCAAAAAATAAGACTTCCGTTAGAACAATGGAAGGAATGTGTAAGGCGGAAGAAATGAACCATCACCAATTAAAGTTTTTAAAGTGATGATAGGGGATTTGGGTTCTAAGAGGGACGAGTACAATTGGGATCCAAAAAAAAATAGAATCACTTCCCAAAGATTTTTCAAGTAGTATGGGAATTGGGGTACACCAAAAGGAAGAGTCAATCTTGCAAAACAATTTAAGCAAAGAGTACTTATCGGTAAAAGATTTAAAATTTTCTAAAGTTTCAACCGACTCATAGGAATCTAACGGTATTTGTAATGGTTCAGTAACAGAGAACAAAAATGATGATGAAATAAATTCAATCTCAAGTGATTCTTCAACACTTAGAGATTGAATTTCACGAGAGCATTACTCACTTTCAATGAGATGTTCTTCAAAAATTTGAGGCGACACACATGTCTCAACCTCCTCTTTGTTTTCCTAATTAGAACGCATCTCATTGCAAAGTGAGATCATTTTTGTAACAAGACTAATATCGATATTCATCGTGCTTTGGGTGGAAAGAAAATTGAGTATGCTTTTGATTAGAAAAAGCATTTTTTTCTTCCTAAGTAGGATCCATTGGCTCTAGAACCTCGGCTTCCTCATTAGGTTGAAAACGTTCTTTAGTTTCAAAAATATCGAAAGAAAAGTCGTCATTGGATTCGAATAATACAGTCAAATCTTGCTCCCCAAAACAATTTTTTTCTCGATATTTGTTTTCAAGACTTTCGTACTCAAGACTTAAAATGCCCTCACCAATTGTAATAGGTCACATCGGAGATTCTTGAAAATAAAAGGAGGTGTGCGGTAGAGGATTCAACATTTCTTAGCAATCAGTTGTGCAATCCTGCAAAAATGTTTAAAACAAAAAAATACAAAAGAAAAATATCTTACGAAATAGTAAATCAATTATAGTCTACAATAAAACATTCCCCAGTAACGACACCATTTTGATCGAGGGGAAAACTAAGCGTCAGCGTAATATGCTAATCGTTGTTATCGTCTTCCGACCAAAATACAAAAAAACCTAAACTTTAACTACACTCTTATAGAGTATAGCGTCTAGTGTGGGTATCGAATCCACAAGGAATGTTTGATTTGTTTTAATTGATTTATTACTTTAAAAATAAAGTGTAAAAGATGATGATGGGGTGAGAAAGGAAAAAAAAGGGAAAACTAAAGAAGTTAACTAAACCTAGCTAAAACTAACAAAATACGGATTAATTAGAGATAAGGCTGGAAAACAATCTCCCAAAACCTGGTATGTTTACTGGATATAAAACTAGCTTGAAATAGGTAATTGATTAAACCCACTCTTTACTAATCTCAAGCATTACATATATGAGAGTACTAGCCCACATCATACATAATCAAGGGCAAGAATAAAGCACTGTTGAAATAGCTAATACGCGCGTTGCACTCTTAAACACCCCGGATACCCAGGATAAACGAGGTCAAAAGACCTACCATGGTTGTGATCACAACACAATATGATTGAATCAGTATTTAATTCGAAGACTAATTTTTTATACATGCAAACTACATCGGGTTGGGTTCATGCACCCCAACCCTTAGAAATCTAGCTAAACATGAATAAACTATGCTTAAATAAGAAATCTATATTTCATGAATTCATAGTTGTGTGAAAAGTGAGATTAAACATGAGAAATAATAATAAATGTGCTGAAAAAAAAGGTTGCCAAGATTGAAGAACAAGAACATGCAAGAAGAAATAAAAGCTTGAAGAAAAACTGGAAAAGCTCTTGAATTAAAGGTGAGAAAATATATTAATTGTTCCCCTAAATGTTCCTCCTTGATTAGAAGCTTTTACATAAATGAAATCTGAATAAAAAGAGTCCTAATTTTACTATATATAAGTCTTAGGTGATTTAGAAGAGTCGCCAAAGCATAAAACTCTTTTGGCTAAAAGATAAGGACAAAATAAAAATCCCACCTCTAGAAATTTGTCACACTTTAAAAGCATGACTAATTTTGGAAAGGAGCTGGAGCGTGACAAAAGGCGAACCGGTTGGGGTCTGGGTGAACCGGTTCGGATTTCCAGAATGGCCAAGCCTTGGTTGCCTCGTTTTCATTTGGATTTTGGGATTTCGTTCTCAATCTTCAAACTTGCTTAACTTCTTCATCGTAGCTCGGATTGGGGTGCTGTTTTTTCCACTATTCTTGTAATTTCAAGATCTTCAACTTTCTAGCCGGCCCACCTCCAGACTAAGGCTAAAAAATTATGAAAATGCCCTTCAACTCCCCATTTCTTAGTTTCTTTCATTGTTTCGAGTTCTCCTTCGCACTTTCTTGCATGACATACCTATAAAACACGTAAGAGTTACATAAAACATGAAATACTTGTCAAATAAGGGTTAGTAGCATAAATATGAGATAATTCCAAGCTATTTGCACCACACGGGATAATAAAAATGTCTAAATTACGAGGATAAATACGCAGAATTTACGCCGCATCAAACCCCCGTAACTTAGAACGTTGCTCGTCCCAAGCAATGTAAAAGAATAAGAGAATGAGTTAAGGAACCTTCAAAAACTTTATTGGTATAGAATACCTTTTTCACGGGATAGCGATTGCATTTAGCGCATGCAACAAGTCGTTAAAGCCCTAGGTTACCCTAGTAGGACGAGTGTTGTCTTGTGAGGGTTTGCAGTGAATATACCCCAAAAATTTATTTTCGACTCAAAGAAAAATAAAAAAACCTAAAAATTCTACAATATAAACTCCTCAAAAGTAGTCACTGCAAACTTATATTCCCAAGTCTCAATTCGTAATGTGTGTGTGCGAAGCCAAAAATTTAACCACTAATTGCCATCGATTGATCATTACGTTACCTTCCAAAAATTCATTTTGATTCAATTTCTCATGGAGGCTATCACAAACGAATCACTCAGAATGTGGCTATTTTCTCTCGATATGCGTGATTTAAAGAGTAAATATAAAGGAGCACAAATTCACGCAAATAAATTTGAAAGGCGGAAATTTTATGGTGAAAAGATCTCTTCATCGGAATACGGTCATTGGAAAACGGGAACATGCTCTTATTCACCCCAATTAATCTCTCTTATTATCTTTTCGTGTCTGAGCTCTCCACGCGGTAATTAATTTTGAAATTCAGACTCGGTTAGGACTTTTCTGGTTTTAAGGTGTATTGGGTAAAATAGAAAATGGTTGGGAAATTCGGAATTGGAAAATCTTCTTATGATGTTCGTTAGTGTTTTTTCGGGCATTTGCTCATTTTTCTCTAATTTTTCTATTTTTTTGTTAAGCATTATTCATTTTTTTTCTTTATCCCTTTTTATGCACTTATTGGACTTTTTTTTGCGATTTCCATTTTCCACAATTCCGGGGTATTTGGGTTTTTCTGGTTATCAAACGAAAAGGGAAAATATTTTATTAGGCTCAAATGGGTTGCAAAGGGAAAATTTTTCCCAACTTTTTATGGCTAATCTTTTTGGGTAACAAACGAGGGCCTAACTTCATTTATCCAAATTACTATCAATTTACCATATGTGTCTCAAAATGAATTTTAGTTTAGAGATATGTTAGCGCGCTTTTCAAGGCAACATCACACACATTTCTCGTAACCGATTCAAAACAAAGGAATTGAGATTTTCAATGACTTATATAAAACTCTAAATTGAACTACGAGTTAATCATTAACTCGGATTGATTTAATTACTCGAAAAAAGTGAAAGGCTCGAAATCCCACCGGGTTAATTAATCTCCGCACTTATTCGTAAAGTCGCTAACTTTCTTACAATTTTCATTTTCGATCAATTTCGTCTTTGTGCAATATGGATTTTACAAATTTGAGACTTGAAAAATTGTGACATTTTTGAATAATTTAAATTTAAAATTTTATTAATTTTGAAGAAAAATATTTTTGGCTTTTTTAAACTTTTTTCAGTTTTTTGAATATTTTTAACATTTAAAAAACATACCTGGAACGAACATGTGATCAAATCAATGAATGTAAACAATAAATGGGAAGGATATACCACACCCCTAACTTAGATGTTGCATTGTCCTCAATGCAAATCAAGAACACAACATAAAGAGAGGAAAAGAAAGATATTACCCAAAATGGAGCGATCCTCGATAAGTATGAGTCCAGTGAATCTACAAAACACGTTAGAACCAAGCATAACAAAAAAATAACAAAAACTTTAACTAATTACTCTAAACTGTAATTTAAAAAAATAAAGAAAATGAAATAAAGAAACTAACTATGTACAACCTACGATTTGAACTTATGATAATTTATACACTAAATGTCGAAAAAATTGAGGGTCCACCCAAAATACAATTTAACTTTGAGGGAGAATCGGTGTACCCTCATTTTTAAGTATACCTCCCGAAAAATAAGAATTTCGGTGGATCAACGGAAGGCATGTGTAAGGCGGAAGAAATGAACCATCACCAATTAAAGTTTTTAAAGTGATGAAGGGGGATTTGGGTTCTAATGGGGACAAGTACAATTGGCATCAAAGAAAAATAGAATCATTTGCCAAAGATTTTTCAAGTACTATGGGAAGCGGGGCACACAAAAAGGAAGAGTCCATCTTGGAAAACAATTCAAGCAAAGAGTCCTTGTCGGTAAAAGGTTTAAACGTTTCAAAAGTTTCATCCGACTCGTAGGAATCTAGTGGTATTTGTAACGGTTCATTAACGGAGAACGAAAATGGTGATGAAATAAATTCAATCTCAAGTTATTCGTCATCCGTTAGAGATTGAATTTCAAGGGAGAAAGACTCACTTTCAATGAGATGTTCTTCAAAAATTTGAGGTGGCACACAAGTCTCAACCTCCTCTTTGTTTTTCATATTAAAACGCATCTCATCGCAAAGTGAGATCATTTCCTTAACAAGACCAATATCGATATTCATCGTCCTTTGGGTGGAAAGAAAATTGAGTACGCTTTTGATTAGGAAAAAATATTTTTTCTTCCAAAGTAGGATTCCTTGGCTCTAGAACCTCTTCTTCTTCATTTGGTTGAAAACGTTCTCTTGTTTAAAAAATATCGGAAGAAAAGTTGTCATTGGATTCGAATAATGCATCCAACTCTTGCTCCCAAATCAATTTTTTTCCCGATATTTATTTTCAAGCCTATCATACTTAAGACTTAGAGTGCCCTCACCAATGGTAATAGGCCGCAGCGAAGATTCTTGAAAATAAAAAGCTCGAACAAAAGTTTCTTCCCAATATTTATTCTCAAGCCTTTCATTCTCAAGAATTCGAAGGCCCTCACCAATGGTAATAGGTCGAGGCGCGGATTCTTGAAAATAAAAAATTTGAGAACTATTTCCATATGAACCATTATAATTACTGAACTCACTATAAAAATACAAGATTATCAAATAGTTTGTAAATAGACAATCCACATAAAGAGGTGTGTGGTTGAGGATTCAACGTTTCTTGGCACTCAATTGGGCAATCATGCAAAAAAGGTTTAAAAAGAAGATACAAAAGAAAATTATCTTACAAAATAGTAAATCAATTATAATATATAACAACACACTCCTCGGGAACGATGCCATTTTGATCTAAGGGAAAGTCGAGCGTCCGTGTAATACGTTAATCGTTGTTATCGTCTTACGACCACAATATAAAATAACCTAAACTTTAACTCCATTCTTATGGAGTATTGGGACTAGTCTGCGTATCGAATCCACATGGAATGTTTGATTTATTTTAATTAATTTATTACTTCAAAAATAAAGTGTAAAAGATGATGGTGGGGTGAGAAAGGAAAAAAAAATGAAAACTAAAGAAGTTGACTAAACCTAATTAAAACTAACCAAATACGGATTAAATAGAGATAAGGTTGGAATACAATCCCCCAAACCCTAGTATGTTTACCGGATATAAAACTAGCTTGAATTAGATAATTGATTCAACCCGGTCTATATTAATCTTGAGCATTACATATATGAGAGTACTAGCTCGCGACATACATAATCAAGAGCAAGAATAAAGTGATATGGAAATAGCTAACACGTGTGTCGCACTTTTAAACACCTCGATTACCTAGGGCAAACGAGTTTAAAAGACCTATGATGGTTGTGATCACTACACAATGCGATTCCATCATTATTTAATTGGAAAACTAATTTTTTACACATGAAAACTACATCGGGTTGGGTTCATGCATCCCAACCCTTAGAAATCTAGCTAGACATGAATAAACTATGCTTGAACAAGAAATCTATATTGCATGAATTCATAATTGTGTGAAAAGTGAGATTAAACATGAGAAATAATAATAAAAGTGCTGGAAATAAAGGTTACCAAGATTGAAAAACAAGAACATGAAAGAAGAAATCAAAGCTTGAAGAAAAACTCAAAAACCTCTTGAATTAAAGGTGAAACATATGTAAATTGTTCCCCAATATGTTTCTTCTTGATTAGGAGCTTTTACATAAATGAAATCAGAATAAAAAGAGTCCTAATATGACTATATATAAGTCTTGGGTCGTTTAAAAGAGTCCCCAAAGAAGAAAACTCTTTTGGCTAAAAGATAAGGACAAAATAAAAATCCCACCTATGGAAATTTGTCACACTTTAAAAGCATGACTAATTTTATAACGGAGCTGGAGCTTAACCAATAGCGAACCGGTTGGGGTTTGGTGAACCGGTTCGGATTTCCAGAATGGCCAAGCCTTGGTCGCCTCATTTTCATTTGGATTTTGGGATTTCGTTCTCCAGCTTCAAACATGCATAACGTCTTCATCGTAGCTCAAATTGGGGTGCCATTTTTATAGTGTTCTTATAATTTCAAGATCTTCAACTTTCCATCTGGTCCCACCTCGTGACTAAGTCTGAAAAATTATGAAAATACCCATAAACTCTCCATTTCTTGGTTTCTTTCACTGTTTCGAGTTCTCTTTCGCACTTTCTTACATGACATACTTGTAAAACACATAAGAGATACACAAAACATGAAATAATTACCAAAAAGGGTTAGTAGCATAAATATAAGATAAATCCAAGCTACTTACGCCGCACGGGATAATAAAAATGCCTAAATTATGAGGATAAATACGAAGAATTTATGCCGAATCAATGAGATCACATGTTGAACGAAAAATTTACCTTCTCTGTCAAGCAAGTTGCCACTTACCCATACACAAATTTAATTCCACAATGTCAAGGGGGAAAACTTTTTGCCCACTAAGGCCCATGAGGGGTTTATGGTTGGGTTAAAGTTATTTAACATTGACTTTTAGACCTTTCAAATAATTCCAAAGTATTACATATGTCTAGCATCCTCCATCAGCAAGGATTTGAGAAAAATTATATTGGCACGCATGAGGCTCACAACCAACGGGTGATCATGCGGGTAAAGGATATTCTTAATATCAAGCCTAGAAAAATCAATGATCAATCGATTGATGATCGCCATCCTAGGGAAATTTTCTTCCTCGTTTCCTTTATGTGATATATATCTATTTATCGAGCGTCCTCTCTTATTTCTCCCACGTATGCTTTTTTTCGGTTGGTTCAACTCCTACACTAATGAATCCTCCTAAAATCATACACATAACAAATGAGATTAAGTTAAAGTTTCCCTTAGGATTATTATGCTTCTTGGGTAACTCCTTTGCTTCATCAGATTCATTCCCTCAGTCTTTGTCTTTGGATTTTTACCTTCCTTCTCATTCTCTTTGACATGTTCAGGATACACCTACATATTCCTTTTCTCTTGAGTATGGTTGTTCTGATCCAAAAATCTTTTCAACTAACCCTTCTTTATGAGTTTTTCAATATCATCTTTAAGAGCATAACAATCATCAATGGCATGATCATGATCCTTGTGAAAATCATTTTATTTGTCTATGTTTTTCTTGTTCGATGATGATTTTAGATTAGTTGGATACTTAATCACGTATTCATCCTTGATTTGATTCAAGATATTATGAACTTTCATAATGAGTGGAGTGTAACTAGGGAATTTATTCTATGAGTTCTCCTGAGACTTATTTTCCCCTTATATTTGTCTTTATTCCGAGAAGACTTACCAGGACCATCTTCCTTGGATTCCCCCTTCTTACCTACCATTACCTCTTTGGCTACCATGACTTTCCTCGATTCTGTCAAAATTCCATTCATTGAGGTAGGAGGAACTTTTGAAAGGTCCTAATATAGCTTCTCGAGTAGGAGTCCATTGATAAGGGTTGTTATCACAATGTTTTCAACATAATAAAAGGATTTATGTTTATTCTTGGTAAACCTAAAGATGAAGTCTTAAAGTCTTTTCTCTTTCTTATGTCAAACATTAAGGTGGTGGGTCACCCTCCAAGCTAACTTAAAGCCAAAGTAAAATTTCTATATGAACTTATTAGCAGGCTTTGAAGTTTCTGATCTTCCACTTAGGAAATGTTGTGTACCACACATTTGCTACTCCGGTGAGAGGTCGTGAGAATTCCCAGGATTTGATCTCATCTGGAATAGAGTAGATATCGACAGTCGACTACTACATTTCTACTTGATTAATGGGATTTAAGATCCCCCCATACATTGGTATGACCATTGGAGGTTTAAACATTACAAGAGTGGGATAGCTAACGATTTTTACGTTAAATGTTGACCCTGCCAGGTATCCCCTCTCCAAGTGATTTTTACTCTTCATCATATCCCCCAATTTGTGTTCTAGCCTCTCAGTGGAACTTTCATGTCTAGGTCTGATGACATTTTTGGCCAACAAATTAGTGTTCCAAATTAGGAATTCAACGCAAAAATAATTAAATATCAGCGTGAATAATTGTTAATAGATCTAAACTTTATGGTTAATGTTTTTGCCCAGAATCTCTATATCTAGTGAAAAAATAGAATAAGGATGAACTGGTGGTGATTTTAGAATTAAAATACCAAAAATATAATGGTGAATAATGGTTTCACCCATTATTTCACTGAAATTAAGATCAAGTTCATATGATAACCAAAATATGAATTGAAGATGGAAGAGGGGAAAACCCTTAACCTAAGCCTTAAAGTTGTAAATCCAAATATGAGAAAACTCAAATTTGTGTCTATAATTAGGTTGCAAATGAGTTCACCCGTGAAAAAAAATTAGTTAACATTCAATTACCATACCCGACACCAATCTGATGTTATATAAAATTACCATAATCAAGCTAATAAGAGGAACTCAATGAGTAATAAAGATAAAGATGATATGGGTATGATGATGAATAGTAAAGTTTAGTAAATAAGTAGAGAAAAGCGATCAACACAATAATTTAGAGTGGTACAACCAATTGACCTACATCCTCTATAATGTAACTCATTCTTCATTAGATGAATAGTGTTTTACAAGTTAAACTTGTACTTTCTCTCAATAGGTGTATTTTTTACGAGTTTTAGTGTGTTTTAAAATATAATAAATTATGGAACAAGTTAGAAGGTACATGAAATTTATAGGAGGCTTAGGATGTAATGTGCACCCCAAGTCACATGGTGTATTCAAAATGCCATCAACCAGTTAGAAACATTAACTTATCCTTCTAGAAGTTGTGCTGAAGGCATGGACATTCCCTTGACATGAAATACAAATTTCTTCCCACATTTTTGTAAGCTTGATATGACTATAATACGTTTTTCTAGTGAATTCTAAGTGATTTTAGCTTCTTGGCCCACTCTTGTCAGCCCAATGAGGTCGTGGGCATGAGGATGAGGGTATGAGACCAAGGGTAGGAGGCCGAGGGTACAAGGCCTAGGGTATGAGACAGAACCTCTAAGATCGACGGTCCAAAATATTCATTTTTTCAATATGATATCATTTCTTGGATTATCAAAATTTTCTGGCCAAAATCGTTTGCATTGTGCCAAATAATCATTGTACACATGGTAGTACTTATTCCGTGCACATGGACATCGCACATGGCTGGCCATTTAAAGGACTTTAGGGTTTGTTTCGAACTTGTTTTAAATCCAATGCTCCTAGAGCTAAAACCCTAGGCTATTTTGACTCCAAGCTGAGATTTTTCTCTTAATTGATTGTTCTTTGAGGTATTTAGGGTACACTTGGAGGTTTTTAATTCACAAACCCTAGTTTTTTTAAGTTTATTGTATTGATGTAGCATATACTCCATTATGTCATAATTATCTATTTTTCTTGTTAATTTACTTCTATTAGAGCTTAACTAGGTTGTTTCCATCTTACTAAGGGTTGCTTTATGCTTTGAGGTTGTTATTTTAGTATTTTAGGTATTCATACCATTGTGTTCCTATCCAGTCTTTGGGATTTATTCCTTTTTTTGTGATTTCTTTTTACCCCATATTTATGATATTATGGTTTTTGAAAAGACTTTTAAACATAAGAGAGTGTCACCAAGACCCATGTGTGGTTCCAACGAGACTTCCCATTTGAGAGAGTCACTGTCTTCACATCCGCATACTTTGCAGTCATGTTCTAAGGCACGAAGTTCCTGAATTCCTATCCTAGAGATGGAAAGATATTCCTCTAGAATACAATTCACTATAAATAGTGCTCCGTTGCGTACTTCTTTCATATATAAAGTTGTTAGGATGGAGAGATTTGTCTATTTAGATCTTCTTGAGAGCACTAAGGAATGATTATTTTTTTACCTTTGATTCAGACTCTTTCCACATCATGAATTCTTTGACTGCACTCATCGACCAATGTTACCCTTATTCATAAGTTTTATGCAAACATAATCATGACCACCACTGCTTCTCTTTTTCTGACCTCTTATGTTCATGGTTTTGAGGTTTTTCTAACGAAGGATATGCTAGCTTCTTATTCTGTTGTTCCAAGAGTTTACCATTCTGACTAAATACCTTTTTTTGATGGATTTTATAGTCAAGATTATATTGTCACATTCTTAGTCGGTTGGTATATGACTTGGGTTGGGATTTTGTTCCTTTGAAACTCCTTTTGGAAGAAGTATTATATACTTCATTTTTGGTTATCTCCAGCCTTATTCCTCGACGACATTCTCATAATTTCTTTAGCTTATTACGAATGTAATCATTATGTCTCTCGAATTCTTGAGGTGATGCACCATACTTGTTCGGATGAATCTGAGGAGGTTTTCCCTTATGGCTAAATGATTAATAGAGGCCATTATTCTTTAGATATTCGAAGGCTTTATTTTAATTAGTCTCCTTCTATTTTCGGAATGATATTGAGTTCTATTACTTCTCACTTGTCAGACTTCTCGATGATCCCCTACATAGGGCCTTTTTTCCAAGGGAGCAGCATCCACAACAACCCCCGTGCTCATCAACCATCATGGGAGTATTTTAATACCTATTTTTCATATACACGGTCTGTTTTTGATAGGATGGACGCACGGATGATACACATGTATGATAACTTTGATTTTTATCTTAGTGAGCTAGATAAAGATACATTGACTCTGAAGGACAGTATAAATTTTATTACTCATTATATAAGGCGTATTATCTTTGCACATGCTAGTCTTATACCTACATATTAATCTCCACCTCTATTTTTACTCACCCTCCATCTATTTCACTTACTGCCACTGATGATGAATATATGACGGCGATGATAAGACAACCAATAAGTGGATAGAAGAGGACTAGAGATTTCTATTTTTTTATGGTTTGTTAAAACATTTATGTACCTTTTGTTGGTACATTTTCTTCTTTTGATGGATATTTGGTATGTAATACTACTATTTAGTTTTGGAGTATTTTATCTCGTATGTGGATGATGAAACATTTAATTAATTTTATGGATTCTCAGTATAATATGTTTTTGTCTTTATCAGTGACAAATCTATTACTCTTTGGGATATCTTCTTGTTAGATAGATTTATATCACTTATTATACTTTACATGCTTACATGCTTGACATACATTACTTACTAGTTCATGTTTTGATATTCATTACTCTTGATCATTCTTATACTCATGATATTCCCCATTGAGTATAATTTGTAAAACAGTGGTTGCTTCACATGTTTTTATATATTTTCCTTTGCTATTATTGTTTATATATTATTTTTTTTTATTTTCCATTTTATCTCCGCTATCTATGTCTTTCTACTTCTCTTTTACTTTTCGTGTCAAAAATGGGGGAGAAACGTAATAAGGGGCTTCCCTAATTGCTCCTTTTATTTGGGAGTTTCTACTGTTTGGGGATTTAAGGAGATAAACATTCATTTTGGGGAGATGTTTTATTTGTATATGATAATTTTTTATGCTATGATGATTTTATATTGATTTATCTCTTTGCATATACTTTCATGTTTTTTACGATCTTTATATCTAATTTAAGTTTTCAAAGTATTCCTAAAGTAGGGGGAGTTACTCATTATGCATGCTTTACCTACATGATCTTGTATATTTATTTCATTTGTTTCAGGTATAGTCATGTTATTTGGACTCAATCCCAAGTTTCGGACTCGAGTTTTAATGTGTCGTTTGTCTACGGATTCTATATGTATTACATTCTAGTACTCTCATTCTATGGCTAACGTGGAGTGGGTTTTCTAGGTATAATCAATACATTTTTAGGTTTGGGGGGTTTTTCAATGGAATATTGAACGGGGAATTTTAAAAATATACCTTTATATATATATATATATATATATATTATAAATGGATAAATTTCTTATCAAATGATTTGAGCCTCGCGTCGTTCAATTCCAAAACTCAAATTCTTGTAGACATTGTGTAGAAAATGAGGCTCGTTCATTAGAATTTTTGAAGATATATGTGGCATATTTATATCAAAAAGAACTTTGAAGACATACCTTTTTGATACGGTCTTGCGATTGAATGTCTATGGATATGCACACACACGTTTTTAATAAAACTATGTTTTGAAATCTAAACAAGTGATTTCGATCTTTGAGAAGTGTTATGTCTAATAATGGAAAATACGTGCATTTTTAAAAAGTGCATTTGTTTAAGATGTTTGAGTTATCTTCATTAAACCATTCGAACGGTTCCAATTCAGAACCGTGTGCACGGAGCTACACCCTTTTAGGTTACTTTGGAACACTGCATAAAAGCGTGCACACAGTGTCAAATTAACCCCATCTGCATGACTACATGTTTTATGCCTATTTTGAAACACATGATGAAAGAGTGCGCATGGAGTTTAGCCCCCGTGCGCATGACGTAACCAAATTTCATAAATTGATATAAATAGGTCTCTTTCCCTCCCTTTATGAAATATATGAGTTCCTCTTTACATATCTACACCTTAGAGAGTATTTTTGAGGTTGATATCATTCCAATTGTTTCTTTTTATTCAAATTTACTTTTTCCTTTTAAAATTGAGTGAAATCCATGATCAATGGATTGGGGGGAATTGAGAGTAATTTAAAGTCATATCCATTTAGCCAAGATTCAATCTAAACCCTTTACACATCTATATTGTTGATCAACACTCTAAGGATGGGAATGTACTTCCTTCTTGGTCCTATGGATCTTAGGGTGGATTGGGCATCATCAATGAAAGAAAGTTAAATTTACATATTTAATCTCTCGTGAGTGGATGAGAGGGAGGTACTTTCTTTCATTGTATAACACCTTTTCAAGTTGAATGAGAGATTAGAGTGCGTCTAGGATTATTACCCCTTTCTAGGAGGTTTTCCTCATAAAATTTGTCTTGTGGATTATTTTGTATGTTGTGTATGTTGTATACTCAGATCAATCACACACATCACCCAGTTTTCACTAAATCTTGTCGAATATAAAAAATTGACATTAGGATTTTCCATCTAGTGTAGTTGACCTACATTTCCTAGTTTAGATATTAATTTGTTGATGTACATGTCCATCATCACTTAACCTAGATGACACTTGTTCTAGTTTTCTAAAATTAAGAAGGATTTTAAAATTGGTAAAAATTGGGCAAAGTTTGTAATTCAACATATTCACCCTCCTTTAGGTTTATTTGAGTAGAACTCTATAATAGAATACAAAGAATACTCATAAGGTTGTTTTACTAACAAGGATATGTAACAACCCCAGATTTGTGAGACAATAATTTATTCATTTTTGGAGAAATAAATATTATTTTTATTGGAGAATAATTAAATTGGCATTCAGGTAAAAAATTTAAAGGTGTTACAAAGTGATTCGAATGGAAATTCTGAGGGTGTAGTTGTTTCGGGAAGGGTCGAGAAAGTCGAAATGACTGTACTTGGGGTCTATTTAGGTTCCGAAATATTTTAAGTTTGTTTGACTCGAATTAAAGTTATCGAGTCATTTAAAGTGTGTATTATCATTTAAAGTTGTTTATTTTGGGAGACTAGGCTTAAAAGCCTACGGGAGATAGAAATCTCCTTAGAGAGAAAGAGAAATAGAAAGAAAGAAAGAGAGAGAAGAAGAAAAGAAGAGGAGAAAGAGAGAAAAAGTGGGATTTTTGGCCATTACGCGATCTCGAGGAGGAATCAGACCCTACGGACTTGAGGCAAGTGATTAAACTTGTTAAATAATTGTTGTGTACCATTTATTTCATGAATTGTGGATATAATTTTTGAGTTTTGGGATAAATTGTTAAAACCTAACTTTTGGGTAAAATCCTAGATTTGTTGTGTATATAACGGATTTGAGGTTAGATATTAGTTGAGGTGTGTTAATTGATGAGTTTTAATGTTATAAATATGTTTGGGTTGAAGAGAAATGAAGAGAAGTTGATAAAAATAATTTTTGGGGATTTTTGGCTTTGATGAAAATAGCCATTTTCGTAGCCCTTGAATAGGCCGAATCGATTCGGCCCCAACCCGAATCGATTCGAAATGTTCCATGTTGACAAGTCTGAGTGACCGAATCGATTCAGCCCCAACCCGAATCTATTTGAACGGAGACAAAACCCAGGTCTTTGGAACCGAATCGATTCGCCTTGGAGGCCGAATCGATTCGGATTGGGCCCGAATCGATTCAGAAACAGGGCATTTTTGGGGATGTTTTTCGAGGGTGAGTTCCATCCCATTTCATTTTAGGTTATCGATTGGGAAGCTCTATATGGATTATGAGGAGTGTGTTTTGGAGATTACTAGGGAGCTTCCTTTATAAGAAACTATTGGAGTCATATTGATTTAGTTCGAGAGAATACCGATTAGAGAATATTGTACCGACTAGTGGGGAAGCCCACTACCATTGACAATCTTATTTGGAGATAATTATGGAATTATATGAAAGAGTAAGAATGCGCTTAGGGATATTGGATTTTACATTCAAATCCTAAAAGGGGATAACTTTAAAGGTTCATATGAGCAATTGAATCATATCATGGATTGAGAATAACAAATGTTGATTGATGTGCATATGGATATAGAAAATATCCTTAACGATAATTAACTTAGGAGATGTTTCACACGAATAAGAAATGCTGATCGAGGTGCATTAGGATATAGAGAATATCCTCAACGTAAATTGAATTGAGAGATGATTCAAATAATTATAAGTGATGTGGGAACTTCAAGTGAAATATAGTATAGTGTATACTAAGTGGGGAAGCTATGTGAGAATTGACGAGTAGTATATTGAGAGTAAAATATACTAAATATTGATATTATTTCATTTACGCCTAAGAGCGTAATAAGAGTATGTAAACAGTGTGATATATATAACTTATGTGATGGTATATATTTATATGATGTGATGATGTATGTATATCTTATGGGAATGATATATATATATAAGTGAAGCATACCCCCTCCTTGTTATCATTGGGAAGTTGCTGATTAGGCATAAATTCTTCCCAATTTATCCCTTAATTTAGTTACTCTTAGTGCCTCGAACAACGTAACCGAGTTGAATTTATCTCATAATCTTGCTACTGACTTATTCTAACAAGTACATCGAGTTTCTGGTATTTTGTATTGCTTTCACATGTAGTTGATGTCAAGAAATGAAAGAAGGAGACCGGAAGAATAAAGAAAGACAAGAAGGAAAGTCAAAAGGGCAAAAGCGTAATGTTTATCCAGAATTCAGATGAGGCACCTAAAGATAAGTTGGAGAGATCACACTCATGAGCACATAAGAAGAAACGGCACCTCAATCGGAGTCCCGAAACAAAAGATATGAGCAGTCAAAGTTGAGAGAAAAAGTCAAACAGTCAGACCGGTCCGCCCCTACCCCGGACCGGTCCGCTGTGCCATACTCCAGACTACCCCGGATCGAAAGAAAACTAAAGAAGGGTGAAAAAAGAACCGGTCCGCCCCGAATCGGTCTGCCAGAAAATAAAAATAACCGATCCGCATTGAAGGCAGACCGGTCCGCCTAAGGCCCGGACCGGTCCGGCCATCGAGATTCTGAAATCTTATCTTCTCCTAAGAAGAGTCCTAGTGCAGCTAAAACTCCTAAATTCTTGTAGGGTATAAAAACCCATTTTATTATCATTATTTGAATGGAGAATTACGGAGAATTTTAGTTATTTTTCCATTCTTTTTTAGAAACCCTAGTTTAGATACAATTTACAATTTCAATTTCAATAGTGAAGATTATTCAGAAGTTCTTTGATTACCAGTTTTATTAATTGCTGCTGTTACTGCTTTGGTGAGATTAGTGAGTTATTTCTTCTTTTCAATTCTGTTCTACATCAGGTCACAAGTTTTCCTTAGATTAATCATGGTTTTCTGCAAATAAAACACTATTTTCATTACTTTCAGCATGCTAGGCTAGATTTTCTAAGAGAGGGATACATGAACCCAGCCTGATGTGTTAGTTGCATGTGTATAACATTAATCCTCTGAATTAAGTGATTGATTACGACCGTATTGCGTAGGAACACAACAATTGTAGATCTTTATATCTCGTTTGCCTCTGGGTAACCGGGATGATTTAGAATGAAATTCGAGCGTCATGATCGCGATACCGATTTACTCGACCTCAGATTAAGTATGATGCGGGCTTGAACCTCGTATACGTAATTCTTGGGAGTACTAAATTTTGGGTCAAATTAATCAGTTAAATTTATGATTAGTATTATAACTGCAATACACTAGGGTTGGGTGATTGTATTCCCATCCTGTTTTTATCATACATAGTTTAAAGTTTTAAATCAGTTTTCATCAGTATTTTAGGTAATTTAGTATAATTGCATCTTTTCATAATTTCACAATTGCATCTAGTTTCATCATTCCCAAAACCAAATTATTTTCTCTTTTTCTTTTTAGAGTCAAAGTTAGGATTCCTTCGTCTTTTCCCGTAGTCACAACTTCGTTGTCTTAGTTCCCTGAGGATCGATACCCTACTTATCGTATTATTACTTGAGCGACATGCTTGCACTTGATCCTAGAGTGAACGCATTTCTGAGACACATTCTTAGTCGCATCAGTTGCGCGATGAGGGTGAGCACACTGGCTCGATGAGCAGAGTGTGGATATTCCCCATGCTATAGCGTCAATTTATTATTGTATGATTTTTATTAGGGGTGAGACGTGGTGGGTATGTTTCGTCTCATTGCCGGGGAGGAACTATGGCCGCTTCCCGTACATTTTGATTGGTTGTTTTACCATGGCGGTGTGATAATAATCCGATATATGGTAACCTGGGATAAAATGAGTAATTCCTGGAAGATGATAGAATTGAGAACCTGCGTCCTCGAGTTATAGCTCGTTGGGATGGTTATTACATTACTGGTGTGCTTAGTACTTTGGGTATCGAGGGCATAATGGACCTCAACGACCAACATTGCCAAGGAGTAGTGTATCAGGGGGGGTTCCTTGTTTGGATTTCTCTTGTGAGACGTCCCACGCACGAAACGCAATGCAATGTTGGGAGTGAGGAGAATTTAGTCCTTAATGCTCATATTTATATATATTAGTATATCTCGATGATCGACAGTGCCAAGGAGTGGTGTATCGGAGGGGGGGGGGGGTTCCTTATTTGGATTTCTATTGCGAGACGTCCCACGCACGAAATGCCGTGCACTGTTGAGAATCGGGACTAATAAATTATTAATTGGGTAATAAGAGAATTTGGGTTATACGCGTCATGCATTGAGGGTATAATGAATCTTGATAATCAATACTGCCAGGAGTAGTGTATCGGGGGGGGGGGGGGGGGGTCCTTGTTTGGATTTCACTTGCGAGACGTCCCACGAACGAAATGCAATGCAGTATTGAGAATTGGGAGTAATTTAGTCCTTAACACTTAGATGCTAATAATTCAAATATAATTATATATGATTAAGTCAATGACTAGAATATGAGAAATTCTAGTAAAAGAGAATGTTTATGTATAGTCTATATATTAGTAAGAGAAAGTTTATGTAAACTTTCTATATTAAGTAACTGAACAAATAATTGAGATGGATAATATTAGAAATTTAAAGGTATGATTTAGATGGAATTTAGATGGGAGTATATTGGGAGTAAGTTAGATACATTGCCATTAGATAGATTTGAGAAATAAATTGGAGATCACGTGCATACGTTTAGTTGCGCGCTTTAGTTGAGAGGTGAGTTGGATTTTATGGATAGTGCAACTCCACCTTAATCATGTCATAATTCATTTATAATTATTATGCATTTTATTTCACTTGCTCTAAATTGTTTTTCCCCTCAGGCTCTGGCCCGTTTATATTTTCTCTTGCTTTGCACATATATTGTATTATTCCAGGTGTTCCTCCGCAAGGACGCCATGATGTTCTCCTTCGAGTGTATTCGTGGAGCTGTGACAGTAGCGGACTGTTGTGGCATTTTGTTATAGTCGATTCCTATCTTTTGTGTATTTAGATTAGGATTTAGTTTGTATATCGGGTTTATACCCATGTGTTCTAGAGTAGCACTTTTATATTTTCTTTCTCAGATTATTGTACTGTCTGTGACCCGACAACATATTCAGGTATTTTATTTTGTACATTGTGTTGTATTCTTTTATATATTATTTCGAGCATGTGTGTGTCTCTCATCATATTTAGATGTAATGCTGTTGGTTAATGGTTGCATGATTGGATTTAATTGGTGTTAAATAAAAAGTTTTAAATTTTTGACGCCCTCTTTTTGTAGTAATGGATAGTTAGCCGTGTTTTTGTTAGAATCGTCAGTAGATACTGAGAATGATCCACTTGCGATTCCTAATTATTTTAGTATAGGGATCGCCACCCGTTATTATTTTAAGCGGGTTGTCACAGGTGGTATCAGAGCATCAGGTTCTAGTGTCTTTAGGATCTGTGTGGGTTACCATGATCTTCCGTAAGTGTTCTTGATGTAGAGCCTTATTATTAGGACTGTTGTGCTCATACGTCCATATTTTCTTCTATGATGAGAAAACATTTGAAAGGCATTATGATATAATTATTTCTGTTTCAGATTCCGCCGAAGAGAAGCCGGTCAGGCAGGTCAAATAAAGGGGCTGAGAGTGCGGAACCCCAAATGCCTCAAAGGACCATGACTACAGATGAAGTTGCCAATATTGTGGCACAAGCAGTAACTCCTGCCATTTCTAAGATGGCACAGCAACCTGCAGTTCAAGCAGCCCAAACCCATTCAGGACCATCTTTATGGGAAAGAGTGCGGGAAGATTTTAGTAAGGGGCATCCTCTAGAGTTATCAGGGGGAGTTGATGCGATAGCTGCTAATCGATGGAAGAATAGTATGCAAAGGCACCTTCGTATGATTGAGTGCAGCGAGGTGCAAAAGCAATTTTTAGCCACCTTTAAGTTGAAGGGTGCATCTCTCCAATGGTGGGAGTCTGTCACCACATTAGAACAGAGAGATACATTGCCTATAACAGATTTTTGGGAACTCTTTGACATAAGGTATTTTCCTTCCCCGGTTCAGAAGTAATTGAGAAGGAAACTGATGGATGTGTTTCAAGGCAATAGGACGGTGGTAGAATATGAAAAAGAATTTACTCGATGGGTAGTACCTGATGAGGTAAATACGTAAGAGAAGCGTATATCCAAGTTCATGCGAGGGTTAGATTGGAGAATTTGGCAGCATTTGTTAGAGAGCCCAACGTTAGTGACTTTCGCCGAGGTAGTGAATGCGGCACTATTACAGTGTCGTAAATACCTCTTTGTTCGCAGGGGGTAAGAAATTTAGAGAGTCGGGTTCATCAAGTAGGTCTGGTGAAGAGAATGCCAGAAAGGGTAAGCAAAATTTTAGAGGGTCGCAACAACGTTATGCTCCTCAAGATGGGCAGATAGGATTTGCGAGTAGATGTTTCTTTTGTAAGGAAATGGGTCATAGAAAGAGAGATTGTCCTAAAAGGGGTAAAGGACCACATTTTGAAGAATTTTTGGAGGTGCAACCCATACAGCAGATTCGAGGTCATTTTAGGACAGGGGACTTTGTGTGGGAGCCCAATGATGAGGAGATGAAATCGGACTAGAGATGGATGATGAAAGTTATTTTCCTTTGTGATTAGGATTATACTATATGAAGTTTTAGGAATATCGTATGGGAAATAGTTATGAGAGGGTAGTGCTATAACCCTATTATGTATGGAATGACCCAAAAAGGGAATTTTGAACTAGTGAGGCTCTTATGTTTTTATCTTCTGAGAGAATATATTATATTGTGATGTGCTAGAAAGAGAGCTATAACTTTATTGTGAATGTAAGAATTGTTGTTATGTATTGAGTAGTAATGATAAAGCTACTTATTTTTATATAATCATGTTAGACTTATAAAATTGTTGTATTCTAGTTATGGAAGAGCCTAGTGAATGTCAATATATATTAATATGATGTGAGAGATTATTACTGAAAAGAATTCAGAATTTTGTGGACTATTGTGAGGCAAGAAATTTTAGCTCATAATTAAGCTAATTTTAGGAGCTATATGTTGTTATGTGTATGATGACTGTTAAAACCTTGTGCTATGGGCATAAGGTATTTTATATAAATGTCGAAAGACATAAACCATTTTTTTAAATAAACTATTTTCAAAATAAAACTTTTTATAGGCCTTTGGGCCATATCAAAATGATTTATACAAAAATATTTTTAAACTCTAGTCCGGATCTAACAAACACTCAATCCCCGACGTCGCTACATATTAGTGTATTGGGAGGGTTCCTTGTTTGGATTTCGCTTGCGAGACCTCCCCCTCATGAAAGTGGCGAATGTCAGGAATTGAGAGGAGTTATATCCTTGGACCATTCAATTTTTTTATATTATTCATATGTTAGTATAATTTAATCTATTTCTAGTTATGGTATTATTGAGGCAAGTGAAGCCTAACTATGTTTATACGAGTAGAGCTCGAAAATCAGGGGTGGATGGGTGCCCTAGTAGTTATAATTGGTTTTGTAATAAATTAAAAAAAATCGTCATGGGAAGTTAGCGGTTTGAGTATAGTGTAAGTGAGGATAAGTGTCATAGGAACTAGTTGAGCTTTGGAGTATTAGGCTTAGCTTAATTTCGAGGATGAAATTCTTGTAAGTGGGGAAGTCTGTAACAACCTGATATTTGTGAGACAATAATTTATTCATTTTGGGAGAAATAAATATTATTTTTATTGGAGAATAATTAAATTGGTATTGAGGTAAAGAATTTTAAAATGTTAGAAAGTGATTCGAATGGCAATTCTGAGGGTGTAGTTGTTTCTGGAAGGGTTCGAGAAAGTCGAAATGACTGTACTTGGGGTCTATTTAGGTTCCGAAATATTTTAAGTACCGAGTCATTTAAAGTGTGTATTATCATTTAAAGTTGTGTATTTTGGGAGACTAGGCTTAAAAGCCTACGGGAGATAGAAATCTCCTTAGAGATAAAGAGAAATAGAAACAAAGAAAGAGAGAGAAGAAGAAAAGAAGAGGAGAAAGAGAGAAAAAGTGGGATTTTTGTCCATTACGCGATCTCGAGGAGGAATCAGACCCTACGGACTTGAGGCAAGTGATTAAACTTGTTAAATAATTGTTGTGTACCATTTATTTCATGAATTGTGGATATAATTTTTGAGTTTTGGGATAAATTTTTAAAACCTAACTTTTAGGTAAAATCCTAGATTTGTTGTGTATATAACGGATTTGAGGTTAGATATTAGTTGAGGTGTGTTAATTGATGAGTTTTAATGTTATAAATATGTTTGGGTTGAAGAGAAATGAAGAGAAGTTGATAAAAATAATTTTTGGGGATTTTTGGCTTTGATGAAAATAGCCATTTCCGTAGCCCTTGAATAGGCCGAATCGATTCGGCCCCAACCCGAATTGATTCGGAATGTTCCATCTTGACAGGTCTGAGTGACCGAATCGATTCAGCCCCAACCCGAATCGATTTGAACGGAGACAAAACCCAGGTCTTTGGAACCGAATCGATTCGCCTTGGAGGCCGAATCGATTCGGATTGGGCCCGAATCGATTCAGAAACAGGGCATTTTTGGGCATGTTTTTCTAGGGTGAGTTCCATCCCATTTCATTTTAGGTTATCGATTGGGAAGCTCTATATGGATTATGAGGAGTGTGTTTTGGAGATTACTAGGGAGCTTCCTTTATAAGAAACTATTGGAGTCATATTGATTTAGTTCGAGAGAATACCGATTAGAGAATATTTTACCGACTAGTGGGGAAGCCCACTACCATTGAGAATTATATTTGGAGATAATTATGGAATTATATGAAAGAGTAAGAATGTTCTTAGGGATACTGGATTTTAGAATCAAATCCCAAAAGGGGATATCTTTAAAGGTTCATATGTGCAATTCCACCATATTATGGACTGAGAATAACAAATGCTGATTGATGTGCATATGGATATAGAAAATATCCTTAACGATAATTAACTTGGGAGATGTTTCACATGAATAAGAAATGTTGATCGAGGTGCATTAGGATATAGAGAATATCCTCAATGTAAATTGAATTGAGAGACGATTCAAATAAATAGAAGTGATGTGGGAACTTCAAGTGAAATATAGTATAGTGTATACTAAGTGGGGAAGTTATGTGAGAATTGACGAGTAGTATGTTGAGAGTAAAATATACTAAATATTGATATTATTTCATTTACGCCTAAGAGCGTAATAAGAGTATGTAAACACTGTGATATATATATCTTATGTGATGGTATATATTTATATGATGTGATGATGTATGTATATCTTATGTGAATGATATATATATAAGTGAAGCATACCCCCTCCTTGCTATCATTGGGAAGTTTTGCGATGAGGGTGAGCACCCTGGCTCGATGAGCAGAGTGTGGATATTCGTCATGCCATAGCGTCCATTTATTATTGTATAATTTTTATTAAGGGTGAAACATGGTGGGTATGTTTCGTCTCATTTCCGGGGAGGAACTATGGCCGCTTCCCGTACGTTTTGATTGGTTGTTTTACAATGGTGGTGTGATTATAATCCGATATATGGAAACCTGGGATAAAATGAGTAATTCCTGGAAGATGATAGCATTAAGAACCTGTGTCGTTGAGTTATAGATCATTGGGATGCTTTTTATATTACTGATGTGCTTAGTACTTTGGGTATCGAGGGCATAATGGACCTCAACGACCAACATTGCCAAGGCGTAGTGTATCGGGGGGGGGGGGGGTTCCTTGTTTGGATTTCGCTTGCGAGACGTCCAACGCACGAAACGCAGTGCAATGTTGGGAGTGAGGAGAAGTTAGTCCTTAATGCTCATATTTATATATTAGTATATCTCGACGATCGACAGTGCCAAGGAGTAGTGTATCGAGGGGGTTCCTTATTTGGATTTCGCTTGCGAGACGTCCCACGCACAAAACGCCGTGCACTGTTGAGAATCGGGACTAATAAATTATTAATTGGGTAATAAGAGAATTTGGGTTATACGCGTCATGCATTGAGGGCATAATGAATCTTGATAATCAATACTGCCACGAGTAGTGTATCAGGGGGGTTCCTTATTTGGATTTCTCTTGCGAGACGTCCCACGCACGAAACACAGTGCAGTATTGAGAATTGGGAGAAGTTTAGTCCTTAGCACTTAGATGCTACTTACTCACTTATAATTATATATGATTATTTCAATGACTAGAATTTGAGAAATTCTAGTAAAAGAGAATGTTTATGTATAGTGTATATGTTAGTAAGAGAATGTTTATGTAAACTTTCTATGTTAAGTAAGTGAACAAATAATTGAGATGGATAATATTAGAAATTTAAGGGTATGATTTAGATGGAATTTAGATGGGAGTATATTGGGAGTAAGTTAGATTACTTTTCCATTAGATAGATTTGAGAAATAAATTGGAGATCACGTGCATACATTTAGTTGTGCGCTTTAGTTGAGAAGTGAGTTGGATTTTATGGATAGTGCGACTCCACCTTAATCATGTCATAATGCATTTATAATTATTATGCATTTTCATGAACTTGTTATAAACTATTTTTCACCTCGCGCTCTGACCCGTTTATATTTTCTCTTGTTGTGCACATATATTGTATTATTCTAGGTGTTCCTCCGCAAGGATGCCATTGATGTTCTCCTTCCAGTGTATTAGTGGAGCTGTGGTAGTGGCAGACTCTTGCGGAATTTTGTTATAGTCGATTCCTATCCTTTGTGTATCTAGATTAGGATTCAATTTTTATATCAGGTTTATACCCATGTTATGTAGAGTAGCACTTTTATATTTTGTTTCTCAGATTATTGTATTGTCTGTGACCTGACAGCATATTCGGGTATTTTATTTTGTACATTATGTTGTATTTTTTTATATATTATTTCGAGCATGTGTGTGTCTCTCATCATATTTAGATGAAATGTTGTTGGTTAATGGTTGCATGGTTGGATTTAATTGTTGTTAAATAAAAAGTTTTAAATTTTTGACGCCCTCTTTTTGTAGTAATGGGTAGTTAGCCATGTTTTTGTTAGAATCGTTAGTAGATGCTGAAAATGATCCACTTATGATTCCTGATTATTTTAGTATAGGGCTGGCCACCCGTTATTATTTTAAGCGGGTTGTCACAGGAGAGAATACACACGATAGTTGAAAACATCACCAAACACCAATTAATATATTATGGTGAGTTCGATCTAGCACTAGAGGGATCAACACCTTGGCAGAACAACTCGAGATTTCATTTTGACCCAAAGGTAAAGGTTTAGGTTATGTACGAAGGCAAAAGAAAGAAAGATAGATAGATAGATAGATAGATAGATAGATAGATAGATAGATAGATAGATAGATAGATAGAGAGAGAGAGAGAGAGAGAGAGAGAGAGAGAGAGAGAGAGAGAGAGAGATACATATATATGGATAGATAGATACACGAATGGATGGAGGATGAATGGATGTATATATATATATATATATATATATATAGATATATAGATAGATAGATAGATAGATAGATAGATACACGAATGGATGTATATATATATATATATATATTTTTTTTTTATCAAGGCTAATTTAAGGCTGAGATTAAATGTGAGGGGTTTATATCTTATGGTTGTCAAGGCTAATTCACGACTGAGATTAAATGTGAGGGATAACTCACAACTGAGGTGTATAACATGGTAATCCCTCACAGATACGCTTGTGCTCTCTTTGTTCAAGTTGTTAAATACATAACTTTCTCTCTCTATTTTCTTTAGACAAGGGTGAGGGACGAAGGCTTAAATCTCACGATTTGATTTGCGGCCACATATGCGATTCCTTTTCCCAACGCTTATATCCCACCCCTTTTGCCATACCCGTACACCCACTACGAAAAGTTATCACCTTTACTTAAAAAACGATTTGTGCGACTGGACAAGGATGGTAAGATATGTTACTTTAATTTGAATAATTATACTATTTTACCTACACGGTTACCAACCTCCCTCACTTTCTCTCTTATCTTCTCATATTCTCTCCCACAGAACACTGAATGCATCCATTCATTTGGTTCCCAATTCCCCCTCATTTTGATTCTGTTTTGGAGAAAATGTTTTGTTTGTGGAGAGAGTTTTGAACGAGATAAATGTTCAGTATTCACTAAGCAACAAAGGATATATTCTATCATATTCTTATTCACTGATTTGAAAATATTTTTTATTATTTCTTCTCTTAACAGTAATTGGATCTCAATTTTCAGATCAACAAAGGAGACTTTTTTGAAAATTTGTATTCACTGAATCAAAACTAATTTTCTATGTATGAAGTATGTGTTGAAATTTATTGGTTTTTAAGTTGACAAAATAAAAATTTATGGGTCACTTTAATATAGGACCCACACGTCTTTTGAGACGGTTCGAAGTAGTAACGCATTTTCCTCTGCATGGAGTATAACGTGATATACTCACATGCGTAAAACCATAAATTAATGAATGAGAAATTGTAGCTCAAAATACCCACTTTGAACATGGAATTTGGTTCAAGTGTTAAGACTAAAGTCCTTGTTCCACATAGGAAGAATGTGATAAATGGGTGTAGTATAATATAACCCATTTTAGCTTAAAGGCTTGGTGCCCTTGGGGTATCCCAACTCTTTGAAGGAGGGAAGATTTACATGATCTTGGATCGACTTCCAAGACCACCCCGCCAACGCCCGCTAACCCGCCCGACCCAACCCAGTTTGGTCCGGCTCGACTCGGCTCGTGGGTCGTGGGCCTTGGGACTTGTATAAGAATAAACTTTTCTGGGCCAAATTTTATTGGACTTTTTATTTATTTCTGGATCCATTTTTTTTTCATTTTTCTGGCCCATTAAGTAATTCCGTTTTTGTTTATTTTTTTTTCATTTTTCTAGACAATCAACTATTCAGTTAAAATCGGTTTAGTAACTTCCAACTGTTGGGATTAAATGAATTTAATCGCTACTTATTTATCATAAATAAGTGGTCTTCCTGTCATTTGAAGAGTTGGAAAAATAGATTAAAAAAAATAAAGAGTGTCTCACTTATGTCCATGCATAAGGGGAGTTTTACATTGGTTGGTCACTCGTGACTTACAAATTGAAGTGATGCCTTTGCAAGTTTAACTATTGTATCCTAGGAGACATTTGCCATTAAGTCCATAGAGCAAAATTGGGGGGGAAAAATCGTCTTAAGGTCATAGTGCTTAACACTTATCTCAATAAAAAATTTAGCATGCTTTATTCATCTTAGTTTCATAAATAAATAAATTATTAAATCATTCCGTATAAAAGTTTGTTCTTTTCTCTTAACATTAAATGATGTTTTCCTTCATAGAAAAAAGAGGAGATAGAGTGAGAACTTCTGAGGACCTTATTCGTGAGGATTTACAAAATTATCAAGGGTTTTCATTTAGTTCAAGCATCATTTTTGCATTGTTTTTCCTTTTTACATGGATGCTTTTAATCTTACTCATACATGGTTGAGTGGTAGGATCTCGAAACGTTTTATAGACTTCTCAAAGATAACTTATAAACACCCTCGAAATTTTGACGTGTTTTCCTCACCTGTTAAAACCGTAGTTATAATTTTTTTTTATTCTCAATTATTAACATTTTTTGTTTTTTATATATTTTTTTGTTCAGGAAGAAAAATGAAATGGTTTAGCAGGAGAGCAGGGAAGAGGGGTCTTTATCTCACTATCTCATAAGTTTTTTAGAGTTTCCGCTCAAACTTATATATATATATATATATATCTTTTCTGCTTAACTTGTCATGAGCTATGTTTCAGAACTTAGGTGCCTCTGTTTTTGTGTGAAAGCACTTAGGTTTGGTACTATATCTCTCTCTCATAGTTTCTTTTCCATACTTATTTTTAAAAGTAGTTTTTTTATGCTCAAGTTTTTTATTATTGTGATATTGTTGTCTGATAAGCACCGAAAAGTGTACATTTTATACCTCGAATAGACGCATTTTTATTGCTAATTCTCGACAATTTGGGTCTTATATGTGTAAATGTTTAATATACAAGCTTGATCACCGTTTGCGTAAGTTCTACGCTTATTTTAAGGCAAATTTGCGATTTATGGAGCTAATTCCCCAGTCTCGTAACCTCAATCGAGCCTAAACTTAGCCCAAACCTTAACCCGATCCCGTGTGTGTTTAGTTTGTGCGTTTTAGATTTGTTATAGATTTTTAGTTTGAGTCATTTTTATTTTTAAAATTTATTTAGAATTTTTAGGATTTATTTTCTATTTTTATATATTTCTTTTTATGTTTTATAATTTTATTTTTTTAATCTTTAATCTTTATTTTATTTTTATTAGGATTAGTTTTTTAGGAATTTATTTTCTATTTTTATTAGATTTTATCTTTCTTTAGTTTTATTATATTAACATTTTATTTTTTAGTTTTAATAGAGCTTCACGCTCCAAAGATCGACAATAGTGCCATTTAATAGAGGAAAAAATTGTATCTCTATTGTGTATTTTTTTTTCGTTGTTGCAACTTCTTTTTCCACCAAAATTCCCTTGAACCTGCAAATAAAATCAAAATATGTATAGGGTAAGTAAAGGAGTATCAATGCAAATCTAAGGATGAAACACAAAATATATGAAGACATGTGTAATTCATTAGCATATTATTATATTTTATGATTTTTCTATTTTTGCTTTATATATTTTTTTTTGGATTTTTCAAGGGATTATTGATTAACTAACTATATACTAATTTTTAAAGTACTAACTAAGATGTAAAAACTCATAAAAAATGAGGTAAACAAAATTGTGCTAAAAAGTAAACTAATTAAATTGGACTCGTGAGGGCTTCGAAATACATCCCATGAATGGGAGATTAGCCCTCAATAATCATCATCCAAAAATAAAAATAAAAGTAAATAGATGAAAGCAGGTGAGGATTATAGTAATTAAAGAGGAAAAGATCAAACCCATTTAAGCCTTGAATTGGAATGAAATCTTCAATTACATCAACACTCTCTCAATTACAATCACTCACTAATATATTTATTGAATCTATAATAAAAACTACAAAAATAAAAATAAAAATAAACTAATTACAAGATAATGGATGAATTCATAATGGACAATTAAATAATAAAAGAGATTTGCTAAAAATGCAAATCCTAATATTATAAAATTGTACATTAGAACTCATCCAAGGAAATAAATTCCACATCATCACTTTTTGTTGAAATATTTGCTAAAAATGCAAATACTCAACATAAAGGAATGGATTCGAATTTACCTCCCATAAAGGATGAATTCAACCACATCAATCTATTTTGAAATAGTTGATAAAAATGCAAAAAGCCACTATAGAGAAATGGAGTGGAATTCATCCTAGAGATAAATTTCACCACACACCTCTATATTGAGATATTTGCTAAGAATGCAAAAACTCTCTATAGAGGAGTGGGGAGAATTTTTTCACACAAAGCTTAAAAACTAATTCGGAGATCCCCTCTTCAATGGCACCAAGTCATCAATTTATAGGTGCAATGAGTCTAGGGATAAATTGGGAATTTAGTGGACATGAGGAATTTGAGAGGGGTAATGAGAGCACATGTGCACGGCAAAGGTTTGAGGTAATGGTGAGGAAGAAATCAGATTTGTTAAAAGGGTATTTTGGGTATATGGTTAGAAGGAGTTAGTTGGGGGTAATTTTGGAAAAAGGGTTAAAAAGAGGTTATAACACATATGTGTATTATTGTTGGGATTTAGTCTTTGGCTTTGTAGGTGAAGAAATCGTGGCTTTGAAATAGGTCTTGGTCATATGTGTTATGGAATCGGGTTTGTGGGGTTTGCTCTGATAATGGGTTTCGAAGCCAGTTTTGGAGTTTTGGTATCCGGGTTATGGTTCAGGGGTTGGATTTCGGATGGGTAGAATGCATGGGGGCTGATCGGATATGGGTTGGCCAGAGATATGTGGGTCGCGATTATTTGTGTTTCATTTTTGCACCCTTTTTCCCCCTTATTTTAGAAGGCTTGTATTTAGGATTATTTTATTCCCTTACGTGTGTTGCGGTGCTTAGAGACACCATTTATTTTTTATTTAAATTTGTAAGTATTGAAGAAAAGCGTGGTAGGAAAACTGAACAAGGTAAAGAGAGGGCGTCCAAGGCGAGGAAAAGAAGCCTCTCTACCTTGGGTCGGTAGGACTCCCGGGGCCGACTGAGATAGGCGTAATCTCCCATTGGTCGACTCAAATTGTTCATCACCCCACGGCGTAAAAATCGTGGGAGGTACATTTCTAAAACCCTCACGCCTCTCATGTTAGCAAGTTAATATCTTGTGTGTGCTACCCTAGCCATCATTAAATTTAAAATCAATAAACTAGGTAGCCCTATAGGAAAACACTTTTGCAAAGGCTATCAATCATATAAATTTCGTGTTTTTTTATCGCTCGTGGACTTAATTAAAATTTGACTACCCTTTCACTAAATTTACAGAAAAAAATTGGCTAGGTGCTTGTTAGGAATTCTCCTTGACTTGTGTGTGTCCAATTCAATTTTTCAGTAGCCGATTTTAGTGTGTTCGTTCAAAATTCAAAGAGTCCAAATATTTTCCCCACTATTTTCTTCGCAAAAAATCCAAAAATATTTTCTTCCTTTATTTTTCTAAAAATCCAAATATACTTTCTTCCTTTATTTTCTAAAAAAAAGAACAAAAACAAAAAAATATATATATATTTTCTACCTTTATTTTTCTTAGAAAATCCAAAAATATTTTCTTCCTTTATTTTCCTTAAAAAAAATCCAAAAATATATATTATTTTCCCCATATTTTCTTCCAAAAGAAATCCAAAAATATTTTCATCCTCTATTTTTTTAAAAATCCAAAAATATTTTTTTCCTTTATTTTTCTAAAAAAAATAACAAAAACAAAAAAATCTATAGATATTTTCTTCCTTTATTTTTCTTAGAAAATCCAAAAAAAAATTCTTCCTTTATTTCTCCTCTGAAAAAAAATCAAAAAATATATATTCTTTTCCCCATCTTTTCTTCTAAACAAAATCCAAAAATATTTTCTTCCTTTATTTTTCAAAAAAGTCCAAAAATATTTTCTTCCTAAATTTTTCCTCCAATTAAAAATAATGTCCGAAAATATTTTCTACATTTATTTTTTTGAATATAAAAAAAATATTTTCTTTCTTTCCTTTGAAAAACATTTAAAAAAAATCCAAAAATCCAAAAATATTTTTCTTTTTCATAATATTTTTCAAACATCACTCAAATATTTTCTTTCCTTTTCAAAATGTTCCAAAACCACAAAGAAAATCTTGCAAATAAAAATAAGGCCATGATTGGTGTTTCTTCACCCTCACCTTTGTCACATTATCCAACAAGACTGACGATTTAGTCTTGTTTAGGGGTGATTCTCATCACACATTCTTCTGTCATCTTGCGCTTTCATTGTTCTTATCCTTAGGGTGAGATCCCTTCGGTCTGGCTGAAGAAATTAAACTTAACGCTACCAGGAGGCATCCCGTGATTTCTTGTATGAGTCTTATCCTGTTTGGGGGTGGTGTCTCACACCACCCAATGCTTTACCATGTTTATAGACTCGTACACATTTTGTTTTCTAATCATTTATTCAGGTTTCATTTTGGCTTCAACTGTCCACTTCATTAGCAGTTGATTCTGGTAATCTCTTTCCTACCTTATGGCCTCAATTTTAAAAATCAATTTTACTTATTGTTTGGGGGTGGGAAATTTTATCAAAATCGTACCTCTTTTGATTTTTTTTTATTTTTAAAATTTCCACGCAGTTTTTTTTTATCTCACTCGTTGATGTGAATTTTCTATCATCCATCCTTTAAGTCTAGTAGTCAGGTTACAGGATTTATCTTTTTATAAATAGCTTATGTAATACGTAACAAGGCATGTTGCCCCATGAATTTCTAGACTCCAAAAAATTTGCACACGTACCATGTCACTACAGTTTAGAGTTGAAGAGTATTACAATTCTCAAGAGAACGTTAAGGATCACTAGTAGAGACTTTAGCTTGTGAGATTTGTGCCTTTCACCCTTTCAGAGTGTTTTACGTGATCTCCGAGTCACGAGTTGATTCAACTTCTTTTGGGTCCGCACTTAAATCTTTGTATGATCTCATTATTTTTCATAAAAAAAATTTAGCTTGATCACTGAGAACAACATCTTTTTCGAGTTGTATGAAACATGTGTCTTAAGTTTCTCCCGATCACTGGACCTTCACCCATACACTAACCAAATTCCATTTTATTATATATCCATACACCTTTCATTTTCCATATCATCACCATATATCATACCACCCATTTCCATATCAATTCCATTTTCCACCCACCATGTTGAAAAATGGAAGAGTGTTGAAAGTAAAAGGAGAAGATCCGTCAAAGAGAGTGCTTGTATTTTTAGTGAATATGTCTCCCAAAGCCGATTCAGATGGAGAAAAATTTGATATGAATCTATGTTGGGGTTATTTGTATTTTTAGAAGATTTATCTCATACATTGATGAGTATTTGGACAAAGAAAAAATAAAAAAGAAAAGAAAAAGAAAGATAAAGAAGAAGATCCGTCATAGAGAGTGTTTGAATTTTTATTGAATATCTCTCCCACAGTCGATTCAGATGGAGAAAAATTAAATACAAATCTATGTTGGGGTTATTTGTCTTTTTAACATATTTATCTTATACATTAATGAGTATTTGGAAAAGAAGAAAAAGAGAATGTTGCAGTCTAGAAATAAAGACATATGTTCGCCAAAGTGTCATACACTCTTCTCACACATTCATCACTCATCACTCATCATCCTTCCATCCTATCCTACCTCATATCATCATATCCTTCCCAGTTCATCCCCCCTCACCCATAAACATGCATATTCTCCCCTAGGTGTTCGGGCAAATGAAAGTCAATGTGGTGAATAAGTCGACGTTCTCACTATAGTGATTAACATTCTTTCATGAGATCAATTTTCTTTCTAAATGTTCACTCTTTCTTATATGTGTGTGAGACGTTCGAACTTGCTTATATTTACTCACCTCCTCACACACAAGAGCGATACACTAATCCAAATCTCGTGAGTTCTCTTGAGAGGGATATATGTAATACCCCATTATTTTGAGGGTTATTATGAATATTAGACAAGATTTCAGTAATATTATTATTTTATTAATAGGGATATTGATATTATATTTATTTTTATTTGAAATGAATCGAATATTTAAATTCAAATTTAATTGCCTTTTGGACATTTTGTAATGGTTTCAATATGTAAAGTTGATAATTTTGAATTAAAGGGCAATATAGTAATATGCATTAGCTTAGTGGTTCGAGAGATTTGTTGTATTAATTTGAAGATTGAGATTAGTGGTTCTCTTTGTTATTGTGGGTTTTTAGATGCTCTATACCTTGTTACTTGTGGAATTGTTTAGTTTTATCGTAGTAGCACGCCGCGTGTCCTTTCGGGTGCGTGGGGTGTTACAGAATGGTATCAGAGCTTAGGTATACGACAACCCTTAGGTCTTGGGTATTGGGTCTAGCATGCGGGTTAGATATGTTTTCGTAAAGATAGAAAATTTTTGAGGATGTGTTCGGCATCGTGGTAAGGATGTTTAGAATTAATTTGAGGACTTTAGTGTGTGATTTTTGAGAAATAGAATCAAGTAACATTTTATTTTGAGTGTTAGGTTTCATCGAATTTTGAGGACAAAATTCCTTTTCAAGGGGGGAAGTATGTAATACCCCGTTATTTTGAGGGTTATTATGAATATTATACAAGATTTCAGTAATATTATTATTTTATTAATAGGGATATTGATATTATATTTATTTTTATTTGAAATGAATCGAATATTTAAATTCAAATTTAATTTCCTTTTGGACATTTTGTAAAGGTTTAAACATATAAAGCTGATAATTTTGAATTAAAGGGCAATATAGTAATATGAATTAGCTTAGTGGTTCAAGATATTTGTTGTATTGATTTGAAGATTGAGATTAGTGGTTCTCTTTGTTATTGTGGGTTTTTAGATGCTCTATACCTTGTTACTTGTGGAATTGTTTAGTTTTATCGTAGTAGCACACCGCGTGTCCTTTTGGGTGCGTGGGGTGTTACAATATATCAATGAGATTTTAAAGTTGAAGCGTTGATTCCAAAAACGCAATCTAAGAATTACTCTCATAATACTCGACCCGTTTTGACTGATTCACACCACACACGTTGAGTTCTAGGAAGGATGTTCCTTGAGTATTCAATTAGTTAAACGTTTTATGCACATCTAGCTTGTATTTCTCGAAACATTTATCTCGTGATGGATTGTGTGATTATTCTATGTCTAATAAGAGATTGAGTGTCGTTTACAAATAAAGAATTTTGTGGGTATATTCCCGGCAAAACATCTCGAGATAAAAATCATCCTGTAGGGCAACCTATAGGTTTAAGGGCTCGTTGCACATGCTAAGTGCAATCCAAGTGCCCGTGAAAGTCGTACGCTTTTGGTTTCTTATCTTTCTCTTTCTCTCTATCTTATTGCTCGAGGACTAGCAATGCCCTGTTTAAGGGTAGTGTGATAAGCACTCAAAAGTGTACATTACCCCGAATAGACGCATTTTAGTTACTAATTCTCGATAATTTGGGTCTTATATGCGTAAAGGTTTAATGTACAGGCTTGATCACCATTTGCGGAATTTTGACGCTTATTTCAGGGCAAATGTGCGATTTATGTAGCTAATTCCCTAGTCCCGTAACCTTAACCGAGCCTAAACTTAGCACAAACCTTCACCCGAGCCCGTGTGTGTTTAGTTTGTGTGTTTTAGATTTGTTTTAGATTTTTAGTTTGATTGTTTTTATTTTTCGAATTTATTTTAGATTTATTTAGAATTTTTTAGGATTTATTTTCTATTTTTATACATTTCTTTTTATTTAGTATAATTTTATTTTTTTATTTTTTAATCTTTATTTTATTTTATTTTATTTTATTTTTATTAGGATTAGTTTTTTCGGAATTTATTTTCTAGTTTAACTAAATTTTATCTTTCTTTAGTTTTATTATATTAGAATTTTTTTTTTATTTTTAATTGATTTTTATTTTTATTTCGTGTCTGTGATATTTTTTATTTGGGATTTATATTTTATTATATTTTTAATTTTAATTTTCATTTTTTTATATTTATAGTCTTTTTAGTTTAATAGGTTTATTATTTTTATTTTTATTCATATTTTTTTAGTTTGATTATTTTTTTTTGAGTTAGGATTTTTTTAGTTTACTTTTGTTATTTTTATTTTTACATAGTTTATTTTTTTAGTTGGGTGCACATGGCACACACACACTCACACGATACTTCCATACAACACACACACACACACCAAATCAACTCACTCACCCTCACCATTTTACCATACACCCTCACACACACAACAGCACACACATCATCTTCCTCCTCTAACCACCCAACACTCTCTCTCCTATGTAACCATACATATCCCAATTACCACCCAAAATCCATAAAACCCGAAACCACCTGCCATCCATTGAAACCAACCAAAGACCTTCCATCGCCTTCCCAACCCAGAACCCCCCTGTCACCGCCCATAACCAAACTGGCGACCCGGCACCAAACCCACCGGTGTCAACTGCTTCACCCTAAGATTGGGCCTTTTTTGGCCAAAATCCAAACCTCCTCCCTGTTCAACCCGCTCCCAACCCGGATCCTTAGACCCAAAATTCAAACCGCGACCCACCTATCTCCAGCCAACCCATATCCGATCAGCCCCCATGCCTTCTACCCATCCAAAATCCGGCCCCTGAACCATAACCCGGATACCAAAACTCCAAAATCGGCTTGAAAACCCATTATCGGAGCCAACCCCACAAACTCGATTCCATAACACATATGTCCAAGACCCATTTCAAACTGAGAGACTTGAGTTGCAGACAATGCTCTTATATAAATGGAAAAATAAAATAAAATGCAAATAACATACTCAGTGACCTCAAGCATCTAAACCAAGAAGATCAAGTATTTAAATTGTGTCCTTTTACTCCTTGGATCTACACTAAACAAAAAGAGGATAATGAAATAGACTCTCCGAGTAAAATATAAGGCCAAAAGATATTGAGACTTACATATATTTGTTACCAGTAGATTTGAGACCTATAACTTGGACAATGATTTATAGAATATTTAATGAACATAATATGGAGCTGGGATCGATAATATGGTGATGTGTTCACGAAGATCATCTATAAAAATAAAAATAAACACATGTGAAACAGAATCACACAAACAACTACAACAATAACATTGAATCTCATCTCATATATTTGAAGCCACACCACATCAACTGAAGCACTAAAAACACTCAATCATTTGATCGGCCTTTCTACAACAAAACATACTTCAATTTGTAACGTGTTTTGCTGAGTTTGTTTTTCGACGGGTTTGACTGAGTTCGTAGCGGATGGGCTGGGCATCACTCAATCATTTGATCGGCCTTTCTACAACAAAACATACTTCAATTTGTAACGTGTTTTGCTGAGTTTGTTTTTCGACGGGTTTGACTGAGTTCGTAGCGGATGGGCTGGGCAGGGGTTATGATAGTTGGTGGTCGGAGGAGCACTCAGATGGGGTATAGTGTCGGGATAGAGAGATGGAAAAGGTGGGTTAGTTGGGTTATGGTGAGAGCATGATAGGAATGTCTAAGATGAGAGTAAAAGTGATGACAGAGAGATCACATGGCTCGAAGTAGTCCTTCTCTAATGAGTGAAAGTGATTAAGAAGGGAATGAACAATTAGTACAAACAATATTATTCTACCGTAGATCCTTAAAGTAAAAATTTTAGAGGGATACCAAAATTTAGGATCTTAAAGTTTTGGTGGGATAACAAAATTTGGAAGGTCATCCTAGCCATTTATATTTTCTAAGAGAATCTTAGTCGTTATTGTGGTTTTACATTTTTTAGATTAAAAAACTATGCTCTCTCTCTCTCTCTCTCTATATATATATATATATATATATATATATATATATATATATATATATATATATATATATATATATATATATATATATATATATATATATATCGATGGATAGATCAATCGATAGATAGATAGATAGATAGATAGATAGATATATAGTGTGACAACCCGCTTATTAAAATAAGAGGCGGCCAGCCCGATACTCCAATAATTACAGGAATCATGGATGGTCCATTCTTAGTATCACTGTCAGTAAAATAATAATACGAGATAACCACCAATTATTTTAGAACACAGGTTGTCAAAATTTAATTTATAAAAAAAATCATTTAAACGATACCATTTGAAAAGAAGGTGGATATCACAAAAAATAAACAAACGAGTAATTGTATAATGATTAGGCACAATAAAGTAACCAAATAAGCTGTCGGTTAAAAGACCAATACAAATGGGTTACACTGAGTATTAAAATTAAATATCAAATTATATTAAACAAATACAAAACCTGGGTAACACACCCGAATGTGTACTGATCATAGCTAGAGTACAAAAAGAAAAGCGTTTACAACAATATCCTACAACATCCGCAATATGTTATAGCTCCTAGACAACAGTGATGGAGAGGTCAATACGGGTGTCCTTGCGGTGGAGCACCTGGGCGAATAAAGGATTCATGCAAAACAAAGAGATATGCCCGGTTTGATATGATTACCATTTGAATAAAATGCATGACAGTTATGAATATTTTATCATCAAACATAAATTTAACTCGCTCTCACAAATAATGATAAGAATTCTCCCCTCTCAATCTAAAAGCACAACTAGGCGCAATATCGATGACACTATGCAATGTTCATATACGCATGAGAGAAATACCTAAGTTTCACTTGATTGAGATTTCATTTCAGTTTTTACACTACGTAAATGCACAGTTCCTTTTTCTTTAGGAAACATATATAGAGCAATTTATTTCACAAAATGTTTCACCATTTCAGTTTTACATCTCATAACTTCACATTTCCCAATTTTTTCTCAGGAAACGTATTTAGAGAAAATTTATTTCATAAAATGCTTTACCATCAATAATGTCCCACATTATTATGAATAGTTATATTTCACCTCATATAACGATTCTAAGACCGTCCTTATGAGTTTTTCCCCACTGGACGCGCCCCTAAATGGCTATCATTTTCCATGGCCTATCAAACAAGGCAACTTGGGCATCCTACATCGCGAGACGTCGAGAAGCGGCCGTATACCTGCGATAGTGAGTCATAACCGCACCTGAAATTACCTCACTCCGCAAAATAATCACATCATATATAATAACCGGTCCTATGGTCGAGGACTATATTCACCCTGCATTCAATAGCTAGGGGACTTCACCTCATGCGCGTAACTTCCCTTATGATAGAGATTTAGAGAGGTGTGTATATGAAAATTATCATTTACAAATTTCTCATTTAAAACATACACTTTTACATTCTCAAAATCATTTGTACTTAACAATTAAATGCCAATTTAAAATATGCATTTCTTATTCACGAAGTCATATTTTATAAATGATATAGGCCACGAAATATAGTTTCCCTCACACTAGTCTCCAAGTGTTCAAAGTAATACCATAAGCCATCAATGGTAATTCTCCTCGATACTAATACCCAAAGGATCCTAGACCCTATCACTTAAGTGTCCCTTAGTCCGAGGCTAATTCACTAGGGGAAATGACACTAACCTTTAAGGAATAACCCCCAAATCAAACTCAATTACCCCCATACTATCCTAGAGTTTCAATCCTCCTAATATAAATGCCTAATCCTCTTTACTACTATCCAAGGGAAGGTTCCTAATATTTAAACCTAGAAGAAAAGGAATAAAAACAAAATTGGAAAAATATCCTAAAACTGCAAAATTTCGAATCGATTTGCCCTGGCTGAATCGATTCGGTCTTGAAAGCGAATAGATTCGGATAGGCCGAATCGATTCAATCAAGAGGACCCAACATTCTGCATATCTCCGAATCGATTCGGGTCATTGGAATTGATTCGCCCAACCCAGACCTGTAGCCTACCCCTTTAGCGAATCGATTCGCTAAGGGCGAATCGATTGGCTTAGGCCAGAATGCCCTGTTTTCGCTATGGGTTTTAGGAACCTTAAATCCCCCAGACTCCTATCTCTTCCACCAACCATCACTAAACCCACTAAAACAATCCTACATGATTTCTAACTAGAATAATCAACCCAAATTTCATTCACAACAATGTTTAATGGTTTAAACACCAAGAATTTATCGAAACCCCTAATAGTTCAATTCTTCCACATACACAACTATCACTACAAATTATCCACATTAAATCGTAAACTTGCAAGTTAGAAACTTGCCTCAAGTTTGTAGTCTCAGACTTCCTTCCCGTAGCAACAATTTCCAGCTCAATCTCTTCTCTTCTCCTTCTTTTCTCTCCATTTTCTCCCAAGATGTCTCTTCTCTTTACTCTGTCTAAGTTCAAGAACATATAAATGAGAAATAAGAGGGCTGGAAGACTAAATCGTTCATTTAACATTTGTTCCCATCTTTAAATGTTAATACACCATTAAAATGACGCGTAACTACATAATTGAGTCATACCCTGACAAAAGTGTCCGAAACTCAAAAATACAATATGGCACTTATTTTGACTGCCTCAACTATTTCAGGACTAACCGCACCCTCACAATTGGCATCCGAAATATCGTACAGTTATTTGATGTTGCGACATTATATTAATTCATTAATCATAACCCAATTAAAATATATGCCATAACTGTCGCTTAAAGCACAACGACGCAATAAAACATAACATAATACTATTTACCTTCTCTCAATGGTAAATATGCAAAATTCAGTAAATATTATCTCTGAAATCACTTAAAATAATATTTACTCTAACTTCCATGATTTTATATAATTACCTCACCTGGAATTTTTTTATGAAAACGTTACTCAGGAGTAAGGGTTATTACACACTCCCCCCCCTATAAGGGAATTTTGCCCTCAAAATTCAAGCATAACTCGTAAAAAGATTAGGGGTATATTTCTCAATTATCATTCTCTTGTTCCCAAGTAAATTCGTCTATACTCTCCATGGTCTAAAATTAATAACCGTTTGTTCCTCACATGAACTATCGGGCCTAGCTTTACAATAATAGAAAAAATCTACCTAACCCGGCGCAAGCTTATCTTTCCTCACAAGACGTGTTATACCCTCCGTAATAAAATGCCAGCATTAAATTTAATTCTCTACCTCAAATTTTACAAGACTTCTACTCGCGTCGACATAGTCCTTCTTACAATCTTGGGTAATTCGTATGCGGCTTCCAATGAACTCATTTTTTGAAAAGATGTATTGGATCATTCTAGGCCCCATAAGCTTATTGTCTCCTACTTCCAACCAATAGGCAGGAAATCTACGCGTCCTTCTATACAATGCCGCCTACGGTGGCATACTCACTATGGATTACAGATTTAACCAAAAAGAATATTTTGCTCTCATCCACCAAAAATAAATATGTACATCAAAAGTATGTCCTCCAACATACGTTGTTCTCCCCGCTTTGATCAATTATTTTCGGGTTATAGAAGGTACTCAACCTTATCCGGTTCCTATTGTTTCTGGAAACTTCTTCAGAAATGGGATACAAAAATCTTATCTCCATCTGACCCTATATTGATAGGTACCCCACAAGGTTTAATAAACTCCAGATTACAATCCATTCATATCCATGACCGATTTACAACATCGATAATCCAGTGAATAAAATCCACGGATACACTCTCCCATTCTCGCACCGGTATTTCTAACAATTGCATCAGTCCAATCGATTACCGGTAGTCCACATTCACCAATTGACAAGTGGTGCATAGGGACACAACTCAGTAACTTCCTTCCTCGCACTTCCATGACTCTCATCTAAATAACAAGCGTAATGATCAATCACTGATATAAGCGCCCTTGTACCTGCATTTTCCTAAGTGATAATGAATGTCAAATTGATAATCTTTTGCGAGTCCAACCACCGCACACTTTAATCTTTCCCTAAGGACCAACATTGTATCGACTTGAGGTCCATGAAAAGACTTAAGTCCCTTCCCCAGAGGTAATGCCTCCCTATCTTTAAGGCAAACACTATAGTGGCGTGCCTTTAATTTTGCATGGGATAGTCCTCCTCGCGGGGTTGAAGCCACAAGATATATACGCAATGGTTACCACCCCAAATCTTACAGACACGCGTCTATTATAACCAAATAGTCCACTCCCGAACTTGGCAACGCTAATTTATTAGTAGGAGTTAACTTTCCCCTCATATAATCAAAAGCTAAGTCCTAGACATAACAGTTTCTCTGGAGTTGGGCCTCCCATTCTTCTCGATATTTCTTAATCCTAGAAACCCATTTCTCAGAAAATTAACCCAACAATATTTGTTTTCTCGTGGTTTAACCCACTACAGCATTTATAAAATAACACTACATACCCCATAGGCCTTACTTCCTAATAATATTAATATTAATGCGTTACTACTAACTACGTGAAACAAGTACTATACTAACTATGTCGCTGGTGCCCAAGACCTTTCTCAATTTCTGACATCCGCTCGGTTTTATACGTGGGACGTCTCATGAAGAGAAATCCAAACAAGGAACCCTCCCGTTACACTACTAACTTGCTTCGTCGGTCATCAAGATATAATGGCCTAAGGCACCCAAATCGGGACTGCTAAAATCCCAACTCGTAAGTCTACTAACGCGCTTCAATTTCTATGTCCCACCGTTCGGCGAAACGAAAATCTAATTAATCAGGGCGCCTATTTTCTGCCAAGTATTGTGAATCTTTTTCCCAAATATATATATTTACATATTTACAAATTTCCTTCTCATCAAGGCCTAGCTATAAACCTCAAATCGACTTACTTATCTTTGTATCGCCCACCTATACCTGGTGAGAGAAACATTTCCAGTGCTTCTGCACTGCACATCTATCTTTTATTAGCCCTATAATCAATCACTTGACTCTCGGCTAATTCCACCAAAACCCACATCCTAATATAAAGTAACATCTCTCCACTCCCAACGTCGTTAAGGTTCATGCGTGGAGTGTCTCGCAAAGCAAAATCCAAACAAAGAACCCCTCTGATACACTACTACTTAACTTTATTGGTCGTGGAGATATGGTAGCATAAGACAATTAAAATAACAATTCACATTAAACCATCTCTATAAAGTCCCAACCCGTATCCAGGAGAGATATTATAGAATGAGTAGTTCCACCCTGGAACCAAAGATATGATAGTTTCACAATCATAAGCCTGTTATATCTCAACTCAAAATATTTTATACTCGTATAACACAACCTGAACGAGTAGTATAAACCAAACAAACTTTTCAAATATCATCACCCACTTACTATGAATGCAAGATAATAAAATCTCAACACCACAGAAAACATATAGATATAATCTCTATACTAACATTAATACTACCACAAAGATCGAATTACACACCCGATTCTAGGGTTAATAAAATACTGAGGCTCAATCTTGCCTTAAGAAACACACTACCCTTGTCCGAGGTGAAACTCATAACAACATTCTTGCCAATTACCCTGGCTACTCTAAAGAGTTCCCAGATACAACACCCTTGCTCTATCTGTACCAAAAATTACTTCAATCAATCCTCCCTCTAGGTACCCTATTTGTCGTTTTAACTCTTACTGAATAACACCCAATTATGTGGTTTTACTATCCCCATCATAATTATTTCACCCTCCTAGTTCCCTTAACCCTCTCAGTAAAGGAAAAGATACTACTAGTCTCATCTTCCTTATTTCCATGAATCTCCTTGGGTGGAAGTCCACCAATGAGGTTTTGTGAACACGACTTCTTCATAAGTGTTGTCAACGTTTACTAGTGAGCCCATCATTTCATTAAAGGACTCATCCTTCCTTGTAATTACCTTACTTCGGTGCAAGGTTTCCTTAACCATATATCTCTTCATTCACTGTCGGCCTCTGACCGATCCTCCAGTGAATACTTAAAAAGATGCATTCTCTACATTTCTAATACTTCAGAGGAACTTACTGTTAAAACCATCCACGAGGTTTCTCTACGAGCAAATCTTCCCGCTCCATCAAATGTGGGGACTACCATACCCACCATTTCGACCTTACTCCAAAGGGTGAAGAAAAAAAATTCCTCAATTTTCCTCAATTTTTCACATCAGGGTATTCTTATACCCCTCTCTAAGACCAAACTTTCGAACCCCATACTTCCACTAAATAAGGCAACACTACCTCTGCCTGACTTAACATCAACGCATGGTCCTTATTAAGGACATTTCACACTTTTTCCAATTTAACTTCACTGAGTAATCTAAGTTTAGTACCACTATCTTCTTATAGCGGTACTTGGGAAATTATAGTTATTCTATCCTTTTAGATGTTGTAGTAATCTAAGAAAATGCTACAAAGGGACATCCTCCAATGCTACCCTCATCCCCGACTTCGATTCACAATTGTAATTAAGCCCCGTCTCCTTCTGCCCTCATAACTTCCTTCCCTGGCTTAACATTCAACACACGAATCTCTAGCGATCGCGTAAAATATTTACTAACCCATTACATTTTGGCAGGAGAACGAATTCTCACAAGAGAAATCAATGATCTTAATCCTAAGGCTCTAGACCAATTCAAAAGCAACGTAGAAGGCGTAGTAATTCCGCACAAATTCTTAAAGACACTAGAACCTGATGCTCTAATACCATCTGTCACAACCAGCTTATTAAAATAAAAGGTGTCCAACCTGATACTCTAATAATTACAGGAATCATGGATGGTCCATTCTTATCATCACTGTCGGTAAAATAATAATACGAGATAACCACCAATTATTTTAGAACACAGGTTGTCAAAATTTAATTTATAAAAAAAATCATTTAAATGATACCATTTGAAAAGAACGTGCATATCACAAAAAAAAATGAGTAACTGTATAACGATTATGCACAATAAATTAACCGAATAAGCTGTCGGTTAATAGATCAATACAAATGGGTTACACCGAGTATTAAAATTAAATATCACATTATATTAAACAAATACAAAACCTGGGTAACACACCCGAATGTGTACTGATCATAGCTAGAGTACAAAAAGAAAAGCGTTTACAACAATATCGTACAACATCCGCAATATGTTATAGCTCCTGGACAACAGTGATGGAGAGGTCAATACGGGTGTCCTTGCGGTAGAGCACCTGGTTGAATAAAGGATTCATAAAAAACAAAGATATATAGACGAGTCAGGGCCTTGTTTGATATGATTACCATGTGAATAAAATGCATGAAAGTTATGAATATTTTATCATCAAACATAAATTTAACTCGCTCTCACAAATAATGATAAGATTCTTCCCTCTCAATCTAAAAGCACAACTAGGCGCAATATCGATGACACTTTGCAATGTTCATATACGCATGAGAGAAATACCTAAGTTTCACTTTATTGAGATTTCATTTCAGTTTTTACACTACGTAAATGCACAGTTCCTTTTTCTTTAAGAAACATATATAGAGCAATTTATTTCACAAAATGTTTCACTAATTCAGTTTTACATCTCATAACTTCACATTTCCTTTTTTTTTTCTAGGAAATGTATTTAAAGCCAATTTATTTCATAAAATGCTTTACCATCAATAATGTCCCACATTATTATGAATAGTTATATTTCACCTAATATAACGATTCTAAGACCGTCCTTCCGAGTTTCCCCACTGGACGTGCCCCTAAATGGCTATTCTCTTCCAGGGCCTATCATACAAGGAAACCTGGGTATCCTACATCGCGAGACATCGGGAAGAGAACATATACTTGTGACAGTGAGTCATAACCACACCTAAAATTACCTCACTCTGCAAAATAATCACATCATATATAATAACCGGTCATACGGATGAGGACTATATTCACACTGCATTCACTGGCTAGGGGACTTCACCTCATGCGCGCAACTTCCAATATGATAGAGATTTAGAGAGGTGTGTATATGAAAATTATCATTTACAAATTTCTCATTTAAAACATGCACTTTTACATTCTCAAAATCATTTGTGCTTAACAACTAAATGCCAATTTAAAATATGCATTTCTTATTCACGAAGTCATATTTTATAAATGATATAGGCCACGAAATATAGTTGCCCCCACACTAGTCTCCAAGTGTTCAAAGTAATACCATAAGACATCAATGGTAATTCTCCTCGATACTAATCCCCTAAGGATCATAGACCCTAGCACTTAACTCTCCCTTAGTCCGAGGCTAATTCACTATAGGAAACAACACTAACCTTTAAGGAATAACCCCAAAATTAAACTCAATTACCCCCATACTATCCTAGAGTTTTAATCCTCCTAATATAAACCCCTAATCCTATTTACTACTTCCCAAGGGAAGGTTCCTAATCCTTAAACCTAAAAGAAAAGGAATAAAAACATAATTGAAAAAATTTGAATTAATTCGCCTTGGCCGAATCGATTCGATCTTGAAAGAAAATTGATTCGCATAGGCCGAATCGATTCGGTAAAGAGGACCCAACATTATGTATATCTTCGAATCGATTCGGGTCATCCAAATCGATTCTCCTAACCCAGACCTATAGCCTACCCCTTTAGCGAATCGATTCGCTAGGGGCGAATCGATTCGCCTGGGCCAGAAGGCCCTATTTCGGCTATGGGTTTTAGGAAACCTAAATCCCCTAAACTCCTATCTCTTCCATTTTTGCTAACACCAACCATCACTAAACCCACCAAAATAATCCTATATGATTTCTAACTAGAATAATCAGCCCAAATTCCATTCACAACAATGTTTAATGGTTTAAAAACCAATAATTTATCAAAACCCTTAATAGTTCAATTCTTCCACATACACAACTATCACTACAAATTATCCACATTAAATAGTAAACTTGCAAGTTAGAAACTTGCCTCAAGTTTGTAGTCTCAGATTTCCTTCCCGTAGCAACAATTTCCAGCTCAATCTCTTCTCTTCTCCTTCTTTTCTCTCCATTTTCTCCCAAGCTGTCTCTTCTCTTTACTCTGTCTAAGTTCAAGAACATATAAATGAGAAATAAGAGGGCTGGAAGACTAAATCGTTCATTTAACATTTGTTCCCATCTTTAAATGTTAATACACCATTAAAATGACGCGTAACTACATAATTGAGTCATACCCTGACAAAAGTGTCCGAAACTCAAAAATACAATATGGCACTTATTTTGACTGCCTCAACTATTTCAGGACTAACCGCACCCTCACAATTGGCATCCGAAATATCGTACAGTTATTTGATGTTGCGACATTATATTAATTCATTAATCATAACCCAATTAAAATATATGCCATAACTGTCGCTTAAAGCACAACGACGCAATAAAACATAACATAATACAATTTACCTTTTCTCAACGGTAAATATGCAAAATTCAGTAAATATTATCTTTGAAATCACTTAAAATAATATTTACTCCAACTTCCATGATTTTATATAATTACCTCACCTGGCAAAATTTTATGAAAATAGTTACTCAAAAGTAAGGGTTATTACAGATAGATGGGTCGGTCGATGGATGGATAGTTGAATGGATGTGTCGATGGATCGATGGGTGGGTGGGTCGATCAATCGATCGATCGATCGATAGATAGGTAGGTAGGTAGGTAGATATATAGATAGATAGGTAGGTAGGTAAGGAGAGTGATGAGATGGAGGAATAAGGACTTAATATTTATATATATATCATCGAAACTTGATCTATTTATTTTGTTATTTATTATTGTATTTTATTTATTTAGGTTTGTATTTTAGTTGAAAGGATGTAAGCTTCATTCACAACATGAAAACCACAATTTAGTGATGAATTTAGTTCCCCACAAATAATTAAACTTAATTGAAAAACGTTTTGTATGGTGAAATAGATTCATCGTATAATTAGTCGCCAAAAGATGGTTGCTACATGTTTTTTTGCAAAGAATTGACAATGTGTCACAATTGAGTTATAGTAACAAAATTATGCATTGAGAAAGGTTATTTATTCATTCCAACATCAACTAGAAACTTGTTAATTCAACATTAAAGAATTATTTAAGTCGCAAATGCATTTTTTTTAATAAATTTCTATACGATACAAAGTATTCACCGCAAAATATATTTTTTTTGAAATATGTTTCCCTTCATAAGATTAATTCCTCAAATGCAACATAAATAATGGAATAAAATCATATCGAAAAATTTAAAATATTCCAACTTCATTGTGAGATGTAACTCTTTTATTTTGTCAAAGTAAATCGAAAACTACAAACTTAAAATGCTACTAAAACTAAATCTAAGAGTTTCTTCCAAAAACATAAAGATCCATTCACCCCACTAAATCAAAATTTAAGGACCACCCATATGATTAAGGGTCGTCATGATATTTTATATCATCACTCCTTGACTTTGAATTGTCACCCTTATTCTGAATTGTCACTTTTTAAAGAAATTATGTATCACCGAAGAACGTATATTATGACCTTTTTAGCGACATAAGGTGGGGGTTCTTACATTAACCTTACACCTATGTTGTCATATGGAAAATTGTGGAACATAAATTGCATCAAACAACCAAATGTAGATCTTAGTATTAATCATACATAAGAATTAAATACACTATCCCAAACTTGTATTATCAAACCATGAAGTCGGACCATACAAATCAAACTAAAACTAATTTATGAATAATTAAAAATTTAAAGATTCTCATAGGGAAAGCATATTAAAATATTTATAGAAAATCATACCAAAAGAGATAAAAGAAACAAAAACTACATTAAATGTGAAATCCTCAAAATCCAAGATGAACGGTAACGAATGTGAGAAGATGTGGGTGTTGTGATTCATCTACAAATAACATACACATAAACATGTGTCCTGTTGGACGAATATATATGCATCGTGTCGAACACAATACGATCATGCTAATTCGACAAATCTAAAAATATTAGGACACCACATGGAGGAGACACGACAACCAATGAATATTTTGTTTTAATAATTTTATATGTAATTCCTTACATTTTGCACTTGAAACACCAAAAATTAGTCGTAGAACTAACTTATCTAACGTTCTAAACCAACATGATCATATAAACATATAAGATAAGAGTTATAAGTGTCTTAAATCCATTTTAAAAATTAATGATGATTCGTTCAAAAAATAAGAATAAAAAGTTCTGAAAATAACAAAATAAGATGTGACACCCCGCTTAGTTGAATATCGGGTGATCAGTCCTTTATTAAATTAAAACCGGATTTCCATTTGGTTCATTATAAGCATTAATGTCGAAAAACATTAATAACTAACCACCTATTAGTTAATTAAGTCAGTGTCAAATTTTATATTTTCATTTAATAGATAACAATGTATGGAAACTAGATTAAACCATGCTGATAAAACCATCGCTTTAAAACCCAAATCCAATAGAAAATGAATAAATATCAATACAAGTCTGAATTGAATAAACTGAATAAAGTGTTGTAGGGGAAATACGCTCAAAGATGAAATACTGAGATAAGGAAATACTAATCTAGATATGAACAACTGAAGTGTCTAGTCCAAATCATGCATTCATCCACATATGCGATAATTGCGCATCCTTTATTCAGTGAAGCCACGTGAAACTCGTCAGGTATTTGTTGTAGATGCTTTGGTAAACCCAGTCTATATGCTACTGGTCTCACTGACTCAATAATAGGGAAGATCCCACATACCTCGACCCTAGTTTCCCCTTCTTGTCGAACCTTATGACCCACTTCATGGGAGATACTCATACCAACACTTGATCGCCAACCTCTAACTTAATATGTCTACGATCTACATCGGAGTAACTCTTCTTCCTGTCCTGAGCTATTCGAATACGCCCCTAAATTGGGTCGATATTGGAAGTAGTCTCATGTATTATCTGTGGTCCTAGAAACTTGTTGTCCCCCACCTCTAACAAACAGCCAAGCGAACGAAAAGGGCTCCCATATAGTGCCTCAAACGGTGCCATACCCATAGTGAATTGGTAAGAGTAATTATACGCAAACTCTACCAATGGAAGGTATCTCTCCTATCCAGTTCTGAAATCAAGTATACACATCCTCAACATGTCCTCGAGAAACTCATTAACCCTCCCAATCTGTTCGTCTATCTGTGGATGATATGTGGTACTCAATCGTAAGTCTGTACCCATGGCCTCCTGAAAACTCTTCCAGAAATGAGATACACAGATCTTTTCTCTATCAGACACGATGTTAATCGACACCCCGTTCAGTTTAACTATCAACGCAATGAATAGCTGCGCATACTGGATCATCTTAAAATGGGTGCAAATTGGTAAGAAATGAGTTACCTTCGTCAGCCGATCCACTATCACTGAAATGGAGTCTGACCCATCTACGATGTATGCATCCCTATAATAAAATCCATCGAAATACTATACCACTTCCCCATGGGAGTCTCCAGTGGCTATAGCATCACTGAAGGCCTCTGGTGGTACACCTTAACTAACTGACATGTAACACACATGGAGCCAAACTCGGATACGCCCCGCTTCATCCCTGCACATCAATACTGTCTCCTCATGTCGAGGTAACACACTTTGAGACACTTCCATAACCGCATGTCTCAAGTCCTCATCCTATAGCACCACAAGTCTCCCATTAAAGCGCAAGCCTCCCTTTGAACTAACCGAATATGACTCTACTCCCTCGTCTAATAACTTACATATCCTGTCCTGGGAGAACTAATCCTCTGCTTGTGATTTTACTACCCCCATAACAATCTCGAGAGTGATAGCTAGGACTGACATGCAAGCTCTGGCGATCTCATCATCGTGTTGAATCTCCCTCCACTTTGCGTTCCAGATCTTCGCTAGCTCCCCCGTAGGCCGTTCGCTAAATGCGTCTGCCACCATGTTACACCACAACAAAACAGATAATTCTTGGCAAAAGAATTTCTCACCAAATAAAAAAATTTCGTCACTAAAAACATTTTGTGACGAATTTTTTTTTGTCAATCGCTTGTCACAACGTTCAAGGTTTTAGTGAGGAAATATTGATTTCGTCACCAAATAGTACACCTTTTGGTGACACTTTTTTTTGTCACGTAATAGCAAGCTTTTAGTGACAAAATTATTTGTAGCCAAAAATGCTTTTTTTTCACAAAAAAGCACATTTTGTCACCGAATGTTTTTGATAACCAATTTCTGACAAAAATAATCTACTCTGGTGACAATATATTTTTGTCACGTAATGAATTTTATTGTCGATAAATTATAAATTTTAAACTCACAACTTTTTCTCTTCAAATTCAGTTCTTAAATAGATATTGATTCAAATAAATATTAATTAATCGATTAAATTCTATCGACGTTATATAAATAATCAACTATCATCATATACATACTCAAAATTAAGGTTCAAACATTATATAATGGATATGAAATGATTCATATAAATATCTTAGTATCATTGATCAATTACATAGTAGCCTACATCGTTTGTTACAATACATAGTAAACTTCAAAACGGCTAAAAAAAATTACCAACAAGTTTGTAAAGTTCTCCTTCCATCGTCATCGTCATCCTAAAAATAATTTCCAAACAAGCGCCTTCATAGCGTCCCAATCTGCAATTCAAAAAGTACCAAGACATTAGTTTCTAACTTTATAAATCTATTAAAAATTGATAACTAGAATAACATCAACTAATAAATAACATAGATTGGGCTAAACACCAAAAAGACTATGAAATTCATTTTTCTTTCCAAAATTTTAAAAAAAAATCAGTAAAGCATTCTTTGCATATATATATATATATATATATATATATATATATATTAAAACTACCTTGTTAAATTAAGAAAACAAATCAAGAAAACCAATGACAATCCACCAAAGTACCCCTTCCATCGATTTAAAAGAAAAGGTAATAAGATCGCCAATATTTTTAAAAAATCGACAGAATTTCCTTTGTTTATGGACTAAAACTACCCTGTTAAATTAAAAAATAAAAAAGTCAAGAAACCCAATGACAATCCTGCAAAATACCCCTTCCAGTGATACAGGAAATAAGGTAATAGCATCACCTATAGAGATATTAAATAAGTTAAAGGATGTGAATCCAATAATGTAATCTCGATAAATTCAACATTGAAATTATTAAAACTTACCATATAGTAAATGTGGGAGGAAGGGAACTTGATGCTTTTAAAGCATCACGCACATTGTCGAATCCAAATTGATGAGCCTCTAAACGTTCTAGATGCTCATCATGAGCCTATAATTGTTCCTTTACCTCGCGATTCGCTCTATGAGCTTTCCTAGGAGCCTCCTCCAACTCTGCGTCTCATCGTGATGTTTTTGATTTGGTAGATTTCGGTTCTTGCCCAAGACCTATATCCCGATTTAGTACTCGATCAACTATCTCATTAGGAGATTTTGTGTCTTTTACAAAGACAATAGTCCCAACAATAAGCATTTATCAGAGCAACATAGCATTAAAAGATAATTATGAGATGCAACACATGAAACTAAACCAAGTCAAGTTTTAGTTCTTAAAGAAATACATTTTTATTTACTATCCTTTCAGCAATTTCTACCGTCCTGTATTTAATATCCTAACTTAACATCATATCATCAAGTAAATTACGATGACTAACATCTTTCCCACACAGAATAACTTGAACCCAACAAGATACACTATTGCGTAGTTTTCTAGATAACTTAAATCCAACAACACCAGGCAAAACCATGCTCATTGGCTGTCAACACAAGAAGTATAGAATCAAAAACAAAAATGATACTGATCATAACTCTTCCAACACATTTTTTTTCAATAGCATGAATAAATATGAATATAATTGAATAATCATGCAATGACTAGCTCATGAGTAGTATTGGGGATTGGGAGAGTAGCCTATTCAACCAGCCTTACTGCTATAGGGTGATTTTGAAATCAACCTGACTTTTGTTTTAACTTTTATATTATACCCCTACCTTTTTAAAAATATTAAGACATACCCCAAAAACGTTTGCTAAAGCTCACAAACTATCATAGAAAAAAAATTAAAAAAAGACAATTTGGGAGCATTTGCAACATTTTTTTTGTTATTATTATTTTTTTAATGAGGAAGTAACAGTAAAATTGAAACATACCTAAATTCATCAACTTCTCGTCATCGCACGGGGGTATATAAATATATATATATATATATATATATATATATATATATATATATATATATATATATATGGCATTAGTACCTGCCCAAGCATTGTTGCCTCTGCTTCAATACCTCTAACTCCCCAACCCGCAACACCCAACCCATCAATCATAGTCGTATGGGAATCAGTTCCAACAATGCTACCTCGGTAGAGCATGCCATCATTGTTGAGAGCAACCCATCCAAGGTATTCCTGATTAACCTAAATTTGTATAATGTCACATTACACACCATTATTGCATAACAACAATGCCTACCACGATTACGTGAGAATACAATAACCTCCACGACTATGCCTTTTTTGTAAGAACCCACTCCACTAAGACAACAACTAAAAATGTGTTTTTCAATAATTGGATAATGGTATGAAGAAATGGAGTATAAGTTGTGTATGTGCACGGTGGGATTGGGTGTATAAGCAACCCCAATATGACATATGTTGAATTTAAGCAACCCATTTTTTACTTGTGTTATATTTATACAAAGAATGCTAAAAAACAATTAATAAAGTTCGAAAAGACAAAGACAACTTGATATAGTGACTAAATGCTCCACAAGTCTTCAATTGCCGCTATTTTTGCATCATTTTAAATGATGTTTTACTTGATAGTTGCACTTATCTCACATTATTTAAAAAATTATACTTCACTATCAGAAGTTTAAAAATATAATTTCTAACTTATGAAAAGGTCCACACTCTCATGTGATATTACTAATATTGGCATAATGTAAGGATTTTAAGGATTGTCTGGTTGCCACTTTATCAAGCCTCGAAGAAAAGTTTTTTTTATAAATGTGAAGTTCTAATGAGTCATAACTTGGTGGATTTGCACACAAACATGAAAGAAATAAAGGAAGCAACACGTTGCCACTCTGACCATGCAAAGAACAAAATATTACTATGTTTGAAGACATTCTACATTTGTACTTGTCACTTTGATGGTGCATTTTCTATTAAAGTTGTAATTAATGAATTTCTCATAAATGGAGAGGGGAGCGGGGGGACACATACATTTCATTACAATCTACAACAGGAACACTTTGATGGCACACATACTATTTAAGTTACTATCAAGAGTTATTGTATTCATTTCTACTTATTAAACATATTAGTTTTAGTGAGCAATTTTTTTTGGATGCCTAGCATTTTTGTTCTTATAACAATAGAAAATAAATCCATTCTTGTGGGGTGGGTGTAATTAAACATTAATTCACTTTTAACTTGTTTCAGATGATTTTTGTGTGTGGGTGGGGTTTCAAAACCCTAATTAACAATGGACCAATTTATATAATTAAATAATTTGTGCAACCAAACAGGGCCTTAATTTGCAGTGTACCCCAAGGGAAACTTAGTGTACTAAACAAATCCAAATATTTATTGTTAAGCACCCAAATTTTATCGGTTTCTACTCAACAGTTGGCATTCGTTGAAACAAATAACATGCAAGCGACAAATAATCAAGAACCAAATCATGACGATAAAAAAAAAAGATTATATTAGATCTAGACAAAACCTGCATGGAAGATATTTCTAACAGTGGTAAACCCTAAGAACACACAAAAAAAATCACTAAATATACAACAAAAAAGTTCTTGAAAATAATTACCCTATATGTAAACAACATACAACACTTGAACACTGATCAACCGAGAGAAATAAACATCACTTATGTCTAACAGATCGACTAAAAATAAACATCACTCCTATTAAATAATTGTTAGATCTAAGATGAGGGCTTTAAAAACCTAATTTCACTGAACATAGAGAGGTAGAGAGAGGAAAAAATACTATGTTCAACTGTGGTCATTGTGTAGCAGGAGCGATGCTCTGGAAATGGGGATTAATAATAACTTGTGTAACGTCATTTCCAGTGTGTTAAAGATAATAGAAAACTCCATTATGTAGCGGGAACGGCGCACTGAAAATAACTACGGTGGTCATTGTGAGGCAGAGTTTAAGTGAGAGGGGAGGGCGGGGGGGGGGGGGGAGAGAGAGACGATATGAAGGTTTAGAAGATTATGTGTTAGGGGGAAACGATTTCTATTTGGGGGAAAATTATTTGGGGGTTTAGAAGAATGGGTATCTGACAAGATTTTATTGTTTTTTTACTAATAAGTGAGGAAATTGTTTTATCACAAATTAATTTTTTTTTGGATAAATTTTTTTATCACTAAATGTACAATAATTTTGTCACGAATAGATAAATCCAACATTCTAACGCGTGGGAACAATGGGGCCAAACATTTTATGACTATTTGGTGACAAATATTATTAACTCATCACCAATTTAACATCATCCCATACAGTTAGTGGCAAAATTAATTTTCCTCACAGAAAGGTAATTTTTAGTGACAAAATTACTTTTGTCCAGATTTTTTTTGTCACTAATAAGACATTCTATTGTACTGTTAGCCATACTAGGATGATACTGAATGCCAAACTGGTAGTCTTTCATAAACTAGAGCCACCTTCTCAGCCTCATATTTAGATCCTTATGGGTAAAGAGATAGTAAAGAAATTTATGGTCTGTGAATAACATAAACTGCTCCCCTAGAAGATAGTGTCTCCATATCCTCAAAGAAAGCGCAACCGTTTCCAGCTCAAGGTCGTGTGTGGGGTAATTCTTCTTATGGGGATTAATATTGAGAGATTCATAAGCTATAGCCCTCTCCTCCTACTGTAATACACCCCCAAGTTCTTGCAAGGATGAATTCGTGTAAACCCGATACTCCAATGCGAGTACATGTGTTGATGTCAATTTTTCCTTTAGCTCATTGAAGGCTAATAGACAATGATCACTCCACACAAACGGTACCCCCTTGAGAGTCAAATTCGTCAACATACTCGAAATATTTGAGACCCCTTAATGAAACGACGATAATAATAGACCAACCTAAGAAAGATGCTAATTTATGTTGGTATCGTGGGTTGTCTCCACTCCCTCACTGCTGATACCTTACTCGGATCAACAGTAATGCCCCAATTGGACATGATATGTTCGAGAAATTATACCTCCCGTAGCTAAAATCTACACTTCTCAAATTTGGTATATAACTGGTGGCCTCAAAGTGTTTATAGAACCCTCTACAGATGCTCTTCGTTCTCCTCCTCAGTACGAGGGTAAACAAGGATGTCATCTATGAACACGATCATAAACTAATCCAAAAACTACTGGAATACCCTATCCATGATATCCATGAACACTGCTGGCGCACTGGCGAGTCCAAATGACATCACCTTGAACTCGTACGACTTGTACCATGACTAAAAAATCGTCTTATGAACCTCCTTTTCTCGAATTTGCAATTGGTGATATTCCGACCTCAAATCAATCTTGGAGGAGTACGCAACTCATTTCAACTGGTAAAACAAGTCATCGATCCTCGGTAATAGATACTTATTTCGTATCAGGACCTTGTTCATCTCCCTGTAGTCTACACACAAGCAAAGGAAACCATCCCTCTTCTTCACGAATAACTTAGGTGCACCGCACGAGGATGTACTCTATTGAATAAAACCTTGCCCTAAGAGCTGTTGAATTTGTTCCTTCAACTCCCGCATCTATTAAGGAGCCATGCGATACGGTTCGTGGTAAATGGGTCTCATACTAGGTTCTAGGAAGATAAAAAAACTCAATTTCTAGACTAGGTGGCAACCCTGGTATCTCCTAAAATACATCCTCGAAGTATCTCACAATTGGAATCGATTCTAATGGCATAATTACCTCATGTGAGGTCTCCTCCTCAATATAGTATAAGTGTGCGCGCGACCCTCCCTCAGGAAGAGGCATCTCCACTAAGAACATCTACTGCCTAGGAATGGAGAACACTATGGTCCTCTCGTAATAGTCTACCCTTGCTCTGTAACCCGCTAACTAATCCATGCCTATAATGACATCATACCCCTCCATATCTAACCCAAGAAGGTCTACTGCTAATCTTAGTCTCCCAATAATGATGTCTACCCCTCTACATAAGCGGATCTTATGAAATCTATTCTAAGAAGAGTTTGGATTAGATGTGGTTCCAAGGGTTTTTGGTAAGAGGTGATCACTGAAAACATCCCTAAATATTGAAGGATTTTTTCTAAAAAAAAGGTCATGAAGAAGACTAATGGATGTTTAAAATAGCAAGTAATGTTAACCAACCCAAGAAGTTAGCCCAATATTTAATTAAGAAAACTCATAACCCTGATGATGTTCAAAATGCTATCCCAATATATAAAGGCAAAGCAATGATGGAAGATCTATTAACAGTCATTGAGAACTCAAAGGAGACACACTTGGATATAGATGCAATACAAACATATGCTTTAATTCCAGTATGGGGGAGATTCAGATAAAAAAGGTTAATAAGGGAATATACCTATGTTGAAAGATGGCTAGGAGGACCAAGAAGATGTAGATGATGCAGTTGATATGAAAGAAGGGCAAGTCAGAGATCATATGGCCATTATAACGCCTTTTGTATTGAATAGATCGAAGAATGTCCAAGCCAAAATCGAAGATAAGATTCAAAAAATTCGAAGTCTCAAGCTAAATGCAGATGAAGTCTCCATGGTTAATATATGTTATTTATCTCCAAGAGCCACTGATTTACCAGATTATGAGATTAATAAGGATTCTTTGCCTTTATATATCTCTGCTAATGAAGAAGGGATCCTTCCTAATCATGTGCTTTTCGAAGATCTCCATCAACTAGCTAAATGTTTGAAATCAAATTAAATAAACACCAAACTAGGCAGAAGGAGGACGAGATTATAATAAGTTGCATTGCAAATCCTATTCCCCAAGTTAATAAAATCAAGATGATAGAGCCCCCCTTTAAGAGATTAACAAGATCTAGATCCAAATGTATCAATCACTCTCACGTCTATACTTCTAAATGATTAACCTCGTTGTATGGAATATCAAAGGGGCTGTTAAAAAGTCCTCTTGTAGAAGAATTAAATTCCTAATAAAAATGCACAAGATTCCTTTTATTACTCTTTTAAAGCCTAAAGTTGATCCTCAAAAGAAAGATAAGTTTAACTTCAAGTGGGTTTTGAAGGGTGTGGCTATAATACCGGTGTAAAAATTTGGGCGAGGTTTAATATTTCTATCAAGGTTATAGAGAACCACCCCCAACACATAAACATTCAACTAGATCATCCTTCTTTAAAGATATATATTTTACTTTCAATAATCTATGCTAACTGTACTGTAGAAGAGAGAAAATAGTTACGGGAAAATATTATTGATGTTTTAAGATCTGTTGAAGATTCCCCCCATTTAGTTATTGGTGACTTTAATGTTATGTCTCATTAAACTAAAAAACTGGGAGGCAATGATGTAAATCATATGGATGTAGTTGATTTGAACGAAACTAATAATGATTCTGGTTTAAGATACTTTGGGTATTCTTGTTGTAGGTACACCTGGTCTAACTAAAGGAGGGAAGAATATCTTATTATGGCTAGATTGGATAGGTGTTTGTTTAATTCTACTTTGGAAGCCTTTTATCCCAATTCTAGAATTAAGCATCTTAATAAATCTTCATTTGACCATGTTCTTGTTCTATTGTCTGTCAAAACTGGGCTAGATGATTTCCCTAAATCATTTAAATTCTAAAGCATGTGGTGCTCCTACTTCGCTTTTCTTGATACTGTTAGAAAGTCTTGGGAAGAAGATGAATTTCGTATTAAAATGAGGAAATTTTCTCTAAAGCTGAAGAGACTAAAGCAGATTCTAAAGAGCTCGAACAAAGAAAAATTTAAAGATATATTTCAATCATTGAGAAATTTAGAGGATGACATATCCCAATTAGAATAAACCTATGAGATTGATAGTTTTGTCTCTAATATAAAAGCATTAAATAAAGCTCAAGCCCATCTTTTAGAAGAAATGAGAATTGAAGAGGAATACTGGAGGCAGAAGCCAACTATTAGATGGCTAAATTTGGGAGACTCTAATTCTAAATTCTTTAATGCTACTGTCAAGGCCAAACATCATAAGCTTTTTATTCATTCTTTAAAAGATAATAATGGCACTGCTATGGAGGACCCTCAAAGTTTGAAGAACCATATTCTACATTACTTCATGGATTTGTGGTCTCATGTTCATTCAACTTTCCCAGAGGATATTTGACATTATCACGTCCATGATATATGATGATATAAATGCTACCTTAGAGGAATTACTTCTAAAATGGAGGTCTTCTCTACTATAACTGATCTTAATGAGGATGAAGCCCCACGGCCAGATGGATTTGGTGGAATATTCTACATAAAATGTTGGCCTATTATTAAATATGACCTGTTATCAACTATTTCTTCTTTTTTTGCAGGTTGTTCTCTCCCTCAAGCTGGAGTAGTACCTTAGTTATTCTTGTCCCTAATATTAAAATCCCAAAGTCTTGTTCATACCTAAGACCTATTAGTCTCTGCAATTTCTTAATGAATATTATTACAAAGGTGCTTTCAATTAGATTGCCTAAATTGCTTCACTTTATTATTTCCTCAAACTATAGTGGTTTCATTAAAGGTAGCTCCATTCAAGGCAACATTTTGCTTGCTAAATATATGGTGGAAATTTTAGGGAAGAAGATTCGGGGGGTAATGCCTTAATTAAATTAGACATGGAAAAAGCATGTGAGAGAGTTCATTGGGGCTTCCTTATCTCAGTGCTCAAGAGTTTTGGCTTTGGTGAAAGATGGATAGATTTTATATTGAGAATCATTTCTTCTAATAGGTTTTCTATTATTTTCAATGGTCAAGGTTGTGGTTATTTACAATCTACTATGGGTTTAGGATAAGTAGATCCTATTTCTCCTAGTTTGTTCATTATTTCAGCTGATTACTTGAGTAGGGGCCTCAACAAGCTTATGGAAATGGGTAGAGTGAAGTCTTTCTCTCTTCCTAATGGAAGTCCTATTATCTATTTTCTTTTGTAGAGGGGATAAAAGAAATCTTATGAATTATTTAACCTTTATCCCTCCATTTATGGCCAAAATATAAACTTTTTCAAAGAATTTTTATAGTGGATGCTAAATGCTCTCCTCATTTCAAATCTAAGTTTGCTGATGGTTTAGGTCTGAGATTTAAAGATCTTCCTATAAAATACCTAGGTTGCCCTATCTTTAAAGGGAGGAACATGCTCAAATACTATGACAGTCTGCTGAATTCTTTGAGGTCTAAATTGGCTGGTTGGAAATCTAAACTTTTGTCCACAGGGGGGAGACTTATTCTCATAAAACACGTTTTGTCTTCAATTCCTCTTCATATCTTGTCTTTTTTATCCTCACCTAAAACTATAATTAATAGAATTAATTCTCTTTTCAATAAATTTTTCTGGGGTGGTAATTCTGAGCAAGGGTAGAAATTTCAATGGAAGAAATGGCAGGTTTTATGTGGAGACCCTATTGAAGTTGGCATAAGATTCAAAGACTTTTCTCTTATTTCTAAAGCATCAGTTATGAAACTCTTCTATAATCATTATAATACGTCTTCTCTTTGGTCTTCATTTATGTCTAACAAGTACAAGAATATTAGCGTTGCTTCTACACGTGGATCCCAAACTTAGAAAAGAATTCGAGCTGTGAAACAAGTCTGCTTAGATAATGTGGAAAAGGTAAAGGATTCTTGGATATGGAAACCTCACTCATATTGGGATTTCAACTTTTATTTTGCCTATTCTCTTTCTAAAGAATATTTTCCTTTTTCAAAAATCTTTGATCAGGTATGGGACCCAAAAATTCCTAAAAAGTGTTCCATTCTTGTTTGGAAGCTACTCAATAACTGTGTTCCTATTGATGATGGTATCTAAGATGTGGGAATTAAACTATGCTAAAGATGTAAAGCCTGCAAGAAGCATGTTGAATCTATAAACCATTCGTTCATTGAATGCCCTCTCATTTAACCCATATGGTCTTTCTTTATTGATTTAATGGGTATATCTTTGAATAGTGTTTCCATTTCTTCTATTCTTCATAGCTGGTGGATGAAATCAGGCTCAAAGGACTAATATAGATTTATTTGCAAATGCATTCGAGTTATTATTTACTGGGAGATGTAGAAAAGTAGAAATCTATCTACTTATGAATATATTTGCATGGATACTCATTTTATCATCTCCTGTTCTATTTCTTTCATTTCAAATATATTCTCAGTAATTTCCTATAATATTCCTATTCTAAATTTGATGCTGGTATTATAGAGGCTTTCCACATTCAAACCAAAAGAAAAATTAGAAGATTCAAGTCTCTTAAATGGTCTTTTCCTCCAGCTAAAGGTTTGAAACTTAACATTGATGGTTCTTCTAAGGGCAACCGACGAGTTAGTGGATGTGGTGGCATTATGATAAATGATAAGGGTGATGCTATTATTGCCTATGCTTATCCTTCTTATATTGCTTCCAATTCCTATGGTGAATTATATGGTCTTAGAATGGAAATTAAATTGTTCATTGATCACCATATTAAAGATGTTCATATCAAGGATGATTATTTATTTATGGTGAACCTTATTTCTAGAAACTGGAAGCCCCCTGGGAAATTTTAGAGCATAGTTAATGATATTCAAGAAGAACTTAAAGTTCTTAATTTATCATTATCACGTTGCTACATGAAGTCTAACATGGTGGCCAATGCTCTAGCTAACATTGAAATTTACTCCACTTCTTCTATGATCTATAATTCTACTAAAGATTTTCTTGGTTTGGTTAAGGGTGTTGTTAGGCTTGACAAGATAGGATAACATTACATTAGATCATCATATTCTACTCCTTAGGTGGTTTTAGTTTTCTATATGTTTTGGGATTTACCTTTTCATTCTCTTGATTTTAAGTTCTCTTTTACTTGTAAGCCATTTTGGAGAGGATTTTTCTCCTTGAATAAATATATGTGTGGGGGATTTAACCCTTATATATATATACTAGCTAATGGCCGTGCATGAAGGCACGATGAAATTTTTCCAAAGATCGAAGTGCATAAACAATTTAAGTCGAGTTTTATCACAACACAAATGTGAAAAAAATTTACCCGACATGGTTTACGTTATTTATAGCACTATCCACCCTATTAAGAAGTTAAAAAAAATCCACAACAATACTAATAATTAATACTAATAGTCCATTCTGGGCCTCTAATAAACATCATAATGATCACAGTTATACCATTATGAAACATCACAATAATACAAAAATTTTATTTATGACACAAAAGTGTAAATATTTTAAAAACATTTGGCATAATTTTCTTTGTTTATAGGACTATTCACACTGTTAAAAAAGTAATAAAATCGACTACAATAATAATACTTCGTCTTGGACCTCGTATAAGAAACATAATAAATTCTACAAAATCTTATTTAATATACAAAATTTTAAAATCTAAACAAAACACAATCAAGTACTTAATCTCACTATAAAATTTTTAAGCTCTTCATCAACATCTCTCTGCTTGAAATCCAATGGTCCTGCAACGTGCAACAACCAATCACAATGAAGAATTAGCATATAGATGTGCAACAATATTGTCCACTACTTTTTTCTTAACTGAAAAAAATAATTCAATTATATGCCAAAAAAACATGTATGTTCATTTTGCTTTTTAGCAAATAGTCCTTTATTTTCCGTTTTTGATTATGCTAACGTGATATTGAGATAGTGTGTAATTGTTTCAAATGTGGTTTCCAAACCAAGAATAGAAGAATTAAACGAGATAAAAAAATAATAGATGAAAAGAAAAAAAATTGCACTTGTGAATTGAAAAATGAGATTTAAATATAAACTTGTCATTCTTACCATTCCAAGGATTTTTCTAGTGGGGACTTAAGGATGGCATTAACTATCGTTGATTCTTGATAGGTGGTCACTTGAGGTAGAGGTTCTCACAATGCTCTCCACCGGTGGCACCACATACCCCATGTTATTTGAGATAAGACCTTGTAACACCATGTGCTTTTGGGGTTTATTAATTAATTAATTTGATAAATTTTAAATTACTTGTGTGTCATAATTTAATGGAGTTAATTATTTTAAATATTACTTAAATATTAATCTGGTGAGTAAAAAATTAATATTTACGGGATTTAAATTTACTAAGTGTATAGTAATAATTTATCAAGTTAATAGGTGAATATTAACTTTCAGTAAAATAATTCGAATGGCAATTCGGAGTGTACGGTTGAGTCCGGATGGGTTGAACTAGTCGAAAAAGAGTGCCCGTGGGTAGTAAATGGGTCTCGGGGGATTTTTAGACCTATTTGATCTCACATAAGAGCGTTTGGGCCCTTTTAATAAAGCCCACAAGCCTAAAAACGGAATTGACTTAATAAACCCTAAAAGCGTGAGGGTGTGAGAGCCACAACTCATTTTAGAAAACCTAATCAAGTGGAGGACAAAAGAGGGAGCAATTAGAGAAATCTTGCGAGTCGTCATCTACAACAAAAGATTCAAGTGTGGAAATTCTTCATCAAACCCGTCATCAACAACAAGAGATTCAGATCCTACAAACCCTAGAAGGAAAGTGATTAAACTTTCTTTTAAATTACTTGCAGATTTCAATTCATATCATAGTAGGTGTAATAAGAACACATGATTTTGGGTTGATTTGATATCTAAATTTGGGTTTTAATGAATTTAGATTTAAAACCCGTAGAGGATTTGGAAATTTGATTTATTAACCTCCAATCTATGTGGGGGATTTATTTAGATTGAGGGTCTTGAATTGGTAGATTTAGTGTGAATTTTAAGGGGTTTAATGAGGTAAATTTGAACAAAAATTGAGTTTTTAGGTCATCAATGGTGGACAGATTTGGGGTGATGATGGAGGAGAGAGAAAACTAGGGTCGTTCAAACGAGTTATTTTTCTTTCGAGCGATGGCGAAACGTCGTTCAAACGACATGCCAGTCGTTCGAACGAGAATGTTTTTTCGACAGTTTTTCCCTTCCTCTGTTTCAACCCTTTTTTTTGGAGTTTACTATTTTGGGGTTTCAATTTTTTTTTGGGGGGGGCTACAGTATGGGTTTGTTATGGGAGATATTAATGGGTTAATTAGTGTTACAATCCCAAAGGAAGATTATGGTTTAAATGGAGAGATTTAAGAACCTTAGATTAATAAGTTTGTAACACTTATTGGAAAAAAAATTGAATAATAAATTCTCATTATTTTATTTTTGGACCAAGTGAGCAAGTCCGGGTATATTGGTTAAGTAACACCAAGGTAATAAATTAATTAAAACCTGTTTAATTAAATTTGTGTCAGAATATAGACTCGGGAATAATTTGGGCTAGTGCTAAGGGTTTTGTGCACGGTATAGCTGAGATTGAATCTAATGTTTATATATATATGGTAGTGTGGTAGTGTGTATATATATATATATATATATATATATATATATATATATATATATATATATATATATATATATATATATATATATATATATATATATTGTGTGATCATAAATATCAGTGACTAGATATTTAATAAAAACATACCCCTTCTAGTGCTATCATAGGAGGTTGAGGGATGTGGGTGAATCCCCTGGCTTGAGGAGAAGGGTGAGTATAGTCCCCAGGTCATATCGTGTGTATTTAGGGGTGAGACGTCTTGGGTTTGATTAAGTATCATTTACGGAGGGAACTATGACCGCCTCCACTGCATTTATTTTATTTCACTGATTCAGGGATCTAATCATGTATGGCTGTCTGCGTGTAAGAGTATACCTGGATTGATAGCAGTATAGAGAACATCCGGTGAGTGCCTACTCGAGAGGATGGTTATATAATTATGGCATGTGTGTGAATGTTGTAATATGATGATACATATACAAATAGTGCAAATAATTAAGTACGAGTAAAATACATGTTGTGAATTGTATTCTTTACGATATAACTCATGAAAATGTTATATGATCGTAAATGAAAATAATGATTTGGTAAGTCAATGTGATATATAACTTTTAAATCGTATATTAAACATACTCGGGTTAGAGTACTATGACAGGAAGGAACTATATAACAAGAACTAGCTACGGGGTAGATGACTAGGTGGGTTATATAGAAAAATGGTAGATGTGCACATTAGTTGAGGGGTGAGTCGGTCCTGAAGAGAGTTTCTACACTAGCTTTAATATGAATAGAATTCATGCATTTTAATTCACTTGATAAATATTTTCAAAATATTTTGGGTTCTAACCCTTGCTATAAAATATTTTCAAAAACTCTTTTAGGTGTCTGACCACAGGGGTGCCAGACTTGATCTTATCCAAGGGTACGTAGCTGCGATACATGTGAGTGCTGTAGGACTTGCATTAGATGCTTCTCCTTTTCACTCCTAGATAGTGATAGTATCTAAGTTTTACTTTCGATCATGTTGCTCATGGAAGTTGTACATTTTATTTTGGATCAATATGTATTAACTATACTTTCGATATATCAGATTTATGTTTGTTTGGTTGTTCTTAGTCAAGGTTTATTTGTCTAACACTTTATTCAGATGCTTGTAATATGTTTAGACTCATTTATATTGTGATGGTTATGTTGGCTTTCTTGTTGTACTTATTGTTTGGTTATTTCAAAAGGTAAAATTTTGACACCGCTTAATTAATCATTAGGTGGTTAGTAATCAAGAAGTTCGATAGTGATGCTAAGAAGGAACCAAATGGAAATCCTATTTAATTTGATAAAGGTCTGATCATCCAGTATTTAATTAGGCAGGCTTTCATAGATAGTATCAAAGCATCAGGTTATAGTCTCCATAGGATATGTACAGCTTTCTACGATTTTAGCGTTGCATTCTTTTTATATAGAGCCTTATTATTAGGACTGTTGACTCATCTTTACGTTTATGAGATATCGTACTTATGCTATTAAGAATTGTATTAACAATGAAATAATACAACTCATTTTGAATTTTAGATACTGCCTAGGAGAGGGAGAGGTGGACCCGTGTGGACAGCCGCGCGAGGCAGAGAGGGAGATGCTCATTAGGAGCCCGAGATCCCATAGCCACAGGCTCCGCCGGGGTTCGTATCCAAGACACAGGTAGCTGATATTGTGGCCCAGGCGATCAATGCCACCATAACAGCCATGGCAGCACAATTTCCTCATCCCCAGCCACAGTAGCTAGTGGCCCAAGTTTTTCAAGCCCTTTCGGGGCCGTCAGAGTGGTAGCGAGTTAGGATGGCCTTTTAGAAGGGAAATCCCCCAAAGTTTTAGGGAAGTGCAGAGGTGATTTTAACCTATCAGTGGAAGAAAGATATGCAGCGCCACTTACACATGGTTGACTGAAGTGAGGTCCATATTTATATGTTGGATACTTTCAGGCTGATGCGGGAAGCCTTACAATGGTGGGAGTCTACCGCCACTATTGGAGAGAGAGATACGATCACCATCACCGAGTTCTGGGTGAAGTTAGATTGTAAATACTTTCCTCTAGCAGTTGAGGCTGAGATGAGGAGGACATTCAGGGAGGTGATTCAGGGTGACCGTCCTTTGGCCGAATATGAGGAGGAGTTCACCCGTTCGACTAATTTGATGCCGGATGAGGTGAGCAACGAGGAGAGGAGAAAGGCAAAATTTACTGATGGTTTGAATTGGAGGATCATGCAATATTTGATTAGGAACCCTAGGTTGGTGACATATTCAGACGTCATCAATGTAGCCTTGTTACACTGTCAGGACCATCGCTTCCACCTCAAGGGAAGAAAGAAGGGAGGTGAACTGAGCCAGCAGGGTAAGGCAATTGGAGGTGTTGCTAGCGGAGCACAACATATAGGAAGCCAGTAGGGGCAGGATACCCGTCAGGGGAATCCTGTTAAGATATTTTGACCCGAAGGTCAGGGATTTAGGTATGGTCAGTAGGGCCCTAATTAGAAGCATGTTCCCCAGGGCCAAAGGGGTAACGGAGGAGGCCAGCAGGGCCAATATTAGGGACATACTCGTTAGGGCCAACATCAGGGAGACTTTTAGAGGAATTTTTTTGGTTGCGTCCAATCGGGCCATCTGAGGAGGGAGTGCCCACATAGAGGTAGGGGCCACCAGTAGGGTGCCCCATAAGGGCATCAGGCACAGATTCCCCCAGCAGCACCAGCTCTACCAGCCCCACAACAGCAGGGGCAGTTGCACTACGCGCATGTGTATAATGTTCGGGACGTTCTGATTCTACCAGCACCTCAGGTGCCTCCAGCAGTCGAGGTTAAATTTCCTATTCATAAGCATGAGGGTGGGATTATTTTTTATAATGGTGCATCACATTCATTCTTTAGGACCAGATTTTCTAGAGTCGATAGGTTGTTAAACTCAATCAATAGTCTTCTTATGTGTGTAGAGTCACCGATGGGGTGGGTCACTAATACCCTCAATCTGTAGAGGAGTAGATATTGTGACTGGGAGACTAAGTTTATCAGTAGACCTCTTAGTGTTAGATATGGAGGGATATGATGTTATCCTAGACATGGATTGGTTAGCAGGATACAAGGGCGACAATGGATTGTTTTGACATGACCATAGTGTTTTCTATTTAAGGACATGATATTTTTTTTGTGGCGATGTCTCTTCCCGTGGGATGGTCGCACACTCATTTATATTACATTGAGAAGGAGGCCTCACGAGGGGTCGTAATTCCAATAGACTCGATTCCAGTCATGAGGGACTTTGAGGATGTATTCTAGTCAATTGCATTTCGCTTTCTTCCATACTTAGTTATAGTTAAACTAATAATTCTATCTAGATAATTAAATTGGGTTCAGATTGTTGAACTTATGTTGGGTATTTGGTTGATTTGTTATGGTAGGATGGTATTGGCTTGTTTTAATGGATTTATTGTTCTTGATTTTACGTCTAGGAACCATAATCATGTATATCAAGTATGCACTATATTTGATAATTTCGAATGTGATTTCGGGTGTATTTTTTACGCCAAGATCCTATTTAGGAATTTATAAGAATTTGGTGAGTGACATACTAGGTTTAAGTCATTCTTTAAATGAGTATTAATATTATTTTAATCTTTAATAACTTTCTAACCATTTATGTTATATATTCCATGGTGGGGAAAATGATTGTCAATTTATAGTTTCTTTCTTGTTAATTACTTTGGTTGAAATATATGTCTAGTTTTAATTGTAGTATAAACACTTTTAAAACAAAGATCATACTTTACAATTTTATTTATGAAGTAATAAATCTAGTAAATTATAGCAACGCTCTAAGTAGATTCAATACTCGAACTATCCGTTGTTCTCCCATAGAGTGCAGTTAAGGGTATGTTTTTTACATTGAGGCGGCAAACCATATAACAACAATGTCTTTACGTAACCGCTCAATTTTCATTCAATCAAGTTTTCCTTCTTATTAGACAAACATTTATTAGTTTCTTGCAACTCATTGGTATCCACTTACTATATTGTATTATCCCAAGATAAATTTCAATCGAAAACATATCCTACACTCTAAACTCCCTGTATTCCCTAGACTCCATATGTGGGACGTCTCATAAATGAAGTATGGATAAGGAACCTCCCCCCCACCCCATACACTTTTGTCTAGGTTGTTAAGGATCTACAATAATATTGTCTTAATAATCACTATTTAAAACTACTACTTAATTTATACCTTATATATATATATATATATATATATATATATATATATATATATATATATGTGTGTGTGTATATGTATATGACCGGGAACACTTAGCCCATATGGAAACCAACTTAACCCATTTCCAAGCATTCTAGTTTACTCTTAAAATTTTCATTTACTTCAAACCCATATTCCCATTAATATAAATCGATCATTCTAGATAATGAATAGTACTTAAAAAATGTCAAATCAATTCCTTATGTTATTATAACTATACTTAATGCTACATTTATTCCAAACTTACTTGTACATATACCATATGTTATACCTCCAAATGTACACATATATAATCCCAACTACCGTAACTCCTAAGGGTAAATACCGTAGGTCAATATTATTCACTTACTCTTTTCAAAACTTATAATCAATATAACAATACCGATATTCATTGTTATTCAGTGACTAAATACACGTCATCGACATCATATATGTATATAATTATAACACCCTTTTATCTATCACATGAATTCTAATTGACAACATTATCATTCAAATCAAATACCATTACTAACACCATCGAACATATGCACGAGTGGTAAAGAATGGGTTACACAATAGTACTTGCCAAACATTATAGTTAAGGTAGTTATCAACATAAAAGATTTCTTCTCACATAGAATGTGTTAATCCGAATCTCCTTACTCACTTCATCATCATTCTCTCCTGATGCATAAGGAAAATAATAGTTGAACTCATCATACTGGCTGACATGCGGTCGCACCGATAAGGTGTTTAAACATACTACAAATGTCATTATGGATGATGAGTGGAGACATTTTATTCAAACCATATGTTAAAGACAAACTAAAGTATCATTATCAAAGTATCTAACTCTCGACTAAAGTTGACCCCATGCCTGAGACGTCTCAAAAATGAAATCTAAACAAGTAACCCGCCCACTACACTTTGATCTATTTAAATCGTTCATTTCGAACTGAAGGGGGGCTTGAAGGTAATATACTAATTAAAGATATCTTACCCAATTAACATAAGAGACTCAAGAGAAGGATGCAGTGAGGTAGCTCAGCGAGCCAACTCAGTGATGCAGCTCAGCGACAAAACTTATCGGGAGAGATCTTATTTATCTTCGCTTCTAACTTGGTCAAATTGTATCTTTTAAATACATTGATTTTAATGCTGTAACAATTGTAATGTTGAGTGTGAGGTCAAATGATACTCACGAGAGACCTCACTTTGGTAACTTTAGAGGGACTTGCTTTGGAGGATTGAGAAGTGAGGCAATGATAAGGCTTCTCTTGACCATCTTAGATACACCTATTAAAATACCGATAGATCTTTTATCGTGGAAGTTTATGTAGAGTGACCTTGATTTCAATCGTATATTAAACTCCGAGACATACATCCCTATACCAAATTCCACATCTACTTAAGGTGATGTCATTAGCCAACTAAACACTTTCCAATCCAAAATTTAGTAAATAACTGTGGCATTGGGGTTGTCTAGCAGTTTGGTGAGCCACCTCTGTTGTGACACTCTTCTGACACACAGTTTATAGGAAAAAGACATGTAATGGCATTTAATGATTATGACATAGGGTGTGTTGACCCATTAGACATTTAATGCTTGTGATGTAAAATGTGAGGGGGATGTATCCCACACTGTGGAAGATTGAGACATCCTAAAAAAGGTGTGAGGATATTTATTGGCCTTAACCACTTCTTAGAAGAGAAAGTTATTTCTAGAAAAATAATATATTGAGAGTTATTACAAACCAGAGTTTACTCACCCACCATTGTCATTTATTGTGAACCTTTTAATAGCAAACCAGAGAGACATCAGAGGTTGTTGATATGTTGGATGTCTACCCAAGTGTATGTAGGGTGCTTACTTCTCTCTCCCTTTGAATGATTTATTTTTTAGTTTCCTTTGTTATCATTTGAGTTTTGCACGAGAGATTTGTGAGTCCAATCTGAGCGTTTGTTATATACAATACTAAGTGTTCATTTTTTCATTGTTAAGAGTATTTAGGTTATCGTGTATTACCATACATATAGGGGTTATGCATCTACTCCCAGGCTTCAAGGGGACTACCCTCGAACATTTGGCGACTCCGCTGGGGAGGTATTGTTCTAAAATTATGGCCTAGGATAATGTTAACCATGTTCTTAACTGTGATGACATCCAATGGAGGGAGAAACAACGGGCGAGGGGTCATGTTGAGATTCCTTTGGGGAAGGTGTGGTCTCCCTTATGACCTTCTACGAAATACGTAAGAAGAAGCTTGAGTTAAAATCTTAACAAGTGTATTTTAATTGTCAAGTCACCTATAAGGTGTGAGATTTTGAGAAAACCTTAAAAAGTGTGTATTCATTGTTAAGTTGCCTCTGAGATTTTGAGAACAGTGTCTTTTCATTTTTAAGTCACCTATAAGGTGTGAGATTTTGAAAAAAAAAACTTAACAAGTTTGTTTTCATTATTAAGTCACGTCTAAGGTGTGAGATCTTGAGAAAAAGCCTTAACAAGTGTGTTTTCATTGTTAAGTCATCTCTAAGGTGTGAGATTTTGTGAAAAAACCTTTAACAAGGTTTTTTTCATTGTTATGTCACCTCTAAGGTGTGATATTTTGAGAAAAACCTTAACAAGTGTGTTTTCATTGTTACATCATTGCTACAGTGTGAGATTTTGAGAGAAAAAACTTAAGAAGGGTGTTTTCTTTGTTACGTCAACTCTAAGGTGTGAGATTTTGAGAAAACCCTTAACAAGTATGTTTTCATTGTTAAGTCACCTCTAAGGTGTGAGATTTTGAGAAAAAACCTTAACAAGTGTGTTTTCATTGTTAAGTCACCTCTAAGGTGTGAGATTTTGAAAAAAAAACTTAGCAAGTGTGTTTTCATTGTTAAGTCACCTCTAATGTGTGAGATTTTGATAAAAAACCTTAATAAGGGTGTTTTCATTCTTAAGTCACCTCTAAGGTTTAAGATTTTGAGAAAAACCTTAACAAATGTGTTTTCAGTATTAAGTCACCTCTAAGGAGTCAGATTTTGAGAAACAAACCTTAATTAGGGTGTTTTCATTGTCAAGTCACCTCTAAGCTATGGGATTTTGAGAAAAAACTTAATAAGTGTGTTTTTATTGTTAAGTCACCTCTAAGGTGTGAGATTTTGAGAAAAAAATCTTAACAAGTGTGTTTTCATTGTTAAGTCACCTCTAAGGTGTGAGATTTTGAGGAGAAACCTTAATAAGTGTGTTTTCCTTGGCATGAGATGTTTCGTGCAGACATTTCATGATCACACAACAAATATCCCCACAAGGGTGCAAATGTAGGGGGAGCCTAAAGTCAGTCTTATAATTATAGATAAATCTTCCTCCTAATTGAGGAAGATGGAAAACCGAGAGGAAGCTTAGAGAAGAAGCTCAGAGGAAGCTTACGAGAGGAAGCTCAAAGAGGAAGCTTACGAGAGGAAGCTTAGAGGGATCTTATATAAAGGAAACTCAAAGGAATCTTACCAGATAATGATATGAGAACAAGTTTAGAGGAATCTTTCCAGAGGAAGCTTATAGAGGAAGATTACTAGAGGAATGTCACTCAGGGAGGAAGCTCAGGGTTAACATTATTTTGTACATATTCAAATCAGGTATTGGTATAGATGTATTATAACTTGTAAGTTGTAACAATTTGTAATATGAGAGAGAGGTCAAACGGTATCCACAAGGGACTAAGGCTGGTAGGGATTTGGAGATATTCCATACTCTATCAGATGACCCCACTAAGGGAACCTAATAAGGAACTAGTTTGGATTGAGAAGTAAGGCAGAGAGCTTATCTAAAGTAACCACAAGTTCCATCTCACATTAAGCCCAGTGCCAAAGAGTTTTTTAGCAAATGTCACATATGCTTTGAGTGATGTCACACGCCACCTACCTTTTGTCCAATCCAAACTTGAGTAAACCTTGTAAGTTCAAGGGGATGTTGGAAGGTTTAGTGGATTACCATTGATGTGTGACAATTGCCTGACATAGTTGGTAGCCAAAAGGTGTCTGTAAGCATTTAATGCTAGTGACATAAAGTATAAGGGGAAGATATTTCACATTGATTGAGACTAAGACATCTTAGGAGAGGTTGGTGGTGATTTAGAGATCTAGGCCATTTTAGAGAAGAGGGGGTTCTCTTTGGAGAGAAGATACATTTCTTCTTAGCGATAAGAGAGAGATATTTTTTGGAAGCATTAGTTATTACAAACTAGAGCATTTAATCACCCACCATTGTTGGTCATTGTCAACCTTTTAATACCAGTTTATTATTATGATCCTTGTGTACAAGACCTTAGTGTCTGAGCTACCTACCAAGGTGTATCTGAGAGTGTTTGTTTCTCTCTCCTTCTAATCTGTGACACCCTGCCTAATAAAATACCGGGTGATCAGTCCTATACCAAATTAAAACAGGAATCCCAGTTGGATCATCCTTAGCATCACTGTCGAAAACTTTTTTAAAACTTACTAACCACCTAGTATTCCAAAAACTGGTGCCAATTTTAACTTTTTAATTAAACCAAAACTGTACATGCGGAAATAACATATAAACCATTCACACAACTGAATGAAAATAAACTGAATCATAATTACACAACATGCCAAATAAATCACCGGCCACCAAAGAAATAATCCAAATACAATATACAACACCTGAAAACTGTACCGAGAAGTCTGGGCTACAAGCCCTAAATAAAACTGAGACTGATACAAGATTCCTACTCTAGGAATGAATGAATGATGCGTCTAATCCAAACTCCTACTAGCATCCACATATGCCGCAGCTCCGTGTCCCTGGAATAGAATATCAATCCTGGCATCCCTGTGGCTGGACACCTAAAAGGTTTTGAAAATATTTTTATAGCAAGGGTTAGAACCCAAAACATTTTGAAAATATTTAGCAAGTGAATTAACTGCAGTAATTTAAAATGCATGAATGCGCTTCATATTTAAGTTAGTGTCGCACTCCCTTGTGGACATTCTCACCCCTCCACTATTGTGCACACCTACCGATTTCCTTAACCCCACCTAGTTGTACTACCCTGTCCAACTAGTCCTGGTATAACCTTCCCTTGCCATACTACTCTAACCCGAGTATAATGATCCTTGAATTATAAGTTATTTCACAATTAACTTAATTAATTCCTCTTAAATATTAGCATATAACCGTCTCACAAGTTATATAAAGTAAATACATCACACACTGTATTATCCCCACAAATGATTAACTTAATTAATTTCTCATTAATTAACAGCATATAACTGTAACCCGAGTTATATAAAGTAAATACATCACACACTGTATTATCTCCTACATATAATATCTTCTACCATATTATACGTACCTTTACTAACAACCACACATATATCATACGTATATCCATCATTCCGAGTATACCCTCACCGGATGATTCCCTCTAAAATGCTATCTCACTAGGTGTGCTCACAAAACCTAGTTCCCCAAGTTGGAATCGCTTACCAACTTGGCCCAAAATATAAACGTAGTGGAGGCGGTCATATTCCTTCCCTGAAAGTGAGATAAGTCCCTCACCCATATATACCGGACGCTATGACCTGGGGATATACTCTCCCTACTCCTCAAGCTAGGGGATTCACCCACATCGCGCAACCTCCCTTGATAGCAGTAGAGTATATAATTTTAATAAATATCTAATCACTGATATTTAGTATCACGCACAATAAATACACATATATATATATATACTATCACGACACCGTATATATATATAATATAAACCCGGCTTTATCGTGTACTCAAAATCCCATACACTGCCTGTAATTTCCTGAGTCTGTGGCCCGACTCAATGTAATTAATTTCCTCACTTAATAACTTTTTCCTCTTCCCGAGTCTATGGTCCGACTCTAATATAATTAATTCACACTTTAATTAATATAATACTTTCCCCGAGTCTATGGTCCGACTGTCCTTAAATTAATTAACACACCTTTTAATTTAAAACTTCCCCGAGTCTATCGCCCGACTCTAATTAAATTAATTAACACACATATTAATTTAATTCTACCCGAGTCTACAAATCGATTCTAATTTAATTAATTAATACACTTATTAATTTAATCCTACCCGAGTCTACCAACCGACTCTAATTAAATTAATTAATACACTTATTAATTTAATCCTACCCGAGTCTACCAACCGACTCTAATTAAATTAATTAATACACTTATTAATTTAATAACTTGGTGTCACCCAACCATTATCCCCCGACTCTCTCACTTGGCCCTTACCTCCACATTTCCGAGTCAATGTTCCGACTCCAAACTAATTACTTCCTCTCTATAATTAATTTAACACCTTGATATAACTTAACTAATATACCCGGACTCACTCACTTGGTCCAATTTACATCTCATAATATAATACCCACATTTTTGCCTACAATGTGTCACACCTTTATTTCTAGAATTTTCCCAATTATATTTGCTTATAATTAATAACATACCCGGACTCGATTCACTTGGCCCGAAATTAAATATTTCCCGAGTCTATACCCCGACTCTAAATTACTTAGTTTATCTCCAAACTTAATTCACTACCATGGGTTACTTTACCAATATACCCGGATTCACTCACTTGATCCGTACCTCACTATTTTGGAATAAAAACTCTCAAATTCATCCGTTAAATGCCCCACATAAATTCATCCTAGTCCCAATTAATTTCTCCCATAATTGTTAGGAATAATTGTTTCATATTTATTTATCACTAAATAAGTGCTTGGGAGTTAAATTTAATTAACTTTCCCCTTATACTTCACCCAAGGCCGAACTGCCCAGAATTTTCCCATCGTCGATCGATCGATGCCCCCCGATCGATCGATCGAGCCCTTCGTGACTGATCTCCTTTCCCCTGATTTCCACCATTAACGAACTTCAAGGTTTCTATACCAGAATTCCAACCTCTAATCGAGTCATCCCAAAACAAAAATATATTTAACCTTGATCATATACATCATATACACATTCTAGTATATAAATTTCTCAACTTATCTCAAAATTTTCGGAATGGGTCTTTCTCCAAAAATTTCAATTATCTGTTTTAAATCCCAAATCCCAGATTCGATTTCCCACTCTTTTATGTTATGGATTTCTCATTCAAATCATAATACACATTCAGATTTCAATCACCCATCTAAATCTTACTTTGAATCTCATTCAAGTATTTCAAAAACAAAAACCCCATTTTGTACCCATTTACACCCAAAAACGGATTTTCATGCCCACATCACTATAATATAAATTGATTATCATGCTTTAAGAATCAAAACAGTTAACCACTTGCCTCAAAGTGTTTGTAGTGTCTGATCCGTTGTTGCCGTCCCTCAATTTGGCTCCAAAAACCTCCAATTTGTTCTTGATTTGCTTTCCCCCAAATCCCCTCTCAAACCCTAGGTTTAGAGTTGTGTTGGCTGCTGATTTCCTAATCTCCCCATTAGGTTAAAAACCCTTAATCCCGTTTTTCACCTAATGGGCTTAATTAAAGTGGCCCAACTCACCCCGTGTGGGCCCGGCTATGCCCAAAAATATTCCGAGACCCAATTACTACACCCGGGTACTCTTTTCTGACTATCTCGACCCATCCGGACTCAACCGCGCAGTCAGAATTGACATCCGAATTAATTTATAAAAATTCTTATCTCACACCCCCTTTAGTCTATACCGACTCCCGACTGGGATAAGTGTATACCTCGTCATTAATACTCGAAATGACGTAATTAAAATATTACTATTCACTTAGTAAATATATTTTCCTAAACATTAACCATTCACTCCCCGATTAATATTTAAATAAATATATTGTCATAATTAATTCAATTAAAATTACAACACACAAGTAATTTAAAATCCCCGAATTAATTAAATATTAAATGCACAAAAATACGGGGTGTTACAACCGAGTTATTTTTTAGGTTCATTTATTCTGTGCGAGACCTTGATGTTTGATCTTCCTACTAAAGTATATGATATGGAAAATATAGTCCCTTGCCGCAGAAAGACTATGATAAGCATGCACCAAAGCCTTACTAATGAAACCTTACTTACACAAGCCACGTCCATACACTACCGGGTGAGGCCCTACATACAATAGGGTGCATCCCTAGTTTGTCATCCTATGTTGGCAATATCCCTCTCCATTCACAACAACAATACAACACCTACTTCTCCTATAAATAGAGGTCCACACCTCGAGATAGGGGGACCTGATCTGATCTAATAGGACGGGATCCGAGCTCAGTTCTTATACTGATATCAAGTCAAGAGACCACTACGTTGGTGGAGGCATTGCAAAACACTCTACACCCCTCGGTACAACTTGAGGGCTACTCACCGGCATCACGGTCATCTCTTTTACACTCGTGTAATCATCACATACATGTATTCTTTTCTCTCATCTATATTGTACGCCTATTCTGACATTGTAAACATGTACTACAATGCATATAATGAGAGTGTGGCATCAAAAGTGGACGTAGGCTCATTTTAATATCTGAACCACTCTATATCTTGTCTTTTATCTCTCTTTACTAGCTCTATCTGCTTATTATATATTATACACTTAACTTGCTGGTACGAGAACGACTAGTGTCCGATTTTTCGTATCATCAATTTGGCGCCGTTTGTGGGAAACGAGGTGTTTCAATCTTATTTTACTCATGGGGATCCTTTGGATCATTATCTCATGGGTGTATTCCGGTTATTGAACTCGTATTTTATATACACACCCTCAAATGGGTATCGCATATATTTAGATCTATTTATGGGTCTCTCTTTTTATGACCCTAGATTTATTTCTACAATACCCCGATGATGTTACCTCATCAAGATAACACTGAAAAGTGAAAAGGGCAATAGCCTCGCAAAGGTGGGTAACTAGGGATGAGATATGTTTCTCGTTTACTACTTTTTTAGCCTATGAAATGGGGTTTCATTCCATAATTGTTCCATTTTTGTGAGCCAAAAAGTTGTTTTTCCTTGGATAGACCCAAGTAGGTATGTTCTCCACGTATTTCGTGTGAAAACTATGTTTCTGGGTTCTAACTCTGGGATTGCTCCTTCCTGCCCAAGAAGGGATTCGGTATGATAGTTTATCTGTCCTTTTTTTCGTAGTCCCTATTAGTGCAGTTGGTTTACAACAGCTTCAAAACATCAGGGAGTAGACTGAGGTGGCCTCAAGTTCAACCATAACGTTTTCCACTCAAGGGCCACAAAAGTGTACATATGTGCCACACAGGCTGCGGCCTCAGCAGTAAAACCCATGCAATAATGCAAACGTTGCATCCTAACTTAACAATTGGTTCATCCTATATTCTGTGATTACTCACTTCTTCTAGTTTTGTCTCAAATTCTATATTTTTTAAAGATTAAAAAAGCACAAATGGAAGGAGACTCCTGTCAAAACGCAGAAATAAAGAATGAGATTGCTCGGCTATATAACCACCTCAATCATTTATATAATAGTCATGACTCACTCCAGAATTAGGTCAACTTCTTGACCCATATGGTTCTTATGCTATAGGCCGCGACACCCAAAGTTGTTGTCCAATCCCTAGTGGCCGCAACCACAGAAGCTACTGTCCTAGGGGCCGCAACCCTGGACCAAAAGAGGAAGAGGGTGAAGAAGGCATAAGAAAATTTTTTGGTCTACACCCCTTTGATTTACAGAATTGAAGACATCTTAGATCTTATCAAGGTAGACAAGTTGATGAAGTGGCAGGAGAAGCTAAAGACTCCTCCACACAAAAGGGATCGGGCCAAGTGGTGCAAATTCCCTATAGACCATGGCCACGAAAACGACGCATACCACTCCCTGAAGAACGAGATTGAAAGGCTTGTGAGGCAGGGGATGTTTCAATAATTCCTGAAAAATTCTTAGAGGATGCATCCTTTACCAAACATGCCACATGCTTAACCCCACTTTAGTCTATATTTTTTGTTAAATCTGAAGTGTTGTCTTTACAACCAAAGCTTTGTATTTCCTTACAAACTTGACATACATATATGAATATATGAAATTAGGCTTAATTTGTATTGTCCTAATAAAATTGTATATATAAATATCAGAATAGATTTAGTCATGTTTTATCTCTTGACTTCCCATTTATAGAAATCTTATGAATGACCTTTATCTTAAACAGATTTCAAGGGAAAGATAAAAAATTATCTCGGAAGACTCTTTATTTCGGGAATGATCCAATGGTTCAAAAATGCCAATCTTATTTGGCTTACAATGCCACTCATATTGTAAGGACATATTCTTTTATTCATAAGGCTAACCATCCTTCGACATATGCTACTATAAGCTTTAAGGGCTCAAATTTCCCTCACTTAGCTTTTGGGATGCGTACATTAACCTGAGGAGGCTTGAGAATGTCACATACATTAGCTTGGGGAAGCTTTATAATACCTAGCCCGAGAAGGCCTGATAATAACCCAATCAAAGAAACTAAAGGAACCTATAAAGCCATGAAATGAAATTAAAGCAACTAGAGGATGCTGTGACACCAATATCATGAAGCATCATAAAGCTACATAAAGAAGTTAGCCCCAGCCCAACATACTATCATCAATTTCTTGACAAGGTCCTGGAAGGCACCGCAGCCTTATCAATATGACTGCAGCCATTATGGAGTCCATTCATCCATTTGAAAGAAAAATGATGACTATCTAAATTACTCATATGTCGCGGTAGGACTTGACCCAACCGCAACCTCTGAATTGCAACCAAAAAATTTGAAAATTGACAAAAGTTAAGAGGTAAAGGAAGTTAAGCCGTAGCCCAAAAGCCATTTTTCTTTGGCACCGCGGGTCGAGGGATGACAACCATACAACAAGACACAACCTATTTAGAGGCACCATTTACAAGGTGTTTCCGTGGCCTTAGATCTATGTTTGATTATTGAAGAAGCATATTTTTAAGTTGTTCATTCAAGAAATTAAATATATGGAGGCGGCATTCATTCAAATATCAAAGCAGACAATAGAAGAATAAACAAAGGAGCAATTAAGAGCAGTTAGATTAAAGGCCACAGCTTTGGCAAATGGTCGTAGCTTGAATAGAGTTCAAATGTTTAAAGGCTGTAGCCCAGTGTATAATACAAAAAAAGGAGAAAAATTCCTAAGACGCAGCATCATCCTTAACGTATCCGTCTTCACCTTTCACGGTCGTCTCAGTCTCCTCATCATCTTTCGTAGCCTCTTCTGGCAGCTTCTTTGCTCTCTCCTCTGCCACAACCCTCATCTCAGCTACGCAGTCACTGTGCTTTACATCACCAACACTCCAGGACATAACCTTATCCTTGGCATCTAGGAATCTCTTCGCCACCCTGTATCTTAGTTCTTGATAGCCACAGATGTATGCCTTGTTATTGGTGAGGAATAAATCTCTGGACTTTTTGTAGTCCGCTACAACAACCTCTATCGTTTGCCTGAGGGTTGTGAAGTGGAATCCTCCATTTGCTTAAGAGCTACGACGTGATCTGCCTCTCACTGACTGTATTTTTCTTGAAGCTCCTTCAGCCGGGACTCAAGACTGGATGCATTAAGAGAGGGTTCTATAGCCTTATTTTGTTCAACCTGAAGTGATGCCATGACCGTTGTGAGCTTTGCCTCAGTATAATTTTTGTCCTTGAGATAAACTTTAAGGTCGATATGCGCTGCTTGAAGTGTCGCGATAGCAGATGCTTTGCCAACCTCAAAAGAAGATTTATTAGCATTCTCCAAGTTTGTCAAATGAACCCTCTCTACGACCTCCTTTAATTTGTAAATGCCCTCATACTTCATCTTCTGGGACACCAAAATGTCCGTGAAATGAAAAGACAATTAATGTTAGAAGTAAAACATAAAGTATAAAAATAAAGTATTGATAATGCAAATTTGCACTCACCCTCAATAGGACGTGGAGAGAATACTCTTCAGGATCCTCATGGTCCTCCTCCACCAGACGATCTAGGTCCATGTGGTCAGGAACCCTCCATATTTTGCTATCTGCCCTGCCACTTGTGTCCCAGGAAGACTGAGGATCTGGTCTTCGCAATTGAGGTTGTGGATGACCATCAGGGCCAACACTGGGATGACTTTGTGGAGGTTCCAGGTTGGAATTAACAACCATTACTATTAGAGGAGGGGGTTCATTTTAAGTGTTGGTTTGGGAGGTTTCGCGGCCATGCTATGGCTCAGACCCAAAAGGCATTAAGTCTGCCGCGTGTAGATGACTGTCGATGTCATCATCAAATTGGCCTTCAGGACTTTCTTGGGGAGAAAAATCCTCAACCTAAATTGTGAGCGCGACATGAGTTATTTGGTCGCCCACAGTGGGTGCGACAGGATGCTTGGATTTATAGCTTTTTCTCTTCTTCTGCCTAGCTACGTTATGGAGGACAGTCACGTCCACATCCATTTCAGCCAATTGAGCCGCTAGGAGATCCCTATCTATATCCTCACTTGAAGAATAAATGAAGCATAGTCAAAATTTGAAGGTTTAAAAATACTTGTCGCGGCATTAATGAGGTAAACGGTTAGTACCTTCCGCAGTCATCAGTTTTGGGACAGACTAGTTGGTGAAGTAACCTCCTTTAAAAATTGAGGCTAAAGTCAGTAAGGTGATAAACTTTTTATCTTTTTCACTTACTACCGCATCTCTTCTTATTCGGCTCTCATGTCGCTCACTTAGTGGAAATTTTCAAGAGTTGCATAAGAGTTCAATGTTAGTACAAAAAAATAGAAGGAATACAAACTGTGGAAACAAGACACAACATGTACTCAAAGGTCTGCAGCCTTTACACACCTAGTTTGGAGGGGCGTCCCCATTATCGCAGCATCCTGAATGATTTCTCTCTTAGACTCATCTAGGTGGATCTCATATACTATATAGACATATAAATACTTGCCCTACAAGTTTTTTACAGTGGTGGTTCTACCAGTGTAAAGGGTCTCATCATTATCATAGACGACAAAGTAATAATACCACACTAATTTTACAGAGTTATCCTTCAATCTGTAAAAGTGGAAGAATTCCGCGGGAGTTATGTCCCTCATAAATTTATTCTTCCATAGCACTACGGAGGCAACAACTGCCCTCCGTCCATTGGGATCTAGTGGGGCTGTGGATAACTTCATGGTCTGGAAGATTCTCCTAATTGGGATTGGCACAGGTAGTCGCAACCCATAAATGAAAGCATGGAGGGAGAAGTAGACCCCATCATCAGCAAGAGCGGTGCAGGGTCTCTGTTCTATGGAGGGTGCTCAGCAGAAAATATTTTTAGGGAACTCAAATGCCTATCAACTTGGTCAACCCATTCCTAAGTCATGATGCTACAGACGTTTAGGGCTGTGGGGGGTCTCTCTATTATGTTTGAAGGTCCAACAGGAGCATCCATGGCCTCAGAAGTCTCACCATCCATAGCATCAATATCCATAGGGTTGGTTCTTAAGTGAGTTTCCTCTTCTATTACCTCAGTCTCTTTCCTACAGGTTGATTTCACAGAGTCAGAATCTAAAGTGGTGCAATTTGGGCAATCTTTAAGCATGTAAGGCCAAATGTCTTTAAAGTACGCATGGAAGGGAGTTTGAGAGGAGAAACCTCAAAATGTTTTTTGCATAAATCCTTAAAAAATTCATCAAGATTCCAATTCGTATGGCTGCAACAAGACCAAAAAAGAAGAGAGCCTACTGTTAGGTGTCGTAGCCAGTATGGTCAGACAAGCCTCTTAGAGGTCGCGATAGGAACAATTTAATAACAAGTTTGGAAGAAAAATATAAGTTTCAACAATTTCAGCTAACTACACTAAGTGTTGGGATTTGAAATCCTAGAGGCCATGGCACATTATTTTGGGGAAGGAGACATTAGGTATGTCCTGATATGCTGTTGTTCTTTAGTTTATTGGTAAAAAGCCGAAGCTACTAGCCAAAGGCTAAACCCTAAAGGCAAAAGGGTATTTATCATACAAGTATTGACATGAGGTCACAACTAAATAGCACCAAAATATGCTACCTGTCGCGATAACAATTCAGAAATAGTTCGATAACAAATATGGCCTATTCTAAAGATTGAAGCCCTAAAATGTGAAATGTTTTGCTCAAGAACATCGAGAACATAATGGTTTTCAACTTATGAGACTATAAGACCAATAAATTTGATCATAAGCAAGTACAGGGAATTCAAAAGCCCTAAAAACCTAAGTCTAAGTCAACAAAGTTTCATTTATTTAGCGAACATGGAGGTTGACAGTTCATTTCATCGATTGAAGAGTTATATCCACGTTTCAGTTATCTATTATGATCAAAGGGTTCAGTAAGTGTGTCAAAATAATGGGCAGAAATGAGTTCATTTTAGCATGAATTTAGCAGTATCGATTCAATTCGGTATTATATGAGTCAACAAAAAGTGGTTCATATAATTCATTTATAAACAGCAATCAAGAGGAATAGTCGGTAAGAACAATCGAGAAAAATAGTTAAGAAGTTTTGATTTGTTACCTGAAAACCAACGATAAAGGAAAACCAATTGCTCAGCCTTGAACCATAGTTTCTCAGCCTTGAACCACTTGAAAAATCGCCTGAAAAATCACCCGAAAGCTCAAAGGAGGAAATGGCAGAACTTTGCCCTCGATTTGTCCTCAAGGATTTAAAAATGTAATGAAGTCCACGTCTAGTTGCCATTTATATAAGAGGCCACCAGAAGATAAAGAATCATATTTGAATTGCCATGAAAACTTAAGAAAATAAGACTTGACTACTTCACAGCAGCCCCAATCGTTATCTCTTGGCACTACGACTTGGGGGATTATTGATATGGTAAATATAGGCCCTTGCCGGGAGAAGACTATAATAGGCATGCACCGAAGCCTTACGCACGCATCCTTACTTACACAAGCTACGGCCATACACTACAGGGTGCGGCCCCAATAAGTACTCCATTATCCACCATACCTCAACGATGGAATATCCTAGGCTGAAGCAATTAACAATACCTTTGTCAGTATATTGTCCAAGATGATGGAAGACTTCCCAGATTCGTGGGATGACAAGATTCCAATAGTTCTGTAGGTCTATTGAAAAACAAAGAGGAAGCCCATAGGGTATCCGTCGTTCTTTCTTATGTTTGAAGCTAAAGCAATTCTACCAGTAAATTTGGAAGTTCCCTTTCCCGATATGCCTTGAGAAACAGCATATTTCCTTCCGAGTAGACACGTACAATTGGAAGCATTAGATGCAACATTTCCCAATGTACACAAAGCAACTCTCCAAGGCATATGATGACTTGGTGAGGCCAAGGAAGTTCGCAGAAGTAGATTTATTTCTGAAGGTAGCTGTGAAGCATATTTGAGGGCTCCCGTTGACTAAAGTTTCTAGGAATTAGGAGGGACCTTTCATGGTGAAGGAGGCTCACGATTCAGGTTATTGCTTAATCTCAAAGACATAAGAGGATAGACATTTCATGATTAATAAAAAGTGTTCAAAGGTCTATCATATTTGAGCGAGTAACCTCATATAGAGATTTATTTTGTGTTAAACTTTTGAATCTATGTTAGAATTCATTATGAGTCATATATGATGTTGTGATTCTTTTCATGAGTTAAGGATAAAGATTTTGATTGAAAATTACAAGAGTTTAGTCTTTGCAATGAGTAAGAAGAGAGTTATATCAAATGACGAAGCATGATATAAATAATTTCTTTTTGATTCATATACTCAAAAAAGGTTATAAAATTAGAAACTTTTGCCCAAGCATTACATATTAGAAAATGAAAAACATTAAAACACAAATGAAGACTTCAACCCCAATGAATCCATAGGTCAGGAGAGGAGAAGAAGTCCCTAGACATGCCCGAAGAGGCTTCCAAGCACGTTCACTGAACAATAATAGAGCCTTTAAGTCTATTCGGGACTTTGGGGCATTCAATGACTAAGGTTTCACATTTTTGCTTGGATTTGAGCAGAGCTTCTTCGCCAGCCTTAACCTCTTGATTGACTGCTTCCAATAGGGGTGCCAACTCCACCAACCTAGCCTCCTCATCCCGTTGGGTATCTAAGTGCTTCTGATAGAGATCCTTTTTTCTCTTCAACTGATTGCTCTTTAAATTCTTCAAGTGACTAACCAACCTCCCTCAAATGTCCCAGATATTGATTGATGAGAGGCATAGTAAGACTTGATGTTTGGGTATTGACAACCTCAGCAATAACAGTTGCCATACCTTGGGGACTATATCTCATCATCGCTATGTTTAAACGAAAATAGTCAACTATAAAAAAAAGTTTGGGGGTGATGGGTGGAAATTTTTTGAATGATAGCGTGATGACACGAGAGATTTTGGGAGATTAATGAAGGACCATGAGGCAGAACTCCTGAGGACCCATGTTGGGGAGAGGAATCTCATAACCAAATTTGCTATTAGATGGCAGATCAGGAGTTGAACCATGATCTTTGTGACTTGATTCCTCTAAAGAGACTAGTCCATGATTATTAGAGACAACATACGAGCGACCACGTTGAGTTTTCTCCTTAATAGGTGTAAGTACCCTCGTGACCTGCAACGATATACAGAAGAATGAGTTTTCAAAAAATCTTAACATGTGTGTTTTCATTGTTAAGTCACCTCTTTTGTGTGAGTTTGTGAAAAATATTAAAAAGTGTGTTTTCATTGTTAAGTCACCTATTTGGTGTGAGTTTGTGAAAAGTCTTAGCTAGTGTGTTTTCGTTGTTAACTCGCATCTTTGGTGTGAGTTTGCAAAAAATATTTACAAGTGTGTTTTCAATGTTAAGACACCTCATTGGCGTGAGTTCGCAAAAATCTTAACAAGTGTGTTTTCATTGTTAAGTCACCATCATAGGTAGGGTTTGTGAAATAACTTAACAAGTGTGTTTTCCATTGATAAGTCACCTCATATGTATGAATTTGTGGTTTCATTGTTAAGGAAGTTATATTTTTCTTTTTATTCTTAGTTTCAACTGGCATAATTATAAGACTTATGCAAAAGAATAAGAAGGCAGTAGTTACCTCAGTTGAAACTGCAGGAGTAGTTACTTCAAGATTGGGGAAAGGTTACACTGAAGTCATTCGAACTCCATCTGTACCAACCACCATAGGGATGAAGGAGCCCCTGGGCGAGAAGATGAACCAACTGTAGCCTTAAGAACCCGTGGAGCCTCAGAATGGGATGGAGGAGTGAGGCCTAGAGAAAGATGCAAATAATATCAAACTGTTAGACAAAAGAAACATAACATAAAATAGGACAAATACACAGGAAGTGAGTTTAACTCAGTAATGTTATAGAAAGGGGAAAAACCATCAATACACCTCACCGGAGGGAAGTGAAGAAGTGAACCGGCGAAAGATGTGGCAAGGGTAGAAATAACAACAACCTGAAATACAATAAAACACTTAGAATACAAGATAACCAATTTCAAAGGATAGCTAAAAGAGAAAAACCTATTACCTCTAGAGGGCTTGAAGATACTGTAATAACATCCATAGGAACCATAGGCAATGGAGATGCCTTAGAAAAAGTCATAGGAGTCTTCTCTAGTTGAGGGGTGACTCCAACTGGTATGATGGATGCACCATCTTGACTAGCCTCCTCTATACATTACGAGGAAAAATGAGGGGAGTATGTTATCCCAGTCATGGGATAACGGGGGAGGGGGGGGGAGGGGGGGGGGGGTACAACGGTCGCAAAAACATCGAACCATCCCCCCATAAATGGGCTCATATGTGGAGAAGGTCTGTTATCTATTTCATCATCATAGAAAGACAAAAAAGGAAATTTCCACAAGTGTTAAAGAATACAACTCACTAAGGAAACTTTTGAAAAGTTTCTAAGTATTGGATAACATACCCCTTACTCTAGAGAAGAGTGGGATGAAATAACCACGGGCCAAGAAGGCGATGGGTGTATTGCAAAAGCTCCTTAGACAGGACCTTGTGCAACTTTAGGACTGTCATCAAGGGAAATAGGCTCAAGGGGAGATAGAGGAGGAGAAGTAATCATATGCATGTTTCTTTTGGTCTTAGTACCCAAAGTCTTCTTCCTTGTTGAAGGACCACCTGCAGCAGATAGGCCTTTAGAATTTCTTCTTTTTGATGTGGCCCCCCTCAATTGGATCAACTTCGATTATGGGAAATATGGCAAAGGGATGAATGGCAGGATTGTGTAGTTGAACTCAAGATGAACATGTTCAATATCTTCTTGACATTTTTCTCGTATCTCTTAACTTAGATTTATAGACATGGGAGGGGGAATGAAGGAAATAGGAAAGGCATCAATGGTGACTTAGTATTTGGACATGGACTTGGATTTTGAAGAAGTATCACTTTTTGTTGTCTTTGATTTTTTGGAAGGGGGTTGAGAAGGGACCTTGCCAAAAGCACCTGCGATAACTGTACCTTCTCCAGAGGATCCTTTGGTAGGGGTAGTCATTTTTTTCATTAGAGATTTTTTAGGCTTAGGGATAGCTGTAACAACCAGAGGGCAGTAGGGAGGTAGAAAACTAGGGGGACCTTTGGGGATGTTTCTCAGAGGGAACTTAACCCCCAAGGATGTAATTTCCTTTGAGACCCGGCTCTAAGGGTGGGAAAGTCTAAAAAACTAGATAAATAGGCTGACTTTGAATAAATTGTTCAATATTGGCTTGTTGTATAGGCCAATACTTCAACATAAAGTCAAAAGTCACATCCCCCTTCCTGGTAAGGGAAGGAATGGTAATTTGGTCTCTGATCGTCGAGAAAATGGTAGAGCTAGCTAAAATGGTGTAGAAAGCACAAGCCTAAAAAAAGTAGCTTTGGCATGAGACACCTAAAAAACAGGGCGAGGAACCCCTTAGTCATAACAAAACTGGTGACTATAGTGATTGGGGTTATTGTTCTCTGAGGTATATCCCCACTAGTATAAGAGGGAAGGTAACTTGAGGTTATAGAAAGAGCAACTGAAAATGAAGGTTACTCAATTATAATATCCTCAGAAGTAGGTTGGACAACTCTAGCTTCATTAGTAAAAAAGTTCCAAGCTTGGGCACAAAAGTCTTCACCATAAGGCCTCATAACAAAGAAGTTGGGCTTGTAAAAAATTAGAAGGATGTCCTTGCAAATTTTATTTTTATGGAATCAAAAAAGGAGATGGGGCTTGATGCCTTCTCCAGATAGAGGAGGCTTCTTGTTGGCTACTATTTTGGGATAACGGGTAGAGGAAACCCATTAGGATTATGTCATTGGCAAAATTGGCCAAGTTATATCTACCAATAAATTATTCCATGTCCAGTTGGGTCCTATCCATACAAGTATAAAGAGACCCCGAAGCCATGGCTTCCAGAGGGAGTTTGTCCCCCTTGCCAATCGGATGAAAATATTAATAAGATCCCTATGAGGTTGATCATTGGGCTTACTAGGGAAGACAAAATGGGAAAGAATTACAAGTATTTACGCCGGTAACTCAAGGGGTGTACCTTTTTTCTTGGCTAAAATCAAAAGAAATAGGGCCACGAAAGAAATAGATAATAAGGGTGTTGAAGGTGGCTTTGCTCGGTGAACCAACGCATCTTCTACACATCTGGTCCAAGTCTGCCCGGGATTTTTTTCTTCGGCATTTCAGGCCTCATTGTTATAGGGAAAAGTACCTATGGTCTCAAGTCCATGTAGCTCACAGACGTCCTCAAGTCTAATGGTGAACTCCTTATGCGAAGCATTAAAAGTGTGGGTTGTGATGTTCCAATGGGATACCAAGATCTATAGCGCAACATTGTGTTTGGATAGAGTGAATGTATTAACCCGTAATTTTAAGAACTTAAAAATGAGTTATTAAGGAATTAAAAATGAATTAATTCAGTTAAATTAATTTAATTTACTAGTGTGACATAATTTAATGAAAATTAAACATTATGGGTTGATTAAACTATTAATCGGAGAGAAATGAGTAATATTTATTGAATAAAATTACTAAGTGGATAATAATTACATATATGATGTCACAATGACTTATACTAACGTGACAATATGTTATCTCAACTGGATATCATGTGTGGACTAAATGAGGTAGAGATAGGAAATAAATAATGAGTAACCCAGATGATGATTTAGAGGGTATGGTTCAATCCAGAAGGGTCAAAACAATCAAAATAGTATTATCGGGTGTGGAGTTTGGGTCCCGGGATAGTTTTAGACCAAATCAACACCCCCAAGAGGGCATTCTAGTCATTTTATAACCTATGGTTAAGGGGATTTCGAAATTTCAAGGGTTATATATACTGGTGGTGACATGAGGCTAGGCTAAAAAGGAGTAAAAAACAATTGGAGGCCAGTAGAAAGGAGAGGAAGAGTTTTCTTGAAGAATAGGACAAGATTTTGGAGAATTTAAGCTCATTTTGGCATCACAACCATTTTGGGAGGAAGGATTAGAAAAGAATCTTCATAAAAAAAGATCAAATCAGAACACCCCTATACAAGGCAAGTATTTATCTTGCAAAATTTATGGCTTATAATACCCATGGAGAGTAGAAACTTTAAATTAAAGAATTATGATACAATTTATGTGATTTGATGAATAATTCCCATAACTCGACATAAGATTTACATGTAGAAGAAACTCAATTGCAATATTTATAAAGAAATCAAAAGTTTTGGGATTTATATCATCAGACAAATCTAGATTATTGGTGATTTTATATAAAGAACATAAAAATATATGGTTAATGATTAATGGAGTTTTAATCAGATTTTTGGAAATGAAAATAATGGGATTTCAATTAGATTTTAGGATGAAATTGGGTTGAATTTCACATGATCTATGATGGGAATTCTTACTACATGTTTATTTGATGATTAGTTAGGTTGAATCGAAATTGGGAGATGATTATATGAAAGTGTGAGAATAGGAAAGTGTAGAAATTTTATAACAGCATTTGCATCTAAGACATTTCGAATCGATTCTGCCCAAGGGCGAATCGATTCGATAAGTAGAATCAATTCGACCATTGGGCAAATCGATTTGATTTTCACATAATTGTAAATTTTTCATTTTAAGCCCAGAAATTATGGAGAATTCATGAGGAAATTTTTTGGATAATCTTAACACCTATAGGAAAATATAAAAATGGTCAGTAGGCCTATCAAAGATATTAAAATTATGCAAGATGGAGATGAGTAAATAATTTGAGAAAATCAAAAAAATATAAGTAATTTACAAATGAAGGGAAATTCGAGAAGGATTATGTAGAGATGAGTGAACTTATGTTTATCGACTGTAGGATACGATTGTAATAGGTACGGATTTTAGAATGGGTAATTAGGAGTATTAAAGTAGTGAACAATACTAAAAATTATACGAATTGGAAGCTTAATGGAAGTTTATGGTACGTCGAAAATACAAGTGATATATCTTATGTACAAATTGATGAAATTGGGTTGTGGGTATACCTACAGAATAATATATAATTAGGTTATGTGAATACCTCTAGATATGATTTGATTATGTGTGTGAACATACCGACGATGCCAGTTATCAGGAAGTTTGAAGTCTGGTTATCATCTGTTACGCGTCAGGGAGGAAGACATTCCTAAAATACCTTTTTTGAAACGATATGGGTCCTACGAGTTTAGGGTGATGTCATTCGAACTCACTAAAGCACCAGTAGTTTTATGGATCTAATGAATCGGGATTTTTGAGAGTTTCTTAACAGGTTTGTGATAATGTTTGTCGATGATATTTTAGTTTACTCTCGTTCTGAGGATGAGCATGCTGGGCACTTACGAAAGGTTTTACAAACACTTAGAGAACACTAATTGCATGAAAAGTTTAACAAATGTGGGGTTTGGCTTAGGGATGTGCAATTTTTAGGCTATATTGTGTCTGAGAAGGGTATAGCTCTTAATCCAAGTAAGGTATCGGCGACGAGGGAATGGGGACAATAACACCCCGCCCAATTAAATACCGGGTGATCAGTCCTTCATTAAATTAATATCAAGGTGAACGGTTGGTTCATTCTCAGCATCACTGTCGTAAAATAATATTTCCAATTTGAACACCCTAAATAATTAAGCTAAGTGTCAAAACCATTTAAAACCTCATTTTTCCTTTATTAAATACCAATAATATTTTTTTTAATACCCAACAGTTAAGAATTACATAAATACTAAGGATGGCAATTGACACACAAGAATTAAACCATCTATATAATCCAAACAAAGTTTAAGAACCATAAATGAAATTATCCTGACAAGAGTTAACTCCCAAGGAGTATTGAATACCGAAATATAAATGAACATAAATCTTTGACAAGATCTAAACAGAATAGGAAATCGGGCGACACATGCCCTAACTATGAAGATCTGAAGTAAGAACTGATTCAATGACGAAGTCGTCTAAATCAAGGGCCTGCAACTCCCACATAGGCTGCAGCACGTCCAATCCAAAGAACCTAAGCATGGCGCCCCTGTGGCTGGGCAGCTATAATACATACATATATATACAAGAGAGAAAGAAATAACAGAAAATGGGTCAGAGACCGAGTGTAAAAAAGTTTAAAATAGTTTAGCAAGTATTTAAAATGCTTACCGATTAATATCACAACCATGTTAGTATGCGACACTCTCTTGAGAATCATCACCTCTCATCTAGTGTGCACTCCTACCGTACCTCTAGGACATCCTAGTTATAGTTCCCACGCTAACTAGATTATTCACATGTATCCATTCTTTATAGCCCAAATTATTCCCACGTATTAACCTTATAATACATATAATGATGTTATAAACATATATATATCCATTTAGATTCAACATGGATAAGTCCCTTATTAATTCAATTTAACTAAGTGTTTTCATACCTAATTATCTTACATTTGTACTTTAGCCACATAGTAGCTATCATTACATGTGTGTATATATATATATATATATATATATATATATATATACACACACACACTATACTGCTCCCCGAGACACAGCTGCGGTGCTGCATTACTCTGTTATCTTATCCCAATACATCACGTCGCTGTATAGGGGACTATAGGTTCGGTAAAGATTCCTCGAACCATAAATATCAACACAAAAATTGGAGGCGAACATAGTTCTCATACCCACGGGTCACGCACATACCTACGTTCCCATAGTCAACGGACTTATCAACTCACCATAAGTCTTTCAAGTCCTATGTTCTCGAGCAACAAATCAAAAATCCCATGGATTTATCAGGACATGACTGCCCTCACGCGCAAACCTCCCATCGATAGCAAGTAAGCTAGGTATGTCATACAAAGATACATAATATATGTACAATCACAAAGTCATACATATAAATATTCATATGTTCCAAATTAGGTTCGCCCACGACCCATAATTGTTATTATCCATTCTCAACATAAATTTTACTCAATTATTTCTCATAACGGATTCTTCTATTTTATTCTCATTTATTATTTACTTCGTTCTTACTTCTCATCTCTTGAAGTATTCTTTCTCACTAAGTAAAAATTTCAATAGGTATACCCTCACTTACCTTCTAGTCTAAATCTTTCACGAGTCTCAATCTTTTAGTAAACGTACCCACAATCCCCAATGTATAAATAACTCCTCGTTAACCCAAAATTTCATCTCATATTATTTTCACGCAACTGAATCTACTTAGACCCTATTGGTCATCTTCATGACCCATTATACTCCATTAATGATAATCAAGGGTTCCTAAAGATTTTAACTGGACTAAACAAAAAGGGGGAAAATATGCAGTTTTCCAGGAGGGGTCGATCGATCGAGTAAAGGGGGTCGAGCGATCGATCATCGATCGAACGATGTTCTTGAGTCAATCGATCGATCAAACAGTTGTTGCCTAGTTTTCTACAATATTAAACCTATGGGTTCAACCATTTTAACCCCTCCAAACCTCTATAATTTCATACCAAACTCCCATCAATGTAATCCAAGTGTATAAGCTATGTACATAAACAAGTTCTAACGCAACGATATCAATATATCCTTAATGAATCAATCAAAAAGGGGTTTAATCTCAAATCTCTTTATAAAACTAAATTTTGCATGAATAATCACCACCCTCTAATTTAATCAAGATTTTCTTCACAAATATTATAATAAATCCATTGGTAATCCTCTACATATGATCAAGATTTTAGACTACATGGATTCTCCCTACAACATATATGAATTATCTTCCAAAACATATAATTCTTCAATTAAAACATATGATTTTAATTCCAAGACTAACATGGAATGTATATTAACCTTGAAATTAGCAAGATAAATACTTGCCTGGGATTCAAGGATATGATTTTTTGATTAAAATTATATGGATGCTTTCCTCGTCATGCGATCTACGTTTTGGTGATGGTGGCGGTGCAATCGGGTGAGTTCTAGGCCTTGGATTGCTTGAAAAACTCTTCACCTTCTTCTCTAATGGTTGGCTTAGGCTTTGTGTTTGTTAACCCCAAGAGACAACTCTAAATGTCTAATAAATACTAAGAAAATTCGTGGGTTTAATTACCAAAAAATACAAAATGTCTAAAATACCCTCCCGGGATGTCAATTAGGCCTAAAAACGCCTCGAGACCCAAACTAAATCCCGAGTACACTTTTCTGACTATCTCGACCCTTCTGGACACTTTGGCACACTCAAAATGATTATATACAGACGACTTATAATTTATTCACTTTCATAATAATAATTTAGGCCTGTCACGACATAGGCGCATCCCGAATTAAATTTCCATAATTGACTCGTGACAATTTTAATAAAATCAATCTCATATATTACTCTTCTCATCAAGTAATATTCAACAAATTCCCAATAATTACTAACTCTCATCACGCTAGTAAATATTTAAAATAAAATATCGGATTAATATTAAATTAATATCTCAATTAAATTCAATAAATCCCCAATTTTAAAAGCCATAAAAATACACTGTATTACATACTTCCCCCCTAATAATGGAATTTCGTCCCAAAATTCGAAAAAATAAAGCGTAACTGGTTAGGACAACTCCGGGTATTAATCTCACATCTCATGTAATTTCCATCGTACCACCCATACAGTACATTACCGAATACCCCCACTAATGTGATACTCCAAGCCTTACCATTTAGTTAAATTATCTTGAGTTAAACTTTACCTAAGTCATCAAACATCTAAATCTAGAAGTCACAACTTCTACTTTCATTAACCTCAAGAATACTTTATCGGTCTCAAATATGGAAAATACTACAATTCAACCATCCTGGGCGCCCATACACCCAATGTGTGTACATTCCATCATAAGGTTTAAATGAATGTGATTCCTCTTTAAGGTTACCCTTAATTAACTGACAACTTAGTCTATAATCCGTATTTCTATGATTTCCACATTCTCATTTGGCGATTCCATTTTCCTCAAATCATGCTACAACTCATAACTCTCTGATTAATATAAATATATACATATAATGGCAAAGTTTATAAACTCATATTCTAAAGACCTAGCTTACTTCGACTCCCAACATTCTTTAGTTTCATGCGTGGGGTGTGTCGCAGAGCGAAATCCAAACAAGGAACCCCCCCAATACACTACTACCTAAAATAGTTGGTCATCAAAACTCCTCAGGTCCTTAGTCTATAGTATATAACATCCCAACAGGTTTTATCAATCTATATAAAAGTCAACTTATTCACTCTCATAACAAAGACAATACGCTAGCTATAACGATCAATCTTGGTCTCATATACAACAAGTCAATCCATGCCGATAATCACATCCTACTCGGATATGTCTATAACAAGTAAATCCCCGATAAAATTAAACTCACGTTATGATATATAAAAATAATAAAAAGCGTCCCACTACCCATCGGTGGGTCTACATAAATAATAGTGCCAATGGCCAAGTCTAGTAACCCTATGGTCCACGGAATTCTAATAGCTACAAATGAATGTGAGGTCCTAATGACAATCATTATGCGCCCCATAATTCCATAGATAGAAAATGTACCCTCATTCGCGGGCCGTGGTTACTGACTCCCACTATTTTAACTTTGCTCCCATGAGTCAAGAAAAAAATTTACCCCAAATTTTCAGTTCTAGTTAACCACCCTCCACTATATGTCCAAGCCTTTGAATATATTGCCTTCGTTGGGTAACACACCTAATTCCCGCATTTCTAGAACTTCTACTAATGACTCTCCTCAATTTTCCATTTGACCCTCTCCCAAGCGCACCACGTTGGGTTAGTCTAATTTGGCATCACCTTCGACTATAGCAGCACTTGGAATTTATAGGCTGCGTCCTAACCGCCTTTACAGTCCTGGCCTCTCGTGCCATAATAGGGGTGACCTCGACTATGCTCATCATCCTCGAACATACTTCATAACCTCCTAAGTACGACCTCCGCTACCCGTCAAATGGCCCTCATCTGCCATACTTCTTCTACGAACACGCCTGAATGCAAATAATATTCACTAATATATACATTATAGCAGGAGAACGGAATCTTACCAAAGAAATAAATAATCCTAAACATAGGGCTCTATATCAATGAAAGCTACGCTGGAAGCATAATAAGTCATACAGACCCTAAAGGACACTAGAACCTGATGCTCTGATACCACTTGTAACACCCCGCCTAATTAAATACCGGGTGATCAGTCCTTTATTAAATTAACATCAAGGTGAATGGTTGGTTCATTCTCAGCATCACTGTCGTAAAATAATATTTCCAATTTGAACACCCTAAATAATTAAGGTAAGTGTCAAAACCATTTAAAACCTCATTTTTCCTTTATTAAATACCAATAAAAAAACTTTTTAATACCCAACAGTTATGAAATACATAAATACTAAGGATGGCAATTTACACACAAGAATTAAACCATCTATATAATCCAAACCAGGTTTAAAAACCATAAATGAAATCATCCTGACAAGAGTTAACTCCCAAGGAGTATTGAATACCGAAAATATAAATGAACATAAATCTTTGACAAGATCTAAACGGAATAGGAAATCGGGCAGCACATTCCCTAACTATGAAGATCTAAAGTAAGAACTGATTTAATGACGAAGTCGTCTAAAGCAAGGGCCTGCAACTCCCACATAAGCTGCAACACGTCCAATCCAAAGAACCTAAGCATGATGCCCTATGGCTGGGCACCTGTAATACATACATATATATACAAGATAGAAAGAAATGATAGAAAACAGGTCAGAGCCCGAGTGTAAAACAGTTTAAAATAGTTTAGCAAGTATTTAAAATGCTTACCGGTTAATATCACAACCATGTTAGTATGCAACACTCTCTTTAGAATCATCACCTCTAATCTAGTGTGCGCTCCTACCGTACCTCTAGGACATCCTAGTTATAGTTCCCATGCTAACTAGATTATTCACATGTATCCATTCTTTATAGCCCAAATTATTCGCACATATTAACCTTATAATACATATAATGATGTTATAAACATATATATATCCATTTAGATTCAACATGGATAAGTCCCTTATTAATTCAATTCAACTAAATGTTTTCATACCTAACTATCTTACATTTCTACTTTAGTCACATAGTAGATATCATTACATGTATATATATATATATATTCACTATATTATATATATACTATATTGCACCCCAAGACACAGCTGCGGTGCTGCATTACTCTGCTATCTTGTCCTAATACATCAAGTCGCTGTATAGGGGACTATAGGTTCTGTAAAGATTCCTCAAACCACGAATATCAACACAAAAATTGGAGGCGAACATAGTTATCATACCCACGGGTCACGCACATACCTACGTTCTCATAGTCAGTGGACTTATCAACTCACTGATAAGTCTTTCATAGTCCTATGTTCTCGAGCGACAAATCAAAAATCCCATGGATTCATCAGGATATGACTGCCCTCATGCGCAAACCTCCCATCGATAGTAAGTAAGCTAGGTATGTCATACACAACTACATAATATATGCACAATCAGAAATTCATACATATAAATATTCATATGTTCCAAATTAGGTTCGCCCACGACCCATAATTGTTATTATCTATTCTCAACACAAATTTTACTCAATTATTTCTCATAACGGATTCGTCTCTTTTATTCTCATTTATTATTTACTTCGTTCTTACTTCTCATCTCTTGAAGTATTCTTTCTTACTAAGTATAAATTTCAATAGGTATACCCTCACTTACCTTCTAGTCTAAATCTTTCACGAGTCTCAATCTTTTAGTAAACGTACGCACAATCCCCAATGTATAAATAACTCCCTGTTAACCTAAAAGTTCATCTCATATTAATTTCACTCAACTGAGTCTACTTAAGCCCTATTGATCATCTTCATAACCCATTATACTCTATCAATGATAATCAAGGGTTCCTAAGCATTTTAACTGGACTAAACAAAAATGAGAAAAATATGCAGTTTTCCAGGAGGGGTCGATCGATCGATCATCGATCGATCGATGTTCTTGAGTCGATCGATCGATCAAACAGTTCTTGCCCAGTTTTCTACAATATTCAACCTACGGGTTCAACCATTTTAACCCCTCCAAACCTCTATAATTTCATACCAAACTCCCATCAAAGTAATCCAAGTGTATAAGTTATGTACATAAACAAGTTCTAACGTAACCACATCAATAAATCCTCAACGAATCAATCAAAAAGGGGTTTAATCTCAAATCTCTTTATAAAACTAAATTTTGCATGAATAATCACCACCCTCTAATTTAATCAAGATTTTCTTCCCAAATATTATAATAAATCCATGGGTAATCCTCTACATATGATCATGATTTTAGACTACATGGATTCTCCCTACAACATATATGAATTATCTTCCAAAACATATAATTCTTCAATTAAAACATATGATTTTCATTCCTAGACTAACATGGAATGTATATTAACCTTGAAATTAGCAAGATAAATACTTGCCTGGGATTCAAGGATATGATTTTATGATGAAAATTATATGGATGCTTTCCTCGTCATGCGATCTACGTTTTGGTGGTGGTGGCGGTGCAATCGGGTGAGTTCTAGGCCTTGGATTGCTTGAAAAACTCTTCACCTTCTTCTCTAATGGTTGGCTTAGGCTTTGTCTTTGTTAACCCCAAGAGACAACTCTAAATGGCTAATAAATACTAAGAAAATTCATGGGTTTAATTACCCAAAAATACAAAATGTCTAAAATACCCTCCTAGGGTGTCAATTAGGCCTAAAAACGCCCCGAGACCCAAACTAAAACCCCGAGTTCACTTTTCTAACTATCTCGACCCTTTCGAACACTTTGGCGCACTTAAAATGACTATACAAACGACTTACAATTTGTTCACTTTGATAATAATAATAATTTAGTCCTGACACGACACAGGCGCGTCCCGAATTAAATTTCCATAATTGCCATTATATTCACCCGTGACAATTTTAATAAAATCAATCTCATATATTACTCTTCTCATCCAGTAATATTCAACAAATTACCAATAATTACTAACTCTCATCACGCTAGTAAATATTTAAAATAAAATGCCGAATTAATATTAAATTAATATCTCAATTAAATTCAATAAATCCCCAATTTTAAAAGCCATAAAAATACGGGGTATTACAGGGACATCCTATGACACCGGTCGAGGTTCGTACCTTTATGGGGTTGGTAGGATATTTTTGGAGGTTCGTTAAGGGTTTTTCAAAGATTGCGGGTCCATTGACAAGTTTCACTCGTAAAGGGGTCTCGTTTATTTAGGGGTGTCAGTTAGTGATGAGCTAAAGGATAAATTGACCCCATCACCCATACTTGCATTGCCTAAGGGAGGAGTGGCATATTGTGTCTAATTAATGCATCCATGTAGGGACTTCAGAGTGTATTACAGTAGAATAAGAGGGCTATAGCATATTCATCGCGCAATCTTAAGCCCTGTGAGAAGAATTATCCCACACAAGATTTGGTGTTAGCTGCGGTTATTTTTTCCTTGATGATATGGAGGCACTATCTTTTGGGAGAGCAGTTTACTTTATTCACGGACAATAAATCACTTCATTATATGTTCATGCAGAAAGATCTGAACATGATATTGAGAAGGTGGTTGAAGTTCATGAAGGATTACCAATTTGATATTCAATATCATCTTGGGAAGGCTAACATGGTGGCTGATGCGTTAAGCCGAAGACCTGCAGGTTAGCTAACAGAGGTTTAGAAAGCGAAGTGGAGAGAGCTTCGACATGATGCTGAGATTGCTATGGTTTGTATGTCCATATTATACATCACGCTCGAGATTATGATGAGGGTAGTGAAAACACAAATAAAGGATCGATACTATGAGGAAAAAGTTCCCCAGTTATTAGCTGATGGGGAAGTTGGGTACTCGATCATTTCATAGGGTGGCTTACATTTTAATTAGAGTCTCAGGGTTCCATAGGTTGCTGATTTGAGACATCCAGTGATGTCAGAGGCTCACGAGTTCTGGTTTACACTACATCTGGGTGGGGATAAGATGTACAGGATTTGCACAGACAATATTAGTTGTGGGGGATGAAACGGGACAAAGTGGAGTTTTTCTCGAAGTGTGCTACCTTCCATCTTGTAAAAGTTGACCACCAGAGACCGACAGGGTTATTGCAGCCATTAGAAATTATCGTGTGGAAATGGGAGAGTATATCTATAGATTTTGTCACTGGATTATCGTTATCGCAGTGAGGTCACGATTCTACATGGGTTATAGTGGATCGATTAATCGAGGTGGCCCATTTTCTACCTATTCCTATGGATTTTGATACAAAGTAGAATCCAGAGTTATTTATCGCTGAGACAATACGATTACATGGGGTTCCTCTTAATATTGTATCCGATCAGGATAAAATCTTTGTATCACATCTCTGGCAGAGCTTCGAGGAGGCGATTGGGACAAATTTACGATTGAGTACAGCGTATCACCCATAGACAGATGGGAAGACTAAGAGGGTTAATCAAATGGTTGAGGATATGCTACGAATGTGTATACTCGATTTCAGGGGAGAATGGGAGCAGTGTCTTCCTTTGATGGAGTTTGCATATAATAACTCCCACTAATTCACCATCAACATGGAACCTTTTGAGGCACAGTACGATCAGCCTTGTCGTTTGCTTACTTGTTGCTTGGAGGTTGGGTATAATAAGTTATTGGCGACACAAATAATTCAATACACCAATGCTAAAATTGAGTTGATTCGAGGGTGCATCCAGATAACTCAATATAGGATAAAGAGTTATGTCGATGCAGACAGGAGGCACAATGAACTTGAGGTTGATGACCAGGTGTTGGTGCTAGTGTATTCTATGAAAGGAGTTATGAGGTTTGGCAATAAAGGTAAATTGTCACCGAGATATGTGAACCATTTTTGATCATCTAGAGGGTCGGACCAGTGGCTTATATAATGGGATTATCAAAGCATCTTCAACGGATTCATGACGTATTTCACATGCCTTCGCTGAAGAGATACCGGAGGAGCGAGAGAGATTTTTTCATGTTCCATTAAAGGAGATTGACTTATAGCCCGATATCTTGTATGAGGAGAGACCAGTGGCAATACTTGATTGTAGTGATCATAAATTATGATCAAAAGTGGTACCCTTTATTAGAGTTTAGTGGGGGCACCATAATGTAGACGAGTTGACATGGGAGTGGGAGGGTGACAAGTGTGAGCAGTATCCCGAGTTATTTACCCCTCGTACGTCCGACTTTCAAGGACAAAATTCCCATGTAAGGGGCGAAGTATGTACCAACACGTAATTTTGAGAACTTAAAAATGAATTATTGAGGAATTAAAAATGAATTAATTCGGTTAAATTAATTTAAATCACAAGTGTGACGTAATTTAATGGAAATTAACTATTATGGATTGATTAAGCTATTAATCGCAGAGAAATGATTAATATTTATTGAATAAAATTACTAAGTGAATAGTAATTACATATTTAATGTCACAACGAGTGATACTGACGTGACAATATGTTATCTCAGTCGGATGCCGTGTGTGGAGTAAATGAGGTATAGATAGGCAATAAATTGTGAGTAACTAAGATGATGTTTTTGAGGTTACGGTTGAGTCCAAAAGGGTCGAAACAGTCAAAATAGTACACCCGGGTGCCTAGTTTGCGTCCCAGGATAGTTTAAGACCAAACCGACACCCCTAGAGGGCATTTTAGTCATTTTATAACATAGGGTTAAGGGTATGTCGAAATTTCAAGGATTATATATAGTGGTGGTCATGTTAGGCTAGAGTAAAAGGACTAGAAAACAATTGGAGGTCAGTGGAGAGGAGAGGAAGAGTTTTCTTGAAGCCTAGGAGAGGATTTTGGAGAATTCAAGGTCATTTTGGAATCACAACCATTTTTGGAGGAAGGATTAGAAGAGAAGCTTCATAAATTGGATCAAATCAGACCACTCCTTTATTAGGCAAGTATTTATCTTGCAAAGTTTATGAGTTATAAAACCCATGTTGAGTAGAGACGTTAAATTGAAGAATTATGATACAATTCGTGTGATTTATGAATAAATCCCATAGCTAAACATAAGATTTACATGTAGAATAAACTCATTTGCAAGATTTATAAAGAAATCAGAGGTTTTGGGATTTAGATCATGGGACAAATCTGTATTCTTGGTGATTTTATAAATAGAACATACAAATATATGGTTAATGATTAATGGAGACGAAAATAATGCGATTTCAATTAGATTTTAGGTTAAAATTGGATTATATTTCACATAATATAAGTTGAGAATTCTCACTACATGTATATTTGATGATGAGTAAGGTTGAATCAAAATTTGAGATGATTATATGAAAGTTTAAAAAATGGAAAGTGTAGAAATTTCATAACGGCATTTTCCCCTGATACATTTCGAATCGATTCGGCCCAGGGGAGAATCGATTCGATTTTCCTAGAATTGAAATTTTTTCATTTTAAGCTTATAAATTATGGAGAATTTGTGAGGAAAATTTTGTGATAATCATAACTCCTAGAGGGAAATATAAAATTGGTCAGTAGGCCTATAGGAGATATTCGAATTATGCAATATGGAGACAAGTAAATAATTTAAGAAAATTGACAAAATATACATAATTGATAAATGAAGGAAAATTCGAGAAGGATTACCTAGAGATGAGTGAACTTATGTTTATTAACCGTATGATTTGTTGGAAATAACTATGGATTTGAAAATCGGAATGAGGAATATTAGAGTAGTGAACAATACTCAAAATTATAAGAATTGGAAGTTTTATTGAAATTTATGGTACGTCGAATATACTAGTGATTTATATATTACGTACGAGTTGATGAAATGTGGTTGTGTGTATACCTACTAAATAATATATAAATAGGTTGTGTGAATACCTATAGATATGATCTGATTATGTGTGTGAACATACCTACGTTGTCTGTTATCCGGAGGCTTACGCACAAAGGGCAATTCCACCTTGACGATTAGAGTGAGGTCTGGATTAGTGCCCCAAAACATGGAACTTAGGGCGATCCACTATGTGTCGTGTATTAATATGATTGGGATTTTTTTAGGGTAAATTAGGTATGTGGGTATCCCAAAGGCTTAAAACGATGCTTGCCTCCACCGTTGTGTTGATTTATGTTGGGTTCGAGGAGACATGCCAAACCAATAATCCTAGATTGAGTACGAGAGGTACATGGACTTGATAGCAGAGTATGTCAGCATCACGAGGGTCCATTCCAGAGATGCGATAATTTTGTATATATTATATGTGTGATGAATATATACCAATGTAATATATCTAGTTATGTGAATTAGTAGAATTGATAGAGGATGTATGTCTAAAAGAATTTTAGTGGTGAAACTTAATTGATTGACTCAATAATAAAATGAGAATAAATAAATTTATTGTTGAGACTATAATTATGGGTCATATGGGGAAGTACGAGGGAATGAGACTTAGTGAGAATAGTCAAATACATTAACTAGTCAGGATAGTGATACTAGTTAGGTAGAATACGTTAGGCGTGCACACTAGTTGAGATCAGAGGATCTCAAGTGAGTGTACGTGGATAATACACGTGTAATAAATAACTTCTTTAAATTATGATTTAAATACTTACAAAATATTTTCAAAACATTTTACATGAGATCTGACCTGTGTCAAAATTATTTTTATAACCTTTTAGGTGTCCAGCCACAGGGATACCCAGCTTAGAGATCTTATCCAGTGACACGTAGCTACAGCAGTGTGGAGGCTTGTGAGATATTCTCTTAGACGCTTCATCGCATTGTTTCTAGATAGGAGATTTTGTTAGCAGATTATTTGGGCGTGTTGCCTTCATACTATTTGTTTTATTCAATTATGCATCATATTGAATTCAGATTTTGATTACTTACTTGAGATTGTGATCGAATTTAATGCTTGTAGAATAATGGTTTATCCACTCTCTTCTATTTATTTATATTTATCGTGTGGTTGTTCATATTATATTCATGTGTGAATGGTTTAGTCATTTAATTTATTTTCGCATGTGTTAATAATAAAATATAAAATTTGGTACCCTCTTAATTTGATATAGGTGATTAATAATTAAAAAGTTTTTGATAGTTATGTTATGGATGAAACCATTAAATATTACTATTTAGTTTAATAATGGACTGATCATCCATGATTAAAATAGGGGGTGTCATAGTGAACTCCCGAAACCAGGTGGTAGGATGAAGCCCTACCTTAGTAAGGGCATCAGTGTAGGTGGACTGCATATAGGCGTTCCACCAGTAGCAATATAGGATGGAGAACCACCATTTCCTTTGTTGTCAACATGAGAATGAGGGAAGTGACCTCGGCCAATATAGAGCCTTATAGTTCCCTTTTGAGGGGAGAAACCCCAACCTCCATGATCTTCGTTCTCATCACCCAGGAGTAAGGGATCATACTTAAAAGTGATAGTCTTGCAGGCCCCCAAGAAGTCATCACCTTAGCCAAAGATGGGAAAGCGGCGGTAAAAGTGGAGTTGCTCTTGGAGAGATGCTAGTAGAGCAGCCGCATCCAAAGATGGGGAAGAAATAATAATGGTTGTAGAAGGAGCAGTGGTGGTAGGAGAAACTATTGCAACTGGTTCACTAGAAGAACCCATCGCAGAAGCTTGGAGTAGAAAGCTTAGGGTAGGAAAGGAAGAGAAGAGAAAAAGAGTAGCGATGGTTGAAGGTGGCAAAAAGAGAGCGAAAAAAGAGCTCCGCCAAAAAAAAAGATTAAGAAGAACTCAAAAAAGGCTAAAATGGGTTTTTTTCTCTCACTGGTAGTATGAAGATGATAATAGCAAATGACAGCTTGAAAAGAAAAAAAGGCTTAGTGTTGAAGGTATTGACTTTTTGGAATTCAAACAAATAGTTGAGTTTTCCCACAAAGGCACGTGCCTAGTCGCCCATAATGATTACAAATTGACACGTGGCATTTTGTGGAGTGCTCTGAGAGTTGAAAAGAGAATCTCATGTGATTAATGAGGCGAGGCTTGGGTGAGAGCGTGTTGCATTCAAAAGTGTTAATGATTTTGGGCACCATAATTGTTTTAAATATATTTAAAACCCAAAAGGCCAATTAAAGAAAGTTCTCATGATGCAATACCAAATAATGGTACAATAGGTTAAAAAGGCATTAGGGAGAATTTTAACCTTAAATCAAATAAAGGGGGGTTGCTTATACCATAGTTCAAAAATTTCATGATGTCCCCTCTCTATAAGTCGAAACGGAGATAACTTTGACTCAGGTACATTAGGCAGGATTTCTTCTTTTGAACAAGTTGAATGGGGATGGCTTAAACTCTGATACATCGGGGAGAATTTTACAAGTTCGAACATCGGGAATTTTCTATCATGGAAAACGAAGAGAATTTTTGTTCCTAGGGGAAATCCTAACGAAAATGGCAAGGATTCAGATGTTTCAGAATGAAGTTCCCGGGATAATAGATGGTCCATCGGATTGAGAATTTTTTTGTGCAGACATTTTTTGCGCTCATAATAAATCTCCACACGAAGGGGAAAATGTAGGGGGGATTGAAGGTAATCTCTGAATTAGATAGAGCTTTCCTAATTAACAAAAGAGACTCAAGAGAAGCAAAAAGCTAAGCAGCTTAGCAAGGCAAATCAACAAGGTAGCTCAGTGACGCAGCTCATCGATGAAACTTGTTGAGAGAATCTTCTTTATCATTCGTTCTTAGCTAGTCAAATTATATATTTTAAATACATTGATTGTAATTCTATAACGATTGTAATATTGAGTGACGTCAAATGGTACTTACGAGAGACCGAGCTAACAGGGCATCAGAGAGCTTACATGCTCTATCGAATGACCTCTTCGTGGGAACTTTAGAGGGACTTAGTTTGTAGGATTGAGAAGTGAGGCAGCGTTAAGGCTTGTCTTGACCATCTTAGATACACCTGGTGGTAAAACATCGAGAGATCTTTTATCGTGGAAGCTTGTGTAGAGTAGCCTTGTGTTCCATCGTATATTGAGCTTCGAGCTAAATAACTCTCTACCAAATGTCACATTTGCTTTAGGTGATATCATTATCAAGATAAACACTGTCCAATCCAAACTTGAGTAAACCACTTTGGTATTGGGGTTGTCAGACCATTTGGTGAGCCACCTATGCTGTGACAGTCTTATGAAGCACAATTTATAGGCAAAAGGCATGTATTATTATTTAATGATTATGACATAGGGTGTGCTGACCCATTAGGAATTTAATGCATGTGACATAAATTATGAGGGGGATGTCTTCCACACTGTGGAGGATTGAGACATCTCGGGAAAGGTGTGAGGCTATTTATTGTCCTCAACCACTTCTGGGAAGAAAGAGTTCTTTCCAAAGAGTATCTTTCTAGAGAGAGAATATATTGAGAGTTATTGCAAACTAGAGTTTACTCATCCACCATTCTCATGTATTATGAAGGTTTTAATACCTAACCAGAGAGATATCAACAGTTGTTGGTGCGTCGGCTTCCGGCCAAGGTGTATCTAGGGTGCTTACTTCTCTATCCCATTGGATGAGTTATTTATGAGTTTCATTTGTTATCATATGATTTATACACGTGAGATTTGTGATTTCAATCTTAGTGTTTGTTATATATAATCTTGGGTGTTCATTTCTTCATTGTTAAGAGTATTTGTGTTATGGTTTATTACGATACCTATATGGGTTATGCCTCTACTGGTATTACTATACTCCCAGGATTCAAGGCTACTACCCTCTTACAAGGACAATGGAGAGAAACACCCTAAGCAATCATTGGTGTAGAGAACAAAAGTCCTAAATGGTAAAGCACTAAATTAATTCATGAAATCAATATGGAAAGACAATGAACTAACTCAAGACCATAGAACACTAAAACGTAGACTTATCTCATACCAATTGTGACATCCCATAAAATCTAGTAATATGTTAATCAAATATAAAATAAATAATATATGAGTCGATATAATTGAGTACCATTCTAAGAAAATGATAATAAAATAAAGTGAATAACGTAAATTATTGAATCAATAATCAAGTGGAAACCCAATAACGTCTTATACCATCAATGCCATAACTAAAGTCCCACATAAAATGATAAATCTATCTCAATGTGATCCTAACATCTGAACGTGAAACTATTACATAAATTTGACCAAGAAAGTAAATAGTAGTAAATAAAGTGGGTATGTATACCCGACTCCTACATCCTAAAATAGGCAGCAAATCAGAAAATCAGGCTAAGGAGGGAACGACTGTCTAGGGGCTGAAATGTAAAATCAACAATAGTGTTAACAATATATTTAAGTAGAAAATTATTATAATTAAATTTAGGCTACAATATCACTATGCATCATCCTCCCGTCTTTTTGTTATTTTTAAGTTTATCCCAACCCCCATGCATCTTAACCAAGCCCAAGTGATCCCATGATTAAGTATTATTAATAACTGTTTAATATAACTAATGGATCGCAAATAACTCTATAATAAATATTTCACGTGTATAGGTGTAGAAATAATGATAGTAACAAAGTCTAATGTTAACAAATGTATGGTCCCAGCCACGTACGTATATAAATGGGCTCCGTTCAAGCCCGCAGATAACGTAGGCCTACTCTCATGCCTTGGAGCATATCTCCCGCATACTAGGCAGAGTTATAGGTTGTACCACACCTATAACCTCGAAACATCAACAAGGTATATTCACTACGCCTTCATTACCAATCATATGGCCCTATACCCAAGCTATATGAAAATATTCCGCTCTTTATCACCACTGGATAACACGGGTAATTCAGCATATAATGTCTAAGGTAAATGTCCAAGGTAAATCGCGTCTCTATCATCAGGGTACTAATGTGATCGTCTTTATATGCGCCCCACATGGATATCCCCTACAGTACGTATACCATGAGGACCTAAAGACCAATTATGTTTCACATAGAACATAAGAATAGTAAACCTAAACATACAAATTTTACTATGTCTTAATTCAAATTACTCAATCAACTAATCCTCATAAAATTAGGAATATCACTCCAATACCAATTTATAAATCTTCTCAACAATATTACACCCTTCCTTTCATATGGATAGTTAACCTATAAACCACCCTAAAAAATTTTAAGTCACAAAACCCATCCACCCAAATACTTGACCTATTCGAATACCAAAATATAGGGACCGATGGAATGACTCTCAGGGGTCGATCGATTGATGGTCCCAGATCATTTATTCTTCCTAGTTATGGAATTTGAACCCCCAAACATCCATTGATGTGTTCTAAGTTCCACAAAGTAGAATAAAAACTCAATTTACTCCATATATAGTTGTAGTAATATCAATCCCAACCTATCTAATTCAATTTTACACACTTATATCATGACTTGAGGTTCATTTAGAAATCTATGTTAGTAAACCTAGTTCTATGTGAGTAATCCAATTCGATCCAATTATACATTTGTATGACAAATTATTAATGGGATTTTAATGGATAAACATTATAGGATCAATCTATAATCATTCTATAGTAAAATGAATTCAAATTCATGGACAATTCCTCAAATTTAAGATTATATAATTAATTAATTTCTTTACCTTAATTAAGCAAGTTACCACTACACCAAAAGGCTAATTTTTTGCATATAAGCTGGCTTGCCTTGTAATGGTCATTAGCCGTGCAAAAAAAGATGCTTTTTTTTCATGGTCAATGACCGTGAAAAGTTCATGGCAATGGTTTGTCACGGACTTTTCATGGTCATTGACTGTGAAAAGTATAGTTATCACGGACTTGTCATGGTCTTTGACCATGACAACTTTAGAAAGTTGTCATGGTCAAAGATCTTTACAGGTCCGTGACAACTGTCTTCACAAAAAACCATACCGCCTTTTTTTCCCTATTTCACTTCCCTCCTTTTTCTCTCTCTCTGCGTGACTGCTCTCTCTTTCTCTCTATCTTAGTAATGTTTTCTTCTAACTATCTATCTTTATTTTGTGTATTTGTGTATATATATATGTGTGTGCGTGTGTGTGTGTGTGCGTGTGGGTATGTATTTATATATATATGCGCGCGCGCGTGTGTGTGTGATTAATTTTGTGTTTACAAAAAGTTGGCATAAATCTGAATTGGGGCCCTTTGTTGTGTAAATATGAAATTAAAATTGGTTGGATATCTAAAATTGGTCGTATTGGTGTGTATATGTGAAATTAAAATTGAAATTGGGTATAAAAAGTAAATTGGCCATAATGTTGTGTAAATCGAAATTGGACACCTTTTGTTGGGTAAATATGAAATTGAAATTGGGTATAAATCTAAAATTGGGTGTATTGTTGTGTAAATGTGAAATTAAAATTAAAATTGGGTGTAAAACAAAAATTGAGTATAATGTTGTGTAAATCTGAAATTTGATAATGGTTAATGAAACATAATTACGTATAAATCATCACTATAAACATTATTGTCGAATATAAATACTATGGCCCTTACATGAAATGCGCATAGATACTAGCCTTCTAGTTCTTATGCGTATGCATTCAATATCCCTTAGGACCGTTCGAGAGTCATTACCCCCGTACTGAGATCTCTCAAATTGTCCCGTTTAGACAGTTTGGGACTGAATAGTGTTTGTACAATAATATTTTTAGTGGCTTAAACTTGTTACTTTTAGGGGAAGTTCTGCTGTCATATCTTTATGTTCTCTAGCTACATACTAGATGATGCAATGTTAAATTTAATTTCAATTAATAAATTGAAATAACACTTACACTTGTGAATCTATGTCATGTACTTGGAGAACTATAGGGGTATGATGTCGAATTTTTCTCAAATTGGAACAATGTGCATGAGCCATTAAGTATATTACCTAAATACACGGTCTTGAATGGGATAGGACCACTCACCCTTTAGAAGAGATGGACGAAATAGGAATTAGTATTATAAATTGAATTTTAATTTCAATTTCAAATTAAAATTGAATTTGAATTTGAAATTGAAATTGGTATTTTAAATTAAAATTGAAGTTGAAATTGAAATTAGTATTAGAAATTGAAATTGGTATTTGGTATTTTGTTTTTAGTATAGTGCCTATTTGATTTTTTGTATTCAATTCTGAAATTGAAATTTGGTTTATCTCTCTAATTGCAGCAACGTCCGCCATCTCTCTTTAGACACATTTTGGTACATCTCTCCATCTCTCTCTTTCTCTCTCTCTCTCTCTCTCTCTCTCTCTCTCTCTCTCTCTCTCTCTCTCTCTCTCTCTCTCTCTCTCTATCTATCTATCTATATATATACACACACACACACACATAGAGATTGTTGAGTTGTTGTTAACTGGTGGATTTGAACATTTAGATGGCCATTGAGTTGGTTAGCCCTATGAATTTCTAATAAAAGACATTATTATTTGCATTGTTGTTTTGAATTCTTGAAATTTTATTGACTTGTGGATTTGAATACTTAGATGGCCATTGGGTTGGTTGTCCCTAGGCATTCTCTACCATTTAGGGTTGGGATGCAAAATGAAACATAAAATGTAAAAATAGAATATAAATAAGACATAATGAAATGAAACATACTATTAATTTTATACAACAAGCATAAGTAATCATGCATTCACATGAGAATACATGCATGCATGTAGCCCACAAAGAAAGTGTCATATTAAATGTTACGAGGATAAAAGGTAATAATAGGAATCGCAATAGATATCCCATGTGTAAATTTTCATTAAGTCAACTTCTTATAAAACACTTACTTCAGGGGGTGCATGCCAGCATGCATTCTCATTTGAATGCATAACGTAACAATTATGTAACATTTTTAATTAATTTAAATTACATATAGTGCGTATAGATAATATCCTTATAGTTCTTATGCGTATGCATTCAATAGCCCTTAGACCCGTTCGAGAGTCATTACCCCTGTAATGAGATCTCTCGAATTGTCCCGTTTGGAAAGTTTGGGACTGCATAATTTCTATATAATAATACTCTTAGTGGCTTAAACTTATTATTTTTTAGGGAAGTTATGATGTTGTATATTAATGTTCTATGGGTACATACTAGATGATGCATTATTAAGCGTTATTTTAATTGATAAATTGAAATAACACTTACACTTGCGAATCTATGTCATCTACTTAGAGAACTACGGGGATATGCTGTCGAATTTTCCTCAAATTGGAATAATTTGCATGAGCTATTAAGTATATTACGAAAACATGTGGCCTTGAATGGGATAGGACCACTCACCCTTTAAAGGAGATGTAGGAAATATGAATTATATTATTTTTATAATATAACACTGAAAGATGAGATGTCAATCTTGTAGTAAATTATTTAATGGGAAATAAATGTTCATACTTTTGTTTATACTAATCCACGAGTATACGCCTCTTACCCATACTAGGTGATTATTTTTAGTAGTTGTGATGGGATATCCTAAATACAAATCATGGATGGGTGAGATAAATAGATTAGGGGATGTGTTTCGCAGAGGTGCTAATGAATTTGTGAAATACGCAAAGAGATGTCATAATGATGAAGGGTTTCTGTGTTCGGGTACTAAGTGTAAGAATGGTAAGGTGTTTGAGTGGAAAATAGTTAAACTACATTTATTAAGTTAAGGTATGCAATATAGTTATCGATTTTGGATTTTTCACGAGGAATCAAAAGTTCCTTTTGTCCCCGAGCAACCTTGACAACAACCTTCAACAAGTAGGATAGATGTACAAGGGGAAGATGATAATATATATCCTAATATGCTAGAGTATTTAATTGATGAGGCATATGGAGTTCATGAAGTGGAAGAGAATGATGCCACTGACGACGTACAAGGTTCAGGTGCTCATGAAGATATTAGGATAAACCATGATGATGACCATAAAAGTTTAAAATTTAATGCAACCCAACCGTTATACTCTGGCTATGAGGAAGATCAAATAGCTTTACATGCCATGGTTGGTTTGCATAGTTTGAAGACCCAATATGGTTTGTTTGTCAATAGCGTGGTAGGAATTTTGAATTGGGTGAATGGCTTTCTACCCAAGCCGAATACGCTTCCAAATAGCTATCCTACTATGATTTTTTAAAGGTTTAGGAATGAAGTATAAATAAATTTATGCTTGTGTGTATGACTACATACTAGTTTGAAAGGAGTGTGAAAATCTCGATCGGTGTTCGGTATGTGATGAACCAAGATATAACCAATCTACTGGAAAGGAAGGCATAAGATCGAAAGTGCCTCAAAATGTGTGGAAATATTTTTCGTTGGTCCTGGATTAAAGCGTTTTTTCACAGTACCATGGATAAGAGGCAATGACTTGGCATGGTTAGGCGAAAGCAGTGGATAATCTCATGCATCATCTTAATAATTCTACAGCATGGAAGAGGATGAGTTTTAAGTATCCCGATTTTGCTAGAGAACAGCGTAACATTCATTTGGCAATATCAATATATGGTTTCAATCCATTTGGAAATCTATGTGCCAATCATATTGTATGGCGAGTGATCCTATCCCCACTCAACCTCCCTTCTTCACAGTGTATGAGACCTGAATTTTCGATGTTGTCTTTGTTGATACCTAGGCCAAAGGCACCAAGTGAGGACATCGATGTCTACCTGTCTCCTTTTGTAGAAAACTTAAATGAGTTGTGGGAAGAGGGTGTGCAAGCATTTCACTCTTTTAGAAAAAAAGAGTGTACACTGAAAACTATGTTGATATGGGCAATTCATTATTTTTTAGCTTATGGGACATTATCCAGTTGTGTAGTACATGGTTATTTTGGGTGTCCTATTGGTGGAGAGGTGATTGAATCTCTTTGTCTCCCTGCTAGCTCAAAAAATGTATTCCATTGCCATAAGAGGTTTTTTCCCCTTGCTCAGAGTTTTAGATTTGATAAAGGTTCCAATTTTTTATCGGGCGAGGTTGAACATAGGCTACCACCAAGAATACTTTCATGTTAATAAATTGAAAAAAAATCTTCTGATTGTGGCCCTAATATGCTAGGTAAGAATCCTAAATTTAAGAACGTCAAGCATAAGAAGACCCCAATTGGGAATGAAACTGAGACAAGAAAGGAATGGTCTAGGAGGTTAATTTTCTTTGACTTGCCTTATTGGAAGAATAACTCGGTGCGCTATATATTGGATGTGATGCACGCAGAGAAGAACATCGATGAACATATTATGGTCACATGCCTTGGGGGGAGTCATTCAAAGGACGGAGAAAAGGCACCAAAATACCTTAAATCCTTGAAACTCAAGCCACAACTATGGTTGAAAAAAGATAGTAGGGGAAGGGAAATAATTCAACCTAGTGTGTTTAATTTGAGGAGTGAGGAAAGGACGGTGCTTTTAGACATGATATATAATTTGAAGTTTCCATTTAATTTTCATCCAACTTCCAAAGGATTGTGAATTATGCTACCCAAGATTTACATAAGTGTAAGTCCCACGATTAGTATGTGATCACGCACTTGGTTCCTCTATTGTTTAAGCATTGTTTCTCCAAGCACAAGGATTTGTGGATGGCTATTATGCAAATTAGTATTTGCTTCTCACTTTTATGTGAGAAGGTAGTCAATCCAGATCACATAGTGGCCGAAAAATTAGCGGTGACCGAAGCAATTTATCTATTGGAGAAGTACTTTCCCCATCATTTTTGACATAAGTGTTCACTTATTGGTACACCTATGCGACAAGGCCCTTATTTGTGTCCCAGTTAGATATTGGTGGATGTATCCGTTTAAAATATTGATGATAGTTTTCAAAGATTACGTCAAAAAATTCACAATACATTGAAGGATCAATTGCAGAGGAATATATCATCATTGAGTCATCAATCTACACTCGGTAATATATGCTTGACTCGACCAGCATGGATGACATTGATGAGTTCATCGATGAGGGTGGTCATGTGATGGGCAAATGAGTGAAATTAACAAGTTTGCAATATGAACAAGTAGTTCGTTATCTATTTGATAGGCATGAAGATGTCAAAGAATGGAAAAAGTAAGTTTAAATTATTTTAACTTTTACATTATTTTAATTTTTATACATGGTTAATTTTTAATGCGTTTGTCACGATCTATGCAGAAAATATGAAGCCTATGAGAATAATAAAGACGAAAAATAGTGGAACAATCAGACAACGGATTTGGGGTGTGGTTGTCACATGAGGTAATTATAACGAAAATGGTTGTTATTAAATGTCACATTACAAGAAAGATTTATAACTAACCTAGTTAATTTATCTATATTCTCAACTATTAAATACAGGTGATGCAACATCAAGGCTTGCTCGTCTAGCCGTTGGACCCTTATTCTTGACAGAAGAGTACAAAAATCATTGACTGAACGTTTACGTATTCGGTGCAAGGGTGTATGAGGAAAATACAAATGTACAGAACTCGGGCATTTCATACAAGGCTCTTACTTATTTTCGAGCTAGCGCGAAAGATAAAAACCTCGTTGAAGTTGAAATGACTAACTATGGTGTAATTCGAAATATATTTGAATTGGACTATATAAGATTCAAAGAGGTTTTATTTTACTGTGATTGGGTAAGAGTGGAGGACAAAAATACTTGTAAAGTTGATCCTAGCACCAATTTGATCATGGTTGACTTGTCCAAGTTGAATAGTGGCGAACACGTGAGCGAAGTGTGACACCCCACCCAATTAAATACTGGGTGATCAGTCCTATATCAAATTAAAACAGGAATCTCATTTGGTTAATTCGTAGCATCACTGTCAAAAACTTTTTAAAACTTTACTAACCACCTAGTATTCAAAAAGTTGGTGCCAATTTTATTTTTCATTAAATAGATAAACATGTAACATGCAGATTAACATTTAAACCATGCACCCAAACACAAAGTCTAAAACAGTACTGAATGAATAAATAACATGCTGAATAAACAATCTATTAAAATACCAAAATAATAATTCAAAAAATGAATACATAAACCATACACTAAGTCTCAAAGTAAGTGGGAAACATCCCTTAAATGAAACTACATCTAGGATAAGATTCCTAATCTAGGAATAAAGAAATAATGCATCTAGCTAAAATCTTGTATCCATCCACATGTGTTAATGCTGTGGAACCCAGGATAAGATAAGTTAAGTTTGTCATCCCTGTGGATGGACACTTGAAAATGGTTTCAAGAAAGGACAAATATTTTGCAAAGGGGTCAAAGGCCGATTTATAAAAATGTTTAGCAAGCAAATTATTGCAATAAATGAAATGCGTAGTATATAATGCTCATATTTAATTTCACGATCTCATTCTATGGAGGATAATCTCACCTCTCTTTTATAGTGTACACCTAACGCATTTATTTATTTCGTCTAATCATTTCTCTATCAAACTACTCCATTATAACTATTTAACTGGCCCACCAAACAACCCGTCTTAAGTTAAGTGTACCCTTATTATAAAGGTAATATATATTTCTCATCTATACAAATATACCAAATATTTCATCACTACTGTCAATAGGTAGTCACTACATCCATCCTAAATTCTACGTGTCCACCCGTATAGCCCATATGATACGAGGCTACATTTTTCCAATTCTTTAGATTCGTTAGGAATTACTAGTAAATGATTAAGTTCTCCTTCTCTTTGAGTAATTTAGATGTCACTTATCTATCTTATCTAATAATGCACTCGTCGAATAAATCATATATATATATATATATATATATATATATATATATATAGAGAGAGAGAGAGAGAGAGAGACACACACACACACACACACACATCACTCTTATCACATATACGTATACAACACCCCTAGGTGGAGACTTATGGTGCGGGCACACTCTGCTATCAAGTCTAGGTACATCACGTACTAAATAAGGACATTGGTTTCGACATCAGCCTCGAACCATAAATTTAAATCACACATATTGGAGGTGAACATAGTTCTAAGCCTTTGGGATATTCTCATACCTAACGCATCCAAATGACCTGTCACACCTAGGCCTGTCAATTGAGCCGAGCGGGCCCGAAGCTCGCTTGCTTGGCCCGCTAAATTTGGGCTGAGCTTTTATTCAGTGTGAGCCGAGCCGAGTTTGAGCCGAGGTATTAAGCCCGAATTCAATTTGAGCTGAACGTGAGCGAAGCACTTTCGAGCCCGAACTATGCTCGGCCCGAAATAATATATCTAAATATATATTTATGTATATATACAAAATTATTTTATTTTCAATGATATGTAAAAAATATTTTTAAAAAAATATTTTTTATAATTTTATCCTTATGCAAATAAACTATTGAAAATAAACTATTGGACTTAATATTAAAGAACCAAAAATAAGGTGGGTCATTTATTAATTTACTTAATCTTACGGCACTTGTTAATATTAGTGTTGAAATCTGCTTTGTTTAGCACTGAAATATGTAATTTCAGTGTTGAAATGTGGTTTTTTAATGCTAAAATGTCAATATTAGTGCTGAAGTCCGTTTTTTAGTGCTGAAATGTGTTTTTTTAGTGCTGAAACGTGTTTTTTTAGTATTGAAATCTGTTTTTCAGTACTGAAATGTGTTGTACTAATGCTGTAATGTCAATATTAGTGCTGAATTCTATATTTTAGTGCTGAAATCTGTTTGTTATTGCTAAAATGTGTTTTTTTATTGCTGAAATATCAATATTTATTATTAAAATAAATAAATATGTATTGGAATATTCAATTCGGGCCCGCTCAAATCGGGCCCGCTAAAATCGAGCCCGAAGCCCAATTTACTTTTTGAGCCGAGCTTCAGCCAAGCACTTTCAAGCTCGTTCGGGCCGAGCTTGAGCTTGGGCCAAGTAAATCAAAATCGAGTCGAGCTTAATCAACCATAGGCTCGGCTCGTAGAGCCCGATTAACATGCCTAGTCACACCCTTATTCACACAAGTGATGCTTAGTCCCTAAGTTCTATGTTCTGAGGTATAAGTCAATATCCCCTAATAGGCTCATCAGAATAAGACTGTCCACGATGCGAAACCTCCCGTGATAGCAAGTAGCCTGGGTATAATTACATATAATAAATCATCGATAGGTATTCACACCACGCATGTATATATATATATAATTCACGCAGTTAAATATATGCCAAGTATTTTTAAGTCCGTTCAAAATTTCTATGTCCCATATTAAATGACTACACACCGTCATTTATTATTAATTATAGGATTATGCATTCCCATGTATATATATAAAATACACACATTCATGTATATATCCACACATTCATGTATATATCCCACATATCAATAAGTTTGTTCGTATTACATAAGATCCAATACAAAAAAAGCTATGCCCCGCCATTTATTATTAATTATAGGATTATACATCTCACCTCTTATATACTCGAATTGGTTCCTATTTGTCTCATAAGGTCCCTATAGATTTTTGTTTACATATTGGGAACGTTTCGTCACTATTTATAACTTCAAGTGTATTTTTTACCTTTCACTTTTAAGTATAAATAAAAATATTCCTAGGAACGCATACTCCTCCCAACTATCTACATGTGGCCATGAATGGCATGTAAATCCGAGTTCGTATGACAATGTTATCCCCCTTTAAAGTTTCACCAAAAGAATAAATAATAAAAAATTAAAAAAAAACATCATCCCTCCTTATGCTGCCCACGTGCCTAGCTAACCAAGACCCCCGATCGATCAGCCCCACCAGATTTGACGCACGCTGCTTATGGCAGGTGCGATTTCCCCCCAAGTTCCTAAACTTTCTTCTCATCAATTAAAGCCCAAACTTCATTATCATTATTATTTCCAACAATGTTATTAATTAGGTTTCAAAAACCAAGATATAATCACTTTGATAACTTCTCAAATTAATTATAACCTAACTTTTAACCCATTTTCTCACAGACTTGCAATTCCACCATTAATGGTTTATTCTTCATCTTCCTCACTAAAAACCCAACAATTCCAATTTAAATTCATACTCTATGATTGTCCAAATTTTCATATTTATTAACATAAATTCAACTATAAACACCATTAAATACAACTCAGATAAATCAACATTGTACATGCCTCTCTGGATTAAATCTGACGATCTCTTCTCGAAATTTGTCCAGAATGCCCCTTTCCTTCTTCTTGCTTTCTCCTTTATATCCTCTCTCAAATTTAGGGTTTAGAATTTTTTTAACTGCTGCCCAGCTCTCTTAAACTTAAGTTTTAAAGTGCTAATCCCGTTTTTAGGCTAATGGGTTGTAACAACCCCGTGTTTTTAATAGTTAATTAAATTTAATTAATTGGGAAATTCGAGAAAAAAATAAAATTTTGAATTTATTTATTCTTAGTAATTAAATATGTTTGTTTTTATATATAAAAATAAGGTTTTGAGTGGAATTTTAATCAGGATTAAATTTTGGAAATTATAACTTTTGTATAAAAATTGAGGGAGGATCCAAGCTAAGGAGGATAAAAATAATATTTTTAGAAATATGACCGACTGATCGTGCTGAATGTTTCATAGCAGCTCCGTCTTGTCATTCGCTTCAACGTACTAAAATTTCAAGCCATTCTGACGGTCCGATCGTTTGTATTGATTTTTCGAGTGTTTGTATTTGATTATGACTCAAATTTTTTTGGTATATAAACAAAGTGACAACTTTAGTACTTTTAAAAGAACTTTCTTCTGATCCCTAAGATCAACAATCTCCTCTTTTACATCTACTTCCTCCCTCAAAACCTTAACTCCATTGGAGAGCTATTTTCAATCCACATTTTAAAGCTTTCAACCGGATTTTCTCAAGATTGTTCAAGAATGTCTCTTTGCTAATTTTTCAAGAGGAATCCAACCGTGTAGTAATAATTTCTTCATCTAAATCTCAGGCATAAATACTCTATTTCTTTCCTTTAGTATTATGCATTTTAAGTGTCGCCTAAATCCTTAAGCATGTGTTTTTTTATTTAAATCAATTAGTAACATAATTAGAGAAAGTGGACACTTAAATTTTGGGACTGTTTTTATGGAAATTTTAAATATGATTTAATCTTTGAAACCCTTGGGTGCGTAGGTTAGATCTTTGGGTTTTTATGGTTTTGGGTGTAGGTTCTCAAGTAGAATTTTATGGAGGTAATTTTTATGGTTTTTGGGACGCGCTCACACTAATAAAAATTAGATGACTTATTAAAGAGAATGACTATGACGTATTGAATATTATCGCGTGTTAATTAAATTAGCATTTTTTAATGGAAATAATTATGTTCAAAACGTCAACGATATTATTAATGGAATTAAATTGAATTGTGACATTTGTGATTATAGTGCCATGTTGTGATTTTGATCTGTGATATTGTGTGAATTATTTTATTCACTTTAGCCATCGCGGGAATGAGGGGATTGTGGGTAGTATTTTTGCTCACCCTTATTATAGGATGCTTACTAGGTATGGGACTAGTGGGTAGGCCTTGGTTATAATTTATGCTTGCTAGGTATGGGATTAGTTAGTGTAAATTTGTGCGGATTTTATATTTCGGGGTGGGGCAAATTTTTACGTCATATCGTCTTTCCGTTAGCCTAGGCATGTGACTAGGACGTGTTTTATATTAGTGATTCATCCTATATCTAGGACATGACGCATGTGTACTTGGGAACCCTTAGGTATGGGACTAAGGGGTATTTTGAGGATCTCACATCGATTAAAGGGTGGGGTAATTTATAAATTGTGAAATTGAGAAATGAGAATTAATGCCTAAGATAAAAACAGGTATTAAAATTTATGGTGAAGTAATGTGCAGGGGCTGATAGTTTAAACGGGTCGACTGAAAATTTATGTCGTGTCGTGTGTGGAACCTTATCAAATTGCGGGGGATTGACAGTTTATACGGATTCAGCTGGCGTTTTGGCAAGGTGAAGTGTAAAATGTTGGTGGAAATTACCACTCAGGGCGGGAGGACCGCTATAATAAAAAGTGAGAATAATTATAATTTGGGTTAATTTAATTAAATTAACAATTTGGGACTGTAGGATATTTAAAATGATATTGGTGTGATATTTATAAAGAATCTTGGGGTGGTTAGTAATTTACCCTTCTTGAGTTTAATTATCTCGTATTAATTAAAATACTATATTGTGATATTTATTGCGTATAATGCTATTGTCTGGGTTCACAGACCCTATTTGAGGGGAGTAGTGTGTATTCATGCTCGGGGCTCTGACCTCCTGCGCTGACAAACTTTTTCAGGATAAGTCTGGAGAAGATGCATAGGATTATTTAGAGATTATCGCTTGGAGGTTCAGCTGGAGTTTATTTTATATTACTGCTTAGTAGTATAGTTTAGCTTCCTTTCTATCGTATTTACATTGAGACACAGTTTATGGTTTTGATTGGGCCATTCGGTTCCAAAGTTGTTATGGGTTTTATTCAGAATTCTTTGTGGATTCAGTTGGAGTTTATTCAGTTTTATATTATTGAAGATTGGATTATTATTTGGAGTTTTAGCACGTGACGGCTATCTTATCGCACAGTTTGTTATTATCATTTGGGATTGATTCAATTATTTAGCTTGTGGATTGATTTATATATGTCTCATGTATGTTTCATGCTAAGAATGGTATTTTATTTACTCACACCCGGCTTTGTTCTGGTGGTGGCCGACGCTAGAATTAAGCGGGGTGTGGCAGATGGTATCAGAGCATGGTCTTAGGTCTCGTAGGTTGTGAGTCCGTTTAGCTTTCCCATTACTGATCTTTGATATCTTTTGTTGATTCGTACTCCGTAAGATATTGGGTCTAACATACGTGTTAGTTGTATTTCTTGAAGATAGGGAATTTGTGTTAAGGACTTTGTAGGCATTGAGGTTAGAAATATTAATCTTGATGTGAGGATCCTTAGAATTGATTTTGGAGATGATATTTTATTTGGATGTCGTTAGTACTGATGTGAGGTATTGTAAATATTATTTTGGTGATGTGATTTGATTTGGGGACTTAAGTATTTCAATGAATTTTTTAAAGTGAGAATCGAATAGTGATTTGTGAGAAAGTGTGATCCGCCGTCATTTTTAATAGTTCTGCATATATATATAGTAGGATATATATATTGTATTTTTATCCTGGGATTATTTGCGTATAGGATTGGGTGTATGGGCGACTAATCATGATACACTACGGGTAGGCATATGTGAGCCTTATTTTTTACGTTGCGGGAATTTATGTTTGATGTGTATGCTTCGTCAAATTTCGAGGATGAACTTTCTCTGCTAGTGGGGAAGTATGTAATAACCCCGTATTTTTAATAGTTAATTAATTTTAATTAATGGGAAATTTGAGAAAAAATAAAAATTTGGATTTAATTATTCTTAGTAATTAAATATGTTTATTTTTATATATAAAAATAAGGTTTTAAGTGGAATTTAAATCGAGATTAAATTTTGAAAATTATAACTTTTTGTAAAAAAATCGGGGGAGGATCCAAGCTAAGGAGGATAAAAATTATATTTTCAGAAATCCGACCGTCCGATCGAGCTGAATTTTTTACAGCAACTCTGTCCCATTCGCTACAACATACTAAAATTCGAAGCCATTCCAACAGTTCGATCGTCCTAATAATTTTTTGAGTGTTTGTATTTGATTAGGACTCAAATTCTTTTTGGTATGTAAATAAAGTGACGGGTTTAGGACTTTTAAAAAAACTTTCTTCTAAAACCTAAGAGCAGCAGTATACTCTTTTACATCATCTTCCTCCCAATCAAATTCATAAACTGTGTCTCAGTGTAAATACGACAGAAAGGAAGCTAAACTGAACTACTAATCAGTAATATAAAATAAACTCCAGTTACACCTCCAAGCGATAATCTCCAAATAATCCTATGCAGCTTCTCCAGACTTATCCTGTAAAAGTTAGTCAACGCACGAGGTCAGAGCCCCGAGCAAGAATACACACTACTCCCCTCAAATAGGGTCCGTGAACCCAGGCAGTAGCATTATACGCAAGAAATATCACAATATAGTATTTAATTAATACGAGATAATTAAACGCAAGAAGGGTAAATTACTAACCACCCCCAAAGATTCTTTATAAATATCACACAATATCATTTTAAATATCCTACAGTCCCAAATTGTTAATTTAATTAAATTAACCAAAATTATCATTATTCTCACTTTTTATTATAGCGGTCCTCCCGACCCAAGTGGTAATTTCTACCAAAGTTTTACACTCCCCGTTGCCAAAACGCCAGTCGAATCCGTTTAAACTGTCGATCCCCCGCGATTTGACAATGTTCCACACACGACACAACATAAATCGCTAGTCGGCTCGTTTAAATTGTAAACCCCAGCACATTATTTCGCAACAAATTTTAATACCCGTTTTTATCTTAGGCATTAATTCTCATTTCTCAATTTAACAATTTATAAATTACCCCACCCTTTTAATCGATGTGAGAACCTCAAAATACCCGTTAATCCCATACCTAAGGGTCCCCAAGTACACATGCGTCGTGTCCTACATATAGGATGAATCGCTAATATAAAACACATCCTAGATACATGCCGAGGCTAACGAAAAGACGATATGACGTAAAAATATGCCCCACCCCAAAATATAAAATCCCCACGAATTTACACTAACTAGTCCCATACCTAGCAAGCATAAATTATAACCAAGGCCTATCCACTAGTCCTATACCTAGTAACCATCCTATAATAGAGGTGAGCAAAAATACTACCCAAAAGCCCCTCGTCCCCACGATGGAAAAAGTAAATAAAATAATTCACACAATATCACAAATAAAAATCACAACATGGCACTATAATCACAAATGTCACAATTCAATTTAATTCCATTAGTAATATCGTCGTCCCTTTTGAACATAATTATTTCCTTTCAAAAATGTTAATTTAATTAACATGCGATAATATTCAATACGTCATAGTCATTCTCTTTTATAAGTCATCTAATTTTTGTAAGTGTGAGAGCGTACCAATTACCATAAAAAATAACCCCCATAAAATTCTACTTGAGAACCTATACTCAAAACCATAAAAACCCAAAGATCTAACCTACGCACCCAAGAGTTTCAAAGATTAAATCATATTTAAAATTTTCATAAAAACAGTCCCAAAATTTAAGTCTCCATTTTCTCTAATTAAGTTACTAATTGATTTTAATTAAAAACACATGCTTAAGGGTTTAGGCGACACTTAAAATGCATTATACTAAAGGAAAGAAATATAGTATTCATTCCTGATATTTAGATGAAGAAATTCTGACTACAAGGTTGGATTCCTCTAAAAAATTTAGCAACGAGACGTTCTTGAACAATCTTGAGAAAACCCGGTTTAAAGCTTCAAAACATAGATTGAAAATAACTCTTCAATGGAGTCAAGGTTTTGAGGGAGGAAGAAGATGTAAAAGAGGAGATTGATGCTCTTAGGGTTTATAATAAAGTGTTTTTAAAAGTGTCACTTTGTTTATATACCAAAAAGAATTTGAGTCCTAATCAAATACAAACACTCGAAAAATTATTACAGGCGATTGGACCGTTAGAATGGCTTAAATTTTAGTATGTTCTAGATAATGACAAGACGGAGCTTCTTTGAAAAATTCAGCTCGATCGGATGGTCGGATTTCTAAAAATATTATTTGTATCCTCCGTAGCTAGGATCCTCCCCCGATTTTTATACAAAAAGTTATAATTTCCAAAATTTATTCCCGATTTAAATTCCACCTAAAACCTTATTTTTATATATAAAAACAAACATATTCAATTACTAAGAATAATTAAATACAAAATTTTAATTTTTTCTCCAATTTCCCAATTAATTAATTTTAATTAACTATTAAAAACACGAGGTTGTTACATACATTAGTTTAGCTTCCTTTATGTCGTATTTAAATCGAGACACAGTCTATGGTTTTGATTGGGCCATTCGGTTCCAAAGTTGTTATGGGTTTTCTTTAGATTTCTTTATGGATTCACTTGGATTTTATTCAGTTTTATATTATTGGAGATTGGATTATTATTGGGAGTTTTAGAACGTGATGGCTGTCTTATCATATAGTTAGTTATTATCATTTGGGATTGATTCAATTATTTATCTTTTTGATTGATTTATATATGTCTCATATCTGTTTCAGGTTAAGAATGGTATTTTATTTACTCACACCCGACTTGGTTTTGGCGGTGGCCGATGCTAGAATTAAGTGGGGTGTGACATGGGTCAAGCTAACTGACCCGAAAACTCCCACGTGGGCCCGGTTATGCATAAAAATGCCTCGAGACCCAATTACTACCCCTGGGTACTCTTTTTCAACAATCTCGACCCTTACAGACTCAACCATGACCTCTAAATTTCCATCCGAGTTATTCTATAAAATTTTCCAATTTCGACCCCAAAATACGACACACGTTAAAATAAAAATAATCCAAATTAATTTAAATTTCTAAATCACCAAATTAAATAATTTCCCCAAATTAAATAAATTCCCAATCACTAATTTAATTAATTTATATATCCTAAAAAATACGGAGTGTTACATACTTCTCCCCTTACCAATGAATTTTGTCCTCGAAATTCGGATAAGACTAGTACTCAAAACTTCGGATATATTCTTGAACACATCCATTATTTCCCACACAATATAAATCATTATATTGTTCACAATTTATTTCTCCCAACGGTATCCCTTACTCCAACGACCCCCACACTACCATTCAATCTGGTGATCAATTTGTTTTAGTCATCTTGTACTAAAATACTCGATTATATAATTTATCAAATCACATTTGTGCCTACACAGCACTTTGCAACTTCGTCCAACTTTTGTCAATACTATGAGCCTATCCACTAATAGATGAAGTATTTTCTCTAGTGGGGAAAGACTCCAACATGCCCATGCGTTAACTCCCTTATTCGTTTACTCTTATTATACACGTATTTCTACATCTTCCGACTACTACTGATACTGATATTATTACTAACTAGGGCACCCATCCACACAATATACTTCACATAATTACCCAAATCAACTGAACGTAATAAACTTGTTTTAACTAAGCTTCTTATATTTCCCCTGATTATACGATAAGGTTATACTCAACTACCCTAAGAATTTAAACTTACTCACTCTCTAGGTAGGTTACCCCACTGATCTACTCGTGGTGTAAATGTTCCACAAAGTTTTCTGACATCAACACTATACGACTCTACCGGCCTTAAGTCGTAATATGACTATCAACTCACAATTATAAGTACATACATGTATAAAAACCAAGGTACTAAACATATGTCTGAATGACCAAACATCTCCCCACTTCCAAAGTTGTGCTAAGTTTCATACGTGGGATGTCTCGCAAAGTGAAATCAAAACAAGGAACCCCCCGATAGACTACTACCAAAAATTATCGGTCGTTGAGATCCATTAGGTCCTCGGTCCAAAGTATGTACCCCAAAATTACCGTCTCTTGAAATAAAATTATACTCGTACACTCCCATGTTACAAAAGACAACATAAAATATGACGCTCTTACTGTCACTAGTTTCTTAGAATGAATAAATCACGAGTTATATCTCTCAGCTCTGTAATAAGTCAATCTACACTTAATAACATCAGTAACCTCCCCTACTCACCAGGATTATAAATAATAATACAAACATCTTTATGCTTGTTTATTACGCAACACTCTATCACATATATACACACACACACACACACACACACACACACATATATATATATATATATATCCACTGACCCTTTTTTAATAGCTCTCAGCTTAAAGTGTTTACACTACACGTTCAATATTTAACATTTAAAATCGACGCATTATCACCCAACTACGTCTCATCACTCCGGACGTTAATTAAGGTCCCTACGTGTAACACCTCGTAACTAAGTTCAAATAACTTCCTCAATGCACTATTTCCTAGCATTATCAACAAAATCCATAGGTCCAAAGCAAACAATTAAGATATCACGGATCCTATCTCTTGACACATAAATCAAATCATCTATGCCGATGTCTCCCAAGGCTTCACACAATACTGTGTTCTAGTTATCACTAAGTTCCAGCGCGTAAGCAACAATGAGCTAAATATCTCCGATCGAAGGTAAACCCGATATACCTTAAATCTCATCAGTGAAAGTCCCTAGTTAGTGGGATAAAACCTAAGGAGGCAACTACACTCACCGAAGTCTAAGATACAATACATTATATATGCATGGTTGACCCTATTTTAGGTGGTGTCTCGTGAAACCAAATATATTATCCTGGCATAGAAAGCACAATAGTCTTACCCTATAATCTGCTATTGCTCCAACCCTCGTTGTACAGTCACTACGCAAGATAATAATATGCTCTCTTATTATAACCCTCATATGGAGCAAAAACTAGCACATAATGTAAAGCATCCTCTTAGTGTCCACACATTCACCCTATAAATAGTACCAAAGAGAGCCCCGTTACTAAACTGTACACTTATACATGCAATATTAAAATTAACGACACCTCTACTAATCCCATTTTACATGTGAATATAGTATTAACAACTTTATGTGACTCGCTCATATAACAAAAATAGACTCCTATCACGCTAGGATAAAAATGTACTTCCAACTGTCACTAGTATTGGCGGTTCAAATGGTTCATGAACATAACACCCTCGTCCCAACCGAACCAAGATTTCTTATAATTATTGACCCTATTGGGCATCCCGTTCATGTCCCCCAATTCGCTGCAGACAAGATCTACACATGTGTTCCTTCTCTTCACACGTAAGACACCTCTATACGTCATCTACCTCGCCCGATCATTGAGTCTCCGAATGTAACTCTAATATCGAGACTGACCCATGATCTACTATAATGGTTGTACATCTAGGATCTCATCATATAGTTGTCCTTGGCCTCTATTCGGCAATACTTATTCACGTTTCCCATCTCTCCTTAATTGAGACATTATCAGATAACTTCATTGTCTATGGTCCTAGCCCTAGTAGCCTCCCCCGCCTTTTTCTTGGCCCTTACATCCCTAAAGAACGGAATGTTGCTTTTGCTGAGGACCCTACAGGTCCTGACCAAACCCACCATTCTCAGGTTATAAACACCTGGATCCAATTCTCTTAGTTAGATTCCTCTGTCATAAAAATCTCGCTCGTTCGATGGTTATTGTGCCCCACTGACACCATTTCCTTTTACGTTCCCAGTCTGATTAGACTCACTTTCTCTCTGTGGACAAGTTCAATATTGGTGACGCCACTCTTTATGCATAAAAAACCTTACTGTGTTTTCCCCTTGTCTCTATCCCACTGGCCATGTCGGGGTGTCCTTCTCTCAGACCTGGTAGTCTTCTCCCTGATTGCTACCCCCATTATCCCCTTGGCTCCGCTAGCCCTATAGAACTCGTTGTTGGCCTCGATGGCCCTGACTGAATCAATCGTCAATTGGTAGAAATTCACTTGATTTGAATCATTTAAATGGGTCCATATTGGGTATACCCCTCCTATGGTTCTTCTCTAACACCGTTAAATCCAGTCTTGCTCTCTGGATCGATTTTTTAAACCCTAGGCTCCCTTTTTATGGAAGCGTTGATATAAACTTCTAACGTACGAACTTGATGACATCGATACTAGTTATCATATCCTAATTTTACACTCACGCTTGTGTATTCTACTCACAAGTCCTTTATCAACTTACAAACCCTTTTATTCTTCGTATCCCCGTTGTTAGGTATGAATTTCACTAAACAAGTCAACTTTTCTCTTACGATCGGTCTCTATTTCACTAACTTGTGAGAAGTTCTGAAACTCCATCTTCATATCTATCCGAACAGTAGATGGAAGATGTTACGATCAAATAGTACACAAATTTATTGTTCTATTCCATAAACTTCTTATATGTGGTGACTGACTCTCGTCACAGTGTGCTTCTCCTATGAGCTTAAAATTGTTGAAATTTTAAATCATGGGTATCGTTGCACTCCATCTTACACAATTGTCATTGGATTACCTCCTTCCATTGGCTTATCACACTTCCTCTTTTTCCCGAATCCTTATAAATGGCTCCTCAAAATAGTCCTTTTGACTTTCCCCACCCCTTGTCGACTATGGTGGGTGAGTGTAAGATTGCACCACCATCATCTATAACAGTGGTTGGGGAAACTACTGTCCCCGAGATTATCCTATCATCACATTCCTGAACAATAATTGCGGTGACTTCTATCACGATCAACATTTCCAGAATACTCTTTACCTTTTACTAAGCCTCTACTCATGCATTCCTTCTAACGGCCCTCACTGGTTATACTATAATGTTCAGTGTTCGAAGCCTACCCGAACTCGCACATGAATCTCATCAACTATACTTAATAGCAGGAGAACTTAAGTCGCATACGTAAAGGAATTCAACAATCCTATTATAAGTCTTTATATCAAGGAACGCTACGCTGAAATTTAAAAAGTCGTACAGATCCCAAGGACACTAGAACCTGATGCTCTGATACCATTTGTGACACCTCACCCAATTGAATACCCGGTGATCAGTCCTATATTAAATTAAAACAGGAATCTCATTTTCTTCATTATTAGCATCACTGCCAAAAACTTTTTAAAACTTTACTAACCACCTAGTATTCAAGAATTTGGTGCCAACTTTATCTTTCATTAAACAGATAAACATGTAACATGCGAATTAACATTTAAACCATATCATTAGGGATAAATTCTTTCGATTTATCCCTTTAATTAAATGATTTTATCACCTCAAGCGATGTAAAATGCGTTGATTTATCTCATATATGTGATACTAACATCTTCTAACAAATAACCTAAGTTTTGTGAATTTCTCATAAATTTTGTAGGTATTTAATGCATAACAGAAAGAAAGAAATCGAAAGAAAGGAAAAGAAAAAAAGTCAAAAGGGAAAAAGAGTAATTTGTCGTTGGAATCCGAACGAGGACCCAAAATTAAAGTTGAAGATCTCGAGTCTACAAGCACGTTGAAAGAAACAACATCCAAATTCGAGTTCCAGAGAAAACGTTATGAGCCTTGAAAGATGAGAGATAATTATGAGAAACTGATGAGAAAATGAAGAGAAAATTATCAAGGACCGGGACCGATCCAGATGTCATCATAAACGAACCGATCCGGTCCCCTTAAAGTTAATGTATAAGTTTTGTTTAGCAGACCGATCTGGGTTGTATAAAAAATGAACTGGTCTGGACCCTTGAAACTCACTGTATACCCTACGTGAAGCGGACCGATCCGATATAAGAAATAAATGAACCGATCCGGTTTACACTAGACCAAACCGGAATGTCAGGCCAGACCGGTCCAGAGGTCTAATTCTGTAATTATCCAGTTTTCTTGATAGAGTCTTGCATGGATAAAACTCTTGTAAATTCATAGGTTATTTATTCAAAATGACTCCCAAAAATGGGAGAGTTTCTTTTTATCTAGTTTTAGAGAGAGAAAGTAGAGAAGAATCCTAGAAGCTAAGTTGTTAATTCTTAATTACAATTTATTCAGTAAAGTTGATTTCTTTCTCTTCTCTATTGTTTGATTTCAATAATTCTCGCATAATTAGTTTATTCCCAGTAGATTTTACACCTTTATGCTTCTTTACAAGTAATTTCATCATGAGTTCAGTTGCATGCACCCGAGAAACCCTAGTTTTTTATAATTGCACAATGCTAGGCTAGACTTTTAGGGGTTGGGATGCATGAAACCAACCCAATGTGGTTTTCATGTGTGTAAAATTAGTTCCCTGAATTACGTAAATGATCGAATCATGTTGTGTGGTGTGGTGATCATAATCATTGTAGGACTTTTGATATCGTTTGCCCTAGGTATCCGGGATGCTTAAGAGTGCAACATGTGTACCTACTATGACACCACTTTATTCTTACTTTTGATTATGTATGGTACAGGATAGTACCCTCATATATATGATGCTTGAGGTTAATAAAGATGTAACAACCCGTGCTTTTGGAGACCATTAAATTCCATAATTGGATATAAATTGGAATTTGGGGAATTTTCCTGAATAGTAATTTTTGGGATTTTCGAGGATTGAATGATTTTCGATGGGTACTGTAATTATTTTTGGGACTATATAGGTCGAAATATTTTAATTATATGTCGTCATTGAGTAAAGCGACACGAGGTAAGATTTTTAATTGGAAAACCCGCATTTATTTATTTTGGGTTGGAATAGTGATTTGCGGTCAAGTACCTCGGATGGGAATTTCGACTGAGCCGTGAGTCTCGGAATGTCCGAGATAGTCGGAAAAGAGTGTCCGATTGTCGAAAATGAGTTTCAGATAATTTTAGAGGTAAAAGTAACTCGTAATTGGGTAAACGAGTCGTTTTGGGGTTTTAAGGGGTATAACCCTTTTCTTCTTATTTAAAGAGGGAGAAAGGGGAAGAAAAGAAGAAAGAGAGAAAGGAAAGAAAGAAAAGAGAGAGAAGAGAGGGAGGAAGGAGAAATGGAGATTCAGGCCAAACTCCACCGGATTCGACTCGAAGTCGTCGGATTTTATCCACGAGGCAAGTGTTTACTTGCTTTATTTATCTTTTTGCATAAATATCTCATACCGTAGTTTGGTATAAACAAACCCTAATGGTTTTGGGGTGGGTTGTCGTGGATAAAACGGGTTTTTGGGAGTTAAAGCAATTAAACCCCAAATAATATTTCAATTTGTGGAACTTAGGTTTTAATCTAAATTAATTGGTGGTTTTGGGTTCTAGGATGTTTAGAACCCTTAATATATGTGTATTTGTAGTTGGTTGAGGTTGTAGGATGTTGGGTGAGGCGACAAAAAGCTTGGGAGAAGCTTTAATGGCCGAAATCGTCTCGGAGAAGACGATGAATAGTAACCCGTCACTTTAGGGGGCCTTTTTGGCCAGGAAAAGAATTGATTTAGCTTTCGGCCAAAACACGAAAGTTGTAGATCTTTTCGATACAGTCGCGTGGACGCTGACCGCGTATTTTTTTGATTTTTCTACGATTTGATATGATGTTTACAAGATGACAGCTCCGGGTTGAAATCATCAACTCGGAAATCAAATCGGGAATTAGAAAAATTACGGCTAGAATTATTTCCGTAGATGTTCGGGATAATTTTTGGGGTAGTTTAGAAACCCCGATAATGAATATGGGTTGTTGGTTAAGGGAATTGAGGAATTTTAATTTGGGAGACCTGATGTGACCTGTCGACCGCGCCCCTATGGCCGGTCGACCGCATCAAGGAGAAAGGGCCTACTGCTTTGTTTCGTAGGCTTATTTACAACCGCGGTCGACCGGGGGTGTAGTACCGGGCGACCGGTGCCCTGTTTTCAGCCCAAGATTTTGGAGATTAGGATTATTTCTCCTTTTTGAGTTTAATGTTTAAGGGCCTTCCAAATTAGAGATTATGGAGGGTTATGTCATAAAGGACTTGAGGAATTGGGAGTATATATATGTGTATATTCACTTAGAGTGAATTAGCATAATTGGAGATATCCAAATGAATCCATAGATGGGATTTTGGTATATATTACTTGTTAAAGTAAAAAAATATTTTGGGTTTAGTATCATGCACATATGATTGCATGATTATGATTCTTTGAGAGAATCTTTGGGATTATTGGTCACCGATAGATGGTTTGGTAAATATAGCTATTTTTATATATTCAGGTAGGTATATATATATATATATATATATATATATATATATATATATATACTACGTGATTATGTATATATATGATATGATCTAAATGATTTTGAAAATATATAGATGAATTTTTTCAAAATGGGAAAAAGATAAATGATTTTCATAATTGATAAATTATGGTTACACACCTCCCTAAATCTCTATCATAAGGGAAGTTGCGCGCGTTGTGGTGAAGCCTTTCTGGCTATTGAGCAGGTTGGATATAGTCCCTAGGCCATATGGGCGGTTATTTATTTTTCTGCGCTGGTTAGGGGATTCTGGGTGTGGTCCGACTTTCCCGCAGGCAATATGGCCACTTCCCGTTGTTGGTAGGTTCCCAGGTTGTCTTGTATAGATAGGCCCTGGAAGATGATAGCCATTTAGGGGCGCGTCCAGTGGGGAAACCCGGAGGGGCGGTCTTAGATTTATTAAAGCAATTCATGATAATGGATTGGCTTTAATTTACATTTCCTGAGTATAAAAAGGGAAATGGGATAAAGGTTTGGCTTCGGTAACACTCCCGGATGGAAGAAGGGATGTGGAAGCATGATTTGACCAAAGCATTTTCATGATAATGGAAATGGCTTTGGGTACATTTCCTGAGTATAAAAAGGGAAATGGGATGACATATAAAGGAAAAGCATTTTTATGATAATAAAACTGGTTTTTAAAAAAAGTATATGATTTGGTAAAGCAATTGATGATAATGAATTGGCTTTTATATTTACATTTCCTGAGTATAAAAAGGGAAATGGGAAGTTTTGAGAAAATGAAAAGTATTAATAAATACTTGTATATAAATCCTCAGTCCGGGAGATAGATCCGGATGTATATTGTAATATGAATAGGTATATATGGATGAATCGAGTACCGAGGGTCTAATGGATCCCGACGATCGACCTTGCCGCATTTTAGTGTATCGGGGGGGGGGGGGGGGGTTCCTTGTTTGGATTTCGCTTCGCGAGACACCCCACGCACGAATATGGCAGTGTGTTGAGACTGGGGAGAAGTTTAATCCTTAGTGCTCTTATATTATTAATTCTTATGGTATATAAATTATTATATATCTTTCTGTACTTAGGGACTGGCGGATCTCCACTATCGATCGTGTCGCGTAGTAGTGTATCGGGGGGTTCCTTGTTTGGATTTCGCTTTGCGAGACACCCCACCCACGAACATGGCATAGCGTTGAGACTGGGGTGAAGCTTAGCCCTTAGTACATTACTTGGACTATCTAGGGTAGATAGTGGTGGGGTGATAGACTAGTTTAGCAGGGTAGCTTGACTAGAATGTTCTAGATAGATGCGCTAGGAGTGCACTATTAGCGGAGAGGTGAGGGGTTTCTCATGGGAGTGCGATACCAAACTTAAATATGAGATAAAACCTTTTTCAAAATAATAAGGCATTTATGCACTTGTAAAATATTTTCAAAAACTCGGGCTCTGACCCATTTATCTACTTTTCCTTTCTTGCTTTATTTTATATATACATAGGTGTCCAGACACAGGGACGCCTGGATAAAAATTCCTTTGAGTCAGACGTCAGCTGCAGCAGCTGTGGATGCGTGCAGGTTTTTGATAGCCGCTTCCATCGTTGTACTCTAGATAGGAGGTACTGTATAAACATTCGAGCCAATGGCTCAATTGCATTTATTTATTCTTTTAGTACAACATTCGATATGGTTGTATATTTGAACCGAGTGTTCGGTTATTTTAATTTATTTCAGTTTCATTTACGCATTAACTTGTGGATGTTTTACTTTTATCGTAAAAAGAGTAGTTAAGTAAAAGTTTTTAATGCTCGCCTAATAGGATATTAGTAATTAAATGGATTTTTGACAGTGATGCTAAGGATGATCCATATGTGACTCCTGTTTTAATTTGATATAGGAGTGATCGCCCGGTATCCCATTAGGCGAGTTGTTACAGATGGTATCAGAGCATCAGGTTCTAGTGTCCTTAGGAATCTGTGCGGACGTACTACGCTTTCAACGTTGCTCTCATTTGTTATAGAGCCTCAGGACTAGGATTGTTGATTTATATTGTAAGATTTCGTTCTCCTGCCATATTATGAGATTATAGAAATCTTTTTCGCGCTCCTTTGAGAATCGTGTGCGGAGCTTGAATGGTAGCAGGAGGTGAGGCTTAGCTGGAGCAGCTGGTAGAAAGTTGGGATGAGGACCTTAGTAGAGGTCACTCTCCTTATGGTAATTTTTAAGGATTTTGGCGGCGACTACTAAATAATGGTAGTTAGGATTACCGCAGTACCGCTGAAGTAGAGAGTGGTACTAAAGTTGAATTCCTCATTGAAATTGAGGGTTCGAAAGGGACCTTACGGATAGTTTTAATCGTGAGTCCCCATGATTTAGCCGGAATAAGAAGGATGTTGTTATGAGTTTTACCTCAATCAAGGAGGTATATTTGGCGTGGCTAGATAAAGTCGCGGTATTCGTTAGCCTAGACTCATGTGTGTATTTTGAGTTTTGTGGCGGTCTCGATAACATAATATCATGTATGTTTATGTGTTTTCGCGATAGAGAAATTTTATTTTCCTTCATTCGCCATAGAGGCGGGTGTTGATATATTGTGTATATATATGTATATCTCTATATATTTCTGGGTTGTGATACTCGTCTTATATGTCTATACGAGTATGGTATTATGGTGATTATATTATGTTATTGGTATTTCGGAGCGATAGCAGGCTAATGATGGCAAGACTATCGTGTCCATGGTTCCTCGAGGGAACATGTTGTTATTGTGGTGTCTCACCTTGATAAAGGTTGAGTTCACCTTTATTATTATGGATTGATGGAACCTCGATGAGCAGAGGCTTCCTTGGTATATGTGGCAACCTTATAGATATAATTTAAGGCCCACAGGATTATTGTTGAGCTGTAAGGTTTAGCTCAGTACCGGTTTGCGCAAGGACTTAGAAATAGTGCGAGAGCTGGGTGGTGTGACTCTTAGTTAGAGATAGGAGTTCAGACCACCTTTTGTTGTTTAGGGATAGGATTATCCCGGTTGCATGTCTGAAATAACGGGACTCCGTGACCGACGAAGTCAAGTGTTAATGTGTGGAGGGGTTCCTTGTTTGGATTTCGCTTTGCGAGACACTCCAGACATGACTCTTAACGACGTCGGGCGTGGAGAGCTGTTATTGGATGCAAGGATGTGGGTTAGTCTTATAGTGTGGATGAACCACTATAGACTACGAGCCTTGTGATGATGGTATGTTTATGGAAATATTGTGCTATGGAAAAGCACTAAATTGGTCCTCTCCCCACAAGTAGTTGGGTGGAGTGGGACTTAGAGAATTTGATTTGAGGATGATATCCCTGCCTTAATAAGAAGGCAAATTTGGAGAAATTGGGTTGAGGAATATAACCAGCCTTAATGAAAAGGCAAATTTTGAGGAGATACAAATTGGGTATTATGCTCGTGACACTTTCTACAGAAAGTGGGCACTTCGATTGGTTAGGTTTCCTTCCGTATGGGCGGAAGGATAAGATAGTAGAAACGCGTTCATTAGCGTAGGCAGGATTTAGGACGTCCCACTGGTGTGCCTTGGGCTGTTACATCTCGATGACCGACGACGCGAGGGAGTAGTGTAACGAGAGGGTTCCTTGTTTGGATTTCGCCTTGGCGAGACGTCCCACGCACGAAACCGAGCAAATGTTGGAAGTTGAGAGAGGCCTTGGGCACTAGGGACATATTTAGGATACTCGTTTCGCTTAAGTAGGGTAACGCTTAGACCGTAGCATTAGTAGGATGTAGATTCTCTAGAGTTAATGGAGTCGAGGTTAGGAGGATTGAATTTTCGAGGGTCGGGAGGACCCATAGATGAGTATTACACCGAGGAAAGGAGATCCTTATTGGGAGAGAGTGTTACGTGTCAGACGTTCACTACGGATGTGCAGATATGCACAAGTTAGAAAGTTGTATGGGCACCTTGGTAAGTTGGTTTATATACCGCCTGAAATAGAATGGGCATAGTATATAAGGTTGAAATTCATGCCAATAGGCATTATAGATGATGGGTATTATGTGACGTATAAGAGTCACTTTGCGATCGTGATAGTCGTGTAGCATATGGTTGGGAACCGTTGGGTTAGTATCGTTTCCCTTGAGGTATTAGGATTTGGAGTGATCCTAAGATTGGTGGTGTAGGTCGTATCTGAATTTCGAGGACGAAATTCCGTTGTAAAGGGGGTATGTAACAACCCGTCCTTTTGGAGACCATTAAATTCCATAATTGGATATAAATTAGAATTTGGGGAATTTTCCTGAATAGTAATTTTTGGGACTTTCGAGGATTGAATGATTTTCGATGGGTGCTGTAATTATTTTTGGGACTATATAGGTCGAAATATATTAATTATATGTCGTCATTGAGTAAAGAGACACGAGGTAAGATTTTTAATTGGAAAACCCGCATTTATTTATTTTGGGTTGGAACAGTGATTTGCAGTCAAGTACCTCAGATGGGAATTTCGACTGCGCCGTGAGTCTCGGAATGTCCGAGATAGTCGGAAAAGAGTGTCCGATTGTCGAAAATGAGTTTCAGATAATGTTAGAGGTAAAAGTAACTCGTAATTGGGTAAACGAGCCGTTTTGGGGTTTTAAGGGGTATAACCCTTTTCTTCTTATTTAAAGAGGGAGAAAGGGGAAGAAAAGAAGAAAGAGAGAAAGGAAAGAAAGAAAAGAGAGAGAAGAGAGGAAGGAAGGAGAAATGGAGATTCGGGCCAAACTCCGCCGGATTCGACTCGAGGTCGTCGGATTTTATCCACGAGGCAAGTGTTTACTTGCTTTATTTATCTTTTTGCATAAATATCTCATACCGTAGTTTGTTATAAACAAACCCTAATGGTTTTGGGGTGGGTTATCGTGGATAAAACGGGTTTTTGGGAGTTAAAACAATTAAACCCCAAATAATATTTCAATTTGTGGAACTTAGGTTTTAATCTAAATTAATTGGTGGTTTTGGGTTCTAGGATGTTTAGAACCCTTAATATATGTGTATTTGTAGTTGGTTGAGGTTGTAGGACGTTGGGCGAGGCGACAAAAGCTTGGGAGAAGCTTTAATGGTCGAAATCGTCTCGGAGAAGATGATGAATAGTAACCCGTCACTTTAGGGGGCCTTTTTGGCCAGGAAAAGAATTGATTTAGCTTTCGGCCAAAACACGAAAGTTGTAGATCTTTTCGATACAGTCGCGTGGACACTGACCGCGTATTTTTTTGATTTTTCTACGATTTGATATGATGTTTACAAGATGACAGCTCCGGGTTGAAATCATCAACTCGGAAATCAAATCGGGAATTAGAAAAATTACGGCTAGAATTATTTCCGTAGATGTTCGGGATAATTTTTGGGGTAGTTTAGAAACCCCGATAATGAATATGGGTTGTTGGTTAAGGGAATTGAGGAATTTTAATTTGGGAGACCTAGTGCGACCGGTCGACCGCGCCCCTATGGTCGGTCGACCGCGTCAAGGAGAAAGGGCGTACTGCTTTGTTTCGTAGGCTTATTTACAACCCGCGGTCAACCGGGGGTGTAGTACCGGTCGACCGGCGCCCTGTTTTCAGCCCAAGATTTTTGAGATTAGGATTATTTCTCCTTTTTGAGTTTAATGTTTAAGGGCCTTCCAAATTAGAGATTATGGAGGGTTATGTCATAAAGGACTTGAGGAATTGGGAGTATATATATGTGTATATTCACTTAGAGTGAATTAGCATAATTGGAGATATCCAAATGAATCCATAGATGGGATTTTGGTATATATTACTTGTTAAAGTAAGAAAATATTTTGGGTTTAGTATCATGCACATATGATTGCATGATTATGATTCTTTGAGAGAATCTTTGGGATTATTGGTCACCGATAGATGGTTTGGCAAATATAGCCAGTTTTATATATTCAGGTAGGTATATATGGTATATATATATATATATATATACTACGTGATTATGTATATATATGATATGATCTAAATGATTTTGAAAATATATAGATGAATATTTTCAAAATGGGAAAAAGATAAATGATTTTCATAATTGAGAAATTATGGTTACACACCTCCCTAAATCTCTATCATAAGGGAAGTTGCGCGCATTGTGGTGAAGCCTTCCTGGCTATTGAGCAGGTTGGATATAGTCCCTAGGCCATATGGGCGGTTATTTATTTTTATGCGCTGGTTAGGGGATTCTAGGTGGGGTCCGACTTTCCCGCGGGCAATATGGCCGCTTCCCGTCGTTGGTAGGTTCCCAGGTTGTCTTCTATAGATAGGCCCTGGAAGATGATAGCCATTTAGGGGCGCGTCCAGTGGGGAAACCCGGAGGGGCGGTCTTAGATTTATTAAAGCAATTCATGATAATGGATTGGCTTTAATTTACATTTCCTGAGTATAAAAAGGGAAATGGGATAAAGGTTTGGCTTCGGTAACACTCACGGATGGAAGAAGGGATGTGGAAGCATGATTTGACCAAAGCATTTTCATGATAATGGAAATGACTTTGGGTACATTTCCTGAGTATAAAAAGGGAAATGGGATGACATATAAAGGAAAAGCATTTTTATGATAATAAAACTGGCTTTTAAAAAAAGTATATGATTTGGTAAAGCAATTGATGATAATGAATTGGCTTTTATATTTACATTTCCTGAGTATAAAAAGGGAAATGGGAAGTTTTGAGAAAATGAAAAGTATTAATAAATACTTGTATATAAATCCTCAGTCCGGGAGATAGATCCGGATGTATATTGTAATATGAATAGGTATATATGGATGAATCGAGTACCGAGGGTCTAATGGATCCCGACGATCGACCTTGCCGCATATTAGTGTATCGGGGGGGGGGGGGTTCCTTGTTTGGATTTCGCTTCGTGAGACACCCCACGCACGAATATGGCATTGTGTTGAGACTGTGGAGAAGTTTAATCCTTAGTGCTCTTAAATTATTAATTCTTATGGTATATATATTATTATATATCTTTCTGTACTTAGGGACTGGCGGATCTTGACTATCGACCGTGCCGCGTAGTAGTGTATCGGGGGGGTTCCTTGTTTGGATTTCGCTTTGCGTGACACCCCACGCACGAACATGGCGTAACATTGAGACTGGGGTGAAGCTTAGCCCTTAGTACATTACTTGGACTATCTAGGGTAGATAGTGGTGGGGTGATAGACTAGTTTAGCAGGGTAGCTTGACTAGAATGTTCTAGATAGATGCGCTAGGAGTGCACTATTAGCGGAGAGGTGAGGGATTTCTCATGGGAGTGCGATACCAAACTTAAATATGAGATAAAACCTTTTTCAAAATAATAAGGCATTTATGCACTTGCAAAATATTTTCAAAAACTCGGGCTCTGACCCATTTATCTACTTTTCCTTAATTGCTATATTTTATATATACATAGGTGTCCAGACACAGGAACGCCTGGATAAAAATTCCTTCGAGTCAGGCGTCAGCTGCAGCAGCTGTGGATGCGTGCAGGTTTTTGATAGCCGCTATCATCGTTGTACTCTAGATAGGAGATACTGTATAAACATTCGAGCCAATGGCTCAATTGCATTTATTTATTCTTTCAGTACAGCATTCGATATGGTTGTATATTTGAACCGAGTGTTCGGTTATTTTAATTTATTTCAGTTTCATTTACGCATTAACTTGTGGATGTTTTACTTTTATCGTAAAAAGAGTAGTTAAGTAAAAGTTTTTAACGCTCGCCTAATAGGATATTAGTAATTAAATGGATTTTCGACAGTGATGCTAAGGATGATCCATATGTGACTCCTGTTTTAATTTGATATAGGAGTGATCGCCCGGTATCCCATTAGGCGGGTTGTTACAAAAGACTCGATTTAATCAATTATTTAATTCATAACTAGTTTTATAGCCGATAAACATACTAGGGTCGGGGGATTGCATTCTAACCTAATTTTCCATTAATACTTAGTAAATCATAATTATCTTACTCTTGCATGTTTAGTTTCATAATTAGTTTGATTAACTTGCATTTAGTTGATAGAAATTTTCCCACTTCGATCATTCTTTTTGTTTCTTTTTCAAGTCCGGTTAGGGTTGACCATCTTATCGTTCGTCATCACGGGTATTCGTCCAATTATCCCTAGGATTCGACCCCGTCTTACCGGGTTTATTACTAACGCGGAAAGCTTCCACTTCATCCTATATCATCACTCACACTAGATACACATTTGTGTTCGCGTCACTATACACCTAAACACAGAGTCTAAAATAATACTTAATGAATAAATAACATGTCGATTAAACAATCGGATAAAATCCCAAAATAATAATCCAAAAAATGAATACATACTGAGTCTGAAAGTAAGTGGGAAACATGCCCTAAATGAAACTACATCTGTGATAATGTTCCTAATCTATGATTAAATAAATAATGCGTCTAACTCTAATCATGCACTCTTGCACACGTGTTGCAGCTGCGTAACACTGGATCAGATAAGTTAAGTCTGACATCCCAGTGGATAGACACCTGAAAAGGGTTTCAAGAAAGGACAAATATTTTGCAAACGGGTGAGACGCCGATTTATAAAAATGTTTATTAAGCATTTTATTGCAATAAATTTAATGTGTAGTATATGATGTCCATAATTAATTTCACGATCGCACTCTCTTGAGGAAAATCTAACCTTTCTTCTATAGTGCACACCTATCGCATTCATTTATTCCATGTAATCATTTCTCTAACAAACTACTCCATAATAGCTATCTAACTAACATGCCAAACAACCCGTCTTAAGTTAAGTGTACTCTTATAATTAGGGTAATATATATTTCTCATCAATATGAATATAAAACATATTTCATCACTACTGTCAATAGGTAGTCACTACTTCCAACCTATTAATTTATTGTATCCACCCGTATAGCCCATACGATGCGAGGTTACATTTTTCTAATTCTTTAGATTCATTAAGAATTACTAGTAAATGATTAAGTTATCCTTCTATTTGAGTAATTTAGATGTCACTATATATCTTATCTAATTATGCACTCATAGTAGAATAAATCACAAGTGTATATAAATATGGCATCACTCTTATCACATATATGTATACATTATCTACCAAATAATATTTTTGAACTTTTCAATAATACCCTCAAATCCTGTAATTGGACTCTTCTTTCAGTTATACATTTAGTTCAACTCCAATGAAAACCAAACAAATTAAATGATACTTACTTCAATAAAACCTTGATTCTTGATCTCATGTTTCAACAATAAGTCCAACATATGTTGTATAGAAAGTAAATAAGATTGCCCCTTCCATTTATTTTCAAGAAAAGTTAGTATTGTCAAGAACAGGCCAAATACAGGAAGAAAATTATAAAGAAAAAAGGAAGCAAATTAAAAATCCCCACCCATTGGCTTAATTTAACACTCGTGTGGTTGGAAAAATGGAAAAAGGCAATTAAAAAACGAATGATAAAACACTGAACATGTGTATTAAACCCACATGTGTTAATAATCGATTGATACCATGAATGCAATTCCCCTTTCACCTAAATAAAGCCGAAATATACAAAATGTAATTATCCACTCAAATGAAGTTTGAACAATAGAAATAACACTTGAAAAATCCAATCTCCATTTCATCTAAAAATTTTAGATGGTCGAAACATTCCCCGATGTTGAACACTTCACGGTGTATACCTGATAATGTAAAACGAAGATTGGTTAGATCTGCCAACTAGGAAACGGTTAACGAAGAAATGAGATACATAGAGCTCCTACGAAGGATGATCATATTGAACTAATACATGTTACCTATAATAAAATTTACCTCTTACCTACAATAATCTTAAATTCAATGGATGTAGCAACATCACCCCAACAATGTCACTTTGATTCATCTATTGAGTGAAAGAGAAAAAAACTTGACTAGTCTCATTGTAAAACCATTTGACCTTATAAACTAACACCACGTACCATAATACAATGAACATTTAGGAAAATGTGAGTTAAACTAAATCCCCACGTACCATAATATCACCAAGGCAAAATTATATAGAGGGTCTCAAAATCTTAAAAAATTAAATCCCCACAATCCCACCACACAATGTTAATACAATAGGAGATGCCATGTAAACTGGTGTAAATATCACTATTGCTTCTACCATGTTGAAGACGCCATGTAAATCAGAGTAAAAACTCGTTACCTACTAAAACCGAACTCGAATTAAACGACATGGACAACCTCTTCCTTACGAAACCAACTACACCCCCAATCCCACTTGTGGATGTTGATGCATGGAGCATAGATGGACTGATGTAAAACATATAACGAAATGTCATCAAGTAACAAATCATATAAATAACACCACGTACTATAATACAATGAACATTTAGGAAAATGTGAGTTAAACTAAAAATATAAAAAACAAAATAAATGTGTTAGTATCTAAATAATTAACATTGGAGGTGCATTTAGGAGACCATTTATTTAGACCTCCGGAACAGACAAATCAAACACAATTTAATTGCAAACCCCACTCTCCTTCTATTTGTGCAACCTGAAATATTAAGAGAAAATTAAAATATTACAATGAATAAAACTTATCAGTGAGAGAATAAATAGAAGTGATCCATGTTGAAGGAGTAGTTTAAGTGAAGGAACACACAATAAAGAGCTATGTTTTGAAAAAATGACCTATTAAAATTTAATGAAAAGGAAAATCATAGAATATATGTAGGCCCAAAAACATTATAGTCGATGCTTACGACACATGTCTTGCCTATGACACAACCGTTCCTCGCAAATTAGTTCCATTGCATGAACATAACAAAACATGCACATATCCTCTTCATTGTCTTCTATTTATTCAAGATAGCATCTTATCCCAAGACATCAAATTTTTATCATGTAAACTAATTGCATGTGAGATTCAATAGCATGACCAACATCTTCATTTCAACTAATTTCATTTTTAACTAAACGTATGTGTCATTATAGAAAAACAAGGTGCTAAAACATAGAGAGAATACGAACCGATCCTACACCTGGAAAACGTTCTGTGAAGAATTGTCAAAATGGAATCGAACCGAAGCCGGGAAATAACGAACTGATCCCATGCTCAAGGAAGTGTCTGTAAAGGTTGTACAACACCGAACCGAACCGAACCCCTTATCAGGATCGGTTCTAGTCGGGATAAAATAAAAAAGGGGGTTGCGTCTTTTAACTCCTTTCTTTTGAAGCCTTACGTCTCTTTATTGGCTATCTCCTCTAACCAAATTCTTTCTATAAAAAGGGCCATGCACGTGCATTTTCAGTAAAGAAGAAAAGTTGGTTTTTTTTATAGAGCACTTTTTCAAAGAAGAAAAATTCTTTTGTGTTCTACAATTTTTAATATGTTTTCTTCTCACTTTTAAGGGTTCAAAACCTGGTGTCCAAAAATTCATAATCCCATCTACTGTGTATGAATTGGTTTGTGGAACCCAAGACATATCTTTGCTGAAATAAAACTGAGTGTTCTTGTGGAGCTGCTGAGGTTGTTCCATTGCTGATGACGCCAATCGACGCCTTGTATGTCAAATTATTTCATTATAATCGGTGTAAGTTTGAGTTAAAAAATTATAGTGAAATAAATGGTTTTACCCTTCGGGGATTTTTTCCTCATTTGTGATTGTCTTGCATGCTTAGTTAATTTTTTTTTAATCTTATTTATTTCCAAGAGATAAAAAATTGTTGGGTCTTGAATTGGAATTTAAGTGTATAATTATTTCATTTGAACGCACGCGCACTCTCAAATTGGTATCAGAGCCAATTACACTATTATACCGTGTAATTTTTCGCAAAATTTTTCTGATATATCAATTTTTAAAAAAAATTGATTTTTGAAAAAGGTCGTGTTCAAAATGGGAAAATTATATAATAAAATACCAGTTTTTGACGGAGCAAACTATGCTTACTGGAAAACCCGCATGAGATCTGCATTAATACGCATTGATGAACGAGTCTGGATTTTGGTTAAAAAAGGGTGAACTCCTCCCTCCATTATTGTTAATAACGTGACTAATTTAAATTTTGTCACTACATGGACTGAAGAGGAATTTAAATGGTCATCATTTAATTCTAAGGGGTTAAGTGCTATTTCTGGATCCGTCACACCTGACGAGTTCTGACGGATAATGACGTGCACCACGTCAAAAGAGGCATGGGATGTTTTTCAACTTAACCATGAAGGAACTAATGCTGTGAAAGAGTCTAAATTGAAAAACTTAACAACTCAATTTGAAACCATCACCATGCTTGAGACTGAATGTTTTGATGAATTTTATGCTAGGTTGTCTGATATTGTAAACACTAGCTTTAATCTTGATGAACACATTCCTAATGCTAGAGTTGTTAAAAAGATTCTTAGATCACTGCCTAAGCGTTTTATCCCTAAATTTATTGTGCTAAATTCTATGGGTAATTTAAACACGCTAAAATTGGAGGAACTTATAGGAGACTTACAAACCTTTGAAATTGACATGTTTCCTAAGTCTGTTAAACCAAAAGATAAGGGAATTTCACTTAAAGCCCAAGCTAGAGAGGGTGAGGGGTCAGTTAAAAAGAAAGAAGCGTCTAAAGAGAGAGAAATGGAAGCGTCTGATTCTGAGGGAGAATTTGATTTAGACAATATGGTTCTTTTTGAAAAAAATTTCAAAAAATTTCTCAAATTAAAAAATGGAAATTTTAAAGATAAAAAGAATTTTGAGGAAAATAAATATGGCAAGAAAGATGAAAAAGATAAAAAGGACACCCCCAAGAGAGATGCTATGAATGCGAAGGTAGAGGTCGTAAGGCTTTTGAGTGTGCCATTAGGTTGAAGCGTCAAGGCAAGGGCAAAGCTGTCCTAAAGGACACTAGAATATAGGGCCTAAAATATAGGGCTCTACATCAAAGAAACATAGCGGAAACATAATAGCCGTACAGATCCTAAAGGACACTAGAACCTGATGCTCTGATACCACCTGTGACTCCCCGACTAATTAAATACCGGGTAGCTACTCCTTTATTAAATTAATTCAAAATGCCAAGTTGGTCCAGTTAATAGCATCACTGTCGAAAACGTTTTAATGATTACTAACCACCTAGTATTTAAAAAGTAAGTGCCAATTTTTTTTTTAAAGTCTGATTAACATGCAACAAGTGTAATGAAGAAATAAATAACACCATTCACCATACTGAAGTAAAACGAATAACCATCACATAGTGTAAATAAAGTCTGGAGGAAAACTCGTCACTACAAATCCCACAACTGAAAAGTAAACTGAATACTGAAACAATACATGCTAAAGTCTGAAAACTGAAATGTAAAAGATGCTCTGATAGAAATGGGCAACACGCCCTACAACTGATAGATAGTGACTCTGGAATCCAAAAGATAGAAGCGTCTACAAGCAAATCCCTGTAGCTTCCACAAACAGCTACAGCTCGTCACCTGAATGAGTATCCTATGCTTGGTGTCCTTGTGGCTGGGCACCTAAAATGGTTTTACAAGAAAAAGATTTGAAAAGCAAACGGGCAGAGCCCGAATGTGGAGTTATTTTAAAAACATGCAAGTGCTTTAAAAACATTTAAAACATTAAATGCAAAGTACATGTTAGGACGTACACTCACATGATATTCTCACCTCTCGTCTAACTGTGCACTCCTAACGTAAGTACCCATCTATAACGACACAAACCACTAGCTAAGTGACATCATCTCTAGCTAGACTATCATAGGTCCTACCCATATTACTCGATTTTATTAACATCATAACGCTCGTAATTAAGTACGGGTTTAACGTAACTCAGAAGCTCAATATGCAATATATATCACTGTAAGTTAACTCGTTATATTTCTCGAAACAATACCGTAATTATATTCACAACATTAACGTGAAGGTTCCCATTAATTAAGTGTATACTATTCACAACATAAATATACAATATAAGCACCCCGAGAACTAAGCTGTGGTGCACACATACTCTGCTATCCATCCCGGTACATCACGTACATAAGGATTACATATTCCGAATCTCTCAGGAATAGTTCACAGATAACACATCACAAACAATGGAGGCGAACACAGTCACATCACATAGGTCACGCACATACCTACGCTCCTACGATCAGCGAACTTATTAATATCCCAATAAGTCTTTCTATGACCTATGTTCATCAAGGATTACTAAGCGAACGCAAACCTCCCGTGATAGCAAGTATGGTAGGTATGTCATACACACAATTCATATACCAATACTAAGTTAACACACGTCTTAGTAATACCGTAGTTTAATCGTAGTACATATCGCATTCTCGTACTAACTATAATTATCACAATATATACTACTCCGGTTTATAATCATACGCGCCATAATCTTCTCACGTCGTAGTAGACACTCACATTTCAACCCAAATCGTCCATTTAATATAACTCGCGTATATAGTTTACTCCTCGTAATAACCCAAAAGTCCCAAATCTATCCTTACATCATCAAAGGAAGGTTATCTATATCCTCGAACAAGTTTAAGGGACTCCAAAAATCAAAACAGTCCAAAAAGGACCAAACTGTCAACTCGTTAGAAGTCTCGTTCGAACGAGACTGTTCGAACGAGATTCCCCTATCAACTCGTTAGAAGTCTCGTTCGAACGAGGCTGTTCGAACGAGATCCAGTTCGTTTGAACGAACTGTTCCTTCTAAAGAGATCTCGTTCGAACGAAGTTATCGAACGAGGCTCCCTTTCGTTAGAACGACTGGTCATTTCGTTAGAAGCTCATTCGAACGAGTTCGTTCGAACGACCTGGGTAAGGGCTTCTAACGACCTGCCAGATTCGTCCCAGATTTTCCTAAAACTCGTTTTCACCATTTTTAACACCTCAAGTCTTCTCCAAAGTTCGTTCTAACAGTGTTTTAAGTCCTCTAATCATACTAAAACATGCTAAGGTCATATACTAACATCTTTTAAGGCATTAATGCATCCTAAACATCATTAAATCACAAGATTTTATACTTTTCCCCAATTTTATCAAGAACATGAACCCTAGATTTATATCATCATCAAATCCCAGAATTAAATCCGTTTTTGTTTCTTCTAATCACAATTATCATGGGAATAATAATCTACCTATCATTCTACATGCAATTCTCTTCAAAATTTTCAAGTTCTAAACTCCAAACTACATGGGTTTTCATTCAACTTTCAAGAACAATTAAAATTCTCCAATTTCTAACATGGAAAAGACATTCTCTGAAATTAAATGGAATAAATTCACTTGCCTTGGTTGTCTCTGAGTTTGGATTATGGTTTGATAGAGTTTTTCTGCAGAATTCCCTCTCTCCAAGCTTCTTCTCCAATGGTGGCTTAAGGTGGCTAGGGTTTGATTTGGGAAACTTAGAAAACTCTTCTAATAACCTACGTAGCCTTCTAGGTTAATATGGTTTGGTTAATGGGCTTAGTGGGTTAAATCCACATCAGATTAAAACTCCCAATTTTCGTCACTTTTAATTCCTCAAAATGTAAAATTACCAAAATACCCTTTAAGTTGCCGGTATGGCCTAAAAATACCCCGAGACCCAAACTACACCCCCGGCTAGTGTTTTCTGACTAACTCGACCCTTCCGGACGCGTCGGCGCACTCAAAACGACCATACGATTTATAGATTTTAAATTCACTTTTTATAATCAAAATATTACATCGTGACGCGGCGATCCCACGCGTCTCAACAAAATTTCTAAAATGCCGTATATAAATCTCACGACAACTGTTATAATACCAAATACATATATCAAAACATGTATGCACATAATCAAATACCAACTCGCATCTCGTTAGTATTTATAACCCGGATTAATTTCCAATTAATACGCATTTAATTAATTAATCCCAAAAATAAATATAGCCTAAAGTACGGGGTATTACAAGAAGTTGTTGTTGCCCAGCTCACTCATGATCTTGAGAGAGCACGAGAAGTCAAGGTTGAAATTGAGGATAGATCTGGTTAGATGGGAAAGATGCTCCTCGCCCCCACCTTGGGATTTGGTGAAAGGTCGGGAATTATTTTTGATGGTGCTTCCACCTCTCAGATTGCACTAGGACCAGTCCCTAAGTTTACAACTACTCCATATGGCCGCCCATCAAAGCCCAAGAGAAGTGTTCGATCGATAAAAGTAAACCAAGGTCTACCTAAAACAGTGTTCTTTTGTACATACTGTAAAAGAAAAGGCCACCTGAGAGAGTTTTGCTATAGTTTGGGTCGGACTTCACGTACTTATGCTCCACCACATCGCACTGATGATTTTACCATTCTGAGAGAGCGAGTTGAGCTTTTAGCTGCCAGATCACAGAGTTTGATGGAGGAATTCTGACGGATGTCTTTGCCATCAATGAATGCTTCTCGTATCTCGGCTAAAACCAACAACAATAAGGGTAAATAAAAGGTTACCACTTCTTGGGTACCTAAGAAAGATGAAAAAGCACTTGTTGTTCATGTCGCTCTCAACACACATAATACCTCCCAATGGTATTTTGACAATGGTTGCTCCAGACACATGATAGGTGACGTATCCTTCTTTACCTCCCTCGAGGATCGAAAGGAAGGCAAGGTCACATTTGGAGATGGGAGAAAATCTAGCATAGTAGGATGAGGGATTGTAAAGATACCTATATTTCCTAAGCTAGAGAATGTCCTGTACGTGAAAGGTTTGAAAGCTAATTTACTCAGCATTAGCCAACTATGCGACGCTGACTATGCAGTAAAGTTTGACCGGAATGAGTGTAATGTCTATGATCAAACCGGTAAACTATTATTGCAAGGGGTGAGGACTGATGATAACTGCTATGGAATTATACCCAAGTTCTCATTTATCTGCAACAGTGCCACGATCTCTCCTATGGATCTGTGGCATCAATGTATAGATCACGTGAACTTTAGAGACTTAGATCGTCTTGTTATAAAGGACCTAGTACGTGGCTTTCCATCACTTGGAAATCCAACTTCCGCAGTTTGTAGACCCATCAGTTAGGTAAACAAGTTCGTACTCCCCATAGGAAGTTGCATTCCATTACCACCTCTCATGTACTTAAGCTGATTCACATGGATCTTATGGCTCCTACTCGTACTGAGAGTCTGGGTGGTAAGAGGTATATCCTAATGATGGAGGATGATTTCTCCAAATATTCGATTGTAGGTTTCTTAGAGAGAAATCAGATGTTGTAGAGTTTTTAATGACCAAGTGTCGCGTCCTGCAAAACCAACATTGAGTCACCATAACAGGATACGTAGTGACAACAACATTGAATTTACAGAAGCAAAGGTAGATCTTTACTGTGATAGCCTTGGGATTAAACATGAATTTTCATTCGTAAGGACTACTCAGCAAAATGGGACTGTTGAGAGGAAAAATCGGACTATTTAGGAAATGGCTAGTTCTATGCTTTTGGGTCGTAATGTTGGTACGAGATTTTGGGCAGAGGCGGTGTTTACCGCGTGCCACACGATGAATAGGGTTTACCTGCGTACACGCACACTTAAAACGCCTTATGAATTGTGGACTGGCAAGAAACCCAACCTAACATATTTCTGGGTCTTTGGGAGTAAATGCTACATTCTACGGGATAGAGAGCAATTAGGAAAGTTTGACTCCTTAAGAGACGAGGGAATTTCGCTTGGATATTCATCAAACAGTAGAGCATACAGGGTTTGCAACTTGAGTAGCTCTAAGGTTATGGATTTAATAAATGTCACCGTACAAGATGATGAAACTCTAATATTTGTTGATCCTAACCATCAGTGTGAGGATGAGGACTTTTCTGGCAGTACTTTACTTGTCCCTCACACACACCATGTGGACCCTACTATTGTGTTAGGGGACACCCCAACTTGGGTTCGCAAGATTCATGACCCTACCACCATTGTAGACGATCCCACCTTTGGGTCAAGACTCGTGCTCAACTAGAGAACGTTATTAGTCATTTTTTTCTTCACGTCCACAGTCGAGCCCAAGAATCACAAAGAAGCTCTCAAGGATGAACACTGAATATCTGCTATGCAGGATGAGTTGCTTCAGTTTAAAAAGAACAATGTCTGATAACTTTTCCCCCAACCTAGTGAGACAAATATGATAGGTACCAGGTGGTTTTTCAAGAATAAAATGGATGAAATGGTACAATAATTAGAAATAAGGCTAGGTTGGTCGCTCAAGGCTACACGCATATAGAGGGTGTAGACTTTGGGGAGACATTTGTTCCTGTTATGAGGCTTGAGTCCGTCCACTTACTACTCGCCATCACATATCATCTGCGCTTCAAGCTATATTAGATGGATGTCAAGAGTTCCTTTCTAAATGGAATTCTACAGGAGGAGGTTTACGTGGAACAACCAAAAGGGTTTTAAGACCCTAAGCACCCGAAGCACATCTACTATCCGAGGAAAGCCTTGGATGGTTTGAAGCAAGCACCGTGTGCTTGGTACGAGAGGTTTACTTCCTATCTCTTAGCTCGTGGCTTCAAGAAAGGGGGAGTTGATATGACGTTGTTCATCAGGAGAGATGACGGTGCTATTTTGGTTGCCCAGGTCTATGTGGATGATATAGTCTTTGTTTCCACGTGCTCCCAGCATGCTCACTACTATGAAGAGGAGATGAAAAGTGAGTTTGAGATGAGCATGGTAGGTGAGCTTACTTTCTTCCTTGGTCTCCAGGTTCATCAGCTAGAGAATGGAATGTTCATCTCCCAATCCAAGTATGCTAGTGACCTAGTGAAGAAATTTGTTTTAGACTCTGCTAATCATGCACGTATACCTATGAGTACTTCTATCAAGCTTAGTAAGTACACTTCAGGCAAGGACATAGAGAAAACCATATATCGGAGTATGATAGGTAATCTTGTCTACTTGACTGCCAGTCATCCCGACATAGCCTTTAGTGTTGGACTCTGTGCGCGATATCAGGCATCCCCGAAAGAGTCACACTTACTCTCTCCAAAACGTATTATCAAATACGTTAGTGGGACTCTCTCCTATGGTATTTGGTATTCCTTTGATATCGATGATTGTTTATCCGCCTATTCGGATGCTGATTGGGTCGGGGATATAGATGGTTGTAGGATCAATTCTGGTGGGTGTTTCTATTTTGGTTTTGCTATTGTCTCCTGGCTGAGCAAGAAGCAAAGCTCCATCTCTTTGTCCACAGCAGAGGCTGAGTTCATCGCCGCCGGGAGTTGTTGCATGCAACTCTTGTGGGTGAAGCAGATATTGGAGGATTAGGGGATTTCATAGGACACCATGACCATTTCCGGTGATAACACGAGCACGATAAACATATCCCTCAATCTAGTCCAGCATTCGCCCATAAAACACATCAGGATACGCGAGCACTTTATGCGTTAGTTAGTTTAGGAGAAAGTTGTATCCCTGAGTTTCGTACCCACCGACCGCCAGTTGGCCGATATTTTCATAAAACCTTTAGATGCCCTTAAATTCGAGAATCTTAGGAAATCTTTGGAGCTTTGCATAGTTGACTGAGGGGTTGGTCCGTATCTAGGATAGGATGCTTTGTCATGTTCATATCATATGCTTCCTATTGCTAGTTTGTATCATGTGTATTATTATTTTTGCTTTTTTATATTTTTTTGAAAAAATCCAAAAAGATTTTCTTTTTATAAAAAATTTAAAAAATAACAAAAAGATTTTTTTATTTTATTTGCACCTTTTATGAATGAGCATTTAAGATAGCCGAGTCAAAAATTTCATTCCATTTATTTCACGTGACTGTTTGATAGTGATTTGAGACGCTACATCATTGCATCCATGTGCTTTACACTGTTTGGAGTCTTTGAGATATGATTAGTGATATCTTTCTATATGTTTGATTCATATCTCCTTTATTGCACACATGCACACCTTTATTTGATTATTGTACTTGTCTATCACATATTGTCTTAAGTGTTTCCATCTCAATTATTTCTATACAACGTACCTTATGCGTTAAAACTTGACAAGATTGGAATGCATGTAAAAACCGTTTGGTGAGACTGTGTGGTATTTTAATAGAACGGAGAAGGGTTGCGAAAGGTTCATTTTGCCTTTGCGAATACTAAGCCACCATTAAATCGGACCTAAAAAATTGAGGAATTTTATTATCCGGGGTCCAAAGAGGTTAAAAGAGCTCGAAAAAGTTAAAGACAATAAAAAGCAATACATGCCAAATATGGGCCATTAGGTTTCACCATCAATTCTCCAAAGTTTGATAATTTAGATCAGCTCTATTCAAAATATACATCTGAGGGAGTTTGGTTGGAGAATTTAAACAGGTTTGCTCTTCCTTGGAAGTCCTGAAAAAGCATTAAATCGTTTTGGACATTATTGGTGTGAAAATCACTTTGAGCTTTGATTTGTTGATTTGATTGAGCCAATATCTCATATTTCCACCTTTTTATGCCTAAGGAAGATGTTGAGTTCATTCATTAGTCGTATCTGATATTCATCGTGCACATATGTCATGTTTGTATGCATTGATTTTCCTATCGAATTTGTTCACAACCCTACATTTACGCTATCATTGCCTTGGCGGTTTTTGTGTTCTTTCATGGTGTGATTCTTTGTTGTAAATTTTGCGTGAAAAATTTTAAAAATAAAAAAATAGTTTGTTTTCTTGATTACCGTGAAACCCCGTTTTGCTTTATGAGATTTATTCTCTTCCCTGTCTATTTAGGACACATAAAAAGGGGGAGAACGAATTATGATATTATAGGGGAGTTTTAGTATGGGGGAGATTTGATTGATTGTGCTAACATTCATTATGTTTATATCATTTCAATCTCAATACTTCAGGAGGTTTTTTGCTTTATCTCATGTGTATAGGTACGAAGATTTAAGATCAAATTGTTGCATGATGAGAAAAGCTTGGAGGTTTAAAAAAATTGATTGTTGAAGCAAAGTTTGAAGACTTGTCATTTTATCTTTCCATGATTGTCTTGGGAGGGTAGATTTGTACAGTTCATTCTTGTGATTTATAATTCGGATTTTTTTAGTTTGTACCGGCATAGTCATAGGGGGAGATTTGTAAGGACATTTTTCGTTACATTTTATTATGTCATATACCGCTACAAGCCATCAAAGAATCAAGGATGCTAACATCTTCAAACTCTAGATCCATCAGGGAGAAGTTTCTGTAAATTCTGAATAGAAGAGAATCGAACCTAAGTGAGGAGAAAATGAACTGATCCTACACCTGGAAAAAGTTCTGTGAAGAATTGTCAAAACGGAACCGAACCAAAGTGAGGAGAAAACGAACCGATCCTACACCTGGAATTTTTTTTATGAAGAATTGTCAAAACGGAACCGAACCGAAGCAGGGAAATAACGAACCGATCCCATGCTCAAGGAAGTCTCTGAAAAGATTAATCAAGACGGAACCGAACCGAACCCCTTATGAGGATCGGTTCTGGTCGCGATAAAATAAAAAAGGGGTTGGGTCTTTTAACTCCTTTCTTTTGAAGCCTTACGTCTCTTTATTGGTTATCTCCTCTATCCGAATTCTTTCTATAAATAGGGCCATGCACGTACATTTTCAGTAGAGAAGAAAACTTGTTTTTTTTATAGAGCACTGTTTCAAGGAAGAAAAATTCTTTTGTGTTCTACAATTTTTAATATGTCTTCTTATCACTTTTAAGGGTTCAAAACCTTCTGTACAAAAATTCATAATCCCATCTACTGTGTGTGAATAGGTTTGTGGAACACAAGACATATCTTTGCTGAAATAGAACTGATTGTTCTTGTGGAGCTGCTGAGGTTCTTCCATTGTTGATGATGCCAACCGATGCCTGCAGGTAATTGTGTGTCAAATTATTTCATTGTAATCCGTATAAGTTTGAGTTACAAAATTATAGTGAAATAAATAGTTTTGCCCTTCGGGGATTTTTTCCTCATTTGTGACTGTCTTGCATGCTTAGTTTAATTTTTTTTAATCTTATTTATTTGCAAGAGTTAAAAAATTGTTGGGTCTTGAATTGGAATTTAATTATATAATTATTTCATTTGAACGCACGCTCACTCTCACAAATGCATATAAGTAATGGCGGTAGCTTAATAAAAATTCTCTAGCAACATTGTCTCAACTCAAAGGGAGAAATGGAAAAGACCTTGAAAAAGTGAAATGTTACAAATGGCATAAACAATTTATAATCCCAGTGTGAAATTTAATCTTAAAGAAAAACAGTTAAAATTATTTCTACAAATAAATAGAAACATAAATTTTAAGGTCAACAAAAAGGGAAACAAAATCAAAATCAAAATTTTAGATGTATAAACCCGATATTTCCTAAGTCCATAACTCTCAAAAATCTGAAAACATACCCAAAATTAATCAAATAGAAAAAAATAAATTAAAATGATAAACTCAAAACTAAGTTCAATAGACCTAGATCGAACTTTATTACAAATCATAAAACCTACATTTGATTTATTATATAGCCTACCTTTGGGTTGTGAGAGTATAAACCTTGACATCAGTTATGTAAACCCTAGATCTAATTCTAAAAATCACATACCTTTGCTTATTAAAGTCGTGGCTCATGTTCACACTTCCAAATCACAAATTGATTTTATATTATTCAAAAACATTAGATCTGCAAACAAAACATTATATATGTTAAAAAATAAGCTCAGGATATTTGTGTGCATGTGTGTATGTGTGAGTGTGGGCGATTGAGTTCCCAAATCTGTGTGTTCATGTGAGTGTATGCATGTGTATGGTAGAGATGAATTACCTGAAGTTGGCAGAGTTGGAAGTGGAGTGCGGCAAAAGGTAGGGTTAGTGTTGGGAGGTTTTTATGTTGAAAGGGGGAGAGTGCGAAGGGTTTTTGCAGAAAGGTAAACGATGAATTAAGAGGGAGAGCCAAGTTTGTCTAGATTAGTGTAATGGGTAAAAAAATTAATCTCGGCCCTCCATTTGTAGCCTTGTTGGCTTCAATCTGAACCACAAAGTGTTTTAAAAACATATGAATACGAAAATACCTGGCTACTTTATTATCTTATAATATATACATATGTAGGTGAAAGTCTCTCGAGCCTCGAATATTCCATCCCTAATTTTCTATATTTTTAACTTTTTTTAACTTAACAAATACACATGTTTAGCATCCAAACATGTTCCATAATAAAAAAAACCGAATAACTGCCCACAACATTCGTAACTTCCCAAAAACTAACAATGCAATGCACATTTTTTTGAAACTCCAAATTTATATAAGGCAAAAACTCTCCTCTCTCACCTCTACCATACAATTCTCCTCTCCGTCTCCATCCCTGTTGATAAACTAGGTAAGGATTTCACTCTCCCACTCTCTCTCCCTCTTTCTCGGTTTTGTTAGTTTCTCTCTTCTCGCACAATTTACGCTCCTAATTTACAATTTCTGATTTCTGAAGATTACAGGTATTACATTATGCTTCTATTTCTTACCTTCTCCATTTATTTCAATATCTTAATTCGTATTGCAGTGTTAACTAAAAAGAAACGTGGATACACTTATTTCTAAACTGATGTTCACTAAAAAAAATTGTGCGCTTTATCCTTGATGTATGTCAAATTGTATCGTAAAGTCCTGGGGAAGAAGACGGAAAAATATGGAAAGTAAGTTCTTTTTTTTTTTGTAAACATATGGTTTTTCACTTTGTACTCCGGTTAAATTTGATAAACCCATTCCGATCTGAAATGATAAAACTCCGGTTAAGCTGAAATGGTGAAAAAAATCTCCGGCCAAAAAACAATAGTCCGGTCAAAAGTAACAGTCCGCCCAAAAAATAATGAACTATACACCAGTTAAATTGGATAAATCTATTCCGATCGGAAATGTTAAAACTCCGGCTAAACAGAAATGATAAAAAAAATCTCCGGCCAAAAAGAAACATTCTGGTCAAAAGCAACAGTTCATAAAAAAAAATGACGATGTGTACAAAAAAAAGTAGTCCGGTGCTATGATCTTATCCTGAATAATTATCCAACGCTGGACATATGAAAAAAGATCTGTACAAAATCGATCCAAAAAAAATCTCATCCGAACCGAATCAGCTAAATACAAACTCAGATCTGAAACAAAACAGATATATGAAATATACGAGTGCTGATATATGAACAAATCAATCTAAGATTTAAAATCGGATCATATACGAACCCAAAAAAAATAATACGAATCATATTTGGTTAATAACAAGGTAAAATATCATATGGTATTTGCCATAAATCAACTCTGAATGATTTTACAAATCTAAGAGGGATGTAGAGAGAAATAGAAAGAGAGAGAAAATTAGCTCCAATAATTTTTTAAAATGAACCCACACACTACAAAATAACATAAGAATACTCAATACTTAATGGGACTTTTATCTTCTAGGCCAATAATACTATAAGACTTAACTAGTGGACTTATAAGACTTAACTATAACACACCTTTTCTTCTTTTTTAAGCTTGAGGTTGTGATGGGAGTGAGTTGGTTATTTTAACAGATTTTGGGTTATGTTAGTTTATGAGGTCCCTCAGATATTGAGTTATAATTTGAATGATGGGCGGTGATATTCGACCCCCCAAAAAGTTCTCCAAAACACCATTTACTTCAAAACATCACAAAAAACTTATTTTTATCTCTTTAACACCACAGACCGTGAAAATGATACTACGGTCAGGGTCAGTCGTGAAAATGAGTACCACGATCAAGGTCGGCCGTGAAAATGAGGATTACGGACGAGGTTAGCCGTGAAAATGATACCACGATCAGGGTTTTTCGTGAAAATGAGTACCACAACCAAGGTTGGCCGTGAAAATGAATACCACGGTCAAGGTTAGCCGTAAGATTTTCTTGGGTTGAATAGTAAAAAAATGATTTTTTTCTTTTTGGTGTTTAGAAGATCTTTTTGAGGTGGGAATATCAGCACCCTCGAATGATATTTGTTAGTGGGGTGCATTGGATATATGATCGTATATGTGTAACACCCCGCCTAATAAGATACCGGGCGATCACTCCAATATTAAATTAAAACAGGAGTTTCATATGGATCATTCTTAGCATCACTGTCGAAAATCCATTTAATTACTAATATCCTATTAGGTGAGCATTAAAAACTTTTACTTAACTACTCTTTTTAGCAAACAAATTAAAACATCCATAATTAAATGCGTACTGAACTGAAATGGAAATGAAAGAAACTAAAATAACCGAACACTCGGTCCAAATATAGAACCATATCGAATGCTGTACTGAAAGAATAAATAAATGCAATTGAGCCATTGGCTCGAGTGTTTATACAATATCTCCTATCTAGAGTACAAAGAAAGAAACGTCTACCGATAACCTGCAAGCATCCACAGCTGCTGCAGCAGACGTCTGACCCGAAAGAGTTTCCATCCAGGCGTCCCTGTGTCTGGACACCTATATATATATAGTATAGAGAAAGAAAGGAGAGTAGACAAACGGGTCAGGGCCCGAATGTTTTGAAAATATTTTGCAAGTGCATAAATGCTTTATTTTTAGAAAAATAGTTTTATCTCATATTTAAATTGGTATCGCACTCTCATGAGATACCCCTCACCTCTCCTCTAACAGTGCACACCTAGCGCATCCCTATAAACATCCTAGTCAAGCTACCCTGCTAAACTAGTCTAATACCCAACCACTATCTAACCTAGATAGTTAAACAGATGTACTAAGGGCAAAACTTCACTCTAATCTCGACGCTATGCCATGTTCGTGCGTGGGGTGTCTCGCGAAGCGAAATCCAAACAAGGAACCCCCCCGATACACTACTATGCAGCAAGGTCGATCTTTGAGATCCGCCAGTCCCTCAGTACAGAAAGATATATATAATATATATACCATAAACATTTAATAATATTAGAGCACTAAGGATTAAACTTCTCCCCAGTCTCAACACAATGCCATATTCGTGCGTGGGGTGTCTCGCGAAGCGAAATCCAAACAAGGAACCCCCCCGATACACTACTATGCAGCACGGTCGATCGTCGGGATCCATTAGACCCTCGGCACTCGATTTATACATATACGTACATCTATAATGTATGTCCGGATAATATCTCCCGGACTGAGGATTACCAAATCAATTGTATCTTATAAGATACATCCGGATCTATCTCCAGGACTGAGGTGTATTCTATACACAAAGTATTTACCAATACTTATCCTTTTCATTTCAAAAACTTCCATTTCCCTTCTCATATCCAGGAAATGTATTTAAAACCAATTCATTAACATGAATTACTTTACCAAAACATATATATTTTTAAAAGCCAATTTTATTAACATAAAAATGCTTTTCCTTTTCAAAATATCCCATTTCCCTTTTTATATTCAGGAAATGTATTCAAAGACATTTTCATTATCATGAAAATTCTTTGATCATAACATATGCTTCCACATCCCTTCTTCCATCCGGGAAGTGTTACCGAAGCCAAATAATATAACCCATTTCCCTTCCTATATCCAGGAAATGTAATTAAAGCAAATCCATTATTATGAACTGCTTTAATAAACGCGTTCTAAGACCGCCCGTCCGGATTTCTCCACTGTGCGCGCCCCTAAATGGCTATCATCTTCCAGGGCCTCCAAGACAACCTGGGATCCTATATCGAAAGACGTCGGGAAGCGACCATGTGCCTGCGGGATAGTCAAGACCACACCCGGAATCTCCTAACCAGCGCAGAAAATATAACAACAAACGCTCACATGGCCTATAGGACTATATCCACCCTGCATCATTAGCCAGGGGGCTTCACCATACGAACGCAACTTCCCTTATGATAGCGATTTAGAGAGGTGTGTAATCCATATTTTATTAATTATGAAAAAAAAAACATTTCTCTTTTCATTTTGAAAATATTCATTTTTATATTTTCAAAAATCATTTCCATCATAATATATATATATACCTAAATCACATAGTATATACATATCCTATATATATTCTTCCTTGAATATACATAAATGGCCATATTTGCCAACTATATATAGTGATGACCATTAATCCCAAAGATTCCCTCGAGGAATCATAATCATGCTTTCATATAAGCATGATACTAAACCCAAAGTATTTCCTTACTTTGTTCAATACTAATTACCTCAATCATCTCTTAAAGGTTTATTTATCCTCAAAACCCTTATTTCGGAAACCCCATAAAAATCCCAATTGGTAATTCAACTCCCCATACTCTTAAAGGGAGAAAACTAGAAATTCTGACCTAAGCGAATCGATTCGTCCCTTTAGCGAATCGATTCGGTCTGTACCCGAATCGATTCGGTCCTTTGCAGAAACCCAATTCCCCTTAGGCGAATCGATTCGGCCTGTACCCGAATCGATTCGGCCTGTTCGAGGGTCACAGTTTGGGCGATTTCTCAAACTCCAAACTACCCAAAAATCAATTCAAATTCATTTTCATGGTTTCTAATCTACACCAAAAATCATCCCAAACATCTACACAATAATTTCTAGCCTTTATTTTTCCAATTCCCGATTTGATTTCCGAGTTGGTACTTTCAACCCGGAGGTGTCATCTTGTAAAAATCATATCAAATCGTAGAAAATTAAGAGAAATACGCGGTCGGCGCCCACGCAACCATATCGAAAATATCTACAACTTTTGTGTTTTGTCCGAAAGCTAAATCAATTATCTTCTTGGCCGAAAATGACCCCAAAGGCTACGGGTTCACTATTCATTATCTTCCCCAAACTCCCAAACTCCATTTTTCTCCATTTTTGTTGTTTCTAACCTTATCCAACAACTCAACAAACATCTAATCTATGTTTTACAACTAACACATCAATTATTTTGGGGTATTAAATCATTTCTCTTAGTTTGAAACCCTAAAACTATAAAAACCCCAACTTAACATTTCAACCCATTTTATACTCCATTAACATGGTTTTAACACTAAATATCATTAAGAGTTTACACTACATCAATATGTAAACTCATAATCAACTTTTACCCAATTTATTTTAAGGGTTCTAACCCTAAAATCATATTTATACCAAATGTGATATGAGATTAATGCACAAAAGTAAATAAAGCAAGTAAACACTTGCCTCGTGGATAAAATCCGACGACCTCGAGTCGAATCCGGCGGAGTTTGCCCGAGATCTCCCATTTCTTCTCCTCTTTCTCCTTCCTCTCTCTCTTCTCTCTCTTTTCTTTCTGTCTTTCTTCTTTCCTTTCCCTTTCTCCCTCTTTAAATAAGAAGAAAGGGGTTATACCCCTTAAAACCCAAAAACGACTCGTTTACCCAATTACGAGTTACTTTTACCTCTAAAATTATCCGAAACTCATTTTCGACAATCGGATACTCTTTTCCGACTATGTCGGACATTCCGAGACTCACGGTGCAGTCGAAATTCCCATCCGAGGTACTTGACCGCAAATCACTATTCCAACCCAAAATAAATAAATGCGGGTTTTCCAATTAAAAATCTTACCTCGTGTCGCTTTTCTCCACGACGACATATAATTAAAATATTTCGACCTATACAGTCCTAAAAATAATCACAACATCCTTCGAAAATCATTCAATCCTCGAAAATCCCAAAAATTACTATTTCGGGAAATTCCTCAAATCTCCAATTTATAATTAATTATGGAATTTAATCGTCTCCAAAAAGGACGGGTTGTTACAATATGCGATGGCATAATTTTTCCTCTTTTGACTGTAGTTGTGTAATGATTTTTATTGGTGTTTGTGCTTGAGTCTCTCTATTTGTCTCCCATTTCAATTGTATTAAAAGTGAATAAATTGACTTCGAATCATATTTTTTTCTCCGATGCAAAATTATGTAAATGACAACATGTTAAATAATTTAATTTTTAATTTTTGAAGTTTGGTTGAATCGGTTAAAAACCTCAATGGTTACCAAAGAAACCTCAATGCTTCCCTACCAAAGATTAATATTACATGATTGAGCTTTTTCTTGGAAGGACCAAAATTTTCATCTTGCTATATTAATATTGCTTTATTTAAATCTATTTAAGCAGGGATAAATGTCATGGTTATTCATTTCATTGTGTTCAAATAACGAATTTTTTTTATGAAACACAGCTCATGTCTTTTTACAACAAACTTATTTTCGTTAAACGTTGAAGGCTTCTATTACATTGAATGATTTTATAGGTTATTAAAATATTTTTTTGTTGATGTCTTTTTTTATTTGATGGTTCCTCATGAAAGGTTAAGTGGAGTAGAAAAAATAGTAATATTATATTTTTATACCATTAGTGTCATATGGTCTCCTTAATACAACTTTTAAATTTCAGTTCAGTCATTCTTTTTTATTCGATTAGTTTCATACCGTTACCATAGAAAAATATTGGGTAATTATATCGTTATGAGTGTATTATTTTAACAAACTTTTATATTTTTCTCAATGATGTTGTGAGTGATGTTGATTTACAATAAATGGCTGAAAACTTGCTCTTTCAACAGTTTTGATTCATAAATATTTTTCCACGTTGCATCTAAACTGAAAATTGTACCCCAGTCTTGAAAAGTAGTGGTCATATACAAATTTTAAGTGTTTCATTATTTTACAAGCTTAAATGACTTGATATTATTGTTTTAGATGGATTTGTTTGATTGACTGGTGCTACTTTTAACCTTGGTTGGTTTTCTTGGGTGTCATTACTTGACATATTTTTTCTTGTGTAGAATTTTTACATCGGTTGCTTGAATTTGTGGTAAGAAGAGCTAACCAATTTGACATCTTCCCCCTTACGGGAACAAAATATATAAAAGGAATATGTTAATTTATAGTTATTAGAATGTGACTCGGGAACAAGGGGTTTGATTTGTCTTAAATTTGGATTCATTCATGCAATTGTATTTTTTGTAACTAAACATTCTACAACTCTCCTTTAGTACGAACACTAAGTATTTTAATTTGTCAGGCTTGGTTGTGCTAAGATTATAATAATTAACTTTTTGTTTACGAACTCTATATAAGTCAATTAATGAATTTTGTTTTATATTATAAAATTTTAATCAATTAAATTACATTTTATAAAAATTATTTGATAGTACATTGTAAGTTTGAAAGGAAACATATATTATTAAATATTTGGAAATTTCTTTATTAAAATTATGACACTATGTTTAAATAATAATTATTTTGATTCAATAAATTTTCGTTTACTGAATTTATGATACACCAAAGATTCACGTTTATATTTTACACTTACAATGTGTTACACTTGCCCGTGCATCGCACAGGTCACACACACACAGACACACACACACACACACACACACACACACTGTGTGTGTGTGTGTGTGTGTCTATATAATAAGTTACTAAACATATGTATAGCATAAGATATAACTATGATGTGATAATATGGATTTATTTTACACTTCCTATTTTACCGTTGAAAATTTTGGGTTCCCCTCTTTTCTTTCTCACTAATTAATTCCCCCTATTCCACTTTAATTCAAATACAGGGGTATTTTGGTAAACACACCTTATCTCTGCATCTCACCACATATTTATCTCATTTTCTCACTACTCTCTAACTATCTCCACATCTAAACCAACCAGTCAATCTTTGTCTCTCTCTTTCCCACCATACATCCATCATCCATTCACCCCTACATCATCACCATCGATTATCGAACCCACCATCATACACCACCTACACCATTTAACCTGACACCACTATCCATCCACCACCTACCCAAAAAAACCCATTTGATTGTTCGAAGAAACCTATTTGACTGTTTGAACAAAGACATTTGGGATTTTAAGGTATTGTTCGAAGAAACCCATTTGATTCTCTCTTTTTGGAAGTTTGTGTTTTTTTTGGTCAAATTATTTTTTTGCAGATCTAACCAGTGTCTCCACCTCTATACGATCTTTTCCTTGGATCACCCATTAGTGTCGGTGGTTTTACTTATTTTAGTTCGTTATTGCATGGATATGTGCATATGACAACATAAGTGGGATTACTTGGTTTTTTATGGTTCAAGCTCATGTGTTTTTATTATTGTTTGTAGATATCTTACCTTGATTCACCACATCAAGGTTCAAAACAGGTATACCACTTTTTTCCTTTTTAAATCGATGATTTTTCCAAAATTTAGGGGTTCTTAAGGTTCATGTCATTCTTTAAATCAGATCAGGTATACCACTCTGTTATTGTTGATAAAATTATATGTTTGGGTTTTGTTCCTCTCTTTGTTTCTTTAAATCTCATTGTAAAATTATTGAGCATTCATAGTATTTTACTTGATAAATTCTACAATGAGTGTGATTTATACATTGCACTCTCATGATTAATTTTTGGCGTAGGGATTTATAAAGGGTTAAGAAATGTGCGCATTTATTAAGTTTGATTGCTTCATATATGCTATATTATGAAGTATTACTTTTTTTTAAATGTTCATTCTCATGGTTAAATTGTACTCTCATGATTGCTTCAATAAGCCTTTTCTAAAAATGTTCTTATAGTATTAGTTTAGTTTATGGTTAAATTAATTAATTTAGTGAGAAAAGGCATATCGTTTTTACAAATTTGGGCTTTTGATGTTATAGTGCGTGGTCGATAATTTTCGATAATGGCGTCCCACATCCAACGTTCTAGCGCGTGGCCTAAGAATTGTCAATCCAACCATTATGGCCACTAAATAGTAGGTACCTCTGTTTTTTGTATACACATTATGTTTTCAATTCATGATATAATTACCATACTGTATACTGGAGGTGTCACAAAACATGTTAGGGTTTCAATTTTGCAAATTCTCACTGGTGGAAACTTTTTAGGTGTTTCCCTTATATACTCTTTCATCTTTGAAACTCGGTGCATTTTTTATCCGAGTAGTCCGGTCTTTTCTAAATTTACTCACGAAATTGTGCTTTCTCTATATTATGGATCACGATTCGAATGATGGAATCTTTTTATTAACTTATCTCCCAGGTACCCATTCATCCCCATAATTTGGACCGGTGACACATATTGAATATGATATTCCAACAAACTTATCCTTGAACAGGTACATCATTTTATAAGTAATAGATGGTATTACAAAGATTTGTCGTGTTATGAACAATCATATTGAATTCAAAGTATTAGAAATGCCTTTTTGATTTGTGATTGTTTCTTTTAGTGCCTCTATGTAGGTACAAGGCTTCCAAGAGGCTTTTTTTCTTAAATCAAATTTTCGGCGTAAAAAGGTAGGTGAAGATGTAAATTTTATTAAATTACAACACGATTCGTTATTATTTTTCCTTTGAATCAATGAAGATTGTTACTCTTTGGATAATCTGACAAATGAAGTGCACCGTTTCTTTTAACTACCCTATCATGCCCTCATATTTAATTAGTAAGCTCTACTTCTATAAAGTTGGCCACCAATATAATTATTATAATAGTCAGTGCAACACTCCAAAATGCATTGACATATCCTTCTCCCGCTCTTGTTAGAAATATTAGCCCATTTATTTTTACAATTATGTAAAGATAAGTTTCTTGTTATATTTCTCTATTCATTTATTTTCTATTTTGTTCTTAAAAATGACTCTGTTTTTTGGTTTTATGATGACCATGACAATGTGAATTCTCTGAATGAAAACATTTGAGTGGTGATTTTTGAGTATTCAAACACGTTACACACTTTTTTATTCTATTTCACAACTGTTTAAACAGATTCAGATTTCATTTCATACATGGATGAGGAAATGAATCCTCTCTTTGTTTGTTATTTTGGGGATTAAATTCAATTCAAGCTTCCCACTGCAGAAATGAAACATATTTAACTGTATACGGTAATATAAATTGTTATTTAAACAGGGCGGCAGATTCGGGACTCATAAATGCCATGGATATGAAATATTACGTGGACTTACTTTGCGAGTTGCATCTTCATTTGATGGGGAAAGTGTCAGTACTTGAAGTTAGAATGATGTTTCAATCAGACTTTTATGCTTCGTTTTCTCAAAAGGAAAATGTTCCTGCCAAATCAAAAGGAAAATGTTAAATGGGTATGTGTGCGTGTGTATGCATGTGTGTAAATATACTTTGTCTTACCTGTTTTAAGTTTGTCCAGAAGATGCCGCCGATAATTTTCAGCAGCTGTAACTCCAGATGAGTAGGCTCCATGTATGACAACAACTTCATCTCCAAAGAAAAGATTACCAGTGGTGATCAAAGCCTATCATACACATCAAAAGTGAGCATAAACAAGAAATTTTTACTTGATTTGAAAATAATGTCACTGCTATGATTATAAATAATTTGTAAATACTATAATAGGTTCATTGTCGAACTATCTCTGAGGGAGTAGTTACATTGGAACAATGGGATTTCAAGATATCATATTATAAGTTAGTTCTAGCAGCTGGAGCAGGATCTACTACTTTCGAAATTAAGGGTGTGAAAGAGCATGCAATTTCTCTTCGTGAAGTTCATCACGCTCAGGAGATCTGCAGAAAACTAATCCTAAACTTGATTATCGCCAACGCTGGGTGATAGTGCATTGGGGAAAGTTCCTTGTTTGAATGTTATTTCGGGATGAGATACGCATGAACCTTGATAAATGTCGTGTGTAGAGAGACGTTGATGAATGCTAGGGCATCAAATTTGAATGCTAATGTGGAGAAAACACTTTGAGGTGAGAGTTATTAGATATTATAAGGTCATTGGAGCCGGTATTACCATGAGAGAGCAGTGAGAATTTTTCTTCTCACCACGATTTGAAAGGTGGAATGATGTTAAGGATAATTAAACTTTGATTTATAGTGTGATTTAGAATACCCATGTGTTATAGCCACGTCGAGAATGCGAGGCCAGTTTTATGGAAAGTGTGTTCTGTGTGTGATGTTTCCAGTATGCACAGATTATAGGGTGTATGGGTGCCCTGGTTAGTTGATTTCACAATCATATGAGATGGGAGGACGTGGGAATAGATATGTGGAATATGTTCATGTGGGGAAGTTATAAACAAAGATAGAATGGCATGATGTATTGAACGTCGTGTGAGAAAGACGATGATCCAAGTATATATGTGCAATGAGAGCTAGCACACCTGAGATGGGTTGAAAGGTTATGGGAAGCCATTTAAAAGATATCTTTTGATGAGAGGAGATCCAACTGTTGTGTGAAAGTAGAGCGGAGCCTTACTCGGTGGAATGTTGAGAGGGGCTTGTTGTAATAACCCTCACTTTTGAGCATCTATTTTTAGTATTAAATTTCTTTGTGAGTGTGATTTAATTTAATTGAGAATTAAAATAGTAATTTTTAGAGGAAGAGTTAATATATATGTGAATCGTATATTTGATATGGCAATAAAGTAAATAGGATCATATTTAGTGTTATTACACCATATGTGAGTATTAGTTGCGGATATTCATAAATTCTCAACCGGGGCATTTTGTGAGTTATATGAGGTTGGGAGATGGGTTTCATTTTTGGAGTCTCGGATGATAATTTGGAGTGTATGGTTGATCCGTGATGGGCTAAAATAGTCAAAATGGCTGCCCGGGGGTTTTTATTTGGGTTCTAGGGTCTTTTTGGGCCAATTAGACTCAAATTGGGGTATACGAGTCATTTTAAGTGTGTATTGTCATTTAAAGTTGGGAGTTGTTAGAGATAAGGGTTATCTTGTCTTGGAAGAGTTAGGCTTATATCATTTTGGTCAAGTTAATTTAGTATAGGGTTATATAATAAATTAAGGAATATTCGAATATTAAAAGGGTGGTAACCATAATATGCGGGATTGAGGAATAAATTTTACATGATGAGATTTTTGCCTAATGGTACAAGTCCGGGTAATCTATTTGGGTGACACAACTTGAGTAATAAATAAATAATTGTGTGAAGCTATTTAAACATCAAGTCAGTAGGTAGACTTGGAAAGGTTAGTCTAGTATTACGGGTATAGTACAAGGGTAGCCTGTATTTCATATATATATATATATATATATATATATATATATATATATATATATATATATATATATATATATATATATATATATATATATATATGGTGATGTGTAGTATATATAAGTTTTATAACTATTTGTGTGCATAATATTTATAGGAAGGCATACATACTCTGGTGCTATCATGGTAGGTTACACGATGTGGGTGAATCCCTTGGCTAGAGAATTGACGCGACTGAAAATGTGTCTCAGAAGTCCGTTCACTCTAGGCTCAAGTGTAAGCCCGTCGCTCAAGTAATAATCCTAGTAAGTCGGGTATCGATCCTCAGGGAAAAAGGACAATGGAGTTGTGACGACGGGAAAAGACGGAGAAACCCAAATTTTGACTCTAAGAAGAAAAAGAAAAATTGATTTGGTTTTTAGATTGATTACAGCTAAATGCAATAATGAGAATAAGAAAAGATGCAACTATACTAATCTACCTAACTTATGAGTGAAAAATAGTCCGAAACTTTTTATTTAAATGATGAGAAAAATAGGACAGGAATATAATCCCCCAACCCTAGTGTAGTGCGGATATAACACTAATCTTAAATTTATCTGATTGATTTGACCCATAATTTAGTACTCCCAAGTATTATATATACGATGTTCAAGCCCGCGTCATACCTAATCTGAGGATGAGTAAATCAGTATCGCGATAGTAGCACTCGAATTGCACTCTAAACCATCACGAATACCCAGAGGCAAACGAGATATAAAGATCTACAATCGTTGTGAAACTACGCAATACGATCAAGGTCAATCATTAAATTTAGTGGATTAATTTTATACACACGCACTAACACATCAGGCTGGGTTCATGCATCCCGGCCTTGGGAAATCTAGCCTAACATGTTGAAAAGAATGGAAACAAGGATTAATGTGCAGGAACTCATAATTACTCTAAGAAAAATAGAAATTAGGTGCAGAAAAGAATTAGAACTAAAAAGTACTCACTCAAATTATCCAAGCAATAAGTGAAATAATGAAAGAAATAGATACTCACAGAAATCACTGAATAAAATCTTCAGTCCTTGAAATAAATCTGAAATTATTAACTAAGCTAGGGTTTCTGGAAAAGAAGAGGAAAAAAAACCTACTAATTCTCCGTCCCTATAACAATACTAAATCGGTTCTTTTATACCCTACAATAATATCGGAAGTCAGCTGCACTAAGAGTCTGTTTAGGAAGAGAAAATATTTTCAAATCTCGAAGACCGGACCGGTCCGGGGCTTAAGCGGACCGGTCTGCCCCCAAGGCGGATTGTTCTTTTTATTTTTGCCTCCTTCAGTTTGCATGCGATCCGGGGTCTTCTGGAGTTTGGCAAGGCGAACCGGTCCGAGGTAGGGGCGGACCGGTCCGGCTATTTGACTTTTTGGTTCCTCTTTGACTGCTCATAACTTTTGTTCCGAGATTCCGATTAAGGTGCCTTTTCTTCCTTTGTGCTCGTGAATGAGATGTCTTCAACTTATCTTTAGGTACCTCATCAGAATTCCGTGTAGAAATTACGCTTTTGCCCTTGAGACTTTTCCTTCTTTCTTTCTTGATTCTTCCGATTTCCTTCTTTCGTTTCTTGACATCAAATACCTGTAAAATCACTACAAAATACCAGAAACTCGGTGTACTCATTAGGATCAGTCAGTAGCACAATTATGAGATAAATCCAACTCAATTACGTTGTTCGGGGTGCTAAAAGTAACTAAATCAAGGGATAAATTAGGAAGAATTTATGCCTAATCAAACCCCCCTAACTTAGAACTTTGCACGTCCCGAGCAATGTAAAAGAATCCTAGCGTGGCTAAACTCTTTGAGAATAATTTTATTGGGATAAAATACCTTTTTCGCGGGCAAGCGATTGCATTTAGCGTATGCAGCAAGCCGTTAAACCCGTAGGTTACCCTAGTAGGACGAGTGTTGTCTCGTGAGGGTTTGCAGAGAATGTACCCACAAAATTCGACTCAAAGAGAATTCAAAATATGCAAAAATTGTGCAATTCAAACTTTTCCAGAAAATAGTCATCATCAAGTCATATTTACAAATCTCAAACCGTAGTGTGTGCCTGCGAAGCCAGAAATATATCCGCCAATTTCCACTGATTTATCATTACGTTCCTCTTCCGAAAATTTGTTTTGATTTCAAGTTCTCATGGAATACTCTCACAAACGAATCTCTCGGATTATTTCTATTCTCTCGGTATGCGTGATATCAAGAGTAAATGTATTGGAAGCAAAATCACGGATATAATTAGAAAGACGGAAATTTTATGGTGAAAGGACCTCATAAAAGGATTACGATTTTAAAAACGGGAACATTGCCTTCATTTCGCGCACTTCATCTCTTTTATTATCTTTTGGTGTCTTAACTCTCCACGCGGTATTCAGTTTTCGCAATTTGGACTCGGTTAGGACTTTTTCGAGTTTTTTTGGTATATTGGGTAAAATGAAGGAGGTAGGGAAGGTTGGAATTGGAAAAGTAATCACTGTTGTACATTTGTGCTTTTTTTGGGCTATTGCTCATTTTTTTTTCTATTTTTTTTTCACTACTTTTCTTTTCTTGCTATTTTTTTTGAGCATCACTAATTTTTCTTGCCCCTTTATATGCACTTTTTGGACTAAATTCCGAATTTTTCTATTTTTCGCAATTCCGGGCTATTGGGGTTGTTTGGGTTATCAACGAAAGGGAAAAATCATTCGGCTCGATTTGGGTTGCAAAAAGGGTGATTGTTTTTATTTTATTTTTTTTTACGAGTTTTTATGGCCAATATTTTTGGGTGACAAACGAGGGCCTACTTCATCGTCCAAAATACCAATTGCGTTACCATGTGCGTTTCGAGATGACTTTAAGTTTAGAGATTAATTTGGAACGTTTTTCAAAGAAATATTACACACATTTCCCAAAACCGATCAAAATGAAAGGGTTGAGATCCTTGACAACTTTTTAGGCGCTGAAAAGAACGTTGAGTTAACAATTAACTCGGATTGATTTAAAAACTCGCAAAATGTGATAGGCTCGAATCTCATCGGGTTTGTTAATCTCCACACTTATTCGTTAAGTCGTCAATTTTCGTTCAATTTCCATCTTTGGTCAATTTTGGCTTTGTGTACATTGAATGTTTACAACTTTAGACTTTAAACCGACTTTCAATGATATTTTTGCAAAATTTGAATTCCAATTTTTATTTATTTTGAACAAAAATATTTTTGGATTTTTCAAAATTTTATGATTTTTCTAGGCATTTTGAAAATTTGTGAAGTTTTAGAAATACGCACTTGTGACCCCCCTAACTTAGACTTTTGCATTGTCCTCAAGCAAAAAGGACTAAAATCTAACTCAAACCGAATAAAAAGTGTGGAAAAATAAAACAAACAAATAGAGAAAATGCAGTTTTTATTACAGTAGGACTGTGTTACATGTGCAGAGGAATACATACAACTGTGAACAGGGAAAAATAAAGAAAAAGCTGCCAACACCATTAAAAGCTTCACCGGGGTGGGGGATGGGAGGAACCGGGCGCATTGGGGTCATAGGGGTTCTGGTAGTAGGAAGGTAGTGGCTCATTTGGATCCCCTATGCGCCGATAGATGTCCGCTTGGAAGCGGAGAACGATGCTCATGTCGCGCTCGTAGTTGGTCTGAAAGGTGTTGAAGTTGGTCTCAAGCACCGACATATGCGTGGATAGGTCCGTGCCCTCCCACTCGAAATCTGGGTCGTCCTCCTCGTCCGCCGACTCTTCGTCCGGACCGAGATCCCCCATCTAAACATCCTCACCAGTTGTCCCTGCATCTTCCTCGTTGTCGCTTGAGGCAGCCTCCTCCTCTACATCATCACCCCGCCTAGCCCAAAGGACGACTAGCTGTTTGGCGCTTTTGGTGCGGGTCCCTTGTCCGAAAGGACCGGGGAGGCGCGTATGGTCGCTCGGAGCCTCTATGCCAGCATCCTTAAGGATGGACGTGATCAATCGGGCATAAGGAAGTGGGGCGACGCCCTTCTCATCCATGGACACGTTAATGATGTCCGCGTATAATGTGCGGCCCAAATGGATGGAAGTTTGGGGGTCGAAGAGATGATATGTCAAGATAGCTTGCCGAGGCCTCATGGCAGAGTCATTGGACGTTTGCAATAGGTTGGCGCACACAATCTGAAATGTAAGGCGCACCTTCTCGTTGAGGCGTCCAACGGCGACGGTTTGCCCCGTCCAAGCCACATTCGGTGCAATGCGGGCCATGATAATGTCCTTGTCGACCGGGGGGACATTTTGGGGATAAGTAAATTCTTGGACATCCGGGACATCAAACTCAGCCAACTTGGCCGTGAGACAGGCCAAGAAAAAGGGTATGGGAGTCCCATCCACGAAACCATCGGCCTCGAATTGGCCCGTCCGGACGAGTGTACCATAGAATGAGCGGACTTCGGTTGCCCAAACCACTTCGTGAGGTTAGTTGAGGAAACAACACCAGCCACGAGCCATGAAAAGGGCGGTGACGGAGTTGGGCAGAGCTTCCCATTGGACCGCATGCTCCATATGGAGTTGGCGGCCCAAAACTGAAGTATTGAGCGCACCATCGCTCATCTTGGCGGGAGCGGTATTCGTCGTGACCGAAGGGGTGGAACACGGTGGAGTCGTATTTGGTGGGGGAAACACGGGTGGCCATCAAAATAGGAGGGAAGTATTGCTTGAAAATATAGAGAGGAAGAAGAGAGTATTTGGGTTGAAGGTGTGAGTAGGAAAGGGAGGATTGGAGGTGTATTTATAGTGTAAAAGGGAGGGGAGGGGTTGGTTTTGGAGGGAAGGGGTTTGGAGGGAAAAGGGAATGAATTTGGGAGGGAATGTTTGGGTTTGGGAAGAGGAGAAACGGATTGTAGGGAATGAATGGGATTGTGGGGAAAGGGGGGTGAATCTTGGGAAAGGAAGAAGACAGATCTGCAGAAGGCGGACCGGTCCGGGGTAGGGGCGGACCGGTCCGGCCTTTTGACTTTTCAAATCCTCGACAGGCGGACCGGTTCCTTGAAAAATAAAAGGAACCGGTCTGGGGTCGGATCGGTCCGCCTAAAAAAAGGAACCGGTCCGCCCCAAGGTTTTTGGGCCGGACTTATTCTACTTCGGTTTCGAGCTCTCTTCTTCAAAAAATATCACTTTCCCAATATCCTCTATATCCAATTGGACTAAAGACCCTCTCGATTTCACTGGTCAACACCCTTTGACTCATAATTCCCAAAACACACGAATGCTTCTCCCGAACGAAACCTAGTCCTAACGACTCTCAAAACACACACGACTCTCATCCCATACGCGTCAGGAGTGCGACGACCTCACTTCAACATCTCACTCAACCCTGTAAATGGGGTTCGACAACCAGACGGTGTCGACTTCTTCTGCACACGCCTCTAGATATGTCTTTAGGCGTTGTCCATTCACTTTGAATGTATTCCCCCCTTTTAAATCGTCTAGTTCAACAGCTCCGTAGGGGAAAACATTCTTCACGACGAATGGGCTAGACCAACGTGACCACAACTTGCCTGGGAAGAGGTGAAGCCGAGAGTTATAGAGGAGAACTTTTTGCCCGGGGAGAAACTCTTTTCGTCGAATGATGATATCATGAGCGAGTTTCATCCTCTCTTTCAAAATTTTGGCATTCTCATACGCATCATTGCGTAGTTCTTCTAACTCATTCAATTGAAGCTTGAGGGCTTCACCGGCCTTATCCATGGCATAATTTAATTGCCTAATCGCCCAATACACCTTGTGTTCGAGCTCAACAGGAAGGTGGAAAGGTTTTCCATACACAAAGCAGAAAGGGGACATGCCAAGTTGGTTCTTGTATGCGGTACGATAGGCCCATAGAGAATCGTTTAATCTAAGTGACCAATCTTTCCGAGTAGGATTGATGGTCTTTTCGAGAATGTTCTTGATTTCTGGATTCGCTAATTCGGCTTGCCCATTCGTTTGTGGGTGATAAGTCATTCCAACCTTGTGAACAGTGCCATACTTTCTCATGAGCTTCTCGAATGGCCTATTGCAAAAGTGCGTACCATTATCGCTAATTATTGCTTTTGGTGCACCGAAGCGGGAAAGTATGTGTTTCTGTAGGAACTTTATCACCACTTTGTTGTCATTAGTCTTGGTAGCTATAGCTTCCACCCATTTAGAAGTGTAGTCTACCGCGATGAGGATGTATAGGAAACCAAAGGATGGAGGGAAGGGACCCATGAAGTCAATACCCCAACAGTCGAATATCTCAATGATGAGTATAGGGGTAAGAGGCATTATGTCTCGTCGAGTAATGGATCCCATTCGTTGGAACCTATTGCATGATTTGCAAGAATCTTTCACATCCCGGAAGATTGTGGGCCAATAGAGGCCGCATTACAAAATTTTAGCGATCGTCTTTTTCGTCGAAAAGTGGCCTCCACAAGCTTCCGAATGACAAAACTGGATGACTTTTGGGATTTCGTCATCCGGTACACATCGTCGGATGATTTGGTCTGCACAGTATTTAAAAAGGAATGGAACATTATAAAAGAACATGTGCGACCAAGTAAGAAACCGCTTCTTATCTTGCGGTGTCCAGTCGGAAGGGACAGCTCCCGTGACAAGATAGTTTACTATGTCCACAAACCAGGGATACGAAGAGGTAGCAAAAAGTTGCTCATCCGGAAAATGTTCGTCTATGGGTATGGGATCACTAGGTACGTCGGACGAAAGCCGAGATAAATGGTCGGCAACGTTGTTTTCTACTCCTTTCTTATCTTTGATGGAGAGATTGAACTCTTGTAGGAGTAGGATCCACCTTATGAGGTACGGCTTGGCGTCTTTCTTTGCAAGTAGATATTTCAAAGCCGCGTGGTCGGTGAAAACAGTAATAGGATAACCAATGAGATAGGACTGGAATTTATCAAGGGAAAAGACTACCGCTAGTAACTCCTTCTCCCTGGTAGAGTAGTTGAGTTGAGGTCCGGTAAGAGTCCGGCTGGCGTAGTAGATGACATGTGCTTGCTTATCTTTTCGTTGGCCCAAAACAACCCCGATCGCGTAATCGCTGGCATCACACATAAGTTCGAATGGTAAGGACCAATCCGGAGCTTGCATGATTGGAGTGGACACACGCATGTTCTTCAATTTGTCAAAAGAGCTTTGGCATGCTTCCGTCCACTCAAATGGGGTGTCCTTCATGAGTAAGTTGCTTAAGGGCCTAGCGATGGCGCTACAGTCCTTAATGAACCTTCGATAAAACCCCGGCAACGGCGTCAAAAACTTGACGCGACTGAAAATGTGTCTCAGAAGTGCGTTCACTCTAGGCTCAAGTGTAAGCCCGTCACTCAAGTTATAATCCCAATAAGTCGGGTATCAATCCTCAGGGAAAAAGGACAACGGAGTTGTGACGACGGGAAAAGACGGAGGAACCCTAACATTGACTCTAAGAAGAAAAAGAAAAATTGATTTGGTTTTTAGATTGATTACATCTAAATACAATAATGAGAATAAGAAAAGATGCAACTATACTAATTTTCCTAACTTATGAGTGAAAAATAGTCCAAAACTTTTTATTTAAATGATGAGAAAAATAGGACGGGAATACAATCCCCCAACCCTAGTGTAGTGCGGATATAACACTAATCTTAAATTTATCTGATTGATTTGACCCAGAATTTAGTACTCCCAACTATTATATATACGAGGTTCAAGCCCGCGTCATACCTAATCTGAGGATGAGTAAATCAGTATCGCGATAGTAGCACTCGAATTGCACTCTAAATCATCACGAGTACCCAGAGGCAAACGAGATAAAAAGATCTACAATCGTTGTGCAACTACGCAATACGATCAAGGTCAATCATTAAATTTAGTGGATTAATTTTATACACACGCACTAACACATCAGGCTGGGTTCATGCATCCCGGCCTTGGGAAATCTAGCCTAACATGTTGAAAAGAATGGAAACAAGGATTAATGTGCAGGAACTCATAATTACTCTAAGGAAAATAGTAATTAGATGCAGAAAAGAATTAGAACTAAAAATTACTCACTAAAATTATCCAAGAAATAAGTGAAACAATGAAAGAAACAGATACTCACAGAAATCACTAAATAAAATCTTCAATCCTTGAAATAAATCTGAAATTATTAACTAAGCTAGGGTTTCTGGAAAAGAAGAGGAAAAAAAAACTACTAATTCTCCGTCCCTATAACAATACTAAATCGGGTCTTTTATACCCTACAACAATATCAAAAGTCAGCTGCACTAAGAGTCTTTTTAGGAAGAGAAAAGATTTTCAAATCTCGAAGACCGGACTGGTCCGGGGCTTAGGCGGACCGGTATACCCCCAAGATGGATTGGCTCTTTTTATTTTTGCCTCCTTCGGTTTTCATGCAATTCGGGGTCTTCTGGAGTTTAGCAAGGCGGACCGGCCCGGCTATTTGACTTTTTGGTTCCTCTTTGACTGCTCATAACTTTTGTTCCGAGATTTCGATTAAGGTGCCTTTTCTTCCTTTGTGCTCATGAATGAGATGTATTCAACTTCTCTTTAGGTACCTCATCCGAATTCCGTGTAGAAATTACGCTTTTGCCCTTGAGACTTTTCCTTCTTTCTTTCTTGATTCTTCCGGTTTCCTTCTTTAGTTTCTTGACATCAAATACCTGTAAAATCACTACAAAATACCAGAAACTCGGTGTACTCATTAGGATCAGTCAGTAGCACAATTATGAGATAAATCCAACTCAATTACGTTGTTCGAGGTGCTAAAAGTAACTAAATCAAGGAATAAATTGGGAAGAATTTATGCCTAATCAAGAATGCAGGGCGAGTATAGTCCCCAGGTCATAGAGTTCGAGTTCAAGAGTGAGACAATTTGGGTATGGGTCAGTCTCTCTACCATGGGAAACTATGACCTCCTCCACAGCGTTTATCACATTTCTCTGATGCGGGGACCTAACCGTGTCAGGACTCCGGATGAATGAGTATACCCGACTGTGGTAGCATTTAGAGAACACCTGATGAGTGCCTACTCGTGAGGATGGTCATATATCTACGACATGTATGTGCAAGTATTGTAGTATGATATTATGTGTATATGGTACTTTTATATACGGGTATATACATGATGAGAATTATATTAATTATGTAACTTGTGAGATTGTTATATGGTCTCAAATGAGAAATGATTTAAAATAACTTAGTGTGATTAATAACTTATAACTCGTAAACTAAACGCACTCGGGATAGAGTAGTGGGGAAGGTAGGATATATATATATATATATATATATATATATATATATATATATATATATATATATATATATAAGACTAGGTACGAAGTAGATAGCTAGATGGGTCATGTGTATGTACATTAGGCGTGCACATTAGTCGAGGGGGGAGGCGTCCTCAAGAGAGTGTGCGGCACAAACTTAAATATGAAGAGCATTCATGCATTTTAATTTACTGCAATTAATTTCACTTGCTAAATATTTTAAAAATGTTTTGGGTTCTAACCCTTGCTATAAAATATTTTCAAAACCTTTTAGGTGTCCAGCCACAAGGACACCAGAATTTTTCTATTCTAGGGTTATGCAGGAGCGGCATATGTGGATGTTGCAGGACTTAGACTTAGCCACCTCAATCATTTTATTCCTAGAGTAGGATACAGTCAGTATTCCATTTGGGCATGTCGCCCTAGTTTTCCCATTTTATTTCACTTAGATGATGTATTCAGTTATTCCTCTTGTGGTTTATTTTTGGTTATTTGATTTTGTAGCTGGTGGTTGTCTCAACAAGGATTATATTAATTCCTTTTTTGTGTTATTGATTCAGTGATTATGTGAGTGGTTAATTATATATTCTCTTGCATTTTATTAGAGATGTTAAAGAAAAAGATAAAATTTGGCACCATGTCTTTTGAATATTAGGTGGTTAGTAAGTTTTAAAAAGTTTTCGATAGTGATGCTAAGAATGATCCAGATGAGATTCCTGTTTACTTTTATATAGGACTGATGGTATCAGAGCATCAGGTTCTAGTGTCTTGCGGACTTGTGCGAATTTTTACGTTTTAGCGAACCGTTCTTTGATATAGATCCTTATTAGAGGATTGTGGTATTCCTTCATGTATACGACTTACGTTCTCCTGCTATAGGGTATAATTCATGTGATTCATATAAAATTTATGTTGAGAGTGTTAGATCGAACTTTATAGAACGACAAACGTGGACGTTAGAAGGCTTACAAGAGGGAGGACTCAACCGAAGCCATAGAGTATTCTGGAAATAGTGATGCGGTATAAGTCACCATATTGTTCGAACAATAAAAGTGGAGTATCTACTGGGACGCAGTAGTTTCCCCAAGAACCATCATGAAGGACGATGGTGGAAGTTAAAACCCCAAGTGTAGACGACAAGGGGTAAGGGTTGAAGAAGATTTTGTTTCAGAAGAATAATCTGCTAGGATTCGAGGGAGGTGCAGAAAGGTGATTTACCAATGGATGGAAAAAATCCAATTGGGATCACATGTGGGGGAGTGTAGTGACACTCAAGTCAAAATTTCGGGCAAAGATGTTTCCTCTTAGAAGCAGTATGGGGTGACAGGATCCAGTCACCACATCCATGGTGAGATATCATGAATAACAAGGAATTTAAGGTGCGGATTGTTATGAGTCATCTCACTAAAGGTTAAATTGAGAGGCAAGGGGGATTTCCGTAATTTTCCAAAGCTGACAGACAATGGCCGGATGGTAAGGAAAGTTGACAGAATTTATAAAGTTCATAACCAATGAGAGGGATACGAAGAATCAAATAGGGTTTGTAAGTTGATATTAGACCTGTGGGTAGAATATACAAGCATGGATAGGAGATCTGACTAGGATGACTGTTGTCGTTGTCGTCGAGGTTGTACATTTGCATTGTATCAATGCTCTCTCGAGAGGGGAACTAATGGAGTTGGAGAATCTATCAGAAGAATGAGACTGGATTTTAGTGCTAGTGAGGCACCAAGGGAAGGGATACCAAGTAGAGAACCCAAATTTATGATAGACCAATATAATTTCTACCAAGTGATGGTGGGGTCAGTTGGGGCCGTCAAGGCCATCAACAAGTCCCAAGGGACCAGCAGGGCCAAAGGGACAATAGGAGTAACAATCAGGGTCAAGACTACTAGGTCCGTGAGAAGGCCAACCCCGATAGGGTCGGTTGGGCTAGAGAAAGGGGGAGGACACAGAGAGTTGTCTTATGTGTAAAAGAGTGGAAACAAATGGGTGAATTTTGTCCGTAGTGAGTCAAGGGACAGGAGTTAGATGCCTAGTAGGGGCATCTATTGGAAAAAATTTTGGTTTGATTAGGACGAGGGTGTTATGTCTAATAACCATTGAGCCGACAGTGTTATGGGCAACTGAAACTACAGGTTTTATTCTAAGATGATTGCGGTTTATTTTGTGTGATGGGAGCGGGTCACAGTAATGTATTAGAACTAGATTCGAGTGAGAAACGGATTTAGTGAAGGTATCATTAATATCACTAATATGTGCATTTTTTACCATGGAGTAGCGGGGCACTCTTCGGTTCCACCTGAAAGGAATGGGTGGGTATATTGAAATGATGTATTTTTTTTAAAGACTAGATCCTTTGACAGCTGATATTCAAGGTACGGTTTTATCTTGGGTACGAATGGGTTCGTAATGGTGGGAGATCATAGCAAGGCTATCTTGGTTGTTATTCTAGGGCATGATGTATATTTTTGATGTCCCAACTGAAAGAGGTTTGAGATCATGACAGTATTGTGTGAAGTAGACTTTATAGGATACATTTGTCTAGTTATAGTAGATCTCTATGCGTAGGACTTTTACTAATGAGATTTTTTATATGTTGGGTTGTCATGAAGCGAAGATATTTAGCTCGTTATTAATATTTAGCGCAAAGGGCTTAATGATAATGCGAGCGCGGTAGTGTATGACTCCTTCAGAGGCATAGGAGTCCATGATTAGACTTGTGAGTATAGGGGCAAGATTTGGCAGTCCCGAGGATATGCTTTGGGTTCTGTAAAAATCAAAAGACCAACAATTCTGAGGAATAGTGCATTAGGAAAAGTTCTTTTGGGCTTTACTATGAGGTGTTATACGTATAAGACTTAATAAAATGTTGGAAGTGGGAAGACGTCATGGGATTCAAGGTCATCACATTTAATGATAATTAGTGAACGCGTGGAGAAAAAATGTTGAGCAAAAAGTCACTAAGAGATAGGGCCAGTGGAGCCGGAAAGTTTTGCGAAAGAAACACTGCGAAGTTTTGGACCACAAGTTGATAGGTGGGGTAATATCGGGATGAATTGAATAGTAATGAGTAAGGTCATTGACGCGACTAAGAATGTATCTCAGAAATGCATTCACTCTAGGCTCAAGTGCAAGCCTATCGCGTTACTAATAATCCAATAAGTCGGGTATCGATCCTCAGGGAAATAGGACAACAGGGTTGTAACGACGGGAAAAGATGAAGGAATCCTAACTTTGACTCTAAAAAGAAAAAGAGAAAATGATTTGGTTTTGAGAATGATTAAACTAGATGCAATTTGTGAAATTATGAAAAGATGCAATTATACTAAATTATCTAAAATGTTGATGAAGAATGATTTAAAACTTTAAACAATGTATGATAAAAATAGGACGGGAATACAATCCCCCAAACCTAGTGTATTGCAGTTATAATACTAATCGTAAATTTAACTGATTAATTTGACCCAGAATTTAGTACTCCCAAGCATTACGTATATGAGGTTCAAGCCCGCGTCATACTTAATCTGAGGACGAGTAAATCAGTATCGCGATCGTGACACTCGAATTGTATTCTAAATCATCCCGATTACCCAGAGGCAAACGAGATATAAAGATCTACAATTGTTGTGTTCCTATGCAATACGATCGTAATAAATCACTAAATTCAAGGGATTAATGTTATACACATGCAACTAACACATCAGGCTGGGTTCATGTATCCCGACCTTAGAAAATCTAGCCTAGCATGCTGAAAGTAATGAAAACAGTGTTTGATTTGCAGAAAACCATGATTAATCTAAGGAAAACTTGTGAATTGATGTAGAACGAAATTGAAGAGAAGAAATAACTCACTAATATCACAAAAATGTAACAACAACAATTAATAAAACTTGTAATCAAAGAACTTCTAAATAAACTTCAACTATTCGAATTAAACTGTAAATTGTATTTAAACTAGGTTTTCTGGAAAAGAATGGAAAATTAACTAAAATTCCCCGCAATTCTCCCTGCAAATAATGATAGTAAAACGGGTTTTTATACCCTACAAGAATTCAGGAGGTTCAGCTGCACAAGGACTCTTCTTAGGAGAAGATGAGATTTCACTATCTCGATGGCCGGACCGGTCGGAGCCTTAGGCGAACCGGTATGCCTCCAATGTGGATCGGTTCTTTTTATTTTCTGGCGGACCGGTCTGGGGAGGACCAGTTTTTTTATTTTTCACCCTTCTTCGGTTTTCTTTCGATCCGGGGTCTTCTGGAGTTTTGCACAGCGGACCAGTCCGGGGTAGGGGCAGATCGGTCTGCCTGTTTGACTTTTACTCTCATCTTTGACTACTCATATCTTTTGTTTCGGGATTTCGATTGAGGTGTCGTTTCTTCCTATGTTCTCATGAATGAGATATCTTCAACTTCTCTTTAGGTACCTCATCCGAATTCTGGATAAAAATTACGCTTTTGCCCTTTTGACTTTCCTTCTTGTCTTTCTTGATTCTTTCGATTTCCTTCTTTTGTTTCTCGACATCAAATACCTGTGAAAGCACTACAAAATACCAAAAACTCGGTGTACTCGTTAGGATAAGTCAGTAGCAAGATTATGAGATAAAGTCAGCTCGATTACGTTGTTCGAGGTGCTAAAAATCACTAAATTAAGGGATAAATTGGGAAGAATTTATGCCTAATCAAACCCCCCTAACTTAGAACTTTGCACGTCCCGAGCAATGTAAAAGAATCCTAGCAAGGCTCAACTCTTGAAAAATATTTTATTAGGATAAAATACCTCTTTCGCGGGCAAGAGATTGCATTTAGCGTATGCAACAAGCCTTTAAACCCCTAGGTTACCCTAGTAGGACGAGTGTTATCTCGTGAGGGTTTGCAGTGAATATACCCACAAAATTTGACTCAAATAAAAATTGAAAATACCTAAAAATTTTACAATTCAAGCTTTCCCAGAAAATAGTCATCATCAAGTCATATTTACAAGTCTCAAACCGTAGTGTGTGTGTGTGTGCGAAGCCGGAAATATAACCACGGATTTCCATCGATTGACCATTACGTTACTTATCCGAAAATTCGTTTTGATTTCAAAATCTCATGGAATGCTCTCTCAAACGAATCACTCGAAATGTGGCTATTCCCTCGGTATGCGTGATGTAAAGAGTAAATATAATGGACGCAAAGTCACGTATACGAATTGAAAGACATAAATTTTATGGTAAAAGGATCTCATAAACGGATTACGGTTTCAAAAATGGGAACATTGCATCTTTTTCGCACATTAAATCTCTTATATTATCTTTTGGTGTCTCAACTCTCCACGCGGTAATCAATTTCGCAATTTAGACTTGGTTAGGGATTTTTCGGGTTTTAAGGTATATGGGGTAAAATGAAAATGGTAGGGAAGGATGGAATTGGAAAAGTCATTTGTGATGTCCAGTTGTGCTTTTTCCGGGTTATTGCTCATTTTTGTTATTTTTCTCTATTTTTTTCTGTTTTTCACTTCTTTTCTTTTCTTGCTATTTTTGTTGAGCATATCTATTTTTTCTTTCCCCTTTGTATGCACTTTTTGGACTAAATTATGAATTTTTCCATTTTTCGCATTTCTGGGCTTTGGGTTTTTCGGGTTGTCAAACGAAAGGAAAAATTTATTCAGCTCAATTTGGGTTGCAAAAGGGTGATTTTTCGCTACTTTTTCTGGCCAATATTTTTGGGTGACAAACGAGGGCCTACTTCATTATCCAAAATGCCAATTGCGTTACCATATGTATTTCAAGATGAATTTAAGTTTAGAGATCACTTTTGGCACGTTTTTCAAAGCAATATCACACACGTTTTTCATAACCGATCAAAATGAAACGATTGAGATCCTCGATGACTTTTTTAAGGGCTAAAAAGAACTTTGAGTTAACAATTAACTCAGATTGATTTAAAAACTCGCAAAAAGTGATATGCTCGAATCTCACCGGGTTTGTTAATCTTCACACTTATTCGTTAAGTCATCAATTTTCGCTCAATTTCCAACTTTAGTCAATTTTGGCATTGTGTATGTTGGATTTTTACAGCTTGAGACTTTAAACCGACTTTAAATGATATTTTTGAAAATTTTGAATTTGAATTTTTGTTTATTTTGGACAAAAATATTTTTGGTTTTTTCAAAATTTAATGATTTTTTGGAAATTTCTGGGCATTTTTGAAAAATTGTGAAGTTTTAGAAATACGTACTTGTGACCCCCCTAACTTAGACTTTTACATTGTCCTCAAGCAAAAAGGACTAAAATCTAAACAAGGCAAAATAATAAGTGCGATAAATAAAACAAAAAAAGGAGAAAAATGCAGATTTTATAGCAAACAAGACTGTGGTACAATTACAGGAAAAGCATTCAAACATGTGAACAGGAAAAACAAATAAAAACTGCCATAAACACATCAAGCTTCACTGGGCCGGGGGATGGGAAGAAACGGGCGCATAGGGGCCATAGGATTCATAGAAATAGGGTGGCAGTGGCTCATTAGGATCCCCTTGGCATCGATATATGTCCGCTTGAAAACGGAGTATCAAGCTCGTGTCGCGACGGTAATCAGTCAAAAAGTTATCGAAGTTCATCTCGAGTGCCGCCATTCGGTTGGTGAGGTCGCTACCCGCCCACTCAAAATCTGGGTCGTCTTCTTCGTCCGCCGATTCTTCATCCAGACCAACATCCCCCATTTCGACATCCTCACCTGTTGCCTCTTCTTCCTCGTCTCTCTCGCTTGAGGCATACTCTTCTTCACTATCACCGCCCCGCCGTGCCCATAGGACGGCTAGCTGTTTGGTGCTCTTTGTGCGTGTTCCCTGTCCAAAAGGATTGGGAATGCGAGTATGATCGAGCGGTGCCTCTATGCCAGCATCCTTTAGGATGAAAGTCATCAAACGGGCATAGGGCGGTGGGGCAGCACCTTTCTCATCCAAGGATTCATTGATGATATCGGCGTATAAGGTGCGGGCCAAGTGGATGGAAGTGTGGGGGTCAAAGAGGTGATAGGTTAAAGTGGCTTGTCGGGGCCGCATGACGGAATCGTTGGACGTTTATAATATGTTGGCGCACACAATCTGAAAAGTGAGGCTCACTTTCTCGTTAAGGCGTCCAACGGCGACGGTTTGCCTCGTCCAAGCCACATCTGGTGCAATGCGTTCCATGATAACGTCTTTGGCGACCGGGGGGATGTTTCGTGGATAGGTGAATTCTTGAACGTCCGGAACAACATACTCGTCCAACTTGGTCGTGAGAAGAGCCAATGAAAATGGGATGACATTCCCATCCACGCAAGCTTGGGCCTCGAATTGGCCCATCCAAACAAGGGTGCCATAAAAGGATCGGACTTCAGTTGCCCAAACTGCTTCATAGGGTTCGTTGAGGAATCGACACCAACCCTTAGCCATGAATAAGGCGGTGATGGATTTGGGTAGCCCAGTCTATTGGACAGCGCGCTCCATATGGAGTTTGTGATCCAGACCAAAAAACCGATGGCACCATCGCTCCTCTTGGCGGGAGCAGAATTTTCCATGATCGGAGGGGAGGATGTCGGTAGAGTAGTGTTTGATGGGGGAAGTGCGTTGGGCCATGAGAACAAGAGAGATTTTTCTTGGAAAATCTAGGGAGGGAGAAGAGAGGAGTTTGGTTGAAGGTGTGGAGGGAAAGGGAGGGTATGGGTGTGTATTTATAGGTGAAGGGGTGGGTGTAGGGGTTGGATTTGGAGGGAAAAGGGTTGGAGGGAAAAGGGGGTGAATTTGGGAGGGAAAGGGTAGGCTTGGGAGTTGGGGAGACGAATTGGAGGGAATGAAGAGGATTGGGGAGAAGGGGGTGAACCTTGGGAAGGGTTAAAAATAGATCTGTAGAAGGCGGACCAATCCGGGGTAGGGGCAGACCGATTCGATCCTTTAAAATTAGACAAATCCGACTAGCAGATCGGTTTGCCTTAAAATAAAAGGAACCGGTACGGGGTAGACCGATCCGGCCCTAAAATAAAGGAACCAGTCCGGCCCAGGGTTTTTGGGCTGGATTTTCCCCCCAACTTAATTTCGAACGCTCTTCTTCAAAAATTTTCACTTTCACAACATACTCCCGATCAATTTTGGTCCAAAACCTCTCGATACCAATGGTCAACGCGATTTGACTCAACATTCCCGAACATGCGAATTCTCTTTCCTAAATGTACCCTAATCCTATCGACGCTCACTACATATACGACTCTCACTACACACGCGACTCTCACCTCATACGCGTCGGGGGTGCGACGACCTCGCTGTAACAGCTCACTCTACCCCGTAAATGGGGTCCGATAACCAAATGGTGTCGACTTCTTCCACACACACCTCTAGATATGGCTTTAGGCATTGTCCATTCACTTTAAATGTATTTCCCCCTTTCAAATCGTCTAATTCAACAGCTCCATGGGGGAAAACATTCTTCACAACGAACGGGCCAAAACATCGTGACCGTAACTTGCTCGGAAAAAGATGAATCCGAGAGTTATATAGAACTTTTTTCCCGGGAAGAAACTCTTTGCATCGAATGATATTATCATGTTCGAGTTTCATCCTTTCTTTGGAAATTTTATCATTCTCATACACATCATTGCGAAGTTCTTCTAACTCATTTAATTGAAGCTTGCGGGCTTCACCGGCCTTATCCAAGGCATAGTTTAATTCCTTTATTGCCCAATATGCCTTGTGTTCTAACTCCACAGGGAGATGGAAAGGTTTGCCATACACAAAGAAAAAAGGGGACATTCCGAGTTGATTTTTATATGTGGTGTGATAGGCCCATAGCGAACCGTTCAATCTAAGTGACCAATCTTTTTGGGTAGGATTGACGGTCTTTTCAAGAATGTTTTTGATTTCCCGATTCGCTAGTTCGGCCTACCCATTCATTTGCGAGTGATAAGTGGTTCCAACCTTGTGAACGACACCATACTTTCTCATTAACTTAGCGAATGGCCTATTGCAAAAGTACATGCCATTATCGCTGATTATCGCTTTCGGAGCACCAAAGCGGGAAAGTATGTGTTCCTGTAGGAACTTTATCACCACTTTGTTATCATTTGTCTTGGTAGATATAGCTTCCACCCATTTAGAAACGTAATCTACCGCGATAAGGATGTATAGGAAACCAAAGGACGGGGGGAAGGGACCCATGAAGTCAATACCCCAACAGTCGAAGATCTCAATGATGAGTATGGGGGTAAGAGGCATCATGTCTCGTCGGGTAATGGCCCCCATCTGTTCACACCTATTGCAAGATTTACAAGCATCGTTCACATCCCGAAATATTGTGGGCCAATAGAGGTCGCATTGCAGAATTTTAGCGGCCGTCTTTTTCGTCGAAAAGTGGCCTTCATAAGCTTCCGAATGACAAAACTGGATGACTTTCGGGATCTCGTCATCCGATACACATCGTCGAATGATTTGGTTGGCGCAGTACTTAAAAAGGAACGGATCGTCATAAAAGAACATGCGCGACCAAGTAAGAAACCTCTTCTTATCTTGCGGTGTCCAGTCGGGAGGGATGGATCCCGTGACAAGGTAGTTCACTATATTCGCAAACCAGGGCAAAGAAGAGGCAGCAAAAAGTTACTCATCCGGAAAGTATTCGTCTATGGGTATGGGATCACTAGGTACATCGGACGAAAGCCGTGATAAGTGGTCGGCAACGACATTTTCTACTCCTTTCTTACCTTTAATGGAGAGATTGAACTCTTGTAGGAGTAGGATCCACCTTACAAGGCGCGGCTTGGCATCTTTCTTTGCAAGTAAGTATTTCAATGCCACGTGGTCGGTGAAGCAAGTAATGGGAGAACCAATATGATATGACCAGAATTTATCAAGGGCAAAGACTACCGCTAGCAACTCTTTCTCCGTGGTAGAGTAATTGAGTTGTGGTCCGGTAAGAGTCCTACTAGCGTAGTAGATGACATGAGCTTGCTTATCTTTTCTTTGGCCCAAAACATCCCCTATCGCATAATCGCTAGCATCACACATAAGTTCGAATGGTAAAGACCAATCCGGAACTTGCATGATGGGAGCGGACACAAGCATGGTTTTTAGTTTTTCAAAAGAGCTTTGGCACGCTTCCGTCCACTCGAATGGTGTGTCCTTCATGAGTAGGTTGCTTAAGGGTCTAGCGATGGCGCTAAAGTCCTTAATGAACCTTCGATAAAACCCCGCGTGGCCCAAGAAAGAGAGCACATCCTTAAGCGATTTTTGTGGGGGAAGATCAGCTATGACATCGATTTTCGCCCTATCAACTTCTATCCCCTTGGATGATACTATGTGGCCAAGAACTATTCCCTCGGTGACCATGAAATGGCATTTCTCCCAATTCAGCTCTAAGTTCTTTTCCACACACCGGGCAAGTACTTGTTCCAGTTTCTCTAGACAATGATCGAAAGAGGTGCCAAAAATGCTGAAATCGTCCATGAACACTTCGAGTCCTCTCTCGATCATGTCGCTAAATAAGCTCAACATGCACCTTTGGAAGGTCGCGGGCGCATTACACAAGACGAATGTCATACGTATGTAGGAAAATGTACCAAAAGGGAAAGTGAAGGTTGTTTTCTCCTGGTCAAGTACATCTACCTCAATTTGGTTATATCCGGAATAACCATTGAGGAAGCAATAGTACGGGTGGCCCGCTACTCTCTTAAGCATTTGATCAATAAATGGTAAGGGGAAATGGTCTTTCCTAGTTCCCGCATTGAGTTTCCGGTAATCAATGCAAATGCACCACCCAGTGGTGGTACGTTGGGGAACTAGCTCTCCCTTACCATTCTCAATCACTGTCATGCCCGACTTCTTCGGGACGACTTGAATGGGGCTCACCCACTTGCTATCCGAGATTGGGTAGATAATCCCAGCATCCAATAACTTGATAATCTCTGTTCTCACTACTTCTTTCATGTTGGGATTTAGCCTTCTTTGCCTTTCTCTTGAGGGTTTAACATCCTTTTCGAGATGGATCTTGTGAGTGCAAATCAAAGGACTTATCCCCTTTAAATCAGCAATACATCAACCAAAAGCACTTTGGTGCTTCCTCAAAATTTTCAACAATTTTCCCTCCTGCTCTTTGTCTAGGATAGAGGAGACAACAACAGGAAATGTCTCATCCTCTCCTAGGTATGCATATTTTGTATGAGAGGGGAGTTTCTTTAATTCAAGGGTTGGAAATTTGTCACTGGAGGGAACCATGCGTCTATCCCTCGGTGGTAACTCCTCAAATCTCAAAACCCAATTAACATCTCTCGCTTCCTCGTCCGACGCTCTCTCATCGAGTAACTCTCTCAACTCCCCAACCTCCCTCTCGAAGTCGGTGTACGTCCCTATACTCTCGTGGCTCGACACTAGACAGGACCCTAAGGTGTCTCCGCAATAATTCTCCTCAAAGTACTCCTCTACTATCTCATCTATGAAGCTTACCGCGTGAAGAACATCTTCCTCCCCCGTATGTTGGGCGATGTGGAAGATGTTGGTTTCCAAGGTCATGTTCCCAAAGGTGAGTTGCATTTTCCCATTTTCAGTATTGATGATTGCATTAATCGTATTTAAGAATGGGTGCCCAAGGATGATGGGAACATGATTGCTCGAGTTGAAGGAGGGCTTCGTGTCCCAAATGACAAAATCTACCGAGAAGTATAATGTGTTAACTTGGACGATCACGTCCTCGACTATACCTCTTGGGATCTTCACGGTTCGATCTTCTAATTGGAGAGTTACCTTTGCGGGCTTGAGGTCGCCCAAGTCAAGTTGCCTATAGATGGAGTAAGGGAGGATATTTACGCTTGCTCCCAAATCAAGTAAGGCCTTTTCGATTTTATTTTCTCCAATGATGCCGGAAATGGTGGATGCACCAGGATCTTTGAATTTAGGTGGGAGATCATTTAGTAGAATGGAGCTCACGTTCTGGGATAGAAAGACATTCTTCTTTACCTTTATCTTTCTCTTTACCATGAACAAGTCTTTGATGAATTTAGCATAAGCTGGAATTTGCTTAATGGCATCAAGGAAAGGTAAATTCTGCTTTACTTGTTTTAGCACTTCTAGCACGTCTTCACATGGGTTTCCTTTATGGGAAGGAATCAAACTTTGAGGAAACGATGCCGTGGAGGGTGGTTTCACTACTACCTCGGGCTCACTAGCGTCTTCTTTGTCACTCTCATTTAAGGGGACATCTTCGGCCTCTTTCGTGCCGGGCGAAATCTCCTTATCTTTCATTGTGTCATGTGGGGGAGGTGATAAATCAACGACTCTCCCACTACGAAGAGTGGTCACAGCTTGACACTGCTCCTGATATTTAGTAGAAGTGGAGCTAACACTAGTTTGACCTTGGGGAGGTCTTTGGCCCTGGGCAGGAAACTTGCCCTTCTCTTGGACACTCAACGAGGATTGTATCTTTGACAGATTTTCATTTATGTCACTAATCAAGCGATCATATTTAGCATTGGTTGCAGTCTGGCTTGCAATAAATTGATTCATGGTATCCTCGAGAGTTCTCCATAGTGGTGGGATATAAGATCCTTGAGGTGGTGGTGCATGCACATGTCCTTGCATGTGTGGGGCTTGTTGAAAGTTTTATGGTGTTGGAGGGGCGACATGGGAAGTAGGGTTCATCACAGCATGTTGTTGCCCATAGCTAAAACTAGGATGGTTTTTCCATGAAGGGTTGTAAGAATTCCCGTGCGGTGCACTGAAATTACCCTTAAAACCTCCTATACCACTAACTTGCTCCTGAAGCATCACTTTGTAGGCGGGTATAGTCGAACATTCCTTAGTTGAATGACCCGCCTCACAAATTGCACACACCTTTTTAATGGGGTTTGGTACGGATTCAGTTGGTCCTCTTCCACATATCCCACGTAGGTCTCGCACTTCTTTCTCAAGTATATCGATCCGACTGTCGGCTATAGAACTCTTTTCTACATGAAATAGGCCGAACGCTGACGGAGTGGTGGTCACTTGACGATTTCAATTTTGAGCATTAGGGTCAGATGTATCCAAGGATTGGGTAGTCTCGGCGACATACCTTAGGTGAAACTCAGCATCGTGGGCATCTAAGTCGACAAAGGGACCACTTCCCATGGTTTTAACAAGTTGCTTGGAGTTAAGATTCAACCCATTATAGAGAAAATAGACGATTTGCGTTGAATCAAATCCATGATGGGGGCATGAAGTAACTAACTCATTGAAACGCTCGTAACATCGATGAAATGGCTCATTTTCAGGTTGTCTAAACGCTTGAATTTGAGCCTTTATGGAAATTATTCGATGTGGTGGGAAGAATTTCTTGAGAAACCTAGATTGCAACTCGTTCCAAGATGGAATCGAGCTTGGAGGTAAAGATCATAGCCAGGTCTTAGCTTTATCTTTGAGCGATAAGGGGAAGAGTTTGAGGCGAATCACCTCTTGTGTGCAAGTTTGATCATTGAGAGTATCGCATACATGCTCAAATTCCCTAATGTGGAGGTATGGCTTTTCAGAATCCATACCATGGTAATCTGGTAACATCTGGATCATCCCGTTTTTAAAGCAAAACTACCCGGCATTATACGGGAGTATAATGCATCCCGGAGTGACAGTGCGCTCGGGATATAAAAATTCTCTCAGCGGGCGGTACGGGGCCTCTTCCTCACCGGCAGGTGCATTACTGTGTTGTGACATCTCTCTCTCACTTAACAACTTCGTGCTCTCAATTGGTGTGCTCGAAGTGTGTTCAGAGGTGTGTCCTAAGAAGGAAAACAGAGTGTTGTTGGAGATTGAGTATGACGGTGTGGGAGGTGGAATCCAGAACTGTGGGGCGTTTGGAGTGTGGGGGCTATCGGGGTTATACTCAACTATTGGATTTTTGTGAATACTGATCGGAGTATTGTGGGGTGTGGGAGTGAGTTCAAAATTTTTCATTAAAAGCTTATGAGAGATGGTGGTGAATCTTTTTGTGCTTTCTGAATTTTTTTTATGTTTTTTGGATTTTTTGAAATTTTTGGTCAAAGTTTTAGATTAACTCGATCTAATCCTAAGTCTACCTAGTTCCCCGACAACGGAGCCAAAAACTTGACGCGACTAAGAATGTGTCTCAGAAATGAGTTCACTCTAGGCTCAAGTGCAAGCCTGTCGCGTTAGTAATAATCCGATAAGTCGGGTATCGATCCTCAAGGAAAAAGGACAACAAGGTTGTAACGACGGGAAAAGATGAAGGAATCCTAACTTTGACTCTAAAAAGAAAAAGAGAAAATGATTTGGTTTTGAGAATGATTAAACTAGATGCAATTTGTGAAATTATGAAAAGATGCAATTATACTAAATTACCTAAAATGTTGATGAAGAATGATTTAAAACTTTAAACTATGTATGATAAAAACAGGATGGGAATACAATCCCCCAACCCTAGTGTATTGCAGTTATAATTCTAATCATAAATTTAACTGATTAATTTGACCCAGAATTTAGTACTCCCAAGCATTACGTATACGAGGTTCAAGCCTGCGTCATACTTAATCTGAGGACGAGTAAATCGGTATCGCGATCATGACACTCGAATTGCATTCTAAATCATCCCAGTTACCCAGAGGCAAACGAGATATAAAGATCTACAATTGTTTTGTTCCTATGCAATATGGTTGTAATCAATCACTAAATTCAGAGGATTAATGTTATGCACATGCAACTAACACATCAGGCTGGGTTCATGTATCCCGGCCTTAGAAAATCTAGCCTAGCATGCTGAAAGTAATGAAAACACTGTTTGATTTGCAGAAAACCATGATTAATCTAAGGAAAACTTGTAAATTGATGTAGAACGGAATTGAAGAGAAGAAATAACTCACTAATATCACCAAAAATGTAACAGCAGCAATTAATAAAACTTGTAATCAATGAACTTTTGAATAATATTCAACTATTGGAATTAAACTGTAAATTGTATCTAAACTAGGTTTTCTGGAAAAGAATGGAAAATTAAATAAAATTCCCCATAATTCTCCCTGCAAATAATAACAGTAAAAGGGTTTTTATACCCTACAAGAATTCAGGAGTTTCAGCTGCACTAGGACTCTTCTTAGGAGAAGATAATATTTCAGAATCTCGATGGCCGGACCGGTCCGAGCCTTAGGTGGACCGGTCTGCCTCCAATACGGATCGGTTCTTTTTATTTTTTGGAAGACCGGTTCTTTTATTTTTCACCCTTCTTCGGTTTGCTTTCGATACGGGGTCTTCTGGAGTTTTGCACAGCGGACCGGTCCGGGGTAGGGGCGGACCGGTCTTCCTATTTAACTTTCTCTCTCAACTTTGACTGCTCATATCTTTTGTTCTGGGATTCCGATTGAGATGATGTTTCTTCCTATGTGCTTATGAATGATATATCTTCAACTTCTCTTTAGGTACCTCATCCGAATTACGAATAAAAATTATGCTTTTGCCTTTGTTACTTTCATTTTGGTCTTTCTTGATTCTTCCGGTTTCCTTCTTTCAATTCTCGACATCAAATACCTGTGAAAGCACTACGAAGTACCAGAAACTCGATGTACTCGTTAGGATAAGTCAGTAGCAAGATTATGAGATAAAGTCAACTCGATTACGTTTTTCGAGGTGTTAAAGTCACTATATTAAGGGATAAATTGGGAAGAATTTATGCCTAATCAGTCATCAGAAACATTTGCAATATATTCCCATGTCTAAAATGCGGGAGTGGAACATGAAGGAAATATGGTTACGTATGTGATGATCAGTGGTTTGTGCAAATATGAACGGGATATAGGATGTATGGGAACCCTGGGAGGAGCCAGAGTCTATACTGTGTAGATACTTAGCAGATTCGGGGAGAAGACACAAAAGTGTTGATGTTGAGTATATTATAGAGGAATGGGAATAAGATGTTCCTTGGATTATGAAACGTTGAAGTGTGGGTGTGTGTTTGGAACTGACATTGAGTGCGTCACAACTTATGGTTTGTTACCACTTGTATACACAAGCGAGATGGATATTAGTGGACATGCTGGTCGAATTAGCCATTGTCCATATATTTAAGTACCGTGGGGTAGTGGGGTTATTTTGTGTTAACTACAAGAGAGTTGAAGGTACACTAAGAGGAAGGTTGCATTATAACAGATATCTCTACATTCAAGAGTTATGGTAGTAGCGTGAATGTTTTTCAAAGTTTAAACTGTGTAGCTATAGTTTGGGGCTATAGTGGATAGTTACAGTAAGACTGGGTGTTTGCGGTACTGGAGTATGAATTATCATTGCTAGGTTTCACCTGAGATAGAGTCTAGCATATATATACGGATATATATGTTAAAATGTGTTGCATATTAAAGTATTAATATTGTTAATTGAAATCCCGGGGAGTAGGGACATTTCTAATGCGATTCATGGTGGTTGGACTTATTGTCGAGCAGGGATATATATTTCGGGATTTATTTTTGCGCAAGGAAACTAGTGATAGTAAGGGCGCGGTAGTGTATTTTGTCCTTTTTAACACAAGAGTGGATACATATACTTTTATGCCAAGAAAAAGGGTATTTGGGATGTTATAACTGTGGGATTAGAGTTATATTACAGTGTAAGGGCTGAAAAAAGCCTAGTTTTTATTTCTCGCGTTTAAGCACGAGTATAGGGTGTATGGGTGTCTGGTTAATTACATTCGATTAAGAACTATGTGTAGAAATGCTAAGGGTAAGTGATTAGGAAGGTAGTTAAGACTTGGAGTACTCGGCTCATCCGAAATTCGAGGACGAAATTCCATTATAAGGGGGGAAGTATGTAAAACCTCATAAATTAAAGGAACTTTAATTAAATTATATCTGGGGGAAATATAATTTATTTTATTAGGAGGAATTAAATTCAGGAATTGGAAAATTTTAAATTTGAGGAAGTTATTAATTTGGCAAATTGAGGTTTAATCACTTGGACTTTTTGTCTCTTTTTGAGGTCAAATTTGGAGAATATTATAAATTAATTTGGATGGCAATTTAGAGTGCACGGTTGAGTCAAGATGGGTCGAAATAGTTGGAAATGAGTTTCCATAGGTATAATATGGGTTTCGGGACCTTTCTTCACACATTTAAGCTCCCAAATAAGTGTTTGGGCTCTTTTTAGAAGGCCCATAAGCCCAAAAACGGAAATTAGGTTAATAACCCTAATCGAGAAAGGGTGTGGGATCTGAAATTCATTTTTGAATACCAAATTAGGGGGACCCAAAGAAGGGAGTAACAAGAGGAGATTTTGAGAGGTTAAACCAAGAACACGAGATGAGACCATAGAATCAACCCATCATGTTCATCATAGAATCTGATTATAGAAACCCTATTGTAAGTGGATTAACTTGCATTTGATTAATTTCATTTTTCCTATTCATATTATAAAATGTGTAAATTGATTAATATGTTAGGGTCAGTTCTACATTTTAATTTGGTGATTTAAAAATCTGTAGAGATGATAAGAATATGTGGATTTTGATTCCCCGATTTGTGTAGATGATGTAGTAGATTGAGAAAATCAAATGGGTAGATTTACGATGAATCTTGGAAGGTTTTTGGGGGTAAAATCTTTACAGAATCGGAGGTTTTAAAGATTTAATGGCGGAATGGGTTTTCTGGGCAATCATGGAGGAGAGAGAACCCTAGGGTGGTTCGAACGACCTGGTATCTCTTTCAAACAATAGCCTGAGTCATTCGAAGGACATGGCTAGTCACTCGAACGACCTAGTTTGATTGTGACAGATTTCTCACCTTCCCTGTTTAAGACCTAATTGTTAATTTTGGGTAAAGGGTTCCTTTTTTGGGTAAATTTGAATTTTGGGTTATAATTATGGTTTTAATTCTATAAATTACCCATGGATTAGTAGAGGAAATATAAAAAAATAGATCTAAGGTTTAATTTGTGTAATTGTGAACCTTGCACTTTAAGTGGGCAAATATATTTGATAGAAATTGTATGATAATTTGGGGATGTTGATTTTCAGGACGAACGAGTGAGTTTGGGTGAATTGGTTGAGCGGATGCCAAGATAATTAATAATATATGATTAATTAAATTAAGTCGCGATATGGACTCGGGCATAATTTGGACTAGTGCTACGAGTGTTTAGGCGCGGATTTGGTTGAGTTAATTTATTATAGGGTTATATAATAAATTCAGGAATATTCGAATATAAAAAGGGTGGTAACCGTAATATGTGGGATTGGGGAATAAGTTTTACATGATAAGATTTCGGGTTGACGGCCCAAGTCCGGGTAATCTAGCTGGGTGACACAACTTAAATAATAAATAAATAATTGTGTGAAATTATTTAAATATCAAGTCGGTAGGTAGACTTGGAAAGGTTAGGCTAGTGTTACGGGTATAGTACACGGGCAACCTGTATTTGATATATATATATATATATATATATACGGTTATGTGTAGTATATATATATGATTTATAAATATTTGTGTGTATAAAATTTATAGGAAAGCAAACCTACTCTAGTGCTATCATGGGAGGTTGCGCGATGTGGGTGAATCCTGTGGCTAGCGTTTGAGTTCGGGAGTGAGACGAATTAGGTATGCGTCAATCTCACTACCGTGGGAAACTATGACCGCCTCCATAACGTTTGTTACATTTCTCTGATGCGGGGAGCTAACTGTGTCAAGACTCCGGGTGGATGAGTATAGCCAAAGGTGATAGCATTTAGAGAACACCCGGTGAGTGCCTACTCAGGAGGATGATTATATATCTATGACATGTTTGTGTAAGTATTGAAGTCTGATATTACGTATATATGGTACTTTTATGTACGGGTATATACATGATGAGAATTTTATTAATTATATATCTTGTGAGATTGTTATATAGCTCAAATAACAAATGATTTAAAATAAGTTAGTGTGATTAATAACTTATAACTCATAAACTAAACTCACTCGTGATAGATTAGTGGGGAAGGTAGGATTATATATATATATATATATGACAAGACTAGTTACGAGGTAGATAGCTAGATGGGTCATGTGTAGGTACGTTAGGCATGTACATTAGTCGATGGGTGAAGGTGTCCTCAAGAGAGTCTGTGGCACTAACTTATATATGAATAGCATTCTTGCATTTTAATTTACAGCAATTAAATTAACTTGCTAAATATCTTCAAAATGCTTTGGGTTCTAACCCTTGCCATAAAATATTTTCAAAAACTTTTAGGTGTCCAGCCACAGGGACGCCAGAATTGTTTTATTCCAAGGTCACACAGCTCTGGCACATTTGCATGACTTTGACTTAGCCGCTTCAGTCAATTTATTCCTAGAGTAGGATACAGTAAGTATTCTATTTGGGCATGTCACCCTAGTTGTTCCATTTTATTTCAGTTAGATGATGTATTCATTTATTCCTCTTATGGTTTATTTTTTGGTATTTGATTTGTAGTCGGTGGTTATCTTGGAAAGGATTATATTTATTCCTTTTCTGTGTTACTGATTTAGTGATTGCGTAAGTGGCTAATTATATATTCTTTCACATGTTGTTAGAGATGTTAAATAAAAAGATTAAATTTGGCACCATATCTTTTGAATACTAGGTGGTTAGTAAGTTTTAAAAGAAATCGACAGTGATGCTAAGAGTGATCCAAATGAGATTCCTGTTTAATTTGATATAGGACTGATCACTCAGTATTTTATTAGGCAGGTTATCACATTTTGTTTCAAGACCACAGGGTTTGCCATCATCTATACACTGCTATTAAGCTTCAAGATAAGAAGGAAATCTCATTTAACTTTATTTTTTAGCTTCAATAGTTACCTAAAATTGATTAGTACTTGGAACTTACACGAGGTCTTAGAAATTTCATTATTATTCAAGATGCTAATGATTATTATTTTGTATGTTGCACCCACTTTGTATTACAAAACACAATTTTGAGATTTTGGACGTCTTCGGTACTATTTAGGGGTGTTATGTTTAATATGAGTTGGAAAATATTTATAATTAATCCAAATTTTAATTTAAAAATTACTAGCGTGATAAGAGTTAGTATTTATTGGTGATAATTATGTTGAATATTAATTAGCGAGTAAAATAATATATTATTACGAAAATCCTATTATGGCCAGGAGTGAAAAATACGGCAGTTGCAATACACTTAGTTGGAACGCGCGCGTCAATCGTGTCGATATTACTTTTTTGGGTTAATAGATAATTTATTTTTAGGTAACTCGTATGATCATTTCGAGTGCGCCAATGATTCTGGAAGGGTCGAGATAGTCAGAAAAATCTAATCGAGTGTTTTATTTGGATTTCGGGACAATTTAGGCCAAACCGACACCCCGTAGGGGTATTTTGGTCTTTTGAGATTTTGGGGGATAGAAATGGACAAAAATAGAAAATTAAAAAGGAAGTGTACGTGGGTAGTAGGTTATCTGTCAGTTTCCAAACCTAATTAAGAGAGAGAGAGAGAGAGAGAGAGAGAGAGAGAGAACCAAAGAGAAAGAAGGATTACATCGGTGCCTTGGGAAAAAGACTCAAGCTCTCACACCAAAAATCACACCAATGCGTAGATAGTTAAGAGGGGATCACCCCTATACCAGTTTCACTCAGTGAACCAGAATTTCACAAAGAGGCAAGTGTTTATCTTGCTTGATTTTAGAGCATATAATGTCCATGTTAGATTAATTGATGTTTTAATCATGATATTATGAATTTGGGACTGAAATTGGGTATTAATATTTAATTGGGAGTATAGGTTTTCATGTAGTTGAATAACCATGTTCTGGGTATGATAAATCTGGATTTTATATGTTGATTTCACGAAATTAAATCTAGGTTTTAAGTTGTCGTTAATGGAGGCTATATGAATTTAGAGCTTGTAAAGATTCAAAGGACTTATCTTAATCCCTATTATAATTCTAAGGATTTGATGTTAAAAATGGGTTAAATAGTGCTTAATCATGTAGGGAGATTATTTAGAACCTATAACTTGGTATTGAGATAAATTAGTATGGATGTTGGACGATGGAAGAGGGTGCAATTCAAAGTTGGGAAGGTAGAAGACGATCTCAGAATTCTTGTTCGAAGACCTAGGTCGTTCGAACGACCTCGTTCGAACAAGAATTCCAATGAGAGTTCCAACGAGATTACTAACGAGATTTTAGAGTTCATTCGAATTGAGATTTTCGTACGAACGACCTCGTTAGAACGAGAATCCACAAGTTCTAACGAGGTTTCAGAAACTTTAATTTTTCCTGGACGAGTTAAGAATCCTTCTAGGTTATTTCAAATGAGAGATTATGACCTACGCTATTCCGTGGTAGCTTCATTTCATAATTTAGTAGTGTGGAGATTTGTGTAACTTCTAAGGGAATATGTTGGAGTGAGGGAGCCTTAAAGAGTATATATGATAGAGAGAGATATATCGTACGATTAAGGTATTATGAGTAGTAGAGACAATAATACTACAAATAAATTTGGGGACTTGGGTTATGTGAATACCTAATGAATATAATAAGTTGTCTGTATACTGATTGATTGAACTATTATGTGTATAACATACCTACGCTACTTGCTATCGAGTGGAGGTTGCGCGTTGTGGACAATCATGCCTCGAGGATCCTTCGGGTAGGATTTTGATTTGTACAACTACAGCATAGAACATAGGTACGGGCTATCTGTGGGAATGATAGTGATGACGGTCATATGGGTGCGTATGTATATGCGTAGACCATCGACTTGGAACTATGTTTTCCTCTAATATGTGTGTTTGTTTTGAAGGTTCGCGAGAGATTGAACCTATAGTCCTTTATGCAAAGAGAGATGCACTAGGACATGATAGTAGAGTATGCATGCACTGCGGCTATGTCTCGGGATACAATATTGTGTATTTATATTAGAGTGTATGTATATATATACTTGTGATACTATCTACTGGGTGAATTAAATAGATATGAATAATAATAAAAATATGAAATTAACTAAGTTGGTGAACACTTTAACTATATTAAATTGAAAAAGCACTTATCCATGTTAAAGATAATTGATTATAGGTACTATGTATATTACGAGAAAAATACATGGGAACGATATTGGGCTATGAATAGATATTCGACGGGAAAGAACTAGTTAGATTGGGAATAGAAACTAGTAGGGTTTGATGGTACGTTAGGCGTGCACATTAGACTAGAGGTGAGAATCTCAAGTGAGTTCAATAATCTAACATGTCTAATATATGTGCTATTAACTAATTTTAAGAACTTGTCGATTTATAAATTGCTTTCAACTCGGGCACTGACCTATTTTTTGCAAATCTCTTTTCTTGTCAAATTATTTTAGGTGCCCAGCCACAGGGACACCAAACATAGGAGTTCCATTCTCTACGAGTTGTAGCTGCTGTGGAAGTTACAGGACCTTGGTAGTAGACGCCTCTATGTCCATCATTTCTTCCTTTTGAGATATTTCATCAGTTAGGGCATGTTTCCCCTTCACTATTCAGATGTTCGGAGATATTGGATTTAGTTATTTACTTATTTCAGTTCTTGGTTTATTTCGGTTGGATTATTGTACTTGGGACTTAGATTGGAAGTTTTTACTCCAGTTACATTTAGTATTGCAGTTATTTCCAATCATATGAAATTAGTGTTAATGGTGAATGTTTATTTATTTGCTAACCTATTTTTATATTAATCAAAAGATAAAATTTTGACATCAACCTTTTTAAATATTAGGTGGTTAGTATTTAATAATAAAGTTTTCTTCAGTGACGATTCATCTGAACCAACTAGATATTCTGATTTATTTTCATAAAGGATTTATCACCCAGTATTTAATTAGGTGGGGTGTCACAGGTGGTATCAGAGCATCAGTTTCTCGTGTCCTTTGGATTTGTGCGGCTTATTATTCTTTTTGCGTAGCTTGCTTTGATTTAGAGCCCTATATTTAGGATTTTTGTATTCATCAATTGCGCAATTTATGTCTTCAACTATTTGAGATATATACTGTGGACTTATTGTAACACCCCGTATTTTTGTGCATGTAATATTTAATTGAATTAATTATAGTAATATTTATTTAAATATTAATCGAAGAGTGAATGGTTGATATTTAGGGAAATTTAATTATTAAGTGAATATTAATAATTTATTTACGTCATAACGTGTATTAGTGACGTGGTATTTATTTATTTCAGCCAGGAGTCAGTATAGACTAATGTGGGTGCGAGATAAGGATTTTTATAAATTAATTCGGATGTCAATTTTGAGGGAATGGTTGAGTTCGGATGGGCCGAGATAGTGAAAATGAAGCACCCAGGGGTAATATTTGGGTTTCGGGGGCCTTTTGGACTAGTCGGGACTTGCATTTAAGTGCACAAATCATTTTACAATTGGGTATTCACCCAATTTTGGGATTTATAAGGGGAGAACCCTTATTTATCCCACATTTCAGCCCTAAGAGAGAGAAAGAGAAGAGATAAAGAGGAGAAGAAAGAAGAAGAAGAAGAAGAAGAAGAAGAAGAAGAAGAAGAAGAAGAAAAAGAAAGAAAAGGAATTTCCAGCCAAACTCCGCGGGATTCGACTCGAGGTCGTCGGATTTTATCCACGAGGCAAGTGTTTACTTGCTTTATTAATTTTGTGATTATTTCTCATATTATAGTTGGTGTGTAAAACTATAAATATTTTTGGGCTGAGTTTTGTGAATCAAAAACGGATTTTTCGGAAGATTAACGAATAAACCCCGGATAATATCAAATTTGAGAAATTTGGGAATTTATTTAAATTAATTGTTGGATCTGGGTTCTAGGATGATTAGAACCCTTTTTATGTGTGTATTTACGGTTTTTTGAGGTTGAATGATGATGGGAGAGGAAATAAAAACCTTGGAAGTGTATTAATGGAGGTTTGGGCTTTTGGAGAAGAAGGTTAATAGTAACTCCGTCCTTTCCAAATCGAGTCGGCTAGGAAGCGAATCGATTCATCTCTTGGTCAAAAAATTAAAGTTGTAGATCTTTTCGATACGGTCGCGTGGACATCGACCGCGTATAGTTCCAATTTATTTTGGACTTATAATGATTTTTATAAGGAAGCAGTTCCGAGATTGAAATCGTTAGCTCGGTAATCAAATCGAAAATTTTATAGAAAATTCAAATGCATGCCATTATGATTTGAATTATATGCTCATTTATGGATTAAAAGAAAGGTATGGTAGTTATCTTTCTAATAAGATTTCATTGAGGTCAATTGGACTTCCGTAGAGTGAGTTATCTCTGTTTTAGTGCAAGGTCTGAAATCTGCCAAAAAATAATGTTGTGAGACTTTGTGACTTTTAAAAGTCTAATTGGATAAAGACTCTTGGGATTTGAATGAGAATTTCGGATGTAATTAGGATACGAGCTAGTTGAGATAAGCTTAATATCCTGAATTTAAACGAAATGTTAGATTCATATTATAAGTAAGTGAATACTTATGGAATTAAATTGAATATGTATATTCGGGACTACAGGGTAATGCTACGAGATATAGGCATGGATAGCCAGATTTGAGGATATTATATTATGGACTAAAGAGGTGTCCGGATATTTTGGTTGAGTGATGCCATGATAATAGATTAATTAATGGGGGATTAATTTATTAAAGCTTATAGCTGAAGTAATTTATTATAGGATGAGATAATAAATTGTTGAATATACTTTAATTAGGAGCGTTCTCTTTATAATGGAATTTTGAGGAGTATGTTCTAAGAGATGGAAATTCGGGCCAGGTGAGCAAGTTCGGGTACATTGGTTGTATGATACCAGGGAGATATTAAATTAATTAATGAGTATATTAATTAAATTAGAGTCGGACCATAGACTCGGGGAGATAATAAATCAATTAATGAGTATATTAATTAATAATTAGAGTCGGATGTTGGCTAGTGTTATGGACTCAGTACACAGTAAGGCCGGAAAATATATATATATATATATATATATATATATATATATATATATATAAAACATGGGAGAGGGGTGTTTGAATAGTAAAACAAATTAACGGTTGGGATCAAATTTTTTGGGAAGATCTAAGGGTGTGGGGTTTTACCATGTCACCAGTTGACATTGTGACATGGCAAAATTGACACAGCCTCAAACCCAAAACTCCCGCCCACTTCAATCTGCCTCGAGCGTCCCAAACGTCCAATCTTTCACTCACTCTGCCCTTTCAAACCTACTACCTTACCTCAGAGTCTCTCTCCAAAACACATTCACGCTCTCTCCTATTTTCAACCTCTCTTACACATTCACGCTCTCTCCCAGCTCTGTACGAAAGCTATATTCAGTTTCCGATTGGTGAGTTTTCTTTGAATCATTTGGTATTTTGGTTTTCATTTGGTATTTTGGTTTTCATTTGAATTTTATTTAGCTAACTATGTTATTTTCCTATTCCATTAAAATATCAGTCCGTGGCTTTTAATGGAATAAGGGTTTTAATGGAATAAGGGAATGAACCGGAAATTTGGAGTTGGATTATATTGATATTTTTTGTTTTCAGTCCGTGGCTATTTTTTTTCGTGCAAACCAACTATTTGTAATGTTGGTTTCTTGAGAATGATTTTAGGTTTACAATGGTTGGATTTTGATTTATTTTTAGGTGCAGTGGACTTGATTTATTTGTTGGCTATTAACATTGGTTGGATTTTGATTTATTTGAATCTGCTATTTACAAGGTTAGTTCTTACTAACTTTAAGTTCTTATTTGATTATTTAAATTCATAAACCATTGGATTTTGATTTTTAGGTTTACACTGCTATTACCATTGATTGGATTTTGATTTTTAGGTTTACCCTCCTATTTTTAGGTTTACCCTGCTATTTTTAGATTTTTAGGTTTACACTCCTATTTTTAGATTTTTAGGTTTACACTACTATTTTTAGGATTACACTGCTATTTAAGTTCTTATTAACTTTATCATCTGTTATATTTGATAATTTTGTAGTCTATTATCATTGAGTGGACATGAATCAGATAACCCTTTCTAAACAGCTCGAACGCTTCCGTAGCAGAAACACGGGTGTTGTCATCCGTGATGTATCTGAACTGGACATCATTCGTACAGAGGTAACTTCAACCATTTTTAAATAGCAGAGCAATTTTTTGTTATACCAGTTATTTTATTAGCAATTTTTGGTATTAGCAATTTTCGGGGGTTCTGCTATTTTCTTACACCGCTATTTTATTTTCAGAAGAGAAAACACGCAGAGCAATTTTTGGATAACGGAAAGGGGAAAGGGAAAGAGAATGACCCCCCTTACTTGGTTTGATTCTTCTTTCTTCTGTAATGAAATTAAATTTTCACACCATAACCCTTTGATTATATTTAGACTTAATTTCCTAATTATCTATTAATTAGCAGGAATTTCCACCTACTTCTGCCCGCATAGTAGCTCAAAGACGCCGTCGCGAACGAGAACGGTCATAAAATGAAGCCAGTGTTTCCCGACCTACATCAAGTCGCATTGATACAACTTCTCCGTTTCTAAGCACACCTACACTGCAATGTGGCCCTCTGCGAAACCAGACCCCTATATCAAACATTCGTACGAACATTCCAGAGCGACTTATGGGTAACCTTGAGTCGGTGCGATTTTTTGTAATTTGTACTTGATTTCATTTTTTAAACCATATAACCACTGCAATTTTGAGTTTTCATTTTTTATTCTCCGTATCTGCAGGTATGTTCAACTTCCTACGTCGAAAGACACACTTCCACCTTAAACGTGCCTACGGTGTGACGTTTCTTCCATTTCCATATTTATTATTGTTTTACTTTCATTATCTTTCGTCTTCATTTACTAACTATCTATAACGTAGCAGGAAATTCCACCCACTTCCGCCCGTATCTTGGGTCAGAGACACCGACGTGAACGAGAACGATCTCCGAATGCCGCCTGTGTTTACCGTTCGGAAATTTCTCCGTTGCTGAGCACCCCTACACCGCAATGTTGCCCTATGCGTAATCTCACGTAAGTATCAAACATACTTACGGATATCAGCCGCGTAATCTCACCCCCATTCCAACATTCTGATGATCCGGTTCAATTTGCCTCTTTGGTTCAGTCACGTAATTTGAACTTAGATTTCGATTGTAACATACTAACGACGGATGTAACTTCGTCTCCAAGAGTTGTGCAACAAGAATCGCCTAATCAAGATACAACTTTTAATTCAGATACTCCCCCATTGGGAAATAATATACCATTGACATTTAGGTACATTTACCTACTCACTTCTTTATTTAAATATTTGGTTATTTTTTGCATCTCTTACACTATGTTTAACAAATAATCTTTACCTCTATTTCAGGACAGGGATACCATCCTTTCGAAATGATTAGAGTAGCAGGGCACGAGGTCGTGCATATGATACGTCGGGAAGACATGATTTGGGACCTATGAATGTAATATGCCCTCACTGTAGTGCATTACACTGGATGGATGAAAGGTTGTCGGGGTCCTCAAAGATAAGACCGCTGTTTGGGAAGTGTTGTTGGTAGGGCCAAATTTGTTTACCTTCCCTCATTGAACCCCCGCCTGAAATTAAGCTTCTATTTGAGGGTGATGATGATCGGTCTAGATCTTTTCGTACTTATACAAGAGAGTATAATGCTGCCAATGCATTTACGAGTTTAGGTGTTCAGATGGATGACCGGGTCCTCCATGGCAGGGGTCCATCGAGTTTTACGATTCACGGAGAGCTTCGTCATCGTACTGGATCCTTATTACCCGATGTTGGTCACGAACATGATGCAACTTACGCTCAATTGTACATTTATGATCCAAATGTAGCTTTAGATATTCGCCACCAGAGAAATACTCATTTGAAGAGGGATGTCCTCGATACAATACAACAATCTTTGTTGGAGAATAACGCATTCACGACCAAATATCGTGAGGCATATGCTATTTTGGATCACTCAAATAGGATGGGCCATGACTTACCTCCTTACCTTCATTATATTTGTGCAAAGGACCGTCGCACATATAATTTGCCATCATCCGATGAAATCGCAGTTATTTTACCTGGGGATGGCTCCAAAGTCAGTGGTATGCGAGATATTATTGTTCGGCTCAAAGGCGGTAATCAATTAATGCAAATTAACGAGTGTCACCCTGCGTATTTACCTTTGCATTACGTCTTATTGTTCCCTTACGGGGAACTTGGCTGGCACTCAGAGATGAAGTTATGGGATGTGAAACGTTTGACTGAACAGACTAAGCGTTTAACTCAATTGAATTATTATGGTTATCGTTTGTTTCAACATGCTTCCGAGTACTCCACCCTCTTTAAAGGGGGTAAATTTTTCCAGGAGTTCATTGTTGATGCATGGGCTTCTACCGAGCAAAACCGTCTAACTTATTACAGACTTAATCAAGGGAAACTTCGGGCGGAGTTATACAACGATCTTAGTGACCGTATGTCGAATGGGTTACAACCATATCAGATTGGTAAACGGATGATTCTGCCATCGTCTTTCACTGGTAGTGCGAGACATATGTTTGAGATTTATCAAGATTCGATGGCCATCACACGTTTCAACTAGCATCCCGATGTTTTTCTCACCATGACCGCAAATCCAAAGTGGCCAGAAATTACAAAGGAATTGATGCCTCATCAGAATGCCTTGCTTCGTCCCGACTTGGTTGCACGTGTGTTTGAACTTAAACGGAAGGCACTCATGAAGGAGATTGAGAATAAACATGTATTTGGCAAAAAAGTGGCGCACGTCTTCACAATTGAATTTCAAATGCGAGGTTTACCTCACATGCATGCTTTATTATTTCTTGATGGTCCAAGCAAGATTAAAACATCTTCCCAGGTCGATAATATAGTGTGTGCTGAATTTCTGGTCTTGGACGATGATCCGACACTTTTTGAAACTATTTTGGGTTGTATGGTTCATGGACCGTGCGGTATACAGTCTCCTCAAGCTCCTTGCATGGAAAATGGTAGATGTACGAAGAAATATCCTAGGGATTTTGCAGACTTCACCACTATGGATAAAGATGGGTATCCAATTTATCGGCGTCGCAATGATGGTCGGATGTTTACTCTTGCAAATGGGAAAAAACGTTGATGATCGAGATGTCGTTCCATATAATCCACATCTTAGCCGGATGTTCAATTGCCACATCAATGTTGAAGTTTGTACCGGGCTCCGATGCGTCAAGTACATAAACAAATACATTTACAAGGGATACGATCGCACCACTATGGTCTTAGGAGGTGTAGATGAGATCCAACAATACTTAGATGCTAGATATATTGGCCCACCTGAAGCTACTTGGCGGATATTGGGTAATCCAATGCATGAAGAGAAACCTTCTGTTACGCGATTGGAACTTCACCTCCCGGGTATGCATCATGTTGTTTTCAATCCAAGTGAGTCGATGGATGAAATTGTGCACAGGGCTTCGGTTCAACAAAGTTCTTTAACGGCATTTTTCGCATATTGTGCATCGAATGAAGACGCGCGTGCATATACTTATCAAGAGTTTCCCCAACACTATGTTTGGAATAAGAATTCAAAGACTTGGACTCCCAGATCAGAAAATGGGGGTTTCGCAATTGGTAGGATGTACCATGCTAGCCCAAACTCAGGAGAAAGATTTTATTTGCGACTATTGCTAACCGTTGTTAAAGGGCCGCCTTCTTTTGAGTGCTTACGGACTGTCAACAATGTCATACACGATTCTTTCAAGTCCGCGTGTGTGGCTATGGGGCTTTTAGAAGATGTGACGAATGGGTGCAATGTTTACAAGAGGCGGCGATAATGCAGACAGGTTATCAACTCAGAAGACTATTATGCGTTTTACTCACCCAGTGTTTCCCTTTAAATCCGGATCTGCTATGGGATCAGTTTGCATTGGATATATGTGACGACCTTACGCACAAGCTCCGTAGCTTATTCGCTATTCCATGTCCAATGGAAGCCGAAGTAAAAGACTACGGTTTGTATCTGCTAAACGAATTGCTACAGGAGTCAGGCAAGAGTTTGTCTGACTTTCCTCCGATGCCACTCCCTGTCAGAAATTGGAGTACCTCTGGAGAAAATCGACTAATATGGGAGCATCGTCAGCTTCAAGTTGATACAAACCACTCAATTGTGCAAGCTAACGTTGATCGTCTTAATCCAGGGCAGCAAATTGCTTTTGCAGAAATAACTAATTCAGTGTTTGAGGGTAATGGAAAAAATTTCTTTTTGAATGGTGGGGCGGGAACGGGGAAGACATTTTTGTATAACACAATTTATGCGGTTTGTCATGGTCTCGGACATATAGTGATTACTGTTGCCTCTTCTGGAATTGCTTCCTTATTATTAGTCGGCGGTCGAACTGCTCATTCGACGTTTTCTATTCCTCTCGACATTCTTGAAAATTCTAATTGCGGGTTTGCAAAACAGTCGATACAAGCAGAGTTGTTCAAACTAGCGAAGCTCATAATCTGGGATGAAGTGCCAATGCAACATCGATTCTGTGTTGAGGCAGTTGATTGGTCGTTACAAGATATATGTAATAATAAAAGACCCTTTGGGGGAATCACAGTGGTGCTCGGTGGTGATTTCTGTCAAATATTGCCCGTAATTCCTAAAGCCGTTAGAGAGGAAATCGTTGCCCCCTCTTTAAGGCGGTCCGCGCTATGGAAAGATATACATGTTCTGACCTTAAACTCCAACATGCGCCTCAATAATACCGAAGTTGAAAGTTTGCAATTTTCGAACTTCTTGACTGAGGTATAATATTATATAGATAATCATTTTGACACTGTTGTTTACATACAATATATATATATATATTGTTTTTTTACTTACTTCTCTTTTTTCTCCAGATTGGGACTAGCCCATAGGAAACTGTGCTTATGACTTCGACACTACGCCATTGTAAAAGCGTTGAGGATTTAATGGGGGTTGTATACCCATTATTGCACGTGGAGGGAACTGTTACCTCTACCTTCCTCAATGAAAGAACAATTCTTTTGGCTCGCAATGACAATGTGAATGCCATAAATACAGCCGCGCTCAGTATTTTCCCCGGTGAAACAGTTACATACTTTGCTACCGATAAATTGTGCCCTGATGAAACTAATCCCAGCATAAGTAACCAGTTCCCAAATGAGTTTCTAAATGCCCTTAACCCATCGGGGTTACCGCTGTTTAAATTGGACTTGAAAGTTGGAAGCCCAATAATGTTGCTACGAAATATTGCCCCGAAAGATGGCCTCTGTAATGGCACCCGCTTGATAGTTACAAAATGTTCCGAGCATGTTATTCAGGCCCAAATCCTTACTGGTGAAAAATTTGGCACATTAATTTCATTCCTAGAATCTCTTTAACACCTTCCTCTGCTGAAATGCCAATTAAGATGACGCGCCGTCAATTTCCAATCAAGTTGGCCTACGCCATGACAATGAACAAATCGCAGGGCCAGTCCGTCAAGTATGTTGGGATTGACTTGCGCACTCCGGTCTTCAGTCATGGCCAATTGTATGTTGCATTATCACGTTGCATGAGTGCCAACTGTATATCTATCATGCTTCCCACCGATGAAGGGAGTTCAACTACTAACATTGTATATCCAGAGGTTCTCTTATAATCATTTTTTTGATGTACGTTTTGATGAAGGGAGATCCAAATAGCGGGATCTTCATTTTTGTATGAACTTTTGGTACTATTTCCACCCATGGTGTTTAATTTAAACTAATACTATTTTGGAGCTATTTATAGTTTATTCAAACAGAGTGCCAATTGTATGTTGCATGGTATGTTCTCAAGATCATTTTCTTTGTAAAGGCCTTTTGATTCGGTATAGAGATGATTCGGAGATCATTCAATCTTATTTATTCATCTGTTTTAATTCTAAAGTTTGTTTTTGTCTATTTGCATCATTCAATAATTGTGATTTGATCAGGTGAATAACTGTGATTTTATCAGTTTGGATTCTTTTACACACCAAAGGTGTTTGCAGAGTGAAGCTGGTACAGAGGCCTTGATTGAACAATTGAGGATGGCTGCCAGTTTAGCAAAGGTCCCAAACACTAGGATGAGGAGTTATTGGGGAGTATGTTTAAAGTTGAAGCGAATTTCTGGAATGTGTTTAAATTTCATATTGATCGGCAGAGTGAAGTAGAATCTGTTGCAGTTGTATAGCAGCAATTTAGCTCATTTGGTAAAATGGATGCTCTTCATCCAATTGACTCTTATTTTAGTTGGTACATGAATTGATAGAGAAAGCAAATCTGAACCTAGATGAAGTTAGAGACAGTTGCTGAAATTGTGCTCGCTCCCGGCTCCCAAAACGTAAGTGAATACAGGATCACTGCATTATACTCTTTAATATTTCTGCATTTAAAGTTGTATATATTTTCTTGATGTTCTATTTATAAATTATTTATCCAAACTCCTTTTCTTTTCGGATTTCTGCAGCTATGTCATTCAAGAAATTAGCCTTTAAGTACCACCCTGACGTGCCAACCAGCAAGCGAGGTCAAGCGACCCTGCCTCCTGACCGGTTGTAGCCATTTTGGATCTGCTATTGCATCTATGCAGACCTGCTATGGGATTTTTGAATCTGCTATTGCATTTGTGCGTATCTGATATGGGATTTTTGAATCTGATATTTTATCTGCGAGACAACATTTTTGGATCTAATATTGCGGTGCCTGTAATGAGGGTCGAACATGCTATTGAGACTGATCACCTCCAACAGGGGCTGCTACTATAGGAGCATGTTTGTGGCTGCTACACAGGGGCTGCTACCAAGCTACATCAAAGACATAGTCCGGTATGTCTTTTAAGCTTTTTCTGTGTCGTTTTTCTGTAGCTTTTGTTGTAGCTTTTTGGTGTAGTTTTGTAGATCTTCCCCTGTTTGAAATTCTTCGATTTAGACATACAGAACATATCGGTCTGTTTGAAATTCTACAACAAATTCTCCGCTTTTGCTGTAGTTTTTGCTGTAGCTTTGTAGATCTTCCCCTGTTTGAAATTCCTCTTAAAAGCTCTAATAGATTTAGCTTTTATGCTTGGTTTATCTACAATAGAGGAACTTCAAAAAGGGTAAGATCTCCGCATTTAAGATCTAGGCAGTTAGAGCTTCGATGAGCATTCTTCCATATTCGAAAGAGAACTATCTCAACTGATTAAACTTATTTTTGATGTTAATGTGTTATAATCTTTCTGACTACAGATAAGTTTAAAAAATATTTACTGTCCATAGTGTTCAATAACTTCTGAGATCTAGAGATGATGGTTTTATTACCGATGGCGGCAACGTTGGAGTCCGTGCACCAAACGCGGGGGTCAATCATGTGGTTCCACATGAGGTGGAGTGAATCTAGGTAGAAAGAGAGATTGGACGTGAGATGGTGTAGAGGGTGGAGTAGAGCTGTTTTAAGTGGCTGTGCGGGTGAACTGGAGGTTTGTTGTTTTTTTGACATTGCTTTTGGCAGCAAAAAACCATAGGGTTTGCTGCCATGTATCGATTTTATTCCTTTTGTATATATCATTAAGTTTATTGGAGCTCGGATTTATGACTTTTGTATTGATTTTTATTATCTGGGGTTTTTCCAGGAACTAAAGATGTCATCTTTGTGCACATAGCTTCAACAAAGTTGTGGAGGTTTTCAAAGATGTCATCTCTATGTTCATTTTTTTCTCAAGTGTTAACTGTCCCAAAGTTTATATTTACTTAACGTTTGTAGGTAAGTAAAAATGACAAATTATGGGGTTAGTTCCATTTCAATTTAGGAGTATTAATATTCAGATTTTTAACTTCTTAAGTTTTTGTATGACAGATGGTTCGAAAGATTGTGTTTTAGTTTTTTAGTTCAAGTACAACCCAAGTTCTGGTGCTTTGAAAGACTAATTTTGGTTCCTTAACTTCTTACAAACTATTAAATGATTTGCCTATTTTTTTAAACATACTTTTTGAAGCATGATTTCAAACATTGGTTGAAACCGTTATATATTTCCGATTTTAATGATTGATTACGTTATTAATGTTTATTTTTTTCATTTTCACAATTTTTTTGCGGGGTTAAGTTTTGGAATGGTGGATATCTTTTCGTATTCAGACTAAAACCAGCACAACTTCGAATGACCTAAGATTTCTAACTGCATGATTGCTCGAGGAGCATTGGTGAAGCCTTGGATTTTTATTGAAATCAAGGAACAGAGGAGCTGGAACATATGATTAGTATATGTATCATTATTAGTATATGTATCAAAGAAACCTCTCTTATGTTGTATTTGCCTGTTCAAAATATAGCTTCCTTATTTTTTTTGTTTGCGAAAATCAATTTGTTTTCTTTCATATTGAGGGCATTTCCAAATTCCCTGTTACTTATATATTTTCCATAATTTTCCACATACATTCTTGAGTGAACATTCCATCTATATGCATTTGAAAAGATTGAAAACATTTCCAATGTATGGGGTGGACCTTCCTTATTCCTCTATGAATGCTCATGCCCCTTCCTTATTCCTCACTTTGGATGTTTATGACCCTGCCACTGCAGCCAGGTACCACGCTCTATTCAGACCCTCTGTTCAGACCGATCCATCGAGTCATCCGCTGGAGCCAGAGGATGTCACCCTCTGAATAGACGATGCTTCAAGTACAAATGAGTTAGTAGCATTGGATCATCAGAGCGCGGAGCATAAGAAGTCAGAGCATCGGGGCTGAGAAAGGAAACTTGAACAAAAATCCCATACATCAGAGGAGGTAATTATACATACATAGTATCTCATGTGTGTATTTGTATACTAAATAGTCTAAATATAAAAAAAAATCTAAGAGAACAAAATGTAAGGTATGCCATTAACTTTTTGATTAGTTTGAGAAAATGTCTCTATTACATTTACTATCTAAACTCATTTCTAATATGTCTCTATCACATTGAACTTTTCAGTTGTTTTCAACACTCAATAGGTTTGTGTTGATATTTTATTTTTTATGATTATTATTTTTATATATATGGATATGGAACGAGGAAATTCATTGTGAACATTGGTTGGAACATCTGATAAGTCTTTACAAAGCATCCTTACTTCTATTGAATGAGAGAAATAATATCATTATGCATCATAGACCTGTATAGTAGTGTGTTTATATTAGAAGGATGAGAAATAAATCCGTTCGAAAAGTAGTTTGATTCAATTACTTTAATACCCCATTTTAAATAGTAGTGTGCATCATCTTTGAATGCAGCTCGGATGATTATTGTCGAATACGATCATAATATTGATTAACTAAGTATTCTTCTTCCTCTAAAAGATCAATGAGATATTTTTGATCCATGGTTCAACACACGTTTTGGTCGAGGACGAGATACCCATTTTGTATTGGTATCGGGCCTGGTTTCAGGCGAGACGAAACTATACATGTTTTAGAGTATATCAAATTGAAAAAAAATAAAAATTAGATATTTTTCACAATTGAGTGCAATGTTCTGATAGTCAAGGCCAATATCAATTTTTTTTCCATCTTCTCACAAGACATCAAATTACATCAAATTACGACATAGTGACATACACATATTTTGGCCTATCTTCTATTTGTATCTGATTCTTTCTTCTTTGCCTTTAACCTTACTTACATATTTTGAATCAGAGACGTGGCTAAGACTACGCTGTTGAGATTGAAGAAAAAGTCAATTGAAGCACTGCCAGATCATTGTAAAGTAGCAGTATTGGTCCCAGATCTAGCGCCATTTCCATCAAATCGATTCAAGTTAAAGAATGTATTCAAACTATACAACTTCCAAACATTATTGGAACTATTATTTTTGTGAATTATTTTTGGGTTCTTTGAATATTGTTGGAAGTAGTGTTGTCCCTTAAGGGTGGATAGTCCAATAAACAAAGGAGACTATGTCCATTGTTTTTAAAAATTGACATTTTGTTTAATTGATGGTTATGATGTTTATGCGAGGTCCAAGAAGGACTATTATTATTTTTGAATAGGGTGTATAGTCCTATAAATAAAGGAAAATTTGTCCAAATTTTCTAAATTGTTTTCACATTTGTGTTGTAAAAAATTAATGTAAATTGTTTACATATTTGTATACTTTAGACTGCACTATGTTTTGTCGGGGAATGATTGCGATTACGTATTTTGGAAAATTTTCGCCGTGCCTTCAAGCACGGGCATATACTAGTATATATATATACGGTGTGCGATAGTGTATATATATGGCACGTGCATATAAATATCAGTGAGTAGATATTATTAACAATTAGAGTCGGAACTATAGACTCGGGAAAGTTTTATATTAATTAATGTGTATATTAATTAAATTAGAGTCGGACCATAGACTCGGAGAAAATTAAAGGCCAGTGCTACAAATTTTGTGCATGGTAATGCCGGGAACTAATTATTATATATATACGGTAGTGTGATAGTGTGTATATATATTGTGTGCTCATGAATACCAATGTCTAGGTATTTATTTAAAATTAAAGGCTAGTGCTACAGATTTGGTGCACGGTAATGCCGGGAACTAATTATTATATATATACGGTAGTGTGATAGTATATATATATATATATTGTGTGCTCATAAATATCGATGACTAGGTATTTATTTAATTTATATGCTCTAGTGCTATCGAGGGAGTTTGTACGATGTGGGTGAATCCCCTATCTTGAGGAGTAGGGCGAGTATATCCCCAGGTCATAGCGTCCATTATATAAGTTAGTGAGCGATTCTGACTTGGGATAACTAGGTTATGTGAGTATCCCTAGTGTGATAGCACTTTAGAGAATACATCCGGTGAGTTATTACTCATGAGGATGGGTTATATTTATATTCAACATATATGTGAAAGTTGTAATATGGTTTTACGTATATAATGGAGTCGATAATTATATACGGGTAATTAAATACATGGAGAAACTTGTACTATTTATATAACTAGTGAATGTTATATGGCATTCAAGGAAAGGTGATAGCATTGAGAGACTGCATCCATTGAGTTATAGATATCAGGGATGGTTATTATACTTATATAGTGTGTGATATATAAGTATGGATATACTTGATGTGTATAGTATATTGTATACATATATGAGATGTGAAACATATATATACGGACATAATAAAGAATGTAATTTGAGATAAATTCTGAATCTTTGGGGAGTATAAAATCCAGAAGAAAAATAGGGATATACGTATATAAAGATGAGAATATTATATACGAGGTTAATAACACTAAAATGTGAATAGTGTAAATAACTAGTGAAAATTATTAATGATGAAAGGAAGAATCATAAGTGAGAGATTTTGATGTATAAGCTCAAGCGATAGCTTAGAATATATTAAAGGATGAATAAAGTGATATTATCCTTCCGGTAGATTTATATCCGAATTTATATGTATATGGATAATAGGTTCTAGTGAGAACTATTCACATATACGAGATGGTATAAAATGAGGATCTTTAGAAGATGGGTGAAATGAATTAGTTAGGCAGGGTAGCTTAACTAAGTTGTTTTAAAAGGTTTGCGATAGTTGTGAACTATTAGCAGAGCGGTATCTTATGAGAGTGCGATACCAATTTAAACATGAGAAGTTGCATATTTTAAAATATTGCATTTATGCACTTGCAAAAATATTTTCAAACTCAGGCTCTGACCCGTTTATCTATTTTCCTCTCTTGCTATATCTATATATATTAGGTGTCCAGACACAGGGACGCCTGGATGATGATTCTTTCGAGTCAAACGTTTGCTGCAGCAGATGTGGATACATGCAGGTTCATTATAGACGCTTCTATCCTTGAGATCTAGATAGGAGGTATTGTAGAAACATTCGGCCCGATGGCCTAATTGTATTAATTTATTCTTTACCGCCTTTTAGTGTGGCATTCGATTTGGTTGTATTATTTTGTACCGAGTGTTCGGTTATTTTATTTCATTTCAATTGTTGTATATAAACTGTTGTGATGGATTTATTTTAATGGTGTGGTTAAAAAGTTTAGTCAATTAAAATTTTGATGCCAGCCTAATAGGTTATTAGTAATTAAATTCGTTTTCGACAGTGATGCTGAGAATGAACAATATGAGACTCCTGTTTTAATTTGGTATAGGATTGATCACCCGGTATTTTATTAGGGGGGTGTCACAGGTGGTATAAGAGCATCAGGTTCTAGTGTCCATAGGATCTGTACGGCTTGCTGCATTTAAAGTGTACCAGTTCGATTGATATAAAGCCCTATGCTAAGGATTGTTGATTCCTATTGTGAGATTTCATCGTCCTACTATTGTGTATAATTGTAGTGCATTTTATACACGTTCGTGTGTGATTCGTATACCGAACAACGAAGGACGATCGGTGAAGTCCGTTAGGAGAACAGTAGGAGGCAGGGCTCAATTTGTGTTGCAAAATATATTTCGGGGACGATAACCGTAGTCGAGGTCACCCTGATTGTGTTTGAGCAATTGATGCTTCTACCTGAAGGGAGCTAACAGAATTTGACAAATTAGTTAGCGTGTATGACTGGAAGTAAAGGTGCTAGTGAAACACGACGGGGAGAGACCCATGTGGGTGACCAATTTAAATGATGTAGATAATCTAATTTTCACCGAGTGACGGTGAATTCAGTCAGGGCTGGTAAGGCTAGTAGTGTGTTTCCTGGGGCCAGCGGATCTAAGTGTGCGAAGGTGCAAAAGAAGATTTTGGCTACCTTTAAGTTGGTGGGAGCAGCGAAACAGTGGTGGGAGTACACTACCACTACGGAGGAGAGAGACATATCGACTATTTAAGAGTTATGGGTGCGGTTTGACAGCAAGTACTTCTCTTTCGTCGTGCAGACCGAGATGAGGCAGAAGCTGTTAAACCTCAAACAGGAAGGGAAGACAGTTGAAGAATATGAGGAAGAGTTTACTGATCTTCTGAATATAGTTCCAGATGAGATACCGACGGAGGAGAAGAATATCTAGAGGTTTATGGATGGATTCACTTGGAGGATTCACCAGCATCTATTAGGGAATCTTTCATTGGAAACTTATTCTGATGTGGTTAATGCTTCCCTTTTACACTGCCAGGACCACTACTTCCATTAGTAGGCAAGAAAATGAGTTGGGGAGTCCATATAGCAGGGCCGAATAGGAGGTACTAGTGCCAGTGGGGCACCGGCAGCTCAGGGACATGTCTGTCAGGGTGAGCATAGTTTCCATCAGAGGGACCCAGCTAAGGGATTCTGTTATGGAGATTTCAGAGAGGGGCAGGGAGGTTTTAGGCAGGGCCATCCAGGTCAGTAAGGCCAGCAGAGGCAATAACATTTCCTGTAGGGCCAAGGGAGGGGTGGTAACGACCATCGAGGTCGAGGACGCAGGGGAAGAGGGGAGGAAACTTTCTAGGGAGGTGTTTTAATTATGGAAACACTCGACACAAATGTCAGGACTGTCCTCAGAGGGGTAGAGCCCCGCAGCAGCAGGGCGCTTGTCAGGAGCCTCAGTGACCAATATTTCCACCCACCCTCCTAGCACCACCCTAGGTACCAGCTTTACCAGCCATTCGAGTAGCTCCAATGCAGCAGGTACAATTTCACCATGGGCGTGTCTACAATGTCGATCAGGCTACATTTCATCAGGCCCCACCCATAGTCAAGAGTATGTTTTCTATCCAAGGGACTTTGGGACGGATATTATTTGACACGGGGGATTAACATAGTTTCATTTCCACTAGTTTTGCACGCGCCACGGGGTTATTAGACACAAAAAATAGCACAGTTACTAGTGTAGACTCACCAATGGGTTATGGGTCTTTGCTATTCTTTAAATGTCACCAATACCTTAGAGATTGGGATATTCATTTTACCGACCGATATGCTTATCTTAGAGATCCATGAGTATGCCGCTATTATCAGGATGGATTGATTAGTCACACATAGAGATATGATTGATTGGTATAGTTGTACTATTGTGTTTAACATACCAGGTTAGGAGATGTTTTGGGTGGCGATGCCTCATCCTGAGAAAGTTTCTTTGACCCATTTATATTATATAGAGGAGGAGACCACTAAGGTATTGGTGATACCGCTTGATTCGATTCCAGTTGTTTGGGAGTTCGCGAATGTATTTCAGGACATACTAGGATTACCACCCATTAAGGAGATAAAGTTTATATTAGATTTGGCACCGAGGACTTGGCTGATAGCCCGTTCACCTTACCGTATGGATCCAGTAGAGATGAGGGAGATATGAGATCAAACCGAGGAGTTATTGGGTCAGGGTTTCATCTGTAGGAGTACCTCGCCTTGGGGTGCTCCCGTGTTGTTCGTAAAAAAGAGAGATCGGTCACTACATTTCTGTGTTGACTACCGAGAGTTGAATGAGATCCTGATACGGAATAAATATCCATTACCCCGAATCGATGACCTATTCAACCAGTTGAGGGAAACATCCTATTTGTCGAAGATAGACTTGAGGTCCGGCTACCATCAGTTACGTATTAGGGAGTAGGATGACCTTAAGACTTCTTTTATGATGAGGTATGGATCGTATGAGTCCAGGCTTATGCCATTTGGGCTAACAAACACACCGAACATTTTCATGGACTTGATGAATAGGGTGTTCAGAGATTTCATAGATCAGTGTGTCATTGTCTTCATTGATGACATCTTGATTTATTCCCTGACTGAGGAGGAGCATGCCGAGCATCTGACGATGGTTTTACAGACACTAAGTGAGCACGAGTTATATGCAAAATATGAGAAGTGTGGGTTCTGACTGAGATAGGTTCAGTTCTAGGGGAACATCGTTTCTACGGAAGGGATATCGGTAGATCCCGAGAAGGTGTCATCGGTGAGGGAGTGTGGACATCCCACAACAGTGACTGAGATGCGTAGTTTCTTGGGGATGGCGTGATACTATTAGTGGTTTATTCGCAGATTCTCAAAGATAGCAGGTCCATTGACAAACTTGACTCGCAAGGGGGTGTCATTTATATGGGATGATGCTTGCCAATTAGCTCTTGAAGAGCTAAAGGAAAAGTTGAATCCAGCCCAAATTCTAGCACTACCTAGGCCGAGGGTGGAATACTTGGTTAACACTGATGCATCCTTACTAGGACTTGGGGTGTGCTTCAGCTAGAGGATAAGGTGATTGCTTATACTTCCCATAAGCTTAAGCCTCACAAGAGGAGTTACCCCACCCACGACTTGGAGTTAGCGGAAGTCGTGTTTGCATTGCGGATATAAAGACATTATCTCTTAGGGGGAGATTTTGCATATTCCCAGATCACAAGTCACTGCAGTATCTGTCCACGCAGCGAGAGTTGAATATGCATCAGCGAAGGTGGCTTGTATTTGTGAAAGATTATCAGTTCAACATCCATTACCACCCAGGGAAGACTAACATGATAGCAGACGCGTTGATCCATCGATCAGTAGCTGAGGTGGACGAGGTGTGGAAGACAAAATGGAAAGAACTTGGACATCAGGATGCAGTTGACCACTCATTCATGTCAGTGATGACATTTACACCCGAGATAATTACCCGGTTGATACAGGCTCAGGCAGTGGATCCCTTATGTCAGGATCGAATTATCCAGCTTCTAGCCAAGGGAGAAGAGTCCTTCTCCATGAGCTCAGATGGGGGCTCAGATGGGGGCTTATGCTTTAATGAAAGACTAGTAGTTCTAGAAGGGGAGGAGTTATGACTTACAGTGATGGCAGAGTCGCACGATTCATGGTTTGTGGTACATCTCTAAGGGGATAAGATGTACTAGGATATGAGGCGACAATATTGGTGGAGTTTAATGAAGAAGGACGTCGCCAAGTTTGTTTTAAAGTGTGCCACTTGTCAGCTGGTGAAGACAGACCATCAGAGATTAGGAGGATCACTACAGCCATTAGAAATCCCTATGTGGAAATGGGAGAGCATTTCCATGGATTTCATCACAGGGCTTCCTACATAATATAGGGGTCATGATTCCATATGGGTGATTGTGGATCGGTTGACCAAGGTAGCTCATTTTCTCCCAGTTCAGACCGACTATACTGCGGAGAAGTATCCTCAGATTTTCATTGCCGAGATAGTGAGACTCCATGGGGTGCCCATTGATATTGTGTCCGACCCGGACATAGATTTTTGTGTCCAAATTTTGGGAGATTTTCCAACAGGCCATTGGTACGAAGTTACGATTAAGTTAGGCCTATCACCCACATACAGATGGGAAGACAGAGAGAACGAATCAGATGTTGGATGATATGTTATGGATGTGTATCCTTGATTTTGGAGGGGGCTGGGAACAGTACCTTCCATTGGTGGATTTTCTTATAATAACTCCTATGAATTTACTATTGACATGGTTCCGTTTGAGGCATTATATGGTAGACCTTGTCATTCCCCATCATGGTGGCTTGAGGTGTGGGACAACAAGTTACTTGGGGCGGACGTGATTCAGGACACCTCGAATAAGATTGAGTTGATACGGAGTCACATTCAGGTTGCTCACGATTGGCAAAAGAGTTATGATGATGCTAAGAGGTTCTTCAGGGAGTTTAGTATGGGGGATTGAGTGATGTTGCGAGTATGCCCTATGAAGGGGGTAACGCGGTTTGGGAAGAAAGTGAAGTTGGCGCGGAGATATGTTGGGCCATTTCCTATTATTGAGCGGATTGGGCCAGTAGTTTACAGACTTAGGTTATCGGAGAACCTGGATAAGATTCATGATGTGTTCCATATTTCTTCACTAAGGAGATATCTTCGGGATGACTTGGCCCACACCCATATTTCCATAGAGGATATTGATCTACAGCCCGAGAGTTCCTACTAGGAGGATCCAGTTTCTATCATATACCATAGTGAGAGGAAACTGAGGTCAAAGATAGTGCCATTAGTACGAGTGAAGTGGTGCCATCATAATATAGAGGAGTCTACCTGGGAGCATGAGGATGACATGCGAGAAAAATATCCAGAGTTATTCCTACCAGGTATACTTTTATTTTGTTCTTTTCCGAATTTCGGGATGAAATTTCGTTATTAGGGGCAAGTATGTAATACCCCGTATTTTTGAGGGATTTTATTTTAATTATGGAATTAGGACTAATTAATTTAAATGCAGAAATTTATTTTCAATTAATACGGATTTAAATTTAAAAATTACTAGCATGACGAGAGTTAGTATTTATTGGTGATAATTGTGTTGAATATTACTTAGCGAGTAAATTTATATATGATTACGAAAATATTATTATGACCGGGAGTGAAAAATACGGTAGTTGCAATACATTTAGTTGGGACGCGCGTGTCAGTTGTGTCGGTATTACTTTATTGGGTTAAAAGATAATTTATTTTTAAGTAACTCGTATGATCATTTTGAGTGCGCCGATGAGTCTGAAAGGGTCGAGATAGTCAGAAAACTCTACCCGAGTGTTTTATTTGGAATTCGGGACAATTTAGGCCAAACGACACCCCGGATGGGTATTTTGGTCTTTTGAGATTTTGGGGAATAAAAATGGACGAAAATAGAAAATTAAAAAGGAATTGTACGTGTCACGACTCTGTCCCAAAATAGTAGTGTGGAACAAGTGTCTTGACATGCCACTAAGGCAACAAATATGCTGACTTAAATTGTTTCCTTAATTAAATGCAACGAAAATACAATTACATGGTTATGAATCGTAAAATACTGAAATTAAAGGAATTAGGTCATGAGAGATTTCTAAAATGTAACTTCATTTATATTACAAGTCACAACGAGTTACAACTTAAACGAAATTTAAAACTTATTACAAGAGAGCCAAACATGCTCTATATGATATAACAAACTTTTTACTTAAAATAACAAAAAGAGCTCTAAAAGACGAATCTTCCATATAGTCCTTTGTAAGGACATATTTTTATAAATGTCCGTCATAATTAATTATGTCGTATACCGTTACAACTGTCGAAGAAGTTCAAGAGCAATCTACATCAAGACGGATCTGAATATATCAAGGCTCTTCATCAAAAAGCCTCCGCAAAGTTTACTTTGGTAAGGTTATATATTAAATAACTTAACTTTGCACTTAGAGCTATGGGATATTTTTACGAAATATTTTCTAAGTGTTGGAGCGGACTTTTTTCATCAAAAATTTGAGAATGAGTAATTTTCTAACTCCTGTAGCGTTCCTTGATTTTCACGCTCAAGTCATTAAAGCGAGATCCCATCTCGTTCGAGCGACATTGAGATGTCGCAGATGTCGTTCAAATGACACGTGTACTTCGTTCGAGCGAGATCTACTTTTTGTTCTAATGACCGAGGCGGCACGATTTTCTATAAATACGCATTGAATGGTTTTGTTTCCATTAAGAAGTCCCAGTGTTTCGAAAGACAGAAAACTGCGAATCTGCAGAATTCTTTTTGACTTCTTCTTTTAGGGTTTTTATCCCTTTTGTTTTCAATTCACAAAAATCCCATATGCTTTGGTGAATTGTTTAGGTGGTCAAGAATTCATTCTTTATGGGGAGAACTCTACAACTGGAGAGTTGCGTGCTATTGTGGAGGGAGTCTCTATGAAGTTACTCTTATGGGGAGGATAACCTACATTGTGAAGACGGCGTGTTCTTGTGGTATAGCTGCTTGTGAACCACTATTGATTTCTAGTCATTACTTTGAAGGTTTGACGAAGGCACCGTGCGTTACTCTTGTGGGCGAAAGCAAGATGTTATGTAAGTCAATGGTCTTGTAAACTTGTCAGAGTTCTAGAAATAAAAAGGCTTTGGCCTTCGGGGATTTTTCCGGTAATTTGTGTCGCATGCTTTGTTTATCTATGGTTTGACAAACGCACACATGTAGTTGCATGTTTAGGGGATGAATTAATTTTGTTTAAAAATAGACTGTAATTAAATAAGGTTTAATTGGAAACTTGCGAATTAATTTAATCAATTATCACACCATCGTCATATTTTACAAATTGGTATCAGAGCGGGTTACGCTAATTTATCGCGTGATATAAGAGCAGGTTACACTATTTTATTGTGTATTCCTATTTCCACAAAATCGTGTGATATTGATTTTTTTTTGAAAAATCAATTTTGTGAAAAATCGCAATTTTTCCAATGGAACATTCATTTAATAAGGTGCCTATTTTTTATAGCAAAAATTATGCCTATTGGAAAGCTCGCATGTAATCTTATTTAAAAGCCAATGACGAGCATGTTTGGTTTCTTTGCGAAAATGGATGGAATCCTCCCACTGTCACCGTTGAAAATATTACCTCTTTAAAACCCGTGTCGGCCTTGAATGAAGATGATTTTAAGATGTCTCATTTTAATTCACGTGGTTTGAGTTCTATTTTTGGAGCCTTCACTCCCGACGAGTTCCGCCGAATTATGACGTACAGCATGTCTAAAGAGGCATGGGCTGTTTTGAAATTGACACATGAGGGTACGAACACGGGTAAAGAATCAAAATTACCAAATTTGGCCACCCAATTTGAGACTATCACCATGTCTGAGTCTGAATGATTTGATGATTTTTATGTACGTTTGTCAGGCATTGTAAACACAAGCTTTAATTTGGGTGACGTGATTGATAACACGCGTGTCATTAAAAAGATTTTGAGATCTCTCCCAAAACGCTTTATTCCTAAAGTCACTGTTTTGAACTCTTTGGGAAATTTGAAATTACTTAAGTTAGAAGAACTTATAGTTAGTCTTCAAACCTATGAGATTGACATGTTTCCCCCAAACATTAAGGCTAAGGATAAAAGCGTTGCTTTAAAGACTCATTTTAAGAAAAAGAAATAAAAAGTTTGTGAGTCCGATTCTGAGGAAGATTTTGATTTTAAAGATATGGCTTTGTTTGCGAAAAATTTTAAAAATTTTCTCAACATGAACAAAAATAATTCTTCAAATAAGAGATTTTTTGAGAAAAATAAAGAGGCCAAAGAAAGCGGTGAGAAAGAGAAGGAGAGAGAAAAAGAAAAGGAGAGTGAGGAAAAATTAGAAAGTTTGACGTGTTTTTGAGTGTGGGGGTAAAGTGTATAAGGCGTATGAGTGTGCCACTAGACTTAGGAGAGAGATAAAGAGAGTGGCTATGCCTGACACACTTAGTGATAACGACATAGAGGTTTTTGATTCGAGTGATGAAAATGGGCACGGTATGTGTGTCGCGTTTTTAGCTAGTCGTGTGAGCACACCCACTTTGTCCCACAATAGCAGACAAGAATGCGACGGTGATGATTTGAGCGCTTTAAGTGAGATCCAAAAAGCCTTTAGAGATTTGTACACCGAGACCTTAAAAACAAAGAAGTATAATAGGGATTTAGGTCGTCGAGTGTTAATTTTGGAGAGAGAGAATGAGGTTTTAAGAAAGGAAAAATGTGATTTGACCGACACGGTGTCTAGTCTGACGGCACGTGTATCCCAACTCGAGAGTGATCTCGAACGTTCCAGGGAGGTCATAGTTAATTTTGAGAACACACCTAAGAAGGTTGAAAAGTTGGTTCTTAATGCCAATAAGGGTAGAGTTAACGGGCTAGGAAAAGGTCATGACAGTGCTTCCACTTCTTTTGTCGCACCCGGGCCGATTCCCACTTTAGTGACAGATTCACATGGCCCGAAAATTAACCCACCTAGGCATCCATTTCCCGTTAGGAGATCACGTCCTAGAGGTTTTGAGATACGTGTTCTGAGGCCTATTTATATTTGTTCCCATTGCAAAAGGATAGGACACCTTAGGAAATTTTGTTTCAAGTTGGTTTATGTGTCACGTGTTTCTTCTACACATACACCCACACATGATACTTTACATGCTCATGGAGACTACATGAAAGAGTTTGCACATCTAGGTGAGCAAGTTTTGTTTTCGTTCAAAACTTCACAAAATTTGATGGAGGTTTTTCATAAGTTAGCACCACCTTTGGAGAACCCCTCCGCACCTAACGATCAAGGTTTGACTTGCTTACTAGCATATGATGTTTTCCATGATGACATTATTTGCCTATTGCTAGTATGTATCATTTTTGTATGTTTTCCATTTTTTTGAAATTTTTTGAAAAATGCAAAAAGATTTTATTATGATAAAAATTTTTAAAAAAAATCCAAAAAGAGTTTTGTATTTTGTTTCCACCGTTTATGGATGGACACTTATGATGACCGAGTCACAATATCATTCCTTCTTTCTTGTGACTATTTAATAGTGTTTTAAGACAATATGTCAATTCATCCACGTGCTTTATAATGTGTGGTGTCATTAAGATGAAATAGTGTTACTTTCTACATGTTTGACTCATAATTTCCTTTAATGCACACGTGCACAAATTTATTTCATTATTTTTCTTGTCTTATCAAATGTTTCTTGGGTGTTTTCACTTCAATCTTGTCTTTAAAAATGAATTGAGCATGACAAAACATGACAAGAAAGTTGTACATGGAAGAACTGTTTGTGAGTTTGTGTGCTTTATTTGAAAACGGTGAAGGGTTGTGAAAGGTTCTCAATTAACCTTTGCGAATACTAAGCCACCGTTATATCGGACCTAAAAAATTGAGGAATTTTATTATCGGGGGTCGAAAGAGGTTTAAAAGAGCCCGAAAAAATTTAAAGGCAATAAAAAGAAATTCATGCCAAAAAGGGGCCATTAGGTTTTTGCACCAATTCTCAAATAATTGAGAATTTAGATTACCTCTAAAAGAAAAAATGCATGATGGAGTTTGGATGGAGAATTGAAATGTGTTTTCACATCCTTGAAAGTCTGGTAAAAGCGTTAAATAGTTTTGGACGTTATTGGGGTGGAAATCACTTAGGATTTGATTTGTTTATTTGAATAAGACGATGTCATCTAAATTCAATAATTTTTACACCTAAGGATACTTTTGATGTTCATTCATTAGGGGTACACATATTCATCGTGCTCATATGATTGATTGAGTTTATCTACCTATCGAATGTGTTCACACCCATACATTCCATTTCCATGACTTGGTTATTTGAGTATAAATCCTTGGTGTGTGATTTTTGGTATCTTATTTTAGTATGAAAAATTTGAAAAATCAAAAATAGTTTGTGAAAGTTTTTGAGATACTCCTTTGCATGTACGAAATTTGATTCATGTTTGCTATGCATTTTGTCATGACACTCCATGTTTTGATTGTTTCTTCTTCAAACTCGATGAGTCACTAACGTTTTTACTTTATCTCATGTGTGTAGGTACACCCTGATGAGTAAAGCTTTGAGATTTGATGAAGATATTTTGAAGAAAAATTTGAGAGCTTGAAAATTTGTACCTTTTTAGTTTTGATATTTATGGGAGGGTAGATTTGTATAGGCATTTTGGTATTTGATAATTCGGATGTTTTTATGTATGTTCCTGAATAGACATAGGGGGAGATTTATAAGGACATATTTTTATAAATGTCCATCACAATTAATTATGTCGTATACCGTAACAATCGTAGAAGAAGTTCAAGAGAAATCTACATCAAGACGGATCCGAATATATCAAGGTTCTTTATAAAAAATCCTCCCCAAAGTTTACTTTGGCAAGGTTATATTTTAAATACCTTAACTTTGAACTTAGAGCTTTGGGATATTTTTACAAAATATTTTCTAAGTGTTGGAGTGGACTTTTTCGTCAAAAATTTGAGAATGAGTAATTTTCTAAGCCCAGTAGCGTTCCTTGATTTTGACGCTCAGGTCATTCAAGCGAGATCCCATCTCGTTTGAGCGACATTGAGATGTCGCACGATGTCGTTCAAACGACATGTGTACTTCGTCCGAGCGAGATCCCCTTTTTTTTCTAACGACCGAGGCGGCGCGATTTTCTATAAATACTCATTAAATGGTTTCATTTTCATTAAGAAGTACTAGCGTTTTGAAAGATAGAAAACTGCGAATCTGCAGAATTCTTTTTGACTTCTTCTTTTAGGGTTTTTATCCCTTTTGTTTTCAATTCACAAATATCCCATATGCTTTGGTGAATAGTTTTGGTGTTCAAGAACACACTTTGCTTTTGTTCATTCTTTATGAGGAGAACTCTACAAACGGATAGTTGCACGATATTATGGAGGGAGTCTCTACGAAGTTACTCTTGTGGGGAGGATAACCTACACCGTGAAGACTACGTGTTTTTGTGTATATCTGTGTGTGAACCACTACTGATTTCTAGCAGTTACTTTGAAGGTTTGACGAAGGCACCGTACGTTACTCTTGTGGGCGAAATCAAGATGTTATGTAAGTCAATGGTCTTGTAAACTTGCCAGAGTTCTAGAAATAAAAAGGTTTTGCCCTTCGGGGATTTTTCCTAAAATTTGTGTCGCATGCTTTATTTATTTATGGTTTGACACACACACACACACACACACGTAGTTGCATGTTTAGGGGATGAATTAATTTGGTTTAAAAAATAGACACTAATTAAATAAGGTTTAATTGGAAACTTGCGAATTAATTTTATCAATTATCACACCGTCGTCATATTTTACAAATTGGTATCAGAGTTTATTTAAGAGATCACCACTTTTACAAATTGGCATCAGAGCAGGTTACGCCAATTTATTTCATGATCCTGAATTATTCAAGGATTTATTTTTTTGATACATCCTTTTATGTTCCCTCCAAGCCTACTTATTTTCTGAAAAATGGTTAGTTATACAACATCAGCTAAAAGCCGAGTGAGGTTCAATCTCTAGACATTCCAAGGTTTTTGTTCAGAAAATTGATACCTATTCAAATCCAAAGAGTAGACATCTACATATATGGATAGGAATTTTCTATATAAAATTTGAGATGACAGTATATGAAAATGAATAGCACAAAATATAACATATACGACAAATCAATTTGCAATATCTTTTTCTTTCATTCATATCATTTTAATGGCCAAGTACAATCTAATACCGTATTCTTCTACCGTATTATTCCCCAGTAGTTGAGGGTCAATCGAACTTGTTCATCACAACGCCTTATTTAGGTCACTCTAGTGATAACCCAGCTGGGAAGGTCAATCAGTAAGAGAGGTCCCTAAGCCCGAATCTCATTTCCAATATTCAATATCATTTTCAAAACTCTTTTTAATCGATATGTCTATATGGACAAATATAAACATATCATAAGGAATCAGTCATCGATATCAGATGAATTTTGAGAATAAAATCAGTTCACAATATATATATAGTTTGCATAATATAATATAATTAAAACGCACAAGGAATGTCAAAGTACTCACCTAAAACAGAAGTACGAAGTTACAGATATCGAGTCTTGGATCACTAAGATGAAACTTCTACTTAATTTTTCTAGTACTTTCTCTCACTATTTCTCTCTGATATTTTGAATGAATTTCATGTAATAATGATCCTAAAGGCCTTATTTATAGTTTCCCAAAGATATTAGGGTGTTGACACGTGTTTACCTGACCAAGCTTTTACAATGGCGAGACAACGTTTACGTGTCGCACAATGGAGCGGTCTTGCAGTCTTAATTCACCGAACTGCGACATTTGTTTTAGCTTTTCCTCTAACGATGACACATGCTTTAGCTTTATCTATTTGGATGACATGTGTAAGCACGAGGTGTCAAGCATGAGGTGGAAAGGTGTTAGGGGTATAATGGTCATTTTACACCTTAAGGGCATTTTGGTAATTTCACACGATATGTTTTCAATATTTCTTGGAGGTCCTTGAAAATATTTTATTTACAAAACGGTCTTTTTTATATTTTTATTTTACTCCCTGAAACTTTCTTTATTTAGAATCAAGTCCCTAAAGTCTCATAAAATTATGTTTTCTACCTCGAAACTTATCATTTAGCTTAGGATATGCTATCAGACTTTGATTTAATCCATTTTTAAAAAAGAAGGTGGTTATTTCAAAGTGTTTAAGTTGTCCAAACCATCCTCCCCTTCTGACCAGTCAAAATATAACACATGGTGTGGTAATAAGACAAAATACAACTTAAAGGATGGACATATTTGCCCTTATTTCATAATTTCGGTATAACTTTTTGCTCGGACCTCTGTTTAAAACACCGTTTCTTGTGTTGCAAACCTAATTCATATATATACAACTTTTTAGTTTTTATGTCAGGTCAATTATTATATTATAATGGTCAAAACTAGTCTCTAATATGAACATTCCTACCGAAATATTTCAAATTTTATGTTTGTAACTAATTTGATATTTCATGACTTATGAAGGGAGAATTAGACTAAAAATAATAAATTAACATTATCCATATCACATATGAAATAATACAACATTTAAAACTATATATGAACATATAAAAGTTCGGTCATTACATCCTACCCTCCTTATAAAAAGTTTCGTCCCTAAACTTTACTTACATTAATTTTCAAACAAGTATGGATATTTCTCCTTTATTTCAAATTCCCGCTCCCATTTTTCTTCTTCAATGGAAGGATTACGCCACAACACTTTGACAAATGGAATTACCTTGTTTCATAATATTTGATCTTTATGATCCAAAATTTCTATCGGATGCTCAATGTATGACAAGTCTTCTCTAACTTGAAGAGGTTCGTGACTTTGGATATTCGTTGGATCTAGGACGTATTTCTTCATCATGGACACGTAGAACACATTATGCACACTAGAGAGTTCAGGGGGCAAGGCTATTCTATACGCAACAGCTCATATCCTTTCAAGTATTTCAGAAGGTCCTATATGTATCATGGACTCAATTTCCCTTTCTTCCCAAATCGGATTACTCCCTTTGCTGGTGATACTCGCAAGAACAGTAATCTCCTCTTTAGAATTCCAACTATCGGTGGCGATTATTGATATAACTCTTTTGACGGCCTTGATCGATTCAAAGTCGATCTTGTATCAATTTCACCTTCTCAATTGTGATCTGGATCAATTCTGGTCCCAACAATTTTCTTTCTCCAACTTCTACCCAACATGCAGGGGAATTACACATTCTACAATAAAGTGCCTCATACGGAGCCATTTGAATACTTTCTTGATAACTATTATTATATGCAAATTCCACTAATGGTAAATAATCATCCTAATTCCCTTTCAAATCAAGTACGCATGCCCTAAGCATATCCTCTAAGGTTTGAATGGTTCTCTCAGATTGTCCATCCGTTTGAGGGTTAAAAGCAGTACCGAAATTCAATTTTGTTCTCATGGCTACTTGTTGGTTTTTCCAAAAGCGAGACACGAATCTAGGGTCACGATCAGAAACAATTGAAACTAGGGTTCCATGAAGCCTAATAATTTCCCGCACGTACAACTTAGCTAACTTTTTTAAAAAATGGGTAATCTTAATGGCAAGAAAATGAGCAGATTTAGTTAACCTATCAATAACTACCCAAATAGAATCATTACCATTTGAACTCCTTGGTAAACCTATCACAAAATCCATAGTAATATGTTCCCATTTCTACTCGGGGATAGGTATGGGTTGCAGTAATCTTGATGGTTTTTGATGTTCTACCTTTACTTGTTGATAAACCAAACACTGAGATATAAATTCTGCTATCTCTCTCTTCATGTTATTTCACCAAAATACTTCTCGAAGATCCCTATACATTTTTGTACATCCATGATGAAATGTGAATCTTGACTAATGACTTTCCTCCAAAATTTGCCTTTTTAGTTGGGCATCACATGGCACACACACTCTATTTCTAAGCCTCAATATATCATCTCGTATCACAAATTCAATTCTCTTATCCTCGATGACTTCTTCTCTAATCTTCTTCGGTTGTGGGTCATTTATTTGTGCAATTTTGATCCTTTCCATTAACACGGGATGTACTTGTAAGTTTGAGATAATTCATCCTTTTACATAAATACGTACATATATTTCCATACTTCTCAAATCCCTTAACAAAGGTTCCTAATTTGTAATCATACATGCTAAATTTTCTGTAGACTTCCTACTTAAAACATCGACTACTACATTAGCTTTCCCTGGGTGAGAATGAATATTTAAATCATAATCCTTCATTAATTCGAACCACCTCCTTTGTCTCATATTCAATTCTTTTTGGGTAAAAAATATATTTTAAACTCTTATGATCGATATAAATCTCATAAGCCTCATATTACAAATAAAGTCTCCAAATCTTAAGAGAAAAAATTACAGTTGCTAATTCTAGGTCATAGGTTGGCTAATTCTGCTCATGGGTTTTTAACTATCTCGAGGCATAAGTACTACTAGGATTTTAGTTGTTGTTAATGGAGGCTATATGAATTTAGAGTTTGTAAAGATTCGAGGAACTTATCCTAATCCCTAATATAATTCTAAGGATTTGATGTTAAAATGGGGTAAAGAGTGCATAATCTTGTAAGGAGATGATTTATAACCTTTAAATTGGTATTGAGATAAATTTGTATGGATGTTGAATGATGCAAGAGGGTGAAATTCACAGTTAGGAAGGTAGAAGATGATCTCGTAATTCTCGTTCGAAGACCTGCCCAAGTCGTTCGAACGAGAATTCCAACAAGAATTCCAAAGATATTACTAACGAGATTTTAGAGTTGGTTCGAATTGAGATGTTCATTCGAACAACCTCGTTCGAATGAGAATACACAGGTTCTAATGAGGTTTCAGAAACTCTAATTTTTCTCGGGCGAGTTAAAAATCCTTCTAGGTAATTTCTCGTGGGAGATTAGGATCCACACTATTATGGAGTAGCATCATTTCATAATTTAGTAGTGTGAAGATTTGTGTAACTACTAAGGTAATGTGTCGGAGTGAGGGAGCCTTAAAGAGTATATACGATAGAGAGATAAATCGTACGATTAAAGTATTGTGAGTAGTAGAGACGATAATACTACAAATACATTTGGGGACTTGGGTTGCGTGCATACCTAATGAATATAATAAGTTGTGTGTATACTTATTGATTGAACTATTATGTTTATAACATACCTAAGCTTCTTGCTATCGGGTGGAGGTTGCGCTTTGTGGTCATCATGCCTCGAGGAGCCTTCAGGTGAGATTTTGATTTGTACCACTAGGGCATAGAACCTAGGTTCGGGATATCTTTGATTGTGATAGTGATGACGGTCGTATGGGTGTGTAGGTATGTGCGTAGCCCATCGGCTTGGAACTATATTCATCTTCAATATGTGTGTTTGTTTTGACGGTTCACGAGAAATTGAACCTATATCCTTTATGCAATGAGTGATGCACCAGGACATGATAGAAAAGTATGCATGCACCGCAGCTGTGTCTTGGGGTGCAGTATTGTGTATATATAATAGAGTGTATGTATATATATACTTGTGATACTATCTAATGGGTGAATTAAGTAGACATTAATAATATTAAAAATCTGAAATGAACTAAGTTGACGAACACTTTAATTATTTTAAATTGAAAAAGTTCTTATCCATGTTAAAAAGAAATTGATTATAGGTATTGTGTATATTTCTAGGGAAATACATGGGAATGATATTGGGCTATGATTAGATGTTAGACTAGAAACAACTAGTTAGCATGGGAATAGAATCCAGTAGGGTTTGATGCTACGTTAAGCAAGCACATTAGATGAGAGGTGATCATCTCAAGCGAGTTCGATTATCTATAATGACTAATATATGCGGTACTAACTCATTTTAAGCACTTGGTTGTTTTTAAATTATTTTTAACTCGGGCTCTGACCTGTTTTTTGCAAATATGTTTTCTTGTCAAATTATTTTAGGTGCCCAGCCACAGGGACACCAAGCATAGGAGTTCCATTCACTCGACGAGTTGTAACTATTTTGGAAGTTACAGAATCTTGGTAGTAGACACCTCTATGTCTATGATTTCTTCCTTTTAAGATATTTCATCAGTTAGGGCATGTTGCCCTTTTTCTATTCAGATGTTCAGAGATATTGGGTTTAGTTATTTACTCCTTTCAGTTCTTAGTTTATTTCAGTTGGATTATTGTACTTGGGACTTATACTGGAAGTGTTTAATCCAGTTACATTTATTATTGCAGTTATTTCCTATCATATGAAATTAGTGTGAATGGTGAATGTTTATTTATTCCTTAACTTAGTTTTATATTAATCAAAAGATAAAATTTTTGCATCAACCTTTTTAAATATTAGGTGGTTAGTATTGAATAATAAAGTTTTTGTTAGTGATGCATAATCTATACTTATTGGATATTCTGATTTAATTTAATAAAGGACTGATCACCCGGCATTTAATTAGGCGGGTGTCACTATAACACCCCGTATTTTTATGCTATATTAATTTGGGGATTTATTAAATTTAACGTGAATGATTTATTTAATAAAAATCCGGAAATTAATTATGTTATAATTATTAACGTGACGAGAGTTATTAATTATGGGAAACTTGTTGAATATTACTAATGAGCAAAGTAATATATTATATTGGTAATATTGAATGTCATGAGTGAATTAAATGATTATTTCGGAAATTTAAGTCGGGACGTGCGCATGTCACGTTAGGACTAATTTTGTTAAATAAAAAGTGAATATTTTATAAGTTGTTCGTATGGTCGTTTTGAGTGCACCAACGCGTCCGGAAGGGTCGAGATAGTCAGAAAAGTATACCCGGGGGTTTAGTTAGGGTCTCGGGGCGTTTTTAGGCCTAATTGGTAACCCGGGAGGGCAATTTAGTCATTTCACCTTTTTGGGTAATTAAACCCACGAAATTCAGCAACCTATATCAGCCATTTAGGTTAGCCTTTTAGGGTTAGAATATCCCAAAATCAAGTGACGTCCATTGGAGAAGAGAGGATAGAACTCCAAGGCAATTCAAGGCCAAAAAGTCACCGGTTTGCACCGCCGCCACCACCAACGCGTAGATCGCGAGAAGGGGAACGCAACCACACCGGATTCATCTGCAAATCGGACTTTGAAAATCCCAGGCAATTATTTAACTTGCGTATTTTCGTTAATGCAATCCTCATATTAGTTTAGGATTGATTAGAGATGAAAACCATGGAAGAAAACCCAATTTGTGTTAGGAAAATGCATGTAGTATTGATTATATGGAAATTCTGGAACCCTTGCCATGTAGAGGAATATAACCCACGAAATTTCGATGATATATTAGAAGGAATTTCTGGTAAAAATAGATTAGAACCTTAATTAAGAAAAACTCTAGGGTTCTTGATGATTAGATGGGATTTTGGGTTAATTATCCATGTTTAATGTTAGATATACACATGCTTTACGTTAAAAACATCTGGTATATTGTTATAATGATAGTAGTAGGATTTTTGGGACGTTTAGAATGGAAAAACATGGTTTTGGATGAAGAAATTTGGTAGAACCCGTAACTGCATTTCTGCAGAATTTTCGCAGACCTGCTTGATCGATCGATCGAGCCTAGAGCTTCGATCGATCGACCCCTCCTGGCAGACTCCTAATTCCCTTTTTAAATGAGTTAAATTCAAATTGTCGTGAGATAATTCTTGGGCATTCTTGACAAAATTATTTGGGAGATATTGAGGACCAGTAGGACATATGAATAAATATTGGGACCTTTAATCTTCAACGAGAATGGTATTTATGGGATATTTACTTTAGGGTTGGTAAATTTATAAATTTAAAGGGTGAGGTGCGTAAGAGAGTTACGTTGGAACCTAATAAAGACACTAACTGAATTTCAGATTTTCGAGGAGATAGTCCACGAGTGTCATGTAATAAGTTAGAAAACCCTTCGAGTTAAGGTTAGGGATGAAACCTTATACGAAATACTAATAATGTGTAAATTAAGGATAAATATCGTAATTATGGGTGATGAGAGAAACCTATATTGATATAATGATAAGTAGTATATTTATGTGGTTGTGTATGCATATATTATATACGTGTGAAAAACGTACCCGCGCTACTTGCTATCCCTGAGGTTACCGCGCTGGGACATTCTTATCTCGATGGGACCTTTATGGGGGATATTGAATTGTACCCTAGAAGATTGATATCCTTGGTACAGGCTATCGGACCGATAGTTCAGACGGTCCTAAGAGACGTGAGGGTATGTACTAACCTCTTAGAGACTTGGAATCTAAGCTTCGCCTCAATCTTGTTTTGTGTATATATGTTATTACAGTTCGAGAGTGGTTCCGAACTTGTATACCCCTTAGTGTGAGCGATACGGGGATTGGATAGCAGAGTATGCCCGCACCATAGTTTTTATGTTGGTGATGTTAGGATATATATATATATATATTATACGAGTGCTTAATATATATATCTGAATTGGGGAATTTAAACTGTTGCTGTAACGTAGTAAGTGAGAAATAATTCTGAACTATAAATTATGAATACTTGTTTTGAGAAAGTATAATATGTCACTGGAAAACTTTATTGATTTTATAAAGTTAAAATGGAGAACTTTGTTTACTGATTGTAACATCCTTTTTAAAATGGAATCGTGAATTGTAAATTTTACGAGCAATCTAAGATGAGTTAAATCATTTAGGAAGACTAGTGCGATAAATGATAAAACAAACCATTGGGAAGGTTAGTGCGATAGGTGTGCACATTAGAAGAGAGGTGATATTTTCTCAAGAGAGTGTCGCACTAATATGTTGTTGCATTGGCCTGTATCAATTTAAATACTTGCTAAACGTATTTTAAAATCAAACACACTTTGGGGCTCTGACCCGTTTCTTTTTCTCTCTCTCTTGTATATATATGTATATATTTCAGGTGCCCAGCCACAGGGGCGTCTTGCTTAGGATCCCTTGAGAGGAACGTGCTGCACCTTAGGTGGGAGTTGCAGGTCACTTGCGTAGACGGCTTCCTTTATTGACTCCACTTCTAGCATTCTCATTTATTGGGCATGTGTCGCCTTTACATTATTTCATTGTTATTGGGACATTTATATTTAAGTTATTTCCAGTATTGTTCTTTGGGATTTATTCAGTTTGGATTTGTGACTTTAGTTTTCGTATGTTGACGTTCGATTGACGAATGTATTATATTATTTGGTTTATTGTGGTGTGATTCTTAATTGTAGAAATGTTGTTTTTAAATAAATAAATATTTTTTTTCTTTAATTAAAATTTGGAAAGTATGTATGAAAATGGTTTTGACACTTAGCTTAATTATTTAGGGTCTTAAATTGGAAAATTTATTTTTATCGACAGTGATGCTGAGAATGAACCAACTGTTTACCTTGATTTAATTTAATAAAGGAGTGATCGCCCGGTATTTAATTAGGCGGGGTGTCACAGGTGGTATCAGAGCATCAGGTTCTAGTGTCCATAGGATCTGTACGGCTTATTTCGCTTTCAGCTTAACGTTATTGTTATAGAACCCTATTTTTAGGATTGTTGTATTCTTTCTTTTACGTTTAAGTCTTCATCTATTTGAGATTTGATGATAATTGTAGACTTGTTCACGTTTCAGATGCCTCCGAGACGTGCTCCGAAAGATAGGCGTTCCCAAGCCGAGCAGCCAGCAGCTCCGGCACCAGGCCCAATCAATGCAAACGAAGTAGCCGCCATTGTTGCGCAGGCGGTGAATGCTGCGATAGCGGTGATTCAGCGGGCTCCACCCTAGGTTCAGGCAGTGGCGCCAGTACCAGCACAGCTTCCATCTGCATGGGAGAGGGTTCGGGATGCTTTTCAGAAAGCGCATCCCCCTAAGTTTTCTGGTAGCTCCGATATTGTTACAGTTAGCCAATGGAAGAAAGACATCAAGCGGCACCTCCGTATGTATGAGTGCACTGACGTGCAAAAGCAGTTATTGGCTTCCTTTAAGCTAGTGGGAGCCGCATTACAGTGGTGGGAGTCCACTACTACTTTGGAGGAGAGGGACACGATCCCTACTCAGTTGTTCTGGGAGCGGTTCGACCGCAAGTATTTTCCACCCGCAGTGCATACTGAGATGAGGCGGAAATTACTAAATCTGAAGCAGGAGAACCTTACTGAAGCTGAGTATGAGGAGGAGCTCATGAGACTTCTCACAATTGTGTCAGACGAGGCACCTACTAAGAGCAAGAAGATTATGCTGTTTGTCGACGGGTTAGCTTGGAGGATCCGTCAGCACCTTATTGGAAATCTATCACTGAGTACTTTCACTGATGTACTCAATGCAGCGTTACTACATTGTCAGGATCACCTCTTCCATCTGCAGGGAAGTAAGAGAGCAGGAGAGTCCATCCAGCACGGCAGGACCGGGGGTAATAGTGCCGGTGGGGCACCATCTCATGGACAGACTCATCAGCACGAGCAGAGTTCCCATCAGGGGGACCCTGCTAAGAGATTCTGCTCAGGTGATTCTAAGCAGGGATTCGGGGGTTTCAGGCAGGACCATCAGGGCCAGCCTAATCAGCAGGGCCAGCAGGGCACCGCAGGGACAACAATAGGGCCAGCAGGGCCAACAGGGTGCTAATCAGGACCAACAGGGCCAGTGGCGGGGAGGTAACGGCCAGCCGGGCCGTGGTCAGCAGGGACAGAGGGTAGGAAACTTACGAGGCCAATGTTTTGGGTGCGGTAAACATGGCCATAGGCGTCATGATTTCCCAGAGGGCGATAGGGCCCCACAGCAGCAGGGAACCCATAATGAGCCGCATAGACCACTTTTTCCACCTGCCCTCCCAGCTCCACCCTAGGTGCCAGCCCTACCAGCCATTCCAGCAGCTCCAGTGCAGCAGGGGCAATTACAGTATGGACGTGTCTATAACGTCCACCAGGCAGCAGCTCCACAGGCACCACCCGCAATTGAGGGTATGTTTCCTATCCATGGTACTATGGGTCGGGTTTTGTTTGATACGGGGGAAACGCATTGTTTTATAGCTACGCATTTTGCGAAAGCCTTAGGGTTGTTAGCCACAGCAGAGAGCACCGTGACGTGTGTCGACTCACCACTTGGGAGTGGGTCACTTATTTTCTTTATATGCCCGGGAGTAGGGGTAGAGATTGGTACCTTGGTATTACCTGCAGACATGTTAGTCTTAGATATGCACGAGCATGATGTGATTATTGGTATGGATTGGCTTGCAGCTTATAGAGCCATGATTGATTGCTTCGGTGGGAGCATTGTTTTTTCCATTTCGGGGCAAGGGATGTTTGTAGTGGCGATGCCTCGCCCAGAGGGAGGTTCGACTGCCCATTTGTATTACATAGAGGAGGATACCTCTAAGGAGGTTGTGATTCCCTTAGATTCGATCCCAGTTGTTAGGGAGTATTCCGATGTGTTTCAGGAGATACCAGGCCTACCCCCCAGTCGAGAGATAGACTTTGTTATAGATTTATTGCCAGATACGAGAACTATAGCACGCGCACCGTACTGTATGGCTCCGGCAGAGATGCGAGAGCTACGAGATCAGATAAAGCAGCTGTTAGGTCAGGGCTTTATTCGTAGGAGTACCTCACCTTGGGGCGCTCCAGTCTTGTTTGTGAAGAAGAGAGATGGTTCACTGAGATTGTGTGTGGACTACCGGGAGCTGAACAAGGTCACGATACGGAATAAATATACGTTACCTCGAATCGATGATCTGTTCGACCAGCTGAGGGGCGCAACTTTCTTTTCGAAGATAGATCTGAGGTCGGGGTACCATCAATTAAGTATTAGAGAGGAGGATGTTTCAAAGACTGCCTTCTTGTCAAGATATGGGTCCTATGAGTTCAGGGTAATGCCGTTCGGTCTCACAAAAGCCCCAACCGTTTTCATGGACCTGATGAACCGAGTATTCAGAGAGTTCTTGGATCAGTTTGTCATCGTCTTCATATATGACATCTTGATATATTCACACTCTGAGGAGGAGCATGCCGAGCACTTGAGGCAGGTTCTTCAGACTCTAAGAGAGTATCAATTATATGCTAAGTACGAGAAGTGTGGATTCTGGTTACGAGAGGTACAGTTCTTGGGCCATGTTGTTTCTGAGCAGGGGATTGCAGTTGACCCGAGAAAAGTGTCAGCGGTGAGGGAGTGGGGACAGCCCACGACATCGACAGAAGTGCGTAGTTTCTTGGGATTAGCCGGATACTACAGGATATTCATTCGGCGATTCTCCAAAATAGCGGGCCCATTGACAAATCTGACTCGCAAGGGGGTACCATATGTTTGGGATGACGCTTGTCAGTTGGCTTTCGACGAGCTGAAAGACAAGCTTACTTCAGCGCCAGTCCTTGCGTTACCAAAGCCGGGTGTAGAGTACCTAGTTTACACCGATGCGTCCTCACGGGGACTTTGGGGAGTACTTCAGCAGGAAGAGAAGGCTATAGCTTTTGCTTCCCGCAAGCTTAAGCCGCATGAGAAGAATTACCCCACCCACAACCTGGAGTTAGCAGCGGTCGTCTTTGCATTGAGGATATGGAGGCACTATTTGTTAGGAGAGAAATTCTGTTTGTTCACAGACCACAAGTCATTGCAACACCTGTTCACTCAGCGAGAGATGAATATGCATCAGCGCAGATGGCTAGAGTTTGTGAAGGACTACTAGTTCGAAATACAGTACCATCCGGGGAAGGCTAACGTAGTTGCTGATGCGTTGAGCCGTAGACCGGTAGACGATGTAGCGGACGTCTGGAAAGCAAAGTGGAAGGAGTTGGGTCACCAGGACGCAGTAGCCCGTTCTTTCATATCCGTGATGTCAGTCACACCCGAAATTGTTATGAGGGTGATACAGGCACAGACCACAGACCCGTTTTGCCAGGAGCAGATTGTGCGACTTCTAGCCGAGGGTGCTGAGTCATATTCTGTTAGTTCTGATGGATGTTTGCGGTTTAATGGGAGATTGGTGGTTCCAGAAGGAGCAGAAATACGTCATGCAGTGATGACTCATTCTCATGGGTCCCGATTTGCAGTACATCTAGGAGGCGATAGGATGTACCAGGATATGAGACGATAATACTGGTGGAGTGGGATGAAGAAGGACATCGCCGAGTTCATGTCCAAGTGTTCTACCTGCCAACTGGTAAATGTGGACCACCAGAAACCGTCAGGATTGCTTCAGCCATTGGAAGTACCCGCGTAGAAGTGGGAGAGTATTTCCATGGATTTTATTACAGGGTTTCCTACATCACAGTGGGGCCACGATTCTATCTGGGTGATTGAAGACCATTTGACCAAGGTGGCTTATTTTCTGCCAGTGCGGACAAATTATACTACGAGTCAGTATGCTCAGTTGTTCATTGCTGAGATTGTCAGATTACACGGGGTGCCCCTGAATATTGTGTCAGATAGGGATAAGATTTTCGTGCCACTTTTCTCGGAAATCTTTCAGGAGGCTATGGGTACTGAGATGAGATTGAGTTCAGCTTACCACCCACAGAGAGACGAACAGACAGAGCGTACTAATCAGATGTTAGAAGATATGCTACGCATGTGTGTTCTCGATTTTGGAGGAGGTTGGGAGCCACATCTCCCACTGGTAGAGTTTGCTTATAATAACTCTTATCAGTTTACGATTGGTATGGCTCCATTTGAGGCTTTGTATGGCAGGCCTTATCATTCTCCAACTTGTTGGCTCGAGGTGGGGGATTATAAGTTGATAGAACCAGAAGTGATTCAGGAGACCTCCGCGAGGATTGAGATAATTAGGAGTCGTATTCGGGTAGCCCAAGACAGGCAGAAGAGCTACGCCGATGCGAAACGGTTCTTCTGGGAGTTTAATGTGGGAGACCAAGTGTTATTGCGTGTATCTCCTATGAAGGGGGTGATGAGGTTCGGGAAGAAAGGGAAATTGGCTCCGAGGTACGTGGGACCATTTCCCATCATCGAGAGGATTGGGCCAGTTGCATACAAGTTGGGATTTCCAAAACATTTACATCGCATCCACGATGTATTCCACATCTTGTCGTTGAGACGATATCTTCGGGATGATATGGCCCATACTCATATTGAAATAGATGAGATAGACTTACATTCTGATAGCTCTTACGAGGAAAGACCAGTGGCTATTCTAGACTATAGTGAGAGGAGATTGAGGTCGAAGATAGTTCCACTTGTGCGAGTCCAGTCGGAGCATCATAATGTGGAGGAATCCACTTGGGAGCGCGAGGCAGATATGCGTGAGAGATATCCAGAGTTGTTTTTACCAGGTATGCCTTATTTTCCGAATTTCGGGGCGAAATTCCGTTATTAGGGGAGGAGTATGTAATACCCCGTATTTTTATGCTATATTAATTTGGGGATTTATTAAATTTAACGTGAATGATTTATTTAATAAAAATCCGAAAATTAATTATGTTATAATTATTAACGTGACGAGAGTTAGTACTTATGGGAAACTTGTTGAATATTACTAATGAGCAAAGTAATATATTATATTGGTTATATTGAATGTCATGAGTGAATTAAATGACTATTTCGGAAATTTAAGTCGGGACGTGACCGTGTCACGTCAGGACTAATTTTGTTAAATAGAAAGTGAATATTTTATAAGTTGTTTGTATGGTCGTTTTGAGTGCGCCAACGCGTCCGGAAGGGTCGAGATAGTCAGAAAAGTGTACCCGGGGGTTCAGTTAGGGTCTCGGGGCGTTTTTAGGCCTAATTGGTACCCCGGGAGGGCAATTTAGTCATTTCACCTTTTTGGGTAATTAAACCCACGAAATTCAGCAACCTATATCAGCCATTTAGGTTAGCCTTTTAGGGTTAGAATATCCAGAAATCAAGTGACGGCCATTGGAGAAGAGAGGAGAGAACTCCAAGGCAATTCAAGGGCAAAAAGTCACCGGTTTGCACCGCCGCCACCACCAACGCGTAGATCGCGAGAAGGGGAACGCAACCACACCGGATTCATCTTCAAACCAGACTTCTGAAAATCCCAGGCAAGTATTTAACTTGCGTATTTTCGTTAATGCAATCCTCATATTAGTTTAGGATTGATTAGAGATGAAAACCATGGAAGAAAACCCAATTTGTGTTAGGAAAATGCATGTAGTATTGATTATATGGAAATTATGGAACCCTTGCCATGTAGAGGAATATAACCCAAGAAATTTTGATGATATATTAGAAGGAATTTCTGGTAAAAACAGATTAGAGCCTTGATTAAGAAAAACTCTAGGGTTCTTGATGATTGGATGGGATTTTGGGTTAATTATCCATATTTAATGTTAGATATACACATGCTTTACGTTAAAAACATCTGGTATATTGTTATAATGATAGTAGTAGTATTTTTGGGACGTTTAGAATGGAAAAACATGGTTTTGGATGAAGAAATTTGGTAGAACCCGTAACTGTATTGCTGCAGAATTTTCGCAGACCTGCTTGATCGATCGATCGAGCCTAGAGCTTCGATCGATCGAAGGTTCGATCGATCGAGCCCCAAGCTTCGATCGATCGACCCCTCCTAGAAGACTCCTAATTCCCTTTTTAAATGAGTTAAATTCAAATTATCGTGAGATAATTCTTGGGCATTCTTGATAAAATGATTTGGGAGACATTGAGGACCAGTAGGACATATGAATAAATGTTGGGACCTTTAATCTTCAACAAAAATGGTATTTATGGGATATTTACTTTAGGGTTGGTAAATTTATAAATTTAAAGGGTGATGTGCGTAAGAGAGTTACGTTGGAACCTAATAAAGACACTTACTGAATTTCAGATTTGCGAGGAGATAGTCCACGAGTGTCATGTAATAAGTGAGAAAACCCTTCGAGTTAAGGTTAGGGATGAAACCTTATACGAAATACTAATAATGTGTAAATTAAGGATAAATATCGTAATTATGGGTGATGAGAGAAACCTATATTGATATAATGATAAGAAGTATATTTATGTGGTTGTGTATGCATATATTATATACGTGTGAAAAACGTACCCGCGCTACTTGCTATCCCTGAGGTTACCGCGCTGCGACATTCTTATCTCGATGGGACCTTTATGGAGATATTGACTTGTACCCTAGAAGATAGATATCCTTGGTACAGGCTATCGGACCGATAGTTCAGACGGTCCTAAGAGACGTGAGGGTATGTACTGACCTCTTAGAGACTTGGAATCTGTGCTTCGCCTCAATCTTGTTTTGTGTATATATGTTATTACAGTTCGAGAGTGATTTCGAACTTGTATACCCCTTAGTGTGAGCGATACGGGGATTGGATAGCAGAGTATGCCCGCACCATAGTTTGTATGTTGGTGCTGTTAGGATATATATATATATTATACGAGTGCTTAATATATATATCTGAATTGGGGAATTTAAACTGTTGCTGTAACGTAGTAAGTGAGAAATAATTCTGAACTATAAATTATGAATACTTGTTTTGAGAAAGTATAATATGTCACTGGAAAACTTTATTGATTTTATAAAGTTAAAATGGAGAACTTTGGTTACTGATTGGAACATCCTTTTTAAAATGGAATCGTGAATTGTAAATCTTACGAGCAATCTAAGTTGAGTTAAATCATTTAGAAAGACTAGTAAGATAAATGATAAAACAAACCGTTGGGAAGGTTAGTGCGATAGGTGTGCACATTAGAAGAGAGGTGAGATTTTCTCAAGAGAGTGTCGCACTAATATGTTGTTGCATTGGCCTGTATCAATTTAAATACTTGCTAAACGTATTTTAAAATCAAACACACTTTCGGGCACTGACCCGTTTCTTTTTCTCTCTCTCTTGTATATATATGTATATATTTCAGGTGCCCAGTCACAGGGGAGTCTTACTTAGGATCCCTTGAGAGGAACGTGCTGCAGCTTAGGTGGGAGTTGCAGGTCACTTGCGTAGACGGCTTCCTTTATTGACTCCACTTCTAGCATTCTCATTTATTGGGCATGTGTCGCCTTTACATTATTTCATTGTTATTGGGACATTTATATTTCAGTTATTTCCAGTATTGTTCTTTGGGATTTATTCAGTTTGGATTTGTGACTTTAGTTTTCGTATGTTGACATTCGATTGACGAATGTATTATATTATTTGGTTTATTGTGGTGTGATTCTTAATTGTAGAAATGTTGTTTTTAAATAAATAAATATTTTTTTTCTTTAATTAAAATTTGGAAAGTATGTATGAAAATGGTTTTGACACTTAGCTTAATTATTTAGGGTGTTAAATTGGAAAATTTATTTTTATCGACAGTGATGTTGAGAATGAACCAACTGTTTACCTTGATTTAATTTAATAAAGGAGTGATCGCCCGGTATTTAATTAGGCGGGGTGTCACAGTCACAAAAGGGTCACAATACAAAATATGTTATTAAAATAACAAATGAACCCGACCGAAGTAAAAATGTCTAGATACAGAATGAAATATTTTCCTTTTACCTATCACGAAGGCTACCTTAGTAAAAGTGTTACAATACATAATATTTTTTTCAAATATAAAATGAACCATACCAAACAAAAAGAGATGACACAGCATACAAGTATCAAGTTTGTTTGGTCTGTATTTCTAAAGGTTTGGTCTTAAGATTAAAAAAAATTATGTAATCTTCATAAAATAGAATAAAGTGACAAAATACAACATTTATATATGAACAAAACAATTTTGTTTTGGCCCAATTAAATATGCATTACTTAATTAATATTTTTCTCACAATGAAACATGTAAAAAACAAAAATTAATACAAGGTTTACCACTATGTAAATTTGGATTAGTTTGTCGTCTTTCATGTTGTGTCATTGTGTCGTGTCAAAATTTATAAGTATCTATTCAACAATTAAAACAAATAAATCGGAGAAATATCAATTTAATAATAATTTTTTAATTATATATATTTATTTTTTTAAAAATTAACTTCCTATTTCTTGTGTTACCATGTTAATTTATAGTATTTGATGACTATTATGTTGTTTATATGAGGTCCAAGACACTATTAATATTGTTGTGAATTATTTTTTATTTCTTAAATATGGTGGATCATCTTATAAATAAATGATAGTTTACCCAAATTTTCTATTTTATGTACAATTATTTGTGTTGTATAATATGTTAATATTGTTACGAGATCAGTACGGGCTATTAGTATTGTTGGACTTTTTCTTTAATATTGGTAATAGTCCTCTAAACAAAGAAAATTTTGTCCAAAAAATTTAAATTGTTTAGACTTATTTGTGTTGTAAAAAAACTTTGATCGGACAAGATTATACAAGATTCAATACTATAATTTTTTTATAGACAAACTAGGTGTGCCTTTGACCGGACGGTGGACATGACTAAACATGTCATGTTGAGATTATTTTCAAGATTTTGAGGGATTTCATGTTGGCATGACACTATTAGTGTGTAAGGTTTATAATTATTCATGTAAGTTTCGTGCATATATTCATTTTTAAATCCAATGATTTGTTTATAATGGTGCTTACTGTTGAAAAATGACACATTCCTTTAATGAAGTTTTGTTATTGGATTATTTTCTTTTTATTAAATATGGTCGTTAGTCCAATAAACAGAGGAAACTTTGATTAAATTTTCATTAATTGTTTTTTTATAAATTTTTTTTACTTAAATTATACACTATTTAATACCTCAAAAAAATTTAACCGTGCCTTCAGGCACAGGCATTCCGCTACTGTGTGTATATATATATATGGTCAGGTCAATAAAGTTATGAAAGATTTCTATTTTTTTTATCTCTTATTTTATATATAATGGATTTTCCTAGACAAGTACATGATTTTCTTTTAGTCTTTCGGGGATTGGGTCTTATATTAGGAGGTCTAGGTGTGGTATTACTTCCCAATCAAATTTATTCTTCCATTTCATTGGGCGTTAGAGCATTGAGAGGTCCTTTCCCTAGTATAATAGAACCGGGAAGGAAGCACCTCTGGTGTACCAATTATCGTGCCCACGGTAAACATTGGGTAGCCAAGTACGGAGCGGATAACTGCTAAAAGCATCTAAGTAGTAAGCCCACCCCAAGATGAGTGTTCTCCTATTTCAACAGACACGAACACATACTTCACAAGAAATGCATTTATTCGATCGCGGAAACATTCTGATGTGATCAATTTTTCATATGGGTATTGAATAGTTAAAGGTAAACGATTCGCATGTGATAAGGTAATCATGATTCTTTGACCAATGTATCTTGCAGCGTGTGCTGTTTTTTGACCATAATTCATGAACTCAGTTACCATAGAAAACATATCGTGAATATCTAAAAATAATTTAATGCTTGTTTCTTTCTCTTATTTAAAATAAATCGTGAATATAGAATATCGTATTTCTTTACAGCGAAACAAGTTGGGACAGGCGGTGGAAACTACTAAGATGGAGTATGGTAGGGGCAAAGGGAATCTCTGGTGGAGCGGTGAAATGCATAGAGATTGAAAAGAACACCAACGGAGAAAGCACTCTGCTGGGCCGACACTGACACTGAGAGACGAAAGCTAGGAGAGCAAATGGGATTAGATACCCTAATAGTCCTAGCCATAAACGATGGATACTATATATATATGCGTGTACCGATAGTATATGTGAGTGAAATCCGAATGTACGAGTAGGATGAAATTAGAATACTAGCCGGATGTGTTAAGATAATATTCGGGAATCTTTAAACTGTGAAAATTTTATCATAAGTGAGAGAATACTTGTGGGATTAAAATAAGTTGTGTGTATACTTATGAATTATTACGAATTGTTGATGATATATGTGTGTGTGTGTGTGTGTGTGTGTGTGTGTGTGTGTGTGGAACATACCCCTCTTGTGCTATCATGGGAAGCTGCACGATGTGGGTGAATACCCTGGCTTGAGGAGCAGGGCTAGTATAGTCCCGAGGTCATAGCGTCCAGTTATTTATGCAGGGTGGTACTTTATCATGGGTGAGACGTCTTGGGTATGATTCGTTCTCACTTTGAGTTGAGGAACTTTGACCGCTTCCCCTACATTGTGTTATGTTTTATCAAGTGGGTGTGAGATCCCGACCGGTGTTACCGAGGTTGAGGTGTGTATTCCTTGGAAGATGATAGCATTCTAGACCTTGCATCCATTGAGTTATAACTTTGAGGGATGGTTATTATACTTATATAGTGTGCGATATATAAGTATGGTTATACTTGATGTGTAAGGTATATTGTGTGTGTGTATATATATATATATATATATATATATATATATATATATATATATATACACACACACAAATAAATAATAAAGTGAGAAGTAAATGGTTACACCCGGTAGAATAAAATTCAGAATAAAATATGGTATGCTTATATAAAGATGAGAATATTATATACGAGATTGATAACACTAAAATGTGAATAGTGTATTATAAATAGTGAAACTTATTAATAATGAACGGATAAATTATAAGTGAGAATTTATAATGCATAAGCTCGTGTGAAAGCTTAGGATAATATAATTACGGGGGGTATGAGATAGCGTAAGGTCACTTAGAGTTTTTGAGAGGCTAGTTAGTGTAGGTAGCGTAACTAGGGTCTTTAAAATACATGCGTTAGGTGCGCACTGTTAGATGAGAGGTGAGGGGTATCTCATTTTAGTGCGACACTAGTTTAAATATGGAGAATATCATATTTTAAATGTTAATGTATTTTAAACACTTGCTAAATATTTTCAAAACGTTTTGGGCTCTGACCCGCTTGCAAATATTTTAAAAACCTTTTAGGTGTCCAGACAATGGGATGCCTAGATGATTGTTCCTTCGAGTTAGACGATGCTGCAGCAACTGTGGATTCTAGCAGGGATTGTCTAGACGCTTCTATCCTTGTGATCTAGATAGGAGGTATTTTGAGTTATATTAAGGCATGTTCCCCAAGTGTTGTCATTTATTTATTTTTTTTATATCTTTCGTTTACGCCCATTTGATTTGGTTCTAATGAATGTTTTACCGAGAGTTATTGGTTATTATTTATTTGATTCAATTAATGTGTATATTAATTGTGTGGATGGATTAATTGTGTGTTTTAGTTAACATGATTGGAATGTTTAAAATTTGACACTGGGCTAAATAGGTTATTAGTAAATAATTTTGTTTTCGACAGTGATGCTAAGAATGATTCCATATTAGAATCATGTTTTATTTTGATAAAGGATTGATCAGCTGAGATTAATATAGGCGGGCAGTCACATTAATGTCTTCAAACATTACTAAGTGACACACACTAACTTTTCCATGTTTACCCATTAACACTTAATGAACACTTTTATCAACATTTTACCAAAACACACATTTATTTGCTTTCTTCATTCAAGAAATCCATTTACGCTTAAGACTACTTACATAAGAAAATACCATGTCTTTTTATCAACACATGTAGTGTTGGAACTTTGAAATCATTAGACCTTTAATCCCTTTTTCACACACTTTGAAGAAAATAAATTCAACTTTTCTTATTTCAGTTTAAACCCATCAAAATCTTCTTTAAACTTATTTATAAACTTTGCGCAAAAATACTACAAGTTTATATGCATGAGAAGATGGATTTTAACCATAAAATCCTACTAAATGGGTAAAACACATTTTCCATTCTAGAAATTCATTACTCTTGCAAAAATTGTATTTTCTAGACATAAAAGACTCTTAATTTCTTCAAACTCAACCAATATCTATTTTTCATAATGTAGAGGGGGCTTGAAGGTAATCCTGAGATTAGGGATAATCCCCAATTGGCAACAGTGTTGGAGATTAAGCAACCAAGGCAGCTCGAGCGTGGAAACTCAACGAGGCAACTTGGCGCGGTAGCTCATATTTTAGCTTGTTGTATTAGTCATATTGTATTTCCATTATTGATGACTGTAAGCTTTCATGCTTTAACGGTTGTAATGACGTAACGATAATAAAAAAAGAGTTTGTGTGAGGTCAAACGGTACTTGCGAGAGACCAGGCTTGGCAGGGCCTGGGAGAACTTTCATGCTCTATCGAATGACCTCACCGTGAAAATTTTAGAGGGACTTGGTTTGGAGGATTGAGAAGTAAGGCACCGTTGGGGCTTGTCTTGACCATCTTAGATACACCTCGTAAAACATCAAAGGATCCTGACCGTGGAACCTCGTACGGAGCAACTTCGAGTTCCATCGGGCATTGAGTTATGAACCAAACAACCCTCTACTTAATGTCACATCTACTGTATGTGATGTCACTTGCCATCTAAATAATGTCAGACATGCACTTGAGTAAACCGCCGTGGTATTTGGGGCTGTCAGGTAGTTGGTGAGCCACCTCTACGACAACAGCCCCCTGACACACAATGGTTAGGCAAAAGGCATGTCTTGGCATTTAATGTTTATGACGTGGAGACAACTAGTGCATCAGGCATTTAATGTTGTGACATAATGTATGAGGGATGTCTTTCATAGTTTTAATGACTGATTTGCCTCAGGGATGGTAAGGGGGGCTATTTAAGGACCCCAACCACCCCTAGGGAGAGACATGATCTTTTTTAGAACCCTGGACTTATTACTACAGATACACATCAGAAAGAGAGATTTATTGCAAGCCAGAGGGTTTATCCCCTCACCATTGTCATTTGTTGAAAGCTTTTAATACTTGACAGAGATTCCTGAGGGTATATGATGTGTTTTTACCTGCCTACCAAGGTGTACCTAGGGTGGTTACTTATCTCTCCCTCTAGCTAAGTTACTTCTAAGGTTCATTACTATTTCCTGAGTTATATACGAGAATCTTTGTGAGATTAAACTGAGATTAACTTCATTGAGTCTGTGTTTGTGGGTCCTATCATTAACCCAGGGCTCTAGTCAAGTTGCTTATCATTACCATACTCAAACAGGGGTTACGCCTCCATTTATCTTATCTAAAGTACCCTCCTACATTTGGCGACTCTGCTGGGGAGGCATTCTCTTAGCAAGGGAGTATGGCGCAAGATAATGATACTCGAAGACTCAACTTTGATGATATCCAGAGTAATGAAGAACAGGCTGTGAGGGAGAAGGAGGCCCCAAGAGATGGGGCTCCACGAGTAGAGGTACCTTCGATTTCAGCGACGTCAGGCGTTCTGGGGGTGACACAAGCTTCCACGAGTGCGGGGTTGGGACCCACTCAGGTCGCGCTCCTCGTGAGAAAATTTATGAGTTTTTGCAAACCCCAGTAGCTTCAACTATACTCAGAGGATTGGAGGCTAATGCTTTCGTAACACCAGGGGTAGCTCCAACGGCCCCACCAGGTACAGGCATTGCAGGAGCGCTCCCGACAAGCGTACCCCATATTGCGAGTCCAGCAGGGGGAACCTCAGGAGTCTCAACGGTACCACTGGTGACGTTCGTTTTAGTTGGAACGGGCACTCAGCCCATGGACCCGTTGCTGGTGTCCCCTGCGACCTCGCCCATGGAAGAAATGAGAAAAGAGATGCAGAAGGAGATGTTAAAGTTCATGCGGGCTTCCTCGTAATCAGCCGGCGAGGTGGCTTCGGTTTATGATGACTTCCGAACACCCTACCCTCAAGCTTACAACGATGAGCCTTACCCAAAGGACTATGTTCCCCCTATCTTCAAAAAATATACAGGGAAAGGTGGGAACCCGAAGGAGCACATTAAGCAGTTTGTTGAACACTTGCGAGAACATTGCAATGATAAGAAGCTTAGATTGATGGAGTTTTCAAAATCCCTAACCGAGAAGTCATACACATGGTACTCTCACTTATCTCCCAACAGCATTTCTACGTGGGAGGAGATGCACGTATTGTTTGTCCAAAAGTTCTTTTTGGCGGAAGACGAGTTCACCTTGACCCAACTGGGAAGGGAGAAGCAAAGGCCAGGGGAAGAAGTGGTGGCCTATATTCGAAGGTTCAGGGAAAGGTCCTTCGATGTGAGGGAGGAGACCAAAGAGTCCAAGTTATTACAAATTTGCGCTGAGGGACTCCTTCCTGAATACATCTGCCATCTCATCAACGAGACGCGCGAGGGGACTTTTGTGGCATTCTTGAAAGCCGCAAGGAACATCTCTTTGGTGGTACGACCCAATCTGGTGGTAGTGCCCATGATGTTCAAGCAACCAATGCAACCCGCGGGGGGGAGGTCTCAGCCCCCGTGGGTAGGGTGCACCGAAGGAGAAGATAGGGGCAAGACACCGAGGAGGGATAACAAGAGGAAATTTAGGAAAGATAGAGAAGACCCTCTACCGTTTCCCTGCACAATAGAAGAGGCTGTGAGTTGTTATAACGCGATGGTCCAAGGGGGAACGGTTTATGAACCAAAAGGCATCGCAATGGAAGAACCTAATGCTATAATGAAGGAGGATCCTAAGTACTGCCAGGTTCATCAAAAGATCCAGCATCTAACAGAAAGTTGCTTCACGCTGCGAAGAATCATCGACAAGTACATGAAGGCGGCGACATTGCAAATCCCCCCATATAACATTAACAACAACCCACTTCCGGCACACAGGGCCAATTTGGTGATGGCCTATGATGAGGAGGCAGAAAGAGGAGGAGGGTTGACGATGAAGCAGAAGGAGCTCGAAGGAGCACTGGAACATTGTACCACGGGAATGGCTAATGTTGTTTTAGCCTATGATGAAGCAAGCGCTAAGGACGTAGAAGACGTGTATAGCGTTAAAGATGGGGAAACAGACCTAGTCATAGAATGTATTGCAGTTTCAAAATCCCCAAAATTCGCTTGGTTCTTCGATAAAGTGGGGATCCCGAAGGAGAACAAGATGGAGATAACTCACGCAATTTTGGACATTGCAAAAAGGAGCGCAGTCCCCTCGCTAAGTGGAGGGGACCCATGGCCAGGCTGGTGAAGAAATTCCTGTCAGAAGTAACCTTCAGCGATGCGGATAGAGCTGTGAGGTTCCCTCACAAGAGGCCTCTATATGTAACCGCTAGCATCAACGGGGTTAGCTTTGCAAGGACCCTTATGGATGGGGGTGCTTCCATCGATATTATGCCAATCAACTCCTTCCACGCGGCTGGTATTCCAAAAGAAAGGTTGGTCCCCATGCCTTTGGTAATTTCAGGATATGACAATCAATCTTCTAAGTCAGTCGGGTATGTGAATGTTGGGATTGCGATGGGAAACCTGAAGTCCCACATCAAGTTCCATGTGATAGAAAGCGCAACTTCCTATCACTTACTAATAGGGAGGGTGTGGAGGCACAACCAAGGTTTAGTTCCTTCGACTTATCATCAATGCGCCAAGGCAAATATCAAGGGAACGGAGGTGACCATTAGGGCTACGAAGAGGCCTTTCGCTATCGAAGAAGCACACTTAGTGGATGCGGCATTCTATACAGAACTGGAGGAGGATGTACGGGTCCTGACGAAGAGAATAAAGGGGGCATGGGTTCCCTTAATTAGAGTGAGAATGGGGCCCTTCAATGAGCAGGATAAAGAGGGCGGAAGTAGAGAAGGGGTGAGGACCGAAGAAGCCCATCAGGTGATCCCTCGGCTCTAAAATATCTCGAGGCAACTCAAAGACAGGATGAGGCCTAGAACAGACCCGATGGAGCACGAGGTCCAACGACAAAGCGTGTTAAGTCACTTTTCGGGAAAAAGAATCGATGAGGCTTCCAGAAAGAAGAAGAGGAAGGCCGTGGAAACAGCTACCAGTAGGCAATGCAAGAAAATTATCACTGAAGAGGCAAAAGTAGTGTACCGCTTATAACGGTGTGAACGGGCGACCAAAGAGACTAAGGATGAGGTTGACCCGATGTATGAGTGTTTTTTGGTGGATCTACGAGGGCAATGTATGGTGATAGATAACACCAACATACAAGAATTCATAGAAGATGTCGCCGAAGAACCAGACTACATGGGAGATCGACCAAGGCCCCAGGCACAAGAGTTAGACCAGATGAACTTAGCAAGAGAAGGGGAAGATCCAAGGCCTATCTTTATCTCAAAAGATCTAGGTGAGGGGAAAGGAGAAGCCTTGGTCAAACTGATTCGAGAATTTATAGACGTTTTCGTATGGAAGTACACTGAAATGGAAAGGCTGGATAAAGAGGTGAGTTGCCACAAACTCAACGTGATGCATTCAGCCATTCTAGTGAAGCATGCAACGAGGACTTACAAGCCTGAACTAGACTTAAAGATTAAAGAAGAGGTCCAATGCTTGTTGGCAGTAGGATTTATCAAGCCAATACAACATCCCCTCTGGCTATCCAACGTTGTTCCAGTGGGGAAGAAAGACAAGAACCAAATAAGGATCTGTGTGGACTTCAGAGAGTTGAATAGGGATTTCCCCAAGGATGAGTTTCCCCTACCCTCCATCGACAGTTTGATAGATGCCACGGCTGGTCATGAGATGTATAGCTTCATGGATGGGTATGTGGGATACAACCAGATCAAGATGGACCCCTCTGATGCAGAGAAAACGACGTTCAGAACTCTGTTGGGCAACTTCATGTACAAGGTGATGCCGTTTGGACTCAAGAACGCTAGAGTTACGTACCAGAGGACAATGATGGCCATTTTTCATGACTTGTTCCACAAATTTGTAGAGTTCTACATGGACGACCTGGTCATCAAATCGAAGAAGGAGGAGTCCCATATGAATGATTTAAGGAAGGTGTTTGCTCGGTGCAGGAGGTATAAATTGAGGATGAACCCGTTAAAGTGTGTCTTCGGAGTAACAAGCGGGAAGTTTCTAGGCTTCGTGGTTGATCGACAAGGGGTGAAGATGGACCAGGATAAACAACGGGCGATATTAGAGATGCCATGTCCTAGGACGGCGAAGGAGATGGATAGTTTTCTTGGCAAAGTCTCCTACCTTAGGAGATTTGTGCCTGGATTGGCCGAAATAACACACCCACTGATGCAGCTGTTGCAAAAAAACATAAAATTCAGGTGGGAGGAGGTTCACCAGGAGTCTCTTGTCAGGCTGAAGAAACTGCTTGTTTCACCACAAGTCATGGTTCCTCCCCAGGAAGGAGTACCGTTGTAGCTATACCTCACGTCTACCACGAGGTCCGTTAGAGTGCTACTGGCATAAGAAGTGGACGGGCAAGAATGATCGGTTTACCACCTCAGCAGAATTATACATGGGCTAAAGATTAGATATAATAGCTTAGAAAGGCATTGTTTAGCCTTAGTCTTTGTAGCATAAAAACTTAGGCATTATATGATGTCTTTCACAATTAATATTGTAACTAGAAGTGACCCAATTAAGTATTTTCTTGCAAGATATTGATTGGCAGGGCAGCTAGATGGTTCCTTATCCTCTCCGAATATGACTTGAAGTGTGTGACCCCTCGCACAATTAAAATCCAGGCGTATGCTGATCTGTTGGTCATCTTCCCTTCAGGAACCTTCGAGCCAACTAAGGAAGACATTCCAGGAGATGATTTGCAGGCTAATTACCTGGATACAATTGATGAGGAATGGACGATGTAGTTCGATGGATCTTCGGCAGAAAAGAAAAGGGAGCAGGGGTTATTCTTTCAAAAGGGATGGAGGAGATATGCCTTTCCTACAAGCTAGATTTCCCTTGTTCCAACAACAAAGCAGAATACAAGGCGTTGGTACTAGGGCTGCTAGAGGCTCTTCGAAGGGGAATTCATTCACTATGCATTAAGGGTGATTCGAACCTAGTAATTCAGCAAGTGAACGGAGAATATGCGTTGAAACACATGAGCCTGGTGCCATATAGAACAATCATTCAAAGGCCTCTCAACTAGTTCCATCGGTCCAAGATCAGAAGACATCCCAGAATGATGAACCGCCATCCGGACGCCTATGCCACTATCGCCGAGAAAATGGTCATAAAGACGGATGAGACTATCATGGTGATCTAGCGAAGAACATCTCCTTCGGTGGTACAGTCAATACTATCGATGGAGGGGGACGCGGACTGGAGGGGAGAGATTAGGAAGCAACTGGAGTCTGGCGAAGGAGCTATGGGGTTAAGAGAGTTGGCACAATACTTTACGAACCAGGGGAATCTTTACTATAGAAATGCTAGGGGATGGTTGTCAAGATGCATCATCTTGGAGGAAACAGAGCAAAGATTGAGGAAAATGCATGAGGAGCATTGCGAAACGACTGAGATACCTCTATATAGGATAATTCAAAGAGAGGGGTATTTATGGCCTAGAATGAAGCAAGATGCGACAGAGCTGCAACGGAAGTACGATAAGTGTCAGCTATTCTTCGAAACAGCTGAGTGCCATTTCATTAAAGCTGAAACGGACTGGAGGCAGCCCTACATCAACTTCATTCAGGATGGGGTTATCCCAACGGAGAAAATGGATGCAATGGGTTTGAGGGAAAGGGCTCCAAGGTTCTATGTTCAGGAGAGGCAGCTTTATCGAAGGGGGTACTTCAACAGGCCATTGCGTTGCATCACGAAGGAAGAAGAAGCGGAGGTCCTAAAACAAGCGCATGATCCAGCCCACAGAGGAGGGGCTAAGTTGTATGATCAGTTGATGACGTTGGGGTATTATTGGCCAATGATGGAGAAATAATCTCCTGAGTTCGTTCAAAAATGCAAAGCTTGCCAACTTCATGGAAATACGATACATGCCCCATCGGTGGACTTACACTCTCTGTCAACACCCTATCCATTTCATACTTGGGCATTTGACCTAGTGGGGGAAATACACCCTTCTTCGAGAGGCAAGATATGGATACTGGTAGCAACAGAGTGTTTTACAAAATGGGCCAAAGCGATATCACTCAGAAGAGCAATGGCTGGGGTGGTGAGCAACTTCATCATAGAATACATCATTTGCCGTTTCGAGATCACAAAGGTTATTCTTTCAGATAACGGGACTCCCTTCGTCAATTTCAAAGTAACAATGCTCACAGATAAGTACTCCATTGTTCATCATACCTCAACGGTGGCATACCCAAAGGGAAACGGTCAAGCCGAAGCGACTAACAAAACCTTGGTTAATATTTTGGCCAAGATGATGGAAGACTTTACAGGGACGTGGGATGATAAGATACCAGCTATTTTGTGGGCCTATTGAACAACAAAACGGAAACCCATAAGATACACGTCGTTCTCCCTTGTTTATGGTGCTGAGGCAATCCTTCCAGTAGAGTTGAAAGTTCCTTCCGCTCGATATGCCTTACGAAGTAGTATGCTCCCTCAAAATAGACATGTACAGTTGGAAGCGTTGGATGAACACAGAGATAAATCGATGCAGCACTTCCAGATGTATACGAAACAACTCTCCAGGGCATACGATAACTTGGTGAGACCAAGGAAGTTCGTGGAGGGAGACCACGTATTGAAAGCAGCAGTAAAACACATCAGGGGGCTTCCTCTACCAAAGTTTGCAGCCAACTGGGAGGGACCTTTCATTGTGAAGGAAACCTATGATTCAGGTTATTGTTTAATTTCGAAGTTAGAGGAAGACAAGCCATTTAAGATTAACAATAAATGGCTGAAGGTTTATCATGTGTAAACAATCAAGTGTGAACCAATGTTATAACTGGCTGTTATTATAAATATACAAGTTTTGGTTACATTAAACATAATGAAAGAATTGTAAAAATATAAAAATCTATAGCATACAAGAATGGTCACAACACATGGATGGATTGAAAAGTATATATCCTTCATTCATAAACAATATAGCATTACAAAAAAATTTGGGAAGCTATCGCCCAAGAATTACATTGATAAGAGAAGATGGATGATCTGTATACAAGAGGCAATTAGTCTAAAAGAAACGATAAATCCGAGGAAGAGAAAAAATCTCCAGGAAGACCCGAAGAAGCTGCTGTGAAAGACAATTGGGCATTAATAGAGACCTCCAGCCTCATTTTCACTTGTGTACGTTCGATGAGGAGTCTCTCGCATTTCAGTTTGACCAGACACAAGGCTTCTTCGGCATCCTTTACCTCTTGATCCACTGCTTCCAAAAGGGGCGCCAATGCGACCAACCTAGCTTCCTCAGCTTGCTGGTCCTCCTGGTGCTTTCGTAACACAACCCTCTGGCCGATTAATTTCTGGTTCTTCAGAGTCTTCAAATATGTTATGAGCCAGTCAAAATGGAAACCGTCACGCCCCAGCTCCCTCAGAAAACCCAGAAATTGGTTAAGAAGGGATCTGGTAATGCTTGCAGTAGGGGTATTGGCAATGTCAGCAACAACGATCGCCATGCCTTGAAGTCTGTGACTCATCACGTAAATATTAGAGCGCAGGCAATCCAATGTGAAGGTATCAAGGTGACGATTCACCAGTTGTTCGATCACTAAGCGGTGCTTGACAGGCATTTGAGGAGACTGTCGAAGCACCATTAGGCAGAAAGCGTGAGGATCCAGGTCAGGTAGCGGGAGTTCGCACCCAGACTCACTCTCTACTGCAGTACCAGTCGTGGAACCTTGATCATCATGACCAGAGTTTTTCGAAATAGTAGGTTCCCAGTGAGGTGAGCCCATAGGTGAAAGAACCGGGGGAGAATCTTCCCGAGCAACCTGAGAAGGGATGAAAGCCATAATAAGTATATGAAAAAATCTTAACAAGCATTTTCGTTGTTAAGTCACCATTATAAGGTGGAGTTTATGAAAAATCTTAACAAGCATTTTTGTTGTTAAGTCACCGTTATAAGGTGGGAGTTTATGAAAAATCTTAACAAGCGTTTTCGTTGTTAAGTCACCATTACAGGTGGAGTTTATTAATAATCTTAATAAGAGTTTTCATTGTTAGGTCACCGTTATAGGTATAGGTTTTTAAAAAACCTTAACAAGCATTTTCGTTGTTAAGTCACCGTTATAGGTGGAGTTTATTAAAAATCTTAATAGCTGTTTTCGTTGTTAAGTCACCGTTTTTGGTGGAGCTTATTAAAAATCTTAACAAGTGTTTTCGTTGTTAAGTCACCAAATAGGTGAGAGTTTATCAAAAATAACTTAAAATGCTTTCTTCGATCAAGTCACCCATAAAGGTGGATTTCGAGAAGTCGAGAAATATAGAGAAATTAGAGAAGCACCTCAGCAGCAGCAGGAGCAAGGGTAATCACCACGGGGGTCAAAATGCCAGAAATCGTGGGAAGCGGGCTCATTACCTCGGCAACCTCAACGAAGCCCTTGGGTGTAGAAGCCTCGAAGGAGGGAACACCTCCCTTGCCAGTATAAGGCATTATGGCAAGCATGGGTGCATCATCAGGAGATGTTGGCCCTTCGAAAGATGTCCCACTTAGAGCAGGTACTCCAACCCAGGCCTGAGAAAGAATAAGGCCACTTAGCGCGAAAGGAGGAGAAAGGCTTGGAGAGAGCTACAAAGATAAAAACAAATGTTAGATAAAAGGAGTAACTGCAAAAGGTAATTGCAAAAGGACAAGAGAGAAATACGCTTGGCTTACCCCCGTTATGGCACTAAAAAGAGGAACTGCAGCGAGGGGTCTTGAGAGTACAGGAGGAAGGAGAATGTTGTCTACCAACGACGCCACATCCACCTAGGATAGCCCAACATGTAATTAGGGAATAATTGGGACAAATAAAAGATGCAAAGCTCGAAAAGACACTTACCTGTGACACACTCTCTTCGACCGCAACCAGGGAAAGAGAGACCTCCCGCTCTAAAGGTAACTTAGAGGAGGCTGGAACAGGTGCATCGGGCTGGCCAAACAACCCAACTGCACCCACGGTAGCATGTCTGGCCTGAAGGGAGGAGGAACGACGTGAATAGGTGAGGCTTATTAAAGGAGAATGGGGAAGGGAGGCAGTGACTGGAGGAGCACCACAAACGGACCTCCACGAAACGGCTCACTGGGGGGCTGGGGGGACTGGGAGGACTGCCCCCCATTTCTTCATCTCCCTGCAACAAAGATATCAGACAAAAAAAAAATGCCACGTCAAGAGAAGATTTAACAAACTGCGCATATACCTCAGATCCGGAGGAGGGACGAGATGATACAACTATTGGTGAAGATGGCAAAGAGGCAGGGACAGAAGGAGCTGGTGATGAAGCATGCTCACATGTTTATTTCTTTTGGGGTTAGGTACCCATCATCTTCCTTCTGGAACCCGTGGCACCCCCAATTTCAGGCACCTTCGACCTTTTCCTTCTCTTCGCAGGGGGCTCACTAGGATCCACCACTATTTTTGGGAATGCACTCGAAGGGGGTATGGGAACTGCTCGCCGTTCGAACTCAGCATTTATTCGGGTAACTTCGGCCTCTACCCGCCTCCTCAGCTCTTCAGCTAATTCCGGGGGCATGGAGGGGGGAACGGATGCAATTGGAAATGCCTCCAGTGGAGTCTTCATTTGATCTTTGATCTTGACCTTCTTCGACTTAGACTTCTTGCCCCTCTTGGCAGGTGGCTCAGAGGGGCCTTCTCCTGTGGCAGCTTCGGCCGTGGGGACAGATGGCTTGGGGGTCGCAGTGGCCTTGGGTTTCGGGGTGGCAGTCGGGATTAACGGGCAATGAGGGGGTAGTTCATGAGGAGAATCCTTAACAGTTTTGCTTAGGGGAAACTCAACCTCAAGCTCAGAGTTCCCCTTTAGACCCAACTCAGAGGAGGAAAAGGAAAGGACAGGAGGATAGCAAGGAGGGGACTGAATATACTCGTTAATCCTGGCCAACTGCCCTGGATGGATCTTCGTGGCAAAGGATGTGGATACGTCTCATTTCCTCGTGGCACTCGGGAGGGTGACACAGCCATTAATGGTGGATGTCATGCCAAGCACCGTAGCGGCAGTATAGAAGGTACATGCCCCGGAAAAGGTGGCTTTGGGATGACTGTTCTGGAACACAGGTCGAGGAGCCCCCTGATCAAACCCAAATTATTTGATGCATCTATCAGGGTTGTAGGGCTCAGAAGCATATCCCCATTCTGTGCAGGAGGGGAGGAACCCGGGGTAAAAAGAAACACTACGGCCTGTGAGGGATCCTCTACAACCGGATTAAATCTGACCGTTGTGGTTGCAGTAGGAAAGAAGTCCCAAGTGTGGGTGAAGGTGGGCTCACTATATGGCCTCATTATGAAGGAGTCCGAATGGTCAAAAACCTCCATTATCTCCTTTCGTCTGGATTCTTGTGGAAACATAGGAGGAGTGGGACCTTGATACCCTGGCTCACAGGCAGAGAAATTGTCTTCGCAGAAATGGCAGGAAAGCGGGTGTAGAGGAAGCCCGTCAAGATGATGGTGTTGGCAAAATTCGCCAAATTATAGCGGCCCAGTGACCGTTCCATGTCAATATGGGTTCGATCCAACCAAGTGTAGAGGGACCCCAAGGTAATGGCGGCTAGAGGTAGGTTGAATCCTCTGGCCAAACGAACAGAGATGTTTATCAGGTCCCTCTTGGGCTGATCGTTGGGCTTTCCAGTGAGAAAGAAGCATGAAAGTAGTACAAGTATGTAGGCCGATAGTTCCAAGGAGGTACGTCTACCACTGCCCGTTACATCACTAGCATCCTTAGGCGTTGGAGCCTCGAAAAAATAATTGATAAGAGGGGCAAAGGTAGCCTTGTTTGAGGAACCGGTGCAACTGCGACAGATCCGATCCAACTCAACCCGATCGGCAGCCTCTTCGGTGTCCAGAGGCTCATCGTGGTAAGTATACTCACCCATGGGTTCGAACCCAAGGAGTTCGCAGATATCCTCCAACGTAACAGTAAACTCCCCCCACGCAGCAAAGAAGGTGTGGGTTGTGATGTTCCATCGGGAGACTAGCACTAGAAGTGCCGCGTTGTGCTTCGAGAGAGTGAACTCGCCAAACCAGTAGGCTCCAAACAGCCCAACCTTCGTAAGAGTAGCAGCGTGGGAGCTCTACATATGTGTGTGCCACATAGAAAAATGGGCTGGTGACCCCCCAGGTGCTTCGAAATCGATCTGGGAGTAGGGAAAGTCACCACGATCCAGACAAAAGCGCATAGTCCCCTCGGGTGGAAGATAGCCCCACTTCGACGAGTCCACTTCTTCATCACCCAACATTAAGGGATCGAACATGGATGAGAAATGGCATGTCTTGCACGCCTCAAAAAACTTATCAACTTCCTCTTCAAAAATGGTTGCACGACGGTAGAAGCATAATTGTTCCTGAGAGCAGCGACCAAAGCAGCGCCGCTAAGGGTGGTAGCAGCGGCAGCACCGGCTGAGGGGGAACCAGGCTGGGTTACGGCAACAACTTGGGAAACACAGGAAGAAGCCACGAGAAATTGATAATAAGTGGTGTAGCTGGGAGAATAAGGCTAAGAACAATAAGAGAGGAGCACAACCGCAGGTGGTGGTGCAAAAGATGAGAGAAAAAATAAGGAGGCTGGGCAAAAAAGAGGGCAACAATGGAGGTCGCACATGCTCTCTCTCTATAAGAAGCGGGGAGTACTGAAGAAGACGAAGAAGACGAAGAAGACAAAGAAGAGTTTGAAAAAAAAAAGAGCCTTTTGAAGGGTTTCAAACTCGACGGTTAACATTCCCCACGAGCGCACGTGCAAGGGCGGCCCCTAATCATTTCAAATGAACACGTGGCACATCGGGAAGGGTCTTGATAGCTGAAAAGATAGCATTACATCGAATATGAAAAGACGTCTAGGGAATAGAAGGGGTTGCCTTCTTCACCAAGTTTATGTTTTGGCGCCAAAATGGGTGTCAGACTTATCCATCAGGGCACAACGAATAATATGTTCCAACGATTCGAAAAAAAACCTTGTTAAAGGGTGACTCAGATACATCAGGAAGCATTTCTACTTTTTCGAACATAGAGAGGCATCACAGGGGAGAATTTCATTTACCAGGAGTCCAAATGAGTATTTGAAAAAAGAAGATTCCTCGGATTGAGAAGTTTCGTGCAGACATTTCTTGTTCCAACAAATTTCTACACGAAGGGGCAAATGTAGAGGGGGCTTGAAGGTAATCCTGAGATTAGGGATAATCCCCAATTGGCAACAGTGTTGGAGATTAAGCAACCAAGGCATCTCGAGAATGGCAACTCAGCGAGGCAGCTTGGCGCGGTATCTCATATTTTAGCTTGTTGTATAGTCATATTGTATTTCCATTATTGATGACTGTAAGCTTTCATGCTCTAACGGTTATAAATACGTAACGATAATAACAAAAGAGTTTTTGTGAGGTCAAACGGTACTTGCGAGAGACCAGGCTTGGCAGGGCCTGGGAGAGCTTTCATGCTCTATCGAATGACCTCACCGTGGGAATTTTAGAGGGACTTGGTTTGGAGGATTGAGAAGTAAGGCACCGTTGGGCCTTGTCCTGACCATCTTAGATACACCTGGTAAAACACCGAAGGATCCTGACCGTGGAACCTCGTACGGAGCAACTTCGAGTTCCATCGGGCATTGAGTTATGAACCAAACAACCCTCTACTTAATGTGACATATACTGTAGGTGATGTCACTAGCCAGCTAAACAATGTCAGATATGCACTTGAGAAAACCGCCGTGGTATTTAGGGCTGTCAGGCAGTTGGTGAGCCACCTCTACGACAACAACCCCCTGACACACAGTGGTTAGGCAAAAGGCATATCTTGGCATTTAATGTTTATGACGTGGAGACAACTAGTGCATCAGGCATTTGATGTTGTGACATAATGTATGAGGAATGTCTTTCATAGTTTTAATGACTGAGTTGCCTCGGGGATGGTGTGGGGGGCTATTTAAGGACCCCAACCACCCCTAGGGAGAGACATGATCTTTTTGAGAACCCTGGAGTTATTACTAGAGATACACATCAGAAAGAGAGATTTATTGTAAGCCAGAGGGTTTGTCCCCTCACCATTATCATTTATTGTAAAGTTTTTAATACTTGACAGAGATTCCCGAGGGTATATGGTGTGTTTTTACCTGCCTACCAAGGTGTACCTAGGGTGCTTACTTATCTCTCCCTCTATCTAAGTTACTTCTAAGGTTCATTACTATTTCCTGAGTTATATATGAGAATCTTTGTGAGATTAAACTGAGCTTAACTTCATTGCGTCGGTGTTTATGGGTCCTATCATTAACCCAAGGCTCTGGTCAAGTAGCTTATCATTACCATACTCAAACAGGGGTTACTCCTCCATTTATATTATCTAAAGTACCCTACTACACATAAAATCATCATTCTTGGACGAAACATTATTTCGCCAATGTTTACCAAAAGAAATCATTATCTTCAAACATTTTATTTCATGAAATGTTTTTCATCAATATTTCTAGAAAATACACCATTTTTATAAAACACCCATTTTTATACTTCAAACTTTGAGATAATTATTCATTGACTATGTGGCCATCCCCGATCCTCGCTGCGGGCGGGCATGAGAAGGGAGGATCCTCGGGTCCCGCACGTCCCTCTCGGGAGCGCTTCGGCCGGCGTCGTTTAAGATGAGGTGTAAAATTGTAGAGAGATTTAGAGTTGTCGGTCTATTTTACTTAAAATAGACAAAGAAAAAGGGGAAGCCATCCCGAAGGACGGCATCCAAAGACATACTGGTGCATACGAAACCAAAATGATTTGAGAAGGGTTCGGAGGCTAAGTTACTAAATGGGAAGGTGTTAGGCGCCCATTTCACCCTTTCGGTCTCTAAAGGATGTTTGTTATTTTCCCTTTTTATTTTGCCCGTGATATGTGTGCATGGGTATATATATATAGTGGAAATAGGAATCCTCAACTTGTATCATGGAAGAGATAAAGCGAGTCATCCGTAGGAAGGTATAACAATAATATTAGAAAATAAGATTTACTCGATTACCCTTACGTTGAATGTTATAACAGAACAATAATGCATGTGGGGTAATTCGTCACTAAGCACAAGTATATAGAATATAAGAAAATTGTATTTAGAGAAGATAGAAAATGAGGGAGAAAGTGAGAATAGGACTCGAGTCTTTGGTTTTACCCTGAGACACCTACGTAGCCTATAAAGGCATCAAAGTCCACGTAGTTCGCATACAAAATGAGGGGTGGGGTTTATCCCATAAATACAAATGGGGGATCTTTTATTTGTGAATGCGTGTGTGTAGAAAAAGTGTTTTTGTTGTGAGAGAAGTGTGAGAAAAGTATGAGAATCCCTATTTGGAATTTATAAGCAAACCCCCTTTTTTCTTGTTTTTTGGGGTTTTATTTATATGAAAATAAGAGTTGTGCAATAATACTAAATAAAAAGTATATTAGTATGTGTGAGATGGGATAATAAAAGTGCTAAATAATAAAATAAGTTGTTGCGAATTTAAGAGAATTTAGAGAGAAAGTTGAGAAAGTTAGACCTTCTTGAAGATCTTGAGCTTGATCTTGAATGTTGGAGAGCAGCCCTTGCACTTGGATGATGGTGGAGAGTGGCTAATTCACCAAGTTTGATGAAAAGTAGAAGTTAGAAAGGAATTTGGATGTTGAAATCGCGCTGTCTTCGAGAGAGGTTTTTGGGATTCGCTGAGAGCGATTTTTATCAGATCTGGGATCTTTTTGCAAATGAGGTGAAGGCCTCCTATTATAAGCCCAGGTCACTTCCGATCAGCATAGACCTGGTCCAGTCTATCGGCACCTGCCGATAGGCAAGGTCCGGAACAAGCCATTTGGCAGTGTGTTTTAGGGCTTTTCGAAAAATTAGCTGTCGAGGGAAAACCGTTGGTCAGAATCGAGCTCGGTATAGACTCTTATAAAGGTAATTCAGAGAACATTTAAAGTCCTTTGGACCGCTCCTGAGTTCAGAAGTTGACTTTGGGTCAAATAAGTCTCGGAAGCGTTTGTCGGTCCATTGGACGGGGAATCGTTCGGACACAAATGGATCATTTGTCCGCATGGTAAGTTCGAATCGTGGATAGGCCAGACCGTTGGAAAGGTTACGAGATGTACTTAGATATTTCAAAGAGTTTGACCCAGTTTGGGGAGTTAACTTTGGTCAACTGGGCCCTAGAAGCATTCGATGACCACTTAGAGTCAAACGGAACGTTCGTCCGCATGGTATGTCGGAATCGCACACGGAGCGGACCATTGGAAAGGGGTTTCAGTGCCCTTCGAAGATTCATTTAGCTTTGGTCGAGCTGAAGAGTTTGACTTTTTGGTCAAACGGAGCCTAGGAGTGCCCGATGGTTTCTAGGTCAATACTCGAGGTATGACCTGGGTTTGCAGTGATTAAAGGAGGAACTAGGGACCTAAAGAGAGTTAGGGGTAACAAAGTGGGTTGTCTATAGAGCCCCTCGATGGCTGAGTTTGGAACAAATGATAACCGTCGAACAGACACCACATGATGCTTTTGATAGAGTATGAACAATTTCAGAGGGTCGAGGCCGATTCTGAGGACCTGAGGGGTGTGCTGGGGATGACAAATTTTTTGGGTCAAAGCCAAATATGTGGGCTTAAGTGATGAGGTGACCGATTCTGCGGGTCAAAGCCAATTCTGCGGGCTTAGGGTGAAGATCTACTAACCGAGGTCAATTCTAACCTAAACATGGTGACGACCGAGGACCGAGGTCAATTCTTGCCTAAGAGTGATGACGACCGAGGACTGAGGTCATTTCTTACCTCACTCAGGTGACAATCCAAGACCGAGGTCAATTCTGACCTAAGAGTGGTGACGATCGAGGACCGAGTTCAATTCTGATCTAACTCAGGAGACGATCCAAGACTGAGGTCAATTCTGACCTAAAAGTGGTGATGACCGAGGATTGAGGTCAATTCTGACCTAACTCGGGTGACGATCTAAGACCAAGGTCAATTTTGACCTAAGAGTGGTGACAACTGAGGACCGAGGTCAATTCTGACCTAACTCAGGTGACGATCCAAGATCGAGGTCAATTCTGACCTAAGAGTGGTGACGACCGAGGACTGAGGTCAATTCTGACCTAACTCAGGTGATGATCCAAGACTGAGGTCAATTTTGACCTAAGAGTGGTGACAACTGAGGACCGAGGTCAACTCTAACCTAACTCAGGTGATGATCCAAGAGCGAGGTCAATTCTGACCTAAGAGTGGTGACGACCGAGGACCGAGGTTAACTCTGACCTAACTCAGGTGATGATCTAATACCGAGGTCAATTCTGACCTAAGAGTGGTGACGGTCGAGGACCGAGGTCAACTCTGACCTAACTCAGGTGACGATCCAAGATCGAGGTCAATTCTGACCTAAGAGTGGTGACGAACGAGGATTGAGGTCAATTCTGACCTAACTCAGGTGACGATCCAAGACCGAGGTCAATTTTGAGCTAAGAGTGGTGACGACCGAGGACCGAGGTCAATTCTGACCTAACTCAGGTGACGATCCAAGACCGAGGTCAATTCTAACCTAAGAGTGGTGACGGCTGAGGATCGAGGTCAATTCTAACCTAACTCAGGTGACGATCCAAGACCGAGGTCAATTCTAACCTAAGAGTGGTGAAAACCGAGGACCGAGGTCAACTCTGACCTAACTCAGTTGACGATCCAAGACCGAGGTCAATTTTAACCTAAGAGTGGTAACGACCGAGGACCGAGGTTAAGTCTGACCTAACTCAGGTGACGATCCAAGACCGAGGTCAATTCTGAACTAAGAGTGGTGACGATTGAGGACCGAAGTCAATTCTGACCTAACTCAGGTGATGATCCTAGACCGAGGTCAATTCTTACCTAAGAGTGGTGACGACCGAGGATCGAGGTCAATTTTGACCTAAGAGTGGTGATGACCAAGGACCGAGGTCAATTCTGACCTAACTCAGTTGACGATCCAAGACCGAGGTCAGTTCTGACCTAAGAGTGGTGACGACCGAGGACCGAGGTCAATTCTGACCTAACTCAGGTGATGATCCAAGATCAAGGTCAATTCTGACCTAAGAGTGGTGACGACCGAGGACCGTGGTCAATTCTGACTTAACTCATGTGACGATCCAAGACCGAGATCAATTTTGACCTAAGAGTGGATAAAGATTGGATTTTAATTCTGCTGGATAAAGTGCTTTCTGATTTTGATCTGAGATGGGGAGCTAATAGCTGGGGAAGCTTTTGTTTCTTTAGGAGGCCTCGCAGGGGGGAACAACCAATTTTGGTGCTGTAAAAAACTCCACTGGGGAAGTGATCAGGCGATCCTTAGAGATCCTCCGGAGCTTTGCCGGGAGGAGATTCACTTGATTTTTGAGGATTTTGCTGGGAAAGAGGGGTTCCGCTTGAGGGAATGCGAAATTTTCATAGTGAAAATGCTCTAAATCCTTCCTGCGATTTTTAGGAATTTTCCGAGGATTTTTTGTAGCTTTCTAGTATTTTCGGGGAATTTCAGTACGAAATTTAGGGGGGGTGCCGGTCAGCATGGTATGAGGGGTTCCATTCGGCAGTGGCACAGACTTTTGGACTACCTCGGGAAGGTAAAGAGTCAGTGCCGATTGGTATAGTGGGGGTCAGTGCCGATCGGCATGGCGTTTGGCATCCTATATAAAGGGGTGAATCCCTTCATTTTTTCACAACTTTTTTGCTTTCTCTCTTTTTGTGATTCCTCTGCAAATCATTCTAGCATTCCGATCTTCAAGAAATGGCCGCTTTTGTGAGCACCGCAGTCCACTGGAAGTGGTTGACCATTGATGACTGGGCGAATGTGAAGTGGAGGGCCAGGGCGCCTCTTGTTTTGGGGAGTGAGAACTCCTTTGATGCGTTTGAGCCTGTTACGGATGAGCGGACTTTGCTGCAGGAGACGTCGCGTCATCTCTCTTCAAAAGTGAATCCTGGTGGTTAGTAAGTGACCTGACCTTTGGCATTCCTTTCTTTTTGGTGATTTTTCTTTCTTTCTTGACTTCTGATTAGATTTTTTTCCTTTTTGCCAGTCCGATATTTCTTTGAAGAACATGCTCACCCGCGGGATGACGGGGCTCAGGGATGTCTGGGAGCATCTCCCATCTGTGGTGCGTTAGGTGGTATCATCAGCGAGTTTTGGGAGGTTGGCATCTGCACTGGATGAGATGCCTCATTCGGCAGCGGTCCTGTGCACTTTGGGGGAGAGGTGGTGGGATACTACTCACACCTTCCATTTTGGCTTTGGGGAGATGACTGTGACTCCCATAGATGTGCAGGAGTTGTTCGGGCTGGATTGTGATGGAGAGCAGATAGAGGTGGATCGCTCTTTGCGGGTGAGACCGGAGGCAGTGCGTGCAGCACTTGGTGATGTAGGGAGGATAGTTTCTGGGGATTCTATTTGTCTGTCTCTGCTGAAGGATGTTATGTTGGGTAGGGTGATTGATGTGGAGGACGGGCTGCAAGTGAGGTAGATGGCCCGGTTATTTATTTTTCTAGTGTTGGGAGGTTTTATGGTGGCGTCGAGGGCGATGTCATCCATTTGTTGTTCTTGTCATACCTGAGGATTTTTTGAACATCCCTTTCTATGATTGGGGGTTCTGACTTTTGCGACCCTTTACTCTTCTCAGGATGCATTTAGCCGGTGCTACCGACAGACTTTTATTGGAGCCACGTACCTTCTTGAGGTATTCTTTAGTTTACGAATTTCTTTTCATGCATTCGCATTTTCCTTTCATGCATTCGCATTTTCATTATGCGTCCCTTTTTGTTTGTGAATTCTTATCTTTGACAGATGTGGTTTTATGAGGTGATTGGGTGCAATACCCCACTGATCGCTCTGAAGGACGACACCGTTGGGGACTTCTGTCAATTTTATCGATGGCGCAAGGACAATCGGCAGTCGAAGGGATCTCTCTCTCTGAAGGCGGTGCGTCACGTCTTGAATGACCTGACCAGTGGTAGGGTAAGACTCTTTCCATCTTCAGTCTTGGTTTTTGCGCCTTCTGATCATGTATTGATTTATGCCTGCTTGGAGATTTTCAGATGACCTTTTATCCCTAGGGGAAAACCATTTAGGATGCGGGGACGAGTGGGGTGAACGCGCAGATGAGGCATTTACTGGCGCATGAGTTCGACCATTCCTGGTATCTCGGGGAGATGGTGGTTTGCCAGATTGCTGAGGAGGAGGTGGTGGTGCCACCAGCGCAGCCTCCTACGTCTATGAGGTAGGAGCGACTGGTGTCGAAGGATGAGAGGATCGCAGAGATGATCGGCGAGTCCTACTTGTTGTACACCGATACGGCTGTGCCGTATGACTATATGGAATTTGTGATGAACTGGTTGATGGAGCCTAGCATATATGATGCCCTACCTTTCCCTCCTGCGGGTTTGAGTTGGGTGGTGGGATCTTCTCACAGTGGCGGTGGTCCGTCGGCATCTGTGACTACGGCGACTTCAAAGGTTCCTTTCGTGCCATTGCACACTCCTTCGTACAACATTCGACGGGCTGATGGAGGGATGGTGACTATGCTGCATCGTCCTCATGCGATGGATCTGGGGGAGTTGGGTTTGACAGAGGAGGTCCTCCGACCTGCTGTATACCTTTATGTTCTTCTCTTTCTTTCTTTTCTGTTTTGGTCATCTCTGCTTTGATACTGATTTTACCTTTTCCTTGCAGCAAGTCCGAGTGTCGACCACTTGGCTAAGGGACATCAGAGACTCAATATCTTCAGCGACTACCCATATTCGGGATGCGGTTCCTATTCCTTCTTGCTTAGTGTCGTCTACTTCGTCCGGAGAGGACTCTGGCTCGGGTAGTGGTGGTGCATCGTCTCGCCGTAGAGGAAAGAGAGCACATCACAGGGGTGGAAGCTCTTAGAGAGAAAGGTGGGTGAGAGAGAGAGAGAGAGAATGTGGGTTTGGGCTGAGTCCCGCTATTTTTTCCTTTTCTTTTTATTTCCTGAAAAATTTATATAACACAGAAATAAATAGATGTAATGTAATGGAGTTTTTTTATTATCGTTGATTAATGAATGAATACATGCACATGCGCTTTTTACTTTGCTGCTGAGACTGTAAAAAAGAGTATTTTTGGAATTTTTGAAGGAAAGTTTTTTACTTAAAAGGGGAAATTATATAAGTAGAAAAAGGGATTTTGAAATTTTGTTGAGAATATCAATTTATTTTATTGATTTTTCTTATTTGACAAAAGAGGAAAAAAAGGAAATTTCTAAAAATGGGGGGTTGCCGATCGGCAAGCACCCTGTCCTGCCTATCGGTAGTTCAGTCCAGTCCCATCAATTTAAAGCTTTGATTGGTACCCTCTTCAGCCTTTTGTATTTTGTGGGGTAGGATTCCCTCCGATTTCTGCATGGATTATGTCTCTTGTTAGGGTTCTCAAGTATAAAAAGGGGTAAGGGTGGAGTGTTTTCATCACACCTTCGCAATCTTACTTACTTTCCCACTATCTCTTAGCCTTGCAAAATGTCTCTCCCTGGTAGCATTGAGTTTTCTAACTACCTCGAAGCCTTGGAAGCAATGTGCTCTTATAATGTCGACTATGACCTTGTGGCGCAAGCGGCCTATTGAGTGGAATATGCTGATGGTGGCGGTACAATTCTTGTACCCCGAAGACCATGTATTCCGCTTAGGGTTGGATGATGTTTGTCCTACCAACGAGGAATTTTCTGGCATGCTGGGTGTAAATCTCAGTGTTGCTGCGGCTTTGCCCGAATTTTCTTATTCTCCCAGGGATTTGTTGGTCGGGCTTCTTCATATTTTGCCTTTGGCGGCCAAATCACTGGTTGCTGGAGGAATGATCTCCCCCCGGCAATGCTGCAGTCTGTACATTTACGGCAAGTAGGTGATGCTGGCTATGCTGGAGCTGTCGCTCTGGGCCTGGTCTCAAATTGCTGCTAGTGACTGGGGAACTGCTGGTGGACCCGTAACTTATAGCCATTACTTTATGGATGTCATACCATCGCAATCCTGCGGCGGTGATACTGGCGGAGACCCTGAATGGCCTGGATGCCTGGAGAGATGGTCATTCTGACTTCCTGAGGGGTAGCCCCGTGATACTGTTCATGTGGTTGTTTGAAAGACTCTTCTTGGTGGCCCCTCCAGAGTATCCCTTATCGGCTGTACCTAATTTCTTTTCACTTTACTTCTTCAGCGTTGGCTTAGATATTGAGAGCTGGGAGAACTGGTTTATGGAGAATGGGGATCGGAATTTGTATTGGTCAGTGCCTTGGTGGGGGAAGTTGCTACCTGTTCTAGAGCTAGGAGAGTACTCATATGTGCGGCTGGTTGGTCTCAGACAGACCTCTTTTTATTTCCCTTGGCGGCTTCTGTGGCAATTTGGTTGAGCACAGGTTGTGCCACCTCGGGCACTAAATTTCTTTTCGGTAGACGTTTTGACCGAGCGCCTACGTTTGTTGGTTGGATCTTTGTGGGAGAATCGGCGTCAGTCGACCCGTCCCTCTCAGTCTGTCGGGAGAGTTTGGCATGTCCTTGTGGATTATATGAAGTGGTTATGGAGGAGAGTAGTCAGTAAGATGTTGGAAGTGGATACTGGACAAAGGTGGTTTGTTTTATTTAATACCATGGAAGGGGGTGTTATTGTTTTTTCGAAGCTAGTCCAGGCTTACGGTCCATGGAGTGTTTACATCCCTCTATTCAGGCAGGGGAAATTTGGGGGCCCCAGGATGTAGATGATGAGGGTACGGTCTCCTCTGGTAGCTGTGGGTAGGACTCTTGGAGATTTTATTCGTGTAATAGGGAATAGATATGGGGATTTTATTTGGCTTTTTATGGTAGTAGGGGGAAGGCAGTTATTTGTTCCTTTTCTTATGTAATCCGTGCTGTAATTTCTTATTAATGAAATAAGCAAGTTTCTGATCATCCAACTGTGCCTTTTGATGAATTTTGTAATTTTGAATTATCCATACCGATCGCTAAGGCATATATAATCCTTTTGTTCAAGTATTTGTTAGAATCAACTGTCGTTCTCGGAGATAAGAAAAGAATAGTATTTTGTGAAAAAAAGGGCCGTGCTCTTGTAAGATGTATGAACTTCCTATGTACCTCTAGGGATTTTGAATTTTTTTTGTTTTTCTTGAAAAATGTTTTCTTTTGAAGAATAGATGGGAGATGAGAAGAGTCATAGCGCGCCGAGATTTCGGACTGGGGGTATAATTTATTGAGACGGTCCAGGTTGACTGGGCGATCCATCTCCTCCCCATCTAGGTCAGTGACCATGGAGGCACCGCTGGATAAGATTTTCTTCACAATGTAGGGGCCGCTCCAATTGGGCTTGAATTTCCCTCTGGGTCCCAGATGGGTTCTATTATCTCCTTGAGGGCTAAATCCTATTCGGAGATGGTACCCCTGTATGTGGTAAAGATCTTTCAATCTCCTTTCATCTAGGAGGGCCATCTCGTCGAGATGTCTCTGGTACCAATCTTCTTCATTAACTTTACTTTCGAGCATGATGCGTGGTGAGGGTACTTCCAGCTCCACAGGTAGGACTGCTTCCATGCCGTAGACTAGAGAGTAAGGGGTAGCCCTAGTAGAGGTTCGGATTGAGGTTCGATAGCCCCAAAGGGCGTACGGGATCCGGTCGGCCCAATCCCTACAGCTTTCGGTCATCTTGTTGATGATGGCTTCGAGGTTCTTATTGGCGTCTTCAACCTCACCATTGGTCTGAGGTCGGTAGGGAGAAGATCTGTGTCTCTGGATCCCGTACTCGCTGACTACTTCTGTGACTTTTTCTTCGAAGTGCAACCCGTTATCTGACATTAACTCGTGCGGGACCCCATATCGGCAGACGCTATTTTTCTCGAGGAATTTGGCCACTGTCTTGGCGTTCAATACTGCATATGACTCAGCTTCGACCCATTTGGTGAAGTAATCAATGGAAACTAGGATGAACTCATCTCCGTTTGAAGCCTTTGGTGTAACATTCCGTATGATGTCTACACCCCAGGTGGAGAATGGCCAGGGGGAGGTCATGTTGTATAATTCTCGCGGAGGCAAGTGTTGAAGATTGGAGAATTGTTAGCATTTGAGGTACCTCCGAACATAGGCGGTGCAATCTTGGGCCATGATGGTCCAGTAGTAGCCCTGTCGGATGATCTTCTTGGCAAGCATGTGACCGTTCATATGGGGCTCGCATTCCTCGCTGTGGATCTTCTGCATTATCTTCTCAATCTCAGCCCCTACAGTACAGTGTAGATGAGTTCCATCGAAGTTCCTCTTGAGTAGAGCTTTATGACAGATGATGTACTGGGCGGCCAGCCTTCTTAGGGTTGTTCGGTCTTTCTTGTTGGAACCCTCAGGATACCTTCCATGTTTGAGGAGGCAAGACATATCATAGTACCAACAATCGGCTAGTTCAGGGTCTTCGGTAGAGACGAGCTCAATATGATGAAAGTGGGTTGGTTTGTCTTGCTTTTAAACTAGGAAGGGGATTATTGTTATTCCTTCGGGCATGTCGACCATGGGGTCCAAGGTAGCGAGAGCATCGTCTAGGTTATTCCTTGCTCGAGGTAGGTAATGGAAGGTGATATCTCAGAATCGGGAGGCTAACTCTTCTAAGTTGGCATGGAAGGGTTGGAGATTTTTGTCCCTGACTTTCCACTTTCTGAGCACTTGACCGATGTTAAGGGAAGAATCCCCGTAGATATCAATGTATTGAATACCTTTCTTGAGAGCAACTTTGAGGCTTACTGTGCATGCCTCGTATTCCGTCATGTTGTTGGTGCAAGGGAAATCCAATTTGATGGCGATGGGAGTGTGGGAGTCATCAGGGGCGATCAGAAGTATCCCAAAGCCATATCCCTTTTTGTTGGCAGCGCCCTCAAAGAACATTTGCCATCGAAGGTGGTCTTGAGTGGTGCAGACGATATTGTCATCTGGGAATTCGGAGATCCAAACATCTGCTTTTTCTACGGGGTAATCAGCGAGGTAGTTGGAGATGGCTCTTCCTTTAATGGCTTTCTGCATAATGTACACGATATCAACTCAGTTGGGAGCATCAACCATCGGACCATTCGACTGGATAAGGTAGGCTTCTCAAGAAGGTATTTGATAGGATCCATTCAGGATACAAGTTTGATGGGGAAGGCGAGCATGTAGTGTCGTAATATTTGGGTGACCCAGACAAGTGCGACACACGGCTTTTCCAAAGCAGTGTAGTTGACCTTGTACCCGACCAATTTGCGACTGGCATAATAAATGGCTCTTTCTTTGCGGGAGTCTTTAAGGTATTGGGATAGCAAAGCCCCAGCTGCAGTGTCAGATATGGTTAGGTATAGGAGCAAAGGGAGACCAGGCTGTGGTGGCATGAGCACTGGAGGTTGGGTCAGATATTGTTTGATTCGGTCAAAAGCCTCTTAGCAGGCCTCGTTCCAAACCTTGGTTGAATCCTTTTGGAGGAGCTTGAAGATCGAGTCACAAATGGAGGTTAGCTGGCTGATGAACCGACTGATATATTGCAATTTCACAAAAAAACCTCGGACTTCTTTCTCTGTTTGGGGGGGTGGCATCTCAAGTATGGCCTTCAGCTTTGTAGGATCTGCTTCTATCCCCTTCTCACTGACCATGAATCCCAAGAGTTTTCCCTTTGTAATGCCGAAGATACATTTTTGTGGATTGAGTCTCATCTGATACCGTCGCAGTCGTTCGAAGAACTTCCGGAGAGCGGGGACATGACCTTCTCTAGTTTTGGACTTTAAAATCATATCATCCACATAAACCTCAACTTCTTTGTGAATCGGATCGTGCGGCAGCCCTTTGGTAGGTAGCCCCAGCATTCTTCAGACCAAATGGCATAACGGTGTAGCAAAAGGTTCCCCATGGGGTGATGAATGCAGTTTTTTCTTGATGGTTTGGGTGCACCTTTATTTGCTTGTATCCGACAAACCCGTCGACGAATGACTTGAGAGCATGACTGGCTGTGTTGTCCACGATCATGTCGATATTGGGTAGAGGACAGTCATCCCTTGGAGAAGCTTTGTTTAAATGTAGGTAGTCTACACACATTCGAACCTTACCTCCTGATTTCGACACAGGTACTATGTTGGCTAGCCATGTGGGATATTCGATCACATGAATGAATCACACGTTCAACTATTTAACCACCTCTTCTTTGACCTTGAGCGACCATTTTGTGTGGAGCTTTCTCAATTTTTGCTTAACCGGATTGTAATCTGGGAGAGTGGGGATCTCGTGCTGAGCTATTTCAGGATCAATGTCGGGGATATCATCATACGACCATGCGAAGACATCCACGAATTCCTTTAGGAATTCTTCGAGTTGTGCGCGCTCATGCTCGTCAAGGGTGTCCCTTATCCTAATCTTGCGCAGTTGGCTACTAGAACCGAGATTAATAACAACAGTCTCTTCTTCATTAACTTTAATGCGGTTATGTTGTTTATTATTAACCTTATTTAAATCAGTTAAGAATTGTTAATTTGCAAAATCATCATCATCAAAAGTTCAATTAGAATCCAAACAATTAATGTAAGGCACAACAAGATACTCAAAATCTTTGTTTATTTCATTGATAGGAAAAACAGCATTGAGAACCTTATCAAAAGAGGTATCGATTACATTTGAACAAGGATAGACAATAGCAGAAGAAATAGGGTAAACATTGGGGTTAGGGGATATTTCAAGAGGTAGAACTGGCGCAGCATGCCAGTTGAGGAGGGGTGTATCAACATCTTTAATCAGATGGGATTGATCCATTGATATAGTGCCTCAATGAACAATACAGAGTGCGAACCCCAATGTCTGTAAGTTGAGGAATCTTCAAAATCACTTTCCTCAGTCTCTTCGGTATCTTTGATGAGCGATTGTACTCGGTGTTGGAAACTTTCAGCCTATGGGTTGCTATCTTGGAAAAAGATCTCCATTCCAGGATTCATCTTCTTGTCTGTGTGGTCCTACCATGGTTCTGGAAAACCGCAAAAAGGGAAGTCTTGTCCTTCTTTGATGAATCGTCCATTCAAGGAGTCTTCTAGGATAGTTTGGATGTAGTATAACCTTATCTTTGGTCGATACTGGTGGATCATTCTGAGTTCTTGTTCTGATGGTTGATACCCCAAGCCACAAGGAGGGAAAGATTTTTTCAATTCGATGGGCTCAAGTATCCCTTGTTACCTTTGCCTTAGCCCCAGTTCGGGCATGAAGTGCATGTTTCTGTGCATCTAAATCATATTGACATTGCCATGAGGTTCATATTCTGGACAAACCCTTTCTTTGAAACTATCCCCTGCCAGGAGTAGGAGTGGCTCAACTCGGAATCCTGATAGGAGCATATCATTTGACCCGTGTTGTATCTCAAGGATTGGACTGCTGGTGCTTGCACCCCTGACATTTTCGTCATCGCCCAAAATGGTGATGACTCGCCCTTCAATTTCTGATGGAGTGAGGAAGACACACCCTTGATACTGTGGAGCCAGGGTCGTCTGAGCAACAGGTTGAAACAAGCTGGGATGTCTATGACTTGGAATTTAACGATAGGGTTTATAGGGCCAACCCATATTACAAGTATTATGGATCCCATCACCTCCCGGTGGGTATTATCGTAGGCACGTACAGCGGCGAAGGTTGGAGCGAGGTCACTTTCTCTCAGGCCTAAACACTTGAAGGTTCTCAGTGGACAGACATTCAAGGCGGATCCGTTATCGATAAGAGAGTGGCACGACCTTCCCCATAACTTCGACGAAGATGTTGAGTGCATGATTGTGATTTGGCCCAATTCTGGGGATTTCTTCTGCAGAAAATGACAGCATTCGAGTAGAGGTCAAGGATCCGACCAAATTTATCGCCTCTTCTGGTGTGGTAGAAGGAGGAACTGTGGGTCCAGTGAGAAGCTTGATAAAAGAATTTTTATGCAGCTGGGAAGACATGAAAAGCCCCTATAGAGTGATTTTAGGTTGAGTTTTTGTCAGTTGATCGAGGACCTTGCTCTCCTTGATGGTCATCTCTGGCATAGGAAGGTTTTCAACGCCCTTCCCTTTGTCATTTGCTGGTAGTGAGCTTGGAACCTGGTAATATCTCCCTGATCTGGTCATGTGATTTATTGAAGAAGGGAAGAACATGAATCCCGTTTCCTCATGAATCTAAGGTTGTTCTGTCACCCTATTTATTTCTCCGAGGAGTTCTTCAAATGATATCATCCCACATATGTTGGCTACCAGGCCAGTTCTTCCTGAAGCTTGTTCTTCATTCGAATCTTCGAATTCTTCCCCCCATCCGGTGGCAACGATTCTGTCTTTCCATGTAAAGTCAATGCATTCCACAACTTCAACGGCTTCTTCATACAGGTCTTCCCATTCTATGGGGATATGTATGGTTGAAGGGACCAAGCTCCCTTGTAGCTTCAAAATGTCAAGTAACCCGATGATACTACAAATGCTGTTGCTTTGTCCGAATAATTTTGCTATAATCTGGACAACATCATCTAGGCTGACTTCATCGGTAGGCACCACCCACTTGTCATAATCTCGAGCCCATTTTTGTGCTTCTAAGAACAGTGCACTGAACCTTTGGCAATCGATGACCATCTATGAGGGCAATTTCAGCCTGAAATCTAGGAGTTGGTTTAACACCTCTGATAATTCCATATTTCCATTTTCAAAACGGGTACGGACAATGATGCATGCTCTGGTAAGGAGTGACAGTGCCTGATCAACGAGGCCAGTAGGGTGTAGGAGGAAATATGGGCAAATTTGAAGAGGTTTAGGAGAGTATATGGGTGTGATTTGAGTTGAGGGATCGAAATATGATTTTTCTTCTAAGAAGATGGCATTGGTATGATTTGGGAGTGGATTGTGAGTAGTGTTTGACTTAGTATTTGCTGGTGGGGCGATGGTACCCCGGTCAATGAGATCTTGGATTATGTTTCGGAGGTGAAAGCATTGGCCGGTGGTATGGCCAGCAGTTTGGTGAAAGGCGCAATGAGCATCGGCCTTAATGTTTCTTGGTAGTGGATTTGGCAATGGACGGGGATCTAAGGGTTTGATGAGGTTTCGGCTTAACAGGGCTTGGTAAACTTTGGAGAGGGGAGAATGGATCTCAGTGTATTCCCTTCGGATGGGGTAAGGGCGGCTTTCTGGTGCCCATGATGTGGTTGGTTGAGATATGTTGTTGATGGTTGAGACTGTAGCACTGGCATGCTTGTCATACTTTCTAGGGGTGAACTGTCCAGACACCATCTTTGGTTCAATGTTTGTTTTAACGAGGATTTCCTCAATTTTCACTCCTGCTTATCTGAGATCTCGAAAGTGGGGATAGTATTGTCCTCCCATCGTCGCTCGGACATGGGGCAAGAAGTTCTTCTTCACTATGTTGACATGTTCTTCCTCGGATGGCCAATTGGTCATGGTAGCTGCTTGTTCCCTCCACAGGGTTATGAAGTTACTAATTGATTACCCAGGGTTCTGTTTGAGCAGCTCTAAATCACGACCAGTGACCTCAAGGTCTTCGTTGTATTTGTACTGCGACATGAATTCTCGGGCTACATCCTCCCAGCTACGGATTCTGGATTCCTCGAGAGACAAAAACCAATCGGAGGGCACTATCCTTCAAAGTTTGCTGAAACAATTGGGCCATAACTTCTTCAGAAGCCCCTAGTAGAGTCATAGAATGATGATAAATGCGAAGATGAACAATCGGGGGTCCACTCCCTCTGAACTTCTTGATATTTGGCATCTTAAACTTCTTGTGTAACCTCGCTTTAGGATAAGGAGACATGTGGGTGTAGTCTATGTAATTCCAAGAGATTATGACTTGGTCGAACATCTTGGTGAGCATCTTGATATCCTCTTTTACTTTATTCAACTCCTCCTCTTTTGGATCAGCGACCATAGGCAGGTTAGCCACAGGCTGGGCAATGTTTGGCATTGGAAGTTGGGCAGGCAGCGGCCCTTTGATAGGAGGGGCACGTGGAGCGTGCTGATATTCTTCGGGAACCCAGATAGGCTCGGGTGGACCCATATCATGAGGGAATAGGGCCTCGGTCTCTTGAGGAATAGGAACCTGGTTTCGTTGCATCTCTCGGACCTCAGTTTGGAGGTTGGCAATCTTGGACACGAGCTGAGCTAGGACTGCCGTCAGATCTGGCTGTATGACGGGTACTTGATATGTATTCTTCATGGAAATTGGATGGATTCTGGACTCGGAAGAAGTAGTAGAGGAACAGACGAAACTCCGGGGTGATTTTACTGAAGACCGAAGCCAATAGGGAGACAGGCCAAGGGCTTAAGATCGACCTGAGAAGGCGTAGAATGGGATTTATTTTTGAGAAAAAGGGAAGAAACTATTTTTGGATTTTTGATAAAGAAGGGATAAATGTTTTTGAAGACGCAACTCAACATGATTATTACGATTATTATGTTCTCACTTATATTTAATTCTCCTAAATGCAATGCCGGATGGGACCCGAGCCTGGAAAAGTGGGATTTTTAATATATGCAAAGCTACGGCTGGACTAGTAACCAGGCTCACAGACAGGGTCCCGTTTAAAAATGCACAAACATTTGGGCTGCAGGCCGACCCAAAATTTTAGCAGAGTTTCGGGTTGAAACCGACAATCTATAGTGCGTGTCCTAGGTTTGACACGTATATGCGGGTATGCAGTTGGTTGGGTGAATCGGAAAGGGTTCCCCCCTTTGGCGTGACTTCCACAATATACGTCTTACTCTTGCGGGCAATCAATACGTGTGGAAAATCCATTTCACATACCTGAGTGTACGTGAATTGCCTCACTATATACCTCATGGGGACGGTACGTGTGAGAGCGAATTTGATATACTCGGCGTATGTGAACGAATTCCCTGTGATATACCTCCCATCGTGACTTCAGTCAAGCGGTACAATGCGGGGGAACCGTTCGATATACTTCGAAGGTACTTGGCCAATGGAAGGTGAGAGTCATATCGCTTAGGCTAACTGTGAACTGTCGGACCAGTGCCCATCACGAAGTGACCCTCCAGTTACTGGGTAAAATTTGGTCAATAACAATGCTCTTTGGTGATGTCGTGTAAATCATGCATGATTCTCTTGTTAGTATCTTATGATGAGAATGATTTTCTTGATTATGTCAAAAAGTGAACAAAGTACAAGTACCAAAGGTACACCAAGTATGGATGGGTTATGCGTGTAACATGTGGATATATGTGATCCTAGGTGCACGTGGTGTGAAGTGTACATGGAGAATTTTCTACAAGTGTGTGAACAGAAGCATAAGCATGGGATACACATGGAAAAGGGGAACATGTATAGGGGGAACATAAAAAAACATAACATCCATGTAAATAGAGTCAAGCCCTCAAAACATATAATATCCCCAGCATAGTCGCCACTATGGCCATCCCCGATCCTCACCACGGGCGGGCGTGTGAAGGGAGGATCCTCGGGTCCCGCGCATACCTCTCGGGAGTGCTTCGGACGGTGTCTTTTGAGATGAGGTGTAAAAATGTAGAGAGATTTAGAGTCTCCATTCTATTTTACTTAAAACAGACAAAAGAAAAAAGGGGAATCCATCCCGAAGGACGGCATCCAAAGACATACTGGTGCATATGAAACCAAAATGATTTGAGAAGGGTTCGGAGGCTAAGTTACAAAATGGGAAGGTGTTAGGCAACCATTCCTCCCTTTCGGTCTCTCATGGATGTTTGCTCTTTTCCCTTTTTATTTTCCCCGTGATATGTGTGCATGGGTATATATATAGTGGAAATAGGAATCCTCGACTTGTATCATGGAAGAGATAAAGTGAGTCATCCGTAGGAAGGTATAACAATAATATTAGAAAATAAGATTTACGCGATTACCCTTACGTTGATCGTTATAACGGAACGATAATGCGTATGGTGTAATACGTCACTAAGAACAAGTATATAGAATATAAGAAAATTGGATTTACAGAAGATAGAACATGAGGGAGAAAGTGAGAATATGACTCGAGTCTTGGGTTTTACTCCGAGACGCCTACGTAGCCTATAAAGGCATCAAAGTCCACGTAGTTCTCATACAAAATGAGGGGTGGGGTTTATCCCATAAATACAAATGGGGGATCTCTTATTTGTGAATGTGTGTGTGTAGAAAAAGTGTTTTACTTGTGAGAAAAGTATGAGAATCCCTATTTGGAATTTATGAGCAAACCCTATTTTTCTTGTTTTTTGGGGTTTTATTTATATGAAAATAAGAGTTGTGCAATAATATTAAATAAAAAGTATATTAGGATGTGTGATATGGGATAATAAAAGTGCTAAATAATAAAACAAGTTGTTGCGAATTTAAGAGAATTGGGAGAGAAAGTTGAGAAAGTTAGACCTTCTTGAAGATCTTGAGCTTGATCTTGAATGTTGGAGAGAAACCCTTGCACTTGGATGATGGTGGAGAGTGTCTAATTCACCAAGTTTGATGAAAAGGATAATGAAAAGTGGAAGTTAGAAAGGGTTTTGGATGTTGAAATCGCACTGTCTTCGAGAGAGGTTTTTACGATTCGCTGAGAGCGATTTTTATCAGATCTGGGCTCTTTTTGCAAATGAGGTGAAGGCCTCCTTTTATATGACCAGATCATTGCCGATTGGCATAGACATGGTCTTACCTATCGGCACCTGCCGATAGGCAGGGTCCGAAACCAGCCAATTGGCAGTGTGTTTCAGGCCTTTTCGGAAAATTGGCTGCCGAGGGCAAATCGTTGGCCAGAATCATGCACGGGGCAGACTCTTGAAAGGTAATTCAGATACCTTTGAAAGTCCTTTGGACTGCTCCCGGGTTCTGGAGTTGACTTTGGGTCAAATATGGCTCGAAAGCGTTTATCGGTCCATTGAATGAGGAATCGTTCAGACGCAAACGGATAGTTCATCTGCATGGTAAGTACGAATCGCGCACAGGGCAGACCGTTGGAAAGGTTAGGAGATGTACTTCGACATTCCAAAGAGTTTGACCCGGTTTGGGTAGTTAACTTTGGTCAACCAGGACCTGGAAGCATTCAGTGACCTCTTAGAGTCAAACGGACCGTTCGTCCGCATGGTAAGTCGGAATCGCGCATGGAGCAAACCATTTGAAAGGGGTTTCAGTGCCCTTTGAAGATTAATTCATCTTTGGTCGAGCTGAAGAGTTTGACTTTTTGGTCAAACGGAGTCTGGGAGTGCCCGATGGCTTCTAGGTCAGTACTCGAGGTATGACCTGGGTTTTTAGTGATGAAGGGAGGAACTAGGGACCTAAGGAAACTTGGGGGGTAACATAATGGGGTGTCTACAAACTATTTTCAATAAAATGTCATCTTACCAACATTTTTATTTCATAAAGATGTTTATTATTTTCTACACATTAATCACATCATTTAATCAAATGCACCCTACTCATATATTCTAACTATAAGACTACAAAATTGCAAAAATGGAGTCTTATACTATGAGTATTATTTCCCAACCTTTAATGGATCAAATGGTGTTAGAAGTGTTGGTGTATGAGGAAAAACCCCCACCTCTAAGGTGGCATCAAGGCGATACCAAAAGCAGCCTCCAAAATCTCCAAAATGTTATTCTTCTAAGATTCGAAGCAAGACCTACTTCAAACTCCATGAAAACACAGCTTATTCTTCTCCAAATACTCCCCCCAAATTCGTAGCTCTTATTTATTAAGGGTGGAAATGGGTATTGTGGGCTTGAATATGGTGGAATATTGCATAAATTGTGGTGGGTGGAGGTGGAAGATCACCCACCTCTCTCTCTCTCTCTCTCTCTCTCTCTCTCTCTCTCCCCTTATTCCATTTTCTCCCAACAACAATTAAACCCATATACACCAAACACACCCTTATGAAACCCTTCCAAATTCCAAAAATATCATTTTTCTCCTTTTGGATTGATTTGGGCGTGACAACTCAAAGATCCAACACCCCATATTATGACAATGTACAAGGGCATCTGAGATTAAAAAATCGATCAACGTCATTCGAGCGACTTCCCTATGTCGTCCGAACGACTTATACTATGTCGTTCCTTTCTTGGAGCATGCAACCCTTCCCGCGACCTACTACTATAAGTCAGTAGAACGTCATTAGAAGCCATATATCTCGCGACCTTGCACTGTCATTCGAACAACGACCCCTTGTCATTTGAAATACCTTCTTCTTTTCTCCAATTTTGTTCACAATTCTTACTTAGTTATAATTAACTCCTCCCCATCTATAATTCACATATAATTTTAATTAATTTATCGGGGAAGGATATTACAAACTTCCCTCCTTGGGGAATTTCATCCCTAAAATTCTGGATCCATCAATACTCAAACTTATGGGGTCCACAAACTTCTATTCTCAGCCATAAAATCCTCTAAGGCCAAATCGTCGAAGTCCTTAACAATAAAATACCAATTATTTAACATGAAACATGCTCTAATGCTCACTATTTCGTCAACCATGACAGTACATAATCGACTTCAACTCTTCACTCGCCTTATGATCAAGTCCAAACATTCCTAGCACTACTTATGCTAGTACCTAAGTTATACCGGAGCCTCTACGAGCAAACCCCTTTCTAGTGGACAATGCTCACCCCAAAGTAAACCATAATACAACCAATCGTCGTATATCGCCAAAAGTCAATTCTATCTTAGGAGTGTACATACCGTTGTTCCATAAATGGTCAGGCTATTCTAACTATATAACTCACATAAACTTATCGAGAAACACACTAAGTTATACCCTCACTCCAAAGAGGAATAATCCCATCAAATCATTATTGTACGCCCAGTTTACACCTTTCGATGTGTCACTCTAATGAACCTAGCACAACCCTAGGTGTCTCTAACCCACTCATCATGGTAATCCATCATCATGTGTTAAGTTTTACTCGATTTCCAACACTATATCATATTCCTAAGCCATTATCCCGCTCTTCACAACCTGATCCACTGACTGCTAAATCGGCCAATCAAAAGTCCACTAGTGTTAAGGGAGATTGACACTACGAGCAAATTGTGTGGATGGAAACATAGCCAACCGTACGCAAACTTTATGAAATAGAAAGAATACCTCAGATGGTCCCACCCACTTACCGAGTTTCATCGACCAAACTCGGTCTACCCATCTCTCTCGAGATCAACAGCGTCATACCATGACATGGACCTATATAAGTCACCACATTTGTGAGAATGCTCATTCCCGTTTACTGAAACTGAAAGGAAAATATCTGAGTCAGAGGAACTAGCAACCATCCCCAGGAATTTCACCCATAAGCATCCAACTCAGACTTATGGAAGCGAACTTACACCGAACACTTAAAATCATGTCATTCATTCATAGAGCTCTACCCGAGCACAAATCCTAGCCACATACCCTAACTCGGGTCACTAGTCATGGCGAATTGGGTCATAACCATTCATCCTCGTAGTACGAAAGAATCTTTACTAATAGGTAGTCCTTTAGGAAGTCAATACCCGACTTCCCTCCTCAGGAGCAAGGCCCTACCTTTCAAATCCTTGACATAAATGAATCGTTTTGATTAGCGAACACATCATTCTCTAGTCATAGATTTTGTCGAATCACTAGTGACGACGTCACCAACCTACAACACCTAAGTTATTGTTTGTCTTAACATATCGTGATCGAAACTCCAAACTCCCATTGACATTAATTACTTTAAGAAAGGTTATCACCTAACCGTGTTATTCTGACCACAAGTTAGCACCAATTCACCTTAACTTTTCTACCCACACAAGATTTCATGACGACCACACCCACCATTATTGGCACCCTAAGGGTAATTAATATCACACTGGGCCACATCTTCTAACCCATACCAACTTGGCAAGACGTGCCAATAACTAATCCTTACATTGCTAAGGATACTCTAACCTATATTGTCGATGCATTGACAAAATAATAATGTTTCGATGTTACCCAACCTCAGCTTCCACTTCTAAGTCTCCACATGGCGTCGTCACTCTTAGCCTCCAATACCCTTCCTAGTAATTCTGATCATCACTCTTATAAGGACACAAATGTCATCATGCCTTAGGGATTACACCACCCATCTGTGTCGATTGGAAAGTCATATCTATGAATGGCAATCAAATATCATCACCTGACCCTCAACACTATCGTTACTAGAATGATATTGTGTCCTTTACTAGACTTAATTGTTATTTTAAGAAAACCAAACACATTTCATGTATAAGTCCCAAAGTCGACAAGACTTCATAGTCTGTACCTTTATCATCATAGGTTCATTCCACAAACCTTTTGGTACCAACAATGATATTACTATGTGGTCGCAAAGACAACAGTCTATGAACTTTTATCTATGGTGAACCTTAATCATCAAATTCCTTAACTAATCACAACATTTGATACGTATCCTCAATGATGCCAGACACAATTTGTCCAATGGGCACCTCAATGTGCCTATGAACTACTCACACCCCCGAATTACCTCGCACCTAGCCATTACTTCGGTGGATAAAATGAGTCTCTACACCTAGATAATTATCTTATCTTTCCTCTAAGCGATTGTGAGTATAAGCCTCGTACAAAACTCAACCAATGATACTACGGGTTATAGTGGGATATTGGACATCGCCTGCGACCAATAAACCTCAAGATCAGCCTCACCCAATCCATCACGGACTGTTCGATTATGACAACTGAATTGACTCACTTATGTCAACACCATCATCAGTTAACCCACATGATAACAAGACTATATAAATCTTGGTAGGATACGGACGTCGGGTATTGCCTATAAATACCGAGGTCCACACTAACGATGCCGCACGAGATCCTATTCCTCGATATCCCGTTATAATCAAACACACCCAACCTAAGTCCTCAACTAAAGGAACTAATATATTCTCACCATAAATTGATACTCATGGATGCTATTAAGTTATCTTGTCTCCACACATGAGATACACAACCTTTACAGCTAGGTCGCAGCGAACACTACTCATTGTTGCCACTAGCAATGCTACTCTCATCCCCAAGATCATTTCACAACATATCTCACAAAAAGGTTTATGACATTTCCACTATTAGCCTATACAACCATATGTGTTCATTAAACTACCATCAATTGCAATATCACCCGAAGGATCGAATTTGCCTCATTACAATGCCGGTGTTGACTACCCATAAATGTCGTACCTAAGGGTTATATATACATTTCAATCACCAATCACTAGTGTCTAGTCGAGACACCCTAACCATGAACCTCTACCATTTACTATATGCGACTTGTTCCACTTGACCAATGGCATCATTTCATTCTACCGACACCTCGAATGAACCTACATCACCCATAATTTAGCGCAAGCACCTCACACTAACAAGAACAATGTCACCACTACAGGCTAACATGGACACCCCCGAATTACAACAATTTTAATCAAAAGCGAGAAAGCGATTAATAACTATCAACTTGATCGCGTGCCACTTGACACTAACTTACCCGTTATGCTATCCTCTGTGACTTTACCGTTGAGGACACTAACTAAATCGTCATTAAGCTAGCATGACCGGCCCAAAAAAAATCTACGTCAAATCCAATACCAACCTCACCACGTCACACCTTAAAGGAACCTTGAACCTAGAGCTATGGTCTCATTTGTAATGCCCCGACCTGGATTTATGGCTTACTCATAGTCAACCCGGTCCGACCCGAGCGTTAGGTGTGAAGTGAGATGAAATAACCTATATAATATTGTTAGTCCAGTTTTATTTTAATTAGGGGTTCACTTATTTATCACACGATTCTAGTTTCAAAATAAACTACGTGAGGGGACCCATAGGGAGCACCCTGAAGTCCAAGTAAACAGAGCTACTAATGTAAAAATAAATAAAGTACTTACTTGTATAATTCCCTTAAGATACGAAATCGCTCCCAACTTGTCATAACGGAGCTAGGGTATGAGCTATGCCCAGTGGGAAATATACAAACGAAACATAGAATCGAATGACATAAAGGATACTCGACACGTTATGCCTACTTGATCATGCAACTACAATGTATATATATACATTCATACGTATACATATACAAAATGCATGAAAAGGTTTTCAATTCCGAAAACCTTACTTATTTAGATTAATTTACCTTAATCTTGTAAAATCTTCCTTTACTCATACTTAGCATTTCTCACTTTATTCAACACTTGAAACCACTACACTTGATTTATCCAACCACAATTATTTACCGGAATCACCCTTTTTTCATTTAAATACATTTTAGTATTTTTATTAAAAATCACCATTTCAATACACGTATTCACCGTGTTAAAAAATACTTATTTATCATTTAAAAGTCATTTTCAATACATTCTTATGTAAATAATGGGTTTAACCACCTAGGTTTCTTAATCACCCATTTACCCACTTTCTTTACCATTTTCCTTATCTTATGACATTAATAGATCTACGCATTTCCTTGTCAATTTCACCTTTATCGTAACATTTATTACATTCATTCAAGTTAGGTTGTATTAACACATTTTACCACATAACCCATTTTTTGACATGTTCCAAATTTACTTTATTTTTTGTCTAATTCTTCCTATGCCGCATACTTCCATGGGCTCCACACCGTCGGCTATGCACATCATATGCTCTGGCCAGTGTTTTAGATTTTTCACCCAAGGGCTCTGACCCCTTCTTACTTTATTACAGTGTCATCCATGTTCCCTTTTATGCATTTTAACATTTTACAAATGTCCACATTATTTCACTTTTCTTTTTACCCGGTCGAAGCCAAAACTCGGGACGTTACTCCCTTATTTGTGTTACACTTCGAAAATTGACATTTCAAGTCCTTTACACTATAACCTTTATTTTTATTCCAAAAATCATATTCATTTAGGGCCTTCTTGTGTAACACCTTTCCAACATTTTTATTTCATACAAATGTTCCACTTTAAGTAAAATTATCATGTCACCCATTTGTTTCCAAAATCACTTTTTACTCCATTCCATAAGTGTAATTTCCAATAAAAATACTATTAAGTCATCCACACTAACTTCTCAAGTGTTTTAACACATTAACACCCTTTTTAACCTTTGTGTATTCGTCTACTTAATTGGAAACATCTTTACTCTTTAGATCTTTTCAACTTCATAAGTGTTAATAGCTTCCAATATTACCAAGTTATACACACTAACTTTTCCATGTTTACCCATTAACACTTGATGAGAAATTTATCAACATTTTCCCAAACACACATTTCTTTGCTTTTTTTATTCAAGAAATCCATTTACACTTAAGACTACTTTTACAAGAAAATACCATTTCTTTTTATCAACGCATGTAGTCTTGCAACTTTGCACTCATTAGACCTTTAATCCCCTTTGCACACAGTTTGAAGACAAGAATTTTTACTTTTATTATTTCATGTTTAAACCCATTAAAATCTTCGTTAAACTTGTTTATAAACTTAATGTGAAATACAAGTTTATATGCATGGCAAGGTGGATTTTAATCCTTAAAATCCTACTAAATGGGTGAAACACATTTTTCATACTAGAAATTCATTACTCTTGCAAAAATTGTATTTTCAAGACATGTAAGACATTTAATTTCTTCAAACTCAACAAATGTCAATTTTTCGTAAAATCATCGTTTTTACAAGAAACATTATTTCACCAATGTTTAAATCATTATATTCAAACATTTTATTTCATAAAATATTTTTCATCAATATATGTAGAGAATACACTATTTTGATAAAACACCCACTTTTATACATCAAACTTTGAAATAATTATTCATTCACTATTTTCAACAAAATGTCATCTTACTAACATATTTATTTCATAAAAATGTTTATTACTTTCTACACATTAATCACATCATTTAATCAAATGCACCCTACTCATATATTCTAACTACAAGACTACAAATTTGCAAAAATGGAGTCTTATACTAACAGTAAGGTTTTTTGACCTCTAATGGCTCAAATGGTGGTGGAAGTGTTGGTGTAGGAGGAACAACCCCTACCTCCAAAGGTGGCCTCAAGGGGTTACGAAAATCATCCTCCAAAATCTCCAAAATGTTCTTCTTCTATGTTCCAAGAAAGACCCACTTCAAACTCCATGAAAATCTACCTTCAACTTCTCGTAAAATCCCCCAAATACTCCTTTAAAATTCGTAGATCTTTTTTATTGGTGGAAATGGGTATTGTGGGCATGAATATGGTGGAATATTACATAAATGGTGGTGGAATGGTGGTTTGGTGGTGGGTGGAGGTGGAAGACCACCCACCTCTCTCTCACTCCCTCTCTCCTTCTTCCATTTTCTCCCAACAATAATTAAACCCAAATACACCAAAAACACCCTTATAAAACCCTTCAAAAGTAAAAAAAATCCCATTTTGTCCCTCATGGGCTGATCTGGGCTTGACATCTCAAAGATCCAATGCCCCAAATTATGAGAGTGCAAAAGTGCATTCGAGATTAAAAACTCGACCAACATCGTTCGAATGACTTTCATATGTCTTTTGAATGACTTATACTATGTCATTCCTTGCTTGGATCGCACGATCTACTAGTGTAAGTTAGTAGAATATCATCAGAAGCTCTGTATCTCGTGACCCTTCTCACGACCTCACACTTTCGTTCGAATGACGAACCTTGTCGTTTGAACAACCCTTCTTCTTTTTCTCCCATTTTATCAACAATTCTTCCTTAATTATAATTAACCCCTCCTCATGTATAATCCATATATAATTTTAATTAATTTATTAGGGCAAAATTATTACACGCAATCCCAGCCCAACCCTGCTACCCTTTTCCACCCCCCAGCCTTGATTCGAAATCTCGAAAACTCCCAACCCCAAAACAAAACGTAAATAAAATAAACAAGAACGTGATCAAACTAAGGCATTAATTAAATTTACAAGAAACGAACCTTGTTCCCTTCGTACGCAACATCTAAAACTAAGATTAGATACACCCAAAAAGACCCATTTTCCATTAAATCTATTCTCCAAATCACTACAACCATCTTGAAGAAAGAGAACAAAAATGGGTTTGTAATAAGTCAATATTGGAACATTATCATCCCCTAAAGACATTGGGATTATGGTGATTGATATAAATCACTGTGAAGTGGGCCATTATTCAATTACCTTCATTAGTTGTGCAATGGGGTGGTGGGTTGGACCATTGGGGATTTTTTTTTTTTTTTATGAGAGAGAGAGAGAGTAACGAGTTGGGGAGTGGAGAGTTGGGGAGTGGAGAGTGATAATGGTTGGGCGTGGAGGGGGAAGGGAAGATGAGGGTTGGGGGTGTGGGTGGCAGGGGCTGGACTGGGTTAGGAGTGCGGTGTTTGGAGAAGTGGGAGAGTGGGTATTTTTGGCTTAGGAGAGAGAGATACTTGTGTTTTTATATGTATTTGTTTCCTTTTTTTAATTATTTTAAATTAAAGTCAAATTACTATTCTACCCTTAAAACAGTCATGTCACATGACTATTTTTTGTTTGATTTAACTAGTTAAAATTAACAAAAAAAGTGTGGTTATATATGTTTCCATTGTTTGAGAGTTTACTGGATACTGTTGATAGTTCATGGACATTTTTAAAATAACGGTGATAGTTTAAGGAACAAATGAGTAATGTACACTTTTTATTTCTTACAAACCTCAATTTTTTTAAAACTCGACTTAAAACTAATTTAAGGCCTTTTTGGTTACCATTTATAATTTTATTTTCTTTGTTTAAATACAATTCTGATAAGAATTTGCCTTTGACACACTTGTTTTAAAATACTAAATTATAATATTTATGTGTTATAATTTGACCTCTCAAAAAACACGATAACCCGTTAACACGACTGTAACACCCCGTATTTTTGGTACATTTAAAATTTAATTAATTCGGAGATTTTAAATTACTTAGTGTGTTGTAATTTAATGAATTAATTAGAACAGAATATATATAAATATTAATCTGGGATTGAATGGTTAATATTTAGGGAAAACTTATTTACTAAGTGAATAGTAATAATGTAATTACGTCGCCTCGAGTATTAGTGACGAGGAGGTACTTATCACATTCGGAAGTCGGTATAAGACTATATGGGGTGGGGGATAAGTATTTTTATAAATTAATTCGGATGCAAATTATGAGGGTACAGTTGAGTCCGGATGGGCCGAGATAGTCGGAAAAGTGTACCCGGGGGTAGTGAACGGGTCACGAGACATTTTTAGACATAGCCGGGCCCACTCGGGGACATTTGGGTCACTTGGGCTTGGCCCATTAGTCAAAAAACGGGATTAAGTTAATTAATCTAATAAAAAGAAATAAGGGGGTGGCTGAACTTAATTAGAGAAAGCAAATTAAGGGTTAGGAAACCCTAACAGCAGCCAAAGCCAAATTGGGGATCAAAGAGAGCCATCAAAGGTCATCTTCAACCTTGGGATTTAGCTCCAATTTAGACTCTACGAACCTTAAGGCAAGTGGATAACTTGCAATAGCATTAAATCTATTTTCGATTCATATTCATGTGTAGTGATTATGTAGAAATCCGTTTTTGGGTGTTAATGGAATGAATATGGGATTTTGAAAACTACAATTCTGATTTACGAAACTTGGGTGATGATTCTTGTAAAATATGATAATGGTGAATTATTGCATATCTGATAGAATGTTATCTGCATATTTGGAAACGAAATTGACGATGAAATTGGGGTATAAATGGACCTAGGGTTAATGGTGAAACTTTCCCCAAATTTTAGAAATTGGAGTTAATGGACGAATTATTGATGTGGATGAGTATTCTGGAGAGTTCTAGTGGGTTTCCTAATACGTACAAATACAAAAAAAGGACTGAGTTTCAGTGTAGAAGTAATTAGGGTTTGCAGATTTTCGCCCATGGTTGTCCGTCTTTGCGAAGAAGACGAGTATATGTTCGATCGATCGATCGACGCCATGAAGTCGATCGATCGACGGTCGACAGAAACTGACAGTTCGCCCAGTTTGTTTGTATAAGGAGGGATTTATATAAAAGTTGTTATGTGTTATATTATTGAGAAAAATATTAATACATGATTTAAATCTGATTAACTATGAGGAAATTAATTAGAAGATGGGAGTAGAAATTGGGTGTCACGTCACAATTGGTTGAGCGACATCGGAGTATATTATTTCATTTAGTAATGGACTAAGTAGTTTAGAGTCGGGATTTAGACTCGGGTGAGGTTAATTCGGGCTATGAGATTTAGTCCAATTAAATGGTGAGGGCAACATTAAAAGTAACTGAATTTATTAATGTGCTATTATTAATAATTCGAGTTGGGTAATAACCTCATAATAAAAATGGAATAGGCTTGTGTCACGGGTTAGTACACGGTGTAGCTGGAACATTTTTATCTATGTATATATATATATACGGTGTGTGATAGTATATATATATAGTGTATGCCTTAATATCAGTGGTTAGATATTATTATACTCTAGTGTTATAGGGGGAGGTTACGCGCAGTGGATGAATCCCCTAGCTTGAGGAGTAGGGCGAGTAGATTCCCAGGTCATAGCGTCCGTTGCAGGGGGTGAGGGGCATCTCACTTTCCGGGAAGGAATATGACCGCCTCCAATCGTATACTAAACCAAGTTAGTGAGCGAATCTAACTTGGATAACTAGTATATGTGAATATACCTAGTGTACTAGCACTTTAGAGAAATTTTATCCGGGGAGTATTTTTACTCGGGTGGTTGTTAGTGTTTTATGTATTCCAGTATGTGTGTGAATGCTGCAATAAATTCTAAGTATATAATTAGGTGATTATTATATACGGGCTAAATAAATACAAGCATGAGTTGTTGTATATGTATAACGAGTGGAGTAGTTATATGAATTAAAAAGGGAAAATGATTTAATTAAGTTGATGTTACTAATGACTTAAAAATCATAATCACAGTTACTCAAATTAGAGTAGAAGGGATTCAAGGAGACTTTAATAATTATCTAGTCATGAGATAGATAACTAGGTGATGATTAAAGCGTTAGTGGTGCACATTAGAGGAGGGGTAAGGAAAGTTCTCAAGAGAGTGCGACACTAACTAAAATATGAAGAGCATGCATATTTATTATTACTGCAAGTTAATCATTTGCTAAATGTTTTCAAATGTTTTGGGTAGTAACCCTGCTATAAAAATTTTCAAAAACCTTTTAGGTGTCCAGCCACAGGGACGCCAGACTTGACTCGATTCCAGGAAATCCGTTGCTGCAGCATATGTGGATGTTGCGGGACATTTGATAGACGCCTCCTTCTTTCATTCATAATGTAGAGACTCATTATTAGTTATTCGAGCATGTCGCTCACTTTCCATTTATTTGTTTTAGACCTGTTGGGATTTCTATTCTTGTCTTTATGGGATTTATTATTTGGACCGATGGTTTATTCAGTTAATTATTTTTTTTACTTGTGGAATGATTAGTTCAATTATCTGTGATGGTTTTATTGCTTTAATTTCCGTTTGGGTTTTAGTTTAATTAATGAAAGATAAAATTGGCACTAGTCTGGTTTTTCTCACTTAGGTGGTTAGTAATTTAAATAAACGACAGTGATGCTAAGAATGGACCAAATGAGGAACCTGTTCTAACTTGATTTAGGACTGATCACCCGGGATTAATTAGGCGGGGTGTCACAGATGGTATCAGAGCATCAGGTTCTAGTTGTCCTTAGGATCTGTACGGCTTTCTACGTTTCAGCGTAGCGTTCGGTTGTTATAGAGCCCTATTATTAGGACTGTTGATTATATTTTCCTCTTGTGAGATATCGTATTCCTGCTATAAATTTTTGTATAAATTGTGTACTTATACAATTCAATCTATTTCAGATGCCGCCAAAGAGACAGAGAGCGGAGAGGGCTGAGGCTAGAGATGAGGTGAGGGAGGCTCGCCAGGAGCCACAGGTACCGCCACCACCACCCCCGCCCGAGTTGATTTCTACCACTCAGGTGGCAGTTATAGTGGCCCAAGCGGTGGAGACAGCGATGCGAGCTATGGCAGCTCATTTTCCACAGCCCCAGGCACCGCCTCCATTGGCTCCAGCAGTTCAGGCTCCAGTGGGGCCACCATCTTGGCAGCGAGTGAGGGAGACCTTTCAGAAGGGTCACCCACCTGAGTTTCGAGGTAGCACCAATGTGGTTGAGGCTTGTGACTGGAAGAAGAACATCCAGCGCCATCTGCGCATGTTAGAGGGTACAGAGGTGCAGAAACAGATGCTGGCTACTTTTCGTCTGTCAGGGGCAGCCTTACAGTGGTGGGAGTCCGTGACCACCGCTGAGGAGCGGGATTTGATGCCGATTTCTGAATTCTGGGTGCGGTTTGACCGCAAGTACTTCCCTCCAGCAGTTGAGTCTGAGATGAGAAAGAAATTCAGCGAGTTGGTACAGGGTGACAGGTCAGTGGCAGAATATGAGGAGGAGTTCACCCGTCTGGCAAACTTTGTGCCAAACGAGGTGAGCGATGAGGAGCGGAAGAAGTCCAAGTTCATGGATGGTCTGGCTTGGAGAATCAAGCAGCACTTGATTGGAAACCCGGCATTGTTGACCTATACAGATGTCGTTAATGCCGCACTTGTACATTGCCAGGATCATCGTTTCCATGCTAAGGGGAACAAGAAGGCAGGCGAGCCGAGCCAGCAGGGCAAGGCGGTTACTAGTGGTGAGGCAAGTGGCACACAGCAACAGGTTATCATTCAGCAAGGGAATCAGGCTAAGAAGTTTAAGCCTGGTGGGTTCCGACCAAGAGGACAGGGGTTCAGGCAGGGGCAACCAGGCCCTAATCAGCAACAGCAGGCTCCTCAGGGCCGTCAGGGCCAAGGGAACAACGGGGGAGGCCAACCGGGCCAGCAACGTCAGGGCCAGCAGGGCCAATGGCAGGGTGACGACCAGAAATGCTGTTTCTCCTGTGGCCAGCCAGGTCACTTCAAGAGGGAGTGCCCGCAGAGGGGCAGAGGCCAGCAGCAGGGTGCCCAGCAAGGGCAACAGGGTCAGATGCCACCAGCAGCACCAGCACCACCCGCCCCACAGCAGCAGGGGCAGATGCACTACGGACGTGTGTATAACGTTCGGAACGTTCCCAATCCTCCAGCACAGCATGCGTCGCCCGCGATCGAGGGTACGTTCTCTATCCATGGCACTATGGGTCGGGTATTATTTGATACGGGGGCCACTCATTGCTTTATAGCTACCCATTTCGCGAAGGCTTTAGGGTTGTTAGCCACCGCAGAGAGCACTGTTACGTGTGTCGACTCACCGTTGGGAAATGGGTCGCTTATATTCTTTATATGTCGGAGAGTAGGAGTGGAGATTGGCGGTTTAGTTTTACCTGCGGACATGTTGGTATTAGATATGCATGTTCATGACGTGATCATCGGTATGGATTGGCTCGCTGACTATAGAGCCATGATTGATTGCTTCGGTGGGAGCCTTATCTTCGGCATTCCGGGACAGGAAATGTTTGTTGTGACGATGCCTCGCCCAGAGGGAGGCTCGACCACTCATCTATACTATATTGAGGAAGAAACCTCGCAGAAGTGGCAGTTCCTTTAGACTCTATCCCTGTAGTGAGGGACTTTGAGGATGTATTCCAGGAGATACCAGGATTACCACCCAGCAGAGAAATCGAATTTGTTATAGACTTGGCACCCGGAACGAGGCCTATTGCTCGGGCACCTTACCGAATGGCCCCTTCAGAAATGCGGGAATTGAGGGAGCAGATTCAGCAACTACTGGGTCAGGGTTTTATTCGGCAGAGTACATCGCCGTGGGGTGCGCCGGTGTTGTTTGTGAAGAAACGAGATGGGTCACTCCGATTGTGCATGGATTATAGGGAGCTGAACAAGGTGACGATACGGAATAAGTATCCGTTGCCTCGGATTGATGATTTATTTGACCAACTGAGAGGGGTGTCTTACTTCTCCAAAGTCGACTTGAGGTCAGGGTATCATCAACTACGTATCCGAGAAGAGGATGTTCCTAAGACCACTTTCTTGTCGCGGTATGGATCGTATGAGTTCAGGGTGATGCCCTTCGGGCTCACCAATGCACCAGCAGTGTTCATGGACCTCATGAATAGGGTTTTCAGGGAGTACCTAGATCAGTTTGTCATCGTTTTCATTGATGACATCCTAATCTACTCACGTACCGAGGAGGAGCACGCAGAGCATTTACGCATGGTTCTACAGACACTGAGGGATCATCAGCTCTATGCCAAATTCGGGAAGTGTGGGTTCTGGCTACGGGAGGTACAGTTCCTTGGTCACGTCGTGTCAGATCAGGGTATTGCAGTGGATCCGGATAAGGTGTCGGCGGTGAGGGAGTGGGGACAGCCCACGACACCGACCGAGGTGCGCAGTTTTCTGGGATTGGCTGGTTACTACAGGCGATTCATTAAAGGATTCTCTAAGATTGCAGGACCTTTGACGAATCTGACTCGGAAAGGGGTACCTTTCAAGTGGGATGATAGTTGTCAATTAGCGTTCGACGAGCTAAAGGACAAGTTGACATCTGCACCCGTGCTGGCATTGCCAAAGGGAGGGCTAGAGTATCGAGTTTACACAGACGCATCCTTACGGGGTCTTGGGGGTGTGAAGGCCCAGGCAGAGGATCAGAATTGCCGGGATAGGGTGGGCCAGTTGTTAGCTGAGGGAGCGGAAGGTTACTCGATTAGATCAGAAGGAGGCCTATGTTTTAATGGAAGGTTAATGGTGCCAGAGGATGAGGATTTAAAGCACGCCGTTATGACAGAATCCCATGGTTCGAAATTTGTGGTACATCCCGGTGGGGATAAAATGTACCAAGATATGAGGAGGCAGCATTGGTGGGAAGGGATGAAACGGGACATAGCGGAGTTTGTTTCGAAATGTGCCACGTGTCAGCTTGTGAAAGTTGACCACCAGAGACCATCAGGGATGCTACAGCCGTTAGACATTCCCGTGTGGAAGTGGGAGAGCATCTCCATGGACTTCATCACAGGGTTGCCGGTATCGCAGGAGGGTCACGACTCCATATGGTTTATTGTGGATCGGTTGACCAAGGTAGCCCACTTTTTGCCGGTACGCACAGACTTTGAGACGATGCGTTATGCACAGCTATTCATAGCAGAGATTGTTAAGCTGCATGGAGTGCCGATAAATATCGTATCCGACAGAGACAAAATCTTTGTTGCCCACTTTTGGCAGAGTTTTCAAGAGGCAATGGGCACGGAGTTGCGCTTGAGTACAGCGTATCACCCACAGACTGACGGACAGACTGAGAGAGTTAATCAGATGCTGGAAGACATGCTCAGAATGTGCATTTTGGACTTCGGGGGAGGATGGGAGAAATATCTTCCTTTGGTAGAGTTTGCGTATAACAACTCTTACCAATTCACGATTGGCATGGCACCGTTTGAGGCACTGTACGGGAGACCTTGTCGTTCACCCGCTTGTTGGTTAGAGGTGGGGGACAGCAAACTCTTGGGGCCGGATATTGTCCAGGAGACATCTGCCAAGATAGAGTTGATTCGAGGTAGGATTCGAATAGCTCAGGATAGGTAGAAGAGTTATGTTGATGCTTCTCGAAAACATGTGGAGCTAGAAGTTGGGGACCAGGTTTTAGTCCGGGTATCCCCTATGAAAGGGGTGATGAGGTTCGGAAAGAAGGGTAAGTTAGCACCGCGATACGTAGGACCTTTCCCTATTATCGAGAGGGTGGGACCGGTGGAATATAAGCTTGGATTACCAGATCATCTTCAGCGAATACACGATGTATTCCATGTGGCATCGCTGAAGAAATATCGAAGGAGCGAGAGAGCCTTTTGGCATATTCCACTCGAGGAGATCGACTTACAGCCAGACATCTCGTATGAGGAGAGGCCGGTAGCAATTCTGGATCATAGTGAGCGGAAATTACGATCCAAGGTCGTTCCATTGGTTAGAGTACAGTGGGGTCATCACAATGTTGACGAGTCTACCTGGGAGCGAGAGGAGGATATGCGGGAACAATATCCAGAACTTTTCAACGCAGGTACGATCTAATTTCGAGGACGAAATTCCTTTATAAGGGGGGGAGTATGTAACACCCCGTATTTTTGGTACATTTAAAATTTAATTAATTCGGAGATTTTAAATTACTTAGTGTGTTGTAATTTAATGAATTAATTAGAACAGAATATATATAAATATTAATATGGGATTGAATGGTTAATATTTAGGGAAAACTTATTTACTAAGTGAATAGTAATAATGTAATTATGTCGCCTCGAGTATTAGTGACGAGGAGGTACTTATCACATTCGGAAGTCGGTATAAGACTATATGGGGTGGGGGATAAGTATTTTTATAAATTAATTCGGATTCAAATTCTGAGGGTACAGTTGAGTCCGGATGGGTCGAGATAGTCGGAAAAGTGTACCCGGGGGTAGTGAACGGGTCACGGGACGTTTTTAGACATAGCCAGGCCCACTCGGGGACATTTGGGTCACTTGGGCTTGGCCCATTAGTCAAAAAGCGGGATTAAGTTAATTAATCTAATAAAAAGAAATAAGGGGGTGGCTGAACTTAATTAGAGAAAGCAAATTAAGGGTTAGGAAACCCTAACAGCAGCCAAAGCCAAATTGGGGATCAAAGAGAGCCATCAAAGGTCATCTTCAACCTTGGGATTTAGCTCCAATTCAGACTCTACGAACCTTAAGGCAAGTGGATAACTTGTAATAGCATTAAATCTGTTTTCGATTCATATTCATGTGTAGTGATTATGTAGAAATCCGTTTTTGGGTGTTAATGGAATGAATATGGGATTTTGAAAACTACAATTCTGATTTACGAAACTTGGGTGATGATTCTTGTAAAATATGATAATGGTGAATTATTGCATATCTGATAGAATATTATCTGCATATTTGGAAACGAAATTTATGATGAAATTGGGGTATAAATGGACCTAGGGTTAATGGTGAAACTTTCCCCAAATTTTAGAAATTGGAGTTAATGGACGAATTATTGATGTGGATGAGTATTCTGGAGAGTTCTAGTGGGTTTCCTAATATGTACAAATACAAAAAAGGACTGAGTTTCAGTGTAGAAGGAATTAGGGTTTGCAGATTTTCGCCCATGGCTGTCCGTCTTTGCGAAGAAGACGAGTATCTGTTCGATCGATCGATCGACGCCATGAAGTCGATCGATCGACGGTCGGCAGAAACTGACAGTTCGCCCAGTTTGTTTGTATAAGGAGGGATTTATATAAAAGTTTTTATGTGTTATATTATTGAGAAAAATATTAATACATGATTTAAATCTGATTAACTGTGAGGAAATTAATTAGAAGATGGGAGTAGAAATTGGGTGTCACGTCACAATTGGTTGAGCGACATCGGAGTATATTATTTCATTTAGTAATGGACTAAGTAGTTTAGAGTCGGGATTTAGACTCGGGTGAGGTTAATTCGGGCTATGAGATTTAGTCCAATTAAATGGTGAGGGCAACATTAAAAGTAACTGAATTTATTAATGTGCTATTATTAATAATTCGAGTTGGGTAATAACCTCATAATAAAAATGGAATAGGCTTGTGTCACGGGTTAGTACACGGTGTAGCTGGAACATTTTTATGTATGTATATATATATATACGGTGTGTGATAGTATATATATATAGTGTATGCCTTAATATCAGTGGTTAGATATTATTATACTCTAGTGCTATAGGGGGAGGCTACGCGCAGTGGATGAATCCCCTAGCTTGAGGAGTAGGGCGAGTAGATTCCCAGGTCATAGCGTCCGTTGCAGGGGGTGAGGGGCATCTCACTTTCCGGGAAGGAATATGACTGCCTCCAATCGTATACTAAACCAAGTTAGTGAGAGAATCTAACTTGGATAACTAGGATATGTGAATATACCTAGTGTACTAGCACTTTAGAGAAATTTTATCCGGGGAGTATTTTTACTTGGGTGGTTGTTAGTGTTTTATGTATTCCAGTATGTGTGTGAATGCTGCAATAAATTCTAAGTATATAATTAGGTGATTATTATATACGGGCTAAATAAATACAAGCATGAGTTGTTGTATATGTATAACGAGTGGAGTAGTTATATGAATTAAAAATGGAAAATGATTTAATTAAGTTGATGTTACTAATGACTTAAAAATCATAATCACAGTTACTCAAATTAGAGTAGAAGGGATTCAAGTAGACTTTAATAATTATCTAGTGATGAGATAGATAACTAGGTGATGATTAAAGCGTTAGTGGTGCACATTAGAGGAGGGGCAAGGAAAGTTCTCAAGAGAGTGCGACACTAACTAAAATATGAAGAGCATGCATATTTATTATTACTGCAAGTTAATCATTTGCTAAATGTTTTCAAATGTTTTGGGTACTAACCCTTGCTATAAAAAATTTTAAAAACCTTTTAGGTGTCCAGCCACAGGGACGCCAGACTTGACTCGATTCCAGGAAATCCGTTGCTGCAGCATATGTGGATGTTGCGGGACATTTGATAGACGCCTCCTTCTTTCATTCATAATGTAGAGACTCATTATTAGTTATTCGAGCATGTCGCTCACTTTCCATTTATTTGTTTTAGACTTGTTGGGATTTCTATTCTTGTCTTTATGGGATTTATTTTGGACCGATGGTTTATTCGGTTAATTATTTTTTACTTGTGGAATGATTAGTTCAATTATCTGTGATGGTTTTATTGCTTTAATTTCCGTTTGGGTTTTAGTTTAATTAATGAAAGATAAAATTGGCACTAGTATGGTTTTTCTCACTTAGGTGGTTAGTAATTTAAATAAACGACAGTGATGCTAAGAATGGACCAAATGAGAAACCTGTTCTAACTTGATTTAGGACTGATCACCCGGGATTAATTAGGCGGGGTGACGAGGAGGTACTTATCACATTCGGAAGTCGGTATAAGACTATATGGGGTGGGGGATAAGTATTTTTATAAATTAATTCGGATGCAAATTCTGAGGGTATAGTTGAGTCCGGATGGGCCGAGATAGTCGGAAAAGTGTACCCGGGGGTAGTGAACGGGTCACGGGTCGTTTTTAGACATAGCCGGGCCCACTCGGGGACATTTGGGTCACTTGGGCTTGGCCCATTAGTCAAAAAACGGGATTAAGTTAATTAATCTAATAAAAAGAAATAAGGGGGTGGCTGAACTTAATTAGAGAAAGCAAATTAAGGGTTAGGAAACCTAACAGCAGCCAAAGCCAAATTGGGGATCAAAGAGAGCCATCAAAGGTCATCTTCAACCTTGGGATTTAGCTCCAATTCAGACTCTACGAACCTTAAGGCAAGTGGATAACTTGCAATAGCATTAAATCTGTTTTTGATTCATATTCATGTGTAGTGATTATGTAGAAATCCGTTTTTGGGTGTTAATGGAATGAATATGGGATTTTGAAAACTACAATTCTGATTTACGAAACTTGGGTGATGATTCTTGTAAAATATGATAATGGTGAATTATTGCATATCTGATAGAATGTTATCTGCATATTTGGAAACGAAATGGATGATGAAATTGGGGTATAAATGGACCTAGGGTTAATGGTGAAACTTTCCCCAAATTTTAGAAATTGGAGTTAATGGACGAATTATTGATGTGGATGAGTATTCTGTAGAGTTCTAGTGGGTTTCCTAATACGTACAAATACAAAAAAGGACTGAGTTTCAGTGTAGAAGGAATTAGGGTTTACAGATTTTCGCCCATGGCTGTCCGTCTTTGCGAAGAAGACGAGTATCTGTTCGATCGATCGATCGACGCCATGAAGTCGATCGATCGACGGTCGGCAGAAACTGACAGTTCGCCCAGTTTGTTTGTATAAGGAGGGATTTATATAAAAGTTGTTATGTGTTATATTATTGAGAAAAATATTAATACATGATTTAAATATGATTAACTGTGAGGAAATTAATTAGAAGATGGGAGTAGAAATTGGGTGTCACGTCACAATTGGTTGAGCGACATCGGAGTATATTATTTCATTTAGTAATGGACTAAGTAGTTTAGAGTCGGGATTTAGACTCGGGTGAGGTTAATTCGGGCTATGAGATTTAGTCCAATTAAATGGTGAGGGCAACATTAAAAGTAACTGAATTTATTAATGTGCTATTATTAATAATTCGAGTTGGGTAATAACCTCATAATAAAAATGGAATAGGCTTGTGTCACGGGTTAGTACACGGTGTAGCTGGAACATTTTTATGTATGTAAATATATATATACGGTGTGTGATAGTATATATATATAGTGTATGCCATAATATCAGTGGTTAGATATTATTATACTCTAGTGCTATAGGGGGAGGTTACGCGCAGTGGATGAATCCCCTAGCTTGAGGAGTAGGGCGAGTAGATTCCCAGGTCATAGCGTCCGTTGCAGGGGGTGAGGGGCATCTCACTTTTCGGGAAGGAATATGACCGCCTCCAATCGTATACTAAACCAAGTTAGTGAGCGAATCTAACTTGGATAACTAGGATATGTGAATATACCTAGTGTACTAGCACTTTAGAGAAATTTTATCCGGGGAGTATTTTTACTCGGGTGGTTGTTAGTGTTTTATGTATTCCAGTATGTGTGTGAATGCTGCAATAAATTCTAAGTATATAATTAGGTGATTATTATATACGGGCTAAATAAATACAAGCATGAGTTGTTGTATATGTATAACGAGTGGAGTAGTTATATGAATTAAAAATGGAAAATGATTTAATTAAGTTGATGTTACTAATGACTTAAAAATCATAATCACAGTTACTCAAATTAGAGTAGAAGGGATTCAAGGAGACTTTAATAATTATCTAGTCATGAGATAGATAACTAGGTGATGATTAAAGCGTTAGTGGTGCACATTAGAGGAGGGGCAAGGAAAGTTCTCAAGAGAGTGCGACACTAACTAAAATATGAAGAGCATGCATATTTATTATTACTGCAAGTTAATCATTTACTAAATGTTTTCAAATGTTTTGGGTACTAACCCTTGCTATAAAAAATTTTAAAAACCTTTTAGGTGTCCAGCCACAGTGACGCCAGACTTGACTCGATTCCAGGAAATCCATTGCTGCAGCATATGTGGATGTTGCGGGACATTTGATAGACGCCTCCTTCTTTCATTCATAATGTAGAGACTCATTATTAGTTATTCGAGCATGTCGCTCACTTTCCATTTATTTGTTTTAGACTTGTTGGGATTTCTATTCTTGTCTTTATGGGATTTATTATTTGGACCGATGGTTTATTCGGTTAATTATTTTTTTTACTTCTGGAATGATTAGTTCAATTATCTGTGATGGTTTTATTGCTTTAATTTCCGTTTGGGTTTTAGTTTAATTAATGAAAGATAAAATTGGCACTAGTCTGGTTTTTCTCACTTAGGTGGTTAGTAATTTAAATAAACGACAGTGATGCTAAGAATGGACCAAATGAGGAACCTGTTCTAACTTGATTTAGGACTGATCACCCGGGATTAATTAGGCGGCGTGTCACAACGACATGACCCGACACAAAATTATAAGTTAATGGGTTTGCCTTTATTTAGTTTGAGTCATTAACGGATTAACACGATAGACAAGTTAGCACTAACAGATCGGGTTTGGAAAATTACTTGTACTCGTTTAACCCATTTCTACTCGTTAACACCCGTTAAAACTAACGGGTACTATATGGTCACCCAACCCATACACAATAAAAATAACCACTAAAAACCCATTATTTCTAAATCCTTCAAGACTAACGGTTACTGTAGGGTCACCCAAGTTATACCCAATAAGAATAACCATTAAGACCCATTATTTTTTAACTAATGAAAAATCACGGGTACTATAGTGTCACCCAACCCATTACCCACTATGACCCAAAATGATTTGTTAATATAAGCAAGTGTAAACGGTTCGAGTCGTATACTCGTTAGAACTAACGAATCGTGTATGGGTATTGTCATTATACCCAATAAGAATAACCATTAAGACCCATTATTTTTTAACTAATGAAAAATCACGGGTACTATAGTGTCACCCAACCCATTACCCATTATGACCCAAAATGATTTGTTAATATAAGCAAGTGTAAACGGTTCGAGTCGTATACTCGTTAGAACAAACGGTTCGAGTCGTATACTCGTTAGAACTAACGGGTCGTGTATGGGTTAAGGATGTTTTGACATGTTAACTCGTTAAACCGATCGATACATGATCTAACACGACCCATTGACAGGTATAGTTATAATCAATTTTTTAAGAAAATAACAAAAGGATGTTTTTTAAATTCTGTTTTTAATCGTTCAACTCAAAGTTATTCATTCTTGATATTTTTATGCATTTATACCTTAATATATAATATACATATAAAATACATTAATATGTGAGTAATTCTAATATATATATATATATATGTGTGTGTGTGTGTGTGTGTGTGTGTGTGTGTGTGTGTGTGTGTGTGTGTGTGTGTACATGAACACAAAATTACATACATGTATATTTTATTAAATTATAACATATCTTAAGATTCATATGTCAAATAATATAATCAATGCATATATGATAATTATATATAGTTTAATACATGTATTATTAATGTATAGAATTACAAACAAAATATACATATACTACATATGAATTAAATAATATTATAAATTCACGTAATTATATAATTTTAGTGTGGATTATATGTGAAATGATATATATATATATATATATATAGAGAGAGAGAGAGAGAGAGAGAGACACACACACACACCATACATCACATCGAGTTTTAGGCCCTAGGAAAAAAAATTCAATTTTTTTCTTTTTGTATTGAAATTAACCTATCAATCGACAAGTGTTCAAAAAATTACGTCCGAATACATTTTGTAGATATTTTTAAAAAATTCACAAAATCATGTTGGTAACCTTTATGAATAAGGTATTTTCAGTAGTTTTTTGTAGGATTTTTTTAAAAATAGCTACAAAATATGTTTTGACTGAATTTTTAAACATGGGTTGATGTGACACCCCACCTATTATAATCCCAATTGATTAGTGCATAATTAAATTAAAAAGGAATCATTAATGGTGTTATTCTTAGCATCACAGTCGAAATCCAACTTATTTTACTAATACCCTAATCGCCCGGTGTCAGAATTTTAATTCTTATTATTAACATGCAATTTATATAGACTAAATAATTCAAAATCTCCGTTCCAAGTACGTAATACTGAATGATAAGATGATTGAATAAATAAATATGTCTGGAATAACACTCTAGATAAAATTCCAATACAGACATCATGAATTAAATCCAAACCCCATACTAGAAATAAAATAAAAGTACCATATCTCAAATATAACCAACAACTAAGAATGGGCGACATGCCCGACTGAGATAGATAAAATGAGGAATAAGAACTGATAAATCTGGAGGCGTTTAAGACCAAGGTCCTGCAACTTCCCCATCAGCTGCAGTATGTCAATGAAGGAACTCCTAAGTCTAGCATCTCTGTGGCTGGGAACCTAAAATATTTTTATAAAAATGGATTTGAAACGGGTCAGAGCCCAAGTAAAACAGGTCAAAAAAGTTTAACAAGTATTTAAAATGCATTAAGATAAGATATTATATACATGTTAGCTCCACGTGCTCTCACTTGAGATCCTCTCAGCTATTGTGCACGCCTAACGAACTACTTTAACCCACCTAGTTATGCAACATGCCTAACTAGTCTGACTTACATCTCTTCTCCCATGTAATAAGTTATTGTGCGCACCCGTATTGACCATATAATACGATACTACATTTTGTAATTCTTTATATTCATTAAGAGTCACCAGTTAATGATTAAGTTCTCGTACACATTGAGTAATTTAGTTATCATTATCCATCTTATATACTAATAAACTCGTAGTAGAATCAATCACACATATATTTATACATCACTCTTATCGTATAAACATATACAACACCCCTATGTGGAGACCTACGGTGCGGGAATACTCTGTTATTATGTCCTAGTACATAACGTACTAAATATGAATATCAGTTCGGATATAACCCTCGAACCATAAAATCAAATCACACATATTGGAAGCAAACATAGCTCCAAGTCTATGGTCGTGCACACACCAAACGTGCCCAATTGACCATCGAAACTCTCATACACTCAGATAGGATGTACCTAGGTTCTATGTTCTGGGGTACAAGTTAAAATCCCCCCAATGGGCTAATCAGGATAAGACTGTCCACGACGCAAAAACCTCCCGTGATAGCAAGTAGCCTAGGTATGTTTACACATAAGAAATAACACAATAGGCATTCAGAAGTCCTTTGTGTGTGTGTGTGTGTGTGTGTATAAACATTAGTATAGGTATACACTTAACCTATAATATATGTCTCACACGTAGTATATATGACACCTGAATATCCTACGTATTATCAATTCATCATTTAACTACACATTGTATTTTTCCCCAGCACTTTCCCCATTACTCGAAGAGCCCTGACCACTACATTAGATTATTTCAGTAGTTAAAATATTCTTCTACAAGTGTTTCGATCATATAATCATTCATACTTTTCTTGACCCATTCAAATTTACGAACGATCGTTTAATTTCAAACTAAGTCTCGGGTTCACTCATAGTCATCATAATTTTTGTGAGATTAGCATGAAATATACCACATACTTTAGTAACCATAATTCTCTTCAATTGGAAAGTAATTTCAACTCTAACCTATCAAAAATTAAAGTAAACCGAGACCCATAACTACCAGGTCCCCCAAACTAGTTTGGGGGAATAAGGGAACGGGTGCAGGTGTACAACCGAACCGGTTTGAGGGGCATACCAAATTGGTTCACTGTACTTGTCAGCTCATCTTATTTCTGCTACGAATTTCCACCATTTTTAATCCTCTAAATCACCATTACACTATCCCAACCTAAGGTCTTCAACATTATAGTAACATGTATAAACGATTTTTAACGTAATAGAATCATTAAATCCTTAAAGAACATCTTCAAATTGGATTAAATAAAAATTAATCTTTAAAACCCTATATTATCATTCTTGTTCAAGAACTTCAACATAATTCCATATATCTCATTCATGATATTTCTCATCAAATTCATCGTACATGTATAACGGATCAAGTATATCACAATTCCTACCCAAGAACATGATTTATATCTTCAAATTTAAGGCCAAAATTCATGAAGTTCATAAAGTAATCATCATATTCTAACATTGATTGTATATCAAATCATAAATTAGCAAGATAAACACTTGCCTTAATTCAGAGGTTTAATTTCTGCATAATTGGTGGTGGGAGTCGTGTTCTACTCCTCCCAATCTACGATCCGGTGGTGGTGGTGGGGCAAGAATGTGGTTTTTGGCCTTGGAACACCTCTCCTTCCCCCTCTTGTGACTCTCTCTTTAGTTTGGTAATTGATAATCCTAAGTCCCCTTATATGATTGCAGATATAACTCTCTAATTTTCTTAGGTTTATTTTTTTCCAAAATTTCAAAAGACCAAATTTAATTTATTCAATCACAATTAATTCCTAATATAAAAATCATTAATATTACCTGGGGTTACATACTTCCCCCAATAACATAATTTTGTCCCGAAATTCGGAGGAAGAAAATAATTTGTATGAACAACTCTGGATATTTTTTGCACATCTCATCTTCGCGCTCCCAAATGGACTCATCGGCATTATGATTCCCTATAATATCACCTCAGATTCTTGCAAACAACTGCGTTCAAATGTACTCAAAATTTACTAGAAATAATCTTTTGTTATTTCTAGTATACATGCACTGATGGTACCATTTCAATCGAAGATCTTCTCACTATAACCCACAATTAGCAATAAGTTCATCCAATCCCTTACATACTGATATATTCCTTTATGCTTAAGGTCTCACTTATGTAATGACATGCAAAACTATCGTGAATTTGAAAATAAGGTCTCAAAGGATGAGGTTATAGTCCACTAGCTCTATGATCTCTATGTTAGAAAGGCCTCACTTTTATAGGTACTAATTTCCCTTATTGTCGTACCAAGCCATCTCTCCTCATGGGACACACCCTCAGCAATCCCTAACTACTCATGTTAGGCTTCAAAACTTTGGTTCACATCAACGTACTTTCACTACGTTTTTTAACAATATGAAAACAATGTGGGTTAACTCAATCCTTTTCGATGGACAATGAATATTCGCTCCGAGAAACTTATTATTTCCCCTTTTTCGACTATCCAAGGGTCGGGAAATTTTTTTTCTTCCTATTAAACCTCAAAAGTCACTTCTCAATTAATATCTTGCTACGATTCATCACATGCAGCTCTACTAGTTGTAGTTAATATTTCTAATTATTCCAAAAATCCCAAAACATGCATTATCGCATTCTGCTGCATTCTATGTCACCCCTCGTGACTATCCATTAGGCTACGGTTGACACGTCTAGATCAAGACGCAACTCCATCCCCATCTCCTCTTGAAATTACCTATCCAAGATGGAACTCAAGGGTTTCATCCTAATTTACAATAATATTCGGCGGCACCTTCTTTCAGTCATTCCTCCTCTTTAATAGCATGCTAGGCATCCTTCCCGGTAGTATAACACACCTCAAACTGAAAATGATTATTATTTTCCTAGAAAATTCACTTCACAACTCAAATAAAATCCTTACCACTCCACGATTTTGATAATCCGATAATGAACTTTATCAATTTGCGTGTCTATTTTGTCCCAAGAATCATCAATCTATCACCACATTCGGGTCGGTATTATCGGACCAACCTTTTCCCTTACAAGCGGTGCACTTGAAGAAAACTTCACTCTATCTCATTTGACATGAAATCCACACGCTCTACATCCCACGTCATGTGGAACATCTTTCTCCCATTTTTCAGAGATATACCAAAATTATGGCATGTACATTTGTTCCAAAACTGCTCACTGGCTAGGCTCTTTTCCATCTGTTAGAATTAACAACCTATATATGTGCAAACCGCTCTACTCATTCCACTAGGTGAAACTCCACTCCACTTCCCAAAGTTGTGGGGTTCTCTCTATTAAGGGATACCTTTTACATTTGCTTCCAATGTCTTTTGACTCACCTCAGTTGAGGAAGTTTTCTCGTGACATACACATAGTCGAAATATCTCTTTTCCTCGAATGAGGTGCAATCCCTCACACTGTTCCACTTGTTTCTCTGACTATCTCACAAAAATATTTACAACGTCTTCATAAGTCTCCTTATCATAGGCGATGTTTAAAGTCAAATTAACTAGGGTGCCCATACACCCTACATCTTGTTCATAACTCCACAATCATCTCTAACATCCTTCACATAACCTGCTTATCTCAAGTTTGGCCCTGCCTTCTCAATGTGTAGAGACGGTATGGCTAACCTCAGTTATCGAAATAAAATAATTTAAATCTCTTTGAGACTACCCCACCCATCAACTAGTGGTGCAAAAAAATTTGTTGTTTCCCACATAGCACTACTCGACGCTACAAGTCTTGTATCATATAATAGCTCTCAGCTCATGATTTCTTTAAAATAAACGTGTAATAACAAAAGTGATAAAATCATGCCTTAGTGATCAACACATCTCCCAACTCTCGACATTCGTTGGGATTCATGTGTGGGATGTCTCACAAGCGAAATCAAAATAAGTAACCCTCCTCATACACTACTACATAGCATTATCGATCTTCGAGATGCACAAGTCCTATGCACATAACCGGAAGATCCAAAATCAAATCCCCAGATGCACCTATTTAATCGTCTACTCACACATCACTAAATTAGTTATACAAAATGGCGCTCTCACTATCACTAGTTTTTTTCTATGCTAAGTAGATAACGAGCTAAATTTCTCCGCTTGACAGTAAACTTAGTATACCCCGAATCATATCAGTATAGTCCCTATAAATTGGGATCAAATATAACGAGATTACTATAACCTATGAAGTATCCTTTGCGATGTAATATAAACACAAACCCATGCCTCTTCTAGGTGACACATTGTTAAACAACACATCCTGCCCTCGAATAGCGAACATGACAGCCTTACTATAACAGCCTCCCATCGCTCAACCCGTCACAACCAACCTATACCCAGGATAATGTTATACTCTAAACGAGTAATTCCACTATAACATATCCTATCAATGGCTATACCCACTTCCCTGCAGATGGAACCAAAGAGGCCCGCTACTAAATGGTAAAATATAGGCACATAATAGTAATATTAGCAATATAACCACTAAACCCATGTCACGTGCAAATCCAGCATTTAATGTAATAATGTGACTCGCTCGTGTCACACAAACATACCCCATTTACCATAGGATAAAACTCACACTTTTAACTTCCAATAGCACTGACGGTCTAAAAGCTTCCTGGACATAACATTCTCGTCCAAACCGATCCAAAAACTTTTACAACTACTGCCCTTACTGGGCATCCTGCTCCTATCCCCTAACTAGCTGTAGATAAGGTCAATACATACGGACCTACTATTCACACATAGGACACCTCTTGGTGTCATTCCCCTATCTTTGGCCCCACTGGCCATATCGGGATTTTCCTTCTCTTAAATTTGGTAGTCTTGTCCCCGATTGCTACTCCCGTTGTTACTTTAACTTTGTTGGCCCTGTGGAACACCTCATTATCCCTAGCGGCACTAATTCAATCCATCACCACTCGGTAGAAATTTCATTGATCTACATGATTTAAATGGGTCCCCTAATGGGTATCCCTCTATAGTCCATCACTATAACCAATTACCTTTAGTCTTGGCCTTCTGGCTATGCCCTCCAACTCTTTTGGCTCCCTTCTCATAGAAATGTTGATATAAACATTAGAAAAGTTTGACATTAACGCCACGTGCATAAGTCATCCCAAACTGATTTCCCATAAATACTGGGGACTCCTACTCGTGATTCCATCATCACCTTTAAGAACCTTCCTCTCCCCTACCTACCTCCTCGAGTACGAATTTGACTAAAATAAATAAATTATTCAGCACAATCAGCCTCTGTTTGTCCCACCTCTTTAAAATCCAGAAACTTCCCTCGCATCTCCGTATGAGCAATAGATTAAAGAACTCGCGATTACACCGCACCCAAAATTTCTCAAATCCTTATTTAATTCCCTGTATGTGTTGAGTGTCTCCTACCACGACAACACTGCTCCTACGAGCACAAATCTTTAAACCAAAATTAAAATCCTGGGTGCCACTGCACTCCACCACACGCATTTGCCTTTGGATTATCTCCTTACATTGACCCATCACACTTCCTCTCTGTCTTTGAAAGGGTACCTCCGACTCCCCTTTTTACCAACTACACTAAGTGAGTCTGAATTTGTACCACTGTTATCTACGATGGTTCTTAGGGTAACTACTACACCCTAGATATTATCCTATCGTCATCTGCCTGAAAAATAATCATGGTGACTCCAATCGTGGCCACCATTCCAAGAATACTTTATAGCTTCTTATGAGCCTCTCCTCATGCATTCCTTCTAATGGCCCTTGTTGGTTGCCCTATATTGTTCGGTGTACGAAACCCAATCGAACTCGTATACGATTTGTATTAACCATAAATAGCAATAGAAGAACATAAACGTCCGTATGAAGAGGAATACAACAATCCTATAATAGGGCTCTATATCAAAGAATGCTACGCTGAAATTCAATAAGCCACACAGATCCTAAGGACACTATAACTTGATGCTCTGATACCATCTGTGACACTCTTCCTATTCTAATCATGGGTGATCAGTCCATTATTAAATTATTCAGGAATCATTAATGGTGTCATTCTTATCATCACTGTCGAAATCTAACTTATTTTCCTAATACCCTAATGGCCCGGTGTCAAAATTTTAAATCTTATTATTAACATGCAATTTATATAGACTAAATAATTCACATTCACCATTCCAAGTACATAATACTAAATGATAAGATAATGAAATAAATAAATATGTATGGAATAACACTCCATATAAAATCCCAATACATACATAATGAATAAAATACATATCCCATACTAGAAAAAAATAAAAGTACCATGTATCAAATATAACCACCAACTAAGAATGGGCGACATGCCCGACTGAGATAAGAAAAATGAGGAATCAGAACTAATAAATGTGGAGGAGTCAAAGACCAAGGTCTTGTAACTTTCACAACAGCTACAGCACTCCAATGAAGGAACTCCTAAGTTTGGCGTCCCTGTGGCTAGGCACCTAAAATGATTTTACAAAAAAGGATTTGAAATGGGTCAGAGCCCAAGTAAAACAGTTCAAAAAAGTTTAGCAAGTATTTAAAATGCATTAAGATAAAATATTATGTACGTGTTAGCTCCACGTACTCTCACTTGAGATCCTCACCTCTCAGCTACTGTGCACGACTAATGAACTACTCTAATCCGCCTAGTTATTCTACCCACCTAACTAGTCTGACTTTTATCTCTTCTCCCATGTAATAAGTTATTGTGCCCACCCGTATTGGCCATACAATACGATACTACATTTTCAAATTCTTTATATTCATTAATAGTCACCAGTTAATGATTAAGTTCTCATACACATTGAGTAATTTAAATATCACTATCCATCTTATCTACAAATACACTCATAGTAGAATCAATCACACGTATATATATGCATCACTCTTATCATATACAAGTATACAGCACCCCTAGGTGGAGACCTGCGATGCGGGCAGACTCTTCTATTAAGTCCTGGTACATCACATACAAAGTATGAACATTGGTTCGGATATCACCCTCGAACAATAAAATTAAATCACACATATTGGAGGCGAACATAGTTCCAAGTATAGTTTACGCACACAACAAACGTGAACAATTGACCGTTGAAACTATCATACACTCAGATAGCACCTACCTAGGTTTCATGTTCCGGGGTACAAGTCAAAATCCCCCCAATGGGCTCATCAGGATACGACTGTCCACGGCGCGAAAATCTCCCATGATAGCAAGTATCCTAGGTGTGTTTACACATAAGAAGTAGCACAATAGGTATTCACACATCCTTTGTTATATATATAACATCCGTATAAGTATACACTCAACCTATAATATATGTCTCATACATAGTATCTATGACACCCGGATATCCTACCTATTATAAATTCAGCATTTAACTACTCATCGTATTATTCCCGAGTGTTTTTTCCACTACTCGAAGAGTTCTAACCACTCTATTAGATTATTTCAGTAGTTAAAATATTATTTTTATCACTGGTCTGGTCGTATAATCACTCACACTTTCTATGACCCATTCTAATTTATGAACGATCATTTAATTTCAAACTAAGTCCCGTGGTCATTCATATTCATCATAATTTTTATGAGATCAACTATGAAACATATCACATACTTTGCTAACCATGATTATCTTCAATTGGAAAGGAATTTCAACTCTAACCTATCAATAATTAAAGTAAACCAAGACCCAAAAGTACCAGGTCCCTAAAACCGGTTTGGGGGAATAGGCAAACCGGTTCGAATGTACAGTCGAACCTGTTTGAGGGGGACACCGAACCAATTTAATGTACCTGGAACTTCATCTTCTTCCTTCTACGGCTTTTCACAATTTTTAATCTTGTAAACCACAATTACACTATCCCAAACTCCCAAACAAAGGGCTCCAAAATTATACTAACATGTATAAATGATTTTTAAGGTAATAGAATCATTAAATCCTTAAATAACAACTTCAAATTGGATTAAATAAATATTAATCTTTAAAACCCCTAGATTATCATTCTTGTTCAAGAACTTCAACATTATTTCATATTTCTTCCCAATTTCATGATATTTCTCATCAAATGCATCATACACTTGCCTTAATTCATGAAGTCAATCGCCATTGCTATTCAAGAACATGATTTACACATCCTATGTTATATATATAACATCAGTATAAGTATACACTCAACCTATAATATATGTCTCATACGTAGTATCTATGACACCCGAATATCCTACGTATTATCAATTCATCATTTAACTACCCATCCTATTTTTCCCGAGCGCTAACCACTATATTAGATTATTTCAGTAGTTAAAATATTCTTCTACCAGTGGTCCGATCGTATAATCATTCATACTTTTCTTGACCCATTCTAATTTACGAACGATCATTTAATTTCAAACTAAGTCCCGGGGTTCACTCATATTCATCATAATTTTGTTGAGATTAGCATGAAATATACCACATACTTTGGTAACCATATTTCTCTTCAATTGGAAAGTAATTTCAACTCTAACCTATCAAAAATTGAAGTAAACCGAGAACTAAAAGTACCAGGTCCCCCAAACCAGTTTAGGGGAACAGGGGAGCCGGTGCGGGTATACAATCGAACCCGTTTGAGGGGCATACCGAATTGGTTCACTGTACTTGTCACTTCATCTTATTCTTGCTATGGATTTCCACCATTTTTAATCCTCTAAATCACCATTACACTATCCCAACCGAAGGTCTTAAACATTATAGTAACATGTATAAACGATTTTTAGCGTAATAGAATCATTAAATCCTTAAAGACCCACTTCAAATTGGATTAAATAAAGATTAATCTTTAAAACCCTAGATTATCATTCTTGTTCAAGAACTTCAACATAATTCAATATATCTCATTCATGATATTTCTCATCAAATTCATCGTACATGTATAAGGGATCAAGTATATCACAATTCCTACCCAGGAACATGATTTATATCTCCAAATTTAAGGCCAAAATTCATGAAGTTCATAAAGTAATCATCCTATTCTAACATGGATGGTATATCAAATCTTAAATCAGTAAGATAAATACTTGCCTTACTTCATAGGTCTAATTTCTACCGAATTGATGTTGGGATTCATGTTCTCCTCCTCTTGATCTATAATCCAATGGTGGTGGTGGTGCAAGAATGTGGTTTTTAGTCTTGGAACACCTCTCCTTCTGCCTCCTGTGACTCTCTCTTTGGTTTGGTAACTGATAACCCTAAGTCCCCTTACATGATTGCAGATATAACTCCCCAATTTTCGTAGGTTTAATTTCTCCAAAATTTCAAAAGACCAAAATACCCCTCTGGGGTGCCGATTTTTCCTAAAAGTTCCCCGGCACCCAAACAAAACCCTCGAGTAGACTTTGCTGACTATCTCTACCTTTTCGAACACACTGGTACACTCGAAATGACCATTTGAATTATCTAAAATTAAATTTTATTTTCTTTTCCAAATTAAGTCCCAACGCCACTAACACTCGCGTCCCGACTAAATTTGCCATACCTGTCGTATTTCTCACTCACGACAATCATAAAATTTTCTTATCATTATTGTTACTCATCACTATGTAATATTCAGCATTAATAAATATTAACCCTTGTCTCGCTAATTAATATTTATTTTGTTGGATTAATTTTTTAAATATAATTTAATTAATCTCAATTAATTCCCAATATTTAAATGATTAATATTACTAGGTGTTACACTTGATTGCAAGCTTAATTTCAAGAGATAAAAAATTAAGAAAAATGTTTTTTAGTGCCTAGAACTAGGTGTGATATATATATATATATATATATATATATATATATATATATATATATATATATATATATATATATATATATATATATATAGTGTCAAACTTTCAAAACTTGTCATTAAATATTGCGAATGTCGTGCGATATGGATTTAAATAAATTCACAAATTTTTAATTTAAACTTATTTAACTATAGTCAATTTCAAACCAAATTAAATCAGACCCTAAACATGCAACTATGTGTCTCTGTGTGTGTGTCAAACCAACATAAATAAAATTGCTAACTTGCTGATTTCAGGAAAAAAAACCTTTCCAGTAAAACCTCTATTTCATTATAAAAATGTAAATCACGACTTATAATAATTACAATGATATAGGAAATGATCACTCCTTGGAGCAATTACATAGACAAGCGGTCTAGAGCCAGTAAGAACCGTAGCTCCAATTCAGCTCAGGCATACCCACGAGTACTCCATATGACACACAGTCGACATTAGCCCATTACTCCCCTAAAGAGTACCTAGATCAGCAATAGAGATCTTGTCTAGAAGAGAAACTTCAACAGATGTGTTCTTGGGTTCCAAAAAAAATCACAAAGTAATTGGGATTTCGTGAATTGAAAACAAAAGGGATTATAGCCCTAAAAGTGAGAAGACAAAGTATTCTTCTAAAGATGTTTTGTCCATTGAAAATTAGCAGGTCTTTTGATCACTAATGTAGTTGGACAAACCAATTTATAGAAAATCTAAGGTGGCATCTCGCTCGAACGGAATGGAGCGTCGCTCAAACGAGATCAAGTTGTCGCTTGAACGAGATCTCGCGACTTCACGCGATAACACATTATCGCTTGAATGACAGTGTTGGTCGCTCGAATGACCTGACAAAAAAGTAATCCTTTCTTTTTTATTTCAAAAATCCACCTCAACACTTAGAAAAATATTTTGACAAAAAACTATAAAAGTCCGCTCCAACACTTAGAAAATAGATGATAAAAAAATCCCAACACTCTAAGTGAAATGCTAAGGAATTAAAACACTACCTTTACCAAATTTATCTCGCGGAGGCTTGAATGTTGAAGAACTTTGATATTCGGATCCATCTTGATGCTTGAATGATATTGGTTATTCTTCGATGGTTGTAGAGGTATACGACATACTTTAAAGGTAACGAACAATGTAAAATAATGTCCTTAAGAATCTCTCCCTATGTCTATGTCGATAAAAAATAAAAAAAACATTTGAATTATCAAATCAAAATGACTATTAATATAATACCCTCACATGAACCCAAAATTGAAAAGGTACTAAACATGTAGATCTAAAACTTTTCTTCAAAAATCTTCTTCAAATCTTTAAGCTTTTCTCATCAGGGTGTGCAAAATAACGATCTTCAAATATTTGTACCTACACACATGAGACAAAGTAAATACCTTTGTGATGCATCGAGTTTGAAATGATATAAGAATAAATCAATCAATAATCAAATCTCCCCCATAATGCAAAAACTCCCCCATAATTCGTTCTCCCCCTTTTTATTTGTCTGAAATAGATAAGGAAACGAATAAACAAAATAAACACGGTGTTGTCACGACAAAACACATAGCAAATATGGATCAAAATACGCTCAACAAAGAGTAACTCAAAAGCTTCCATAGACTATTTTTGATTTTTCAATTTTTCAAATAAAAAATAAAAATGATTTTACAAAAATCACACACCAGGAATTTATACCAAGACAACCAAATCATGAAAATTGAATGAATGGGTGTGAACATATTCAATAGGTAAATCAAAGTAATCAAACATAAGATATGTGCACGATGAATATGTGTACTCCTAGCGAATGATTCTTAAAATCATCCTTAAAATCATCCTTGAATTTAAATGACATTGACTCAATCCATCACCACATCAAAGTCAAGAATGGTTCCCACACCAATAACGTCTAAAACTTTGTAAATACTTTTTCAAGATGTTGTCAGGACGTGCAAACCAATTTTTCATTACTTTCCATCCAAACTCCCTCATAAATAATAATCATTATTTATTCTTTTGCGGTGGCCCCTTTTCGACATATTTATCTTTTTATTGGCTTTAAATTTTTTGGGCTCTTTTTAACGGTGGCCTTCATGAAGGGTTAATTTTGTACGCTCGCATCCCTTTACCATGATTCACTCATCATATTTTGTTGCAATTAAATCCTCACGGTAAACGATTTTTACATGCACTACTTCCATTGTCAAGTTTTATCGCGTATGGTTTGTTTTAAAGACAGAATTGAAATGACAATACTCCTACTAATATGTGATAAACAAGTACAATAATAAAACAAATCCGTGCAAGTGTGCATTAAAGGAACTCATGAGTCAAATATGTAAGTGTAACACCCCGTATCTTTATGATATTAAATAATTATTGGATTAATTATTATTGTTGGATTTGTTAAATTAAAAATGTGAGAAAATTGATTATTAATTAATTCGGATTAAAAATGATTATTAAATAGTGTGCCAAGGGTTAATATTTATTGCTGAAAATTATTGAATATTATTGTGTGGATATGTAATATGGAATTATGAAATTTTATAAATTGTCGGATTGTGAAATATAACGTTTGATATTTTAAGTCAAGATGAGCGTGAGTCGTGTCGGGTCTAATTGAAAGGGGAAAAAAAGATAAATTATTTTTAAATAACTCGTACGGTCATTTCGAGTGCACCATTGAGTCTGGAAGGGTCGAGATAGTCAAAAAAACTCTACACGGGTATTTTATTTGGCCTCCGGAATGTTTTTAGGCCTAACCTACACCCCGTACGGGTATTTTTGTCCTTTGAATTTTTGGGGAAATATTGTAACAACCCGCCTAATGGGATACCAGGCGATCACTCCTATATCAAATTAAAACAGGAGTCACATATGGATCATTCTTAGCATCACTGTCGAAAATCCATTTAATTACTAATATCCTATTAGGCGAGCGTTAAAAAACGTTTACTTAGTTACTCTTTTTAACGATTAAAATAAACATCCACAAGTTAAATGCGTAAATGAAACTGAAATAAATTAAAATAACCGAACACTCGGTTCAAAATATACAACCATATCGAATGCTGTACTAAAAGAATAAATAAATGCAATTGAGCCATTGGCTCGAATGTTTATACAGTACCTCCTATTTAGAGTACAAGGATGGAAGCGACTATAAAAAAAACAGCACGCATCCACAGCTGCTGCAGCTGACGTCTGACTCGAAGGAATTGTCATCCAGGCGTCCCTGTGTCTGGACATCTATGTATATATATATAATATAGCAAGAAAGGAAAAGTTGATAAACGGGTCAGAGCCCGAGTTTTTGAAAATATTTTGCAAGTGCATAAATGCCTTATTATTTTGAAAAAGGTTTTATCTCATATTTAAGTTTGGTATCGCACTCCCATGAGATACCCCTCACCTCTCCATTAATAGTGTACTCCTAGCGCATCCCTCTAAACATCCTAGTCAAGCTACCCTGCTAGACTAGTCCATCACCCAACCACTATCAACCCTAGATAGTCCAAGTAATGTACGAGGGCTAAAATTCACCCCAGTCTCAATGCTATGCCATGTTCGTGCGTGGGGTGTCTCGTAAAGCGAAATCCAGACAAAGAACCCCCCCGATACACTACTACGCGGCACGGTCGATAGTCGAGATCCGCCAGACCCTCAGTACATAAAGATATAGAAATATATATATATATATATATATATATATATATATATATATATATATATATCATAAGCTTTTATAATATTAGAGAACTAAGGATTAAACTTTTCCCCAGTCTCAACACATTGCCATATTCGTGCGTGGGGTGTCTCGCAAAGCGAAATCCAAACAAGGAACCCCCCCGATACACTACTATGCGGCAAGGTCGATCATCGGGATCCATTAGACCCTCGGTACTCGATTCATCCATATATATATAATCATATTTTATCATAACCATCCGGATCTATCTCCCGGACTGAGGATTCATATATCAAGTATTTATCAATACTTTTTCATTTTCTCAAAACTTCCCATTTCCCTTTTTATACTCAGGAAATGTAAATATAAAAGCCAATTCATTATCATGAATTTCTTTACCAAATCATATACTTTTTAAAAGCCAGTTTTATTATCATAAAAATGCTTTTCCTTTATGTGTCATCCCATTTCCCTTTTTATACTCAGGAAATGTACCCAAAGCCATTTCCATTATCATGAAAATGCTTTGGTCAAATCATATGCTTCCACATCCCTTCTTCCATCCGGGAGTGTTACCGAAGCCAAACCTTTATCCCATTTCCCTTTTTATACTCAGGAAATGTAAATTAAAGCCAATCCATTATCATGAATTTCTTTAATAAATCTAAGACCGCCCCACCGGGTTTCCCCACTGGACGCGCCCCTAAATGGCTATCATCTTCCAGGGCCTATCTATACAAGACAACCTGGGAACCTACCAACGACGGGAAGCGGCCATATTGCCTGCGGGAAAGTCAGGACCACACCCAAAATCCCCTAACCAGCGCAGAAAAATAAATAACCACCCATATGGCCTAGGGACTATATCCAACCTGCTCAATAGCCAGGAAGGACTCACCACAACGCGCGCAACTTCCCTTATGATAGCAATTTAGGGAGGTGTGTAACCATAATTTATCAATTATGAAAATCATTTATCTTTCCATTTTGAAAATATTCATTTTTATATTTTCAAAATCATTTCCATCATATCATATATATATATATACTTTATTCACATAGTAAAAATACATACCATATAGTCCTCCTAGAATATATAAACGGCCATAATGGCCTATATCATCTAGCGATGACCAATAATCCCAAAGATTCCCTCCAAGAATCATAATCATGCATTCATATAAGCATGATACTAAACCCAAAGTATTTTCTTACTTTAATAAGTAATATATACCCAAAATCCCATCTATGGATTCATTTGGATATCTCCAATTATGCTAATTCACTCTAAGTGAATATACACATATATATACTTCCAATTCCTCAAGTCCTTTATGACATAACCCTCCATAATCTCTAATTTGGAAGGCCCTTAAATATTAAACTCAAAAAGGAGAAATAATCCTAATCTCCAAAACCTTGGGCTGAAAATAGGGCACCGGTCGACCGGTACTAGACTCCCGATCGACCGGCCATAGGGGCACGGTCGACTGGTCACACCAAGTCTCCCAAATTAAAATTCCTCAATTCCCTTAACTAACAACCCAAATTCATTATCGGGGTTTCTAAACTACCCCAAAAATTATCCCGAACATCTACGGAAATAATTCTAGCCGTAATTTTTCCAATTCCCGATTTGATTTCCGAGTTGATGATTTCAACCCGGAGCTGTCATCTTGTAAAAATCATATCAAATCGTACAAAAATCAAAAAAATACGCGGTCAGTGCCCACGTGACCGTATCGAAAAGATCTACAACTTTTATGTTTTGGACGAAAGCTAAATCAATTCTTTTCCTAGCGAAAAAGGCCCCCTAAAGTGACGGGTTACTATTCATCGTCTTCCCCGAGACGATCTCGGCCATTAAAGCTTCTCCCAAGCTTTTGTCGCCTCACCCAACGTCCTACAACCTCAACCAACTATAAATACACATATATTAAGGGTTCTAAACATCCTAAAACCCAAAACCACCAATTAATTTAGATTAAAACCTAAGTTCCACAAATTGAAATATTATTTGGGGTTTAATTGTTTTAACTCCCAAAAACCCGTTTTATCCACGATAACCCATCTCAAAACCATTAGGGTTTGTTTATACCAAACTACGGTATGAGATATTTATGCAAAAAGATAAATAAAGCAAGTAAACACTTGCCTCGTGTATAAAATCCGACGTTCTCGAGTCGAATCCGGCGGATTTGGCCCGAGATCTCCCAGTTCTTTCTTTTTTCTTCTTCCTCTCTCTCTTCTCTCTCTTTTCTTTCTTTCTTTCCCTTTTCTTTCTATTCTCTTCCCTTCTCCCTCTTTAAATAGGAAGAAAAGGGTTTTTAACCCTTAAAACCCAAAAACGACTAGTTTACCCAAGTACGAGTTACTTTTACCTCTAAAATTATTCGAAACTCATTTTCGTCAATCGGACACTCTTTTCCGACTATCTCGGCCATTCCGAGAATTATGGCGTAGTCGAAATTCCCATCCGAGGTACTTGACCGCAAATCACTATTCCAACCCAAAATAAATAAATGCGAGTTTTCCAATTAAAAATCTTACCTCGTGTCGCTTTAGTCAATGACGACATATAATTAAAATATTTCGACCTATATAGTCCCAAAAAAAATTACAGCACCCATCGAAAATCATTCAATCCTCGAAAATCCCAAAAATTATTATTTAGGAAAATTCCCCAAATTCCAATTTATATCCAATTATGAAATTTAATGGTCTCCAAAAAGGACGGGTTGTTACAAATATTATGGGCAAAAATTAGGAAAATAAATATGTATGTACGTGGGTTGGGGAGGTATCCGTTCTAAACCTATGAGATAGAGAAGCGAAAGTCACAGAGGAAGGAAGGAGAAGCCATAGGAGTTCTTGGTTGGTGCCCAACTCAAGAACACACACCAAAAATCCCACCAAAGTGTAGATCGTGAGATGAGGAACGCACCTATATCAACATTACCAGGAGATAAGACCTTCAAAATTGAGGCAAGTGTTTAATCCTTGCAAAATTGTAGCAACAATCATGTTCATGTTAGTATAGATATACAATATTCATTTATGATTCGTAAATTTTGATGAAATTGGAGAACTAAGGACAGTAATTAAAATTTGGTATCTAGTTAGGATGAATCCCTCATGTATATAGGTTAGAGATCTCAAATTGATGATTATTTATGATGAACGAAATTGATTTTGATGTTCTTGTATAGAAATTTAATAAACTAGGGTTTTGCATTGTTAAATTGGGGATTTTGGACTTTATAACTAATTTATGATGATTTAATGTTTCAAAGTTAAGCGAAATCATTTATACATGTTAGAACACCAATTAGGTTTGTTGTTTTTGTGGTTGGGTTGAAGAATTTAGAGGTTTTAGGACTGTAAATTTGGTGTAGATGAAGTATTAGCAGGTCTGGTTGAAACAGGGAAAAGCTCCATCTCTTTCGAACGAGATGGAGTCTGGTTCAAACGAGAAGCATGGTCGTTCAAACGACATGTTGATGTCGTTCGAACGACATCAGGTTTGGTTTGAACGAATGTTTCCAATATAATCCAACTTCAGTTACGCGATTATTTTGAGTGAGGGAGTATTGCTAGTTGAGGAGTTGTAGTCCAGTGAAGAATTTATTGAGAAATATTCCTAGGATAACACTTTAATATTTAGATAGGTGAAATAGCCTTGGGAATTTTGAGAGTGTGAATAACCGAGTTAGTTTATTAATAAATAATAACGGGAAGCACACTACGTGTAGAAATGTATGTATAGATTGGGTGAATACCAAAACTTTAATAGCATGTGGGAATACCTATTATTATTATTATTATTATTATTATTATTATTATTATTATTATTATTATTATTATTATTATTATTATTATTATTATTATTATTATTATTATTATTGTGTGTATAGCATACCTACGCTGCTTGCTATCGGGAGGAGGTTATCGCGCAGTGGACAGTCCTATCCTGGGCAACCCAATGGGGGGATATTTTACCTGTACCCAGAGCATATGAGCTTGGATACGTGCTATCTGAGACGTAGGATAGTTTCGATGGCTAAATGGGGGCGTTGGTATGTGCGTGACCCATTTGGCTCGTGAGTATGCTCGCCTCCCATATTTGTGTTATGAGATTTACGGTTCGTGAGAGACGCCGAGCCACTTGTCCTTTGCGCAGTGAGCGATGCACCGGGACACGATAACAAAGTATGCATTGTGCCAAGTGATCCTAACGAAGGGGAGCAGGATTTGTATATATATGTATAGAGATGATGTGAATATATGTATATATGGATATATTTGTGAATGATTCTAATGTGTCAAATTAGCAAACTTATAAATCTTGGTAAGCAAGGTATTTTCAGTGTGTAAAAGAATTACTATCAGAACAGTGAATCTAATATACGGTTAATTGGAATAAATGATCTTAATAGCATTTTGTATGGGCGATACAGGTTACTCTTTTGATATATAATTAGAAGTATAAGTCTCTGATCTAGTTGGTAACATTATGGATAACTAGGTTAGGATAGACGTACGTTAGGCGTTCACAATAGTTGAGAGATAAGAATCTCATGTGAGAGTTCGAAACTAATATGCAAATAATCGTTGCATTATTGGAGTTTTAAATACTTTCTAAAACAAATATTTTCACAACTCGAGCTCTGGCGCTTTCTTTCTATTCTTTTTTCTCTTTCTCTTTCTCTCTCTCTCTCTCTCTCTCTCTCTCTCTCTATATATATATATATATATATATATATATATATATATATATATATATATATATATATATATTATTTATCAGGTGCCCAGCCATAGGGTTACCAGACTTACTAGCATGGATCATTAAGTGAGCTCAAGCGGTTGTGGGAGTTGCAGGCCTTTGCACTTACACGCTTCCATCATTTCGTTCCACTTTATTCCGATATTACATTTAGGGCATGTTTCTCCCCTTTCTCAGTCATTTATTAGAGGTTGTACCCAGTTCATTTTAGTATTTTATTTCTATTATGCTTCAAGCTATTATGGTTGTTGGTTTGTGACTTTGAACTGAAATGTTTTATCCAGTCAGATTTATTTCAGTATTTGATTCCTGCATTTATTTTATTCTTGTGGAATGTGAGTAGCTTATATTTTAAAGAATGTAAATCATAAATGGTTTAATTGGGTATAACTAAATGGGAAGATGTTTTGACACTTAGCTTAATTATTCATTAGGTGATTAATAATAAAAATTTATTTTTCAACAGTGACGCTAAGAATGAACCAACCGGACACTTTTATTTAATTTAATAAAGGACTGATCACCCGATATTTAATTAGGCGGTGTGTCACAGTAGGTAGTAACAACTAACCACATCTCAATGACACCAAACATTGTAAAGCATAAAAATGAAATTATGACGTATATCAAAACACTATCAAATCGTCACATGGATATGGAATGAAATTATGACTCGGTCATCCTAAATGTCCATTTATATACGGAGCAAAACAAAATACAAAACTCTTTGTCTTTTTCCCAAAATTTTATAAAAAAAAAATCTTTTTGGATTTTTCAAATTTTTCTAAAAACAAAAATCTAACACAAAGAAAATACGTACTAGAAATGGGCAAACAATATCATCATTCACATCAACCTATGATAGAAAACAAGTCTAAACCTCAACCGTTAGGTGCGGTGGAGTTTTCCAAAGGTGGTGACATCCTATGAAAAACTTCCATCAAGTCATGTGAAGTCTTGACAAATTTTACCTACTCCCTAAGATGTGTAAACTCTCTCATGTAATCATTTGGACCATCATGTGTGGGTGCGTGTACATGAACACGTCTAGTAGCAAAACGTCACCCAACTTAAAATAAAACCACCTAAGGTGACCTCTCTTTTTACAGTGTGTGCAAACATAAACAGGCCTTGGTACACCTCTCTCAAAATGTCTCCTACATACTCTCTTATAACGTACAGGATGCCTAGGTGTGTTGGGTTGAGAGCCATATGGATCTATCACAAACTCGGGAACCGTCTCGGGTGCAACATGTGAAGTGGACGCATGATCATGACCTATTTCTCGTCTCTCAACATCACCCAAAATGGGATTTATAACCATCTTTGTAACCTTCTTAGATGCATTCTCTAAAGGGAATTTGACCTCCCGGGCATGTTCGAGATCACTCTCTAGTTGGGATACACGTATCGTCACACTAGACACCGTGTTGGTCAAATCACTCTTTTCCCGATCTAAAGCTATCAACTGTTCACTCAAAGAAACCTTCGCCTTCTTGAGTTGACTCACTATCACCTCAAATTCCCTCAAAAGCTCTAACTCTCTCTCCAAATCTCTTACCCTAAGACCTAACTCGTTATTTAATTTCTTAGTCTTTAAGGCCTCAGTGTACAAATCTCTAAATGCAATCTAGAGCCACTATCACCCTCACTAGCGCACTCACTTTCAAACTCGCTAGTAACACTCAAATCATCCTCGAGGGACAAACTGGATGTGCTCACGTGATTATCATAAAAAGAAACAGGCTTCACATGTGACGACTCATCCCCGAAATCTTTCACCTCTTCCTCACAATCGCTAAGAGTAGCTGGCATGGAAATTTTCTTGCCCTTTCTCCTTAGCCTAGTGGGACACTCAAAAGATCTATGTCCTCTCCCCTCACACTCAAAACGCTTATCTTCTTCCTCTTTCTCACATTTTTTCTCACCACTCACTTTTTAGCCTCATGTTTATTTTTCTCAAAAATAAATTTATTGGTAGAATTTTTTTTTTGAAAACTTGAGAAGATTTTTTAAAAATTCGCAAGCTTGTCCATATAAAAACTGACTCGGACTCACAAACTCTCACATTCTTATTCTTCCCAAACTTGGCTTTAAGTGCTATCCCTCTATCCTTAGTCTTGACTGTGTCAAGAAACATGTCAATTTCATATGTCTGGAGGTCTCCTACCAGCTCTTCTAATTTCAGTCGACTCAAATTACCAAAGGTATTCAAAACAGTCACTTTAGGGATAAACGTTTTGGCAGAGATCTTAAAATATTTTTAACCACTCCCTCATCATGTATAGGCTCACCAAGATTGAAACTAGTGTTGACAATGTTAGACAAACGTGAATAAAAGTCATCGAAGCACTCAGTCTCAAGCATGGTTATCGTTTCAAATTGAGTAGTTAAATTTTGAATTTTAGACTCCTTGACCGCGTTAGTGCCTTAGTGGGTGAGCTGTAAAACATCCCACGCTTCTTTAGACGTGATGCATGTTATAATACATCGAAACTCGTCAAGGTTGTAACACCTCATAGTTTTAGTCATTTATTTTAATTCATTAATTCGACAATTATTAAATTACTATGTTTCGTAAATTGATAAGAATTAATTAATTAGTGTTATTTAAAAAGAGTGAGTGAATTTAAATTAGTTAATGGGTGAAAATTAAATTTTAAAAGTAATTATTTGGATGGAGATAATGAGCACACGATTGAGTCTGGTAGGGTCGAAATAGGCCAAAATGAGTGGCCATAGGTATAATATGGGTTTCGGGACATTTGTAGACACATTTGATCTCCTGAATAAGTGTTCGGGCCTTTTTTAGAAGGCCCATAAGCCCAAAAACGGGATTCTAGTTAATAACCCTAATTGTGAAAGGGTGAGGGAACTTTAATTCATTCTTAGAAGACTAAATTGAGGAGAGACAAAGAAGAGAGAAACTAGAGGATATTTTGGGAGATTAATCCAAGAACAAGAGAGGAGACCCTTGAATCACCCCATCATCTTCATCAAAGGATTTGATTCTATAAACCCTAAGGCGAGTGGTTTAACTTTCATTTGATTAATTGTATTTTCCTATTCATATTATAGAAGGTGTGGATTGAATAATATGTTAGGGTTAGTTATATATTTGAATTTGGGGATTTAATGATTGTGATTTAAAAATCTGTAGCGATGATAAGAATATGTTAATTTTGGTTCCCCAATTTGTGTAGATGATGTAGTTAGATTGAGAAAATCAAATGGTTGGATTTAGGATGAATCTTGGAAGGTTTTGGGGGGTATAATATGTATAGAATCAAAGGTATTAAATCTATAATGGTGGACTGGTTTTTCTAGGGAACGAAGGAGGAGAGAGAACACTAGGGTCATTCGAACGACCTGGTGTCTCATTCAAACGACAGTCAGTGTCGTTCGAACGACATGCTTGGTCACTTGAACGACCTGATTGATTATGACAGATTTCTCCCCTCCCCTGATTTAGACCTGATTATTAATTTATGATGAATTGTTCCTGTTTTGGATGAACATGAATTTTAGAGTTTAAATTTGTAGAAATGACCCATGGATTAGTAGAGGATAAATCCAAATAGATAATTAAGACTTATGTTGAGTAATTGGAAACTTGTAAATTAAGTGGATAAACTTAATTAAAAGAAATTGAATAATGAATTGGGAATTTTGAATTTCGAGCCAAGCGATTTATAGTCCGGGTATATATGATTGAGTAACACTAAGATAATGGAATTAATTAGCATATGATTAATTGAAATTTGGGTCGGATTATAGACTTGAATATGTTAGGCTAGTGTTATGGATATTGTACACGGGTAGCCTGGATTTAATATATATATATATATATATATATATAATTTATAAATATGTGTGTGTATAATATTGATAAGAAAGCATACCTGCTCTAAAGATATCATGGGAGGTTGCTCATTGTGGGTGAATCATCTGGCTAGTGAATGCATGGAGAATATAATCCCCAGATCATAACATTTGTATTATTAGGAATGAGACGTCTTAGGTATGGGTCAGTCTCATTTTCGAGGGAAACTATGGCCTTTGGGAGCGCCCCGTGTCAGTGTTCCGGGTAGATGAGTATACCCAAAGGTTATAACATTTAGAGAGAGCGTGTCGGATGAGATCCAACTTGAAAGGAAGGTTACGTCTACAATATGTGAGTGAATGTCGTAATATGATATTACATATATATGTCCCTTTTATATACGGGTAAATTCATGATGAGAATTGTATTAATTATATAACTTATGAGTTTGTTATATGATATAAACTGAGAAATGACTTAAATAAGTTAGGGTGATTAATAACTTATAAAACATATACTGAACTCACTCGGGAAAAATAGTGGGAAATAGTAAGATATATATGACAAGACTAGTTATGGGGTAGATAGCTATATGGGTCATATATATGTTCGTTAGTTGTGCACATTAGTCGAGGGGTGAGGTGTCCTCAAGAGAGTGTGCGACACTAACTTAAATATGAAGAGCATTCACACATTTCAATGTACTGCATTTCAATTCACTTGCTAAATATTTTCAAATTTTTTGGGTTCTAACCCTTGCTATAAAATATTTTCAAAACCTTTTAGGAGTCTTACCACAGGGGCGCCAGACTTGATCTTCTTGCAGGGTACATAGCGGAGGTACATGTGGGTGTTGCAGGATATTACCTTAGACGCCTGTTTCTTTCTCACCGAGATAGGGATGGCCCTAGATGTTCTTCTGGGCATGTTGCCCCGGGCTTGTACACTTTACTTTTGGTTTAGCATGTATTGGCTTTACTTTACATATTTCAGACTTTTGTTGGTTTGCTTCTATTAGTTGATGTTACGCGGCTAACATTCTTATTAGATGTTTGTGGCATGATTAGATTCTCTTATATGGTGTTGGTTATTTGAATTCTTATTACACTTGTTGGTTTGGGACTAAGTCATAAGATAGAATTTTGCATCGGCTTAATTAAAGATTAGGTGGTTAGTAATTAATAATGTTGCAACAGTGATGCTAAGAATGAACCATATGTAAATCTTGATTTAATTTCATAAAGTCCTGATCAACCGAAATTTAATTAAGTAGGGTGTCACAGGGGTGACGTGTTCGGAAAGTGCAGTAGGCCCACATGAATTAAAAGTGATCCACCTAAACTCATCCTTAGTCCAGTCTGACACAGGTTTCAAATTACTGACATTATCAGCGGTGAAAGCGGGAGAAGTCCAACCTCTTTCACAAATTACCCAAACTCGCTTATCGATTGCTTTTAAATGTTTCATGCGGGCTTTCTAGTAAGCATAATTAGAACCGTCAAAAATTGGCAACTGATTATATAAGTTTTCATTCAAAAACATTGCAATAATTTTTCAAAATCAGATTTTCAAAAAAATCAATATCACACAAATTTTGCGAAAAATAAAAATTCACAATAAATTAATGAAACCTACTCTAATACCAATTTGAGAATGCCGTGTGATACCGATTTCAATAAATTCGCAAATTTCCAATTTAAACTTATTTAACTGGAGTCAATTTTAAACCAAATTAAATCAGCCCCTAAACACGCAACTACGTGTGTGAGTGTGTGTGTGTGTGTGTGTGTGTGTGTGTGTCAAACCATCACAAATAAAATTGTTACCCTTTCGAGTAAAACCTTTATTTCAATATAAAAACGTAACTCGCAATTTACAATAATTACAATGAAATCTGTAATGATCACTCCTCGAAACAATCACATAGACACGCAGTCTAGAGTCATCACGAACCACAACTCCAATTTAGTCCAAGAATACGCACGAGTACTCCCTAGTCACGCAGTCGCCGTCAACCCAATATGTAACACCCTGTAAATTTAAGGACCTTTAACTAATAAATATTTAAGGAGAGAAATAATTTATTTTATCGGGAAGAGTTAAATTCGTGATTTGGAAAAATTGTTAATTTGAGGAATTTATTAATTTGGTGAAATGGGGATTAATTATTTGGACTATTTTGTGTCAGATTTTAAGGTCAGATTCGGAGAATGTTATAAATTAATTCGGATGGCAATTCGGAGTGCACGGTTGAGTCCAGATGGGTCAAAATAGTTGGAAATGAGTGACAATAGGTATAGTATGTGTTTCGGGACCTATCTAGACACATTTGAGCTCCAAAATAAGTGTTTCGGCCCTTTTTAGAAGCCCTATAAGCCCAAAAACGGGATTTAGGTTAATAACCCTAATTGTGAAAGGGTGAGAGAACATTAATTAATTTTAAGAAGACTAAATTGAGGAGAGCCAAATAAGAGAGCAACTAGAGGAGATTTTTGGAGATTAAACTAAGAAAGAGAGAGGAGACCATTGAATCACCCATCATCTTCATCAAAGTATTTGATTCTACAAACCACAAGGCAAGTAATTTAACTTGCATTTGACTAATTGCATTTTTCCTATTCATATTATAGAAGTTCAATTGATTAATATGTTAGGGTTAGTTCTACATTTGATAATTTGGGGATTTCATGATTTTGATTTAAAAATTTGTAGAGATGATAAGAATATGTGAATTTTGATTCCCCAATTTGTGTACATGATGTAGTAGATTGACAAAATCAAATGGGAGGATTTGGGATGAATCTTAGAATATTTGGGGATAAAATCGGTATAGAAATGAAGGTTCTAACTCTTTAAATGGCGGACTCGGTTTTCTGTGCAACAATGGAGGAAAGAGAGCACCAGGGTCATTTAAACGACCTGGTGTCTCATTCGAATGACATGGCTAGTCACTTGAATGACATCATTGTAATTTTGACAGGTTTCTCCCCTCCCCTATTTCAGACCTGATTGTTCAATTGTGATAAATTGTTCCTGTTTTGGTTGAATCTGAATTTTGGGGTTATAATTAGGGTTTGAATTTGTAGAACTTTACCCATGGATTAGTAGAGGATAAATGTAGAAAGAGAATTGAGGTTTATGTTGGGTAATTGGGAACCTTATAAATTAAGTGGGTGAGCTTAATTGAATAATGAATTGGGAAATTCGAATTTTGTGCCAAGTGAGTTATAGTCCAGGTATATTTGGTAGAGTGACACTAAGATAATGAAATCAATTAGTGCCTAATTAATTAAGATTGAGTCGAATTGTAGACTTGCATGTTTTAAGCTAGTGTTACGTATGTAGTACACCAGTAGCTTGGATTTAATATATATATATATATATATATATATATATATATATATATATATATATATATATATATATATATATATATATATATATATATATAAAATAAAGCATACCGATCTATCTTAGGAGGTTGCGCGAAGTGGGTGAATCCCCAGGCTAGTGAATGGGGGAAGAGTATAATCCCCAGGTCATAGCGTCTGTTATTAGGGGTGAGCCGCTATGGTATGGGACAGTCACTTTTGAGGGTAACTATGGACGCCTCCTATGAAGTTGTGATAGCATTTAGAGAACATTCGATGAGAGCCTACTTGGGAGGATGTTATATCTGCAATATGTGTGTGACTGTTATAGCATGATATTACGTATATATGGTATATATTTATATACGGTTAAATACATGATGAGAACTGTATTAATGACATAACTTGTGAGATTGTTATATGATATCAAACGAGAAATGATTTACCTGTATATATGCTGTGATTAATAACTTATAACTCGTATACTAAACTCACTCGGGATAGAGTAGTGGGAAGAGTAGGATATATATATATATATATATATATATATATATATATATATATATATATATATATATATATATATATATTAGGGTATGCCCGTGCCTGAAGGCACACTGATAATCGTAAAGCAACAAAAATTTTCAAAGTACTTAATCGCAAAACGGAAAAAATGTCGTCCCCCAATAAAACAAGGTATAATTTTAAAAAACTTGATCATAATTTTCAAAATCGTGCACGTGCTTGAAGGTACGATGAAAAATCTGTAAAAGTATGAATCGGGTGGTCAAGTCATAAAAGTTTTGTAATATAGTCTAATTTTCCAAAATATCAATCGTGGTGAATTATTCAGAAGGACGGATATTTTTTCAAAATTATTTAATCGATGCTAATATTTGAAAGTGTACATTGTTGATAGGACCATACATCTTATTTAGTTCGCAATAGATAAACAATTTTTAAATAACCTATGGTCGGTACCTATTAGAAAAACCTTAGTCTGTTTTTCATATCATAAGATGTTACGGGAAATAAATTAACAAAAAAGAAAATTGTTACGGACCTATTTGTAACAACATTCAAAGGATGCAAATCATGCTATTCATAAAAAATTACATCATTGTTCAAAATGATGAGAGAATTGTTACATACTTATCACAATTCAGACGACAAAAATTGTTCAAATATGAAAAATGCAATAATTTGACAATCAAGGGCATTCAAGACCATAGACGGTCGCCCATTATAGATAGACAGCAAAATCATTCTCAGTAATTGCATTCTTGTCCTCGTTTGACACATCAGAAGGAACAGGATGGTTGGCCGTATCCCCCTCCTGATCATTTTCATTCTCAGCCTCAGCCTCAGCTACCTCGACTACCTCCTGGGCTGCCACCATAGCCTTGGTAGCAGTAGTTTGTCCCTCTACCTCAGCATGAAGTTGGTTTAAAGAAACTATGCTCTTAAGGTCTCCCTAGTCTAACGACTTCAGAACTCTACCAAGCTGTGGGTCGGTCAATGCCAAGTCGGGGCGCATGTTGAGCACCCGGTGACAGGAGACTTTGGCGCCCTTTCCTACGTAGTGAATGGCGTATTCGATGAATTCTCCAGACCCTACAAAATCACAAAGTAAAATACTCCTCTTGAGAACCAATTAAATATATAACTATGCATAAAAGTAGAAAAATAATGAAAACATGTGACACACCAAATACCATTACCAACAAATTCCACTTGCAAAGTTTGATTACAATTTTTCAATATATACAGTAAATGTTGAATAACTTCAAAAGGTAAAACATAAACCATATACCATATTACAACTTTGTATTTCATAAACCTAGACCATAACTTCTTTGGAATCCAAATGCCTGAGAATTTCCTGCTTTTATAAATAAAAAGAACTGTCTTGATACTACCATCAGCCCAAATGTGGAGATTTGTAGAATTATCAAAAGGATTATTAATACAGAACAAACTTATAATGAACACATCAAAATCTAAGTTACATACCAAAATGTAAATCTTCCTAGAAATGCAGATGCACGCACCGTTAATAATGGTCTAGCTGGAGATCAAATACAACAAAGGAGGTAACTGTGGAGGTGTCTACAATAGAAGAATTTTTTATGCATGTGTCACATTAGAAGCAACATATAAAAACATGAAATCAAAGAAACAAAAAGTCTCATAACTGGCTATGATTAAAAACTGGAGTGCGCATATGATGTGTCTTCATCGACCTATCAAAAAAACAAAGAAATAAAAAATAAGTTAAAAAGATCATAAGGAACACTGTAGGACATAAGAGGTAAAAATATCATACAGTGTCGGATACGTTAAGGTTCTCCATGTGAAGGAATAAGTCGGCTAGTGTTACGTATGTAGTACACCGGTAGCCTGGATTTAATATATTTATATGCGATGATGTATATATATATATATATATATATATATATATATATATATATATATATATATATATATATATATATATATATATATATATATATATTTGTGTGTATAATATTTATAATAAAGCATACCGATCTATCTTAGGAGGTTGCGCGAAATGGGTGAATCTCTAGGCTAGTGAATGCAAGAAGAGTATAATCCCCAGGTCATAGCGTCTGTTATTAGGGATGAGCCGTTATGGTATGGGATGGTCACTTTTGAGGGGAACTATGGACGCCTCCTATGAAGTTGTGATAGCATTTAGAGAACATTTGATGAGAGCCTACTCGGGAGGATGTTATATCTATAATATGTGTGTGAATATTATAGCATGATATTACGTATATATGGTGTAGATTTATATACGGGTAAATACATGATGAGAACTGTATTAATGACATAACTTGTGAGATTGTTATATGATATCAAACGAGAAATGATTTACCCGTATATATTCTGTGATTAATAACTTATAACTCGAATACTAAACTAACTCGGGATATATATATATATATATATATATATATATATATATATATATATATGTGTGTGTGTGTGTGTGTGTGTGTGTGTGTGTGTGTGTGTGTGACAAGACTAGTTACGGGGTAGATAGCTAGATGAGTCATATATAGGTGCATTAGGCTTGCACATTAGGCGAGGGGTGAGGTGTCCTCAAGAGTGTGTGTGACACAAACTTAATTATGAAGAGCATTCATGCATTTTAATTTACTACATTTAAATTCACTTACTAAATATTTTCAAATGTTTTGGATTCTAAGTCTTGCTATAAAATAATTTCAAAACCTTTTAGGTGTCCTACCACAAGGGAGCCATGCTTGATCTTCATGCAGGGCACGTAGCTGCGGTACATGTGGGTGCTGCATGATATTGCCTTAGATGCCTATTTCTTTCTCGTCTAGATATGGATGATCCTAGATGTACGTATGGGCATGTTTCCCTTAGCTTGTACACTTTACTTTTTGTCTAATATGTATTGGTTTTACTTTACATACGTTGGACTTTTGTTGGATTGCTAGTATAGGCGATGTTATTCGGCTAACACTTTTGTTAGATATTTGTGGCATGATTCGGTTATCTTATATTTTGTTGGTTATTTGAAATCTTATTACATTTGTTGGTTTTGGATTAAGTCATAAGATAAAATTTGGCATCAAATTAGTTAAAGATTAGGTGGTTCGTAATTAATAATGTTACGACACTGATGCTAAGAATGAGCCATATGTAAATCCTGATTCAATTTGATAAAGGCCTGATTAACCAAAATTTAATTAAACGGGGTATCACATATGGTATTAGAGAATCATGTTCTAGTGTCCTTAGGATCTGTATAGCTTTTCACGTTTCAGCATAGCATTCTTTGAAATAAAGCCCTATTATTAGGACTGTTGACTCATCTTTATGTTTATTAGTTATCTCACTTAGGCTATTTTAAGAATTTTATTAATCATGAACTAATACAACTCGTTCTACATTTCAGATGTCGCCCAAGAGAGGGAGATGTAGACCCTTGAGGGAAGACGCCATAGGCGAAGAGGAAGAGACTCATCAGGAGAAAATGTTCCATGACCCCAGGCTCTACAGGGGTTTGTATCTACGGAGAAGTTAGTAGTTATTGTGGCCCAGGAGGTCAATGCCAACATGGAAGTGATGGTAACCCACTTCCCTGAGCCACAACAACCTATGGCTCCAGGAATGCAAGCCCACCCGGGGTCATCTAATTGGCAACGTGTTAGGGAGGACTTTCAGAAGGAACATCCCCCAAAGTTCCAGGGTGGTGTGGATGTGATTGTGGCATACCAGTGGAGGAGGGATATGTAGAAACACTTGCGTATGGTTAATTGTAGCGGGGTTCAGAGGCAGATGCTAGCTACATTCAAGAAAATTGGGGCCGCCTTATAGTAATGGGAGTCAACGACCACTATTGCCGAGAGAGATTCGATGGAGGTTATATATTTTTGGGCATAATTCGATCGTAAATACTTTCCTCTAGCTGTTGAGACTGATATGAGGAGGATATTTTAGGAGGTAGTTCCGATTGATCGATCTGTAGTCGAGTAAGAAGATGAGTTCACCCGTTTGGAAAATCTAGTTCCAGACGAGGTGAGCAACGAACAGAGAAAGAAAGATAAGTTAATGGATGGGTTAGCCTGGAGGATTAGGAGACATTTGATTGGGAATCCAGCTTTCGTGACTTACATTGATGTGGTTAATGCTTCTTTGTTTCATTGTCAGGATCATCGCTTCCATCTTAAGGGAAGAAAAAGGAATGGTGAGCCGAGCCAGCAGGGCAAGGCGAAAGGGGAAGCTACTAGCGGAGAGCATCAGGGGTAAGATACCCACTAGGCGAATCCTTCTAAGAGATTTCGGTTCGGAGGATAGTGGTTTGGGCAGGGCTAGTAGGGACCGAATCAGTAATAGGTTCCTTAGGGCTGCCAGGTCCAGGGGAATAATGGGGGTGTCTATCAAGGCCAACACCTGGGACATATTCATCAAGTCCATCAGGTCCAACATCATGGATAACCACATCAGGGCCAGAAGGGACAGTGTCATGGAGATGGTCAAAAGCAGTTTTTCATTTGTAGCCAGTTAGGCCCCTTCAGGAGGGACTGTCCACAGAGAGGTAGGGGCTAGCAGTAGGTGCCCCGCAGGGCCATCAGGTGCAGGGACCTCCAGCAGCGCCAGCTCCCCAAATTTCATAGCAATTGGGATAGTTGCAGTACGGACGTGTGTATAACGTCCGAGATGTTTCGATTCCCCCAACACAACAGGAACCACTGGTAGTAGAAGGTACGTTCCCATATCCATGGACATGATAGTAGAATCCTTTTGCTGTTGGTGCATAAATTTTTTTTTTGTTAGGACCCATTTTATTAGAGCCGTTAGATTACTAGATACGGTCGATAGTCTACTTACGTGTGGGAAGTCACCGATAGGGGGTGGGTCACCCATTCACTCGATTTATAGGGGGTAGACATTATGATTGAAGGATTGAGTTTTGCGATAGACCTCTTGGTATTGTATTTGGAGGGCTATGATGTTATCTTGGGCAGATATTGGTTAGCCAGTTATAGGACGATGGTGATAGGTTAAACCCCAAGTGTAGAAAATAAGGGGTAAGGGTCGAAAAAAGGTTTTGTTTCAGAAGAACAATTCACTAGAATTCGAGGGAGCTGCGGAAGGGTGATTTACCAATGGATGGAGAACTTCCAATTGGGATCACATATGGGGGAGTGTAGTGACACTCAAGTCTAAATTTTGGGCAAATAAGTTTAGTCATAGAAACAGTATGGGGTGATGGATCCATTCAACACATTCATGGGGAGATAACATAGATAACGAAGAATTTGGGGTGCGGATTAGTATGAATACTCTCACTAGAGGTAAATGGAGAGGTAAGAGAAATTCTATAGTTCTTCCAAAAAGGGTTTGGAAGTTGATTAAAGAGACCCGCAGGTAGATAATACAAGCATGGATAGGAAATCCTACCGTAGTATACTAGTACTAAATCCCCGTGAGAAACAAGTTTAGTAGAGTTATCGTTAGTATCACTAGTGTGTATTTTACCATTGAGTAATAGTGTACTCTTTGGTTCCACCTGAAGGGATGGGTGGGAACATTGTGATGATATATTTTTTGAGGATTAGATTGTTTGAGAGGTGATATTCGAGGTTTGGTTTCATCCTGTGTACAAATGAGTTCGCAATGGTGGGAGATTATAGTAGGGCTATCGTGTTCGTTGTTCCAGGATAGGAGGTATGTTTGTATGATGTTCCACCAAAAAAGAGGATCAAGATCGCGACGATATTTTGTGAAGTAGGCTTCAGAGAGTACAATTATCTAGTTATATTGGATCCCGGTGTTCAAGGAATTTTACTGATGAGATTAAGGGCATGTTGGGTTGCCTTGAAGAGCAGAGATTTAGCTCGTTATTGATATTGGGCGCTAAGGTCTTAGTGATAGTTCTAGCGCAATAGTATATGACTCCTTTAAAGACACATGAGTTTATGATTTGACATGTGAGTATAGGGACATAATTAAGGTGTCTCAGTTGTATATGTGGGAAGCGTTGAGAAAGAAACATTGCGAGGATTTGCACCACGAGTTGATAGGTGGGGAAATATCGAGAATAATGGTATAGTTGGAAAGGTTACAAAAAATATCTGGAGGTTATAACCACGCCAAGAATGAGAGAGCAAAATGTGAGATAACTATAGTTACGTGTGTGATGATCGGAGGTTTATGGAAATATGCACGAGATATGGGGTGTATGGGCACACTGGGAGGATCCAGAGTCTCTGCTATGTAGATACTTAGCAATTTCAAGGAGAAGATGCAAAGGTGATGATGTTGGGTTTATTCCATACGAATGGGAGTAAAATGCTCCTCGGATTATGAAACGTTAAAGTGTGGGGTGTGATTGGAAGTGACAATTGAGTGCATCACAACTTATGGTTTGTTACCACTAAGATACGCGAGTGAGACAAATATTAGTGGATGTGTTGGCTCAAATTGCCATAACACATATATTTGGTGGGATAGCGAGTTATCTGGTTTTAATCACAAGAGAGTAGACGGTACATGTAATACCCCGTATTTTTGTGATATTTATTTATGGGATTAATTAAATTAAATGTGTATTAATTGGAAATTAATCCGGATTAAAATACTAGAGAGATGCGAGTTGGTATTTGATTTTAATGAGTATATATGGCTATATATGAATATTGAATTATCAAATTGTCGTGAGATTGATATACGGCAATTCGAGAAACTTTGTTGAGACGCGTGTGACAGTCGCGTCAGGAATATATTTATTTTAAATTAATAAGTGAATTTTATTTCTATTAACCGTATGGTCATTTTGAGTGCGCCAACGCGTCCGGAAGGGTCAAAATAGTCAGAAAACACTAGCCGGGGGTTTAGTTTGGGTCCCGGGGCATTTTTAGGTCATACCGGCAACGTATAAGGGTAGTTTGGTAATTTTGGATTTTTGGGAATTAAAGCCCACGAAAATTAGGAAATAAAAATCTGATTTGGTAATTACCCACTAAACCCACTAATAACCTAATGGGCTACGGGGGTTATTGGAATTAGTTCCAAAAAGTTTCCTAAGGCAAACCCTAGCCACCATTGTCACCTAGGAGAAGAAGACTTGTAGAGAGAGAGAGAGGAGAATTCTGCAGAGAGAGAGAGAATCATTCATCAATTCGACATCAAAATCAGAGATACACATAAGGCAAGTGGTTTAATTTCATTAGTTGCAGAGAATGCTTCTTCCATGCGTAGGAAATTGATAAAATTGTATTGTTTTTGGGAGATTGATGAAAACCCATTAAATTGGAATTAGAAACTTGTATTTTGATGAGGAATTGCATGTAGAATTGTATGTAGGTGATTAATCTGATGATAATATATTTTGGATAAAACAAAAAAGGATTTAATTAGGCTCATTGGGGATTTAAGAATTTCTAGGGTTCATGTTCTTGAGATTGGGGAAGAAAATGTAGAGAATTGATATTTGAATGATGTTTAGGATGAATTAATCCCTTAAAACACGTTAGTATATGACCTAAGTGTGTTTAGGAATGATTAGAAACATTGAACCATTGTTGGATTGATGTTTAGATGAGATTGGAGGTGAAGAAAAGATGGAAAAATGAGAAAAGGAATTTCTGGGCTCGAAACTGGCCTCTCGTTAGAAGACCTGCCCAGGTCGTTCGAACGAGCTCGTTCGAACGAGCTTCTAACGAGTTGATAGTTTGACTTCTAACGAGAGGGATGTTCGTTCGATGACTTTCGTTCGAACGAGATCTCGTTAGAAGGCCCACTTCGTTCGAATGAACTCTCGTTCGAACGAACTCTCGTTCGAACGAACTCTCGTTCAAACAGCCTCGTTCGAACGAGACTTCTAACGAGCTGACAGTTTAGGCTTTTTAGTCTTTTTTGATCCCGAGTGTCCCGTAACCTTGTTTATATGTAGAGATAACACTTCCTTGTTGATAAATTGATATATTTGGGATATTTGGGATATAATGAGGAGTAAAACCTAGAAGTGTAGTTTGAACTAAAGGGAAATTATGAATTAGGACGTGAGTGTCTATTACGATGCGAGAATTATTGACGGCCTAAATAATTGAATTAACCGGGAACATATAAATTGTGTAGCATTATATGTCGGTATGAGAATGATAAGTGTACCATAAATAAATTATGGTGATTACTAAGATGTGTGCATACTTAGTATATGTATATGATTTTATGTGTATAACTTACCTACCATACTTGCTATCACGGGAGGTTTACGTTCACTTAGGGCCTTTTTATCCTTGTGTTGCCCGGATTTAGATTGGTACCTAGAGAACATAGGTCAGAGAAGGACTTATTGGGATAATAATAAGTCTGCTGATCGTGGGAGCGTAGGTATGTGCATGACCCATGTGATGTGACTGTGTCCACCTCCATTGTTTTGTGATTTGCTATTATTTGAGTACGATTCCTGAGAGATTCGGAAGGCGTGATCCTTATGTACGTGATGTACCGGGATGGATAGTAGAGTATGTGTGCACCGCAACTAGTCTCGGGGTGCTTGTATTGTATATTTATGACGTGAATAATATACACTTAATTAATGAGAATTTTCATATAGTATTGTGTGTATAAATATGGAAACGTTGTGAGAAAATATAAAGGGATAACCTGAAATGAATTGTATTGCTTAATTGAGAATCCCAGTGTATGTAAAGTATCTTTTAAATTGATAACATTTGAATGTATAATGGGAACCGAGTAGAAAGGTTAGAACTCATGTCAGTTAGATAGATGTATTTATCACTTAGATGGGTGCTATACGTTAGGAGTGCACAATTAGTCGAGAGGTGAGTATTTCATGTGAGTGCACGTCCTAACATGTATTTTTCATTCGTTGTTTTAATGTTATTAAAGCACTTGCTATTTTAAAATACTCTCCACTCTCGGGCTCTGACCCGTTTGCTTTCAAATCTATTTTTTTGTAAAATCATTTTAGGTGCCCAGCCACAAGGACACTATGCTTAGGATCCTCATTCAGGTGACGAGCTGTAGCTGTTTGTGGAAGTTACAGGACTTTGCTAATAGACGCTTCATCTATCTTGACTCTATATTCAGTTTCATCAGTTGTAGGGCATGTCGCCCATTTCTATTAGAAACATTTCCTATTTCAGATTTTCAGACTTTTGGCATGTAATTAATTCAGGATACATTGTTTTACTTATTTCAGTTGTGGGATTGTTGTGAGGAGTTTTCCTCCGGACTTATTATTAATTGTTGGTTATTTCATTACTTCATTATGGTGAATGGATTATGTTGTTCTTCCATTATTCTTTTATTGCATGTTAATCAGACTTAATTTAAAATTTGGCAACTTACTTTTTAAATACTAGGTGGTTAGTAATCATTAAAATGTTTTCGATAGTGATGCTATTAACTAAACCAACTTGGCATTTTGTATTGATTTAATAAAGGAGTAGCTACCCGGTATTTAATTAGTCGGGGTGTCACAGTAAACTAAGGGGAAGGTTGCAATATAACAGATATTTTTACTTTTAATAATTAAGGGAGTAGTGTGGATGTTTTTCCAAGTTTCAACTGTGTATCTATAGTTTGAGGCTACAGTGGATAGTTATAGTATGTTTGGGTGTTCACTATACCAGGGTATGAATTATCGTTTCTAGGTTTCACTTGAGATAAGGTCTAGCATATGTATATGTTTTTGTAGTTAAAATGTGTTGAAAATTAATGTATTAATATTGTTAATCGAAATCCCGGGGAGTATGGACGTTTTTGAGGTGATGCAGGTTGGGATGAGTTATCATCGAGTGAGAGATATAGTTTGGGTCTTATTTTCACGCAAGGAAACTAGTAATAGTAAGGGTGCAGTAGAGTAGGCGGTCTTTTTAACATAAGAGTGGATATGTATACTTTTATGGCGAGAGGAGGGTGTTTGGAGTGTTATAACTATGGGTTTGAAGTTATATTATGGTGTAAGGGCTGGAAAAAGGTTTTTTTATTCCATATGGTTAAATACGAGTACAACGTGTATGGGTGATTTGGTTAATCACATTCCCTTAAGAACCATGTGTAGAAATGCTAAGGATAAGTGATTCGGGAGCTACTTAAGACGAGGAGTACTAGGCTTATTTGAATTTCGAGGATGAAATTCCATTGTAAGAGGGGAAGTATGTGACTCCCCGTAAATTTAAGGACCTTTAATTAAATAATATTTTAGGAGAGAGAATTTATTTTATGTGGAAGAATTAAGTTCATGATTTGGGAAAATTGTTAATTTGAGGAATTTATTAATCTGGCGAATTGACTATTTTGTGTCGCATTTTGAGGTCAAATTTGGAGAATGTTATAAATTAATTCGGATGGTAATTCGGAGTGCACGGTTGAGTCCGGATGTGTTGAAATACTTAAAAATAAGTGGCCATAGGTATAGTATGGGTTTCGGGACCTTGTTAGATATATTTGACCTCCCAAATAAGTGTTTGGGCCCTTTTTAGAAGGGCCATAAATCCAAAAACGGGATTTAGGTTAATAACCCTAATTGTGAAAGGGTGAGGGAACTATAATTCATTTTTAGAAGACTAAATTGAGGAGAGCCAAAGAAGAGAGCAACTAGAGGAGATTTTGGGAGATCAAACCAAGAACAAGATAGGAGACCATTGAATTAACCCATCATCTTCATCAAATAATTTTATTCTACAAACCCCAAGGCAAGTGGTTTAACTTGCATTTGATTAATTGGATTTTTCCTATTCATATTATAGAAGCTGAATTGAATACTATGTTAGGGTTAGTTCTACATTTGATAATTTTGGGAATTCATGATTTTGATTTAAAAATCTGTAGAGATTATAAGAATATGTGGATTTTGATTCCCCAATTTGTGTAGATGATGCAGTTATAGTGAGATAATTAAATGGGTGGATTTAGGATGAATCTTGGAATGTTTTGGGGATAAAATCTGTACAGAAACGAAGGTTTTAACTCTTTAAATGGTGGACTGGGTTTTCTGGGCTATAATGGAGGAGAGAGTACCAGGGTCATTCGAACGACCTGGTGTCTCATTCAAACGACAGCCAAAGTTGTTCGAACGATATTGATTGTCTCTTGAACGACATCATTTTAATTATGACAGGTTTCTCCCCTTCCCTATTTCAGACATCATTGTTAAATTGTGATGAATTGTTCATGTTTTGGTCGAATCTGAATTTTGGGGTTATAATTAGGGTTTGAATTTGTAGAACTTTACCTATGGTTTAGTAGAGGATAAATCCAAAGATAGAATTGAGGTTTATGTTGGGTAATTGGGAACCTTTTAAATTAAGTGGGTAAGCTTAATTGAAAGAAAATGAATAATGAATTGGAAAATTTGAATTTTAGGCCAAGCGAGTTATAGTCCGGGTATATTTGGTAGAGTGACACCACGATAATGAAATTAATTAGTTCTTGATTAATTGAAATTGAGTCTAATTGCAGACTTGCATGTTTTAGGCTAATGCTACGTATGTAGTATACCAGTAGCCTGGATTTAATATATATATATATATATATATATATATATATATATATATATATATATATATATATATATATATATATATATATATATATGTATGTGTGTGTGTGTGTGTGTGTGATGATGTGTAGTGTGTGTATATATATATATATGATTTATATATATTTTTGTGTATAATATTTATAATAAAGAATACCGATTCTAATGCTATCTTAGGAGGTTGCACGATGTGGGTGAATCCCCTGGCTAGTGAATGCATGGAGAGTATAATCCTCAGGTTATAGAGTTTGTTAGTAGATTGAATCTTGGAATGTTTGGACATAAAATCTGTACATAAACGAAGGTTTTAACTCTTTAAATGGAGGACTGGGTTTTCTGGGCAACAATGGAGGAGAGAGAGCACCAGTGTCATTCGAACGACCTGGTGTCTCGTTCAAATGACAACCAAAGTCGTTCGAACGATATGGATTGTCGCTTGAACGACATCGTTTTAATTATGACAAGTTTCTTCCCTTCCCTGTTTCGGACATCATTGTTAAATTGTGATGAATTGTTCCTGTTTTGGTTGAATCTAAATTTTGGGGTTATAATTAGGGTTTGAATTTGTATAACTTTATCCATGGATTAGTATAGGATAAACCCAAATAGATAACTGAGGTTTATGTTGTGTAATTGGGAACCTTATAAATTAAGTGGGTACACTTAATTGAAATAAATTGAATAATGAATTGGAAAATTTGAATTTTAGGCCAAGCGAGTTATATTACTGGTATATTTTGTAGAGTGACAGCACGATAATGAAATTAATTAGTTCCTGATTAATTGAAATTGAGTCTAATGGTAGACTTGCATGTTTTAGGCTAATGTTACGTATGTAGTACACCAGTAGCCTGGATTTAATATATATATGTGATTATGTGTGGTATGTATGTATGTATATATATATATATATATATATATATATGGTGATAATTAAACTCAACACAAAATAATAAGCAAAGAAAATCACCAAAATAAATAAAGAACTTAAAGTAACTGCAATCACACACAACACAAGATGTACGTGGTTCGACAAGAAGTCCTACGTCCATAGTGGTTCTCTCAGTATTTTATTTCTCTTTACTCCGGGGGAGTGTTTTACAGAAAAGAATACATGCCCTTTGCCCCGGGCTGAGGGTTTAATATAGACATGTTGTTTCTCGGAGAGTGGGGGTGTTGGACTCCTCCAAGTTAGCCCATAATCCCTAGAATATCTCCTTCAGATATTTTAGGAATTGAATAGGTCACAACTGAATCAGCTATAGGGTGAGGCCTTTAAACTTTGGGACGGACTTAATTAGGCTACTTGTCTGGGCCGAAATAACTAATCGAGGTACCCACAATTGCCCCTAAATTTTTTGGGTCGCAATTTGGGATCAATAATTTTAAATGATTATCTGAATGGCACTTTGTGAATCGTGCAACACCTTGGGATTGAAACGCCCTTCCCAAATTTATTTAGGTGGCAGATTGCTTCGTTTCCTATGCGTTATGATTAGAAAGGTTTAAATCATATCGGAGAGGTCATTCCTTGAACGTCGCTTCAGATTTCTTCAAGTTCTCTAGATTTCTCTAAGATTTCATGTTGCTTTCTCACTCCCGGGTCTCATCTTCCATCTTCAAGCTTCTTTCTTATCTTGCCATGATCCCTGCTTGTGACTTTGCATCGTCTCAAGCTGACTCTTACTTCATAAGTTCTTCTCACTCCTTTCTCTTTTCTTTTTTTTCTGGAATTTCTTCATATTAGATACTAGGGTTTCTCTTTTCTGATGACAAAAATAGGCAATAAGTCGATAACTGAGTTTAGAAAATTTTACAATATTCCAAACTGGGTAGACATCGAATGTGCCCCTGTTCCTCGTAATGTCAGAGACATTGAGGACGATCACTGGATACATGTTCTTTTATTATCCCAGGGGAGTTTTACTTTCCCCCTAAATCTCTTGTTTATGCACTTTTTTAGTTACTTCGATATAGTTCCTGCATAGTGCTCGTCAAATGTTTGGAAAATTATAAATGGTGTGCATAGAATTAATCAGCTCTATGGCACCAATCTAGGGCTTGTTGAAATCTTTTGTTGCTATTCTTTTTCTCGAATAAGCTCTGGTCTTCTTTACCTCAAAGCTAGGAGTCCTAATAGGGTATTGGTAGTAAATCTACCAGATTCCAACGAGGACTACTAGCATGAGGGGCTTACTGCCAGAAATTGACAGTTCCTTCCCCATACTAAAGGGTCGAGGTCTTGGAGATACGTGATTCCCTTTTATGGGGAGGAATATATAGGTAGGCATAGATCTTTTTTTGCTAATTGATCCTCTGTTATTGTATGGTCTTTCTCATATCTTTCTCTCTTTGTTTTTTCAGCTAAGTCAAAGAACTCAGAACTCGCACTTAACGATATTCGAGCAGCTGAGCTGGTTAAGGCTTGGAACATCAGTGAACTCTTAGCTGGCGGTGAGCATCCTCGATCATCTGCATTTCTTCTGGAAAACAAGAACATTGGGTCCAGTTTCATCGCACGACCTATGGATAGCATTCCTCAGCCAGAAATCAGAGAAGAGGTTGTTGCCGACCCAATCCAATTGGACGAGGAGGAAAGTAGCTCTGGTGAGGAGAATGAGGGAGCTAACAGGGGCGGTGCTTAAGGTGATTACAGTGAGGAGATCTCAAGTAGCGAAGAGTCTTCCATCTAGAAGGAGGGTTCAGAGGCTCAGGAGTCTTTGGGGGAATCAAGTAGATCCAGCGAGGAAGATATGGCTACTCCTAGGAAGAATTTGATCCGAGATAATGATAAAGACAACGTGCTTCTTTCTCGTCGGTTGAGAAAGCAGAAATCTGGGAGCGGGGATGCCACCAATGACTCCGAGACTGTTTCTCACGAGCATGAGAGGAAGAAGAAAGAGGAGGAACTGGTGAGAGAGGTGGAGAGAAAGAAGAAGGGGAGAAGAATAAGGTGGAAGAGATAAAGAGGATGGAGAGGTAGAAAAAGGAGAGGGACGAAGAGAAGAGGAGAAAAGAGGTGTGGATAAAGGTGGGGCAGTCTTTGGTTCCTGTGTCTGCTCTGGCTGAGGGGGCTTATGTTGCTCTTACCCCTCAGTTGGCTCCAGTGGTGCTGGAGAGGGAAGTGCTACTAGCTGATTGCTAGAGGTTGACAAACGTAGGGGATGACTAGTTATCCCTGAAGGTGAGTCAGGGGCTAGCCTTGGTAAGCCTATTTTCACTTTTCTTCTCTTCCAATGCTTATTTTAATACTTTCTCTGCTGATGTTTTCCTTTTCCCTACAGTTTGTGTCTAATTTTAGTATACTCTATAGAAGCCGTGACCAGCTGGCGAGGAGGAACGCCGAGTTAGAAAGGAAAAATCCTGAGCTGGAGGCCATCTTAAAGACTTCAAGTTCTGCTCAAAAGTCTTCTAACCTTGCCTTGTCCCAAGACAACAAAGCTAAGGAGGCGACGAAGAAGGAGCTCGAAGAGCTGAGGCAGTCCTATGACTTGGTATGCGCGAGCAAGCTAGCTATGGCAGAGGAGAATAAGGTGCTTGCTAGGAAGGTGAAGAAGGTGGAATCTGAGAAAGCTACCATTAAAGAGAGCTCATAAAATATTGGATGGGTCGCAGCGTATGAGGATGCTAAAGCCCAAATTGGTTATTGTGGTCGTCTTAATTTTAAGAAGGGTTGGGACAAGTCCTTACTCACTACCGAGGTGGATATTGACTCCACCCTCTTTGAAGAACACAACCCTGGTCCCAAGCCTGTCGTGGATGAGGTTCCTCTCCCTATTGCCAATTAAGGTGCCCGTGTCGCTGCTGATGCTCCCCTTGATCGAGGGAAGGAGACTACTCCTTCTGAAGGAGGTGTTCCTGGAGCTGCTGCTGCTGTAGGTAAGGGGAAGAAACTAGTGACCTCAGAGAAGACTAAGGTTTCCATCTAGTCTTCTTTAGGGAGCTCTTTGTATTTTTTTTATATTTTAGTTACTCTTTCTATTGGCTGATGTACTCTGAACCTTCTTTAAATGAAATGAAATTCAGTTTCCTTTCGCGTACTGATTTACGTTCTTTTTTAATGCTTATATAGTTTGTAGCTCATCAATGTTGAGGATTATATTCTTTCTACCTCTTAGTTAGGAAATATTCTTAGACCTGATGCGAGTAATCAAGTTCGTAGAGCCATCATAAGGATCTGCAAGTCTCTTCGGTTAAGGAATAGGGAGTATAAGGACCAGTTAGAGCTCGTTGCTAAGCTGAAGGACAGTCTCTAAGAGATGGAGGAAATCGGTGCTTCTGTTCAAGAAGAGGTGGATGCTCTGAAGGCTAAGCTCCTGGATGCCTCCGAGGTTAATCAGGTTGGAGAGGTACTTCAGCAAGAGAACAAGGCTTTGAGGAGAGAAGTCCCACGACTCAGCTTGAATGTGCCTACCATTATTCCTCGAGTTCTTTGTGGTTCCTCTTCATTGACAAAAATGCGAGCTGGTACTGATGACAGAGGTTCAGCTAAGGAGATTGTTGATCTCCGAGGTGATGTTCGTCGGGCATATGTGATAGTTGTCGATCTTCAATGGGATGTTACCTTACTGAGGTATCTGTTCAAAAAAGGTCATCTTCGAGTGTGGGCTGATGGTTATGATCAAGGTTGGACCGATGATCCGACGAAATTGGGGGAAGTTGAAGAGTTATCCTTTATTAGGGGATGGTTAAGTGCTCTTAGGGAGTTGTAAATCCCTAGGAACTCTATCCTCTGGTATCATCATGAGATCTCACCCTAAAATTTGATAACTAACCCATTCAGGAGGGATGATCAGTGGGTCCCCATAGATGATATCCCCAAGCAGCTATTGGAGCCAGATTCAAATGATGTCGAGGAAGAATTAGCTCCTCACCCAGATGATGGCCGAATAGTGCAAGTGGTTGACTATCTTTCCCGGTGACCTATTCCTCATTAGGATTTATTTTATTCAGCACTTGTAACTCTGTATATGCAATGATGTAATAAAATAATTATGTTTTGCGCGAGTCGCCGACTAAACACGTGTATTTTTAAACATAATTGCATGAGTACCATTTGTACTTGGCGAGTAAATGCCTTCAACATTGTTATCTACTTCGAGCTTGATTATTAGTTTAGGGAGCTTTTATTATAATCCATTTTTATATCTACCCACCCCTACTGTCATGTTTTAATAGTTCAGTCAGATCCAATTAATCCACCCTAGTTATAAAACTTATTACACAACTAACTATGTTGCAACTGTATTGTGACGAAACAATCATTAAATCCCAAAACACCAATCGTGAGCATTAGCAAAAATCATAGGAGATAATCTAGAGCTCATCTTTTATATTACTCACTGGTACATATGGGTTATATAATGCAACGGACACATTCACGCATGCACACGTGTGTCTGTGGTTATATGGAACAACATGTTGGAATATTAAATAAAATTTATCAACATATTAGATTATCAAAATTACCTTATAAAATAATTATAGGAACTGTGTACCTTAATCCATAGTGATGATTGAGACTAGGGGGTTGGAGGTCTTCCACAGACTAATCCCTCTCTCTATGAGTTCTCTCTTATTGATGGTAATGAGGAGGAGAGTATTTGAGTGCATTAGCCTTGGGGACCAGAACCCTTCATTATATAGACATCTAATTAGAACCCCGTCAATTTTAATTAGGTGACTCCTGAGTAACCAATAGGTGACTCTTGAGTAACATGACTCTTGAGTAACCAGTAGGTGACTTTTGGGTAACAACACATTTCGAATTTCATACTTACTGTTGATGTCGTTTGAGCTTACCTAATTAGATCAGTTCATTTGCCCATTTAAAAATTAAAGTTCAAATATAATTACTATTTTAATATGTGAGCCCACATTAAATTATTTGGAATATATAAAATATTCCAACAATCTCCCACTTGGGCTACATAATAATTTCGAATGTAATTATATTCAATAACCTTATGTGCGCACCAAATTTCTTTCTATTCTTAATACATCTCCCGAGTCAATCTCGTCCATCTCATATACCAGTATGAGACCAAAGTGACCTTCGTTACATTTATGTGGTAACTCGGTCCATCAATGATCACCACACCAAATATATTCAACGACATAGATCCAGTATGGATGTGTGGCTAGAAATTACATGCAATGTGATCTCAGACATGCCTATTTCCAATTGGTCCTAACTTTATTCCGTAGTGAGATCAAACCTTAGTCTTTTAAACCTTATGTTATACGACAATTAAAAGACAATACATTCAGAGGAAACAACAAAATGAAAATACCATCAACTTTATTCTGCAGAAAACTGAAACATACATAAAGTATCTGAGTAGTGTCAGATGAAGGAAAATTAAACCGAATACAAACTCCCACTAAAACTGGATATCCTTAAACTGAAAAACACTTAGATTTTGAGTAGGTAAGTCCTCATTGTTGTCTTTTTGAACACTGTTAGCAGGCTAAACAATGTTTGGAAGAGGAATTGATTCATTTTCAAAGACAACATTCTTATTCTTAACCGTATCTTCCCCCTCAAACTCAACATCCTTAAGAAATCTCGCATTTTTCATCTTGAAAAAGGGCTTAGTTGAGGGATCAAAGAACTTAAAATCCCTCAACCGTTCAGTTTACCCAACAAAATATCAGCTAATAGTTCTTGAGTCCAGTTTCTTTTCAATTGGCCTATAAGGCCTTGCCTCAACTGGACACCCCCAAATGTGAGAGGTTTTCAGCCTATCCTAGTTCATAAGGGGTTTTAGCTACCGTTGTACAAAGTACTCTATTTAGAATATATACTGCAGTCTTAAGTGCCCCTCCCTAGAGTAAATCTGGAAAAGAAGAATGATCAATCATACTTCTTACCATGTCCTTAAACATTCTGTTTGGTCTTTAAAAATTTGGCAAAAGGTTCTAGACGTTGTTCACCTGATCTATCATATCTTCCATAGTATGCACCGCTACAGTCAGATTTGACAACTTCAATCTTCTTGCCTAGTTAATTTTCAACTTCAACTTTGAAGGCCTTAACACTTCCAGAGCTTGAGACTTCTCATGAATTAAATATAAATACCCATAAGGAGAATAGTTGTCTATAAAAGTGATAAAATATTGTTGGCCATTCCATGAAGCCGTAGGGAATGTACCGCAAATGCCAAAATGTATCAATTCTAAGACATATTAACTCCTTTTGGAACTTAATTTCCTTGTGTTTGTCTATTTCCCCTTTATACGCTCGATACAAACATCAAAGTCTGTGAAATTAAAGGGTTGAAGTATTCCATCTGACACAAGTTTCTATATTCTCCTTTCGGAGATATGACCTAAACACGTGTGCCACAAAGTAATGGAATTCTCATCAGTTAATCTTAATTTTGCAAGGTTCCATTAAATGAAGCACTGGTATTTAATAAATATAATTTATCAATTAAAGAACTAGTCGCAACCAAAGTAGAATTTAGAAAGAAAGTAACTTTATTATTTCCATGTGAATAAGAATAACTGTATTTGTCCAAAATAAAAAATAGAAACCAAGTTACGTCTAAAAAATAGTACTACATAAGTCTTTATTAATTATATAAAATGACCAGTTTCAAAAGATAATAAAAAAGGTCCTAATTGCTTCAATTCTAACTATTTTTCCATCACCCAGATAGATGAATCTTTCAGCATCATTTGGCGGTCGGATCCACAGGCAACCATTCATAGACATACTTACATGAGTAGTAGAACCCAAATCTACCCACCATGGCTAGGTACAAAAGCCAAATTAACTTCCGAACAAACCAAAATGAGAAGTGTACCTTTCTTTACACGCCATGTGGCGTAATTAAAACAATCCTTAATCACATGCCCAGGTTTCTGGAAAAGAAATAAGCAAATTGTGAATCCTAAACTTGTTTCTTTTATTGAACTTTAGGTTTGGGTTATGATGTTACAACTGCAGTACCCTTATCATTAGTCATTTTCCTCTTTATGTTCCTTGAGGTAGATGCAATATGAGCAATTTCAGTTGTCTTTTCTTGCTTCAACCTTTCCTCTTCTTGCACACAATGTGAAATGAGCTCATCAAGAGTACATTTATCCTTTTGAATATTATAACTCGCTATAAATTGTTCATAGTGTGGATATCAATAACAGATGCATAGGCAAGTTACCATACACCTCTAACTTTAGTACTTTAAGTTTTCAAGTGATGATAGACATCTCCATAATATACTCTCGTTTGTTTCCTTTGCCTTTATACTTTATTTGGATAAGGTTAGCTAAAAACGTACTTATCTCAGCCTTTTTCGTTATTTTCAAAATGTAATTCAATATCTTAAAGGAAACTTTTGGCAGTTACCTCATCGGACATACCGCCCCTGAAATCTTCTAGAACATTGCGCTTTAGAATCGTTAGACTTAAGCGATCATAAAGATCCCACTTATCAAAGTTCATTTTATTCTTAAGAGGAGCGGGTTGTTCCTTCCTTATCGCATAGTCTAAATTTATGCAACTGAAAACTATAAGAATGTCTTCTTTCCAGTTCTTAAAGTTTGTACTGTTAAGCACATGAATTGAGGTCATGTTGACAGTAATATTTTGGGCTGATTAATTATACATTATAGAATTTGGTCAAACAACTAATCTTCCTTTGGGACGATTAATTGTCCACACGAAAACTATAGAATTATCACATATTTAATTTTGCATGTATATTTATTATTCAGCCAAATAATAATCTTCCTTTAGGGCCGATTATTACCCGCGGGAATAATAAATATATTAACATCATTTTTATATCTCAAAATAAATTAATCTATGAAATAGAGGTTACTTTGGCAACGTATTACTTTAATTAATTCATTTCAAGATATAATATAATTTTGGTATTTTTTTAAAGAAAATATCCCGAATGGGAATCAAACTTTATTAAAAATCCGAAACCAAATGATTTTTAGTTAAATATGCAAGTATTTGGTACACCTAATTTTATACTTGCCTTAGTTTCCAAAAAAATATGCATTTGGAAATAATTCTCACACAAAAAAAAAAACTGATTTGGAAAGAATTCCCACAAATATTGAGTTATAATTAATTCCCCCCCCCCCCCCAAAAAAAAAAAACTGAATTGAGTGCTCATTTATGTTTCCAAAAATGGAAATTTTTGAGTTATCACTACAGTGACATAAACAATCTCTTCAAGATCACTCTCCAATTCGCGGAATCGCAAAATCAATTTTTAAGCGAGAGTTATTAGCATTGACATTGTTACCAAAAATGGCAAAAATGCATATTTTGGGGTCTAAACAATGTCAAATCACCAAGATAGGGTGGTTCCCATTGTTTACAATGGGTTTTGTTTATTTTGATGTTTCCAGGTGACTACCAAAATTTCGTAAAATTCTGAATAAGAAAATGAAATATGTCGTTGAAAACGTTCCTCAAAATTCTAAATCAAGATTTCAACAATTCACATATTAATCTTGCAAAAAACTGAATTAATCCATCCAAAACCATTATTAATTATACCAATTTGAGGAAAATAAAAAATCACCTTGGATTAACAATCCTTAATTAATTTGGGACTGTGATTATGAAAATTATCACAAATTATACATAAGTTATACATAGAATCCTAAAAGTCATATGGGTTCTAACTAGATCATATGTATGATAAATCAAACAAAATCACTTGTAAATTACAATCACAGTACCAATTCCAATAATCTAATATGAAGAGGCTCTGATACGACTTGTTTGAATATTAAATAAAATTCATCAACATATTAGATTATCGAAATTACCTTATAAAATAATTATAGGAACTCTGTACCTGAATCCATAGTGATGATTGAGACTAGGGGTTGGAGGTCTTCCACAGACTAATCCCTCTCTCTATGAGTTCTCTCTAATTGATGGGAATGAGGAGGAGAGTCTTTGAGTGCATTAGCCTTGGGGACCAGAACCTTTCATTATATAAACATCTAATTAGAACCCCATAAATTCTAATTAGGTGACTCCTAAGTAACCAATAGTTGACTCTTGAGTAACACGACTCTCGAGTAGCCAGTAGGTGACTTTTGGGTAACCATGCATTTCGAATTCCATACTTACTGTTGATGTGTTTTGAGCTTACCTAATTAGATCACTTCATTTGCCCATTTAAAAATTGAAGCTCAAATATAATTACTATTTTAATATGTGAGCCCACATTAATTTTTTTGGAATATATAAAATATTCCAACACAACAAAGAAATAAAATTAAAAAGGAATAAAAACAAAAGGAAGTAAAGAAAGAAAACAACAACGGAAGAAAGAAGAAAGAAACAAAAAAAATAATGAAATGAAAGAAACCATATGAAGTAAATCAGTGTGTGCCTGTGTAAGAACAAAATGAAAGAATAAAAACACCACTAACAAAGCATACGCTTGTGTGGATAATAAGACAAGAAAAGGAAAAAATGAACTTTGTGTGTTACTAAATGATCAAAGTATATTTTATTTTATCGTTTATTTTTTTCAAACCACCCCAGTGAGTATTACATGCATGAGTAATTATACTAAAGTACTATACATGTCATGTACGCACTGAGTTTGAGAATTTAAAATGTTAACTGTAAAATTAATAACATGTTCCTTAGGTTTTGAAAGAAACTATGTTAAATATTAAAAAAAAAATTAAGTTGGATTGTGTTGTTGACACATAAATTTTGGCTAACAATCCACAAAGCTTCACCATATATATAGTAAGCATGTGCTATATTTTGAAAATTCCAATCGTCCCTTTAGGCACGGGCATCCTCTAGTTTGTGAGTATATATATATATATATATATATATAAGTTACAATGGTGTTTTCACTATTCATAAGATGGGAAGACACTTCACGGTTTAGATCGAAGCCAACAAGGCGACGATCCAATGGTTGAGATTAAAATACACCTCTTACCATATTTGCACCTTAAATATTTGACCTCCCCCCCCCCCCCCCCCCTCCCTTTTAACCCTTCATTTTCTTTCCTCCTCTTACCCAAATTCAAATACATGGATAAAAGAGGAAATTACACACTTACTGTGAAATACCAATTACCAAAGCACGCTCTCTCTCTCTCCCCCCGGCCCTCATTTGACAAGCAAAACCCCTCTATGTCTCATTCAATCACTTTCTCCCATTCCCTCATCAGCACTCCACACAAAATGAGGGTTCTTAATCTGTTCATTTTTAGGTAATTTCAAGATCTGTTCTTAATCTCGGTTTTGATTTTTGACACGAGAATTGTTGTTGGGTTATTTTGTGCAGTTACAACCATGCCACGAGAATGGTTCATTTTTGAAGCAGCAACAGATGGGGGAAAACTGAGCACCCTCGCTGCCTCCCCCTCCCTTGTTGCTGGCCCCTCCAAAGTTGTCGCCTCTCTCTCCCTCATTTTATCTCTCTTCAGTTGTTTATTTAAAGTTTTATTATGTGGTTCTTTGATTTGTGTATTTGGTGTTTTTGTCTAGGCTTTAGAGATTTGATGATGTGGTGAAGATATTGTACTCATTTCTTATGTACATCTGAAAATATGGTGCGATTTGTGTACAATATATTTTCTTCATTCTGATTTCGGATAAGATATCGTGATAAATTAGGGCTTTGTAAGTTAGATTTCGTGAACATATTTGGTTTAAGATTTGTTTATATTTATGTTTATATCTTGGGATCTAATTATTTTGGTGTTTTTTTTCCGAGATCAATACCTGATTATACTTCAAAACACTGTAGTTCAAACCCTGTTTACAGGTATACTCTTTTACATTTTATATTGTATTTTCTTATTTTGTTTGGATTTTATGTTTTAGGGTTTTTTATTTGTGATTTTGTATCATGTTTGACAATAGGAACCCCTTCATAGAAATCAAGTTTGGGTTCCATTTTGAAATTGGTTAAAAAATTGTTGGAATGAATTTGTACTTTTGGATTTCTTTGGTTACTTGCAACGTGTTTGATAAAAATTCCAAGTGAGTTTGAATTGTTTTTGTCGTAAAGTACCGATGTCTTTGTTTGTTTTGGTTAGTTGCAAGGTGTGTCTATTAATACGTAAGTTATTACTTTGACTCTTACTTCTAAGAAGCTTTGAAAAAGGACCCACATTTTTTCTGTATTTAAGCCTTTACATTTGGTGAAAATTTAGTATATAACATATTAAATATATGAAGTTGGTTCTACGTTTTATTAAATATGTGATTCATTTTCTCTTTGTAGGATATTACTTTCATAGTGATTCCTTTTTAAACCGGTGACATGAACACTTAGTGGAATTTATAGGATGAACGCATTTATTTAGTATGTATGTAAGTTATGTACGTATTTATGGGATAAAGGAATTTATGGAAGTTATGTATGTTAGACGCTACCCTTTTTTCTTTAACGACAATGGGTGACACCCCAACCCTAACTGATGGATTTAGATGATCGTCTTTCCTCTCGAAGTACTCATCTTTGCTTGAATTTAAATATGATATCCCTATACCTATATGATGATTGGGGATGTTATAATTAACTCATTAATAATTGAGATGTCCTGTTTTGTGGCATTATTTCCTTCAATATCATTTAGATATCACGGAGACCACGAACCCTCATACCTTTTTAGAATCAAAAACTCAAATACTTCAGTTTCAGTTTCATAGTGTGTAACTAACAATTTTTTTTAGTGTTTTTTTCCAGTAAAAATATAGGCTCACAATCATGTGCTCATAAGGTATACTCTCTCTCTCTCTCTCTCTCTCTCTCTCTCTCTCTCGCTCTCTCTCTCTCTCTATATATATATATATATATATATATATATACACACCAAATCTGCCGAATTATCACGGTCATTGACCTTGACAAGTTGGACTTGTCAAGGTCAATGACCGTGATAATTCTGGGGGTGACAACTATTATTGTCACAAGACGTGTCACGGTCAATGACCGTGACAAGTTCATTAGATTAGATTTGTCACGGACATGTCACAGTCTATGACCGTGACAAACCCGTGACTTTTAATAAAAAATTATCACGGTCATTGACCGTGAAAGTCCGTGACAAGTTTTATTTGTCACGGACTTATCACGATCAATGACCGTGACACTTCTGGGCAGAATTGAAAAAAAAAATGTTGGATAGTATGGCCACTGCGACTGCCCAGCAGTATATTTGTACCTGTTATAGCAATGTTGTACCTGTTCAAACATCATATATCCAAATAAAATAGAGATAATGCAAATATACATTCAAAACAATATGCATCACGATATAATCCAAATAGAATTCAAATGTAACAACTTAAAATAATTCAATTCAAATAATGTCACTACATGTCTGGGGTAAGGTTAGCTCTGAGGAGTTGAGTAGGCCACACGGTACGAATTGACACACCTAACAATATACACCGTGCCGCATTGTTCGCGCAACCTCAAGGGGGAGTTCTCCTTCCTGGGTATCACATGCATGACAAGCACCTTGGACTCGATGTCTTTAAGAGAACGTCCATGAACTGGCATACCCTGGATGGTATTCGGGTCCCTCCACCCCCGCCCTATCCGCTGGCCATCAAATACGTCCAGTAAAAACACGCTTGGCTAACCAGGCATAGCTTTAGATCCAGGCTGAATTGTTCCTGTCCAACAAATACAATGTTAGTTGCGAATAAATATTAATATAAATATAAATATAAATATAAATACAAATATTAATATAAATATAAAATGAAATTGAAATCGAAATCGTAATTAAAATTTAAATTGAAATATTCATATAAATATAAATACATAACCTGTAGTTCCACCGAAATAGCTAATTTGAGCTCATTTGGCACCTCCCTCCAACTAGTGTACCCCGGGCGATGATCGTCTCTACCAGCTCGAGGGATCTCGCTAATAGCCCCATTTTTTTCTCGATGGCTATCCCCAATTTTCCATATTTTGGGAGCCTACGGGCTGAGGAGCCCTCATCGCCTCCGCTACCACCGAGCCCAAACGACATCATCATAAACAGCATCATCATCCTCGCCTTAATACCTAAAGGAGACATTTTCTGTAAAAAAATGTTGTTATTAGTACAAATCAAAATGAATTAGAAGAAGACACGCAAATATGTACAATTACTACCAATCCAAATGAATTGTTACTGTTTAACGCCTCAATTCTGAATTCCAAAACAAGAGCATTTAGCTCATAATATGCACAATTACTAAAAATCTGAAACATCCCCACCCCCATCTCTACTGCCCACACGCACGCACACTGCACAAGAGTGAAAATGATAAAGTGCAAATCAATTAAAAGCATTAAAAATGGATTGATAAAGTACAAATTGGAATATTTGTTACAAATTAAAAAATTGTTTCAATTTGGGTTATCATTAAAAATGGATTGATATTCGGTAGGAGCAGCCAAGTCATCCACACTACTATTTAGATGCTTTGGTATGTGTAGGACAATTGATCACGGATCGTTGTTGATATACTCTGAGTAAAACACTTGGTTAACCTTTTGAAATCCACAAACAAATGGCTCATCGCTCACGTGGTCGTTGCTCTTCAACTTGGATGTTGATGTAAAAAACTAGATCGCTCTAATTATTCCATCACAGATAAATAAATAAGACAGAAATTTTTAAAGTGGTTCGGCTAGGAATAAAGCCTACGTCCACTGTTATGTTATTGCTGAGTGTTTGCAGAATTCTTGATTACAAGTTCTCTCAAGAAATTCCCGTCCCCTTGAATGAGGATGATACAAGGTATTTATAGCCCTTAGGCTGTACATGAAAGGGTCGATACATTAAATGATATACATATGAAAGGGTAATACATTTAATGCCCTTAGACTTGTGCGTCAAGGATAATCATTTAATGAACCAGTTGGACTGTTCGTTATCTGGCAATCAAGGCTGTGGCCGAGATGCAGCTCGGACCGCCTTATTTGCTTGTCGTTAAGGAGTTCCTCGGAGCGTTGGAGTTCCTCGGAGTGTTGTGGTTCCTCGGGGTGTCCTTGTTGTTCGGAGCGAACATGACTTGGTCGGGGGGAAATAAACTTCCTCGTTGTTATTGTGCCATGTAGATTGACACGTGTCTTCTTATTATTGATCCACGTCAGCAGATTAAATTTGGTATCAACAGAAGCCTCCAATGCTTCATGCTTGATAGTTTACTTGAAAGGATGGAGTATTTATTCTGCAGTGTTGCTCGGTGCTCGTGAAATTCTTGATCTACCTTCTTGATTTGTTGGACATAAAGGGCATTATCTCCTGGACGACATATGATGCCGCTTGTAGCTTATCATAATCTTCAAGTATGTTGATTGGTTTGCTAGCCGACCTACTGCATTCTGTGAGCTAGTGGTGGACTTTGAAACATTTTCTTGCAACTTCTTCTTCGATGTTGGTCGAGACAGTAGTAGCAAAGATCTCAGTGATGTAGATGCTGATTTTAACTTCTACCTCTACTCGGGGGCGAGCAAGAGGTTCTCGGGGACGAGCAAGAGCTGCTCGGGGACGAGCAAGAGTTGCTCGGACAGACCATCTGTGATGAACATCAGAATGCTGAAATATCTTAACTTCATAAAATTCCCATTATGCTTTGGATGATTTTCCTGCTGGCGAGGAACCTGTTTCAAAATCAGAGAGAGAGAAACCAATAGAGTAGGAATCTCAATGTAATAGTTAGTACACAATTTAATATCAATGTAATAAATTTGCATAATTCATTTTGAATTCAGTGAAAAAATTTCATTTTTGTTCGCAAATTTGAATTTGCTATTGTTTTGTAAATATCAAACACTTTATTATTTGTGCTTGCATAACAATATTGTATGGTTCATCGACCAAAAAGGTTACAAGTATCAATGTTGCTTGATCACTTAATAATAAAGTAATGAGTATAATTTATTCAAAGTGTTTCCAACCAACCAAGGTGGATAAATAATGTTTGTCGACCAACCACAGTTGATGGGTTTCTATCCCCGACCAACCATACTTGGTTCAATTTTCAAATATAAACATGTGTCCGACCAACTAAGGTCAATACTTTTATCCTCGTCGACCAACTATAGTTAGTGGGTTTTTATCCCCGACCAACCATACTTGGTACAGTTTGGAATATTTTGTTCTTTAAAGAACTTTTTGTAATAATGTTACCTCCCGACAAACATAAGCTGTAATGCGAGAGTATATAAAGTCTTACCAACCGTAGTTGATCATGCTGGTCTACACCTCCTAATCAAAGGAGTAGTAGGGTTCTTTCGAACTTTTTGGCTCCTTGGAGCATGTCCTCCTAACCAAAGGAGGTTGGCTACTTATAGCACTTTTGCTCCGTAGAGCGCTCCGGAGAGCTTATCCTCCTAACCAAAGGAGGTTGGCTACTTATAGCACTTTTGCTCCGTAGAGCGCTCCGGAGAGCTTATCCTCCTAACCAAAGGAGGTTGGCTACTTATAGCACTTTTGCTCCGTAGAGCGCTCCGGAGAGCTTATCCTCCTAACCAAAGGAGGTTGGCTACTTATAGCACTTTTGCTCCGTAGAGCGCTCCGGAGAGCTTGACTCCGTAGAGCATGGCTCCGTAGAGCATGGCTCCTTAGAGCAGTCTTCTTGGTTGATCCTGTAACATCCACAGGTTGATCAGCGAGCAATTTTTGTTTCTCAGGAGTATTAAGATCAGTAAACTCTGCTATAGCTTGTATTAATGGCATGTCGGTATGCATGGTATGGGCCTGGAAACACAGCCCTCTTCTTCTATTTGCTTTAATTAATGCCACTGCCAATTTTTCCAGCTTTGGGTATCTGATCTCTGCACCTCTTCTTTCGTTTTTGGGGATCGCAACCCTAAAAGGGCTTTGATCTTGTCTGGATTTGCTTCAACGTCTCGCTGGTTGATGATGTACCCGAGGAACATTCCTTCTCGTACTCCAAATGTGCACTTCGTCGGGTTGAATTTCATTTGATAATTATCCAGTTGATCAAAAGTTTGACTCAAGTCAACCAAATGATCAGCAGCTTTCTTGCATGTCATCAACATAGACTTCCATACTGCAACTGATTTTCTCGGCAAAAACCTTGTTCGTCAGCCGTTGTTATGTCTTCAGGTTTCATTTTAATCTAGTTGTAGCCAGAGTAAATATCCATGAGCAGTTCGTGTCCCGAGGTAGCATCCACTGCCTTGTTGATATCGGTGAAATCAACACACATTCTTCATTTATTGTTTTTCTTCTGCCCGATGAGGAGATCTAGATATCTCTCTTGCTTGGTCTTCATTTCCTTTTGTATAGCTTGATTCTTCTCGGGGCTGGATACTCTTCTTCTCGTATGTCATGTCAATAAGTGGCTCAGCTTCTATCCACTTAGTAAAATAATCTACTGTGATGACGAGGTATTTGAATCTTCCTCGAGTCGTCGGCAATGGTCCAACCAAATCAATCCCCATATGGCAAATGGCCAAAGGGAGTTATGGGTGTCAACAATGCTTGTGGAATTCTTCGGATGGAGGAAAAGCGTTGGCACTTGTCACATTTCTTGGCATAGGCTTATATAGTTAGCTCTCATCGTCGGCCAGTAGTATCTCTGCGTCATCACCTTTTGCAAAAGTGTCCGACCTGCTACATGGGCTCCACGGGACCCTTCATGGATCTCTTTAATCAATTCTTTCACCTCGGAGGAATGTACACATCTCTGCAAACCTGCCATAATTCCTCGTCTATATAAAATACCATTAGTTAATACATACCGAGCAGCTTTATATTTCAGTTTCTAGGCAGCGAGATTATCCTCCGGTAATTGTTCCTCCTCAATATATGCTCCGACTTTCTAATACTTCAATTGGTATCGTTCTTCGCAGCTCGGTACAAGTAGCTGATGCTAATCGGGCCAATGCGTCTGCTCTAGCATTCTCCATCCTCGGTGTCCTCACCAATTGAATAGCATCAAATTCTGTCAATAACTCCATCACCTTTGCATGGTACTTGACCATCGACTCTCCATTCACTGCATATATTCCCATCATTTGATTCAATTAATTGAGAATCACTGAAAACAATTACTTGCCGTGCCTCCATGACTTTCGCCAAATGAAAACCTGCTATCATAGCATCATACTCAGCCTCATTATTGGAAGCTTTGAATTGGAATCTCAAGGCATACTCCATGTCAATATCATCTGGGGTGTTTAAAACAATCCCTGCTCCACAACCAGCTGTGCAAGATGATCCATATATAATCTCCATGTAGGTACCTCGTCTTCAAATTTCTGGTCTGACAGAGTTCCTCGGGGGAATACTTGTCGCTTTATTGAATACACCTCTTGAATTTCAATATACCTCCTGAACTTCAATATACCTCTTGAACTTCAATATTCCTCCTGAACTTCAATATATCTCCTGAACTTCAATATTCCTCCTGAACTTCAATATATCTGTAATATAAGCCCCCAATTGTGGAATGTGAACTTTGAATGAGATTTATCGACCAATACCAACCGGAGTTGGATTTTATCTACCAACCGGAGTTGGATTTTTTCTACCAACCGAAGTTGGATTTTATTTACCAACCGGAGTTGGATTTTGTCTACCAACCGGAGTTGGATTTTTTCTACCAACCAAAGTTGGATTTTATCTACCAACCGGAGTTGGATTTTATCTACCAACCGGAGTTGGATTTTATCTACCGATCAGAGTTGGTGGTAATTGATAATAAATGATGAAGACTTCCTCGGAGCTGACCAACAGATTGTTGGGAATAAGATAATATAAATACTGGAGACCTCCTCGGCGCTGACCAACAGATTTGTTGGGAATAAGATAATACAAATGCTAGAGACCTCCTCGGCGCTGACCAACAGATTGTTGGGAATAAGATATAATAAATGCAGGATACCTCCTCGGTGATGACCAACAGATTCGTTGGGAATAAGATAATATAAATGCTGAAGACCTCCTCGGCGCTGACCAACAGATTTGTTGGGAATAAGATAATACAAATGCTAGAGACCTCCTCGGCGCTGACCAACAGATTGTTGGGAATAAGATATAATAAATGCAGGATACCTCCTCGGCGATGACCAACAGATTCGTTGGGAATAAGATAATATAAATGCTGAAGACCTCCTCGGCGCTAACCAACAGATTCGTTGGGAATAAGATATAATAAATGCAGGATACCTCCTCGGCGATGACCAACAGATTCGTTGGGAATAAGATAATATAAATGCTGAAGACCTCCTCGGCGCTAACCAACAGATTCGTTGGGAATAAGATATAATAAATGCAGGATACCTCCTCGGCGATGACCAACAGATTGTTGGGAATAATATAAATGCAGGATACCTCCAACAGATTGTTGGGAATAAGATAAATGCAGGATACCTCCTTGATGATGACCAACAGATTGTTGGTAATAAGATATAATAAATGCTGGAGACATCCTTGGAGCTGAATAAGATATAATAAATGTTGGAGACATCCTTGGAGCTGAATAAGATATAATAAATATTTGTCGAGCTCCATGCTGAAATGAGAATAGAATATGCATCCAAATAGATATAAAGAATAATTAAAAATAATAAAGTGCCTCGCCGATCAGTCGAGGTAGAATCATATAATGCCGAACAAGAATAAGATCTTTCAGAACATAATAATATGGCCGAGAATGTTGTCAGGCCTGAATATAAATAAGAATTATCCGAACGAATGTTGTAATTCTCCTTAAAGCTGAATAAGTATCCTGTCGAGGCATAATTGCAGAATGCCGAATAAGAATAATATTTTCCAGAATATAAGAATATGGCCGAGAACTTTGCTGGGCCTGCATATAAATAAGAATCACCCCGACCAACTATTCGTTGGGGGTGAAATATAATAAATGTTACAGTTCTCCTCAGAACTGAATATGATAATAAGTATCTCGCCGTGCTTCATGTTGAGATGAATATAGAATATGAATCCCAATGTATATATAGAGTCATTTGTGCTGGAGCAGATATTTGGGCTTGAATATAAATAAGAATTACCCCGACCAACTATCCGTTGGGGGTGAAATATAATAACTGTTGTAGCTTTTCCTCGGAGCCGAATATATATAGAGAGAAGAAATTTTTCGAGCTCCATGCTGAGATAAATATAAAATATGAATCCGAACGGATATAGAATAATTTGTGCTTCAGCATTCGTCGGCATTGAATCTTGTGCCTGTAAAAATTAATAATTTGCTCTACCATATGTGTAGGCTGAATTGATTAGTCATGAGAATAATTTACTCATCCAATCAATATATGATATGTATCAGCATAAAAATTTCAAAATATGAAATAATATTTTTGTGCCACACGTGTGTGAGATGTACAAATTTTTATCAGATATGCATCATAAATAAGATGTAAAGTTTTTTTGTAAATTTATTAAATCTCCAACAACTAATCAGGTATAAGTTGCTGTTTGAAAATTATTTATCACTTGGCTTTAAAAATATTTTTGGGGTGATCACAAGTTAAAAGGACTTAAGCCCCCCTGTTTGTCCCCAAGCTGAACTCGTGTTTAAAGAAATATCTGGGGTGCTTCGCATTTTTTAATACCCCAAGATTTTACTGCTGCCGACAAACAACATGGATGTTGCCGACCAACACTTAAGGATATCTCAAATTATAGAATATATGGTTGGATGACCAGAATATCTCGAATCTTTAGATCAAAAAATAACATTCAATGTAAAATTTAAGCCTTAAGAATGTTAATTAAATGATTAAATATATAACCAACTAGATCGTGTGATTTCGACAAAGAAACTTTGTGATGTGATCAACGAGGGGCCAACATATCAAATTTGTGCCCAGACTCTTTTACAAGAGGTGGGTAATGATTTTTCAGGTGAGAGAAAATTATTTTTTATATTGATCCCTTCCTATTCCCCATTTGGAGAGATAAAAATATGCCGAATGATCAAAATTATTATCAAATTTATATCAAAAATCAATCAATGAGACTTTATTGACATAAATGGAAGCTGAACCAAATTAAATATATAATTCATAAAAATGAATGCAAAGAGTCTCAAACTTGTGAATGCAAAGAGACTCAAACTTGAAGAGAGAGAGAATATATATGGGTCATGATTTCCATGAGAAGACTTTTCATTGTCTTTAACCTTTTCCCATTCTTTTATTAAAAATATGATAGGAATTTGAATAGACCTCAAAGATCTTACCAAATTTATCAACAATGAAAATGATCAAATTTTATCACCGTCGTAAATATTGGCATATGTAATCATTTAACATATTTATTTCATGATATAAAATTAAAACTTGAGAATCAAGAAAAGAATTATGATTTATGAAATCTACTATTTTTCAGATTTCTAAATAAGAATTAATCTAACAGTTATGATTTAAAAAATCATGATATGCAACATTTTGCAGATAACAAATGGATGATTAATTCATGTATATAAACATAAAAATCATGATTGAATCAAAAGATGTATGTATAATTGATTATACGTAGAGAAAATAAAAACTTAGCTTTTGGTGGAGAACAACGCTTGTAACACGTTTCCCACAGACGGCGCCAATCTGTTGATGTAAAAAACTAGATCGCTCTAATTATTCCATCACAGATAAATAAATAAGACAGAAATTTTTAAAGTGGTTCGGCTAGGAATAAAGCCTACGTCCACTGTTATGTTATTGCTGAGTGTTTGCAGAATTCTTGATTACAAGTTCTCTCAAGAAATTCCCGTCCCCTTGAATGAGGATGATACAAGGTATTTATAGCCCTTAGGCTGTACATGAAAGGGTCGATACATTAAATGATATACATATGAAAGGGTAATACATTTAATGCCCTTAGACTTGTGCGTCAAGGATAATCATTTAATGAACCAGTTGGACTGTTCGTTATCTGGCAATCAAGGCTGTGGCCGAGATGCAGCTCGGACCGCCTTATTTGCTTGTCGTTAAGGAGTTCCTCGGAGCGTTGGAGTTCCTCGGAGTGTTGTGGTTCCTCGGGGTGTCCTTGTTGTTCGGAGCGAACATGACTTGGTCGGGGGGAAATAAACTTCCTCGTTGTTATTGTGCCATGTAGATTGACACGTGTCTTCTTATTATTGATCCACGTCAGCAGATTAAATTTGGTATCAACATTGGACAAGTCAACCGTGATCAAATTGGTGACAGGATCAACTTTACAAGCATTTTTATCCTCAACTCTTACCTAGTCACAGTAAAATACAACCTCTTTGAAGCTTATATAATCCAAACTATATTTTGAATTACACCATAGTAAGTCATTTCAGCTTCAACGAGGCTTTTAACTTTTGCGCTCCCTCGAAAGAAAGTAAGAGCCTTGTATGAAATGCTCGAGTTCTATAAATTTGTACTTTTCTCGTACACTTTTTCACCGAATACGTAACCGTTCAATCGATACTTTTTATACTCCTGTTCCACGAATAAGGGTCCAGTGGCTAGATGTAACACCCCGCCCGCCCGGGAAGAGCGAACGGAGCGCTAATGCGATAAAACTAAATCTAAATCCACAAGTGACAAGGTATAGAGCATCTAAGTCCCACAACAACAAAAGAGAAACTACAAATCTCAATATCTTCAAATTAAATACCAAATCTCTCGAATTACATACAACAACTAACTCGAAAATAAAATAGAAATCTCCAAAGCTCTATACATCAAAATAATACAAATCTTTCCCAAACAATCCTCGCTAAAATCAATCTCCATAGCGCCCCAAGATCCACGCTAACCTGCCACTAAAAGAATATATGGGGAAGTACACAATACGACTGGAATGATGCTCAACAAATATATGTTAGCGATGAATAAAGCGTAACAACACGAGTACGAATATTCAAATCAAATGTAAATCTCAATAGGATTTATCAATAAATTTCTCAACAACACATCAATGGGTCACAAGGCCTCACCACATCCGTATATGCTTTATCAAGCCATAGCCCGTAAACAGGAATTTTGGCGGGTGCCCAACATCCGTGCCATATTAAAATCTCATGACAACGTGCTCATCAAAAATATAATGATACCACATGAATCAAAATAATTTCAACAATTATTTTCCAGATTTTAATGAATTTATCAATTCAAATATGAGTTCAATTAACAAGAATTCAAAAAGAATGACACTCGCGAGATTTAAGGAACATATTGTGTAAAACCCCATACCTCAAACCATGATGAGAAACCAATGATCACATCCTCAAGATCAACATAAAATATCTACAGAAGCTCCTCCAAGAACCTCCAACAAAATAGCCCCAAGAACACCTCTAATCTAAGGTTGGAACTCAGAAATCTCAAGGGCCAATGTGTATATAAAAAGAAGAGGAATATAAAATATATTTGCTGCCAAACTTTGTGCCAAAAGTAGGTTAAAAAGTATTGCCCACGACTTCCTTTTATAATGCAAAGAAATTAAAAGTTGGAAGCCAAAAGACTCCTTTAAATAAGGTAAAGAAATGAAGAGTTAGAAGTCAAAACAACTCTTGAAAATTACTTAATGTTCGCCGACTTAGAATTCCAAGAGTTAAAAACATTTAAAAATCATTTTAAAATCCGTTTTAACTCCGTTTTCGAAACCGTTTGAAATTCTCGCCTTAAAAAATAATAACCAACATATTTGAGCAATAAAAATAATTTTATCAAAAACTTTATTTTTCCTCTTTATTTTGAAAATACCCCAAAAATTATGCGAGTTATTACACTTCCCCACTAACAATGGAATTTCGCCCTCGAAATTCGCCGAATGCCTAACTCTCAAAATCAGGCCAACAATATCCAAAATAATCTCGTCTCCAAAAATAAATTCCTCAAATCTAATCTCGAAACCTATCACGAATATCACCTAAAATTTTCTATCTCCAAAAATTGCTAACCACGCAATGAACCCAAAACTCAAGACCCGAGGGTTGTCGTACCTAAGCTCTGATACCATTTGTAACACCCCGCCCGCCCGGGAAGAGCAAACGGAGCGCTAATGTGATAAAACTAAATCCAAATCCACAAGTGACAAGGTATAGAGCATCTCAGTCCCACAACAACAAAAGAGAAACTACAAATCTCAATATCTTCAAATTAAATACCAAATCTCTCGAATTACATACAACAACTAACTCGAAAATAAAATACAAATCTCTAAAGCTCTATACATCAAAATAATACAAATCTTTCCCAAACAATCCTCGCTAAAATCAATCTCCATAGCGCCCCAAGATCCGCGCTAACCTGCCACTAAAAGAAAATATGGGGAAGTACACAATACGACATGAATGATGCTCAACAAATATATGTTAGCGATGAATAAAGCGTAACAACACGAGTACGAATATTCAAATCAAATGCAAATCTCAATAGGATTTATCAATAAATTTCTCAACAACACATCAATGGGTCACCAGGCCTCACCACATCCGTATATTCTTTATCAAGCCATAGCCCGGGAAACAGGATTTTTGGCGGGTGCCCAACATCCGTGCCATATTAAAATCTCATGACAACGTGCTCATCAACAATATAATGATACCACATGAATCAAAATAATTTCAACAATTATTTTCCATATTTCAATGAATTTATCAATTCAAATATGAGTTCAATTAACAAGAATTCAAAGAGAATGACACTCGCGAGATTTAAGGAGCATATTGTGTAAAACCCCATACCTCAAACCATGATGAGAAACCAATGATCACATCCTCAAGATCAACACAAAATATCTACAGAAGCTCCTCCAAGAACCTCCAACAAAATAGCCCCAAGAACACCTCTAATCTAAGGTTGGAACTCAAAAATCTCAAGGACCAATGTGTATATAAAAAGAAGAGGAATATAAAATATATTTGCTGCCAAAATTTGTGCCAAAAGTAGGTTAAAAATTCTTGCCCACGACTTCCTTTTATAATGCAAAGAAATGAAAAGTTGGAAGCCAAAATACTCCTTTAAATAAGGTAAAGAAATGAAGAGTTGGAAGTCAAAACAACTCTTGAAAATTACTTAATGTTCGCCGACTTAGAATTCCAAGAGTTAAAAATATTTAAAAATCATTTTAAAATCCGTTTTCGAAACCGTTTGAAATTCTCGCCTTAAAAAATAATAACCAACATATTTGAGCAATAAAAATAATTTTATCAAAAACTTTATTTTTCCTCTTTATTTTGAAAATACCCCAAAAATTATGCGAGTTATTACACTAGATGAGCAAGCCTTGATGTCGCATCACCCATCTTTAAGAGCTGAGAATATAGATAAATTAATTAGATGGGTTGTAAAGTTTGAATGTAATGTAACGTTATATAACGGCCATTTTCATTATAATTACCTCTTGTGACAACCACAACCTAAATTCGTTGTTTGATTGTACCATTGGTTTTCTTCTTTTATTATTCTCACAAGCTTCATATTTTTTGCATATTACAAAATTAACCATGTATAAAATAATCTAAAATATTTTAGAATAATGTTAAACATTAAAATAATTTAAACTTACTTTTTCCATTCTTCGACATCTTCATGTGTGTCAAATAGATAACGAGCTACTTTTTCATGTTGCAAACTCGTTAATTTCACTCGTTTTCCCATCACATGACCACCATCATCGACGAACTCATCAGTGTCATCAACGTTGGTCGATTCAGGCATACATTCCCGAGTATATATTGATGACTCCACGATGATGTATTCCTCTGCAATGTATCGCGTATTCTTGACGTAATATTTAAAAAATTTCATCAATCTTTCAAACGGATACATCCACCGATATCTAACTGGACCACAAAGAAGTTCCTCGTAACATAGGTGTACCAACAAGTGAACACTTATGTCAAAGAATGCTAGGGGAAAGTACTTCTCCAACACACAAATCGCTTCGATCCCCGCCAATTTTGTGGCCACTATGTGTTCTCGATTGACTACCTTCTCACACAAGAGTGAGAAGGTAATACTAATTTGCATAATAGCCCTCCGCAAATGCTTGGAGAAACAGTGCTTAAACAATAGAGGAACCAATTGCATGATCACATGCCAATCGTGGGACATACACTTATGTAAATTATCAGTATCATAATTCACAATCCCTACAAGTTGGACGAAAAATTAGATGGGCCCTTCAAATTATATATTGTGTCTAAAATCACCTTACTTTCCCCACTCATCAAAGTAAACGCACCAGTGGGAATTATTGTTCTTCCCCTACTATCTTCTTTCAACCATAGTTGTGGCTAAAGTTTCAATAATTTAAGGTCTTTTCGTGCATTTTCTCTATCCTTCGAATGACTCCCCCCAAGGCAAGTCCCCACAATATGTATAGAGAAGTTCTTCTCGGCATGCATCACATCCAATAGATAGCGCACCGGGTTATTCCTCCAATAAGGCAAGTCAAATAAAATTGACCTCCTAGACCATGCCTTTCTTGTCTCAGTTTCATTCCCAGTTGGGTTCTTCTTATGCTTTCCATTCTTAAATTTGGGATTCTTACCTGGCATATTAGGGCCACATTCAGAAGATTTACTTTCAATTTTTTAACCTGAAAGTTATCTCGGCGGTAGCCTATGTTCAACCCCGCCCAGTAAAAAATTGGAACCTTTCTTAAATCTGAAACTATGAGCCGGGGGTAAAAACCTCCTATGGCAATGGTATACATTTTTTTATCTAAAGGATAGACGAAGAGATTCAGTCTCCTCTCAACAAATAGGACACCCTAAATAACCATGTACTACACAACCGGATAATGTCCCATAAGCTGGAAAATCATGAATTGCCCACATCAACATAGCTTTCAACGTAAACTCTTCTTTTCTAAAAGAGTCAAATGATTGCACACCCTCTTCCCACAACTCTTTTAATTCTTCTACAAAACGAGCCAGGTATATGTCGATGTCATCACTTGGTGCTTTTGGCCCAGGTATCAACAAAGATATCATCGAAAATTCAGGTCTCATAGACTATGAAGGAGGGAGGTTGAGTGGGGCTAGGATTACTGGCCATACACTCTGATTGGTGCTTAGATTTCCAAATGGATTGAATCCATCTATTGATATAGCCAAACAAATGTTGCGCTATTCTCGAGCAAAATTGAGATACTCATAATTCATCCTCCTCCAAGTTGTAGAATTCATAGGATGACGCATGAGATTACCCCCTACTTTTGCCCTAGCATGCCAAGTCATTGCCTTCGCTATCCATGGTACTATGAAAAATCGCTTTAATCTAGGCCCAACGGGAAAATATTTCAATACTTTTTTAGGCACTTTTGAGCTTGTGGCTTCCTTACCAGTAGATTGGACATATCTAGGTTCATCGCATATCGGACAACGATCGAGATTCATACTCCTTTCGGTATAGTATGCAATCATACACATAAGCATGAATCGATTTATACTTCACTCCCAAACCTTTCAAATTTTTCTTCATAACAAGATATCTCTTTGGAAGCGTATTCTCCTTAGGTAGTAAGCCCTTCACCCATTTCAGAATTCCTGTCACGCTATTGCCAGACAAACCGCATTGCGTCTTCAAAGTGTGCAAACCAACCATGGCATGTAAAGTTGTTTGATCTTTCTCACAGCCAGAGTATAACAGTTGGGTCACCTTAAATTTTAAACTTTGGTAGTCATCGTCAACGTTTATCATGATATCTTCACGAGCACTTGAACCTTTTACATCATCAGTAACCTCATTCTCCTCTGCTTAATAAACTCCGTATGCATCATCTACTAAATCCTCTAACATATTATGATCTACGTCGTACCTTTCTACATCTATCCTACTTGTCGAAGGTTGTTGTGAAGGTTGTTCGGGGACAAAAGGAACTTTCAATTCATCGTGAAAACTCCAAAATAGATAATTATCTTGCATACCCGATCTTAACAAATGTAGTTCAATTGTTTTCCCCTCAAACACTTTACCATTCTTACACCTAGCACACGGACACGAAAACTCTTCATTATTATGACATCTCTTTGCGTATTTCACAAATTCATTAGCACCTCTGTGAAACACATCCCATATTCTATTTGTCTCACCCATCCACTCTTTGTATTTGGGATATCCCATCACAGCTACCACAACTAATCACTTATTAAAGGTAAGAAGAGTATATTCATGGATTACTATAAACAAAACTTAGATTTATAGTATGTTTCATTTAAATATGTCTTATTTATATTCGATTTTTAAATTTCAAATTTAAATTCAATTTATAATAGAAATTCCTATTTCCTCCGTCTCCTCTAAAGGGTGAGTGGTCCTATCCCATTCAAGATCGCATATTTCTATAATATACTTAATAGCTCATGCACATTGTTACGATTTGAGAAAAAATTGGCAGCATATCCCCATAGTTCTCCAAGTACACGACGTAGATCGGCAAGTGTGAGTGTTATTTCAATTGATCAATTGAAATAACAGTCACACTTGTCAATCTAGTATGTACCCAGAGAACATTAGGATACGACTGCAGAACTTCCTCCAAAAGTAACAACTTTAAGCCACTAAGAATATTATTATACTGAAATTATGCAGTCCCAAACTGTCCAAATGGGACAATTCGAGAGATCTCATTACAGGGGTAATGACTCTCGAACGGGTCTAAGGGCTATTGAATGCGTACGCATAAGAACTAGAAGTCTAGTATCTATGCGCACTATATGTAATTTCAAGTATGTTTCATTTAATTATCATACTATATATATATTGTTCGTTATACAAAGTAATTTTCAAAAAAAGTTGAAAAATCCCACCCCAATATGGACAATAATCCAGTGGTCATGCCACTTTTAAAATTAACCAACCCAACATCGATCCACTATAATCCAACCGCAATAGCAGTAACAAATGTGTATCCCGTATTCCTTCTAATTCATCTACACAATTAATTCTTTTCATCAATTAAACTATACAATTATTAATTTACTAATTTATAATGAGGGGCAATCCTACTTGCATATGAAAGGGACACTAATTATTAATTTACAAAAAAAATTAACAACCAATCAATATTAAATCAATCAATTCTTTTACTAGGGGCACTACAATATGAGGGCAAATATCTAATAAACCAATAAAAAATTAATTAAAAAAACACACACACGCACATATACACACACAGGCGCCCCCCTGCCCTACCCCCTTCCCCCCGCTGTCGCTGCCCACCACACGCACACACACACACGCACACATATATACACATGCACATATATAGACACACGCACATATGCACACAGACGCATATATACACATAAAAACACACACACATATACACACACACACACACATGCACATATACCCCCTCCCCCCAACCCTGCCCCTCCCCCCCCACACGCATATATACACCGCACAAACACACACATGCACATTTACACACACATATATACACACACGCACATATACATACACATATACATAAATGGAGGAGAAATAGAGAGAGAGAAAACATACCAAAGTTGTAGAGAGAGAGTGTGAGCAGTCGCTAGAGAGAGAAAGAGAAATGGAGGGAATAGAATCGGTGGGAAAAAAGAAGAGGGTGGGTTTTTTAATAACAAAATTGTCATAGACATGTCACGGTCATTGACCATGACAACTTTACGGTATTGTCACGGTCATTGACCATGACAAGTCCGTGACAACTGTACTTGTCACTGACTCGTCACGGTCAATGACTATGATAAGAATTTATCACGACCTTGTCACGGTCAATGATCATGACAAAAATGCGTATTTTTTTGTCACGATCAATGACCGTGACAAGGATAGCCGCTTAAAGGGTGTCAATTCAGCCATTTTGGTGTAGTGTGTGTGTGTGTGTGTGTGTGTGTGTGTATATATATATATCACATACACACACCCACACACTTTCAATTTGTTGATTGGGTTCAAATTGAATTTCTTTCTTTCTCATATTACTTTTCACAAAGGTTTGGCTGCCATGAGAAGTGAAGAATAAGAAGAATGTCTATGTCTATGTCTATATGTGTCAGGTATATATAGTTACGTTATCGGTATTAAGTTTGGATTTATTTAGATAGTAACAAAGATATGTTTTTATATTATTTCACTTTTAAATGCAAATTCTAAGGTAATTAGCAGTTTTATAGTGTTGCCACTAACTAAGCTCTATTTATTATTGTATTCGAATTGTTAACATTGATTGATTTCACATTGTTGTACTTGAGATAACTAAAGGTGAAAGCTTAATATGAGTAAATTGAAGTAAAGAATGAATTCGGCCTTTAAACAACATGCTTTCAACTCTATGACTACGCCCCAATTCTCTACTTGCTCCATCTGATGTCAACATGAGTAAAATTCTATACACGTTTGAATTGAAAGTTACTGTTTTATTAAAAGTTCACTCACAAATAGAAATTTGATAGGTTTTGTACTTCTATAGGATTCTTTTGCAATTCTTATCTTGATAAGTGTTATGTTTATTAGTTTACACATTTTGCGTCTACAAACATATTCAATGACAGATAGAAATCTGATAGGTTTTGTCCCTTGCTTGATTGGTTTACACATTGAAGTATACAATTTGAAAATGTTCTTCATATTCAATGACAAACCACTCGCTTGGTTCAAAATCCCAAAAGGCTGCTCGAGTATCACACGAGAGTCTAGACCTAATTTCTGTTTAGTTCCATTTGGGAAAGGATTAAAATTTGTAGCGTAGTACGAACCACACCAAGCACCAAATCGCTCACCGGTATAATTGGCGAAATGCATGTGGATTGCAACCCCATGGAATTGAAATCCATTGAATAACATCTTCTTATAGAGGAATCTCCCCATTCTTTTAGGTTCATATTGAATTCATCTTAATCATGTAGTGGCTATGATATTTATGTGATTTAAAGGTAAATCAATATTTTGTGTTGGCATTGGTTATGCGTTTTAAAATTTATTTTTTTATTGGGGGCACAATTTAAATTGACGTGGGTTTATTTTCGCTGTCCCATGTGTATTTGTCTATGTCAATTGTGAGTACACTTGGAGCTGTGTCAACTGTGAGTACAATTTGTTTCTATGACCATAATAATATTATTAGTGATTTTTATTGAAACTCACTTTATGGTATTGTTTGCTCAAATGCCGAACATAGGATCAAAACAACGTAGGTTGCCATTGACATAAGATCAATACAACATAGCTTGCAATTGTTATCTTGAAAATGTTAAATATGTGGTTTTAATAAAGATTTGGTTAATATTGCAGATTGCGGTCAAAACCTTGGAGATCATATATTAATCATTCATGTCACGAGGTTTCCATGTAACTTCCCTGAGGTAACATTAAGTGATTTATTTTTCAAACCTTTTTAGTCATTTTTTACAGTTAAATCGTTATTGTTCTTATACAACATTGTTCTGTATTTTAAGATCTGAAGCTTCATTATTGTAATAGTTTCAATGCATTTTGAAGGATTTTTGGATCTGGGAAGAAGTGATTGTAGAAGGGTACCCATAAGCCCATATAATTTGGATTCGAGACACATATTCAATATGATATTCTAACAAGAGTAGCCTTGAATAGGTATGTCATTTGCTATAATAATTCTAACAAGATTATACTTTATCATAATATAGGATATGATTCACGTATCCAATTTGTCTTTACTTCTTTTATTTTCAAAAGGTTTTCCACTGCTGACTTTTTCGACTGACTGTGTTCATGTCACACAGGTGCATACTATTGACATAATTGGACCATGCTATAAAATCAAAGTATTCTTTAAGCTATTTTCAAGGCGTAAATTATTTTGGTGTGCGCACTTTCTTACTCTCTATATTTCCTTTCAAATTTTTAAATAATAAATAATAGGGAGGTAGCATTTTGTTACTTATAAATACATCTGTCAACCGGTTTGTATCGTATTTATGCGGTGTCAATAAATAAGAGGGACTTAGCATTTAGTTAATTTCATACTCACTATCTCACTCTCATCTCTCTAACTACTCTCTCTCAACCTTAATCCCCTAACCACCCCATACCTCTCAGCTCACTACCGCCACCACACACCCCTCATCCCCTCCCCTCTCATCTCATTTCCACGTACCCCTCACCCCAGCCCTTGCGAGGGTGTAGATTAGAGATATTGCTGCCACATATATGCCGATCCACAATAGCGGTTCATTAAACAGTTTATGTTCGGCTGTCATATTTTATTTTGGTTGAACCCATGTTCTGAAATAAGGGATTGTGTATAATTTTGATGTATTGCGTCGTTGTATGCATATGGTACTAAAAAATGCGTGCTCATAATCCTATTATTTCAGCATTATGTATTTATATAGTTAAAGAGTTCTATTTACTCTGAAAAATCGGGGCATCAGTTTAGATTTGACAGGTTTTAGTAATTTTGTACTTTTTATAGTTTTATATTTAGCATGTTTTAGTATTTTTCATTTGTGAAAAATGGAGGGACGAAATATATGTTTGTTTTACTCATTCGTACACGTGTCAGTTTACATACGTATGTATTTTTTGAATGAAATGCATTTTTTTCCCAACAAAACAATATTTTGTATAGTCAACTTTTATCTGAACTGGATCTTCCGTTAATAAGAATATTTTTTCATATTTAGAGGCTTAGTTTCCGTGTCATCCTATTTAAATGGAGGAAGGCGACTACCATTGATCCTTTTTGATCCGTTAAAGTTGCCCAACAAGATTTGGGAGTCGGGAGAGGCTGATTAGTATTATTTCTCACTAAATCGTTGAGTTGCCGACTAACTTGTTAGTGAATCCTTTGTAGAGAGGTGAAGATACGATGCCAATATTATTTGCCTCTGTATTGATGAGATTTTGATAAGTTGTTTCTTTGGTTTAATACGTGGAATAACTATAGGTACGTATTTTTTTCCGTTCAAACTGTGTTTTGTTTTACTGTAAACTGTGGCCAAAGATGCACAGTGCTCAAACATAATTTTCCTTGAATATATAGATTATTTTATGTAAACAATGTTTTTGATCATATGCTACAGAGACGTTGCATAGATCGCTGCAGTGCCAATTAACGTTTTATGATCGAGAGACATAACAATTCAGGTACAAGAACTTTATTTCACACTGGTGAATTTCGAGGTCTTTTAGGCAAAAATTAACCTACAAGAGTTGGCATATCATATAATCATGTGTGTGATCCTGTTCAGAATAAGAATACCTTTTCCCATGAACATATCCAATATTCTTATCGTTCATCACATAAGTTTCCTATTCCTTTTTCTCTGTAAGTTCGAATTTTCTGTAATCAAAATCATCTACAATTTGTGGCTATGTGATCAGATCTGCATCCCCTGCATTTTTTAAATCTAATTCAAAATATTTCATAGTTTCCTCCTCTTCACTCTTTCTTCTCTCTACAACTTTCGGTCCAATGGAATTATCCATAATTTATATCACTCATAAAGTTAATTTCACAGGAGCAACTATACTGATTGGTGCTTTTATAAGCTGTATGCTAAATTTTTATAGGTTGTATATTATTGGAATTAGGCATGATATATTATACTAATCTTTTTATCCTTAATTTTTCAGTCATTGTAATTTTATGGGGCTCACGTCCTCATGGACTATAGGACTCAGGTGTGGCACATGTGAAGTTTGTCCAGGCACAACCAAGGGCAGTCTTGATAAAGAGAGAATGCGAGCGGATTGAGTTTGATACTTTTTATGTACTTGTACGTATTATGGCCTTCAAAGATTTATTATTCTTATAATGTTCCCCTATGATAGTAACTCATGACAATGTATGAGCAAGGAGAGGATTTTTTGCATTTGGATTTTTAGGTTTAGTTAAGGTGCTTTTCATATGAGATATGAGCTAACTCACGATTGTTTTTTCGTCATTTATAATGTCTTTTGGTTTAATATTTCTTAGGGTAAATATTATTTTTTCTGCCATTTAATTGGAAAACACTTTTTGAGTTTGATTTGTTTATAGCTATTATTGTTTTCATTTACTTATGATTGTAATTTATTTGAGACAGATCAGTATGAAGGAACAAGCTGGCAGCTTTAAGATCGTCATATCATTCAATTTTAATTAACATTGGTCTTCTCATTCTTGAGGTAACTCACGATTTCCTGTTGAACTCTTTATCCATTACCACCCCTGTTGTTTTCAACTCACAATTGAAATTCGGGGTTTCAATTATCATTATATTTCTCAGTTAATCAGATGAAAGATTCATCATATCTGAATAATCAAATCCTAGATTTGTTCGAATCATGTTCACTCCTAATTTGATAGGATATTGTTATATGCTACAGCCACTTTGGTGGGTTGTCATGGTTACGATGATTCAATAAGACCATTTCAAATTAGGCAGAAGTTATATAAGATACAAGCCATATTACACTCTTTAAAATGTTGTTAATAATCCACAAATACTGGAGTTTCATTTAAACTACAAATGCAGTTGAGATTTCTATGTAGAGTAGTTTGAACTGCTTTTGACCACACTTCATTAAGTGTAATGTTTAAGATATTGTTTATATGAAACTGAATTAGAGTTGAAGAACCCATAGAAGATGTTGTCATTTTCTTTCTTAATGGTATAGGGTTTCTTTGACAATTGGTTGACGTTTTTTTTCGTGGAGTTCTACTTTTCATTGTTCAATTGGAATGTACCTCAGCATAGAACCTACCTTTGTAATTGAATAAATAACTGTTATATATGTCATTAAATCCCTGTTGAATAATAAACTTGCATCTTTTATCACCTTTACACGGAGTCGATATAATTCTTCTTTTGATTGTTCAATTGGAAACGATGTGATCGTTTACTGACTTCCTTCACATGTTTGGGCATGCAAACACTATAATGGAGATGTACAAAGTGATTTAGTCACTCAAAGATTTGGTTCTTTAGGCCTCATAGCATCTGTTTTGTTATCTTCTGACTGGAAGACAGTGGAAGTCGAGGATGCTAATGGGACTATAACCTGTCATTTTTTGCTGTATCACAAGGGACAAGAAACCAACACAAATACTATTGCTTCCATATTTCCATGGACACGAGTGTAATAGCCTGCACTTTTATGGATAATTAAATTTAATAAGTAAGTGCAATTTGGGAATTTTAGTAATTATCGTGAATAGTATTTTTTGGAGTTTTTAAGGATTAAACAATTTCGATGTATGTTATATTTACTTTTTGGATTAAGTAAATGAGTCGAAGTATTTTATTATTTATCACCGTTAGGTAAAGGTAAAGGATAATATTTTAATGGGAAAACCCGCATTAAGTTGTGTTGGGTTAAAATAGTGAATTGCGATTAAATGACTCGGGTGTAAATTTTGATTGCGCGGTTGGTCTCATAATGGCCGAGATAGTTAGAATAGAGTATCCAAGGGTCATATTTGAGTTTCGGTAATTTTTGAACCAGTAGGGACTCGTAATTGAGTAAACGAGTCATTTTTGGGTTAATAAGGGACAAGCCCTCATTTTCTCCCTTATAAGACATGAGAGAGAAAGAAAGAAAGAAAGAAAGAAAGAAAGAAAGAAAGAAAGAAAGAAAGAAAGAGAGAAAGAAAGAAAGAAAGAATAGAGAAATGGGAGATTTCAGCCAAACTCCTCCAGATTCGACTCGAGGTCGTCGAATTTCATCCTCCAGGCAAGTTTGTACTTGCTTTATTTCATTTAGTGTGTATATTTCATATTATAGTTGGTAAACTATAAGATTTTGGGTTTGAACCCTAAAAATAAATTTGGTAAAATTTGAGTATAAGTTTACATATTGATGTGATGTAAACTCTTAATGATTTCTAGTGTTAAATCCATGTGAATGGAGTGAAGAAATGGATTGAAATGGGGGAAATGGAAAAACTAAGGCTTTAAGGGTTTTTGGGTATAAATCTAAGAAAATTGATTTAATCTCACAATTAATTGATGTGTTAGTTGTAAAACATATATTAGATGTTTATGGAGTTGTTGGATGAGATTAGAAACAACAAAATGGAGGTTTAAGATTTTTAGAGAAGAGGGTGAATAATAACCAGCGTCACTTTTGAATCGATTCGGCTAGGAATCGAATCGATTCGTCTCTTGTCAAAAAATGAAATGTGTAGATCTTTTTTATACGGTCGTGTGGGCGCCGACTGCGTACTTTCTAATTTTTTTTAATTTATAATGATTTTTCTACGGAAGGCTGTCCGAGATCGAAATCGTTAGTCAGAAATCCAACCTGACCTTGGGAGAAAATAATTAATTAATTGATGTGTTAGTTACAAATCAGTGTTAGGATGATGAGGGTGATGTTGGTTGAGGTTAGAAACCATAAAATATAGAATGGGTTGATAATTGGGTATTTTGGAGAAGATGAAATCGCCCAAACAGTGCCCTCTGAACAAGGCGAATCGATTTGGGTCCAGACCGAATCGATTCGCATAAGGGGACCTGTAAGGCTATCTCAGGCCGAATCGATTCGCCTCTGAGGACCTGCTTGCACAATGCTTTCCGAATCGATTCAGATGGAAACCGAATCGATTCGCTAGCCCGAATCGATTCGCATTTGGGGCGAATCGATTCTCCTTTGTTAAATTTGGCAGTTTTTCTTCTTTGGGTTTAAGGGGGAGTTAAATTGCAATTGTAGATTATTATGGGGTACTCTAGTTATGATATTAAGATTCCTAGATGACGGTATTGAGGGAGAGTAAACCTTGTAATGAATGAGGGAACCTTGGATTAGTTTAGTGTGCAATTTAAGGTATGGACTTGGTGAATGTTCGGGTCGAACCATGTTCAAGAGAGGTCTTAGGCAAGTGTGTATAGAGCATACTTATGGGTTTAGTATTTTAAGTGTGTGAATACTTAAATATTATTACGAATGAGAAAATTCGGGGTTATTGGCTATCGCTATATGAGATTGGCCATTATAGCCATATGTATATATTGAGAAGTGATATATACTATATATATGGGAGTTGTTACAGTATATATATATATATATATATATATATATATATATGATACGAATGCGTATATATATCTGTGTGTGAATGGTATATATATATTTATGTATACCCCCCTCTAATGCTATTATGGGAAGTTGAGCGATGTGGGTGAGGCCCCTGGCTTGAGGAGCAGGGAGCTTATAGTCCCCGGGTCATAGAATCCATTTTTATATCGTGTGATTTTTATTAGGGGTGAGACGTGGTGGGTATGTTTTGTCTCACTTTCGGGGAGGAACTATGACTGCTTCCCATACGTTGTGATTTGGCTTTTACCAAGGCGGTGTGAGATTCCAACTGTTGGTACCTAGGATGGTATGTGAGTGATTCCCTGGTAGATGATAACATTAAGACTACATCCTTGAGTTATAGCTCGTTGGGATGGTTATTATACTTGTGTGTATAGTATATTACCTGTGTATGAGAACAAGATATTATATATATCTAACTAGAGTAAAGAGATAAAATGAATAAAGATTAATTCTCATTCTAAGAGATTTTATCCGGACTTAAATCGTGATATGTATATGAAAGTGAGTATGATAATGTATATAATTATATGAGTATGTAAATATAAGTTGTGTGATGAGGGTCTAATGGATCTAGGCGACCGACACTGCCAACTAGTAGTGTATCGGGGGGCTCCTTTATTGGATTTCGTTTCGCGAGACACCCCACGCATGAACATAGAGCAGTGTTGAGACTGGCGAGAAGTTGAGCCCTTAGTACTCTGGTTTATAGGGGTTTTCAGAGATTTGGTGGAACGAGTTAGTTAGGCAGGGTAGCTTAAGTAGGTTGTCTATTAGGATGCGTTAGGTGTGCACTATTAGAAGAGAGGTGAGGGGTACCTCATGGGAGTGCGATACCAATTTAAATATGAGGTAAAACATATTTTAAAAAAATTGCATTTATGCACTTGCAAAATATTTTCACAACTCGAGCTCTGACCCGTTTATCTATTTTTCCTCTCTTTTACTATATATATATAGGTTTCCAGAAGCAGGGACGCCTGGATGATGATTCCTTCGAGTCATACGTGTGCTGCAGCAGCTGTGGATGCATCCATGTTTACTGTAGACACTTTTATCCTTGTAATCTAGACATGAGGTATTGTAGAACACTCGGGCCAAAAGTCCAATTGTATTTATTTATTCTTTATGTTAAATCGAGTGTTCGGTTATTTTTATTTCATCTCAGTTTCATTTATATATATACTGTGTGGATGTTTTAATTGAATAGTTTGTTTAAAAGATTAGTTAAATAAAATTTTGACGCCAGCCTAATAGGTTATTAGTAATTAATTTGGTTTTCGACAGTGATGCTAAGAATGAACCATATGAGACTCATGTTTTAATTTGGTACAAGATTGATCCCCCGATATTTTATTAGGCGAGGTGTCATAGATGGTATCAGGGCATCAGGTTCTAGTGTCCTTAGGAATCTGTGCGGACGTACTATGCTTTCAACGTTGCTCTTGACTTTATATAGAGCCTTAGTATTAGGATCATTGATTCCTCTTGTGAGATTTCGTTCTCCTGCCATTACATAAGATTTTAGTAAATCTTTCGCGTGCTCGTTCGAGATTCGTGTGTCGATCGAGGAAGGGCGACAAGAGAAGGCCATTCCAAAGGTGGCAGGGGGTGGGGCTTAGTTAGAGCTATAAATTGTAGTAGGGATTGAGGACTGCAGGCGAGTTCACTTTCCTTTTTGGCATTTACTAAGGATCGTTGCAATAACTGCTAAAGTATAGTAGTTATAATCATTCAAGAGCCGCTATAGTAGAGAGTGGTGCTAAAGTTGAATTACTCAGTGAAGTAGATTGGAAGGTTGAAAAGGTCTTTAATAAAGACCATATGTTGAAATTAAGTCATGCGAAGTAAGTGTAGCATTACTCAGTGGAAGTAGAAGGCTCATAAGCTTTAGGCTTAGAGCAAGGTATGGAAATGCCCAGATGTGAAAATTTTAGGAAAAAATTTTCACTCGTGGGAGCAATATTGAAATGGTGGTAACGGTAGTCACCATGTTTAAGAAAGAAGGATGTTTTGCTCACAAAGGGATCTTACGGATTGTTTTAACCGTGAGTTCCCATGATTTTGCAGGAATGAAAAGAATGAAGTTTTGATATATTCACATAAGGATTGGTCAGAGGCCGATAGTGAATAAAGAGTGATATGGAGAATTCGTGTTCGTGGAACCCCATTGGTGGGCATACACACGAGGCGTTCATTGAAACTGGGTTGTTGAGGCCAGTAGTGGAGTTTCCTTTTGACGAAGAAGTTAAGGGGACTATGAAGGCAATTATCAGGATCGAGGCGATAGATTCTGAGATATTGATAACCTTAACATGGTCAGGGTGGCAAGAGATGGGGAAATGTTGCAATGTGGAGTGTAGAACCACATGGGTAGTCCTTGCCCAGTAGGAATTAAAGGACCAAAGTAGCGTGCCTAGATGGGGCATTGATTAAAGTAGTTTTGGGTTCATTTAGGGCAAGTGTACCATGTTCGAGAACCATTTGGAGCAGCCAGGGTAACTGGCAAGAATGTTGTTATGAATTTTGCCTTGGATGAAAGAGGTATATATTTTTTGCATGACTAGATAGAGTCGTGTTACTTCACTAACCATAGTTCTTGTGTGTAATTCAAGATCTATGGAGATATCGATAACATTATGTAGTGTATATATATATGTATTTTCACGGTAGCGGAATTCTATTTTGATTTTGTATTTGGTTTGTACTACTCGTTTTATATGTGTTATAGGAGTATAATACTATTGTAAGAATAATGTTATTGTATTATCAGAGCGATAGGCAAGCTAGGCCACCATTGTCTCATCCGTCGCGTTGAAGTCTCCACTTATCTAGTTGGAGAACAACTGTGAGTCGCCGAACACCTGGACTTTCTTTGCCCCCAGTGCCTGTGCCTTATATAGGCCTGCTATCAGTGCTTCATACTCTGCTTCATTGTTGGAGGCTTCACATCCAATCCTGATTCCTTGCTAGAGGATTGCTTCTTTGGGGGTAACCAGCATGAGGCCCACTCGTGCCCCTTTGGAGTTAGAGGCTCCGTCAACGAACAGTTGCCAAACACCTAGTGTCGAGGGGTTTTCCCTTCGACCAATAGGCTGAAGTTGGTCGCGAGGATGTTCACCTATAAATTCTACAATGAATTCGGCGAGGACTTGTCCCTTGATTGCATTCCTTAGCTGAAAGTGGATGTCAAATCACTCGAGCTCGACTGATCACTTTGATAGTCTATCAGACATATTTTCTTTTCACTGGACTGCTTTAAGGGGGTGAGATGTAAGGATGATGATGGAGTGGGATTCGAAGTAATGTTTCAATTTCCTCGAGGCTACCACTAGTGCAAAGGAGAGATTTTCTAGGGGTAGGTACTGTTGTTCGGCGTCCAAGAGGGTTTTGCTCGCGTAATAGACTGGGTATTGGATCCCTGTTATTTCGCATACTAGTGCAGAACTTACAACGTGACTGAAAACTGCGAGGTACAGGTATAGAGAGTCATTCTCATGAGGGATTATGAGAAATGATGGTGTACTGAGGTAAGCCTTGAGTCCTTCTAACACCTTCGATCAATCCTCATTCCACTCTATATTTTTTCTTTTCTTTAAAAGTTGGAAGAACGGTTGGCACCTTTCGGATGATTTTGAGATGAATCGATTCAGGCGACGAGCATTCCTGTGAGCTTTTCCACGTCTCTTATCGTACGGGGGGTGGACCTTATTGATGGTGTCAATCTGGTCTGGGTTAGATTCAATGCCTCTCTTGCTAACCAAGTACCTGAGAAATTTTCCTGACTAGACACTGAAGGAACACTTACTTGCCTTAAGCTTCATTCGGTACTTTTTGAGGATTTCGAAGGTCCTTGATAGGTTGGAGAGGTGTTCTTCTTTATGCCTGCTCTTAACGAGCATATCATCGATGTATACTTCCATGGTGTTTCCCATTTGGTCCTTAAACATTTTGGTGACCAACCGTTGGTAGGTTGCTCCTGCATTTTTTTAGCCCAAAGGGCATGGCCTTGTGACAATACAACCCGAAAGTGGTGATGAATGTTGTCTTGTCTTAATCCGGCTCGTGTAGAGGGACTTGGTGATTCCCGAAGTAGGCATTTAGGAAACTCATTCTTTCATGAGCTGTTGTGGCATCCACCAACTGGTCAATCTTTGGGAGAGGAAAACTGTATTTAGGGCACACTCTGTTGAGGTCGGTGAAGTTAATACAGACTCTCCATTTTCCATTACTTTTTGGGACCACTACTGGGTTGGACAGCCACTCAGGGAATTGAACTTCCCGTATGGATCCTACATCCAGCAGCTTCTCCACTTCCTTCTCCACAGCCTTGGCTTTCTCGAGTGCAGTTCGTCGTGCCTTTTGCCCGACCGGCTTGAAAGCCGCGTCAATGTGCAACCGATGACAACCTACACTGGGATCAATCCCAGGAAGCTCGTAGGGTTCTCCGCGAAAATGTCCAAGTTATTCCTCAAAAGTACTATTACTTCCTTCCTCTCGATCTGTGAGAGAGGCTTCGATCAAGAACATCCTATCTTTATTATTGCCACCGGCTGCGACTTCCTCCAGGTTCTCAAAGACCCGCTCAGAGGGGAGGAGCCTGGTCTCCTCCACTCCAAGTCTTCCATATTTTAACTGCTATTTGGAAGGTATTAAACCTTCTTGTTCTTCAACCTTCTCCTTGGCCTTATCGACCTTTTTCTCCGGCTTTAGGCGGATGGCTGCTATAAAGCACTTTCTTACCATTACCTGATCTCCATGGATCTCCATCACTCCTCGCTCAGTCACATATTTGAGTTTATGGTGGTAGGTAGAGGGGACAACCTTCATCACGTGTAGCCACCCTCTGCCAAGTATGACTTGGTAGGGCGAGTCAATGTCGACCACCAGAAACTCGATCATTTTGGAGACACTTCCTGCCCTTACTGGAAGTATAATCTTTCCCAAAGGGATGGTCACTTTACCAGCAAAGCCATCTAGAGGGATAGTGGCTTCCTTTATGTCGGCGACACTTAACTTCAACTTTCTGAATAGGTCGAGATACATTACTTCGGATGAGCTACCCCGATCGATGAGAAACTTGTCGACATCGTAGTTAGCTATCCTGAGTGTAATGATCAAGCCATCATAATGTGGGGTCCTTACTCCCACTAGATCTTCATCCGTGAATACAATGTGTTTGATGTAGTCTACGTCATCTGCTCGCTGACGCTTTCCTACCTGTGTTTTAGTTGGATCGATTTGAAAAGATTGCATTACTACCGCAAGATTTTTAACTTCCATCCGAGCTGAGTTTCCTTGAATCTGCTTTAGGTCCGATGACCTATGAATCACTGCGAACTCATGGCCAGCCTCCTCCTCGAGCACGTTTTTAGGCCTTGGGTCTCCATTGGCAGCGACCTTCTCTGCCTTTTTCTCCATAAATTCATTCAGATGTCCATTTTGGGCTAACTTTTCAAGGTGAGACTTGAGAGCCTTGCAGTGCTCAGTTTTGTGCCCACCCTCTTCGTGGAATGCACATCTTAGTGCGTTGTTCCTTTTTAAGGGGTCTCCTCCCATCTTTCTGGGCCACTTCACGAATGGATCGTCGTTGATCTTTGCTAGAATCTTGTATATTGGTTCCTTAAAAATAGTGTTCACTGCCTGAAATGCTTTTGAAGCATCATTTTTGTTCCCGCTCTTGGAGCCACTTTTGCCCCCATTATTGCTTCATTTCTTTTGGTTCTCAGCTTTGTCGCTGCTTTTGTCGGCGAACTTGGCGAGACCATTCTCCCCTGCATTGAGGTGGGTCACATCCTCAACTTTGGCATATTTTTTTATACGAGCCATTAGGTCGTCAATGGTCGTGGCCTACTTCTTAGTGAGGGATTGATGTAAGAGGCAAGAGCTGGGTAGGCCAATCTTAAAGGATGCCACAATGACCTACTCCGAGTAGTCCTCGACCTCGTTGAATAGCTCCTAATATCTTTTTGCATAGTCTCCGAGGCTCTCCTAGGGTATTTTCTTCATTGTCAACAAGGCATCCATCCTCTTCGGATGGGAGTTGCTGGTAATGAAACGAGCTATGAAGAGCTCTGCCAGGGACTCGAAGCTCTTGATGGATCTTTGAGGGAGTTTCTCAAACCACTTCTGGGCCACAACATGCGAGCTCGATGGAAATATTCGACGCATTAATGCGTCGTTATGGTTACAGAGGGTCATGGCTTGCCTTTACTTCCTAATATGGTCGATAGGATCAGTCTTTCCGTCGTAGATCTTGAATCTTATAATCGTAAACTTTTGGGGGTATTCTTCTTATTCTATCTCCCTTGAGAAAGGGGATTTCATTTGGATCCTAAGAGCTCTCCTGAATAGCTCTCTGGTCAATTTGGCACCCCGATGTGCTGGGTGCTGGTCCATTTCTCTCCGAACAAAATAATGTATGTCATCATTTCCTTGAGCTGGGCTCTTGTAATGGCGAGATGGTTGTTGTTGCTCGATAAAGTCATCATCTGACCTATGTTCCTCAAATCTTTGAGATCCATGTCTAGGGATCCTTCCTCGGCTGCGAGACTTACTGGCCTGAGGGTTAGGAGTGAGATATTAATGTTGTTTAGTGCTACGATGGAGTTCTCTCTCCATTTTCTCCAATCTTCTTTTGAGACGAGCATTCTCAACTTCTTACTAGTGAGTGGCCTCCTCTTTCTCTTGGAGCCTGTCCTCATAGGCATCGATTAGCTTGGAGATATATGTGGACCTGGATGGCCCTTGGCTTTCCTCCGAAGCTTGTCATTCTGGGCGAGCCCTAGGATTTGAACATCGAACTTTAGATCTGATCCTGCGAGGGTCAAGTTGCTCTTAAATATCCCCTGCTTGAGGGGCATCGCTGCTGTGTCCATACATTCCAAATTCTTATTGGTGAAGGCTTTCTCAAAGGAAAACAAACGTTTGCCACACACGACGCCAATTGTGGTGACAATTAAACTCAACACAAAATAATAAGCAAAGGCAATCACCAGAATAAATAAAGAACTTAAATAAACTGCAATCACACACAACACAAGATGTACGTGGTTTGATAAGAAGGCCTATGTCCACGGTGGTGCTCTCAGTATTTTATTTCTCTTTACTCGGGGGAGTGTTTTATAGAAAAGAATACATGCCCTTTGCCCTGGGTTGAGGGTTTAATATAGACATGTTGTTTCTCGGAGAGTGGGGGTGTTTGACTCCTCAACGTTAGCCCATAATCCCTAGAATATCTCCTTGAGAGATTGTAGGAATTGAAAACGTCACAACTGAATCAGCTATAGCGCGAGGCCTCTAAACTTTAGGCCGTACTTAATTAGGCTACTCGTCTGGGCCGAAATAACTAATCAAGGTACCCACAATATATATATATATATAATTTATAAATATTTTATGTATAATATTTATAATAAAGAATACCAATTCTGATGCTATCTTAAGAGGTTGCGTGATGTGGGTGAATCCCCTGACTAGTGATGAAGGCAGAGTATAATTCCAAGGTCATAACGCTTGTTACGAGGGGTGAGACGTTATGGTATGGGATGGTCACTTTCGAGGGGAACTATGGCCGACTCCTATGCGATTGTTATAGCATTTAGAGAACATTCAATGAGAGCCTACTCGGGAGGATGTTATATCTACAATATGTGTGTGAATGTTGTAGCATGATATTACGTATATATGATGTAGATTTGTATACACGTAAATATATGATGAGAATTGTATTAATGATATAACTTGTGAGATTGTTATATGATATCAAACGAGAAATGATTTAAATAAGTTAGTGTGATTAATAACTTATAACTCATATACTAAACGCACTCGGGATAGAGTAGTGGGAAGAGTAGTATATATATATATATATATATATATATATATATATATATATATGACAAGACTAGTTACAGGGTAGATAGATAGATGGGTAATGTGTAGGTAAGTTAGGTGTGCACATTAGGCGAGGGGTGTGGTGTCGTCAAGAGAGTGTGTGACACTAACTTAAATATGATGAACATTCATGCATTTTAACTCACTGCATTTAAATTCACTTGCTAAATATTTTCAAATGTTTTTGCTATTAAATATTTTCAAAACCTTTTAGGTGTCCTACCATAGGGGCGACAGGTTTGATCTTCATGCAGGGTACATAGCTGCGGTACATATGGGTGCTACAGGATATTGCCTTAGACGCCAGTTTCTTTCTCATCTAGATAGGGATGGTCCTAGATGTACTTCAGGACATGTTGGCCCTAGCTTGTACTCTTTACTTTTGATTTAGCATGTATTGGCTTTACTTTACATACTTTGAACTTTTGTTGGATTGCTTGTATAGTCGATGCTATTCGGCTAACACTTTTATTAGATATTTGTGGCATGATTCGATTCTCCTATACTGTGTTGGTTATTTGAAATCTTATTACAATTTTAGGTTTGGGATTAAGTCATAAGATAAAATTTGGCATCGGCTGAATTAAAGATTATGTGGTTAGTAATTAATAATGTTGCGACAGTGATGCTAAGAATGAACCCTATGAAATCCTGATTTAATTTGATAAAGGACTGATCAACTGGAATTTATTTAAGCGGTTGTCATACAATACCCCCCTCAAGGGCACCTAGATCAACAGAAGATATCCTCTCTACAAGAGAAACTTCAACAAAGATGTGTTCTTAGGTTCCAAAGTAATTGGGATTTTGTGAATTGAAAACAAAAGGGATTAAAGCCCTAAAAGTGAGAAGACAAAGTATTCTGCCAAAGCAGTTTCGTCTATTGAAAATTTGCAGGTTTTCTGATTAAAAACAAAGTTGGACAAACCAAATATAGAAAATCTAAGTTGGTAGGTCTCTCGAATGGAATGGAGCATCGCTCGAACGAGATCAAGTTATCGCTTGAACGAGAAATCGCAACTTCGCGCGACAGTACATTATCGCTTGAACGACAGTGCTGGTCGCTCGAACGACTTGGTAAAAAATAAATCTTTTCTTTTTTATTTCAAAATTTTGCCTTAACACCAAGAAAATATTTTTGACGAAAAACTTTAAAAGTCGGCTCCAACATTTAGAAAATATTTGATAAAAAATATCCCAACACTCTAAGTGAAATGCTAAGGAATGAAAACACAACCTTTACCAAATTTATCTCGCGGAGGCTTGAATGTTGCAGAACTTTGATATTCGGATCTGTCTTGACACTTGAATGATCTTAAATTATTCGTTGACGGTTGTAGCGGTATACGACATACTTTAAAGGTAACAGACAATGTAAAATAACGTCCTTTCAAACATACATAAAGAGCACATGTTATATTTATACATTTATGATGTATGTATGTTTGTATGTATACATTCATGTATCATGTATGAATGAAAGTTCTATGTGTCTGTGTGTGTATGTGTGTGTGTGTGTGTGTTATACACAGAGAGAGAGACCCTCATGTAATGATTCCTTATGGTGCAAATCTCTGCACATACCATTGTTTTAAATAGTAAAAAAAGTGAATTTTTTGATGAAACTTCATGGATACAATCTCTACGGTGAGAAGAACATCTCCAATTTGTTTTTATAAAAAAAAATCAATGAAAAAACTGTTGAGATGAGGTGATATGTGAAAAAATGTATAACCGTGTATTTTCGACCGTTGAAATTTTGACAATCATCTCACCCACTTTTTTAACAAATTTTTTTTAATAAACTTCATGGATATGATCTCGACGGTGAGGTGATCGTATCCATGAAATTTCATCAAAAAATTCAATCAATCAAGTAGCTGGCACAAATTGAAAATTTCAACGGTAAAAAATGCATATTTATACCATTTTTGACATATCATCTCATCTCGATGGTTTTTTTATTGAATTTTTTAATGAAAAAATTTGGAGATGATCTTATCACCGCGGAGATCATATTCATGAAGTTTTACCAATAAAATGTATTTTTTACTATTTTAAGAAAAATGTATATATCGAAATCTACACTATAAGGAGTCTTTACAGGATAGTCTCTCTCTGTCTAGACACACACACACACACACACACACACACACACACACATATATATATATATATATATATATATATATACAGTCCTGCTCTTGTGCGAACTAGTCCGCATTTTAAGAGTGCGGACCGGAGATGTGTCACCTGACGGTGAGCCCAGAAAAGAGAGAGAGTGCGCCTATAATTTAGGCGATAATTTTTAGGTGCACCGTTACGTGTCCGGTCTGCATTCTTAAAATGCAGACTAGTCCGCACAAGAGTATTGTTTATATGTTTATTAGTTTAGTCAAATTTTCAGAAAATTGTATATAAAAACAAAGAATGCATACTAATATTTATAAACATTAAAAACTATATTTAAAAATAGTATTTAAATCGAGTTTTCTGAATACAAAACCAAATGAAACATAATCTTTAAAAACACAAAAAACAAAATTTAAAAACGCTATAAAAATATGTTTTAAATTTAATTTTCTAAATCTATAACCAAATGTACGTAACTTAATGTAACAATGACATTTTATAACGTGAGGGGACAACAAATTTAATGAGGACATGTTGTAAAGTTGGGGCCCAAAAATATTTAGGGGACCACACAAATCTAACAATTATTATACTACCCATTCACTTTGAAAGTTTATCAAACACGTTAATATTTCATAACATAAAAAATTAAATTTTATAAATCAATATAAAAATAAATTTTAAATTCAATTTTCTTAATAAAAAACCAACCATACGTAACTTAACGTAACAAGTATATTTTGTAAAGCACAAATTGAAGGAGGGAATTTTTTAAAGTTAGGGAACCACAAATGTTTGGGACCACACAAATATAGCAGTTACTGTACTAGTTATTCACTTTCGAATGTAAATGAATTCACACACCCCAAAGTGTAAATGACTTCAAACGACGAAGACGTTCTATTTTGCAATTAAAAAAGATGAAGATAGAGTAATCTCTTCCAATATAATGATTTGTGGGCGTAAAAATCTTATTTTTATATATGAATCGATAATATTGTATTGTTTATGTTAGAGCGAAGAGGGGCGACACTAAATATGTGTTAAGTGAGTGATTACACGAGTACTTCAACTAGTTTATTTGTTATTAGTACACATAAAAGGTGTCTATTTTACAGTTTTTGCACACGAGCTTACCAATTTTTATCGATCTCATGACAAACCTTGAGCGTGAGTTTGATATCGTTATTTATCTTAATAGATATGTCACACTGTACCAAATTAAGAATTTGTACATTATATTTTTTGCTTGATTATCTTTATCTGACATGAATTTTTTTTCATGGGTACTCATTTTCACACGTACAATTTATCATTTTTTTTCACTTTAATAGAAAAAAATTTCTTTATCATGCAAGAAAAAATATTTTTTCCAAAAATTTACCATCCTTTTTAAAACTTATTTTTTATTATTAAAAAATATTATTTTCATTAAAACTGTTTTTATTTTGTTATAAAACAATTTTTTGAAAATTTTTTTTTTTTTTGTTAAAACTGTTTTTCTTACAAATTAGTGAATAAAATAGAGAACTATCATAGGTATTATAATTTGAGTTACTTTTTTGGCTCTTTTAGAATTTAATACTTCAATAATAGGAGATTTTTGAAATTTGTGTTTGTCACTAATTTTTTTAACTTTAAATATATCTCATGTCGATTTCCAGTTTGACTAAAAGATAATTAAAACCATTACAAATTTGAAAAAAATAAATAGTTGACTAAATTAATTAAAGTAAAGCATACTATAATAAATATTTGTGAATCTAATCAATGTTCTTATGTTATTTTTAAAAGATCTCATAAATGGCACGTGACCGTTAAGACCTACTAAAAATTAACAAAAGAGTCATTAAATTCAATATAAATTAGGGACAGGGTTTCAACTAGGCTTGGAGAATATTTACAAGGGTTTTTACCTCATTGACAACTTTGTTGGAGATGGACCATGCTTGCAATTGATAATATTCTATTAGAATTCATGACCATATTTTAAAAAAAGAGAAACAACATTCTGGATGATGCTACTATTGAGTTGTAAAAAAAATTACATGGTAAAACTGTTGATGAATTTTTTAATTATGCAGAAAATATGAACAAATGATTGGATTTGAGGCGTAATAAACTACTATCCTTAAGGTATTATTTGCCCCCACTCGTACAGAGTTTGCTAACGGGCCTAGGCAAATTACCTCCAAGATATGACAAATCCACGGGTTTATTCAAGTAGCAAACTTAAAGAATAACCCAGAACACTCTATGAAATTGGTAAGAAGAAATAATAGAGAAAGAGAATTTTCGAAATTAATTATGATAGGATTTTGCCTTCTATATATAGCCTCTTGTGGTGTCTGTTCATGAACAGACACCACATCCAAAGGTCATTTAATCACGGCCCTTGGATATATAACTATATTTTGAACGTTCCAGATTTGAACTAAAAAGGTGCGACTGTACGGATTAACACTTAACGAAGTGGCGCCAAAATCCGATGGTTCAGATCCACTCGCGCCATAATTATGTATCATTTATCATGGATTTATTCTGGACCGTTTGATCATTTGACGTTGTCAAAAATCAAAGGCTCCTACTACTTCTCGTGACGACGCGTACGTGCAAAGTGCGCCTTTAAAGTGCCCAATCGCACACGCGCGCGCGCGTGAGCGTGTACGGATGTTTCAAAGAACCATCCTTGGACCTAAGGTGTACACTAGTAGCATACACTTCAATGCACACAAGTAATCTATTATGACACAAGAGCATTTATTAACCCACTAACTTTTTCACACTTTTCCAATGTGGGACTTTGGTTTTCCCACTTCCCTTTGTCTTTTCTTATTCCAACTAATTAATGGTTTTAACCTTTCATTTTCTCTAACCATTAATACCCATTAATATTAAAATCGTCCAACAATCCCCCACTAGATTTTAATATTAATGCAATTTCTTCTTGTGATAAGCTCATGCATACAAGGAGGTATCTTTCGATTTAAACCTTCAGTTAGTGAATATATATCAAAGTTCTAATAAGACAATGGTGTGCCATGCATTAAACCTTGTCTTATTATTTAGAACCGGATATATATCACACATGAGATATTTCCAATCTCTACGAGATGTTCAATATGTTTTTAGCACTATTATGGCCATGTGCACTATCTTGGATTCATGAATATTTACAAGAATAAACCCAAAATCTTGCTAGAAGCGGCACCACTTCCTATATTCATATAGGTGAAGTTCTCTTGCATGTCCTTGCTACTTTAGACAACGAACTTCATTAAGAGTTAAACTCATCCTCTTGACGTATCAATATGCACTGAACATCCTAGTAAGGACATGAAATTGAATAAATTTCAGTGCAAAAACTAATCACTTATCAGTAACTTGTTATTACCCATTAAACTTTAGAATAGTGGTAATGCTACTACAAAGTTGGGTTACCATCAACGGTGACTATTGAAAAAATGGTTTTAGTCCCATTCCACTAGATGTGTCCTTTACCAAATCTCTAGAAAGTCCTTTGGTAAGAGGGTCAGCTAGATTCTTATTTGTTCGAACATATATAATATTAATAACTCCATAAGTTATTAATTGTTTGACATATTCATGTCTTAAACTTATGTGTCTAGATTTTCCATTATATACTTTGTTATACGCTCTAGACAATGTAGCTTCACTATCACAATATAAAGAAAGATATGGCATTGGTTTTGGCCATAACTTTATGTCCAATAATAAATTTCTTAGCCACTCTGCCTCTTTTTCGGCTACTGCCAGTGCTATAAACTCAGATTCCATTATTGAATGTGTAATGCAAGTTTGTTTCTTGGATGCCCAAGATACTGCCCCACCCGCTAAGGTGAATATCCATCAAGATGTGGATTTATTATCACTTGCACTAGTTATCCAACTAGCATCAGAGTATCCGTCAAGAACTGCTGGAAAGTCATAATAAAATAGACCTAATTCTTTGGTCTTCTTGAGGTAACAAAAAATCCTCCCAATTGATTTCCAATGATCCACACTTGGATTATAAGTGTATCTTGACATTTTAGCTACTGCAAATGCAATATCTGGCCTTGTACAATGCATCGCATACATTAAACTTCCAATTGCACTAGCATGTTCAAGTTGTGCAACTGCTCTGCCAGAATTTTTTAATAATTTTATACTAGAATCATATGGGGTATTCGCTTCTTTTATTTTTAAGTGGTTAAATTTGTGAATAACTTTGTGAATGTAATGAGATTGACATAATGCATAACCCCAACTATGTTTCTTAACTGTAATACCCAAGATGGTATCCACTTCATTAAGATCTTTCATCTTAAATTATGAACTAAGATACTTCTTAGTTTTATATACTCTAGTTAAAATACCATCATATTCACATATATCAGAATGAACTAATTCTAATAATTCAGCACCTCGTTCGACTTTAGGAAAAGGTCTTTTTGTTAATTTATGGTCTAGGAATCAACTTAGTGGATGTATCATGATTGGCATCTAATTCGACACATGGTGGTAATTTTGCAATAATTGGTGGTAATTTTGCAACTTGGTGGTAATTTTGCAATAATTGCACCAACTTGAAACGATTCAGAAATTTCCACCTTTAATTCACGTGGCTTTGTGACAGGGATTTGCAACTCATGTACTTCGTCTAAAACAGTTTGGTTATCACTTATTTTGAATTCAAAATATTTCAGAATTAAGAATTTATCTGTACCTTCTTTCTCTGCATAGAGTTGTAAAGATCATATAATACAAAACAGAGAATGCTCTTGAATATAAATACAAAACAGAGAAAGAAGGTACGGATAAATTCTTAATTCTAAAATATTTTGAATTCAAAATAAGTGATAACCAAACTGTTTTAGACCAAGTACATGAGTTGCAAATCCTTGTCACAAAGCTACGTGAATTAAAGGTGGAAATTTCTGAATCGTTTCAAGTTGGTGCAATTATTGCAAAATTACCACCAAGTTGGAATGATTGTCGTAAGAAACTCCTACATAGGAAAGATGATATAAGTTTGGAGGAATTACATAAACATTTAAGAATTGAAGAAGAAACTAGATCCCGTGATCAAACAAATGTTTCTCATAATTCCACCAAAGTTAACTTTGTTGAAGGAAAGAAATATCATAACAACTTCAAACCTAATGGTAAGAAGTTCAAGAAAAATAATTCCAATAAGAAACAGCCCAATGGGGCTTGATTCAATTGAGCCAAAAATGGCCACTATGCCCGTGATTGCAGAAACAAGAAACGAAAGATAGATGCTACTGAATCCAATAATACAAAAAATGCAAATATGGTGGAAAATAAGTTCGAGGATCTTGTAGCAATGGTATCGGACATGCAAATTGGTATGATTACCGAACTAAACGTGGCGGAAATAACGAAGTCTTCTGACTGGGGGCTCGATTTTGGGGCTACCATACATGTCTGCAATGATAAATCACTGTACTCCGCATATGAAAAAGCAGAGGATGGTCAAGAGGTTCTAATAGGGAATCATAATTCTGCCAAAGTTCTGGGAAAAGGAAACGTTGAACTACAATTCACATCTGGAAAGAAGTTGATGTTGACAAATGTTCTGCATGTACCAAAAATTCGAAAAAATCTAGTGTCTGCAAGTTTGATTTGTAAAAGCGGCATTAAAGCCGTCTTTGAGTCTGATAAGTTAATTATGTCTAAGAATGGGACATTTGTTGGGAAAGGGTACGCTTGTGATGTAATGTTCAAACTTACTATTTTTATTAATAATATGAATAATTCTGCTTATATTGTTGAGTTTTTTTATGTTTGGCATGCTAGATTAGCACATTTAAATTTTAGATCATTGAAATACATGTCTAAAAATAAATTAATAACTTGTCATAGTACTTCTCATGAAAAATGTGAAATCTGTATTCAAGGAAAATTAACAAAAAGACCTTTTCCTAAAGTCAAACAAAATGCTGAATTATTAGAATTAGTTCATTCTGATATATGTGAATATAATGGTATTTTAACTAGAGGCGGAAAAAGATACTTTATTACATTCATTGATGATTGTTCAAAATTCACATATGTATATTTGATAAGACATAAGGATGAAGCTTTTTCAATGTTTAAACGTTTTAAAGCAGAAGTTGAAAATCAAAAGAAAAAAAAAATTAAAATTCATCGTAGTGATAGAGTGGGAGAGTATTTTCCAAATGAATTTGACTCATTTTGTGAAGAACATGGAATAATACATCAAAGAACTGCCTCTTATACTCCCCAACAAAAATGGTTTGGCTGAAAGAAAGAATATGACTCTTACTAATATGATCAATTCTATGTTCATTAATTCAAACTTACCAAACAATTTGTGGGGAGAAGCTTTACTCACCGTTTGTCATTTACACAACAGAATTCCATCAATGAAAACACATGTTTCTCCATACGAGGTATGGAAGAATCGAAAACCAAATCTGGACTACCTAAGGGTCTGGGGTTGTTTGGCTTTCTATAGAATTCATGACCCGAAAAGTTCAAAGATGGGTGCAAGAGGAATTAAAAGTGTTTTCAAAGGATACGCGTAAAATTCTAAGGCATATAGGTTGTTGGCGTTAAATTCTAATATTGTAATTGAATCAAGGGATGTTGAATTTATTGAAAATAAATTTTATAAAGATTCATGTGTCGAATTAGATGCCAATCCTGATACATCCACTAGGTTGATTCCTAGACCATCAATTAATAATAAAAGGAATGAACCCGAAACAGAAATAGAACCTAGAAGAAGTCAGCGTGCTAGAAAAGAAAATTCGTTTGGCCCTGATTTTATTTCATCTCAAGCCTTAGCCTTTTTGGTTGAAGGACATAGAGATAATATTCTTAATAAAATGCCTATTTTACTTAACGTATAAGAACATCCTAAAACCTTGAACGAAGCAATGACTTCAAGAGATGCTTCTTTTTGGAAAGAAGCTATTAATGATGAGATGGATTCAAACAAATCAGACATGGGTTTTAGTGGACATGCCACGAGGATCACAACCTATTAGTAGTAAATGGGAATTTAGAAGAAAATACAATACCGATGGTTCTATTCAAACCCTTAAGGCTAGATTGGTAGAAAAAAGTTTTAAACAAAGAAAAGGGATTGACTATTTCGATACTTACGCACCTGTTGCTAGAATTACATCCATACGTGTTTTAATGGCAATTGCATCTATTTATAATCTGTTTGTGCATCAAAAGGATGTTAAAATAACATTTTTGAATGGTGACCTAGATGAAGAGGTATATATGGAACAACCCGAAGGGTTTGTTTTGCCCGGAAATGAACATAAAGTTTGTAAATTAATTAAGTCACTTTATGAGTTGAAACAAGCACCAAAGAAGTGGCATGAAAAGTTTGATACAATCATTCTTTCTGATGATTTCAAACATAACAACACTGATAAATGCATTTATTCTAAATTCACCAATGACTATGATGTAATTATTTGTCTATATGTTGATGACTTATTAATTTTTGGTACAAACATGAGAGGTGTATATGAAACTAAGAAGTATCTTTGTTCACAATTTAAGATGAAAGATCTTAATGAATTGGATACCATCTTGGGTATTAAAGTTAAGTAACATAGTGGGGGTTATGCATTATGTCAGTCTCATTACATTGACAATGTTATTCACAAATTTAATCACTTAAAAATAAAAGAAGCAAATACCCCATATGATTCTAGTATAAAATTATTAGCAAATTCTGGCAGAGCAGTTGCACAACTTGAATATGCTAGTGCAATTGGAAGTTTAATGTATGCGATGCATTGTACAAGGCCAGATATTGCATTTACAATAGGTAAAATGTCAAGATACACTAATAATCCAAGTGCGGATCATTGGAAAGCAATTGGGAGGATTTTTGGTTAGCTCAAGAAGACCAAAGAATTAGGTCTATTTTATTATGACTTTCCAGCAGTTCTTGAAGGATACTCTGATGCTAGTTGGATAACTGGTGCAAGTGATAATAAATCCACATCTGGATGGATATTAACCTTAGAGGGTGGGGCGGTATCTTGGGCATCCAAGAAACAAACTTGCATTACACATTTAACAATGGAATCTGAGTTTATAGCACTGGCAGCAGCCGAAAAAGAAGCAGAGTGGCTAAGAAATTTATTATTGGACATAAAGTTATGGCCAAAACCAATGCCATCTCTATCTTTATATTGTGATAGTGAAGATTCATTGTCTAGAGCGTATAACAAAGTATATAATGGAAAATCTAGACACATAAGTTTAAGACATGAATATGTCAAATAATTAATAACTTATGGAGTTATTAATATTATATATGTTCGAACAAATAAGAATCTAGCTGACCCTCTTACCAAAGGACTTTCTAGAGATTTGGTAAAGGACACATCTAGTGGAATGGGACTAAAACCATTTTTTCAATAGTCACCGTTAATGGTAACCCAACTTTGTAATAGCATTACCACTATTCCAAAGTTTAATGGGTAATAACAAGTTACTGATAAGTGATTAGTTTTTGCACTGAAATTTATTCAATTTCATGTCCCTTCTAGAATGTTCAGTGCATATTGCTACGTCAAGAGGATGAGTTTAACTCTTAATGAAGTTCGTTGTCTAAAGTAGCAAGGACATGCAAGAGAACTTAACCTATATGAATATAGGAAGTGGTGCAGCTTCTAGCAAGATTTTGGGTTTATTCTTGTAAATATTCATGAAGCCAAGATAGTGCACATAGCCATAATAGTGCTAAAAACATATTGAACATCTCATAGAGATTGGAAATATCTCATGTGTGATATATATCCGGTTCTAAATAATAAGCTAAGGTTTAATGCATGGCACACCATTGTCTTATTAGAACTTTGATATATATTCACTAACTGAAGGTTTAAATCGAAAGATACCTTTTTTATGCATGAGCTTATCACAAGAAGAAATTGCATTAATACTAAAATCTAGTGGGGGATTGTTGGATGATTTTAATATTAATGGGTATTAATGGTTAGAGAAAATGAAAGGTTAAAACCATTAATTAGTTGGAATAAGAAAAGACAAAGGGAAGTGGGAAAACCAAAGTCCCACTTTGGAAAAGTGTGACAAAATTAGTGGGTTAATAAATGTTCTTGTGTCATAAGAGATTACTTGTGTGCATTAAAGTGTATGCTACTAGTGTACACCTTAGGTCCAATGATGGTGCTTTGCACCATCCGCACACGCGCGCGTGTGCGAAAGTGCGATTGGGCATTTAGGGCGCTTTAGAGGCGCACTTCGCACGTACGCGTCGTCGCGAGGAGCAGTAGGAGCCTTTGATTTTTGACAATTTCAAAAGATCAAACGGTCCAGATTAAATCCATAATAAATGACACATAATTATGGCGCGAGTGGATCTGAACAATCGGATTTTGGCGCCACTTCGTTAAGTGTTAATCCGTACATTCGCACCTTTTTAGTTCAAATCTGGAACGTTCAAAATATAGTTATATATCCAAGGGCCGTGATTAAATGACCTTTGGATGTGGTGTCTGTTCATGAACAGACACCACAAGAGGCTATATATAGAAGGAAAAATCCTGTCATAATTAATTTCGCAAATTCTCTTTCTCTATTATTTCTTCTTACCAATTTCATAGAGTGTTCTGGGTTATTCTTCCAGTTTGCTACTTGAATAAAACCGTGGATTTTTTGTATCTTGGAGGTAATTTTCCTAGACCCGTTTGCAAACTCTGTACGAGTGGGGGCAAATAACACCTTAAGGACAGTAGTTTATTACGCCTCAAATCCAATCATTTGTTCATATTTTCTGCATAATCAAAAATTCATCAACAATCTTAAGGTGTTATTTCATGGAAGCAGAAAAGAATATGAATATGTTTCTGAATCCCAATGTGCATTTGGACCGCTTTAATGGAACAAATTTCACTCGCTGGAAAGGAAAATTATTCTTCCTTCTCACAGTTTTAAAAATTGCATATGTTCTGGATCCTAAACTAGAAGAAATTCCGGAACCAAAAGAAGACGATAGTGAAACTGTCAAAGAACAACGGAAGAAACGTGAAGAAGGCGAATTGGTGTGTCGTGGGAATATTCTGAATACACTTTCTGATCGATTATATGATCTTTACAACTCTATGCAGTCTCCGCGGGAAATCTGGAATGCTCTTGAATATAAATACAAAACAGAGAAATAAGGTACAGATAAATTCTTAATTCTGAAATATTTCGAATTCAAAATAAGTGATAACCAAACTGTTTTAGACAAAGTACATGAGTTGCAAATCCTTGTCACAAAGCTACGTGAATTAAAGGTGGAAATTTCTGAATCGTTTCAAGTTGGTGCAATTATTGCAAAATTACCACCAAGTTGGAATGATTGTCGTAAGAAACTCATGCATAGGAAAGATGATATAAGTTTGGAGGAATTACAAAAACATTTAAGAATTGAAGAAGAAACCAGATCCCGTGATCAAATAAATGTTTCTCATAATTCCACCAAAGTTAACTTTGTTGAAGGAAAGAAATGTCATAAAAACTTCAAACCTAATGGTAAGAAGTTCAAGAAAAATAATTCCAATAAGAAACAGTCCAATGGGGCTTGTTTCAATTGTGGCAATAATGGCCACTATGCCCGTGATTGCAGAAACAAGAAACGAAAGATAGATGCTACTGAATCCAATAATACAAAAAATGCAAATATGGTGGAAAATAAGATCGAGGATCTTGTAGCAATGGTATCGGACATGCAAATTGGTATGATTACCGAACTAAAATGGTGGCAATAACGAAGTCTTTTGACTGGTGGCTCGATTCGGGGGCTACCGTAAATGTCTGCAATGATAAATCATTGTACTCTGCATATGAAAAAGCAGAGGACGGTCAAGAAGTTCTAATGGGGAATCATAATTCTGCCAAAGTTCTGGGAAAAGGAAACGTTGAACTACAATTCACATCTGGAAAGAAGTTGATGTTGACAAATGTTCTGCATGTACCAGAAATTCAAAAACATCTAGTGTCTGCAAGTTTGATTTGTAAAGCGGCATTAAGGCCGTCTTTGAGTCTGATAAGTTAATTATGTCTAAGAATGGGGCATTTGTTGGGAAAGGGTATGCTTGTGATGGAATGTTCAAACTCAGTATTTTGATTAATAATATGAATAATTATGCTTATATTGTTGAGTCTTTTGATGTTTGGCATGCTAGATTGGCGCATTTAAATTTAAGATCATTGAAATACATGTCTAAACATAAATTAATAACATGTCATAGTACTTCTGATGAAAAATGTGAAATCTGTATTCAAGGAAAATTAACAAAAGACCTTTTCCTAAAGTCGAACGAAGTGCTGAATTATTAGAATTAGTTCATTCTGATATATGTGAATATAATGGTATTTTAACTAGAGGCGGAAAGAGATACTTTATTACATTCATTGATGATTGTTCAAAATTCACATATGTATATTTGATAAGACATAAGGATGAAGCTTTTTCAATGTTTAAACGTTTTAAAGCAGAAGTTGAAAATCAAAAGGAAAAGAAAATTAAAATTCTTCGTTGTGATAGAGGGGGAGAGTATTTTCCAAATGAATTTGACTCATTTTGTGAAGAACATGGAATAATACATCAAAGAACTGCCCCTTATACTCCCCAACAAAATGGTTTGGCTGAAAGAAAGAATAGGACTCTTACTAATATGATCAATTCTGTGTTGATTAATTCAAACTTACCAAACAATTTGTGGGGAGAAGCTTTACTCACCGCTTGTCATTTACACAACAGAATTCCATAATTGAAAACACATGTTTCTCCATACGAGGTATGGAAGAATCGAAAACCAAATCTGGACTACCTAAGGGTCTGGGGTTGTTTGGCTTTCTATAGAATTCATGACCCGAAAAGTTCAAAGTTGGGTGCAAGAGGAATTAAAAGTGTTTTCATAGGATACGCGGAAAATTCTAAGGCATATAGGTTGTTGGACTTAAATTCTAATATTGTAATTGAATCAAGGAATGTTGAATTTATTGAAAATAAATTTTATAAAGATTCATGTGTCGAATTAGATGCCAATCCTGATACATCCACTAGGTTGATTCCTAGACCATCAATTAATAATAAAAGGAATGAACCCGAAACAGAAATAGAACCTAGAAGAAGTTAGCGTGCTAGAAAAGAAAAATCGTTTGGCCCTGATTTTATTTCATCTCAAGCCTTAGCCTTTTTGGTTAAAGGAGATAGAGATAATATTCTTAATAAAATGCCTATTTTACTTAACGTAGAAGAAGATCCTAAAACCTTTAACGAAGCAATGACTTCAAGACATGCTTCTTTTTGGAAAGAAGCTATTAATGATGAGATGGATTCAATTCTATCAAATCAGACATGGGTTTTAGTGTACTTGCCACGAGGATCACAACCTATTAGTAGTAAATGGGAATTTAGAAGAAAATACAATACCGATGGTTATATTCAAACCTTTAAGTCTAGATTGGTAGAAAAAAGTTTTAAATAAAGAAAAGGGATTGACTATTTCGATACTTACGCACCTGTTGCTAGAATTACATCCATACGTGTTTTAATGGCAATTGCATCTATTGATAATTTGTTTGTGCATCAAAAGGATGTTAAAAGAACATTTTTGAGTGGTGACCTAGATGAAGAGGTATATATGGAACAACCCGAAGGGTTTGTTTTGCCCGGAAATGAACATAAAGTTTGTAAATTAATTAAGTCACTTTATGGGTTGAAACAAGCACCAAAGCATTGGCATGAAAAGTTTGATACAATCATTCTTTCTGATGGTTTCAAACATAACAACGCTGATAAGTGCAATTATTGTAAATTCACCAATGACTATGATGTAATTATTTGTCTATATGTTGATGACTTATTAATTTTTGGTACAAACATGAGAGGTGTATATGAAACTAAGAAGTATCTTTGTTCACAATTTAAGATGAAAGATCTTAATGAAGTGGATGCCATCTTGGGTATTAAAGTTAAGAAACATAGTGGGGGTTATGCATTATGTCAATCTCATTACATTGACAATGTTATTCACAAATTTAATCACTTAAAAATAAAAGAAGCAAATACCCCATATGATTCTAGTATAAAATTATTAGAAAATTCTGGCAGAGCAGTTGCACAACTTGAATATGCTAGTGCAATTGGAAGTTTAATGTATGTGATGCATTGTATAAGGCCAGATATTGCATTTACAGTAGGTAAAATGTCAAGATACACTAATAATCCAAGTGTGGATCATTGGAAAGCAATTGGGAGGATTTTTGGTTACCTCAAGAAGACCAAAGAATTAGGTCTATTTTATTATGACTTTCCAACAGTTCTTGAAGGATACTCTGATGCTAGTTGGATAACTAGTGCAAGTGATAATAAATCCACATCTGGATGGATATTAACCTTAGCGGGTGGGGCGGTATCTTGGGCATCCAAGAAACAAACTTGCATTACACATTCAACAATGGAATCTGAGTTTATAGCACTAGCAGCAGCCGGAAAAGAAGCTGAGTGGCTAAGAAATTTATTATTGGACATAAAGTTATGGCCAAAACCAATGCCATATCTTTCTTTATATTGTGATAGTGAAGCTACATTGTCTAGAGCGTATAATAAAGTATATAATGGAAAATCTAGACACATAAGTTTAAGACATGAATATGTCAAACAATTAATAACTTATGGAGTTATTAATATTATATATGTTCGAACAAATAAGAATCTAGCTGACCCTCTTACCAAAGGACTTTCTAGAGATTTGGTAAAGGACACATCTAGTGGAATGGGACTAAAACCATTTTTTCAATAGTCACCGTTAATGGTAACCCAACTTTGTAATAGCATTACCACTATTCCAAAGTTTAATGGGTAATAACAAGTTACTGATAAGTGATTAGTTTTTGCACTGAAATTTATTCAATTTCATGTCCCTTCTAGGATGTTCAGTGCATATTGCTACGTCAAGAGGATGAGTTTAACTCTTAATGAAGTTCGTTGTCTAAAGTAGCAAGGACATGCAAGAGAACTTCACCTATATGAATATAGGAAGTGATGCTGCTTCTAGCAAGATTTTGGGTTTATTCTTGTAAATATTCATGAAGCCAAGATAGTGCACATAGCCATAATAGTGCTAAAAACATACTGAACATCTCGTAGAGATTGGAAATATCTCATGTGTGATATATATCCGGTTCTAAAAAATATGACAAGGTTTAATGCATGGCACACCATTGTCTTATTAGAACTTTGATATATATTCACTAACTGAAGGTTTAAATCGAAAGATACCTCCTTGTATGCATGAGCTTATCACAAGAAGAAATTGCATTAATATTAAAATCTAGTGGGGGATTGTTGGATGATTTTAATATTAATGGGTATTAATGGTTAGAGAAAATGAAAGGTTAAAACCATTAATTAGTTGGAATAAGAAAAGACAAAGGGAAGTGGGAAAACCAAAGTCCCACTTTGGAAAAGTGTGAAAACGTTAGTGGGTTAATAAATGTTCTTGTGTCATAAGAGATTACTTGTGTGCATTGAAGTGTATGCTACTAGTGTACACCTTAGGTCCAAGGATGGTGCCTTGCACCATCCGCACACGCGCGCGTGTGCGAAAGTGCGATTGGACGATTGGGCGCTTTAGAGGCGCAATTTGCACGTACGCGTCGTCGCGAGGAGGAGTAGGAGCCTTTGATTTTTGGACAATGTCAAAAGATCAAACGTTCCAGATTAAATCCATAATAAATGACACATAATTATGGCGCGAGTGGATCTGAACCATCGGATTTTGGCGCCACTTCGTTAAGTGTTAATCCGTACAGTCGCACCTTTTTAGTTCAAATCTGGAACGTTCAAAATATAGTTATATATCCAAGGGCCGTGATTAAATGACCTTTGGATGTGGTGTCTGTTCATGAACAGACACCACAAGAGGCTATATATAGAAGGAAAAATCCTGTCATAATTAATTTCAAAAATTCTCTTTCTCTATTATTTCTTCTTACCAATTTCATAGAGTGTTCTGGGTTATTCTTCAAGTTTGCTACTTGAATAGACCCGTGGATTTGTTGTATCTTTGAGGTAATTTGCCTAGACCCGTTAGCAAACTCAGTACGAGTGGGGGCAAATAACACCTTAAGGACAGTAGTTTATTACGCCTCAAATCCAATCATCTGTTCATATTTTCTGCATAATTAAAAATTCATCAACAATCTTAAGGTGTTATTGCATGGAAGCAGAAAAGAATATGAATATGTTTCTGAATCCCAATGTGCATTTGGACCGCTTTGATGGAACAAATTTCACTCGCTGGAAAGGAAAATTATTCTTCCTTCTCACAGTTTTGAAAATTGCATATGTTCTGGATCCTAAACTAGAAGAAATTCCGGAACCAAAAGAAGACGATAGTGAAACTGTCAAAGAACAGCGGAAGAAACGTTAAGAAGACGAATTGGTGTGTCGTGGGCATATTCTGAATACACTGTCTGATCGATTATATGATCTTTACAACTCTATGCAGTCTCCGCGGGAAATCTGGAATGCTCTTGAATATAAATACAAAATAAAGAAAGAAGGTACGGATAAATTCTTAATTCTGAAATATTTCGAATTCAAAATAAGTGATAACCAAACTGTTTTAGACCAAGTACATGAGTTTCAAATCCTTGTCACAAAGCTACGTGAATTAAAGGTGGAAATTTCTGAATCGTTTCAAGTTGGTGCAATTATTGCAAAATTACCACCAAGTTGGAATGATTGTCGTAAGAAACTCCTACATAGGAAAGATGATATAAGTTTGGAGGAATTACAGAAACATTTAAGAATTGAAGAAGAAACCAGATCCCGTGATCAAATAAATGTTTCTCATAATTCCACCAAAGTTAACTTTGTTGATGGAAAGAAATATCATAAAAACTTCAAACCTAATGGTAAGAAGTTCAAGAAAAATAATTCCAATAAGAAACAGTCCAATGGGGCTTGTTTCAATTGTGGCAATAATGGCCACTATGCCCGTGATTGCTGAAACAAGAAACGAAAGATAGATGCTACTGAATCCAATAATACAAAAAATGCAAATATGGTGGAAAATAAGATCGAGGATCTTGTAGAAATGGTATCGGACATGCAAATTGGTATGATTACCGAACTAAACATGGCGGTAATAACGAAGTCTTCTGACTGGTGGCTCGATTCTGGGGCTACCATACATGTCTGCAATGATAAATCATTGTAATCCGCATATGAAAAAGCAGAGGACGGTCAAGAGGTTCTAATGGGGAATCCTAATTCTACCAAAGTTCTGGGAAAAGGAAACGTTGAACTACAATTCACATCTGGAAAGAAGTTGACGTTGAAAAATGTTCTGCATGTACCAGAAATTCGAAAAAATCTAGTGTCTGCAAGTTTGATTTGTAAAAGCGGCATTAAAGCCGTCTTTGAGTCTGATAAGTTAATTCTGTCTAAGAATGGGGCATTTGTTGGGAAAGGGTATGCTTGTGATGGAATGTTCAAACTCATTATTTTGATTAATAATATGAATAATTCTACTTATATTGTTGAGTCTTTTGATGTTTGGCATGCTAGATTAGCGCATTTAAATTTTAGATCATTGAAATACATGTCTAAACATAAATTAATAACTTGTCATAGTACTTCTCATGAAAAATGTGAAATCTGTATTCAAGGAAAATTAACAAAAAGACCTTTTCCTAAAGTCGAACGAAGTGCTGAAGTATTAGAATTAGTTCATTCTAATATATGTGAATATAATGGTATTTTAACTAGAGGCGGAAAAAGATACTTTATTACATTCATTGATGATTGTTCAAAATTCACATATGTATATTTGATAAGAGATAAGGATGAAGCTTTTTCAATGTTTAAACGTTTTAAAGCAGAAGTTGAAAATCAAAAGGAAAAGAAAATTAAAATTCTTCGTAGTGATAGAGGGGGCGAGTATTTTCCAAATGAATTTGACTCATTTTGTGAAGAACATGGAATAATACATCAAAGAACTTCCCCTTATACTCCGCAATAAAATGGTTTGGCTGAAAGAAAGAATATGACTCTTACTAATATGATCAATTCTATGTTGATTAATTCAAACTTACCAAACAATTTGTGTGGAGAAGCTTTACTCACCGCTTGTCATTTACACAACATAATTCCATCAATGAAAACACATGTTTCTCCATACGAGGTATGGAAGAATCGAAAACCAAATCTGGACTACCTAAGGGTCTGGGGTTGTTTGGCTTTCTATAGAATTCATGACCCGAAAAGTTCAAAGTTGGGTGCAAGAGGAATTAAAAGTGTTTTCATAGGATACGCGGAAAATTCTAAGGCATATAGGTTGTTGGACTTAAATTCTAATTTTGTAATTAAATCAAGGGATGTTGAATTTATTGAAAATAAATTTTATAAAGATTCATGTGTCGAATTAGATGCCAATCCTGATACATCCACTAGGTTGATTCCTAGACCATTAATTAATAATAAAAGGAATGAACCCGAAACAGAAATAGAACCTCGAAGAAGTCAGCGTGCTAGAAAAGAAAAATCGTTTGGCCCTGATTTTATTTCATCTCAAGCCTTAGCCTTTTTGGTTGAAGGAGATAGAGATAATATTCTTAATAAAATGCCTATTTTACTTAACGTAGAAGAAGATCCTAAAACCTTTAACGAAGCAATGACTTCAAGACATGCTTCTTTTTGGAAAGAAGCTATTAATGATGAGATGGATTCAATTCTATCAAATCAGACATGGGCTTTAGTGGACTTGCCACAAGGATCACAACCTATTAGTAGTAAATGGGTATTTAGAAGAAAATACAATACCGATGGTTCTATTCAAACCTTTAAGGCTACATTGGTAGCAAAAGGTTTTAAACAAAGAAAGGGGATTGACTATTTCGATACTTATGCACCTGTTGCTAGAATTACATCAAACAAAAACGATCATGTCTAAGGGCGGAAACAAGCCAAGGCTAGCTCGCCCTTTGTTCTTATATACAGTATGATTAAGGTAACATAGTTCAGGGCTACTAGTTTAAAGAATTGGATAAGGAAAATGTGCTTCAGGTTCTACATTTGAACAACAAGAAGGCACTTTTTTAATGTAAAATCGTAGTATTTAGTTTCCACATCCAATCAATGTTGGAAATATTCACATCCTTTTTTCAAATGGGTATTAACCATTCCTCCAACTAATCTTTGCTACAGTGATCTTCCATCTAAACAATACTTAAAAATATGTCTTATGTAGAACTTTTATGCTTACACACCTCACAATATTTTATTGAATTCTTTGATGAAAAAAAATTGGAGATGATCTTATCACCGAGGCGATTTTATTCATGAAGTTTTATCAATAAAATCATTTGTTTTTACTATTTTAAGAAAATAGTATATAACGAGATCTGTACTATAAGGAGTCCTTACAGGAGAGTCTCTCTGTGTGTGTGTGTGTGTGTGTGTGTGTGTGTGTGTGTGTGTGTATATATATATATATATATATGTTTATATGTTTATCAGTTTAGTCGAATTTTCAGAAAACTGTATTTAAAAACAAAGAATGCACACAAATATTTATAACATTGAAAAGTGTATTTAAATCGAGTTTTCTGAATACAAAACCAAATGAAACCTAATCTTTTAAAAACACAAAAAACTAAACTCAAATACACAATGTAAAAAATACTTTATATTAAATGTCTAAATCAATAACCAAATGTACGTAACTTAATGTAACAAGGACATTTTGTAATGTGAGGGGACAACAAATTTAAGGCGGGCATGTTGAAGTTGGGATCAAAAATATTTAGGGTAACACACAAATCTAACAATTATTATACTACCTATTCAAAGTGTATCAAACACGGTAATATTTCAAAACATAAAAAATTAAATTTGATAAATCAATATAAAAATAAATTTTAAATTCCATTTTCTAAATAAATAACCAACCCTACGTAACTTAATGTAACAAGTATATTTTGTAAAGTTGGAGGACCACAAATTTAAGGAGGACATTTTGTAAAGTTAGGGGACCGCAAATGTTTGGGACCACACAAATATAAGAGTTATGGTACTAGTTATTCACTTTCAAATGTAAATGAATTCACACCCCCCAAAAGTGTAAATGAATTCAAACGAGGAAGACGTTTTCTTTTATATATGAATAGATAATATTTTATTGTTTCTATTAGCGCGAACATGGGCGACTCCAAATATGTGTTAAGTGAGTGATTACACGGGGACTCCAGCTAGTTTATTTGTTATTACTAAACATAAAAGGTGCATATTTTACAATTTTTGCATCGGGCCTTATCAATTTTTATCGATCTCTGGACGGACCTTGAGCGCAAGTTTGATACATTTATTTATCTTAATAGATATGGCACATTTTACCAAATTAAGAATTTGTACATTATTTTTTGTGCTTGATTATCTTTATCTAACATGAATTTTTTTTCATGGATACTCATTTTCACGCATACAATTTATCATTTTTTCTCACTTTAATTGAAAATTTTTGCTTTATTATGCAACAAAAAAGATTTTTTCCTAAAATTTACCATCCTTTTTAAAACTGATTCTTTTATTTTTAAAAACAATTATTTTCATTAAAACTGTTTTTATTTTGTTGAAAACCAATTTTTTCAAAAATTATTTTTTTACTTAAAAATTGATTTTTTTTTGTTAAAACTTTTTTTTCTTACAAATTAATGAATAAAATAGAGAAACTGTAATAGGTATTATAATTTGAGTTACTTTTTTGGCTCTTTTAGAATTTAATACTTCGATAATCGGATTTTTGAAATTTGTATTTGTCACTAATTTTTTTAACTTTAAGTATATATCTTGTTCCAGTTTGATCAAAAGATAATTAAAACAATTACAAATTTGAAAAAAATAAATAGTTGCATAAATTAATTAAAGTGAAGCATACTATAATAAAAAAATGTGAATCTAATCAGTGTTCTTATGTTATTTTTAAAAGATCGCATAAATGGCATGTGACCGTTAAGACCAACTAAAAATTAACAAAAGAGTCTTTTAATTCAATATATTTAGGGACACGGTTTCAACTAGGCTTGGAGAATATTTACAAGTGTTTTTACCTCATTGACAACTTTGTTGGAGATGGCCCATGCTTGCAAGTGAGAAATTTTTATTAGAATTCGTGACTATCTTTTTGAAAAAGAGAAACAACGTTCTGGATTAAGCTACTATCGAGCTGTCAAAAAAATTACATGGTAAATCAATCATGTCTAGGGGCGGAAACAAACAAGGGCTAGCCCAAGGTAAATGAGAAAAGTGAAAAATTAGTGTCGCCTTTTATACTTGGATACTTAACGATTAAGGTACCATGGCCCAGGGTAATCAGTTTAAAGAGTTGGATAAAAAATGTGCTTCAAGTGTCTATGTTAGAAAAACAAGAAGGCACTTTTTAATGTAAAACCATAGTATTTAGTTTCCACATCTAATCAATGGGGGGAAAATTCACATCCTTTTTTTAAACGAGTATTAACCTTTCCTCTAACCAATATTTGCTACAGTGGCCTTCAATCCAAACGAGACTTAAAAATTTGTATTATGTAGAACTTTTATGTTTACACACCTTACAATATAAAATATTAATTATATATAAAGAGATAGCGAATGGATCAACTTACCTTGGTATACTTTACAGTAACTTTTTGTCTGATGCATAAATTAATAAATCATTTGACATTAAATGTACATGTGAAAAATATAATTAATAAGAGTTCAAACAATGCGTAATCATTATTGTATGGTTTAATGTCTGAGAAAGTCTTTAGTGACAAAATAAATTATGTTGCCGAAAGTATACTTTTGGTAACACGCAAATGTGTTGCCAAATTCATATTGATTATTTTTAAACGGTTTAACCAAAAATATTATTTGTGTTGCCAAAGATCAGATAGGCTGACCTTCGGCAACAAAATTTTTGTGTCGCCAAAAATTATATATGCCTTTCAGCAACAAAAAAAGAAAGTCGCCATATTGCATTCAAGTTAGATATAAAACGAATATTGACAACAAAAAACATTTGTTGCCATTACTACTCTATTTTTAAAAAAAAATTATCATTTTTTCATACTATAATAATTTTTTGATATTGTTTTTTTTCATGCAATAATCATTAAATATGATTTAAAGTCAACACATCATATATATATATATATATATATATATATATATATATATATATATATATATATATATATATATATATATATATATATATATAATCTACATGTAATTCAAGTATGAGAAACTTAAATGAATGGTAGAATAATAATATTTGGTTATAAGAAGTTATTGATTTGACGTTCGCATATCATTTACAGGGGAGCTCAACCTAGTGTGGTTAGTTAGATGCTTATGCCTAGTTATGCTGGGTAGCATGGCTATGTGGGTAAAATATGAGATGTTAGATGTGCACTATTGATGAGAGGTGATGAACTCAAGGGAGTGTACACGGGACTAACGTGTGTATCTAACAACTGTTTTTATAACTACAATTTAAACACTTGCTAAATATTTTTCAAATGGTTTTGGCTCTCACCTGTGTTAAAAATATTTTTCAAAACATTTTAGGTGTCCAACCACAGGGACGACGAGCTTGATGACTCATTCTAGGGATACGTAGCTGCATTATTTTGGAGACTTGCAGGACTTCATGTAAATGTTTAAATTATTCATTCCTAGATTAAGATTTATGATTCAGTCTTTTATTTGGGCATATTGTCCATTTAGTCGAAACATTCTTTTAGTTTATTTATCAGACTATGTTTTGGAATCAGTTTTAGTTCCTTTAGATTCACTGTTAGACCTTATTTTGGGAATCGATGGTTTATTCGATATTATTTATTTATATATTTATTGTGTGGTTGATTCAGACTATTTTTAAATGGTGTGAATGGTTTGGCTATTATTTTTATTTTCTGCATGTTGTTACATTAATGAACGATAAAATGTGACACCGCTTAATTTGATATGGGTGATTAGTAATTTAAAACGTTTTTCGACGGTGATGCTAATAATGAACCAATTGAAATTTTTGGTTATTTTGATAAATGAGTGATCATCTCTATTAAAATAGGAGGGATGTCATAAAGGCCCCTATAGTTCTATTCCAAAACATATAAAAGCATCCCATACATCGTGTTCAAGCATTATTCGTAAGGTACAGTAGTTTAACTTTGATTAAAACTGACTATTCAGACTATGCAAAACGGTTAAAGTTAGTATGAAAAATGCCTTTTACTATATACATCTCAACCTTTCCAACACTAAGAGTAGTAACGCAACTCCTTGGATTGATGACCCTAATTGACCCAATGCTTTATGTGTACATTCCTATTCATCTGTATCTTGAATTTCTAGCAACCCAACGCAGCTCCTTGAATTTCTAAGAGTAGCAATGCAGCTCCTTGGATTGATGACCCTAATTGACCCAATGCTTTATGTGTACATTCCTATTCATCTGTACCTCCAATTTCATAGAGTGTTCTGGGTTATTCTTCAAGTTTGCTACTTGAATAAACCCGTGGATTTGTTGTATCTTGGAGGTAATTTGCCTAGACCCATTAGCAAACTCTGTACAAGTGGGGGCAAATAACACCTTAAGGACAGTAGTTTATTACGCCTCAAATCCAATCATCAGTTCATATTTTCTGCATAATTAAAAATTCATCAACAATCTTAAGGTGTTGTTTCATGGAAGCAGAAAAGAATATGAATATGTTTCTGAATCCCAATGTGCATTTGGACCGCTTTGATGGAACAAATTTCACTCGCTGGAAAGGAAAATTATTCTTCCTTCTCACAGTTTTAAAAATTGCATATGTTCTGGATCCTAAACTAGAAGAAATTCCGGAACCAAAAGAAGACGAGAGTGAAACTGTCAAAGAACAACGGAAGAAACGAGAAGAAGACGAATTGGTGTGTCGTGGGCATATTCTGAATACACTGTCTGATCGATTATATGATCTTCACAACTCTATGCAGTCTCCGCGGGAAATCTGGAATGCTCTTGAATATAAATACAAAACAGAGAAAGAAAGTACGGATAAATTCTTAATTCTGAAATATTTTGAATTCAAAATAAGTGATAACCAAACTATTTTAGACCAAGTACATGAGTTGCAAATCCTTGTCACAAAGCTACGTGAATTAAAGGTGGAAATTTCTGAATCGTTTCAAGTTGGTGCAATTATTGCAAAATTACCACCAAGTTGGAATGATTGTCGTAAGAAACTCCTACATAGTAAAGATGATATAAGTTTGGAGGAATTACATAAACATTTAAGAATTGAAGAAGAAACCAGATCCCGTGATCAAATAAATGTTTCTCATAATTCCACCAAAGTTAACTTTGTTGAAGGAAAGAAATATCATAAAAACTTCAAACCTAATGGTAAGAAGTTCAAGAAAAATAATTCCAATAAGAAATAGTCCAATGGGGCTTGTTTCAATTGTGGCAATAATGGCCACTATGCCCGTGATTGCAGAAACAAGAAACGAAAGATAGATGCTACTGAATCCAATAATACAAAAAATGCAAATATGGTGGAAAATAAGATCGAGGATCTAGTAGCAATGGTATCGGACATGCAAATTGGTATGATTACCGAACTAAACATGGCGGCAATAACGAAGTCTTCTGACTGGTGGCTCGATTCTGGGGCTACCATACATGTCTGCAATGATAAATCATTGTACTCCGAATTTGAAAAAGAAGAGGACGGTCAAGAGGTTCTAATGGGGAATCATAATTCTACAAAAGTTCTGGGAAAAGGAAACGTTGAACTACAATTCACATCTGGAAAGAAGTTGACGTTGAAAAATGTTCTGCATGTACCAGAAATTCGAAAAAATCTAGTGTCTGTAAGTTTGATTTGTAAAAGCGGCATTAAAGCCGTCTTTGAGTCTGATAAGTTAATTCTGTCTAAGAATGGGGCATTTGTTGGGAAAGGGTATGCTTGTGATGGAATGTTCAAACTCAGTATTTTGATTAATAATATGAATAATTCTGCTTATATTGTTGAGTCTTTTGATGTTTGGCATGCTAGATTAGCGCATTTAAATTTTAGATCATTGAAATACATGTCTAAACATAAATTAATAACTTGTCATAGTACTTCTCATAAAAAATGTGAAATCTGTATTCAAGGAAAATTAACAAAAAGACCTTTTCCTAAAGTCGAACGAAGTGCTGAATTATTAGAATTAGTTCATTCTGATATATGTGAATATAATGGTATTTTACCTAGAGGCAAAAAAAGATACTTTATTACATTCATTGATGATTGTTCAAAATTCACATATGTATATTTGATAAGACATAAGGATGAAGGTTTTTCAATGTTTAAACGTATTAAAGCAGAAGTTGAAAATCAAAAGGAAAAGAAAATTAAAATTCTTCGTAGTGATAGAGGGGGAGAGTATTTTCCAAATGAATTTGACTCATTTTGTGAAGAACATGGAATAATACATAAAAGAACTGCCCCTTATACTCCCCAACAAAATGGTTTGGCTGAAAGAAAGAATAGGACTCTTACTAATATGATCAATTCTATGTTGATTAATTCAAACTTACCAAACAATTTGTGGGGAGAAGCTTTACTCACCGCTTGTCATTTAGACAACATAATTCCATCAATGAAAACACATGTTTCTCCATACGAGGTATGGAAGAATCGAAAACCAAATCTGGACTACCTAAGGGTTTGGGGTTGTTTGGCTTTCTATAGAATTCATGACCCGAAAAGTTCAAAGTTGGGTGCAAGAGGAATTAAAAGTGTTTTCATAGGATACGCGGAAAATTCTAAGGCATATAGGTTGTTGGACTTAAATTCTAATATTGTAATTGAATCAAGGGATGTTGAATTTATTGAAAATAAATTTTATAAAGATTCATGTGTCGAATTAGATGCCAATCCTGATACATCCACTAGGTTGATTCCTAGACCATCAATTAATAATAAAAGGAATGAACTCGAAACAGAAATAGAACCTAGAAGAAGTCAGCGTGCTAGAAAAGAAAAATCGTTTGGCCCTGATTTTATTTCATCTCAAGCCTTAGCCTTTTTGGTTGAAGGAAATAGAGATAATATTCTTAATAAAATGCCTATTTTACTTAACGTAGAAGAAGATCCTAAAACCTTTAACGAAGCAATGACTTCAAGAGATGCTAATTTTTGGAAAGAAGCTATTAATGATGAGATGGATTCAATTCTATCAAATCAGACATGGGCTTTCGTGGACTTGCCACAAGGTTCACAACCTATTAGTAGTAAATGGGTATTTAGAAGAAAATACAATACCGATGGTTCTTTTCAAACCTTTAAGGCTAGATTGGTCGCAAAAGGTTTTAAACAAAGAAAAGGGATTGGCTATTTCGATACTTATGCACCTGTTGCTAGAATTACATCAAACAAAAACGATCATGTCTAAGGGCGGAAACAAACCAAGGCTAGCTCGCCCTTTGTTCTTATATACAGTATGATTAAGGTAACATAGTTCAGGGAAACTAGTTTAAAGAATTGGATAAGGAAAATGTGCTTCAGGTGTCTACATTTGAACAACAAGAAGGCACTTTTTTAATGTAAAATCGTAGTATTCAGTTTCCACATCCAATCAATGTTGGAAATATTCACATCCTTTTTTCAAATGGGTATTAACCATTCCTCCAACTAATCTTTGCCACAGTGATCTTCCATCCAAACAATACTTAAAAATATGTATTATGTAGAACTTTTATGTTTACACACCTCACAATATTTTATTGAATTCTTTGATGAAAAAAATTGGAGATGATCTTATCACCGGGGAGATTTTATTCATGAAGTTTTATCAATAAAATCATTTTTTTACTATTTTAAGAAAATAGTATATAACGAGATTTGTACTATAAGGAGTCCTTACAGGAAAGTCTCTGTGTGTGTGTGTGTGTGTGTGTGTGCGTGTGTGTGTGTGTGTGTGTGTGTGTGTGTGTGTATATATATATATATATATATGTGTGTGTGTGTGTGTGTGTGTGTGTGTGTGTGCGTGTGTGTGTGTGTGTTTATCAGTTTAGTCGAATTTTCAGAAAACTGTATTTAAAAGCAAAGAATGCACACGAATATTTATAACATTGAAAAGTGTATTTAAATCGAGTTTTCTGAATACAAAACCAAATGAAACCTAATCTTTTAAAAACACAAAAAACTAAATTCAAATACACAATGTAAAAAATACTTTATATTAAATGTCTAAATCAATAACCAAATGTACGTAACTTAATGTAACAAGGACATTTTGTAATGTGAGGGGACAACAAATTTAAGGCGGGCATGTTGAAGTTGGGACCAAAAATATTTAGGGTACCACACAAATCTAACAATTATTATACTACCTATTCACTTTCAGGGCTCGTTTGGTTCGAGGTTTGGAAAGGGAATGGGAATTCATAATTCCAGGAATTCTAAGTTCCTGGAATCTTCAATTCCTTTCCATTGTTTGGTTCAAGCATGAATTCTTTTTTCCCGGCATCTAAAATTATTTTTCCAAATTAGAAATAAATATCATTTAACTAAAATACTATTATACTTGATTTGAGTGTGTGTGCGTGAGTGTGTGGTGAGTGAGTGTGTGTGTGGTTGTGTGGTTGAGTGTGTGTGTGTGTGTGTGTGTGTGTGTGTGTGTGTATGTGTGTATTTATATATGTGATAGTGTGTGTGACAGAGAGAGAGTGAGAGTGTGTGTGTGTGTGTGTGTGTGTGAGAGAGAGAGAGAGAGAGTGGTTGTGTATGTGTGTGTGTGTGTGTGTGAGAGAGAGAGAGAGAGAGAGAGTGTATGTGTGTGTGTGAGAGAGAGAGTGTGTGTATGTATGAGTTTATGTGAGATGGTATTTTTATCTCATCACAAAAGTAAGGTAATATGTCTGGGAATATAGGATTACCCCCATTTTAGAGGGAAAAGGAGAATCCAATTTCCTGTGAATTCTAAATTCCAAGAATTCTAAGTTCCACCTTAAATCTCCAACCAAACATTGTAATTCTAAATGAGGAAAATTCTAAATTCCAGGAATCCTAAATTCCCTTTTCAAACCTCGAACCAAACGAGCCCTCAAAGTGTATCAAACACGGTAATATTTCAAAACATAAAAAATTAAATTTGATAAATCAATATAAATATAAATTTTAAATTCCATTTTCTATATAAATAACCAACCCTACGTAACTTAATGTAACAAGTATATTTTGTAAAGTTGGAGGACCACAAATTTAAGGAGGACATTTTGTAAAGTTAGGGGACCACAAATGTTTGGGACCACACAAATATAAGAGTTATGGTACTAGTTATTCACTTTCAAATGTAAATGAATTCACACCCCCCAAAAGAGTAAATGAATTCAAACGAGGAAGACGTTTTCTTTTATATATGAATAGATAATATTTTATTGTTTCTATTAGCGCGAACATGGGCGACTCCAAATATGTGTTAAGTGAGTGATTACACGGGGACTCCAGCTAGTTTATTTGTTATTACTAAACATAAAAGGTGCATATTTTACAATTTTTGCATCGGGCCTTATCAATTTTTATCGATCTCAGGACGGACCCTGAGCGCAAGTTTGATACATTTATTTATCTTAATAGATATGGCACATTTTACCAAATTAAGAATTTGTACATTATTTTTGTGCTTTATTATCTTTATCTAACATGAATTTTTTTTCATGGATACTCATTTTTACGCATACAATTTATCATTTTTTCTCACCTTAATTGAAAATTTTTGCTTTATTATGCAACAAAAAAGATATTTTCCTAAAATTTACCATCCTTTTTAAAACTGATTCTTTTATTTTTAAAAACAATTATTTTCATTAAAACAGTTTTTATTTTGCTGAAAACCAATTTTTTCAAAAATTATTTTTTTACTTAAAAATTGATTTTTTTTTGTTAAAACTTTTTTTTCTTACAAATTAATGAATAAAATAGAGAAACTGTCATAGGTATTATAATTTGAGTTACTTTTTTGGCTCTTTTAGAATTTAATACTTCGATAATCGAATTTTTGAAATTTGTGTTTGTCACTAATTTTTTTAACTTTAAGTATATATCTTATTAATTTCCAGTTTGATCAAAAGATAATTAAAACCATTACAAATTTGAAAAAAATAAATAGTTGCATAAATAAATTAAAGTGAAGCATACTATAATCTAATCTATGTTCTTATGTTATTTTTAAAAGATCGCATAAATGGCATGTGACCGTTAAGACCAACTAAAAATTAACAAAAGAGTCTTTTAATTCAATAAATTTAGGGACACGGTTTCAACTAGGCTTGGAGAATATTTACAAGTGTTTTTACCTCATTGACAACTTTGTTGGAGATGGCCCATGCTTGCAATTGAGAAATTTTTATTAGAATTCGTGACTATCTTTTTAAAAAAGAGAAACAACATTCTGGATTAAGCTACTATCGAGCTGTCAAAAAAATTACATGGTAAAACAATCATGTCTAGGGGCGGAAACAAACCAGGGCTAGCCCAAGGTAAATGAGAAAAGTGAAAAATTAGTGTCGCCCTTTATACTTGGATACTTAACGATTAAGGTACCATAGCCCAGGGTAATCAGTTTAAAGAGTTGGATAAAAAATGTGCTTCAAGTTATGTTAGAAAAACAAGAAGGCACTTTTTTAATGTAAAACCATAGTATTTAGTTTCCACATCTAATCAATGGGGGGAAAATTCACATCCTTTTTTTAAACGGGTATTAACCTTTCCTCCAACCAATCTTTGCTACAGTGGCCTTCAATCCAAACGAGACTTAAAAATTTGTATTATGTAGAACTTTTATGTTTACACACCTTACAATATAAAATATTAATTATATATAAAGAGATAGCGAATGGATCAACTTACCTTGGTATACTTTACAGTAACTTTTTGTATGATGCATAAATTAATAAATCATTTGACATTAAATGTACATGTGAAAAATATAATTAATAAGAGTTCAAACAATGCGTAATCATTATTGTATGGTTTAATGTCTGAGAAAGTCTTTAGTGACAAAATAAATTATGTTGCCGAAAGTATACTTTTGGTAACACGCAAATGTGTTGCCAAATTCATATTGATTATTTTTAAACGGTTTAACCAAAAATATTATTTGTGTTGCCAAAGATCAGATAGGCTGACCTTCGGCAACAAAATTTTTGTGTCGCCAAAAATTATATATGCCTTTCAGCAACAAAAAAAGAAAGTCGCCATATTGCATTCAAGTTAGATATAAAACGAATATTGACAACCAAAAACATTTGTTGCCATTACTAATCTATTTTTAAAAAAAATTTATCATTTTTTCATACTATAATAATTTTTTGATATTGTTTTTTTTCATGCAATAATCATTAAATATGATTTAAAGTCAACACATCATATATATATATATATATATATATATATATAATCTACATGTAATTCAAGTATGAGAAACTTAAATGAATGGTAGAATAATAATATTTGGTTATAAGAAGTTATTGATTTGACGTTCGCATATCATTTACGGGGGAGCTCAACCTAGTGTGATTAGTTAGATGCTTATGCCTAGTTAAGCTGGGTAGCATGGCTGTGTGGGTAAAATATGAGATGTTAGATGTGCACTATTGATGAGAGGTGATGAACTCAAGGGAGTGTACACGGGATTGACGTGTGTATCTAATAACTGCTTTTATAACTACAATTTAAACACTTGCTAAATATTTTTCAAATGGTTTTGGCTCTCACCTGTGTTAAAAATATTTTTCAAAACAATTTAGGTGTCCAGCTACAGGGACGATAAGCTTGATGACTCATTCCAGTGATGCGTAGCTGCATTATTGTGGAGACTTGCAGGACTTCATGTAAATGTTTAAATTATTCATTCCTAGATTAAGATTTATGATTCAGTCTTTTATTTGAGCATATTGTCCATTTAGTCGAAACATTCTTTTAGTTTATTTATCAGACTATGTTTTGGAATCAGTTTTAGTTCCTTTAGATTCACTGTTAGACCTTATTTTGGGAATCGATGGTTTATTCGATATTATTTATTTATATATTTATTGTGTGGTTGATTCAGACTATTTTTAAATGGTGTGAATGGTTTGGCTATTATTTTTATTTTTTGCATGTTGTTACATTAATGAACGATAAAATGTGACACCGACTTAATTTGATATGGGTGATTAGTAATTTAAAACGTTTTTCGACGGTGATGCTAATAATGAACCAATTGAAATTTTTGGTTATTTTGATAAATGAGTGATCATCTCTATTAAAATAGGAGGGATGTCATAAAGGCCCCTATAGTTCTATTCCAAAACATATAAAAGCATCACATACATTGTGTTCAAGCATTATTCGTAAGGTACAGTAGTTTAACTTTGATTAAAACTGACTATTCAGACTATGCAAAACGGTTAAAGTTAGTATGAAAAATGCCTTTTGCTATATACATCTCAACCTTTCCAACACTAAGAGTAGCAACGCAGCTCCTTGGATTGATGACCCTAATTGACCCAATGCTTTATGTGTACATTCCTATTCATCTGTATCTTGAATTTCTAGCAATCCAAGCCGTCCATGGTTGACATAACAACTTTAATACTAGATTCATCAATGAACATATAAGTATTCACCTTAGACATAAGACTTCCAACTATGGTCATTGCTCTTGATCTTAAAATTGATTAGTAGATACATTGCTCATTAATAAAGTCAATTGTTGAACGAGGGTAGTCTGCGATAAAAATTCCGCAAAATGCTGAATTTTTGTCGAATTGTACAAAATCTCAAAAACACTCAAAGTTACGACTGTACTGTTCACATTACAGACTTCTTCCTCTAATAGATTAAGAAGATTTGTTGTGAACTACTGATGCCACAGATCTAGAAATTGAAAATAGCTTCACTATCAAAGCCAAAACTCGAACTCGTCCTAGTGATGACCATCTTGCAGCTAAATTTCTTAGATGTGTAGTTTCATTGATATCAGCTGAAAAGACATTGCCATGCCCTCTGAAGAAGTAATCGAATTCTTAATCACATCCATTGATGTGGTTGCAACATGTTCATCACCATCTATGAGACAATTAATACTTCAATAATACGAGATTTTTGCAATTTGTGTTTGTCACTAATTTTTTTAAGTATATCTCATGTTAATTTCCAGTTTGACTAAAAGATAATTAAAACCATTACAAATTTGAAAAAAATAAATAGTTGACTAAATTAATTAAAGTGAAGCATACTATAATAAAAATTTGTGAATCTAATCAATGTTCTTATGTTATTTTTAAAAGATCGCATAAATGGGACCTGACCGTTAAGACCAACTAAAAATTAACAAAAGAGTCATTAAATTCAATATAAATTAGGGACACGGTTTCAACTAGGCTTGGAGAATATTTACAAGGGTTTTTACCTCATTGACAACTTTGTTGGAGATGGCCCATGCTTGCAATTGATAATTTTTTATTAGAATTCATGACTATCTTTTTAAAAAAGAGAAACAACATTCTGGATTATGCTACTATCGAGTTGCAAAAAAAATTACATGGTAAAACGATATTGTCTAAGGGCGGAAACAAACCAGGGCTAGCACAAGGTAAATGAGAAAAGTGAAAAATTAGTGTCGTCCTTTATACTTATATACTGATTGATTAAGGTAACATAGCCCAGGATAACCAGTTTAAAGAATTGGATAAGGAAAATGTGCTTCAGGTTTCTACGTTGAAACAACAAGAAGGCATTTTTTTAATGTAAAACCATAATATTTAGTTTCCACATCCAATCAATGTTGGAAAAATTCACATCCTTTTTTTAAATGGGTATTAACCTTTCCTCCAACCAATCTTTGCTACAGTGGCCTTCCATCCAGATAATACTTAAGAATATGTATTATGTAGAACTTTTGTATTTACACACCTTACAATATCGCATATTAATTATATATACAGAGATAGAGGATGGTTCAACTTACCTTGGCATACTTTATAAAAACCTTTTGTATGATGCATAAATTAATAAATCATCTGACATTAAATGTACATGTGAAAAATAAAATTAATCAGGGTTCAAACATTGCCTTATCATTATTGTATGGTTTAAACTAAGGGTCCGTTTGATAGCACAAAATTTTCAAAGCAAATTTTCAAAAGTTGGAAAATTCCGGTATTTTTCAGCTTTTAGGTTGTTTGATACCCTTAATTTGCCCTGAAATTTGTTTTCTATGTACAACCTTAAGCACAAATTGTCACCCTAAGGTGGAATTCAATTCTTTGGAGGGGGTCAGGTTTTTGTTTGCCACCCAAATCACTTCAAACCAATTTTTTTTTTATAACTCTATATATTTCATAAATATATAAAAATATATTATTAATAAATATATAAATATATATACTTCGTATATTTTAATATATATTCGTATATTTTATATATTTTAGCACATATATGTATATTGCGTATATTTCATATATTTATATATTTCGTACATTTATATAATTTATATAATTCATTTATTTTAATATATATTTATATTTTGTAAATTTTGTATATTTCATATATTCCTTATATTTATATATTTTGTATATTTAATATATTCCTTATATTTAGTATATATTATTTACAAAATATATACATATATATTCCATATATATTCCATATATATATATATATATATATTATTCTGTATATGTACATTATATATATGTATATTCTAATATATATTCCATATAATGTATATTATATATATGTATATGTGACACCCCGCCTAATTAAATACCGGGTGATCACTCCTTTATTAAATTAAATCAAGGTAAACAGTTGGTTCATTCTCAGCATCACTGTCGATAAAAATAGATTTTCCAATTTAACACCCTAAATAATTAAGCTAAGTGTCAAAACCATTTTCATACATAACTTTCCAAATTTTATTTAAAGAAAAGATTTATATATTTATTTATTAACAACATTTCTACAATTAAGAATCACACCACAATAAACCAAATAATATAATACATTCGTCAATCGAATGTCAACATATGAAAACTAAAGTCACTAATCCATACTGAATAAATCCCATAGAACAATACTGGAAATAACGGAAATATAAATGTCCCAACAACAAATGAAATAATGGAAAGGGCGACACGTGCCCAATAAATGAGAATGCTAGAAGTGGAGTCAGTAAAAGAAGCCGTCTACGCGAGTGACCTGCAACTCCCACCTAAGCTGCAGCACGTTCCTCTCAAGAAATCCTAAGCAAGACGCCCCTGTGGCTGGGCACCTAAAATATATACATATATATACAAGAGAGAGAGAGAGAGAGAGAGAGAGAGAGAGAGAGAGAGAGAGAGAGAGAGAGAAAGAAACGGGTCAGAGCCCGAAAGTGTGTTTGATTTAAAATACGTTTAGCAAGTATTTAAATTGATACAGGCCAATGCAACAACATATTAGTGCGTCACTCTCTTGAGAAAATCTCACCTCTCTTCTAATGTGCACACCTATCGCACTAACCTTCCCAACGGTTTGTTTTAACATTTCGCACTAGTCTTTCTAAAAGATTTAACTTATCTTAGATTACACGTAAGATTTACAATTCACGATTCCATTTTAAAAATGTTCCAATTTGCAACCAAAGTTCTCTATTTTTAACTTTATAAAATTAATAAAGTTTTCCACTGTCATATTATACTTTCTCAAAACAAGCATTTATAATTTGGGTCAACAACCATGTCCTACTTATCAAATCACAGTAGGCAGTTTCAAATTTCATAATCTCATGTATGTATATTAACTACTCGTATAATATATATACATATATCAGCACCCCGAATAAAAACTATGGTGCGTGCATACTCTACTATCCAGAACCCCATATCACTCATATTAAGGGGAATACAATCGGAATCACTCTCGAATTGTATTAACATAAATACACAAACAATATTGAGGCGAAGCATAGATTCCAAGTCTCTAAGAGGATGGCACATGCCTGCGTCTCTTAGGACCGTCTGAACTATCACATCGATAGCCTGTACCAAGGATATCTATCTTCTAGGGTACAAGTCAATATCCCCCATAAAGGTCCCATCGAGATAAGACTTGTCCCAGCGCGGTAACCTCAGGGATAGCAAGTAGAGTGGGCATGATTTTCACAAGTATATAATATATGTACACACAATCATATAAATATACCACTTTATCATATTAATATAGGTTCTTCTCGTCACCCATAATTATACCATTTATCCTAAATTTCACATTTATAGAATTACGTATAAGGTTTCATTCCTAACCTTAACTCAAAGGGTTTTCTCACTTATTACCTAACACTCGTGGCTATATCCTCACAATTCTGAAATTCAGTAAGTGTCTTTATTAGGTTCCAACGTAACTCTCTTACGCACCTCACCCTTTAAATTTATAAGTTTACCAACCCTAAAGTAATTGTCCCATAAATACCATTCTCGTTGAAAATTAAAGGTCCCAACATTCATTCATATGCCCTACTGGTCCTCAATGTCTCCCAAATCATTTTATCAAGAATGCCCAAGAATTATTTCACGACAATTTGAATTTAACTCATTTAAAGAGGGAATTAGGAGTCTGCCAGGAGGGGTCGATCGATCGAAGCTTGGGGCTCGATCGATCGAACCTTCGATCGATCGAAGCTCTAGGCTCGATCGATCGATCGAGCAGGTCTGGGAAAAATTCTGCAGAATGCAGTTACGGGTTTCATCACCAAAGTTACACCAAATCCATATTTTCAAGTTCCAATCGTCCCAGAATTCTACTACTAACATTATAACAATATACTAGATGATTCTAACGTAAGGCATGTACATATTCATCACTTAAACATGGATTTTCAACCTAAAATTATGTCCAATTGTCAAGAACCCTAGAATTTTCTTAAACAGATTTCTAACAAATCTTTCTCCAGAATTTCTTTCTTATGATCATCAAAATTTCGTGGTTTATTACCTCTACATGTCAAGGGTTTCCAGAATCAACATATACATCAATACTACATGGATTTTCCTATCAAAAATTGGGTTTTCTTCCATAGTTTTCATCATAAATCATTCATAAACTAATATGAAGATTGCACCAACGAAAATAGCAAGTTAAACACTTGCCTGGGATTTCTGGTATTCTGATTTTCGGCTGATTTTGGTATGGTTGTGTTCCTCCTCTCGCGATCTACGCGTTGGTGGTAGCGGCGGTGCAAACCGGTGACTTTTTGGCCTCGAATTGCCTTCAGAGCTTTCCCTCTCTTCTCCAATGGCCGTACTAGGGTTTTCTGAATATTCTAACCCTAAATGACTAGCCTAGATGCTAATATAGGTTGCTGAAATTCGTGGGTTTAATTACCCAAGAATGTAAAATGACTAAAATGCCCTCCCGGGTACCAATTAGGCCTAAAAACGCCCCGAGACCCAAACTACAACCCCGGGTACACTTTTCTGACTATCTCGACCCTTCCGGACGCGTTGGCGCACTCAAAACGACCATACGAATAACTTATAAAATATTCACTTTTTATTTAACAAAATTAATCTCGACGTGACACGGGCACGTCCCAACTTAAATTTCTGAAATTGTCATTTAATTCACTCATGACATTAAATATAACCAATATAATATATTACTTTGCTCATTAGTAATATTTAACAAGTTTCCCATAATTACTAACTCTCGTCACGTTAATAATTATAACATAATTAATTTCCGGATTTTTATTAATAGATCACTCACATTAAATTTAATAAATCCCCAAATTAATATAGCATAAAAATACGGGGTATTACATACTTCCCCCCTAATAACGGAATTTCGTCCCGAAATTCAGAAAATAAGGCATACCTGGTAAAAACAACTCTGGATATCTCTCGCGCATATCTGCCTCACGCTCCCAAGTGGATTCCTCCACATTATGATGCTCCCACTGGATTCGCACAAGTGGAACTATTTTCGACCTCAATCTCCTCTCACTATAGTCTAGGATAGCCACCTATCTCTCCTCGTAAGAGCTATCAGGCTGTAAGTCGATCTCATCTATCGCAATGTGAGTATGGGCCATATCATCCCGAAGATATCGTCTCAACGACGAGATGTGGAATACATCGTGGATGCGATGTAAATGCTCTGGTAGTCCCAACCTATATGCAACCGGCCCAATCCTCTCGATGATGGGAAATGGTCCCACGTACCTCGGAGCCAACTTCCCCTTCTTCCCGAACCTCATCACTCCCTTCATAGGGGATACACGCAATAACACTTGGTCCCCCACACTAAACTCCCAGAAGAATCGTTTCGCATCGGCGTAGATCTTTTGCCTTTCCTGGGCTACCCGAATGCGACTCCTGATTATCTCAATCCTCGCGGAGGTCTCCTGAATCACTTCTGGTCCTAGCAACTTGTTGTCCCCCACCTCGAGCCAACAGGTTGGAGAACGACAAGGCCTGCTATACAAAGCCTCAAATGGAGCCATACCAATCGTAAACTGATAAGAGTTATTATAAGCAAACTCTACCAGTGGAAGATGTGGCTCCCAACCTCCTCCAAAATCGAGAACACACATGCGTAGCATATCCTCTAACATTTGATTAGTACGCTCTGTCTGTCCGTCTGTCTGTGGGTGGTAAGCTGAACTCAACCTCAACTCAGTACCCATAGCCTCCTGAAAACTTTCCCAGAAACGTGACACAAAAATCTTGTCTCTATCTGACACAATATTCAGGGGCACCCCGTGTAATCTGACAATCTCAGCAATGAACAACTGAGCATACTGACCCGTAGTATAATCTATCCGTACTGGCAGAAAAAGAGCCACATTGGTCAAACGGTCTACAATCACCCAGATAGAATCGTGGCCCCGCTGTCATGTAGGCAACCCTGTAATAAAATCCATGGAAATACTCTCCCACTTCCACGCGGGTACTTCCAATGGCTGAAGCAATCCTGACGGTTTCTGGTGGTCCACCTTTACTAGTTGGCAGGTAGAACACTTGGACACGAACTCGGCGATGTCCTTCTTCATCCCATTCCACCAGTATTCTCGCCTCATAACCTGGTACATCTTATCGCCTCCCGGATGTACTGCAAATCGAGACCCATGAGAATGAGTCATCACTGCATGACGTAGTTCGGCTCCTTCTGGAACCACTAATCTCCCATTAAACTGCAAACCCCCATCAGAACTAACAGTATAGGACTCAGCACCCTCGGCTAGAAGTCGCACAATCTGCTCCTGGAAAAATGGGTCTGTGGTCTGTGCCTGTATCACCCTCGTAACAATCTCGGGTGTGACTGACATCACGGATATGAAAGAACGTGCCACTGCGTCCTGGTGACCCGACTCCTTCCACTTTGCTTTCCAGACGTCCGCTACATCGTCTACCGGTCTACGGCTCAACGCATCAGCAACTACGTTGGCCTTCCCCGGATGATACTGTATTTCGAATTGATAGTCTTTCACGAACTCTAACCACCTGCGTTGACGCATATTCAGCGCTCGTTGAGTGAACAGGTACTGCAGCGACTTATAGTCTGTGAACAAATGGAATTTCTCCCCCAATAAATAGTGTCTCCATATCCTCAATGCAAAGACGACCGCTGCTAACTCCAGGTCATGGGTGGGTAAATTCTTCTCATGCGTCTTAAGCTTGCGGGAAGCAAAAACTATAGCCTTCTCCTCCTGCTGGAGTACACCTCCAAGTCCCCGTAAAGACGCATCGGTATAAACCAGGTACTTTACACCCGATTTCGGTAAGGCAAGGACTGGTGCTGAAGTAAGCTTGTCTTTCAGCTCGTCGAAAGCCAACTGACAAGCGTCATCCCAAACATATGGTACCCCCTTGCGAGTCATATTCGTCAATGGACCCGCTATTTTGGAGAATCCCCGAATGAATCTCCTGTAGTATCCGGCTAATCCCAAGAAACTACGCACTTCTGTCGGTGTCGTGGGCTGTCCCCACTCCCTCACCGCTAACACTTTACTCGGGTCAACTGCTATCCCTCGCTCAGAAACAACATGGCCCAAGAACTGTACCTCTCGCAACCATAATCCACACTTCTCGTACTTAGCATACAACTGATGATCTCGTAGAGTCTGAAGAACCTGCCTCAAGTGCTCGGCATGCTCCACCTCGGAGTGTGAATATATCAAGATGTCATCTATGAAGACGATGACAAACTGATCCAAGAACTCTCTGACTACTCGGTTCATCAAATCCATGAAAATGGCTGGGGCATTTGTGAGTCCGAACGGCATTACCCTGAACTCATAGGACCCATATCTCGACAAGAAGGCAGTCTTTGAAACATCCTGCTCTCTAATACGTAACTGATGGTACCCCGACCTCAGATCTATCTCGGAAAAGAAAGTTTCTCCCCTCAATTGGTCGAAAGATCATCAATTCGAGGCAACGGATACTTATTCCGTATCGTGACCTTGTTCAATTCCCGGTAGTCCACACACAATCTCAGTGAACCATCTCTCTTCTTCACAAACAAGACTGGAGCGCCCCAAGGTGAGGTACTCCTACGAATGAAGCCCTGACCTAACAACTGCTCTATCTGATCCCGTAGCTCTCGCATTTCTACCGGAGCCATACGGTACGGTGCGCGTACTATAGGTCTCGTATCTGGCAGTATATCTATAACAAAGTCTATCTCTCGACTGGGCGGTAGGCCTGGTATCTCCTGAAACACATCGGAATACTCCCTGACAATAGGGATTGAATCTAAGGGAATCACAACCTCCTTAGAGGTATCCTCCTCTATGTAATACAAATGAGCGGTCGAACCTCCCTCTGGGCGAGGCATCGCCACTACAAACATCTCTTGCCCCGGTATTGCAAAAACAATGCTCCCACCGAAGCAATCAATCATGGCTCTATAAGATGCGAGCCAGTCCATACCAATAATCACATCATGCTCGTGCATGTCTAAGACTAACATGTCTGCAGGTAATACCAATCTACCAATCTCTACCCCTACTCCCCGGCATATAAAGAATATAAGTGACCCACTCCCCAGTGGTGAGTCGACACACGTCACGGTGCTCTCTGATGTGGATAACAACCCTAAGGCTTTCGCAAAATAGGTAGCTATAAAATAGTGCGTTGCCCCAGTATTAAACAAAACTCGACTTATAGTAACATGGATAGAAAAACATACCCTTAATCGCGGGTGATGCTTGCGGAGATACTGCCTGTGGGAAGTTGTAGACACGTCCACCCTGTAGCTTTCTCTGCTGAACTGAGGCTGTTGGAAAGGGTGGTGGAGCTGGCTTCTGGGGTTTATTGTTAGTACATTCCTGTCGGAGGGCCCTATTCTTCTCTGGGCAATCCTGACGCCTATGGCCATTACTGCCACATTGGAAACATCTCCCTCGGAACTGCTTCACTTTATTACGGTGTAGAATAGTCTCGCTTTTTCCCTGGTCTTGCTGGCCTTGAGGGGAAATCTGCGGAAAAGCTATGTCAGGGCGAGGACAATCCATCCACTTGTGACCGGGTTGTACACATTTATAGCAGAGTTTCGAAATCCTTCGCTGGTCAGTTTGTAGTTTATCCCCAGTCTGATTCGGACAAGATTTACATTTGTGATCGTCCATTCCACAACCGAAACACCTCTTGGTGATTTCATCCTGAACCTGACTTCGTTGGCCCAGAAAATTTTGTCCCTGTACATAAATCTCGTTACCTCTGAGACTGACTCGAGCTTGATTGTTTTGTTGTCGCAGATTCGGTGCCTTCGCACAATTCTCAACGTTAGTCACATGCATTTGGTTAACCTCTCTAGGTCTTTTGCCTCCTTTAAGTTGTAGGCTGCGTTCTTGGTATTGTAGGACTGCAGTGGTAACTGCTTGTGCCACGATACCTGCTAACTCGGCGGTTGATATTCTCCCTGGGGATACCTGAGGTGTGAGTCGATCTTGCTCGTTGACTCCCTTAACAGTCTTAGCTAGTTCTTCTTGACGATCCATCTGAAAATTTAAGTAAATTTGGATGAGTTCATCATTCAAATAAACAAATCGCAGAAGTACGAATTCCCAATGTATAGAGATAAACACAACATTCCTAGTATTAGGGCTCTATATCAAAGAAAGCAACGCTGAAAGCATAAGAAGCCGCACAGATCCTAAAGGACACTAGAACCTGATGCTCTGATACCACCTGTGACACCCCGCCTAATTAAATACCGGGCGATCACTCCTTTATTAAATTAAATCAAGGTAAACAGTTGGTTCATTCTCAGCATCACTGTCGATAAAAATAGATTTTCCAACTTAACACCCTAAATAATTAAGCTAAGTGTCAAAACCATTTTCATACATAACTTTCCAAATTTTATTTAAAGAAAAGATTTATATATTTATTTATTAACAACATTTCTACAATTAAGAATCACACCACAATAAACCAAATAATATAATACATTCGTCAATCGAATGTCAACATATGAAAACTAAAGTCACTAATCCATACTGAATAAATCCCATAGAACAATACTGGAAATAACGGAAATATAAATGTCCCAACAACAAATGAAATAATGGAAAGGGCGACACGTGCCCAATAAATGAGAATGCTAGAAGTGGAGTCAGTAAAAGAAGCCGTCTACACAAGTGACCTGCAACTCCCACCTAAGCTGCAGCACGTTCCTCTCAAGAAATCCTAAGCAAGACGCCCCTGTGGCTGGGCACCTGAAATATATACATATATATACAAGAGAGAGAGAGAGAGAAAAAAAAAGAAACGGGTCAGAGCCCGAAAGTGTGTTTGATTTTAAAAAAAAGTTAGGCAAGTATTTAATTTGATACAGGCCAATGCAACAACATATTAGTGGGTCACTCTCTTGAGAAAATCTCACCTCTCTTCTAATGTGCACACCTATCGCACTAACCTTCCCAACGGTTTGTTTTAACATTTCGCACTAGTCTTTCTAAAAGATTTAACTTATCTTAGATTACACGTAAGATTTACAATTCACGATTCCATTTTAAAAATGTTCCAATTTGCAACCAAAGTTCTCTATTTTTAACTTTATAAAATTAATAAAGTTTTCCACTGTCATATTATACTTTCTCAAAACAAGCATTTATAATTTGGGTCAACAACTATGTCCTACTTATCAAATCACAGTAGGCAGTTTCAAATTTCATAATCTCATGTATATATATTAACTACTCGTATAATATATATACATATATCAGCACCCCGAATAAAAACTATGGTGCGTGCATACTCTACTATCCAGAACCCCATATCACTCATATTAAGGGGAATACAATCGGAATCACTCTCGAATTGTATTAACATAAATACACAAACAATATTGAGGCGAAGCATAGATTCCAAGTCTCTAAGAGGATAGCACATGCCTGCGTCTCTTAGGACCGTCTGAACTATCACATCGATAGCCTGTACCAAGGATATCTATCTTCTAGGGTACAAGTCAATATCCCCCATAAAGGTCCCATCGAGATAAGACTTGTCCCAGCGCGGTAACCTCAGGGATAACAAGTAGCGTGGGCATGATTTTCACAAGTATATAATATATGTACACACAATCATATAAATATACCACTTTATCATATTAATATAGGTTCTTCCCGTCACCCATAATTATACCATTTATCCTAAATTTCACATTTATAGAATTACGTATGAGGTTTCATTCCTAACCCTAACTCGAAGGGTTTTCTCACTTATTACCTAACACTCGTGGCTATATCCTCACAATTCTGAAATTCAGTAAGTGTCTTTATTAGGTTCCAACGTAACTCTCTTACGCACCTCACCCTTTAAATTTATAAGTTTACCAACCCTAAAGTAATTGTCCCATAAATACCATTCTCGTTGAAAATTAAAGGTCCCAACATTCATTCATATGCCCTACTGGTCCTCAATGTCTCCCAAATCATTTTTTCAAGAATGCCCAAGAATTATTTCACGACAATTTGAATTTAACTCATTTAAAGAGGGAATTAGGAGTCTTCCAGGAGGGGTCGATCGATCGAAGCTTGGGGCTCGATCGATCGAACCTTCGATCGATCGAAGCTCTAGGCTCGATCGATCGATCAAGCAGGTCTGGGAAAAATTCTGCAGAATGCAGTTACGGGTTTCATCACCAAAGTTACACCAAATCCATATTTTCAAGTTCCAATCGTCCCAGAATTCTACTACTAACATTATAACAATATACTAGATGATTCTAACGTAAGGCATGTACATATTCATCACTTAAACATGGATTTTCAACCTAAAATTATGTCCAATTGTCAAGAACCCTAGAATTTTCTTAAACAGATTTCTAACAAATCTTTCTCCATAATTTCTTTCTTATGATCATCAAAATTTCGTGGTTTATTACCTCTACATGGCAAGGGTTTCCAGAATCAACATATACATCAATACTACATGGATTTTCCTATCAAAAATTGGGTTTTCTTCCATAGTTTTCATCATAAATCATTCCTAAACTAATATGAAGATTGCACCAACGAAAATAGCAAGTTAAACACTTTCCTGGGATTTCTGGTATTCTGATTTTCGGCTGATTTTGGTATGGTTGTGTTCCTCCTCTCGCGATCTACGCGTTGGGGGTGGCGGCGGTGCAAACCGGTGACTTTTTGGCCTCGAATTGCCTTGAGAGCTTTCCCTCTCTTCTCCAATGGTCGTACTAGGGTTTTCTGAATATTCTAACCCTAAATGACTAACCTAGATGCTGATATAGGTTGCTGAAATTCGTGGGTTTAATTACCCAAGAATGTAAAATGACTAAAATGCCCTCCCGGGTACCAATTAGGCCTAAAAACGCCCCGAGACCCAAACTACAACCCCGGGTACACTTTTCTGACTATCTCGACCCTTCCGGACGCGTTAGCGCACTCAAAACGACCATACGAACAACTTATAAAATATTCACTTTTTATTTAACAAAATTAATCTCGACGTGACACGGGCACGTCCCGACTTAAATTTCCGAAATTGTCATTTAATTCACTCATGACATTCAATATAACCAATATAATATATTACTTTGCTCATTAGTAATATTCAACAACTTTCCCATAATTACTAACTCTCGTCACGTTAGTAATTATAACATAATTAATTTTCGGATTTTTATTAATAGATCACTCACATTAAATTTAATAAATCCCCAAATTAATATAGCATAAAAATACGGGGTATTACAGTATATATTCATAAATACATAATATATATGTATATATTCATATATACATATATATTATTTACAGAATATATACATATATTCAGTATACATATGTATATATGTATATATTCTGTAAATAATATATATTCAGTATATATATATATATATATATATATATATATATAGTATATAATATTATATATATTCATATATTCCGTAAATAATATATTATATTTTCATAGATTTTGTACATTTAATAGATTTTGTACATTTAATAATATAAAAATTATTATTATTATACATAGTAAATATATATTATTATATATTATATACATTTAATAATACAAAAATTATTATGAATATATATACAAAATATATGAATATATATTATATTATTTCCGAAATATATATATATTCCGCAAATAATATAATATATATTCATATATCCATATATTAAATATACAAAATATATGAATATATATTATATTATTTACGGAATATATATATTCCTTAAATTATTATATATATTCATATATTTGGTATATTTTTTCAAAAATTAATAATAATTTACGGAATATATATATATATATATATATATATATATATATATATATATATATATATATATATATATATATATATATATATATATATACATTCCTTAAACAACTTTCCCACATTTATATCTATTTTCCAGCTTTTGCATTTGATCGAAAATGTGGAAAATTGATGATTTTTCCAACTTGTATCAAACAGACACAAGTTGAAAAATATTCATTTACCTTGGAATTGTTTGCCCTGGAATCAAATGTCCTGGAATGATTTGCATTTTTCCAGTTTTCTATCAAACGGACCCTAAGTTAATATAGGTAGTGAAATTCATAAAAATATGAGCATACCCGTTATATCCTTATCACTATCCGACGAAAGTAATATTTTGCACGCAAATTATAATATTATAGGTAACAAGTTTAATTCCAATGGTTGATTTACTGAATTATGCATCACTCAAAAAGTTATTGATAGGTATAAAACTTTTCTTAGTTCAACTCATACATTTTTTAATATTATTGCAAAAAAAATATTATTTTAAAATATAGGGACGATTAATGTCAGATGACTTAGCTCCTAAGTACATTTTGTATTTAGTCCACCTTATTTTATTATTTTTCAAAAGTCTCTTGTCTATTTTTTGACAAATTTTTCTTTAATTTCTGGATAAAAGAAGAAAGAGTTGTTGTGAGTATTTTATATAGTGTGGAACTTTTTGGAACAAAATGAAAAATGTTGGAGTAAACGTTATTTAGAAAATTGCCGAAGGATTTTTTGTCGACTGACCTTAAAAAAGAGAATGTCTTTTTCCTTTTTACCTTTACTGTTTAATGAAATTTTATCCCATTATCAATCAACCCCTTCAAAGAATGAAGGCTTCGCTCTTGATCATGTCTCACACAACTCTAGTCTGAAACACTCTCTCTCTTACTTCAACCATCGACAACGACACAATACACTTTAAGAGCATCCACAATGATAGAGCAAATGGACAGGAAAAAAAGACAAACTTGCAAATTGAGTTCCTCACAGTGGTGGACGGAACCTTGCAAATTTGTAGAGAAAAGGATAGAGATTGCTAAATTTACTGAACGGAGTCAAATTCAATAAAAGTTCTTGCGAACATTATTTATTCGCACCAATTTTCACGAATAAATAAAGTTCGTAATAAATACATTTTATGTTTCTACGAACTTTAGAAGTTCGTAGCAAATTTTAAAGTCTCTTAGATACAAATCACGTTTGTGTAACAAACCCTTGTGAGAGCATCCACAATGGGGATGAGAAATGCCAAAAAAAACTGTAAGTTTGCAAAATGGGATCACTGCAGTGGTGGACATAATTGAATAAATTCTGTATGTCGATTTGTAGTGGGTTTGCAAAGATACAAAACGGCTACAGAATTTGTAAAGGGTTCCTACGAACTTCATTTGTTCGTAGGAATTCCTACGAAGAAATAAAGTTCGTAAGAAGTAGATATAATCATTTTAGGAAGAAATAAAGTTCGTAAGAAGTAGATATAATCATTTTAATTATATATCTAGATTCCTACGAACAACATTTGTCCGTATCATTTCCTACGAACAACATTTGTTCGTAGGAAGTGGATTTTGTTTTCCTACGAACTTTAATAGTTCGTAAGAACTTAGATTGCAAATTACTCTTTATCACCATTGTGAGAATGCAGACTTCTTAATAGGCAAAACAACTTTTCAGTTGGTAAAATACCTTTCGTCCGCCTCTCACCATTACTCATGCTCTGGAAAGGTAAAATCCACTTTTGAATTTGCATACATACCTTTCGACGCTCCCCACCACGCCGGATGCTCTAAAAAGAAACCACATTTATTTTTCTCCTTCCACATTTCTTTATTTAAAAGTTCAACATGTTATAACATTCATTCTACTGAGTCCCTTTAAAATAAAACCAGAATCATTAACCTTTTGCGGCCATTAGAGTTGTCATATTTCAATTTAGGTGTCAAAATTTATAGTAATACGCCTTTCGCCCCCAAATGTGTAGTAAATAATATTTTGACAAATCATCTGAATACGTTCTCTTTTCGAGATTTTTGACACATTGGATTTGTTTACGCAATAAACAACGCAGTCACAAGACTGTGACATTTGATTAACAAGAATAAAAAAACATAGATGCCAACTCCACCATTACCGACACGTTTTCTCTGCCACCATGTTTAACGTCACACCACCACCATCACTAGTGACCCCACTCCTTTTAACTCACTATCTATTAAAAAAGGACAATAACATTGTCGTGTACATGACCTACTCTTTCAATGTGCAATTTACCATCCTTTGTGTTGGCAGGTTGTTGTTTTTATGGCTCTTGGTGTTGGGTACATGAAAGAAGGGGTTGCTCACAGACCACATATTTCACCCCACCCTTCGTCAAACTTTATGACAACATAAATTATTTGGCCAAATATTTATTTCCACCCTCAATCCTTTTTTCATTCTTTAAAAAAAAAAGATGGACAGTAACTCAAATACTTAACTTAACAGTGTAAACAAAATAAATTGCATATAGCATATCACTATATATTTTGTATAATAATTCTAGACTGATACATGATTCGAACATATGTTGATAGACACGCCTCAAGGTCGTGTCAGTGATTGATGTTTGAAGTTCACTGATTATCATCTCAAACATGAATTGATACAATCATGACACGTTGATTTTTTTATCAAAATTTGTTTGTGTTAGAAAAAATTTTATAATTGCTCATTTTATTTTTATTTAGCGTATCCCATTACACCCCAATGTACCTTCACCGCCGTTCGCAAGTCTTCGATTAGAAGAAACGTTGGTGGCATTTGCAAGATTGAAAACAATATGTTACATCTTTACCCAAAAAGAGTTATGAGGTGGTTTGGTAAAACTTTATATCTTCAGGGGTAATTTTTATAACAGTTTGCTTTTAAAAGTTTTCAGAATATTTTTAAAAAGATGTTAAAACAATTTTTGAAAAACTGGCCAGCTCGTTAGAACGACTTCGCATGTCGTTCGAACGAGATTGGATATGTTATTAGAACGAGGTTCTCACGTTCGGACGAGGTATGGAACGTCATTTTTGGGTACGCTCTAGAATGTCGTTCAAGGTTTCGTTAGAAACTGTTTGATCAAGATAGGGTATGTAATTCGAATGAGGTGGCACTTCATTCGAAGGAGTACGCATGTATTTCTTTTTTAAACAAATATTATCTAAACCATAATCGCAATCTCTTTGCAACAACTTTCACTATTTACACTATAAGAAAAAACAATATAGGCAATATACGATGTGTGTCACTAATAGTTATAGATTTTTCGCTAACGAATATTGGCAACAAAATCCATTGTGCTGCCAGCTTATTGCCCAATATCTGTCTGGGAAAGTCTTTAGCAACAAAACAAATTCTGTTACCGAAAGTATACTTTTGGCAACACGCAAATGTGTTGCCAAATGTATATTGTATATTTTCAAACGGTTTAACCAAAAATATTATTTATGTTGCCAAAGGTCATATAGGCTAGCTGACCCTTGCCAACAAAATATTTGTATCGCCATAAATTATATATACCTTTCAGCAACAAAAAAAGTAAGTTGCCATATTGCATTCAAGTTAGATATAAAACGTTTATTGACAATGAAAAACATTTGTTGCCATAACTACTCTATTTTAAATTTTTGTAATCATTTTTTCATACTATAATAATTTTTTGATATTGTTTTTTTTCATGCAATAATCATTAAATATGATTTAAAGTCAGCACATCATAAACTTTTATATATATATATATATATATATATATATATATATATATATATATATATATATAGAGAGAGAGAGAGAGAGAGAGAGAGAGAGACCCTCATATAATGATTCTTTATGGTACATATCTCGGCATATACCATTTTTTTAAAATAGTAAAAAAAAGTGAATTTTTTTTATGAAACTTCATGGATATGATCTCTACGGTGAGAAGAACATCTCCAATTTGTTTTCATTAAAAAATTCAATGAAAAACCCATTAAGATGATGTGATATGTAAAAAAATGGTATAATTATGTATTTTCAACTGTTGACATTTTGACAATCATTTCACCCACTTTTTTTATTAAATTTTTCGATTAAACTTCATGGATACGATTTCGATGGTGAGAAGATCGTATCCATGAAATTTCACCAAAAATTCAATCAATCAAGTAGCTGACACAAATAAAAAAATTTAACGATCGAAAATGTATATTAATACCATTTTTTGACATATCATCTCATCTCGACAGTATTTTATTGAATTTTTTGATGAAAAAAATTGAAGATGATCTTATCACCGTGTAGATCTTATTCATAAAGTTTTAATCAACAAAATCCTTTTTTTACTATTTTAAGAAAATAGTATGTACAGAGAGATCTGCACTATAAGGAGTTCTCTCTCTCTCTCTCTCTCTCTCTCTCTCTCTCTCTCTCTCTCTCTCTCTCTATATATATATATATATATATATATATATATATATATATATATATATATATATATATATATATATATATATCAATTTAGTCAAATTTTCAGAAAATTGTATATAAAAATAAGGAATGCACACTAATATTCATAAACATTGAAAACTGTATTTAAAAATAGTATTTAAATCGAGTTTTCTGAATACAAAATCAAATAAAACCTAATCATTAAAAACACAAAAAATTAAAATTAAAAAAATATATATAAAAATATATCTTAAATTTAATTTTCTAAATCAATAACCAAATGTACGTAATATAACGTGAGGGGACAACAAATTTAAGGCGAGCATGCTGTAAATTTGGGGACCAAAAATATTTACCGGACCACACAATTCTAACAATTATTATACTACCTATTCACTTTCAAAGTTTATCAAACACGCTAATATTTCAAAACATAAAAAATTATATTTGATAAATCAATATAAAAATAAATTTTAAATTCGATTTTCCTAATAAATAACCAACCCTACGTAACTTAATGTAACAAGTACATTTTGTAAAGCTGGAGGACCACAAAATTATGGAGGACATTTTGTCAAGTTAAGGGACCACAAATGTTTGGGACCACACAAATATAACGGTTATTGTACTAGTTATTCACTTTCACATTTAAATGAATTCACCACCCCCCCGCCCCCCCCCCCCCCAAAAAAAAAAAGTGTAAATGAATTCAAACGAGGAAGACGTTTTATTTTGCAATAAAAAAAGATGAGGATAAAGTAATCTTTTCCAATTTATTGATTTGTGGGCGTGAAAATCTTATTTTTATATATGAATAGGTAATATTATATTGTTTCCATTAGCGCGAACACGGGTGTTCCTAAATATGTGTTAAGTGAGTGATTACACGGGGACTCCAGCTAGTTTATCTGTTATTACTACACATAAAATGTGCCAGTTTTACAATTTTTTTCACATGCCTTGTGAGTTTTTATTGATTACAGGAGCGACCTTGAGCGCAAGTTTGATACCTTTATTTATCTTAATAGATATGACACATTGTACCAAATTAAGAATTTCCACATTATTTATTGTGCTTGATTATCTTTATTTGACATGATTTTTTTTTCAAGGGTACTCATATTCACACATGCAATTTATATTTTTTTTCACTGTAATTGAAATTTTTTGCTTTATTATGCAACAAAAAAGATTTTTTCCAAAAATTTACCATCCTTTTTAAAACTTATATTTTTATTATTAAAAACTGTTATTTTCATTAAAACTGTTTTTATTTTGTTAAAAACTAATTTTTTGAAAAATTGTTTTTTTAGTTAAAAATTGATTTTTTTTGTTAAAACTGCATTTTCTTACAAATTAATGAATAAAATAGAGAGACTGTCATAGGTATTGTAATTTGAGTTACTTTTTTTGTTCTTTTAGAATTTAATACTTCAATAATACGAGATTTTTGAAATTTGTGTTTGTCACTAATTTTTTTAACGTTAAGTATATCTCATGTTAACTTCCTGTTAGACTAAAAGATAATTAAAACCATTACAAATTTGAAAAAATAAATAGTTGAATAAATTAATTAAAGTGAAGCATACTATAATAAAAATTTGTGAAGCCAATCAATTTTCTTATGTTATTTTTAAAAAATCGCATAAATGGCGCGTGACCTTTAAGACCAACTAGAAATTAGCAAAAGAGTCATTAATTTCAATAAAAATTAGGGACACGGGTGCAACTAGGCTTGGAGAATATTTACAAAGGGTTTTTAGTTCATTGACAACTTTGTTGGAGATGGCCCATGCTTGCAATTGAGAAATTTTTATTAGAATTCGTGACTATCTTTTTAAAAAAGAGAAACAACATTTTGGATTATGCTACTATCGAGTTGTAAAAAAAAATTACATGGTAAAACGATCATGTCTAAGGGCGGAAACAAACTCGGGCTAGCCCAAGGTGAATGAGAAAAGTGAAAAATTAGTGTCGCCCTTTATACTTATATACTGTATGATTAAGGTAACATAGCCCGGGTAACCAGTTTAAAGAATTGGATAAGGAAAATGTGCTTCAGCTGTCTACGTTGGAACAACAAGAAGGCACTTTTTTTAATGTAAAACCGTAGTATATAGTTTCCACATCTAATCAATGTGGGAAAAATTCACATCCTTTTTTTAAATGGGTATTATTTAATTAATCAGAGTTCAAACAAAGCCTAATCATTATTGTATGATTTAATGTTTGAGAAAGTCTTTAGCGAGAAAATAAATTTTGTTGCCGAAAGTATACTTTTGGTAACTCGCAAATATGTTGCCAAATGTATATTGTTTATTTTTAAACAGTTTAACCAAAAATATTATTTGTGTTGCCAAAGATCATATAGGCCGACCTTTGGCAACAAAATATTTGTGTCGCTAAAAATTATATATACCATTCAGCAACAAAAAAAGTAAGTTGCCATATTACATTCAAGTTAGATATAAAACGACTATTGACAACAAAAAACATTTGTTGCCATAACTACTCTATTTTAATTTATTTATTTTTATCATTTTTTCATACTAAAATAATTTTTTGATACTGTTTTTTTCACGCAATAATCATTAAATATGTTTTAAAGTCAGCACATCACATATATATATATATATATATATATAATAATGTTGTTGTGCGGAATAGTCCGCATTTTATGAATGCGGACCGGACATGTGTCACCTAACTTTGCGCCTAAAAATTATCGCCTAAATTATAGGCACACACTCTCTCTTTTTTGGGCTTACCGCCAGGTGACACATGTCTGGTCCGCACTCTTAAAATGCACACTGGTCCGCACTCTTAAATGAATGGTAGAAGAATAATATTTGGTTATAAGAGGTAATTGGTTTGACGGTAGCGTATCGTATGGGCAATACGGGGGAGCTCAACCTTGTGTGGTTAGTTATATGCTTAGGCCTAATTAAGCTGGGTAGCATGGCTAGGTGGGTAAAATTTGAGATGTTAGATTTGCACTATAGATGAGAGGTGATGAACTCAAGGTAGTGTACACGGGACTAACGTGTGTATCTAATAACTACTTTTATAACTGCAATTTAAATGCTTGCGAAATATTTTTCAAATGGTTTTCGGCTCTGACCCGTGCTAAAAATATTTTTCAAAACATTTTAGGTGTCCAGCCACAGGGACGCCAAGCTTGATGACTCATTCCAGGGATGTGTAGCTGCAGTATTATGGAGGCTTGCAAGACTTTATGTAGACGTTTTGTGACAACCCGCTTAAAATAATAACGAGTGGCCAATCCTATACTACATTAAATCAGGAATCTCTGATGGCTCAGTCTCAACATCAACAGACTATAATATAAATAGATAAGGCTAACTACCCGAAATCATACAAGCAAGATGACAAAATTAGATAAAACATGCCACGAACAACAAACGAACACTATAGAACTACTAACAAAGGTAAAACATACACAAGTACCATAGTAAAAGAAGTGGTAGAATAAAATGAAATGAGTACATATAAGAAAAAATATACCCGAATAAGCTGTGGGGCGCAGACAATACAATAACCATAAAGAAGAAATATAAACAACTACATATAACCCTTGGATATAAACCAGATATACAACATGAATTCTATCTAGATTTTTAAAGAAGTAGGAAGCGACTACAATCTAAACCCCGCCACAGTCCGCAACTGCTGCGGCTCCCAAGAATCTGGATAGAAAAGCATCCGGTATCCATGAGGTGGGACACCTGTAGTAATATGTACATACATATATATAGCAAAAGAGAAATATAAACGGGTCAGAGCCCGATGTGTAAAAATGTTTAGCAAGTGTGTTAACCGTGCATAATAAATATCAATGCATTATTTCATAATTAAGGTGGAGTCGCACTCTCGTGAAACCCTAAACTCACCTCTCATCTAACACCGCGCACCTATTCGCGTCCTGGAATCTTAATTAACTTACTCCACCCATAAGGACAACCTGCCTTACAATAGGCACGGCCTATACCCACAAGACATTCCATTCTAACATAACCCAAGAATCCTTTCCATTCTAATCACACTTAAATATATTTTCACATATATGCCTTACTAGGCTATAGTGGTTCTAATTATTAGTTTACTCCAGTTATAAGTCTTAATACGTTACACATTAACATTTAGCTTCAATATATGAATTTATTCTCTAAAACATGCATACAATTTAACAAGGACAAAACTTCTCTCTACTCTCAACATTGCACTGCGTTTCGTGCGTGGGGCGTCTCGCAAAGCGAAATCTAACAAGGAACCCCCCCGATACACTACTACTTGACAATGTCGAACGTAGGGATCCATTATGTCAAACAAATCCTACTACTACAACTATCTAATCACAAAATACCATCTCTAAATACTCAATTTAATCTCTATTGAAATCCTTGGGTCGACATAACCGCAATTGTCTCTAAATACGATTCTTTAACGACAAATAAACTCGTACACGAAAATCACCTATATATATATATATATATATATATATATATATATATATATATATATATATATATATATATATATATATATATATATATATATATATATATATATAGTCAATCATTCATTTCCATGACCATGTATACATAACACACATAATGTATACCTTGCCATCAACAACATTCCACTTTAATATGAATAGTTATATTACACACATATAACGATTCTAAGACCGCCCGTCCGGGTTTTCCCACTGTGCGCCCCCCTAAATAGCTATCATCTTCCAGGGTCTATCACACACAAGGCAACCTGGGTATCCTACATCGCATAACGTTGGGAAGCAGCCATATACCTTCGACAGTGAGTCATAACCACACTCAGAATTACCCCACTGCGAACAATAATTACACAATATAATAACCGGTCCTATGGACGAGGACTATATTCACCCTCCATTAACTAGCCAGGGGACTTCACCTTATGCGCGTAACTTCCCCTATGATAGAATTTAGAGAGGTGTGTATATACATATATATTTTTCTATTCACAATATATAGATATGTGCCATCAATCACATCATATGTATAAATAATCACACAAGAAATATACATTTGTTTCATATTCACATAACCATTTCAACATATATATAAATCTCTCTACATATAAAAGCATACTCCATTTTCAATCACTATTCATCAAGTAACATAAACTGGCTATATATATACAACCCTCATAATACTCGCTCTTATTACGATTTATACTTACGCGAAGCGTTCTCCCTTATATATAGTGCCTCACTGGACACATATTTATTCATTCCCCTTATGATGTGAAAAGTCTCCCGATACCCATAACAATGAGGTTAATAACTCCCAAGTGTAACATAAATATCAATCACTATACATTCCATCTATATCCGAATACACTTCGATATACCTAGTAATAATTCCGACTATAGGTATACATATAACTAATAGTCTTCAAACCACAACTCAATTCTAAATTCATTCCATGATCCCATCACTTATTGGAATCCCCATTATTAATCACACACTGATACATAACAACTATCCCAACTAGATTTACAGTACACCCTATTCTAGTTGATAGTATAGCCCAATTATTCTCAAAATTTCCGCATATGTTTCAATTTCTCGAATGAACCCTTAATCTTAAGGCATTATAACTCATTCCTTAAGTTAAATATTACTAAAGATACACGACCTCTACCTCTCATTGGTCCCAAAACATATATGAAATAGAATCATATCACTATAGGGATTCGATACAAATATCGGCCTACAATCCCATGCCGTACTCTCACAACTCTTTCAAAGGGTCCTCAACCTCACGTCATATCTAGGCTCACCTATGACCTCTAAATAGAACTCCCGTTCTCCATGAGATTCCCCACTATATCGATTTGACCCTCTCCAATGCATATGTATGTAAGTCCCCAAAAATAACTCGATACGTACCCGCGATCTCATCATGCGATAAACTTCCAATAAATATCCAAAACATATTTCTTACATCATATAATCATGTCCCAGATCAATAAACCCAACCAAAAAGGAGAAAAACTCACTCTAGGAAAATTCCTCAAAACTGCCCTATTTTCGAATCGATTCGGCCCCTCCGAATCGATTCGGTCCCAACAGCGAATCGATTCGGCCAAACTAGACCGATAAGTCTGCTACATACCGAATCAATTCGCAAGGGGCGAATTGATTCGGCCCTAAAGATCTGATGCTTCACAACACGGTGAATCGATTCGCTAGGGGTGAATCGATTCAGCCTGTTCAGCAAGCCACGAAATGGGGTAAATTCTCCAAAATCCAAAATTTCCAAAACCCAAATTATACAACTTCCACACAATTATACTCAACCCAAATATGTTCCCAATATCAAATTTCATCCTATATCTAGTTTCATCAAGTTATACTCCTTAAATCCATGCGTAAACATCAATTTCAAGATTTAAACTACAAAATCTAGGTTTTGATAGATATACCCAAAATCCAATTCTTTTTACCCACAAATTATGAAATCAAATACACAAATGGATTATTTAGAAAGAGTAAACACTTGCCTCGAAATTGTAGGGGTTGAATCATCCTCGTGATCGCGTTTTGGCCGGAGTTTCCAAGCTTTTTCCTCTCTCTTTCTTCATTTCTTTTTCTTTCTCTTTTCCTTTCTCTTTCTCTCTTTCTCACAAATGAGATTGGTTTTATCCGTAAGCCTCTTAAACCTTTAAAACATAAGTCCCGGTTTTTAAATGGTAATACACACTTTAAATGACTCGTTTACTCCATTTTGAGTCAAACTAACTTAAAAATATTCCGACCCGAAATAAAACCCAATGAAAGTCATTTTGACTATCTCGACCCATTCGAAATCAATGGCGCACTCAAAATCATCATCCAGAATACTTTTTAACGTCCTTAATTTTTGGACTTCAATTGCCAAATTCTAAAATTCTCCAATTTAAATAAATTTTATTTCTCCCGAAATTTTAAATTTCTCGGTCCCAAAATCGTGAGGTGTTATAGATCTCCCCCCCTTACAAAACTTTCGTCCTCAAAATTTAGGTTATGCCTTGGACTTTGAATCTCATCAAGTCCTTACATCTACCCTTAACATTACTATACATATCTCGCCCAGTTCTCATATCAAACCATATAGATTTTAAAAATCAAAGTAGCTACCCAGGGCGCCCATACACCCTGTACTCGAGCTCAACTCATCAAACAACAACCCGACTCCACTAGCCTCAAATCGTAATATAACTCTCCAATAAAATAAACTATAATAGAGTACTAAGTATATATATAAAAGTTTGAAATTCCCAACGATTGCACTCTTCTCAATTCCTGACATAAGCTACCTTCATGCGGGGGAGGACTCGCAAGCGAAATCCAAACAAGGAACCCTCGCAATACACTACTGCGTAGCTATGTCGGGGATTGAGATCAGTTAAACCAGGGTTAAGTTTTATAAAAGATTTTTGAATTTTAGATATTGGCCGAAGGCCCATATAACTATATACTATAAAACAATTCCATGTCTCTCGACATGCAAATCAAATACCTTATGTTCAATACACAAGGCCCTAACAAATGTCATACTCTAACCAATTAACTATCTCACGACCAACACAACCATGAGTTGAATTCTTCGCTCAACAACGAATCTTCTAAACTCTGGACCTCCTCAGTTCTACAAATCCTTTACATCCCATTAAAGTATTTCCACAAAGTAAGTCCTTCCCTCATTGGAACACTACAATTACCAGCACTAGCCTATCTATACAATAATAGCCTTAACAATCCGCACTTCAGGAATTCAATAACAAAACTCTCTACTATCTCCTTACGAGACGGTCTATTATCTCAAAAGATGCCATACAAAGGCCGTACTTACTCACTCCTTCCTCGAAGGAAAATTATGTACACACTATGGTTATAGCGGCTAACCCCTCATTATGCCTTACCTGCGACGCTCCCAACACCTCATAAAGCATGACCTAAACCCGAAGAAAGTTATTATACCTTATACTTCCATAATCCAATTGATTTACTTCATCCATGAATCCCTATTCAAAGTCCTCTATTCTGTCCAGGACAATCTTTCTTCCTACAACCTAATTCTCCTCAAGAGAAACATCTCCCAGATAATCCTTCCTAACCATCCTGAAGGACAAAACACTAGTGCGACTCCTCATAACACTTTCGATCCTACTCAAAAAACCCGAGTCTCAAAATTTCTTACTCCCTTCTTAAATGAAGACGATACTCCTAACAATTAGGACGATGCCACCTACCTTCCATCGATAAAAGTTAGCATCACCAGGCTTCCTAACAAAGGTTTACGAGTTTCTCAATCTAAACCTCCCAAGGACTTCACTATATGCCTCTCCTCAGAACTTACCTTATTAAGTCCAAGATTCGCCATTCGAGTAAATTTTCCTTTCTTACTCAACCACTGATAGATCACCTTGAATCACCGCTAGAAATCTCCTCCTTATCTCCGCCTGAATAGAGGAAAACAAATACCTCTAGTTAAAGCGTACCCAAAATCTATTACGGGTATTGCACCTATCATCTTGTCCCTTCCTGGATGACCTATTCTTAGCGATGTCTGAGATAAAAGCAACCGTGTCAGAACGTCATTCAAATGAGTACACCTCGCAGAAGAAGATAAACGTATTGAGCACAACAATCCTAATAGTAGGATCTATATCAAGAACGCTAACAAAAGAATGCAGAAAACCCGCACAGATCCTAAAGACACTAGAACCCGATGCTCTGATACAATCTGTGACAACCCGCTTAAAATAATAACGGGTGGCAAGCCCTATACTACATTAAATCAGGAATCTCAGATGGCTCAGTCTCAACATCAATAGACTATAATATAAATAGATAAGGCTAACTACTCGAAATCATACAAGCAAGATGCCAAAATTAAATAAAACATTCCATGAACGATAAACCAACACTATAGAACTACTAACAAAGGTAAAACATACACAAGTACCATAGTAAAATAAGTGCTAGAATAAAATGAAATGAGTACATATAAGGAAAAATATACCCGAATAAGCTGTCGGGTCACAGACAGTACAATAACCGTAAAGAAGAAATATAAACAACTACATATAACCCTTGGGTATAAACTCGATATACAACATGAATTCTACCTAGATTTTCAAAGAAGTAGGAAGCGACTACAATCTAAACCCTTCCACAGTCCGCAAATGCTATGTCTCCCAAGACTCTGGATAGAAAAGCATCCGGTATCCATGCGGTAGGGCACCTGTAGTAATATGTACATACATACATATAGCAAAAGAGAAATATAAAGGGGTCAGATCCTAAGGTGTAAAAATGTTTAGCAAGTGTGTTAACCGTGCATAATAAATATCAATGCATTATTTCATAATTAATGTGGAGTCTCACTCTCGTGAAACCCCAAACTCACCTCTAATCTAACAGTGTGCACCTATTCGCGTCCTGGAATCTTAATTAAGTTACCCTAGCCATAAGGACAACCTACCTTACAATAGGCACGACCTATAACCACAAGACCTGCCGTTCTGACATAACCCAAGAATCCTTTCCATTCTAATCACACTTAAATATATTTTCACATATATGCCTTACTAGGCTATAGTGGTTCCAATTATTAGTTTACTCTAGTTATAAGTCTTAATACGTTACACATTACTAGGCTATAGTGGTTTCAATTATTAGTTTACTCCAGTTATAAGTCTTAATACGTTACACATTAACATTTAACAAGGACAAAACTTCTCTCTACTCTCAACATTGCACTGCGTTTCGTGCGTGGGGCGTCTTGCAAAGCGAAATCTAACAAGGAGCCCCCCCGATACACTACTCCTTGACAATGTCGAACGTAGGGATCCATTATGTCAAACAAATCCTACTACTTCAACTATCTAATCACAAAATACCATCTCTAAATACTCAATTTAATCTCTATTGAAATCCTTGGGTCGACATAACCGCAATCGTCTCTAAATACGATTTTTTAACGACAAATAAACTCGTACACCAAAATTACCTATATATATATATATATATATATATATATATATATATATATATATATATATATATATATATATATATATATATAGTCAATCATTCATTTCCATGACCATGTATACATAACACACATAATGTATACCTTGCCATCAACAACATTCCACTTTAATATGAATAGTTATATTACACACATATAACGATTCTAAGACCGCCCGTCCGGGTTTTTCCACTGTGCGCCCCCCTAAATAGCTATCATCTTCCAGGGTCTATCACACATAAGGCAACCTGGGTATCCTACATCGCATAATGATCGAGTGAAAAACCGAGCGTCCGTGTAATACGCTAGTCGTTGTTATCGGCTTCCAATCTCAATAAAAAAAAAACCTAAACTTGTAACTACACTTCTTAAGGAGTATAGTGGCGAGTCTGGGTATCGAATCCACAGGGAATGGTTGATAGAATTTAATTGATTTATTACTTCTAAAGAAAAAATGAAAAAGATGATGATGGTTGAAAAGGGAAAAAATAAGTAAATAAAGAAGTTAAATTAATTAAGATGAATGAGAAAGTAGGTTGGAATACAATCCCCCTAACCCTAGTAATTTACCATATAGAAACCTAGAATTGTAAATTATAAATTTGAATGAATCCAGTCTTTATAGATCCTAAGCATTAAATATATGAGGATCAAGCCCGCACCATATGAAATCAAAGGTAAATATAAAGCGGTGCTAAATAATTATACGCACATCGTATTCTTAAACATCCCAAGTACCTAGGGAAAGAGAGATTAAAAGATCTACAATGGTTGTAAAATTTGTCTCGCACGACTCTTTCAAATTTTTAATTTAAATTATATTTTCTACATAAGTAATTTACATTGGGATGGGTTCATGCATCCCAACCCTTAAAAACTTAGCTTAACATGACGAAATCAAAATAAAACTTACAAATTAAAGTGTAGGAATTCATAACTAACTCTAGAAAATTGAGAACATGACTTGAATTGGGAATGGAAAACTAGAAATCAACAATTAATCAAACTAACTAGGAAAGCAGTAAAAACAATAAATTAAAATTACTTGCAATGGATGAATGATGAATCTTGAATAGAACTTTGAATCTTGAATAGTAGACAAACTTCAAAAACTAGGGTTTATGAAAATTTCTACCAAAGAAAACTAAAAAGACTCTCTAAAATCTGACTTTCTCTCTCTAAAATTCTATTCTACTCTCTAGAATTCGACTCCCTTTGAAATGAGGTAGGGCTTGGTCTTTTATAGAACCAAGTAGCACGAATTTGACAGCTAGAATTGCTTGTTGCGCAATTTTTTACTAGCTATGCACCTCTTAATCTTCATAATAAATGCCAGGATTTCGCATGACCGGACCGGTCCATTATCGTGCAACTTCAAAACATCGTAACTTCTTCACCGTAGCTCGGATTGAGGTGCCGTTTTTTCCAGTGTTCTTGTAATTTAGAGATATTCAACTTTCTAGTTTGCCCCACCTCCGGACTAAGGTTAAAAAATTACGAAAATGCCCTTCAACTCTCCATTTCTTGGTTTCTTTCACTGTTTTGAGTTCTCCTTCGCACTAACTTGCATGAAATACCTGTAAAACACATGAGAAATACACAAAATACGAAATACTTGCTAAAATAGTTTAGTATCATAAATATGAGATAAATCCAAGCTATTTACACTGCACGGGATCATAAAAATACCGAAATTAAGGGGATAAATGTGAAGAATATGTGCCTAATCACACTCCCTAACTTAGAACTTTGCACGTCCCGAGCAATGTAAACGAAATTAGTTTAAAGTTCAAGTCTTGATTTTTTTTTATTGGGATAGAATACCTTTTTCGCGGGCAAGCGATTGCATTTAGCGTATGCAACAAGCCTTTAAACCCCTAGGTTACCCTAGTAGGACGAGTTTTGTCTCGTGAGGGTTTGCAGTGAATACACCCACAAAATTCTTTATTGACTCAAATAAATATCAAAATACCTAAAAATTGTACAATTTAAACTTTTCGAAAAATAATCACCATAAATTCATATTCAATTGTCTCAAACCATAGTGTGTGTGTGCAAAGCCAGAAATTAAACCTCAAATTTCCACCGATTGAGCATTACGTTACTTTCCGAAAATTCGTTTTGATTCAAATTCTTACGGATGCACTCACAAACGAATCACTCGGATTGTGGTTATTTTCTCTCGGTATGCAGGATATAAAGAGTACATATTATGGACACAAATTCATGCATACAAAATTGAAAAGAAGGAAATATATGGTGAAAAGATCTCATCATCGGAATACAGTTATAAGGAAACGGGAAACATCATCTCTTAATCACACCATTTTAATCTCTTTTATTATCTTTTCATATCTTATCTCTCCATGCAGTAATTAATTTCGCCATTCGGAATCGGTTAGGACTTTTCGGGTTAAAAAGTGTAAAGGGTAAAAATTAAAATGGATGGAATGTTCGGAATTGGAAAATGTCCCCATGACGTCCATTAGTGCTTTTTCGGGCATTTGCTCATTTTTCTCTTTCTTTTTCAATTTTCATTTTTTTTCCTCACTATTTTTTTTTCTATTTTTCTCTTTCCCCTTTTTATTGCACAACTTGGACTTACTTGATGAATTTTCTCAATTTTCACAATTCCGGGCTATTTGGGTTTTTCGGGATATCAAACGAAAGGAAAATATTTTATAGGCTCAAATTGGGTTATCAAAGGGATAATTTTTCACATATTTTTATGGCCAATATTTTTGGGTAACAAATGATGGCATACTTCATCGTCCAAATTGCTAATCACATTACCATATGCGTCTCGAGATTAATTAAGTTTAGAGATATATTTAGCACGAATTTCGAGACAACATTTCACACATTTCCCATAACCGATCAAAATAAAGGATAGAGATCATCAACGACTTATGAAAACACTGAAAAGAACTTTGAGTTAATCATACACTCGGATTGATTTAAAAACTCAAAAAAAAATTAAAAGGCTCAAAATCTCACCGGGTTTGATCAATCTCCACACTTATTCGTTAAGTCGTCAATTTTCTTTCAATTTCCATCTTCGGTCAATTTTGGCTTAGTGCAATTTGATTGTTAATAATTTGAGACTTTAAATAGAATAAAGGTGACATTTTAGATAAATTTAAATTCCAAATTTTATTTATTTTGAAGAAAAATATTTTTTTTTTCAAAATTTTTCAATTTTTTTTTTGAAAAAAAAATAAAAAATATACTTGGAACAAACATCTGATCGAATCAATGAATCTAAACAATAAACGGGAAGAATATCCCACACCCCCTAACTTAAATGTTGCATTTTCCTCAATGCGAATCAAGAACACAATATAAAGGGAGGAAAAGAAAGATATTACCCATATGGAGCGATCCCTGATGAATACAAGTCCATTGAATCTACAAAACACGTTAGAACCAAGCATAACAAAAATAATAACAAAAACTCTGACTATGGAAACTAGACTATAATAAAAGAGAAAAAAAAAACTAACTATTTACAACCTAAAATTTGAACGGCTAATAAATCATACACTAAAAGTCGAAAAATTTGAGGGTCCACCCAAAATACAATTTGACTTTGAGGGATTAATAGTGTACCCTCACTATTAAGCATGCCTCCCAGAAAATAAGAATTACGTTTGAAAAACGGAAGGCATGTGCAAAGTTTAAAAAATGAACCATCACCAATTAAAAAATTTAGGGGGATAATGAAGGATTTGAGTGCACAGGGGGACAAGTACCATTGGGATCCAAGAAAAATGGAATCACTTCCCAAAGATTTTTCAAGTAGTATGGTAAGCGGATCACACAAACAGAAAGAGTCCATCTTAAAAAATAATTTAAGCATAGAGTGCTTGTCCTCAAAATCTTCTCTCCCCAAATTTTCAGTTGGATCTGGTGGAGTGACACGTCTAAGTGTATGGCCCATAAGAATTGTGTCAACGTCATCAAGACTTTCATCCGACTCTTGTGATAACTCTAATTGTTCGATAACAGTGAATGACAATGATGAGGACATAAATTCAATCTCAAGTGGTTCGTCATTGGATTCCTCATTTGGTTGAAAACATTCTTTAGTCTCAAAAATATCGAAAGAAAAATCGTCATTGGATTCGAATAATGCATCCAACTCTTCTCCCAAAAACGATTTTTTTCCCTATATTCTTTTTCACGCCTTTTTTCTTCAAGCCTTTCATTTTGATAAATTTGGATGGCCTTAGCACTGGGATTGTATTTATGAGACTCATCTTTAGTAATATTGATCCAATGTTCATAAATCGTGAGTTCATTCTCCTCCTCACTATTAGCATAACAATTAAAGACACCAAAAGAGTTCAAATAAGACATTTCAAAATGGGCAATTAAAAAAACGTGACACATTATTTTTTTTTATTTACTTTTTTTTTACGAAGTAGTAAGTCAATTATAATCTATAATAAACACTCCCCGGCAACGGCGCCATTTTGATCGAGTGGAAAACCGAGCGTCCGTGTAATACGCTAGTCGTTGTTATCGGCTTCCAATCTCAATACAAAAAAAAACCTAAACTTGTAACTACACTTCTTAAGGAGTATAGTGGCGAGTCTGGGTATCGTATCCACAGGGAATGGTTGATAGAATTTAATTGATTTATTACTTCTAAAGAAAAAATAAAAAAGATGATGATGGTTGAAAAGGGAAAAAATAAGTAAATAAAGAAGTTAAATTGAATAAGATGAATGAGAAAGTAGGTTGGAATACAATCCCCCTAACCCTAGTAATTTACCGTATAGAAACCTAGAATTGTAAATTATAAATTTGAATGAATCCAGTCTTTATAGATCCTAAGCATTACATATATGAGGATCAAGCCCGCACCATATGAAATCAAAGGTAAATATAAAGCGGTGCTAAATAATTATACGCACATAGTATTCTTAAACATCCCAAGTACCTAGGGCAAGAGAGATTAAAAGATCTACAATGGTTGTAAAATTTGTCTCGCACGACTCTTTCAAATTTTTAATTTAAATTCTTGTTTCTACATAAGTAATTTACATTGGGATGGGTTCATGCATCCCAACCCTTAAAAACTTAGCTTAACATGATGAAATCAAAATAAAACTTACAAATAAAGTGTAGGAATTCATAACTAACTCTAGAAAATTGAGAACATGACTTGAATTGGGAATGGAAAACTAGAAATCAACAATTAATTAAACTAACTAGGAAAGCAGTAAAAACAATAAATTAAAATTACTTGCAATGGATGAATGATGAATCTTGAATAGAAATTTGAATCTTGAATAGTAGACAAACTTCAAAAACTAGGGTTTATGAGAATTTCTACCAAAGAAAACTAAAAAGACTCTCTAAAATCTGACTTTCTCTCTCTAAAATTCTATTCTACTCTCTAGAATTCGACTCCCTTTGAAATAAGGTAGGGCTTGGTCTTTTATAACACCAAGTAGCACGAATTTGACAGCTAGAATTGCTTGTTGCGCAAGTTTTTACTAGCTATGCACCTCTTAATCTTCATAATAAATGCCAGGATTTCGCATGACCGGACCCGTCCATTATCGTGCAACTTCAAAATATCGTAACATCTTCACTCTAGCTCGGATTGAGGTGCCGTTTTTTCCAGTGTTCTTTCAATTTAGAGCTCTTCAACTTTCTAGTTGGCCCCACCTCCGGACTAAGGCTGAAAAATTACGAAAATGCCCTTCAACTCTCCATTTCTTTGTTTCTTTCACTGTTTTGAGTTCTCCTTCGCACTAACTTGCATGAAATACCTGTAAAACACACGAGAAAAACACAAAACACGAAATACTTGCTAAAATAGGTTAGTATCATAAATACGAGATAAATCCAAGCTATTTACACTGCACGGGATCATAAAAATACCGAAATTAAGGGGATAAATGTGAAGAATATGTGCCTAATCACATAACGTCGGGAAGCAGCCATATACCTTCGACAGTGAGTCATAACCACAATCAGAATTACCCCACTGTGAACAATAATTACACAATATAATAACCGGTCCTATGGATGAGGACTATATTCACCCTGCATTCACTAGCCAGGGGACTTCACCTCATTGCCGTAACTTCCCCTATGATAGAATTTAGAGAGGTGTGTATATACATATATATTTTTCCATTCATAATATATAGATATGTGCCATCAATCACATCATATGTATAAATAATCACACAAGAAATATACATTTGTTTCGTATTCACATAACCATTTCAACATATATATAAATCTCTCTACATATAAAAGCATACTCCATTTTCAATCACTATTCATCAAGTAACATAAACTGGCTATATATATACAACTCTCATAATACTCGCTCTTATTACGATGTATACTTACTCGAAGAATTCTCCCTTATATATAGTGCCTCACTGGACACATATTTATTCATTCCCCTTATGATGTGAAAAGTCTCCCGATACCCATAACAATGAGGATACTAACTCCCAAGTGTAACATATATATATCAATCACTATACATTCCATCTATATCCGAATACACTTCGATATACCTAGTAATAATTTTGACTATAGGTATACACAAAACTAATAGTCTTCAAACCACAACTCAATTCTCAATTCATTCCATTATCCCATCACTTATTAGAATCCCCATTGTTAATCACACACTGATACTTAAGAACTATCCCAACTAGATTTACAACACACCCTATTCTAGTTGATAGTATGGCCCAATTATTCTAAAAATTTCCGCATATGGTTCAATTGATCTAATGAACCCTTAATATTAGGGCATTATAACTCATTACTCAAGTTAAACATTACTAAGGATACACGACCTCTACCCTCATTGGCCCCAAAAGATATATTAAATAGTGACACGACTCAGAATGTGTCTCTAAAGTGCGTTCACTCTAGGCTCAAGTGTAAGCCTGTCGCTCAAGTAATAGTCCCGGTAAGTCGGGTATCGAATCCACAGGGAAGAAGGACAATAGAGTTGTGACGACGGGAAGAGACGGAGGAATCCTAACTTTGACTCTAAAAAGGAAAGGAAAAATTAATTTGGTTTTTGAGGTTGATTACAGCTAAATGCAATATGAAAATGAGAAATGATGCAATTAAATTAATCTAACAGATTGACTGATGATTTCAAAAACTTTTATTTCAACTGATGAGAGAAACAGGATGGGAATACATTCCCCCAACCCTAGTGTAGTGCGGTGATAATGATAATCATAAATTTATCCGATTGATCAGACCCGGAATTTAGTACTCCCAAGCATTATGTATACGAGGTTCAAGCCCGCGTCATACCTAATCTGAGGATGAGTAAATCGGTATCGCGATAATGACACTCAAATTGTACTCTAAATCATCACGAGTACCCAAAGGTAAATGAGATATAAAGATCCACAATTATTATGTAATTACACAATACGATCAAAATCAATCGTTAAATTCATCGGATTAACGTTATACACATGCACTAACACATCAGGTTGGGTTCATGCATCCCAACCTTTTAAACCTAGCCGGACATGTTAAACTGACTAACGCATGAAATAGTAACGTTGCATGTGGAAGAATTCATGATGAAACTAGATTGAAGCATGTAAATACGTATTATGAACGCAACAATAAGTTGAAACGAATACAGAAAATAAACATGCAAGAATAATGATAAGAATTCTGAACTTTGAATTAAAACTTTAAAAACAAACCCGTAATGATTAAATCTTGAAGCAAATAATTGCCTTGATGTTCCTAGATGTTCCTATCTTTTTCTCTTTATCAAAAACTGACTAAAACTATCCCTAATGGCTGCCCCTAGGTTGTTGCCTACGTTCCCTACAATTTTTGAGAGTTTTAACCTAAAAGGAGTCTTGGGAACCAATCAGATTTGGGGAGCAAATTCGCGCATCAGGGACCCCGAACCGGTTCGCATGTACCCCGAACCGGTTCGCCCCCCAAACCGGTTCGGCCTGGGTTCGCGAATGTGTGTTGGCCTGGAGTGCTACACTTAGATTTTTTTCTTGCTTTCTTTTCTTCCTTTCTTGGATTTTTTTTCAATTTCAACTGGGCATAACTCATCAACCGTAGCTCGGATTTGGGTGCCGTTTCTTCCAGTGTTCTTGTTGTTCCGAGTACTTCAACTTTCCAGTTGACTTCTCCTTCCGGATCGGGATGAAAAATTACTAAATTGCCCTTGAACTTGCCTTCTTAGCTTTTCTAGCATTGTCTTGCTTCCTCTTTTGCACTGTTTGCATAATTAACCTGTAAAACCAATAAGAGAAGCGCGAAACACGAAATACTCTCCAACGAAGGTTAGTAGCATAAATGTGCATCAAATATATATATGTTACATCACTCGGGTTCACAAATATACTGAAATTAGGGGAATAAATATACAATATTTATGCCCAATCAAACCCCCCTAACTTAGAACTTTGCGCGTCCCGAGCAATGTAAAAGAATGAGAGTATGAGATAAGGACCCATCAAAGACTTTATTGGGATAGAGCACCTCTTTCGCGGGCAAGCGATTGCATTTAGCGCATGCAACAAGCCTTTAAACCTCTAGGTTACCCTAGTAGGACGAGTTGTGTCTCGTGAGGGTTTGCAGTGAATAAACCCACAAAATTCTACTCAAAGAAAATTCAAAATACGCAAAAATTGTGCAATTCAAACTTTTTCAGAAAATAGTCATCATCAAGTCATATTTACGAGTTTCAAACCGTAGTGTGTGTGCGAAGCCGGAAATATAACCGCCAATTTCCACCAATTGGTCATTACGTTACTTATCCGAAAATTCGTTTTGATTTCAATTTCTCACGGAATGCTCTCACAAATGAATCTCTCGGATTATGGCTATTCTCTCGGTATGCGTGATATAAAGAGTAAATGTAAGGGAAGCAAATTCACGCATACAATAGAAAGACGGAAATTTCATGGTGATAGGATCTCATCAATGGATTACGGTTTTAAAAATGGGAACATTGCCTCTATTTCGCGCACTTAGACTCTTATATTATCTTTTGGTGTCTTAACTCTCCACCCGGTAATCAATTTCGTAATTTGGACTCGGTTAGGAATTTTTCGGGGTTTAAGGTATATTGGGTAACATGGAAATGGTCGGGAAATTCGGAATTGGAACAGTTATTTAGGATGTCCATTTGTGCTTTTTTTCGGGCTATTGCTCATTTTTTCTTCTTTTTCTATTTTTTTCTGTTTTTTTTTTCATTTCTTGTTATTTTTGTTGAGCATAATTCTCTTTTTTCTTGCCCTTTTTGTTGCACTTTTCGGACTTAAATTCTAAATTCTCTCGTTTTTTTTGCAATTCCGGCTATTTTGGGTTTTTCGGGTTGTCAAACGAAAAGGAAAATTATTTGGCTCAATTTGGGTTGCAAAAAGAGTGATTTTTCATGAGTTTTTATGGCCAATATTTTTGGGGTGACAAACGAGGGCCTACTTCATTGTCCAAAATGCCAATTGCGTTACCATATGCGTTTCGAGGTGAATATAGGTTTAGAGACTAATTTGGCACGTTTTTCAAGGCAATATTGCACACATTTTTCAAAACCGATCAAAATGAAAGGATTGAGATCCTTGACAACTTGTTAAGCGCTAAAAAGAACTTTGAGTTAACAATTAACTCGGATTGATTTAAAAACTCGCAAAATGTGATAGGCTCGAATCTCACCGGGTTTGTTAATCTCCACATTTATTCGTTAAGTCGTCAATTTTCGCTCAATTTCCATCTTTGGTCAATTTCGGCTTTGTGTATGTTGGATGTTTACAATTTGAGACTCCAATTTGACTTTTAATGATATTTTTGAAAAATTTGAATTCCAATTTTTATTTATTTTGAACAAAAAATATTTTTGGATTTTTCAAAATTTTATGATTTTTTTGGAAATTTTGGGCATTTTGAAGATTTGTGAAGTTTTAGAAATACGCACTTGTGACCCCCCCTAACTTAGACTTTTGCATTGTCCTCAAGCAAAAAGGACAAAAATCTAACTCAAAGCAAATAATAAGTGCTGAAAAATACAACAAACAAATATGAAAAAATGCAAGCTTGTATAATAATAATGAGAAGCCTGTGTTACATAAGAAATGGGAGAGAAACTGTGAGCAATGTGAAATTCCTACCACAACTGACATCCACACCAAAATATAAAAACAATCAAAGGTCATGGTGGAGGTGGGTGGGAGGTGCCGGGTGCATTTGGATCATACGGGTCATAAAAGAAGGGGGGTGAAGGACCGCCGAAGTTGAGGTTGTGAAGGTGGACTTGGAGTTGGTACATCATCCGGGTGTCCCTTCGGTAAGCCGCTTGATATTGATTGTATTGGTTGATGAACCCGTCGAGACGAGATTCAACCGCCGAAAGGCGACTCTCGAAGTTTGCCCCCGGGGGCTCGAAATCGGAATCCTCCACATCATCATCAAACTCGTCCTCGTCGACGTCCATCATCGGGGCATCATGAGCTTCCTCGGACACATCCTCGTCGAGAATGGGACGGTCGGGGTGAGCTACACGCATTTGGAGTTCGCTTCGAGTGGTAGACGTGCCGCCAATGGGGCGAGGAAGTCGAATTTGTTGCCCGGGGTCATCCACTCCAGCTTCCATCAATAGCTTCGTGATGAAACGGGCGTAAGGTAGGGCAGTTTTGCCCCATTCGTCGTAGGCGGCATTGAGGATATCCGCGTAGAAGAGCTGGGCAAGGTTGATGGTGCTCTCGGGGTCCAAAAAGTAATAGAGGAAATTAGCGTGACGTAACCGGACCACCGAGTCATTAATGGTTTGGTGGATGGCCCCACAAGCAATGAGGTGCGTGAAGCGCACCGTAGCGGCCAAACCACCAATAGGAAAGGATTCGCGCACCCATTCCACCCCGGGTGCCATGCATGCAATGCATTCTTCTTTGGTGTGGGGGGTATCATTCTTGGGGTATTGGAAGGGAACGGGGAGGATCACCCCTTTGGCACGTATTTTGCGTGCGATGATGGCCGCCGAGAAGGGAATAGTGATACCGTCATGGTATGCCTCGTGAAGCGTGGAGGATTTGCGAACCAAGGTCTCATAAAACTAGTGAATGGCGGCGTCAAACACGTTAGTGCTCGTTGGGGCGAGGAAAGAGCACCACCCGCGGCGGTCGAATATGGCGGTGACATCGCCTGGAAGTTGGCCCCAATCAACGAAGCGTTCGATGTGAATGGGGCGCGTAGCCGAGAAGTATTGCTCGGCCCAATGACGTTCTTGGATGCTTCGAAAGACCCCCTTACCCACGTCATCAAGGACGGTGGTATCATCATATTTCTTGGGGCGGAGATTGTTGCGGCGAGGGCGTGGCATTTTGAAGGAAAGAGAGAGGGAGATTGTTTTGGTGTGAGAAATGGAGGAGGGGTGGGGGGTATTTATAGGTGTGAAGGGGTGAGGTTTTGGTGGGAAATGGGAATGGGTGGGAAGGAGAGGAGGGAGGGAGTGAATTGGGATGAATTTGGGAAGGAGGGAAGTATTTGGAGGGAGGAAAAACGAAGGGGGAAGAAGGGGGAAAAGAATGGAGGGAAGGGGATGAATTTGGAATTAAGGGGGGAAGAACCTGCCAGGTACCCCGAACCGGTTCGGGGTGTACCGCGAACTGGTTCACCCCCCGAACCGATTCTGGATGGGGTTCGGGGTGACATGCTGGTCCGAACCCTAGAATTCACTCTTCTCTCCGCTTCAAGGTGCTCTCTCATCCTCTAACTTGTGCATAAGGCCCCTAAAAACTTCCTAGGCCCTCGGGCTCCCTAAAACTTCCTCGAATTCAACCTCGTATTGCTTACTAGCTCCCTCGAAGTGCGTGCTAACCGATCTCTTTTGTAACTCAGGATCCTGGCTCCTAACTAACCTCTTCACACACGACTACTATACACACAAACTCACCCCATACGCGTCGGGGGTGCGACGACCTTACGTTCTCAGCTCAATTGACCCCGTAAACGGGGTCCGACAACCAAATTGTGTCGACCTCTTCTGCACACGCCTCTAGATATGGCTTTAGGCGTTGTCCATTTACTTTTAACGTGTTTTCCCCTTTTAAATCGTCTAGTTCAACAGCTCCATGGGGGAAAACGTTCTTCACGACAAACGGGCCGGACCATCGTGACCGCAACTTGCCTGGAAAGAGGTGAAGCCGAGAGTTGTAGAGAAGAACTTTTTGCCCGGGAAGAAACTCTTTTCGTCGAATGATGCTATCATGAGCGAGTTTCATCCTCTCTTTTGAAATTTTGGCATTGTCATACGCATCATTGCGTAGTTCTTCTAACTCATTTAATTGAAGCTTGCGGGCTTCACCGGCCTTGTCCAAGTCATAGTTCAATTGCTTAATTTCCCAATACGCTTTGTGTTCAAGCTCAACAGGAAGATGGCAAGGTTTTCCATACACAAAACGGAAAGAAGACATGCCAAGTTGATTCTTAAATGCGGTACGATAGGCCCATAGTGCATCGGTCAATCTAAGGGACCAATCTTTCCGGGTAGGATTGACGGTCTTTTCAAGAATGTTCTTGATCTCCCGATTCGCTAGCTCGGCCTGCCCATTTGTTTATGGGTGATATGTCATCCCAACCTTGTGGACGACACCATACTTTCTCATGAGCTTTTCGAATGGCCTATTGCAAAATTGCGTGCCATTATCGCTAATTATCTCTTTCGGTGCACCGAAGCGAGAAAGTATGTGTTCTTGTAGGAACTTTATCACCACTTTGTTGTCATTGGTCTTGGTAGCTATAGCTTCCACCCATTTAGAAACGTAGTCTACCGCGACTAGGATGTATAGGAAACCAAAGGACGGGGGAAAAGGACCCATGAAGTCAATACCCCAACAGTCGAATATCTCAATGATGAGTATAGGGGTAAGAGGCATCATGTCTCGTCGAGTGATGGCTCCCATCCGTTGGCACCTGTTGCATGACTTTCAAGCGTCATTATCATCCCGAAAAATTGTGGGCCAATAGAGGCCGCATTGCAGAATCTTAGCGGCCATCTTTTTCATCGAGAAGTGGCCCTCACACGCTTCCGAATGACAAAACTGGATGACTTTCGGGATCTCTTCATCCGTTACACATCGTCGGATGATTTGGTCGGCGCAATATTTAAAAAGGAAGGGATCATCGTAAAAGAACATGCGCGACCAATTAAGAAACCTCTTCTTATCTTGCGGTGTCCAATCGGGAGGGACGACTCCTGTGACAAGATAGTTCACTATGTCCGCAAACCAGGGATACGAAGAGGTAGCAAATAGTTGCTCATTCGGAAAGTACTCATCTATGGGTACGGGATCACTAGGTACGTCGGACGAAAGCCGAGATAAATGGTCGGCAATGATGTTTTCTACTCCTTTGTTATCTTTGATTGAGAGATTGAACTCTTGTAGGAGTAGGATCCACCTTATGAGGCGCCACTTGGAGTCTTTCTTCGCAAGTAGATACTTTAAAGCCGCGTGGTCAGTGAAAATAGTAATAGGAGAACCAATGAGATAGGAACGGAACTTATCGAGGGCAAAGACTACCGCTAGCAACTCCTTCTCCGTGGTAGAGTAGTTGAGTTGAGGTCCGATAAGAGTTCGACTAGCGTAGTAGATGCCGTGAGCTTGCTTATCTTTACGTTGGCCCAGAACAGCCCCGATCGCGTAATCGCTTGCGTCACACATAAGTTCGAATGGTAAGGTCCAATTCGGAACTTGCATGATGGGAGCGAACACTAACATGTTTTTCAACTTATCAAAGGAGCCTTGGCATGCCTCTATCCACTCAAATGGGTTGTCCTTCATGAGTAGGTTGCTTAAGGGCCTAGCGATGGCGCTAAAGTCCTTAATGAACCTTCGATAAAACCCCGCGGGGCCCAAGAAAGAGCGCACGTCTTTCAGCGATTTCGGTGGGGGAAGATCAGCTATGACATCTATCTTAGCCCTATCAACCTCTATTCCGTTGGATGAAACAATGTGGCCAAGAACTATTCCCTCGGTGACCATGAAATGACACTTTTTCCAATTCAACACTAAGTTCTTTTCCACGCATCGGGTGAGTACTTTTTCCAGCTTGTCTAAACAATGATCGAAAGAGGTGCCAAAAACTCTGAAATCGTCCATGAACACTTCGAGTCCTCTCTCGACCATGTCGCTAAATAAGCTCAACATGCACCTTTAAAAAGTCGCGGGTGCATTACACAAGCCAAATGGCATACATTTGTAGGCAAACATACCAAAAAGGAAAGTGAAAGTCGTTTTCTCTTGATCAAGTACATCTACCTCAATTTGGTTATATCCGGAATAACCATCAAGGAAGCAATAATAAGGGTGGTCCGCAACTCTCTCAAGCATTTGATCAATGAATGGTAAGGGGAAATGGTATTTCCTAGTTCCCCCATTGAGTTTCCGGTAATCAATGCAAACGCGCCATCCGGTGGTGGTGCGTTGGGGAACAAGCTCTCCCTTAGCATTCTCGATCACAGTCATACCTGACTTCTTCGGGACGACTTGAATAGGGCTCACCCATTTGCTATCCGAGATTGGGTAGATAATCCCGACATCTAATAATTTGATGATCTCGATTCTCACAACTTCTTTCATGTTGGGGTTCAATCTTCTTTGCATTTCTCTAGAGGGCTTGACATCCTCTTCGAGATGGATCTTGTGAATGCAAATTAAAGGACTTATCCCCTTCAAATCAGTGATGCACCAACCAAAGGCACCTTGGTGCTTCCTCAAAATTTTCAATAATTTGACCTCCTGCCCTTCATCTAGGCTAGAGGAGATAACAACAGGAAATGTCTCATCCTCTCCTAGATAAGCATATTTAATATGGGAGGGGAGTTTCTTTAATTCGAGGGTTGGAAATTTTTCACTGGAGGGAGCCATGTGTGTATCACTCGGAGGTAATTCCTCGTATCTAGAAACCCAATTAACCTCTCTCACGCCCTCGTCCGACGTACTCTCATCGAGCAATTCTTTTAATTCTTCAACCTCCCTCTCGAAGGCGGTGTACGTCCCCTCACACTCATATCTCGTCGCTAAACATGACTCTAAAGCGTCGCCACAGAAATTTTTCTCAAAGTACTCTTCTACTACCTCGTCTATGAGGCTCACCGCGTGAAGATCATCTTCCTCTCCTGCATTTTGGGCTATGTGGAAGATGTTAGTTTCCAAGGTCATGTTCCCAAAGGTGAGTTGCATTCGCCCATTCCTTGTGTTGATGATTGCATTAGCTGTAGCTAAGTAAGGGCGCCCAAGGATGATGGGAACATGATTGCTCGAGTTGAAAGAGGGCTCCGTGTCCCAAATGACAAAATCTACCGGAAAGTAGAAAGTGTCAACTTGGACGATCACGTCCTCGACTATGCCTCGTGGGATCTTCACTGATCGATCCGCTAATTGGAGAGTGACCTTTGTGGGCTTGAGGTAGCCCAAATCAAGTTGCCTATAAATGGAGTAAGGGAGTATGTTTACACTTGCCCCCAAGTCAAGTAAGGCTTTCTCAATTCTATTTTCTCCAATGATGCAGGATATAGTGGGTGCACCTGGATCTTTGAATTTAGGCGGGAGATCATTTAGTAGAATGGAGCTCACTTTCTAGGTTAGAAAGACATTCTTTTTTACCTTCATCTTCCTTTTTACCGTCAACAAATCTTTGATAACTTTACCATAAGATGGAATTTATTTGATGGCATCAAGAAAGGGTAAATTCATCTTTACTTGCTTAAGTACTTCTAGCACTTCATCACGTGGATTCCCCTTTTGAGCGGGAATCAATCTTTGAGGAAATGGTGATGCGGAGGGTGATTTCACTACCACCTCTGGCTCACTAGCGTCTTCCTTGTCACTCTAGTTCAAGGGGACATCTTCGGCCTCTTTCGTGCCGGGCGAAATCTCCTTGTCTTTTGTTGTATCGTATGGAGGAGGTGATAAATCAACGACTCTCCCGCTACGAAGAGTGGTCACGGCTTGACATTGCTCCTGATGTTCAGTGGAGGTGGAGCTAACACTATTTTGACCTTGGGGAGGTCTTTGGCCTTGGGCAGGAAATTTACCTTTCTCTTGAACACTCAACGAGGATTGTATTTTTGACAGATTCGAATTTATGTCGCCAATCAGACGATCATATTTGGCATTGGTTGCGGTCTGGCTTGCGATGAATTGATTCATGGTATCCTCGAGAGTTCTCCGTTGTGGAGGGATATAATTTCCGTGAGGTGGTGGTGCTTGCACATGTCCTTGCATGTGTGGAGCTTGTTGAAATTGTTGTGGTGGAGGGGGGGCAACATGCGAAGGAGGGTTCATTGCGGTATGTTATTGCCCGTAGCTAAAACCGGGATGATTTTTACACGAAGGGTCGTATGAATTCCCGTGCGGGGCACCGAAATTGCCCTTAAAGCCTCCTATACCACTAACTTGCTCCTGCAACATTACTTTGTAGGCGGGTATCGTCGGGCATTCCTCAGTTGAATGTCCCGCCTCACAAATCGTACACACCTTCACGACAGGGTTCGGAATGGGTCCATCTGGTCCTTTTCTATATATCTTGCATAGGTCTCGCAATCCTTTCTCAAGGGTGTCCAATCGACAATCCGTCATAGAATTCTTATCTACGTGGAATAGGCCGGACGCCGATGGAGCAGTGGTGGGTTGTCGATTTAGATTTTGAGCATTCGGGTCAGAGGTATCCCAGGATTCGGTAGTCTCGGTGACATACCTCATGTGAAGATCAGCACCGTGGCCATCTAGATCGACAAACGGACCGCTTCCCATAGTTTCAATAAGTTGTTTGGAGTTAAGATTTAACCCATTATAGATAAAGGAGATGATTTGCGATGGATCAAATCCATGATGGGGGCATGAAGCCACTAACTCGTTGAAACGTTCATAACATCGATGGAATGGCTCGTTTTCATGTTGCCTGAATGCTTGAATTTGAGCCTTTATAGAGATTGTTCTATGTCGTGGGAAGAATTTCTTGAGAAATTTAGACTGTAGCTCATTCCAGGATGGAATCGAGCTTGGAGGTAAAGACCATAGCCAGGCTTTAGCTTTATCTTTGAGCGAGAAGGGGAAGAGTTTGAGGCGGATTACCTCTTGTGTGCCGGTTTGATCATTGAGAGTATCACACACGTCCTCAAATTCCCTTATATGGAGGTATGGCTTTTCAGAATCCATACCATGGTAATGTGGTAGCATCTGGATCATTCCATTTTTGAAACGGAACTGCCCGGCATTACACGGGAGTATAATGCATCCCGGAGTGACAGTGCGCTCAGGATATAAGAATTATCTCAACGGGCGGTACGGAGGCTCGTCCTCACTGTTAGGTGCATTACTATGTTGCGACATCTCTCTCTCACTTGACGACTCGACGCTCTCACTGGGTGTGCTCGAAGTGTGTCCTACGAATGAGAATGGAGTGTTACTAGAGACTGAGTGCGACGGTGTGGGCGGTGGGATCCAAAACTGTGGGGCGTTTGGAGTGTGGGGACTATCAGGATTATACTCAACAAGTGGATTTTCGTGAATACTGGTTGGAGTATTATGGGGTGTGGGAGTGGTTTCAGAATTTTGCATTAAAGCTTAGGAGAGGTGATGGTGAATCTTTTTTTTATTTTTTTATATTTTTTATGTTTTTTGGATTTTTTTGAAATTTTTGGTCAAAGCTTTGGATTGACTAAATCTAATCCTAAGTCTACCTAAGTCCCCGGCAACGGCGCCAAAAACTTGACACGACTCAGAATGTGTCTCTAAAGTGTGTTCACTCTAGGCTCAAGTGTAAGCCTGTCGATCAAGTAATAATCCCGGTAAGTCGGGTATCGAATCCACAGGGAAGAAGAGACGGAGGAATCCTAACTTTGACTCTAAAAAGGAAAGGAAAAATTAATTTGGTTTTTGAGGTTGATTACAGCTAAATGCAATAATGAAAATGAGAAATGATGCAATTAAATTAATCTAACGAACTGGAGATTGACTGATGATTTCAAAAAAAATTATTTCAACTGATGAGAGAAACAGGATGGGAATACATTCCCCCAACCCTAGTGTAGTGCGGTGATAATGATAATCATAAATTTATCCGATTGATCAGACCCGGAATTTAGTACTCCCAAGCATTATGTATACGAGGTTCAAGCCCGTGTCATACCTAATATGAGGATGAGTAAATCGGTATCGCGATAATGACACTCAAATTGTACTCTAAATCATCACGAGTACCCAAAGGTAAATGAGATATAAAGATCCACAATTATTATGTAATTACACAATACGATCAAAATCAATCGTTAAATTCATCGGATTAACGTTATACACATGCACTAACACATCAGGTTGGGTTCATGCATCCCAACCTTTTAAACCTAGCCGAACATGTTAAACTGACTAACACATGAAATAGTAACGTTGCATGTGGAAGAATTCCTGATGAAACTAGATTGAAGCATGTAAATACGTATTATGAACGCAGCAATAAGTTGAATCGAATACAGAAAATAAACATGCAAGAATAATGACAAGAATTCTGAACATTGAATTAAAACTTGAAAAACAAACCCGTAATGATTAAATCTTGAAGCAATTAATTCCCTTGATGTTCCTAGATGTTACTCTCTTTTTCTCTCTATCAAAAACTGACTAAAACTATCCCTAATGGCTGCCCCTAGGTTGTTGCCTACGTTCCCTACTATTTTTGAGAGTTTTAACCTAAAAGGAGTCTTGGGAACCAATCAGATTTGGGGAGCAAATTCGCGCATTAGGTACCCCGAACCGATTTGCATGTACCCCGAACCGGTTCGCCCCCCAAACCGGTTCGGCCTGGTTTCGCGAATGTGTGCTGGCCTGGAGTGCTACACAAATTTTTTTCTTGCTTTCTTTTTTTCCTTTCTTGGATTTTTCTTCAACTTCAACTGGGCATAACTCATCAACCGTAGCTCGGATTCGGGTGCCGTTTCTTCCAGTGTTCTCGTTGTTCCGAGCTCTTCAACTTTATGGTTGACTTCTCCTTCCGAATCGGGCTGAAAAATTACTAAATTGCCATTGAACTTGCCTTCTTAGCTTTTCTAGCATTGTCTTGCTTCCTCTTTTGCACTGTTTGCATAATTAACCTATAAAACCAATAAGAGAAGCACGAAACACGAAATACTCGCCAATGAAGTTTAGTAGCATAAATTTGCATCAAATCTATATATGTTACATCACTCGGGTTCACAAATATACTGAAATTAGGGGAATAAATATACAATATTTATGCCCAATCAAATAGAATCATATTACTATAGGGATTCGATACAAATATCGGCCTACAGTCCCATGTCGTACTCTCACAACTCTTTCAAAGGGTCCTCAATCTCACGTCATATCTAGGCTCACCTATGACCTCTAAATAGAACTCCCATTTTCCATGAGATTCCCCACTATATCTATATGACCCTCTCCAATGCATATGTATATAAGTCCCCAAAAATAACTCGATACGTACCCGCGATCTCATCGTGCGATAAACTTCCAATAAGTCTCCAAAACATATTTCTTACATCATATAATCATATCCTAAATCAATAAACCCAACCAAAAAGGAGAAAAACTCACTCTAGGAAAATTACTCAAAACTTCCCTGTTTCCGAATCGATTCGATCCCTCCGAATTGATTCGGTCCCAACATCGAATCGATTCGGCCCCAGCGAATCTATTCGGCCCAACTAGACCTATAAGTGTACTACATACCGAATCGATTCGCAAGGGGCGAATCGAATCATCCCTAAAGACCTGATGCTTCTGCAACATGGCAAATCGATTCGCTAGGGGTGAATCGATTCGGCCTGTTTAGCAAGCTACGAAATGGGGCAAATTCTCCAAAATCCAAAATTTACAAAACCCAAATTATTCAAATTCCACCCAATTATCCTCAACCCAAATATGTTCCCAACATCAAATTTTATCCTATATCTATTTTCATCAAGTTATACTCCTTAAATCCATGTGTAAACATCAATTTCAAGATTTAAACTACAAAATCTAGGTTTTGATAAATATACCCAAAATCAAATTCTTTTTGCCCACAAATTATGAAATCAAATACAAAATTGAATTATTCAGCAAGATTAAACACTTGCCTCAAAATTGTAGGGTTTGAATCATCCTCGTGATCGCGTTTTGGCCAGAGTTTCCAAGATTTTTCCTCTCTCTTTCTTCATTTCTTCTTCTTTCTCTTTTCCTTTCTCTTTCTCTCTTTCACACAAATGAGATTGTCTTGATCTGTAAGCCTCTTAAACCTTTAAAAATAAGTCCCATTTTTTAAATGGTAATACACACTTTAAATGACTCGTTTACTCCAATTTGAGTCAAACTAACTTAAAAATATTTCGGAGCCGAAATAAAACCGAATGACAGTTATTTTGACTATCTCAACCCATCCGGAATCAATGGCGCACTCAAAATCATCATTCGGAATACTTTATAACGTCCTCAATTTTTGGACTTCAATTGCCAAATTTTGAAATTCTCCAATTTAAATAAATTTTATTTTTCCCGAAATTTTAAATTTCTCGATCCCAAAATCGTGGGGTGTTACATGTTTGAGTTATTCATTCCTAGATTAGGATTTATGATTCAAACTTTTATTTGGGCATGTTATCCCTTCACCCGATACATTCTTTTAGTTTTTTTTATCAGACTACGTTTTGGATTTAGTCTTAGTTCCTTTAGATTCACTGTTGGGCCTTTTTTTGGGAACCGATGGTTTATTCGATATTATTTATTTTTATATTTATTGTGTAGTTTATTAAGAATATTTTTAAATGGTGTGAATGGTTTTCCTATTATTTTTATTTTCTGCATGTTGTTACATTGATGAACGATAAAATGTGACATCGGCTTAATTTGACATGGGTGATTCATAATTTAAAATATTTTTCGACAGTAATGCTAAGAATGAATCAATTGAGATTTCTGATTATTTTGATAAGTGACTGATCACCCCTGATTAAAATAAGAGGAATGTCACAAAGTCCCTCTATAGTTCTATTCCAAAAGATATAAAAGCATCACATACATTGTGTTCAAGCATTATTTGTAAGGTACAATAGTTTTATTTTTCTTAAAACTGACTGTTCAAACTATGCAAAACGGTTAAAGTTAGTATGGAAAAGGCCTTTTGCTATATACATCTGAACCTTTCCAACACTAAGAGTATCAATGCAGCTCCTTAGATTGATGACCCTAATTGACCCAATGCTTCAAGTGTACATTCCTATTCATCCGTATCTTGACTTTCTAGCAATCCAAGCCTTTCGTCAATGGTTGAAATAACAACTTTAACACTATATTCATCAATGAACATATAAGTATTCTCCTTCGACATAAGCCTTCCAACTATGGTCATTGCTCTTGATTTTAAAATTTACTAGTAGATACATTGCTGATTATAAAAGTCAATTGTTGAACAAGGGTAGTCTGCAATAAAAAATCCGCAGAATGCTGAATTTCTGTCAAGTTGTACAAAATCTCCAAAACACTCAAAGTTACGAGTGTATTGTTTCCATCACAGACTTGTTCCTCTAATAGATTAAAAAGATTTTTTGTGAACTACAGATGCCACAGATCTGTAAATTGAGAATTTCCTCACTATCAAAGCCAAATCTCGAACTTGTCCAAGTGATGAACATCTCACGGCTAAATTTATGAGATGTGTAGTTTCATTAATATCAGCTAGAAAAACAATGCCCATGCCCTCTGAAGAAGTAACCAAATTCTTAATCACATCCATTGATGTGGTTGCAACATGTTCATCACCATCTATGAGACAATTAAGCAGAAGTGGATAATCACCATACTCACAAACTGGATTATTCATTTCATTGGAAGTCTCCAAAAGAAAAGAGAGAGTTTTACAAGCTAAACCTCCGACATTCTGAGATTTTGGGCCCCAAGACCAATTGCAACAAACGGCATGTAATGCGAGATGAGATAGGCCCCATATTTTGTTCTAAATATCCTTTCTTGACATGCAACCAAAGCATTTTCTAGACTAGCCATATCACGTTTGGTTTGTAAAGCATTGATAATAACTGGAAGAGGGAAGCGATTGAGGAAGTTCTTTACAGAAATTTCTGAGTGGACACCGGGGTTATGTGTGTACTCTAAAACTGCTTTGAGCAACCGAGTTGGATCCTCCACCGATAATTCTTCCATGGCGTTTCAGTTTCAGAGAGAAACTGAAGGATTTTTCTCTTCCTTTCAGTGCTCTTTAACAACTCAAGCTGTCAGAGATCCATATAACTGTAATGGATCTATTATAACTGATCCATTACAATAATTATTTATGACTATTATGTTTATAGATTCCATCATACACTTCAGTATATAAATGTGACATTACAACATTTATAGTTATAGCACTACAACAAATATTACATTTAACAACAATTTATTTGGCTACAGAGATGATTTCATGTCTAATTGATCACTTTTAGCAACGAAATTTAAATTGTGGTCACTAAATAAACATTGGCCACGAAATTAAAAATTTCATTGCCAAATTCTGAAAAAAAATTCAACGCCATTTTTTCCCGCCCTACTAATTTTTTTACAATGAAATAATTAAAATCAGCCACAAAATATTTCGTGAATAATTGATTCACTCTTTTGTTACAAAATATTTTTGTAGTGAAAAGGTTTTACAATCAGATTTTTTTTTTTTTGGGGGGGGGGGGGCGGATTCCTAACCTTAAAAAGCCCACGATCCCATTTGCTTAGACCTGTCATCTCCTCTCCTCCCCACAGTTACACTCCCCGATCCATCCACCCCCACGATCTCCTCTTCTTTCCTCACCCCACCCCCCCAGTTAGCTCCCACCAACTCCGTCGCCGCTCCTCATTCTTCTTCATCGCCACTCCTCCGTTACTTACGCCGCCGCTCCTCTGCCTATCTTCTTAAGGTGAATCTCTCTCTATCTCTCTCTCTCTCTCTCACTACTGTACTTTGGCTTTTAAATTTCTATGTGTTGGAAAGATCTTCTTAAGGTAGATCTCTCGTTCTCTCACTTTCCCCTCTCTGCTTGTTCTACTAGTAATTGTGACTAGATTTCTATGTCTTTGTTTATGTTTCTGCTCTGTTTATGTTTCTTGATTTACTCTTAGAGACAAATTTTCAGTGGATTTTTCACCTTTGATTAGTTTAGACTTCAATGAAGACCCAACTAGTATGGTTGGGTTTTGGAATCTTTATTGTGACTTGTGATGCTTTTTCATCCAATGAATGTATGTCCTTTCACAGTTAAGGGTACTTGTAATTGTAATTGTAATTGTAATTGTAATATTCATATCAATGGAGCTATGTTTTGGAAAGATCTTGGATATTTTATAAATCCACTGTCTACATGTGGCTATGACCTAAACCCCCACTTTATATTTTGATATTTTCTAACTGGGTTTGCACTATATGCTGAAGGAAGACCTGTAAATGGGTGATTGCAGATCAATTGAAATTTACTTCGGTTATAAAACAAACCTAGCCACAATTATTAGTATAAAGAATAAAATATAATAAAAAAATCAATGATTTTAAATTTTCTGTAAATTTTTAAATTTATATATTTTTTTCTGTAAATGATTTTAAATTTTCTGTAAATGATTCTAAATTTTCCGTAAATGATTCTAAATCACCCAAAAAAAATCTGTAAATGTTTCTAAATTTGCAACAAACATTTTTTGTTTATTTTCTAGTTTTAATTGTTGAGAATTATTAGTTGAGGTTCACATGAGGTTATTATTGTGTAAACATATACACCAATCATCATTTGAAAAGGAAAAGTTTGTTGTCTCCCATGATTTTTTTTCCAAATGGAGCCACATTTAATAATTAATGATTGATATTGCTCACTATTGAACCTTTGCAATTGGAACTATATAATGACAGACCCTATAAAACATATTTGAATATCAATTATACTCGTGTAGATTGTATCTAATTTAATTTTTCATTTTGAATAATATATAGGCCATTAAACGCGTTAGATAGATTAAAAAGTAGTTATATTGTCCTTTGTCTACTGCTATATATATCCCCCCCCCCCCCCCCCCATGTTGTTTTAAATATTCACAATATGTGCACATATATACATAACATAATTTATGAAAACATAATGCATAAAACAAAATTTAAACTTATAGAATTTATGTAATGTGACTTTGATTTAGAACTTTTTGAAATTCTAATTTAAGCTTTAGAAACTTAGGTAAGAATTTAATGTTTGGTTTTGAAATTTGTTTGAGAGCATAATATGAATGGTTTCAAAATCTTTTATGATCGTCATGTGTATTAATTGATGTTAGTTTCAAAATAGAACTGAAGTATATCAGTGATTGAGACGAGGCTCGATTTTAAAACATTCTTAATTCATAATTAACACTATAGACCTTAATATTTATTTCTATGATTCATAATTCCCATATGTACCTACTTTGATTTTTCTTTGAAAGTTATAACTGCTCTGAGGTCGATACGATTCCATATGCATGCATTTTTAGCCTGACTGGAATATAGGACTCACTTTTAACATGCCTAGAATCAATATTACAAAATATATGGTCTTGTTCTCGCATATCTATGTGTAAATAAATTGAGTTTCTTTTATTATTTTGTTTAAAATTAGATGGATAAAAGTTGGATGCAATAAAAGGATCAATTTTGTGAGAAGTATGTGATGGGAGTTAGATCATTCATTCGATTTGCGAAGAATCATATGGGGAAAAAGAATAAAACTTGATGTCCGTGTTGTGATTGCTTGAATATTAATGTTAGAAAAATTTATGAAGTGGAGGATCACTTGTTTTTGAAAGGTTTTTGTACAACTTATACTCATTGGATATATCATGGGGAGCGCTCTGAACGCTTGGTGTATGGTAGTGCAAATGCCGATGTAGATGGTGATGATGTCGATGAAGAGATAACAGACAATGAAGAGGATAATGGTGACAAAATGCGTGATATGTTAGAAGACATACATAGAGGAACATTCATAGATACTAGTGGTCCATTTGATTCGTCTCATGGTGATTCTCCCATAGATGTTGGTGGTGGGGAGAAGAAAATCTTTGAAACATTATTGAGTGAGGCTGAACGTGAACTTTACCCTAATTGTAAAAAATTCTCTACATTGAATTTTCTTCTCAAGTTCCTACACTTGAAGGTAACTAATCACTGAAGTGATAAATCACTCAACATGTTTCTCGAGCTATTGAAAGAAGCTTTTTCGGATGGAGAGACCCTTCCAAAGGCATATTATGAGGCGAAAAGCATTTTGCGTGATTTGGGATTAGGATATGTGTCGATTCATGCTTGTAAAAATGATTGCTCGTTATTTCGGAAGGAATTTGAGAATATGCAAGAGTGTCCAATATGCAGGGAATCTAGATGGAAGATCAATGACGGAAAGGGTAAGCGGATTCCACATAAGGTGCTTCATTACTTCCCGCTAACACCAAGACTCCAAAGATTGTTTCTTTCGAAAAACATAGCTGAGGATATCACTACACCAAAACAAGATTTTAGTCACAGACAATTTTTTGTATTACTAACAGTATTATACTGTTACTATTTCTCATAACACAATACCGTTACTAATATCTGATAAGTGTTACTAATATTATTTAAATATTTTAAAAGTAATTTAAAAAAAAAGTAATTAGCTAGCGTTCTCACAACACAATACACTCCAGTGTTCTCCAAAATGTCCTCGACTCAAACAAATTATCTTCTCCAAAATGCTCTAGTGTGACTTAGGGTTTGCTCTTCCTCTTCTCCAAATCTCGATCTTCTTCCTCTTCTCCAAAACGCGATCTTCTCCAAAATGCTCTAGCGTGACCTAGGGTTTGGAAGAAGTCTCAGTTAGGGCTTGGAAGAATCTCAACCTAGGTTTTAGAAGCATTCGGCGCTCACATCACAACCTAGGGTTTGGGAATTGAGATTTGCTTTCATAAGGTAATTATCTCCTTCATACCATGCTTTGTCTAAAATGTTCAAAGCGATTTACTGTTCATAAGCGATTTGCTGTTGGGTTACAAGTTTATTTTTTGGTAAAATGCAATGTATTTTTGTTATTGTTGTTGGGTACATACTTTTTGTATTTTTTGGTTCAAGTTTTTGATTATTTTGTATTAAATCCAAAGCTTAGAATTTTTTTTTATATACTGATTTATAACATTACTAGACCTGGTATTTAATACCCTATTTAAGAAAATGATTTTTTATACACTGATTTATACTATTAAAACACATAATTGTATATAACTAAGGAAATTTCACCCCTCCCCTGAACTTTAAGGTTTGTTATAACAAAATTACATGTTCTAACTGTGATTTTTCTTATGTGTATCAATAATTCTATTTTTTTGTATATTATCATATAACTTGTGTGTAAACCACATTTTTTTAGTAGTGCAGAATGTCACAAACATTGAACAAAGAGTGGATGAATGAGAGGAATATAATAAGTGAGGTGTACACAAATGGAGTTTCATCTTTTATTAATTTTGCAATTGCAAACAATGGCCATCAATTCTCGACCTTTCCTTGTCCATGTGTTAAGTGACGAAATAAAAAGCGTTTTACTACGGTAGATATCAAGGGTCATTTGATAATGCATGGTATAGACATGACATATACTAAGTGGGTTTTATATGATGAAACACTATCATCGAACCTAACATGTCCGGTAGTAGATACTATTGATTGTGAAGGACATGATGAAGCTGATAACAATAAGAATGAAAGGGTGCGAAACTTAGTTGACGCATGTTACGGAGTGCACGAATAATAATGTGTAGAACCCGAACAGGAAGGATTCTCTAAAAAATCGTATGTCGACAATGAGAAGTAAGATCAATATAATAAATTAGCGATCGAGAAATTGTACCTTTCATGTGAGAGTATTGAGACTACTCTCTCTACAATTGTTGAATTGCATAATTTGAAAAAGTAGTTTGATTGGTCGGGAAATAGCGTGATCTCTTTCTTGTCGGTTTTAAAGAGGTGGCTTCCAAAAGGAAACACATTACCAGAAAAATATCTGCACATGAAGAGAGTGATGAAATACCTAGGGATGAAAGAAAATTAAATTCATGCTTGCATTAACAACTTTATTTTATACTGGAAAGAGAATGAAGATTTGGAGGAATGTCCTCAATGTGGAGAATCGAGATACGCAATGTCCTCAAAGAAAGGGAAAAGGATATGTAAAGAACCGATGAAAGTGTTGAGACATTTTCCTTTAATTCCAAGGCTAGTGAGATTGTACACTATACCTTGGATAGCGCATGAAATGACATGGCAACATCAGGCAACAAGTTCATGGGATTATCAGTGACATCCTTGTGATTCATCCCAATGGAGAATGCTAAAAAGTAGATGGCCCGATTTCACCAAGGAAGGGCACAATATTTGGCTTGCAATAGCAACAGATGGATTTAATCCCCATGGTATTCAGTATAGTAGTTATAGTTGTTGGCCTGTCATGACCGTGCATTATAATGTGGGACCTTCTTTTGTGCTTGAAGCGTGAGTTCCAAATTTTATCTTTGTTGATTCCTGGGCCAAAGGCACCGGGTCAAGACATTGATGTTTTTCTTCAGCCATTAGTATATGAGTTGAAATAACTATGGGAAGGAGTTGCAGCTATTGACATGCAAAAAATGCAACCTTTTACGTTGAGAGATATGTTGATGTGGGGGATTCATGATTTTCCTTCATAAGAAAACTTATCTGGGTGTGTAACACATGGTTACAAAGCATGTCCTATTTGCGGTGATGACACTCCATCCATTTGGCTAGAACACGGCATGAAGATAGTTTACACAAACTATCGTATGTTTCTTAAAAGAGATCATCCTTTTAGGAGTGGTAGAGGTTTGGGACTTAGGACACAAGAACTTGGACGTCCCCCGATTCGACTAAACGGAGATGCACTTGTGCAGAAGTTAAGAAATATAAAGTATGCACCTGGAAAAGTTTTAAAAGTTCCTGCTAAGAAAGTCTAATAATGTTAATGGGAGTGATAATGTTGAAGTTAAAGAAGCTTGGTATAAAAAAATCTATTTTCTTTGATTTGGAATACTGGCCACATCATCAAGTTCGACATGTCCTTGATGTGACGCACATCGAAAAGAATATTGCAGAGCATTTGATAAACACAATTCTTGATGATAATAAAACAAAGGATACTGAAAAGGGTCGATTGGATATGAAGGGTATGGTCATACACAGCGGTCAATGGCTTCAAGTTGATGGACGCACTGGAAAAACGATAAAACCAACATCACCATTTATCTTGGATAAAAAGAAAAAAGACAATTCTGCCACATTATGAAGGACTTAAAGCTTCCTTCCAGTTTTTACTCTAACTTGAGCAATATAGTAAGTCTTAGTTCCCCATCTTTGCACTCCTTAAAGTCACATGATTATCATGTCATAATTGAACATCTTCTACCTGTGTTGCTCCAACATGCCTTTCCGAAACATTGAGATTTAAGAAGAGCAATCCAACAATTAAGTTTATTCTTTAACATGTTGTGCTCTAAGGTCCTAATTCGGCAAGATATCCAAAGAGACAAATACATGGTTGTTGAAGCATTGTGTGTGTTGGAAAAATATTTTTCACCTACATTTTTTTATATTAGCATTCACCTCACTGTGCATCTAGGAGATAAAGCCCTAGTTTGTGGACCCACCGACGCTCATTGGATTCATCCCTTCGAAAGGTGATTTTTTTACCTTTTAATATAGTAAAATATGCCCCATTTAAGTTAATAATTCTTGTTATTAATTTTTATTACCTTATACAAATAGGACGATGAAAGATTTCAAAGATATACCTAGCAATAAGCGGTATGTTGAAGGTTCAATTGCAGAATCCTACATTTTTGCTGAATCTGTAAGATATTGCATGGAGTACATGCCAAATCCATCTGATGGAAATCATAAACGCTCCCATGAGGCCTTTTTAGAGGAAGGTGGAGAGTTCTCTGATGAAGGGCCTTTGCTTGATGATAAGACTATAACGTTGGGACCCGTACAGTTTCAACATATACGTCGATGGGTATTATTTTGACTAAACGTTGATGGATTTCAAGAGTACTATAGTTTTGAGTTCTTTCATTTGTTTATAGTTAATAATTAATTATCATTTTGAGTTATAATTACTTATATCAAACTACATATTGCAGTGAGTATGAAGCATCACTGAAATCCGTGTCTCGTCCTAAAGGGAAGGGGATTGAAATGACAGAAATGGAGAAAAAAACTTATTTTATCCCTTTGTTATCCGAGAAGGTGATTATATAAATACTAATATTTTTATTAATCTTTCCATTAAGTATGATGAGAATTGAAACATTATAGTAATTATGATTTATTTTCATCAAACAGTTGTTGAAATCAGGAGAGACGAAGACAAATGAAACATTGTGGTGATTAGTTCAAGGGCCGCAATTCAAGGCTAAAACATATAAAAATTATCGTGTAAATGGTTTCATATTCTCTTGTAAGTATCAAGACGATACTGTTGTCACACAAGATAGCGGCGTTTGCTTGAAGTCATGGACACAATTTCGAGCTAAAAAAAGTGATAAGAATCTCACAAATACTTGGACTATGTGGTATGGAGTTATCAAACAAATTATTGAGCTGGACTATACCTTGTTTAAGGAGGTGGTATTTTATTGTGATTGGGTGAAAGTGGAGGATAAGACTAATGGCTGTAAGCTTTGGATGGACTCCAACTTAGTGACGGTAAATTTTGATAAGTTTAAGAGCGTTGATAATGAGTATGATGAGCCTGCCATTCTCGCATCCGAGGCTAGTCAAGTATTCTATTCGAAAGATCTTAAAAATCCAAATTGGTGGGTTATTATACAGTCACCTAAGAGATTGACGAGTCAAGTGGACGACTTAGAGACACCAACAATCTTTCAATCTATTCTTGAAGACCAACCGCACTTGGAAAGTTTGATCAGGCAATACGACTCGATTTAGTTGATTTAATATTTTCTTTTGGATATTGTAACCGTTGAAAGCTGTTTTGTTTTACCAACATGACTACATTTTTTTTTACTATGTTGCTAATATATAAATTTATTGGTGGTATGTTAACCATTGAAAGTAGCGTCTTGTTATTTTAATGATATCATCTTGTGATTTTTATATATATCTCTATCAATATGCTAATGTTGTATTAATATGAAAATTCAATACATATTATTTTATAACTGTTATTTCTATTGTTGTCATCTGTTTTTTGTTTTGGCACCACTGTATTGGGTGTCATGGCTTCAAGTGCAAGTGGTGGTTCGAAACAACAAACGTCATCAACACTGCAACAAATATCATCCACTCCGCATCAAGAACGATGGAGGTTCGAAGCAACCTACCTCAAGTGAAATGATTAGGCACATATTCTTCACATTTATCCCCTTAATTTCGGTATTTTTAGGATCCCGTGCAGTGTAAATAGCTTGAATTTGTCTCGTATTTATTCTACTAATCTCTTTTGGCAAGTATTTCGTGTTTTGTGTATTTCTCATGTGTTTTACAGGTATTTCATGCAAGTTAGTGCGAAAGAGAATGCAAAACAGTGAAAGAAACCAAGAAATGGAGAGTAGAAGGGCATTTTACGTAATTTTCAGCCTTAGTCCGGAGGTGAGGACAACTAGAAAGTTGAAGAGCTCTAAATTATAAGAACACTGGAAAAAACGGTACCTCAATCCGAGCTACGGTGAAGAAGTTACGATGTTTTGAAGTTGCACGATAATGGACCGGTCCGGTCATGCGAAATCCTGGCATTTATTATGAATATTAAGAGGTGCATAGCTAGTAAAAACTTGCGCAACAAGCAATTCTAGCTGTCAAATTTGTGCTACTTGGTGCTATAAAAGACCAAGCCCTACCTCATTTCAAAGGGAGTCGAATTCTAGAGAGTAGAATAGAATTTTAGAGAGAGAAAGTCAAATTTTAGAGAGTCTTTTTAGTTTTCTTTGGTAGAAATTTTCATAAACCCTAGTTTTTGAAGTTTGTCTACTATTCAAGATTCAAAGTTCTATTCAAGATTCATCATTCATCCATTGCAAGTAATTTTAATTTATTGTTTTTACTGCTTTTCTAGTTAGTTTAATTAACTGTTGATTTCTAGTTTTCCATTCCCAATTCAAGTCATGTTCTCAATTTTCTAGAGTTAGTTATGAATTCCTACACTTTAATTTGTAAGTTTTATTTTGATTTCATCATGTTAAGCTAAGGGTTGGGATGCATGAACCCATCCCAATGTAAATTACTTATGTAGAAAATAGAATTTAAATTAAAATTTTGAAAGAGTCGTGCGACACAATTTTACAACCATTGTAGATCTTTTAATCTCTCTTGCCCTAGGTACTTGGGATGCTTAAGAATATGATGTGCGTAAAATTATTTATCACCTCTTTATATTTACCTTTGATTTCATATGGTACGGGCTGGATCCTCATATATGTAATGCTTAGGATCTATAAAGACTGGATTCATTCAAATTTATCATTTACAATTATAGGTTTCTATACGATAAATTACTAGGGTTAGGGGGATTGTATTCCAACCTACTTTCTCATTCATCTTAATTAATTTAACTTCTTTATTTACTTATTTTTTTCCCTTTTCAACCATCATCATCTTTTTCACTTTTATTTTAGAAGTAATAAATCAGTTAGATTCTATCAAACATTCCCTGTGGATTCGATACCCAAACTCGCCACTATACTCCTTAAGAGTGTAGTTACAAGTTTAGGTTTTTTTGTATTGAGGTTGGAAGCCGATAACAACGACTAGCGTATTACTCGAACGCTCGGTTTTTCCCCTCGATCAAAATGGCGCCGTTGCCGGGGAATGTTTTGTTATAGATTATAATTGATTTACTATTTCGAAAGAATTTTTTCTTTGGATTTTTTTTAACCTTTTTTGTATCCTTGCACAATTGAGCGCCAAGAAACGTTGAATCCTCAACCGCACACCTTTGTACTCGAATTTCCATTTACATACTATTCGGTAATCATGTTTTTTCATGGTGAGTTCGGTAATTATAATGGTTCATATGGTAATCGTTTTCAAACTTTTTATTCTCAAGAGTCCGCGGCTCGACCTATTACCATTCGTGAGGCCATTCTAACTCTGGAGTATGAAAGGCTTGAAAATGAATATCGGAGAGAAATTTATATTAAATATTCTCAAGAATCCATGCCTCGACCTATTACCATGGGTGAGGCCTTTCTAAATCTTGCGTATGAAAAGCTTGAAGACGAATATCTAAAAAAAAATCATTTTGGGGAATCCAATGAAGATTTTTCTTCCGATATTTGTGAAACTATAGAAGGTTTTCAACCAAATGAGGAATCCGAGGTTTTAGAGCCAAGGGATCCTACTTTGGAAGAAAACACGCTTTTTCTAACCAAAAGAGTACTGGATTTTCTTTCCACCCGAAGAAAAAAGAATATCGATTATGGTCTTGTGAAGGAAATGGTCTCACTTTGCGATGATGTGCGTTCTATTTTGGAAAACAAAGAGGAGGTTGAGACTTGTGTGTCACCTAAAATTTTTGAAGAACATCTCATTGAAAGTGAGTCTTGCTCCCTTGAAATTCAATATCTAAGTGATGATGAATCACTTGAGATTGAGTTTATTTCATCACCATTTTCGTTCACGGTTATTGAACCATTAGAAGTACCGCTAGTTTCCTATGAGTCGGTTGAAAATTCTGAAACGTTTACACCGTTTACTGACAAAGACACTTTGCGATAATTGTTTTCTAATATGGACTGTTCCTTTTTGTGTGCCCCTCTCCTCATACTACTTGAAAAATCTTTGGGAGGTGATTATATTTTTCTTGGATCTTAATTGTACTTATCCCACCTAGCATCCAAACCACCCATCATCCCGTTAAAATTTTTAATTGGTGATGGTTCATTTTCTCCATCTCACACATGCCTTGTGTTGTTCAAACGGAATTATTATTTTTCGGACGGCATGCTTTCTAGTGGGGGAAAACCATTAATCCCTCAAAGTCAAATTGTATTTTGGGTGGACCCTCAAATTTTTCGACTTCTAGTGTATAACGTATTAGAAGTTTAAATCGTAGGTTGTACATAATTAGCTTTTTATTTTTATTTTTCTTTTTTTATAATTTAGAGTAATTAGTTAGAGTTTTTGTTATTCTTTTTGTTATGCTTGGTTCTAACATGTTTTGTAGATTCAATGGACTCGCACTCATCGGGGATCGCTCCATTTGGGTAATATCTTTCTTTTCCTCTCTGTATGTTGTGTTCTTGATTTGCATTGAAGACAATGAAAAATTTAAGTTAGGGGGTGTGGGATAGTCTTCCCGTTTATTGTTTAGATTCATTGATTCAATCACATGTTCTTTCCAAGTGTGTTTTTTAGAAAATTAAAAAAAAAAAAAGCCAAAAATATTTTTCTTCAAAATAAATAAAAATTGGAATTTAAAATTTTCAAAAATATCACCTTTGTTCTATTTAAAGTCTCAAATTATTAACAATCAAAATGCACTAAGCCAAAATTCACCAAAGATGGAAATTGAAAGAAAATTGACGACTTTACGAATAAGTGTGGAGATTAGTCCAACCCGGTGAGATTTCGAGCCTTTCAAATTTTTATGGGTTTTTAAATCAATCTGAGTTTATGATTAACTCAAAGTTCTTCTCAGCGTGTTAATAAGTCGTTAATGATCTCAATCCTTTGTTTTGATCGGTTATGAGAAATGTGTGAAATGTTGTCTCGAAATTCGTGCTAAATATATCTCTAAACTTAATTAATCTCGAGATGCATATGGTAAGGTGATTAGCAATTTGGACAATGAAGTAGGCCTTCATTTGTTTAACCTAAAAATATTAGCCATAAAAATGTGGTGAAAAATTATCCCTTTGCAACCCACTTTGAGCCTAGTAAAATATTTCCCTTTCGTTTGGTAACCCGAAAAAAAAGCCCAAATAGCCTGGAATTGTAAAAATGGAATATTCTTTAGTCCGAAAAGAACAACAAAAAGGGGCAAGAAAAAAAAATAGATATGCTCAACAAAAATAGCAAGAAAAGAAAAATAGCAAGAAAAAAAAAGAAGAAGAAAAAAATAAAAATAGAAAAAGAAAGAGAAAACTGAGCAAATGCCCGAAAAAGCACAAATGGACGTCATAAGGACATTTTCCAATTCCGAACAATCCGCCTATTACCATTTTTACCCTTTACACCTTTTAACCTCAAAAGTCCTAACCGAGTCCGAATGGCGAAATTGGTTACCGCGTGGAGAGCTAAGACATGAAAAGATAATAAAAGAGATAAAAATGGTTTGAAATAGAGGTGATGTTCCCATTTCCTAATAACTGTACTCCGATGATGAGATCTTTTCACCATATATTTCCTTCTTTTCAATTTTGTATGCGTGAATTTGTGTCCATTATATATACTCTTTATATCATGCATACCGAGAGAAAATAACCACAATTGGAGTGATTCGTTTATGAGTGCATCCGTAAGAATTTGAATCAAAACGAATTTTCGAAAAGTAACGTAATGCTCAATCGGTGGAAATTTGAGATTTAATTTCTGGCTTTGCACACACACACTATGGTTTGAGACATTTGAATATGAATTTATGGTGATTATTTTTCGAAAAAAATTAAATTGTACAATTTTTAAATATTTTGATATTTATTTGAGCCAATAAAGACTTTTGTGGGTATATTCACTGCAAACCCTCACGAGACAAAACTCGTCCTACTAGGGTACCCTAGGGGTTTAAAGGCTTGTTGCACATGCTCAATGCAATCGCTTGCCTGCGAAAGTGGAATTTTATTTTAATAAAGGAATTTTCAAGAGTGGAATTTTGGTTAGATTCATTTACATTGCCCGGGACGCGCAAAGTTCTAAGTTAGGGGGTGTGATTAGGCACATATTCTTCACATTTATCCCCTTAATTTAGGTATTTTTATGATCCCGTGCAGTGTAAATAGCTTGAATTTGTCTCGTATTTATTCTACTAACCTCTTTTGGCAAGTATTTCGTGTTTTGTGTATTTCTCATGTGTTTTACAGGTATTTCATGCAAGTTAGTGCGAAAGAGAACGCAAAACAGTGAAAGAAACCAAGAAATGGAGAGTTGAAGGGCATTTTCGTAATTTTTCAGCCCTAGTCCGGAGGTGAGGCCAACTAGAAAGTTGAAGAGCTCTAAATTATAATAACACTGGAAAAAACGGTACCTCAATCCGAGCTACGGTGAAGAAGTTACGATGTTTTGAAGTTGCACGATAATGGACCGGTTCGGTCATGCGAAATCCTGGCATTTATTATGAATATTAAGAGGTGCATAGCTAGTAAAAACATGCGCAACAAGAAATTCTAGCTGTCAAATTTGTGCTACTTGGTGCTATAAAAGACCAAGCCCTACCTCATTTCAAAGGGAGTCGAATTCTAGAGAGTAGAATAGAATTTTAGAGAGAGAAAGTCAAATTTTATAGAGTCTTTTTAGTTTTCTTTGGCAGAAATTTTCATAAACCCTAGTTTTTGAAGTTTGTCTACTATTCAAGATTCAATGTTCTATTCAAGCTTCATCATTCATCCATTGCAAGTAATTTTAATTTATTATTTTTACTGCTTTTCTAGTTAGTTTAATTAACTGTTGATTTCTAGTTTTCCATTCCCAATTCAAGTCATGTTCTCAATTTTCTAGAGTTAGTTATGAATTCCTACACTTTAATTTGTAAGTTTTATTTTGATTTCATCATGTTAAGGTAAGTTTTAAGGGTTGGGATGCATGAACCCATCCCAATGTAAATTACTCATGTAGAAAATAGAATTTAAATTAAAAATTTGAAAGAGTCGTGCGAAACAATTTTACAACCATTGTAGATCTTTTAATCTCTCTTGCCCTAGGTACTTGGGATGTTTAAGAATATGATGTGCGTAAAATTATTTATCACCGCTTTATATTTACCTTTGATTTCATATGGTGTGGGATGGATCCTCATATATGTAATGCTTAGGATCTATAAAGACTGGATTCATTCAAATTTATAATTTACAATTATAGGTTTCTATACGGTAAATTACTAGGGTTAGGGGGATTGTATTACAATCTACTTTCTCATTCATCTTAATTAATTTAACTTCTTTATTTACTTATTTTTTTCCCTTTTCAACCATCATCATCTTTTTCATTTTTATTTTAGAAGTAATAAATCAGTTAGATTCTATCAAACATTCCCTGTGGATTCGATACCCAGACTCGCCACTATACTCCTTAAGAGTGTAGTTACAAGTTTAGGTTTTTTTGTATTGAGGTTGGAAGCCGATAACAACGACTAGCTTATTACTTGAACGCTCGGTTTTTCCCCTCGATCATGAAAATAAAAAGAAGCACGAAGAAATGGATAGAAAGGCTAAACAATTACAATATATAACCCAAGATGGTAAAATAAGAGTCACCGTTCAAGTGGATGGGAGTGTAGCCGGTCCATGGAGTGGGAGATGGAGCACTCGTGTCGGTGATCTTGTTAGATCTTATATTCCGACTAGTTACAAAGATTGGAGAGTTTTGCCAAACAATTACAAAGATGATGTTTGGAATCCTTTAATTGCTAGGATTTGAGTTAGATGTTTAACCGAAGGTGGCTCGCCCGCTGATGGAGAAACGGTCCGCACAGAAGTTTAGGACACATAAAAGTAATATGAGATGTTTTTTGCCTACCGAAGATAATGTTGGAGTCCTACCGGAAGGTGTTGATCCCAACATATGGAGATTATTTTGTGAGAACAAAAGGAAAGCAAAAAGAAGTCACCAAACATTCAAAATGCCAAGAATCGAACCAATTTAGAATATTCCCATACACTTGGGCATCGCACCTATGCTACTTTGCAATATGAAATGGTATGTATCATAATGATTTTCAAATATCAACACTACTTTTGTATATAACATGTGATATTTAAATTGTAGGTTCAATCGAACCCAACAGAAGAATTAACGCGAGTAGACACATGGCTTGCGGGACACGAGGACAAAATGGGGAATGTCTTAAACAGTGCTAAGCTTTACTAAGTGCGTATTTACATGAAAAATAATAGTATTTTTAGTATTATTTATTGCGTTTATTAATGAAATTTTCTCATTCTGATTTATAACTATCATTTGATAGGATAAGGTAAAGGATGCGATGGAGAAAAGAAGGAGAGCGAGTGGAGAGGGTAGTAGCAAGAGACAATGCATAGAGAATGATGAGTTGATAGAGGTTTTTAGGAAGGAGAAAAAGGGAGGAGTTCGTGCAGTTTGTCCCCTAATTTCGAAGAAGCAGTTGATGCATTTAGGGGTAGGAAATGCCAACCTTAAACAAAGAAAGAAGGCAAATGATGATGTGGATGCATTGAGGGAAGATATCATCTCTTCCGTCAATAGAAGATTTGAGGAAAATAACACACAAATTATGGTATATATGTATTTTATATAATTTCATTTATTAAAAAGACCTATTTAGATATAATAGAGATTAACTTACTATTATTTGATTCGTTTTTTCATAGGATGCTATAGAACGTTTGGTTGATGCCTTTAATGCTCAAAACGAAAAGGGTCCACCAATCACACCGATAAGTGATCATGCATCCAATACAAGTCTACAACATAGGAATCTCTGTTAAAATTTTGATAATGTTTTTGCATCCGCTTCTCGTCCTGTTTGCGTGACCACACCTTCTCTTACCAATAATCCCAAAGTCATCTTGCTTGATAGGTATAACGAAGAACTGGCAAAGGGGTATGTCGTGACAGATGCAACAAAGGATATATGTCATAGTAAGCGAGTTGGAGTCGGGGAGAGGAAAGTATATGTGGAGGAAGTGATAAAGCCGGATGCTAGGTTGTTTGATGCTCCTCAAGGTGACCAATTCACTTTTGCTGACCTAGTCTAGGGGGGATATTTGATTTGGCTGGATTGTTGGCTTAAATATGTTTAGTTTATATTATGAACTTTGTTTGAGCTATCTATATGTGGACTTAGTTTGCATTATACATTTGTTATGAACTTTGTTTGAGTTATCTATATTTGGACTTAATTTGCAATATGTGTCGTTGTGAACTTTGTTTGGATCTATCTATAATTGATTTGGAATTAATTTGCACTATCTTTTTTATTATAAAACCCTTTTTACCTCCGCCAATGCTAATATTTATTTGAACATTGCCGGTCCCAAGCCCGGATAAAGGAGGAGGGAAAGGTAAGCATATGTTTAATTTTGAGTTCTCATTCTTCATTTTGCTTTTCCTTCTATCACAAATGTCATTGATTTGGTTTCTTTATGCAGGGACTTGAGTATGGCCTGATTCAGAAATCAAATGAGCTGCTTGGAAATGGTAAGTTTAGCATTATTGTTGGAACTATTTGTTTCTTTTCAAATTTATGTCTTTGTTAATTAAGCTAGCATTATTTAGTAATAAGAACTCGACCCCCCCTCCTATTCCTTTCCTTCTTGTATATAGCGAAGCAGAACCTGCAAACTACACACACCATACTACTCCCATCCACTGTCTCACTTCACCAACACTCTCCTTCATCATATTACCATGCATACCAATCTATAATTCTCTATCCTCTATCCAAACTCACAAATATTACAAATTACCCTTTTTTATTTATTTAATGCAAGATTTTCTTATTGGTATTTTGTTGTGTTTTGCAGTTGTGCTGTGAATAATTATGTGTCATCCATGAGGAACATGGTTTGTGAGATACTTGAGTTATTAGCTGATGGGTTGAAGATTCAATAGAGGAATGTGTTTAGTAAGCTTTTGAAAGATGAATAGAGTGACTCCGGTAGGAATTTAATTGGATTTGGAGAGCACATTGACCCACAAATCACTTCTGTTATGAGATCTAATAACACATCTGTACTTCAAATCTTATTGAAAGATGGCTGCTGATGATTTACTCAGGTAGTGAATTATTGATATTTGGTTTGTATTTGTAATCTCCAGTCTTGTACTGAAACTGATATCTATTATAATTTATAAATTATTATGTATAAAAAAATTTATGTTTTTCTAATTATCTCTTTATGTATAAAAAATTCTCGCTTTTTCCTTGATTGGGTTTTTATTTCACTAAGCAGAGCCATGCTACAGCCTCAACTCAATTTTTGTTTTTATAATTGTTACCAACTTTCAAATTTCCCCGTTTCAGTCACATTTTATCCGTCAACGGTCAATCTATTCACACACATTAATTTCATAGTTGATAAATCATTAATTTTTCTCTCTCGATGTGTTACATTTGTATTAACTAATTCACCCTCGGCCAATATCCGTAAGGAAGAAAAATAGAACTTTTGCAACTGTGAAGAATGAAGCCATTCTTGTGGAGGTGAAGATCCCCCAACATATGCATGCTTCATTAAGGAAGTACATTATCCAGGTGGTTGTCAATTTACTTGTGTATTACTAGTTTAGCAATGGCCTGCTATTACTGGTTTAACAATGTTCTATTAGTTTAGCAATTTAGTGGATAAAGGCATTATAAAAGTAGATTACTATTCCGTAAAATCCATTAATATTTTGTTCAGCAAAAGCCATTACTACATCTATATCTTTCTCTCTGGGCACACGCATGCATATCTTTCTAAACATGCATGTATTATATTCCTTTTGTGCGTGAATTTTGTCCAAGGGAGGGTGTGACTTACATTGAGAGTTGTTTTTCAGATTTGCGTTTGGAGCACATATGGATGGGAGAAGCAGGCTACTATATTCTTGGTTGTCCATAAAACACAGATCGCTATATATGAGGCCCCAAAGCCTGAATGCATCATACAGGTGCCTTAACCATTACTTCAACTATAATATTTTGGACTTTTGATAGATTTTACAACTTTATGACTTTGATTTTCCGATTTCATATCTTCGACTTATGTGATAGTTTTATAGTAAGTAGTAGATGTCATTTTGTTTTCTTTTGGCATTATGTTCCCCTGGAATCAACTATAATCACCGATGCTACATATTCATGTGATAGCCACTCAATATACACAGGATTTTAAGATGGTAGTTTGAGCGTCTTCACTACCTCAACACTCGAACAGAGGTGTCGAATTACCCTAAAGCCTATTTCCCCTATAAGCCAAAGTAGGTGTTCTTAATTACAGACGAGCAAACGAAGAAATTTTGAAATTTGATTTATGCCCATTTCGTCCTCTTTAACTATGTGATAATACTTTTTGATAGGGCAATTGTGTATCCAGTTGTGATCTTCGCCCACCCATCTGAACCTAATCAATTTTCATTATGACTTTCTGTTGGTGGAGTTCGGGTTTTTGAGCCTCTTAAATCAGATGGAAAGTGGGGTACCCTGCTTGCACTGAAGATAATCTCTTCTTATGTCCATGTTTCAGTTGTTTCAATTTAAACATTTGTGTTTCATTACTTCACTAGCATTTTAGTTTAAACATTTCGTAACTTGAGTTTAACTGTTAAAATCAAACGATGAAAAGCTGGCGTTGCTCCTCATTTATCAATTCCTCTTAATCCGGTTTAAGACTCGACAATCCCATTTTTGATAGGGATCGAACTCTGAAGGAATGATTAGTTGCAAAACTGTGGATGGGCATCTTAAAACATGTGCTGATTCTGGAACAACTAAAATCCCTTTGTGGAGAGGTGGTCCAGCTGCCCCTAAGGTGATATTTCATTATTTATTTCACACACACAATAAATCTTTGAGGCCAGCTGAATTAGGTAACGCTTTATTGAGTAACGAAATAGAATCAAAATATTAAGATGATGTTGTTGTTGCTGGCAAGGTTCTAAATGAAGAGTTTGCCAAATTTGCATTTCGACCCGCTCACCGCAGAAATAAAGAGAGTCCTCTCAGTTCCGTCGCCATATTTAAGCAGGTTTTGATTACTCATATATGTGTCTTTATTTAGTGTATAATGTATTTGTTTTTACATATATGTGTAAACTTGTATTTTGAGATTTCTAGAGCTTCTTGTAAACTCTGTTTCATATGTACTAAAGGTTCTGTTTTTACATATATGTATGAGCAAACTTTTATTTTGAGATTTTTAGAGTTTCTTTCTTGTAATCTATGTTTATATTTGATCAGTGGATACTTAGAATTGTCCAAAAGTGTTAACTTTCTCATTACTTGATATATACATTTATTAGCAAATTATTCACACTCACCCTTTCTCTAATGTAATATATTGCAATTTGTTGATTGAGTCAGTACACAATTTTAATCTGATTATGCCATTAAGGTAGATTTGTTATTGACTATGTAACTTCTTATCCGATAATAGTCATGAAATTTCTATTAGAATTTTTTTTCTCCTATAGATTAATAATGCTGGTGTGTTTGAGAATAATCGTGTGACATCAGAAGGGTACCCCGCATTCCTCTTTGACTACGCCTGAATTAGTATATCTCATTAATTATTATCAAACGATGAAAATTAGTTAATTCAATGTCTTTTTTGCTCCTTATAACACCAGATACGAGTTGAATTTCGCAGTTACATGCGATTTGGGGTTGATGATGAGTTTAAGTATACTTAAACTCATCATCACTGGAGTGAACCTCCCTTCCATCCCTGGAGTGATTTTACCATCACATTGTTTTTTATTTTTTTCACTAGGGACTGCCAATTATAAATTCCACTAATTTACACCTCATTCACACCTATGCTATTCTTATTTTTCATGTTTTTCTTCTATTGATTTCTTTATCATACAGACACGACACGGGGCTTACATGTTTGGACGAGTAGATCTATGTGATTTTTTCCTTGAGCACCCCACCATCTCTCAATTTCATGCAGGTACATCTTCTTTTTTTTTGTTTACTCATACTTATGAAATTTTCCAAATGTCTGCCTAACAATTGAGTAGATCCTGTCAACTTCCCTGAATATGGTTTTGATATTTCAACTAATTGAATCAAAAAATTTGGAGATGATGAAAAACTTTCTTCTTTTCGCATGGGGGATAGTATTCTACCTATATCTAATATGTGTGTGTAAATTAGCCCTGCTTCCTAAATATAACTAATAAATTTAAAGTTCAAACCACTTAATTTTATTTCTTTATTGAGTTTGTGTTTACCAATAGTTATGATTACGAATTCAAAGTACTGATTTGATTTCTTTATTGAGTTTGTGTTTAAATTACTATTGAAGTCCTAATGTATATTTTGATTTGTCTGTGCTCACTTATTTTAGGTTTCGGCGATTCAAAAATTGGGAGAAAATATTTTTTGATAAAAAAAGTGACAGTGTTGGGACCGCGGGACATGCATACAAAGAAATGAGCAATGCAGGATATCTTGACTCTAATCTCATAAGCGTCTTATGTTGAATATTGTTTTGTTATTTTTTATTTCTTAAACAGGGTGGATAGTCCTATAAATAAAGGAAGCTCTATTCAATTTTTTTATATTGTTTACAATTATTTGTGTTATGTAATAAATATTTTTGAATTAAGTATTATTGTTATTTTCACGAATTGAGTTGGCATTTGTTTATATGATGTTTAGGACGGATTTTTAGTATTATTGTTGGAGTATTTTTTCTTTCTTAAATAAGGTGGGCAGTTTTATAACAAAGGAAACTCTCCAAAAAATTTAAATTGTCTGAGTTTATTTTCGAATTGATTAGTTTGAAATATGATTAGGTCACTATTTTTGTATATGTTCTTTGGATTTAATTTGTGTTCCTGATTTTAAATTCAGGATATTGGATCCTGAAAACTTTTTTTTACATATGTACTAAGATTAGTAACATAATTTTACCGTTACTATTAGTAACATAAATTTACCGTTACTAATTTTGAATTTTACCGTTACTATTAGTAACAGAATTACGCTGTTGCTACTCACGAATTTTTCGTGACTATTAGTAACATAAATTTTTCGTTAGTAATTATGAATTTGTCGTTACTATTAGTACCACAACTTTAGCGTTACTAATTCCGAATTTTACCATTACTATGAGTAACAGAATTTTTCCATTACGAATTCTGAATTTTATCGTTACTATTAGTAATAGAATTTACCGTTACTAATTCAGAATTTTACCGTTACTATTAGTAACAGAATTTTACCGTTACTAGCTTTGTGCCCCGCGCCTTTTTTCTAACGAAAAAATTGTGTTACTTAGTAACGGTAAAATTGTGTTACTAATGGCGTGTTTTGGTGTAGTGTATGAGGTGGCATAAAGAGAAGTGTGCAAATGACAATGTGTTAAGATATCCTGCTTACTCTAATGCTTGGAAGGAATTTGATAAGGAGCATGAGTGGTTCTCTCTATACCCTCGTAATGTGCAGCTTGGCCTAGCGAGCGAAACTCATATAGCATGTGACGAGTTATACTCATTCCCTACAACTTACCTCCATGGAAATGCATGAGAGAAGAATTTTTCATGATGTCATTGCTCATTCCTAGACCCAAGGCACCTGGTAAGGAAATCGACGTGTATTTACAACCATTGATTGATGAATTGAAGGAATTATGGGATGTTGGTGTGGAGACATATGGCGCGTCTGCAGGAAAGACATTTCCAATGCATGCGGCGTTTTTATAGACAATAAATGACTTTCCAACCTACGATAACTTATCCGGATGGAGCACTAAAGGATACATGGCATGACCTACTCGTAATAAGCATACTTCTTCAGAAAAATTAAGAAGTAATATTTGTTTTATGGGCCACCATCGATATTTGGAGCCAAACCATAAACGGCGGAAGAGTAAAAATTTAATGGCATGCAGGAGCTTTATTCAAAGCCTACAAAGTTTAATGGGAAAGATGTGTTGGAACAATTGAATTATCTTAATGACTGTATCCCTAGGAAACACTCCGACAGTAGGAAGTGAAAACGTACACCCGAAGAGCTGAATTGGACCAAAAAAAGCATTTTCTTCCAATCGCCGTATAGGGAGACACTACAGTTGCGCCATAATCTTGATGTCATGGACATTGAGAAAATTTTTGTGAGAGTGTATTTGGGACATTATTAAACATCGAAGGGAAAATAAAATACACGTATAAAGCGAGACAAGATTTGCAGGATATGAAAATAAGAAAGGAGTTACATTTGAAGCAGAATGGTGATAAATATATGATGCCACCAGCATCATATACCCGTTCGAAGTTGGAAAAATAGGGGTTTTGCGAGTTCATAAGATCTGTTGAGTTTCCTGATGCTTATGCTTCCAATATCTCTCGATGTGTAAATGTTAGTGACGGTAAGGTATCGAGACTAGAAAGTCATGACTGTCATGTTCTATTACAACGATTGGTGGCTATTGGTGCTCATGGATATTTACATAAGGATGTATATACCACATTGGTTGAATTGGGGAACTTCTTTAATGACTTGTGTTGTAAGACGCTAGATGAAGAAAAACTAAGGAGATTGGAAAAAGACATCGTCCTAATTTTGTGCAAACTTGAAATGATTTATCCTTCGGCATTTTTCGATATAATGATACACTTAGCTATTCACCTACCGTGAGAGGCTATGCTCGGTGGACCAGTTCAATACAGGTGGATGTATCCTATTTCAAGGTGTGTTTTTATATATATTTAGTCATTATTTTATACTTTGTGTTGTCGTTTGTGGGTTTATTTTGACATGATGTGACATTTTATATGTATAGATACCTAAGAACGCTTAAGGGTTATGTTCGTAATAAAGCCCACCCCTAAGGCTCCATAGCGGAAGCATATATCATTAATGAATGCTTAACATTTAGTTCTATGTATCTTAATGGAATTGAAACGAAATTAAATCGTGCAAAAAGAAATTACGATTGAGAGACTCAAGAGGATGGATTGGATGTATTCACTCAAAATGTGCGTCCTTTTGGGGCGTGTTCATATGATTTTCTTACTGGGGCCGAGCTTGAAATGATGAGTTGGTATATGTTGAATAATTGTGTGGAAGTTGCGACATATATGAAGTAAGTCATTATTTATTTTAAATAAAATTTTAATTAGTAACGAACTTAATAAATTCAATTATACCTTTTTAATGTAGTGAACACATGGAAGAACTTAAGAAAGAAATCCCCTTGAATTTGGATGAGAGACAACGGAGACAATTTCCTTCTTGGTTCAAAGCACATGTAAGTTGAACGAGAATATTTATTATCACTTAAATAAATAAATATATAAATATAATATTTTTTGTCACCTTTATATATTTTCTTAATAGATGTGAAATTTGTTTGACCTAAAGTCTCCAGAAGCTACATAACAACTATATGCATTAGCGTGTGGTCCCGACGTACGAGCAAAGAAGTATATCAGTTGCATTATTAATGGAGTTAGGTTTCACACTTGGGATCGTGACAATCGTCAAAAAAGTCAAAATTACAGTTTGTTGGTCAAAGGGGATCATGAGAATGAAGAGATCAACTTTTATGGAATCTTGACAGAAGTTGTTGAATTGGAATACATCAAAGGAAATCGGGTCATCCTTTTTAAGTGTGAGTGGTTTGAAGCTGATAAGAAGAAAAGATCAGGAATACAAATAGACGAGCACTTCACAAGCATCAACGCTAATGGTAGGTGGTATAAGAGTGATCCTTTTGTGCTAGCCGTTCAAGCAAAATAAGTCTTTTATGTCGATGACACAAAGTTGGGGAAAAATTGGAAAGTTGTTCAAGAGTTTCAACATAGACACTTATATGATCCAGATATGGCATGGACAGACATGGGTGCTACGGACGCGGATGAAAGTTTGGTTTCCCAGGAGAATGTACCATCTATGGTTGTTAAAGTTGACCAAGTTGATGTTGATGTGTTGCATAGAGATGATTTGGATGCTGATGCTATTGATGCAACTGTTGTAGACTTAGACGTCGAAGTTGCAGCTGATGAAAATAATTTCGTGTGTGATGGTGATGATGATGAGGACGAGACACTAATTGAATACTATGATGAGGAAGATTTCGTTTATAGTGATAGTGATGAAATCGATATAAATTGATGTGTTGATGGCAATGGGACAATGTAATTTTAATTTCATATGTTGAAAATGGATTTATTTTTACTTATATGTTACATCATTTATATACGATGGCAATATGGGAATGTAATGTTAGTTTCATACAAATCTCATTTCAGTTTAATCTAACTTTTGATGAAATGTATTTATTTGTACTTATATGTTCCGTCATTTACATGTGATATGTATATTCATTTTTTATGCATCATGTTTGGTATAATATGGGATTGTACCTTACCATTGAATTTGAAATTTCATATTTCGGAAAAATTACTATCTACTCACGTCATAACTTGCTCTTTTTCTTTTCTTATAGGTAATTTTGCATGGCACCTGGGTCTTCTAGGCGTCTCAGGTTATGTAGATCAATTATAGGAACAAATGTTGTAGTAGAACATGTGCAGTCTACTAATATACAAGATGTGCAACAATCTATTGTGCGGGACGCGGGACCAATAGATTCCACACATTCTTCTCTCTCAACAAATGACGCTCCAGTTAGTAGTGAAGGTACAATTATTAAATTCATCCCACATGTTTCTTCCCATAAATCAAATTCATCCCACATATAAAATTTGGAAGTTTTATTCTTAGCTTTGTTTAACAAGTTGTATTCTTAGGACTGGGTCAAATTTGGAAATAACAGTCCTAACAATTAACAGTTAGGTTTACTGATCATGTTTGTGTGTTGTGTGTAGTCTGTGTAATATTGGGTGTGCAGTGTATGCGTGTACTCTGTATGTAGTATGTGTTGTGTATTTGTGTGTGCGCGTGCGTGTGTTGTTGAAAGAGAGAAGGAGAATAAGGTGCGGGAAGTTAATGGGGACTCGATAGATGAAGAGTTATAGAGTTAGAATAGTTAAACTCGCAACTAGATATGCATAAAAGGCTTAAAAGGCCTTATACTTATGAAATATGCATAAAAGGCCTTAGACCGATCCTTGAGTCATTCCCTCTTAAACTAAACTAAATATGCATAAAAGGCCATATACTTGTGAAATTCAAATAAAGCTCGTAACAATTAGAGGCTCGCCTATAACAAGAAACGGATTTTAAATTCAAATAATAGAAAACAGTACCGTAAACATATGTGTAGCAGACATCACGCGTGATTTGCTAAATATGCATACAAGAATTTTTACAACATTACTTTGATGATATCATATAGGATTTCTAAAAGAATATAAAGAGCTTATTGAGCACTGACACCGTCACCAGGAAAGGGGTTCCACAACGACACCATCCCTCTCGTGATCGGGTGACAAGGTTGATGAATATATATGAAGATAGATTGCGAGAGAATGGGGCGCCTAGCACCTGGGCTGGATTCTTAGAACATTGGCATATCATGGGTAATTTAAAGGAATCAGGGTTTTTTATGTTAAAGTGTTTCTCTCCCATTGTTGTTGTTAGGAGTTGTGTCCAAGGGTTGCTTCTATAGTGGGTATGTATCTTGGCCTCCAAGCTCTTAAATGTACGAATTGGATGGCCGAAGACTGTCAGTGCCTACAACAAAATGGGGGACCACTGTCACAAGTAATAATTTTGTTGCTTTCTTGAACTGTCCTAAATTTAGTCTCAAAACATTTTCATATTTGTCAAATCTTTATTTATTTTTTTCCAAGTTATCTTTACTGCTTTTATGTTAAAGGCTATATTTAAAAGCTATTTCAGTGTCCGACTCATCACTTTTATTTTGGGCAAATCGTACACTAAACTGAGGGATCAGACCAATTATTTATTTCACTTAACTCCCATAATAAGTGAGGGTGTATGTAAATTAGATTGGTATATGTAAATTATTATATTGTGGAAATTCTAAAATTTAGGATTAAAATTCCCAAATTTGGAGGAATGAATACTTGATAATCTTTGGTTGAATAAAAACTCAGACAATGCCCTTTACAAAAAATTGTTTCTTTCCTTAAAAAAAAGGTGATATTTTCAAAATTTATGACAATAACATAAAAGTATAAAATTTAAAATTTTAAAAAGAGGAAATATGGCACACATGGAGTCCAAACGCTGTCCAGTATATAAATTACCGTAATGTAATGAACGTGTAAGATAGTAAGGATTAGTATAATACATTTACACTTCAAAGTCAACTCAAACTTCTAACACATTGTTAGTGACAACTCTCAACACTTTGTTTTTTAAACCCAACACAAGCCTCCCTCACATTCTGAGTATGTTACCGTAATGAAGTTATAGTACGTATGATATGGAAAAGGATAAACAGTTAGTCACATGTACGCACCTCACTTATATTAGATCACATGAGAAAGAAAAAAGAATCCTGATATTTGAGAAACAAAAACAACACCTAAAGCTTCATATTGAGTTGACCCACGGCATCGAAATCCCACTACTAGTGTGTCCTCCTACTGCTACTGCTACTGCCCCCACCATAATCAATAATGGTAAACAAGAAGTTGCTAGCTTATCCGATCTTGAGGAACTTGAAGTACTTGGCAGTGGATGTAGTGGGACTATGTATAAAGTGCGCCACAAGCGAACCCTGAAATTGCATGTCCCTGAAATTGCTAAATATGAGATATAACTGGAGGCCTAATATTTGTACCTTTCTATTGACATGTATGCTTATGATTAGTTGGATAAGCTGTCACCAATCCAAAAGGGTAGTCTATTAGGGTTAATAGAATAGTGAATAAACCAGGTCTGGAAGGCTCCCTTAGTGGGGTTTCCCTTGGACTTTGTTACGTTAGCGAGGTTTATTCACATGGCGCCTAATCTTCCTAAAGGTAGTGATGTTATGATAGATGGAGCACCTTATGCCATATAAGATTAAAGAGGTACCCCATTTGAATTAAGTGAAACGCCATATCTTATAGTAATATATGTGATTAGGGATCGCAGTCTTTTGAATAACACTGGAAACTAATTTTGGTTCTTTATATACTAGTCTACATAAAAAGAAAAGCAATTTTGGGTTACTAGTCTACATAATTTACACCTAATTTGGGTTCTTTATTTACTCATGTAGATTTTCTAGTTTATTGACTACGTTGATTAATATGAGCTGACTAATATTTTTTATTAAATTGATTTGTTTTCTTGCATCAGCTATTTGCTCCAACTTGAAAGAAATAAATCTTGTTGTCAGGTTTATTCTTTTTCATGTAACTATATCTTGCAATTTAATACGCATTGGCTATGGGGTAAGTTATATTTTTTCCTAATAACTGTAATTACAAATTCTTTATATTTTATCATAATCGAAATAAACCTTACGGGGTTTTGACTTCATACATTTAAGCAACTAATGTTGTTGACTAAATTCGAGTTTATTGTCATAAATACTCAAAAAATGCCATGAAAAAAGTATTTTGACACTCTTGGGTGGGTGGGTGGGTGGGTGGGGTGGGTGGGGGGAGGATACATGGATGTTGTGGGCACCAAGGTGTGGGTGGGGGGTGGGGGGTGGGGGGGGGGGGGGGGGTGCTAATATGTTTTTTAGGCATATCAGGTACTATGTTTTGATTTCATATTTGATCAGGTACTATTTTTTAGGCATAATTTTTAGGCATATTTGATCTGTTGTTTTGTTAGGCATATCATGTACTAATTAATTTGTATAGGAACAAATAAACACATAACTCCCTAATACAAAGAAACTCCCTAATACTAAGAAACTCCCTAGTGATGGTGTTAAACTATCGTTGAAGGTTAAAACCGTAATTAATGAAATACCACCACATAGGAAAACATTTCGACATTGAGAAACAATTTTGTTTAATTTTTTTTGATAAATAAAGACTCTTATGTTTTGTTTTATTATTATACTTAATACCAATTTCAGTAAAAATAAACACATTCCTGTTTCAGTACACATTTTTATACCTGATACCAATTTCAGTACACATTTTTATACTTGTATCTGAGGCTAATGAATGAAAATGGTTGGTCCTATTCTCCTTCAAATCATTTATAGTTTTGGTTGATTATTACTATAGTAAAAAGATTATTGTTACATTCTTTATATCAATGTGATGTTTAGTTTTATATTAGTGTACTAATAAATGCATGTACATAGACTCAACTAGGGTGAAACAAAGAGTTCGTGGACCTACTAAAGGTAGAGGGTGGGAAACAAGGGTCAAAGCAACTGGGAAGAAGACGCGGATAGAAATTTCCAAAGAGAAAGGAAGGTCTCTTGAGCCTGAGCAGTCAGCCAAACTTTCCAGTGAGATAGGGATTATAACTCGAAATCTTATTCCGATGCCAACTAAATGGAAAGCAATTAGTGAGCGTGATAAGAATGAAGCGTTTGATAGAATTAAGGTAAGTATATATATTTTTAGTCCTATGACTATCAGTATTATACATTTATGTTTAACTTGATAAATTAATATTTTGTATTTATAGGAGAGATTTGAAATTGACTTGGATGAACATGGAAAATGAATTTGCGAAGAGTTAATGAAAGGGAGGAGTAGGGCTCGAAGAAGTAAGCTTCATAAATAATATTTGACATTTGAGTCAAAATGAGGTGGCATGGGCAAATCCACATAGTAGCTGTACGGAGGCAAATTGGCACGAATTGTGTGATTTATTTGCTGATCCAAAATACGAGGTACAAGACTATTGCAATTATTTTTATAATCTAATATGACAACTTTTATAACTGATTTAATGATTTATCATATATATATATTGTAGAAACGATGTGAGATAAACAAAAACAATAAAGGAAAGAAAACTATAAGGCACAACAACGGATCCAAGGCATTTGTGGTTGTTCGTTATCAACTGAAAATATTTTTTACTTTAGATTCAAATGTTTTCTCCTTAAATATGTTTTCTAGTTATATACTTATTATATTTTGACAGACAGTAAAGGAGGCTAGTGGTATTGAGGCTAACAGGATCGAATTTTATAAAGAAACCCATTGTAAAAATGGGAATTGGACGGCTCCCGAAGCCGAAGGAATCTATGTAAGTAAAATTGCAATTTATTTTATGCCACACTCTTATCGGGTTAAGTATGTTCGGTTATTGGAGGCAGATTTTAAGTAGGTTGAGTATTATTTGTTGATTTGGAGACTGGGATTAAGTATGGTGGATTATATTGTGTTGAAGTTGATTTTCAAATGGATTGAACAAGTTAATTTTAATGTAAAAACAAAGGAAACTCTGTCGATTTTTTTTATATATAAAATATTTTATTGGAGGCTATGTTGAGTTATATTTGTTGTAGGAGAGGGCGGGATTAAGTTTGAACATAATGGTTTTCATTTAAAACAAAGAAAAGTATGTTGATTATTTAAGGTATAAAATATTTAAAAAATTTGAATATGTTTAGATGCTAATTGTATATTTCTTTTACTCATGACGAGATGAAAAACATTGAGTTTGAGTTTGTATTTGAGGAGGGTCCATTATTGAGCCCGGACAAGATAGCGGATCGTGTGCTCGGGATGAGATCAGGGTATATTAATGGGCTTGGGCATGGTTCCAAACCAATTAATTCTAAGACGTCTTTGCAACCAAAAAATGCACAATTGGAGGAAGATCTTAATGAGTCTGTTAGAGCTCAACAGGAGTTTATGTAGCACCTAAAAGTTCAAGATATGGAGTTTGCAGCTCATCGTGAGGATACAATGAAGCAACAACAGGAGGCGTCTTCTCAAAAATCACTCATAGACACCATTTTATCTAAGAAAACTGAATCTGATAAGGTCATTCAATCCTTGCTTATTTCGAGAGAAATACAATCCACATAATCTTTAGTTCAATGGTATGTCACTCGAGAGATCTTTTTTTTTATTCAAGTAATAAATATTGATTTTATTATTCTTATTTATAGAACTTAATTGGCCATTTTTTATGATGAATTGCAGATATTAAGGGATGGAGAATCTTATTGGCAGAACATATTTGGATGCGGCTAACCGAAGGGAAAATTTAGGAGATTGTTATTCCGACCGCGATATTTTTTTTATTAGACATTGTGTCAGTTTTTTTATTAACTTTTGTTATCAGATAGTATGACTTAGCTTTTAAGTTGAACTTTTGACACACAAATGGTTCATTTTGGGGATTAGATATTATGACATGCGTGGATTTTTTGGCAGAAAGATGGGGTCTTAATATGTTGATAATACCTTGCATTTTACATAGATGTACTTTCTGAACATGATTTTATATTTTAATATGCGGATGAACATGCAAATGTCGCAAAATATTAATGCAAATATTTGGAATGAAAGCAAACTAGTAATAATAGTTAAAGTAATATTAAAAATGCTAATAACATTATTCACAAATAATAATAATATATGACATTAGCCACAAAAAAAGAATAATGTATAACATTAGCCACGATTTTTATTTGTGGAGAGATGTGTCAGAAAAGTCTATTTGCAACGATTTTTAGTGGTGACAAAAAGTGAAAACTTATTTAGCCACAAATTTTTAAGAATAAATGAGAGACAATTTGCCACGAAATTATACTAGTTGCTACAAATTTTTTTTACAAACAACAACGATAAACAATCATTGCGAATATGTACATAATAGGCTACTATTTCTTTTCGTGTCCAATAAGTAAACTATTCGCCACGAAATTCATTTTCGTTCTCATATACCTTTAGCCACAGGGCTTTGACCACAACACAACTACGAAACAACAATCGTTGCCAAATATCTTTAGCAACGAAATGTAAACATTTGGCTATGATTTTTTTTGCAGAAAAATTTATAATTTCTTGTACTGTAGATCCATTATATACTTTAGTGTACTCCATTATATAATTCAGTGTGTATAGATGTTATGGAGGATTTGTATTATAACTGATCCATATAACTATTATGGATCCATTTTAACTCATCCATAATAAAAATTATTTATAACTGTTATGTTTATAGATTGCATTAAAAGATTCCTTTATAGATTTCAAATTCATAAGATGACGGATAATAAGGGTAATTGGATTAATACTGGAGATCCATATCTACCGTTATAACTAATCCATGTCTTTTGTTGTTGTTCAGTTTTTCAAAGATCGGCTCTATCAATCATATTTTTATGTGGATAATGGTATTATTGATCCAATAGAAAAGATGATTACTAGATGAGATATCACAAATTAGAAAATATGTTGTTATACATCCTATGTTCAATTTAATGTTATCCCCACTACAAATAATATAGCCCAGGAAGTCTTTCAACATAGTGCAAACAGTCCTCCAGGACCTCTAATCAATTTAATGCTATTCAGGTCTGGATATCCATCATGTGTGAATTTTTTTGTCAGTGCTAATATACCACTTGGTTTTATAAGAACTCTTATAGTAGCTCTTATTATAAAATTTGGTTCCCCTAATTCTTTTAATGATATTAGACCCATAAGACAATGTAACTTCTTAAAAAAATCTTATTTAATCTTCTCTTAAATCTTATTTTATCTAATCTTCTCTCAACCAGTGGAAACGGTGGCAAGCCGACCACTTGAAATTCTATGCTTCGAATAAATAGAGAAAGTCACGTCATCCACTTATTGGAGGCGTGAAAATGTGGAAATAGTGTGAGTATTAAGAACAATCTTTGTCCCATAGACAGAAGATACCAAAGTCATAGTGTCCTCTAGAAAATTAGTTATATTCATGCAAAAATTGTGAATTAGTGTCCATTCACCTTAGTAAATCTTAAAACAAGAAAATACTGATAAATGAGGAATGTGATATTCACTAAAACACCCTTTAGACGATTTCTAGGTGAATCAAATCAACTTCCCTCTCAGTTTGAACAACTCCAACATCAAAGAACCGCAAAGAGACGTGACACCGCATACGTGTGTGATGTGAAGAGAGAGATAATCTACCACTCGATGATCAACATCTTGAGAATCAGGGGTATAATGGCATGTAGAAGTATACTAATGTTTCAAACATCGATAAGTGAATGTTGAAGTCTCACTTTGACCACTATGTTCATCCCTATGAGGAATAAAAGACACATGTTGTTCCATAATGACAAATAGGGATAGCAAAAATAGTACACAAGGGATTGATCAAATAAATATATTCAAACAACTTGGAATATATCCTAGCAGTTTTAATGTGGATCAATAATATAGAAATATCAATATCACAACTAAAAACATGAACAAATAACAAATGCAATAGTGTAAGCGCCATAGGTTTATGAACATGTAATGAACGAATCAGTCAATGAAAATGGACATGATGATATACATTGTAGAGTTTAATCAACCGTAAATGAATAAGAAAATACTGATAACAATCAAAGGAATCACTAACATTTGCGAAATACCCAAAACATTAAAGCCAGGGATTCAAAATTATCCCTAAAATTTCAATTTAAATTGGGTATGGTCCTCCAATTATTGATGTAAATGGTATAGGTGATAATTTTTTATAGGTTTAGGGGATTTAGGGGGATAAAGTTAAGGTTAGAAATGAAATTGAACAAGTTCAAATGATATTTAACCTCAAAATAAAAGTTGAACCATTTTTTCTAAACATTGCTTGTACGGTGATTGATCATTGAGTCAAATGGTTATGTGACCCATAATCGAGCGAATGAATGTTGAAGAACACAATGAATGTCATGAAAATGGTTGGAAAACATGGACGAGTGAATGGATGAAACACAAAATTAATCCATTATGATAGTATTCATGCACACGATTTTATGCAGAAAGGATTAAAGCACTAAATTACGAAAATTAGGCAACAATCCTGGGGAACAGATTTAGGATGTAGCCAAAATATGCAAAAAATGTGCGTATATCACTTCAAATAAGTTTTGCACATGCCATAATCAGAATGATAAAATACATAAAATCTAATTTCTATAATAGACTAAATGCAAACACTACAAAAAATTGTTAGTATTTTCCCCTCTTCTAGAAGATTGAGGAAGGAAATCTAAAAGATCTCAAAAGAACTTACTAAATTTTTTGTATCTCTATAAAGATGAATCTCAATAGCTCATTAATAGGAAATAGACTTATTTCCTCTTATCTCCTAAGACCTTTCAGATATATATATATATATATATATATATATATATATATATATATATATATATATATATATATATATATATATAACTAAGCTTTTTATCTCCCCGGCAACTGCGCCATTTGATAACTTGCTTTTTACGTATTTGTCGTTGTTGAAAGCCAAGTTAGTCAAAATCCTCAAATACCTACAAATATAACAATCTCAAGTGTAGAGGTAAGTAAGGGTATCAATCCACTTCCTAGGGAGTAAGCTAGAGACAAATTCAATTGTAATTCATTTTTTATTTTGTTTTTGGGCTTTTTTGCTTTTCTAATTTTTTTATCTTTTTCAATATTAAAACAATAGGGTGAGGTGATGATTTAAACTAAACTAAATTAAAGTGTGAGATGAAAACAACTAACAAGAAATTTACTAAAATGAAAATTAAAGTCTAAACTAAAATTTAGAGATAAAGTGAGGTAAATAATTGTGAGAACAATCAAGGAGTGGGATTACACCACAAATTTTAGCTATTCTAATTAATTAATTTAATTATTTGAATTCTCCCAAATTAATATCAAAATTACAAACCAACTCTCGTTGAAAGTGTAATTATAATAGTAATCTTTTAGAAAATTAAGTTTAACACCCCACAACTCTAGAAAAATAGATCTACACTCCTTTTAATTAATCCCCCGCTAGGATCGATCAATTAAAATTCATGTAAATCTTAGAAAATAAATTCAGAGTTGAAATTCAAGTTATAATACCCCACTTAAGAAACGCCTATCTCTAGTTCGAATCTAAAATGGGTATTATAACTAGAATTTCGATTTTCTCTCAAAAATCATTTACCCTCTCTCGAGGCGTAAATTTAAGGGTGAGGGATCAAAATTAACATTCAAAGGGAAATTTCAAGTAATCAAACTAATTAAAATAAAATAATATCAAATAAGGGTTTCACCCGACCCCTTGAAAGGGGATTTAGCTTAACATGGTATCAAACATAATAAACAAATATTCAATAGGCATTTAATATAAAAGAGTAGAGAGAAGAATAATCAAACCAATCTCTTGAATTCAATAAACTTCAATCCTTGAATGAGAAGCATACAACCCTCCAATTGAGAATCCAATTAATTTGAAAATAAATGAACACTCAATTAAATCTCAATCAATATTTAACCTCACAAATATCTAAAAAAGAATAAAACAAAACTATTTACAAAAGGTGTTTTTCTCTACGATTCTCTCTCTAAAAATTACTCTCTACCAAGCTCTCCTTATAAATGGGGTCTTCTTCTTCAATTTATAATAGGCATGGAGCTAGGGGTATATAGGGTAATTTGTATAAGTGTGCATGTGGTTTGGGTGTGTCATGTGAATGGGAATAAAAATATGATATGGTGAAGGGTAATTTTGGGATTGGGGTTAAGTTGGTTAGTTGGGGGGTATTTAGGGGAAATGGGTAAAAGGGGTTTAATAAGACACATGGAATTCATTTGGCTTTGGTTTTGTGTTTGGCATGCCTTGGAAGTTGGCAGGTGATTGAGTCGTGTAAGGGTAGAAGGGAAATGTGTTTAGATGTAAATGGGTTTGTTTGTTGAATGGGTATTGGGTCAAGTTAAATGGGTCTGGGGGATATTGGCCGGAGTAGGGTCGATTTTCAGTGGTATCGTCGGTGGTCACCGGACAAGGGCAATCGACCGGTTGGACAGGTCGGGGTAAATGGCTGCGACGGCGACGGGGTAGTGGCTGGCGAGGAGAGAGGGGAACGGATCGGGTTCTGCTGGGCAGCCCGCCGGAGGTGGGGGCAAGGGTAGAGGTCGCCGTTCTCAGGTAGGGAGACGCCGGAGATCGGACTCGGGGGTGCGCCGACGGGATTTAGGTGGGAGAGAGGGGTGATGCCGGCGAAAATGGCAGGTGGTCCGAGTTTGAAGGAGGGGGGTGTTAGGGAGTGGGTTTTGTGGATGAGAGATAAGGGTGAGTTGGGTTGTGGATGTTAATGGGGGTATGAGAGATGAGAGAGAAATGGGAGGTTGAAGATGGGTTTTGGTGTGATAAGGTGTGGGGGGTGTATGGGAATATGGTGGGTGTGAGGATGTTAGTTTAGGTGTAAATGGGTGTATGGGAGTGTAGGATAAGGGGGTTGTGTGTGTGTTTGATTAGGAGACCTAAAAAAAATAACACTAATAAAATAAAATTAGTAAAATAAAATAAAAACCTAATAAAATCTAATTCTAAAATAAAATAAAGACTCAAATAAAATTGAAACTAAAAAGAAATGAAAATAAAAAATAGAAATCTATTAAACTAAAACTAAGATCCTAAAAAGAAAATCTAAAATCAAAATAAACTAAAAATAAATAAATCTTAAAAAAATCTAATCCTAATAAAATAAGATAAAATAGAATAAAAACTAGGACTAAAAACTAATAAAAATCAATATAAAATAAAATTATATTAATAAAAATAAAATAAAAAATAAAATCTAAAAATTCTAAAATAAACGTAAAATTAAAATGACACAAACTGAAAATCTAAAAATTGACAAAAGGGCACAAACTCAACACACACACGGTTTAGGCTAGGCTTAGGCTCAGTTTCAGATAGGCTAGGATACGGGACAAGGGTCTTAGCTCCATAAAATGCGCAATTGTCTTGATTTAAGCGTTTGAACTCTGCAGTGCACATTAGACCTACAAAATAAACATTTAAGCGCATAAGACCAAAATTGCCGAGAATTAGCAACTAAAATACATCTATTCGGGGTATAGAATGTACAGTTTTGGGTGCTTATCATATATATATATATATATATATAATTGTTCCATTCTTTATTTTTAATATATAAAGTTACTCCGACCAACTCCGACCGACCCCCAAAACTATAGCCACAATGAGCACAAGAATTAATACAAAATGAATATCCATTAATACATATTATAGTTGAAAACGGAGAATTTATGTCCATATTTACTAAAATATATGCAAGTAGCTACATAGAGATGAGTACTTACCAAATTGATTCACAACTTGAGATCCTCCGGATAAGCTCTCATGTTCTTGATCCTTATGGAATCGTGCAAACATTTGCATCATGTTGTAACACCCTGCTCAATTAAATACCGACTGATCAGTCCTATACCCAATTAAATCAGAATATACAATTGGTTCATTCTTAGCATCACTGTCGAAAACATTTTATTAATCACCTAATGATCAATGAAGCTGATGTTAAAAACATCCAATTTTAATATAATTAAAAATTGCACTTTTAAAACATAAACCATTTAACACAATCCATTCACACAATGAATAATAACTGAGTAATATCAAAACTGAATTAAATGCAACTGGAATAAAACTCTCAAGATTAAATATCTCAAGAAAATAATCCCATCAAAACATAAATTTACCAAAACCGACATAAGAACATAATTTATCTAACATAGAAAGGAAATAACTAGAATCCTCTTGGGTGACATGCCCTAAAGGAAAACAAGAATTATAGATGTATGAATCAAAGTTATGAAAGTGCCTAGGCAAAGTCCGCAACTCCATAGAATCCATAGCACGTCAAATACCCTAATCCTATATGCCTAGCGTCCTTGTGGATGGACACCTAATATAGTAGATATAAGAGAGAAAAGAGAATATTCAATAAAACGGGTCAAATCCCGATAGTAAAATATTTTTTTTTAAAACAGCGAGTGAATAAATCCTACAATTAGCAATTATTATATACATATTAGATTCTCGAGATCTCACTTGAAATTATCACCTCTCATCTAGAATGCACGCCTAATGTACCTCTAAATCATACTAGTATTCCCATGCCAACTAGTTCATATCAGTGTCACCCAATCATCGCCCATACCGTTCCACGTATTATACTCTTAATACGTATAATATATATATATATATATAGACACACACACACACACACACACACACACGATATGATATACGTGTGAATAAAATGCATAATAGTTATGAATGCTAAACATCATAAACAGGTCAGATTCGCTCTTCAATATAAGAATCATCCTCACCTCTCATATAAATGCACATCCTAGCATCACGCCAGATCATTATAAATTAAAATACATGTCTAATTAAGAGAAAAAGCTAAATCCCATTAATCATGCTTAAATTTAAAATTCATAAAATTCTACTTCACAATTCCATTTATCCTTTGGGAAACTTATGCCATAGTGTTTATTTATAGATGCAATAACCATTTATATAATGCCACATTTGTGAGAATAATTACAATCAAATATAACGATTCTAAGACCATCCTTCTGTGAGTCACCCCAGTGGATGCACCCCTAAATGTCTATCATCTTCCAGGGCCTATCACAAGACCACTTGGGCATCCTAAATGGCGTCGCGTGGGAAGCGGCCATATACCTTCGACAGTGAGTCATAACCATACTCGAAATTACCCCACTTCGAATAAAATAACAACACAATGTAACCACTGGTCCTATGGCTGAGGACTATATTCACCATGCATTTACTAGCCAGGGAACATCACCTCATGAGCGTAACTTACCTTATGATAGCATTTAGAGTGGTATGTATATGCATGCCATAATCACAGGATATACCCATTTAAAACATCCACTTCTTAAATTTTCAAAATCATATGTGCTTAGTAATATGTGCTAATTTAAAAAAAAAAAATATATATATATATATATATATATATATATATCTTATTTTCGGAACCAAATGCGCATAACGATATAAACTACAAGGTTTAATTACCCCCATACTAGTCTCCGAAAGTTCACAACAACACTATAGGCTACCAAGCGGAATTTTCCTCATACTAATCTCTAAAAGCCCTAAGCAATGCCATCCAACTTTCCCTTAGTCCTAGGCTAGCTTCCTAGATGAAAAAGACACTAACTTCTATCGAATAACCCATGAAATAAGACCAATTACCCCCATACTAATCTAGGGTATTAATCCCCCTAATATAGACCCCTAATACTCTTTATTACTTCATAAGAGAAGGTTCCTAATCGTTAAACCTAAAAGAAAAGGACTAGAAATCATGCTGGAAAAACACTATAAAATAGTAGGATTTCCGAATCGATTCGCCTAGGGCCGAATCGATTCGCCCAGGGCCGAATCGATTCGCCCCTGATACCAAATCGATTAGTCCAAAAAGAGAATCGATTCGGCTGAGAAAAACCACCTTCTGTCTCAGCCCAAAACAATTCGTCCTTAACCTGAATCTACTAGGTTCACCAGACCAGTACCCCACATAATAGAGAATCGATTCACTAGGGAGGGCGAATTGATTATCCTTGGACGAAATGCCCAGTTAGGGCTATGGGTTGTCATGAACCCTAAATCTCCCAAATCCATTTCTTCTAACAACTCTCAACATCAACAACTAATAATTTCATCAAATCATTCCTACACAATAAATAACTAATATCTCCAACTCAAATCATATTTAAATCAACATCTAAGGGTTTAAACACCAAAATCATTAAAACCCATAAATGGTTTAAATCTCAAGAACACAACTATATATACAAATTATTCACACTTAGTCATACATTTGAAAGTTTGAAACTTGCCTTAATATTGTAGCCTCAGATTATCTTCTTGTTGAAACAATTTCCATGCCCAAATCTTCAACTCTCTCTTTCTCCCAAGCTCTCTCTCTCTCTCTCTCTCTCTCTCTCTCTAACTCTCTCTAGTTTTAGAAACAAAAATGAGAGATAAAATGATCTTGCCAGACTAAATACCCCAAAATGCCTCAAATACATTAAATGCTACTACAAGCGTAAAATGATTCGTAACAACATAATTAAGTTACAACCGGTCAAAAGTACCCGGAACCCAAAAATACAACTTGGTATTTATTTTGACTATCTCAATCATTTTCGGACTAACGGTACCCTCTAAATTGGCATCCAAAATATCATAAATTATTTCATGGTCCAACGTCATTTTAATTCATTAATAATGATCCAATTGGAATGTATGTGATAATCGTCGCTTAAAGCACAACGACGGAATAAAAATAATATGATGCTATTTACATTCACATAACACTAAATATGCAAAACTCGATAAATATTATCTCTCAAATCACTTAAAATAATATTCACTTTGATTTCCTTTATTTTATTAAATTAACCCAGCAAGCAATTTAATATAAAATAATCACTCAAAAGTAAGGGCCATACTCCCCCCCTTACAAGGGAATTTTGCCCACAAAATTTAGTCGTACCTTAGAATAGGAGGTGTGGGTACTTCTCTCAAATATCGTCCTCTCAATCCCAAGTAAATTTCTCGACATTGTGGTGTCCCCACTGTACTTGGACCAAGGGTACCACATTCGATCTTAGTCTATGCTCTCTGTGGTCTAGAATCACAAACGGTTGTTCCTCATATGAAATATCGGGTTGTAACTCGACATCATCTAATGGAATGTTCCAATGATCTTCCTCGCATCTCTTATACTTATTCAAAGATGAAATATGTAACACGACATGAATTTGTTGTAGGCGCTCCGGCAAAGCAAGTTGATATACTACGGGCCCTACCTTCGTAATAAGGGGAAAATGGTCTACATAGCGTGGCGCATGTTTTCTTTTCTTCCCGAATCTCATTACACCGTTCATAGGTGACACCCGCACTAAAACTTGGTCCCCCCACTTCTAATTCCACATGCCTCTGATTGGCGTCGACATAGATTTTTGGGCGATCTTGCGCAATTCATATGCGATTTCGAATAAGCTCAATCATCGAAGAAGTATCTTGGATCATTTCAGGTCCAAGTAGCTTATTGTCACCTACATCCAACCACAAGCAGGTGATCTACACGGTCGGCCATACAATGCCTCATACGACGTCATACCTATCGTGAATGAGTATGAATTATTATATGAAAATTCGACCAATAGAGAGTATTTCTCCCATCCCCTTTAAAGTCAAGTAAGCACATTCGAAGTATATCCTCCAACATTTGGTTGACTCTCTCCGTTTGTCTATCTGTTTTTAGGTGGTAGGAGGTACTCAACTTCAATTCGGTCCCCATTGCTTCTTGGAAACTTCATTAAAAGTGGGATACAAAAATCTTGTATCGGTTTGAGACTATATTGATAGGCACCCCATGGAGTTTCAAAATTTTTGTAATAAAGAGCTGGCATAATGTGATGTGTTATAATTCATTCGTACCGGTAGGAAGTGTGCCGATTTAGTCAAATATTCGACAACTACCCAAATTGAATCATGACCTCTTTCCGACATCGGTAACCTAGTGATAAAATCCATTAAGATACTCTCCCATTTCCACACCGGCATTTCTAACGGTTGCAACAATCCCGTTAGTCGCTGGTGGTCCACTTTCACCAATTGACAAGTGGCGCATTAAGAGACATGCTCAGAAGTGTCCCTTTTTATAGCTGCCCACCAATACTGACGGCGGATATCTTGTACATTTTGTCCCGACCTGGGTGTACGGTAAATCCTGAACCATGAGATTCTGTCATGACAGCACATCTCAACCCACCCTCAGAACAAATAGAGTAGGACTCCGCTCCCTCTGTTAACAACTGACGTATCTGGTCTTGGCAGTTTTTGTCCCTCCCTTGTACTTCCTCAACTCTCATCACAATAGTAGGCGTAACGGTCAACACTGACATAAATGCTCTTATTACATTATCCTCCCCGCTAATCTCTCTCTATTTATCCTTCCCCACCTTCGTTATTTCCCCCACGGTTTTTCAACTCAGCGCATCCACCACCACATTTTCCTTTCCTGGGTGATAATGAATATCGAATTGATAGTCTTTTACGAACTCCAACTACCGATGTTGTCACACCTTTTTACCTCTCTGAGAGGACAAATATTATAACGACTTGTGGTCCATGAAAATAATGAATTTCTCGCTCAGGAGGTAGTGCCTCCATATCTTTAAGCAAAATAGTACTGTAACGATCTCTAAGTCATGCGTGGGATAATTCTTCTCACATGGCTGAAGCTCGTGAGATGCATACGCAATGGCCCCATGCTCCTGTAGTAGTACACCTCCCAATCCTTGTAGAGATGCATCCATAAGGACCAAATAGTCCAGTCCCAATCTTAGCAACACTAGTACATGATTAGAAGTCAACTTCTCCTTTATCTCATCGAAAGCTAGGTCACAGACGTAACACTCTCTCTAAAGATGGGTCTCACATTATTTTCGTCCTGGTTCCCCCCGTTACTCGATATTCCATTCTTCATATTCCTAGAAACCCAATCCTTCTTAAAGTTAACCCACCAATATTCTTGTGGTTAACTCACAACCGCCTTCCTAAAATAGCGCCACATGCCCCACTGTCCTTAGTTCCTAATAACCCTAAGGTCGATGTGTTTCCGACACACGTAAAATGAGTACTTTACTAACTATAACCCTAGTGTCCAAGACCTTTTTCAATTTTTAACATTCGCTCGATTTCATGCATGGGACGTATCGCAAAGCGAAATCCAAATAAGGAGCCCTCCTATTACACTACTACTTCGCATCATCGGTCATCAAGATATAACGGTCGAAGGCACACAGTTGGGACCTCTAAAAATGCTATTTTGTAACCCTACTAGCGCGCTTCTACCTCTATGTCCTTTCGTTTCGACGAAATAGAAATTCTAACTAATCGGGACGCCTTATCTCTATAATGTGTTACAAACCTTCTACCCAAAATATATTTGCCTTCTATTCAAGGTCTGTCTATAAGCCTCAACCCGACTTCCTTACCTTACCTCGCCCACATATTTGCAGTGAGAGAAACATTTCCAATTCTTTTCCACCGCACATCTACTTTTTATTTTCCCCTAATCATCACATGAATCTCAGCTAATATAACTAAAAATAAACATCCTAGCATATAGTAACATCTCTACACTCCCAACATCGTTAAGGTTCATGCGTGGAGCGTCTCGCAAGCAAAATCTAAACAAGGAACCCCTCTGATACACTACTACTTAAGTTTGTCGATCGTGGGGATATGTCAGTGTAAAACATGTAAAATAATAATTCCTGCATACCTTAGACCAAAACTATAAGGTCTTAACCCGTATTTAGGTGATATATTGCAGAAAAACTAGTTCCACCCTAGAACCGCAGATACAATAGCCTTGAAATCATTAGCCTGTTTTCGCTCTGATCAATCAAAAATATTTTATACTCATATAACACATACAAAATGAGTATTACAAACCAGAAATAATTTTAAAATATCAACACCCGCTTTTACAAACAATAAAGGAAAATAAAACCTCGCTACCATGAAAAACGTATAGATATACCCTCTATAATATTGCCGATACTGCCACAACGCTCGAATAACCCACCCGAATCTAGGGTTAATAAAATACTGTGACTCAATCTTTCCACACAAAATACACCTCCTTCATTCAAGGTGGATGTAACAACCCATCCTTTTGGAGACAATTAAATTCCATAATTGGGTATAAATGGGAATTTGGAGAATTTTCTCGAAATAGTGATTTTTGGGATTTTCGAGGATTCGATGATTTTCGATGGGTGTTGTAATTACTTTTAGGATTAAATAGGTTGAAGTATTTTAATTACATTCGCCGTTGAGTAAAGTGACAAAAGGTAAGATTTTTAATTGGAAAACTCGCATTGAAAGATATTGGGTTAAAATAGCGATTTACGGTAAAGTACCTCGGATGGGAATTTTGACTGCGTCATGAGTCTTGTAATGGCCGAGATATTCAAAAATGAGTTTTCCGATTGTCGAAATTGAGTTCCGGGGAATTTTAGAGTTAAACGGGCTCGTAATTGAGTAAACGAGTCATTTTTGGGTTTTAAGGGTTAAAACCCTTTTCTTTCTATATAAAGAGGGAGAGAGGGAGAAAAGAGAATGAAAAGAAAGAAAAGAGAGAGAGGAGGAAGAAAACGAGGAGAAAAGGGGAGATTCTGGCCAACCCCAGCGGGATTCGACTCGGGATCGTCGGATTATATCCACGAGGCAAGTGTTTACTTTCTTTATTTACTTTTGAGAATAAATCTCATATTGTAGTTGGGTATTAACAAACCCTAAATATTTTGGGTTGGGTTTTCGTGGATAAAACGTTTTTTCGGGAGATAAAACGAATAAACCCCAATAATTTTCCAATTCGAGAAACATAGGATTTAATCAAAATTAGTTGTTGGTTTCGGGTTCAAGGATGTTTAGAATCCTTATGATATGTGTTTATGTTGTTGGTTGAGGTTGGAGGAGGTTAGGAGAAGAAACAAAAAGCTTGGAGGCATGTTAATGGCCGAAACAGTCTCGGAGAAGACGATGAACAGTGACCTGTGTCCTCTCCGAATAGATTCGGCCTAGAAATGAATCAATTCGGCTCTTCGTTAAAAAATGAAAATTGTATATCTTTTCGATACAGTCGCGTGGGCGCCAACCGCGTATTTTTCTGATTTTTTTTGGATTTATAATGATTTTTCTACGGAAGGCTATCCGAGATCGAAATCGTTAGTTAGGAATCAAACCTGATATTGGGAGAATTAAGGCTAGAATTGTTTGGAGATAAATATTAGGAGTTCCTAAAAATAGGGTGGGGACCTCTAAATGATTAATTGGACAAGATGTAGTCCTTGGGTTGTGGGAAGGAAATCCACAACCTATTAAATTTTTGGGTATTCGGGGATGAATATCAATTGGGATTGTTTCAGTGGCCATTTTGGCCTATATCATTATACCTGCAGGATAACATAATTATGTTGATGATGGTTGAGGGAATCCTATGAGATTATTAGGATGAATTGGAGAATATACTTATTTAGTTAATGTAAATTGGTATATTTGGAGATATCCACTAAATCCTTAGATGGGATTAAGGTATGTATTATTTATCAGAGTGAGGAAATACTTTGGGCATAGTATCATGCATATATGAATGCATGATTATTATTCTTTGAGAGAATCTTTGGGATTATTGCTCATCGCTAAATGTGATTGGCAATTATGGCCATATATATATATTCGAGGAGGAATATATGGTGTATATATATACTATGTGATTAAAGTTTATATATGATATGATATAAATGACTTTTGAAAATGAACAAAATGAATGTTTTCAAATGGAAAAATAAATCATTTTCATAAATGATAATTTATGTATACACACCTCTCTAAATCGCTATCATAAGGGAAGTTGCGCGCGTGAGGTGAAGCCCCCTGACTAATGAATGCAGGGTGGATATAGTCCTAGGCCATATGAGCGATTATTATATGTTTTTCTCCGATGGTGAGGTAATTCTGGGTGTGGTTATGACTCTCCCGCATGCATATGGCCGCTTCCCGAAGTTTAGATAGGTTCCCAGGTTGTCTTGTTTGATAGCCCCTGGAAGATGATAGCCATTTAGGGGCGCGTCCAATGGGAAAACTCGGAGGGACGGTTTTAGTTATGTTAAAGCAATTCATGATAATTAATTGTCTTTAAATACATTTCCCGGATGGAAGAAGGGAAATGGGATAAACGATTTGTCTTCGGATACCTTTCTCGGATGGTAGAAGGGAAATGGAAGCATGTGATATGGAAAAATCATTTTTATTATAATAAAAATGGATTTTGAATACATTTCCTGGATGGAAGAAGGGAAATGGGATGTTACAAAACTGAAAAGCATTTTTATGATAATAAAATTGGCTTTTAAAAAGTTATATGATATGTTAAAGCAATTCATGATAATGAGTTGGTTTTTAAATACTTTTCCTGGATGGAAGAAAGGAAATGGATCCCGACGATCGACCTTGCCGCGAAGTAGTGCATCGGGGGGGGGGGGGGGGTTCCTTGTTTTGATTTTTCTCTGCGAGACACCCCACGCACGAACATGGCTTAGTGTTGAGACTGGGGAGAAGTTTAACCCTTAATGCTCTAATATTGGGATTTATTGTATGGTATATATATATACATGTTATGTACTGAGGGTCTAATGGATCCCGACGATCGACCTTGCCGCGAAGTAGTGTATCGGAGGTGGGGGGGTGAAGCCCTTATACTTTTGACTCATTTGAGTCTAGACTGTATAAGAGGTCATCTAGTTTGGAAATTGTGACAAAATTATGTCCATCCTAGAAACCAAAGAGCCTCAGAGATTGGTTTGCTTCTTCTCCTATTTATCTTGTAATGATCCTGAGACTATAGCCATCACTCACACACTTAGAACTTATTTTTGCATATCATATTGCACCTTTATGTGTATTAATGTGGTGAGTGTGTTTTAATCCCTCAATTTGATTTTTATTAATTTTTTGGGAATTTTAAATATATTTTAATTAAGGTTTTATTAAATTAAAACTTGATTTTAAAAGTCTTGGGGTTAATATCTAAATATGTATTGTTGTGTTTTTTGGCCTTAAGTTACTTTGGGTACAAACCGAAAGCGCCAGAGACTCCAGGGTTGGCTTTGTAATTAATTTGGGACGCGCGTTTGCATTCGTCCTATGGCCAACACTTGCTGCTCTCTGATTGGCCAGAGTTGTGTTTCTTTACAGAGACAAAGCCTCGCATGTTTACAGCCCTTGGATCATCCCTTATCAATGGCCTGCATGTCGCCTGAGTGAATCCCCGTGTAAACCTTTAAGCCAATCACAGCCTGTTTAATCCACCGCCTGTTGTGAGCCCTTAGATTGAAGTCAAAGGAGCTTGACTCAATCTCAGACGTTGTTTTTGAACGATAGTCTGGAACCTTCTCCTCTTCCTATTTAAAGGCCTCTCAACTCAGCCTTCGAAAGCTTTTGCCACTTTGAAAATTCTCAGAGAAGAGAGAAGAGAGAGAGAGAAGAGAGAAGAGAGAGAGAGAGAAACCAGAGAGCCAAGTTAGAAACCCTAACTTCGTCAAATCTTCTCCAAACCTAAACCACTTACCTCTCCAAAACATCATAACCAAATAAACACCATCCGTAGTGTTTCTTGAGTTTATGAGAGTTCGAGTTGAGTGATTTCTGGGTTGCTGTAACCTTTGTTCATAAAATCTTATTTCCAACTTAGACACTTTCTCAGATCTTGTTTCTGTTTCAATAGAAATCATAGATCTGAAGTTTTTCATGTCACAACACACTTAGTTGCATTTTATTTCTCATCTTGAGAAGTTCGTTGTTGATTGTTTTCTGTTAAAACATTTTTCTTACTTCAGAATCAACAATAGATGTTTTTCTGTTTCTATTTTTACAAAACTTAACCTGACCTAGTTGGATTCGCACTTGGAGGGTTTTCAATCTCCTAAATATTTTCAAAATAGATTGAAAAAGGTCTTGTCCGATTTCTTAAGCAAGATCTCCGTGGAATCTGGGTTATATTGAAAGGTAAAAAAGGTTTTTGGTTTTGTAAGAAAGAAAAATAACAAACTCACTGCATATAGACTTTATATGTAATTTGTTTAGGATTGTTTGTAAATATAAGTGTGTGTGAGTGCATGCGTGTGTTATAGAACACTTTTCACAAACATCTTCACACTACATACACTGAAAGTGTTGGCTATAAGATTTGGTGAACATAAGTCGACGTTAAGTGCTGAAACAAAGGAAGAGTTGACAAACTGAGAAGACTACATCAACAATCAAGATCTGCAGAAAAGTTTAAGGACGCCAGAGGGTATAATCCTGAACTTGTATAGACTTGTTATTGTGTGCATGTTAGTTAAATAGATTGTAACTCACATATTTGTTTTAGTGATATTTTCTTGTTTTACTCCGTAGAGGGAGTCGTGGATGTTTCCTCAAGGTTGAGGTTTTACCACGTTAAAAATCCAGAGTAGTAATATTTCTACATCTTCTCATCCCATTCTGATGTGTGCTGAGTTTAAAATATTTTAAACTGTTTACTAAAACTTGTTATCAAATCTTGTCCATATCTCGTACATAATTTTTGTTAACACATCTTGTGTTCAAAATCATTTTGATTTAAGTAAAGAGTTTCTTCAACAAACTTTCGGAGTTGCTTAAATAGTTTATTTTCAATAAACGGCTTTGGCAACGCTATTTCAATTGGTATCAGAGCTTTTGGTGAACTTTTTCAAAAAGATCCTGAGTTTCTGAAACTGTTTTCTCAAAATCAATCATGGACGAGAAAAATGAAAGATATGGTAACTTGACCAGACCTCCAGTCTTTGATGGAACCAATTTTTCTTACTGGAAAGTAAGGATGATTGCTTTCATTCAAGGGACTTTGGGAGATGATGTCTGGGACATTATTGAAAATGGATACTTTTATCCTACTAAACCAGCCACTGAAGGAAGCACTGAGAGGGTTAAGAAAATATTAAGTGAGTTTACTCAAGAAGAGAAACAAGTTTCTCGCAATAATAATAAAGGAAAGAATGCTATATTTATGTCTATAAATGAACATGAGTTCAAGAGAATCTCATCTTGTACCACTTCTAAGGAAGCATGGGATACCCTGATTACTGCCCATGAAGGAGACTCTAGGGTTAAGGCTGCTAAAACTCAGATGCTAAATCAACAGTATAATTCCTTAATCATGTCTGAATCTGAGTCTTTTGATGACTTCTATATGAACCTGACTGATATTGTCACTAAACTGCATGCTAATGGTATAACTTATGATAGACAAGAAATTGTGTCTAAAATTCTGAGATCATTACCACAGAAATTTGACAATAAAAGATATGCTATTGAGGAAATGTGTGATATAAATCTCACTCCTGAATTACTCAGTAGTAAATTAAGAACTGTGGAAATGGAATTGGAGTTTAAGAAACAATTGACCCACACTCATAGGAAACATACCAATTCCAATCTTAGCTTTACTTCTAAGATGACTAAGCCTGAGTTAAACACTCCTAGTAATGATTCTGATGAGGACTGTGACCTAGAAAGTCTAGATAATCAGATTGCCCTAATGACAAAACAATTTAAGAAAATTGTTAAATTTAGAAACAGTATTGCAAATAGACAGGACAAGTCTAATTATTCAACTCCTTCAAATCACAAACCTCATGAGAAACCTCATGACAAACAGAACAAGGACAACACAAGACCTCACAGAGACCTCAAGAAGACTGAATGCTATAGATGTGGTAAACTAGGACACATTGCTCAAGACTGTAGAGTTAATTTAAATACCCAAAACAAACACTCTAGAGCCAACATCTGCAAAACATGGGATGACTCAAGTGACTCTGAAAATGAGGAACCTGAGACATCTGATGGTTTTGATCCTTGTTTATCCTTCTTTGCCAAAATCATATACAATGATGATATGCCTGTGCTTGATAGTGAGGATGAGCCTAGTGATTCTAGTTCTGATGCCTTGAATCATGCTTTAACTGGTTTAGATGCTTTACTTACTGAGAACTTTAATACTTCTTCCTCGGGGTGTGTGAGTCAAAGGGGAATCGATACTGCTGATGTCAATGGGTGCGTGAGTTTAAAAAATGAAACCTTAGGGGTCACTTCACACACCTCACTTAGTGACTCAGACAATGAAGATCTCCCAGATATACACACTTTATATTCTAAAACTCTAAAGAAAAGCACTAGACTAGAAAAGATTGTGAAAGATCTTACCAAAAAGCTAGAGGATCTAAGCCTGATGGTAAAACTGAATGCTGAAGAGTATACTACTCAATGCATGACTCATGAAAGTGATATTAAAGTGTTTGATGAAAAACTGAAAACTTTGACTGAAGCTAATGAAATTTTGGAGAAAAAATACAAGGGGACATTATTAGAATTGGAACAAACCAAAGAAAAGACAGCAACTGTGTTCAAAAAATTCACAAAATTTGAAAACAATTCTAAATGTTTTGAGGAATTCGTTGCTGAATCTAAAACCAATTCTGATGATCGAACTGGCATAGGGTTTTGCCCCATTTTGAAGACACAAACAAAACATGTTGAACCTATCAAATTTGGGTCAGGAGGCAAAAGACCTATTGAAACATGTCCAGACTTTCATTCACTAAAAATTGAGTTTGATCATCAAAACACTAACACTGGAGATGCAAGTTGCTCTAAGCATGAAAGTTTACCAAAGGGAAAATATGTCTACCCCCCAATTAGGAAAAGTGAACCTGCCTTCAAACCTGTGCTACCTAGGAAAAAAATTCAGCCTCAAAATCTCTCAAAACCTTTGTTTAGAGACTTTCCTAAGGTAAACCCCATTCTGAGCAATCTTTATTGCTCCTATTGTGATATATACGGACATTCTTTCGATGATTGCTATGCTAGGAGACTGATTAAGCCTATCTACAATACTTCCATGTATTAAAATTTTAACTACTCTAGGAGGAGTCGTAACAACTATGTCCTTCCCAGGCCACCAGACAAAAACTCCAACTATAGGAATAGAAAGACTAAACCTAAAAGGACATTTACTAGAAGGATTACCAGAAACTTTTCTAAATCAAATGCTCAGGTGTTTAAATTTACTCAAAATCATGCGCAAAATGTTTTTCAACAAAAATCTAATGCTCGCAAATTTTATCAAACGAGAGCAAACAAGCGCAAACAGAAAACCAGAGCAATTTGGGTTAGAAAAGATGATCTAGTACCCCAGATGAAATGTAATATTGTTGTTTCTGCTTTAAAAGCTGAACTTACATCTTCTGGTTGGTATCTGGATTCTGGATGTTCCAAGCATATGACAGGTGATGATACAAAACTTTTAAATAAAACCATCTTTGATGGTGGAAAAGTTGTTTTTGGTGATGGAGTATCATCCCAGATCATAGGCAAAGGAACTCTTAAAGAAAAAGGACTTCCTGTTCTTGAAAATGTTCTCTTAGTTAAAGGTCTTAAAGCTAATTTACTTAGCATTTCGCAATTTTGTGACTCAAACTATACTGTTACCTTTTCAAAGAACAATTGCAAGATTTTAAATGAAAAGGGAGAATGCTTAATTACAGGATTCAGGACTCCTGACAATTGTTATACTGTCATGTCTAGTTCTGAAATCTGTAATGTTGCCAGAATGGATGACAATGAGATATGGCATATCATAATGGGTCACATTAATTACAAAAATTTAAGTAAATTGTCCTCTCAACAAATAGTTAGAGGAATTCCAAAAATTAAACCCATTCATAACATTGTCTGTGGTCCCTGTCAAGAAGGAAAAATTGTTAAAGCACCTCACAAAAGGGTTAAAGATATCCTTACCTCTAATCCCTTAGAACTCATCCATATGGACCTAATGGGTACTTCTCAAACTGTTAGTCTCTGTGGACACAGTTATATTCTAGTTATGGTTGATGACTTCACCAGATTCACTTGGGTAGCTTTCTTAAAACAGAAATCCGATACTTTCCAAACTTTTTTAAAGATTCTTTTACGAATTGAGAATGAGAAAGACACTCAAGTGAATAGAATCCGGAGTTATAGAGGTGGTGAATTCAAAGACATTGGTATTATAGAATATTGTGACTATAATGGTTACAAACATGAGTTCAATGCTCCTAAGACCCCTCAACAAAATGGTATAGATGAGATAAAGAATCGAACTCTTCAAGAGATGGCACGTGTCATGCTCCATGCCAAGAACTTACCTAAGTATTTTTGGGTAGAATCTATTCGTACAGCTTGCCATCTAATTAATAGGGTCTATCTCAGAAAGAATTCCAAACAAACCCCTTATGAACTTTGGTACAACAAAAAGCCTAATCTTAAGTACCTTAGAACCTTTGGTAGTACCTGCTATGTGTGCAAAGATAGGGAACACTTATCTAAATTTGAGAGTAGGGGAGATAAAGCCATATTCTTAGGATATTCAACTAACAGTAGAGCTTATCGGGTGTATAATCTTCGCACTAAAACCTTAATGGAATCCATAAATGTAATTGTTAGTGACACTACTGTAGAAAGCAAGACTAGTGAATTAACTATAGAAGAAGAATCGTCAAATATTTTAGAAAATGACTCTTCTGAAATAGATAATTCATTACCTATTGAGTCACCTGAAGTACCTAGCTGGGTTTCTAAAGATCATCCCATAAACAACGTAGTTGGTAACCCTAGTGAACCAGTACGTACAAGATCCCAACTTAGAAATTATGCTCTTTATGCATGCTTTGTTTCTCTTGTGGAACCAAAGAATGTAAATGAGGCATTGAATGACTCTCACTGGATTTCTGCTATGCAGGATGAACTTTTACAATTTTTCATTCATGATGTGTGGTATCTTGTTCCACGTCCTGATCACAAAAAGGTTATTGGTACTCGTTGGATTTTCAAAAATAATACTGATGAAAATGGGATGATAATTAGAAATAAAGCTAGACTAGTTGCTCAAGGTTATTCCCAAATAGAAGGACTTGATTTTAATGAGACGTTTGCTCCTGTTACTCGTTTAGAATCAGTTCGTCTGCTTCTTGCTATAGCTTGTCACATGCATTTTACATTATATCAAATGGATGTTAAATCTGCGTTCCTTAATGGAATACTTGCCGAGGAAACCTTTGTAGAACAACCTAAAGGGTTCATTGACCCTAATTATCCTAATCATGTATTTCGGTTGAAAAAGGCTTTATATGGTCTTAAGCAAGCTCCTAGAGCTTGGTATCAGCGTCTATCCAGTTTTTTGCTGGATAAAGGTTTCAAAAGAGGTGGAAATGACCAAACCTTATTTGTCAAACATTTTGGCAAACACATTACTATCGCTAAAGTCTATGTAGACGATATCATATTTGGATCCACTTCTACCTCAGAAGTAAAATCTTTTGCTGAAATTATGAGTAAGGAATTTCAGATGTCCCTTATGGGGGAGTTACAGTTCTTCCTAGGTCTCCAAGTCAAACAACAACCAGATGGATTGTTTCTTTCGCAGACTAAGTACGCATTAGAGATAGTTAAGAAATTTGGCCTCGAGAGTGCTAAAAGTGCTAAAACGCCTATGAGTACTACAGAAAAATTGTCTAAAGATGAAAATGGAAAATCTGTAGATCCTACTTTATATCATAGTATGATTGGCACATTACTCTATCTGACTGCCTCACAGCCTGATATCATGTATGCTGTGTGTGTTTGTGCGCGATATCAAAACAACCCCAAAGAGAGCCATTTAAACTCTGTTAAATGGATAATTAAATATGTTAAAGGCACTCTAAATTTAGGAATTTGGTACACGAATGACACACCTAGCACTATTATTGGGTACACTGATGCTGATTGGGCTGGTTGTACTGATGATAGTAAAAGCACTTCAGGCGCATGTTGTTATATTGGTAATAACTTGGTAGGATGGAGTAGTAAAAAATAGAACTGCACATCTCTCTCGACTGCTGAATCTGAATACATAGCCGCTGGTAGCTGTTGTGCCCAATTATTGTGGCTTAAACAAATGCTAAGTGATTATGGTATTCCAGAACCCACACTACATCTCTATTGTGATAATCAAAGTGCGATTAATATTTCTAAGAACCCAGTTCAACACTCGCGAACTAAGCACATTAAAATAAGACATCACTTTATTCGTGAATTAGTTGAAGCCAAGGAATTAGAAATCAATTATCTTCCTACTGATCTACAACTTGCAGATTTATTTACCAAACCTCTTGATTATAATAGATTCATTTCTTTACGTAAATCTATTGGTATGATTTGTGTCGAGTAAATACCTGTTATATTTTTCCAAGTTCCTTCCCTTTGTCCATTTGAGACAAAATGGGGGAGAAATTTGAGTCTATCTCATCTCTGCATATACTAAACAACTTGATCTTAGTAATTCTTTGCAGGTATTCTACTTGTACAGTCATTCTCTATTGTAATAATAGGATGTTAAACTGTATATAGTTGAGTTATGTAATTTTTGCTTTCTAGGATTTGGATAGATAGAACTTTTATAGAAATAGGTTTTTCTTATTTGTTGTCGCCCTACGAGTTCTTGATGACTCAAAGGAGATTTTGTCTCATATTTCCAAAGGGGGAGATTGAAGCCCTTATACTTTTGACTCATTTGAGTCTAGACTGTATAAGAGGTCATCTAGTTTGGAAATTGTGACAAAATTATGTCCATCCTAGAAACCAATGAGCCTCAGAGATTGGTTTGCTTCTTCTCCTATTTATCTTGTAATGATCCTGAGACTATAGCCATCACTCACACACTTAGAAATTATTTTTGCATATCATATTGCACCTTTATGTGTATTAATGTGGTGAGTGTGTTTTAATCCCTCAATTTGTTTTTTATTAATTTTTTGGGAATTTTAAACATATTTTAATTAAGGTTTTATTAAATTAAAACTTGATTTTAAAAGTCTTGGGGTTAATATCTAAATATGTATTGTTGTGTCTTTTGGCCTTAAGTTACTTTGGGTACAAACCGAAAGCGCCAGAGACTCCAGGGTTGGCTTTGTAATTAATTTGGGACGCGCGTTTGCATTCGTCCTATGGACAACACTTGCTGCTCTCTGATTGGCCAGAGTTGTGTTTCTTTACAGAGACAAAGCCTCGCATGTTTACAGCCCTTGGATCATCCCTTATCAATGGCCTGCATGTCGCCTGAGTGAATCCCCGTGTAAACCTTTAAGCCAATCACAGCCTGTATAATCCACCGCCTGTTGTGAGCCCTTAGATTGAAGTCAAAGGAGCTTGACTCAATCTCAGACGTTGTTTTCGATCGATAGTTTGGAACCTTCTCCTCTTCCTATTTAAAGGCCCCTCAACTCAGCCTTCGAAAGCTTTTGCCACTTTGAAAATTCTCAGAGAAGAGAGAAGAGAGAGAGAGAAGAGAGAAGAGAGAGAGAGAGAAACCAGAGAGCCAAGTTAGAAACCCTAACTTCGTCAAATCTTCTCCAAACCTAAACCACTTACCTCTCCAAAACATCATAACCAAATAAACACCATCCGTAGTGTTTCTTGAGTTTATGAGAGTTCGAGTTGAGTGATTTCTGGGTTGCTGTAACCTTTGTTCATAAAATCTTATTTCCAACTTAGACACTTTCTCAGATCTTGTTTCAATAGAAATAATAGATCTGAAGTTTTTCATGTCACAACACACTTAGTTGCATTTTATTTCTCATCTTGAGAAGTTCGTTGTTGATTGTTTTCTGTTAAAACATTTTTCTTACTTCAGAATCAACAATAGATGTTTTTCTGTTTCTGTTTTTACAAAACTTAACCTGACCTAGTTGGATTCGCACTTGGAGGGTTTTCAATCTCCTAAATATTTTCAAAATAGATTGAAAAAGGTCTTGTCCGATTTCTTAAGCAAGATCTCCGTGGAATCTGGGTTATATTGAAAGGTCAAAAAGGTTCTTGGTTTTGTAAGAAAGAAAAATAACAAAATCACTGCATATAGACTTTATATGTAATTTGTTTAGGATTGTTTGCAAATATAAGTGTGTGTGAGTGCATGCATGTGTTATAGAACACTTTTCACAAACATCTTCACACTACATACACTGAAAGTGTTGGATATAAGATTTGGTGAACATAAGTCGACGTTAAGTGCTGAAACAAAGGAAGAGTTGACAAACTGAGAAGACTACATCAACAATCAAGATCTGCAGAAAAGTTTAAGGACGCCAGAGGGTATAATCCTGAACTTGTATAGACTTGTTATTGTGTGCATGTTAGTTAAATAGATTGTAACTCACATATTTGTTTTAGTGATATTTTCTTGTTTTACTCCGTAGAGGGAGTCGTGGATGTTTCCTCAAGGTTGAGGTTTTACCACGTTAAAAATCCTGAGTATTAATATTTCTACATCTTCTCATCCCATTCTGATGTGTGCTGAGTTTAAAATATTTTAAACTGTTTACTAAAACTTGTTATCAAATCTTGTCCATATCTCGTACATAATTTTTGTTAACACATCTTGTGTTCAAAATCATTTTGATTTAAGTAAAGAGTTTCTTCAACAAACTTTCGGAGTTGCTTAAATAGTTTATTTTCAATAAACGGCTTTGGCAACGCTATTTCAATTGGTATCAGAGCTTTTGGTGAACTTTTTCAAAAAGATCCTGAGTTTCTGAAACTGTTTTCTCAAAATCAATCATGGACGAGAAAAATGAAAGATATGGTAACTTGACCAGACCTCCAGTCTTTGATGGAACCAATTTTTCTTACTGGAAAGTAAGGATGATTGCTTTCATTCAAGGGACTTTGGGAGATGATGTCTGGGACATTATTGAAAATGGATACTTTTATCCTACTAAACCAGCCATTGAAGGAAGCACTGAGAGGGTTAAGAAAATATTAAGTGAGTTTACTCAAGAAGAGAAACAAGTTTCTCACAATAATAATAAAGGAAAGAATGCTATATTTATGTCTATAAATGAACATGAGTTCAAGAGAATCTCATCTTGTACGTCCCGAAATTTGGAACTAAAAGTACCTGGTAAAAACAACTCTGGATAACGTTCGCGCATCTCATCCTCGCGCTCCCATGTGGACTCCTCAGAATTATGGTGCTGCCACTGAACACGTACCAACGGTACTATCTTTGACCGCAGTTTCCGTTCGCTTCGATCCAAAATAGCAATTGGCCCCTCCTAGTAGAAACTATCGGGCTGGAGATCGATGTCCTCCAAAGCAATGTGAGTATGGGCCAAATCGTCCCTAAGATATTTCCTTAGTGAGGAAATATGGAACACATCATGAATCCTATGCAAGTGCTCCGATAACCCAAGTCTATACGCAACTGGCCCAATCCGCTCGATGATAGGAAATAGCCCCACATATCTTGGCACCAGTTTCCCATTCTTCCCAAATCACATAATCCCTTTCATAGGAGATACTCTGAGTAGCACTTGGTCCCCCACTTTTAATTCCCTGAAGAATCTCTTGGCATCGGCATAGCTCTTCTGCCGGTCCTGAGCTACTCGAATGTGACTTCGTATCATCTCTATCCTTGCCGAAGTATCCTGAATCACTTTCGGCCCAGGTAGTTGTCCCCCACTTCTAACCAATATGCTGGGGAGCGACAAGGTCTACCATACAATTCCTAAAATGGAGCCATGCCAATGGTGAACTGATAGGAGTTATTATAAGCAAACTCCACCAGTGGAAGGTACTGCTCCCATCCACCCCCAAAGTCTAGGATGCACATATGCAACATGTCCTCCAACATCTGATTTCTTCGCTCGGTCAGCCCATCGGTCTGTGGGTGATAAGCCGTACTCAACTTCAATTCAGTGCCCATGGCCTCCTGAAAAGTCTCCCAAAACCGTGAAATAAATATCTTATCTCGGTCAGACACAATATTTAGAGGCACACCGTGAAGTCTCATTATTTTTGCAATGAAAATCTGGGCATACTGCCCCGTAGTGTAGTCTATCCTTACTGGTAGAAAATGAACAACTTTGGTCAATCAGTCCACAATTACCCATATGGAGTCGTGACCCCTCTGTGACGTAGGTAACCCCATGATAAAGTCCATGGATATGCTCTCCCACATCCACGTCGGAACCTCTAATGGCTGTAGAAGTTCTGTCGGTCTATGATGATCCACCTTTACTAGTTGACAAGTGGCGCATTTAGAAACATACACGGCGATATCCCTATTCATCCCGATCCACCAATACTGGCATCTCATTTCTTGGTACATCTTATCCCCACCAGGGTGTACCGCGAATCGTGAGCCGTGCGACTCTGCCATAACCTCGTGTCGCAAGTCTTCCCCCTCCGGAACAACTAGTCTCCCATTGAAGCGTAATCCCCCGTCTGAGCTAACAGTATAGGACTCGGCTCCCTCTGCTAGTAATCGAAATATCTTCTCCTGACAGAACGAGTCATATACCTGGGCCTTTACCACTCTTGTAACAATCTGCGGTGTAACAGTCATCACAGACATGAACGATCGGGCCACTGCATCCTGGTGTCCCAACTCCTTCCACTTGGCTTTCCACACCTCGACCACCTCATCCACTGTCTTACGGCTCAACGCGTCTGTTACCACGTTAGCCTTCCCCGGATGATATTGGATATCAAACTGATAATCCTTCACAAACTCAAGCCACAGTCGTTGACGCATATTCAACTCTTTCTGCGTAAAGAGGTACTGTAGAGACTTGTGGTCCGTGAACAACCGAAACTTCTCCCCCAGGAGATAATGTCTCCAAATCCGAAGGGCAAATAGAACGGCCGCTAACTACAAGTCATGGGTGGGGTAATTCTTCTCGTGAGGCTTAACCTTACGGGAAGCATAATCTATGGCCTGACTCTCCTGTTGCAGCACACCTTCGATTCCTTATAAGGAGGCATCAGTGTAAACTAAATACTCAACTCCCGGTCTGGACAACGCTAACACAGGTGCTGAGGTCAACTTGTCCTTCAACTCATCAAATGCCAATTGACAGGCATCGCTATAGATGAATGGCACACCCTTGCGAGTCAGATGTGTCAAAGGACCCGCTATCTTTGAGAAACCACGAATAAACCTCCTGTAGTATCTTGCTAAACCCAAGAAACTACGTATCTCAGTCGGTGTCGTGGGCTTTCCCCACTCCCTCACCGAGAATAGCATCCCCGGATCTACCGATATCCCCCGGTCTGAAATGATATGCCCTAAAAACTGAACCTCCTTCAGCCAAAACCCACACTTCTCATACTTTGCATACAACTCGTTCTGACGTAGGGTCTGCAAAACCTGTCTCAAATGCTCGGCGTGCTCCTCTTCTGTCTGGGAGTAAACCAGAATGTCATCAATAAAGATAATGACGAACTGGTCTAGGAACTCTCTGAACACCCTATTCATCAAGTCCATAAACACGGCTGGAGCATTGGTCAAGCCAAAAGGCATAACCCAAAACTCATAGGAACCATATCTCTTTAAGAAGGCAGTCTTCGAGACATCTTGTTCCCTGATACGCAACTGATGGTATCCTGATCTAAAATCATTCTTTGAGAAGAAAGAAGCTCCTCTCAGCTGGTCGAATAAGTCATCGATTCGGGGCAACGGATACTTATTCTGTATCGTGACCTTATTCAACTCTCGATAATCTGCACACAACCTCAACGATCTATCCTTCTTATTTACGAACAACATAGGGGCACCCCACGGTGAAGTACTCCTCCGGATAAACCCCTGACCCAACAACTGCTCAATCTGATCCCGTAACTCTCTCATCTCTGCTGGAGCCATACGGTAAGGTGCACGGGCAATAGGACGAGTTCTCGGCATCAAATCGATCAAAAAATCTCTCTCTCTACTCGGAGGTAGTCCAGGTATATCCTGAAATACATCGGCAAACTCCCTAACAACTGGAATCACATCGAGTGGTATCACCACTTCCTTAAAGGTCTCCTCCTCTATATAGTACAAGTGAGTGGACGATCCTCCCTCAAGGCGAGGCATCGCCACTAAAAACATCTCCTGTCCGGGAATGGCAAAGATAATACTCCTAATAAAACAGTCAATCATGACTCAGTATGCAACTAGCCAATCCATACCAATAATCGCATCACACTCAGTCATCTCTAACACTAACATATCAGCGGGTAAAGTAAACCTCCTGATCTCTATACCCAAACCTCTACAAATAAGGGAAATCACGGAACCCCTACTCAACGGTGAATCTACACAAGTAACCGTGCTCTCGGAAGTGTCTAATAACCCAATAGTGCGTGCAAATCTCATGGAAATGAAACAATGTGTGGCCCTCGTGCCAAAAAAATATGCCCCATAGTCCCCTGAATAGAGAACATACCCTCAATGGAAGGTGGATACTGTGGGGCTGCGGCATGCTGAAGCTGATACACTCTCCCATACTGAAGCTGTCCCTGCTGAACTGGGACTGCTGGAATGGGTGGTAATGCTGCCATCTGTGGTGGTGCTGGGAGCGTGACGGGAAACATAGGCCTCTATGGCTCATGTCGAGCACCCTGCTGCTGCTGCTGTGGGGCCTTGCCCCTATCAGGACAATCCTGGTGTTTGTGGCTAGTCTTGCCACAAATGAAGAACTTCCCCGGGAAGTTTCCCCCTCGCTGTCCCTGCTATCCACGGCCCTGATGGCCGTTACAATTCCTACCCTGGCCATGCTGGCCCTGCTGAAACTCCTGTTGTTGACCATTCAAACCTTGTTGTCCCTGATGGCCATTCTGACCCTGATGGCCATGCATGAAACCTCCCTGTCCACTTCTGAAACCCCCAGATCTGAATCTCTTATGATCCCCCTGTTGGGAACCCTGGTCACCCCGCCTGTGCTGTCCCTGAGCAGATTGTGCCCCGCTGGAACCATTTCCCCCAGTCCTGCCCTGTTGGTTGGACTCCCTTGATATCTTGCTCTTAGACATGTGGAAGCGATGATCCTGGCAGTGAAGTAATGCATCATTAACCACATCAGAATAAGTGGACAATGAGATTCCCCAACAAGTGTTGATGGATCCTCCAAGTCAATCCATCCGTGAAATTATGAATTTTCTTCTCCTCAGTCGGTATCTTATCGGGAACAATGTTCAAGAGATTCGTGAATTCGGCCTCATACTCGGCCACGGTCCTCCCCTCCTGCTTGAGGTTCATCAATTTCCTCCTCATTTCAGTGTGAACAGGTGACGAAAAATATTTGCGGTTGAACCGCACCCAGAACTCCTGAATAGAAAGGGCGTCGCTCTCCTCTGCGGTGGTAATGGACTCCCACCACTCCAATGCAGATCCTACTAGCTTGAAAGTAGCCAGTATCTGCTTCTGAACATCTGTGCACTCGTACATCCTTAAGTGCCTCTGAATGTCCTTCCTCGACTGACTGGATACCACAACATCGGAGCTACCTGCAAACTCCGGAGGGTGTGCTTTCTGAAAAGCATCACGAATGCGTTCCCAAGAAGACGAGAATGCATGAGCCCGATCTGGCGCGAGTACCGGTGCCTAAGGTGGTGCCTTCTATACAATGGCTAGGGCGTCATTTAACGCTTGGGCAACAATAGCTGCAACCTCGGCGGCATTCATAGTGCCCTGAACTGGTGCAGGCTGTGGCTCTGGCTGTGCATCCCTAGGAACTCGCTGCGCATGTCATGGAGGAATTTGAAATGAGAGTAAAGTCTTATAAGTTCGCAGTTATTATCTCGAAATAGCTGAAGAGCGAAGCATACACAAAAGAATACAACCATCCTAAAATATAGGGCTCTATATCAAAGAAAACTCAGCGGAAACATAACAAGCCGTACAGATTCTAAGGACACTAGAACTTGATTCTCTGATACCACCTGTGACACCCCGACTAATTAAATACCGGGTAGCTACTCCATTATTAAATTAATACAAAATGCCAAGTTGGTTCAGTTCATATCATCACTGTCGAAAACATTTTAATAATTACTAACCACCTAGTACTTAAAAAGTGAGTTGTCAATTTTAATTAAATCCAAATATCATACAATAAGTGAATTATGAAATGCTAACATAACCACCACAACATAGTCACAATAGAATAACCATCAAATAATAATGAGTCTGGAGGAATACTCCTCACAACTATCCAAATACTGAAATAAATAAATACCAAGTCTGCATCACTAAATTAATTACAACCCAAAGTCTGAAATAACTTAAATGTAAGATGTCTCTAAATTAATGGGGCGACATGCCCAACAAAATAAGAAAATCTGATAATGGAATCAAGATCGAAGATGGAGGCGTCTACTGTCAAGGTCCTGTAATTTCCACAGCAGCTACATCACGTAACCTGAATAGAACTCCTATACATGGCGTCCTTGTGGCTGGGCACCTAAAAGGTTTTACAATAAAATAGATTTGAAAGCAAACGGGTCATAGCCCGATTGTGAAAATAGTTTAAAAATTTTCAAGTGTTTAATATCATTAAACAGTGAATATAAAGTACATGATAGTGTGTGCACTCACATGCGTTCCTCACCTCTCAACTAATTGTGCACTCCTAGCGTACCCGTACCCATTCTAGTTGTTCCCATATCTAACTAGACCTATACCAAATTCCAACATTTTTAAACGATATCCAATTTAATTTTCCAACAACTTTTATTTAACATAGTGTTATAACTTGCTACACAGTTTTCCCATGTTAGTACTACTAATTTCTAGAGATCTTCCATTTTCACTTTACAAACTGTTGCTATTATTTATCCTCACATTTATACATGACAATTCATTTCAATTAACAGTATATTTTTCTCATCATAAATATACAATACTAGCACCCTGAGACTAAGCTGCGGTGCTCACATACTCTTCTATCAAATCCCGGTACATCACGTACATGAGGACCACGTATTCTGAATCTCTCAGGAAACGTTTCATTAACAACAATCACATACAATGGAGGCAAACATAGTTCACATCACATGGGTCACGCACATACCGACGCTCCCATGATCAGCAGACTTATTAACTTCTTAATAAGTCCTTTTTTGACCTATGTCCTCGAGGTACCAATCTAAATCCCCACCGTAGGCACACAAAGATTAGATGGCCCTGATCGAACGTCGACCTCCCATGATAGAAAGTACGGTAGGTATGTTATACACAGAATACTACATATACCAAGCATTCGCACATCTTAGATATCACAATATTTCATTAGTGGTATACTTCTTGTTCTTATACCAACATTTAGTGTTATACAACTCACAAGTCCCCGGTTTATAAGTATTTAAGTTATCAATTTTTCTCACGTCATGATTAGTTACTCGCTTCCCAATTCATAAATGTCATCCAATTTAATACACTATTCTAAGTTTTACTCCTTAATGTACCCCAATCTCCCAACTATACCCACTAGTTAAGAAGGGAGGGTTATCTCACCATTTAAACAAGTCTACGGGATACTAGAAATAAATTCAGGCCAAAAAGGCCATTCTGTCAACTCGTTAGAAGTCTCGTTCGAACAAGGTCGTTCGAATGAGTTCATTCGAACGAAGGGATTCGAACGAAATACCAACTCGTTAGAAGGGATACTGTCATCTCGTTAGAAGTTCTTTCGAATGAGGTTATTCGAATGACCTGGGCAGGTCTTCTAACGAGATGGCAGTTTCAGCCCAAAAATTCCCAAATCCTTTTTTCTCAATTCTTCTCTCCTCTAAACCCACCCTAAGACCATCCAATTTATGTTCCAACGATTTTAAACCATTTCTAATCATCCTAGATCGTCTCTTAACACATTTTAGTGGTCAAATCTTATAAATCATCAAGGAATTTATATAAATCTCCAAATATTTCTCCAAACCCTATGAACATGAACTCATAATTTTCTTATGCCCAATTACTCGTCCTAAATCCATTTTTTAAATCATCAAATATAACTCTTCGAATATTAAATTAGTCCATCATCATTCTACATGAAAAAATCCTAACCCAAATTCAAAGTTTCTCCAGCAATTTCATGGGTTTCTTCAAAAATTTCAATATAAGATAATTCCTACACTAAACATGGAAGACATATTCAATGCACTAAAAATATCAAATCACTTTTTCTTAGATTGTTCTTCATAATTGATGTTGGTGAATGAAGGTTGATTCTCTCCTTTCTCTACAGATTTTCTCCCAAGGTTGAAGATGGCTTGGTTTTGGCTCTTGTAACTTCTCTCCAACTTCTCTCAAAACTCCCGTAGCCCACTCTATAAACTTTTTCTGGTAATGGCCTTAATGGAACCTTTAAAATTATAAATATAAATTCCTATTTTCGTGGGTTTTAATTACCTAATTTTTAAAATTACCAAAATACCCTTTAAAGTTGCCGGTATGGCCCAAAAATGCCCCGGGACCCAAACTAAACCCCCGGCTAGTGTTTTCTGACTATTTCGACCCTTCCGGACTCGTTGGAACACTCAAAATGACCATTCGGTTGATAAAAATAAAATTCACTTTTTAATTCAAATAATTACATTCCTGACGCGACTGACACGCGCATCCCAACTAAATTTCCCAAATTGTCGTATTTCAGTCTCGCGACAATTTTAATATTTTCAATATTCATATATTTCCATATATACATATCATAATCAAATACCAACTCACATCTCGTTAGTATTTATATCCTAATTAATTCTCAAATAATTCACATTTAATTTAATTAATCCCTTAAATAAATATCCATAAAATTACGGGGTATTACATTGTAGTGGTTTAAAAAGAGTAGTTAAGTAAAATTTTGACGCCAGCCTAATAGGTTATTAGTAATTAAATGGATTTTTGACAGTGATGCTAAGAATGATCCATATGAGACTCCTGTTATAATTTGATATATGAGTGATCGCCCGGTATTTTATTAGGCGGGGTGTCACAGATGGTATCAGAGCATCAGGTTCTAATGTCCTTAGGAATCTTTGTTGACGTACTACGCTTTTAGCGTTGCTCTCGATTTGTGATAGAGCCTCAGGGTTAGGATTGTTGATTTCTCTTGTGAGATCTCGTTCTCCTGCCATAGTATAAGATTATGTAAATCTTTTGCGCGCTCATTCGAAATTCATGTGTGGGGCCTGGATGGCAGCAGGAGGTAGGGCCTATTTTGAGCTGTAGGAGAAGTCGGGGATGAGGACCGTAGTAGAGGTCACTTCCTTTGTAGTGTTTGCTAAGGATTACTTCAATGACTACTAAAGAATGGTAGTTATGAGTACCGCAGTACTGCTGTAGTAGAGAGTGGTACTAAGGTTGAATTTTCCAGTGAAGTAAGGGTTTGAAAGGGGTCTTTGATAACGATCGACCAGAGGCCGACAGTGAATAAAGAGTAATATGGAGAAGTGATCCTTGTGCCAAGTTAAGGTAGGTTCAATGAAGAAAGATTCCTTTAGAGGAATGATAGGCTCGTTAGAAGAGTGTTGCTAACATTTGCGTAGAATGTGGAGTGTAGAACCATACGGTTAGTCCTTGCCCAGTGGGGTTAAGGGAAAGAGTAAGGTTCCCAGATGGGGCATAGATTTAAGGTAATTTTGGGTTCAGTTATGGAAAGTGTATTATGTTCGGGAACCATTTGGAGTAGCTAGAGAGATTGGCGAAGTTATTATTATGAGTTTTACCTCAATGAAGGAGGTATATTTGGTGTGACTAGAAAAAGTCACGATATTCGCTAGCCCTAGACTCGTGTGTGTAATTCGAGTGTTGTGGCAGTATCGATAACATTATATCATGTAGGCCTATGTGTTTTCCGCGATAGTGGAGCTTTATTTTCCTTCATTCTCTATATAAAAGCGGGTGTTGATATTTTGAATATATATGTTTGGTTTATGATACTCGTCTTATATGTTCATATGAGTATGGTAATATGGTGAGTATGGTATGTTATTTGTTGATACAGAGCGATAGTAGGCTAATGATGGCAAGACTATCGTGTCCGGGGTTCCAGGGTGGAATATGTTGTTGTTGCGATACCTCACCTGGATACAAGTTGAGCTCGCCTTTATTGTTATGTGCATAGATGGAACTTCGATGAGTAGAGTTTCCTTGTCATGATTTGAGTATGTTGAAACCTTATAGATGTGATTTGAGGTGTGTTGGGTTAATTGTTAAGCTGTGAGTTTAAGCTCATTATTGATTGCGCAAGGACCGAGTGGGGTGCGAGCGCTTAGTGGTATGTCTCCTAGATAGAGATGGGAGTTCAGACCACATTTGGTTGAAAGAGGGGATAGGATTATCCCGATTGCATGTTCGAAAATAACTGACCTCCATGACCGACGACGTTAAGTAGTAGTGTGTGGAGGGGTTCCTTGTTTGGATTTTGCTTTGCGAGACGCTCCACGCATGAATCTGAACGACGTCGGGAGTGGAGATATGTTATAGGATGTGAGGATGTTGGTTTTGTTGATAAGTCATATAGTGTGAATGAAACAATATAGACTATGAGAAATTTGATAACGGTATGCTTATGGAAATATTGTGCTATGGAAAAGCACTAAAGTGGTCCTTTCTCCACAAGTGGGTGGGTGAAGTAGGACTTAGAGAAATTGATTTGAGGATTATAGTCAGGCCTTAATGAAAAGGCAATTTTTGAGGAAGTATGTTTTGGGTAAGATAATCGGAACATCTCGATAGAAAATGAGCGCCCGATGATAGGATAGAATAGTAGATTTGCGAGGTAGGATTTAGGATGTCCCGCTGGTGTGCCTTAGGTCGCTATACCTCGATGACCGACAACGCAAGGGAGTAGTGTAACGGGAGGGTTCCTTGTCTGTATTTCACTTTTCGAGACCTCCCACGCATGAAACTAAGCAAATGTTGGGATTTGAGAAAGGCCTTGGTCACTAGGGACATACTTAGGATTGTACTTGTTTCGCATAGGTAGGGTATTGTATAGACCGTAGCAGTATTAGGATGTAAGTTCAATAGAGATAGTGGCGTTGATGTATGGAGAATTGAATTTTGCGGGTTGGGAGGACCAATGTGTGAGTATTACACCGAGGAAAGGAGACGCTTGTGTAGAGAGAGTGTTACGTGTCGGACGTTCACTATGGATGTGCATATGTGCACGGGTTAAAAAGGTGTATGGGCACCTTAGTAAGTGAGGTTTATATACCGCCTAAAATAGAAGGGGCGTAGTATATAATGTTAAATTTTATGTCGTGATGCACTAGAAATGATGGGTGCAATGTGAAGCTATTGGAGTCACTTTACGACTGTGGTAGCCGTATAGTGTATTGTTAGGAACCATTGGGTTAGTATCGTTCCCCTTTGAGATATTAGGATTTGGAGGGATCCTAGGTTGGCAGTGTAGGTTGTATCTGAATTTCAAGGACGAAATTCCTTTGTAAGGGGGGGAGTATGTAACAACCCGTCCTTTTGGAGACAATTAAATTCCATAATTGGGTATAAATGGGAATTTGGAGAATTTTCTTAGAATAGTGATTTTTGGGATTTTCGAGGATTAGATGATTTTCGATGGGTGTTGTAATTACTTTTGGGAATAAATAGGTCGAAGTATTTTAATCATATGGCGCCGTTGAGTAAAGCGATAAAAGGTACGATTTTTAATTGGAAAACCCGCATTGAATGATATTGGGTTAAAATAGTGATTTGTGGTCAAGTACCTCAAATGGGAATTTTGACTGCGCCGTGAGTCTCGGAATGGCCGAGATATTCGAAAAAGAGTGTTCGATTGTCGAAATTGAGTTTCAGGGAATTTTAGAGTTAAACGGGCTCGTAATTGAGTAAACGAGTCATTTTTGGGTTTTAAGGGTTAAAACCCTTTATTTCTATATAAATAGGGAGACAGGGAGAAAATAGAAAGAAAAGAAAGAAAAGAGAGAGAAGAGAGAGAGGAGCAAGAAAAAGAGGAGAAAAGGGGAGATTCCGACCAACCCCCGCGGGATTCGACTCAGGATCATCAGATTATATCCACGAGGATAGTGTTTACTTGCTTTATTAACCTTTGAGCAAAAATCTCATATTGTAGTTTGGTATTAACAAACCCTAAAGATTTTGGGTTGGGTTTTCGTGGATAAAACAGGTTTTCGGGAGTTAAAACGAATAAACCCCAATAATTTTCCAATTCGAGAAACTTAGGATTTAATCAAAATTAGTTTTTGGTTTCAGGTTCAAGGATGTTTAGAACCCTTTTGATATGTGTATATGTTGTTGGTTGAGGTTAGAGGAGGTTAGGAGAAGAAACAAAAATCTTGGAGGTATGTTAATGGCCGAAACAGTCTCGGAGAAGACGATGAACAGTGACCTGCGTCCTTGCCAAATAGATTCGGCCTAGAAACGAATCAATTCGGCTCTTCGTTAAAAAATGAAAATTGTATATCTTTTCGATACAGTCGCGTGGGCGCCAACTGCGTATTTTTCTAATTTTTTTTGGATTTATAATGATTTTTCTACGGAAGGCTATCCGAGATCGAAATCGTTAGTTAGAAATCAAACCTGATATTGGGAGAATTAAGGCTAGAATTGTTTGGAGATAAATATTAGGAGTTCCTAAAAATAGGGTGGGGACCTCTAAATGATTAATTGGACAAGATGTAGTCCTTGGGTTATGGGAAAGAAATCCACAACCTATTAAATTTTAGGGTATTCAGGGATGAATATCAATTGGGATAGTTTCAGTGGCCATTTTGGCCTATATGATTATACATGCGGGATAACATAATTATGTTGACGTCGGTTGAGGGAATCCTATGAGATTATTAGGATGAATTGGAGAATATACTTAATTAGTTAATGTAAATTGGTATATTTGGAGATATCCACTAAATCCTTAGATGGGATTAAGGTATGTAATATTTATCAGAGTGAGGAAATACTTTCGGCATAATATCATGCATATATGAATGCATGATTATGATTCTTTGAGAGAATCTTTGGGATTATTGGTCATCGCTAGATGTGATTGGCAATTATGGCCATATATATATATTCGAGGAGGAATATATGGTATATATATACTATGTGATTAAAGTATATATATGATATGATTTAAATGATCTTTGAAAATGAACAAAATGAATGTTTTCAAATGGAAAAAGAAATGATTTTCATAAATGATAATTTATGTATACACACGAATCTAAATCGCTATCATAAGGGAAGTTGCGCGCGTGAGGTGAAGCCCCCTGACTAATGAATGCATGGTGGATATATTCCAAGGCCATATGAGCGATTATTATATTTTTTTCTGTGATGGTGAGGTAACTCTGGGTGTGGTTATGACTCTCCCGCAGGCATATGGCCGCTTACCTACATTTCGGTAGGTTCCCAGGTTGTCTCGTTCGATAGGCCCTTGAAGATGATAGCCATTTAAGGAGCGTCCAGTGGGGAAACTCGAAGGGATGGTCTTAGTTATGTTAAAGCAATTCATGATAATGAATTGGCTTTAAATACATTTCCCGAATGGAAGAAGGGAAATGGGATAAATAATTTGGCTTCAGATACATTTCCCAGATGGCAGAAGGGAAATGGAAGCATGTGATATGGAAAAAAGAATTTTTATGATGATAAAAATGGCTTTTGAATACATTTCCTGGATGGAAGAAGGGAAATGGGATGTTATAAAACTGAAAAGCATTTTTATGATAATAAATCTGGCTTTAAAAAAGTTATATGATATGTTAAAGAAATTCATGATAATGAGTTGGCTTTTAAATACATTTCCTGGATGGAAGAAAGGAAATGGAAAGTTTTGAGATAAAAAGAAATGAAAAAAATTAAATTGGTAAATATGTGGTAAATGAATTCTCATTCCGGGAGATATATCCAGATGTGTAACATGATACGTATATAAAAATGAGTATGTATAAATTGAGTACTGAGGGTCTAATGGATCCCGACAATCGACCTTGCCGCGAAGTAGTGTATCAGGGGGGTTCCTTGTTTGGATTTCTCTCTGCGAGGCACCCCACGCACGAACATGGCTTAGTGTTGAGGCTTGGGAGAAGTTTAAACCTTAGTGCTCTAATATTGGGATTTATTATATGGTATATATATATATATATATATATATATATACATGTTATGTACTGAGGGTCTAATGGATCCTGACGATCGACCTTGCTGCAAAGTAGTGTATCGGGGGGGTTCCTTGCTTGGATTTCTCTTTGCGAGACAACCCACGCACGAACATGGCGTAGTGTTGAGAATGGGGAGATGTTTAGCCCTTAGTACTTGGATTAACTAGGGTTGTTATAAGATGGGTAACGATTTACTTAAACGGAGTGGTCTGACTAGGATGTTTAGAGGGATGCGCTAGGAGTGCACTATTAGAAGAGGGGTGAGGGGTATCTCATGGGAGTGCGATACCAAAGTTAAATATGAGATAAAACCTTTTTTTTAAATAAGGCATTTATGCACTTGCTAAATATTTTCAAAACTCGGGCTCTGACCCGTTTATCTACTTTTCCCCTCTTGCTATATATATATATATATATATTATATAGGTGTCCAGACACAGGGACTCCTGGATGACACTTCTTTCGAGTTAGACGTCAGCAGCAGCAGCTGTGGATGCAGGCATGTTTACCATAGACGCTTCTATTCTTGTACTCTAGATATGAGGTACTGTATAAATATTCGGGCCAATGGCCCAATTTCATTTATTTATTCTTTTAGTGCGGCATTAAATATGGTTGTATGATTTGAACCGAGTGTTCAGTTATTTTATTTCATTTCAGTTTCGTTTACATAAACTGTGTGGATGTTTTAATCTTATAGTGGTTTAAAAAGAGTAGTTAAGTAAAATTTTGACGCCAGCCTAATAAGTTATTAGTAATTAAATGGATTTTTGACAGTGATGCTAAGAATGATCCATATGAGACTCCTGTTATAATTTGATATATGAGTGATCGCCCGGTATTTTATTAGGTGGGGTGTCACAGTGGACCTCACAACAACATTCTTGCCAATTACCCTGGCAGCTCTAAATAGTTCCACGAAATAGTAGACTTGTCCTAACTGAAGCAAAAACTACTTTAATTGATGCCCCATCTAGGCACTATATTCTTGTTCTTTAACGCCTACCAGGCAAGATCAAAGCGTGCGATTCTACATTCAACATCACAATCATTCCCCATCTCTGGCCACCCTGACCATGTTATGGTTTTTAGTATCTCAGACTCTATAGCCTCGATCCTGAAAATGACCCTCGTAGTTCCCTTAACTCCCCCAACAAAAGAAAACATGCTACCAGACTCAACTGCCTTATTTCAATGAATTCCCCGGGAGGATGCCCACCAATAGGGTTCCACGAACACGACTTGTCCATAAGTGTTAGCAACACTTACTAGTGTACTTATCATTCCACTGAAGGACTCTTTCTTCATTCTACCTACCTTACTTCGGTGCAAGGTTTCCTTAACTACATAACTCTTTATTCACTGTCGGCCTCTGACCGATCCTCATGTGAATACTTGAGAAGATGCATTCTCTACATTTATGATAAATCAGAGGAACTCTATGTTAAAACCATCAATAAGATTTCTCTATGAGCAAAACATCTTTCTCCCCCAAATATGGTGACTACCGTTCCCACCATTTCGACATTGCTCCAATGGGAGAAAAAAATTTCCTCAAATTTTCATCTCTAAGCCAAAGCTTTTAAGCCCTATTCTTCCACTTAATGAAGCTACACTGCCTCCGCATGACTTGACTTCAACATATGGCCCTTATCAAGGACCTTTCAAACTTTTTCCCAATTTAACTTCACTAGGTAATTCAAGTTTCACAACACTTTCTACTATAGCGGTACTTGGGTAGATATAGCTACTGTACTTTAGAAGCCGTTGTATCAATCCACGAAAATGCCACGAAAGAAGTGACCTCCAATGCGGTCCTCATCCCCGAATTCAACTTACACTTCTAACTAAGCCTCGCCTCCTACTGCCCTCACAACGGCCTTCCCTGGTCGCCCTTCATTAATCAGCACATGAATCTCAAATGACCGCATGAAAGAATCGTACATTATGTAAGGAGAACAAAATCTCAGAAGGGGAATCAACAATCCTAATCCTAAGGCTCCATGTCAAACCAAAAGCAACGCTGAAAGCTTAGTACGTCTGCATAGATTCCTAAGGACACTAGAACCTAATACTCTGATACCATCTGTTACACCCCGCTTATTAAAATTAGAGGTGTCCATCTCGATACTCCAATAATATACAGGAATCATAGATAGTCCATTCTTAGCATCACTGTCGTGAAAATAATAATACGAGATAACCACCAATTATTTTAGAAAACGGATGTTACATTAATTTGTAAGTTTAAATAAAACCATTTAGACAATCCAATTTGAAAAAAAGGTGGATATAAGTAAAAACATATAACAGTTTAACAATCTTTCACAAAATAATAACCGAATAAGCTGTCGGTTAACAGACCAATACAACAGTTACCCCAAGTATTACAAATAAATATCATAGTATATAAGCATGTACAAAACCTTGGCAACACGCTCAAATGTTCAGTCTGATCATAACTAGAGTATACAAGAGATTGATGCATCTATAACAAAAATCCTACAACATCCGCAAAAATGTTGTAGCTCCTTAACTCTAGGAATAAACAATCATATCGGGCGCCCTTGCGGCAGAGCACCTGAGCATATAAAAGAACCACACGAGAAAGAGAAAGAATAAATCTGTCAGGGCTCGGTTTGATATGATATATGTGTGAATAAGATGCATAACAATTATGAATGCTAAACATCATAAACAGGTTGGATTCTCTCTTCAATATAAGAATCATCCTCACCACTCGTCTAAATTCACATCGTAGCGTCACACTAGATCATTATAAATTAAACTACGTATCTAATTAAGAGAAATAGCTAAATCCCATTAATCATGCTTAAATTTCAAATTCATAAAATACAACTTCACAAGTCCATTTATCATTTGGGAAACTTATGCCATAGTGTTGATTTATAAATTCATTAGCCATTTATAAAATGCCACATTCATGAGAATAGTTACAATCAAACATAACGATTCTAAGACCATCCTTCTGGGACTTACCCCACTGGATGCGCCCCTAAATGGCTATCATCTTCCAGGGCATATCGCCAAGACCACCTGGGCATCCTAAATCGCATCGCGTAGGAAGCGGCCATATACCTTCGACAATGAGTCATAACCATATCCAGAATTAACTCACTTCGAATAAAATAACAACACAATGTAACCACTGGTCCTATGGTCGAGGACTATATTCACCCTGCATTCAGTAGCCAGGGGACATCACCGCATGCGCGTAACTTCCCTTATGATAGCATTTAGAGTGGTATGTATATGGATGCCATAATCACAGGATATGCCAATTTAAAACATTCACTTTTAAAATTTTTGAAATCATATGTGCTTAGCCATATGTTCTAATTTTAAATATATATATCTTATTTCGGGAACCAAAAGTGCATAACGATATAAACTACGAGGTTTAACTACCACCATACTAGTCTCCGAAACTTCACAACAACACTATAGGCTACCAAGTGGAATTTTCCTCATACTAGTCTCTAAAAGCCCTAAGTAATGTCATCCAACTTTCCCTTAGTCCTAGGCTAGCTTCCTAGATGAAAAATACACTAGCTTCTTTCTAATAACCCCCGAAATAAGCCCAATTACCCCCATATGAATGTAGGGTATTAATCCCCCTAATATAGACCCCTGATACTCTTTGTTACTTTATAAGAGAAGGTTCCTAAGCCTTAAACCTAAAATAAAAGGACTAGAAATCAAGCTGGAAAAACCCTATAAAACAGCAGGATTTCTGAATCGATTCGCCTAGGGCCGCATCGATTCGCCCCTAATAGCGAATCGATTCGCCCAAAAAGCAAATCGATTCAATTGAGAAAAACCAAACTTCTATCATAGCCCGAATCGATTCAGCATTAAACCAAATCGATTAGGTTCACCAGACCTGTAGCCCCACACAATACTGAATCGATTCGCTAGGGAGGGCTGATCGATTTGCCCTAGACGAAATGCCCAGTTGGGGCTACGGGTTGTCATGAACCCTAAATCTCCCAAATCCATTTTTTCCCACAACACTCAACATCATCAACTAATTATTTCATCAAATCATTCCGACACAATAAATAAATAATATCTCCAACTCAAATCATATTTAAATCAACATCCTTAAACACCAGAATCATTAAAACCCATAAATGGTTTAAATCTCAAGAACACAACTATATTTACAAATTATTCACACTCAGTCATACATTTGCAAGTTATAATCTTGCCTTAATATTGTAGCCTCGGATTATATTCTTGTTGAAACAATTTCCAAGCCCAAATCTTCAACTCTCTCTCTCTCTCTCTCTCTCTCTCTCTCTCTCTCTCTCTCTCTCTCTTGTTTTGGAAACACAAATGAGAGATAAAATGATCTTGTAAGATTAAATACCCCCACATGCCTCAAATACATTAAATGCTACTACACACGTAAAATGACTCATAACAACATAATTAAGTTATAACCGGTCAAAAGTACCCGGAACCCAAAAATACAACTTGGTACTTATTTTGACTATCTCAATCATTTCCACAGTAACTGTACCCTCTAATTTGGCATTCGGAATATCATAAATTATTTCATGTTCCAATGTCATTTTAATTTATTAATAATGATCCAATTGGAATATAAGTCATAACCGTCGCTTAAAGTACAACGACGCAATACAAATAATATGATGCTATTTACATTGACATAACAATAAATATGCAAAACTTGGTAAATATTATCTCTCAAATCACTTAAAATAATATTCACTTCAATTTCCTTTATTTTATAAAATTAACCAACCAAGCAATTTAATATAAAATAATCACTCAAAAGTAAGGGGTATTACATGATTCCAGCTTCCTTGTCTTGAATTTCATGTAATTCCCTGTAGTTTGTGGTAGAGGAAGATTTTGGTTTCTAATTGCAACCAAAAATACTTGAACAACAGAGGATGAATCTCATAAAAAAATTGAGATAACTAACATTTACTCTATAGAGTATTATCTTAATTAAATTTAATACCCCTATATTTTGGACTCTTATTTAGTGCTATGTCACAATTTAATAACTAACATTTTGAAGAGTTTAATATATTGGTTCAAACAGTTACTCTTATGTCAAGAAAATCATAAAAAGTTTCCCCTGTGTCAACAAAACCACAAACAATAATCCTAAATAGTTATGTGATTCATGTCCTAAGTATGAAATTAGAAATTAGATGTACCTAAATATGAAATAAGATCTACATAATCAATCCATAATTTCAGTATCAAACGAAAAACCTAAATTCAATTTACATGGATGGGTAACATTCCTCTGGAGTATAAAACTTGAAAGAATTGCAAGAGCGTATGCACATTCATGTATAAGAGTTCCATATCCTTAATTAAAGCTTGGATTGTTTTAACTTTCAATCATATAAGTTGACAACAATAAAAGAAATATGCAAATTTATCGATAAAAACAACCATCCACGATAAAAGCAAATAATATACAAAGGATTATAATGGCATTAAAAGTAATTGTAAACTATAATATAAAACAAATGTATAACCACCGTCATCAAAAAAATCACCCCATTCCAAATGGACTTGCATTTTACATTAGAATATAAATGTTAAATTCTAGTCAACAGTTAGCATAGCATAGCATCGAAATCAAATGTATAATACCTCTTTCTGTGTCACTATAACATCATAGCATCAAGGCCACCTACATATAAGTTTATCATCATGAAAACAATTGTTCCAAACATTAAACCTACATGTCATTGAGTAAAAGTTAAAACACAAATTGTAGAGATCATTCCTGAGATAGCTAAAAAACAAAACAAACTAACAAACGAGGCCCAAAACTTTAATAAAAAATAACTAAAATCGATTTAAATTCCAAATATCCCCCAAAAGGAAAACGATGAATATATTTACCTGTGTCCCAAAAATCAAATAACCCTGTAAAAAAATTGTTAATGAAAACCCCCTAAAAATTTAAGATCTGAAAAATAACCCTTAAAAATTCAAGATCTACAAATTTCAAGATATGATAAATACATAGTGGTTTCCAGCTCTGACCTCTTAATCTATGATCACACCTAGAAAATCAAACAAATGAAACCCTTATAATAAATTATTTCTAATTATTAAACCCAATTTTCACAATCCATGATAATATCGAAAGGCTCATTGTAAATCACTAATATGTTCATTATAGAAAAAGTTAGATTTCTAAACAAAGTATCAAAATCCTTAATCCCCATGAGGTAATTCTATGAGCAGGACTAGTATCAAAATCCTTAATCCCCATGAGTTAATTCTATGAGTAGGACTAGATATACTTTAGAGATACCATAGGATAAAGTTATATTGCTTGAAACGTACCCACACCAAAATAAACAATACAATGTAAAGGGATAAGGGTGAGAAAAATCAATGTCATTGAAGAAATTAGAATTCTCGGTTGCCTAGGTTGTCGAACACTTATTTGCAAAGTGAAACTTGCAAACTTACTAAACAAAGTAAATTCAAAATCTATAACTTAGTACATTGAATGGAAAAACAACCCACAGATTGCCATGACGCCCCTAAAACAAAACAAATTGGAAGATAAGCAACTTGAAACATATGCATAAATTTAAATCAATAGCACAAAATAATTCACACCCGCTCATTTAAAACGTGCAAATGAATTTTTTATCGGGGAACTCTAACCCCCAAAGAACTTTAGATGCAAGAGCAGCACACCATTCTTAAAACATCCAACATCCAAGGAAATACTCAAGATAAAAAACCACTTAGGCCTTTTTTTCTAACGAATGGTGTAGGCATAAATTAGAACCAAACAAAGGACGTAATCTTGCTTACCAAAGACTATTCTTAGTTTGGACTTGAGATTTCATTGCTAGAAACTTCTTCTACCTGAAATAAAATCAGTTGGCTAGATTGATTGATAAATTTGTGTCGTAAAATTATTAAACCAAGCAATGTCAAATATAATAATGTAAATAAGACAAACCAAAACCAACAACTTTAGGAACCAAATGAAGGCAATTTAAAAAGCTACCCACCTGATCGAAATTTTCCAAATTAATTAATTTCTACTAACTTATTCTCTTATTCTCTTAGAAAGAAAATAATACCTTAAAAAAGAACCTATATTCTCTTAGATCCTTGGATTTAAATCTTTGTTAGCTCTAAAAATGGAACATAAAATTAGTAACCAAGAACACATATAAACTAAAACCTCTTTAAAGAGAGTGATGTCCATTAAAAAATTACAAAATCGCACCAGGTAAACAGAGAGAGAAAAAACCCATACCTAAGGCTGACAGCAGGGAGAAAATGGTAGTTAGGGGTGGGCGGGGAGAAAAGAGGGTATGGGTTACTACCGAGAGAGAGGGTGGGATAGAGGGTGAGGATTTGTATTGTGGGACGAAAATGAATTTTTGTGTGTGAATGGGAGTGTATGGTGAGAAGGTGTGCATATTGGGGCGTGTTTACCAAAACAACCTTGTGTTTGAATTAAAGTAAAATAAGGGGAATTAATTAGTGTGAAAAAAAGAGGTGGAAATAAAAAATTTGAAGGTCAAAATAGGAAGTGCAAAAAAAAATCATTTAGATGACGTCATCTTTTGATCTTATGACATACATAAGTTGTGTAACTTATTATATATATATATATATATACTCTGAGATCAAGTTTGTGGGCATCATTTGTTTATTTATCGACATCTTGTTTAAAAATGTTTCGGGTGGTGTATTCCATTACTGTTTATTTATATATGTTGGAGTTCGTGTTTGAAAGTTGTTGATCCTGTATCGGTGAATACCAAGGTGCATGTGGATTCACACATTGTTTCACTATGTAGGGGGATCTTACATGAAATGTGGAGTAGAGGTAGAGGACTGATGAGCGTGAAGGCGTGCGAAGGCGTCGACTTTGTGATTTAAGTCTACAGATTGTGCTATGTAATTCCCCATCATAGTGAATTCTATTAGGTGGGACGTCCTAGGTTTTTCCAATTTGGATTTTCCTCGTTGGACGAGAATTTGTGGTTTGGTTTATTTTATCTTTTTATACTCACCTACATGCATGATTAAGTTAAGATAAAGTCTAGAGAATTATTTAATCACAACTATTATTTTAATTGATGCAAGTTATAATGGGGTATTTCGTTTATGTTTATTTTAGTTTGAGAAAAAAATTAAAAAAAAATTTGTGTAGACCATTGCATATACTAGTACCTTTAGAAAATGAGAGGATTAGTGCTTCCGTTGTTTGATTTGAAAAAAAAAACTCTACAAATTATGGTGAGAATGTGTTTGCCTACATGTTACGGGCATCTATATTGACGATGAATTAGTTATGGATTTTTTAAAAAGGGGTAAGTTCCATCAAGCTCGAGGGAAGGGCATATTTCGAATGAGGATGGTGATTATAAGTGTAATACCGAAAGTTCTCATGTTAAAGACAATAAGGGATAAATAAAGAGGGTATTATGGGATAACGAGTTTAGCTACGAGAAAGAGCTCCTAAGGTGATTTGTGAGTATAATTGTATGATGTTTTGTGTATATCAATGTAGTTAGCAGTTCCTGATATTGATTATGGGCATTGTAGATTAGGAATAAAGACAACCCGATTGAGGAATATATATTTTAAATAATCGACATTACTATTGCCACTTGGGTGATATTAGTAGGTTTCATGGGATTTTATTGGCATCTTGCTTGAGATTGGGTGCAACGATGTGGGGATTAAAAGTGTATATGATTCATTTTACTTGTTAAACACATTGTCTATTTTTTATTTTTAACACTCATGGTATAATGGGCTTTTATTCCACCTAGATTGATAGTTAACCTAGGTTGGAAGGTTATCCCTAAGTCTAGACTCAGGTGTGGGAGCGTAGGCAAACCCAACACCCGATAATGCTGAGTTGTTATGTGTACCTACTATTATGTAATTTGAATCATAATTGATGTTATATAGTTTTTAGGGATATGTGGATCTATGTGTGTCAGTTTTGCATGGAAATATATGGTTAGAGTATGCCTAATTTGCACTATTATTTGTGGTTGCATAGGTTGAGTGAGCACCTGCGGTATGTGTCTATTTTAGATTGTTCATTTATATAGTACTTTTAAGTAGGGATATAATGAAGTGCGCAATTCGTAATATCTATTTGTTGTATAGTGATCAAACATTTGGCTTGGGCATAGTTTTTTTTTCCAAGAGTTGTATATTTATGTTTGTTTTCTTATTAACGCGATCCTATGGATTATGGTTTTCTCGTTTACCGAGATATAGCTTTGGCATAAAGTGACACAATCCCATAAGGAAGTGAGAATAACTAGATTATATGTGTATTACCTACATACACTGGTACTTGTGTCCATGTGAGTGTCCCCTAAATTGCGTTACTCATTTATGAGTTATACGAGGGCCATTGATGGTTGATGGATTCCATGAATTATTTATGCACATTGGTAGTTATTCATGGGAACATGATGATGAAAATGATTTTTAATTATGTTGTGAGAGTCTTTTTGAATGTTATTATTGAGTTTGGAGTACTCAAATGAGGTATATTCAATAATTCCACACTTTATAGGATGACTACATGTGTTGGTTAGCCGATGATGGATTTCTCAAAGTGTACGAGGATAAGCATGGCGGGAAACATTAATAATGTGAGCAATTGGCTTATTTTGAAAATTACAAGGCTATGGAAAGCCTTAATTACATTAAGGCGTGTATGGTCACATGTGGCATGAGCATAGTGACATTTTTAGGTTGATTGGTGATAATAGGCACTTATTGAACTTGTTAGATGTTCGTATGAAAATGTCTAGTGGAAACACTCATTTGGATTCAATATGGGCTGAGTATGCTCTATCAAATCTTTGCGGAATGTCATGATGTTATTTGAGGGTATCACTCTTAGAAGGGGTGGGACTTCCATTGGCATAGTAAAAGTTGGGATTTAACTCATGATGGGTATTGATTTATTTAGATAGTACATTATCGTATGTTTTAATCTTAGGCCATCTAATCTTAACAACTGAGTGATCTTGTAGTAGTGTATTATGAGGGTTTATTATTTGGACTTCGGTTGCAAGACATCCTACGCACAAAACGTGGTAAGGGTCGGAAGTTGAGAGATAGTTAGGCACTAGGACATTTGGTTATTGCATTCGATGTTACATATGTGGAGAGAAAATGTATCGAGAAACAAGATATTCCAAGGTTTAGGACCATCAGGGACAATGAGTTCAGTACAGAGGGACATTCACACCACCAGTATCATAGGTGCAGCAATCTCATCGAGAGTCGGGTTGTGAGTAGTAAGGTATTAGGACATGCCTATACTTTATGGTTATCCCTTATATATAAAATTTGATACTTATATATATATATACATATATATATATATACATATACATATGATGTACGTATGTGATGCCTCTGGGCTGTATACACGTGGTATTGGGTGTATACGCGCCCCAGTCGTGGCATACTATTGTAGGCATTTGAGATCCTTATTTTTTATCTCATGGTGATACGAGTACAAGATAGTTGTCTAAAACCTATAATATTTATTCGGCTTACGTGGTGAGATTATGCGTTGGCAAATTTCATGGACGGAATTCCTGTATTAGTAGTGATGACTGTACTGCCTCGTGATTTCATGGCTTTTTTACTATTTATGAATTGAGAAATAAATTAATATATGAGATGAACTGTTACTTGTGTGATTTGGTAATAATAAAATGCATAATTTAGATGGTAATCAAATTTTCATGTGATGTGATTATGTGTCGCGTGTTATAAATAATTATTCTGTGACGTTAATTATAGGATATGGGACTATACGTTAATCGTATAATAACCAAATGTGAATTTTATGTACATCGTAAGGTATTACAGCATGTGGTGAGGTTTTACCTATTAGTTTGGGCTCTGGAGTGACAAATAGGCCCTTATACGTGTTTTTAGAAGTTGGATTAAGGCTATCGGGTGGGTATACCTTTGGGCTATTTTGTGGACTATTTTTGGTAGTATTTTGGTCTCATTTAGAGGCCCAAAATTGGTCATTTTGGTGATACACGGGTTAAGACATATTGTAAGGTCATTAACCTTCATTATTTGAACATTTTACACATAAACATAAACCCTATCTTCCTTTGAGACTTAGGAGAAATTGGGAAGATATTTGAGAAGAAAGAATAATAGATTAAGGAGGAATCACTCCTTCATATATTTCATACAAGAAATCTCTTACTTTATCATTGTATAATCGGTAACCGGTATATGATTTCATTGTCTCGTATTTTCATTTGGGATTTAAAAGCATATTTAGATATTTAAATCCACTATCTTAAACATTTTTATCATGGGTTAAATTGTGTTTTGAGATTATAGCATTGACGGGTTTTAGTGATGTGATTTAACTGGGGATTTTGTTTTAAACCTTTAGTTAAATCATTTTGATCCATGATTCTATACTTAGAAGGCATATTTAGGGATACATGAATTGTAAGTATGATTTTCCTATGTTATTTTGATATTTGAAATATGAAATCGTGTGTTAATTGGATGAATTGATGTTTAAGAATGATGTTAGGTTTAATTTATGTTATAATGATGTTTTTCGCTGTAGAATCGCATAAGGACCATAATTATATAATTTATAAACCTCAATATGGGGTTTAGAATGTGTTTTGAATCTTTTATGGTCACTAATAAAGTTGGGGTTATTTGTATATAATGTTGGATGATTTTGGAAGGGGAACGTGTGACCCGCCCCAACCCAATTCGACTGAGGCTAGGATCGAATCGATTAGGCCCCTGTAGTGTTGACATTTTGGGTTATGCTTTTTATTGGTCCTGGATGAGTCATTTTGGAAACACCCATGTAATGATATATATATATATATATATATATATATATATATATGTGTGTGTGTGTGTGTGTGTGTGTGTGTGTGTGTGTGTTTATGAGTGTGTGTGTGTATATATATATTGTGTACTCGTAGTTAATGTGTGTTAAATTAGTTGGAGGATTTTAATAAGGTTCCATAGTTTATAAATTTAAAATTTAATGGACAATTCGACGATGGAAATTGGAATAATTTGTATATGCTTGAGAGTATGTAGTATCTTACTTTGTGATATATGTTCGATAAGTTGTAAGGTTTAAGAGTTAGTAAAGCAATAATTTAATAAAAAATATAGCAACTAGGTTGGGTAATGATTATATTACACTTAATAGCATGTTTATCAGACTTTTTGGTAGTTGAGTTATATTGCAATGTTATGATTCATTAAGGTTTCATAGTTAATAAATCTAATTATTTAATTAACAATCAAGAGTTTGCGAATTTGGATGTTTTGTGTACGCTTGAAAGTGAGCGCTACCCTCTAGTTATATATATTGTGTTTTCATATAAATATAACTTGGGTAATTATGTTAAAATACCAGTTAATCGTGGTGAAACTATCAATTGGGATTTTGAATTCAAGTGATTGTAACCATGTACTAGACTCTTAGATAATGACACGTGACTTTTTGGAGATCAGCGTCCATTAGGTCTCCATTTCACGATGTTGGACATGGCAACATGATTCATTGGGCGAGTGGTGTCATAGCCAATACTGTATGATTACATGGTGATATGTTGAGATCATAAGTTTAGTCTATCAATGCTTTGTGTTGAGAGAGGCAGATGATCTGATCCATCAATTGAGTTTTGGTATGGAACTGTCATGTGGTGTGATTGCGCAGTGGTCACCCATTTTCATTTATATGTGTATTTTTCCAAATCCTTTAGGTGACGGAATCCTATGGTTTTATCTATAGAAGCATGAGAAACACCCACAAAATGTAGATTCCTTTGGGTGGTCATTATGTGACATATGCATGTATATGATATGAGTCTGGTGATTTATATTTTTATTGAAACCCATATGATCGATTTATGTGTTTTGTTATGAGATGATGTAACATGATTAGGGTTTTTTTGAGATCATATTTTGTGCATACTAACTATTTTCTGACGAACACATTTAATTAAAATATGTTTCGACTGGAGAAAATGTTACATTAGGAGATCGTGAGTATATATATATATTGGTGTTGGAGTTTATTTTATATGAGTAGTGAGTTGCATTCCGTGATCGCTATTTCTATGTGATAGTATTTTCGAGCATGGTGATAGAGACTTCTTAGTATTAGTTATGCTTCAGGTTAGGACACTCGTGTATTACTTCACATATGATGAGGGTTGAGGTATCTCTTGCATCTAAGTATCGATGGATGTCATGTTTATTGTATATGAGTCGCATAATTATTGTTATTTTGATACTTTATGATATTTATTGCAAGGTTAGAAAATAGTCCAAATCAATAAATCTTTTCACCCCCACGAGTATTATTATTATTATTATTATTATTATTATTATTATTATTATTATTATTATTATTATTATTATTATTATTATTATTATTATTATTATTATTATTATTGTTGTTGTTGTTGTTGTTGTTGTTGTTGTTGTTGTTGTTGTTGTTGTTGTTGTTGTTGTTGTTGTTGTTGTTGTTGCTGTTGTTGCTGTTGTTGTTATTATTGTTATTGTTGTTGTTATTATTATTATTATTATTATTATTATTATTATTATTATTATTGTTGTTGTTGTTGTTGTTGTTGTTGTTGTTGTTGTTGTTGTTGCTGTTGTTGTTATTGTTGTTATTGTTGTTGTTGTTGTTGTTATTATTATTATTATTATTATTATTATTATTATTATTATTATTATTATTATTATTATTATTATTATTATTATTATTATTATTATTATTATTATATTATTATTATTATTATTATTATTATTATTATTATTATTATTATTATTATTATTATTATTATTATTATTATTATTATTATTATTATTATTATGTTTATGTTTATGTTTATGTTTATGTTTATGTTTATGTTTATGTTTATGTACATGTTTTTGTAGGGATGAGCGGTCAGACTTTTAGTGGTTGAATATTTAGCTGGTCATTCTTAAACTTGAAGTGTGTGGTTCAATGTATTACTCCCTTATATTCAGGAGTTTGATCAATTATATTTTTATTTTTTGGTAAGACATTTGTATAAATTGATTTAATTATAATGAAGTCCAATATATTAGGATTTTAGTATTATCTTTATGCAATTAATCTTATTGTCATCCTTTATTGTGTTTTGTATTGCGAATGGTTTTTATTTATTTTTGTTTGTATATATATATATATATTATATATATATATGTTGATGTCGAGGATGATATATACTGTTTAGCACTCGTTGTATTATGCATCTGACCATATCAACTAGGTGTGGAAAATAGGGGGTGTTACCCTAGGATTTGATATAAATCGTCGATCATAAGTTAATACCAAGAAGTGGGTGGTGGGTGAATTCAGACTATGATATTTCTAAACAAAATTGCAAATAAATGTTTGTTACTTTGTCTTCACAAATCTTTTTATATATTTTTTCAAACACTGTTTAAACATGTACCTAGTAGGTTGATTACCATGATTAAAATGATTTCCTTCTCAATTCACTTTCATATTCAAGTAATCAATATAATAAGCATATTAAAGTAAAGAATGAATGAAGATATAGTAAGGGATGAGCGAGGTTTTAAGGGAACATTACAAACTGGGGTTTTAATGTGGTTTGACCCTGCCTATGTCCATGCTCAAGATGGTACTCGAGGAACTTAATTTTATCTAGTTCACATAAGGTAGAACCATAATACTCACAAGGAATTAATTCGCAACCAACATGACATGAAAATTGTAAGGATAAAATTGAAATTGAGATAATTTGTATGTAATTTACATAATCCACACAAAACATTTGAGTAATATGATAGACTTTTAGTTGATGATCCCATGATCCAATGACATTGTTTGATGAAGACGTAGCGGTTAAGCTTCAAAGCGTGCAAATTTTAAGCCGTGTTTATCATGGAACATTTGTCTTTCATATATATCGAGGATCTTGCGGGTATCAATGTATATAATTTATGAGTTGTTGGAAATTTTTGATAAGGGTGTTTTGTTTAAAATAGTTTGGAACTTAATTTTTCAAAAATATTTTTCCTAAGATCTTCATCTCATTCAAACGACTTTTTAAGGTCGTTAGACATTGGCTTCAAATGTATATCAAGCGAAAGCTTACTGCAATGAGTTTTCAAGGGTCGTTATAAGTGAGATAAACTCTGATTCGAATGACATATTTTTCTCGTTTGAATGACTGAGCCACCTTGAGTTTCTATAAAAGGATTTCTAGACTCAGGTTTCTATGAGATGAAGGACTTTTGACGAAAATGAAAAATAGACTTGTTTACAAAAGTTCTATCTCCAAAATTTAATTCTTTTTATTTACAAGATTCATAAATCATATTCTTTGAGATCTTGTTTGTGCACTTAGTTTGATTATTCCATCATTAGAATAATTTTTTTCATGGGGTGGATTCCGCACATAATGACTGTGATGAAGAAATAGTGGATTATGTGTTCTGGATTGTAGATAGTTGCTGAGTTAAATTGGTGGATACCGAGGTGCACGTGGACTCATGTGCTGTGGAAACTTGCGTATGTAACGACCCGAACCATATTCATTTGTTACACGTAGTCAATCCGATCCGACTCGATTCGTTAAGCGTGAAGTGCAATGAAACACCCTATGTAATGTTGCTAGTCCACTTTTATTTTAAATTAAGGTTTCAGTTATAGAGCACGGGATTCCAATTTCAAGATAACGTGTAGGACCCATGGGGAGTACCATGAGTCCAACTAAACAGAGCTACTAATGTAAAATACGAACACCCATCCAACCTTCCGTAATAAAGTGAGTGTGTCAGCCTATGACCAGTGAGAATATACAAGCAATATAGATATGAACGGTAGAAAAGAATACTCACACGCTATAATCACATGCATGAGAATATATATATATATACTCTTGAAAAAAACATATTCAATGCATTAGTCGATTACTTCCTAAACTTTATAGTCATCTAGATTAATTTCCCTTAATCTTGGAAAGACTTCCTTTGTTCATACTTACCATTTCTCACTTTGATTAACACACCCGGTTTAACACATAAAATTGTTACACTTTATTTATTCCAAACCATTCCTTTGCCGGAATCACCCCTTATATTAATTAAGAATATACATTGGTATTTTCATTGAAATGTACCACTTCAACACACGCATTCATCGTGTTAGAAAATACTTATTTATCATTCATAAGCTACTTTCATTTCATACCTATAAAAATTATGGGTTTAATAAATTTTATTAATAACCACCTATTTGACCACTCTAATATAGCCTTTTTACTTTCACTTATGGTCATTAATCAATTTACGCATTTACTTCTCCATTCAATCTTGATGGAACAATTATTACGTTCATTCAAGTTAGATTGAAGCTACACATTTTATCACACAACCTATTTCCTTGACATGCCCCTTATTCGTTTATTTTTTCTCAACATTTTACCATTTACTACATACTTACATGGGCTCCACACCAACGGCTATTTGTACCATATGCTCTGGCCAGTGATTTAGGGATTTTCACCCAAGGGCTTCTGGCCCTTCTTGGTTATTCCCGATTGCATTCGAGTCCATATTAACGTGTTTAACATTTACCCATGTCCATATCATCCCATTTCCACACTTTACCTGGCCGAAGCCAAAAACTCGGACTTAACCGTCCCTTTTTCCATTAACACTCGAAAAATTATTTATTTCTTTTTTGAGTCCCTTATCCACACACACCTTATTTACACTAAATTCATTCCTGCTTTAGGACTTAATTCACTTCAAACACATTAGTGTTAATACATGCTTTAACTTTTTTATTCCATAAAAATGTTCCCCTTTAAGTAAATTATCAATTTACCCTTTGTTATGAAACTTGCAATTTGGTCCTTCAATAAGTGTTATTTCTAAAAATGGTTATTATGTTTCCAATTTAACGTGTAAAACACTTTAACCATTTTAACAGTTAATTAATGTCACACTTTTGCCAACTTTCGAACTTTCACTGTAACACATAAACTAACACCATTTACATTTAAGCTCCAAATTTCCATTTGTCTTATTTCATGCTTAAACCCAACACAACTTTATTTAAATTTTCTCACATATTAATTACCAAAATACTACAAGTTTATATGCATAGAAATTGAGCTCTAAATACTAAAATCCTACCGAGTGGATTAAACATACATTTCATAAATATTTTGACAACACAACATCATTCTACATTTTTATTTCATAAAAATGTCCATTATTTCTTTTTTCACTAAAAGTGTACCAAAATAACTTTTCTTACATCTTTCTTCCATAAAAATGTTTGCTATCTCTTCTTATCATAAATAAAATATCATAAGAATGTCCCTTACATGTTTTACTAGAAAAGAAACATAAATAATATTTTCTAACATTTTTATTACATAAAAATGTACCATAATTGTTTTACTAGAAAATACACACAAATAATATTTTATAACATTTTTATTTCATAAAAATGCCTATTTTGAGATTTCCTAGTAAACACACTACCAAAATAATTTCAAACATTTTATTCCATAAAGTGCCTATTTTCAGTGTATCAAGAAAATACATTACAACAATATTTTCTACAAATTTTTATTCCATAAAAATGTCTACTTTCGAATTATTAAGAACACATCATAATATCATCACAACCCTACTCTTAATCAACCTCTCCATACGCTAGTACAGTAACCAGCGGTGATCAAAGGTCTTTAACGATGACAGCGTAAAGTTTTGACAGAATTGACATATCCTACACTCGCTCGAGTGATGACTTTGCTTGCTTCAACGACCGCCATTGTCTCTTGAACGACGGTCTTGGTCATTCAAGCAATATGGCTTCCCTTTCGTTTCCTCATCCCCTCTCCGCTTTGTTCCTTTCGTACTGGCTACATTGATTTTCAACAGTTCCGAAGTCTTATATATATAATTGATTACTTTATCACTATGAAGTCTATAATTTATAATTGTTAATTCTCCAATCCAAATATAACTCATATAAAATCCTTATCCAATAATTCTTTATAATTAAATCTTTTATTCCCAATTTGTTTCCCAGCTTTCAATAAATTTTAGTTTGTTCCTCCTCAATTAAAATATACATAATGTTATTAATTTTCTCAGGGCGGGGTATTGTAGCGTAGGTGGACACCTGCTTTGCACTATGTAGTCGTGGTTGAAGATAGACGAACGTCAAGGCTTGTGGGGAATCTAGTCATTTTGTATGTGTACAGTCTATAATTTTTAAAATCATATCATAGTCATTGTCTGTATGGGTCATTCGAGGTTTTTTCACTTTGAGGTTTCCACGTACATCGGTGTCTTGTGGTTTGATTATTTAATTTATCTGCTAATACCTGGATTCATTTTTAGTGTATATAGATAAAATTTTGTATACACAAGAAAGATTTAATTTGTACTAAGTTTAATTTGGATATTTTTTTTAAGGATCAATCAATAAAATTGGAAAAATATAAAAAGATTGAACTTGTATTTATTGGAACCATCCTACACGCTCAAATTGGTATTAAAGCTTCCCTGCATTTTGAAATTGGTATCAAAGCAGGTTTATCCAAGTTATCGAGTGATCTTTTTATTTCCAAAAAAGAAGTAAACAAGAATTTTGGATACTCACTGTTTTTTGGGTGATATGGTTTTTCTCTTAATGGATTCTCGATGTTTTGATGACTTTAATCTATTCAATTTGACATTTTCCCAAAGAATTTAAATTCTTGAAAAAAAATATCTCATTTTAAATCTGCTATGAATCCTTTGCAAGTTGTTCAAAGTCAAAGAGATTTATTTCATGAGAAACTTGTGGACATGGATCGTGATTATAGAATTTTAGAATTGTCTAAAAATAAAGAGATGAAAGAGTCCGATTTTAAAAAAAAGAGTTTGAGGGAATAAAAATTTCTAGGGTTGAGATTTGTGTCGTTGAGGATAGTGTTTTAATCAATTATTTTAACGTACATGAAAAGACGTTTAGGGATAAGTTTTCTTTCATTGAGGGGAGAGATATAGCCTTCTAGGAATGATTGAACACTTGAAGAATGAATCACTAAAATTGGAAAAGTCTAATTCTTTGCTTAAGTTAAAATTTGGAAGTTAATCGATGATTTAAAAGACTTGAGTAGTATTGGTATTGATAGTTTTGGCATACTTCTTTCTAATTATTTCGTTGCAAAAGCAAAACCATAGTTCGTTTTGGAAGGTCAACCAAAACCAAGGATGTTAGAAAAGGTCAACCCATAGGTAAGATTCCTACCTTTTACAAATGTTCACATTATGGTAGGAAAGGCCACTTTAGGCATTTTTGTTATGAGTTTGGAATAGGTCCTAGGAAGTTTAAGTGTAGTTTCCCGTCGGTTACCATAACTCCTCGAGTTAGGTATACACCCGTTGGGGTTAGGAAATCAGTTTTGGAGACGCTAAATGTTTAGGTTGGTTGATTCTCACATGCTTGCACATGATGCTTCACATGCTATTTCTTGTGGATAATTCCTTGCATGATTTTGTTTTTCATACTGTAGTTGTGCTTCATCATATATGTTTTTTTCGTGTTATGACATGTGTATATTTTTGGATAATATTTTTCTTTTTTTGAGTCATATTGAATATGCAAAAAAAATCATTTGATATTTTTTGAAAAATACAAAGAGATTTTATTTTTAGAATTTTTTTTTTTAAAAAATAAAAGAAGATTTTTTGTTTTGGGGTATTTTAGTTTTACACATTTGGTGTGGGATTGTGATTGAATTTAATTCACTTCGCAATTTACATGTGGTTAGGACATTTGGTTAAGATTTTAGATACTTAGATTGTTCTTCGTCATGTTTACATGGAGTTGTATCGAACTTGATTTGCTTTATGGATTCGACTTTGTATATGCCTCTCCACACACATGCACGTGCTTATTGAATTTTAACTTCACCTTTATATTTGATCTTGATGAGATGTTCTCCCATAAATCTTGTCAACTACATAGTTTTGCAATTGTGGGGGATTTGTGCATGTAAGAACCATTGCCCGTGAGAGTTTATTTATCATTGGAAAATATGAGTGTACACGGCAAAGGGCTTTGATTGACCGACTGACTCATCGTGAAAGGAACTGTTTGAAAAGAGCCCAAGAAAAAATTAAGGTAGTAAAAAGAGTAAATTTTTCGAAAAGGGGCCAAAATGATTTAGTTTCTTTGATCTCGCAAAAGAAACCACTTCAAAAGAGAAGAATAGAGATATGGTCATGTTTTCATTTAGAGGGGGCTTAGTTAAAGATCAACGGGTTTGCACAATAATACCTAATTATGCTTATTTTGTCATGACGCTATTGATTTGTAAAGTCATTAATATTATAGGCTTACGTGCATTGTGCAACTATATTTGTCACTTGAGGCTAAAGCGTAGGTTGATAAATTTTTGTGGTCCATTAGAACTTCTTGAATATATTTGAGTGTTTAGGTTATAAATATTTTTTTACTAGTTCGCAACCATTCATTCTATCCCACATGTTTGGACACATCATTATTATGCTAGCATGTAAAGCTTATGTGTTTGAGTCATGTCTTGTGATTTTTTATACCTATATATGTGTGTCAGATGTTATTTGATTTATTTTTCATATATTATATAATGTATTGTGCTTTGAGACTCTGCAATTTATATTACGTCCATGCTTATTACATGCTCGATCTTTTCGATTATTTATGCCTGAATTTCCATGTTGCATGTTTACTACACTTTACACTGTTTCATGATTTTACTCCCTTCTCCTTAAATTTTATTATGGTATCAAATTTGTTTTAAAACTTGTATGTTATTATCACTTACTTAGGGGAAGATTCGGTTTTAGGAGTATTTATTTGTGCAATCTTATTTTCTCTATTGCTGAACAAAAGGGGGGAGAAATAGTATCTTTCCTTTGCATGATTAGAATATCTTTATCTTAGGGAGAGACGTCTTACCTAGGTTGAGATTATTTATACATTATAAGATGTTTATTCATTTGTGGATTTATACTTACTATATTATCTTTGAATTTCAAGGTGTGTTTAAGTGCATGATTACAGAATGCGATAAAATTTTTTCAAGCAAATCAAAGTTACTAATGTTTCTGTATCTATCGAGCATCTATAATTTTTTCATTTTTGGTGTGAGGGAATGAGTATTGTGTAATACCCCATATTTTTGAAGACTTAAATAATTATGTGATTTATTATTATTGTGGGATTAATTAAATTAAAATATGAGAATTAATTATTAATCCGGATTTAAATTGAATATTTACTAACGTGACAAGAAGTTAGTAACTGTTAATATTACTGTGGGAATAAGTAATATGGAATGATGATTTTTATATAATTTGTCATGATAGAGAAATACGACAGTTTGGTATAGTAAGTCGGGATGCGCGTGTGAGTCGTGTCAGAACTAATCAAGTGAAGTAATAAAGTAAATTATTTTTAAGTAACTCATATGATCATTTAGAGTGAGCCGTTGAGTCCGGAGGGGTCGAGATAGTCAGAAAACTCTACTCGGGTATTTTATTTGGACTCCGGGATATTTTTAGGCCAAGCCGGCACCCGGTAGGGGTAGTTTTATAATTTAGATTTCTAGAGCAATTAAATGGACAAAAATTAGAGATATATTATATCATCTAATTGGGGACAGTTAGGGTTAGGATAAACCAAAATCAAGAGAGAGCCACAATGGGTGAGGGAGAGCAATTTCCAAAGGAGGAGAAGCTATTTTCACCACCTTGCACAACCACCACCACCATCATGTAGATCGGAACGCGAGGAACGCATCTATACCAACAACATTAATGGATCAGACCGTCGAAATCGAGGCAAGTGTTTATTGCTAGCTTTCTTTAGCGATAATTATGTTCATGTTAGTCTAGGTTAATAAACCTTTGTTATGAAAGTTAATTTGGGTGAAATTGGAGAACCATATCATAAATTAAGGCTGATTTGATAAGTAATTGAATACCATATCTAGATAGGATTATGCCTAGGAAATTTGGATGATATTTGTGAATAAATCCGAGTTTAATTTAGAGGTTATGCATATTAATTTAAGAACTAGGGTTCTTGACAATCAAATTGGGGATTTCGGATGATATGAATGATTGGTGATGATTTAATGATTCTAGGTTATTAGAATTCATTTACAACTGTTAGGATTCGATTTAGGAGTAATTTATTGGAGTTTGGGATGATATTTTAGAGGCTTTAGGGTTGGAAAATGATGAAAAACGAGGTTTCAAAGTTTGAAGATGAAATAGTGCCAGGTCGTGCGAAGTCGCGTGAAGTCGTACGTACGAGATGGGTTGTCGCGCGAAGGCATTCGAACGACTCGTGGAAATCGTTCGAACAAGTTGCTCTTCTTGTTCGAGCGAGATTTCTGATTTTCAAGAAATTTCCTATTTTTCCCTCAGATAGTAAATGGTTGATTTGAGTTAGGAAAATTAATGCTCGATGAACCCAAAACAGTGCAGAATTATTAGGAGTTGTTTAGGTGTATTGATTTAGATATTCGAGAGGGTGAGATTTCCTTGGAGATTACGAGACAAAGGTAATCGTAATTGTAAATGCATCGAAAGTATTATGTGATAAATACTTATGATATTAGTTCTAACGATATGGAACTCAAGAATAAAATTATGGTTAATTGTGGGACTTATTATGATTATGTATTAAGGATTTTCGGGTGACATATTATCCTTAGAAATATATTACGAGAGAGGGAATATCATAAATTAAAATACGTTGATAGTATTTAGTGATAAAAATACTACGTATGTGGAATGACACTTGGTTGTGTATACTGTTTCATTTGATGGGTTGTGTGAATACCTATTACTTGCTAGTATAATGTGTATGACATACCTAGCTGCTTGCTAACACGGGAGGTGGTGTAGAGACAGTCTTATCCTGAGGGAATTTTTACTCGTATATCAGAACGTAGGACTGTGAAGACTTACTTGTGAGTTGGTAAGTTTCTAACTATAGGAGCGTAGGTATGTGCGTGACCCATAGGTATGTGAGATATGTTCCCCTCCATTATGTGTGTTTTGTGTATATGGTTCGTGGGAGACTTCGAACCGATAGTCCTTATTTTAGTACGAGAGGTACCGGGACATGATATCAGAGTATGCAATGCACTACATGTATAGCCTTGGGGTGCTGTGTTAGTATATATATAATGAGTGGTGGATATTTATATATACTTGTGTTATACTTACAATGTGATATTTGTAGGCTATTACGATTGGTTTAATGCATAAATATAATAGGGAAATATATATATATATATATATATATATATATGTATGCTTTTGGTATATCTAAAATGAGAAAATATCGGATTATTATGATAGTGAAATCTTCAGTAATGTAAATAGTGAATACTCGACTTTTGTGTGATAACACTTGTTTAAAATGATAAATGTAGAGATCTAAAATTGGAATAATACTACGAGGGGTAGTTAGATGGTTAAGACTTTCACCTAGTTTGAAGTGTGTCAGATTGCTAGGTTGGATTAGACGTACGTTAGGCATGCACATTAGTCGAGAGGTGAGAATCTCATGTGAGAGTTCGTAATGACATGCATATAATACTTGCTTTAATGTAGTTTTAAATAATTGCTAAAAACAAATATTTTTACACATAGGGCTCTGACCTTTCTCTTGCATTTCTTCTCTTTTGGCTACATATATATGTATTAGTACATGTGTCAAGCTACAGGGACACCGGTTCTAGATACTTGGATGGTTTACCGAGATGCAGCTATTATGGAAGTTGCGGGTTATTTGAGATTAGACGCTTCTCTTATTTCATTTAGTTCCTAGTTAAGATATCCCAGTTAAGGCATGTGTCGCCCATCCTCATTAGCAGAGTTGTGCTCAGTTTACTTTGTAGTTCTTCTCAGTTGGTTTGAGTATTTATTATTGTTTGGTTTGTAATTGTAAACTGGAACGCTTTATTCAGTATTATCTATTTAGTATTTGATTCAGTCAACATTTAATTCTCGTGTATGGTTTATAATTACATGATCAGAATTTATCAAATTAATTGGTTTCAAGTTTAATTGGAAAAAGGTTTTGTCACTAGCTTAATTAAATGTTAGGAAATTAATTGGATTTAAGTTTTCGACAGTGATGCTATGAATGAAACAATCGAATATTCTGTTATAAATTTTATAAAGGAATGATCACCCGATATTTAATTGGGCGGGGTGTCACAGGTGGTATCAGAGCATCAGGTTCTAGTGTCCTTTAGGATCTGTACAGCTTATTACATTTCAGCTTAGTGTTCTTTGATGTAGAGCCTTATTCTAGGATTGTTGTATTCCACTGCGTATGCGATTTACACTCTCCTGTGATTTAGTTTAGAGAAGTCAATCCATATGCGAGAGTGATTGGACTTCGTAGTCCGAGCAATATGGGACGACCAGCAAAGGCCGTTAGCGGGACTGCAGGTGGAGGAAAACAATTGGAAGGTGTGAAGCATTCGGGGAACGATGATCGCGGTAGAAGTCACCAACAGTAGTATCTAAGTGTGATGGGCCAAGGGAGGGAATTAATACAAAGGCAATTGATATACCCATATATATCCTTGGCCACGCCGAGGGCACCCTCCAACGAGATGAGCCCAAGATTGTCTCACCCTCCATCAGGCCCGGACGACCCTTCGAGGGGACGACCCTTCATCAGGCTCCAGACGACCCTTCGAGGGGCCGACCCTTCATCAGGCTCCAGACAACCCTTCAAGGGCCGACCCTTCATCAGGCTCGGATGACCCTTCGAGGGGCGGACCCTTCATCAGGATCCAGATGACCCTTCGAGGGGCCGACCCTTCATCAGGCTCAGACAACCCTCCGAGGGGCCGACAGTACGAGGCCTAAATTGGGCGAGACTCACTGTCAGAAGGAAATTTGCCCTCGGCCTCGTGTTACAGGCCGAGGGTGATGTCATCACAGTGCGTGGTTTGGGAGACGCATGGGACAGTGCGCGTGAGGCTCATAGGACACATGGAGGATTATTACAACCGAATCACCCCCTCACGTGATGGAATATTATGTCATCATTTGGCATCTACAAGTGTCAACAGGAGATTGGCTAAATCATCATTCACAGGCACCATGCATACTTGGGGGTATACCACACCCCCCAAGACCTATATACACTTGTCACCTACAACCCTACAAGGGGAGGAACAAATCAATCTATTGATCGATAATTGTAACCCTAGCTGAAACTCTGCTTGTACATACAGTAGAGAGAGAAAGTGAGATTATGTGCATTGTATCCAAGGCCATTAGTACCCATACTTAGTGGATCACACACTCACAGTGGATGTAGGCCTAATTGGCTGAACCACTATACATTATTATCTTGTTCCTCTTATAATCATATCCTTCTATATACTTATACACTTACATCTCTATGGATGCCATGGTTACTATTGTATGAGCTCATCATCACTTATCTGATGAGGCTAAATCCAAGCATCATCAGTTTGGCGCTATCTGTGGGAAAGAGAAGACATATCTTCCTTTGTATAGCTTGACCTCACTGGGCACTCTGGTGGTGAACCAACTCTCCCCCTGAGAGGAGATGTTTCACCATTGAAAGAGACCCATTAAGGTTCTCAAGCTCACCAGTCTTTTTTCCAGTTCAGCTGTTCACATCTAAAACACATGGCACTGAAGATGCCACCACCACCACTTCCCCCACCGAATGATGGGGGAGGACCCAGTTCTAGTCAGCCACCACCTCAGTCTGAGATGGCTGATGTGGTGACAGCCTTAAAGTCTCTGGCAGCGAGCCAGCGGATCATGCAGGAGAAGTTCAGGGCTCTGAGCCAGAACATACTAAGACCACCACGGGTCTCACCTGAAATGATTACTCCGACACTAGCTCTAGGACAACATGAGGCCAGGGGACCGCCCCAGGCACCACGCAAAGACCTGCCACCCCCTCAGCGGCGTAGGGATGTTGCTGACCCCCGACGTCTACACCTGGGGAGGCAAGGAAACCCTTACCCTGAGGACAGGTATGACGATCTGGAGGGGGAGGAGCTCCCCATAGAATGCTGGGAGCCGTATGAGGTCTCCAACAATACTGTACGACCCCTCCAGGAGATCAGAGGGAAGTGCGGAAGGCAAAACCCTGACGATAGCCCGAGAGGCTCTGCTTTCGATCGCCTGAGCAGGGGGTCGGCCTTTGAGAGGCTGGGACCAGTGAATGACCTGCGAGAAAAATTGTCCAGGTCAAGGAGCGCCGCGAGGTCCAGAAGGGAGGCAGCAGATGACTGACCCCACGGGGGCCTGCCCCTGGGACAGGACCATGGACAGGGGGAAGTAAACAACCGACGCAGGCCGGCCGCAGCAAAACGCTCTGCCCATCTCGAGGAGGCGGCAGGGGATAACATCGGCCAAGCCGACCCTACGAGGCCCTGGAATGATTCGATCCAGTAGTTGGAGGATAAGATTGGCGATATACTAAAAAGCCGAGACCCTCTTCAGAGGGGATACACCATAGGCTCACCCTTTGTCGCGAAGATAGTCAACTTCCCTACGCCGTCAAAGTTCAAGCCACCTGTGGTCACACCAAGATATGACGGGAGCACCAACCCTGTCCACCATGTTGAGATGTATCAATCAGCAGCAGACATATACTCTATCTCAGATGAGATGAGGTGTCGTGCCTTCTCTGGTACCTGACTGGGGCTGCACATGTCTGGTACACGTCTCTCCCAAAAAACTCCATTGAAAACTTTAAGCAGTTGGCAGACCGATTCATCCACAAATTTTTCTTTGGGATGAGGCCACAGAATAAGACCACCCACCTGCTCTATGTTAAGCAGGGGAATAATGAGAGTCTAAGAGACTACATAGCCAGATTCAACAAAGAAAAGTTGGAGGTGGAAGACTATGAGGAGAGCATAGCTATGACAGCCCTGATCGGAGGACTCCAAAAGGGGAAGCTGTTATGGAAGTTTGCTGAAGACCCTCCGAAGATGATGGATGAATTGCTGTCAACAGCAGGAAAGGTGATGAACGCCGAAGAGGCGATGGCCGCAAAATACGAAGACGAAAAAGGAGGCGCTAGTGGGGGTAAATACCCTAAGAAGAACAAAGAGGGGAAGAAGAGGTCTACAGATGAGAAGTTCGCTGGTTACACCCCTCTAACGGTCAGCTATGAACAGATTCTCAATGAGATAAAGAGTGACCGGTCTCTAAAGTGGCCAGAGAAGTTGAGGGCTGCCCCTAATAAGAGGAATAAAAACCTATGGTGCAGATTTCACCAAGACCATGACCACATAACAGAAAAATGTTTCTCTTTGAAAGATGAGATTGAGAAGATGCTGAAAGAACAGAAGCTCAGAAAGTACGTCGACAAAGGTGCCTTCAAGAGGGGACGATGGGACGACCCCCAAAAAAGCGAGGTGATACATGTAAAGAAGGTCTTCAAAAAAGAGGGGACCACCCTTCTAACGATGAGGACGATCTGACCTCCCGCCGAGAGACGATCAAGGCCCTGTCAAGAGGCTTAATATGATCTCGCTCGGAGTGGGAATGATCTCCGGGGGTATAAAAGGAGAGGGTCAGAGGTAGCCGACAGGAAGGCCCATGTGGCTGAGGCCATGGCAGTGACAAAGACGGTACACTCAACCTCTCTGGAGGCGAAGTCAAAAAAGAGGAAGAAGGTCAACATGGACACTCTGATAGTGGGATTTTCAAGAATGGACTTCAAAGGCCTCTTAGCCCCACATGATGACCCTCTCATCATCACTACTAGGGTGCACGGGTGCGAGGTGTTGAGGATCCTAGTAGATGGGGGCTCATCAGCAGACGTGATGTTTTGGCCGTACTTCAAAGCCTTAGGTCTCAGCCATGCTAGACTCGTCCCATACCATTATCCATTGATTGGGTTCAGTGGGGGAAAAGGTTCATCCCCTTGGAATGTATGAGGTCGATGTCAGGATGGGGGACGACTGGCCGAGATGGCTTACCAAGAAGGTCAGTTTCTTTGTGATGGATGAACATGTGTTTTTGGCCTATAACATCATACTGGGGCATGTGGCCCTCAAGGGGTTTGAAGCTGTGTCATCTACGGTCCATCAGATGATTAAATTTCCTAGCCCTTACGGGGTGGGGGAAGTTCAGGGAGACTAGACGACGACGCGAGAATGTTACTACAACTCCGCTGAAGAAAGAGAGGAACACAAGAAGGCTACAACCACTTACAATATTGATACCCTAGACCCTAGAGTTGAGACGAAGCTAAAGAAAGGAGAGGCCGCGAAGAGGTAGAATCCATCATCCTAAATGAGGATAACCCCAAAAAAACCGTCCAAGTCGGCAAGTCTCTGAAGCCAAATATCAAGGAAGACCTCATTAAACTGTTGAAGAGAAGACATGGCGTCTTTGCATGGAGTCACACAGATATGCCGGGGATCGACCCCGAAATTATGAGCCACAAGCTCAACGTAGTAGAGGGTGCAAAGCCAGTAAAGTAGAAGAGGAGAATTTACTCTAGAGAAAAGTATGAGGTCATTAGGGATGAGGTCAAGAAATTAGAAGACGCTGAGTTTATCAGAGAGGTCATCTACCCTGAATGGTGGTCCAATGCAGTCATTGTCCCAAAGGCCAATGGGAAATGGAGAATGTGTGTGGACTTCACCGACCTCAACAAGCACTGTCCCAAAGACAGCTTCCCTCTCCCTCGCATTAACCAGATGGTAGACGCTACCACAGGCCATGAGCTCATGAGCTTTATGGATGCCTATTCAGGGTACAACCAGATCTTCATGAACCCTGAGGACTCGAAGAAGACAACCTTCATTACTGAGAAGGGGACATACTGTTATAGGGTCATGCCCTTTGGCCTAAAAAATGCAGGGGCAACGTACCAGCGCCTCGTAAATAAAATGGTCGAAGACCAAATTGGGAAGTCTATGGAGGTCTATGTAGATGACATGCTGACTAAGAGTTTGAAGGCAGAGGATCATGTGGCAGACCTGGAGAGGACCTTTAATACGATGGACAAATACCAGATGAAGCTTAACCCGACCAAGTGTGTCTTCGAGGTCAGAGCAGGGAAGTTCTTGGGGTTCATTGTCAACCAAAGAGGCATCGAGGCTAATCTTGAAAAGATAAAGGCCATTGTTGAGATGAAGACCCCCAAATCCATTAAAGACGTTCAGAGACTCACAGGGAGAGTTGCTTCCTTGAACAGGTTCGTGTCTAGGGCCACAGACAGGTGTCTACCATTCTTTAAAATTCTCAGAAAAAGCCTTCGAATGGAGTAAAGAGTGTGATGAGGCCTTCAAGGAGTTAAAATCATACCTGGGGTAACCCTTGCTGTAGTCACGGCCCGTTCAAGGTGAATGACTTTATGTGTACCTCACCGTCTCAGAGTCAGCCATCAGTGTAGCCATTGTGAGAGACGAAGACGGAGTACAGAAGCTTGTGTATTTTAACAGCAAGGCACTCCAGGGGGCAGAGCAAAGATATCCAAGGATGGAGAAGTTGGCCTATGCCTTGATCCATGCATCGAGAAAGATGAAGCAATACTTCCAGTCCCATACAATGGTCATCCTCACTGACTCTCCCCTTAGGCAGGTTTTGCACAAGCCTGAAAAATCAGGGAGGTTAATGGATTGGGCTATAGAGCTGGGGGAGTTTGACATAGCGTATCAGCGTAGGACGGCCATTAAGGTGAAAGCATTGGCAGACTTTGTGTCCGAGTTTACTTGGGAAGATGATGAAGCCAAGGGTGAGAGTCTCGGGAAGATAGATACCCGACAAGGTGAGCTCGTCGACACACCCGCAGATAAGGCTGAGACCAGCACCGCTAGAAGAAAAGTGGCCAAAAATGAAGAGGGAAGATATCTCTTCAGACTGGGGACCCTCACCGAGGGAAGTTTCTCAGAAGAGCAGACTGTGTGGAGCCTCTTCGTTGACGGGTCCTCCTGTGATATCGGAAGTGGGGCTGGACTGATAGTATCAGCACCCGATGGCACATACATTGAGTACGCCCTGAGGTTCAACTTTAAGGCCTCCAACAATGAGGCCGAATATGAGGTCTTGATAGCAGGCCTCTCCTTGGCCAGATCTCTTAGTGTCGGCCAAATTTTGGTTCATAGTGATTCGAGGCTAGTAGTGAATCAGATACTAAGAGCCTACGAGGCCAAGCACGAGAGGATGGTTAGGTACCTTGAGAAGGTGAGGTCGTTACTGAAGGGCTTCAGAGAAGTAAGGTTAAAGAGGATACCTAGGATCGATAATGGTTGAGCTAACGCCCTTGCTAGGTTGGCCTCGGAAACTAGGACAGACATCAGGAGGACGGTCCCAGTGGAAAATTTTCTTCGGCCAACTATTGAAGACGCTGAGGGAACATTTAGCAATTGCCTAAATGTTTTGCAGGAAGCTTCGTGGATGGACCCTCTGATCAGATACATTAAAGAGGGAGAGATGCCTAAAGCATGGCAAGAAAGGAAGAAGCTGAGATACAGGGCTGCAAAATTCACTGTCATCGGAGACACTTTGTACAAAAAGGGGGTTTTGCTCCCCTTACTTAGGTGTGTGCATCCCTCAGAAGTCCCCTCCATTTTGCAAGATGTGCACGAAGGATCGTGCTCAAGCCACATTGGGGGCAGATCCTTAGCAAATAGGGTGTTCACCCAAGGGTACTGGTGGTCGACCTTGGGGAAAGACGTCGCGGCATATGTAAAAAAGTGCGATAAATGCCAGAGATTTGCCACCATCCCTCACCAACCCCATCAGCCTCTTACCTCCATTACATCCCCATGGCCATTTGCAGTGTGGGGGATCGACCTCATAGGACCCTTACCAAGAGTAGTCAATAACTATCGATTCCTCATCATATCGATTGACTATTTCTCAAAATGGGTGGAGGCCAAACCGATGGTCATAATTACAGAGCAGAAGACCTTCCAGTTCATCTGGAAAAATGTTATATGCAGATATGGTCTCCCCAACACCCTCATCTCAGATAACGGGACTCAGTTCAAGAATACCTCTCTACATAAGTACTGTGAAAGGGTGTGTATCAAATAATTCTTCTCTACCCCGGGCCGACCTCAGGCCAATGGGCAAACAGAAGTTACAAACAGGACAATCCTAGATGGAATTAAGAAGAGGCTTGAGGAGGCAAAAGGAAGATGGGTCGAGGAGTTATATGCTGTACTGTGGGCCTACAGGACGACGACAAAGACCTCCACCGGGGAGACCCCATTCATGTTAGCTTGTGGCTCAGAGGCCGTCATACCCACTGAGATTGGGTTTCCTACTCATAGGGTCCAAATGTATGACCCCCAAAGAAATACAGAATAGAGGAGACTTGACTTAGACCTGATTGAGGAAAGGAGGGAAGATGCCGAGATAAGGCAAGCCGCCTACCAGCAGAGGACTGCAAGGTTTTACAATCAGAGGGTGAAATAGAGACCAATTGCGGTGGGGGACTTGGTCCTCAAAAAGACTTGGCAGAAGCCCAACAAGCTCCATCCTAATTGGCATGGCCCATATAGGGTCATCGATGAAGTCATCCCTGGGACCTATAGACTAGAAAACCTAGAGGGGGAGCCCTTTTCCAACCCCTGTAATGCAGGTCATTTGAAGAAATACTATCCGTAATTTTGTAAAGTCTTATCGGACGACAGTTGTAATGGGTGTTTCTCCAGTAGAACAATTGGAAAATTAATGAGAAATATCAGTGTTTACTCTCATCTTGTGTTTATCAGTTCTAGTACGCGTGGAAACATCTTCGGAGAACAACCCTCGACTATAATGAGGGTCAATGGAGGGGACGACCCCACCATTGTCCTCAAGAAAGACAAGGGAAGACTTTAAAACCATTAATTTGGTAATTATAACCCTCGGCTATAATGAGGGCCAATGGAGGGGACGACCCCACCATTGTCCTCAAGAAAGACGAGGGAGGACTTTAAAACCATTAATTTAGTAATTATAACCCTCGGCTATAATGATGGTCAATGGAGGGGAAGACCCCACCATTTTCCTCAAGAAAGACGAGGGAAGACTTTAAAACCATTAATTTGGTAATTATAACCCTCAGCTATAATGAGGGTCAATGGAGGGGACGACCCCACCATTGTCCTCAAGAAAGACGAGGGAAGACTTTTAAACCATTAATTTGGTAATTATAACCTTCAGCTATAATGAGGGCCAATGGAGGGGACGACCCCACCATTGTCCTCAAGAAATACGAGGGAAGACTTTAAAACCATTAATTTGATAATTACAACCCTCGGCTATAATGAGGGTCAATGGAGGGGACGACCCCTCCATTGTCCTCAAGAAAGATGAGGGAAGACTTTAAAAACATTAATTTGGTAATTACAACCCTCGGTTATAATAAGGGTCAATGGAGGGGACGACCCCACCATTGTCCTCAAGAAAGACGAGGGAAGACTTTAAAACCATTAATTTGGCAATTACAACCCTCGGCTATAATGAGGGTCAATGGAGTGGACGACCCCACCATTGTCCTCAAGAAAGACGAGGGAAGACTTCAAAACCATTAATTTGGTAATTACAACCCTCGGCTATAATGAGGGTCAATGGAGGGGATGACCCCACCATTGTCCTCAAGAAAGACGAGGGAAGACTTGAGCATCAATTAAAATTGGTTAAAATCCCTCGGCTATAATGAGGGACAACCAAGGGGACAACTCCTCGTTCACCCTCAAGAAAGACGAGGGAGGGGTTAGTGATATTAACATAAGATTCACAATACAAGCCATACGAGAGACAAATACAGAAGAAAAAGAGGCATTATATTACATTACAAAATGAAGATGTTCGTCTGATAAAAGAATACAAAATATTAATTACACGAAGAGGGTATGGGCTACAGTCAACCACCCTATTGAGCAATGTCAGAGGGCAGGGCCTCAACGTCGATAAGCGATGTCTCCTCAATGACCACGACTGGCTGATCCTCAGACGTGTCGACACCCTCGACGTGCACTTGGGACTCCACCTGGGTTAAAGCCTCAGCAATCAAGGGGTCGTCCAATTGAACTGCCTCCAGAGAAGGACGGACTGAAGAGACGACATCGCCAAACTTGAGGACGACCCACCGACAGGCCGTCCTGATCCCTCTCTCGAAGTATTCAAGATCGAAGCCTTGAAACTCATCTGAGAGTTTGTAGGCCTCCACAACGTCTACCTCTGCCTTCTTCACGGCCTCAGACAATTCAATATTAAATTGGGCCCCTAATGGGTCATGGCTTCATCCTTCTCCTTAAGAAGCAAGTCCTTGGCCGCCATGTCTGCGTCATGCTGCCTCGTCAGCTCATCTAGGATCCTCGCATGCTCAGTCCTGGCGCTCTCCAACTCAGCCCTAGCAGTTTCGAGCTCTGACTGTAAATCAACCTCGTGCTGAATGGCCCTCTCGGCCTCATGAAACTTTTCTTGATTCTCCGCCATCCATTTGGTGGCCGAGGTAAAGGCGCATACAGACTGCACATAAATAATAAATAGATATCAAGTGGCGAAAGAATACAACTAAGGGAATGAGGTGAGAACAAATACCTGAGCTAGGGTGTGCAGACCATAGTCATATACTTTTGCTGGAGGCATCTTGGATAAATATTCATAGTCAGCAGCTGAGGGGGCAGAAAACATGGACGCCTTGGCCGCTCTCAGGTTCGCGATAAGGGAAGATGGCTCGGCCTTCAGAAGTGCCAAATTTTGCAACCAAAAGGCCCCCATGCTGGAAGACAAGGCGGTCCCCTCAGACGCCTCCATCCTTGCCCTCGTCCGTGAACCTGGCCGAGGGTCGACGAGAACCTCAGGCTCCTTCCTCTTTTCTCTGTCAATGGTCGGCTCGGAAGGTGTCAGCCCCGTGGTCTGCGTCTTCCTCGGAGCTTGCTGAGGCTCCTTGCCTTTCTTCTTGGCCAAGCCTGATAACAAACTAGGAGCAGTCATTTCCCAAAGGTGGTCAGGTACACCAGCAGGACGACCTGAAAGGAGGACGACACATTAGAAAAATGCAGAGACAGATGAAACACTTTGAAAAAGTAAAGAATAGGTAATAAATAATGGATAAAAAATAATATATCTCACATAGTTCTGTCAGGGGTCCGACCCTCAGACCAGCTTCCTTGAGGAACCGAGGGGTCATCAGATCTTTAAATTTTGGAAGTTCACCCCCTCTCCCTCATCCTCTCAGATATTCAACTATGTCTTTCTCTTCCAGACTAAGTCTGGGGTCTGACCTGGCCTTCATTGAAGGGTTGGACCAATTTCTGGGAACCCTCGGACCATCGGCTATAGGTTGTGCCTCGGCAGAGAACTCCCACTCTTCGAGAAAAAGAAGAATATCTTCTTCCAATCTTGGTTGGAGGTTTGTGCCACGTGGAGAAGTTTTTTATCAGACTTCCTCGCGCCCAGATGGTAGTACCCAGGTTGTTTGGACGAGGAAGTGATGTTATAGAAAGCCAAGAACACATCGGAGGAAGGCTCATCAGTAAAGGCATTTTTCCATAGGTAAATGAAGCCGAGGATCATCCTCCAGGAATTAGGAGGGAGCTGAGAAGGGGCTATGCCAAGGGATGACAAAATATCTACGACAACAGGATGTAAAGGGAGTCTGACACCTACCTTGAACATTTGTTCATAACCGATATCTCTCCCTCTTCACCCTCAAAGACCCTCTCATCCTCAGAGGGAACCCTCATAGATATGGTGGGAGGAACACCATATGCATGCCTCCACAGAAGAAGGTCATGATCCCTAATCGAGGAAATATAAGACGAGGCGTGAGATGTGTCAACTGGGTCATCTGAGTCCTCATCATCCTCAGTCCCCTCACCCTCGGCCTCATCACCTGTCAGAGGCCCTTGGGGAAAAGCCATCTAGAAAGCGTGTGGGGATAGGGTTGTCACAAGGACAGCCTCAAAAGCAACCATACCCTCGGCCTGTCGACATGGGCTCAGATCAGACGTCTCTGCTCTCCCTGAAGGTCCAGCTCCTGTTGGTGACGACGCCCTCTCATCCATCTCACTTGAATAACTCTCGGCTGTACGACAGGATGACCCACAAGACTCAGAGGGTTTTATTGTGGCAAGAGGAATGGGGAAGATGGGTCGTACCCAATTAGGGTCGGCCCCTCGTCTTCTCTCCTCCTCATCCTCTACCGATCTGATCTCAACAAAGAACTTCTCTCTCAGGGATGGGAACTCCTCGGTTAAGTTATAAATCCTCCTAAGCATTAAGGGGGAGACCCTATGTAATGTCCTCACTTTTATGAGCTCATATATATATAGTTTGTTTTTACACTCATGTGTTACTTACTATCTTATAAATGTTGTATTATTAGATATGTGATGTTATTGGCTATCAATAAAACAAACCCCATTTTTTAATATGAATAATCAATCATAAATAGGATGAAATCGAAGTCTTATGACAGATCTTAAGGTATATAATAAGTTTTGCGGTAGAAAATATAATTTTATGAAACTTTAGGGACTAAAATAAAAATACAAAACGGGTCATTTTGTAAATAAAATATTTTCAAGGACCTCTAAGAAATATTGAAAATATAGAGTGTGAAATTACCAAAATACCATTCATGTCCGAAATGACCCTTATACCCTTATCGCCTTTCCACCACGTGCTGGTCACCTCCACCTTACACATGTCATCTTCAGAAGAGAAAGCTAAAACACTTGTCGTCATTTGGTGATGTTAGACTGCAAGACCACCCTGAAATGTGACACCCAAACGATGACTTGCCACCGTAATGCTTGATCACCTAGACACATCTCAACACTGTAAGACTTTTGGAAACCTATAAATAGGGCCTTAAGGTTCATTTGAAACTCACACCAATTCCTTGAGAATTATAGTAAGAAAGAGTGATAGAAAGCTTGGGAAATATCTTAAGAAGGAGTTCTATAATTTCGAAGAAAGAATTCATTTCGTAGGTACGATTTTATTTAAATGTTATAATTCATTTTTTTAGTTTTAATTTCGTATTTTATAGCTTTACTTAGTAGTTATGCTAGTAAAATACACTAAAGACTTTACTAATCAAAACTTAAAATTTGGAAACAATCTAAATTGATTTTATTTTCAAAATATGTCAACTTGTTTGAAAAATATATATATACTATTATTAAAATGATTTTTGTAAGCAATTGCTCGTATTATGGAATCTCATTTAAGTAATTCCAAAGTCAGTCCCGATGAAATTCTGTCTAGTTGAGATGGTATTTAAGTGGTGCCCCGGTGACCCTCCATCTCTACTGGGAATAAATCCGAAAATGTTCTGTCTAGATGAGATGGTATTTAAGTGGTGCCCCTGTGACCCTCCATCTCTACTGGGAACCGACTGACTAGGAAGAACTATGAATTGAAATTCTTTAAATGCGATGAATGAATATTAAAAAAAATTGAGAAAATGGTTTTAGTAACCTTTTTGAACAAGATATTGTAGGATTAAAACACAATATTTAGAATTGGGCTTTATTTAGAATACATAATTAAACCTTTATTGTATTTATTAGATTAACGTGTGATCCAAGACTCAATATCTATATTTTCGAGCCTCTATTTTAGGTGAGTACTCTATGTCATTTCTTGCACATTTAAATTATATGATATTATGCAAACTATGTATTTTATGAAATGTTTTTATTCTCAAAATGCATCTGATACCGATGATAGATTCATTTGTGATATGTTTATATCTCTATATATAGACATACTGATTGAAATGAGTATTGAAAATGAGATTGAATATTGAAAATATGATTCGGCCTAAGGGACCTCTTTACTGACTGACCTTCCCAGCTGGGTTATCGCTGGTGTGCCCTAAATAAGACGTTGTGACGAACATGTTCGATTGAACCTCAACTACCGGGGTATAATACGGTAGAAGAATACGGTAGTAGAGTGTACTTGGCCATTAAAATGATATGATTGAAAGAAAAAGATATCACATTTGAATTATTGCATTCTTCTTATTCTGAGCTATCCAATTGTGATATATATACTATCATTTCAAAATATATATCTATTTACTGCAAGTTCCTATCCATATATGTATATGCCTTCTCTTTTGACTTGAATAGGTATCTATTTTCTGAAAACCTCGAAATGTCGGGAGATTAAATCTTATTCAGCTTTTAGATGACGTTGTATAAATAACGATTTTTAAGGAAATAATTAGACTAGAGGATGGAGTGTAGAAGGACTATGTTGAAGATCTAGCTTGAGGAGCTCTTTTGTTATACTTTTAAATATAACATTTGTTTTTAGGAGATAGAGCATGTTTGGCTCTTTAGTAATAAGTTTTTAATTTTGGCATAAGTTGTAATCCGTTCATAATTTAATATATACGAAGTTCCCTTTTAGAAAGCTGTGATGATGTAATTCCATTTTTTCAATAGTTTACGATTCGTGACCATGTGAATGTATTTCCGTTGCATTTATTTTAAGAAATATTTTAAGTCCGTAATATTGAATGCCTTGGTGGCATGTAAAGACACTCATTCCCTACTACTATTGGGTTGGGGTCATGACAGAGGTGGTATCAGAGCATAGGTTATGAACCCGTAGACTACTGAGCATAGGTTTTGAACGTTATAGATTTCGTGTTTCAATCCTTAGGAGATAGTATTAAATATCTGATTTATGTGATAACCTTCCCTATGTGTTATATTATTTATAACTTGTATTTTACTTTTCAATCTTGATATAGTATAGTAGATCTTACGTTTTGCCATGACTATAGAAAATGACCAAGAGAAGATCATCTATGGGAACTAGTGATTCGAGTATTGAAGGAATAGAAGGTGCATACAAGGCGATCGAAAGTCTAGCAAAGATTGTGGAGCATCAGGTAAATAATGGAGTACCAAGGAATCCTGAACTAAGTAAATGTACTATTGAACAGTTCAAGAAGTTGATTCCTCCATCTTTTAAAGGTACTCCTAACCCCAGTGAAGCAGAAAGTTGGGTGATGCAAATAGAAAAAATACTCGATGTTCTTAAGTGTACTGAGGAACAAAAAGTATCATTTGGAACGTTTATGTTAGAAGGTGAAGCCGAACATTGGTGGAGAATAACTAAGAAAATATACGAGGAAAGGAATAATCCTATAGGTTGGAATGATTTCCTAGTGATATTCTACAAGAAATACTTTCCTAAACGGTACAAGACCTAAAAGCAGCCGACTTCATGAGTTTAGTTCAAGGAAATATGACGGTTAGTCAATACGAGGCGAAGTTTACTGAGTTATCCCATTTTGCACCTCATGTTGTGATAACCGATACTTTAAAGGCCACGAAGTTTGAATGTGGGTTAAGGTTAAACATTCGTAGTCGAATTTCCATCCTAAAGTTGACATCATATACTGACGTGGTGACAAGAGCCACGATAGCTGAGAAGGACAGTGAAGAATATAATCAGATTAGAGAAGGGAAGAGGAAGTTTGGGGAACAAAGAGGAAGGAACCCTAATAATAAACCCTTTAGGACTATACCCAATATAGGGTGACCTTTTGTGATTAAACCCTTTAATATTGATAGATGCCAACAATGTGGTAATATTCATAGAGGGCAACCATGTTACCTGGAAACAGGAAATTGCTTTGGGTGTGGCCAAAAGGGACATAAAATGAGAGATTACCCTAACAAAGGGAAGGCGCCAATGAAGACTTTTAATGATAATAAAGATCATGGCAGACAAGGTAGAATTTATAATCTTTCTGATGCAAGGGCTTCTAATGGAGTAGTGTCAGGTATACTTTCTATATGTGCACAGCCTTTTCAAGTTTTAATAGATCCTGGTTCTACCCATTCATTTGTGTCTTTACGTTTCGTTAATCGCTTTCCTAATATTCCCGAACCCTTGAATCATAACATACACGTTTCAACTCCTTCTGTTGATTTATTGATGGGTACATTAGTATATAAATCTTGCCCTATAGATGTAAGTAGTCATAAACTATTTGTCGATTTGATAGTTTTAGACATAAGAGATTTCGAAGTCATTTTGGGGATGGATTGGTTAGCATCATATCATGCTAATGTAGATTGTTTTGAGAAGATAGTTACTTTCCAAATTCCTAACCAACCAAAATTCAGTTTTGAAGGAACTGGCGTCCTATCTCCCATGTGTATTGTCTCTACAATGCAAGCCTATAGTTTTCTTAAGAAAGGAAGTCAAGGATTTCTTGCAAGTGTTATTGATTTGCAAATGAAGGATCCTAGTTTAGAATAGATCCCTATAGCAAAACATTTTCCAGATGTTTTTCCGGATGATTTACCCAGTCTACCTCCTAGTAGAGAAATAGAGTTTACGATTGACCTTCTTCCAGGAGCCATACCAATCTCAAAATCACCTTATCGCATGGCACCTTTAGAATTAAGGGAATTAATAGTTCAATTACAAGATCTATTAGACAAGGGTTTTATTAGACCAAGTATATCCCCTTGGGGTGCTCCGGTGTTATTTGTTAAAAAAAAGGATGGGACGATGAGGTTATGTATAGATTATCATGAACTGAACAAGGTAACCATTATGAATAAATACCCCTTACCTCATATAGATGATTTGTTTGACCAACTACAAGGTGCGCAAGTATTTTCTAAGATTGACCTTAGGTCAGGATATCACCAATTGATGATTAAGGAAGATGATATTTCGAAATCAGCTTTTCATACTAGATATGGTCACTATGAATTTCTTGTGATGCCATTTGGACTTACTAATGCACCAGCCGTTTTTATGGATATGATGAATAGAGTGTTTAGGAAATATTTTCATCAATGTGTGGTTGTTTTCATTGATGACATCCTTATTTATTCCAAGAGTATTGAAGAATACGAGAAGCATTTAGAGATAGTATTACAAATCCTTAGGAAGGAGAAATTATATGCAAAACTAAAGAAGTGTGAGTTTTGGTTGCCTAGCGTTTCTTTTCTAGGACATGTCATTTCCAAAGAGGGACTGTCAGTTGACCCTCAAAAGATCAAGGCTATACTAGATTGGCCTAGACCAACTAATGTAACAGAGATTCGTAGTTTCCTTGGATTAGCAGGTTATTATCGAAGATTTGTTGAAGGATTTTCTAGCATTGCCAAACCTCTATCAAGGTTAACACAAAAGAAGGTAAAATATGAATGGTCTTAGGAAGTTGAGAATAGTTTTCAAGAACTTAAGAAATGATTAGTAACTGCCCCAATTTTGACTATTCCTTCAGGGACAGGAGGATTGGTGATTTACAGTGATGCTTCGAAAAATGGTTTGGGATGTGTGCTAATGCAAAATGGGAAAGTAGTAGCTTATGTCTCGAGACAATTAAAACCACATGAACAGAATTATCCAACCCATGACTTAGAATTAACTGCTATAATTTTTGCTCTTAAGATTTGGAGACACTATTTATATGCTTAGACTTGTGAGATTTATACCGATCATAAGAGTTTGAAATATATATTTACTCAGAAAGAATTGAACATGAGACAAAGGAGGTGGTTAGAATTAATGAAGGATTGATATTTAAATATTCATTATCACCCAGGGAAAGCAAATGTAGTAGCTGATGCTTTAAGTAGGAAGTCTACAACAAATTTATCATGTCTCATTACAAATCAGGAACCTTTGTTAGCGGATTTGAGAAGTATAGAAATAGATGTACGTATTTATAGCAAAGGAGGAATAATCGCAACCTTACAAGTACAACCCACGTTGATGGAAAGGATCAAAATTGCACAAGTAAATGGCCCACAACTGAAGAAGATCAGAGAAGAGGTTATTGAAGGGAGGAGATTTGAATTTGCGATACGGGATGATATATTGAGGTTTGGAAATAGAGTGTGTGTTCAACGTGATGCCCAACTAAAGAGACAAATTTTGGAGGAAACTCATTGCTCGAGATTTACATTTCATCCTGGAATTACCAAGATGTATAGAGATCTTCGAGAAGTGTTTTGGTGGAATAATATGAAAAGGGAGATAGCAGAATTTGTATCTCACTGTTTGGTTTGTCAACAAGTAAAAGATGAACATCAGAAACCATCAGGATTATTACAACCTCTACCTATCCCTGAATGGAAATGGGAGCATATTACCATGGATTTTGTGACAGATTTACCAAGGAGTTCAAGTGGTAATGATTCTATTTGGGTAATTATTGATAGGTTAACTAAATCTGTTCATTTTCTTGCCATTAAAATTACCCATTCATTTGAAAAAGATAGCCAAGTTATATGTGCGGGAAATTATTAGGCTTCATGGAACCCTAATTTCAATTATTTCTGATCGTGACCCTAGATTAGTTTCTAGCTTTTGGAAAAGCCTACAAGCAGCCATGGGAACAAAATTGAATTTCAGCACCGCTTTTCATCCTCAAACAGATGGACAATCTGAGAGAACCATTCAAATCTTAGAGGATATGCTTAGGGCCTGTGTACTTGATTTGAAGGGGAATTGGGATGATCATTTACCATTAGTGGAGTTTGCCTATAATAATAGTCATCAAGCAACTACTCAAATGGCTCCATATGAAGCACTATACGGTAGAAGGTGTTGTTCTCCTTCATGTTGGGTAGAAGTTGGAGAAAGAAAACTGTTGGGACCATAATGTATTCAGATCACAACAGAGAAAGTGAAATTAATACAAGACCGACTTCGAATTGCTGAAAGACGTCAAAAGAGTTATTTTGACAATCGACATCGATAGTTAGAATTTCAAAAAGGAGATTATGTGTTCTTACGAGTATCGCCTTCAAAGGGAGTAATACGATTCGGGAAGAAAGGGAAGTTGAGCCCAAGATACATAGGACCTTTTGAAATCCTTAAAAAGATAAGAGCTGTTGCGTATAGAATAGCCTTACCACCTGAACTCTCTAGTGTACATAATGTGTTTCACGTATCAATGGTAAAGAAATATGTCCCAGATCCAACACATATCTTAAGTCACAAACCTCTTCAAGTTAGAGAAGACTTGTCATACATTGAGCATCCGGTAGAAATTTTGGATCATAAAGATCAAATATTACGGACCAAGATAATTCCACTGGTCAAAGTATTATGGCGAAATCATTCAGTTGAAGAATCAAAGTGGGAGCGGGAAGATGAAATAAAGGAGAGATATCCATACTTGTTTGTAAATTAAAATGAGTCAAGTTTGGGGACCAAACTTTTCATAAGGAGGGTAGGATGTAATGACCTCACTTTTATGAGCTCATATGTATATAGTTTGTTTTTACACTCATGTGTTACCTACTATCTTATAAATGTTGTATTATTAGATATGTGATGTTATTGGCTATCAATATAACAAACCCCATTTTTTAATATGAAGAACCAATTGTAAATAGGATGAAATCGAAGTCTTATGACATATCTTAAGGTATATAATAAGTTTTGCGGTAGAAAATATAATTTTATGAAACTTTAGGGACTAAAATAAAAATACCAAAAGGGCCTTTTTATAAATAAAATATTTTCAAGGACCTCTAAGAAATATTGAAAATATATAGTGTGAAATTACCAAAATACCCTTCATGTCCGAAATGACCCTTATACCCTTATCACCTTTCCACCACGTGCTGGTCACCTCCACCTTACACATGTCATCTTCAGAAGAGAAAGCTAAAACACTTGTCATCATTTGGTGATGTTAGACTGCAAGACCACCCCGAATTGTGACACCCAAATGATGACTTGCCACCGTAATGCTTGATCTCCTAGACACATGTCAACACTGTAAGACTTTTGGAAACCTATAAATAGGGCCTTAAGGTTCATTTGAAACTCACACCAATTCCTTGAGAATTATAGTAATAAAGAGTGATAGAAAGCTTGGGAAATATCTTAAGAAGGAGTTCTATCATTTCGAAGAAAGAATTCATTTCGTAGGTACGATTTTATTTAAATGTTATAATTCATTTTTTTAGTTTTAATTTCGTATTTTATAGCTTTACTTAGTAGTTATGCTGGTAAAATACACTAAAGACTTTACTAATCAAAACTTAAAATTTGGAAACAATCTAAATTGATTTTATTTTCAAAATATGTCAACTTGTTTGAAAAATATATATATACTCTTTTTAAAATGATTTTTGTAAGCAATTGCTCGTATTATGGAATCTCATTTAAGTAATTCCAAAGTCAGTCCCGGTGAAATTCTGTCTAGTTGAGATGGTATTTAAGTGGTGCCCCTGTGACCCTCCATCTCTACTCGGAATAAATCCGGAAATGTTCTGTCTAGATGAGATGGTATTTAAGTGGTGCCCCTGTGACCCTCCATCTCTACTGGGAACCGACTGATTAGGAAGAACTATGAATTGAAATTCTTTAAATGCGATGAATGAATATTAAAAAAATTCATAAAATGGTTTTAGTAACCTTTTTCAGCAAGATGTTTTAGGATTAAAACACAATATTTAGAATTGGGCTTTATTTAGAATACATAATTAAACCTTTATTGTATTTATTAGATTAACGTGTGATCCAAGACTCAATACCTATATTTTTGAGGCTCTATTTTAGGTGAGTACTCTATGTCATTTCTTGCACATTTAAATTATATGATATTATGCAAACTATGTATTTTGTGAAATGCTTTTATTCTCAAAATCCATCTGATAGCGATGATAGATTCATTTGTGATATGTTTATATCTCTATATATAGACATACTGATTGAAATGAGTATTGAAAATGAGATTGAATATTAAAAATATGATTCGGCCTAAGGGACCTCTTTACTGACTGACATTCCCAGCTGGGTTATCGCTGGTGTGCCCTAAATAAGGCGTTGTGACAAACATGTTCGATTGACCCTCAACTACCGGGGTATAATACGGTAGAAGAATACGGTAGTAGAGTGTACTTGGCCATTAAAATGATATGATTGAAAGAAAAAGATATCACATTTGAATAATTGCATTCTTCTAATTCTGAACTATCCAATTGTGATATATATACTATCATTTCAAAATATATATCTATTTACTGCAAGTTCCTATCCATATATGTATATGCCTTCTCTTTTGACTTGAATAGGTATCTATTTTCTGAAAACCTCGAAATGTCGGGAGATTAAATCTTATTCGGCTTTTAGATGACGTTGTATAAATAACGATTTTTCAGGAAATAATTAGACTGGATGATGGAGTGTAGAAGGACTATGTTGAAGATCTAGCTTGAGGATCTCTTTTGTTATACTTTTAAATATAACGTTTGTTTTTAGGAGATAGAGCATGTTTGGCTCTTTAGTAATAAGTTTTTAATTTTGGCATGAGTTGTAATCCGTTCATTCTTTAATATATACGAAGTTCCCTTTTAGAAAGCTCTGATGATGTAATTCCATTTTTTCAATAGTTTACGATTCATGACCATGTGATATATTTCCGTTGCATTTATTTTAAGAAATATTTTAAGTCCATAATATTGAATGCCTTGGTGGCATGTCAAGACACTCATTCCTTACTACTATTGGGTTGGGGTCATGACACCCTACACTTGGAAGAGTTTGGGTAACCTAACTACAAACAAGCTTGCAGTTGACCAGGGTGGACTTTTCGATCAAAACTAAAAATTAAAGGTTTTTGGTCAAGAACACTAAAGAAAGGGAAGAACTCAACTCGCTGGAAAAAGTACCAGAAAACACAAGGAAGCCCTTGAAATGCTACAAGAGGGTGTTGGACCCAATGCATGAAATGAAATTGACGATTAAAAAGGGAGTTTATGGCAGAGAAGAGTACCTGAAGATGAAAGCAAAGGCTGAATGAAGCGTGGCACAGAAAGGTTGCAGAAATGGCTATGGAAGCTGTTGAGAGGCTAGAGAGAGAGAGAGAGTTCAGGCGTGAAGAAGATGAAGAAAGAGAAACTTCAAAAAATTATTAAATACTTTGCCAATGAGTGGGCCCACTAACCAATGAAAAGCACAGCCCACGAGGAGGGCATCATTAGGGCACAAAGCCCCAGGCAAAGTGTGCCGCTGCCACGCCTTGGAAACTGAAATGACAATGAGAACCTACCTAGGTGTCATATCATCTTAACAAGTGTCACCCACCTAACTGCTCATACACCCATCTCCATTACAACACTATCCCTCAGTTATCTCAACAACATCTATGGCTAAGTGCTGGGGGGTGATTGATATGCCCATATATATCCTCGGTCAGGCCGAGGGAGCCCTCCAACGAGATGAGCCCAAGATTGTCTCACCCTCCATCAGGCCCGGACGACCCTTCTAGGGGCCGACCCTTCATCAGGCTCCAGACGACCCTTCAAGGGTTGACCCTTCATCGGGCTCGGACGACCCTTCGAGGGGCTGACCCTTCATCAGGCTCCAGACGACCCTTCGAGAGGCTGACCCTTCATCAGGCTAAGACGACCCTCCGAGGGGCCTACAGCACGAGGCCTAAATTGGGCCAGCCTCACTACCGGAAGGAACTTTGCCCTCGGACTCGTGTTACAGGCCGAGGGTGACATCATCACAGCCCGTGGGATAGTGCGCGTGAGGCTCACAGGACACGTGGAAGACCGTTACAACCGAATCACCCCCTCACGTGAGGGAATATTATGTCATCATTTGGCATCTACAGGTGTCAACATGAGATTGGCTAAATCATCATTCACAGGAACCATGCATATTTGGGGGGTATACCACACCCCCCAAGACCTATATATACTTGTCACCTACAACCCTATAAGGGGAGGAACGGATCAATCGATCGATCGATAATTGTAACCCTAGCTAAAACTCTGCTTGTACACACAGTAGAGAGAGAAAAAATGAGCTTATGTGCATTGTATCCAAGGCAATTAGTGCCCATACTTAGTGGATCACACACTCACAGTCGATGTAGGCCTAATTGGCTGAACCACTATACATTATTATCTTGTTCCTCTTATACTCATCTCCTTCTATATACTTATACACTTACATCTCTATGGCTACCATGGTTACTATTGTATGAGCTCATCATCACTTATCTGGTGATGCTAAATCCAAGCATCATCAACAATAATGTAAAGTAGAGTGTAATGACACTCAAAATTTTAAATTCATAAGAAATTTTCTAGTTCAGAGAAAAAACGAGGAGTAAAAATAGTTAATCACACCGAGATATTGTGTTCGGGTTGACCATTTAAATTTTTCCATCTTCTGGTCAGACAGAAATATGGAAGTGATGTTGAACCTATCACTAGTAGGTCGGGTAGAGACCGACCATAAAGGATGAGTTAATTTTGTAAGCGAACTTCATAACCGAAGTAGAAGTCATGGAAGATAAAAAGGGTCCGTAAGTTGAAAATGGACACGTGGGTAGAATGCCCTATCACGAATGGGAGGTGTGAATAAGGTGACTAATGTCAACGTCATCAAAGTATATGTTTACTAGATTATGTCAACGCCCCAAAAGAAAGGGAGCCAGTCGAGTTGTAATACCTAACCGAAGGGCAAGGTTGGATTTAATAGTGTTAGTTGAACATCACTAGAGAGTATACCCAGTATGGGGAAACCTATTTAATTAATATGATTAAATATTAATGTAATATTAATGGATTCAGTCAAGACCAGCGGGTCGATCATATGTTCCATATGCCCTGTAGAGCGCAAGGAACAACAAAAATAACAACTAGGAGTTAAGTCTACCAGGTTTGAGAGAAGGACATCCTAACAAGTCCAGGAGGATCAGTGAAAAGGGAATTACCCTGTATATATAGATAAGGGTTACTAGCATGGAATGTGTTCAGATGAGAAGTGAAATTGATAGTATCGGGAAAAATAAAACATGCCTGTAAGGCATAACAGTTGGAGAAGTGAAATATCCAGTGTAGAAATCGGGTCAGGAGAATTGGGCCCATGAATTAATAACTCGAGAACGGTGGGTCTAGGCAGCACCAACGTAGTCCTCAATAACTGTAGCATACCATATTTTGGCGACGACGAGGCCCAGGAAATAAAGGGAAAGCCAATAAAGCCATATTTGAGGCCTAAAGATATGGGGCCAATGTATCAATGTTGGTTAGGTAAGCCATAAAATAGAATAAGAAGGGAAACAATAATGAGTGGACTCCGAAAGGTATAACGATTGTAGATAATTATGGGTCATGAAAAGCGTGTGCGGGGACCCTATGATCAGGCAAGACTGATGACGCTTTGTTTTATCGTTGTGAATAAATGATTAGTTCAAGTGACGTGGGTGTGTCACAACATATGTGAATAGTTAACACTAAGAATTTGAGTGTGCATTCGGTTTAGTGGGTACGCTGCCGATAGCAGCCTTATTATGTAGGTGACTACCATTTGGTGGCGAGATTTTTGTGCCACCTGCGGGGAGGAGCAAGTGTGGACACTAAGAGAAATTGAAGATGGTATTATGTAATGATTCGTACTCCTTTGAGATTTATCATAGTAGTGAATATTATTATTATACTGTACGGTTACTGGATACCGAGGGATTGAATAGTAGTAAATTGTGTGATAAGACTATTGTACTAAAAATTTTAAATTTTAAATATTATTTTAATGAGGCATCACCTGAAAGACGGTTTAGCCTGCATATGTGTTTTATTGTATTGTAGAATTCAGTGAGTATGTTGTCTTACTATGTTGATCCCGATGAGAAGGGATGTTTTACTGATGTGATTTAGGGTATATTGAATTATTGTAGAGCGGAGAGATATAGCTTGTAAATTATATAGCGTTAATAACTCGTGATAGTGAGAGCCTTACGTTGTATAATGTCTTTAGTAACATGAGAGTGGACGAGTAGACTTCTCATGTTGCAAATGGGAATTCAGGGATATATGTTATGGATTAAGGACTTAACGGATCTCGACGACCAGAAGTGTTAGGTAGTAGTGTATCGGGGGGGTTCCTTGTTTGGATTTCGCTTTGCGAGACATCCCACGGATGAAACTTAGCGAATGTTGGAAGTTGGGAGAATTTTGTCTTTAGTACATGGATTTAGTATCGTAATGATTACCCATATACGTAATTATAAACGTGAGATAATGGTTAAATTACAATTAAGGCCGATAGAGCCGTATAATAATAATATGTGATAATGTTATCAATCGTTGCCACCACAAGCAGACCAGTGTGGACAACCTAAGATATGATTAGGTGGAAAAGGTAGGGTTACAGAGTAGGACCTTACCAGATAGTCATGCCAAGTATGTGGGGCATAATTTGTTATTTATATTTATAACACGTCTAGTGCGGTAGTGCTGCAATACACCAAGCATAGGGTGTATGGGCGCCCTAGATATTTGGGTAATAAATTTTCCTTCCTTAAGTGAAAGGTTGTGAGACAATGCGTATTGCAAGAATTACTGAATGTAGAAGAGTGTGACTTCAGGATTTGGCTATTTGATGGGTTAGAGCAGTCAGGACCGTTAGTTCCCAGATTTTCCATGAGGATGGTATAGGAAGAATCCGATAAAGTTTAACTCGGGGAAGTTAAAACTTACTTAATAGGACGTGGAGAGAACATTTTTCATAAGAATCTTATGTTTAAAGAAAGGGGGAAGGAATTGCGACATGTAGGGATGACACTGTCGCCTGAGCCATAGATATGGATGTCGTCATTGGAAAGGTAAAATGCATATCGATATAAAGCCGTAATAGTGATGGCTTAAGCAAAGAAAGACATTTCTGAGCTCCAATTGAAAGTGGACCATCAGGAAATAATAGAGTTCCTTCAGCATTAGGAATTCCTTGGTAGTAATGGGAGAGTAAATCAACGCACAATTACAAAGTTAATTACTTGGCAATGGGGTCTCGACCCTATGTGGGGGAAAGCGGGTCGGGTAATTAAAATAGCTCACGTTATGCAAGGTTTGGACAAATCACAAGGTGTAACAGTAAACCCCAACCATTATTCCTAGGATAGTAAGGTTATAGGGGGTACAAATAGAGTTTTTGTCTGAAAGAGTTGAGAGTTATGACTCGATTATTGGAAAGAATTTCAGGAGGCCCTGAATATCAAGATGCGAACATATTCAGCCTAACACACTCGTAGGCGAATGGTAAGTCTGAGAGTTTTAGTTACACATTGCGAGGTACATTGTATCTCCAATTATGGGATGGTTTAGTGTAATACCTTCCACTAGTGGATTTAGCGTAAGACGACTCCCCTCAATTTATTATCGATAGAATTCCATTCGAGGCGTTATATATATAAATCCTTTTTATCCTCGTGCTTATTGGATATAAGGAAGGACAATAATCTACTAGGTCCAGAGAAATTTTAGGGCCGGTCAACTAGGGTGGAAATGACTGTGAGTTGCATTATTGCATGTTGGAATGAAGAAATTGGTAACTAGTGAGGTGGGATGCTTTCCTATTATTGTTGAGTTTAAGCCGGTACCGTACATGCTTAGGTTCCATAGCCCATTGTGGAGGCATTATGGCAAAAATGTGTTAACATTTATAGTATGTATCGTGTGTAAGACAAATTTGTATATATATAAATATCGATTAACCTACTAGTGCGAGTAGTAGGAGGCTAAATAGTTACTATATATAAGTTAAGTGTTGGAACTTAAATGGTAAGGCTTGGAGAGTAATTAATCTATGAGGTGTTCATTATTAAGGGTATTCGGTAATGTACTGTATGGGCGGTACTACGTAAATTCATGAGATGTGAGGTAAATACCCGGAGTTTTCCTTACCAGAAATGCCTTATTTTCTGAATTTCGGGACGAAATTCCATTATTAGGGGGAAGTATGTAATACCCCGTATTTTTGAAGACTTAAATAATTATGTGATTTATTATTATTGTGGGATTAATTAAATAAAAATGTGAGAATTAATTATTAATTCAGATTTAAATTCAATATTTACTAGCGTGATGAGAAGTTAGTAACAATTAATATTACTGTGGGAATAAGTAATATGGAATGATGATTTTTATATAATTTGTCGTGATAGACAAATACGAAAGTTTGGTATAGTAAGTCGGGACGCGCGTGTGAGTCGTGTCAGAACTAATTCAGTGAAGTAATAAAGTAAATTATTTTTAAGTAACTCGTATGATCATTTCGAGTGCGTCGTTGAGTCCGGAAAGGTCGAGATACTATGAAAACTCTACCCGGGTATTTTATTTGGACTCCGTGACATTTTTAGGCCAAGCCGACACCCAGTAGGGGTAGTTTTGTAGTTTGGATTTTTGGGGCAATTAAATGGACGAAAATTAGAGATATATTATATCAGATAATTGGGGACAGTTAGGGTTAGGTTAAACCAAAATTAAGAGAGAGCCACAGTGGGTGAGGGAGAGAAATTTCCAAAGGAGGAGAAGCTGTTTTCACCACCTTGCACAACCACCACCACCATCGTGTAGATCGGAACACGAGGAACGCAACCATGCCAACAACATCAACGGATCACACTGTCAAAATCGAGGCAAGTGTTTATTGCTTGCTTTCTTTAGCGATAAATATGTTCATGTCAGTCTAGGTTAATAAACCTTTGTTTTGAAAGTTAATTTTGGCGAAATTACAGAACCATATCATAAATTAAGGCTGATTTGATAAGGAATTGAATACCTTATGTAGATAGGATGATGCCTACGAAATTGGGATGACATTCATGAACAAATCTGAGTTTAATTTAGAGGTTATGCATATTAATTTAAGAACTAGGGTTCTTGACAATCAAATTGGGGATTTTGGATTATATGAATGATTGGTGATGATTTAATGATTCTAGGTTGTTAGAATTCATTTACAAATGTTAGGATTGGATTTGGGAATAATTCATTGGAGTTTGAAATGATATTTTAGAGGCTTTAGGGTTGAAAAATGGTGAAAAATGAGGTTGTCAAAAGTTAAAGACGAAATAGCGCCAGGTCGCGCAAAGTTGCGCGAAGTCGTTCGGGCGAGATGGGTTATCGTGCAAAGTCGTTCGAATGACACGTGGAAATCGTTCGAGAAAGATGCTCTTCTGGTTCGAGCGAGATTTCTTATTTTTATGAAATTTCCTATTTTGCCCTAAGTTAGTAAATGGATTATTTGAGTGAGGAAAATTAGTGTTCGATGAACCCAAAATAGTGCAGAATTATTGGGAGTTGTTTAGGTGTATTGATTTAGATATTCGGGAGGGTGATATTTCCTTGGAGATTACGAGAGAGAGGTAATCATAATTGTAAATGCGTCGAAAGTATTATGTGATAAATACTTATGATATTAGTTCTAGCGATATGGAACTTAAGAATAAAATTATGGTTAATTGTGGGACTTATTACAATTATGTATTAAGCATTTTTGGGTGACATATTATCCTTAGAAATATATTACGAGAGAGGGAATATCATAACTTAAAATACGTTGATATTATTTAGTGATAAAAATACTGTGTATGTGAAATGACAGTTGGTTATGTATACTGTTTGATTTGATGGGTTGTGTAAATACCTATTACTTGATAGTATTATGTGTATGACATACATAGCTGCTTACAATCACGGGAGGTGGTGTAGAGACATTCTTATCAAGAGGGGAGTTTGACTCGTATCTCAGAACATAGGGCTGTGAAGACTTACTTGTGAGTTGATAAGTTACTGACTATGGAAGCGTAGGTATGTACGTGACCCATAGGTATGTGAGCTATGTTCCCCTCCATTATGTGTGTTTTGTATATATGGTTTGCGGGAGACTTCCGAACCAATAGTCCTTATTTAAGTACGAGAGGTACCGGAACATGATAACAGAGTATGCAATGCACTACATATATAGCCTTGTGGTGGTGTGTTAGTATATATATAATGAGTGGTGGATATTTATATATACTTCTGTTATACTTATAATGTGATATTTTTAGGTTATTAAGATTGGTTTAGTGCACATATAAAATAGCGAAAGATATATATATGTAAGCTTTTGGTATATCTAAAATGAGTAAATAGCGGATTATTAAGATAGTGAAATCTTCAGTAATGTAAATAGTGAATACTCGACTTTAGTGTGATAACACTTATTTAAAATGATAAATGTGGAGATCTAAAATCGGAATAATACTACGAGGGGTAGTTAGATGGTTCAGCCTTTCACCCAGTTAGTAGTGTGTCAGATGGCTAGGTTGGATTAGATGTACGTTAGGCGTGCACATTAGTCGAGAGGTGAGAATCTCATGTGAAAGTTTGAACTAACATGCATATAATACTTTCTTTAATGCAGTTTTAAATACATTCTAAAACAAATATTTTTACAAATCGGGCTCTGACTCGTCTCTTGCCTTTCTTCTCCTTTTGCTATATATATATATATATATATATATATATATATATATATATATATGTGTGTGTGTGTGTGTGTGTGTGTGTGTGTGTGTATTAGTATAGGTGGCAAGCCACAGGGACACCGGTTCTAGATACTTGGATGGTTTGCCGAGCTGCAGCTGTTGTGGAAGTTGCGGGTTATTTGATTTTAGACGCTTATCTCATTTCATTCAGTTCCTAGTTCAGATATCCCAGTTAGGGCATGTGTCGCCCTTCCTCATTAGCAGAGTTGTGCTCAGTTTACTTTGTAGTTCTTTTGAGTTGGTTTGAGTCTTTATTATGGTTTGGTTTGTATTTTTAAACTGGAAGGCTTTATCCAGCCTTATCTATTCAGTATTTGATTCAGTTAGCATTTAATTCTCGTGTATGATTTATAATTACATGATCAGAATATATTAAATTATTTGGTTTCATGTTTAATTGGAAAAAGGTTTTGTCACTAGATTAATTAAATGTTAGTGATCCTAAGAATGAACCAACCGAATATTTTGTTATAAATTTTAAAAAGGACTGATCACCTGATATTTAATTGGGCGGGGTGTCACATATTTTTAGATAGTTTGACGACCCATAGTATTTTTATTTTTATTTTCTCATGGAATAACTAAAGAGGCAGATTTTTAAGGACAAATTTCCAATCGAGTTAACGTGTATGTAATTGCCATAATTCTGGACAAAACGTTTGAGTCATAGGATAGACTTCAATTGGATGATCCCATGAGTCTATAACGTTGTTTTATTAAGACGTAATGACCAAGCTTCAAGGAATAGATATTTTAAGTTGTTTTTACCATGCCATGTTTGTCTTCACATATAACGAGAATCTCGTATGTATAAACATATATAGTTTATGAGTTGATGGGAATTTTTGATAAGGGTGTTTTGGTTAAAATTGTTTGGAACTTAATTTTTTAAAAATAATTTTCTATCGGTTGTTAGATGTGTGACTTAGACGTACATCAAGCGAGAGCTTACTGTAATGAGTTTTCGAGGGTCATTAGAAGCAATATAAAGTCTCATTCGAATGACATCACTATGTCATTAGAATGATATCTTTTTTCATTCGAATTACTGTGTTGCCTTGATTTCTATAAAAGGATCTTTAGACTCAATTTTTTATGAGATCAAGGGTTTTTGACGAAAATGAAAAACAAACATGTTACAAAAGTTCCATTTCCAAAGTTTAACCCGTTTTAACAAGATCCAAGATTCATAAATCATGTATCTTGAGATCTTATTTGATCACCTAGTTTAATTCTTCCATCATTATAAGAGCTATTTTCGTGCAGTGGATTTCAAATGTGCTAATTGCGGTGAAGAAATAATGGATTCAATATTCTGAATAATAGGATGTTACTGAGCTACATTGGTGGAGACCGACGTGTACGTGGAATTATGTGCTATGGAAACTTATGTAGGTGTACTCCTGCTTTTTATTATTGAGGAGTGTTTGAAGATAGACAAGTGTCAAGGCTTGTATGGGATCGAGTTGTTGTGTAAGTCTATTCTTTATACTTTGTAAAACCATATCATAGTGATTGTATGGCTAGTCCATCCGAGGTTTTTTCGCTTTGTGGTTTCCTCATACATCAATGTCTTGTGGTTTGACTTATTTAATTTATTTTCTATAGGATTTAAGTTTATGGTAAAAGGAAAAATTTGGTAAATCGATTTTAACAAGAAAGGTTTAATTGGTGATTAGTTTATTTGGGAGAATTGTATTTATAAGGTTCAATAAATTAAATTGGAGAAACATAAAAATATTGAATTTGTGTTTATTGTAACCATCGCGCACTCTCAAATTGGTATCAGAGCTTCCCTGAGTTTTCCAAACTCTTCCTTGCCCAAGCAGCACACACATAATTGCTCAAGGTCTTGAAATTCCTTGACTCCCTATAACGATGAAACTACCATCCATAAATACACAATGAAGTTATAAATAAGTCATAATAACAAGATTCATAACCAAATCATAAAGCACATTGTTTCACAAAAACAATGGTAAAAATTGTTTGCTTTAGCTCTCTAGAAATGTAAACAAAAAATTATGACAAGATCATTGATTAAGTGGGCATTTGGTTTTGGATATTTGTCTGGGATATTTGTGTTTAAATATCAAAGAACAATTTTTTGAGGGGTCTCTTGGTTCAAGAGAGATTTTGTGTTTAAATCACTTCAAAACACAAGTGGGGTTTGCGATTTCAATTTTTCACAAGTGGCTTAAGAACAAGAGGGTTATTAAACTTTCAATGGTTTGATGTTTGATTTTGATTCATAGAACAAATGGTATTTTTTTGTGATTATTTAGCTCAAGTGGTTAATGGGATTGTAACATGGCTAAAGAGAGTTTGGACTTTGAGGATTTGGTTCACATGGGTTTTAGTTTTGAAGATTTTTTTAGTGGAGTTTTTTCTTCAACAAAGATTTAGTTTTGAATCTCACATATACGAAAATGGGTTTAGCAACATGGTTTATCCTTCTAGAAAGATCAATTAGGATGACACAATATTAGGATTAGGTTTGGTATTTCATTATGAAGGTTTTAATGTCTATTTATTGGCGTAATAAGAAACAAGTTGTTACATTGTATGTGGGTAAATTTTTGGATTTTGGAATTTGAAATTTGAAAATTAGCCATTGTAAATTTCACTTTATAAAGAGATTTTTTAGTTTTTTGAACTCAGACCCATTTGGCTTATGTGCCTTGGTTATAGATTTTAGAAAGTTTTAGGTAGGTTCTATTGAGAATATACGTTATCATTCAAGTTTATTTACATTTGTCCAAATATTCCTAAAAATCGTCAAGGCTCTAAGAAGATCTTCTGAGGTTTTATAATTTCTCTATATATTGCATATTACATGTGATGTTGCTTTTGTTTGATGATCTGGGGCTTTGCTTTCATTATCGGTTGTGAAAGACCTCTACTGATGCTTCATTTTTTAACATGGTTGATCTTTGTCATAGGTTTATTGTGATCTTTGTGTTGGAGCTTATGATAATTATGATTTTATTTGATTTTACTAGGGATGGATGCATTGCTTAGGAGATGATGATGATCAAGACTTTATTGAGTTCTTAGGAGATGCATGGATGATATGATCATTGGAAAATATCTCTTTATGTATTGAGTTCTTGTTTTTATCTGAACTACATTAGAGAGAATATAATGAAGTATGAACAATATCAATTTTGTTGTTATCATGAAAAATCGTTTTGTCAAAATATTTTATGTTTTAAAAGTTTCCTCATCGAACACCTAATTATAGGGGTGAAAAATAAATCAATAACTAATAGGTAGTGAAAGAGGCACAAAATCGGCCAAGAGGTACAAAAACTCAAGACAATAATCAAATGACCCAAGGAGAGTCATGACCACTAATAGGCTGTGTTTTTGTCATGGTGCAAGAGTCACCTGCATGCCGATCATTTTTTATATTCGTCTTACCAAATCAATGAAAAAACATTAACTATGACTACACTCTTTTAAGGGAGTATAACGGTCAGTCCAGGTATCGTAAATCCATAAGGAGAAGTTTCTAGAATTTAATCATTTATTAGTTTTAAAATAAAAGTGTAAAAGGTGAATGTAACAAAAAGGTAAAGATGACTAGGTGAGTCTATTTAAACTAGATTAACAAATGGAATAAAAACTATAAGTTGTGAAATATATCCCTCACCCCGAGCTAATTTGTATAAATGGTTATACGGGTTCACAAGTTATTAAGATTGAGTCTCATTTCGTCAATTAATTAAATCAAGAGTTGTCACACCCCTAAATTTGAATAAAAGCCTACTATGATTTTGGCATCAACAAATACCCCGAGAATTACACACTCAAGGTCGTAATTACGTAGCATTTGTGATATACCATATTAAATATCCTAGGCGTAATAACTAGGACAACCACATCGAAATCGATGAGTAAACTAGGTAAACTAGGTGAATTCAATCTAGCACAACCTAGAGTAAACTAGGTACAAAGAATATTAAATGACATGAATTAAATGCAGGAAAGTAAACCAAATTAACAAAGCAATAATTGAAAGAAAGATAAAGAAATCATTTAAATAAAGCAATAAATGAAGAAAAACAACTTACATAAATGGAGAGATAAATAGTGTTGTACACAACCATAATGGGAAAAACCCTCTATATGGGTACCCTAGGAGGGAGAAAATGGCACACCCCAAATGCCTTCTCCAAACCCTATACTAGCCTAACCAAAGAGAAGGAAAAAAACTAGATATGGGATTCCCTTTACAAATAAAAAAATAGGTCCTTAAATAGTAAGTGGAAATAAAGAATAAAAAGAAAAAAGGAAATGATAAGAATAAGGTAAAAGTGTGCGCTCAATCTGCACTACCTGGTCGACCGCGTGTGGGGACCCGATCGACCGGTCCAAGGCAAAAACCTGTTGATTTGATCACAAGCCAATTCCCACTTCACCGATCGACTGGTGGCTAAGGGCCAATCGACCGGTCCCTTATCTCAAGCCCACATTGCTACCATGTCAAACCGAGAACACCACTCCATAAATCATCCAAGCTATGACCTGCATCATCAATTCAACAAACCCCAAGACCAAGTTATTGCTTAGTTAATGGTTAAAGACCCATTGAATTGTGCGTGGATGCGTGCTAGCAGTTAAATAGTAGCAATAATACAAAGCCTCACACACTAATTTTGCTAATAATCTCAATTACAAATTCATAAACCAAGACCCGAGCCAAAACTAGAAACCTATCATCAAAATCGCAAACCAACAATTACAAAAGAGATAAAGGGACACAAGTGTAATTTATTTAATTGTTTGTGTCATTGTGAATTTGTTGTAATTATTCCTCTCATCAAAAGGCGTGTACGATATTCATTTGGACTCAGATTCGAGCACCATTCACGGCCACACGACTCTTGGCTTGAGAGCTCCAACTTCCGCGAAGACTTTGGGTACAAATCCCAAAGTGTGAAATGATAAAATTTCCCTTGAATGTGCGATATTTGACGGATCTTGATCGGAATGCACCCAAATTCCACACTAAGCATGTAACACCTATAAACACTCAATAATACCTCAAATAACATGTTTGAATATGAAACGAACGTTACCTGTTTAATGAGCATAATTATAGGCATTAAAGTACCTGATGGGCCTAAATTGTATAAGTTTCAAGGGTACTAGTGCAATGATTTGGGAGGAATCAACCACCCAAGAGGTTACAAAAGAACATGTAGGAAGTGCCTACATCATCATCAGATTGAAGTGAGTTTGCGGGGTATATGATCATTTTGGGATTAAGGTGACTTTCTCGGTACAAAAGGAAAAACAATGATGAAGTGGCTCACAAAAAAGCACGAACACCACAATAGTTATGATTGTAACCAGGTTTATGTTTTTCTTATTATATTGTGACAACCCGCAATCCGAGATAAGGGGTGGCCAGCCCGATAATCAAACGTAATAGGGATCATGGATGGATATCATTCTCAGCATCACAAAAATAAACTGAGTATACGGGAAAACCACCCAATAAATCAGAAAACAGGTTGCCAAAAAGTTTAGAAATTTAAAACTAGTTACGAAATTTAAATTAAACAACCCAATCTTACAAGCAAGTGGAATTCCAAAAGAGTATATATATAATAAAACTAACACGAATGTACACAAGAGGACCGAATAGGTTGTCGGTCCACAACTACATATAATGCATTACAACCGTTTCATATCTTACGTAATACATCCATTAATCACATACAAAAGTTTGGGCCACACGCCCGAGTTAAGTCCTGATCATATCTAGAATACAAAGATGAGAACGTCTAATTCAAGGTCCTGTAGTAATCCGCAAAATCTTACAACTCGTCAAAAGCAAAGGCATGGAAATATCAGAACAGGCATCCTTGCGGTGGAGCACCTGAGCGGATCCAATCATATACACAACAAGGAAAATGAACCGGTCAGGGCCGGGTTTTATATGATCACCGGAAGAAATAAAAAGCATGATAGGTATGAACAGTTATGCATGAATGACAAGTATGATAATATGGCATGATAACTAACATGTTAAACTTACATTACAATTTAAGATATTTAACTTAATTATGAAATAAAATGTCATTTACATAAGAGAAATAAAAGTAAATAACTTTAATTTAAAACCTTTTCTCATTAATCCAATTACCATATCCTTCTTACATTCTTTATTAGGAATGAAACCATTTATTCGGTTTAACCAAGAAGATATAATTTGCCTTCATTAATTAAAACTTTTCATCATTAATCATCATTTCCATTTTTATCTTTCCATTCCTTAATAGGAATACAAGTTCTATCAAGTGCTCTTTATGGCACGTATCCATGCTCTTTATGGCATATATATCCATTAAGTCCCACTTGATGCAGAAAAGTTATATTCTCATACATATAACGATTCTAAGACCGCCCCTCCAAGTTTCTCCACTGGGCGCGCCCCTAAATGACCATTATCTTCTAGGGCCAATCTATACAAGACAACCTGGGCACCTATCGCAATACGTTGGAAAGCAGCCATATGCCTACGGGTGAGTCAAGACCACACCCGGAATCTCCTCACCAGCGCAAAAAACATATAAAAACCCCTCATATGGCCTAGGACTATATCCACCCTGCATTTATTAGCCAGGGGGCATCACCAAGAGCAAAAACTTCCCTTATGATGTCATTTAGAGAGGTGTGTTTAAGTAAATTAACATTTACCAAGTTCGTCTCATTATCATTTTCAATATTCATTACCAATTTCAATTTCCATTATCCATGTGTTTGTTCCTTTTTATTTGAACCTATCATCATTAAATAACTTGATTAATTTTTATTTGAACCTATTCCCCTCAAATATCATCATTAATATTCCTCAAATTACAAGTCTCGGCTTAGTCTCCAAATGATCATTATGATTCTATAATTCCCAAAGTTCATATAACTTCGATAAGCCCCTAAGTATCCAAGCATGGGCATTTAACTTCCTAACTTCTAAAAGTTTGGATAAAAGAAGTAATGCCTTAACATTACTTTAAACCTCCCCGGAATACACCCCAAATGACCCAATTCTAGTCTAGGGTGGCGACCAAACTCAACTACAACTCTAGGACTCTAAGTTTACTTCATTCAAGAAGGTTCCTAGGTCTTAATACTAAAGAAAAAGGTTAAAATTTGAAAAGAAAAACAAAAGAAAAATGCAAGATTTCCGAATCGATTGGGCCTAGCCGAATCGATTCGGCCAGGAAAGATGGGTTTCTGCATAATTGCCGAATCGATTCGGACTATCCGAATCGATTCGATCAGGGAAATTTGGGTTTCTGCATAAAATGCCGAATCGATTCGGAATAGCCGAATCGATTTGAATCACCTAAACCTGGAAACTATCCCCAAGCGAATCGATTCGGCCTGGCCGAATCGATTCGCCCCTGCGAATTTTGCCAATCTTGGCTATGGAGTTTTAAACTCCAAATTTCGTCCAAACTCAAAACCAACCAAACCTAGATCATCTAATGGAACTATTACACCACAAATACATCTAACTACCATCATTTATAATATTTATCATCCAAATCCATTTCCAAGGGTTTTATACCCATAAATCCACAAAAACCCTAACTAAACTAAATCATAACAATCCACAACTATCAATGCTCATTAATCCACTTAAATCATATAATAGCAAGTTGGTAACTTTCCTTTATCTAGGAAATTCAGATTTGATTTGGTGTAGGCAACAATCCAAGCTCCAAGCTCCAAATCTCTCTTTTTCTCCCAAAGTTCTTTTCCTCTCTCTACTCTCTCTTGGGCTCAATTGTGTGTTAAGAGAAAATGAGAAAAGAATAACAAGGATAGCAAGACTTAATCGGGCCTTAAGTCTAAAATGCCCAACTTAAATGATCAATACGCGATATAGTAAATCGCAACTACACATTTAAGCTATAACTAGTCAAAAGTGCTAGAAATACCAAAATGCAATATGGCACTTGTTTTGACTGTCTCGCACCTACCGGGACTAACTACACCCTCCAAATTATCATTTGGAAATTTTATAACTCATTTTAAGTTCCGGTTTCATATCAAAACAAAAATGTCATTTTATATCTTATGACACCATAAATCACCACATGGATATTTTTACCTACTCATCAGGTAATCATACAACATTTCAGTAAATATTAACGTTTTTCATATTAAATTAATATTTACTCCACAATCTATCATTTATATAATTACTACACATAGTAAATAAATATAAAATAGGCTCTCAAAGGTGAGGGTTGTTACATACTCCCCCTCTTATGAGGGAATTTTGCCCCCAAAATTCAAGCGTACCTTGCAAGAAGAGATGCGGATACTTTTCCCGCATGTCATCCTCTCGCTCCCATGTCGATACCTCGACACTATGATGATTACATTGCACCATAACAAAAGGTATTACCCGCGATCTCAATCGCCACTCTCCACGTTCTAAAATAGCGAATGGTTGTTCCTCATAAGAAACGTCAAGTTGCAACTTAATATCTTCGAAAGGAATGTGCCTAAAGGCACCATCACATCTCTTGCACTTCCATACAGAAGAGACATGAAACACGTCATGAATTTGTTGCAAGTGATTTGGTAAAGCAAGTTAATAGGTTACCGGACCCACCTTAACATTTATAGGAAAGTTCCAACGTAACGTGGTGCAAGTTTTCCCTTCTTCCCAAAACGCTTAATGCCCTTCATGGGTGACACTTGCACCAACACTTCGTCCTAGACCTTCATCTCCCCATGCCTTCTCCCCGCATCGACATAACTCTTTGGTCGATCTTGGTTATACGAATGCGATTCCGAAAAGGCTCGATCTTTTGAAAAAGTATCCTGGATCATTTTAGGTCTGAGGAACTCATTATCTCCCACCTCCAACAAACAAGTGGGAGATCCACAAGGCCTACCATACAAGGCTTCATAAGGCACCATCCCAATAGTGAATTTATACGAATCATTATAAGCACATTCAACTGATGAAAGACACTGTTCCCAACAACTCTTGAAGTCTTGGCTTCATTTTTCCATTATGTTTTTCTTTTTTCCATTATGCCTTTTTGTTTTCAATTCACCAAATCTTGATATCTTTATATGAGTTATTTTGGAACCCAAAGAACATACCTTTGCGGGGAGATCTCTATAACCGAGAGTCGTCTGCTATTGTGGAGTGTGTCTCTTGAAAGTTTTTAACTGCGTGTCATTGAGGATCTTCTATGTGTTGATTCTTTGCTGAAGACGACATTTCTGGACTATGTGTCCATGTGGTATAGCTGCGTGTGAACCATTGTTGATTTCTAGCCGATGCATTGAAGGTTTGACAAAGACACGATGTGTTACACTTGTGGGAGATTATCAGATTGTATTTAAGTTAATGGTCTTGTAAACCTGTCAAAGTTCTAGAAATAAAGGTTTTGCCCTTCGGGGATTTTTCCTTAATTATTGTGTCGCATGCTTGCTTTATTTGTTTTGATACGTAGTTTCATATTTTAGGGAAGAACTAAAATTGATTTAAAATTAGGGAATTTGTGAAAACCACCGAGGCAATTAATATTTTTGTATTCTCAGTGAGTAAAGAATTATTCGCATTACTTCAAAAACAAAAATCAAAAACAGAAATTATGCTTATAGTTTGTGCAAAAAAATCACAATTACCAATCACTCAGCTCTCATACATACCAGTTAAACATTTCAATTTTTAAAAGGTGTGAAAATTTGACCCATTTTTTAAAAATAGCAAAAAACGTTATTTTGAGCTGGTGGTTTTTATATGGGTCTCTTGAAATATTTAAATATCACATAAAAAATATGTTTTTAATATTTTATTAAATTCGTTTCGCGAGTAAGTTTGTAAACTTGGTATGATGAGAGTATGCCTCTCTCTCTCTCTCTCTCTCTCTCTCTCTTTATATATATATATATATATATATATATGTGTGTGTGTGTGTGTGTGTGTGAGGGAGAGAGAGAGTTACGAAATGAGAAAACAAGTAGGAAATAGGGGGAAAGTATAGATGCATCCATGTAGAAAAGGAGATTGGTAAATTAAAACAGGTTTTCCGTGTTTTTCTTAAAAACGACTTAAAAATTGACATTTATTGAAAAACATGTTAATTTTTCTGTCATTTTTCTAAAACGATGAAAAATTATACAAATGTTTTATTTAAACTGTTTAAAGTTTTCCAACATTTATGAAAAAATATTGCAATGGCTATGTTTTCTTGTAGTGCTTCTTTTTTTTACTTTTCGTATATTAGCCTTTGTCTATAGTATAAGTAAGGATGACTCTACACATCCTTTAAAATTCCCTGCAGAGCTGTTTTATTACTTGACACTTTGTCAATTTTGTGCAGGCTATGCCATTTCTTTGTGAGTGAGGGAACAATGATTGTGGGTAGGGTTTTCTTGTAACATGGTTTTTATAGTGTTTATTTAGACCGGTCCTGAAGTGATATCTCAGGTTTTTGGCACATTTCCAGTTAAAAGATACTGGCATACCATTAATTTTGAACACGTGCAATAATAGGTATAAAGGAGAATTAGGTCTACATATTTCACTCTAAAAGCGAATAAAAAGGTTGGGGCTCAAAGTTTTTAGTTGACTTTAAGTGAAAGGTTGGTGTCTCAAGTGGATTTTTTATGTAGGTTTAGGAATTTGTATGGGATTTCATAGTCTTCCCTGCCCTTGACGACCGATAATTTGGACCTTTTCCTTTTCACACTAAGCAAATTCAAGGATATTTTTCTTCAATCGATGTTAAAAAAATGTGAGACGATCAATATTATCTAAGGTAGCCGCCCCAACATAGTTTATTTTTTTTAATAGATAGGATCCTCCTCAGTTGGGTGCGAATTTATCTCCGGGAATCCGAGAAGGTTCGAGATTCTCTATCAGGACCAGGTCACCCTCTTGGATGTTTTGCTTCATTAATCTTTTATCGAATGTTAGAGTGATATATTGTTTTTATCAGTGTCTATGATAGGAATCTTTTAGTCTTATCTCCTTAAGGAAGGCCAGTTCATCAGAGAGGTCTTAGACCTATTCATTTTTGGCTACTTAATTTTCAAGAATGACCCTTAGCGAGGGAACTTCAAGTTCGATGGGTAGGACGGCCTCCACGCCAAAAAAAATTGTACAGCAAGTGGTCCTGATGGAGTTTCATTCTATAGTATGGTGGACCCAGAGGGCATATGGGAATTTTTAAGACCTGTTGCTGTATGATTCAGTCATCTTGGTAATAATAATTTTGGGCATTTTTGTTAGGATCCTTGACTATTACATTATGTAATATCTCGTACTTTTATTCGTATTTATTTTTCACCTACACATGGATTTATTAATTTAATTAGGTATATTAATTTTTTTTTTGGTAAATATAAGTAGCGAGTGAAGGATTAAAATTTTAGTAATTATGTAAATAGAGAGTGCTTTTTATATGACGTTTATGAGTGAAAAGTGACGGTGTATTATGCTATGTCTATAAAGAGTTACATCAACGGATTTATATGGTTATGGGCGACGTGTATGGTATGCACGTGTCAGGCCCAATTAGTGAAATTGTAGACACCCCATTATAATACCCCCTATCCTCTCCTTAGGTCCCTAGCACCTCCCTTCATCATTGTAAACCCAATTCATACCTTGGGTACTAACCTAAAGGCCATCGGGAACTCCTAGGCTCCGTTTGACCAAAAGTCAAACTCTTCAGCTCAAATGAGACTCAATGAATATTCTAAGGTCACTGAAACCCCTTTCCAACAGTCCATCCCGTGCGCGATTCTGACTTACCAGGCGAACAAACGACCCGTTTTTCCCCAAAACGCAATCAGGAGGTCACCGGGTGCTCCTAGGCACCGTTTGACCAAAGTAAACTATTTAACTCGAACGAGACTGAATGAATTTTCAAAGGGTGCTAAATCCCCTTTCCAATGGTTCGCCCCGTGCGTGATTCAGACTTCTGGTACGGACGAAAGATCCATTTAACACTGAAAGGTCACCGAACGCTTCTAGGCCCCGGTTGACCAAAGTCAACTCCCCAAACCAGGTCAAACTCTTTGGAATGTCGAAGCACATCTGCTAACCTTTCTAACAATCCATCCCGTCTGCAATTCAGACTTACCATGCGGACGAATGATCCGTTTGCGTCTGAAGTTTCCTCGTCCAAAGGGTCGACAAGCACTTTCGAGGCATAATTGACCCAAAGTCAACTCCCAAACCCGGGAGCAGTCCAAGGACTTTTGAAGGTATATAAAATACCATTCTAATGGTTCAACCGATGCACGATTCAAATTAATGGTTCATGCTCTATGATCGATTTTCCGAAGGAACCTGAAAGACACTGTCCAACTGCAGGTTCCAAGCCCTGCCTATCGACAGTGTGCCTAAACAAACCTGCCAATTGGTAGAACCAGGTCTATGCCGATCGGCAATGCCCTTGGATTATAAAAAGGTGGGCCTAACCTCATTCCAAAAAAGTAGGAAAATCAGAGATCCATCACTCTCAGCAAGCTCAGAAAACCCCTCTCAAAGTCAGCGTGATTTTCACATCCAAATCCTTTTTCGACCATCACATTTCATCAACTTTTTCATCAAACATGGTGAATTCAGTATCCCCCCTCATCACCCAAGTGCAAGGGTTTCTCTCCAACATTCAAGATCAAACTCAAAATCTTTAAGAAGGTCAAACTTTCTCAACTCTCTCTTTAAATTCTCCTAAATTCGCATTAATTTGTTTTATTACTTAACACCTTTTATTATCTCATCTCACATATCCTAATAGACTTTTTATTTAGTAATATTTCACATCTCTTATTTTCATATAAATAAAACCCGAAACAATAAGAAAAAGAGGATTTGCTCATAAATTCCAAACGGGAATTCTCACACTTTTCTCACAACTAAAACACTTTTTCACACACACACCCATATAAGAAAAGTTCCCGATTGGATTTATGGGATAAATCCCACCCCTCGTTTTGCATAAGAACTACGTGGACTTTGATGCCTCTATAGGCTAGGTAGGCGTCTCGGGGTAAAACTCGAGACTCGAGTTCTTTTCCTACTTTTTTCCAATTTTTAAATATTCTTTAAACTTAACTCTCTTAAACTCTATGTATTTACATATATATATATTTGTTCTTAATGGAGTATTATTCCACATGCATTATCATTCCCTTATAATGATCGATGCTAGGATAATCGCATAAATCCTATTTTCTAATATTACTTTTAGGAACATTCCTATGGATGACTCGCTTTATCACTTCTATGATACAAGTAGATGATTACTATATCCACTACCTATACACATGTACACATATCACGGGGAAATAAAGTAAAATAGCAACATCCCATGAGAGACTGTAAGGCCAGAATGGGTGCCTAACACCTTCCCATTTCGTAACTTAGCCTTCAGACCCTTTTTGAATCATTTTGGTTTCGTATGTATCAGTATGTCTTTAGATGTTGTCCTTCGGGATGGCTCCCTTTTTTTTCTATTTTAAGTAAAATAGACTAGCGACTCTATCTCTCTACATTTTTAACCTCATTCACTGATGCGGGCCGAAGTGCTCTAGAGAGGGACGCGTGGGACCTGGAGGGATCCTCTCCCGCCGTGAGGGGATATATCCTGGGAGGTATGGCCACAGTGGAGACTCTGCTGGGGATTTTCTCTATTTTGAGGGCTAGACTCTATTTACATGGGTGTTATCTTTATTTATATATTCCCCTATTTTGCATGTTCCCCTTTACTATTCATGTATACCTCATGGTTATGCTTATATTCACACACTTGTAGAAAATTCTCCACGTACACTTCACTCCACGTGCACCTAGGATCACATATATCCTCATGTTTCACTCATCACCCACCCATACTTGATATACCATTGGTACTCATACTTTGATCCCTGTTGGGCATGATTAAGAAAGGTACTCTCAACATAAGATACTAATAAGAGGATCATGCATGATTCACAAGATATCACCAAAGTGCATTGTGATTGAACAATTTTTTTCCAGTAACTGGAGGGTCACTTTGTGATGGGCACTGGTCCGACAGGGCGCAGTTAGCCTAAGCGATGTGACTCTCACCTTCCATTGGCCAAGTACCTTCAACGTATATCGAACGGTTCCCCCGCATGGTATCGCTTGACTAAAGTCATGACGGGAGGTGTATTGTAGGGCACTCGTTCACGTACGTCGAGTATATCGAATTTTCTCTCACACGTACCGTCCCCACAAGGTATATAATGAGGCAATTCACGTACACTCAGGTATATCAAATGGCTTATCCACACGTACCTATTTCCCTCAAACGAAAGACGTATATCGTCGAAGCCACCCCAAAGGGGGAAACCCTTTCCAATTCACCCAACCAATCTACATACCCGCATATAGGTGTCAAGCCTAGGACACACATATTAGATTATCGGTTTCAACCCGAAACTCTACCAAAATTCCGGGTCGACTTGTCGCCCAAATTTTTGCGCATCTTTAAAATGGGACCCTCCCCGTGAGCGTAGTTACAAGTCCAACCATAGCTTTACACATGTTATAAACCCAACATTTTCATGCTGGGGTCCTGTTTGACACTTCATTTTGCATTTAGGAGAATTTAATACAAGTGAGAACATAGTAATAATAATAATAATAATCATGATGAGACCCGTCTTCCAAAAACACTTCTCCTTTCTTTATAAAAAATCCAAAAACATTTCTCCTTTCTTTATCAAAAATCCAAAAATATTTTGTCTTTCAATCTCAGAAAGAAAAAAATGTCAAAAATATTTTCATCCTCTTTTTTGTCAAAAATAAATCCAATTTTACGCCCTCTCAAGTCAATCGCACACCCTTGGCCTGGCTCCTTATTGGATTTGGTCTTCACTCAAGTCACCCCAAAGTTTCTTCCATTCCCCTGTTACCTCTTCCAAGTCCGGTATCCATCCTCTTTCCATGGAGAACATAGATCAAGCACCAGTTGCGTAGCCAGATCTGACGGCAGGTTTAGCTCAGCTCGTATCCAAGATTGACAACCTTCAAACCGAGGTTCGAGCGAAGGAACGAAACCACGTCCCTATTCCTCAAGAGCCCGAGGCCCTATTCCCTTGTGCTATGGGTCCAACCGAGCCTATCTGGGTTCCCGAAGAGTATCAACATTCTCCACTTGCCCCTCCTGTTAGTGGGCCACTGCCTGCCCAACATCTTATGCCAAACCTTGCCCAGCCTGGGGATAAATTGTCTATGATCATTGATTCGAAAGAGGAAGAGTTGAACAAGGTCAAAGAATATCTCAAGATGCTAACTAAGAAGTTCAACCAAGTCTGAATCCCTGGAAACTACATGGACTACACCCACATGTCTCCTTATCCTAAGGCAAGGTTACTCGAGAAGTTAAAGATGTCGAATATCGATAAATTTGGAGGAAGTGGACCACCGATTGTCCATCTTCATAGTTATCACCATTCCATGACTCTCCTAGAGCCTTCTGAAGAAGTGATGGCCCAATTATTTCAGCAAACTCTGAAAGATACCGCTCTCCGATGGTTTTTATCTCTCGAGGAGTTCAGAATCCGTAGCTGGGAAGATGTAGCCCATGAATTCATATCACAATACAAATATAACGAAGAACTTGTGGTCACCCACACTGATTTAGAGATTGTAAAACAAAACTCTGGGGAATCAGTCAGTAACTTTATAGCTCGATGGAAGGAAAAGGCAACCACTATAACCAATCGGCCTTCCGAGGAAGAACAAGTCAACATAGTGAAGAAAAACTCCGTGCCCCATGTCCGAGCAACCATGGGAGGACAATATTATCCCAACTCGAGCTCTCAGAGAAGCAAGAGTAGAAATCGAGGAAGGTCTTGCTAAAATAGAGGTTGAACAAAAGAAGGTGTTCGAATTACTCACCCTCAGAAAATATGATAAGCCTACCAGTGCTGCAGTCTCAACCATTAATAACATCTCTCAACCAACCACTTCGTGGGTACCAGAAAGACGCCTTGTTCTAGTTCGAAAGGAATACACTGAGCTCCATGCTCCCCTATCCAAAAATTTTCAAGCCCTGTTATGCAGAAATCTCATCAAACCCTTGGATCCCCGTCCATTGCCCAATCCACTTCCAAGAACCTTCAAAGCAGATGCCCATTGCGCCTTTCACCAAACTACTGGTCATACAACCGACCAATGTTTTCACTTCCAAAACATTATCCAAGGTCTAATTGACCGGGGTACCATTGCCCCACCAGCCAATCCTAAGCCAAACACTACTCACAACCCACTCCCAAATCATACCAATGCTATCTTCCTATAAATGAACCCATAATTTGATCCCTCAACTCAAATCATACCCATACACTCTCCCAAACCTCTCCAAACCTCCCCATATTTCCTCTTACACCCTACTAGCTTCGCTGATCAGGCACTATCACTCCTTACCAGAGCATGCATCGTTATCCGTACCCGTTATGAAAATGGAGGTATGGAATTATCAGAAGTGTTAAATCAACTCCTAGAGTTCGGGCTGAAATTTCCCTCACGGATGATGATTGATTACAAGAAGTTTAGCGCAATGTTCATGGAAGCACAAAAATGGGCTTGAGAGTCAGACAGTTGGGTGGTACCCACCGATGAAGTCATCCTAAATGACGTTGTCCAGATCATGGAAGAATTATTCGCCCAAAACAACAATATCTACAGTATGACCAGGTTACTTGATACTCTGAAGTTACAAGGACACGTGGTCCCTTCACCCTTACATATCCCCACAGAATGGGAAGACCTGTATGAAGAAGACATTAAATTTATGGAATGTATTAACTTTACATCGAAAGACATAATTTTTTCCACCGGATGGGGGGAAGAATTCAGAGATTCGAATGAAGAAAACTCTTATGAGAAAACTGGCCAGATAGATGACATATATGGGATGATATCATTTGAGGAGCTCCTCGGAGAAATAAACAAAGTGGCAGAACAACCCAAGATTGACGAAGAAATAGGGTTCATGTTCTTCCCTTCTTCAGTAAATCACATGATCAGATTCGGGAGGCATTACCGGATCCCAAGCTCAGTACCAGCTAGAGAAAAGGGGAAGGGCGTTCAAAAGTTTCTTATGCCATAAATGACCCTCGAGGAGAGTAAGATCCTTGATCAACTGAAGAAAACTCAAGATAATATCACTCTATGGGGGCTTTTACTGTCTTCCCAGTTGCACATAAATGCTTTGATCAAGTTTCTCACTTGACCCACAATTCCTCGTTCTACTACACCAGAAGAAGTGGTAAATTTAGTCGGATCCCTAACCACTACCCGAATGCTACCCTTTTCTGAAGAAAAAATCCCTAAAATGGGGCCAAAGCACAATCATACACTCAACATCTCCGTCTAAGTTATGGGGAAAATCGTACCACTCTCTCTTGTCGATAATGGATCCGCCTTGAATGTCAGCCCATTAAGAACCTTTAAATTCTTAGGACTGAAGGAAAGATACCTCGCTCTAAACTCCGCTTCCGTACGTGCCTACGATAATACCCATCGGGAGGTGAAGGGATTCATAAAACTTGTAATAGGGACTGGCCCTATAAACCCCATCATTGAATTCCAAGTTATTAGCATCCCAGCTTGTTTCAACATGTTGCTCGGACGACCTTGGCTCCACAGTATCAAAGGTGTGTCTTCCTCACTCCATCATAAATTGAATTTCTTCGCCGACAGGCGAGTCATTACCATTTTGGGCAACGATGATAATACCGAGAGTGCAAGTACCAGCAATCCAATCCTTGAGATACAACACAGATTAAATGATATGCTCCTATCAGGATTCTGAGTTGAGCCACTTCTACTCCCGATAGGGGACGATTTCAAAGAAAGGGTTTATCCTGAATAAGACCCTCATGGCAATTTCAATGTGATTCAGATGTTCAGAAACATGCAATTCATGCCCAGACTGGGGCTAGGGCAAAGACAACAAGGGATACTTGAACCCATTGTGCTGAAAAAGGCTTTCCCTCCTTGTCGTTTGGGATATCAACCATCAGAACAAGAGCTCAGAATGATCCATAAGTATCGACCAAAGAGAAGACTAGACCGCATCCAGACTATCTCAGACGATTCATCAAAGAGAGTGAGGACTTCCCCTTTTGCAGCTTTTTGTAACCATGGTATGACCATACAGACAAAAAGATGAAACCCGAAATAGAGATCTTTTTCCAAGACAGCTACCCATGGGCCGAAAGATCCCAACGCCATGTATAACCTCTCATCAAAGATACCGAAGAGACTGGGGAAAGTGACTTCGAGGACTCGTTCAACTTGGAGACACAGGGGCTAACACTCTGCATGGTTGATTCAGACACTACATCACTGGATCCATCTCACATGATTAAAGCTGTTAACACACCTCTCCTCAACTCGAATGCTGCGCCGGTTCTACCTGTTGAAATCCCAACTAACCCCAATATTTACACCAATTCTTCTTCTGTTGTCTATCCTTGCTCAAATGTAATCGAGGCCTCGTTTTTCATGACCCCAACCTAAAAATCGTAGGGAACGAGTGTCTTGACATGCCACCAAGGTATCCAATATTCTGGCATCAAAAATTTTCTTTTAATATATATATATATATATATATATATATATATATATATATATATATATATATATATATATATATATATATATATATATATATGTATAGCAGAAGTATAATCACATGGTTATGAATCGTAAAATACTGAAAGTGAAGGAATTACATCATCAGAGCGTTCTAAAGGAAACTTCATTTATATTAAAATATCCAAGAGTTACAACTTGACAGAAATTTTAAAGCCTTTTAATTAAAGATCCAAACATCCTTTATCTAATAAAACAAAGTTCTACTTAATGTAAGAAAAAGAGCTCTAAAAGCTAAATCTTCAACAGCAGCTAAAAGCCGAATGAGATTCAATCTCCAAATATTCCAAGGTTTTCAGAAAATAGATACCTATTCAATTTAGAACATAAGGTATATACATAGAGATAGGAATTTCAAGTAATATATATAAAGTAAATGATAATATATATATTCAGAATAAACAATTCAGAACAGAGCAGATAAAACAATTGAGCATGTGTTAATTATTCAGTTTTAGTGGCCATGTACGCTCAAATACCCAGACAGATAGTGTTACAAAATGTTTCCACCCAGTAACATCACAGACAGATAATCATGATTTCTGGAACAACGCCTTGTTTAGGGTACACCAGCGATAAACCAGCTGGGAAGGTACCACCCAAATATTTCCACCCGGTAGTCAAGGCCAACATAGTAAGAGAGTTTCCATAGGCCGAATCAATAATTCAGAATTCAAATCAGATGTTTATATGGAGAGATATAAACATATAAAAAATGACGAAATCATCGATATCAGATGCATTTTGAGAATAAAATCATTTCACAAAACATACATAGTTTGCATAATATAATATAATCAAAATGCGCAAGAAATTGCATAGAGTACTCACCTAAAATAGAGGTCGAAATTATAGATAACGAGTCTTCGATCGCACGTTAATCTAACAAATACGATAAAGGTTTAAGTATATGTTCTAAACAAGGTCGAGTCTACATATTATATTTTAATAGTAACTTGTTTCAAAGGATTACTAAAAAACCATTTTCTTAACTTTTAAAACTTATTGATCGTAATTAAAGGATTCAATTCATAGTTCTTCCTAATCAGTCGGTTCCCAGTAGAGAAGGAGGGTCACATGGGCATCGCTTAAATACCATCTCCTCTAGACAGAACATTTCCGGATTCATTCCCAGTAGTGATGGAGGGTCACAGGGGCACCACTTAAATACCATCTCGTCTAGATAGAATTTCACCGGGCCTGACTTTGGAATTACTTAAATGGGATTCCATAATAATGAGCAATTACTTTTAAAAAATCATTTTTAAAAGCATATATACAATTTCAAACAAGTTTACATGAAAATAAAATCAACTTGGATTTATTCTATACTTTATGTTTTGAGTAGTGAAGTCCTTATTGAATTTTACCACCATAACAACTAAGTAAAGCTATAAAACACAAAATTAAAACTATAAAATACATTATAACATTTAAATAAAATCATACCTACGAAATGAATTCTTTCTTCGAAATTATAGAACTCCTTCTTAAGATATTTCCCAAGCTTTCTATCACTCTTTCTTACTATAATTCTCAAGGAATAGGTGTGATTTTCAAATGAACCCTAAGGCCCTATTTATAGGTTTCCAAATCTATTATGGTGTTAACACGTGTCAAATGACTAAGCTTTTTGAATTGGTGATTCAACACCGAGGTGTCGCGATCCGGAGTGGTATTGCAGTGTTAATATCACCAAATGATGACAAGTGTTTTAGCTATCTCTCTACAGATGACATGTGGAAGGTGGAAGTGACCACCACGTGGTGGAAAGGTGATAAGTGTATAAGGGTCATTTCACACATGAAGGGTATTTTGGTAATTTCACACTATATATTTCGAATATGTCTTAGAGGTCCTTGAAAATATTTTATTTACAAAATGTCCCATTTTATATTTTTGTTTTAGTCCTTAAAGTTTCATAAAATTATTTTTTCTACCCCAAAACTTATTATTTGCCTTAAGATATGTCATAAGACTTCGATTTGATCCAAATTACAGTTGATTCTTCGTAATTAAAAATGGGGTTTATTATATTGATAGCCAATAATACCACATATCTAATAATACAACATTTATAAGATAATAAGTAACACAAGAGTGTAAAAACAAACTATATATAAAAGTGGGGTCATTACATCCTACCCTCCTTATAAAAAGTTTGGTCCCCAAACTTTACTTGCATTAATTTTCAAAAAGGTATGGATATCGCTCCTTTATCTCATTTTCCCGCTCCCACATTGCTTCTTTAACAAAATGATTTCCCCATAATACTTTAACTAGTGGAATAACCTTGGTTCGTAATATTTGATCTTTATGATCCAAAATTTCCACTGGATGCTCAATGTATGACAAATCTTCTCTAACTTGAAGAGGCTCTTGACTTAAGATATGTTTTGGATCTGGGACATATTTCTTTATCATTGATACGTGAAACACATTATGTACACTAGAGAGTTCCGGTGGTAAGGCTATTTTATACGCAACAGCTCCTATCCTTTCAAGGATTTCAAAAGGTCCTATGTATCTTGGGCTCAATTTCCCTTTATTCCCAAATCGTATTAATCCCCTTGCAGGCGATACTCGCAAGAACACATAATCTCCTCTTTGGAATTCTAACTGTCGTTGTCGATTGTCAACATAACTCTTTTAACGGCTTTGAGCGGTTCGAATTCGGTCTTATATTAATTTTACCTTCTCTATTGTGATCTGAATCAATTCTGGTTCCAACAATTTTCTTTCCCCAACTTCTACCCAACATGTAGGGGAACGACACCTTCTACCATAGAGTTCCTCTTACGGAGCCATTTGAATACTTGCTTGATAGCTATTATTATATGCGAATTCCACTAACGGTAAATGATCATCCCAATTCCATTTTAAATTAAGTGCACATGCCCTAAGCATATCCTTTAAGGTTGGAATAGTTCTCTCTGATTTTCCATCCGCCTGAGGATGAAAAGCAGTGCTAAAATTTAATTTTGTTCCCATGGCTTCTTGTAGGCTTTTCTAGAAGCGAGACACAAATCTAGGGTCACGATCAGAAATAATTGAAATTGGGGTTCCATGAAGCCTAATAATTTCCCGCACATACAAGTTAGCTAACTTATCTAAAGAATGGGTAATATTAATGGCAAGAAAATGAGCAGATTTAGCTAACCTATCAATAATTACTCAAATAGAGTCATTACCATTTGAACTCCTCGGTAAACTTGTCACAAAATCCATAGTAATATGTTCCCATTTCCACTCAGGGATAGGTAGGGGTTGCAGTAATCCTGATGGCTTTTGATGTTTTGCCTTTACTTGTTGACAAACCAAACATTGAGGTGAAAATTCTTCTATCTCCCTCTTCATATTATTCCACCAAAATACTTCTCGAAGATCCCTATACATTTTTTGTACATCCGGGATGAAATGTGAATCTTGAGTAATGACTTTCCTCCAAAATTTGCCTCTTTAGTTGGGCATCACATAGCACACACACTCTATTTTCAAACCTCAATATATCATCTCGCATCACAAATTCAGTTCTCTTACCTTCGATGCCTTGTTCTCTAATCTTCTTCTGTTGTGGGTCACTTACTTGTGCAATTTTGATCCTCTCCATCAACATGGGTTGTACTTGTAAGTTTTCAATTATTCTTCCTTTGCTATAAATACGTACATCTATTTCCATACTTCTCAAATCCCTTAACAGTGCTTCCTGGCTTGTAATAAGACATGTTAAATTTGGTGTAGACTTCCTACTTAAATCACCGGCTACTACTTTAGCTTTCCCCGGGTGATAGTGAATATTTACATCATAATCCTTCATCAAATGTAACCACCTCCTTTGTCTCATATTCAACTCTTTCTGAGTAAATATATACTTCAAACTCTTATGATCGGTATAAATATCACAAGTCTCACCATACAAATAGTGCCTCTAAATATTAAGAGCAAAAATTACAGCTGTTAATTCTTGGTCATGGGTTGGATAATTCTGCTCATGGGTTTTTAACTGTCTCGAGGCGTAAGCTACTACTTTTCCATTTTTCATTAGCACACATCCCAAAAAATTTTTAGAAGCATCACTATAAATCAGAAATCCTCCTGTCCCAGAAGGAATAGTCAAAATTGGGGCAGTTACTAATCCATTCTTAAGTTCTTGAAAACTTTTCTCGGCTTGCTCAGACCATTCATATTTTACCTTCTTTTGTGTTAACCTAGATAGAGGTTTGGCAATGGGAAAAAATCCTTCAATAAATCTTTGGTAATAACCTGCTAATCGAAGGAAACTACGAATCTCACTCACATTAGTTGGTCTGGGCCAATCTAATATAGCCTCAATCTTTTGAGGGTCAAATGACACTCCCTCTTTGGATAGGACATGTCCTAGAAAATAAACACTAGGCATCCAAAACTCACACTTCTTTAATTTTGCATATAATTTCTCTTTCCTAAGGATTTGTAATACCGTCTCTAAATGCTTTTCGTGTTCTTCAATACTTTTGGAATAAATAAGGATGTCATCAATGAAAAAACCACATACTGATACAAATATTTCCTAAACACCCTATTCATCATATCCATAAAAGCGGGTGGTGCATTAGTTAGTCCAAATGTCATTACAAGAAATTCATAGTGACCATATCTAGTACGAAAAGCTGATTTTGAAATATCATCATCCTTAATCTTCAATTGATGATATCCTGACCTACGGTCAATCTTAGAGAATACTTGTGAACCTTCTAATTGATCAAACAAGTCATATATACGAGGTAAGGGGTATTTATTGTTAATGGCTACCTTATTCAGTTCATGATAATCTATACATAGTCTCATTGTCCCATTCTTCTTTTTCACAAATAACACTGGAGCACCCCAAGGCGATATACTTGGTCTGATAAAACCCTTGTCTAAAAGGTCTTCTAATTGAAATTTTAACTCTCTTAATTCTAAAGGTGCCATACGATATGGTGGTTTTGAGATTTGTATAGTTACAGGAACAAGGTCAATCGTAAATTCTATTTCCCTATTAGGAGGTAGGCCTGGTAAATCATCTGGAAAAACATCCGTAAATTTCTTAGTGATAGGAATATCTTCTAACCTAGGACCTATTGTTTGCAAATTGGTAACAGTTGCAAGAAATCCTTGACATCCCTTCTTAAGAAAACTATAGGCTTGCATTGCAGAAATAATACATATCGGAGATATGATGCCAGTTCTTTCAAAACTAAATTTTGGTTGGTGAGGAATTTGGAAAGTAACACTCTTCTCAAAATAGTCTACCTTAGCATTATGTGATGCTAACCAATCCATCCCCAAAATGACTTCAAAATTTTTAATGTCTAAAACTATCAAATCAACAAGTAGTTTATGACTATCAATATCCATGGGGCAAGCCTTGTATACTAATTTACCCATCAATAACTCACCCGAAGGAGTAGAAACATGTATGTTGTGATTCAAGGGTTCAGGAAATTTATGAAAGCGATTTAATATATGTATAGATATGAACGAATGGGTAGAACCAGGATCTATCAAAGCTTTAAAAGGTTGTGCACATATAGAAAGTGTACCTGACACTACCCCATTAGAAGTTTGGGTATCAGAAAGTGCAAAAACTCTACCCTGTCTGTCTTGATACTTCTTTGCACTTGAAGGCTTTATCGAAACCCTTGCTGGGTTTGGACAGTCCTTTATCTGATGTCCTTTCTGTCCACATTTAAAATAAGCTCCTGAATCCTTATATCAAGGTCGTCCTCCATGCATCTTTCCACACTGCTGACATGCCTGGTTATTATACTGTTTGTTATCACTAGATCCCCCAACATTGGATGTGTTCCTAAAGAAATTTCTATTATTTGGGTTCTTTCCTTTCTGTTTCCCAAACTTTCTCTTTCCATCTCTAATTTGATTTTACTCCTCACCATCCCTCTCAGCTATTGTAGCCCTAGTCACGACATCAATATATGATGTTAATTTCAGGATGGAAATTCGAATACGAATATTCAACCTTAACCCACGCTCAAACTTCCTCTCTCTTAAAACATCAGTTGCTACAACATGACGTGCAAAACGGGATAACTCAGTAAACTTCTCCTCATATTGACTAGCCGTCATATTCCCTTGCACCAAACTCATGAAGTCAGCTGCCATTTCGTCTTTCATCATTTTCGAAAAATATTCTCATAAAATATTACTAAGAAATCATTCCAACCTATGTAAGTATTCATTTCCCGTGTATTGTCTTAGTCATTCTCCACCAAATGTTCGGCCTCCCCTTCTAACATAAATATTGCAAATGACACCCTTTGTTCATCAGTACACTTAAGAACATCGAGTATCTTTTCCATCTGTATAACCCAACTTTTTACTTCGGTGGGGTTAGGAGTACCTTTAAAAGATGGAGGATTCAACTTCTTGAACTGTTCAATAGTACATCTACTTAGTTCAAGATTCTTTCATACTCCATTGTTCACCTGCTGCTCCACAATCTTTGCTAGACTTTCAATTGCCTTGTATGCACCTTCCAGTCCTTATATACTCGAATCATTAGTTCCTATTGATGATCTTCTCTTGGTCATTTTCTACAGTCATGGCCAAATGTAAGATCTACTATACTATATCAATATTAAAAACTAAAAGACCAATTATAAATAATATAACACATAGGGATGGTTATCACATAAATTAGGATTTTAATACTATCTCCTAAGGATGGAAACAGAGAATCTATAACATTCGAAACCTACGCTCAGTAGTCTACAGGTTCATAACCTATGCTCTGATACCACCTCTGTCACGACCCCGACCCAAAAATCGTAGGGAACGAGTGTCTTGACATGCCACCAAGGCATCCAATATTCTGGCGTCAAAATTTTTCTTTTAATATATATATATATTATATAGTGGAAGTATAATCACATGGTTATGAATCGTAAAATACTGAAAGTGAAGGAATTACATCATCAGAGCTTTCTAAAGGAAACTTCATTTATATTAAAATATCCAAGAATTACAACTTGACAGAAATTTTAAGGCCTTTTAATTAAAGAGCCAAACATCCTTTATCTAATAAAACAAAGTTCTACTTAATTTAAGAAAAAGAGCTCTAAAAGCTAAATCTTCAACATCAGCTAAAAGCTGAATGAGATTCAATCTCCAAATATTCCAAGGTTTTCAGAAAATAGATACCTATTCAATTTAGAACATAAGGTATATACATAGAGATAGGAATTTGAAGTAATCTATATAAAGTAAATGACAATATATATATTCAAAATAAATAGTTCAGAACAGAGCAGATAAAAAAATTCAACATGTGTCAATTATTCAGTTTTAGTGGCCATGTATGCTCTAATACCCAGACAGATAGTGTTACCAAATGTTTGCACCCAGTAACATAACAGATAGATAATCATGATTTCTAGAACAACGCCTGGTTTAGGGCACACCAGTGATAAACCAGCTGGGAAGGTACCACCCAAATATTTCCACTCGGTAGTCAAGGCCAACATAGTAAGAGAGTTTCCATAGGCCGAATCAATAATTTCAGAATTCAAATCAGATGTTTATATGGAGAGATATAAACATATAACAAATGAAGAAATTATTGGTATCAGATGCATTTTGAGAATAAAATCATTTCACAAAATATACATAGTTTGCATAATTTAATTGTGACAACCCGACTAAATAAATACCGGGTAGCTACTCCTTTATTATATCAATACAAAATGCCAAGTTGGTTCAGTTAATAGCATCACTGTCGAAAACATTTTTATGGTTACTAACCAACTAGTATTTAAAAAGTAAGTTGCCAAATTTTAAATTAAGTCTGGTTAACATCCAGTAAAAGAATTATGAAAGAATAACATAACCATTCACCATAATGAAGAAATGGAATAACCAACAAATAATAATAAGTCTGGAGGAAAACTCCTCACAACAATCCCATAACTGAAATAAGTAAAACAATGTATCCTGAATTAATTACATGCCAAAATTCTGAAAATCGGAAATAGGAAATGTTTCTAATAGAAATGGGCGACATGCCCTACAACTGATAAAAGCTGAATATAGAATCAAGATAGATGAAGCGTCTATTAGCAAAGTCCTCTAACTTCCACAAACAGCTACAACTCGTCACCTGGATGAGAATCCTAAGCATGGTGTCCTTGTGGCTGGGCACCTAAAACGGTTTTACAAAAAAATAGATTTGAAAGCAAACGGGTCAGAGCCCGAAAGTGGAGAGTATTTTAAAATAGCAAGTGTTTTAATAACATTAAAATAATGCATGCAAAATACATGTTAGTATGTGAACTCACATGAAATACTCACCTCTCGACTAATTTTTCACTCCTAACGTACCGTACCCATCTAAGTGATATACGTAACTAACCAAACCGTGATAAGTTCTATCCCTTACCACTCGATTCTCATTATGCATTCTAGCGTTATCAACTAAATAGAGGGCGTTACTTAAACTTGGATTCTCAATTATTAGCAATACAATTCTCTACCGGTTATCCCGTTATAACTTCTCAAAACATGACCAGAATTATACTCATTATACATAACATGAAAGTTAAGATTATTAAAGTGTATATTATTCATGTCATAAATATACAATACAAGCACCCTGAGACTAGCTACGGTGCACACATACTCTGCTATCCATCCCGGTACATCACGTACATAAGGATCACGCATTCCGAATCTCTCAGGAATCGTACTCAAATAACAACATCACAAACAATGGAGGCGAACACAGTCACATCACATGGGTCACGCACATACCTACGCTCCCACGATCAGCAGACTTATTAATATCGCAATAAGTCCTTGTCTAACCTATGTTCTAGAGGTACCAATCTAAATCCGGGCAACACAAGGATTAGAGGGCCCTAAGCGAACGTAAACCTCCCGTGATAGCAAGTATGGTAGGTATGTCATACACATAAAATCATATACATATACTAAATATGAACACATCTAAGTAATCACCATAATTTATTTCTGGTACACTTCTCATTCTCGTACCGACTCATAATGTTACCCAATTTACATATACCCGGTTAATATAATTATTCAAGTCGTCAATTGTTCTCACGTCGTATTAGACACTCACGTCCTAATCCATAATTTCCATTTGGTTCAAATCACACTTCTATGTATTACTCCTCATTATATCCCAAATATACCAATTTATCATCAAGGGAATGTTATCTCTACAATTAAAGAAAGTTACGGGACACGCGAAATCAAAACATGCCAAAAAGCCTAAACTGTCAGCTCGTTAGAAGTCTCGTTCGAACGAGGCTGGTTCGAATGAGAGTTCGTTCGAACGAAGTGGGCCTTCTAACGAGATCTCGTTCGAATGAAAGTCATCGAACGAACATCCCTCTCGTTAGAAGTCAAACTGTCAACTCGTTAGAAGCTCGTTCGAACGAGCTCGTTCAAACGACCTGGGCAGGTCTTCTAACGAGGGGCCAATTTCGAGCCCAGATTTTCCTATTCTCGTTTTTCCATCTTTTCTTCACCTCTAATCTCATCTAAACATCAATCCAACAATTGTTCAAGGTTTCTAATCATTCCTAAACACACTTAGGTCATATACCAACGTGTTTTGTGGGGTTAATTCATCCTAAACATCATCCAAATATCAAAACTCTACATTTTTCCCCCAATCTCAAGAACATGAAACCTAGATATTTTAGATCATCGATGAGCCTAATAAAATCCATTTTTGTAACACAAAAAGTAGTAATTCTTTTAGTTCAATCATCCAATAACATTTCTACATGCAAACCTATATCCAAAATTAAATTTATAACTCCAATTTTATGGGTTTTCATCAATCTCCCAAACAAATGTAATTTTTGAATTGTCTAAGCATGGAAGAAACATTCACTGCAAAATAATGTAAATTAAACCACTTGCCTTATGTATTTCTCTGATTTGATGTTGAAGATGAATTTCTCTCTCTCTAACTGCAGGATTTCTCCTCTGTTTTCTCTCTACAAGCTCTTCTTCTCCAAGGTGACAATGGTGGCTAGGGTTTGCCTTAGGAAATTCTTGGAACTAATTCTAATAACCCCCGTAGCCCATTAGGTCATAAGGTGTAGTTAGTGGGTTTAGTGGGTAATTACCAAATCAGATTTTATTTCCTAATTTTCGTGGGTTTTAATTTCCAAAATTCCAAAATTACCAAACTACCGTTATACGTTGCCGGTATGGCTTAAAAATGCCCCGGGACCCAAACTAAACCCCCGGCTAGTGTTTTCTGACTATTTTGACCCTTCCGGACGCGTTGGCGCACTCAAAACGACCATACGATTAATAGAAATAAAATTCAATTTTTAATTAAAATAAATATATTCCTGACGCGACTGTCACACGCGTCTCAACAAAGTTTCCCGAATTGCCGTATATCAATCTCACGACAATTTGATAATTCAATATTCATATATAGTCATATATACACATTGTAATCAAATACCAACTCACATCTTGTTAGTATTTTATCCAGATTAATTCCCAAATTAATTCACATTTAATTTATTTAATCCCATAAATAAATATCACAAAAATACGGGGTATTACATACTTCCCCCCTAATAACAGAATTTCATCCCGAAATTCGGAACTAGAAAGTACCTGGTAAGAACAACTCCGGATAACGTTCGCGCATCTCATCCTCGCACTCCCATGTGGACTCCTCGACATTATGATGTCGCCACTGAACACGCACTAACGGAACTATCTTTGACCGCAGTTTCCGCTCACTTCGGTCCAAAATAGCAATCGGCCCCTCCTCGTAGGAGCTATAAGGCTGGAGATCGATGTCCTCCAAGGCAATGTGAGAATGAGCCAAATCGTCTCTAAGATATTTCCTTAGCGAGGAAATATGAATCACATCGTGAATCCTATGCAAATGCTCCGGTAACCCAAGACTATACGCAACCGGTCCAATCCGCTCAATAATAGGAAATGGTCCCACATATCTTGGTGCCAACTTCCCTTTCTTCCCGAAACGCATAATCCCCTTAATAGGAGATACTCTGAGCAAAACCTGGTCCCCCACTTGGAACTCCCTGAAGAACCTCTTCGCATCAGCATAGCTCTTCTGCCTGTCTTGAGCTACCCGAATGCGACTCCGTATCAATTCTATCCTCGCCGAAGTATCCTGAATCACTTCCGGCCCAAGTAGTTTGTTGTCCCCCACCTCCAACCAACATGCTGGGGAACGACAAGGTCTACCGTACAATGCCTCAAATGGAGCCATGCCAATGGTGAATTGGTAGGAGTTGTTGTAAGCAAACTCTACCAGTGGAAGATACTGCTCCCATCCACCCCCGAAATCAATGATGCACATACGCAACATGTCCTCCAACATCTGGTTTGTACGCTCGGTTTGCCCATCGGTCTGCGGGTGATACGCTGTACTCAACCGCAATTCCGTGCCCATGGCCTCCTGAAAACTTTCCCAAAACCGTGAAACAAATATCTTGTCTCGGTCAGACACGATATTTAGGGGCACACCGTGAAGTCTCACTATTTCTGCAATAAAGAGCTGGGCATACTGTCCCATAGTGTAGTCTATCCTTACGGGTAGAAAATGAGCAACTTTGGTCAACCTGTCCATAATTACCCAAATGGAGTCGTGACCTCTCTGTGACGTAGGCAACCCCGTGATAAAGTCCATGGATATGCTCTCCCACATCCACATCGGGACCTCCAATGGCTGTAGAAGTCCTGCCGATCTCTGATGATCCACTTTTACTAGCTGACAAGTGGCGCATTTCGAAACAAACACGGAAATATCTCTCTTCATCCCGCTCCACCAATACTGTCATCTCATTTCTTGGTACATTTTGTCCCCACCGGGATGTACCGCGAACCGTGAGCTGTGCGACTCTGCCATCACCTCATGCCTCAATTCCTCCACTTTTGGAACTACCAATCTCCCATTGAAGCGTAATCCCCCATCTGAGCTAACGGTATAGGACTTGGATCCTTCTGCTAGTAATCGAACTATCTGCTCCTGACAGAACGAGTCATCTGCTTATGCCTTTACCACTCTCATGACAATCTACGGTGTAACAGTCATCACCGACATGAATGATCAGGCCACTGCATCCTGATGTCCCAACTCCTTCCACTTGGCCTTCCACACCCCTTCCACCTCATCTACTGGCCTACGGCTCAACGCGTCTGCTACCACGTTAGCCTTCCCCGGGTGATACTGGATATCAAACTGATAATCCTTCACAAACTCAAGCCACCTTCGCTGCCGCATATTCAACTCCTTTTGCGTGAATAGGTACTGTAGGGACTTGTGGTCTGTGAATAATCGAAATTTCTCCCCCAAAAGATAATGTCTCCAAATCCGCAGGGCAAATACAACTGCCGCCAACTCCAAGTCATGGGTGGGGTAATTCTTCTCGTGAGGCTTAAGCTTACGGGAAGCATAAGCTATGGCCTAACTCTCCTGGTGCAATACACCTCCAAGTCCTTGCAAGGACCCATCGGTGTAGACTAGATACTCAACTCCCGGTCTCGGCAATGCTAACACAGGTGCTGAGGTCAACTTATCCTTCAACTCATCGAATGCCAACTGACAGGCATCACTCCAGATGAACGGCACACCTTTACGAGTCAGATGTGTCAAAGGACGTGCTATCTTTGAAAATCCCCGAATGAACCTCATGTAGTATCCTGCTTTCCCAAGAAACTACGGATCTCTGTCGGTGTCGTGGGCTGTCCCCACTCTCTCACCGCGGATACCTTCCCCGGATCGATAGATATCCCCCGGTCGGCAATAATGTGCCCCAAAAACTGGACCTCCTTTAGCCAAAACCCGCACTTCTCATACTTTGCATACAGCTCGTTCTGACGTAGCGTCTGCAAGACTTGCCTCAAATGCTCGGCGTGCTCCTCCTCTGTCTGGGAGCAAACCAGAATATCATCAATGAAGACAATGACGAATTGATCAAGGAACTCTCTGAACACCCTATTCATCAAGTCCATAAACACTGCTGGAGCGTTGGTCAAACCAAAAGGCATAACCCGAAACTCGTAAGAACCATATCTCGTTAAGAACGCAGTCTTCGAGACATCCTCTTCCCTGATACGCAACTGATGGTATCTCGATCATAAATCAATCTTCGAGAAGAAAGAAGCTCCCCTCAACTGGTCGAATAAGTCATCGATTCGAGGAAACGGATACTTATTCCGTATCGTGACCTTGTTCAACTCCCGGTAGTCCACACACAATCTCAATGAACCATCTCTCTTCTTTATAAACAAAACTGGAGCTCCCCAAGGTGAGGTACTCCTGCGAATAAAGCCCTGACCCAACAGCTGCTCTATCTGATCTCGTAGCTCTCGCATCTCTGCCGGAGCCATACGGTACGGTGCGCGTGCTATAGGTCTCATATCTGGTAATAAGTCTATGAAAAAGTCTATCTCTCGACTGGGGGGTAGGCCTGGTATCTCCTGAAACACATCGGAATACTCCCTGACAACTGGGATCGAATCTAAAGGAATCACAACCTCCTTAGAGGTATACTCCTCTACTACAAACATCTCTTGCCCCGGAATGGCAAAAACAATGCTCCCACCGAAGCAATCAATCATGGCTCTATAAGCTGCGAGCCAATCCATACCGATAATCACATCGTGCTCATGTATATCTAATACCAACATGTCTGCAGGTAATACCAAACTACCAATCTCTACCCCCACTCCCCGGCATATAAAGAAAATAAGTAACCCACTCCCCAATGGTGAGTCTACACACATCACTGTGCTCTCTCCTGTGGCTAATAACCCTAAGGCTTTCGCAAAATGTGTAGCTATAAAACAATGTGTTGCCCCCGTATCAAACAAAACCCGACCCATAGTACCATGGATAAGAAACATACCCTCAATCACGGGTGGTGCCTGCGGAGCCGCGGCCTGGTGGACGTTATAGACACTTCCATACTGTAACTGCCCCTGCTGCACTGGAGCTGCTGGAATGGCTGGTAGTGCTGGCACCTGGGCTGGAGCTGGGAGGGCAGGTGGAAAAAGTGGCCTCTGTGGCTCATGTGGAGCACCCTGCTGCTGCTGCGGGGCCCTGCCCCTATCAGGACAGTCCTGGCATTTATGGCCAGTCTTGCCACAAACGTAACACTTCCCCGGGAAGTTCCCCCCTCTCTGTCCCTTCTTCCCCCGGCCCTGGTGGCCGTTACCGTTCCTCCCCTGGACCTGCTGAAATTGTTGTTGGCCATTCTGACCCTGCTGGCCCTGATGGCCGTTCGGACCCTGATGGCTCTGCCGGAAACCTCCCTGTCCGTGCCTGAAATTTCTCGATCTGAACCTCTTGTGATCCCCCTACTGGGAACCCCGGTCACCCTCTCTCTGCCCCTGAACAGATTGTGCCCCACTGGCACGATGTCCTCCAGTCCTGCCCTGATGGCTGGACTCTCCCGATCTCTTGCCCTCAGCCATGTGAAAGTGGTGAGCCTGGCAGTGTAACAGTGCAGCTTTAACCACATCAGAGTAAGTGGCCAATGATAGGTTCCCCAACAAATGCTGACGGATCCTCCAAGTCAACCCGTCTGTAAATTTCTGTATCTTCTTCTCCTCTGTCGGTATCTCATCCGGAACAATGTTCAGAAGATTAGTGAATTCGACCTCATACTCAGCCACAGTCCTTCCCTCCTGCTTGAGGCTCATCAACTTCCTCCTCATTTCCGTGTGAACAGCCGACGGAAAATACTTGCGGTCGAACCACACCCAAAACTCCTAGATAGTGAGAGTATCTCTCTCCTCCACGGTGGTAATGGACTCCCACCACTGCAGTGCATACCCCACTAGCTTAAATGTAGCTATTATCTGCTTCTGGACATCGGTGCACTCGTACATCCTCAAGTTCCGCTGAATGTCCTTCCTCTACTGACTAGATACTATAACATCGGAGCTACCTGCGAACTCCGGAGGGTGTGCTTTCTGGAAAGCATCACGTACACGTTCCCAAGCAGACGGGAATGCATGTGCCTGAATTGGCGAGGCTACCAACGCCTGAGGTGGTGCCTGCTGAACTACGGCTAGTGCGGCATTTACCGCCTAGGCCATAATGGCTGCAACCTCTGCGGCATTCATTGTGCCCTGAACTGGTGCGGGCTGTGGTTCTGGCGTTGCATCCCTGTGAACCCGTTGTACACGTCGTGGAGGCATTCTGAAACAAGAATAAAGTCTATAAGTTCGCAGTTATAAACTCAAAATAGCTGAAGAACGTAGCATACACAAAAGAATACAACAGTCCTAAAATATAGGGCTCTACATCAAAGAAAGCTCAGCGGAAACATAATAAGCCGTACAGATCCTAAAGGACACTAGAACCTGATGCTCTGATACCACCTGTGACACCCCGACTAATTAAATACCGGGTAGCTGCTCCTTTATTAAATCAATACAAAATGCCACGTTGGTTCAGTTAATAGCATCACTATCGAAAACATTTTTATGGTTACTAACCACCTAGTATTTAAAAAGTAAGTTGCCAAATTTTAAATTAAGTCTGGTTAGCATGCAGTAAAAGAATTACGAAGGAATAACATAACCATTCACCATAATGAAGAAATGGAATAACCAACAAATAATAATAAGTCCGGAGGAAAACTCCTCACAACAATCCCACAACTGAAATAAGTAAAACAATGTATCCTAAATTAATTACATGCCAAAAGTCTGAAAATCTGAAATAGGAAATGTTTCTAATAGAAATGGGCGACATGCCCTACAACTGATAAAAGCTGAATATAGAATCAAGATAGATGAAGCATCTATTAGCCAAGTCCTGTAACTTCCACAAACAGCTACAACTCGTCACCTGGATGAGAATCCTAAGCATGGTGTCCTTATGGTTGGGCACCTAAAATGGTTTTACAAAAAAATAGATTTGAAAGCAAACGGGTCAGAGCCCGAAAGTGGAGAGTATTTTAAAATAGCAAGTGTGTTAATAACATTAAAACAATGAATGCAAAATACATGTTAGGACGTGCACTCACATGAAATACTCACCTCTCGACTAATTGTGCACTCCTTACGTACCGTACCCATCTAAGTGATATACGTAACTAACCAAATCGTGATAAGTTTTATCCCTTACTACTCGATTCTCATTATGCATTCTAGCGTTATCAACTAAATAGAGGGCGTTACTTAAACTTGGATTCTCAATTATTAGCAATACAATTCTCTACCGGTTATCCCGTTATAACTTCTCAAAACATGACCATAATTATACTCATAATACATAACATGAAAGTTCTCATTATTAAAGTGTATATTATTCAGGTCATAAATATATAATACAAGCACCCCGAGACTAGCTACGGTGCACACATACTCTGCTATCCATCCCGGTACATCACGTACATAAGGATCACATATTTCGAATCTCTCAGGAATCGTACTCAAATAACAACATCACAAACAATAGAGGCGAACATAGTCACATCACATGGGTCACGCACATACCTACGCTCCCACGATCAGCAGACTTATTAATATCCCAATAAGTCCTTCTCTGACCTATGTTCTAGAGGTACCAATCTAAATCCGGGCAACACAAGGATTAGAGGGCCCTAAGCGAACGTAAACCTCCCGTGATAGCAAGTATGGTAGGTATGTCATACACATAAAATCATATACATATACTAAGTATGCACACATCTAAGTAATCAGCATAATTTATTTCTGGTACACTTCTCATTCTCGTACTGACTCATAATGTTACACAATTTACATATTCTCGGTTAATATAATTATTCAAGCCGTCAATTGTTCTCACGTCGTAATAGACACTCACGTCCTAATCCATAATTTCCATTTGGTTCAAATCACACTTCTATGTATTACTCCTCATTATATCCCAAATATCCCAAATATACCAATTTATCATCAAGGGAATGTTATCTCTACAATTAAACAAAGTTAGGGGACACGCAAAATCAAAACAGGCCAAAAAGCCTAAACTGTCAGCTCGTTAGAAGTCTCGTTCGAACGAGGCTGGTTCGAACGAAGTGGGCCTTCTAACGAGATCTCGTTCGAATGAAAGTCATCGAACGAACATCCCTCTCGTTAGAAGTCAAACTGTCAACTCGTTAGAAGCTCGTTCTAATGAGCTCGTTCGAACGACCTGGGCAGGTCTTCTAACGAGAGGCCAATTTCGAGCCCAGATTTTCCTATTCTCGTTTTTCCATCTTTTCTTTACCCCTAATCTCATCTAAACATCAATCCAATAATTTTTCAAGGTTTCTAATCATTTCTAAACACACTTAGGCCATATACTAACGTGTTTTGTGGGGTTAATTCATCCTAAACATAATCCAAATATCAAAACTCTACATTTTTCTCCCAATCTCAAGAACATGAACCCTAGAAATTTTAGATCATCAATGAGCCTAATAAAATCCATTTTTGTAACACAAAAAGTAGTAATTCTTTTAGTTCAATCATCCAATAACATTTCTACATGCAAACCTATATCCAAAATTAAATTTATAACTCCAATTTTATGGGTTTTCATCAATCTCCCAAACAAATGTAATTTTAGAATTGTCTATGCATGGAAGAAACATTCACTGCAAAATAATGTAAATTAAACCACTTGCCTTATGTATTTATCTGATTTGATTTTGAAGTTGAATTGTTCTCTCTCTAACTGCAGGATTTCTCCTCTCTTTTCTCTCTACAAGCTCTTCTTCTCCAATGTGACAATGGTGGCTAAGGGTTGCCTTAGGAAATTCTTGGAACTAATTCTAATAACCCCCGTAGCCATTAGGTCATAAGGTGTAGTTAGTGGGTTTAGTGGTTAATTACCAAATCAGATTTTTATTTCCTAATTTTCGTGGGTTTTATTTTCCAAAATTCCAAAATTACCAAACTACCCTTATACGTTGCCGGTATGGCCTAAAAATGCCCCGGGACCCAAACTAAACCCCCGGCTAGTGTTTTCTGACTATTTCGACCCTTCCGGACGCGTTGGCGCACTCAAAATGACCATACGGTTAATAGAAATAAAATTCACTTTTTAATTAAAATAAATATATTCCTGACGCGACTGTCACACGCATCTCAACAAAGTTTCCCGAATTGCCGTATATCACTCTCACGACAATTTGATAATTCAATATTCATATATAGTCATATATACACATTGTAATCAAATACCAACTCACATCTCGTTAGTATTTTATCCAATTTAATTCCCAAATTAATTCACATTTAATTTAATTAATCCCATAAATAAATATCACAAAAATACGGGGTATTACATTAATATAATCAAAATGCGCAAGAAATTGCATAGTATACTCACCTAAAATAGAGGTCGAAATTATAGATAACGAGTCTTCGATCACACATTAATCTAACAAATACGATAAAGGTTTAAGTATATGTTCTAAACAAGTTCCAGTCTACATATTGTATTTTAATAGTAACTTGTTTCAAAGGATTACTAAAAAACCATTTTCTTAACTTTTAAAACTTATTGATCGTAAATAAAGGATTTAATTCATAGTTCTTCCTAATCAGTCGGTTCCCAGTAGAGATGGAGGGTCACACGGGCACCGCTTAAATACCATCTCCTCTAGACAGAACATTTTCGGATTCATTCCCAGTAGAGATGGAGGGTCACAGGGGCACCACTTAAATACCATCTCGTCTAGACAGAATTTCACCGGGCCTGACTTTGGAATTACTTAAATGGGATTCCATAATAACGAGCAATTACTTTTAAAAAATCATTTTTAAAAGCGTGTATACAATTTCAAACAAGTTTACATGAAAATAAAATCAACTTGGATTTCTTCTAAACTTTAAGTTTTGATTAGTGAAGTCCTTAGTGTATTTTACCAGCATAACTACTAAGTAAAGCTATAAAACACAAAATTAAAACTATAAAAATACATTATAACATTTAAATAAAATCATGCCTACGAAATGAATTCTTTCTTCGAATTTATAGAACTCCTTTTTTAGATATTTTCCAAGTTTTCTATCACTCTTTCTTACTATAATTCTCAAGGAATTGGTGTGAGTTTCAAATGAACCCCAAGGCCCTATTTATAGGTTTCCAAATGTATTACGGTGTTAACACGTGTCAAATGACTAAGCTTTTTGGATTGGTGATTCAACACCGAGGTGTCGTGATCCGGAGTGGTCTTGCAGTGTTAATATCACCAAATGATGACAAGTGTTTTAGCTCTCTCTCTACAGATGACATATGGAAGGTGGAAGTGACCATCACGTGGTGGAAATGTGATAAGGGTATAAGGGTCATTTCACACATGAAGGGTATTTTGGTAATTTCACACTATATATTTTGAATATTTCTTAGAGGTCCTTGAAAATATTTTATTTTATTTTATTTTACAAAATGGCCCATTTTATATTTTTATTTTAGTCCTTAAAGTTTAATAAAATTATATTTTCTACCCCAAAACTTATTATTTTCCTTAAGATATGTCATAAGACTTCGATTTGATCCAACTTACAGTTGATTCTCCCTAATTAAAAATGTGGTTTGTTATATTGATAGCCAATAATACCATATATCTAATAATACAACATTTATAAGATAATAAGTAACACAAGAGTGTAAAAACAAACTATATATAAAAGTGGGGTCATTACATCGTTTGATGAGGTTATGAATGCTATTTTTCCTATCAATGAAATAAACAATTATTTTGTGTATCTTGTCATGCCTTACATTAATTGCATAGATTCTAATCTGACTTTTGATGATGATGATTTTGCAAATGAACAATTCTTAACTGATCGAAATAAGGTTAATAACAAATAACATAACTGCATTCAAGTTAATGAAGAAGAGACTATATGTAATACCCCGTATTTTTATGCTATAGTAATTTGGGGATTTATTAAAATTAAATTTAATGTGAGTTAATTATTTTAATAAAAATTCGAAAATTAATTATGTTATAATTATTAACGTGACGAGAGTTAGTAATTATGGAAAATTTGTTGAATATTACTAATGAGCAAAGTAATATGTAATATTGGTTATATCGAATATCACGAGTGAATAAAATGACAATTTTGGAAATTTGAGTCGGGACGCGCCCGTGTCGCGTCAGGACTAAATATTGATAAATAAAAGTGAATATTTTATAAGTCGTTCGTATGGTCGTTTTGAGTGCGCCAACGTGTCCAGAAGGGTTGAGATAGTCAGAAAAGTGTATCCTAGGGATTAGTGTGGGTCTCGGGGCGTTTTTAGGCCTAATTGGTACCCCGGGAGGGCGTTTTGGACATTTCACCTTTTTGGGTAATTAAACCCACGAAAATCAGTAATCTATATCAGCCATTTAGGTTAGTCAGCTAGGGTTAGAAAATTCAAACACAAGAACGGCCATAGGAGAGGAAGGAGAGAGCTCCCAAGGCAAATTCAAGGCCCAAAAGTCATCCGTTTGCACCGCCACCACCACCAACGCGTAGATCGCGCAACGGGCTACGCAACCGCACCAAAATCATCTGCAAATCAGAACACCAAAAATCTCAGCCAAGTGTTTATCTTGCTTATTTCGTTGGTGCATCCTTCATATTAGTTTAGGAATGATTAGTAATGAATTACATTGAAGAAAACCTAAATTGTGATAGAAATTTGCATGTAGTGATGACTTAAACCTTATTCTGGAAATTATTGGTGATGTAGAAGAATAATCCACAAAATTTTTATGTAGTATTAGAAGGAAATTTTGGGGAAAAACATATTGGAACCATGATTTAGAGATTTCTAGGGTTCTTGAATTTTAAATGAATTTTGGCATGATTAATCCATGTTTAGTGATGTAAATTGACATGCTTTACGTAGGAAATGTATAATATCATGTTAGGATGTTAGTAGTACAAATTTTGAGACGTTTGGGACTGTAAAATATGGATTTGGTGTAAGTTAGAAGATGAAACCCGTAACTGCAATTCTGCAGATTTCGCAGACCTGCTTGATCGATCGATCGAGCCTAGAGCTTCGATCGATCGAAGGTTCGATCGATCGATCCCCAGACCTCGATCGATCGACCCCTCCTGGCAGACTCCTATTTCCCTTTTTAAATGAGTTAAATTGAATTTATCGTGAAATAATTCTTGGACATCCTTAATAAAGTGTTTTGGGAGATAGGGAAGATGAATAGGAAATATGAATAATTTTGGGACCTTTAATATGAAACGAGAATTGTATTTCGGGGATAATTACTTAAGGGTCGATGAATTTATGTATTAAAGGGGGAGATACATAAGAGGGTTACGTTGGAACATAAAAAGGACACCTATTGAATTTTATACTTGGGAAGATAGAGTCCATGTGAGTTACGTAATAAGATGGAAGAATCTTTCGATTTAAGGTTAGAGACGAACCCTTATACGCGATACGAATAATGTGAAAATAAGGATAAATGTCATAACTATGGGATTTGAGATATACCTAATATTGTTATGGTAATATTAGTATAGTTATATGATTGTGTATGCATATACTATTTATGTGTGAAAATCATGCCCACGCTACTTGCTATCCCTGAGGTTTCCGCGCAGGGACAGTCTTATCTCGATGGGACCTTTATGGGGGATATTGACATGTACCCTATAAGATAGATATCCTTGGTACAGGCTATCGATGTGACAGTTCAGACGGTCCTAAGAGACGCAGGCATGTGCCATCCTCTTAGAGACTTGGAATCTATTCTTCGCCTCAATATTATTTGTGTATGTATGTTAATACAATTCGAGAATGATTTCGAATGTATTCCCCTTAATGTGAGTGATATGGGGCTTTGGATAGTAGAGTATGCCCACACCATAGTTTATTTGGGGTGCTGTTATAATATATATATTATACGAGTAGTTAATATATATATGAAATTCTGAAATTTGGAACTACCTACTGTGAATTGATATGTAGGACATGGTTGATGACTCAAATTGTAAATACTTGTTTTGAGAAAGTATAATATGACAGTGGAAAACTTTATTGATTAATAAAGTTAAAATGAGAACTTTGGTTATTAATTGAAATATTCTTTTCAAACAATTGTATCGTTAAATTTTGAATCCGGCGAATAACCTGAGATAAGTTAAATCATTGGGGAAAGATAGCGTGTTATATGATGAGATAAACCATTAGGAGGGTTAGAGCGATATGAGTGCAAATTAGGAGAGAGGTGAGAATTTCTCAAGAGAGCGTCGCACTAATATGTTGTTGCATTGGCCTGTATCAATTTAAATACTTGCTAAACAATTTGTAAATCATATACACTATCGGGCTATGACCCGTTTCTCTCTCTCTCTCTCTCTCTCTCTCTCTCTCTCTCTCTCTCTCTCTCTCTCTCTCTCTCTCTCTCTCTCTTGTATATATATGTATATATTACAGGTGCCCAACCACAGGGGCGTCTTGCTTAGGATCCCTTGGGAGGAACGTGCTGCAGCTTAGGTGGGAGTTGCAGGCCACTTGCTTAGACGATTTCATTTACTTGATTCCTCTTCTATCATTCTCAGTTATTGGGCATGTGTCGCCCTTTCCACTATTTATCTGTTTTATTGGGACATTTATATTTCAGTTATTTTTAGTACCGTTACTTTGGGATTTATTCAGCATGTATGTTTTACTTTAAGTTTTAAATGTTGGGATTTTGGATGTTGAGTGTTTAAAGTAATTGGATTATGTTCCAGGATAATTGTTGTATGATTCTTACTTATTGTAAATGTTGTTACTAATTAAATAAATAATTTTCCTTTAAAAATAAAATTTTTGAGAAATGTTGAAAAATGGTTTTGACACTTAGCTTAATTAATTAGGGTGTTAATTTGGAAAAAGTTATTTTTACGACAGTGATGCTAAGAATGAACCAACTGTTCACCTTGATTTTAATTTAATAAAGGAGTGATGGCCCGGTATTTAATTAGGCGGGGTGTCACAGGTGGTATCAGAGCATCAGGTTCTAGTGTCTTTTAGGATTTGTGCGGCCTATTATGCTTTCAGCATTGCTTTCTTTGATATAGAGCCATAAATACTAGGAATGTTGTGTTCATCTCTATACACTGGGAATTCGTGCTTCTGCGATTTGTTTATTTGAATGATGAACTCATCCAAATTTATTTAAATTTTCAGATGGACCGTCAAGAAGAACTAGCTAAAACGGTTAAGGGAGTCAACGAGCGAGATCGACTCACACCTCAGGTATCCCCAGAGAGAATATCAACCGCCGAGTTAGCAGGTATTGTGGCACAAGCAGTTACCACTGCAGTTTTACAATACCAAGAACGCAACATACAACTTAAAGTAGGCAAAAGACCTAGAGAGGTTAGCCAAATGCATGTGACTAAAGCTGACAAATGTACGAAGACCCCGAAATTGCGACAACAAACTACCCAAGACCGAGTCAGTTCTAGTCAACAACGTAGTAAAATGAAGCAGTTTCGAAAGAGGAATAAAGTTCCAAGTCAGCAAGGCCAACACCGACATCATCAGGGTCAGAGGGGGAGAAACTTCAGAGGCCGATGTTTTGGGTGTGGTAAGAACGGCCATAGGCGCCAGGATTGTAGGGAGGGAGATAGGGCCCCACAACAGCAGGGTGCCCGTAATGATCCACAAGGGCCCCTTTTTCCAGTCGCTCTCCCAGCACCAGCTCAGGTACAAGCCCTACCAACCTTTCCAGTTGCTCCAATGCAGCAGTGGCAATTACAGTACAGACATATCTATAATGTCCACCAGGCAGCCGCCCCACAGGCACCAACCGCGATTTGGGGTATGTTTTCTATCCATGGGACTTTGGGTCGAAATTTTGTTTGTAACTGGGACAACGCATTGTTTTATTGCTACATATTATGCGAAGACCTTAGGGTTATTAACCACAGTAGAGAGCACTATAACGTAGGTAGATTCACCACTGGGGAATGGTTCACTTTTCTTTATATGCCGGGGAGTGGGGGTAGAGATTGATAGTTTGGTATTACCTGCAGACATGTTAGTCTTAGATATGCATGAGCGTGATGTTATTATTATTACAAATTGGCTCTCAACTTATAGAGCCATGATTGATTGCTTCAGTGGGAGCATTGTTTTTGCCATTCCGGGGCAAGATATGTTTGTAGTGGCGATGCCTCGCCCAGAGGGAGGTTCGACCGCTCATTTATATTAAATAGAGGAGGATACCTCTAAGGAGGTTGTGATTCCGTTAGACTCGATTCCAGTTGTTCGTGAGTATTCCAATGTGTTTCAGGAAATACCAGGCCTACCCCCAGTCGAGAGATAGACTTTGTTATAGATTTATTGCCAGATACTAGACCTATAGCACGCGCTCCATACCGTATGGCTCCGGCGGAGATGCGAGAGTTACGAGATCCGATAGAGCAGCTGTTAGGTCAGGGCTTCATTCGAAGGAGTACCTCACCTTGGGGCGCTCCAGTTCTGTTTGTGAAGAAGAGAAATGGTTCACTGAGGTTGTGTGTGGACTACCGGGAGTTGAACAAGGTCACGATATGGAATAAGTATTCGTTGCCTCGAATCGGTGATCTGTTCGACTAACTGAGGGGAGAAACTTTCTTATCGAAGATAGATCTGAGGTTGGGGTACCATCAGCTATGTATTAGAGAGCAAGATGTTTCAAAGACTGCCTCCTTGACGAGATATGGGTCTTATGAGTTCAGAGTGATGCCATTCGGTCTCACAAATGCTCTAGCCGTGTTCATGGACTTAATGAACCGAGTATTCAGAGAGTTCTTGGATCAGTTTGACATCATCTTCATAGATGACATTTTGATATATTCACACTCCGAGGAGGAGCATGCCGAGCATTTGAGGTAGGTTCTTCAGACTCTACAAGAGCATCAGTGGTATGCTAAGTACGAGAAGTGTGGATTCTGGTTACGAGAAGTATAATTCTTGGGGCATGTGGTTTCTGAGCAGGGGATAGCAGTTGACCCGAGTAAAGTGTCAGCGGTGAGGGAATGGGGATTGACCACGACACCGACGGAAGTGCGTAGTTTCTTGGGGTTAGTCGGATACTACAAGAGATTCATTCGGGGATTCTCCAAAATGGTTCAGCCTTATAAGAATGGCCTACGTCCATTGTTATGTTATTGCTGAGAGTTTGGGATTTCTCGATTACAAGTTCTATCAAGAAATTCTGATCCCCTTACAATGAGGATTGTACAATGTATTTATAGCCCTGAGGCTGTAATGTAAAAGGGTAATACATTCAATGACCCTTAAGCGTGTGAGGATAAATGTCATAACTATGGGATTTGAGATATACCTAATATTGTTATGGTAATATTAGTATAGTTATATGATTGTGTATGCATATACTATTTATGTGTGAAAATCATGCCCACGCTACTTGCTATCCCTGAGGTTTCCGCGCAGGGACAGTCTTATCTCGATGGGACCTTTATGGGGGATATTGACTTGTACCCTAGAAGATAGATATCCTTGGTACAAGCTATCGATGTGATAGTTCAGACGGTCCTAAGAGACGCAGACATGTGCCATCCTCTTAGAGACTTGGAATCTATTTTTTGCCTCAATATTGTTTGTGTATGTATGTTAATACAATTCGAGAGTGATTCCGAATGTATTCCCCTTAATGTGAGTGATATGGGGCTTTGGATAGTAGAGTATGACTGCACCATAGTTTATTTGGGGTGCTGTTATAATATATCTATTATATGAGTAGTTAATATTTATATGAAATTCTGAAATTTGGAACTACCTACTGTGAATTGATATGTAGGACATGGTTGATGACTCAAATTGTAAATACTTGTTTTGAGAAAGTATAATATGACACTGGAAAACTTTATTGATTAATAAAGTTAAAATGAGAACTTTGGTTATTAATTGAAATATTCTTTTCAAACAATTGTATCGTTAAAATTTGAATCCTGCGAATAACCTAAGATAAGTTAAATCATTGGGGAAAGATAGCGTGTTATATGATGAGATAAACCATTAGGAGGGTTAGTGCGACATGAGTGCACATTAGGAGAGAGGTGAGAATTTCTCAAGAGAGCGTCGCACTAATATGTTGTTGCATTGGCCTGTATCAATTTAAATACTTGCTAAACAATTTTTAAATCATATACACTATCGGGCTCTGACCCGTTTCTCTCTCTCTCTCTCTCTCTCTCTCTCTCTCTCTCTCTCTCTCTCTTGTATATATATGTATATATTATAGGTGCCCAGCCACAGGGGCGTCTTCATTAGGATCCCTTGGGAGGAACGCGATGCAGCTTAGGTGGGAGTTGCAGGCCACTTACTTAGACGATTTCATTTACTTGATTCCTCTTTTATCATTCTCAATTATTGGGCATGTGTCACCCTTTCCACTATTTATCTGTTTTATTGGGACATTTATATTTCAGTTATTTCTAGTACCGTTACTTTGGGATTTATTCAGCATGTATGTTTTACTTTAAGTTTTAAATTTTGGGATTTTGGATGTTGAGTGTTTTAAGTAATTGGATTATGTTCCAGGATAATTGTTGTATGATTCTTACTTATTGTAAATGTTGTTACTAATTAAATAAATAATTTTCCTTTAAAAATAAAATTTGTGAGAAATGTTGAAAAATGGTTTTGACACTTAGCTTAATTAATTAGGGTGTTAATTTGGAAAAAGTTATTTTTACGACAGTGATGCTAAGAATGAACCAACTGTTCACCTTGATTTTAATTTAATAAAGGAGTGATCGCCCGGTATTTAATTAGGCGGGGTGTCACACTATACTTCTTAACCTCAAGTTTAGTAGCTAACTGCGCGAGATTAGGATAGGGGAGAACCTTAAGGAGCATGAGCACACACAACTCGAAGAATTACTGAAGTAATTTGTGGATGTCTGCGCATGGTCCTATGAGGATATGCCCGACATTGATCCTGAAATAGCTCAGCATGAGATCCCCACTCTTCTAGATTACAAGCCGGTTAAACAAAAGTTGAGAAAGCTCTGTACCGAATGGTCACTCAATGTCAAAGAAGAGGCGATCTAACAACTGAACGTGGGCTTCATTCCCGTGATCGAATATCCCACATGGCTAGCCAAAGCATAGTGCCTGTGCCGAAATCAGGAGGGAAAGTTCGAATATGTGTAGACTACCGGGATTTGAACAAAGCCTCTCCAAAGGATGATTACCCGCTACCCAATATCGAAATGATCATGGAAAACATGACCAGTCATGCTCTCAAGTCATTCATCCATGGGTTTATCGGATATAACCAAATCAAAATGCACCCAGATCATCAAGAAAAAAATGCGTTTATCACCCCATGGGGAACCTTTTGCTACACCGTTATGCCATTTGGTCTCAAGAATGCTTGGGCTACCTACCAGAGGGATGCCACAACCATCCTGCAATCTAATTCACAAAGAAGTTGAGGTCTCTGTGGATGATATGATTATAAAATCCAAAACTAGAGAAGGCCATGTTCCCGCTCTCTGAAAGTTCTTCGAACGACTAGGACAATATGTGATGAGACTCAATTAATAGAAATGTGTCTTTGGCGTTACAAAGGGAAAACTCTTGGGATTATTGGTCAGTGAAAAAGGGATAGAAGAAGATACTACCAAGCTAAAATCCATACTTGATATGCCACCTCCCCGAATGTAGAACGAGGTTTGAGGTTTCCTTGGGAAATTATAATACATCAGACGTTCATCAACCAACTCACCTCCATTTGTGAACCTATTTTCAAACTCCTCCGAAAGGATTCAACCAAAGTTTGGAACGATATTTGCTAAGAAGGCTTCGATCGAATCAAACAATACTTGACTCAACCTCCGATACTCATGCCACCACAGTCTAGTCTCCCCTTGCTCCTATGCCGAACCATAATCGACACTGCAGTTGGGGCTTTGCTAGCTCAATACCTAAAGATTCCCGCAAAAAAAGAGCTATCTATTACACCAGTCGCAAATTGGCCGGGTACGAAGTCAACTACACTGTTTTGGAAAAAGCATGCGATGCGCTTTTTTGGGTCACCCAAAAGTTGTGACACTACATGCTCGCCTTCCCCATTAAAATTATATCCCGAATGGACCCCATCACGTACCTGCTTGAGAAACCTTCCTTATCCAGTCGAATGGCCTAATGGTTGATGCTCTTAACTGAGTTTGATATCATGTACGTCACACAGAAAGCCATGAAAGGAAGAGAAATCTCTGATTACCTCGCTGACTACCCCCATGGAAGAAACTGCTGTTTGGATCTCTGAATTCTTAGATGAAAACATCCTCTACACCGCTCAAGATGACCTTCGATGGAAACTGTTCTTTGATGGCGCGACCAACAAAAAGGGATATGGAATTGGGATACTTATGATCACCCCAGATGACTCCCACACTCCCATCGCCGTCAAATTGGATTTCCCATGAACCAACAACATGACTAAATATGAGGAGTGTACGGTTTGCCTCAAAGTTTCTCTCGAGAAAGGTATTCAACGCCTAGATGTCTATGGGGATTCTTGCCTTATCATTGGTTAAGTTCTTAGAAAATGGAAAGTCAAGGATGAGAAACTCCAACCCTTCCATGCCCACTTAGAAGAACTAGCCTCCCAATTCCAAGACACCACCTTCCACTACCTGCCTCGAGCAAAAAATAACCTAGGCGATGCCCTTGCTACCTTGGCCTCCATGGTCGACATGCCCGAAGGAATAACAATGTCCCCCTTCCTGGTCCAAAATCAAGATAAATAAACACATTGCTACCACATTGAGCTCATCACCAAAGAAGATCTCGAGCTAGCGAACTGTTGGTATTCTGATATCTGGCACCTCTTCAAGCACGGTAAGTGCCCCGAGGTTTCCAATAGGAATGACCGGGCAAACCTTTCGAAGACTGGCCGACTAATACATCATCTGTCATAAAGAACCGTTTAAGAGAAACTTTGATGGAACCCATCTAGACTGCATTGTAGGGGCTTACATTGAAGACGTAATGCAGAAAATCCACAACGGGGAATGAGGACCCAACATGATCAATCATATGCTTGCCACAAAGATCATACGATAAGGCTACTACTGGACCATCATGATCCAAGATTGCATCGCCTATGTTCAAAAATGCCTCAAATGCCAACAGTTCTCCAACCTTCAACACATGCCTCTGCGATAATTACACAACATGACTTCTCCCTGGCCATTCTCCACCTGGGGCATCGAAATTGTAGGGAAGGTTACACCCAAGGCCTCTAACGGGTATGAGCTCATCCTAGTTTCCATTGATTACTTTACCAAATGTGTCTAAGCCGAGTCATACACAATCCTGAATGCCAAGAAAGTGGCCAAATTCATCAAGAAAAACATCATCTATCGATATGGGGTCCCGCACGAGCTAGTGTCAGATAACGGGTTGTATTTCGAGGTAGAAGTCATAAACATGGTCAACGAGTATGGGATCCAGAGACACAAATATTCTCCCTACCGACCTCACACCAATGGGGCAGTCGAATCCGCCAAAAAGAACCTCAAAGCCATCATCATCAAGATGACCGAGGGTTGTCGAGATTAGGCCGATAGGATCCCTTACGCCCTCTTGGGGTATCGCACTTAAGTTAGAACCTCTACTGGGGCTACCCCTTACGCTCTAGTCTATGGCATGGAAGCAGTACTACTCGTAGAGCTAGAAAGACCATCGTTACGCGTCATGCTTGAAAAAAATGTCAGTGAGGAGGACTAACATCAAAGCCATCTCGATGAGCTGTCACTCTTGGAAGAGAAGAGACTGAAGGCATTGTATCATATACAAGGGTACTATCGCCGAATAGCATGATCATTTAATAAGAGAGTCAAGGACCGCGGTGTTCGAGAGGGGGATTTGTCCCTCAAAGAAATAATAGAGCCCATCTGGGACCCTAGAGGGAAATTAAAGCCCAATTGGAGCGGCCCATACATTATGGAGAAGATCTTGTCCCGCGGTGCCGCCATTCTAACCGACTTAGATGGAGAAGAGATACCTCATACAATCAACCTAGACCGTCTAAAGAAATTTTACCCCTAGTCCAAAATCTCGGCGCGCAATGACTCTTCTCATCTCCCTTCTATTTAAAAAGAAAATCTCTTCATTTCCCTCCACCCAAAACTACGTGGGCTTGATCCTATGTAAAAATCATTCTCATAAAAATTAAAAAATTTCAAAAACCCCCAGAGGTACATCGGTAGCTCATACGTCTTACATGAGAACGACTCCTTCTTTTTCATAAAAAAACTATTCTTTTCTTATCATCGAGAAATACAGTTCATTCTAACATATACTTGAACAAAAGGATTATGCATGCCTTAGCGATCGGTATAGATAATTCAAAATAAAAAATTTATTAAAAGGCACATCTAGATGATCAAAAAATTATTTAATTCAATAATAAGAAATTATAGTGCAATTACATAATAAAAGTTGACTCCCTTCCCCTATACCTTCCTAAAAAGCTAAATAAATTCCCAAATTTATTCCAAATTACAAAACAAACTCTCCAAGAGTCCTACCCACAGCTACCATAGGATACCTCTTCATCATCATCATCTATATCCTGGGGTCCCTAAGCTTCCCCTGCCTAAGTGGAGTGCTGCAGACGCTCCATGGACGGATAGGGTCGAACCAGCCTCGAAAAAACTACCACACCTCCCTCGATGGTATCAGATAAGGCAAGGCATCTTTGTCCAGTCTCCACTTCAAACATCTTGCTAATTACTCTCCTCCATAACCACTTCATATAATCCCCAGGGATTTCCCAAACTCTCCTAGAAGACTGAGAGGGACGGGTCGACAGACTTAGACTCTCCCACAAAGAGCCAAGCTGCAAATGCAGACGCTTAGTCAAATCTTCTACCAGAAGGAAGTCTAGTGTCCGTGGTGGCACGATCTTCTCCCAGCCAAATTGGCGCAGAAGTCGTCAAGGGAAGTAAAAAGAGGTATGTTTGAGACCAACCAACCAGACATACGGGTATTCTCCCAGTTCCAAAATAGGCAGCAACTATCCCCACCAAGGTACTGACAAGTACATATTTAGAGACACATGCCCCACGAACCAGTTCGCCCAGCTCTCAATATCCAGGACAACACTGATGAAATGGCGTGAAAATCAATTAGGTACAGTCGACAAAGGGTATTCTGGAGGAGTCACCAGGCAAAATATTTTAGACAACCACATGAACAACATCACAGGGCTACCCCTCAGAAAGTCAGAACGACCTTCTCGCCAGGCATCCAGGCCATTTAGATTCTTCGCCAGTATCACCACCCTAGGATTGCAACGGTAGGATATCCATGAGATAATATCTACAAGTTATGGGTCTACCAATACCTCCCCAGTTAGCAGCAGTAATTTTGAAACCAAGCCTAGAATGATAGCTCCGACATATCCAGCATCACCAACCTCCTACAAATGCACGGATCGCAACACAGCTGAAAGAGAAATCATACCTCCAGCCACCAGTGACCTGGCCGCTGAGGTAGAAAAATAAAGAAGCCCAGCAAACAACTCCCGAGGAAAATGGGAGAACTCAGGCAGAGCCGTAGTAAATTCCTTATAAGTCGGACATAATTCTTCCAATCCAAAGCGGAGTACATGATCTTCGGGGTACCAGAATTATACCGCCGCTATTAGCATGTTCCACTCTATGGGACAATTACGCCATAAAAAAACTCGACGCATGTTTTAAGCATCGTAGTCGACGTTATAGGAGAACATCGCCTCCAAAGTCTCAAGCTAGTTGGCAAACTCAACACTACCACAGAGAGCCATCTCACAGAACAAGAAAGTAGGAATGTGAAGGTGTAAGGAAAGCACTCCACTATTACCCCTCTTTTATATTTGAAAACCCCCACAAAAGACATAACCCTTCCAGAAATCGGAGCAAATCCTACCCCACAAGGTACCAAAGGCTGAAGAGGGTACCAATAAAAGCTTTAAATTGATGGGACTGGACTGACCTGCCGATAGGCAGGATAAGTGTTTGTCGATCGGCAACCCCCTACTTTTGGAAATTTTCCTTTTCCTCTTTTGTCAAAATTCAGAAAACTCAAAATAAATTGATATTCTCAACAGAATTTCAAAAATCCCATTTTCATCTAAATTTTTACTTTGAGTAAAAATTTCTTTCAAAATCCCAAAAATATTTCTTTTTACGGTCTCAGTAGCAAAGTAAAAAGCGCATGTGCATGCATTCATTCATTATTAACAGAAGATAATAAAAAAACATCATTGTATTGCATAGATATGCTTCTGTGTTACATCATTTTGCAGAAAAATAAAGAAAATAACTAAAAAATGGGACTCAGCCCAAACCCACATTATTTCTCTCTCTCTCTCACTTTCCTTTTCCTCTCTCTCTCCTAAGAGCTTCCACCCCTCGACGCTCTCTTTTTCCCCGACGGCGAGATGATGCACCACTGCTACCTTAACTAGACTCCTCCCCGGATGAGGAAGACGTCCCTAGTATGGGCAGTCACCGAAGATATCCAGTCCCTAATATCCCTCAGCTAAGTGGTGGACACCCGTACGTGCTACAAGAAAAGGTAAAATCAGTATCAAGCAAAAAAGATCAAAAGAAACCATAGGAGAAGAACAAAAAGATATACCTTAGGGCTAAGAACCTCCTCTGTCAAGCCTAACTCCTCCGGGTCCATCGTACGAGGAATATGCATCATAGGCACCATCCCTCAATGAGCCTGCCGAATTTTGTATGAAGGAGTACGTAGCCGTACAAAGGGAACCTCCTAAATCACCGTCGTTGCAGATGTGGAAGGACCGACACCGCTATGGGAGGACACCACTGGCCGAATCGAAACCACATGAGGGAAGTACAGTGCATCATATATGATGGGAGCCATCATCCATCTCAGCACAAAGTCCATATAATAATATGGCATAACTGTATCAGTGTACAGCAGGTAGGGCTCGCCAATCATCGCCACGATCCTCGCATCCTCTGGCAGCAGCTGCTCAGCTACTCCCGCTTCATAGACATAGGGGGCCTCGCAGGTGGCACCACCACCTTTCCCTCAATAATCTGTTACACCACCCTCTCCCCAAGATACCATGTATGGCCAAACTCATGTGCCAACAAATTCCTCATCCACACATTTACTCCAGTTAACCCCGTGTCCTGAACGGTCATCCCCAAGGGTAAAAGGTCACGTGAAAAATCCCCAATAAAATATAAGTAAACATAAAATCAGAGCAACCGAAGGTCTTAGATTGAAGAAGAAAGAAGTCCTACCCTATCAGTGGTCAGGCCATTCAAGACTTGACGCACCGCCTCTAGAGAGAGAGACCTCCTTAACTACCGATTGGCCTTGCGCCATCGATGCAATCGGCAAAAATCCCCAATGGTGTCCTCCTTCAAAGCAATCTGTTGGGTATTACACCCGATTACCTCATAGAACCATGTCTGCCAAAGACAAAAATCTACAATAAAAAATGCATAAGGAAAAAGCGAATGCATGAAAGGAAAATGCATGAAATTAAAGAATACCTCAAGAAGATATGCGGCTCTGGTGAAAGACTGTCGAAAACACCAGCTGAATGCATCCAAGGAAAAATAAAGGGTTGCCAAAGTCAGGCTCCCCCAATCATAGCGAGGGATGTTCAAAAACATCCTCAGATATAGTAAAAACCATAAATGGACAACATCGCCACTCGACACCACCATAAATCCCCCCAACACCAGTAAAATCAACAACCGGGACATCTGCCTCACTTGTAGCACGTCCTCCATATCGATCACTCTACCTAATAAAACATCCTTTAGCAGCGACAGACAAATGGAGTCCCCAGACACCATCCTACCCACATCACCAAGCGCTGTGCGCACTGCCTCCAGTCTCACCCGTAAGGAGTGATCCACTTATATCTGCTCCCCATCGCAATCCAACCCCAGCAGGTGATGTACATCTATGGGAGTCACAGTCATCTCCCCAAAACCAAAATGAAAGGTGTGGTTAGTGTCCCACCACCTTTCCCCCATAGCGCATAAGACAGCCATCGAACGAGGTGTCATCTAGCACATACGCCAACCTCCCAAAGCCTGCTGAGGATACCACCCAATGCACCACAGGTGGAAGATGCTCCTAAACATCCTTAAGCCCCGTCGTCCTGCGGGCACGTATATTCGACATAGAAACATCAGACTCCCTAAAAAAGAAAAATCCTTCTCAAAATCCAAGAAAACAGGAAAACACAAAGGAATGCCAAAAGTCATTTTACATACATAACTGCCAGGGTTCACCACCCTCGAAGAGCGATAACGCGATGGCTCTCGCAGCAAGGTCGGTTCATCCACAACCGGCTCGAATGCGTCAAAAGAGTTCTCGCTCCCCAAAGCAAGAGGTGTTCGGCCCTCCAATCGAAGGTTACCTAGTCATCAATAGTCAACCATTCCCGGTGTACTGCATTGCTCACAAAAGCGACCATTTTGAGAGATCGGAATGCCAGAACGATTCACAGAAGAAAATTTCAGAAAAAGAGAAGGCAAGAAGCAGTGAAAAATGAGGGGAACTTTCCCCCTTTATATAGGATGCCAAGGTCATGCCGATCGGCACTACACCCCCACATACCAATGGGCACTGGCCCTTTTCCTTCTCGAGGCAACCCAAAAGTCCATGCCACTACCGAATGGCACCCTCCACACCATGCCGACTGGCACATCCCTTAAATTTTTGTACAAAAATTCTAAGAAATTGCCAAAAAACCTTAAAAAAACCTCAAAAAAATCCTAAAAATCCCGGAAAGGTTTTAGAACATCTTCACTATGAAAATTTCACACTCCCCCAAGAGGAATCCATGTTCCCCCAGTGGAACTCTCAAAAGCCAAGAGGATCTCTCCCCAGTGACATCCCCAGACGACCTCCAAAATATAAAAAACTTCAAGATCATATCCTATTTCCCAAAGGTCTCAAATCTCCCTAAAAAATACGTCCAAACCCTGGACCACCTAATCGCTTCCTTAGCATCAGATTTGATGTTTCCCCGGTAAAGCCTCCAAAAGACATAAGGATTTTCGCAGCAATAAAGTATCCAACTCAAATCAAAATCACTAGGTAATCTCCTCGACAGAGTTCCCCAAGAGCTTCTCACCTTAAGCCCGCAGAATTGTTCATCTCAACCTTAAGCCCACAGAATTGGCGTCGACCAAAAAAATTGGTCATTTCACCTTAAGCCCGCAGAATTGTCTTTAGCTTGCAGGATTGGTCATTTCACCTTAAGCCCGCAGAATTGGCTTCAACCCACAAAATTGGCCATTTTACATTAAGCCTGCAGAATTGGTCATCTCACCTTAAGACCGTAGAATTGGTCGTCTCACCTTAAGCTCGCAGAATTGGCTTCAACCCACAAAATTTGTCATTTCACCTTAAGCCCGCAGAATTGGCTTTGACCCATAGAATCGGTCACTCTCATCTTCAAGCCCACAGAATTGGCTTTGACCCGCAGAATCGATCACCCTCATCTTTAAGCCCTCATAATTTTCTTCGACTTGCATAATCGGTCACCCTCATCTTTAAGCCCATAGAATTGGCTTCGAATCGCAGAATCGGTCACCCTCATCTTCAAGTTCGCAAAATTGGCTTCAACCTGTAAAATCGATCACCCTCATCTTCAAGACTTTATAATTGGCTTTGACTTGCAGAATCGGTCAGCATCATCTTCAAGCCCTCAGAATTGGCTTTGGCCCACAGAATCGATCATCGTCACCCTTAGGTCCTCGGAACCGACCTCGACCCTCTGGTCATCCTCTTTCAAAGGCATCATGTGGTGTCTATTCGACGTATATTGTTTGTTCCAAACTCACCCATCGAGGGCTCTGTATACACCCTATTCTAATACCCCTAACCTCTCCTTAGGTCCATAGCACCTCCTTTCATCATTGCAAACCCAAGCCATACCCTAGGTACTGACCTAAAGGCCATGGGGCACTCTTAGGCTCCGTTTGACCAAAAGTCATACTCTTTAGCTCAAACAAGACTGAATGAATATTCAAAAGGCACTAAAACCCCTTTCCAACAGTCCATCCCATGCGCAACTCTGACGTACCAGACTGATGAATGACCCATTTTTCTCTAAAACTCGATCAGGAGGTCACCGGGTGCTCCCAAGCTCCATTTGACAAAAGTTAACTCTTCCGATTGAACAAGACTGAATGAATCTTTGAAGGGAGTTAAATCCCCTTTCTAACGATGTGCCCCGTGCACGATTATAACTTATGATACGGACGAACGATACGTTTTACTCGAAAAGGTCACCGAACGTTTCCAGGCCCCGGTTGACCAAATTCAACTCCCCGAACTAGGTCAAACTATTTCGAATGTCGAAGTACATCTCCTAACCTTTCTAACTCTCTATCTCATGCACGATTTTGACTTACCATGCAGACGAATGATCCGTTTGCGTCTGAAGTTTCCTCTTCCAAAGGACCGACAAGCGCTTCCTAACCACATTTAACCTAAAGTCAACTCCCAAACCCGGGAGAAGTTCGAAGGACTTTTTATGGTCTCCAAAATACCTTTGCAATGATTCACCTCGTTCATGATTTGGATCAACGGTTCACGCTCTATGACCAATTTACTGAAGCAACTTAAAAGACACTACCAAGTGGCAGGTTCCAAGCCCTGACTATAGGTAGTGTGACTAAACACACTTGTCGATTGGAAAGACCAGGGCTATGTCGATCGGCAATTCCATGGGCCGATAAAAAGGAGGGCCTAACCTCATTCCAAAAAAAGAAGGAAAATCTGAGATCCATCACTCTCAGCAAGCTCAGAATACCCCTCTCGAAGTCAGCGTGATTTCCACATCCAAATCCCTTTTCAACCTTCACCTTTCATCACATTTTTCATCAAATTGGTGAATTAAGTATCCTACATCATCACCCAAGTGCAAGGGATTCTCTCCAACATTCAAGATCAAACTTAAGATCTTCAAGAAGGTCCCACTTTCTCAACTATCTCTTTAAATTCTCCTAAATTCCCATTAATTTGTTTTATTACTTAGCACCTTTTATTATCTCATCTCACATCTCCTAATATTCTTTTTATTTAGTATTATTGCACATCTCTTATTTTCATATAAACAAAACCCAAAAAAATAAGAAAAAGAGGATTTCCTCATAAATTCCAAACGGGAATTCTCACACTTTTCTCACGACTAAAACACTTTTTTACACACACGCCCATATAAGATAATTCCCTAATTAGATTTATGGGGTAAATTCCACCCCTCGTTTGGCATACGAACTATGTGGACTTTGATGCCTCCATAGGCTACGTAGGTATCTCGGGGTAAAACCCGAGACTCGAGTCCCTGTCGTACTTTGTTCCTATTTTTCTATATTCTTTAAACTTAACTCTCTTAAATTCTATGTATTTACATATATATATATATATATATGTTCTTAATGGCGTATTATTCCACATGCGTTATCATTACCTTATAATGATCGACACTAGGATAGTTGCATAAATCCAATTTTCTAATATTACTTTTAGGTACATTCCTATAGATGACTATCTTTATCTCTTCCATGATACAAGTCGATGATTCCTATGTCCATTACGTATATACATGCACACATATCACGGGGAAATAAAGGAAAATATCAACAACATATGAGAGACCGTAAGGGCAAAATGGGTGCCTAACACCTTCCCATTTCATAACTTAGCCTACGGACCCTTTTTGAATTATTTTGGTTTCACATGTATCAATATGTATTTGGATGTTGTCCTTAGGGATGGATCCCTTTTCTTTTATCTATTTTGAATAAAATAGACTGGAGACTCTATCGCTCAACATTTTTCACCTCATTCATCGACGTCGGCCGAAGCGCTCCAGAGAGGAACGCACAGGACTTGGAGGGATCCTCTCCCACCATGAAGGGATATATCTCAAGGGGGATGGCCATATAAATGTTTTCATATATTTAGTTGGGTTACTCGTATGTTAATTTTGGGTGCACTAGTGATCATAAAAGGGTCAATATAGTCCAGAACAGGTACCCGAGTGTTATGATTGGGTTCTATGGGATTTTTAGATGTAGCAGGACCATCATAAGGGTATGGTGGTCCTTTAACACCTAGGGTTAAATGGAAAGATGGTATTAGGGTGTAATTAAGAGGTATTTACGACTTGTAGGAATGCATGAAAACTCCACTTTGCAATCACTGGATCATTGTGAGTTACGGAGAGTTTAAGGGAGAAAGAAAAGAGAAGTAAGGAAGAGAATAACCTTGGATAAGAGAGGAAAATAAAATCTTCAGATTTAAAATCATCCCTTTCTAATGAGGTACTCCAGATTCATATCCAAAATGCAAGTGTTTAGTTTGTGTAACTTAAGATTTATATTGGATATTAATTGATGATGAACGTATCAGAATCTTGTAAATTTTATTTTGGGTTTATAAGTATGAACATGTAAAACATGGATATGATGTTTTAATAATTGAAGTTTGATTAATTTTGAGTTGAAAGAATTTAATTATGATTTGTAACCATTGGTTTCAATAATGGATTCAGCTTAAATATGATGTTATAATACTTATGGGTTGATAATATATTGATTTGAGGTGTCAATTTGATTTTTTGGAGGCTTGGGACGACCATTCTAAGGTTTTAGAGGTGACAACCCAAATAAGATGACGTCTAGCACCCAAGCAAACTGAATCGTTTCGCTAGGGGAGTGAACCCAATTTCTCAACTGAACCGGTTTGATCTGCCAAGAAACTCGGTTTGGTTTGTTGGACTGTCCAATTTTTGTTCATGCATTATTTTAACCTCTTAGATCTTAGAGAATGATCGTAGGGATGTTTGATGTGGACTAGGACTATCGAGGAATATTTTTGGGCCTTGTTAAGTTAATTAGGTCAAATGATTGATGGGTTCAGGCATGGAGAAATGAGAATTCAAGTGAGCAAACACTTATATGTTTAATCAGTATATTGGATCAAACATCGGGATTAGTAGACTAGTACGTTATGGGACTTGTGTACGAGGTCAGTACTTTATATATATATACGTATTGGGGTGACTTATATTTGTGTATATATGTGTATATATATATATGTGTGTGTGTGTGTGTGTGTGTGTGTGTGTGTGTGTGTGTGATTGTTGCATGCTTGTATTGAACATTCCTACTTGTTAGTGCTATTATAAAGAAGTTACGCGTAGTGGGCGGTTAACCCTGGCATTAACCAACATGTGTTGGATTGACTTCCTAGATCATCAAACTATTGCATGCCTACTGTACATGTGTAAGGATAGGTGTTAGTTTAGATACAACTGGGGTGAGTTGTGCTATTGTTGTGATCGCCCGAACGTATGATGTGACCACCTCCATTGTTTGTGTTTACATTTTCATTTTGTGGTGAGATTTTTACCCGGTGTCTCGGTGTGACGCATGATATGAGGGGAGCTAGATAGCACATGAGGGCATGAGGTCTTAGCTCTATTGATAAGGTTATATGTATATAGCGAGTGATATATATATGTATGTGTATATGAGATAGTGTATATATCAATTCATAATGTGGGTGTAGCTATGTTGTGGTATTGTGATCATATCTGGTTATATCATGCGGGTAGCTCTGTTATTATATAGTTTATGTCTCTATTTAAAGCAAGGTTGTAGCTACATTATTGTTTATGAAAGTGTACCTAGTGAGGGTAGTATTTAGTTAGCTAATGGTGACTACTAGTGGGATGGGCTTTGATAGTGGTTAATGTCCTAGTTAAATTTAGCATAATTAGGATAGTATAATGAATTCCTTAGGTTCACATTACTTATGGTAGGTGAACTGTTCTTATCATGTGAGTGCGACCCGTAAATTAATTATGAAAGTAACACACTACGTGTTTAATTAATTTAAAGCATTTGATTACATAGAAAAGTATTTTCAATTGTTATCGCGATTTGACCCCTGGGCCAATCTATTTTCTTGTGTTTTACCTAAAACCCCAGGTAGGCAACAATAGTAGGGACAACATGGTTAGTTCTTCCATGATGATGTGAGCTGAAGATGTGATGTTTTTAGATTAGATTGTATTCTCTTTAGTCATTTCGATCTAAATATGATGCAGTTTTCTTTCAATCTTTCCTTCATGACGTGTTTCTTATAATTGGATATTATTTTATTTGACGTCAGACTTAACTTATTTATCAGTTAATATTTACGTTGGAGGATTATTTGTAGTGGCTGATAGTTTGTTCGGTTCACATTATTTATTTATACATTCAGTTATTCAATTTGTCATATTGTATGTATGGTTTTATTCTGTTTTAGATTTTATTACTTCTTACGAAATTGATGCTGAGAATGAAATATTATTGGGTTTTTCTTTTATTTTAATATAGGATTGATCACAATGTATTACAGTAGGATAGTTTTCCCAGATGGCATTAGAGCATCAGGTTCTTGTGTTCTTCAGAATCCGTGAGAAGTTCCTACATTGTAAGCGTTTCGTTTTCATTGATATATATCCATGTGATTACGACTTTTGTTTCATGTTTTGTATTTACGTTCTTATGATACTTTGTATCTATAAGTATAATCTCATAGGATTTCCATTTGATTTCAGATGCCAAACACAAGGAGAGGGAGAGCAACTCATGCAGTGAGGGGGGCTTAGCCAGAGCCACGTGTCGATCAGGTAGCTGTGATCTAAGTAGAGAAAATCCTTGGAATCGTAATTCCTTTCTTCTTCATCCTTGGATCTTCGAATCAACAAATACGTAGTAGATAAAAAATCTACAGAGGTGTAGAAATTTTTATTTTGTTCTTATTGGTTTGGTATAGTGATCCGCAAAAATCCAAGGGGTTTTGATGAAAAACATATAGTTCTTGATCACAAAAGGAACTCCAAAAATTCTTGTGGAAAAGTCTAATCCCACATCCCTGTATATAGGAAAGTTATTACAAATAGATACGGAATAAATATCTAAAAAATATTGGTGGAAAAAATAAAAACGTGCGTAATATTCCGAATGAACTGCTAGCTCGTTCGAGCGTTGTACCCTATATCGTTCTAATGACTTCCAACAAAACTTTGAATGACATTAGAGAGCTGACCAAAAAGGCTAAGATTTGGGCCTCATTTAAATGTTAGAACCTCATTCTAACAATCCTTAATAAGTCTTTCAAACAACATGTCAACCTGGTTCTAACGTTTTAGCAAGTTTTTCAAAATATCATTAAATATAATTTTAAAAACATTTTGAAAACTTTCAAATGCAAACTATTTTAAAAATGACCCTTGAAAGTTTAAGGTTTACCAAACCACCCAATAACTCTTCTCGAATAAAGTTATGATGAACGATCTTTAGTCTTTGCTAAAGTTACCAATGATTATTCTCTTTGAAGACTTGAGAATAGTCAAAAAGGTGTTATGGGGTGTAACGTGATAAGCCAAATAAAAATAAACGGAGCAATTATAAATATTTCTCTTACAATTGTTCGAATGATTTTTTGTACCTCAATTGAAAGAGATGTTTTGTTATTTCAAATAAGTTATCGAGTATCTTTCAAATGACCATTTAACGAAGGTTAAATGAATATTTCATGTTTAATAGTGGAATCTCATTCAAATCGAGTTCAAATTCTGTTTGAATGAGGTAAACTTTTTGGTTTGAACATGATTTTTTTATTCAAACAACATTATTGTTTGTTCGAATGGTATTACCAAAGTACCACATGCTACTAATGCTACCACGACTTCCATGTCATAGCACTTGCTCCAAGTAAAGCCACAGACACCAGTGGCAGCACCAGTGAAGACTCACCCAATTCCATCAGTGTGGGAGGGAGTAAGAGATGACTTTCAGAAGGGCCACTTGCTATAGTTTCAAGGCAGTACGAATGTAGTAGGTGTAGCTCTACAATGGTGGGAATTAGTGACCACACTAGAAGAGATAAATTGTGTAACTATTAAGGAGTATTTGGTGCGATTTGATTGCGAGTTATTTGTATCACACGCGCCAACTATGATGAGGACAAGATTTTTGGATCTCCTGCAGGAGGGCCAAACAATGGCGAAGTGTGATGAGTTCACTCACCTGGCAAACTTTGTGCTGGATGAGGTGAGAATTGATAATAAAAGGGTCCTCGAGTTTACAAATGGGCTTACATTAAAGATTTGCCACCATTTATTATAGAACCCGACGTTACGGATATACACATAGGTCATTAATGCCACATTGATCGACCGTGAAGATCATCACTTCCATTTGAGAGGAGAGAAGATGAAAGAAGAGTTAATCCAGTATGGGAAGATTAGGGTGGCGACAACAGCAGGGAGAGGGTTTTCTAGTAAAAGGACTCAATTAAAAGGTTCATTATGGGTTACGAGAATTTTAGGTAGGACCATGAGGGCTAATAACATACTCCTTGTGGATAATAGGGCTAGAAAAACCAAATTAGAGGCTACTAGGGTTGAGGTTATTAGGGCCGGGGACAAGGGAAACCTCGTTAGGGACCGTAGGGCCATGTGTGGGAACTTTTACAGGGGGGTGCTTCATATGTGGGGTATAGGGATAAGGGCAACCTCATTAGGGCCTACGTGCCTGAATGGGGATCGAGGTTAACAGCATAATTCCTAGTCGGGGAAATAATTACAACAGATTTTAGCCCCACCGATAGTTCTAGAATTGTCACCTATTTTAGGGCAAATGCAGTTTCGGTGTGTATGTAATGCTCGTGGCTCAGTTTTATGGACAACGCCATTAGCAATTGAGGGTATGTTTTATATCCATGGGCATTTTGGGTGATTATTACTTGACATGAGTGTGCCAAATTCTTTTATTTGCACTAGATTTCTCCCCGAGATGGTTTTTGGTGATATATTATCAGATAAATTATGATTATATATTCACGATTAGGTTTCAGGGCTCTCATTCATTCCATCTGGAGGGTAGTGGGTTTGAACATTAACATGTTATGTTTTAGTGGATCTTCTTGTTTTAAAGATGAGTTTGATGTTTTCCTTAGTATGGAATGGTTGGCAATGGTTAGAGCGATGGTGGACTATTACAGTAAGACTATCATGGTTTTTATTCCAGGGTAGGATAGGTTTCTTATTGAAATTCCTCATTCTGAGAGATGGCCAAACATACATTTATATTATATAGAGGAGGAGATCTTAGAAAGTATAGTTATCTAGTTTGATTCAATCCATGTGTTTGGGGGCATTGAAGATGTGATTCCGGAGATACCCGTGTTATCGGCAAGCCAGAACATTGAGTTTTTGATCGACTTATTACTAGGGGATAGGCTATAGTTCAATCACCATCTTGTATGACTTTTTTAAATATGAATAAGTCTAGATACTATAATTAACAACTTTTTGGGATAGGGTTTTGTCCAAAGGAGAATAATATCTTTGGATGTCCCCATACCATGCCTTGGGACAATGGAATGCGATAACCTATAAAGCTAGGAGATAGTATATCGAGGAGGTTCCTTGCTTGGGTTTCTCTTGCAAGGCATCCCACACATGAGGCTTAGTAAGCATCTAGCTTTGAGATACATTAGGTTCCAATAATTTTGTTTTATACGTTAGGCATTAGATGTGTGGAAATATAACGAATAGAGAAGTAAGCTATTATTTGATTTGTCTTTAGCGGAGATATGAAGTGCAATGTCGAGTGCACTCAAATATGTTTGCACCATAAAGTGAATAAGTGGGGAAATCTCAAGAAGAGTTTACACGAGAATAGTAGGTTAGTTGAGTATACCAATACTATTGTTCACGCCTAATATGTGTTGTTGATTTTTGGGATACATGCGAGCTGAATAAATGATAATTGTTCGTGTGAGAACATGGTATATGGTTTATCAGCACCCTAGTCATCTCAATATTGAGTATTACTCACGAAAGTCCAACATGGGGGAAGATGAATTGAGTCATATGCCAGCTGGGAAGTTAGAAATAGTACAAAAGGTTAAGTGGGATGAGCTTCTTCAAGAGGTAGTCTGGGTCTATATAGTAGTGATGACCATCACACCCATGATCATTTTTAGGGTTGTAAAGGCATATGTAGGAGATTATTATTGCTAGGACATGTTATAGCAGTTATTGGCGAGCGGAGCAAAGTTTTAGTCTGTCAGTGCTAAGGGAAGCTTATACTTCAATGGGGGTAAATAGTCTCAGATGATGAGGACCTAGGATGTGCGATTATGGATGAGGTGCATGGGTTATGGTTTTTATTGAATTCTGGAGGGGATAAGATTTACCAGGATATGAGAAGGCAGTATTGTGGGCCAGTGTAAAGTAGGACATAAGAGATTTTTTCCCTAGGTGAACCACTTATTAGATGTGAAGGATAATGGGTTTCATCACAAACATACAAGTGTCGCGGAGGGGGCACGAGTCCATTTGTGTTATTTTGGATTGCTTGACCAGGTATCTCATTTCATACTAGTTTGGGTGGAGTACATGACATAATTATATGCCCGACTTTCCATTGTAGAGATAATGAGACAACACGGAGTACCTCTTAATATCATTTCGGATGGGATAAGATCCTTATGTCACACTTTTGATTGATATTTCAGGAAGTGAGGGGGAAGAATTTGCACTTGAGCACGGTGTATCACCCATAGATGGATGGGAAGACGAAAAGGGTGAATTTGATGTTTAACGATATGACAAGGATTTGTATTCTAGATTTTAACGGTAGTTAGGAGAAATAATTTCCTTTAGTACAGTTTGCATATAATGACTTATGTCAGTTTAGTCTCGGCATGACACCATTTAAGGACTTGTATGGCAGACCTTGTTGTGCACCTTTTGATTGGTTAGAGTTAGGGGGTTACAGGCTTCTAAGTCCGAACACAATTCAGGAGAAGTTAGAAAAGATTGAGTTGATCAAGGTTTATATTCGGGTAGCTCATATCGGCAAAAGAGTTATGCCTATGTGAAGTCGTGAATTTTGTGGAGTTTGATGTGGTGATAAATTATTGTTATAGGTATGTTCCATGAAGAGTGTGATGTGGTTTGAGAAGAAGGGGAAGTTTTTGACTACGTTTATGGGGTCTTTGTAACAACCCTCACTTTTGAGAAACTTATTTTATATGAATTTATTTTGTGAAGTAATTATATAAACTGTTGGAAGATGGAGTAAATATGAACTAAGTGAGTTAATTAAGCATATTTACTAGACTGTTGCATATTTACTGTTATGAGTATGTAAATATTCCCATGTTATGTTTTTTAGTGTCGTGTGTTTAAATGACATTTATGGTATAAATGAATCCAGAACATTAAATGACTTAAATATTTTTGGATGCCAATTTAGAGGGCGTAGTTATTCCCGAAATGTGCGAGATAGTCAAAATAAGTGTCATATTGTATTTTTGAGTTTCGGGCACTTTTGACTGGTTATGGCTTAAATGCATAGTTATTAGTCATTTTAATGTGGTATTAACAATTTATGTTGGGAATTATGGAGAGAGGCACGTTTAAGTCTTGCACCTTATTTATTTCTCTTAAAGTGTGTATTTACTAAACCTAGAGAGTAAGAGAGAATAAGAGAATTGTGGAGAGAAGAGGAGAAAAGAAGAAAATTAGAGATTGAAGATTGGGATTGTTTCTACCAAAGGAAATCTGAGATTTCCAGCTCAAGGAAAGTTTTCTACTTGCTAATATATGATTTAAGATGAATATGTTGTGTGATTGTTGTGTATGTGAATCAAATGAACAAATATGAATTTTATGGAATTTGTGGTTTTTTAGCCCTAATCATAGTTTAAATTGATGATTATGTGGACTATAGTAGTTGATAAACATGTAGGATGGTTTTGGATAGAATAATGGTGGTTGATGTGTGTTAAAATGGAAGATAAATAGGTTTTGGGGGAAAAAATAGGGTTCATAACCGGTAGCCCCATTCTTGGCTGATTCGCAGGGGTGAATCGATTCACCCTTCTTGCGAATCGATTCGCTAAGGGGTAGGGCTACAGGTCTGCAAACCCAAATCGATTTGGGTTAAGGCCGAATCGATTCGGCTTGGGTAGAAACTTGGATTCTCCATTTGAATCGATTCGCGTTTGGGCGAATCGATTAGCTGCATGGGGCGAATCGATTCGGCCCTTGGGCGAATCGATTCAGAAATCCTGTTGTTTTGAGTTTTTTTTCCGACTCAATTTTTACCCTTTTTCCTTAGGCTTAGGACCTAGGAACCTTCTCTTATGAAGTAAACTTAGAGTCCTATATTCCTAGATAAGTTAGTTAATACCCTACATTAGAAATGGATTAAATAGGGCTTGTTCCTAGGGTGTCCAAATTGATGTTAAGGCATCATTTTCCTTTAGTTAATTATTTTGAGACTAGGAGTTATAAGGTAATATTGGGAGACTTTAAAAGCACAATTGAGGTATGCTAGACTTAGTGGTTTATAGTGACACCATAAATTCTTGGAGAATAAATACGAGGTTCATTAATCATTGAAGTTATAATGATGGCGTGAATTACGAATGGCTCCAGATAAAATGTGATGTATCTATTAAAATGGAAATAAAATGGTAAATAATAATTTATTTAACACATCTCTCTAAATGTTATCATAAGGTAAGTACGCGCATGAGGTGAAGTCTCCTGGCTAGTGAATGCAGGGTGAATATAGTCCTCGACCATATGACCGGTTATTATGTATGTTGTATTTATTGTGCGATATGGGGTAATTCCGGGTGTGGTTATGACTCACTCGCAGGTATATGTCCACTTCCCAACGTTGCGTTAGGATGCCCAGGTTGTCTTGGTTGACAGGCCTTGGAAGATGATAGTCATTTAGGGGCTCGTCGAGTGGGGAAACTCGAAAGGACGGTCTTAGAATCGTTATATATAGATGATTATAACTATCCTTATTCAAGTGGGACTTGATTTATGATAAATGCCATAAAGAGCAAATAACTGAGATTACGTTTCCTAATGGGATATGGAACGATGAAATGAAATAGTGTAAAGAACGGAGATTTTTAATTAATGATGTTCATTCATATCTTCTTGCATAACTAAATTAAACTTATGATCATTTAATTGCTTTAGTTTATGCTTTGATATTGGGTAGGTAGATTCTTATCGTTATATATCCGGATTAACTGTTTACAACTGTCATACTCTTTATTTATCTAGTGATCATATAAAACCGAGCCCTGACCCGTTCATATTTTTTATTTTGCATGAATTATTCATTCGCTCAGGTCCTCCGCCGCAAGGACGCCCATTATGACTTTCCTATTCCAGTGTTTTGGGAGTCGTAATAATTTGCGGATGTTACAGGATATGTTGTTATAAATGCCTCCATTTTTATACTCTAGTTATGATCGGGTCATTTACTGGGGCGTGTGGCCCAAGCTTTTGTATTTGCTTACTGTAATATATTATGTAACCGAATGAACTTGTTGAATATTGTTCTAAGAGACTGTTAACCAACAGTTTATTCGGTTATTGGGTTATGTATGTATTGTTCAGTTTTATTCTTGTAGATTCCATCAACCTTCTTTTGAATTGGGTTGTTTAAATGCTTTCTTTAACTTATAAAATAAAATTTTTGGCAACCTGTTTTTCTGAAATATTTAGTGGTTATCCCATATACTTAATGTATTATTGTGATGCTGAGAATGGTCCATCTATGATTCCCATTATTATTGAAGTATCAGGATGGCCACCTCTTATTTTGATAAGAGGGTTGTCACAGATGGTATCAGTGCCTCAAGTTCTAGAGTCTTTAAGATCTATACGGACTTGTCACGTTCTACTGTAGCGTTCTTTGATATAGAGCTTAATGTTAGGACGTTTTGATGCTTGTGTTTGCGATCTTCTACAAAATATATTGTTCTAAATAGTATTTTAACTCTATTGTTTCTTTGTCTCAGATGTCGCCTAATAGAGGTCGCCTCGTTAAAAGGAATAGAGTTATAGAAGAGGAGGTAGGTCCTCCCCCGCCGCAGCAAGGAACTATAAATGCTACTGAGGTAGAAAATATTGTGTCCCAAGCAGTCAACGCAGAAATGATTTCCGTGGTTCAGTAATTACCACAAGCTCAACAACAACGAGCTCAAGAGGTACAAGCTCCTACGGGACCTTCTCCATGGGAGAGAGTTAGAGAATCCTTTTTAAAGGGCCATCCCCCAGAATTACAAGGAGGTTCTGACGTTATAGTATATAATCAGTGGAAAAAGGATATGCAGCGACATCTGCGCATGGTGGAGTGGAGTGAGGAAAGGAAACAAATCCTTGCTACCTTTAAAATCATTGGAGCTGCACTACATTGGTCGGAGTCGATGACTATGCCAGAGCAGAGAGATGTTATGACCATCAATGATTTTTGGGTTTTGTTTGATCAAAAGTATTTTCCTCCCGTAGTTCAAAGGGAGACGAGAAGAAAACTTCTGGATGTGGTGCAAGGAGAGCGTTCAGTTTCGGAGTATGAAGAGGAATTCACTCGGTTAGCTAGTTTTGTACCTGATGAGGTGACTCCGGAGGAGAGGAGGATACCCAAATTTATTGGAGGTTTGCACTATAGGATACGACAACAATTGTTGGGCAATCGATTGTATGCTTAAGGTAGTAAGAAGGCTTAAGTTTTGGGGCAAGCTGGGAAACCCGGAGGCAATGGGATGGGAGGAGGAGCATTTCCCTCATCGCAATCTTTGGTAAATAAACAAAAAAAAAGGGACCCCCAATAAGGGGACTTGTCTAAACGGCAGCGTTTTAGTGGATTCAATGTTGGTGGCAGTAATATTAGGCACGGTTTAGGTGCCCCGCAACAACAACAAGTAGGTTAGGGTGGTAATGGTGGTAGAGGCCATCCAGGCCAAGGCGTTGGGCAATTTAGAAATAACCGGGGCCAAAATCAGGAGAATATGACGAAACGATGCTTTCAATGTGCAGAGTCGGGTCACTACAGGAGGGCGTGTCCTCAGTTGATTAGGGGACAACTTCCTAGAGTTCCATAGCAGCCACATGCTGAGTTACGGCCATAAGTCCCTAATCTAGTTATCCCTCCACAACCGGGACAGTTACAGTATGGTCGTGTTTACCACATTCAGGATGCTATGCTTCCTCCGGCCCCGCTAGCACCGCCAGCTATTGAGGGTAAGTTTCTCATTCAGGGCCATATGGGTCGTGTATTGTTTGATACAGGTGCGACACACTCGTTTATTTCTAGAAGTTTTGCCCAGTCTACAAAGTTGATTAAATCTGCGAAAAGTACCTTCACTAGTGTTGAATCTTCTATGGGTGATGGTTCACTCATTTTCTTGATTTGTAAACAAATAGGAATAAATCTTGGTAGCTTGTGTTTTGAGGTCGATTTACTCATCCTTGATATGGTTGGGTACAATGTAATCCTAGGTATGGATTGGCTAGTGAAGTATTGTGCGATAGTAAATTGATATGTGAAGAGTGTAGTTTTTGCCGTTCTGGGGAAAGAAATGTTGTTAGTGGATATGCCTCGTTCAGAAGGAGGTTCTGGCACTTACTTGTATTGCATCGCGGAGTAGCCTTCTCGAGATGTAGTCGTTTCCTTAGATTCTATTCCGATTGTTATAGATTTCCAAGATGTTTTTCGGGAAATACCAGGTTTGCCTCCGAGTAGGGAGATTGAGTTTATAATCGATTTAGCACCGGGAACGAGACCGATTGCTAGAGCCCTATATCGTATGGCTCCTGTTGAGATGAGGGAGTTAAGATTCAGAACATGCTAGAACAAGGGTTTATTAGGCGAAGCACGTCGTCATGGGGTGCTCCAGTGATATTTGTGAAGAAAATGGATCGTTCTCTCCGGTTGTGTGTTTACTACAGAGAGTTGAATAAAGTCACTGTGACACCCCGCCTAATTAAATACCGGGCGATCACTCCTTTATTAAATTAAAATCAAGGTCAATAGTTGGTTCATTCTTAGCATCAATGTCGCAAAAATAACTTTTTCCAAATTAACACCCTAATTAATTAAGCTAAGTGTCAAAACTATTTTTAACCTTTCTAACCAAATTGTATTTTTAAAGAAAAACTTATTTATTTAATTATTAACCACATTTTCAATTAGTAAGAACCATACCACAATTATCCTGGAACATAATCCAATTGATTTAAACATTCAACATCCAAAATCTCAACATTTAAAACATAATGTAAAACATACATGCTGAATAAATCCCAAAGTAACAGTACTAGAAATAACTGAAATACAAATGTCCCAACAAAACAGATAAATAGTGGAAAGGGCGACACATGCCCCAATAACTGAGAATCATAGGAGTGGGATCAAGGAAATGAAATCGTCTAAGAAAGTGGCCTGCAACTCCCACCTAAGTTGCAACACGTTCTTTCCAAGGGATCCTAAGCAAGACACCCCTGTGGCTGGGCACCTGTAGTACATACATATATATACAAGAGAGAAAGAGAAATAGAACGGGTCAGAGCCCGATAGTGTATGATTTAAAAAATTCGTTTAGCAAGTATTTAAATTGTTTACAGGACAATGCAACAACATATTAGTGCGACACTCTCTTGAGAAATTCTCACCTCTCTTCTAATGTGCACACCTATCGTACCAAACTTCCCATACATCGCACTAAACTTCCCAATGACTTAACTTATCTTAGGTTACTCGTAAGATTTTAAAACCGAACAATATAATTGTTTAAAAAGTAAGATTTCAACTTGTAATCAAATTTCTCATTTTAACTTTATTAATTAATAAAGTTGTTCCCGTGTCATATTTTACTTTCTCAAAACAAGAATTTACGATCTGAGTCATCAACCATGTCATACTTATCAAATCACAGTAGGCAATTCCAAATTTCAGAATTTCATATATATATTAACTACTCGTATAATATATATATTATAACAGCACCCTAAATAAAAACTAGGGTACGGGCCTACTCTGCTATCCAATCCCCGTATCGCTCATACTAAGGGAAATACAAGTTCGGAATCACTCTCGAACTGTATTAACACATACACAAACAATATTGAGGCGAAGCATAGATTCCAAGTCTCTAAGAGGTCAGAACATACCCTCACGCCTCTTAGGACCGTCTAAACTATCGATTCGATAGCCTGTACCAAGGATATCTATCTTCTAGGGTACAAGTCAATATCCCCCATAAAGGTCCCATCGAGATAAGACTGTCCCAGTGCGGTAACCTCAGGGATAGCAAGTAGCGCGGGCTTGAATTTCACACATAGATAGTATATGCATACACAATCATATAACTATACTAATATTACCATATCAATATTAGGTATATCTCAAATCCCATAGTTACGACATTTATCCTTATTTTCACATTATTAGTATCGCGTATAAGGGTTCTGTGACACCCCGCCTAATTAAATACCGGGCGATCACTCCTTTATTAAATTAAATCAAGGTAAACAGTTGGTTCATCCTCAGCATCACTGTCGATAAAAATAAATTTTCCAATTTAACACCCTAAATAATTAAGCTAAGTGTCAAAACCATTTTCATACATACTTTCCAAATTTTATTTAAAGAAAAAGATTTATTTATTTATTAACAACATTCCAACAATTAAGAATCACACCACAATAAAACCTGGAACACAATCCAATTAATTTAAAACATTCGTAAATCGAATGTCAACATGCGAAATATAAAGTAACACAATACAAACTGAATAAATTCCATAGTAACAATACTAGAAATAACTGAAGTACAAATGTCCCAATAACAATGAAATAATGGAAAGGGCGACACATGCCCAATAAATGAGAATGCTAGAAGTGGAGTGAATAAAGGAAGCCGTCTACGCAAGTGACCTGCAACTCCCACCTAAGCTGCAGCACGTTCCTCTCAAGGGATCCTAAGCAAGACGCCCCTGTGGCTGGGCACCTGAAATATATACATATATATACAAGAGAGAGAGAGAAAAAGAAACGGGTCAGAGCCCGAAAGTGTGTTTGATTTAAAGTACGTTTAGCAACTATTTAAATTGATACAGGCTAATGCAACAACATATTAGTGCGACACTCTCTTGAGAAATTCTCACCTCTCTTCTAATGTGCACACCTATCGCACTAACCTTCCCAACGGTTTATCTTATCTTTTTATCATACTAATTTTCCCAAGAATTTAACTTATCTTAGATTACACGTAAGATTTAAAATTGAACGATTCCATTTTGAAAAGAATGTTTCAATTAGTAACCGAAGTTCTCCATTTTAACTTTATAAAATCAATAAAGTTTTCCAGTGACATATTACACTTTCTCAAAACAAGTGTTTAAATTTGAGTCAACAATCATGTCCTACTTATCAAATCACAGTAGGCAGTTTCAAATTCCCGAATCTCATATATATATGAACTACTCGTTTAATATATATAATAACAGAACCCTAAATAAAACTATGGTGCGTGCATACTTCTACTATCCAAACCCCATACCACTCATATCAAGGGGAATACAAATTCGGAATCACTCTCGAATTGTATTAATCACATACACAAACAATATCGAGGCGAATCATAGATTCCAAGTCTCTAAGAGGATGGCACATACTCGCGTCTCTTAGGACCGTCTGAACTATCAATTCGATAGCCTGTACCAAGGATATCTATCTTCTAGGGTACAAGTCAATATCCCCCATAAAGGTCCCATCGAGATAAGACTGTCCCAGTGCGGTAACCTCAAGGATAACAAGTAGCGCGGTATGTTTTTCACATGTATATAATATATGTACACACAATCATATAAATATACCACAATTATCATATTAATATAGGTTCTTCTCGTCACCCATAATTATACCATTTCCTTAATTTCACATTATTAGTATTACATATAAGGTTTCATCTCTAACATTAACTCGAAGGGTTTTCTCACTTATTTCGTGACACTCGATGACTCTATTCTTCCAATTAGGAAAATTCAGTAGGTATACCTCTATTCACTAACATAACTATTCGCCGAAATCTCTCACTTGGAATACGTAGTTTCATCGTTTATTATATGATTATCCCAAAAGCAAAATTCTCGTCTCATAATAAAGTTCCCAACACTTATTCATAAGTCTTACTGGTCTTTCCTATCTACCAAAACATTTTATGAAGAACACCCAAGAATTATTTGACGATAAACTTAATTTAACTAATTAAACAAGGGAAATAGGCGTCTACCAGGAGGGGTCGATTGATCGAGGTCTGGGGCTCGATCGATCAAACCTTCGATCGATCGAAGCTCTAGGCTCGATCGATCGATCAAGCAGGTCTACGAAAATCTGCAGAAATGCAGTTACGAGTTTCATCACCAAAATTACATCAAATCCATATTTTCAAGTTCCAATCGTCCCAGAATTCTACTACTAACATTATAACAGTATATCAGATGATTCTAACGTAAGGCATGTACATATTCGTCATTTAAACATGGATTTTCAACCTAAAATTATATCCAATTATCAAGAACCCTAGAATTTTCTTAAACAGTTTTCTAACAAATCTTTCTCCAGAATTTCTTTCTTATGATCATCAAAATTTCGTGGTTTATTTCCTCTACATGGCAAGGGTTTCCAGAATCAACATATAAATCAATACTACATGGATTCTCCTATCATAAATTGGGTTTTCTTCCATAGTTTTCATCACAAATCATTCCTAAACTAATATGAAGATTGCACTAACGAAAATAGCAAGTAAAACACTTGCCTGGGATTTATGGTATTCTAATTCACGGCTGATTTTGGTATGGCTGCGTTCCTCGTCTCGCGATCTACGCGGTGGTGGTGGCGGCGGTGCAAACCGGTGACTTTTGGGGCCTTGGATTGCCTTGGAGCTTTCTCCTTCCCTCTCCTATGGCCGTCACTTGTGTTTTTGTTTTCTAACCCTAGATGACTAACCTAAATGGCTGATATAGGTTGCTGAATTTCGTGGGTTTAATTACCCAAAAAGGTGAAATGACTAAATTGCCCTCCCGGGGTACCAATTAGGCCTAAAAACGCCCCGAGACCCAAACTAAACCCCCGGGTACACTTTTCTGACTATCTCGACCCTTCCGGGCACGTTGGTGCACTCAAAACGACCATACGAACAACCTATAAATTATTCACTTTTTATTTAAAAAAATTTAGTCCCGACGCGACACGGGCGCGTCCCGATTCAAATTTCCAAAATTGTCATTTAATTCACTCATGACATTCAATATAACCAGTATATATATTAATTTTCTCATTAGTAATATTCAATAAATTTCCCATAATTACTAACTCTCGTCACGTTAATAATTATAACATAATTAATTTCCGGATTTTTATTAAATAATTCACTCACATTAAATTTAATAAATCCCCAAATTCATAAAGCATAAAAATACGGGGTATTACATACTTCCCCCCTAATAACGGAATTTCGTCCCGAAATTCGGAAAATAAGGCATACCTGGTAAAAATAACTCTGGATATCTCTCGCGTATATCTGTCTCACGCTCCCAAGTGGATTCCTCCACATTATGATGTTCCCACTATAGTCTAGGATAGCCACCGGTATCTCCTCGTAAGAGCTGTCAGGCAGTAAGTCTATCTCATCTATCGTGATTTGAGTATGGGCCATAACATCCCGAAGATACCGTCTCAACGACGAGATGTGGAATACATCGTGTATGCGATGTAAATACTCTGGCAGTCCCAACCTGTATGCAACCGGCCCAATTCTCTCGATGATGGGAAATGGTCCCACGTACCTCGAAGCCAACTTCCCCTTCTTCCCGAACCTCATCACTCCCTTCATAGGAGATACACGCAATAACACTTGGTCCCCCACACTAAACTCCCAGAAGAACCGTTTCGCATCGGCGTATCTCTTTTGCCTGTCCTGGGCTACCCGAATGTGACTCCTGATCATCTCAATCCTCGCGGAGGTCTCCTGAATCACCTCCAATCCTTGAAACTTGTTATCCCCCACTTCGAGCCAATAAGTGGGAGAACGACAAGGCCTGCCATACAAAGCCTCAAATGGAGCCATACCAATCGTAAACTGATACGAGTTATTATAAGCGAACTCTACCAGTGGAAGGTGTGTCTCCCAACCTCCTCCAAAATCAAGGACACACATGCGTAGCATATCCTCTAACATCTGATTAGTACGCTCTGTCTGTCCATCTGTCTGTGGGTGGTAAGTTGAACTCAGCCTAAACTCAGTACCCATAGCCTCTTGAAAGCTTTCCCAAAAATGTGACACGAAGATCTTGTCTCTATCTGACACAATATTTAGGGGCACCCCGTATAATCTGACGATCTGAGAAATGAACAACTGAGCATACTGGCCGGTGGTATAATCTGTCCGAACTGGCAAAAAATGAGCCACCTTGGTCAAACGGTCTACAATCACCCAGATAGAATCGTGGCCCCGCTGTGAAGTAGGCAACCCCGTAATAAAATCCATGGAAATACTCTCCGATTTGCACGCGAGTACGTCCAATGGCTTAAGCAATCCTGACGGTTTTTGGTGGTCCACCTTTACCAGTTGGAAGGTAGAACACTTGGACACGAACTCGGTGATGTCCTTCTTCATCCCACTCCACTAGTATTATCGCCTCATATCCTGGTACATCTTATCGCCTCCCAGATGAACTGCAAATCGGGACCCATGAGAATGAGTCATCACTGCATGACGTAATTCTGCTCCTTCTGGAACCACCAATCTCCCATTAAACCACAAACCTCCATCGGAACTAACAGAATAGGACTCAGCACCCTCGGCTAGAAGTCGCACAATCTGCTCCAGGCAAAACGGGTCTGTGGTCTGTGCCTGTATCACCCTCATAACAATCTCGGGTGTGACTGACATCACGGATATGAAAGAACGTGCTACTTCGTCCTGGTGACCCAACTCCTTCCACTTTGCTTTCCAGACGTCCGCTACATCGTCTACCGGTCTACGGCTCAACGCATCAGCAACTACGTTGGCCTTCCCCGGATGATACTGTATTTCGAACTCATAGTCTTTCACAAACTCTAACCACCTGCGCTGACGCATATTCAGCTCTCGCTGAGTGAACAGGTATTGCAATGACTTGTGGTCTGTGAACAAACGAAATTTCTCTCCCAACAAATAGTGCCTTCATATCCTCAATGCAAAGATGACCGCTGCTAACTCCAGGTTGTGGGTGGGGTAATTCTTCTCATGTGGCTTAAGCTTGCGGGAGGCAAAAGCTATAGCCTTCTCTTCCTGCTGAAGTACTCCCCCAAGTCCCCGTAAGGACGCATAGGTGTAAACTAGGTACTCCACACCCGGCTTCAGTAACACAAGGACTAGCGCTGAAGTAAGCTTGTCTTTCAGCTCGTCGAAAGCCAACTGACAAGCGTCATCCCAAACATATGGTACTCCCTTGCGAGTCAGATTTGTCAATGGACCCGCTATTTTTTAGAATCACCGAATGAATCTTCTGTAGTATCCGGCTAATCCCAAGAAACTACGTACTTCCGTCGGTGTCGTGGGCTGTCCCCACTCCCTCACTGCTGACACTTTGCTCGGGTCAACTGCAATCCCCTGCTCAGAAACAACATGGCCCAAGAACTGTACTTCTCGCAACCAGAATCCACACTTCTCGTACTTAGCATACAACTGATGCTCTCGTAGAGTCTGAAGAACCTGCCTAAAGTGCTCGGCATGCTCCTCCTCGGAGTGTGAATATATCAAGATGTCATCTATGAAGACGATGACAAACTGATCCAAGAACTCTCTGAATACTCGGTTCATCAAGTCCATGAAAATGGCTGGGGCATTAGTGAGTCCGAACGGCATCACCCTGAACTCATAGGACCCATATCTTGACAAGAAGGCAGTCTTTGAAACATCCTGCTCTCTAATACGTAACTGATGGTACCCCGACCTCAGATCTATCTTCGAAAAGAAAGTTGCTCCCCTCAACTGGTCGAACAGATCATCAATTCGAGGCAACAGATACTTATTCCGTATCGTTACCTTGTTCAGCTCCCGGTAGTCCACACACAATCTCAGTGAACCATCTCTCTTCTTCACAAATAAAACTGGAGCACCCCAAGGTGAGGTACTCCTACGAATGAAGCCCTGACCTAACAGCTGCTCTATCTGATCTCGTAGCTCTCGCATCTCTGCCGGAGCCATACGGTACGGTGCGCGTGCTATAGGTCTCGTATCTGGCAATAAGTCTGTAACAAAGTCTATCTCTCGACTGGGGGGTAGGCCTAGTATATCCTGAAACACATCAGAATACTCCCTCACAACTGGGGTCGAATCTAAGGGAATCACGACCTCCTTAGAGGTCTCCTCCTCTATGTAATACAAATGAGCGGTCGAGCCTCCCTCTAGGCGAGGCATCGCCACTACAAACATCTCTTGCCCCGGAATGGAAAAAACAATGCTCCCATCGAAGCAATCAATCATGGCTCTATAAGCTGCAAGCCAATCCATACCAATAATCACATCATGCTCATGCATGTCTAAGACTAACATGTATGCAGGTAATACCAAGATACCAATCTCTACCCCCACTCCCCCGCATATAAAGAAAATAAGTGACCCACTCCCCAGTGGTGAGTCTACACACGTCACTGTGCTCTCTGATGTGGCTAACAACCCTAAGGCCTTCGCAAAATGCGTAGCTATAAAACAATGTGTTGCCCCCGTATCAAACAAAACCCGACCCATAGTACCATGGATAGGAAACATACCCTCAATCGCGGGAGGTGCTTGAGGAGCTGCTTCCTGGTGGACGTTATAGGCACGTCCATACTGTAATTGCCCCTGCTGCACTGGAGCTGTTGGAATGGCTGGTAGGGCTGGCACCTGGGCTGGATCTGGGAGGGCAGGTGGAAAAAGTGGTCTCTGCGGCTCATTACGGGCTCCCTGCTGCTGTGTGGCCCTATCGCCCTCTGGGCAATCCTGACGCCTATGGACGTGTTTACCGCACCCAAAGCATTGGCCTTTGAAGTTACCTCCCCTCTGACCCTACTGTCCACGGCCCTGTTGGCCGTTACCTCCACGCCACTGGCCCTGTTGGCCCTGATGTGCACGCTGTTGGCCCTGCTGTTGTCCCTGCGGTCGGTGTTGGCCCTGCTGGCCCTGCTGATTTGGCTGGCCCTAATGGCCCTGCCTGAAACCCCCGAATCCCTTCCTAGAATCACCTGAACGGAATCGCTTAGCAGGGTCCCCCTGAAGGGAACTCTGCTCGTGCTGACGAGTCTGTCCATGAGATGGTGCCCCACTGGCACTATTACCCCCGGTCCTGCCCTGCTGGATGGACTCTCCTGCTCTCTTTCTTCCCTGCAGATGGAAGCGGTGATCCTGGCAATGTAGCATGCAACATTGAGTACATCAGTGAACGTACTCAGGGATAGATTCCCAATAAGGTGCTAACGGATCCGCCAAGCTAACCCGTCGACAAACAGCAAAATCTTCTTGCTCTCAGTAGGTGCCTCATCTGGCACAATTTTGAGAAGTCTCGTGAACTCCTCCTCATACTCAGCTATAGTAAGGTTCTCCTGCTTCAGATTCAGTAATTTTCGCCTCATCTCAGTCTGCACTGCGGGTGGAAAATACTTGCGGACAAACTGCTCCCAGAACAACTGAATAGGGATCGTGTCCCTCTCCTCCAGAGTGGTAGTGGATTCCCACCACTGTAATGGGGCTCCCACTAGCTTAAAGGAAGCCAATAACTGCTTTTGCACATCAGTGCACTCATACATATGGAGGTGCCGCTGGATGTCTTTCTTCCATTGGCTAACAGTGATAATATCGGAGCTACCAGAGAACTCAGGGGGATGCGCTTTTTGAAAAGCATCCCGAACCCTCTCCCATGCAGATGGAAGCTCTGCTGGTACTGGCGCCACTGCCTGAACCTGGGGTGGAGCCTGCTGAATCACCGCTATCGCGGCATTCACCGCCTGAGCAACAATGGCGGCTACTTCGTTTGCATTCATTGTGCCTGGTGCCGGAGCTGCTGGCTGCTCGGCTTGGGCACGCCTATCTTTCGGAGCACGTCTCAGAGGCATCTAAAACGTGAACAAGTTTATTAGTCTACAGTTATTATCAAATCTCAAATAGCTGAAGACTTAAACGTAAAAGCAAGAATACAACAATCCTAAAAATAGGGCTCTATAGCAATAACGTTAAGCTGAAAGCGAAATAAGCCGTACAGATCCTATGGACACTAGAACCTGATGCTCTGATACCACCTGTGTCACCCCGCCTAATTAAATACCGGGCGATCACTCCTTTATTAAATTAAATCAAGGTAAACAGTTGATTCATCCTCAGCATCACTGTCGATAAAAATAAATTTTCCAATTTAACACCCTAAATAATTAAGCTAAGTGTCAAAACCATTTTCATACATACTTTCCAAATTTTATTTAAAGAAAAAGATTTATTTATTTATTAACAACATTCCAACAATTAAGAATCACACCACAATAAAACCTGGAACACAATCCAATTAATTTAAAACATTCGTAAATCGGATGTCAACATGCGAAATATAAAGTAACACAATACAAACTGAATAAATTCCATAGTAACAATACTAGAAATAACTGAAGTACAAATGTCCCAATAACAATGAAATAATGGAAAGGGTGACACATGCCCAATAAATGAGAATGCTAGAAGTGGAGTGAATAAAGGAAGCCATCTACGCAAGTGACCTGCAACTCCCACCTAAGCTGCAGCACGTTCCTCTCAAGGGATCCTAAGCAAGACGCCCCTGTGGCTGGGCACCTGAAATATATACATATATATACAAGAGAGAGAGAGAGAAAAAGAAACGGGTCAGAGCCCGAAAGTGTGTTTGATTTAAAATACGTTTAGCAAGTATTTAAATTGATACAGGCTAATGCAACAACATATTAGTGCGACACTCTCTTGAGAAATTCTCACCTCTCTTCTAATGTGCACACCTATCGCACTAACCTTCCCAACGGTTTATCTTATCATTTTATCATACTAACCTTCCCAAGAATTTAACTTATCTTAGATTACACGTAAGATTTAAAATTGAACTATTCCATTTTGAAAAGAATGTTTCAATTAGTAACCGAAGTTCTCCATTTTAACTTTATAAAATCAATAAAGTTTTCCAGTGACATATTATACTTTCTCAAAAGAAGTATTTAAATTTGAGTCAACAATCATGTCCTACTTATCAAATCACAGTAGGCAGTTTCAAATTCCCGAATCTCATATATATATGAACTACTCGTTTAATATATATAATAATAGCACCCGAAATAAAACTATGGTGCATGCATACTTCTACTAACCAAACCCCATACCACTCATATCAAGGGGAATACAAATTCGAAATCACTCTCGAATTGTATTAATCACATACACAAACAATATCGAGGCGAAGCATAGATTCCAAGTCTCTAAGAAGATGGCACATACTCGCGTCTCTTAGGACCGTCTGAACTATCAATTCGAAAGCCTGTACCAAGGATATCTATCTTCTAGGGTACAAATCAATATCCCCCATAAAGGTCCCATCGAGATAAGACTGTCCCAGCGCGGTAACCTCAAGGATAGCAAGTAGCGCGGTATGTTTTTCACATGTATATAATATATGTACACACAATCATATAAATATACCACAGTTATCATATTAATATAGGTTCTTCTCGTCACCCATAATTATACCATTTCCTTAATTTCACATTATTAGTATTACGTATAAGGTTTCGTCTCTAACCTTAACTCGAAGGGTTTTCTCACTTATTTCGTGACACTCGTGGACTCTATTCTTCCAATTAGGAAAATTCAGTAGGTATACCTCTATTCACTAACAAAACTATTCGCCGAAATCTCTCACTTGGAATACGTAGTTTCATCGTTTATTATATGATTATCCCAAAAGAAAAATTCTCGTCTCATAATAAAGTTCCCAACACTTATTCATAAGTCCTACTGGTCTTTCCTATCTCCCAAAACATTTTATGAAGAACACCCAAGAATTATTTCATGATAAATTTAATTTAACTAAATAAACAAGGGAATTAGGAGTCTTCCAGGAGGGGTCGATCGATCGAGGTCTGGGGCTCGATCGATCAAACCTTCGATCGATCGAAGCTCTAGGCTCGATCGATCGATCAAGCAGGTCTACGAAAATCTGCAGAAATGCAGTTACGGGTTTCATCACCAAAATTACACCAAATCCATATTTTCAAGTTCCAATCGTCCCAGAATTCTACTACTAACATTATAACAATATATCAGATGATTCTAACGTAAGGCATGTACATATTCATCATTTAAACATGGATTTTCAACCTAAAATTATATCCAATTATCAAGAACCCTAGAATTTTCTTAAACAGTTTTCTAACAAATCTTTCTCCAGAATTTCTTTCTTATGATCATCAAAATTTCGTGGTTTATTTCCTCTACATGGCAAGGGTTTCCAGAATCAACATATAAATCAATACTACATGGATTCTCCTATCATAAATTGGGTTTTCTTGCATAGTTTTCATCACAAATCATTCCTAAACTAATATGAAGATTGCACCAATGAAAATAGCAAGTAAAACACTTGACTGGGATTTATGGTATTCTGATTCACGGCTGATTTTGGTATGGCTGCGTTCCTCGTCTCGCGATCTACGTGGTGGTGGTGGCGGCGGTGCAAACCGGTGACTTTTGGGCCCTTGGATTGCCTTGGAGCTTTCTCCTTCCCTCTCCTATGGCCGTCACTTGTGTTTTTGTTTTCTAACCCTAGCTGACTAACCTAAATGGCTGATATAGGTTGCTGAATTTCGTGGGTTTAATTACCTAAAAGGTGAAATGACTAAATTGCCCTCCCGGGGTACCAATTAGGCCTAAAAACGCCCCGAGACCCAAACTAAACCCCCGGGTACACTTTTCTGACTATCTCGACCCTTCCGGACGCATTGGCGCACTCAAAACGACCATACGAACAACTTATAAAATATTCACTTTTTATTTAACAAAATTTAGTCCCGACGCGACACGGGCGAGTCTCGATTCAAATTTCCAAAATTGTAATTTAATTCACTCATGGCATTCAATATAACCAATATAATATATTACTTTGCTCATTAGTAATATTCAACAAATTTCCCATAATTACTAACTCTCGTCACGTTAATAATTATAACATTATTAATTTCCGGATTTTTCTTAAATAATTCACTCACATTAAATTTAATAAATCCCCAAATTAATATAGCATAAAAATACGGGGTATTACAGGTTCGTCTCTAACCTTGATTCGAAGGATTCTTCCAACTTATTACGTAACTCTCATGGACTCTATCCTCCCAAGTATAAAATTCAGTAGGTGTCCTTTTTATGTTCCAAAGTAACTCTCTTATGCATCTCTCCCTTTAATTCATAAATTCATCGACCCTTAAGTAATTATCCCAAAAATACAATTCTCGTCTCATATTAAATGTACCAAAATTATTCATATGTCCTACTGATCTTCCCTGTCTCCCAAAACAATTTATTAAGGATGTTCAAGAATTATTTCACATTAACTTGAATTTAACTAATTTAAAAAGGGAAATAGGAGTCTGCCAGGAGGAGTCGATCGATCGAGGTCTGGGGCTCGATCGAGCGAACCTTCGATTGATCGAAGCTCTGGGCTCGATCGATCGATCAAGCAGGTATTGCGATTTCTGCCGATTTGCAGTTACGGGTTTCATCTTCTAACCTTCACTAATTCCATAATTACCATACCCAATCGACCCAAAATTCATACCACAGACGTTATATCATCATACCAGGTATTTCTAACGTAAAGCATGTAGATTTCTAACACCAATCATGGATTTATGGCCCAAAAATTTATGTAATAATCAAGAACCCTAGAATTTTCATAAACAGAGTTCCAACCAGTATTTCCAGAAAGTTTCTTCTTATAAACATCATAATTTCGTGGGTAATTCCTCTACATGGCAAGGGTTTCCAGAATTATCAATTTATCCATCACTACATGCAATTTCCTAACTCATATCTTAGGTTTCTTCCATAGAAACTCATTTTAATTACTCCTAAACTAATATGAAAGATGCATCAACGAAGTAAGGAAGATAAACACTTGCTTGGGATTTTTGGTGTTCTGATTTGCAGATGATTTTGGTGTGTTTGCGTTCCCCGTCGCGCGATCTACGGGTTGGTGGTGGTGGCGGTGTAAACAGACGGATTTTGGGCCTTGGATTGCCTTGAGAGCTCTCTCCTTTCCTCTCCTATGGCCGTCACTTGTCTTTGGTTGTTCTAACCCTAGAAGAAAACCTTAGACATCTGATATATCCCATGAATTTTCGTGGGTTTAATTCCCCAAAAATGTAAAATGTCTAAAATGCCCTCCCGGGGTACTCATTAAGCCTATAAATGCCCCGAGACCCAAATCAAACCCCCGGGTATATTTTTCTGACTATCTCAACCCTTCCGGATGCGTTGGCGCCCTCAAAACGACCATATGAACGACTTATAAAATATTCACTTTTATTTTTCACTATTTAGTCCCGACGCGACACGGTCGCATCCTGACTCAAATTTCCAAAATTGACATTTTATTTACTCGTGACATTCAATATAACCAATATTATATATTACTTTGCTCATTAGTAATATTCAACAAATTTCCCATAATTACTAACTCTCGTCACGTTAATAATTCTAACATAATTAATTTCTGGATTTTTCTTAAATAATTAACTCACATTCAATTTAATAAATCCCCAAATTAATATAGCATAAAAATACGGGGTATTACATACTTCCCCCCTAATAACGGAATTTCATCCCGAAATTCAGAAAACAAGGCATACCTGGTAAGAACAAATCTGGATATCTCTCGCGCATATCGGCATCGCGCTCCCAAGTGGATTCCTCCATGTCATGATGCTCCAACTGGACCCGCACATGTGGAAATATCTTCGACCTCAATCTCCTCTCACTATAGTCTAGGATAGCCACCGGTCTCTCCTCGTAAGAGCTGTCAGGCTGTAAGTTTATCTCATCTATCGCGATGTGAGTATGGGCCATATCATTCCGAAGATACCGTCTCAACAACGAGATGTGGAATACATCGTGAATGCGATGTAAATGTTCTGGCAATCCCAATCTGTATGCTACCGACCCAATCCTCTCAATGATGGGAAATGGTCCCACGTACCTCGGGGCCAATTTCCCCTTCTTCCCAAACCTCATCACTCCTTTCAAAGGAGATACACGCAGTAACACTTGGTCCCTCACATTAAACTCCCGGAAGAATCGTTTCGCATCGGCGTAGCTCTTTCGCCTGCCCTGGGCTACCCGAATGCGACTCCTGATCATCTCAATCCTCGCGGAGGTTTCCTGAATCACCTCCGGTCCAAGTAACTTATTATCCCCCACCTTGAGCCAACATGTTGGGGAACGACAAGGTCTTCCATACAGAGCCTCAAATGGATCCATGCCAATCGTGAATTGATATGAGTTATTATAAGAAAACTTTACCAGTGGAAGATGTGGCTTCCAACCTCCTCCAAAATCAAGAACACACATGCGTAGCATATCCTCCAACATCTGATTAGTACGCTTTGTTTTTCCATCAGTTTGTGGGTGATAAGCTGAACTCAACCTCAACTCAGTACCCATAGCCTCCTGAAAGCTTTTCCAGAAACGTGACACGAAAATCTTATCTCTATCTGACACAATATTCAAGGGCACCCCATGTAATCTGATAATCTCAGCAATGAACAACTGAGCATACTGACCCGTGGTATAGTCTGTCCGCACCGGCAGAAAATGAGCCACCTTGGTCAAATGGTCTATATTTACCCAAATAGAGTCATGGCCCCACTGTGATGTAGGCAACCCTGTAATAAAATACATGGAAATACTCTCCCACTTCCATGCGAGTACTTCCAATGGCTGAAGCAATCCTGACGATTTATGATGGTCCACCTTTACCAGCTGGCAGGTAGAACACTTGGACATGAACTCAACAATGTCCTTCTTCATCCCACTCCACCAGTATTGCCTCCTCATATCCTGTTACATCTTATCTCCTCCAGGATGTACTATAAATCGGGACCCGTGAGACTGGGTCATCACTGCATGACGTAATTCTGCTCCTTCTAGAACCACCAACGTCCCATTAAACCTCAAACCCCCGTCAGAACTAATAGAGTAGGACTCAGCACCCTCGACTAAAAGTCATACAATCTGCTCCTGGCAAAACGGGTCTGTGGTCTGTGCCTGTATCACCCTTGTAACAATCTCGGGTGTGACTGTCATAACAGATATGAAGGAACGGGCTACTGCGTCCTGGTGGCCTAACTCCTTCCACTTTGCTTTCCAGACGTCTGCTACCTCGTCTACCGGTCTACGGCTCAACGCATCAGCAACTACGTTGGCCTTCCCCGAATGATACTTTATGTCAAACTGATAGTCCTTCACAAACTCTAACCATCCGATCTAACGGATATTCAGCTCTCACTGAGTGAATAGGTACTGCAGTGACTTGTGGTATGTGAACAAGCGGAATTTCTCCCCTAATAAGTAGTGCCTCCATATCCTCAATGCAAAAATGACTGCTGCTAACCCCAGGTCGTGGGTGGGGTAATTCTTCTCATGCGTCTTAAGCTTGCGGGAGGCAAAAGCTATAGCCTTCTCCTCCTGCTGAAGTAATCCCCCAAGTCCTCGTAAACAGGCATCGGTGTAAACCAGGTACTCCACACCGGGCTTTGATAAAGCAAGAACTGGTGCTGAAGTAAGCTTGTCTTTCAGATCATCGAAAGCCAATTGATAAGCATCATCCGAAACATATGGTACCCCTTTGCGAGTCAGGTTCGTCAATGGGCCCGCTATTTTGGAGAATCCCCGAATGAATCTCCTCTAGTATCCGGATAAACATAAGAAACTACGTACATCCGTCGGTGTCGTGGGATGTCCCCATTCCCTCACCGCTGACACTTTACTCGGGTCGACTGCTATTCCCTGCTCAGAAACAACATGCCCCAAGAACTGTACTTCTCGCAACCAGAATCCGAACTTCTCATACTTAGCATACAACCGATGCTCTCGTAGAGTCCGAAGAACCTGCCTCAAATGCTCAGTGTGGTCCTCCTCGGAGTGTGAATATATCAAAATTTCATCTATAAAGACGATGACAAACTGATCCAAGAACTCTCTGAATACTCGGTTCATTAAGTCCATGAATACGACTGGAGAATTTGTGAGACCAAATGGCATCACTCTGAACTCGTAAGACCCATATCTCGTCAAGAAGGCAGTTTTTGAAACATCATGCCCTCTAATAAGTGGCTGATGGTACCCCGACCTCAGATCTATCTTCGAAAATAAAGTTGCTCCCCTTAGCTGGTCGAACAGATCATCGATTCGAGGCAATGGATACTTATTCTGTATCGTGACCTTGTTTAACTCCCGGTAGTCCACACACAACCTCAGTGAACCATCTCTCTTCTTCACAAACAGAACTGGAGCGCCCCAAGGTGAGGTACTCCTGTGAATGAAGCCCTGACCTAACAGCTGCTCTATCTGATCTCGTAACTCTCGTATCTCTGCCGGAGTCAAACGGTATGGAGCGCGTGCTATAGGTCTAGTATCTGGCAATAAATCTATAACAAAGTCTATCTCTCGAATGGGGGGTAAGCCTGGTATTTCCTGAAACACATCAAAATACTCACGAACAACTGGAATTAAGTCTAACGGAATCACAACCTCCTTAGAGGTATCCTCCTCTATATAATACAAATGAGCGGTCGAACCTCCCTCTGGGCAAGGCATCGCCACTACAAACATCTCTTGCCCCGAAATGGAAAAAACAATGCTCCCACCGAAGCAATCAATCATGGCTCTATAAGCTGCGAGCCAATCCATACCAATAATAACATCATGCTCATGCATATCTAAGACTAACATGTCCGCAGGTAATACCAAACTACCAATCTCTACCCCACTCCTCGGCATATAAAGAAGATAAGCGACCCACTCCCCAGTGGTGAGTCTACACACGTCACTGTGCTCTCTGTTGTGGCTAACAACCCTAAGGCCTTCGCAAAATGCGTAGATATAAAACAATGCATTGCCCCCGTATCAAACAAAACCCGACCCATAGTACCATGGATAGGAAACATACCCTCAATCGCGGGTGGTGCCTGAGGAGCTGCTGCCTGGTGGACGTTATAGACACGTCCATAATGTAATTTCCCCTGCTGCACTGGAGCTGCTGGAACGGCTAGTAGGGATGGCACCTGGGCTGGAGCTGGGAGGGAAGCCGGAAAAGTGGTCTTTGTGGCTCATTACGGGCACCCTGCTACTGTGGGGCCCTATTACCCTCCGGACAATCCTGGCACCTATGGCCGTGTCTACCACACCCAAAACATCGGCCTTAGAAGTTGCCTCCCCTCTGACCCTGTTGACAACACGCCCTGCTGGCCGTTACCTCCCCGCCACTAGCCCTGCTGGCCCTATTGAACACGTTGTTGGCCCTGTTGGCCCTACTGCTGAGCCTGCTATCGGTGTTGGCCTTGCTGGCCCTGCTGATTAGGCTGGCCCTGCTGACCCTGCCTATAACCCCCAAATTCCTGCCTGGAATCACCTGAACGGAATCTCTTAGCAGGGTCCACCTGATGGGAACTCTGCTCATGCTGATGAGTCTCTCCATGAGATGGTGCCCCATTAGCACTATTACCCCCGGTCCTGCCCTGCTGGCTGGACTCTCCTTCTCTCTTGCTTCCCTGCAGATGGAAGAGGTGATCCTAACAATGTAGTAACGCAGCATTGAGTACATCGGTAAAAGTAGTCAGAGATAGATTCCCTATAAGATGATGACGGATCCTCCAAGCTAACCCGTCCACAAACAACATAATCTTCTTGCCCTCAGTGGGTGCCTCATTTGGCACGATGTTGAGAAGTCTCGTGAACTCCTCCTCATACTCAGCTACGGTAGAATTCTCCTGTTTCAAATTCAGTAATTTCCGCCTCATCTCAGTCTGCACGGCGGGTGGAAAATACTTGCGGTCAAACCGCTCCCAGAACAACTGAATAGGGAACGTGTCCCTCTCCTCCAATGTGGTAGTGGACTCCCACCACTGCAAAGTGGCCCCCACCAGCTTAAAGGAAGCCAACAACTTTTTTGGACATCGGTGCACTCATACATACGAAGATGCCGCTAGATGTCTTTCTTCCATTGGCTGACTGTGACAATAACGGAGCTACCAGAGAACTCAGGGGGATGCGCCTTCTGAAAAGCATCCCTAACCCTCTCCCATGCAGATGGAAGCTGTGCCGGTACTGGCGCCACTGCCTGAATCTGGGGTGGAGCCTGCTGAACCACCGCTAGCGCGGCATTCACCGCCTGAGCAACAATGGCGGCTACTTCATTAGCATTCATAGTGCCTTGTGACGGAGCTGCTGTCTGCTCGGCCTGGGCACACCTATACTTCGGTGCACGTCTCGGAGGCATCTGAAACGTGAAGAAGTTTATTAGTCTACAGTCATTATCAAATCTCAAATAGCTGAAGACATAAACTTGAAAGCAAGAATACAACCATCCTAAAATAGGGCTCTATAGCAAAAACGTTAAGCTGAAAGCGAAATAAGACGTACAGATCCTATGGACACTAGAACCTGATGCTCTGATACCACCTGTGACACCCCGCCTAATTAAATACCGGGGGATCACTCCTTTATTAAATTAAAATCAAGGTCAACAGTTGGTTCATTCTTAGCATCACTGTCGTAAAAATAACTTTTTCCAAATTAACACCCTAATTAATTAAGCTAAGTGTCAAAACCATTTTTAACCTTTCTAACCAAATTGTATTTTTAAAGAAAAACTTATTTATTTAATTATTAACCACATTTTCATTAAGTAAGAACCATACCACAATTATCCTGGAATATAATCCAATTGATTTAAACATTCAACATCCAAAATCTCAACATTTAAAACTTAATGTAAAACATACATGATGAATAAATCCCAAAGTAACAGTACTAGAAATAACTGAAATACAAATGTCCCAACAAAATAGATAAATAGTGGAAAGGGCGACACATGCCCCAATAACTGAGAATCATAGGAGTGGAATCAAGTAAATGAAATCGTCTAAGCAAGTGGCCTGTAACTCCCACCTAAGCTACAGCACGTTCCTTCCATGGGATCCTAAGCAAGACGCCCCTGTGGCTGGGCACCTGTAGTACATACATATATATACAAGAGAGAAAGAGAAATAGAACGGGTCAGAGCCCGATAGTGTATGATTTAAAAAATCCGTTTAGCAAGTATTTAAATTGTTTACAGGCCAATGCAACAACATATTAGTGCGACACTCTCTTAAGAAATTCTCACCTCTCTTCTAATGCGCACACCTATCGTACTAACCTTCCCATACATCGCACTAAACTTCCCAATGACTTAACTTATCTTAGGTTACTCGTAAGATTTTAAAACCGAACAATATAATTGTTTAAAAAGTAAGATTTTAATTTGTAATCAAATTTCTCATTTTAACTTTATTAATTAATAAAGTTGTTCCCGTGTCATATTTTACTTTCTCAAAACAAGTATTTACGATATGAGTCATTAACCATGTCCTGTAATACCCCATACTTTTATGGATATTTATTTATGGGATTAATTAAATTAAATGTGAATTAATTGAGAATTAATCCGGATAAAATACTAACGAGATGTGAGTTGGTATTTGATTATAATGTGTATATATGGCAATATATGAATATTGAAAATATTGAAATTGTCGCGAGGCTGAAATACGACAATTTGGAAAATTTAATTGGGACGCGCGTGTCAGTCGCGTCGAGAATGAATTTATGAGATTTAAAAATAAATTATTTTTCTTTTGACCAAATAGTCATTTTGAGTGCGCCAACGTGTTCGGAAGGGTCGAGATAGTCAGAAAACACTAGCCGGGGGCTTAGTTTTGGTCCCGGGGCATTTTTAGGCCAAACCGGCAACCCAAAAGGGTAGTTTGGTAATTTCGGAAATTTGGTAATTAAAACCCACGAAAATTAAGCTTTAATTATAACTTATCATTAAACCCACTAACCCATTTTCAACCCTAATCTAAGTAGTGGGCTACGGGAGAAGTTAAGAAAATATTATAACTTACCAAAAACCAACCCCCCACCTCTATTGTCATCTTGTGAGAAGAACTTGTAGAGAGAAAGAGAGAGGAGAATTCTGCAGAGAGAGAGAGAGGAATTCAACCATCTCCAACCAAAAACAAATTTGAAGAACATAAGGCAAGTGATTTAGTTACAATTGATTCAATGAATGTGTTCTTCCATGTTTAGTGTAATTATCGAATTTTGTCTTGGAAGATTGATATGAACCCATGAATTTGAGGATTAAAACTATAAACCATGTTAGGAATTGCATGTAGACATATTCTGACGAATTATGAATCCAAAATATAGCCCTTGATGATCTAAAAACGGATTTAAGAAGAGAATTATTATTGTTCTTGAAAGAAATAGAAAACTAGGGTTCTTGATGAAGTTTTGATCCAAATAAAGCCCTTGGTTGATGATTTAATGGTTTTAGAACATTAACAATGTTGTAGGATGGTTGTATGATGATATTATAATGTTAGATTAGAGTTTCATGCATTATAATGGAATTTTGGGGCAAAACTTGGACTGCAAAACAAAGCAGTCCGTAGAATAACTGGTGCGCTCGATCGATCGAACATACAAGGTCGATCGATCGACCTTCCCAAAATGAGTAAAATCTTCCCGTTTAAAATTTTAAGGATGTTAACCCTAGAAAATTATTGATGGAGACTTTGTGAGTATTCTTAGACTTAAGGAAGACCAGTAGGTATGGTTTTGAAATCGTACCTTAATTAGAATTTAATTTGGGATAGTTGTCTAAAATCCAATAAAGCTCGACGAGTGAGATAATATTAGGGTTAAAAGAGTAAATTCGAATGATTTGATGAAATGAGGTTTGTGGCAAAAATAATGACCTTAAGAATAATGAAATTAAATGTGGAAATAATAGGAGACTTAGTAACCTCTTTGAGATAGGTTTTAAGTATAAGAAACTAGGATGTGAGATGTGTCGACAGTCTACATGATATATTATCGGAAGACTTAAAATGCATAAAATTGGAATAATGGTATAGGGATGTAGAATATACCTTTATTAATATTAAGATATCTAAGATGTGTGAATGCTTACTATATGACTTATGTGTATGACATACCTACCATACTTGCTATCATGGAGGTCGTCGTTCGTGTTGGGCCAACTAATCTCTGTGTGCCTACGGGTGGATTTAGATTGGTACCTTAAGAACATAATACTAGAATGACTTATTTGTGAGTTAATAAGTCAGCTGATTATGGAGCTTAGGTATGTACGTGACCCATGGATATTTTGAATTATGTTCGCCTCCATTTTTGTGTGTTGTGCTTATTCTAACAATTCCTGAGAGATTCGGAATTTGTAATCCGTATGTACGTGATGTACCGAGATGAGATAGCAGAGTATGTGCACCGTAGCCTAGACTAGGGGTGCCTATAATGTATATTTATGATGTGAATAATATACAACTAATGTTCAATGAAATACTTAGTAAAGTAACGATGTGTATACTTGTGCTATTTTAATAGAGATTAAAATGAGAACTCCACGTAATAAAAGGTTTTTATTAGGGAATTAAGGCACATACATGGTATACTTTAATGACATGAATAAACCCTTCAAACTATAAAGTGAAGCCAGATTTTGTATTAGACTAGTTAGTTAGTAGCATAACTAGTACGGGCTATAGATGCGTTAGGAGTGCACATTAGTTGAGAGGTGAGGAGCTCATGTGAGTGCACGTCCTAACATGTATTTTTCATTCATTGTTTTAATGTTATTAAAGCACTTGTTGTTTTTAAGATACTCTCCACTTTCGGGCTCTGACCCGTTTGCTTTCAAATCTATTTTTTTGTAAAAACCTTTTAGGTGCCCACCCACAAGGACACCATGCATAGTATTTCCATTCAGGTGATGAGCTGTAGCTGTTGTGGAAGTTACAGGGCCTTGATAGTAGACGCCTCCTTTTCTAGTCTTGACTCCATATTCAGTTTCTTCATTTGTAGGGCATGTCACCCATTTTTATTTAGAGACATTTCATATTTCAGTTATTCAGATTTTGGCATGTAATTAATTGAGGGTACACTGTTCTATTTATTTCAGTTGTGGGATTGTTGTGAGGAGTATTTCCTCCAGACTTATTATTATTTGTTGGTTATTCTATTGCTTCTTTATGGTGAATTGTTATGTTATTCTTTCATAATTCTTTTATTGCATGTTAATCAGATTTAATTTAAAATTTGACAACTTACTTTTTAAATACTAGGTGGTTAGTAATCATTAAATGTTTTCGACAGTGATGCTATTAACTGAACCAACTTGGCATTTTGAATTAATTTAATAAAGGAGTAGCTACCCGGTATTTAATTAGTCGGGGTGTCACATGTCCTACTTATCAAATCACAGTAGGCAGTTCCAAATTTCAGAATTTCATATATATATTAACTACTCGTATAATATATATATTATAACAGCACCCCCAATAAAAACTAGGGTACAAGCATACTCTGCTATCCAATCCCCGTATCGCTCACACTAAGGGAAATACAAGTTCGGAATCACTCTCGAACTGTATTAACATATACACAAACAATATTGAGGCGAAGAATAGATTCCAAGTCTCTAAGAGGTCAGTACATACCCTCACGCCTCTTAGGACCGTCTGAACTATCGATTTGATAGCCTGTACCAATGATATCTATCTTCTAGGGTACAAGTCAATATCCCCCATAAAGGTCCCATCGAGATAAGACTATCCCAGCGCGGTAACCTCAGGGATAGCAAGTAGCGCGGGCATCATTTTCACACATAGATAGTATACTCATACACAATCATATAACTATACTAATATTACCATATCAATATTAGGTATATCTCAAATCCCATAGTTACGACATTTATCCTTATTTTCACATTATTAGTATCGCGTATAAGGGTTCGTCTCTAACCTTGATTCGAAGGATTCTTCCAACTTATTACGTAACTCTCATGGACTCTATCCTCCCAAGTATAAAATTCAGTAGGTGTCCTTTTTATGTTCCAACGTAACTCTCTTATTCATCTCTCCCTTTAATACATAAATTCATCGACCCTTAAGTAATTATCCCCAAAATACAATTCTCGTCTCATATTAAAAGTCCCAAAATTATTCATATGTCCTACTGATCTTCCCTATCTCCCAAAACACTTTATTAAGGATGTTCAAGAATTATTTCACATTAACTTGAATTTAACTAATTTAAAAAGGGAAATAGGAGTCTTCCAGGAGGGGTCGATCGATCGAGGTCTGGGGCTCGATCGAGCGAACCTTCGATCGATCTAAGCTCTGGGCTCGATCGATCGATCAAGAGAGTATTGCGATTTCTGCAGATTTGCAGTTGTGGGTTTCATCTTCTAACCTTCACTAATTCCATAATTATCATACCCAATCGACCCAAAATTCATACCACAACCGTTATATCATCGTACCAGGTATTTCTAACGTAAAGCATGTAGATTTCTAACACCAGTCATGGATTTATTGCCCAAAAATTTATGTAATAATCAAGAACCCTAGAATTTTCATAAACAGAGTTCCAACACATATTTCCAAAAAATTTCTTCTTATAAACATCATAATTTCATGGGTAATTCCTCTACATGGCAAGGGTTTCCAGAATTATCAATTTATCCATCACTACATGCAATTTCCTAACTCATATCTTAGGTTTCTTCCATAAAAACTCATTCTAATTACTCCTAAACTAATATGAAAGATGCATCAACGAAGTAAGCAAGATAAACACTTGCCTGGGATTTTTGGTGTTCTGATTTGCAAATGATTTTGGTGTGGTTGCGTTCCCCGTCGCGCGATCTACGCGTTGGTGGTGGTGGCGGTGTAAACGGATAGATTTTGGGCCTTGGATTGCCTTGAGAGCTCTCTCCTTTCCTCTCCTATGGCCGTCACTTGTCTTTGGATGTTCTAACCCTAGAAGACAACCTTAGACATCTGATATATCCCTTGAATTTTCGTGGGTTTAATTCCCCAAAAATGTAAAATGTCTAAAATGCCCTCCCGGGGTACTCATTAAGCCTATAAACGCCCCGAGACCCAAATCAAACCCCCGGGTATATTTTTCTGACTATCTCGACCCTTCCGGACGCGTTGGCGCACTCAAAACGACCATTTGAACGACTTATAAAATATTCACTTTTATTTTTCACTATTTAGTCCCGACGCGACACGGGCGCGTCCCGACTCAAATTTCCAAAATTGACATTTTATTTACTCGTGACTTTCAATATAACCAATATTATATATTACTTTGCTCATTAGTAATATTCGACAAATTTCCCATAATTACTAATTCTCGTCACGTTAATAATTATAACATAATTAATTTCCGGATTTTTATTAGATAATTAACTCACATTCAATTTAATAAATCCCCAAATTAATATAGCATAAAAATACGGGGTATTACAGTCACCATCCGGAATAAATACCCATTACCTCGAATCAATGACCTATTTGATCAACTTAGGGGAGCATCGTACTTCTTGTAAGCGCGGATAATCCCGGAGGGTGATTTTCACAATTTAAAATCAAAGTAAATAATTTCCTTTTAATATAAAATCTCGAGATGATATGCGGAAGCGTTGTAAAAAAGGTGATGGTTCAACTTTCAAAAATTAATTAACAACAAGTTGAAACAGATTTAAAACATGAATCAAGTCCTAGAATTTGCCTAAAATATGATTGTTCATATGTTCAAGTTAGGCCAAACCAAATTAATGCAAGAGACTTGAATTACACAATTTTACCCAATATTTAATTTAACGTCCCAAATTAAATGAGTGTGATAATTAAACCGATTTTATCTTGAATTAATCTAGCATGCGTTCTAAGTGATATAGAGCAAGATAAAATAAACAAGGTCACACTACACCGCGATGTACGAGGAAAAACCCACTAACGGGAAAAAACCTCGGGACGGCCCTAGCCTCAAATCCACTAAAAACGGTATTACAAAATACAAGACAAAAGACTTACTTCCTAAACTCGAACCCTCTCAAGCCGTGATGCTTCTTCTTGTATCGACCTCCAATTAGCGGATAACCAACGGAGCTCCACCGCGGTCTCGGACTCCCACCGATCGGGCAATTAGGCACACCGTCACCCTAACATGGAGCCTTTCTCCAAATGGGTAGAAATGAAACGAACTTCTCTTCAATTCGGTGTAGAGAAAAACCGGTGCCAAAACAATCTCCAAGCAATTAATATTTATATAGAAACTTGGATAAACAATTGGGTGTAAACTAGAGTGTGTATGAAATTTTTCTTGAAAGAATTACACTCAAAACTTGAACATTTTCCTAAAACTATTTTTGCTCTCAAACTCTCTCTAGGAGATAAACTAAGTTGGAAAAGTTCTCTTGGAAAATGTGTTTCCCGCACATAATAAAGTATGTAAAAGTTGGTTAAAAACCAAGTGGGGAAAGTGGGAGAAAACTGCAAAAAACTGCTCAAAACTGTTCCCGCCCTGACGTCTCGTTCGAACGAACTTGACTCTCGTTCGAACGAGACTTCTAACGAGCGACCAGCCTGGACTCGTTAGAATCTCGTTAGATACCTCGTTAGAACAAAAATCTCGTTCGAACGACATATCGAACGACTGACCAGGGTCGTGGGCAAACTCGTTCGAACGAACTTGGTTCGAACGACAAAACTCGTTCGAACGAAATCTGGTTCGAACGACATTTCTAACGAACGACCAGAAAGACTTAAAAATTCGATTTTGGCCCAGAAACTTTTATAAACTTTTATATACTTATTTTTAAAGTTTCTAAATGATTCTTTCTAAAAATAAAATGCAGTTTTTATTTCTCCTAACACCCAATACATATTGTTCCAAACTCCTATATAAATATTATTACATTCATACCTTGGGAGTATGGAACCTTAGTTGATGACGTACAAACGAGGCACATAAACTACGGCATTTTGATGATGCTTTATACTCTTTGCCGCTACATCTTCAACAAACACTTCATAGGTCTTGAATATTACAATAAAATAAAATCCTATGAATAAATGTTTTTGTCCGGAATTGAGCCAAAACTATATATGGACTCAATTGGAAATTTGTGTCCTTACAAATCTCCCCCTTTGGCTATTCCGGGACAAAAACCAAAACAAAAATCCTAAAGGGCCGTCAAGCTCTACTAGACTCAAAACATAACCCGCCCAATCTTGACTCAACCCAAGGATCAAACGCTTTGCCATAGAAAGATACCGCTTTAGAATAATTCCTGCACACTTAAGCAAACTCATCAAATGCATAGGGAATATCAAAAGTATTAAATGCAATGAATTAAATACTCCCCCTAAATTAATTCTCCCTACTTAGAAAGACGTCTCCCCCTAAGATAAATCTCCCCCAAACGAAGATACGATAATAATAGGATTAGATACCATTTCTCCCCCTATCATCATTCTCCCCCTTTTTGTTCGGGAATAGGCAAAGGATAAACAACTAATAAACAGCATGAGAAAGCTTAAATAAAAGACATGACAGCATATGGGCAATAAAAACAAGACAAAGACAAACAAATATCATATATATATATATATAATTTAAATATACCAATAGAGCACTTGCATATATATATAGATATAAACACACACATGACACAAAATACAATAAGTTTGCGCACTCGTATGGCAAAAATGTGTCATATGGAAACGGAAGTGTAGGGGTGTGAACTAGCAACAATTAAATTTAGACCCAAACACTTAAGAAACGTTCACGGAGTTCTCATTTGATTGCAAACTTCATCACAGTTAAATATAACCTCATGTGACAATATAAAGATTGAACTCAATGAACAAACATACACAATGCATACAAGCCTAGCATGATGATGATTCTACAAACCAAATAGAGTCATGACATTAAAGACAACTAGGATAAATGGACATTGTGCAAACCGTTGATATACCATCCAATTCTCCCTCAATGAGCATATATATTCTTTTGTTTGTTAATGAATATATCAAACAAACCTAGGCCTTGGCAATTGCTTTTTGTTTAATGCCAAATATTCTGTTTTTAGGCCTTTGGATCACGTATTTCTTTTAGATCCAGTCAACGGTGGCTTACAATCGCAAAGGATTTAATTCATCCTTTCGGAGCCCTTCCCCGTGCATATATGAATTTATCATGTTTTCATTTTTCACACAAATCTCACATGCAACGGATTTTGACATGCACTAGTCCTCCTAGGTCATGGATATGTAGATGACTGGATTGATAGGAGAACACCTCAAAAAGCTCAAATATAACATGTGACATTAAGATTTCAAAAGAGCTCGTGCATGTGTGAATAGAGGCATATAGAAATAGAATCCATTTAAACAATACAAAATCCAACTACTCCATATAAAACATGGTAAATAACATTTTAAGGATTGAAAATCTAAACCAAAAGTTCTAGCCACATGGAAGCGTAAACGATAGGATTCAAACACAAGTATATGCCACATAAAGTGTGTCAAACTAAGATACACACAAAACAAAATCTTTTTGAGTTTTTAACATTTTTAATCAGAAATAAAGATATATACTCAAAAGACTAAAACAAAAATCATTTGTATTTTTCATTAAGCATAAATGAAATAAATAAAACACAAATGATAAACAAAGATCTTTTTATATTTTTTAGTTAAATCAAACACAAAATATAATACAAAAAGATAAACAAGTCATGATTTCTAGCATGTGATATGAAATAAGGCAATGGCTAGAAAATGACTAAACGAGCATACATTTAGCATATGAATGTGGCATGAAGTACAATCGCTAAAGTATGCAAACACTAACACATTTATCCTTTAGATTTAGCAAGGGAGGAAGAATGTGAAAGTAAATGAGAATCAAAATCCCTATTTTGTAAGGTAACCAAGTCGGATTTCCTAACCCAAATTAATGAAGAATTACTATCTTGGGGTGTAGGAACATTAGCTATCGTGGTTACTTTACAATGGAATTTTCTAGAAATTCGTTTAAGGTCTAAACAGAATTGCCTAAGATGACCTTTTCGACCACAATGTGTACAAGTAAGAACATGTCGAACAGATTTATCTAAGGAGTGATCATTAAATTCATTCCTAGAAGATTCTCCTAAAACATTGGTTTTGACTTTAGGGTTAAATTCATTAAAAGTATTGAAGCCTAAACCAAAAGTGTCATTTTTAATTTGGACCGTTCCTAACATTTTATCAAGTTTTTCCGAACGACATTCCAAATCAAATTTGACATTACTAGAATCTTTTAATTTATTTTCCAATTCTACAATGTTAGATTCTAGTAAACAATTACGCTCTTCAAAAGCAAGAAGCTCCTTTTTCAAGGATTCCATTAAACCCCTAAGGCTATCTCTCTCGCCTTCAACGTGTTCTAGCTTCTCTCGAAGAGTCCTCTCTTGTGTCCTAAGGTCTTCTATTAAGGCACTATCATCAACGACCTTGACACTCTTTCTTAAACAAGCTTCTAACTTCAAATTAGTTCTTTTCAAATTAATAGATTCTTTATATAATTCATGAAAAGCATTTTGAAGTTCACTCACATCAACCTCTTCTTCATTTTCACTCTCTCTTTCTTCTTCACTCTCACTATCATCAAAAATAAGAGAATCATTTACAATGACCTTGGAAGTGGCATGTGCTATAATTTCATCATTCGATGTGTCCTCATTATCACTCACATGTCTAGCCATAAAAGCCACAAAATTTTTCTTAGTGGGGGAATCAGGCTTCTCTTCCTTATCACTATCACTAAGGGTCGCATTATATGAAATGGGTCGTTTACCCTCTTTCCTTAGTTTAGTGGGGCACTCAAAAGCCCTATGGCCATAACCTTCACAACCAAAACACTTATTAGACTCGTCCCTATCAACATTTTCATTACTAGGCTTAGGGATCTTTTCGGCTTTAGAAAACTTCTCGCTTTTATCATGTTTAGAAGTATCAAATTTCTTAAAATCATTTTTAACTTTATCTTTGTTACATTTAAGAAATTTTCTGAATTTACGAGCAAACAAAGCCATATCTTCCGAGTCACTATCACTATCGCTCTCTACTATTTGTTTAACCTCTTTTCGGGCTTCTAAAGCAATGCCCTTTTCGATATTCTTTTCAGTTTTAGAGGGAAACATATCTAGTTCATAGGTTTGTAAATCACCTACAAGCTCTTCTAATTTCGTAGAGGCTAAAGTGGGTAAAGAATTTAAAACGGTCACCTTTGGAATAAATCTATCGGGTAGGGACCTTAAAATTTTCTTTACAACACGGTCGTCAGGTATTTTCTCTCCCAAGTTAAAGGATGAATTGACAATATCAGAAAGTCTAGCATAAAATTTATCAAAAGTTTCTTTTTCATCCATTTTGATAGTTTCAAATTGAGTGGTGAGGTTTTGAAGTTTAGAAGCTTTAACGACACTAGTTCCTTCATGAGTTATTTGTAAAATATCCCAAGCTTCTTTAGAGGTTTCACACGTCATAATACGTCGGAATTCATCTGGTGCGACAGCGCTAAATAAGGCATTTAAACCACGGGAATTAAAATTTGCAAGCTTAAACTCATTTTCGGTCCATCTATCGACGAGTTTGGGAACACGTTCATTTTCAATTAGATGAGTTGGTGGGGTCCAACCATTAACAACAGACATCCAAACACGTTCGTCGATAGATTTAAGTGCCGATTTCATGCGCGCTTTCCAATACGCGTAGTTAGAACCATCAAAAATAGGAAATTTTGAAAATGGGGAAAAATCCATTTTAGCCAAAAATTAAGGAACTTTAACGAAATAATTTATCGTTTTTGGCTCTGATACCAATTTGTAAGCGCGGATAATCCCGGAGGGTGATTTTCACAATTTAAAATCAAAGTAAATAATTTCCTTTTAATATAAAATCTCGAGATGATATGCGGAAGCGTTGTAAAAAAGGTGACGGTTCAACTTTCAAAAATTAATTAACAACAAGTTGAAACAGATTTAAAACATGAATCAAGTCCTAGAATTTGCCTAAAATATGATTGTTCATATGTTCAAGTTAGGCCAAACCAAATTAATGCAAGAGACTTGAATTACACAATTTTACCCAATATTTAATTTAACGTCCCAAATTAAATGAGTGTGATAATTAAACCGATTTTATCTTGAATTAATCTAGCATGCGTTCTAAGTGATATAGAGCAAGATAAAATAAACAAGGTCACACTACACCGCGATGTACGAGGAAAAACTCACTAACGGGAAAAAACCTCGGGACGGCCCTAGCCTCAAATCCACTAAAAACGGTATTACAAAATACAAGACAAAAGACTTACTTCCTAAACTCGAACCCTCTCAAGCCGTGATGCTTCTTCTTGTATCGACCTCCAATTAGCGGATAACCAACGGAGCTCCACCGCGGTCTCGGACTCCCACCGATCGGGCAATTAGGCACACCGTCACCCTAACATGGAGCCTTTCTCCAAATGGGTAGAAATGAAACGAACTTCTCTTCAATTCGGTGTAGAGAAAAACCGGTGCCAAAGCAATCTCCAAGCAATTAATATTTATATAGAAACTTGGATAAACAATTGGGTGTAAACTAGAGTGTGTATGAAATTTTTCTTGAAAGAATTACACTCAAAACTTGAACATTTTCCTAAAACTATTTTTGCTCTCAAACTCTCTCTAGGAGATAAACTAAGTTGGAAAAGTTCTCTTGGAAAATGTGTTTCCCGCACATAATAAAGTACGTAAAAGTTGGTTAAAAACCAAGTGGGGAAAGTGGGAGAAAACTGCAAAAAACTGCTCAAAACTGTTCCCGCCCTGACGTCTCGTTCGAACGAACTTGACTCTCGTTCGAACGAGACTTCTAACGAGCGACCAGCCTGGGCTCGTTAGAATCTCGTTAGATACCTCGTTAGAACAAAAATCTCGTTCGAACGACATATCGAACGACTGACCAGGGTCGTGGGCAAACTCGTTCGAACGAACTTGGTTCGAACGACAAAACTCGTTCGAACGAAATCTGGTTCGAACGAAAAAACTCGTTCGAACGACATTTCTAACGAACGACCAGAAAGACTTAAAAATTTGATTTTGGCCCAGAAACTTTTATAAACTTTTATATACTTATTTTTAAAGTTTCTAAATGATTCTTTCTAAAAATAAAATGCAGTTTTTATTTCTCCTAACACCCAATACATATTGTTCCAAACTCCTATATAAATATTATTACATTCATACCTTGGGAGTATGGAACCTTAGTTGATGACGTACAAACGAGGCACATAAACTACGGCATTTTGATGATGCTTTGTACTCTTTGTCGCTACGTCTTCAACAAACACTTCATAGGTCTTGAATATTACAATAAAATAAAATCCTATGAATAAATGTTTTTGTCCGGAATTGAGCCAAAACTATATATGGACTTAATTGGAAATTTGTGTCCTTACACTTCTCTAAAATAGATTTGAGTACGGGGTATCACCAGTTGCGGATACGAGAGAAAGATGTGTCCAAAATCGCTTTCCTAATGAGATATGGGTCCTACGAATTTCTGGTTATGTCGTTCGGACTAACCAATGCCCCTGCCGTGTTTATGGACCTTATGAATAGAGTGTTTCGAGACTTCCTAGACCAATTTGTTATCGTGTTCATCGATGACATTCTAGTATATTCGCAAACAGAAGTCGATCATTCTACTCATTTTCGGTTGGTCTTGCAGACGTTGAGGGATCACCAACTGTATGCCAAGTTTGAGAAGTGTGGTTGTTGGTTGTAGGAACTACAATTTCTGGGTCACATTGTGATAGCCCAGGGTATTTTGCTAGACCCAAGTAAAGTTGTTGCGGTGAGGGAGTGGAGTCAGCCCACGACACCTACCGAGATTTGTAGTTTTCTGCGTTTGGCTGGTTATTACCGCCGATTTATCAAGGGTTTTTCTAAAATTTCTTGCCCTTTGATAAATTTAACCTGAAAAGGGGTGAGGTTTGTTTGGGATGATTCTTGTCAGTCGACTTTTGACGAGCTCAAGGATAGGTTGACTTCTGCTCCAGTCCTTGCGTTACCAAGGCCAGGATTGGAATATTTAGTCTTTACCGACGCATCTCTACAAGGATTGGGAGTTTTACTACAACAAGAGCAGCAGGATATTGCTTATGCTTCTCGTAAGCTAAAGCCCCATGAAAATAATTATCTGGTGCATGATTTGGAACTTGCCGCTATAGTTTTTCCCTTGAAGATTTGGAGGCATTATCTCTTGGGGAGAAATTTAGTCTTTTCATGGACCACAAATCGTTGCAATATTTATTTTCCCAGATAGATTTAAATATGCGACAACGCCGGTGGTTAGAGTTTATGAAAGACTACCAATTTGACATCCACTATCACCCGTGCAAGACGAATATGGTGGAGAATGCTTTGAGTCGGAAGCTTGAGGGGGAATTAGCGGATATATGGAAAACCAAATGGAAGGAGCTTAGTCAGGAGGACGCGGTTGCTAGGGAATTTATGTTGGTGTTGAATGTTACGCCTACTATGGTGGCAAGGGTTGTAGAAGCTCAAGGAAGGGACATAAGTTGTCAGGATCGTATATGCCAATTGTTGACCGAGGGAGCATAATCCTACTCTATAAGTTCTGAGGGTGGGGTACATTTCCACGGGAGACTCATTATCCCGGATGAAGGGGATTTAAGACGGGCCGTGATGACAGAATCTCATGGGTCTAAATTTTTAGTGCATCCTGGTGGGGCCAAGATGTACCAAGACATGAGCCATCAGTATTTGTGGGTGGGCATGGAGCGGGATATTTTTGAGTTCGTTTCCCAATGTACTACTTGTCAATTGGTCAAGATAGATCATCAGCGACCGACGGGATTGTTGCAACCTTTGGAAATTTCGGTATGGAAGTGGGAGATCATCTCAATGGACTTTATCATGGGATTACCAACATCGCATAGCGGTCATGATTCTATTTGGGTAATTGTCGATTGTTTAACTAAGTCGACACATTTCCTACCCGTACGCACATATTATAATTCTGCTCGTTATGCTCGGCTATTTATTACGGAGGTTGTTAGACTCCACGGGGTGCCAATAAATATAGTCTCCGAAAGAGATAAGATTTTTGTTTCCCATTTTTGGCGAAGCTTCCAAGAAGCTATGGGAACCGAATTGAAATTGAGTACTTCTTATCACCCTCAAACAGATGGGCAGACAGAAAGAGTTAACCAAATGTTGGGGGATATGTGTGTGCTTGATTTCAAAGGTGGTTGGGAACAATATCTCCCTTTGTTAGAATTTTCTTATAATAATTCGTACCAATTTACTATTGGGATGGCACCCTATGAAGCACTATATGGAAGGCCGTGTAGATAGCCCACTTGTTGGTTGGAGGTGGGGGATAATAAGTTTCCTGGACCTAAAATGATCCAGGATACTTCTTCCAAGATTGAACTCATCCAGAATCACATCTGAATAGCTCAAGATCACCAAAAGAGCCGAAGAAAATAGAAGGCATGTCGAGTTGGATGTTGGAGATCAAGTCTTGGTGCGAGTATCGCCAATGAAAGTTATAAAGCGATTTAGGAAGAAGGGAAAGCTTGCGCCGCGCTATGTTGGACCTTTTCCTATTATTGCCAAAGTAGGTCCAGTGGCGTATCAACTTACCTTACGAAACCCTTACAAAAAATCCATGATGTGTTTCATGTTTCCTATTTGAAAAAGTATAAGAGGTGTGAAGGAGCCCTTTGGCATATTCCTTTGGAGGATATCGATTTGCAACCCGATATTTCATACGAAGAACAACCAGTTGCAATCTTAGAGCATGAAGAGCGTAGATCGAGATTATGGGTAATACACTTGGTGTGAGTTCAATGGGATCATCACGACGGCAAGGAATCAACGTGGGAGCATGAGGAAGATATGCGGGAAAAGTATCCACATCTCTTTTTGCAGGGTACACTTGAAGTTTGAGGGCAAAATTCCCTCATAGGGGGGGGGGGGGGAGTATGTAACAACCCTCACTTTTGAGAAACTTATTTTATATTAATTTAACGTGTGAAGTAATTATATAAAATGTTGGAAGATGGAGTAAATATGAACACAGTGAGTTAATTAAGAATATTTACTAGACTGTTGCATATTTACTGTTATGAGTATGTAAATATCCCCATGTTATGTTTTATAGTGTTGTGTGCTTTAAACGACATTTATGATATGAATGAAACCGGAAATTGAAATGAATAAAATATTTTTGGATGCCAATTTAGAGGGCGTAGTTAGTCCCAAAATGTGAGAGATAGTCAAAGTAAGTGCCATATTGTATTTTTGAGTTTCGGGCACTTTTGACTGGTTATGGCTTAAATGCATAATTATGAGTCATTTTAACGTGGTATTAACAATTTAAGTTGGGAATTATGGATAGAGGCACGTTTAAGTCTTGCACCTCATTTATTTCTCTTAAGTGTGTATTTACTAAACCTAGAGAGTTAGAGAGAAGAAGAGAATTGTGGGAGAAGATGAGAAAAGAAGAAAATTGGAGATTGAAGATTGGGATTGTTTCTACTAAAGGAAATCTGAGATTTCAAGCTCAAGGCAAGTTTTATAGTGGCTAATATATGATTTACGATGAATAAGTTGTGTGATTGTTGTGTGTGTGAATCAAATGAACAAATATGGATTTTATGGAATTTGTGGTGTTTTAGCCCTAATCATACTTTAAATTGATGATTATGTGGAGTATAGTAGTTGATAAACATGTAGGATAATTTTGGTTTGAATAATGGTGGTTGATGTGTGTAAAAATGGAAGAGAACTAGGTTTTGGGGAAAAAAATAGGGTTCATAACCCGTAGCCCCATTCTTCACTGATTCGCAGGGGCGAATCGATTCGCCCTTCTTGCGAATCGATTCGCTAATGGGTAGGGCTACAGGTCTGCAAACCCGAATCGATACGGGTTAAGGCCAAATCAATTTGGCTGGGGTAGAAACTTGTATTCTCCAACTGAATAAATTCGCTTTTGGGCGAATTGATTCGCTGCATGGGGCGAATCGATTCGGCCCTAGGGCGTATCGATTTAGAAATCCTACTGTTTTGAGTTATTTTTCCAACTCAATTTTTACCCTTTTTACTTAGGCTTAGGACCTCGGAACCTTCTCTTATGAAGTAAACTTAGAGTCCTAGAGTCTTAGATGAGTTAGTTACTACCCTACATTAGAAATGGATTAAATAGGGGTTGTTCCTGCGGTGTCCAAATTGATGTTAAGGAATTATTTTCCTTTAGTTAATTATTATGAGACTAGGAGTTGTAAGGTTATATTGGGAGACTTTAGAAGTTTAATTGAGGTATGCTAGACTTGGTGGTTTATAGTGACACCATAAATTCTTGGATAATAAATAAGAGGTTCATTAATCATTGATGTTATAATGATTGCGTGAATTACATATGGCTCAGGATAAAATGTGATGTATCTACGAAAATGGAAATAAAATGGTAAATAATAATTTACTTAAACACATCCCTCTAAATGCTATCATATTGGAAGTACGTGCATGAGGTGAAGTCCTCTGGCTAGTGAATTCAGGGTGAATATAGTCCTCGGCCATATGACCGGTTATTATGTATGTTGTATTTATTGTGCGATGTGGGGTAATTCCGGGTGTGGTTATGACTCACTCGCAGGTATATGGCCACTTCCCGACGTTGCGTTAGGATACCCAGGTTGTCTTGGTTGATAGACCCTGGAAGATGATAGTCATTTTGGGGCGCTTCCAGTGGGGAAACTCAGAAGGACGGTCTTAGAATCATTAAATATAGATAATTATAACTATTCTTATTCAAGTGGGACTTGATTTATGATAAATTCCATGAAGAGAAAATAACAGTGATTATGTTTCCTAATGAGATATGGAACGATGAAATGAAAGAGTGTAAATAAGGGAGATTTTTAATTAATGATGTTCAATCATATCTTCTTGCATAACTAAATTAAAATTATGATCATTTAATTGCTTTAGTTTATGCTTTGAGATTGAGTAGGTAGATTCTTATCGTTATCTCTCCTGATTAACTGTTCATAACTGTCATACTCTTTATTCATCTGGTGATCATATAAAACCAGGCCCGGACCCATTCATATTTCTTGCTTTGCATGAATTTTTCATTCGCTCAGGTGCTCCGCCGCAAGGACGCCCGTTATGACTTTCCTATTCTGGTGTTTTGAGAGACGTAATTCCTTACGAATGTAACGGGATATGTTGTTATAGACACCTCCATTTTTGTACTCTAGTTATGATCGGGTCATTTACTCGGGTGTGTGGCCCAAGCTTTTGTATTTGCTTACTGTAATATATTATGTAACTCAAAGAACTTGTTGAATATTGTTGTAAGACACTATTCACCAACAGTTTATTCGGTTATTGGGTTATGTGTGTATTGTTCAGTTTTATTCTTGTATATTCCATCCACCTTCTTTTAAATTGGGTTGTTTAAATGCTTTCTTTAACTTATAAAATAAAATTTTTTCCAACCCGTTTTTCTGAAATATTATGTGGTTATCCCGTATACTTATTGTATTGTTGTGATTCTGAGAATGATACATCTGTGACTCCCATATTATTGAAGAATTGGGTTGGCCACCTCTTTTTTTTATAAGCGGGTTGTAACAGTCTTGTCCCATCATCGAGGGGGTAACGAAGATTGCATACGGTCTCACCTTACCAGAGACTTTGTAAGAGATTCATGAGGTCTTTCATGTGTCATCATTGAGGAGGTATCTCGGTGATGACATAACTTATCGACATATATCATTGGGTGGCTGAACTACAGTTGAATATTTCTTGTAAGGAGAAATATTTTGCCATTTTGGGCCATAGTGCGCGAAAGCTTCGTCAAAGGTGGTACTATTTGTGTGCGTAAATTAGGTACACCACAATTTTTCTAATTTGACATGAGAGTGTGAGTATGACATGCAGTATTAATGCCTAAAAATTGGTGTATGAATTTATATCTTAGCTAAAAACACTAGTCTTAGATATTCAAGTGATAAAGCGAGAATATTCGTAGAAATGCTTATTTATAGTAGATATAATAGCAAAATTTTGGGAGAAAAGAGATAGAGACCAGATTTACGTGGTTCGGCCCGATGAGGTGCCTACATGCAAAAGTACAATGACGATTTATAATAAATTTATACGGCAATAGCCATGGTTGGATGGAGAATTATAATCTATTCATTCATTCTGAGGGGGACCGTATGCAATATTAATACTTGCCACAAGTTGTCCAAAAGAGAGGGAAAGTAGTCGAGACAACAATAATGTTGGGTGACAGGTGTCCTAACTTTACGGATTAGGGAGGTATGCTATTTACTCGTCTTTATGAAAAAGTGGGATGTGTACAAATTTCCCATCAATAATAGGTGGATAATATACCTTAAATCCCTCATGCTTGTCTCTTGAGTGCAAATGACATCATCCGATTAGTTGATATCAACCTATGTGCAGTGTTAATGAACACCTTCTGTGGCTTGTAAGCTAGCAGAGTAAACTCACTGCTTGCCACCCAAGTGCTGACCAGATTGTACTAGGATGACCAGGTTAGGTCTCAGTCGACCTCCATTTTTTCATGGATAAATCTAGCTTTAACACATTAATTGGTTATCCAAGAACATCACCTTTATTCTACAACAAAGCCCCTTAAGACATTGCTAGTGATTGAGAAATGAGGTAAATCCTATGAAGTGTTGTGACTTTGGAGTATCTACTGAGATGATAAGAGTAAGTGAAGATTTATCTAAGAAAAAAATCATCATCCTTAAAATCTTATTAGCGCACACCAAGATAATTGACTTGCAGCATTTTTGTTCCAAAATGAAATTGGGTACATTTCATTAGCTGGGTTTTTGTGCCCAGGTAATCATCATGCGCACTTTTGGAAGAGCATGTCCGCTCGAGGTGTCATATTCTTGCTCTTTTCCAGGCGTGACATTATATGTCATGATTGAAAATTAACGCCCATTGTGACGAGGGTTGACGAGGGTAGTATAAGCTCAAGCAGTGGATCCTTTATGTTAGGAGAAAATTCGACAAATTTTAACCAAGGGAGTAGAGTCTTACTCAGTGTATTCATAGGGAGGCTTGAGCTTTAACGGTCGACTAATTATTCTCGAGGGGGAAGAATTACAGCATTCAGTGATGTCAGAGTCCCGGTATATCCCGATGGGGACAAGATGTACCAGGATATGCGGTGATAGTATTGCTGGAGTGGGATAAAGAGAGAAATACCTCAGTTTGTCTCTAAGTGTGCTACCTGATAGTTAGCGAAGGGTGGTCATCAGAAGCCGTCTGGGTTTCTTTAGCTGCTAGAGATTCCGATCTAAAAATGAGAGAGTATTTCCATGGATTTTATCACTGGGTTACCTACTACTCAGAGGGGTCACGATTCCATATGGGTTATTGTGGATCGTTTGAGTAAGGTAGCTCATTTCTTCCCAGTTCGGATTGATTATATGATGGGGTCAGTATGCACAACTCTTCATAGCAGAAATACTGAGGTTACTTGGAGTACCACTCAATAAAGTGTCAGATCGAGATAAGATTTTAGTCTCCTAATATTAGGAGAGTTTTCGCGAGGCCATAGGTACTGAGGTGCGATTGAGTACGACCTATCACCCACAGACCGATGGGCAGACTGAGCGTACTAACCAGATCTTCGGGGATATGTTACGTCTGTGTATTATGGAGTTTGGTGGGAGTTGGGATCAATAACTTCCACTAGTGGAATTTGCATATAATAAATCCTATCAGTTCGTTATTGGTATGGCCCTATTTGAGGTTTTATATGGTACACATTGTTGCTCTCCTGTGTGTTGGTTAGAGGTGGGGGACAACAAACTACTTGTCAAAGAAGTGATTCTGGACACATTTTCCAGGATTGAAATGATTAGGAGTCGCATTTGGGAAGCCGAGGATAGATAGAAAAGCTACATCGATGCCAAGCGGTTGGGAGTTTAATCTGGGGGGGACTAGGTGTTATTGAGGGTATCTCCTATGAAAGGGATAATGAGATTCGGGAAGAAAGGTAAATTGACATTGATATATGCGGTACCATTTCTTATTATTGATAGGGTTTGACCAGTAGCATATAGGCTTGGGCTGCTAGAGTGCTTGCATCTTATACATGATGTGTTCCATATTTCTTTGCAGTGGCGATATCTTTGAGATGATTTGGTTCACACTCCTATTGCATTGGAGGAAGTTGAATTTCATCCAGATAGTTCTTATACGGAGAGACCGGTAGCATCTTAGACCGCAGTGAGAAACGTTTAACATCGATAGTAGTTCCTCCAGTGCATGTTCAACGGGAGCACCATAATGTCGAGGAGTGTACTTAGGAGCGCGAGGATGATATGCGCGATAAATACCCAGAGTTATTTCTACCAGGTATGCCTTTTTCTGAATTTTGGTATGAAATTCCGTTATAAGGGGGGAAGTATGTAATACCCCGTAATTTTAATAATTTTTAAAATGGGATTAATTATGATTAATTGTGAGATAATTCAAATTTATCCAAATTTAAATATTACTCGGGAATAAAGATTTATGTGGATATTACTTAGTAATTAAAAGTAATATATGATTGTGACTTTATATATGATTATGATTTTATAAAATTATCATGAGTGATAAACATGACAATTACAGGAATTAAGTCAGGAGATGCGTGTGAGTCGTGTCGGGACTAAATTTAAATGAAATAAAAGTAAATTATTTTTATTTCATCTAAATGGTAATTTTGACTACGCCAAAGTGTATGGAAGGGTTTAAATAGTCAAAAAATTGTACTTGGGTGTTTGATTTAGGTCTCGGGGTACTTTGGAATCGAATAGACACCCCCGAAAGGGTATTTTGGTCATTCTACAAATGAAGTGAATAGTAACCACAAGAATTAAGGATTATCTATAAGTATAAATGGTTGTAAAGTTCATAGTTCATTCACCAAACTTATAAATAAAGACTTAGGGGAGACTAAGAGATTTCTCTGGGAAAGGAAGATACACTTCCAGGAAGCCAAGAGGCCAAAGGTCATCCTACAACACCACCACCATAGAATGTTGGTCGGAAAAGGGGAGGACCACCAGTAGACTATATCATGCCCAACAGTTCAGACCTATAATTTAAAGGCAAGTTATTTAACCTTTGCAAACATAGCATGTATATTATCCATGTTAAGATAGTTGTTGAATTCTAAAAAGTTGCATGATTTAAAGATAACCTATGGTGATTTTAAATGATTACTTAAAAGGATAAACATGTAGGATCAATCTCTTTTTCATTATATATTTTCATCCATGAAATTTGGAACCATTTGGTAAAAAATTCTAAGATTTATAAGTTGTTCTCGGAGAAATGATATAATATGAGATTTCTGAATTTTAAGGGAGAACATCATGATTAATTCATACTACTTGATGGGTTTATGTTGTTTAATGATTGGAGATCACTTATATATCTCGATGTATCATTTGGGATGATTTATATGGAGTTTGGGATCATATAGTAGAGGTTTTGAGGATGAAAATTGATTAAAAATGTTAAGAAAATCTGGGCAAATAACCTAATCGATCGATCGACCAACCCAAGAATCTTGGTCGATCGATCGATTAAATTTGTCGATCTTTCGATGCTCCTAGAAAATGCGATTTGTTTCCCTTTTAAATATTTTATTCAATCCAAACTCTTAAGGATGCCAAGTGTTAATTAAATTGAGCATAACGGGACTTACGGAAGGTCAGTAGGGTGGTGATTAAGGCCCGAAAAAATGTTAATGTGTGGGATTAAAAAATTAGTTGTAAATCTAATTAGATATTATCGAAGAATAAACCCAACTGAGGATAATATTAATCCATGAAAATGATAGAATTGGGATGAAATGAAATAGTACGGTGTAGAGGTCTATCTATTGAATTTATATGAGAAGAAATTGATCACCTTTGAGTGTGGGGAAGCTCGCGAATATGTAAAACGTAAAGTCATAATCTATAAATACGTAGGATATTAGAGAGAAAAATATACTACGTATGGAATTATAATATGGTTGTGCAAATACCTTATTGATATAATATAGGTGGGGTGAATACCTATATTATAATTTGTATTGTGTATGATATACTTACGTTGCTTGCTATCGGGGTGGAGGTTTCGCGTTATGGTCAATCTTATCCTGACGAGCCAATTTAGGGGGATTTTAGAATCGTACCTTGAGCATAGGACCTTGGATACAATCCATCGATGTGAATGATAATTTCGACGGTTGATTGGGAGAATATGTATTTGCGTGACCCATTCGGCTAGGGAGTATGCTCGCCTCCAAATATGTGTGTTATGTTATTTATGGTTCGGGAGAAAGGCCGAGCCAATAGTCCTTTTTACAACGAGAGATGTAACTTGACATGATAACAGAGTATGCATGCACCGCAGCTGTGTTTTGGATGTGTCGTATTAGTATGTATAATAGTGTCATGAAAATATATACCATGATGTAATGTACTATGTGAATTAGTAGATAAAAGTGAATAATAAAATCTCAATTGAATTAAGTAAGTGAATACCTAATCCTTAAAGGCCTAGTCCATCTTAAAGAGAAATGAACATGTTTCATTATATAAGTATTGCATGGGAAGTACGGGAAAATAAGAAGGGATAGAATAATAATTGAGAACCTTATTTAGGGAGTTAATAAGGTACGTTAGGCGTGCACACTAAATGAGAGGTGAGATTCTCAAGTGAGAGCCAAGAACTAACATGTACATAATACCTCCTTAATTTCACTTATTAAGCACTTGCTATTTTTAAAAATCTTTTACAATCGGGTTCTGACACGTTTACTTTCATATTCTCTCTTCTACTATATTTATTACAACAGGTGCCTACCATGAGGGACGCCCGACTTAGAGGATGGATAGTTTGACGTGTTTCAGGAGATGCAACCTTGGATTAGATGATTTCATTCCATTGATACTTATCTTTATAGTATTTGTCTCATTTAGGTCATGTTACCTAGGATTTAGTTTTCTCATTTCAGTTCTAGATATTGTATTTGTTTCATGTCAGTACTCTTATTGTCATTTGGTTTGGATGGTGATATTGAGCTATTTAAACTACAGAGTTTATTCCAGTTACATTTATTCTTATTGACTTCTAATTCAGTTGTGATGTGATGTTACTTATTTATTTTCATATGATGGAATGGTTTTAATTAAATTAAAATTGGAAAAGTTTTGACACTTAGCTTAATTAATTATTTGGTGAATTAATAAGAAATTATTTTTCGACGGTGATGCTAAGAGTGAACCAACTGGATATTCTGATTTAAATTAACAAAGGACTGATCACCCAGTATTTAATTAGGTAGGGAGTCACACTATCAATATAACAAACCCCATTTTTAAATATGAAGAATCAACTATAAATTGGATAAAATCGAAGTCTTATGACATATCCTGAGGTAAATAATAAGTTTAGGGTAGAAAATATAATTTTATGAAACTTTAGTGACTAAAATAAAAAATGTTAAAAGTTTCATTTTGTAAATAAAATATTCTCAAGGACTACTGAGAAATTTTAAAAAATAACTTATTGTGAAATTACTAAAATACCCTTCCAGTGTAAAATTATTCGTACCCCCCAACACTTTCCACCTCATGTTTAAAATCTCCACCTTACACGTGTCATCTTTAGAGAGAAAGCTAAAACATTTGTCATCATTTGGTTATATTAACAGAACAAGACCATTCCAGAATGCGACACCTTCGCGTTGAATCACCATCGCAAAAAGTCTAGTAATTATACACGTGTCAATACCACAATATCCTTGGAAACCTATAAATAGGGCCTTTGGGATCATTTATAACTCGCACTTATTCCTTGAGAAATATACTAAGAAAGGGTAGTACAAAGCCTGGAAAATATCTTAAGAGGGAGTTCTATAATTTTTAAGAACGAATTCATTTCATCGGTATGATTTTATTTAAATTTTGTAATGAATTTTTATCATTTTAATTTTTTGTTTTAAAGCATTACCTAATACTTATGGTACACTAAATGCTCCACTAATGAAAATTTAAAGTTTGTAAATAATCTAACTTTATTTTATTTTCAAAATATGTAAACTTGTTTGATATATGCGCTTTTAAAAATGATTTTTATAACTAATTGCTCGTTATTATGGAATCTCATTTAAGTAATTCCAAAGTCACTCTTGGTGAAATTCTGTCGAGTTGAGATGGTATTTAAGTGGTTCTCCTATGACCCTCCATCTCTACTTGGAGTTAAGATGGTATTTAATTGCTCGTTATTATGGAATTCTTCAATTTTGATTAATGAATATTAAAATCTGAGAAAATGTTCTTTGTTTAAAATACATAATTAAACCTTTATTGAATTTATTAGACTAACATGTGATCCAAGACTCTTAATTTGTATTTTCGAACCTCTATTTTAGGTGACTACTGTATGACATTCCATGCATATTTTGATTATATGATATTATGAAAAAGATATATATTTTGTGAAACAACTTTTATTCTAAAAAAAATCTGATATCGATGATTCTGTCATTTGTTATATGTGTATATCTCTCGATATAAACATCTGATTTAAATTCTGAAATTACTGATTCGTCGTATGAAAACTCTCTTACTATGTCGGACTTTACTAACGGGTAAAAATATTTGGTTGGTACCTTCCCAACTTGTTTATCGTTGGTATTCCCTAAACAAGGCGTTGTTTCAAAAATCATTATTTTCTGTCTATGATGTTACTGGGTGGAAACATTTAATCACACTATATGTCTGGGCATTAGACCGTACATGGGCACTAAAACAGAATAATTTACATATTGATCAATTATTTTATCTATTATGTTATGAACTGTTTATTCTGAAAATATGTATTGTCTGTTACATTATATATATTACTACAAATTGCTATCTCTCCATATATATACATTCTATTCTAAATTGAATAGGTATCAATTTTCTCAAAAACCTTGGAATGCCTGGAGATTGAATCTCATTCGACTTTTAGCTGATGTCCTATAAAGTACAATTTTTCATGAAATAATTAGGCTTGCAGATGGAACATAGAAGGACTATGTTGACATTTTGCTTTTTGAGGTCTTTTTGTTTTTATAAGTAGAATGTTATTTTATCAGACAAAACCATGTTTAGCTCTATAGTAATAGGATTTAAAGTTTGTATCATGTTGAAACTCGTTGATACTTTTAATATATATATATATATATATATATATATATATATATATATATATATATATATATATATATATATATATATATATATATATATATATATGTGTGTGTGTGTGTGTGTGTGTGTGTGTGTGTGTGTGTGTGTGTGTGTGTGTATAATGTGTGAAGTTTCCTTTTAGAAAGCTCTGATGACGTAATTCCTTCATTTTTAGCAATTTATGATTCATGACCATGTGAATGTATTTTCGTTGCTTTTATGGAAGGATACAATTTAAATTCAGAGTATTGAACGCCTTGGTGTCATGTCAAGATACTCGTTCCCTACTAATTTTGGGTCGGGTTGTGTCAGAGGTGGTATCAAAGCATTGAATATGAACCTGTAGACTACTGAACATATGTTTCGAACATTTTAGATTTTAAGTTTCCATACATAGGATATAAGATTAAATATCCGCATCTATTTAAAAATAAATGTAAGTCAAGTTTGGGGACCAAACTTTTTATAATGGGGGGTAGGATGTAATGACCCAATTTTTATATGCTCATATATAGTTTGTTTTTACACTCATGTGTCACTTATTATCTGATAAATATTGTATTACTAGATATTTAGTATCATTTTCTATCATTATAATGAAGCGCATTTTTAAATATGAAGAATCAACTCCAAAAATATCAAATTGAAGTCTTATGACATATCTTAAGGTAAATAACAAGTTTCAGGGTAGAAAATATAATTTTATGAATGTTTAGGGACTAAAATAAAAATATAAAAATGGGCCATTTTCTAAATAAAATATTCTCATAGACTACTAAGAAATTTTGGAAAATAACTTATTTTGAAATTACTAAAATACCCTTTAAGTGTAAAATTACTCGTATACCCTTAACACATTCCACCTCGTGTTAAACACCTCACCTTACTCGTGTCGTTTTTAGAGAGAGATAAAACACTTATCATCATTTAGTGATATTAACACTGCAAGATGACTCCCGAACGCGACACCTCGGCGTTGAATCACCACCACAAAAGCCTACACATTAGAAACGTGTCAACACCGTAATATCCTTGGAAACCTATAAATAGGGCCCTTGGGATCATTTATAACTCACACCAATTCCTTATAATTATAGTAAGAAAGATTGATTGAAATCTTGGGAAATATCTTAAGAAGGAGTTATATAATTTTTCATAAAGAATTCATTTCATAGGTATGATTTTATTTAAATTTCGTTGTGCATTTTTATAGTATTTATTTCGTGTTTTATGGATTTACCCAGTAGATTTTCTACACTGAAGGCTCCACTAATGAAAATTCATAATTTGGAAACAACATAAATTGATTTTATTTTCAAAATATGAGAACTTGTTTGAAAATATATGTGCACTTTAAAAAACTGATTTTTTAAAAATAATTTCTCATTATTATGGAATCTCATTTAAGTAATTCCAAAGTCAATCCTTGGGAAATTCTATCTAGTTGAGATGGTATTTAAGTGCTGCTCCTATGACCCTGCATCTCTACCGGGAAAAAATCCGAAAATATTCGGTCTAGATGAGATGGTATCTAAGTGGTGCCGTCGTGACCCTCCATCTCTAATGGGAACTTGTTGATTAGGAAGAACTATGAAATGAAATCTTCAATTTTTATTAATGAATATCAAAATTTGAGAAAATGGTTTTTACTAACCTTTTATAGCAAGTTATTGTAGGATTAAAACTCAATATTTGTAATTGGTCTTTGTCTAGAATACGTAATTAAACCTTATTTGAATTTACTAGATTAGCATGTGATCCAAGACTCAAAATCTGTATTTTTTAACCTCTATTTTAGGTGAGTAATCTATGAGATTCCATGCGTATTTTAATTATACGATATTATGAAAACTCTATAGTAATATGTTTTAAAGTTTGTATCATGTTGTAACTCGTTGATACTTTTAATATATATATATTATATATATATATATATATATATATATAATAAGGAGTAGAATAGTTTTACTATTCCATAAGTTGATAAGCTAATCAGAGGCTAAGATTCAGCCAACAAGGCAATGATCCAATGGTTGAGATTAATTATTCATGCACTACCTAATTTGCCCCTTAAAAATTTGAGTTCCCCCTCTTTTTAACACTCCAATTTATTTATCCATCCACTTCAAAATTTAAAACCAAGGGTAAAATAGTATTATACCATTTTGTTCACACTTTTCTTACTCTCTCTCCCCCTCCCCTCGATTACCCCCCGATATTCTCTCTTCTCTCTCTTCACCTACTCTTCGCGACCCTTCTCTATGTGATGCCTTTCTCAGGTGACCTATCTCTTTCTCTGCTATTCTACACTTTGATACGTTAACTATTTTTTCTTTGAAGTTATGATACAACTGAATAGATCGAACAATCACCATAAACCATTGCACATACAAAGATCTGAAAACTTTAAACCATCTTTTGTTTTTTTTGGTTGTCTGTTTGTTTAGGTACGAATTATTGGGAAAAAATTGGTAAGTTAATGTTTCTTGGTTTGGGGTTTTGGTTATGTGTTTAACATAAGTTTATCAATCGAATGCTTTTTTATTTTGGTTTTCAGTTTTTTATACACAAATGTTTAGGGTTTTAGGGCGGAAATCTTTTGATTTATAAACTTTAAGTTAAAAACTAATGAAATTTACATCTTATTATTTGATTATGGGTAGGAATTGGCAGGTTGGTAGGTCAAGGAAGAGAAAATGTATGATATTAGGGTTTGTAGAGGTTTCCATTTAATATTAGAAAGAATAAAAATGATTCAAAATTTGTTTCTTTGATAAATGATATTAGGGTTTTTTGGATTGGTAAGATAACATTGAATAATCTGACCATAAAATGCTTTTTTGTTCAAAAGTGTCAAGGGAGCAACATTTCTATTTTCTTCTTGCAAGTACAGTAAGCCTATATATATTTTCGTATGTTGTAAACATAGTTTATATTTATAAGGAGAACATATTATGTATGGGATTGAATCATGTTTTTTAATGTTGATATTTGGACCCTACTATAGATATGTAATATTGATATTATTTGATATTAGAAAAACGGCTTTATCTTATCAATGTTTATTTTTCTGTTGCTTTTATATTTTTATGAAGTATAAGGAACTATTATTTAAATTTATGAATATGTTTCAAGTTGCTCATCTTTGTATTAGTTGTTTTAAGGGTGCTATAGTCACAATGTAACTACCTCGATGTTGGTTCAAGATGCTACCCCTGTAACAATGTCTTTTGGAGGTTTTATAATTTATGCAAGCCATTAAAGCATAACATTAGCTTTAGTTTTTGTTTTAATAATAATTAGCCTTAGTGTTTGTAATGCTCAGCTTTATGTTTGATGGATGGATATGTATTGTCTGTTAGATCTATAATGTTTGTGTGTTGGATCTTTAATGTTTGTTTTCAATGGAGGTAAGGAATATTGCTCTGTATGGTTGCTAATTTTTAGTTGGATAATCCCATGACTAATTTCAATGGCATGGTTCATGTTGGATCCTTGGATACCTAACAAAAAATGTGGAATCATTATTATCTATTCTTAAATTAAATAATTCTTGAATATAATGAATGTGTTTTTGTTGCTCCATATTGCACGTGCTTGAGGAGATGTTACATTCAAGTTGTATATTGAACATTGAATTCCTTATATGATTTCGGTTCATTATTGGATTGGTTCAAATGCAGGTTTGGATTGGGGGATTAATTACAAACAACATGGTGTATTTATCACGTTAAAGGTATTTTTGAGTACTTATTTGGGGTTTAGTTTCAAAGTTTTCCTAGATTTAGAACATCATTTTTTATGTGTACGAAAACGAGTACAATCTTTTATCATCTGATCATGTTTACTCTCTTGAGTAGTTAATACAACAATGAGAACTAATTATAAATACTGAACTAATTATTATATTTAATGAATAAGAATAACTTTTTAAATGATATGGATTGTACAAATAATCTGAGCGTTTGAATGGGTAAACAATGACAGGGAGCAAGATTGATTTGAAGTGGTAAAAAAGCCTCAGAAGAAACAGGTGGATGGAGTCCCTAAACTAGAAGAAAGAATAAATAATGCAGGGAATCTTATAGAGGAAGTGGAAGATGGTATTGAAGTGATTGAACAAGCTGCAACGGCTGGCCATAATCTTAAGGTGTTGTCCCATGATCATCAATCGAAAGGAATGAACACAAATGGTGGGCATCAAAAAGAGGTAGAGAAACATGAAATTGAAGTCTTAGAATAAGATGTTATGGAGGATTTCAATCTTAAAATATTGAGCCCTTTTCCTAAAGCCAAAACAGTTAAAACAAATTTTATTTAGGAGTTTATTGACAAAATCAAATACGTAATTGTTGAAATGGAGGAAGTAAAGGTCATAGACAATTCTAATTTATCACCTAGAGGGACTGATTTGCCTGTAAAGTATGCAATGTCTCTTTATGATAGAATTTTCCCATCAGATTCAAAAAACCAGTTGAGATACAAGACCCCTTATATTGAAGATCTATTGCTTTTTTCCAAGTTGGAGAAACAAAAGAAGAAAAAGGTTGCGATACTTAATAATCAGAAGATTACTTAAGAAACAGTCACCAATCCCGTGTCTAAAAAGAAAGGTGGTAATATGGGTATTAGGGTCAATGACCCTATATTTTTCTATTGTAATACAATTATTCTTACGTTCTTTACTACCTTTAATAGAATACTACTTTAGTAATAGTCCAAAACTGAGATTTTTTTTATTATGAATCAACTGTTGGGGCATTATTTTGGTTTTAATGTCCATTATGTTGGGGTATCAACTATTGGGGCATTATTTTGATTTCAATATGGTAACTTTGTTATTTCAGTATTCTTTTGGTTTTAATTTAGATTTTCGATTGTGTATTGGCAATTTCATTTCTGACCAGATATGTTCAATTTTGTTTCTGATTAGATATCTTCAATGGTGGATTATGTGTGGCTAGAAGAGCACTGGGCAAGAAGCCTGTCAACATTGTATGCTTTGGATTGATAATTCATCTAATTTTTCACAAAGCAGGTGTGGAGGAGAATGTATGGTGCTTGAAATAACGTAAGGCAAGTATTGAAGGCCATCCTGAAATTTACCCATGGATGTGGTCAAACCAACATGAGGATTCTTAGATGTTTTGGGGCTTTTCCTGTGTTGACTTATATGGAAAAACTTCATTTGAATTAATAGTACCAACTTTAATAGCTTCTGCACAAACTTCAACTACGTCTGATAACATCTAAATCAATATATGCAAGTTTATTACTACCAGTTCTAATTTGTCTTCATGGGGTGTTGTGTTTGATATTAAAAAGAACACAATTACTAACAATGACACACTAATTTTTTCATGAAGAAACAGAGTTACCCGACATCATCTGCTCTTATTTTAGGTACTAATGGTGACAAAAATTCAACTATTCATGCTTCCAAATCCAATTTTACTTCGTGGGTGATTCTCTCATCACTTCCCTCCTAACTCTACTTCCAATTTCCAAAAGGTATTTCTCATTTCTATCTCAAAACCATAATGCTTTATGTTCATTTAACTACAACTTACACAATATCTCATTTTAATGTGCCAATATTGTTGGGGCAGTGTCACTGGATTAAATTTAGCTGCTTATACTAACACTGTAACTTCTCCCAGTTTGTGATGAATACCCATTGGAGGAAAATGATGGAAATTCACTAGACATGACCAATGCAAACGAACTTGGGGTTCTAAATTTCAACAAAAAATACAAAATTTCTACAAATAATCAGACTTACATCTGGCTTTTAGATGCACATTTAAAACAATATTTGCATATATTATCTCACTATTTTATTGCAGATATCGTTTTATTGCATATATTATCTCACTACATGAGTGAGTGAGTTGAGGGGAAGTTTATCGAGTGGACAAGTGTAATGTGAGGGGGGTTTTCTGGGTTTGTTTTTTGTAAATGAGTGGTTATATCACGTGAATCTGTGTAAGGTAACTCTCTTATATAAATAAAATAACTACACCGGTGCTCCATTTTTCTACCTACTTTTTCTTCACTTTCAATCCCTTCCTTTCTCTTCTCTTCCCTCTTAAGCTATTACCGTTGAGCTCTTAAGCTATTACTGGTAATCTTCACTTTTGTTCCCTTCCTCTCTCTTCTATGATATATCTCAAGTGCCTGTATAACAATTACTGTTAGGATCTTAAGCTAACAAATATTGAGTCACTAAAATTATCTAAGGGAGAGGAGAGTGATGAATCATATGATGATTCAATTATAGGAGAAATATACGATAACAGAAGGTATGAAGTTATCTTTTTTTGGTTTGTTTCATTTTTTAATCTCTTAGATTTCTATTTCCATATCACATTGTTTGGATATTCATCTTATTAGAGTACTGATTATGCTACTGATGATGAATATGATGATGTGGAGGAGGATGCTTCCACCGCCAATGGTGAGTATATCAGTTCTTTATTGCTAGATAATTCTGTCATCATAACATCTGATTCTTTGAGTTGCGATCATCTACTATTCTGTCATCATAACATTCATCATTATAATTTTAGTTTCTATCATCTACTATTTATCTTGGCCTTTGGTAACCAAAACATGGATCAGGGCACTCTAATATTATTCTGTAACACCAAACATCTTAGCAGGTCGAATTGACCCCATTCTCTTTGATGCTCTACATGCATTACTAACAGGCAAGTTATTTCTTGGCCAGGGTCCCACAGATTTGGCATAACCATTAATGCAAAAGTATTGGGGCGCTTAGCTTCTTAATGCTCAACTTATTTGCTTCCAAGGGTAGTGATACTACATAAATTATACTTCGGGACTGAAATGGCATTAATCCATTGGTTAATTGAATACAAGACATGTCTAACTTCAAAAGAGCTGGTATTAATCCATTGGACATCTATTTTGTCCTCTCTATCCGTATCACGTTTTTTGTTAAAGATAAGGTTTCAAGGTTTTTGATATACTAATACTTGGAATCACCGATGTCAATGGTGATACAAAACTTGGGAGTACAATGTATATTTAACTATAGTTTTCTAAACTTCATCCCGATAAAACCGTCCACATATGAGTATAAATGTGGACATGATGTACAAATAAAGAAACCTATTGAGTACTAAATGGATTGGATTGAATCTCGGTTGGATGACGAGTCCTTCTTTCCTCAAACGATTGGTAAAACTGGTGTTTAATTTATACCTTTTTTTATTCATGAAAGTAATATTCACTGGAATGAAATCATTTAGTTCCATTTTATTATTATATTTCCAGTCGATGTAATGTTATTTTAACATTTTGCAGGTCTAACATTTCCTCCCAACTTTAGCGAAGCTGCGAAAATATTATCCAAGGGCAAGTTTCGTGTATATCCTCAGATTTGTTGGTTATTTTAAGAAGAGTGTGCCTCTTAAGGAGGAGGTCGTCTAAGCACATGCTTCAATTTTAATTTTTTTGTTTTGGCGATCAATTTTATTGTATATATATATTTTGGCGATCATTTTTTTAAACGATGATTATTATACTAAAATTTAAGTTTAAAATTACTTCGGCTATAATTTTTTAGTAATCACATGAAAATTACTTCAACTAAAATCAGGTACTCATGTCTTCATAACTATTTAAAACACTACTAAACTCTTTGTTGATTTCACTTAAGCAGATGACATTCAGACACTCCTATTGAAAGGATTCGATGTAATTGGATCATTAATTGTGGCAAACAACCTTGATTTGTTGTGAACAACGGGTGAGGCAATCGAGGCCACGCGTGAATTGAGGAAGATTCTTGAGACACCCCGCCCAATTAAATATCAGGTGATCAGTCCTTTATAAAATTTATAAGAGAATGTTCTGTTGGTTCATTCTTAGCATCACTTTTGAAAACTTAAATCCAATTAATTACCTAACATTTAATTAAGCTAGTGTCAAAACATTTTTCCAATTTAATTTGAAACTAATTAATTTCTGAACATTGAATTATAAACCATACACAAGAAATGAATGATGACTGAATCAAATACTGAATAATTAAGACTGGATAAAACCTTCCAGTTCAAAGTCACAAACCAAACCATAATAAATACTCAATCCAACTAAAAATAACTACAAAGAAACTGAATACAACCCCGCTAATGAGAATGGGCGACACATGCCCGAACTGAAATATCTGAACTAGGAACTGAATGAAATGAGAGAAGCGTCTAACATCAATGACCCTTCAACTTCCACAACAGTTGCAGCTCGGAAAACCATTAAAGTATCTAGAACCGGTGTCCCTGTCGCTGGGCACCTATACTATTACATATATATATATATAGCAAAAGAGAGAAGAAATGCAAGAGACGGGTCAGAGTCCGATGTTTTAAAAAGATTTATTATCAAGTATTTAAAACTACATTAAAGAAAGTATTATATGCATGTTACTTCGAACTCTCACATGAGATTCTCACCTCCCGACTAGTGTGCACATCTAACGTACATCTAATCCAACCTAGCCATTGGACACACTCCTAACTAGGAAAAATCCTTACTCTTCTAGTTACCCCTCGTAGTAGTATTCCATATTTGGTCTCAACATTTACAATTTTAAATAAGTGTTATCACACTAAAGTTAAGTATTTACTATTTACATTATTGAAAATTTCACTATCTTAATAGTCTGCAGTTATCTCATTGTAGATATACCATAAGCATACATATATATATATCCTTCACTATTATATATATATATATATATGTATTAACATAATATTAATAGCCTACAAATATCACATTGCAAGTTTAACTCACAATTATATATATATATATATATATATATATATTTATATATATATATATATATATATATATATATATATATATATATATATACTAACACAACACCCCAAGGATACACCTGTAGTGCATTGCATACTCTGTTATCATGTCCCGGTACATCTCGTACTCAAAGAAGGAATATTGGTTCGGAAATCTCCCACGGACCATATAAAGAAATCACACATATTGGCGGCGAACATAGTTCACATACCTATTGGTCACGAACATATATACGCACCCGTAGTTAGCTGACTTATCAACTCACAAATAAGTCTTCGCAGTACTATGTTCTGAGATACAAGTCAAATATCCCCCCGAAGGTCACTCAGGATAAGACCGTCTCTACACATACCCCCGTGATAGCAATCAGCTAGGTATGTCATACACATAATATCAAATAAAGGTATACACAACCCATCAATCAAACGGTATACACACAACATAATGTCACATTCATACATAGTATTTTTATCACTAAATACTATCAACCTATTTTCAAATTACGATATTCCCTCTCTCGTAATATATATGTAAGGATAATATGTCACCCGAAAATCCTTAATACATAATCATAAGAAGTCCCACAAGTAGCCACTAATTTTTATTCTTCTAAGTTCCATATCTTCATAACTAATATCGTATGTATTTATAACGTAATACTCTCGACGCATTTACAATTACGATTATCTCTCTCTCCTAATCCTCGAGGTAAACTCACCATCCCAAATATTTAAATCATTACACCTAAACAACTGCCAATAATTCTGCACTATTTTGGGTTCATCGAACACTAATTTTTCCTCACTCAAATTTACTATTTACCAAATAGGGTCAAAATAGGAAATCCTCTCAAAATTAGAAATCTCGCTAGAACCAGAATAGGATCTCGCGCAAACGACATACACGTGTCTCTCGAAAGAGCTTCACGTGACATCTCTATCTCGCTTGAATGACCCATTTCGTGCGAATTGGCACGACATCTCGCTACCTGGGCTGTTTCGTCCACTACCTCCAGATTCAGCGTCTTCCCACCATTTTTACTCCTAAAACCTCTGAAGATCAAGCCCAAATCTCCAACAATTAATACTAAACATTATTCTAAATATATATGTGATTTCCCATAACCTAACATCATTAAATCATCACCAATCATCCATATAATTCAAAATCCCCAATTTATTATCAAGAACCCTAGTTCTTAATTTGATATGCATAACTTCTAAATTAAACCCAAATTTGTTCATAGATATCATCATAATTTTGTAGGCATCATCTTATGTACATATGGGATTCAAATTCTTATCCAATCAACCCTACTTTATGATTTAGTTCTCAAATTTCACCCAAATTAACTTTCATAACAAAGGTTTACTAACCTAGAGTAACATGAACAAAATTATTGCTAAAGAAAGCAAGCAATAAACACTTGTCTCAATTTCGAAGGTCTGATTCGTTGGTGTTGTTGTTATCGATGCGCTCCTCGTGTTTCGATCTACACCTAAAAAACTCCTAATAATTTTGCACTATTTTGGGTTCATCGATCATTAATTTTCCCTAACTCAAATTGACTATTTACCAAATAGGGGCGAAATAGGAAATTCTCTAAAAATTAGAAATCTTGCTCAAAGCAAGAATAGGATCTCGCGAGAACGACATACATGTGTAGCTCAATCCAGCTTCGCGTGACATCTCTATCTCGCTCGAATGACTTAACGCGACTTACTAATCTCGCTCGAATGACCCGCTTCGTGCGACTTCGCACAACATGTCGCGACCTGGGCTGTTTTGTCCCCTACCTCCAGATTCAACATTTTCCCACCATTTTTACTCCTAAAAGCTCTGAAGATCAAGCCCAAACTTCCAACAATTAATACCAAACATTATTCTAACATATATATTTGTTTTACCATAACCTAACATTATTAAATCATCACCAATCATCCATATAATTCGAAATCCCCAATTTATTATCAAGACTAGTTCTTAATTTGATATGTATAACTTCGAAATTAAACCCAGATTTGTTCATATAAATCATCGTAATTCCGTAGGCATCATCTTATCTACATACGGGATTCAAATTCATATCAAATCAGCCCTAGTTTATGATATAGTTCCCCAATTTCACCCAAATTAACTTTCATAACAAAGTTTTATTAACCTATACTAACATGAACACAATTATCGCTAAACAAAGCAAGAAATAAACACTTGCCTCAATTTCGATGGTCTGATCCATTGGTGTTGTTGGTATGGATGCTCTCCTCGCGTTTCGATCTACACGATGGTGCTGGTGGTTGTGCAAGGTGGTGTAAATTGACTCTCCTCCTTTGGAATTTCCTCTCCCTCACCCACTGTGGCTCTCTCTTGATTTTTGTGTATCCTAACCCTAATTGTCCCCAATTAGATGATATAATATTTCTCCAAATTTTCGTCCATTTAATTCCTCCAAAAATCTAGCTTACAAAACTACCCCTACCGGGTTGTCGGCTTGGCCTAAAAATCTCCCACAGTCCAAATAGAATATCCGGGTAGAGTTTTCTGACTATATCGACCCCTCTGGACTCAACGGTACACTAGAAATGATCATACGAGTTACTTAAAATAATTTACCTATTGATTTCACTTATTTTGTCCTTACACAACTCACACCCGTGTCCTGACTTAATATACCAAATTGTTGTATTTCTCTTTCACAACAAGTTATTTAAAATCGTCATTCCATATTACTTATTCTCACAGTAATATTAATAATTACTAACTTCTCATGACGCTAGTAAATATTCAATTTTAATCCGGATTAATATTTAATTCCCACGTTTTAATTTAATTAATCCAACAATAATAATAAATCACGTAATTATTTAAATCCTCAAAAATACGTGGCGTTACATACTTCCCCCTAATAATGGAAGTTCATCCCAAAATTCGTAAAATAAGGTATTTCTTGTAAGGACAACTCCGGGTATTTACCTCACATCTCATGTAATCTACGCAATACCACCCATAGAGTACATCACCAATTACCCTTAATAATGAACACCTCACTGATGTTATAATTTACTCTTCAAGCCTTACCATTTAAGTTTCACCACTTACATTTTAGATAATTACTATCTAATCTCCTACTACTCACACTAGCAGATTAATCAGTATTTAGATATATACGAATTTGTCTTACTACTATGTTTCATTAGTAGTTTATTCTTGCTTTTATGATATATACTTTACACACAATATATACTATAAATGTTAACACATTTTCGCCATACTACCTCCGCAAGGGACTATGGAACCCAATCTTGTATGCTACCAGCTCAAACTTAATAATAAGCAGAAAAGATCCCACATCACTCAGTACCAATTTCCTCATTCCATCATGCAATAATGAAAATCCTAATCATTTCTATCCTGGTTTACAGGCCCTAAAATTCTTCTAGACCTATTACATTATTGTCCTCCCCTCTATCCAATAAGCACAAGGATGACAAGGATTGATATATATAACTCCTCGAATGGAATCCTATCGATAAAGAGCTGAGGGGAGTCTTTTTACACTAACTTCACCAGTGGAAGATATTACACTAAACCTTCCCATAATTGGAAATACAACATACCTCGTAATGAGCAACTAAGATTCTATGTCTGCCCGTCCGCCTGCGAGTGTGTTAGGCCGAATACATTCGCATCTCGATATTCATGGCCTCCCAAAAACTCTTTCCAATAATCGAGTCATAACTCTCTTGACTCTTTCAGATAAAGACTTTATTGGTACCCCATATAACCTTACTATCCCAAGTTATGATTTGTCCTAACTTGGCATAACGTGAGTTATTTTAACCACACGACCCACTTTCACCCACATAGGGTCGTAATCCCGTTGCGAAGTAATTAACTCTGTAATGGTCCAGGGATTCAATGTTCCATTACTACCAAGGAATTCATAATGTTGAAGGAAATCTATTATTTCTTTATGGTCCACTTCCAATTGGAGTTCAATAATGTCTTGTTTTGCTTATTCCATCACTACTACGGCTTTATATCATTACGCATTTTACCTATCTTACAACCACATCCACATCTATGGCTCAGGCGACAATGTCATCACTACATGTCGCAAGTCCTTCCCCTTCTCTTTAAGCTTCAGATTCTCATGAAACATGTTCTCTCCATGTCCTATCAAGTAAGTTTCAACCTTTCCCGAGTAAAACATTATCGAATTCTTCCTATACCATCCTCGTGGAAAATTTGGGAATTAACGGTCCTAACTGACCTAAACCATCAAATAGCTAAGTCCTGAAGTCAAAATGTCTACATTCCGTTACCTCCAAAATACGCATTGTGTCACAATCTTTCACTTAAGGATGAAAAGTTTATTACCCAAATATCTAGGACGCCCTATGCTTTGTGCATTGCAGCACCACCGTACTAGACATGTTATATAAATATCAAATTATGCCCCACATACTTGCATGACTATATGGTAAGGTTCTACTCAGCCACCCTACCTTTTCCACCTAATAATATCTTAGGTTATCCCACCGGCCTTCTCGTGGTGTCAACGGTTGGTGACATTATCACATATTAATCTTATACGGCTTTATCGGCCTTAGTTTGTAATATAACCATTATCTTACACTTATAACTACATATACAGGTAATCATTACAATACTAAATCCATGTACTAAAGACAAACTTCTCCCATCTTCCAACGTTCGCTAAGTTTCATGCGTGGGATGTCTCGCAAAGAGAAATCTAAACAAGGAACCCCCTGATACACTACTACCTAACACTGCTGGTCGTCGAGATCTGTTAAGTCCTTAATCCATAACATATATCCCTGTTTTCCCATCTATGAACATTAAAAGTCTACTCTCCCACTCTCATGTCACTAAAGACGGCATACAATGCGGCGCTCTCACTATCACGAGTTATTAGCGCTATATGATTAAGGAGCTATACCTCTCCTCTCTATAATAAGCCAATATACCCTGAATCACATCAATAAAACATCACTGCTCATCGGGATCAACATAGTAAGACAACATACTCACCGAAGTCTATAACACAATACAACACATATGCAGGATCGACCGTCTTTCAGGTGATGCCTCGTTAAAACCATATATGTATTTTTTTTAAATTTGAAATTTTTAGTACGATAGTCTTATCACACAATTTACTACCGTTGAAAACCTCGGTAACCAGTAACCATACAATATAATAATAATGTGCTCTACTATCATAAAGCTCAAAGGACCACGAATCGTTATATAATACCAAATAAAAAATTCTCTTAGTGACCAGACTTGCTACTCCCCGCAGATGGTACAAAAAGTCTCGCTACCCAAATGGTAGTCACCTACGTAATAAGTCTGCTATCGACAGCATACCCACTAAACCGGATGCACACTCGAATCCTTAGTGTTAACTGTTCACATATGATGTTACACACCCATGTCACTTGAACTCATCATTTAATCACAAGGAAGAAATAAGGCTTCATCAGTCTAGCCTGATCCTAGGGTCCTCGCACGCACTTTTTGCGACCCATAATTATCTACAATCATTATACCTTTCGGATTCCACTCATTAGTTTTCCTTTCCTCGTCGTGGTTACATTATTCTGTTTTACGGCTTACCCGACCGATATTGATACATTGGCCCCATATCTGTAGGCCTCAAATATGGCCTTACTGGCCTTCCCTTTATTTCTTGGGCCCCATCGACCCCGAAATAAGGTATGCTACAATTACTGAGGACTACGCTGGTCCTTACTAGACCTACTCCTCTTGGGTTATTAGTTCCTGGGTCCAATTCTCTTGACCCGATTCCTCCACTGGATGTTTTACTTCTCCAACTGGTATGCCTTACAGGCACGGTTTATTATTCCTAATATTATCAATTTCACTTCTCACATGGACACATTCAATACTGGTAACCCTTATCTCTACATGTAGGGGGATTTCCCTTTCACTAGTCCTCCCGGCCTTATTGGGATGTCTTTTCTCAGACCTGGAAGTCTTAACTCCTAGTTGTTTTTTTAGTTGTTCTCTTCGCTCTACAGGGCATATGGAACACATGGTTGACCCGCGGGTCTTGGCTCAATCCATCACCATTACGTTAAGATTTAATCATATCATTTAAACAGGTTTCCCCCCACTGGGTATACCTTCTGGTGATGTTTTAATAACACTATCGAATTCGACCTTGCCCTCTGTCTGGGTATCACAACTCGACTGGCTCCCTTTCTTCTAGGGCAAGGACATATTCTAGTAAACATATACTTTGATGACATTGACACTAGTCACCATAGTCGCACCTCCCATTAACGCTAGGGTATTCTACTCACGAGTCCATTTTCAACTTACGAACCCTTTTTATCTTCCGTGACTCCTACTCTGGTTATAAGGTTCGCTTACCAAGTTAACTCATCCTTTACTGTCGGTCTCTACCCGACCTACTAGTGATAAGTTCAACATCTCTTACGTATCTCGATCTTACCAGTGGATGGAAAATTTTAATAGGTCAACCCGTACCCAATATCTCGATTTGATTGACTATTCTTACTCTTTACTGTTTCTCTCAGGTAGAAAAAATTTCTAATGAATTTAAAATTCTGAGTGTCACTGGACTCTACTTTACATTATTGCCTTTAGATTAGATCCCTCCATTGTCCAATCACACTTTGATATTACTGTTGGTGACTTTTATCGTGATTATCGTTCCCCGAATGCTCTACAACTTTAAATTATTTCCCTCCTCCAGCAGTCCCACTAACGGACTTCGCTGGTCGTCCCATATTGTTCATAGTACAAAGTCCAATCACTCTTGCATATGAATTGGATTCACTAAACTAAATCGCAGGAGAGCGTGAATCAAATACGTAGTGAGATACAACAATCTTAGAATAAGGCTCTACATCAAATAATTCTAAGGTGAAACGTAATAAGTCGTAGGGATACTAAAAGACTCTAGAACCTGATGCTCTGATACCACCTGAGACACAATTAAATATCGGATGATCAGACCTTTATAAAATTTATAACAGAATGTTCGGTTGGTTCATTCTTAGCATCACTGTCTAAAACATAAATCCAATTAATTACATAGCATTTAATTAAGTTAGTGTCAAAACATTTTCCAAGTTTAATTTGAAACCAATTAATTCAATTAATTTCTGAACATTGAATTATAAAATCATACATAAGAAATGAATGATGATTGAATCAAATACTGAATAATTAAGACTAGATAAAACCTTTCAGTTGAAAGTCACAAACCAAACCATAATAAATACTCAATCCAACTGAAAAGAACTACAAAGGAACTGAGTACAACCCCGCTAATGAGAATGGGCGACACATGCCCAAACTGAATTATCTGAACTAGGAACTGAATGAAATGAGAGAAGCGTCTAATCTCAATGACCCTCAACTTCCACAATAGTTACATCTCGACAAACCATCCAAGTATCTAAAACCGGTGTCCCTGTGGATGCGCACCTGTACTAATACATATATATATAGAAAAAGAGAGAAGAAATGAAAGAGGCGAGTGAGAGCTCGATGTTTTAAAAAGATTTATTTTAATGTATTTAAAACTGCATTAAAGAAAGAATTATATGCATGTTAGTTCGAACTCTCACATGAGATTCTCACCTCTCGACTAGTGTGCATGCCTAACGTACATCTAATCCAACCTAGCCATCTGACACACTCCTAACTAGGAAAAAGGCTTATCCTTCTAGTTACCCCTCGTAGTAGTATTCCATATTTCGTCTCAACATTTATCATTTTAAATAAGTGTTATCACACTAAAGTTAAGTATTTCCTATTTATGTTATTGAAGATTTCACTATCTTAATAGTCTGCAATTATCTCATTGTAGATATACCATAAGCTTTCATATATATATCCTTCACTATTATATATATGTATTAACCTAATCTTAATAGCCTACAAATAGCACATTGTAAGTATAACACCAGTATACATATATATCCATCACTATTATATATATATATATATATATATATATATATATATATATATATATATATATATATATATATATATATATATACTAACACAGCACCCCAAGAATACACCTGTAGTGCATTTCATACTCTGTTATCATGTCCCGGTACATCTCGTACTCAAATAAGGACTATCGGTTCGGAAATCTCCCATGAATCATATAAACAAATCACACATATTGGCGGCAAATATAGTTCACATACCTATGGGTCACTCACATACCTACGCCCCCATAGTCAGCTGACTTATCAACTCATAAATAAGTCTTCACAGTCCTATGTTCTGAGATACAAGTCAAATATCCCCCCGAACGTCACTCGGGATAAGACCGTCTCTACACAACCCCCGCCAAAGCATGCAGCTAGGTATGTCATACACATAATATCAAATATAGGTATACACACAACCCATCAATGAAACGGTATACACACAACCAAATGTCATATTTCATACATAGTATTTTTATCACTAAATACTATCAACGTATTTTTAAATTATGATATTATCTCTCTCATAATATATATGCAAGGATAATATGTCACCCGAAAATCCTTAATACATAATCATAAGAAGTCCCACAAGTAATCACTAATTTTTATTCTTATAAGTTCCATATCCTCATAACTAATATCGTAAGTATTTATCACGTAATACTCTCGACGCATTTACAATTATTATTATATCTGTCTCGTAATCTTCAAGGTAAACTCACCATCCCAAATATTTAAATCATTACACCTAAAAAACTCCCAATAATTCTTCACTATTTTGGGTTCATCGAACACTAATTTTTCCTCACTCAAATTGACTATTTACCAAATAGGGTCGAAATAAGAAATTCTCTAAAAATTAGAAATCTGGCTCGAACCATAATAGGATCTCGCAGCAACGAAATACACGTGTAGCTTGATCCAGCTTCGTGCAACATCTCTATCTCGCTCGAATGACTTCGTGCGACTTACTGATCTAGCTTGAACGACCCGCTTCACGCGACTTCACACAACATCTTGCGACCTGGGTTTTTTTGTCCCCTACTTCCAGATTCAATGTTTTCCCACCATTTTTACTCCTAAAACCTCTGAAGATCAAGCTCAAACTTCCAACAATTAATAATAAACATTATTCTAACATATATATGTGTTTTACCATAACCTAACATTATTAAATCATCACCAATCATCCATATAATTCGAAATCCCCAATTTATTATCAAGACTAGTTCTTAATTAGATATGCATAACTTCAAAATTAAACCCAGATTTGTTCATATAAATCATCGTACTTTCGTAGGCATCATCTTATCTACATATGGGATTCAAATTCTTATCAAATCAGCCCTAGTTTATGATTTAGTTCTCCAATTTCACCCAAATTAACTTTCATAACAAAGGTTTTATACCTAGAATAACATGAACACAATTATCGCTAAAGAAAGTAATCAATAAACACTTGCCTCGATTCCGAAGGTCTGATCCATTGGTGTTGTTGGTATGGATGCGCTCCTCGCATTCCGATCTACACAATGGTGCTGGTGGTTGTGCATGGTTGGGTAAATTGACTCTCCTCATTTGGAATTTGCTCTCCCTCACCCACTGTGGCTCTCTCTGGATTTTGGTGTATCCTAACCCTAATTGTCCCCAATTTTCTTATATAATATTTCTCCAATTTTTGTCCATTCAATTCCTCTAAAAATCCAAATTAAAAAACTACCCCTACGGGTACTGGCTTGGCCAAAAAGTATACCGGAGTCCAAATAGAATATCCGTGTAGATTTTTCTGACTATCTCGACCCCTTCGGACTCAACGGCACACTCGAAATGATCATACGAGTTACTTAAAATAATTTACCTTTTTATTCCACTTATGTAGTCCTGACACGACTCACACGCGAGTCCCGACTTAATATACCAAACTGTCGTATTTCTTTCTCACAACAAGTTATATAAAATCGTCATTCCATATTACTTATTCTCACAGTAATATTAATAATTACTAACTTCTCGTCACGCTAGTAAAGATTCAATTTTAATCCAGATTAAAAATTAATTCTCACATTTTAATTTAATTAATCCAACAAGAATTATAAATCACATAATTATTTAAATCCTAAAAAATACGGGGTGTTACAATTCTTTTCCCGAAAAATTGAGATTTGATTGGAGCGGTGGCAGATTCCACTACAGGAGACGTTCGATTTTCTGTATCGAGATCTAGAAATTCAAATTGCTTTGAGTGTGTTATTTCCTTTGTATACAAAGATGAGCCTGAGAAGTACATTTGGGGGAGACGTTGTATACTTCGGTGCCAGCGTCTAATTAAGTTGCCAATTTATTATCCTCTAAATAGACCTAAAGATTTAGACGATATATTTACGCGTGCAACTGAAACTATTGATGCTAAGTTTAGAGACCCTAAAGTCATATGCATGATAGAAGCATTAACTGAACCCTCGATTGAAGCACCACGACTTGCCCTTCTTCGAGGAGTGGAATTAGATCTCCAAGAAGAGCTCTCAAATGCTAGAATTTCAAACGAGACGACTGAAGAATATGATGCAAAGTCTTTATCATGTTCACGTTTTTGCTTAAAAAGTAGAGGTAACAACATCGTTCACTTCTATTGAGGAGGTAAATTTCATTTAAGATTTTACTTATTTGTTGTGTTCAGAATTTGAATGGTTTATATAATGAGCAATCTTTGAACTAAAAAAAAGGTTCATACATTATAGATGATACAACAAGCTAACTGAATATATGAAGTTTGGGATTAATCTCATTATCTCTTTCACTCCAGGTCCAATCAACTACTCAATGCCCAATTATTTAGTAGGAAAACAAATCAATGTGTGTATGTCTGATGTCTTTTTATACACGTGTTGTACACAGTTTGCGATTATATAAATCTATATATTTAATATAAAATTTTGTTTTTCTTCTTTTAGGGGTTGAATCTTTCTGCAGTTGGATTGGGTCTGAATCAATTGGTGTGTAATATGGATTAGTATACTTGTCGAACATATGCACTCTGCTTTTAGTTCCCTAGAATAGTAATATTATAGTTATGAGATATTTTTGTTCACTTAGTTCACAAATCCTTTCATCGTATCAATATTAAGATAATTGTGTTAAATACATTAATTAGGATACATTTTTTTTTCCTTTATTAAACCGTCAACTAATAGTGATTAATATTTACTTCACTTAAGTTTCATCTTCTACCTTGGCTCTCTTATAAGCAAGAGTCATAACATTTTTTATTATTATTTTTCTGATTCAAAGATTGCATATCAAATGTATGTTTTTCGTTTGGATACCTAATTTCAGTTTGTAAATCTAATTAACATTCCTCAATATCTTAAATTCCACAATTTGTATATATTGGCCTCAAATTATTCTTTTATTTCCGTGTGGTATGATTTCAGATGATGAAATGAGGGTTTTGGCTTTTGAATTTATTAGTTCCCACATGAAGTATAATTTATTATTTTACATAACTTTTATTTTAAAATGTTTATGTAACTGTTACAATTTACACAACTGTCATTTTAACACAATCATTTTTCATGTACCACGAACATGATTCAAGTAATCGTGACACGACATGATATGAAATAATATAATTTTTTATCTATCTCGAACACGACCTTTTTATAATGAAACAATATCTTTTTTCACATACCATGAACATGATTCAAATAATAGTGACATGACACAATATGAAATAATTTAATTTTTTATCTATCTCTAACACGATCAAAGCAAAGTAGCAAATCACAATTTTTTAAAGAAACACGAACACGATCCGAGTAAAAGTGATTGACACCACATGGCATTAAATAATATTTTTTTTATCTCAAACACCATCCAAGTGAAAGTGGTACAATACTAAATATTTTTTAGTTAAAAATGAATTTGATCAAAATAAAAAACTACACGAAACGGCATGGACTATTACTTTTTTTGCTATCTCGAACACGATCAAGTAAAAGCTGCAAGACACAAAATGTTTTTTTAAACAAAAAAGAGCACGGCCTAAATAAAAATGGCATAGAATGACACGACATAAAATATTTTTTCCACCAATCAAGAACATTGCCAAAGTAAAAGAGTCGCAATACAAAATATTTTTTTAACCAACAATGAACTCTATCAAAACGAACACTACCGTATGGTCTAATGTAGTCGATCTATCTTCGTGCCTTTAGACCATTTCTTTTTCTTAACGAGGTGGATAACCCTATAAAGAAAGGAAGTTATGCCTAAAATTTTGAAATTATTTACCGTAATTGTTGGGGAACGAAATCTTTGTCGTTTTGCAATTAGGTACTTTGAAAATTTTCATCGTTTTTCGATTACCTACTTTGGATATTTTTTGTGCCTTCAGGCACGGGCATTCTGCTAGTATATATATATATATATATATATATATATATATATATATATATATATATATATATATATATATATATATATATATATGTATGTATGTATGTATGTGTGTGTGTGTGTGTGAAGTTTCCTTTTAGAAAGCTCTAATGACGTAATTCCTTCATTTTCAGCAGTTTACGATTCATGACCATGTGAATGTATTTCTGTTGCTTTTATGGAAGGAAACAATTTATATCCAGAATATTGAACGCCTTGATGGGATGTCAAGATACTCGTTCCCTACTAATTTTGGGTCGGGTCGTGTGAGAGGTGGTATCAGAGCATAGGTTATGAACCTGTAGACTACTGAACATATGCTTCGAACATTTACAAATGATATAAGATTATATATCCACATTTGTTTGAAAATTAATATAAGTCAAGTTTGGGGACCAAACTTTTTAAAAGGAGGGTAGGATGTAATGACCTAACTTTTATATGCTCATATATAGTTTGTTTTTACACTCATGTGTTACTTATTATCCTATAAATGTTGTATTATTCGATATTTGGTATTATTTGCTGTCAATATAATGACCCGCAATTTTAAATTTGATGAATTGACTGTAAATTGATCAAATCGAAGTTTTGTGATATATCCCAAGGTAAATAATAAGTTTTAGGGTAGAAAATATAATTTTATGAAACCTTAGGTAGTAAAATAAAAATATATTAGAGGACCATTTTCTGAATAAAATATTCACATTGACTACTAAGAAAATTTGGAAAATAACTTATTGTGAAATTATTAAAATACGCTTAAAGTGTAAAATTACTCGTATACCCTTAACACTTTCCACGTTATGTATAAAACCTCCACCATACATGTGTCGTCTTTAGAGATAAAGCTAAAAGTCTTGTCATCATTTGGTGATATTAACACTGCAAGACCACTCCAGAACGCGACACCTCGGCATTGAATCACACTACAAAAACCCTAGTCATTAGACACGTGTCAACACCGTAATATCCTTGGAAACAATTAAATAGGGGTTTTAGGATCAATTATAAATCACACCAATTCCTTAAGAATTATAGTAAGAAAGAGTGATAGAAACTTGGGAAATTTCTTAACAATGAGTTTTATAATTTTGTAGAAAGAATTCATTTCTTAGGTATGATTTTATTTAAATGTCGTAATGCATTTTTATTGTTTTAATTTCGTGTTTTATAGCTTTATCTAGTAGTTATACTACTCTAAAGGCTCCACTAATGAAAATTTAAAATTTGGAAACGATATAAATTGATTTTATTTTCAAAATTTGTAAACTTGTTTTAAAATATATATACGTTTTAAAAAAAAATTGTATGTAATTGTATGTTATTATGGAATTTCATTTAAGTAATACCAAAGTCGATCCCGGTGAAATTCTGTCTGTTGGAGATGGTATTTAAGTGGTTCTCCTATGACCCTCTCTCTCGACTGGGGATAAATTCGAAAATGTTCTGTCTAGATGAGATAGTATTTAAGTAGTGCCCGCGTGACCCTCCATCTCTAATGGAAACCGACTGATTAGGAAGAACTGTCAATTAAATTTTTCAATATCTGTTAATTAATATTAAATTTTGAGAAAATGGTTTTTAGTAACCTTTTATAGCAAGTTATTGTAGGATTAAAACACAATATTTATAATTGGTCTTTGTTTAGAATACGTAATTAAACCTTTATTGTAGTTATTTGATTAACTTGTGATCCAAAACTCAAAATCTGTATTTTCGAACCTCTATTTTAGGTGAGTACTCTATAATATTCCTAGCGTATTTTGATTATATGATATTGTGAATATATACATATATTGTGAAACCGCTTTTATTCTCAAAATAAATCTGATATCGATGATTCCTATGTTTATTATATGTGTATATCTCTCGATATAAAAATCTTATTTTAATTCGAAAATTATTGATTCGGCTTATGGAAATTCTCTTACCATGTTGGCATTTACTAATGGGTAGAAATATTGGGTGGTACCTTCCCAATTGGTTTATCGCCGGTGTGCCCTAAACAAGACGTTGTTCCATAAATCATGATTTTTAGTCTGTGATTTTACCGGGTGGAAACGTTTGGTAACAACACCTGTCTAGGTATTAGAGCATACATGGTCACTAAAACTAAATAATTGACATATTACTCAATTGTTTTATCTCTTATGTTCTGAACTCTTTATTCTGAAAATATATATTGTCTCTTACTTTATATATATTACTGCAAATTCCTTTCGCTCTCTATATATACTTATGTTCTAAACTGAATAGGTCAAAGTTTTCTCAAAAACCCTAGAATGTTTGGAGATTGAATCTCATTCAGCTTTTAGCTGATGTTGTATAGATAAAAAAAAATTTAAGAAATAATTAGGCTCGCGGATGGAACATAGAAGGACTATGTTGAAGATTTAGCTTTTAGAACTCTATTTGTTATTTTAAGTAGAATGTTATTTTACCAGATAAAGCATGTTTATCTCTATAGTAATAGGTTTTAAAGTTTGTCTCAATTTGTAACTCGTTGATACTTTTAATATATATATATATATATATATATATATATATATATATATATATATATATATATATATATATATATATATATACACACACTAGGGTATGCCCGTGCCTAAAGGCACGCTGATAATTTTGAAAAGCATAAAGTCGTTCCTTGGTGCGATGGCAAGTTCCCTTGCCAAAGCTACGATTGGTCTAGGGTTCAAAACAGGGGAGCAACCTCTTCATATATGGAGTAAGCACACCGACATCCACCTATTCAAGATCCTGCAGTTAAGCATATTGCCCTTTGACTGAAGGCATGAAGAATTTTTTTCAAAATATCAATTAATGTATAATTTAAGTCTAATGTTTTTATATAAAATAAATAATCAAAAACAATTTAAAAATTTTGGGCAAAATTTCCTTTGTTTATAGGATTATCCGCCCTGTATAAGAAATAAAAAATACACCACCAACAAAACTAATAGTTTGAAATTCAAATATAATATCATTGTCTATTTAGATATGTATAACATATCGAGTACTCATTTTTACTTTCTTTCACATTTTGCAAGGGCCAAACAATAACATTGTATAGAATGTGTCAAACTAAAATAAATATTTTACAAAAGAAATAAATAAGTTTTCAATATTACCAACATACATCATATTTACTTATGAAAACAGTTTTGAAGAAAAAAGAGAAATGTCAGATGCTTGGTCTATCGGTTTCCTATCTTCCATCCCACTAAGGATCTCATTTTCATCGTCTTTTATATAATGGCACCAATAATGCCCATACAAAGGGAGCTACTGCACAACGGCACTTTTGGTCAATCGATCAGCTCCTCAAGCACGAACTATAAACATATAATAACAATAATAATTATTATAATTATGTAAAATTTACATTAAGTAAAAATGTTAAGGGCTAATAAATAGGAAGAAGATCTTTAAATACCTTTTATAAATTTGTTGTTGCACCCCCAAACGGGCACTGAGAGAGTCTATGGGTGACAACTCCAAAGCAATCTGTGGGAGGAGAGATTGAAAGATCAAGTCTTTGATGTATTTCCTCTTTCCAATAATCCATCGCTCAAGTCTAGTACATTATTCCATCGAACACACCCCCAATAAATGTTGTAGCTTCGCAAAGGAAGTCAATTTGAGGAATTTCATCTTGATATATGCAAATCTGGTCCTTAATTCTACAATAGTTCACATCAAGAATTTTGTCATGATATGTACACTGTTATACATCAAGAGTAGGAAACCAAATGAATATAATAACGAATCTACGGATTCAAACATTTAATTTCATGCCGTGTCATTCACATATTAATTTCAAGAAATGAGGAGCTGATCTAAAATAGTCTGAAATCAAGAAATTAGCGCTACTAACACAAAAGTTCATTTACTTACTAAATCTATGTTGGCTGTTTCAATCCATCTACACTTCAATAACTACCCATAACAAATACTAAAGAACCCATGACCCGTGCATCACGAAATTGGAAAATTCAGCAGTGAGAGGCTACAAATCACAAATGCCCCAAATAATTATCATCCAGCGAGTATAATGTGCATCGCTCAGTGCACTTAAAGCCTTAACATTTAACCGTATGAATTAAACTAATATTAACAAACGCAATAGGAAGGAACCAATGTAAGTTGATAAAAAATGTCGGTAACTCGACGCAGACTGTTAGCCTATTATTGCAACAGGAGCAGTGGCTGTGTTGTTGTCGCAATAGTGACAGCATCAACAGCGTAATGGCACTGCTTTGATTGAAATTTCCGATGAACTGCGGTCTGTGCCCATAGTTCATCCAAAAGAATGCTACTGTGGTATTATCGAAAAATTAAGAATTTAGAAATTGATTCTTTATCGGCCAAGAATGAAAATAAAAATATGGATTCCTCATCCTCTCCTTCTAGTGATGCGTCTTTTGTCAACTGCCCCACCGGATCTATAATTTTAGGAATGGACTCTATGGCTCGAGTTTCAATATTAAAAGAATGACTGCCTGCTATAATGTGCAAATCAAAATCGGTAAGGATACAAACACTATAACAATATTATTTCTACGACTAAAAACACTATACTATAATTCTCCAAACAGTTTAAAAAAGAGTTTCAACTTCCTAAAACTAATTTTGTCTTTTGCAAAAAAATGAGTCAAATTTTTAGTTGACATAATGACAATTAAAAAGAATGTTACTTGAAATCAACATATAAAGTCAATAAAGGGCCATACTTACTTGGAAGAATTTATGTAGTATTGAATCAACTCGACAAAGCTCCATATCTAGTACAAATATAAGGAAATAATAGTGAAACTGCGACTACGATATACTTATCTCGTGAAGGTCTTAGTTTGTTCATGGGTTCCAACCATGATAACTGTCATATACACATTCTGCAGTCCCATGTCGGAAAACCATCGAAACACTAACAAACCACCGGAATATAAGAGACTGCTACTTCAGTCAGCATGAGTCTCTTACTGCAACAGGATGAGCTCTCTTACTGTTAGAATATAGGACATTACCTAAGGGCATAAGCCCATATGGCATAGGCTTATTGTCAAATGGTACTGAGCTTTCAAAACGTTTCGGAACCTCAGGTCATAAGCCCATATAGGACAATCACTACTTGTGCATCCTCTTCATGTTCGAAGATAAGACGTGGATATCTGATTCTCTCATTTTTGTCTATGAAAGTGAGATCTTCCTAAAATGAGGAATTAAATTTAAAGTGATATCACCAAGTTAGACCTGCATTTTAAATAATCCAAACATATCAAGAATTCAAGTTGTGTCCAAGATAACAAAAAGCGTAGAAATTGACAAACCTTATCAGATATAGAATAAATGTTCTGTTCAAGCTAACTTAAATCTAGAAAGAGCTGGATAAAGCTTTTAAATACCATTTGCTCACATGTAAGAAAACAAAGTTTGGCCCTTCAATTATTCATTGAGGAAGATACCGTGGCTATCACCATTGATATTTTGTTAGTAGCATTTCTATTTTTTCATAAATGTATTTTCATCCCTTCTAGTGTCACACTGCAAATAGGAACAAAAGCATTCGTCATAACACCTTAATATTTGAAATGCAAACTATTGTATCAAATAGTGAAAGAAAACAGATGCAATTAACATAAATTAAATTAGGAGGTATTAACAACTTTACAACAGTATACCCACGGACAATTGATGAGATAAATGTTGGTTTCAACCCATAGATGTCATGACAGTGTTGCACAGGCTAAACAGAAAGTTGACCTGATTTAATTCATTGCTGGACCTGTGGAAACATAAATAAAAAAATTATATAAGGCAACAAATCAGCACAACTCCGCCAATTATTCGTACAAAAAAACATTCACCAGTTTGACTTCTCCTAAAAAATACACAAGGTACATACCATCGCCCGTTCACTGCCATATCCATGTCAGAACTGGTGTTTTGGTTTGGTTTAGTTCGTCGCCTCTAGAGATCTGCGATTCGAGTTTGCTGTCAAGCTTCATGAAATAGAATAAAACTAAAGAAAAAATAGGCTAATGAAAACTAAAATAACCCCCTCCACCCACACGTATTCTTTCAAGTGAAACATGAAACTTCCAGCAGTTAAAAGAGAGCATCAAAATATTCATGTATGTTGTTCTTCTTGGAGAATTTTTTTTTACGAAAGCAACTTTTATTATGTATAAATTAAGATGCATCAATCCGCGGTTCTTCAAAAAGCTTAGAGACCACATCAAATAGTACCTAAGTGTTAATATTGAACATAAATACCACATCAAATAAACAAATGGTATCAACAGTAGTAAATGAAAAAAAATAAACCGACAAATACAAATGTAAAATTGGCAAGAAATTGTGCTTTACGGGTTCTAATATGGCTTGTAAGTCAATGCAGGTCTGATAGGCCGACTTACAGAGGCACCGTGGAACTGTATCAACTTGGAATCATACATTTATTCAGCTGTTAGATTTCGTTGTACATGAATTGCAGTCAACAATGGCTTACAGATTGCAGTCAACAACCGTAAATGACACATTTGTTTAGTGACTTACAGATTTCGTTATACGTGCTCAAATTGATTGAAATGTAACTGCACATCAACAATTGTTGCCCCGGACAGAATTCGTCCTATAAAAAGTCTATTTGTCCAACTGCATCTTTCTAGTAGCCTAAAATAGCACAAAAAAGTAGCAACAGATAATGATAACAACTACATATAAATACACCCACAAAGTAATGAGAACATATCCCTGTCTATTCAATTTTGGCTATATTCTCATTTCATAGCCAAAAGTAATGCCAAACTTTGATGTGTTCTCATTACATATAACTGGAATTACCAAAAGTAAACATATCCCTTCGTTTATAGAACATAGCCAAAAGTAAAGATAGATAGGGATATTTTAGCAATGTCTATTTGGTTATGTTCTCATTACATATAACAATTGTCAATATAACTGTCAGGGATATTTAGCTATATAAATGACACAGATATAATTCCAAATTATGAATATATATTCAAATGGACATAGAACATAGAAAACATAGAACATAGCCAAATAGACAGGGATATAATGCCAAATAGCCAAAATATGAATATAAATGACAGGGATATAATGCCAAAATATAAATGTCAGTTATATGAATATAAATTGATATGAATATAAATGAGAGGGATACACAATGCCAAAATATACATATAGACATAGCCAAATAGATATTCCCAAATATACAATGCCAGATATTAATTGATGATATGAAGACAGAATATGAACATGAATAATGCCAATTGATATGAATATATAGGGATATGAACATAGCCAGAATATGAATATAGTAATGCCAATTGATATGAACATAGCTGATAATCATATAAATTATATTCATATCAAACACCAACAATCTTTGCGAGGGTCAATTAGATTCATATCAATTAATGCCAATTGATATAATTGATATAAACATATGCCAATTGATATGAATATACAAATATAATTGATATGAACATAGCCAAATAGCCAAATATCAGCTATGTTCATATTCGTTGGCTATGTTCATATGAATATATTAATGCCAAATAGACATTGCCAAATATACAATGCCAAAATATGAATATATATCCAAATAGACATAGTCAAATAGCCAAAATATCCCTATCAATTGGCTAAGTTCTCATTACATATAACTGACATTGCCAAAATTTCCTTCGTTTATAGAACATAGCAAAAAGTAATGATAGACAGGGATATGTTCTCATTACATATAACTAACATTGCCAAAATTGATAGGGATATATAATGAGAACATTGCCAAAATTGATAGAGATAACTGACATTGCTTTCGATGAAACAAAGCCAAACTTACCAAGAACCTAAAATTTCAATCTTAGTCATCTAATTGACATCCAGTTATGTCTGTAAAATGAAAAAACTTTGGTATTATAATGTGGTATCCCCAAAGCTCTATGTAGCCAACTTATTATAAAAAATAGTCCACAAACAAAGGGTACACATAAAAATGTAAAAATTAGAAACACGTGCTAACCTCAATAGCTCACTTATCCATTTCATGCTCAATTTCATACCAAATGACTTATGTATAACATGTAGTATTCACATTCTTCTCCAGTTATGAGTTATGACAAAGAAAACCAACATGAAAATACTAAAGAATCACAAATTAATTAAGAGAATACAAATATGAAAAGAACCACAAAATGAACACACATCGAAAGCGATCCAATCATATATTGGGCATAAACTAAACACCAAAATAAAGGAATTTAATTTCCAGTTGAAATCTAAAACTTAACCTCAAATATGGTAGATTGGGATATTAAAACATTAGAGAAAGAGAAATGTGTCTACTATGCATATGTACTGTGTCAGATACACGCGCTCGCATTTGTCAGATACATTCGTATGTATTTTTTTCATCTTTTTTGTGTGTTCTCTCATATGGTCTCGCTAAGGCGTTGTTGATCGATGGAGTATACATTTAGTTTGTGGGGGATAGCAGAGGATTCCCCCACTGTGAGGTTGTCATCCATTGCCTCGCTAAGGCGTTGTTGCTCGTAGTAAATTACTTGAACAACGGTTTGAACCAGAAGACGATCGTTTTGAGTTGCGTGAGCATATGCCTCTCTCGATAGATTTTGATAGTCCATTATACTACAAACTTTCTTCTTCTCCATGTCACTTAATGCAGGATGAGCCTGTTCAATTCCATAAATAGAAATTCATGACTTTTGCTAAAGATACAGTTGTAAAACTATCAATATCAAGATTACAATCACATTTTTATTAGATAAAAAAAGAGTAACCATTGGAAACAAAACAAAAATCGTGAAAAAAATGCGTACCCAAATCAATAATCAATATATATATAAATAGAAGCCCAAAACAAAATGTGATTAATGAAATACCATATGAAATTTACCACTTTTGCACAATATGTGATTAATGCAATAATTTGTCAATTCAACTATTTAGTTCAACTTAGGAGAGAAACTATTAAATTAGATATTTGCATTAAGAAGGATTCTTTTTAAGAAAAGAAGTAAATAACAATTAGAAATAAAACTTTAAAGTTTTAATCTTTGGTTAGTGATCATTAACAATCCAAAGTACATAAATACAGCGACAAAGTTCATTCTAAACATACATTAGGGTTTCAAAACCCACAACATTTAAAGTTTTAAACAAACGCAATATGCAAATAAAAAGGGGGTTACCTGAGATCGCACATGTAGAAATCTTGTATATAAGAAGATCACACCTAAAAAGAATGTACACATCCAGTTATAAAAATAGTGTACAATAAAAACATGACAATTCAAATGATATACAAAGAATTTCTTAAATAATTATTAACCTATCAAACCCCCTAAAAAATGAAGTTCTAAGCAGCCGTTAAGGTAACTTCAATAACTTGAAAGGAACTAAAGAAACAAATCCCTAAAGTATGTGCACAAATCCCTCAATTAAGTGAACAAAACACATGATATTAGAGAAAATAAACAAAATCACATGAACAAATCTCTAAATCAGGTGAAACCCCAAAATTTCATAGCCCTATACCTGCTATTGAGAAAAATGATCAAGATGAAATAAAAATTAATTAACTGGTCGAATGAAATCCTGTAACAAAAATAAACAAAGCAAAGTAAGTTTTTTTAAAGAGATTTAATGTTAATAGCTAAGCGAAAAGCATAAATCTATTACCTATAACTAAGACTCTCATTAACAGAAAGTGGAAGATCTAAATAATCATCTCTAGACCATCAAAACCAGGGTTGATAAGAAAAAGGAGTTGTGGGTGTGTTCATCAGATCGTAGGTTGGGGAATGAGCATTTGGGTTTGGGTTAGGTTTGGAGAGGGAGAGAAAGAGAGGTCGGGTGATTTTCAGAATAAGGGGAGGGTTTAAAGAGAGTTTGATGTGTGTTTACCAAAATGACCTTGTGTTTGAATTAAAGTGAAAGCGGTAGAATCAATTAGTGAGAGGAAAAAGAGGGGGAATCCAAAATTTGTAAGGGCAAAATAGGAACTGCAAAAAAAATATATCTTAATGACATCATTCTCGTATCTTATGACATACATAAGAATGGTACTTTATTATATATATATATATATATATATATATGAAGTTTCCTTTTAGAAAGCTCTCATGACATAATTTCATCATTTTTAATAGTTTATGATTCACGATCATGTGAATGTATTTTCGTTGCTTTTATGTAAGGAAAGAATTTAAATCCATAATATCGAACGCCTTGGTGGCATGCCAAGATACTCTTTACCTACTATTTTTGGGTTGGGGTTGTGACATATGGACTTACCGATAGAGCATGAACAAGATACTGAAGGTAGATGCCTAACGTGATGATATGACATTGCTTGTGGGGTAGTATTATGGGGATAATCCTTGGCACTCAATTATATATATATATATATAATGAGAAAGAATAAATGTGTTATATTGATTGATATTTGATAATGAGCCCTATGTCATGTTAGACACTTTTTGTGGTTTACTTATATGTTCCTTGTGGGTGATATTATGAGGGTTAATATGTAATTGTATGGTGCACTTACGCAATGGTTCAGTGATGAACATTTTTAATTAAAATAAAATAAAATAATGAAATATCACTTTCTTAAATTATGAATATCTTAGTGAGAAAAAGGTGTACATTGGGTTCTATTTTGTACAAGTGTACCTAGTTACATCCATATTGTATTTGATTTTCAATTACGTACTATTGGTTTAGAGATAATGACATTTATTATACAGACCCCTAGGGTTAGGACATGTGCATACTATTGGTCTAGATGAGATGTGACATACTTGTTGCGTGTGAGAACCGGAGTAGGCATGTTTATTGTAAATTAGTTTCATAATTTTCATTGATTTATTGGAGATATTTCTCACAACATTAGGGCACTGACCCAAAATTATAAATGTTTTGCTCCCACGGGAGTTATTATTATTAATGTTATTATTATTATGTAAAAGTGTATTAAGGATGTGTAGTCAGACTTGCAGTTTTAGAAATTCTAGCTTGGTATTCTTTTGTTAGGCTTTCTGTAGTAATTGTAGATGTTATTTCTATTCAGGAGTTCCATTAAAGATAGTCCTGGTTTCACACTCTCTCATTCAGTTGTACAATTTTTTATTTTGTTGAATAATTGTAAAATAAATTTTATATAGTGGATTCAATTTTATTACAATTAAGTATTCTATTGTAATTCCTTGTGTTGAGATTTATCATAGTTGGATTTTATTAATTGTAGTTTTAGCTTGTGATTTATGTTTAGAATTATAATAATTGGATAGCATTCCCAACATTTGGCATTCCAGCCCGATTAACTGGGCATTAAAAATCACTTATTGTTACAGATTGTATCATAACATCCAGGTTCTAGTGTCCTTAGGATCTGTGTTGGACTCATTTCATTTTCCGCGGAGTGTTATTTAATATGTAAAGCCCATTATAGGATTTTGTACTCTTGTGTCATGATCATGTGTGTGTCAACATCATTAATTTCCATTTGCGTTTTGGTATTATTTGATAAGAATGTAAGCATATAGGACCATGACGCTGAATGCCTTTGTGAGTTAGTGTTTGGTAAGTGGACGAGTGGTTGGACAAAGGTGTTCACCACTCTCGTGTTGATGATTATGGGAAGTTATACATTTTGGGAGTAAAGTCTACAACTTCAAATTTTTTATAGGCCTAAATAGTGAATGTGCTTAACATTTCGATGGTTTTGTAGACATTAAGGAAGTTGAGATTTTGGGAGTCTATTAGAGATTTCGGTTCTACCTTTGGTGATGTGGGATTTGTTGATAATTCAATCTATTAGAATGACATTATGAGATGTTGTGTGCCTAAGTGAAAGGTAAATGGATTTTTATGTGTTAGCAGGATACTAGGATTGTGTTAATGTGTATATGTGTGGTCAACTCGCATGAAAGAGTGGAGTTTGTGTTGTGTTCAAATTTGAGAAAATATAGTTTAATGTTATTGGACCCATTTATGATTAAATTTGATGATAATGAGAAAACTTTTGACCTATGAGTGGAGACACCTTGTGGTCATGGAGTATGATCCAAAGCCAGTTATGAGTGATAAGTCGTTACCTCAGTAGGTTGAATCTTGAAATGAAAGGATTGATGTTTCGTTATATAAATTGATACGAGACAAAGCTCTAAAGATTTTGGTTATTATAAATTTTATGGCATGTATCATTTGGGGATTCATAACTTCTGGCCGTTACTACCGGCACTTGGGTTATAGCCTTAGGTTTCATGTCATTTGGGAAAATCACCATGATAAGAGTGGTTGCAAGGATGCAGGATCAAAATATATATGAGTTATTGGATTTTTAGTGTCATCTTTTTTATATCTGTCTTGTAAGAGATGGAGTGATAGGGTACTTCCTAGGTTGGAATTTTACCATTTATTTTTAATTTGAATGTGGGAGAGAATGAAACCCATAACCTTATGTGGATAGACAATTGCGTGTACCTACTATTAGGCGATATGATAGTTTGGTTTTTGAAATATAGCTCGAGGTGTGTAGCTACGGAGTGGATATATGGTCTTAGAGTGTGCCTATTATTATGTTGTTATTTGTGGATACAAGGGTCGAGTGAGCACTTATGGCCTGAGGAGGTTTTAGATTCACTACTCATGTAGTTATTTATTAGGGATATAATAAAGTGAGATATTATGAATACCCATTTATTGTACAAAGATGTACTTTGCTGGAGTATATCGTTCGTGGTGAGAGTTATCTCCTTATATACGAGGACTGACCGTAGATGCAATACCGTGGATATTGGTGTGTTGTTCCTATGTGGCAATGATAATATGAGTTATTTGTGACACCCCTCTTACTAAAATAAGAGGTGGCCATCCCGATACTCCAATAATAACAGGAATCATAGATGGACCATTCTCGGCATCACAATAATATAATAAGTATACGGGATAACCACCCTATATTTTAGAAAACGGTTTGCCAAAATTTTGTTTTATAATTTAATGAAAAAGCATTTAAACCATCCAATATGAAAAGCGAGTGTATAGAGATAAAGATGAATAATTATATTCTCAATCATATATAATCAAAATAACCGAATAAGTTGTCAGTTGATAGACATAAACAATTAGGTTACACCGAGTATTAAAGAATAACATTTCATAATATCTTACAAGTACAAAACTTGGGCAACACGCCCGAACTTTTAACTGATCATAACTAGAATACAAAAGAGGGAAGCGTCTATATCAAAATATCCCATAACATCCGCAAGGTGTTACAGCTATAAGAAACTGGAATGGAAATGTCAATACAGGCGTCCTTACGGCAGAGCACCTGGGTGAATATGAAATTCATGAAATACAAGAAATATGAACAGGTCAGGGCCCGATTTGATATAATCCCCGAATGAATAAAATGCATGACAATAATGGACATCTTAATTATCACGAATGAGTTAAGTAAGATCATCAAAATTATAATAAAGAATCGAACATATCACTTTAAAAGCATAACCTATCGCCAATAATATTGACATGATCACCATTCAATTTGCTAAAGAAATGAATAATATGGTACGCATTAAGGTTCCTTTTCAATTTTACACAATTTCATTTCACCTTTACTTTTCTCATTAGGAAATGTATTCAAGGCAATTTATTTCTTAAAATGCCGTATAATCCATAGGATTTCCACTTTAACAAGAATAGTTATATTACACATCATATAACGATTCTAAGACCGTCCTTCCGAGTTTCCCCACTGGATGCCCCCTAAATAGCATTCCTCTTCCAAGGCCTATCAAACAAGGCAACTTGGGCATCCTACATCGCGTGACGTCGGTAAGTGGACATATACCTACCAAAGTGAGTCATAACCACACCCGGAATTACCTCAGTTCGCACAATAATCACATAACATAATAATCGGTCCTATGGTCGAGGACTATATTCACCCTGCATTTACTAGCCAGGGGACTTCATCTCATACGCGTAACTTCCCCTATGATATAATTTAGAGAGGTGTGTACATACAAATTTTTCATTCATAATTTATTCTCATTATAAGATATGCCTTACATTTTTATATCTGGAGCCATACGTAATTAATGTCATCATTATAAACTTCAGCGTTTAACAAAATCCCTAAATTAGTCTCCGAGAGAAAATGACATCATTATATGCCACCAAGTATAAAATTCCTCAATTACATCTCTAAAGTTCCATTGTAAATGATCCTACATCTCGTAATCTCAATTTAGATTACTAAGGGAAGAAACTACCTTATCATCTATTTGATAATCCCGGGAATAAGCCCCATCTATTCCCTTTCTAGGATAGGATAGTTACCTAACTAATATAAGACTCTAGGAAACTAATTTTACTTCATAAGAGAAGGTTCCTATGTCCTAAGCCTAAAAGAAAAGGGTTAAAACTAAGTTAGAAAAATACCTTAAAACAACAGGAATTTCGAATCGATTCGCCCAGGTCGAACCGATTCGGTCTTGAAGCGAATCGATTTGGATGGTCCGAATCGATTCTGTCAAGGGTACCCAATTCATAATTCTGAATCGATTCGGAGAGGCTGAATTGATTCGCTCATTACGGTCCTGTATCTTACCCCCTTAGTGAATCGATTCGCTAAGGGCGAATCGATTCGCCTGGCCCAGAATTTCTTGTTTTGGCTATGGAGTTTCATGCCCTATTTTTCCCAAAATCATATCTACCCATAACAACCATATTTAATCCAACCTAAAACAATCTTAAATGCATCCAACTACTATAATTAACACAATAACTATCTAATCAAAGATTTACGTCTCAAACACTACAATTTCTCAAAAACTCCATATTTGTTCAATTCATTCCACTACACACCATCAATACAATTTATTCATCCTAAATAATATCTTAGCAAGTAAGAAACTTACCTTAAGGTTGTAATCTCAGATTTTCTTCCGGTGGTGACAAATCCAAGCGTCAATCTTCACTTCTCTTCCTTTTTTTTTCTTTTTCCCCAAATTATCTTCTTCTCTCTTTCTCTCTAGGTTTAGTAGGAACACACTTAAGAAATAAAAGGGTTTGTAAGACATAATTATGTCCTTAGCATTAATTCGTATCTTTAAATACTTATACGCCCTTAAAATGACTCGTTACTACATAATTGAGCCATAATCAGTCAAAAGTGCTCGGAACCCAAAAACACAATATGGAACTTATTTTGACTATCTTGACTATTTCGGGACTAACCGCGCCCTCTAAATTAGCATCCAGAATAATGTAAATCATTTTAAGTTCCATCTTCATTTAAACCATAAATGCCGTTTAAAACACAACGACGCCATGAATCGCAACATAATGCCATTTACATTTACATAATAGTAAATATGCAAGAATCTAGTAAATATTATGTTTTAATTCACCTAAATAATATTTACTCCATTATCAAATATTTTATATACTGACCTCACATGGCAATTTAATGTAAAATCAATTACTCCAAAAATAAGAGTTATTACACTCTCCCCCCCCCCCCTTATAAGGGAATTTTGCCCTCAAAATTTGGCGTACCTTGCAAAAAGAGACGTGGATACTTTTCCTGCATATTGTCCTCACGATCCCACGTTGATTCCTCCGCATTGTGATGACCCCATTGAACCCGAACTAAGGGTACTACTCTAGATCTTAGTCTATGCTCCCCGTGATCTAAGATTGAAATTGGTTGTTCCTCGTATGAAATATCAGGCTGCAATTCGATATCATCTAAAGGAATGTTATAGTGAGCTCCTTCACACCTCTTATACTTTTGAAAAGATGAAACATGGAACACATCATGAATCTGTTGTAAGTGCTCCGGTAAGGCAAGTTGGTAAGCGACTAGGCCTACTTTAGCAATAATAGGAAAAGGGCCTACGTAATGCGGCGCAAGCTTTCCTTTCTTCCCAAATCGCTTCATGCCCTTCATTGGCGAAACCCTCACTAAAACTTGATCTCCCACCTCTAAATCCACATGCCTCTATTAGCATCGATATAACTCTTTTGAAGATCTTGAGCTATCCGGATGCGATTACGAATAATTTCAATCTTCGAAGAAGTGTCCTGGATCATTTTAGGTCCAAGAAATTTATTATCCCCTACGTCCAACCAATAAGTAGGTGATCTACACGGTCGGCCATACAATGCTTCATAGGGTGCCATTCCAATAGTGAATTGGTACGAATTATTATAAGTAAATTCGACCAAGGGAAGGTATTGTTCCTAACCACCTTTGAAATCAAGCACGCACATTCTAAGCATATCCTCCAACATTTGGTTGAATATTTCCGTCTGTCCATCTGTTCAGGGTGATAGGAGGTACTCAACTTCAATTCGGTTCCCGTACGTTCTTGGAAACTTTGCCAAAAATGGGAAAGAAAAAATTTGTCTCGATCCGAGACTATATTAATGGGCACCTCGTGGAGTCTAAAAATCTTCGCAATAAATAGCCGGGCATAATGAGCAGTATAATAGTCTATACACACTGGTAAGAAATGTCCCGACTTAGTTAAGCGGTCGACGATAACCCAAATGGAATCATGGATGCTTTGCGACGTTGGAAACCCCATGATAAAATCCATCGAGATGCTTTCCCACTTCAATACCGGTATTTCTAAGGGTTGTAACAATCCCGTCGGTCGTTGATGATCTATCTTCACCAGCTGACAGGTGGTACATTGGGAAACAAATTAAAAAATGTCCCGTTTCATACCCGCCCACGAATATTGACGGCGCATGTGTTGGTACATTTTGTCCCCACCTGGATGTACCATAAATTTGGACCCATGGGATTCTGTCATCACTGCTCGTCTCAAGTCTCCTTCATCCGGGACCACGAGTCTCACATGGAAACGTAATCCACCCTCAAAATGGATGGAGTAGGATTCTGCCCCCCGTTTAATAGTTTGTGTATACGATCCTGATAACTTTTGTCCCTACCTTGTGCTTCAACAACCCTTGCCACTATAGTAGGCGTAATGGTCAACACCGACATAAACGCTCTAGCAATCGCATCTTCTTGGCTAAGTTCCTTCCATTTAGCCTTCCACACCGTGTCTAACTCCATTTCGGGTTTTTGTCTCAATGCATCTACCACTACATTAGCCTTACTCGGGTGATAGTTAATATCTAGTCCTTCACAAACTCTAACCACCGACGCTTTCGCATATTTAAATCTTTTTGGGAAAAAAATATTGCAACGATTTATGGTCCGTGAAAAGACTAAATTTCTCCCCCAGGAGGTAATGTCTCCAAATCTTCGAAGCAAAAACCACTGCAGTAAGGTCCAAATCATGAATAAGATAATTCCTCTCATGGGGCTTTAGTTTGCGAGAGGCATAGACAATAGCTAGCTGTTCTTGTTGCACCACACCTCCCAACCCTTGCAGAGATGCGTCCGTAAAGACCAAATATTCCAACCCCGGTCTCGGTAACGCAAGCACCGGAGCGAAAGTCAACCTATCTTTCAGCTCATCAAAAGCTAGCTGACATAAATCATCCTAAATAAACCCACCCCCTTCCGTGTTAAATTTATCAAAGGGCTAGCAATCTTAGAAAAACCCTTGATAAATCTATAATAATAGCTAGCCAAACCTAGAAAACTATGAATTTCAGTAGGTGTCGTGGGTTGACCCCATTCCCTCACTGCTGCAACCTTACTCGGGTCTACAGAAATACCATCAACGGTAACAATGTGGCCCAGCAACTGTACTTTCTGTAGCCAAAATCCACACTTCTCAAATTTAGCATACAACTGATGATCCCTCAATGTCTACAGGACTAACCATAGATGTGTAGCATGATCAGCTTCTGATTGAGAGTAGACAAGGATGTCATCAATAAACACAATAATAAAATTTTCTAAAAAGTTTCGAAACACTCTATTCATAAGGTCCATTAACACCGCAGGAGCAATGGTTGGCCCGAAAGGCATAACCAGGAATTCGTAGGACCCATATCTAGTCAAGAATGCAGTTTTGTAAACATCCTGTTCTCGTCTCCGCAGCTGGTGATACCCCATCCTCAAATATATTTTGGAGAAGTACGATGCTCCCCTAAGTTGATCAAACAAGTCATCAATCCGAGGCAGTGGATATTTGTTCCTGATGGTAACTTTATTCAACTCCCGGTAATGAACACACAACCGGAGAGAACCATACCTTTTCTTTAAAAACAAAATAGGAGCCCCCCACGGCGACGTACTATGCCTAATAAATCCCTATTCTAACAACTTTTCAATCTGATCCCTTAACTCCCTCATCTCAATAGGATCCATACTGTACGAAGCTCTAGCAATCGGTTGGGTTTTCGCTGCTAAATCAATTACAAACTCAATCTCCCTACTCGGAGGTAAACCCGATATTTCCCAAAAAAACATCTTCAAAATCTCTAACCAGTGGAATGGATTCCAAGGAAACTACTACATCATGAGAAGCTTACTCCATAATATAATATAAATAGCTGTTAGAACCTCCCTCTGAACGAGGCATAACAACTAACAACATCTCTTGCCCCGAAATGGAATATATTATACTCTTTCCATAACAATTTACTATCGCATGATACTTCATGAGCCAATCCATGCCCAGGATTACATCATACCCGACCATATAAAGGACGAGAAAATCGTCCTCAAAACACAAATTACCAAGATTTATTTCTATTCTTTTACAAACACAGAAAATAAGTGAACCGTCACCCATAGAAGATTCAACACTAGTGAAAGTAATTTTCACATATTTAATTAGCTCCAAGGACTGAGCAAAACTTCTAAAAATAAATGAGTGTGTTGCACACGTATCAAACAATACATGACCCATGTGCCCATGAATGGGAAACTTACACTCAATAGCTAGCGGAGCTGGCGGGGCTGGTGGAAGCATAGCATCTTATATGTGGCATACACGCCCATACTGAAGTTGTCCCTATTGTGGAGGGACAACTGGATTAGGCACCGGTGGCGGTAGTTGTTCTTGTGGATGCTGTGGGATCCTAGGAAACTGTCCCTCAATCAACTGTGGACACGACTTCTTGTAATGACCCAAATCCCCACACTGAAAGAAATGACCCATCAAATTTTCTTGAGTACGGCCTCGATTATTTCTAAACTACCCAAAACCTTGGCTCGACTGGCCTCGACCCCCATTGTTACCCCGACCTGCTTGTTTCTGTTGCGGGGCACCTTGACCGTGCCTGGAACCACCACTACCAAAATTAGATCCACCAAAACGCTATCTTTTGGACAAGTCTCCGTGTCGGGCATCCCTTTCTTTTTGTTTACCTCCCAATAATTGGGACGAGGGTAGTGCTCCTCCCCCAGCACCATTTCCTCTTGGCTTACTTACTTGCCCCACAACTGAAGCTTTCTTACTACCTTGGACATAAAACCGATGCTCTTGACAATGGAGTAACGCGGCATTCATCACATCCCCGAATGTTTGCAAAGCTGGATTACTGAACAAATGTTGTCATATCCTCCAATGTAAACTTCCAATAAACTTTGACATTCTCCTCTCCTCTGGAGTCACCTCATCTGGCATAAAACTAGCCAAACAACTGAATTCAACCCTATACTCTGTCACCAAACATTCACCCTGAACTATATCTCGAAGCTTCCTCCTCATTTCCCTCTGGACCGCAAGAGGAAAATATTTTTGATCAAACATAACCCAAAAATTAGTGATAGTCATAGTGTCTCTTTGCCATGGCGTGGTCATTGACTCCCACCAATGCAAGGCTGAACCAACTCGCTTAAAAGTAGAGAGGATTTTCTTTCGTTCTTCACTGCAATCCACCATACGAAGATGGCGTTGCATATCCTTTTTCCATTGATTTGCTCCTATCACGTCAGAGCCACCCTGAAATTCTAGGTGATGACCCTTTAAGAAAGATTCCCTAATTCTTTCCCATGGAGAAGGTCCCGCGGGTGCTTGTGCCTCCTGAACCCTCAGTTGTTGGGTTGGGGAAAATGCTGAACCATGGTAGTCATTGCAGCATTGACCATTTGGACCACAATATTGGCTACTTCATTGGCATTTATAGTCCCTTGTTGTGGAGGTGGAGGACCTACATCACCCTCTACTACTCTATTTTTTCTCGCAGGGCGACCTCTCTTGGGTGGCATCTGTGACGAATAAACCACTGAATTAGAATACTATAAGAGAAATTTATTTTGTAGAAGATCTCAATTATAGTGAAACAAAATAGTCTTAACATTTAGGCTCTATATTAAAGAACGCTACGGTAGAACGTGACAAGTCCGCATAGATCCTAAGGGCTCTCGAACCTGATGCTCTGATACCATCTGTGACACCCCGCTTACTAAAATAAGAGGTGTCCACCTCGATACTCCAATAATAACATGAATCATAGATGGACCATTCTTAGCATCACAATAATATAATAAGTATACGGGATAACCACCCTATATTTTATAAAACGGTTTTGCCAAAATTTTGTTTTATAAGTTAATGAAAAGCATTTAAACCATCCAATATGAAAAGCGGGTGTATAGAGAAAAAGATGAATAATTATAATCTCAACCACATATAATCAAAACAATCGAATAAGCTGTCGGTTGACAGACATAAACTATTACGTTACACCGAGTATTAAAGTATAACATTTCAAAATATCTTACAAGTACAAAACTTGGGCAACACGCCCAAACATTTAACCGATCATAACTAGAATACAAAAAAGGGAAGCATCTATATCAAAATATCCCATAACATCCGCAAGGTGTTACAGCTCCAAGAAACTGGAATGGAAATGTCAATAAGGGCGTCCTTGCAGCAGGTTACCTGGGCGAATATGAAATTCATGCAAAACAAAAAATATGAACGGGTCAGGGCCCGGTTTGATATAATCACCGAATGAATAAAATGCATGATAGTAATGGACAACTTAATTATCATTAATGAGCTAAGTAAGGTCATCAAAATAACTATAAAGAATCGAACATATCAATTTAAAAGCATAACCTATCGCCAATAATATTGACATGATCACAATTCCCTTTGCTAGAGAAATGAATAATATCGTACTCATTAAGGTTCCTTTTCAATTTTACACAATTTCATTTCACCTTTCCTTATCTCATTAGAAAATGTATTCAAGTCAATTTATTTCTTAAAATGCCGTATAATCCATAGGATTTCCACTTTTACAAGAATAGTTATATTACACATCATATAACGATTCTAAGACCGTCCTTCCGAGTTTCCCCATTGGACGCACCCCTAAATAGCCATTATCTTCCAGGGCCTATCAAACCAGGCAACCTAGGCATCCTACATCACGTGACGTCGGGAAGGGGCCATATACCCATGACAGTGAGTCATAACCACACCCGAAATTACCTCACTTCACACAATAATCACATAATATAATAACCGGTCCTATGGTCGAGGCCTATATTCAACCTGCATTCACTAGCAAGGGGACTTCACCTCATACGTGTAACTTCCCCTATGATAGAATTTAGAGAGGTGTGTGTATACAATTTTTTCATTCATAATTTATTCTCACTTTAAGATATGCCTTACGTTTTTATATCCGGAGCCATACGTAATTAATGTCATCATTATAAACTTCAGTGTTTAACAAAATCCCTAAATTAGTCTCCGGGAGAAAATGACATCATTATATGCCACCAAGTATAAAATACCTCAATTACATCTCTAAAGTTCCCCCGTAAATGATCCTACATCTCATAATCTTAATTTAGCTTAGTAAGGGAAGAAACTACCTTATCATCTAGTTGATAATCCCTGGAATAATCCCCATCTATTCCCTTTCTAGGATAGGATAGTTACCTATCTAATATAAGACGCTAGGACACTAATTTTACTTCATAAGAGATGGTTTCTATGTACTAAGCCTAAAAGAAAAGGGTTAAAACTAAGTTAGAAAAATACCTTAAAATAGCTGGAATTCAGAATCGATTCGCCCCGGCCGAATCGATTCGGTCTTGAAGAGAATCGATTCGTATGGTCGATTCAATCAAACGAACCCAACATTCTGCATAATGCCGAATTGATTCAGAGTGGCCGAATAGATTCACTCATTACAGACCTGTATCTTACTCCCTTAGCGAATCGATTCACTAAGGGCGAATCGATTCGCCTGGCCCAGAATTTCTAGTTTTTGCTATGGAGTTTCATGCCCTATTTTTCTCAAGATCATATCTACCCACAACAACCATCTTTAATTTAACCCAAAACAATCATAAATGCATCCAACTACTATAATTAACACAATACTATCTAATCAAAGATTTAGGGCTCAAACACTACAATTTCCCTAAAACCCCACATTTGTTCAATTCATTCCACTAAACACCATCAATACAATTTATTCATCCTAAATCATATCCTAGAAAGTAATAAACTTTCCTTAAGGTTGCAATCTCATATTTTCTTCCGGTAGTGATGAATCCAAGCTTCAATCTTCAGTTCACTTCCTTTTATTTTCTTGTTCTCCAAATTCTCTTCTTCTCTCTTTCTCTCTAGGTTTAGTAGGAACCCCATTAAGAAATAAAAGGGTTTGCAAGACATAATCGTTCCCTTAGCATTAATTCCTATCTTCAAATGCTAATACGCCCTTAAAATGACTCGTTACTACATAATTGAGCCATAATCAGTCAAAAGTCCCCGAAACCCAAAAACACAATATGACACTTATTTTGACTATCTTGACTATTTTGGGACTAACCGCGCCATCTAAATTAGCATCCAGAATAATATAAATCATTTTAAATTCCAACTTCATTTAAACCATAAATGTCGTTTAAAACACAACGACACCATGAATCGGAACATAATGCGAGTTATATTCACATAATAGTAAATATGCAAGAATCTAGTTAATATTATGTTTTAATTCACCTAAATAATATTTAATCCATTATACAATTTTTATATACAGACCTCACATGGAAATTTAATATAAAATCAGTTACTCCAAAAATAAGAGTTATTACATTATTGTATAAGAGTGAGTTATACGAATGTTTGCCCATAATTATGTATAGTAATAGTTGCGGACATATGAGCATCCCTTGAGTATGCTATTTATTAATAAGTTCCATGAGTATCCTAGTGACTCATGAGTTTCGTGAATGCATTATACATCATGCTGCATTATTTGGGTTTTGGATTTTCCCTATAGAGGATCCACATAATGAGTGTAAAATTGAGATTTGGATTTTTGGGCATGAGAGTGTGTATTGAATCTGATGAGTCGGGGTGGAGTATTTAGATGAGTTATATGTTAGTGACTATATAATTCATATGATGGATACACGGAGTAATTATCCAAATGGTGGAGTTTATTTTAGCGCATGAGAATACGCGTGGTGGGAAGTAATTTAATTGTGAACAATTGAATTATTTTGGGTACGATGGGGCTATGTAGGGGCTCGATTACATAAAAAAGTGAAATTTTTTGGGTTGCCCGACCAAAGGAGTTTGGTATTACCCTTGGAAGGGGTAAGGATTTTATTGGGACAACCATAGTTAGGATTTACCTACTGATGAATATTGGTTTGAGTTGATATCAAATTGTTTTATGTGTTGTCTTGATCCAATTAATCTTGACAACCGACTAGGCTAGGAAATAGTGTATCGACATGGTTCCTTATTTTTATTTCGCTCACGATACATCCCACACAAAAAGCTTAGTAATGGTTTGGAGTGAAGATACATTCGGGCTTGAGTATTCTTGGTTGGATACTTGGGGTGTTGCTTTCGTGAAAGAGATAACACGTCATGAGGAAAGGTATATTAAGATTTATAGCCAGTAGAGCTAAGGAGTGCAGTGTCGAGGGAGCCGAGGTATGTTCACACCACTAGTTGAATAAGTGGGGTAATTTTAAGAAAATAATTGAGTCACAAATAGTGAGGTATTGAAGTATACCAATGTTATTTAGTTTAGTGTTATATATAATTTCTCGATCTTGGTGTATTTATATATGTTTATGATGCTTACGTATATGATGATTCAGCATGTGTACACGTGGAATTGGGCGTACGGGCGCCCTAGTTGTGGCACACTACAATAAGCATATGTGAGCCTTTTTATTTTATCTCAAGGGATAATAGTGCGGACAAATTAAAATTAATCTTATGATATTTATATGAGTTACATCTACTCTATATGCTGTACTAAATTTGAAGGACATAATTCCTTTATTAGGAGGGAAGAATGTAATACCCCGCACTTTTGTTGAAATTAATTATTAAGCGAGAAATAAATTAATTAACGGATTAAATTATTACTTGTGAATTTGGTAATAAATAAAAGCCCAATTTAGATGCTAATTAAGTTTGGTTTGTGATATGAATTTTGTAATGTGTGTTTTAATAAAATAATTATAGATACATGATTTTGTGTATGCTTATAAAATTAAGATTAATTAATTTATACAATGAGGTATTACCGAATACTATGGGTGGTATCATTTTGTTTGGATTCTAGAGTGTCACTAAGGCTTATTTACATAATTTTAGTGTCTTAAGTTGGTCTCGGGGGTAGTTATACCCTTTGGCTAAGTGTTGAGCTACTCGAAGTAGTATTTTGAACTCATTTTGGGGCCCAAAAATAGGCCAATTCCGCACAAATGAAAATTGGGGTATAAAAGAAAGCTTAAACCCATTGGTTTCTCTTTTTTCGAAAATGAACAACCTTAGTATCCATTCTAGATAGATAGTTAAATAGATAGATTGATAGATAGATAGATACATAGATACATAGACAAATATATATATATATATATATATATAGAGAGAGAGAGAGAGAGAGAGAGAGAGCTCTATGGGGGATTTGAGGAAGGTGAAGATGAACAAGTAATAAATGGATGGAAATCACTCATTTATGTCATTTAAGTCAAGAAATATCTTCGAATACTCTTGTATATTTGTTATTGGTTTATGATTCATGTTGATTTTTGATAAATTGTGGAATTTGAGCTCATGTATTAGGATTTAATCGTGTTTTTAAATTCAATCCATGTGTAAAATTGATGATTTAATCTCAAACTTAATAAAAGATTTAGATTGTTGTGCTTTTTACAATGTTAGGCCTCTTGAAGATTAAACACTTAAAATTACTGGATTGATTTGATTATAATGATCAGGAATCATTGAAATCATGTTATTGTACTTATGTTTTGGTTAGGTAATGTTTGGGTACTGATGCAGGATCTCAGGTTAGCTTTAATGGAGGATTGGATGGTTTAAACTCAAAAGGGATAATGTTTAGTAAAATTGAACTGGTTCCCTAAAAATGCCAACCAAGATCACTTTTCAAAGTTGGAGAGGGTTGTACAGAATCAAATTACGATGGAGAGAGTGCCAGTTTCGTTTTTTTCTAATTTTTTTATTTGGATAACAATTTTATATGGAAGGGTGCACGAGACTAAAATCTTTAGTTGGTGATATTGAGATGGACTTTATTTTAGGCACGATTATGTTTTGGATGATTATAAGACCTTAAGTATGTATTCACTTAGTTTATATGAATTCTTAGTGAGAAAATTGAGGTTAACAAATCTTAAATCTCATTAATGAAGATAAGGAGAAATGATGACGGAATTTTGGGGAAAAAACTCATATTGAAAATTAGTAAATATGGGTTTATGTCGAGGAGAGAATCAATTTGACCTTCTAAGGCGAATCGATTCGATCCCAGGAGGCGAACCAGTTCGGCTTTTGGGTTGGGTTAGTGCAGGATAAGGGGAATGCCAGGGTCATTTTTACAAACCAAAGCGAGTTTATGGGAGGTCACCCAAGTGAACAGTTAATTTATCAAAAATGGGTTTGTGTTGTTATTTTAAATAGGGAAATTGATAATTAATTAGATTACTGATTCATAAAGTGGTATTATTAATAGTCGATTAATGTGGACATCTCGGGGGGGGGGGGGTAATTACAGATTTAAATACCTAAACATATTGTGTGATAAAAATGGGGTGCCATTATTCTTAAGAATTGGGAAATTGAAAATTAACTAGATGGTTCATTTTTAATGTAAGAATATTACCTTGGGATTAAGGATATATCTTTTGGGGTGATTATGGACTGATTACCTATTCATATTAGGTGATAAAAATATTTATATATGTATGTATTTGTGTGGAAATACATATGTTCATGGACGGTCCTATCGGTTCGGGCTACCCGCGTTTCAGGATCGGAAGTCTCAACAGCACGGGTGGGCTCGGCGTTGTGTAAGTCATTACTCTAGATACTTAGTAGTAGTGCCACTCACGAGAAGTAGATGTCGATGCTGGGATCCACTGTCACCATTGGGTATGGACCATTCAGTCGTGTACTTCGTAGGGCGGAACCGACTTATATGTGTTTTGTGATGTCCGTTTTGATGAGGTACTCCTATGGACTTACCGATAACGCACAAATGGGACATTGAATGTAGATGCCTTCATGTATGGCATGTCGGTATGGACATATATAATTACATAATTTAATTGCGAACAAACCCATGTAGTCTAATGATGTAGATAATTATTAATGAACCCGATACGATCTAAAATGCATGATGTGATGATATGACATTCCTTATTGGGTATTATTATGGGGTTATTACTTGGGAATGAGATCGCATGTGTAGATAATTGCCTCCAGATTATATATATAATGAGAAAGAATTAATGTTTTACAATGATCGACATTTGATAATGGGTATGTCATGTTTGACACTTTATGGGGTTTACATGTATTTTCGTTGTGGGTGACATTACGATGGTTAATATGTAATTGTATGATGAACTTATGTAATTGTTCGGTTTAGAACATGTTTAATTAAAAGAAGATAAAATATTTAAATGTGACACTCTTAAATCATCAATATCTTAGAGAGAAAAATGTGGATATAGGGTTCTATTTTTTGCAATTGTAGTTAATTACATCCATATTGTATTTGATTGTCAATTACTTACTGATTTGTCTAGAGATAGATACATTTAGTATAATGATGTATCGGATTGGGTTATGCGCTTAGTATTGCACTAGATTAGAGGTGATGTACTTATTACATGTGAGAACCGAAGGGGGCATATTTATTGTAAATTGGTTGCATAAATTACATTGATGTATTGGAGATATTTTCTTGCAACTTTAGGGCTCTGAACTAAAATTATAAATATTTCCCCCCATGGGTGTTATTATTATATAAAGATTTAATAGAGATGAGTAGTCAGACTTGAATTTGTAGAAACTTTATCTTGGTATTCTTTTATCGGGCTTTCTGGATTCATTGTAGATGTCATTTCTATTCAGGAGTTCCCTTAGAAATAGTCATGGTTTCACATTCTCTCCTTCGTTTATACTCTTTTTTATCCAGTTGAAACAATTGTAAAAGAAATTTTATATAGTGGATTGAGTTTTATTACAGTTAAGTATTCTATTTTTATTCCTTGTTGAGATTTATCGTAGTTAGTTTTTATTCATTATAATTTTAGCTTAGCATTGACGCTGAGAATGATAATAATTGCATAGCATCCGTGACATGTGGCATTCCGACCTGATAAAGTAAATGTTGAAAATCATATTTTGTTACATATATTATCATACACTCCTAGGGATAAAACAATCCCAGAATCTCCTCTGTCTTATATAACTATGCACGATCGTTATATGGTATACTAACACCCATTCAAAATTAATTTCTCAATATCATATAATTATATTTTTTAGTAGAAACAAACAAACTTTTGAAGAGAGTTTTTGGAGAAAGTAAATCATTTATGGATTAGAGAAAATGTACTTTGTTTTCACACTTTTCTATTTCATGAGAGAAAAGTGGATGGCTATTGAAAGAACAAGCAATTCGCATTAAATTTTTCCTCTCTTTATTGCAAAGTCACAGGTTTTATTCATCACTTCCTTTTAAAAAGATGTGCATCTTATCTTGTTTTCTTCTTTTTTTTCGAACTTTACATTCTTACGCTTTCAAAAGTAGAGGTAGTTTTTAGAAACATCGCGACTACGATTTCCTTATTTTTCTCCTATAGTGAAATTGAGTTTCTTATCAAGAATTGTGAGGGATTATATCTTCGGTGTTTGAATATCATAGGTGGTGAAGGTTCTTATGCTCATAATATTATTTTGTCGAGATTTCATGCATCAATGTCAGATTGTTCTATGTGAGAAATTTTGGTCCAAATGTCCATAAAGTGCATTACACATGGCTCGTCCACCATGATGAGATATCAATATCCCTAGAATATTACCTCCATAACTCAACTTGTCATGTTGGAAATATTTAATTTTAAATTAGTTCTAACATTAAGGTAATTTAGACTAAATTATTAAATTATATATTAGAGCCTACTTCATGTGGTCATCTTAAAAATTTAGATTTGATAAGGATTATTTTGGATAAGTCATCAAAATATAGAGTATTATCATGGTGGGTTTGTTTTTTTAATCAAACTCTACTATAATAGATGGAAGAATTCTAGTCGACCTAGAATTTGAGTCCACTGTCACCCTATATATAATAGATTATATTCCTTGAATAATCTACATAACACGCAATATATTAGCTAAGAGAGAAAATCCCAAAATTCTTAGTTTTTTTTGTGTAAGTGATGAAGGTTATTCTAGAACAATGAGTAATATGGTTCCAAGGAATTTCTATAATAATCTTGATTAGTGAATTGAATCAAAGTGAGTCATATTTTCTATCATTTGCATATATTTTGTAAAGATATGAAGATCCAAGATTCTTTTTATTAAGAATTATTTTATGTTAATGTTTGATGAAATTAATATATATTTTACTGGTAAATTAAGTGTTCTCATGAATGATTTTACATGTGGTATTAGAGCTACCATCTAATTTCTCGTATTTTTCTTTTATTTGTGTTTTCCTATAATAAAGTCTATATTATATTGCTTTTGTTTGTTGGGACTTTCTGCATCATTTTACTTATGTTATTACATCTACCAAAAATAATTATGTATGCATATGACTTGCAACAAAATTTTACATATATTATTAAATGTGCTCAAAACAATTTTGTTTGCCCCGAACTTTTTATGACACTTTCCTCCAATCACCAATACTCACTGATTTGAATGATAAATCTAAACTTACTTCGAATTTTACAAACCTCACACGGCCACCTAGAAATGTCAAAATAATTAAAATCCATTGTAAACAATTTACATTGCCTGATTTTTGCTTTTTGACGTCTTTTAAGACCTTAAATTTTGTTTTTGTCTTTTTTGGTAATAATGTTGATGTCAACACGCCATTCTGAAAAATTGATATTTAAATGCTAACACATCTTATGAGATCGTAGAGTAATTATCTATAACCCCATGGTGATAACCCCAAATTTTTATTTTGGTAAAAGTTATGAGTTTCCCAAGTATTATGTACTTCTCCACCATACCGGATGTTTTTCTTTCTTCACACTAATTCTAAGATCCATGTTAACGTTGAATTAAATACCAAATAGAGGTTGTAATTTAGACGTGTTGATATTAGATGTATGATCTAAATGTATAACTAAAATTTGGTTTTTTATTAGATTATGTGCCTACCGTAGGCTATATTTCATATGTGGGGATATTATATCAATAATCTAATTTTAAAAACAATATTCATATTTAAGATTGATTTTATGGGAAATGGAGGTTATAATTGATGCATGGCCATTAGATTTATGATTCAATTTTGTATACTAATTTTCATGTTCAAGTTGAATTAAATGACAAACACATTCTACAATTCAAATGTGTGGATATTAGATGTATGGTTCAATTTTGAATATCCATGGTCATTTTTAGGTTAGGTTACATGAAAACATAAGCTACAATTCATATGTATGGGTATTAGATATGTGGTTCAATTTGGACCTTTTTTGTGTAATTTGGCCCCGTACATAAGTTTTGACATTATGAACGATGGTGTGAAAGTAAATTATTTATGTCTTACTCATTTATCATTATTCACCTAATGTCTTATGAAAGTCCTCCATCCATTTGATTTTGACATTATAACAATTCAAAGTATTTTGTGATTTTAAAATTAAGCATCAGACCACACTGTTAATTATTCATGTATTACGGTTGTTTATACACCGTATATTTATCTCTAATATTTATATAATGTATGTTTTAGTGTTCATTATAATGCTCTATTCTAGAGAGAAAAATATTAGACATATGCATTCATATCATATGTGTTTTGATTGCCATTGGTTCCATATATTGTATTGGATGCTATGATGTTGATATTTCATGATATCTCATACATATTATTATTAATGCAATCATTAGGTAAAAGTAAATGGGTGATGTAAATTTCAAGAAAGAGAATATAGGTCATGAAACATATGTGATACCCCTTTTTTTGTCTATTATTGTTGATGTAAAAAATTAGATCGTATCTAATTATTTAATCACAGATATAATAAATGAGACACATAAGTTTTAAAGTGGTTCAACCTTATAAGAATGACCTACGTCCACTGTTTCTGTTATTGATGATTGTTTGGGAATTCTCGATTACAAGTTCAATCCAGAAATTTCGGTCGCCTTACAATGAGGATTGTACAATGTATTTATAGCCCTGAGGCTGTAATGTGAAAGGATAATACATTAAATGATGTACATATGAAAGGGTAATACATTCAATGCCCCTTAAGTGTATGCGTCTGAATGATAAGCATTTAATGAATAGTCAAATTGTTGGTTATCCTGCTATTAATGCTTTGTTCGAGGTGCAGCTCGGACCGCCTAAGCTTCTCGGTACTCAAGAGTTCCTCGAAGAGTTCTTGTTCCTCAGAGCGTATGAGTTACTCGGGGAGGCAGTGTTCCTCGTTGTAGTATGGTTCCTAGGAGCATGTGAGTTCCTCGGAAATGTTTGTTGTTGCCACATAGATTTCCATGTGTCTTCACTCAATTGAGCCATATCAGCAGACTAAATTTGGTATCAACAGAAGCCCCCAATGTTTCATAGTCCGAAATTTGAGGAGTGTGGAACATTCTTTCTCGGAATATGGTAGTTTTAAATGGCCATCCTGAAATTTAGCAGTCTTTTGTATTTATTTCTCCTTCCATCTTCGTAGAACCAGGAATTTTGAATTTTTCTACTCGCTTCGATTCCCGCGCCATTTTTGTCTTTTTAGCCGCCGGTAACGTAACCGTCTCTTTTTGTAATAATTACTTTTTCCTTTTCCCAAGGCAGAGTATTTAAGCGTCACAGACAATCCCATCGTCTTCTACTTTTTCAAATTTGTATCTTCGAATTTTCCATTGTCTTACTCTCTTGTGCGTTCATCTTTTCCATCGTTCGTTGTCAACAGATCCACTCTTTTTCTGTAAGATCTTCTTCCTTCTTCTTCATTTCCTTCTTTCATCATGGTTTATCCTGTAGAATCGATTGATAAATTTCGCTCTGATTTTTCTATTCCCTCCTGGGTTGTTTTGGAAGAGCTTTCTGACTCTTTCCATTTGGCTGAGGGACATTGGTTTCCCAGTCTCTTTGTTGCTGAGTGTGGATTTTCTTTTCCGCCAAATCCTTTATGTCTGGAATTCTGTCAATATTTTGACGTTGTTCCTTCAAGAATAGCCCCCAACACATGGAGAATAGTTAATGGGATTCATAGACTAAATCAAATTCATGGAACACGCATAGGAATTCCAGAAATTATGTTTTGTTATAGATGGGTTATAGGCGATAATACTTTTTATTTAAAAACTAGATTTTTAAATAGGGATTTAGTGGTCAATCTCCTGGATGCCAATAGGGACTATTTTGAGCATGGGGTTGTTATCAAAAATTGGCAACATGCTCCTTTATCTGGAGATGAAGTGTATCAGGGTCCCAGATGCCCTCCCTATGGCAATGGGATAAGTTATATTTATTTCATTTTATTTATTTTGAAATTATGCTTCCTCTATGTTTGATAAAATGTGCCACTGATATTTTAATGTTGGTTTGTTTGCAGTTGACAACAAAAGAAAGTGTCCAAAAGAGGCAGATGTTAATATAAGACACTTAAAACTTATCTGGAGTTTGCATCAGTCTGTTGCCGACGAGCACATTAGGTCAGCTTCATATCTGTTGCAGTACAAGAGCTACACCACTTCTTTTACTGCTCGTTCGATAATAAGTGAAGTAGAACCAGTACCAGCTTCTACCAGTTCTTCGCATGAGTCACACGTTCCTTTAAGCGAAAGGATGAAGAAAATAAGACCTCCCACCATTTTTGAGAAACCTGCCTCTGGTGCTGGAGAGGAAAAAAGAAGTAAACATGATGTCCCAGAAGGGACAAAGAAAAATGATGCACCCCCTCTGGCTGCTCTTATGAAGGCTGCCGAGAAGCCCCAAGTGGCCCCAAGCAAGTATGCTGCTCCAGGAGAAGTGATTGTAATATCACTGACCAAGAGTTCTTCCTTGGTCGAAACTATTTCTGTTCCCTCGAGGAAGCTGAAGAAGAGCTCCTCAGTCAATTTGGCTGAAACCATCTCCCAGCCCCCAACTACTGGAACTGGTGTTCCTACTTTTGTTCCCCCGAGCTCTGCCATGAGCTCGATGAAGACTTGGATCATTATCGAGATCCAAGGTATTCATGAGAACCATTCTCGGGACATGGTTACCTCATTGGCTGCTCGCCATATTGCTTATGTAAGTCTTGTTGCTTTGAACTTTTCATCTTTCCCTTGTTATATCTGTCTCTGACTTGCTTTCATTTTCTTTTCATAGTTGGTGAGCTGCTTTAACACAATTTTGAAGAAAGATGAAGCTATTAAAGCTTCAAGCTCCTCATCTGGTGTGGAGGAAGCTCTGATGGGCATGAGGCAGTCTTTGGAAGATTCTTGTCAAAAGTAAGATGCTGACAAGGTTGTTTGGGAGAAGAAATTTACCTCCACCGAGAAGGAGAAGGCTCAAGTTGTTGAAGTCTCCAAGGGGTTAGAGAAGAAAATAAAGGACTTGGAGGAGAAAAATAAAGAGCTCGACAAGAAGCTCAAAATGCTGGAGAGTTTGAGAATAAACTCAAGGTTACTGAGGAAGAATTAATCCAACTTCGCGAAGTAAGTCACCAGAAGGAAGAAGTTGAGAATAAAATGAAGACTGCTAAAAATCTTCTGTCCGAGAAGCTTTCCTCGGAGAAGTTAAAGAGGAAAATGGCTGTGAAGAAGTCTTTCAGCGCCGGCTGGGACAAGGGGTGGAACAAAGGCTTGGCTTCCATGATGTCTCAAGTAGAATATGGCAGTATTAAATACTTTAGAGATGGGTGGGTCACTGCTCTACAGGAGATGAAGGTTGATGATAACTCCGAACTCTTTCAGCGACACATCCCTGGTCCCCCTCCAACTCCTGAAGACGAAGAAGAGGATGAATCTGCCTCCGAAGAGTCTTCCATGGTGATGGGAGACCATCCCCCAGCCATCCAGCCTGCTAACGAGGAACTTCAGCAGCTCTCTAATTCCTCCGAGTAACCTCTAGCACTTCCCCAGCTACTATCTGCTCCATCCGAGCAACCTACCTCCTCGACCCAGCCTCCCGAGGAAGTTTTGGGAGACAAGGAAAAGGTGTAGAGTTGTTCGGACTTCTATCTATTTTATTTTTCTTTGACAAATGTAATCCTGAACCATGTAACTTTGAACCTTGTACTTCTGACCTTTGTGATATAATAAAACTTGAATTTTTGTTTATGCATACTGTTGTTTCTCCTCTTCATACTCTGTTGGGACTCTTATTGATTATTGCTTTTTCTTCCTCTGCTAGTTTCTGGCCAGGATGGAATTGTTATCTGCTCATGATACAAAGCTGCTGAGGCAATGCAATGATTATTTTAAGACTGGTCACACAGATCTGAGTGCAACACAAATCATCGAGATCCTCGGCCAAGATGCTTTGGAACAAGCAGTTGAAGCTTACCAATATTTGAAGTGTCTGCTTGATCATGCGGTGGCCAATAATGTAGCTTATTATGATATGATTGAGTATCTCCAAGGCACTCTTGAATACATTCAACAACAATATAGAGAATGCACTTCCCTCTTGCACGAGGGGTACGAGAAGAAATATCAGCAAATCGTTGCCGACAAGGGATACGATAAACTTTTTGCTGGCTACGATGTAAGGGAGAGAACTCTGAGGGCTGAGGTCGAAGAGTGCAGACAAATAGCTGAATTATTAGAGCAAGAGAATAACAACCTACAAAGAGAGTTATCGCAGTTGAAGTCTGCAGCTTCCACTTCAAAAGCCTTGATCCCAGTGACTGATGAGGGATTCTCGTTCTTGGAGGTCGAGAACGCCAACTTGAGGGATGAGTTGGAAACCTTGAAAAGGTCTTGCCCTTCTTCTTCTTCTGCTCGTGGACGAGCAAGAGCTCCTCGGGGATGAGCAAGAGCTGCTCGGATTCCTATCGAGGAACAACGGACTCAATCTGCCTTAGAAAACCAGGCGTTCCAATTAATGGCGAAGAACCAGGCGTTGGCTGAAATGTCAAAGAAGGTCAGGGACCTAGAAGATCAACTTTCTACGCAGAAGTCAGTCTTGGAGAATAAAGAAATTTTTATCAAAAATCACCACGAGCAGCTGGAAAGATTGACATATCAATTCCTCAAATAGCCCAGGGAGTTATGGATGGATGGGTAAATCGAGGCTCTCTACCACGTGGACGATCGTATCCAGAATGCCAATAATGAGGGCTACAATCAGGGCTGGTTGAATGCCATAGGTGTGCTGCAACTCAAATAGGGTCATTACCTATGGGACTACCATGATCCTGGGCTGCTCGACCTACCCGTGCCACCATTCAAACTTGATATGAGTTGGATCCCTGCTCGGGCCATTCCTCGATGCTTGATTTCCAAATATCTCGGTGACTACAATCTCCATTCAAATGTCGAGATATCTCATCCCGAGAACCTCCTAGATCGACCATCCTTGATGAATATCAGGATGTTAAAAGATCTCAACTTTTTAAATTTTCCTCTTGCTTTAAATGATCCACCTGTTGGCGAGGAACCTGTTTCAAAAGTAGAGGGGAAGAAACCAATAGAATAGGAATTTTTATGTAATAGTTAGTATACATTTCATTCTCAATGTAATTTGTTTTTGATTTTAATGAAAGACTTTCATTTTTGTTCGCAATCTTAATTGCTATTGTCTTGTAAAACACTTTACATCTGTGCATGTGTATCTGTTAAAAAGATAACAATATTGTGTTGTTTGTCGATCAACTTATTGTCGACTAGTTTGAATTTGTGGTAGTCATTTGGCAAAAATAATGTTTTCTTTCTATCCAACTTAGTAAAAAGTTACGAGTATAAAAAATGTTGCTCGATCACTTTATCGTTTTCATAAAATGTTTTCGACCAACCAAGGTCGGTAAATTTTCCTTTTCGACCAACTACAATTAGTGGGTTTTTATCCCCGACCAGCCATAGTTAGTGGATTTTTCCTCTACGAGCAACTTTGGCACTTTTTGGAATAGTTGTATCTCCCGACCAACCTTAGTTGGCATTTTCGAGAATATATTTACTTCCTAACCAACATAAGTTGGCATTTTTAGGAATACTTTTACTTCCTGAGGAACACATAGTTTTACTTCCCGTAGGAATACAAGTTTTACTTCCCGGAGGAATACAAGTTTTACTTCCCGGAGGTATACAAGTAGCTTTACTTACCGGAGGAATACAAGTAGCTTTACTTACCGGAGGAATACAAGTAGCTTTACTTCCCGGAGGAATACAAGTTTTACTTCCCGGAGGAATACAAGTTTTACTTCTCAGAGGAATGCAAGTAGTTTTACTTCCCGGAGGAATACAAGTTTTACTTCTCGGAGGAATACAAGTATCTTTACTTCCCGGAGGAATACAAGTAGATTTACTTCCCGGAGGAATACAAGTTTTACTTCTAGGAGGAATACAAGTTTTACTTCCCGGAGGAATACAAGTTTCTCGACCAACCTTAGTTGGCATTTTTTAGAATAAATTTGAGTAGTCCGAGTTTTGCCGAGTAGTGTGTAGCACTAGTATTCCCCGAAAAACTTTCAATAAAAGGAGAGAATTCGGCAGAATATCTTCATTTTATTCATCACTGATAATACTTGCATAGGTGCTCTGCGTTCCATGCATTCTTAAACTCCTCCCCTTCTAAAGTTGCTATTCGGTAAGTTCCTGGTCGAACAACTTCTGTAACTCGGTATGGTCCATGCCAGTTTGCCTCCAGTTTATTGTGCTTTTGAATTACTTTCTTCAGCACATAGTCTCCTTCTTTCAAGTCGCACTTCTTCATTCTCTTGTTGTAGAACAAAGTTATTCGCTGCTGGTAAGCATCATTTCTAATGGTTGCTTCTTCTCTAACATCCTCGAGCATGTCTAAATCCAATCTTCTCATTAAGTCGCTGACTGGGGAATTGAAATTTAGTAACCTGTGTGTTGGGAGGCCCAACTCGGCAGGTATAACAGCTTCACTTCCAAATGGTAGCATATATGGTGATTCTCCAGTTGCTACTCGGGGAGTAGTTCGGTAAGCCCATAGTACTGATTGTAACTCGTTGATCCAATTTTTTTCGCATCATTCAGTCTTTTCTTAAAGCCATTTAGAAGCGTTCTGTTTGTCACTTCAGTTTGTCCATTGCTTTGAGGATGGCCTGGTGCTGAGTGGATCTTCAAAATGTCTGACTGATGGCAATAGGCAGCGAACTCCTCGTTATCAAATTGTGTTCCATGGTCTGTGATGAAAGCATGAGGAAGACCATATCGACAAATGATGTTCTTCTAAATAAATTGGTACACCTTGTCGTATGTCATATCAATAAGAGGCTCAGCTTCAACCCATTTAGTAAAATAATCCACTGCGACGACGAGGTATTTGAACCTTCCCCTGGTCGTCGGCAATGGCCCAACCAAATCTATTCCCCACATGGCAAATGGATAAGGGGAAGTGATGGGTGTCAACAATGCTTGTGGTGTTCTTCGGATGGAGGAAAAGCGCTGGCACTTGTCACATTTCTTAGCATAGGCTATTCAATCAGCCCTCATCGTCGGCCAGTAGTATCCTTGAGTCATCATTCTTTGCAAAAGAGTCCGACCTCCTACATGTGCTCCACAGGACCCTTCATGGATCCCTTCAATTAAATCTTTTACCTCGGAGGGATGTACACATATTTTCAAACCTTCCATAATTCCTCATCTATATAGAATACCGTTAGTTAATACATACCGAGCAGCTTTAAACTTCAATTTCTTGGCTGCGAACTTGTCAATTGGTAATTCTTCCTCCTCAATATATGCCCTGATGGGATCCATCCAAGATGGTCCTAAATCAAGGGTAATAAAATTTGTCGTCAGATCTTCATCTATACTCCGACCAGCTAAAACTTCAATTGGGATTGTTCTTCGTAGTTCGGTACGAGTAGCTGATGCTAATCGGGCTAGGGCATCTGCTCTCGCATTCTCCATTCTTGGTTTCTGACCAGCTGAATAGCAGCAAATTCTGACACCATCTCCTTTGCCTTTGCATGATATCTGATCATTAATTTTCCTCTTACTGCATATACTCCCATCATTTGGTTTACGATCAATTGCGAGTCACTAAAGACAATAACTTGTTTCGCCCCCATGGTTTTTGACAAACTAAGACCTGCAATCATGGCTTCATATTCAGCCTCATTATTCGAAGCTCTGAATTGGAAACATAGGGCGTATTCCATGTCGACCTCGTCACAACTGTTCAAAACTATCCCTGCCCCACAGCCTGTTGTGCAAGACGAGCCATCTACATATAGCCTCCATATTGGTAACTCATCTTCAAATTTCTGATCTGACAGAGTTCCTCGATGAAATATTTGTTGCTTCCTTTTATCCTCCCCTGATATTTCTTGCTCTTCGTCGATCATCTTTTCTTTCCCTTTTACCAACCTGAGTTGGTCTGGGCTCGAATTTGATGATCCTGTAACATCCAGTTGCCCTTTTACCAACCTAAGTTGGTATGAGCTTGTGTTTAATGATCCTGTAACATCCACAGGTTGATCAGCGAGCAACTTTTGCTCCTCGGGGGTATCAGGATAGGTGAACTCTGCTATAAAATCTGCTACAGCTTGCCCTTTAAGCGATGATCTGGGTTATAGACTATATCATATTCACCGAGTTCTATTGCCCGGTACATCAATCTCCCTGACTTTTCTATTTTATGAAGGGCTTGCCTCAATGGCATATCAGTATATATGACTATGGTATGAGCTTGGAAGTTTGGCTTCATTCTTCTACTTGCCTCGATCAATGCCAGTGCCAATTTTTCCAGCCTTGGATATCTGATCTCTGCTCCTCGGAAGGCCTTACTTGTGTAGTAGATTGGTTTTTGTACTCCATTCTCCACTCTTATCAATGCCGAACTAACTGCATTCTCGAACACTGCCAGATACAAGTATAATTTTTCTCCCATCACTGGCCTGGATAACAGTGGAGGTGCTCCCAAATATTTCTTCAAGTCTTGGAAAGCCTTCTCACATTCATCATTCCACTCAAAAGTCTTTCAAACGTCTTGAAGAATGGGAGACATCGATCAGTTGCTCGCGATACAAATCTGTTAAGTGTTGTTACTCGTCCTATAAGACTTTGCACCTCTTTCTTCGTCGTTGGAGATCGTAGCCCTAGCAGAGCTTTGATGTTTTCAGGGTTAGCTTCAATAGCTCGCTGATTGACAATGTATCCGAGAAATATGCCTTCTCGTACTCCAAATGTGCGAATGTCTGGTTTAAGTCAACTAGTTGATCAGCAGCTTTCTTGCTCTTTGTCAGCATATCGTCAACATAGACTTCCATATTGCAACTGATTTGTTCAACAAAGACTTTGTTCATCAGCCGCTGATATGTAGCACCTGCATTTTTCAAACTAAAAGGCATAACATTATAACAATAAGTTCCGCTAGGGGTAATGAAAGAAGTACTCTCCCTGTCTTCAGGTTTCATTTTAATCTGATTGTAACTAGAATAAGCATCCATGAAGCTCAGTAGCTCGTGTCCCGAGGTAGCATCCACTAGTTGATCAATTCAGGGCAGTGGAAAGTGATCCTTTGGGCATGCTTTGTTGAGGTCGGTGAAGTCTACACACATCCTCCATTTGTTGTTCTTCTTTTTCACCATCACCACATTTGCTAACCAGTCTGGATATTTAACATCTTCAATGAAGCAAGCTTTCTGGAGCTTCTCGACTTCCTCCTGTATAGCTTGATTCTTCTCGGGACTAAATACTCTTCTTCTTTGCTTCACAGGCTTGATCTCCTTATTCACATTGAGTTCGTGACATACGAAATTTGGGTCTATCCCAGGGATATCCTCATGACTCCACGCAAAAGTTTGCTTTCTGCTTCTTAGGAAAGTTATCAATTCCTGTTTTAGTGAGGCTTCCAACGACGAACCTACTTGAGTAGTTCGTTCAGGGTGCTCGTCGTCCAGAATGGTGTTTTCAGTAGCTTCCACCACTTGACCCTTCACGAGTTGAGACTCATCTCTAGGATCCAATGTTTCAATTTCTGCACCTTCATCCACTTAATAGGTAGTAGTCTTTCTCCTTGATTCTTCCAGTTCCTCTTCCTCGGCGGATGAATAATAGCATTCCCGAGCTACTTTCTGATCACCTTTCACAACTCCTAATCCAAAATTTGTTGGAAATTTTAGGCATTGATGCACTATAGATGGTACAACCTCGAATTTCTTCAATCCTACTCTTCCCATGATGATATTGTATGATGATTGAACATTCTTATCCATCACGAAGAAGCGTATTCTTTCTGTTCGACAAGCAGGCCACGTACCAATGAATATATCCAATTTGATCATCCCAAGTGGAAATACTTTCTCGCCAGCAAAACCGAGGAGGGGTCTATGATAAGGCTCCAGTTGAGATAGCTTTAGATTTAAACTATTGAAGCACGAGTAGAACATGATGTCTGCCGAGCTACCATTGTCGACCAGTACTCTTGAAATCATAACCTCCTTCATCCTTATTTTGATCACCAATGGGTCATCATGAGGATATAGAACACCTGCGAGGTCATTCTTTGAGAAACCAATGACCAATTTCTCTTTATTTACCTTTCTCGGGCAATCCTCCTCAGCTAGATTTATTCGTTGAATGTATGAGAAAGCTTGAGCCTCATAGAGGTAATATTTTCTCTCTGCAGTAAGGTCTCATCCTACTGCATCTCCACCTGTAATAACATTACAATCAAGTGACCCAAAGCGTATTGAAAATACCTATCGTTCTGGTTGCCTTGGCCTCTTGGCCAGATCGGGGTCGTCTTCTGGATCAACTTCATGGTTTCTTTTCTTGTTCTCCTCTACTCGACGAGGAGATCTAGACCTCTCTCTTATTCGGTCATTATTTCTTCTTTCGTTTCCACGATCAACATATTTTTCTAGTTGTCCTCGTCTGATGAGTGTTTCAATCTCATTCTGAAGAGCTATGCAATTTTTTGTCATATGGCCATGATCTTTATGAAACTCGTAATACTTTGCCTTATTCCTCCTGTCAGGGTCTGCCTTCATTTTCTCTGGACAGTTTAATTCCTCGTTGTTCTTGATTTCTTTTAGAACATGGTTGATGTCCTTCTTCAAAGGAGTATAATTATCAAATTTCTTCATTACTTCCCATGTCGACCTAGTTTTTGAGTGTTTGTCATTACCATTGTTCTTATGCTCTTTCTTCTTAGCTTTATCACCTTCTACCTTGGTATCTTTGGTATCCATGTTCTTCTTCGCATCCATAGCCTCCTCGGCATTCATAATCTTGGACGTTTTTTCCATCAGGTCTGACATGGTTCTAGGTGGATCTTTGGCCAAAGTGTAGTACAACTTGCTGGGCAGTAGTCCACTCATCAAGGCAGTAATCGTTGTCTTTTCCTCATAATCAATGACTTCGAGTTTCTCGTTATTAAAACGAGTTATATAATCTCTGGTACTTTCACCAGCTTTTTGTTTAACACTTAACAAATGTGCTACTCGTTTAACTGGCTTTGCCCCAAAATAGAAATTCTCAATGAATAACTCGGCCAGTTGAAGAAAATTTGAGATCTTACCCCGAGGAAGATTATTATACCACATTTGCGCAGATCCGGTAAGAGTTCCTGAGAATGCTCTGCATATCATCTCATCTGGAACAACATAGATGTCGGCTGCATCTTGGTATTGTTCTATATGAAGGACAGGAACAGTCTTTCCATCATATTTGGGGGTCACAACAGGTGCTTTGAACTTTGATGGTGTTGGAAAATCTACAATGTCCTGGACAAAAGGTGTTCCTCGAACAAAGGTTCATTGTAGAGGGTTCTTGGCCTTAGCCATTTCCCCTAATCTATCCTCCAGCCTTTGAATAGAGCCTTTCCATGCATCATTTCCTTCCTCGAGCCTGTTGGTTCGAGCAACTGATCGCGTTGAGGTGGCTTCCTGGGATCTCTCTTGACGAGCAGGTGGTCGCGATTGGGCAGATCCTTCCCATAAATCTGATGGTCGTTGAAAACTCTTCGATGCGACTTTAGGAGGACTTCTACTCCTTCTAGGTCCTATTCGATTAAAAGGTGATACCCTACTTAATCTTTCTAGCGCACTGGTCCTTTCTGGGGAGAGAGTGATACGTTGTTTAGTATATGTGGCTCGCACTGACGAAGTTCGTCCAGGTTGATAAGAAAAATCTCCAGACTCCTCATTGCGATACGAATCGGTACGCCTAGTACGCGAAGAAGGTGCACGGGTATTTCTTTGAATACTTCGTGGTCCTTAATGGGTTGGTGCACCGCCATGGAAGGTTTGTATGAGTTGTCGCATAGTTTCTTGCATGATGGTCTGGCCCTGAGCCAGATTTGTCATTATTACAGCCATATCTTGAATATTTGGCGAATAAGATGGATTTGGAGGGCTTTCAGCGTTTCGATTATTGGATTCTGGAATATCAGCCATTTGTGATGAATTGTTTTTGCTAAAAAACGATATTACCAGTCGTTTCCCACAGACGGTGCCAATCTATTGATGTAAAAAATTAGATCGTATCTACTTATTTAATCACAGATAAAATTAATGAGACTCATAAGTTTTAAAGTGGGTCAGTCTTATAAGAATGGCCTACGTCCACTGTTTCTGTTATTGATGATTGTTTGGGAATTCTCGATTACAAGTTCAATCCAGAAATTTCGGTACCCTTACAATGAGGATTGTACAATGTATTTATAGCCCTGAGGCTGTAATGTGAAAGGGTAATACATTAAATGATGTACATATGAAAGGGTAATACATTCAATGCCACTTAAGCGTATGCGTCTGAATGAAAAGCATTTAATGAACAGTCAAACTGTTGGTTATCCTACTATTAATGCTTTGTTCGAGGTGTAGCTCGGACCGCCTGAGTTGCTCGAACCGCCTAAGCTTCTCGGTAATCAAGAGTTCCTCGGAGAGTTCTTGTTCCTCGGAGCTTATGAGTTCCTGGGGGAAGCAGTGTTCCTCGTTGTAGTATGGTTCCTCGGAGCGTGTGAGTTCCTCGGAAATGTTTGTTGTTGCCACGTAGATTGCCATGTGTCTTCACTCAATTGAGCCATGTCAGCAGACTAAATTTGGTATCAACAATTATATTATTTCATTATTAAGTGAGCATAAATTAATAGATGGGACTAAATATTACTTATGTGGCTTAGAAATATTTATTTGGCATAAGATAGATAATGTAATACCCTGTAATTTTATTGATTTTTATTTAAAGGATTAATTAAATTAAATGAGAATTAATTGGGAATTAATCCGGGTATAAATACTAGCGAGATGTGAGTTCGTATTTGATTATGATGTTAAAATTGAATATTTCATGATTATTGAAAATATTAAAGTTGTCGCGAGGCTGAAATACGATAATTTGGAAAATTAAGTTGGGACGCGCGTGTCAGCCGCGTCAGGAATGAAATTAATTAGATTAAAAAGTAATTTACATTTTTATCAACCGAATGGTCATTTTGAGTGCGCCAACGTGTCCGAAAGGGTCGAAATAGTCAGAAAACACTAGCCGGGGGTTTAGTTTGGGTCCCGATGCATTTTTAGGCCAAACCGGCAACTTAGAAGGGTATTTTGGTAATTTTAAAAATAAGGAAATTAAAACCCAAGAATATTAGAGTTTATATTTATATTTTAAAGGGGCCACTAAGGACATTACCTCCCAAAAGCATTAGAAGTGGGATATGGGAGTTAGATAGGAGTTATCATAGGGTTCCAAACCAAAAACACCCACCACGATCATTTTTGAAAGAGATTGTGACCATAAAGAGGGAAAAATCAACCTTGAAACACCGGCAAAACATCTGAGGAACAAATCTGAGGCAAGTGATTTGATATTTTTAAGTGCATTGAATATTTCTTCCATGTTTAATGTAGGAACTATTTTTGTCTTGAAAGTTTTGAGGAAAACTAATGAAATTGTTGTAGAAACTCTAAAGTTGGGTTAGGAATTGCATGTAGAATGGTCATGGACAGATTTGGTATTCGAAGACTTAACTTTGATGATTTAAAAACGGATTTATGATGAGTAATTAGGCATAATAAAATTATGGGTTCATGTTCATAGGGTTTGGGTTAGAATTTGGGGATTTATGATAATTACATGTTATTTAGGAGGATTTGACTCCAAAAATATGTTAAGAAACGACCTAAAAGGATTTAGAGAAGTTTAAGAACATTAAAATGAAATTGGGATGATCTCAGGATGAATTTAGAGAAGAGAAAAATTGAGAAAAAGGAATTTGGAATTTTCTGGGCGTATTCTGCCATCTCGTTCGAACGACCTCGTTTGAACGAGACTTCTAACGAGATGACAGTATCCCTTCTAACGAGTTGGTAGTTCGTTCGAAGCCATTCGTTTGAACGACACTCATTCGAATGACCTCGTTCGAATGAGATTTCTAACGAGTTGACAGAATGACCTTTTAGGTCTGATTTTATTTCGAACCTCCATAAGACTTATATAATTGAGTGTAATCCTTCCCTTGTTGATTTGTGGATATGGTTGTGAGATTGGAAGTACGTCGAGGATTAAAACTTAGAGTTTTGTAGTAAACCTGATGATGTTTATGGGTTAGGATATAAGTATCTAAAACTTCGACGTGAGGAGAGATAATAACTTTAATGTATATAAATCGGGGACTTGTAAACGTGTAACATTAAATGAGTGTATGGGAATAAGAAATATGCCTCTATTAATATTATGGGATACCAAAGATGTGTGAATGCTTGGTATATGTAGTTTTTTGTGTATAACATACCTACTATACTTGCTATCAAGGGAGGTCGGTGTTCGATCAGGGCCATCTAATCTTTGTGTGCCTACTGGGGATTTAGATTGGTACCTCGAGGACATAGGTCAGAGAAGGACTTATTGAGAAGTTAATAAGTCTGCTAATCATGGGAGCGTAGGTATGTGCGTAACCCAAGTGATGTGAACTATGTTCGCCTCCATTATATGTGATTGTTGTTTATTGAAAACGATTCCTGAGAGATTTGGAATACGTGGTCCTTATGTACGTGATGTACCGGGATTAGATAGCAGGGTATTTGTGCACCGCAGCTTAGTCTCTGGGTGCCAGTATTTTATATTTATGATGAGAATGATATACTGCTAATTGAAATGAACTGTCATGAATAAAGGTAAGTGTGAATAATAGCAACATTTTAGTAGAGTTAAAAATGGAAAATCTCTAGTGATTAGCATGACTAATATGGGAACTAAGAAGAAAAGTAAAACTCTATTTAAATTAAGGTGCTTGATAATAAATCTAGAATCGTGTAGTAATGTTAGATTGTGTATTGGACTAGTTAGATATGTGAATATCTAGAATGGGTACGGGTACGATAGGGGTGCACAATTAGTTGAGAGGTGACGAACTCATGTGAGTGCACACACTATCGTGTACTTTATATTCACTGTTTAATTATATTAAACACTTGCTGTATTTTAAATTGTTTTCAGAATAGGGCTCTGACCCGTTTGCTTTCAAATATATTTTTGTAAAAACCTTTTTAGGTGCCCAACCACAAGCTCACCAAGCATAGGAGTTATATTCCCGCGACGTGCTGTAGATGCTGTGGAAGTTACAGGACCTCGATAGTAGACGCCTACACTTTATATCTTGACTCTACTTCAGATTCATTCATCTATAGGGCATGTTGCCCCTTTCCTTTCAGAAAAATCTTATTTACTCATTTCAGTATTCGGATTGTTGTGATGTGTATTCCTCCAGATTATGTTTATTACATCGTTATTTTATTGTGACTGTGATGTGGTTGTGGTATGAGTAATTCCTAATTTAATTTGGTTTTATGAAAATCGAATTTAATTAAAATTGACAACTCACTTTTTAAATATTAGGTGGCTAGTAATTGTTAAAACGTTTTCGACAGTGATGCTATGAACTGAACCAACTTGACATTTTGAATTAATTTGAATAAAGGAGTAGCTACCCAGTATTTAATTAGTCGGGGTGTCACAGGTGATATCAGAGCATCAGGTTCTAGTGTCCTTAGGATCTAAATGGCTTGTTATGTCTCCGCGTAGCTTCTTTGATATAGAGCCCTATATTTTAGGATTGTTGTATTCTTTTGTGTATGCTTCGCTATTCAGCTATTTTGAGATAATAACTGTGAACATACAAGATTTTACTCTCATTTCAGATGCCTCCACGATGTGCACAACGAATTCCCAAGGATGCTCACCCCGAGCCACAGCCTGCACCTGTCCAGGGTACCATAAATGCCGCAGAGGTTGCCGCCATTGTAGCCCAAGCGGTAAATGCCGCCCTAGTATTTGTGCAACAGGCACCACCTCAGGTGCCTGTAGTAGCGCCAGTTCAGGCTCATGCATTCCCGTCTGCTTGGGAATATGTCTGTGATGATTTTCAGAAAGCACACCCTCCGGAGTTTGCAGGAAGCTCTGATGTCGTTGTGTCCAACCAGTGGAAGAAGGACATTCAAAGACATTTGAGGATGTATGAGTGCACGGAGGTACATAAACAGATACTGGCTACTTTTAAGCTAGTAGGATCAGCGTTGCAATGGTGGGAATCCATTATAACCACGGAGGAGAGAGACGTTCTTTCTATTCAGGATGAGTGCGGTTTGACCACAAGTATTTTTCGTCAGCCGTTCACACTGAAATGAGGAGAAAGTTAATGAGCCTCAAGCAGGAGGGGAAGACCGTGGCCGAGTATGAGGCTGAGTTCACTAATCTCTTGAACATCATTCGTGATGAGATTCCAACCGAGGAAAAGAAGATTCAGAAGTTCATGGATGGATTGACTTGGAGGATCCGTCAGCACTTGTTGGGAAATCTCTCGTTGGCCACTTATTCTGATGTGGTTAACACGACACTGCTTCACTGCCAGGACCACCGCTTTCACATGTCAGAGAGTAAGCGATCAGGAGAGTCCAGCCATCAGGGCAGGACAGGGGGAAATGGTGCCAGCGAGGCACAATCTGCTCAGGGTCAGCATAGGGAGGGAGATCAGGGTTCCCAGCAAGGAGATTTTAAGAGGTTCAGATCTGGGGGCTTTAGAAATGGTCAAGGAGGTTTTTGTCAGGGCCAGCAGGTCCAGCACGTCCATCAGGGTCAACAGGGGTAGCATAGCCAACAACAGCAGTTGCATTAAGGCCAGCACGACCAGGGGAGGAATGGCAACGGCCACCAGGGTCATGGGCAGCAGGGTCAGAGAGGGGGAAATTTTCTGGGGAAATGTTTCAATTGTGGTAAGATTGGCCATAAATGACACGAGTGTCCTGATAGGGGCAGGGCCCCACAGCAGTAGCAGTACGGTGGTCGACATGAGACCCAGAGACCTATGTTTCCCGCCGCCCTCCTAGGACCACCGTAGATGCCAGCTTTGACACCTATCCCAACAGTTCCAGTCCAGCTGGGACAACTTCAGTATGGGTGAGTTTATCAGCTCCAGCAAGACGCTGTCCCACAGGTTCCACCTACTCTTGAGGGTATGTTCTCTATTCAGGGGACTATGGGGAGTATTTTATTTGATACGGGGTCCACACACTATTTCATTACCACGAGGTTTGCACACATAATAGGGTTGTTAGACACTGCAGAGAGCACGATTACTTGCGTAGATTCACCGTTGAGTAGGGGTTCTGTGATTTCTTTTATTTGTGGAGGTGTGAGTATTGAGATTGGGAGATTTACTTTACCTGCTGATATGTTAGTATTAGAGATGACTGAGTACGATGCAATTATTGGTATGGATTGGCTAGTTGCGTACCGATCCATGATTGATTGTTTCAGTAAGAGTATCATTTTTGCCATTCCCGAGCAGGAGATGTTTTTAGTGGCGATGCCCCGCCCTTAGGGAGATCGTCCACACACTTGTATTACATAGAGGAGGAGACCTCTAAGGAATTGGTAATACCACTTGATTCGATTCCCATTGTTAGTGAGTTCGTTGATGTATTTCAGGATATACCTGGATTACCTCCTAGTAGAGAGATAGATTTTTTTATCGATTTGACATCGAGAACTCGTCCAATTGCCCGCGCACCGTACCATATGGCTCCAGTGGAAATGAGAGAGCTAACGGATCAGAAAGAGAAGTTGTCGGGTCAGGGGTTTTTCGGAAGGAGTACTTCTCCATGAGGTGCCCCTGTGTTGTTCGTAAAGAAGAGGGATGGATCGTTGAGATTATGCGTAGATTACCGGGAGTTGAATAAATTCACAATATGGAATAAGTATGAGTTACCCTGAATTGATGACTTGTTTGACCAGTTGAGAGGAGCTTTCTTCTTCTCAAAGATTGATTTGTGATCGGGATACCATCAGTTGCGTATCAGGGAACATGACGTCTCAAAGACTACTTTCTTGACGAGATATGGTTCTTACGAGTTTCGGGTTATGCCTTTTGGCTTGACCAACGCTCCAACCGTGTTTATGGACTTGATGAATAGGGTATTCAGAGAGTTCCTAGACCAGTTCATCATTGTATTTATTGATGACATTCTGGTTACTCCCATACAGAAGAGGAGCATGCTGAGCATTTGAGGCACGTTTTGCAGACTCTACGTCAGAAAGAGCTTTATGCAAAGTACAAAAAATTATTGATTTTTGATGAAGGAGGTTCAGTTTTTAGGGCATATCATTTCAGATTGGGGGATATCTGTTGATCCGGGGAAGGTATCCGCGGTGAGGGAGTGGGGACAGCCCACGACACCGATTGAGATCCGTAGTTTCTTGGGCCTAGAAGGATACTAAAGAAGGTTTATTCGGGGTTTCTCAAAGATAGCGGGTCCTTTGACACATCTGACTTGTAAAGGTGTGCCATTCATCTCGAGCGATGCCTGCCAGTTGGCATTTGATGAGTTGAAGGACAAATTGACCTCAGCGCCTATGGTAGCATTGCCCAGACCGGGAGTTGAGTATTTAGTCTACAATGATGCATCCTTACAAGGACTTGGAGGTGTGCTGCAACAGGAGAGTGAGGCCATAGCTTATGCTTCCCGTAAGCTTAAGCCTCGCGAGAGGAATTACCCCACACACGACTTGGAGATAGCGACAGTTGTATTTGCTCTTCAGATTTGGAGACACTATCTCCTGGGGGAGAAATTTCAGTTGTTCACAGACCACAAGTCTCTATAATACCTCTTCATGTAGAAGGAGCTGAATATGCGTCAACGTCGGTGGCTTGAGTTTATGAAGGATTATCAGTTTGATATCCAATATCACCCAGGGAAGGCTAACGTGGTAGCAGACACGTTGAGCCGTAGGCCAGTAGATGAGATGGCCAAGGTGTGGAAATCTAAGTGGAAGGAGTTGGCACACTAGGATGCTGTGGCCCGATCATTCATGTCTGTGATGACTATTACACCTCAGATTGTTACGAGAGTGATAAAGGCACATGCAAGTGACTCGTTCTGTCAGGAACAGATAGTTCGATTACTAGCAGAGGGAGCCGAGTCCTATACCGTTAGCTCAGATAAGGCATTATGCTTCAGTGGGATATGGTCGTTCCGAAAGGGGAAGACTTGCGATATGAGGTAATGACAGAGTCGCACAGTTCACGGTTCACGGTTCGTGGTACACCCTGATGGGGATAAAATGTACCAAGACATGAGACGATAGTACTGGTGGAGACGGATGAAGAGAGATATCACCGTGTTCGTTTCTAAATGTGCCACTTGTCAGCTAGTAAAGGTGGATCATCAAAAACCGGTAGGACTTCTACAACCGTTAGAGGTTCTGATGTGGATATGGGAGAGCATATCAATGGACTTTATCACGGGGTTACCTACATCACAGAGGGGTCACGACTCCATATGGGTAATTATGGATAGGTTGACCAAAGTTTCTCTTTTTCTGCCTGTGAGGACAAACTACACCATGGGACAGTATGCCCAGATTTTCATTGCGGAAATAGTGAGACTTCACGGTGTGCCTTTAAATATCGTGTCTAACCGAGACATGATATTTTTTTCACGATTTTGGGAGAGTTTCCAGGAGGCCATGGGCACGGAGTTACGGCTGAGTATGGCTTATCACCCACAGACTGATGGGCAAATAGAGCGGACAAATCAGATGTTGGAGGACATGTTGCGTATGTGCATCCTAGATTTTGGAGGTGGTTGGGAGCAGTATCTTCCACTGGTGGATTTTGCTTATAATAACTCCTACTAGTTCACCATTGGCATGGCTCCATTTGAGGCGTTGTATGGTAGACCTTGTCGTTCCCCAGCATGTTGGTTAGAGGTGGAGGATAACAAACTCCTTGGGCCGTAAGTGATTCAGGACATTTCGATAAGGATAGAGATGATACGAAGCCGTATTCGGGTAGCTCAGGACCGGCAGAAGAGCTATGCGGATGACAAGAGGTTTTTTCAGAGAGTTCAAGGTGGGGGACCAGGTGTTACTCAAAGTATATCCAATGAAGGGGATTATGCGTTTTAGGAAGAAGGGCAAATTGGCACCAAGATACGTGGGGCCACTCCCTATCATCGAGAATATTAGGCCAGTTGCTTATAGACTTGGGTTACCGGAGCACTTACATAGGATTCATGACGTGTTCCATATTTCCTCACAAAGGAAATATCTTAGGGACGATTTGGCCAATACTCACATTGCTTTAGAGGACATCGATCTTCAGCCTGATAGTTCCTACGAGGAGGGGCCGATTACTATTTTGTACCAAAGCGAGCGGAAACTGAGGCCAAAGATAGTACCATTATTACGTGTTTAGTGGCAGCATCATAATGCCGAGGAGTCCACATGGGAGTGCATGGATAAGATGTGTGAATGTTATCCAGAGTTATTTTTACCAGGTACTCTTTATTTCCGAATTTAGGGACGAAATTCTGTTATTAGGGGGGAAGTATGTAATACCCTGTAATTTTATTGATTTTTATTTAGGGGATTAATTAAATTAAATGAGAATTAATTGGGAATTAATTCGGGTATAAATACTAGCGAGATGTGAGTTGGTATTTGATTATGATGTTAAAATTGAATATTTCATGAGTACTGAAAATATTAAAGTGGTCGCGAGGCTGAAATACGACAATTTGGAAAATTAAGTTGGGACGCGTGTGTCAGTCGCATCAGTAATGAAATTAATTAGATTAAAAAGTAATTTACATTTTTATCAACTGAATGGTCATTTTGAGTGCGCCAACGCGTCTGGACGGGTCGAAATAGTCAGAAAACAGTAGCCGTGGGTTTAGTTTGGGTCCCGGGGCATTTTTAGGCCAAACCGGCAACCTAGAAGGGTATTTTGGTAATTTTAAAAATAAGGAAATTAAAACCCACGAAAATTAGAGTTTATATTTATATTTTAAAGGGGCCACTAAGGCCATTACCAGCCAAAAGCATTAGAAGTGGGCTACGGGAGTTAGAGAGGAGTTATCATAGGGTTCCAAACCAAAAACACCCACCACCATCATTTTTGAAAGAGATTATGACCATAAAGAGGGAAGAATCAACCTTGAAACACCGGCAAAACATCTGAAGAACAAATCTAAGGCAAGTGATTTGATATTTTTAAGTGCATTGAATATTTCTTCCATGTTTAGTGTACGAACTATTTTTGTCTTGAAAGTTTTGAGGAAAACTAATGAAATTGTTGTAGAAACTCTAAAGTTGGGTTATGAATTGCATGCAGAATGGTCATGGACGAATTTGGTATTCGAAGACTAAACTCTGATGATTTAAAAACGGATTTATGATGAGTAATTAGGCATAATAAAATTATGGGTTCATGTTCATAGGGTTTGGGGTAAAATTTGGGGATTTATGATAATTACATGTTATTTAAGAGGATTTGATCCCAAAAATATGTTAAGAAATGACCTAAAAGGATTTAGAGAAGTTTAAGAACATTAAAATGCGATTGGGATGATCTTAGGAAGAATTTAGAGAAGAGAAAAATTGAGAAAATGAATTTGAAATTTTCTGGGCGTATTCTGCCGTCCCGTTAGAAGACCTGCACAGATCGTTCGAACAACCTCGTTCGAACGAGACTTCTAACGAGATGACAGTACCCCTTCTAACGAGTTGGTAGTTCGTTTGAATCCATTCGTTCGAATGGCACTCGTTCTAATGACCTCATTCGAATGAGATTTCAAACGAGTTGACAGAATGACCTTTTAGGTCTGATTTTATTTCTAACCTCCAGAAGACTTATATAATTGAGTGTAATCCTTCCCTTGTTGATTTGTGGATACAGTTGTGAGATTGGAAGTACGTCGAGGATTAAAACTTAGAGTTTTGTAGTAAACCTAATGATGTTTATGGGTTAGGATATAAGTATCTAAAACTTCGACTTGAGGAGAGATAATAACTTTAATGTATATAAATCGGGGACTTGTAAACGTGTACATTAAATGATGGTATGGGAATAAGAAATATACCTCTATTAATATCATGGGATACCAAAGATGTGTGAATGATTAGTATAAGTAGTTATTTGTGTATAACATACCTACCATACTTGCTATCAAGGGAGTTCGGCGTTCGATCAGGGCCATCTAATCTTTGTGTGCCTACGGAGGGATTTAGATTGGTGCCTCGAGGACATAGGTCATAGAAGGACTTATTGAGAAGTTAATAAGTCTGCTGATCATGGGAGTGTAGGTATGTGCGTAACCCATGTGATGTGAACTATGTTCACCTCCATTATGTGTGATTGTTGTTTATTCAAAACGATTCCTGAGAGATTTGGAATACGTGGTCCTTATGTACGTGATGTACCGGGATTGGATAGCAGAGTATGTAAGCACCACAGCTTAGTCTCGGGGCGCCAGTATTGTATATTTATGATGAGAATAATATACTCCTAATTGAAATGAACTGTCATGAATAAAGGTAAGTGTGAATAATAGCAACATTTTAGTAGAGTTAAAAATGGAAAATCTCTAGTGATTAGCATGACTAATATGGGAACTAAGAAGAAAAGTAAACCTCTGTTTAAATTAAGGTGCCGGATAATAAATCGTGAATCGTATAGTAATGTTAGCTTGTGTATTGGACTAGTTAGATATGGGAATATCTAGAATGGGTACGGGTACGATAGGGGTGCATAATTAGTTGAGAGGTGAGGAACTCATGTGAGTGCACGCACTATCGTGTAATTTATATTCACTGTTTAATTATATTAAACACTTGCTGTATTTTAAACTATTTTCACAATCGGGCTCTGACCCGTTTTCTTTCAAATCTATTTTTGTAAAAACCTTTTTAGGTTCCCAGCCACAAGGACACCAAGCATAGGAGTTCTATTCCCACGACGTGCTGTAGCTGCTGTGGAAGTTACAGGACCTCGATAGTAGATGCCTCCACTTTATATCTTGACTCTACTTCAGATTCATTCATCCGTAGGGCATGTCGTCCCCTTCCTTTCAGAGACATATTATTTACTCAGTTTTTATTTCATATTTTGGGTTGTAATTAAATTAAGGATTCAGGCTTTGTATTTGTTCATTTCAGTATTCGGATTGTTGTGATGTGTATTCCTCCAGATTCAGTTTATTACATCGTTATTTTATTGTGTCTTTGATGTGGTTGTGGTATCAGTAATTCCTAATTTAATTTGGTTGTATGAAAATCGAATTTAATTAAAATTTACAACTCACTTTTTAAATATTAGGTGGCTAGTAATTGTTAAAATGTTTTCAACAGTGATGCTACAAATTGAACCAACTTGACATTTTGAATTAATTTGAATAAAGGAGTAGCTACCCGAAATTTAATTAGTCGGGGTGTCACAAATAATAATCAAATATTGCATGCAATATGATTTTTTTAACACGTGTTAGTAATAATCAAGTAGTGATATTAATTATATGATTGTTGACCATGTGTACGCGTAAAATAATTTATTTTGTCGTTTTATTGATGTCGTGAGTTATTATTGTTAGTTGTGGTTAGTATCATTTAAACTAGAACTTTGGGAAGAAACGGATGTCCATTTATCTACTTTTATCTCTTTCAATTGGTCATGGGGGATAGGTATACCCTTAGGGGACATTTTGGGCCATTCCGAGTAGCATCTTGGACTCTTTCGGGGAATTGAAATTAGGATTTTTTTGGGAGATACGAGTTTTAGGAAGTTATTTATAACTTAAACCAACCTAATTAGGGTTTTCCATCCACTTGATTAATCATAGGAGCCCTAAGCATTTTGGGAAAGGTTAACAAGCGTGGAGATAAGAAAAGGAGGCGAATATCAAAGCAGGAGTGTTGAATCATCTTCTAAGGAAAGAGTTTTCTTGTATTATCTCGAATAGTGTGTTTCTTAATTTATATGAATGCTTTCCCATACGATTTCAAGTTTTTTTTATCATGTTAGAGATTGATTTACATGATGACTTTTTATTGGGATAGATTATGATTAGTAGTAATTAGTCTTACTTTGAATGTTAAGTCTTTGGTGATAAAACTCGAAATTGAGATTGTATAACTGTTGGTAATTATGATAGAATCCATATTTAGTGTTTTTTTACGTTTTAATCGAATCCCTCGTGTAACAACCTGAGACTTTCGAGATGCTAATTTATTTATTTTGGGAGAAATAAATATTATTTTTTTTGGAGAATTATTAAATTGGCAATTGAGGTAAAAAAATTGATGTTGTTAGAAAGTGCGTCGAATGGAAATTCTTAGGGTGTAGTTGTTTTTGGAAGGGTTGAGAAAGTCAAAATGACTGTACATGGTTTCTAATTAAGTTCCGAAATCATTTAAGTGCGTTTGACTCGAATTAAAGTTACCGAGTCATTTAAAGTGTGTATTATCAGTTAACGTTGTGTATCTTGGGAGACAAGGCTTATTAAGCCTACGAGAGATCAATTATCCTTAGAGAGAAAGAGAAATATAAAGAAAGAAAGAGAGAAGAAGAAGAAAGAAGAAGAGAAAGAGAGAGAAAGAGGATTTTCCGTCCAATACGCGATCTCGAGGATGAATCAAACCCTACGAACTTGAGGCAAGTGATTAAACTTACTGAATAATTGTTGTGTACCATTTATTTCATGATTTGTCGTTTAAATCTTTGGGTTTTAGGTTTAGTCTGATAAAACCTAACTTTTGGGTAAAATCTTAGATTTGTTGTGTGTATAATGGATTTGATGATAAAAAATAGTTTAAATGTGTTTTTGGATGAATGTTGATGTTATATATGTGATTGGGTTGAAGAGAAATGAAGAGAAGATGATTAAAATGATTTTTGGGAATTTTAGCTTTGAAGAAAATGCCATTTTCGTAGCCCTAGAACAAGCCGAATAGATTCGGCCCCAACCCGAATCGATTCAGAATGTTCCATCTTGACAGGTCTGAGCGACCGAATCGATTTGGACCCCAGCCGAATCGATTCAGCCTGAGACAGAATCCCAGGTCTGATGACCCGAATCGATTCCCCTTGGAGACCAAATGTATTCGCAAGGCCGAATTGATTCGGGTTTGGCCGGAATCGATTCGGAAACAGGGCATTTTGGGAGAATGTTTTCTAGGGAGAATTTCATTCCGTTTCGTTCGAGGTTATCGATTGGAAACCTTTATAGGAATTATATGAAGTATGTTTTGGAGATTTTAGGGAGTTTCCCTTATAAGAAATTATTTGAGTCATATTGACTTAATTTGAGGAATTCCGATTAGAGAATATAGTATATAGACTAAGTGGGGAAGCCCAATATTAATGAGTATTCTATAGAGAGAGATAATTATGGGTTTATAAGCGAGATTTAAGATGCGTTTAAAGATAACAAATTTTAGTATTAAATCCCAAATGGGATAAATTGAAAGGTTCATATGATTAATTGAACCATATTTTGGATTGAGGATATAAATGCTAATAAATGTGCATACGGATATAGAAATATCCTTAACGATGATTAATTTGGGAAATGCCTCACAAAATGAGAAATGCTAATTGAGGTACATTAGGATAGAGAGTATCCTTAACCTAAATAGAATTGAGAGACAATTCATAACTAGAAGTGATGCGAAAACTTCAAGTGAGAAATAGTATAGCGTATACTAAGTACGGAAGATGTGTGAGAACTGACTATTAGTATATCAAGAGAGAGAAATATACTAAATAATGATGTAAATTAAACTACGCCTAAGTACATACTACGAATATATAAACAACGTGATAGGTACACCTTATATGATGGTATATCTTTATATGATGTGATGATGTATGCATGCCTTATGTGAGGGTATATATATATAAGTGAAGCATACCCCCTCCTTGCTATCTGTGGGAAGTTGCGCGATGAGGGTGAGCACCCTGGCTCGATGAGCAGTGTGAGGATATTCCTCAAGTCATAGTCGTCCATGGTGATTATTATGTGATATACATTTATTATTTTGGGGGTGAGAAGTCGTGGGTATGTGTCGTTCTCACTTGCCGGTTAGGAACTATGACCGCTACCCGGACGTTATGTGTGTGAGTTGATCACGAGGTAGGTGTCGTTTAGCCCTACCAGGTGGTCCCCAGTTTGCTATGTGGTTTTGTCAACTGGAAGATGATAGCATTGAGAACCTGCGTCCTCGAGTTATATAGCTCGCTTGGATGGTTATTATATTATGTTTGTGCTTGGTACTTAGGTATCGAGGGCATAATGAACCTCAACGACCAACATTGCCAAGGAGTAGTGTAACGGCGGGGTTCCTCGTTTGGATTTCCCTTTGCGAGACATCCCACACATGAAATGCAGTGTAATGTTGGTAGTGAGGATAAGTTATCCCTTAATGCTCGTATTTATATATAGTATATACATCTCGACGATCGACAGTGCCAGAAGTAGTGTAACGGGGGGGTTCCTTATTTGCATTTCTCTTTGCGAGACGTCCCACACACGAACCGCAGTGCACTGTTGATAAGTGGGAATAATAAATTAATTAAAATGGAGTAATAAGAATTTGGGGTTACATGCATCATGCATTGAGGGCATAATGAATCTGGAAAATAAATATTGTCAGGAGTAGTGTAACCGGAGGGGGGGGGGGGGTGTCCTTGTTTGGATTTCTCTTTGCGAGACGTCCCACGCACGAAACATAGTACAATATTGAGACTTGGGAAAAGTTTAGTCCTTAGCACTTAGATGCTAATAACTCATATATATTTATATGCATATTAATAGCATAACTAGAATATGAGAAATTCTAGTAAAAGAGAATATGTATGGTTTGTATATGTTGAGAAAAGAAAATGTTTTTGTAAACTCTATATGTTAAGTAAGTGAACAAATAAAAGAGAACGATAATATTAGAAATTATAGTATATGATTTAAATGGAATTCAGGTAAGTGTAGATTGCGAGATAAGTTAGATGATTTTAATCGAATATTTATATTGGGATTTAGTTAGATTTATTTGCCCAAATAGATTTGGGCATTTATTTGGAGATTACGTGCATACGTTTAGTTTCGCGCTTTAGTTGAGAGGTGAGTTGGATTATTATGGAGAGTGTCACTCCATTAAATCATGTCATAATGCATTTATATTTATTATGCATTTTAATGCACTTGCTATAAAAATATTTTCAACTCAGGCTTCGACCTGTTTATATTTTCTCCTGCTATGTATATATATTTTATTATTTTAGGTGTTCCTCTGCATGGACGCCATTGAGGTTTATCCACCCAGTGTATTCGTGGAGCTGTAGCAGTAGCGAATCGTTGCAGCACTTCGCTCTAGTCAATTCCTATCTTTTGTATATCTAGATTAGGATTCAGTTTGTATATCGGGTTTATACCCAAGTGTTGTAGATTACCTCTTTTATATTCTCTCTCTCAGATTTTTGTATTGTCTGTGACCCGACAGCATATTCGGGTAATTTATTTTGTACATTGTTTTGTACTCATTCAGGTTATTGGAATTTGTATGTATCACTCATCATAGTTCGATGTAGTATTGTTGTTATATTAATCGCACAGTTGGTTTTAATTGGTGTTAAATAAAAGTTTTAAATTTTTTTAACATCCCCTTTTAATAGTTTCGGGTTGTTAGCCTTATATTATTTAGTATTGTTAGTTGATGTTGAGACTGAGCAATCTGAGATACCTGATTTAATGTAGTATAGGGCTGGCCACCCATTATTATTTTGAGCGGGTTGTCACAGATGGTATCAGAGCTTTAGGTTCTTGTGTCTTTAGGATCTGTGTGGGTTACTACGATCTTCCGTAAGCGTTCTTGATTTAGAGCCTTATTATTAGAACTCTTGTATTCATACCTCCATATTTCTTCTGTGATGAGAAAACATTTGAAAGGCGTTCTGATACAATTGTTCTTATTTCAGATGCCACCGAAGAGAGGACGTTCAGTCAGGGTAAATAAAGGGGCTGAGAATCTGAAACCCCAAATGCCTCAAAGGAACATGACTATAGATGATGTTGCTAATATTATAGCACAAGCAGTAACTGCTGCCATTTCTACGATGGAGCAACAATCTACCGTTCAAGCATCCCAAACCTATTTAGGATTGTCTTTGTGGGAAAGAGTGAAGGAAGATTTTAGTAAGGTGCATCCTCCAGAGTTTTCAAGGGGAATTGATGCAACGGCTGCAAGTCAATGGAAGAATAGTATACAAAGGGACCTCCGTATGGTTGAGTGTAGTGAGGTTCAGAAGAAATTTTTAGCCACCTTTAAGTTAACAGGGGCATCTCTCCAATGGTGGGAGTCTGTCACCACATCTGAAAAGAGAGATACTTTTCCTATAACAGATTTTTGGGAACTCTTTGATCGAAGGTTTTTTCCTTCCCCGACTCCGAAAGAATAAGGAGGAAATTGATGGATGTGCTTCAAGGAAATAGGACGGCGGCAGAATATGAAAAAGATTTTTCTAGATGGGAGAAATTAGTACCTGATGAGGTAAATACAGAAGAGAAGCGTATATCGAAATTTATTCGAGGTTTAGAATGAAGAATTCGACAACATTTGTTAGAAATCCCAGCATTAAAGACTTTCACCGAGGTAGTGAATGCGGCACTGTTGAAGTGTCATGAATATCGTCTTCGTTCGCAAGAGCGTAAGAACTTTAGAGATTCGAGTTCATCAAGTAGGTTTGGCGAGGTGAATGCCAGTAATACCAGAGGGTATAAGTCAGATTTTTGAGAGTCACTTCGGCGTTTTGTTCCTCCTGATGGGCCGAGAGGAATTGCGGGGAGATGTTTCTTTTGTAAAGAAGTAGGTCATAGAAAGAAAGATTGTCCTAAAAGAGGTAAAGGACCATGCTTTGATGAAGTTTTGGAAATGCAACCCCTATAGCAGATTCGAGGTCATTTTAGACTAGGGGACTTTGTGTGGTGGCCCAATGATGAGGAAGGGCAATCGGACTAAAAATGGATGATGTAAGCTATTTTCCTTTGTGAATAGGAATATTAATATATGATGTTTTTGTATATCGTATGGGAGATAGTTTCGAGAGGGTAGTGCTATAACCCTATTATGTATGTAATGACCCGAAAGGGGACTTTGAGCAAGTTAGGCTCTTATATAGATTATCTTTTGAGAGAATAGATTATTTTGTAATATGCTCAAAGAGAGCTATAACTTTATTGTGAATGTAATAACCGTTATGGTGTGTTAAGCAGTAATGATAAAGCTACTTATTTTTATATAGTCATGTTAGACTTATATAATGGTTGTATTCCAGTTATGGAAGAGCCTAATAAATGGCAATATATTAATATGATGTAAGATATTATTACTGAAAAAGAGTTCAGAATTTGTGGATTATTGGGACGCAGAGAAGTTTAGATCATAATTATGTTAATTTTTATGAGTTGTATGTTGTTGTACGTATGATGATTGTTAAGACCTTGTGTTATGGGCATGAGACATTTTATATATGTATCGTAAGACATAAACTTTTTTTTAAAATTAAACTATTTTCAAAGAAATCAAACTTTTTATAGGCCTTTGGGCCATCTCAAAATGATTTACACAAAAATATTTTCAAACTCTAGTCCGGATTTAACAAACTCTCAATCCCCGACGTCGCTACATATTAGTGTATTGGGAGGGTTCCTTGTTTAGATTTCGCTTGCGAGACCTCCCCCGCAAGAAAGTGGCGAATGTCAGGAATTGAGAGGAGTTATTTCCTTAGACCATTCAAAAATTTTATACCATTAATATTGCTAGTATTATGTATACATCTTTAGAATTATGGAACTTTGGAGGAAAATGAAGCCTCATTATGACTGGCTAGAGTAAAGCTCGAATAAATGGTGTATGGGCGCCCTAGTTGTTAAAATTGGGTTTTATGAAACTTAAAATAAATTAAAATAATTCATCATGGGAAGTTAGAGGTTTGGGTATAGGACTAGGGACGAAGAGTGTAGTAGGAATTAGTTGAGCTTTGGAGTATTAGGCTTAGCTGAATTTCGAGGACGAAATTACTGTAAGTGGGGAAGTTTGTAACAACCTGAGACTTTAGAGATGCTAATTTATTTATTTTGGGATAAATAAATATTATTTTATTTGGAGAATTATTAAATTGGCAATTGAGGTAAAAGATTTGAAGTTGTTAGAAAGTGCGTCGAATGGCAATTCTGAGGGTGTAGTTGTTTCCGGAAGGGTCGAAAAAGTCAAAATGACTGTACTTGGGGTCTAATTAGGTTCTAAAATAATTTAAGTGTGTTTGACTCGAATTAATGTTACCGAATCATTTAAAGTGTCTATTATCATTTAATGTCGTGTATCTTGGGAGACAAGGCTTATTAAGCCTACGGGAGATCAATTCTCCTTAGAGAGAAAGAGAAATAGAAAGAAAGAAAGAAAGAGAGAAGAAGAAAGAAGAAGAGAAAGAGGATTTTTCGGCCAATACGCGATCTCGAGGACGAATTAGACCATACGAACTTGAGGCAAGTGATTAAACTTGCTAAATAATTGTTGTGTACCATTTATTTCATGATTTGTGGATTAAATCTCTGGGCTTTAAGTTTAGTTTGATAAAAACTAACTTTTGGGTAAAATCTTAGATTTGTTGTGTGTATAATGGATGTGATGATAGAAATTAGTTTAAATGTGTTTTTGGATGAATGTTAATGTTATATATGTGATTGTGTTGAAGAGAAATGAAGAGAAGATGATTAAAATCATTTTTGGGAATTTTGGCTTTGATGAAAATGCCATTTTCGTAGCCCTAGAACAGGCCGAATCGATTCGGCCCCAACCCGAATCGATTCGGAATGTTCCAGCTTGACAGGTCTAAGCGACCGAATCGATTCAGACCCAAACCGAATCGATTCATCTTAAGATAGAATCCTAGGTCTGATGACCTGAATCGATTTGCCTTGGAGGCCGAATCGATTTGCAGGGCCGAATTGATTCGGATTTGGCCCGAATCGATTCAGAAACAGGGCATTTTTGGGGAATGTTTTGTAGGGAGAATTTCATTCCGTTTCATTCGAGGTTATCAATTGGGAACCCCTATAGGAATTATATGAAGTATGTTTTGGAGATTTTAGGGAGTTTCCCTTATAAGAAATTATTGGAGTCATATTGACTTAATTTGAGGAATACCGATTATATAATATAGTATATAGATTAAGTGGGGAAGCCCACTATTAATGAGTATTCCGTAGGGAGAGATAATTATGGGTTTATAAGCGAGAGTAACGATGAGTTTAAAGATAATGAATTTTAGTATTAAATCCCAAATGGGATAAATTGAAAGGTTCATACGATTAATTGAACAATATTTTGGACTGAAAATATAAATGCTAAGAAATGTTCATACGGATATAGAAATATCCTTAACGATGATTAATTTGGGAGATGTATCACATAATGAGAAATGCTAATTGAGGTGCATTAGGATAGAGAGTATCCTTAACCTAAATAGAATTGAGAGACAATTCATAACTAGAAGTAATGCCAAAACTTCAAGTGAGAAATAGTATAGCGTATACTAAGTGGGGAAGATGTGTGAGAACTGATGATTAGTATATCAAGAGAGAGATATATACTAAATAATGATATAAATTCAACTACGCCTAAGTACGTACTACGAATATATAAACAACATGATAGGTATACCTTATACGATGGTATATCTTTATATGATGTGATGATGTATGTATGCCTTATGTGAGGGTATATATATATAAGTGAAGCATACCCCCTCCTTGCTATCAGTGGGAAGTTGCCCGATGAGGGTGAGCACCCTGGCTCGATGAGCAGTGTGTGGATATTCCACAATTCATAGTCATCCATGGTGATTATTATGTGATGTTAATTATTTTGGGGGTGAGAAGTCATGGGTATGTGTCGTTCTCCCTTGCCGGTTAGGAATTATGATCGCTTCCCTGACGTTGTGTGTGTGAGTTTATCATGAGGTAGGTGTCGTTTAGCCCTACCAGGTGGTCCCCAGTTTACTACGTGGTTTGGGCAGCTGGAAGATGATAGCATTGAGAACCTGCGTCCTCGAGTTCTATAGCTCTCTTTGATGGTTATTATATTATGTTTGTGCTTGCTACTTGGGTATCGAGGGAATAATGGACCTCAACGACCAACATTGCCAAGGAGTAGTGTAACGGGGGGGTTCCTTATTTGGATTTCGCTTTGCGAGAAGTCCCACGCATGAAATGCAGTGTAATGTTGGGAGTGAGGAGAAGTTATCCCTTAATGCTCATATTTATATATAGTATATACATCTCAACGATCGACAGTGCCAGAAGTAGTGTAATGGGGGGGTTCCTTCTTTGTATTTCGCTTTGCGAGACGTCCCATGCACGAACCGCAGTGCACTGTTGAGCATTGGGAATAATAAATTAATTAAAATGGAGTAATAAGAATTTGGGGTTACATGAATCATGCATTGAGGGCATAATGAATCTCGAAAGTCAATAGTGTTAGGAGTAGTGTAACGGTGGGTTCCTTGTTTGGATTTCTCTTTGCGAGACGTCCCACGCACGAAACGTAGTACAGTATTGAGTCTTGGGAGAAGTTTATTCCTTTGCACTTAGATGCTAATAACTCATATATATTTATATGCATATTGATGCCATAACTTGAATATGAGAAATTCGAGTAAAAGAAAAGCTTAATGGTTTGTATATGTTGAGAAAAGAAAATGTTTTTGTAAACTCTATATGTTAAGTAAGTTAACAAATAAAAGAAAGCGATAACATTAGAAATTATAGTATATGATTTAAATGGAATTCAGGTAAGTGTAGATTGAGAGATAAGTTAGATGATTTTAATCGAATATTTATCTTGGGATTTAGTTAGATTTATCTGCCTAAATAGATTTGGGAATTTATTTGGAGATTACGTGCGTACGTTTAGTTGCGCACTTTAGTTGAGATGTGAGTTGGATTATTATGGAGAGTGAGACTCCATTAAATCATGTCATAATGCATTTAAAATTATTATGCATTTTAATGCACTTTCTATAAAAAAAATCAACTCGGGCTCTGACCCGTTTATATTTTCTCATGCTATGTATATATATTGTATTATTTTAGGTGTTCCTCCCCATGGATGCCATTGAGGTTTATCCACCCAGTGTATTCGTGGAGCTGTAGCAGTAGCGGACCATTGTAGAACTTCGCTCTAGTCGATTCCTATCTTTTGTATATCTAGATTTGGATTCAGTTTGTATATCGGGTTTTATACCCAAGTATTATAGATGAACTCTTTTATATTCTCTCTCTCAGATTTTTGTATTGTCTGTGACCCGATAGCATATTCGGGTAATTTATTTTGTAGATTGTTTTGTACTCATTAAGGTTATTGGAGTTTGTATCTATCACTGATCATAGTTATATGTAGTATTGTTGTTATATTAGTCGCATGGTTGGTTTTAATTGGTGTTAAATAAAAGTTTTAAATTTTTTTGACATCCGCTTTTAATAGTTTCGGGTTGTCGGCCTTATATTATTTAGTATTGTCAATTGATGTTGAGACTGAGCCATCTGAGATACCTGATTTAATGTAGTATAGGGCTGACCACGCGTTATTATTTTGAGCGGGTTGTCACACCTAGGTGTTAGTTTTAAGTCCTCATATGATGGATATTTGATTGGAGACCATATTGGGGGCTTTAATGGAGGTTTTTAGGCTAATTTTCCTCTTGGGATGAATCGCAACGTCCTTCTCATTGAAACATCATTGGCATGACTTTCGATTGAGGTGCCATTCTCATTTCAACAAGGTTCCATTATCGTTCCAATGGTGTTCCATTAACATTTGATCGACTTTCAAAATTTTCCCAAGTGTGTAGAATCAAAATACGAAGGCGTGGGAGCTGATTTCATGTTTTTCGGATTCTTTTGGATTTGATAATATTTTTCTACTAAACGGTGTTAGAAACTAAAAAATGGATTCGATGATTTTTAGGTGGGTCTTTTCTTTAGTATTACTTCAACTAATTTAGTGACGGATCAATCTTTTTTAATACCGAGGATCTTTATGGAGGTTAGAGCTACTACCCTTGTAAAATTGTACTTATATCCAGTGTTGGGATTTTCATAGAATTGGCAAACGCACGAGTGAGAAGTATCCGATGGACGTATGTATATATCGAGTATAGAGGGTAACGAGTTAAAGTGTTTCAAAACAATTTATTAAGGTCTTGATAGGATATAAGCCATGAAATTAAATGAGAAACGTATATGTACATTATGAAAGAGTGTGTTTATATATATAGGGATAAATGTACTCATAGTTTAAAGATGCAATACAGTATGAGTCGAATTATCCTAAAAACATAAGAATAATTCTATGTTAAGGGAATTAATTGATCTGGGATACGTTGGAGTGTATGTGACATCCTACTTGTCTATATATGTTCAACTTGGTTTTAAGAGATTACAAATCTATTTAAAATAAGGACCTAACGATGTGGGGGCTAAATGGATGGGTATGCTGGAGTGTTTTTGTTATCCTGTGGTGTCACACACACACACACACACACACAATATATATATATATATATATATATATATATATATATATATATATATATATATATATATATATATATATATATATATATATATATATATTATGTGGATCTAGTGAACACACCTTTGCTCGTGGTGAGTATATCCATTTAGGTTTCCCATGTACCAAATGCCGACTTAGATGCACTGTCGTAGTGCTTTTCATTACTTTATATCTTATGTTTATAGTTGTTCCCTTCGTGATGAGAGAAGTATGTTTGACGGGAGACATTATCTAGGCTGGGTATGGGCCTGTTCGGGGTGATACTACCTACGATCGTCCCATCATTTAGTGCATTCTTCTTAAGCCCGTTAGGTAATTTATTCCTATGGACTGGTCGATAGAGGCACGAGATTGACACCAAAGGTAGTGGCCTTCATGTGATGTTATCAATATGATGATAAATCGTTTAATATAGTCCAACGTAGACAATTAAGCTGAACCCCACATCATGTTGAATACTTTATGTGATTTACTGATATTTTTCCTTGTGGGTGACATTATCGGGGTTAGTAATTGGGTTGTATTCTGACATAGGTAGCTAGTTTTATCCCTTTTCCCTTGGTACATAGTTTATGTTTGTCCTTCACAGTACGTTGGATATTAACTCATATAATAAAAAATATATTAAAATAGTTGGTGTATTACTTTTAAGAGACTAAGAATATGCTAATGAAAATATATATATGGGCGCCTTGTGATGAAATACTATTTAAGTTATTAGTAGCGTTCCATGGTAGTTATTCATTGCGTGATAATGCTTAATCGTCTAGATAAAGAGAGTTTTAGAATAGTTTTGGCTTGGGTTAGTACATGGACATAGTTGTAACACCTCGCTTAAAATAATAACAGGTGGCCAGCCCTATACTACATTAAATCAGGAGTTTTAGATGGTCCAGTCTCAACATCAACTGCCGGTACCATATAATATAGGACTAACTACCCGAAATCATATAAACGAGATGTTAAAATTAAATACAATATGCAACAGACAACAACCCAACACTATAAAGTACAATAAAGGAAAGAAAGATGCATGAAAGACTTATGATAAATGAAATGCTAGAATAAATGAAATAAATTACTACAACTGAATATACCACGAGGAAGTAAACCCGAATAAGTTGTCGGGTCACAGCCCATATAATAACTGAATGAAATAAATATACACATCTATAAGTATCCCTTGGGTACAAACCTGATATACAACATGAATCCTACCTAGATTTTTAAAGAAGTAGGAAGCGACTACCAGCTAAGTCCCGCGACAGTTCGCATCAATCAAGGCTCCCAAGACTCTGGATAGGAGGTCATCCGGCATCCATGCGGTAGGACACCTGAAGTAATATATATATATATATACAAGAAGGAGAGAAAGTAAACGGGTCAGTGCCCGAGTGTGAAAAATATTTAGCAAGTGTGTTAACCGTGCATAATAAATATCGGTGCACTTATTTCATAATTAAAGTGGAATCTCACTCTCTCGTGGAACCTCAACTCACCACTCATCTAACGGCGCGCGCCTGTTCGCGTCCTCTAAGTTTTAGTTAAATTAACCCAATTATAAGGACAACCTAACTTAACATAGGCCCCGCCTATACCCACGAGAATTTGCCTTCCTATCTTAACCCAAGGATCCACCCCTTTCTAATCATACATGATTATGTTTACAAACAATTTTTCCTTAATAGGCTTAATGGATTCCAGTTTATAATTTATTTAATTATAATTCTTAATACATTACCAATTTATATTTGGGTTTAATCATATGATTTAATTACCAAGAACATACATTGAAGTTATTATTGACAAAACTTCTCTCCAATGTCAACATTGTACTACGTTTCGTACGTGGAGTGTCTCGCAAAGCGAAATCCAAACAAGGAACCACCCCGTTACACTACTCCTTCACAACTTCGATCCTAGAGATCCATCATGTCCCACATAATTATTTGACAAAATTTTCTCCAATTTCAACACTGCACTACGTTTCATGCGTGGGGTGTCTCGCAAAGCGAAATCCAAACAAGGAACCACCCCGTTACACTACTCCTTGACAATGTCGATCATAGAGATCCATAATGCCATACATATCATATTATACTACTGCTACAACTAAAATTATGAAAACAACTAAAAATCTCCAATAATATCCTTGGGATGATGTAATCGAAATATTCTTTAAATGTGATACATGAAACCCCAACAATGGACATGCACATAATCCACCCGGCTATATATATATCACCGATAAAACTGCACCATGCTATCATCTTCCTAGTGCCCGGCTCACGTAGCAACTGGGGACCACCATGGTGGGGCTCAACGACACCCATCTCGTGGTAAACTCACACACACGACGTCCCGAGAAGCGGTCATATCTCCAAACCGACAATGAGTAGAAACATACCCACCACGTCTCATCCCATAAATATAAATCACATAATAACACACGGGACGACTATGACCTGGGGAATATCCACACCCCACTACTTAAGCAAGGATGCTCACCCTCTGCGCGAAAACTTCCCAATGATAACATGAGAGGGGTATGCTTAACCACATAAGTATGTATATCGTTCACATGCACAATATACATACATCCATATGATCCCATCATATGATCAAACCCTAAACCATCATATACGATTTAGATATCCATACCATGTATGCCCACAACATAAATATATCCATATATTCATATCTATATAGATATATACACATAGATTCACATATCTTTATATCTACATATACAAACTAATTCTCGTTCATGTGTATAAGATATCTATATACACTCGACTATAAGTCTTCATAATCCTCAATATACAAGCCGCCACCACAATCTCATATACATTTACCTCGATATGTGAATACAATTCCTCACCTGAAACATATTTAATCATTTTTCCCTATGATGAATAGTCTCCCAAAATCATATGTATATATATACATATATATATTCAACATTAGGGTTATCACCCAAAATTTTGTGTAGGAAACCATCACTACACATACCATCTATAGCCGAGAGCATACTAAAGAATCTAGTAACAATCTCGACTATCGGTATACACATAACTAATAGTCTATAAGCCTCAAGCTCAATCTTATTTTCATCAAATAATCCCATTTCTTAGGGAAAATACCCGTTGTAAATCACACACATATAAACAACATCTACCCCAACTAGAGTTACACACTCTACTCTAGTTGGTAATATGATCCCATCGCTCTCGATTTTGACTATGGTTCAATCACTTTTGTGAATCCCCTAGTCCAATACCTTTCGGATTTATATCTTTAAATTTATCATTACTAAGGGTATGCCACCACTCTCTTTCATTGGGACCCAAATTGTATCTAAATCATATCCTATCCTTATAAGGATTCGACATAAATATCAGCCCAGAAATTTCACAACATCCACTCGCAGCTCTATCTAAGAGTTCTTAACCTCCCATCACATCTATGCTTATTTTTTATCTACAAATAGGATCCTCAATCCCAATGAGGTTTCCCCACAATCTCTATACACAACTCAAAATACATACATGGATATATTCTTCTCCAATTATTCCATGAAGTCCCCACTATCATGCTAAGTGAGAGACCCCCTATAAGTCTCCAAAATATATTTCTTACTTCATAAGAGAAAGCCCCAAATCAATAAACCCAACCGAAAAGGGTTTGAAATCACTATGGAGAAAATAACCTCAAAATGCCCTGTTCTCGAATCGATTCGGCCCTATTCCGAATCGATTGGGCCTAGCAAATCGATTCGACCTCCAAGGAGAATCGATTTGGGTCCAAAGACCTGGGCTTATACCACAGGCCTAATCGATTCGGCTTGGGTCCGAATCGATTCGGTCAATGCAAACCTGCCAATTTTCCTAAACCGAATAAATTCGCTTAGGGGGAAAATCGATTCGGGCCTACAGATTTTGAAGGGTTCTTCTTCTTAAATGAACCCAAGAATTTTAAACCCTAAAATTTCTATTCCAACCCCAAACCTTCATCAAATCATGATTTTAAGCCAATAAATCAACCCAAAATTGATCCCAACCATTTCTTCACCATTAAACCCATTTTTAAACATTGATTTGAAGATTAAACCCAAAAATCTAGGTTTTGATATTAATACCCAAAAAATCATTTCTTTACCCCACAAATTATGAAATTAAATACACAAATGACCTATTTAGCAAGATTAAACACTTGCCTCAATTTGTAGAGGTTGGATCGCCCCCGATGTCGCGTTTGGGCCGAAAATCTCCAAGCTTTCTTCCTCTCTCTCTTCCTTTCTTCTTCCTCTCTCTCTCTCTCTCTCTCTTCTCTTCTCTTTTCTTTCTCTCTTCTCTCTCAAATGAGAATGGCTTAATCCGTAAACCTCTTAAACCTTAAAACATAAGTCCAAATTTTAATTGTTAATACACACTTTAAATGACTCGTTTACTCCAATTCGAGTCAAACTGACTTAAAAATATTCCGGAGCCGAAATAAAACCCGATGACAGTCATTTAGACTATCTCGACCCTTCCGGGATCGATGGTACCCTCAAAATCATCATTCGGAATACTTGAAAACGTCCCCTATTTTTGGACCTCAATTCCCAAATTTTGAAATTCTCCAATTTAATAAAATTTTATTTTCCCAAAAATTTAATTTCTCACTCTCAAAAATCATGGGGTGTTACAATCTTCCCCCTTTAAAAATATTTCGCCCGCGAAATTTAAGATATTCATAGGACCTCAATATCATATAGTACTAACATCATGTCTTAGGATCACTATACCGATCCTTACTAGTTCTCACGTCGAACTATATAGATTTTAAAAATCAACTAACCACCTAGGGCACCCATACACCCCGTACCCGAGCTTCACTCGTAGAATTATAATTAGGCTCCATTTGCCTCAAATCGTAATATACTATCACCAATATAATCTATAATAACATATTAATTATATACAAGTTTGAAAAAAAAATTCCCAATGGTTGAACTCGCCTCAATTCCTGACACTAGCCACCTTCGTGCGGGGGATGTCTCGCAAGCAAAATCCAAACAATGAACCCTCCCAATACACTACTGTGTAGCTAGATCGGGGATTGAGATTAGTTGAACCAGGGTTAAGGTTTTATAAAAAGGTTTTCATAGTTTAGATACTGCCCGAAGGCCTATGTAACAATATATAATATAAATAAATCCCGTGTCTTTCGACACGCCAAAAAAATACCTTATGTTTAGAACACAAGGCCTCAACCAATACAACACTTCTAACCACTACCTAGTTCTCAAACTAGCACAACTACGAGCTAAATTATCTGCTCAAGTAGATCTACAAAACTTTGAACCTCCCAAGTATAAAAATTCATCTACATGACATCAATACCTTTCCATAAAAGAAATAATTTCTTCCCTTATTGGAACACTACAATTACATGCCCAAACCTATCAATAAGACAATAGCCTTATAACCACTACTCAACAAACCTCGACATTTTGCACCTGTGGAATTCAATAACAAAACTCCCGATTGTCTCCTTACGAGACAATATATTTTCTCAAAAGACGTCATACCTGCACACTCCTTCCTAAACATTTTGAAGGAAAAAATGTGATTGCAACTACCGGAAACTCCCTCCGTCCTACACAACGAAACTGAGTCTCCAAATTCTTTCTAGATCATCCCAGAAGGCAATACTCCTGATATTGGGACAACTCCATCTACCTCACATCGGTAAAAGTCGCCAACACCGAGTTTCCTAACAAAGGTTGATGGGTTTGTCAATCTAAACCTCCCAAGGAAAACACTATATGCCTCTCCTTAGACTTACCTTAATAAGTCCAAGATTCGCCATTCGAGTAATTTAACCTTTCTTACTTAACCAACGATAGAACACCCTGAACCACTGCTAAAGTCCTCTCTCTTAATTCCGCCTAAATCGAGGAAAATAATTACTCCTGATCAAAGCGTACCAAAAATCTATTATGGGCATTGTATCTCTAATCTTGTCCTTTCTTAGACGACATAATCTACGTGACGTCTGAAATGGAAGCAACTGTTATCAGAATGTCGAGCAAGTGAATGCACTTCATAGAAGAAGATAAGTGCAGTGAACACAACAGACCTAATAGTAGGGCTTTATATTAAGAACGTTAACGGGAGAACGCAGAAAACTCCCACAGATCCTAATGACTCTAGAACCTGATGCTCTGATACCATCTGTAACACCCCATTTAAAATAATAACGGGTGGCCAGCCCTATACTACATTAAATCAGGAGTTTCAGATGGTCCAGTCTCAACATCATATGTCGGTACCATATAATATAGGACTAACTACCCGAAATCATATAAACGAGATGTTAAAATTAAATACAATATGCAATAGACAATAACCCAACACTAAAAAGTACAATAAAGGAAAAAAAGATGCATGAAAGACTTATGATAAATGAAATGCTAGAATAAATGAAATAATTGACTACAACTGAATATACCATAAGGAAGTAAACCCGAATAAGCTGTCGGGTCACAGCCAATACAATAACTGAATGAAATAAATATACACATCTATAAGTATCACTTGGGTACAAACCCAATATACAACATGAATCCTACCTAGATTTTTAAATAAGTAGGAAGTGACTACCAGCTAAGTCTCGCGGCAGTCCGTATCTATCACGGATCCCGAGACTCTGGATAGGAGGTCATTCGGCATCCATGCGGTAGGACACCTGAAGTAATATATATATATATATATAGGCAGGAGAGAAAAGTAAACGGGTCAGAGCCTGAGTGTGAAAAATATTTAGCAAGTGTGTTAACCGTGCATAATAAATATCGGTGCACTTATTTCATAATTAAAGGGGAATCGCACTCTCTCGTGGAACCCCAACACACCTCTCATCTAACGGCGCACACCTATTCGCGTCCTCTAAGTTTTAGTTAAATTACCCCAATTATAAGGACAACCTACCTTAACATAGGCCCCACCTATACCCATGAGAATTTACCTTCCTATCTTAACCCAAGAATCCACCCCTTTCTAATCATACATGATTATGTTTACAAATAATTTTGCCTTAAAAGGCTTAATGGATTCCAGTTTATAATTTATTTAATTATAATTCTTAATACATTACCCATTTATATTTGGGTTTAATCATATGATTTAATTACTAAGAACATACATACAAGTTATTATTGACAAAACTTCTCTCCAATGTCAACATTGTACTACGTTTCGTGCATGGAGTGTCTCACAAAGCGAAATCCAAACAAGGAACCACCCCGTTACACTACTCCTTGATAACGTCGATCCTAGAGATCCATCATGTCCCACATAATTATTTGACAAACCGTTTCTCCAATTTCAACACTGCACTACGTTTTATGCGTGGGGTGTCTCACAAAGCAAAATCCGAATAAGGAACCACCCCGTTACACTACTCCTTGACAATGTCGATCCTAAAGATCCATAATGCCATACATACCATATTATACTACTAATACAACTAAATTTTAAAGTACAATTATGAAAAAAACTAAAAATCTCCAATAATATCCTTGGGATGATGTAACCGAAATATTCCTTAAATGCGATACATCAACCCCCAACAATCTAGTACACCATAATCATCCAAGATGTACTCCACAAAGATTTCATATCCTTTCATCTATAGTATATATAAATATATATATATATATATATATATATATATATATATATATATATATATATATATATATCAGAATTTTATTCTAACCATATATATATGTACCATCATCCATACCCATAACCAAGTGTACATATCATATCTGATGTACAATGGACATGCACATAATCCACCCGGCTATATATATATCGTCGATAAAACTGCACCATGCTATCATCTTCCCAGTGCCCGGCTCACGTAGCAACAGGGGACCACCATGGTGGGGCTCAACGACACCTATCTCGTGGTAAACTCACACACACGACGTCCTGGGAAGTGGTCATAGCTCTAAACCGACAATGAGACGAAACATACGCACCACGTCTCATCCCAAAAATATAAATAACATAATAACACACGGGACGACTATGACCTGGGGAATATCCACACCCCGCTCCTTAAGCCAGGATGCTCACCCTCTGTGCGAAAACTTCCCAATGATAGCATGAGCGGGGTATGCTTAACCACATAAGTATGTATATCGTTCACATGCACAATATACATACATCCATATGATCCCATCATATGATCAAACCCTAAACCATCATATACGATTTAGATATCCATACCATGTATGTCAACAATATAAATATATCCATACATTCATATCTATATAGATATATACACATATATGCACATATCTTTATATCTATATATACAAACTAATTCTGGTTCATGTGTATAAGATATATATATACACTCGGCTATAAGTATACATAATCCTCAATATACAAGCCGTCACCACAATATCATATACATTTACCTCGATATGTGAATACAATTCCTCACTTGAAACATATTCAATCATTTTTCCCTATGATGAATAGTCTCCCAAAATCATATGTATAAATATACATATATATTCAACAATAGGGTTATCACTCAAAATTTTGTGTAGGAAACCATCACTACACATACCATCTATATCCGAGAGCACATAAAAGAATCTAGTAGCAATCTCGACTATTGGTATACACATAACCAATAGTCTCTAAGCCTCAAGATCAATCTTATTTTCATCAAATAATCCCATTTCTTAGGGAAAATACCCGTTGTAAATCACACACAGATAAGAAACATCTACCCCAACTAGAGTTACACACTCTACTCTAGTTGATAATATGATCCCTTCGCTCTTGATTTCGACTATGGTTCAATCACTTTTGTGAATCCCCTAGTCCAATACATTTCGGATTTATATCTTTAAATTTATCATTACTAAGGGTATACGACCACTCTCTTTCATTGGGCCCCAAATTTTATCTAAATCATATCCTATCCTTATAAGGATTCGACATAAATGTCAGCCCAGAAATTTCACAACATACACTCACAACTCTCTCTAAGAGTTCTTAACCTCCGATCACATCTATGCTTTCTTTTGATCTATAATTAGGATCCTCAATCCCAATGAGCTTTCCCCACAATCTCTATACACAACTCCAAATACATACATGGATATATTCTTCTCCAATTATTCCAAGAAGTCCGCAGTATAATACTAAGTGAGAGACCCCCTATAAGTCTCCAAAATATATTTCTTACTTAATAAGAGAAAGCCCCAAATAAATAAACCCAACCGAAAAGGGTTTGAAATCACTATAGAGAAAAATAGCTCAAAATGCCCTGTTTCGGAATCGATTCGGCCCTATTCCGAATCGATTCGGCCTAGAGAATCTATTCGACCTCCAAGGCGAATCGATTCGGGTCCAAAGACCTAGGCTTCTTCCACAGGCCAAATCGATTCGTCTTGGGTCCAAATCGATTCGATCAATGAAGACCTGCCAATTTCCCTAAACCGAATCAATTCACTTAGGGGGCGAATCGATTTGGGCTTGCATATTTTGAAGGGTTCTTCTTCTTCAATGAACCCACGAATTTTTAAACCCTAAAATTTCTATTCCAACCCCCAAACCTTCATCAAATCATGATTTTAAGCCAATAAATCAACCCAAAGTTGATCCCAACCATTTCTACACCATTAAACCCATATATTAAACATTGATTTGAAGATTAAACCCAAAAATCTAGGTTTTGATATTAATACCCAAAAAATCATTTCTTTAACCCCCAAATTATGAAATTAAATACACAAATGACCTATTTAGCAAGATTAAACACTTTTCTCGATTTGTAGAGGGTGGATCGTCCTCGATGTCACGTTTGGGCCGGAAATCTCCAAGCTTTCTTCCTCTCTCTCTTCCTTTCTTCTTCTTCTCTCTCTTCTCTTCTCTTTTCTTTCTCTCTTTCTCTCAAATGAGAATGGCTTAATCCGTAAGCCTCTTAAACCTTAAAACATAAGTCCCAATTTTAATTGTTAATACACACTTTAAATGACTCGTTTACTCCAATTCGAGTCAAACTAACTTAAAAATATTCCAGAGTCGAAATAATACCTGATTACAGTCATTTTGACTATCTCGACCCTTCTGGGATCAATGGTACCCTCAAAATCATCATCCAGAATACTTTAAAATGTCCCCTATTTTTGGACCTCAATTCCCAAATTTTGAAATTCTCCAATTTAATTAAATTCTATTTTCCCAAAAATTTAATTTCTCAGTCTCAAAAATCATGGGGTATTACAATATTATTGCACTCACATGAGAGGTTGGATATTTATTGCACGTGAGAGTCGATGGATTGCATGTATTATGAATTAATTCCATCATTATTTATTGGTATTGAAAGTTAATTCTTGCAACTTTAGGGTGCTGAAACAAATTATTAAATGTCCCACCAAGTTATATATTATTGTATAAACAGGTTAATAGGACTAAGCGATGAGACTTATAGTTATGACAATCCAATTTGGTATTCGCAGAGTTGGAGTCACTACTTAATTATAGCTGTCAGCTTATTCAGAGTTACGTGAAAGGGTAACCTTTTACTCCATTTGTATTTCAGTTGGGATTTTGTGGTTAGAGAAAGTCTCTATTGTACTCTTTTATCAAGTTGAACAATTATAATCACAGGTTTTTACATAGTAGATTTAGTTATAATGGTTTAGTATTTTTCTCATCATCTCTTATTGAATCCTTTATTACGTTGGATTTATGTTTTTAGTTTACATTGATAATGATAATGGTATAAATTGTTTAGAGATCTCCTATATTTCATGTTCAACCTGATTAACCCGACATGGAAAAATTGTGTGGTGTCACAACATAAATCCCACAGTTTCTTTTACTATTATACTACCAATTGAGTGTATGAAAACATTAAAATGATTAATTTATTTCATTACTCATGTGATATTTAATGAACATAAGTGGAAAGTCTATGACTTATCTATGAAAGTCTTTACATGATATAATCATCATATCATCAATTTTTTTGTAGTCGCCAAATTAGCCTAGCTAGAATTGTAGTGAATGTTAGATGTAAATAGAGAGGGAGTAGTAACTTATAATGGTTTTAACTTTCAAAATAATTTAATAAGGTATATTGACTTTATTTGTTCAGGAAAAATTATTCCATATATGGAATTAATTTGAGTGATTGAGTGAACATCGGGGATAACTTACATTATCAAAATATGTGGAAATAGTTTATCAACAAATATCATGGCATCTAATGGAATAATATTATACCCACTAACATAATATACAAGGATCATATAATTTATATTTTAAGGTTACTACTGAAGAAAAACCCTGGTTATGCACTTAAAGTATTCTAATGTTATTAATGTATGTGTTGTTTGTAACAACCCTCGCTTTTGGGAGCCCATTTTATAAATTATTTACTATGTTGAGTAGTTGTATATATAAAATTTCCGAATGATAATTTGGAGGGTGTAGTTAGTTCCGGGAGGTGCGAGACAGTCGAAATGTGTGCCATATTGTATTTTGATATTTTGGGCACTTTTGACTGGTTTTGGCATATTGCCTATTAGAAATTAACTATTGCGGTATTATTACTTAAAGGTTGGAGAGTTTTAATCTAAAGCCACGTTTTAGTCTTTCCCTAAGTCTTTCACTTCCTCTTATTTGCCCTAATTGTTCTATCCCTAAGAGTGAGAGTGAGAGGGGATGATTGGAGAAAAAAAGAGAGATCTTGAAGATTTGTGGTTCGATCTTGCATTCTTCTTCAACCAAGTCTGAAATTGAAGCCCCAAGGCAAGTTTTCTACTTGCTATTATATGGTTTAAGATGAATAATTAGTATGGGTAGTTATGTATAGTTTTGATGTAATATAATTGTGGTTCTTGGTTGGATTTATGGGTATCAACATCTTTGATAGAGATAGATTGTTGATTGAGGTAGAAAAAAGTTAATGGGAGCATTTATGATCTTTTAGTATCATTAAATATGGTTGGATGAATTTGGGTTGGTTGTTGATTTTGGGTTTAGAAGGAAATAGGAGAAATAGGTCTAGGTCTGCAATGGCCGGTCGACAGCGTATCTCAGACCGGTCTACCGGGCCTTCGGAGGAGGGAAAACTGCTTCTTTCAAAGGCATGTAATTAGGGGTGCAGTCGACCGAATTGTCCGAAATGAGTTTTCTGCATTTTAGTATAGGCTAATTTTTGATACGCGGTTCACCGCGGTCTTGGAACCGGTCGACCGGTCCCCTGTTTTCTTACCCAATTTCCTACTTTTTTTTTAATCCTTTTCTTCCCCTAGGAACTTAGGACTCTTCTTGAATGAAGTAAACCTTGGCTTTTAGAGTCCTAGTTGAGTTGGTTGTCACCCTAGTGTTGAATGGGTTTCACTTGGGGTTATGTCCGGGGGAGGGGTTGTCCTAAGTGATGTTAAGGCATCACTTTTCTTTTTGCATCCTAATAAATATTGATGGGAATAGTAGGCCCATACTTGGAGACTTTAGGGGCTTGAAATGAGGCCCATAAGACCTTAAGATCGGGAAACTAATATGATCCCTTGGAGTTTAATTCGAGGCATAACTTAGGATGAAAATAAATGAAATATCCCCCTATGATAACGGTTTCAAACAAATGGAACGTGTAAATGTTAATGAAAATGAAAAGTATGGTTTTATAGTAAATGCTAATTTACTTAAACACACCTCTCTAAATGCTATCATAAGGGAAGCTCTCACTTGAGGTGATGTTCCTTGACTAGTGAATCCAGGGAGACTATAGTCTTCGACCATATGCGGGTTTATTATATGTATTTTTCTGCGCTAGTGAGGTAATTCCGGGTGTGGTTATGACTCACTCGCAGGCATATGGCCACTTCCTGACGTGCGTTAGGTACCCAGGTTGCCTTGTTTGATGGGCCCCTGGAAGATGACAGTCATTTATGGGCGCGCCCAGTGGGGAAACTCTGAGGGGCGGTCTTAGAATCGTTATATATATAAGAATATAACTTTTCTAAACTCAAGTGGGACTTGAGGGTTTTATATTTCCACTGAATTGTATAATGAAAATGACATTCCTGCTAAGGAATAAGAATTGGAAAGGAATAAGAAAACGATGATATTGTATTCCTATTAAGGAATTGAAACGGGATTTAAGTGGAAATTGGTGAATAGAAGCTTTTAATTTAATCAATGCATCATCTCATGTTCTTGCATAGTTATTTTAGGCAATGTCATGTTAGTTGTCTTATTAAATTCATGCTTAGGTTGTTAGAGTTCTGTTTTCCATTTCCTTGATTAACTGTTCATTTCTAGCATGCTTTTGTTCATCTGGAAACTATATAAAAATCGGGTCCTGAACCGTTCATTTTCTTCTACGTTGTGTTTGTTATTACCTCCGCCCAGGTGCTCCTCCGCAAGGACGCCCATGTTGATATCCCTACTCTTTTACTTTCAAGGAGTTGTATGAAATTGCGGATATTACAGGATGTTTTGCTAGACGCCATCATTCTTTTTGATATCTAGTTATGATCGGGTCTATCACTCGGACGAGTGGCCCAATTTGTATTTGCGTAATGAATGTATTACATAACATCTTACTGTTGTAATTACTTTGGTGTAGCTGTGGACCGACAGCATATTCGGTTCTCCCCTTGTATATAGTTGTTTTAGACGTATGTTAATTATGTTTCTTTGAATTCCACTATTGTTCTAGAATGGGTTGTTTTCTTAACTTAACTTTTAAATTATATAAATTGTTTTGACAACCCGTTTTCTGAATTAATGGGTGGTTTTCTCGGTTACTCTTACTATATGGGAGGTGCTAAGAATGATTTCCGTCCATGATTACCGTATATGTCGGAGTATCGGGCTGGCCACCCCTTATTTCGGAGTGCGGGTTGTCACAGATGGTATCAGAGCACTGGGTTCTAGAATACTAGGATCTATGTGGACTTGTCACGATCTACCGTAGCGTTCTTTGATATAGAGCCTAATGATAAGACTGCTTTGCTACTTATAATTGCGATCTTCTATGAAATAGATTGTTATGAATAGTATTCTAACACTATTGTCCCTTCATCTCAGATGCCGCCTAAGAGAGGTCGACCTGCGAGACGCAATAGAGTTGTAGAAGAGGATGTTGGTCCTCCACCGCCCCAAGGAACTTTTAATGCTGCGGACGTAGCCAATATTGTGGCTGAGGCAGTTAATGCTGCCATGATCGCAGTACCTCAACAGATGCCAACAGCTCAACAGCGGGCACATGATGCTCAAGCACCTACGGGACCTTCTCCGTGGGAAAGAGTGAGGGAGTCCTTTTTAAAGGGCCATCCCCCAGAGTTTGATGGAGGCTCTGATGTTGTTCGAGCAAATCAATGGAAGAAGGATATGCAATGCCATTTGCGTATGGTGGATTGTAGTGAGGAAAAGAAGCAAGTCCTTGCTACTTTCAAGTTGGTTGGGGCAGCATTACATTGGTGGGAGTCGATGACTACGCCAGAACAGAGGGATACTATGTCCATTACTGATTTTTGGGTCTTGTACGACCGGAAGTATTTTCCTCCTGCGATTCAGAGGGAGATGAGGAGGAAACTTCAAGATCTAGTTCAGGGAGAACGATCGGTTGCCGAATATGAGGAGGAGTTTACCCGACTATCTAGTTTTGTGCCGGAGGAGGTGACTCCGGAGGAAAGAAAAGTCTCAAAATTCATGGGAGGTCTAAACTGGAGAATTCGGCAGCATTTGTTTGGTAATACGACTTTACAAACTTTTTGTGAAGTGATGAATGCGGCATTGCTTCATTGTCAGGAGCATCGGTTGTTTATTCAGAATAGCAAGAAAGCTACAGGAATGGGGCAAGTAGGGAAGCCCGGGGTGAGTGGGAATGGAGGAGGAACCTTTCCTTCATCCCAACCTGCGGGTAATAAGCAACGAGAAAGGGATCCCCAGCAAGGGGATGGGTCAAAAAGGCAACGCTCTGGCGGGTTTAATGTTAGTGGAAATGCTAACAGGCAAGGTCAGGGTGCCGTACCACAGCAAGCGGGTCGGGGTGGCCAGGGAGGTATGGGCCATCCGGGCCAAGGTTTCGGGCAGTTCAGAAATAACAGAGGTCGAGGTCAGGAGAATATGGTGGGGAAATTTTTCCAATGTGGAGAATCTTGTCATTTTAAGAGATATTGTCCTCAAGTGATCGGGGGACAACCTCCACGAGTTCCTCAGCAGCCTTATGTGAAGTTCCCTCCATAAGCACCGAATCCAGTTGTCCCTCTGCAGCAGGGTCAACTACAGTATGGGAGGGTCTACCACATTCAGGATGCTATGCTTCCTCCTATTCAGCCAGCGCCGCCAGCTATAGAGGGTAAGTTCCTTAATCAGGGACACATGGGTCGCATTCTGTTTGATACGGGTGCGACACATTCTTTTATTTCCAGAAGTTTTGCCCAGTCCACAGGGTTGATAAAATCTGCGGAGAGTACCTTTACTAGTGTGGAGTCCTCTATGGGTGATGGTTCCCTTATTTTCTTTGTGTGCAAACGTTTAAGGATCACTCTTGGAAATTTGTGTTTTGAGGCCGACTTACTCGTCCTAGATATGGTCGGGTATGATGTTATTTTGGGCATGGATTGGCTTGTTAAGTATCATGCTATGATAAATTGTTACGGGAAGAGTATAGTCTTCGCCGTTCCGGGACAAGATATTGTGACACCCCGCCTAATAAAATACCGGGTGATCAGTCCTATACCAAATTAAAACAGGAATCCCAGTTGGATCATCCTTAGCATCACTGTCGAAAACTTTTTAAAACTTACTAATCACCTAGTATTCCAAAAATTGGTGCCAATTTTTAACTTTTTAATTAAACCAAAACTATACATGCGGAATAAATATAAACCATTCACACAACTAAATGAAAGTAAACTGAAATCATTAATACACAACATGCCGAATAAAACACCGGCCACCAAGAAATAATCTGAATACAAATAATCAACACCTGAAAACTGTACTGAGAAGTCTGGGCGACAAGCCCTAAATGAAACTGGGACTGATATAAGATTCCTACTCTAGAAATGAATAAATGATGCGTCTAATCCAAACTCCTGCTAGCATCCACATATGCCGCAGCTCCGTGTCCCTGGAATAGAATATCAATCCTGGCATCCCTGTGGCTGGACACCTAAAAGGTTTTGAAAATAGTTTTATAGCAAGGGTTAGAACCCAAAACATTTTGAAAATATTTAGCAAGTGAATTAACTGCAGTAATTTAAAATGCATGAATGCGCTTCATATTTAAGTTAGTGTCGCACTCCCTTGTGGACATTCTCACCCCTCCACTATTGTGCACACCTACCGGTTACCTGACCCCACCGAGTTGTACTACCCCGTCCAACTAGTCCTGGTATAACCTTCCCTTGTCATACTACTCTAACCCGAGTATAATGATTCTTGAAATATAAGTTATCTCACTAATTAACTTATTTAATTCCTTCTTACTTAAAAGCATGTAACCGTAACATAAGTTATATAAATTAAATACATCACGAACTGTATTACCCATGTATAATTAACTTAATTAATTTCTCATTAATTAACAGCATATAACTATAACCCAAGTTATATAAAGTAAATACATCACACACTGTATTATCATCTACGTATAATATTCACTACTACATTATACGTACCTTTACCAATAACCACACATATCACACGTGTACTCATCCTTCCGAGTATGTCCTCACCGGATGATTTTCTCTAAAGTGCCATCTCACTAGGTGTGCTCACATAACCTAGTTATCCAAGTTAGAGTCTCTCACTAACTTGGTTTGATATACGATTGGAGGCGGTCATATTCCTTCCCGGAAAGTGAGATGCCCCTCACCCCCTGTAACGGACGCTATGACCTGGGAATCTACTCGCCCTACTCCTCAAGCTAGGGGATTCATCCACTGCGCGTAACCTCCCCCTATGGCACTAGAGTATAACTAAAATAAATATCTAATCATAGATACATAATAGCACAGACAATATATACACACATATATATATATATATACTATCACTACACCGTATATATATATATATAACATAAACTCCGGCTCCTCCGTGTACTCATAACCTGTAACACTAGCCTATAATGTCCTGAGTCTCTCGCCCGACTCAACTAAATAAGTTTTCTCACTTATAGATTATCATAATCCCAAGCCTATGGTCCGACTCTAATTTAATTAATTAACACACATTTTTAATTTAATAACTTGGTGTCACTCAACCATTGTCCCCGAACTCACTTTCTTGGCCCGTAACTTGATATTTTCCAAGTCGATGTTCCGACTCCAAATTAATTACATTCTCTCAATAATTAATTTAATACTTTGGTGTCACATCACCAACACACCCGGACTCACTCACTTGGTCCATTTTTACATCTCATAATTTCTTTTCCACATTTTTCACCCACAATGTGTCGCACATTTATTTCCATCATTTTCCCCAATTATATTTACCTGTAATTGCTAGCACACTCGGACTCACTCACTTGGTCCATAATTAAAATATCACCCGAGTCTAGTCCCCGACTCCAAATTAATTAATTTAAATGAGTAGCGTTACCCTACTACTATTCCCGAACTTATTCACCGATTTCGTTATCTTATATTCTCAGAATTTATTCGCCAAAATTCATTTGCAAAGTGTTGCATATAATTCCCCCACTACCCCCAATTATATTCCCTTATAATTGTTAAGAATTTATTCCCATAAATAAATCTTTCTCTCTTAATTATGCTAGGGGAAATCTACAACTAAAATCTTAACCCATGAAAATCCATAAAGCAAACTGTCAAAATAACTGTAGGGTCGATCGATCGACCCCCACCCGTCGATCAATCGATCGAACAGGTGTTCGTCCCCTCCACCGAGCTGTTTCCTCCATTAATGAAATCCCAAGGTTTCTTTCCTCAAAATCCAGCCTCAAATCACCCTGTTAATCGTCTTATAGCATTCCTCATAAACTATAAACATTATCTAAACCTTTTTACATCATTAACCCTACGAATCGTGACCCGCTCAAGAACATAAATTTCTAAGGTAAACTTCCAAATTTCAGATTTAAATCCCACCCTTTTATTTTCCGGTTTTTCACATTCAAACCCGATAATCATATTCAGAAGTATATAACCCAACAACTTCTTACTTTGAATCTCATTCAATCGTTCCAAAAATAAAACTCCATTATTGTACCCATTTGTACCCAAAAACGGATTTACACCGAAAAACAGATTTTCATCCCCACATCACTATAATATAAATTGATTATCATGCTTTAAGAATCAAAACAGTTAACCACTTGCCTGAAAGTGTTCGTAGTGTCTGATTCCGTTGGCGGAGTCCCTCAATTTGGCTCCAAAAGCTCCCAATTTGTTCTTGATTGTTTTTCCCCAATCTTCCTCTCAAACCCTAGGTTAGAATAATGGTGGCTGCTCCTTTTTCTTCTTAGGTTTAGGTTTAAAAACACAAATCCCGTTTTTAGCCTAATGGGATAAATTAAAATAGCCCAAATCATCCCGTGCGGGCCCGGCTATGCCCAAAAATATCCCGAGACCCAAATGCTACCCCCGGGTACTCTTTTCTGACTATCTCGACCCATCCAGACTCAACCGCGCACTCAGAATCGCCATCCGAATTAATTTATAAAAATCCTTACCTCACCCCAATTTAGTCTATACCGACTCCCGGCTAAGATAATCGCATACCCCGTCATTACTACTCGAAATGACGCAATTAAATTATTACTATTCACTTAGTAAATAAATTTACTTAAATATTGGCCATTCACTCCGCGATTAATATTTAAACATATATTGCCATAATTAATTCAATTAAAAATTAAAAACCACAAGTAATTTAAAATCCTCGAATTAATTAAAAATTAAAAGCACAAAAATACGGGGTGTTACATACTTCCCCCCTTACAAAGGAATTTCGTCCTCGAAATTAAGATAAGCCTAGTGTTCCAATATTCTCATTTTACTCACTAGTCATACCCTTATAAGCTAGCGATATCTATCTCTCCCGCTTTTCTTTATACGTTACCCAAATATGCATTTTATTGTCCAGGGCGCCCATACACCCTATACCCGTACTTTACCGCACTCAAATTTTCTTGACTATGCTAGTCGTGCCCCGTAAGATAACGTCCAACCCGTAGTCATATCCCATACGTATATATATATATATAGTGACCGAGGTACCCACCCCATGTACTAACGACCAACCATTTCCCACCCTGAGGATTATACCATAGGGCATAATGTAATAATTAATATTATTATTACCAAGTCTACAAATCTTACACAGTAGAAATATTCACAAGTTCATTTATGTATATTCTTATATAGTCACATCATCCCTATACATATATACCAATCCTGCGCCCCCAGGCTAAGGCCCAATTGTGCACCTACTAGGAGAATCCCGCATCCCTAGGTTAGCACCCCTTAATGTGCCTATTAAGAATATTCTTGCACCCCTGGGTTATCACCCCTTAGTACACTTAACAATAAAGTCCTCTAGTTATCACTCATTAGCGCGTTTAACTATAAGTTCTTTACACCCCCAAATACTTGTCCCTCAAACGCAAAGTATATATGCCTACACTTAGGCTACCAAGACAATGTAATATACCGCGCCCTACAATCACAATTCCTTGCGTAAAATCAACCCCGAGCTATCTCTCCCTGTCCGAACGTAAATCTAACCACCCTGATTCACTTCAATAAATACCCTCACTCCCTGGGACAAAATGCGAGAACCGAAAACCTCCCTATGTGTCCCTCGCCCCACGCAAAACAACATATATATACCCATATATATGTTAGACGCCCTCTCAGTTGATACCTAGTACCAATCATACCCTGGTGTTGCGAATACCAAAACTTTACCCCACTATCCACAATAGTTCGGATCCATCGCTATCCCGTCGATATTTGGGAATAATAATCCACCCTAATCCCATATTTATCAATCGTATAAATCCCTCTCATAATTCAAACTGTCACTCAGGTTACACTTCACTCTCTCGTGAAAAACACTAAAACTCCGCCACCCCACGGAAAGTTTATCCACATACTACGGCTGCAACCGCCAACGTACCCACTAAATTCGACTCATCTGCGAACTCTAGTGGAGAATAAGTCTTATCTTGTGACACCCTCCTTGTCACTCAAAACATACCCTATGCCCATAGGATAAAATATAATTACCTCCATACGCCAGTTGCAATGGCTGATCCTCGGGTTCCGGAGCAGCTTCCCCTTGCCCGAACGCACCCATGACTTGTTATAGTGGCTGTACATTCAGGACCTCACCCTGTAGTCAACCCTTGTATTGCTGAGAGCACTCCCTCTTCATGTGTCCCGCTTCCCTACCAACGAAACACCTCCTGAAAATTTCACCCTACCACTGATCCCTTCCTTTCTGGTCATCCCGCCGATAGCCTTCAGTTCTAGATCGTTTGGCATGATTCCTCTGTCGAAAACCCTGCCCCTTATCTCCCCCAGTCTGCTACTGGGATACCCCACTGGTATTGTTCCTTTCTGCCTCACCCGACTGGTTAATCCCCACTCCCCTCCCACTTCCTTTCGCATGGAAGCGATATTCCCGACAGTGCCGGAGTGTTGCGTTAATGACATAAGTATTATCAACTAATGCGAAATTTTCAATTAAATGTTGTCTGATTCTCCAAACTAACCCATACATAAACCTTGCTTTCTTTCTCTTTTCCTCGCTTGCCTCGTCCGGTACAAAATTTGGCCAACGAGTAAATTCTTCCTCCTAATCGGCCACTGAACGGTCTCCCTGAGTCACTACTCTAAATTTTCTCCCCATTTCGGTCTCAACCGCTGGAGGAAAAATACTTGCGGTCGAACCACACCCAAAACTCTGCAATGGCTCGTATAACCCTTTCCTCCACTGTGGTGATCGACTCCCAGCACTGTAGTGCTACCCCCACTAAACTAGAAGTGGCTAGCAATTTGCTACTACACCTCATTGTAACCTACCATGCACAGGTGGCGCTGGATATCTCTCATTCGCTGACACGCTAACACTATATTTGAACCCCCCTCGAAACCCTGGTGAAAACCTCTCATACTTGTCGTCACCCCTATGGCCCCCGAGTGGGCCTGAACATCTGGTGCCACTAACACTTGTGACTAATCCCACGGAAAAAAAATACCTCACCATTGCGATCATCATCATTTCACTGCCCGTGCCACCACGTCAGTTACCTACGCAGACGAAATCATCTGTAGCAGTTGCTACGTAACTCTTGCTCCTGATGAGCCTCCCTAGTCTCAACTCCCCCTGCTGCCCTAGCTGCTCTCGCTCTCCTGGGCGTCATTTGGAATGAGAATCGAATTTGTATGAGTTCACTCTCAAATATAAGTTTCACAGAAGAACGTATATGCGCATACGTATGAGAATACAACAATCCTATGATAGGGCTCTATATCAAAGATTGCTAAGCTGAAACGCGAAAAGCCGCACAGATCCTAAGGACACTAGAACCTGATGCTCTGATACCATCTGTGACACCCCACCTAATAAAATACCGGGTGATCAGTCCTATACCAAATTAAAACAGGAATCCCAGTTGGATCATCCTTAGCATCACTGTCGAAAACTTTTTAAAACTTACTAATCACCTAGTATTCCAAAAACTGGTGCCAATTTTTAACTTTTTAATTAAACCAAAACTATACATGCGGAATAAATATAAACCATTCACACAACTAAATGAAAGTAAACTGAAATCATAAATACACAACATGGCGAATAAAACACCGGCCACCAAGAAATAATCTGAATACAAATAATTAACACCTGAAAACTGTACTGAGAAGTCTGGGCGACAAGCCCTAAATGAAACTAGGACTGATACAAGATTCCTACTCTAGAAATGAATAAATGATGCGTCTAATCCAAACTCCTGCTAGCATCCACATATGCCGCAGCTCCGTGTCCCTGGAATAGAATATCAATCCTGGCGTCCCTGTGGCTGGACACCTAAAAGGTTTTGAAAATAGTTTTATAGCAAGGGTTAGAACCCAAAACATTTTGAAAATATTTAGCAAGTGAATTAACTGCAGTAATTTAAAATGCATGAATGCGCTTCATATTTAAGTTAGTGTCGCACTCCCTTGTGGACATTCACACCCCTCCACTATTGTGCACACCTACCGGTTACCTGACCCCACCGAGTTGTACTACCCCGTCCAACTAGTCCTGGTATAACCTTCCCTTTCCATACTACTCTAACCCGAGTATAATGATTCTTGAAATATAAGTTATCTCACTAATTAACTTATTTAATTCCTTCTTACTTAAAAGCATATAACCGTAACATAAGTTATATAAATTAAATACATCACGCACTGTATTACCCATGTATAATTAATTTAATTAATTTCTCATTAATTAACAGCATATAACTATAACCCAAGTTATATAAAGTAAATACATCACACACTGTATTATCATCTACGTATAATATTCACTACTACATTATACGTACCTTTACCAATAACCACACATATCACACGTGTACTCATCCTTCCGAGTATGTCCTCACCGGATGATTTTCTCTAAAGTGCCATCTCACTAGGTGTGCTCACATAACCTAGTTATCCAAGTTAGAGTCTCTCACTAACTTGGTTTGATATACGATTGGAGGCGGTCATATTCCTTCCCGGAAAGTGAGATGCCCCTCACCCCCTGTAACGGACGCTATGACCTGGGAATCTACTCGCCCTACTCCTCAAGCTAGGGGATTCATCCACTGCGCGTAACCTCCCCCTATGGCACTAGAGTATAACTAAAATAAATATCTAATCATAGATACATAATAGCAGAGACAATATATACACACATATATATATACTATCACTACACCGTATATATATATATAACATAAACTCCGGCTCCTCCGTGTACTCATAACCTGTAACACTAGCCTATAATGTCCTGAGTCTCTCGCCCGACTCAACTAAATAAGTTTTCTCACTTATAGATTATCATAATCCCAAGCCTATGGTCCGACTCTAATTTAATTAATTAACACACATTTTTAATTTAATAACTTGGTGTCACTCAACCATTGTCCCCGAACTCACTTTCTTGGCCCGTAACTTGATATTTTCCAAGTCGATGTTCCGACTCCAAATTAATTACATTCTCTCAATAATTAATTTAATACTTTGGTGTCACATCACCAACACACCCGGACTCACTCACTTGGTCCATTTTTACATCTCATAATTTCTTTTCCACATTTTTCACCCACAATGTGTCGCACATTTATTTCCATCATTTTCCCCAATTATATTTACCTGTAATTGCTAGCACACTCGGACTCACTCACTTGGTCCATAATTAAAATATCACCCGAGTCTAGTCCCCGACTCCAAATTAATTAATTTAAATGAGTAGCGTTACCCTACTACTATTCCCGAACTTATTCACCGATTTCGTTATCTTATATTCTCAGAATTTATTCGCCAAAATTCATTTGCAAAGTGTTGCATATAATTCCCCCACTACCCCCAATTATATTCCCTTATAATTGTTAAGAATTTATTCCCATAAATAAATCTTTCTCTCTTAATTATGCTAGGGGAAATCTACAACTAAAATCTTAACCCATGAAAATCCATAAAGCAAACTGTCAAAATAACTGTAGGGTCGATCGATCGACCCCCACCCGTCGATCAATCGATCGAACAGGTGTTCGTCCCCTCCACCGAGCTGTTTCCTCCATTAATGAAATCCCAAGGTTTCTTTCCTCAAAATCCAGCCTCAAATCACCCTGTTAATCGTCTTATAGCATTCCTCATAAACTATAAACATTATCTAAACCTTTTTACATCATTAACCCTACGAATCGTGACCCGCTCAAGAACATAAATTTCTAAGGTAAACTTCCAAATTTCAGATTTAAATCCCACCCTTTTATTTTCCGGTTTTTCACATTCAAACCCGATAATCATATTCAGAAGTATATAACCCAACAACTTCTTACTTTGAATCTCATTCAATCGTTCCAAAAATAAAACTCCATTATTGTACCCATTTATAACCAAAAACGGATTTACACCCAAAAACATATTTTCATCCCCACATCACTATAATATAAATTTATTATCATGCTTTAAGAATCAAAACAGTTAACCACTTGCCTGAAAGTGTTCGTAGTGTCTGATTCCGTTGGCGGAGTCCCTCAATTTGGCTCCAAAAGCTCCCAATTTGTTCTTGATTGTTTTCCCCCAATCTTCCTCTCAAACCCTAGGTTAGAATAATGGTGGCTGCTCCTTTTTCTTCTTAGGTTTAGGTTTAAAAACACAAATCCCGTTTTTAGCCTAATGGGCTAAATTAAAATAGCCCAAATCATCCCGTGCGGGCCCGGCTATGCCCAAAAATATCCCGAGACCCAAATGCTACCCCCGGATACTCTTTTCTGACTATCTCGACCCATCCAGACTCAACCGCGCACTCAGAATCGCCATCCGAATTAATTTATAAAAATCCTTACCTCACCCCAATTTAGTCTATACCGACTCCCGGCTAAGATAATCGCATACCCCGTCATTACTACTCGAAATGACGCAATTAAATTATTACTATTCACTTAGTAAATAAATTTACTTAAATATTGGCCATTCACTCCGCGATTAATATTTAAACATATATTGCCATAATTAATTCAATTAAAAATTACAAACCACAAGTAATTTAAAATCCTCGAATTAATTAAAAATTAAAAGCACAAAAATACGGGGTGTTACAGATATGTTCTTGGTGGTTATGCCTCGTTTAGAGGGAGATGCTTGTACTTAGTTATATTGTATTGCGGAAGAGCTTTCTCGGGATGTAGTTTTTCCCTTAGATTCTATTCCGGTTGTTCGGGATTTTGAGGACATTTTCCGGGAGATACCGGGTTTGCCTCCTAGCCAAGAGATTGAGTTTGTGATTGACTTAGCGCCGGGAACTCGACCGATTGCGCGATTTCCTTATCGTATGGCTCCTGTGGAAATGAGGGAGCTAAGAGAGCAAATTCAGCAGTTGTTGGAGCAAGGGTTTATCAGGCATAGTACGTCGCCGTGGGGTCCTCCTGTGTTATTTGTGAAGAAAAGAGATGGTTCTCTCCGGTTGTGTGTTGACTATAGAGAGTTGAATAAAGTCACCATCCGGAATAAATACCCTTTGCCTCGCATAGATGACTTGTTTGATCAGCTCAGGGGAGCGACCTACTTCTCTAAAATAGATTTGAGAATGGGGTATCACCAATTGAGGATACGGGAGCAAGATGTATCCAAGACTGCTTTTCTGACGAGGTACGGGTCTTTTGGGCTAACCAATGCCCCTGCCGTATTCATGGATCTTATGAATAGGGTATATTGAGACTTCCTGGACCAATTTGTTATCGTGTTTATTGATGACATCCTGGTGTATTCTCAAACGGAAGATGACCATGCTATTCATTTGGGGTTGGTCCTGCAAAGGTTAAGGGATCACCAATTGTACGCTAAGTTTGAGAAGTGTGGTTTTTGGTTGCGGGAAGTGCAATTTTTGGGTTATATTATTACTTCGCAAGGTATATCGGTGGACCCAAGTAATGTTGTTGCGGTGAGGGAGTGGGGTCAGCCCATGACACCTACCGAGATACGCAATTTTCTTGGTTTGGCGGGTTATTACCATCGATTTATCAAAGGATTATATAAGATTTCTACCCCTTTGATAAATTTGACTCGGAAAGGGGTTAGGTTTGCTTGGGATGACGCCTGTCAAGCTGCGTTCGATGAGCTTAAAGATAGATTGACTTTGGCTCCAGTCCTCGCTTTACCCAAGCCAGGGTTGGAATATTTAGTCTTTACCGATGCATCTCTATAGGGTTTGGGAGGTGTGCTTCAGCAGGAGCGACAAGCTATTGCATATGCTTCCAGGAAGCTCAAGCCTCATGAAAGAAATTACCCGGTACATGACTTAGAATTAGCCGCAGTAGTCTTTGCCTTGAAGATTTGGAGGCACAATCTTCTTGGGGAGAAGTTTAGTCTTTTTACGGACCATAAGTCGTTGCAATATTTATTTCTCAGAAAGATTTGAATATGCGGCAGGGAAGATGGTTGGAGTTCGTGAAAGATTATCAATTTGATATTCATTACCATCCGGGCAAGGCGAACGTGGTGGCGGATGCCTTGAGTAGGAAACCCGAGGGAGAATTATCTGATGTGTGGAAAGCTAAATGGAAGGAACTCAGTCATGAGGATGCGGTTTCTAGTGCGTTTATGTCTGTGATGATCGTTACTCCGACGATTGTGGCAAGGGTTGTGGAAGCCCAAGGGAGAGATAAAGAATGTCAAGACCACATTCGCCAATTATTGACTGGGGGAGCGGAGTCCTACTCGGTAAGTTCTGAGGGTGGATTACGCTTTCATGGAAGGCTTATTGTTTCGGAGTGTGGAGATTTACGACGGGCTGTGATGGCGGAATCTCATGGCTATAAATTTTCGGTGCATCCGGGAAACGATAAAATGTATCAAGATATGCGCCGTCAATATTGGTGGCCGGGTATGAAACAAGATATTTCGGAGTTTGTATCTCGATGCACTACTTGTCAGTTAGTTAAGGTTGATCATCAACTATCGGCAGGTCTGTTGCAACCGTTGGAAATTCCTGTTTGGAAATGGGAGAGCATTTCAATGGATTTTATCGCCGGCTTGCCAACGTCACAAAAGGGTCACGATTCTATATGGGTTATCGTGGATCTCTTGACAAAGTCGGCGCACTTCCTTCCCGTCCGTACCGATTATAATACCGCTCGTTACGCTCGGTTGTTCATTGAAGAGATTGTTAGATTGCATGGGGTGCCTTTGAATATTGTTTCCGATAGAGACAAGATCTCTGTTTCCCATTTTTGGCAAAGTTTCCAAGAGGCCATGGGAACCGAATTAAAACTAAGCACATCCTATCATCCTCAAATCGATGGCCAGACCGAGAGGGTTAACCAAATGTTGGAGGATATGCTTCGTATGTGCATACTTGATTTTAAGGGTAGTTGGGAACAATATCTCCCTTTTGGTTGAATTTGCTTATAATAATTCATACCAGTTCACTATTGGGATGGCGCCCTGTGAAGCCTTATATGGTAGGCCTTGTAGATCCCCCACGTGTTGGTTAGAAGTGGGAGATATAAGTTTCTCTGACCTGAAATGATTCGGGATACTTCTTCTAAGATCGAGCTTATTCGAGATCGTATTAGGATAGCCCAAGATAGACAAAAGAGCTATGCCGATGCAGGAAGAAGACATGTGGAGTTGGAAGTTGGAGACCAAGTGTTGGTTCGAGTGTCGCCTATGAAAGGCGTTAAGCGTTTCGGAAAGAAAGGGAAGCTTGCACCATGTTTCGTTGGGCCTTTTCCTGTACTTTCTAAGGTAGGCCTACCGGAACCTTTGCAACAAATTCACGATGTCTTCCACATCTCCTCTTTGAATAAGTATAAGAGGTGTGATGGTGTCCTTTGGCACATTCCTTTCGAGGATATAGAGTTACAACCCGATGTTTCTTATGAAGAGCAACCGGTGGCCATATTGGAGCATGGGGAATGTAGATTGAGATCTCGTGTGGTGCCCTTTGTTAGAGTACAATGGAGTCATCACAGTGTCGAGGAATCTACTTGGGAGCGTGAGGATGATATGCGGAAAAAGTATCCGCATCTTTTTATCCAAGGTACGCTTGAATTTTGGGGGGAAAATTCCCTCATAAGGGGGGGGGGGGGGGGGGGGAGTATGTAACAACCCTCGCTTTTGGGAGCCCATTTTATAAATTATTTACTATGTTGAGTAGTTGTATATATAAAATTTCCGAATGATAATTTGGAGGGTGTAGTTAGTTCCGGGAGGTGCGAGACAGTCGAAATGTGTGCCATATTGTATTTTGAGATTTTGGGCACTTTTGACTGGTTTTGGCATATTGCCTATTAGAAATTAACATTTGTGGTATTATTACTTAAAGGTTGGAGACTTTTAATCTAAAGCCACGTTTTAGTCTTTCCCTAAGTCTTTCACTTCCTCTTATTTGCCCTAATTGTTCTAGCCCTAAGAGTGAGAGTGAGAGTGGATGATTGGAGAAAAAAAGAGAGATCTTGAAGATTTGTGGTTTGATCTTGCATTCTTCTTCAACCAAGTCTAAAATTGAAGCCCCAAGGCAAGTTTTCTACTTGCTATTATATGGTTTAAGATGAATAATTAGTATGGGTAGTTATGTATAGTTTTGATGTAATATAATTGTGGTTCTTGGTTGGATTTATGGGTATCAACATCTTTGATAGAGATATATTATTGATTGAGGTAGAAAAAAGTTAATGGGAGCATTTATGATCTTTTAATATCATTAAATATGGTTGGATGAATTTGGGTTGGTTGTTGATTTTGGGTTTAGAAGGAAATAGGAGAAATAGATCTAGGTCTGCAATGGCCGGTCGACCGCGTATCTCACACCGGTCGACCGGGCCTTCGGAGGAGGGCACACTGCTTCTTTCAAAGGCATGTAATTAGGGGTGCGGTCGACCGCGGTCCCCCTACCGGTCGACCGACTCGTCCGAAATGAGTTTTCTGCATTTTAGTATAGGCTAATTTTTGATACGCGGTCGACCGGTCCCCTGTTTTCTTACCCAATTTCCTACTTTTGTTTTTAATCCTTTTCTTCCCCTAAGAACTTAGGACTCTTCTTGAATGAAGTAAACCTTGGCTTTTAGAGTCCTAGTTGAGTTGGTTGTCACCCTAGTGTTGAATGGGTTTCACTTGGGGTTAAGTCCGGGGGAGGGGTTGTCCTAAGTGATGTTAAGGCATCACTTTGCTTTTTGCATCCCAATAAATATGGATGGTAATCGTAGGCCCATACTTGGAGACTTTAGGGGCTTGAAATGAGGTACATAAGACCTTAAGCTCGGGAAACTAATATGATCCCTTGTAGTTTAATTCGAGGCATAACCTAGGATGAAAATAAATGAAATATCCTATGATAACGGTTTCAAACAAATGGAACGTGTAAATGTTAATGAAAATGAAAAGTATGGTTTTTATAGTAAATGCTAATTTACTTAAACAGACCTCTCTAAATGCTATCATAAGGGAAGCTCGCGCTTGAGGTGATGTTCCTTGACTAGTGAATGCAGGGAGACTATAGTCCTCGGCCATATGCGGGTTTATTATATGTATTTTTCTGCGCTAGTGAGGTAATTTCGGGTGTGGTTATGACTCACTCGCAGGCATATGGCCACTTACCGACGTGCGTTAGGTACCCAGACTGCCTTGTTTGATGGGCCCCTGGAAGATGATAGTCATTTATGGGCGCGCCCAGTGGGGAAACTCGGAGGGGCGGTCTTAGAATCGTTATATGTATAAGAATATAACTTTTCTAAACTCAAGTGGGACTTGAGGGTTGTATATTTCCACTGAATTGTATAATGAAAATGACATTCTTGCTAAGGAATAAGAATTGGAAAGGAATAAGAAAACGATGATATTGTATTCCTATTAAGGAATTGAAACGGGATTTAAGTGGAAATTGGTGAATAGAAGCTTTTAATTTAATCAATGCATCATCTCATGTTCTTGCATAGTTATTTTAGGCAATGTCATGTAGTTGTCTTATTAAATTCATGCTTAGGTTGTTAGACTTCTGTTTTCCATTTCCTTGATTAAATGTTCATTTCTAGCATGCTTTTGTTCATCTGGAAACTATATAAAAACCGGGTCCTGACCCGTTCATTTTCTTCTACGTTGTGTTTGTTATTACCTCCGCCCAGGTGCTCCTCCGCAAGGACGCCCGTGTTAATATCCCTACTCTTTTGCTTTCAAGGAGCTGTATGAAATTGTGTATATTACAGGATGTTTTGCTAGACGCCATCATTCTTTTTGATATCTAGTTATGATCGGGTCTATCAATCGGGCGAGTGGCCCAATTTGTATTTGCGTAATGAATGTATTACATAACATCTTACTGTTGTAATTACTTTGGTGTAGCAGTGGACCGATAGCATATTCGGTTCTCCCCTTGTATATAGTTGTTTTAGACGTATGTTAATTATGTTTCTTTGAATTCCACTATTGTTCCAGAATGGGTTGTTTTCTTAACTTAACTTCTAAATTATATAAATTGTTTTGACAACCCGTTTTCTGAATTAATGGGTGGTTTTCTCGGTTACTCTTACTATATGGGAGGTGCTAAGAATGATTTCCGTCCATGATTGCCGTATATGTCGGAGTATCGGGCTGGCCACCCCTTATTTCGGAGTGCGGGTTGTCACATTGTTAAGTCATAACATTAACGCGGTGAGCTATTTATATCATTATTTTCTCATTTTATCATTCCTTAAATAGTTTATCTAAAGTTTCATATTTCGTCTATTTTAATCCTCTTTAGATTAACTTATTAGAATGAATTGAAAAGTTTAGTTTTCATTAATTGAGTGGAAGTTTTAATTGATTACCCGATATTAATGATAAAATTTATTTTTTACACTCCCTATAAAGTTATAAAGATATTAAGGATATAAAACGTTACTGCAAATGATTGCATCACATTCAGACCAAAAATGTCAGAGACTAAATATAAATATGAACTATCATTTTCATACAAATAGATTCCTATTATGTAACATATTCGAGCACATTAATGTAGATTGTGTCAAATACAATTCATGGTTCGAAAATATTTTTTTTAAAATTTAACTCTCGTATGTTGTGAGTTAAATGTAGGGTTGTATGAAAAAATGTTTTAATTCGATGTAAGTATTCTCTGCAAAAAATGAAAAAAATTGTATTTTTTCTTAATCTTGGGAATCAAGTGAACATTTTTGTTGTTCATAAACCCTCAATGACTTCAATTTTCTTGAGAATATTTGTTGAGGCTAGATAATGGGGGATTATATTTTGTATTGTTAATGAAAATTTCATTATATATAAGAGTACCCTTCTAATCGGTTATGTTATTAACTTTGATGTTTTGTATAAGATAACGTTTCAACTTATTCATTTTAAAGACTATTTTGATCTTATGTCATAATCGTAGCCTTGTTTATGAATCTTTTTTATCTTCTACCAAAATTGATTCTAGAATCCCTCTTTATGATTTTAGTGGACAAGGTTGTTCTGAAAAAGTTTCTAGAAATATTGATAATCGAGTTATTCTCTTAAGATATAATGATATCTTGTATCAAAATGGCCTAACAAGTGCGAGATTATGAGAAACATCCCTTAAAGTGGACTTACACAAATCAAATAATAGTAATAGACACGTATTTATTGCATAAAGGAAAAAAACAATGTCAAATTACTTATGAATGGTGAAATTAGTGGGAGTAATAAATCACAAAATATGGTTAACAATGAATATAGGGTACTAGTACCATTACCCATAACTTCTTTTATAATTGTTAATTAGTTGTTGGATTATTTAACAATAAAAAATATATAAATGATCAACCACTAGATGATGGTATTTTCATTATGAAAAAAATGTACATAAACTAATAAGTAATAATATTAAGAACATCCTATATCCTATCATGAATGATTATGTGGTGTATTAGCATGAACATTAATTTGGCATATGGATGAGGAATTATCCTGCTTTGTTTTCAACCGTTATAAGAAGAAATGAAACTATTTGACCACAGACAAAAGACTCACTCAGCGACTCGATCCCCAAGGGTCTTGACGCTCTTTTGATCTTCAACCACTACTCTCACATGTCCACAACACATGCATCCACGTATGTCTCGGTTTCCACCGAATGGATTTGATACGTCTACGATGTCGAACAAGAATTCCTTCTCTTTTCTTCACCACAAAACCCTAATGCTCAATTGTAGAACAAACGTTCTTGGTGCAGCAAGATCACATAAACATATAATAATGATAACTCGGCTCTTTGCAAACTCTAAGGAACACGTTTATGGATCGTAAATATTTTTTCCAGAATGCACACCTTTTAATTCTGAGGAAAACACGTTTCAAATAAGAATTAAGTGCCCCCTCGAAAATTGTGTCGCTCGAACGAGAATGACACGTCGTTCACGCGACATGAGCATATCGCTTGAACGAGCTCTTACGTCATTTGAACGACGTCGTACGTCAGTTTGAGTTTTTTACTATAAAACGTCTCTTCCAAAAGAGATCCAAATTAGTCAAACTCTTTTTCAAGCTTATAATAATAAAACGTAGTGTAAAACTCTTAAAATACTTGTAAACATTTTAAAACATTTTTGTTTATCAAATTACATCATTATCTTTTATAAAAATAATTCCGAGCACCATTAATTTTACGCAGTCATACCTGTATGATCTCAGAACGCAATTATCTTGAAGATGAATAAACTTGCACTAATTAAACTTCAACATGATTAATTGTTTGAAGATTTTCCGCAACGTATTCAATTTCTTCAAGACGTCATAGACCGAGTGGGATCATGACAAAATAAAATCTCTCTATGACATATTACAAACACAGTGTTGTTCACAGAATTAAGTCAAAACAATATAGGGACTCAATTGGAAATTTATGTCCTTACAAATCTCCCCCTTTTACTATTCTAGGATAAAACTAAACCAGTGAAATTCCTAAGCCGGGCCGTCAAGCCGTATGACGCCTAAATCCCATCCCATAAACCCAAAATCAAAAATTATCGGACACAGACTAGTATATGTAGCACCGGTAAGCATGAACTGTCTGAATGTGATGTAGACTTGAATTCGAATCGCTGCTGCATACCTACACACATGAAACATACAAAAAATACCCAGTTAAGCATGGAAGAACAAAATAAACCACTATATATCTCCAAATGATACCAATTTTACAATAGATACTAATATGAATAAACTCTTAAAATCTCTGAAAAATCATTTGTTAAACAATTGAGCAACACAATAATACCAAATTTAAACTACCAATTTGTAATACCAATTTGTAAAATATGTAATCAAAAACATGCTCAAACAAATAAATCTCAAAACTCCCCCTACATCACATACATCTCTCCCCCTTTTTGTCTCGAATAGACAATCTGGTGAAAAGATAAACTAAACAACAAGTATCTAGCATGAGAATATACCAATTTGAAATTGAAAATCATTAGATAAACATTAAACAACTAGCTAAATATGATCAAGTACTCACAAATTTGTAGCTAGTAAACAAGTAATCACACAAAGAATATAGTAATCTAATCAGGTGTGATAAACGGAATCATATGCAAAATACCAATTTTAGAACAATATAACCCTGTTAGATCAGAAAGCTTCCAGCAGTACCAAAAACATATTCCACAATAACCAGGGGACTGCAAACCAGAACGAAGCAAAGATTTAGACTGTCGTTCGAATGATCCAGGGACGTCTCTCAAACGAGATGAGGACGTCACTCGAAGGAGACTTCTAGTGACATGGTAATGTCGTTCAAACGAGTTCTCAATACATGCCAAATTTTCCCAATTTCCCAGAAATATCATATAATTTTTCCCAGTGAAAATTTTTCAAGAAAAACCCAGTGGAAGGCCTGACAGCCGCAAAATAGTGCTAAAACAATAATCTTTTTACCCAAAATGCAAAAACGCATAAAAACTAACAATGCGAGTTACGTGCAAACATAGTACTGATGTGCTGAAACATGGACATGGAATGTATGGGCGTGAAACTACAGCAAATGAGTCACAATTCTAACACATCGATATGATCAAGAAGATCTAATTGATAGCGATAAATCATCAAACTTTATCATACCCATTTGACAATTAAAGTATGAGCTTAATGAACTAAACATACTACATGCACACAAATCTAAAAATTTGATGATTTTAGAAATAATAGTGTCAAATTGCAATATTTCAACATTAGGATTAGTTGTGCAAATCCATTTAAATTTTCTCCGGCCAAACTCCCTCATAAATAGATATCTTCAAGTTGTTTTGAGGTTTCTAGCATTCTCAACTTAGAGAAAATCTTATTGTCTCTTTTTCTTAATATTGCATTTTCTTTTGGGTTCTTTTAAACGGTGGATTTCACGACGAGTTAATTTTGAACTCTCGCAACCCTTACCCGTGAATCACTCATCATTTTTCAATTATTCCAATTTAAATCCTCACGGTAAATGATTCTTACATACACACATCTCCTTAAGTCTACTTAAGAATAGATAACAAGATTGAGATAAGAACGCCACACCAAATTCAAATATGCAAGAGAAGTCAAACATCCAAATAAACTCGTGCATGTGTTCAATGTTGGAATATATACAAAGTGGAATGAAAAATCATATCAAATTCAAAACAACCCCATATAAACAATGGTTAAGATCGTTATAAGCATCGATAATAATTACCAAATGTCCTAGCCACATGGATATGAAATGATTGGGGGGGGGGGGGGGGGTAGGTCACTAATATGCCACATCAAACATGTAAACTCAAAACCAAAAACCTAAAATCTTTTGGCTTTTTCAAACATATTTTGACTCAAATAAAAGCAAAATATTTTCGGTTATTCAAAAGCTTTCTCAAAAACAAAATCTTTTTGTATTTTTTCAATAGGACTCAAACAAATGAAAAAACTATAATACAAAATGATACACAAGTCATACTACTAGCAATGAATATATCATGAAGCAAACTATCATATGCCAAACAAGGAAACACTATCATCCTTTAGATTTAGCATGGGAAGAATCAAGCGCACCCACACGAGAATCATGAAGTTTTATTCCTAAAGACATTAAATCTGATTTCCTAACCCAAGTAGGTGTAAAATGAGGCATGGGGGTTCGGGAATCGGGGCAAATTTATTCCTAAAATTCATAGGAGCTTGTATAAGGTCATAACAATAATGCCTAAGGTGACCTTTCCTACAACAAAACGTGCAAGTGTAGCGATCGTGGGAATAATTAACTATATGTGGACCTTTTCTAACCTTCCTAGTGTTTCTCACACGTGCGGGGGGAATGGGAAAAATTCTCTCATCAAAACCTATACCTCACCTATCTCCCTTAATTTGGACGGTGCCTAAGATCTTATCTAACTTCTCTGACCTATCCTCCAAATCAAACTTAACTCTATACGAGCCTCTCAATCTCTCCTCCAACTCATGAATCATAGACTCGAACAAATTCCTAGACTCCTCAAACTCTAAAATCTCCTTTTTTAAAGAATCCATCAAACGATGAAGATTATCTCTCTCTTTCTCCAAAAACTCTAGTTTATCCCTAAAATTATTCTCTTGTGCCCCAAGATCCTTAATCAAACTATCACTATTTTCTATAGCATGCTCATTCAACTTAGCTTGCAGTTTTGAGTTAGCCTCTTTCACCTTCACTGTTTCGGCATACAACTCATTAAACGCATTTTGCAATTCTTTCACATCTACTTCCTCCTCGTCACTCTCTTCACTCTCACTAACATGGGATACACTCAAAATCTCCTCGGAATTGTCATGCACATGAGAATCATCATCACTCGCATGACATGCCATAAACGCAACAAAGTTATGATCAATGGGGGAACAATCTCCCTCTTCTGGATCACTATCACTTAAGGTGGCATTATAAATAATGGGTTGGTTTCCCTCTTTCTTAAGTCTGGTGGGACACTCCTTAACTTTGTGATCATACCCTTCATACCCAAAACACTTATCCGACTCATCTCCATTAGGCTTCTTGTAAGGACACAAATTTCCAATTAAGTCCTTTGTAGTTTTGGCTCAATTTCGGGAAAAAAATTTGAGTCATAGGATAGAGTTCAAGTTTATCCATTCAAGCCTATGACGTGTTTGTTGAAGACATAGCGGCCAAGATATTAAAGCTTCATCAAATGTCAGATTTAATGTGCCTCGTTTCTATGTCAATAACATTGGTTCCATTACTCCTAAGGTATGAATGCATTTTGAATATATATATAGGAGCTTGGAACAATATTTATATGGGTGTAAGTTTATTTTAAGCTGTTGTTTATTTTCAAAAAGTTTCTTTGAAACTTTAAAATAAAGTTTCAGGACTAAAAATAGAATTTTCAGCTTTCTTATTTTTCGTTCGATATTGTCGTTCAAATGAATTTGTCGTTCGAACGAGAATGTCATTCGAACGAGGTTTTCCAACGACCTGTCACTGGAACTTCATTTGAAGTATCATTCTAACGAGACTTCATTGGAACGAAAATCTCGTTCGAACGAGATTTGACAGGAACAGTTATTTGGGCAGTTTTTGATTGTTTTCCCACTTTTTCCACTTGTTTTCCCCACTAACTTTTTGACAAATTTCACTAGTGAGGGAATTTTTTTTTGTAAAGACTATATCATAACCTTTTCTTCACTAAGAGTGTTTTGAGAGTTAATTCTTCCAAAGAAAAAGTCCCCTTGAATTTTTGTTAAAATGTTTTAATCCTTAGAACAAAATCAAGGTTTTCACACCCATAATTTGTTTATTCCAAGTTTCGATATATGTACATCTTGCTTTGAGTGTTTGGCACCGGGTTTTCTCTACCGCATTGAAGATATTGTTTGGGTATTCTTCTACATCCCATAAAGAAGAAGAAGAGTTTGTTTTGCTGCGGCATTCTCACATGGTGAAAGGCACCATGTGTGGTTGAAACTGTACCTATTGTCTTATTGGTGAAGTCCAAGATTCCGGTGGATCTCCGGGGTTGTCTAGTAGGTGGAGGTGTTTACTGGAAGACGCGTCAAAACTTGAAAGGGGTCAAGTCGAGGAAGTAAGTCATCTATCTTGTAATTCTAAATTTCATACTTAGTGGACTTAAGGCTAGGGCCGTCCGAGGGTTTTTTTCCCCCGTTGTGGGGTTTTCCTCGTACATCTCAGCGTACTGATTTATTGTTTATTTTATCTTTTGCATAATTCACCTAGAATGCATGCTTAGGTAAAAAGATAAAATTTTGTTTTAATCACTACTTAATTAATTTGGTGCTAGATTAAAATAATTAAGGTAATGTTTATGTTAATTTAATTCAAGTCATCACTTAATTTGATAAAATTGGTTTGGCCTAACTTGTTATTATTGAAAATATGACATAGGCAAATTTCTAGGACATGGGTTAATTAATTGTGTTTAAGTGAAATCAAATTGTGTGTGTGTTCCATCATATTTCACTTGGTTTAATTTTAATTTGAATAGAAATTAAAATTTGTCAATTTGTTTAATTGAACCATCTCCGCTTTCGCTTCTCTCTTTAAAAGGAAATTGTAAATTTACTTTTTATTTGTAATAATTTAAAATTTGTGGGCCTCGCACTTTTAAAATTAGTATCAGAGCCGGAGCGTTAATTTATCGCGTCAAATATCCATTTTTCAACTTTTATAATTTTTTGTGCTCCTTTTATTTTTAGGTGGTTCATTTTTAACTCACTCTCAATTTTTGTTTTATATCTCTCGATGGGACGTCTTAATGATAAGTTGTCCATTTGTAATGATAATGAAGTTTTTACTATTCGAGAGGAATTTAATGAGTTTAATAAATGTAATGAAAAATTAAGAGAATTGTGTTTGAGATTTGCAAAAAGAATTAAATTTCTTGAAAATGAAAATTCTTGTTTTAAAGCTAAAGTTGAATTTTTGCAAACCTCACTATCTCAAAAAGATATTTTTCGTGAAAAGCTCATGGACATAAATTACAATTTTAATATTTTGGAAAAGTCCAAAAAAGAGAGTGATTGTTGAGAAAAGACTCTTAGGGACAAGTTTGCTCACATTGAGGGGTAGCGTGATAACCTTCTAGGTGTAATTGAAAATTTAAAGAAGGAGTCCAGTAAAATTGAGGAGTCTAATTTATTACTTCAGTCCAAAATTTTAAAAATGAAAAATGATTTACAAGAGTCGAGAAGTTGTGATAATGGTTCAAGCTCATCTAGTTCAAATACTTCTGTTGCAAAAGCTTAAACCATTATTTGTTTTAGAAAAGTTCACATCTTAGGTAACATTCCTCATGTTTACACTTGGTTGCATTGTGGTAGGAAAGGTCACCTTAGGTCATTTTGTTTTGATCTTAAAAGAAGTCCTAGGAAGTCTATTCCTAGCATTTCATTAGTTTCCAAATCCCATCATTTTAAATATACATCTATATGGGTTCGAAAATCATTTTTAGACATGCTAGATATTAGATTTGTTGATTCTCACTTACTTTCACATGAAACCTCCCTTGCTAAATTTAAAGTTTGAATGTGTTAGTTTTATTTTCATACTTTATCTTGTGTGTTTGATGCTATATTATCATGCTAAATGTATGCGCGTTGAGTCATTTTCTAGTCATTTCTTTATTTCATATCTCATGCTAGAAATCATGACTTGTTTATCTTTTTTTATTTTATTCTTTCATTTTAATTTGCATTAAATGAAAAATAAAAAAAGATTTTTGTTTATCATTTGTGTTTTACCCTTTTAGTAATTCATGCTTAATGAAAAATACAAATGATTTTTGTGTCTTTTGAGTAAATATTTTTTATTTTTGGTTTAAAAAGTCAAAAAACTCAAAAAGATTTTTTTCTGTGTGTATTTTTGTTTGACACACTTTCTGCGGCATACATTTGTGTTAGAATCTCATCCTTTACATTCCTATGTGGCTAGAACTTTTGGTTTAGATTGTCAATCCTTATTATGTTCTTTACCATGCTTATATGAAGTAGTTGGATTTTGTGTTATTTAAATGGATTATATTATTTATATGCCTCAATTCACGCATTCACGAGCTCTTTTGAAATTTAAATGTCACATGTTATATTTGAGCTTTGTTAGGTGTTCTCCTACCAATCTTGTCATCTACAGGTTATGTGACCTAGGAGGACTAGTGCATGTCAAAATCCGTTGCTCATGATATTTGTGAGAAATAAAAATATTATATATAAATGTGCATGAGGAAGGGATCCGAAAGTATTTATTATCCTTTACGAATAGTAAGCCGCCGTTTGTTTTGACCGAAAATAAATACGTGGTCCAAAGGCCTAAAAGAATAATGGCATTAAAAATAAAAATAATTTCCAAGCCCTATGTTTAATTGATATATTCATTAAAAATGTATATATTCTTATTGAGGGAGCTTGGATGGTATATCAACGGTTTTCACATTGTTCGTTTATCCTAGTTGCGTTTTCAATGTCATGACTCTATTGGTTTGTAGAATCATCAACATGCTAGGCTTGTATGAATTGTGTATGTTTGTTCATTGAGTTCATCTTATATTTTCACATGAGGTTTTATTCAAATGTGATGAAGTTTGCAATCAATTGAGAACTCCGTGAACATGTTTTAAGTAATTGGGTCTAAATTTAATTATTACTAGTTCACATCCCAACACTTCCGTTTCCATATGACACCTTTATGCCATACGAGTGTGGAAGACTCATATTATATTTTGTGCATTTCCATATGACACCTATTAGGTATATATTATGTATACATATATTTGATATTTTTATTTGTCTTTGCGTTGCTTTCTAGTCCATTTATGCTTTAATTCAAAATTGGTACCCATCTTGTTGCATCCTTTGTTGATATCACATGCTTAATTCTTTATGTATCATATTGGTATCATTTACTTGCATCTTAGTTGGTATCCGTTATTTTTGTTGGATTAGTTATCATTTTGTTGCCCATATGCTTTAATGTTCTCATCACTTTACACACTATTGCATGTCTAGCTTGTTATCCCATTATTTTAATCCATTGTCTAGTTTATGGGGAGTATATGCTTTTATTGGGGGAGATAAGTTAATTTTTGATTCTTTAGCCTTTGCCTATTCCTGAACAAAAAGGGGGAGAATGATAGAGGGAGAAATTGTATCTAATCTTATTGTAATCGTATCTTAGTTTGGGAGATTTAACATAGGGGGAGTCATTATCTTCTTAGGTTGATAAGAGTTGATAAATGGGAGAATTAGTTTAGGGGGAGGATATTATTTTAATTGCATTTAATATTTTGATATTTCCTATGTGTTTGATAGTTTGATTAAGCGTGCAGGAATTCTTCTAAATGACAATGTTCATCATCGGGAAAAGATATTGATCACTGGGTTATTTGAGTCAAGCTTTGTATTTTTTATTTTGGGTGGGATTTGTTTTAAGTCTAGTAGAGCTTGACGGCCCTTTAGGATTTTTGTTTGGTTTTTGTCCCGAAATAGCCAAAGAGGTAGATTTGTAAGGACAAAAATTTCCATTTGAGTCCTTTGTAGTTTGGCTCAATTCCAGATAAAAACATTTGAGTCATAGGATAGAGTTCAAGTTTATCCATTCAAGCCTATGACGTGTTTGTTGAAGATGTAGCGGCCAAGATATTAAAGCTTCATCAAATACCGGGTTTAATGTGCCTCGTTTCTACGTCAACAACATTGGTTCCATTGCTCCTAAGGTATGAATGAATTTTGAATATACATATAGGAACTTGGAACAATATTTTTATCGGTGTAAGTCTATTTTAAACTATTTTTTATTTTCAGAAAGTTTCATTAAAACTTTAAAATAAAGTTTATGGGCTAAAAATAGAATTTTCAGCTTTCCGATTTTTCGTTCGATATTATCGTTCGAATGAGTTTGTCATTCGAACGAGAATGTCTCTCGAACGAGGTTTTCCAACGACCTTCCACTGGAACATTGTTTGAAGTATTATTCGAACGAGACTTCGTTCAAACGAAAATCTCATCCGAACGAGATTTGGCAGGAACAGTTATTTGGGCAGTTTTTGACAGTTTTCCCACTTTTCCCACTTGTTTTCCCCGTTAACTTTTTGACAGATTTAACTAGTGCGGGAACAACATTTTTGTAAAGACTTTTTCATAACCTTTTCTTCACTAAGAGTGTTTTTAGTGTTAATTCTTCTAGAGAAAAAGTCCCCTTGAATTTTTGTTAAAATGTTTTAATCCTTAGAACAAAATTAAGGTTTTCACACCCATAAATTGTTTTTTCCAAGTTTCAATATATATACATCTTGCTTGGAGTGTTTGGCACCGGATTTTTTCTACCGCATTGAAGAGATTTTTTGGGTTTTCTTCTACATCCCACAAAAAAGAAGAAGAGTTTATTTTGCTGCGACATTCTCACATGGTGAAAGGCACCATGTGTGGTTGACGGTGTACCTATTTTCTCATTGGTGAAGTCCAAGATTCCAGTGGAGCTCCGGGGTTGTCTACTAGGCGGAGGTGTTCACAAGAAGACGCGTCAAGGCTTGAAAGGGGTCAAGTCGAGGAAGTAAGTCATCTATCTTGTAATTGTAAATTCCATACTTAGTGGACTTAAGGCTAAACCCGTCCGAGTTTTTTTTCCCATTGTGGGTTTTTCCTCGTACATCGCGGCGTAGTGATTTATTGTTTATTTTAATTTTTGCATAATTCACCTAGAACGCATGCTTAGGTAAAAAGATAAAATTTGGTTTTAATCACTACGTAATTAATTTGTTGCTAGCTTAAAATAATTTGGGTAATGTTTATGTTAATTTAATTCAAGTCATCATTTAATTTGATAAAAATTGTTTGGCCTAACTTGGTAATATTAAAAATATGACTTAGGAAAATTTCTAGTACTTGGTTTAATTAAATGTGTTTAAGTGAAATCAAATTGTGTGTGTGTTCCATCATACTTCACTTGGTTTAATTTTAATTTGAATAGAAATTAAAATTTATCAATTTGTTTAATTGAACCATCTTTCGCTTCCGCATATCTCTTTAAAAGGAAATTGCAAATTTACTTTTTATTTGTAATAATTTAAAATTTGGGGGCATCGCACTTTTCACTTCTCAAACTTATCCTTATAGGTTGGATCAACTTTGTTATTCTTAATTTTTTCAAATTTCTTGGCATCTTTCGATTGCTTTTGAAACATAATAATTTTTTTAAATTTCTTTTCCAACAAAGTAACATCCTCAAAATTAGAATCTGAATTGGAATTCCAAACTTTAATTTCCTCCTTTCGGGTTTTCAAAGCAATACCCTTTTCTTTCTTAGGCACTTGCTTGGAGGTAATCATGTCGATTTCATAGGTTTGTAAGTCACCTACAATCTCTTCTAGTTTCATCGACTCTAACTTACCCAAGGAGTTTAAAATAGTCACTTTCGCATCAAACCTATTAGGCAACAACCTAAGGATTTTCTTAATGACACGGTTGTCAGTAATTTTCTCACCTAGGTTAAACGATGAGTTGACAATATTGGACAACCTAGCATAAAACTCATCAAAAGTCTCACTCTGTAACATCCTAATGGTCTCAAACTGTGTAGTGAGATTTTGAAGCTTTGACGGCCTAATCGTGCTAGTGCCCTCTTGAGTGAGTGCAAAAATATCCCAAGCTTCTTTTGATGTTTCACAAGTCATAATTCTATTAGACTCTTCTGGTATGACTTGTGAATATATAACGTGCAAACCCTTACAATTATATTGTTGAAGTCTATGTTCAGTTTCGGTCCATGACTCAATAGACTTTAAATTAGTGACCTCACCTAAAATAGTGACAGGGGGTGTCCGACCTTTCTCAACTGCTAGCCACACATGCTCATCAATAGATTTTAATGCACTTTTCATTCTCATCTTCCAATAAGTCTAATTAGTGCCATAAAAAATAGGAGTTCGAAAAAGTTCATTATTTCTAAAATTCATCTTTGTAAACACACGGGATCACAAAAAAAATAAATTATGTTTTCTAGCTCTGATACCAATTTGAGAAGTGGTGTGGTCCTTATGCATGTGTTTCAAATCAAACCAATTTTCACCCAAAATTATCCAACTTTTAATTAGAAGCAAACCAAGTTGTGAAAAAATAATTCTTACTTTAAACCAATTTTATCTTGATTAATCCTAAACATGCATCTAATGATTAAAGTAAAGTAAATAATACTCACAATGCTAGATGTACGAGGAAAAATCCCAAGAGGAGAAAATAACCTCGGACGATCCAAGCCAGACAATCACTATCAATGTGGAATTACAACGAACAAATAAAAGACTCACTCAAGGACTCGATCCCCGTGGGTCTTGATGCTCTTCTGATCTTCAACCACTCCTCTCATAGTGTCCACACATAAAGTACTTCTTCCATGATACATGTCCACAATACACGCATCCACGTATGTCTCGGTGTCCATCGAATGGCATTGATATGTTTACGATGTTGAACAAGAAGTCATTCTCTTTTCTTCACTGCAAAACCCTGATGTTCAATTGTAGAACAAACCTTCCTGGTGCAGCAAGATCACATAAACATATAATAATGATAACCCTGATCTTTGCAAACTCTAACGATGTGTTTAAGCTTTGAAACTTTAGAAAAACATGTGCAAACTCGTTTCTGGATCGTAAACAGTTTTTCCAGAATGCACACCTTTTAATTCTGACGAAAACATATTTTAAATAGGAATTAAGCGCCACCTCAAAAAATATGTCGCTCGAACGAGAATGACACGTCATTAGCATGGCATGAGCATCTTGCTCGGACGAGCTTTTACGTCGTTTGAGCGACGCCGCGTGTGAGTTTGACATTTTGACTTTTTTTTTAAAACTTCTCTTCCAAAAGAGATCCAAATTAGTCAAACTCTTTTTTGAGCTTATCCGAATAAAACGTAGTGTAGAACTCTTAAAATACTTTTAAACATTTTAAAACATTTTTCTTTATAAAATTACATCTTTAACTTTTATAAAAATAATTTCGAGTACCATTAATTATACGCATTCATACCTGTGTGATCTCGAAATGAAATTATCTTGAAGACGAATAAACTTACACCAATTAAACTTCTACATTATTAATTATTTGAAGCTTTGCCGCAACGTCTTCAATTTCTTCAATAGTCATATATCGAGTGGGACCGTGACAAATAAAATCTCCCTATGACATATTAAAAACATAGTTTTGTTCAGGGAATTAAGTCAAAAAAATACAGGGACTCAATTAGAAATTTATGTCCTTACAAATAATAATTAATAATATATAAATACATATAAGCTTAAAATGATGACGAATATTCAAAAACAATTTCTTTGTATCATTTAATAAATTATGGGTTATTTAACATTTATGATATGTGTTAATGGCATATTGTAGAATCTAATAATTTCATACAGGTTTATTGGGTTGTTGTAGAATTAAGATCTTTAAGGTGAATTTAGTACACAAATCATGGAACTTTTGATGGTTTTAAATAAAGGTTCTATTGACATTATCTGGAGATAATGAAGTACATATACATTTAACAATATTTTTCTTTCCCCTAGAAGAAACACTCATGAACTTAGACTTTGGCTTTGGTTTGGGTATATAGATAAATTTGGGAAGTGTCTTATGAACATCAATGTGAGACACGTTGAGGTTCTTCATAATGATCATTGCCTCACCAGCAAATCCTAATCTTAATATCACTCGTAACCCACTTTCAACCCATGAAAATCCCATATTTCTAGAGAATGACCGGGAATTCGATCCATCTATCCAGGTTGTGCCTAATAATTCCCCCATCAAACGCGTAATCTCACCCAAACTGCTCAAAGTTTGCCCATATTTTCTTCTACATCCTAACTGCTTCACTAACCAAGCTCTATCACTCCTCATTAGCCCTTGTATTGTCGTTCGTACTCCGTCTGAAGGGAGAGATATGGAGTTATCAGTTGTCCTAAGTCAACTCTTGGAGTTTGGGATGAAATTACCCACTAGATGACCATCGACTGTTAGAATATCAGTGTCTTATTCATGGAAGCTTAAAAATTGGCTGGGAAATTATATGAATGGGTGGTTTTGGCAAAATATGTCAGTTTAGACGACATAGTACATATCATGGCATACTTGTTTCGAATGACTAGCGAGATCTGCATTATTTTTGAACTACTCACTTCTTTGAAGCTATAAGGGGAGTTGGTTACTTCACTCCTGCACCTCCCTGTTGAGTGGGGAGATTTATTTGAGGAACCTGCTGAGGTAGTGGAATGCATTGATTTATCATGGAAAGAAGACATCATTGCCACCAGATGGGGAGATGAATTTGACAGATCAAATGATGAACTGAGTTAGGAAAAAATCAGTCCAGTAATCGACATGGGCGATATGATATAGTTCAATGACTTGTTGGGGAAAATCAATAAGGTAACCATTCAGCTAGAAATAGATGAAGATGCAGGGTTCCTATTCTTACTCACCTCAATAAAGCACATGACTATATAAGGGAGACACTATAAGGAACTGAATCCTAAGTCGTTAACAACATATAAGGGAATGGGAGTTATCGAAGAACTCCCCATGTAAGAAACGACTGTTGAGGAGAGAAAAATCCTCAACCAACTTAAGAAGGGTGAAGCCATAATCATCTTATAGGGGATTTTCATGTCCTCCCAATTGCACCAGTATACTGTAATAAATCTTCTCACCGGCCCTACGATCCCTCCTTTGACCACTCATAAAGAAGTTGTAACTCTAGTTGGGTCCTCGACCTCCACTAGACTCATTTCCTTCTTCAAGGAGGAAATTATAAAAATCGTCCCTGACCATAACTATACCTTAACAACTCCGTTGAAGTATTGGGAAAAAATATTCCACCCTCACTTGGCAATAATGGATCCTCCCTCAATGTCTGTCTGCTTAGAACCTTCAATTTCTTGGGGATAAAAGTAAGTGACCTTAATTCTACTTCCGTCACAGTGCCTACTCATGATAACACCCATCGATAGGTGATGTGATCCATGAAACTCAAGCTAGACCTATTAATAGTGTCTCTGAACTCCAAGTTCACATTATTCAACCACCTTCTTGGTCGACTGTGCCTTCATTGCATTTGGGTTTGGGGGGGGGGGCTTTTCCTTTGTTCACCAGAAGTTGAAATTATTCACTAATATACATGTCATCACCAGTTTAGTGGATGATGGTTGTACAGAAAATGTTAGCATCAGTAATCATATGATGGAAATACATCATGGAATGAATGACTTGATCCTCTCCGACTTTTGGGTTGATCCACTTCTCTTTCGAGCAGGAGATATTTTCAATGATCGAGTCTTCGTAGAGAACAACCCTCACGGCAATGTCAATGTAATACATATGTTTAAGAACATGAATTTCATTCCCAGACTGGGGATGGGATGACGTCAACAAGGGATACTTGATCCTATAGTACTAAAAGAGTCCTTTCCCCTATGTAGCTTAGCTTATCAGTCTTCACAAGAATAACTCAAAGTGTTTCTCCCACCATGACTAAAAAGGAATTAGATTATGCCAAGACTGTTTCAAGGAATTTTTTTAATGGAAAATTCATCGATGAGCGTGAAAACTTCCACTTGTATCTCTTTCCTGAACCAAGGTACTACCATATGGATAAAAAGATGAAATTGGGGATAAAAATATTCTTTCTAGACAACTACGCGTGGGCTAAAGAATGCCAACGTATAATCCAACCTCTCATCATAAAAGCCACAGCTATTACAGAGGTGTCTGAGGAAAGTGATTTCGAAGAATCATTCATCGTGTAGAAACTGGGCCTGACTCTCTGTATGATTTATTTAGATGCTACACCATCAGACCCATCCACTCTGATCTAGGTCGTTGATGAGCCACTTCTCAACTAGAATGGTATACCTGTCCAAAAAATGGAGATTTAACCCAACCTTGATGTTTACCCTATCTCTTCATCTATTGTTGTTCCTCCTTTATCTAATAATAATGTAATTCATACCTCTTTTGACGAGGTTCTCGATGCTATTTTTCTAGGAAGGGAAATAAATAAGGAATTTGAGTATCTTGATGTGCCTTAGATTAAGTGTCATCATTGTAATCAAACTTTTGGTGACGATGATTTTACAAATGAGAAATTCTTAACTAATCTTGATAAGGTTAATAACAAATGGCATAACCATGTTCAAATTAGTGATGATGATGATATTGTTTTTATCAATCTCGATTCTAGTAGACAACTAGGTGAGATTATGTTAGGGTCCACTCTTAAGAAGAGTGAGAATACACAATTCAAAGAAATCTTAAAAGGATTTATGGACATCTTCCTATGGTCCTACGATGACATGCCTGGCATCAATCCAAAAATAACTCATCGTGATATCCCTACTCTCGCAAGAATACAAGACGGTTAAACAAAAGTTGTAAAAACTCCGCACTGAATGGTCGTTCAAATTCAAAGAAGTTCTAGTCAAGAAGTCGAACATAGAATTCATGCAGGTGATCGGATATCCCACATGATTGCTAATATTATACCTATATCGAAATCAGGAAGAAAGGACCACATGTACGTCGACTACTGGTATTTAAATAAGGCATCCCCAAAGGATAATTACCCATTTCCCAACATTGACATGTTTGTGGACAACACGACTAGTAATGCCTTCAAGTCATTCGTCAATGGATTAGTAAGATGTAATTAGATCAAGATGAACCTTGTCCATCAAGAGAAAACCACATTCATCACCCTCCGAGAAACCTTAAACTACACTATCATGCCATTCGATCTTAAGAACGCAGTGGGTACCTACCAAAGGGCTGTCACAACCATCAGGTGTGATTTCATAAATAATGAGGTCTATGTTTATGTAGAGGACATGATCATTAAGTCTAAGATGAGAGAGGGTCATGTTTTCTCTATCTAAAAGTTCTTTGAATGACTACGGCATTATCAAATGCCTCTAAACCCACAAAAGTGCATTTTTAACATCATGAAAGGAAAGTTGTTAGTATTTATGGTTAATGAGAAGGGAATGGAAGAAGACCCTAACAAGCTAAAAGACATATTGGAAATTCCACCACCATGAATAGAAAAGGAAGTTCAGTAATTCCTAGGAAAACTCTAGTACATCATCCAGTTCATCCGCCAACTCAGTTCTATTTGATAACCCATTTTCATACTCATCCTGAAGTATTCTACAAAGGTTTGGAATGAGGCCTGCGAAGAAGCCTTTGATATAATCAAGCAATACCTTACCCGACCTATGGTGCTTAAGACTCTGCAGCCATGTCTCCCTCTACTCTTTTACTTGACCATCACAGATAGTGTAACTGGGACTTTGGCAGCCTAATATATTGAAGAATCCTATAAGAAAAAGGACATTTACTAGGTCAGTTAAAAATTATCCAGGTACGAGGTCAACTATACAAGCTTGGAAAAAGAATGCGTCGCCCTAGTCTCGGTCACTCAAAATTTATAACACTACATTATTTCCTTTCATATTATACAATATGCTCAATGGATCCTATAAAGTAAAGTCTCCCTATCTAGCCGAGTAGCCTGATGGTTGATACTTCTAGATGCATTCGATATGGTGTCTGTAAAATAGAAAGGCACAAAAAGGAGATTCGTATCCGGTTACCTTACTGACTATGCCATGGAGGATAATGACATTTGAGTCTATGAATTCCTAGACAAAGATATTCTCGACACCTCTCAGGAGGACCTCCTATGGCAAATGTTATTTAAGGAAGATACCAACAAGAAACGATACGACATTGGGATACTCCTGATTGCTCCTTATGTCTCTCACACTCTTATTTCCATCAGTCTAGATTTTCCATGCACCAAAAATACGACTGTAGGCCTGAAAGTCGCCCTCAAGAAAGGTATCAAACACTTAGGTGTCTTTGGGGATTCTGCCCTCATCATCCACCAAGTCCTTAAAAAATGGAAAGTCAAAGATGAAACACTCCTACACTTCCATGCCCACCTAGAAGAATTGTCCTCTCAGTTCCATGATATCACCTTCCACTAACTTCCCCGCACAAACAATATTTTAGCCGATGACCTTGCTACCCTAGACTACATGATCAAAATGTTCGAAGGAATAAAAATTCCCCCTTTCTACTCTAAAAACAATGTATGCCAACCCACTCCTTCCATATTGAGATCATCACAGAGGATGATTCTAATATGGTCAGATTCTGGTGCTATGCCATTTGGTACCTCCTCAAAATTTGTAGGTATCCTCAAGATGACGACAAGATAGATCGTGGGACTCTTCACAAAATCGTTTCCCAATACATCATTTGCGACAAAGCATTGTTCAACGAAACTTGAATGGAACCCATTTGTACTACCTTACGTGGGATAAAGTTCAAGAACTGATACATAAAATCCACAACGGGTAATGTGGACCCCACATGAATGGTCATATTCTAGCTAAAACAATCATCCATCAAGTGTGCTATTGGACCACCATAGTTCAGGATTGCACCGCCTTTGTCAAAAGCTTCCTCAAATTCCAGCAGTTTTCTAACCTCCAACACTTACCTCCTCGAGAATTATACATGATGACGTCCCTATGGAAATTATCCACATGGGGCCTTGACATCATAGGAAATTCACACCCAAAGCTTTAAATGGGAGTGAGTTGATCCTAGTTTCAATTGATTACTTCACCAAATGGGTTAAAGACGAGTTATACACACTGTTGAATCCCAAGAAAGTGACCAAGTTTATTCGAAAGAACATCATATGCTGACATGGGGTTACCCACGATCTAGTATCAGATAATGGATTACAATTCAAAGTCGAGGTCACATAATTGGTCAATGAGTATGGGATTCAAAGGAACAAATATTCTCCCTACCGACTCCAAACCAATTGTGTTGTCCAAGCCGTCAATAAAAACCTTAAAACCATCTTCAGTAAAATGACCGAGAGTTACAGAGATTTGGCTGATCGGATCTCTTATGCCCTCTCGGGCTACCACATTTCAGTAATAATGCTTACTGGGGCTACCTCTTTGATTTGGACATAGTTTTCGCTACACTGGGGTTGATCCCTAACATGGACAAGAATTATTCATAACTCGAACATACCTCCTATCAGCTAAAATAGAAAACATATGGCCTTTGGGGTACCAAAATTATACTGCCTCCCCTACCGTATTCTAGTAAATAGCTCGATTGCGCCACAAAGAGACTCGACATAGGTTGAAAGTCTTATATTCCACATTATACAAAAACATGACCTCTATAACATCAAGGTAAGGGAAAATGTTACATGCATCAGAAGGATCATTTATGAATGATAGAGTAAGAAGAAAGAAGGAAAAAGAAAGAAGAAGAAAGTTAGTGTGGGAGAAAAGTCATTCTCCTCACCTCTCCTTTTATACACAAAAGACTTGGAAGAAAGATAAAGGATCTGAAAATCCAAGTAAATTCCAAGCCCCAAAAGATTGGAGTAAAGTGCAATCAAAGATTTAGAGTGATTTTACTTAACCCATATACTGATAGGCAGGACAAGTCCTATGCCGATTTGTAGCCCCCTTAATTTAGAAAATTCTATCTTTCCTCTTTTGTCAAAAATAAAAATATCATAAAATAAATCCTTATTTTGAAAAGCCCTATGCCAGAAATGACCCTCAATGAGAGCAAGAAGAAGTGAATCTGGTCGGATCCCTGACCTCTATTATAATTCTCTCCTTCTTCGGAGAAGAAATACTTAAGATTGGGCTGAACCATAACTATGCTCTTAATATCTTTTTTTAAGTAATTAGAAAGACTGTCCCGCTTTCACTTGTTGATAATGGATCAACTCTTAAAGTTTGCCCATTGAGGAACCTCAATTACTTGGGGATAAAAATGATCGACCTTGTTCAAACCTCTGCCATCGTATATGCTTATGATAATGCCTGTCGATAAGTAATGGTATATGTGGGTACCCAAAATTTAGAACCATGGGCCTGAACGAGTAGCCCAGTCCTGACGGCCCAAAGTTCGGGCCCCTCATCTCTTATTGATCCGGTCTCCCCCACGTTCCCACAATCGGAAGTTACACGGGAGATGGAAAATGTGGAGAAACCCATCACCTCCACTTACCTGCATGTACATGTATATATTAAACCCTAGGTCCGGGGCAAAAGGACAGGTTGTATTCTCTGTAATCACTCTCCGGAGTATATAGAAATAATATCGACTGCACCACCGTGTACGTAGGCACATCTTTGCTGAACCACGTACATCCTTTGTTGTGTGATTGGCATCTTATATTCCTTGTTCTTTCTTGATAATTGCTTCTCTCGTATTTATTTGTGTTGAATAATAATTACATCCACAATTGGCGTCGTCTGTGGGAACTCTATTGGCACCACGTACATCCACAATATATACATGTACATTCAGGTTAGTGGAGGTGATGGGTTTCTCCACGTTTTCCATCTCCCGTGTAACTTCCGATTGTGGGGACGTGGGGGAGACTGGATCAATAAGAGATGAGGGGCCCGGACTTTGGGCCGTCAGGACTGGGCTACTCGTCCTGGCTCATGGTTCTAAATTTTGGGTACCCACAATTGCCCCTCAATTTGTTGGGCCATGTTTATGGGTTCAATGGATTTAAATGACCAGCCATTATGGCTGATTTGCGATTCTTCGAAAACTGTGAAGTTGATTTGGCAGCACCCGCTTCGCTTATTGTGCGCTATGATTAGAATTGAAGGCTTATTAGGATAGCCTCTTTTTCTCCCGTCGCTTCAGCCCTTCCAGTACTCTTCTCTCTTCTGAGAAATCTAGCACCTCGTACCCTTCTTCTCTCAATCCCTATTCCCATTGCTTCTTAGTCGTCTTGAGCTCGTGCTTCTTCATCCACTTGAACCGATCTTCTGTTTTGTAAGTTTCTCGTGCCCTTTGTTTGCACTTTCTCTTTGATTTGTAGCTTTTCTTGAGTTTTTCAATGGCGAAGATTGGAAATAGGTCAATCTTTGAATTTAGGATGTTCTACAACATCCCTGAGTGGGTAGATATTGAGTGTTGTTCCTCCCCTCCTAGGAACGTTAGGGATATAGAGGATGCCCACTGGATCCATGTTTTGTTTCTTTCCCAGGGGGGACTTACTTTTCCCCCTAATGATCTATTTTTTCATTTCTTTGGCTATTTCAATATTGTTCCGGCACAATGCTCGCCCAATGTGTGGAAAATAGTAAATGGCGTCCATAGAATAAACCATTTGTATGGTACTAGATTAGGACTTCTGAGATCTATTTCTATTATTCCTTTTCTCGAACTAGTTCAGGTGTCTTATACCTCAAAGCTAGGAGCCCTCATAGGGTATTGGTAGTAAACCTACCTGATTTCCATAAGGACTACTAGCAAGAGGGTTTCCTCGTTAGGAATTGGCAGTTCTCTCCCCAATTTGAAGGGTCAAGGTCGGAGAGGTTCACTGTTCCTTTTTACGGAGATGAATATATAGGTAGACATTGTAGTTTTGTTTCACCCTTTGATGATTTGTGACTTTTTTAACCCCTCTTTGATTTTTCTTCCACAGCGAGGTCAAAGAATTTGGAGCCTGCTCTCAGCGAGGTTCGTATCTCAGAGTTGGTAAAAGCTTTGAATATCAGGGAGCCTCTGGGTGACGGCAAGCATCCCAGGTCTGCTACCTTTTTGCTCGAGTATAAGAACGTTGGATCCATCTTCATAGCACGGCCTATGGATAGTGTACCAAAGTTCGATTCCTTCGAAGAGCCTACTGCTGAGCCTATCCAGCTGGACGAAGATGAGAGAAGCTCTGAAAGTGAGCCTGCAGGAGCTGTGAGTAATTTGGGTGAAGGGAGCTCTGACAGTAGCAGTTCCTCTGACTGTGAGGAGGATTCGGAAGCTCGAGGATCGTCGAGAACTTCCAGCAGTTCAGGTGAAGAGATGCCTCCAAGGAAGAACTTGATTAGAGATGATGATGATGAGGACCACGTGCTTCTTGCACAGAGGTTAAAGAAACAAAAGTCTACTTCTAGGGTCGTGGCAACTTGTTCTCGGTCTTCTACTCAGGAGTAAGAGAGTAAGAGGAGAGAGGAAGAGCAGGTGAGAGAGAGGGAGAGAAAAAAGGAGGAAAGAAAGAAGGTGGAGGAAAAGAAGAGGATGGAGGAGAGGAAGAGAGTGGACAAGGAGAAAGAGGAAGAGATGAGAAAGATGGAGTCAAGGACGAAGGGTGGGCAAGCCTTGGTCCCGGTGTCTGCTTTGCCCGAGGGGGCCTTAGTTGCCATTTCTCCTCAGCTGGCACCTGCGCTGCTCGAGAGGGCAGTTCTCCCTGCAGATCGCCAGAGGGCACTGGGATATGATCAATTGGCCCTACAAGCTTGCCAGAGGCTAGCCTTGGTAAGATCCTCTCCATTTTTCAATTCTTTAACAAGTTTTAGTTGTTTCTCCTTCTTGATCTCTTCTTTATTTTTGGCAGTTTGTGACAGACTTTATCGTGCTCTATCGTTCTCGCGACGAGTTGGTGATAAGGAATGGTGAGCTGGAGCAGCAGAAGTCCGCTCTGGAAGTCAGGGGTTCTCAGCTGGAGGCTGATTTAAAGACTGCTGACGCCGCCCGAGCTTCCTCTCACCTAGCCCTCATCAATTCTCATCGAGAGAGGGATGCGGCGGTTAAGGATCTGAGTGAGCTGAGGCAGGCCTATGACCTACTCTTCTCTAGCAAGATGGATGTCGTGGAGGAGAACAAGGTTCTGACTGAGAAGTTAAAAGAGAAAGAGTCCCAGGTAGCCACCATCAAGGAGGATTCATATAATTCTGGGTGGACTGCTGCTTACGAAGACGCCAAGGTTCAGATAGTCTACATCAGTTGTTTGAACTTCAAGAAGGGCTGGAATAAGGCCCTCTTAGCTGCTGGTGTAGATGCTGAATCTCCTCTATTCGACGAGCATGACCCGGGTCCGAGGCTAACTGTGGACAAAGAAGACCCTGCCCCAGCCATCGAGGGTGTTGATCTTGCCTCTCAGACAATTCCTGCCGGTGCTTGTCCTGACCAGGCGACTGAGAGCATCCCTGTAGAGGGGGATGCCTCTGCTGCTGCAGATAAGGGGAAGCAGCCAGCCACCACCGGGCAGCCTGAGGTTGCTAGTTAATCTACTTCTGCTTGTAATTTTTCCAATTTCTGCTCGATGTACTTGACTTTTATCAATGAAATGAAAAGCCTTCTTTTTCCAGTGCATTGATTGATTTTTTGCTCCATTGCCCTTTTATGTCTTGTAGTTGACTGATGTAGAAGAGTATATTCCTGCCACATGTCATTTGGGCAGGACTCTTAGTCCCAATGCCAGTCCTCAGGTTCGTCGGGCCTTCATTAGGCTTTGCAAATCTCTTAGGTCAAGGAATTAAAAGTATAAGGAGCAGTCCGAGCTAGTGGCTAAGATGAAGGACAGGCTCCAGGAGATGGAAGGCATTGGTGCCTCAGTGCAAGAGGAAGTCAATGTACTGAGAGCAAGGTTACTAGAGGCCACTGAGATGAACCAAGTTGGGGAGTTCCTGCAGCAAGAGAATGAAAACCTGAGGAGGGAAGTCTTACAATTTAGGGAGCATGCGTCGATCACTGTTTCAGCAGTTCTGCAAGGCTCCTCATCGTCGCGAGCTGGATATACTCCTCCTCGGTCGCGAGGTTCTACTCGTCCTCCCCTCTCGAGAGCTGGTAGGAGCACCAGGGGCAGGAGCAGGGAAGTAGAAGAACAATGTGATAAGGAGATGGAAGAGCTTCGTGATGATGTCCGGAGAGCATCTGTAATTGCTGCTGGGCTTCAAAGGGACGTCACCCGATTGCGACACTTATTCAAGAAAGGTCCTCGGCAAGTGTGGGCTGATGGTTATAATCAAGGCTGGATAGATGCTCCAATAAGACTATCTGAGTTCGAGGAACTTTCTTTCATCAATGGGTAGTTAAGTGCCTTGAAAGTTCTTAAGGTCATAAGGAACTCGGTGTTATGGTATCGTCACGAGATGTCCTCATCCACTGTGATGCCCAACCCATTCAGGAGGGATGATCGATGGATCCCCATTGATGCTATTCCTCGACAACTATTGGAGTTGGACGCAAATGAGGTTGTGGAAGAGCTAGTCCCCGCTCCTGATGACGGACGAAGAGCTAGAGTGGCAGATTATCTTATTCGGAGGCTTCCACCTCCTTGAGATTTTGCAAGTTGTTATTCTTTTGTATTTTATGATAATGTAAATGATTTGGTCGAGCTTCACCGACTAAACATGTATTATCATTGTAGTAAACATACGAGATTAATGAAAAGTTCGTGTTCTGGGCAATTTTTCCGACTAAACGTGTTCATCCAATCTTTTTATATTCTTGTTGCTTCATAATCCTTTTTGTTTTGTCATGCAAGTGTCCCCCCAGTCCTGTATAATACCAAAATACCATTATGCCCCATTTTACCTTTTAGGTTGTGTCGTCACACTCCCTTAGGCCTAAGTAGGGAAATTGGCGAGGACACACCTAGTATTGGATGTCTTCATGCGATCAGGATTTTGCTCAACCAAAGTAGGTTTGATGGCCAGTATAAAATCTGGTCGCATTGCTTAAGAAACCTCTAAAAGGCTTTATATATTGCCAGGGGCAATGCTTAGAGGAATCTCGTATTTCATGACGATGACCTGAGGAGGGGTATTCCCCTGCTATATCGACATCGTGCCTGGTATTGGATGTCTTCATCCGATTAGGATTTTGCTCAACCAAAGTAGGTTTGATGGCCAATATAAAATCTGGTCGCATTGCCTAAGAATCATCTGTAGGGCTTTATATATTGCCAGGGGCAATGCTAAGAGGTCTCTCGTGTTTCATGATGATGACCTGAGGAGGGGTATTCCCCTGCTATATCGACCATCGTGCTTGTGATTTGTAAATGATGGAGGGCGGAGATATACCACGAGCATGGAACGCAGCTAATCTCAAGAAATTCAATTGTTAGATTCTCAAGGAATTCTATTGTTGAATCTTTTTCTTGTATGCAAAGCCGAACATTTTACGGCTCGATTCATTACCAGTAGCTCCCATCCCAAAAGGTTGGATGCTCTGCTAACAATGAAGAAAATGACTCAGGAGACCCTCTGAGAATACGCGAAGAGGTACTGGGAGTTATTCAATGAGATCGAGGACTGCACGGAGAAAGTGACTGCCAACAGAGAGGCGAGGACCGACAACGTGCTGGAGGATGATGCTGGACACGAGTTCGCAGTAATCCACAGAGTATCTGATGTCAAGCAGATACAAGGGAACTCAGCTTGAATGGAAATGAAAAAACTTACAGCGGTAATGTAGGCTTTTCAAATCGTTCCAGGAAAGTCACAATCAGGAAAGCATCGACGAGCAGAGGACGTCAACTATAACAAGCATATTATTTTCACGGATGAAGATTTGATGGGAGTAAGGACCCCACATCATGATGCCCTGGTCATTACACTCAGGATAGCCAACTTTGACATCGACAAGCTGCCCGTCGATCAAGGAAGTTCATCTGAAGTAATGTACCTCGACCTATTCAGGAAATTAAAGTTGAGCGTCGCCGACCTAAAGGAAGCTACTGTTCCTTTGGTCGGCTTCACTGGAAAAATTATCATGCCCCTAGGCAAGATAGTGCTGCCAGTTCGTGCTGGGAACGTCTCCAAGATGATTGAGTTTTTGGTAGTTGACATCGAATCACCGTACCAGGCAATCCTCGGTAGAGGATGGCTTCATGCAATGAAGGCGGTCTCCTCGACCTAGCATCAGAAGCTCAAGTATGTAACCAAGCGAGGAGTAATGGAGATCCACGACGACCAAGCGATAAGTGCTTCATAGCAATCATCCGACCAAAGCCAGAGAAGAAGGCCGATCAACCCAGCGAGAAAGTTGAAGAGGGTGTGACACCTTCTAAATAGCAATTAAAGTATGGAAGACCTAAAGTAGAGGAGACCAGGCTCCTCCCCTCCGAGCGTGTAATCGAGGACCTGGTAGAAGTTATAGCCGAAGTTGGTGACTATAGCTGAGTCTTCTTGATTGGAGCATTTCTCACCCACCAAGAACAAAAGGAGTTGACGACCATGCTGAGACAAAACGTAGATGTTTTCGCATGGGAACCATACGAGCTTCCTGGCATTGATCCTGATATGGTCTGTCATCAGCTGCACGTCGACCCCACATTCAAGCCAGTCATGCAGAAGGCACGGAGAACTTCACCCGAGAAGGCTAAAGCGGTCGAAAAGGAAGTCGAAAAACTACTGGATGCAGGATCCATACGGGAAGTGAAATTCCCTAAGTGGTTGTCCAACCCAGTAGTAGTTTCGAAGAATAATGGGAAGTGGAGAGTTTGCATCGACTTCACTGATCTCAACAAAGCATGCCCTAAGGATAGTTTCCTCCTCCCAAAGATAGACCAACTGGTAGATGCCACTGCAGGTCACGAGCGAATGAGTTTCCTGGACGCATACTCAGGATATCACCAGATCCCCTTGTATGCCCCAGACCAGGACAAAACGGCGTTCATCACGACAATTGGGTTATATTGCTACAAGGTCATGCCATTTGGGCTCAAGAATACAGGGGCAACCTATCAGCGGCTGGTAACAAAAATGTTCAAGGATCAAATGGGAGACACAATGGAGGTCTACATCGATGACATGCTCGTTAAGATAAAGAAGAAGGAAAATCACCTCTCAGACCTGTCAAAAACCTTCGAAATCCTCAGGATGTACCGAATGAAGCTTGATGCGAGCAAATGTTCCTTCGGTGTCCAATCAGGAAAATTTCTTGGATACCTGGTCAGTAAGAGAGGCATATAAGCTAATCCAGACCAGATCGATGCAATCAATAGGGTACAACCCCCTCGAACAATCCGAGACGTGCAGAAGCTCACTGGAATGCTCACCGCCTTAAATCCCTTCATCTCCAAATCCTCCGAGAAGTGAAAACCTTTTTTCTAACTTCTAAAGGGAAGTAAACTGATAAAATGGAGCCCAGACTGCTCACGAGCTTTGGAAGAGCTCAAGTCCTACTTAAGCTCTCCACCGCTGCTTGTCATACCACCGAAAATGGATTCTTTGTACCTGTACCTCTCGGTATCCAATCACACTGTCAGCTCTGCGTTAATATGCGAGGTTGAAGGAATCCAACACCCCATCTACTACGCGAGCAAGACCTTATTAGACGCCGAGCAAAGGTACCTGCCATTGGAGAAGCTCACCTTTGCACTGGTAATAGCCTCGAGGAAGCTGAAGCATTATTTTTAAGCCCATACTGTTATCATCCTTACATCGCATCCCCTTAAGGCTGTCCTAAGGAAAGCGGAATTGTTGGGCATACTGTATAAGTGGTTAATAGAGCTCGGCCGGTTTGACATCCAATTTCAACCAAGGACAGCTATCAAGGGTCAGATCCTTGCTGATTTCATAGATGAATTCACGAGAGAGGAACTCTCCGACCAACCTCAACCAACAAAGCAAAAGAACAACCAAGCAACAGAAAAAACCTAGAAACTCTTTGTTGATGGGGCCTCCAACTCAAAGGGGGCAGGGGTAGGCATTGTCCTCATCACTCCAGAAATAACAATCCTCGAACAAGGAATCAGGCTTGGATTTGCAGCCTCCAATAATGAAGAAGAATATGAAGACCTAATAGCCGATCACCAAAAGTCGTAAACTCTGGGAGAAAAACGTTTACAGGTGTTCGGCGATTCTCAACTAGTCTCCAATCAGATAAGTGGAGATTACAATGCGAAGGGTGAAAGAATGGCAGCCTACCTTGCCCTGGTGAGAAAACTAATGACGAGCTTTGAGGATATCAACATCCAGCAGTTTCCCAGGTGGCAAAACAGTCACGCTGATGCCTTAGCAGCCTTGAATTCGGCAGTTGACTCTGACCTTAAGAGGGTCATCCCCATTGATTTCCTCATTTGTTCGAGCATTAACCGCAACAACAAGTTGCCAAACGCGGAACAAGTACTCCAAGTGGGATCAACCCCCAGCTGGATGGACCCCTTAAGGGACTATTTAAAGGATGGCACGCTCCCAGATGATAAGAAAACTGCCCACCAAATAAGAGTCAATGCTTCTCGCTTTCACTTATCCACAGGAGGCGACTTGCATAAGAAATCCTTCTCTGGTCCCTACCTTAGATGCGTCCACCCAGGTGATGTCGAGCAAGTGCTACACGAGCTTCACGAAGGAATCTGTGGAAGTCATATCGGAGGAAGGTCTCTAGACTTTCGAGCAATGAAGGAAGGCTATTGGTGGCCATACATGCAAAAGGACTCCGCAGTATATGTTCGCAAATGCCTGAAATGCTAATTCCACGCTCCTATGGTCCACCAACCCACCAATGATCTGAAGCCCTTGTCCATCCCATGTCCCTTCACCCAATGGGGAATGGACATCATGGGACCACTGCCTACCACCGTCGGCAATCGCAAATACCTGTTGGTTGACTACTTCACCAAATGGATCGAGGTTGAATCCCTGGCGAACATCCGAGATGCTGATATGATAAGGTTCATATGGAGAAATATAATAACTCGGTTTGGAATCCTCAGAACCATCATCACCGACAATGGAACGCATTTCGAAAGTGGCCCCTTTCAGAACTTCTGTAACGAACATGGGATCATACACCACTTCAGCTCTATAGCCTACCCTCAGAGCAATGGCCAAGCCGAAGCTTCCAATAAAACTGTGATCGACGGATTAAAGAAGCGATTAGAGCGAGCCAAGGGCGCATGGGTAAATGAGCTACCCCATGTTCTATGGGCATACAGAACCACTCCTCGGCGAGCAAAAGGAGAAACCCCATTTTCGTTGACATATGGAATGGAAGCAGTCATCCCATTAGAAGCAGGTTTGCCAACAATGAGATCCGACCTCGTCGACCAAGGCCTGAATGAAGAAGCATTGCTCGTTGAGCTCGACCTAGCCGACGAGCGTAGATAACTGGCCCTGGTGAAGCTTGAGAGCTATCAGCAACAACTCGCAAAGCACTACCACAAAAGGGTTAACCCGAGAAGATTCCAAGTTGGGGACTATATTCTAAGGAAAGTCCTGGGCAACACAGTAAAGTCATCAGACGACAAGCTAGGACCAAACTGGGAAGGACCCTTTAAAATAACTAAAGACAACCTGCAAGGTGCCTATCATTTGCAAACGATGGAGGGTAGAGAGATACCATGAGCATGGAATGCATCTAATCTCAAGAAATTCTATTTTTGAATCTTTTTCTTGTATTTGTTATGTGAAAGGTAGTTCATTTCCCTTATTACTAATGAAAGTTACTTAATTGATTACCCTCTGATCAGTAACAGTTGCATTTTATCACACATCTTTTCCAAATCACAGGCACGATGGTCGATATAGCAGGGGAATACCCCTCCTCAGGTCATTGTCATGAAACATAAGAGACCTCTTAGCATTGCCCCTGGCAATATATAAAGCCCTATAGAGGATTCTTAGGCAATGCGACCATATTTTATACTGGCCATCAAACCTACTTTGGTTGAGCAAAATCTTGATCGGATGAAGACATCCAATACTAGGTGTGTCCTCGCCAATTGCCTTACTTAGGCCTAAGGGAGTGTGACGACACAACCTAAAAGGTAAAATGGGGCATAATGGTATTTTGGTATTATACTGGACTGAGGGGACACTTGCATGACAAAACAAAAAGGATTATGAAGCAACAAGAATATAAAAAGATTGGATGAACACGTTTAGTCGGAAAAATTGCCCAGAACACGAACTTTTCATTAATCTCGTATGTTTACTACAATGATAATACATGTTTAGTCGGTGAAGCTCGACCAAATCATTTACATTATCATAAAATACAAAAGAATAACAACTTGCAAAATCTCAAGGAGGTGGAAGCCTCCGAATAAGATAATCTGCCACTCTAGCTCTTCGTCCGTCATCAGGAGCGGGGACTAGCTCTTCCACAACCTCATTTGCGTCCAACTCCAATAGTTGTCGAGGAATAGCATCAATGGGGATCCATCGATCATCCCTCCTGAATGGGTTGGGCATCACAGTGGATGAGGACATCTCGTGACGATACCATAACACCGAGTTCCTCATGACCTGAAGAACTTTCAAGGCACTTAACCACCCTCGGATGAAAGAAAGCTCCTCGAACTCAGATAGTCTTGTTGGAGCATCAAGCCAGCCTTGATCATAACCGTCAGCCCACACTTGTCGAGGACCTTTCTTGAATAAGTGCCGCAATCGGGTAACGTCCCTTTGAAGCCCAACAGTAATTAGATATGCTCGCCGGACATCATCGCGGACATATTCCATCTCCTTATCATGCTGTTCTTCTGCTTCCCTGTTCCTGCCCCTGGTGCTCCTACCAGCTCGCGAGAGGGGAGGACGAGTGGAACCTCGCTGCATAGGAGGAGTATATCCAGCTCACGACGACGAGGAGCCTTGCAGAACCGCTGAAATAGTTCTCGACGCATTCTCTCTAAGTTGTAAGACTTCCCTCCTCAAGTTTTCATTCTCCTACTGCAGGAACTCCCCCACTTGGTTGATCTCGGTGGCCTGTAGTAACCTTTCTCTCAGTACATTGACTTCCTCTTGCACTGAGGCACCAATGCCTTCCATCTCCTGGAGCATGTCCTTCAGCTTAGCCACTAGCTCGGACTGCTCCTTATACTTTTGATTCCTTGACCTAAGATATTTGCAAAGCCTAACGAAGGCCTGACGAACCTGAGGACTGGCATTGGGACCAAGAGTCCTTCCCAAATGAGATGTGGTAGGAATATACTCTTCTACATCAGTCAACTACAAGACATAAAAGGGAAATGGAGAGAAAAATCAATCAATGCATTGGAAAAAGAAACCTTTTCATTTCATTGATAAAAGTCAAGTACATCGAGCAGAAATTGGAAAAATGACAAGCAGAAGTAAAAAAATATTCCTAAAAGTAGATTAACTAGCAACCTTAAGTTGCCCGTAGGTGGCTGGCTGCTTCCCCTTATCAGCAGCAACAGAGGCATCCCTTTCTACAGGGATGCCCTCAGTTGGTTGGGCAGGACAAGCACCGGCAGGAATTGTCTGAGAGGCAAGATCAACACCCTCGATGGCTGGGGCAGGGGCTTCTTCGTCCACAGTTGGCCTCGGACCCGGGTCATGCTCATCGAACAGAGGAGATTCAACATCAACACCAGCAGCTAAGAGGGCCTTGTTCAGCCCTTCTTAAAGTTCAAACGGCTGATGTAGCCTATCTGAACCTTGGCGTCTTCATAAGGAGAAGTCCACCAAGAATTATATGAATCCTCCTTGATGGTGGTTACCTGGGACTCTTTCTCCTTTAACTGCTCGGTCAGAACCTTGTTCTCCTCTACGACATCCATCTTGCTCGAGCAGACTAGGTCATAGGCCTGCCTCAGCTCGCTCATCTCCTTAACCGCCGCATCCCTCTCTCGATTAGAATTGATGAGGGCCAGGTCAGAGGAAGCTCGGGCGGCGTCAACTGTCTTTAAATAAGCCTCCAGCTGAGAAGCCCTGACTTCCAGAGCGGACTTCTACTGCTCCAACTCGCCATTCATTCTCACCAACTCGTCACGAAAACGATAGAGCACGGCGAATTCAGTCACAAACTGCTAAAAATAAAGAAGAGATCAAGAAGAAGAAACAACTAAAACTTGTTAAAGAATTAAAAAATGGAGAGGATCTTACCAAGGCTAGCCTCTGGATAGCTTGTAGGGCCAATTGATCAGACCCCAGCACCCTCTGGCGATCTGCAGGGAGAACTGCCCTCTCGAGCAGCGCAGGTGCCAGCTGAGGAGAAATGGCAACTGAGGCCCCCTCGGGCAAAGCAGACACCGGGACCAAGGCTTGCCCAGCCTTTGTCCTTGACTCCATCTTTCTCCTCTCTTCCTCTTTCTCCTTCTCCATTGTCTTCCTCTCCTCCATCCTCTTCTTTTACTCCACGTTCTTTCTTTCCTCCTCCTTTTTCTCTCCCTCTCTCTCACCTGCTCTTACTCTCTCCTCTTCCTCTCTTGCTCCTGAGTAGAAGACCGAGAACCAGTAGCCACGGCCCCAGAAGTAGACTTTTGTTTCTCTAACCTCTGTGCAAGAAGCACGTGGTCCTCATCATCATCATCTCTAATCAAGTTCTTCCTTGGAGGCATCTCTTCACCTAAACTGCTGGAAGTGCTCGACGATCCTCGAGCTTCAGAATCTTACTCACAGTCAGAGGAACTGCTACTATCAGAGCTCCATTCACCCATATTAATTGCAGCTCCTGCAGGCTCACTTTCAGAGCTGCTCTCCTCTTCGTCCAACTAGATAGGCTTAGTAGTAGTCTCTTCGAAGGAATTGAACTTTGGTACACTATCCACAGGTCGTGCTATGAAGCTGGAGCCAACGTTCTTATACTCGAGCAAAAAGGCAGCAGACCTGGGATGCTCGCCGTCACCCAGAGGCTCCCTGATATTCCAAGCTTTTACCAACTCTGAAATACGAACCTCGCTGAGAGCATGCTCCAAATTCTTTGACCTCGCTGTGGAAGAAAAAGCAAAGAGGGGTTAGAAAAGTCTCAAATCAGCAAAGGGTGAAACAAAAGTACAATGTCTGCCTATATATTCATCTCCGTAAAAAGGAACAGTGAACCTCTCCGACCTCGACCTTTCAAATTTGAGAGAGAACTGCCAATTTATAACGAGGAAACCCTCTTGCCAGTAGTCCTTATGGGAATCAGGTAGGTTTACTACCAATACCCTATCAGGGCTCGTAGCTTTGAGGTATAAGACACCTGAACTAGTTCGAGAAAAGGAATAACAGAAAAAAATCTCAACAAGTCCTAATCTAGTACGATACAACTGGTTTATTCTATGGACGCCATTTACTATTTTCCACACATTGGGCGAGCATTGTGCAGGAATAATATTGAAATAGCCAAAGAAATGCAAAAATAGATCATTAGGGGGAAACGTAAGTCCCCCCTGGGAAAGCAACAAAACATGGATCCAGTGGGCATCCTTTATATCCCTAACGTTCCTAGGAGGGGAGGCACAACACTCAATATCTACCCACTCAGGGATGTTGTAGAACTTCCTAAATTCAGAGATTGACCTATTTCCAATCTTCGCCATTGAAAAACTCAAGAAAAGCTACAAACCAAAGAGAAAGTGCAAAGAAAGGGCACGAGAAACTTACAAAACAGAAGATCGGTTCAAGTGATGAAGAAGCACCAGCTCAAGATAACTAGGAAGCAATGGGAATAGGGATTGAGAGAAGAAGGTACGAGGCGCTAGATTTCTGAGAAGAAAGAAGAGTACTGGAAGGGCTGAAGCGACGGGAGAAAAAGTGGCTATCCCAACAAGCCTTTAATTCTAATCATAGCGCATAATAAGCGAAGCGGGTGCCGCCAAATCAACTTCACAGTTTTCGAAGAATCGCAAATCAGCCATAATAGCCGATCATTTAAATCCATTGAACCCATAAACATGGCCCAATAAATTTAGGGGCAATTGTGGGTACCCAAAATTTAGAACAATGGGCCAGGACGAGTAGCCCAGTCCTGACGGTCCAAAGTCTGGGTCCCCTCATCTCTTATTGATCCGGTCTCCCCCACGTTCCCCCAATCGGAAGTTATACGGGAGATGGAAAACGTGGAGAAACCCATCACCTCCACTTACCTGCATGTACATGTATATATTAAACCCTAGGTCCGGGGCAAAAGGATAGGTTGTATTCTCTATAATCACTCTTCGGAGTATATATAAATAATATCGACTGCACCATCGTGGATGTACGCACATCTTTGTTGAACCACGTACATCCTTCGTTGTGTGATTGGCATCTTATATTCCTTGTTCTTTCTTGATAATTTCTTCTCTCGTATTTATTTGTGTTGCATAATAATTGCATCCACAGTATCCATAAAGCTTAGAATAGGGGCTAGACCTATAAATCTTGTTGTTTAATTTCAAGTCATCGATATCCCAACTTATATCAATCTTTTGCTTAAACGATCGTGGATCCATAGCATCTGGGGTTTGTTGTCTTCCCTTCATCAGAAATTGAAGTTCTTCACCAATGGGAAGGTCATCACAAAATTGGGAAACGAAGAAAATGCCAAGAATGTAAGTACAACTAATCCAGTACATGAGATACAACACGGGGAAAATGATATGCTTCTATCTGGTTTTTAAGTCAAACCACTTCTATTACCAGTAGGGGATGCTTTCAAAGATAGGGTTTGTCTAGAGTATAAACATGGAAACTTCAATGTGATCCAGATGTTAAAAGACATGCACTTCATGACCGGACTAGGGTTGGGATAACGACAGTAGGGGATACTTGAACCCATTGTGTTAAAGAAAAATTTTCCTCCTTACGGTTTGGGCTATCAACCATAAACAGAAGAACTTCGAATGATCCGCCAGTCTCGACTGAAGAGAAGTTTTAAAAGTGCCATGATGGTCTCAACAAATTTGTTCAATGGAAGATTCATTAGAGAGGGCGAAAATTTCAACTTTTTCGGCTTTCCTAAACCGTTGTATAATCGTGTGGACAAGAAGATGAAACTAGGAATGGAGATCTTTTTCAAAGACAGTTGCTCATGGGTTGAAATTTCCCATCATAATATGCAACCACTTATTGAGAAAACCATAACCGATACCAAAAACTTTGAGGAAAGTGACTCTGAGGATTCATTCAACTTGTAGACACTGGGGTAACACTCTACATGATACACTCAATCACTGCATCGTCGGATCCATCCCGTTTGATCAAAGTTATTGATTCACCTCTCCTTAACCGGCATGCTATACCAATTCTACATACTGATATTCAACCTAACCCATATATTTATCACATTTCTTATTCTCTTGTTATTCCTCCTTACTCTGATGTAATCGAGACCTCCTTCGATGAGGTTCTCAATGTCATTTTTTTGAATAATGAAATAAATGAAGATTGTAATATCTTGTTATGCCTTACATTAATTGTCTTGATTGTAATCAAACTCTTGATGATGATGATTTTACAAATGAACAATTCTTCACTGATCTTACTAAGGTTACAAATAAACAACATTAAGCGTTTAAGTTAATGAAGATGGAAATGTTTTTATTAATCTCAGTTCTAGTAGCCAACTACGCGAGAATAGGATATGGACCTCCCTTAATGTGCATAAGAGTGCATAACTTGAAGAGTTATGAAGGGAATTTATGGATGTCTTCGCATGGTCATGCGCCAATATGCCTATCTTTGATCCCGAGATAGCTCATCATGGGATTCCAACTCTCCTATAATGTAAACCGATTAAGAAGAAACTACAAAAGCTCTGCACAGAATTGGTGCTCAAGGTTAAGGAAGAAGTGGTCAAACAGTTGAAATGGTTTTCATTTGTGTGATTGAATATCCCATTTGTCTAGCCAATATCATACAAATTCTAAAATCAAGAGGAAAGGTTCGCATGTGCGTTGACTACCCAGACTTGAATAATCCCTCTCCGAAGGATGATTACCCGCTACCCAATATCGACATGATTGTGTACAACACGACCAGTCACTCTCTCAAGTCATTTGTTGATGGATTTGCAGAATATAACCACATCAATCGTCAAGAGAAAACTTCATTCATCACCCCTTGAGGATCCTTTTTCCACACCATTATGAAATTTTGTCTAAAACATTTATGGGATACGTATGGGAGGCATACCACAACCATCTTGTATGTTTTGATACACAAATTAATTGAGGTCTACATAGATGATATGGTTATCAAGTATAAGACTAGAGAAGGTCATGTCCCCTCTCTTCGAAAGTTTTTTGAACGATTGTGACAATATCAGATGCGACTTAACCCACCAAAATGTGTCTTCGACATATACAAAGGAAAGCCCTTGGGATTAATGGTTAGTGAGAAAGGGATAGAAGAAAATCATGCCAAGCTAAAATCCATACTCGAGATTCCACCACCCCGAATGGAAAAAGAAGTCAAGGGTTTCCATGGAAAATTATAGTGTATCAGTTGGTTTATCATTTAGTTGACTTCTATCTGTGAACCCATCTTCAAACTCCTCCAAAAGTATTCCACAATGATCTCTAAGGAAGCTTGCCAACAAGCCTCTGGTCGAATCAAGCAATACCTAACATGACCTTCGGTACTCATGTCGATGCAACATGCTTACTCCTATACCTCAACGTAATAGATGTTGCAATAGGGGCTTTACTACCCTAAAACTGTGAATAATCACACAAAGAGAGAGCCATCTACTACGCCAGTCCGATGTTGGTAGGGTAAAAAGTTAACTATACTTATCTGGAAAAAGCATGTGTTGCCCTTGTCTAGGTCACCCAAATGTTATGGAACTACATTCTCGCCTTTACCATCAAACTTATATCCCTAATGGATCCCATTAAGTACCTGCTCAAGAATCATGCGCTCTCCAGTCAAATCCCCCATGGTTGATGTTTCTAGCCGAATTTGTGTATGTCACGCAGAAAGCCATGAAAAGGAGAACCATCTCTAACTACCTCATTGACTACACTATGGAAGAAGTCGATGTTAGGATTTCTGAGTTCCCAAATGAAAATATCCCTTATAACTCCAATGAAGACATATGATGGTAAATGTTCTATGACGGCACCCCCAATGAGAAAGGGTATGGCATTGGGATACTCCTAACTGCCCATGATGACCTTAACACTCCAATATCCATCAAACTGGATTTTCCTTACACTAATAACATGACTGAATATGAGGTATACACGGTAGGCCCTAAAGTCACTCCTAAGAAAGGAATTTGATATCTAAATGTCTATAGGGATTCAACTCTCATCATCGGTCAAGTACTCGGGAGATGGAAAGTCAAATAAGAGAAACTCTTACCCTTCTATGCCAACCTAGAAGGGCAAGCCTATGAATTCTAAGTTATCACCTTCCAGTACCTGCCCCAAGGAAAGAACAACCTAGATCATTCTCTTGTTGCCTTATCCTCTACGATTGACATGCCCAAAGGAATAATAATGGCCCTTTCATAGTCTAAAAGCAAGATCAACTAACCCACTACTACCACATTGATATCATCATAGAAGAAGATCCTGATATAGTTGGTTTCTGGTATAATGATATTTAGCGCATCCTCAAGCATGGTAGGTACCCCCAAGGCTCTAATAAGAAAGATCAAGAAACCCTTCGTAAACTGGTTGCCTAATACATTATTTATGATAAAGCACTATTCAGAAGAAACTTTGATGGAGCCCCTTTTCACTGCATCCCATGGACTGATATTAAATAGATGATGCAGAAAATACATAGTGGAGAGTGAGGACCCCATACGAATGGCCATATGCTTACCAAGAAAATCATCCGATAGTGTTACTACTAGACTATCATGGTTCAAGATTACACTTCATATGTTCGAAGATGTCTCATATGTTAGAAATTTTCTAACATCCATCAATTGCCTCTGCGAGAATTATACAACATGACTTCTCCCTCGCCATTTTCCACATAGGGCATTGATATCATAGGGAAGGTTACACATAAAGCCTCCAATAAGCATGAGTTCATCCTAGTTGCCATTGACTACTTCACCAAATGGGTCGAAGCTGAGTCACACATGATACTGAATGCCAAGAAGGTCACCAAGTTCATTAAGAAAAATATAATTTGCCGATATGGGAATCCGCATGAGCTGGTATCGGACAACAGGTTACATTTCCAGGTAGAGGTCACATAAGTGTCGATTAATATATAATCCAGAGACACAAATCTTCTCCCTACCGACCTCAAACCAATGATGTAGTCGGATCCGCTGATAAGAACCTCAAAGCCACCATCAACAAGATAAATAAGATCTATCGGGATTGGGTTGACCGAATCCCTTATGCCCTCTGGGGCTACCACACTTTATTTTGAACATCTACTGGGGCTATCCCTTACTCTCTGATATAGGGAATGGAAGCAGTCCTACCTGTGGAGATAGAAATCCCTTCACCACACACCATGCTTGAAACCAAAGTCAGCGAGGAAGACTAACACCAAAGCCATTTTTGCGAGTTCACACTATTGGATGAAAGGAGGTTGAAAGATTTATATCACATATAAGGATATCATCGATGAATAACAAGATCATTTAATAAGAGAGTCAAAGACCCTAGTGTCAACGAAGGGGATTTAGCCCTTAAAAAGATTATAGAGGCCATTCGGGACCGTAGAAGGAAACGTTACCCCAATTGAAGTGGCTCCTATGTTGTGAATATTTTCTTATTAGGTGGTGCCTCTATGCTCACTGACTTTTTAGGAGAATACATGGCCTATACAGTTAATCTCGATCGTCTCAAGAAATTTTAATCCTAGTAAAAAATCTCGGCACGCTACGACTCTTCTCATCTCCCGTTTATTTTGAAAAAATCTTCATTTCCCTCTACTAAGAACTTCGTGAGGCGTGATCCTCTAAAAATCTTTTCGCTTTCAAAAGCGAAACTCAAATTTTTTTCAAAATAACTACAGGTTCGCAGGCAGCTCGTACGCTTTACATGAGCACCACCCACTTCTTTTTCATAAAATTATATTCTTTTCTTATCCCCGAGAATGTGTAACAACCCTCGTTTTTGAGAACTTATTTTATATTTATTTACTAGGTATAGTAATTAGATATAAAATGTTGGCATGTGGAGTAAGTATTAATTTGAGAAAGAAAAGTTAATATTTACTAAGATGTTGCACATTTACCTTCTGTGTAGGTAAATATCACTTTGATGGGTTTTATTATGTCATAAGATTTAAAACGACATTTGGCTTAAAATGAAACCGGGACCTAAAATGAATTATAAAATTTCCAAATGATAATTTGGAGGGCGTAGTTAATTCCGGGAGGTTCGAGATAGTCAAATTATGTGCCATATGGTATTTCGAGGTTCCAGGCACTTTTGACTGGTTGTAGCCTAAATGAGTAGTTGCGTATTATTTTATCGCATATTGATCACTTAAGCTGGAATTTTAAGCCTAAGCCTTGATTTATGTCTTTATTTAGTCACTATTCCCCTAATTTTGTCCCTAAACCTAGAGAGAGTTAAAGAAGAAAAAACCTTGGGAGAAAGGGAGAGATTGAAGCTTTGGTGATTGTTCTTGCATACAACTTCATCAAAATCTGAACTTGCAAACTTGAGGCAAGTTTCTTACTTGCTATTATATGATTTAAGTAGAATGATTAGTATTGATAGTTATGGTTATGTATGGTTTAAGAAAGTTAGGGCTTCTTATGGATTTATGGGCTTTGAATCTTTGGAGATGGATTTGAATGTATATTGGGAGAAATTATGATTGGTTGATGCATTTATGATCAGTTGGTAGCCTTAAATGATAGGGATTTGAGTTGGTTGAAGTTGGGTAGAATTTGGAGTCCAAGACTCCATAACAAAACTTGGAATTTCTGCAGAACCGAATCGATTCGGCCTGGCCGAATCGATTCGCTGTGAGACAGTTTCCAAGACGAGGTTGCCCAAATCGATTCGGCTAGTCTGAATCGATGCGGCAATTATGCAGAAACTCAATTTTCCTGACTGAATCGATTCCGCTAGTCAAAATCGATTCGCTTTTCTGAACCCAAATCGATTCGGCTAGTCTGAATCGATTCGAAAAGCCTGAACTTTTCCTTTATTTTTTCTTTTTGAATTTGACCCCCTTTCTTTAGGATTATGACCTAGGACCCTTTTTCTAAGAAGTAAACATAGGATTCTAGAGCTTTAGTTGAGTTTTGTCGTTACCCTATAGTTGAATGGGATCACTTGGGGTTAATTCAGGGGTACTTAAAGTGATGCTTAGGTATCACTTCTCATTTGGTAAATTAGTTGAAATTTATAGTTCTAAGCCCATATGTGGAGATTTTAGAAGCTTTTCTTTTTAGGTATATAAAACCTTGGGACTTATGAGACTTTGGGGAATTGTTTGGAGAATACTTCGGGGCTTAAATATATGATGAAATTGAATAATAAATATTCAAAGATGATGGTTTCAAATAAAGAGAAACACATGTGATTAATGGTAAATGTTAATTTACTTAAACACACCTCTCTAAATGCTATCATAAGGGAAGCTCGCGCATGAGGTGACGTCCCCTGACTAGTGAATGCAGGCTGACTATAGTCCTCGGCCATATGCGGGGTTTGTATATGTTTTTCTGCGCCAGTGAGGTAATTCTGGGTGTGCTTATGACTCACTCGCAGGAATATGGCCACATCCCGACGTGCGTTAGGTGCCCAGGTTATCTTGTATAGATAGGCCCTAGAAGATGATAGTCAATTAGGGGTGCGCCCAGTGGTGAAACTCGGAGGGGCGGTCTTAGAAACGTTATATGCATAAGAATATAACCTTTCTAACTCAAGTGGGACTTGAGATATATGAATTGCCATAAGAAATGAGATGGTAATTATATTCCTGCTAAGGAATGGAAAATGGAAAGATATGATGAAAATTATATTCCTACTAAGGAATGGAAAATGACAAGAAATGAGATTTAATTTTAATTCTCTTGCTTAATTAATAACCGTTAGAAACATTAAACTGCATTATCATATTTGTATATTTAGGGTGTTAGATTTACATTTACATCATTCATGTTTAATTGTCCATATTTACCGTATCTATCATGCTTTTTGTTCTGCTGGGAATCATATATAAACCGGGCCCTGACCCGTTCATTTTCCATGTTGTGCATGTTATTATATCCGCTCAGGTGCTCCTCCGCAAGGGCGCCCATTGTGATCTTCCTATTACATTACTTTTGAGGAGCTATGAGATTTTCCGAATTATCATGGGATATTTTGTTAGACGCTTCATCTTTTGAATTCTAGATATGATCGGGTCATTTATTCAGGCGGGTAGCCCAAACTTTTGTACTTGCTTAATGGATGTAATATGTAAATTATTTGAACTGTTGTATTGTGTTAGATTTAACTGTTGACCGACAGATTATTCGGTCCTTCTATTGTATGTTGTTCCCGTATAAATATAAGCTTCATGTGGAATTCCACTTTCTTATCAGATTGGGTTGTTTAATTTACTTTTCTTTAACTTGCATTTAAACTAAAACTTTTGGCAACCTATTTTCTGATGCATTGGGTGGTTTTCCCGTATACCTATTTCATTTTTATGGTGCTGAGAATGATTTCCATCAATGATTTCCGTTATGTTGAGGTATCGGGCTGACCACCCTATATTTCCGATTGCGGGTTGTCACAGAATGATAGTTCATTTTAACATATACATGAACAAGAGGATTATGTATGCCTTAGCAATTGGTATATATAATTTAAATGAAACATTCATTTAGAGGCAAAACTAGATGATCAAAAACTTTTTTTCCATTATTTGCAAATTTCGGTATAATTACATTGGAACGGATCTAATACCCATAGAGGTGTGGAGAACCCTTCGAAGTTTAGGGGTATAATGGTTAAGAAGCTTATTTAATAAAATTGTAAGAGAAAGAAACACGCCAGATGAGTGGACGAAAAGCCCCATAATACCTTTGTCTAAAAGTAAATGGGACATACAAAATTGCGGTAATTATAAAGTAATCAAACTGATGAATCGCATTATGAAATAATGGAAAAAGGCTATAGTGTAAAGATTAAAAGTTTAGTCAAATATTTTGGACAATCGATTTGGATTTATGCTAGGGCGATCCACCATGGAAGCTACTTACTTATTAAGACAGTTAATGAAGAAATGTAGAAGTAAGAATAAAAATTTATACATGATCTTTGTAGATTTAGAAAAGCCTTATCATAGAGTATCGAGGGATATAAATTGGTGGGATTTAGGAAGAAAATAATACATATGAGTCATATTAAAGTTATTTAACGGATGCATGTTCACACAAAGACTAGAGTAAAGACTATATGTGGAGTAACTAATGACTTTATGATTAAAGTGGGTTTACATTAAGGATCAACCTTAAGTTCTTATTTATTTGGCATAGTTTTAGATGATATTACTAAAGACATATAAGAAGATGTCCTGTGGTTTATGTTGTTTGCGGATGATATAGTTTTAGTAGACACTTCAAAGTAAAGCTCAATGATGAGAGTAGTTACATGGATAAAATCCCTAGAGTTAAAGGGACTAAAAATGAGTCAAAATAAAACAAATTTATGGAATGTAAATTTATTATTGAGTCATCGAGTAACATAATGTTGAAGATTGAAGAAAAAGTGATAAACCAAACTAATAAATTTTGTTATCCAGGTTCAATGTTACAAAGTAATGGGTATATTTATGAGGATGTTATGAGTAGAATAGTAACTGGTTCGATGAAATGGAGACAATAGAGTGGGGTGTTATAGGATAAGAGGATACCTACTAAATTAAAAGATTTTTTTATAGAACAATTGTTAGGACATGGACCCTGTATGGAGCAGAGTAATGGGCACTAAATAAAAAACATGAACAAAGTCTTCACATTAGTGAGATGAGGATGCTTCAGTGGATGATAGGAATTACTAGAAATGATAAAATTAAAAATTGATACGTGATAGAAAAGTTAGGCGTGTCTCCCATTAGCGATAAATTAAGAGAAAGTAGACTTAGGTGGAACAGATGAAGCCCCTATAACAAGAGTAAGATTATTGTAAATAGAGGGTAAAAGAAAAAGAGGTCACCCTAAGCTATCATGGGAGGAAATTATTAGAAGATACCTTAAGGAATTATACTTGAATAAAAATAATGCATTTAATAGATTAGAATGAAAAAGGGAGAATCCATGTGGCCCACCCCATGTGATGGGATTAAGGCAAGGAGGACGATGATGATGATGAATTTTAAGAGAGAATAATAAAAATTAAATAATATAATAATGAATAACACAACAACCATAATAATAATGACCACAATAAACTGAATAGAATAATAATCGGATAACGCACCCAAATCAAGATCGTCATACAAGCCAGGTACAATATCGAGAGAAATCGGCTAGTATAAAGGTAATACTAAAAACAAAATGTAAGGTTTAGATAATGAGAAAACACGATCGAATGAAAATACTGAGTCATAAGACATATTACAAGAATGATAGATATGTCTAAGCTCGAGGACCTGCATTATCCGTAATACTATAACATGTCAACTCTAGAATGAATCTGCAATACTTTGAGTAACATGTTAACAGTTGTTTAAATCACATTTTAAAAATATTTAATTGGTGTTTAAACACGTTATTACGAGTAATGTAAATATCCATGTTAGATATGCATACTCTCACATGAGTCTTCATCTCTCACTTAATGTGCACGCCTAATGTCCTATAATATACCATTCTAGTTAAGCTACCAGCTTAACCAACTATAGACCACTCAATTAATATTTTTCAATTTATGTAAATATCTTAACCAATCATTATCTCCCAAACGAAACGATAATATTATCTTACTTTCTCAATCACTTTATTCTCATTATTTTAACCACTTAGGTTCACATACTTCAAGTACATTTTAAACATTCACAATAATCAATTCTACAACACACACCAGAGTAGATTATTAAAAATGTATGTATATGTATTGATTACACTATGTGATATATTCTTATATGAATACGACATCTAAACAATGAAACTCGCGATGCATACATTCTTTGCTATTTAGAACCTACGTACCTCACATAACAAATTAAAAATAAAGGCTAGGTGTGACACCTCAACCTATAAAACAATAACACATAATATGCGAGAATATAATCCTTAACACCATAAGGATTACGTCCATACCTAACGTATCAATATGACCGTTAATACATGACCATCAGTCAAGGTAATGACAATGTAAGTCCTATGTTCTGGGGCATCTAAATCCTCCCTAATGGGCACACAAATATGTGACACCCCACCTAATAAAATATCGGGTGATCAGTCCTATACCAAATTAAAACAAGAATCCCAGTTGGTTCATCCTTAGAATCACTATCGAAAACCTTTTTAAAACTTACTAACCACCTAGTATTCCAAAAGCTGGTGCTAATTTTTATCTTATTAACTAAAACAATTAGTACATGCGAAAATAAATATAATCCATTCACACAGCTGAATTAAATCAACCAAATAAATAATGACTACATGTTGAATAAACCATCAGTCACCAAAGTAAAATAATCCAATACAAATATTCAACACCGGAATAAAACAAATCTGAAAACCGAACTGAAAGTTTGGGCGACATGCCCTAAATAAAACTGGAACTGATAAATAATTTCTACTCTAGGAATGAAAGAACGATGCATCTAATCCAAACTCCTGAGAGCATTCACATATGCCGCCGCTCCGTGTCCTTGGAATAGAATATCAATCTTGGCGTCCCTGTGGCTGGACACCTAAAAGCTTTTGAAAATAGTTTATAGCAAGGGTTAGAACCCAAAACATTTTGAAAATATTTAGCAAGTGAATTAACTGTAGGAATTTAAAATGCATGAATGCACTTCATATTTAAGTTAGTGTCGCATTCTCTTGAGGACATTCTCACCCCTCCACTAATGTGCACACCTAACGGTTACCTTAACCCCACCTAGTTCTACTACCCCGTCCAACTAGTCTTGGTGTAACCTCCCCTTGCCATACTACTTTAGCCCGAGTATAATTATTCATGTATTACAAGTTATCTCACCAATTAAATTAATTAATTCATTTAAATAATACTCATATAAATGTACCACAAGTTATATAAAATAATTACATCACACACTATATTATTACCCGCATATAATATTTACTACCATTATATACGTACCTTTACCACAACATACACAAATATATATATATATATATATATATATATATATATATATATATATATATATATATATATATATATACACACACACACATCCATCCCTCCGAGTATACCCTCACCGGATGATTCCCTCTAAAATGCTATCTCACTAGGTGTACTCACATAACCTAGTTTTCCAAGTTGGAATCGCTTACCAACCTGGCCCAAAATACAAACGTGGTGGAGGCGGTCATATTCCTTCCCTGAAATTGAGCTAAATCCATCACCCATATGTCGGACGCTATGAACTGGGGATATACTCATCCTATTCCTCAAGCTAGGGGATTCACCCACATCGCGCAACCTCCCTTTATAGCACTAGAGTATATAAATTAAATAAATATCTAGTCAATGATATTTAATAGCACACACAATATATACACATATATTTATACTATAACTACACCGTGTATATATATTATAAACCCCGACTTTACCATGTACTAAAAATCCACATAACACTAGATTGTAATTTCCTGAGTCTCTGTCCTGACTCAACTTAATTAATTTTCTCACTTAATAATTTATCATCTCCCCGAGTGTATGGTCCGAATCCAATTTTTTTAATTCACACGTCAATTAAATAATACTAATCTGAGTCTATAGTCCGACTCTAATTTAATTAATTTACACATTAATTAATTAATATTAATCCGAGTCTATAGTCCGACTCCCATTTTTTTAATTCACACGTCAATTAATTATTACTAATCCGAGTCTATAGTTCGACTCTAATTTAATTGATTTATACATTAATTAATTAATACTAGCCTGAGTCTATAGTCTGACTCTAATTTAATTAATTAACACAGCCAATAATTTAATACTTGATGTCACCCAACCATTATCCCCGGACTCGCTCACTTGGTCCATAACTTAATATTTTCCGAGTCTATATTCTGACTCCAAATTAATTTATTCTCTCAATAGTTAATTTAATACTTTGGTGTCACTTACCCAACCTACTCGGACTCTCTCATTTGGTCCATTTTTAAATCTCATAATTTCATTCACAAATTTTCGTCCCTAATGTGTCTCACATTTATCTCTCCCAAATTTCCCAATTATATTTACTTATAATTACCAAGAGTCATAACCCTATTACATTTTCATCTTTTAAATAAGTCCAAGACCATTTTTCAATAAATATCTCCCATGTCATTTAAACTGGCGTCACTGCCATAATTTCTATATCATCGATCGATCGAACCCCCTGGGTCGATCGATGGATCATTCCAGAAATCGTCTTCTTCAGCCTATGTTCGACAATGGATGAACCTGAAAGCTTTTATTTCTTCCCAAACTCTTACCCAGATCACAACCAATATTATTTCCACGTAAGAAAAGGTTCTAAACACCCTAGAGACCTCAATCCATCATCAAATTTATACATAACCTTAAGTATATCAAATTTGGGTTTTTCATCCGGGTTTCATTTTTACCGAAATCAACCTCATCATTCTCAATCAATTTAAACACTAGTACCTACTATAATCCACCCTACAATTCAACCTTAATAGTCCCAAATCATTACCTAATATCCTTTGAGTGATTAAATCTAACCATTACTCTACTTTTAGAGAAACCCAATTTAATTATGGCTACACACCCAAAACGAATTTTCATATACACATACTATGATATGAATTGATTATCATCAATTTAAGAACTACAATAGTTAACCACTTGCCTGAAATCATTCTTAGGGTCTGATCCGTTGGTGTAGTTAACGTGTTGCCGAAGAATACCACAATTAGTCCCTTAATTTGGCTCTTGATTTGTTTTCCTCTGTGTCCCTGTCAAACCCTAGGTTTAGAGTTGTGTTGACTTCCGTTCAACACTTCCCCAATTTGTCTTAAAACCCTTAATCCCGTTTTTGCCACAGGAGCCTAATTTAAAATGGCCCGAATCACCCCATGTGGGCCCGGCTATGCCCAAAAGTACCCTGAGACCCAATTACTACCCCCGGGCACTCTTTTCTGACTATCTCGACCCATACGGACTCAACTGCGCACTCATAATTGCCATCTGAAATACTTTATAATGCTGTCCAATTTTAACCTCCAAATGCGACACACTTTAAATTCGAACAATTTAACTTAAAGTTGCCAATTATGAATAATTCTTCTCACTCTTATAAATTCTCCAAATCATAAATTCAAGTTCCTCCAATTTATATATTTTTATTTCTCCCAAAAATAATTAAATACTAAATCCTCAAATTATGGGGTGTTACATACTTCCCCCCTTACAAAGGAATTTCGTCCTCGAAATTAAGATAGCCTAGTGCTCCATGTTTTGAATATCACTTTCTAGACATGTGCCTCTAAGATCTCTATATATATCTCTCCATCTTCTAACTATAAATTACACAAATATGCATTTTAATTAACCAGGGTGACCATACACCCTTACCCATGCTTGATCGCACAAAAGTTGCCTTAATTAACCCGGGTGCCCATATACCCTATCCCCGTGCTTTACCACACGAAAGTTACCCGACTATGCTAGCAATGACCCGTAATATAACTTCCAACCCGTGGTCATATCTCATATATAAATATTAATACCCGGGGTACCCAACCCATGTACTAACGACTAAACATCTCCCCACTTCCAACATTGCGCTACGTATCATACGTGGGACGTCTCGCAAAGCAAATTCCAAACAAGGAACCCCCCAATACACTACTACCTAACATTGTTGGTAGTTGAGAACCATTAGACCCTCAGTCCATAACATGTACCCCCAAACACTCGTCTCTTAACACAAAAGCATACACGCCTACCCTTATGCTACAAAAGACAATATAAACTACCGCTCCCTTACTATCACTAGTTCTTGTGCAAAATAAACCCCGGGCTATATCTCCTTGCTCGAAAATAAATCTAACCACCCTGATTAACTTCAGTAAACACCCCTACTTATCTGGATAAAATATGAGAACACAAGACCTCACTATGTTTCTATCGCACCACATAATACAACATATATACACGCATATATATAGGCTAGACGCCTTCTCAGGTGATACCTAAAAATCATTTATACCCAAAAATCATTCATACCTTCGTGTTGATAACACCAAAACTTACCCCGACTATTCGCAATAGTTCAAATCCATCTCTATCCAGCCGATATAAAAAATTTCTACCCTACTTCCATAATTCTCAAAAGTAGTAACCCCTCGCATAATACCAATCCCATCTCTGTGCATACCGCCACTCTCTCATGGTTAACACTAAAGAAATCCACTAGCCCGCATATATATATATATATATATATATGTAATATGGCTGCTATAGCCCATGCACCCACTAAATTCGACTTACCCGCGAACTCTGGTGGAAATAATTCTTATATTGTGACACCCTCACTGACACTCAAAACAGACCCCCATGCCCATAGGATGAAAATAATTAGCTCCATACTCTAGGTGCAATGGCTAATCATCGGGTTCCTGAGCAGCTTCCCCCAGCCCGAACGCACCCATGACTTGTTGTAGTGGCTATACATCCAGGACCTCGTCCTGTAGCTGACCCTTTCCTCGCTGAGGACAATCTCTCTTCTTGTGTCCCGCTTTCCCACAAGCGAAACACCTCCTAATAATTCAACCTGCCACTGATCCCTTCCTTGTTGTCCTTGTCGGAAGTCCTGGTCATCGTGTCGATAGCCTCCAAACCTAAATCTCTTGGCCTGATTCCCCTGCCAAGAATCCTGCCCCTGATGTCCCCCTATCTGCTGCTGAGATACCCAACTGGTACTTTTCCCTCCCACTTTATCCGAGTGACTGGGTTCCCCTCCCCTCTTTCTTCCTCTCACATGGAAGCGATATTGCTGGCAGTGTAGGAGTGCTGCATTTATGACGTCCGTATAAGCTACTAATACGGGATTACCAATCAAATGTTACTTGATCCTCCATACTAACCCATCCATGAACTTTGACTTGTTTCTTTATTCGTCGCTTAACTCATCCGGTACAAAATTTGCCAAACAAGTGAATGCTTCCTCTTAATCGGCCACTGAACGGTCCCCCTGAGTCACCACTCCAATTTTTCTCCTCATTTCGGTCTCCACTGCTGGCGAAAAATACTTGCGTTCGAACCGCACCCAAAACTCTGCAATTACCAATGTATCCATTTCCTCAACTGTGGTGATCGATTCCCACGACTGTAGTGATGCTCCCACTAACTTAAAAGTGTCTAGCATTTGCTTTTGCACCTCATTGCAATCTACCATGCATAGGTGACACTGCATATCTCTCTTCCAATAACATGCTAGCATCACATCTGAACACCTCAAAACTCGGGTGGATGGCCCTTTTAAAAGACCTCTCGTACTTGCTTCCAGCCCGACGACCCCGGGTGGAACTAAACATCTAGCACCACTAACGTGTGTGGCTTATCTCGTGGTAAGTACCTTGCCATTGTGATCATCGTCGCTTCAACTGCCTGCGCCACTAATTCAGTTACTTGTGCTGCTTAAATCATCTTTGGCAATTGTTGAGGTAACTCTGGCTCCTGATGAGCCTCCCTAGTCTCACCTCACCCTGCTTCCCTAACTACTCTCTCTCTCTCTCTCTCTCTCTCTCTCTCTCTCTCTCTCTCTCTCTCTCTCTCTCTCCTGAGCGGGATCTGAAATGAGAATTGAATATATGAGTTCACCCTCAAATATAAAGTAATTGGCAGAACAACGTAAATGCGCTTACGTATGAGAATACAACAATCCTAGGATAGGGTTCTATATTAAAGAATGCTAAGCTAAAACGTGAAAAGCCGCACAGATCCCAAGGACATTAGAACCTGATGCTCTGGTACAATCTTTGACACCCCGCCTAATAAAAAACCAGGTGATCAGTCCTATACCAAATTAAAACATAAATCCCAATTGGTTCACCCTTAGCATCACTGTCTAAAACCTTTTTAAAACTTACTAACCACCTAGTATTCCAAAAGCTGGTACCAATTTTTATCTTAATAATTAAAATAATTAGTACATGCAGAAATAAATATAATCCATTCACACAACTGAATTAAATCAACCGAATAAATAATGACTACATGCCGAATAAACCATTGGTCACCAAAGTAAAATAATCCAATACAAATATTCAACACCGGAATAAAACAAATCTGAAAACTGAACTAAAAGTCTGGGCGACATTCCCTAAATAAATATGGAACTGATAAATGATCCCTACTCTAGGAATGAAGGAACGATGCGTCTAATCCAAACTCCTGCTAGCGTCCACATATATCGCAGCTCCATGTTCTTAGAATAGAATATCAATCCTGGCGTCCCTGTGGCTGGACATCTATAAGGTTTTGAAAATAGTTTTATAGAAAGGGTTAGAAACAAAAAAAATTTGAAAATATTTAGGAAGTGAATTAACTACAGGAATTTAAAATGCATGAATGCGCTTCATATTTAAGTTAGTGTCGCACTCTCTTGAGGACATTCTCACCCCTCCACTAAAGTGAAAACCTAACGGTTACCTTAACCCCACCTAGTTGTACTACCCCGTCCAACTAGTCTTGGTGTAACCCTTGCCATAATACACTAGCCCGAGTATAATTTTTGATGAATTAAAAGTTATCTCACCAATTAACTAAATTAATTCCTTTAAATAATAATCATATAACATTAGCACAAGTTATATATAACAATTACATCACACACTGTATTATTACCTGCATATAATATTTACTACCACTAAATACGTACCTTTACCACAACATCCACACATATATATAAACATACATCCCTCCGAGTATACCCTCATCGGATGATTCCCTCTAAAATGCTATCTCACTAGGTTTACTCACATAACCTAGTTTCCTAAGTTGGAATCGCTCACCAACCTGGCACAAAATATAAACGTGGTGGAGGCGGTCTTATTCCTTTCCTAAAATTGATATAAATCCCTCACCCCTATGCCGGACGCTATGACCAAGGGATATACTCACCCTACTCCTTAAGCTAGGGGATTCACCCACATCGTGCAACCTCCCTTGATAGCACTAGAGTATATAAATTAAATAAATATCTAGTCACTCATATTTAATAGCACACACAATATATACACCCATATATATATATATATATATATATATATATATATACTATCACTACACCATATATATATAATAAAACCCCATCTTTACCGTGTACTAAAAATCTCGTAACACTAGACTGTAATATCCTGAGTCTCTGGCCTGACTCAACTTAATTAATTTTCTCACTTACTAATTTATCATCTCCCCGAGTCTATGGTCCGAATCCAATTTATTTAATTCACACGTCAATTAATTAATACTAATCCGAGTCTATAGTCCGACTCTAATTTAATTAATTTACACATTAATTAATTAATACTAATCCAAGTCTATAGTCCGACTCTAATTTATTTAATTCACACGTCAATTAATTAATACTAATCCGAGTCTATAGTCCGACTCAAATTTAATTAATTTAAACATTAATTAATTAATTAATACTAGCCCGAGTCTATAGTCCGACTCTAATTTAATTAATTAACACAGCCATTAATTTAATACTTGATGTCACCCAACCATTATCCCCGGACTCGCTCACTTCGTCCATAACTTAAAATTTTCCGAGTCTATATTCTGACTCCAAATTAATTTATTCTCTCAATAATTAATTTAATACTTTGGTGTCACTTACCCAACCTACCCGGACTCACTCACTTGGTCCATTTTTAAATCTCATAATTTCAATCCCAAATTTTTGTCCCTAATGTGTCACACATTTATCTCTCCAAAATTTCCCAATTATATTTACTTATAATTACCAAGAGTCATACCCCTATTCAATTTTCATTATTTAAATAAGCCCAAGATCCTTTTTCAATAAATATCTCCCATGTAATTAAATTGGGGTCACTGCCAAAATTTCTGCATCATCGATCGATCGAACCCCCTGGGTCGATCGATCGTTCCAGAAATCATCTTTTCCAGCATATGTTCGTCCATGGACGAACCTTAAAGCTTTTATTTCTTCCCAAACTCTTACCCAGATCACAACCAATATTATTTCCACGCAAAAAAAAGGCTCTAAACACCCTAGAGACCTCAATCCATCATCAAATTTGTACAATTCAACCCTACAATCAATTTAAACACTAATACCTACTGTAATCCACCCTACAATTCAACCTTAACAGTCCCAAATCATTACCTAACATCCTTTGTGTAATTAAATCTAACCATTACTCTACTTTCATAAAAACCCAATTTAATTGTGGATACACACCCAAAATGAATTTTCACATACACATACTATGATATGAATTGATTATCATCAATTTAAGAACTAAAACAGTTAACCACTTGCCCAAAATCGTTCGTAGGGTCTGATCCGTTGGTGTAGTTAAGGTGTTGCCGAAGAACACCTCAATTAGTCCCTTAATTTGGCTCCAAAAATCCCAAATTGGCTCTTGATTTGCTGTCCTATGTGTCTCACTCAAACCCTTGGTTTAGAGTTGTGTTGACTTCCGTTCAACACTTCCCCAATTAGTCCTAAAACCCTTAATCCCGTTTTTGTCACATGGGCCTAATTTAAAATGGCCTGAATCACCCTGTGTGGGCCAGGCTATGCCCAAAAATACCCTGAGACCTAATTACTTCCCCCGAACACACTTTTCTGACTATCTCGACCCATCCGTACTCAACTGCGCACTCAGAATTGCCATCTGAAATACTTTATAATGCTCTCCAATTATAACCTCAAAATGCGACACAGTTTAAATTCGAACAATTTAACTTAAAGTCGCTAATTATGAATAATTCTTCTCACTCTTATAAATTCTCCAAATATTAAATTTAATTTCCTCCAATTTAAATATTTTTATTTCTCCCAAAAATAATTAAATACTAAATCCTCAAATTACGGGTTGTTACAAAAGATAGGATTATCCGCTACGCATAAGCTCCCATGATAACAAGTTGCTAGGTATGACATTACACATAATATCACAATCAACATAATATAGATATGTACTTATCATATACATACAAGGAGTATTTTTCAAGTTTATCCCGTAAACTAATAATTCACATTTTATTCCCATTTCCTATTATTCCTACCATCTTTTGTTAACCGAAGGGATTTGAATAATGTATTTAATTATTTCAGCCGCTACCCTCAACCATTACCTAATGCTCCAGAAACCAAAATCATTATACTAAGCCCGAATTATCATTTAATTCCCAATAGTCCTTTTTCTCGATAAAGTTACATTCGACCGAGATAAAAAACTTCCAATTTGAGACTTTTCTGATCCGATTTTCAAGAAAGTTAAAGCTACCGAGTTGTTCAGAACATGATTTATATAGGAACTCACGTGAACACAACCAATTTTTGCTTGACACAGATGTAAAATCAACATACAATGTTCGTCATTTTAAAAAATGATTAGACATGAATTTGACTATCGGATTCGTATGAGTTCACTTTGTTTCTAGTTAGATAGTTTAATCTCCATTTGAATCAAATGCTTTTCTCAAATTTCAAAATCATTAATAAAATATATAATCTTAATCATGATTTCTATAATCCCAATTGGTATTTTCTCAAGTCAAAGCTTCCTAAATATGGGTTTTTATCCAAAAATCCTTTAATCTAGCATGTGTTTATACAAACTCATATTTAAGCAAGTTTAAACAACTTTCTTCTTAGGATAACTCTAAATTTACTTTCAAGATTATCATGTGAGTTCCTCCTCCTCGTTCTTACTATATTTCGACGATCTATGGTAGCGGTGCAAGGTGTCTCTAGGTGTCTCTCCCCCTTTAAGACCTTTCACCTCTTTAAGAAACTCTTCACTTTATTGTAAAAGTTGTCACACTTTCTCTCCTTTGGTTTCCTCTCACTTTATTTTTTCAATGTAAGATTTTATTATACAAATAGTTTATTTAAATGTAGGTATTCTAGTATATCTTCATGGCTTGGAGATCCAAGGGTCAAAAATTGACTTTTCACTAGCCAAGTCGACCCTGAAATGACCCGAGACCATATACATATGCCCGAATATAGTTTTCTGACTATTTAAAACCTTCTAGACACTTATACGCACTCAAAATGAAAATATGGGGGCAACAAATCATACTTACTACATAATTCTTATATTAAGTCCTGACATATCTGAAATGTACGTATGGACTAAGTAATTAATAATTGTCATTTTTCTGTCTTATGACACACTGTAACATATTACTTAATGTATATTACTTATTCTCTCAGTAATATACATTTTAATTTGTAATATTAAATATTAATTCAAGTCACACCAGTTAATAATTAATTCATTTCAAATAAAATTTCCAATTTAAGTTTAATTAACCCATTTTAAATATCCATAAAAATACAGGGTATTACACCATCATTAGATAATTCTCTCAAGTTTCTCAAATGTTGATTGATCGTGGCCCTATCAAAGCTATTTATTGAGTTATTCACGATATCTTCCACAATTATTGCTACGCCTTGGAGCCTATATCCCATGATCACGCGATTCGACCTTTGGCACTTCACATGAGAGAAAAGTGTGGGGAAATATCTCTCAATGTGGATGGCGATTCGAGGATAGGATTCCTCTTCCCACCACTCGCACGATCTTCACGAGATACCATATATATGAATTGGTCGTCATTAAATGAAGAGGAAAATATAGAAAATGGAGTCGTCCCATTTTGCTCAAAATGGGTAAAATAATTTAGACGTCCTCGAAATAGTTGTATTAAAGGAAAAAGTAATGCAAATAAAACAAATTGAATCGAGATTCTAGGGACTAATATATGGAATGGGATGGTGTTAGCCACCCATTCTTCCTTTTCGTTCTCACATGGTCTATAATAATGTTCTTTTTTTCTCTCCATGATGTGACTCAAGTGTACAGTTTGTACGATGTGAAGAAAAGTGAGAAAGAGAAACCATCCTATTTATATCACGGGAAGGAAGGAGATGAGTCATCCTAAGGAGTGCATGAAAGAAAGAAAATAATAGGAAAATATGATGTTAGTGACCATCTAATCAAGATTCACTATTAGAAAGGGAGTGTTCATGTCGGGTATGCATTTTTGTGCGTACGCATAATACTTCTAAATATAAGATATAAACAAATATGGAATAATGAGCAAACTAGGGATAGAATATCGATAATGACTCGGGACTCCTTCATAGAAAAATAGGAATCAACGGTTTGACATAACACAAATGTGGGGTTTAACCCATAAACCCAAATTTAGTATTCATCTTTCAATGCTTTGGGAAGAATGTGCACAAGTGTAAAAGTGTGTAAAAAGTGAGGAAATCCTACGTTTGGAGTTGATATGTAAACTCTTTTTTTATCTTTTTGGTTTTATAAAAATATATTATGTGAATACTAGAAATAAAAAGGATATCAATTGATGTGTGATAATAGACTAAGGCTAAAATATGTCAAAAGTGGAAGAAAGTAAATAATTAATAATAATTATATGAATTACAAAAGGGTATGAGTAAACCTCTTAGAAGATTTTGCTATCAATTTTTGAATGAGATTAGGGTATTTTTTGGTGGTGTATTATGGTGAAGTATATGTGACTTAAGTGGCAAAAGGTGATACAAAAGTGAGGTGAGAAAGCTTAAATTATTGTTGGAACATAGATTTTTTGGAGTGGCGATGCACGGATTTCGAAGGAATGTTCTGATTGCTGAAAAGGAGAGGTCTTTGGGAATGAGTTTGTGACATCCTTAAATAGTAAAAATTATGCTTTTAGGGGTCTGCTGATCGACATAGGTCATGGCTTGCCAATCGGAATACCCTGGCTTGTTGGCTAAGTAAAGTACACCCGATTTTATAGGGCGGGGGGGTAGGATGCCTATAGGCATTTTGAAAATGGCTTTTTTGGAAAAACGAGAATAAAATGCAAACTGTATGTTCGAATTGTGCATGGGTGGATCTCTGGAAAGGGGATTCAAAGTCCTATGAAAATTAAGAGTTGACTAAAGTCAAACTAGTCTCGAAAGAACCAATTTCCTTTAGACGGGGGTTTTCAAAGTAAAAAGGTGTGTACGTGAAAATTATGAGGCCGATCTGGGCATGGTAAGGTCCATTGAAAAGGTTATTTTGAGGTTATGAACGTGAAATGAGATTCGCTCTGGTTAGGGAGTTGATGAAAGTCCAATGGGGCTCCGGAGTCGAGTGGCCTCAGGATCAGGGTTTAGAGTAAAAAGGTGAGTACAAGAGATCCATGAGGCAAATTCGCACATGGTATGGATAGATTGAAAGGTTATTCAGATCCTTATGATGACTTAATAAGCTTCACTCTAGGTAGAGAGTTGACCGATATCAAATAAGGCTCAGGAGGATCGAATTGCCTCAAGACCAGGGTTTAAAGTAAAAAGATGAGTATGGCGTACTGTGAGGCATATTGGCGCATGGTATGGACTATTGGAAAAGGTATGAATGTGTAATGAGATTTTCTCGAGTTAGAGAGTTGACCTAGGTTAATGGGTCTCGAGAGTGCCCGATGGACTCTAAATCAAGGTATAAAGAAGTACCAAGGTTATAAGGGTAAGAGGGGAAGTGTTGGGTATCTAAGGTGGTATTTGTAGGGTAATATGATGGACTATTTGAAGAGATCCTCAGTGAGAGATCTCAGGAAAAGTCGAGGTTATCGAAATATAAACACCTCATAAAGCTTAAGAGTTTTAGAGAATCGAGGCTTATGCTATGGAATTAAGAGAGTGAAGGTAACCAATTGAAAGGGTCGAGGTATATTATGCAGAGCTTATTAAGAGTGACCGATATAGAGGTCAATGTTAGTTCTGCAGACCTTCAGAGTTAAGATAATTCATTTATAAGGTCTAGGTCAATTTCGTCCACCTAAATAGTTTAGATGACCTATTTGGAAGGTCCAGGTCGGTTCTATGGGCCTAAGAGTTTAGGTGATCGATTTAGAGGGTCAAGGTCAGTTCTACAAACCTATGTCAATTCTGTGGAGCCAAATAGTTAAGAGGGCCGATTCAGAGGGTTGAGGTCAATTTGTGGGCCTAAGAGTTAAGGTAACTAATTCAGAAGGTAAAAAGTCATTTATACAGACCCTTAGAGTTGAAATAATCGATTTAGGGTCGTTCTATGGACCTAAGGGTTGAGATTACAGATTCATAGGGCAGAGGTAGGTTTTATGAACCTAAAGAGTTGAGGTGATCGATTCATATGTTTGAGGCAGATTCTGTACACCTAAGTCAACTCTGAGGGCCAATACCGTTATGATTATTGATCTAGAGGGTCGATGTCAAATTTGCAAACCTATGAGTTGAAGTGATCAATTCAAAGGCTCAAAGGCCAATTTTATAGACTTAAAATTTCACATGACTAATTCAAAAGTTCGAGGTCGATGCTGCAAACCTAAGGGTTAAGATGAACGATTCAGAGGGATAAGGTTCTTTCTTTTGACCACGGGGTTTAGATGACTGATTCAGAGGGTTGACTTCGACTCTATAGACATAAGAGTTTCGATGATTGGTAGTTGTAATGAATGATATCCTTTTATTTCTATTCCACTAGGGAGTATTGTAGTTACCAAGGATCTATGAGTGATACTTCTCGCTGGGGTTTGTGATGGTGATGATGGATTGATAAGTGGTGATTCACTTTCATTCTGATCCTTCAAAGGAGTATTTTGTTACCGAGGATCAGTGATGACATATATTTATGGCTCTATCCTTTCACAAATTTCACATAGATCAATCGTTGTGACTGGGAAATTTGGTGATAATGTTATGATGTCATCATTTAAATTTATATAAGATGCTCAAGCTCAAGCACACACAATAATGGTGATATATATAATGGAATAGTAATATAAATATGAGAAGGATATGAGGAGATGAGAAATGACACTAGAATTTAAGTTATTCATCTATATCAGTGTACTCCAATGTGCAGGTGAGTGTAGTTTTTTACTATAATAGAGGCTCCAATGGCCTGAAATATACAACTCTCAAGTTTTCTCTCTCTACTATTGATGAGACCGAGTTTTTCAAAGGTTTTTTATTTCTGGATCCTTTCTCATGGGGGAAGAAAATTGGTATATATAGTGTCGGGCGTGCACATTGCCCCCCCAGGTAAGTATAATGTATGCGCATAAGGAAGACTCAAATTGGTTGTGGACTCCTTTCCCTTTCATAAGTAAGTAATGACGATGCGATATTCCTTGACGTGAGGTGGAGATCTTGTTATAAAGGTTTATCGATGTGGGTTAATAAGTCCTAACCCATGCGCACACTGTTGTGCATGACCAATCCCTCGTGATTTGATGGGTCTCACATATCGGCAATGTCGTCCCAAGAAGCGATCGGGCTGCCAAATAGGTCCTCTGATGGAATTATTATTAGTGTATTGATCTGAATCTGCATAGGAATCTCAGCCTCCTTATCATGGACGAGGTCGAGGGAACATGGAAGAGAGTTAAGTCTACTCATGACATCATTATATGTTGAGTCCAGAGGAGTATGGGATAGAGTTGAGGTTGAGGATGAGTCCTCTTCTGATATGTCCACTATGATGGTTTACCAAAGGTTATCCTTGGTCGAGTTGGTCCCAGCTAGGGATGAGGTTATACTTTGGTATACCAATCAACCCTAGCCATTAGTCTTCAATATGAATGGAAGGTTAAAGGGTATTATTGGCTGACCCCCTGTGTTTTTCATTGGTCTCCTGTGGCTTCTCAAGTCACGAACCTATTTTCTCGAGTGTATAACCATATTTTCAATGTCTCTAGATGGAGTGCTCTAGACTTGTTACTTTTCATTAGGTATGTGGATTGCCGTGTTAGCCAAGATGGGGCGGTGGATGTTTAAAAGATTATGCCCTAGTAAGTTATGTCATGTAATGATTTGGATCTTTATTTCTTGTGCGGAATGATCACTTGGTTTAAATACCTAATAAATGAAAAACTTTTTTTCTTCTTCACAAAATATCTCTCGCCTAAGAAATCTACAACTAATCTTCTTACTATTACTCTTTCTCCTCCTTCCAAACGCGTTTTCTCTATTTTCCTTTGTCCCAAGAAAGTTTCCCTGCTAATGTTACCCACCTCCTTCCTTCTTCTTGAATTTTTTAAGCTTTTTGTTAGTTTTCCATATTTGATAATTTTTTGGAAATCTTTAGATTTTTCGATAGCCTTCATTATTGCCTTTACTGTTGTTTTGAGTGTTTTATGAGAAGTTTACAGCTTAGGGGTGGTGTTATTGGATTTCTAGGACACCTTTTGTCCTTTATACCACATTACGAGAGTCGCCGGAGTTATTCTGGTCACCTTCTCCGGTGATCTTCAACACACTATTCTGGGCCAAAATGATCCCAATTTTCTCTTTTATCCTTAAGTTAAACTTCTTCAAACTTACACTTGTTTCAATGTTAAAAACTTTATTGAACAAGTTGACCAATACAAAACACTTAGAGAAAGAATTCTTTGGGAGATAGGGAGAATTGAAATTGAGGCCGAGGGAAAAAGAAAGGTCAGGATCAGTTGTACATGCCCAATTTTCCAATCTTGTTAGCTATCATCCTTCCTCCTATGGTTAAAATTAATGAGGACAAGAAGTATACCAGCTCATCCTCATCCTTTGAGGGGTACAGTCCCCCATCTTCTCAGGCTGCAGCACCAACTAATTCTTTCGATGAGGCTCTTAGGTTTCCCTCATTTCACGTGTCTTAATCAAAGGCAGCTAAGAGCTCACATAGCTACCAAACTCTCTCTGCTCACTCCTTTCAAGACCCAAGTGTGAATGTAGCCTCTCCTTCTATGGATGTTCCATTATCGACCATGACAGAAGGAGAATTTCACAAGAGGTTCCTAAGTGGGGCTTCGATCATTGAATTCCCTACTGATGATGATGATAAAGCAGGGGAACCAATTGATTTCTCCTATGACAAGACTTTCCATCCCGTCATCATAAAGGCTGACCTTCTAGTTTTGAGGCATATATATAGGATAAAGCATATTATGATGATGAGAGTCCTGGATAATGATAAGAGGTCATACGGGAACTGAGAAGATGAAATTATCATCGACGACTGAATGTTCAATGTCATATTTCGTCTCCATATCCACCCTTCCGTACGAGCTATTTTGGTCATCTTCGGACATGCTCCTACCCAGTTGACACCAAATTCTTAGAGTATGATAATCTATTTCCTTGCCTTCTAAAAATTGACTTACACGGATGAGACCTCGCCTGATGTTTTCAAACCCTATTATAATGTGTATATCACCAAGTCACATCCGTCGATCTTACCACCACTTAAGGGATAGGAGACCCTGGAATAAAATTCTCCACATCAACCAAATCTCTAACCACTTCTTGAAGCCAATGATCTTATTTATCTCTCTTGATTAGGAGTTCTCAACCGACAACGAGCATGTCAAAGATGACTTGAGGGTTACTCGTCATTGGGACAATCCCTTTACTTCTGCAAGACCAGACCCCAGCCTCATCAGAGCCAATAACGAGAAAGTTGATTTGATGAGGAGATGAGGGAAAGATGGGAATCTTCCTAAATTTGAAGATGTGATGACCCCTCAAAACCTTGAAAAAACTGGTTTGGGGGTTTCCCTCTTAAATCAGTTGTGTGAGTTTTTAAAAAAATTCATATTTTAATGCTTTCCTCATATTTATTATTTCACTAACAAGTTACCTTTTCTCCTTTGCAGACCGTATCCCAAACACTTCTAACGATGCTTTGAATACGATTTCTCCTAGCCAGCAAGCTACTTTTAGGAAGAAATGGAGTAAGCAACCCCCAAAGAACACAACATTTAGTTGTCCCACCCGAGTCGAGGATGGGAAAAAAAGAAAGGAACCTTTTGACTGGGGTGTCACTGTCCGTTAGCGTGAGATGAGGCCGAGGGTAAATCCTTCAGATTATGTTCCATCTTCCTCGAGCTCGGACCTTTTTGAGGATGTTTAGGCAGAAAATCATTCTTAGCTCAAGGCGAGCTTATCCTCTCTCATCGATTAATTATGAAGGGCTAAGGTGGATTCTCTTTCCTTTCCCTCTTAGTCTGGCTATCAATTCCTGGAAAAGATGGACCCCCCAAAGGTCTACGACTTTGAGGCTTTAGTATGCACAAGTAACTCCAAACCGATTTCACACTTCTTAACTTTCGTCTAACTTTTGTCTCATTTTATAGAGATTTCTATTTCTTGTTTTTTGTAGTTTACACATGCCCTTGCTTATGCCACCAAATGGATGGCTGAGAAATACCCTCAGATCCAAGAGGCCGAGAGAGCTCTCAAGTCCAAGGAAGAATTAAAGGGGAAGCTAATGTCCCCGAAGGAAGATCACAAGAACGCTATTGATGCCTTGAAGAAAGAGCATACCAATGTTATGAATGCTTTGGACAAAGAAAATGATGATGCCATCACTTCCATTTCGACCAAGAATCCTACCGACCTGGATGCAACTACCGAAAAGGCCAAGGTTGAGGGCATTAAAGATTACAAATCTTTTGACGAGTTTGGTGACATCGATTTCCAATAACTCAAAAGAGGTACTAGTATGGCTTATTGAAGGTTGATTCTCAAGCATCATGAGGTCATATCATCTATTAGGCTGAACTCGAGCCCCCTGACCTAGAGGATCCTCTCAGTCAAGTAGTCATGGTAGATGTTGAAGCATCTGTAAAGCCCGAGGTTCTAGGTGTTAAAGAGATTTATGTTGGGGATGCCACTGTAGGGGTTTGTCAGTCAAGACAAGTGCTGAGGTGACAACGACCATCAATGATCCGACTATGTAGGGTGGTTGCATGTGGCCCATACCCATACATTTTTTTTCTTTCTTGAACACTTCCTCACTTTTAATATTATGTATCTGAATGAACATCGTATTTTCTTTAATGAAACTGTTGTCTTGTATTTATCCTTTTCATTTCTTGTTGCTTTGAATCTGTATGATTGATAATGATCTTGCCAAGTTTACTCTCATCTCGAATAGTAAATGATTTTTTTATAATTAATAAATGATGTAAATATCATCCCTATAGAAGAGATAAATGACCAACTTAATTGTTTTTAACTTAAAGGCCACCAAATTAATAATGTTAATATCATGTCTACTCTCGTCTTTAGCCAAGAGATAAATAACCAACTTAATTATTTTTAACTTAGATATCACCAAATTAATAATGATAATCTCAAGTCTACTCTTTCCTTAATTAAGAGATAAGTAACCAAATTAATGATTTTTAATTAGGGACGCAAATTAATGATGTTAATCTTAAGTCTACTCTCATCCTTATCCGAGATATAAATAACCAACTTTATGATTTTGAACTTAGAGAGCACCAAATTAATGATGTTAATCTCAAGTCTCCTCTCGTCCTTAGCTAAGAGATATATTACCAACTTAATGATTTTTAACTTAAAGACAACCAAATTAATGATGTTAATCTCAAGTCTACTCTCATCCTTAGCCGATGAATAAATAACTAACTTAATAATTTTTAATTGGGTTGGTGTTTTTCACCACCTTAGTTATGTTATAACACCTCTTAGTGTTATTGAGAATACATGGACAAGATGAGTCTTGCATGGTTTCTCGTATCACCGAGAGTGCGTCAATGCTAATTAATCAAAGAATGATGTTGTTTAGCTTAAAAAAATTAAAATCATGCATTCCTTCAAGACAGATATGTGGGAAGCCTTGGAACTCCATTCATTACTTTAAACCTTTCAAATATCAAGAGAAATTTACATTAAATGAATACACAAGACTACCAATAATATTTTTTCAAATGGTCGGCATTCCATGGATTGAATATTGGCTCTCCCACTAAATTCTCCAGCTAATATTTCCCTGGGATGACCTCCTCAATGATCCTGTATGGTTGATTTGTATGGAGTGATCCTGTTTTCTTGAATATTGCACGTTTCACCCTCTTTATTTATGCATTTTAGCCCCCTCGGGCACCTTAATGCCTATAGTTATGCTCGTTAACCATACAACCTACATTTTATATATCTACATTCTTTATGAGGTTTCATTGAGCTTTTGTAGGTATTACGGTGCTTCGCGTGATGTTTGGTCACATTTTGGAAATGTTTCGTAATCAAGGTCACATTCAAGGGCATTTTGGTCATTTCATCACTTGGGTTTTTGGCCTAATGTATTCTTAGAATTTTTTATCGCTCTGAAATTATCTTCTTGTAGCTTCTGACCGCGCATAATTCTGAGTTATAATGAAGAAGTCATAGTTTTTTTCCCGTATTATTGATCCAAGTTGAAGAATTACGTACCTGATTGAACCAAATCGTTTCGAAAATGACCAAATCAATTCATAAATTTCCAAATCAATTAGAAATATTTCCAAATTGATTTGGATTACCAGCCCCTGTTTTCCGATGTTTTCTTATTACTAGTTTGCCACTAGGGTTTTACTATATAAACATTTCCTATTTATTTTGAAGAGGGATATCTTTCTTTTTAATTAGTTTTTAGGGTTTGTATTGGGAACTCTTTCACCCTTTCCCGTTTCCTCTGGGTATTTGCCCAGTTTATAAGTTTATATTACTATCCATTGTCTTCTAGCTTTATATTTCCTTGTTCTAGCTTAATTTCCATTGTTCTCTTTATATTTTCATGCCGAGTTAATATTTTATTATTGTTATTTATTTATTTATTTCCTTAGTTTATTTGTTGTTTAATTTAGTTTTAATCATGTCTAGCCTCTAGATAACAAATTGGTATTGTTCTTTCGTCATTAATGGGTATTGAGCTCTGAAAGTTGGGTTTTGCATAAAATTGCATTTAATTGAAACCTCGCGCATATCAAATTCGGATTGTTATGCATTTAACTTTCTTTTTCATGCAACGTTAGTGTTTATAGCGATAATTCGAATTTAATCCGCGTGTGATCATTTTTTTGTTAAATGTTTAATCTCACAACTTTGGATTGGGTTCCTTATTGTGTGTTGTTTATGCTTAATTGAAATGCTCGATTAAATATCATTCGAACCAAAATTCTAATTATGCGTTGTTTATCCCGAGGCGGGAATGATCCCAACTCTTGTTTTAATTAATTTTAATTTAGTTTTAACTTTTCTTCCTCCTCTTTCACCATAACCTACATATCACCTTTTGCATTTTTATTCCTGAAGTGATTAATCAATTAAAATATATACGACATTCCCTATGGATTTCTTACGATACCCAACTTATCGCTATACTTGTATCGCAAGTGTAATTGTAGTTTTGATTTTTTTCATTAAGGAGGTGAACCAAAAATAATAAAAGTTCCCTTACACGAGCACATAGTTCGCGCACGATCAATGGTGAATGCTAATATGGGAGTAACTTGTTCGACTTCTTCAGAACCTTCTTCAAAACTTAGTCTTCACAACTATTGACCTAGGTCTTACCCTTTTGTTTTAAAATTTATCCATTCTCTGTTGTTACACTTCTTACCTTAGCTCAACATCTTCCCCCCTCTATTTTATTAGATTGAAGAGCAACCTTCTCTCTTCATTATTCATATCTGGATTATAAGTCTAGACTCAATCACTGGGCTGGCCGGGTTCAGGTGGTATCACAATGTTTGAGCTATAAGACAACATAAACGGGGTCTCCCCTGTCAATGTCCTTTATGTCGGCATGTAGGACCATAAAATTCCATCAACCTCTTCTTTCCACAAGCCTTTGGCATCTTTTATCTTTTTCTTGATCCCGTACAGTATTGTTAGTGACCTCTATCTCAACATTTGCTTGAGGTCGCCCTGGTGCTAAGTAGAATTATTTGATGTGACCCTTCCATAGTAGGCCTCCAGGGACTTGTTTTTTAACTTCTTTTATTTTCCTAAGAGCAATGTATGAGGTAAACCATATCTACAAATGATATTCCTCCAAATGAATTTGAAGATCTTTGTATCTCTAATAAAGACCATGAGCTCAGCCTTTACCCATTTGGAAAAGTAGTTGATCGCCATAATCAGGTATCTGTAGCTGCATGCAGCTCTTGGAAGAGGTCCCACCAAGTCAATCCCCCAAACTATGAATGGCCAAGGGGCTATGGTGGACGATAAAGCTTAGTGGGACTGATGGGGGATTCAGGTCTGTCTTTGGCATTTATCACACTTTTTTAAATGGTCGGTCGCATGCTTAACAAGGGTTGGCCACCAGTAGCCCTAAGTTATAATTAGATTTGCCTAAGAGTATCCCCCGATATTATTTTAGCGTGATCCCTCGTGCACATATATCAAAATATACGCCACCACTAAGGGGTTGACGCATCATGGCAGGGGGATCAGAAAACCGTTCTTATATAGGACATCTCCTATGATACTGAATTTTGTTTCCTTATATCTAAATTTATTCTTGTATCCTTTTGATTATAGGAGCTCTGATTCTCAGATATATCTAATGAGAGTGTCCTTCTAAAAATATCCAATATTCAAGTTCAAACAACACTCTAATTGTATGTCATCTTCCTCAATGCTCGGCCTATGCAGTATCCCAACATGGACGGTTCTCCTGATTTCAATTCTAGTCGATGATACTAATATTTCCAGTGTATCATCTCAACAATTTTTAATGCAAGGGACTCTTTTTAGTTTCACCTCTCTGAATTACATCAAATCCCTTCTCAACATGGTCAAGTATTTGGCCATTTGCTCATCTTTTGCTTCATAAATCACCAAAATCTTGTTTACCACTAATTGGGTGTCGCTATGAACTACCATGTGGTCGAAATTAAATACCTTGTCCAAATATAATCCTACTAATAAATATTTTTACTCAAACTCATTGATGGAGGATTTGATGCTAAACCTTAATACATACTCAATGTTTGTCTCATCTAGAGTCAATAGTATAAGCTCTACTCTACTTCCGCTTTCAGAAGTGGAACCATCCATATATAGACTCCAAATTGGTCTACTGGTCATGAAAGGACCTTCATCAACTGTACCATTTCTGAACAAAATATCTTTTTCAGTAAGGTGGTCTTGTACACAATCGACTGTAACTAGACCCACAATTTCTTATTCTAGAAAAACTACCACCTTGTCTTCCTTGATATCGACCACAACATAAGTTAACTCAACCACAAAGTAAACCAATTCTTTCCATTTAATTACTCTAATCGGTTGGTATATGATGTCAAACTCCCCAAGCTCAATTGACCAAGCCATTAACCTACTCGATTTCTCGAGTTTATAAATGACTTTCTTCAAAGGAGTATTGGTAGCACCATTATAGTGTGGGCTTAAAAGTAGGGTTTCATCTACCTTGAGGCATGTATCAAATAATATGCCAACTTCTCCATGTTCAGATATTTCAGATAAGATCCCTAAAGAGCCTTACTATTAAAGTATACCATCCTCTTTACTCCTTCATTATCTCGGATGATAGATATGCCAATTGTAGACTTTAATATTGTTAAGTAATAAAAAATAGTTGTTCTCCTTAGAAAGACCGAGATAAGAGCACCGAAAAACCCAGGTGATCCTTAATCTCATTAAAGGATCTCTCTCACTCCTCATTCCACTCAAACACTTTCCTTAGAATTTTTAAAAAGAGAAGAAATTTATTTATGTCCCTTGAGATGAACTTATTGAGTGCAGTGACACTTCTCATCAGCCTCTCCACATAATTGATGGTCTATAGAGTCTTCATTTCAATCAAATATTTCATTTTCTTTGGGTTTGCCTCAATACCCCTCTAGTTGATGATGTAGTTGAGAAACATTCTACCACCCACACCGAATAAGCTCTTGGTCCGATTTAGCTTTATCTGGTAGATATCCATTGTATTCTATGTCATATTAAGGTCGGCCATGTAGTCCTCGACCATAAGGCTCTTTGTCAGCATGTCATCTACATAGACTTTCATTATTTTTCTGATCTTCTATTCAAACATCTTATTGGCCAACCTCTAGTAGGTTTCCCTGCATTCTTTAGGACAAAAGGCATGACCTTGTAGCAGTAGGTTCCTTTATCAATTATAAAAGATGTGTTCTCTGAATCGACCTCATCCATGAATATTTGATTGTATTCAGACTACGAGTCCATGAAAATCATCAATTCATTCCCCGTTATCAACAATCTTATCTATACAAGGTAGATGGAAGTTGTCTTTAGGACATTCTTAGTTTAGATCATTGAATTTGATGCACATATGCTCGTTAGCCTGAGGACTATCATATCGTTAGATAACTACTCTAGATAATGAACCTCTCTAATGAACTATTTTGAGTGGAGTTTCTTAACTTCATCATACATGACACCATAATTCTCTCTTCCATAAGCCCTTCTTTTTTTCTTCACTGGATTTGCCTTCTCATTAACGTTTATGGCTCCACGCAAACACGTTTTGCCTCTTTCTTAGAAGCTCTATCAGATTTTCCTTCACCTCTTTTTTGAGCAAAGATCTGATTTGTATGGTTTTTAAAGCTCATACGCATTGAGGATGATGTATTCTACATCCTCTATAGCTTTGCCATTCTTTATTTTCCTCTCGTACCTTGCGTCAAGATTAACTATGTTGTTTGTGGTGGTGAGCTTTTTATGGAACTCCCTTTGCTCGCCCGAGTTGAAGTAGCATTACCTGGCCTCCACTTGATCACCATAGACTTACCCTACTCCATAAGGAGTCAAGAATTGTACCATATGGTGTAAAGTAGAGGGCACTTCTTCAAATCCTAATAGGGCTACATGGATGAGGATGATTTTATAGGCTGAAATTACATTTTCATCCATTATATAAAAGGTAATCTTCCTTATTAGTCAACTTGTCTTGGTGCCCATACCGACACCCAGTTCATATAACCAAATAGGACACACTTTCTCTCCACTTAACCTTATCAAATGTTAGTGGTAAGGAATCAGTCTCCTTTACTCAGCTTTAACCCCATGAAACATTCCGAGAACATGACGTCGGCTGAGCTACTGTCATCCACCAATATTCCAGATACATCATACCTATAAAACTTGGTTCTAATGACAAGGGGGTTATCATGGATGGCAAAGATTACCCTAAATCCAACCTAGAGAATCTGACAATAATAGTATCCATATCCACCTTTTTTATCTTTCTCGTCTTTGACTTTGAAGCGACCGCGTTAACCATGTGGTCGAGATCTTATTATAACGGGTTAACCATGTAGGTCAATGGCAAAGAATAAGTAATGATGATGGAATATTCCTTCACATGAGGTCGAGATCTTATTTTAATGGGTTAACCTTGTGGGTCAATGAGTCCTAACTCGCGCGCACACTACCACGCATGCCCAATCCCACGCACTTAGCCAGGTATCAACTATTGGCAATGGCGGCCCAAGATGAGGTTAAGATGTCAAGTCTATCCTCTAGTTGAATTGTTGTTGGTGTGTTAATATGAATCTGCATTGACGCCTTGGACTCCTTATCATGGAAGAGGACCAAGAAACATGGAAGAGAGTTGAGGCCACTGATGTTGTTGTTGTATGTTAAGGCCAGAGGAGTATTGGATAGAGTTGGGGCCTAAAGCGAGGCCCCTTGTGATGGTACCCCAAGTAGATTAATGATATGTCTAGTATGATGATTTCCAAAGGGTCATCCTTGGCCGAGTTATCACAACTAGGGACAAGGTTATACTTGGGTATATCATTTAGCATTGACAATGTTGTACACTTGATTTGGTGGATTTACTTTGTACCTAAAACGAGACTTAAAGGAGAAAAATGGTTCATTTTTTCTTGATTATATTTATTGAGTTCCCTACATGGACTTTAATTTTCCACTATAGTTTTATTTTGATACAAGTAGCAAAAATGTGTCTTTTAGAAAATTTTAATATGTCTTTGGCATATTTGTACAAAGTAATCTTTGAAGGATAAATTTTGAACAACTTGCCTTTAAATGGACTTATTTCAAAATTAAAGTGTGAAGAAGAGGAAAATGGGGGCATCCCAAAATAAATAATGGCCGGCGTACACCATGGCCTGCTTGTTGGCTTATTAGTTCCTCGAGGAATTATTGTCCTTTTGGTGGTGTCAATTTCAGTGTGTTAGGGAGACTATATTGATAATAACATTTCTAGTGTTGTGGCCATGGGGTTGACTATCAGACTTCTTTTAGTGACCAGTGATATGATGGTGGATTCCCAAGTGTCCACGATTGTGCTTTGGATGTCCCATAATTGTCATCTTGTTGTTTTTATAGCGGTAGAGACACTAAACAGACTTAATGTCTAGAAAAAAGTTCGGGACAATTTTTATGAAGGATCGCTATAATGATACTTATATGGTTATCCTAGAGATTGCACGGCATGGCTCCTCCTGAGTACCCTATGGTGGGTGTTCCTAATTTGTTTTCTCGATCTTACCTTATTTTTATCGCATCTATGGAGAACTGGGTGAATTAGCATGTGGAGCATGGGGCTAGTAATATTTGTGGGTCAGTGCCATAATGGGGCAACCTACATCCAGTTCTACAACTAGGTGACTACCGGTATGTTTAGTTAGTGGGCCTTCTCCAGACACCTTTTTACTTTCCATTGAGGCTCCAGCATCAAGCAGACTTGAAGAAAATCTTTCCTCCCTATATAACCAACTTCTTTATCGTGGATTAGCACAGAATGTTTGTAGCAGTGCCATCAACCTTCTACCCATCCGTCTCTGTCTTTTGGGGAGGCGGTATTTGTATCACGGGACTATTTGAAGTGGCTCAAAGATGGCTTGTGATGTTTGACACTTCAGAGGATGGTGTCGTGGTTTTATCTATGTTGATCAAGGTAACCGTCACGTAGAGAGGATATGTAATCGTAACCAAGATGGGCATTCTTGGGATTCTTCGATGAATGACGATGAAGTAGACCTAACTAGTAGTCGAAGGAGGTCTTGGATGTGGGGAAAGTGTTGCTAACATGTGGGTTTGTTATGTAGCTTGACTTTGAGGAGTTTTATTTTTTAAGCATTGTAAAAGGGTTGGTTGTTTTTCGCTCTTGCTGTTGATATATCATGTAACTACCATATTCTATGTTTTAATAAAAGGAGACGATGATTTTGTCGTATTTTGTCATGACGTTGATGAATTCCTTTATTTAAGCTATCTATATCGATTAATGTTGTTAAAACTGAGCATCCGTGTAGATACACTAATCGTTGTTATTGAATTTCGATCGCAATGCAAAACACCTAAACATAGTATAGAGGATAGTCCGAGTATCTAAGATCCGAATGGAATGTTTGATAGACTTTGATTGATTTATTACTTATCAAATAAAAATGTAAAAGAAGATGACGGTTAACAGGGAAAAAGGCGAGAAAAAGTTAATTACACTAATCAAATTTAAACAAAGATTAATAAAAACGGATTAGGATCACATCAACATCATTGGCTAAACAATACGTAAAAGGTATTATGATTTGAAAACATTTAACCGGGCATATTCAATTTATTTCAAACATCTAACATGAAGATAATAATCCAATACTGAAAGATTAAACTTTCACTCGAATATTGTCACAAATGGATTAATTTGGGATTATCGCTATAAACACTAAAGTTGTGTGACAAAGAAAGTTAAACAATTAATATACCAACTTTAATGCACAAATTTTCAATAAAAGTACTTGCCAAAACCTAAATTTCAAGGCTCATCACCCATTAATGGTGGCAATATGATCCCAACCCCTAAACTAGCAACTACACAAAATTAAAACAGCAACAAGACTTATTAACCAACGAAAACAATAAATAAACTAAAAAGAAATAATTAACAAATCCATAATATAGCTAACAAAACAAGTGAAGATGGATAATATTTACTTGTAACATAGGTATAAATCACAAGGAAGGAAAAAAAGATGGAAATCGCCCTAAAACATAAAATTTGATCTTCAATAATGTAGTAATGAAGTTCCCAACTTAAGGAATGTTTTACCATAAATACCCAACTACGCCCCCTGAAAAAATAGACATTTTTGGACTTTAACAAGACCCGAATCGATTCACCAAAATGGCCAAATCGATTCTCCCCTGACAGGTCTGAATCGTCATTTTAGATCAACATACTGAAAATTTTGTAACATCTTTGTTGTATATCGTAATTAGGCGCGACCAAAAGCTATGCGAAGCTAACTAAGAGGACTATAAATCGATTAATAATTTTTTTTATAATAACAAATGATGAAATGATTAAAATTACTTTGAATGTGCCCTTTGTGATGGAACTTCCCCGAAATGCGACCAAACATAATGCTAAGCACTTTAATACCTACAAAAGATCAATTATACCTCAAAAAGCATGAAAGCATTTATAAAAGAGGTTTTCTATTTAATGAGCATAAAATTAGGAATTAAGATACTCAACGGGGCTAAAATTCATAAGTATAAAGGGTAAATAAATGCAATATTTGAGAAGAATCAAACCCCCTGATTTACCCATTGCTAGCCCATAGTAATGAAGTGCAAAGAAAAAAGATTGTAAATAGTTCCCTAAGAGAGGATATATATGCAGAAGAGATTTTTGCCTATGAACGATGGCATTTAAAATATACAACATGTCCTTAGACCCCTAGGTTAACCTTATGGACGAGTGTTGTCTTATGAGGGTTTTTAGGGATGAAAACCACAAACATCAAAGTTTCCTCAAAATATGACCAACAAATCAAAATAAATGATCAATAATAATGAAAACGATTTCTTTATGTTATTAGGATTGAATGAATTCACTCAAAAGTCCATAGTTACTAGCATTATAAAGTGAAGTTCATCGAATCAAAACCTTAAGAGTGGGAGGAAAAGAGAACACCTGGATATTATGATTTGGTCAAAAAAATTATAATTAAAATAAACACTAAACATGAAAGATATTCAATCCTCCCTAGATGTTACACTCAACAATTGAAATCATTAAGAAGTGGAGGTAATACACGAGTCATGCAGGCATAAAGAGTAAATTTAAATGGAAACTACGCCGCACACAAATCATAAATGAAGAATGCTATATACGTAAAATGAAAAATATGTAATCTAAATGAAAGAATATCATCATCAAAGATGTAAAATGGATTATCAAATATTATCGCAATTATTAAGACATTTAATTAAAAATCACTTTTGGATGACATATGATTTTTATATGGTTGTTATATAGGTTTGGGGGAAGGTTATGATAGAAGGGGATATCTATGAATTCAAAGGTGTTTGGGGATGAGACATTCGGGATAATGGACAAGCGTCGACAATTTCAAAATTGGAAAAATAACTTCCATAACAAGCAATGGATAGGAAATCAGAGAGTGAAAAACTTATTGAACATTATATACAATATGGAAATAATTTTTCTTTTTTTTTTCTTTTCTTCTTTTCCCATTCTTTTGAATTTTGTTTTTATTTGCTTTTCATTTCTTTCCCTTTCTTTTGTTTTTCACTTCATTTTTCTTTACGATTTCACTTGCACAAGCTTAATTGCAACCACATAACAAAAACCTCATACAATACCAAGTATCATTCCAAACAACGGTATGAAAGGAAATATTTATGGTATATAACTCGAATTTGGAGTTGGTTATGGGATTTTGGGTTATGAAACAAAAGGCAATACTAAGCATCAAAGGGGTTGATGAGGGGAAACGTATAAGGTGAGGTCAAGGTCAATATGGGTGATATAAAAATGATAGTCTATGATACTTTCCTAATGTCTACAAAATTCTCCAATCAAAATAATTTTGAAAATCATGATCAAGTAACACATTTAATGAACGATCAATGAAAGAATAGAGATTATCAACAACTTTAACGTTTTCAAGGAGGAAAGATTAGTGCATAACACTCATAAATGAAGAAAAGCCTAATGCTCACTTGGTGAAAGTATATACAATGAAAAAAAAATATCGAGTAATAAATGCCTTAAACTAAATCATAAAAACAATGGGTTAAAATTTTAATTTATAAAGTTAGTCATAATATCATTGATTTAAGGGATAAAGTCTCATAAATTCTAAAATTGATAACATATATCATTGAATCGTCTATTGTATTGAGAATTTATTAAAATATATCAACGAAAACTAAGGAAAACTCCGAACAAAGGAGAAAAAAGAAAGAAAATATTTTTCAATTTTTTGAAATTTTCAACAAAAGCATGGCTGGAAAAGAACATGTGGCCAAATCATGGAACTCAAAAGGCATTGGTAAAAATAATCCACATCCCATAACTTAAATGTTGCATTTATCTCAATGAAAATCAAGTACACAACATAAAGAAAGGAAAAGAACGATATTACCCAAAATGGAGTCATCCCCGATAAGTACGAGTCCATTGAATGTACAAAACATGTTAGTACAAGGCATAATAAACAAAGGATAATAAAAACTTTAATTAATTACACAAGACTATAAGTAAATATAAAAAGAAAAAGAATAAATAAATTAAAAACTAACTATTTACAACCTATAATTTTAACTTCTAACAAACTATAAATAGGAAGTTGAAAATTTTAAGGGCCCACCCAAGGCACGATTTGACTTTGAGGAATTACACATGTACCCTTACCGGTGTTCATGCCTCCCAAAAAATAGGAATTCCATTTTAAAAATGAAAGACATGTATTGTTATCAGCTTCCGATCGCAATGCAAAAAACCTAAACTTTAACTACACTCCAATGGAGTAGAAGGGCTCGTTCGGGTATCGAAAATCCACACGAAATGTTAGACAGACTTTAATCGATTTATTACTTCTCAAATAAAAATGTAAAAGATGATGATGGTTGAATGGGGTAAAGGGAGAAAAAATTAATTACGTTAATTAAAATTTAACAAAGATTAATAAAACGAGATTAGGATCACTTCGCCACCATGGCCTAAACAATGATTAAAAGGGATTTTTTAATTTGAAAACATTTAACCGAGCATATTCCATTGATTATATGCATCAACCATGAAGAAAATTAATCTAACTATGAAAGACTAAACTTTCGCTCGAATATGGCCACAAATTAATTAATTTTGGAATATCGCAATAATCACTAACGTTTCGTGACAAATAAAGTTAAACACCTAATAATCAATCTCTATTCGTAGAGCTCATGTGGGAAACACTCTTCGGGACAGACCATTACCAAACTACTCCACCACCATACACCCCTTAGAAACACCATTAGAGGAGCTCAAAACACCATTTCTCACCATATTAAAACCCCATACAGTTTTTTTAGGTGTAGAAGATGGTGTGCTTGATGTCTTAATGGGTATTTGAGGACAGTATTTTGAGGATGCTAAACAAATTTGTAGGAGCTTCATTAGGAGAATTCTTTGTGTGATAATGGAGACAAACTTAGGAGGGCTTTTAGAGACCCCCTTGAGCCCAGCTTTGGAGGTGGGGGATCTTCCATCCTCTTCAACCTCTCCACCATTTTTAGAATTCATTGAGGTGGGAAAAACTAACTTTGATACATGTTTAATGTGTAGTATAGATTCAGTAGGTTATTTAATTTAATAAATATATGTAGGAACGATATCAGTTTTCATCCTAGTGTTGATTATCAACCATCTTAGAATTTGTAAGAATTGGGTATCAAAAAGGATGATTTAGAAATTAATTTTGAAATGTAGAAATTTCCAGAATACATGTCTTGAACATTTTAAGTAAGAAAATGACGTATATTGATGTTTTAAAGGAAAATAATGTGATTTTATAGAAGAAAATGTATTAGGATTATTTGAGCCATTTTCTGATAATAAAAGACGATTTCACACATGAATAAGTGAGAAGGGAAACTTTAATTTTAATAGGCATTTTAAAGTGTATGGAACTCATTGAGAAAGGAAAGTTGGTTAAATGCTTGAATGCATGGAAAGTAGGGTTTTTACATGTATTCTGGTGTAAAAGTAGATAATGGAAGTTAAATGTAACAACCCTCAATTCCGGGAGGCTCATTTTATACTAATTTTACCGTATAAGGTGATTATATAAAATGTGGGAACTGGATTAAATATTAATTGAATGAGATAGAGGTTAATATTTACTAGGATGTTGTATATTTACCGATTTTGTAGGTAAATATCTTCATGTGGTATGATTTATAGTGTCATGTATTTTAAATGGCATTTTGGTTTAAATGATATTGGAGCTTGAAATGGTTTATAAAATTACCGGATGCCATTTTAGAGGGCGTAGTTAGTCCCGGAATGTGCGAGAAAGTCAAAATAAGTGCCATATTGTATTTTGGTATTTTGGGCACTTTTACATGGTTTTAGCTGGAACGCGTATTTACGAGTCATATTAATGTGGTATTAACCATTTAAGTTGGGAGACTTATGTTAAGCCCCGATTTTAGCCTTCTAAATTTCCTTAATTCCTTAATTTGTGTCTTAAACATAGAGAGAAAAGAGAGAGGAAGAAAGCTTAGGAGGAAAGAGGAGAAAGAAGAGAAAAATGAAGATTGAAGATGGATTGTTGCTACTACTCAAAGAAATCTGATATTTCTACATCAAGGCAAGTTTTCTACTTACTAATATGTGATTTAAGATGAATAATTTGTATGATATTTATGTATATTCATTTGGAGATCAAAAATGGAATTTATGGGAATTAAACCCTAATCATAGTTTTGATGATGAAAGTGTGAAATATTAATGGTTATAAATCGTGAAGGATAAATTTTGGGTAGATAAATGTTGTTGGTTTTGGGTAAAATGTAAGAGATTTGAGGTTTGGGAGAATTAGGGTTCATAACCCTTAAGGCAAAATTAGGCAAATCTGCAGAACCTAATCGATTCGACCTAGCCGAATCGATTCACCTTGAGGCAGTTTCTAGGTCTGGGTGGACCGAATCGATTCGGATGGTCCGAATTGATTTGGCAATTATGCAGAAGTTAGGATTTCCTGACCGAATCAATTCGGATGGTCCGAATCGATTCGCTTTCTTGAACCCAAATCGATTCGTCTAGGCCGAATCGATTCGGAAGCCCTTCATTTTTGAGTGATTTTCTTCGTTAGTTCCAATTCATTTTTTTTACGTCTAGGGCCTAGGAACCTTCTTTAATGAAGTAAACTAAGTGTCCTAGAGTTTTAATTGAGTTAGTTACTTCCCCTACACTAGGAATGGGTAATGTGGGGACTTTTTCGGGGTTATGCCTATTGATGTTAGGGCATTCTTTTCTTCTAGTCCATTTTTATAAAACTAAGAGTTATAGTATTATGTTTGGGAGACTTTAGGACCTCATTTGAGCTATATTAGTCCTTATGGTTTATAATAACACCATAAAAGCGTGTTGGGAGAATAAATTGAAAGTTCATTCACTCCTTTGAGGTTACAGTAACGATATAATTTATCGTATAGCTCCGGATAATAAATTATATTATTTACAAAAAGTAAATGGTAATGGTTTTAGATAAAATGAAACATATACATGGAAATGAAATGAAATGGAAATGGTAATGATGATGGTAAATGATAATTTACTAAATCATGAATATGGTAAATGCTAATTTACTTGAACACACCTCTCTAAATGACATCATAAGGGAAGTTCGCACGCTTGGTGACGCCCCCTGGCTAGTGAATGCAGGGTGGATATAGTCCATAGGCCATATGAGCGATTATGTTATATTTTTCTGCGCCGGTGAGGAGATTCTGGGTGTGGTCTTGACTCTCCCACAGGCATATGGTCGCTTCCCGACATATTGCGTTGTAGGCGCCCAGGTTGTCTTCTATAGATAGGCCCTGGAAGATGATGGTCATTTAGGGGCGCGCCCAGTGGGGAAACTCGGAGGGGCGGTCTTAGAAATGTTATATGTATATAAATATAACTATTCATAATCAAGTGGGACTTGATGTATGAGATATTCCATAAGGAGCATGATGAAGTGCCATAAAGAGCATAATGAAATTCCACAAAGAGCATTTGTTGGTAATGATATTCCTGCTAAGGAATGGTAATGCCAGGATGGGCATGTAATTGAAATAAAATCCACAAAGAGCTTAAAATTGAGATAAAAGCCATAAAGAGCTTATAAGTATAGTTATTTTTCCTGTTAAGGAATAAACTATGAAATGAATCGGTATTCATGATGGAAGTTTTTAAATTATGTTATTCTTTCCTCTTCTCATGCAGAATTAAATTTAATTCATGCTTTTCTTTAAATTGTCTTAGCTTATGCCTTAAACTCTGTAGATAAGTTTTTATTTTTTCTAGCATGATCTTACTCATATCTATCATACTTTTTATTCATCTGGTAATCATATAGAACCGGGCCCTGACCCGTTTACATTTCTGGTTGCATATGCATCTTGTCTCCGCTCTGGTACTCCGCTGCAAGGATGCCTGATTTGAATTCCTATTCCGATGTCCTCGGCGAGCAATGATGCATTGCGGGTATTACGGGACACATTTGGTATAGACATTTTCATTTTTGTATTCTAGCTATGATCGGGTCTCTTTACTCGGGCGAGAGGCCCAAGCTTTTGTAAATGTCTAATGAAATGTATTATATAAATTAATGAGTTTGTTTAAATTCTATTATAAAGTTTGTTGACCGGTAACACATTCGGTCTTTTTATTGTATTCTTGTTATTATTACTTATATATGTCTTGGGGTTTCCCCTATCTTTTCAGGATTTGGGTTATTTAAAGTCTCTCTTTAACTTTGAAACAAAATTTTTGGCAACCCATTTTCTGAAATATTGGGTGGTTATCTTGGCTACTCTATATTTTTATTGTGATGCTGAGAATGATTCCATCTATGATTCCTGTTATATTGGAGTATTGAGCTGGCCACCCCTTATTTTGGTGAGCGGGTTGTCACATTAAAGGGTGAAAATATTTGAATAGTAGCCAAGTGGATGTTAAGATGCAAAATCACATAAATAAAGTGTTTATTTCCAATGTCAGAATATGGGACATTAATATGAAAAAAAAAGTTGTTTTATATATATAAAGGTGCTAAAGTAGCAAGTAAGAATGTTGAGTAATTTATGATGTTGATGCACTGTTAAAATAGAGACAAATGTTTATAATGTTATGTGGAAAACTTAATAACCATTTATGGGAAAATAACACATGATAAAGGACCAAATACTAAGTTTTGACAAATAAAGGGTAAATTGGTAATTTACTTAAAATGGAATCTTTTTGTAGTACAAAAATATCAAATATTTTGTTTAAACTAGTGTGGGTAAAATAATAAATTAGGTCCTAAAAAGTTAATGATTTTGGTATTAAATCAACGTATGTGTGAATAAGGGACATAAAGGAGAAAGAAATCATTTTCCAAGTGTTAACGGAAAAATGAATGATTAAATACGATCTTTTGACTTCGACCGGTAAAAGTGAAATAGTGTAGAAATTTATAAAATGTTGAAACACTTAAAATGGAATTCAAACGAGACAGGGATAAAGCAAGAAGGAAATTACACTCAATAAAGGAAATCACTAATAACGAGAGGCATACATGGGACATGCGGTCATAAAGAGTAAGTGTAAATGGAAAATAAGTGGAGCACATGTCATCAATGAAGAAAGCTATATATGTAAAATGCAAAATATGCAACTACAATGAAAGCATATCATCATTAAAGAGGTAAAATAATTTTTCACAGAAGACCGCAATTATTAGGACTTTTGAATTAAATTCACTTTAGGATCACATAGGGTTTCTACGGGGTTGTATTGTAGGTTGGATTTGAGGTTATGAAAGAAGGGGATATCTATTGATTCAAATGTGTTGCGGGATGAAACATTCGGGATAATGGGAAATTATGGGAAATTTCAAAATTAAAAAAATAACGTCCATAACAAGCATTGGATATGAAATCGGTGAGTGAAAAATCTTATTAAACACTATATACAATATGGAAATACTTTCTTTTTTTTTCTTTTCTTCTTTTTCGCTTATTTTCTAATTTTTTTTTCTTTTCTTTTCTTTTATTATTCACTTCATTTATTGTTTAGTTTTTCACTCTCACATGCTTAGTTGCAACCACATAACAAAACATCATTCAATCCCAAATATAATTCCACACAAAGGTACGAAGGATAATGTGTATGGTATATAACTCCAATTTAGAATTGGTTATAGGATTTTGGGTTATGAAATGAAAGACTATATTAAGGCTCAAAGGGGTTGACGATGGGAAACCTATAAGGTGAGGTTAAGGTCAATATGGGTTATATAACAAATATAACCTATGATCCTTTCCTAAATTTTTAGTAATTCTCGAGTCAAAGCAACTTTGAAAACAATCCTCAAGTAACACATTTCATATGAACTCAATTAATGAAGAATTAATGAAATAATTGTGAGATTACCGACGAGTGTATTAGTTTCAATGAGAAAAACGTAGTTTATAACTCTTACACATGAAGAAAATCCCAATGATCTCTTCATGTAGGTATACACAATGCAACAAAAGATTACCTAGTTATAAACGTTGTAAACTAAATCATTAAAACAATAAAAGCGCATGTGCTCATCAGTTTAAAGTTTAATTTATGAAATTATTCGTAAAAACAATGATTTGATGACTAATGTCAAATAACTTATAAATCGAAAACATGTATAATTGAATTGTCTATTGGATTGGGCATTTATTGAAACTTATCATCAGAAACAAAGGCAAAACGCCCAACAAAGGAGAAAAAACAACTATAATATTTTTGAAAATTTTCAATTCTTACACCAAAGTGAGATTGGAAAAGAAAACGTGATCAAATCATGGAACTCAAAAGGTAATGTAACAACCCGTGTAATTTTGGGGGTATTTTTCAAAATATAGAGGAAAAATAAATTTTGAGATAAAATTATTTTTATCGCTCAAACTTATTGGTTATTATTTTTAAAGGCGAGAATTTCAAACTGTTTCGAAAACGCAGTTAAATCGGATTTTATAATAATTTTATAAATTTTTATCCCTTTCAACATTTTTGGCTGAACTGCCAGTTTTTAGGCACGATCGATCGATCGATGCCTGGGGGTCGATCGATCGATCACTCCAAATTTCGTGCGCTACAATCTGTTAAGAGTTTTAGTTTTCTTTAAACACTTTTGTTTTCACCTAATTTAAAGGGGTCGTGGGCTAGTATTTTGGAACATCCTTGTGGCAAAAAAATATTCAGATTGTGCATTTTCTTTTCCTCTCTTTTTACTCAAACAGTACCCTTTAATTTATACTTTAACCTTAGGTTTTTGGAGGTGTTCTTGGGGCTGTTTTGAGGTTGTTCTTGGAGGAACTTTTGGTGATCTTTGGAGAAAATTTTTTTTGGGAGGTTTTTCTGCGTTTCTGGGCAGAATTATTGATGGTATCTTTTGGTGGTTTGAGGTATGGGGTTTTATAGAATATGCTCCTTAATCTCGCGAGTATTATTCTCTTTGTTTTCTTGTGATTATTGACTCATATTTGAATTGATAAATTCATTGGAATCTGGAAATTTTGTTTGGAATCTAATTATGATTCATGTGGTATTATTATTGTGTTGAGCATGTTGTCATGAAGATTGTAATATGGCACAGAGGTTTTTCCACCCGCCAATATTCCTTTTTCCGGATATGCTAGAAAAATGCATAGGCACGGTACGTTGGTGAAGCCTGGTGACCCGGTTAATGTGTTGTTGAGAAATTATAGTGATATAATTGCTTATGAGATTCGTATTTGATTTGAATATTCATATTCGTATTGTGACGTTTTATTCATCGCTAATATTATTGTTGAGCATCTTTCCTGTCGTATTATGTACTTCCCCATATTTTCTTTTAACTGGCAGGTTAGCGCGGATTTGGGCGCCTTGGATTTGATTTGGGTTGATTTATCGCAAGGATTATTTTGGGAAGATTTTTAATACAAGAGATGGGAAGACTTGTATTTATTTTTGATGTATAGAGCATTGGATATTCATTTTAGTTTTGGTATTATTTCGAGAGAATTGTTGTATTTAATTTGAATATGAGATTAGTGGTTTCATTTTTATTGTGGGGTTTAGATGCTCTATACCTTGTTATATTGTGGATTAGTTTAGTTTTTATCGACAGTAGCGCTCCGTTCGCTCTCCGCGGGTGGGCGGGGTGTTACAGGTAATGGGAAAAATAATCTGAACCCCTAACTTTAATGTTGCATTTTCCTCAATGCGAATCAAGAACACATCATAAAGAATGGAAAAGAAGGATATTAACCAAAATTGAGAGATCCATGTTAATTAAAAGTCCATTGAATCTACGAAACATGTTAGTACCAAGCAAAACAAAAAAAATAATAATAAAAATTTTAGCTAATTACACTAGACTATAAGTAAAAAGAAAAAAGGAAAAAAATAAATACATAAATAAAAAACTATCTATTTACAAGAATTTTAAATTCTAACTAACTATACACTAAAAGTTGAATTTTTTTATGGTCCACCCAAAACATGATTTCATTTTGTGGGATTAAAGGTTTACCCTCACCATAGTGCATGCCTCCTGAAAAATACGAATTCCATTTGAACAACGAAAGGCATTATTAGGCGAAAGAAATAAACCATAAAAAATTAAAACAATTTTGAGGATGATGGGGGGTTTGGATGCTAAGGGGGATAGGACCAAATTAATCTCAGGGAAACTAAAATCCACTCCCAAGATTTTTCAATTTGAAGGGGAGGTATGGCATGTGTGAGTGAATACCCCATGAGATGAAGAATCTCAAAGTAACATTCCCGTTAAAGGGTCAAGTGAAAGTCCTCAAGAATTCCATTTGAGTTTTTTGATAAATGCAAAGGTTAGATAACCGTTGGAAAGAGAGGAAATTAAGGTTGAAATTCGAAACCGCTTGGATCACTCTTAATCATTTCTTCTTCAAACGTGGGTGGCAGTGAAAGAAAGTTTCAACCTTAATCTAGCTTTTGGAAGAAGAAATCATTTTATTGAGTTGGATATACTTTTACTTGTCTAAACTTCACAAATCTTGGGATCATCGTTCAATTCCTTATTCCCGCTTTGAAATTTTTCCCAACTGCATTGCTGAATTCTCAAATTTTATAGAATTTTCATGTAATTACCCATCATCATAAGTGGTGGAGAAATTTTTTCAAACTTAATTCTTTCATTTTCAAGCATTTGGAAGCATTCATGAATAGTCTTGAGAGTGTAACTTTGAAAAGTGTTATCATAAAAATTACCACTATTTAAGGAGTTATAATGAGACATTTTGAATGGGAAATTCAAATACGCGACGATCCCCAAAATTTCATATTTCTCAAAACAATTTAGTACATGTCAAAAAGAAAGAAAACAAATAATATAAATACAAAGGAAAAAAATACTACGAAATAGTAAATCAATTACAATCTATAACAAAACAATCCCGGTAGTGGAGCCATTTTAATGTTGCAGAAACCGAGCGTCCGTACAGATACCCTGATTGTTGTTATCGACTTCCAAACCCAATGAAAAAAACCTAAACTTTCACTACACTCATATGGAGTATAGTGGCTAGTCCGGGTATTGAAATTTCATAGGAAATATTTGATAGAGTTTAATTTATTTATTACTTCTTAAATAAAAATGTAAAATATGATGATGCTTGAAAGGGGAACATGGAAAAAAAGTTAATTACGCTAAATAAAATTAAACAAATATTTATAAAATGGGATTAGGATTACATCCCCACCATGGGATAAGCAATGTGTAAAAGGGATTTTGAATGGAAAACATTTAACCAAGCATACTCAATTGATTATAAACAGCCTACATTATGAAAATTAATCCAAGAGTGAAAGATTAAACTTTCGCTCGAATATGGTCACAAATGGATTAATTTCGAAATACCGCTATAAACACTAACATTGTGTGATAAGGAAAGTTAAACGCCTAATATTCCAACATTAATACAAAAGTTTTCAGTTAAATTGATTTCTAACCAAAACCTAAATTTCAAAGCTTAACAACCATTAATGGTGGAAAATATGATCCCAACCCTTAAACTAGCTACAAACATGAATATAACAACTAATTAACTAATGAAAACAAGAAATAAACTAACAACAACTAAATAATAATAATGAGAAAATGAAGTCTTCAACTTACGGGAATGTTTTATCATAAATACCAGTAAGACCTCGTGACTTTGGGATTGAGAAATTAAATTTTTCGGAGAAATTAAATTTATTTAAATTTTGTAATTGAGGTCCAAAAATTGAGGGCGTTATTAAGTATTTCGGATGAGGATTATGAGTGCGCCATTGATTCCGGATGGGTCGAGATAGTCAAAATGACTGTCATTGAGTTTTATTTCGATTCCAGAATATTTTAAGTTAGTTTGACTCAAATTGGAATGAACGAGTCATTTAAAGTGTGTATTATCATTTAAAATGGGGACTTATGTTTTAAAGGTTTAAGAGGCTTATGGATCAAGCCATTCTCATTTATGAGAAAGAGAGAAAGAAATGAAGAAAGAGAGAAAAAGAAGAAAGGAAGAAAGAGAGAGGAGAAAGGATGGAGATTCCGGCCAATCCTCAGTCTCGGGGACGATCCACCCTTTACAACTTCGAGGCAAGTGTTTAATATTGCTAATTAATTCATTTGTGTAGTTTATTTCATAATTTGTGGGCAAAAGAATGGGATTTTGGGAGTTAATATCAATACCTAGCTTTTGGGTACTAGAACTTAAATTTGATGTTAATACATGGGATTGATGGCATTTAAATTAATGAGATCATATGTGGGTTGGGTTTTGATGTCAGGAATATGATTGAGTTAAATATTGGAGGTTAGATGATGATATTTGGGTGTTTGGAGAGTTAGGGTTTTGATCAAAAATGGTAAAAGGGCCAGGACATCTGGTATGGCCGGTCAACTGCGCCTAGGGGACCGGTCGACCGTGCTTCAAGGGAAAATCTTACTTCATTCTTCGTATGGAATAATTTTGACCCGCGGTCGACCGGGGGTCTGGGACCGTTCAACCGGTCCCCTATTTTTAGCCCAATAATGGGATTTTCTTTTACCCCTTTTCTTTTGAGTTTCATTCTTAGGGGCTTTCTTAATGGACTTAATATGGAGGGTTATGACATAGTATTAAGGGGTTTGTGCCTTAGGATGAATAGGGTTTTCGAACTCATGTTAGAAATGGATTACGAGGGTGGGATGCCCCTTTTAGTAAGGAAATGATGGTGTACTAAATGCTAGGCAAATTATATTAATATGATGGTGGTGGGCTATTATGAAATAGTTATAAAATGTAGAAATAATCCCTTTTTGTTTATGTGCGTATTAATAACAGATATTTCAAGGTATAGAGGGTCATCTCATTGAGGATGTGAGTTCGATTTAGAGGCCATAATTGAGAGTAAATATGATTTAAGGTTTAGTAATCTTTGGGAGAGTGGTGAGGGTATGGAGTGACATTGTAGTCCAATATTTGTGCCGAATCCTTATAGCGATAGGATTCTGTTTAAGGTACGATTGAGGACCGAGGATAGAGAGAAGTCGTGTATCCTTAGTGATGATAGGTGTAGGTGCAAAAAATCTCACCCGTAGGAGGGTGTCAATTCATCAGGATACAAGTATAAAAATAAATACGAGAGACACAAAGATTTACGTGGTTCGACCATGAATGGCCTACGTCCACGGGGCTGCTGGTGTGTTTCCATATAATGATCAGAGAGTTTTACATGAGAGTGTTTCTCTAACTTCTCAGGCCCCTTTCACAGTGGGGGGTGTCCCCTTTATAAAGAGTTAGGGGTTACATTAGGGTTACAAATATGGATGGGTAACAAATATGGATGAGCACTATCTTCGTGGAGTTTCATTCCCATCAGATACTGCTCCTCGGTCTTCCCGTTTATTAAGGAATTTAGTCATCCCTATATTGCTGGCACATCGTCATCTTCACCGGGGTGCTCCCCACACGTCATGCTATTCCGTAGGCATATATTTTACCCCCACAATAGCCCCACAGGTCGCAGTTCGGTTGAGTTGATTCTGAGATGAGCTGGGAGCTGGTCCACAATCTCTTTAAACATATACAATTGGTGGTGTGAACTGGACTGGCATTCTTTGATCTATCGTTCAACTTTTAAGCCTTATTTGGTTGATCTTATCACCTTCATAGGTTTTTAGATGAATGCTTGGCTTGAGTTGAGAGGTGTTCAATCGATATGGGAACCAGACTCGACAGTGTCGAGATGCCTACGTACCCTCTTGGGACCAGGTCGAACGTAGTTCATTGTCTGTTTTATTGTATGGCCCAATTTGTGAGGCTGACTGCATTCCTGTTCAGAATATGTTTTTTGAGGCTTTATCCAGCGTGCATCAAGTTTAGGGCGTCTCCCTATATTTTGGTTTCGTATGGTCCATTTGTTGAGGCCGACCATAAGCCGATGCGTCGAGCCTTGCTCGAGCATGTACCTAGTAGGGGTAAGACCATGCCTTAGGTTTTAAATATGGTCCAATTGGAGTGCCCGACCACAGGCCTATGCGTCGAGCCTTGATCGAGCATGTACCTAGTAGGGGTAAGACCCTGCCTTAGGTTTTTCATATAGTCCAATGGGAGAGGCCGACCAGAAGCCTATGCATTGAGCCTTGTTCGAGCATGTACCTAGTAGGAGTAAGACCCTGCATTAGGTTTTTCATATGGTCCAATTGGAGAGGCCGACCAGAAGCCTATGCGTCGAGCCTTGCTCGAGCATGTACCTAGTAGGGGTAAGACCCTGCATTAGGTTTTTCATATGGTCCAATTGGAGAGGCCGACCAGAAGCCTATGCGTCGAGCCTTGCTCGAGCATGTACCTAGTAAGGGGAAGACCCTGCCTTAGGTTTTTCATATGGTCCAATTGGAGAGGCTGACCAGAAGCCTATGCGTCGAGCCTTTCTCGAGCATGTACCTAGTAGGGGTAAGACCCTGCCTTAGGTTTTTTATATGGTCCAATTAGAGAGGCCTACCAGAAGCCTATGCATCGAGCCTTCCCCGAGTATGTACCTAGTAGGGGGAAGACCCTGCCTTAGGTTTTTCATATGGTCCAATTGGAGAGGCCGACTAGAAGCCTATGTGCTGAGCCTTGCTCGAGAATGTACCTAGTAGGGGTAACACCCTGCCTTAGGTTTTTCATATGGCCCAATTGGAGAGGACGACCAGAAACCTATGTGTTGAGCCTTTCTCGAGCATGTACCTAGTAGGGGTAAGACCCTGCCTTAGGTTTTTCATATGGTCCAATTGGATAGGCTGACCAGAAGCCTATGCATGGAGCATTGCTCGAGCATGTAACTAGTAGGGGTAAGACCCTGCCTTACGTTTTTCATATGGCCCAATTGGAGAGGCCAACCAGAAGCCTATGCGTTAAGCCTTGCTCGAGCATGTACCTAGTAGGGGTAAGACCCTGCTTTAGGTTTTTCATATGGTCCAATTGGAGAGGCCGACCAGAAGCCTATGCGTCGAACCTTGCTCGAGCATGTACCTAGTAGGGGTAAAACCCTGCCTTAGGTTTTTCGTATGGTGCAATTGGAGAGGCTGATTAGAATCCTATGCGTCGAGCCTTGCTCGAGCATGTACCTAATAGGGGTAAGACCCTGCCTTAGGTTTTTCGTATGGACCAATTTTATAGGCCGACGAGAAGCATATGCGTCGAGCCCTGCTTGAGCATATACCTAATAGGGGTAAGACCATGACTTAGGTTTTTCATATGGTCCAATTGGAGAGGACCACCATAAGCCTATGTGTTTATCCTTGCTCGAGCATGTACCTAATAGGAGTAAGACCATACCTTAGGTTTTTCATATGGTCCAATTGGAGAGCCCAACCAGAAGCCTATGCGTTGAGCCTTGCTCGATCTTGTACCTAGTAGGGGTAAGACCCTACCTTAGGTTTTTCATATGGTCCAATTGGAGAGGCCGACCAGAAGCCTATGCGTTTTGCCTTCCTCGAGCATGTACCTAGTAGGGGTAAGACCCTACCTTAGATTTTTCATATGGTCCAATTGGAGAGGCCGACTAGAAGCCTATGCATTGTGCCTTGCTCGAGCATGTACCCAGTAGGGGTAAGACCCTGCCTTAAGTTTTTCATATGGTCCAATTGGAGAGGCCCACCAGAAGCCTATGAATCCACCCTTACTCGAGCATGTACCTAGTAGGGGTAAGACCCTGCCTTAGGTTTTTCATATGGTTCAATTGGAGAGGCCGACCATAAGCCTATGCGTCGAGCCTTGCTCGAGCATGTACCTAGTAGGGGTAAGGCCCTGCCTTAGGTTTTTCATACGTTCCAATTGGAGAGGCCGACCAGAAGCCTATGCGTTCCGACTTGCTCGAGCATGTACCTAGTAGGGGTAAGACGCTGCCTTAGGTTTTTCATATGGTCCAATTGGAGAGGCCGACCAGACGCATATGCGTTGAGCCTGGCTCGAGTATGTACCTAGTAGGGGTAAGACCCTGCATTGGGTTTTTCATATGGTCCAATAGGAGAGGCCGACCAGAAGCCTTTGCGTTGAGCCTTGCTCGAGCATGTAACTAGTAGGGGTAAGACCCTACCTTAGGTTTTTCATATGGCCCAATTGGAGAGGCTGAACAGAAGCCTATGCGTCGAGCCTTGCTCGAGCATGTACCTAATAGGGGTAAGACCCTGCCTTAGGTTTTTCATATGGTCCAATTGGAGAGGCCGATCAGAAGCCTATGCGTCGAGCCTTGCTCGAGCATGTACCTAGTAGGGGTAAGACCCTGCCTTAGGTTTTTCATATGGTCCAATTGGAGAGGCCGACCAGAAGCCTATGCATCGAGCCTTGCTTGAGCATGGACCTAGTAGGGGTAAGACCCTACTTTAGGTTTTTCATATGGTCCAATTGGAGAGGCCGACCAGAAGCCTATGCGTTGAGCCTTGCGCAAGCATGTACCTAGTAGGGGTAAGACCCTGCCTTAGGTTTTTCATATGGTCCAATTGGAGAGGCCAACCAGAACCAATGTGTTGAGCCTTGATTGAGTATGTACCTAGTAGGGGTAAGACCCTACCTTTGGTGTTTCATATGGTCCAATTGGAGAGGCCAACCAGAAGCCTATGCGTTGAGCCTTGATCGAGCTTGTACCTAGTAGGGGTAAGACCCTTCCTTAGGTTTTTCATATGGTCCAATTAGAGAGGACGACCCGAAGCCTATGCGTTGAGCCTTGCTCGAGCATGTACCTACTAGGGGTAAGACCCTACCTTAGGTTTTTCATATGGTCCAATTGGAGAGGCCGACCAGAAGCCTATGCGTTGAGCCTTGCTCGAGCATGTACCTAGTAGGGGTAAGACCCTGCATTAGGTTTTTCATATGGTCCAATTGGAGAGGCCGACCAGAAGCCTATGCGTCGAGCCTTTCTTGAGCATGTACCTAGTATGGGTAAGACCCTACCTTAGGCTTTTCATATGGTACAATTGGAGAGGCTGACCAGAAGCCTATGCGTCGAGCCTTGCTCGAGCATGTACCTAGTAGGGGTAAGACCCTGCCTTAGGTTTTTCATATGGTCCAATTGGAGAGGCCGACCAGAAGCCTATGCGTCGAGCCTTGCTTGAGCATGTACCTAGTATGGGTAAGACCCTACCTTAGGCTTTTTATATGGTACAATTGGAGAGGCTGACCAGAAACCTATGCGTCGAGCCTTGCTCGAGCATGTACCTAGTAGGGGTAAGACCCTGCCTTAGGTTTTTTATATGGTCCAATTAGAGAGGCCGACCAGAAGCCTATGCGTCGAGCCTTGCTCGAGCATGTACCTAGTAGGGGTAAGACCCTGCCTTAGGTTCTTCATATGGTCCAATTGGAGGGGCCGACCGGAAGCCTATGCATTGAGCCTTGCTCGATCATGTACCTAGTAGGGGTAAGACCCTGCCTTAGGTTTTTTGTATGGCCCAATTGGAAAGGCTGACCAGAAGCCTATGCAATGAGCCTTTCTCGAGAATGTACCTAGTAAGGGTAAGACCCTACCTTAGGATTTTCATATGGTCCAATTGGAGAGGCCGACCAGAAGCCTATGCGTTGAGCCTTGGTCGAGCATGTACCTAGTAGGGGTAAGGACCTGCCTTAGGTTTTTCATATGGCCCAATTGGAGAGGCAGACCAGAAGCCTATGCGTTGAGCCTTGCTCGAGCATGTACCTAGTAAGTGTAAGACCCTGCCTTAGGATTTTCATATGGTCCAGTTGGAGAGGCCGACCAGAAGACAATGCGTCGAGCCTTGCTCAAGCATGTACGTAGTAGGGGTAAGACCCAACATTAGGTTTTTCATATGGTCCAATTGGAGAGGCCGACTAGAAGCCTATGCGTCGAGCCTTACACAAGCATATACCTAGTAGGGGTAAGACCCTGCCTTAGGTTTTTTATATGGTCCAATTGGAGAGGCCCACCAGAAGCCTATGCGTTGAGCCTTGCTCGAGCATGTACCTAGTAGGGGTAAACCCCTGCCTTAGGTTTTTCATATGGTCGAATTGGAGAGGCCAACCAGAAGCCTATGATTCAAGCCTTGCTCGAGCATGTACCTAGTAGGGGTAAGACCCTGCCTTACATTTTTCATCTGGTCCAATTGGAGAGGCCGGCCAGAAGCCTATGCATCGAGCCTTGCTCGAGCATGTACCTAGTAGGGGTAAGACCCAGCCTTAGGTTTTTCATATGGTCCCATTGGAGAGGCCGACCAGAAGCCTATGCATCGAGCCTTGCTCGAGCATGTACCTAGTAGGGGTAAGACCCTACCTTAGGCTTTTCATATCGTCCAATTGTAGAGACCGACCAGAAGCCTATGCGTCGAGCCTTGCTCGAGCATGTACCTAGTAGGGGTAAGACCTTGCCTTAGGTTTTTCATATGGTCCAATTGGAGAGGCCGACCAGAAGCCTATGCGTCAAGCCTTGCTCGAGCATGTACGTAGTAGGGGTAAGACCCTGCATTAGGTTTTTCATATTGTCCAATTGGAGAGTTCCACTAGAAGCCTATGCGTCGAGCCTTACTCGAGCATGTACCTAGTAGGGGTAAGACCCTGCCTTAGGTTTTTCATATGGTCCAATTGGGGAGGCCGACTAGAAGCCTATGCGTCGAGCCTTGCTCGAGCATGTACCTAGTAGGGGTAACACCCTGCCTTAGGTTTTTTATATGGTCCAATTGGAGAGGCCGACCAGAATCCAATGCGTCGAGCCTTGCTCGAGCTTGTATCTAGTAGGGGTAAGACCCTGCGTTAGGTTTTTCATATGGCCCAAATGGAGAGGCCGACTAGAAGCCTATGCGTTGAGCCTTGCTCGAGCATGTACCTAGTAGGGGTAAGACCCTACCATAGGTTTTTCATATGGTCTAATTGGAGAGGCCGACCAGAAGCCTATGCGTTGAGCCTTGCTCGAGCATGTACCTAGTAGGGGTAAGACCCTGCCTTAGGTTTTTCATATGGTCTAATTGGAGAGGCCAACCAGAAGTCTATGAGTCAAGCCTTGCTCGAGCATGTACCTAGTAGGGGTAAGACCCTGCCTTAGGTTTTTCATATGGTCCAATTGGAGAGGCCGACCAGAAGCCTATGCGTCGATCCTTGCTCGAGCATGTACCTAGTAGGGGTAAGAACCTGCCTTAGGTTTTTCATATGGTCCAATTGCAGAGACCGACCAGAAGCCTATGCGTCGAGCCCTGCTCGAGCATGTACCAAGTAGGGGTAAGACCCTGCCTTAGGTTTTTCATATGGTCCAATTGGAGAGGCCGACTAGAAGCCTATGCGTCGAGCCTTGCTCGAGCATGTACCTAGTAGGGGTTAGACCCTGCCTTAGGTTTTTCATATGGTCTAATTGGAGAGGCCGACCAGAAGCCTATGCGTTGAGCCTTGCTCGAGCATGTACCTAGTAGGGGTAAAACCCTGCCTTAGGTTTTTCATATGGTCCAATTGGAGAGGCCAACCAGAAGCCTATGTGTCGAGCCTTGCTCGAGCATGTACCTAGTAGGGGTAAGACCCTGCCTTAGGTTTTCCATATGGACCAATTGGAGAGGCCGACCCGAAACCTATGTGTCGAGCAATGCTCGAGCATGTACCTAGTAGGGGTAAGACCCTGCCTTAGTTTTTTCATATGTTCCAATTGGAGAGGACGACAAGAAGCCTATGTGTCGAGCCTTGCTCCAGCATGTACCTAGTAGGGGTAAGACCCTGCCTTAGGTTTTTCATATGGTCCAATTCGAGAGGCTGACCAGAAGACTATGCGTTGATCCTTGCTCGAGTATGTACTTAGTAGGGGTAAGACCCTGCCTTAGGTTTTTCATATGGTCTAATTGGAGAGGCCAACCAGAAGCCTATGCGTTGAGCCTTGCTCGAGCATGTACCTAGAAGGGGTAAGACCATGCCTTAGGTTTTTCATATGGCCCAATTGGAAAGGCCGACCAGAAGCCTATGCGTCGAGCCTCGCTCGAGCATGTACCCAGTAGGGGTAAGACCCTGCCTTAGGTTTTTCATATGGTCCAATTGGAGAGGCCGACCAGAATCCTATGCGTTGAGCCTTGCTCGAGCATGTACCTAGTAGGGGTAAGACCCTGCCTTAGGTTTTTCATATGGTCCAATTGGAGAGGCCGACCAGAAGCCTATGCGTCAAGCCTTTCTCGAGCATGTACGTAGTAGGGGTAAGACCCTGCATTAGGTTTTTCATATTGTCCAATTGGAGAGGCCCACTAGAAGCCTATGCGTCGAGCCTTACTCGAGCATGTACCTAGTAGGGGTAAGACCCTGCCTTAGGTTTTTCATATGGTCCAATTGGGGAGTCCGACTAGAAGCCTATGCGTCGAGCCTTGCTCGAGCATGTACCTAGTAGGGGTAACACCCTGCCTTAGGTTTTTTATATGGTCCAATTGGAGAGGCCGACCAGAATCCTATGCGTCGAGCCTTGCTCGAGCTTGTATCTAGTAGGGGTAAGACCCTGCCTTAGGTTTTTCATATGGCCCAATTGGAGAGGCCGACCAGAAGCCTATGCGTTGAGCCTTGCTCGAGCATGTACCTAGTAGGGGTAAGACCCTACCTTAGGTTTTTCATATGGTCTAATTGGAGCGGCCGACCAGAAGCCTATGCGTTGAGCCTTGCTCTAGCATGTACCTAGTAGGGGTAAGGCCCTGCCTTAGGTTTTTCATATGGTCTAATTGGAGAGGCCAACCAGAAGCCTATGAGTCAAGCCTTGCTCGAACATGTACCTAGTAGGGGTAAGACCCTGCCTTAGGTTTTTCATATGGTCCAATTGGAGAGGCCGACCAGAAGCCTATACGTCGAGCCTTGCTCGAGCATGTACCTAGTAGGGGTAAGAACCTGCCTTAGGTTTTTCATATGGTCCAATTGCAGAGACCGACCAGAAGCCTATGCGTCGAGCCCTGCTCGAGCATGTACCAAGTAGGGGTAAGACCCTGCCTTAGGTTTTTCATATGGTCCAATTGGAGAGGCCGACTAGAAGCCTATGCGTCGAGCCTTGCTCGAGCATGTACCTAATAGGGGTAAGACCCTGCCTTAGGTTTTTCATATGGTCTAATTGGAGAGGCCGACCAGAAGCCTATGCGTTGAGCCTTGCTCGAGCATGTACCTAGTAGGTGTAAAACCCTGCCTTAGGTTTTTCATATGGTCCAATTGGAGAGGCCAACCAGAAGCCTATGTGTCGAGCCTTGCTCGAGCATGTACCTAGTAGGGGTAAGACCCTGCCTTAGGTTTTTCATATGGTCCAATTGGAGAGGCCTACCCGAAGCCTATGCGTCGAGCAATGCTCGAGCATGTACCTAGTAGGGGTAAGACCGTGCCTTAGGTTTTTCATATGTTCCAATTGGAGAGGACGACAAAAAGCCTATGCGTCGAGCCTTGCTCGAGCATGTACCTAGTAGGGGTAAGACCCTGCCTTAGGTTTTTCATATGGTCCAATTGGAGAGGCCGACCAGAAGACTATGCGTTGAGCCTTGCTCGAGTATGTACCTAGTAGGGGTAAGACCCTGCCTTAGGTTTTTCATATGGTCCAATTGGAGAGGCCAACCAAAAGCCTATGCATTGAGCCTTGCTCGAGCATGTACCTTGTAGGGGTAAGACCCTGCATTAGGTTTTTCATATGGTCCAATTGGAGAGGCCGACCAGAAGCCTATGCGTCGAGCCTTGCTCGAGCATGTACCTAGTAAGGGGAAGACCCTGCCTTAGGTTTTTCATATGGTCCAATTGGAGAGGCTGACCAGAAGCCTATGCGTCGAGCCTTGCTCGAGCATGTACCTAGTAGGGGTAAGACCCTGCCTTAGGTTTTTTATATGGTCCAATTAGAGAGGCCTACCAGAAGCCTATGCATCGAGCCTTCCCCGAGTATGTACCTAGTAGGGGGAAGACCCTGCCTTAGGTTTTTCATATGGTCCAATTGGAGAGGCCGACTAGAAGCCTATGTGCTGAGCCTTGCTCGAGAATGTACCTAGTAGGGGTAACACCCTGCCTTAGGTTTTTCATATGGCCCAATTGGAGAGGACGACCAGAAACCTATGTGTTGAGTCTTTCTCGAGCATGTACCTAGTAGGGGTAAGACCCTGCCTTAGGTTTTTCATATGGTCCAATTGGATAGGCTGACCAGAAGCCTATGCGTGGAGCATTGCTCGAGCATGTAACTAGTAGGGGTAAGACCCTGCCTTACGTTTTTCATATGGCCCAATTGGAGAGGCCAACCAGAAGCCTATGCGTTGAGCCTTGCTCGAGCATGTACCTAGTAGGGGTAAGACCCTACTTTAGGTTTTTCATATGGTCCAATTGGAGAGGCCGACCAGAAGCCTATGCGTCGAACCTTGCTCGAGCATGTACCTAGTAGGGGTAAAACCCTGCCTTAGGTTTTTCGTATGGTGCAATTGGAGAGGCTGATTAGAATCCTATGCGTCGAGCCTTGCTCGAGCATGTACCTAATAGGGGTAAGACCCTGCCTTAGGTTTTTCGTATGGACCAATTTTATTGGCCGACGAGAAGCATATGCGTCGAGCCCTGCTTGAGCATATACCTAATAGGGGTAAGACCATGACTTAGGTTTTTCATATGGTCCAATTGGAGAGGACCACCATAAGCCTATGTGTTTATCCTTGCTCGAGCATGTACCTAATAGGGGTAAGACCATACCTTAGGTTTTTCATATGGTCCAATTGGAGAGCCCAACCAGAAGCCTATGCGTTGAGCCTTGCTCGATCTTGTACCTAGTAGGGGTAAGACCCGACCTTAGGTTTTTCATATGGTCCAATTGGAGAGGCCGACAAGAAGCCTATGCGTTTTGCCTTCCTCGAGCATGTACCTAGTAGGGGTAAGACCCTACCTTAGATTTTTCATATGGTCCAATTGGAGAGGCCGACTAGAAGCCTATGCATTGTGCCTTGCTCGAGCATGTACCCAGTAGGGGTAAGACCCTGCCTTAGGTTTTTCATATGGTCCAATTGGAGAGGCCCACCAGAAGCCTATGAATCCACCCTTACTCGAGCATGTACCTAGTAGGGGTAAGACCCTGCCTTAGGTTTTTCATATGGTTCAATTGGAGAGGCCGACCATAAGCCTATGCGTCGAGCCTTGCTCGAGCATGTACCTAGTAGGGGTAAGGCCCTGCCTTAGGTTTTTCATACGTTCCAATTGGAGAGGCCGACCAGAAGCCTATGCGTTCCGACTTGCTCGAGCATGTACCTAGTAGGGGTAAGACGCTGCCTTAGGTTTTTCATATGGTCCAATTGGAGAGGCCGACCAGACGCATATGCGTTGAGCCTGGCTCGAGTATGTACCTAGTAGGGGTAAGACCCTGCATTGGGTTTTTCATATGGTCCAATAGGAGAGGCCGACCAGAAGCCTTTGCGTTGAGCCTTGCTCGAGCATGTACCTAGTAGGGGTAAGACCCTACCTTAGGTTTTTCATATGGCCCAATTGGAGAGGCTGAACAGAAGCCTATGCGTCGAGCCTTGCTCGAGCATGTACCTAATAGGGGTAAGACCCTGCCTTAGGTTTTTCATATGGTCCAATTGGAGAGGCCGATCAGAAGCCTATGCGTCGAGCCTTGCTCGAGCATGTACCTAGTAGGGGTAAGACCCTGCCTTAGGTTTTTCATATGGTCCAATTGGAGAGGCCGACCAGAAGCCTATGCATCGAGCCTTGTTTGAGCATGGACCTAGTAGGGGTAAGACCCTACTTTAGGTTTTTCATATGGTCCAATTGGAGAGGCCGACCAGAAGCCTATGCGTTGAGCCTTGCGCAAGCATGTACCTAGTAGGGGTAAGACCCTGCCTTAGGTTTTTCATATGGTCCAATTGGAGAGGCCAACCAGAACCAATGTGTTGAGCCTTGATTGAGTATGTACCTAGTAGGGGTAAGACCCTACCTTTGGTGTTTCATATGGTCCAATTGGAGAGGCCAACCAGAAGCCTATGCGTTGAGCCTTGATCGAGCTTGTACCTAGTAGGGGTAAGACCCTTCCTTAGGTTTTTCATATGGTCCAATTAGAGAGGACGACCCGAAGCCTATGCGTTGAGCCTTGCTCGAGCATGTACCTACTAGGGGTAAGACCCTACCTTAGGTTTTTCATATGGTCCAATTGGAGAGGCCGACCAGAAGCCTATGCGTTGAGCCTTGCTCGAGCATGTACCTAGTAGGGGTAAGACCCTGCATTAGGTTTTTCATATGGTCCAATTGGAGAGGCCGACCAGAAGCCTATGCGTCGAGCCTTGCTTGAGCATGTACCTAGTATGGGTAAGACCCTACCTTAGGCTTTTCATATGGTACAACTGGAGAGGCTGACCAGAAGCCTATGCGTCGAGCCTTGCTCGAGCATGTACCTAGTAGGGGTAAGACCCTGCCTTAGGTTTTTCATATGGTCCAATTGGAGAGGCCGACCAGAAGCCTATGCGTCGAGCCTTGCTTGAGCATGTACCTAGTATGGGTAAGACCCTACCTTAGGCTTTTTATATGGTACAATTGGAGAGGCTGACCAGAAGCCTATGCGTCGAGCCTTGCTCGAGCATGTACCTAGTAGGGGTAAGACCCTGCCTTAGGTTTTTTATATGGTCCAATTAGAGAGGCCGACCAGAAGCCTATGCGTCGAGCCTTGCTCGAGCATGTACCTAGTAGGGGTAAGACCCTGCCTTAGGTTCTTCATATGGTCCAATTGGAGGGGCCGACCGGAAGCCTATGCATTGAGCCTTGCTCGATCATGTACCTAGTAGGGGTAAGACCCTGCCTTAGGTTTTTTGTATGGCCCAATTGGAAAGGCTGACCAGAAGCCTATGCAATGAGCCTTTCTAGAGAATGTACCTAGTAAGGGTAAGACCCTACCTTAGGATTTTCATATGGTCCAATTGGAGAGGCCGACTAGAAGCCTATGCGTTGAGCCTTGGTCGAGCATGTACCTTGTAGGGGTAAGGCCCTGCCTTAGGTTTTTCATATGGCCCAATTGGAGAGGCAAACCAGAAGCCTATGCGTTGAGCCTTGCTCGAGCATGTACCTAGTAAGTGTAAGACCCTGCCTTAGGATTTTCATATGGTCCACTTGGAGAGCCCGACCAGAAGACAATGCGTCGAGCCTTGCTCAAGCATGTACGTAGTAGGGGTAAGACCCAACATTAGGTTTTTCATATGGTCCAATTGGAGAGGCCGACTAGAAGCCTATGCGTCGAGCCTTACACAAGCATATACCTAGTAGGGGTAAGACCCTGCCTTAGGTTTTTTATATGGTCCAATTGGAGAGGCCCACCAGAAGCCTATGCGTTGAGCCTTGCTCGAGCATGTACCTAGTAGGGGTAAACCCCTGCCTTAGGTTTTTCATATGGTCCAATTGGAGAGGCCAACCAGAAGCCTATGATTCAAGCCTTGCTCGAGCATGTACCTAGTAGGGGTAAGACCCTGCCTTACATTTTTCATCTTGTCCAATTGGAGAGGCCGTCCAGAAGCCTATGCGTCGAGCCTTGCTCGAGCATGTACCTAGTAGGGGTAAGTCCCAGCCTTAGGTTTTTCATATGGTCCCATTGGAGAGGCCGACCAGAAGCCTATGCATCGAGCCTTGCTCGAGCATGTACCTAGTAGGGGTAAGACCCTACCTTAGGCTTTTCATATCGTCCAATTGTAGAGACCGACCAGAAGCCTATGCGTCGAGCCTTGCTCGAGCATGTACCTAGTAGGGGTAAGACCCTGCCTTAGGTTTTTCATATGGTCCAATTGGAGAGGCCGACCAGAAGCCTATGCGCCAAGCCTTGCTCGAGCATGTACGTAGTAGGGGTAAGACCCTGCATTAGGTTTTTCATATTGTCCAATTGGAGAGTTCCACTAGAAGCCTATGCGTCGAGCCTTACTCGAGCATGTACCTAGTAGGGGTAAGACCCTGCCTTAGGTTTTTCATATGGTCCAATTGGGGAGGCCGACTAGAAGCCTATGCGTCGAGCCTTGCTCGAGCATGTACCTAGTACGGGTAACACCCTGCCTTAGGTTTTTTATATGGTCCAATTGGAGAGGCCGACCAGAATCCAATGCGTCGAGCCTTGCTCAAGCTTGTATCTAGTAGGGGTAAGACCCTGCCTTAGGTTTTTCATATGGCCCAATTGGAGAGGCCGACCAGAAGCCTATGCGTTGAGCCTTGCTCGAGCATGTACCTAGTAGGGGTAAGACCCTACCTTAGGTTTTTCATATGGTCTAATTGGAGAGGCCGACCAGAAGCCTATGCGTTGAGCCTTGCTCGAGCATGTACCTAGTAGGGGTAAGACCCTGCCTTAGGTTTTTCATATGGTCTAATTGGAGAGGCCAACCAGAAGCCTATGAGTCAAGCCTTGCTCGAGCATGTACCTAGTAGGGGTAAGACCCTGCCTTAGGTTTTTCATATGGTCCAATTGGAAAGGCCGACCAGAAGCCTATGCGTCGAGCCTTGCTCGAGCATGTACCTAGTAGGGGTAAGAACCTGCCTTAGGTTTTTCATATGGTCCAATTGCAGAGACCGACCAGAAGCCTATGCGTCGAGCCCTGCTCGAGCATGTACCAAGTAGGGGTAAGACCCTGCCTTAGGTTTTTCATATGGTCCAATTGGAGAGGCCGACTAGAAGCCTATGCGTCGAGCCTTGCTCGAGCATGTACCTAGTAATGGTTAGACCCTGCCTTAGGTTTTTCATATGGTCTAATTGGAGAGGCCGACCAGAAGCCTATGCGTTGAGCCTTGCTCGAGCATGTACCTAGTAGGGGTAAAACCCTGCCTTAGGTTTTTCATATGGTCCATTTGGAGAGGCCAACCAGAAGCCTATGTGTCGAGCCTTGCTCGAGCATGTACCTAGTAGGGGTAAGACCCTGCCTTAGGTTTTTCATATGGACCAATTGGAGAGGCCGACCCGAAGCCTATGTGTCGAGCAATGCTCGAGCATGTACCTAGTAGGGGTAAGACCCTGCCTTAGTTTTTTCATATGTTCCAATTGGAGAGGACGACAAGAAGCCTATGTGTCGAGCCTTGCTCCAGCATGTACCTAGTAGGGGTAAGACCATGCCTTAGGTTTTTCATATGGTCCAATTCGAGAGGCTGACCAGAAGACTATGCGTTGAGCCTTGCTCGAGTATGTACTTAGTAGGGGTAAGACCCTGCCTTAGGTTTTTCATATGGCCCAATTGGAAAGGCCGACCAGAAGCCTATGCGTCGAGCCTTGCTCGTGCATGTACCTTGTAGGGGTAAGACCCTGCCTTAGGTTTTTCATATGGTCTAATTGGAGAGGCTAACCAGAAGCCTATGCGTTGAGCCTTGCTCGAGCATGTACCTAGACGGGGTAAGACCCTGCCTTAGGTTTTTCATATGGCCCAATTGGAAAGGCCGACCAGAAGCCTATGCGTCGAGCCTCGCTCGAGCATGTACCCAGTAGGGGTAAGACCCTGCCTTAGGTTTTTCATATGGTCCAATTGGAGAGGCCGACCAGAATCCTATGCATTGAGCCTTGCTCGAGCATGTACCTAGTAGGGGTAAGACCCTGCCTTAGGTTTTTCATATGGTCCAATTGGAAAGGCCGACCAGAAGCCTATGCGTCAAGCCTTGCTCGAGCATGTACGTAGTAGGGGTAAGACCCTGCATTAGGTTTTTCATATTGTCCAATTGGAGAGGCCCACTAGAAGCCTATGTGTCGAGCCTTACTCGAGCATGTACCTAGTAGGGGTAAGACCCTGCCTTAGGTTTTTCATATGGTCCAATTGGGGAGGCCGACTAAAAGCCTATGCGTCGAGCCTTGCTCGAGCATGTACCTAGTAGGGGTAACACCCTGCCTTAGGTTTTTTATATGGTCCAATTGGAGAGGCCGACCAGAATCCTATGCGTCGAGCCTTGCTCGAGCTTGTATCTAGTAGGGGTAAGACCCTGCCTTAGGTTTTTCATATGGCCCAATTGGAGAGGCCGACCAGAAGCCTATGCGTTGAGCCTTGCTCGAGCATGTACCTAGTAGGGGTAAGACCCTACCTTAGGTTTTTCATATTGTCTAATTGGAGAGGCCGACCAGAAGCCTATGCGTTGAGCCTTGCTCGAGCATGTACCTAGTAGGGGTAAGGCCCTGCCTTAGGTTTTTCATATGGTCTAATTGGAGAGGCCAACCAGAAGCCTATGAGTCAAGCCTTGCTCGAGCATGTACCTAGTAGGGGTAAGACCCTGCCTTAGGTTTTTCATATGGTCCAATTGGAGAGGCCGACCAGAAGCCTATGCGTCGAGCCTTGCTCGAGCATGTACCTAGTAGGGGTAAGAACCTGCCTTAGGTTTTTCATATGGTCCAATTGCAGAGACCGACCAGAAGCCTATGCGTCGAGCCCTGCTCGAGCATGTACCAAGTAGGGATAATACCCTGCCTTAGGTTTTTCATATGGTTCAATTGGAGAGGCCGACTAGAAGCCTATGCGTCGAGCCTTGCTCGAGCATGTACCTAATAGGGGTAAGACCCTGCCTTAGGTTTTTCATATGGTCTAATTGGAGAGGCCGACCAGAAGCCTATGCATTGAGCCTTGCTCGAGCATGTACCTAGTAGGTGTAAAACCCTGCCTTAGGTTTTTCATATGGTCCAATTGGAGAGGCCAACCAGAAGCCTATGTGTCGAGCCTTGCTCGAGCATGTACCTAGTAGGGGTAAGAACATGCCTTAGGTTTTTCATATGGTCCAATTGGAGAGGCCTACCCGAAGCCTATGCGTCAAGCAATGCTCGAGCATGTACCTAGTAGGGGTAAGACCGTGCCTTAGGTTTTTCATATGTTCCAATTGGAGAGGACGACAAGAAGCCTTTGCGTCGAGCCTTGCTCGAGCATGTACCTAGTAGGGGTAAGACCCTGCCTTAGGTTTTTCATATGGTCCAATTGGAGAGGCCGACCAGAAGACTATGCGTTGAGCCTTGCTCGAGTATGTACCTAGTAGGGGTAAGACCCTGCCTTAGGTTTTTCATATGGTCCAATTGGAGAGGCCAACCAAAAGCCTATGCATTGAGCCTTGCTCGAGCATGTACCTTGTAGGGGTAAGACCCTTCCTTTGGTTTTTCATATGGTCCAATTGGAGAGGCCGACCAGAAGCCTATGCGTTGAGCCTTGCTCGAGCATGTACCTAGTAGGGGTAAGACCCTGCCTTAGGTTTTTCATATGGCCCAATTGGAAAGGCCGACCAGAAGCCTATGCGTCGAGCCTCGCTCGAGCATGTACCCAGTAGGGGTAAGACCCTGCCTTAGGTTTTTCATATGGTCTAATTGGAGAGGCCAACCAGAAGCCTAAGTGTCAATCCTTGCTCGAGCATGTACCTAGTAAGGGTAAGACCCTGACTTAGGTTTTTGATATGGTCCAATTGGAGTGGCCGATTAGAAGCCTATGCGTCGAGCCTTGCTTTAGCATATACCTAGTAGGGGTAAGACCCTGCCTTAGGTATTTCATATGGTCCGATTGGAGAGGCCAACCAGAAGCTTATGCGTCGAGTCCTGCTCGAGCATGTACCTAATAGGGGTAAGACCATGCCTTAGGTTTTTCATATGGTCCAATTGGAGAGGCCCACCAAAAACCTATGCGTCGAGCCGTGCTCAAGCATGTACCTAGTAGGGGCAAGACCATGCCTTAGGTTTTTCATATGGTCCAATTGGAGAGGCCAACCAGAAGCCTATGCGTTGAGCCTTGCTCGAGCTTGTACCTAGTAGGGGTAAGACCTTGCCTTAGGTTTTTCATATGGTCCAGTTGTAGAGGCCGACCAGAAGATTATGCGTTGAGCCTTGCTCGAGCATGTACCTAGTAGGGGTAAGACCCTACCTTTGGTTTTTGATATGGTCCAATTGGAGAGGCCAACCAGAAGCCTTTGAGTCGAGCCTTGCTCGAGCATGTGCCTAGTAGGGGTAAGACCATGCCTTAGGTTTTTCATATTGTCCAATTGGAGAGGCCGACCAGATTCCTATGCGTCGAGCCTTGCTCGAGCATGTACCTAGTAGGGGTAAGACCCTGCCTTAGGTTTTTCATATGGTCCAATTGGAGAGGCCGACCAGAAGCCTATGCGTCGAGCCTTGCTCGAGCATGTACCTAGTAGGGGTAAGACCATGCCTTAGGTTTTTCATACGGTCCAATAGGAGAGGCCAACCAGAAGCCTATGAGTCAAGCCTTGCTCGAGCATGTACCTAGTAGGGGTAAGACCCTGCCTTAGGTTTTTCATATGGTCTAATTGGAGAGGCCGACCAGAAGCCTATGCGTAGATCCTTGCTCGAGCATGTTCCTAGTAGGGGTAAGAACCTGCCTTAGGTTTTTCATATGGTCCAATTGCAGAGACCGACCAGAAGCCTATGCGTCGAGCCCTGCTCGAGCATGTACCAAGTAGGGGTAAGACCCTGCCTTAGGTTTTTCGTATGGTCCAATTGGAGAGGCCGACCAGAAGCCTATGTGTTGAGCCTTGGTCGAGCATGTACCTAGTAGGGGTAAGACCCTGCCTTAGGTTTTTCATATGGCCCAATTGGAAAGGCGGACCAGAAGCCTATGCGTCGAGCCTCGCTCGAGCATGTACCCAGTAGGGGTAAGACCCTGCCTTAGGTTTTTCATATGTTTCAATTGGAGAGGCCGACCAGAAGCCTAAGAGTCGAGCCTTGCTCGAGCATGTACCTAGTAGGGGTAAGACCCTGCCTTAGGTTTTTCATATGGTCCAATTGGAGTGGCCGACTAGAAGCCTATGCGTCGAGCCTTGCTTTAGCATGTACCTAGTAGGGGTAAGACCCTGCCTTAGGTTTTTCATATGGTCCGATTAGAGAGGCCAACTAGAAGCTTATGCGTCGAGTCCTGCTCGAGCATGTACCTAATAGGGGTAAGACCATGCCTTAGGTTTTTCATATGGTCCAATTGGAGAGGCCCACCAGAAGACTATGCGTTGAGCCTTGCTCGAGCATGTACCTAATAGGGGTAAGACCATGCCTTAGGTTTTTCATATGGTCCAACTGGAGAGGCCAACCAGAAGCCTATGCGTTGAGCCATGCTCGAGCTTGTACCTAGTAGGGGTAAGACCTTGCCTTAGGTTTTTCATATGGTCCAATTGGAGAGGCCGACTAGAAGCTTATGCATTGAGCCTTGCTCGAGCATGTACCTAGTAGGGGTAAGACCCTACCTTAGGTTTTTGATATGGTCCAATTGGAGAGGCCGACTGGAAGCTTATGCGTTGAGCCTTGCTCGAGCATGTACCTAGTAGGGGTAAGACCCTGCCTTAGGTTTTTCATATGGTCCAATTGGAGAGGCCAACCAGAAGCCTATGAGTCGAGCCTTGCTCGAGCATGTGCCTAGTAGGGGTAAGACCATGCCTTAGGTTTTTCATATGGTCCAATTGGAGAGGCCGACCAGATGCCTATGCGTCGAGCCTTGCTCGAGCATGTACCTAGTAGGGGTAAGAACCTGCCTTAGGTTTTTCATATGGTCCAATTGCAGAGACTGACCAGAAGCCTATGCGTTGAGCCTTGCTCGAGCATGTACCTAGTAGGGGTAAGACCCTGCCTTAGGTTTTTCATATGGTCTAATTGGAGAGGCCGACCAGAAGCCTATGCGTTGAGCCTTGCTCGAGCATGTACCTAGTAGGGGTAAGACCCTGCCTTAGGTTTTTCATATGGTCCAATTGGAGAGGCCGACCAGTAGACTATGTGTTTAGCCTTGCTCGAGTATGTACCTAGTAGGGGTAAGACCCTGCCTTAGGTTTTTCATATGGTCCAATTGGAGAGGCCAACCAGAAGCCTATGCGTTGAGCCTTGCTTGAGCATGTACCTAGTAGGGGTAAGACCCTGCCTTAGGTTTTTCATATGGTCCAATTGGAGAGGCCGACCAGAAGCCTATGCGTCGAGCCTTGCTCGAGCATGTACCTAGTAGGGGTAAGAACCTGCCTTATGTTTTTCATATGGTCCAATTGCAGAGACTGACCAGAAGCCTATGCGTTGAGCCTTGCTCGAGCATGTACCTAGTAGGGGTAAGACCGTGCCTTAGGTTTTTCATATGGTCTAATTGGAGAGGCCGACCAGAAGCCTATGTGTTGAGCCTTGCTCAAGCATGTGCCTAGTAGGGGTAAAACGTTGCCTTAGGTTTTTCATATGGTCCAATTGGAGAGGCCAATGAGAAGCCTATGTGTCGAGCCTTGCTCGAGCATGTACCTAGTAGGGGTAAGACCCTGCCTTAGGTTTTTCATATGGTCCAATTGGAGAGGCCGACCCGAAGCCTATGCGTCGAGCAATGCTCGAGCATGTACCTAGTAGGGGTAAGAACCTGCCTTAGGTTTTTCATATGTTCCAATTGGAGAGGACGACAAGAAGCCTATGCGTCGAGCCTTGCTCGAGCATGTACCTAGTAGGGGTAAGACCCTGCCTTAGGTTTTTCATATGGTCCAATTGGCGAGGCCGACCAAAAGACTATGCGTTTAGCCTTGCTCGAGTATGTACCTAGTAGGGGTAAGACCCTGCCTTAGGTTTTTCATATGGTCCAATTGGAGAGGCCAACCAGAAGCCTATGCGTTGAGCCTTGCTCGAGCATGTACCTAGTAGGGGTAAGACCCTTCCTTAGGTTTTTCATACGGTCCAATTGGAGAGGCCAACCAGAAGACTATGAGTCAAGCCTTGCTCGAGCATGTACCTAGTAGGGGTAAGACCCTGCCTTAGGTTTTTCATATGGTCCAATTGGAGAGGCCGACCAGAAGCCTATGCGTTGAGACTTGCTCGAGCATGTGCCTAGTAGGGGTAAAACCCTGCCTTAGGTTTTTCATATGGTCCAATTGGAGAGGCCGACCCGAAGCCTATGCGTCGAGCAATGCTCGAGCATGTACCTAGTAGGGGTAAGACCCTGCCTTTGGTTTTTCATATGTTCCAATTGGAGAGGACGACGAGAAGCCTATGCGTCGAGCCTTGCTCGAGCATGTACCGAGTAGGGGTAAGACCCTGCCTTAGGTTTTTCATATGGTCCAATTGGAGAGGTCGACCAGAAGACTATGCGTTGAGCCTTGCTCGAGTATGTACCTAGTAGGGGTAAGACCCTGCCTTAGGTTTTTCATATGGTCCAATTGGAGAGGCCAGCCAGAAGCCTATGCGTTGAGCCTTGCTCGAGCATGTACCTTTTAGGGGTAAGACCCTTCCTTAGGTTTTTCATATGGTCCAATTGGAGAGGCCGACCAGAAGCCTATGCGTTGAGCCTTGCTCGAGCATGTACCTAGTAGGGGTAAGACCCTGCCTTAGGTTTTTCATATGGCCCAATTGGAAAGGCCGACTAGAAGCCAATGCGTCGAGCCTCGCTCGAGCATGTACCCAGTAGGGGTAAGACCCTGCCTTAGGTTTTTCATATGGTCCAATTGGAGAGGCCGACCAGAAGCCTAAGCGTCGAGGCTTGCTCAAGCATGTACCTAGTAGGGGTAAGACCCTGCCTTAGGTTTTTCATATGGTCCAATTGGAGTGGCCGACTAGAAGCCTATGCGTCGAGCCTTGCTTTAGCATGTACCTAGTAGGGGTAAGACCCTGCCTTAGGTTTTTCATATGGTCCGATTGGAGAGGCCAACCAGAAGCTTATGAGTCGAGTCCTGCTCGAGCATGTACCTAATAGGGGTAAGACCATGCCTTAGGTTTTTCATATGGTCCAATTGGAGAGGCCCACCAGAAGCCTATGCGTTGAGCCTTGCTCGAGCATGTACCTAATAGGGGTAAGACCATGCCTTAGGTTTTTCATATGGTCCAATTGGAGACGCCAACCAGAAACCTATTCGTTGAGCCTTGCTCGAGCTTGTACCTAGTAGGGGTAAGACCTTGCCTTAGGTTTTTCATATGGTCCAATTGGAGAGGCTGACCAGAAGCTTATGCGTTGAGCCTTGCTCGAGCATGTACCTAGTAGGGGTAAGACCCTACCTTAGGTTTTTGATATGGTCCAATTGGAGAGGCCGACCAGAAGCCTATGCGTTGAGCCTTGCTCGAGCATGTACCTAGTAGGGGTAAGACCCTGCCTTAGGTTTTTCATATGGTCCAATTGGAGAGGCCAACCAGAAGCCTATGAGTCGAGCCTTGCTCGAGCATGTGCCTAGTAGGGGTAAGACCATGCCTTAGGTTTTTCATATGGTCCAATTGGAGAGGCCGACCAGATGCCTATGCGTCGAGCCTTGCTCGAGCATGTACCTAGTAGGGGTAAGACCCTGCCTTAGGTTTTTCATATGGTCCAATTGGAGAGGCCGACCAGAAGCCTATGCGTCGAGCCTTGCTCGAGCATGTACCTAGTAGGGGTAAGACCCTGCCTTAGGTTTTTCATACGGTCCAATTGGAGAGGCCGACCAGAAGCCTATTCGTTGAGACTTGCTCGAGCATTTACCTAGCAGGGGTAAGACCCTGCCTTAGGTTTTTCATATGGTCCAATTAGAGAGGCTGACCAGAAGCCTATGCGTTGAGCCTTGGTCTAGCATGTACCTAGTAGGGGTAAGACCCTGCCTTAGGTTTTTCATATGGACCAATTGGAGAGGCCGACAAAAAGCTTATGCATTGAGCCTTACTCGAGCATGTACCTAGTAGGGGTAAGACCCTGCCTTAGGTTTTTCATATGGCCCAATTGGAGAGGCCGACTAGAAGCCTATGCGTTGAGCCTTGCTCGAGCATATACCTAGTAGGGGTAAGACCCTGCCTTAGGTTTTTCATATGGTCCAATTGGAGAGGCCGACCAGAAGCCTTTTCGTCAAGCCTTGCTCGAGCATGTACCTAGTAGGGGTAAGACCCTGCCTTAGGTTTTTTATAGGGTCCAATTAGAGGGGCCGACCAGAAGCCTATGCGTCGAGCCTTACTCGAGCATGTACCTAGTAGGGGTAAGACCCTACATTATGTTTTCTTAACATGTGATATGTAATCGGTATTCTTATTGTACTTAGGCTTTTCCCGTAAGTTAATGTAATACTAATTAGATTTGCATTTTTCCATTTTCTAATGCCTCGCATGTAAATATCCGCCTATTTTACCTTTTAGATTGTGACGTCACACTTCCTTAGGTCTAAAAGGCGATGGGAAAAAAATGCACCTGGTTTAAGGGTCATCCACCCGTTCAGGATTTTAACCGACCAACATAGTTGGCAACCAACCTGAGTTGGCTTTTTGACTAGGGATCCCTCGTAGGGCTTTTATTGTTGCCTGGGAAACTCGTGAGGCCATTTGTGTTTGGAGATAACAAAGGCCTGTAGACGTGCTTAATTTAGTGGGAACAAGCAAGAAGGCAGTTGTAACTAAATCAAGCTTGGTCTTGATCGTCATTTGAAAGACTAATTCCAGTGTTAACCATGTTGGCATCTGTCCTGAGTTGACCTCTTCTATTTTGCTTTAAATATTGTAGTGAATCTATTCACATGTCATCGCTGCCATGCAGCCCACAATCGGGCTGTGAAGAGAAGACTGCTCGACCGTCCATCGGGTCATTTGATCAGTATAACTGGGATGATAAGTGTGCCCGATCACTCCTCGGGCTTCGTTGCTTTGAGGAGTGTCGCGTTGATCATTCGTCGAGCTGGATATATTTAAGGATTATCTTGCTCGTATCTCTTCACGTATTGTATCGTTCCTTGGGGTACACTTGTTCGCCGAACATGCATGGTGGTTCCAAGAGGCTGTGGAAAACTCCATATAGCTCGTGCACCTAAAAAGATTGTATGATTTCAAAGCATCCTTGTGCAAAAATGCGTTGATCTGATATGGTGTTCAAGAAACATTGTTCCTCTGGAGTGGATATCTTAGAGTTGATGACGCATTAATTCGTTGCTTGGTGGTCATTGATCACCGTGGGTTGTCTGACGATGTTTCCCGATACATTCAGGATGGTATGGTGTTGTTATCAACATGTCTTGCTCGTTGACTGTGATTTTTCTGGTCGTCTGACTTCTTACAAGTTGGATTCGTGCTTGTTGATAAATATAGTTGATCGTTGCTCTTCATGCTGTTTTATGTGTTATTGGATCTTTGTGGTACAGATCGCCCAACTTTTCATTTGACTAGGTTGAATTAAATAAGAACTGTATTGCCCAACTGTTTCTTGGAGCTTGAGACGTGATCACACAATGTCAACTATCCGTCGAAGTTGAGGGTCCATTAAGGAAAAATTTCAAAGGACCTAGTAGATGTTGCGAACGATCCATGCCTGAGCATCTGTCAGAGTATTGATGGGATAAATGATGCCTGAATGCCTATCGAGGAAAAAATTATAGAGGATCTAGTAGATATTGCGGGTGATCCATGCTCGAGCATCCATCGAGGCAAAGAGGACCGAGAAAGTATTACGAATGATCCTGTATTGTTAGTGAAAACCAACCTTCCAATAAATGCAATGTTGATTATTAATCGACTGTGCTAACCATCTGTTGGGACTGAATATAAGAATTATCCTTACCAACCATTTGTTGGTGATAAAATGCGACATGTGTGGCAAATATATTCGGGACTAAATATATAGAAATATTTTTCTGATCATTTGCCAAGATGAGCCTTGAATATGCCTGATCATCCTGCAGGTCAAGAATCATAGAGCCAGATAACCCATTCTGAACTTCAATAAATATCAACATCCGAGCATCTGTGTGTTATAAATAATATTGCCCAAGCATGTGTTGGGTCCAAAGTGGTGTAAAGTGCACGACCATCCGTCGGAGCATTAACATAATTAGTGGTGCTTGGGTCATCTTCCAGGGCAAGGTTGTACATGTCCGAGTGGATATAGAGAGCGATCCGCGCTCGAGCATCTATCGATGCATTAATAAGACTTCCAAGAGCTTAAGATTGTCGCCGAGCATTCGTTGGGACTGAATCTTGTACATGTAGAAGTTAATAAGTTTCTCGACCATTTGTCGAGGTTAATTCAAATAAAATTTATGATGCAATATGATGTGCACCCGTTCGAGCATGTGTTGAGGGAAATACTCATAGTATTAAATGAATGAGATGAATGATCCCATAATTTTTGTGATAAAATCTCATGAGGATGGCCATGCCCGAGCATCCGTTCGGGCTACGCTAAGTATTAGTAAAGATATTACACCGACCATCCATTGGTATAACCAATAATAGCTAGACGACAATATTGAAAATTAAATGACTGAATAAATGACATGAGTGCTCAGTAAGTGCGCCCCAATATTTATTGTGGACAAAATAATTGTAATAAAGTTGAATGAAAGATGCAAAATTTATCAAATATACCCAGATGTATGACACGTGAGTTAATTTGGAATTTCTGCAAATAGATTTAGGCAAATACTTAATAATAAGTTGGTTTCAAAAAATTGTTTTCAAAGAAAATTGTGTAGCGTTAATTGTTCTCATGTGAAGTGTAGAGTATAGATAGCCCCCTGCTAACAAATTTATGATGATAAAATCGTGAACATAATTTGTGAGCAAATAAAGTATTATGAGACAAAAATGAACAATGTACAAATAAATGTGTGTATCAATCAAGTGGGGTTGTGCTAAATACAAGAATTATCCTGACCAGCTATCCACTGGGGATAAAATGCGACATGCGAGGCAAATATCTTCGGGACTAAATATATAGAAATATTTTGTCAATTATCTGCCAAGATGAATCTCGAATGTGACTGACATCCATTCAGGTTACCGAATCATAGAATTCGAGCTTCAGTCGGAGTAATGATAATTTTTTCCAAGCGTTTCTTTTGGTATAAGGTGCTATAGTGTGCTCGACTATCTGTCGGAGCATTAATAAAATGAATGATGCCTGAATACTCCGCCGGGGAAAAGTTATAGAATACCAAGTATATATAGCGAGCAATTCGTGCTCGAGCATTCATTGGGGCTGAATCTTGTATCTGTGGAAGTTAGTAAATTCCCCGACCATCTGTTGAGTCTAAATCAAAATAGAAGTTATTATGACAACGATATGTTCAACAAAGTATATAAGATATGCATCCGCTCGGCCATTTGTCGAGAAAAAAAAATTCATAGTCGCGTATGAATGTAATAAAGATCCAATGATTTTTATCATAAAAATCTTACTGAGATAACTGTGCCCGAGCCTCCGTCGGGGCTGAGCTAAATAACCAATAATCTCGTCCTGGTGAGATTAAATTGTTGTAGCTGAATGACAATATTGAAAATTAAAATGTTCGAATAAATGACATGAGTGCTATATAATTGCGCCTCACTTATTTATGTGAGCAAATTAATTTGTAATAAGGTCACATAAACAGTGCCAACTAAAATTGTTGTAATAAAATCACACGGTACCTTAAATTGATTTAATTTTTAGAGCGAACCGAGTAATGAAAAAATTAATTAAATATATTCCATGTGTAAGGAAAAAATTAATTATGAATCTTTGCAAAATTATTTGAAGTCCAAAGTGGATACTTGAATACAAGTTTGGTTTCAAGAATTCATTCACACAAATTGTAAAGCATGAAAGTATAGGGAGGTGTACTGAAATCCTCTAAATTGTAAGTTATGTTTTATTGAAGTTAAATGGGTCTGGGGACCTAAGCCCCATAGGTACTGTATTCGCATTTTGCCCACACACGTTGAGGGTGCTGAGCCGAGACGGCGCTCGTCGCTTCCTTCTTCTGCTCGCCAACCAGCTGGGCGGAGCCGATAATCAGAAATTGTGATGCGAAACTCTTGGGTTTCTTTACTAGTCATCATGGCCGAAAAGAGAACCAAAGAAGAATCTCTGTTAGTTCCCCGGCAGGTCGCCGACCATAGGGGTTGCTTGATCATGTAGGTTGCTGGTCGGAGGTGAGCTCGACCACATGGAGGTGAGATCGCTTGATGCTCGGTCACAGGAGGTGAGCTCGACTATAGGGGTGAGCTCTCTTGATGCTCGAGCACAGGAGGTGAGATGGGAGGGAAAATTATATTAGGTTTTTTTTTTTCTTTTTTTTGTCGCCGACCAGCAAAATTGGTCGAAATTTGAAAAAATCCCCTCCTGGCACCTCGCTGTAGCATATTTGTCATCACCGGCCAAGAAGGGTGGTAGGGAAGGTCGCTGTCGCGTGGACGCCTCTGTATGGTGGTCGCCGACCATGGAGAGATTCCTATGACCCTATCATGGGGTCCTCGATCAATTTCCAAAATACATCACATGAGTTTTTGTTGCCAGAGTTGGCAATTTCCATAATACATTTGGTGATTAATTGCCTGATGGGTTAAAAATGGTCAAAACCCCAAATGGGTCTCGCTACTCCCAGCATGATGTGTGAGCTATTTGCTCAGGTGGGTGGTAGCCCCACGTTATAGCTTGGGGAAAATTGTGGATTGGAAGAGATAATGAGAAAATTTGTTGTCTCCCACAATTTCATTCAGATCGCAGAAATTGTATGGATGGAGACCGAAATTGATTACTCATCATGTGCCTAGATTTTTGTGTATCTTTGTCAAAAATATCTTCTTGGAAGAGAATCATCAGATATGTTCATAAAGACGTGGTCAACATCTATGAGAGAGAGAGAGAGAGGGCCGCTTTTAACGCTTATCTGGTGCCACAAAATATGGGACGTGGGAATCATAACATATGATGTAACCCATAAAATAACGTGTATACGCATAAAAACATCAAAAGAATCCATATATTTGCAGAGTTTTCATAGACATCTGCGATAGTGAATTTTATCTGAATCAAACAATGAAAATTTTTTGGAATCAAAGCTGTTTATGCAGATTTGCAGATGCTTAAAAATTAAATAAACAAAATGCAAGAATACAAATGTGCATAGAACTGTGCATCAATAGAACGATGTTTATATAAAATATATAATTATTCATATGGAGAGAAAAGAAAAGTAAACTTAGCTCTTGATTATCGTGCGTGTACAGCATGAGGTCGCAACGTAAATCTCCATCTCGTAAACAGGAAGGAAAGACTTTTCGTGTCGATTCCCACAGACGACGCCAATTATAGGTGCAAAAAATCTCACCCGTAGGAGGGTGTCAATTCATCACGATACAAGTAGAAAAATAAATACGAGAGAGACAAAGATTTACGTGGTTCGACCATGAATGGCCTACGTCCACGGGGCTGCTGGTGTGTTTCCTTAGAATGATCAGAGAGTTTTACATGAGAGTGTTTCTCTAACTTCTAAGCCCCCTTTCACAATGTGGGGTGTCCCCTTTATATAGAGTTAGGGGTTACATTAGGGTTACAAATATAGATGGGTAACAAATTTGGATGAGCCCTATCTTCATAGAGTTTCATTCCCATCAGATACTGCTCCTCGATCTTCCCGTTTATTAAGGACTTTAGTCATCCCTATATTGCTGGCACATCGCCATCTTCACCAGGGTATTCCTCACACGTCATGCTATTCCGTAGGCATATAGTTTGCCCCCACAATAGGTTCAAGGAATAAATTGTAAATGTGTTAATGGTAAGGGTTCATAGGGATAATTGAACCGTAGGCAAATTGTGAACGATTGGATTGTACTATCAACTAGTATAGGTTGTGTTGTAAATCTAGTTGGGATAGTTGTTATATATTTGTGTGTTATTAACAACGGGGATTCCAATAATTGATGGGAATCATGGAATGAATTTAGGATTGAGCTTGAGGTTTGTAGACTATTAGTTATGTGCATACCAATAGTCGGAGTTATTACCAGATATATCGATGTTCTTTCGGATATAAATGGAATGTATAGTGTTGTTATATATGTTAAACTTGGGAGTTAGTAACCTCATTGTTATATGTATTGGAAGACTATTCATATCATAGGAGTAATGGATGAATATGCTTCAAGTGAGGGATCATTTTTATATAACTAATTAAGTTAATATGCTTGGAACGACGACTAGTATATTGAGGATTATGTATACTTATAGCCGAGGTTATAACATTAATACATACCGACGAGAGATGGTACGTATATATGTGTGTGTGTATATATATATATATATATATATATATATATATATATATATATATATATATATATATATATATATGTGTGTGTGTGTGTGTGTGTGTGTGTATGGATATGTATATATGTGTGTACTTATGGTGTGAATATCTATACCGTGCGTGATGGTTTGATTTTATGATGTGATCATATGGATGCATATTTATAGTGTGAATGATATATATATATACTTAATGTGTGAAGCATACCCGGCACATGCTATCATGGAAAGTTGCGTGATGAGAGTGAGCCCCTGGCTTGAGGAGCAGGGTGTGGCTATTGCCAAGGTCATAGTCATCCATTTTATTTATTTGTGTGATTTTATTTTTTGGGTGAGAAGTCTTGGGTATGAGCCGTTCTCACTTGCCGGTAGGAACTATGACCACTTCCCATACGTTGTGATTTGGTTTTGACCACGATGTAGGTGATATTTAGTCCTATCGGTGGGCCCCAGGATGGTATGTGAGTGATGCCCTGGAAGATGATAGCTTGGTGCAGTATTTTGGCATCCTATAGCCGTTTATATTATGTGTATTACACAGTGTACATTACGTGTGTTATGTATACGTGGTTATAGAAATGAATGATTGCTTATATATATGTTTAGAGTAAATATATATATATATATACATATATATATATGTGTGTGTGTGTGTGTGTGTGTGTGTGTGTGTGTGTGTGTCCTATAGGTGAAGAGGATATGGCATTTCTATGATGTACATCTTGGGTGATTTTGGGTGTACTAGTTCATTGGGGTCGAAGGATCGTACTTAGAGACAATTGCGGTATATTGACACAAGAATTTAGTAGAGATTCTAATTCTGTTGTTAGATAGTAATCTATATTTATAGTAGTTGCAGTAATAGAATTTGTGTGACCACATAATGGATCCCTACGATCAACATTGTCAAGGAGTAGTGTATCGGGGGGTTCCTTGTTTGGAATTCTCTTTGAAAGACACCACACGCAAGAAACGCAGTGCAATGTTGAGAGTGGAGAGAAGTTTTGTCCTTATTAACTGTATTTATGTTAGTTAGAGAATAAACTCTTACAATGAAGCTTAATGTTAACGTGTGATGTACGAACTTACAACTATTTAAGTTAATAATTGGAATCCATAAAGCCTGGTAAGGTATACATATGTGTGTATATATTTAAAGTGTGATTAGAATGGAAGGGATTCCTTTGTTATATTATGATAGCAGGTCATGTAGGTATAGGCCGTGCATATGGTGAGGTAGGTTAACTTTAAATGGGTTGGGTAACTTAGCTAAGGTTCAAGGACACGATTAGGTATGCGTTGTAGATGAGAGGATAGTTTGGGGGTTACACGAGAGTGGGACTCCCCATTAATTATGAAATAGTGCACTTATATTTATTATGCTCAGTTAACACACTTTCTAAACATTTTTACACATCGGGCTCTGACCCATTTATATATATATATATATTGTGTACTACAGATGTCCTACCGCAGGGATACCATTTGCTTTCCTATCCAGAGTCTTGGGAGTTGTAGCAGTTGTGGACTGTGGCGGGATTTAGATTGTAGTCGCTTCGTACTTATTTAAAAATCTAGGTAGGATTCATGTTCTATATCGGGTTTATACCCAAGGGACTTTTGTAGCTGTTTATATTTCTCTCTTATGATTATTGTAATGTTTGGTACCCGAAAGCTTATTCCTGTATATTTCCTTGTATATTCTCGTTTTATTATAATGCTAGCATTCTCTTTTACCATCATACTTGTGTACATTTTACAGTCTCTTGTAGTTTATTAGTGTTGCTTTGCTGTCCGTTGCATGTTTTATTTAATTTTTGGCACCCTCATTTATGGATTCGAGTAGTTAGCCTTATTTATTTTTGGTATAGTCTATTGGTGCTGAGACTGAGTCTAAGATTCTTGATTTAATGTAGTGTAGGGCTAGCCACCCGTTATTATTTTAAGCGAGGTGTCACAATACCCAAGTAAATGCCCACACCTCCCAATATTTTTTTTAGATATTTGAGGTCTTTAACAGGGACCAACATATTCCCCAAAATGGCCGATTCGATTCACCCTGACACGTCTGGATCTTCATTTTGGATCAACATACAGAAAATGGTGTTACTTCATTGTTATAGATTGAAATTAGGTGCGGTTGGACGGTACGCGAAGATAACTCAGAGGGCTAAAAGTTCCATTAGACTTTCAGTCATTATAATAAATGTTGAAATGACTAAAATTTTCTTGAATGTGCCCTTTATGATAATACCTCGCAAAGCATATAAACATTCGTAAAAGATATTTTCTTATTAATGAGGATAAAAATAGGAATTAAGATACCCGAGGGGGATCAAATGCATAGGTATAGAGTGTAAACAAATGCAATATGTGAGATGAATCACCGATCGCAAAACATTCACAACCATTTTGTTCGTATAAAATGAAAATAGAGTATTTTTCTCTGAGGGAGAAAAGAATAGTATTTTTTAGGAGAGAGGACCATGTTCAATGTGACATATGAGCTGGCTATGTACCTCTATGTTTGGAAATTGCAAGGTTTCCTTTTGAAAAAGGTGATTTTGGGGAGGATTGGGTCCCACATAGTTCCGACTGGAAAGGGGAATATTTTTTAGAATCGAAGGGACGTAAAAAGAGTCATAGTGCGACAATAGTTTGGACAATGGGTAGAATTTCTTATGATGGTACATATTAACTGGACATGCCATTTCCTCTCCATTGAGGTCAGTGAGCATAGCGGCGACAGCTAATAGGATCTTGTTTATGATATAAGGACCGCTTATGTTACGCTTGAATTTTACTCTCACATCTCAAACTAGTTTTGTGATTTTCTTTAAGGTGAGATCTCCTTCTTAGAAATCATGATCCATAACCTTTTTATTAAATGATAGTCCAATATGGTTATGGTACCTTTGTATATGATACAGGGATTTCAGTATTTTTTCATTTAAGAGCAAAAATTCCTCATAACATTTTTACTGCCAATCTTCTTCGCTAACCTGACTTTCGAGCATGATGCATGGGGATGGTATTTCGAGTTCGACTGATAGGATCACTACCATTCCATATACTGGAGAGTATGGTGTATCCTTAGTTGAAATTATGATGGAGGTACGATCTCCCCATAGGGTGTATGGGATCCGATCGTCCCAGTCTCTACAACTCTCGATCATTTTGCTGATGATGGTCTTGAGGATTTTATTAGTGGCTTCAACAAACCCATTAATTTGTGGTCTGTAAAGAGAGGATTTATGCCTTTGGATTCGATACTAATCGACCAGTTTTATGACCTCAGTATTGAAAAAGAACCCATTGTCTAATACTAACTAGTGGGGAAATCTGTGGTGACAAATGATATTTTCTAAATGAACTTGGAAATTTTCTTTTAATTCAAGATCCATATGACTCAGTTTTAACCCGTTCCATGAAGTAATGGAGGATTTTTTTAGCAAACATATGCCCGTGCATGTGTAATTTATGTTGCCCACTATGGATTTTCAATATCATGTCGTCGACCCCAACCCTTATAATGCAATGTAAGTAGGTTCCATCAAATTTTTTCTTAAAAAGTTCCTTAACATAAATGATGTATTGGGCATCCAATATACGAAGGGTCACACGATCTTTATTGTTAGCATCTTGAGGATACCAACCATGCTTGAGGAGGTTCCAAATGTTATACTACCATAATCTTCTACATCTGGATCTTCTTCTTTAGAGAGATGAATGTTGTAGTAGTGAGTGGTTGCTGCTTGTTTTTGGACTAGAAAGTGGGCCATTAGCATCCATGTGAACACGTCGACCATAAAGGCCAGGTTTTCCAATGCGTCGACTTAGGAAGGTTGAATAAGGTAACATCTTCAAACTATCAAGAAAGCTCTTAGAGATGATCATGGAGCGGTAGGATCTTCTTATCCTTGGCTTTCAATTTTCTAAGGATTTACTCCATGACGAGGGTCGACTCTCTACAGACATCAATGTGCTCGATTCCTATTTAAAGGGTGATCATGATTCTTGCGGTACATGCTTCATATTTTGTCATGTTATTCGTGAAAGGAAAGTCCAATTTAATGGAAATCGAAGGGTGATAATCGTTAGGAGCAATCAGGAGTATCCCAATACCATATCCTTCCTTATTAGCGACTCTATCAAATAACATCTACTCTTTGAGATCCTCATGAGAGGCATAGAAAATGTATTCATTTGGGAATTCAAAAATACAAATACCGACTTCCCCATGGGTTGTCGATGATGTAATTGGAAATAGATCTTCCCTTAATGGATTTCTACATTAAATACGTGATATCGAACTCGTCCAATAGTATTAACCTCTAGGCCATTTATCTAGACATGGAAGCCTTCTACAATAAGTATTTCATCGGACCCATTCGAGATACCAATTTGATAGTGTATGCAAACATGTAGTGCTGAATCTTCTATGTAACCCAAACCACAGCAACACACACTTTGTCTAATGCATGATTGCTTACCTCATACCCAACTAGCTTATGACTAACGTAGTAAGTGGACCTCTTCTTTTGTGATGTTTTGATGTATTGGACTAGCATAGCTCCAAATACGATGTCGGTTATAGCGAGGTATAAGAGGAGGGGGACACCTTACTATAAGGGCGTGAGCACCGGAGGTTGGGTGATCAAGTCTTCTTAACATGCTTCGTTCTAGACTTTGGTTGAGTCTCTTCGAAGAAGTTTGAAAACTGGAGCGTAGATAGAAATCAATTAGATGATGAATCCACTAATGTACTATAATTTTCCTAGGAAATTGCAAATGTCTTTCTTCATCCGTGGTAGTGGAATCCCAAGAATCTCTCTAAATTTGTCAGGGCTTACTTCAATTCCTCTCTAACTGACCACCAAGATGAGGAGTTTACTATAACACCCTACTTATTAAAATTACAGGTGGCCAATCCTCAACCAAAATAAAATGAGAGTCTTACATGGCTCATTCTTTGCATCACTGATGAAATTTAACTAATTACTAACCACCTATTAGCTTAACAAGTTGTGCAAAAGTTTAATATTTAATTACAATATCAATAGTAACCATTCACTACAATCTCATTCACAACAAACAATACAAATTTTAACACCAATACATAAGTCTAAATGAAGAAATAAATAAAACCAAGTACCGAGTAAACCGTCGATTACTAAAAATCAAATCCAATAATCCGAATTGAACTAAATAAAATTGAGATTTAATGAATCTGATAAAAGGGGAGATATTCTCAACCAATGTCTGAAATGGAACCTAATCTAAGATGACATTGATAGGTTTGGCTACTCCAAAACATGCAAACCTCCACATTGGTTGAATCTACGTAACCCTGGAGTGAAAAATCATCCTTGGCATCCCTCAGGTTGGATGCCTAAAAGTTTTTAAAAAATATTTTATACTAGTCAGAGCCGAAAACCTTTGAAAATATTTAACAAGTGAATAAGTGTAAGGACATAATTTTATAAATGTCCGGTGTAGAATATAGGAATTTTCTATTTTTTCCTACATCAGAGTTTGTATGTCTGATACCGCTACATTCCGGACATCAGCACGATCATCCTCAACAGCCTTTACATGAATTCAATGCATCCATTATCTACACGTGCATCATGCTACATGCGACGTGCTGCTCAGCTCATTCCCACTACTCCACCATGCTTTATCGGTAAAACGTTTTATTGGATCTTTAAATATTTGCCTAAGTATTTAGGAAATTTTTTGGAAATTATTTTTGAAGTCTGGATTAATTTTTTATCAAAAACAAAATTTTTTCTAAGTGTAGAAGCGAAGTTCCTTGAACGACGAGCTCTCTCAAACGACTTTGAATGTCGTTCACACGAGAGAGGCATGTCGCGCAATCTCATTCGAACGACATTTGTCCTTCGTTCGAGCGACATGGCTATCTCGTTCGAACGAGCCACCGCCTCAATTTTCGTATAAATATTTGTTCACCTTCTACATGATTTTTAAGTCTTTCTGCAATCTCAAAATTCTGTGAAAATAGTCCATAATAAGACTTTATGTTTTTAAGGTTTTCTAAACCTTTTTGATTCACAAAACCATTCCCATATATGTGTGTGAATCTTTAAACCTTCAAGAGGATCTTGTACTCATCTGGAGTAATTTGTGAGGAAGTCGTTCTCTTCTTCATTGCTACTGGAAAGGGATAGTTCCAGCCGACGACATCAGAATCGACACCCGAGGGTATTTCTGTGTAACATATTTTCATTGTAATCCGTGTAAGCGGTTTTCTTACAAAATTATAGTGAAAATAAAAGGTTCCGCCCCTTTGGGGGATTTTTCCTCATTTGTGTGTGTTTGATTGTTCTTGCTTGATTTTATCATCATCAATCACACCAAGATGCATGTTTAGGACTTAATTGATAAAAACTGAGTTTAATTAAATAACTTCCTTATTTGAACGCAAGCGTACTCTTCTCAAATTGGTATCAAAGCCAGTTACACAACTTTATCGTGTAATTTTTTCGCAAAATTTTTCTAAGATATCAATTTTCTGAAAAAATTGATTTTTGAAAACGAGTGTGTTCATAATGGAGAAGTTATATAATAAAATACCAGTGTTTGACGGGACAAACTATGCATACTGGAAAGCCCGCATGAGATCTACATTAAAAGCCATTGATGAACGTGTCTGGATTTTGGTTCAAAGAGGGTGGACACCTCCCTCCGTCACTCTTGAAAATGTGACCAATTTAAAACCTGTTACTACATGGACTGAAGAAGAATTTAAATTGTCATCTTTTAATTATAAGGTTTTAAGTGCTATTTTTGGGTCTGTTACACATGATGAGTTCAAACGCATAATGACGTGCACCATGTCAAAAGGGGCATGGGATGTTTTGCAACTTACGCATGAAGGTACTAATGATGTGAAAGAGTATAAACTGCAAAATTTAACAACTCAATTTGAAACAATCACCATGCTTGAATCTGAATGTTTTGATGAATTTTATGCTAGAGTGTATGATATTGTTAACATTAACTTTAATCTTAGTGAACACATTCCTAATTCTAGAGTTGTTAAAAAGATTCTTAGATCACTGCCTAAGCATTTTATCCCTACAGTCACTCTGTTAAATTCTATGGGTAATTTAAATATGCTTAAATTGGAAGAACTTGTAGGGGACCTGCAAACGTATGAAATTGATATGTTTCCTAAATCTGTCAAGTCTAAAGATAAGGGAATTGAACTTAATGACCGGGAGAGAAAGAGTGAGGGGTCGGCATGAAAGAGGGGGGAGTCATCTAGAAAAAGAGAGAAAGATACATCAGATTTGGCCCTATTTGCTAAAAATTTCAAGAGAATTCTCAGATTCAAGAAAAATGGTAATTTTAAAGATAAAAAGAAGTTTGAGAAAAATAAGTTTGAAAAGAAAAATGAAAAAGATTTTAAACATAATCCTAAGAAAGAAAGTGAGGGATGCTTTGAGTGAGATGGTAGGGGTCATAGAGCTTTTGAGTGTGCTACTAGGTTCAACAGAGAAAAGGGCAAAGCTGTCCTTAATGCTACCCTTAGTGACGACAGTGAGGTCGAGTCGGTGGATTCTGGAGATGAATCACCGCATGGGTGTAACTTCACCACATTCATGGCTAGTCATGTGAGTGCATCTAGTGCTCCTCACGACGATGAGGATGCTTCTTCACAGGGACACCTCAACAGTGAGATTGATGTGAGTGAGGGGGAGGATGACACAAGTGAGAGCGAGAGTGATCTTCAATGCGCCTACCCCAAGCTTTATTCTGAGTCATTTAAAACTAAAAAGCGTTACAAAGAGTTAGTTCTTAGGATAACCTCTTTAGAAGAAGATTTAAGAAAAGCGAGAGAGAGAGAGTCCTCCACCCGCACTACCTTAAGAGAGAGAGAGTCTGCCTGTGCTGAGAAAGAGAGTTTGTTTAGAGAAAGAGAGAGTTGTTTTGAGAAAGATAGAGCGGACTTGACTAAACAAGTGGCTAGTCTTACGAGTGAGCTCCATTACTCCGTGGAGACTCGGAATAAACTTGAAGCCCTTCTAGCTCAGCTTACTCTTGATATAGAGAGAGCACGGGAAGTCAAGGTACAAATCGAGGACAGATCTGGGAAGATGGGAAAGATGCTCCTTGACCCCGCTTTAGGTTTTGGTGATAGGCAGGGAATAGGTTATGATGGTGATTCCACGTCCCAAATTGTACCTGGAACAGTTCCTGAGTTTAATACGACTCCTTATGGACATCGTCAAAAACCTCGAAGGAGAGTTCAACCAAGAAAAGAAAACCAAGGTCCGCCTTTAACTGTGTTCTTTTGTACATATTACAAAAGAAAAGGCCACCTCAGGGAGTTTTGCTATAGTATGGGTCAGACACGACGTACTACTGCTCCACCACAGCATACTGATGATTTTACTAGTCTGAAAGAGCGAGTTGAGTTTTTAGGTACCATATCACAGAGTTTGATGGAGGAATTTCGACGGATGTCTTTTTCCATCAGTGAATACTTCTCACATTCTGTCTAAAACCAACAACAGTAAAGGTAAACAAAAGGTCACCACTTCTTGGGTACCTAATAAAGATAAAAAAGACTTTGTTGTTCGTGTTGATCTCAAAGCACATAATACCTCACAGTGGTATTTTGATAGTGGGTGCTCCAGACATATGATAGGTGATGCCTCATTTTTTACTTACCTTGAGGATTATAAGGACGGTAGAGTCACCTTTGGAGATGGGAGAAAGTCTAGCATTGTAGGATGAGGTACTGTAGAGTTACTAGGATTTCCTAAGCTAGAAAATGTTTTGTACATCAAAGGTTTAAAAGAAAACCTTCTCAACATTAGCCAGCTGTGCGATGTTGACTTTACCGTAAAGTTTCACTGGGACGCATGTAACTTTTAGTGCGAGGGGTAAGGACAAAGGATAATTCTATGGGACTGAGCCCAAGTCCTCACTTATTTGCAACTGCGCCATAATCACTCCTATGGATCTGTGGCACCAACGTCTAGGTCACGTGAACGTTACATATCTAACTCTTTTAGCTAAAAAGGATCTAGTACGTGCCTACCATCACTTGTAAAGACAACTTTGACGGTTTGTGGACCCTGTCAGTTGGGAAAACAAATTTGTAACCCCCAAAGGAAGTTGAATTCTATTACCACCTCTCATGTTCTTCAGCTTATTCACATGGATCTTATGGGTCCTACTCGTACTGAGAGTCTGGGTGGTAATATGTATATCCTCGTGATGGTGGATGATTTCTCAAGATACTCGATTAAAGGTTTTCTGAGGGAGAAATCCGATGATGTGGAGTTTTTAATGACCAAGTGTCGTGTCCTGCAAAATCAACACGGAGTCACTATTAATAGAATACATAGTGAAAACGACATTGAATTTAAGGAAGAAAAGGTAGATCTTTACTGTGATAGCATTGGGATCAAACATGAGTTTTCTGCTGTGAAGACTCCTCAGCAAAATGGGATTGTTGAGAGAAGGAATAGGACGATCCAGGAAATGGCTAGATCTATGCTTCTAGGTCGTATGGTTTCTAGGAGATTTTGGGGCAGAGGCAGTGTCTACTGCATGCCACATGGTGAATAGGATTTAGCTGCGTCCACACACACTTAAGACGCCTTATGAATTGTGGACTGGCAAGAAACGTAACCCTGCATATTTCGGTATTTTAGGGAGTAAATACTACATCCTACGGGATAGAGATCAATTACGAAAGTTTGACTCCCGAAGCAATAAAGAAATACAATTAGGATATTCATTAAATAGTAGAGCTTACTTAGTTTTTAACCTGGAGAGCTATAAGGTTATGGAGTCAATAAACATCACCGTTCAAGAAGACGAACCTTCGGCGTTTTTTTATTCTAGCCTTTAGTGTGAGGATGAGGATGTTTCTAGAAGTCATTTACTTGTACCTCACCCTCACTCTGTGGACCCTGCTCCTGTGTTAGGGGACACACATGCTTGGGTTCGCAAGAGTCATGACCTTTCTGCCATTGTTGGAGATCCCACTCTAGGGGTTAAGAATCGTGCTCAGATAGAGAACGTTGTTATCCATTTCTGCTACACGTCCAAAGTCGAGCCCAAGAACCACAAAGAAGCACTCAAGGATGAACACTGGATATATGCTATGCAGGATGAGTTGCTTCAGTTTAAAAAGAATAATGTCTGGGAACTTGTCCCCCGACCTAATGAGACTAATGTGATAGGTACCAGATGGATTTTCAAGAATAAAATGGATGAAAATGGTACCATAATCAGAAACAAGGCTAGGTTGGTCGCTCAAGGCTACATACAGATAGAAGGTGTAGACTTTTGGGAGACATTTGCTCCTGTTGCGAGGCTTGAGTCTGTCCGCTTACTACTCACCATCGTATGTCATATGAGCTTCAAGTTATATCAGATGGATGCCAAGAGTACCTTTCTAAATGGCATTCTATAGGAGGAGGTTTACGTGGAACAACTGAAAGGATTTGAAGACCCTAAGAACTCGGAGCACATCTACTATCTGAGGAAAGCCTTGTATGGTTTGAAGCAAGCACCCCGTGCTTGGTACGAGAGGCTTACTTCCTTTCTCTTATCCTGTGGCTTCAAGAGAGGGTGAGTTGATATTACATTATTCATTAGGGGAGATGATGGTGCTATTTTGGTTGCCCAGGTCTATGTGGACGATATAGTCTTTGGATCCACGTGCTCCCAATATGCTCATCACTTTAAGAAGGAGATGAAAAGTGAGTTTGAAATGAGCATGGTTGGTGATCTTACTTTCTTCCTTTGTCTCTAGGTTCGTTAGCTAGAGGATGGGATGTTCATCTCCCAATCTAAGTATGCTAGAGACCTAGTGAAGAAATTTGGATTAGACTTCGCTAAGCATGCACGTACATCTATGAGTACCACTATCAACCTTAGTAAGGACACTTCAGGTAAGGACGTAGAGAAAACCTTGTATCGGAGTATGGTAGGTAGTCTTCTCTACTTGACTGCCAGTCATCCCGACATAGCCTTTAGTATTGGAGTCTCTGCGCGATATCACGCGTCCCCGAAAGAGTCACATTTACTTGCTCTAAAACATATTATTAAATACGTGAGTGGGACTCTCTCATACGGTATTGGGTATTCCTTTAATACCGATGACCGTTTGTCCGCCTATTCGGATGCCGAATGGGCTGGGGATGTAGATGGTTGTAGGAGCACTTCTAGTGGGTGTTTCTATTTTGGTTCTATTCTTGTCTCCTGTCTGAGCAAGAAGAAAATTTTCATCTCTTTGTCCACTGCAGAGGCTGAGTACATTGCCGCCGGGAGTTATTGCACGCAACTCTTGTGGATGAAGCAAATGTTGGAAGATTATGGGATTTCACAGGACACCATGACTATTTCCTGTGATAACACGAGTGCGATATACATATCTCGCAATCCAGTCCAACATTTGCGCACAAAGCACATCAGGATACGCGAGCACTTTATTCGTCAGTTAGTTGAGGAGAAAGTCGTATCCCTGAGTTTCGTACCCACCGACTGTCAGTTAGTCGGCATTTTCACGAAACCTTTAGGTGCCCTTAGATTTAAGAGTTGTAACACCCTGCCTAATTAAATATCGGGTGGTAAGTCCCATACGAAATTAAAACAGAATATACAGTTGGCTCATTCTTAGCATCACTGTAGAAAACATTTACAAATAACCCAATACCCAATTAAGATGGTGTTAAAAACTGTCCAAATTTTAATTCAATAAAATTGATATTTAGTTTATGAATAACACTACACATTTTATTCTACAACAATAATAACTGAACAGATAACTCAAAAGAATTTAAATGCAATTGGAATAAACATTCCCAAATAATTTCTCAATACAGTACCCAACAATAATAAATGTATTAAAACGACACGAATACAAGAATTTCTTGACTCAGATAGAAAGGAGATAACTGAATTCCTTTGGGTGAAATGCCCTAAATAAAAGAACACTATGAATCAAATGAAGATAGGCGTCTAAGCAGTACTCCATAGCTCCATAGCTCGTCATAATCCTCTAAGGTTGGCGTCCCTACTGCTGGACACCTAATATAGAAGGTACAATAGAAAAGAGAATATGCAAGGAAACGGGTCAGAGCCCAATGTGAAAATAATTTTGAAAACAACAAGTATTTAACAAGTGAAATAAAGCATTTATTATGTACATGTTAGTATGCAGACTCTGACTTGATATTCTCGCGTCTCATCTAGAGTGCATGCTTAACGTTTCCTATTAACCTCCTAGTTAATCGTTCCTCCTAACTAATTTCCATAATATGATCCTATCCCATATCATAACCCCATATGTCCCATACTATACGTAGTATAATCATTCATATACGTTTCCCATTAATATGAATTAAGCTTTTCCAATAAATATTCATTAACTTAATTCAACTCTTTTTCACTATTCACCGTCATCTACGATTATCCCACGGTAGATTGATCTAACCACTATATATACATTCATTTAATTCATTATATATATACATATATAATACGGCACCCCGAGACACAGCTGTGGTGCACGCATTACTCTACTATCACGTCCCAGTATCGCTGGTTGCCGAATATGGGACTAAAAGGTTCGGTAAGGATTCCTCGAACAACAAATATCAGCACAAAAATTAGAGGTGAACATAGTCCTCATACCCATTGGTCACGCATATACCTACGTTCCCATAGTCAACGGACTTATCAACTTACCGATAAGTCTTTCATAGTCCTATGTTATCGAGCGACAAATCAAAAATCCCATGTATTCATCAAGATATGACTGCCCTCACGCGCAAACCACCCATCGATAGCAAGTAAGCTAGGTATGTCATACATATAAATCATCAATTAAACAAATAGGCATTATCATCTACCTATAAATATAATATCAACAAGGTAATCTCACAACCCTAAGATAATTCCCATACGTAGCATTATATCTCTTTAAATCCTACGTATTAAAATATAATGGCTTTACTTATTTAATTTAATTATTCCAGAGTCTAACTCATTACTCAAGGGTTAAATAGGTTTTTCCTCACTATATTTATTCAGTAAGAAATCACTAATATCCTACTGGTCCATATCATCTTATCTCTCGGATTACTACGAATTAAACTATCCTATAATTAGAGTTATAACCGATAGTTTTTAATATCTTATAAACACATCTTCTATCACCTAGGATTGAACCCTGTTGTAAACCTAAGGCTGCCCAGGTGATTTATTAAATTTCCCTTACTGAACCTATCCTTAATCCTCATGCATAAAAATTAGAATCCAACCCATGAATCTAGCAACCGAAATTTCTTCAATTTAATTGTCATAATTCTAATCAATTAAATCCCAATCACATTAATTCGGTTCTTATCTAGGGCTTACTGATCTTCCCTAAGTCCCATTATATACAAATAATAATCACCAGAGATTTACAAAGGGTTTGGGATAAGAACAAGAATTAAAAAGAAACAACATCATCATTTCTGGGGAGGTCGATCGATCGAAGGTAGGGGTCGATCGATCGATCGCCCAGATATCAGCCTAGATTCTGCAACTTTTTTACTACGGGTTTCATAACTTTTAATCATTCAGACCTCCATATTAACAACCCAAATTCTCTATAATCCTTACTACATGATATAGCAACATATGTAAATGATTTCTAACGATATAAACATCCTATAATCGTCAAGAGTTTGAATTAAAAGCATATATTTATCCTATTTTTTTCAGAAAATTATCTACATGATATCTTCAAGAACAAACCAATGATTCTCAGAATTTCTTCAACAAATTGATGATTATTTCGTGGATTACTAGCTACCTACAACATGAGTTTGATTCCTATATATTTCCATTTTTCAAAAATCAATTAGCAATTCTATCTTTATCTTCCAAACATGTAAAATCTCATTTTTAATAACTATCCTAACATGGACATTATACAAACTAGATTGCAATTATCAAATAACTTGCCTCTAATGAAGGTCTCATCCTTTGGGGTTGTATATCACAGGTGGTTCTATCCTTCTCCGGTCAACTTTCGGTGGTGGTTGGTGGTGGTGACCTTTGGCCATCGGTTCTCCTCCTTTCCAAGCAATCTTATCTTCTCCCAAGCACCCTTTCACTCTCTCTCAAAAAGGTGACCTCTCAGTTTTGTGTAGAAGAGATGAATGAACCTACGTACAACTAATCTCCAAATATTTATAATAAGACAAAATCCGAAATCACTATTCATCCCCCCCTTTAAAAATGACCAAAATGCCTTTTTGGTTGTCTTTTCATTTCCAAATGACCCGAGACCCAAAACCAACATCCAAATAGACTTTTCTGACTATTTCAACCCTTCTGGATGCAACGACGGACTCGAAATGACTATAAGGTTGATGTAAAAATAAGTTTCCAATTTAATCTAACAAATTTATCCCGACACGTCCCATATCGCGTCCGACTAAGAATTCAAATTACTGAATTAATAACTCACAGCAATATCAATAACATCACATTCGTTTTAATATCGAAAAATTTGGATTTAAACCCAATGAATTAATTTATAATAAAACCCAATTAATCCATTAATTTAAAATATAACACAGATTAAAAGTCATTAAAATTACGGGGTATTACAAGAGTCATAGGAAATCTTTTTGTATTTTATAAGCTTCTTATTGCTAGTTTGTTTCATATGTATTATTGCTTTGTTGTACAGATATTTATTTATTTTTTTAAAAATACAAAAAGATTTTCTTTTATAAAAATTTTAGAAAAACTCGAAAAGATTTTTGTATTTTATTTTCACCTTTTATGGATGAGCATTTAAGATAACTAAGTCACAATTTCATTCCATTTATCCATGTGACTGTTTGATAGAGATTTGAGACGCTACATCATTTCATCCATGTGCTTTACATTGACTCGAGTCTTTGAGATGTGATTAGTGATATCTTTCTTCATGTTTGACTCCTATCACCTTTATTGCACACATGCACTATTTTATTTTATTATTGTACTTGTCTATCACATATTGACTTGAGTGTTTCCATCTCAATTCTGTCTATTCAACTAACCATATGCGATAAAACTTGGCAAGATTGGAATACATGTAAAAACCGTGTTGGTGAGACTATGTGTGTATTTGAAAACGGGGAAGGGCTATTAAAGGTTCATGTAGCCTTTGCGATTTTAAGCCATCGTTAAAAAGGACCTAAAAAATTATGGAATTTTATTATCCGGAGTCCAAAGAGGTTAAAAGAGCCCGAAAAAAATTTAAACGCAATAAAAAGCAATATATGCCAAATATGGGCCATTAGGTTTCACCATCAATTCTCCAAAGTTTGAGAATTTTGATCCCCTCTATACAAAATATAAATCTGAGGGAGTTTGGTTGGAGAATATAAACGGGTTTGCAATTCCTTGAAAGTCCTAAAAAAGCATGAAATAATTTTGGACGTTATTGGTGTGGAAATCACTTTGAGCTTTGATTTGTTGATTTGATTGAGTCAATGTCTCATATTACCACCTTCTTACACCAAAGGAATATTTTGAGTTCATTCCTTAGGAGTATCCGATATTCCTTGTGCACATATGTCATGTTTGTATGCATTGATTTTCCTATCGAATTTTATCACACCCCTACATTTACGCTATCATCGACTTGGTTGTTTTTGTGTTCTTTCATGGTGTGATTCTTTGTTATATATTATGTGTGAAAATTTTTGAAAAATACCAAAATAGAAGTTTATTCCCATGTGTCCTTCTCCATGTGCATTCATTCATGCTTCTCATTTCTGTCTATTTGGGGACATCATAAAAACGGGGAGAAGAATTACGGGCGAGAATTGTTTTGGTGTTTGGTAGATTTATGATTGATTTGCTTAAGCTTAATTTGATCATCAATTTTTGCATATCATTATATTTAAAAAAATTTCTTGTCACGGGTATTTGCTTTATCTCATGTGTGTAGGTACAACATTGTTCATTATTGGATTTCACACCCTGATGAGAAAAGCTTTGGATGTTTTTGAAGAGCTGAAGATTTGAAAGACATGTCACTTAGTATTCTCAGTTTGAGGGTTTAATGGGGATATTATCTTGTATGTCATTTGATTGCATAATTCAGATTTTTTATGTATGTTCCGGCATAGACATAGGGGGAGATTTGTAAGGACATAATTATATAAATGTCCGGTGTAGAATCTAGGAATTTTCTATTTTTTCCTAGATCACAGTTAGTATGTCTGATACCACTACATTCGACACGTCAACACGATCATCCTCGATGGACGTTATCCGAATTCAATGCATCCATTATCTACACGTGCATCATGCTACATGGGACGTGCTGCTCAGCTCATTCCCACTACCCCACTACGCTTTATCGGTAAAATGTTTTATTGGACCTTTAAATATTTGGGAAATTTTTTGGAAATTATTTTTGAAGTCTGGATTAATTTTTTATCAAAAGAAGAATTTTTTCTAAGTGTAGAAGTGAAGTGCCTTGAACGACGAGCTCGCTCAAATGACTTTGAATGTCATTCGGGCGAGATAGGCATGTCGCGTGATCTCGTTCGAACGACATATGTCCTTCGTTCGAGCAACATGGCTATCTCGTTCGAATGAGCCACCGCCTCGATTTTCGTATAAATATATGTTCACCTTCTACACGATTTTTAAGTCTTTCTGCAATCTCAAAATTCTGCGAAAATAGTCGAAAATAAGACTTCATCTTTTTAAGGTTTTCTAAACCTTTTTGATTCATAAAACCATTCCCATATATGTGTGTTAATCTTTAAACCTTCAAGAGGATCTTTTTCTCATCCAGAGTAATTTATGAGGAAGCCGTTCTCTTCTTCATTGCTGTCCTACTGGAAAAGTATAGTTCCAGCCGATGACATCAGAACTGACACCCAAGGGTATTTCTGTGTCACATATTTTCATTGTAATTCGTGTAAGCTGTTTTCTTACAAAATTATAGTGAAAATAAAAGGTTCTTCCCCTTTGGGGGATTTTTCCTCATTTGTGTGTGTTTGAATGTTCTTGCTTGATTTTATCATCATCAATCACACCTAGATGAATGTTTAGAACTTAATTGATAAAAACTGAGTTTAATTAAATAACTTCCTTATTTGAACGCAAGCGCACTCTCCTCAATAAGAATGCAATAATGAATATGTAAACCAATTTTCCATATTTAAACGGGGAGTGCACTTTGATGATTAGATCCTCACCCCTCATCTAACGTGTGCACCTAACACATTCTTCTAGACGCTCCTAGTTACATAAGCCCGCCTAACTATTCTAATCACTAACCTCAATATAACAAACTACCATGTCCTGTGTATGTTGTTTATCTTTTCTTTCTTAATTAGTGTCCCTTTATGCTTAATTAATTCTCAATTATATTATCACAAGCTTGTTCTCATTACTTTACTCCAATTAGTAGTAAACATTCACACATAAGGACCTAGGCTGATATATAATTATCCCCACCTTTATATACATATGTTTGTAACACATAAAATATATACCCATATATCGCTAGCTATATATCTAATAGGAATCCTCCATAGTATTTCCTCGTTGGAAATGAAATCACTATCATGTTATCAAGATCCAAGAGTATATATCTCAACTTGGGCAACTAGGTCAGAATCTCTCCACCGAACCCCAAACAGATATGAAAACCATAAGAGGTCATGGTCCTAAGTTCATGGATCATAACCATAACACGTTATTCAGGAGACTCCAAAACTCACATAGGGTTGTTGTTCACATACCTATGACCCTAAGGAAATGGTACTACCTTTCTTTGGTTTTTCCAGAGTGACCTCTCATGGCGCGCAACCTCCACTAATAACATATTCGCTAGGATAGGTATGTTTCACATAAATATCATACACACAGATATTATTATTCATACATATACTATCTACCCCTAACTCTTAAATATTTAACTAACCCTCGTTTAATTAATTTCACACATATATTATTAATTATGGACATTAACCCCTTTTTGACCATCCACAATCCTAAGTTAAATGAAAACCCAACCGAATTCATTAATTTCCATCTTTGAGTTTTGTTCGTCACAAACGCCTATCATTCTTTACTCTAGGTTTTGTTCCAACCATCCCACGGTGACATAAAATCCCTAAATAATTTTCAGAAATCCTGCTTTCATCTACGGAATTACAAAAATATCCCGGACCCCAAATCACTTCACATAACAAAAAAATAAATGGCATGGGTCAAGCAGGGCATTCAAACCAATTTGTCTACGAGTAAACCGGGCCGAATCGGATCGTCCCTCTGTTGTGACCATGTGGGACTGCTATGATTCATTGCAATAATTACCAAAAATTTCCACCCCAAAAGTGTCCCAATTTTCATACCAAGGAATAATATCATTACTCTCTCAACAACAAACATAAATATGCCTATTTGATTGTCTATATTCATCAAAAACAAATTCAAGTTCTGGCAATTATTGATTACTTTTTCAAACATTAATTCTGATGGAATTTCTTGATTTCATAGTTCAAGATCACACCTTTTCTATTCAATTTCATATTTTCCCATTCAAGAACAATATATATCCATTCAATTTTATATTTTTTCCATTCAAGAACAATATAGATCTTTTTCATTCTTAGGTTTCTCTACGAAGAACCTACTTTTCATCTAGGATCTATTCTAATAGGATCATAAGCAATCATTAGCAATTTAAGTTTGTTTCAAAACCAATTTACATGTTAATTCCCACCCCAAAATATGTTACAAGTCTACCAAGATTTTATTTGAACATAAAAATAAACAAAAACAACAAACAAGTTTAGTCACCTACCTTAGATGTACAAAGAATTGTGATTTTCTTCTCGAACGATTGAATCTAGCCAATAACGATTTGCCTCCAATTAAGCCTCCACTTGAATCCCTTTGGTTTTTCTTCCTATTTTCTCACGAACTTTGCCCTCAGATGCTTTAATATGTAAATTGGCTGCCTCATAACTCTTAACCTCTTATTTAAAGCCCTAATCCTAAAACCAGGTTAACCACATAGTGTAAAAGGACTCGTATGCCACCAAGTGGATCCTGACTACTTGATAGAGCAATCATGCCCCCAAAATCATCATCCAATCGCCAAATATCAATATTCTATCTCCAATGAAAAAATACCGTAACCATATGCCCCGGTTGTGATACCATCAGTCCTTGTCATTTCTACCAAATGCGACACACTAATAATTGACCGAATTTTTATTTACTTAATCACACTTAGTAAATTTCTTTCAACATAAATATTAATTCCATTGTCACTAATTAATATTTAATGAATAGACAATATTTCTTATTGTAATTAAATTAGAGCACACGTGTTTAAAATGCTAAAATTAATTATTACAAAATACGGGGTGTCACATACTTCCCCCGTGCAAAGGAATTTCATCCCCAAAATTTGGATGTACTTGCATAAAAACTCTGGATACTTCTCTCATGTATCATCCTCATTTTCCCATGTCGACTCATGTACATTGTGGTGTCCCCATTGAACCCCAACTAGGGCAACCACCTTAGATCGCAGCTTACGTTCACTACTATCAAGAATTGCTATCAGTCGCTCCTCGCATGAGATATCTGGGTGCAAGTCTATGTCCTCCAGTAGAATGTGCCAAAAATCTCTCCCTCTCCTCTAATATATTTTCAGCGATGATACATGGAATTCATTGTGAATCCTTTATAGATGCTCTGACAACTCAAGCCTATAATCCTCTCAATAACTGGGAAAGGCCAAACATACCTCGACGCTAGCATCCCTTTCTTCACGAACCTCATGACATGCTCATACCAATACCCGGTCCCCTACATCTAGCTCTATGTGTATCCTATCAGTATCGGCGTAACTCTTTAGCCTATCATGAGTTATTAATTTGCGTTCCCGAATGAGATCAAGTTTTGTAGTAGCATCCTCAATCATTTTTTATCCTAACAAGTTTGTGTGACACCCCGCCTAATTAAATACCGGGCGATCACTACTTTATTAAATTAAAATCAAGGAGAACAGTTGGATCATTCTTAGCATCACTATCGTAAAAATAACTTTTCCAAATTAACACCCTAATTAATTAAGCTAAGCGTCAAAACCATTTTTCAACATTTCTGACAAATTTTATTTTTAAAGGAAAATTATTTATTTAATTAGTAACAACGTTTCCAATAAGTACGAATCATACAACAATTAACCTGGAACATAATCCAAATGCTTTAAACATTCAACATCCAAAATCCCAACATTAAAACTTAATGTAAATCATACATGCTGAATAAATCCCAAAGTAACAGTACTAGAAATAACTGAAATATAAATGTCCCAATAAAACAGATAAATAGTGGAAAGGGCGACACATGCCCAATAAATGAGAATGATAGAAGAGGAATCAATTAAATGAAATCATCTAAGCAAGTGGCCTGCAACTCCCACCTAAGCTGCAGCAAGTTCCTCCCAAGGGATCCTAAGCCAGACGCCCCCGTGGCTGGGCACCTGTAATATATACATATATATACAAGAGAGAGAGAGAGGGAAAAACGGGTAAGAACCCGATAGTGTATATGATTTAAAAATTGTTTAGCAAGTATTTAAATTGATACAGGCCAATGCAACGACATATTAGTGCGACACTCTCTTGAGAAATTCGCCCCTCTCTTCTAATGTGCACACCTATCTCACTAACCTTCCCAGTGGACTAACTCATCATATATCACGCTATCCTTTCCCAATGGTTTAACTTATCTTAGATTATACGCAGGATTCAAAATTTAACGATTCTATTATTTGAGAAGAATATTTCAATTAGTAACCAAAGTTCTCATTTTAACTTTATTAATCAATAAAGTTTTCCAATGTCATATTATACTTTCACAAAATAAGTATTTATAATTGAGTCATCATCCATGTCCTACATATCAATTCACAATAGGTAGTTCCAAATTTCAGAATTTCATATATATATTAACTACTCGTAAAATATATATATCATAACAGCACCCCAAATAATAACTATGGTGCGGGCATACTCTACTATCCAAACCCCATATCACTCACATTAAGGGGAATACAAATTCGGAATCACTCTCGAATTGTATTAACACATACTCAAACAATATTGAGGCGAAGCATAGATTCCAAGTCTCTAAGAGGACGGTATATGTCTGCGTCTCTTAGGACCGTCTGAACTATCACTGCGATAGCCTGTACCAAGGATATCTATACACAAACAAGATGAGGCGAATAATAGATTCCAAGTCTCTAAGAGGATGGCACATGCCTGCGTCTCTTAGGACCGTCTGAACTATCACATCGATAGCCTGTACCAAGGATATCTATCTTCTAGGGTACAAGTCAATATCCCTCATAAAGGTCCCATCGAGATAAGACTGTCCCAGCGCGGAAACCTCAGGGATAGCAAGTAGCGTGGGCATGATTTTCACACATAGATAGTATATGCATACACAATCATATAAGTATACTAATATTACCATATCAATATTAGGTATATCTCAAATTCCATAGTTACGACTTTTATCCTTATTTTCAACGTTATTAGAATCGCGTATAAGGGTTCGTCTCTAACCTTAATTCGAAGGGTTTTTCCAACTTACCACGCGATTGGACATAAATATTGTATATTTATTCCCCTAATTTCAATGCATTTGTGAACCCGAGTGATGTAACCCATATGGATTTAACGTACGTTTATGCTACTAATATTAGTTGGCAAGTATTTCATGTTTCGTGCTTCTCTTATTGGTTTTACAGGTTAATTATGCAAGCAGCGCAAATGAGAAAGCGAGAAAGTGAAAGAAAAGATAAGAAGGCAAGTTCAAGGGCATTTTGGTAATTCTACAGCCAGCTCCCGAAGAAGAAGTCAACTAGAAATTGAAGAGCTCGGAACAATGAGAACACTGGAAGAAACGTCACCCAAATCCGAGCTATGGTTGAGGAGTTATGACCCGTTGAAGTTGAAGAAAAATCTAAGTGTTGAATGGGAGAAAAGCGCCCCAGACCAGCAAACCTTCGCGAACCCAAGGGCGAACCAGTTCGAGGAACATGCAAACCGGTTCGGGGGTCCTATAGCGCGATTTTCCCCCTTTATGATGATTTGGCTCTAAGGTTTCCTTCTTATACAATATCAAAATTTTGTGGTTCCTTCTTATACAACATCAAAATTTCGTGTTTTAATCCTCTACATCACAAAAGATTTCCAGAGTATCATTTAAGTCATCACTACGTGCAATTTCCTATCTCAAATTGGGTATTTCTTGCATACAATTCATCCTAATCCTTCCTAAGCTAATATGAAAGATGCATCCACGAAATAATCAAGATAAACACTTGCCTAGGATTTTTGGTGTTCTGATTTGCAGATGATTTTGGTGTGGTTGCGTAGTCCGTTGCGCGATCTACGTGTTGGTGGTGGTGGCGGTGCAAACGGATGATTTTTGGGCCTCGAATTTTCCTTGAGAGCTCTCTCCTTCCTCTCCTATGGACGTCACTTGTGTTTAGAGTCTCTAACCCTAGATGACAATCCAGATATCTGATATAACCCTTGGAATTTTCGTGGGTTTAATTACCCAAAAAGGTGAAATGTCCAAAACGCCCTCCCGGGGTACCAATTAGGCCCAAAAATGCCCCGAGACCCAAACTAAACCCCCGGATACACTTTTCTGACTATCTCGACCCTTCCGAACGCGTTGGCACACTCAAAATGACCATACAAACAACTTATAAAATATTCACTTTTATTTATCAATATTTAGTCCAGACGCGACACGAGCACGTCCCGACTCAAATTTCCAAAATTGTCATTTTATTCACTCATGACATTCAATATAACCAATATTACATATTACTTTGCTCATTAGTAATATTCAACAAATTTTCCATAATTACTAACTCTCATCACGTTAATAAATATGACATAATTAATTTCCGGATTTTTATTAAATAATTAACTCACATTAAATTTAATAAATTCCCAAATTAATATAGCATAAAAATACGGGGTATTACATACTTCCCCCCTAATAATGAAATTTCATCCCGAAATTCAGAAAATTAAGGCATACCTGGTAAGAACAAATCTGGATATCTCTCGCGCATATCGGTCTCGCGCTCCCAAGTGGATTCCACCATATTATGATGCTCCCACTGGACTCGCACAAGTGGAACTATCTTCGACCTCAATCTCCTCTCACTAAGTCTAGGATAGCCACTGGTCTCTCCTCATAAGAGCTGTCAGGCTGTAAGTCTATCTCATCTATCGCAATATGAGTATGGGCCATATCATCCCGAAGGTACCGTCTCAATGACGAGATGTGGAATACATCGTGAATGTGATGCAATTGTTCTGGCAGTCCCAATCTGTATGCTACCGGCCCAATCCTCTCGATGATGGGAAATGGTCCCATGTACCTCGGGGCCAATTTCCCCTTCTTCCCGAACTTCATTACTCCATTCATAGGAGATACACGCAGTAATACGTGGTCCCCCACATTAAACTCCCGGAAGAACCGTTTCGCATCGGCGTAGCTCTTCTGCTTGTCCTGGGCTACTCGAATGCGACTCCTAATCATCTCAATCTTCGTGGAGGTTTCCTGAATCACCTGTGGTCCCAAAAACTTGTTATCCCCCACCTCGAGCCAACAAGTTGGAGAACGAAAAAGCCTGCCATACAAAGCCTCAAATGGAGCCATACTAATCATAAACTGATAAGAGTTATTATAAGAAAACTCTACCAGTGGAAGATGTGGCTCCCAACCTCCTCAAAAATCAAGAACACACATGCGTAGCATATCCTCTAACATCTGATTAGTACGTTCTGTCTGTCCATCTGTCTATGGGTGATAAGCTGAACTCAACCTCAACTCAGTACCCATAGCCTCCTGAAAGCTTTCTAAAAAATGTGACACGAAAATCTTGTCTCTATCTGACACAATATTCAGGGGCACCCCATGTAATCTGACAACCTCAACAATGGACAACTGAGCATACTGACCCGTGGTATAGTCTGTTCATACCGGCAGAAAAAGAGCCACCTTGGTCAAATGGTCTACTATCACCCAGATAGAATCGTGGCCCCGCTGTGATGTAGGCAACCCTGTAATAAAATCCATGGAAATACTCTCACACTTCCACGCGGGTACATCCAATGGCTGAAGAAATCCTGATGGTTTTTGGTGGTCCACCTTCACCAGCTGGCAGGTAGAACACTTGGACACGAACTCAGCAATGTCCTTCTTCATCCCACTCCACCAGTATTGCCACCTCATATCCTGGTACATCTTATCTCCTCCAGGATGTACTGCAAATCGGGACCCGTGAGACTTGGTCATCACTGCATGACGTAATTCTTCCCCTTCTGGAATCACCAATCTCCCATTAAACCTCAAACCCCCGTCGGAACTAACCAAATAGGACTCAGCACCTTCAGCTAAAAGTCGTACAATCTGCTCCTGGCAAAACGGGTCTGTGGTCTGTACCTGTATTACCCTCATAACAATCTCGGGTGCGATTGTCACAACAGATATGAAGGAACGGGCTACTGCGTCCTGGTGGCCTAACTCCTTCCACTTTGCTTTCCAGACATCCGCTACCTCGTCTACAGGTCTACGGCTCAAGGCATCAACAACTACGTTGGCCTTCCCCGGATGATACTGTATGTCGAACTGATAGTCCTTCACAAACTCTAACCGTCTGCACTGACGCATATTCATCTCTCACTGAGTGATCAAGTACTGCAGTGATTTGTGGTCTGTGAACAAATGGAACTTTTCCCCCAATAAATAGTGTCTCCATATCCTCAATGCAAAGACGACCGCTGCTAACTCTAGGTCGTGGGTGGGGTAATTCTTCTCATGTGGCTTAAGCTTGCGGGAGGCAAAAGCTATAGCCTTTTCTTCCTGCTGAAGTACTCCCCAAAGTCCCCGTAAAGAGGCATCGGTGTAAACCAGGTACTCCGCACCCGGCTTCGGTAAGGCAAGGACTGGTGCTGAAGTAAGCTTGTCTTTCAACTCATCGAAAGCCAATTGACAGGCATCATCCCAAACATATGGTACCCCTTTGCGAGTCAGGTTCGCCAATGGACCCGCTATTTTGGAGAATCCCCGAAGGAATCTCCTGTAGTATCCGGCTAACCCCAAGAAACTACGCACTTTCGTCGGTGTCATGGGTTATTCCCATTCCCTCACCGCTGACACTTTACTCGGGTCAACTGCTATCCCCTGCTCAGAAACAACATGGCCCAAGAACTTTACTTCTCGCAACTAGAATCCACACTTCTCGTACTTAGCATACAACTGATGCTCTCGTAGAGTCTGAGGAACGTGCCTCAAATGCTCGGCGTGCTCCTCCTCAGAGTGTGAATATATCAAAATGTCATCTATAAAGACGATGACAAACTGATCCAAGAACTCTCTGAATACTCGGTTCATTAAGTCCATGAATACGGCTGGAGCATTTGTGAGACCAAACGGCATCACTCTGAACTCGTAAGGCCCGTATCTCGTCAAGAAGGCAGTCTTTGAAACATCTTGCTCTCTAATACGTAGCTGATGGTACCCCGACCTCAGATCTATCTTCGAAAAGAAAGTTTCTCCCCTCAGTTGGTCGAACATATCATCGATTCGAGGCAACGGATACTTATTCTGTATCGTGACCTTGTTCAACTCCCGGTAGTCCACACACAACCTCAGTGAACCATCTCTCTTCTTCATAAACAGAACCGGAGCTCCCCAAGGTGAGGTACTCCTGCGAATGAAGCCCTGACCTAACAGCTGCTCTATCTTATCTCGTAACTCTCGCATCTCCGCCGGAGCCATACGGTATGGAGCGCGTGATATAGGTCTGGTATCTGGTAATAAATCTATAACAAAGTTTACCTCTCGACTGGGGGGTAGGCCTGGTATTTCCTGAAACACATTGGAATACTCACGAACAACTGGAATCGAGTCTAACGGAATCACAACCTCCTTAGAGGTATCCTCCTCTATATAATACAAATGAGCGGTCGAACTTCCTTCTGGGCGAGGCATCTCCACTACAAACATCTCTTGCCCCGGAATGGCAAAAATAATACTTCCACCAAAGCAATCAATCATGGCTCTATAAGCTGCGAGCCAATCCATACCGATAATAACATCATGCTCATCCATATCTAAGACTAACATGTCTGCAGGTAATATAAAACTACCAATCTCTACCCCCATTCCTTGGCATATATAGAAGATAAGAGAACCATTCCCCAATGGTGAGTCTACTTACGTTACAGTGCTCTCTACTGTGGTTAATAACCCTAAGGTCTTCACATAATATGTAACTATAAAATAATGCGTTGACCCAGTAACAAACAAAATTTGACCCAAAGTCCCATGGATAGAAAACATACCCCAAATCGCGGGTGGTGCCTGTGGGGAGGCTGCCTGGTGGACATTATAGATATGTCTATACTGTAACTGCCCTTGCTGCACTGGAGCTACTGTAAAGGTTGGTAGGGCTGGTAACTGAGCTGGTGCTGGGAGAGCGACTAGAAAAAGTGTCCCCTATGGATCATTACGGGCACCCTGCTGTTGTGGGGCCCTATCTCCCTCCGGACAATCCTGGCGCCTATGGCCATGCTTGCCACACATAAAACATCGGCCTCTGAAGTTACTCCCCCTCCAACCTTGCTGCCGTCGGTGTCGGCCTTGCTGACTAGGGACTTTATTCCTCTTTCGAAACTGCTTCACTTTACCACGTTGTTGACTAGACTCACTTTTTCCTTGGTCTTGCTGGCTTTAAGGGGAAATTTGCAGAAAGACTATGTCAGGGTGACGACAATCCATCCACTTGTGACCCGGTTGTACACATTTATAGCAAAGTTTCGAAATTCTCCGCTGGTCGGATTGTAGTTTATCCCCAGTCTGATTCGGATAAGATTTACGTTTGTGATCGTCCATTCCACAACTGAAACACCTCTTTGTGACTTCACTCGGACCTTGGCTTTATTACCCCATACGTTTTTGGGTTTCCCAACACAATTTGTTACCTCGTGGCTTTTATGGGCCTGAAGAGCTTGTTGTTGCGCTTTTTGTGTCTTCACACACTTGTTATTTCCAGTCATGATAGACTGATTGTACTATCTAGATCTTTTGCCCCCCATGAGATGCGTGTTGCGTTCTTGATATTGCAAGACCGCAGTGGTAACTGCTTGTGCTACGATACCTGCTAACTCGGCGATTGATATTCTCTTTGGGGATACCTGAGACTCCCTTAACCGTTATAGCTAGTTCTTCTTGACGGTCCATCTGGGAATTTAAATAAATTTGGATGAGTTCATCATTCAAATAAACAAATCGTAGAAGCACGAATTCCCAATGTATAGATACGAACAAAACATTCCTAGTATTTAGGGCTCTATATCAAAGAAAGCAACGCTGAAAGCATAATAAGCCGTACAGATCCTAAGGACACTAGAACCTGATGCTCTGATACCACCTGTGACAACCCGCCTAATTAAATATCGGGCGATCACTCCTTTATTAAATTAAAATTAACGTGAACAGTTTGATCATTCTTAGCATCACTGTCGTAAAAATAACTTTTCCAAATTAACACCCTAATTAATTAAACTAAGTGTCAAAACCACTTTTCAACATTTCTGACAAATTTTTTTTTTAAAGGAAAATTATTTATTTAATTAGTAACAACATTTCCAATAAGTACAATCATACAACAATTAACCTGGAACATAATCCAAATGCTTTAAACATTCAACATCCAAAATCCCAACATTAAAACTTAATGTAAATCATACATGCTGAATAAATCCCAAAGTAACATTACTAGAAATAACTGAAATATAAATGTCCCAATAAAAGTGATAAATAGTGGAAAGGGCGACACATGCCCAATAAATGAGAATGATAGAAGAGGAATCGAGTAAATTAAATCGTCTAAGCAAGTGGCCTGCAACTCCCACCTAAGCTGCAGCACGTTCCTCCCAAGGGATCCTAAGCAAGACGCCCCTGTGGCTGGGCACCTGTAATATATACATATATATACAAGAGAGAGAGAGAGAGAGGGAAAAACGGGTCAGAGCCCGATAGTGTATATGATTTAAAAATTGGTTAGCAAGTATTTAAATTGATACAGCCCAATGCAACGACATATTAGTGCGACACTCTCTAGAGAAATTCTCACCTCTCTTCTAATGTGCACACCTATCGCACTGACCTTCCCAGTGGACAAACTCATCATATATCACGCTATCCTTTCCTAATGGTTTAACTTATCTTAGATTATACGCAGGATTCAAAATTTAACGATTCTATTATTTGAGAAGAATATTTCAATTAGTAACCAAAGTTCTCATTTTAACTTTATTAATCAATAAAGTTTTCCAGTGTCATATTATACTTTCTCAAAATAAGTATTTATAATTGAGTCATCAACCATGTCCTACATATCAATTCACAATAGGTAGTTCCAAATTTCAGAATTTCATATATATATTAACTACTCATAAAATATATATATCATAACAGCACCCCAAATAATAACTATGGTGCGGGCATACTCTACTATCCAAACCCCATATCACTCACATTAAGGGGAATACAAATTCAAAATCACTCTCGAATTGTATTAACACATACTCAAACAATATTGAGGCGAAGCATAGATTCCAAGTCTCTAAGAGAACGGTATATGTCTGCGTCTCTTAGAACCGTCTAAACTATCACTGCGATAGCCTGTACCAAGGATATCTATACACAAACAAAATGAGGCTAATAATAGATTCCAAGTCTCTAAGAGGATGGCACATGCCTGCGTCTCTTAGGACCGTCTGAACTATCACATCGATAGCCTGTACCAAGGATATCTATCTTCTAGGGTACAAGTCAATATCCCCCATAAAGGTCCCATCGAGATAAGACTGTCCCAGCACGAAAACCTCAGGGATAGCAAGTAGCGTGGGCATGATTTTCACACATAGATAGTATATGCATACACAATCATATAACTATACTAATATTACCATATCAATATTAGGTATATCTCAAATTCCATAGTTACGACTTTTATCCTTATTTTCTACGGTTTTAGAATCGCGTATAAGGGTTCGTCTCTAACCTTAATTCGAAGGATTTTTCCAACTTACCACGCGATTGACATAAATATTGTATATTTATTCCCCAAATTTCAATGCATTTGTGAACCCGAGTGATGTAACCCATATGGATTTAACATACGTTTATGGTACTGATATTAGTTGGCAAGTATTTCATGTTTCGTGCTTCTCTTATTGGTTTTACAGGTTAATTATGCAAGCAGCGCAAATGAGAAAGCGAGAAAGTGAAAGAAAAGCTAAGAAGGCAAGTTCAAGGGCATTTTGGTAATTCTACATCCAGCTCCCTAAGAAGAATTCAACTGGAAAGTTGAAGAGCTCGGAACAATGAGAACACTGGAAGAAACGTCACCCAAATCCGAGCTACGGTTGAGGAGTTATGACCCGTTGAAGTTGAAGAAAAATCTAAGTGTTGAATGGGAGAAAAGCGCCCCAGACCAGCAAACCTTCGCGAACCCAAGGGCGAACCGGTTTGGGGGGTGAACCGGTTCGAGGAACATGCAAACTGGTTCGGGGGTCCTGTAGCGTGATTTTCCTACTTTATGATGATTTGGCTCTAAGGTTTCCTTCTTATACAATATCAAAATTTTGTGGTTCCTTCTTATACAACATCAAAATTTCGTGTTTTAATCCTCTACATCACAAAAGATTTCCAGAGTATCATTTAAGTCATCACTACATGCAATTTCCTATCTCAAATTGGGTATTTGTTCCATACAATTCATCCTAATCATTCCTAAGATAATATGAAAGATGCATCAACGAAATAAGAAAGATAAACACTTGCCTGAGATTTTTGGTGTTCTGATTTGCAGATGATTTTGGTGTGGTTGCATAGTCCGTTGCGCGATCTACGTGTTGGTGGTGGTGGTCGTGCAAACGGATGACTTTTGGGCCTCGAATTTGCCTTGCGATCTCTCTCCTTCCTCTCCTATGTCCGTCACTTGTGTTTAGAGTTTCTAACCCTAGATGACAATCCAGATATCTGATATAACCCTTTGAATTTTCGTGGGTTTAATTACCCAAAAAGGTGAAATGTTCAAAACGCCCTGTCGGGGTACCAATTAGGCCTAAAAACGCCCCGAGACCCAAACTAAACCCTCGGGTACACTTTTCTGACTATCTCGACTCTTCCGGACGCGTTGGCGCACTCAAAACGACCATACGAACAACTTATAAAATATTCACTTTTATTTATCAATATTTAGTCCCGACGCGACACGGGCGTGTCCCAACTCAAATTTCCAAAATTATCATTTTATTCACTCGTGACAATCAATATAACCAAAATTGTCATTTTATTCAACAAATTTTCCATAATTACTAACTCTCGTCACGTTAATAATTATAACATAATTAATTTCTGGATTTTTATTAAATAATTAACTCGCATTAAATTTAATAAATCCCCAAATTAATATAGCATAAAAATACGGGGTATTACATTTTGTGTCCCCCACCTTTAATCTGCAATTGGGAAAACAACAAGGTCGTCCATAAAGTGCCTCAAACAATTCCATGCCGATGGTGAACTAGTAAGAGTTATTATAAGGGATCTCCACCAGTGGAAGGTACCGCTCCAAACCTCCCACAAAATTGAGTATGCAAATAATGTGTATGTACTCAAACATCTGATTAACCCCCTCAGCCAACCCGTTAGTCTGTGGATGGTAAGTCGTATTCAATTTTAAATCAATGCCCATCACCTCCTAAAAGGTCTGCCAAAATTGGAACACAAAAATCTTGTCTCGTCGGACACGATATTAATTGATACCCTATGTAATCTCACTATCTTGACCATAAATATTTGGGTGTACTATCACTTTGAAAAATCCATCTAAACAAGAAAAAAGTGGGCCACCCTAGTCAGATGATCCACGATAACCGAGATGGAATCGTGACCTCTTTGTGACATCAGTAACCCAATGACGAGACCCATCAAGATGCTCTCCCACTTACAAACCGAAACCTCTAATAGTTGGAACATCTCGATTATCCTTTAAAGGTATACCTTCACTAACTGGCAAGTAACACACTTCGAGACAAATTCTTCTACGCCCCACTTTAGCCTCGACCACCAGTAGTGTCTACACATATATTGGTACATCTTACCCCTACCGAGATGTACCGTAAACATTAACCTGTGAAACTCGGTAAATGTCTCAAGTCCTCATCCTCCAAAATAATTACCCTCCTATTGAAGTGTAAGCCTACCTCATAACGGATTGAGTAAAAATTTAACCTATCTACCAACAACTGGCCCACCTTATCCTAACAAAAATGATCCATTACTTGTGTTATCACCACCCACATAATGATCTAGGGATTACTATCCAATATCATCATATATGCTTCAGTGACCCCATAATCATGTTGAAGCTCACTAAACTTTTCCTTCCTAGGCATCATTATCTTTTATATAGGTTGTAGGATTAATGCATATTCCATCATGTCCCAAAATGATACTGAATATCAAACTTTATCTATTACCGCATATTAAGATACTTTTGTTTGAACATATATACTATAATGACTTATTCTTCATGAATAAAATTAATCGTTCACCCAAAAGTTAATGCCTCCCTATCCTCAAGGAAAATATGACCACTGCTAGTTCCATGTCATGTGCAGGGTAATTCTTCTCATGGGGCTCAAGCTTGTAAGATTCATAAGCTATAGCCCAATCCTCCTGCTATAATAAACCTCCAAGTCCCTGTAGGGATGCATCGGTGAAAACACGATACTTCATTCCTCTTCTATGAAGTGCAAGAATGGGTGCTAAAGTAAATGTATCCTTTAGATCACCAAAATAAAATAGACAATAGTCATCTTAACCAAATGGCACCCCTGTGCAAGTCAAATTTATCAGCAGACCCGTAATCTTCGAAAAGCAATTTAAAAATTGAAAGTAATACCTATCTAAACCCAAGAAGCTATGAATATACATAGGTGTCGTGGGATGTCCCTCTTCCCTCACCGCTAATACCTTACTCGTGTCCAAAAAAATAGCTCTGGTAGACACAATATGACCTAAAAATTGTACCTCACTCAACTAGAATCCGAAATTTTTGAGCTGGGCATATACCTGATGGTCTCATATTATCTATAAAACCATATGCATATATTCTATGTGCTCGCCTTTATTCTGAGAATGTACAAGAATTTTGTCTACAATCAGTATCACGAACTCGTCCAAAAAGTCTTTAAACACAATTTTTATGAGATCCATGAAAATGGGTTGAGCATTGGTCAGCCCAAAAGGCATAACTCAGAATAAATAAGACTCGTAACACATCAGGAATGTGGTCTTAGGAACATCCTCCTGACTAATACGCAACTGACGATACCCGATCTCCAGTCTATCTTAGAGAAGTATGTTGCTCCTCTTAACTTGTCGAATAAGTCATTGATTAGAGGCAATAAATACTTATTCTGAATGGTGACCTTGTTCATATCCTTGTAGTCAATACCCGGTCTAAGATGCACATCCTTCTTCTTTACGAACAGAAGAGGAGGACCCCACGATAATGTGCTCCATGAGATAAAGCCCTACCCCGGGAGTTGCTAAATCCGATCTCTTAATTCTTATGTCTCGAATAGGGACACATAGTAGGATGATCGTGCAATCGGCCTCATCCTAGACGCTAAATCAATTACGAACTGAATCACCTTGCTGGGTGGAAAATTAGGTATTTCTTATAAACATCTGTGAACTCCCTCATAATCGGAATCAAATACAAAGAGATAGACAACTCCTTTGAGGTCTCCTCATCAATATAGTAAACGTGTTTGCTTCATCCTCCTTCTGAAAGAGACATCGGTACAATAAACTTCTCTTATCCCGACATTAAAAATATAATGGTCTTTTAAAGCAATCCACCATTGCCCTATACCATACCAACGAATCCATACCCAAAATGACATCGTACCCTAAGATATAAAAAAAAAGCAAGTTTGTCGCTAAACATAATCTCCCGATGACTATACACTCCCCTAAAAATAGAGTGTATAAGGGATCCACTACCCAACGATGAGTCTACACACATAATGATACTATCGGTTGTCTCTAGTTGAGTAGTTGTTCATGAAAATCTGGTAGCTATGAAGGAGTGCGAGGATCTCATATCAAATAATATCCTCCCATATTCCCATGAATAGGAAACTTACCCTCAACTTCTGGTGGTGCCTACTGTTACTATTGTATCCCTTGGCCCTACAAAACATGGTGTTATTGTTGAAGTTGATGCAAAGGGACCTGATGGACCTATTTGAACCCATTACCATCTTGTCAAAAACCTCCTAATCGAAACCACTTAGCCAGCTCCCCCTCTCAATATTCTCGTTCATGATTTTTGCCCATGTGCTGCTATAGCGGCCCATTAGCACCAATTCCACCCATTTTGCCTGCCTAGTTTCTCCTACTCTCCTGCTTCCTTTTACAGGGAAATGATGGTCCTATTAGTGATGTAGTGATGGTTAATGTCGGGTCACCCAATAACTATTATCGGATCCTCCAAGTGTGTTCGTCCATAAATTTAAACCTAATGATCACCTTATTGGGAAAAATATTTGTTGGATGGGTGAACTATTCCTCAGATTCGACCACTATCCGTCCCTCCTAAAAAACATCGAAAAGACTTTGATGCTTATCTATTGGGATCGTTAATGGAAAATACTTCCCATCAAGCTTCACCCAAAACTTCGCTTTTGTCATAACGTCCCTCTCCTATGCCTTGGTAATCGACTCCCACGACTGTAATGCTGCACCTATTAGCTTGAAAGTAGCCAGTATTTTTCAATGTACATTGCTGCACTTGACTAGGAGGAGATGGCTCGTGATATCATTCTTCCACTCGCTGGAAGGTACCATGTCTTAACTACAATGGAACTCCGATGGATACCCCTTATAGAAGGACTCCCACACTCTCTCCCATGCTGATGACCCTGGATGGGCCCACACGACCAGTGCCACTTTATTCTTTGTCTTAGTCTGCGGAAAATGATGTTCAATGGTGGATGGATTGCTTAAGGAAATATAATGGCCACCTCTACGGTCGTCACCGTCCCTATGACACCTTTGCCTCCTATTGATGCTCTCTCGCAATGGCCATCCTGGTGGCCTTAGTAGTTCATTCTCTTATGGATGGCATCTGAAACTAGAGTGAATTGTATAAGTCCAAAATTAATATGATTCATAATATCAAAAAAATGTAAATGTGTAAATGAATACGATAATTCTAAAAATAGGCCTCTATATCAAAGGAAGTTATGATGAAATCATAATAAGCCATATAGATCCTCAGGACACTAGAACTCGATGCTCTGATACCAACTGTGACACCCTTCCTATTAAAATAATGGGTGGCCAACCCTTTTCCAAAATAAACGAGAGTCTCATATGGCTCATTCTCAGCATCATTATCGAAATTCAATTAATTACAAACCACCTATTAGTTTAGCAAGTTGTGCCAAATTATAATCGTTAATTACAATACCAAAAGTAAACCATTCACCAAAATCCCATTCACAATAAACAATATAGATAATCACACCAATAAATAAGTCTAAATACGAAAATAAGTAAAACCAAGTAATGAGTAAACAATCGATTACTAATAATCCAATCCAATCGTCTGAACTGAACAAAATAAATATGATAAAAGTGGTGACATTCCCAACCAATGTCTGGAATGGAACCCAATCTAAGATGACAATAATAGCATTTACTACTCCAAAACCTGCAAGCCTACACATTAGTTGTAGCTACGTAATATTAGAGTGAAGAATCTTCATTGGCATCCCTGTGGGGGGGACACCTAATAGTTTTTGAAAAATATATGATGTGGGTTCGATCCCCAACCCTTGAAATTATTTAGTAAGTTAATAAGAATGATGTAATGAAAATGTAAAGGAATTTCCCATATTTAAACTGGCAACGCACCCTCACGTGTCGACCTTCACTCCCATATAATGTGCCCACCTAACGTATGCTTCTTAACCCTCTTAGTTACGCTACCCCTCCTCACTAGCCTTATCACAAACATATAACCCACTACCATGTTTTATGCATGTTACTTTCCTTTACTTTCTTCATTACCTTACCCCTCTGCTTAATTAAATTTCGATTATATAATCATAAGCCTTTTCTCATAGCTTTACTCTAGTTATTAATAAATATTCACACTTAAGGACTTAGGCCCATATATAATTATCTCTGCCTTCATATATGTTTGTTTGTAACACATAAAATATATACCCAAATATCACTAGTTATATATGTAAACGAAATCCATTTGAGTATTTCCTCATCGGATGCAAAATCACTAGAATGATATCAGACTCCATGAGTATGTACCTCAACCAAGGAAACTGGGTCGAAATATCATCACTGAACCCAAAACAAAAATGAATAATGATGGCAGTCATGGTCTTAAGTCTGTGGCTCATAAACATACCATATTATTCCACGAGACTCTAAAACTCACATAGGGTGATCTTTCACAGATCTATGACCCACGGGAAATGTTATTACCTCTGTTGGGATTTGTCAGAATGACCTCCCACGACAGGCAACCTCCATCGATAGCATATCCTCTAGGATATGTATATTCCACATAAATATTAAACACACACATCTTATTATTTGTACTTATACTGTCGATATCGCTTATATATACATATCACATAATCTGACTAATATGTTCCTATCACCTGAACCATTAGCCTAAATGTTCAGAGTCTAACCCTGACTCTTAAATATTTAATTATTGCTCGTTTAATTTATTTCACATATATATTATTAATTATATACATTAAGACCTTTTTTACCAACACGAATTCTAAGTTACCTGAATTCCCATCCGAATTAATTAATTTATATTTTTGAGCATTTTTCATCACAAACGCGTATCATTCCTTACTCCCGATTTTCTCCTAACCATCCCAAGTTAAAACAAAGTCCCTAAATAATTTCCATAAATCCTACTTTCATCCATAGACCTCCCAAAATAACCCGGACCCCGAAAACATCACTTTAAAATTAAATATAGGGCATGGGTCAAGCAGGGTAGACTAATTACCTCAGCCAGGGGCGAACCGTTTCGGCCCCTACCTCGTGACAAAGCAGTACTACTATGGTTCATTATGGGATTTAGACAAAATTTACACCACAAAACTGTCTCAATCTTTATCCCAAGGAATAATATCATTGCTCTATCAATTACAAACATAAAGATGCTTATTATATTGTCTCGATTCATCAAAAACCAATTATAATCATGGGAATTATTCATTACTTTTTCCATCATTAATTATCACTTAATTCTAATGGAATTTACCCATTTCATAGTTCGTGATCACACCGTTTTGATAAAATTTAAGATTTTTTTATTCAATGACAATATATATCTTTTTCATTCTTAGGTTTCTCTAAAAAGAACCTACTTTTTTCTCAATATCATATGGAATCATTATCAATATCATTTTTCTTAAAACAAATTTATGTGTTAATTCCCACCCCAAAATCTGTTACATGTCTACCAAATTTTTATATGAAAATAAAAGCAAACAATAACATTAAGAAAGTTTAGTCACCTGCCTTAGATGTAAAAGGAATGATTATTTTCTTCTTTTAGGGTTGAATCAAGCCAAGAACTCCCAATGATTTGTGTCCAATTAAGCCTCCCCTTGAATCCCTTTGTTTTTCTTCCTCTTTTCTCACCAACTTAGCTCTCAAATGTTTTAATATGTAAAGTGGAAGCCTCCTAACCCTTAACCTCTTATTTAAAGCCCTAATTATGAAATTAGGTTAACCCATAGTGTAAGATGACTTGTATGTCCCCGAGTTGGTACCGACTAGTCTGAAATGCCCCATTCATCCAATCTGTATATCGGGTACTTAATTTTGACTATTTCGAACTATTTTGGATTAACCATGCACTCAAAATCATCATACGAGTCACCGAACATCAATACCCTATCTCAACCCAAAATAGCCTACCCGTATGCCTAGTTGAGATATCGTCAATCCCTATTGTTTCTACCCACAACGACGTACTATGAATTGACCGAATTTTTATTTATTTAATCCCATTAAGTAAATATATTTCCACATAAATGTTAATTCCATTATCACTAATTAATATTTAATGAATACACAAAATTTCTATTTGTAATGAAATTATGGGTACACGTGTAATTTAGAATGCTAAAATTAATTATTTAAAAATATAGGGTTTTACATTTACCATTCGCGATGTTGAAGATGCATTTCTTTTAGTTGAGGCGCATTTTGTATTTCCACTGTCGCTCAAAGAATTTCTCCAGGGAAGGAACTTTTCGAGTTTTAGACATAATGACCATATCATTAACATAAAATTCAACCTCCTTACGGATATGATCATGAATAATGATTTTAGTTGCCATTTGTTTGGTAGTCACAACATTTTTTAGACTAAAAGGCAAGATTGCGTGCCAAAACATTGCCAATGAAGTGATAAAAGTAGTCTTTTCCTGATGGTTTGGGGGCATCTTAATTTGATTATACCCAAAAAACGTCAACAAATGACTTAAAGGCATGACAAGTTGTATTATTGATGATCATGTTGACGTTAGGAAGATGATATTCATCCTTTAGGGTTGCATTGTTCAAATTTTGATAGTCGATGCACTTGCAGACTTTTCGTGCTGATTTCTGTGTAAGGATTATATTCACATGTCCTGTATGTATTCGACCAAGTGAATGAATACTATGTTCAATTGTTTCACCACATCATCTTTAATTTTGAGATACCACTCCATCTGGTGTTTACTCATCTTCTACTTGATAGGATTTCTTTCTAGGAAGGTAGGGATCTCGTACTGCGTTATTTCTGAGTAAATACTAGGTATGTCATCGTGGGACCATGCGAAGATGTCCATAAATTCCTTCACTAGCTCTTCAAATTACAATCGCTCTTGTTTATTGAGGTTGGACCCTATCCTATTCTCATGCGGATGGCTACTAGAACCAAGATTTATAATAGTAGTCTCATCATCATTAGTTTGAATGCGGTTACATTGTTTAGTTTTTTTACTATTGCCATAACTTAAGAATTGTTCATTTATTAAAACATCGCCATCAATCGTTTGATTAAAATCAAGGAAATTAATGTAAGGCACAATAAGATTTGTAAGATACTCTAAATCGTCATTTATTTCATTGAAAACAGTCTTAGGAAATACAACGGTGAGGGGCCCCATCAAAGGAGGCTTGATTCACGATTACATCCAAAATTTAAGAAAAAGTAGTAGATTTAGGTATTTCATGGAGAAGGTGAACAACAGGGTTCAAATTTAATGTGGAAGGCTTGATAGGGTTGGCATTCGAGTTAATGAGTGGATTATCAGCAATGTTAATCTTTTTGGACCGGTTAGATGGCTCGTCTTCCACATGGATTATGTAGAGATCTATCCCACACGTGTGCAGGTCTAAAGCCTTATCATTACAACTTCCCTCAAAATTCTTGGTGATTTTCCTAGCACTGATTGTTATAGGCTTCACCTCATATTCTTCACCATTCAATTCATGATCTGAGTTGTCAAAATTGTCCCCCCATCTAGTGGAAATGATGTCATCTTTCTATGTAAAATTAATACATTCCACCACCTCCATGGCTTCGTAATATAAATACTCATATTCCTAAAGAAAGGACAATGGACCCTTAGATTTTTAAAGTCGTGATTAGCTCGAAGATGGTGCATGTTTCTCTAGTTTTGACCAACATATCTAAAATAACTAGCATGATGTTGCCTTAGATGACCTCTTCCACAGGTACAAACAATTCATCATATTTTCGGGCTTACATTAACATGGTAATTTTATTTTCACATTTTTCGTCTTTGAGGATATTTTCCGAGGGAAGTTTTAGCCCAATTTTCTAAATTTGGTCTAAGAATATAGGCAGTTCCATGAATCCCTCTTCTAAATAGGTACGAACCATAATGCATGCCCTGGTGAGGAATGATAGATCTTGAGTGAGTGGGATTCTCAGGTTGTACGAGGAATAAAGGATAGAGTTTGAGGGGTTTGGGTGAACTTGTGGATAGACTAGTTGTTTTAATGGGCTTGATTACAGTGTAAGGGTCGAATTCTGTGTTTTCTTATAGGAGGATGGTATCACACTGGTTTGGTGTTCTGGGAGAGGGTCTGAATGGTATTTGGATTTGGATTGGACAATGGGGAAATGATCCCCTTGTCTATAAAGATTTGGATAAAATTCTTTAGATGGAAACACTGATCAGTGGTTTACCCATCGATTTGGTGGAAGTAAAAATTAGATTCATTCTTCAAGTTTCGGAGAAGAACATCCTGCAATGATCGGGCTTCCTTAGGTTTGTTGAGATTTTAAGCTAGGAGGGCTTGATACACTTTCAACAATGGGGCATAAAGTTCGATATAGTCCTTTTTGATGGATTGGGATTACTTTTTGGTGTCCATTAGGTAACGGGTTAGGAAATATTGTTAATGGTTGATACTGAGGTGTTTCTTAGCTTATCATACTTTCGATGTGTGAATTGTCTGGTCTGTGTTTTTTACTCGAATTCTTGTTTTTAACTTGTGACCATTTTTAATTTCAAACCTTGCCTTCCGGAGGGCTCTAAAATGGGTATAGTACTCGTTTCATATGGAAGTTCTGATATGGGGCCTAAAGTTCTTCTTCATGATGCTCACTTTCTTTTTTTTCGATGGTCAATTTGTTATATTGGCAACCTCTTCTGATGAAACTATTAACTGATTCTCCCGAATTTTGCTTGATCAATTTAGGGTCTCGACGGGTAACTTCCATCTGTTCATTATAATTTTGTCGAGTCATGATTTCTCGGGGTACATATTCCTAGTTGGAGAGTCTGAATTCTTTTAGGAACAAGGACCATAATATAACAAGCTCTTTGAGAGCGTATTGGAACATTTTAGTCGCCATTTCTTATGATGCTCTAAGGAGTGCCATGGGACGATGATAGATTCATAGGTGCACAATTTGAGATCCACTTCCTTCGAAATTCTAAATATCCTACATGTTGAACTTATCTGCTAACTGGGCTTTAAGATCTGGTATATGGGTTTAATCCACATAGTTCCTTTAGATCATAACTTGGTGAGACTTTATAGACAACAACCTGAGGTGTTCTTTGACCTTGTCCAATTCTCTTCATTCATCAGTACGTGTGAAAAACCCATCTTATAGACATGAGTGTACATCAATTTCACCATGATATACCTCATGGACACGGTACATGTGAGAGAGAATTCAATATACTCGACGTATATGAACGAGTTCCATATTATATACCTACTATTGTGAGTTCAGTCAAGTAGTATGATGTAGGGGCAACCACTCGATATACGTTGAAGGTATCAAACCACTGGATGGTTGGAATAATATCCATTAGTTTAACTGCGCCCTACGGAACAAGAATCCATCACGAAGTGACCCCAGTATAGGACACATTTTTTGTCAATGTTGTATTGCTCAAGTGATGTACTTTGTAAGAATGTATGAGTCTAGTGAGCATTTAATGGAGAGTTTTATATATGAGAGAAATACTATTATTAGGGAGAACATGGAATGTACAAGGAACATGGTGAGTACAACTACAAAATGTAAAACATAGTTCCTATACAAAGTAGAGCGATATATAGAAAATTTGAAACATGTGAATATACACAAAATCATGTGTGATGTAAGAGTGATATGGCAACATATGTGAGTGAATAAATATGTGGATATGTACATAAGAGAAAGAAATGTGGAAATGTGTGATAATGTGACTAAGCATGGATATATTGAAGTGGTGTGTTAATGATATGAGTGAGCATAAAGGTATATATGAGTGAGAAGGATATGAGAATTTTTGCGAGTATGGTTAATCATGGATATCTATGAGGGATGTGAATCGCTTGCAAGTTTGAGTAAGTGGAGTTAAACATGGTGACCATATACAAGTGAGTAAATAAAAAAATATGTGAAAGGAAGATGATATACAATTGGATAAAGACAAGGATATAAATATCATGATATGAACACGACATATTTGAACATGTAAGTATATGAGTAAGAAGAATATCGAATTGGAGGCATATGTACACATGTAGAAAAATAGAGAGAAATGAGATAAAAGGAGACAAACCCCATGTGAAATAGAGACTAGTCCTCTAAAAAAAGTCCCCATCAAAGTCGCCTATGTGCATAGGAGTTCTCTTCCTGCCACTCGCATGATCTTCATGGGATTCCATATATATAAGGGGTATGAAAATGTAAAAAATGGGGCCGCCAACCTATTATTCGCATAATTGACAAAATAAGTAGACATCACGAAAATAATAGCATTAAAAAACACACTGATGAATACAAAACCACATGAATCCACGGTCTGATGACTAATTAATGGAATGGGAAGGCGTTAGGCACCCATTCTTCCTTTTCAGCCTCTCATCGGCTATAATAATGTTCTCCTTTTTTTCTCCAAGATGTCATTCATGTGTAGAATGTATGCGATGTTAAAATAAATGAGAAAGAGAAATCATCCCACTCACGTCATGGGAAGGATGGAGAGGAGTAATCATAAGGAGTGAATGAAAGAAAGAAAATAACAGGAAATTTTGATGTTAGTGACCAACGAATCATGATTCACTATGAGAAAGCGAACGCCCATGTTATGTGGGAACACTAATTTGTGGGTGTGTGCGTACTCACAATACTACAAAATATGAGATATTCACAAAAGGATCACTATAAGAAAAATAGGGCTTGAATCCGGATAATGACTTGGGATGCCTACGTAGAAAAAATAGGTATCTATGTTCACGTAGTTCGATATATTACAATGGTGGGGTTTAACCCATAAAACAAAATTTAGTACTTGTCTTTAGTTATTTTTGTAAGAATGTTCACAAGTGTAAAACTGTGGAAAATTCATGAAATCCTACTTTTAGAGTTTATAAGTAAACCAACTTATTTGTCTTTTGGGTTTTATTAAAATATATTATGTGAATACTAGTAAAAAAAATAATATTAGTTAATGTGTGATAATGAAGTAAGAATTAAAGATATCAAAAGTGGAATCAAAGTAGATAAACCATACTAATTAAATGAATTCGAAAATAGTAGAATTATACATCCTATAAGATTTTGCTATTGATTTTTAAAGGAGAGTAAGATGATTTTATAGAGGTGGAATGATGGTGAAGTAGAGGTAAGGAAACTCTAAAAAAGGAGGTATAAATTGCGGTAAAAAATGTGAAGGGAATGTTGAAAACTTGGATTTTTGAAATGGCAGCACACGAATTTTGAGGGAATATTCTGATTGTTCAAGTGGACAAGTCCTTGGGAATGAGGTCATGACCTCCATAAAGAGTAAAAAATGAGTTTTAGGGGTCTATCGATCGACATAAATCCTGGCCAACCTATCAGCATACCCATGGCTTTCGGGTGAAGTAGAGTGCAACCTATAGGCAAGGGGTCTAGGGGGCCTATTAGCAGTCCGAAAATTACTTTTTTTTAAAATTTGGGAATGAAATGAAAACCATGAGTACGAATTGCATGCGGTTAGGACTACTGAAAATGCATTTCACATCCTTATGAAAATATATAGGCCACTACCGAGTTTTAGTGTATACTGAAGTCAATCAAGGCTTTGAAGCGTCCGATGGGCATTATATGGGGGTTCTCGAAGTAAAAAGGTGAGTAAGCGTGAACCATGAGCTCGATCTGCACACAGTATGGATTATTAGAAATGGTATTCAAAGACATATATAGGTGTAATTATCTTATCTTGGGATAGATATTTGATTGGTGTCAAACGGGGCACGGGAATATCCAGTGGCCACTATATTAAAACTACGAGTAAAAAGGTGAGTATGCACGAACTGTGAGCCAGACTATATGATGATACAAACACTTGGAAAGGGTATTCAATGGCCACTAGAATAGGGTTTAAAGTATAATGGTGAGTAGTCATGAACTGTAAGGCTTATTTGTGCATGGCATCAATTGTTGGAAAGAGTATTCAAAGCCCAATAAATATGTAATGAGATTCACTTGGGTTATAGAGTGGACTGAGGTCATGCGGGGCTCAAGAGCACACGATGGCCTCTAGATTTAGGTTTATAGCAGGACCTAGGGTTTAAGGGTGGAAGGAGGAGTATTAGGGACCTAAAGATGTTGTTGTAGGGCAATAAGATGGGGTATGTACATTTATCACCATGTGATGGAAACCTTGGATGAACGGGAACTATTGAAGCACTTATTGACAAAATTGTGGAGGTGCCATGCTGTGGAGTGGGACCCCACACCCCATATTCACTATCAACGGTTAGGTAATTATTCGTGAAACCACAATTGCTATCGTTGGAAGAATCAGTATGAAAGGGAAGACGTGGAGAGTGCACAACGACTTGTGAGGGAATAAATAGAGGAAACTTAAGTGTTGCAGTAGGTTCCCATGTAGACTATGATGATAAGGAAATAACAGTTAGCCATATCTTTAGGTAATTTCTTCCTAACATTCCACAGAGGTCACTTGGGAAAAACTATTGGAAATTATATTGCTAAGTCACCAAGAAAGTTTGAGATTTGTTCAGGTTATTTGATATTTTATGTAGGTACATTTTCAAACATTTTAGAAAAATACGAACTATACCTTAGGAGCTCAATCACCCCCAGTTGGAGCTAATGGAGTTTTAACATCTCTAGCTTTATCGGCATGACTTTGTCCGGTAGGAGTTCACTTTTAAAAGGGTATAAATATTTAAGCTCCCTCTCTCACAAGAGACAGACTAGATGCATGCTCTGACATTGAATCCCCAATCTCAAGATTGGAAACTTCAATTTTCACTAGTGTTAGAGGAACCTCATGGCTAGAAGTAGTTGAACCCTCGTGGGACAGTTGCGTCAATAGATAATGAAGAAAATAAATTCTATGAGTTAATTTGTTAAGAGGTAATATAATGTACTATAAGGAAAAAATTATAAGAAATTGAAGTTTTACATGTTCAAAAGTCTATCGTGGAACCTAATTCACGATGTGACTTATAATAGAGAATGGAGAAAGTAGTTCTTTAAGACCATGAATGACTGGCAGAACGTCAACATGAGAAATAATATACCAATAGTGTATTATCAACATAACGGTTTGAGGAAGCATACTCACAAGTTTTATGAGGAAATAGAAACAAGTTACCTCTGACACATTGGCAAGAGGAATCATAGCCAAGGATAAAACATTGGATGTTGGTGAGTCATAGGGCATTAGGACAACTTGCACAAGTATTGATGCCCCATTAACACTGCCTGTGGGCCTAAACATGCCCTTTTCTAGTGAAATTATACATGCTACCTCCCTTGCACGAGTGGAGGTAGCACATCAAGAATATGTAATCCCAACCATTGAGGAACGATGGGCTGGAGTTGGTTTGGGAGGAGGTTCTTCATAGAGTGGGCTTGGGAGTTCCTTGGAGATGGGGGGACAACTAGGGGAATACGGTCCATGAAGAATAAGGAGAAAAATACATAAAGTGGTAGATAAAAAGGACATTAATAAAGTTAATAAACTTCTACAAAGTATTTAAAGAATAACCTCTTGAAGGGGAGATATAGGAGGCATTGGAATAGCTTATGTCAAGGCTACCACAGCTTCATCCATAGGGTTGTCAAGGAGAACAATAGGTTCAGAGGAACATAGGGGCATTGGAGTTTAACATTGACTAAGACGGATCACAATATGCTCTTAAGTTATGCATTTCCCCGAAGTTTGGGTGCCCAAGGATTTCTTCTATTGGGATGGGGCACTAGAGGGAGGCCCTTTTTTATAATAGTCAACGTGGGAACTTCGCTCCCGTGGAACCTCTGAAGCAACATCATAATGTGTATGGGGTTGCACAGAGGAAACATTTCGTAGTTACTCGATGTTATGCAAAACTAATTTAGCTTCCAAATGACATTTTTTCACCAACTCGGGTTCTACTAGTCGAATGGTCTCTAGAGGAATACCAACCAAGTCGCTAGAATTTTTCTTAGACTTTGATTTCTTGGTGGTTAGGATAAAAGATTCATCCATAGGTAAATGAACCACAGAGGAAGTTGATATGTTGGTAACAATAGGAGTGGGACGTAGATTCCAACCACTAAAAAAGGGAATTCTTGAGGGAGACATTTCTTGATGAAACTTAAAGGGAACTCAACTCCTATCACTAAGTTATTTTTTAGTCCCACCTCCAACGAAGGATATTTACTGACCATGATATTAACAGGAAGAGTTTGGATCCACTCCTCTATCTAAGTGAGATATTTTGTCCATAAATACATGAACCAACTATCCTCTCAAATCCTCATGCATAACGACAACAACTGCATTTATAAAGTCTTTTCAAACATGGGATAAAGTCTCATGATCAATTCTACTTTAACAGGAAGATTGGTTGGGATTATAGGCCTCACCTGCGATGACATACTCAATAAATGAGGGGATATGGTATGGAGTTAGAACGAACATCATGGACAAATAAGGTCTCTCGATGACCATTTCTTCTATCACCATTTCAGGAGTCATATTGGCCTCAACAAAGACAGACTAAGTTTGGGTTGGAGTTCCCTCATCATAAGGCCTTGTAACAAAGGCTGCATACTTATTAAGGAAGGCACGTAGGTCTTTCCAACTTTGTATCTTGTTCCAATTGATTATCCTTTAGGCTTTACAATAGATGGAATGATATAAATATCTAAAGGGGCAATATATGGGTACCTTGTGTAAAGAAAAGTTGCGAGGAGGATTTTGTTAGAACAATTGGAAACATCATACCTCCCTAATGATTGTTCTACATTATGGTGAGTCTTGTAGAGAGACCCACGAGACAACCTGATGAAAATATTAATTAAGTCTCTATGGGGTAGGTTGTTGGGCTTACTTGAAAGAAAAAATTGTTACATCATGCAAAAAATGTGGGCATATAACTCGAAGGTAGGAACTCTACCTTCTCCAATGGTTTGTGACACCCCGCCCAATTAAATATTGGTTGATCAGTCCTTTATAAAATTTATAACAGAATGTTCGGTTGGTTCATTCTTAGCATCACTGTCGAAAACTTAAATCCAATTAATTACCTAACATTTAATTAAGCTAGTGTCAAAACATTACCCAATTTAATTTTAAACCAATTGATTCAATTAATTTCTGAACATTGAATTATAAACCACACACAAGAAATGAATACTGATTGAATTAAATACTGAATAATTAAGACTGGATAAAACGTTCCAGTTCAAAGTCACAAACTAAACCAAAATAAATACTCAATCCAACAGAAAAGAACTACAAAGGAACTGAGTACAATCCCGCTAATGAGGATGGGAAACACATGCCCGAACTGAAGTATCTGAACTAGGAACTGAATAAAATGAGATAAGCGTCTAATCTCAATGACCCACAACTTCCACAACCGCGGCAACTCGGCAAACCAACCAAGTATCTATAACCGGTGTCCCTGTGGCTAGGCACCTCCACTAATGCATATATATATATAACAAAAGAGAGGAGAAATACAAGAAACGGGTCAGAGTCCGAGGTGTAAAAATGATTTAGCAAGTATTTAAAACTGGTTCTTAAAACAAGTCTTATACGCATGTTAATTATCGAACTCTCACATGAGTTTCTCACCTCTCGTCTATTGTGCACGCCTAACGTACATCTAATCTCCCCCTATTTATACCTCCCTATCTAACTAGTCAGAAACCATACGAATACTAACTATTATCATTAGTAGTATCCCCGTATTGCCCACACAATACGTCATTCAAATAGTTGATCTCACATACTAAGTTTCGTTATTCACCATTTGAATTGTTAATCTTTTATCCACTAAGATTATTTTATTTCTCATTTCCATTTTATCTACTAGTTTCACAAAGTAGAAAGTTACCCAAGTACACTTATAAATATATATAGTCTCATCATCCCTATATATATACACTAATCCTGCACCTTAAGACCACTCGATGCAAAGTAATGATTATTATTATTACCAAGTCTACTAATTTCAAACAGTAGAAATATTCACAAGTTCTAATATATATATATATATATATATATATATATATATATATATATATATATATATATATATGTAGTCACATCATCCCTATACATATATATACTAATCTTTCACCCCCGGGCTAAGACCCATTAGTGCACCTATTAAGAAAATCCTTCATCCCCGGGTTAGCACCCATTAATGCACCTATCAATAAAAATCCAGCACCCTCGGGTTATCACCCATTAGTGCACCTAACAATAATCATCCTTGTACCCCCGGGTTATCACCCATTAGTACACTTAACAATAGAATTTATGCACCCCCTACTTATCGCTCATTACTGCGCTTAACTATAAGATTCTTGCACCCCCGGGTTATCACCCATTAGTGCTCTTAACAATAATTTCCCACAATAGGCGTACACACATCCTATTATAATTTATAGCTATTTCTCTAACCTACACATATATACTCCTCATACGTATTTTAATATCATCTCTACGTATAGTATAAATATTTAGATTACTATCTCTCTCGTAATCTCCAAGGTATATTCTCTCCATACCGAAATAATTAAATTATTTATTGTCACATACTTTCCCAAAATTGCGTCTTATTTAAATTTACTTTTTGAAAGTTTCTCTCACTCCAATAAACCGGTTAACTCAAAATTGGACTCTAAGAAAATTCCCAAAAATTCCTTTTGTCGCTCGAACTAGATGACATGTCATTCGAACCAGAATGACATGTCGTTCGAACTAGAATGACATGTCGTTCGAACCACTTCCACATGTCATTCGAACCACTTTGGGCAAGATCCCCATCTCATTTTAACCAATTCCACATGTCGGTCTAACCACTTCGCGCTGTGACACCCCGACTAATTAAACACCGGGTAGCTACTCCTTTATAAAATTAATTCAAAATGCCAAGTTGGCTCAGTTAATAGCATCACTGTCGAAAACATTTTAAAGATTACTAACCACCTAGTATTTAAAAAGTAAGTGCCAATTTTTGTTTTAAATCTGATTAACATGCAACAAGAGTAATGAATAACTAAATAAAACCATTCACCATACTGAAGTAAAACGAATAACCATCACAATAGAGTAAATAAAGTCTGGAGGAAAAACTCCTCAATACAAATCCCACAACTGATAAGTAAACTGAAGTAAATAACTAAAAACTGAATACTGAGCAATACATGCTAGAGTCTGAAAACTGAAATGTAAAAATGTCTAATAGAATTGGGCAACATGCCCTACAACTGATAGATGCTGAGACTGGAATCCAAATGAGAGAGGCGTCTAAAAACAAGTCCCTGTAGCTTCCACAAACAGCTACAGCTCGTCACCTGAATGAGAATCCTATGCTTGGTGACCTTGTGACTGGGCACCTAAAATGGTTTTACAAGAAAATATATTTGAAAGCAAATGGGTCAGAGCCCGAAAGTGGAAATCATTTTAAAAACCTGCAAGTGCTTTAAAAACATTTAAAACATTAAATGCAAAGTACATGTTAGGACGTGCACTCACATTAAATTCTCACCTCTCGACTAACTGTGCACTCCTAACGTAAGTACCCATCTATATCGACCCATCCTACTAGCTAACTGACAACATAACTAGCTAGACTGCCAAAGGTTCTACCCATATTACTAGGTTCCAATTAACATAACAACGCTTGTAATTAAATAGAGGTTTAACGTAAACTTAGTTACTATATATGCCATTGATATAACTATCAGTTAACTCATTATATATCTCGAAACAATACCGTAATATTTTCACAACATTAACATGAGCATTTCCGTTAATTTAATGTATATTATTCACATCATAAATATACGATACAAGCACCCCGCAATCTAAGCTATGGTGCACACATACTCTGCTATCCATCCCGGTACATCACGTACATAAGGATCACATATTCCAAATCTCTCAGGAATAGTTCAGATAACACAAATCACAAATAGTGGAGGCGAACACAGTCACCATCACATGGGTCACGCACATACCTACGCTCCCATGGTCAGCGGACTTATTAATATCACAATAAGTGTTTCAATGACCTATGTTCATCAAGGTACCAGTCTATATCCCCCCCATAGGCACACAAGGATTAGAGGGTCCTAAGCGAACGTAACCTCCCGTGATAGCAAGTATGGTAGGTATGTCATACACATAAACTATATACTAAGCATTCACACATCTTAGATATCACCATTTTAATAAGGTATTTTCTACATCATTATACCATTATCCCAAACTTATATATTTCAAATAATCCGATAATATATAATTTAAATAGTCGACACGTCTCACGTCGTAATTCCTTAAACTTAAAACCTATCTCGAATAGACTACTAAGTTTCCATAATTCTCACATATGATATCTTTATGCCTAAGGTCTTTACTTCTGCCCCAAACCTTATTTCATCAACTTATTCAAATTTGTACTATTAACCCAAATATTAACTCACATAACGAATTTCATTTATTTAGAATAATTCCTCAGATTACATTCTAATTAAAGTCCACTATAATAATCACACCTACTGGTCTCCCTTAAAGGTGAGGGTATTCATAAAGTCTCCAAACATATTCTCCGAGGGTTTCCATCATTAAAATCATATTAAGGAAAATTTCACACATTCTGGGAAGGTCGATCGATCGACCTATGAATATCGATCGATCGATCTAGTCGATCGATCGACTGATGAATGTCGATCGATCGATCGAACAGGTATGGCTACGGACTGCTTCGTTCTGCAGATTTGAAAACGTCCCAAAACTTATTTCTAACGTATGATTCTCAAATATAACGTTATAGTAATGTCATACAACAATCCTACAATGTTACTAACGTCCATAAATTAATATTTCAACAACTATAGGCTACATATGGATCAATCTTCATCAAAAACCTAGTTTTTCTGATTTTTCTCAAGAACAGTCATGAACCTCATCTTAAATCCGTTTTTGGTATAACAAAAGTCGATAATTCTCTTAATATAATCTTCCAGTAACATTCTACATGCAACCTATATCCCAGAATTTAAACTAATGACTCCAATCTTATGGGTTTTTCATTATCTTCTAAGAACATACAAAATTTATGAATAATCTAACATGGAAGAAGCATTCTCTAAAATTTAAATGGAATAAATCACTTGCCTTGGTTCGATTTCGGATTTGGTGTTGATTTGGTGAAGAATCTCTGCAGAATTCCTCTCTCTCTCTCTCCTTCTTCAAGCTTTCTTCTTCCAAAGATGGCTATGGTGGCTAGGGTTTTCTTTGGGAGAGTTGGAAGACTAAATGATAACCTACGTAGCTTATGGGGTTAATAAAGGTTGGTTGGGGTCAATCCCTTATCAGATTACAACTCTCAATTTTCGTCACTTTTAATTACCCAAAAATACCACATTACTAAAATACCCTTTAAGTTACCGGTATGGCCTAAAAATACCCCGGGACCCAAATTATACCCCCAGCTAGTGTTTTCTGACTATCTCGACCCTTCCGGACGCGTTGACGCACTCAAAACGACCATACGGATTATAGATTTTAAATTCACTTTTATTAACAAAATATTATACCGTGACGCGGCGGTCCCACGCGTCTCAACAAAATTTCTAAAAATGCCGTATATAAATCTCACGACAAATTTTATAATACCAAATACATATATAATCATATATGCACATAATCAAATACCAATTCGCATCACATTAGTATTATTAACCCGGATTAATTTCCAATTAATACGCAATTTAATTAATTAATCCCAAAATAAATATAGTCAAAAATACGGGGTATTACACGCGCGAGTTCCCCATCTCGTTTGATCCACTTCGCGCGACATCACGCGAGACCCACTGTTTCGTCTTCTTCACCAAATTTAAGAATTTTCTACCATTTTTGGACCTAAGATTCAACACCCAATGCCTCATAACCAATACCTATCAATACCTAATGGATTATAAATCATTCCCAACATTCTAGGATCATTAATTCGTCATTAAACATCATAATTATTTAAAATCCCCAAATTAATTCATATGAACCCTAGTTTCCAAATTTTCATTTAAAGAACCTAATCAACCCAGATTCGTTCATCAATATATAATCCAATTCTGTGATTAATCCTTTATGTACAAGATGAAATTTCAACCACTAATTAAACCAATCCTTAATCATAATTGAAATCTCCAATTTTCACCCAATTCATATATAAATCATGATTAATTTCACCTACACTAACATGAGCATGATTATTGCTAAAAGAAAGAAAGTAATAAACACTTGCCTCGAATATGACGGTTTGATCCGTTGGTGATATTTGTATGGGTGTGTTCCCCTTGTCCTGATCTACACGGTGTTGGTGGTGATTGTGCAAGGTGGTGTTATCTTGGCCCTTTTCTCTTGGAATTAGCTCTCCCTCACACCTCCAATAGCCGTTCTTAACCTCTTGTAACTTATTAACCCGAATGGACTTTCCTTGGCTGATATAATTACTCTTAATTTTCGTCCATTAATTTTGCCCAAAAATACCATTTACCATAATGCCCTCGCGGGGTGCCGATTAACCCTAAAATCGCCCCGGGACCCAAACTAAACACACGGGTATACTATTTTGACTATCTCGACCTTCCGGACTCAACGATGCACTCTAAATGACCATACGAGTTAATAAAAATAAATTCTATTTTTATTCTATTCAATTAGTCCCGACATGACTCACATGCATGTCAGACTTAAGTTACCAAACTGGCGTATTTCTCACTTTGAACAATTTATCAAATTTCATAATTCCATATTTCAAATCACAGAGTAATATTCAATAATTATCCACAATAAGTATTAACCCTTGTCACGCTAGTTAATAATTATTTCAATCCGGATTAATAAAAATTAATTTCTCGCATTTTTAATTTAATTAATCAAACAACAGTAATTAATCACATAATTATTTCTACCAAAAGTAATTAATCACATAATTATTTAAATCGTCAAAAATACGGGGTGTTACAAGGTTGCCTTTAGAACATTTCCTTTGGCCTTTTCAACTTTGGTGAGATTTGGAGGAACATGGAAGTAATGCATGATGAAATAGGGGAAGGTAGCCCTGTGAGAATCCCCAATGCAATCTCGATAGATCTTGTCCGAATTGGTTCGAGTCATAGCTTCATCAATGTCAATAACTTCATCGTCATATTTAGAAGCACCATTGGGTTCCATCCCTATCAACTCACACGCATCTTCAAGGGTAATTGTGAATTAACCTCAAGCTGCGATGAAGGTGTGATATATTGTGTTCTAATGAGAAATAAAAATTAAATATCGACGTTGTGTTTAAACAAAGTGAGGTCTCCATACCATTAAGCATGTTGATGACCCATATTCTTAAGGATGGCAGAGTAATTCTCATGGATATAATCCTACAAAGTAGTAAAACCATCAAGGTAACCTCGAATTGAATGTTAGAGTATGAAAAGTCACCACGATCCAAGGGAAAATGAAGAGTTCCTTCGGGGGATTGATAGCCCCAGCTCTCTCTCTCTCTCTCTCTCTCTCTCTCTCTCTCTCTCTTCAGACCCATCCCCAAATTTGAGAGAATCAAACTTAGAATTTAAATAAGATGAAAAAGATTTGTACTAGTCACTAAACTTGTTTCCTTCGATAAAATAGGGGCGTGATGACACAATTGTAGCTAAACTTTATGCACAGTTCTATTAGTGTCGAGGGTTTGGCTAGAAACATGGTTAGAGGTAGTTAGTTGTGACTAGTGGAAGCTATGGTTGAATATGAGGAGGTTTTAATGTATCGGAAGATAAGAAAACAACAAAGATAAGGAGATAACGATGAATGGGCCGTGGACATAGAGTTTTGCAGTCGCTTATGGATAGTTTAAAAGGAAAATGTCATTTTCTAAACAAAATCTTGAGCTTTGGAAATGATAATGGAATAAATGTTTAAAAGTGATAAATTAATGGTTAAGCGTTATATTGTGAAGAGAGTATATCCGTTTGGGAGATAAAACTGTTGTTTTGATTTCCCACGCATAGTAATTTTAAAAGGCATGATGATAGTTGGAAAAACAAAGTTCGCACAGTTAACCCTAACATGCCACATGCCATATTTGTGGCAGGGATGTGAGAAGATTAGACTTCGGCATTAATTGATGGCATGCATCACAGGGAGGAAACTTGTTGAGAAAGAAAGGGTTTCTTAGTCTTTTCTATTGATTAGGTTGTTTAAATATCAAAATATGCTAACTTTACTAACTAAGAGGTCACCTGCCATAATAATTGCGTGGATACATAGGACGAGGTTTGTCAGAGTATAGGTTTATCGGCTTAATGTTTTTCATGCAGATAGTTTTTGTCCACTCAAAAAATCTCTCCACGAAGAAGAAAATGTTAGGGGACCTTAAAGATGAAAAACTATTATTAGAGATAATCCCTCCCATTAAAGGAATCCAAATAGTCAAGTGAGATGGATTATAATCTTGCTCGAGCAAAGAGCAGAGGAAATAGGAGGCAACATATCGAAAACTATAAGCAAGGAAGAAGTTTCAAGCACGGTTTATTTTGTCCATTGGATTTACCAACAAACAGTCTTTTATCGTTGTAATGGACGTTTTAATGATGTCACGCATGACGTACCGCATGTCCAATGTAAACTTGAGTAAAATGTGGTGGTCTGGGGAGTGTTAGAGGGTTTGGTAGGCTACCACTTGTAGGCAGTAGCTTGACACATAGTTAGTCACTAAAACCTTTTATTGGAATTTAATGCCACTAACATAGGGGCACATTTGCATCACTTTACGTTTAAGTCCAGTGACGTAAATTCATAGGAGGATATACTTGCATTTAGCGAGCGTGATATTACTCGAGTGTACCTAGTTGACTATAAATACCCCAACCACCCTTTAGGAAGATAGAGATCATAGAGGGAAGATATTATCACATTAGAGATAGTTATTACAGAGAATCATAAATTTTATTCTTCACCATTAATGCCCTTTTTGAAGTTTTTTACCAATAACATAAGCATTTACTAATTTTAGACTTACATTCCTTCGTACTTTCGTGTTTGATATCAAGACTAATGTGTATTTAGAGTACTTACTTAGTTTCATCTCTTGTTCTATACAAATGAGATTTATTTCTTATCACTGAGTTATACACAAATGTTTGTGAATTTATATTAAAGAGTTTTGTTCTATTTCATCTCAGTTTATTTCATCATTATCAATATGATCTTGTTTGCTAATTTATCATCATTTAATAAACTTTATGCCTTATTTTATATTCAAGTCACCTAGCACTAAGATAACTGCTCTCATACACATAATAGTTCATTAAAATAAATAAATAAATAAATGACTTGGTATCATGGGAGGCTATGGAATAGTAAGGGGATATGTGTCGGGTGTTTCCCTTTTTGGATTATTCGCTCGACATCGGGACCCAGTGATTTTTTATTAGGTTCTTATATTATCAAGTCATATTCTAATAAATTAATAGTTAAGATATAAAATTCAGCTACGCGTATCAGCTACTTACTTACTTAATTTAACAAGATAATTCATTAAATTAAAAAATGATTTTATTTTAAACTATGAAAACATTAAGGTAATTGCATGAGATATTTAGAAACTCCTTTTTGAGATTATTATAATGGAATTTTGTTCTAATATCTTGATATATGGGTTGGGCCATGCTTTAAGCCATTTTAAGCTTGTTTGGACCTTTTATGATGATGTTAATTTAAGAGCTAGGCCTAATTTTAGGTTAGCTTATTTTAATAACCTAATAAACACAACATAATACACTTAAAACATATTTGGTAGATCCCTAGCTTCTAAGGAAGACGATGAGGAAGCCAAGCATTGAGATTAGGGATTTCGATTGCAAAATTGGGGGAAATTGGGAATTGATTCTACCATCAATCCACTGCAAGTTTAATTTGTTTAAGAATGTATTTAGATTTGTATTAGAATGATAGTGATGTCTTGGAATTTATTAAGATAGCCTATAATCTAATTTAGTTCATAATTAGACCTTAATTTCTAATTAAGATAAATAATTCTACAAACAATAGTTAAATATTGAAGAAACTATTGGATCTTGTTAATGAATAATCTAATTAACCATTGAAATATTGTATTATGACCTTAAAATTATTAGATATGCATTCCATAAGTTGAAATCAATGAAATACCAAATATTTTAATGACATTCAAATTAGATTCATAGGGTAATTGAATCATTCTTTCTTAAAACATGAATATAGGGTTAGTTTTTTTAATCCAAAGATTTCATCTTTAAATGGGTTATTAATCATCTATACAAACATCAGTTGTTGGTAATCGTATGTTGTTGTTATTTGAAGGAGAAGGGATAAAATGATGTATTAGAGGCAATAGGGTTTTGAGGTATATAAGGTATCATGGCAATAAACGAAATCAAAAGGTTGAAGATGACCTTGAGCAAATTGAATTGATCAAGACTAGGCTCAAATCGATCTGGCCCTGATGGGTTGCCTAGGACATTATGTTTTCAGAGATCTTTGGTTCAATGTTTAATTGGGTCAGGTTTTGGGGTTTTAAATCATTTTTAATACATATAAGAGCGGTAGGTTGGTAACTATAACTAGATTAGGACCCTTTAGATTTGGGTAAAGTATTATACCTATTAATGTTTAACGTCTTTATAGACCTTAATATGGATGAAAATATATTTTTAAATTATCAACTATGACAGTTATTGATTTGTAATGATTTTCATAAATTATAGGTGTGAGATGATACCTAGGTGTTGGCGAATTAACAGTTAGGGATAAAATTATATAAATAGTTAAAGTTAAGTTTGTGTAATAACATCTAATGAAATAAAATATATTTTTAATTGAATAAAGAAGTGTTTGTTTTATTTTTTTTTACTTATTTGCAATCACACCAGTGTGAGTGTGTGCTTGTGGGTGCCTTACTCCAAGGGATTTGAATGGACGAATATGACATTGATCACATATGGTATTCACAGTGATAGATACAGGATCTCCCTAGATATTTTTTCCACGATACTACGTGTCAAGGTAGTCATATCCCGAGGGGGACTACATGAAGTTCATCTAGTATAGACCTGGGTGCGGGGTCATATATTTGGTGTGATGGAATAGTGATTTATTTCTCCATGTTTCTTTAAGGTTATTGGGTTGGGTAGTCTAATAAATATACCTAGAAGTCGACAAGCAATCCCCATAGGCCTTATGGATAGGCCTTCAAACTTTTATTTTCGGGCTTCAGCAAAACCCATACAATATTTATTGAGTCGATTATAAACTCAAATATTTTGGATTATATGATTTTTGTATTCATGATATCTTGAGATAATTGTACTCGATTATAATTTATACTAGCAATGTATAACCAAAACATTTTGACTTCTAAATAATGTTATACAATTATAGTAATGACATATATATTGAACTATCACTCTAAAATATTAAAGTCGGATACACTAGGGATATACATATCTAATCATAAACTTTAGATATTGATTATGTTAGAGAATACGGTAGTGTAAGGGAATTCTTATCCAAAAGATGAACTCAAATTGCTATATTAAAGGTAAGGATAACCAACACGTGTTTATTTAGGTTGTTTTGGTTGGAGTAACCTAAATAACTTAAAATTAACTTAATATTGGAAGAAGATGTGCTATAATTATTATGGAACAAATTTATTATATTCTTAATCATTGTAAACTTTCTATGTTTAATCTTCTCAGATGAACTATTTTAGCAGGTTTTATGTTGCAGTCCCCGTCATAGACTTGAGCAACTTGTCGAAGGAGTTTCTCCAGCACCAATTTTATTTATGAATTTCCTAAGATGTAGGTGTCGATCATTATAGATTATTTATATTCCATTATCCTTTTATATTCAAGTTATCAGTTAGTGGTCTTATTTTAAACTTGTCGAGCTCGAGATTTGTATGACATGTATTTAATGGGGATTATAATTATTATTTAAAATGGGTTATTAGGGTATTGAGATTATTTATATTCGAGGATTTTTGTTCTATTCAATGGTTGGTAGAATTGTATAAAAGATGTATTAATTTATTCATCTCTTAATTATTAATAATTACAATTACTTATATTTTTTCTTTTATCTTGTTCATGATTATAATGATACAAATTGTTTTAACTCCCATGATTTTCATTCTAGGAATGATCAATAAATTTACGAGTTTTACGGTGTGTCATAATCACTATCCGATCATTCTAGGTTATAGTGTCCTACGGTCTTGAGTGCGTCTATTGAGTTTTTGCGTTGCATCTTTGACTAGTTTAAATCTACACAATTTCATATTTGTACTTTTAATAATGATAACCATTAAAATCTTCTCGTGACATTAGTTTTGACAAACAAGTTACATAGACCAAATTCTATTGGGAGGGTTCCTCATTTGGCTTTCAATTATGAGACATACCATTCATGGTGTCCAATTTGGTAGGGAGTTGGAACATATTCGAATGTTGTAATTCATCAATCTTTCCCTAGTATCCTAGTATGTTGGGCAATTCTACTATCTTTTTCTTTTTTCACCAGAAAAGATTGATAAACACGAGAAGAAAGCAAGATCCACTAGAAGAAACCTTATTTCAATGATTCGAATGGTGTTATTGAGTAACTTGTCCCTTCACCACTTTACCTCACTTGGTGGAGGTTGAACTCCTACATAGCTAGGATCATTTTGTACATCAAAATGAAATAGTTCTAAAGATTGATAAGATTAGGTCCCGGCTAGGCCCAAAATACTAAAGACGATGGAGAGTAGCAGCAAGACAGTGAGTCCCTCATCAGCAAAAGGGACCCGATATGGGGTAATTAACCCTTACGAGGTTCTAAGAATAATATAATAAGAGTATCTAGGACTATTAGGCTTAGGGGCATCATTTCTAGTAGCATCCTGAAAACTAGTGGCAGCATAGAGGAGGCAAGATTCTATAGGATCGACGTGTGACAACCCGCTCATCAAAATAAGGGGTGGCCAGCCCGATACTCCAATAATAATGGGAATCATAGATGGACCATTCTCAACATCACAATAATACAATAAGTATACGGGACAACCACCCTATATTTCAGAAAAACGGGCTGCCAAAAATTTTGTTTTTTAAGTTAAAGAAACAATTTAAACAGCCCAATTTGAAAAGAAAGTGGAAACCCAAAAGAACTTATATTACATCCACATCAAATATACAATAAGGGGGACGAATATGCTGTCGGTCAACAAGCACATACTACGTATTACAACAGTTTAATTAAAGTTACGTAATACATTACAATAAGCAAATACAAAAGCTTGGGCCACACGCCCGAGTAAATGACCCGATCATAACTAGAGTACAAAAATGAAGGCGTCTATAACAACATATCCCGTAATATCTGCAAAGTATCACGGCTCCCCAAAAACACCGGAATAGGAAAGTTAGTATGGGCGTCCTTGCGGCGAAGCACCTGAGCAGATACAAGCATGCACAACAAGAAATATGAACGGGTCAGGGATCGGTTTTATATGATCACCAGATGAATAAAGAGTATGACAGTTATAAACAGTAAATCATGTTTGATAGTAATAAGAATCTACCTACACACTCAATGCATAAACTAAGGAAATTTAAATGAAATAAGTTTAATTTAGTTATGCAAGAGGATATAAATGAATAACATTAATTAAAAGCCTCCATCATTTACTCTGTTCCATTTCATTGTTCCATTTCTCACTACGAAACATAATCACAGTTATGTGCTCTTTAAGGCATTTATCATAAATTAAGTCCAACTTGAATAAGAATAGTTATATTCATCTACATATAACGATTCTAAGACCGCCCGTCCGGGTTTCCCCACTGTGCGCGCCCCTAAATGACTATCATCTTCTAGGGCCTATCCACCAAGACAACCTGGGATCCTAATGCAACGACAGGAAGTGTCCATATACCTGCGAGTGAGTCATAACCACACCAGGAATTACCATACAGTCGCACAATCAATACAACATAAATAATAATCGGTCATATGGCCGAGGACTACATTCGCCCTCCATTCACTAGCCGGGGGACTTCACCTCATGCGCGAACTTCCCTTATGATAGCATTTGGAGAGGTGTGTTTACATATTTTATTATTTACCATATTTTAATTTTCATTTTAATAAATACATCACATTTTATTCGGAGCCATATGTGATTCATATTATCATTACAACCTCAATGAATGAATAAACTCTCAATTTATTCTCCAAACATTTTATGGTGTCATTACAAAACACCAAGACTAGCATACCTTAATTGGGATTCTAACGTCTCCCAATATGAAATTACAACTCCTAGTCTCATAATAATTAACTAAAGGAAAAGATGCCCTAACATCAATTTGTATACCCCCAGAATAAGCCCCCTTTTATCCATTTCTAATGTAGGGTAATAGACAAACTCATCTATGACTCTAGGACTCTAAGTTTACTTCCTACAAGAAGGTTCCTAAGTCCTAAGCCTAAAGAAAAAGGGTTGGAATTGAGTTAGAAAATAACTCAAAAAAACAAGATTTCCGAATCGATTCCCCCAAGCCGAATCGATTCGGTGTGAAAGCGAATCGATTCGGACCAGCCAAATCGATTTGGATAGGAGGACATAACTTTTTGCATAATTTCTGAATCGATTTGGATAGGCCGAATCAATTCGGTCCACTCAGACCTATAAGCTCCCCCTCTAGCGAATTGATTTGCTAAGGATGAATCGATTCGCCAAGCCCAGAATGGCCAATTTCGGCTATGGAGTCCTAGACTCCAAATTTCCCCCAACTTATTTCTACTCAAAAAAATATCATTTATTGCAACAAACCAATCATAAATGCATTTAAGAAATATTATTTACACCAATAATCATCTAACTCAACTTCCAATGATTCAAAACCCACAAATCCATTAAAATCCTAAAATTGTTAAACCATAACCAATCCACAACTATCAATACAAATTATTCATCCTAAATCACATATTAGCAAGTAGAAAACTTGCCTTGAGCTTAAAATCTCAGATTTCTCTTGGTAGAAGTAATCCCAATCTTCAATCTCTTCTTTTCTCCTCTTATCTCCACACTTCTCTTCTTCTCTTTAACTCTCTAGGTTAGTAAATACACTTAAGAGAAATAAAAGAGGTGCATGACTTAAAATCGTGGCTTTAGTCTATATTCCCAACTTAAATGGTAAATACAACATTAAAATGACTCACAACTATGCATTTTTGTCAAAACCAGTCAAAAGCGCCCGAAACATAAAAAAAATTATGGCTCTTATTTCAACTATCTCGTACATTTCGGGACTAACTACGCCCTCTAAATTGGCATCCGACAATTTTATAAATCATTTCAAGTTCTGATTTCATTTAAACCATAAATGTCATTTAAAACTTATGACACTACAAAACGCAACATGATGATATTTACATACACATATAGTAAATATGCAACAATCTAGTAAATATTAACTTTCAACTCATTTAATTTATATTTACTCCATTTTCCAATGTTTTATGTAATTACTTCACACAGTAAATTAATATAAAAGAAGTTCTCGAAAGCGAGGGTTGTTACATACTCCCCCCCTTATGAGGGAATTTTACCCTCAAAATTCAGGCGTACCTTGTATAAAGAGATGCGGATACTTTTCTCGCATATCATCCTAACGTTCCCACATTAATTTCTTGACGTCGTGATGAACCCATTGAACTCGCACCAAGGGAACCACTCGCGATCTAAATCTAGGCTCTCCATGCTCTAAGATTGAAACCAATTGTTCTTCATAGGAAATATCGGGATGCAAATCGATATCCTCCAGAGGAATATGCCAAAGGGCTCCTTCACACCTCTTATACTTCTTCAAAGAGGAAACTTGAAACACATCATGGAGTTGTTGTAGGTGTTCCAGTAAGGAAAGTTGATACGCCACTAGACCTACCTTGGCAATAACGGGAAAAGGTCCAACATAGCCCGTCGCAAGCTTCCCTTTCTTAACAAAGTGCTTTATACCTTTCATTGGTGATACACACACCAAGACTTGATCTCCAACTTCCAACTCTACACGCCTTCTATTCGCATCGGCATAACTCTTTTGGCGATCTTGAGCTATTCGAATGCGATTCCGGATGAGTTCAATCTTGGAAAAAGTATCGTGGATCATTTCAGGTCCAAGAAATTTATTATCCCCCACCTCCAACCAACAAGTGGGTGATCTATAAGGCCGAACATAAAGAGCTTCATAGGGTGCCATCCCAATAGTAAATTGGTACTAATTATTATAAGAAAATTCGACCAAAGGGAGATATTGTTCCCAACCACCTTTGAAATCAAGCACACACATTCGGAGCATATCCTCCAACATTTGGTGAATCTTTCTGTCTGCCCATCTGTTTGAGGGTGATGTGAAGTACTCAATTTCAATTCGATTCCCATAGCCTCTTGGAAACTTCGCCAAAAGTGGGAAACAAATATCTTATCTCTGTCGGAGACTATATTTATTGGCACCACGTGGAGTCTAACAACCTCTGGAATATATAGTGAGGCATAACGAGCAGTATTGTAATCGATGCATACTGGTAGGAAATGTGCCGACTTAGTCAAACAATCAATGATAACCCAAATAGAATCATAACTTCTCTGCGATATTGGCAATGTTATGATAAAGTCCATTGAGATTCTTTCCCACTTCCACACCGGTATCTCCAATGGTTGCAACAAACCCGTTGGTCTTTGATGATCTACTTTCACCAATTGACAAGTAGTACATTGGGAAACGAACTCGGAAATATCCTGCTTCATGCCCGCCCACCAATACTGATGGCGAATGTCTTGGTACATCTTTTCCCCACCTGGATGCATTAAAAAGTTAGACCTATGAGATTCTGTCATCACGGCCCGTATCAAATCCCCTTCATTCGGTGCAATGAGTCTCCCGTGGAAATGAAATCCACCCTCCAAACTTATAGATTAGGATTCTGCTCCCTCGATTAACAATTGGCGTATACGGTCCTGACAACCTTTGTCCCTTCTTTGAGCTTCTACAACCCTTAGCACAATAGTAGGCGTAACGGTCAACACCGACATAAATGTCGTAGTCATGACTAAGCTCCTTCCATTTGTCTTTCCATACGTCTGCTAACTCCCCCTCGGGATTTCTGCTCAAGGCATCCGCCACCACATTCGCCTTGCCCGGGTGATAGTGGATGTTAAATTGATAGTCTTTCCCAAACTCCAACCACCGGCGTTGTCGCATATTTAAATCTCTCTGGGAAAACAAATATTGAAGCGATTTGTGGTCCGCGAAAAGACTAAATTTCTCGCGTAGGAGATTATGCCTCAAAATCTTCAAGGCAAAAACTACTGTGGAAAGTTCCAAATCGTACACTGGATAATTATTTTCATGGGTCTTTAGCTTGCGAGAAGCATAAGAAATAGACTGTCGCTCTTGTTGAAGTACACCTCCCAATCCTTGTAAAGATGTGTCGGTAAAGACTAAATATTACAATCCTAGCCTTGGTAGCGCAAGGACTGGAGCAAAAGTCAACCTATCCTTGATCTCGTCAAAAGCCGACTGACAACAATTATCCCAAACAAACAGCACCCCTTTTCGGGTTAAATTTATCAAAGGACTATCAATTTTAGAAAAACCCTTGATAAATCGGCGGTAATAACCCACCAAACTCAGTAAACTACGAATCTCGATAGGTTTCATCGACTGTCACAACACCTATCGAAATACCCTTTGATAAATACCCTAGGTTGTCACAACATAACCCAGAAACTGTACCTCCTGCAACCAAAAACCACACTTCTCGAACTTGGCATACAATTAGTGATCCCTCAACCTTTGCAGGACCAACCGCAAATGAGTACCATTATCGAATTCTGTCTCAGAATACACTAGAATATCATCAATGAACACGTTGACAAACTGGTCCAGGAAATCTCGAAACACCCTATTCAAGAGGTATACAAACACGGCAGGAGCATTGGTTAGTCCAAAAGGCATAACCAAAAATTCATAGGACCCATATCTCGTTAGGAACGCAGTCTTGGACACATCTTGCTCTCGTATCCGCAACTGGTGATACCACATCCTCAACTGTATTTTAGAGAAGTACGATGATCCCTTAAGTTGATCAAACAAATCATCAATTCGAGGCAACGGGTATTTGTTTCGGATGGTGACTTTATTCAACTCTCTATAGTCAACACACAACCACAGAGAACCATCCCTTTTCTTCACAAACAACACCGAAGTGCCCCACAGCGACGTGCTTTGCCTAATAAACCCTTACTCTAGCAAGTCCTGAATCTGATCCCTTAACTCCCTCATCTCAACAGGAGCCATACGATATGGAGCTCTCGCAATCGGTCTCGTTCCTGGCACTAAATCAATCACAAACTCAATCTCTCTACTCGGAGGCAAACCCGGTATTTCCCAAAAAACATCTTGGAAATCTCTAACAACCAGAATAGAATCTAAGGAAATGACTACATCTCGAGAAGTCTCCTCCGTGATACAATACAAGTAACTGGTAGAACCTCCTTCTGAACGAGGCATAGCCACTAAAAACATTTCTTTCCCTAGAATGGCAAAAACTATACTCTTCCCATAGCAATTAACTACTGCACGATACTTCACTAGCCAATCCATGCCCATGATTACATCATACCCGACCATATCCAGGACGAGAAAATCGGCCTCAAAACACAAATTACCAATATTTATTCCTATTTATTTACAAACAAAGAAAATGACTGAACCATCATCCATAAAAGACTCAACACTAGTGAAGGTACTCTGCAGATTTAATCAACTCTGTAGTCTGAGTAAAGCTTCTAGAAATAAATGAGTGTGTCGCACCCGTATCAAACAATACACAACCCATATGCCCCTGAATTTGATATTTACCCTCAATAGCTGGCGGCGCTGGTTGGGCTGGAGGAAGCATAGCATCCTGAATGTGGTAAACATGACCATACTATAGCTGTCCCGGTTGTGGAGGGACAACTGGATTAGGTACTTGTGGTGCTAACTGAGCCTGTGGCTGTTGTGGAACCCTAGGAAGCTTTCCCCCAATAAACTGAGGACACACCCTCTTGAAGTGACCCAACTCTCCGCATTGAAAGCATCTATTCATGACAATCTCCTTATTTCGGCCCCGGTTATTTCTAAACTGCCCAACTTCTTGGCCCGGATGGCCTCTACCTCCATTACCACCCCGACCTTCTTGTTGCGGTTGAGGGCCACCTTAACCATGCCTAACATTACTACCACCAACATTGAATCCACCAAAATGTTATCGTTTAGACAAGTCCCCTTGCTTGGGGTCCCTTTCTTTTTATTTATTTCTCGAAGATTGGGACGAGGGAAACACTCCTCCTCCAATCCCATAGCCTCCGGGTTTCCCAGATTGCTCCAAAATTGAAGCCTTCTTACTACCTTGAACATACAACCAATGTTCCTGAAAATGGAGTAACGCCGCATTATCACATCTCCAAAAGTCTGCAAGGCTGGATTACCCAGCAAATGTTGTCGTATCCTCCAGTGCAAACCTCTAATAAATTTTGATATCCTCCTCTCCTCTAGAGTCACCTCAGCAGGTACAAAACTAGCTAACCGCATGAATTCCTCTTCATACTCCGCAACTGAACGCTCTCCATGCACCACATCTTGAAGTTTTCTTCTCATCTCCCTTTGAACTGTGGGAGCGAAGTACTTATGATTAAACAGAACCCATAAATCATTGATGGTCATAGCATCTCTCTGCTCTGGCATAGTCATTGACTCCCACCAATGTAGTGTAGCTCCAACGACTTTAAAAGTAGCAAGGATTTATTTTCTTTCCTCACTACACTCCACCATACGCTCATGGCGCTGCATATCCTTTATCCCCTGATTAGGTACTATGACGTCAGAACCTCCTTGGAACTCTAGGGGATGACCATTTAGAAAGGATTCCCTAACTCTCTCCCACGGAGAATGTCCCGCAGGAGCTGGTAACTCTTGAGCTCGTTGCTGTTGAGCTTGTGGTAATTACTGAACCACAACAGTCATCGCTACGTTGACCGCTTGAGCCATAATATTTTCTACTTCATCTGCATTTATAGTTCCCGACTGTGGCAGTGGAGGACCTACCTTCTCTTTTACAACTCTATTCCTCCGAACGGGGCGACCTGTCTTAGGCGGCATCTAAGATGAAGAAATAATAGAATTATAATACTATATAAAACAATCTATCTTGCAGAAGATCGCAAACATAGGCAAGAAAATAGTCCTTGCATTAAGCGCTCTATCAAAGAACGCTACGGTTGAACGTGACAAGTCTGCATAGATCCTAAAGACTCTACAACCGGATGCTCTGATACCATCTGTGACAACCCGCTCATCAAAATAAGGGGTGGCCAGCCCGATACTCCAATAAAAACGGGAATCATAGATGGACCATTCTCAGCATCACAATAATACAATAAGTATACGGGACAACCACCCTATATTTCAGAAAAACGGGTTGCCAAAAATGTTATTTTATAAGTTAAAGAAAGAATTTAAACAACCCAATTTGAAAAGAAAGTGGAAACCCAAAAGAACTTATATTACATCCACATCAAATATACAATATGGGGGCCGAATATGCTGTCGGTCAACAGGCACATACTACGTATGACAACAGTTTAATTAAGTTACAGAATACATTATAATAAGAAAATACAAAAGCTTGGGCCACACGCCTGAATAAATGACCCGATCCTAACTAGAGTACAAAAATGAAGGTGTCTATAATAACATATCCCGTAATATCCGCAAAGTATCACGACTCCCCCAAAACACCAAAATAGGAAAGTCAGTATGGGCATCCTTACGGAGGAGAACCTGAGCGGATACAAGATTCATGCACAATAAGAAATATGAACGGGTCAGGGCCCGGTTTTATATGATCACCAGATGAATAAAGAGTATCACAATTATAAATAGTAAATCATAATTGATAGTAATAAGAATCTACCTACACACTCAATGCATAAACTAAGGCAATTTAAATGATCATAAGTTTAATTTAGTTATGCAAGAGGATATGAATGAATAACATTAATTAAAACCTTCCATCATTTACTCTGTTCCATTTAATTGTTCAATTTCTCATTATGAAACATAATCACAGTTATAAGCTATTTATGGCATTTATCATAAATTTAGTCCAACTTCATAAGAATAGTTATATTTATATACATATAACGATTCTAAGATCCCCCGTCCGGGTTTCCCCACTGTGTGCGCCCGTAAATGACTATCATCTTCCAGGGCCTATCCACCAAGACAACTTGGGATCCTAACACAACGTCGGGAAGTGGTCATATACCTGCGAGTGAGTCTTAACCACACCCGGAATTACCTCACAGTTGCACAATCAATACAACATAAATAATAACCGGTCATATGGCCGAGGACTATATTCACCCTGCATTCACTAGCTAGGGGACTTCACCTCATGTGCAAACTTCCCTTATGATAGCATTTAGAGAGGTGTGTTTAAGTATTTTATTATTTACCATATTTTCATTTTCATTTTAATAAATACATCACATTTTATCCGGAGCCATACGTGTTTCATATTATCATTACAATCTCAATGAATGAATAAACTCTCAATTTATTCTCCAAACATTTTATGGTGTCATTACAAAACACCAAGACTAGCATACCTTCATTGGGATTCTAACGTCTCCCAATATGACATTACAACTCCTAGTCTCGTAATAATTAACTAAAGGAAAAGAATGCCCTAGATCAATTTGTATAACCCCAGAATAAGCCCTCTTTTATCCATTTCTAATGTAGGGTAATAAACTAACTCATCTAGGACTCTAGGACTATATGTTTACTTCATACAAGAAGGTTCCTAAGTCCTAAGCCTAAAGAAAAAGGGTTGGAATTGAGTTAGAAAAATAACTCAAAACAGCAGGATTTCCGAATCGATTCCCCCTGGTCGAATCGATTCGGTCTGAAAGTGAATCTATTCGGACCAGCCGAATCAATTCGAATTGGAGGACCTGGATTTCTACATAATTTCTGAATCGATTTGGATAGGATGAATCGATCCGGTCCACTCAGACCTGTAAGCTGCCCCTCTAGAGAATCGATTCGCTAAGGGCGAATCGATTCGCCAAGCCCATAATGGCCAATTTCAGCTATGGAGTCCTAGACTCCAAATTTCCCCCAACTTATTTCTACTCAAACCAATATCATTTATTGCAACCAACCAATCATAAATGCATTTAACTACTATTGTTTACACCAATAATCATCTAACTCAACTTCCATGGATTCAAAATCCACAAATCCATTAAAACCCTAAAATTGTCAAACCATAACCAATCCACAACTATCAATACAAATTATTCATCCTACATCACATATTAGCATGTAGAAAACTTGCCTTGAGCTTAAAATCTCATATTTCTCTTGGTAGAAGAAGTCCCAATCTTTAATCTCTTCTTTTCTCCTATTATCTCTACACTTCTCTTCTTCTCTCTAGGTTAGTAAATACACTTAAGAGAAATAAATGAGGTGCAAGACTCAAAATCGTGGCTTTAGTCTATATTCCCAACTTAAATGGTAAATACCACATTAAAATGACTCACAACTACGCATTTTTATCAAAACAAGTAAAAAGCGCCAGAAACGTAAAAATACAATATGGCACTTATTTCGACTATCTCGCACATTTAAGGACTAACTATGCCCTCTAAATTCGCATCTGGCAATTTTATAAATCATTTCAAGTTCCGATTTCATTTAAACCATAAATGTCATTTAAAACATTTGACACTATAAAACGCAACATGATGATATTTACATACACATACAGTAAATACGAAACAATCTAGTAAATATTAACTTTCAACTCATTTAATTAATATTTACTCCATTTTACAACATTTTATATAATTACTTCACACAGTAAATTAATATAAAATAAGTTCTCAAAAGCGAGGGTTGTTACACGACGCCGAGACAAGTCTACACGGGTCATTTTGAGTGTGCCATTTTGATGGATAATTTAGACAAAATCGTTACACTTCTCACATGAGAGACTAATTATTAAATTCCTTTAAGGAAACCGTAATTCTATAGAGATAACATCGAGAAATTGTTGCATTTATTCTTACAGATGATGCACAGAAGTCTTATTTTAAACCCGATGGGTTCTTATTCCTTTACTAGTAGTATTTTTTCTATGATATTGGAACATATTTATTTTTAGCACCAAGTAGGTATGAATGTGGTTAGCCAAGTAGGTATGAATGTTGTTTTACATCGCGATTGTGAAGAACTAGAAGTTGTGAGGTGCTAACTTTTTTTTCAGTCGATTTATTAATTTTATCCTTGAGGTCATACAATTTTATTATTCAGCATGGATTACTTAGTTATGTAATACATTTAGATTGAATGCAATGGTTAGTCTATTATGGTTGTCATTCTTAGTCATGCGAGGTTTCTTATATTTATGCGTAGGCTCGAGGGAAGGTCGAGCACACTATCATTATATAGATGTGAGAACATCAAAGGAGGTCAAAATTTCTTATAATTGTTACTGATAGTCCGAGATTGTTCTAGTTGTTTCTGAAGGGGGGTCGAGTTAACACCTACACAATGAAAAACGTCGCTAATGCCGTTTAACACAAGGTTAAACTGTATAAGCAACTCCGAATGTTTGTTGGAGAAACCCTTTTCTTTTGAAAATAAAAATTGTAAACAAGATGTGTTTACAAAGAAACTTATGTATGAGAGTAATTAAGATTGTGTAATCAGTTTTTAAAACTAAGGCAGTTTCAAAAATTCAGCACACTTATAGAATGAGATGAGTAGATGAAGATAATCAACACAACAATTTTAACGTGGTAAAACCTCTCCCAACAGAGGAAACATCCACGGTGACTTCTAAGTCACAAAAACAAAAGTCCACTAATAACAAAAATTAGTTACAAACTATACAACATGCAAGCACACAAATCAACCTATTCTAAGTTTAGGAATATACCCCCTTGGTTCCTTCTAACTTCTGATAGATCTGATTTGTTGATGATGTTCTCCAGTTTGCTAACTTCCTTTGCTTTAGCTTCTTTACGTCGACTCAATGATTTCAGATCTTAAACACAACACTTCCAGTGTAGTAGTGTGTTAAGTGTTAGTGTAGTGATTCCTATTCACATGCATGAAGTCACACGCACTTATATTTACAAATAGTCCTATAAAAATTACATATACAATCTATATGCAGTGATTTTTATTTAGTTCTTTCTCACAGAACTCAAATCCTTTTGACCTTTAAAGATAACCCAGATTCCACGGAGGTCTTGCTTCAGAAATCGGTCAAGACCTTAATTAATCTCTTTTGAAAACATTTATGAGATTGAAAACCCTCCAAGTGCGAATCCAACTAGGTCAGGATTAAGTTTCGTAAGAAAAGAAACCAGAAAACATTTTAAAGAATCAAATCAGTAAGATTTTCTTAAATCAAGTATAAAAATGCAGATCTAGAGAAAATGTAACATATAGTATGTAGATCTAACGTTTCTATGAAAGAGAAACTAGATCTTCACACAAATGTTTAAGTTGTGTAAAAGATCTAAAGATCACGAGGTTACAGCAACACAAGAACAAACAACTCTCGCTCACAAACACTCAAGGTTGTGTTTGGATATGAAAATACGAAGGTTTGTTTCTGAGAAGGTGAACTGTTTTGGATTAGGGTTAGGGTTTGGCTAACAGGTTTCCCTTTCTCTCTCTTCTCTCTTCTCTTTTCTCTCTTCTCTCTCACTTCTCTCTTCTCTCTCTTTTTTTCTCTCAGAAAGACGAATGCCCAAAAGTTCTCTAAGGCTAAGAAGTGAAGGGTATATATAGTGCCTGGGGAAGGTTCTGGATGATCGAGCCAAATCAATGGTTGTGATGAAGTCTTGCAAGGTTTGACTTGATCCTATGGTTATAAAACAGTGGTGGATTAAGATGGTTCTGATTGGTTCAAAAGGTTTGCACTGGGATTAACTAAGAACGCATGCTGACCCTTGATAAGGAAAGATCCAACGATCACCAATGCAACTGGCTCTCCTCTCACATAACAAACACAAACTAACGCACCAAAAGGATGACAAGTGTTGGCTGGTAAGAGGCTCTCACACGCGCGTCAAACTAATTACAAAACATCACCCTGAAGTCTCTAGCGCTTTGAGATCGTACCCAACCAAACATTTAAGTGAAAAAAGAAGTTTCTAAATAGTATATTAACCCCACAAACTTCAAAATCCCTTTTATTAATAAAAACATTTATTTATAAAATGTTTAAAAAATGTTTAAAAAAATTTAAAAAATTCCCAAAAATTATTTAAAGCTCCAATTAAGGGGGAATTAAACACACACTCAATTTTAAGCAATATGAATACATGTATGCACTTCTAATTATGTGTAGTGTGATTCATTTTATACCATCATGGATCATTGAAGAGGTTTAGAGAGATAAGTTCTGAGGCTTTTTGGTTTCTAGGATGGACTACCAATTTTGTCAATATTTCCAAATTAGTTGAGCACTTATACAATGTAGACTTAAGTAAGTCAAAGGTATAAGGTGCTTCAATCTCCCCCTTTAGAAATATGAGACAAAATCTCCTTTGAGTTAGCTTAAAACTCGTAGGGAACCAAAAAAAATAAAACCTAGTCCTATACAAAAGATACTATCTACCCAATTCCTAGAAAGTCAAAAATTACATAACTCAACTATTTACAAACTTTTACACTAAAAGCGGTAGATAATCAGTAGAAGAGATTCCTGTAAATATACACACTAAGATCAAGCAGTTTAGATGAAATGTGAACAAAAAGAAACTCATAAAACTCAAATTTCTCCCCCATTTTGTCTCAAATGGACAAAGGGTAAAACTTAAAGTCTTGAGAGTTTAATCAGCGCAAACCATGCCTATAGAATTTCGCAAATACAGAAATCTATTATAGTCTAAAGGTTTAGTGAACATGTCTGCAAGTTGCAGATCAGTAGGCAGGTAATGAATTTCTAATTCCTTAGTTTCAACAAGTTCGCGAATAAAATGATGCCTTATTTTAATATGTTTAGTTCGCGAGTGTTGAACCGGGTTTTTAGATATGTTAATGGCTCTTTGTTTGTCACAATACAATTGTAATTGATCTTCTTTAATTCCATAATCGCTCAACATTTGTTTTATCCATAATAATTGGGCACAGCAACTTCCAGCTGCTATATATTCGGACTCAGCCGTAGATAAAGATGTGCAATTTTGTTTTTTGCTACTCCAACCAACTAAATTATTGCCGACATAATAATAGGCACCTGATGTACTTTTACTATCATCAGTACAACCGGCCCAATCAGCATCAGTATACCCTATGATGGTGCTACAGGTATCCTTAGTGTACCTAAGTCCAAGGTTAAGAGTGCCTTTTATGTACTTTATTATACGTTTTACACTCAATAAATGGCTCTCTTTAGGGTTATTCTGTTAACGAGCACACAGACATACAGCATACATTATGTCTGGTCGTGAGGCAGTTAGATAGAGTAGGCTACCAATCATACTACGATAAAGTGTGGAATCAACTGACTTTCCATGTTCATCTTTACATAATTTAACAGTAGTACTCATAGGTGTTTTGGCAACTTTAGCACTCTCTAAGCCAAATTTCTTAACAAGGTCTAAGGCATACTTGGTTTGAGAGACAAAAAGACCATCAGAATTCTGTTTCACTTGAAATCCTACGAAAAGTTGTAGCTCCCCCATAAAGGACATATGAAACTCCTTGTGCATAATAGCAGAAAAGGATTTAACTTCAGAATTTGAAGTTGACCAAAAAATGATGTCGTCTACATAGACTTGGGCTATAATAATGTTTTTGTCAAAATGTTTGACAAAGAGAGTCTGGTCATTTCCTCCTCTCTTAAAACCCTTATCCAACAAAAAGTTGGAAAGGCGTTCATACCAAGCTCTAGGAGCTTGTTTTAAGCCATACAAAGCCTTTTTCAGACGAAATACATGGTTAGGGTGTTTAGGGTCAATGAACCCTTTGGGTTGTTCTACATACGTTTCTTCGGACAGAATTCCATTTAGGAAGGCAGATTTGAAATCCATTTGATAAAGTGTAAATTTTAAGTAACAAGCTATGGCGAAAAGTAGTCGAACAGATTCAAGGCGAGTGACAGGAGCAAATGTCTCACTGAAATATATCCCTTCTATTTGAGAGTAGCCTTGAGCAACTAGTCTAGCTTTGTTTCTAAGAATTACCCCATTTTCATCAGATTTGTTCTTGAAAATCCAACGTGTTCCAATAATAATTTTATTTTGAGGCCGAGGTACAAGATACCAGACATCGTGAATGACAAATTGTAAAAGTTCTTCCTGTATAGCAGAAATCCAGTGTGTGTCATTTAATTCTTCATTAACATTTTTCGGTTCCACAAGGGGGACGAAACATGCATAATTAGCATAATTTCTTAACTGGGATCTAGTACGAACTGGCTCATTAGGATTACCGACCACGTTGTCAATGGGATGATCTTTAGATACCCAGCCAGGTACTTCTGGACTCTCAATAGGTAATGACTCATCTATTTCTGGTGAATCAGTTTTGAAATCATTTTCAGATTCAACCACAATAGGTGATTCAGATATCTTATTTTCGACAATAGTGTCACATACAATTACATTTATCGATTCCATAAGGGACTTAGTACGCAGATTGTATATACGATAAGCACGACTGTTTGGAGAGTATCCTAAGAAGATGGCTTTATCACCACGAGTTTCGAATTTAGACAGATGTTCTCTATCTTTACAGACATAACACTGACTTCCAAAGGTTCTTAGGTATTTCAGATTAGGCTTCTTACCATACCACAACTCATAAGGGGTTTGTTTAGAGTTTTTCCTAAGATAGACCCTATTAGTGATGTGACAGGCAGTTCTAATGGATTCTACCCAAAAGTATTTAGGTAGGGATTTGGCATGCAACATGACACGTGCCATCTCTTGAAGAGTTAGGTTTTTCCTTTCAGCAATACCATTCTGCTGAGGAGTTTTAGGGGCACTAAATTCATGTTTGTAACCGTTGTAGTCACAATATTCAACTATTCCCGTGTCTATGAACTCTCCCCCTCTATCACTACGAATGCGATTGACTTGTGTGTCCTTCTCATTTTCAATTCTTAATAGAATTTTCAAAAAATTCTGAAACGTGTCAGATTTATGTTTTAAGAAAGCAACCCAAGTGAATCGTGTGAAATCATCAACCATGACAAGGATATAACTGTGTCCACATAGACTAACAATTCTAGAGGGACCAATAAGGTCCATATGGATGAGATCTAAAGGTCTAGAGGTGAGGATGTCTTTAACCTTTTTATGTGAAGTCTTAACTATTTTTCCTTCCTGGCAATGACCACAGACAACACTGGAAATAGGTTTAATTTTAGGAATACCTCTAACAATCTCTTGACTAGACAATATACCCAGGATATCATAACTTAAGTGACCCATATGATTATGCCAGATCTCATTGTCATCCATTCTGACAATGTTACAGGTTTCAGAACTAGTCTTGACAGTATAACAATTGTCAGGTGTTCTAAATCCTGTAATAATGCATTCACCTTTATCATTTAGAATTTTACAATTGTTCTTTGAAAAGGTGACAGTATGGTCAGAGTCACAAAATTGTGATATACTTAGGAGGTTGGCTTTAAGGCCTTTAACTAACAGAACATTTTCGAGAACAGGCATTCCTTCTTCTTTTAGGGTTCCTTTACCTATGATCTGAGATGAAACACCATCACCAAAAACTACTTTCCCACCAGCAAATCTGGTTTTGTTTAAAAGTTTGGTTTCATCTCCTGTCATATGTTTGGAGCATCCTGAATCTAAATACCATCCAGATGAAGTGTGTTCAGCTTTTAAGGCAGTGATAACAATGTTACACTTCATTTGGGGTAAAATATCATCTTTTCTAACCCAAATAGCTCTAGTTTTAATTTTGCGCAAGTTTGCCCTCATTTGATAAAATTTTCGAGACACAGTTTTTTGTCGAAAAACATTTGGAGCAGCAAACTGATTGTTGTGAAAAAGTTGAGATTTTGGTTTAGGAAAGTTTCTGGGAGCCTTTCTCTTAAATGAACTCTTAGTTTTGGTCTTTCTATTTCTGTAGTTAGAGTTCTTATCAGGTTGTCTTGGAAGGACATAATTGTTACGACTTTGCCTATAATAGTTAAAGTTCTTGTAGACAGAAGTGTTGTAAACAGAGGTATTTAGACGCCTAGCATAACAACCTTCAAAGGAATGACCATAAATGTCACAGTAGGAGCAATATTGATTGCTTGAGGGATGAATTTCCTTAGGAAAACTTCTAAAGATAGGTTTGACAGCATTCTGTTCAGAAGTGTTCTTCCTAGGAGGTATGGTCTTATAGGTAGAATCAGCCTTTCTGATCAAAGGACAGACGTATTTAGTCTTAAGTGCATTGTCAGCCTTAGAAGTACTAGACTCTCCAATGTCTTGCTGTTGTTGTTTTTGATCAAATTCATTTTTAATCAAATGAAAGTCTCGACATGTTTCAATTGGTCTTTTGCCCCCAGACACAAACTTAATAGGTTCAAGTTTAGTAGTTTGTGGTTTGTTCTTAGGGTAAAATCCAATACCGGTTCTATCATCAGAATTGGTCTTGGAGTCAACAACAAAGTCAGTAAAGCAATTTGAATTGTTTTCAAACTTATAAAACTTTTTGAAAATAGTAGTTGTCTTTGTTTTTGCTTCCTCCAATTCTAATAATGTTCCCTTGTATTTCATTTCCAGAGTTTCATTAGTTTTAGTCAACTCTTTCAATTTTTGATCAAAAGTTTCAATTTCAGATTGATGAGTCAGACACTGGTTAGTGTACTCTTCAGCATTCAACTTCACAATAAGACTTAGATCATCTAATTTCTTTGTCAAGTCTCTAATAGTCTTCTCCAGTCTAGTGCCTTTTTTAAGAGTTTTAGCATACAAAGTATGGATATCCGGGAGGTCATCTGTGTCTGAGTCGCTAAGTGAAGTGTGTGTAGTGACCCCTAATAATTCAGTTTTAGTACTCACGCACCCATTTGTATTGTCATTATCGAGATCACTTTGACTCACACACATGGAACTAGAACTAGCAACATTTTCAGACAATAAAGCATCTAGGCCAATCAAAGGAGTGTTCACACAAGCAAGAGTAGGAGCATCATTATCACAGACAGGAATATCATCATTGTAAATGATCTTAGCATAAAAGGACATGCAAGGGTCAAGTACATTAGATGACTCAAGTTCCTCTTCATCAGAGTCACTTGAATCATTCCAAGTTTTACAGACATTGGCTCTATTGTGCGTGTTGGCTTTATTCAGATTAACTCTGCAGTCGTGAGCAATGTGACCTAGTTTCCCACATCTAAAACATTCAATGTTTTTAAGGTCTCTAGTGGGTTTGGAATTGTTGTCCTTATAATGTTTGTCAAGTCCTCTCTCATGAGGTTTGGAATTAGACAGAGTAGGATAATTAGGCTTGCCTTGTTTAGATGCCTGTTTGTTTCGAAATTTGACAATTTTCTTAAATTGTTTAGACATTAAGGCAATCTGATTATCTAGTTTGTCTATATCACACTCCTCATCAGAGTCAGAATTGGTCAAATTAGACTCAAGTTTGGGTATCTTAGAGGCAAAACTCAAGTTAGAGTTGGGATGTTTTCTTTGAGAATGATTTAATTGTTCCTTAAAGTCTAATTCCATTTCCACAGTCCTAAGTTTGCTACTGAGTAATTCAGGGGTAAGGTTTTGATCATTCATTTCCTCAATAGCATACCTCTTACTGTCAAACTTTTGTGGTAATGACCTTAGAATTTTAGAGACAATTTCATTCCTATCATAAGTTATACCATTAGCATGCAACTTAGTAACTATATCAGTTAAGTTCATGTAAAAATCATCAAAAGACTCAGAATCAGACATGATCAAAGTGTTGTACTGCTAGATAAGAATTTGAGTTTTAGCAGCTTTAACTCTTGAGTCTCCTTCATGGGCAGTGATTAATGTGTCCAAAGCTTCCTTAGAAGTGGAACAAGATGAGATTCTCTTGAACTCATATTCATTAATGGACATAAAAATGTCATTCTTGCCTTTATTGTTATTTCGAGAAATGGTTTTCTCTCCTTGGGTAAATTCATTTAAGATTTTCTTTACCCTCTCATCACTTCCTTCAGTGGCTGGTTTAGTAGGATAAGTGTATCTGTTTTCAATAATATCCCAGACATCATCTCCTAAAGTCCCTTGGATGAAGGCAACCATTATTACTTTCCAGTAAGCAAAGTTGTTTCCATCAAAGAGAGGAGGTCTGGACAGATTACCAAACCTTTCATTCTTCTCGTCCATAGTTTGGTTTTTCAGAAAACGATTTCAGAAACACAAGATCTTTTGAAATAAAAAGTTAACAGGGCTCTGATACCAATTGAAAAATGTCGCTAATGCCGTTTAACACAAGGTTAAACTGTATAAGCAACTCCGAATGTTTGTTGGAGAAACCCTTTTCTTTTGAAAATAAAAATTATAAACAAGATGTGTTTACAAAGAAACTTATGTACGAGCGTAATTAAGATTGTGTAATCAGTTTTTAAAACTAAGGCAGTTTCAAAAATTCAGCACACTTATAGAATGAGATGAGTAGATGAAGATAATCAACACAACAATTTTAACGTGGTAAAACCTCTCCCAACAGAGGAAACATCCACGGTGACTTCTAAGTCACAAAAACAAAAGTCCACTAATAACAAAAATTAGTTACAAACTATACAACATGCAAGCACACAAATCAACCTATTCTAAGTTTAGGAATATACCCCCTTGGTTCCTTCTAACTTCTGATAGATCTGATTTGTTGATGATGTTCTCCAGTTTGCTAACTTCCTTTGCTTTAGCTTCTTTACGTCGACTCAATGATTTCAGATCTTAAACACAACACTTCCAGTGTAGTAGTGTGTTAAGTGTTAGTGTAGTGATTCCTATTCACATGCATGAACTCACACACACTTATATTTACAAACAGTCCTATAAAAATTACATATACAGTCTATATGCAGTGATTTTTATTTAGTTCTTTCTCACAGAACTCAAATCCTTTTGACCTTTAAAGATGACCCAGATTTCACGGAGATCTTGCTTTAGAAATCGGTCAAGACCTTAATCAATATCTTTTGAAAACATTTATGAGATTGAAAACCCTCCAAGTGCGAATCCAACTAGGTCAGGATTCAGTTTCGTAAGAAAAGAAACCAGAAAACATTTTAAAGTATCAAATCAGTAAGATTTTCTTAAATCAAGTATAAAAATGCAGATCTAGTGAAAATGTAACATATAGTATGTAGATCTAACATTTCTATGAAAGAGAAACTAGATCTTCACACAAATGTTTAAGTTGTGTACAAGATCTAAAGATCACGAGGTTATAGCAACACAAGAACAAACAACTCTCGCTCACAAACACTCAAGGTTGTGTTTGGATATGAAAATACGAAGGTTTGTTTCTGAGAAGGTGAACTGTTTTGGATTAGTGTTAGGGTTTGGCTAACAGGTTTCCCTTTCTCTCTCTTCTCTCTTCTCTTTTCTCTCTTCTCTCTCACTTCTCTCTTCTCTCTTTTTTTTCTCTCAGAAAGACGAATGCCCAAAAGTTCTCTAAGGCTGAGAAGTGAAGGGTATATATAGTGCCTGGGGAAGGTTCTGTATGATCGAGCCAAATCAATGGCTGTGATGAAGTCTTACAAGGTTTGACTTGATCCTATGGTTATAAAACAGCGGTGGATTAAGATGGTTCTGAATGGTTCAAAAGGTTTGCACTGGGATTAACTAAGAACGCATGCAGACCCTTGATAAGGAAAGATCCAACGATCACCAATGCAACTGGCTCTCCTCTCATATAACAAACACAAACTAACACACCAAAAGGATGACAAGTGTTGGCTGGTAAGAGGCTCTCACACGCGCGTCAACCTAATTACAAAACATCACCCTGAAGTCTCTAGCACTTTGAGATCGTACCCAACCAAACATTTCAGTGAAAAAAGAAGTTTCTAAAATAGTATATTAACCCCACAAACTTCAAAATCCCTTTTATTAATAAAAATGTTTATTTATAAAATGTTTAAAAAATGTTTAAAAAAATTTAAAAAATTCCCAAAAATTACTTAAAGCTCCAATTAAGGGGGAATTCAACACACACTCAATTTTAAGCAATATGAACACATGTATGCACTTCTAATTGTGTGTAGTGTGATTCATTTTATACCATCATGGATCATTGAAGAGGTTTAGAGAGATAATTTCTGAGGCTTTTTGGTTTCTAGGATGGACTACCAATTTTGTTAATATTTCCAAATTAGTTGAGCACTTATACAATGTATACTTAAGCAAGTCAAAGGTATAAGGTGCTTCACACAAGAGATTGATTTTTTTCATATATTTGGGACTAGCACCAAGCTCGTAGCAAAAGAAGCTTATTGAGTGGAAAAATTAGAAATGAAAGACTTATGGGACCAGGTACAATGGTGTTTGAGCCAAGATTTTAATCAGAGGATAACGTCTCTGTGGGTAAGCTCCAATCGTACTTTTTAAATGAGGGATGGTTGAATAAGTTTACATATTGACCACCGGGAGCTATGCAAGGTTACGATATGGAAAAAGTGTTCATTTTTTAATATCAATAATATTTTTTATCAGTTCAGTGGATAAATATTTTTAACATTGAATTGCGCTCTAGTTATCAAAGTAATGGATTCATGAGGTGATTGTCCCAAAAATAGTTTTTCTACAACTGTATGGAGCGTATAACTCCATGTCATACAATTTGGGATGGTCAATGCTCTAGATGTGTTCATAAAGTTGATGTGTAGAGTATTTAAATAATATTTTGACTAGTTAATTATTTTGTTTATTGATGGAACCTTGCCCCATGCTTGATTCGAGAATGGTCATGGACTGCATCTGAGGAAAATTCCACAAACAGTTCGAGAATATAACCTACACATTATCTTCTCCAAGTGTGGATTTTGGTACACGTAGTGAATTTTTTAGGTCACATTGGATTAGACGATGTGATCTTTATGAATTGTATAAATTCGTTGATAGAGATCGAGTGGGGACAACACACGATACCTATGGAATTCATAAGATTCTTTGTCTTTCGCAATTTACCAAAAAGGCTCATTCGAGGGTTCGTGAATATTGCGAGATCACTTACCTACCTCATTCAGAAGGGTGTATCATTCGATTGGGATGATAATTAATAGTAGGCTATCAAAGTTGAATGAGAGGCTATAAAGAAAACTTTTGTTTTTTGTGTTGGAGATATTACTTGTTGGATAAGAGTTTCATGTCCTTATAAGACCACATGGTCTTTCTTTATCTGTTCACTCAATGGAAGTTAAACATGAGTCAAAGGAGGATTTTATAGTAGGTAAACGAATATAATATTTCCATTGAATATAATTAGGGGAAAGAAAATGTGGTACCAAATGCCCAGAGTTGTCGACAAAAAGTTTGTCTATCATCTTTACGGGGAGATAAGTGGGATATCTTGCATGTCTAGGATACACCAAAGGCATTCATAGGAGTAGTTACCATTACACACAATACTATATTTCCGGTAGTTTAGGATCAATAATTGAAATTATTTTGTCAGTAAAACGTACGAGAACTATTGAAGGGCGAGTTTCCTTTCTTACTTTATTGCCTAAGATATTTTTTTATATTTTTAAGGGATAAGGAATGGGCCAAGTAAAGTAGGTATTAGTTTAATTTGTGTCTAAGTGTGCCACCTTCTAGTTAATGTAGAGCATCAGAGGCTTCAGGGTAATTTTAGCATTTACTGATGCCAGTGTGGAAGTAGGAAAGTGTAGCGATGGATGCTATCACTGGTTACCGAGGTCCCTAAGGGGACATGTTACCATTTGGCTCATTGGGAACAAAATTACCAAAGTTAGTTATAGATAGGGCTTAGGAAGTTATTCAAATCATATTATTTTTAGGACACATTGGAGGTGGTGAGTCTCATAGTGGAGTGTATGGAGATTATGCAACTAGAAATGAGAGTTATGGAGATAGGAGGAAGCATAGATGGGAGTACTAGGAAAGAGACTAGATTATTTTGAATGTATACCCAATGATGGGAATGGTGAATTTCAGTTCCAAAGGGAAGTAGGAGATCAAATACAAACCTCTATTTCATGATCACGGATTGAATGGTTTTGGTGTCATTCAGACTTACCTGATCACTTTCAGTGTGTGCATGATGTCTTCCATGTGGACATGAAGGAGGAAGTTCCTAAGGGACAAATTGAAGTTTCAACATTTAGACTTTATAGAATTGAGTCATAACCGAATGCATGTTATAAGGAGAGAGCTCAGCGTAAATTTTGTAGAAGGGAGAGGATAGTATATTTAGTAGTGAGAGAACATTATGAAGGATGGATAATCCTTGACCTTCGAGTTAGCTACGTAAAAGAATTAAATTTTGAGAGGAAATTCCTTGTTTAATGTGGAAGGAATGTAATACCCCATATTTTTATAGCATTTAGTTAAATCTTTAAATTGATTATTGAATATTTGTAATTTTTTATTTTCATATGACACGTGATATGTTATTTTATGATTTGAGATGTTGGACCTTCGATATTTTAGTTAGATAAATTGAGATATAATTTTAAGATGATACATATGTTGTATTACATAATTCAGTTGCATGTTGATTGGACCATAATGTTATAGATGTTGGTGAACTAATAATAATTCATTTAGATTAATAATTGAGTGACTTATTATTATGGGCAGATATTGAATAGTAATGGATTAGGTGTTGAGGGTTACTTTTTTTGAATCATCATTTCAACATCAGATCCCACCGATTTTGAAGTATGTTCTTATCATACCGAGTCAAATTCCAATTAATTAATAATTATTATTTGAACTCAAACTACTTTTATTGGCTAATTAATTCACTTAATGAGATGATAGACATGTAAAATATGTTAAACTTTGCATTAGTTTGTGTGATTCTTAGAAGTTACTAATTGATCTTATTAAAGTAGAAATTTGATCTATTACATCGGTATATGAATGGGCCAAGTTTTAGGGAATTTGGTGCTTGTTTTGGGCCTGTTGGATTGAGGTTATTTTAGGGCCAAAGCCTAATTTTGGGTTAAATTATTTTAATAACCTAATTAAAATCCACTCTGGTTAGTCCCATAGTAAGGGACAAATGGAAAACGACCATAGGTCTCGAGTTCAATTCCCCCCCCCCCCCAAAAAAAAAAAAGCGTACTAGATTTGAAGTTAGCCATGTGTTAGGGTGGCTCTGGCCTACCGTCCCGTGTTTAGCTCTCATAGGGGATTCCAAAGGTCTCTTCATGTGGAGTTTGGGGGTTATAAAAAAGTCACCTAATTAATATAACTAAATACACTTACATATATGGGAGAGCCTTAGTTGCTAACGAAGAAGAGGAGGAAATCATAGCTTGGTGATTTGGCTTGAAGAATTGGAGGAAATTGGGGTTCAATCTAAAATAAATCCAAGGCAAGTATACTTTGATGAAAATAGATTTGTGTTACAAATATATTTATATATTGGAATACCTAAATGAAACATATACAATGATTTTTTTCATAATCAAACCTTAAGTCGTTATGAGGATTAATCATCTTATAGTGCCTAGTTGAGTATCGAAGAAACTATTGAAGCTTTTTAATGAATCATAAAATTAATCATTAAAATTATGTAATATGACGTTAAAATCAATGGATATGAATTCTATAGGTTGAAATCAAAGAAAGACCTAATATTCTGAGGATTAACTACTTAGATTCATAGGTAATTGAATCATTCATGCTTCAAAAATGAACTTAGGATTAGGTTTATAAATTATGAGATTTGATTTTTAAGCAAGTTATTAATCATCTAGATATTATAGAGATATGTTTCTAGTAATGATATGTTGTTATTATGAAAAAGAAAAGGGGTAAAATGATGTATTAGAGGTTATATTATTTTAAAATTTTCAGGAATAATTGCAATGGAGGAAATAAAGAGGAGGGAAATGAAATTGGGCCCATCGTATCTATCTTACCTAGTCTCAGATCAATCCACCCCTTATGGGGTACCGAGTCGAGTTATTTCAGGGGTTGTTTAGTTTTGGTTACGATTGGGTCAGGTTTTGGGACTTTAAATCTCTTTGAACACATACAATGGTAATAGGATATACATTATACCTAGGTTAAGAACCATGGGAGTTAGATTAAGTATTATAATATTGATTAGTCTATAACCATTGTGTGTTTCCTAGTATAGAAGATAATGTATTTCTAACACATTGATTGTGATAGCTATTTATTTATAAATGATTGTCATAAACTGTTAGTGTGAAGCGATACCAAGGTATTGGAGCCTTTGGAGTTTGGTCTAAAATTGTATAAAGGGTTAAAATTAAATGTGTGTATTCACTTATGATAAAAGACACTATTTTTCAAACCAGTCAAGTAGGTTTTATGATGAATTTTTTACTTATAGGAAATATAACTAAGGGTCCGTGTGTGCCATTTGGTGGAATATTAGTAAGGATTTTATAGGGGCATACGAAGTTGAGTACACGTGGTATTCACAGTTACAGATACGGGATCTACCTAGATTTTATTTACCTTGATCCAACATGCTGAGGTGCTTGTATCAAAAGTAAGACTATGGGAAGATTCTCTTAGAAAACTTTGGGAGTGAGATCGTACATGTTGGTGTGATAGGGTAGTGATTTACCTTTTATGTTTATTTGTTCTTATAGGGTAACTAAACCAAGTAATGCACGAGTGATCCCTATAGGCATCACGGATAGGACTTCATAGTTTTATTTTCAAACTTAAGAATAACCCATGTGATCTATGGTGAGTTAAGTACGGGTATTATGGATTATGTAATCTTTGTATTTGTGATATCTTGAGATGATTGCATTAGAATATGTTTTGTACTAGCGATTTATAACCATGTGCTATTGACTCCAGAATAATGTTATAAAATTATACTAGACACGCATATACTGAACTGTTACTCAAAAAAACGTTGGATATACTAGAGATATACATCTAGAATCATAACTTGAGATATTGTAAGAGTAATATTGATAACTCTTCATCACATATTTTAGTTTGTCCTATCCTGTTACACCCCACTTCATAATCATAAACATTGTCAAGGCGTCGAGTGAAGAAGAGTTAGTGACACTTCATAATGGTACCTAGGGATGGCGATGGGGCGGGTTGTCAAAAATCCTAACCCGTCCCATTTAATAAATGGGGCGGGGTTGTTTTATCTTACTTAACTCATAACCCGCCCCATTTAATAAACGGGGCAGGTCAAGGTGCAACAACCCGCGTAATTTTGGGCTACTTTAATTAATTTCTGGAAAATGGAGGAAAATAAAGTTTTAGATAAAATTATTTGTATTGCTCAAATATGTTGAATATTATTTTTAAAGGCGAGAATTTCAAACGGTTTCAAAATCGGAGTTAAAACGGATTTTAAAATGATTTTAAAATGTTTTTAACTCTTGGAGTTGTTTTAACTTCCAACTCTTCATTTATTTGCCTTAATTAAAGGAGTCTTTTGGCTTCCACCTTTTAATTTCTTTGCATTATAAAAGGGAGTCGTGGGCAACCCTTTTAACCTACTTTTGGCACAAATTTTGGCAGCAAGTATATTTTATATTCCTCTTCTTTTTATATACACATTGGCCCTTGAGATTTGTGAGTTCCAACCTTAGATTAGAGGTGTTCTTGGGGATATTTTGTTGGAGGTTCTTGGAGAGTTTCTGTAGATCTTTTGTGTTGATCTTGAGGATGTGATCGTTGGTTTCTCATCATGGTTTGAGGTATGGGGTTTTACACAATATGCTCCTTAAATCTCGCGAGTGTCATTCTCTTTGAATTCTTGTTTAATTGAACTCATATTTGAATTGATAAATTCATTGAAATCTGGAAAATAATTGTTGAAATTATTTTGATTCATGTGGTATCATTATATTGTTGATGAGCACGTTGTCATGAGATTTTAATATGGCACGGATGTTGGACACCCGCCAAAATTCCTGTTTCTCGGGATATGGCTTGATAAAGCATATACGGATGTGGTGAGGCCTGGTGACCCGGTTAAAGTGTTGTTGAGAAATTATATTGATAAATGCTTTGAGATTTGCGTTTCGATTTGAATATTCGTATTCGTATTGTTGCGTTTTATTCATCGCTAACATATATTTGTTGAGCATCTTTCCTGTCGTATTGTGTACTTCCCCATATTTTCTTTTAGTGGCAGGTTAGCACGGATTTTGGGGTACTATGGAGATTGATTTTAGCGAGGATTGTTTGGGAAAGATTTGTATTATTTATTTTGTTGTATAGAGCATTGGAGATTTGTATTTTATTTTCTAGTTAGATGTTATATTTAATTCGAGATACTTGTTGTATTTGAAGAATTGAGATTAGTGGATTTATATTATTGTGGGTTTATTTAGACGCTCTATACATTGTCACTTGTAGATTTGGATTTATTTTATCGCATTAGAGCTCCGTTCGCTCTCCCCGGGCGGGGGGGGGGGGGTGTTACACAAGGCTCCTATGGGCCCGATTAATTTTAAAAATTGTAAAATAAAAAATATTATACAATAGTCATAGAGATCTATAATGGTTCGTATTCTAATATGTGAGATAGTCCATCAATTGTCAATACATATTTCCACGTAGATCTTTTACAAAATTAACATACATATAAAGGTTTAGCGTGTGTATGTGTGTGTGTATATATGGATTAATTGTAATTATCATACATATAAAGGATATTTATGTAGGAATAAGTTAAACAGGGAGAGATGGTTTTATTTAAGTTACTCCTAACCGCCCCATTTAGTAAACGATTTTTTTTTATTAAATCCATACCCGCTCCTAATTCATTAACAGTGTTTTTAATTCCACTCCATTAGGGTCGGGTTAAACTTCCTTCCTACTACCACCACTATTGACCCAGGTATAAATCACCTACTACCATCAATAAACCATTAGGTCTAAATACTTACCCAGACTAACCTGAAATCACTTGAGAAAATCACCGCCTAAATATGTGACGAATCCACCTAATTGGAAACTTCATTTTAGGATTAACTAAATTTAGAACTATTGTCTTTCATCTCTTTCACAAACCCAGACCTTCTATCTCCTCCCCACATTACCACCATTTCAAGACCCACTTTCTACACCACCTACAAAATCATCCATACCCGTTCTACTCCATAACCAACCTTAGCCCATTTCCCACGTTAAACCATCTATAACCTCCGACCACCTTCCCTTCACCCAATCAACCTGACCACCTACAACAGTTGCTATAACCCCACCAACACTTTCCATGGCAACCCGAACTTCAACCAATGGACCTCCTACTTATTGACTCGGCCTCCACTCAATATACCCATAGTAGTCCAAAACCCAAAAACCATGAACCCGGTTCCTAACCAAATCCACCTAGCTGGCCAAATCCAGGAACCCGACGACCATAACTCCCTATCGACGACGAACCCTACCTTCCCACATCCCCGGCTACCTACACCCGGTAGTTGTTCAACAACTTCCATACCTGACCCACTTGACCCGACTCAAAACCATACAATTGATTCAAACCTTGGGTAGACCACCATCTTCCATACATAAACCCAAGCTCATATACTCCCATATCGACCCAACCCAACACTTTATACATGGATGAAGACACGAAGAATACCCTGAGAAAGATGATTGTAGCTTTCCAAGGTGTGTTGAGTGATGTACCATTTATTGTTCGCCTCCCTTTCATGGATATTAACTACCATTCTTTAAAAAAAACTAAGTTGGATGTTTCTTTGCCTTACCACAAATCAACCACACAGACCTCGCTCCGATGAACTAGTTGTTGCCATCGGGTGGATGGGATTTTTTTTTCAATGTATTAGAACTTAAAAGCTGGGAGAAGAAGAGTTGTGGAATTTCGTGTGAAAAGATGAGGAAAGAGAAATAATATTAATAGCTCCCATGAGTTGTTAACAATCGTAAAATTGACTATTTTTTTTTGAATGATAAAATGGGATGTCAACGTGGAAACCCTTAACATTGTGAGGAGATATAATTACTTGTATATCATTTTATATTAGTATAGAGATTATATATATTATTTAGAATTTTGTATATATTTTTAGGATTTATTTGTGACGGCTATTTTTAATATTTCTTTTTAGGTGTGAGGTTACTTTTATTTGATTTTTAGTTTTTATTTTTAGATTCATTTTAGTTTCATTTTATTAGGTTTATTAGTTTTTTTTTAGTCTTTTATTTTTTTAGATTAGAAGTCTATTTTTTTAGACTTTATATTTTCAGTTTTATTTTATAGTTTTTTAAATTTTTATTTTTTTATCGGATTTTAATTTTATAAATTTTATTTGGAGTATTAGTTTATTTTTTTAGGGTCACAACTAACACACACACACAACACAATATCTGACACTCACATACACCCAAAAAACTCACACACCACACTCACTTTCACCCAAACTAAATTTTATGTGCTAATTAGGATTTATCCTTGACTTGTGCGTGTCCAATTCAATTCTTTCGGAAGTCGGTTTTAGTGTGTTCGTCGATTTAAGAGTCCAAATATTTTTGTCCCATCTTTTCTTCCAAAATATCTAAAAATATTTTCTTCCTTCTTTTTCTCAAAATCCAAAAATATTTTCTCCTCATTTTGAAAATTGAATGATAAAATTAAGGCCGTGATTTTTGCTTCTTCACCCTCACCCTTGTCATTTATCCCCACCCACCCATGGTCCACCGATGCATTACATTGCATGAAACACTTTGTTATAGAAGTGCAGACCTCATTGCCTTTTTTCCAACAAGACTGACACTTCAGTCTTGTTTGGTGGCGACTCTCATCACCCAATTTTTCTGCTAGCCCGTGCTTTCTTAGTTCTTATCTTCAGGGTGAGAATAGGTTCGGTCTCGCTGAAGACATTAAACTTAGCGCTATCGGTAGGCAGCACGCTGTTTCTGATTACAAGTCTCATCCTATTTGGGGGTGGTGTTTCACACCACCTAATGCTTTAGAATGTATATAAACTTTTACATATTTTTATCTCCTTGATTATTCAGGTTTCTTCTTGGCTACATCTGATTCACTTCATTACCGGTCGATCATTTTACTCTATTTCCTATCCTATGCTCTCAAATTTAAAAATAATTTTATTTAACATCGAGGAGGATGTTCCTTTTTATCCGGGGGTGTGGAATTTCATCAAAATAGTATCTCTTTTGAAAAAAATTCAAAACCATATTTCTAATTTTTTGTGTAGTTTCTTTCATCACAGTCATTGACGTGAAATTTCTATCATCCATCTTTATGTCTAGGAATCAAGCTTGAGGATATTTTTTAAATAGCGCTTGCAATACGTATAAAGGCATTTTTCACTATAAACTTTTACACTCAACAAAATTTGTGCACGTATAACATCACTACAGTTTAGAGTTGAAGAGTACTATAATTATCAAGAAAGCTTTAAGGCTCACCAGTGGAGACTTTAGCTTGTGAGATTCGGGCCTTTCCCCTTTTAGAGAGTTTTACGCAATCTCCGAGTCATAAGTTGAGTCAACTTCCTTTGGGTCCGCACTTAAATCGTTGTATGATCTCATTATTTTTCACTAACTTTTTGGCTTGATCACTGAGAATGACATCACTTTCGAGTTGTAAGAAATATATGTCCTGAAGCTTGTCCCGATCACCAGACTTTCACCCATACACCAATCAAATATCATTTTATCATACATCCATACACCTTCCATTTTTCATATCATCACCATATATCATACCACACTTTTATATATCAAATCCATTTTTCACCTACCATATTGAAAAGGGAAGAGTGTTGAAAGAAAAATGAGAAGGAATCTAGGAAGAAAGAGAAGAACACTATTTTTTAGTGTAGTTTAGTTTTTTTTAGAGGAAAAAAAAGGAAAAATAATAATAAAGTGAGAATTTGTAATTATTTTGAGAGGTTGTTGAAGTGTTCAAGAAGTGCAATTCAATTCAAGAATTTTGGGTTTGATCATCTTCTCTTTAATTACTCATTTCATTCTTTTAATTGATTATTATTATTATTATTGGATGGTTATTATGGAGGGCTAATCTCCCAATTAAGGGATGAATTGAAGTCTCCATGGATCCAATTTATTTGGTTTTCCAATTTTAATTTTTTTGATTTCCCTTGATTAGTAAATTTAATTCCTACTCTTATTTTCGCATTGAGAAATGGAAAATCATCCTCGATAAAGGATTGAGAATTGTGTTACCATTTTATTATTTGATTCAAACTAGAGATAAGCTTATCAAATTGATTAAAATCTTAATATAATTTTCATCTACTCTTATTTTATTTTGTCTAATTACAATTAGTTGAGTGAATTGATCCTAACAGGTGATTAATTTCATAAATTTTAATTCATTTAGAGTAGTGTTTAGTGGAATTAAACTTACTTTTCTAAAATAATATTTAATTAATTCATCAGTGTAACGATAATTACCTTTTGAATTAAATTAATATTTTGGAAATCGATAAATTAAAATAGTTCAAGTTACTTTAATTTGTGTGAAGTGGGGGTTGATTTAGATCCCTTGAACTCTTTCTCTCATTTAGTTACATGTCACTCACTTTTATCACACACTTTTTAATAATTCTCTGCACTTTTACTTTAGTTTAATTATTCTTTCTTATTTAGTTCTTAGGTTAATTCACCTTGATCTAAATATTGTTTTTAATATATAAAAAAATTAGAAAAAGTAAAAAATAAAAAAATAGGAAAACTTAATGAAAATGAATTACATCTCTCTTCTCTCATATGTTTCATCCTTATATAAGGATTGACTCCTTTGCTTACCTCTACACTCTAGTTTATTATATTTTTGTACGTATTTGAATGTTTTGATTAACTTGGCTTCAATAACGACATAACAAAAAGCCCAACATATCAAATGGTGTCGTTGCCGGTCTTTGGAGGTTAAAGTACTTGAGAGGATTTAATATTATTTGTGATTCCTTTGAATTCCATTTTTACTTTTTCGTACCAGTTTTAATATTTTTTATAACGCTTGTATTAGGATTTTATTATTTGTCTTGTATTGGGTTGCTTGGAGACACCATTATTTTGTTTTTCATTTAAATTTGTATTAAATAATAGAAAAGCGTCATAATAAAACTGGGCAAGGTTGAGAGAGAGAGCATCCAAAGGCGAGGAAAATAAGCCTCCCTACTTTTGGTCGGTAGGACCCCTGAGGGCGACTCAGATAGACAAGATCTCCCCCCGGTCGACTCAAATCGTTCATCACCCTGTGACACCCCACCTAATTAAATACCGGGCGATCACTCCTTTATTAAATTAAATCAAGGCGAACAGTTGGTTCATTCTTAGCATCACTATCGAAAAATAACTTTTCCAATTTAAACACCCTAATTAATTAAGCTAAGTGTCAAAACCATTTTTAGACATTACTTTCCAAATTTTATTTTGTAAACCAAGATTTAAATCTTTACAATAATTCAATATTAAAGAATCACACCACAATTATCCTGGAACATAAAATCCAAATAATTTAAACATTCAACAACTAAATCCCAACATTTAAAACTTAAAGTAAAACATCCAGAAAATAATAAATCCCAAAGTGATAATACTAGAAATAAATGAATCACAATGTCCAATAAAACAACTAGAGAATGGAAACGGGCGACACATGCCCAACGGAATAAATATGCTAGGAGTGGAGTCAAATAAATGAAGTCGTCTAAGCAAGAGGCCTGCAACTCCCACCTAAGCTGCAGCGCGTTCCTTCCAAAGGATCCTATGCAAGACACCCCAGTGGCTGGGCACCTGTAAGATATACATATATATACAAGAGAGAAAGGAAAATAGAAACGGGTCAGAGCCCGATAGTGTATATGATTTAAAATTTGTGTAGCAAGTGTTTAAAATGTTTACAGGCCAATGCAAGAACATATTAGTGCGACACTCTCTGAAGATATCCTCACCTCTCTTCTAATGTGCACGCCTATCGCACTAATCTTCCCAACTGATTATCTTATCTTATATCGCACTAATCTTCCCAATGGTTTAACTTATCTTAGGTTACTCGTAAGATTTAAAACTGACAATATAATTATCTAAGAGGAAAATTCCATTCAGTAACAAAGCTCTCATTTTAACTTTATTTCTTAATAAAGTTTCCAGTGTCGTATTATACTTTTCAAAACAAGTATTTCAAATTTGAAGTCATTATTCATTTCTTACTTTCCATAATCACATTATGAAATTCCAAATTTCACAATTTAATATATATATTAAATACTCCTATAATATATATATTCTAACAGAACCCCACATAAAAATTATCGTGTGGGCATACTCTGCTATCGAATCTCCGTATCACTCGTACTAAGGGAAATAAAAGTTCAGAGTCACTCTCGAACTGCATTAACACATACACAAACAATATTGAGGCGAAACATAGATTCCAAGTCTCTAAGAGGACAGCACATGCCCCTACGTCTCTTAGGACTGTCTGAACTATCGATTCGATAGCCTATACCAAGGATTTCTATCTTCTAGGGTACGAGTAAATATCCCCCATAAAGGTCCCATCGAGATAAGACTTCCCCAGCGTGGTAACCTCAGGGATAGCAAGTAGCGCGGGCACGATTTTCACACATAGATAGAATATGCATAAACACAATCATATAACTATACTACTATTACCATATCAAATTAGGTACATATCTAATCCCATAATTACGACATTTGTCCTTATTTCTCATTATTTAGTTATCACGTATAACCATTCATTTCTTACTTTAATTTGAGGGATCATTCAAACTTATTAAGTAACACTCATGGACTCTATCCTCCCAAGTGTAGAATTCAGTAGGTACTCATCCAATTTCCAACGTAACTATCTTAAACGTCTATCCACTTAATATATAATTTCATCGTACCTTATATGTAAATATCCCAAAAATATAACTCTCGTCTTACATTAAGGGTCCCATAATTATTTATAAGTCCTACTGGTCTTCTTTGTATCCTAAAACATTTTAATAAGGGTGTCCAAGGATTATTTCTCAATAAATTGAATTCAACTAATTTAAAAAGGGGAAATATGAGTATGCTAGAAGGGGTCGATCGATCGAGGGCAGGGTCTCGATCGATCGAACCTTAGATCGATCGAAGCTCTTGGCTCGATCGATCGATCAAGCAGGTACGGCGAATTCTGCAGGAAACCAGTTACGGGTTCTATCATACAACCTCATCCAAATCCATATTTTTCATTCCCAATCTTCCTAAAATTCGTAATATAATCAGTATACACCCATATTATTCATCTTCTACGTAAAGCATGCCATTTTTCATCAATAACCTAGAATTAATAGGCCAAAACTTCATAAAAATCCCAAGAACACTAGAATTTCCTTAACATGGTTCTAATCAGTCTTTTTCCAGAAATTTCTAATCCTAATTCATCATAATTTCGTGGTTAAGCCTCTACATATGAAGGGGGTTTCCAAATTTTCATTCAAAACAATTCTACATCCGATTTTCCTATCTCCAACATGGATTTTCTTCTACCAAACTCGTCCTAATCACCCTAGACTAACATGAACGATGCATTAACGAAAATAGGCAAGATAAATACTTGCCTGGGATTTTCAGCGTTCTTATTTGTGGACGATTTTGGTGTGGTTACGTTCCCCATCGCACGATCTACGCGTTGGTGGTGGTGGCGGTGCAATCGGGTGACTTTTTGGACTTGGTTTGCTTGGAGAGCTTTCTCCTTCCCTCTCCTATGGACGTTCTAATGTTTTGAGTATGCTAACCATAAAGGGCTATTCCAAATGGCTGATATAGTTTAATAATTTTCGTGGGTTTGATTACCCAAAAATGCAAAATGACCAAAATGCCCTCCCGGGGTACTAATTAAGCTTAAAAACGCCCCGAGGTCCAAACTAATCTCCCCCGGGTACACTTTTCTGAATATCTTGACCCTTCCGGACACTTTGACGCACTCGAAATGACCATATGGATGACTTATAATTTATTCACTTTTATTCATCAATATTTAGTCCCGACGCGACACGGGCGCGTCCCGACTCAAATTTCCAAAATTGTCATTTTATTCACTCTTGACATTTATTAGAACCAATATGATATATTACTTTACTCATTAGTAATATTCAACAAATTTCCCATAATTACTAACTCACATCACGTTAATAATTATAACATAATTAATTTCCGGATTTATATTAAATAATTAACTCACATTAAATTTAATAAATCCCCAAATTAATATTGCATAAAAATATGGAATATAGCATAAAAATACGGGGTATTACATACTTCCCCCCTAATAATGGAATTTCGTCCCAAAATTCGAAAAAGAAGGCATACCTAGTAAGAATAAATCTGGGTATCTCTCGCGCATATCTGTCTCACGCTCCCAAGTGGATTCCTCAACATTATGATGCTCCTAATGGACCCGTACAAGTGGAACTACCTTCGACCTCAATCTTCTCTCCCTATGGTCTAGGATAGCCACCGGTCTCTCCTCGTAAGAGCTGTCAGGCTGTAAGTCTATCTCATCTATCGCGATGTGAGTATGGGCCATATCATCCCGAAGATATCATCTCAACGACGAGATGTGGAATACATCGTGAATGCGATGTAAATTCTCTGGCAGTCCCAATCTGTATGTTATCGGACCAATCCTCTCGATAATGGGAAATGGTCCCACGTACCTCGGGGCCAATATCCCTTTCTTCCCGAACCTCATCACTCCTTTCTTAGGAGATACACGTAGTAACACTTGGTCCCCCACATTAAACTCCCGAAAGAACCATTTTACATCAGAGTAGCTTTTCTGTCTGTCCTGGGCTACTCGAATACGAATCCTGATCATCTCAATCCTCGTGGAGGTTTCTGGAATCACCTCTGGTCCTAAAAACTTGTTATCCCCCACCTCGAGCCAACAAGTTGGGGAGCGACAAGGCCTTCCATATAAAGCCTCGAATGGATCCATGCCAATCGTGAACTGATAAGAGTTATTATAAGAAAACTCTACCAGTGGAAGGTGTGTCTCCCAACCTCCTCCAAAATCAAGAACACACATGCGTAGCATATCCTCCAACATCTGATTAGTACGCTCCGTCTGTCCATCTGTCTGTGGGTGATAAGCTGAACATACCCTCAACTCAGTACCCATAGCCTCCTGAAAGCTTTCCCAAAAACGTGACATGAAAATCTTGTCTCTATCTGACACAATGTTCAGGGTCACCCCATGTAATCTAACAATCTCAGTAATGAACAACTCAGCATACTGACCCGTGGTATAGTCTATCCACACCGGTAGAAAATGAGACACCTTAGTCAAACGGTCTACAATCACCCAGATAGAGTCGTGGCCCCGCTGTGATGTAGGCAACCCTGTAATAAAATCCATGGAAATACTCTCCCACTTCCACGCGGGTACTTCCAATGGCTGAAGCAACCCCGATGGCTTCTGATGGTTCACTTTTACCAGCTGGTAGGTAGAACACCTGGACACGAACTCAGCGATGTCCTTCTTCATCCCACTCCACCAGTATTGCCGCCTCATATCCTGGTACATCTTATCTCCTCCAGGATGTACCACAAATCGGGACCCATGAGACTGGGTCATCACTGCATGACGTAATTTTGCTCCTTCAAGGACCACCAATCTCCCATTAAACCTCAAACACCCATCAGAACTAATAGAATAGGACTCAGCACCCTCGGCTAAAAGTCGTACAATCTGCACCTGGCAAAACGGGTCTGTGGTCTGTGCCTGTATCACCCTCGTAACAATCTTGGGTGTCACTGTCATAACAGATATGAAGGAACGGGCTACTGCGTCTTGGTGACCCAACTCCTTCCACTTTGCTTTCCTGAGTTCACTACATCGTCTACTGGTCTACCGGCTCAACGCATCACCAACTACATTGGCCTTCCCCGGATGGTACTATATGTCGAACTAATAGTACTTAACAAACTCTAACCATCTGCGCTGGCGCATATTCAGCTCTCTCTGAATGAACAGGTACTGTAGTGACTTGTGGTATGTGAGGAAGAGGAATTTCTCCCCCAATAAATAGTGCCTCCATATCCTCAATGGAAAAACGATCGCTGCTAACTCCAGGTCATCGGTGGGGTAATTCTTCTCATGCAGCTTAAGCTTGCGGGAGGCAAAAGCTATAGCCTTCTCCTCCTGCTGAATTACTCCCCCAAGTCCCCGTAAAGAGGCATCGGTGTAAACAAGGTACTCCACACCCGGCTTTGGTAAAACAAGGACCGGTGCTGAAGTAAGCTTGTCTTTGAGCTCGTCGAAAGACAATTGGCAAGCATCATCCCAAAGATATGGAACCCCTTTGTGAGTCAGGTTCGTCAATGGACCCGCTATTTGGAGAATCCCCGAATGAATCTCCTGTAATATCCGGATAACCCCAAGAAACTTCTCACTTCCATCGGTGTCGTGGGCTGTCCCCACTCCCTCACCGCTGACACTTTACTCGGGTCAACTGTTATCCCCTGCTCAGAAACAACATGCCCCAAGAACTGTACTTCTCGCAACCAGAATCCGCGCTTCTCGTACTTACCATACAACTGATGCTCTCGTAGAATCTGAAGAACCTGCCTCAAGTGCTCAGCATGCTCCTCCTCGGAGTGTGAATATATTAAAATCTCATCTATGAAGACGATGACAAACTGATCCAAGAACTCTCTGAACACTCGGTTCATCAAGTCCATGAATACGGCTGGAGCATTTGTGAGGCCAAATGGCATCACTCTGAACTCTTAAGACCCATATCTCGTCAAGAAGGCAGTCTTTGAAACATCTTGCTCCCTAATATGTAGCTGATGGTACCCTGACCTCAGATCTATCCTAGAAAATAAAGCTTCTCCCCTCAGCTGGTCGAACAGGTCATCGATTCGAGGCAAAGGATACGTATTCCGTATCGTGACCTTGTTCAACTCCCGGTAGTCCACACATAACCTCAGTGAACCATCTCTCTTATTCACAAACAAGACTGAAGCGCCCCAAGGTGAGGTGCTCCTCCGAATGAAGCCCTAACCTAACAGCTTCTCTATCTGATCTCGTAACTCTCGCATTTCCACCCGAGCCATACGGTATGGAGCGCGTGCTATAGGTATAGTATCCGATAATAAATCTATGAAAAAGTCTATCTCTCAACTGGGGGTAGGCCTGGTATCTCCTGGAATACATCAGAATACTCACGAACAACTGGGATTGAGTCTAAGGGAATCACAACCTCCTTAGAGGTATCCTCCTCTATATAATTTAAATGAGCGGTCGAGCCTCCCTCTGGGAGAGGCATCGCCACTACAAACATCTCTTATCCCGGAATGGCAAAGATAATACTCCCACCAAAATAATCAATCATGGCTCTGTAAGCTGCGAGCCAATCCATACCGATAATAACATCGTGCACATGCATATCTAAGACTAACATGTCTGCTGGTAATACTAAGCTACCAATCTCTACCCCCACACCCCGGAATATAAAGAAAATGAGTGATCCACTCCCTAATGGTGAGTCTACACACGTCACAGTGCTCTCTGCTGTGGCTAACAACCCTAAGGCCTTTGCAAAATGCATAGCTATAAAATAGTGCGTCACCCCAGTATCAAATAAAACTCGACCCATAGTACCATGGATAAGAAACATACCCTCAATCGCGGGTGGTGCCTATGGAGCTGTTGCCTGGTGGACGTTATAGACACGTCCATACTGTAACTGCCCTTGCTGCACTAGAGCTGCTGGAATAGCTGATAGGGCTGGTACCTAGGCTGGTACTGGGAGGGTAGCTGGAAAAAGTGGCCTCTGTGTCTCATTACGGCCACCCTGCTGCTATGGGGCCCTATCACCCTCTGGGCAATCCTTTCACTTATGGCCATGCTTGTCGCACACAAAACATCGAACTCCGAAGTTACTCCCCCTCTGACCCTGCTGCTGTCCGTGTCGGCCTTGCTGGCCTTGCTGACTTGGGGCTTTATTCCTTTCTGGGCAATTCTGACACCTATAGTCTTTCCTGCCACAACGAAAACACCTCTCTCAAAACTGCTTCACTTCACCACGTTGTTGACTAGTCTCGCTTTTTCCCTGGTCTTGCTGACCTTGAGGGGAGATTTGCGGAAAAACCATTTCAGGGTGAGGACAATCCCTCCACTTGTGACCCGGATGTACACCTTTATAGTAGAGTTTCGAAATTTTTCGCTGGTCTGATTGTAGTTTATCCCCAGTCTGATTCGGACAAGATTGACGTTTGTGACCGTCCATTCCACAACTGAAACACCTCTTTGTGATCTCATTCTGAATCTGACTTCGTTGGTCCTGACACTTTTGGCCCTTTACATAAATTTTGTTACTTCTGGAACTGACTCGGTCTTGGATGGTTTGTTGTCGCAATTTTTGTGCCTTCGCACAATTGTCAACTTTAGTCACATGCATTTGGTTAAGCTCTCTAGATCGTTTGCCTCCTCTAAGCTGTATGTTGCGTTCATTGTACTGTAAAACTGCAGTGGAAACTGCTTGTGCCACAATGCCCGTAAATTCGGCGATTGGTACCCTTTTCGTAGACACCTGAGGCGTCAGTTGTCCTTGCTCATTAACCTCCCCAATGGTATTAGCTTGTTCTTCCTGACGGGCCATCTGAAAGTTTTAAAATTAAATCAGAATAAGTTTAACATTCGTATCGACAAGTTGCAGAAGCACGAATTTCCAACGCATAAAGACGAATACAACATTCCTAATGTTAGGGCTCTATAGCAAAAAAAATGTTAAGCTGAAAGCGAAATAAGTCGTACAGATCCTAAGGACACTAGAACCTGATGCTCTGATAGCACCTGTGACACCCCGCCTAATTAAATATCGGGCGATCACTCCTTTATTAAATTAAATCAAGGTGAACAGTTGGCTCATTCTTAGCATCACTATCGAAAAATTACTTTTCCAATTTAAACACCCTAATTAATTAAGCTAAGTGTCAAAACAAATTTTAGACATTACTTTCCAAATTTTATTTTATAAACCAAGATTTAAATCTTTACAATAATTCAATATTAAAGAATCACACCACAATTATCCTGGAACATAAAATCCAAATAATATAAACATTCAATAAGTAAATCCCAACATTTAAAACTTAAAGTAAAACATCCAGACAATAATAAATCCCAAAGTGACAATACTAGAAATAAATGAATCACAATGTCCAATAAAACAACTAGATAATGGAAACGGGCGACACATGCCCAACTGAATAAATATGCTAGGAGTGGAGTCAAATAAATGAAGTCGTCTAAGCAAGAGGCCTGCAACTCCCACCTAAGTTGCAGCGCGTTCCTTCCAAAGGATCCTATGCAAGATGCCCCAGTGGCTGGGCACCTGTAAGATATACATATATATACAAGAGAGAAATGAAAATAGAAACGGGTCAGAGCCCGATAGTGTATATGATTTAAAATTTGTTTAGCAAGTATTTAAAATGTTTACAGGCCAATGCAACAACATATTAGTGCGACACTCTCTTGAGATATCCTCACCTCTCTTCTAATGTGCACGCCTATCGCACTAATCTTCCCAACTAATTATCTTATCTTATATCACACTAATCTTCCCAATGGTTTAACTTATCTTAGGTTACTCGTAAGATTTAAAACTAACAATATAATTATTTAAGAGGAAAATTCCATTCAGTAACAAAGCTCTCATTTTAACTTTATTTCTTAATAAAGTTTCCAGTGTCATATTATACTTTTCAAAACAAGTATTTCCAATTTGAAGTCATTATTCATTTCTTACTTTCCATAATCACAGTATGAAATTACAAATTTCACAATTTAATATATATATTAAATACTCGTATAATATATATATTCTAACAGCACCCCACATAAAAATTATGGTGCGGGCATACTTTGCTATCCAATCCCCGTATCACTCGTACTAAGGTAAATACAAGTTCGGAATCACTCTCGAACCACATTAACACATACCCAAATAATATTGAGGCGAAGCATAGATTCCAAGTCTCTAAGAGGATAGCACATGGCCCTACGTCTCTTAGGACCGTCTGAACTATCGATTCGATAGCCTGTACTAAGGATTTCTATCTTCTGGGGTACGAGTCAATATCCCCCACAAAGTTCCCATCGAGATAAGACTGTCCCAGCGCGGTAACCTCAGGGATAACAAGTAGCGCGGGCACGATTTTCACACATAGATAGTATATGCATAAACACAATCATATAACTATACTACTATTACCATATCAAATTAGGTACATCTCTAATCCCATAATTACGACATTTGTCCTTATTTCTCATTATTTAGTTATCACGTATAACCGTTCATTTCTTACTTTAATCTGAGGGATCATTCCAACTTATTACGTAACACTCATGGACTCTATCCTCCCAAGGGTAGAATTTAGTAGGTACTCATCTAATTTCCAACGTAACTATCTTACACGTCTCTCCCCTTAATATATAATTTCATCGTCCCTTATATGTAAATATCCCAAAAATATAACTCTCGTCTTACATTAACGGTCCCATAATTATTTATAAGTCCTACTGGTCTTCCTTGTCTCCCAAAATATTTTAATAAGGGTGTCCAAGGATTATTTCTCATTAAATTGAATTCAACTAATTTAAAAAGGGGAAATATGAGTCTTCCAGAATGGGTCGATCGATCGAGGGAAGGGGCTCGATCGATCGAACCTTCGATCAATCGAAGCTCTTGGCTCGATCGATCGATCAAGCAGGTATGGCGAATTCTGCAGGAAACCAGTTACGGGTTCTATCATACAACCTCATCTAAATCCATATTTTCATTCCCAATCTTCCTAAAATTCGTACTATAATCAGTATACACCCATATTATTCATCTTTTACGTAAAGCAGGTCATTTTTCATCAATAACCATGAATTAATAGGCTAAAACTTCATAAAAATCCCAAGAACCCTAGAATTTCTTTAACATGGTTCTAATAAGTCTTTTTCCAGAAATTTCTACTCCTAATTCATCATAATTTCATGGTTAATCCTCTACATAAGAAGGGGTTTCCATATTTTCATTCAAAACAATTCTACATGCGATTTTCCTATCTTCAACATGGACTTTCTTCTACCAAACTCGTCCTAATCACCATAGACAAACATGAACGATGCATTAACGAAAATAATCAAGATAAATACTTGCCTCGGATTTTTAGCGTTCTGATTTGTGGACGATTTTGTTGTGGTTGCGTTCCCCGTCGCGCGATCTACGCGTTGGTGGTGGTGGCGGTGCAATGGGGTGACCTTTTGGACTTGGTTTGCATAGAGAGCTTTCTCCTTCCCTCTCCTATGTCCGTTCTAATGTTTTGAGTCTGCTAACCCTAAAGGGATATTCCAAATGGCTGATATAGTTTAATAATTTTCGTGGGTTTAATTACCCAAAAATGCAAAATGACCAAAATGCCCTCCCGGGGTACTAATTAAGCCTAAAAACGCCCTCAGGTCCAAACTAAACCCCCGAGTACACTTTTCTGACTATCTCGACCGTTCTGGACATTTTGACGCACTCGAAATGACCATACGGGTGACTTATAATTTATTCACTTTTATTCATCAATATTTAGTCCCGATGCGACACGAGCGCGTCCCGACTCAAATTTCCAAAATTGTCATTTTATTCACTCTTGACATTTATTAGAACCAACATCATATATTAATTTACTCATTAGTAATATTCAACAAGTTTCCCATAATTACTAACTCACATCACGTTAATAATTATAACATAATTAATTTCCGGATTTATATTAAATAATTAACTCACATTAAATTTAATAAATCTCCAAATTAATATAGCATAAAAATACGGAATATAGCATAAAAATACGGGTTATTACACACCCCACGCGTGTAAAAATTGCGGGAGGTGCATTTATCAACCCTCGTGAATACCCTTTAAGCATGTCAATTTTGTGTGTGACTACGTGTTCTTATTTTATTTTTATTCTTGCATTTATTTTTGAATGTGTGTGATGAATTAATCAATTAGGACCTACACTCGGTCATTCACGAGAAGGGATTTCATCACACGACTCACTCGCTTAACATTAAATTTAAAATTAATCAACTAGCTAAACCACTAGGAGAACATTTTTGCAAAGGGGATCACTAAGATAAATTCCTTGACTGTTATGTCCCACGGACTTAATTAAAATTTGACTACCTCTTTCACTAATTTTCAAGATAATAATTGTCTATGTGTTAGTTTGGATTTATCCTTGACATGTGTGTGTCCAATTCAATCTTTAGGTAGTCAGCTTTAGTTAATTTGTCCAATATAAGTGTCCAAACATTTTTCTCTTTTTTTTCTTCCAAAAAAATAAAAAATATTCAGCCTTTTCTTTTCTTCTAAAAATCTAAAAATATTATTTTCTCATCTTTTTCAAAAAATATCTAAAAAATATTTTCATTCTTTTAAAAAAATACCAAAAACTAAGGTCGTGATTGGTGCTTCTTCACCCTCACCCTTGTCACTTACCCCACCCACCCACGGTCCACCGATTCTTGGCATCGTGTGATGCACTTTGCCATACAAGTGCATTGACCCTTTAGCCTTTATCCAACAAGAGTGACGCTCCAGTCTTGTTTGGGGGTGCCTCTCATCATCCAATTTTTCTTCCACCCCATGCTTTCTTAGTTTTTATCTTTAGGGTGAGAATAGGTTAGGTCTCGCCGAAGACATTCAACTTAAAACTAATAGGAGGCAGCTTGCCATTTTTGAGTAAAAGTGTCATCCTATTTGAGGGTGGTATTTCACACCGCCCAATTCTTTACAATGTTTATATATTTGGACGTTTTTTTTCTCATCACCTATTCAGGTTTCATCTTGGATACATGTGGTCCATTTCATTAGCGATCGATGACAGTTGTCTCTTACCTATCCTATGCTCTCAATTTAAAAAATAATATTATTTAACATCGAGGATGATGTTCATTTTTGTTTGGGGACGGGGAATTTTATCAAAATCGTACCTCTTTTGAAAAAATTTCAAAGCCTGATTTTTTAAAATTTTCGTGCAGTTTCTTTCATCTCACTTATTGACGTGAATTTTTCTATTATCCGTCTTTAAGTCTAGGAATCAGGCTAGAGGTTTTTTTTTTCTAAATAGCTTATGTGATACGTACCAAGGCATTTTGCACCGTGAATTTCTAAACTCAACAAAATTTGTGCACTTATCATAACACTAGGATTTAGAGTTGAAGAGTACTATAATTCTCATAAAAACCTTAAGGATCGCCGATGCAGACTTTAGCTTTTGGAATTCCTTCCTTTCACCCTTTTAGAGAGTTTTACGCAATCTTCGAGTCTCAAGTTGATTCAACTTCCTTTAGGTCACCACTTAAATCGTTGTATGATCTCATTATTCTTCACTAAATTTTTTGCTTGATTGCAGTGAATGACATAACTTTTGAGTTGTAAGAAACATGTGTCCTGAAGTTTGTCCCGATCACCACACTTTCACCATAAACTAACAAAATTCCATTTTATCATACATTTATCTGCATTCATACGCCTTCCATTTTCCATATCATCACCATATATCATACCACCCATTTCCTTATCAACTCCATTTTCCACCCACCATTTTGTAAATGGGAAGAGTGTTGAAAGTAAAAGGAGAATATCCATCATAGAGAGTGTTTGTATTTTTAGTGAATATCTCTCCCAAAGTTCAATTCAGATGGAGAAAGCATTATATACACATCTATGTTGGGGTTATTTGTATTTTAAGTAGATTTATCCCAGACATTGCTGTGTATTTAGAAAAAAATAAGAAAAAACGGAAATTAAAAGGAGAAAATCCATCAAAGAGAGTGTTTGCATTTTTAGTGAATATCTCTCCCAAATTTCGATTTAGTTGGACAAAAAAATAGATAAAAATATATGTTAGGTTATTTGTATTTTTAGCAGATTTATATAAATCATTGATGTGTATTTGGAAACAGAAAAAAAAAGGAGAAAATCCATCATGGAGATTGTTTGAATTTTTAGCCAATATCCTCCCATAGTTTGATTCAGATGGACAAAAAAATTGGATACAAATCCATGTTGGGTTTATTTGTATTTTTAATAGATTTATCTCAGTCATTGATGAGTATTTGGAAAAAAAAAATGGAATGTTGCAATAAAGATCTTGTGAAATAAAGATGTTTGTTCCATCATCCATCTATCATAGCACCATCCTACCTCATATCATCATATCCTTCTCACGTCATTTCCCCTCACGCATAAAGATCCATATTTTCCCCAGGTGATCGGGGAAATGAAGGTCAACGTGGTGAATAACTCGACGTTCTCACTCTAGTGATTAACAATCATTCATGAGATCATTTTTCTTTCTATATGTTCATTATTTCTTATATGTGTGTGAGACATTTGACCTTGCTTACATTTACTCACCTCCTCACATACAAGAGCGATTCACTTATCCAAATCTCATGAGTTCATTTGAGAGAGAGATATCCGTGATATGTTAATGTTTAAGCATGGATTTCGAAAAGTTGATCTAAGAATTACTCTTATGATACTTGATAAGCACCCAAAGTGTACATTTTATACCCCCAATAGACATATTTTAGTTGCTAATTCTCGACAAATTGGGTCTTATATGCTTAATTAATTAATGCGCATGCTCGGTTGCCATTTGTGGAGTTCAAATGCCTATTTCAAGGCAAATGTGCGATTTATGGAGCTAAATAACCTCCCCCGTAACCTTACCCAAGCCTAACCTAGCCTAAACCTACCCCGAACCCCATGTGTCTTTAGTTTGTGCTTTTATTATTTTTATATTTTTATTTTGAGTAGTTTTTATTTTGAAAATTTACTTATAATTTTTATGATTTATTTTCTTTTTTAGTTATTTCTTTTTATAAGTTTATGTTGATTATTTTTTATCTTTATATTTATCTTTATTTTATTTTATTTTTAGGATTGGTTTTTAGCAGTTTATTTTTAGATTTATTAGTTTTTTTATTTTTCTTTTCTTTAGAGTCTTTTTAGTTTAATAGGTTTTATTTTTTTTATTTACTTTTTGGTTTGACTTTTCAGCTAGGATTTTATTTTTATTATTTAGCTTTTATTTTGATATAATTTTAATTTGTATTTCTTTTTTTTAGGTTACAATTACAATATACACACTTATCTAACACACACACACACACACACTACATATCCTACACCCTCATCCTCATCCTATTATCATACACCTCCACCGCACCTCAATAGACTCACTTCATCATCAACGTACACGCATTTATCTCTTTCACCTACATTAATATGTAAACCTCCATTATCAGTCCATCTTTAAACCTCAATTTACCACCATTAACCTCCATTACCAAACCCAGACCCCCCAACTTAAACCCCAACAACATAGTGACACATGATCAACTCGTGACCCGAGCTCCACCTTTCATCCACATTAAGCTTCGACCCGCGACTTCCAGCCACTTGCGAAAATCCAAAAACCATATACCTGAATCATAGATACTCCAAGACCTTATATCTACCTCTCCACTCCTATACCCATAAACCTGGCTCCCCATGCCCCATGCCCTTACATCAATTCGATGTTTAACCAATCGAACTAGTGGTCGAATCTCACGAACTCGTGGTAACCTAAAAAAATGGAAACCCACCTCTGTCCGACCCCCTTATGCCCACCCGATTCTAAATCAATAGTTGAATGAACCCTGTTCCCACCTTTGCAGCCCCATTAAACTCCGGCCCGCGACTTTAGGCAACCTATGAAAATCCAAAAATCATATAGCCGAATCCTACCTGCTCCAAGACACTACATGTACCTCTTCACACCTATACCCGTAAACTTGGTTCCCCATGACCCCTGCTCTAACATAAATCCAATGTTTAACCTATTGACCTAGTGGTAGAATCTCACGAACTCGTGTCAACCCAAAAAAAATCGAGACCCACCCCTAGCTGACCCCCCTTATGCCCACCCGATTCCAAATCAATACCATAAGGAACCCAGATCCAAATCATACCCCTTTGCAATCCCATTAAACTCCGACCACGACTTCAGGCAACCTGTGAAAATCCAAAACTCATATAGTCGAATCCTACATGCTCCAAGATACTATATCTACCTCTGTACACCCATACCCGTAAACTCGGTTCCCCATGCCCCTGCTCTAACAGCAATCAATTGTTTAACCAATCTACCTAGTGGTCGAATCTCACGAACTCGTGGGAACCCAAAAAAAATGAGACCCACATCTGGCCGACCCCCCTTCTGCCCACCTTATTCCAAATCAATACCCGAACCAACTTAAATCCTTCCAGGCCTGTCACCATCAAACCCAATCTCGACCCAATTAACACCACCAAATCCGCTGCCTGAATAACTCACAAAAACCTATTTCACCAGAATCGATTTATCCACCTGCCAAATAAACCAACACTAGACCAAAACCCAAGTCAAATAAAAGCCAATCGAACCATTAAACGCCCATGTAGTTTAAAAAGCCATTTTACCCAATACCCAATATACCCCCAATACTTTTTTCCCCAATTCCCATTTTATCCCCATTTAAACCACATGACACCCCCACTTCCCACATGCACCCTCTTTAATTCCTAAATTAACCCATACCCAACACCTTACACACCCTCTTGCTCCATTATCCACCCAATTTACCCCTTAGCTCCATGTGCATTATATAAGAAGACCCTAGGCCATAAAGAAGCGGATCATCTAGGGGTTTATAGAGAAAATTTCAGAGAGAAACACTTTTTAATTTTTAGAGTAGTTTTTATTTTAGTTTTCTATTTTCTCTTATTTTAGAGATTTGTGTGAAATTAAATTTGTGAGATTTAACTTGAGTGAATTTTTCATTTATATTTTTGTTGATCACTCACTTGGAGGGTTGTATGCTTCTCATTCAAGGATGGAAGCCAATTGAACTCAAGAGATTGGTTTGATTGTTGTTCTCACTACTCTTTTATATTAAATGCCTATTGAATGTTTGTTTATCATGTTTGATATCAAGTTATTCTAAATCCACTTTCAAGGGGTGGGGTGACCCATTATTTGATGTTGATCCTAATTTAATTAATTAATATAAATTAAATGTCCCTTTGATGATTAACTTTGCAATCTTACATTTTAATTTACGCTTCGAGAGAGGGTAAATGATTTTTGAGAGAAAATTTAAATTCTATTTATAATACCCATTTTAGGTTAGAGATAGGGGTTTCTCAAGTGTCGTATTATTCCTTTAATTTAACCTCTAAGCTCACTTTATTTATTTAAACCAATTTGATAAATCGATCCTAGAGGGTGATTTGTTAGATGATGTTTGGATCTGCATTTCAAGAATTGTAGGAGTGCTAAATTTAATTTTCTAAAATGTTATTATCAAAATTACATTTGCAATGAGAGTTGATTTGTTATTACTTTAGTAACTTGGGATGATTGATTTTAATAAATTAATTAATTTTGATGAAGTAGAATATATGGTGTCATCCTATCCCTTTTTAGTCCTCACTTTTATTTCCTCACTCATCTCATATTTTAGATTTTTATTTAGTTAGATTTACTTAAGTTCCTCTCTTACTTTTTAGTTAGTCTTTACATCTTTTGATTTTAGTTTAGTCTTATTTCACCACTCCTAAAAATTGTTTTAATATTGAAAAGTCTAAAAAAAATAGAAAAAGTAAAAAAATCGAAAAAGAAAATAACAAACAAATAAATTACATTAATCTCCCTCTCGTTTCACTCCTTTGATTTGGATTGATACCTCACTTACCACTATATTCTAGTTTTGTTATATATTTTTTTAGGTAATTGATATTTTTGAGTAACTTGGCTTCAACAATGAAATCCACACAAAATTCTAGTTATCAATACTCGACCCTTTTTGATTGATTCACACAACACATGTTGAGTACTAGGAAGGATGTCCCTTGAGTATTAACTTGGTTAAACTTTGTTTCTCACACTTCCATCTTGTATTCCTCAAATATTTATCTCATGATGGTTTTGCAATTATTCCATGTCTAATAAGAGATTGACTGTCATTTTTAAATAAAGAATTTTGTGGGTGTATTCGCTGCAAACCCAAACGAGACAAAACTCGTCCATTAGGGAAACCTATAGGTTTAGAGGCTTACTGCACATGTTAAATGCAATCACAAGTTCCCGCGAAAGTGGTACACTTTTCATTTCTTATCTTTCTTCTCTTTATTTTTGCTCGAGGACTATCAATGTTCTGTTTTAGGGTGGTGTGATAAGCAGCCAAAAGTGTATATTTATACTCTAAAGACTCTCTTTTTCATCGCTAGTTCTCAATCAAATTGCACTTATATTGATATTTGTTTGTTTTGTAAGCTTATAATCATTCATAGTTTCAAAAGACATATTTCAAGATGATTGTGACAAATTCGCGGTTATTCTGATGCTAATCCCTGTCCTATAACCTTACCATGTCCCCAAACTGAGCCCAAACCCCCTAGCCTGTCCTAAAATTTCCATATATGTGTGCTGTTTTATTTTTATTAGTTTATATCTTTCGAGTCATTTTTACTATTTTATTTCATTTTATTTTTAGTGTTTTACCATGTTATGTAAATATAATAGTACCATTTTATAGTACTAAGTCCGTGTCTGTAAATAATATATGTGTGCGTTTTATTTGATTTTTTTTTGTTTTTAGTTATTATTAATAGTTAGTTTTGATAATATTTTATTAGGTTAGGTCTATTTGTATGTTATTTTTTCTTTTATTTTTTTGGAATTGATTTTTCTAATTTTAATTGATTTTTTATTTTCTTTAATTTTATTTTATTTTTAATAGATTTGTAATATTTAGTTGTTCATAGGTTTGCATATTTTTTTTTTAGATTTTTTTTTTCAGTTAAGTTTTAGGAACTTTTATTTAGTTACAAATAAACTCACACACACCATTCTATAAACCTAAATACAGTCAAACACATCCCTAATCTACACCATACATCCATACACCTTACCACACCAAACACACACCCAACTCATCTTTAACCTCCCACTAAGTCTTTCTCTCTCCTACACCCTCACACACCCGATTAGCCCACTTCATCTTAAACCTCTCACCACCACTTTCTCTCTTATCTCTCCTACCCTCCATTAAAACACCAACCTTTTAACCTCGTTAACCAATAAACCTTTCTCTCTCCTACCTCCATTAACAAAACTTCCAAAACCCCAAACATTCCAAAACCACCTTCTATAACCATTTCAATCTCTCAAACCATCCCCAACCCATTAAACCCGGATCTGCAATGAACCCGAAATCCAACCCGACAACTCAATCTGATCGTCAGTACACCCATGGTAGCCCCTTATCAAATTTGTAACCACCACTCCCCCATCGTCAGCGATCCACTTCTACAAACATCAGATCTGACCTCTCTTCCACACTGGGCAACATGAATCCGACGACCCATGTCCAAACTCCAAAATCCTATATCTCCCTAAACCCGAGACATCCATCCGGCTCACACCCTCTGGACCTAACCAAACCTAACAACCCGAGTTCATACCTGTCCAAAACTGCTACCCACCTATTGAAATTCCATACCCTTTAACCCAGAGTCAACCCGGATTCAAAAAAAAATTCAAACTATTGGAAATGATGACCCCAAAATTTTTGATTTTACAAAAAATAATTTCCTTTTAGATATGCGGAATAAAGATGGGTCAACTAAACACCTACAAACAACAAATTTTAATTTCTCTCAAATTAAAATTAAACTAAACTCAAAGTGAAATTAAATTAAACAGGAAATACTTTTTTCACTTAAACCAAATTAATTCAATCCAAGTCCTAGAAATTTGCCTAACATTAATTAATACAATTTTACAAATTAGGCCAAACCAAATTTTATCCAATAAAATAATGACTTGAATTAAATTAATTTTTTCCCAAATTAAATTAGCACCAAATTAACTAAACCAATTTTATCTTTTTACTTAATCATGCATTTAATGTGAATTTGCAAAAGATAAAATAAACAAATGACCACTACGCCGCGATGTACGAGCAAAAACCCACAATGGGAAAAAACCTCGGTCGGCCCTAGCCTGAAATCCATTAAGTACGATTTTACATGTACAAGATAAAAAGAACTTACAACACTCAAATTGACTCCGTCCAAGCCCCGATGCTCATTTTTGTACACACCTCTGTTTAGCGAATAACCATGGAGGTCCACCGTGGTCTCGGAATCCACTGATCGGACTTTTTCTTATCACCGCCACCCAAACAAGGAACCTTTCTCCAAGTGGGTATGTCACAGCAAACAAACTTCTTCTTTTTGGGATGTAGAAGAAAACCCAAACTTCTGTTCTTTTAGGTGTAGAGATGAAACCGGTGCCAAACACTCTAAGCAAAGTATATATATTAAGGAACTTGGATAAGATAAACAAATGGGTGTAAGCAAAAGTGTTTAAGGATTTTTCTTGAAAAGCAAACACTCAAAACATGAAACTTTTCATTTTGAATTAAAACTCTCTCTGGGAGATGGAGGAATATGAAAAATTTTGTTTAAAAAGGTTGGTTCCGGCATATTAGTAATCCTGCAAAAATTAGTGGGAACAAAAGAGTGGAGTGGTGCATAAAAATGCCAAAAAACTGCCATAAAAATTTCCCACCGAAAATCTCGTTCGAACGAGATTTTCGTTCGAACAAAGTCTCGTTCGAACGACCCTTCTAACGAAGTTCCAGAGGCCAATGGGAAAAATTCATTGGCAAACTCGTTCGTATAATATTCTCGTTCGAAGGATAAACTCGTTCGAACGATAAACTCGTTCGAACGATAAACTCGTTCGAACGACAATATCGAACGAAGACCCAGAATGGTCAAAATTCGATTTTAAGCCCAGAAACATTATTTTAAAGTTCTAAAGAAACCTTCTGAAAATAAACTTCGGGTTAAAATAAAATTACACCCATTACAAATTTATTCCAAGTCTCCCTATATATATATATATATATATAAATGCATTCATACCTTTTGGAGACTATGGAATATCATGTCGATGACATGAAACAAGGCACATGAAAATCGGCAGTGATGGTCTCTTTAAAAGTAGGCTGCAATGTCTTCAACTAACACGTCATAGGCTTGGATGGATACACTTGAACACTATCCTATGACACAAATGTTTTTGTCCGAAATTGAGCCAACACTACATTAAGACTCAGTCGGAGACTTGTGTCCTTACACAACCCATTTTAAAAGTCAGAAAAACTCTTACCCCATTTTGAATAAACCAAAATAAACACAAATCCGCATGTTTTAATTATTTTAGCCCTTTTACCTATTATACCCCTCAATGCACCTCTCCTAAATGTATTTTAACATAGTCCCAAAATTTCCATTACCCCCCCCCCCCTTCCCACATGCACTTGTGTGTGCTTCTCTAACCTCCCTAATTTACCATTATACTCTCACCACATCTCCTACATGAACAATAGTGCATGTTTCCCACCTTACCATCTCACACCTCTCACCCCTAATCCATAATTATCATAACTAATTTGCTCCTTCTCCATGTTCATCCTATTAATTTAAGACTTTGTGCCATTGAAGAAAGAATCCTCATTTTAGTTTTTCACTTTGTGTGATAAATTCTCCAAACCCCTCTATAGAGAGTATTTGCATTTTAAGCAAATATCTCATTACAGAGTGGTGTAGTAGAATTTATCTCTTGGATGAACTCCACTCCACCCCTCTATAGTTAATTTTTGAATTTTTAGCAACTATCTCAATGTAGAGTGTTGTGTTTGAATTCATCCCATTTGGAATTAAATTCGTCCCCATTCCTTTGTGATGAGTATTTGCATTTTTAGCAAATATCTTAACATAAAGTGATGATGTAGAATTTATTTCCCTGGATGAATTCTAATGTACAATTTCATAATTCGAGGATTTGTAGTTTTAGCAAATCTCTCTTATAATTTAAGAGTCCATTATGAATTCATCCATTATATATTGTAATTAGTTTTTCTTTTATTAGTTTTTAGTTTTTAGTTTAGAAAAATAATATATTAGTGAGGGGTTGTAATGGAGAGAATTTTGGTTTGTTATTGAAGAGTCTCTCCAATTCCAGAACAAATAGGTTTGATATATTCCTCTTTAATTTTACTTGGTTTAATCCTTGCATGTTTTTATTTGTTTATTCCATGTATTGGATGATGATTAATGAGGGAAAATCTCCCTTTCTAGGGATGAATTTTGATGCCCTCATGAATCCAATTAGTTAGCTCACTTATTAGTAAAATTTTGTTTATCTCATTTTTCTTCTTACTAGATTTTACATCTTAGTTATTACTTTAAAAAAAAATAGTATAGTTTGTAAATTAATAACCCCTTGAAAAATCAGAAAATCAAAAATAAAATGGAAATGAATTTACACATGTCTTCATATATTTTGGGTTTCATCCTTAGATTAGGATTGTCTTCCTTACTTACCTTATGCATATTTTGAGTTTATTTGTCGGTTCAAGGGAATTTTGATGGAAAAGGAATTGCAACAAAGACATGCATATTAGAGAATCAATTTTTTTTTCAGTTGTTAGAATGACATTTGGATTTTGTTCGAACGAGTTCTTATACCTCGTTAAAATGCTTTGAACTTTGTTCAAACAAGATCAATTATCGTGTCTTTTACCAAGCTCTAGCATCTCATTAGATTTGTCGATTGAAGTGTGTTCCAATGGGAAAGGGTACTTTGTTTGAACAAGATGTACCTTCATTCGAATGAGTACGCGATAATTTATTTTTAACAGATTTCGAATGTAATCTTTCATAACTATCTCTTTGATATTCTTCTCCCTATAAGTAGAGAAGCATGGCTACATTTGTTTATAAGACTTTTAGAGCTCTTTTTTTTTATCAAAATTTCTTATTTTTTTAATTTGAACCCCTTGGATGATTTGAGATTACTTCACCAAACCAAAAAGAACACATCTCATGGTCGAGACCTTATGGAGTTAATTCCCCATTGCTGACCTTTGTGGAGTTTATTCGCTACTTCTAAAGAATAAAGGAATATCGATTATTGTGGATGATCGGTGGATACTAAGGCAAGATAAGGCGTGTTGTGGGATAGTGCTAGATCTACATCATTTTTGGTGGACAACTTGAAGACATTGATGCTGAACATAGTAGATCTTTATGTCTTTGTATGTCCACGTATGTCATTCTAGCTGAAAATTATGTTGAATATACGTTTTTCCTGAAAGATATTTTTCCTCCACTTATTATTTTTTTTGGCATGTGTTGGTTTTCTTGATTAATTTATATTCAACTATCTTTCATTCGATCCTAATATTATCGAGATAAAATTTTGTCCAAATACAATTTGGTGTTTGTGTGTTGGACCTACTCTAGGACTTATTCATATAACTGAGACCTCGCATTTTTCAAATGGGTATCAGAGCTTCTTTCTACAAGTTACATGCAACAATCATGATGGATATATGGATAACTCTTACGATAATACACCTACTTTTGATGGGTCTAATAATGAGGTCCGTTTTTAAATCGATTGACGATGGAGTCTGGATTGCTATTATAAGAAGGTCGACTCCACCTACTGTTATAAATGAACATGTCATTAGTTTAAAAGTTTTCACTACATGGATTTAGGATGATTTTATATGGAGTAACTTTAACTCTGGAGACTTAAGTGCAACTTTTGGTGCAGTCACAACCGTTAAATTTTGTCGGATTATGACGTGTAACACTACTAAGGAAGCATGGGATATCCTCCAACTCACTCACGAGGGTACCAACGCTGTTAAAGCTTATAATAAATAGAATCTCACCATATAATTTGATACCATTAGCAAGCTTAAGTATGAATTATTGGATGAATTTAATGCACGCCTATCAAATATTGTGAAATGTATATTTAATTTGTGTCAGAGAATTCCTCGGACAAAAGTAGTGATGAAAATTCCGAGATCTCTTCCATCTCGTTTCAATGTGAAAGTCACCGTACTTAATTCTTTGGGAATTTTATATCCCCTTAGGTTAGAAGAGATTATAGGTGATCTTCAAACTTATGAAGTAGATACGTTACCCAAAACCCAAAAGAAGAAAGAAAGAGGTATTTCTTTAAAAGGACAATCTAAGAAGAAGAAAAAGGTTTCTCACTCTTACTCTGAGTTTGATTTTGATCTAGGTGGTATTTACCTGTTTGCAAAATATTTCAAAAATTTTATCGAATTTAACAAACAAAATTATTCCAATGTAGAAAATAGAAGTTTGGAGAAAGACAAAAATTTTCACGGGGAAAGAATGTTTTGGATAATGATCAACAGAGAGCGAGGTAAGTATCCTTGGAATAGTGAATCAAATAGATGTTACGAGTGTGAAGTAAAAGTACATAAATACCATGAGAGCCACAAAAGGATTAAGAGATAGGTCGAAGGCAAGTTTGCATATAATTCCACTCTAAGAGATAGTGATGTCGAGTCGGTCGATTTCGGGGACAAATCAACACATGAACCTTGTTGTGCATTTATGGTCTGTCCTGTTAGTACTTGTAGTTCATCTCATGACCATGAGGACATTTCAAAACGAGATAGCATAGAAAAATTGTTGATCCATTTTGGAGAGAGTGAGGGAGAATGTGGTCTCCAAAAAGCTTACACCGAACTTTAGAAAGAGTCCTTTCAAACCAAAAAACAAAATTGAAATTTGAGATTTAGGGCATTGGATTTAAAAAAAAGATTTCAAATATTTGAAAGAGCATGAGGCGTCGGTGAGTCAACTCGAGTACTTGAAAATTTCTTTGAATGAGAAACTTATTATGGTTGGAATGAAAAATACCAATTTGATTAACAAAGTGGATAGTCTTACAAAAAAAATTCATGATTCATGGGAGACTCGTGAGAAACTTAAATCCCATGTTTCCCAACTCGAGAAGGATCTTGAACGTTCTTGGGAGGTAAAGGTTACTTTAGAGGACACATCGAAGAAGGTTAAAGAGATTTTCCTAGGGCTTGCATAGGTTTTAATGAGAGGAAAGGGATAGGTTAGGATGGTGCATCCACTAAAGAGATTGTGATGGATCTATGTCATCCTCAAACTAATACACCAAGGAGAGATCCTCCTAGGAGTCTAGACCAAGGTACATCCATAATTATCTACATTTGTTCCCATTGTATATAAATAGGTTACCTTTAGGAATTTTATTTTAATCTATTGAGAGTTCCCACACATCACCGTGGAGATTTTTCTAGTCTTCTGGAGAAGTGAAGTTTTTAGTAAAGAGTTCTCAATGTTTGATGGAGGAATTTCAAAGTATGTCTACACCTATTGAGAACACCTATGGAACTAATGATTGAGGTCAATAACAACATCTAATATACGGTGATTATCATATTTAAGAATTTTGTCCCTATTACTATACTGTACTTTACGTTTATGTCTTTAAAAAATAAAAAAATATATTCTTTTTAGAAAGTTTCAAAAAGATTTTAATTTTTATAAAAAAAATTGAAAAATCCGAAAAGATTTTTGTATGTTGTTTTACACCATATATGATGTGCATTTAATATTTTTGAATCACAACTACATTCCATCCATTAATGTGACTTATTCCTGATGTTATAATATATGACTTTGTTTCTTTAGTTTGCTTAATAATGCCTTATTATCTCTTCGTTGTTCATTGATGATTAGGTTCTTCATGCTGCACTCTTTGTCACCTTCATTGCACACATATGTTGAATATGGTGTTGTTATCTCAATGGTGTTTAATAACGCACAAAATGTACTTGGAACAAATTATGATCGTAAGAACCATTGATTGGATTTATGTTCATGAAAATGGTCCATGAAAGAAGAAAACTTCTTTGCACTAAAGGCCACTAATGGAAAGAGCCTAAAAAATTACTTTAGCATACAAAAATAGAATTGAAAATGCAATTTTTATTACATGGATGCTTCACTTTCAATAGTATTATGATCCTTCTAAAATTTGAGAGTGCATGATAAAAAAGTGAGGTTTTTAGGGTTTTTCAAGTTTAAGGTCAATGGGTTTGCACAATGAACTTCCTTGAAAAATATTAAATTATTTATCATTATTGATTTGAGAATTATTCAAATTTAATGCATTTTTCAGAAGTTCAGTCGATTTTACATTGTTCACCATTCTTACACCTACGGTTAAAATTGAGTTATTTCATTAGAATTATCTCATTGACTTCATAAACCTTTCTACGTATGCCCATGTCGATTTTTCTGTGGGTTAAGTTCACACAATTTCATTCCACTTTTATGATTCAGATATTTTCGTGCTGCTCCATGGTGTTCCTGTTTGTATTTGTACTTATGTGTAGTTTTTATAGTTTTATGTATTTTTTATATTTCTATTTATATATTTATATACTCATAAATGAGAAAGGTCTTCAAAAATAGCTTATTTCTTCTTTGGAATCTCATCACTTATGCTTAATTGTTTATTTTTGGGATGAAATTTCATGCGATGCTAGCACTTTTGGATTAGTTTCTAACCCTTCATCTATTACGAACAAAACGAGGGTGAACATATTGAGGGAGGGTTTTATGTTTTCTTTAAACTCTAATGCATTACGGGTATTTCTTTTTCTTCATGTGTGTACGTCGTTTTTGCCTTGACTATTTCTTGGATTACGCATGAAGAATTTCTCTTAAAGACAATATCACTTATGATTTTTTTCTTTTCTGGTTTGGGAGGGAATTAGTTTTCTCTATCTCATGGGTTATTTGTTTTTTGTTTGAATTTTGTCCAAGAATAACTAACGGGGGATATTTGTAAGATCAATATTTATAATTTCTCATCATCTATTTTAGTTTGCATTATCCCGTTAAACTCTACTGCACCATCATGAAAATTATGAAGATGTCAAGTGAATAAGAGTTAATGACCGAATGAAACAATTGAGGATCTATCGTCACTACACTTATCGAAGACGATTTATGAGGTTATTTTCGTGAAATCTTTTCATTCAGGGGTATTTTTAAAGAGTATGAACATTTGAAATATTTTTGCAAAATGTTTTCAATTTTTTTTTAAATTTTTTCTTAGTTGTTAGAACAAAATTTGGTTATCGTTCGAAGTTATTCTTCCGATAGATTAAGATGTGGGGTTGCATTTGTTCCTAAGCCTTCTGGAGTTATTTTCATGTTCCGGCTCCCTTATTTTTTTCTCAATTAAGAAGAGCACATTCCATGTTCTAGGCCTTGTGGAGTAAATTATCTACTATTGAACTCTGTGGAGTTTATTCTCTATGGATGACAAAGAAAGAAATATTGATTCCTAAGGCTGATTGGTGGATACCGAGGCTAGATAAATCTTGTTAGGGGATGGTGCTGGATCTACATCATTTGTTGCGGATAACTTGAAGACATTACTGCATAGCTTAGTGTGTTTCTAAGTCTTTGTAAGCTTGAGTACGTCTTTCTGATTGAAAACGACCGTGAACATGGGTTTTTCCCGAAAGGTATTTTTCCTCATTTTCTGCTTATTTTGGCTTGGTGTTTGTTAGCTTGGATTCATATAGATCCAAATATATTTCATTCTCACATAATATTATCAGGATAAAATTTGTTCACAATAAAATTTGGTGTTTGTGTGTGTGACCTACTCTTTGACTTATTCATATAATCGGGACCTCGCATTTTTCAGATATTGTTAATGTAAGAGAATACAGTAGTGTAAAAGATACTCATCCAAAAAATGAGCTCAAATCGTTATAGTATTGAATACTTAATCTAAAGGTGAAATTATATCAAATGAGCCTCAACTGGGATTCAGATTAGCACTGCATGTCTATTTAGGTTAGTTGGGTTACGGTAATGTAAATAGCTTAAAATGAACTTAATATTCGAGGAATATATGTTATGATTATTGTGGCCCAATTTTACCTATATTCTTAAGCATTATATGCTTTCCTAGTTTAATCCTCTATTTTAAACTATTTTTACATGTCCTAGGTCGGAGTCGCTATCGCAAACTTGAGCAACTCTTGGAGGAGTTTCTCATGCATTACTTATATTTATAATTTGCAAGGATGTAGATGTTGAGCATTAGAGAATATTTACATTCCACTTATTTTAAATTCCACTTTTTAATCAGTTGTATTATTAAATATTTCTCAAGTCAGTGATTTTTATGAGAAGTATTTAGTGTAGCTAATTATTTTTATTATTATGAATCGGATACTAGACTATTGAGATTATTTATACTCCAAGGTTGGAGGTTTATTCTATTTTTAGTAAGATGATATCAAAGACATTTTAATTTATTCACCTCTTTATTATTTATCATTATGTTTATTTATATAATTTTCATTTATCTCTTTGATTCTTAGAATGTTATTAACTACTTTTTACTCCCACGATTAGAATATGTAATACCCCGTAATTTTCAGGGTTTTATGAATATGGTATATAATTTTAAAAATATTATTATTTTATTAATCGAGATTTTGATATTATATTTATTTTTATTTGAAATGAATAGAATATTTAAATTGAAATTTAATTGGCTTTTGGACATTTTATAATGGTTTAAATATATAAACTAGACAATTTTGAATTAAAGGGAAATATAGTAACATGCATTAGCTTAGTCTCCAAGCTAGGGTTGACTATATAAGGAATATTATAGGTGATTATAAGGAAAGGGAGATGAAAAAGAGAGCCCAAAAACGAAATCCAAAGAGGCAAAAACGAGTGGAATGAGAAGAGCCAATTTGGAATGTTTAGATCTTCTTTTTTAGTACATTCGAATGAGATTTAAGAAAAACTAAAAACACATACCTGACCCAATTTTTCGTCTAGAATCCAAATCTGGAGCCGGATTGGCGGTTCGAATAATTTTTGGATCTGATTTTTCTGAGTTTTTAAAATACGACTATTTGAGGTTATCTCGTGTTGGGGCTAGAACGTGATTTGATTATTTTTGCGAGAGGAACATGATGGTGCGATCAGATTTAGAGGCTAAATTGATGTGGGTATTCACGCAATGATTTTAAGGTATGGGGTTTTACACAATATGCTCTTTTATATCTCGCGAGTCTATTCCGTTGATTTCTTATTAATTGAACTCATATTTGAATTGATAAATTCATTGAAATCTGGAAAAATAATTGTTGAATTATTTTGATTGATGTGGCATCATTATATTGTTATTGAGAATGTTGTCATGAGATTTTAATATGGTACGGATGTTGGGCACCCGCCAAAATTCCTGCTTCCCAAGGCTATGACCTGATAATGCATATACGGATGGGGTGAGGCCTGGTAACCCATTAATGTGTTGTTGAGAAATTTATTAATAAATGCTATTGAGATTCTCATTTTATTTGAATATTCGTACTCGTGTTGTTACGCTTTATTCATCACTAACATATATTTGTTGAGCATCTTTCATGTCGTATTGTTTACTTCCCCATATTTTCTTTCAGTTGGGAGGTTAGTGTGGATTGGGGCGCTATGGACCAATTGGGATGATTTTTAGCGTGGATTATTTGGGAAGAATTTTTAATACAAGTTGGAAGATTGTATTTAACTATTTTGATGTATAGAGCATTAAATATTTACTTTAGTTGTATTTATTCGAGAGAATATTGTTGTATTAATTTGAAGATATTGAGATTAGTGGTTTCTCTTTTTGTGTTGTTGTGGGTTTTGTTAGATGCTCTATACCTTTTTACTTATGAATTTGTTTAGTTTTATCGATAGTAACGCTCTGATCCCGCTCTTCCCGGGCGGGCGGGGTGTTACAGAATATTAGAACTTCTCAAGCTATTTATGAATTTTACATGGTGTCACATTTCATTGAAAATTAAGCAATAATGATGATACATGGATCATACACATGATTCTTCTAGGATGAGAATTATGCATAAATGAAAACGATTATGCTCATTATCGGTAATGTAGAAGAAAAGATGATAGACATAGATAAACACAACCATATAAGTGGTTCGACAATTGGACACCTCCAATGTTTATGGTGTGAGAGTGTTTCATTATATTGGGCATAAAATGTCATTGATGAGTAAAAATATGAGATTTCTCTCTTTAGAGTAATTTGAGCAGAGTAACAATAAGTGTGTAGGAGATTGATCCTTAGTGCAGTAGGGAAAGTGAGATTTTATACATTAGAATTTTTTCAATTCTTCTTCGATTACTTCCTATATATCCCGAGCAAACACTTGTCTCTTTTTCTTTACAGGTTTCACTTTCTCATCAAGACTAAGTTTGTGATAGATGACATCAGGGTCAATACCTAGCATTCACTGTCACTCCACACAAAAATGCTTCGTCTCTTCCTTAGTAATTCAATTAACTATGTTAAATTTTGGATCAACGTCCAAGAAAATTGGACATTTTGTTTCGATTTTTCATCATTGAGGAGGATGGATTCTACCTCTTTCATCGGCTCCTATTGCTTTAACTTTTGTACATACAGGGGATTTAGGGTATCAATATTGTAAGAGGTAGCTTTTCTCTTATGATTTTCTCTCTCCTCAGCTAAGGTGAAATAGCATTCTCGTGCTTCCACCTGATCATAATTAACATCCCTTACTCTGTAAAGAGTCAAGAATTTCATCATTTGGTGTACAGTCAAAGGAACAGTTTCAAACTCTTTCAAACCTACTGTACCCAAGATTATATTATAAACTGATAATACTTAATATCCATTACAAATATGTTAACTTTTTTGGTCAAACTTCTCATCCATGTCCCTATGAGAATATCCATATCAATAATTCCCAATGGGTGAAGTTCTTATCCACTACACCCGATCAAAGGATATTGGTATGGGATAAGCCTTTTATTGCTAACATCACACCATCCGAGCTACAAACATCTACTAGGATACGAGAAATATTATAGATGCATACTCACAAGCTAATAACAAGCGGGTCGTCAGGACAGGGAAAATGCCTTAAAATCCAACCTTAATAAACCAACTATGACATTATTCAATTTTCCTAGTTTCTCATCAGATACTACCAAGTAGGCATCCATTCTCTTTGGCACATCCTTAGACTCGATGATATGTGATATTTTATAATCTGGCTCAGTTCATCCACATATTATCCCCCTTAGAGATCATCGAATGAGATCATGCATAGGTTACCTTTGACCTCCCTAGTCTTTGCTAAGAGATCTAAGTTGTCATTTTCATCATCAGCTAACTCTTTATCATTATCCTCGCTTGTACCTCCCTTTTTATTTAGACTAATATTCATTAGTGAGGAATATCTATTCTTGTTGTCATCTCAGTCACTACTCTTGTCAAAGTACTTTCACAATTTTCACTATTTTAGTAACTTATCATTTTCTTCCTCCAGAGTATAACATTTTCCTACTTTGTGATCGTGATCCTGATGGAATTCACACCACTTGATCTTATCCCATTTATTAGCTGGAGCTCTAAGTTTTTCAGGCTAACTCATATCTTTATCATCTTTTCTCTCGTTCAGGATGAGCTCATGACTGGAAAAAAAGGAGTATATTTTGTAAACATATCTTGTCACACTTACGGAAATATTCCTTGGCTAGGTTTGGCCAATTATAGATTCGACTTATAATTCTCCTCTCCAATGATCTTCCTCCAATGTAACTTGTATAGTTTCCACCATGAACATCCTTGAGAAAAAATTGACCTCGGTAGGATGCACGTATCCCAAGTAAGGGAGCATATAACCTAATTTATAAAACACATCCCTAATGATTATAAATTCAACTTCTTGGTAGTGACATTTTGTTCATTCATCTTATTATTATACTTATCCTTCTCTCGACGTTTCTCTTACTTATTACTACCTGACTCCCTTTATTCCCCCTTTTTGGACGTTATATCCTCCTTCACATTCACGATTCTCTCAGCCTTAGCCAAAAGTTATGTCATGCTTTTTTGAGGATCTTTGGAGAGGTTCTAGTAGAGTTTTCCTGGTTGAAGTCCACTAATAAAAAAATTCATGGAAATATTCTTGAAGTAGTTACCAACCTTTAGTTTTTACATTTTAGATCGGGATATAAAGTCTATTACTGGTTACCCCTTTTATTTCATCATGTTCAATAAATGGGTCACCCTCTTGGCCAGTTTCATTGAAAAACTTAAGTTATGGATAGATTTTTCAGTCAAATCTTTAAAACATGTTACCTTTCCCCTTGGCAGACTAGTATACCACCCATGGGATGCACTCGTAATAGTGATAGAGGATGCTCAACATCTAATTTCATTTGTAATTGAATAAATTTCAGTTGTTAATTGATACATCTTAAAATGGTGCGCCGAGTTTGTATTCCCAGGATACTTTTAAGTGACCTCAGGTGGTTTAAATCTTGTCGGCGTCGGATAGCCAAAAATACTTGGTACGAAAGGAGATCCTTCCATAAATCCCCTTTTACTCAGATCTTGACTTTTAAATGAAACTACCAATCTTATCTTTTAACCTTAGGATCTATCTATTCCAGGTCTTGTCATCAGCATCAGCATCATCCCCCGAAACTTCCACCACTGAGACAACTCTATGGGGGTTGTGGCTCCTCTTCGAGTTGTCTGAACCATTTATATGTTTGTGTTTACCATATAAATGGTTCAAACATTGGCCTATGTCCTGCGTGTAAGGTATGAGAGTGTTTCATTATACTTGGCATAAAACACCACTTACGGGTACAACTACAAGATTTCTTTCTCTAGAGTAATTTGAGATGAGTAATAATAAATGTGTAGCAGATTGACCCCTAATGAAGAAGACAAAGTCAACTTTTATACGTTTGGGGATCATTATGTTTCCTCAAAGATATATTCCACTCCCATCTAAGGTCAATGGACCCTGAGAGATTACCACATGTACACTTTGGAAGTGAAGTGGTCATTATATAAATATCCTCACGTGGGTGAGTGATTCTTACTAACGATTTTGTGTTAGAATAAATAAGATACCCCGATCATGCTTTACACGCTTTTCTTTACATATTTATGGGAGATAGTGTTTTTTGGGATGACACTAAATATATCGGCTCAGTTGAGTATCTATCTGGAACTTGGTTTTATGCTTGTAGCCATGACGATATAGCATGGCTGCTTTCACCTGAAAGACGAACCCCAAGGTCTTTAGTCTAATGCCTTTTAACATGAATGTCATTTCAGGACGACACTCTTCTTATGTTATGGGGGTGAAGCCTGGTATTATTTAGGGGAGAAGATTTTAGTGTCTAGTGGCTTATAAAATGTCATCTAGATGAGACTATACTTATGTATATCAAATAGTATGTGGTGTGTAGAAGAATTGCAGAGTGTTTATCCTTGGAGATTATTATCGTAAAACTAATAATAACTCTACTTTTTATGTAAAGATCTTAGTAGGCATAGTTGGCAATGAGTGTGCATAGAAATTTAAGTTAAAAAAGGATTTGGGTAGAGACTTATTCAAGGGTTTTTTAGAATTGCTTTAATAACTCTTTTAACATTCATTCTTGGTCCTTTTAGTTTATATGCATAATTGCAACATTGTTTTTACTTAAACGGATTTTGTACGTTCTCACATTTATAGGGAAGGAAATGATGTTGCAATCAAGCACTCTAATATGGGTTTAACGGATAACCAAATTCACTAGTGATGAAGTTCACTTTATGAAATTATTTCATTGGTTGCTAAGGATATTTCCATAACTCCTCACTACGGATTTAATTATCCGTAAGTTCTTTGTGTCTTATTTATTTCTGGGTTGGTTTTGGTGGTATCACCCAAAATCTAGGGGTGTAATCTCGTGGTATATATCTATAAAGATACTTGTTGGATAATTTTTATTTATTTTATTGTTTGGAAGGTAAGGTTTTAATGTCCATCTTCTCATTAATCAAAGTCACGTGTACTGATATTTTTCACTTTCATTTCATTAATAAAACTGATGGGTTACCTTCCCTTTCATTAAAATCAAATTAAAATATGATTGGGTCACTAAATTAAATTTTGGAGGGGCACTTGCCGTAATGGATAATTTCAGAATGTACCAAGGAAATATCTCTCATTTCACAATATGATGTTATGATGTTAAAAACATACTCACTTGTTTTTCACTTATATGATATGATGTAGGAGGGCATATTTGTTATACCCAATTAACATCATACTCACTTCCTTTCAAATTAAGGCTAATTGTATGTAAGCCAAACATTTATTATTGAGAAATACTTCATGAATTTATACTTTTATAATTATGAATATATTTGAATGAAATAAATATTGTTGTATCATATCATTCTCATAGTTACAACATGGACATGTAATTATGAAATAGTTCGATATTTGAGGATGAACCAAAAATAGGAAATAAGGGGAGATAATAGGTTCTTATTTCATGTTTATTAATATATAACATACACTATTTTCCTTAATCAATAGGGTTAACCTGTTGGCCATACCTTTCACCCTCTTGTATCAGGTTTGATGATTTACCCCCCACATCCAATTAAAAAAGAAAAAACTAAAAATCTAAAACAAAACTTATGTTATCTCTAAAAGGTTACATGACCGTCAAGACTAATTAAAAATTAACGAAAAAGTTGTTAAAATAAATAGAAATTAGTGAATAATACTAATGTCTAAATGATTTAAATGATAATATTTATAAATATAAAATAGTTTTAACTAGACTTGAAAATGTTTATAGAATATTAACTCATAGGGTAAAAATATCCTCATTGATAACTTCGTTAAAAGGAATTTTCTTACAATTATGTAATTCTCACAAAACTTCGAGATTATATTTATAAAGAAAAGTAACATTTAAGATTTCGATACTTTGTAGTTTTAAACAAATTTATGTGGTAAAATGATCATTAATCACGCATCTCCATTCGTACATTCTATTGTTCTCATACTTTCACATCTTCAATCCATGAACAACTTTAATCAAAAAGCCATGCCTTTTTTTGTTAAATTATAAAATTAACCCTCTAGCTTGGGATCATTTTCAATATGTGATATGGTAATTTAGTAATAGAAATGTAAAGTTTGTTCCTTGAAAATGCATAAAACTTTAGCCTTTAGTCATATCCCATTATCATACTTAACATTGATGATTTTTAAGCATTCTCATTATGTATGTCATTAATTTTGTCAAGTCCCCCGAGGAAAATGTTATAGATATAAGACATTAAACTTCAGCCATAGTCCCAATTTTCTGAAGTTCATTTTATTTTTTAAAGTTACCATTTGTAGTCTTCTATTAAAAGTAGAGAATTGAGTATAAATCTCTGTTATGATTCTGTAATACCCTGTATTTTTCTAGAATAATTCAAATTATATATTTTTGGAATAAAAATAAAAATTAATGGAAACTGGATTAAATTGGTGAATTTAATTTATTAACTTTGAACACGTAACTTTTTGTTATGTTGAAATTATGTGTGGTTAATTTTTGTTATGTTAATAATTTTAACAATTCGATGTGTAGTAGAAAATTCATAAATGATGTGCGATGCAATTATAGAAATGTAATGTTGGGATAAAATAATTGGGATGTATTGCGAGAAGTATATGGGCTCATTTAGGTGTTTCAAACCGTTAGAAATGGTCCCGGGGTATAGGTACATAAATTTGGAGTCTTTTGGGGTAGTTTAGTTATGGGTTCGAGCCCACTTGGTGGTCCAAAATTTGAGAATTTAACCCAAATCGGGATTAGAGAGTTAATCACTTATATTTGGAAGTTAATAAACTCCATAGAGATCATCGAGAACCCTAGCCTACACCACTGTGAGAGAGAGAAGAAAAAGTCACAACAAAGGATTGAAGTGGAATTCATAGGGGGATTTCATCAATTGCGTATTCAGACAAGAATTTTCTTTTTTGAATTTAATTTACAATTTTCTTTTTGATTCATTGTAATGACCCCGTATGATTTTTGGGTTTTAGGTTCAATTTTGATGATGAAATGTTAGTAATTGTTCTCATGAATGTAGAGGATTGATTGGAACATATGGTGTTAACCCAAAAATCTAGCAATCGAATTCTTGAAATTTAATGGTAGATGCCTTAAGTTCTTAACATAAATTTGGAGAAATCTTGCAATTACATGTAGAGGATTTTAATACGTATTTATGATTTGCATGTTTGACTTTAATTTCATGTTATATGCCCCATAATCTAAGTTACACGTAATTTTTATCGTGGAAGGAATATGGGATTATGTTCATAATATATTCATATGAAATCTAGGATTTGGCAATGGAAATGGGTGTTGATGTATGGAATTAATTATTCTAGGATGTGTAATCAGGTAGTAAGAACCGATTCCCATGTTGATAGAAAGGAAATCACGAATAGAATAGACATTTGGGAAGAATTAAGAGAATTTGTATTAAACAAAACAAGTGGATTTGGGATGATGGACCATTCTGAATCAATTCGAACTTCGAGCGAATCGTTTTGGAATGACAGTAAATCGTTTCGGCCAAGAACCGAATCGATTTGGTCCTGGGGGCAGAGTGAGCTGGGACTAGGATTAGTTTCGGGCTATTTTTAGAAGTCCCTACGAGTTGGTGGGTTGGTGTTTGAGTCAATGGTGAATTTATTAAAAATGTAAACATGACACACATATTAATTGAGACACTATATTTAACTGGATGGTTAAATAATCGGTTAAAAAAGATGGAATTATTAATTAACTAGATGGTCAATTATTAATGGGTAAATGATTGTGGACATCATGTGGTATGCTTTAGATAATTATAGAGTAGTTATTTGCACATATTATACGGGGATAATAATATGTATTTGTGTGTATTTGTGTGTACATACCAATCTTCAGGAACTGTCCTATCGTCTCGGGGTTTCGGTTGTTCAGGACTGTAACAAACATCAACAAAGGTGGGATAGACATTGTCTAGTATATTTTAGGTACTACGTAGAAGCATCATCTACGAGATGTAGGTGTTGATGTTGGGATCCTTTATCATAGCCAGGTATGGGCCATGAACTGGTGTACGACGTATGGACAACCCCCAGTTATGTATGTTTTGTAATGTGTGACTTGGATATGGGATTTCATTCGGACCTTTCGACAGAGCAAGAATGAGACATTGTGGGTAGATGCCTTTGCGTGTTACATATATGAAAGGACATATATTTATAAATTACCCATATTAAATGAGATTAATTAATTTGTCTAAGAATGTAGACATAACTTACAGACCTTACTATGTGGTGTATAATAAATGTTTATTCCACCTTTATGATATATATAAATGACCAGTATACCTCGGGCTTTGGTAATTGAATATATCCGACTTTATTTTATCAATTGATTATAGATAATTAATTTTATATCAAATTGGTAGAGTTATCGTACATTACATTGGGACTTGTTTGGATGCAAGTAATATCACACTTAGAGGAGGGGTGAGATGTTAATCACATGTGAGTGACTATGTAGGCTTATTAACTTTGAATCGACGGTAATTATTGCATTTTAAATTGAATATGTTAGTTATTGCATATCTAGGTCTCTGACCCAAATTTAAATGTTTTCTCCCCCAAGCTCTTAGACAGGGAGAGAAAGAGCGGGACTATTGATGTAGTAGCCTTGCATTCTTCTTTTTACTCCTTAGGTATTTTAATTTTTTTTTATTCTTGCTTAGGTGCTTTTCAGCTCGAGTTACTTATTTAATTGGAGACAATTGTTTACTTTATGTTGGTTTCAGATATTTAAATGTATTTCAGACTTATCGTACGCTTGGTGTTGGATTGGATTTATCTATTCTTAAAATATTATATAAATTCAACTATGAGCTAGTAATATATGATTTATACTATGTTGATGCTGATAATGGTATTAATTGACAAGCAAGCCCCATATTCGATGCATCGTGCCTGGCCTGATTTTACATAAGAAAATGGGGTTTGTTACATTTGGAATCATAGCATCTAGGTTCTAGCGTTCTTAGGATCTGTGTTGCATTCATTACAATTTGAATTATTTCATTTGATATGTAGATCATATGTTTAGGGTTCATTGTATTTTTACGATTGTACAAATTCGAACCTTGTTTTCTTTTAGATGGAAAATGGATGGGGACGTAGGCCGAGGCGTGTAGGCGTACCTCCTGTTGAGGAGGTGGCTTATGAAGAGCCACATGCCCAACCATCCCCACAGTTGATTACACTAATTGATATTGCCCCATTGTGACCCAGGTGGTTTCCGCGGCCATGGCGACCATGCTCCAACACTTTCTACTGTAACAGTCTCAATAGCAACCACCATCACCACCACAGTAGGTGGTCGTACCATCTCAGTCACTGAGGTTGATTTGGGATAGGGAAAGGTTCTCCTTCATAAAGGTCCAACCTCCAGAGTTCTCGGGTAGTCTAGATATACTAGTGGAAAGAACGTGGTTGGAGTGAACACTAGTGCAAAAGCAGATGTTAGTTTCATTCTTGATAGTTGGGGCCACGCTATAGTGGTTGGATTCGGTTATATCGGTTGTGGAGAGGGATAGACTGAGGATTGATGAGTTTTAGGAGATATTTGAGGGGAAGTATTTTCTCCAAGCTATACAGTGTCAGATGAGGAGCATATTTATGGATCTCAAGAATGAAGGGGATACCATGGTCGAGTATGAAGAGGAGTTTACTTTCCTTTCATTCTTTTCAAAGGAAGATGTAAATACTAAGAAAATGAGGATGGACAGATTCAGAGAGGGTTCAACTTGGCAGACTAGGAAGCCTATTTTGGTGAACCCAACCTTTATCATGTATAATCAGTTAGTGAATGCCTCACTTCTCCATTGCAGGATCACAAGGCATTCTAGAAGAACAAGGGTGAGAAATGACAAGGATCCAAGTCGTCGATCCAGCAGGACAATATGAGTGGGGGATGTGGATTCGGGACCTAGTAGTTTAGGGGTACGTCATTCGAAGATCAGCATAAGTAGTTCAGGGATTTGATGATCAAAACAGATAGGGCCAGTAGGGTTTGGGGAAATCAATATAGGGCGATCAGGGTCTACAACATAGAGGCCATCAGGGACAAGGATAATAGGGTCAACGCCAGTAGGATCAGCAGACAGCGTGGGGATATGGAAATTATTTCACTTGAGGAGAGAGGGATCATACATATAGGGGTTCCCTCGGGGTAACCAAACACCTCAGGAGCATGGAGGTTAGAGGGTACAGTAGGCACCAGAGGGACAACACCCACCGTTACTAGCTTCGAGAGTTGTTTCACCATCAGATCAAGCACCCATGGCTCCACCTCATGGATAATAGACACTATAGAATGGACGGGTCTATCACACTGTGACCACAGAGGCACTGGTGCCAGCTCAACAGTTGAGGGTATGTTCCCTATTTTTGGACATATAGGTCACATTTTATTTTACACATGTGCATCTCACTCTTTTATTCGCAAGCGAGAGTGGGATGGTAGACTTTTCTTCTGATATCATATTACACATAGATTCTCTAGTAGGTAGAGGGGCACCCATACGTTCAGTGTGTAGGGGCATAAGGATTGAGATCGGGTGATTCACTTTTGTACCCCACTTACTAGTACTTTATATGCACGACTACGAGATTACTTTGGTAATGGACTGGCTAGATACATACAGAGCATGTGTTGATTGTTATGGGAGGTCCATCGTCTTTTAAATTTTGGGGAAGGATATGTACCTAGTTTCGATGTCGCACCTTGGGGGGTGGATCGAGCACTCATTTATACTATATTAAGGAGGATAATTCTTCAGAGGTTGTGATAATGGTTGATTCCATCCCGATTGTTAGTGTGTTTTCGTATGTGTTTGGGTAGATCCCAGGGTTGCCACCTAGTCAGGAGATAGACTTCTTGATCTACTCGATTCCATGCATGAGACCCATTGCGGATACAACATATCAGATGACTCCTTTAGAGATGAGGGATCTTCAGGATCACATTGAGCAGTTATTGGCTAAGGGGTTATCATAAGAAGTACTTCATCGTGGGGTGCTCTAATTTTATTTATCAAGAAGAAGGAAGGATCTTTGTAACTTTGTATCGATTACATGGAGTTGAACAAAGTCACCATACGGAATAAACATGTTTTTCCCCGCATTGATGATTTGTTTGACCAACTGAGGTGTGTTGCATATTTCTCTCAGATTAACTTGAGATCGGGTTATCACCAGTTGAGAGTCCGGGAGTAGGTCATCTAAAAGACAACATTTATTATGAGATATGGGTTATTTGAGTTTTTTGTGATGCCATTTGGGCTAACCAATGTGCAAGCAATATTTATGGATTTGATGAATTGGGTGTTCAGAGATTATTTGGATCGATTCGTCATAATGTTTATCAAAGATATCCTGGTTTATTCTCAAACTACTGAAGAACAGACACATCATTTATGGGTAGTCTTATAGACATTACGAGACCCCCAGTTGTATGCTAAATTCGAGAAATGCATTTTTTGCAATTATTTGGCCACGTAGTGTTTGAGAGGGGGATATCATTGGACCCGAGGACGGTTTTTGTAGTGATGGAGTGCTGATAACCCACTATACCCACCGAGGTATTCATATTTTTAGGACTGGTGGGGTACTATTATCGACTCATTTAGGGGTTCTCCAAGGTTATCGACCCCCTAACAAATTTGATAAGGATGTGTGTGTTTTTTGTATTATGGGATGATGTGTGCCAACAGGCGTCCAATGAGTTGAACACTAGATTCGCTACAACACCTATTTTGGGATTACCTTGGGTAGGGCTAGAGTATAAGGTCTTCACATATGAGTTCTTGAGAGGACTTGGAGGGATTTTGATGCAGGAGGAGAGGACGATAGCTTATACTTCATGAAAACTTAAACCTCGCGAGGGATATTACCCCACCCACGACTTGGAGTTAGCAGTCATGTTTTTTGCACTACGATTATGGGGTCACTAACTTCTGGGGGAGAAGTTCCACCTATTCACAAACCAAAAGTTCCTATTGTATTTGTTCACATTAAAGCAGCTGAACATGAGGCAGAGGAGGTGGCTAGAATTTGTGAAAGACTGTGAGTTTGACATTCAATACCACCCGGGGAAGGAAAATTTCATAGTAGATTCTTTGAGACGAAAGAAAATGTTGGAGTTTGTGGTAGCGTGGAAGGAAAAATGGAAGTAATTTCATGGGTATGACCAATTAACTCGTGCATTTATGACAATCCTTACCATCACACCCGAGATCATTAAACAGGTGGTGAAGGCACAGGCAAGAGATCATCTTTGTCAGGAGCGAGTTAGACAGTTGTTAGCTGAGGGAGCAGAGTATTATTCCATTGGGTCAAATGGTGGTTTGAGATTCCAGGGAAGATTAGTTATCCCGGATGACGAGGAGTTCAGATGAGCCGTTATCTCTGAGGCTTAGGTTCATGATTTACGATGCTTCCTAAAGGGGATTAGATGTACCGCGACATGCGACATCAATATTGGTGCGTCGGGATGAAGAGGTACATAACCTATTTTATGTCTTAGTGTTCTACGTGTGTACTGGTGAAGGTGGACCATCAGTGTCCTGCGAGTGTGTTAAAGCCTTCGGACATCCCTATGTGTGGGGGAGCATATCAATTGAATTCATTAGTGGTCTACCTACATCACGGAGGGCACGGTTCCATTTGGGTAATCATCAATAGATTGACAAATGTGGCTCATTATTTTATCAATATGGACATATTATCGCTCTGATAAGAATGCCAAACTTTTATTTACAGATATTGTTAAGTTTCATGCGGTACCACTCAACATTGTGTCAGAGAGGGAGACGACATTTTGTCCCTCTTTTGTAAGAACTTTTAGTAGGCTTTAGGGGCATAGTTGAGATTTAGGTCCTCATATCATCCTCAGATTGACGGGTAGACGGAGAGGGTTTATTTGATGCTGGAGGAAATGGTGAGGATGTGCATTTTGGATTTTGAGAGGAACTGGGAGCAGTAGTCGCATTTAGTGGAGTTTGCATACAACAACAGCTATCAGTTATTTATTAGGATGGCACCGTTTGAGGCACTTTATGGAGGACCTTGCCATTCACCCTCATGATGGTTGGAGGTGGGGGAGAACAAGTTACTTGGTCCAGATTTCATTCAGGACACCTCAGAGAAGGTAGAGATGATTTAGGGCAGGACACGGATTGCCCAGGATAGGCAAAAGGGCTACGTGGATGTGGGTCAAAGACACTTAGACTTTGATATTGGGGATTAGGTGTTGATTAAAGTGTCTCCCATTTTGATGTTAGGGATTAGGTGTTGATTAAAGTGTCTCCCGTGAAGGGAGTGATAAGGTTTGGGGAAAAAGGGAAGCTGGTTCTCCGATACGTGGGACCATTCCCTATACTCAAGCGGATTGAGCCCATGGCATATCGGTTGGGATTGTCGAATCACTTCCAGCGGATGCACAACATTTTTCATATATATTCATTATAGAGGTTCCTTCAAGATGAGATAGAAAACCACCACATTGATATTGATTATATAGAGCTCCAACCACATGATACTTGGGAGGAGAGGCCTGTAGCAATTCTAAATCATTGGGAGCGCTGACTTCGATCCAATGTTGTTCGTTTAGTTCGGGTGTAGTGCGGACACCATCGGGAGGACGAGTCGACTTGGGAGAGGTAGGATGGCATCCGCATGAAATATCCTAAACTCTTCTAGCGAGGTACATACTTTTCTAGAATCCGAGCATGGAATCCCATTATTAGGGGGAAGAATGTAATACTGTGTATTTTTTGGCAATAATAAAAATTAAAGATTTTTGGAAGAAAAAACTAGAATTCATGGAAACTGGATTAAATTGTTGAATGTAATTTATTAATTTTGAACATGTAACTTGTTATGTTGTAATTATGTGTGGTTGATTTTTGTTATGTTAATAATTATAACAATTGCATGTGTAGTAGAAAATTCATAAAAGATATGTGACCCAATTATAAAAATGTAATGTTAGGATAAAATTATTGGGACATATTCTGGGAATTATATGGACCCGTCTAGGTGTTTTAAACCTTTAGAAAAGGTCCTGGGTAGAGGTACATAAGTTAGGAGACTTTTGGGCTAGTCTGTGTATGGGTTCAGGACCATTTGGCGGTCCAAAATTTGGGAATTTCACTCAATTGGATATTAGAGACTTAATCACTTATATTAGGAAGTTAATAAACTCCCTCAAATCATCTAAGAACCATAGCCTACACCACTTTATGTGTGTGTGTGTGTGTGTGTGTGTGTGTGTGTGTGTGTGTGTGTGAGAGAGAGAGAGAGAGAGAGAGAGAGAGAGAGAAAGAAAATGTCACAACAAAAGATTGAAGAGGAATTCAAAGGGGGGTTTCATCAGTTGAGTACCCAAGAAAGAATTTTCTTGCTCAATTTAATTTCAATTTGCTTCTCGATTCATTGCAATGAACACATATGATTTATGGGTTTTAGGTTGAATTTGGATGATTAAATGTTAGACATGCATGTATAGGACTCATAGGAACATAGGGTGTTAACCAAGAAATCTAGGAATCGAATTCTTAAAATTTGATGGTAAATGACTTAGGGTTCTTGAAATAAATTTTGAGAAATCTTGGAATCAATGGTAGAGGATTTTAATATATGTTTATGATCTTCAATTTGTGACTTTAATTCTATGTTATATGCCCCATAATATGAGTTACACATAATTGTTATTGTGCAAGGCATCTGGGCTTATGTTCTTAATATATTCTTATGAAATATCGGATTTGGGGATGGAATTTGGTGTTGTTATATGTAATTATTTGTTCTATGATGTGTATTCATGTAGTAAAAACCCATTCACATGTCTATAGAAAAGAAATAACGATTATAATGGACCATTGGGAAGAATTAAGAAACTTCGTATTACAAAAAAACTACAAGATCTGGGATACTATACCATTCTGAATCAATTCAGCCTTGGAGAAAATTGATTCGTTCTGGAAATGTATCGATTCTTCTAAGAACCCAGTCGATTTGGTTATGGGGGAAGAGTGAGGTGGTAACAGGGTTAGTTTCGGGGTATTTTTAGAAGTCTGTACAAGTTGGTGGGATGATATTTGGGTTAATGGTGAATTTATTAAAAATTAAAATGTGACACACATATTAATTGGGACACTATATTCAACTGGATGGTTAATAAACGGTTAAATAAGATGGAACTAATAATTAACTAGATGGTGAATTATTAATGGGTGAATAATTGTGGATATCATGCGGGATACTTTAGGTAATTATAAAGTAGTTACCTGTACATATTTTACGGCGATAATAATATGTATTTATATATATTTATGTGGAGATACTAATGTTCGTGGACGGTCCTATTGGCTTAAGGTTGCGCGCGTTCAGGACCGTAGCACTCGTCGGCACAGATGGGATAGACATTGTGTATGTTAGTTTAGATACTACGTAGTAGTGCCATCTTAGAGATGTAGGTGTTAATTTTGGATCCTTTGTCACTGCTAGGTATCGGCCATGAACTTGGGTACTACGTAGGGACCGCCCCACTTATGGGTATTTTATGATGTCTAACTTGGATATGGGATTTCCCTCAGACTTGCCGATAGAGCACGAACGAGGCACCATGGGTAGATGCCTTTGTATGTTACATATATGAAAGGACATATATTTATAAATTACCCAGATTAAATGAGATTAATTATTTATCTAAGAATGTAGACATAACTTACACAACCTTACGATATGGTGCATAATAGATGTTCATGCCACTTTTAACCTTACTCTCTCTCTCTCCCTCTCTCTCTCTCTCTATATATATATATATATATATATATATATAGACACATACTCGGATACCTAGGGCTTTAGTAATTGAACATTGTTGGCTTCGTTTTAGCGGTTGATTATATCTAATTCATTTAATATCAAATTGTTACAGTTATCATAAATTATATTGGGACATGTTTGGATGCCGATAATATCACACTTAAATGATCGGTGAGATGTTAATCGCATGTGAGTGATGATGGGGATATTCACTTTTCATCAACTGTAATTATTGTTTTAAATTGAATAAGTTAATCCTTGCACATCTAGGGCTCTGACCCAAATTTAAATGCCCCCCCCCCCCCCGCGCACGCAGGTTCTCCTATACAGGAATAGCGGGACTGTTGACGTTGCAACCGTGCATTCTTCTTTTTCTCCTAAACCATTTCAATTTTTTTATTCTAGCTTAGGTGATTTTCATATCCAGTTGCTTATTTCGTTTAAGACATTTGCACGGGCATAAGCCCGAGATTTATTTACTTTATGCTGGTTTAAGATGTTTACATTTATGTCGGACTTGTCATACTCTTGGTTTTGGATTGGATTTATTTATTATTGAAATGTTGCTTTAAATTCAGTTATGGGATATTAATATATTATTTATATAATGTTGATGTTGAGAATGGTATTAATTGACAGACAAGCCCCATTGTCGGTGTATCATTCTTGGCCAGCCTTTAGGACAATTGAGTTTTCTTTTGTAACTAAAGCTCCATATTTCTTTTCTCCTAAATAAAAAATGATCTTTTTAGATGAGCAATTTTGGATTTTTTTCAATACAAATCTAGTTCATACTTTTTATTGTTTAAAATTAGATATTTTATAAGAAAAATATATGATTCTGTAATCTTTTCAAACATTGGCCAATGTATGCCATCGAGAGTTCAATCTTTAGATTCAATCGTTGGTGCTTCTTTGTGTAAATGCAAAGTTAAATTTTCACTATTGTTTTTAAGTCGTTTTTAATGTTTAATATCATTCATTTTAAATTTCATATATAATGGTGCATTTTATTTAATTATCATGGTTAAATGGATTATTCTACATACACTTTTGTTTTTCCATTGGATATTTTGTGAGAATTTTTAAAAAGAATGTGGTGTATGGAATTTTTTGGAATCTTTATTAAGCATAGATAAAAAACATCTAGGTATTTTATGTTAAAAAAACATTTATGGGTTTTTTTTCTAGTGAGGATAGTCAAAAATGGAAAAAGGATATTTTTTTCAAAATGAGGGGTGTCTGCAGTTACCCTCCTTAGCATGCCTATAGGCAATTCAGTGAAATCCATTTTCTTTTTAAGATTTTTTATAGTCTTTCAGCTATAAAGGAAATTATAATTTTACTTCTAGAATTCAGAGGTTGGGATTTTTTTCTCTTGTATCCTTTAAGGTCCATATTCTCCTTTTACCTCTTCTTCTTTCTTCTTAGAGTTATGTTCTCAAATGGTCGCTCCTTTGACATAAGGGTATACCACTTATCTCAACATCTTGAAAGACATGACTTTATGTGGACTGGATTATGCTATTTTCAAGTGGCACTTCGTTATTTATGGCACAATTATAAAATTAAGTGGGGATGTTGGAGACATATTTGCAGTTATGGTATCCAAATAATATTCTCCCCTTCTAGTTGGATTAAATTTTTCCAACTTATAAGCGATTTTTTGCCATCTAGGGGTGTACCCACATGTTCCAACTACCATGCTAGATTTTTTTTGATTTCTAGGAAATTAATTGGGTTAGTTATTTTATATTTCTTCATCTGTTGCATGACCTGTGGTGAGAGGTACGAGGATGTGATTGAGTCTATAAGCCATCAGGATGTTCGGTATGTGGGCTATAATGGTGGTCTTGCTTTGTTTCTAACTAGTTCCATGGATGGGTTGTCATTTCATCCCTCAATCCACTATTCTCCTACAACAATTAATATTTTTTTACATTTAATAAATAATTTATTTTAAATCTTTTAAACTTTAGTATCTATATATAAGTTTTAGGGATTTTTACTTAAATACGTACATAATTACTCACTTGTGAGCTCGATACCTTTTTCTAATTGATTTTGAATTTGGTACTTTTTCATTAAATAACTATTATATTTAACGGTCATGTGTGAGTAACAAGACCTTTTAAAAAATTCAAAAACAAAAAAAAAACAAAAGTCAACTTCTTCAAAATCGCCCAAAAAAACCCAGTCACCTATCTGAAAAAGCCTAGATGACTACTTTGGGTGAGTCTGCAATTTGCACCACCGTCATCTATGGCAATGCATGGGGAAACTAATATTCCCATATAATTATCCTATCATCATTTTCCCGTACAATAATCAGGGTGACTTCTATTGCAATCACTGATCGCCAAATTCTTTATGGCTTCCGCCGAACCTCTCCTCCTCAAGGCATCCCAACAACCTTCATTGGCAACCTATATTGTTTGGTGTACAAATCCCAACCAAACTCGTATATGGATTACATTAACTATACATAATAGCAGATGAACGTAAGTCATAATGCGTAGAGAAATAGATCAATCCTACAATGGGGCTCTATATTAAAGAACGCTAAGCTGAAACGTAGAAAAGCCGCACCGATACTAAAGATACTAGAACCTGATGCTCGGATACCATCTGTAACACCCTGCCCAATTAAATATCGGGTGATCAGACTTTTATTAATTTAAAATAGGATTCTCATTTGTTTCATTCTTAGCATCACTGTCAAAAACCATATTGATTACTAGCCACCTAGTATTTAATTAAGCAACTATCAAATTTTATCTTTCATAAAAAAGATAACAATATGCGGAAACAAAATAAACTAAACCATACCAACAATCATTGTCTAAAATGATACTGAATAATAAATTGCTTGACGAATAAACCATCGGCTACAAAATCAAAAACCAAAATATCCAACAGCTAATAATGAATCTCAATACAAAATCTGAAAGAAAATTTGAATAAGGCCTGAAGGCAACACACCCAAACTAAAATACTGAGATAAGATTCCTAATCTAGGACTGAAATAAAATAAGCGTCTACTCCAACTCCTGCATGCATGCACATCTGTCGGAACTGCGTATCCCTTGAATAGATAGTCAAGTCTGGCGTCCCTGTTACTGGGCACCTGAAAGCTTTTGAAAATATCTGCAACAAGGGTTAGAACCCCAATATTTTGAAAATATTTTGCAAGTGACAAATGTTACATTAAATAAAATGCATGAATTCTCTTCATATTTAAGTTAGTCTCGCACTCCCTTAAGTCAATTCCCACCCCTCATCTAACGTGCACACATAACTCTTCTTCCCAACCCTTCTAGTTGTACTACTCAGTCTATCTAACCTTTTTATATATACTTCTAAACACACTAATCTATCCCTAGAAATGTTACTAGTTTCATTAGTCATTTATCACATTAACTTAATTATTCATCTTTAATTAAGTTTGTATAATATTCTCAGTATTAGACCTTTTTCCCCGTCTAATATTTTACTGTGCCCGCTCGTATAGCCCATACAATACGATACCAAATTTCCAATCCCTTATAATTTATTGAGAGTAATCCACTAATTATTAAATTCTCATATACTGAAATTAATTTAGATATCACTATCTACAGTGTCTACTAAAGCACTCGTATTAGAATAAATCACACGTGTATACATACACACACACACACACACACACACACACACATATATATATATATATATATATATATATATATATATATATATATATATATATAGATCACTATCATAATACATATGTATACATCACACCTAGGTGGATACATGTGGTGCGGACAGACTCTGCTATCAAGTCCTGGTACATTACATACTATAAATAAGGACATCGGTTCGGATATCCCCCGTGAGCCATTAAAATCAGGTCACATACATTGGAGGCAAACATAGTTCTAGGTATTTGGGATACACACATACCTACGCACCCAAATGACAAGGCACATCCTCTTTCACACAAGGAGTGGTCATCCCTAAGTTCTATGTTCTGAAGTACAAGTCAATATCCCACCAAATGGGCTTATTAGGATAGGACTATCCACCTCGCGAAACCTCCCGTGATAGCAAGTAGCCTTGATATGTTTACACATAATCAATAAATCAACAAGTAATCACACAACTATGCATATATATATATATGTGTGTGTGTGTGTGTGTGTGTGTGTGTGTGTGTGTCTGTGTGTTTAGGTATACCCTCAACCTGTAGTATATGTCTCATACGTTGTTTATATATAACCCCCGAATATCCTACATATTATTAATTCACTATTTAACTATGCACAATATTTTCTTGAGAATTTTTCCCCACTCATTCGAAAAGCCCTAGCCCTTCCATTGTTTTATTTTGGTAGTCAAAATACGATGGTTGGACACATCTACTCGGCCCGTTATTAAAGTCGTAAAAATTTCATTTCCCTTACTTTATTAATAAGAATCAGTAATTAATTTATTTTTCACCCCGTAATAACTTCCCACCTAATTCCCCATTCTTATTGAGGTCAAATTGTGACACCCCGCCTAATTAAATATCGGGTGATCAGTCCTTTATTAAATTAAAAATCAAGGTGAACGGTTGGTTCATTATTATCATCATTGTCGTAAAATAAAATTTCCAATTTTAACACCCTAAATAATTAAGCTAAGTGTCAAAACAATTTTAAAACCTTAATTCCGTTTTATTAAATCCGAATATGAAGTCTTTTTTTATTAGTCAACAATTTAAGAACTCTGACATACTAAAGATGGATAATAACAAACAAGAATTAGATTCATCCAGATAAACCAAACCAATTTAAACTATAAATAAAATCATCATGACAGTATTTAAATCCCAAAGAGTACCAACTAATGGAAATATAAAGGAACGTAAATCTATGACAAAAATCCAAACTGAATAGAGAAACGGGCGACACATGCCCTATCTAATAAGAACTAAAATAGTATAATCAATAATGAGGTCGTCTAGACAATGGTCTGTAACTCCCACATCAGCTGCAGCGCATCCCGTCCAAAGAATCTAAGCATGATGCCCCTGTGGGTGGGCACCTGTAATATATACATATACATACAAAAGAGAAGAAATAACAGGAAACGGGTCAGAGCCCGAGTGTAAAATAGTTTAAAATTAGTTTAGAAAGTATTTGAAATGCTTATCGGCTAATGTAACAACCATGTTAGTATGCGACACTCTCTTGAGAAATTCTCACCTCTCATCCAATGTGCACGCCAACCGCACTACGAATCCCATAAGTTTATTTTAACTTAATTTCCCTCATAAGGTTTCATTTCGTCATATACTATGGCTAATATAATTAATTTCTAAAAATCGAGCTTTCTCATATATCTTAGATTATTTGAAATAACTCAGTGATGTCACAAATTTCCAAACGCTTATAATAAAATAGGAGTAATTATTCATTACTTAACTACTTTTATGCACAATAGGAAGTTCTCATACTTATATATATATATATATATATATATATATATATATATATACACACACACACACACACACACACACTATCGGCACCCCGCATAAAATCTATGGTGCTGGCATACTCTGCTATCAAGTCCCCGTATTACACATATTAAGGGAAATACTAGTTTGGAATCACTCTCGAACTGTATTAACATTAAAACACATACAAATGGATGCGAAGCATAGCTCCAAGTCACTAAGAGATTAGCACATACCCTCACATCTCTTAGGACCGTCTGACTATCGATCAGATAGCCTGTACCAAGGAATCCTATGTTCTAGGGTACGAGTCAATATCCCCCATAAAGGCCCAATCGATATAAGACCATCCCGGGGAGGAAACCCCTGTGATAACAAGTAGCCCGAGTATGATTTTTATACAGATATATAATATATGCACAATCACACAGTCATATATATATAAATATCCACATTTATAAATTAGGTGCGCTCACGACCCATAATTATAATTATCCGTTCTTAGCGCATTCTACTTGATTATCCCGCTTAACGGACACGTTACTTTTTATTCTCATATGTATAAGTTACTCCATACCAACTTCTCGTCTCTCGAAGTATTCTATCTCCCTAGGAATAATTTCAATAGCCACTCTCACTTACCTTCTAGTCTAACTTCCAACACAAGTCTCGATCTTTTGTTAAATGTACACATGATTTCATATGTGTGAATAACTACCCGTTAACCCTTAATTTCAACTTACATTAAATCCTCACCCAACAGAGTTTACCTAGAACCTACTGGTCCTATTTATATCTGTAACACCCCGCATTTTTCATGCATTAAATATTTAATTAATTCAGGAATTGAAAATTACTTGTGAGTCGTAATTTTAATTGAATTAATTAGGAAAAAATTAATTTAAATATTAATCGGGGAGCAAATGGTTAATAATTACCGGAATTTATTTACTAAGTGAATAGTAATTTTTATTAAGTCATTTCGAGTATTAATGACAGGGTATGCACTTATCACAACCGGGAGTCGGTATAGACTAAAGGGGTGGGGGGATAAGTATTTTAATAAATTAATTCGGATATCAATTCTGAGTGTACCGTTGAGTCCGGATGGGCCGAGATAGTCGAAAAAGTGTACCCGGGGGTAGTAAACGGGTCACGGGGCGTTTTTAGACATAGTCGGGCCCACACGGGGGCATTTGGGTCACTTGGGCTTGGCCCATTAGGCAAAAAACGGGATTAGGTAAATTAAGGAAGTGGGAGGAATATTAAAACGACTGATAAAGTTTTAGAAAAGGCTAAGTGTATTAAGGAACCCTAATAGCAGTTAAGGGCATCTTTGGCGTCACTAGAGAGCCAACAAGGATCGTCTTCAACCTTGGAAATTCATCTCCGAATCAAACACTACGAAACCTAAGGCAAGTGGATAACTTGCAATAGTATTGAATCTGTTTTGTAATTCATATTCATGTGATGTGTTTGATCAAAATTCGTTTTGGGTGTTCATGGCATAAACATGAGGTTTTGAAAATAATAATCTGATTTACGAATTTGAATGAGGATTCTTGTAAAAATCTGATATTATAAATTGATACATATCTAGTAGGATGATATCTGGATAATTAGAAACGAATTTGGTGAAGGGATTTGGGATGTAAATGGGTAAGGAATTAAAGATGAATATTTCCCCAAATTCAGAAATTGTAGTTAATGGACGAATTAATGATTTTGGTGGACATTCAGGAGGTCCCTAATAAGGTTTCTAACATGTATTAATGTTAAGAGGGCTTAAGGTTGCTGGTAGAGAAAACTAGGGTTTGGGAAAAATCGTTCATGGCTGAATTTGTCTTCGCGAAGAAGACGAAGACCTGCTCGATCGATCGATCGAAGGTCTGGGGTCGATCGATCGAAGGTCGGCAGATTTTGGCAATTCGCCCAGTTTGAATTTATATAAAGAAAATTTAATTTAATCTTCTTTCCATGAATTAATTTGGTGAGAAATTTATACATGGGTTTTAAATCTAATTAATGGTGAATAAAATTAATTAGAATTTGGAGACGACTTAGTGTGACATCAAAATCTTTATTTTGTCAGGTTTTGGAGAAATTTGGTGATACACTAAGGTTAAATTTTTGGAAGAGTTCGAAAGGATAAAAAACAATAGTTGGGAAACAAGTGCGGGGATAATGGTTGACAAATACCGAGAGATAAACCTTATTTAGGTAATGGATAAATAATTTGAGAGTCGGGGATTTAGACTCGGGTGAGGTTGTTTAAGACTACGAGAGTAAGTCAAATTTTATGGTGGGGACGACACCAAAGGGACTTAATTAATTAATGTGTGAATTAATTAATGATTAGAGTTGGACCAAAAACTCTTAATAAATTAACTAGGCTTATGTTACGGATTGTGTACATGGTGTAGCAGGGACATTTTATATTTATATATATGTACGGGATGTGACAATATATATATAGTGTGTGTGTGCATTAATATATGTGATTGAATATTATTAGTATGTACTCTAGTGCTATAGGGGGAGGTTGCGCGTAGTGGATGAATCCCCTAGCTTGAGAAGTAGGGCGAGTATAATCCCAGGTCATAGCATCCGTTATATGGGTGAGGGGCATCTCACTTTCAGGGAAGGAATATGACCGCCTCCAATTCGTATGTTAAACTAAGTTAGTGAGCAAATCTAACTTGGATAACTAGGTTATGTGAATACATCTAGTGGGATAGCACTTGGGAAAATTTATATTTTTCTGTGAGTATTTTTACTCGGTCAAAAGTTTGTATTAAATGTTGTTTCAGTATGTTTGTGAATACTATAAAATAATTAAATATATAATTAGGTAAATAATTATATAGGGGACAGTTAATACATCATGAAAAATTTATTATGCGCGTAACAGGTGTGAATGTTATATGAAATTAAAATGGGGTAATGATTTAATTAAGTTTGATGTTTATAATAACTTAAAAATCATGAATTAAGGCATACTCGGTTAGAGTAGGTAAATTTCAAGGGTTAAAATAAGTATTGGGTCAGGAGCGCAGGACCTAGTAAATTAAATGGAAGCGTTAGTAGTGCACATTAGAGGAAGGGTGAGGAAGTCCTCAAGAGAGTGCGGCACTAACTAAAATATGAAGAGCATGCATATTTATTTATTACTGCAAGTTAATCATTTGTTAAATGTTTTCAAATGTTTTGGGTACTAACCCTTGCTATAAAAAATTTAAAAACCTTTTAGGTGTCCAGCCACAGGGACGCCAGGCTTAACTCTATTCCAGGTATCCTTTGCTGCTGCACATGTGGATGTTGCGGGATTTTTGATAGACGCCTCCTTCTTTCATTCGTGTAGAGACTCTCTCATAGTTATCTGATCTTGTCGCTCACATTTCATTTATTAGTATTAGACTTGTCGAGATTTTCTTCTTATCCTTACTTGTATTGGATATTTGGACCGATGGTTTATTCGGTTAAGTATTTTATTTGTGGATGGTTATTTTTAGTTAACTATGATTGTGTATTATTTTATGTTCCGCACGAGTTTTATTTAATTAATTGAAATATAAAAATTGACACCAGTCTACTTTTCTCACTTAGGTGGTTAGTAATTAAAAAGACGACACTGATGCTAAGAATGGACCAACTGAGAAACCTTTTCTAACTTGATTTAGGACTGATCACCGGGGATTAATTAGGCGGGGAATATGAAGTTTTAATCGGATTGAACCAACAAAAGGGGAATATGAAGTTTTCCAGGAGGGGTCGATCGACCAAGGAAATGGGGTCGATCGATCGATCATCAATCGATCGATGTTCTTAGGTCGATCGATCGATCAAGCAGTTATGACGAAAACTGCATTAAACTAGTTACGGGTTTGCTTCTCCAACCTCAACCAAATCTCCATATATAATACCCAAACTCCCAACCAACGTTACTACAGGTATTATATACCTAAACACATGATTTTCTACGTAAAATATGCCCCAATTCATCAATTATAACAATTTGATGGGTAAAATTTTACCTGAACTTCAAGAACCCTAATTTTTCTTTTTCTTTCAATTCTTCAAATCCTTTTCCTGATTTCCTACTTCTAAGTCCATACCAATTGGTGTTTTATCCTCTATATGCGATTTAGATTTCCAGAATATGATTACTTCTTCTACAACATGTGATCTTAAGTCTCAAAACTATACTTTCTTTCATGAAACAAGTTCTAAACAAACCTAGACTAACATGATTGAGACATCACTAAAAATAAATCAAGATAGATACTTTCCTAGGAATTGAGTTTATGATTTGTGTAAGAACGTGGTATGGTTGTGTTCCCCGTTGCGCGATCTACGATTTAGTGGTGGTGGCAGTGCAAATGGTTGAGTTTTTTGCCTTGAATTGCTTGGGAAGCTCTCCAACTCCTTCTCTAATGGTCGTTCTTTGATTTTGCCCTTATTAAACCTAGAGGACAACTCCCAAAGGCTGATATAGCCTTGGGAAATTCATGGGTTTAATTACCCAAAAACGTCAAATGTCTATAATACTCTCCCGGGATGCTAACTAGGCCTAAAAACGACCCGAGACCTAAACTAAACCCCCAGGTACATTAGTTTAACTATCTCGACCCTTCCGGGCACATTGGCGCACTCAAAATGACCATACGGGTGACTTTTAATTCATTCACATTTAATGCTAATAATTTAATCCCGACACGACACAGGCGTGTCCCGATTTAACTTCCATAATTATCAAATTATACACTCATGATAATTTAATAAATTCGATGATACATATTACTTTATCCACTAAGTAATGTTCAACAAATTCCCAATAATTACTAACTCTCATCACGCTAGTAAATATTTAAAATTATTTTTGGATTAATATTAAAGTAATATCTCAATTTAAATTTAATAAATCCCCAAATTTAAAAGTCATAAAAATACGGGGTATTACAAAAATAATCTCACACAATATTTTAAACAAGTTTTCCAACCCATATATTTTACAATTTACCTTGAGACCCCTCTATTTTTAACCCTAAAAGTAACTCTGCACAACAGACCCCCAAACCGGGTTTGATGTACCTAGGTTCGAATCCTCTACTTCTCCAACTCGATTTTTCCTCCTTTAATGAATATCTAAGTTTTCTAGTTTTTTCCCAAACCTTACTACCATTATTCGCAGCATAATACACCCTTAAATCAAGTTCTAAACATCATCCAAACCCTTATATACAATTTATTTAAACCAATCTTTATCAAATTCAAAATTTGGTTTTTTTTTTGTTGTTCACCCAATCATTCATAAATTCAATGCTATAAATCCAAAATTAAACCACAATCTCTACTAGGATAATCACATAATTTCAGATACTAGAACCTAGAACCATATAGCATCACTAATTACATATAAATCTCCAAACATGATTAAATCATCAAAAACCCCTTTTCATATCAATACCCTCCCAAAAATGGATTTACAATTACACCATTATGATATGAATCGATTATCACAGATTTATATCTAAATCAAAATCAACAACTTGCCTCTATTGATTGGTAGAGTATGATCCTTTGATGTCGATGGCGATTCGATGAAGAAAGCCCTCAATCCTTATTGGTTTGGCTCCCAGAAGCCTCCATACTTTCTCCCTCTTTTCTTCTCTGCAGCTCTATGGCTTTTTAAATGAATTATGGTTGTTCCCAATTTCTTAACATAGATTAAATAATGTTAATACCGTTTTTAGGCTAATGGGCCAAACCCAAATGACCCGAACACTTCCGTGTGAGCCTAGCTATGCCTAAAAATGTTTGGAGACCCAATTACTACCCCCCGGATACACTTTTCCGACTATCTCGACCAATCCGGAATCAATCATGACCTCTAATGATCATCTGAGTTACTCTTTAAAACTTTTATTATTTCACTTCAAAATATATTCTACATAGAAATAAATATCAATTTAAATTAATTAAATATAACTAACCGAATTAAATAAATTCTCCTAAGTAAATAATTCTCCCAATTAAATAAATTCTCTAACTTAAATAAATTTTCCAAATCATTAATTTTTAATTTAATTTCTATATCCTCAAAAATACGGAGTGTTACATACTTCTCCCCTTATAAAGGAATTTTTTCCTCGAAATTCGAGTAAGTCTATCACTCCAAGTCTCAAATATACCGGTATTCACATATTCCTAAGATCTCTACACATATTCCTACCCCTTCTACTACTAAAATTAAATTACTTAACCCGGCTTCCATACACCCTATACCCATTCTTCTCAAAGCATATATGTTAATCGGCTCCACTTACCCTTACAAAGTAATATAACTTTCAACTCATAATTACAACTACATACATATATAATAACCAAGGTACCAAAGCTATTTCCTACTGACCAAACATCTCCCAACTTCCAAAGTTGAGATAATTTTCATGCATGGAACGTCTCACAAGAAAAATCCAAACAAGGAACGCCCCCAATACACTACTACCGAACATTATTGATATCCGTTAGGACCTCAGTACATAGTATATACCCCCAAATTCAAGTCTCTTGACAAAAAATTATACTCTTCCACTCTCATGTTACAAAAGACAATATATAATATGGTGCCCTTACCATCACTAGTTTTTTTGCGCTAAAATAATAACGAGCTATATCTTTCCGATTGAAAATAAGACAATATGTCCTGAATCACATCAATAAATGTCCCTACTCACCGGGATCACGTATAGAAATACAACATATTCTTATAAGTCTATTATTCAAAACAAAATAATCATTTATGCATGTATATATAAACTAGACCCTCTTTCAGGTGGTAACTAGCACGAGTAAATCATACCTTGAAACATCGAACACAAAGTCTCACTATACCATATACTATAGACCAAGCATCCAAATTATCACTAACATCTCATGCGTAACATACTTGTCTCAAGATCAGATCCTCACTCTCGGCGTGGATATATCATACGGGTATTCAGGATTACGCCAAAAATTGCAATTTATTTCTTCTCGATACTACCCCACCCATTATCCTGGGGTGCAAAAGTTTTCTCAGTGCTTCCTTCGCAGCACTTCCCAACTCTATTGACCGTACAAGGTAATAGCTCTTAGCTTAAATGGTTTTCTCCACACATTCAATCATTTAACATTTAAAATCAATGCACTAACATCCAACAACATCACACTACCCTCAACGTTTATTAAGTTCCATGCGTGTCATATCTGTCAACGAAGTTAAAAAGAACTTTCCCCAATGCACTACTCCTTAGCATTGTCAATTATCAAAATTTGTGGATCACCAGCACATAGATAAAATACTACCAATTATGTCTCCTCGCCCATAATTCTAATCATCTATGCTCATGTTTCTCAAGGCATCATACAATACCGTGCTCTCACTATCACTAAGTTTTCACCACATAATAAAAAATGATCTAAAACTATCTGCTCAATGGTGAAATTGAGCTACCTTGAATCTCGTCAGTAAGAGTCCAAATGCACCAGGGTCCAATGTAATTAAACAAATATACTCTCTAAAGTCTACTTCATAAATATATCACCAGGAGTTTGACCCTTTTTCAAGTGGGACATTGCAAACATATACATCTTTCGCCGGAATAGCGAAAATGATAGTCTTTCTGTAACCGCCGACCATCGCTTCATAGTCCGTACCCAAGATAAAACTATAACTAGAATATCACCTCTCAAAATGAGCTATACTCATAAGCTATCTCCTCAATGTTCACACCTGATTCCCTGTAGATGGAACTAAAGAGAGACCCACTGACTCAAAGGTGAATATATGTATCCCCAAACCATCGCTAATCAGTCAAATCTTGGAAAATTATCTATCCTAATCCATAAACATCGAAACTAGTAGACTCGCATGAAATAAAAACATTCTCTTAGTGTTCACCTCCGCTCTCTATTGGGTAATACCAAAGAACCCCATTACCCCACGATAATTAGATACGCATTATATTAATATAAACTACACCTCTATTAAACTCGTTTGACATATAAATCTAGTATTAAAAAATTACCGTGACTCACTCGTGTTACACAAAATTGACCTCAATCAATTAGGGACACAACTCATACTTTCCATTGCTAACAGAACTGTCAATTCAAATGGTTCCTGGACATAACACCTACATCCAAACTAAACTAAAAACTTCTTATAATTATTGCCTCTATTGGGCATCCTATTCTTATCCCCCAATTCGCTACAGATAAGATCCACACATGTGTTCCTACTCTTCATCCATAATACACCTCTCTATCTAATCTGCCTCGCTAGATCATCGAGTCCCCGAACGTAACTCTAATGTTGAGACTGTTCAATGATGTGTTGCAATGGTTATACATCCAGTATCTCATCCTGTAGTTTCCCACTGCCTCATTTCGACAAGACTTCTTCCTATATTCTGTCTCTCTACAACTGAGACAACTGCCAAAGAAACCCCTATCTCTGGTCCTAGATTCACTAGCCTTCCCCTCCTTTGGCTTGGCTCTAATAGCCCTGAATAATGGAAATATGTTGCTGCTGAGGACCCAACTAGTCGTGACTAAACCCACTATTCTCGAGTTATAAAAAAACTCTGGACCTAATTCTCTTATACCGATTCCTCTACCAAAAAGCTCTCTCATCTGGCAATTGTATTCTCCACTGGCACGATTTTCATATACTTCCCCGTATGACTAGTCTCACTTCCATACTGTGGACATGTTCAATAGAATTGGCCCTACACTCCACACATTGGACACCTTGATGTGTCTTCCCCTTAAATCTAGGCCCACTAGCCATATCGGGGTGTCTTTCTCTCGGACCAAGAAATTTTATCCCCGATTGCTACTCCTGTTGTCCTTTTAGATCCGCTAGCCCTATGGGACTTATTACTGGCCTCAACGGAATTGACTGAATCCACCATCACTTGGTACGAATTTACCTGATTTGATTCATATAACTGGGTCCTCTTTTGGGTATACCATCCTATCGTACTTCACTAGCATAATCTAATCCATTACTCTACTTCAACCATCTTTTTTAACCCACGTGGATCCTTTTCCATAGAAGTGTTGGTCTAAATATGACAACCCACCTACTAAAATAATAGGTGGCCAGCCCAATACTCTAATGATCACATGAATCATAGATGGTCCATTCTCAGCATCACTGTCGATTAAAATAACAGCACGAGATAACCACCAATCATTTTAGAAATGGACTGTCAATTAAGAAGAAAATTTGTAAATAAAAGAGAAATACTTAGACAATCCCATTTGCAAAAATGGTGGATATCAAAAATCAATAAATGAAGAACGAAAATATCAATAATAATCACCGAATAATCTGTCGGTGAAAAGACCAATACAAATAGTTACACTGACTATTACATTTCAATATTTACAATATAGTAAATGAGTGCAAGACATGGACAAACACGTCCGAATAAACAACTGAGCACAAGTAGAGTAGAACCCGTACCGTAAGGGAGGGAGTTAAGTAAGTGAGCGAAGCGATATATATATCTCAAAAACTTCTAACTTCTCATAAGAGGGAACTATAATGCGATACTCAATTTATATAGGTATAGGTATGGAGCCGATTAGTATGGCGTGCATGACCGAGTTAGGGCCACACGAGGGTCTGACTGCCCTGAGCATTGGGATCAGAGTATCCTCAATCACTGCCTTCTTGTCCTCGAGAGCTAACATGGAACTTTTATGCCCCATTATAGGGCGCTTGGTCTTGCGGTATTACTCTAGGGTCGTGCCTTGGGGGTTACCGTCCGGGCATCTGGCATCGTCCAGAAAGCTCATTCCAGGTCTTGTCGACCACCGAGGCATATAGTTTTCCATGGTCAGATCGAGGGTTCAGTGACCATTTAAGCAATTGAAAACGCGCTGAGGAGCCACTCTTCAACTTAAGGAACTTAGTTTGAACATCTATGAGTCTTTTTTAAACTAAAGTACCGTATAATAGAGCTTATAGAAAGAGAAGCTGAGGTCAGGATCAGCGGAAGCGTCAGAGCCTGACCGGAAGAAGAAGTACTTTACAACCAGGTAGTTTATCGGCGAGAGAGCGAGCGCAGCTAGAGGGTAAATCATAAAGAAAGAACCTCCGGACTGTTCTATCGTTATCACATATGGGGATTCATGAACTTACAGCTGAGGAAAGGATCAACGGTAGCGTCAGAGCCTTTCCTTGGCAATGAATCAGTAATGTGTGATGTAGCTTTTACCATTGATAAACATTCAGTGATCTATTCTAGTGCGAGCTCGGGAACGCACTCATAGCGATGACCCCGTTAGTCCAAAAATGGGAGGGGTCAGCGCATACGAGGGAGTGACCGAAAGAGTCAATGTAGAACTGTAGCTAAGGGGCTTCCTATCTTATTTTCTTATTTATGACAGATAACAGTCCCTTTATACCCCCGTGATTGCACGTGCACAACAACCAATCAATGATCTGAATCTGCTTCCGAGTTAGGAATTGGATGAACGGAATGTGAAACAGTGATGGGATCAACCTCCTGAAGAGGGGGAGCCCAAACATTCATTGACTTCCTTTATTTCTTGTCTTTCCTGTCCCGCCATTCCTGACTTGAGGAAGGAATGGGATAAGGAACTACCTTATAAAGGAACAGTACTCATAGCAGTCACAACAACCTTTTAGGTTGGCTTGATGGGAGAGTGTTGGGATTGCTACACTGTATTACTACAGTGTAGGGTTTTACTATTGTATAGTACTGTTGGCTTTATTATTTTCATTATAGACTTTATCCACTCTTATTTCTATAATGTAAAACAAAAATAACAACAACTGCTGAGATAAGGAAGAAGAACAAGAAAGATACAAGAATATCGGTAAGGCTCTGACCCCAGATCCTTCCCTTGTCCTTGGTTCTCTTCTTGTTTTCATTCTTTAGTAGTAACTCAACGAGACACTAGCTCAAAGATGTTTTTGCCCAGAGCTCTCTCTCGCCATGAGATCCGAGTAGAGATATCCGGATAAGAACAAGTTAAAATCACAAACAGTTATCTCTACCCGGGGACAAGAGCTAAGCGTAGCTAGCTCGCAGTCGAGCGGGTCATACCCGCGAGAGCGCAGAGGCTACTCCGAGTAGCCGGGCGATGAGGCGTAGCCGAGCTCCCCCGTTTGTGGAGCTAGCTCTGGTAGGATATCCCGGACCGTAGGGGAGGGAGAGACTATATAGAGGGAGGGGAGTGAAGTTCACGTAGTGAACGAACGGTCACGTGATACCTTGTTTATTGTATTCGAGATGGATTGTAAGAACAGACCATAAAGCCAGAAGGACACTTGGTCAGATCAAACAAACAGTGTACTATTCCCCGATCGGAGAAAAGATTATCTTAAATTTTTATATTTCTAGAAGGAAGCGGATAACCCGATCACTTCTATCGGATAAAAGATAAGATAAAAACAAACATTACCCCTTGGAAGACAAGAAGAGAACCAAGGTCAAGGGAAGGATCTAGGATCAGAGCCTTACCGATATTACTTGTCTGTTGCTCAGGAAGCTCGAACAAGACACGAGAGGAAGTACTGGATTGATTGGCTTGGCAGAACAGATGGTAATATAACCGATAGGAGAATTTACTAGTCAGTCTGTTGGGCGAGCCCCCAGCGATTGAGGGGACCCTTGTAACATGCTGTGAGCCCCCGGCGATTGAGGGGACAGCCACCCAGTGACTGAGGGGTCTTCCCTTCTTGGCTTGTCTTGTCTTTTACAAACAAGGTTTCAGAATCTGGAAATTACAACTTTTGAAAACCCCAAAACCTGTTTAAGAAAGAAGCGACTAAACAAGTAACCTACAACATCCGAATGTGTTGTAGCTCAATTACAACCAGAATGGAAATGTAAATACGGGTGTCTATGTGATAGAGCACCTGTAACGGCAAAGAGTATGTGCAGAAACAAGAAATATAGACGGGTCAGGGCCCGATTTGATATGATTCCCATGTGAATAAAATGCATGACAATTAAGTGCGTAAATTCTCTCGCAGTTAATAGTAATATTTCTCACCTCTCAATCTAAACACAACCTAGTGCAATATCAATGATGCTCAGGTTAAATCAAGAACAAAAGGCTAACTTCTCCCTAGTCTCAACACCATGCCCTTATTCGTGCATGGGGTGTCTTGCAAAGAGAAATCCAAACAAGGAACCCCCCCAATACACTACTACTAAGCAAGGCTGATCGTCGAGATACATTAGACCCTTAACACAATATTATATATATATATAAGGTTTCATCTACTACTACTCAAGGATACATAATTATATGCATTTACCATCAAAACATAATTCCCATTTCATTCTTTAGGAATATAGAAAAGGTACAACATTTTATCAAATGTTTACCGATCAATTTCATCGTATGCTAATTCATTTCATAGTTCCATTCCTTATCAGGAAATATAATCATAATGTTTATGCTCTTTGTGGCATTTTATCTCAATTTTACACTTTGTAAAAATCTCTTCCTTAACATGAATATAGTCATCATCATATGCTCTTTGTGGCATTTTCATTGTGCTCTTTATGGAACTTCCCCATGATGATTATGGCATTTCATTGTGCTCTTTATGGAAATTCATACATCAAGTCCAACTTGATTTAGAATAGTTATAATTATACATATATAACGATTCTAAGACCGCTCGTTCGAGTTTCCCCACCGTGCGCGCCCCTAAATGGCTATCATCTTCCAGGGCCTATCATTTAGACAACCTAGAATCCTACCGAAACATCGGGAAGCGGCCATATGCCTGTGGGGGTAGTCATAACCACACCTGAAATTACCTACCCATCGCAGAAAAATATACAACAAACGCTCAAATGGCCTAGGGACTATATCCACCCTGCATTCATTAGTCAGGGGGCTACACCACAACGCGTGAACTTCCCTTAAGATAACGATTTAGAGAGGGTGTGTATCCATAATTTTTAACATTTATGAAAATCATCTTCCTTTTCATTTGAAAACATCCGCTTTTACAATTCTCAAAATCATTTGTACTTAATCATTTTTAGTACTACATATTAGCATATGTCTTTCTTATTCTTAGTGTCATATTTTATTAATGACCTAAGACCCAGAAATACCATAAATCTCAAACTAGTCTCCAAGACTATTACATAATTTTATAAATCATTAAAATGAATATCCCTCAAGGAGTTCCTCCCAAAGGTCTTAACAGACCCATATTATCTCCAATTAATCTTTAGGTTAACTTCCTATTTCATCCGGAAATTAACCTACACAAACTAGTCCTCGGGGTAAGCCTAATTATCCCATTATCCTAGGACATTAGTCTACCCAAAACCACTATATAGGACTCCCCATTATTCCACAAAGGAAGGTCCCTAAACCTTGGACCTAAAAGAAAAAGGGCTAGAAATCAAACTAGGAAAAATCCCAGAAAAATCGGGGAACCGAATCGATTTGCCCCTTGGGCCGAATCGATTCGCCCTTGCGAATCGATTCGCTAAACAGCCGAATCGATTCGGTGAGCAAAAACTGACTTTCTGCAATTTCTGAATCGATTCGGTCTTCCAGACCTGTAGCCTATCCCTTATCCGAATCGATTCACCCTTAGGGACGAATCGATTCGGTCCTGAAATCTTGCCCAGTTTGGGCTACGGGTTATATGAACCCTAAAATCCCAAAACCTCAAATCTTTGATTTTTTCCAACATCAACAACATCTAATTCTCCCAAATAGTTTCTACACCATTAATAACTAATAATTTATCCTCAAATCAAATCAAAACAAAGATTTAAGGGTTTAATCATCAAAATCAACAAATACCCATTTATGGGTTAAATCTCCAAAACCTAACTATACATGCAATTTATCACATTAAATCAACATCTAGCAAGTAAGAAACTTGCCTCGAGTTTGTAGTTTCGGATTCTCTTCCCGAAGCAACGGATTCCGGCTCCAATATTCCATATTATCTCTTTTCTCCCATTTTCTACCAACTCTCTCTTCTCTCTCTCTCTCCTTTGGCTTGTAACACAAATGAAGAAAGAAAAAGGGGTGGGGGACTTAACCGGGTTTTAAAATATAAATGCCCTCTTTTAATTGATAATACACCATGAAAATGACTTGTATCCACTTAAACTTAATGAGTCATAACACATAAAAAGTGCCCAAATCTCAAAAATACAACTTGGCACTTATTTTGACTATCTCGACTATTCTAAAAACAACCGCACCCCCTATTTTGGCATTTGGGAAAAATGTGAACAAATTTTGTGTTCCAATTTTTATTTTATTTCATTGATTATACTCCAAATTAAATATGAGTCATAACCCTCGTTTAACATATAACGATGCAATAAATCACAATATAATGCCATTTACCTTCTCATACGGTAAATAGATAAAACATAGTAAATATTATCCCTTAATATCACGGGAAACAATATTTACTCCAACTTCCCCTATTTTATTGAATTATCCCATCGGGCAAAATAATATAAAATAACCTCTCAAAAGCCTGGGTTGTTACATATTCCCCCCCTTAGAAGGGAATTTTGCCCACAAAATTCAGGCATATAGTATAACCATATCAAGGTATACTATACTAAACTATCGTTCTATCATTCCAAGCAAACCCGTTGGTAAAAAGAATGGCGTCCCTATTGGGCTCGGACTAAGGTCATCATTATTCGATCTTAGTCGACCTTTTTCTTGCTCTAACATAGTACCTAATCATTCCTCTAGAACAATCGGTCCTACCTTTCTACTACGGAAGGAGATACTTATACATCCCGGGCCCTACTTACAAGAAATGATCTGAAAAATTGTACGGAAGTTTCAATCCATACCAACTACTACTCCCATCCTTTCTCGTTCTACCACTAGTCTCTTCATACTAGTAGGGGAATCGGTCGACCACGAACATGAATGCTCTTACTATTATGTCTCCTCGATTAAGCTCGTTCTACTTGGCATCCCGTGCCTTCCCTAATCTCTCCGATCGTTACCTACTCAACTCATCTACTAACCCATTCGCATTTCTTTAGCGAAAGGGAATATCCGATTGATAGTCCTTCACGAACTCCAACTTCTTGCTCACGAAAAGACGAATTTCCTACCCAGGAAGTAGTACCTCTATTCCTTAAGGCAAATATTACCGCTACAAACTCTATATCAAGCGGGGGATAATACTTCTCACAGAATTTAAATTTGTGAAACGCATAAACAATGGGTTCATGCGCTTGAATTTATACTTCCTATTCCTGGCAAAGACTCATTTGTTAACTCCACTCTCGAACTTAACAACACGAGTGCAGGAGTACAAGTTAGCTCATACATTAACTCCTCTGAAGATAGGTTATGGACGTAACACTCTGTCTAAGAAAGGCCCCACCATCTACAGCCTAACATTCCGAATCACTGGATATCCCATACTTCTCGTTCTAGGGACTCAATCCCACTTAGAGTTAACCCACAAACCTATTGTGGTCAACTCTCTTTACTATCTTCCTAAAACAAATATCGCATGCCTTAAGGGCCTTACATCCTAAAAGTCCTAAAGTCGATCTACATCCTAATCAAGACGTATAGCTATAATACTAATTATATCCCTAGTGTCCATGACCTTTCCCAACTTTCGACATTATCTCGGTTTCATGCGTGGGACCTCTTGCCGAAGTGAAATCCAAACAAGGAACCCTCCCATTACACTACTACCTTGCATCTTTGGTCGTCGAGAAGTAGCGATCTAAGACACATAATCGGGATCCCTAAAATCCTAACTCTAAGTCTTACCACTACAATAAAAAAAATGAAAATTTAACTAATCTGGCATTTACTTTTTGTAAAATGCCACAAATATGTTATCCCAACATACACATATACGTGTTTTATAGATGGCCTTTTCATAAAGTCATAAACATAAGTCTCTATTCGACTTTCATATCATAGTATTCCCCACATCGATCAGAGGAAAAACTATTGCAGTGCTCACATCTCGCACATCAACTTAGCCCTTAATCACTCATTTACGTGATTCTAGGATAAACTTCCAACCCAACACTTAACCAACATAAAGAAGGAAAAGAAAGAACAGAAAAGAAAATGCAACATCTCTCCACTCCCAACGTCGTTAAGGTTCATGCATGGAGCGTCTCGCAAAGAGAAATCCAAACAAGGAACCCCTCCAACACAATCCCCTTTACTTTTTGGTCGTGGAGATCAGGCAACATCATACACAAGCAAAGTAAACAATCAAGGAAGACGAATCAAGCAAGACAAATAAATAAAAAAAATTGAAAACTACCTACATACCATAAACCATCTCTATAAAGTCTCAAACCGATATCTAGGTGAGACATTATAGAACAACCAGTTCCTCTCTAGAACTAGAATAGGATAGCTTCACGATTTATTCCCTCGCTATCGCACCAACCAATCCGAGAACATCTCTACTCGTATATTACATATAATACAAGTAGCACATACCACACATATCAGCACTCGCACCATAACAAGTGAAAAAAATATAGAACTCCCCTATCATGGAATCCATGTAGATATACTACCACAAGCTCAATATACACACCCGAATCTAGGGTAAATACAATACTACTCCATCTTAACATAAGGAATGCTCCACCCTCATCTACGATGGAAATTCCCACCAACATACTTGCAAAATACTCTGGACACTACCAATGGTTCCTAGACACATCATTCTAGTCTTAACCGAACCAACTACTTAAATATCAAGATACTTTAGCAATCAGTCACATAGTTCCCTTGACTTTTCTAGCAAGGAGAACATCCTACCGGCCTCCCCTGCCTTAGTTCAATGAGCCTTCCCTGAGTGGATGTCCACCAATGGGGTCTTATGAACATTACTTTTCCTGAAGTGTTAGCAACACTTATTCGTGAGGCTATCATTCTATCGAAGGGCTCTCTCTCTTTGGGAAAAACTTAATGCACCACCCTACTATGGCGACTACCATTTCTGCCACTTCAGCCTTACTTCTATGGGTGCAAAGATTTTCCTTCCGCTCTTCGCACCAGGGCACTTCTATGCCCTATTCTAGGCCAAACTCTCGGTCCTCATATTCTCACCAAATGAGATTACACTTCCTCGAATCTAGCTGAACTTCAACATGTGGTCCTCATTAAGGACTTCCCAATATTTAGATCGACATCGCTTGGATTCCCAAGCTTAGTACCACTCTCTGCTAGCAGCGGCACATGGAAAATCATCTCTACTATACTTAGTAGTCTCAGTAGCAATAGGAGAAAATGCTACAAAAGGGAGCGACCTCTAAAGCGTCCCACATCCCTGACTACAACTTACAGCTCTTAGAAATCTCGTTTCGCGATGCCTTCATGATAACCTCCCTCGATGCCCATCATCTGACGACTTACTAGTCTCACACGATCGCGCAAAAGATTTTCGGGGTTCTTATAACATAACAGGAGAACGAGATCTCATAAGAGAAATCAACGATCTTAATCTTAAGGCTCTATATCAAATGAGAAGTAAAGCTGAAAGAAAATTACATCCGCGCAGATTCCTAAGGACTCCAGAACCTAATGCTCTGATACCATCTGTGACAACCCACTTACTAAAATAATAAGTGGCCATTCCAATACTCTAATGATCACATGAAAACATAGATGGTCCATTCTCAGTATCACTGTCGATTAAAATATTAGTACGAGATAACCACCAATCATTTTAGGAAACAGAATGTCAATTTAAAAGAAAATTTGTAAATAAAAGGGAAATACTTAGACAATCCCATTCGCAAAAATGGTGGATATCAAAAATCAATAAATGAAGAACGACAATATCAATAATAATCACTGAATAAGCTGTCGGTGAACAGACCAATACAAATAGTTACACCGAGTACTACATTTCAATATTTACAATATAGTAAATGAGTGCAAGACTTGGACAAACACGTCCGAATAAACAACTGCGCACAACTAGAGTACAAGGGAAAGAAGCGACTAAACAAGTAACCTACAACATCCGCAATATGCCGTAGCTCCATGACAACCGGAATGAAGATGTAAATACGGGTGTGTATGCGGTAGAGCACCTGTAACGGCAAAGAGTATGTGCAGAAACAAGAAATATAGATGGGTCATGGCCCAATTTGATATGATTCCCATATGAATAAAATGCATGACAGTTACGTGCGTAAATTATCTCACAGTTAACAATAATATTTCTCACATCTCAATCTAAAAGAAACCTAGCGCAATATCAATGATGCTCAGGTTAAATCAAGAACAGAAGGCTAACTTCTCCCCAGTCTCAACACTATGCCCTTATTCGTGCATGGGGTGTCTCGCAAAGCGAAATCTAAACAAGGAACCCCCTGATACACTACTACTAGGCAAGGCTGATCGTCGATATACATTAGACCCTTAGCACAATATTATATATATATATTGTGACACCCCGCCTAATTAAATACCGGGCGATCACTCCTTTATTAAATTAAATCAAGGTAAACAGTTGGTTCATTCTTAGCATCACTGTCGATAAAAATAAATTTTCCAATTTAACACCCTAAATAATTAAGCTAAGTGTCAAAACCATTTTCATACAAACCTTTCCAAATTTTAATTAAAGAAAAATTATTTATTTATTTTAGTTAAGTACATTCAATAAGTAAGAATCACACCACATTTAAATTCTGCAACATAGTCCAATTAATTTAATACATTCGTCAAACGAATGTCAACATACGAAATCTAAAGTCATACATCCAAACCGAATAAATCCCATGGTAACAATACAAGAAATAACTGAAATACAAATGTCCCAATAACAATGAAATAATGGAAAGGGCTACACATGTCCAACTAAATGAAAGTACTAAGAGTGGATCCGAATGAATGAAGTCGTCTAATCAAGAGACCTGCAACTCCCACCTAAGCTGCAGCGCGTTCCTTCCAAGAGATCCTAAGCAAGATGCCCCTGTGGCTGGGCACCTGTAATACATACATACATATACAAGAGAGATAGAGAGAGAGAGAGAGAGAAAAACGGGTCAGAGCCCGAAAGTGTGTTTGATTTAAAATACGTTTAGCAAGTATTTAAATTGATACATGCCAATGCAACAACATATTAGAGCGACACTCTCTTGAGAAATTCTCACCTCTCTTCTAATGTGCACGCCTATCGTACTAACCTTCCCAACGGTTTATCTTATCATTTTATCATACTAACCTTCCCAATAATTTAGCTTATCTTAACTTACTCATAAGATTTCAAAACTGAACAATATCATTGTTTAAAAAGAATACTTCCAATTAGCAGCACAACTCTCGTTTTAGCTTTTATTAATTTATAAAGTTTCCTAGTGTCATATTATACTTTCACAAAACAAGTATTTACTATTTGAGTCATCAACCATGTCCTACTTATCAAATCACAGTAGGCAGTTTCAAATTTCCAAATCTCATATATATATTAACTACTCGTATAATATATAAAAAAATAACAGCACCCCAAATAAAACTATGGTGCGTGCATACTTATACTATCCAAACCCCATACCACTCATATCAAGGGGAATACAAATTCGGAATCACTCTCAAACTGTATTAACACATACACAAACAATATCGAGGCGAAGCATAGATTCCAAGTCTCTAAGAGGATGGCACATACTCGCGTCTCTTAGGACCGTCTGAACTATCAATTTGATAGCTTGTACCAAGGATATCTATCTTCTAGGGTATAAGTCAATATCCCCCATAAAGGTCCCATCGAGATAAGACTGTCCCAGCGCGGTAACCTCAAGGATAACAAGTAGCGCGGTATGTTTTTCACATGTATATAATATATGTACACACAATCATATAAATATACCACTTTTATAATTTTAATATAGGTTCCTCTCGTCACCCATAATTACAACATTTATCCTTAATTTCACATTATTAGTATTATGTATAAGGTTTCATCTCTAACGTTAACTCGAAGGGTTTTCTCACTTATTACGTGACACTCGTGGACTCTATCCTTCCAAGTAGAAAATTCAGTAGGTATACCTCTATTTACTATCGTAGCTATTCGCCGTAATCTCTCACTTGAAATAAGTAGTTTCATCGTTCATTATATAATTATCCCAAAAACAAAATTCTCGTCTTATAATAAAGTTCCCAACACTTATTCATATGTCCTACTGGTCTTTCCTATCTCCCAAAACATTTCATTAAGAATACCCAAGAATTATTTCTCGATAAATTTAATTTAACTAATTAAACAAGGGAAATAGGAGTCTTCCAGGAGGGGTCGATCGATCGAGCTCTGGGACTCGATCGATCGAACCTTCGATTGATCGAAGCTCTATGCTCGATCGATCGATCAAGCAGGTATTTTGATTTCTGCAGAATTGCAGTTACGGGTTCTACCATCTATCTTCATCCAAATCCATATTTTTCAACACCAAACGGCCCAAAATTTCTACTACTAACATTATAACATTATACCAGATGTTTTCAACGTAAAGCATGTGTATTTCTATCATTAAACATGGATAATCAACCCAAAATCTTATCTAATCATCAAGAACCCTAGAGTTTTCTTAATCATGGTTCTAATCTGTTTTTACCAGAATTTCCTTCTAATACATCATCAAAATTTTGTGGGTTATTCTTCTACATCACAAACGATTTCCGGAATAAGGTTTTAGTCTTTACTACATGCAAATTCCTATCGAAATTTGGGTTTTCTTCCATATACTTCATCCCTAATCATTCCTAAACTAATATGGAAATTGCACAAACGAAAATAGCATGATAAACACTTGCCTGGGATTTTTAGAAGTCTGGTTTGCAGATGAATCCGGTGTGGTTGTGTTCCCCGTCTCGCGATCTACGCGTTGGCGGTGACGGCGGTGCAAACGGGTGACTTTTTGGCCTTGAATTGCCTTGACAGCTTTCTCCTCTCTTCTCCAATGGCCATACTAGGATTCTGAATATTCTAACCCTAAATGGTTAACCTAAATGGCTGATCTAGGTTGCTGATTTTCGTGGGTTTAATTACCCAAATATGTAAAATGACCAAAATGCCCTCCCGGGATACTAATTAGGCCAAAAAATGCCCCGAGACCCAAACTACACCCCCAGGTACACTTTTCTGACTATCTCGACCCTTCTGGACGCATCGGCGCACTCAAAACGACCATACGGGCAACTTATAAAATAATCACTTTTTATTTATCAAAAATTAGTTCCGACGCGACACGAGCACGTCCTGACTTAAATTTCTGAAATTGTCATTTAATTCACTCATGACATTCAATATAACCAATATCATATATATTACTTTGCTCATTAGTAATATTCAACAAATTTCCCATAATTACTAACTCTCGTCACGTTAATAATTATAACATAATTAATTTCCGGATTTTTATTAAATAATTAACTCACATTAAATTTAATAAATCCCCAAATTATAATAGCATAAAAATATGGGGTATTACATACTTCCCCCCTAATAATGGAATTTCGTCCCGAAATTCGGAAAAACAAGGCATACTTGGTAAAAACAAATCTTGATATTTCTCGCGCATATCGGCCTTGCGCTCCCAAGTGGATTCCGCCACATTGTGGTGCTCCCACTGGACCCGTACAAGTGGAACTATCTTTGACCTCAATCTGCTCTCACTAAAGTCTAGGATAGCCACCGGTCTCTCTTCGTAAGAGAGCTGTCAGGCTATAAGTCTATCTCATGTATCGCAATGTGAGTATGGGCAATATCATCCCGAAGATACTGTGTCAACGACGAGATGTGGAATACATCGTGAATGCGATGTAAATGCTCTGGCAGTCCCAACCTGTATGCAACCGGCCCAATCCTATCAATGATGGGAAATGGTCCCACGTACCTCGGAGCCAACTTCCCCTTCTTCCCGAACCTCATCACTCCCTTCATAGGAGATACACGCAATAACACTTGGTCCCCCACACTAAACTCCCGGAAGAACCGTTTCGCATCGACGTAGCTCTTCTGCCTGTCCTCGGCTACCCGAATACGACTCCTGATCATCTCAATCCTCGCAGAGGTCTCCTGAATCACTTCTGGTCCTAGCAACTTGTTATCCCCCACTTCGAGCCAACAAGTTGGAGAACGACAAGGCCTGCCATACAAAGCCTCAAATGGAGCCATGCCAATCGTGAATGATACGAGTTATTATAAGCAAACTCTACCAGTGGAAGGTGTGGCTCCCAACCTCCTCCAAAATCAAGAACACACATGCGTAGCATATCATCTAACATCTCATTAGTACGCTTTGTCTGTCCATCAGTCTGTGGGTGAAAAGCTGAACTCAACCTCAACTCAGTACCCATAGCCTCCTGAAAGCTTTCCCAGAAACGTGACACGAAAATCTTGTCCCTATCCGACACAATATTCAGGGGCACCCTATGCAATCTGACAACCTCAGTAATGAATAACTGAGCATACTGACCTGTGGTATAGTCTGTCCGCACCGGCAAAATATGAGCCACCTTGGTCAAACGGTCTACAATCACCCAGATAGAGTTAGGGCCCCGCTGTGAGGTAGGCAACCCTGTAATAAAATCCATGGAAATGCTCTCCCACTTCCACGCGGGTACTTCCAATGGCTGAAGCAGCCCTGACGGTTTCTGATGGTCAACCTTCACCAGCTGGCAGGTAGAACACTTGGACACGAACTCAGCAATGTCCTTCTTCATCCCACTCCACCAGTATTGTCTCCTCATATCCTGGTACATCTTATCCCCTCCAGGATGCACCGCAAACCGGGACCCGTGAGATTGGGTCATCACTACATGACGTAATTCTGCTCCATCTGGAACCACCAATCTCCCATTAAACCTCAAACCCCCATCAGAACTAACAGAATAAGACTCAGCACCCTCGGCTAAAAGTCGTACAATCTGCTCCTGGAAAAACTGGTCTGTGGTCCGGGCTTATATTATCCTCATAACAATCTCGGGTGTGATTGTCATAACAGATATGAAGGAACGGGCTACTGCATCCTGGTGGCCTAACTCCTCCCACTTTGCTTTCTAGACATCCGCTACCTCGTCCACCGGTCTACGACTCAACGCATCAGCAACTACGTTGGCCTTTCCCGGATGATACTGTATATCGAACTGGTAGTCCTTCACAAACTCTAGCCATCTGCGGTGACGCATATTCAGCTCTCGCTGAGTGAATAGGTACTGCAATGACTTGTGGTCTGTGAACAAACGGAATTTCTCCCCCAATAAATAGTGCCTCCACATCCTCAATGCAAAGACGACCGCTGCTAACTCCAGGTCGTGGGTGGGGTAATTCTTCTCATGCAGCTTAAGCTTGCGGGAGGCAAAAGCTATAGCCTTCTCCTCCTGCTAAAGTACTCTCCTAAGTCCCCGTAAAGAGGCATCGGTGTAAACCAGGTACTCCGCACGCGGCTTCGGTAAAGCAAGGACTGGCGCTGAAGTAAGCTTGTCTTTCAGCTCGTCGAAAGCCAACTGACAAGCGTCATCCCAAACATATGGTACCCCCTTGCGAGTCAGATTTGTCAATGGACCCGCTATTTTGGAGAATCCCCGAACGAATCTCCTGTAGTATCCGGCTAATCCCAAGAAACTACGCACTTCCGTCGGTGTCGTGGGTTGTCCCCACTTCATCACCGCTGACACTTTGCTCGGGTCAACTACAATCCCCTGCTCAGAAACAACATGCCCCAAGAACTGTACTTCTCGCAACCAGAATCCACACTTCTCGTACTTAGCATACAACTGATGCTCTCGTAGAGTCTGAAGAACTTGCCTCAAGTGCTCGGCATGCTCCTCCTCGGAGTGTGAATATATCAAGATGTCATCTATGAAGACGATGACAAACTGATCCAAGAACTCTCTGAATACTCGGTTCATTAAGTCCATGAAGACGGCTGGAGCATTTGTGAGTCCGAACAGCATCACCCTGAACTCATAGGACCCATATCTCGTCAAGAAGGCAGTATTTGAAACATCATGCTCTCTAATACGTAACTGATGGTACCCCGACCTCAGATATATCTTCGAAAAGAAAGTTGTTCCCCTCAACTGGTCGAACAGATCATCGATTCGAGGCAACGGATACTTATTCCGTATCGTGACCTTGTTCAACTCCCGGTAGTCCACACACAATCTTAGTGAACCATCTATCTTCTTCACAAACAAGACTAGAGCGCCCCAAGGTGAGGTACTCCTACGAATGAAGCCCTGACCTAACAGCTGATCTCGTAGCTCTCGCATCTCTACCGGAGCCATACGGTACGGTGCGCGTGCTATAGGTCTCGTATCTGGCAATAAATCTATGACAAAGTCTATCTCACGACTGGGCGGTAGGCCTGGTATCTCCTGAAACACATCGGAATACTCCCCTGACAACTGGGATCGAATCCAAGGGAATCACAACCTCCTTAGAGGTATCCTCCTCAATGTAATACAAATGAGCGGTCGAACCTCCCTCTGGGCGAGGCATCGCCACTACAAACATCTCTTACCCCGGAATGGCAAAAACAATGATCCCACTGAAGCAATCAATCATGGATCTATAAGCTGCGAGCCAATCCATACCAATAATCACATCATGCTCGTGCATGTCTAAGACTAACATGTCTGCAGGTAATACCAAGCTACCAATCTCTACCTCCACTCCCCGGCATATAAAAAAAATAAGTGACCCACTCCCCAGTGGTGAGTCCACACACGTCACTGTGCTCTCTGCTGTGGCTAACAACCCTAAGGCCTTCACAAAATGCGTAGCTATAAAACAATGCGTTACCCCCGTATCAAACAAAACCCGACCCATAGTACCATGGATAGGAAACATACCCTCAATTGCGGGTGGTATCTGTGGAACTACTGCCTGGTGGACGTTATAGACACGTCCATACTGCAATTGCCCCTGCTGCACTGGAGCTGCTGGAATGGCTGGTAGGGCTGGCACCTGGGCTGGAGCTGGGAGGGCAGGTGGAAAAAGTGGTCTCTGAGGCTCATTATGGGCACCCTGCTGCTGTGGGGCCCTATCTCCCTCCGGACAATCCTGACGCCTATGGTCGTGTCTACCGCACCCAAAACATCGGCCCTTGAAGTTTCCTCCCCTCTGTCCCTGTTGGCCGTTACCTCCCCGCCACTGGCCCTATTGGCCCTGATTAGCACGCTGCTGGCCCTGCTGCTGGCCCTGCTGTCGGTGTTGGCCCTGCTAGCCCTGCTATTAAGGCTGGCCCTGATGGCCCTGCCTGAAACCCCCGAATCCTGCCTAGAATCAGCTAAACGGAATCTCTTAGCAGGGTCCCCCTGATGGGAACTCTGCTCGTGCTGGCGAGTCTGTCCATGAGATGGTGCCCCACTGGCACTATTACCCCCGACCCTGCCCTGCTGGCTGGACTCTCCTGCTCTCTTGCTTCCCTGCAGATGGAAGCGGTGATCCTGGCAATGTAGCAACGCGGCATTGAGTACATCAGTGAACGTACTCAGGGATAGATTCCCAATAAGGTGCTGACGGATCCTCCAAGCTAACCCGTAGACAAACATCATAATCTTCTTGCTCTCAGTAGGTGCCTCATCTGGCACAATGGTGAGAAGTCTCGTGAACTCCTCCTCATACTCAGCTACAGTAAGATTCTCCTGCTTCAGATTTAGTAATTTTCACCTCATCTCAGTCTGCACTGCGGGTGGAAAATACTTGAGGTCAAACCGCTCCCAGAACAACTGAATAGGGATCGTGTCCCTCTCCTCCAAAGTGATAGTGAACTCCCACCACTGTAATGCGTCTCCCACCAGCTTAAAGGAAGCCAATAACTGCTTTTTCACATGAGTGCACTCATACATACGTAGATGCCGCTGGATGTCTTTCTTCAATTGGCTAACTGTGACAATATCGGAGCTACCAGAGAACTCAGGGGCATGCGCTTTCTGAAAAGCATCCCGAACCCTCTCCCATGCAGATGGAAGTTGTGTTGGTACTGGCGCCACTTCCTGAACCTGGGGTGGAGCCTGCTGAATCACCGCTATCGCGGCATTCACCGCCTGAGCAACAATGGCGGCTACTTCATTTGCATTCATTGTGCCTTGTGTCGAAACTGCTGGCTGTTCGGCCTGGGCACGCCTATCTTTCGGAACACGTCTCGGAGGCATCTGAAACGTGAACAAGTTTATTAGGCTACAGTTATTATCAAATCTCAAATAGCTGAAGACTTAAACGTACAAGCAAGAATACAACAATCCTAAAAATAGGGCTCTATAGCAATAACGTTAAGCTGAAAGCGAAATAAGCCGTACAGATCCTATGGACCCCAGACCTGATGCTCTGATACAACCTGTGACACCCCGCCTAATTAAATACCGGGCGATCACTCCTTTATTAAATTAAATCAAGGTAAATAGTTGGTTCATTCTTAGCATCACTGTCGATAAAAATAAATTTTCCAATTTAACACCCTAAATAATTAAGCTAAGTGTCAAAACCATTTTCATACAAAACTTTCCAAATTTTAATTAAAGAAAAATTATTTATTTATTTTAGTTAACCACATTCAATAAGTAAGAATCACACCACATTTAAATTCTGCAACATAGTCCAATTAATTTAATACATTCGTCAAACGAATGTCAACATACGAAATCTAAAATCATACATCCAAACTGAATAAATTCCATGGTAACAATACTGGAAATAACTGAAATACAAATGTCCCAATAACAATGAAATAATGGAAAGGGCTACACATGCCCAAGTAAATGAAAGTACTAAGAGTGTATCTGAATGAACGAAGTCATCTAATCAAGAGACCTGCAACTCCAACCAAAGCTGCAGCGCGTTCCTTCCAAGAGATCCTAAGCAAGATGCCCCTGTGGCTGGGCACCTGTAATACATACATATATATACAAGAGAGAGAGAGAGAGAGAGAGAGAGAGAGAGAGAGAGAGAGAGAGAGAGAGCGAGAGATAAAAATGGGTTAGAGCCCGAAAGTGTGTTTGATTTAAAATACGTTTAGCAAGTATTTAAATTGATACAGGCCAATGCAACAACATATTAGAGCGACACTCTCTTGAGAAATTCTCACCTCTCTTCTAATGTGCACGCCTATCGTATTAACCTTCCCAATGGTTTATCTTATCATTTTATCATACTAACCTTCCCAATAATTTAGCTTATCTTAACTTACTCATAAGATTTCAAAACCGAACAATATCATTGTTTAAAAAAAAAACTTCCAATTAGCAGCACAACTCTCGTTTTAGCTTTTATTAATTTATAAAGTTTCCCAGTGTCATATTATACACTCACAAAACAAGTATTTACTATTTGAGTCATCAACCATGTCCTACTTATCAAATCACAGTAGGCAGTTTCAAATTTCCAAATCTCATATATACATATTAACTACTCGTATAATATATATAAAAATAACAGCACCCCAAATAAAACTATGGTGCGTGATTACTTATACTATCCAAACCCCATACCACTCATATCAAGGGGAATAATGATTCGGAATTACTCTCGAACTGTATTAACACATACACAAACAATATCGAGGCGAAGCATAGATTCCAAGTCTCCAAGAGGATGGCACATACTCGCGTCTCTTAGGACCGTCTGAACTATCAATTCGATAGCCTGTACCAAGGATATCTATCTTCTAGGGTACAAGTCAATATCCCCCATAAAGGTCCCATCGAGATAAGACTGTCCCAGCGCGGTAACCTCAAGGATAGCAAGTAGCGCGGTATGTTTTTCACATGTATATAATATATGTACACACAATCATATAAATATACCACTTTTATCATTTTAATATAGGTTCCTCTCGTCACCCATAATTACAACATTTATCCTTAATTTCACATTATTAGTATTACATATAAGGTTTCATCTCTAACCTTAACTCGAAGGGTTTTCTTACTTATTACGTGACACTCGTGGACTCTATCCTTCCAAGTAGAAAATTCAGTAGGTATACCTCTATTTACTATCGTAGCTATTCGCCGTAATCTCTCACTTGAAATACGTAGTTTCATCGTTCATTATATAATTATCCCCAAAACAAAATTCTCGTGTAATAATAAAGTTCCCAACAATTATTCATATGTCCTACTGGTCTTTCCTATCTCCCAAAACATTTCATTAAGAATACCCAAGAATAATTTCTTAATAAATTTAATTTAACTAATTAAACAAGGGAAATAGGAGTCTGCCAGGAGGGGTCGATCGATCGACGTCTGGGACTCGATCGATCGAACCTTCGATCAATCGAAGCTCTATGCTCGATCGATCGATCAAGCAGGTATTTTGATTTCTGCAGAATTGCAGTTACGGGTTCTACCATCTATCTTCATCCAAATCCATATTTTTCAACACCAAACATCCCAAAATTTCTACTACTAACATTATAACATTATACCAGATGTTTTCAACGTAAAGCATGTGTATTTCTATCATTAAACATGGATAATCAACCAAAAATCTTATCTAATCATCAAGAACCCTAGAGTTTTCTTAATCATGGTTCTAATCTTTTTTTCCAGAATTTCCTTCTAATACATCATCAAAATTTCGTGGGTTATTCTTCTACATCACAAAAGATTTCCAGAATAAGGTTTTAGTCTTTACTACATGCAAATTCCTATCAAAATTTGGGTTTTCTTCCATATACTTCATCCCTAATCATTCCTAAACTAATATGTAAATTGCACAAAAAAAAATAGTAAGATAAACACTTGCCTGGGATTTTCAGAAGTATGGTTTGCAGATGAATCCGGTGTGATTGTGTTCCCCGTCTCGCGATCTACGCGTTGGCGGTGACGGCGGTGCAAACGGGTGACTTTTTGGCCTTGAATTGCCTTGAGAGCTTTCTCCTCTCTTCTCCAATGGCCGTACTAGGGTTCTGAATATTCTAACCCTAAATGGTTAAACTAAATGGCTGATATAGGTTGCTGATTTTCGTGGGTTTAATTACCCAAATATGTAAAATGACCAAAATGCCCTCCCGAGGTACTAATTAGGCCTGAAAATGCCCCGAGACCCAAACTACACCCCCGGGTACACTTTTCTGACTATCTCGACCCTTCCGGACACGTTGGCGCACTCAAAACGACCATATGGGGAACTTATAAAATATTCACTTTTTATTTATCAAAATTTAGTTCCGACGCGACACGAGCACGTCCCGACTTAAATTTCCGAAATTGTCATTTAATTCACTCATGACATTCAATATAACCAATATCATATAAATTACTTTGCTCATTAGTAATATTCAATAAATTTCCCATAATTACTAACTCTCGTCACGTTAATAATTATAACATAATTAATTTCCGGATTTTTATTAAATAATTAACTCACATTAAATTTAATAAATCCCCAAATTAATATAGCATAAAAATACGGGGTATTACATATATATATATCTGAGAGGTTTCATCTACTGCTACTCAAGGATACATAATTATATCCTTTTACCATCAAAACATAATTCCCATTTCTTTCTTTAGGAATATATAAAAGGTACCACATTTTATCAAATGTTTACCGATCAATTTCATCGTATGCTAATTCATTTCATAGTTCCATTCCTTATCAGGAAATATAATCATAGTTTTTATTCTCTTTGTGGCATTTTATCTCAATTTTACACTTTGTAAAAATCTCTTCCTTAACAGGAATATAGTCATCATTATATGCTCTTTGTGGCATTTTCATCGTGCTCTTTATGGCACTTCCTCATGCTCTTTATTGCATTTCATAGTGCTCTTTATGGCACTTCATACATCAAGTCCAACTTGATTTATAATAGTTATAATTATATGTATATAACGATTCGAAGACCGCTCGTCTAGGTTTCCCCACTGTGCGCGCCCCTAAATGGCTATCATCTTCCAGGGCCTATCATTTAGACAACTTGGGATCCTACCGAAACATCGGGAAACGGCCATATGCCTACGGGGTAGTCATAACCACACCCGAAATTACCTACCAATCGTAGAAAAATATACAACAAACGCTCAAATGTCCTAGGGACTATATTCACCCTGCATTCATTAGTCGCGCGAACTTCCCTTAAGATAGCGATTTAGAGAGGGTGTGTATCCATACTTTTTAACATTTGTGAAAATCATCTTCCTTTTCATTTAAAAACATCCTCTTTTAAAATTCTCAGAATCATTTGTACTTATTCATTTTTAGTACTACATATTAGCATATGTCTTTCTTATTCTTAGTGTCATATTTTATTAATGACCTAAGACCCAGAAATACCATAAATCTCAACCTAGTCTCTAAGACTATTACATAATTTCATAAATAATTAAAATGAATCTCCCTCAAGGAGTGCCTCCCAAATGTCTTAACAGACACATATTATCTCCAATTAATCTTTAGGTTAACTTCCTATTTCATCCAGAAATTAACCTACACAAACTAGCCCTCGGGGTAAGCCTAATTATCCCATTATCCTAGGACATTAGTCTACCTAGAACCACTATCTAGGACTCCCCATTATTCCACAAAGGAAGGTCCCTAAACGTTGGACCTAAAAGAAAAAAGGCTAGAAATCAAACTAGGAAAAATCCCACAAAAACCAGGGAACTGAATCGATTCGCCGCTTGGGCCGAATCGATTCGCCCTTGCAAATCGATTCACTAAACAGCCGAATCGATTCGGTGAGCAAAAACTGACTTTCTGCAATTGCCGAATCGATTCGGTTTAACCCAAATCGATTCGGTCTGCCAGACTTGTAGCCTATCCCTTATCCGAATCGATTCACCCCTAGGGCCGAATCGATTCGGTCCTGAAATGTTTCCCAGTTTGGGCTACGGGTTATATGAACCCTAAAATCCCAAAACCTAAAATCTTTGATTTTATCCAACATCAACAACATCTAATTCTCCCAAATCATTTCTACACCATTAATAACTAATAATTTATCCTCAAATCAAATCAAAAATAAGATTTAAGGGTTTAATCATCAAAATCAACAAATACCCATTTATGGGTTAAATCTCCAAAACTTAACTATACATGCAATTTATCACATTAAATCAACATCTGGGAAGTAAGAAACTTTCCTCGAGTTTGTAGTCTCGCATTCTCTTCCCGAAGAAACGGATTCCGACTCCAATCTTCCATTTTCTCTCTTTTCTCCCATTTTCTCCCAACTCTCTCTTCTCTCTCTCTCTCCTTTGGCTTCTAACACAAATGAAGAAAGAAAAAGGGGTGGGGGACTTAACCGGGTTTTAAAACATAAATGCCCTCTTTTAATTGCTAATACACCATTAGAATGACTTGTATCCACTTAATTGAGTCATAACACATAAAAGAGTGCCCAAATCTCAAAAATACAACTTGGCACTTATTTCGACTATCTCGGCTATTCTAAAAACAACCGCACCCCCTATTTTGGCATTCGGGAAAAATGTGAACAAATTTTGTGTTCCAATTTTTATTTTATTTCATTAATTATACTCCAAATTAAATATGAGTCATAACCGTCGTTTTACATATAACGACGCAATATATCATAATAAAATGCCATTTACCTTCTCATACGGTAAATAGACAAAACATAGTAAATATTATCCCTTAATATCACGGGAAATAATATTTACTCCAACTTCCCCTATTTTATAGAATTAGCCCGTAGGGCAAAATAATATAAAATAGCCGCTCAAAAGCCTGGGTTGTTACACTAAACTTGTAGACATATGACCCTGATGATGTCTACACTAGTCATCCTATCTGGATGTGCCATCCATGCTTGTGTCTTCTATTGATGAGTCCATTATCAATTTACGAACCCCGTTATTCTCTCTGCATTCCAACCTTCCAGTACAATGTTCATTAAACAAGTTAGCTTCTATCTAGCGATTAATCTTCATTCGGCCCACTTGTGAAAAATTTTGAAACTCCGTTTGCATCTCTGTCTAAATGTAACACCCCGTATTTTTTAGAACTTAAATAATTATGTGATTAATTATTATTATGGGATTAATTAAATTAATAAGCGAGAATGAATTGGTGATTAATCTAGATTTAAAAATAAATATTAACAAGCGTGACAAGAGTTAATACTTATTAATGAGAAATATTGAATATTACCGAGTGAATAAGTAATATGGAATTCTTGAATCTCATAAATTATCGAGAGTGAAATATACGACAATTTGATACATTAAGTCGGGACACGCGTGTGAGTCGTGTCAGGACTAATTGAATGGAATATAAAGGTAAGTTATTTTTAAGTAGCTGATATGGTAATTTCAAGTGCGCCGTTGAGTCCGGGAGGGTCGAGATAGTCATAAAAACACTACCCGGGTATTTTATTTATACTCTAGGAGATTTTAGGCCAAACCGGCACCCCGTAGGGGTAATTTTGTAATTTTAATTTTTGGAGAAATTAAATGGACGAAAATTGGGAGTTTATTATATCAATTACATGGGAGAAATTAGGGCTCACATTCACATAACTCAAGAGAGAGTCACAGAGAGTGAGGGAGAGAAAATCCCAAAGAGCCAAAGCTTTTAGGCATTATCTTCCACCACCATGACCATCATCGTATAGATCGAAAGACGAGGGATGCACCTATACCAACATCACCAACGAATTAGACCGTCATATTCGAGGAAAGTGTTTATTACTTGCATGATTTAGTAATAATTATGTTCATGATTAGAGTAGGTGATATCCCATCAATTTATGAGATATAATTTTGATGAAAACTTGATGATTTGATTCATATTGGGTTTGAGATTATAACAGATTAAATTCCTTCATGTAGATAGGATATCATTCTTGTATTATTAATAATTTACTTGAACAAATCGGAGTTATAGTAGTTCTTGAATTGAAATTGGAAGAACCAGATCTTTAATGGTTTAATTTGGGGATTTAGTATTTAATTGATGTATTATGAAGAATTAGTGATTCTAAGTTGTTAGAAATCATCTAAGTATGTTTGGGTGTTTGGGAATGAACAATAGTGGTTTTAGAGGTGTTAATGGTGGAAAAATGTTGAAACCTGGGTAAGAAGACAAAACAGTGTTTCTAGCGCGATGTCATTCCAGCAAGATAGGGATGTCGCGTGAAGTCGCTCGAGCGACACGTGGCAGTCGTTCAAATGACGTTGTCATCTGATTTGAGCGACAAGGTAAATTCTGGGAATTTTCTTAGAATCCAGTTTTGGAATTTTCATTTTATTGGAGTCAGTGGAACTGCAAGATAATTTATTTAAAACAAGACAGGTTTACGAGAAAGTGTCTAAGATTTATACTTTAAATATTTTGGGAAGAAGACTTACCTTGAAGATTACGAGAGAGTTATGGTAATATAATAATATTATACAATACATAACAATGAGAATAAAATACGTATGGTAAGTATGCAACTACGTTGGGAGAATACCAAAGAATTTTAATCAGATGTGTGTATGCCTATTATTTGTTATTTTTGTTAAAGTGCACTAATGGGCGATAACCCGGGGGGGTGCAAGGATATGTTGTTTAATACACTAAAGGGTGATAACCCGGGGGTGTAAGGTTTTTATTTAGTGCACTAATGCGTGATAACTCGGGGATTCAAGGATATTGTATTAAATGCACTAATGGGTGATAACCCGGGGGTGCAGGACTGGAATATATATGTATCGGGATGTTGTGACTACGTATATATATATGTGTGTGTGTGTGTGTGTGTGTGTGTATTGATGAGAAATTCTACTAAGGGAAACTAGTAGTTATGGCAACAATGACAGATGAAACTATCTTAATGAGATAATGATTTAAATACTCTAAGAGTGAATATGAAAGGTAGTAAAACACGATAGACTACTTATGGGGTATTGTATGGGAGATAAAGAAATACTGTTGTTGAATGTAGTTAGTGTTAAGTGACATTGAACTACTTAACTTGGGAAAAATTACTAGTACTAAATAGAAGATGCGATAGGAGTGCACAATAGAAGAGAGGTGAGAACTTCATGTTAGAGCACGAATCTAACATGCACATAATACTTGCTTTAAAGCAGTTTTAAATACTTGCTGAAACATATTTTTACACATCGGTCTCTGACCCGTCTCTTGCATCTTTTTTATCTCTGGCTATATACAGATGTATTATATCTGGTGATCAGCCACATGGACACCATATTTAGAGGCTTGGATTGCTTTCCGTGCTACGGCTGATGTGGAAGTTATAGGTCTTTGCATTATATGCTCCTATCATTTCGCTTGGTTCATGTAGACTTTTCATTTAGGGCATGTGTCTCCCATTCCTTAGACATTTTAGCAGAGATTGTATTTAATTTACTTCTATTCATTTTAGTTGGATTTAGTTTTACTATGGATCTGTTGTTTATAGTTTTGAACTGGAATGTTTTATCCAGTCGTATTTATTTTTGTACGTGTTTCAGATTTATTATTTATTTTATTCAGTTTGATGGTAAATGGATTATATTTAAATTCTTAGACTTTATAAATATAATTTTGGCTACACTTTAAAAAGGGAAAGTATTTTGGCACTAGCTTAATTTATATTAGGTGATTAATAAAGTCAATGTTTTCGACAGTGATGCTAAGAATGAACCAGCCGAACATTCTGTTTCAAAATTTTATAAAGGACTGATCATCCGATATTAAATTAGTCGGGGTATCATAGGTGGTATCAGAGCATCAAGTTATAAAGTCCTTTCGGATCTGTGCGACTTTTGTGCTTTCAACTTAGCATCTTTTGATATATAGTCGTATCTTTAGGATTGTTGTATTCTTGTTTATGCGATCACGTCTTCATCTATTTGAGATTTAACGATAAATGTGGACTAACAAACTTCTTTTGGGTAACCTTTCCCTACATTCTTACACAAATGTCCTAAATGCAGTATTATTGCATTGTTAGGACAACCTCTTACATGCTAAGGGAAGCAACCAGGGAGGAGGGCCCAGCTAGATGGGCAAGACAGGGGGAGGTAGTGCTAGTGGGGAACCAACTGATCAAAGTTAGAGACAGAGTTCCCGACAAGGGAATTCTGCTAAGAGGTTTCATTCAGGGGGTTTTACGCATGGTCACGGAGCTTCAGACAGGGCCAACAGCACCAACAGCAGGGAGGACATTAGGGCCAAGGTAGGGATGGTAACGGCTAGCAGGGTCGAGGTTACCAAGGACACTGGGGAGAAAAATTCATCTGCAAATGTTATACTTGTAGCTAGACATCAGGATTACCCCGATAGGGATAGAGTCCCTCGATAGCAGGGTGCTCACCAGGAGCCCCAAAGACACATCTTTCCCGCCGCCCTACTAGCTCCAGCCAACGCCAGTTCTAGCCTTGTCCGTAGCTCCAGTGTAGTAGGGGCAACTTCAGTATGGACGAGTCTACAACTTCCATCAGGTTGTGGTCCCACAGGCTCCACCCACGATTGAGGGTATGTTTTCTATTCAGGGAACTATGGGGCATATTTTATTTTGATATGGGGTCCACACATTGTTTAATTTCCACGAGGTTTGCACGTGGTTTGGGATTATTAGATACAACAGAGAGTACTGTTAGATGTGTAGATTCACCTCTGGGTAGTGGCTCAGTAATTTTCTTTAAATATTGAGGGGTGGGTATATTGATTGGGAGATGAATTTTACATGCCAACATGCTTATATTAGAGATGTTCGAGTATGATGCAATTATCGACACAGATTGTCTTTTTGCATATAGGGCCATGATTAATTGTTTTAGTAGGAGTATTATTTTTCCTATACCTGGTCAGGAGATGTTCCTAGTGGCGATGCCTCATTCCGAGGGAGGATCTTCCACACGTTTGTATTATATAGAGGAGGAGACCTCTAAGGAGGTGGTGATATCTCTTGATTCGATACCTGTGTTTCAAGAGTTCTCTGATGTGTTCCAGGTTATTTCGGGATTACCACCTAGTAGAGAGATATAATTTATTATAGATTAAACGTCGAGCACTCGGCCGATAGTTGGCGCACCTTACTGTATGGCCCCAGCGGAGATGAGGGAGTTACGGGATCAGATAGAATAGATATTGGGTCATGGGGTTTATTCATAGGAGTACTTCACCTTGGGGTTCCCCAGTACTGTTCGTTAAAAAGAGAGATGGATCATTACGGTTGTGTGTCGTTTATCGTATGTTAAATAAGGTCACGATACGAAATAAGTATTTGTTACCTCGAATCGATGACTTATTCGACCGGTTGAGAGGAGGTGCTTTCTTCTCGAAGATTAGCTTGAGGTCGAGATACCATCAGTTACGGATCAGGGAGAAGGATGTGTTGAAGACTACCTTTTTGACGAGATATGGCTCCTACGAGTTTTGTGTTATGCCTTTTGGGCTAACAAATGCCCCAGTCGTGCTGATGGACTTGATGAATAGGGTGTTTAGAGATTTTTGGATCAGTTTGTCATTGTCTTCATCGATGATATCTTCATTTACTCTCAGAAGGAAGAGGAGCATGCTGAACATTTAAGGCAGGTTTTGTAGACACTACATTAGCACGAGTTGTATGCAAAATATGAGAATGTGGGTTTTGGCTGAAGGAGGTTCAATTTTTGGGGCACATTATTTCGGATAGAGGGATATCTGTAGATTCGGAAAAAGAGTCTGCAATGAGGGAGTGGGGACAACCCACAACGCCAAAGGAGATACATAGTTTCTTGTGCCTTATAGGATATTACAAGAGGTTTATTCGTGGATTCTCAAAGATAGCGGGTCCATTAACTCATTTGACTCATAAAGGAGTGCCATTTATTTGGAATGATGCCCGTCAGTTGGCTTTAGATGAGCTGAAGGACAAGCTAACTTCAGCACCAGTGTTTCCACTTCCCAGACCGGTAGTGGATTATCTAGTCTACACTTATGCGTCCTTAGTAGGACTTAGGGGTGTACTTCAACAGGAGGATTAGGCTATAGCTTATGCTCCCCGAAAGCTTAAGCCTTATGAGAACAACTACCCCACTCATGACTTGGAGATAGCGGGAGTCCTATTTGGACTCAGGATTTGGAGACATTACCTTTTAGACGAACAGTTCCACCTATTTATAGACCACAAGTCGCTGCAGTACTTGTTCACGTTGAAGCAGCTGAATATGCATCAATGTAGGTGGCTAGAGTTTATAAAAGATTATTAGTTTGAGATACACTATCACTTGGGAAAGGCTAAGGTAGTTTCAAATACGTTGATCCATAGGCCCATAGATGAGACGATCGAGGTGTTGAAGGCAAAATGGAAGAAGCTAGGGCACCAGGATGTTGTGGCCAGATCATTCATGTTAGTTATGATCGTCACAACGCAGATAGTGACGAGGGTGGTCCAGGTACAAGCGGCATAAACTTTTTTCTAGGAGAGGATTAAACTGCTCTTAGCTAGTGGAGCCGAGTCTTATTCTGTAAGTTCTGAGGGAGGCTTGCATTTTAATGGGAGACTCGTGCTTCTAGAGGTGGAGGACCTTCGATATGTAGTGATAACGGAGTCACGTGGGTCCATATTTATGATACATCCCGGTCGGGATAAGATGTACTAGGATATGAGGTGGCAGTACTGGTGTAGTGGGCTGAAGAGGGATATCGCAGAGTTCGTATTCAAGTATACCACTTTCTAGCTAGTGAAAGTGGACCATTAGAGACCACCAGGTTTACTTCAACCATTAGAGATCCCTACGTAGAAATGGGAGGTCATTTCCATGGATTTTATTACTGGGTTTCCTACTTCGCAGAGGGGGCACGATTCTATATGGGTTATTGTGGACCTGTTTACAAAATTATCCCATTTTCTGCCAGTAAGAACAGACTATACAACGGGACAATGCTCAGATATTTATTACAGAGATAGTAAAACTGCATGGTGTGCCTCTTGATATCGTGTCAGATAGAGATAGGACATTTGTGTCTCATTTTTCAGAGAGTTTCCAGGAGGATATGGGTATTGAGTTACGATTGAGTACGGTGTATCATCCGTAGACCAATAGGCACACTGAATGTACTAATCAGATGCTTGAAGACATGTTGCACATGTGTATCCTTGACTTTGGGGGAAGTTGGGAGCAGTACCTTCCACTGGTGGAGTTTGCTTACAACAACTCCTATAAGTTCACGATTGTCATGGCCCCATTCAAGGCATTATATGGGAGACCTTGTCATTCTCAAGCCTATTGGATAGAGGTGGGAGACAAAAAGTTACTTGGGCCTGAGGTAATTTAGGATACATCGAACAGGATCGAGATGATTCGAAGTCGCATACGGGTAGCCCATGACAGGAAGAAAAGCTACACCGATGCTAAGAGGTAATTCAGAGAGTTCACAGTGGGGGACCAAGTTTTTTTTAGGGTATCTCCTATGAAGGGGGTGATGAGGTTCGATAAAAAGGGGAAATTAGCTTCGATATACATAGGACCATTTCTTATTATTAAGAGGAGCGGACCAGTGGCTTACAGGCTTGGGTTGCCGAAGCACTTACACCATATTCATGATATGTTTCACATATCGTTACTGAGGCGGTATCTTCAGGATGAGTTGGCCCACACTCAGATCACGATAGAGGAGATCGATTTTCACCCTAACAGTTCCTATGAGGAAAGGCCAGTGGCTATCCTAGATCACAGTGAGAGGAGACTGAGGTCAAGGGTAGTTCCACTTGTGCGGGTTCAGTGGAAGCATCATAATGTGGAGGAGTCCACTTGAGAGCCAGAGGCGAATATGCGGGAGAAGTATCCTAATTTATTTGTACCAAGTATGCCTTACTTTTCGAATTTCGGGATGAAATTTCATTATTAGGGGGGAATTATGTAAGACCCGTATTTTTTAGAACTTAAATAATTATGTGATTAATTATTATTGTTGGATTAATTAAATTAATATGCGAGAATCAATTGGTGATTAATCTGGATTTAAAAATAAATATTGACTAGCGTGTCAAGATTTAATACTTATTAATGAGATTTATTGAATATTACCTAGTGAATAAATAATATGGAATTCTTGAATTTGATAAATTGTCGAGAGTGAAATATACAACATTTTGGTATATTAAGTCGGGACACGCGTGAGTCGTGTCGGGACAAATTGAATGGAATATAAAGTTAAATTGTTTTTAAGTAACTCGTATGGTAATTTCAAGTGCGCCGTTGAGTTCGGGAGGGTCGATATAGTCAGAAAACACTACCTCGGTATTTTATTTAGACTCCGGGAGATTTTAGGCCAAACGGGCACCTCGTAGGGATAACTGTGTAATTTTAATTTTTGAAGAAATTAAATTGATGAAAATTGGCAGTTTATTATATGAGTTACGTGGGAGAAATTAGGGCTCACATTCACATAACTAAAGAGAGAGTCACGAAGACTTCGGGGAGCAAATCCCAAAGAGCCAAAGCTTTTAGGCATCATCTTCCACCACCGTGACCACGTCACCAATGGATCAGATCGTCATATTTGAGGCAAGTGTTTATTACTTGTGTAATTTAGTAATAATTATGTTCATGATTAGAGTAGGTGATAACCCATCAATTTATGAGATTTAATTTTGATGAAAACTTGATGATTTGATTTATATTGGGTCTGAGATTATAAGAGATTAAATTCCTTCATGTAGATAGGATGTCATCCACGTATTATTAATAATTTCCTTGAACAAATCTGAGTTATAGTAGTTCTTGAATTAAAATTGGAAGAACTAGGGCTTTAATGGTTTAATTTGGGAATTTAGTATTTAATTGATGTATTGTGAAGAATTAGTGATTCTAGGTATTTAGAAATCATGTAAATATGTTGGAACCTCAGTTGGGTTTGTTGTTTGGGTGTTTGAAATGAACAGTATAGGTTTTAGAGGTGGTAATAGTGGGAAAACGCTGAAATCCGAGGAACAAGACGAAACAGTGTATCTCGCGTGATACCGTGCATAGTTGTCCGAGCGAGATAGGGATGTCGCGCGAAGTCACTCGAGCGACATGTGGCAGTTGTTCCAACGACATTGCCAACTGGTTCGAGCGAAGAGGTAAATTCTGGGAATTTTCTTAGAATCCAATTTTGGAATTTTCAGTTAATTGGAGTGAGAGGAATTACCGGTTAATAAATTTAAAATGAGATAGGTTTACGAGAATGTGTGTGAGATTTATACTTTAAATATTTGGGGAAGAAGACTTACCTTGAAGATTACGAGAAAGTTATGGTAATCTAATAATATTATACAATACGTAACAATGAGAATAAAATACATATGATAAGTATGCAACTAGGTTGGGAGAATACCTATGAATTTTAATAGGATGTGTGTATGCCTATTATTTATTATTTTTGTTAAAGTGCACTAATGGGTGATAAGCCGGGGGTGCAAGGTTATGATATTTAATACACTAAAGGGTGATAACCCGGGGGTGTAAGGTTTTTATTTAGTGCACTAATGGGTCATAACCCTAGGGTGCAAGGATATTGTATTAAGGGCACTAATGGGTGATAACCCGGGGGTGCAGGATCATTTAATTTATTGCACTAATGGTAATTCAAATCGGGGGTTCAGGACTGGAATATATATGTATAGGGATGTTGTGACTATGTGTGTGTGTGTGTGTGTGTACATATATATATATATATATGTGTGTGTGTGTGTGTGTGTATGTGTGTGTTAATGAGAAATTCTACTAAGAGAAACTAGTAGTTATGGCAACAATGACACATGAAACAATCTTAATGAGATAAAGATTTAAATACCCTAAGAGTGAATATGAAAGGTAGTAAAACGTGATAGACTACTTATGGGGTATTGTATAGGCGATACGAAAATACTACTGTTGAATGTAGTTAGTGTTAAGTGATATTGAACTAGTTAACTTGGGAAAAATTACTAGTACTAAATATAAGATGCGATAGGAGTGCACAATAGAAGAGAGGTGATAAATTCATGTGAGAGCACGAATCTAACATGCACATAATACTTTCTTTAAGGCAGTTTTAAATACTTCCCAAAACATATTTTTACACATCGGGCTCTAACCCGTCTCTTACATCTCTTTTCTATGTTGCTACATACATATGCATTATATCAGGTGCTCCGCCATAGGGACACCAGATTTGGAGACTTGGATTTCTTGGCATGCTATGGCTGATGTGGAAGTTGTTGGTCTTTGCATTAGACGCTCCTATCATTTCTCTTGGTTCATCTATAATTTTCATTTTGGTCATGTCTCTCCCATTCCTTAGACATTTTATCAGAGATTGTATTCAATTTACTTCTATTCATTTTAGTTGGATTTAGTTTTACTATGAATCTGTTGTTTAGAGTTTTGAACTGGAATGTTTTATCCTGTCGTATTTATTTTAGTACGTGATTCAGATTTATTATTTATTTTATTCAGTTGGATGGTGAATGGATTATATTTAAATTCTTGGACTTTATAAATATAATTTTGGTTACAATTTAAAAAGGGAAAGTATTTTGGCACTAGCTTAATTTATATTAGGTGATTAATAAAGTTAATGTTTTCAACAGTGATGCTAAGAATGAACAAACTGAACATTCTGTTTTAAAATTTAATAAAGGACTGATCACCAGATATTAAATTGGGCGGGGTGTCACACTAAATAGCATATGGAAGGTCTTACTAATTACTTGCACCCAAATCTCTCATTTTATTTCCATATACACATCTCGTTTTATTTCCATCTTTGGTGTCGCTACGCTTCCCCCTACGCAACTGCCTTTGGATAGTCCATTTCTATTGGCCCATGACACTTCCTCTCTTCCTTGTATCACTATAATCACCCATAATATTCTTTACATATCCCATCTCAAACCCTAGCTTGGCGCCTAAGTTATTGCATATTTCAACATTGCCCTTTATTTCAAATTTTCAACTTTACATATTTAAACCATTCTAAAATGTTGAAAAGCCAATTAAATTTTATGAGTGGCTCCTCGAAAGAGTCCCTCCGACTTAACCACCCCTTGTCGACTATTTTGGGTGAATCTACAATTTTCACCACCGTCATCTGCGACAGTGCTTGGAGAAACTTATATTCTCGTATAATTATCCTATCATCCTCTTCCCATAGAATAATTAGGGTGAATTGTATCACAATCACTGATCTCCAAATGATCCATGGCTTCCGCCGAACCTCTCCTCCTATAGTCCTCCCAACGGCCTTCGTTGGTTATCCTATTTGTTTGGTGTACGAAGCCCAACCAAACTCTTATTTGGATTAAATAAACTATACTTAATAGCAGAGGACCATAAGTCACACAACATAGAGGAATACAACAATCCTACAATAGGTCTCTATATCAAAGAACACTAAGCTAAAACATAGAAAAGCTACACAGATCCTAAGGATAATAGAACCTAATGGTCTGATACCTTCTGTGACACCCCGCCAAATTAAATATTGGGCGATGACTCCTTTATTAAATTAAAACAAGATTCTCATTTGGTTCATTCTTAGCATCACTGTCGAAAACCATATTGATTACTAACCACCTAGTAGTTAATTAAGCAAGTGTCAAATTTTATCTTTAATAAACTAGATAACAATATGCAGAAACAAAATAAACTAAACCATACACACAATCATTGTCTAAACCGAGAAATCTTACTAGTTTCATAAGACATTCTTCACATTAACTTCATTATTCATCTTTAATTAAGTCTATATAATATTCTCAGTCTTAGAACTTTTTCCCCATCTAATATTTTATTGTGCCCACCCGTATGGCCCATAAAATACGATACCAAGTCGGGTCATATTTGATTTGGAGTGTAGGTCAGAGAAATTATATAAAATCTTAGGAACCGTTCAAATAAAAAATGACATGTGTGGTAGTGTCTTTGATATTCAAAATGCTTCCAATGATAAAGCCGAAATCGTGTGTTTTAGAGGACATTCTATAAAAGATCAATACTTAGGTAACACTTCATGCTGTGTATTCACGTGCACATATTGTGGTCGAAAAGGGCCCATTAGAAAATTTTATTTTGATCTTATAAATGATCCTAAAAAGTGAAAGGGTAGAGTCACCAAGTTCACCAAATCCGGAGAGCTCACATTTCACTTATGTGGGTTAGGATATCCGATTTGGAGACTTTACATGATAAAGTTTATGATTCTCATTTGATTTCACATGATTCCTCCATCGCTAAATCCAAAGGTTGATTGTGTTAGTTTGTTTACATAAACTAGCTTTTGTGCTTCATGAAATACTTTTTCCAGTTGTATGTTTGTTTATCATTTTCTAGTCTTTGTTTCATCATATATGTGTTGCTAGAAATATGACTTATGTATCTTTTGTATTTATTTTTATTTATTGTGTCTTACATGAAAAAAAAGAATTTTTTTATTTTGTCTTTTGGGTTATCCTTGTGTTTGTATAAGAAAATTTGAAAAACTCAAAAAGATTTTCTATTTTTGTATATTTTTGTTTTATACATTTTATGTGGCATTTACTTGTGTTTGAATCCTATATCATCCCCTCTTCCATGTGGCTAGAACTTTTGGTTAAGATTTCCAATCCTTAAAGTGTTCTTTATCACGCTTGGATGGAGTTGTTTGACTTTGACTTGCATAATGGATTATGTTTTTTTATATGCTTCGATTCACATATGTATGATCTCATTTGATCTTTAACTTAACATGTATATTTAAGCTAAGTGAGATGTTATCCTATCAATTTATCCATTTACAGGTTGCTATGACTATGGAGGATTTGTGCATGTAAGAACTGATGCCCATATTAAAAAAAAAAACTAAAAAAAATAGAAAAATATTTATCCGGTGTAGTTTTTTATCAATGGAATCGGGCTGTGAAAATCAAAATTTCTTTGCGCGAATAGCCACCATTAAAGATGGCTTCAAAATGTGGCATTAATTTTTTTTATTGAAAGCCTTTTTTGTTTAGTTGGTATGTTGATAAAGAAAAAGATTATTAATGAGGAAGTTTAGATGGATATATCAACGGGTTTGCACAATGAAAATGTATCCTAGTTATGCTATTTTTTTCACGACTCTATTGATTTATAGAATCATCCAAATTATAGGCTTGTGTGCATTGTGCTTGTTTGTTCTCTGAGTCCACTTTATCTTGTCAAATGAGGATATCTTTAAGTTTGATAAAATTTTGTAATCAAATGATAACTCCGTGAACATTTTTACGTGATTGGGTCTATATTTCGTTAGTATCTAGTTCACACCCCTTCACTTCCATTTACCACTTGCATTTAGACACATTTTTTCCATATGAGTGTGGAAAGCTTAATGTATTTTGTGTCATGTGTGGTGTTTTTATCTATGTATATGTGCACGTTCATTATTGGCATTTTTTGTATATATATATGGTATTGTGTGTTTTTTATTCCTTGCCTTAGAATCTAATCCATGTATGCATTTTTGTTCAAATTGGTCTACATCTTATTGCGATGTTTGTTTGATATCACATGCTTATGCTTAGTACATTTCAGTTGGTATGATTTTTTTCTATCGCATCATAGTTGGTATCTATTGCTATTTTTGGGGATTGGTTGATTACTTGTTTCCATGTTGCTTAATTATTCATATCACCTTGTTCTCCATTGCATGACATACTTTTTCATCCATTATTTATAACCCTTTTTCATTTAGGTTGAGTATTTGTCTTAATTGGGAAGAAATAAGTTGTTTAATTCATTTTAAGCTTTGTCGATTCGTGTAATGGTATGTAATCCTTTAATTTGGGACATCTAACTTAGGGGGAGACACGGCCTTCTAAGGTAGATCATATTATACAAAGGGGGAGTTGAGTAATTTAATTATGTCATTTGTCTTGTTATATTCCCTAAGGGTTTAATGGTTTGTTTAAGTGTGCGGGACTTCATATTTAGTGACATTGTTTAAAGCAAAAAAACATCTCATCCCATGTATCGTGTCATGTTTCCTTAATTTTTATTTTGAGAGCGTTTGTGTCCTTTAGAAAAGCTTGACGGCCCATAGGATTTTTGTTTTGGGTTTTGCCCCGGAATAGCCAAAAGGGGAGATTTGTAAGGGCAAATTTCCAATCGAGTCATTTGTAGTGTTGGCCTAATTATAGACAAAACTAATGGTGTCATATAATAGTTGTGTGTTATATCCTTTCAAGCCTATGACAAGTTAGTTGAAGACGTAGCAGCCTAGCATAGTGATGATTTCATCCATACCGTTTTATGTGCCAATCATCTTCATCATCAACATCTGAATCCCGAGGTCTTTAAAGGTATGAATTCATTTAATATAAAGAGAGACTTGGATAATTTGTTTTATGGGTGTTCATTTAAATTCTTGCCATATATTTTTTGTAATTTTCTCAGGAAATCATTTTTAATCTTTTCATAAAAGTTTTTAAGGGTTTAACAACAATTCTGGATTTTTTTTGTCATTCGAACGAAACTGGGGTGTCGTGCGAATGACATGCCCAAGTCGTTCGAACGAGTTTTCAAACGAGACTCTAACGACAATGTGCCATTTTTCATGTTTTTCGTTAGATCTTGGTTCGAACAGCATTGTTCGAATGATGGGGTGCAGGAACATTTTTTACCAATTTTTAATTTCCAACTTCCCACTACTTCCACCATTTACATACGTGATTTAATTAGTGGTGGAGAAACAATTTTTACTATGACTTTTTGAGAGAGTTTCTAACGTTTTGAGAGAAAAAACCTTTCTACCAAAAAGTCCCCTTTTATATGTTGAATTTTCGTGGATTAAATTCTTCCAAAACACAAATATACACCCATAATTTGTTTGATCCAATTTCATATAAATATACTTGCTTTGAGACTTTTATTTAGGCACTAGGTTCATTCTCATCCCCAAAAGGAGAAAAGTTTCCCTACGGAGGTTTTCATTCTGTACATATGAAGGAAATGCCTTTATATATTTTGACGGTATCAGAGCCCCATAGGTGGATGTGACAACCCGCCTACTAAAATAATAGGTGGCCAGCCCAATACTCCAATAATTACAGGAATCATAGATGGTCCATTCTCAGCATCACTGTCGATTAACATAATAGTATGAGATAACCACCGATCATTTTAGAAAACGGATTGTCATATACAAAAAATTTAAAAGTAAAGAGAAACACTTAGACAATCCCATTTGTAAAAACGGTGGGTATCAAAAATTGATGACTAAAGTATGACAATACAATAAATAATCACCGAATAAGCTGTCGGTGCACAGACCAATACAAAATGATATATTAAGTATTACAATCAATATTTACAATATAATAAATGAGTGCAATACCTTGGGCACACACGCCCGAATGAATATACTGAACATAACTAGAGTACAGTAGAAAGGAGCGTCTACTACAAGTATCCTACAACATCCGCAATATGCTGTAGCTCCAAGACAACAGGAATGGAATATGTAAATACGGGTGTCCATGCGGAGGAGCACCTGTAACGGCAAGGAAAGTGCAACACAAAGAAATATAGAAACCGGTCAGGGCCGGGTTTGATATGATTACCATGTGACTAAAATGCATGGCAGGTAAGTGTGTAAATCACTCGCAGGTAACAATAATATTCCTCACCTCTCATTCTAGCAGCAACCTAGCGCAATATATATGATGCTCAGGTTATAGAAAGAACAGAAGGCTAACTTCTCCCCAGTCTCAACACTATGCCCTATTCGTGCGTGGGGTGTCTCGCAAGGCGAAATCCAAACAAGGAACCCCCCCGATACACTACTACTTAGGCAAGGTTGATCGTAGAGATACATTAGACCCTGTCCTAAATAATTTAAGTACTAAAGGTTAACTTCTCCCCAGTCTCAACACTATGCCCTATTCGTGCGTGGGGTGTCTCGCAAAGCGAAATCCAAACAAGGAACCCCCCCGATACACTACTATTTAGGCAAGGTTGATCGTCGAGATCCATCAGACCCTAAGCATGAGATAATAAATAATACATGTGTGTGCATAAGTGTGGGAAATCACATCTACAGCTACACAAAGAAAAATAAATAAAACTCATCCATCATCTAATGGCACAATTCCTAATTCTATCTTTAGGAATATACATATAAATGGTACAACACTTTATCAAGTGTTTACCAAATTAATTTCATCATATACTAATTCATTTCGTGAATTTGTTCCTTATTAGGAAATATAATCGTACTTTTAATGCTCTATAGGCATTTATCACAATTGTTCTCTTTGTAAAAATATCTTCCTTAACAGGAATATGATCATCATCATAGGCTCTTTATGGCCTTAAATCGTGCTCGTCATGGCACTTTCATCAAAACATCAAGTCCAACTTGATTTAGAATAGTTATATTCATATATATATATATAACGATTCTAAGACCGCCCGTCCGGGTTTCCCCACTGTGCGCGCCCCTAAATGGCTATCATCTTCCAGGGCCTCCAAGACAACCTGGGATCCTATCGAAACGTCGGGAAGCGACCATGTGCCTGCGGGATAGTCAAGACCACACCCGGAATCTCCTAACCAGCGCAGAAAATATATATGTAAACAACCGCTCACATGGCCTAGGGACTATATCCACCCTGCATCATTAGCCAGGGGGCTTCACCACAGCGCGCGCAACTTCCCTTATGATAGCGATTTAGAGAGGTGTGTATCCATAAATTAACATTTATGAAAAACATTACTTTTTCCATTTTGAAAACTCATATTTTACATTTCCAGAAATCATCCATTTAGCCATTTAGCACCAAGTCTTAGAAGGTGCATTTCATTCTTATTAAGTCATATTATTATTAATGACCTAAGACCCCAAGTGCCACTAACCTCAAAATAGCCTCGAATAGTTTATATAATTCATAAACCCTCAAAGTGAGTCTCCATAATGGAGTGTCTCCCAAAAGATCAACCTAATATTTTAACTTCCAATTTATCTCTAGGTTAACTCTCCTAAATCATTCGGATATCAACCTACGCAACTTAGCCATCGGGTAAGCCTAAATGTCCCATTAAATCCTAGGGCATTAGTCTACCCCATAACAACCCTCTAGGACTCCCCATTACTTCCCAAAGGAAGGTCCCTAAACCTTGGACCTAGAAGAAAAGGGGATAAAATCAAAATAAGAAAATCTCACAAAAACAGGGGAACCGAATCGATTCGCCCCTTGGGCCGAATCGATTCGCCCTTGCGAATCGATTCGCTATACAGCCGAATCGATTCGGTGAGCAAAAACTGACCTTCTGCAATTGCCGAATCGATTCGCTTAAAATCCGAATCGATTCGGTCTGCAAGACCTGTAACCCTCTCCTTATCCGAATCGATTCGCCCCTAGGGCCGAATCGATTCGGTCCTGGAATTTTGCCCAATTTGGGCTACGGGGTGTAAGAACCCTAAAATCCCAAAACCCCAAAACTTTGATTTCTCCCAACATCAACAACAACAATTCGACCTAAATCAATCCTACACCATTTATAACTAATATATACTCCTCAAATCCAATTAAAACTAAGATTTAAGGGTTTAAACATCCAAAATCAACAAATACCCATTTATGGGTTAAATCCCCAAAACCTAACTATACATGCATTTTATCACATTAAATCAATATCTAGCAAGTAAGAAACTTGCCTCGAGGTTCGTAGTCTCTGAACACCTCCGGTAGCGACGGATTCCGGCCCAAATCTTCCTTCTCTCTCTTCTCTCTACTTTCTCCCAACTCTCTCTCTCTCTCTCTCTCCTTTGGCTTCTAACACAAATGAAGAAAGAAAAAGGGGTGGGGGACTTATAAGGGTCTAAAAATATAAACCCCCACTCCCAAATGCTAATACACCACTAAAATGACTCGGAACCACTTAATTGAGTCATAACCCCTTAAAATGCCCGAAACCCAAAAATATAACGTGGCACTTATTTCGATCAACTCGACTGTTCTAAAAACGACCGCACCCCCTATTTGGCATTCGGGAGAGTGTGAACTATTTTTACGTTCCAATTTCATTTTAAATTCACTAATGATACCCGATTTAAGTACAGGTTATAACCGTCGTTTTACATATAACGACGCAAAATACACAATATAACACTATTTACCTTCTCATAATGGTAAATAGACAAAGCATAGTAAATATTATCCCTAAGTCTCACGGGAAATAACATTTACTCCAACATCCCCCATTCTATAAAATTAGCCCATTTGGCAAAATAGTATAAAATAGTCGCTCGAAAACCTGGGTTGTTACATACTCCCCCCCTTAAAGGGGAATTTTGCCCTCAAAATTTAGGCGTAACCCATAACCATAAAAGGGTATACTATAATAAAAACCGTGCTATCATACTAACAAACCCCTGAATAGAAATGTCCCCATAGGACTCAGACTAAAGTCATCGCTATCGATCTCAGAAACTATCGATCCTACCCTTCTACTACGGGAGGAGATACCCACCCAAGTTCGGCACTAATTGCCTTACTTCCTAAACTAACGCCGCATGCCCTAAGGGCCTAGCATCCTAAGAATCCTAAGGTCAATCTATCTATCCTAACCTAGTCGTATAAGTATAATACTAAATATCCCTAGTGCCCAAGACCTTTCCCGACTTCCGACATTAGCTCGGTTTCATGCGTGGGACGTCTCGCCGAAGCGAAATCCAAACAAGGAACCCTCCCGTTACACTACTACCTCGCATTGTCAGTCGTCGAGAAGTAACGGTCGAAGACACATGATCGGGATCGACGGGATCCTAACTCGAAACTCTACTACTACATACAAACATCTACGTCCTACCATAACTATCGACTGAGGCATTTACTTTCAGTAAGATGCCACTAATACTCTACCCCAAGAGACACATATACCTCTACACAAATGGCCTTCTCCTTAAGGCACAACCATAAGTCCCTATCGGACTTTCATCATCATAGTCGTCCCCACATCGATCTAGAGAGAAACTATCATAGTGCTCATATAACGCACATTAACTAAGCCCTTAATCACTCATATTCGTGATTCTTGGCTAAACCTTCCAACCCAGCACTTAACCAACAGAAAAGAAAAGAAAGAAGAAAAGAACAGAAAAGAAAATGCACATCTCTCCACTCCCAACGTCGTTAAGGTTCATGCGTGGAGCGTCTCGCCGAAGCAAAATCCAAACAAGGAACCCCTCCACACAGTCACCTTAACTAGCCGGTCATGGAGATAAGGCAAGAACATACATAAGCAAAGCAAACAAAGCAAGCAAGCAAGAAAAACAAATAAAATAAGACACATAAAACAAATAAGAATAAAAGAAAGACAAACTACACCTCATAAACCATCTCTATAAGGTCTCGACCTGTAACCAGGGGAGAAAGTATAGAATAACTAGCCCTTTTGCTAGAACTAGAACTAGGATAGCCTCGCGATATATTCGCTTGCTATCACCCCAACCAATCTAAGAATATCTCTACTCGCATATTATATAATACAAGTAGCACGTAACACACATATCACCACTCGCCCCATAACGAGTGAGAAGGAAAATACAAAACTTCCCTATTATGGAAGCCATATAAATATACTTACTATATATAAAAATACATACTGATACCATTACAAGCCCGATATACGCACCCGAATCTAGGGCTAACACCATACTACCCCTTCCTATGATGCCCTCACAATGGCCTTCCTCCACGCCCTTCATCTAACGACTTACAAGCCTCACACGAACGCGCAGAAGATCTTCGGGGTCCTCATACCATAGTAGGAGAATGAAATCTCACAAGAGAATTCAACGACCTTATTCTTAAGGCTCTACATCAAATAGAGAGAAACGCAGAAAGCGTAAAACGTCCGCACAGATTCCTAAGGACTCTAGAACCTAATGCTCTGATACCATCTGTGACAACCCGCCTACTAAAATAATAGGTGGCCAGCCCAATACTCCAATAATTACAGGAATCATAGATGGTCCATTCTCAGCATCACTGTCGATTAACATAATAGTATGAGATAACCACCGATCATTTTAGAAAACGGATTGTCATATACAAAAAATTTAAAAGTAAAGAGAAACACTTAGACAATCCCATTTGTAAAAACGGTGGGTATCAAAAATTGATGACTAAAGTATGACAATACAATAAATAATCACCGAATAAGCTGTCGGTGCACAGACCAATACAAAATGATATATTAAGTATTACAATCAATATTTACAATATAATAAATGAGTGCAATACCTTGGGCACACACGCCCGAATGAATATACTGAACATAACTAGAGTACAGTAGAAAGGAGCGTCTACTACAAGTATCCTACAACATCCGCAATATGCTGTAGCTCCAAGACAACAGGAATGGAATATGTAAATACGGGTGTCCATGCGGAGGAGCACCTGTAACGGCAAGGAAAGTGCAACACAAAGAAATATAGAAACCGGTCAGGGCCGGGTTTGATATGATTACCATGTGACTAAAATGCATGGCAGGTAAGTGTGTAAATCACTCGCAGGTAACAATAATATTCCTCACCTCTCATTCTAGCAGCAACCTAGCGCAATATATATGATGCTCAGGTTATAGAAAGAACAGAAGGCTAACTTCTCCCCAGTCTCAACACTATGCCCTATTCGTGCGTGGGGTGTCTCGCAAGGCGAAATCCAAACAAGGAACCCCCCCGATACACTACTACTTAGGCAAGGTTGATCGTCGAGATACATTAGACCCTGTCCTAAATAATTTAAGTACTAAAGGTTAACTTCTCCCCAGTCTCAACACTATGCCCTATTCGTGCGTGGGGTGTCTCGCAAAGCGAAATCCAAACAAGGAACCCCCCCGATACACTACTATTTAGGCAAGGTTGATCGTCGAGATCCATCAGACCCTAAGCACGAGATAATAAATAATACATGTGTGTGCATAAGTGTGGGAAATCACATCTACAGCTACACAAAGAAAAATAAATAAAACTCATCCATCATCTAATGGCACAATTCCTAATTCTATCTTTAGGAATATACATATAAATGGTACAACACTTTATCAAGTGTTTACCAAATTAATTTCATCATATACTAATTCATTTCGTGAATTTGTTCCTTATTAGGAAATATAATCGTACTTTTAATGCTCTATAGGCATTTATCACAATTGTTCTCTTTGTAAAAATATCTTCCTTAACAGGAATATGATCATCATCATAGGCTCTTTATGGCCTTAAATCGTGCTCGTCATGGCACTTTCATCAAAACATCAAGTCCAACTTGATTTAGAATAGTTATATTCATATATATATATATAACGATTCTAAGACCGCCCGTCCGGGTTTCCCCACTGTGCGCGCCCCTAAATGGCTATCATCTTCCAGGGCCTCCAAGACAACCTGGGATCCTATCGAAACGTCGGGAAGCGACCATGTGCCTGCGGGATAGTCAAGACCACACCCGGAATCTCCTAACCAGCGCAGAAAATATATATGTAAACAACCGCTCACATGGCCTAGGGACTATATCCACCCTGCATCATTAGCCAGGGGGCTTCACCACAGCGCGCGCAACTTCCCTTATGATAGCGATTTAGAGAGGTGTGTATCCATAAATTAACATTTATGAAAAACATTACTTTTTCCATTTTGAAAACTCATATTTTACATTTCCAGAAATCATCCATTTAGCCATTTAGCACCAAGTCTTAGAAGGTGCATTTCATTCTTATTAAGTCATATTATTATTAATGACCTAAGACCCCAAGTGCCACTAACCTCAAAATAGCCTCGAATAGTTTATATAATTCATAAACCCTCAAAGTGAGTCTCCATAATGGAGTGTCTCCCAAAAGATCAACCTAATATTTTAACTTCCAATTTATCTCTAGGTTAACTCTCCTAAATCATTCGGATATCAACCTACGCAACTTAGCCATCGGGTAAGCCTAAATGTCCCATTAAATCCTAGGGCATTAGTCTACCCCATAACAACCCTCTAGGACTCCCCATTACTTCCCAAAGGAAGGTCCCTAAACCTTGGACCTAGAAGAAAAGGGGATAAAATCAAAATAAGAAAATCTCACAAAAACAGGGGAACCGAATCGATTCGCCCCTTGGGCCGAATCGATTCGCCCTTGCGAATCGATTCGCTATACAGCCGAATCGATTCGGTGAGCAAAAACTGACCTTCTGCAATTGCCGAATCGATTCGCTTAAAATCCGAATCGATTCGGTCTGCAAGACCTGTAACCCTCTCCTTATCCGAATCGATTCGCCCCTAGGGCCGAATCGATTCGGTCCTGGAATTTTGCCCAATTTGGGCTACGGGGTGTAAGAACCCTAAAATCCCAAAACCCCAAAACTTTGATTTCTCCCAACATCAACAACAACAATTCGACCTAAATCAATCCTACACCATTTATAACTAATATATACTCCTCAAATCCAATTAAAACTAAGATTTAAGGGTTTAAACATCCAAAATCAACAAATACCCATTTATGGGTTAAATCCCCAAAACCTAACTATACATGCATTTTATCACATTAAATCAATATCTAGCAAGTAAGAAACTTGCCTCGAGGTTCGTAGTCTCTGAACACCTCCGGTAGCGACGGATTCCGGCCCAAATCTTCCTTCTCTCTCTTCTCTCTACTTTCTCCCAACTCTCTCTCTCTCTCTCTCTCCTTTGGCTTCTAACACAAATGAAGAAAGAAAAAGGGGTGGGGGACTTATAAGGGTCTAAAAATATAAACCCCCACTCCCAAATGCTAATACACCACTAAAATGACTCGGAACCACTTAATTGAGTCATAACCCCTTAAAATGCCCGAAACCCAAAAATATAACGTGGCACTTATTTCGATCAACTCGACTGTTCTAAAAACGACCGCACCCCCTATTTGGCATTCGGGAGAGTGTGAACTATTTTTACGTTCCAATTTCATTTTAAATTCACTAATGATACCCGATTTAAGTACAGGTTATAACCGTCGTTTTACATATAACGACGCAAAATACACAATATAACACTATTTACCTTCTCATAATGGTAAATAGACAAAGCATAGTAAATATTATCCCTAAGTCTCACGGGAAATAACATTTACTCCAACATCCCCCATTCTATAAAATTAGCCCATTTGGCAAAATAGTATAAAATAGTCGCTCGAAAACCTGGGTTGTTACAGTGGATTCCGAGACTTCGGTGGACTCTAGAGTTATCTATTAGGCGGAGGATGAAGAGTGAAGGAGCACCAAGGCTTGAAAGGAGTAAAGTATGTGCTATAAGTTTTCGTGTCGTAGTCTTTGTAAAATTCCATACTTAGTGAATTTGTAGGCTGGGATCGTTCGAGGTTTTTACCATTGTGGATTTTTCTCGTACATCGCGCCTTGTGTATGGCCGCTTATTTTTATCTTGCAAAATTTCACGTAGAATAATTCTAGGTTAATCAAGATAAAATCGATTTAATTTATAATTTTGGTGCTAATTTTAGTTTAATTTAATTCAAGTTGGCATAATTAATTTGAAAAATTCATGCTTTCGTTTGTTGGGCATAATTTTAACTTGACTTGAATTAATTTTTCCTAATTGAGATTAAAAGAAAAAAATTCAAATATTTGTTTTGTCTTGTTTGAATTAATTTTAAGTCTGAACAAATTAAAAATTTGAAGCTTTAATTGCTAAATTCCAAAATAATTTTAATTTGGAATATATTTTGAACCATCCCTCATTTAGGATTTAAAATCACAAGTCAAGTTCTAAACATCATCTCAACCCTTAAATACAATTGAATTCAACCAAACTCCATCAAATTCTGAATGGGGTTTTTTATTCGGGTTTCATTCAATCATTGATAAATTCAATTCTCCAAATTCGAAATTAAACAACAATATCTATTGGGTTAATCATATAATTTAAGATACTACAACGTAGAATCATATACCATCATTAATTCCATACAAATCTCCACACATGATAAAATCATCCAAAACCCCTTTTCATATCACTACCCTCCCAAAAATGGATTTTCAATTACACCTCTATGATATGAATCGATTAGCACAGATTTATATCGAAAGAAAAATTAATCACTTGCCTATATGGATTCATTTGGTCTGATCATTTGATGTAGACAGCAATTCGACGAAGAATTCCCTCTATCCATCTTGGTTTGGCACTAAAAAACCTCCTTACTTTCTTCCTCATTTCTTCTCTACGGCTCTAAGGGCTCCTAAATGAATTATAGTTTTTTTCCAATTTCATAACTTGGATTAAATAATGTTAATCCCATTTTTACACTAATGGGACAAGCCCGGCTATGCCTAGAAATGTCTCGAGACCCAATTCCTACCCTCAGGTACTATTTTTTGACTATCTCGACCTATCGGGAATCAATAGTGACCTCCAAATTATCATCCGAATTACTATTTGCAACTTTTCTTTTTTCACTTCAAAATATGTTCCACGTAAAAATAAATATCAATTTGAATTAATTAAATCTAACTCACTAAATTAAATAAATTATCCAAAGTAAATAATTCTACAAATTAATAAATTCTCTAACTTAATCAAATTGTCCAAATAACTTATTTTTAATTTAATTTTTATATCCTCAAAAATACGCAATGTTACACAAGCTTGCCAGGCTTCTGAAGTTTTTAGGTTTTCATTTTATCAATTTTTGGAAACAAAGCTTGGGGGTTGGGGTGACAGGATTTGTGATGGGGCATGCAAATTTTTTTGGGGTTTTTTTGGTGGAGGGATGAAGAGGGAAGATGTGTGCGAATGTGGTGGGGGTTGGGGTGCAGGGGTGCGAAGATCGATGCTGTGGTTGAGGTGGGGAGAGGGAAGATGGGCAGTACGATGGAGATTTGGTCGGGTTGTCAGTCTTGGAATTTGGGCAACTACTTTTTTTCTTGGGGGTGAGGGTTTGATTTTGAAGAAGGTAGTTTTTTTTTAGGTTTCTTATTTGTTTTGTTTTTTTTCTAATTTCTTTTCGAATTTCCTTTCACAAGTCTTGTGCCTCACACATGCTCATTATGTTTAACACTATATAACAAAAAATGTACCAAACTCTAAGCAACTAGTAAAAGGTACCAAATTGAAAAATGGATAATTACTGACATATGTGAGGAAAAAAAACTAATTTTTACCAACTTTTTTAATTAATATCTTTCTCAAATGTCACTTGTAACTCATTTGAGATTTTTAAGACAACGTAGAACTTAGATTTAGATTTATGATCTCTTATTGTAGTTTTTTTCACTATAGTTAATTTCGTAAAGTAATTATTTCTTTCCATTTTTAATTAATTTTACGGTAATATGAAAAGTTAACGCTGAAGTTTGGGGTGATTTTCTATTTTAGAACCAATGTTTCACCAAATGAAATATTAATTACGAGGATTAGAAACTGTGCAATACTAACCCTCCTTTAAGTCTCTATAAGAATATGTAATGGAATTTTGACTATACATCCAATTAAAGATTTTAATTAATAAATTAAGTGGCACGTGGCTTAAAATTTAGTTAAAATTTAAAACAAAACATATCGCCTACGAAAAATAAATAATTATAAAATATTTTTTTATTAAATTTACCTAGACATGAGCAAAAGAAAAAAAGCGACTAAAAAAGAAATCCTCCCTCCAAAGCACACCACCCACTCTGTACCACTGTTGGAACAACTTTCATAGTTATTAATGTTGAGTGCAAAACTTTGAAAAATAAAATCTTTTAGTCTTTGACTTTTAAAAGAGAGAAGATGCCCAACTGTTTTTTTTATTATCTCACATCGGTAAGGAGTGAACATTTGGAGTTGTATATTTACAATTAATTTGGAACAAATGGTCAACCATTTTGGGCAATAGATGTTTTGTGTATATGGGTGGAAGACTTATTGGGCCAAGTCAAATGTGTGCGGGCCACTACTGCCATCCGTCCGGCCTAACTGGTGCTCGGATCTAGGTCTTGTGTCATGGTCTTGGGCTTGGGCTCATTAAGAATTAATTTTTCGGACAAATTAATTATCGGTTTTTTAGCTAAAAATTATTATTAACGTCAAGTTTTGCTAACACAGAAAAGGAAAAAATTCTCCTATTTCTTTCTCTCAGGATTTTTTTTCCTTTGCACTCGAATAACACATCCTCCCCAGATTTATTATTAGGCTCAAGTAATTAGCACAAATGTATGTAGATGGACCAAATTGATTCTTGTACTGAATTAATTCTTATTTTCTAATTATTGGAGGTTGTTTTTATCATGGGGGTGGCGGGGCTGTTGAGGTTGTCAGAATACATTGGGTAGAGTCGCAAAACACCTTAAAGATAGAGACATTGGTCGTGACTCAGTCGTGTGCTAATTTTAATTTAGAATTTCTTATTTTACAATCAACATTTATCTACTCTTCATATCGGTAAATTCGTAACTTTTATTTCGCACTTATTTTCTTCAATAATTTTGAAGTGTCCTTGATCTTCCATGGATGAATTTACCTCGACATGTACGAATAAATCTTTTAAATATGAGGGACAACACTTTAAAAATTGGAGGATGAAACTATTATTTTATTTAACGCATAAAAAAGTTTCATCTTGTGTTAAGTCTAAAAACCCATAATAAATAATCCACCAACTGTAAAGGAAAGGAATATTTCCCCTACTTGGGAAGGAAATAATTTTTTCTGCAAGAACAATATTTAAAATACTCTTAGTGATGATCTCTATGAATATTATGCCAACTATAAAACGTATAGAGATGTTTTGGATAACTTGATTAAAATATATGACACAAAAAAGGCAAGAACTAAAAAATATGATGTCAATCGTTATTGGAAATTTGAAATGACGGATTAGATTTAGATGAGAAATTTCATGAGGCTGTTATTATTGACAAATTGTCTCCCAAGTTTAAAAATTTTAAAAATACTTTAAGTCATAAGTATATAGAATTTTCACTAAAGTCTTTTATTACAAAACTGATAATTGAGGAGGAATCTCGAAATCAGGACTATAAGTATGAGGTTCTCATTGTGCCTAACAACAAGAAGTAGAAAAGGAACCACACTCCAGTTGTGTTAAAGGAAAACAGGAAAAATATGAAATTTCAGAAAAAGAGCCCTAACCAAAATAATAAAAATCAGACTCAGAATCAGAATAAGAATAAGAACCCTGCAAATGGACAGTTTAGTAACTCAAGACAGTTTCTCTGCTTCAAGTGTAGTAAGCATGTCCATATGGATGGAAAATGTAGAAATGTGCCACATGGACAAGAAAGTGTGCTATGAATACTGAAATCAACATAGTTAGCAGTGTCAAAGGGTGGTGGGTGGATACTGGAACTTTTCTCCATATCTGTCATGACCGTACATTGTTTACAAATTAATTTGAGGCTATAGATAAGAAAGTGTTGTTGGGTGATACTCACTCTACTTTGGTTGATGGTACTGAAGACATGGAATTGAAGTTTACTTGAGGCAAAACTGTGATCCTTAATGATGTTCCTCACAGTCCTAAGATAAGGAAAAAATTATTTTCGTGTTATCTTCTGAACAAAACTTCCTTTACTGAAATGACTGGTGCTGATTTATTTACATTAACCAAAAATGGATTTTTTGTAGGCATCGGTTATGCCACTGACAAAATGTTTAAGTTTAATATTGATGCTATTAATAAAACTTCTCCTTCTGCTTATATTGCTTATTATTTAATGTTTGGAATGAACAACTTGTTAAAAACATGAGCACTTTAGTATTAATTCCAGAATTATCTTTAAAGGATTTAAAAAAAGCAAAAATAACTAATACATAAGATAAATATGTTTTTAAACAATCTGAACCACTTGATTTAATTCGTTCGAATATTTATGAATTGGATGGTGTTACAACTAGAAATGAATAACATTCTTTTATTATTTTTATTGATATCTATTCTGATTATTCATTTGTGTATTTGATGAAAAAGAAAAGTGAGGCGTTTGACATGTTTAAAAAATTTCTAAATGAAATTGAAAATAAATTTAATCAAAAAATTAAAATGTTACGAAGTGATAGATGCACTGAATATGATTCTGCACCATTTATTGAATTTTATAAAACCCACTATATTATTACGAATAAACTTCCCCTTATTCACCCGAAATGAATGGTAAAGCAAAAAGAAAAAATAGTACATTAACTGAATTAGTTGTTGTTATTTTATTAAATTCGAGGTTTGCATCATATTAGTGGGATAAAATTATTTTAACTGTGTGTCATGTACTTAATATAATTCTAAAGGCTAAAATGAAAATATATCCTTACAAAATTTGGAAAAATATTAATCCAAAAGTTTCGTACTTTAGAACATGGGGGTGTTTAGCCTATGTAACTATACCCGAGCCTAAAAGGTCTAAATTGTGTTGTAGAGCATATGAGTCGTTTTTATAGGCTATGTTATTAATAGCAAAGAATACCATTTGAATCAAGTGATGCCAATTTTTATGAAGATATATTACCTTTTAAATTAGGAAGAATAGTGGTGCGACATCCACTAATGTTTCTTTAACAAATAATTTAGAATCTATTGAAACTGTTTCAGAACCAAGTAAAAGTAAAAGAGCTCGCATTGAAAAAAAATTGTCTTGATTTTTATGCATATACTTTAGAGGAGGACCCTAAAAATATTAAAGAAGATTTTTCTCCATTAGATGTCAATTTATGGCAAGAGGCTATTAACGATGAAATGGAATTCTGGAAACAAATAAAACTTTGCATTTAGTGGACCTTCCTCCTGGGTGCAAAATAATTGGGTGTAAATGAATTCTTAAAAAGAAATTAAACTTGATGCTATGATACCCCGCCTAATTAATCCCGGGTGTTCAGTCCTAAATCAAGTTAGAACAGGTTTCTCAGTTGGTCCATTCTTAGCATCACTGTCGCCTTTTTAATTACTAACCACCTAAGTGAGAAAATAGACTGGTGCCAATTTTTATCTATCAATTAATTAAATGAAACTCATGCGGAACATACAAAAATACATAATCACAGTTAACTGAAATAACAATCCACAATTAAAATATCTAACCGAATAAACCATCGGTCCAAATATCCAATACATGTAGGGTCAAGAAGAAAATCTCAACAAGTCTAATACTAATAAATGAACTGTGAGCGACATGCTCAAATAACTACTAGAGAGTCTCTACACGAATGAAAGAAGGAGGCGTCTATCAAAGACCCTGCAACATCCACATGTGCTGCAGCAACGGATACCTGGAATAGAGTCAAGCCTGGCGTCCCTGTGGCTGGACACCTAAAAGGTTTTATTTTTAAATTTATATAGCAAGGGTTAGTACCCAAAAATATTTGAAAACGTTTAACAAATGATTAACTTGCAGTAATAAATAAATATGCATGCTCTTCATATTTTAGTTAGTGCTCCACTCTCTTGAGGACTTCCTTACCCCTCCTCAATGTGCACTATTAACGCTTTCATTTAATTTACTAGGTCCTACGCTCCTAACCTAATACTTGTTTTAACCCTTGAAATTTACCTACTCTAACCGAGTATGCCTTAATTCATGATTTTTAAATTATTATATACGTCAAGCTTAATTGAATCATTACCTTTTTTAATTTCATATAACATTCACACCTGTTATGCACATAATAGTTTTACACTATGTATTAATCATCCCATATATAATTATTTACCTAACTATATATTTAATCATATTACAGTATTCACAAACATACTGAAATAACATTTAATACAAACTTTCGACTGAGAAAAATGCTCACAAAATATAAATTTTCCCAAGTCCTATCCCACTAGGTGTATTCATATAACCTAGTTATCCAAGTTAGATTCGCTCACTAACTTAGTTTAACATACGAATTGGAGGCGGTCATATTCCTTCCCTGAAAGTGAGATGCCCCTCACCCATATAACGGACGCTATGACCTGGGATTATACTCGCCCTACTCCTCAAGCTAGGGGATTCATCCACTGCGCGCAACCTCCCCCTATAGCACTAGAGTATATACTAATAATATTCAATCACTGATATTGATGCACACACACTATATATATATATATATATATACTGTCACACTCCGTATATATATATAAATATAAAATGTCCCGGCTACACCATGTACAAAATTCGTAACATAAGCCTATTTAATTTATTAAGAGTTTATTGTCCAACTCTAGTTATTAATTAATTCGCACATTAATTAATCAAGTCACCTTTGGTGTCGCCCCCACCATAAAATTGGACTTACTCTCGTAGTCCGAATTAACCTCACCCGAGTCTAAATTCCCGACTCCTGAAATATTTAGCCTTTACCTAAATAAGATTTATCTCTCTGTATTCCTCAAGCGGTATCCCCGGACTTGTTCTCTACATCTATATTTAATCCTTTCGAACCCTTCCCAAAAAATTCAACCTTAGTGTGTCACACCTAATTTCTACAAAACCCAACAAATTAAAATTATGATGCCACACTAAGTCGTCTCTAAATTCTAATTAACTTTATTCACCATTAATTAGATTTAAAACCCATGTATAAATTTCTCACCAAATTAATTCATGGAAAAGATTAAATTAAATTTTCTTCATATAAAAGAAAACTGGGCAAACTCTCAAAATCTGCCGACCATCGATCGATCGACCCCAGACCTTCGATCCATCGATCGATCGAGCAAAGACAGATTCTGCCATGGACGAGTTTCATAAAACCCTAACTCCTTCTATCAGCAATCTCAAGCCTTATTAACAATAATACAAGTTAGGAACCCTATTAGGGACCTCCAGAATGTCCTCCAACATAATTAATTCGTCCATTAACTACAATTTCTGAATTTGGGAAAATATTCATCTTTAATTCCTTACCCATTTACATCCCAAATCCCTTCACCAAATTCATTTCTAATTATCCAGATATCAACCTGCCAGATATGTATCAATTTATAATATCAGATTTCTACAAGAATCCTCATTCAAATTCGTAAATCAGATTATTATTTTCAAAACCTCATGTTTATGCCATGAACACCCAAAACGAATTTTGATCAAACACATCACATGAATACAAATTGAAAAATAGATTCAATACTATTGCAAGTTATTCACTTGCCTTAGGTTTCGTAGTGTCTGATTCGGAGATGAATTCCAAGGTTGAAGATGATCCTTGTTGGATCTCTAGTGATCCCAAAACTGCCTTTAACTGCTATTAGGGTTCCTTAATACACTTAGCCTTTTTCTAAAACTCTATCATCCGTTTTATTATTCATTCTAATTCATTAATTTACCTAAATCCCATTTTTTACCTAATGGGCCAAGCTCAAGTGACCCAAATGCCCCCGTGTGGGCCCGGCTATGTCTAAAAACACCTCGTGACCCGTTTACTACCCCCGGGTACACTTTTCCAACTATCTCGGCCCATCCGGACTCAATTGTATGCTCAAAATTGGCATCTGAATTAATTTATAAAAATACTTATCCCCCACCCTTTTAGTCTATACCGACTCCCGGTTGAGATAAGTGCATACCCTGTCATTAATACTCGAAATGACATAATTACAATATTACTATTCACTTAGTAAATAAGTTTTTTTCTTAAATATTAATCATTCACTTCCCGATTAATGTTTAAATAAACTTTTCCTAATTATTTCAATTAAAAATTACGACTCACATGTAATTTTCAATTCCCGAATTACTTAAATATTTAATACATGAAAGTACGGGGTGGTACAGATGCGACTATTGAAAAGTATAAGGCACGCCTTGTTGCAAAAGGTTTTAGACAAATAATAAACATTGACTTTTTTTAATGCATTTTCACCCATGACTAGAGTAATGTCAATACATATACTATTTTCCATATCTTCCTTAAATAATTTAATTGTACACCAAATGGATGTTAAAACTGCATTTTTAAATTAAGAATTAGAAGAAGAGATTTATTGGGGTCAATCTAAAGGTTTTATTATGAACGACCAAGAAAATAAAGTGTGGAAATTAGAGAAATCTCTTTGTAGTCTCAAATAGACACCTAAACAATGTCATGATAAATTTGATAGCCTTTTCGCCTCTAATAGATTTAAGATCAATGAAATTTGCTAATGCAAAAAACTAGACTACGTCTAATTATTTAATCACATATAATATTTGTAAGTAAAAGAAAGAGATAAAAAGGTTTTTAAAGTGGTTCGACCTAAAGAGAAAAGCCTACGTCCACTGTGCTTATTATTGCCTTGTGTTTGCCTTTCAATCACTTGCCTTTGATGAACGAATTACAACGTATTTATAACCCAGGAGGGAGATAAAGAGATGGAATGTTAAAGGATGGAATTCCTTTATAAATTGGGCATTTACATCAGTACATAATGTCCATAATGTTTCTGGTTGTTGGAATTTTGTTGATGATGTTAGTCAGCCTCCTTAGTGTTGGTCGGGCTTCCTATACGCTATTGGCATTCCAATATGTTGGTCGTTATTCTAGACCTTAGTCGGTCGTTATGCCTTAATGAGTGGGATTATAGCCACAGTGGATGAGACATGTCTATTTCTTATTGGTCCACGTAAGTGGGTAATTTTTGGTATCAACAGACCCCATTGTTTCATGCTCTGATGCTTGGTTGAAAGTATGGACCATTTAGTTCTAGTAGTAGCGCGAGCTATATTTTTTATGCTTGGTCGGTTGTCGACTTCCCACACTTGTAAAATTATTAGCCTTGCTGATAGCGTGCACTGCTGATGGCATTTTTGTAAATATCCAGAATTATAATAATCATTTTGGGGCAAATACGTCTTTTTCTGCTTAGCCGCCAAAATTCCAATCGTTGTTTCACCTTAATCACTATGTTTGCCAATTTTTTAGGTAATCTATAAAAGGAGGAAAAATCTCGGTCATCTCTTACCTCAAACCCTCAAAGTTTTTGTTGCACATTCTTGAGCTTTCGCATAGGCGTTCCTCCTATCTTATAGTTCTTGCTGAATCCTTTAGTCTTTGTAATAATTCTTTCTCTTTCTTATTTTCTTTATATTGAATCGTGGTTTACGTTATTGTCTCTCTATATGAGTTTAAAACGAATGAAACATACCAGACTGGGTAGGCTTAAAGTCCCCCCGTAGACCTTTTTTCTTTGTCTGAAGGTCACTAGATCCCTTCCTTATTCATTACTGAATAGGGCTTTATTTTTCCCAAAAATCAGTTTTGTCTTTAATTTTGTTAATACTTTTACATTGTACTTGATAGATTAGGCCCCAATACTTTGAGGGTTATCAATGGTCTTCATAGGCTCAATCAACTGTATGGGACCCACATAGGCATCCCGGAAATCATGTTTTCTTATAAGTGGGTCACTGGTGACAGTACTTACAATTTAAAAACTAGGGGTGTTAATAGAGATTTACTTGTTAACCTTTATGACTCCAATAGGGATTACTTCGACCATGGAGTGATTGCCAAAATATGTACCCCTAACAAGGGGTGAAGTCTACAATGGGCCAAAGTGCCCTTGGGAGGGTCATGGGATAGGTTGTTTTAATTATTATGTGACTTTATTAATAATTTTTCTACTAAAATATTAATTAATCATTGGTTGTTTGTTTACTTGAAATTCATATGAAGAGGAAGTGTCCCACGTAGGGTGACATTAAGATTGACGAGCTAAAGTTTCCTTGGGGCCTTCATCAAAAAATTAGTGAAGAACATACTAGGTTGGCATCATACTTGCTGAAATATAGGAGTTATTGTAACAACCCTCACGTTTGATAACATATTTTATATTTATTTACTATGTGTAGTAATTAATTATAAAATGATAGATGTTGAGTAAATATTAATTTAATATGAGAAAGGTTAATATTTACTGAAATGTTGTATGATTACCTGATGAGTAGGTAAAAATATCAATGTGGTGATTTATGGTGTCATAAGATATAAAATGACATTTTGGTTTAATGAGAAACCGGAACTTAAAATGAGTTATAAATTTTCAAATGATAATTTTGAGGGTGTAGTTAGTCCCGGTAGGTGCGAGACAGTCAAAATAAGTGCCATATTGTATTTTGGCATTTCGGACACTTTTGACTGGTTATAGCTTAAATGTGTAGTGCGCATCATTTTATCGCGTATTAGTCATTAAAGTTGGACATTTTAGATTAGTGGTCCGATTTAATCTTGCTAACCTCATTATTTTCCTCATTTTCTCTTAACACACGATTGTTAACCTAGAGAGAGAAAGGAGAAAGAAGAGAGCTTTGGAGAAAAGAGAGATTGGAGCTTGGATCTTGCTTGCTTCTTCCTCAAATCTGATTTTCTACATCAAGGCGAGTTATCTACTTGCTATTATATGATTTAAGGGGAATGATTAGTTGTGATAGTTATGAATTTGTTGTGTTTAATCATTTTAGGGTTTTGTTGGATTTATGGGTATTAACCCGAAGTGAGCTTTCTATTTTTCTTCTTAGGCAAAAACTTGAGACGCGGTCGATCGCGGTCTTGGGACCGGTCGACCGGTCCCGTGTTTTCTTCCCAAAATTTTACTTTTTCTTTTAAATCTTTTCTTTTCATAGGGACTTAGGAACCTTCTTGAATGAAGTAAACTTTGGCTTTTAGAGTCCTAGTTGAGTCTGGTTGTCGCCCTAGAGTGGAATGGATTTCACTTGGGGTTATGTCAAAAAAGGGGGGGTGTTCCAAAGTGATGTTTAGGCATCACTCTTTTGGTTACTTCTTAATAGGAGGATAGGGGTTTTAGGCCCATGTTTGGAAGACTTAAGGGCTTATCAAAAACATAATGAACTTTGGGGACTTGTAGGATCATAATGATCATTTGGAGATTTAGTCGGGACTTGTAATTTGAGGAATATTAATGACGATATTCGAGGGGAATTAGGTTCGTATAATATGAACCCAAATGCTTAATGATGATAGGTTCAACTAAAATGAACCCAGTTGTTTAATGATGATAGGTTCGAATAAAAAGAACCAAACACATGGATATTTGAAATGGAATTTGGTAATGGTAATTGAAAATGAAAATGAGATTAAAATGGTAAATGTTAATTTACTGATACACACCTCTGTAAATGACATCATAAGGGAAGTTCGCGCGCTTGGTGATGCCCCCTGGCTAGTGAATGCAGGGTGGATATAGTCCTAGGCCATATGCGGGGTTTTTATATGTTTTCTGCGCTGGTTAGGGGATTCCGGGTGTGGTCCTGACTTTCCCGCAGGCATATGGCCGCTTCCTGACATTGCGTTATGATCCGAGGTTGTCTTGTATAGATAGGCCCTAGGAGATGATGGTAATTTAGGGGGGCGCTAGTGGGGAAACTCGGAGGGGCGGTCTTAGAATCGTTATATGTATATGAATATTACTTTTCTTCATCAAGTGGGACTTGATGGATATATGCCATAAAGAGCATGATATGTGCCATAAAGAGCACGGGAATGAGATTAATGAGATATGTGCCATAAAGAGCACTTGATATTAATGGTATTCCTATTAAGGAATGGAAAGATGAAATGGTAAGATAATTAACTATGGAAGTTAATAAATGGTTTTATTCCTATTAAGGAATACAATAGGTAATGGAAATTTGATAAATGAGGAAAGGTTTTAAATTTAAGTTATTACTTTTCTTTCTTTCATATAAATGGCATTTCATTTCATCATTTAGTTAAATTGTAATGTAAATTTATCATCCTTATCATTCATGCATAACTGCTTATTTCTATCATGCTTTTTATTTCTTCTGGTGATTATATAGAACCCGACCCTGACCGGTTTACTTTCCTTATTGTGTATATGATTGTATCCGCTCAGGTGCTCCCCCGCAAGGACACCAGTTTTGATGTTCCCATTCCTTTTCTTTCGACGAGCTGTAAGATTTTGCGGGTTATTACAGGACATTGTATTAGACGCTCTCATCTTTGTATTCTAGATATGATCGGGTCTTTTCATCGGGCATGTGGCCCAAACATTTGTACTTGTTTAATGAATGTATTATATAAAAATATTTAAATTGTGGTACTTCGTTGTACGTTGTTGTGGATCGACAGCTTATTCGGTCCTTTTGTATACATTCGTCTTAGTTGTAATATACATATTCTTGTGGAATTCCACTTGCTTATCAGATTTGGGTTGTTTAAATTTAATTTTCTTAACTGGTTTTAAATTTTTAAACTTTTGGCAACCCGTTTTCTGACTTATTGGGTGGTTTTCCCGTATACTAAATTTATATTTTGTGATGCTGAGGATGATGTCCATCCATGATTCCTGTTACGTTTGAGTATCGGGTTGGCCACTGCTTATCTCGAATTGCGGGTTGTCACAGATGGTATCAGAGCATCAAGTTCTAGAGTCTTTAGGATCTATGTGGATTCGTCACGTTCTACCGTAGCGTTCTTTGATATAGAGCCTAATGTTAGGACTATGTAGTTGTCTATGTTTGCGATCTTCTGCAAGATAGATAGTTTCAAATAGTATTTTAACTCTATTGTTACTTCATCTTAAATGTCTCCTAGAGAGGTCGCCCAGCGAGACGAAATAGAGTTGTAGAAGAGGAGGTAGATTATCCACCGCCGCCATAAGGGATCGTTAACGTTGCGGATGTAGCAAATATAGTAGCTCAAGCGATTAACACCGCCATAACCGCAGAGGTCAAACAATTTGCCATAGGCTCAACAATGGGCTCACGATGATCAAGCTCCCACGGGACTTACTCCGTGAGAAAAGGTTAGAGAGTCCTTTCTAAAGGGCAATTCCCCAAAATTCGAGGAAGGAATGGATGTTATTGAAGCCAATACATGGAAAGAGAACAAACAACGCCACCTTCGAATGATAGAATGTAGCGAGGAAAGAAACAAGTCCTTGCCACTTCTAAGCTAGTCGAATCTTCATTATACTGGTGGGAGATGATGACCACACCAGAGCAGAAAGACAAAATTACGATCACTAAGTTTTGGGCTTTGTTCGATCGTGAGTACGTTCCTCCCGCAGTTCAAAAGGGAGATGAGAAAGAAGCTCCAGGATCTTGTGCAAGGAGAGAGATCAGTGGTGGAGTATGAAGCGGAGTTCACCCGGTTGGCGAGTTTTGTACCGGATGAAGTGGCTCCGAAAGATAGGAAGATCTCAAAGTTTATGTGAGGTATAAACTGGAGAATCCAACTGCAATTGCTGGGTAATCCAGCTTGACAAACCTTTGGTGAGGTTAAGAATGTAACCTCATCCCATTGCCATGAACATTGGTTATACACACCAGGTAGTAAGAAAGCTACTGTTGTGGGGCAAGCAGGAAAGCTTGGAGAACATGGGATTTGAGGAGGAGCATTTCCCTCATCCCAACCTTCAAGTAGTAAGCAGAAAGAGAAGGACCCTCGACAAGGCATTTCGTCTAAGAGCCAACGTTTTGGAGGGTTTATTGCGGGTGGCAATAACATTAGGCACAGTAAGGTGCTATGCAATATGAGGTCGAGAGGGTATGAAGGGAGGGTGCTTCCTATGTGGGGAGGCAGGTCATTACTAGATGGAGTGTCCTCGGTTGTTTGCGGGTCAGTTTCCTAGGGCTCCGCAGTAGCCACATGTTTAGTTTCTACCTCAGGTACCTGATCCTGTTGTTCCCATGCAGCAGGGACAGTTGCGTTATGGGAGATTTTATCAAATTCGGGAGGTTATACTTCCTCCAGCTTTGTTAGCACCTCCCGCTATTAAGAGTAAGCTTTTATTTCAAAGGTACTTGAGTTATGTGTTATTCGATGCGAGTGTTACGCTCTCAATTGTTTATGAGATATTTTCAGACTACAGATTTGATAAAATCTGCTGAGAGTAATTTGACTACGGTTGAGTTTTCTACGAGTGATGGTTCTCTTGATTCCTTGTTGTAAACATTTAGGGATTTCTGGTAGTACTTTGTGCTTTGAGACCGATTTACTCGTCCTTGACATGGTCGGGTATGATGTGATTGGTATTCCCTGTCTCCACGACCGACATAGTTGAGTAGTAGCGTATAGGAGGGGTTCCTTGATTGGATTCCGCTTTTGCGGGACGCTCCACGCGTGAACCTCGACGGCGTTGGAAGTGGAGAGATGTTGTTCTTGCTTCTTTTAGTTAATTTTATTTTATTTTATTTAATTTTGCGGGTGGAAAGGTTTAGCCGAGAATCACGTAGAAGAGTGATTAATGGCTATTAAAGTGAGAAATAGAAGCACTGTATACATTTCTCTCCTCTGATTGATGCGAGGGAGACTGGGATGCGAAGTCGAATTAAGACTTCGGGTTATGCCTTGATAACAAGTCTATTTCAAAAATGTATATATATATTGTGGGGTATATAATTATAAGGCTTTATGAAAAGTGAATGTTTGATTTGTTAAATCTTTAGTTATTTAAATGGTAATATATATAAGTAGAATCGTTTCGGTCCCGAACATGTGTCTTAGACCTGTATATCTTGATGACCGACAACGCGAGGTAGCAGTGTAACGGGAGGGTTCCTTGTTTGGATTTCGCTTCGGCGAGACGTCCCACGCACGAAATCGAGCAAATGTCAGGAGTTGAGAAAGGTCTTGGGTACTAGGGATATACTTAGTATTATGTGTATACGACTTAGATAGGATATAGTATAGGTAGGTAGACCTTAGGATTGTTTGGACATAACACATTTAGTTTATGTGACGTTAGTTTAGGAGGGTTGTCGGGAGTTTACCACAAATAAGTTGTGTGTTAACTCTAAGAGGGATTGTTTCCTAGTAACGAGAAGTGTGAGATTTCAAGAAGTTTGGTTAGTTAGGCCCAAGGATATGGGGCCTCTCGTAGTTAGAATGTTACGTTGGCACTCAGCTTTCGTAAAGAAGGGTGAATTGACTCTCACTCCTGAGCCCATGTTATTAAGCTCGAGGGTGAATTCTGTTAACTAGTCTCTGCCAGAATGGGAAGTAATAATACTGAAGCATAGACTTGTTGTTTATGTGCCTCATAAGTGTAAACTTGTGGGAAGTAAATTCATCGTGGGGGTGATCGCCATATGGGAAAGAAGGTACTACTGCCTGGGCATAATTTAAACCTCCGTGCGAGCAACATTTTTATTGCGAGATGACGTAGGAGAGACAGGGGTGGTTAAAGCCACATACACAAGATGTTGATTAAGGGAACATAACCCTACTCTATTGACTTTGAGGTTGGGGTGCGTTTCCATAAGAGATTTTTTGTCCCGAATGAATGGACTTAAGAAAGGCAGATAGGGTGGGATCTTGCGGTTCTAAGGTTGCGTTACATCCGGGTAACGACATAGTGTGTCAAGTTATGCGCCGCCATTAGTAGTGGTCGGGCATGGCGAGGTTATTGGACTGCATGGGGTGCCTTTGATTTTAGTTTCCGACTGAGACAAGATTTTCATTTCCCACTTGTGGCAGGTTTCCAAGAAGCCATGGGAACCGAATGGAGGTTAAGCACTCCTTATCATCCTCAAACGGATGGCCAGACCAATAAGGGTAAACCTTAGGTTGGGGGATATACTCCTTATATGCGTGCTTGAATTCAAGAATAGTCGGGAACAGTGTCTCTCTCTAGTCGAACTCACTTATAATGATTTGTATCGATTCGCTACCGGGATGGCAATTTATAAAGTCTGGTCTGGTAGGTCTTGTGGATCACCCTCTTGTTGGTTAGAGGTACGAGATGATAAGTCTCTCGGACCTGGAATAATCCGAGGTACTTCTTCGAATATTGAGCTCATTCAGAATCGCATTCGTATAACCAAGATTGATGAAAGAGCTATGTCGATGCGGGGATACGACATGTGGAGATTGAGGTCGATAGACCAAGTGTTAGTGCGAGTATCGCCAATGAATGGCATTAAGCATTTCGAGTAAAAGGAAAAATTGCACCGTGTTACGTTGGACCTTTCCTATATATGATAAGGTGGGTCCGGTAGCTTATTAACTTGCTTTACCGAAATATTTGCAGCAAGTTCATAACGTGTTCCATATCTCTCCTGTATAGTAGTACAAGAGATGTGATTGGTGCCCTTAGGCACATTTCTTTCGAAGTAGATGCAACTCGACGTTCCTTATGAGGAGTAGTCGGTAGATATTTTAGAGCAGGGAGAGTGGCGATTGAAACCGCCAGTAGTACCTTAGTTATGGAGTATTTTAATTATCCTAGTATCGAGGAATCGACATGTGATCACGAGGATGACATGCGGGAAAAGTATCCACATTTCTTCTTGCGAGGTATGCCTGAATTTTAGGGGCAAAATTCCCTCATAAGAGGGGGAGTATGTAACAACCCTCACGTTTGATAGCATATTTTATATTTATTTACTATGTGTAGTAATTAATTATAAAATGATAGATGTTGAGTAAATATTAATTTAATATGAGAAAGGTTAATATTTACTGAAATGTTGTATGATTACCTTATGAGTAGGTAAAAATATCAATGTGGTGATTTATGGTGTCATAAGATATAAAATGACATTTTGGTTTAATGAGAAACCAGAACTTAAAATGAGTTAAAAAAATTTCAAATGATAATTTGGAGGTTGTAGTTAGTCCCGGTAGTTGCGAGACGGTCAAAATAAGTGCCATATTGTATTTTGGCATTTCGGATGCTTTTGACTGGTTATAGCTTAAATGTGTAGTGCACATCATTTTATCGCGTATTAGTCATTAAAGTTGGATATTTTAGACTAGTGGTCCGATTTAGTCTTGCTAACCTCATTATTTTCCTCATTTTCTCTTAACACATGATTGTTAACCTAGAGAGAGAAAGGAGAAAGAAGAGAGCTTTGGAGAAAAGAGAGATTGGAGCTCGGATCTTGCTTGCATCTTCCTCAAATCTGATTTTCTACATCAAGGCAAGTTATCTACTTGCTATTATATGATTTAAGGAGAATGATTAGTTGTGATAGTTATGAATTTGTTGTGTTTAATCATTTTAGGGTTTTGTTGGATTTATGGGTATTAACCCTTGGAAATTGATTTGGATGATTAATATTGGAAATGATGGTAGTTAGACATATTTGTGGTGTATTAGTTCCATTAAATGATATGGGCTTTGATTGTTGGAAGAAGAATTAGGGAGACTAGGTCTGCTATGACCGGTCGACCGCGGTTATCAGACCGGTCGACCGGGCCTTCGGGAGGGGGCACACTGCTTTCTTTCAAAGGCATAAATGTTGAGGCGCGGTCGACCGCGTCCCCCTTACCGGTCGACCGGCTCTGCCGAAGTGAGCTTTCTGTTTTTCTTCTTAGGCAAAAACTTGAGACGCGGTCGACCGCAGTCTTGGGACCGGTCGACCGGTCCCCTGTTTTCTTCCCAAAATTTTACTTTTGCTTTTAAATCTTTTCTTTTCATAGGGACTTAGGAACGTTCTTGAATGAAGTAAACTTTGGCTTTTAGAGTCCTAGTTGAGTCTGGTTGTCGCCCTAGAGTGGAATGGATTTCACTTGGGGTTAAGTCAAAAAAAGGGGGGGTGTTCCAAAGTGATGTTTAGGCATCACTCTTTTGGTTACTTCTTAATAGGAGGATAGGGGTTGTAGGCCCATGTTTGGAAGACTTAAGGGCTTATCAAAAACTTAATGAACTTTGGGGACTTGCAGGATCATAATGATCATTTGGAGATTTAGTCGGGACTTGTAATTTGAGGAATATTAATGACGATATTCGAGGGGAATTAGGTTCGTATAATATGAACCCAAATGCTTAATGATGATAGGTTCAACTAAAATGAACCCAGTTGTTTAATGATGATATGTTCGAATTAAAAGAACCAAACACATGGATATTTGAAATGGAATTTGGTAATGGTAATTGAAAATGAAAATGAGATTAAAATGGTAAATGTTAATTTACAGATACACACCTCTCTAAATGACATCATAAGGGAAGTTCGCGCGCTTGGTGATGCCCCCTGGCCAGTGAATGCAGGGTGGATATAGTCCTAGGCCATATGCGGGGTTTTTATATGTTTTCTGCGATGGTTAGGGGATTCCGGGTGTGGTCCTGACTTTCCCGCAGGCATATGGCCACTTGCCAACGTTGCGTTATGATCCCAGGTTGTCTTGTATAGATAGGCCCTGGAAGATGATGGTCATTTAGGGGCGCACCTAGTGGGGAAACTCGGAGGGGCGGTCTTAGAATCATTATATGTATATGAATATAACTTTTCTTCATCAAGTGGGACTTGATGGATATATGCCATAAAGAGCATGATATGTGCCATAAAGAGCACGGGAATGAGATTAATGAGATATGTGCCATAAAGAGCACTTGATATTAATGGTATTCCTATTAAGGAATGGAAAGATGAAATGGTAAGATAATTAACTATGGAAGTTAATAAATAGTTTTATTCCTATTAAGGAATACAAAAGGTAATGGAAATTTGATAAATGAGGAAAGGTTTTAAATTTAAGTTATTACTTTTCTTTCTTTTATATAAATGTCATTTCATTTCATCATTTAGTTAAATTGTAATGTAAGTTTATCATCCGTATCATTCATGCATAACTGTTCATTTCTATCATGCTTTTTATTTCTTCTGGTGATTATATAGAACCCGACCCTGACCGGTTTACTTTCCTTGTTGTGTATATGACTGTATTCGCTCAGGTGCTCGCCCGCAAACACCAGTTTTGATGTTCCCATTCCTTTACTTTCGACGAGCTGTAAGATTTTACGGGTTATTACAGGACATTGTATTAGACGCTCTCATCGTTGTATTCTAGATATGATCAGGTCTTTTCATCGTGCGTGTGGCCCAAACATTTGTACTTGTTTAATTAATGTATTATATTAAAATATTTAAATTGTGGTACTTCGTTGTACGTTGTTGTGGATCGACATCTTATTCGGTCCTTTTGCATACATTCGTCTTAGTTATAATATACATATTCTTGTGGAATTCTACTTGCTTATCAGATTTGGGTTGTTTAAATTTAATTTTCTTAACTGGTTTTAAATTTTTAAACTTTTGGCAACCCGCTTTCTGACTTATTGGATGGTTTTCCCGTATACTAAATTTATATTTCGTGATGCTGAGGATGATGTCCATCCATGATTCCTGTTACGTTTGAGTATCGGGCTGGCCACCCCTTATCTCGAATTGCGGGTTGTCACAGTTATGTCACCTCCTTTGTTACCCAAACTTCTACTATTGCTCTTACTATCGTGCTTGACTTGGACCAGGATCCAGTGTCCACTTCATCAGGTAGTGGTGAACTTATTATTGGCCCTTCTTCTTCTTCTCTTGAGTCATATGTTCCTCTTTCTGTAGACATGGGCAAAAGAAAGTTTCCCGACCTTTTTGGAGATGATGATGCTGCTGGCACCCACAAGCCTGTGGATGGTGGGGCTAAAAAGGATGATGTTGGGAAGAAGGCCCCAGAAGATGACTTAAAAAGATTGAGGAGATGCCCTGTTGCTAAGCAGGTTGAAGGAACTATTGACGCCGACCAACAAAGCTTGGTCGGTGTTACTCTATCTACTATTGGCTCCTCTGTAGCCATAATTCCTGTCTTGGAAAAGGAATTAATTAAGTCTAGGACTCTTTCTGACCACAAGGGTGTTGCTTCCTCTATGGTCCGATTTAAAATTTCTAAAATGGTTTCTCAAATCCTTTCCGTGGTAATTATTCTTCTTTTTCTCTTTCATACTTTATAGTTTGTTTTTGACTTCTTGTACACATTTTTCCTTTCGTCTTTGCAGTTTTTGGTTGATTTCAACCAGATGTTAGAGAAGAATGATGATTTTCATTCTTCTTCAACTGATGTTGAGGAGGCTTTTGCTGGTCTTAAGAAGTCCTTGCTTGACTCCCAACAAGCATTGGCAACTGAAAGGAAGACCTGGGAGAATAAAATAAAAGCTATTGAGGAAGCTCGGTACAAGGATGAAGATGAGGATGCTAAAGCTCAGAAGTTGGTGGCTGAGCTAAAAAAGAGCCTAACAGCTGAGAAGGGTAAAAGTAAGAAGGCGAGAGAAAATTCCTTCAACAAGGGATGGGATAGAGCTATCACTGCTGGCTCTGCTCAGATTAAGCATGCAAAGAAAAACAATTTCAAGTATAGTTGGTCAACTTCTTTAAAGGAGGTTTATATAGCCGAAGACTCTGAAATCTTCTAAAGGAGTGAGCATGGCTCTCGCCCCAACACGGATGATGAAGTTCAAGTTGATGTTAGTTATGGGGAGTCATCTATGGTGGTTGAGTTTTCAGCCGATCAACCTAAGAATGTAGTTGGCCTCTATATTTTTTGCCTTTCTTTCATTTCATTTTTTCTATACTTGTAATTTTCCTTCATATCACTAATAAGACTTTTTTCTTCTTCATACTGTTTATCATTTCTTGATTCTTCATTCTTTCGTGATTATTGTCGTGTATTACTTTTCTTGTTGTTGATTGAATATGTCTTTATTTTTCTAGTTCATGGCCAAGATGAATAAACTCTCTTCCAATGATTCAGATCTACTTAAGCACTGCAACAATTTGTTTAAGTATGGACACATAACTTTAACTGATGAAGAATTGATAGACTTACTCGACGCGAATGCTACTAATCAAGCCAAGGATTCATATATATACCTCAAGTTTCTTTTGAATTGGGTTGTGTAGAATAACGTGGCTTATTTCAAAATTATTGAAGAACATCAAGATGAGCATAATGAGGCTAAGGCTATGCTTCATGCTGACTATGAGGCCAAATATAAGGCTTTGAGTGGAGCTCAGGGATTCAAGGAGAAATTGGAGAAGCACCTTTTTGTATTTAGGAAGAAAGAATTCCTACTTAAGTGTGAAGTTGATGAGGCTAGAGCCATTGCCAAGCTACTGGAGGTAGAAAAGAACAGTTTAATGGATGAACTAAATTCTTTTAAGGTTCCTTATACAACTGTTTCTACTGATGAAGGATTTTTATTTTTAAAAAAAAAAATTATAGGTTAATGGAGGAACTGGAAGAATTGAAGAAATCCAAAACTTCTTATACTTCCCGACCAACATCTAGATCTAGCCGACCAACATGTGATGAGGCCATAACTTAACAAATGATTGCCAATCAGGCTGCACAGGTAAAGGTTAAGAAATTAGCCATTGCTAAGATGTCTCAAAGGATCCAAACTCAAGACGAGAAACTTTCCACTCATTCTTCTCAATTACAATTAACAATGGAGTGCTGAAAAAACTGCAACACCAGTTTCAAAGATTAACTTTTCAATTTCAAAAGCAACCCGAAAAAGTTTGGATGGAACGGTACAATGAAGCTCTTGGATGATTTGATGATCATTTTAGTCAGGCTCACCGCAAATGCTATAAATAGGGCTGGACCAATTGCCTAACAGTTATGAAGGTTGAGAAGGACATCAAGCAATGGTATTGGGATGATCCTGAGTTCTTGGATTGTGACAGACGTCAGCTATATTCCTATAAAAACCATTCCTCAATGCTTTATCTTCAAATATTTAGTGGATTATGGTCTTCATGACGATCTAGAAATAGTTTGGCCCCCTCATTTGTTGAATACTCTGAGCAGCAGTAATAAGAGAATGCTTATGAATTTTAACTTTATCAACTCTCCATATACATTTGATGATCCTCCAACAGTCATAAAACCAGTTTCGAGCACCTCTAAAGCTAAAGGAAAACATCCAGTAGAATAATCTTGAGAAGAATTTGTTCATGTATTTCATTTCTACACAACAGTTGTACATAATCATCATTAGTATAAATGAAATGGAATTTATTAACATATCTTGTTAGTATCTGGATGCATTAATGACTTTTTTGTTTCATTAATTCTATTGACACACTTAGACATTTTCCTAAATTTAGTATAAGTTACCATGATATTATAAGAGGTTCTACTGAAATAATTAGATTTCTAACATTACTCCCATTTACCATTCATGTGGCCATAGGTTCCACTAGTGCACCTAGATTAAAATATATGTTTAGAACTAGCCAACTGTGGTATTGCCATAGGTTCTACTAATGCACCTAAATTTTTAGGTTTACCATTAGTTACCAATGGTGACTAAGCGTATGTGGAATATGTGTCTACATTCCTATTTAGGAATCTTCACAACGTTCTTCCTCCATTTTGTTCAGTTTGGATAAAACTTGTTTATTTTTATACAAAGTTTTATCCCTGAATTTTCTTAACCAAGTATTGAGGTCTTAAAATCCTATTTTGACTTAGGTTTAAGTTTTTTCGATCCAGTATGGAATTTATGTTGTCTTCCTAATCAAGTATTACCTTTGTCGACCCACTATTTATGGGGCGATGCCTATCACCAATATTACTAAAAATATTAAAAAAATGGAAAAAATCAACTTTTTATTGATACCGAAGAAAAATTGATTATAAAAGATATTTCTTGCTACATTACTGGTAATACTTCCTAAGATGCTTGAAATTCTAGGGATTTTGAAATATTCCCCCTCTAAAGTTTCAATTCGATAAGTTCTTGGTCAAACAACTGTTGAGACATGATAAGGCCCATGCTAATTGCCTTCAAGCTTGTTGGTCTTCTGAATCACCTTTTTAAGTACATAATCCCCAAATTTTAAGTTGGTCAGCTTCACCCTCTTCTTATAAAAGCGTGTTGTTTGTTGTTGATAGGCAGCATTCCTCAAGGTTGTATCTTTGCGCATCTCTTCCAGCATGTCCAGGTCTATCCTTCACATCAAATCACTATCAGGATAATAAAAGTTAAACACTCTATGAGTTTGTAAGCCTATTTCTGCAGGTATAACTGCTTCCATCGTAAATGCCAGCATGTATGGTGTTTCTCCCGTAGCAGCTCTTGGAGTTATTCAGTTTGCCCACAAAACTCAGTGTAATTCATTTATCTAATTCCCTTTAGAATCATCAAGTCTTTTCTTCAACCCATTGAGTAATGTTCTATTCGTTACCTCAGTTGGCCCATTGTTATGAGGATGCTTAGAGAAGAGTGCAACTTTTGAATCTTGGATTGGGCACACTATATTGTGAACTCCTCAATGTCGAACTAGGTACTATGGTCAGTAATGAAAGCATATGGAAAAATATATCTATAAATGATGTTTTTCCAGATGAATTGGTACACCTTCCCATAGGGCATATCCAGTAATGGTTTTTGTAAAGACATTTTTGTCCATTAACAATTTATTATGTCGCACGCCGTTACACCATTGAAGAAATTCAAAATTCATACATTCATCAACGGATCCGAATATCAAAAAAAGAAGTGGAATCAAAGTCTGACAGACCAGACCGGTCCGACTGCAATAAAAGAACCGATCCGGCTAACCGGACCGGTCCGCCACAAACCCGGACCGATCCGTTTGTTGAAGGCCAGTATACCCCGGACCGCAAGCGAACCGATGAAGCCTGGAATAAAAGAACCGATCCGGTCAACCAGACCGATCCGCCCTCAAGCCAGACCGGTCCGCCTGGGATAAATTCGGCCAGATCTGTTAGAGATTTTTTAGGCTCAAAGTTTTCTTATTTAAAACCCACTACGAGAAGTGGTTTTCTAAGACTTGCAAAGACGTTTTTGAGAGTTCTATCACCTCAAGTCTTCATATTTTTGAGTCCCAAGACTCATGTTTTGATTCACACAATTCTTCCAATCCTTTGTGAATATTTTTGGTAACCCAAGAACACAACTTTGAGTTTGTTCAACCCTTGTGGAGAAGACGTTCTCTTCTTCATTGCTGCCCTCCTGGAAAGGGAAACTTCCATCCACCGACATAGGAACCGACACCTGCGGGTATTTCTGTGTCACACTGTTTCTAGCCGTTGCTTTGAAGGTTTACCGAAGACACCGTGCGTTACACTTGTGGGAGATTATCAGGTTGTATGTAAGTCAATGGTCTTGTAAATTATTTAAAGTTCTAGAAATAAAAGGTTTTTCCCTTCGGGGAGTTTTCCTTAACTTTGTGTCGCTTGCTTTATTTGTTTATGGGTTGACACTTGGATTTTAGATGCATGATTAGGGGCTGAAATTAAATAAGTGTGCTATATTAGAAAGTTGCGAAGTTAATCAATTATCACACGTAATTCTCGCATTCTCAAATTGGTATCAGAGCAGGTTACGCTAATTTATCGCGTATTCCTTTTTTTCCGCAAAATCGTGTGATATTGATTTTTTTTAAAATCTGTTTTGTGAAAAATCGCAATTTTTCAATGGAACGCCCATTTAATGAGGAGCCTATTTTTGAAAAAGTTCACGACGATGCTGAAAATTTAAAAAGTTTGAATTTGAAACTTTGCAAAAGAATTAAAGTTTTGGAAAAGGAAAATTCCCGTTTTAAATCCGCGATGGATCTTTTGCAAACGGTTCAAAATCAAAGAGATTTTTATCGTGAAAAACTTGTTTCCTTGGACCATGACTTTGTTTCTTTAAAATTGTCCAAGAAGAAGAGTGATGAGAGAGTCCTAGTTTTAGAGAAGGAATTAGAGGACTTAAAAAATTCTAGGGTTCCCGTTTGTGCCGTCGAGGATAAAAAATTAATCGATGATTTTACGGCACGTGAAAAGACTCTTAGAGATAAGTTTGTTTTTATTGAGGGAGAGCGCGATAAACTGTTAAGTTTAATTGATAATTTGAAAAAGAAATCCCTCAGATTGGAAGAGTCTAATTCTTTGCTTGAGCCAAAAATTTTGAAGTTAAAAAATGATTTGACGGACTCTAGTAGGTTTGATAGTGATGGTAGTGGCTCATCTTGTTCTCATGCTTCTAATGCTAAAGCCAAAACCATTATCTATTTTAGAGGGTCAACCAATTCAAAGGATATTAGAAAAGGTCATCCCATAGGTGTCGTTCCACCCATTTACACATGTTCGTATTGTGGTAGGAAAGGTCACCTTAGGAGATTTTGTTTTGATCTTGGAAAATGTCCTTGGAAGTCTATGTCTAGTGTTCCCGTGGTTCCCAAATCCCCTACACGTCGTTTCACATCTATTTGGGTTAGGAAAACTTTGTTAGAAGCACTAGATTTTAGATAAGTTGATTCCCGTTTGCTTGCACATGATTCTTCTCTTGCCATATCATATAGATGATTGTGTTTGCATGTTTGTCATACGCTAGTTATGATTTTTGATATATTTTTGCTAGCGATGTGACATGTACTTTTTGTATATATTTTTTTTGAAAATTTTTGAAAAATACAAAAAGTTTTATTTTATTATTTTTTTTTATTATTTTTTATTGCAGGGTTTATGGATGGACACTTAGGATGACCGAGTCACAGCATTATTCCATTATTTTTATGTGACTATTTGATAGTGTTTTGAGATGATGGGTCAATTCATCCATGTGCTTTATAACGTTTGGAGATGTAATTAAGTGTTACTTCCTACATGTTTGACTCATGTTTCCTTTATTGCACACATGCACAGATTTGTTTGATTATTGTGCTTGTCTTATCACATGTTGGTTGGGTGTTTTCACTTCAATCCTGTCTTTAAAATGAACCAAGCGCGATAATTTGTATAAGGAAATTATGCATATAAAAAACCGTTTTGTGAGTTTGTGTGCTTTATTTTAAAACGAGGAAGGGCTGCGAAAGGTTCATTTTGCCTTTGCGAATACTAAGCCACCGTTAAATTGTACCTAAAAAATGGAGGAATTTTATTATCCGAGGTCCAAAGAGGTTTATAAGAGCCCCGAAAAAAATTTAAAGGCAATAAAAAGAAATTTATGCCAATTATGGGCCATTTAGGTTTTTGCACCAATTCTCCAAAGTTTGAGAATTTAGTTTATACACCTCCAAAAGAATATACATATGAGGGAGTTTGGTTGGAGAATTAAAACGGGTTTGCACGTCCTTGAAATTCTTGCAAATGCGCTATATAGTTTTGGACATTATTGGTGTGGAAATCATTTGACTTTGATTTGTTGATTTGCATGAGACGATGTCATCTAAATTCAACAAACTTTTACACCTAAGGATACCTTTGATGTTCATTCGTTAGGAGTACACGTATGCATCGTGCACATATGATTGATTGAGTTGATTTACCTATCGAATGTGTTCACACCCATTCATTCCATTTCCATGACTTGGTTGTTTGAGTCTAAATCCATGGTGTGATTTTTGTATCATATTTGTTCAAATTGGTATCTTATTTTTTATACGAAAAATTTGAAAAATTCAAAAATAGTTTGTGAAGATTTTTTTGAACATCTCCTTGCAAGAGCACGTTTGCAATTTGATTGATGCCTTGATTTGTATACCGTGACACCCCGATTTTGCTTATTTGATTCATTCTTCTCATTTGTCTATTTGGGGACATCATAAAAAGGGGGAGAATGAATTATCTTAATATAGGGGAGATTTGAAAGTTTGAGTTTGCTCATAAATTGGTATATATGTTTATCTCATTTCAAACTCAATATGTCACTTAGTATTTTGCTTTGTCTCATATGTGTAGGTACTACATGGATTATCATTGGATTGCACACCCTGATGAGAAAAGTGTTGAGATTCCTGAAGAATTGAAGAGCAAACGCTGTAGTCTTATTCAATTGTATCTTTCCAGTTTTGGGTTCATGGAAGGGTAGATTTGTATAGACATTTTTAATTGTTTGATAATTCGGATGTTTGTTTTTATGTATGTACCGGCATAGACATAGGGGGAGATTTGTAAGGACATTTTTGTCCATTAACAATTTATTATGTCGCACGCCGTTACACCGTTGAAGAAATTCAAGATTCATACATTCATCAACGGATCCGAATATCAAAAGAAGAAGAGGAATCAAAGTCTGACAGACCGGACCAGTCCGACTGCAATAAAAGAACCGATCCGGCTAACGGGACCGGTCCGCCTCAGACCCGGACCGATCCGTTTGTTGAAGGCCAGTATACCCCGGACCGCAAGCGAATCGATGAAGCCTGGAATAAAAGAAACGATCCGGTTAACCGAATCGATCCGCCCTCAAGCCGGACCGGTCCGCCTGGGATAAATTCGGCCAGATCTGTTAGAGATTTTTTAGGCTCAAAGTTTTCTTATTTAAAACCCACTACGAGAAGTGGTTTTCTAAGACTTGCAAAGACGTTTTTGAGAGTTCTATCACCTCAAGTCTTCATATTTTTGAGTTCCAAAACTCATGTTTTGATTCACACAATTCTTCCAATCCTTTGTGAATCTTTTTGGTAACCCAAGAACACAACTTTGAGTTTTTTCAACCCTTGTGAAGAATCCATTCTCTTCTTCATTTCTGCCCTCCTTGAAAGGGAAACTTCCAGCCGCCGACATAGGAACCGACCTGCGGGTATTTCTGTGTCACACTGTTTCTAGCCGTTGCTTTGAAAGTTTACCGAAGACAGCGTGCGTTACACTTGTGGTAGATTATCAGGTTGTATGTAAGTCAATGGTCTTGTAAATTCTTTAAAGTTCTAGAAATAAAAGGTTTTTCCCTTCGGGAAATTTTCCTTAACTTTGTGTCGCTTGCTTTATTTGTTTATGGGTTGACACTTGCACTTTAGATGCATGATTAGGGGCTGAAATTAAATAAGTGTGCTATATTAGAAAGTTGCGAAGTTAATCAATTATCACACGTAATTCTCGCATTCTCAGTTCTGCTTCAACCCATTTTGTGAAATAATCAACAACTACGACCAAGTACTAAAATCTTCCTCGGGTGGTCAGCAATGGCCTGACCAAGTCTATCCCCTATATAGAAAATAGCCAAGGTCAAGTAATGGAGGTTAAACCTGAATATGGATTTTTGCAAAAATTGCAGAACTTTTGGCACTTGTTACACTCCCTTGCAAAGGTTGTACAATATGCCCCCATGGTCGACCATTAATACCCTTGAGTATTCATTCGCTGTAGTAATGATCTTCCTGCCACATGGCATCCACAACATCTTTCATGAACTTCTTATATTAGATATTTAATGTATGTTTGGTGAACACAGTGCTGTAAATTAGTTGTTAACCCTTATAAAAAACTCCTTTGTCTAATACGTACCTTACCGCCCTATACATGATCTTTTTGGCCTCAATTTTATTTGCTGGAAGAATTCCTTCTTCAATGTAACCTCTGATGGGATCCATCGAGGAAGGTCCCATATCTATTGTAATGAAACTAATCAACAAGTCTTCATCAATATTTCGATTGGACAAAATTTCTATGATAATGGTTCTCCTGAGCTCAATTCTTGTGTTGATGCTAGCCGAGCAAGTGCATCAGCTCAGGCATTCTTCAATCTTAGAATTTTGATCATCTGGACAGTGGGAAGTTTTCCCATAACCTTTAATGCCTTGGTTAGGTAGATTGTCATCAGTTAACCTTTAGCTCCATACAAAGTCAACATTTGATTCGCCACCAACTTAGAATCACTATGTGCCACAACTTGCTCTGCATTCAATGATTGAGCCAAACTTAATCCTACAATAAGAGATTCATATTCTTCTTCATTATTTGAGACGTGAAATTGGAATCGCAATGCATACTCAATATATATCCCTTCAGGAGTGTTGAGTATTATACCTACTCCACTTCCTGCTGCACATGATGATCCATCTAAATATAAGTTCCATATTGGGATATGATTGTCAAACCCTTGATCTGATAATATTCTATGAATGAATACTTTATTCCTTCAATCCTCGTATCTTTTATCCATCTTCTGCACCTTGGTTGATTATTCCGATAGGTTGACAATAACTTTTTGTGAGCTATCCCCTTCTAGAGTCTACCCGGGATGTTGGTCGGTGAAGACTTCAATTAAGTTTTCCCCTGTAGGGGTTTGTTCTACCCGTACTCGTTGCTCGGGGACCTCCGGATAAGTGAATTCTGTAATGAAATCTACCATATCTTGGCCCTTTAATGAGGACATTAGCTCATATACAATATCATACTCCCCCCCAGTCATGCTGCCCAATACATTAATCTCCCATACTTATTAGGTTTATGAAGATCTTGTCGAAGAGTAATGTGAGTGTATACCACAATGGTATGTGCTTGCAAGTAAGGTTTCATCCGTCTAGATGCCTCATTCAACGCTAAAGATAATTTTTCCAATCTTGGATATCTATATTCTTCTCCTCGAAAGGCTTTAATGGTGTAGTATACTGACTTCTGAACTCCATTATCTTCTCATATCCAAGAAGAACTTCCAGCTGACTCAGAGATGGCTAAGCATAAATACATTTTTTCATCCAAAACTAGTCGGGAGAGCAACGGGGGTGATCCTAGATACTTTTTCCACTCCAAAAAATATTTCTTGCATTCGTCATTCCATTCAAAAGTCTTCCTAAGCACTTTAAATAATGGTAAACACCTATTTTTAGCTCGGGACACCAATCTGTTCAATGTTGCTACTCGCCCAGTGAGCTTTTGCACCCCTTTTTATAGGTCGGGTACTGCATTTCAATCAATGCCTTGATTCTGTTAGGGTTAGCCTTAATTACCATATTATTCACTAAGTACCCAAAAAACATGCCATCATTGATACCAAATACGAACTTGGTCGGATTCAACTTCATCTGATGCTCATCTAGATGATTGAAGGTTTGGATGAGGTCGGTAATATGATCAGATGCTTTTTTTCTCTTTGTCAGCATCTCATCGACGTATACCTCCATTTTTTTTCCTATCTATGTTTTTGAAAGACTTTGTTCACCAACCTTTGGTAACTAGCACCTGCATTTTTGAAACCAGATGGCATAACATTATAGCGATAAGTTCCTACGGAGTAATGAAAGAAGTGCTTTCCCTATCTTCGGGCTTCATCTTAATCCGGTTATAACCTGAATATATATCCATAAAATTCAATAGTTGATGCCCTCCTATGCAAAGGAAAGTGGTCCTTTGGGTAGGCTTTATTCAAATATGTGAAGTCCACACACATTCTACATTTGTTGTTTTTCTTTTAGACCATAACAACGTTGGCCAACCAATCTGGATATTTCACATCTTCAATTAATGAGGCTTTATAAATCTTCTCAACCTCCTCCTGGATAGCCTAGTTCTTCTAGGGGATAAATACTCTACGCCTTTATTTTACTGGCTTGACGTCCTTTTTGACGTTGAGCTCATGGCAGGGGAAATAGGGATCAATCCCAGGCATGTCCTCATGACTCCAAGCGAACACATGCTTTCTCGGTCTCAGGAGCATCACTAGCTCCTGTTTCAGAAAAGGGCCTAGTGTTGATCCCACCTGTGTAATTCAATCTGACTTGTCGTCTTCTTAGATGACATTCGTTGTTGCTTCCATAATTTGTCCTTTTACCAACTTTGTCTTCTCTATTGAATCTAAAGTTCCACCTCATATTCGCTATTGGGCTCAGTAATATCCACATGGTAAGTTGTGGTTTTCTTCTTTATTTCTTCCAGATCCTTTTTCTCGACCGAGGAGTAATAGCATTCTCGAGCTAGTTTCTGATCCCCCATTCACCACACCTACCCCAAAGTTAGTCGGGAACTTCAAAGACTGATTGACTATTGAGGTAACTACTTCAAACTTCTTCAATAGTACTCTGCCCATGATGACATTTTAGGCTGAGTGCAAGTTCAATCCATCATAAATAAACGAACTTTCTCGGTCTGACTTGTTGGCTAGGTGCTAAGGAACACCTTCAGCTTAATTATCCCCAATGGATAAACTTTTTCACCGGGAAAACCGGTCAAAGGACTATGGTACGAATCTAGTTGTCTGAGCTTCAAATCCATCTTTTGAAAGTAGGAATAAAATATGATATCTGTTGATCTAGTGTTGTCAATCAACACCCTAGAAAGGATTGTGTTGTGGTATCTGAATATGACCACCTGAGGGTCATCATGAGGGTAGAGAATTCCTGACAAGTCATTTTTGAAAAACCAAATTAATAAAATTTCTTTATTCACCTTCCTTGGCCTATCTTGTTTAGCTAGATTGATCCTCTGGATGTAATAACAAGCTAAAGCCTCATTGAGGTAAGCTTTTCTCTCAGCAGTGTAATCTCCACCTATGGCATCTCCTCTTACAATCATCTAACAATCAAAGGCACCAAAACGAAGTGTCAATACCTCACGCTCTGGTTGCTTGGGTTTTTTAAGGAAGTCGGGATCATCTTTATGATTTATTTTCTTCTCTTCCCTTGGCTTGCATAGTGATTTTTACCTACATTGAGCTCCTCTATCGTCCTGTTGATCAATAAACTTGTTTAGTTTTCCTCGTCGGATGAGGGTTTATATCTCATTTTACAGAGAAATACAATGATCTAGAGTATGCATAAGGCCCTAAAACATGATTAGGAATGTTAATTACATGATTAATTATAAATTATGAGTTATGAGTTATAAATTGGTTAAGTGTGTTAAACATCTTTAGGGGATGCATGCTCATGCGATATATGTGTTATTTACATTAGGGGCTAATTGAGCTTATTGTCGGGGATAACATGTTTAGATCATATGATTAGTTATGTGGTTAAATACATCATAAAATATGTTCTTAATCCATCTTTATATTTATAAAATTAAGCTCGGGTGTTGGTGCGAAATTGGCAATGTTTGGTCGCCAAATGTGAAAGTTTTGAGATTTCCGCTAAATTGCTACTTTCTTGTTCAAGCCCACATTCGGTGTACTAGTTTTATGATTTTGGGAAAACACAAAATATGAAAGTTTTAGATGTTTAAGTTATCTACTCATAGACATAAAGAGGGAGTAAATCAGGGCCCGTGATAGTGAGTTATGGTGATTTTACCAAGGTGGGACAAATGTGCCATTAATGGAATTGTCTAATTCGACCATTCATCCAACAAATCAAGGGTTACCATTACACCTATTGCTATTGGACGCCTTTAAAATGTATTTCTAATTATAAATTAGAGGTATGTCTTCTTCCTCACAAGAAATAACATGTTTTTCCTAAAGAGAGAGAAAGAGAAGAAAGTTAAGGAAGAAATCTTTGGAAAATTTCTATAAATTGTGGAATACTGGCAAGGTAATTATCTCTTTATTAAAGTTAGTAACATGAATGAGATTCACACTTTGTATATTTTTGTTTCTGGTTTTGATAAGTATTTTAAAGATGACAATATTTCCTATGTTTATTAAAATAAGGATGGCTTAAGAACATAAGTTAGAACTGGAGCTAGGATCGTAAATGCATACTTTAAATTGATGGATTTACATCAATTTTTTCCTAAAGCATTTTGATTTAGATAATTCATTCTTATGATGTATATATATGCTAAAACACGTTCATTATATGTTTCCATGAATTATACCCATGTTCAGGGTTATGTATGCTTAAAAACGTTAACTTATGCCTTAATGTTCTATTTTGACCTAGTTATGCTAAAAATGGCATAAATCATGGAATACTTATTGAAATCAAGTAATTCAAGTTGGAAATGTTAGAAACCATGTATGAGTATAACATACTCGAAAATCATAATAAAATGCCTTCTAGTTTGTCTTGGGGACCATTTGGAAGTTGATGTTTCATTGTTGTTTTTCGGTAGACCACAACATGAGATATGTTGTAGAAAAATGGCCAAACTTTGTCAAATGAATTGTTAATTTAATTCCGTAAATTGTGTTGGAACCCTAATTAATATGGTGTTATAGAAATGTGAATCTTCATATTTAATTTCTTTTAAGTTATTTCTGATTGACCAACTGATGTGATGTGTTATGAAGTTTAATGTTATTTGGTGTATTCAAATACTAATGATGCCAAATTGATAGATACGAAAATGGCTAATACTAGCATACAAAGGAAGTAGATTTTGGTGTTGATTTTATTACCTACTTCAAGGTCAGTGACCTTCCCTACGAAATATAAATGTTTATATTTTCGTATGGAAATGTGTAGTTGAATACATGTGTTAGAATGCTTATGGAGTGATGTGGTATTTATGAAACATATGCATATGATTAAAAATGTTAAGCAATGTTTTTAAATGTTATGGACTATGGCGGGTCCTTTATCTAATGTTAAGGACTGTGGTGGGTCCTACGGGATGTGGTGGTCCTGTTAATCCAACTTAAAGGTTTGTGTACTCGGGCCTAATAAAGGGATGTGGTGGTCCCCAAAAATTGTGGTGGGTTATTTGGACTGTAGCGGGTTCAAGGTTGGGAGAGTTTCACAATTCCTGTTGGGTTATAGCATTAGAACAAAATAAAAATGGTTATTAAAATTGGTTATATGTGTGGTATATGGTCATTCACTAAGCGTTTATAACTTACACTCCTACAATGTTTTGTTTCAGGTATTCTTATCATTTGCAGTCACTGCCAAGTTAGGATCTTAAAACGGGGGACTGACGAATATCAAATATGGGTTGAATATCAACAAGGTTTTTGTGTAAATGTTAAACAAATGAACTTGTATATGTAAAGTTTTTTAGTACTTATAAGTTATATGTACATGTAGTTATGTTTTCATCTGAACATGCCTTTGGAAAAAAAATCTCGTGTTATTTTGCGAGAGATTTAATATAAAGTTTTGTTTAAGGGAATTTATTTCTAAATAAAAGCATGATTTTAACCTAATTAATTCAGGGCGTGACAACTTGGTATTAGAGCGCGGTTATTAGGCTCTGGATAGGTTGTGAGGGTCTAGATTAGTAGTGGACACTAGGAAGTGAGGTTTTTATGCATCATGATTTTGACTAACAATGTTAATATTAAACTGCTGCTATTGTATTTTTTTAAGTTAATAATATTGCAATGAGTGATGGATCCACACGAGCCGCATGATAGAGCTGAGGGTGAGGCATCTTATGTTCTTAATAGTCAGCAAGGACAGAGACATATTCAAATGGAGGAACCAGAAGTGCAATAACAACCTATTGATGATGTGTGAAGAATATTACGTGCGGTGGCACAACTTATGGAACAAGCAAGAGGTGGAGAACATGGTGGGGATAGGGACAAATTGCATGAGAGGTTCGTGAAGTTAAATCCGCCAGCATTTACTGGGACTACTGATCCGTTAGTAGCAGAAGGATGGATTAGAAAGATGGAAACAATATCCAAGGTGATGGAAGTGCAAGATGAACAAAAGGTTTTATTAGAAACCTTTAGGTTAGAGGATGATGCAAAGTTATGGTGGGATGCAACAGAAAGGTTACTTGCTACAATGGGGGAAGTGGGGCCAATAAATCCTCCACAAATTACATGGGAGAGGTTTGTGAAGGTGTTCTTTGAAAAATATTTCCCAAGGCTTTATAGGAAAGAGAAAGAGGAAGAATTTATCACGCTTAAACAGGGGAGCCGAACAGTGGCAGAGTACGAAGCTTTATTTATATTCGTATCTAGATTTTCACCTGACTTGGTGAGGACGGAAGAAAGTAAATGTGATCGGTTTCAAACCGGGATGAGTGTAGATATAAAAAGCATGGTTTCTAATATAAAGCTCACAGATTGTGTGGACTTGGTGGTTAGGGCCATGGTATCAGAAAAGCCAATAAAAGAAATGCAAGTTGAACACTCGAAGAAAGCTAGACACGATGGTATGAGATCATATGGATGGGAGACGGTAACCTCAACCCAGAGTGTAGCATGAGGAGTACCTAAGGGCCAAGAATTTAAAAATAATAGAATTTCATGTGGAAGATTTCAAGATCGGGGCGGAAGGACTAGGATGAATCGGTCAGAAAATGCATCCGTGTTGGTACCAAGGGCCATATTTTGTTATAGATGTGATGGTCAAGGGCACACGTCTCGGGAGTGTACAATAGCTGAGACAACACCTTTATGTTTCCATTGTCATCAACCAGGGCACTTACGAAAGAATTGTCCAATAAATTGGTTATGTGTGTTAATCATGTTAATTATCATGTTTAGGGGATGCATGCTCATGTGACATATGTGTTGTTTACATTAGGTGATATCTGAGCTTATTGTCGAGCATAACATGTTTAGAGCATATGATTAGTTATGTAGTTAAATACATCATAAAATACATTTTTAATGCATCTTTATGTTTATAAAAGTAATCTCGGGTGTTGGTGCAAAATTGGCAATGTTTGGTCCCCAAATGTGAAAGTTTTGAGATTTCCGCTAAATTGCTACTTTCATGTTCGAGCCCAAATTAGGTGTACTAGTTTTATTATTCTGGGAAAACACAAAATATGAAAGTTGTAGATGTTTAAGTTATCTACTCATAGACCTAAAGTGTATTTAAATCGGGTCCCGTGATAGTGAGTTATGGTGATTTTACCAAGGTGGGACAAATGTGTCATTAATGGAATTGTCTAATTCAACCTTTCATCCAACCAATCAAGCATTACCACTACCCCTATTGCTATTGAAGCACTTTAAAACGTATTTATGATTATAAATTAGAGGTATGTCTTCTTCCTCACAAGAAATAACAAGTTTTTCCTAAAGAGATAGAAAGAGAAGAAAGTTAAGGAAGAAATTTTTGGAAAATTTCTATAAATCGAGGAATACTCGTAAGGTAATTATCTCTTTATTAAAGTTGGTAACATGAATGAGATTCACACTTTGTATATTTTTGTTTCTGGTTTTGATAAGTATTTTAATGATACCCATATTTCCTAAGTTTATTAAAATAAGGATGGGTTAAGAACATAAGATAGAACTGGAGCTAGGATCGTAAATGCATACTGTAAAGTCCTAGATTTACATCAATTTTTTTGTAAAGCATTTTGATTTAGAAAATTCATGCTTATGATCGATATATCTGCTAAAACATGTTTATTATATGTTTCCATGAATTATATCCAAGGTGGAGGTTATGTATGCTTAAAAATGTTAAGTTATGCCTTAATGTTCAATTTTGACCTAGTTATGCTAAAAATGGCAAAAATAATGGAATACTTATTGAAATAATGTAATTATAGTGGGAGATGTTAGAAAACATATATGAGTATAACATACTCAAAAATCATAATAAAATGGTTTCTAGTTTGTCTTGGGGTTCATTTTGAAGTTGATGTTTCATTATTGTTTTTCGGTAGAACACAACATGAGATATGTTGTAGAAAAATGGGCATAACTTTGTCGAAAGAATTTGTAATTTAATTCCATAAATTGTGTTGGAACCCTAATTAATATGGTGTTATAGAAATTTTAATCTTAATATTTAATTTCTTTTCAGTTATTTCTGATTGACCTACTGATATGATGTGTTATGAAGTTTAATGTTATTTGGTGTATTCAAATACTAATGATGTCGAATTGATAGGTATGGAAACGGCTAATACTACCATACAAAGTAAGTAGATTTTGGTGTTGATTTTATTACCTACTTCAAGGTCAGTGACCTTCCCGATGAAATATAAATGCTTGTATTTTCATATGGAAATGTGTAGTTGAATACATGTGTCAGAATGCTTATGGAAAGATGTGGTATTTATGAAACATATGCATATGAATAAAAATGTTAAGAAATGTTATTTAATGTTATGGACTGTGGCGATTCCTTAATCTAATATTAAGGACTGTGGTGGGTCCTATGTGATGTGGCGGTCCTATTAATCCAACTTAAAGGTTTATGTACTCGAGCCTAATAAAGGGATGTGGTAGTCCCCAATAACTGTGGTGGGTTAATTGGACTGTGGCGGGTCCAAACTTGCGAGAGTTTCACAATTCCTGTTGGGTTATAGAATTAGAAAAAAAATAAAAATGGTTTTCCAAATTAGTTATATGTGTGGTTTATGGTCATTCACTAAGCCATTATATATTACACTCTTACAATGTTTTTGTTTCAAGTATGCTTATCATTTGCAATTCACTGCCAAGTAATGATCTTAAAATAGGGGAGTGATGAATATCAAATATGGGTTGAATATCAACAATGTTTTTGTGTCAATGTTAAACAAATGAACTTGTATATGTAAAGTTGTTTAGTACTTGTAAGTTATATGTACATGTAGTTATGTTTTCATCTAAACATGCCTTTGAAAAAAAATCCCGTGTTATTTTGCTAAAGATTTAATATAAAGTTTTGTTTAAGGGAATTTATCTCTAAATAAAAGGATGATTTTAACCTAATTAAGTCGGGGAGCGATAGTATGCCCATGGTCCTTATAAAATTCACAATATTTGTATCTTTCCCTCGTCCTAATAGGTGCTCTTATCTTCTCGGGACAATGTACCTCCTTGTTGGGCTTAATTTCCTCCAAAACATGGTGAATGCCCATCATTAAAAGAGTGTAATTGTTTTATTTCCTGAGCCTGTCATCAATTTTCTTTTGTGTTGAATCCTTCTACTCCTTGTGTTCCTTCTGCTCCTTCTTTTTTGATTTTGCCCTCTGAATTTATGCCCGAGCCTTATTTTACTGCCATGACTTCCTCGGCGTTCATTATCTTGACTGCTTTGGCCATTAAATCAGTCATAGTCTTGGGAGGATCTTTGGAAAGTGTGTAGTAACTCATCTCGGGAAGAAATCCACTCTTTGGGCTTTAATATATTTTTTTCTTCGTAATCATTGACCTCTAACTTTTCATTGTTGAAGCGAGTAATGTATTCCCTTGTACTTTCTCCTACCCAATGCCTCACAATTACTAGGTGAGCTACTATTTTTAAAGGCTTGGCTCCAAAATAGAAGTTGCTAATAAAAAACTCAGCTAGTTGGTTAAAACAAGAAATTTATCCTTGAGGAAGCTTGTTGTACCAAATCTGAGTAGGTGTTGTGATTATTCCTGAGAGCGCCCTGCATCTCATCTCATTAGGGATAACATAAATATCAGTTGCTTCTTGATATTGTCCTATATAAAGAACATGATTTGTTTTCCCATCATACTTTGGAGTAACCATAGGATCTTTGAACTTTGAAGGAGTAGGAAAATACATAATAGTTTGGACAAAATGAGACCCTTTCACAAAGCTTCATTACAAAGGGTTCTTCACCTTTACCATCTATCCCAACCTATATTCCAATCGTTGAATAAAGCCCTTCCATGCATTATTGCCAAAATTATATTTATGAGTTGTAGCTCGGCTATTATGGCCAACTGTTTGTTGTGAGCTCTCCTCCTGTGAGGTTTGCTCATCATGGATAGATTATCGAGCATCTGATATTGATTGGGATGAGCCCTTGCATTGATCGCCTGGTCCTCGAATATTCCTCGATAATGCCCTATAAACATATCTATTCCCTCTGGGTCCCAAACAATCAAATGGAGATGCTCTGCTCAGTCTTTCTAAATCACTTAATTTTTCAGGAGTAAAGGATTTATCATTATAAGGCTCTAATGTCCAAAGAGAAGAAGTTTCTCCTGGATGGTAGGATGTGTCCATGGTAGTTTTGGATTGGCTGTGTCTGCTAGTTCTTGGATGATGTGATGGCATATTCCAATTCCTATGAATAGACAAGGTGGGATATACAACTTATAGTGTTTGAGTCAATTGCCTAATAGTATCCTTCATAGCTTTCTGCCCTCTGGCAAGACTAGCCAAGATTCCAGTAAGATCATTATTTGTTAGTGGAACAGATGGAATATGAAGATTGCCAGGCACTGGATTCAGGAATGTCAGTCATTTTTGGGTCAATGAACGGGAATGAAAATGTTTAGAAATTCGTTTCCATAGACAATGCCAATCTGTTGATGTAAAAAACTAGATTAGGTATAATTATTTAATCACGGATAATATTTTTTAAGTGAAAGAAAGAGATAAAAAGTTTTTAAAGTAGTTCGGCTTATAGAGAAAAGCTAACGTCCACTGTGCTTATTATTGCCTTATGTTTTCCTTTCAATTACCTACCCTTGATGAAGGTATTATAACGTATTTATAGCCCAGTAGGGAGATAAAGAGATGGAATATTCAAGTATGGAATGCCTTTATAAATTAGGCATTTACATCAGTATATAATGTCCATAATGTTTTTGGTTGATGATGTTTTGCTGATACTGTTGGTCGGCCTCCCTTCTATTGGTCGGGCTTCCAGTACGGTGGTTGGCATTCTAGTATGCTAGTAGTCATTCCAGGCCTTGTCGGTGGCTATGCCTTGTGATAAGGCATAAATTCTTCGTATTTATCCCCGTAATTTAGAGTCTTTTAACATTTTGTGCGATGTAACTGGAGCTGATTTGTCTCATATCATTGCTAATGACACTTTCTAATGATTACATCGAGTTTTGTTTATTTCTCATAGATTTTGCAGGTATTTAGTGCATGAGAGGAAAGAGAGAAATCGAAAAAAAGAAGGACGAGAAAATAAGAAAAGTCAAAGGGCAAAATAGTAATTTTCATCTGGAATTCGGACGAAAAGTCCAAGAAGAGTTGAAGACCTCAAGACTACGAGCGCATAGAAAAAAATGATATCCAAATCTGTTCTCGGATCACGAGTTACGAAGCTTCAAAGTTGAGAGAAAAATCACATGGAAAGGGAAAATTCTTAAAAGACCAAACCGAATCCATGGAGGACAAAAAGAACTGATCCGGATGATGGCTAAATTTTCTATAAAGATCAAACAAAACTGATAGAGAGAAAAATGAGCCGCTTTGTTAGTGAAGAAACTTTCTATAATAGGAGAACCGAACTGATGGACCTAACCCGGATTGGTTCGGCTGTAGAATTTCATCATTATCCTTTTTCCAAATTAGAGTTGTGCATGGTTGAAACTATTGTAAAAATGTATTCTTTTTATTCCAGCATATTCCTAGACTTAGAGGAGTTCCTTTTCATAGTTCTTTTAGCATAGTTTTAGAGAGAGAAAGTAGTGAAGAACCCAAGGAGCTCAAAGTTACAAATTTTTTAATCCCAATTCAGATTTGTTTAGTAAAGTTTGTTTCTTCTTCTTATTTATTGTTTAAGTTCACTAATCACTGCACGATTTAATTGTTTTCAATAGTTGACAGATTATCTGTTTCTTCTAGCTTAAATTTCATCATGGTTTTAATCTCCTACACAGTAGAAATCATAGTTGTAGTTAATTTCACCATACTAGTCTAGATTTCCCACGGTTAGGACGCATGAACCCAACCCTATATAGTTTACACGATTGGAAAATTAGTGTTGTGAATTAAATAATTATTGAATCATGTTTTGTAGTGATCACAACTGTCGTAGGTCTTTTAACCTCGTTTCCCCTAATTAATCGATGTGTTTAAGAATGCGATGCGCTTGTTAGCTACTGCAACACTTATTTATTCTTTCTCTTGATTACGTATGATGCAGGCTTGTACCCTCATTATGTAATGCTTGAGATTGATAAAGATCGGGTTTAATCACTTATCTATTTCAGAAACTTGTTTTGTATCCGGTAAATGTACTAGGATTCGGGAGATTGTATTCTAACCTACATTTATCATTTATATTTATTCAATTTAATTATTTTTAATTTTTCTCACATACTTTAGTTAGTAAGTTTAATTTATTTTTAAATTAGTTAATAGAAAGCAGTCTCCAAATTAATCATCATGTTGTTCTATTTCTGGAGTCAGTTTAGGGTTAGTCATCTTTCCTATCGTCATCACGACCATTCGTCCTATTGCGCTGAGGATTTGACCCTTCTTACCGGGTTATTAGTTACGCATCTGGTTTTCACTTGAACCGAGATAATAACGCATTGCAGACACATTTTCAGTCACGTTAGGTTTTTTGCGCTGTTGCGGGGGATTTAGGTAGACTGTTAGATTAGGTAGATTTAATATAAAAATTGACTCCAAATCTTAAAAAGAAAAAAAGAAAAAAATTGAAAGAAAAAAATAAAAAAAAAATGAAAAGAAAAAAAAACATCTCTCATAGCCCTTTCATGCAAAATCCGCAACAAACACCTCATTTTAGTCCTACACACATTCACAAAAATACAATAGTTGAGTACAACCCCAATAGCCCCCACACTCCTAATATGCCGCAATTTTGGGACCGAGCTCCTACGCCGCCCTACTTCATTACAAGTCACACATCAAGTCACACTTCTAGGACACCGAGTGAGGATTTTGAGTCACTAGGGGAGAGGGACATGTCTGATAAAGCTAATTTTAGTAGGGGTGAGGGGGACCTACCGTATCGTCCCATGAAAGAACTTTTATATCCTGAGCAAACTGTCACCCTTGGGTGTATTATACTCCCATAAAATGCAGGATAGTTCCACTTTCGTAATGGGATGATACAAATTCTCCCCGCGTTTCATATCATGGATTTGGAGAAACCATACCTATACATCTGCGAGTTCGAAGAGGCATGCAACGTATTTAGTTACCAAGCTTGCACGCGAGACGTTGTTTGCCTGAAACATTTTTCCTTTTTCTTTAAAGGATAAAGCTAAGACCTGGTTGTGGTCTTTATCACTGAACTCAGTTACATCATGGAATGATATGCAATCAAAGTTTCTCTCAAAATTCTTTCCACAATATAGAACCAACTCCGTCAACTCTCAAATTCAAGTCTTTCAACAACAAGATGATGAGTCACTTGATCGGTGTTTGGAACGCTTCCAAGATCTAGCTAACTCTTGCCCGCATCATGGATTTGAAAAGCATCATCTTATTTATTTCTTCCATAATGGGATAACGATAACGTCTAAGCAACTCCTTCAAACTCTGTGTGAAAGACCATTTTGGGAGCTAGATTCTAACGATGTTGATGCTCATCTAAAGTACGTCACCAAGACTACTCAATCATGGGACACATCTGACCCCAATGCCCAAAACTGGGTTCGATAAATGTCCACTACTCCTTTCATGTCAAGAATTTATGATTTGGACAAGGATGTCGAGTGGAATTATAAGTTTATTTAACGTGCTAAGAAAATAGAAGATGTATGTTGATCCCTTTTAAGAGAAACTATCGGATGCACTCGAGTCGTGAAAGAGAAGGTGTGTGTTATTTGTGAGGCAGGCCATTCAACAAAGGAATGTCCGATGATACTTGCCTACAAAGTCATGCTTAACGAACAAGTGGAAGTGGTTGGGGGATTTAAGGGAAATTTCAATGCCCCGTATGGGAACTCTTATAACCCTTAGTGGAGAAACCATCTAGGTTTTAGATATGGATAATAGCAGGTTGCGTTGAATCCTAATTCAGACGTTGCCCCTCCTCCACCTCCACAATTCTAACACGCTCCACTGGTGCAAATACATATGAAAACACCACCTCCCTAACCATAAATCACCCCACCACGGAGGACTCTCAATGATAGTTTAAATCAATTTATCCAATATCAAAGCGTAACCAACGCTAAGCATGAGCAAATGTTCACTGAGATCCACACTAATATATCTAGGTTACAAAATGCCTTAAATATCCAATAGAAGTGCAAGTTTTGGTCCAAGGCAAAAGACCTCGTCTAGGTCAAGATAATTTTAGCTCTACTTCCCATGATCAAGAAGAGCAATATCAAGTCGTCACCACTTTACGTAGTGGGAGAGTCATTGATTTATCACCTCCCCTACACAATACACCTAAAGACAAGGAGGTTTTGCCCGGCACGAAAGAGGCCGAAGGTCCCCCCTTGAATGATAGTGATAATTATGACACTAGCGAGCCGAAGTCGTAGTGACACCGCCCACCGCCGCACCATTCGCTCAACGGTTGGGTCCACCCCAAAAGGGAGCCTCCCGTGCAAATTTTTTAGATGTTCTTAAACAAGTAAAGTTGAATTTTCCTTTTCTCGATGCCATCCAGCAAATTTCGGCCTATGCCAAAGTCATTAAAGATTTATTGACGGTGAAAAGAAGGCTAAAGGTTAAAAATAATGTCTTTCTAGCACAAAATGTGTGCTCCGTTCTACTTAAGGACCTGCCACCAAAATGATTTCGTGCATTATTGGAGAAAACCGAATAGAAAAATCCTTGCTTGATTTAAGGGCCAGTGTCAACATTATTCCCTACTCCACATATAGGAATCTCGATTTGGGTGACCTTAAGCCCACACGAATCACTCTCCAACTAGCAGATCGCATAGTGAAAATACCTCGAAGGATTGTCGAGGACGTGATAGTCCTAGTGGACACATTCTACTTCCAAATAGACTTTGTCATTTGGGACACGGAGCCCTCAATCCATTCTAGCAATCATGTTCCCAATATTCTAGGCCTCCCATTCTTAGCCACGGCTAACACTTTAATCAATTCATACAACGGGCAAATGCAACTCACTTTTGGAAACATGACCCTTGAGATGACATTTTCAATAGTGCTAACCAAGTGGGTGAAGAACATGAAATTCATTCATTCGATCTCATAGAGGAGATAGTAGAGGAGAACATTGAGAAAACCATTAGTGGGGACGCCTTAGAAACATGCCTTGCATGAAGTGATGAGAGCGAGGGTACGTATACCGAGTTTGAGTGAGAGGTGGAGGGGTTAAAAGCACTACTAGAATAGGGAGAGTCAATTCAGGACTTAAGAGATATTAACTGGGTGTAATACCCCGTATTTTCGAAGACTTAAATAATTGCGTGATTTATTATTATTGTGGGATTAATTAAATTAAAATGTGAGAATTAATTATTAATCCGAATTAAATTTGAATATTTACTAGCATGACGAGAAGTTAGTAATTATTAATATTACTGTGAGAATAAGAAATATGGAATGACGATTTTTATATAATTTGTCGTGATAGAGAAATACGACAGTTTTGTATAGTAAGTTGGGACGCGCGTGTGAGTCGTGTCAGAACTAATTAAGTGAAGTGATAAAGTAAATTATTTTTAAGTAACTCGTATGATCATTCCGAGTGCGCTGTTGAGTCCGTAGGAGTCGAGATAGTCAGAAAACTCTATCCGAGTATTTTATTTGGACTCTGGGACATTTTTAGGCCAAGCCGACACCCGGTTGGGGTAGTTTTATAATTTGGATTTTTTGAGGAATTAAATGGACAAAAATTAGAGGGATAATATATCAGCTAATTGGTGACAATTAGGGTTAGGTTACAACAAAATGAAGAGAGAGCCACAGTGAGTGAGGCAGTGCGAATTCCAAAGGAGGAGAATCTATGTTCACCACCTTGCACAACAACCACCACCATCGTGTAGATCGGAACGCGAGGAATGCATCCATACCAGCAACACCAACGGATCAGACCTTTGAAATTTATGCAAGTGTTTATTTCTTTCTTTTTGTAGTGATAATTATGTTCATGTTAGTCTAGGTTAATAAACCTTCTGATGAAAATTAATTTGGGCGAAATTGGAGAACTATATCATTAATTAGGGCTAATTTGATAAGGATTTGAATACCATATGTAGAGAGGATGATGCCTACGTAATTTGGATGATCTCTATGAACAAATCTCGGTTTAATTTGATGTTATGCATAATAATTTAATAACTAGGGTCCTTGACAATAAAATTTGGGGAATTCGAATTATATAAATGGTTGGTGATGATTTAATGATTCAAGGTTGTTAGAATTCATTTACAAATGTTAGGATTCGATTTGGGAATAATTGATTCAAGTTTGGGATTATATTTTTGAGGTTTTAGGGCTAAAAATGGAGAAAAACGAAGCTATCCAAGGTTGAAGACGAAACAGCCCAGGTCGCGCGAAGTCGTTCGCACGATTTAGGGATGTCGCGCGAAGTCATTCGAGCGACACGTTAAGTCGTTCGAGCGAGATCCCTTCTAGTTCGAGCGAGATTTCAAATTTTAGGGAATTTCCTATTTTTCCCCTATGCTGGTAAATGGTTAATTTGAGTGATGAAAACTAGTCTTCGATGAACCCAAAATAGTGCAGAATTATTGGGAGTTATTTAGGGGTAATGATTTCTAATATTCGGGATGGTGAGATTACCTTGGAGATTACGAGAGAGGGATAATCGTAAATGTAAATGCGTCAAGAGTATTGAGTGATAAATATTAATGATATTAGTCCTGAAGAAATAGAACTTATAAGAATAAAAAATTAGTGGTTAATTGTGGGACTGATTGTGATTTTGTATTAAGGATTTTCGAGTGACATAGTATCCTTATAATTAAAATACGAGAGAGGGAATATCGTAACTTAAAATGCGTTGATAGTATTTAGTGATAATAATACTACGTATGGCATATGACATTTGGTTGTGTGTATACCATTTAATTGGATGGGTTGTGTGCATACCTATTACTTGCTAGTATTATGTGTATGACATACCTAGCTGCTTGCTATCATGGGAGGTGGTGTAGAGACAGTCTTATCCTGAGGGGATTTTGACTTGTATCTCAAAACATAGGACTGCGAAGACTTACTTGTGAGTTGGTAAGTTGCTGACTATAGGAACGTAGGTATGTGCGTGACCCATAGGTATGTGAGCTATGTTCCAATATGAGTGATTTGTTTATATGGTTCGTAGGAGATTTCTGAACCAATAGTCCTTATTTGAGTATGAGAGGTATCGGGACATGATAGCAGAGTATGCAATGCACTACAGGTATAGCCTTGGGGTGCCGTGTTAGTATATATATAATGAGTGGTGGATATTTATATATACTAGTGTTATACTTACAATGTGATATTTGTAGGCTATTAAAATTGGGATAATGCATATATATAATTGTGAAAGATATATATATGTCTGCTTTTGGTATATCTAAAATGAGAAAATATCAGATAATTAAGATAGTGAAATCTTCAGTAATGTAAATAGTGAATACTTGACTTTAGTGTGATAATGCTTGTTTAAAATGATAAATGTTGAGATCTAAAATCGGAATACTACTACGAGGGGTAGTTAGATGGATAAGACTTTCTCTTAGTTAGAAGTGTGTCAGATGGCTAGATTGGAGTAGATGTACGTTAGGCGTGCACACTAGTTGAGAGGTGAGAATCTCATGTGAGAGTTCGAACTAACATGCATATAATACTTGCTTTAATGCAGTTTTAAATACTTGCTAAAATAAATATTTTTACACATCGGGGTCTCACCCATTTCTTGCTTCTCTTTTCTCTTTTGCTATATATATATATGTATTAGTATAGGTGTCCAGCAATAGGGACACTGGTTCTAGATACTTGGATGGGTTGCCTTGTTGCAGCTGTTGTGAAAGTTGCGGGTTATTTGAGATTAGACGATCCTCTCATTCCATTAAGCTCCTAGTTCAGATATCTCAGTTAGGGCCTGTGTCTCCCATTCTCATTAGTAGAGTTATACTCAGTTTCCCTTGTTGTTCTTCTCAGATAGTTTGACTATTTATTATGGTTTGGTTTGTAAATGTGAACTAGAAGGTTTTATCCAGTCTTATCTATTCAGTATTTGATTCAGTCAGCATTTAATTCTTGTGTATGGTTTATATTTACATGTTCAGAATTTATTAAATTAATTGGATTAAAGTTTAATTGGAAAATATTTTGACACTAGCTTAATTAAATGTTAGGTAATTAATTGGATTTTAGTTTTCGATAGTGATGTTAAGAATGAACCAACTGAACATTCTGTTATAAATTTTATAAAAGACTGATCACCCGATATTTAATTGGGCGGGGTGTCACAGGTGGTATCAGAGCCTCAGGTTCTAGTGTCCTTTAGGATCTGTACGGCTTATTACGTTTCAGCTTCGTATTCTTTGATGTAGAGCCTTATTCTACGATTGTTATATTCAACTACGTATGCGATTTGCGCTCTCCTGCGACTTACTTTAGTGAAGTCAATTCCTATGCTAGAGTGATTGGACTTCGTACTCCGAGCAATAGGGGACGACCAGCGAAGGCCATTAGCGGGACTGTAGGAGGAGGAAAACAATTGAGAGTTGTGAAGCATTCGGGGAACGGTGATCACGGTAGAAGTCACCAACAGTAATATCTAAGTATGATGGGCCAATGGAGGGAGCTAATGCAAAGGCGATAATGTAAAGTAGAGTGCAGTGACACTTAGAATTTTAAATTCATAAGAAAATTTCTAGCTCAAAGAAACAACAAAGAGTAAAAAAAAGGTCAATCAAACTGAGATATTGGGTTCGGGTTGACAATTTAAATTTTTCCATCTTCTGTTCAGACAGAGATATGGAAGAGATGTTGAACTTATCACCAGTTGGTCGGGTAGAGACCGACCGTAAAGGATGAGTTAACTTGGTAAGCTAACTTCGTGACTGAAGTAGAAGTCACGAAAGATAAAAAGGGTCCGTAAGTTGAAAATGGACACGTGGGTAGAATGCCCTAGCTTGAATGGGAGGTGCGAATAAGGTGACTAGTGTCAACGTCATCAAGGTATATGTTTACTAGAGTATGTCAACTACCCAGAAGAAAAGGATCCAGTCGAGTTGTAATACCTAGCCGAAGGGCAAAGGTTGAATTCAATAGTGTTAGTAGAGCATCACCAGAAAGTATACCCAGTGAGGGGAAACCTATTTAAATGAGATGATTAAATATTAACGTAATGGTGATGGATTCAGTCAAGACCAGCGGGTCGATCATGTGTTCCATATGCCCTATAGAGCGCAAGGAACAACGAAAATAACAACTAGGAGTTAAGACTACCAGGTCCGAGAGAAGGACATCCCAACAAATCCAGGAGGACCAGTGAGAAGGAATTTACCCTATATGTAGAGATAAGGGTTACCAGTATTTAATGTGTTCATATGAGAAGTGAAATTGATAGTATCAGGAATAATAAAACATGCATGTAAGGCATAACAGTTAGAGAAGTGAAATATCCAGTGTAGAAATCGGGTCAGGAGAATTGGGCCCAGGAATTAATAACCCGAGAGTAGTGGGTCTAGGCAGGACTAGCGTTATCCTCAATAACTATAGCATACCGTATTCCGAGGTCGATGGAGCTCGGGGAAATAAAAGGGAAGTCCAGTAAGTCCATATTTGAGTCCTAGAGATATGGGGCCAATGTATCAATGTCGGGCGGGAGAGCCACAAAACAGAATTATTCACCCATCAAAAAGGAAGGGAAAATTGAATGAATGGAATACAAAAGGTATAATGATTATAGATAATTATGGGTTGCAAAATGTGCGTACGGAGACCCTACGATCAGGATAGACTGATGGAGCTTTGCTTTATCCTTGTGAATAAATTATGAGTTCTAGTGACGTGGGTGTGTCACAACATATGTGAATAGTTAACTAAGAGTTCGAGTGTACATCTGGCTTAGTGGATACGCTAGAGACAGTAGCCTTATTATGTAAACGACTACCATTTGGTAGAGAGATTTTCGTGCCACCTGCGGGGAGGAGCAAGTGTGGACACTAAGAGAAATTTGTATATGGTATAATGTAACGATTCGTGCTCCTTTTAGCGTTATGATAGTAGAGCATATTATGATTATATTGCATGGTTAGTGGTTACCGAGGGTTTGAACAGTAGTAAATAGTGTGATAAGACTATTGTCCTAAATTTCAAATTTTAAATATATGGTTTTAGAGAGGCATCACCTAAAAGACGGTTGAGCATGTACATGTGTTGTATTGTAATGTAGACTTCAGTGAGTATGTTGTCTTACTATGTTGATCCCGATGAGCAGTGATGTTTTAGTGATGTGATTCAAGGTATATTGAATTATTATAGAGTGGAGAGATATAGCTCGTAAATTATATAGCTCTAATAACTTGTGGTAGTGAGAGCCCTTCGTTGTATATTGTCTTTAGTAACGTGAGAGTGGGCGAGTAGACTTCTTATGTCGCAAATGGGAATTAAGGGATATATGTTATGGACTAAGGACTTAGCAGATCTCGACAACCAGTAATGTTAGGTAGTACTGTATCGGGTGGGTTCCTTGTTTGGATTTCTCTTTGCGAGACATCCCATGCATGAAACTTAGCGAAAGTTGGAAGTTGGGAGAATTTTGTCTTTAGTACATGGATTTAGTATCGTAATGATTACCCATATACGTAATTATAACCGTGAGATAAGGGTTATGTTACATATTAAGGCCGATTGGGCCGTATAAGATTAATATGTAATAATGTTACCAATCGTTGACACCACGAGCGGACAGATGGTACAACCTAAGATATGATTAGGTGGAAAAGGTAGGGTGACTAAGTAGGACCTTACCGTATAGTCATTGTAAGTATGTGGGCCATAATTTGATATTTATAACATGTCTAGTACGGTGGTGCTATAATGCACAAAGCATAGGGTGTATGGGCGCCCTAGATATTTGAGTAATTAAAAAAAAATCTTCCGTAAGTGAAAGATTGTAAGACACCGTATAATGAGAGAGGTGACTGAATGTAGAAGAGTGTGACTTCAGGATTTAGCTATTTGATGGGTTAGGGCAGTTAGGACCGCTATTTCCCAGAATTTTCCACGACGATGGTATAGGAGGAATCCGATAAAGTTTAACTCGAGGAAGTTGAGACTTACTTGATAGGACATGGAGATAATATGTTTCATAAGAATCTGAAGCTTAGAGAGAGGGGGAAGGATTTGCGACATTCAGTGATAACTATGACTCCTGAGCCATAGATATGAATGTGGTTATAGGAAAGGTAAAATGCATATCGATATAAAGCCGTAGTAGTGATGGCTTCAGCAAAGAAAGACATTCCTGAGCTCCAATTGAAAGTGGACCATCAGGAAATAATATAGTTCCTTCAGCATTAGGTATTCCTTAGTAGTAATGGGAGAGTGAATCCCTGAACAATTACAGAGTTAAGTACTTCGAAATGGGATCACGACCCTATGTGGGTGAAGGTGGGTCGGGTAATTAAAGTGGCTCACGTTATGCCAAGTTAGGACAAATCATAATGTGTAACAGTAAACCCCAACCATTATTCCTGGGGTAGTATGGTTATGGGGGGGGGTACAAATAGAGTTTTCGTCCGAAAGAGTCAAGAGAGTTATGGCTCGACTTTTGGGAAGAGTTCCGGGAGGTCCCGAATATCAAGATGCGAACATATTCGGCCTAACACACTCACAGGCGGATGGTAATCTGAGGGTCATAGTTGAACATTACCAGGTATTTTGTATCTCCAATTATGGGAAGGTTTAGTGTAATATCTTCCACGGGTGGAGTTAGCATAAGATGACTCCCCTCAACTTATTATCGATAGAATTCCATTCGAATCGTTAGATATATAAATCCTTGTTTATCCTTGTGCTTATTGGGTAGAAGGGAGGACAATAATCTACTAGGTCCAGAGGAATTTTTGGGCTCGTTAACCAAGGTGGAAATTATTGGGAGTTACTGTATTGCATGTTGGAATGAGGAAATTAGAACCGAGTGATGCGGGATTTTTTTTCTATTATGGTTAAGTTTGAGCCGGTAGCGTACAGGCTTAGGTTTCATAGTCCTTTGCGGAGGTCGTATGAAAAAAATGTGTTAACATTTATGGTATTTATCGTGTGCAAGAAAAATTGGTATATATCTAAATATCCATTAATGTACTAGAGTGAGTAGTAGGAGGCTAGATAGTGACTATATATAAGTTAAGTGGTGAAACTTATATGGTAAGGCATGGAGAGTAATTAATCAGTGAGTTGTTCATTATTAAGGGTATTCGGTAATGTACTGTATGGGCAGTACTGCATAAATTCATGAAATGTGAGGTAAGTACACGGAGTTCTCCTTACTAGAAATGCCTTATTTTTTGAATTTCGGGATGAAATTCCGTTATTATGGGGGGAGTATTTAATACCCCATATTTTCGAAGACTTAAATAATTGCGTGATTTATTATTATTGTGAGATTAATTAAATTAAAATGTGAGAATTAATTATTAATTTGGATTAAATTTGAATATTTACTAGCATGACGAGAAGTTAGTAAATATTAATATTACTGTGAGAATAAGTAATATGGAATGACGATTTTTATATAATTTATCGTGATAGAGAAATACGACAGTTTGGCATAGTAAGCTAGGACGCGCGTGTGAGTCGTGTCAGAACTAACTAAGTGAGGTAATAAAGTAAATTATTTTTAAGTAACTCGTATGATCATTTTGAGTGCGTCGTTGAGTTCGGAGGGGTCGAGATAGTCAGAAAACTCTACCCGGGTATTTTATTTGGACTCCGGGACATTTTTAGGCCAAGCAGGCACCCGGTAGGGGTAGTTTTGTAATTTGGATTTTTGGAGGAATTAAATGGACAAAAATTAGACGGATAATATATCAGCTAATTGGTGACAATTAGGGTTAGGTTACACAAAAATGAAGAGAGAGCCACAGTGGGTGACGCAGAGAAAATTCCAAAGGAGGAGAAGTTATTTTCACCACCTTGCACAACCACCACCACCATAGTGTAGATCGGAACGCGAGGAATGCATCCAGACCAGCATCACCAATGGATCAAACCTTCGAAATCGAGTCAAGTGTTTATTTCTTGCTTTTTTTAGTGATAATTATGTTCATGTTAGTCAAGGTTAATAAACCTTGTGATGAAAATTAATTTGGATGAAATTGGAAAACTATATCATTAATTAGGGCTGATTTGATAAGGATTTTAATACTATATGTAGATAGGATGATGCCTACATAATTTGGATGATCTCTATGAAAAAATCTCGATTTGATTTGAAGCTATGCAAATTAATTTAAGAACTAGGGTCCTTGACAATAAAATTTAGGGATTTCGAATTATATGAATGATTGGTGATGATTTAAAGATTCTAGATTTCTAGAATTCACTTACAAATATTAGGATTCGATTTGGGAATAATTGATTGAAGTTTGGGATGATATTTTATAGGTTTTAGGGTTGAAAATGGTGAAAAACAAAGTTGTCTAAGGTTGAAAACGAAACAGGCCAGGTTGCGCGAAGTAGCGCGAAGTTGTTCACAAGAGATATGGATGTCGCGCGAAGTCGTTTGAGCGAGTTCCCTTCTGGTTCGAGTGAGATTGCTAATTTTAAAGAATTTCCCATTTTGCTCGTATGTTGGTAAATGGTTAATTTGAGTGAGGAAAACTAGTGTTCGATGAACCCAAAATAGTGAAGAATTATTGGGAGTTATTTAGGGGTAATGATTCAAATATTCAGGACGGTGAGATTACCTTGGAGATTACGAGAGAGAGATAATCGAAATTGTAAATGCGTCGAGAGTATTGAGTGATAAATACTAACGATATTAGTCCTGAAGAAATAGAACTTATAAGAATAAAAATTTAGTCGTTAATTGTGGGACTGATTGTGATTTTGTATTAAGGATTTTCGAGTGACATAGTATCCTTAAAATTATAATATGAGATAGGGAATATCGTAACTTAAAATGCGTTGATAGTATTTAGTGATAATAATACTACGTATGGAATATGACATTTGGTTGTGTGTATACAGTTTAATTGGATGAGTTGTGTGAATACCTATTACTTGCTAGTATTATGTGTATGACATACCTAGTTGCTTGCTATCATGGGAGGTGGTGTAGAGACAGTCTTATCCAGAGGGGATTTTGACTTGTATCTCATAACATAGGACTGTGAAGATTTACTTGTGAGTTGGTAAGTTGCTGACTATGGGAGCGTAGGTATGTGCGTGACACATAGGTATGTGAGCTATGTTCCCCTCCATTATGTTTGATTTGTTTATATGGTTCGTGGAAGATTTCCGAACCGATAGTCCTTATTTGAGTACGAGAGGTACCGGGACATGATAGCAGAGTATGCAATGCACTACATGTATAGCCTTGGGGTGCTATGTTAGTATATATATAATCTGTGGTGGATATTTATATATACTTGTGTTATACTTACAATTAGATATTTGTAGTCTATTAAGATTGGGTTAATGCATGTATATAATAGTGAAAGATATATATATGTATGGTTTTGGTATATAAAAAATGAGAAAATATCAGATAATTAAGATAGTGAAATCTTCAGTAATGTAAATAGTGAATACTTGACTTTAGTGTGATAACCCTTGTTTCAAATGATAAATGTTGAGATCTAAAATTGGAATAATACTACGAGGTATAGTTAGATGGATAAGCCTTTCACCTAGTTAGAAGTGTGTCAGATGGCTAGATTGGAGTAGATGTACGTTAGGCGTGCACACTAGTCGAGAGGTGAGAATCTCATGTGAGAGTTTAAACTGACATGCATATAATACTTTCTTTAATGTAGTTTTAACTACTTGCTAAAATAAATATTTTTACACATCGGGCTCTAACCCATTTCTGGCATCTCTTTTCTATTTTGATATATATATATATATATGTATATATACAGGTGCCTAGCCACAGGGACACCAGTTCTAGATACTTGGATGGGTTGCCGAGCTGCAGCTTTTGTGGAAGTTGCGGGTTATTTTAGATTAGACGCTCCTCTGATTTCATCCAGTTCCTAGTTCAGATATCTCAGTTAGGGCATGTGTCACCCATTCTCATTAGCAGAGTTATACTCAGTTTCCCTTGTAGTTCTTCTCAGATGGTTTGAGTATTTATTATGGTTTAGTTTGTTAATGTGAACTGGAAGGTTTTATCCAGTCTTATATATTCAGTATTTGATTCAGTCAGCATTTAATTCTTGTGTATGGTTTATATGTACATGTTCAGAATTTATTAAACTAATTGGTTTAAAATTTAATTGGAAAATGTTTTGACACTATCTTAATTAATTGTTAGGTAATTAATTGGATTTTAGTTTTCGACAGTGATGCTAAGAATGAACCAACCGAACATTCTGTTATAAATTTTATAAAGGAATGATCACCCGATATTTAATTGGGAGGGTGTCACACTAGGTTTCTATATTCGAGGAACTACCCCCAAAGGAGTCATCCATTTTCCCCTCCGAAGAAACATTTCCCACCCTCGAATTAAAGAAACTACCCTCTAGCGTAAAATATGCTCATTTGGGAGACGATGAGACATTTCCTATCTTTATCTCCTCTAGCCTAGATAAAGAGCAAGAGGGTAAGTTTGAGAAATTTTAAGGAAGCACTGAGGTGATTTTGGTTGGATCATAGCAAATTTAAAAGGTATAAGTACCTTGATTTATACCCATAAAATCTACCTCGAGGAGGACATGAACTCCTCGAGGGAAATGCAAAGAAGATTGAACCACATAATAAAAGAGGTTGTGCGAGCTGAAATTATTAAGTTATTGGATGCCGGGATCATCTACCTAATCTTAGATAGCTAATTGGTGAGTCTCGTCCAAGTCATCTCGAAGAAGTCGGGAATGACTGTGGTCGAGAATTCCAGTGGTGAGTTAATTCCCCAACGTACCACCACTGGGTGGCGTGCTTGCATTGATTACCGAAAACAAAATGCGAGCACCAGGAAATATCATTTCCTCTTACCATTTGTAACAACCCTCACTTTCTAGAAACTTATTTTATATTAATCTACTGCATGAAGTAGTTATATAAAATACGGATGATGGAGTCAATATGAAGTAAGTGATTTAATTAAGCACATTTACTGGACTCTTGCATATTTACTGTTATGAGTATGTAAATATCCCCATGTTATGTTTTATAGTGTCGTTTGCTTTAAAACGACTTTTATGATATAAATGAAATCGAAAATTGAGATGACTTAAATATTTCCAGATGCCAATTTAGAGGGCGTAGTTAGTCCCGAAATGTGAGAGACAGTCAAAATAAGTGCCATATTGTATTTTTGGGTTTCGGTCACTTTTGAATGGTTTTAACATAAATGTGTAGTTGCGAGTCATTTTAATGAGATACTAATAATTTAAGTTGGGAACTAATGTTTGCCCCGATTTTTAGTCTTCCAATTCCTTTAATTTCCCTAATACATGTTCTTAAACCTAGAGAGTTAGATAGAGGAAGATAATTGAGGAGAAAAGAGGAGAAAAGAGAGAGATTGGAGATTTGGGATTTTATCTTGCATTCATCTTCTAAGAATCTGAGATTTCAACCTCAAGGCAAGCTTTCTACTTGCTAATATGTGATTTAGGATGAATAAATTGTATGATTGTTGTTTATATGAATCAATAGAATAAAAATGGAATTTTATAGATTTTTTTTGGGGTTTGAGCCCTAATCATAGTTTACTTGGATGATTATGTGGAGTATAGTGGTTAGTAATCATGTAGGATGGTTTTGGGTAGATTAATGTTGGTGGATGTGTGTAAAAACGGAGGAGAATTGGGTTTTGGTGAAAAACTACAGTTCATAACCCGTAGCCCCTTTCTTGGAAAATTCGCAGGGGCGAATCGATTCGCCCATACTGCGAATCGATTCGCTAAGGGGTGAGGCTACAGGTCTGCAAACCCAAATCGATTCGGGTTAAGGCTGAATCGATTCGGCTGGGGCAGAAACTTGGATTCTCCATCCGAATCAATTCTCTTTTGGGAGAATCAATTCGCTGCATGGGTAGAATCGATTCGGCCCTGGGGCGAATCGATTCGAAAATCCTGCTGTTTTGAGTTATTTTTCTAATTCAATTTTTATCCTTTCTTTTAGGCTTAGGACATAGGAACCTTCTTGTATGAAGTAAACTTAGTGTACTAGAGTCTTATATTGGGTAAGCAAATACCTTATGTTAGAAGGGGATAGTTAGGACTTACTTGGGGATCAGTAAATAGAAGATTAGGTGTTCTTTTTCCTTAATTAGTTAATGTAATATTTCGAGATGTAGAAATAAATAATTGAAGAGTATTTGTCACATTATTGGGAGATGCTAGTCTTGGTGGTTTATAATAACACCATAAAATGTTTGGAGAATAAATTGAGAGTTTATTCATTTATTGAGGTTATAATGATGGCATGAATCACGTATGGCTCCGCATAAAATGTGATGTATCTATTAAAATGAAAATGAAAATGTTAAATAATAATCTACTTAAACACACCTCTCTAAATGCTATCATAAGGGAAGTAAGCACAAGAGGTGAAGTCCCCTGGCTTGTGAATGCTGGGTGAATATAGTCCTTGGCCATATGATCGGTTATTATGTATGTTGTATTTATTGTGCGATGTGGGGTCATTTCGGGTGTGGTTAGGACTCACTCGTATGTATATGGCCACTTCCCGACGTTGCGTTAGGATTACCAGGTTGTCCTGGTTGATAGGCCCTGGAAGATGATAGTCATTTAGGGGGCGCACAGTGGGGAAACCCGGACGGGCGGTCTTAGAATCGTTATATATAGATGAATATAACTATTCTTATTCAAGTGGGACTTGATCTATGATAAATTCCATAAAGAGCAAATAACTGTGATTATGTTTCATAATGAGATATGGAACGATTAAATGAAATAGGGTAAAGGATGGAAATTCTTAGTTAATGATATTCATTCACATCCTTTTGCATAACTGAATTAATCTTATGATCATTTAATTGCCTTAGTTTATGCATTGAGATGAGTAGGTAGGTTCTTATCTCTATCAATCATGATAAATTGTCCATAACTTTCATACTCTTTATTCATCTTGTGATCATATAAAACCGGGCCCTGACCCGTTCATATTTCTTGTTTTGCATGAATTGTTCATTCGCTCAGGTGCTCCACCACAAGGATACCCGTTCTGACTTTCCTATTCCGGTGTTATGGGAGCCGTAATACTTTGCGGATGTTACGGGATATGTCATTATAGACGCCTTCATTTTTGTACTCAAGTTATGATCGGGTCATTTACTCGGGCGTGTGGCCCAAGCTTTTGTATTTGCTTGTTGTAATGTATTATGTAACTCAATGAACTTGTGAAATATTATTGTAAGAGACTATTGACCGACGGCATATTCGGTCCCCTTTTTGTATACTTGATGCGGATGTAATATAATTCCTTTTGGGTATCCATTTTCTTTTTAAATTGGGTTGTTTCAATGTTTTCTTTAACTTATAAAATAAAAATTTTGGCAACCCGTTTTTCTGAAATATGGGGTGGTTATCCCGTATACTTACGATATTATTGTGAAGCTGAGAATGGTCCATCTATGATTCCCATTATTATTGGAGTATCGGGATGGCCACCCATTATTTTGGTGAGCGGGTTGTCACAGATGGTATCAAAACATCAGGTTCTAGAGTCTTTAGGATCTATGTAGACTTGTCACGTTCTACCGTAGTGTTCTTTGATATAGAGCTTAATGGTAGGACTATTTTGATGCATGTGTTTGCGATCTTGTGCAAAATAGATTGTTCTAAATAGTATTCTAATTCTATTGTTTCTTTATCTCAGATGCCATCTAAGAGAGGTCGCCCCGTTAGAACGAATAGAGTTGTAGAAGAGGAGGTAGGTCCTCCCCCACCGTCGCAGGGTACTATAAATGCTGCTGAAGTGGCCAATATTGTGGTCCAAGCGATCAACGCAGTGATGACTGTCGTGGTTCAGCAATTTCCAAAATCTCAACAACAACGAGCTTAAGAGGTACAAGCTCCTGCGGGACCTTCTCCGTGGGAGAGATTTAGGGAATCCATTTTAAAGGGCCATCCCCTAGAATTTCATGGAGGATCTGACGTCATAGTAGCTAATCGGTGGAAAAAGGATATGCAGCACCATCTGCGCATGGTGGAGCGTGGTGAGGAAAGAAAACGAATCCTTGCTACTTTTAAATTCGTTGGAGATGCACTACATTGGTTGGAGTCGATGACTACGCCAGAACAGAGAGATGCTATGACCATCAATGATTTATGGGTTCTGTTTGACCGGAAGTATTTTCGTCCCGCAGTTCAAAGGGAGATGAGAAGAAAACATCAGGATGTGGTGCAAGGAGAGCATTCAGTCGTAGAGTATGAAGAGGAATTCACTCGGTTAGCTAGTTTTGTACCTGATGAGGTGACTCCGGAGGAGAGGAGGATATCCAAATTTATTCGAGGTTTGCATTGAAGGATACGACAACATTTGTTGGGCAATCCATCCTTGCAGACTTTTCGAGATGTTATGAATGCGGCGTTACTCCATTTTCCGGAACATCGGTTGTATGTTCAAGGTAGTAAGAAGGCTACAGTTTTGGCGCAAGCTGGGAAACCCGGAGGAAATGGGATAGGAGGAGGAGCATTTCTCTCGTCCCAATCTTCGGGAAATAAACAAAAAGAAAGGGACCCCCAACAAGGGGACTTGTCTAAACGGTAGCGTTTTGGTGGATTCAATGTTGGTGGTAGTAATATTAAGCATGGTCTAGGTTCCCCGCAATAGCAACAAGCAAGTCGGGGTAGTAATGGGGGTAGAGGCCATCCAGGCCAAGGAGTTGGGCAGTTTAGAAATAATCGGGGCCGAAATCATGAGAATATGACGAATCGATGCTTTCAATGTGGAGAGTTGGGTCACTACAGGAGGGAGTGTCCTCAGTTGATTGGGGGCTAACTTCCTAGGGTTCCACAGCAGCCACAGGCTCAGTTACCGCCACAAGTACCTAATCCAGTTGTCCCTCCACAACAGGGACAACTACAGTATGGTCGTGTTTACCATATTCAGGATGCTATGCTTCCTCCGGCCCCGACAGCGCCGCCATCTATTGAGGGTAAGTTTCTCATTCAGGGGCATATGGGTCGTGTATTGTTTGATACGACTGAGACACACTCATTTATTTCTAGAAGCTTTGCTTAGTCTACAGAGTTGATTAAATCTGTGAAAAGTACCTTCACTAGTGTTGAATCTTCTATGGGTGATGGTTCACTCATTTTCTTTATAAGTAACAAGTAGGAATAAATCTTGGTAACTTGTGTTTTGAGGCCGATTTACTCGTCCTTGATACGGTCTGGTATGATGTAATCCTGGGTATGGATTGGCTAGTGAAGTATCGTGCAATAGTTAATTTCTATGGGAAGAGTATAGTTTTTGCCGTTCTGGGGAAAGAAATGTTTTTAGTGTCTACGCCTCGTTCAAAAGGAAGTTCTGGCATTTACTTGTATTTTATCACGGAGGAGACTTCTCGGGATGTAGTAGTTTCCTTAGATTCGATTATAGTTGTTAGAGATTTCCAAGATGTTTTTCGGGAAATACCGGGTTTGCCTCCGAGTAGGGAGATTGAGTTTATAATCAATTTAGCCCCGAGAACGAGACCGATTGCGAGAGCTCCGTATCATATGGATCATGTTGAGATGAGGGAGTTAAGAGATCAGATTCAGGACCTGTTAGAGAAAGGGTTTATTAGGCGAAGCACGTTGCCATGGGGCGCTCGGGTGTTATTTGTGAAGAAAAGGGATGGTTCTCTCCAGTTGTGTGTTGACTATAGAGAGTTGAATAAAGTCACCATCCGGAACAAATACCCATTGCCTCAAATTGATGATTTATTTTATCAACTTAGGAGAGCATCGTACTTGTCTAAAATAGATTTGAGGATGGGTATCACCAGTTGCGGATACGAGAACAAGATGTGCCCAAAACCGCTTTCCTAACTAGGTATGGGTCCTACGAATTTCTGGTTATGCCTTTCGGACTAACCAATGCCCCCGTAGTGTTCATGGACCTTATGAATAGAGTGTTTCAGGACTTACTGGACCAATTTGTCATCGTGTTCATTGATGACATTCTAGTGTATTCTCAAACAGAAGACGATAATGCTACTCATCTACGATTGGTCCTGCAGACATTGAGGGATCATAAATTGTATGTCAAGTTTGAGAAGTGAAGTTTTTGGTTGTAGGAAGTACAGTTTCTGGGTCACATTGTGACATCCCAGGGTATTTCGGTGAACCCAAGTAAAGTGGTTGCGGTGAGGGAGTGGGGTCAGCCCACGGCGCCTACCAAGATCCGTAGTTTTCTGGATTTGGCGGGTTATTACCGCCGGTTTATCAAAGGTTTTTCTAAAATTGCTAGCCCTTTGATAAATTTAACCCGGAAAGGGGTGAGGTTTGTATGGGATGATTCTTATCAGTCGGCTTTTGACGAGCTCAAGGATAGGTTGACTTCTGCTCCAGTCCTTGCGTTACCAAGGCCAGGATTCGAATATTTAGTCTTTATCGACGCATCTCTACAAGGATTGGGAGGTGTGCTACAACAAGAGCAGCGGGCTATTGCTTATGCTTCTCACAAGCTAAAGCCCCACGAAAAGTATTATCCGGTGCATGATTTGGAACTTGTCGCAGTAGTTTTTGCCTTGAAGATTCGGAGGCATTATATCCTAGAGGAGAAATTTAGTCTTTTCATGAACCGCAAATTGTTGCAATATTTATTTTCCCTAAGAGATTTAAATATGCGACAATGATGGTGGTTAAAGTTTGTGAAAGACTACCAATTTGACATCCATTATCACCTGGGCAAGACGAATGTGGTGGCGGATGCTTTGAGTCGGAAGCCTGAGGGGCAGTTAGCGGAGATATGGAAGGCCAAATGGAAGGAGCTTAGCCAACAAGATGAGGTTGCTAGGGCGTTTATGTCGGTTGTAATACCCCGCATTTTTATCGATATTTATTTATGCGATTAATTAAATTAAATGAGTATTAATTGGAAATTAATCCGGACTAAAATATTAACGAGATGTGAGTTAGTATTTGATTATAATGTGTATATATGGCAATATATGAATATGGAAAACATTGAAATTGTCCCGAGATTGAAATACGACAATTTGGGAAATTTTGTTGGGACGCGCGTGACAGTCGCGTCAGGAATATAATCTTTTGAATTAAAAAGTGAATTTTATTTTTATCACCCGTATGGTCATTTTGAGTGCGCCAACGAGTCCGAATGGGTCGAAATAGTCAGAAAACACTAGCCAGGGGTTGAGTTTGGGTCCCGGGGCATTATTGGGCCATACCGGTAACTTATAAGGGCATTTTGGTAATTTCGAAAATTGGGTAATTAAAACCCACGAAAATTAGAGTTAAAATCTGACTTAGTCTTAACCCACTAAGCCATTTTCCAACCCTAATTTAGGTAGTGGGCTACGGGAGAAGTTAGAAACATTAAAACTTAACAAAAACCAACCCACCTCCATTATCACCTTGAGAAGAACTTGTAGAGAGGGAGAGAAAGAGGAGAATTCTGCAGAGAGAGAGAGAGGACAGATACAACCTTCAAGATTCAACCTCAAATTCAGAGAAAGATTAAGGCAAGTGGTTTAATTACAATCGATTCAATGCTATTATTTTCCATGTTTAGAAATTATCGAATTTATCTTGGAAGATGATATAAACCCATGAATTGGAAGTTTAAAACTACGAATTATGTTAGGGACTGCATGTAGTAACATTCTGGACGAACTATGAATTCAAAATTATGACCCTTGATGATCGAAAAACGGAATTAAGAAGAGATTTATTATTGTTCTTGAAAGAAATAGGAAACTAGGGTTCCTGATGAAGATTTGATCCAAAAATAGCCCTTGTTTGATGAATTATTGGTTTTAGAACGTTAACAATGTTGTAGGATGGTTGTATGATGATATTATAACGTTAGAATAGAATTTCATGCATGTTAATGGTGTTTTGGGATGATTTGAAAACTGCAAAATGAAGCAGTCCGTAGCCATACCTGGTGCGTTCGATCGATCGATGTTCATCAGTCGATCGATCGACCACCATCGATCGATCGAAGGTAAAGGTCGATCGATCGACCTTCCCAGAATGAGTAAAGTTTTCCCTATTTAAATTTTAATGGTGGTAACCCTTGAAAAATATTATTGGAGACCTTATGAATACCCTTAAACTTAAGGAAGACTAGTAGGCATGGTTATGAAACTTGGACCTTAATTAGAATTCAATTTGAGGAATTATTCTAATCTAATGAAATTCAATAAGTGAGAAGATATTTGGGTTAAAAGTGTAAATTTGAATAATTTGATGAAATGAGATTTGGGGCAGAAGCAAGGACCTTAAGAATAATGATGTAATATGTGGGAATAACAGGAAACTTAATAACCCCTTTGAGATAGGTTTTAAGTATAAGAATCTATGACGTGAGATGTGTCGACAGTCTACATTATATATTATCGGAAGACTTAAAAGGTATAGAATTGGAATAATGGTATATGGATGTAGAAAATACCTTTATTAATATTGAGATATCTAAGATGTGTGCATGCTTAGTATATGATTTTTACGTGTATAACATACCTACCATACTTGCTATCACGGGAGGTTTACGTTCGCTTAGCGCCATCTATTCCTTGTGTGCCCGGATTTAGAGTGGTGCCTAGAGGACATAGTTCAAGAGAATGACTTAATTGTGAGTTATTAAGCCAGCTGACTATGGAGCGTAGGTATGTACGTGAACATGGATATGTTGAATTATGTTCGCCTCCATTTTTGTGTGTGGTGTTTATTTTAACAATTCCTGAGAGATTCGGAATGTGTAATCCTTATGTACGTGATGTACCGGGATGGATAGCAGAGTATGTGTGCACCGTAGCTTAGCCTCGGGGTGCTTCTATTGTATATTTATGATGTGAATAATATATGGTTGAATGAAAAGGGATCGTGATGTTTATTTATGAAAATCATTTATATTAACTCCTTGAGAAGATAAATAAGGGGATAACCTCCAGAAAACGGAAATGCTAATAATTGAGAATCCGAATTCAAGTAAAGCTATCTATTTAAGTAATAACAATGGGAATTCATATTGTGAATCGAGTAGTTGGGTTATAACTTATGATGGTTTAGTTAGATAAATAACACTTGAATGGGTACAGGAACGTTAGGAGTGCACAGTTAGACGAGAGGTGAGTATTTCATGTGAGAGCACGTCCTAACATGTATCTTGCATTCATTGTTTTAATTGTTATTAAAGCACTTGCTGTTTTTAAAATACTCTCCACATTCGGGCTCTGACCCGTTTGCTTTCAAATCTATCTTTTTGTAAAAACCATTTTAGGTGCCCAGCCACAAGGACACCATTCATAGTATTTTCATTTAGGTGACGAGCTGTAGCTGTTGTGGAAGTTACAGGATATTGCTAGTAGACGCTTCATTTGCCTTGACTCTATATTTAGATTTCATCCGTTGTAGGGCATGTCGCCCATTTCTTTTAGAGACATTTCATTTTACATTTCAGTTATTCAGACTATGGTTTGTAATTAATACAGGATGCAGACTTGTTTTATTTCTTTTCTTATTGGGATCATTGTGAGGAGTATTTCCTCTAGACTCATCTTTATTTGTTGATTCATTATAATTGGACTTTATCGTGAATGGTTGTGTTACATTTCTATATTTCATTTATCGCATGTTTATCAGATTTAATTTAAAATTTGACAACTTACTTTTTAAATACTTGGTGGTTAGAAATCATATAAATGTTTTCGACAGTGATGCTATTAACTGAACAAACTTGGCAATTTTGTATTAATTTAATAAAGGAGTAGCTACCCGGTATTTAATTAGTCGGGGTGTCACAGGTGGTATCAGAGCATCAGGTTTTAGTGTCCTTTAGGATCTGTACGGCTTATTATGTTTCCGCTGAGATTTCTTTGATGTAGAGCCCTATGTTTAGGATTGTTGATATCTTTGGTAAGATTTTGTTCTCCTGCTTTAATACATATGGTAGTGAATCTTATTTTCGATTGGGTGTATTCGTGTGCCGAATAATGCAGTACGTCTGGCGAAGACAGTTGGGTGAATAGCAGGAGGTAAACATATATTGAGGTTAATTTATTTATTTAAAGAAGGACGACCGTAGTTGAAGTCACCGATATTATGGCACGGAAGTCCTGGAAGATATAGAAGGCTAAGGCGCGACTTGAGACTTTCGGATACGGCTATAGTAGGAATGGGGTCAAATTAGACACATCCAACAAGGTTGGAACGGGGGAGAAAGAATTAAATGTAACATTGAAGAGAACCAGCAGTAGCAATACTCGAAAGGCGAAGATGGCAGGTGCTAGCCAAACGAACGCAATGTACCCAAAGGCTTGGACTTGTGTCGGAGTATGGCCAATCAAGAGTAAAAAAAAAATTTGAGGAAAATTTTTCTTGTCTCGTGAGAACGGAGTTCCAATGGGGAGAAACAATCCCCACACTTATAAGTGGAATGTGACGTCGAGAGAAGGCGTACACGAATGGTTAGACCATAAATTCCCTGATCAAATGTTTAGGATGAAAACCGAATGTCATTCTGGACTCACACGAGAGGTCCGGACAGAGGTCACTCTGTGAGAAGAAATAAAATTATTTAGTGAACCCTACACCGGGTGAAGTAGGTGAAATGGGGAAGGGGATATTAAAGGGAGAATTTGCATAGAAGAATTGCTAGTCCTTCTGGCAAAATTCTGCTAGGACGGTTAAAGCAAATGGTATTGTAGCAGTGTTAATTTGGAGGTAAACAACCTCGGGTGGGGATATACCAGAATCGAGAACTTTATATAAAGTAAGACTAAGGGAAAACTGGTGTTGGAGAAGCACCATAATGGGAAGACCCAATGGAGAAACCGTTAAAATAATTCGATAGCAGAATTACTACCGAGCGGTGGTAATTCCAGTAAGAGAGGTGGAAAATTAGTAGCATGTTCCTTAGGACCGTTAAAACTAAAGGAACAACAGAGATAGTCGTCTGAGTCGAGACTACCAACGTCCGAGAGATGGACCACCTTAACATGATTTGTGAAACAAAAGATAAGTGGAGTATGTGTAGAGGTATTTTTGTGGGGAGTGAAACCCGTGCGTTATAGAATTTTTCCCGATGCGAGAGTAGGGGTCAAGGTATTATGCCTGGCGCGAGCAACAGTTATTGAAATATTCAGTTTGGGACAACATGTGAGGTAAGTCTAGACACCATTTGAGCAGCCGGGGCGATTGATAAGATAGAAGTATGAGTTACATCTTCAGATGATGATGCATGTCAATTGTGGCATGAATGAGTTGTTACCTTTGTCATAATTGTTATTATCACTTGAGAGTCGAGTTTGGTGAGTATATCAGTAATTGTATTATATATAAGAACATTTTTTCCCTGCTAGTGTGGGGGTTTACTATTATTGTCATCCGCGGAGGATGAATTGGTATATTGATAGCGGTTTATACTTTATTGAAATTACTCGTTTTAGTGTTGTATTATACGAGTATGAGATGATATTATTTATGGTTTTATATATATGATTATACCGATAGTGTACTGGTATTGCAAGTTTATTGGTATTACCACCTTGGGGTAGCATGTTTTGTTCTGGCAAGGCCCCATCCGTGAGAGGGCCGGACTCGCAATTGTACTTTTGTATATAAGTATATATACATTTATATGAATATGTTGTGATTTCAAAATGGTATAATGGTCTCGGGTATTTACTCGCATTATGCGTAAGGATTTCATTATTATGAGTCGTATGTAATCGATTTACTAGTCAACAAAGAGTTAGTTGGTTTTTATAATTAACGTTAAAGAGGTCGTAACAAAAGAACATTGTTTTATCAACAATTAGAAATTTGGGAGTTTATACTCATAGAGGTGTGTCTGGGGACGGGATTTTGAGAACCCCAATTTTAGTTACATGGTGTATATGGAATGTGATTACCATCAGAGTCAAGAGAAAGTGTCATTCGAAAGGAGTTCCTTGTTTAAGTGTCATTGTAACAGAATGTAACTTTGTTGATAAACGAGAGTGTAGGGGTACACATTATGGACAGGGCTTAACGGATTCCGATGACCAACAAGGTTAGGTAGTAGTGTATCGGGGGGGGTTCCTTGTTTGGATTTCGCTTTGCGAGACACCCCACGCATGAAACTTAGCGTAAGGTTGGTAGTAAGGAGAAGTGTGGCCCTTCGTTCATGAATTGGATACCTCTATCGATATGGGAGTACGTAGTTATAACGAGAAGTTACAAGGAAGAAATTATGTGGTAAGGCCATTAGAGCCAGTTGTTAGTAAATTACGATATAAGTACTAATAATGTTGGTTTTGTCACGGCATGTTGAAGGACGCATTGAGGATAAAGAGGATTTAGGATTTCTAATTCAGAAGCGATTGAGAACCCCAAAGTGGTATAGCACCGTTGTATTTACAGTGACAATAAAGAGTTTGGGATTTGTATGAAGCGTATATAATGTTTAAAACCCGTATGGTTGGGTTATAAGGGGCATAGAAATCTTGATTTACTAAAGTGTAAATCAAAAGAAGAGGGAACATGGACGAGTGAGGTTATTACTTATGAGATTAAACGTCATAAGAAAAGGTGTAAGTGGATATCATATGTCAGTGTAACACGTTCAAATTTGGAGAAAAGGCAGTAGAAAGCCATTTAATAAAGGGATATCTCTTGAGAAGGCGAATAAATTATTATGAGAAATTTGGAGTAGAGTTACGATCAATCGAGGGTTGAGGGTAACTCAAGAGTAAATAGAATGAGGATGTCAATCAGGTATAAGTCCACATATGCACAAAGTAGTGAAAAGGGTAAAGGTCCAAACTTTTGGTATCCGTCGGGAGGATAAGATCATTAAGTATCATTTAACGGGGAAAACTTTTATGTGAATATCGGCATTGAAGGAGGTATAGTAAGTAGTAGAACAGTTGGGGTTAGATGATCAACCAGATAATTTTGTATCAAGACGACGATTCCAAGAATGGGAGGGTCAAGTTGGAGAATTTTCTTGAGAGGTAGCCAACTTATTGATAAGTAATGAGTTCCTTCGATTATGTGGGACATGTTGTCCAGAAGGAGAGAAATGGTTATATATTTGGAATGATTCACACTATTAGATAGTGAACACGTCGGTACGTGGTTCGACGTAGTATTATTTAGAACTGGGATGAAATCTCCGAAATCCACATTTAGGTGGGGTGACAATAAGTAGTGGGTAACAACGATTCAAACTGAGGGTTGAATCATCTATAACCCGAGGTACAAGCGCAAGGTGACTAACGACTGATGGATTGTATGAAAGAAATTTCGGATTCATTGCGATATTTTCAATTCCAAATCGAGTATAACTAGTGAGGTAAATTGTAGTCATGAGGAGCAGATATTACCTAATGGTAGAGTTGGGGGTAAAGCACCCATATCTATTTTATAGTGAACAAGGTGCTTAAAATTATTTTGTGCAACACCAACCGGCTGTAGTAGTTTTACTTATTTAAAGGTCACAACGTCGGGAATAGAGATTCAAAGAGTGGACAAGAGTAGTCAGATGTGTTATTGATTCCTTCCAGAATGGGTGTTTTATGTTTTGATAAACGCGGGAGTTAATGCGTAGTGAGATGCGGACTCATAAAGATATTGAGATAAAATAACCAATGAAGTATAAGGCATTTTTATTCGAACGTTGTTTAAATAAGAGCACAACACGAGGTGCATTTATCGAAGATTATTCTGATAAGGTATCAAGTATGTTAAACAAGCTTATTGTGAAACGAGGGTTTTACTGATTTGGGCTTTTCTTTATAATTGTTTTAAATACTAGAGGATACCAAATTTTTCAAGGCGTGCCTTACTTTTTTCGAATTTCGGGACGAAATTCTGTTATTAGGGGGGAAGTATGTAATACCCCGGATTTTTATCGATATTTATTTATGCGATTAATTAAATTAAATGAGTATTAATTGGAAATTAATCCGGACTAAAATATTAATGAGATGTGAGTTAGTATTTGATTATAATGTGTATATATGTCAATATATGAATATTGAAAACATTGAAATTGTCGCGAGATTGAAATACGACAATTTGGGAAATTTTGTTGGGACGCGCGTGACAATCGCGTCAGGAATATAATCTTTTGAATTAAAAAGTGAATTTTATTTTTATCACCTGTATGGTCATTTTGAGTGCGCCAACGAGTCCGGACGGGTCGAAATAGTCAGAAAACACTAGCCGGGGGTTGAGTTTGGGTCCCGGGGCATTATTGGGCCATACCGGTAACTTATAAGGGCATTTTGGTAATTTTGAAAATTGGGTAATTAAAACCCACGGAAATTAGAGTTAAAATCTAACTTAGTCTTAACCCACTAAGACATTTTTCAACCCCAATTTAGGTAGTGGGCTATGGGAGAAGTTAGAAACTTTAAAACTTAACAAAAACCAACCCACCTCCATTATCACCTTGAGAAGAACTTGTAGAGAGGGAGAGAAAGAGGAGAATTCTGCAGAGAGAGAGAGAGGACAGATTCAACCTTCAAGATTCAACCTCAAATTCAGAGAAAGATTAAGGCAAGTGGTTTAATTACAATCGATTCAATGCTATACTTTTCCATGTTTAGGACTTATCGAATTTATCTTGGAAGATGATATAGACCCATGAATTGGAAGTTTAAAACTATGAATTATGTTAGGGACTGCATGTAGTAACATTTTGGACGAACTATGAATTCAAAATTATGACCCTTGATGATCTAGAAATGGAATTAATAAGAGATTTATTATTGTTCTTGAAAGAAATAGGAAACTAGGGTTCTTGATGAAGATTTGATCCAGACATAGCCCTTTTTGATGAATTATTGGTTTTAGAACGTTAACAATGTTGTAGGATGGTTGTATGATGATATTATAACGTTAGAATAGAATTTCATGCATGTTAATGGTGTTTTGGGATGATTTGAAAACTGCAAAACGAAGTCGTCCGTAGCCATACCTGGTGCGTTCGATCGATCGATGTTCATCAGTCGATCGATCGACCACTATCGATCGATCGAAGGTAAAGGTCGATCGATCGACCTTCCCAGAATGAGTAAAGTTTTTCCCTATTTAAATTTTAATGGTGGTAACCCTTGGAAAATATTATTGGAGACCTTATGAATACCCTTAAACTTAAGGAAGACTAGTAGGCATGGTTATGAAACTTGGACCTTAATTAGAATTCAATTTGAGGAATTATTCTAATCTAATGAAATTCAATAAGTGAGAAGATATTTGGGTTAAAAGTGTAAATTTGAATAATTTGATGAAATGAGATTTGGGGCAGAAGCAAGGACCTTAAGAATAATGATGTAATATGTGGGAATAATAGGAAACTTAATAACCCCTTTGAGATAGGTTTTAAGTATAAGAATCTATGACGTGAGATGTGTCGATAGTCTACATTATATATTATCGGAAGACTTAAAAGGTATAGAATTGGAATAATGGTATATGGATGTAGAAAATACCTTTATTAATATTGAGATATCTAAGATGTGTGCATGCTTAGTATATGATTTTTACGTGTATAACATACCTACCATACTTGCTATCACGGGAGGTTTACGTTCGCTTAGGGCCATCTATTCCTTGTGTGCCCGGATTTAGAGTGGTGCCTAGAGGACATAGTTCAAGAGAATGACTTAATTGTGAGTTATTAAGCCAGCTGACTATGGAGCGTAGGTATGTACGTGACCATGGGTATGTTGAATTATGTTTGCCTCCATTTTTGTGTGTGGTGTTTATTCTAACAATTCCTGAGAGATTCGGAATGTGTAATCCTTATGTACGTGATGTACCGGGATGGATAGCAGAGTATGAGTGCACCGTAGCTTAGCCTCGGGGTGCTTCTATTGTATATTTATGATGTGAATAATATATGGTTGAATGAAAAGGGATCGTGATGTTTATTTATGAAAATCATTTATATTAACTCCTTGAGAAGATAAATAAGGGGATAACCTCCAGAAAACGGAAATGCTAATAATTGAGAATCCGAATTCAAGTAAAGCTATCTATTTAAGTAATAACAATGGGAATTCATATTGTGAATCGAGTAGTTGGGTTATAACTTATGATGGTTTAGTTAGATAAATAACACTTGAATGGGTACAGGAACGTTAGGAGTGCACAGTTAGACGAGAGGTGAGTATTTCATGTGAGAGCACGTCCTAACATGTATCTTGCATTCATTGTTTTAATTGTTATTAAAGCACTTGCTGTTTTTAAAATACTCTCCACATTCGGGCTCTGACCCGTTTGCTTTCAAATCTATCTTTTTGTAAAAACCATTTTAGGTGCCCAGCCACAAGGACACCATTCATAGTATTTCCATTCAGGTGACGAGCTGTAGCTGTTGTGGAAGTTACAGGATATTGCTAGTAGACGCTTCATTTGCCTTCACTCTATATTTAGATTTCATCCGTTGTAGGGCATGTCGCCTACTTCTTTTAGAGACTTTTCATTTTACATTTCAGTTATTCAGACTATGGTTTGTAATTAATACAGGATGCAGACTTGTTTTATTTCTTTTCTTATTGGGATCATTGTGAGGAGTATTTCCTCTATACTCATCTTTATTTGTTGATTCATTATAATTGGACTTTATCGTGAATGGTTGTGTTACATTTCTATATTTCATTTATCGCATGTTTATCAGATTTAATTTAAAATTTGACAACTTACTTTTTAAATACTAGGTGGTTAGAAATCATATAAATGTTTTCGATAGTGATGCTATTAACTGAACCAACTTAGCATTTTTGTATTAATTTAATAAAGGAGTAGCTACCCGGTATTTAATTAGTCGTGGTGTCACATCGGTGTTGACCGTTACGCCTACTATGGTGGCAAGGGTTGTAGAAGCTCAAGGGACAAAGGCTGTCAGGACCGTATACGCCAATTATTGACCGAGGGAGCAGAATCCTACTCTATAATCTCGGAGGGTGGGTTACGTTTCCATGGGAGACTCATTGTCCCGGACGAAGGGGATTTAAGATGGGTCGTGATGACAGAATCTTATGGGTTTAAATTTTCAGTGCATCCTGATGGGGACAAGATGTACCAAGACATGCGCCATCAGTATTGGTGGACGGGCATGAAGCGAGATATTTTTGAGTTCGTTTCCCAATGTATTACTTGTTAATTGTTGAAAGTAGACCATCAAATACCAACGAGTTTGTTACAACCATTGGAAATTCCGGTATGGAAGTGGGAGAGAATCTTAATGGACTTTATCACGGGATTACCAACGTCGCAGAGCGGTCATGATTCCATTTGGGTTATCGTTGATCGTTTAACTAAGTCGGCACATTTCCTACCCGTACGCATAGATTTTAATACCGCTCGTTATGCTTGGTTATTTATTGCGGAGGTTGTTAGACTCCACGGGGTGCCAGTAAATATAGTCTTCGACAGAGATAAGATTTTTTTCCCATTTTTGGTGAAGTTTCCAAGAAGCTATGGGAACCGAATTGAAATTGAGTACTTCTTATCACCCTCAAACAGATGGGCAGACAGAAAGAGTCAACCAAATGTTGGAGGACATGCTCTGAATGTGTGTTCTTGATTTCAATGATGGTTGGGAACAATATCTCCCTTTGGTTGAATTTGCTTATAATAATTCATACCAATTCACCATTGGGATGGCACCCTATGAAACCTTGTATGGCCGACCTTATAGATCACCCACTTATTGGTTGGAGGTGGGGGATAATAAATTTCTTGGACCTGAAATGATCCAGGATACTTCTTCCAAGATTGAACTCATCCAGAATCGCATCCGAATAGCTCAAGATCGCCAAAAGAGTTACGTCAATGCGAATAAAAGGCATATAGAGTTGGAAGTTGGAGATCAAGTCTTGGTGCGTGTATCTCCAATGGAAGGTATAAAGCTCTTTGGGAAGAAAGGAAAGCTTGCGCCACGCTATGTTGGACCTTTTCCTATTATTGCCAAGGTAGGTCAAGTGGCGTATCAACTTGCCTTACCGAAACCGTTACAACAAATCCATGACGTGTTTCATGTCTCCTCTTTGAAAAAGTATAAGAGGTGTGAAGGAGCCCTTTGGCATATTCCTTTGGGAGATATCATTTTGCAACCCGATATTTTGTATGAAGAAGAGCCGGTTGCAATCTTAGAGCACGGAGAGCATAAATTGAGATCGCGAGTAGTACCCTTGGTGCGAGTTCAATAGGGTCATCACGGAGGCAAGGAATCAACGTGGGAGCGTGAGGATGATATGCGGGAAAAGTATCCACATCTCTTTTTGCAAGGTACGCCTGAATTTTGAGGGCAAAATTCCCTCATAAGGGGGGAGTATGTAACAACCCTCACTTTCTAGAAACTTATTTTATACTAATCTACTGCATGAAGTAATTATATAAAATACGGATGATGTAGTAAATATGAACTAAGTGAGTTAATTAAGCATATTTACCAGACTCTTGCATATTTACTGTTATGAGTATGTAAATATCCCCATGTTATGTTTTATAGTGTCGTATGCTTTAAAATGACATTTATGATATAAATGAAATCAAAACTTGAGATGACTTAAATATTTCCGGATGCCAATTTATAGGGCATAGTTAGTCCCGAAATGTGTGAGATAGTCAAAATAAGTGTCATATTGTATTTTTGGGTTTCGAGCACTTTTGACTGCTTTTAACATAAATGTGTGGTTGCGAGTCATTTTAATGAGGTATTAACAATTTAAGTTGGTAACTAATGTTAGCCCCGATCTTAACTCTTCCAATTCCTTTAATTTCCCTAATACATGTTCTTAAACCTAGAGAGTTAGAGAGAGGAAGAGAATTGAGGAGAAAAGAGAGAGATTGGAGATTTGGGACTTGATCTTGCATTCATCTTCCAAGAATCTGAGATTTCAGCCTCAAGGAAAGTTTTCTACTTGCTAATATGTGATTTAGGATGAATAAATTGTATGATTGTTGTGTATATGAATCCATAGAACAAATTTGGAATTTTATAGATTTTTGTGGGGTTTGAGCCCTAATCATAGTTCAATTGGATGATTATGTGGAGTATAGTCGTTAGTAGTCATATAGGATGGTTTTAGGTAGATTAATGTTCGTGGATGTGTGTAAAAATGGAGGAGAATTGGGGTTTGGGGAAAAACTAGGGTTCATAACCCGTAGCCCCTTTCTTGGCAAATTCGCTGGGGCGAATCGATTCGCCCTTATTGCGAATCGATTCGCTAAGGGGTGAGGTTATAGGTCTGCAAACCCGAATCGATTTGGGTTAAGGCCAAATCAATTTGGCTGGGGCAGAAACTTGGATTCTCCATCCGAATCGATTCTCTTTTGGGGGAATCGATTCACTGCATGGGGCGAATCGATTCGGCCCTAGGGTGAATACGATTCGAAAATCCTGTTGTTTTGAGTTATTTTTCTAACTCAATTTTTATCCTTTTCTCTTAGGCTTAGGACTTAGGAACTTTCTTGTATGCAGTAAACTTAGTGTCCTAGAGTCTTATATTAGGTAGGCAAATACCTTATGTTAGAAGGGGATAGTTAGGACTTATTTGGGGATCAGTAAATAGAAGACTAGTTGTTCTTTTCCCTTAATTAGTTAATGTAATATTTCGGGATGTAGAAATAAATAATTGAAGAGTATTTGTCACATTATTTGGAGATTCTAGTCTTGGTGGTTTATAATAACACCATAAAATGTTTGGAGAATAAATTGAGAGTTTATTCATTCATTGAGGTTATAATGATGGCGTGAATCATGTATGGCTCCGGATAAAATGTGATGTATCTATTAAAATGGAAATGAAAATGGTAAATAATAATTTACTTAAACACACCTCTCTAAATGCTATCATAAGGGAAGTACGCGCATGAGGTGAAGTCCCCTGGCTAGTGAATGTAGGGTGAATATAGTCCTCGGCCATATGACCGGTTATTATGTATGTTGTATTTATTATGTGATGTGGCGTAATTTCGGGTGTGGTTATGACTCACTCGCAGGTATATGGCCACTTCCTGACGTTGCGTTAGGATGACCAGGTTGTCTTGGTTGATAGGCCCTGGAAGATGATAGTCATTTAGGGGCGCGCACAGTGGGAAAACCCGGACGGGCGGTCTTAGAATCGTTATATATAGATGAATATAACTATTCTTATTCAAGTGGGACTTGATCTATGATAAATGCCATAAAGAGAAAATAACTGTGATTATGTTTCATAATGAGATATGGAACGATTAAATGAAATAGGGTAAAGTATGGAAATTCTTAGTTAATGATATTCATTCACATCCTTTTGCATAACTGAATTAATCTTATGATCATTTAATTTCCTTAGTTTATGCATTGAGTTGAGTAGGTAGGCTCTTATCACTATCAATCATGATAAACTTTTCATAACTTTTATACTCTTTATTCATTTAGTGATCATATAAAACCGGGCCCTGACCTGTTCATATTTCTTATTTTGCATGAATTGTTCATCGCTCAGGTGCTCCGCCGTAAGGACACCCGTTCTGACTTTCCTATTTCGGTGTTTTGAGAGCCGTCATACTTTGTGGATGTTACACAATATGACGTTATAGATGCCTTCATTTTTGTACTCTAGTTATGATTGGGTCATTTACGCGGGCATGTGTCCCAAGCTTTTGTATTTGCTTATTGTACTGTATTATGTAACTCAGTGAACTTGTGGAATATTGTTGTAAGAGTGTGTTGACCGATAGCATATTTGGTCCCCTTTTTGTATACATGATGCGGATGTAATATAAGTCCTTTGGGTATCCACTTTCTTTTTAAATTGAGTTGTTTCAATGCCTTCTTTAACTTATAAAATAAAAATTTTGGCAACCCATTTTTCTGAAATATAGGGTGGTTATCCCGTATACTTACTATATTATTGTGATGCTGAGAATGGTCCATCTATGATTCCCATTATAAGTGGAGTATCGGGCTGGACACCCCTTATTTTGGTGAGCGGGTTGTCACACCATTAATCGATCAAATGCTAGAGAGTGTAGTGGAACACCCATATTATTACTTCCTACATGGTTATTCCGGATATAACCAAATGGAGATAGATGTGTTAGACCAAGAGAAGACGACTTTCACATGTCCATTTGACACGTTTGCCTACAAACGGATGTTGTTTGGTTTGTTTAATGCACCTGTGAATTTTCAAAGGTGTATGCTTAGTCTCTTTAGTGACATGGTTGAAAGAGTCCTTGAAGTATTATGGATGATTTTAGTGTTTTTGGACCTTCTTTCGACCTTTGTCTTTCGGATCTTACGAAAGTTCTAGACTAGTGTGTGGAAAAGAACTTAGTGCTTAATTGCGAAAAATTCCATTTCATGGTAACATAAGGGATAGTTCATGGCCACATAGTTTCGTCCAAGGGAATCTAAGTAGATAGGGCTAAAATAGATGTCATAACTGAGCTACCCCCACCTAAATAACTTAAGGATATGAGCTCCTTCTTGGGCCATCCATTGTTTTATAGAAGGTTTATCAAGGACATTAGTGCCATCTCTAGGCCCTTGAGTAAATTCTTTATGAATGATGCCCCCTTTTAGTGGAACGAAGCAAGCTAAGATGCTTTTGATAGATTGAAAAGCATGTTAATTTCCCTAACATTCGGGCTCATGTGTGATGTGAGTGATTATGTGATTGGGTTATTTTGGGTCAAAGAAAGAATAACAAAGCTCATGTCATATATTATGATAGCCAGACATTAACCAGATTGGAACTCAATTACTCCACCATGAAGAAGGAATTACTAGCGGTAGTGTTTTCCCTTGAAAAATTTCACTTGTATATCATTGGTTCACCCATCACATGCTTTACCAAACATGTCGCACTAAAATATCTCCTTGCTATGAAAGATGCTTAGCCGCATCTCATAAGGTGGATTGTACTCCTACAAGAGTTTAACCTCTATATTAAAGACAAAAAAGTGGTAGAAAATGTCTTTGTCGATCATTTATCCCAGCTCTCGTTCGACATGCCTAGTGATACCATACCCATAGACGAGTATTTCCCAGATGAGCAACTTTTTGCAACCTCTTAACTATCTTTTCATGGGAGTTGTCCCTCCTTATTGGACACCACATGAAAAAAAGAGGTGCATTACGTGGTAGCGCATGTTTTTCTATGACAATCCATTTCTATTTAAATATTGTGGGGACCAAATCATCCGACATTGTGTACCAGATGATGAGTTTCATAGTGTCATCAATTTTTATCATTCGAAATTATGTGGAGGCCACTTTTCCAAGAATAAGACAACTGCTAAGATCCTTCAAAGCACACTCTATTGGCTCATAATATTTGGGGATGTGAACGCTTATTGTAAATCAAATGATAGGTGTCAAAGGATGGGCGATATTACCCGACGAGACATGTTGCCATTGACCCTTATACTCATCATTAAGATATTTGATTATTGGAGTATTGACTTCATGGTCCCTTTAACTCCATCCTTTGTCTTCCTATACATCGTAGTTACGGTAGACTACGTGTCTAAATGGGTAGACGCCCTGGCTACCAAAATGAATGATAATAAAGTGGTGATTAAATTCTTGTAAGAACACATACTCTCTCGCTTCGGTACTCCAAAGAAAATAATTAGTGAAAACGGTAAGAATTTTTTCAATAGGCTTTTTCAAAATCTTATGAGAGAGTATGGAGTTGTTTACAAGGTCGGAATAACTTATCACCCTCAAATGAGTGGGTAGGACGAGCTAGCGAATCGTGAAATCAATAACATTCTTAAAAAAAAGTCGAAACTAATCGAAAATATGGGTCCCTTAGATTGAATGATGTGTTATGGTCTTATTGGACCGCATACAGCAATCCCGTCAGGATGTCACCATTTCGTTTTGTTTATGGCAAGCCCTTCCATCTCCCCATGGAGCAAGAACACAAATCTTATTGGGCGATTAAGTGGTTGAACTACAATTTAGATAAATTTGGTGAAGCTCGCAAGCTTCAATGATGCATACAAGAACACTAGATTTCAAAATAACGGATGAAACTTGCACATGATAACATGATCTGACGCAAGGTATTTCATTCTGGAGAAAAGTTGCTTCTCTATAACTCTAGTCTTCACTTGTTTCCCCAAAAATTACGATCAAGATGGACTGGCCCATTCATTGTGAGAAATGTATTTCCCCGTAAAGCAGTGGAATTAGAAGATCCAAATAGGGGTGATACATTCAAAGTTAACGGACAACGCCTAAAGACATATCAAGAGGCGTATGTTGAAGAAGCTGACACGATCTGGTTGTCGAACCCCATTTACGGGGTTGAGTGAGCCATAATGGAGAGGTCATCTCACCCCCATCGAGTATGGGGTGACTCTTGTGTATAGAAGTTAGAATTAGGTTAGGGTCGTTAGGAGTCCGTGAGTGTAAGTCGTGAGAGTATAAGAGTTCAAACACATGTTTTGTGAAGGCATGGTGAGTTTCGAGAGTGTTCGAGTCTTGTAATAATTGTGGGAGTGTTCGAAAATTTGAGAGTGGAAGATTTCATGCTTAACAGAGGAAAAGAGAGTTATGTTCCCAGTGAACCGAGCTGATTCCACTGGACCATATCAGTTCGGTTTGGCAAAATTCCATATAAAAAAAGAAGGGAACCGGACCAGTTCGCCCCTGGAACCCAGATCGATTCGGCCTCGTAGATTTTTGCCCCTTCCCAATATACTTCCCCCTTCCTCCCAATCTCTTCATTTCCCTCCTAATCCGTCTTTTCCCTCCATTCATTCCCCATTTTTCCTCCTACGACTCCCCCCCATCCCCCCATAACACCTATAAATCTCACCTTCTCCAATCCTTTTCTGCCCACTCTAGCCAAATTCCCATCACACATACTCTCTCTCTTTATCTCTCTCTCTCTCTCTCTCTCTCTCTCTCTCTCTCTCTCTCTCTCTCTCTCTCTCTCTCTCTCTCTCTCTCTCTCTCTCATTTTCTAGCAACACCAAAGTTTCACATGACCAATCGAGATCCACCCGTCAAGTACACATCCACAGAAGTCCTCCTTGAGGGTAACAGGGACTACCGTTCTCCCATTGAACAATTGTAGTGAAAGTGATTTTTCAGCCCCTCCCGTAAACTCCATATTGAGAGACTCGTTAAATGAGAAGAACTCCCCCACACCGTCGGTAACATTTTAAGCACTAGAAAGTGGTACCAATTCTTCAATAAACCCCACGAGTTGGTCTGGGAGGCGGAGGTCCGATCTTTCTATGGCTCACTCGTCCGCACGGGTGAGTTTGAGGCCCAAGCCGTTTTTGACAGTCGACCAATTCCCTTTTCCTTGGGAATTTTGTCCCGAAAGCTTAAAGCCAAGGGGGTTACGATCCCGTAATGATTTCACTACCCAAGTACCACCACATTTGTGTCCAAAAGTACATCCATATCCCGACTTGCACCCAACGAACATTGGGTCCAAGAAACTTTTCTAGTGGGGCGCCTAAATGACAAGGCCCGTATCACCTTCCATATTTTTTGCACCAACCTCCTCCAAACATCCAATGATTCGGCGATACGCCCTCGACAAGCTACACTCGTCTACCACCTCTTTGATTCCAACACTACCATTCACCTTGGCTGCACATTCTACGCCGACATCCTATATGTGACCTTGGATCAAAGGGCGCGGCCCCTTTCTTATATCCCCGTATCATCACCTCCATACTCGCTAATGCTGGCATATAGCCACCCTAGGTGTTTCCCCGCCTCCCAAAGCCCATTGGGAAGGAATCACGCAATTGGAGTGCAAAACAATGGGAGGTTCTATGAGCAGCAGTGGTAGAGGTTGATGATTCGGATAAGGAGGAGGAGGATTCCAATGATGAGGAGGAGGAAGAAGCCGAGTACGTAGAGATGGACGAGGGTGCCGAGGAAGAGTATGATGAAGCGGCCGATTCTGACTATGATCTAGAGGTGGAGGACTTTACTCGGCGCATTTCAATGTTGTAAACACACTTTGGCGTTTTCATTAATGAATACCGTACCGATCGCCAAGCGGATCGTCGAGGGTACCAGTGCGATACGAGTATGATGTATTTCCTTCAAAGCTGAGTTGTATCAACTGCATATGGGTGTTCCTCCACCACCCTTTTTTTACGACCCGTATGACCCAAATGCTCCTGGAACATCCCATCCACCTGCTCCGTAGAAAGTTGTTGGTTTTGTTATTTGTATCTTGTAGTTCTTCACATTTTTGGTCCTTAAATGTTTATATTTTGTACTGGATAACTTTGGACATCCTATCCTTGCATTTCATATACTTGCTTGTGATTATTGTTGCATTTTGTCCTTTGTTCATTTTTATGCATTCTCTCTTTAATTTTGATTTTAGTCCTTTTGCATTGGACTTTGCAAAAGTCCATGTTGGGGGGGTACGCATTCACTTCAGAATTTCACAAAGTTCAAAATGCCCTAAAACCAAAAAAATTATAAAATTTCAAAAAATTAAAAATAAAATTAAAAAAAGCCAAAAATATTTTCTTCAAAATAAATAAAAATTGGAATTTAAATTTTTCAAAAATGTCACAAGTTTTTAAGTCTCGAAATGAAAATTTCAAATGCACAAATCCGAAATTGACCAAATATGAAAATTGAAATAAAATTGACGACTTAACAAATAAGTGTGGAGATTAACTAACCCGGTGAGATTTCGAGCCTATCACGTTTTTTAAGTTTTTAAATCAATCCAATTTAATGGAACTCAAAGTTTAATTTAGCGTTTAAATAAGTCGTTGAGGATCTCTATTCCTTTATTTTGATCAGTTTCGGGAAAAGTGTGAGATGTCGTCTTCAAAAGAACGCTAAAAATTATTTCTAAACTAATTTATTCTCAAGATGCATATGGTGAAATAATTAGTAATTCAAACAATGAAGTAGGCCCTCATTTGTTACCCAAAAATATTAGACATAAAATGTTCTGAACATATATCCTTTCGCTACCCAATTTGAGCCGAATAAAATTTTCCCACTCCTGGAATTGTGAAAGATGAAAATTTAGAGATTTAGTTCAAAAAGTGCATAAAAAGGGGCAAGAAAAAAAATAGAATAACCAAAATTCCAAGAAAAGAAAAATGTCAAAAATAGAAAAGGAAGAGAAAATGAGCAAAAAGCTCGAAAAACCACTCAAAGACATCATAAGAACATTTTCCAACTCCGAAATTCCTAGCCATTCCCAATTTTTACCCAATACACCTTGTAACGCGAAAAAATCCTATCTGAGTCCGAATTTCGAAGTTAACTACCCCGTGGAGAGCTAAGACACGAAAAGATAATAAGAGAGATTAATTTATGGGAATAAGAGACAATGTTTCCCGTTTTCCAAATGATTGTATTCCGATGAAGAGATTTATTCACCTAAATAATTTTCGTCGTTCTAATTTGTGTGCGTGACCTTGTTCCCAGTATATTTATTCTTATAAATCATGCATACTGAGAGAATTAGCCACATTCTGAGAGATTAGTTTGTGAGAATCATACCGTGAGAAATTGAAATCAAAACGAATTTTCGGAAAGTAATATAATGATCAATCGGTGGAAATTAGCGGTTAAATTTTCGGCTTCATGTGCACACGCTATGATTTGAGACTTAAGAATATAAATTTTTTGTGACTATTTTGAGAAAAGATAAAATTGTACAATTTTTAGGTATTTTGAATTTTCTTTGAGTCGAAACCGAATTTTGCGGGTATATTCACTGCAAACCCTCACGAGATAACACTTGTCCTACTAGGGTAACCTAGGTTTTAACGGCTTGTAGCATACGCTAAATGCAATTGCTTGCCCGCGAAAGAGGTATTCCATCCCGATAAGACGTTTGATAAGAGTTTGACCTTGTTTTGATTCTTTTACATTGCTCGGGACGTGCAAAGTTCTAAGTTAGGAGGGGTTTGATTAGGCATAAATTCTTTGTATTTATCCTCGTAATCTAGAGTCATTTAACATCTTGTGCTATGTAAATCAAAATGATTTATATCATATCATTGCTAATGATACTTTTTAATGAGTACGCCGAGTTTCGTGTATTTTTTTTATAGATTTTGTAGGTATTTAGTGCATGAGAAGAAAAAAATTGGAAGAAAAAAGGAAGAGAAAAAAAAATGTAAAGGGGAAAAAGAGTAATTTGAATCTGGAATTCGGATGAGAAGCCTAAAGAAGAGTTGAAGACCTCAAGACTACGAGCTCATATTAAGAAATAACATCTAAATTCGTGTCCCGAATCACGAGTTATGAAGCTTCAAAGTTGAGAGAAAAATCACAAGGAAATGGAAATTTCTCAAAAGACCAAACTAAACTCGTGGAGGATAAAAAGAACCTCTACAGATGCTGGCTAAACATTCTATGAAGTTCGAACCAAATTGATTGAGAGAAAAATGAATCGTTCCGATAGTGAAGAAAAAAATTTGTAATAGGAGAACCGAACCGATGGACCCGACCTCGATCGGTTCGGCTGTCGAATTTCATCATTATCCTTTTTCAAATTAGAGTTGTGAATGGTTAAAACTCTTGTAAAATGTATTCTTTTCATTCCAACGTATTTCAGACTTTGAGGAGTTCCTTTTCATAGTTCTATTAGCATAGTTTTAGAGAGAGAAAGTAGTGAAAAACCCTAGGAGCTCAAAGTTACAAATTTGTGATTCCCAATTCAGATTTGTTTAGTAAATCTTATTTCTTCTTCTTATTTATTGTTTAAGTTCATTAATCATTGCATGGTTTAACTGTTTCCAGCAGTTCATAGATTATTTGTTTCTTCTAGCTTAAATTTCATCAAGGTTTTAATTTCCTGCACAGTAGAAATCATAGTTGTAGTTAATTGCACCATGCTGGACTAGATTTTTCATGGTTGGGATTCATGAACCCAACCAGATGTAGTTTGAACGAATGGAAAATTAGTGGTATGAATTAAATAATGATTGAATCGTGTTGTGTAGTGATCACAACCGTCGTAGGTATTTTAACCTTGTTTGTCCTAGGTAACCGGGGTGTTTAAGAATGCAATGCGTGTGTTAGCTACTACAACATTTCTTTATTCTTGCTCTTGATTTCATATGATACGGGATTATACCCTCATATATATAATGCTCGAGATTAATAAAGACCGGGTCTAATTACTTATTTAATTCAGAAACTAGTTTTGTATCCGCTAAACGTATTAGGGTTCGGGGAATTGTATTCCAACCTACTTTTATCATTCATATTTATTCAATTTGATTAGTTTTAATTCTTCTCACATACTTTACTTAGTCAGTTTAATTTAGTGTACATTTAGTTAATAGAAAACAATCTCCAAATTAATCATTTTTTGTTCTTTTTCTAGAGTCAATTTAGGGTTAATCATATTTCTTATCGTCGTCATGAGCATTCATCCTATTTCCCTGAGGATCCAACCTCGTCTTATCGTGTTATAACTTATGCGACTTGTTTGCACTTGCACCGAGATAAGAACACACTAGAGACACATTTTTAGTCGCATCACCTTGCTGACTGGGATTATAGCCACAGTGGATGATACATGTCAATTTCTTATTGGTCCACATAAGTGGGTAATTTTGGTATCAACAAAAGTGATAAATGCATTTTTGATAAATATGAAGAGAATATTTGCACTATCATATGTCTTTATGTTGATGATTTACTTATATTTGGTTTTAATATTTATGTCCTAGAAAATGTTAAATCATTATTGTGTGCCAATTTTAATATCAAGGATTTGGGTGAGGCTAATGTAATTTTAGGAATTATAATTACTAGGTCAGAAAAGGAACTTTCTATGGACTAATCTCATTATATTGAGAAAGTTCTGAAAAAATATAATTACTTTGACTTTATGACTACTTGTACTCCATTTGACACTAGTGTAAAGTTTTTTAAGAAAATTGGCGACATTGTAAACCCAAATGCTTATTATGCAAGTATTATTGGTAACTTATGTTATGCTATAGATTGCACTCGACCTGGCATAGCTTATGCTATGGGGTACTATGTATATTTATGAGTTCACCTAGTATGGAGCATTGACATGTTATTGAGAGGGTCATGCAACACCTTAAAACGACGATGAACTTCGGATTACACTATAATAAGGATCTCGTTGTGATTGAAGGATTTAGTGATGCTGATTGGAATATCCTATCTAATGACTCTAACACTACTAGTGTATATACGTTTTGCATAATTGGTGGTGAGATTTCTTGGAAATCTAAGAAGTAAACTATTCTTGTTGAATCCACTATGAAGTCTGAGATGATAGCACTAGCTATTGCTAGTGAAGAAGCCGGTTGGTTAAGAAACCTCCTGTGAGATATCTCGTTATGGGAAAGATCAGTATCAGTTGTTCTGATTCATTGTGATAGTACTATGGCTATTATAAATATAGAAAACCGTTATTATAATGGTAAAAGACGATAGAGAATTTATCTCTACAGGTGCTGTGAGGGTGGATCATATAGGGTCTGAACAGAACTTAGCTAATCCTTTAACGAAAGGACCAGCTTGGGAGAAGGTGTCGAAAAACTCGAAAGGGGTCATACTAAGGCCCTTGGGTACATGAGTCATTTGTGATGGTAACCCAACATATTTCATGGAGATCCCAATAAATATGTCTAAATGGTAATAACAAGTCACAAGTGATATGTGTTTAATCATGCTATTATTAATTAATATCGAACGAATTTTTACTCCGACTTTATCCCTATGGAGCATGATATCCTGAAGTGAGTAAAGAATGAGTTATTATAAATCTTAATGAGATCTATAGATCTATTTTGAGCGGGGTACCTAGCTACAGGAATATCCTTGATACACTCACTAATGTGAATGTGGAAGTGTGATCGCTTACTATGGATTTTTTGGGAAAATTCCTATATCGTTACCTATACTGGTATATAAACAAATGGTCGTAACGTGCTGGATATTAGAACTACATCCAAGTAGGGTTGTGTGTAGCATGTTGTTAGAGATAAAGTTCAAAACTACGTCACTCTAGTATATTTTGAATCATCGTTACAACATAGAGGTTCAAGTCTAAAGACACCTTTGCTTATGCACAATTCTATAAATAATTGTTCGATAGAATATTTGCAAATTTTGCAAATGGGGGATTGTTGGGACATCTTTCAAAGATGTTAGTATTTAGTGAAAAACTTTTCAAATGAAAAGCTTATAGTCTTTGACTTTTAAAAGAGATAAGATGCCCAACAACTTTTTTGTATTTACCACATCGGTAAGGATTTAACATTTGGAGTGATATATTTACAATTAATTTGGGACAAATGGTCAAGACCTTTGAGCATTAGATGTTTTGTGTGTATGGGTGGAAGACTTATCGCGCAAAGTCACAAATGAATGTCTCGTCGCCCGACAGGCCCCGCCCGTGCTGGGTCTTATGCTTGGGCTTTTGGCTTAAAATTATTATTAACATTAATTAATTCCCAAAAAAAACATGGTTTTTTAACAGTTGAATTTTTTCACCCATTTACACACATTTTTTAAGGTAATAAAAGTGGTATTAAGCCTCCCGTTTTAAGAAGACCTGAACAACAAGTTTTGCTATCATGAAAAGGGGGAAACAAAATTCTTCTACTACTTTCTCTCTGAATTTTTTTCCCTCTGCAATAGAATAATAAATCCTCCCCATATTTATTACTAGGCTCAAGCAATTAATACGAATGGATGTAGAGGGACCGAATTGATTCTTGTGCTAAATTAATTCGTATTTTATAATTATTGGTGGTTGTTTTATCCTAGGAGGTCACAACCTTGAAACACTTTAAAAAGAATGACATTGTCCGTGACTCAGCCATGTTCTAATTTCATTTCTGGATTTCTTATTTACAACCACCATTTGTCTACTCATCATTAGAGTAAGTTTTCTCCTTTTATTTGGCACTAAATTTATGCAACAACAACAACCAACCACTATCATGAACCCTCACCCTACCTCACTCTGCCTCTATCATTTATGCATATTATCACTCATATACACCAATACATAGACATGTACGCATATAAACTCGTACATACAAATGTACACAGATGAAAACACATATAGACACATGTATATAATTATGAACATATACACACATATAATCGTAAATATCAACATACACACCAGGGTCGGTTTTGAGGGAAGACCAGGGAGGTGAAAGCTTCAGGCACCGATTTTTGATGCATTTTGGGGGCCCAAAATTTTATATTTGTGTATATATTCATAGAGTCGTTTTATAATCATCCAAAAAATAATTTGTTAAAAATAGAACGAACAAATATTTAAATTTTCCGCAACTCCAGAAAAATAAGTCGGAATCCTTTTGGTTAAAAAAACTACAATTTCTAAATTAATAAATAAAATCTCTTGTTAAATTTGGTACCCCCAATTCTAGTGTTCGCCTCGAACCCTTAAAACCTCTGGAACGGCCTGATACACAGACATACAAACATACATACACACATACCCAGTACCCACTCGCACAATAATACATACCTGGACAAACAAACATACATATACATATTCTACTTGTATATAAGCATCAAAATACATTTGTACAAATAAAAAAAATATCGACAAACCTGACATATGATGGAATGAGTTTCTTTTATTTGCAATGTGATAATGATGACAAACTCGACAAAATATCGACAATCTGATAACGACGAAAATATATTATTGCTTGAAATGTGAAACGAGTTTATTTCTTTCTCATTTACATTTGTAAAGAAGTGAACAAAAACAATTGTGAACTATGAAAAAGGTCTGGTAAAAAAAACTCGTAAAAAAATTGTGAAAAATGTAGTACAATATTAGTTACACTAGGTATAAACTCACACGACGCGCGGGTAACGCAATTCTAGTGGCAAGATAACATACTTTTAAATTTTAACAAATTTTTTTATATAAATACATTCACAACATGTGGGTTATTATTAAAAAAATGTTCAGGGGATTTTCATAGAATAACCCAAAAAACTGTATTAATAAGTTAAATTTGCAATTTTTCTAATCAAAGGTGAAAAAAACAATTTAAATTAAAAGGAAAATAAACACATACGTGAATAATAGTCACGGATATTAGAGATTGTAATCAAACATCATAAATTTTTCCCCCCACTATAGACCGAAAAAAGATTGAAAATAAACTTAATATAAAGATAAAGATACTTCTACTCTTCTAAAACAATAAAAAACCAAAATTGTGTAAGAAACTCACAAACCTCAATTTTGCTATAAAATTACAAAATGGGCATTAATCAAGAACAAAGTATGCCCGATCTTGCTTCTTCGAGTCGTGATGTTATTGGCCGCTTTAAATCTTATATTCTTGCCTCGTTCGAACCGTATGACTGCAAATCGATTAAGTATTCAGAGGCGATTAGCAAGGAACAAAAATGAAGTATTCGAAGTCCAACATAATATTTAGATTAATAAAATGAAAAGTAATACAATTGTATTATAATAAAATATCAAAATATATAATCAATAGAATCCTAAAAAAGAGGAACCTATACAATCCTTCAAAAGAGGAACTTGTACGTCTTGGCGAATAATTATATTGCAAGCTAAAAAGTATCAAAATCATTACAGTAAGACTTTAATTTACGAACACCAAAAATTTGAAACCCACTCCTGTATATTGTACACATAGATAGCCAACCCAAAACAATATATGAGTCTATAATATGTGATGTAGAAGATCCACAATAAGGGAAGAACTTAAAGTTAGAATGAACTTGTGTTGAACAAAACTAACACCAGAGCACATCTGTCGGGGGGTGGAAAATTGTTGCAGTTCATCATATTGTCTTTTCCCGACCACCGTATCCACCACCTCCACCTCCATATCCACGATCACTTCCACCACCACCATATCCACTATCTCCTCCATCACGATAGCCATACCCTCCATATCTATAGCATCCCTCAACTTTATCCCCTACCAACACATCCGCTAAGAAATCAACCTCCACCACCACCGCTTCCTTGTGATTGGGCCTCATTCACATGTAATATTTTGTCCGTTAATGCTCACTACAAGAAAAAACACATTTCTCAACACATAAAATATGTCGCAAGATGTATTAATTATGTCGCGAAAGACATTTCGTGACATACGATTGTCTGTCGCCCCCGTGTCGCGGTAACCCTATCTGGGAATGTATTGGCGACATACAATATCTATGTCGCGGAATGTATTTACCAATCGCGACAGAATACATGTCGCGAAATGTATATATTTATAAAAATATATATGTTAATAATTATTTTTTATATTAAATAATATCTCACCTTTCGGGACATAATGACATGTCGCGGAATGTCATCCTTTAGGCGACATGCCATACATGTCGCGAAATGTCATATTTTAGGCGACATGCTATACATGTCGCGGGCTGTCTTCTTTTAGGCGACATGTATATAATGTCGCGGAATGTCATCTATTACGCAACATAGTGTATGTCGCTAAATTCCATCTATAGTGCCACTAAAAGTCATTATTTAGAATATGATTTGATTTTTAGCAACACCCACGTTATGTCGCTAAAAGTGTTTTTTAATAAACAATTTCAAAAGAAGATTGCAAGATGCGTATACATAAATTTTCGCCATGATATCACTTGTATAAATGTGCGTCCATAGCAATTTAGCATCCAAACTATCACACAAAATGACACCATATTCAATTCTATAATTATTCGTTAAAAGTCAATCCATTCCATTCAAATAAATGCTCAAAATAAGTGTTAACCATGTTCAAAAAAAGTGTTCCTCAACTAGCCCAAACAACAAATGTTCAAAATAACACCAATTGCAAAAATAAAACATACATCGCGAGAAACTTCGAGTCATCGAATCAACTAGCCCAATGATATCCAACGAAATCCATCATCGATCTGTGACACGAAACAAATAAAAACGTGTTAACCATAATTGGATTACATATTTTGAAGAAAAAAATCTACTTTTATCATAAGTGTACCTCTTTTTGCTATTTTTGATAGTCGTTTTACGTTTTCTCTCCCCGACACCTAATTTTCAAATTCGCTTATGTTTGAGTTAATCAATTTAGAACACTTCATAATTTCAGAAAATTTCGACAGAGTTTCCTTTGTTTATTAAAAAAATCCAACCTATTTTAACATTTAAAATTAACTAGACGACATCAACAAAAGCCATAAATAAACAATCAAAAAATCCCTTTTAACGATTTAACATAAATAAGCTCATAAATAACATGATCGATATAAAGGTTCACCAGATTCATGTCCATAGTTAAAAAAATAGTGTAACGTGTCTCGCACGGTTCAAAAATGGTCTTACTTTAGTATCATATGTAATTTTTCACGCTCCACCTCCAATTCTCAAGATGTTTCCTAAACTTATGCTTGAGTTATTCAATTTAGAACACTTACCAATTTTAAAAAAATCGACAGAGTTTACTTTGTTTATTCAAGAAATCCATCATGTTTTAACATTTAAATAAACTCAAAGACATCAACAAAATCCATAAAAAAGCAATCAAAAAATATCTTCCAACGATTTAACATAAATAAGCTCATAAATAAGTCGGTCGATATACAGGTTCACCAGATTCGTGTCCATAGTTAAAAAATAGTCTCACGTGTCTCGCACGGCCCAACAATAGGCTTACTTTAGTATCATATGTGATTTTTCACGTGCCACCCCCAATTCTCAATATGTTTCCTAAACTTATGTTTGAATTAATCAATTTAGAACACTCAGTAGTTTTTAAAAAAAATTGGCAGAGTTTCCTTTGTTTATTCATGAAATCCAACATGTTTTAACATTTAAATAAATGCAACAACATCGACAAAAGCCATAAATAAATAATTAACAAATCCCTTCCAACGATTTTCACCCACAAATGACATGTTTTAAGACTAAGTCTAGATTTTTCCAAATTATTGTCGTATTCTCAAACCGGGAGTCCCATAAATATGCGATAAGTCCTTACGTGTTAAGTTGGTCCCATGGGAGGTGTTGGTGCTTCTTACGGGGCCGTTTGGGAGTTTTTTTGTGTTTACACCCTCTAACGAAAAGTTTTTAAGCATAAATATAGGTTTTTCTAAATTATCATCATTTTAAACCGGGAGTCCCATCACTACGTGGTAAGTTCCTATGTGTTACATTGGTCTCGTGTGGGGTGTTCGTGCCTCTTACCAGCTCGTTTGGGTGTTGTTTTTGGTTTTCACCCTCTAACGGCATATTTTAAGGCGAAGTCTGGATTTTTCAAATTATCATCGTATTCTTAACCCGAGAGTCCCGTGACTATGCGGTAAGTTCCTACGTCTTACGTTTGTCTCATGCGAGATGTTCGTGCATCTTACGGGGCCGTTTGGGGTCTGTTTTGGATTTTCACCCTCTAACGGCATGTTTTAAGACTAAGTCAAATTTTTGGAAAATTATTGTTGCACTCTCAAACCAAGAGTCCCGTGCATACCCGGGAAGTCCCTACATGTTACGTTGATCCTGTGGGAGGTGTTCGTGCCTCTTATGGGGCTAATTGGTTTTTTTTTTATTTACACCCCTAAATAACATGTATTTAAGCATAAGTCTATATTTTGGCAAATTATCATCGTATTCTCAAATTCGGAATCCCGTGACTATGTGGTAAGTTCCTACGTGTTACATTGGTCTTGTGCAAGGTGTCCGTGCCTCTTACGAGCGCGATTGGGCGTTGTTTTGGGTTTTCACCCTGTAACACCGTATTTTAATCCTAAGTCCAGATTTCTCAAATTATCATCGTATTCATAACCCGAGAGTCAAGTGACTACGTGATAAGTTCTTACATGTTACGTTGGTCCCGTGCGAGGTGTTCGTACATCTTACGGGGCTGTTTGGAGCTGTTTTGGATTTTCACCCTCTAACGACATGTTTTAAGCCTTATTTTAGATTTTTCCAGATTATCATTGTATTCTCAAAATTGGGAGTCCCGTGAATACGCGATTAGTCCCTTCATGTTACATTGGTCCCGTGGGAGATGTTGGTGCCTCTTACGGGGCCATTTGGGGGCTATTTTGGGTGTACACCCTCTAGCGATAAGATTTTAAGCATAAGTATAGGTTTTTGTAAATTATCATCGTCTTCTCAAATTGGGAGTCCCGTGACTACGTCGTAAGTTCCTACGTGTTACATTGGTCTCGTACAGGGTGTTTGTGCCTCTTACAGGCTCATTTGGGCATTATTTTGGGTTTTCACCCTCTAATGGCATATTTTCAGAAGAAGTCTAAATTTTTCAAATTATCATCGCATTCTCAACCCGGGAGTCCCGTGACTACACGATAAATTCCTACGCATTACATTGGTCTCGTGCGAGATGTTCGTGCATCTCATAGGGCCGTTTGGGGTCTGTTTTGGATTTTCACCCTCTAACGGCATGTTTTAAGCCTAAGTCTAATTTTTATCAAATTATCGTTGTATTCTCAAACCGAGAGTTCCGTGAATACCCCGTCAGTCCCTACGTGTTACGTTGATCCCGTAGGAGGTGTTCGTGCCTTTAGGTTTTTTGGGGGTTTACACCCTTAAATGGCATATTTTTAAGCATAAGTCTAGATTTTTGCAAATTATCATCGTATTCCCAAACTGGGAGTCCCGTGACTAGGTGATGAGTTCCTACGTGTTACATTGGTCTCGTACAAGGTGTCTGTCCCTCTTACGGGCCCGATTGTGCATTATTTTGGGTTTTCACCCTCTAACGGCATATTTTAAGCCTAAATCTAGATTTTTTAAATTATCATCGTATTCTCAACCCGAGAGTATTGTGACTACGCGGTAAGTTCCTACATGTTACATTGCTCCCATTCAAGGTGTTCGTGAATTTTACGGGTCGTTTGGAGCTGTTTTAGATTTTCACACTCTAACGGCATGTTTTAAGCCTTACTCTAGATTTTTCCAAATTATCATTGCATTCCCAAAACCGGGATTCCCGTCAATGCGCGATCAGTCCCTACGTTTTACATTGGTTTCGTGGGAGGTGTTGGTGCCTTTTACGGGGCCGTTTGGGGGTTGTTTTGGGTGTATCTAATGGCAAGATTTTAAGCATAAGTTCAGGTTTTTGCAAATTATCGTCGTCTTCTCAAATAGGGAGTCCCGTGACTATGTGGTAAGTTCCTACGTGTTACATTGGTCTCGTGCGGGATGTTTGTTCCTCATACGGTCCTGTTTGGGCGTTATTTTGGGTTTTCACCCTCTAACAACATATTTTAAGCATAAGTCCCAATTTTTCAAATTATCATCGTATTCTCAACTCGGGTGTCCAGTTACTACGCGATAAGTTCCTATGTGTTACGTTGGTATCGTACGAGGGGTTCGTGCATCTTACGGGGCCGTTTGGGGTCAATTTTGGATTTTCACCCTCTAACGGCATGTTTTAAGCCTAAGTCGAATTTTTGCAAATTATCGTTGCATTGTCAAACAGAGAGTCACGTGAATACTCGATCAATCCCTACATGTTATGTTGATCCCGGGGGAGGTGTTCATACCTTTTACGGGGCCGTTTGGGGGTTGTTTTGGGTTTTCATGCTTAAACGACGTGTTTTTAAGCATAAGTCTAGATTTTTGCAAATTATCATTGTATTCTCGAATCGAGAGTCCTGTGACTATGTGGTAAGTTCCTACGTGTTACATTGGTCTCGTACGAGGTGTTTGTGCCTCTTACGAGCCCCGTTTGGGCATTATCATGGGTTTTCACCCTCTAACGGCATATTTTAAGCCTAAGTCTAGATTTTTCAAATTATCATCGTATTCTCAAAACCAAGAGTCCTAGGAATATACGATCAACCCCTACATATTATGTTGGTCCCATGGGAGGTGTTGGTGCCTCTTACGGGGCCGTTTGTTTCAGGTTTACACCCTCTAACAGCATGTTTTTAAGCATAAGTCCAAGTTTTTGCAAATGATTGTCATCTTCTCAAATCGGGAGTCGTGTGACTACGTGAAAAGTTACTACGTGTTACATTGGTCTCGTGCGGGGTCTTTATGCCTCTTACGGGCCCGTTTAGTCCATTTTTTTGGGTTTTCACCCTCTAACTGCATAGTTTAAGCATAAGTCTAGATTTTTCAAATTATCATCGTATTCTCAACCCGAGAGTTCCGTGACTATGCGATAAGTTCCTACGTGTTACGTTGGTCTCGTGTGAGGTTCTCGTACATCTTACGGGGCCGTTTGGGGTCTGTTTTGGATATTCACCCTCTAACGGCATATTTTAAGCCGAAGTCTATTTTTTTGCAAATTATCGCTGCATTCTCAAATCGAGAGTCCCTTCAATACCCTGTCAATCCCTACATGTTATGTTGATTCCATGGGAGGTGTTCGTGCCTCTTAAGGGGTCGTTTGCGAGTTGTTTTGGGTTCACACCTGATTAGGCATAAATTCTTCCCAATTTATCCTTTAATTTAGTTACTTTTAGCACCTCGAACAACGTAATCAATTTGACTTTATCTCATAATCTGGCTACTGACTTATCCTAACGAGTACACCGAGTTTCTGGTATTTTGTATTGATTTTACAGGTATTTGATGTCAAGAAAGAAAGAAAGAAACCGAAAGAATCAAGAAACGAAAAGATGGAAAGTCAAAAGGGTAAAAGTGTAAATTATACTCGGAATTTGGATGAGGCACCTAAAGAGAAGTTAAAGATATCACATTCATGAGCACATAGGAAGAAACGTCACCTCAATCAGAGTCCCGAAACAAAAGTTATGAACAATCAAAGTTGGAGAAAAAAATTCAAAGAGGCAGACCGGTCCGCAGTAGCCCCGGACCGGTCCGCAGTACATCTTCTAGAGAACCCTGGATCGAAAGCAAATCGAAGAGGGAAGAAAATAAAAAGAACCGACCTGCCCCGGACCGATCTGCCAGAAAAATAAAAGAAGCGATCCGCATGGAAGGCCGACCGATCCGCCTAAGCCCCGGACCGGTCCGGCTATCGAGATTTTCTAATCTTATCCTTCTCCTATGAAGACTCCTAGAGTAACTAAAACTCCTGAAATTTTGTAGGGTATATAAACCCGAGTTATTATCATTTTTTAGCATGGAGAATTAATATAATTTTCCCTTCTTTCCAGAAAACCCTAGTTTAGAGATAGTTTACAATTTTAATTTCAAGATTGAAGGTTATTCAGAATTCTGTGTTCTTAATTGTTGTTGTTACTGCTTTGGTAAGATTAGTGAGCTATTTCCTCTCTTGAATTCCTTTCTACATCAGTCTGCAAATTTTCCTTAGTTTAATTATGGTTTTCTACAATTCAAAAGTTATTTTCATTAGTTTCAACATGCTAGGCTAGATTTTCTAAGGTCGGGATACATGAACCCAGCCTGATGTGATAGTTGCATGTGTATAACATCAATCCTCTGAATTTAGTGATTGATTACGACCGTATTGCGTAGGAACATGACATTTGAAGATCTTTAGATCTCATTTGCTTCTGGGTAATCGGGATGCTTTAGAATGCAATTCGAGTGTAACTATCGTAATAGCGATTTACTCGTCCTCAGATTAAGTATGATGCGGGCTTGAACCTCATATACGTAATTCTTGGGTGTACTAAATTCTGGGTCTAATTAATCAGTTAAATTTATGATTAGTATTATAACTGCAATACACTAGGGTTGGGGGATTGTATTCCCGTCCTGTTTTTCTCATCACATAGTTTAAAAGTTTCAAATCAGTCTTCATCAGTATTTTAGGTAAATTAGTATAATTGCACCTTTGCATAATTTCATAATTGCATCTAGTATAGTCATTCCACAAACCAAATCCATTTTCTTTTTCCTTTGGAGTCAGAGTCAGGATTTCCTTATCTATCCAACGTCGTCACAACTTTGTTGTCCTATTTCCTTGTGGATACGATCCCGACTTACCGGGTTTATTACTAACGCAACAGGCTTGCACTTGAGCCTGGAGTGAACGTATATTAGAGACACTTTCTGAGTCGTGTAAATTTTTTGGCGCCGGTGCCGGGGACTTAGGTAGACTTAGGATTAGATCGAGTCAATCTAAAACTTTGACCAAAAATTTTCAAAAATCCAAAAACATAAAAAATTCAAAAAGCACAAAAAGATTCAACACCATCTCTCATAAGCTATTAATGCAAAATTCTGAACTCACTCCCACACCCCATAATACTCCAACCAGCATTCACAAAAATCCAATCATTGAGTACAATCCCGATAGCCCTCACACTCCTAATGCCCCACAGTTCTGGATTCCACCTCCCACACCATCACACTCAATCTCAAATAACACTCTGTTTTCCTTATTAGGACACACCTCCGAGCACACTTCGAGCACACCAAGTGAGGACACCGAGTCTTTAAGAGAGATAGAAATGTCACAACATGGTAGTGCAGCAGCGGGTGAGGAAGAGGCCCCATACCGCCGGTTGAGAGAAGTCTTATATCCCGAGTGCACTGTCATTTCGGGATGCATTATACTCCAGTATAATGCTGGGCAATTTCGTTTCAAAAATGGGATGATCCAGATGTTACCCCATTACCATGGTATGGATTCTTAAAGGCCACATCTTCACATTAGGGAATTTGAGGATGTGTGCGATACTCTTAATGATCAAACTTGCACACAAGAGGTGATCCGCCTCAAACTCTTCCCCTTTTCTCTAAAAGATAAAGCTAAGACCTGGCTATGGTCTTTGCCTCCAAGATCGATTCCATCTTGGAACGAGTTGTAATCTAGATTTCTCAAGAAATTATTCCCACCACATCGAACAATCTCCATAAAAACTCAAATTGAAGTGTTCAGACAATCAGAAAATGAGCCATTTCATCGATGTTACTAGCGTTACAATGAGTTAGTTACTTCATGCCCCCATCATGGATTTGATACAGCGCAAATAATTTCCTTTCTCTATAATGGGATGAATCTTAACTCCAAGCAACTCGTTGAGACCATGGGTAGTGGTACCTTTGTCGACTTAGATGCCCACGATGCTGAGCTTCACCTGAGGTATGTAACCGAGACTACCCAATCTTGGGATAAATCTGATCCTAATGCTCAAAATCGAAATCGTCAAGTGACCACCACTCCAGTGGCATCCGGTCTATTTCACGTAGATAAGAGTTCTATGACGGACAGTCGATTAGATACGCTCGAGAAAGGATTTCGAGACCTATGTGAGGTATATGGAAAAGGACCAACTGGATCCATACAAAATCCCGTCGAGAAGATGTGTGAAATTTTTTAGGCGGGTCATTCAACTGAGTAATGCTCGACTATATCCGCCTATAAAGTGATGCTTCAAGAGCAAATTAGTGGTATAGGAGGATTTAAGGGTAATTTCAGTGCACCGCACGGGAATTCTTACAACCTACATGGAAAAACCATCCTGGTTTTAGCTATGGGAAACAACATGTTGCAATGAACCCTACTTCCCATGTTTTCCATCCTCCACCACAACACTTTCAATAAGCTCCACACATGCAAGGACATGTGCAAGAACCACCACCTCCAGGATCATATATCCCGCCACCGCGGAGAACTCTCGAGGATACTATGAGCAATTTATCACTAGCCAGACTGCAACCAATGCTAGATATGATCGCCTGATTAGTGACATAAATACAAGTCTGTCAAAGATACAGTCCTCGTTGAGTGTTCAAGAGAAGGGCAAGTTTCCTGCCCAAGGCCAAAGACCTCAGTAAGGTCAAACTAGTGTTAGCTCCACCTATACTGAACATCAGGAGCAATGTTAAGCTGTGACCACTCTTCATAGTGGGAGAGTCGTTGATTTATCACCTCCCCCCCCCCCCCACGACACAACGAAAGACAAGGAGATTTCGCCCGGCACGAAAGAGGCCGAAGATGTCCCCTTGAATGAGAGTGACAAAGAAGACACTAGTGAGCCCGAGGTGGTAGTGAAACAACCCTCCGCGGCATCGTTTCCTCAAAGGTTGATTCCTTCCCATAAAGGAAACCCACGTGATGACGTGCTAGAAGTGCTAAAGCAAGTAAAGTTGAACTTACCTTTCCTTGATTCCATTAAGAAAATTCCAACTTATGGAAAAGTCATCAAAGACTTGTTGATGGTAAAGAGAAAGATGAAGGTAAATAAAAATGTCATTCTAGCCCAGAACGTGAGCTTCATTCTACTTAATGATATCCCACCTAAATTCAAAGATCTCGATTCACCCACCATTTCCTGCATCATTAGAGAAAATAAAATCGAAAAATCCTTACTTGACTTGGGAGAAAGCGTCAATATCCTCCCTTACTCCATCTATAGGCAACTTGATTTGGGTGACCTCAATCCCACAAAGGTCACTCTCCAATTAGTGTATCGAACCGTGAAGATCCCAAGAGGCATAGTTGAGGACGTGATCGTCCAAGTTGACACTTTCTACTTCCCGGTAGACTTTGTCATTTGGGAAACAGAGCCCTCTTTCACATCGAGCAACCATGTTCCCATCATCCTTGGGAGCCCATTCTTAGATACGGCTAACACAATCATCAATACTCAGAATGGGCAAATGCAACTCACCTTTGGGAACATGACCTTAGAGACCAACATCTTCCACATAGCCCAACATACCGGGGAAGAAGATGATCTTCACGTAGTGAGCTTCATAGATGAGATAGTAGAGGAGTAATTTGAGGAGAATTATTGTGGAGACGCCTTAGGGTCCTGTTTAGTTTCGAGCCACGAGAGCGAGGGGACGTACATTGAATTTGAGAGGGGGGTTGAGGAGTTGAGATAATTACTCGATGAGAGAGCGTCGGACGAGGACGCGAGAGATGTTAGTTGGGTTTCTAGATTCGAGGAGTTACCACCGATGGATACACGCATGGTTCCCTCCAGCGACAAATTTCTAACCCTTGAATTGAAGAAACTCCCCTCCCATATTAAATATGCATACCTAGGAGAGGATGAAACATTTCCTGTTGTTGTCTCCTCTAGCCTAGACGAAGAGCAGGAGGATAAACTGTTGAAAATTTTGAGAAAGCACCAAAGTGCTTTTGGTTGGTGCATTACTGATTTGAAGGGAATAAGTTCTTTGATTTGCACTCACAAGATCCATCTCGAAGAGGATGTCAAGCCCTCAAGAGAAATGCAAAGAAGGCTAAATCCCAATATGAAAGAAGTTGTGAGAACTGAAATTATCAAGTTATTGGATGCCGGGATTATCTACCCAATCTCGGATAGCAAGTGGGTGAGCCCTATTCAAGTCGTACCAAAGAAGTCAGGCATGACAGTGATTGAGAATGCTAAGGGAGAGCTAGTTCCCCAACGTACCACCACCGGGTGGTGCGTTTGCATTGATTACCGGAAACTCAATGCGGGAACTAGGAAAGATCATTTTCCCTTGCCATTTATTGATCAAATGCTTAAGAGAGTAGCGGGCCACCCTTACTATTGCTTCCTTGATGGTTATTCCGGATATAACCAAATTGAGGTAGATGTACTTGACCAAGAGAAAACAACTTTCACTTGTCCTTTTGGTACGTTTGCCTACAAACGTATGCCATTTGGCTTGTGTAATGCACTCGCGACATTTCAAAGGTGCATGTTGAGCCTATTTAGCGACATGGTCGAGAGAGGACTCGAAGTGTTCATGGACGATTTCAGCGTTTTTGGCACCTCTTTTGATCTTTGTCTAGAAAAATTGGAACAAGTGCTTGCCCGGTGTGTGGAAAAGAACTTAGTGCTGAATTGGGAGAAATGCCATTTCATTGTCACTGAGGGAATAGTTCTTGGCCACATAGTATCATCCAAAGGGATAGAAGTCGATAGGGAAAAAATAGATGTCATAGTGATCTTCCCCCACCAAAATCTCTTAAGGACGTGCGCTCCTTCTTGGGCCACGCGGGGTTTTATCGAAGGTTCATTAAGGATTTTAGCGCCATCGCTAGACCCTTAAGCAACCTACTCATGAAGGACACCCCATTTGAGTGGACAGAAGCATGCCAAAGCTCTTTTAAAAAATTGAAAACAATGCTTGTGTCTTCTCCCATCATGCAAGTTCCGGATTAGTCTTTGCCATTCGAACTTATGTGTGATGCTAGCGATTATGCGATAGGGGTTGTTTTGGGCCAAAGAAAAGATAAGCAGGCTCATGTCATCTAATATGCTAGCTGGACTCTCATCGAACCACAATTCAACTACTCTACCATGGAGAAAGAGTTGCTAGCGGTAGTCTTTGCCCTTGATAAATTCCGGTCATATCTTATCGGTTCTCCCATTACTTGCTTCACCGACCACGTGACATTGAAATACCTACTTGCAAAGAAAGATTCCAAGCCGTGCCTCATAAGGTGGATCCTACTCCTACAAGAGTTCAATCTATCCATTAAAGATAAGAAAGGGGTAGAAAACGTCGTTACCGACCACTTATCACGGCTTTTGTCCGACGTACCTAGTGATCCTATACCCATAGATGAATACTTTCCGGATGAGAAACTCTTTGCTACCTCTTCTTTGCCCTGGTTTGCGGATATAGTGAACTACCTTGTCATGGGAGCCGTCCCTCCTGATTGGACAGCGCAAGATAAGAAGAGATTTATTACTTGGTCGCGCATGTTTTTCTATGACGATCCTTTCCTTTTTAAATATTGCGCTGACCAAATCATCTGACGATGTGTACCGGATGATGAGATCCCGAAAGTCATCCAATTTTGTCATTTGGAAGCTTGTGGAGGCCACTTTTCGACGAAAAAGATGGCCGCTAAAATTTTGCAATGCGACCTCTATTGGCCCACAATATTCCGGGATGTGAACGCTGCTTGTAAATCTTGCAATAGGTGACAATGGATAGGATCCATTACCCAATAAGACATGATGCCTCTTACCCCCATACTCATCATTGAGATATTCGACTGTTGGCGTAATGACTTCATGGGTCCCTTCCCCCTGTCCTTTGGATTCCTATACATCCTTGTTGCGGTAGACTACGTTTATAAATGGGTGGAAGCTATAGCTACCAAAACAAATGACAACAAAGTGGTGATTAAGTTCCTACAGGAACACATACTTTCCTGCGTCGATGCTCCGAAAGCGATAATCAGCGATAATGGTACGCACTTTAGTAATAGGCCATTCACAAAGCTCATGAGAAAGTATGGTGTCGTTCACAAGGTTGGAATAACTTATCACCCATAAACTAATGGGCAGGCCGAACTAGCAAATCGGAAAATCAAGAAAGTTCTTGAAAAGACCGTTAATCCTACCCGAAAAGATTGGTCACTTAGATTAAACAATTCGCTATGGGCCTATTGTATCGCATACAAAAATCCAATCGGCATGTCCCCGTTCCGCTTTGTGTATGGAAAACCTTGCCATCTTCCCGTGGAGTTAGAACACAAAGCGTATTGGGCGTTTAAGGAGTTAAATTATGCCATGGATAAGGCCGGTGACGCTCGCAACCTTCAATTAAATGAGTTAGAAGAGATACGCAATGATGTGTATGAGAATGCTAAAATTTCCAAAGAAAGGATAAAACTCGCTCACGATAACATCATTCGACTCAAAGAGTTTCTTCCCGGGAAAAAAGTGCTTCTTTATAACTCTTAGCTTCATCTCTCTCCGGGCAAGTTGCGGTCATGATGGTCTGGCCCGTTCGTTGTGAATAATATTTTCCCTCATGGAGCTGTTGAATTTGACGATTTGAAAGGGAGAAATACATTCAAAGTAAATGGACAACGTCTAAAGCCATAACTAGAGGCGTGTGTGGAAGAAGTCAAAATTATTTGGTTATCGAACCCCATTTACGAGGTAGAGTGAGCTGTTACAGCGAGATCGTCGCACCCCCGATGCGTATGGGGTGAGAGTCGTGTGTGTAGTGAGCATTGATAGGATTAGGGTACATTCGGAAAAGAACATTCACGTGTTTCGGGAAATTGAGTCAAGTTGTGTTGGCTAATGGTATCGAGGAGTTTTTAATCCATAATTGATAGGGAGTATGTTGTGAAAGTGAAAATTTTCGGAGAAGAGCGTTCGAAACCAAGCTAGGGGAGAAATCCAGCTCAAAAATAAGAGCCGAACCAGTTCCTTTATTTTAGGGCCAAACCGGTCCGCCCCGGACCTTTAATTTTATTTTAGGATTGGATCCTTTAATTTTGAGTCAGACCGGTTCGGTAGTCGAATTGGCCTGCATATTAAAGGACCGGTCGGTCCTCTTTCTGCAGATCTGTTTTTCCCCTTTACCAAGGTTTACCCCCCTTCTCCCCAATCCCCTTCATTCCCTCCAATTCGTCTCCCCAACTCCCAACCCTTCCCTTTCCCTCCCAGGTACACCCCCTTTTCCCTCCAATTCCTAACCCTACCTACCCCTTTCACCTATAAATAACCACCCATCCCCTCCCTTTCTCTCCACACCTTCAACCATCACTCCTCTCTTCTCTCTCCCTAAATTTCCAGTAGACCCTCTCCCTGTTATCATGGCCAAAAGAGCTTCCCCCACCAAGTACGACTCCATCGACATCCTCCCATCTAGCCATGGGGAATTTTGTTCCCGCTAAGAGGAACATTGGTGCCATCGGTTCTTCGGTCTGAATCGCAAACTCTATATGGAGCACGCTTTCAATTGGACAGGTTTGCCCAACTCCATCACCGCCCTACTCATGGCTAGATGTTGGTGCCGATTCCTCAATGAACCGTACGAAGCGGTTTTGGCAACCGAGGTCCGCTCCTTTTATGGCACCCTTCTTTGGACGGGCTAATTCGAGGCTTAAGCATACGTGGATGGTACCGCCATCCCCTTTTTGTTGGCTCTTCTCACGGCTAAGTTGGTTGAATACGATGTTTCGGATGTCCAAGAATTCACCTATCTAAGGAAAGTTGCCCCGGTCGCCAAAGATGTGATCATGGAACGTATTGCCCCGGATGTTGCGTGGACGTGGCAAACCGTCATCGTTGGAAGCCTTAATGAGAAGGCGTGCCTCACTTTTCAAATAGTGTGTGCCAACATCTTACAAACGTCCAATGACTCCGCGATGCGGCCCCGTCAGGCCACATTGACCTATCACCTATTTGATCCACACACTTCAATCCACTTGGCCCAAACCCTATATACCGACATCATCACCGCGACCTTGGATGAGAAAGGTGCTGCCCCACTTCCTTATGCACGATTGATTACCTCCATCCTCAAGGATGCTGGCATTACGGCGCCACTCGATCGTACTAGCATTTCGGGTCCTTTTGGACGGGGAACCCACACTAAGAGCACAAAACAGCTAGCCGTCCTTTGGCGAGGAGGGGCATTGATAGCGATGAAGAAGCTGCCTCGAGTGAAAGCGAAAAAAGTGGAAGAAGAAGCAGTCATTGCTGATGTAGAAATGGGGGATGTAGGTGCGGACGAAGAGTCGGCGGACGAGAAAGATGACCCTGATTTTGAGTGGGCGGGTAGCAACCTCACGAACCGTATGGCGGAACTTGAGACGAGATTCGGCAACTTCTTGATCGATTACCGTCGCGATACGATCCTGATGTTTCGCTTCCCAGCAAACATATACCGACGCCAAGGGGATCCCAACGAGCCCTTGCCATCCTATTTCTATGATCCTTATGGCCACGACGCGCCTGATTCTTCCCAACCCCCGCCCCAGTGAAGCTGTATTTTAGTTGTGGCAGTTTTTTATTTGTTTTTCCTGTTCACATGGTTGTATGTTTTTCCCTGTAATTGTACCACAATCTTGTTTTCTATAAAATCTGCATTTTCTCCATTTGTTTGTTTTATTTATGGCACTTATTATTTTGCCTTGTTTAGCTTTTAGTCCTTTTTGCTTGAGGACAATGCAAAAGTCTAAGTTAGGGGGGGTCACAAGTGCGTATTTCTAAAACTTCACAAATCTTCAAAAATTCCCCAGAAATTTCCAAAAAAATTATAAAATTTTGAAATACCCAAAAATATTTTTATTCAAAATAAAAAAAAAAATTGGAATTCAAATTTTTTAAAAATATCATTAAAAGTCAGTTTAAAGTCTCAAGTGGTAAAAATTCAACATACACAAAGTCGAAATTGACTAAAGATGGAAATTGAAAGAAAATTGACGACTTAACGAATAAGTGTGGAGATTAACAAACCCAGTGAGATCTGAGCCTATCATTTTTTGTGAGTTTTTAAATCAATCCGAGTTAATTGTTAACTCAAAGTTCTTTTCAGTGCCTAAAAAGTCGTCGAGGACCTCAATCCTTTCATTTTGATCGGTTATGAAAAACGTGTGTGATATTGCTTTGAAAAACATGCCAAAATTGATCTCTAAACTTAAATTCATCTCGAAATGCATATGGTAACGCAATTAGTAGTTTGGACAATGAAGTAGGCCATCGTTTGTTACTCAAAAATATTGGCCATAAAAAGTTGCAAAAAATTATCCCTTTGATAACCCAAATTGAGCCGAATAACAGTTATCCTTTTCATTTGGTACCCGGAAACTCCAAATAGCCTGGAATTACGAAAATGGAAAAATTCAAAATTTATGTCCGAAAAGTGCATATAAAGGGGCAAGAAAAAAATAGATATGCTCAACAAAAATAGCAAGAAAAGAAAAGAAGTGAAAAACAGAAAAAAATAGAGAAAACGAAGAAAAAATGAGCAATAGCCGGGAAAAAGCACAAATGGACATCTTAAATAACTTTTCAAATTCCAAACTTCCCTACCTCTTTCATTTTACCGAAAAATACCTTAAATCCCCAAAAAGTCCTAACCGAGTCTAAATTGCGAAATTAGTTACCGCGTGGAGAGCTAATACACCAAAAGATAATAAAAGAGATTGAATGCGCGAAAAAGATGCAATGTTCTCGTTTTTAAAACCATAATCCGTTGATGAGATCCTATTACTATAAAATTTTCGTTTTTCTTCTTGAATGCGTGACTTTGCGTCCATTACATTTACTCTTTATACCACGCATACCGAGAGAATAGTCATAATCCGAGTGATTCGTTTGAGAGAGCATTCCATGAGAATTTGAAATCAAAACGAATTTTTGGGTAAGTAACGAAATGGTCAATCGGTGGAAATTGGCGGTTAAATTTGTGGCTTCGCACACACACCACGGTTTGAGACATGTACATATGACTTGATGATGACAATTTTTTGGGAAAGTTTGATTTATACAATTTTTAGGTATTTTGATTTTTTTTTTCTTTGAGTTGAATTTTGTGGGTATATTCTCTGCAAACCCTCACGAGACACTACTCGTCGTACTAGGGTGACCTAGGGGTTTAAAGGCTTGTTGCATACGCTAAAAGCAATCGCTTGCCCGTGAAAAAGGTATTCTATCCCAATAAGATGTTTTTCAAGAGTTGAGCCTTGCTAGGATTCTTTTACATTGCTCGGGACGCGCAAAGTTCTAAGTTAGGAGGATTTGATTAGGCATAAATTCTTCCCAATTTATCCCTTAATTTAGTTACTTTTATCACCTCGAACAACGTAATCGATTTGATTTTATCTCATAATCTTGTTACTGACTTTTCCTAATGAGTACACTGAGTTTCTAGTATTTCGTATTGATTTTACAGGTATTTGATGTCAAGAAAGAAAGAAAGAAATCGAAAGAATCAGGAAACGAAAAGAAAGAAAGTCAAAAGGGAAAAAGTGTAAATTCTACTCGGAATTCGGATGAGGCACCTAAAGAAAAGTTGAAGATATCACACTCATGTGCACATAGGAAGAAACGGAACCTCAATCGGAGTCTCGGAACAAAAGTTATGAACAGTCAAAGTTGGAGAAAAAAGTCAAAGAGGCAGACCGATCCGCAGTAGCCATGGACCGGTCCGAAGTGCATCTTCCAAAGAACCCCGGATAGAAAGAAAACTGAAGAGGGAATAAAATAAAAAGAACCGGTCCGCCCCGGACCGGTCCACCAGAAAAATAAAAGAACTGATCCGCATGGAAGGCAGACCGATCCGCTTAAGCCCCGGACCGGTCCGGCTATCGAGATTTTCTAATCTTATCCTTCTCCTATGAAGAGTTCTAGTGTAACTAAAACTCCTGAAATTTTGTAGGGTATATAAACCCGAGTTATTATCATTTTTTAGCATGGAGAATTAATATTATTTTCCCTTCTTTCCTAAAAACCCTAGTTTAAAGATAGTTTACAATTTTAATTTCAAGATTGAAGGTTATTCAGAATTCTGTGTTCTTAATTGTTGTTGTTACTGCTTTGGTAAGATTAGTGAGTTATTTCCCCTCTTCAATTCCTTTCTACATCAGTCTACAAATTTTTCTTAGTTTAATTATGGTTTTCTGCAATTCAAAAATTGTTTTCATTAGTTTCAACATGCTAGGCTAGATTTTCTAAGGCCGGGATACATGAACCCAGCCTGATGTGACAGTTGCATGTGTATAACATCAATCCTCTCATTTTAGTGACTGATTATGACCGTATTGCGTAGGAACACGACAATTGTAGATCTTTAGATCTCGTTTACTTCCGGGTAATCGGGATGCTTTAGAATGCAATTCGAGTGTAACTATCATAATACCGATTTACTCATCCTCAGATTAAGTATGATACGGGCTTGAACCTCACATACATAATGCTTGGGAGTACTAAATTCTGGGTCTAATTAATAAGTTAAATTTATGATTAGTATTATAACTGCAATACACTAGGGTTGGGGGATTGTATTCCCGTCCTGTTTTTCTCATCACATAGTTTAAAAGTTTCAAATTAGTCTTCATTAGTATTTTAGGTAAATTAGTATAATTGCACATTTGCATAATTTCATAATTGCATCTAGTATAGTCATTCCACAAACCAAATCCATTTTCTTTTTCCTTTGGAGTCAGAGTCAGGATTTCCTTATCTATCCAACGTCGTCATAACTATGTTGTCCTATTTCCCTATGGATACGATCCCGACTTACCGGGTTTATTACTAACACGACAGGCTTGCACTTGAGCCTAGAGTGAACACACATTATAGACACTTTCTGAGTCGCGACAACACCCTTAAACGATATGTTTTTAAGCATAAGTCTAGATTTTTATAAATTATCATCGTATTATAGAACCGGGAGACCCATGACTACATGGTCAGTTCCTACGTGTTACATTTGTCTCGTACGAGGTGTTCGTGCCTCTTACGAGCCCGTTTGGGCATTGTTTTGAGTTTTCACCCTCTAACGGCATATTTTAATCCTAAGTCTAGATTATTTAAATTATTATCATATTCTCAACCCGGGAGTCATGTGAGTATACGGTAAGTTCCTACGTGTTACGTGGGTCCCCTGCGAGGTGTTCGTGCATCTTATGGGGCCGTTTGGAGCTGTTTTGGATTTTCACCCCCTAACGGCATGTTTTAAGCCTAATTATAGATTTTTCCAAATTCTCATCGTATTCTCAAAATCAAGAGTCCCTAGATTACGCGATCAGTCCCTACATGTTACGTTGGTCCCGTGGGAGGTGTTGGTGCCTCTTACGGGGCCGTTTGGGTGTTGTTTTGGGTTTACACCCTGAAACGACATGTTTTTAAGCATATGTCTAGATTTTTGCAAATTATCATTTTATTATCAAACCGAGAGTCATGAAACTACGTGGTCAGTTCCTACGTGTTATAGTGGTCTCGTGAGAGGTGTTCGTGCCTCTTACGGGCCTATTTGGGCGTTGTTTTGGGTTTTCACCCCCTAGCAGCATATTTTAAGCCTAAGTCTAGATTTTTCAAATTATTGTTGTATTCTCAACTCGGGAGTCCCGTGAGAATGCTATAAGTTCCTATGTATTACGTTGGTCCCCTGCGAGGTGTTCGTGCATCTTACGGGGCCGTTTGGAGTTATTTTGGATTTTCACCCTCTAACGGCAAATTTTAAGCCTAAGTCTAGATTTTTGCAAATTATCATCGCATTCTCAAAATTGGGAGACCCGAGAATATGCGATCAGTCCCTATGTGTTACATTGATCCCGTTGGAGGTGTTGGTGCCTCTTACGTGGCCGTTTGGGGGGTTATTTTGGATTTACACCCTCTAATGGCATGTTTTTAAGCATAAGTCTAGGTTTTTTCAAATTATCATTTTATTCTCAAATTGAGATTCCTATGACTACGTGGTCAGTTCCTACGTATTACATTGGTCTCGTGCAATGTGTTCGTGCCTCTTACGGGCCTGTTTGAGCATTATTTTGGGTTTTCACCCTCTAACGACGTATTTTAAGCATAAGTCTAGATTTTTCAAATCATCGTCGTATTCTCAACCAGGGAGTCCCGTGACTACGCGATAAGTTCCTACGTGCTATATTGGTCCCGTGCAAGGTGTTCATGCCTCTTACGGGGCCATTTAGGGCTGGTTTGGATTTCACCCTTTTAACGGCTTATTTTTAAGCCTAATCTAGATATTTTTAAACTATCATCATATTCTCAAGATGGTAGTTCCACGACTACGCAGTCAGTTCCTACGAGTTACGTTGGTCCTGTGCGAGGTGTTAGTGCCTCTTATAGGAATGTTTGGGGGTTGGTTTGGATTTCACCATTTTAACGACTTATTTTTAAGCTTAATCTGGATGCTTTCAAATTATCATCATATTCTCAAAGTGGGAGACCCATGATTACACGGTCAATTCTTAGAAGTTATATTGGTCCCGTGCCAGGTGTCCATGCCTCTTATGGGGCCGTTTGGGGGTTGGTTTGGATTTTCACCCTTTTAAAGGCTTGTTTTTAAGCCAAAGTATAAATATTTTCAAATTATCGTCATATTCTTAACGTGTTCTCTTTGCATTTATATATTATTTCCTACATATTTTACATTTAAACCGATTCTTATGATTTGATTCACGCTTCACGATTCATAGCAATTTCCAGCATCAATAATATTAATATTTATTAACTTCCCATGCCTTGAGACTTGAGCCTCAATAATCTTTCAAAACATCATAGTGGACGTAAGTCCTTTTAGCTGGACTACTTAAACACTTGCCTCATTCACTTAAATATTTTTTACATAAGTTAATTACAGCATTAATAATTCTTGACATTTGATACCAATTTCTCACATCAACATCATCAATATTTTATTAGTTAATAGTGTATAAGGTAATTTGGTAAAGCCATTTGATTGGATACTTTTGGCTGTTTATGGATTATCTTTGTGCTAATGAAGCAGGTTTATGAGTTTATATTGGATCTAGTAATTTATTACTTAGCTTAACCCTAATGAATGAGGGTTATGAGTCTATATAAGTGATGGGATCTTCATATCCTAATCAGAGTTGATTATTGGCTAAAGTTTACACTAGTGAATGTTTGCATGTCCCCTTGGGTCTACCATTTTATCCTTTGTCTTTATTATTGTGATTTCACCATCACTTAATCCATGTCAATATAAAAATATGTCACTAACATAACTAGTATTCAATAGCACAATACACACCAAGAATAATAATTGCAAATCGGTATTAGAGCTAATTTTCCTAAGGATATCTTGAGAGAGGGGGGTGAAATGCTCAATACCTGGATAGAAGTTAAAGTATTAAATAAAAGTCGAATCAAGGGAGTGATGATGTTCTCATTCATAAAATAACCTTCACTGAGATTATGAAGAATAGCCTATTATGAAAGATAACAAGAGGTGAAGAAAAGAATTCAGAGTGTAATATATTAACTATTTAATAGCGAACCTCTATTGGCCGAGAGACGCTCTTTAAACAAATGCAAGCAACACCAGTACTTCAACACTATCATGAGTTAGCGCATCAGTTATCAAACTCAATACCTGTTTTTAAAGTAGGCGTAACAATTAAGTATAACATTTAACCCATAATTATTTCCAAACGCAGTTAATGATATACATAATCTGTCAATTGGCAGTGGAGTGGTATAAACTGTTAGGAGCTTTTTGTTGTGTTATGGTTGTTGGGCTTCACTTGAAACTTTGTTGCAATCCTAGTTATATATCTTAATACTTGGGGAACCACAACAATGGTCGATACCACATCTTTGAACCATGATGACCAAAGTATGACCTTTACATCAATAAGAATATTTACTTCAACATATATTTAAATTTAACTGGCAGGGGTAAGGTAAGAGTAAAATGAAAACCTGGAGCTGAATATCAAATAATTTCCAATACAGTGCCCGTGGATGAGGTTTTTAAGTAAACAAAATAAACATGAAAGAGGATATTTGACAAAACCTTGAGCTCCCCTTCTTTATTACCAATCGGGTTGGAAGCGTTGCAAACATGGCTTCTGGGCTTGACATTCTCTTGACTAATCCATTTATATTCTTAAAGCTCAACAGAACCATATTTTATAAAAATAAAATAAACATATGTTTTTCATTCTTAATGGGAAGGCCAGATTCACAATTAAGAAAAGGGAGGAAAGCATATCAGTCATTCAGAAAACACTTTTTCAGCATCCGACAAAGTATTCTGTCCATAAAGAGTTATCGCGTGGTCATCATCATAACCATATCAATCACATCCACAATGAAGTTGTATATCATGACATTCCTTCAGGAGCACTGTTACCTAATATAATATTAAGAATTTGTTCAAAAAGTGAAGAAAATACATGCAAATATATTACTGAAATTTAGAGGATATAAATTGCATATCAGTGAGCCTGACAGAACTAGGTCGATTTCATGCAGTGCCTTATCAATTTTGTTTAAAGATTTATGCCACCCATATCCGGCCTATTTAGAGTCGTGTATATCCAGTTTAATGGATCATATAACAAAATGGGAGGAGAGAAACAAACAACTAACTATGGAAATACAAGTAAATAAACTCACTTATACATTATATCGAACATTTCATCAACTAACTTCTTCAAATTCTCATCAACCTGATACTAACCCACCTCGTTTCACATTCGGACTTGGACACCGACAATGGTAGAGCCAAAAGATTAATTAATTAGATAATGAATTAAATACTCTTACAAATTACTGCACTAAATAAATGAGCGAAACAAAAAAAAAAATTGACCGATATGTAAACCCAACATAGAGATAAATTGAAACTAAATGTTTTAAGCATATCTATGCAATGAGTAACAGTTTATACCCGCTAAATGTTAACATGGATTGAAAATGTGCAAGAATATAATCGTTCCAAATAATTTTTTTAGTAGTACCTAAATAGACCTGACAACTTAAACCAGTACGAAGCAACTAGAGCCAACTAGGTATGGCAGTACTAATATATCACCAGAATCAGCATTAAAAAAATCAGCGTAAATCAATCTACAAAGGTACCAAAATAAGTGTTTATTAAATGCATTCAAACCAATAAAAAAATACTAACTACGAAAAATTAAACCCAGCACTGATATAAAATGAAGCCACACAGTTCTTGACAAACACACAAACTCTGCAACATTGTAAGTCATTGTAAGTCGTTAAGTGCCATTATTAAACATCGGGTATCAAAGCATCATATTTCATACATAAACGCACTGAATTCCTATGTATCCAATCTGGCACATTTCTAGTACATAAAAAACAAATTAGGATTTTGTTTAAGTGGTGCAACATTTCACATTTGATTTATGAAAAGTCATAATACAAAAAAAAAGAAAAAAAATTCAGAATGCAGACAAACCATAAAACCATAAACTGCTACATTTGGTTCAACAAACAATCCCCAAAACACTTATACAAATATAATCGATTTATGGAACTCAATCAAAGCAAACATATACAAAATCAAAATGTCCAAACTAAACATTTAAAAAAAAGTTGTATTGAGATAAAAATTAGAAAATTAGGGCGGAACCTTATGGAAAGAGCATGATTCCTGATTTGTTCGAGGTGATTAACGGAGCGATTCGAGATGATTAGGGGAAGTGAAAATACAAAAGTTCGATTAACTGAGGAGTTTCAGGTCAGAGGTATAAGGGGGGTTATTCCTGCACGCAGTTTTTGGGTATGACGGTTGGAGTTTGGATTGGTGCTGGCCTGTTCTGGATTTTGGCTAGAGGTTCTGGTTCTCGGGTTCCATGGGTTTATTCCTGATCGATCGATTAACGGAGGAGTTTGGATTGGTGCTGGCCGGCGGTACTTGAGGTGGAGAGAAGAGATCGGGGGAGAGAGAAGAGAGAAGAAATCGAGGGGGAGGAGAGAGAAAAGAATTTTGGGTGTTTTTTTAGGGTGTGTTTTTAAGCGGGAGTTTAGGCGATTTTTGAGGGGGGAAATAAAACTTTGGCTGAAAAAAAGAGGGAGACAAATTTTGAGTTTTTTTTTTTTTTTAAAATTAAGTTAAAATACATATCGCGACATGCATATGATGATGCTGAAAGTGTATACCATTTCGCGACATGATACCCTTGTCGTAAAACGGGAATGATGTTTTCGCAACATACAACACATGTCGTCGAAAGCAGGGGACCAAATGCATGACATCAGTCGGATGTCGCTGAATGTAAATGACATTTGGGGGGAAATGTTAGTAGGGAGCTCACCAAAATAATAACTTTTCACGACACAAAAACTATATGTGTCGCCAAAAGTATACCTTTTGGCAACACGAAAACACTGATGTCGCGAATTCTATTTTTTCTTGTAGTGGTTATTCTCATTCATCCTCTCAATTATAGCCCTCAGCAGTTGCTCATCCTTAACGTCAGGAGCCCAAACCCCTCTAAATTGGTAATTTTGCCAAACGGAGAAAATGCCTCTTAAACCCGCCAATGAAACATCTTTACTCAACTTCCACATACGCTATTGTTGAATATTAATTATTGATGTGATTTAGGCATATGTATTTATATATAAGGAGAACAAAATAGATGGAAGGAATCTAATAATTACAAAGAGGAGCCGTGTAGTCTCAAAATGTGAAATGAGGGGACAAATTTGATTTGAGAATTCAATGAAGAAGATGAGAGGATGGGAATGAATGAGAATGTGAGAGGACATATGAAAAATAGAGTTTCCTCCTTGAGAGAGAGATAGACAGAGAGACGCGGATGATAATATATTGAGAAAAAGAAATGGGCCACGGGGCACTCTAAACAAATAGAAGCCTCAACTCTCTTGTATAGCATTTTTAGGTATGTAATAGATGTCGCATTAAACTTTGAAAGATGGCATAGAAAGTAAAGGTCTACTTTCCCGAAGTTGTTTCAGTTTGAAGGGTTCTTACTAGGGCTGTAAACGGATATTCAAAAATCCACATCCGTCCGATATCCGAATCCAAATTTGCGGATATTTATCTGGAAAAACGGAAATGGATGCGAATATGGATACTCTAAAAAAAAATCCGAGAAAACGGATACGGATACGGATAGTAGTAGTATTCGACACGGATAATCCGTATCCGACGCGGAGTATCCATTTTACCGGATATTCGTTTTACCGGATATCCGTATCCGTCTAACATACATTTAAAATATTAGTTATATAATATTTTAGATGTAAACTAAAACTTAAAATAAAAGTTGGGCATAAGTATAATTATGAAAACTTTAAAAATGAAACCTATAATCCTAACCTAATAAACAACATGGTCATTTTTAACTTTCCCCCCATTTCCCCAAAGCCCTTGCTCTCATCCCTGCTCCGTGCCGCTGTTGGTCTAACCCCTCTGTGCTGCCCTCCGATAGCTCCCCTCCGGTCGATTCTTTTCCTAATCAGTTGATCCACTTCGGTCGCTCCACCCCCGCCTGACGCCTCTTCCAGCCAATCAGTTGGTCCGGTCCAACAATAGGTATTTTCTCGACTTCAGCCAAATATTTTTCGGACTTTGTAGTCTCTGAATCTAACATGGACAAAATTGTAAGCAAACTTTAACTCCATGTGTGCAAAAGGTGTACAGTTTATCTATAATTTTGGCTAAGCATGTGTGCAAACAGTGTACACTTTAGTTTGTTGATAAGTAAGGGTGCTCTTTACTTTTTTCCTTTTTTGAAATCAAGGATGCTCTTTTTTTTAAACGGTGTACAGTTTAAAGGTAGATTGGGCCACCAAATCATTTGGAAATCAATAACTCTCAACCTGTTATGGGGACTATTTACATAGTTGCATCTGTAATTATGAACATGTAAATTATAGTCTCCTAGTCTGTTGTAAAACTTTCATAGTTGACTCTCAACCTGAAAGACGATTTGTTATTTCATAGTTGACTCTCAACCTGTTATGAACATGTAAATAATAGTCTGCTGTAAAAATCAACCCGTTTATAACTTTTTCTTTATTCTTGTCCAATACAATTTTATGGGACCTTGAAAGTTGAAGATGATAATTTTTGTGTCAGGGGGGGGCCGATTTTGGTGGAAGAAACTTTTATGTATAAGAAAAACTTATGCTACATGTATTATTAAACTTATGGATTTATCATTTTAGTACAATATATTGGTGAAGTTTTATTTGGGTGAATCAGTATGTTCAAACAATTGATTTCTTAATTTATCTTTATATTAGTATGCATTCTTACTAACTTGCGAGTTGTGATTACCTTGATGCATAATTCGACAAGGATACAAAGGAAAGGAGATGAGAATGACACACTTCAGGAACTTAAGGGGTAAAAAATAACATCACTTCTTTATTGTAATATATTCTTTATTTTCTCCGTTAATATTTTAATTGAGTTATACTTTTCAGGTAAGATGATGCTTCACTTCATTTTTGTTCAAACATTAAAGAAACTGTAGAGGGTACAAATTTCGATGGCTCGCAATTGAAGAAGAAAATGCACATTAAAGGTTAGTACTTTTGTTAGAACCTTCTTTTATAATTTAATTTGATGCTTTACACATTCTCTATATCTTACATGGAGTGAAAAATTATATATTTAATTCATCGATTGAATTAGTGTTTAATAAAAACGGATAAGGATATTATCCGAATCCGGGAAATCCGAAAGGATATGGATAAGGATAGATGAAATTATTATCCGGGCGGATACGGATACGGATATGGATAGTGTTGAGACATAGCGGATACGGATGTGGATACTATGATATCCGCTCTGTATCCGTCCGTTTTATACCCCTAGTTCTTACTTGGTAAAACCAGCGGAGGAGACACCAAAAGGCCACATGTGTTTAGCAGATTTTTCTCTTACGCATGCTTTGGCCTATGCACCTACAATCTGCTTTTATCCAAACGTTTAAGATTTTTGTTTTTTGTAGGGTAGATTTGTTAGGTTTGGGCCTGCGTGCCTTTGTTTTGTTTGGCATGTATGCCTTGGGTGTGTGGTTGTGTATAGTCTGAACTGTTGTCTCTTTTGGGGCTTTGCTCTTTTAATTTAATATATTACCTTTTACCAAAAATAAAACGTTTAAGAATTTTTTAACTTGTCATCCCGCATTTTATATCGAAATTTGTGTTTACACTTCAGATTTTAAATTCTTTATGTTTGAACTCCACCGCTATTAAAATCCGTTAGATAGTGTCAAAATAAAAAAAAATAAAAAAAATCAGCCTAACCCTATTTTAATCTAAAACAATATAAAAGTTTTAAAAAATAATTTCCAAAATTTGTAAATATTTTTCTATGATCTTTTGATTTCTAGATATTTTTTAACGACTTATTATATAATTTTTATTCTCTAAATTTTTTTATATTATTTTGGATAAAAATGGGGATAAAATGTTCTTTTTTGAAAATTTTGAGAGCATCTGACGAATTTTTATTAACAGTGGAATACAAATACAAAAGATTTAAAACATGGAGGATAAACACAAATATATAAAACTCAGCGATGACAATTCAGAAAACAAAACATTTATTTAGACCTTTATCATAACAACATGTGTTTTCATATTTCAATCTGAGAGTGAACAAAATATCTATTTGCTGCAACGTAACGAGTTCCTTCATTTTATTCATTTACTTTTGCAAGAAAGTCGGACAAAAGAGATTTAAATTGCTAACTATAAAAAGAGTAGTAAAATAATTGTTACGTGTGGTCCCCCGACCCTCTCGTTATAGCAACTAAAAAGTTTATTTAAGGCTGATAGAACAACGCATAGAAGCAAAATAGCCACAGCCATTCACTCCCTACCTCTATCACATACACACAAATGGATACAATGGTGAGTTTGAAGGGCTCTTACGTGATAACACCAGCGGAGGACACACCAAAAGGCCTCATGAGTTTATCAGATTTTGACCTTATGGTTCCTTCGACCCATGCACCTACAATCTATTTTTACAAAAACCCTTGTGAGTTTGCATTAGCCGTTGATATCCTAAAAGATTCACTGAGCAAAGCATTAGTAATATTCTACCCTCTAGCCGGCCGCTTGCGCTCAATTGGCGGAGGCCGCCATGAGCTAGACTGCAACTCCCTGGGAGCTCAGCTCCTCGTAGCGGAGTCCCAAGCCAAAATTGATGACTTCGGGGACTTCAGTCCAACACCTCAGATTCGTGCCCTCAGTCCACCAGTCGACTACAGCACACCCATGCATGAACTACCATTGCTTCTTGTGCAAATCACAAAGCTGAGATGTGGTGGCATTAGTCTCGGCCTGTTGATATCGCATATCATGGTGGACGGGCCTAGTGCGATGCACTTTATCGACGTGTGGGCTCAAATTGCTCGTGGCGGGCAATCCTCGATCGACTTACCATTTCTCGATCGAACGCTATTACGGACCACTGAGGAATCTTCAACACCAGCGAGCTTCAATCATGAAGAATACAGTCCCTCCCCGTTGTTGATGGGCCGCTCAGATTCACTGGAAGAGCGAAAGAAGGAAAGCACGGTCGCCATGCTAAGGCTTAGCAAAGAAAAGATCCACAAACTTAAAGCCAAAGCTAATGAGAGGCGACCTAGCGATGACAAGAGTCCTCCCTACACCAGGTACGAAGTTGTGGCGGGTCATATGTGGAGGTGCGCGTGCAAGGCACGTGAGAACATGAGCGAGCAGCCAACAAAACTTTATATCACAGTGGATGCCCGAAATCGCGTGCATCCATCATTGCCCCGCCGCTATTTTGGAAATGCAATTACCCGAGCGGCACCCGAAAGCACTTCGGGGGAGCTAATCTCAAAAGCACTATCATATGCATCAAGTAAAATACGAGAAGCTGTAAAAAGGGCAACGGATGAGTACGTGAGATCATCCCTCCGTTTTTTGAGTAGCCAGGAGGATGTCTCTAAGTACCGCATTTCTCATTCCCTTGGGTGTACTCAAGGGAATTTTCAAGGGAACCCAAATATGGCAATAACGAGTTGGACGGGATTATCCTTATATGGTGTTGATTTTGGGTGGGGAAAGGAAATACACATGGGTCCTGGAGCAATTGGTTTTGATGGCATGTCTTTCATCCTACCTGGTCGTGATGATGATGGATCATTTATCATCGCACTGCGCCTGCAAGTAGCTCACATGGAAGCTTTTAAGAAGTATTTCTACGAAGAAATCTAACAACCATGTTTCCCAATCCATTACGACTTCTATCTACGAGATATGCTCTATAATAATGGTGAATAATCTCTTTTAATATGAATCATGGATAATTGCTTTATGTTGATTGGCAAAAGATTGTGGCGATCTTAATTGTATTTGCAGGTTCTCTCCTTCGTGATGGTACTCCTGTATCTGTACGACAAAAGGATGTGAGGAACGAATATTTGTAATTATGGGTTTTCCATCTTACAATTTCTAATATCATGTGTTTTCCAATCTCTCCCACAGAGGGGCGAATTCATAATGTTTATAAGGAGAGGCGGTAAATAAAAATCAGTTTTTGGAAAAAAAGACTTCTAGTGTCGGCCTTTAACCATATCGTACACAATGAAAAATTGTTGGTCACAAACTTACACTGTTTGTAACGTGAACTGACCGTCACTAAATTGTTAGATTTTAACTTTGTAAAGCAGCACTATATTTGCCACAAGAGTTTCGTCACACACTGTTTTAAAGAACTCCAAGATTTTATTTCTTAACACAGGAATTGAGCGTTTATCACCTTTTAAAATTTTATTCAAAGCCAACAACCCACTCATATACGCTTCATAAAAGAGAGAAAATAGGAGTTTGTCATCAGTATTTCTCTTTGTTTGTGAGGAAAGTTATAGCGAAAAAATGATTGTCCAAAAAAGTGAAGTGAAGATAAGTAAAGGAAAATAAAAATTACTTTCTTGTGTATTTGAATAACAAAAGGAAAATTACAAGAAAATTATAAATAAAAAATTATATACATATACACACATATAATTATAACTTTATGATAAAAAAAGCATAATATATTTTCTTATTTCAATCACCAAAAAATATAATTTATATAATAAATACCCATTTAAATCAAACATTACTAAATATGAAATCCAATTATGAACATTCAATTTGTAAAAATATCAATAAATAACATATTATTATGAATAGTTATTGGTAAATACATTCGTAGTTGTTGTAACAACAACAACTACAACAACAACAACAACAACAACAACAACAACAACAATAATAATAATAATAATCATAATAAAAGTAAAACAAAAAAAATAAAAAATAATAATAATAATAATAATAATAATAATAATAATAATAATAATTTACATGTTTTCTTGATTTTTTCTGCAAAATCCTAGGTTTTTGATAGGATGTGTTTTGTGGAAAAGTTGTTCCTACAGGAAAAATTGAGAATCATTTTTTGACAACTTTCCTGTTAACCAAACACAAGAAAAAGTGCAACAAATTTATTTCCCTTCACTTTTTCTTTCCTTTCCTGACAAATAAACGCACTCTAGGAGTCTTCAATGCGAGGAACTGTTATTCCTATTTTTGGTCGTATATGTCATCTTGGGATTCATTGTAGACGAAGGTTGATTTTGTTTTTTGGCTGAATGTGAAGTCAGAATCTGAAATCCGAATATGAAAAGTCTGTTTATTTTTTGGTTGCAAATTTTATGTATGAATCTGAATGCATGTGATTTGGACCACTTTACCCTTATATATTATTTAATGAACAATACATATACAGTTTTTATAGCATAATATGTAACATTAAAAACATACATAAACTTTCATTGCCATAAAAAAATATAAATACAAACAACCCACTATTGAATATGTAAATTATAATAATAGGAATCTAAGTAGTTTTAAAATTGCATAACATAAATTGTTTGAGATATTAAAATAGGAGTACGTTATAAATTACAAGTTCTACTAGATAATTGATTTGCAATTTGATCACGTAAATTAATCATTTTTTGTTGCGCTTCCCGTCCAAATATTGTATCAGAATGTGGTGGAGCTTCTATTGGATCACTATCTATTGAAGGCTCAATAGTTAAGTTAATGTACTTATTTTCATATGTTCTAAACAATGGATCATTAAGTGATACTCGATGAAGATAGATATGTATAAACATGCATGCAACTACAATGTTCACATGTGTTCGAAACAATAAGGAGCCATTTTATTTAATATTACAAATCTTGCCTTTAAAACACCGAATGTTCTCTCAGTCACATTTCTTAACTCATCATGTCCATGGTTAAATTTCACCTTTTTATCTCCATCTCGGTCACCGCGATTAAAACCTGATAACCAATAGCGTGTGCTTTTATAAAGACACATAAACCCTCTAGTGTGTGTGTGTACATCATCACACAATTGATGCATACCAATTAGGGGTGAAACCAGTACGATATGGTCGGTAATGACCCCTTACCAATACTAAAACCACAATCTAAATGGTAAAATCATACCGTACCAATTTACCGACCGATACATCCAATTAAAAACCAAAACCAAATCGGCCGATTTTTCGATTTTTTTGGTATTTTCGAGTTTTTTTGGTTTCGGTAATTTCGGATTCAATTCGATTTTTTCCCGGTAAATACCAGAATTTCAAATTGATTTATGCATTCGGTAAATCTAGTTTACAACAAACGAAGGATGTCATAAAGTAGTTTTTACAATAAACTAATTTCAACCATATAGAATAGATGTTTAACTTATTCAAAAATTATAAAAAAATAAAATTACCTGCTTACGGCTTAGTCTCTTTCTTAGAAGACTCAGATGCTCAGATTCTTTGATGTTTGCTTGGAGCTTGGGACTTGGAATGAAGTTGAATGAATCGTTGTTGTGCTCCTGCTCAGATGCAGTTAAGGAACTGGGGGTGTAGGCGGCTGAGATGTCGGCATAGAGGAGGAGAGGGCGGAGACGGAGAGGAGGAGCGACACTGCTTGGAGCTAGAGAGAGTTCCTATTACTGCTGGATTTGTGCGGCGGAAAGAGGAGAGGAAAAATATCGTGAGGGAGAAAGGGAACGTGCGTGAGGAAGGAGAGAGATAACTAGTTAGGTTAAAAGTTATAAAACCGCTTGTGTGTATTGTATATCAGATAACGTGTGAAGAAATTATAATAAGATTTATTTGTATTTGTGCCCCACAAACTTAATAACTTATGTTATGAAACATTACACAAAGGTCCAAAAAAATTCAAAAAACCTAGGTGGGCGGTATTTATATGGTAATATGAGCAAAGTTTGCTACGACATTTCTGTACGGTAATTCGATAATTTTGTTACGGTAAATTCGGTATGATAAGTCAGTACAATAAATTCAGTAAAATGTTTTTTTATTCATAAAAACCAAAACCAACCAAATTTTTTACGGTATTTTCGGTTTCGGTAAACTCGATTTTCGGTATTTCATAATATGAAAACAAACCCATTTTTTGTCGGACCAAAATGGTACGGTAAAAACCAGTACCGGTTGCACCCCTAATACCAATAATAATAAATAACATAATCATGTAAGAAAAATAATAAATCAACAATATAATGGAAAAATTGATAACGGATATTACCTTGCAAGGACAATGGAAATTTATTCCTTAAATCACGCAATATCTCATTTAACACTCGTGAATCATGCACGATACCCTCCCAAGAAGCCATCACATATGTAAATTTCATATTAAAATCCCATGTGGCCATGCAATTTTGAAAACATTCCTTACCTCCTCATCCTCTGAAAGGGGTTTATTTATCGACCGGAATATGTGCATTAATAAGTGTGCCATCACGTGCTCCAATAGACCCTTTAAATAGACCTCCCCTAACGTTAATGTGTTCGAATTTCTCCAATAACTCCATTAAATGTTAGAGCAACTATAATCTCTTCGGAAAAAATGAAGCATCACCCATAACACTTCATGAAAGTACTTACTGATAGTTTGTCCGAAATGTTGGAATCGATATTTTATTATTGGTTTTCGATGGTTATGATAAATAACCACTAAAAATGCCATTAATTTATATGTTTACTATCTGTAAGCCAGTCATTTTTGCGAAAATGATCACATAACTCAAGAAATGGATTTCTCTTCATTCTCAACAAATCGTACATTTGTGTAGGAGGTCCATTTAAAAGATCTTATAAATACTCCTTCTAGAAATCAACGATGCACATAACCTTTTTTAGCATATGTAAATTGATTAATAAGTTTAAACCTAATAATCAATGCCACCACGCACACCATCAACCTTTTCTTGGGACTCTATTACTGCAAAATTAATAAAACTATAAATAATATAATAATATTGGGGAGATAATTGAACTAGTATATAAAAAGGCACATTATTTCAAATATAATGAAAGAACGACAAAAGGATATTTAATAACCAAAAATAGAGTTCAATGACTAAAATTACAGAAAAAAATTTGTGTTTCATTTCAAAAATTAAATCACTATGAATGTAATGTTATAATAATAAAAAAATCTAATTTAAATTCCCCAATAACCCAACTAATCAACCATTTTTTACGATGCTATTTAGGAAAGACACTTTATGTTCATTATTTTCTATCTTAAAAAATAGCTTCCTATACTCTACATCATCCCTATATTCTTTCATAGCCGCGATATAAAGTGGTGTCCAATATACCCAATATCATTAGTTTATCCATTATTGCGACACATTCATCTAAAAATCTTTCATCGGCACCATGATCGCTCTTGACAATCAATAAGATCATTAAATTAAATCACCATTAGTTTATCGATGACACTTTTTAGTTTAGCGTGAAGAACCTACATAATTTTTCCCTCCTTGTTTTGGGCCAATAGATTTACTTCCTTCTTATTCTGAAGTAGGATTTATTTATTCATCGTAAAATGTATAGTCCGTGAAGTAGCTATCATATGATGGTTGGTGTCCTTCGGGTTCAATTGTCTCATCCTCTCCAAAAGCATCGATGTCATCATTTTCAAATGAGCATTTATTTTGAGGGTTCTCTTGGGGCAACGATTGGATAGAACTAAACACCTCATCCTCGGTTGGCATGGTAGACTCAAACAACATCATAAGCAAGTCCATATCTTTTAAAGGCTTGTTTCAAAATCTCTTCGTGTTTTGGTACTTCTATTTTATGGAATGATTTTAGAATATTCTCATGTAATCTTCAGGCCAAAAAAATTATGGAATGACATTAAGAAAATCAATCAAACACATATCAAGTTTATATAAAATAATAATTAAGCAAGGTGCGTATTGAGTACTCGCCTTTATAAAATCATCCCAAACTTAATCTGGACAATCAAAAGTTTCCATTTTTGCATTATATTAATGACTCGTCCTATTGATAAGAACTTTCCATGCAACATATAACCTTCGAAGATAATCCCATTGATTTTTGAGATTTTTTAATCATATATATGATTATATTTTATTCTTAACTCCTTGATAATTATATTCCAATACATGGTCTTTAACGAAGTTCCACTATAACCTTCCCTTCAAACTTGTTCCAAAGACAAATCTATAATATCTTTCCCTAAACAAGTACCGAAAAATGTCATTCTTGAAACAACTTTTGATTCTTTTAGATTCATATCGAACATATTGTATAAAAAAAATGATATTATTAATTAACATAAATAACCTTTTTGTTTATCATGTTGTATCGTGTCATGCAAGGCTCACACACAACTCAAAAATATATATTTTCACACTTACTATTCCAAACACATCAATAAGTAAACATATTTTCACCTAACTCATTAAATTTATGTACAACTTTACATTTAATTTACATTGCTACCTGCACTTACATTATTTTATTTTATCTATAAATATACTATCACCTCAAATTGGAAATTTGAGGTGAAAAAACAATATGCTAACAAAGGAGAATATTTTTTCTAATAATCATGAAATGGGTTCATTAATTTGTTAAAAGAAAAAATAAAGCATAAATGAAAATTGTCAAGTAGTTTTATGTTTTGTGTATTTCTAACAACAATAAACATATAAAAAGTTGTAACCAAAAGTAAAAGCGACTTCAATACATAAAAATAATCTCGTTTATACTTTCAATAAATTAATAAATATATAATATCAACTTTGAATCAACCTAACATTACACGAAGATGAAAAAAGACATATAAATGTGTAAAGGACAATCCAATCTAGGCATAAGCCCTAAACCCAACAATCCAACCAAACAAACAAAAGCCCAAACTACGTCGAACCTAATACCATCAATCAATCATGATCGATCGATCATCCCAAAAAGTTGGCATTTCACCTTGTTACATGATTCATTTTCTCCCAAGCCAAACTTTTCTCTCTAAAATACCATTAATGACTTACCAAGCTTAATCTAAATCCTAACCAATAATCCAACAATAAAACAACTTAGTCTATATGATTTGAACCTAATTCTAACACCAATTACACAAGTTTTTAACAAGATTTAAAGTGAAATTTGAGATTTAATAGCAAGCACCCTAGTTTCATCAACTTCTTGAATTAACTTTTGATTTTCATGGATTGATTTAATTAATCATATGGCTTTTGATTTATAATACAAATCATGTTCTAACGCTTTTATAAAAATTTCAAGTCAAGTTCATGAGGAAATCAATTAATATAAGATTGGAATTAACCAAATTAACATCTTAGTTAGATTAATTAGTTGGATTAATTATGAAAATTGACTATTTAATCATAGAAATCAGATTAGGACAATATTGTATTTAGATTCTGATGGTCCCTTTTTATTTCTAATGCTGAAACTGTTTTAAGGATGACAAAAAAAATTCTCTTTTTTTAAAAAGCCTTTTTCCAATGTTTAATTCCCACCAAGTTGTGAACAATTTTAACTTAACCAAATTTTATCTTGATTAATCATTAACATTCATCTAGTGATTAAATCAAGTAAAGTAAAGTATAGAATACTCACAAAGCTAGATGTACGAGCAAACCACAACGGGAAAAATCCTCAAATGGGCCAAGCCAGACAATTACTATGAATTTTGAATTACAACGAACATACACAAGTCTTACTCAACAAATCGATCCCCATGAGACTTGACGCTCTTCTGATCTTTAACCACTCCTCTCACAGAGCCCATGCATAAATTTCTTCTTCCACAATACCTCTCCACAACACACTCGTCCACTTATGTCTCAGTGTCCTCCGATATGGCTTGTAACGTCTACCATTTTGAAACTGGACTCCACCGAATCTTCACAGCAAAACGACCAATGTTCAAGTAAAGAAAACTCCAATTTGGTGTCACAAAGATCCCTATAGCATATATTAATGATAACTCGAATCTCTGAAACTCTAAGGATACGTTTACTTTGGAAAACCTTAGAAAACTTGTGTACGATATGGATTGGTTCGTAAACAGTTTTTCCAGAATGCACACCTCCAAAATTTGAAAGAAACACACCTATAAATACTTTTCTTGAGGCGAATGATCGTTCGAATGACTTGACCTGTTGCTCGAACGAGATGATCATGTCATTGTAAAGACAGTGCCATCTCATTTGAACGACAGTGCATGTCGTTTGAACGACGTAATGAATTAGAGTCCTAAGAAAAATCTACTATAATCTGTCCTTATCAGATTTGAAACGAAGTGTAAAACATTTCAAACACTTATAAAACATTTTAAAACCATTTACTTAATAAAATAACATCCTTATCCTTATAAAATTAAATTTCGAGTCCCATTAAAATTACGCATTCATACCTGAGTGATCTCGGAATGCAATTGAACTTGAATACGAATAAACTTGCACTAATTGAACCTTTGGCATAATTAATTCCTTTAAGCTTTGTTGCAACATCTTCAATAAACTTTAACATGCCATAGTCTGTGTGGGATCGTGACAATAAAAATCTCCCTATGACTCAAACGTGTTTTATTCCGGGAATAAGTCAAAACTATAAAATGGACTCAATTGCAAATTTTTATCCTTACAAATCTCCCCCTTAGACTATTCTGAGACAACACCAACAGTGAAATGCCAAAGTTGGGCCGTCAAGCCGTATGACACCTAAATCCCATCCCATAAACCCAAAATCAAAAATTACAGGACAAGACTAGTAAACGATGGTCCGGCATGCATGAACTTCCTTTGAATATCTAAATGTGATGTAGTCTTGAAATCTCAATCTCTTGAAGAATACCTACACACGTGAAATAGATAAATACCTATTTAAGTATGGAGGAACAAATGATATAAATAATAATGAAATATATGAGCAAAATATTTTGATAACAATTCGAAACAAAAATTAACTTTTAAATCTGGATATCAAATATGCACATAAACAAGATACCAACGTAGATACAAATGTGTGGAACAAAAAAACACATTACTCAACAAAAATCTCCCCCTACATCACATACATCTCTCCCCCTTTTTATCTCGAACAAATAATCAGGTGAAAAAATAAATAATTTTGCGAAATATCGAGCACAATCAAAATGAAAGATATATATCTACATAATCATGCAAACATTCAGCTAATAAATATCAATAATATCAAATCTGTATCTAGGGAGCAATAATCACACAAATGAATTAATCAATTTAAGAAAATGTGACTAAACGAAATCCTATGCAGTAAAAGATGTAACCAATATGAATTTGCATCAAACAAATTGACCAGAAGCAACTCAACAGTACCAAAATTATTACACATTCGCAACAAGGTACTGAAACAACACTAAATAGAAATCCAGTCAGGTTGCTCGAACGAAGCTGATTTGTCGCTCGAACGATAAAACCCAGTCGTTAGAACAATAACTTCACGTGACACACAGATGTCGCTCGAACGAGCAATCAAAATTACTAGTTCCAGCTCATAAGGTTAAACAGTGTTGCCTAGTGAAAAGTTTTCGTAAAAAATCTACCTGAAAAGGGTCCAAAACTGTAAAACATTAGCTAAACTAAAAAAACACAAAACAAAAAAATGTGAGTTACATGGTAACATAGTATCGATGTGCTCAAACATGAACATGGAGTGTTTGGGCATGAACTACAACAAATGAATCACAATTCCAACACATCGAAACGACCAAGAAGCTCTAATGTATAGCTATAAATCATCAAACTTTATTTTAGCCATATGTGGCAATTAAAGTGTGAGGTAAAAGAACTAAACAATCAAACATGCACACAAATCCAGAATTTTGATGATTCTACAAGCAATAGTGTCATGATACGTTTTTTTAACGTTATGATTCGTGGTGCAAACCTGTTTAATTTTATCCATCCAAACTCCATCAAATATATATCATATTTTGTTTTGTAATGAACTTAAACTACATTAGGCCATATTTTGGCAATGATTCTTTTTATTTCCTTTCAATTTTTTTGGGCTCTTTTAAATGGTGGCTTTTACGACGAATTAATTTTACACTTTTGCATCCCTTTCTCATGAACACCTATCATTTTTTTAATTACAATCCTCACAGTAATCGGTTATTACATGCCCAAGTCCTCCTTATGTCTACTTACACATAGATGAAAAAATTGAGCTAAGAACATCTCACCACACTCAAGTATGCAAGACATGTCGAACATTCATATTAACTCGTGCAAGAATGGCATATATACAAAGTCGAATCAAAATGCATATCAACTTCGAAATAATTCCATAATACGATGGTTAAGATCATTCAAAGCATCAATAATTATGACCAAATGCCCTAGCCACATGGATAATGAAAGGAAGGGGGATCGAAGAACACCAATATGCCACATCAAACATGTAAAATCAAAAACAAAAACAAACCAAAAATATTTTTCGATTTTCAACAAATTTTGACTCAAATAAACACAAAATCTTTTTGTATATTCTAAAAAATATAATAAACCAAAAATCTTCAAATAAGACGAAGTAAATGAAAAGTATAATGCAAAATGATACACATGTCATAACCCTAGAAATATATAAAACATGATGCAAAGACTAGCATATGACAAACATGGTAACACAATCATCCTTTAGATCTATCATGGGAAGAATCGAATGCAACCAAATGAGAACCATGAAGTTTTAGTCCTAAAGCCACTAAATCCGATCTCCTAACTAAGTAGGTGTAACATGATGGGTAGGGGTTTTGGGAATCGACACAACTTTATTCCTAATCGTCCGAGGAGCATTCTTAAGGTCATAGAAAAAATGTCTAAGGTGGCCTTTCCTATCGCAATGTGTGCAAGTGTAAAGGCGACGGGAATGATTACCAAAATATCGACCTCTCCTCACATTCCTAGTGAGATCTCTCACACGGTTGGTATTGGCTTGGGAATGGGAACAACGTGATCATCATAGCCTAGACCACATCTATCACTTTTGACTTGGACGACGCCTAACATCCTATCCAACTTCTCCGACGAAGATTCCAAGTCAAACTTAACCTTACTCGAGTCTCTCAATCTCTCCTCCAACTCATAAATCCTAGACTCAAGAACATGCCTAGACTCATCAAACTCTAGTAACTCCTTTTTCAAAGTCTCCATCAAACCACAAAGACTATCTCTCTATTTCTTGACATACTCTAGTTTCTCCCTAGAGTTTTTGTCCCGTGCCCTAAGATCCTCATTCAAAGCATCATTATTTTCCATGGAACTCCCATTCAACCTATCTTGTAATTTAGCATTTGCCTTTTTCACCATCACCTCCTCGGCATACAACTAATTAAATGCAACTTGTAACTCTTTCACATCTACCTCCTCGTCCTCACTCACTTCACCCTCACTCACTTGGGATTAAACTACCTCGGAAGTGTCATGCATATGAGAATCTTCGTGGAAATATTTGTCATCGTCGTTCACATGCCATGCCATGAAAGTAATGAACTTGTTCTCATTACGGGAACTCTATCCCTTTTTCGTATCACTATCACTTAACTATCGATTTCTTGGCCTCTTTCTTAGGTCTAGTGGTACACTTTACAACTTTGTGACCATACCCATCACACCCAAAATACCTATCCGACTCAAACCTATTAAATTTATCACTTTTATCTTTAGGGGTAGACTCAACCTTATTTTTCTTGAATTTATTAAAATTTTTGGCATCTTTCGATTGGTTTTGAAACTTAAGAATTTTTTTGAACTTTTTAGCCAACAAGGTGACATCCTTAAAATCAAAATTGAAATCGACATCCGAAACTCTAGTCTCCTCCTTTTGGTCTTTCAAAGAAATGACCTTTTATTTCTTTGGCACTTTCTTGTAGGTAAACATATCAAGTTCCTAGGTTTGTAAGTCACCTACAAGCTCTTCAAGTTTCGTCGAATCAAGCATTCCTAAGGAGTTTAAAATAGTCACTTTTGCATCAAACCTACTTGTCAAAGATCTCAAAATTTTCTTTATGACACAGCTATCGGGAATACTTTCACTTAAGCTAAATGACAAGTTGACAATATTCGACAACTTAGCGTAAAACTCATCAAATGACTCACCATCTAACATTTTAATAATCTTAAACTCTGTAGTGAGGTTTTGTTGCTTAGATGCCCTAACCATGCTAGTTCCCTCGTGAATAAGTGCAAGTGTATACCGAGCCTCTTTTGATGTTTCACAAGTCATGATCCTATTATACTCTTCAGGTGTAATATGTGAAGAAATTACGTGAAGGCCTATAGAGTTGTAAAGTGCAAGCCTATGTTCGGCCTCAGTCCATAACTCAACGGGTTTCAAACTAGTGACCTCACCCTCTCGTGTGATTGGCGGTGTCCAACCTTTTTCAACTGCTAACCACACACCCTCATCAATGGATTTTAAAGCACTTCTCATTCGCATTTTCCAATAAGCATAATTTGTGCCATAAAAAATAGGGGCACAAAAACTTTCAAAACCTCCAAAATTCATTCCAAAAAACAAAATAAAAATAATTTTCTAGCTCTGATACCAATTTGATGGTCCATTTTTATTTGTAATGTGGAAAGTGTTTTAAGGATGACAAAAATAATTTCTCTTTTGGTAAAAGGCCTTTTTGCAATTTTTAATTAGCACCAAGTTGTGAACAATTTTAACCTGACCAAATTTTATCTTGATTAATCCTAAACATCCATCTAGTGATTAAAGAAAGTAAAATAAAATAAAAAGACTCACAAAGTCGGATGTACGAGGAAACTACAATGGGAAAAAATCTCAGACGACCCAAGTCAGACAATCACTATAAATGTGGAATTGCAACGAATAGGAACAAGTCTTACTCAACAATTCGATCCCCATGAGACTTGATGTTCTTCTGATCTTTAACCACTCCTCTCACAGTGCCCACGCAAAGTCCATTTTCCACGATACATGTCCACAACACAGGAGTCGACATATGTCTCGGTGTCCACCCATATGGCTTATAACATCTACGATGTTGACATCGGACTCCACAAAATCTTCATAACAAAACCAGCAATAGAATAAAATCCAATTTGGTTCCACAAAGATCAATGTAGCATATATTAATGATAAATCAAATCTTTGAAACTCTAAGGATGAATTTACTTTGGAAAACCTTAGAAAACTTGTGTGCATAAATGTACTAGTTTGTAATTAGTTTTTTCATAATGCACACCTCCAAAATCTTAAGGAACACGCCTATAAATACTTTTCTTGAGGAGGATTCTCGTTCGAATGACTTGAATTGTCGCTCGAACGAGATGACCATGTCGTTCGAACGATAGTGGCATCTTGTTTGGACGAAAGTGCATGTCGTTTGAACGACGTAATGAGTTAGAGTCCTAAGAAAACACTACTCTAAACCGTCCTAATCAGATTTAAAACACTTATAAAACATTTCAAAACCATTTATTTAATAAAATAGCATCCTTATCCTTGTAAAATTAAATTTCGAGTTCCAATGAAATTACTCATTCATACCTAAGTGATGTTGAAATGCAATTGAACATAAAGATGAATAAACTTTCACCAATAGAACCTTTGGCATAAATAATTCCTTTAAGCTTTGTTGCACATCTTCAATAAACTTCTATATGTCATAGTCTGTGTGGGATTGTGACAATAAAAATTGCCCTATGACTTAAACGTATTTTGTTCTGTGAATAAGTCAAAACTATACAACGAACTCAATTCAAAATTTTGTCCTTACAGATTCCAATGAATATATATATATATATATATATATATATATATATATATATATATATATATATATAATATAACAAAAATATAATATAATTCTAAATAAAGTTTCCTTAGTCAATTTTGTAGAGAGAAATATGTCAAATCCTCCCAGATTCTCCTCTTATAATGAAGTTACTTCGCTTTAGTCTCAAGGTCTTTCCCCAATTGTAATATGTGACTTATAAGATTCTAAATTACTGTCTAAAACCCTTTAATACTAATAGAATAAGGTGAATTCTAATTTTTTGAGATTTTGGAATTAGATGTCTAGGATGATTGGTTATTTTTTACCTCAGTTGGATTCAAGCGATTAAACTGAGTATAATGTATGAGTTTGCAATTTGAAAATTGGACGGGGAATTTTAATTTGGATTTTGAATCTTAGAGGATTGTACTTCTTATCTGGGATTATTAGGGTCATTATGATGTAGTAGTAGAGTGTTTATTTTTTCGGAGTGAAAAGGATTCTATCAAAACCATAGAGTAGGTTTAGTTATTGTACTTGATGCTCTTATATTAGTTTGGTGTGGGTTAATACCTATAAGCAGATACGTGAGAGATGGGGATAGGGTTATATGAGATAAAATATAGGTATTGTGAATGATACTAGTGTAGGTCATGTGTGATGCTATAACTATAATTTGGAGAGCCTTGGGATATAAGGATAGTGACATACATAATTGTATTGGGGTGATGTGTGTATTATCATATAATCAAATTAATATTATATGTGACGCAATAGTGATGGTTCCCTGTGCGTTTGTTTGATCCATCCCGTTATTGAGGGTTATATAAATGTTGGTGTGTCTTATATGCAATTCATACCATGAATTAGTGATCGCGGGTGATGTACTAAAGTGGGTATCCTTTATGGGGCGTATACGATGTCGATTGCGCTGGTACCCTGGTTATTAAGATGTTATTTATATTTGTAATTTTAATACAATCATTACTTCCTACGTACTTAGGTGCCGAGGAGGAATACATGGGGTTTATTAGCGTATAGTCATTGGTATGACACTAGTGGTCATCATATAGTCTTGGTAATAGTAGTATATGCATTTAATAGGAAAGCGTAGTGATTATACCTTGTTGATAATTGGTTGTTATACAGTGGGATTACCTGTAATTATGCCTCGTATGTGTGCGTGAACCCCCAAGGCAATATGGATAGGCCGTCACTATGTGCGGGCATGCGAGTAGACCATTTATTTGTACATGTCGGGAGTTGTACCATTGTATAGATGTTAGACGAAGAGGTTTTCTTTCTCCTAATGTACATGAATGTTTTACGATACTAAAGATCGTCATACCGATTTATATGTTATAATAGAGATGTATGCATTTTTTTAGGGATGTATACTTATATAATTATGACTCGGGATTTATGTATTACCTATAATGGACACGTATGTATCACTAGGTGGAATATGATAGCCTGGATTGATAGACTTGAAGTATATGTTATTCTATGGTTGATGGTACTTCGGTTAGTTAATGAGATGTACCTTGGGTAGGAGACTACCATGATAATTATGATTCTTAAAGTCAGAGATTTACTAGATGATGTGAAAGTAATAATTAAATGAATATGAGATAAAACTTTAATCACGTGGGCTACATATGGTTTTGGATTATGACTGCATGTTATTTTAGGTTATTGCGTTGGGTAACTGATAACTTGAAATCCATCTAAGACAATAGGAAGATGCATGGTTATATTGTATCCCAAATTTAGTTATAATATTTATCTTCATAAACTTGTTATTTATATTTTTTTATATCTGTGGTTTCACATGTCATAGATTGTTGTTCCTTCAATCTATTGAGTTGATTATTGGAGGAGCACCTCATTATATCCTTGAAGACTAGGATGTAGTAGTTGAGCAGTGTTGTTTATTCACTTTGTGCATTATTTTTTTATTTTAGTAGGCTTGTATAATTGTACGGTTCATCCCGAGTTATCTTTTGTACTTATTATATTTGTATTCCATAGTTGTATTATTATCTTAAAAATGATTGGTATAAGAATGTGTTTTATTTTATTCATTATTTCATTATGTCTTATATTACTTGTTTAATTTTTATTATTTCATTGTGCTGAGACTTTTTTATTCCTGTGATTTTTGTATTAGACCTGATAAATCTATTCATCAAAATTATGGGGTTGATTGGGCATAAAGTCTTCAAATTTATTCCCCATAATTTAGAGGCTTTTATCACCACGTGTGGTGAAATTGAAGTGAATTTATCTCATATAATTGATATTGACATCTTTTAACAAGTACACCGACTTTCGTGTATTTCTCTTATATATTTCAGGTATTTCATGCACGCATAGAATAGAGAGAAACCAGAATGAAGATAAAGAAGAAAATAATAAAAGTCACGGGTGACAACGTAATTATGTAAGGGGAATTTGGGTGTGGAGCCTAAGAGAATTCAAAGACCTCAATCTCATGAGAACATAGGAAGAAACAACATCCAAATACGATCCCCGATTGAGAAGATATGGAGATATGAAAATGAAAGAATTCAAGGAAGAAAATATAGATTTTTACAGGTCCCACCCGCTTTGGGTTTCAGAGAACCGGTTTACTACTGATTTTAAATTTGGATTCTATACTGGAATTCCAAAATGGTTTGCCCTTTTATAAAGGGCCACATCGAACTGGTTCACTGACACCTAAGCGAGATAATTTTTTCTCAATAAAAAAAATTAGAGCTGTACACAATTGAAATACTTGGTAAAATGTGGTGTTATTATTATTTTATTATTCTAGATATCTTTTAGCTAGTTTTACCTTAGAATTAGATGGAGAATAAGGCAAGAAACCTAGTTTCAATTCATGCACTTAGATTTCATAATTGTTGATCAAATTCTCAAGGTTTTAAATATCAGGTTTGTCTTATTTTTTTTGTTCTTGAATGTTCTTCATCCTTGCATGTTTCTTTATTTTAGGGTGATTCTAAAAGTTTCCACGCATGTTTTGAAATATTTTAATTATGATTTCCAACGCATGCAATGTTAGATTGTTGTTTATTTCCCTCGTAGTTATGTTCGGCTAATTTTTAGTGGGTTGGGGTACATAAACCCAACCTAGGGTTTGCAAATGAATTTGAAAGTGAATAAAATTTAATTAACAATTCAAAGGTTTGAACTTCATCAAAATAAAGGTTATTGGCTTTTAATTCCGTTTGCCCGAGGTGACTGAAATGTTTAAGGGTGCAATTAGGGTTCTGATAATTTATCATCCTCGTCAATTACAATTTTTGATTTGATATTGTAAGGAGTAAAATCCACATATGTCGAATGCTTAGAACGTATTTGATGTTTCTTTGAATTGATAATTAGATTTTTTAAGCCTTTATGTTCTACGTAATCATCTAAGGTTCGGGGGAGTGTACCCTAACTCCATCTTCTCATATTCATTTAAAATTCGTTTAGTTAATCTTGCACGTAATTTATTCTATCATTTAATTAAATCGCTTTAGTTGAGAGGAAGGTCACAAATCATAATTTTTCCCTTCTTTCTCGGAGTCAATCGTAGGGTTCTTCCTATTCTTCGTCACGTTTTGCATCCTATTCCCTAAGTTCGACACCCGATTTACTGGATTATTACTTAAGCGATCGACTTGCACTTGCGCCGGAATCATACGCATTAGAGACACGCTTTTTTAGGGTTCCACACACACACACACACACACACACACACACATATATATATATATATATATATATATATATATATATATATATATATATATATAGAGAGAGAGAGAGAGAGAGAGAGAGAGATAGAGAGAGAGAATCACTCAATCTCAACCAAGCTTAAACAACTCAAAGGTAACTAAACCTAGATAGGCTTTGAGAAAATGTTCACCAATTTCTTTTCAATAGGGACATATTTCATATTGATGAAGATTTTCTTAACCAAATCCCTAATGGAGTAATGCCTTGATTCAATATGTTTTGTCTTTGAGTGTTTCACTGAGATTTTAGACATATTAATTTAGCTCATATCATCTTAAAATAAATGCATTGTTCCTTTCTCTAACCCATAGTAGTTAACCATTTTCTTCATCCAAAGAAATTGGGTACCTATAGTGATGTACTCGGCCTCGACCATACGCAATGATATCAAATTTGGATTTTTTTAAATCCAAGACACCATCAAATTACCCAAGATAAAGCATCCCTGCGATGGGCTCTTCTAATTAATGACATCCTTCAACCAATCAGAACATGAGTACACATATAATGAGTTATTAGTATTAAAAGGATACCATAACTCTATCTTTTGTGTTCCACTCACATACTAGGTGACCTTTTGGACCGCTTATAAATATAACTCCTTAGGTTTCAATAGATGCTTCCAACACACTACTGCATTATATGAGATACCGGGTCGACTATTGGTTATATAAAGAAAACTACCAATCATACTCCTATATATCTTTTCTTCCACATCCTTTCCCATCTTATCTTTGGTCAACTTAGAGTCAACGCTCATACGTGTAGTAGAATGTTGTGTCGATACCATACCAAGCTTCTTGACTAATTCCATTACATATTTTTCTTCAAATATGAAAATCTAATTTTTTATTTCCTTAACTTGCAAATGAAGTAAAAAAGTTAATTCATTAACCATGCTCATTTCAAACTCATTATTCATTTCATTCAAAAAACTATAATTATACTTGCAAATGGCTAAACTAAACACTATATCATCGACATATATTTGAGCTACAAGGATGTGATCCCTCGTTTCTAAAATAAAAAAGTGTTCTATCAACCCCTCATCTTCTAAACCCACCCTTAGGAGGAGTAAAATCAACCTATTATTCTGAGCACTAGTATATTATATAAGAACATACTAGGATTTATGAAGCCTAAAAATATTATTTGGGAACTTAGGTTCTTCAAAACCATTTTGTTTCTCAACATACACTCAATCATTCAAAATCCAATTTAGAAAATTTCTTCTGACGCACGATTGATACAATTTTAATTTCATGTAACAAGTCTCATCCAAGTCAGCACCCTTAATTTGTGAGTATCCTTGTGCAATAGGTCTCACTTTGTTTCTCACTATGGAACCATTTTTATCCAATTTGTTCTTGAACACCCATTTCGTACAAATGATGTTTTGATCACATTTCCTTAACACTAATTTTAGCATTTTATGTATGTCAAATATATTCAATTCATCTTACATAGCACATATCCAATTTTCAGCTTTTAAAGATTAATAAACATTATTTGGTTCAATTTTTTATATGAAACATTTAATGTTGATTTCATTTAGAAGTTTGTTTCTAGTTTTAATTACACTCTCAAGATTTTCAATGATTCTAGAAGGTTATTTCTCTTTTTGAACCCATGATGGAATTCTTCTCTCTTTCTCTCCCTCTCTCTCTCTATCTTTCTCACACACACGCGCGCACACACACACACACACACACATACTTTGAGATTCATTTTGGTAAGAATCCCATCACCGTTTCTCCTAGACATGATGTACTCACCAACTTCACCACTTTTATCCTCAATGAGCATAGGAACTAATGCTCCCCTTAAACCTCATCCTCAAGAGTGATATCACCCGCGATATCATCATCAACAACAAAATTATGAGTCTCCTTGACCTTTTTACTATTCTAATTATGCACACAATATGCTCAACTATCTTATGAATAACCAATAAATATCCATTTTTCCCTCCTTGAATCAAACTTAGTCAGGTTCTCCATATTCCTAAGAATATAACACTTCCTCCAAAATACTCTGAAACGCTTGATCATCGATATCTTCCCATTCTATAATTCTTATGGAGTCTTGTTAAGGGTGTAGGGCCCTTTTTCTTTCAAATGTGTTTTAAGGATGTTAAAAGAAACTTTCTTTTTTAAAACCCTTTTTCCAAATTTTAGGCGCACCAAGTATGTGAACCAATTTTAGTTAAGGCCAATTTTATCTTATTTAATCCTAAACATGCTTCTAGGTGATTAAAGTAAGTAAAATAAATAAGTTCACAAAATCAACACCGGATGTACGAGGAAACCACTAAGGGAAAAAACCTTGGATGACCCAAGCCAGACAATCACTATGATGTGGTATTACAAAGTACAGATGATAGAATTACTCATAGAATGTGTGGGAATCTTGACAATGAAAAATCTATCTATAACTAAAAAACTAGTTTTGTTCTTTGAATAAGTCAAATACTTACAAGGGACTCAATTGGAAATTTTGTCCTTATAAGGGATTTAATAAAAACCCTATTGGAAGCGTGGCTAGTACTTTCATTACTTAGACCAGAATTATATTGGGTAAATTCTTACCCTCCAGCATACACCTCTCCATTTATTTCAAAGTGAGATTTTTTCTTTCAACAATTCCATTTTGTTATTGTGTTGCAACGATCGAATATTCATGTTTGATTCTTATATCTTCACAATATCTATAAAATTTGTGTCAAAGAATGCCCAAATATTATCACTTGAAAATGTAAATATTTATAGTATATATAGATTGTTTATTCCATGTGTCAAAACATTGAGTCTATCAAGTCATATAGACTTAATCCATTTCAGGCAAGCATGATCTTCTGTCCAGATTGAACCTTTAAAGATTGAAGACCTTGCATGCCTCTCATTTAAGCCTTAGATTATTAAATATGAAGGCTTTATCCTTTTGCTAAGATTGACTTAATTTTTTCTAATTTCACATACTCGCATGTTTTCCAAATTGAGTTAATTTCTCAGTAAATAATTTTCAGAAGAAACTTTTTCGAGTGGGTTGCGTGTTTTGGTGTTTGGGATCAAAGTTCATTTTTAGAGAAAATATTTCAAAAGAGTTTTTAAGGTTTTTTCTTGATCCGTTTGCACAGAGAAATTTTAGTCCCATGCACACAATTCTATTTGTACGATATCAAAACATGTCCATGTGCATGGCCTTAGATGTAAATTGTTTTAGGGGCGTAATAGATGAAATTATGCGCGCGGACAAATTGAATTGTGCCTACAATGGTGACAAATTTTGACATATTTTCTATAAATAGCCTTTTCCCCTCTATTTGTAAGTGAGCCTTTTAAATCATTCCAAAATATCTTATCTGATGAGATTTTTGACTTGTTAGGTTTTATTTCTCGCTCAAAACCAATTTCAAAATCATATTGAGATTTTAATTATTATCTAGAATGAGATACACATTTATCGATATTTTTACTGATTTGAAATAAAAACCTAACGAAATTTATATCTACATATGATTCGTCGTGATCAACCACTACACGATCTAATTTTAGATTCATTTCATTCTATTGGAGAGATTTAAGTTCCACGCAACTTTCTATGGAAAAGAATGGACTTCTTCATTTAAAGAGTGGTGCTTATTGTGGATTCTCATTTACTACTGGGGAGAGTTTATAGATTCATAGGTACCTACCGATTGATAATTGTGTGAGAGGTACCTTCTTGTCTTTTGTAAAATTGCTTTTCAAGTTGAAAGGAGAATTTGGGTGTGTCGAGGTCTTTTTACCCCTATGTGGGGGGTTTTCCTCGTAAATCTATCTTGTGTGAGTTTGTGGATGTTTCTTAGTGTTCGCTTGCCTTGGAATTCTTAGATCAACTTAATTCAATGTTTTGTTAGTTTACAAGACAATTGAAATGTGTTTCTGACAAATCTGTTTCAAGAGGTTGTTAATTTGAAATATATTTTTTGAAATTAAAAAATTAGATACATGAAGTTTTCAAACCTATTCCCCTTCTAGGTTTGATTTAGGTTGTTTACACACAAGTTTTCTGAATTGTTATCAGAACTATCTAATCATTTAGTCTTTATAACCTGAGCTTGAACCTTCATTTGTGTGATTTGTTTTTTTGTGCTTGATTTTTTTTAGTTTCCATGGATATTGTGGGCATGTATGATTTTATTGTGAGTTTGGATAATGTGCATCATCATCACATTTTTGGTTTACTAAGAACACGATCGTACATCGATTAAGTCTACTTTTGAGATTGCACACAAGGAGAATGAAGAGAGTGACAATTAGGAAGAAATTTAAATTAATCAAGCGTATAATAAGTTGATTCATGAATCATTCAAATTGATAAGGTTTAACATCAAAATGGGAAATAAAATGAAAAGGTTTGAAGAGGAATGTGATTTGTTAAAAGAAAAATAAGTCTTGAGGAAAAGTCTTGTGCGTTAATTGTACAAATGTGATTGTTTCTAAGCTTGAGAAGAATGAAAATATAAATCAATCCAAATATGGTGCAATAACTCAAAAGACAACATTTTTAAAGAAAAATATTTGAATTTTTTTTCCAGTTTCAGAAATTATCCCAACTTTCCTAATAGATATATAATTTTTCAAAAAAAAGAGACCTCGCAAATTTGAGAAAATAAATTTGAAATTTCCTCCTAAACCTTTTGAAACCTACTAATGTTCTTATCATTACACAGGAGGTCAGCTGAGAAGAAATTATTCTAAACCTCAAAGATATGAGTAATTATCATGTCCTAAATTTCTTAGAAGAACTGATTTTCAAGGAGTGAACAAGAAACTTGAAAATTATTTGAAGAAACTTCTAAAGGAAGTTAGATATTTGAGAAATGAAAATCAAGTGATGCAAAAATGGGTGAGTAAAGAGAGTCACATGTGTTGTATGGATTTTGAAAATTTTGTAAACACTATTTTTGCAAATTCAAATAATTGTTATTTTCAGTGTGGTTGCTCACATCACATGACGGGAGAAAATATTGGTTTACTAATTTTAAGAGTTTTTATAGTGGTGTGGCTAACTTTGGAAATGGAAAGGAAGCGAGAGTGAGTGAAGGGAACGATGAAAATTTCAAATGAGATCATACTTCACAATGCTATTTTAATTGAAGGACTTAAGGCTATTATCATTAGTATAAGTTAACTTTAAGAGGATAATCATTGTATGAGTTTCTACATGAAATAATGTTTAGTTAATAATGAATAGAATGGTGTTTTGATGAATGGTGTCAAAAATTCTAAAAAATGTTATTATTTGGTGAATAAACAAAATAATGTTTGCGAAAAGGAAGAAATAAATTTTATTGATAAATTGATGGAAAACATAGATTTTCAAAACTTGGAAAGTGTTGTCAAATTATTTTCAATCTAGATCAACAAGTGTGAAGAGTGTTTCAAAACATGAATCAATAAGAATATTTCAATCTTTTCTGAATGAGAAAAAGAAAATTCATATTTTGAAGGAAATTGTGTTTATTGAACCAAGTGTTTTGAGTTTTCAAGAAAATGACCAGGTTGTTTTCAAAGATCAATGTTTTGAAAGTCATCAAAATTATTTGAATGTGACTTTAGAATCTTACATTTTCACATTTTTCCATAAAAAGGGTCATTTAAAAGAGTTTTGTTACAAGTTTTTCAAAATTCAATTAAAGTCAAGAGTTGTTTCTTAGAGTCTTTCTAAGATTGTTCATCATAAAAATTATATGTGCATTTATTGTCATAGAACCGATCACTTTTGATATTATTGCTTCTTATTTAGGAATTCGTTTGTTATTTCCCATTCATATGACCATGATTTTTTTTTATGACTTTAAAAATAAATTGAATGAGCTTGGCAAGGATATTAATGAGGTTACAATTAGACGTGGAAATAATTTTGTGGAGAAAAATGGTTTTGAGAGAAATTTGAGTTAGTGACACATGAGAAAGAATTTTTAAAAGATTTATCTTGTGCTTCTCAGCACAAGCATAGAAATGAAAATTTTGTGCAGAAAAGGGATTTTGAGCGAAACGAAAATTTTCAGAAGAGTCCCATTTCAGGGGATTTTTTTCCAAAAGAAAGATATTTTGAATGTTTGTTTGTATGTTTCCACCTCTAAGGGTGATTCATCTTCAAGTGTTTCCCCACCTCTCATTCATGAAAGAGATGATCCTCCCTACACTTGAGTAGTTTTTTTCTTGTCATAACTATGATTTCCTTGTCTCATGTTTCATATCTTATCATAGGTTGTGTGTTGGATAATTATGTTGCCATGTGTTAAATGTTGTTGTTATTTTGGTTTCATCTTCTTTGTATGCACATAATTGTTCCATCTTTTGATTTGTTCTTAGTTTTGTGTTTTTATAAGAGAAAAATCCAATAATATTTCAACTTTACTTGTTTTGTGTGAGAGTGTCTTGTGATAGATATATTATTTGTTTCTCTCATACCTTGTTTTAATAAATTCTTGAAAAATCCAAAAACATGTTTTCTTGTTTAATATTTGTTTTATGTTTATCCATGTTATGGTGGATGTTTTGTGAGCTTATATGTCAAGTCATATCTTAATGATATTTTGTGGTAATTTATCATGTTTCTTGGATACTCAATGTCAATTGTGTTAAGATATATTATGTTCTTATAAATCATATGTTAATTAGTTTGTTTTAGGACATCTATTTTATTGTGATAAATGTTGTTATTTATCCATATCTTCCATGTTCCTGTCCTCATGTTTTGATATATTACATCATGATATTTCTATATTTTTCATGGTATTCATGCTTCTAATTCTTCATATGTTTTGACTTACCGTGTTATTCATGATGATATTTGTTCTAAGTGTAGGCCCCTTTTTCGTTCTAATGTGGTTTAAGGATGTCAAAACTGTTTTTCTTTCAAAAAACCTTTTCCAAGTTTTAATATGCACCAAGTTTGTGAACCAATTTAAGTTAAGCCCAGTTTTATATTATATAATCCTAAATATGCATCTAGGTGATTAAATGAAGTACAATAAACAAGTTCACAAAATCACGTGGAATGTACTAGGAAACTACAAAGTGGAAAAAACCTCAGACGACCCAAGTCAGACAATCATTATGATACGGGTTTATAAAGGAAGATAGACAGACTTAAACAATGACTCAATCACAACAAGCATTGAATATCTTCTTCTATTTAACCTCTCCTTGATAGTGCCTATGTAGAAATCCTTCTATGATACCTATCCACAGCACACGTGTCCATGAGTGCCTTGGTCTCCACCGATGCAGCTTGGTAAACCGTCTACGAATTCAGAACATGGACTCCTCCGTTTCTTCACCGAGAAACCCAAAGAACAATGTTCAAAGTGGTGAAAAAACCCTGATGGTGAAAACAAGATCTCTATAGCAATAGAATACGAAAGCTCGAATCTTGAACACTCCAAGGATGGTTTTTAATCTTTGAAAACCTTATAAATTTTTGTGCAGAAAAAAGAAAACATGTATTCTGTATTTTGATTCTGCACACACACAAAATTCTGAGAAGAAAACTGCATTAAATAAAATCTTTAAGTCGGCAGGTCATTCTAACGACTTCCACATGTCGTTCTAACGACTGTGAGATATCTTCGAATGTCATCTAATGTCATTTTAACCACAAAAACCCAAGATGTCATTTCGTACGACTCTAAACTATTCTCAGAATAAACGAAGTTAAAACCTTTTACAAACATTTTAAAATCATTTATAATAAAATTTCCATCCTTTAAAACATTATTAATGTCCCATAAACATTTTTAATTCACACCTGAGAGATCGGAACATGATAAAGACGTGAAACGTGGACCAATGAGACACGACATTATAAACATTTGAAGCTTGGCCGCTATGTCTTTAACCAACACGTCATAGACTTTACATGCATCGTGACAATATAAAATCTATATATGAATCAAACAAGTTTTGTTTCGAGAATAAGTTAAATACATACAATGGTCTCCATTGGAAATTTTGTCGTTATAAATCTCCCCCTTGTATTATTTCGGGACAAAACTCAAACAGTGAAGTGCCTAAATCGGGACGTCAAGGCATGTGACACCTAAATCCCATGCCATAAAACCCAAAATAAAAAGTAAAGGACAATGACTAATATTTGAAGGTTTGGCAAGCATGAACTGTCGGAATGTGATGTAGTCTTGAAATCTCGAATCACTAAAGAATACGTAAGCACATGAGACAGACAAACACCCAGTGAAGTATGGAAGAACAAATGATATAAAAAATACCAATATGTAAAACAAATAATTTGTTAAACATGTGAGAAAATTAGGATACCGATTTGTAATCCAAGATACCAATATGTGTAAACAAGCTAATACCAATATATAAGCATTAAAGCATATGATCACAAGTATGATTTCAATTCCCGACAAACTCCTCCTCCTACATCACATGCATCTCTCCCCTTTTTTGTCTCCAATAGACAATAAGTGAAACAGATAAACAAATATCATTATCTCTAGAATAAAAATAATCAATGAAGCATGTTTAGATAAATATGAAATGCCAGCTAAAATAATCAGAAAAAACTAACTTGTAGCTAGCCAACAGTAGGGAAATGAAAGAAAGCATCAAAATCAAGAATGATTTGAGTAAAATCAATGCAGTAACAAATAAAAGCATCAAAATCAACTGCATTTAAACTACCCAAATGAACCCAAAAGTACAAAAATAGAAGCATATCATCATGTATAATCAGTAGCTACTAAAACATAAAGCCTTCTAATGACCCAAAAAATGACCATCTAATGACCATATCTAAAAGATTAAAGCCTTCTTGGACATGTCGTTCAAATGAAGTCCAAATGTCATTTGAATGACATCATCAAACTTTGTATTCCAGTCTAAAAAATGTTAAAGTTTTGCCTAGTGAAAAAATTTCATGAAAATAGGCACTGGAGATACGAAATAATAGCAAAATAGACTCAAAATTGAAAAATAAAACAAACTAATTACTGTGAGTTTCATGCTAACATAGAATCAATGTGCTCAAACATAGATATGGAGTGAATGGGCATGAACTACAACAAATGAATCACAACTCCAACACATTAAAACGATCAAGAATCTCTAATTGATAGCTAAGTGTCATCAAACTTAGTTTTAGCCATATCTGACAATTAATATCTGGATAAATGAACTAAACAAACAACATGCACACAAATCCAGGATTTTTTACTTTTCTACAAACAATAGCGTCATGATACCATTTTTAACATAAGAATTCGTGGTGCAGACCCGTTTATATATCCATCCAAACTCCCTCAAATATTCATATTTTTCTTTTGAATGAACATATCAAACTAATTGACCATTTTGGCATATTATTCCTTTTATTGCCTTAATGTTTTACAATATCTTTTAAATGGTGGCTTTTATGATGTGATTATTATTCACTCGCAACCCTTTCTCGTGAACACTCATCATTTTTAATTAAAGAAATAACAATTCTTTGGGTAAACAGTTCTTACATGCACACCTCCTCCCAAGTCTTATTACGCATAGATGACAAAATTGAGATAAGAATGTCTCACCAAACTCAAATATGCAAGAGATGTAAAACATTCATATAAACTCGTGCATGTGTGCAAAGATGGCATATATACAAACTCAAATTCAAATGCATATCAACTTTAACACAACCCTATTAAATAGTTACGATCATTCAACTCATTAACGATTATGACCAAATGTTCTAGCCACATGGATAATGAAATGATGGGGTTCCAAGCACAACAATATGCCACATCAAACATGAAAACTCAAGAAACAACAAATAAACAAAAAAAAAAGATTTTTCAACATATTTTGACTTAAGTAAAATCAAAATCTTTTTTATGTTTTCTAAAAAACATTTGAAACCAAAAATCTTTTTTATTTTCAAAAAAGAAAATTATCAAAACAAAATATTTTTGTATTTTTCTATAAGACTCCAATAAATGAAAAAATATAATACAACGAGATACACATGTCATAACATTGGCATAATATCCATCAAGAAGAAAAGACTAGCGTATGACAAAAATGGCAACACAATTATCCTTTAGATTTAGCATGGGAAGAATCAAGTGAAACTAAACAAAAAGCATGAAGTTTAATTCCAAAAGCCTCTAACTCCGATTTTCTAACCCAAGAAGGTTTGTAACGATGTATGGGGATTTTGGGAACCGAAACGACTTTATTCCTCAATTTCCTAAGAGCATTTTCAACGTCATAACAAAAATTCCTAAGGTGACCCATCCTACCGCAATGAGAACAAGTGTAAACGTGGCGAGGAATCTGACCTAAATATGGACCTCTCCTAGCATTCTTAGTCGGATCTCTAACACGATTGGTATTGGCTTTGGGAATGGGAACAACACGATCGTCGTAGCCTATACCAAACCTATCTCCCTTGATTTTGACGGTACCAAACATCCTATTCAACTTCATTGACATTGGATCCAAATCATATTTACCTTACTCGAGTCTCTCAAACTCTCCTCTAACTCACTAATCCTAGACTCAAGCAAACAACTAGACTCCCCAATCTCTAGAACCTCTTTCTTTAAAGCCTCCATCAAACCACGCAGACTATCTTTCTCTATCTCAACATATTCTAGTTTATTCCTAAGAGTCTTCTCCCGTGCCCTAAGATCCTCAATCAAAGCATCATTATTTTTTACGACACACTCATTCAACTTAGCGTGCAACTTCAAGTTTGGCCTTTTCACCTTTATTTCTTCTATATATAAATCATTAAAGGCAACTTGCAACTCTCCCACATAAATCTCCTCATCCTCACTAGCTTCACCCTCACTCACTTGGGATTCACACTCAACATCTTGGGAAGTGTTATTCACATGATAATATTCCTGAAAAGATTTATCGTTGTTGCTCACATGACATGCCGTGAATTCTACAAAGTTATGCTCAATGGGGAAACTCTCTCCCTCTTTAGGTTAACTATCACTTAAGGTGGCGTCATATGCTATCGGTTTCTGTCCGTCCTTCTTAAGTCTAGTGGGACACTCGCAAACCTTGTGACCATACCCTTTATAATAAAAATACCTATCCGACTCCTCGCTCTTAACATTGTCACTCTTACCATTTCGTTAAACCGAAATGAACAATTTCACATTCATAACATTATGATCTTATTCGTAATAGTATACAAATACATCATTCCAGTGTGTACACTCACCTTGGTTGACAACTATGTATTCACTTTTCCTTCTAGTGGAGCTGAACTGGGTTGATTAGACCTTACACCTGTTAAGCCAACTAAATCAGTACTGAACCTGAATCATAAATATTATCCTAACATAATTATGTAACTTTCCATGACTATACATCAACAATATAATTCCAATTAACTCACATTCCATAAAACATAAGCAAAGGCAAAACAATGCTATACATGTTAATAAAGTTATGAACATTCAACCATAAGAAAGTATACTTCTCAATGAATATACACATGAAACATTTACTCAAAATACTCTTTGGAAAGAGGAGATAACAATATTCTTTCATGGGGTATCTAGTATGGCCTCAGATTATTTCCCTCTATACTCAACCATCCTATATTCCTAAATGGTATAAATACAGGGGTCCAACCTTATAAATATGAAAACATATATGAATATACTTTCCAGTACAAGTGATGGTATAATTTTTCAAGCTTCCTAGAGCAAGTTATGACCATTTCTTTACAACACAAGAAATCTGCCCTACAAGCTCCACTATTGTTCCTTCAACTTACAAGAATTTTCATAATTTTTCTCCAGTATAACTTTCCATGATTTTCAACCAATTTTCAGTACACATACTGAATAGTACAAAATCAAAGTTTCATAATTGTTTGACTTCATTTGCTATCTCAAAAGCTGGACTAAACTTAGGGCCTACCGAAATGAAGTATACAAATAGAAACTATGTACCAACTTGAAATCATCATTACGGCCTAACCACAAGGAGATAAATTCTAATTTTAGGATATGATATGAATATATGAGTCTACTTTCATGTCCAATTGGAATTTATCAATTCCATTAATCACACAAAGAGATATGCATATTTGAATACAAGGGGTTTCAATACAAAGGAATATGACATATAAACACCACTTATCTCACATATGAGCAAATACATGTTATCACAAAGGATGATGAGGTTTTAATCAATAATTCATGATTTATATACTTTGAAATAAGTATAATATAAGATTACAACAATATTAACACATAATTTTACCTTGGAAATACCTTAAGGACTTTGTTGGAAATTTTTCCTAGCTTTTCCTTATAATCTTTCTTCCTTAACTTCTACTTTCTCTTTCCTTAAGCTTAAATTTCTCAAAACTGAACCTAGGGTTATATTTGCTGAACAAATAATCTAAAGGGGGAGTTTTAAGTCTGCCAAGGCTGACTCCCAAGAAATCCAATCAAATTAAAACATTTGGTTTAATAAAAGACAATTTACCACTTAAAGGGAGTGGACAACTTTGCCCTTTGTTCGTAAATTCGCTATAACTCTTTACTCGGTCATCCATTTGATGATCCGTTTGTTGTGTTACAACCTTAACTCACATGTCTACAACTATCTAGTTTTCACCTCAAGTCATTTATAATGTTATAAAGGTCAAACCAAGTCTCTAACAGGAACATTTCTACCAAAAATAACAAAATTTGTGTTTGTAAATAATTCGACCTTTCATGATTTATGAAAGTAGGATTATAATAAACATAATCACTTAACATTAGATATAATAATAGCACATTATTCAAATCACATAAGATAATCATGATTTAAATATAATTAATCATAATTATATTCGGGTTGTCACAACTTCCCCCCCTAGAAAATTTTGTCCCCGAAATTTAATATAAAGGTCACTTACCAAACAAATGGGGATACTGTTTCCTCATGCTATCCTCCGTTTCCCAAGTTTCTTCTTTAACTCCATGGCTCATCCACATAACCTTAACTAAGGGAATAACTTTATTTCTCAATACTTGGTCCTTACGATCAATAATTTCCATTGGTTCCTCGATGTACGACAAGTCTTCGTTCAGTTCAATTGGTTGAGTTTTCAGCTGATGAGATGGATCCGCCAAATACTTACGAAGCATAGATACGTGAAACACATCATGTAAATGGGATAAATCTGGAGGTAATGCTAATCTATATTCTAGGTACCCAATTCTTTCCAACACTTCATATGGTCGAATGTATCTTGGACATAGTTTCTCCTTTTTCCCAAATCTCATAACGCCTTTCCATGGTGAAATACGTAGGAATACAAAATCTCCCTTCTGAAATTCCAATGGATACTTCCTCTTATCTGCATAAAATTTCTGCCTATTTTGTACTATCATTATCCGTTCCCAAATAATATTGATCTTTTCAGTCGTCACATCTATTAATTCAGGACCCAATATTTTCCTTTCACCCACTTCATCCCAACACAAAGGCGTTCTACATCTCCTCCCATATAAAGCATCATAAGGATCCATACCAATAGTCGACTGATAACTATTATTATATGAAAATTCCATCAATGGAAAATGATCATCCCAACTACCTTTGAAGTCAAATACACAGGCTCATAACATGTCTTCTAATATTTGAATCCTCCTTTCTGATTGCCCATCAGTTTGTGGATGAAACGCAGTGCTGAACTTCAAACTTGTGCCTATGGCATTCTGGAGACGAGGCCAAAACTTAGAAGTGAACGTTGGATCTCTATCTGATACAATTGACACTAGTTCCCCATGTAAACGGATAATCTCATCAACGTACATACGTGCATACTTATCAACAGAAGGGCCATCTAAGAAAGAATTATCCGATGTTATCTAGAGCGGTTTAAGTCAGTAGTGTGGGGCCTCATAAGGGATCCTCTCCAGGTAGTGACACCAGGGGGAGAGGTATAGAACAAGCAACTGGATCGAGGGCAGGAGGAAGAGTGTTTGCGATAACGCTGCAAGATGCCCATGCAACACCTGAAGTGGTTACTAGTAAACTTTCTATTGCAAATAAAGATTTATATTCACTCATTGATCTTGGATCTACGCATTCATTTATGGCATTAGATATTGTTTCATAATTGGGTAGACCATGTTCATTTCTCAATAGTGCCTTATATATTTCTACCCCAATGGAAAGTGTGATTCTGGTTGAGCATGTTTATAAAGATTGTATCTTACGAATAGGGCAACGAGATTTCTATGTTGATTTGATACCGTTGGCCATTCGAGATTTTGATATTATACTGGGGATGGATTGGTTATCATCATATCATGCTTCCATTGATTGTTTTCTCAAAGAAGTTACATTTCATTTGCCTGGTGAACCCGAGTTCCAGTTTATAGGAGAAAGGAATGTTGTCCCTAATTGTCTTATCTCAACAGTTAAAAGTAGAAAGTTATTGAGTAAAGGTTGTACAAGGTATTTAGCTTATGTTGTTGATACTAATAAAGAGACAGTTAAAATTCAAGATATACCCGTGGTTAGAGAGTTTCCTGATGTCTTCCCAGAGGAATTGCCAGGATTGCCACCCGATAGGGAAGTAGAGTTTTCTATTGAATTAATTCCAGGTACTGGTACCATTTCTCTTGCTCCATATAGAATGGCTTGAAATAATTAAAAGTGCAATTACAAGATCTGATAAGCATAGGTTTCATTCGGCCTAGTGTTTTGCCATGGGGAGCACCAGTGTTATTTGTGAAAAAGAAAGATGGGATAATGCGATTATGTATTGATTATCGGCAGTTGAATAAGGTGACAATTAGAAATAAGTACCCTCTACCTCGTATCGATGACTTATTCGACCAAATACAGGGGGCACCGTATTTTTGAAGATTGATTTGAGATCGGGTTACCACCAACTAAAAGTGAAGGATAGTGATATTTCCAAAACAGCTTTTCGGACTCGATATGGGCACTATGAGTTTTTGGTGATCCCATTTGGATTAACTAATGCTCCAACAATTTTTATGGATTTGATGAACCGGGTATTCCACCCTTTCATTGATTCGTTCTTTATTGTATTCATAGACGATGTGTTGATTTATTCGCGTAGCATGGAGGAACATGAGAAATATTTGAGAATTGTATTGCAGATTTTGAGATAGAAGAAATTATTTGCTAAATTTAGCAAGTGTGAGTTTTGGTTGAATGAAATTGTGTTTTTAAGGCATGTTGTCTCGAGAAATGGGATATATGTTGATCCAAATAAGGTGGAAGCAATCATTGAATGGGAAATCCTAAGAATGTGATAGAAATTAGGAGTTTCCTAAGATTGGCAGGTTACTATCGCAGATTCATTAAGGTATTTTCATCAATAGGATTACCACTGACAAAATTTACTCGTAAAGAAGTGAAGTTTGTATGGGATGAAGAATGTGAGAGGAGTTTTAAAGAATTAAAGAATCGGTTGGTTTCATCCCCTATACTTACTATTCCATATGGGAATGAGTCTTTTGTGATACGGGTGGGATCGACCTCGTTGTTCTTGGATTTCTCAAGTCTTTTGGCATCTTTTGAGTACTTTTGGAACTTCGTTTCCAACAAGGCTACATCCTCAAAATCGGAATCAAAATCGAAAGCGTCATTCAAAACATTAGTCTCCTCCTTTCGGGCTTTCAAAGCAATGCCCTTTTCTTTCTTTAGCACTTTCTTGGAGGTAAACATATCGAGTTCATAGGTTTGTAAGTCACCTATAATCTCTTCAAGTTTTATCGATTCAAGCATACCCAAGGAGTTCAAAACGATCACTTTTGCATCAAATCCACTCAGCACGGACCTTACAATTTTCTTTATGGCTAGTTTATCGGGTATTTTCTCTCCCAAGTTAAATGACGAGTTGACCGTGTTTGACAATCTAGCATAAAACTCATCAAATGACTCACTCTCTAACATCGTAATCATCTCAAACTGTGTAGTGACGTTTTGAAGTTTAGATACCCTAACCGTTCTAGTGCCCTCGTGAGTAAGTTTAAGTATATCTTAAGCCTATTTTGAAGTTTCACACGTCTTGATTCTATTATACTCGTCCAATGGGATGTGTGAGGAAATAATGTGAAGACATTTAGAATTGTAATGTGCATGTTTATGTTCGGCTTCGATCCATGACTCAACTGGTTTTAAATTAGTGGCCCCACCCTCTCGTGTAAGCAATGGTGTCCAACCCTTTTCAACCGCTAACCACACACGCTCATCAATTGATTTTAAACCACTTCGCATTTGTATTTTCCAATAAGCATAATTTGTGCCATAAAAAATAGTAGCTCTAAAACATTCAAAATTTCTGAAATTCATCCTTAAAAACACAAAGGATCAACACAGAAAAAAATGTTTGTAGATCACATACTAATTTGTAGGCCCCTTTTTCTTTAAAATGTGCTTTAAGGATGTGAGAACGATTTTTCTTTCAAAAAACTTTTTCCAAATTTTAACACGCACCAAGTTTTTGAATGAATTTCAGTTAAGCCCAATTCTATCTTGTTTAACCCTAAACATGCATCTAGGTGATTAAAGCAAGTAAAATAAAAAATTTCACAAAAGAGGCGCTGGATGTACGTGGAAACCACAAAGTAAAGAAACCTCGAACGACCTAAGCCCAATTATCACTATGATATGGGTTTACAAAGGAAGATATAAAGACTTACACAATGACTAGATCCCCACAAGAATTGAAGCGCTTCTTCTCTTTAACCTCTCCTCCACAGTGCTCACCTAGAAATCTTTCTACGATACTTGTCCATAGCACACACATCCACGAGTGCCTCGGTGTCCACCGATGCAACTTGAAAAACCATCTACGAATTCAGAACATGGACTCCTCCGTTTCTTCACTGCAAACACCAATGAAAAATGTTGTGATGAACAAACCTCTATGGTGAAAAAAAGATCTCTATAGAAGTAGAATATGAAATCTCGGATCTTGAACACTCTAAGGATACTTTTTAATCTTTGAAAACCTTAGAAACTTTTTTACAGAAAAAATAAACTGTATATTTTTTATTTTGGTTCTGCACACACACGAAATTCTGAGAAGAAAACTTCCTTAAGTAAAATCTTTAAGTCGACATGTCATTTTAATGATTTTCACACATCCTTTTAATGACAGTGAGATGTTGTTTGAACCACTAAAACCCAAGATGTGATTTCATACGACTCTAAACTATAATTATGTCAGAATAAATTAAGTTAAAACCTTTTAAACATTTTAAAATCATTTATAATAAAATTTCCATCCTTTAAAACATTTTTCGATTCCCATAAATATTTCACATTCAAACCTGAGAGATCGGAACATGATGAAGATGTGAAACATGCACCAATTAAACATGACTTTATAAATCATTGAAGCTTGGCCGCTACGTCTTTAATAAACACATCATAGGCTTTATGGGAATCGTGACAATATAAAATCTATCTATGACTCAAACAAATTTTGTTCCGGGAATAAGTCAAATACATACAATGGACTTAATTGGAAATTTTGTCCTTACACTAAGAGTGATTTTTATCTATATGGTTGGATTTGAATGATCTTATCAGTATAAGTGTGCTTAGTGCATGTAGAATTCTATATTCTCATTGTTTTTATTTTATTTTATTTTTATTCCATTTTGCTTATATTTTGAAAAAAAATATTTTTTTATTATTTTTGGTTAAATCTCATACAAACACGTGGCTTCAATCTAGGAGATTGAGTATCATGATGTTTTATTACTTATGAGATGGATGGATGATTTGAATTGTTGAATATGTTTAGTAAATTTAAACTTTTCAAACATATCATGTAAATTTTGACATTAAGTTCACTTTTGATGAATTAGGTGCTTGCTTACACGTTACACTAAATGAATGCATAATTGATTGGATAAATTATCCTTTCTCAAACATTTCCTAAACTATTTGAAAACATTCTTGCACGAGTTTCAAAAATTACTCCAAAGTTCGATATGTGAGATTTGATAGATTATATACTCATGGAGTTAAATATGGAGCGTTTTGAAAGCATTGCTGATGACTACCATTAGCCTGATAATGCCTACTGGGTAGGTTACAAGTAGGTGTGTGAAAATACAATCAATGGAAAAATCCATTGTGTTGGAAAGATCCACAAGCCAAGATCTTAGCAAGCATTAAAAATAAGATAGCTCTTAACCAGTTCAAAAATGAAATTTCTAATTATTTTGGCACTTAAAATATTCAAAATCTTCATTTTCCAAGGGAGTTTTGTGGATGGAGTTGAACATTTAAGACTAAACTCTTGATTGTATTTCTTTTCTCATTAAAATTTATCTTAAATGTGTCAAGTAATGCAATTTGATATTTGATGTTGTGTTATTCCATTTTTATGGACGTTGAAGCCTGTGATTCTTAAACTTAGTTTAGTTATGTTTAAAATGTGCTTTGAAAATTTCTTAAATCATTTAACATTTGTTAATAATTATGATTTGATTTATCTAAAGTTATTTAATATTCATGCGTATGTGATTTTGTGTGATTTTCCTATTGCGTTTGTTCTTCGATATTTTCCATTCTTATTTCCATGTATATATGCTCATTTTTTGTCATAATAATATTTCTTTGATTGTTATACTTTGAGCAAGTTGTTTGGATACATGAGGTTTGGTGGTAATTTTGATATTAAGGGGGAATAACTCAGTTAAGTAGAGATAAGGTTAGAAGTAGTCTTTCCTTCAAAACAAGTTGGATAAAAATCAGATATATCGATTTGAAAAAATATTTTATGGGCTTGTTATTCATACGACTCTGAATCAGTCCCATTGTGAGAGCCCCAAACCAAGGTGATACGCCTCTCTCCTATCCCCACGCACACTCGTTCATCCTTTCAAAATGAAATATGGAGGGTAAGGGTCATTCTCAGTGACGCATGGTCATCACCTGGTTCTCTTTGAAAAGAAATCCAACCATAACTTTATTTTACCCAAGAACAGAAAAAAGGAAGGGGTAGGCCTTTTGTGGAGACCTAGTGATGGAAAGTGATTTGAGTATTTCAGCATAGATTCAAATGTTTGGGGACTAGATTACGAATTGGAAAGGTGTTAGGCACCCGATCCACCCTTTCGGTCTCAAATGTAGATTTAAAGTATGTTTATCAACATGTTGTTGTAATAACCCTCTCTCCCGATAGTCCATTTTATCTTTAATTACTATGTGTAGTAATTAGTTAATATCTGGTAGATGTTGAGTAAATATTAATTTGATATGTCAGGTCAATAGTTACTAATATGTTGTGTAATTACCTCGTGAGTAGATAAAATGTTCATGTGGTAATTTATTATGTCATAAGGATTTGAAATGACATTTTGGTTTATTATGAAACCGGAAGTAAAATGAGTTATAAAATTATCAAATGACAATTTGGATAATGTAGTTAGTACCGGTAGGTGTTTGACAGTCAAAATAAGTGCCATATTGTATTTTGGCATTTTGGGGACTTTTGACTGGTTTTGGCTTAAATAGTGTAGTCGCGTATTAGTATATCGCGTATTAGCATTTTAAGTTGGGCTTTTAGACTTAAGCCCCGTTTTATTTCCCCACCCCTATTCCCATTCTTCCATTTTACACAATTGAGCCCTAGAGAGAGTAGAGAGAGGAAGAGAACTTGGGAGAAAAAGAGAGATTAGAGCTTGGATTGTTGCCTCCTTCTTCATCAAATCAGATTCTTACCTTGAGGCAAGTAATCTACTTGCAAATTTATGGTTTAAGTAGAATAAATTTCATTGATATTTATGATTTAGAAATGTTAGGGTTTTGGTGGAATTTTGGGTCTTTAACCCTTAGAGATTGATTTGGATGATAAATATTACAAATGATGGTAGTTGGGTGTATTTTTGGTGCACTAGTTCCATTAAATTAATTGGGTTTGGCTGGTTTGGGTTTGGTTAGAATTTTGGAGTTCAAGACTCCATAGCCATTCTTGGCATTTTCGCAGGGGCGAATCGATTCGGCGCCTTGGGCGAATCGATTCGCATAGATGAAGAATCCCAGGTCTTAGTACCCGAATCGATTCGAATTAAGACCGAATCGATTCGGCTGATGCAGAATCTCAAGTTTGTTGTCCGAACCGATTCGCTTTCAGAGCGAATCGATTCGCTTGGGCGAACCGATTCGGCCCTTAGGGCGAATCGATTCGGTACCTGCTGTTTTGGGTCATTTTCCTTTTTATAATTTTTATCCTTTTCCTTTAAGTTTAGGACTTAGGAACCTTCTTAATTGAAGTAAGCTTCGAGTCCTAGAGTAGCTATGGAGTTTGGTCGTTACCCTGGACTAGAAATGGGTTCATCTGGGGTTTGTTTCGGGGAGGTTTAAAGTAATGTTAAGGCGTTACTTCTTTTATTCAAACTCTTAGAAGTTTGGAAGTTAGGTACCCTAACTTGGAGACTAGAAGGGCTTGTCAAGTTACATAGGCCTTGGAGATTTGTAGGATCATAATGATCATTTGGAGAGTTAATCGGGGATTGTAGTTTGAGGAATAAATGATAATATTCGATGGAAATTAGGTTCGCATAAAATGAACCCATAGGTGTTTAAAGATAATAGATTCAATTTAGAATGAACCCCGTTGTTTAATGATACTAGGTTTAATAAAAAGAACCAATCACATGATTAATGGGAATGGATTTTTGGAAATAAAATGATGATAAATGTAAATGTAAATTTACTGTTACACACCTCTCTAAATGACATCATAAGGGAAGTTCGCTCGTGAGGTGAAGCCCCCTGGCTAATGAATGCAGGGTGGATATAGTCCTAGGCCATGGGAGCGCTTATGGTTGTATATTTTTCTGCGGGGGTAGGGAGATTCCAGGTGTGGTCTTGGCTACCACGCAGGCTCATGGCTGCTTCCCGGCGTGTTCCGATAGGTGCCCAGGTTGTCTTATGTTAGGCCCTGGAAGATGATGGTCATTTAGGGGCGCGCTCAGTAGGGAAACCCGGATGGGCAGTCTTAGATATCGTTATATGTATATGAATATAGCTATATTTTCATCAAGTTGGACTTGATGGTTGTTAAATGCCATTAAGAGCATAAATATGTGCCAGGAAGAGCACGGGAATAATATATGTGCCATATAGAGCACTTGATGTACATGATATTCCTAATAAGGAATGGAAAGATAAAATGGGAAGTTTTAATTAATGAATGGAAATTATAACTCCTTGACTTAACCAAATATATGGTTTTATTCCTAATAAGGAATGTCTGAAGGAAATGGAAATTGTATTAATAAGGAAAGGTTTTTACATTAAAATGCTTTACCTTCTATTCTTGCTTGTAATTGTAGCTAGCATGTCATGTGATCATCCTCATTATTCATGTATAACTGTTCATATCTATCATGCTTTTTATTCTTCTAGAAATCATATAGAACCCGGCCCGGACCGGTTTACTTTCTTGTTGTATATATATTATTGTATCCGCTCAGGTGCTCCACCGCAAGGACCCCCGTCTTGACTTTTCCAAGTTCCTTGCACCTTCGACGAGCTGTAAGACTTTGCGGGTTATTACAGGATGTTGTATTAGACGCTTTCATTCTTGTTATTCTAGATATGATCGGGTCTTGTCCCTCGGGCGTGTGGCCCAAACAATTGTATTTGATTAATGGTTGTACTATGTAAGATACTTTATATTGTTGTACGTTGTCTTATGTAGCTGTGGACCGACAGCTTATTCGGTCCATTTGTGTACCTTCATTTCAGTTATATTATATGTTATCTTTTGGAATTCCACTTGCTCGTCAGATTGGGTTGTTTAGTTAAATTTTCATAACCGCATTTTTAAAATTTTACACTTTTTGGCAACCCGTTTTCTGATTTATTGGGTGGTTTTCTCGTATACTCAGTTTATATTTGTGATGTTGAGAATGATATCCATCCATGATCCCTGTTACGTTTGAGTATCGGGCTGGCCACCCCTTATCTCGGATTGCGGGTTGTCACAGATGGTATCAGAGCATCAGGTTCTAGAGTACTAGGATCTGTGTGGACTTGTCTCGTTCTACCGTAGCGTTCTTTGATGTAGAGCCTAATGTTAGGATTTCTTTGATGCTTATGTTTACGATCTTCTGCATGATAGATTGTTTTAATTAGCATTCTAATACTATTGTTCTTCCATCTCAGATGCCGTCTAAGAGAGGTCGCCCGGCGAGACGTGTTAAGGTCGTAGAGAAGGAAGTAGGTCCTCCACCGCCATTACAAGGGACGGTTAATGTTGCGGATGTAGCAAGCATAGTGGCTGGAGCGGTTCATGCCGCCATGTCCGTAGTGATCCAATAATTGCCATGGGCTCCAGGTGTTCAAGCTCCTACGGGACTTACTCCGTGGGAAAGGGTTAGGGAGTCCTTTCTAAGGGGCAATCCCCCGGAATTCGAGGGAGGTGCGGATGTTATTAAAGCCAATCAATGGAAGAAAGACATGCTACGCCACCTTCGAATGATAGAATGTAGTGAGGATAAGAAACAAGTCCTTGCCACCTTTAAGCTTGTCGGATCTGCGTTACACTGGTGGGAGACGATGACCACCCCAGAGCAAAGAGACACCATGTCAATCACTGAGTTTTGGACTTTGTTTGATCTTAAGTATTTTCCTCCCGCTGTTCAGAGGGAGATGAAGAGGAAGTTGCTAGATGTAGTGCAAGGGGAGAGGTCTGTAGCGGAGTATGAAGAGGAGTTCACCCGTTTAGCAAATTTTGTACCAGATGAGGTGACTCCGGAAGAGAGGAAGATCTCGAAGTTTATGGGAAGTCTAAACTGGGGAATCCGAAAACACTTATTGGGTAACCCAGCTTTCCAGACTTTTGGCGAGGTTATGAATGCAACCTTACTCCATTGCCAGGAGCATCGAGTATATATGCAGGGTAGCAAGGAAGCTACTGAGATGAGGCAAGTAAGGAAGCTTGGAGAGTTTATTGCGAGGGGCAATAATAGGCACGAACAAGGTGTTTTACATCAGGCAGATCGGGGTGGCCCCGGAGGTAGAGGTCGTCCGGGCCGAGGCTTTTCCCAGTTTAGGGTTATCGGAGGTCGAGGTCGGGAGGACATGAAGGGACGGTGCTTCCAATGTGGGGAGGCAGGTCATGTCAAGAGAGAGTGTCCTCGGATGATTGGGAGTCAGTCTCCTAGGGTTCCGCAACAGCCGTATGTTCTGTTTCCACCTCCGGTACCTATTATGGTTGTTCCTCCGCAGCAGGGGCAACTATAGTATGGACGTGTTTGTCATGATCGGGAGGCTATGTTTCCTCCAGCCCTGCCGGCACCGCCCGTTATTGAGGGTAAGTTTTTCTCAGAGATATATGAGTTATATGGTATTCGATGCGGGTGTTATGCGCTCATTTGTTTTACGAGTTTTTCTCAGATTACAGATTTCGTAATATCTGCTGAGAGTATTTTCATTAGTATCGAGTTCTATGCGTAATGGTTCGCTCTTTTCTTTTGTTTGTATGTATATAGGAAGTTCTCTTATTAAATTGTGCTTAAGGCCGATTTACTCGTCCTTAACATGGTCGAGTATGATGTGATATTGGTATGTGATTGCTATGCCTTATCTCCACGACCAACAAGTTGAGTGGTAGCGTATAGGAGGGGTTCCTTGTTTGGATTCCTCTTCTGCGGGACGCTCCATGCATGAACCTTAACGACGTTGGGAGTGGGGATATACTACCTTTCCTTTCTTTTACCTTGTATGTATTACGCTCTATCTCGATCAACTAGTTAAGTAGGCATGTGACGGAGGGGTTCCTTGTTTGGATTTCGCTTTGCGAGACACTCCGCCGCATGAACACTTAACGATGTTGTGAGTGAAGATATGCTATTCTTCCCTTTTATTTTATTTTGTTTTATTAAATTATGGTCGGTAGTGGGATTGGAAAGTTTAGCCAAAAATCACGTACTAGGATGATTGATGGCTATTATAGTGCGACTTAGGAGCACTGCATATAGTTCTCTCCTCTGATGGATATGAGGGAGACTGGAGTACGAAGTCGAATTGAGACTTCGGGTTATGCCTTTGAATAGAAGGCTATTTATTGAGATGCATATGTTATAGGGTATATAACCCTAGGGTTTCACGAAGGGTCAGCTTTGGATTGTTAATATTCTTTTGTTAGTTAAATAGTTAGTGTGTAGCTGTAGAATCTTTTAGTCCCGAACATGTGTCTTAGACCTGTACCCCTCAATGACTGACAACGCGAGGTAGTAGTGTAACGGGAGGGTTCCTTGTTTGGATTTCGCTTTGGCGAGACGTTCCACGCACAAAACTGAGCAATGTCGGAAGTTGAGAAAGGTCTTGGACACTAGGGATCTACTTAGTATTAGGTGTATACGACTTAGATAGGGTATAGGTAGATAGACTTTAGGATTGTTTAGACGTAGGGCCTTTTAGTATGGGAGGTAAGTTTAGGAATGCTGCTGGGGGTTGACCATGAATAAGTCATGCGTAAACTCTAAGAGGGATTGGTTTCATGTTATGTGGGATGGGAGGATTTCGAAAAGTTGGTTGTTAAGGCCGAAGGAGATGAGGCCTCACATAGTGGAGTGTTACGGAGGTAACGAAAGGGTGAATTGACTCGTACCCCGAGCCACGTGGTTAAGCTCGAAGGTAGATTCCATTAGTAAGTCTCTGCCATGACGGGGAGTGAAAATACTGGAGTATCGACCTATTGTAACTGCGCCTCACAAGTTTAAACTTGTAAGGAGTATTATCCCCTATTTAAATTGAAGTCCATCTTGAGGGTGGGGTGCGTTCCCTTAAGAGAATTTTGTCCTGAACAAAAGGGACTTAAGTTAAGCAGATATGGAGAAATCTCGCAGTTCTAACGTTTCGGTGCATCAAGGTAATGACGAGTCGTGCCAAGTTATACGTCGCTAGTACTATTGGCTGGGCCTGGGAAGGTTGTTGTACTGAATCAAGACTTCCATTTCTCATTCTTGGCAAGTTTCCAAGAAGCCATGGGAATCGAATTGTGGTTAATTACTTCTTATCATTTTCCAGAGATGACCAAACCAATAGAATAACCGTATATTGGGGCATATACTCCTTATATGCGTGCCTAACTTTAAGAGTGGTCGGGGTCGATGCTTTCCGTTCGTTGAATTCGCTTATAGAATTTTGGCGATTCACTACTAGGATGGCGCTTTAGAAAAGGCCTTGTATGGTAGGCTTTTTTTTTTTTTTTTTTTTTTTTTGATCTCCCGCTTGTTGGTTAGAAGTGAGAGATGATGAGTCTCTCGTATAACCGAGACCGACAAAAGAGTTCATGCGATGCGAGAAGAAGGCATCTGGAGTTGAGGTCATTAGACCAAAGGTTGTGGTGAGTATCGCCTGAGAAGGGCGTTATACATTTCGAGGAGAAAAGGAAAACTTGCACTGCATGGCGTTGTACCTTTTCTAGAAATGTCGTGGTGGATTCGGTAAACTATTCGCTCGCTTTATTGAAGCATTTTGCGGCAAGTCCATAATTTGTTCCTTGTTTCTCATGCAAGGGAGTACGAAGGATACGATGGTGCCTTTAGGCACATTCCTTTCGAGGTAGATGCAACTTGACGGTTCTTATTAGATGTAGTCGGTTGCTATCTTAGAGCGTAGCGTTACGTTGGTGTCGCTAGTAGTACCTTGGGTGATGAGTTCTATATGTTAAACAGAGTGTCGAGAAATCGACATAGGGGCGCGAGGATGACTTGCGGGAATAGTATCCGTACTTCTTCTTGCGACGTATATCCGAATTTTGGGGGCAAAATTCCCTCTTAAGGGGGGGAGTATGTAATAACCCTCTCTCCCGATAGTATATTTTATCCTTAATTACTATGTGTAGTAATTAGTTATTATCTGGTAGATGTTGAGTAAATATTAATTTGATATGTCAGGTCAATAGTTACTAATATGTTGTGTAATTACCTCGTGAGTAGATAAAATGTTCATGTGGTAATTTATTATGTCATAAGGATTTGAAATGACATTTTGGTTTATTATGAAACCGGAAGTAAAATGAGTTATAAAATTATCAAATGACAATTTGGATAATGTAGTTAGTCCCGGTAGGTGTTTGACAGTCAAAATAAGTGCCATATTGTATTTTGGCATTTTGGGGACTTTTGACTGGTTTTGGCTTAAATAGTGTAGTCGCGTATTAGTATATCGCGTATTAGCATTTTAAGTTGGGCTTTTAGACTTAAGCCCCGTTTTATTTCCCCACCCCTATTCCCATTCTTCCATTTTACACAATTGAGCCCTAGAGAGAGTAGAGAGAGGAAGAGAACTTGGGAGAAAAAGAGAGATTAGAGCTTGGATTGTTGCCTCCTTCTTCATCAAATCAGATTCTTACCTTGAGGCAAGTAATCTACTTGCAAATTTATGGTTTAAGTAGAATAAATTTCATTGATATTTATGATTTAGAAATGTTAGGGTTTTGGTGGAATTTTGGGTCTTTAACCCTTAGAGATTGATTTGGATGATAAATATTACAAATGATGGTAGTTGGGTGTATTTTTGGTGCACTAGTTCCATTAAATTAATTGGGTTTGGCTGGTTTGGGTTTGGTTAGAATTTTGGAGTTCAAGACTCCATAGCCATTCTTGGCATTTTCGCAGGGGCGAACCGATTCGGCCCCTTGGGCGAATCGATTCGCATAGATGCAGAATCCCAGGTCTTAGTACCCGAATCGATTCGGATTAAGACCGAATCGATTCGGCTTATGCAGAATCTCAAGTTTGTTGTCCGAACCGATTTGCTTTCAGAGCGAATCGATTCGCTTGGGCGAACTGATTCGGCCCTTAGGGCGAATCGATTCGATACCTACTGTTTTGGGTCATTTTCCTTTTTATAATTTTTATCCTTTTTCTTTAAGTTTAGGACTTAGGAACCTTCTTAATTGAAGTAAGCTTAGAGTCCTAGAGTAGCTATGGAGTTTGGTCATTACCCTGGACTAGAAATGGGTTCATCTGGGTTTGTTTCGGGGAGGTTTAAAGTAATGTTAAGGCATTACTTCTTTTATTCAAACTTTTAGAAGTTTGGAAGTTCGGTACCCTAAGTTGGAGACTAGAAGGGCTTGTCAAGTTACATAGGCCTTGGAGATTTGTAGGATCATAATGATCATTTGGAGAGTTAATCGTGGATTGTAGTTTGAGGAATAAATGATAATATTCGATGGAAATTAGGTTCGCATAAAATGAACCCATAGGTGTTTAAAGATAATAGGTTCAATTTAGAATGAACCCCGTTGTTTAATGATACTAGGTTTAATAAAAAGAACCAATCACATGATTAATGGGAATGGATTTTTGGAAATAAAATGATGATAAATGTAAATGTAAATTTACTGTTACACACCTCTCTAAATGACATCATAAGGGAAGTTCGCTCGTGAGGTGAAGCCCCCTGGCTAATGAATGCAGGGTGGATATAGTCCTAGGCCATGGGAGCGCTTATGGTTGTATATTTTTCTGCGGGGGTAGGGAGATTCCAGGTGTGGTCTTGGCTACCACGCAGGCTCATGGCCGCTTCCCGACGTGTTCCGATAGGTGCCCAGGTTGTCTTATGTTAGGCCCTGGAAGATGATGGTCATTTAGGGGCGCGCTCAGTGGGGAAACCCGGACGGGCGGTCTTAGATATCGTTATATGTATATGAATATAGCTATATTTTCATCAAGTTGGACTTGATGGTTGTTAAATGCCATTAAGAGCATAAATATGTGCCAGGAAGAGCACGGGAATAATATATGTGCCATATAGAGCACTTGATGTACATGATATTCCTAATAAGGAATGGAAAGATAAAATGGGAAGTTTTAATTAATGAATAGAAATTATAACTCCTTGACTTAACCAAATATATGGTTTTATTCCTAATAAGGAATGTCTGAAGGAAATGGAAATTGTATTAATAAGGAAAGGTTTTTCCATTAAAATGCTTTACCTTCTATCCTTGCTTGTAATTGTAGCTAGCATGTCATGTGATCATCCTCATTATTCATGTATAACTGTTCATATCTATCATGCTTTTTATTCTTCTAGAAATCATATAGAACCCGGCCCTGACCGGTTTACTTTCTTGTTGTATATATATTATTGTATCCGCTCAAGTGCTCCACCCCAAGGACGCCCGTCTTGACTTTTCCAAGTTCCTTGCACCTTCGACGAGCTGTAAGACTTTGCGGGTTATTACAGGATGTTGTATTAGACGCTTTCATTCTTGTTATTCTAGATATGATCGGGTCTTGTCCCTCGGGCGTGTGGCCCAAACAATTGTATTTGATTAATGGTTGTACTATGTAAGATATTTTATATTGTTGTACGTTGTCTTATGTAGCTGTGGACCGACAGCTTATTCGGTCCATCTGTGTACCTTCGTTTCAGTTATATTATATGTTATCTTTTGGAATTCCACTTGCTCGTCAGATTGGGTTGTTTAGTTAAATTTTCATAACCGCATTTTTAAAATTTTACACTTTTTGGCAACCCATTTTCTGATTTATTGGGTGGTTTTCCCGTATACTCAGTTTATATTTGTGATGTTGAGAATGATATCCATCCATGATCCCTGTTACGTTTGAGTATCGGGCTGGCCACCCCTTATCTCGGATTGCGGGTTGTCACAGTTGTATTGTAAACAAAAAGATAAGATGAAAACATTTAGTGTGTACCTAGAATGTGAAGTGTAGTGTCGAATTTGTGTGTAGATAATATTGATATGGGATAAATATTTACAAAATGGGACTTGTTCACTTTGATGGTATTCTAAGTGAGCCTAGTTCACGAATGATCAAAAGGGATTTCACCTCATATAGAGGCTTGATGCAAGAGATTTAGTCATTATTTAAGCATTTTTGTTTTTTCTAGAATGAAGTCGGTCTAGATCTACAAATATATATATGAATTTGAGTTCATGAGAGATCTTGAACATGCTTGGTTCAGTCATAAAGTCACTTGGTGGTGGAGAAATGACTAAACTTCCCACATTAAGAATAAGATAGTAGATGAAACACTCGGATCTAGTGACCCTCTACCCTAGATGAGAAGAATCATTAATTTTATGGTTTTTAGTTTAGTTTTTGAGAAATAAAATAAAATGGATTAATGTTTACATGATTTGACCTTAGTTTTATATCTTAAGTTTCTCTAATAGGTAAAATCAAAGTCAACGTAGTTTGGACATAACATCCGGAGATGAGAAAATAGGGAAATGATTAGAAAGTAACTTTGGGGTGGTGTTGCAACACAACACCAACCTTTTGTATCAAGACTTCAAAATAATGAGATGAGAGAATAAAGTGACTCTAAAGTAGCACATTCTCCTTTCCATTTCGGCATTGTTCTAGCTTGGAATCAACTCTTTTACAGGAAAAGTCTTTTGAGAAAGGGAAAAATGTGAGAATAAAAATAAATGGGTTTTTTGGTCTTTTAAGGCATGGATAGTGGAATAGGAGTTAGGGTTTGGAGTTAGAGCTATAGATCTAAGCTAGAAATGAGTTTTTGAGAGAAAGGGGTAGAGTTTTGGGGATTATTTAGGGAGAAGACTGATTCTGAGTTGAGCATTATGCATTTAAGATGTGAAGTTAAGACCATTCAGTCAAGGTTACTATGCGCTTGACAAATCAATCAAACACGTTTCATCCTAGGCCTTTGGGTTCATTTTGGATGGGTCTAACTCTATTGGGAAATGTTTGTTAGTTGATTTGGGTTTTGGATCATTATTAAAAGATCATTGATTAGTCACGAATATTATATATTAGCTCCCTTCATACTTATGCATTTTAGCACAATTGTGTTCATTAATTCCATTATTAGAGCTCTTATACTGGTTAACCTTTGTTTTCGATATATATATATATATATATATATATATATATATATATATATATATATATATATATATATATATATATATATATATACGCTTTGACGCATATTTGAAATTTTATAGGTATTGGATTTCTTAATGGTGGAATTGGTTTCTTTTCGGGAAAGTTTTAATGCAAAATGAAACTTTGAAAGAATTTTAGTCATTTTAGTGTTTAGGCTTTGGCCCCGAACTCTTGTTGACGATGTGTCACTCCCACATCGTCTGATCGAGATATTGTCGATTAACCAAAACACTTTCCTTAGTCTTTCAAACAAATTATTTTTGGTGGATAAAGCAGGGGATCAATCGCTCGACCCTCAGCCGATCGATCGATCATGCTTCATATTTGAAATAACTCATGGCAATGGGTTGAATTTAAGAGGGATCTTGATCAATCGACCCCCTGTCCACTGATTCATCATTGCAGATTTTTGGATATTTATTTCTTTCTTCTTTATTCACTTTTGTCTAATCCAACTTACTATAATTAATAAAAAGCTATGTTTTTATTTTTAATATATTTTATTTTGGATATTATTGGGTTTTCTTTGGAGTTGGGAGCTTCTCTTTCCTAGGATTTGATCAATTATATGTAAAGTTACTATCCATTGTCTTCTTCATTTATATAATATTTCATACTTTAATTCAAGATTTGTTAATTCACTTTATTTCTTTATTTGTCGATTTATTGCTTTTTTTTCTTGATTTCTTCCTTTTCCTTCTTTCAATACATGTTTTACAATCACTACAAAAAAAAAAAACAATTTGGCATGGTTTAAATAGTGTCAAAATCAACCTTGCTAGATATTTTGGCATGATTTTGAAAGCGTGACAAATTTGAATCAGGCACACTTTTGGTACGATTTAAACCATAGAAGATTTTCATTTTATGGCACACTTTTGGCACGGTACTAAAGTGTGCTAGATTGTGTCATAACCGTACTAATATTTGATCATCTGACACGATTTTGGCCCAATTTAAAACCGTGCCAAATTTTTTAAGAAATAAAAAATACAATATTTTGCCAATAAATCAAGAGAATCACCAAATTATGAATATAGCAGAAAAATATTTATTATTTGTAAAGAAATCAGGAGAATCACCAAATTATGAATCTGGCATGTTGTTGTTGATAAACTAATGTACATATTAAAATTCAAAATATTACACGGGCAAAAAAAAATGGATAGACTTTCCTTTATTTTCTGGTCATTATAAAACTTGTTAATATAAAGCCCACACCGCCATAGAAATTAACAATAATATTATAAAAAGATCGCACGACCATAACACATCATATAATAAACTCCGAATGTTAATAATAATAAATAAATAAAATCATTGACTTTTCTATGTGTTCCATGTGGATAAATTGAAATGTCATAAAAAAAGATAAAAATGAGACGGCATTAATAATCAAATACTAATTTTAAAAGTTGTATTCAATTAGAAAAATTTCAAAATACTTACACTTTTGTATACATGTAATTTATTAAGCCGTAGTCTAGATATTTGCAAATTATTATCATATTATCAAGCCTAGAGTCCCGTGAGGTTGCAAGCAGTTACTATGGGTTATATTGGTCTTGTGCAAGGTGTCAGTTGTCTCGTTTCGAGAAGTTCGAGGGTTATTTTGTGTTTTTTCCCTTTAAAAATATGTTCTACGCCGAAGTATAGATGTTTAAAAATTATCATCATATTCTCAAGCTGGGAGTCTTGTGACGGCACACTCAGTTCCTAGGAGTTACATTGGTCTCGTGCGAGATGTTCGTTCCTATTTTCGGGTAGTTGGTTTATTATTTTGCATATTCGCCTTTTTACTGCATATGTTCAAGACTAAGTATAGGGATTTTCAAATTATTATCATACCGAAAAATTGGAGTCCCATGACTACACGGTTAATTCCTACAAGTAACACTGGTCTTGTGAGAGGTGTTGGTGCTTTTTTCGGGGTTATTTAGTAGTTGTTTTGCATTTTTTTTCCCTTTAATGACATATTTTTAATCCTAAATGTATATATTTACAAATTATCGTCACTCTCAAACCATGAGGATATTATTAATTGTTACGAGTTACATTTGTCTGTGCAAGATGTTCTTATCTATCGTGGGGCCATTAGGGAGTTGTTTTGAGTTTTCACTTTTTAACATCATATTTAATCCTATGTGTTGAGATGTTTAAATTATCATCCTATTATCAAATAAATATTTCTGTGACTATAAAGTCCGTTTCTACGAGTTACATTGGTAATTTGCGAAGTTTGGGTGCCTCTTACGGTGTCGTTTGGTGGTTGTTTTTCATTTTTCCCTTTGAGAACATGTTTGTAAGCCTATGTCTTATGATTTGAAAATTTAATACCCTGTCCCAAGATTTTAATAAAATTCGTATAAATTATTAGGGAATGGAGATTGATGATGACTATAAGGAAATTATGGATTGAAAATTTAAGAAAACAAATGAATGAAAATATCAAGGGTTGTTTGAATGATTGTAAGGGGTCATTCGAACGACATTCCAACGTCATTAGAAGCGAGATGGATCTCGCAACATGGATGGATTGAAACGAAAATCCATTACTTTAAAGTGGCAGATCGCGCAAAGGGTCATGCGATCCATAGTTCAAACACAATGGGGAATTCGTTGGAACGACGTAAATCGAAAATCTTTAATCAGATTGCCCTTGTGAATTGCCACAATTTCAACCATTGATTTTGTTTGCTATCAAGCTCGGATCGGTCCAGATTGGAAAAAAAGGGAATTTAGGCTTTAGGAGGGTTTTATAAATGTGTGTTTGGGGTTATTTGTAGGGAGAAATGGAAGGAGAAAGAGAGAGATGGGTGGTCTTCCACCTCCTCACACCACAAACCACCATCCCTCCACTATTCCACCATTTTTCCACAACCATTTTATGGAATATTCTTCCATTTTCAAGGTCACAATTTCCATTTCCACCATTGAAGAAGAGGATATATGAAATTTGGAGAAGTGTTAGTCATTTTTTGGAGATGAAGATAGAGCTTTCATGGAGTATGAAGTGGGTATTGAAGTGTCTCGTAGCTTGGAGAATACTTTGGAACATTTGGTAACCCCTTGAGGCCACCTTTGGAGGTGGGGTTGCTCCTCATACACCAATATTTCTACCACCATTGGAGCCATTAGAGGTGGGAAAAACTTACTATTAGTGTTAAGACTATATTTGGATATTTGTAGTCTTGTAATTAGATTAAATGAGTACTGTAAATTTGAATAAATGAGGAAATTAATGTGTAGAATTAATAAACATTTTTTCGAAATAAAAATGTTGAAAAAAAGATATTTTGTTGAAAATTGTGAATGAATAAATATTTCAAAGTTTTCGAATATTAAGGGTTGGTATTTTATGAAAATGGTGTATTTTCTAGAAAGATTGGTGTTAAACATTTTATGAAATAAAGTATTTGGAAACAATGATTTATTTTCGTAAATATTGGTGAAATGATGTTTCTTGCAAAAATGAAGATTTTATGAAAAATGGACATTATGTGAGTTTGAAGAAATTAAATGCCTTTATGTATCAAAAATATTTTTTTGCAAGTATGATGAATTTCTAGAATGAAAAATATGTTTAAACCATTTTGTAGGATTTTAAGGTTTAAAATCCATCCTCTCATGCATATAAATTTGTAGTGATTTGTCACTAAGTGTATGAACGAGTTTAAAGAAGACTTAGTTCGGTTTAAACATTAAAAGATAAAAAATGGAAATTCTAGTGTGCGAAACAAGGGTTAAAAATGTGATAAGGATAAAGTGTAAGACTACATATAAAATGAAAGAAATGGTTTTTTTTATTTATAAAAGTAGTCTCAAAGTGTAAATGGATTTCTTGAATATAGAAAGTAGAGAAATGTGTGGTGTGGTAAAATGTTAATAAAGGTATTGAATAAGTGTTAATGAGTGAATATGGAAATGTTTGTGTTCTAACTGAGTAGTGTTGTAAAAGATTAACATTTATTAAATTAAAAGGAATTAAAGAGGTAAACGTGTTTCCAATTAAGAAGAATATTATTCAAAAATTAAAATGGTGTTAAATGTTGAAACACTTACTTAAGTTAGGATGGGTAACTTAATAGTATTTTTGCAACAAGTTAACACTTGTGGAAATGGAGTAAAAGGTTACATTGGAAATAAATGGGTAAAATGGTAATTTTACTTAAAGTGGAACATTTTTATGAAATAAAAACGTTGGAAAGTTGCTACACAAAGTGGTCCTAAATGAACATGATTTTTGGAATAAAATCATGGTTAAAGTGTAAAGCAAATGAAATCGTAAAATTTCAAATTGTAAGACAAGTTTAGATGTAAGCCCGGGTTTTGACTTTGGCATGGTAAAAAGGATAAGTGGGGTCATGTGGAAATTTCTAAATGTTAAAACACATTAAAAGGAACTCGGATGACATCGAGATAAGCAAGAAGATCCCGAATTCCTAGGGTGAAAAGACGAAAACCACTGGTCAGAGCACATGGTACGCATATCCGATGGCGTGGAGCCCGTTAAAGTATGCAACATTGAAAGATTATGAGAAAAGATAAAAGAAATTTGGAACATGTAAATAAATGGGTTGTGTGGTGAAATATGTTAATAAATGTTCCGATGAAGATTAAAATGGACAAGTAAATGTGTAATTGATTAATGTCCATAACGTAAGGAAAAGGGTAAAGTTAGTGGGTAAATGGGTGGTTAAGCAACCTAAGTAGTTAAACCCATAATTAACACACAAATGTCTTATAAAAGGTTCTCAATGATTATATAAGTATTTTCTAAGACAGTGTTCGCGTGTGTTGAAAGGTTGAGTTTCAACAAAAATACTACAATGTGTTAGATAAAATAAAGGTGGTGATTTTGATAAAGGAATGTTTTGGGGTAAATTAGTTGCAGTGATTTCAAACAAAGCGAGAAATCCCAAAATGAGTAAAAAGGAAGTCTTTTATAAGATTAAGGTAAATTAATCTAGATAAATAAGGTTTTCAAAAGTAAAACCGTTTCATGCATTGAGTATATGTATATGTACGTGTGTATATATACACACACATACAAACAATGTAGTTGCACGTGCACATATGCATAATGTGTTTGAGTCTCCTTTCTGCCATTTGATTCTATACTTCATTTGTATATTTTCCAATGAGCATCGACTCACACCCTCGCTTTGTTACGGCAGGTTGTGAGCGGTTTCGTATTTTGAGGGCATTATAGAGGTAAGTATTTTGTTTGTTTTACATTATTATATCTGTATGCTCGGACTTTAGGATGTGTGCCATGGGTCCCTCACGTAGTTTATTTTGGAAACTAGAATCGCACAAAAGACAAATGAAATGTTAATTAAAACAAAACTGGACTAGCAACATTATATAGGTTATTTCATTGCACTTCACACCTAACGCTTATGTCGGAATCGGTTGACTACGGGTAATCCATAAATTCGAGTCAGGGCATTATAGGAAATCATCGTCATATTCACAAAACAGTAGTACCGTGACTACGTGTCAGTTCCCATAATTTATATTGGTACCATGAGAGTTATTGGACCCTCTTACGGAGCCGTTTGATGCCTATATTGCATTTGCTTCCTTTAACGTCATGTTTTTAATCCCAAGATTTGATATTTGGAAATTATCATCATATTCTCAAATCAGGAGTCCCATGAGGACACGGTTAGTTCCTATAAGTGTCGTTGGTCCCGTGCAAGGTGTTTGTGTATCTCAAGGAGCCGTTCAGGGGATATTTTGCATTTTTCATCAGTTAAGAGTATGTTTTCATGCCCAAGTCTAAAGAAATATAAATTATAATCATATTCCTAAACAAGAAGTCATGTGATTACACGATCTGTTCCAATGTGTTATATTTGTCCCGTGCAATGTGTTCTTGCGTATTTCTGGGCTATTTGGTTTTTTTTTTGCATATTCACCCTTTAACAACATGTATCTAATTTTAAGTATGAATATTTGAAAATGATCATAATATTCTCAAACCTGTTGTGCCGTGACTACACGGTTAGTTCCTACTCATTATATTGGTCCATACAAGATGTTGGTGCCTCTAATGGGCCCGTTTAGTGCCTATTTTGGGTTTCTCCCTTTAAAGGCATTTTTTTAAGACTAAGTTTATATATTTTCAAGTTATATTCATATTCTAATATCGGGGGTCCCATTAGGACACAATTAGTTCCTAGGACCTACACTATTCTTGTGCGAGGTGTCTGTATCTCTTACGATGTCGTTTGGGGGATTTTTGCATTTTCTCCCTTTAACGTTATATTTTCAAGTCTATGTCCAAGGATTTACACATTATTATCATTTTATAAAATCTAGAGTCTCATGCTTACACGGTCAGTTCCCATGTATTATATTGGTCCTGTGAGAGGTGTTGTTGCGTCTTTTTGGGCTATTGGGGGGTTGTTTTGCATTTTCTCGCTTTAACCATATGTTTTTAAGCCTAAGTCTTATGATTTGTAATTATAATGATATTCTCAAATCGATAGTCCCGTGACCACACATTCATTTCCTACGAGTTATATTGGTGACGTGCGAGGTGTACGTGCCGCCCACGGGACCGTTTGGTGCCTATTTTAGGTTTTCTCCCTTTAAAGACTTGTTTTAATTCTAAGTTTACGTATTTGAAAATTATCATCATATTCTGAAATCGAGAGTCCTGTGAGTTCATTGTTAGGTCCTACGAGTTTCATTAGTCTAATACTAGTTTTTTGTGTCTCTTACAGGTCCGCTTGGAGGATGCTTTTGGTTTTTTTCATTTAACGACAGGTTTTCCAGCCTAACACTAGATATTTTCAAATTATAATAATATTGTCAAACTGGGCATCTCATGACTACACGGTCAGTTACTACGAGATATATTGGTCCCATGAAAGGTGTTGGTGCCTCTTAGAGGTCTGTTTGATGGATGTTTTAGGGTTCCACCCTTTAACGACATGTTTTTAATCATATATCTAAAGATTTGCAAATTTTCGGCATATTCTCATACTGAATCAGTCCTATGAGTTGCATTGGTTCCATGTGAGGTGATTGTGATTTTTACTGGGCCGGTTGGTGGTTGTTTTGGGGTTTTAACCTTTAACAGCATGTTTTTTAGTCTGGGTCTATATATTTTCAAATTATCGCCATATTCTCAGATAAGGAGTCACGTGACGATGCAGTCAGTTTTTACGAGTTATGTTGGTTACGTTAGAGGTGTTCATGCCTGTTTCTTGAATATTCGATGCCTATTTTGGGTTTTTGCCCTTTATAGGCATATTTTTAAGCTTAGGTCTAGATATTTACAAAGCATCACCATATTCTTAAATCGAGAGTCCTTTGACTACGTGATTAGTTATTACGAGTTACATTGTGGTTGTGCCACTTACAGTACAACACTTTATTACTATGCCACATCGTTTGCGGGATGGGTTTTGGGTCTCATATTATCCCTATAAAATGAAATTATCGCATGTACAAAATAAACTAGAGTGTCCCTTTTATAGGCTTATGAATTCACAAAGACAAAAATATAGTAAGTAAATAAACGTCATAACCATTAACCAAACAACTTAATAAAAATAAAATATGTAAATCAGGGAAATGGAAAAACCGATTATCTTGCTTTATGTACGATGTGTGGATCGTGTATAGTGTGTGTGTTATCGTGTATCACACATGTCATTTATTGAAATAACCCAAACGGGGTGAATATGCCTTTTTAAATTTAAAAGTCCAAATATGGGACGATGGTATAACTAAATTTCAAAACTAAAAAATTATTTTCAAATTTTAACAATAAAATTGCAAATTTTAATTTCACCAAAATTGAAATTAAACTGAAACAAGAAATTCAATTCATATCCAAAATTAGCCTAACAAAAATTAATTAAATTTTCTATATAGGCCAAACCAAACTTTGTCAAATTAAATTCTAGACGTAAATTAATTTAAACTTAAACTTAAACTTACCCCAAACTTATTTTAGCACCAAATTAAACGAGATTGTGATTAAACCAAATTTTATCTTGATTAAACCTAGGCATGAATTCTAAGTGAGTTTTTCAAGATTAAATAAATCACAATCACATGAGAGGCGCGATGTACGAGGAAAACCCAAATGGGAAAAAACCTCGGAGGACCTAGCCTCTAAATCCTCTAAGTACGGTATGTTTACAAAAGACGCGACAAGTGGACTTACACCACCGACTCGACTCCCTTCAAGCCTTGATGCGCTCCTCCTCTCTTCAACCTCTACCTAGTATATAACCACGTACTGCACCGCAGTCACGGAATCCACCGATGGGGTCTGGCCACCGTCGAAATCCACACGAAGCCTTTCTCCATATGAGAATAACGAAGCATAAATGAACTTATTCCTCTTTGGAATAGAGAAGGAACCCAAATAATCTCCTTTGATTGGTGGAGAAGAAACCGTTGCCAAAAAAATCGCCAAGCAAAGATATACATGAATAGGAACTCGGATTTAAACTAAACAAATATTTTGGGTGTAAAACACTTGGTTTTGTCATAAAAATTAAACATTTTTAACAAACACCAAGGAGACTTTTTCTTGGAAGAATTAACCTCCCAAAAACTCTCTAAGAGAAGGAAAAAGTTTTGTGGAAAAAGCTTTTACCGCTCATAATTTATCAACAAAAATAAGTGGGAAAACGTAGTGGGCAAATGGGAAGTCATTAAAAAAACTATAAAAAACTACGCAATTTTGAACGAGTTCGTTCGAAAAAAATTTGTAACGAGAAAACATATATTTTTTTAAATCGATTTTGAAATATCGTTCGAACGAGGTCATTCGAATGACCTTTCTAACGGGATTTCAGGCCATGTTTCTAGAAAATTTTGATACGAACGTGTGACCGCCTGTTTCATATTTTTTTGATTTTTTTTTAATTAGATATGATTTTTTTACGAAACAGTGTGCGAGAATAAAATCTTTAGATACTATGTATTAAAAAAAATAACAAACATACTAACACCCAAAAAACATTTCACGTGATAAAATAAAAGATGTTTACAATATTTTTGTAAAAAGAACACCCACAAAACTATATTCAAGACTCTACAAATGTAAAATGCATGCATACCTTTTAGAGATATTGGAAATGCAAAATGTTGATGAAGTATATACATGGCACGAACACCAGCAAGGATGTAAACTTCATTCGCTATGTCGCTACGCCTTCAATTCTTCAAACATCATAGGCTTCATAGGTACACACTTCTATCTTATGACTCAATAAGTTTTGTTCGGAATTAAGCTAACACTACAAATTGACTCAATTGGAATTTTGTCCTTACATATATAGGTACCTAGTTTTATCCATACATCAAATAAAATCATACATATTTCAAAAAATACATCATACGTGGTAGTAAACGAAGGCATGTACTAGACACAAATAGATGGAGGGGAATATGAAGGGGTCGAGTAATTTGTATGGATCTTTCATTAAAGTCATGGAACCTTCTAGCCCATTTGAACTTCTACCCCTAAATAAGATGTAAATTGGGGTAAATTACAAAACATTAGTCATCACAAAGACATACTGCATAACAAAAAACTGTATACGTCAAATTAGAAAAGAATATTGTACATATAAATTCACTAAACGAAACATATTTTTTCCACACAAATCATACCAGTATTGTCATTGTATTGTCATAAAAATAATTTAAGTGAATCAAGATACTAGATCTTTTCATCCTTCTTAGTTATAACTGCCAAGAACGAATGCACTTCTTCGTGGATAAGGACAAATATCTGAATTGTTGATTCTACTATTTAATAAATATAGCAGTACATGATTACGAATTATTATTATAATTATAGAAATAAAACAAATTACAGAAAATAAAACTTACATGAATTTGCATAAATAAAAATAGAAATAGAAAAGAATCTGAGCCCTGTACCCTTAAGACAATTTATTCCCTCCAATGTCCTTTGAGGTTGATGAATATTCTCTCCCAAGATAGAATGTATTTTCCATATTAATTATGTAGCACGATAATAATTAATTTCAAAGAACACAAATCTATGTTATACACAACCAAAACATGAATATGCACTGAAGAAATAAGGAAACAAATTTTCTAAATTAATGAAATAATGCAGGAGAATTTTTGGAATTTTATGGAGGGGATATTTTTCCATCCCTTAAAATCGTGTGTGTGTGTGGGGGGGGGGGGGGGGGGGGGAATGTAGTATATATAGTAAAGGTTTTGACTGTTGGCAACAGTCAAAACCGAAAATAACTTCCAAAACAGTTAACGAAATTAACTGTCGACTCTTGGTAAATAACTGACGTAGAGTTAATTCAATAATTAATTAATTTTGTAATTAATAAATAAAAGCCCCGAAAATAAATTAAACTGGGCCCAAAAAGGAAAGAGATTTTTACAAGCCCAAGCCCGAACCGAACCTAATCGAGCTGCCGAACGGACGGACGACGTGCGCGCGCATGTGTGGGCTTTTGGCCCAATCCCAACACATGCATAGTGTAGGTCATCCCCCCTTCAAAGAGTTGGGATACCCCAACGGCATCCAAGCCTTAGTCCATACTTGGGGTGTTATTTACTCTTTAATTTTCCACTACTCTTCCAATGTGGGACAAGAGTTAAAACACACCCAATTCATTAACTTTCATTGGTTTATGAGTCACTTTCGACACACATATATCATTCATAACTTAATGGAATTAGACATGTGAATATACCACGCTAATCTTCTCTCTTAGGAGAAAAAGTTTATATATGGTCCCGCAAATATCGAGGTGTGGGTCCCATTGAAATTTGAGCTCAAAATTTGCTGGCCAAATACAAATTTTCTAACAATCCCCCACATGAATGATATATGGCTATATATATATATATACTAGTGGAATGCCCGTGCCTGAAGGCACGGTGAAAATTTTCGTTGATTAAAGTTGTGTACGTACTGAAAATGCCTGTGGAACTTTAATATATGTAAAATATCAAAAAATGTGAATCTATAAAGATTCTATAAAACATGATTTATTTGAATAATGGAGCACCATTTTCTGGTTTGCTATCAGTACCACCATTTATTTGAAACGTGCATTGAAGTAACCCACCTCCATAAAATAAATGTGCATTTATTTGAATCGTGCATTGAAGTAACCCACCTCTATAACTTCTTTGCACCTTAAAGATAATAACTCCTGCAACCGTAAACACAGAGTTCTCCAAGAAGATTTGTGGCAGCTTGAACAGTAATAAAATGACAGTTGTGTAAATTGTAACAGTTACATAAACATTTTAAAATAAAATTAATGTAAAATAATAAATTATACTTTCATGTGGGAACTAATAAATTTAAAATCCAAAACCCTCATTTCAATCATCATCCGAAATCATACCAGACGGGAATAAAAGAATAATTTGAGGCCAATATATTAAAATTGTGGAATTTAAGATATTGAGGAATGTTAATTAGATCTACAAACTGAAATTAGGTATCCAAACGGAAAACATACATTTGATATGCTATCTTTGAATCTAAAAAAAAAATAATAAAAAAGGCTATGACTCTTGCTTCTAAGAGAGCCAAGGTAGAAGATGAAACTTAAGTGAAGTAAATATTAATCACTATTAGTTGAAAGTTTAATAAAGAAAACAAAAATGTATCCTAATTAATGTATTTAACACAATTACCTCAATATTGATACGGTGAAAGGGATTTGTGAACCAAGTGAACAAAAAATCTCTTATAACTATAATATTACTATTCTAGGGAACTAAAAACAGAGTGCATATGTTCAACATGTATACTGATCCATATTACACTCCAATTGATTCACATGCCCAATCCAACTGCAGAAAGATTCAACCCCTAAAAGAACAAAAATAAATTTTTATATTAAATATATAGATTTATACAATCGCAAACTCTGTACAACACGTGTATAAAAAGACAACATACATACACACATTGATTTGTTTTCTTGCTAAATATTTAGGCATTGAGTAGTTGATTGGACCTGGAGTAAAAGACAGAATGAGATTAATCCCAAACTTCATATATTCAGTTAGCTTGTTGTATCATCTATAATGTATAAACTTTTTTTTTAGTTTAAAGATTGCTCATTATATAACCCGTTCAAATTCTGAACACAGCAAAAAAGTAAAATCATATATGACATTTACCTCCTCAATAGAAGTAAACGATGTGATATCTCTACTTTTTGAGCAAAAATGTGAACATGATAAAGACTTTGCATCATATTCTTGAGTCGTCTCGTTTGAAATTCCAGCATTTGAGAGCTCTTCTTGGAGATCTAATTCCACTCCTCGAAGAACGGCAGGTCGTGGTGCTTTACTTGAGGGTTCAGTTAATGCTTTTGTTATGTATATGACTGTTGGATCTCTAAACTTTGCAGCAGCAGTTTCAGTTGCACGCGTAAATATATCCTCAGAATCTTTAGGTCTATTTAGAGGATAATAAATAGGCAACTTAATTCACGCGTGGCATCGATTGCCTCACCCGCTATTCGCTACAAATCAGGGTTGTTTCCCACAATTAATGCTCCAATTACATCGAATCCTTCCAATAGCAGTGTCCGAATATCATCTGCTCAGGTGAAATCAGCAAAGAGTTAAATAGAGTTGTAAATAGATAATGAAGAAATGAATACCTGATTCATTGAATTGATGTGGAGTGTGGATGCATTTGAAGGTGGAGACGATTGTGAGTGGAGGAAAGAAGGGGGAGCCGATGAGCCATTGGAAGCTTGGTTCGTTCTTGCTCATCACCAGCTCACGATGCAAAACTTGAATGGTGGTGCTCTCTTTGTGCATGGAGTGCGAGGAATCTAGCACAGCCTCGATTTCCAATAACGAATGGTCTTTTTTGCGGAATTGCAACTTAACAAAAGGTAGGTTTGGGAACAGTAGAACATGAAATCACACAAAATTTCAGCGATGTTTTATTTTCGTTTTCTGTTTTTATAATGGAAGCAATTAGGGAATTTTTTTTGTTTTTTCACGTCATTGATCCAGGTTTGGTGACTAAGCATTTAATGTATAAACTTAGTTTTATACAAACTGGTAAAAGTTGGAAACTTATCATTCAATTAGGAAACTTATCATTCAATTATGTACATGCATTCAGTCCTCTAAAAACGTGAAACAAACATCTAAGAAAGAGAATCGTGTCAGAAAGAAACTGAAACCTGGATCAATGTCACAAACAATGGGGCACTGAGTTAGTGAAAAAAATCAACTAAGATTTAAGATTTGAACTACAAAGAAAAACTAAGAAAAAATCAAACAGAGAAATTAAAAAGTGAGTAAACCTTATGTTGGCAGATTTGTAAAATCAAACATAAACCCAATATTAAATGGGTGACTAAAACATAGCTTCTCTATTTTCTTGACAGAAAACTATTGAAGGCAGATACAGTCCCCGAGCTACATATTTTTGAGAACCTATTGTTGACGGGGTACATGATCTAAGAAAATAAAAATAGGTACTTAGCTAAACTAAGGAAAAAAAAATCTCAAACAACAAAATCATACCCACCTTCTGGAACAAAATTATACGGTACCCACCTTCGGATTTACACCATAATCGTACCAACCATACCGAAACAGTACGAAGCACAATTGATGCTTTTGTTAAAGACTGTGAATGATAGGCGACGGAACCGTGTTTACACTTCTAATCCATATTTCAGTAAAGACTATAACATAACCGCCGTATTACCCTTTGTTTCATCGGACAATTCCTTTACTAACTGCAGGCTTCTCATTCCAGAAATCCCAAAACTCTGCCTAACTTTGCGGTAAAAGGCCACCCTTCGCTGCACCTAAGAACTGAATATTTCGAATCAATTTCCACAGTTTCATTAGCTCACTTATTAGTTTTAAGTAAAACATTAATTACCTAGAAATAAGTGTTGCTCCATATATAAAAATAAAAATTTCTCCATACCGTCAATTGAGATTTTTCTTAGTGTCAGCTTTATTTGCAACAACAGCTACTGTCTATGGTCGGAAATTATCAAACCGTACCTTCTTTAAGGCGACCATCTGACCAGTTCAACATCACGTGCACGGTACACGCTACTGTCTGTACCTTCTCCAGTTTACATAGAAAGAAGAAATCAAAATAATGCCAGTATATATATTATTTCTTTATAAGGAGAAATGTAATATTATTCCACCACTCCACCACTTCATTGCTATGGTTTGAATATACAAAGTTACAGGTTTCCACCACATTTTGAATCTCATAGCAATGAAGCAATGTGCAAATTTTGAATCTCATATCAATGTGCATAATAACATGGTAGTATCGCATATGTGCATTTTATATTGCTATGATTTGTTTCCCTAGAGTTGAAACAACATTAGCTCATTAATATAAAATGCGCATATGCGATACTACCACCCTGTAACTTTGCATTGAGGCGATACTAACCAGGGGTAGTAGCAGTGGAACTGCTTGCTTGACGTATTGACTTCCAGATTGCACTTGGCGCACCTCCAGTCCGGATGACCACAGGAGCCACAATTCACACAACACTTGGAGCACCTCAGCCGCAGTCTCCGTCTCCTCGAGTAATGGTTAATTGAGTCGCCTAACAAAAACAAAAACAAAAACTTAATAAAACATGAATTGAGTCGCTTAATAAAACATGAACAAAATTAAAAGTTGAATATAGATCTGAAAACAAAAACTTAAATCAAAACTAAGTGAGATAAGCAACGTTGGAGCAGGGAGGCGAGGGAAGATGGGTCAGACTCGGACAATGCTTGCTATGACAGTGTCAGCATTTCCATAGTTAGAGTCGTATATGTGTCAGACTCGGACAGTGCTTTCTCTTATTCATCAAAATTCTATTTGAGTCAAAAGGATCAATATAAAAAATCTTCTCAGTTATTAAAGCTTCATCTTCTTCATTAAATGAATTTTGAAAAATGTTTCCAAAGATAGCTCGGTTGCATTCTATATAAATTATTTTCATCTTCTTAAGATTATTAGAGAAGGCAAACATTGGAATACCTTCCTCATAAAAAAATAATTGATTTTAATCAGATGCTGGTAACTGGTATGACTTGTCCATAATGGTGGTTTCAAAAAATAAACACATACACAACTTCTCAATGTCAAAATCAATAGATCTTTAATAACTTCACCAAAAACACATACACAACTCCTCACTTCTCTACTCCCATCCACTAAAAAATAACCTATAAAAGGGAAATCCGATCTATCACCTAAAACAAAAAGGTTATATATACATTAGATTACACGTTTATGGTACAATGAAAAGAAGCCAAAAAAGAAGAATGAAATTATAAGAACATTGAGAAAAATAGAGATTTACAGGCTGTCTACATGGTAAGGTGTGACCATCATTGATGTGTGTGTGACCATCTATGTATATAATGAGTTAATGTGTGCGTGTGTGTGGCAATCAGGCTTGTCCAGCCGAAAGCATCACAACGAATCTAGAAAAAGCATACTATAAAAAAATATACCATGGATGACCATCACTGATGCCACGGTTTGTTGAGTTTATTGTTGGAAAGATGAGAACGGATGAATTTTTGTTCAGTTTTTACCTCGGTGGTTCTTTGGCTCATATAGTGTGCTCCTCGATGGCTTATCCAAATTTCTTTCTAAAAAATCTATTCGCTACCCTGTCTCAACCAACTACTCGATCGCCACTTCATCGATGTTGGTGCCCGTCACTGTAAAAACATGCCTCGCGACTACGGTAAAAAATATCACTGATGCCACGGTAAAAAATAACTGCCAAAAATAGAAAAAAAATCAGTTTTATTAGTTTTTTAAGTAAAAAAAACTCAACACTACTTGAGATTTTTTATAAATAAGTAGTTGCTCAAAATTATATTCAACATATAACACCTTCACTTTTGTAGAAAGTGAGTCCAGTGCAGTGTCCGCGACCTCTGCTTTACATGCCACCTTCACTTGGTCGGGTTGTAGCCTAACAGCCTCTTTCCATTCTCCACCTCTAAACTCCAATATAATTGTTCCTCCTTGGTTTACTGAGTCCAGTGTAGTGTTTGGTCTCTGCCAGTCGAAAATGCATCCAAGCCCGTCACTTAGGGACCTTAGTCCTGGTGCTCTACCTTTGAACTACCCGATAAAATACTTCGATTTCATTCTACTCTACTGTTGTGAGACACACAGGTGCATCACCAGCCTACATTGAAGTAATGCTCATCTGATCATCTCTCGCCCCTTGGCCCTGAAGAAATTCAGCGAAAGACATTAATTTAGGGAAATAACTCAGTATATTTATACATCACTACTCATTATATACATAGATATACATATATGTACACACACGCACACATTAACTCATTATATTCATAGATATACATATAATTGGTCCCATGTACAGTAAAGGTAGTTCAAAAATTTCTTTATAAAACTAAAAATATGAAATGACATAATTTATGGCCGGGATTGGAACATCTTGAGAGCAAAAGAGACATTATCTTTTCACAGATATTTTTCCCCAAAGAAAGTGGAAACAACTATCACTGAAGTTTTAAGAGCCAATTTAAAATCTAGGGAAAGTAATTCATTTTCAATAACTTCTTTATGAAGCCAAACAGTGCCTTAAAAATAAATGAATTTCACTACTAAACCAAGCACTGAAAATATTAACACTTTGGATATAGAATTCACAGCTATGTTTAACTAAAACACATACCCTACTATAGGTATGGACTCAGTATGTAAAACTCAACCATGAAAGCTAACTCAAGTAGTGAGGATAATGCAGCAGTATTCTGCTAATAATTCTGTTTTCAACCATGAAAGCTAGCTCAGTATGTAAAACACATACCCTATTATACATTACAACAACACTTTGCTAATAATTGAAACACCTATTGCTGCTAGAAAAGAACACAATAGGCCTAAACATATCCACATATTTTCACAACAGAGATCAACTTTGCGCTCTGCAACTCTTCACACGACAAAGATAAAAATCTTATTATGATTTGAGTTCATTTTCATTGGATTAATGGGTAAAATGTGCTAAATGCACTTAAAAAACTGTCCATAAATACTCCTTAGATATTCATTCGAAAAAGATATGTTTATCTATAGTGAAGTGATTCAATTCCATCTGCTAATTGTCTTTTGATTTACCTTGAACTTATTCACTTGAAGTCGAGAAGTATCATTCGATTTCATAGTTGTAGCATAAGAGATTGGAGGATCTTCAAGTGGCACTACATCTTTAGGATTCTTGGCTGATGAGTTAAGAAGACATTTGATTAGTTAAGACGACATTTTTCGAGAAACCTGTCAGAGCAACGAAACATATCATAGAATGAAATAGAGGTATATCGACTATTGTAAATAACCAAAAACTCTGGGAAAAAGATGCCACTCACCTGTTTCCCATTTAAGACATGGTATCACCAAATACAGTGTCCACCAAATAAGGTTTCTCATGTGTTACTGAAACTTTGAGGTCAAAAATTTAAAAGTACTTCTACGTCGACTCACAAACGCGACACATTTATTGCGACACACTGACTTGTCACATCTGTATTGGCTCGTGTCTAAGTCCAACAATAGTGTAACGTTAGTGTGACGCACCAATTTGCGTCGCATTTATGAGTCGGACCTAGAATTATTGTTTTTCTCTTTTTTTTCCTGTGTCGCTAAACTAACATCATTGTTTAAAATATCTACTAAATACATTTTAAAAAAACAGAGTCGCCCAAAATATCATTGTTTAAAGTCTCTACTAAATACATAGAAACAAAGATCCCAAATTTAGTATAACTATTAGTCTATTACCAAGGACAGCTATTTATATTTTTTAAAAAAGTAGCTTCTTAGAAATTACCTATAAGACATTGTGAGTTCTCTTTGTTGTGCGTGGACAAAATAAATCAACAAAATTAGGAAACTAAGAATGATCCACTCTAAGAAAATGAAGGATCCAGATAAAAATCAATCACCATGTATGAAATGAAATTAGAAACGTAGAAATCTCCCAATAAAAATCAATCTTGTAACCTTTATTTTGACAACAACATATTGAACATTAAACAACCAATATTTGAGTTGTTTATGTCTGAAGTGAAACACTTGGGCCTTTTATCAAATTGAAGAATATAAAAATCGTAAATTAAGTGAAACACAAAATCCTACAAAATAATGATAAAAACAAAACCCTTCTCATATGACTTCGATACTATACATATCAATATAAAAACATATATGTGATGAAAAACTTGTATTTTAAAGATCTTACCTGACATTGTTCTATCAGTTTGACACGAATCATCCTTAGATCCAAGCTCCAAAATATTCTTCCCCAATATTCAGCTTACGAAAGCAAAGTAATCATCCCCACCGGAACAAAAGTCCCAAAAGAAAACAAAACCCACGGCACAAACCATTACCTACACAAAGGAAAAACTGTTATATATTTATAAAAAACAATAAAGAAAACAAATCCCGTATTCAGTTTCATATGGAATCTTGAGTTTTTAAAGAACATAAAAGCCTCTTCCAAAAAACCATGATTGTAAAACAAAATCCATTTTCGGTGCAAATGGGCGAACAGTGCCACCCCTTCCTTCTCCATTAAATGTTCAAACTCTCGTTAAATCAAAGAAAGACTATCACTGATGAATACAAAGTAAATATGAATCATGTTTGGGGCAATGTCGTCGATATTAATTTTTTTGATTCTAGGAAAAGAAAAGGGAAAAAAATGTATGTACCTTCAATATCTAATTTATCAAGTTGGTGATTAACAAAAGTAAATCCTACAAACTTCAATGACTCTATGAAATACAACTTGTATTAGATCCTACATAGATCTCACAGATAAGCAATGTTCCGACAAATACTAAATTAGAGAACAAATATATTTTTTTTATTTTCTTTATATCTTTCCACTATTTCACATATACATGAGTAGTAGAATGGAATTTAGAGGAGCACGATCTACGCACTTTGTAAAAAAAATTATCACATGAAACACTCTTAATGAGAATAATTTTTCACATACAGTTAAAAACTAACAACTAACCCAAGTCATTTATTTGGATGTATTCATATTTGAGACACAAATGAATATGTAGGTGAATAGTAGGTAGAGAACTTTCAACTAATGAAATCTGCAAAAAAAAAAAAAATAACTATTAGTGAAATCAAACCAACCCAATTAAACCCAAAATAAAATTTTGAAACCCATCAAACAAAAAATACAAAATTATCGTAACCCAATCAAAACAGGAAATAAAATTGAGCCCAATCAAAACCCAAATAGAAGCCAAGTGGAACTGTAAAACCCAAAACTCGTGTATCGGAAATCCTATAATCTGTAAAACTACATTACCCCCAAAAAACCTCAAAATTTAAATCATAAAATAACCCATTATGAAATTAACCCCCCAAATAATTCCCATACTTTCAGAGGGACACTTTAACTAAACACTGTAACTAACCGCAATAGAAAAAAGTAAACCATTCAGCAAACCTCATATATCTACACATTAAGATGATGAAGCCCTAAAAAATGAAACAAAGCCATACGTGGAAAATGTTATCTTTCCATGGTGAAGAACATGCTGATTTGTGAACATTGGGTTTCCAAAAAGCACCAAAAAGAGAGGTGAAACCAAACAAAGAGTAGGATTAGGGTTAGAAAACAAATCTGAAGTAAAAATCATACCATAAAATCGTACCTCATAGGTGAAAATGTGATAGCTTAGCCGAGAGAAAGGGAGGTAGAGGTGATGTCTTTCGTAGGAAATGCTCGCACCATGAAGAAGACGACGATGAGGAAGTGGGGCTCGGTGGAAATTAGGAGAGAGATTTGAGAGAAGAGGAGTGAGATCGAATCAAGGTTAGATACCTTTTTTGTTGTAATACAAAAGTAACCTTATATTTGAATTAAAGTAAATTTTTAGGGGTAAAAAGAGGGGGAAATAATGTTTTAATGGGTTAAAATTGTAAATACAATATAGAGTATAAAATGAGGTCTGGTGAGTTGTAGTGCTTATGGTGTGAATCTTGATCTCATCCTCCATTTCTTGCCTAGGTGGCTTCATCCTCACCCCTAATTAAGTTATCATCTTATGGAATAGTGCAAAACCTTTTACTCCTTATTATATATATATATATATATGCAAGATGCAAATGCAAACACATGTTGAGTAAATTGAAAATTTATTGCATCAGGAGAAGTAGCCTCATGGCCTTGAACTTTCCTTAGTGAAATACTTTCGGATTTACTTGGTTAATCGATAGAATTCATATCCTTGAACCGTCAACCGTTTTTGTAAAATAAGACAAAAGTATTCACACAATAGTTTTTCAACACAATTAGTTCTCACGTTTGTATTCATTTTGGCCATTAACACCACTTGGTTCCATGCGTATTTTAGAGAATTTGCCTTTAATAATTCTCATAGAAGTGGCCCCCTTCTTACTCACGTAGGTGACGTCCATAAAGAGTATCCTGCAATATCCCACTTAGACGTAATAAGCTATGGATGTCATTAAAATCATAACTTATCCTAATTTCGCGGCAGATGTGCACTGTCTCATCTTTGAAATAGATAGGATTAAATATTTTCCAGTGCGTACTGAATACAATATAGTTCGGTTTTCCCATTGAACTTAGATCTTGGGATCTCCAGTTATCTAGGTTGGGTTGCCACTATATTGATTCTTATTTATTTATTGGCTTTAGACCCATTCCTCTCGATGATCTTTCAACTTGCTCTCGATTTAAACCTTTAGTTAGTGGATCCTCTATATTATCTTTTGACTGTACATAATCAATTGAGATAATTTCATTTCATAGAAGTTGTCTAATGGTATTGTGTCGACGACGAATATGTCGTGACTTTTCGTTACACAAGTGATTCTATGCCCATCAAATTGTCGATTGACTATCGCAATGTATACATATTGTGGGCAGAGGTTTTGACCAATTTGGAACATCCTCTAAGAAATTTCAAAGCCATTCAGCTTTTCCCCCAGCTTTGTCTAGTGCAATGAAATCGGATTCCATTGTTGACCTCGCAATTCATGTTTGTTTTGAGGATTTCCAAGATACAGCTGCACCTCCAAGGGTAAACACATACCCACTCGTAGACTTAAAGTCTTTTGTATCAGATATTCAATTTGAATCCCAATGTCCTTCAAGAACAACTGGATATTTTGAGTAGTGCAGTCTATAGTTTTGAGTGTATTTTAAATAACCCAAAACTCTTAATATTGCCTTCCAGTTATCTATCCCTAGATTACTCATAAATCGTCTTAGCTTACTTATCGAGTATGATATGTCTGGTCGTGTACAGTTCATGATATACATTAAACTGCCGATAATAGAAGAGTATTCAAGTAGATATATGCTCTCACCATTATTTTTTGCTAGATGTAAATTTACATCTGCAGGTATCTTGGTAGGACTGATATCATACTTGGTGAATTTTTCAAGGACTTTCTCTATGTAATGAGATTGAGTTAATATTAGTCCATCCGATGTTTTAGAAAATTTAATTCCTAATATAACATCGTCGATACCCAAATCTTTCATGTCAAATCAACTACTCAACATTTGTTTTGTAGTTTTGACAATTTCCAGGTTACTACCCATGATAAGCATATCATTAACATAGAGGCAAACAATGACATATCCATGTTGAATGTATTTAAAATAAACACATTTATCACATTCATTAATTTTGAAACCATTTGATAACATTGCATTATCCAAATGTCCTTCAAGAACAACTGGATATTTTGAGTAGTGCAGTCTATAGTTTTGAGTGTATTGAAATAACCCAAAACTCTTAATATTGCCTTCCAGTCATCTATCCTTGGATTACTCGTAAATCGTCTTAGCTTACTTATCGAGTATGTTATGTCCGATCATGTACAGTTCATGATATACATTAAACTGTCGATAATACAAGAGTATTCTAGTTGATATATGCTCTCACCATTATTTTTTGCTAGATGTAAATTTACATCTGCAGGTGTCTTAGTAGGATTGATATCATAGTTGTTGAATTTTTCAAGTACTCACTATATGTAATGACATTGAGTGAATATAAGTTCATAAAATGTTTTAGAAAATTTAATTCCTAATAAAACATCGGCGATACCCAAATCTTTCATGTCAAATCAACTACTCAACATTTTTTTTGTAGTTTTAACAATTTCGAGGTTACTACCCATGATAAGCATATCATTAACATAGAGTAAAAAAATGACATATCCATTTTGAATGTATTTAAAATAAACACATTTAGCACATTCATTAATTTTGAAACCATTTGATAACATTGCATTATCGAATTTTCCATGCCATTACTTAAGTGCTTGTTTAATCCGTAAAGTGATTTAACAAGCTTACATACTATTTCTTCTTGTCCAGGATCCTTTAACCCTTCAGGTTGCTCCATATAAATTTCCTCGTCCAGTTTACCGTTTAAGAATGCAATTTTTACATCCATTTGATGTATTTTAATCCCATTAATAGCAGCTATTGCTATTACCATTCGAATGGACATAATTCTCGTTACCGATGAATATGTGTCAAAGTAATCTAAGCCTTGCTTTTGCCTATATCCTTTAGCGACAAGTCTAGATTTATATTTATCAATTGATCCATTGCCCTTCAACTTCTTTTTGAAGATCCATTTATAACCTAACGGTTTTGAATCTGGTGGAAGATCCACTAGTTCCCATGTGTGATTTTGCAAAATGGATTCAATTTCTCTATTAAATGCTTCTTTCCAAATGGAAGCATCGGGTAAGGATATTGCTTCTTTATATGATTGAGGTTCATTTTCTAGCAAATATGTTAGAAAATCTGGACCGAAGGAAGTCGAGGTGTTGCTCTTTTATGACATCTTGGTTCATTCTCTATTGACCTGTGATCAATTGGTTGATGAGTACCACTTGTAGTAGCTTCATTTGTTCTTTTAGATGAACCAGATTCTCGGGTCATGTTATATGGAAATTCATTTTCAAAAAATGAAGCGTCCCTCGATTCAATGATCGTATTTACATGAATATCCAAAATTGAAAATTTATAAACTAAGAAACATTATGAGTTATTACTAATATCATAACCGATGAACACACAATCAACAGTCTTTGGTCCTATTTTTACCTTTTTAGGTTTAGGAACCATCACTTTGGCTAAGAACCCCCATACTCATAAATATTTATAGCAAGGTATTCGACCTTTCCATAACTCATAAGGTGTCTTATGATTTTTGTTGTGTGGTACTTTGTTAAGAATATAATTATAGGACAATAAGGCTTCCCCCATAAGTTCTGGGGAGCCCCTGAACATATCAACATAAAGTTCATCATCCCCTTCAATGTATAGTTTTTGTGTCAGTAATACCATTCGATTGAGGAGAATAAGGAGCGGTGGTTTGATGAATAATTCCATTTTCAGAACAAAATTCCTCAAATGGATATTCATATTCACCTCCTCTATCACTACTAATAGCCTTTATCTTTTTGCTTAATTGATTCTCAACTTCATTCTTATATTGTTTAAATGCATTAATAGCCTCATCTTTACTATGTAATAAATATACATAGAAATATTATGTGCAATAGTCAATAAAAGTAATAAAATACTTTTTTCCACCTCTAGTTTGTACAAATTTTAAATCACAAATATCCGTGTGAATTAAATCTAGTGGTTCAGTGATCCTTTCAATAGAATGAAAAGGTAATCTAGATAATTTTGATTCCACACAAATATCACATTTATGATTTTTATCAATATTAAATTTTGGCAAAAAAAATCCAAGTTAATTAATCTACGCAAGGTATCAAAATTAACATGTCCTAATCTAGCATGCCAAATATTAGAAGACTCAGTCAAGTAACCAGAACTTGTAATTTCATTCATAGGGGATGCCTTAGGCATCAATGTCGTTACAATCATTTTAAAGAACCCCTTAGACAGGTAGCCATTTCCCACATACTCATCATTTTTGGACAACACAAACTTATCCAAAACAAACACAAGCTTAAACCCATTCTTGCTTAGAAGTGATCCGAAAATCATATTTTTATGGATGTCAGGCACATGCAACACATTGTTAAGGGTAATCTCCTTTCCCAAAGTCATATTCAGAATAATATTTCCTTGTCCCACGACTTTAGAACTCAAAGAGTTTCCCATAAATAGAGTCTCTTCATTTTCTAAAGCCTTATAATTAGTGAACATCCATTTGTTTGCACAAATGAGGCGTGTAGTCCCAGTATCCACCCACCATTCCCTGGTATTTCCTACCAAGTTGCATTCAAAGACAACAGTAGAAAGATTTAAGTCTCCAATACCATCTGTAAGAATGTAGTTTAGATAAGATGGAGGCTTAACCCCTTTTGAGTACAGTAATGATAAGTTAAATAGCAACACTATTGATTAACCATAGGACATACAAGCACTACTTAATGAAGATGAACTCAATTTGATCTCATAAATCTCTTGTGTATAACTCAGAAGATAGTAATGAACTTAGAAGTAACTTCGCCAGAGGGAGAGAGGAGTAAGCACCCTAAAGATCTGTCTCATAATCTCTATCAAATATTAAAAACTTCGTAATAAATGACAATGGTGGGTAAGTAAGAAAACTCCATCTGGTTTATAATAACTCTCTCTAATGTATATTATCTCTAGCAATAACTTCTGAGCTCTCAAAAAGATATGTCTTCCTCAAAGGTGGTTGGGGTCCTTAAATAGCCCCCCACACCACCCCCGAGGCAACTGAGTGATTAATGCCTGTGAAAGACCTCCCTCATACTTTATGTCACAAATATTAAATACCTGATGCACTAGTTGTCTCCATGTCATAAACATTAAATGCGAAGACATGCCTTTTATCTAACCATTGTATGTCAGGGGGCTGTTATCATATAGGTGGCTCACCAACTGCCTGACAGCGCCAAATACCACGGTGGTTTACTCAAGTTCATATCTGACATTGTTTAGCTGGCTAGTGACATCACCTTCAGTAGATGTCACATTAAATAGAGGGCTGTTTGATTCACAACTCAACGCCCGATGAAACTCCAATCTGCTCCGCTCGAGGTTCCATAGTTAGGGTCCTTCGGCGTTTTACCAGGTGTGTATCTAAGATGGTCAGGACAAGCCCTAATGGTGCCTCACTTCTCAATCATCCAAACCAAGTCCCTCTAAAGTTCCCACGACGAGGTCATGGTTGTCTTCTTCAATTCATCGTCGAATTACCAATTCTTCAAAATTCATCTCATTACGTTTATGCTTGAGATAATTTTTGAACAAATTCCAAGATGGATGCAATTTTTTAATTATTTCCGCCACTTGGAAAGAGTCACTAATCGACATTTCTTCAGCATGAATGTCGTCAAGAATAACCTGAAGTTCCTGAACTTGTGCTATAACAAGCTCGGAGTAAATCATTTTGATGTCTAGAAAATGGCCCACGATGAAATCTTCATGCCCGCATCTTCAGTTTTGTATTTATTCTCCAAAGAAATCCATAATTCCTTTTCTATTTTTATTAGGTTTTACACGTGGTACAATGTCTTGTCCAAGTACGTTAGGATGTAGTTATGGCACAAAAAATTAGAATGTTTCCATGCATCAACAGTAGCAACTTTTTCAGTCTCATATCCTTCTTTCAAAGGTGGACAATCTTCATACATGAGCCTTTCCAATTGGAAAGTTGTGAGGTGAAAGTACATCTTCCCTTGCCAACATTTAAAATCAATCCCGATAAATATTTTTGATTTCTCCCTATGTGGCATGGTTACGGGGGCAGCAATAGGTGCGTGTGTCACATTTACCGTAGGTGGAATGTTTACGGTAGGTTGAGGAACTGTGTTTGTATTGTGATTCCATTTCTGTTACAAAAACATATGTTTCATCAATGATAGTTTTCATTTCTAATGAAATTATCAAAGCAGAATATTATAACACCCCATGATTTTTGAGACAGAGAAATTAAATTTTTGGGAAAATAAAATTTAATTAAATTGGAGAATTCTAAAATTTGGGAATTTAGGCCCAAAAATAGAGAATATTTCGAAGTATTCCGGATGATGATTTTGAGGGTACCATCGATCCCGAAAGGGTCGAGGTAGTCAAAATAACTGTCATTGGGTTTTATTTCGACTCCAAAATATTTTTAAGTCAGTTTGACTCGAATTTGAGTAAACGAGTCATTTAAAGTGTGTATTAACATTTAAAATTGGGTTTATTGTTTTAAAGGATTTAAGAGGCTTACGGATCAAGCCTTCTCATTTGAGAGAAAGAGATAAAAAGCCGTAGAGGGAGAAAGAAGAAGAAAAGAAGAGAGAGAGGAAGAAAGCTTGGAGATTTCGGCCCAAACACGACATCGAGGACGATCCAACCTCTACAAAATCGAGGCAAGTGTTTAATCTTGCTAAATACGTCATTTGTGTATTTCATTTAATAATTTGTGGGTTAAAGAAATGGATTTTTGGGTATTAATATCAAAACCTAAAATTTTGGGTTAAATCTTGAAATCAATGTTTAAATATGGGTTTAATGGTGTAGAAATGGTTGGGATCACTTTGGGGTTGATTTATTGGCTTAGAACCATGTTGTGATAAAGATTTGGAGGTTAGAATAGAAATTTTAGGGTTTTAATTTCGTGGGTTTTGTTGAGAAATGGAAATCGGCCAGGATATCTGGTATGGACGGTCGACCGCGGTTTGGGGAACGGTCGACCGCGCCTCGAGGGAAAAGCCTACTGCATTTCTTCGTAGGCAAAATTTGGACCCGCGGTCGATCGGGGGTCTGGGACCGATCGACCGGTCCCCTATTTTTAGCCCAAGAATGGGAATTTCTTTTACCCCTTTTTTTTTGGACTTTTATTCTTAGGGGCTTGCTTAATGGGCTTATTATGGAGGGTTATGATATTAGGTCTAGGGAATAGTACCCTAGGTCGAATAGGGGCTTGCGGGACTATGATAAATTGATTTTGGAGGATGGGATGCCTCTTTTAGTAATGAAAGGAATATGGGACTTAAGTGATTGGAGGATTGTTTTATCATGATAGAGGTGAATTATCATGAAATGGTTATAAATGGAATATGGATAGTCTCTTTTGCCTATACGTGTATTAATAATGGATACCTTTAGGTATAGTGGGGGATCTCAGTGGGGGACGGGAGTTCTAACTTGAGGTCCTAAGTGAGTTTAGATATGATTGAGGACCGACGAGAGAAGATATCGTGCATCCTTGAGGAGTATAGACTTAAGGAAAAATTTATGAATGTAATAAGATTTAGAGTTCATTAGAACTATTAAACCTTAGATGGGATTCCAATACTTGAAATAAAGTTGGGTTAAGTTGAGGTTTATGGACTATTAGTTATATATATATATATCAATAGTCGAAATTAGTATTGGAGGCATGAAGGTCCTTTTGGAGATATATAGAATGTGTAGTGATTGTTACCTACGCTAAACTATGGGTGATAACCCTAAGGTTTGGATACATATGTATGTTTTTGGGAGACTATTCATCATAGGAAAATGGATGAATATGCTTCAAGGGAAGGATTGTATTCACACATCGAGGTAAATTAAATGAGTTTGTGGTGACGGCTTGTATATTGAGGATTATGTATACTTATAGCCGAGTTTATATATCTTATATTTACGAACGAGAATTAGTTGTCTATATAGATATATGGATATGAGAATACGTGTGTATATATCTGTATGGATATGAATATACGGATATATTTATGTTGTGGATATTCCTGATAAGGATATTTAAACCGTATATGATGGTTTAATGTTTAATCATATGATGGGATCATATGGATATGTATATATTGTGCATGTGAACGATATATATATACTTATGTGGTTAAGCATACCCCGCTCATGCTATCATTGGGAAGTTTCCGCGCAGAGGGTGAGCATCCTGGCATATAGAGCAGGGTGTGGATATTCCCCAAGTCATAGTCGTCCCGTGTGATATTATATGATTTATTTTTTTGGGATGAGACGTGGTGGGTATGTTTCATCTTATTGCCGATTTGGAGCTTTGACCGCTTGTCGGGACGTCGCGTGTTTGAGTTACCACGAGATGGGTGTCGTTGAGCCCCACCAGGGTAGTCCCCAATATTGCTACGTGAGCCGGGCACTGGGAAGATGATAGCATGGTGCAGTTTTATCGGTGATATATATATCCGGGTATATTATGTGCATGTCCATTGTACATCTGATATCATATGTACACATGGTCATGGGTATGGATGACGTTATATATATATATATATATATATATATATATATATATATATATGGTTAGAATAAAATGCCTATATATATATTTATATATCCTATAGATGAAAAGATATAGAATCTTGGTGGAGTACATCTTGGATGATTATGGTGTACTAGATTGATGGGGGTTGATGTATCGCATTTAAGGAATATTTCGGTTACATCATCCCAAGGATATTATTGGAGTTTTTAGTTGTTTTAATATTGTAGTCTAAAATTTAGTATTAGTAGTAGTATAATATGGTATGTGTGGCATTATGGATCTCTAGGATCGACATTGTCAAGGAGTAGTGTAACGGGGTGGTTCCGTGTTCTGATTTTGCTTTGCGAGACACCCCACGCACGAAACGCAGTGCAGTGTTGAGATTAGAGAAAAGTTTTATCACTAATTATTTGTGGCATAATGGATCTCTAGGATCGACGTTGTCCAGGAGTAATGTAACGGGGTCGTTCCTTGTTTGGATTTCGCTTTGCGAGACACCCCAGGCACGAAACGTAGTACAATGTTGAGATTGGAGAGAAGTTTTGTCAATAATGATTTGTATACATATTGTTTATTAATTAAATAATATGATTAAACCCAAACATATACGGGTAGCGTGTTAAGATTTATAATTGAATAAATTATAAACCGAAATCCATTAAGCCAAATATGGCATACATTTTTATAAAATTAATTAAGTGGGTTTAGAAAGAAGGAAATTCTTGGGTTAATTTAGGAAGGAAATCTCGTGGGAATAGGAGGGGCCTATGTTAAGTTAGGTTGTCCTTACACTTGGGGTAATTTAACTAAAATTTGAGGACGCGAATAGGTAAGCGCCGTTAGATGAGAGGTGAGTTGTGGTTTCACGAGTGTGCGATTCCACTTTAATTATGAAATAATGTGCACCGATATTTATTATGCATGGTTAACACACTTGCTAAATATTTTTCACACTCGGGCTCTGACCCGTTTACTTTTCTCTCTTGCTTGTATATATGTATACTACTACATGTGTCCTACCGCATGGATGCCGGATGACCTTCTATCCAGAGCCTTGGGAGCCATGACAGGTGCGGACTGTTGCGGGACTTTGCTTGTAGTCGCTTCCCACTTATTTAAAAATCTAGGTAGGATTCTTGTTGTATATCGGGTATATACCCCAGAGATATTTATAGATGTGTATATTTATTCCATTTCAGTTATTATATTGGCTGTGACCCGACAACTTATTCGGGTCTACTCCTTTGTATAGTTACTTATTTCTTTTTATTCTAGCATTTCATTTATCATAGTTCTTTCATGCATCTTTATTTCCTTTATTAGAAATGTTATAGTGTTGGTTTGCTGTCTGTTGCATATTTTATTTAATTTTAACATCTCGTTTATATGCTATCGGGTCGTTAGTCCTATATTATATAGTATCGGCAGTTGATGTTGAGACTGGACCATCTAAAACTCTTAATTTAATGTAGTATAGGGCTGGACACCCGTTATTATTATTAGCGGGGTGTTACAGATGGTATCAGAGCATCAGGTTCTAGAGTCTTTAGGATCTGTGCGAGTTTTCTGCGTTCTTCCGTTAACGTTCTAGACATAAAGCCTTACAATTAGGACTGTTGTGTTCACTGCGTTGTTTTCTTCTGTGAAGTATATTCACTTGATTGGCGTTCTGATAACAGTTTCTCTTGTTTCGTTTCAGACGTCGCCTAGATTTTTTCGTCTAGGAAAGGATAGGATTAGAAGTACAATACCCATTGCATATTTTGGGTACGCTTTAATCGGGGGTATTTGTTTTCCCCGATTCCAGAGGAAATATTAAGGAGATTTCTAGAAGTGGTTTAGGGTGTTCTACCGTTGGTTGAGTAAGAAAGGAAAATTTCTCGAATGGTGAATCTTGGGCTTAGTAAGGAAAGTCTGAGGAGAGGTTAGTGTAGTCATTGGGAGGTTTAGGTTGAGAAAACTGTCAACCTTTGTTAGGAAACCTGGTGCTGGTGACTTTTACCGATGTGAGGTAGGTGGAGTTATCCCAATATCGGGAGTATTGCCTTCTGGGAAGAGGGAGTCAGAAATTGGAGACCCGGTTTCGTTAATTAGAACTGGGGGAGTTTTCGATAGTTGCAATAGCGTCTTGTCCTTCATAATGGTTAGGAAGGATTTTGAGGAAGATGTTCCTCTTGTGGACAAATAGGTTTAGGATTAATGATTGTCCTGGAAGAAGTAGAGGTCCCTGAGTTGAGGTTCAAGGATGGGGTGAAACCATGGGATTATGGGAGTATAAGGTAGAATACATTTCTTTGGATTTAAGTCACGCTTTGTGCAATATTGATAACGTCGCGCGTTAGGTATGATGAGCGGTTAGCCGCTACGCCCTTAGGGTGTACATAAATTCCTTGGAAGAAGGAGTGAGCCTGTACGGCCTTCGTATGGCATCTTTTGAGACAATAGACCGTCTTGTAAAGTGATAGTAGAGAGTTGTTCTATTGAATTCCGGAAGTGAGGATAATTGGAGTTTGTTGAGTAGTGGTTATAAGACCATTGTCTTATGGATAGGTTTGGGTTTGTAATTATAGTGTTCCAATGAGGGAAGGACTTATTTGTAATTAATGCTTGGGTGCAATGCAAGGGATTAGTATAGCTGAGAGGTTTAAAGTTTGGTAGATTTTTGTTGATTGGATAATTTAGCCCATAGTTGTGCTAGTCTTAAGGACTAGGTATTGGTTAGAGTGTTGTATTTGTTGAGACCTTGTGTCTTGAGCATAAGGTGTTTGTCTCGTGTGTCGAAAGACGCGGGATTTATTTATATTATTTATTGTTGCATAGGCCTTCGGGAAGTATTTAAAATATGAAAATCTTTTATAAAACCTTAACTCTGGTTAAACTAATCTCAATCCCCGACCTAGCTACACAGTAGTGTATTGGGAGGGTTCCTTGTTTGGATTTCGCGTGCGAGACCTCCCCCGCACGAAGGTAGCTAGCGTCAAGAATTGAGGAAATTTCAACCATTGGGAATTTTCAAACATTTATATAGTTAAATATGTTGTTGTAGATTATATTGGTGATAGTTATATTGTAACACCCCGTATTTTTATGATATTTATTTATGGGATTAATTGAATTAAATGAGTATTAATTGGAAATTAATCCGGATAAAAATATTAACGAGATGTGAGTTAGTATTTGATTATAATGTGTATATATGGCAATATATGAATATTGGAAATATTGAAATTGTCGCGAGATTGAAATACGGCAATTTGGGAAATTTTGTAGGGACGCGCGTGACGGTCGCGTCAGGAATATAAGTATTTGAATTAAAAAGTGAATTTTATTTTTATCACCTGTATGGTCATTTTGAGTGCGCCAACGCGTCCGGAAGGGTCGAAATAGACAGAAAACACTGTCCGGGGGTTAAGTTTGTGTCCCGGGGCAATATTGGGCCATATCGGTAACTTATAAGGGCATTTTGGTAATTTCGGAAATTGGGTAATTAAAACCCACGAAAATTAGAGTTAAAAATCTGACTTAGTATTAACCCACTAAGCCATTTTCCAACCCCAATTTAGGTAGTGGGCTACGGGAGAAGTTAGAAACCTTAAAGCTTAGGCAAAAACTAACCCCACCTCCATTAACACCTTGAGAAGAACTTGTAGAGAGAGAGAGGAAGAGAAGAATTCTGCAGAGAGAGAGAGAAGGCAATTCAACCTTCAAGATTCAACCTCAAATTCAGAGAACGATTAAGGCAAGTAGTTTAATTATAATTAATTCAATGCTATGCTTTTCCATGTTTAGGAATTATCGAAATTATCTTGGAAGATTGATATAGACCCATGAATTGAAAGGTTAAAACTATGAATTATGTTAGGGACTGCATGTAGAAACATTCTGGACGAATTATGAATTCAAAATTATGACCCTTGATGATCTAAAACCGGATTTAAGAAGAGGTTTATTAATGTTCTTGAAAGAAGTAGAAAACTAGGGTTCTTGATGATGATTTGATCCAAATATAGCCCTTGGTTGATGAATTATTAGTTTTAGAACGTTAATAATGTTGTAGGATGGTTGTATGATGATACTATAACATTATATTAGAGTTTCATGAATTAAAAGTATGTTTTGGGATGATTTGAAAACTGCAAAATGAAGCAGTCCGTAGCCATACCTGGTGCATTCGATCGATCGATGTTCATCAGTCGATCGATCGACCACCATCGATCGATTGACCACCATCGATCGATCGAAGGAAAAGGTCGATCGATCGACCTTCCCAGAATGAGTAAAGTTTTCCCTATTTTAAATTTTAATGGTGGTAACCCTTGGAAAATATTATTGGAGACCTTATGAATACCCTTAAACTTAAGGAAGACCAGTAGGCGTGGTTATGAAATTTGGACCTTAATTAGGATTCAATTCGAGGAATTATTCTACTTTAATGAAATTCGATAAGTAAGATAATATTTGGGTTAAAAGTGTAAATTTGAATAATTTGATGCAATGAGGTTTGGGGCAGAAGTAAGGACCTTAGGAATAAAGATGTAATATGTGGGAAAAATAGGAACTTAATAGTCTATTTGAGATAGGTTTTAAGTATAAGAGACTATGACGTGAGACGTGTCGACGGTTTAAAATTTTATATTAACGGGAGACTTAAAATATACAAATTTGGAATAATGGTATAAGGATGTAGAGTATACCTTTATTAATATTGAGATATCTAAGATGTGTGAATGCTTAGTATATGATTTTTATGTGTATGACATACCTACCATACTTGCTATCACGGGAGGTTTACGTTCGCTTAGGGCCTTCTTATCCTTGTGTTGCCCGGATTTAGATTGGTACCTCGATGAACATAGGTCAGAGAAGGACTTATTGGGATGTTAATAAGTCTGCTGATCGTGGGAGCGTAGGTATGTACGTGACCCATGTGATGTGACTGTGTTCGCCTCCATTGTTTGTGATGTTGTTATCTGAACGATTCCTGAGAGATTCGGAATGCGTGATCCTTATGTACGTGATGTACCGGGATGGATAGCAGAGTATGTGTGCACCGCAGCTTAGTCTCGGGGTGCTTGTATTGTATATTTATGATGTGAATAATATATGATTATAAGATAAAGAAATTGCTATGTTAAATTGTGAGTATAGTAATTGTAACGTTATGAAAAGATAAAAGGGGACGTATATTAATAAATGGTTTTGTTAATAATTGGGAATCCGAGAATTAAAGTAGAACTCTCTATTTAATTGTTAAGGTTAGAATTAAAACGTGAACCAAGTAGAAGTGTTAGAAACTCTTTTGATCTAAATTATTATGAGATAACACATGAATGGGTACAGGAAGGTTAGGAGTGCACAGTTAGACGAGAGGTGAGTATTTCATGTGAGAGGACGTCCTAACATGTATCTTGCATTCATTGTTTTAATTTTTATTAAAGCACTTGCTGTTTTTAAAATACTCTCCACATTCGGGCTCTGACCCGTTTGCTTTCAAATCTATCTTTTTGTAAAAACCATTTTTAGGTGCTCAGCCACAAGGACACCATGCATAGTATTTCCAGTCAGGTGACGAGCTGTAGCTGTTGTGGAAGTTACAGGGCCTTGCTAGTAGACGCTTCATTTGCCTTGACTCTATATCCAGATTTCATCAGTTGTAGGGCATGTCGCCCATTTTTTTTAGAGGCATTTCATTTTACATTTCAGTTATTCAGACTATGGTTTGTAATTAATTCAGGATTCAGACTTGTCATATCATTTTCAGTTGTGGGATTGTTGTGAGGAGTTTTCCTCCGGACTTATTACTATTTGTTGGTTATTTCATTACTTTGTTATGGTAAATGGATTTATGTTGTTCTTCCATTATTCTTTTATTGCATGTTAATCAGACTTAACTTAAAATTTGGCAACTTACTTTTTAAATACTAGGTGGTTAGTAATCATTAAAATGTTTTCGACAGTGATGCTATTAACTGGACCAACTTGGAATTTTGTATTAATTTAATAAAGGAGTAGCTACCCGGTATTTAATTAGTCGGGGTGTCACAGGTGGTATCAGAGCATCAGGTTCTAGTGTCCTTTAGGATCTGAACGACTTATTATGTTTCCGCTGAGCTTTCTTTGATGTAGAGCGCTATATTTTAGGACTGTTGTATTCTTTTGTATATGCTACGTTCTTCAGCTATTTTAAGTTTATAACTTTGAACTTATAGACTTTATTCTTATTTCAGAATGCCTCCATGACGTGCACCACGGGTTCCCAGGAATGCAACGCTGGAACAACAGCCCACACCAGTTCAGGGAACGATGAACGCCGCTGAGGTTGCAGCCATAGTAGCCCAAGCGGTAAATGCCGCACTTACCGTAGTTCAGCAAGCACCACCTCAGGCGCCGATAGCCTTGCCAGTTCAGACACTTGCATTCCCGTCTGCTTGGGAACATGTACGTGATGCTTTTCAGAAAGCACATCCACCGGAGTTTGCTGGTAGCTCCGATGTTGTTGTTTCGAGTCAGTGGAGAAAGGATATACAGAGGCACTTGAGGATGTATGAGTGCACTGACATTCAGAGGCAGGTACTAGCTACTTTTAAGCTAGTGGGATCTGCACTACAGTTGTGGGAGTCTATTACCACCATGGAGGAGAGAGATACTCTCACGATTCAGGAGTTTTGGGTGCGGTTCGACCTCAAGTACTTTCCGTCTGCTGTTCACACGGAAATGAGGAGGAAGTTGATGAACCTTCGACAGGAGGGTAAGACTGTGGCCGAGTATGAGGCCGAATTCACCAATTTGCTGAATATTGTCCCAGATGAGATACCTACGGAAGAGAAGAAGATACAGAAATTTACGGACGGGTTGACTTGGAGGATCCGTCAGCATTTGTTGGGGAACCTATCGTTGGCCACTTATTCTGATGTGGTTAACGCTGCATTGCTCTATTGCCAGGATCACCGCTTTCACATGGCTGAGGGTAAGCGATCAGGAGAGTCCAGCCATCAGGGCAGGACTGGAGGAAATGATGCCAGTGGGGCACAATCTATTCAGGAGCAGAGGCAGGGTGATCAGGGTACCCAGCAGGGGGATCACAAGAGGTTCAGGTCGGGAAATTTCAGGCACGGACAGGGAGGTTTCCGGCAGGGCCATCAAGGTCCGAACGGCCATCAGAACCAGCAGGGTCAGAATGGTCAACAACAGCTTCAGCAGGGCCAGTGGAGGAACAATAACGGCCACCAGGGTCGGGGGCAGCAGGGACAAAGAGGGGGAAACTTCCCGGGGAAGTGTTTCGTTTGTGGCAAGACTGGCCATAAACGCCAAGACTGTCCTGATAGGGGCAGGGCCCCGCAGCAGCAGCAGGGTGTTCGACATGAGCCACAGAGGCCACTTTTTCCACCCGCTCTCCCAACTCCAGCCCAGGTGCCAGCACTACCAGCCATTCCAGGAGTTCCTGTGCAGCAGGGGCAGTTACAGTATGGACGTGTCTATAACGTCCACCAGGCAGCAGCTCCACAGGCACCACCCGCGATTGAGGGTATGTTTCCTATCCATGGTACTATGGGTCGGGTTTTGTTTGATACGAGGGTAACACATTATTTTATAGCTACACATTTTGCGAAAGCCTTAGGGTTGTTAGCCACAGCAGAGAGCACAGTGACTTGTGTAGACTCACCATTGGGGAGTGGGTCACTTATTTTCTTTATATGCCGGGGAGTGGGGGTAGAGATTTGTAGTTTGGTATTACCTGCAGATATGTTAGTATTAGAGATGACCGAGTATGATGCCATTATTGGTATGGATTGGCTTGTCGCGTACCGATCCATGATTGACTGTTTCAGTAGGAGTATTATCTTTGCCATTCCCGGGCAGGAGATGTTTTTGGTGGCGATGCCTCGTTCCGAGGGAGGATCGTCCACTCATTTCTACTATATAGAGGAGGAGACCTCTAAGGAGGTGATGATACCACTTGATTCGATTCCGGTTGTTAGAGAGTTTGTCGATGTATTTCAGGATATACCTGGATTACCCCCCAGTCGAGAGATAGACTTTGTCATAGACTTACTACCAGATATGAGACCTATAGCACGCGCACCGTACCGTATGGCTCCGGCAGAGATGCGAGAGCTACGAGATCAGATTGAGAAGTTATTGGGTCAGGGGTTTATACGGAGGAGTACTTCGCCGTGGGGTGCCCCTGTATTATTCGTGAAGAAGAGAGATGGTTCACTGAGATTGTGTGTGGACTACCGAGAGTTGAACAAGGTCACGATACAGAATAAATATCCGTTGCCTCGAATCGATGACCTATTCGACCAGTTGAGAGGAGCTTCCTTCTTCTCGAAGATTGATTTGCGATCGGGATACCATCTGTTGCGTATCAGGGAAGAGGACGTCTCGAAGACTGCGTTCTTATCGAGATATGGTTCTTACGAGTTTCGGGTTATGCCTTTTGGTTTGACCAATGCTCCAGCCGTGTTTATGGACTTGATGAATAGGGTGTTCAAAGATTTCCTAGATCAGTTTGTCATTGGCTTCATTGATGATATTCTGGTTTACTCCCAGACAGAGGAGGAGCACGCCGAGCACTTGAGGAAAGTTTTGCAGACGCTACGTCAGAACGAGCTGTATGCAAAATATGAGAAGTGCGGGTTTTGGCTGAAGGAGGTTCAGTTTTTGGGGCATATTATTTCCGACCGAGGGATATCTGTTGATCCGGGGAAGGTATCCGCGGTGAGGGAGTGGGGATAGCCCACGACACCGACAGAGATCCGTAGTTTCTTGGGTCTAGCAGGATACTACAGGAGGTTTATTCGGGGATTTTCGAAAATAGCAGGTCCTTTGACACATCTGACTCGTAAAGGTGTGCCGTACATTTGGAGTGATGCCTGTCAGTTGGCATTCGATGAGTTGAAGGACCAGTTGACCTCAGCACCTGTGTTAGCATTGCCGAGACCAGGAGTTGAGTATCTAGTTTACACCGATGCGTCCTTGCAAGGACTTGGAGGTGTGTTACAACAGAAAAGTCAGGCCATAGCTTATGCTTCACGTAAGCTTAAGCCTCATGAGAAGAACTACCCCACCCATGACTTGGAGTTGGCGGCAGTGGTATTTGCCCTTCGGATTTGGAGACACTATCTTTTGGGGGAAAAGTTTCGATTATTCACAGACCACAAGTCCCTACAGTACCTATTCACGCAGAAGGAGTTGAATATGCGGCAGCGAAGGTGGCTTGAGTTTGTGAAGGACTATCAGTTTGATATCCAATATCACCCGGGGAAGGCTAACGTGGTAGCAGACGCGTTGAGCCGTAGACCAGTAGATGAGGTGGCAGATGTGTGGAAGGCAAAGTGGAAGGAATTGGGACACCAGGATGCAGTGGCCAGATCATTCATGTCTGTGATGACTGTTACACCACAGATTGTCACGACGGTAGTAAGGGCACAGGCAAATGACTCGTTCTGTCAGGAGCAGATAGTTCGATTATTAGCAGAGGGAGCTGAGTCCTATATCGTTAGCTCAGACGGGGGATTACGTTTGAATGGGAGATTGGTAGTTTCGGAAGGGGAGGAATTGCGGCACGAGGTGATGGCAGAGTCGCACGGCTCACGGTTCGCGGTACATCCCGGTGGGGACAAAATGTACCAAGACATGAGACGTCAGTATTGGTGGAGCGGGATGAAGAGAGATATTGCCATGTTTGTATCAAAATGCACCACTTGTCAGCTAGTAAAAGTGGATCATCAAAGACCGGCAGGACTGCTACAACCGTTAGAGGTCCCGATGTGGATGTGGGAGAGAATATCCATGGATTTTATCACGGGGTTGCCTACGTCACAGAGAGGTCACGACTCCATTTGGGTAATTGTGGACAGGTTCACCAAAGTCGCTTATTTTCTACCCGTAAGGATAGACTACACTGCGGGACAGTATGCCCAACTCTTTAATGCAGAGATAGTGAGACTTCACGGTGTACCCCTAAATATCGTGTCTGACAGAGACAAGATATTTGTTTCACGGTTTTGGGAAAGTTTTCAGCAGGCCATGGGCACGGAGTTGCGGTTGAGTACGGTGTACCAACCGCAGACCGATGGGCAGACCGAGCGTACAAATCAGATGTTGGAGGACATGCTACGTATGTGCACCAATGATTTTGAGGGTGGATAGGAGCCGTATCTTCCACTGGTGGAGTTTTCTTACAACAACTCCTACCAGTTCACCATTGGCATGGCTCCATTTGAGGCGTTGTACGGTAGACCTTGTCGTTCCCCAGCATGTTGGTTGGAAGTGGGGGACAACAAACTACTTGGGCCGAAAGTGATTCAGGATACTTCGGCGAGGATAGAATTGGTTCGAAGTCGCATTTGGGTAGCTCAGGATCGGCAGAAGAGCTATGCTGATGCGAAGAGGTTCTTCAGGGAGTTCCAAGTGGGGGACCAGGTTTTGCTCAGAGTATCTCCTATGAAGGGGATTATGCGTTTCAGGAAGAAGGGGAAGTTGGCACCGAGATATGTGGGACCATTTCCTATTATTGAGTGGATTGGACCGGTTGCGTATAGGCTTGGGTTACCGGAGCATTTGCATCGGATTCACGATGTGTTTCATATTTCCTCGCTAAGGAAATATCTTAGAGACAATTTAGCTCATTCTCATATTGGTTTGGAGGACATCGATCTCCAGCCTGATAGCTCTTACGAGGAGGGGCCTATTGCTATTTTGGACCGAAGTGAGCGAAAACTGCGGTCAAAGTTAGTTCCATTAGTGCGTGTTCAGTGGCGGCATCATAATGTCGAGGAGTCCACATGGGAGCGCGAGGATGAGATGCGCGAACGTTATCCGGAGTTGTTCTTACCAGGTACTTCCTAGTTCCGAATTTCGGGACGAAATTCAGTTATTAGGGGGGAAGTATGTAACACCCCATATTTTTATGATATTTATTTATGGGATTAATTGAATTAAATGAGTATTAATTTGAAAATAATCCGGATAAAAATATTAACGAGATGTGAGTTAGTATTTGATTATAATGTGTATATATGGCAATATATGAATATTGGAAATATTGAAATTGTCGTGAGATTGAAATACGGCAATTTGGGAAATTTTGTAGGGATGCGCGTGACGGTCGCGTCAGGAGTATAAGTATTTGAATTAAAAAGTGAATTTTATTTTTATCACCCGTATGGTCATTTTGAGTGCGCCAACGCGTCCGGAAGGGTCGAAATAGTCAGAAAACACTGGCCGGGGGTTAAGTTTGGGTCCCGGGGCATTATTGGGCCATACCGGTAACTTATAAGGGCATTTTGGTAATTTCGGAAATTGGGTAATTAAAACCCACGAAAATTAGAGTTAAAAATCTGACTTAGTATTAACCCACTAAGCCATTTTCCAACCCCAATTTAGGTAGTGGTCTACGGGAGAAGTTTGAAACCTTAAAGCTTAGGCAAAAACTAACCCCACCTCCATTAACACCTTGAGAAGAACTTGTAGAGAGAGAGAGGAAGAGAAGAATTCTGCAGAGAGAGAGAGAAGTCAATTCAACCTTCAAGATTCAACCTCAAATTCAGAGAACGATTAAGGCAAGTGGTTTAATTATAATTAATTCAATGCTATGCTTTTCCATGTTTAGGAATTATCGAAATTATCTTGGAAGATTGATATAGACCCATGAATTGAAAGGTTAAAACTATGAATTATGTTAGGGACTGCATGTAGAAACATTCTGGACGAATTATGAATTCCAAATTATGACCCTTGATGATCTAAAAATGTATTTAAGAAGAGGTTTATTAATGTTCTTGAAAGAAGTAGAAAACTAGGGTTCTTGATGAAGATTTGATCCAAATATAGCCCTTGGTTGACAAATTATTAGTTTTAGAACGTTAATAATGTTGTAGGATGGTTGTATGATGATACTATAACGTTATATTAGAGTTTCATGAATTAAAAGTATGTTTTGGGATGATTTGAAAACTGCAGAACGAAGCAGTCCGTAGCCATACCTGGTGCATTCGATCGATCGATGTTCATCAGTCGATCGATCGACCACCATCGATCGATCGACCACCGTCGATCGATCGAAGGAAAAGGTCGATCGATCGACCTTCCCAGAATGAGTAAAGTTTTCCCTATTTTAAATTTTAATGGTGGTAACCCTTGGAAAATATTATTGGAGACCTTATGAATACCCTTAAACTTAAGGAAGACCAGTAGGCATGGTTATGAAATTTGGACCTTAATTAGGATTCAATTCGAGGAATTATTCTACTTTAATGAAATTCGATAAGTACGATAATATTTGGGTTAAAAGTGTAAATTTGAATAATTTGCTGAAATGAGGTTTGGTGCAGAAGTAAGGACCTTAGGAATAAAGATGTAATATGTGGGAAAAATAGGAACTTAATAGTCTATTTGAGATAGGTTTTAAGTATAAAAGACTATGACGTGAGACGTGTCGACGGTTTAAAATTTTATATTAACGGGAGACTTAAAATATACAAATTTGGAATAATGGTATAAGGATGTAGAGTATACCTTTATTAATATTGAGATATCTAAGATGTGTGAATGCTTAGTATATGATTTTTATGTGTATGACATACCTACCATACTTGCTATCACGGGAGGTTTACGTTCGCTTAGGGCCTTCTTATCCTTGTGTTGCCCGGATTTAGATTGGTACCTCGATGAACATAGGTCAGAGAAGGACTTATTGGGATGTTAATAAGTCTGCTTATCGGGGGAGCGTAGGTATGTACGTGACCCATGTGATGTGACTGTGTTCGCCTCCATTGTTTGTGATGTTGTTATCTGAACGATTCCTGAGAAATTCGGAATGCATGATCCTTATGTACGTGATGTACCGGGATGGATAGCTGAGTATGTGTGCACCGCAGCTTAGTCTCGGGGTGCTTGTATTGTATATTTATGATGTGAATAATATACGATTATATGATAAAGAAATTGCTATGTTAAATTGTGAGTATAGTAAGTGTAACGTTATGAAAAGATAAAAGGGGACGGATATCAATAAATGGTTTTGTGAATAATTGGCAATCCGAGAATTAAAGTAGAACTCTCTATTTAATTGTTAAGGTTAGAATTAAAACGTGAACTGAGTAGAAGTGTTAGAAACTCTTTTGAACTAAATAGTTATGAGATAACACATGAATGGGTACAGGAACATTAGGAGTGCACAGTTAGTCGAGAGGTGAGTATTTCATGTGAGAGCACGTCCTAACATGTATCTTGCATTCATTGTTTTAATTGTTATTAAAGCACTTGCTGTTTTTAAAATACTCTCCACATTCGGGCTCTGACCCGTTTGCTTTCAAATCTATCTTTTTGTAAAAAACATTTTTAAGTGCCCAGCCACAAGGACACCATGCATAGTATTTACAGTCAGGTGACGAGCTGTAGCTGTTGTGGAAGTTAAAGGGCCTTACTAGTAGACGCTTCATTTTCCTTGACTCTATATCCAGATTTCATCAGTTGTAGGGCATGCCGCCCATTTCTTTTAGAGGCATTTCATTTTACATTTAAGTTATTCAGACTATGGTTTGTAATTAATTCAGGATTCAGACTTGTCATATCATTTCCAGTTGTGGGATTGTTGTGAGGAGTTTTCCTCCGGACTTATTACTATTTGTTGGTTATTTCATTAATTCTTTATGGTAAATGGATTTATGTTGTTCTTCCATTATTCTTTTATTGCATGTTAATCAGACTTAACTTAAAATTTGGCAACTTACTTTTTAAATACTAGGTGGTTAGTAATCATTAAAATGTTTTCGACAGTGATGCTATTAACTGGACCAACTTGGCATTTTATATTAATTTAATAAAGGAGTAGCTACCCGGTATTTAATTAGTCAGGGTGTCACATATATTATGATTTGAGGCTAATGGAGCCTGATTATAATTCTACGAGTGGAAACTCGGGTACGGGGTGTATGGGCACCCTGGGTAGTAGTTTGTTTTAAAAAATTTATGGTTCGACGTGAGAACTAGAAAGGATCAGTATAGTAATCCTGAGAGTGATGTAAGGACTAGATGAGATTGAGGTCCTAGGCATATCTTAAATTTCGCGGGCGAAATTTTTGTAAGGGTGAAAGATTGTAACACCCCATGATTTTTGAGACTGAGAAATTAAATTTTTGGGAAAATAAAATTTAATTAAATTGGAGAATTCTAAAATTTGGGAATTTAGGCCCAAAAATAGAGAATATTTCAAAGTATTCCGGATGATGATTTTGAGGGTACCATCGATCCCGAAAGGGTCGAGGTAGTCAAAATGACTGTCATTGGGTTTTATTTCGACTCCGAAATATTTTTAAGTCAGTTTGACTCTAATTTGAGTAAACGAGTCATTTAAAGTGTGTATTAACATTTAAAATTGGGTTTATTGTTTTAAAGGATTTAAGAAGCTTACGGATCAAGCCTTCTCATTTGAGAGAAAGGGAGAAAAATCCCTAGTTGGAGAAAGAATAAGAAAAGAAGAGAGAGAGGAAGAAAGCTTGGAGATTTCGGCCCAAACACGACATCGAGGACGATCCAACCTCTACAAAATCGAGGCAAGTATTTAATCTTGCTAAATAAGTCATTTATGTATTTCATTTCATAATTTGTGGGTTAAAGAAATGGATTTTTGGGTATTAATATCAAAACCTAAAATTTTGGGTTAAATCTTGAAATCAATGTTTAAATATGGGTTTAATGGTGTAGAAATGGTTGGGATCACTTTGGGGTTGATTTATTGGCTTAGAACCATGTTGTGATAAAGATTTGGAGGTTAGAATAGAAAATTTAGGGTTTTGTTGAGAAATGGAAATCGGCCAGGATATCTGGTATGGCCGGTCGACCGCGGTTTGGGGACCAGTCGACCGCGCCTCGAGGGAAAAGCCTACTGCATTTATTCGTAGGCAAAATTTGGACTCGTGGTCGATCGGGGGTCTGGGACCGATCGACCGGTCCCCTATTTTTAGGCCAAGAATGGGAATTTCTTTTACCCCTTTTCTTTTGGAGTTTTATTCTTAGGGGCTTTCTTAATGGGCTTATTATGGAGGGTTATGATATTAGGTCAAGGGAATAGTGCCCTAGGTCGAATAGGGGCTTGCGGGCCTATGTTAAATTGATTTTGGAGGATGGGATGCTGATCGAGTGGAAAAATCGAGCGTCCGTGTAATACGCTAGTCGTTGTTATCGTCTTCCAACCTCAATACAAAAAAACCTAAACTTGTAACTACACTTCTTAAGGAGTATAGTGTCGAGTCTGGGTATCGAATCCACAGGGAATTTTTGATAGAATCTAACTGATTTATTACTTCTAAAATAAAAGTGAAAAAGATGATGATGGTTGAAGACGAAAAAAATAAAAAAGTTAACTATGCATGCATGAGCAAACTAATTAAGATGAATGAGAAAGTAGGTTGGAATACAATCCCCCTAACCCTAGTAATTTACCGTATAGAATCCTAGAATTGTAAATTATAAATTTGAATGAATCCAGTCTTTATAGATCCTAAGCATTACATATATGAGGATCAAGCCCGCACCATATGAAATCAAAGGTAAATATAAAGCGGTGATTAATAATTTTACGCACATCATATTCTTAAACATCACAAGTACATAGGGCAAGAGAGATTAAAAGATCGACAATGGTTGTAAAATTGTCTCGCACGACTCTTTCAAATTTCAAATTTAAATTCTATTTTCTACATAAGTAATTTACATTGGGATGGGTTCATGCATCCCAACCCTTAAAAATTTAGCTAGACATGGTTTTATGGGAAAACAATTTCATAACAGTGCATATAATTGTAGGTCTAAGAAACATGGTAAAAACAAAAATTACAAAACAAGAAAAGATGATTAAATTGAAAATAGAAATTGAGATTAACTAAGAGAATGGAATTTGATACTTGAAATCTGCACTAGGGAATAGAGATGATTGAATCCATAAATATTCTTCTTCTTCTTCAACCTTACAAACTAGGGTTTATGAAAATTTCTATGTAAAGAAAAACTAAGAAAACTCTCTAAAATCTGACTTTCTCTCTCTAAAATTCTATTATACTCTCTAGAATTTGACTCCTCTTGGAATGAGGTAGGGCTTGGTCTTTTATAGAACCAAGTTGCACCAATTTGACATCAAATTTCGCTTGTGGCACAAGTTTTTGCCAACCAATCACCATAAAATCTGCATAATTAATGACAAAAATTCGCACATCCAGACCGGTCCGTTTCTCTTCATTATCGCGCAACTTCAAAACATCGTAACTTCTTCACCGTAGCTCGGATTGAGGTGCCGATTTTTCCAGTGTTCTTGTAATTTAGAGATATTCAACTTTCTAGTTGGCCCCACCTCTGGACTAAGGATGAAAAATTACAAAAATGCCCTTCAACTCTCCATTTCTTGGTTTCTTTCACTGTTTTGAGTTCTCCTCCGCACTAACTTACATGAAATACCTGTAAAACACATGAGAAATACACAAAATACGAAATACTTGCCAAAAAAGGTTAGTAGCATAAATAAGAGACAAATCCAAGCTAATTACACTGCACGGGATCATAAAAATACCGAAATTAAGGGGATAAATACGAAGAATATGTGCCTAATCACACCCCCTAACTTAGAACTTTGCGCGTCCCGAGCAATGTTAATGAAATTAGTTTAAAGTTCAACTTTTGAAAATTCTTTTATTGGGATAGAATACCTTTTTCGCGGGCAAGCGATTGCATTTAGCGTATGCAACAAGCCTTTAAACACCTAGGTTACCCTAATAGGACGAGTTTTGTCTAGTGAGGGTTTGTAGTGAATACACCCACAAAATTCTTTATTGACTCAAATAAAGATCAAAATACTTAAAAATTGTACAATTTAAACTTTTCGAAAAATAATCACCATAAATTCATATTCAAATGTCTCAAACCATAGTGTGTGTGTGCAAAGCCAGAAATTAAACCTCAAATTTCCACCGATTGAGCATTACGTTACTTTCCAAAAATTCGTTTTGATTCAAATTCTTACGGATGCACTCACAAACGAATCACTCGGATTGTGGTTATTTTCTCTCGGTATGCATGATATAAAGAGTAAATATAATGGACACAAATTCATGCATACAAAATTGAAAAGAAGAAAATATATGGTGAAAAGATCTCATCATCGGAATACAGTTATTAGGAAATGGGAAACATCATCTCTAGTTCACACCATTTAATCTCTCATATTATCTTTTCATGTCTTAGCTCTCCACGCGGTAATTAATTTCGCAATTCGGACTCAGTTAGGACTTTTCAGGTTTAAGGTGTAAAGGGTAAAATTGGGAATGGATGGAATGTTTGGAATTGGAAAATGTCCTTATGACGTCCATTAGTGCTTTTTCGGGCATTTGCTCATTTTTCTCTTTCTTTTTCTCTTTTCATTTTTCTCTTTTTCTTTTTTTTTTCTTCTTTTTTTTTTCTTCTATTTTCTTTTTTTGTTTTTTTTTTCTCTTGCCCCTTTTTGTTGCACAATTTGGACTTACTTGATGAATTTTCTCAATTTTCCCAATTCCAGGTTATTTGGGTTTTTCGGGTTATCAAACGACAGGAAAATATTTTATTTGGCTCAAATTGGGTTGCAAAGGGATGATTTTTTTTTTTACAACTTTTTATGGCTAATATTTTTGGGTAATAAATGAGGGCCTACTTCATTGTCCAAATTGCTAATCACATTACCATATGCATCTCGAGATTAATTAAGTTTAGAGATATATTTAACACGAATTTCGAGACAACATTTCACACATTTCCCATAACCGATCAAAGCAAAGGATTGAGATCATCAACGACTTATTAAAACGCTGAAAAGAACTTAGAGTTTACCATAAACTCGGATTGATTTAAAAACTCATAAAAAATTGAAAGGCTCAAAATCTCACCGGGTTGGACTAATCTCCACACTTATTCGTTAAGTCGTCAATTTTCTTTCAATTTCCATCTTCGGTCAATTTTGGCTTAGTGCATTTTGATTGTTAACAGTTTGAGACTTTAAATTTTGATAAATTTAAATTCCAATTTTTATTTATTTTGAAAAAAAATATTTTTTGCTTTTTTTAAAAATTTTCATTTTTTTTTTCAAATTTTTATTTTTTAAATACACACTTGGAAAGAACATGTGATCGAATCAATGAATCTAAACAATAAATGGGAAGAATATCCTACACCCCCTAACTTAAATGTTGCAATGTCCTCAATGTGAATCAAGAACACAACATAAAGAGAGGAAAAGAAAGAGATTACCCAAATGGAGCGATCCCCGATGAGTGCGAGTCCATTGAATCTACAAAACATGTTAGTACCAAGCATAACAAAAAGAATAACAAAAACTCTAACTAATTACTCTAAATTATAAAAAAAATAAAAATAAAAAGCTAATTATGTACAACCTACGATTTTAACTTCTAATAACTCATATAGTAGAAGTCGAAAAATTTGAGGGTCCACCCAAAATACAATTTGACTTTGAGGGATTAATGGTGTACCCTCACTAGAAAGCATGCCTCCCGGAAAATAAGTATTCCGTTTGAAAAACGGAAGGCATGTGCAAAGTTTAAAACATGAACCATCAACTATTAAAAAATTTAGGGGGATAATGAAGAATTTGGGTGCATAAGAGGACAAGTCCCATTGGGATCCAAGAAATATAGAATCACGTTCCAAAGATTTTTCAAGTAGTATGGGAAGCGAATCACACAAACAGAAAGATTCCATATTGGAAAACAATTCAAACATAGAGTCCTTGTCCTCAAAATCTTCTCCCCCCAAATTTTCAAATGGATCTGGTGGAGGTTTGGGAAGGAGAAATTCATCAATTCTATTTTCCCACTCGCTTTCGTCTAAATGACAAAATGAGGCCCAGAAAGATTTGACTTCAACATTTAGGCTTGCATCCACCTGTCCGAACTCGTGCTCAAACTCTGCTAGGCTCAACTCCTCTAGCTCTCTCTCTTGCTTGGTTTCCTCAATCGGCCTTTCTTGCTCACTCGTCGAATTATAAGGTGGTGTGGGTGGGTGGTAATCGAGGAGAAATGTATCGATAGTGTCCTCCCATTCGCTTTCCTCCAAGTAACCCAATGAATCTCTCTTGATGCCCTCTAAATTATCTCTTTCGCTAACGCTCAAGGAGTGTTCTCCTATGTCCCGTGGAATGTTCTCAAGATCTTGTCCTCTAAAATGGTTAATTGGATCTGGTGGAGCGACACATTCTTGTTCCATAAGATGAAGCATCTCATTTAAACCTTCTTGTTCAAGAATCGGGTCAACGTCGTCAAGACTTTCATCCGACTAATGTGATAACTCTAATTGTTTGATAACAGTGAATGAGAATGGTGAGGACATGAATTCAATCTCAAGTGGTTCGTCATTGAATTTCTCATTTGGTTGAAAACATTTTTTAGTCTCAAAAATATCGGAAGAAAAATTGTCATTGGATTCGAATAATGCATCTAATTCTTGTTCCCAAAAACATTTTTTTTCGCGATACTCTTTTTCAAGCCTTTCTTCTTCAAGCAATTCATTTTTATAAATTTGGATGGCCTTGTCACTAGGCTTGTATTTATGAGACTCCTTTTTAGTAATATTAATCCAATGTTCATAAATTTTGAGTTCATTCTCCTCCTTACTATTAGCAGAACAATTAAAGCCACCAAAAGAGTTAAAATAAGACATTTCAAATTGGGCACACAACTTTTTTTTTTTTTTTTTTTGTAAGAAGTCGTAAGACAATTATAATCTATAACAAACACCCCTCAGCAACGGCGGTATTTTGATCGAATGGAAAAACCGAGCGTCCGCGTAATACGCTAGTCGTTGTTATCGGCTTCCAACCTCAATACAAAAAAACCTAAACTTGTAACTACACTTCTTAAGGAGTATATTGTCGAGTCTGGGTATCGAATCCACAGGGAATGTTTAATAGAATCTAACTGATTTATTACTTCTAAAATAAAAGTGAAAAATATGATGATGGTTGAAGACGAAAAAAATAAAAAAGTTAACTATGCATGCATCAGCAAACTAATTAAGATGAATGAGAAAGTAGGTTGGAATACAATCCCCCTAACCCTAGTAATTTACCGTATAGAATCCTAGAATTGTAAATTATAAATTTGAATGAATCCAGTCTTTATAGATCCTAAGCATTACATATATGAGGATCAAGCCCGCACCATATGAAATCAAAGGTAAATATAAAGCGGTGATAAATAATTTTACGCACATCATATTCTTAAACATCACAAGTACCTAGGGCAAGAGAGATTAAAAGATCTACAATGGTTGTAAAATTGTCTCGCACGACTCTTTCAAATTTTTAATTTAAATTCTATTTTCTACATAAGTAATTTACATTGGGATGGGTTCATGCATCCCAGCCCTTAAAAATTTAGCTAGACATGATTTTATGGGAAAACAATTTCATAACAGTGCATATAATTGTAGATCTAAGAAACATGGTAAAAACAAAAATTACAAAACAAGAAAAGATGATTAAATTGAAAATAAAAATTGAGATTAACTAAGAGAATGGACTTTGATACTTGAAATCTGCACTAGGGAATAGAGATGATTGAATCCATAAATATTCTTCTTCTTCAACCTTACAAACTAGGGTTTATGAAAATTTCTATGTAAAGAAAAACTAAGAAAACTCTCTAAAATCTGACTTTCTCTCTCTAAAATTCTATTCTACTCTCTAGAATTTGACTCCCCTTGGAATGAGGTTGGGCTTGGTCTTTTATAGCACCAAGTTGCACGAATTTGACATCAAATTTCTCTTGTGGCACAAGTTTTTGCCAACCAATCACCATAAAATCTGCATAATTAATGACAGAAATTCGCACATCTAGACCGGTCCGTTTCTCTTCATTATCGCGTAACTTCAAAACATCGTAACTTCTTCACCGTAGCTCGGATTGAGGTGTCGTTTTTTCCTATGTTCTTGTAATTTAGAGATCTTAAACTTTCTAGTTGGCCCCACCTCTGGACTAAGGATGAAAAATTACGAAAATGCCCTTCAACTCTCCATTTCTTGGTTTCTTTCCCTGTTTTGAGTTCTCCTTCGCACTAGCTTACATGAATTACCTGTAAAACACATGAGAAATACACAAAGCATGAAATACTTGCCAAAAAAGGTTAGTAGAATAATTAAGAGACAAATCCAAGCTAATTACACTGCACGGGATCATTAAAATACCGAAATTAAGGTGATAAATACGAAGAATATGTGCCTAATCAGATGCCTCTTTTAGTAATGAAAGGAATATTGAACTTAAGTGATTGGCGGATTGTTTTATCATGATAGAGGTGAATTATCATAAAATGGTTATAAATGGGATATGGATAGTCTCTTTTGCCTATACGTGTATTAATAATGGATACCTTTGGTATAGTGGGGGATCTCAGTGGGGGACGGGAGTTCTAACTTGAGGTCCTAAGTGAGTTTAGATATGATTGAGGACCGACGAGAGAAGATATCGTGCATCCTTGAGGAGTATAGACTTAAGGAAAAAGTTATGAATGTAATAAGATTTAGAGTTCATTAGAACTATTCAACCTTAGATGGGATTCCAATACTTGAAATAAAGTTGGTTAAGTTGAGGTTTATGGACTATTAGTTATATATATATATATCAATAGTCGAAATTAGTATTGGAGGCATGAAGGTCCTTTTGGAGATATATAGAATGTGTAGTGATTGTTACCTACGCTAAACTATGGGTGATAGCCCTAAGGTTTGGATACATATGTATGTGTTTTTGGGAGACTATTCATCATAGGAAAATGGATGAATATGCTTTAAGGGAAGGATTGTATTCACACATCGAGGTAAATTAAATGAGTTTGTGGTGACGGCTTGTATATTGAGGATTATGTATACTTATAGCCGAGTTTATATATCTTATATTTACGAACGAGAATTAGTTGTATATATAGATATATGGATATGAGAATACATGTATATATATTTGTATGGATATGAATATACGAATATATTTATGTTGTGGATATGCCTGATAAGGATATTTAAACCGTATATGATGGTTTAATGTTTGGTCATATGATGGGATCATATGGATGTGTATATATTGTGCATGTGAACGATATATATATACTTATGTGGTTAAGAATACCCCGCTCATGCTATCATTGGGAAGTTTCCGCGTAGAGGGTGAGCATCCTGGCATATAGAGCAAGGTGTGGATATTCCCCAGGTCATAGTCGTCCCGTGTGATATTATATGATTTATATTTTTGGGATGAGACGTGGTGGGTATGTTTCGTCTCATTGCCGGTTTGGAGCTATGACCGCTTCCCGGGACGTCGTGTGTGTGAGTTACCACGAGATGGGTGTCGTTGAGCCCCACTAGGGTGGTCCCTAGTATTGCTACGTGAGTCGGGCACTAGGAAGATGATAGCATGGTGCAGTTTTATCAGCGATATATATAGCCGGGTATATTATGTGCATGTCCATTGTACATCAGATATGATATGTACACATGGTCATGGGTATGGATGACGGTATATTTATATATGGTTAGAATAAAATGCCTATATATATATTTCTATATCCTATAGATGAAAGGATATAAAATCTTGGTGGAGTACATCTTGGATGATTATGGTGTACTAGATTGATGGGGGTTGATGTATCGCATTTAAGGAATATTTCGGTTACATCATCACAAGGATATTATTGGAGTTTTGAGTTGTTTTCATATTGTAGTCTAAAATTTAGTAGTAGTAGTAGTATAATATGGTTAGTGTGGCATTATGGATCTCTAGGATCGACATTGTCAAGGAGTAGTGTAACGGGGTGGTTCCTTGTTTGTATTTCGCTTTGCGAGATACCCCACGCAAGAAACACAGTGCAGTGTTGAGATTAGAGAAAAGTTTTGTCAAGTAATTATGTGTGTCATAATGGATCTCTAGGATCGACGTTGTCCAGGAGTAATGTAACGGGGTGGTTCCTTGTTTGGATTTCGCTTTGCGAGACACCCCACGCACGAAATGTAGTACAATGTTGAGATTAGAGAGAAGTTTTGTCAATAATGATTTGAATGCATATTGTTTATTAATTAAATAATATGATTAAACCCAAACATATACGGGTAGCGTGTTAAGAATTATAATTGAATAAATTATAAATCGAAATCCATTAAGCCTAATATGGAATACATGTTTATGAAATTAATTAAGTGGGTTTAGAAAGAAGTAAATTCTTGGGTTAAGTTAGGAAGGAAATCTCGTGGGAATAGGAGGGGCCTATGTTAAGTTAGGTTGTCCTTACACTTGGGGTAATTTAATTAAAATTTGAGGACGCGAATAGGTGCGCGCCGTTAGATGAGAGGTGAGTTTGGGTTTCACGAGAGTGAGATTCCACTTTAGTTATGAAATAATGTGCACCGATATTTATTATGCACGTTTAACACACTTGCTAAATATTTTTCACACTCGGGCTCTGACCCGTTTACTTTTCTCTCCTGCCTGTATATATTAATAATACTACAGGTGTCCTACCGCATGGATGCCGGATGACTTTCTATCCAGAGCCTTGGGAGCCGTGATAGGTGCGGACTGTTGCGGGACTTTGCTTGTAGTCGCTTCCTACTTCTTAAAAAATCTAGGTAGGATTCTTGTTGTATATCGGGTATATACCCCAGAGATATTTATAGATGTGCATATTTATTCCATTTCAGTTATTGTATTGGCTATGACCCGACAGCTTATTCGGGTCTACTCCTTTGTATAGTTATTCATTTATTTTTATTCTAGCATTTCATTTATCATAGTTCTTTCATGCATCTTTCTTTCCTTTATTAGAAATGTTATAGTGTTGGTTTGTTGTCTGTTGCATATTTTATTTAATTTTAACATCTCGCTTATATGCTATCGGGTCGTTAGTCCTATGTTATATAGTATCGGCAGTTGATGTTGAGACTGGACCATCTGAAACTCCTGATTTAATGTAGTATAGGGTTGGCCACCCGTTATTATTATTAGCGGGGTGTTACAAATATAAAATTTTGTACACCAATTTCCTCCAAATATAATTAAGAATAAATGAATTCTAACAAAAATTCTAAATAATATTTTGAATGATATAACACAGAATTGATCTAAAATATTAAACACTAGTTATTACTAGTCCAAATTAAGAAAATCTGTGTGAAACTATTTTTAATATAAAAAAATTCCGTACAAAATAGAATTAAATTTTTTTAATAAAAAAAATATCATCTAAAAAAAGATTTCCAAAAAAAATTATAAATAAAAATTATTTTCTGTAAAACATAATTACTTTACACTAATAAAATTTATGTACTTTAAAAGAGTATCCTGTACATGATATAAACAATAGAAAACATATAAATTGTCTTGAGATTGTTAATTCTACTATTTAATAAATACAACAGTACAAAATTATGAATTATTATTATAATTACAGAAATAAAAAAAAAATTACAGAAAATAAAACCTACTTGAATTTGTGGAAATAATAATAGAAATAGAAAATAATCCGAGCCCTGTGAATTTCCACTGTGTCCTTAAGACAATTTATTCCCTCCAATGTGCTTTGAGGTTGATGAATATTGTCTCCCAAGATAGAACGGATTTTCCAAATTATTATGTAGCATGATAATAATTAATTTCAATGAATATAAATCTGTGTTATACTCAACCAGAACATGAATATGGAATGAAGAAACAAGGAAACAAATTTTCTAGATTAAGGAAATATTAGAGGAGCATTTTCGGAATTTTATAGAGGGGATATTTTTCCAGCCCTTGAAACCGTGGGGCAAATGTAATATATAGAGTAAAGGTTTCGACTCTTGGGAACAGTCAAAATCGAAAATAACTGCCAAAACAGTTAACGAAATTAACCGTCGACTCTTGGCAAATAACTGATATATAGTTAATTCATTAATGAATAAAGGTCCAGAAAATTAATTAAACTCGGCCCAAGTCGAGCCGAGCCGTCGCGCGCGCATGTGGGCTTTTGGCCCAAGCCCAACACATGCATAGTGTAGGAAATCTCCCCTTCAAAGAGTTGGGATACCCCAAAGCCATCCAAGCCTTAGTCCATACTTGGGGTGTTATTAACTCTTCAATTTTCCACCATTCTTCCAATGTGGTACAAGAGTTAAAACACACAAAATTCATTAACTTTCATTGGTCGTGTGGGCTTTTGGCTCAAGCCCAACACATGCGTAGTGTAGGAAATCTCCTCTTCAAAGAGTTGGGATACCTAAAAGGAATCCAAGCCTTAGTCCGTACTTAAGGTGTTATTAATTCTTCAATTTTCTACTAGTCTTCCAATGTGGGACAAGAGTTAAAACACACCCAATTCATTAACTTTCATTGGTTTATGAGTCACTTTGGAAACAAATATATCATTCATAACTTAATGGAATTGGACATGCGAATATACCACATTAATCTCCTCGCGTAGGAGAACGCGTTTATATATGGTCCTGCAAATATCGAGGTGTGGGTCCCATTTAAATTTGAGCACAAAGTAGCTCAAAGTTTGTTGTCCAAATACCCATTTTCTAACATGAACGAATAAGAAAAATAATATATAAACAACCTGTGTTTCAGAAAATAAAATGACATCTAAACAAAATTGTGCGAGAAGAAACTTTACTTTATCACAATTAATAAGGCAGTATCCCATGTTTCTCTAAGCAGTCCATCTTTTAACATTTTTGAAATCATAGGCATTCCTCCCACTTTTTAACTGAGTATGGGTGTTAAAAAAGAAAGGGGTATTTTTTTTAAACTTTGACGAATGTAACTGATGAACCACGAAATAATTTTATAGGGACAAGACACAGTAAAATACCTAAAATATATGTAATAATTACCTGATATAGAAACACATATAACTTTATTATAAAAAAATGAATTGATTGTTTAATAAATTGAGATATAATGAATAGAATGGAATTCATTTCTAAACCAATTCAAGAAATAATATCACCCAATAAAGCTTGTTTGATGATTAGAAAGTCACCTTAGAGGACATAAAAAATGGCATCATACAACGTGTCAAAGTTAGTTTAATCAAATACTGTAAATTCCTAGGCTAATAAATTTCACTTTTCATTTATGTCTACCTCTCATAATTGATGTTCAAAAGACACTAGTTTATTAAAAATGAAGGGAAAAATAATAAAATGTAGACTAGTATTCGAATTTGTAGTGTAATGATAGAATAATCTTTCTCTCAAGGCACGTAATGTGTATGATGTGTTAGATACTAAGAGATGCAAAGAAGATTAGTTATTTTTTATGAGAAACATAGGATAGTTATGTCCATAACAAGAAAAATTGAACAAAGCATGTGACAGTAGTCTAGTTATGAAGCTTACCAATTGTAATGCCATCTTTAGTGCATCATCTGATCATATAAAGATGTTTGCACTTCACAAATTGTGAGCCCCCCTACATGACATGCGGGGCATCATTTTTTCCAAGCATATCCACTAATTGAGAAATTTGAATTCCAAGCTACATGTAGTTAACCAACTCATGTGATACAATGTATGATCTATTTTAGCCAAAAAATGGTATAAAGGATCCAAAACGTAATGTTCGTAACTAATATAACACTGGAAAAAATCTTACCAAATGAAATCTCCATTAGCATAAAACAAGCTGCTTAAAAAAATGAAACAACATCAGAATATGGTAGCCAAGAGAAAGAAATTTACAACTCAAATACATTTACAAAACTCTCTATATATAGTAGACATTATGAAACTCAAATTTATAGAATATACAAAAACCAACATCAGTACACCAATTTACAACTCAAATAAATTTACACAACTATATGGACTCAAAATATGGTACTACTTATAGGAATATACTCCTCAAGTTCGACTGCATACTAATGAGTTTTACATCTCAAGCATCATCTATGGTTAGGTCTCAATCGGGATGAGTATTTTCGCTTCTCGAACCTAGATTGTGTCGCTCTCCAAATCATTGCATACTGATTTTTTTCCCAACGAATTGACTCATCAATGAATGTATTCTCAGCTCACCGAGAGAGATAAAGAGAGAGAGAGAGAGAGAGAGAGAGAGACCCATCAACGAATTGACCTATCAAGTATCGCGAATGAGGTCATCGAAAGAGAGAAAGAGAAGGGTAGGGGTGGGGGTGGGGTGGGGGAATGGGTTATTATTGAGAGAGGGGGAGAGAGAGAAAGAGAGGTGTGGTGAGGGTTGTGATAATTTGAGTTTTTTTTCTTCAATTACCATGCAATGATTTGGAACAGTTTAAAACTGTGCCAAATAGGTAGTAAACCATGTCAGAATTCCAAATTGTGCTAGATTCTCATGTTGTACGCATTCCAGATTGATATTCTTGGTGTAGTGAATGGTTTGTAGCTATATTAGATTGGGTTGAGATTATCAAACTTAACATGGATTAAGTAGTTTCTTTTCTACGGTAAGATGGTTTAGAAAAAGCTTTAATGAGTTAGTTGTTCTTTATTTTAAGCCTAGAAAACTTAATGGAGTATATCATATATGCTCCATGTTTGCAACCTTGTGTGTCTGTTCCCGATAGCATTTTTTTACACCAAATTCAAAATAAGCTTTATGGGAATTTAGGGGGTAACAACTCTAGGTTTTATTGAACGTCCAAATAAAATTAATCTTGGCAATGATTTTCTCTCATGTAACCATTTATGATAATTAGTTAGTATTAAGCGATATACTTCAAAACATATAGCTTTCATACTTGACAATTATTCCATATTCAATATTTGTCTAGATTAAAAGTAGTTTATAATATTTTACAACAACCATCACCTTTTACACTTTTAGTTAGAAGTAATAAACCGATTTAAATCTAATAATCATTACCTGTGGATTCGATTCCTGGCAATGGCACAATTTTGATTCATAGTAAAATCAAGCGTCATGTAAAATCAAATGTTTACATTAATTTTGACGTAATGGATAGTTGTTTATTGGATTTTTATGTTCTCGAATTGCCATAATTTTTAAAATGAAACGTTTACACCAATTTATCCATTATTTACAACTTTTTCCTTCTATATTCTTGTTACATTAAACATTATGCCTTCAGCTTAATTATTTTCTTGTATATTATTCTTCTTATTTTTCCTTATTTTTTGTATAGTCTCATCGTTTATTATTTCATGAGTCGCTCCAAATTGGGGTGACTTATTTCTATCCCACTCTTTTTCATAATATCTTTAATTACATTGAATATAATGTGTAAATCAAGTTAGGAGTGTGATTTATCATTTCAACTTTTATTTATTATTTTTTAGTCCTCTATATTTATTTATTTTATTAATTAAAAGCAATATTTAAATTTTAACAATTTAGAAATTTAAAAATAATTTTCTTTCTTTCTTTCTTTATATATATACACATCGTATATACAACCCATCTCAAATACGAATGTATATATCAACAATCCTGGCTATGTGTATATCACTCATCACACTAGTCGATAATCCACAAAAGTATTCTGAAATCATTTTATGATTCAATCGCTTACTTGAACCTTTATCATCAGTTACACATTTGATTTATTATCAATTTTAACATCATTAAAGGTGCTCGACCTCTCTCTCATTAGACCGTATTCATCCTTAAGATAATTCATATAACTAGTAAAATTCACGAACAAAATTGGCATAATAAACTTCCGAATACACCTTCACATTCGTCTCGATGTATCCCCAACATTACCTCATATCTTAGACCCACATTTTATTTCAAAAATTCATTTCCCTATCATATTAGAAGGTTCCAAAGCACTAAACCCTATTGGAGAGGAGTAGAACAAATTCTATAAAACCACTCTCAAACAATAAGATTTCGAATCGATTTGCCCCTGGCTGAGTCGATTCGCCTTATGCAGCGAATCGATTCGCACTCAGCAAATTGATCCAGTCCAAAGGAACTGACACTTCTGCATAAGCTGAATCGATCTGCACTTGGCCGAATCGATTGTGACACCTCGCTTAATAAAATACTGGGTGATCAATCCTCTACCAAATTAAAATAGGAGTCTCATATCGTTCATTCTCAGCATCACTATCGAAAACCAATTTAATTACTAATAACCTATTAGGCTGGCGTCGAAATTTTATTAAACTGATCTTTTTAAACAAACCATTTAATGAAATTAATCACAACAATTTATATATACGAAAACTAAAATGAAATAAAATAACCGGACACCTGGTTTAACAATATACAGCCAAATCGAATACCGCATTAAAAGACAGGAAAAATATAAATGAATACAATTGGGATTTTGGCCCGAGTGTTATTACAATGCTTCCTATCTAGATCACCAGAATATAAGCGTCTAAAAATAAACCTCCATGGATCCACAGCTGCTGCTACAACGTCTGACTCGAAAGGATCATCATCTAGGCATCCCTGTGTCTGGACACCTATATATGTATAATATATAGCAAGAGAGGAGAAAATAGAGAAACGGGTCAGAGCCCGAGTTTGAAAATATTTTGCAAGTGCATAATTCCATATTTTTAAAGTATGATTTATCGCATATTTAAATTGGTATCGCACTCTCAGGAGATACCCCTCACCCCTCTTCTAATAGTGCACACCTATCGTATACCTTTATACAACTTAGTTAAGCTACCCTCCCTAACTCACCGGTTTCACCCAATCTATAAAAATTCCTATAAACCTGAGTACTGAGGGCTAAACTTCTCCCCATTCTTAACACTGCGCTACGTTCGTGCATGGGGTGTCTCACGAAGCGAAATCCAAACAACGAACCCCCCGGATACACTACTACCTGGCAATATTGATCGTCGGGATTCATTAGCCCCTCATCAAATATAGTGTGTATATATATATATATATATATAAGTTACAATGGTGTTTTTACTATGGAGACACTTCACGGTTCAGATCGAAGCCAACAAGGTTGGAGATGGAGGGATGAGATTATTTTTGATGCATTTTCCTCTTTTGCCCTTTTATTTTTGGTTTCCCCCTCTTTTTTAATACTTGATTTCCTTTCCCCTTCTTACTCAAAATCCAAAAACATAGGTGTTGATGTAAAAAATTAGATCGCTCTAATTATTCAATCACAGATAAATAAAATGAGACAAAGATTTTTAAAGTGGTTCAGCCTTATAAGAATGGCCTACGTCCACTGTTATGTTATTGCTGAGTATTTTGGGAATTCTCGATTACAAGCTCTATCAAGAAATTCCGCTCCCTTTGAATGAGGGTGATACAAGGTATTTATAGCCCTTAGGCTGTACATGAAAGGGTTGATACATTAAATGATATACACATGAAATGGTAATACATTTAATGCAGCGTGTGCGTCAAGATGATAAACATTCATTGAATAATTGAACTGTTGATTATCTGGCAATTAATGTTACGGTCGAGATGCAGCTCGGGCCGCCTTAGATGCTCGTTGTTCAGGAGTTCCTCGGAGCGCTAGAGTACCTCGGAGTGCTGACGTTCCTCGGTGTATCCTCGTTGCTCGGGAGTTCATGAGTTGGTCGGGGAAACGAACTTCCTCGTTGCTATTGTGCCAAGTAGATTGACACGTGTCTTCATATTATTCGTCCATATCAGCATATTAATTTTGGTATCAACAGAAGCCCCCAATGTTTCATATTTTGAACTTTGAGGAGTATGGAACATTCTTTCTCGGTATATGGCGATATTAAATGACTTTCCTGGGTTTTAGGATCCTTTTCTTCATATTTGAATTTCTTCCAAATTCACAGAATCCGCCTTTTTCGAATTTTTATGAGTGCTTCGATCTTCGTGCATTTTTGTCCTTTTAGCCGCCGGTGGCGTATTAGTTTCTTTTGTGTAATCATTTCCTTCGCAGCTTCCCAAGGTAAAGTATTTAAACTTCTTAGGTAACCATACCGTCTTCTACCTTTCCAATTTTCTGCATTCAAGCTTTTTGTTCTCTCTCTCCCTTGTGCGTTCATCTTTTCCTTCGCTAGTTGTCAGCTCTTCCTTTTTCCTGTAAGATTCTCTTCTTTTCTTCTGTATTTCTTTTATTCACTATGGTTTATCTTGTGGAGTCTGTTGAGAAATTTCTGTAACAACTCTCGATTCTGGGAGGCTCATTTTATACTGATTTTACCGCATAAGGTAATTATATAAAATGTGGGGACGGGAGTAAATATTAATTTAATGAATTGAAAGTTAATATTTACTAGGTTGATGCATATTTACTGCATGTGAAAGTAAATAACATCAGGTTGCATGTCTGTAGTGTCATGTATTTTATATGGCCTTATAGTTTAAATGATTTTTGGAACTCGAAATAATTTATAAAATTTCCGAATGCCAGTTTAGAGGGTGTAGTTAGTCTCGGAAGGTGCGAGACAGTCAAAATAAGTGCCATATTGTATTTTTGTGTTTCGGGCACTTTTACCTGGTTTTAGCTTATACGTGTATTTGGGAGTCATTTTAATGTGCTGTTAACCATTTAAGTTGGGAGTTTTAACCTAAGCCACGATTTTAGTCTTCTAAATCCCTTATTTTTCCCCATTTTATGTCTTGAACATAGAGAGAGAAAGAGAGAAAGAAAGAAGAAGAGAAATGGAGAAATGAGAGAGAGATTGAAGATGGAGGATTTGGGATTGCTTCTTCTCCAAATAAATCTGAGATATCAACCCTAAGGCAAGTTTTCTACTTGCTAATATATGATTTAAGTTGAATAATTTGTATGATATTTATGTAAATTCATTTGAAGATCAAAAATGGAATTTATGGAGTTTAAGCCCTAATCTTAGTTTTGATGATGAAATTGTGGACTAAAATGGTTTTAAATCATGTAGGATACACCTTGGGTAGATAAATATTGTTGGTTGTGTGTAAGATGGAAGAGATTTGGAGTTTGGAGAAATTAGGGTTCATAACCATTCGTAGCCATTTTTGGCAAATTTGCAGGTCCGAATCGATTCGGCCCTTAGGGCGAATCGATTCGCTAAGGGGAAATTGGCAGGTCTGCATAACCCGAATCGATTCGGGGTTAAGACCGAATCGATTCGGTCAATTGCAGAAGGTTGGTTTGGTTGTCCGAACCGATTCGCTTTCTGGGCGAATCGATTCGCTAGGGCGAATCGATTCGGCCCTTGGGCGAATCGATTCGTTTTCCTGCTGTTTTTGAGTTAATTTTATAACTCAATTTTAATCCTTTTCTTTAAATATAGGGACTAGGAACCTTCTTGAATGAAGTAAACTTAGAGTCCTAGAGTGTGAGATGAGTTAGATGTCTACCCTACATTAGGAATGGGTTATGTGGGGATTTTTCCGGGGTTAGGCCTATTAATGATAAGGCATTCTTTCCTTCTAGTTAATTATTATAATACTAGGAGATGTAGTGTTATGTTCGGGAGACCTTAGGAGCTTAATTAAGCTATACTAGTTTTGATGGTTTAATTTACCACCCCAAAAGAATGTTGGGAGTCTTTAAAAGTTCAATTGAACTATGTTAACCTTGGTGGTTCATAATAACGCCAAAAAGGTGAGTTTGGAGAATAAATTGAAAGTCATTTCTTTCCTTTGAAAGATGATAACCTTGGGGTTCTAAAATAACCTCCTAGAATGCTTGGAGATAATGAAGAGTTTATTTACTCCTTTGAGGTTGTAGTGTTGATATAAGTTATCGTATGGCTCCGGATAATAAGTTCTATCTATTACTAGACGTAAACAGTAATGGTTTCGAATAAAATGAAACATATAAATGGAAATGGTATTGATAGTAGTAAATGATAATTTACTCAATCATGGAACCGGTAAATAATGATTTACTTGATTTTGAAATAATAAATAAAATTGAATGTTACACACCTCTCTAAATACCATCTTAAGGGAAGTCCGCACGATAGGTGAAGCCCCCTGGCTAATGAATGCAGGGTGGATATAGTCCTAAGCCATGGGAGCGCTTATGGTTGTATATTATTTCTGCGGGGGTAGGGAGATTCCGGGTGTGGTCTTGGCTACCATGCAGGCTCATGGCCGCTTCCCGACGCTTTCGATAGGATCCCAGGTTGTCTTATGTTAGGCCCTGGAAGATGATGGTTATTTAGGGACGCGCTCAGTGGGGAAACCCGGACGGGCGGTCTTAGAACTCGTTATATGTATATAATTATAACAGTTCATAATCAAGTGGGACTTGATGTATTTTGATATGCCATATAGAGCATGATGGAGTGCCACATAGAGCACATATAAATGCCACAAAGAGCATTTGAAAATGATTATTTTCCTGATAAGGAAAGGATTTTTACAAAGGGTAAAATTGAAAATAATTGCCTTAAAGAGCAAAATATTGTGTTTATAAATATATTTCCTGCTAAGGAAAAGATATATAAAATAATTAGCACCTTGGGTGAAGTCTTTAGTTTAATGCTGCTTATTTTTATTCCTGCTTAGCTTATGTTTTAAATTGTATAGGTAGCTTCTTATTTCTCTTTCTTCACGGTTTATATTACATAACTGTCATACTCTTTATTCATCTGGTAATCATATAGAACCGGGCCCTGACCGGTTACATTTTCCTGTTGCATATTCTTCTTGTCTCTGCTCAGGTACTCCGCCGCAAGGATGCTTGATTTGAATTCTTATTCCGATGTTTTCGACGAGCCGTGATGCATTGCGGGTATTACGGGATACATTTGGTATAGACGCTTTCATTTTCATTCTAGTTAAGATCAAGTCTGTTATTCGGGCGGGAGGCCCAAGCTTTTGTAAATGTCTAATGAAATGTTTTAAGTAACTTATCGTACTTGTGTATTTTGGTGTATCAGTTTAGTGACCGGTTACATATTCGGTCTTTTTACGGTATTCTTGTTATATTATTTATTTATGTCTTGGGGTTTCCCTTATCTTTCAGGAATTGGGTTTTTTGTTTTCATTTAATTACTTTCAAAACAAAATTTTTGGCAACCCGTTTTCTGAAATATTGGGTGGTTATCCTGGATACTCTATATTTTTATTATGATGCTGAGAATGATTCCATCCATGATTCCGTTATATTGGAGTATTGGGCTGGCCACCCCTTATTTTGGTGAGCGGGTTGTCACAATTTCGTTCCGATTTTTCCATTCCTTCTTGGGTAACTCTGGAGGTTCTTTCTGAGCCTTTAGATTATTTTCGATTGGCTGAGGGACATTGGTTCCCCAGTCTATTCATTGCTGAATGTGGATTTTCTTTTCCGCCAAACCCCTTATGCTTAGAGTTCTGTCTGTACTTTAACGTTGTTCCTGCAAAAATAACCCCCAATTCATGGAGGATAATTAATGGGGTGTATAAATTAAATCTAACTCATGGAACTCGTATAGGGATTACTGAGATTATGTATTGCTATAGATGGGCTATTTTAGATAATGTTTATTACTTAATAACTAGGTTTTTAAATAGGGCTCTTGTAGTCAACCTCCCTGATGCAAATAAAGATTATTTTGAACATGGGGTGGTTATTAAAAATTGGCAAAATGCCCCCTTGGTTGGAGATGCAGTATACCAGGGTCCTAAATGCCCCCCATATGGCAATGGGATAGGTTTATTCTCATTTTCCTTTACTTATGAAATTATGCTTTTATCATATTTGACAAAATGTATGACTGATATTTCATTATGTATTTATTTGCAGTTGATAGTAAAAGAAAAACTCCAAAAGAATCAGAGGTTAATATTAAGCATCTGAAACTTATCTGGGGTTTGCATTAGAACGTCGCGGACGAGCACATCAGGTCTGCATCATATTTTCTGCAGTATAGGAGTTATACGACTTCTTATACTGCTCGTCCTGTGATTAGATCTGTTGAGCCAGCCTCAACTCCAGAGGATTCTTCTTCAGATTCTCACATCCCTTTAAGTCAGAGAATGGGCAGGAAAAGAGTTCCTCCTGCTCTATTTGACGACACTACTTCTGCTGCTGAGGCCAAGAAAAGCAAAATTGATGTCCCAGAGGGGACTAAGAAGGTGGATGTTGCGCCTTCCAAAGCTACCGAGAAGCCCCCAGTGGCTCCGAGCAAGAAGGTTGCTCCTGTGGAGATGACTGCTATCTCTCCGACCAAGAGCTCTTCCTTGGTTGAAATTGCTGAAGTTCCTTTGAGGAGATTGAGGAAATCGTCCTCAGTCAATTTGGCTGAAACTGCCAATCTGGCTGAAACCATCTCCTCTCTACCAGCTGGTGGTGTTGGTGTTCCAACCATCATTCCTCCGAGCTCTGCCATGAGCTCGGTAAAACTTCGATCATACCCGAGGTCCAAGGAACTGATGAAAAGATTTCTAGGGATATGCTGACATCCCTAGCTACCTGTCACCTTGCTTCAGTAAATTTCTCACACTCTGAATTTCCTTTCTTTGTTTGAATACTTGTATTTTTGTACTGACCTGTCACTTTTTCCCTTGTTTAGATGGTGAATTGTTTTAACAACATCGTGAAGAAAGATGAAGCAATTAAAGCTTCCATCTCCTCTTCGGGGGTAGAGGATGCTCTGCTGGGTTTGACCCAATCCTTGAAGGATTCTCGTCAGTAGTATAATGAGGACAAAGCTGACTGGGAGAAAAAGTTGTCTATAGTTGAAGCTGAGAAGGTGAAGCTGGCTGAGATCTCCAAGAGTTTGGAAAATAAGGTGAAAAGTTTAGAGGTCGAGCATCAAAAATATGACGACAAGCTCAAGAACTTTGGAGAGCTTGAAAATAAGCTGAAAAAGGCAGAGGAAGAGTTGTCTGTCCTGCGAGATGTCAGGCGCCAAAAAGAAGAATTGGATGCGAAGTTAAAGACTACCGAGGATCTTAAGGATGGGACAAAGGGATTGCTGCGATGACATCCCAAGTACAATACGGGAAGTTGAAATACTTCCGAGATGGATGGGTAGATGCCCTGCAGGAATTGAAGATCAAAGAGGACTCTGGGCTATTTCAGCTACACCTCCCTGGTCCTCCCCCACCAATTGTAGAAGAAGAGGAGGATGAGGCTATCTCTGACGAATCTTCCATGGCCACGGGTGATCAAGTCCCTGCCTCTCTACCTTCTGCCAACGAGGACATTTCTTCCATGCCTCCTCCTCCTGAGAAAATTTCAACTCCTGCTGATCAAGCTGCTGTTACCACCGAGCAACCAAGCTCCTCGTCCCAGCCTCCCGAGAAAGTCTTGGGAGACAAGGAAAATGTGTGAATTTGTTCGGTATCATTTCTATCTTTCATTATCGTTTGTAATCAAATAATGTAATCTTTTTATGATCTAATAAAATACATCTTTGTTCTTCTCTATTGTTGATGATTTGTTTTTGTTGACTGTTGTCTCCTCTTCATTAGTTTATGGCCAGGATGGAATTGCTATCTGCGAATGATACAAAACTGATACAGCAATGTCACGAATACTATAAGGCTGGTCACACAGAGCTAAGTGTATCAGAAATTGCTGACATCCTTGGCCATGATGCTTCAGAACAGGCAATTGAGGCTTATCGGTACTTGAAAGCTTTACTTGACCGAGCTGTGACCAATAACGTGGCCTACTATGAATTGATCGAGGAGCTTCATTGTACCTTTGAAGATCTTCAGAATCAGCATAACGAATCAACTGCCTTGTTGCATAAGGAATATGAGAATAGGTATCAACAGCTTTCCTCTGAGACAGGTCACAAAAAGATCCTCGCTGGGTATGATGTTAGGGAGAGAACCCTAAAAGGTGAAGTTGAGGCTTGTAGGAAGATCGCCGAGCTGCTAGAACAAGAGAACAATAATTTGCAGAAAAAGTTAGCACAGTATGAGTCTGCAGCTTCATCTTCCACTGCTTTAGTACCGGTTACCGATGAGGGTTTCTCGTTCTTAGAGGTTGAGAATGCCAAATTAAGGCAAGAACTGGATACCTTAAGAAGATCTGGTACTTCTGCTACTGCTCGGGGATGAGGAAGAGGTTCTCGTGGGCGAGGACAAGCTGTTCAAAATGTTGTCGAGGAGCAAAGTTCTCCACCTGCTCGGCGTCGATCAAGAGTTCTCAGCCGTAATGTTGAAGAATCTCGTACTCTGTCAACATTGGAAACCCAAGCGTACCAACTGAACGCCAAAGATCGGGCTTTGTCTGAAATGTCCAAGAAAAACCTATCTTTGGAAGATTAACTTACTGCGATGAAGTCTGCTTTGAATAATAAAGATGTTTTTGCCAGGAGCCTTCACGAGCAACTAGAGAGAATAACTTTCCAATTCCACAAACAACCTCGTGAGTTTTGGATGGCAGGCTACAATGAAGCCCTTTGCCACTTGGATGCTCGTCTTGAAAATGCTAATAACGAAGGTTATAAACAAGGATGGTTGAACGCCCTGGGTGTGTTAAAGCTAGAGAAGGGCCATTTTTTATGGAATTATCATGCTCCTGGGCTACTAGACTTGCCTGTACCGCCTTATAAACTAGACATGGAATGGATCCCAGCTCATGCCATTCCTCGTAGCTTAATTTCAAAATACCTTGGTGACTATAGTCTTCATTCTCAAATTGAATTATCTCGTCCCGAGCATCTCTTGGATACTCCTTCTGTGATGAACGTCGGAATGCTCAGAGATATTAACTTCATTAATTCTCCTCTTTGCCTTGAGGATCCTCCTGCTGGCGAGGAGCCTGTTTCAAAAGCTAAAGGAAAGAAACCAATAGAATAGGTTTTTCAGTGTAACAGTTAGCACATATGTAACTTGTAATTTATTTTGAATTTTAATGAAAGATTTTCATTTTCTGTTTGCAAATCTGTAATTGCTATTGTCTTGTGTTTATCAAACACTTTTATATTTGTGCATATGTATCTGTTAAAAAGATAACAATATTGTATTGTTCATCAACCAACTTAGTAATAAAAATTACAAGTATCAATGTTGCTCAATCACTTAATAATAAAGTAATGAGTATAAAATGTTTAAAATGTTTCCAACCAACCAAGGTTGTTAAATTGTGTTTGTCGACCAACTACAGTTGATGGGTTTTTATCCCCGACCAACCATACTTGGTAAATTTTTTCATAAAATGTGTCCGACCAACCAAGGTCGATAATTTATCCTCGTCGACCAACTACAACTAGTTGGGTTTTGATCACCGACCAACTATACTTGGTTCAGTTTGGAATTTTTTGTATTTTCTGGAATGATTTTACCTTTCGACCAACTTGTTGGCATATTTTGTTTCTTAACCAGCCAAAATTGGCATTTTTAAGAATGTTGTTCTTGCCCTTTTACCAACCGGAGTAGGTCATGGGTTTGAACTATCGGGTTCTTTCGAACTATCTTGTCCACAAGATCTTTTACCAACTGAAGTTGATCACGCAAGTGTATGCCTCCTAACCAAAGGAGTATAATTTGTTCTCGCTATTTTACCAACCGAAGTTGATCACGCTCGAACTATCAAGTTCTTTCGAACTATCTTGTCCACAAGCTCTTTTACCAACCGGAGTTGATCACGCAAGTGTACGCCTCCTAACCAAAGGAGTATAATTTGTTCTCGCTATTTTACCAATCGATGTTGATCACGCTCGAACTATCAGGTTCTTTCGAACTATCTTTTCCACAAGCTCTTTTACCAACCGGAGTTGATCACGCAAGTGTACGCCTCCTAACCAAAGGAGTATAATTTGTTCTCGCTATTTTACCAACCGAAGTTGATCACGCTCGAACTATCAGGTTCTTTCGAACTATCTTGTCCACAAGATCTTTTACCAACCGAAGTTGATCACGCAAGTGCACGCCTCCTAACCAAAGGAGTATAATTTGTTCTCGCCCTTTTACCAACCGGAGTTGGTTGTGGGTCTGAACTATCGTCTTCTTTTTGTTGTCGAGCAGCGTAGTGTACAACACTAGTATTCCCCGAAAAACTTTCAAACAAAGGAGAGAAAAATGGTGACACATCATCGTTTTATTCATATTGATGGAACTGTTATACATTTTACATCATTGATAATACTTGCGAAGGTGTTCAGCATTCCAAGCATTCTTGAATTCCTCTCCTTCTAGAGTCGCTATTCGGTAAGTTCCTGGTCGAACAACTTCTGTAACTCGGTAAGGTCCATGCCAGTTGGCTTCAAGCTTATTGTGCTTCTGAATGACCTTCTTTAGCACATAATCCCCTTCTTTTAAGTCGCATTTCTTCACCCTTTTGTTGTAGAACAGAGCTGTGCGTTGGTGGTAAGCAGCATTCCTAATGGCTGCCTCTTCTCTAACCTCCTCGAGCATGTCCAAATCTAATCTTCTCATCATGTCACTGACTGGGGCATTGAAATTCAGCACTCTGTGTGTTGGGAGACCCAACTCTGCAGGTATTACAGCCTCACTTCCAAATGCCAGCATGTATGATGATTCTGCAGTTGCTGCTCGGGGAGTTTTTTGGTAAGCCCACAATACTGATTGTAGCTCATTAATCCAGTTAGCTTTAGCCTCATTCAGCCTCTTCTTCAAACCATTTAGTAGCGTTCTGTTTTTCACCTCAGTCTGCCCATTGCTTTGAGGATGACCTGGCGCTGAATGGGTCTTCAGGATGTTTGATTGTTGACAATAGGCAGCAAACTCCTCGTTGTCGAATTTTGTTCCATGGTCTGTGATGAAGGCATGAGGAAGACCATATCGACAGATGATGTTCTTCCAAATGAACTGGTATACCTTCTCGTATGTCATATCAATAAGCGGCTCAGCTTCTACCCACTTAGTAAAATAGTCCACTGCGACGACGAGGTACGTGAATCTTCCTCGGGTGGTCGGCAGTGGTCTAACCAAATCAATTCCCCACATGGCAAATGGCCAAGGGGAAGTTATGGGTGTCAACAATGCCTGTGGATTTCGTCGGATGGAGGAAAAACGTTGGCACTTGTCACATCTCTTAGCATAGGCTATACAGTCAGCCCTCATCGTCGGCCAGTTGTATCCTTGAGTCATCACCCTTTGCAAAAGTGTTCGACCTGCTACATGAGCTCCATAATACCCTTCATGGATTTCTTCAATCAACTCTTTCACCTCGGAGGGATGTACACATCTCTGCAAACCTGCCATAATTCCTCGTCTATACAAAACACCATTAGTTAGTACATACCGAGCAGCTTTAAACTTCAATTTCTTTGCCGCGAGCTTGTCCTTTGGCAATTATCCTTCTTCAATATATGCCCTGATGGGATCCATCCAAGATGGTCCTAAATCAAGGGTAATAACATTCATCGTCAGGTTTTCATCTATGCTCCGAATTTCCAGTACTTCAATTGGTATCGTTCTTCGCAGCTCGGTACGAGTAGCTGATGCTAGTCGGGCCAGTGCGTCTGCTTGTGCATTTTCTATTCTGGGTATTCTGATCAACTGAATGGCATCAAATTCTGCCAACAATTCCATCACCTTTGCATGATACTTGACCATTAGTTCTCCTTTAACCGCATATGTTCCCATCACCTGATTCATAATTAATTGAGAATCACTGAATACCATCACTTGTTGTGCTTCCATAATATTTGCTAAATTAAGACCTGCTATCATGGCCTCATACTCAGGCTCATTATTGGAGGTTTTAAATTGGAATCGCAAGGCATATTCTATATCAATCTCGTCTGGGGTTTTCAAAACAATTCCTGCCCCAGAACCTGCTGTGCAAGATGAACCATCTACATATAATCTCCATATGGGTAACCCGTCTTCAAATTCCTTATCTGATAAAGTTCCTCGGTGAAATATTTGTTGCTTCCTTTCATCCTCCCCTAGTATTTTTCGCTCCTCATCGACCATCTCTTCTCGCTCTTTTACCAACCGGAGCTGGTCTGAGTTTGAAGTTGATGATCCTTTTACATCCACAAGCCCTTTTACCAATCGGAGTTGGTCTGGACTTATGTCTGTTGATCCTGTAACATCCACAGGTTGGTCAGTGAGCAATTTTTGTTCCTCGGGGGTATCAGGAGATGTAAACTCTGCTATTAAATATGCTACATCCTGCCCTTTCAATGATGATCTGGGCTCATACACAATAACATATTCACCGAGCTCTATTGCCCAGTACATCAGTCTCCCTGACTTTTCTAGCTTATGAAGGGCTTGTCTCAATGGCATGTCGGTATACACAATGATGGTATGGGCCTGGAAGTATGGCCTCATTCTTCTACTTGCTTCAATTAATGCCAATGCCAATTTTTCCAGCTTTGGGTACCTGATTTCCGCACCTCGGAAAGCCTTACTTGTGTAATAGATTGGTTTCTGGACTCCATTCTCCAATCTGATCAATGCTGAACTGACTGCATTCTCTGATACTGCCAGATACAAGTACAACTTCTCTCCTGTTATTGGCCTGTACAACAATGGAGGTTCTCCCAAATACTTTTTCAAGTCTTGAAAGGCCTTCTCACATTCATCAGTCCACTCAAAAGTTTTTCGAAGTGTTTTGAATAATGGGAGGCATTTATCAGTTGCTCGGGACACAAATCTGTTGAGCGCTGCAACTCGTCCTGTAAGACTCTGGACTTCTTTCTTCGTCGTTGGGGATCGCAGCCCTAAAAGAGCTTTGATCTTCTCTGGATTTGCCTCAATACCTCGTTGGTTGACGATGTATCCGAGGAACATTCCTTCTCGTACTCCAAAGGTGCACTTCGTCGGGTTGAGCTTCATTTGGTATTTATCCAGTTCATCAAAGGTCTGAGCTAAGTCAACTAGATGATCAGCAGCTTTCTTTCTCTTTGTCAGCATGTCATCGACATAGACTTCCATGTTGCAACTGATTTGTTCAGTGAAAACCTTGTTCATCAGCCGCTGGTATGTCGCTCCTGCATTTTTCAAACCAAAAGGCATAACATTATAGCAATAAGTTCCCCTAGGGGTAATAAAAGAAGTACTTTCCCTGTCTCCAGGTTTCATTTTGATCTGGTTGTAGCCAGAGTAAGCATCCATGAAGCTGAGCAGCTCATGTACTGAGGTAGCATCCACTAGTTGATCAATTCTGGGCAATGGAAAATGATCCTTTGGGCATGCCTTGTTAAGATCGGTGAAATCAACACACATTCTCCATTTATTGTTTTTCTTTTTTACCATCACCACGTTTGCCAACCAGTCTGGATACTTCACGTCTTCAATGAATTGGGCTTTCTGGAGCTTCTCGACCTCCTCTTGTATAGCCTGATTCTTCTCGGGGCTAAATACCCTTCTTCTCTGCTTTACAGGCTTGATCTCCTTATTCACATTGAGATCATGACATAAGAAGTTTGGATCTAGTCCTGGCATGTCTTCATGACTCCACGCAAAAGTTTTCTTCTTGTTTCTCAAGAAAGCTATCAACTCCTGTTTTATTGAGGCATCCAACGTAGAACCTATCTAGGTTACTCATTCAGGGTGCTCGTCGTCCAGAATAATATTTTCTGTAGATTCCACCACCTGTCCTTTTACAAGTTGGGATTCATCTCGAGGATCCAGTGTTTCAATTTCTATACTTTCATCCACCTGGTAGGTAGTAGTCTTTTTTCTTGAATCTTCAAGTTCCTCTTGCTCGGCAGATGAATAATAGCATTCCCGAGCTACTTTCTGATCACCTTTCACAACTCCTACTCCAAAATTTGTTGGGAATTTTAAGCACTGATGCACTGTAGATGGAACTGCTTCGAACTTCTTCAAACCAACTCTTCCCATGATGATGTTGTAGGCTGACTGCACATTCTTATCCATCACAAAGAAGCGTATTCTCTCTGTTCGACAAGCAGGCCAAGTTCTAATGAATATGTCCAACTTGATCGTCCCAAGTGGAAAAACTTTCTCGCCAGCAAAACCCAGGAGGGGTCTGCGATAAGGTTCCAACTGAGATAATTTTAAATTCAAGCTGTCAAAGCATGAAAAGTACATGATGTCTGCTGAACTGCCATTGTCTACCAGCACTCTTGATATCACTACTTCTTTCATCCTCATTTTAATCACCAAAGGGTCGTCGTGAGGGTAAAGAACACCCGCTAGGTCATTTTTTGAAAAGCCAATGACCAACTTCTCTTTGTTTACCTTCCTCGGACGATCGTCCTCGGCCAGATTTATTCGTTGAATATATGAACAAGATTGAGCCTCTCCAAGATAAGCCTTTCTTTCTGCAGTAACGTCTCCTCCTCCTGCATCTCCTCCTGTAATAACATTACAATCAAATGACCCAAAACGTATGGAAAATACCTCTCGTTCGGGTTGCCTTGGTTTCTTGGGAAGGTCGGGATCATCATCTGGATCATCTTCATGGTTTCTCTTCTTTTTCTCTTCTACTCGACGAGGAGATCTAGACCTCTCTCTAGTTCGGTCGTTATTTTTTCTTTCACCTACCCGATCAACATATTTTGCTAGCTTTCCTCTTCGGATGAGCGTTTCAATCTCGTTTTGAAGAGCTATGCAATTTTTGGTCATGTGACCATGATCTTTATGAAACTCGCAATATTTATCCTTACTCCTCGAATCAGGGCCTGACCTCAGTTTCTTTGGACATTTTACCTCCTCGTTGTTCTTGATTTCTTCCAAGACATGATGAATACCCATTTTCAAAGGAGTATAATTGTCGTATTTCTTCAGGACTTCCCATGATGATTTATATTTCTGGAACGCTTGTCACCGCCATTGCCCTTATGCTCTTTATTTTTAGACTTCTCGACGTCCACCTTGGTGTCTTTATCCATATTCTTCTTTGCAGCCATAGCTTCCTCGGCATTCATGATTTTGGCCGCTTTTGCCATCAACTCTGACATAGTTTTAGGTGGATCTTTTACCAAGGTGTAATACAATTTATTAGGCAACAACCCACTCATCAAGGCGGTGATTGCTGTCTTTTCTTCGTAATCTATGACTTCCAGCTTCTCGTTATTGAAACGAGTTATGTAATATCTAGTAATCTCACCAGATTTTTGTCTGACACTTAATAAGTGTGCTACTCGTTTTACTGGCTTTGCTCCAAAACAGAAATTGCCAATAAACAACTCGGCCAGCTGAAAGAAATTTAAAATCTTACCCCTAGGAAGATTGTTGTACCATATCTGGGCAGCTCCGGTAAGAGTTCCTGAGAACGCTCTGCATCTCATCTCGTCAGGGACGACATAGATATCGGCCGCAACTTGATATTGCTCTATGTGAAGAACATGATCTGTCTTTCCATCATATTTGGGGGTCACTACAGGTGCTTTGAACTTTGACGGTGTAGGAAAATTCACAATGGCCTGTACAAAAGGTGTTCCTCTAACAAAAGTTCGTTGTAGGGGGTTCTTTGCTTTGGCCATTTCTCCCAATTTATCCTCCAACCGTTGGAGAGATCCTTTCCACGCTTTATTTCCTTCCTCGAGCCTATTGGTTCGAGCAATTGATCGTTCTGAGGTAGCTTCTTGAGATCTATCTTGACGAGCAGCTGGTCATGATTGTGCTGATTCTTCTCTTAGATCTGATGGTTGTCGAAAACTCCTCGACATGGTCTTAGGTGGACTCCTATTCCTCCTAGGGACTAATCGACTGAAAGGAGACACCCTACTCAGTCTTTCTAAAGCACTGGGTCTTTCTGGAGAGAGGGTGATATGTTGATCAGTATCTGTAGCCCTTATTGACGAAGTTCGCCCAGGTTGATAAAAGAAATCATCAGACTCCTCATTGCGACGTGACTCAGTACGCCTGGATCGTGAAGAAAGTAAATAAGTTTGCCTCTGACCACTTTGATGTCCTGAACGTGCAGGTGCACCACCATGAAGGGTTTGTATGAGTTGCCTCATTGTTTCTTGCATGGCGGTTTGTCCTTGAGACAGATTTGTCATGATCCCGGCCAGATCTGGAGGTGCAGAGGGATTTGGAGGATTTCCAGCATTTACAGCGGTTCGATTGCTAGATTCTGGGTTATCCACCATTGATGACGAATGATTTTTGGTGAAAAACGATAATAACAAATCGTTCCCACAGACGGCGCCAATCTGTTGATGTAAAAAATTAGATCGCTCTAATTATTCAATCACAGATAAATAAAATGAGACAAAGATTTTTAAAGTGGTTCAGCCTTATAAGAATGGCCTACGTCCACTGTTATGTTATTGCTAAATATTTTGGGAATTCTCGATTACAAGCTCTATCAAGAAATTCTGCTCCCTTTGGATGAGGGTGATACAAGGTATTTATAGCCCTTAGGCTGTACATGAAAGGGTTGATACATTAAATGATATACACATGAAATGGTAATACATTTAATGCAGCGTGTGCGTCAAGATGATAAACATTCAATGAATAATTGAACTGTTGATTATCTGGCAATTAATGTTACGGCCGAGATGCAGCTCGGGCCGCCTTAGTTGCTCGTTGCTCAGGAGTTCCTCGGAGCGCTAGAGTACCTCGGAGTGCTGAAGTTCCTTGGTGTATCCTCGTTGCTCGGGAGTTCATGAGTTGGTCGGGGAAACGAACTTCCTCGTTGCTATTGTGCCAAGTAGATTGACACGTGTTTTCATATTATTCGTCCATATCAGCATATTAATTTTGGTATCAACAATAGGTAAAATAGGAAATTACACCTTTTCTCCCCACAGAAAAAAGAAACACACAAATAGTACACCCCGTTATCCTCTCTCGATCGATTCTCAACTCGCTCTCCTCTCTCTCTCTCAAATCAATAGGTAATTGTATTTTCCCTCCCTTTCTCTCTCTCGAACTCGATCGATATATGGATTTTAGACTCCTCCTACATCTAATATCCCTCACACATGCACATAGACACACACACACACACACACTTAATTTCTTCATCTCCTACCATACATATGCACATACATGGGATTAAGGCTTTGAAAACAGATCTGATAACATGGGGAGATTACGATTTGATTTGGGTTTATTTTAGGGCTTTGTTCATTTTGATTTCGGTTAAGATCTATTTTGATTTTATTCATACTGTTTTATATCTATTCACATGTATGCTTATGTGTTGGGATCTAATTATTTTATTTGTGTTTTGTTGATTATTTTTTCGTTTACAGGTTACTGATTATACTTGGAACAACGTAAACAGGTATACTCATTTTCTTCTCATTATTACATGTCTATTTATTGATTTTATGTTTTTTTCCATGTAGTAATGGGAAGTTTTATGCATTTTAGGTAATATTTTTAGTGCTAAAATGCATGTTTTAGGTTTTGGCAGTTCAAAATTTGGTGGGAAAGTTAATTTGACAAGGGTTCACTTAAAGGATGATAAGCGTCTAAGCAAAACTTCCATAGCTCCATAGCTCGTCACAATCAACTATGGTTGGCGTCCCTGTTGCTGGACACCTGATATATAGAGATACAATAGAAGAGAAAATATGCAAGGAAACGGGTCAGAGCCCGAATGTGTAGAGTATTTTTAAAACAGCAAGTATTTAACAAGTGCAATAAAGCATTTATTATGTACATGTTAGATCCAACTCTCACTTGCAAATTCTCACCTCTCAACTAGAGTTCACACTTAACGTTTCCTATTAACCTCCTAGTTAATGGTTCCTCTTTTCTAGTCTCCATATTATAATTCCGTTCCCATATCACAATCCCCGTATGTCCCATACCATACGTCACATTATTATTCATTTACATCTCTTCTTTATATGATTAGTTTCTCATTAACATGAATCATTACTCATTAATATGAACCGTTTCTCATGAACATGAGTTAAGCTTTTCAATTCTATAAGCATAAACATTCATTAACTTAATTCCATTATCTTGTTCTATTCACCGTTATCTAAAATTATCACCGTAGATAGATTTAACCACAATATATATCCATTTAATCATTTAATCCATTATATATATATTCATATATAATACGGCACCCCGAGTCACAGCTGCGGTGCAATGCATTACTCTGCTATCATGTCCCATCATCTCAGGTCGCCGAATAGAGGACTACAGGTTCGGTAAGATTCCACGAACCACAAACATCAACAAACAAATTGGAGGCGAACATAGTTCTCGTATCCATGGGTCACGCACATACCTACGTACCCACAGTCAGCGGACTTATCAACTCCCCGATAAGTCTTTCATAGACCTATGTTCTCGAGCGACAAATCAAAGAACCCATGGATTCATCAGGATATGACTGCCCTCACGCGTAAACCTCCCACCGATAGCAAGTAAGCTAGGTATGTCATACACATAATCATCAATCAATCAAATAGGTATTATCATACCTATAATATAATATCAATAAGGTAATTATCACTACCCTAAGATATTTCCCATACGTATCATTATATCTCTTTTAAAATATCATATCTATACTTCATTAATTATCCTCGCATCCTATAACATCTCTCCACTACCGACGTCGTTAAGGTTCATGCGCGGAGCGTCTCGCAAAGCGGAATCCAAACAAGGAACCCCTCCAATACACTACTACTTAACTTTGTCAATCGAGGAGGTCCGAAAACTTAAACTATGCGATCGGGATAACCTCATAACCTCTTTCAACCAAATGTATTCTAAGCTCCCATCTCATAAGATTCAAATAGGATTTTCCTCAACATATATTCAGTAAGAAGTCACTAATATCCTACTGGTTCATAACATCATTCCCCCGAACTACTACGAGTTTAGTTCTCTTTTTTTTTTTTTATATTTAAGGTTAAAACCGATAGTTTCAAATCTCTTATAAACACATATTCTTTCACTTAGGATGAAACCCTCTTGTAAACTTAAGGATACCCAGGTGTTATATCAAATCACCCCTACTGGTCCTATCATAATTCCTCATACATCCCTATTTGGAATTTAACAAATAAATCTAGCAACTCAAATTCATTTTCGGGGTTTCTAAACTACCCCAAAAATTATCCCGAACATCTACGACATTAATTGTAGCCGTAATTTTTCCAATCCCGAGTTGATGATTTCAACCCGGAGCTGTCATCTTGTAAAAATCATATCAAATCGTAGAAAAATCAAAAAAATAAGGGGTCGGCGCCCACGCGACCGTATCGAAAAGATCTACAACTTTGATGTTTTATCCAAAAGCTAAATCATTTATCTTCTTGGCCGAAAATGACCCCAAAGGCTACGGGTTACTATTCATTATCTCTCCCAAAATCCCAAACTCCATTTTTCTCTATTTTTACACATTCAAACCTTCATATTAACCTCCAAAATGAGTTATGATTATTTCTACATGATATATCAACATATATGAACGATTTCGAATACTCTAAACATCTTAGTATCATCAAGGGATTGGATAAAAAACATGTTTATCTCCTTATTTCCAGAATTTATCAATATATCATCTTCAAGAACACATCAATGGTATTTCAGATTTTTCTTCCACATATTCATGATCATTTCGCGGATTAATATCATCCTACAATATATGTTTACTTCCTATATTATTTCAGTTTTCCAGAAATTCATTTAATACTCCATTATTTCTTCCAAACAATCATAATCTTCTCTTTTTATATTATTCTAACATGGACAATATACAAACTTAAATTGCCATTATCAAACACTTGCCTTTCTTGTAGGTCTGATCCTTTGGTGTAGTATATTTCAGTTGGTTGTCCCTTCTCCGGTCAAACTCCGGTGGTGGTTGGTGGTGGTGAACCTTGGTTCTTGTTCTTCTCCTTCCCAAGTGGTTTTTCCCTTCCCAAGCACTCTTACACTCTCTCTAGGAAGATGGCTGCTCTTTTTTGTGAAGAGGAGATGAATAACCCCCATACACTTAATCTACCAATACTTATAATAGTTCCAAATCCGTAATCACTATTCATCCCCCCTAGAAAAATGACCAAAATGGCCTTTCGGGTTGTCTATTCATTTCCAAATGACCCGAGACTCAAAATTAACATCCAAATAGACTTTTCTGACTATTTCGAACCTTCCGGACGCAACGATGCAGTCGAAATGACTATTAGATCGATAGAAAATAAATTTCCTTTTTAATTTAATAAACTAGTCCCGACACATCCCATACCGCGTCTGACTAAAAATATCAATTACCGAATTTATATCATACAGTCATATCAATGACATCACATTCATATATTACCTAAATACCTTTAAGTAATATTCAAAATCATCCATTTTAATATCCACCGTCCGGATAAAACCCGAATGAATTAATTAATAATAAAATCTAATTAATCCATTAATTTAAAATATAACCCATTTTAAAAGTCATTTAAAATTACGGGGTATTACAGTTCTCACGTGACATATTTTAGTGTTCTCAATTAATTCTTTAAATAATATAAGGAAGTTGTTCTATATTAGAATACGTTGAAGGTTATTATACTTTTGCAAAGTTTTTATTTTATTTTTTGAGTGGTCTTTATATTTGTTAGTAATGATATTACTTAGTCTAGATATGGTCCCAATTTTCACTAACCCGACTATACTCTGTTTACTTACTGAATATACTTTTTTATTTGATTGATATCTTATGTTTTTAATTTTTTTTAACTAAAGAGAACCATGTGGCTAATGAACATTCTTAGGTGTTCAACACTTTAATTGATTCTTTTATTTAACTTGAATCGTTGGTTTTGATTTGATTTGATTTTGTAGATATTACATTTAGACTCAATGGTTTCAAAAATATACGAGTTCCATTGTTTAAGGTTTAAAATTAGGGCTTTTAGTAACTGTTATAAAGTTTAGAATTTAATTTTTGTTTTGTAATTTAATCAGGTATAATCTCTCTCCCTCTCTCTAAAATAGATGTTTTCACTTTAGGATGTTTGGTTTTAGATTTTTAGATGTATATTTTTGGTAATTTTGATTTACATGTACCATTTGGGTTTTAAATATGGTAGTTTTTCGATTTAGGTTGTTATGACTTGATTATCTAGATTCTATTTTCACTAGACTTGGGTTATTCATCCATATATAGAGTAGCTATGCATATTCAGATATGGGAACAAATCGACGTTGGTTCCAAAACCATTATACATTTTGTATACAGAAGCTATGCAAGTATTTACTTTTACAAAATTTCAAAACGTCATTTTTTGGTTTACTTCGAATTCCTTGATTACCTCCTCTTACTAATCATATGTATTATATGTGGAACCTAAAATGATTTTTCAGAAAGAGATGTATTTGAGGATCATTCGAGTCCTTTTGTGTTCCACAATTGTTCATCTACTTGATTTACATCAGCTTATAAGTTATTTGTCTTCATGATAAGTGTTACTTTCTCCACGTGAGTATTTTTATTATCAAAGTCCATCTCCCTCCAAGGTGTGCCATTTTAATCATTTATTATGCACTGTGGACTAACAAGAACATATATATGCTCTGTATACGAAATAGGAGTGATCGACAGAGACTCTATCCTATAGTACAATAAATTGTGATAAAATTAAAGAGACAAGGCATTTTATTGTGCTTTTGGCATTGTCATGACCATACTCATAATCTCCCTAAATCGGTTACATCGATGAAATTGGAATCAAAGCCACCTGATCTACAATCACAACTAGAATCTCCGGTGGCATCGACGACACCGACCCGACCATCACAGAGGAATCTATGTCGCTTATATGATAATTCTATTTCGCTTATGACGGTGTGAGAAATTTGAGGCTGATTAAATCTGTTATTAATGCATCTTTATATATTGTTTGACTATATGCCTATATCCTCTGCTAGTTGTGTTGTTAACGTTGTTTTGATTTCCTTCATCTGATTGCTTTGTGGATGGGAAAAATTTGAGAAGATTGTCCTCCATTTTACCCCGCTTCAGAGTTGCATTCAAATCATCATGGCTATTGTCAATCAGATACTACTTGAAGAAATTCGTAATAAATGACAAAACTATCCATTTGCCCACGAGGTCATACTTGAGCAGGGCTAGAACAAGATATCAGGAGGTAGACCCGATAGCTTCTGGGAAAATGCAAGTGCCGTGAAAATTTCCAGCTTCTTCCTTTCGTTTTCCTCAAACAACTCTAAGGATTGGAGGAATATTATTTTTATAGATAACAGATGGTAAAATAGTGTGGAATTTCAGATCATAGTCTATTATGGTGAAATACTATTTTATATCTACTAAACAGTATTTTTGTATTCAGATATTTGAGGAGATATTTATTTGTTTGTTGCAATTTAAATCTTAGATGTTTCGTAAACTTATTTATTCTTTATTTGTGTTAGAGAGTATGGGATTTTCTTTTGTTGTTCACTAGCTAAGATTTAAAATGGGGCTTTGGTTGTTCAATACCCAAATGGGGATTTGATGTTCTTCATATATCTATACAGTTTTAATAAAAACACGCTCTGTGACAATGAACCCCCTTTTTAATGATTAGTTCAATTTTTCACTATCCTTTTTATGGTGGTTTTAATTGGTCAAATGTAGAGACAGGCAAGGCTATAGTTTCTGTTATTTGAGTTTTATTTCTTTACCAATAGATAGGACTTGAGGTTTTTTGGAGTTCAATTTTTCTTAGTCCAAGTCTGTTTTTATTCAGTTTTATTGGGTTCAAAGTAACTCTGTTTGTTTTATATTATTTATTGATTTTAAACCTTTACTTCTACATGATGTGTGAGTTTTGATCGTTACATTTCTAGATGTATATTTAGTTATATGTTATTATAACTGTGCAAGATTTCCTCACATACAAACATTGAATACATTAACAAGGTAAACTACTTGATCTTTTATACAACCTCTGTTTGGTAGATGTTGTTGACGAGAACATATTTGACTTCTCGTACTCATAATCAATATTTAGTCTTACATTTTTAACATTTTAGAATGACATAGTGACACCAAATAGTTTCAATGATATCTTTCTCATTATTTTCATGAAGGGCAGACACCGACAGGTGATGTGAAACCTGTTCCAGTAGCACATTGAGGGTTCCCCTCGAGAAATGGTGGGTCTCTCCAAGAATGGGATTGAAGGGCGCCACCCCAATCAATTGAGAATGCAAGGTAGATATGCTCCACGCAATAACTGTTGTGAACCTGTCCATTGAGCTTTCTCCGTTGGCACACCTACTAAGCATATCATTACTAACACAATATACTGATTCCCCATAACACTGAAGTTGTAACTTGGGAATGTTGAGGAGAGGTGGCAGCTGGAAGAGGGTAAGATTAGAACCAAGGTGCATGATTTTCAAGAGACTTAAAATATGTTGAATAATATTTGTTGCTCTGTAGTTTGTTTATGATTCCCCATCTAGCGATAAGGCTGACGACAAAATAGCCCTCCTTTCCCCTACATCATCATCATCCTCGCTCACTTGTACCACAGTCAATCATATGTATATACTCATAACAATAATTGTACGCCGTCTCACAAATGGGACAAAGTCACGTGTTGCACTGCATTGGTCTACGTTTTGGTGCCACTTCTGTTGGACCCCTAATATAGCACTAACATTATGAATCGATACTAATATAACACTAATTTCAGTAGTGGTCAGTTGACCAGCACATGACTATTTTTCTATTTTGATTAATAAAATACTGAAGTTGTGTTGTGTTTGCTAACTATTTTATTCTAAAAGTCCAATGTCTTCATAGCCAATGAGAAGGGATGGCGCAGAGACCTGGAGTGAAAGCAACTGCTACAGTAATTTACATACAATTTACACTTTTCTTGAACATCTTTCATTTACACTTTTCTAGAACATGTTTCATTTTATGAAAAGTCAATTAACAAATACTCTCCCCATCTCGAATTAAGAGTCAACATCTAAAGTAATTTACATACGATTTAATACATTGAGTTTTCAGGTACTGCTAAAGGACGCTTTGATCCGCTCCCACAGCTTTAGTTTTGCTACAATAGAACATCGATTTTTCGTATATTTGACCGAAGGTGAGCAGAGAGAGGGTGAGAAGATAAGATTATTAAGGATTTGGAAGAAATAGAAATAGAAGTAAAGGTCCTTTGGAGAACAACTAGTGATGTAATCATCTTCACCTTGCTATATTGTTATTATTGCAAGGAGATTTGAGAGTGTTAACCATAAGGATGATACAATAAGCTTTCGCCTCAAATCCAACTATTTCTGACCTATATGAATTTTTGCAAGGATATATGCTTTTATTGTTACATCCATTTCTTGCATATAATTTATAACATTCATGATTTATATTGTCATTTTATATAACACTTCATCTGTTATATATGTGGTTGATATATCTTGGAAGGAGAAATTTCTAACATGAAACGTGTGCACATAATCGTCTTGCACAGAACCTACTCTATTACATCAGTGGAATGGAAGATAGGAAATGTGTGAACATAATCTTACTCTAACACCTTCATGAAGGAATCACCGCCCTGCGTTGGGAATTTTCTCTTAAGGTCCATTACCCTCCACTATTTTCTTTACATTTTAAATGCTATATCTTTTCCAAATGAATGTATCAATTTCAACCTTATACACATTTGTTATTGAATTAGTGCTATATCTTATTGAATTAAGACAACAATTGGAAAATAATAAAAATGATGATAAACCATCACTTTCCCGGGCAGGTCCACAATCCATAGTCCAAGGTGGGAATCTTCAAAGTAATAAATGAGCATAGAAAGACATAGACATGTTTGCAGTCCAAGTGTATCATATCAGGCCATGACAACAGTAGGTATGCTGATAGATATGTGTGGCGGGAAGCTCATGTATCACAGGCATGTCCACCAAGCTTTAACAGGCATGTTGCGACTTATGTAATAGAGCAGGTGTATGTGTGAGTCTCCAATATGAGACATTGGGAAGTTAAAAGGATAAAAGGTATCCACTTTCATTTCAGTGTTATAATTTTTCTTACGACCTGATTAAATGTGTGAGCCTACAATTTCTTAGCACCTATCACTTGGATTCAATTTATATACAAGGGGTTAGATATCCCTTCATTTGTTATATTTGGTTTTGTGTTGTTTAAGGTTTGGGTTTTTGTGGCTTTACGCATTAATCTCTTTGATTTTAAGTTTTTGATTTCTAAAGTATTGATTTTCCCTAAACACGTTTTTTCAAAATTTGCATTCTATTAAAACATTTGAACATACAGTGATGTACTATCTAGATACATGTATGGTGTGAGTGTGTCTTTTACAGGTTGGCCTCGCGGTGTTTCAGATTTAGAAATTGAAGATGAAGAAATTATATTTTGGCATGTCAAAATTCTTTCTAGATTTAATATTTCGTAAGAGGTACCGAGATTAATGGAAGGTTAAAATGTATGTTGTAACACCATGTATATAGGTGATCAAATGATTATGTTCTCAACGACCGACATCTACGAGACATGACTCCTTATAAGGTGATTTCTTAGACCAAGTAAGAGATTAAATTTACATGATCCACAAATCACAAGTGTAACTTTGATCAGGTATGTTACTATTATCTTGGTACATATCTATCATTCATTGTCTTTTGCTTTAGGAACACACGATTCAATCTTATTTGTTTGAATTCGTTGATATGTTACTGTATTCTTTCGAGTTCGACTCTTGAAGTATATGAATATAAATTTTTTGCACAATCCCTAGAGTAACAATTTTACTAATCTAGATTAAAATTTTTACCATTCTAGAGTAAAAATTTTAAACCGTAGTTCATACATTTTATGCCTAATCTGGACTAAGATATTATTTCTTAATTTCTAAATCAATTACTCATTTAGAGAGATTATTTAATTGGGGTCATCCCAATTAAATAATTAAACTTTTCACATGATGTAACTTTTATTTTAGTGTTAATAACATTGTTGGTGTACAAACAGATTGATGTTATGATTTTTGGTTGATGCACATCAGTATATGATACAAACAAATGGCAATAAGTGGTTTTAATTTTCATTGTGTACCTGACTTGCGATATGATACAAACAGATTGCAATATTTCTATTAAACAAAGCTAATTTTGTAGTTTTGTAGATCAGATTAATTTTTACCATCATTTTTGCTGGTTCAGTCTAAATTCTTAACCAAGGATGCCTAGAAGGACATGGAAAATAATTTACTTCCTATGGTTAAAGCCTGGGAGTTGAGGCGAACGCCAAGAAGTTCATTTATCATATGGGGAAGGTATACATTTAGGCCTCTATTTTGGTTTTCATTTTATATTCTTTATACCTTAGTTTACTAACTTTTTACTTTCATTATTGACTTACTATATCATCATTAAGTTGAGGCTTTCATATTTTCAACTTCGGAAGGGAAGAAAGCATGGATAAATTTAATATCTTTTCAATGTGGTTGAGCAATCTTGATTATAATGGGAGTTGATCTTTGACTCGAGGACTTACAGATTGACCAAGATCAACAGAAGGCCCAACTAAACTTACTTGATAAGGTCATCTAGCTCAAGAATAAATATATCAAGGAGTGTAGATATTGCCTTGCCATTGTAGGGAAGGATTTATAAATATATCAGTGTTGTATTACCTCAATGTACATGTTCTTTCTTTCTTTCTCTTCCATATAGGGGCTCATGGTTGTCTTTTCAGCTTCAGCTGCCCCAATGCCATGGTTAGTGTTCCATCCTTCGCTAAATTGGTTTTGTGTTGGCTTTAGGTGTTTCCTTTATGCTATTTTTATGGTGCCAATTGTGACTATCCGTGAAATTAACAAATATATTAATTTAGTAATTAAATCCATGTGATACACTTGGTTTTCATGTATGATATTTGACAAAATTCCCAATGCCAAATGGTTTTCATGTATAATATTTGACAAAATGCCAAACCCAAATTTTATTTGTTGTTCTTATGACTTATGGCTCAAATTTTCTCCAAATTTGCTCACAATTGTGATACATTTTCTCTCACATCTCTCAACTAATCTCTATTGTTAGAACATAAATCCATTTATCACTTTTAAGTTGGTATACGGTTTGTTTTCGTTAAGCTTATATTGGTAAAACCAAATCTACATATCAATTATATGATTTTTACTTCCAAGCTCATTATTGAGTGTTGGCCTTAATTGTGATATCAACTCAAGAATGGCTATAATTTTGCAATTTTGATTGCAGGATCATTGTAGGAGGAATGAATTGCTATTTTGAATTTGAATTGAAAATACTGAATGAAAATCAAATTGTGTGTATGTTGTAGACATTGATTATTTTGTGGTTTAGGATGTACATTTATAATGTTTGTGCTTTTTTAGCTCCATTGTCATTAAGTACATGCAACAACTGTATTGTTTGGAATCCTAAGGATCTAATTTTGTGTTTGTATTTTTTACTGTATATTTGTTAGTTAAAGTGGAAGATTAACATCCCACTACCATATGTTTTGAAATTCAACCTTTTGTGCAGGATATGACTGCATTTCTATACATATTAGATGCACAAATGTTTATATATGCAATATAAATGACGGGACAGGTAATGGGATTAGCATCAGAGGGCTATGGAAAGATGGTATAAAAGCATATGTCCCCAACTAGATCGTGGAGAAGTAACACTAGAGACAAATCCAGTCAATGAAAGAAGATGATGCTTCTGTTCAAATTTAAATCACCCAACAAGATAGTGGAAAATTGCTTCGCGAATGCGAACATTACCAGAGACGATAAAAAAATCAATCCCATTGCTGCAACAAGATCTTTTCCTACCCCCACTGTCATAATGAGGCCACGAGTGCTTTGAGCATCCTTAAGGAGAGCCACGAGATTGTTTTAGTTTAATATCTCTCTTGGTAAATGGTGCATGGTTATGAGATGCTCTTTTTTTAGTGTAACAACTCTCTTGGTAAATGATTTTTCATTTACTACTTTATCTATGTGCATAGGTTTTCTAATTTTATATTTAGCTGTGTAAAATGAAGTATATAACACGGGATCATTTTACAATGAAAATGTTATTATCAGATTAAAAACATGTAAGACCGAGCTTTTATCAAGCACTTTAATGCTGGATTCTACTGATTTTACATCAAACACTTATGTACATATCAGTAGAATCCACACATTCTTGACGCTTTTTTTTAAAACACTTATGTTTACCCTCATAAACGTCACTATCTTAGACAATCATACGTCGTTCCAGACCCCATTCCATTTTGAAATCTCCTATGACTATTCTCATGATTTCTTTTTATTTGGTTTCTCTTACTTTAACAGAGAAGAAGCTAAAAATACCCTAGAAGCCACCACTGATGATCATCATCAGCTGTTATAACAAACTATTAACTGCCCTCATTTGTTGTGACTCCAAATGTGAAGGTGTTCGTATTATTCTTTTCGTCGTTGAACAAAGATCTGTATGTTCTGCCATTATATTTTAAATTTGTAAAATGATGGTAGAGTTAAGGCAGTATATTTTACAATTGAAGTTTGATAACAATTTAGAGGTCATAATTCTTACCGCATACTTCATTGTTCAAACTGATTTAACTTGGTTGAATTTTTATGCAGGATGGACTGATAAATGGCAGGTAAAGGCGACGCTTGAACAACTATGGCTCACTGGAAGGAGATATTTAGGAAAACAATTTGTGTTTAAGATTGGTCATCAGGTAAATAACTAATTGTAACTATTTGTAATGTTTTCGAACCATAGAAAAAAAATTCACCTTATTTTTTGAATTGGTTTGTTTGGGGCATAGATAACGGAGGAGAAACTTGCGGGTCTATTTCTCAGTTGTGGGCTAGTTGTTGATTGTCATACCACGAAGCCAACTCACATCGAACTTTTTAGTTAAATCAATTTTCAGACATCGAAGTGATTAAGCGAATGTCAACAATTACATGTAACCTATATGCCTCTTAATCTATTTGGAGTAATAGATTTTTAATCCAATTATAGGTTTTTAAGTTAACAATTCAGAATAATAATCTCCCAGAATTAAAGCAAGAAATTCACCAAAATATCCCTGCTAACAAAGAGTCTAATAAGAAAAAACCAACAAAGTGAACGGTTAAACTATTAAACTGTTAAAAGTGTTATATTCTGCGTACAAGGAGGACCCAATGTTTGATAAGCATGACCAAGCCAATAAACAAAAGTGGCATATGAATAATCATAATGTGAAGCAACCTCCTAGGTTGAAAAATCTATGTTTTGTGCCATAGGGACTATAAAACTCGGGTTTTAAAAAATTAAATCTACTTCAGTTGGATCCTCTGTCTTAATCGCAATTAATTGCAAAAGATTTGGTAAACTTATTTTTACCCAAACGGTTATTAACTTTATTATGATCAATATCAATGTATGAACTAACTGTATATTTATTAACTGTTATCAATCGTAAATTTAATTTGTTTTTGCACTCTCTTATTAGTGTATGATAGATCTTGACTTGGACAATTTGGCACGAGTTGTAAAGGTTTATTTATAGAAGTCGAGAAACAGAAGTAATGGTGGATCTTTCGTTGATATGTGATTATTTGTTAATGACGTGGTTATGCTATCACTGTTGGATGAGTACCTTCAAAATAGTTCACCATACGACACCTCACATACCTTCAAAATCGTCACACGAGTGGAATGAAGCTCTGGACCAACTTAATGGCACAATTCACTGCGACAACCCTCGATGGACATTTTTGTTTGCTTTGATTTATTGGGGAATCATGTACTTTATCACCTCATTGTATGAGTCAATTAACTCCAAAGTTTTTTGGTCCATTTTTTGTGATGTCAATTTTGGAACAAAAAACATTGACTGTATAATGAGAAATTATTCATTTTTACATTCATTTTTCTTAGTACAATATTAATATGATTGCACTCTTTTGATATAGCTCCCATGGTAAATATTTTTACGAAACATGACACAATCTTATTTTGTTACGAGACACAACACATAACGGTATGGAATCTTTTTTCACCTGACATTAAAACAATTCAAATAAATGCAACACATTATGTTTTTTAAAGAAAAAACCACGAACATAGTCATGACATTACACGACATGAAAAAATATTTCTTTATATATCGAATATGACCCAAGTTAAAGAGGCACCAGACAAAGTTGTTTTTTAAAACCAAAAACGAAACTGATAAACATAAAAATGCCACGACAAGTCTAGTTGTCTCATTTTATTTTGACACCGAATTTAACATGACAATATATGATTAAAACGATGATAACAGGATTGACACTCGATTTAATCTAAAAATACATGACAAGTTTTACACTCAGTCTTGTTGTTTTATAATTATGTACATTGAAATTTTTTGCCATTATGTGATTACGTACTTTCACTCTAGATGTTGCAATTCGACATGTTTATCATCTATATCATTATTGTATTGATCAGTAATGTTGTGAACAGTTGGTCCAATTGTTTACTTCATGTTTATTTTTTTTAAATTACACTATTTTATTGGGGAATGAATTTTTTGTCATTTTGTAATTACACATTCTGGGAAGTTTTACTGTTTAGAGGCTATATACTTTGCAATTTTTTTGTCATTTCACGATTACGTACTTTGAAAAAATTTCAGCGTGCCTTCAGGCACGGGCATACCCTAGTGTGTGTGTGTGTGTGTGTGTGTATATATATATATATTTATATATAAGTAGTAGAATTTTGGTTACTATTCTATAAGTTACAACTTAATCAGAGGCTAGGATTGAATGGGGCAAAATTGAATCCAATGGTTCACATTTTGTTGCAGTAAAATTATGAAAGTCTCCCCATCTTTCCCTATTCTAACTTTCACTTTAATTCAAATTAGTGGGTATTTGTGTAAAAACACTCTCTCCACTCAATCAACTCACGATCAATCAACAACCATACCCACTCAACCACTCACAAGTCTCTCTCTTTTTCTCTCTCCCTCTCGATTTACTCTCTCACTCCTGCAAGATTAACCAAAAGGTAAATATGTTCCCTATTCATTTTTTAGGGTTTGTTTAGTTTTTTTTGTTTTGTTGGTTTGGGGTTTTTGTGTCCGGTTAGGGTTTTTTCCTTTAAGAATGGTTTTTTTTTTTTTTTTTTTTTTTGCATATGTTGGTTCTGTATTTGGTCTGTGTGTGTAGGATTTGGGTTTTTGTTCGAAGATGGTTTGAAAAATGTCCGATTTGGGTTTTTTTATTTCTTCCTCATTGACAATCTATTTGTTGCTAAATGTTTCTAATATTATTGATATTGATGTTATGATTTACGAAACATGAAGTTCCTTTTTTTAGATATTAGGTTTTGAGAGTTACATGTTTTTTGTTTTGATTAAATTATGAACTTTTTAGTACTTGATTCATCTATGATTTTAAATTTGTTTTAGTATGAACTGCTGAGCTTGGAGCTTGAAGTGGCATAAATTAGTCAGAGTCTAATACGAGACTAGATGCCCTAATGGTTGTCCAGGTAAATGTTTTATTTTGCATTGTTTATAGGTTTCTCAGGGATTTCATATTTTTCAGTATTGTTTAGGGATTTTGGCTATCATTTGTACTATTTATTGTTATTAATAGCTGAGGCATTTACTCATTTAAGTTTATGGTGTTACTATTTTTCTCAAACTCTCAGGTATATCTCATTATTTATCTTACTTAGGTTGCATGTATATGTTGGGAATTCTTACTTATACTAATGAATAATGTTGCAAGTAATTAAATTCTTAAGTTGAAAACGATTCAGATTTTGATTTGTACTGTATGTGCACATTACAGTTTATGTACATTGAATAGGGGCGCTAACAGGGGTTTTGACAATTTTGGAAAAGCGTTGTATGAAAGAATGTTGTCTCAAATTATGAATGAATTTGACACATGGTATAGACGTGAAAATGATATGTTATGTATTTTTTCTTCTGTTCTCTATTAGAAATTTCTTTTCATAATTTTGGGTGTTTTGAGGTTATAAAACTCTATATTTTGTATGGGGCTTGGGTTTGGATGTTTCACAAGGTTTTTGAGAACTTTTGTGATAATGGTTCTATGATATAATGTTGTCCGAGATTATTTTTGTTACAATATAGATTTGTATTCAACTGTTTAGATCTGAATGCAACTGCTAGGGAGACGTTCGTGGACACGATTTGGGGACGCTAGATACGTGTCCCCATGTCATTGGTGGACACCTTGGGTGGTTGTGTGCTGTGTTCTATGGTTTTTCACAATGGTTAATCTATCAAGGGTTTCACAGTGGTTAATTTCACTAGGGTTTCACAATGGGTAATCTAGCTAAAATAGATTCTATCAGTAGTAAATTAGTGGATAATTTTGGTTGACATACAAGATTTATAATGCACTTGAATATAAAAGTATTAAAATACAACAATATAATTTATTTTTTGTTTGAATTACAAGGTTTGTTACTTGTATTACAAGTATGTATTGTTTATTTGAATATAAAAGTATTGAATCTATCCATATAGACATATCGAGTTGCTCAATTATTCGCATTTTCATTTTTTTGACATGCCAAAAGATCCTTCAATGACTGGTGTAATGACTGTGTTAGCGGTGGTGTTGTACAAATCTTGAGGTAACTGTGTAACTGTGCTATAATGACTCTATTTTTAATAGTAATTTTTTTATTCTTTATTGATAATTTTTGTTTTATTATCTAGGCATCACATTAGTTTGGTTAGAAAGTGAGATCGTTGTAATGTTATCTTATGTTTTCCTATGTTTACAACCTTTTTCATGATTTCCAATGCTTATAGGTATTTCATTCATCTTTCATATGTTCATCTAATGATCTTATGTTTTATTTTTGCAGTTACGAGACCAAGATACATTGTAAAGATTGAGGGTCCTGAAATACTTAAGTAACCCGTATGATTTTTGTTGAGCTTTTAATGTTTTTTAGATTATTGCTACTAATATAATTTTGTTTCAAGTATCATATTGTTTCTCCTAATCGTTTATCGATCTTATGTGCATATATCTTAAAACAATTTTATTCAAGATTCAAGAAGGCAAGAATTTTGAATCCAAGCCAAATTGTTAGGATGTGATAGATCAACATAGCCATGTTCCATCAATAATGCCAATACAAGTACATCTGCATAAACTTACGTTCATTCAGACAGTGATCTCTCACATTAGTTTTTTTTTATATATTGGGTTTTGTGTCATTTTAGACTTGGGTGTAGTGGATTTTCAATAGTGATCTGTTTTGATTTTAGGTTTCTGAAGTCTAAAGTATTTCGTTTTTATAATATGTAATTATATTTATCTACCAAATCTATTTGGTTGCACACCAGGTGTTTGAAGAAGTTGCTCGTTTCAAATACCTAGAAAAAACTCACCAAAGAAACAAACAAACACTAAAAGTAGCTTTGTGGATTTGAATATGGCATCCATAAAGCTGATTTTGCTTTGCATATTTGAAGCCATAATTTTGAGTAAGATTGGAGCTGATTCATCGATTTTCGATGAAGAAGTTGTTAGATTGAAAAACTCAGATTCAAATTTATCAAGGTTGAATTGGATCAACTCAACTCCAAGATCCTTTTTCTCTAATCTCATCTCGAAGAAAAGACTCGAGAACTGAAAGCCAAGGTGCGTGATACATGAGTTTTTATTTAGTATTTCTTAATTTGTAGTAAAATATTTGCTTATAAATTTTATGAACTACGAATTTCTTTTTTTGCAAATCAGAATTTAATATGTGCAAATTGGAGCTAAAACAAATTGGAGGAAGGAAGTTCTTTCACTCAAAATTTAGTAAGTGGCAAGAGTTTTCTTACATTTTTGTAGTTGCATGATACGTGTTACATAAAATATATGTTAAGGTATACTCTATCTTCTCTCTAACTCTGTCCAATCAGATTTTTCTGTTCTTGAAAGCTAGGCATCTTATTAATTTTTAGTGTTTTTTCATGCTTTGATGGTTTCATTATAGAAGTTGGAGGTGGTATTTAGGGGTTTTGGTCTTTAGTTGGGTGAAATTTATGCTTTTAGAATATAATTGTTATTACCCATTCACCGGTGCGTGTAGTATGTTAATATGGATGCAAAAAAAATTAGAAGGTGCTGTTGTAAAGACAATGATGTTGTAAAGAAGATTCCATCAAGCTGAAGGCATTTGATAACTCCCCGTTCCTCGAGAAGCGAAAGAAGGTCGATAAGGTGTTTTTAAAATCAAATCTACTTTATGTAATGATATAAGGGTATGATTTTGAAGTTTGTGTTTGATTTTGTTTATGTTCTCCTTTCATTTTCGTAGTTATATGAAAATGTTTAGTTTCAATGATTAAACATGAGTTTGTATGTTTTTTTCCTTTCTACTTGGTTTGGTATTGCAACATTTTTCTTTCAAGTTAGGTTGATGTGAAGTGAGATGGCCATTTTCAAGTATGAAGATAGACAACCTGCAAAAACAAAGTTGCTGAATCGTTGTAACCTTATTCTCTATCACACCCATTCTTAATAGGATAATTAAGAGTGTAAGGGTTCAAGGTGTGAATGGAAAGAGGCAGGCCTTGGGGACTCTTGGGTTTGGGAAGCAAGGTTGTGATGCGAACAAAATCGAACTACAATTTTGGTTTATAATAATGAGTTGGTTAGGACTGTTTATTTGTGAATAGTTTTCACCATGACTATATTATTTCAGGAAGCTTTCGCAATAATATTTCTCATTTATATCCCCCTCTTGCAGTGATTGAATAGTGCATTAGTCCTCGCATTTAATTGATCCGGATCATTTGTAAATGTCCACCCCCACTATTGGTAATTTTTTTTATAATTTCCTATTGTTTGTTTCGTATTATGAAAAGTCCCATGTGACCAATTTGTATTCACACGTCATTGTCATAGATGGAACTTGGAGAGTAGTAAACTCTTTACTGTGTTGACAAGTTTATTCGTACGCTGAGAGAAATAAACAGATGTGTTGGCAAGTTATAACCTAATATATGTTTTTCATGTACTATTTAGTTTAATTAAGAATATCTTAATGAACAGGATCATTGGCTATAACAAAACGTACGTAAATTAGTTGGTTTGAATAACAATTGCCATTGCTTTGTTATGAAATATTAAGTTTGAGTTCTCTTGACAGTAGCCAGAAAAGTTTTATTGCTTTGTATTTTATGATAAGTGATGACCTATTTTAAGGTTCTAAATATATTCGTCTTTTATGTTAGATTTACGTGCATCATATCTCTCATCCTCCATTTCCCCCTATTATATATATTTAGCTCATACAGAGAAAACTTTTAAAGAATTGCCTTTTCCAATTGAGGTATGTTGTCATGTGAATTCCTGTTAGTTATTATTTGGAGTATTATTCTGATTAAAGTTTGTGTGAATTCATATTTTTTTAGGTTAGTTTGATGGTACCTACGTTCATCTTGGTTAAAGGAATGTCAAATGCTCAAGGCTATCTTGGTTAAAGGTTTCCCCGGATGGTATTAGATATCAAATTGATAATACTTAACAAATTCCAACCACCATTGTTGCCTCATATTTAGATCTTTTTGTGTGAAAAAATATTGCAACGACTTGTGATCCTTAAAGACTGAATTTCTCCCCCATTAGATAATTCCTCCATATTATCAATGCAAAGACTACTGTAGCCAACTCTAGATCATGTATATGATAATTCCTTTCATGGGTCTTGAGCTTACGGGATGCAGAAGCAATAACCCTCTCCTATTTTTGAAGCACACCCCCTAATCCCTAGAGAGATGCATCTGTAAGGACTAAATACCACACTCCCGCTTTAGGCAATGCGAGAATGGGTGCCGTTGTCAACCTGTCCTTTAGCTCATCAAATGCTAATTGACAGGAATCATACCACACAAATTGTAGCCCTTTCCGGATCAAATTCATCAAAGGGTTGACAACCTTCAAAAAGCCCTTAATAAAATGACAATAATAACCCGCTAAACCCAAGAAACTGTAGATTTTCGTTGATCTCATGGGCTGACCCCACTCCCTCAGCATTTGAACTTTACTTGGGTCCACGAAAATACCCTTCTCTAACACCATGTGACAAAAAAAGGCACTTCTCACAACCAAAACCCACATTTATCGAACTTGGCATATGGTTAATGGTCTTGTAATGTCTGTAGAACCAACTAAAAATGCTCCGCGTGCTCACCCTCTATTCAAGAATTGACACGGATATCATCAATGAATACAATCAAGAACTGGTCCAAGAAATTACGAAAGACCGCAAATCTATTTTTATGAAATAATGGCCCCCTCTAAATCATCAATTCGAGGAAATGGGTATTTATTTCGGATTGCCAGCTTATTTAACTCTCGATAATCTACGCACAACTACAAAGAATCATCCCTCTTCTTCACAAACAAGACAGGGGATCCCCATGGTGATGTACACCAACTAATAATGCCCTAACCCAAAAGTTGCCCAATTTGGCCACGTAACTCCCTCATCTCCAAAGGATCCATACGATATGGAGCTCGCTCGATTGGCCTAGTCCCAGGCGCTAGATAAATTACAAACTTGATCTCACAACTCAGAAGTAAGCTTAGAGATTCCTGAAAAATATCAGCGAGCTCCCTAACCACCGAAATCGAATCTAAGGAAACAACCACTTCTTACGAAGTCTCCTCCTAAATATAATATAAATGGGTGGTCGAACCTCCCTCCAGAAGAGGCATGGCAACCAAATACATCTCCTCACCTGGAATGGCACATACAACCGACCTCCCAAAATAATCTACGTTAGCCCAATATTTTTCAAACCAGTCCATCCCCAGAATAACGTCATACCCAACAATATCTAGAACAAGTATATCGGCAGCTAAAAACAATCTTCTAGCATATATCTCCATCCCTCTACAAATGGAGTGAATAAGTGCCACATTACCAAAAAGAGAATCCATGCACATCAAAAGACTATCGGTAGACTCTAATAACCCCACCGCTCGTGAAAAGTGAACGACTATAAGTGAATGGGATGCTCCGGTATCAAATAACAACCGACACATGCACCCATGGATAAGGAACTTACCCTCAACTATTGGTGGAGGTTGCTTCCTCTATGGTAATGCCGCATTATAGGCATTATAAACTCGTTCATATTGCATTTTCCCCTGCTGAGGGTGAATAACTAAAAAAGGTGATGGAGGTGGTAAAGGGGCCTGTTAAATCTGTTGAGTTCCCGATTCCTATACTATGCTCTGCTGTGGGCACTCTATGGCCCACCTCTCCACAGTGATATCAATGGCCTACAAAGTTCTCCCATTTCTGGCCCTGCTGCCAGAATCTGGGCTGCCCTTGCCACTTAACCTGACAACTTTGACCCGATTGGCCTCCCCCATTGTTCCCTCGGCCTTCCTGGTCCTAGAGAACATTTTGCTATTGATGTTGCTGTTGCCGGCCCCCTTGAAAATTCTTTCTAAAACCACCACCATCAAACCTGAAGCCTCCTGAATGCTGCCTCTTAGCTGAATCCCTTAAATGGAAATCCCACTCCTTATACCTATTTCACTACGGCTGAGGCTGCTATGCCCCACTAACACTATCTGCTCCCGACTTACTCGATGAGCCCGAGTCCACAAACTTCTTACTCCCCTTCAAATCTAGACAGTGATCCTGACAATGTAACAATGCAGTATTCATTACATCTGAAAATGTTAAAAAAGTCGGATTCCCGAATAAATGCTGATGAATTCTCCAATTCAAACCTCCCATAAACTCTAACATCATCTTCTCCTCATTATTTAATCCATCACATACAAATTTCGCCACGCGGGTAAATTCTTCTTCATACTCAACCACTGTTCGGTTTCATTCAGTTACATCCAATAATATCCTTGTCAACTCGATCTGAATTGCATGAGGAAAATACTTACGATCAAAATGTACCGAAAGTTCTGCCATAGGCATTATATCTCTCTAATCAAAGTTAGTAATTGACTCCCACCACTAGAGAGCCGCACCCACTAGTTTAAAGTTGGGGAGTATTTTCTTTTGAACGTCACTGCATTCAACCATTCACAGATGCCTTTGAATATCCTTCTTCCATTAACTTGCAACAATCACATCAGCTCCCCCTAGAATTCCAGAGGATGTTCCTTCTAAAAAACTACCCGTACTCTCTCCCAAGTGGATGAACCCGGGTGGGTTTGAGCTACTGGAGCTACAGGCTATTGGTGAGCCTGAGGAAGCTATTGTTCCATCGCGATCATGGAGGCATTGATTGCTTGTACACAATATTGGCAACTTCAGCTGCAGTCATAGTTCCCTGAGGCATTTGGGGTTCCACATTCTCAGCCCCTCTGTTTGCCTTGATCGAGCGACCTCATTTTGATAGCATCTGAAATAAGGACAAATTATATTAGCCCACAGTTTAATCCATTTATCATAGAAGATGTTCTTACACATGTAATGAACACAACAGTCCTAGTAATAGGGCTTTATAAAAAATATTATGGTAGAATGTAGAAACTCCGCACAGATCCTAAGACTCTAGAACCTTATGCTCTGATACCACATGTGACACCCTGCTTATAATAATAACGGGCGGCCAGCCATACACGAAGATAAAATATGAATCTCAAGTGGATAGTTTTCAGCATCAACTGTCGAAGACACTAAAACGTAACTAACCACCCAATGAAAATTAAAATAGATGCCAATTTTTCTAAAACATATTGAACATTCAGACCATATACAACAACAGAAAGTGATCATATATATACAACATGTAAAAAAAAGAATATACCCAAATAAGTTGCCGGGTAATAGACTATACAATGTAACAAATCTCTGAAACGTATAAGATATACAATATTACAACCCATGGGTAAACACCGAAATTACAATTATCTATCCTTAACTAGATATCAAAAAAATGAGAAGCAGCTACAACAAAAGTCCTGCAGCATTCCATACATGCTACAAGTCCATATACACAAGAATGGAAGGCTCAACATTGGCGTCCTTTCCATGGTATACCTACAATATATAATAAATAAAACAAAAAGAGAGTATATAAATGGGTCAGAGCCCAAGGTTTGAAAATAGTTTAGCAAGTGAATTGAAATGCATAATAATTATGAATGCACAATTTCATAATATAAAGTAGTGCCGCACATTCTTGAGACTCAAACTTACCCCTCAACTATAGTTCTCACCTCAACGTATACATTTTAATTTTATTTAAGCTACCCAGCTCGTTTACACCCAATAAATGCCACACAATAAAAAAATGAACTCTATGACCTGGGGATTATACGTAACCTGCTCCTCAAACCAGGGGTCTCACCCACATCACACAACTTCCCATCATAACACCAGAGGGGTATGTCCACATAATATATATATATCATACACTCGTGATGTATATATATATACACACACACACATTGTATATACAACCCATCTCAAATCCGAATGTATATATGAATAATAGTGGCTATGTGTATATCACCCATCACACTAGTCGATAATCCACAAAAGTATTCCCAGTTCATTTTATGATTCAATCGCTCACTTGAACCTTTATCATCAATTACACATATGATTTATCATAAATTTTAACATCATTAAGGGTTCTAGACCTCTCTCTCATTATCCCGTATTCACCCTTAAGATAATTCATATTAGTAGCAAAATTCATGAACAAAATCGGCATAATAGACTTCGCAATATACCTTCACATTCGTCTCGATATATCTCCAACATCACCTCGTATCATAGACCCGCATTTTATTTCAAAAATGCGTTTACCATATCATATTAGAAGGTTCCTAAGCACTAAACCCAATTGGAGAGGAGTAGACCAAATTTTAGAAAACCATTTTAAAACTGGAAGATTTTGAATCGATTTTCTAGTCTGCAAATCGATTCATTCTAAAGGACCTGACACTTTTGCATAAGACAAATGAATTCGCACTTGGCTTGATCGATTAGGGTCCAATACATGATAATGTTGCCTTACATCGAATCGATTCGCTACGGGGCGAATCAATTTGGGTCTGAAAAATTCCAATGTTCTCCCACTTTCTGCATAACCCACGAAATTATAACCACAATTGATCACCTTTAAACCTTAAATCTCCCATTCCAACCAAATTAAACATCATGGATCGACCTAAATATGATCCCAACCATTGTTTACACCATAAAAACCATACCTACACATCAAATGCTAGATTTCAACACAAAATCTAGGGTTTTATCATATATACTCAACATCCCCATAATTTACACACTAATTATGAAATCAAACACACACATAAGCATTTAGAAAGTTTAATCACTTGCCTCAAATTCATAGAGTCCGAGTCTTCCTCAAAATCGAGGATTTAACCATAAATCTCCAAAGCTCCAAGGTTTGCTCCTCTTTCCTCTTCTTTATTTGTTCTCTGAAAGATGGGTTTTCATACTTGAAATTACTAACCCTCATACAAGCCTAATAATCCTTAACTCAATAAAACTCAACTTTGAAATGATGATTCACTCTTAAAATGACTCGTTTACCACAATTCGAGTCAAACTAGCCAAAAAGACCCTAGAACCCAAATAAAACCCCTGAACAGTTATTATGACTTTCTCGGTCCTTCCCGAATCAACCATGCACTCCAATTTATCACCTGAGACTCCGAAAATAATAATAAAAATCATCTCCCAACCTCATATAACTCACTGAAATATGCCCCGATTGAGAAATAATTGATTCCTGCCGCTATTACACACGTACAACGTAATAGCATGCAACATGATTTTATTCACATTATCACACTAGTAAATATACAATTCGCATAAATATTAACTATTCTACCCAAATTAATATTCAAGTTAATTTCTCATTTTTAATTCGCAATTATATTAAATCATACACATACAAGGGAATTTTATATAAAAATAAATACACAAAAGTAAGGGGTATTACATATATATTTTGGAATCAAGTTATGGAAGTGGGTTGAATTCAAGAAGTATCAATCGATCGATGCAAAGTCAATTGATCGATCATTGTAGATGTTTCGATATTCAGTTTTCCCTTTGTTCATATAACTTACTATAAACAATAAGTTGGGTTTTTCTTGGTATGATGTAGTTTATTTTGGATATTATTTTGTTTGAGATTCTCTTTGCTAGGTTTTGCCATTATATGTGAAGTTACTATTCATTGTCTTCTTTATTTATTCAAGAGTTCATAGTTTTTGTTAATTAGTTTTATTGCTTTGTTAAATGTTTATTTCTTTGTTACTTGCTTTCTTCCATTACTTTTTTCAATACATGTTTTACAATGCTTTCTAGCTAAATTAGATTAGGTTGAGATTTTTTTTAACTTAACATGGATTTATTAGATTCTTTTCTACTTTAGGATGGTTATGGATGTTTTAATCGGTTTTTTGTTCTTCATTTTACACATAGGATACTTAATATAGTATATCACATATGTGCCATGTTTGCAACCTTTTGCATGTGATCTTGGGAGAATTTATTGACAACAAACTTAAAGTAATGTTTTACAAGAATTTAGGGAGTGACAACTATAGATTTTATTAAATGTCTAATTGAGATTAATGAAGTTAACACTTTTGTCTCCACGTAACCATCTATGATAATCAGTTCTTATTAAGGTATATACTTCCAAACCAATAGTTTTGTACTTGTCAATTTATGTAGGTTCAATATTTGTCTAGACTAGAATTAACTTATAATGTTTTAAAACAACAATCATTGTATACAGTTTTATTTAGATGTAGTAAATCAATTAAAGTCTATCAGTCATTACTCATGGATTCGATACCAAACTAGTCGCTAACTCCCATAATAGTGTTGTTAAAGTTCTAGTTTTTCATTACCAGTATAATAGAAAATAATGATTAGCATATTTAAATGGCACTTGGTTTTACTGTGAATAAGTTCTCAAGAGCTTAAAATAACTTTTAGGCTTTTTGAAGACAATGGTAGGTGTTACGACCTTTATGGAGAAGACTGGGGTGTCTACAGTTGTGCGAATAATTTTTGTTTTTTCATGATGTGTATTTGTCATTCCATGATCTTCCTTCTCTATAACATTCTCAATTGGTGTTCTATTACACCTGTTTTTTATCATTTCTCAAATATATGTCTTGTCCTCATTTGTTATATCATGTTTTTTGTCTTATTCTGTGATAAAAGGGGGAGAAGATCTTTGTTGTTTATTTCATAATATTTTTGCTCAGGAAAGATGATTTTTTTTATTCCATGTTATTCTTAAAAATGGGGAGATGATCTTTGATATGTTTGCGTGTTTTGGGTTAAAGGAGAAGAGTTTTGTGATATTCATGTTGGATACGATTATTTAAGGGGGATGATGTGTTTTGATGTTATTCATTCATGCTTCATTCGTGTTTAGTTATAGGTGGAATTTTCTTGATGCTTGTGGTTATTTTATGTATGATTATGAAAAAAGGGAAAGATACTATATTTATTGTTTGATTCGGGTTTGAAGGAGATATACTATTTTTACATGCTTACTTGATATATGTTTGGGTTGTGATCCTTTGGGAAAAACTTATGTGAGTTTAGTGTCTATATATATGTTTCATCAAGGGGGTGCTTATGATTCATATATCTTTATGTCATCATTCATATTTGTTAATATCAATTTTTTTTAAGGATTCCAGATTAGGGGGGAATTAATTCATTTGCATGTCTTGCATAATGGTTCTTGTTGTTTGAGATTTTAAAGTATCCCTCACAATAATACGTGATTAAAAATATTACATTGGAGTACTAACTCCGTCATTTAAATTTGTACATTGCATTCCTACTAATCTCACTATATGGATAGTTATGTGTGGGTCTTGTAGGGGTAATCAAGTTTATTTTGGAGTTTTTTCACAAAATATGCAAAGGGGGAGATTAAAAATGTAAATATTTGTAATATATAAACTGACTATCTTTTAGTTAAAATCATTGAGTCTATTGACTCATATAGACTCGATCATTTGAGTGAGGCATGGTATTGTGACTATTTTGAAAATTTGATCATTGTATACCTTGCATGACGCTCATTGAATCCTTCCATTACTGAATATGAAGACGATATCATGTTGGGAAGTGTGATTTAATTTTTGGATAATTGCACACACTCACGTGTTTTCCAAATAGAGTGAATTTCACATAAAATGTTTTTGAAAAATAAGTTTATTAACTGGGGTGTTTGTTTTGTTATTTGGGATCAAGGATGGTTTTTAGAGAATTTTTATTTAATCTGTCCGCATGGCCTCATTTTATGTCTCCATGAACGGTTCCGTTCTCATGATGTGAAACCGTGTCCGTGCACACAACCCTAGCTCTAAATTGTTTTGGGGGAATACTTGATGAAATCTTGAACATAACTAGATCTAACCAAGTGCATGGGGATGACATAATTTAAATATATTTGTTATAAAAAGCCCTGTTTCCCTCCATTTAGAAGTGATACATTTCCCTCATTGAAAAATATCTAATATCAGGATATTTTCAAGATAATGAGATTTTATTTCTCTTTTTAAACCAAATTTCAAAATCATATTGAGAGTTTGAAATATTTTTAGGTCTAAAATGAGATTGACATTTTTGTGTGTTATTTAAGTGGTTTGAAATCAAAACATATCCAATGTTATATATGCATCTGATTCGTCTTGATGAACCACCCCGCGATATAAAATTGGAGGCATTTCATTCTTTTGGAGATATTGAAGTTCTGATGCGACTTCCATGAAAGAGAATCGACTACTTAATTTGTGGCGTTGAGCTCGTTGTAGATCCTCATTATCCACGGGGGAGATTTTAAAGTTTTATAAGTAACCACAAGATTGAGGATTATGTGAGAGGTAACTTCGTGTCTGTTGAAAAAAAAATCAATAGGAAATGAGAATTGGAGTGCATCGAGTTTTTTTAACCCTAGGTGGTGGTTATTCCTCATAAATATATCATGTGTGAGTTTGTGAATGTTTCCTCATAATTTTTGTTAAAATTTATTTAGGAGTGTTATTTTGTGTTTGAATTAATATATATACTTTATTCATTATTGTGTTAGTTTCCAAGTCAATTGAAAAGTATTTTTTTTTAAATTGTTTCAAGAGCTTGTTAATTTGAAAGAAGTTTTGTGAAATTCAAAAATTATACGCATAAAGTTTTCAAACGTATTCACCCCTTCTAGGTTTGGTTTAGGTTGTTTACACACAAGTTTTGTCATCACTGGTTAACTTCACAATTGTAATTTATTTTGAATTTTCTTGCACACCTTCACAATTGTGTCAAAGTAATCAACATTCACTCTCATAAAACCAATAAATGAAAATCTCGAATCAGGATTGACCATCACAAACAAATACCTTTAACCCCAATTCTTTTGGTCTTTAAGGGACCCATAAAATCAATACAAATTATCTTTAATTGTCTAAATTTGGTATTATTTTTCAACTTTCTGTTTAAACTATTGATTTGTTTCCCTTTTAACATGCACCACACACTTTGATCGTCAATTTTCCTTGTTTGGAAAGACCTCTCACTCTTTCTTTTCTAGAAATACAATCCAAATCTCTATAATTGATGTTCCCTAATATATGGTGCCACAAATAAATTGACTATACTTTCATATTTTGACATATTATCATAGCGTTACTCACTAATATATAAAAATTATCACTGTACATAACATCTCTTATCATTATACCATCTTACTCTCTATTCACATGACAATATCACTTTCCCGTTGCCAACAGTGATGCCACAATCCTTGTAGTCTCCTAGTGTAGTGACAAATGATTTTTCTCCCATCATGTTATTTGAGCATCCACTATCAAAGTACTAATTGACTGAGTTAGAGGCTTTAAAAGCTCTGATTAATCTATAATACTTTTTACTCTCCCTTATAATCCACATAGCTATTACTTTAATTGTCTTTTTTAGTTTGACTTACTTCCTTTTTGTGTTTATTAAGTTCAGTTTCAAGTCTTACATTTTACCCTGGAGACTTATTCCGCCTTGAAACCATTGAATATGAAAATAGTTTCTCTTTTTTATGTTTTTAGCAAAAATGTCTTAAAATTTCCTCTCGTGAAACAATAAAGGACATTTATACATCTGAGTCAGTATTTGATCCATGTTCACATTTCTTTTGAAATTTTTAGTACTCTTTGGTTTTTAAAACCTTTTTCTATCACAAAGTTCTTTGCATGATGCATTTGAGGAGGCATCGTTTTGTTGAAAAAAACTCTAGATTTTCTTGCATTTCGGGCCCTTGGGGGAATTTTGATTTTTTTTATTGATAACTATTTTCCAACTTTCCTTTGTATACATTTGTATTTGTGTTTGACAATTTATTCATCTTAATTCCTTTTGCTTTACAGTTGTTTGAAGAAATAATATTTTCATTGACTTAAGTAAAACTATCTTAATTATTCACAGTTGACTTTCTATGAACAATGGTAGTTGAAGTGTTATGAGAAGTACTAAAAGAAACCAAACATAATAATATCTTCCTAAATGTAATTTATGGACTTTTCAAAAAGATTTTTTTTATTTAATCAGATTTATCCTCTAATGCTAGTTTCTCTTTCAAAAAATTTACCAAATCACCCATGGGAGAATTGATTTCGTTTTGAAGTTTCTTTTACTTAATATTATATAATTCACACACCTTATCAAGATATTTTTTTATTTTCAACAATATTGTTTTTTCAATTTCATGTGATGAGTTGAGTTCATTTAATAATTTTAAATGAAGTTCATGTTAAAAAATCAGTTTATCTTTATCATTGATCAAGACACTCACTTCCTTAAGTGTTTTGATTTTGCCTCTCAATTTGATGTTTGATTTCTTGTGTGTATGTGACTTATGAAACAATTGTATACATGATTTATTTCACTCGTCTCCTTAATGTCACTAGACTCATCATTATTCGATTCATTTTGACAACCATATTCACAAGAAGAATGTGATTTGTTCACAGATACATGAGAATTAAATGAAGAATCCATATTAGCTAAACTGACCCATAAGGCACAGAAATATTCAATATTCATGGAAAATAAGCAATTAAGCAAATAAAAAAGTACTCAGACTCATAATAAGGATCTACTCGGGATGTTAAGCCCAAATCTGAAGAACTATACTCTAATACAATTATAAATAGCATGTGTACAGTATACTAGAAACCTAGAGTGGGTGAATAGGTTTCTAGGGGCACATTAAAATCGATTTAAATCAATTCAACAACATGTAACCTATATTTAAATAATTAGCCAAGTCAAAGTTGAGATTTATCTCAATTAGTGTCAGTGAAGGAAAAAAACTGAAACCAAACCACAAGCATCAAAAAAATAAACTTAAGACAAAAATCTTCACTCAGTGTAAAAAAAACTTAACATAACCTAATATCTCATTCAACATGAAAAGGTTTTATAGAATGCAAGAAGATACCTCTCTATTATCCCTAACAATAAGTTATCTAGCGAACATTGAACTTTCCCCCATTGAGATGAGAAATTTGCCCGAAGATCCATCGGTTGAATGAGGAAGTCGCATTATCCTTCTTAGGATATCACCATGCTTGAACTCCTTAATAGATCAAAAAATTCAACTTGATATCTTCTACATGTGAACAATTGTGATTTGAGTCATTCGTGAATCTTTGGCTTAATATATTTTGAAAAGAATGATCACTCAAATGTTCCTCACAAAGATTGATCTAAGAGTAGAACTAGATTTTACTCCTTTTGAATGGAAATAGTGAAAATAATAAAAGAGAAGCAAGTGTTATGACATCAAACTAGAAAATATGAAAGAAAGTTGAGAGACAGATGTGACACACCGCCTAATAAAATGCCAGGCGATCACTCCTGTACCAAATTAAAACAGGAGTCGCATATGGATCATTCTTATCATCGCAGTCAAAAACCAAATTAATTACTAATAACCTATTAGGCTGGCGTCAAATTTTTGCTGAACTAATCTTTTTAAACAATTTCCAATTAAAACATTCACACATTTTGAATAAATAAAACTGAAATGAAATGACAATCACCGAACACTCGGTTTAACATAATACAACCATAATAAATACCGCATTCAAAGGCGGTAAACGAATAAATAAATGCAATTGGGCTTTTGCCCGAGTGTTTATACAGTACCTCCTATCTAGATTACAATGATATAAGCATCTACGGTGAACCAACATGTAATAACTCGCGTAATTTTTGGGGTATTTTCAAAATAAAGAGGAAAAATAATGTTTTTGATAAAATTATTTTTACTCCTCAAATATGTTGCTTATTATTTTTAAAGGCGAGAATTTCAAACGGTTTCGAAAACGAAGTTAAAACGGATTTTAAAATGATTTTTAAATGTTTTTAACTCTTGGAATTCTAAGTCGGCGAACAACAAGTAATTTTCAAGAGTTGTTTTGGCTTCCAACTCTTCATTTCTTTGCCTTATTTAAAGGAGTCTTTTGGATTCCAACTCTTCATTTCTTTGCATTATAAAAGGAAGTCGTGGGTAACCCTTTTAACCTACTTTTGGCACAAATTTTGGCAGCAAATATATTTTATATTCCTCTTCTTTTTATATACACATTGGCCCTTGAGATTTGTGAGTTCCAACCTTAGATTAGAGGTGTTCTTGGGGATATTTTGTTGGAGGTTCTTGGAGGAGCTTTTGTAGATCTTTTGTGTTGATCTTGAGGACGTGATCGTTGGTTTCTCATCATGGTTTGAGGTATGGGGTTTTACACAATATGCTCCTTAAATCTCGCGAGTGTCATTATCTTTGAATTCTTGTTTAATTGAACTCACATTTGAATTGATAAATTCATTGAAATCTGGAAAATAAATGTGGAAATTATTTTGATTCATGTGGTATCATTATATTGTTGATGAGCATGTTGTCATGAGATTTTAATATGGAACGGATGTTGGGCACCCGCCAAAATTCCTGTTTCCTGGGCTATGGCTTGATAAAGCATATACGGATGTGGTGAGGCCTGGTGACCCGGTTAAAGTGTTGTTGAGAAATTATATTCATAAATGCTTTGAGATTTGCATTTTGATTTGAATATTCGTACTCGTGTTGTTACATTTTATTCATCGTTAACGTATATTTGTTGAGCATCTTTCTTGTCGTATTGTGTACTTCCCCATATTTTCTTTTAGTGGAAGGTTAGCGCGGATTGTGGGGCACTCTGGAGATTGATTTTAGCGAGGATTGTTTGGAAAAGATTTGTATTATTTTGATGTATAGAGCATTGAAGATTTGTATTTATTTTTCGAGTTAGGTGTTGTATTTATTCGGGAGACTTGTTGTAATTGAAGAGATTGAGATTAGTGGATTTATATTATTGTGGGTTTATTTAGATGCTCTATACCTTGTCACTTGTGTATTTGGGTTTATTTTATTGCATTAGCGCTCCGTTCGCTCTCCCCAGGCGGGCGGAGTGTTACACAACATGCATCCAAAGCTGTTGCAGCCGATGTGTGACTCGAAGGAATAATCATCCAGGAGTCCCTGTGTATGGACACCTATATATTTATATAAAATATAGCAAGAAGGGAAAAAATAGGAAAATGGGTCTGAGCCCGAGTTGTAAAAATATTTTGCAAGTTCATAAATGCTATTTTTATAAAATTATGTTTTACCTCATATTTAAGTTGGTATCACACTCCCATGAGATACCCCTTGGCTCTCTTCTAATAGTGCACCCCTAGCGTAATCCTCGAAACGTCCTATTAAGGCTACACTAGCTAACAAATTCGTTGCTCCCAAATAGTAAGGTCCTACGTAAATCGGGTACTAAGGGTTAAAAATTTCTCCGTTCCCAACACTGCGCTAAATTCGTACGTGGGGTGTCTCGCGAAGTGAAATCCAAACAAGGAACCCCCACGATACACAACTACTTGGCAGTGTTGTTCATCGAGATTCATTAGACCATCAGCACATGACGAGTATATCAGACTTCTATATATAGATACAATTGTAATATATATATATATATATATATTCATATAATTATATACATTATCCTACTTTCTTTTATATGCATATCATTACAAACATCCGGATACAATCTCCCAGAATGAGAATTGATGCTTCTTCATTTTATTCCTTTACTATACTAGAGATACATAATACCTTGTTTTCACACACAAGTAATATACTATACACACAAGTATAATAACCATCCGAAAGAGATATAACTCGAGGATGCGATCTCTCTTTCCTATCATCTTCCAGGGCATCACTCACATACCATCCTGGGGACCAATGGTAGGAGTAAATATCACCTACTTCGTCGTCATAACAAAATCACAACGTACGGTAAGCGGTCATAGTTCCTAAAAGACAATGAGATTAAACATACCCACCACATTTCACCCCTAATAAAAATCACACAATATAACAATGGACGACTATGACCTGGGGAATATATGCTCCCTCCTCCTCAAGCCAGGGTCCTTACCCACATCGTGCAACTTCCCATCATAGCACTAGAGGGGGGTATGCTTAACATATATATATCATCCACACATAGATATATATACATATCTGTATCATATTATGTATATACTTTAATCCCATAGTATATATATATATATATATATACACACATTTATCACTCCTCAAATGTATATATGGCAACAATTGCCAATCTCGTAACAATATTTAAGTATTCTCCTACTTAAATACTAATCTCATAAGTATTCTCTCTCTTAAATATAACTCACACCTTAATCACTATTTAAGTTCTTGTACATAAACCCAAATGTACCAATTCGTATTAATTAGATAAGTGTACCATTCACTTCTCTTAATTCTCATAAGCATCGCACCACTTATACTGACCGTCGTTAATAGACGTGTCAGGCAACTGCTAAATCCTCTTTAGCCTATATCCCAATTCCATCCTATTCGCCTTGTAGGATTTTCTCACCCACAATTTGACACATAATTACATCCTCTACGTGTTTAATTCTATACATACAAACCCCCACCGAAACATCAATTCGGGTGTTACTAGCCCTAATCACCCTTAAATAAATAAGTCATGGATTCCATTTTCCATGAACCCAACGTCTACATTTCACTTAATTAATAATTTATAGGTCCCCACTCTATTTTAAGAACCCCAAACCTTTATTTTCTTAATCCATTTATTTTCCTCGAAAATATAACTTTTAGTGCCACACCAATTTAGCACCCTCCTAGCCCCTATAAATTCCTCAAATGGCTAGGAATAAGTCCCCTTAATTGAGTGTTTAATTTCTTAATTAAACAAGCTAAAACCTTTAAAGTAGAAATTTATCCCATATAATTAACCATAGGAAAAATTGCCAAAAATCCTGAAGGGTCGATCGATCGACCCTTAGCCCTCGATCCATCGATGGCCGATCGATCGATCCTTTACCCTCAATCGATCGATCGCTTTGGACAACTTCTTCTCCGAGAACCAATTTCACCCATTAAAGCTTCTCCTAAGCTTGTGTCTCCTCACCAAACGTCTCCTAACCTAAATAAACTACATATACACAAACAACAAGGGTTCTAAACATCCTAGAACCCATTTCCAACAACAATTTTTGATTAAATTCTAAGTTTTACAATTATGATATTTTCCGTTGTTAATCCGTTAACTTTTCCGAAAATCCGTTTTGGTTCACAAACACCCATCCCAACAATCTTTGCAGTTCAAATTCTACCAACTACAATATGAGATATATGCTTTAAAGAAATAAATCATGCCCTCGTGGATAAAATCGGACGATCCCGAGTCAAATCCCGCGGAGTTTGTCCGGAACCTCCCTTTTCTTCCTATTTTCTCTCCTTCTTTCCTCTCCTCTTTATTTTCTCTCTTTTTCCTTTCTTCTTTCCACCTCTCGTGCCTTATATAGGGAGAAACAAGGCTTTATCTCTTTAAACCCAAAAATGACTCGTTTACTCAATTACGAGTCCTTATTAGCCCAAAATTTCTCGGCTCCTAAACAATACCCCTGGATACTCTATTCTAACTATCTCGGCCATTCCGATAACAACCGTGCAATCAGAATTTCCATCCGAGGTACTTGATCACAATCCACTAATTAAACCCAACACATCTTAACGCGGGTTTTCCAATTAAAATATTGCCCTTCCTCACTTTACCCAACTGCGACCTATAATAAAATAATCCTTATCATCTACTTTTTCCCAAAAGTACTTATAATGTGCATCGAAAATCATCTAACACTCATAAACTCCAAAAATTATTATTTCGAGAAATTCCTCAAATTTCCAAATTACACCCATTTATGAAATTTTATTATCTCTAAAAATGCGGGGTGTTACATACTCCCTCCTTACAACAAAATTTCAAACTCGAAATTCGGATATGACCTGCTCCGCCAACCCAGGATCACTAATTACACCTCAACCATACACTCCTTCGGTACCAACGTATCGTAAGGTTTATACTATAATACACTAACTTGCTACATCCTTATGTGCTACACTACAACCTCCGTAAGGTGACTCTATAGCGAAAACGAGTCTATAGCCACTGTTCTAAAGTCCAAATCTCACTGGAGAATCACAGTTCTAAGCGTCCGCTCATCAGCAAGAGGATATCTAATTTTCCCCCAAAAAAATAAATCACTCTAACACTAAACTATTTGCGTCATCTGATTACTCACTTAGGTGCACCAATTCTCATTTTCGCCTACATCATATGGTTTTCGCATGCCTCATACGACATTCCATCCAATAATTTGCAATCTTACTTATAACTGCCTCACAGTATGTTCTTCAACTTGTATACTATACCTCTTCTATAACAGACGGTATATAAAACAAACTTACCTGGGTGTCCATACCTTGACCCATGCCTGGTTGCACAATCATTGCAAAAATCTGACATGTAGCACTCTTTCTAAACAACATCTTCACCCTTGGGTTTTCCTAACCCAATAAATCAAACTCCACTCCTTCCTATAATGGAAATGAAATATTTCATAAGGTCAACCCACCAATCTCCTTGTGGTTAACCAACAACTCTTTCCATACATCGGCGCCACTAATCCTTCTGACATAAAATTCTAATAATCCTCAGATCGATGTGTTTCCAACGCACATAAAACCAATACTATCCTAAATATCCCTAGTGCCCAAGGCCTCTCTCAACTTCCGACATTTGCTTGGTTTCATGCGTGGGACGTCTCGCAAAGCAAAATCCAAACAAGGAACCCTCTCGTTACACTACTTCCTCGCATCGTCGGTCATCGAGATATAGCGGCCTGAGGCACACCAGCAGGACATCATAAATCTCATCTCACTAACCTACTAACTTACTTCTACCAATCTATCCTTCCACCTTGGTGAAAAGGAAAAATCTAACAAATCAAGGCGCCTACTCTCTTCAAACATGTTATGAACCTCACACCCAAAAACATACTATTTTTGAATTTTCCTTCTCATCAAGGCCTAGCTATTATCCTTAAATAAATTTCCTTTACCTTACCTCACCTATATACTTGCGGTGAGAGAAACATTTTAGTGTTTTTCCATAGCGCTTTCGTCTCTAAGCATACCATCATCAAACAACTCTCAGCCCATAGTGTTGCTTCACATCCATAAGGTCGCCACATACTCAATTCATGATACTGAAACATCTACTCACCGAAGTTCCATATAAACATAAAAATAAAAGCGAACTCAATCTGTATCCAGATGAGATATCGCAACCATAACTTGTTCCATCCTGGAACCGCGGACACGATAGCCTTGTAATCATTGGCCTGCTATTGCTCCAAAAAATGAAGAGCATATCCTACTCAAAATAATACCACACTCGTATATTACATATAAAATGAGTAGTAAAAATCAGATATAATTCCAAAATAGTACTTCGCTATCATGAAAAACATATAGACATACCCTATACAATGTTATCGATACCTCCACAAAGCTCGAATTACACACAAATCTAGGGTTAGCGAAATACCACGACTCCATCTAGTCACACCAAACATACCTCGTCCATCTGAGGTGAAACTCATATTAATGATTGTTCTAGTCTTACTGACTACTCTGATTGGTTCTCTGACCTAGCACACTTGCTTTAATCGAACCAAAACTATTTTAATCTATGCCCCAGCCCGGCACCCTATTCTTGTCCTTTAATTTCTATTAGGCAAGGACTACCCGTGTGGTTCTATACTCCACATTACAACATTCTCCATCTCTGGCCATCCTTACTGTGTTAAGGTTATCAGTATCTTAGACTCTATAGTCTCAATCCTGACAATCGCCTTCATAGTCCCATCAACTTCTTCTTTACATGGAGACTCTACTTCCGGCTTCAACAACCCTGGTTCCATGAATTCCCCGGGTGGATGTCCACTAATGGGTTCCATGGATACCAATTCTCCACAAGTGTTAGCAACACTTGTTTAGCAAACCTATCCTGCCACTGAAGGACACTGTCTTCATTGTACCTACCTTACTTCAGTACAAAGCTTACTTATCCTTATCACTCTTGATTCACGGTCGTCATCTAATCGATTCTTATGTGAATGATCCAAAAACTGCATTCTCTTCATTACTGATAAACCAAAGGAACTCGCGAATAAAACTGTCCATAAGATTCCTCTACGAGCAAAACATCATGCTCCCCCGAATATGGTGACTACCGTTCCCACCATTTCAACATTGCTCCCATGAGTGAAAAAATTTCCTCAAATTTTCACATATGTTTATTTTTCCATAACCTGCTCTAAGCCAAAGCTCCGGAGCCTTCTACTTTCACTGCGTAAAGCTACACCGACTCCGTATAACTTAAACCTCAACGTATGGTTCTTATCGAAGACCCTTTGAACTTCTTTCCAATTCAACTTTATTGGGTAATTCAAGTTTAGCACTACTTATAACTACAGTAGTACTTGGATACTCATGACTACTATACTCTAGTAGTCACCACAATAATCCTTAAAAAATTCCACAAGGGGAGGGACCTCTGTTGCTGTTCTAGTCCCTGACTTAACTAGTTGTTCTAGCTAAGCCCCACCTCCTACTGCCTTCATCACGGCCTTCCCTAGTCTCCCTTACTCAATCAGCACATGAACCTCAAATGAGCGCGCAAATTTATTCTATAATCTTATGTAATAGCAGGAGAACGAAATCTCACCAGAGGAATCAAAAATCCTAATTCCAGAGGATCTATATCAAATCGAAGGCAACGCTGAAAGCGTAGTACGTCTGAACAGATTTTGAAGGACACTAGAACCTGATGCTCTGATACCATATGTGACACCCGCTTATTAAAATACTAGGCGATCACTCCTGTACCATATTAAAACAGGAGTCGTATATGGATCATTCTTAGCATCACTGTCGAAAACTAAAATAATTACTAATAACCTATTAGGCTAGCGTCAAAATTTTACTTAACTAATCTTTTTAAACAATTTCTAATTAAAACATTCACACAGTTTGAAGAAATAAAGCTGAAATCAAATGAAAATCACCGAACACTCGGTTTAACATAATACAACCATAATAAATACCGCACTCAAAGGCGGTAAAAGAATAGATAAATGCAATTGGGATTTTGCCCCAGTGTTTATACAATACCTACTATCTAGATTGCAATGATAGAAGCATCTATGGTGAACCTGCATGCATCCATAGCTAGTGCAGCTGACGTCTGACTCGAAGGAATCATCATCCAGGCGTCCCTATGTCTGGACACCTATATATATATATATATATATATACATAATACATATAGAAAGAAAGGGAAAAATAGGAAAACGGGTCAGAGCCCAAGTTGTAAAAATATTTTGCAAGTGCATAAATGCTATTTTTATAAAAATGTGTTTTACCTCATATTTAAGTTGGTATCGCACTCCTATGAGATACCCCTTGCCTCTCTTCTAATAGTGCACCCCTAGCGTAATCCTCGAAACGTCCTATTAAGGCTACACTGCCTAATAAATCCGTTGCTCCCAAATCCTAAGGTCCTAAGTAAAACGGGTACTAAGGGATAAACTTCTCTCCATTCCCAACACTGCGCTAAATTCGTGCGTGGGGTGTCTCACGAAGTGAAATCCAAATAAGGAACCCCCCAATACACTACTACTTGGCAGTGTTGTTCGTCGAGATTCATTATAACCTCAGCACATGACATGTATATAAGACTTCTATATATACATACAATAGCAATATATCTATATATATATATATATATATATATATATATATATATATATATATATATATATATATATATATATTCATATAATTATATACATTATCCTACTTACTTTTATATGCATATCATTACACACGTTCGGATATAATCTCCCGGAATGAGAATTGATGCTTCTTCATTTCATCTCTTTACTGTAATAGAGATAAATAATAACTTGTTTTCATGCACAAATAATATATTATACACACAAGTATAATAACCATCCCAACGAGCTATAACTCGTGGATTCGGTGTCTCTTTTCTATCACCTTCCAGGGAATCACTCACATACCATCCTGAGGACTAGCGATAGGACTAAATATCACCTACTTCGTGGTCATAACAAAATCACAACATACGGGAAGCGGTCATTGTTCCTAATAGGTAATGAAATGAAACATACCCACCACGTCTCACCCCTAATAAAAATCACACGATATAACATTGGACGACTACGACCTGGGGACTATAAGCTCACTGTTCCACAAGCCAGGGGCCTCACCCACGTCGCACAACTTCCCATGATAGCACTAGAGGGGGTATGCTATATATATATATATATATATATATATATATATATATATATATATATATATATATATATATATATATATATATATATATATATATGTATATATATATATATATATATATACATTAATCACTCCTCAAATGTATATATGGCAACAATTGCAAATATCATAACAATATTTAAGTATTCTCCTACTTAAATACTAATCTCATAAGTATTCTCTCTCTTAAATATAACTCACATATTAATCACTATTTAAGGTCTTGTACATAAACCCTAATGTACCAATTCATATTAATCAGATAAGTGTACCATTTACTTATCTTAATTCTCATAAGCATCGCACCACTTATATTGATCGTCGTCAATAGACGTGTCGGGCAACTGCTAAATCCTCTTTAGCCTATATCCCAATTCCATCCTATTCGCCTTGTAGGATTTTCTCTCCTACAATTTAACACATAATTACATCCTCTACGTGTTTAATTCTATACGTATAAGCCCCCACCGAATTATCAACTCGAGTGTTACTCGCCCTAAACACCCTTAAATAAATAAGTCATGGATTCCATTTTTCCATGAACCCAACGTCTACATTTCACTTAATTAATAATTTATAGGTCCCCACTCTATTTTAGGAACCCTAAACCTTTATTTTCTTAATCCATTTATTTTCCTTGAAAATATAACTTTTAGTGCCACACCAATTTAGCACCCTCATAGACCTTATAATTCCTCAAATGGCTAGGAATAAGTCCCCTTAATTGAGTGTTTAATTTCTTAATTAAACAAGATAAAACCTTAAAAGTAGGAATTTATCCCATATAATTAACCATAGGCAAAATTGCAAAAAATCCTGATGGGTCGATCGATCGACCCTTGGCCCTCGATCGATCGATCGCTTCGGACAGTTTCTTCTCCGTGATGCTGTTTCAGCCATTGAAGCTTCTCCCAAGCTTGTGTCTCCTCACCTAACGCCTCCTAAACTAAATGAACTACATATATACAAACAATAAGGGTTCTAAACATCCTAGAACCTATTTCCAACAACAATTTCTGAATAAATTCTAAGTTTTCCAATTGGGATATTTTTCGTGGGTAATCCGTTAACTTTTCCGAAAACCCGTTTTGGGTCACAAACACCTATCCCGAAAATCTTTGTAGTTCAATTTCTGCCAACTACTATATGATATTTACGCTTTAAAGAAAGAAAGCAAGTAAACACTTGCCTCGTGGATAAAATTCGACGATCCCGAGTCGAACCCCGCGGAGTTTGGCCAGAACCTCCCTTTTCTTCCTCTTTTCTCTCATTCTTTCCACTCCTTTTTCTTTTATCTCTTTTTCTTTTCTTGTTTCCCCCTCCCATTCCTTATATAGGGAGAAACAAGGGTTTATCTCTTTAAACCCAAAAATGACTCGTTTATTCCATTACGAGTCCTTATTAGCCTAAAAATTCCCGGAGCCGAAACAATACCCCCGGATACTCTATTCTAACTATCTCGGCCATTCCGAGACCAACCGCGTAATCGGAATTTCCATCTGAGGTACTTGACTGCAATCCACTAATTAAACCCAATACATCTTAACTCATATTTTCCAATTAAAATATTGTCCTTCCTCACTTTATCCAACTGCGACTTGTAATAAAATAATCATTCCCATCTACTTTTTCCCAATAGTAGTTATAATGTGCATCGGAAATCATTTAACACTCATAAACTCCAAAAAAATTTATTTCGGGAAATTCCTCAAATTTCCAAATTACACCAATTTATGAAATTTAATTATCTCTAAAAATGCGGGGTGTTACAAAAGATCATTAAAATATTGGATGGACGGAGGGATTATTTATAAGATTTTTATAAAAAAAACGGGTCACATTATGCACACAAAAAAACCTCCATGTGCACGATTTTTGATAGAAACCAATCACATGAAAAAATGTATAGCCATGTGCATGGTCTAAATACCCGTTCGTTGTCACGAAATTAGGCAGAAAGACATTCCTGTATAAAATGTGACATCCACGTTCACGAGGGAAATTTCAATTATGCGCATGGTTTTAGAAATAATGTTTCCAAGCCTAAAACCATGCAGCTGTGCTCATGGGCATGAAATCCCGTCATGCGGACAGAAGAAGCTAGAAATATTTTTAGATAAAGTGTACTTAAAATATAATCCTTTTGCATTTATTAGAAGATGCCACTCTTCTGAATAGTAAATGATTTACTTTCTCCATGTTTGAATGGCCAATGGTAAACAAATAAATGAACCATAAATGGATACATTTTGCTTGATACACAACTCAAGAATTTAATCTAAAGACATTGTAATATCTTCATGATTGAATGCTCACCGATGTCTAATGAATAAGACACTTTTTACCTACCAGATTCGTATGACATTAAGAATATTATCTTCATTATTCAAGACTCAAATGCTTTGAAACGAAATTAATCCAACTAAACAACAATAATAAATGTTTACATTTTTAAAACTTATAAGTTTTTTACTACTAAACCTAACCAATAGATTTTATAATCTGGTAGATTATCGAATAAGTTGAGTTTGAGATAAATGAATAAATAAGATGGTCGTTGTTGATGCAAAAAACTGGACCGAATCCCATTTTTATGATCACAGATAAATAGATGAAAGCAATCTAATCAAACACATAAGAGAAAAAGATTTTTAAAGTGGTTCGGCTATGAATAAAGCCTACGTTCACTGTTATTTTATTCCCAGGGGTTTACAATAGCACCATAAGGTGTAGAGAGAGAAAGGATGTGTATCTTGTGTATGGTGTTTCTAGGTTCTCCCGGATCTCCTCCGGATATTCTCTGATCTCCCCCTTTTGTCTAAGGGGATACATGTATTTATAGGGATGGGAGATAAAGAGATTCATTGTATGTAGACATCTATGTCTACATTCAATGAATCTAATTGTTGAATTTCTTGGTATGCTATGTGTTGTCATCTATTAATACAGTATGAATGTACATTAAGGCTCATTAAATGTGTTGTCATCTTTATTAATGCACATTAAATGCATAGTTATCCTTTGATCTTCCTGGTTGGTATGCCGACCAACTCTCCTCGGGTGCCGACGAACTCTCCTCGGGTGCCGACCAACTCTCCTCGGGTGCCGACCAATTCTCCTCGGGTGCCGACCAACTCTCCTCGAGTGTCGAATATTGCCACGTAGGATGACATGTGTCCTTTTCTGATTGGTCCTCGTAGATGGAGATTTTTTGCATTAACAGAAGCCCCCAATGCTCCATGCTTGATGGTTTACTTGAAAGGATGGAGTATTTATTCTGCAGTGTTGCTCGATGCTCGTGAAATTCTTGATCTACCTTCTTGATTTGTTCAACATAAAGTGCATTATCTCCTAGACGACATATGATGCAGGCTGATCGATGGTTGATAATCTTTCTGTAGAGGAACTCCGTGTGCTATGTATCACCCCTGGTAATTTGGATGTAGCCATGCCATAGTATGCAACTTGTAGCTTGTCATAATCTTCAAGTATGTTGATTGGTTTGCTAGCCGACCACTACCTCCTGTGCTGAGCAACTGAGTGCTAACTTTACGTGCTTGATTCTTCTGATTTATGATCCTCTGAATACTTTATCGAGTAACATACTAGATTTTGAACCCAACTCTTCAATCTGATTAGTACCAAGCTAGTGGTGGACTTCGAAACATTTTCATACAACTTCTTCTTTAATGTTGGTCGGGACAGTAGTAGTAAAGATCTCAGTGCTGTAGATGCTGAATTTGACTTCTGAACTTCAATAGTATGTGCATAATAACTCCTGAATATGCCTCCTGAACTTCTGAATGCGCTTCCTGAACTTCTGAATCCGCCTCCTGAATTTCAATATACCTCCTGAACTTCAATATTCCTCCTGAACATCAATATACCTCCTGAATTTCAATAGCCTCCTGAACTTCAATATACCTCCTGAACTTCAATATCAAAAATAATTCATGAGAAAGAAAAACAACTCCTGAATGATAATTAGTCGGGGCACCGACCGTGTGAGTTTGTGGAGTTGAATTTGATGCTCGACTGCATGTTGTTATAAGAATGTGCCACCGAATGAACAAATATATCTGTAATAGAAGCCCCCAAGTGTGGAATGTGAACTTTGAATGCTTTTTGCTTGATCGCTTTCACATACTCATAAAATGTTTCCGACCAACTGTAGTTGACAACTTCTTATTTCCTAACCAACCTAAGTTGGCATTTTTAGGAATACATAGTTTTACTTCTCGTAGGAATACATTTACTTCCTAACCAACATAAGTTGGCATTTTTAGGAATACATAGTTTTACTTACCATAGGAATACATTTACTTCCTAACCAACATAAGTTGGCATTTTTAGGAATACATAGTTTTACTCCCGTAGGAATACATTTACTTCCTAACCAACATAAGTTGGCATTTTTAGGAATACATAGTTTTACTTCCCGTGGGAATACATTTACTTCCTAACCACCACAAGTTGGCATTTTTAGGAATACATAGTTTTACTTCCCGTAGGAATACATTTACTTCCTAACCAACATAAGTTGGCATTTTTAGGAATACATAGTTTTACTTCCCGTAGGAATACATTTACTTCCTAACCAACATAAGTAGGCATTTTTAGGAATACATTTTTTATAATAAATGATGGAGACCTCCTCAACAGATTGTTGGGAATAAGATAATATAAATGTTGGATACCTCCTCGGCGCTGACCAACAGATTGATGGGAATAAAATATAATAAATGCTGGAGACCTTCTCGGCACTGACCAACATATTGTTGGGAATAGAATATAATAAATGCTAGAGACCTCCTCGGAGCTGAATATGATAATAAGTATTTGTCGAGCTCCATGCTGAAATAAGAATAGAATTTGCATCCAAATAGATATAAAGAATAATAATAAAGTGCCTCGTTGATCTGTCGAGGTAGAATTATATAATGCCGAACAAGAATAAGATCTTCCAGAACATAAGAATATGGCCAAGAACGTTGTTAGGCCTGAATATAAATAAGAATTATCCGACCAACTATCCGTTGGGGGTGAAATACAACGAATGTTGTAATTCTCCTTAAAGATGAATAAGTATCTTGTCGAGGCACAATTGCATAATGCCGAATAAGAATAATATTTTCCAGAACATAAGAATATGTCCGAGAACTTTGCTGGGCCTGCATATAAATAAGAATTACCCCGACCAACTATCCGTTCGGGGTGACATATAATAAATGTTATAGTTCTCCTCGGAGCTGAATATGATAATAAGTATTTCGCCGAGTTCCATGTTGAGATGAATATAGAATATGAATCCCAAGGGGCATATATAATAGTTTGTGCTTGAACCGATATCTGGGGCTGAATATAAATAAGAATTTTCCCGACCAACTATCCGTTGGGGTTGAAATATAATAAGTGTTGTAGTTCTCCTCGGCGTTGAATATGATAATAAGTATTTTGCCGAGCTCCATGATGAGATGAATATAGAATATGAATCCCCATGGATATGTAGAGTAATTTGTGCTGGAGCAGATATCATATCAATAATTCAATCAATAATGCCTCGTTTAGGGAAAATTTCATAATGCCGAGCTGTGATAATATTTTTCAGAAGAGTAAGATTGTTTATGAGTAGTTATTTGTTCTCGATCGAATATATATATCGGAGCATTAATAAGATTCCCAGGCAATCATGGCCGAATACTTAGTCGAGACCAAAAATTGTACCTGTAAAAAGTAATAACTTGCTCTACCATATGTGTAGGCTGAATTAATTATATATCATGAGAATAATTTACTCATCCAATCAATATATAATATGTATATGCTTGAGAAATAAAAATATTAATTTCAAAAAATGAAATAATATATGTTGACTGATATGTCGAGGCAAAATTGCCTGATGTCGAGCAATAATAGTTTCCAGAGCTTTAAGATTGTGGCTGAGCTTTTGTCGGGATTGAATCTCGTCCCTACGAAATTTTAATAAGCTGCCCGAGCACCTGTTGAGACTAGATCAAATAATTATTGTCATGAGAATAATTATTCAGCCAAACAATATGTGATGTGTATCAGCATAAGGCAATAAAAATTTCAAAATATGAAATAATATGCTTTGTGCCAAATGTGTGTGAGATGGACAAATTTTTATTAGATATGCATCATAAATAAGACGTAGAGTTTTTTGTAAAGTTATTTAATCTCCCACAACTAATCAGGTAAAAGTTGCTATTTGAAAATTATTTATCACTTTGTTTTAAAAATATTTTTGGGGTGATCACAAGTTAAAAAAGAATTAAGCCCCATGTTTGTCCCCGAGCTGAACTCGTGTTTAAAGAAATATCTGGGGTGCTTTGCATTTTTTAATACACCAAGATTCTACTGCTGCCGACAAACAGCATGGATGTTGCCGACCAACATTTAAGGATATCTCAAGTTATAGAATATATGGTGCCGACCAAGAAGCACATGGTCCCCGACCAGCTGAGCAATTTCGCCGATCAACAAAAATGGTGCATTGACAGCACCGAACAACATTAGATGTCACCGACCAAAAAGTGGATGGTTGGATAGTTGCCGATCAGTAAATTGAACCCTCCAAATAAGACTGAGATGTCGTCGATCAAGAGGTAGATGATCGTCGACCTGCAATTCGTTCCACCAAGCTACAATATGGGGCTCCGACCAATAATAAGACACCTCGTAGTTTGATAAAATTATTTCAACATTGCTGATGGATCTTCACATCTTATCTACGACAAACAAAAATGGTCTGGTTAAGCTTCTCTTTAATAAAATATGGCCCAAGATGATGCCGACCAACAATATGTATGGCTGACCAGAAATAGGGGCTGTAAGTGGACAATTCCGGACAGCCATATGAGCCGCAGTGAATAATTTTTCGTGAGATTGCTATGTCCCAAAATATCTCGAACCAATAGAAAAAAAATAATATTCGATGTAAAATTTAAGCATTAAGAAAGTTAATTAAATGAATAATTATATAATCCACTAGATCGTGTGATTTCAACAAAGAAACCCTGTGATGTTATGAACGAGGGGCCAACATATCAAATTTATACCCAGAGTCTTGATATGGTCATGACTGTTTTACGGATCCTCTTTTACAAGAGGTGGGTAATGATTTTTTTTTGGTTACATAAAATTATTTTTTATATTGATCCCTTCCTATTCCCCATTTTCATAGATAAAAATATGGTGAATGATCGAAATTATTACCAAATTTATATCAAAAATCAATCAATTTGACTTTATTGACATAGATGGAAGATGAGCCAAATTAAGTATATAGTTCATAAAAATGAATGCAAAGAGACCCAAACTTGAAGAGAGAGAAAATAGATCCAGATCACGATTTCCATGAGAAGACTTTTTATTGTTTTTAACCTTTTACCATTCTCTGATTAAAAATATGATGGGAATTTGAATAGACATCAAAGATCTTACAAAATTTATAATGAAAATGATCAAATCTTACCACCGTCATATATATTGGTATATGTAATCATTTAAAATATTTATTCCATGATATAAAATTGAAACTTGAGAATCAAGGAAAAAGTTGTGATTTATGAAATCCATTATTTTTCAGATTTCTAAATAAGAATTAATCTAACAGTTATGATTTTAAAATCATGATATGCAATATTTTGCAGATAAAAATTGGATAATTAATTTATGTATATAAACATAAAAATCATGATTGAATCAAAAGATGTATGTATAATTGATTATACGTAGAGAAAATAAAAAACTTAGCTTTTGATGGAGAACAATGCTTATAACACGTTCCCACAGACGGCGCCAATCTGTTGATGCAAAAAACTGGACCGAATCCCATTTTTATGATCACAGATAAATAGATGAAAGCATTCTAAACAAGCACATAAGAGACAAAGATTTTTAAAGTGGTTCGGCTATGAATAAAGTCTAAGTCCACTGTTATTTTATTCCCAGGGGTTTACAATAGCACCATAAGGTGTAGAGAGAGAAAGGATGTGTATCTTGTGTATGGTGTTTCTTGGTTCTCCCGGATCTCCTCCGGATCTTCTCTGATCTCCCCCTTTTGGCTAAGGGGATACATGTATTTATAGTGATGGGAGATAAAGAGATTCATTGTATGTATACATTTATGTCTACATTCAATGAATCTAATTGTTGAATTGCTTGGTGTGCTATGTGTTGTCATCTATTAATACAGTATGAATGTACATTAAGTCTCATTAAATGCGCTGTCATCTTCATTAATGCACATTAAATGCATAGTTATCTTTTGATCTTCCTGGTTGGTATGCCGACCAACTCTCCTCGGGTGCCGACCAACTCTCCTCGGGTGCCGACCAACTCTCCTCGGGTGCCGACTAATTCTCCTCGGGTGCCGACCAACTCTCCTCGGGTGCCGACCAACTCTCCTCGGGTGCTGACCAATTCCCCTCGGGTGCCGACCAACTCTCCTTGGGTGTCGAATATTGCCACGTAGGATGACAACTGTCCTTTTCTGATTGGTCCTCGTAGATGGAGAATTTTTGCGTTAACAGTCGTGAAAATCAATTAGTAGTGAATATAATTTCAGGAAGTGGGTATTTTATGCTTTATGCGGGAAATCATATTATGCTCTATCCATCCTTGAAAAAATACCTCATTAGTCGAGTAATTGGGAGATACTTATTCCCCTGGCTCCTTATTATAAGCCATTTACCATTTAGCAAGAGCAAAACTCTCAGGAAACCCTAATCAAACCAAGCCCACTTCATGTTTATGTGTGGGTCTATGGGAATGTTCCTAAGTTTCATGAAATTTTCTCAACGGTTACAGAGTGATAGGAAAATACTACGCACTCTTTCGTGAAAGGGTGAAGAGAGAGAAGATCTAAGGACTACAACACATTCTAGGAAAGATTTGGAGCATGAATAATTTGAGCAACATTATCTTCATTATCAAATCTCTATTTTATATCGAATCACTTATAAGATCCACGGAGGTATCATAATATGAACCCTAAATCCTTTCATTGGATCTAGATCTTTTTGTTTACTTTCAAAAACATGATCAATTCATGTTCTTATGCAAGTAAAATTTTTTATTTTTTCAATCTACAATAGAAATTTTATTCTTTTAGGTGAACAAACTACTCATGTAATTGTCGTGCCATGATATGAGTTTCCTTATATAGACCAATGATATTTTCATAGTCAACATGTAAAAGAGTTAAATCTATGGGAATAACCATCCCAAATCCCTTTAATTGATTCAAACCACCTGGGAAATTCATATATTATTTATTAAACTTGGTTCTTACAACAATGCAGGCTCGAGTGACTAGACCAAGGCACGATTCTATGCATTTTTTTGGTGAAGTAGGTTTGATGGAAAAGTCTTAACTTAAGTTAGAATATCAATAAGGGTTAAAAAGGGTAAAAAAAATATGTTTAGATTAGAAACACTGGGTGGGGGCATCAATTCCTTTATCAATCATGTTATGCACAACTTTACGTAATTCGAAGCATTGAGCTGTCTCACTACAAGGAATTTGGGGATCAGGAAAGTTTTTGAAGTTCAAGGGGCTTGATAAGGTTGTGGGATGACAAGTCATGAAAAAAAATTAATAATGGAGTGTGAAGATTACTAAAGTTACTTTTGGTGCATAAAATGGATGGGATTCTAGAGTTAATGATATTATCCACAACTGTAGCAATGATCGCTTTCTGATTGTTTTGAATAATTTTTTTCCCTGAAGTCTTCCTTGGTTTAAATTCATTTTTTAGTAGATGATTATCTTGAATATATTTATTATTCACCTAATCTTCTCAAAGTGCTAAAAATGAGAGTATGATTGGTTACCCATGACATTCTTGGCTTATTCTTTACTATGCTCACATCATCTTGTTCTAAAGGATGGTTAATCATGGTTACAACCTTATATCTCCAATAAGTGATGGAATTACTGATTGGCTCGAACACATAGTGTTTAAGTATCTCAAAATTACAACCTATTACCTTTAGCTCATAATTATACTTGTACTGGGCCATACGCTCTTCTCTTACATCTTCCTAACTGCGAATTATGGATTTTTCTGAGGACATGAACCATGTGAGGGAAATATTTTAAAGAGCTTCTCAAAACATCTATGACATGGTTTTTTTTGGCACCCAATACAATCATAGTTAGGTTATAGTTGCGCAGGTGAATAATAGAAGGCACACTTCCACTAAACATATAAATGGATGGTATATTACACTTTTGGGGAAATTGTGTAATACTCTGCAAAATAATATATTTACTATTAATTATTATTTATTTCATGCATGGTAGTTGTGTGATTTAATATGATATTAGTTGCGTGTTATAGTAAAATTTAATTCAAGAAATTAAATTATATATGAACAACTCGTAATTTAATATTAGTGTTGTTATTTCCTTTTTTGAGTGGTTATCGTTAGACCGGGCCCTAGGGGATATAGAGGTCTGAAATAAAGTATTTAGTATGTTAGATTGGTCCCTAGGGTTGGGTAACCCTTTGGGCTATGTTTTGGGATCTCATGGGTTGTTATTTAGGACATTGGGTTATGTTTTGGGAGGATATCAAATAAAAGTCTAAGCATTGTATGCATAGGAGATAATTTGAGAGGAAGAGGTGCAACAAAAGATTCAATAACGGATTCAACTAATAATTTCTAGTAATGAACAACTAGATTTCTTCCGTACTACTTGTACGTTATTTGTGATTAATTCCGTATAATATATAAGTTAGGTTTAATCACTTGTTAGGATTAAAATCTTATTATTTAATGATTGATTTATTATTTAATGATTAGACCGGTTTACATTCATTGCAAAAATGTTACAGAACAGATTCCACATTCTTAGGATGAAAGTTTTTATGTAAATATGTCGTTTAGTGATTCAATTCACAATTTAGTTGAACCCGCGTGAAGAACATGATGATATGAATGAATGTATCTTTATAAACCGAGATTAAACTTATTAATGGGTCTATGATATTATAGACGTGATTAGGATTCCTTAGAAATTTTATCAGGATGTTTTTGTTATTGTGATCTTAGATGAGGAAAATCGAGAAAATTTAGGTGTGGTGTAACAACACAAACATTCCATATACGTTATATTACATCTACTTGTATTATAGTTACGCCGAAAGAAACATCGCATTAAAACAACATTCACCAAATGGTACCTACATACCATATTCGTATACCATTTCATATAAACTAAGAATTAGATTAATAGCCAAAAATATCCAAAAAAATACCGATTACCTTTAATGACCTTAAGTTTTCAAAATTCCAAAAGTTCCCCTAGAAAATTCAAAACACCATTAAACCCTCATAATTAACCTCAAACTCAAGATTTATTTACATAAACAACCCATAACACTTAGAATTACTATAATTACAAAGACCTACAATCACAAATTTACAATATGACATATTAGCCCCTATAACTTTTACAAATACATGGAAAAAGCCTATATATGAAATCATAAACTACCTAAGGACCTTAAACTCAAACCTAATAAATTCACAAAATTCTTGCTGATGTGGAGACACCTACGCGGCCTACTGAGTAGCTTGAACTCAAGCAATCACCTTATGCCTTCATAATCTCTAAAACCCAAACTAATTTCAAACCAAGATGAAGTTAACCTCCAAACCAACCAATGAACTCTCCTCAATCAAATCTTTAAAAACCCAAACTTACTATAGTAAAAACTTACTCCTCCGTTTTTCAAATTCGAAGATAGTTTTAGAGATTTTTCGTATTTTATCATTTTATGTACTAAAATAAGTTTTTTTTTTAAATTTGGATGAATTTTTGCACTAACATAGGATCATCTTTATTAATTACATGTTGTTCATTTACAGAAACTGGGTACGAGGCTTGAATCAACCTCAATCCATAAAAGTTATATATTTGGATGCCTTGCGAAAAATTAATTAAAATGATTTTTGAATCAACTAAAATTGTGTTCTATACTACCTTGAATTGATGGTCCAAGTTTTTAAAACCCTAAACTCAAAATTTTGAAGGTTAAAGATGATCTGTAGTCCATGCGAAAGAGTGGGATCAAACTAGGCGCGTGTGGGGTTCTACCTAGTGCGTGAGCGTGCGTCCCAAGTCTAAAAATTATGAATTTATTTTATTTTTTTAGTAAAAATATTATATTATAACAACCTGTTTGGACAACTAAAAATCATATTATTAGAAATCTTAGAAAATGAACCAAAACTTTAATTTTCACTTTGCATATAGACCTTGGACTTTTCCAACTCATGATTTTGGACCCCAATTTTCACATATGGGTTATCAACCATATAATAAACATAAAAGTCTCTTACACCAAAATCCAATTAGCACTACAACCTTAACTAAATTAAACCAACAGATTTTCAAAATTAAACCCTAAAGTATATTTTTTCACAAGATTAACTATCATACATTACCAATTTTTTTTCAAAAAGATATCTTACTTACTTTCTCTCATTACACAAAACCCCGGTTCCCAACATACATAAGAAGTTTATGATTTAAACGAAGCCCAATATTAAATTATGAAACTTTTATTTGGGTATTATTTCATGCAATTACCTCAATTTTGTCTATTGTTTACATCACTTTGTGATAACCTAAGAAATCATATTCTCATTTATAGACTCTTCTGTGTAGTTCACAATCCGTGAAACTTGGATCGAATTTAAAAACCGAATGTTATTTTTAAACCAATCACTTCAATTTATGTATGATATCATTAAAACCTTAAATAACCTACATTGTAATCATGGAATAAACTATTTTTCTACCTATAGAAGTGTTATTTGGCATGTAAGACTCATGGTATATAGTGCCTAGTTTAACTAACCATATGGATTTTGCTCTTCGGAGTTTGGGATCAACAATGTTACCATGTCTACTGTTACTTTATCTCAAATATCATATTTGATGATTATTATTGTATATTATACATTATTATCTATTTCTTGATAATTCTATATCTAGTTATATCACCATAACGCTTTATTTATAAGGGATTCACTCGCGTTATCATTTTTCAAATATCAATTCCTTCACAATTATCTACAAATATATTCAAGTTATTTCGCAAACTACTCAAAATGTTTATAAATTGTTATAGACATAGATTTATATACTTAGAAAAGTTTTTCTTATTCTCTCCCCTTCCTGATGGATATTGACGTAGAATAAAGTGATATACCCCTTGAACCCCTGTAATTTTTATCTCCTTTACTAAAAAAATTCCTATATGCTACGTATGTGTACGCAATAATAAGCAAAGAAGGCAAAACCATGTAAAATATATGCACTACTACTTACCGTCTTTTGTAAATATAGTTATATCATTTCCATTTTTCATTTTGTATTAAAAGATACATGTGGTTTGTAATAAATAAAAATGCTTTATGCATCGAAGGTTTAATAAAGTTATTTTCAACAAGAAACTTATTATATTTTGTAGTTGTATTCCTTATTTTGTTATAACCAAATACACAAGAAATTTGGGATGTGATAATTTTCTATCAGAGTGAGCGCCTGTTTAAATACACCTATGCGGTACATGAGACCATTCTATATAGTTATTTTTATTTCTTAACTTCTTACTACTTTGCGAAATTAAAATGCTGTCATGCAGACATGAATCTATGTAGATGGTGCAGAACAACCCACCAGATAAGCACATCGGTATTCAGAAGAGCACGACTTTTTGTAACACCCTATCCACTTGGCCTAGAACGTATCACCGGAGGAAGAACTTCGTATTAGTCCCCTATATCCTGATGATTATGGATCGATCGATCCATTCAAGGACAATCCTACATCATCGTTAGGTTCTAATACTAGAGGGTCGAAAACAAAAGTGCGATTTAAGAATGAGAATTGGATGAAGAGAAAAGAATATGTATATTGATAAAGGAGCGAAAGAACTTGTTGTGTGATGTATGGTTGTATTAGTGGAATAATCGTTATCTCACACATAGGAAAATTAGTTAACGTAAGGACAACAACCATGAACTTGTATGTTTTTTTTCTTTGCAACTCATAGTTTTGTTTTAAATAGGGATTGATTGTAACCTATTATATTATAAATGCTATAAGCAATTTTCCTTTACTTAATACCGATTTCTAGTTTATTTAATTATTTATCATAGAGGATGGTGAGAACACAAACAACCAAAGAACTATTGCTCAAGCGAGACAGATAGAACAGTTTTAATGCGGTAAATTTCTACAAGTTATATTGGTCTCGTGCAAGGTGTTCATGACTCTTATGGGGACGTTTGGGGGCTGGTTTGGTGTTTCACCCCTTTAACAACTTGTTTTGAAGCTAAATCTAGATGTTTCAAATTATCATCATATCCATCTTATTTTTCTTTATGCTCATACTGTTGTCTGGTCTTCTTTAAGATGATTAAATATTATTACATATTAAATGCACATTAAATAGTAAAACTAAAACTATGCAAGGAAATAAATACTCAATGGGATGAATTGCTTCTTTGAATGAATGGAAGTCACTGTAAGCAAAACGAATTGGCAAGGAAATTCCACTTCTCTCATAAGCTCTAAGAACTGAGTTAAAATAACAAAAATAAATAAATGGAGGGACATTGGTGCATATTAGAAAGTTCTTCCCAGAGCATCCTTCATTGGGCATAATCAGTGATGGCATAAACCATTAAACTCTAGCAGTTATGGAATGCTACTGAATCTCTATAGTTAAATATTGATTTGTGTTAAAAACAACATGATGAAGATGGACATTCTTAGTATGAAAATAAAGAATATTAGATATGCTAGATCCCCTATAGTTACCACACTCAAAGTTATAGCTAATAATATTTCACAAATTAGAGACACTTTTGAAAGATGGAATTTTTACTACCTAAAACATAAATAAATTTTAACTCATTGTAAAAAAAAGTATGTAAATTTAATAATCAACAAACCGAGTGCATGTGACTCACAATATGTATATATTCTATGCATACCATAGTTTAGTTGACCTTATCTTATCTAGATATGCCTCAGAATATGTACTCCAAAAAAGGGAGCACTGACAGTTTTTAAATTAGTTGAGAATTAAGACTTATCCAATAACCTATATCTATCATAAGTATTCCCGACTGATGAATAGTGAATTTAACCATGATAAAGTATACATCTACAAATGCCAATATAAAAGTCTATGTAATTACAAAACCCATGGTTTGTAGATTTTGACTTCTCAGGCAAAGACGGCATGCTACTGGGCTGGTTGTGCTGTAGCGTCATGCAACTCTCAATGGAAAGTTTCTTAAGGGTCAAGAGTAACTTTCCCATTGACCTCAAAGATGACGTCAATAAGAGGCATGGACCCTAAACTTATGAACTCGCTAATGGAAAGTAAATTAAGGGATATGGGTAATATGCCCGATGGCAAGGACTTCAGAAATGGGCATAGGCTTATGCTTAATTCTTCAAGATGAGGCATGAACATTTCCCCACCTTATTTGGTAGGAACTCCAATGCCTAGAAGCCATATATTGTATGTAACAACACGCCTAATGGGATACCGGGCGATCACTCCTATATCAAATTAAAACAGGAGTCACATATGGATCATTCTTACCATCGCTGTCGAAAATCCATTTAATTACTAATATCCTATTAGGCGAGTGTTAAAACATTTACTTAACTACTCTTTTTAAACCATTAAAATAAAACATCCACAAGTTAATGCATAAATGAATTGAAATGATAATGAAATAAATTAAAATAACCGAACACTCGGTTCAAATTATACAACCATATCGAATAACGTGCAAAGAATAAATAAAAACAGTTGGACCATTGGACCAAATGTTTATACAATACCTCCTATCTAGAGTACAAGGATGGAAGCGGCTATCAAAAACGTGCACGCATCCACAACTGCTGCAGCTGACGTCTGACTCAAAAAAAGTGCCATCCAAGCGTCCCTGTGTCTGGACACCTATATATATATAATATAGGAAGAAAGGAAAAGTAGATAAACGGGTCAGAGCCCAAGATTTGAAAATATTTAGCAAGTGCATAAATTCTTTATTATTTTGAAAAAGGTTTTATCTCATATTTAAATTTGGTATCGCACTCCCATGAGATACCCCTCACCTCTCCAATAATAGTGCACTCCTAGCGCATCCCTCTAAACATCCTAGTCAAGCTACCCTACTAAACTAGTCTATCACCCAACCCACTATCAACCCTAGATAGTCCAAGCAATGTACTAAGCGCTAAACTTCACCCCAGTCTCAACATTATGCCATGTTCGTGCGTGGGGTGTCTCGCAAAGCAAAATCCAAACAAGGAACCCCCCGATACACTACTATGCGGCATGGTCGATCGTCAAGATCCACCAGTCCCTCAGTACCGAAAGATATATATAATTATATATACCATAAGAATTAATAATATAAGAGAACTGAGGATTAAACTTCTCCCCAGTCTCAACACGTTGCCATATTCGTGCGTGGGGTGTCTCGCGAAGCGAAATCCAAACAAGGAACCCCCCTAATACACTACTATGCGGCAAGGTCGATTGTCGGGATCCATTAGACCCTCGGTACTCGATTCATCCATATATATATACATTGTACCATAACCATCCGGATCTATCTCCCGGACTAAGGATTCATATATCAAGTATTTATCAATATTTTCATTTTTCTCAAAACTTCCCATTTCCCTTTTTATACTCAGGAAATGTAAATATAAAAGTGAATTCATTATCATGAATTGCTTTAACAAATCATATACTTTTAAAAGCCAATTTTATTATCATAAAAATGCTTTTCCGTTTTATATCATTCCCATTTCCCTTTTTATACTCAAGAAATGTACCCAAAGACATTTCCATTATCATGAAAATGCTTTGATCATATCATATGCTTCCACATCCCTTCTTCCATCCTGGAGTGTTACCAAAGCCAAACCTTTATCCCATTTCCCTTTTTATACTCAGGAAATGTAAATTAAAGCCAATTTATTTTCATCAATTGCTTTAATACAACTAAGACCGCCCTTCCGGATTTCCCCACTGGACGCGCCCCTAAATGGCTATCGTCCTCTAGGGCCTATCTATACAAGACAACCTAGGAACCTACCAACATCAAGAAGCGGCCATATGCCTGCGGGAAAGTCAAGACCACACCCAGAATCTCTTAACCAGCGTAGTAAACATATATAATCTCCCATATGGCCTAAGGTCTATATCCACCCTGCTCAATAGCTAGGGGGCTTCACCACAACGCGCGCAACTTCCCTTATGATAGCGATTTAGGGAGGTGTGTAACCATAATTTATCAATTATGAAAATCATTTATCTTTCCATTTTGAAAATATTCATTTTTATATTTTCAAAATCATTTCCATCATATCATATATATATACTTTATTCACATAGTATATATACATACCATATATTCCTCCTGGAATATATAAACGGCCATAATGGCCTATAGCATCTAGCGATGACAAATATTCCCAAAGATTCCCTCCCGAAATCATAATCATGCATTCATAAGCACGATACTAAACCCAAAGTATTTATTACTTTAATATACAATACTTAACTTAATCCCCTCTAGGGATATACTTGGATAACTCCGATTACACCATTTCACACTAAGCGAATATATAACTATATTCCCCCAAATTTCATCATAATCCTCTCATAGGATTCACTCAACCAATATCAATATTTCTATATTTTCCTACACTCATAAATCATATAGGCCTAAAAGCCCAAAATCATAACTTAGGGATTTATCTTTCCCGAACCTTGAATTTAGTGAGTCATGGAGTTCATTTCCATGAACTCAAGGACCACACCTAGTCCTATTAATCAGTTAAAGTCCCCAACATATTTTAGGAACCCTAAACCATTAAATTCTACCATTATTCTATTTTTCTCGAAAATATAGATTAAGGGTTATATATTTAAAGCCCTTACTTTACCCTCTTCAATTCCCTTAATTAATGGACCATAAAGTCCTAAAAGGTCCCTTAGGTTATCACCTAATTAACCTCAAAGAAAGATGAAATGGAATCTATCCCATCCAAATCATCCAAGAAAAATTTATGTTTTTTAGCAAGGGTCGATCGATCGACCCATGGCTGTCGATCGATCGAAGGCCTCGATCGATCGAACCCCCATGATCGATCGATCGATCATGGCGGGCAGTTTCTTCTCCGAGAAGATGTTTAAGCCATGGAAGCTTCCCCCAAGCTTCCATCTCCTAACCTAATGGCCTACATCTTAAACTAACAACAAATACACTTATAATACGGGTTCTAAACATCCTAGAACCCGAAATCACCCAATAAATTCAGTTAATTTCTAAATTTCTCCAATTATTCAAATTTAGGGGTTTAGTCGTTTTAACTCCCAAAAACCCATTTTATCCACGAATACCAAACCCAAAATCTTTAGGGTTTGATTATACCAAACTACGGTATCAGATATTTATGCAAAAATTAAATAAAGAAAGTAAACACTTGCCTCGTGGATAAAATTCGACGTCCTCAAGCCGAATCGCGCGGAGGCTTGCCGGAATCTCCCCTTTTTTCCTCTTTTCTCTCCTCCCCTCTCTCTTCTCTCTCTTTTCTCTTCTTTCTTTCTCTTTTTCTCCCTCTCTTCCTCCTTTTATAAGGAGAAAAGGGTTTAATCCCTTAATACCCCAAAAATGACTCGTTTACTCAATTACGAGCCTTTTTAACTCCAAAATTCCCTGAAACTTAATTTCGACAATCGGACACTCTTTTTCGACTATCTTGGACATTCCGAGACTCATGGCGCAGTCAAAATTCCCATTCGAGGTACTTGACCGCAAATCACTATTCTAACCCGTAAAAGTAAATGCGGGTTTTCCACTCAAAATCTTACCCCTTTTGTCGCTATACTCCACGGCGACATATAATTAAAATATTTCGACCTATATGGTCCCAAAAATAATCTCGATATCCATCGAAAATCATTTAATCCTCGAAAATCCCAAAAATTACTATTTCGAGAAATTCTCCAAATTCCAATTTATACTTAATTATGGAATTTAATCGTCTCCAAAAGGGCGGGTTGTTACATTATAAAATGTCTAAGCGGGGATCAGACACACATCTCAGGAAAGGGCACTAATTTTGGATAATGATTGTGACTAAAATACAACATAGAGTCAAGAATAACATCATAGAATCAATAAGAGTGGTCCTCTTCACGTAGACACTGACACATTGTAAAATGAAGTTGTTTGGTACATTGGTAGATTACAAATTTGTGTTGTCTAATCGACTAATTTTAACGTGCAATATACAAAATCAATGCATTATCTAGTGAACTAAACATTTATTAGTTTTCATCGACAAATAACATTACTATTGAAGCACACTAAGCACATAAAATGCGAACATAGCTGGAACATAAATAAACTCAGGAAGTTAAGTCGTTCTCTACAAACTGATAATGAAAAGTTCAAGTAATTACCTGAAATATTAGTGATTTAGAGTCCATCAATCACTTTTTCGTTTCCCTCTAAAATTCAGTAAGGCCTGGTTGTAGAAAATCTGAAATTATCTCTAAGAGCTACATATGTAAATGAACACTTCAATGAGAAAATATCTTTAATCGGATGATGCCGGTAGATAAAATGAGAAGATGGAACTTAAAGTGACAATTGTCAAACCAATTAATCCCCAGGTTAGAAGATTCCCCAAGTCAGCTTTGAAGGTTTCTGTAACACCCCGTATTTTTGTGCATTTAAAATTTAATTAATTCGGGAATCCCAAATTACTTGTGTGTCCTAATTATAAATGAATTTATTATGGTAATATTTATTTAAATATTAATCGGGGAGTGAATGGTTAATATTTAGGGAAATTTAATTACAAAGTGAATAGTAATAATTTATTTACGTCATTCCGAGTATTAGTGATGGGGTATGTACTTATCTCAGCCGGGAGTTGGTATAGACTAACTTGGGTGTGAGATAAGGATTTTTATAAATTAATTTGGATGCCAATTCTGAGTGTACGGTTGAGTCCGAATGGGTCGAGATAGTTGGAAAAGTGTACCCGGGGTTGTAAACGGGTCACGGGACATTTTTAGGCATAGCCGAGCCCACACGGGGGTATTTGGGTCACTTGGGCTTGGCCCATTAGGCCAAAAACGGGATTTAGACTAATTACCTAATTAAAAGAAAAAGGGGAACGACTGATGTGAAATTGGGAAACACTTAGCGGGAGAGGAAAACCTAAGAGACAATTAAAGGAAAATTGGGTTACAAAGGAAAGAGCCAAAAAAAAAGGATTTCGTCTTCAACCTTGGGAATTCACAACCTCAAATAAGACCCTACGAATCATAAGGCAAGTGGTTGCTGTAACAATTAACTTGTGTTTAGATTCATATTTATGTGATGTCAGAAATCAAAATTCGTTTTGGGATTTAAAAGGTACAAACAAGGAGTTTTTGTAAACCAATATTCTGATTTCTAAATTGTGTAGAAATTCATGTATAATCTGAGATTAGTATATATATCTAGTATGATGTGTAAACCCGAATGGATTGGAAATGAAATTGAGATAAGTAATTCATGTTTAAATGGGTCAAAGATTTAAAACGGATTTTCCCCAATTTAAAAAAAAAACAGTAGAGAACGTAAATTAAATTGTGTTTGTGGACTTTATGGGGATCCCTTATAAAGTTTTTGGTATATACTATTGATGGGAAGACTTGGGTTTTACAGTAGAAGAAGGTAGGGATTAGAGATTTTCGTCCATGGCTGAAACAGAAGGGGGAAGAAGACGATGACCTATGTGATCGATCGATCGAGGGTTGGGGATTGATCGATCGATGGTCGGCAAATTTTGACAGTTTGGCCAGTTTTTTTTTTATATAAGGGAGATTTACTTAAAATTTCTTCCCTGCCTTATTTAATGAGAAATAAATATAGTATTTTTAATCTAATTAATTAATTAGGATTTGGAGGAAATTTATATGTGTCACACCATGATTAAAATTTTGGGAATAATATTTCAGAACAATTAAATACCGATTGAGTGGGCAAGTCCGGGTATATTTGTTTAGTGATACCAAGGCGTTAATTTTATTTAAAGTGAAAGTTAAATAATTGGGAGTCAAGAATTTAGACTCATGTATTGTTTTATTTCGGGCCACGAGAGTAAGTCCGAATATATTGGTTGGAGCGACACCGAAAGTAATTTAATTAATTAATGTGTAAATTAATTAATAATTGGAGTTGGGCCATAAACTCATAATAATCTGAATAGGCTTGTGTTACGGACTTAGTAAATGGCGTAGCCGGGATAGTTTATATTTATATATATGGTGTGTGCATTAACATCAGTGGCTAGAGATTATTATTACATATACTCTAGTGCTATAGGGGGAGGTTGTGCATAGTGGATGAATCCCCTAGCTTGAGGAGTAGGGCGAGTATATTCCTAGGTCATAGCGTTCGTTAGGGGCATCTCGCTTCAGGGAAAGAATATGACCGCCTCCAATTTTTACGTATTATCCATGTTAGTGAGAGATTCTGACTTGGGGTAACTACGTTATGTGAATATTCCTAGTGGGATAGCACATTAGAGAATTTACATCCGGTGAGTTATTACTCAGGAGGATGTGTTATATTAATTATTATTCCAGCATGCTTGTGAATGTTGCAATATAACTATACGTATATAATAAAGTAAATAATTATATACGGGTAAATTGATACATGCCGTGAATTGTATTATGCATATAATGGGTGTGAAAGTTATATGATTTTAAAAAGTGAAATGATTAATTAAGTTAATGTTAATAATAACTTTGAAATCGTTAGTAATGGCACACTTGGTTAGAGTGGGGTGGTTGCAAGGGGTTATATTAGTTATCTAGTCATGAGATAAATAACTAGGTAAATTAATTAAGGCGTTAGTAGTGCACATTAGAGAAGGGGTGAGGATGTTCTCAAGAGAGTACGACACTAACTAAAATATGAAGAGCGTTCATATATATTTATTACTACAAGTTAATCATTTGCGAAATGTTTTCCGAATGTTTTGGGTACTAACCCTTGCTATAAAAACTTTTAAAAATCTTTTAGGTGTCTAGCCACAGGGACTCCAGGCTTGACTCATTCGAGGGATCCATTGCTGCAGCATGTGTGGATGTTGCAAGAGTTTGATAGGCGCCTCGTTCTTTTCATTCTTAGTGTAGAGACTTGCTATCAGTTATTCGAGCATGTTGTTCACAGTTTTATTTCAGTACTTATGTGAGACCTATTGAGATTTATTACTTGTCTTTACTTTTGTTGGATTTTGAACCGATGGTTTATTCAGTTAGTTAATTAATTATGAATGGTTGATTTCAGCTAATGGTGATTGTTTATATTATTCTATTTCTGCATGAGTCTTTAATTTTAGTTAATGAGAGATAAAACTTAGCACCAGTCTAATTTTCTCACTTAGGTGGTTAGTAATTTAAAAGACGACCATGATGTTAAGAATGGACCAACTGAGAAACTTGTTTTAATTTAATTTAGGACTGATCACCCGGGGTTAATTAGGCCTGGTGTCACAGATGGTATCGGAGCATCAGGTTCTAGTGTCCTTAGGATCTGTGCGGCTTGCTACGTTTCAGTGTAGCTTTTGGTTATTATAGAGCCTTATTATTAGGACCGTTGATTCATTTCTCGCTTGTGAGATATTGTATTTTTGCTATTTGTTTTTGTATAAATTGTGAACTTGTATGATTCGATCTATTTTCATATTCCATCGAAGAGGAAAAGAGCGGAGAGGTCTGAGGCTAGGGATGAGCTCAGGGAGGCTCATCAAGGGCCACACGTTCTGCCACCACCACCACCACCCGAGTTGATCTCCATTACTCAGGTGGCAGTGATAGTGTCCCAGGAAGTCAATACAGCGATGCGAGGTATGACATCTAATTTTCCACAACCCTAGGCACCACCTCTAGTGGCACCAGCAGTTCAGGCTCTAGTAGGGCCACCGTCTTGGCAGTGACTTAGGGAGACCTTTCAGAAGGGTCACCCACCCGAGTTTCGAGGTAGCACCGATATAGTAGAGTCTTATGACTGGAAGAAAATTATTCATCACCATCTGTGCATGTTGGAGTGTACCGATGTGCAGAAATAGATGCTTGCTACCTTTCGTCTGTCGGGGGCAACCTTACAGTGGTAGGAGTCAGCTACCACCGTTGAAGAGAGGGATTTGATGATGATATCGGAATTCTGGGTGCGAATTGACCGCAAATACTTCCCACTAGGGATAGAGACAGAGATGAGAAAGAATTTCAGTGAGTTAGTGCAGGGTGACCATTCAGTGGCAGACTATGAGGAAGAGTTTACCCATTTGGCAAACGTTATGCCAAATGAGGTGAGTGATGAGGAGTGAAATAAGTCGAGGTTCATGGATGGCTTAGCCTGGAAAATCAGGCAACATTTGATTAGGAATCCGATGTTAGTGACGTATACAAATGTCGTTAATGTTGCCCTTGTATCACTTCCATGTGAAAGGGAGCAAGAGAGTAGGGGAGCCGAGCCAGCAGGTCAAGGCAGTTACTAGTAGTGACACGAATGGTACTCAATAGCAGACTAGCAGTCAGCACGGGAATCAGGATAAGAAATTTACGCCTCGTGGGTTTCGACCTGGATGACAGGGGTTCAGGCAGGGGCAGCCGAGCCCAAATCAACAGCAGTAGGTTCCTCAGGGCCGTCAGGACCAAGGGAACAATGGGGGAAGCTAACTGGGCCTGCCATGTCAGGGCCAACAGGGTTAATGCCAGGGGGACGGTCAGAAATGTTATTTTATCTGTGGCTAGCCAGAACACTTCAAGAGGGAGCGCCCGCAGACGGGCAAAGGTCATCAGCAGGGTGCCCAACAAGGGCAATAAGGGCAGATGCCGCTAGTAGCACCAGCTCCACCATCCCCACAACAGTAGGGGAAAATGCACTACGGGCGTGTGTATAACATCTGGGATGTTCCCAATCCTCCAGCATAGCAGGCGCCGCCAACATTGGAGGGTATGTTTCTCATTCATGGTAATGAGGGTAGTATACTTATTTACATGGGAGCATCGCATTCATTCATTAAATTTACTTTTACTAAACGGGTCAAATTACTAGAGACTGTGGCTAGTCTTCATATGTGTGTAGATTCACTAGTAGGTAGCGGGACTTTGATTCACTCGATTTGTAAGGGGGTGGACATTTTAACTAGGAGGCTTAGTTTAGCAGCAGACCTCTTAGTGTTAGATATGGAGGGGTACGATGTCATCCTGGGTATGGATTGGTTGGCAGGTTATCAAGCAATTGTGGATTATTATGAGAGGATAATAGTGTTCTATATTCCGAGACATGAGATGTTCCTAATAGCAATGTCGCTACCAAAGGGAGGGTCGCGCACACACTTGTATTACATCGAGGAGGATACCTCGCAAGAGGTGGTGGTTCCGTTGGAATCAATCTCAGTAGTGAGGGACTTTGAGAATGTTTTCTAGGAAATACCAGGGTTGCCACCCAGTAGGGGAATCAAATTTGTAATTGATTTATCATCCGGGATGAGGTCGATTGCTCGAGCACCTTATCGTATGGCCCCTTCAGAGATGCGTGAGTTGAGAGAGAAGATTTAGCAGCTCCTGGGTCAGAGTTTCATTCGACAGAGTACATCGCCATGGGGTCCACCAGTGTTGTTTGTGAATAAGCGGGATGGTTCACTTCGATTATGCATGGACTATAGGGAGCTGAACAAGGTTACGATATGGAATAAGTATCCATTACCTAGGATTGATGATCTTTTTGACCAATTGAGAGGGTCATCTTACTTCTCCAAGATCTATTTGAGGTCAGGGTATCATCAACTACGTATCCGAGAGGAGGATGTTTCTAAGACTACTTTCTTGTCGCGGTATGGATCTTACGGGTTCAGAGTGATGCCATTCGGGCTCACCAGTGCACCAGCAGTGTTCATGGACCTCATGAACAGGGTTTTAAGGGAGTATCTCGATCAATTTTTCATCTTGTTCATTGATGAAATCCTGATCTACTCGCAAATTGAGGAGGAGCATGCAGAGCAACTGCGTATGGTTCTACAAACACTGCAGGATCACCGGCTCTATGAGAAATTCAGGAAGTGTGGATTTTGGCTGTAGGAGGTGCAGTTTCTTGGCCACATGGTGTCGACCGGGGTATTGCGGTGGAAATAAGTAAGGTGTCGGCTATGACGGAGTGGGGACAACCCACAACACCGATCGAGGTGTGCAGTTTTCTAGGATTGGCCGATTATTACTGTCGGTTCATCAAAGGATTCTCAAAGATTGTGGGCCCTTTGATGAATCTGACTCGGAAAGGGGTGCCTTTCACTTGGAGTGATCATTGTAAATAAACTTTCAATGAGCTAAAGGACAAGTTAACATCTGTAACTGTACTTGCTTTACCGAAGGGAGGACTAAAGTATCGGGTTTACACTCACACATCTCTATAAGAACTTGAGAGTGTGCTTCAACAGGAGGAAAGGGCTATAGCTTATGTGTCTCAAAAGCTAAAGCCCCACGAGAGGAATTACCCCACTCATCACCTAGAGCTAGTAGCGATCATTTTTTCTTTGAGGATATGGAGACATTATCTCCTAGGAGAGCAGTTCACTTTATTCACAGATCATAAGTCACTTCAGTATCTCTTCTCACAAAAGGATCTGAATATGCGGCATAGGCGGTGGCTAGAATTCATGAAAGACTACCAGTTTGATATTCAGTATCATCCTAGTAAGGGTAATGTGGTAGCAGACACATTAAGCCGGAGACCGACTGGGGAAATATCAGAAGTCTAGAAAGAAAAGTGGAGAGAGCTTCAATTTGAGGATAATGTAGCCAGGGCCTGCATGTCAGCATTATCCATCACACCTCAGATCATTATGCGAATGGTGATGGCTCAGGCATAGGATTAGATCTACTAGTATAGGGTGAGCCAGTTGTTAGCTGAGGGAGAAGAGGTTTATTCAAACAGCTCGCAAGGAGGCCTACGCCTTAATGGGAGGTTAATTGTGCCAGAGGATGAGGAGTTTAGGCACGCTGTTATGATAGAGTCCCATTGTTCGAGATTTGTGGTACATCCCGGTGGGGATAAAATTTACTAGGATATTAGGAGGCAGTATTAGTGGGAAGGAATGAAATGGGACATAGCAGAGTTTGTTTCAAAATGTGCCACGTGTCATCTTATGAAAGTTGACCATCAGAGACCATCATGGATGCTACAGCCGCTAGAGATTCCCATGTATAAGTGGGAGTGCATCACAATGGACTTCATTACAGGGTTACCTGCATCACAGAGGGGTGACGATTCCATATGGGTTATTGTGGATCGGTTGACAGAGGTGGCCCAGTTCCTGCCGGTCCGCACGGACTTTGAGATGATGCGTTATGCACAGCTATTCATAGTAGAGATTGTTAAGTTGCACAGGGTGCCGATAAATACTGTGTCTGACAGAGACAAAATTTTTGTGGCCCACTTTTGGCAGAGCTTTCAGGAGGCCATGGGCACGAAGTTACATTTGGGTACAGCCTATCACCCACAGACCGACGGGTACACTAAGAGAGTCAATCAGATGCTGGAAGACATGCTGAGACTGTGCATTTTAGATTTTGGGGGAAGTTGGGAGAAATATCTTTCGTTGGTAGAGTTCGCGTATAATAACTCTTACCAATTCACGATTGGCATGGAACCGTTCGAGGCACTATTCGGGAGACCTTGTCGTTCACCTTCTTGTTGGTTAGAGGTGGGGGATAACAAGCTGCTGGGGCCGAAGATTGTTCAGGAGACGTCTGCTAAGATAGAGTCAATCCGAGGGGGAATTCAGATAGCTCAGGATAGGCAGAAGGGTTATGTAGATGCTTCACGAAGACATGTGGAGTTAGAGGTTGCGGATCAGGTATTGGTCCAAGTGTCCCCTATGAAAGGGGTGATGAGCTTCGGAAATAAGGGTAAGTTAGCACCAAGGTACGTGGGACCTTTCCCTATTATTGAGAGGGTGGGACCGATAGCATATCGACTAGGATTGCTGGAGCATCTTCAGCGGATACACTATGTGTTCCATGTGGCATTGCTGAAGAAATATCGACGGAGCGAGAGGGCCTTCTGGCACATTCCACTCGAGGAAATTGATTTATAGCCAGACATGTCGTATGAGGAGAGACCGGTGGCTATTCTGGACCGTAGTGAGAGAAAGTTACGATCCAAGGTTGTTCCACTAGTTAGAGTACAGTGGGGTCATCACAACGTTGATGAGTCTACCTGGAAGAGAGAGGAGGATATGCGAGAACGATATCAAGAGCTATTCACCGCAGGTACGACCTAATTTCGGGGATGAAATTCCTTTGTAAGGTAGGGAGTATGTAACACCCCGTATTTTTGTGCATTTAAAATTTAATTAATTTGGGAATCCTAAATTACTTGTATGTCGTAATTTTAATTGCATTAATTATGGTAATAATTATTTAAATATTAATCGAGGAGTGGATGGTTAATATTTAGGGAAATTTAATTATTAAGTGAATAGTAATAATTTATTTACGTCATTCCAAGTATTAGTGACGGGGTATGTACTTATCTCAGTCGGGAGTCGGTATAGACTAACTTGGGTGTGAGATAAGAATTTTTATAAATTAATTCAGATACCAATTATGAGTGTACAGTTGAGTCCGAATGGGCCGAGATAGTAAGAAAATTGTACCCGGGGGTAGTAAACGAGTCACGGGACGTTTTTCGGCATAGCCGGGCCCACACGGGGGTATTTGGGTCACTTGGACTTGGCCATTAGGCCAAAAGCGCGATTTAGACTAATTACCTAATTAGAAGAAAAAGGGTAATGGCTGATGTGAAATTAGGAAACACTTAGTGGGAGAATAAAAACTAAGAGAGAGTTAAAGGCGAATTGGGAGACAAAGGAAAGAGCCAAAAGAAAGGATTTCGTCTTCAACCTTGGGAATTCTGAACCTCAAATCAGATCCTACGAATCATAAGGCAAGTGGTTGACTTACTGTAAAAATTAATTTGTGTTTCGATTCATATTTATGTGATGTGAGAAATCAAAATTCGTTTTGGGATTTAAAGGGTACAAACAAGGGGTTTTTGTAAACCAATATTCTGATTTCTAAATTGTGTAGAAATTCATGTATCATCTGAGATTAGTATATATATCTGGTATGATGTGTAAACCCGAATAGATTGGAAATGAATTTGAGACAAGGAATTGATGTTTAAATGGGTTAAAGATTTAAAACGGATTTTTCCCAATTTATGAAACACAGTATATGGCGTAAATTAATTGTGTTTGTGGACTTTATGGGGGTCCCTTATGAGGTTTTTGGTATATATTGTTGATGGGAAGACTTAGGTTTTACAGTAGAAGAAGTTAGGGTTAGGAGCTTTTCATCCATGGGTGAAACAGAAGGGGGAAGAAGACGATGACATGTGCGATCGATCGATCGAGGGTTTCAGACCGATCTATCGATGGTCGACAAATTTTGACAGTTCGGCTAGTTTTTTTTTATATAAGGGAGATTTACTTAAAATTTCTTCCATCCCTTATTTAATGAGAAATAAATATAGGATTTTCAATCTAATTAATTATGAAGGAAAATTAATTAGGATTTGTAGGAAATTTATATGTGTCACACCATGATTAAAATTTTGGGAATAATATTTGAAAATAATTAAATACGGATTGAGTGGGCAAGTCCGGGTAGATTGGTTGAGCGATACCAAGACGTAAATTTTATTTAAAGTGAAAGTTAAACAATTGGGAGTCGAGAATTTAGACTCGGGTATTTTTTATTTCGGGCCACGAGTGTAAGTCCGAATATATTGGTTGGAGCGACACCGAAAGTAATTTAATTAATTAGTGTGCGAAATAATTAATAATTGGAGTTGGGCCATAAACTCATAATAATCGGAATAGGCTTGTGTTACGGGCTTAGTACACGGTGTAGTCGGGATAGTTTATATATATATATATATATAATGTGCGATAGTATATATATATGGTGTGTGCATTAATATCAGTGGCTAGATATTAATATTACATATACTCTAGTGCTATAGGGGAGGTTTCGTGTAGTGGATGAATCCTCTAGCTTCAGGAGTAGGGCGAGTATATTCCCAGGTCATAGCGTCCGTTATATGGGTGAGGGGCTTCTCACTTTCAGGGAAGGAAGATGACCGCCTCCAATTTTTACGTATTATCTAACTTAGTGAGAGATTCTGACTTGGGGTAACTAGGTTATGTGAATATGCCTAGTGGGATAGCACTTTAGAGAATTTACATCCGGTGAGTTATTACTCAGGAGGATGTTTAATATTAATTATTATTCCACCATGTTTGTGATTGTTGCAATGTAACTATACGTATATAATAAGGTAAATAATTATATACGGGTAATTAATGGAGGCCGTGAATTGTATTATACATATAATGGGTGTGAAAGTTATATGATTTTAAAAAGGGAAATGATTAATTAAGTTAATGTTAATAATAACTTAAAAATCATTAATTATGCCACACTCGGTTAGAGTAGGGTGGTTGTAAGGGGTTATATTAGTTATCTAGTCATGGGATAAATTACTAGGTAAATTAATTAAGGCGTTAGTAGTTCACATTAGAGAAGGGGTGAGGATGTTCTCAAGAGAGTGCGACACTAACTCAAATATGAAAAGCATGCATATATATTTAGTACTGCAAGTTAATAATTTGCTAAATGTTTTTCAAATGTTTTGGGTACTAACCCTTGATATAAAAACTTTTTAAGACCTTTTAGGTGTCCAGCCACATGGACGCTAGGCTTGACTCATTCCAGGGATCCGTTGCTGCAGCATGTGTGGATGTTGCAAGAGTTTGATAGGCGCCTCGTTCTTTTCATTCTTAGTGTAGAGACTTCCTATTAGTTATTCGAGCATGTTGCTCACAGTTTTATTTCAGTACTTATGTGAGACCTATTGAGATTTATTACTTGTCTTTACTTTTGTTGGATTTTGAGCCGATGGTTTATTCGGTCACTTAATTAATTGTGAATGGTTGATTTCAGTTAATGGTGATTGTTCATATTATTCTGTTTTCGCACATGTCTTTAATTTTAGTTAATGAAAGATAAAACTTGGCACCAGCCTAATTTTCTCACTTAGGTGGTTAGTAATTTAAAAGACGACAGTGATGCTAAGAATGAACAAACTGAGAAACCAGTTCTAATTTAATTTAGGACTGATGACCCGGGGTTAATTAGGCGGGGTGTCACGGTTTCAAGAGCGCACACCCCTAAACCATCTCAATGATCAATTTATTCGTATGGAATACAAGAGGTTTATACAATAAATCCTATAAAATAATAATTGAATGATTATGAAATTTTCACAGCGTTTCTTTCTCTATTGCCAAAATGTAACCCATGAAAATTAAATGAAGTCAAAAGATTGCTGAATTTTCAAGGCTGCCAATATTAATCTAATTTGAACACCATATGGTTTTCAATTTGGTTCTTTTGAAGCTTGTCAATTATTTACAATTTTCATGGTCTTGAAAATGAAATTAGTCTAAGGTGATCATCCACACAACTTTTAATTAATCCAAGGTCACAAAATGTGATAAAACGTTGTGTGAAATGTGATCAACTTTGTGTTTACCCAGCATCCGTCATCGTAAGAAAAAAGAAAATCCTTAGTATTACCTGGAAGATTTTCATTCCATTCTTCTGCTACATGTTTTTTCATGCAACGTTTTCCTCATAGCTTCATACAAATTCATAATCTTCAAAAGAAATTCAAAATAGTCAAACAACAAATAGTTAATTGGACAATGGTTGATAAGGTAAATGGGATAAAATAGATTAATCTATTGTTGTGATTTGAGCTTAATAAGATATTTATTTTCCATCCAAGGCCTCTTATGTAAGAAGTCCAAATTTGTTTATGAATGCAAAAAAGGGTGATGAGTAGGGTGTCCAGCAGAGCCGATTCTATTTGCCTATGTAACACCCTTGAAAGATAAGACATAATGATATCATAAAACGTATAAACAAAAAAAGATGTGTTTAGAACCAGAAAAATAAATAAATGAACCAACAATAAAACTATAACACTACTAAGATAAATTTAACTTGCACCATAATGCAATTTTTGCATTATGTTAGCGTTCTAAAATATAGCACGTAATGAGTTTCTATAGCATTAAATGTCTCTATAAACTGTTGTAATTGGAGGTGCAGTAGTTCGTGACTTCAATAATATTAGTAATGAACTTTCTTAGGTAATAGAAATTATCACTTACTACAGAGTGTAGTGACGCACTATTTCTCAAGAGTGACATGGAGTCACATTAAAGGACCAAAAAATATGTGATTGCATTATTTCTCTTTCAACACAAACATCTGGAATCAAAATCAAACTAATATTGTACATCAAAATCTAACCAACATTGTAAATCAAAATCATTATTCAGCATCATTTGGTCTCCAACGATCAAAGAAAATACAATTTCTTACCTAATGTATAGATATCAATGTAATCGTGGTGTATTCTCAATTATGATTTCATCCACCAACATTAGAGACCCTGAATAAACCCTGATATTTTCAGAGTAGAACATACAAATCAGCCATCCAAAGTTAAATTATTTTTCAAACACAACTAATTAAAACACCAACATGGAGAGATACAAACTTCAATCAGGATGGGGTATGAATAAAAGGTATACCATAAAATGTTGGAGATGGGAGATTCCATAATGTCAATTAGGGTTACCTTACACAAAATGTGAGAAATTGGATATATAAACTTCAATCAGGTCAAAATTTATGCAAGTCAATTATGTAACCGTACACACCATTATTAGAACATCGATGGCAGCCCAATTCACTTCTTACTCGTCCATGCCAGCCAATGCTAGCTCTGAGAACAACGATTCACTTCATTGGGTCTAAACAAAATCCACTTGCCCCGTTTTTTCATTTTTTTTATCTTCCAAAGTTTATTTTCATTGCAACATTAAAATTTTTAACACTGCCAACCAAATAAAAACAAAAGATCAGTTGTGTTGAGAACTAAATAAATAAATCGATTTTAAAACAAACTACTTTAATGTTTTCCTTCCTTCCCACTACTTTATTTATAATACATACCTGTATAAACAACTGAGCAAAAAAATGATGGAACATTACAATCTGCATCAACAAAAAAAACTAATAAAAGAGCACCTTCTTAAACAAATCTAACAATCCTATAATCTTTACAAGCTAAGTACAAATCTATTTACGTGCAGTGAAAAAAGTCCCTTTTCTTCTCAAAATTGCTGAGACGTAAATTATTATTATTTTACCAAGTACCAAAGCTTCAGCCAACATGATCTTGAGTCACGCTCAAAATAAATCCAACAGTGATATTGTACAAAATTCATCAATAATGAAAATAAACGAAGAAAAGAGATATATACATGTGAGCTCCGACGAGATTATTTCACATGCGATAAATTAAAAGAAGATTTCAGAAATAGAATGGGAAATTAACACTTGAAAACAAAAAATGTTTATCCGAGAAAGAGAGAGAGGAAGGTTTTTGTCCAAAACCTTCGAAGAGAGATAGGATGTGTTTTTTGGTCGGGAGAGAGATGGGGAGAAGAGAGAAGAGGAAAACTAAACATAGACAAAAAGCTAATATAATATATTTTAGGGTATATTATATTTTAGTCAAGTGTAATCAATTTTGCACACTTTAAAACAAGTGCCAAATTTTGGCACGATTTTAAAGTGTGCCAAATAGTCATTAAACCATGCCAGAATTTGGCACAATTTTAAACTGTGCCAAATTTTTAATATTAGGGTGTGCCAAATTTTTGCTTTTGGCGTAGTGTATAATTAGATGGAAAGGAATATATGTTAAACTAAACCACGTTGTTGAGGCAAAATCTATTAGGCTCTAAGATTTTTAGAACAAATTTTTTCACAACAAAACCATTCTATTACTTAATTTTCTTTGGCAGCATCATGGAGCAGAAGAAGCAACCAGGGAAACTAAAGACGCTGTGAAAAAACATTATCCTGAACTCTTTGAAGGTAATTTCGAGGATAATTATTTTAATTAGGTAGATTGTAACAACACTTACTTTCCATATATTTTATATTACATCTACACGTATTACAGTTATACCGAAATAATCATCGCATCGAAACCATATTCACCAAATGGTACGTATATATCATATAATTATACGACTTTATAGAAACTAAGAATTAGATAAATAGATAATAATATCCTAAAGAAAATTACAATTACCCTAATTGACCTTTAAGTTTGGAAAATTTCAAAAGTGCCCCTAGAAAATTCAAAACATCATTAAACCACCATAATTACCCTCAAAGTAAAAATTTATCTACATAAATAACCCATAACACTTAGAATTATTGTATTTAAAAAGACCTATCCACACAACTTTGTAACATTCAAAAATACATGGCAAAAGCCTATATATGAAACCATAACCTACCTAAGGACCTAAAACTAAAACCAAATAATTTCATAAAAACCCCTGCTGATGTGGAGACACTTAGACAACCTAGTGAACAACTTTAACGCATGAAATCACATGGCCATGATATGCCTCCACAATCTCTCCAGCACAAAACTTATTTCAAACCAAACTGAAGTCCACCTCTAAACCGACCAATGAACTCTTCTCAATCAGACCTATAAAACCCCTAACTCAGCGTAGTAGAAACTCACTCCTCTATTGTTGAAATTTGAATCTTAGTTTTAGAAAAGTTTGGTATTCTATCATTTTATGTATAAAAATTAGTTCTTTAAATTTGGTTGAGTCTCAAAAATAACATATAATCGTCTTTATTAATTACATGTTGTTCATTATATATATGTAACACTAAATTAGCTTGAATATCATAAAACACCTTGGAAGCTTGAGCTTCAATGGTAGATTATGTATTCCTCACTTTGAACTACTTTTAAAGTTGGAAAAATCAAGATTTTGTTCGTATGAACCTAGGTGAAATGATTATTTTGTTTTTTAAATACCCATTGTACCCAAATTACAACTTGAGTTTTCACACCCAAAAAATTTTTGAGATGAAATTCTCTTTATAAAGTATAAATTATAATCTGAAACCAAAGGAAATATCTTATATTTTTACCAAGGAACACCACCATAATTAACCCATAATACGAATTTACACAGAAACTCATGAATATACTGTCAAAATCACGCCATTTTTTTAGAAAATGGGTACGAGGCTACAATCAAACTCAATCCATAAAAGTTATATATTTGGATTCCTTGTGAAAAATTAGAAAGAATGGATTTTGAGTCAACTAAAATGATATTCAGTACTTATAAAATCAATGGTAAAAGTTTCTGAACTCTAAAATTTAAAATTTCAAAGGTTGAAGATGAAGCATATATAATCCCCCGTACTTTTATGGGTATTTAAATTACATAAGTAGGTGAAATTTAAAAATTGAGGAATAACTGTGACTTACAATCTTTGGAGTTTATGAGTGTCAGATGATTATCGATGCATGTTACATTTACTTAGGGGACTGAGTAAATGAGTCAAAATGTTTTAATGTCATGTCGCAGTTGGGTTAAGTGACGAGTGATAGTGTTAGTTATAGGAAACACGTGTTGAGAAATGTCGGGTTTGACTGGTGAATTTTAGTTAAGTAACTCAGATGGAGATTTTGAGTGCACTGTTGGTTTCGGAATGGCCGAGATAGTCATAATCGAGTATTCGGGGGTAGCGTTTGGGTTCCGGGGACTTTTGGACTAGTAGGGACTCGTAATTGTGTAAACGAGTCATTTTTGGGTTTAATAGGAGATAACTCCTTTTATTTCTTATAAGGCATGAGAGAGCGAGAGAAAGGAAAGAAAAGAGACATAATAGGAAAGAAAGAATGGAAGAAGGAAAGGAGGAGAGAAAAAGGGATTTCGGGCCAAACTTTGCGGGATTAGACTCGAGGTCGTCGGATTTCATCCATGAGGCAAGTATTTACTTGCTTTATTCATTTGAGAGTGTATCTTTTATTATAGTTGGTAAACTAGATAAATTTTAGGTTAGAACCCTTAATTGATGTGTTAGTTATAAATCAGTGTTTGGATGATGATATTGTTATTGGTTGAGATTACAAACCATTAAAATGGATATTTGGTTGATATTTGGGTATTTTGGAGAAGATGAAATAGCCCAAATAGTGCCCTCCGAACAGGGAGAATCAATGAAGGTCTAGACCGAATCGATTCACATAAGGGGATTTGTAAGGTTGTCTCAGGCCGAATCGATTCGAATTGAGACCGAATCGATTCGCCTTTGGGGACCTTCTTGCAGATAAATTTTTGAATCGATTTGGATGGAGATCGAATCAATTCGCTAGCCCGAATCGATTTGCATTTAGGGAGAATATATTCAGCTTTGCTGAATTTGGCAGTTTTCTTCCCTTAAGAGTATGGGGTGTTAAATCACAAATTGGAGATTCTAGTAGGGGATTCTAGACGTGATATTTGGACTCCTATGATGCAATTAGGATGGAATTTAGGGTATGGGATAAGGATAATTTAGTGTATATCCGGTACGTCTATTGACGACTATTGTTATAGGTGATGCGATACCTATGGAATTAAGATAAGTAGTTCGTATACTTGCTTAATTATTATGAATTGGTATATTAGGGTTTATACTATAACCCTTAAAAGTGATTAAGCTGTGAGCTATAATTTAAGTAAGAGAATACTTCTTATGGGTATGAATACTTATATACAATTAAGAATGGGAACATTCGGGTTATTGGCTATCGCTATAAAAGTTCGACAATTATAGCCAGAGCATATTGAGGAACTTTATATGTTTTATATGCGGGTATTTTTACAGTATATATATACTACTTGTTTACAAATAAATTTGTATGTAAACGATATATTTATGTATGTTTAAATATCTAGTAATATCCAGGGAGGTTGCGAAATGAGGGTGAATCCCCGGGCTTGCGGAGATAAGAGAGTATATCCCCAGGCCATATCGTCCTGCATATGGGTGTAATATTTTTATCCCACTTTTAGGAGGGAATGTGACCACCTCGACCATTTTCTATTTCTACTATGATCATGAGAGAGTATGTCTTGGTATCGGGGTTAATTTGAGCAAACCCCGATTTGGATTGGTACTTTGAGATTGCATCGTTGAGTTATGACTCTATGGGATGGTTATTATACTTATGATTGTAACATTGGTATAAATATACTTGTTGTTTATAGGATATTGCTTGTATATGAAGATGATATATCTTATAACTTAGAATGGTGTAAAGTGTAAGATGAATAAAAGGTTATTTTTCTTCCGGTAGTTTTATATCTGGAGTAATACAAATGTGAATCGTAGGTTCTAGTGAGAACTATACATAAGGGATACTATATGTTAAAGTGAAAAATGATAAGTTAAACTAGTGGAAGTTACGGTATATGAACGACATAATTATATATATAGAAATGAGAAGTATATATATATATATATATATCACATGGATAGTTATATTAACTAAAAACTTATGTAATAACTTATTCTATAATATATATTATATCACGCCAGGTAGGTGATAGTAATCAGGATTTAAAAGTTGGGTGAACGAGATTAGTTAGGTGGGGTACCTTAACTAGGTTGTTTAAAATGAATGTGATAGGTGTGCACTATTAGAAGAGAGGTGAGGTGTATCTCATGGGAGTGCGATACCAGCTTTAAAAATGAGAGATTTCATATTTTAAAATATGTCATTCGAAGCAGTTAATGAATATTTTCAAAACTCGGGCCCTGACTCATTTCTCTATTTTTCCCTCTCTTGCTATACATGTATATATATTAGGTGTCCGAACATAGGTATGCCTAGATTATGATTGTTTCAAGTCAGACATTTGTTGCAGCTGGTGTGGATGCATGCAGGTTTATAGTAGATGTTACTATCCTCAAGTTCTAGATAGGAAACATTGTAGAACACTCGAGCCAATAGCCTGTAACACCCCGCATTTTTAGAGATAATTATATTTCATAAATGGGTGTAATTTGGAAATTTGAGGAATTTCTCTGAATAATAATTTTTGGAATTTATGTGGGTTAGATGATTTTTAGATGTGTGTTTAATTTACTTTTGGGATTAAGTACATAAGTCAGACTATTTTAATTACATGTCGCAACTGGGTAAAGCGACAAAGGATAATATTTTAATTGGAAAACCCGTAGTAAGAGGTGTTGTGTCTAATTAGTGATTCGTAGTTAAGTGACTCGGATGGAGATTTCGAGTGCGTGGTTGGTTTCAGAATGGCCGAAATAATCATAATAGAGTATCCGTGTGTATTGTTTAGGCTCCGGGAATGTTTGGGCTAATAGGGACTCGTAATCAAGTAAACGAGTCATTTTTGGGTTTAAGGGGATAAACCCTTATTTCTCTCTGTATAAGGCTCGAGAGAGGGAAAGAAAAGAATGAAAAGATAGAGAAGAGGAAAGGAAGAGAGAAAAGAGGAAAAAAAGGAGATTTTGGCCAAACTCAGCAGGATTCGACTCGAGGTCGTCGAATTTTACCCACGAGGCAAGTGTTTACTTGCTTTATTTACTTTTGAGCATAAATCTCACATTATAATTTATTAATAACAAATTAGATGATTTTGAGGTTGGGTATTTGTAAATCAAAATGAGTTTTCGGAAGTTAAATGAGTAAACCTCGAATAATAACCAATTTGAGAAACTTAGGATTTAATTAATAATCGATTGTTGGTTATGGGTTCTAGGATGTTTAGAACCCTTTTTATGTGTGTATATATCATTGGTTGAGGTCAGAGGATGTTAGGAGATGAGATAAAAGCTTGGGGGAAGCTTTAATGGCTAAAATAACTTCTCGGAGAAGAAGTTGTCCGGATCAATCGTTCGATCAATAGCCTAGGTCGATCGATCGACCCTTCTGGATTTTTGGCAATTTTCCCTAGGGTTAATTATATGGGATAATTTCCAATTTTAATTGATCCTACTTTATTTAATTAAGGAAATGAAGATTCATTGAGGGAATTAATATCTAACCATTTGAGGAAATTAATAGGGGCTAAGAGGGTGCTAAGATGTGTGGCACTAAAAGTACAATTTTGAGGAAAATAAATTGATTAAGGAATTAAATATTTAGGGCTCCTAAAATAGAGTGGGGACCTCTAAATAAATTTCAGAAGGGCATGTAAACTTTGGGTTCATGGAACTGGGATCCATGACTTATTTAATCGAGGGTGTCTAAGATGAGTAACACTCGAAGGAATATTTTGATGGGTGATTATATATAGATAATTGTGCGCAAAGATAATGTAAGTATATGCCGACTATAATTGAGTAAATCCTATGAGGCGACTAGGATGGAATTTGGGTTATAGGCTAAAGATAAGTTGAGGGTATACTTATATAATGGTTATAAATTGGGATATTTGGAGAGTATATAAATCCGTAATAGTGATCAAGGTGCGAGGTATATTTATGTATGAGAATACTTATTGGATTAGTATTTAAGTCGGAGAATACTTAAATGTCAATATGAGATTGGAAATTATAGCCATGTATACATTTGATGAGTTATAAATGTATATATATATATATATATATATATATATATATATATATGATGTGATTACAGTATATATACTATGATACGAATACATTTATATATCTGTGTGTGATTGGTATATGTGTATCTTAGAGGTTGATTTCCACGGGCTTTCGTTTGGCTTAGGTTTGGAACAACCAGATTATATATTTTCTCATAGTGCGATCCAGGGAGGTTGTGTGATGTTGGTGAATCCCTGGCTTGAGGAGCAGAGAGAGTATTTCCCGAGGTCATCTTGTCCCGCGTTCGAGTGCGATGTGTGTACTCGACTTGCAGAGCGAACATGACCACCTCCACCATTATGTATATTTTACCATGACCTTGAGTAAGTCTGGCTTGGTGCCATGGTACAGTGAGTAAACTCGTATTTAAATAGGGACTATAAGACTGCATCTTCGAGTTATAGCTCGGTGGGATGGTTATTATACTTGGGATATGTATAATTATATACTAGTTGTGTATAGTATATTGTTTATATATAAAGGTGAATAATCATATATAGTAAACGTATATAATAATGGAAAGAATGATAAGAGTAATTCCTTTCCGGTAAAAGTGTATATATTCGCATTTATGTGAATAATAGGTTCTATTGAGAACTCAATGTTTTTATATATATATATATATGAGTTACATATATACGTTGCGTGCTGAGGGCTTAATGGTTCTCGACGAACAACATTGCTAATCAGTAGTGTATCGGGGGGGTTCCTTGTTTAGATTTTGCTTCGCAACACACCCCACACACGAATTTAGCAGAGTGTTGGGAATGGGGAGAAGTTCGCCCTTAGTACTCAGATTAATTAGGATTTTCAGAGTTTGGGTGAGGGGTATCTAGACGGATTAGTTCGGCAGCGTAACTGATTAGGTTACTTAATAGGTATACGTTAGATATACACTATTAGAATAGGGGTTAGTGGTATCTAATGGGAGTGCATTACTAATTTAAATAGGAGGTAAAGCATATTTTTCAAAAATATAGCATTTATGCACTTGCAAACTATTTTCACATCTCAGGCTCTGACCCGTTTATCTACTTTTCCCCTATTTTGCTATATATATATATATATATATTGGTGTCCAGACGTAGGGATGCCTCGATGATGATTCCTTCGAGTAAGACGTTTGCTGCAGCAGCTATGGATGCATGCAGGTTTCTTGTAGATGCTTCCATCCTTGAAATCTAGATAGGAGATATTGTAGAAACATTCGTGTTGATATCCCAATTGTATCTATTTATTCGTTTACCGCCTTTTTGTGTGACCTTTGATTTGATTGTATTATATTAAACCGAGTGATCAGTTATTTTATTTCTTTTTAGTTTCATTTATATACACTGTGTGAATGTTTTATTTGAATAGTTTGATTAAAAAGATTAGTAAGTTAAAATTTTGACGCTAGCCTAACAAGTTATTACTAATTAATTTGGTTTTCGACACTGATGCTGAGAATGAACCATATGAGACTCCTGTTTTAATTTGGTACAGGAGTGATTGCCAAGCATTTTATTAGGTGGGGTGTAACAGATGGTATCAGAGCATCAGGTTCCAGTGTCCTTAGGAATCTAAGCGGACGTACTACACTTTTAGCATTGCATTCGATTTGATATAAAGCCTTAGGATTAGGATTGTTGGTCCCTCTTGTGAGATTTTGTTATCCCGCTATTATGTAAATTTATAGTAAATCTTATGCGCGCTTATTATAGGTTCGTGTGCTGATCGAGGAAGGGCAACTAAGGAAGGCCGTGATGAGGGCAGCAGGAGGCGGGGCATTTTTTTGAGATGTAAGTTGAAGTGGGGATTGAGGTCCGTAGTTGAGGTCACCCCACTTTATGGATTTGTCAAGGATTTCTGCGATGACTACTAGAGTATAGTAGTTATAATTATTTACGTACCGTTGTAGTAGAGAGTGGTGCCAAAGTTGAATTACCCTGAAAGTTAAGTTGGGGGAAAAAAGTTTGAAAGGGGTCTTTGATGAGGACCATGCATTAAAGTTAAGTCATGCGAAGGCAGTGTAGCATTACTTACTGGAATTAGAAGGCTCCGAAGCTTTGACTTAGAGCAGGGTATGGAAATACCTTGATGTGAAAAATTGAGGAAAATTCTTCAATCGTAGGAGCAATATTGAAATGGTGGGAATGGTGGTCATCATGTTGAAGAGAGCAGGATGTCTTACTTAGGAAGGGATCTTATAGATGGATTTAACCACGAGTTCCCATGATTTAGTAGGAATGAAAAGAATGCAGTTTTGACTTATTAACATAAGGATCGATTAGAGATCGACGGTGAATAAAAAGTGATATAGAGAAGTAAACCTTGTAGCGAAGTTAGGTAGGTATAATAAAGAGAGAGTCCTTCAGAGGAATAATAGGCTCACGAGTAAGTGTTGCTAACACTTGTGGAGAATTTGAGTTTATGGAACACCATCGGTGGACCTCCACCTAGGGAGTTCATTAAGGCAAGGCTGTTGAAGCCGGTAGTTGAGTTTCCTTTTAACGAAGAAGTTAAAGGGACTATGAAGGTGATTGTCACGATCGAGGCTATAGAGTTCGATGATAGTGATAGCTTTATCATGGTTAGGAATGACAGATATGGGGAATGTGGTAATGTGTAATGTTGAGCCTCACGGTTAGTCCTTACCCAGTAGGAATTAAAGGACCAGAGTAGGGTGCCGAGGTAGGGTATTGATGAGAGTAGTTTTGGTTCGATTAAGACAAGTATGCTAGGTCAGGGAACCAATCGGAACAGTCATGAAGATTGGAGAAGTTATTATTATGAGTTTCACCTTGGAAGGATGAGGTATATTTAGTGTGAATAGATAGAGTCACGGTATTTCGCTAACCCTAGATTCGTGTGTGTAATTCTAGCTTTGTGGCGGTATCGATAACATTATATAGTGTATGTCTATATATTTTTTCGCGGTAGAGGGGTACTATTTTAGATTTGTATCTGGTTTGTACTACTCATTTTGTATGCATCATACAATTATTGTACTATTATAAGAGTTATGTTATTGTAGTATCGGAGCAATATTAGGCTAATGATTGCACAACTATCTTGTCCGTGGTTATAGGGTGGAACAGGTTGTTATTGTGATATCTCATATGGATACAGATTGAGCTCGCTTTTATTTTTACGTTTAAATGGAACTTCGGTGAGTAGATGTTTTATTATCATGATTTGAGTGCATGGCGACCTTATAGATGTGATTTAAGGTATGCAGGATTTATTTGTTAAGCTATGAGTTTAAGCTTGTTATTGTTTGCACAAGGACTTAGTGTTAGTGCGAGTGCTTGGTGGTGTGGCTCCTGGACAGAGATAGGAGTTCATACCACATTTTATTAAAAGAGGGGATAGGATTATCCCGGTTGTATATTTGAAGCTAACGGACCTCCACGAATGACAAAGTTAAGTAGTAGTGTATTGGAGGGGTTCTTTGTTTGGATTTCGCTTAAGAAATGCTCCATGCATGAACCTTAACGACGTCGGGAGTGGAGATATGTTATGGGATGCAAGGATGTTGGTTTTGATAATGAGTTACCTAGTGTGGAGAAAACACTATGGACTGAGAGCCGTGTGATGATTGCATGTTTATGGAGATAGAAGTGCTATGAAAGAGCGCTGAAATGGTTCTTTCACCACAAGTAAGCAGGGGAGGTAATGTTAAGGAATTGATTTGAGGCTTATAGCCAGACTTTGGATAGAAGGTAAATTTTGGAAGTAGCATTTTGATAGTATAATGTTTTTAACACCTTTGCAGAGAGTAGGTGTAACACCCCATGATTTTTTAGACCGAGAAATTAAATTTTGGGGAAAATAAAATTTAATTAATTGGAGAATTCTAAAATTTGTAAATTGAGGTCCAAAAATAGGGGACATTTTAAAGTTTTCGAATGATGATTTTGAGGGTACCATCGATCCCAGAAGGGTCGAGATAGTCAAAATGACTGTCACTGGGTTTTATTTCGGCTCCGGAATATTTTTAAGTCGGTTTGTCTCGAATTGGAGTAAACGAGTCATTTAAATTGTGTATTAAGATTTAAAATTGGGACTTATGTTTTAAGGGATTTAAAGGCTTACGGATCAAGACTTCTCATTTAGATAAAGGGAAAGAAAGAAAGAAAAGAAAAGAGAAGAGAAGAGAGAAAAGAAGAAGAAAGGAAGAGAGAGAGGAAGAAAGCTTGGAGATTTCCGGCCCAACCGCGACATCGAGGACGATCCAACCTCTACAAATCTGAGGCAAGTGTTTAATATTGATAAATAGTTATTTGTGTATTTGATTTCATAATTTGTGGGTTAAAGAAATGGTTTTTGGGTATTAATATCAAAACCTAGATTTTTGGGTTTAATCTTGCAATCAATTATTACATATGGGTTTAAATGGTGTAGAAATGGTTGGGATCAACTTTGGGTTGATTAAATGGCTTAAAATCATGATTTGATGAAGGTTTGGGGGTTGGAATAGAAATTTTAGGGTTTAAAAATTCGTGGGTTCATTGAAGAAGAAGAACCCTTCAAAATATGCAGGCCCGACTCGATTCGCCCCATAAGGGAATCGATTCTGTTTAGGGAAATTGGCAGGTCTACATTGACCGAATCGATTCGGACCCAAGCCGAATCTATTCGGCATGTGGAAGAATCCCAGGTCTTTGGACCCGAATCGATTCGCCTTGGAGGCCGAATCGATTCGCTGGGCCGAATCGATTCGGAATAGGGCCGAATCGATTCGAAAACAGGGAATTTTGAGGATGAGGTAATAAAGATGTTTTGGAGATTTATCCAAAGTTTCTCTCATGATGGGACCACATGTACTTATCGAGTTATTTTGGGGACTTATATCCATATGTATTGGAGAGGGTCATATTGATATAGTGGGGGGATCTCATTGAGAACGGGAGTTCTATGTAGGGGTCATATGTGAGCCTAGTTATGAAGTAAGGCTAGGGTCCCTTTGAGAGAGAGAGTTGTGAGTGTACGATATGAAATTGTAGGCCGAGGTTGTGCCGAATCCTTATAGTAATAGGATTTTATTGAGATTAAGAATTTGGGGACTGATGAGAGAGAGTGGTCGCGTATCCCTAGTAATGTTTAACTTAAGAAATAGATTGCAAGCGCAATAAGATTTAAGGGTTCATAAGAACAATTGAACCATAGTTGGGAGAGTGATTGTATATATATATCAATGTGGTGCTTCCCTAAAAGTGATGGGATCACGAAATGAATTTGAGATTGAGCTTGAGGTTTATAGACTATTAATCATGTATATATGACAATAGTCAGATAGTACTAAAGATAATTATGTACTTTTGAATTTAGAGATTTAATGTGTAGTGATGGTTTCCTACACTAAAATTTGGGAGATAACCCTAATGCTGGATATAGGTATATATTCTTGGGAGACTATTCATCATAAGAAAAATGGATGAATATGCTTCAAGTGAGGGATTGTATTCACATGTCGAGGTTAATTAAATGAATTTGTGGTGACGGATTGTATATTGAGGATTATGTATACTTATAGCCGAGTGTATATAGATATCTTATGCATATGAACGAGAATTAGTTTTTATATATAGATATAAAGATATGTGAATATATGTATATATATTTATATAGATATGAATACATGGATATATATATGTTGTGGACATACATGGTATGGATATTTAAACCGTATATGATGGTTTAATGTTTGATCATATGATGGGATCATATGGATGTCTGTATATTGTGCATGTGAACGATTTACATACTTGTGTGGTTAAGCATACCCCGCTCATGCTATCATTGGGAAGTTTTCGCGCAGAGGGTCAACATCCTGGCTGGAGGAGCAGGGTGTGGATATTCCCCAGGTCATAGTCGTCCCGTGTCTTATTATGTGATTTATATTTTTGGGATGAGACGTGGTGGGTATTTTTCATCTCATTTCCGGTTAGGAGCTATGACCGCTTCTCGGGACGTCGTGTGCGTGAGTTTACCATGATATGGGTGTCGTTTAGTCCCACCATGGTTGCCCCAGTATTTCTACGTGATCCAGGCACTGGGAAGATGATAGCATTATGCAGTTTTATCGGCGATATATATAGTCGGGTGTATTATGTGCATGTCCATTATACATCAGATATGATATGTACACTTGGCCATGGGTATGGATGATGGTATATATATATATATGGTTAAAATAAAATGCCTATATATATATTCATATATCCTATAGATGAAAGGATATGGAATCTTTGTGGGGTACATCTTGGATGATTATGGTGTACTAGATTGATTGGGGTTGATGTATCGCATTTAAGGAATATTTCGGTTACATCATCCCAAGAATATTATTGGAGATTTTTAGTTGTTTTCATATTGTAGTCTAAAATTTAGTAGTAGTAGTATAATGTGGTATGTATGGCATTATGGATCTCTAGGATCGACATTGTCAAGGAGTAGTGTAACAGGGTGGTTCCTTGTTTGGATTTCGCTTTGCAAGACACCCCACGCACGAAACGCAGTGCAGTGTTGATATTAGAGAAAAGTTTTGTCAAATAATTATGTGTGGCATAATGGATCTCTAGGATCGACGTTGTCCAGGAGTAGTGTAACGGGGTGGTTCCTTGTTTGGATTTCACTTTGCGAAACACCCCACGCACGAAACGTAGTACATTGTTGATATTGGAGAGAAGTTTTGTCAGTAATAACTTGTATGCATGTTCTTAGTAATTAAATTATATGATTGAACCCAATTATATACGGGTAACGTGTTAAGAACTATAATTAAATGAATTATAAACTGGAATCCATTAAGCCTAATATGGCATACATGTTTATAAAAATAATTAAGTGGGTTTAGAAAGAATGGATTCTTGGGTTATGACAGGAAGACAATTCTCGTGGGTATAGGCGGGGCCTATGTTAAGTTAGGTTGTCCTTATAATTGGGGTAATTTAACTAAAACATTCAGGACACGAATAGGTGCACGCCGCTAGATGAGAGGTGAGTTGGGGTTCCACGAGAGTGCGATTCCACTTTAATTATGAAATAAGTGCACCGATATTTATTATGCACGGTTAACACACTTGCTAAATATTTTTCCCACTCGGGCTCTGACCCGTTTACTTTTCTCTCCTCCCTGTATATATATATATATATATATATATATATATATATATATATATATATATATATATTATTACAGGTGTCCTACCGCATGGATGCCGGATGACCTCCTATCCAGAGTCTTGGGAGCTGTGATAGATGTGGACTGTCACGGGACTTAGCTGGTAGTCGCTTCCTACTTCTTTAAAAATCTAGGTAGGATTCATGTTGTATATCGGGTTTGTACCCAAGGGATATTTATAGATGTGTATATTTATTTCATTTCAGTCATTGTATTGGCTGTGACTCGACAGCTTATTCGGGTTTACTTCCTTGTGGTATATTCAGTTGTAGTATTTATTTCATTTTATTCTAGCATTTTATTTATCATAGTTCTTTCATGCATCTTTCTTTCCTTTATTAGTAGTGTTAGTTTGTTGTCTGTTGCATATTTTATTTAATTTTAACATCTCACTTATATGATATCGGGTAGTTAGTCCTATATTATGTAGTACCGACAGTTGATGTTGAGACTTGACCATCTGAAACTCATGATTTAATGTAGTATAGGGCTGGTCACCCGTTATTATTTTAAGCGGGGTGTTACAGTAGGTTCCCCAATTAGTTAGACTTTCCATTTTATCAAGATGGAAGGACATAGTGGTAAAAGGGCGTTAGTAGGTTTGTGAGGTAGGATTTAGGACGTTCAGCTGGTGTGCTTCAGGCTGTTATATCTCGTTGGCTGATGATGTGAGGAAGTAGTGTAACGAGAGGGTTCCTTGTTTGGAATTCACTTTGCGAGAAATCCCACGCATGAAACCGAGGAAATGTCGGAAGTTGAGAGAGTCCTTGGGCACTAGGTGTATACTTAGGATAGTACTCATTTCACGTTGATAGGAAAACACATAGATCGTAGGATTATTAGGGAGTAAGGCCAGAAGGGCTAGTGGAGCCGTTATGAGAAGATTGTGGTGAATTAACCACGAGAAGGTTTGTGGCTTAACTTTGAGAAGGATTGGATTCCCAGGCCTGAGGAAGATTGAATTTTGAAGTATTCGGGTTAGGAAAACCCATGTGTTGGTACCAGGTCGAGGAAGTAAGACCAATCTTAGACAAAGTGTTACGTGTGTGACGTTTGCAAGGGTTGTGCGGATAGGCACGGGTTAAAAAAATGTGTATGGGCACCTTGGTAAGTTGGTTTTACATACTTCCTGAAATTGAAGGAGCGTAGTATATAAAGTGAAAGAATATACTGCGAGGCATTTATAAGTAAGATTGTAATTTGTTGGATGGGACGTCGTACGGGGCACGCGACAGCCCAATGATGTAGGCGTAATGAGAGTTGGTACACCTAAGATGAGCAATCAGATGATGTGAATAGTCAAGCGCTAGTGTAGTCTCCTTTTTTAGGGAAATCAGATGTCCCAATGTTGTAGCCGGATGCTTAGAAAAGAGGATCTCCGATGGGATCGATAAGTTAGAGCGACGATTATAGGCTCATTGTCTTTACTTGAGGCCATAGAAGCACTTTTTGCGATGTGACGTTAGAGTCAACCTTACGACCTAGATAGCGTTGTAGCATATGGAGATTTAGATAAACTTGTGGTCAAGCTAGTACGTTAGATCATAGCCTTGAGATAGGTGGAATATGGTAGGGGACTATTGTGTTAGTACCTTTCGACTTTGGTATACTAGGATGTAGTGTAATTAGCGATCCTAGGTTGATGGTGTAGGTTAAATCCGAATTTCGTGGACGAAATTCGGTTATAAGGGGGGAAGTATGTAACACCCTGCATTTTTAGAGATAATTAAATTTCATAAATGGGTGTAATTTTGAAATTTGAGGAATTTCTCTGAATAATAATTTTTGGAATTTATGAGGGTTAGATGATTTCAGAGGTGTGTTTCATTACTTTTGGGATTAAGTAAATAAGTCGAACTATTTTAATTACATGTCACAACTAGGTAAAGCGACATAGGATAATATTTATATTGGAAAATCGGTAGTAAGAGGTGTTGAGTGTTATTAGTGATTCATAGTTAAGAGACTCGGATGGAGATTTCGAGTGTGTGTTTGGTTTCAGAATGGACAAAATAGTCAGAATAAAGTATCCAAGGGTATTGTTTAGGCTCCGGGAATGTTTGGGCTAATAGGGACTCGTAATCAAGTAAATGAGTCATTTTGGGTTTAAGGGGATAAACCCTTATTTCTTTCTATATAAGGCTTGAGAGAGGGAAATAAAAGAAAGAAAAGAGAGAGAAGAGGAAAGGAAGAGAGAACATGGGAACAAAAGGGAGATTCAGGCCAAACTCCGTGGGATTCGACTCGAGGTCGTCGAATTTTATCCACTAGGCAAGTGTTTACTTGCTTTCTTTTTAGCATAAATCTCATATTATAATTTGGTAATAACAAATTAGATGATTTTGGGGTTGGGTTTTCGTAAATAAAAATGGGTTTTCGGATGTTAAACGAGTAAACCCCGAATAATAACCAATTCGAGAAACATAGGATTTAATTAAAAATCGATTGTTGGTTATGGGTTCTAGGATGTTTAGAACCCTTTTTATGTGTGTATATGTTGTTGGTTGAGGTCGGAGGATGTTAGGAGAGGAGATAAAAGCTTGGGGTAAGCTTTAATGGACGAAACAGCTTCTCAGAGAATAAGCTGTTCGGATCGATCGATCCATCAATGGCCTAGGGTGATCGATTGATGACCTAGGGTCGATCGATCGACCCTTCAGGATTTTTGGCAATTTTGCTTAGGATTCATTATATGGGATAATTTCCAATTTTAATTGATCCTAGTTTATTTAATTAAGGAAATGAAGAATCATTGAGGGAAATAATATCTAACCATTTCAGGAAATTTATAGGGGCTAGGAGGGTGCTAAGATGTACGACACTAAAAGTACAATTTCTAGGAAAATAAATAGATTGAGGAATTAAATATTTAGGGCTCCTAAAATAGAGTGGGGACCTCTAAATAAATTTCAGAAGGGCATGTAAACTTTGGGTTCATGGAAATTGGGATCCATGACTTATTTAATCGAGGGTGTCTAAGATGAGTAACAATCGAAGGAATATTTTGATGGGCGATTATATATAGATAATTGTGCGCAAAGATAATGTAAGTATATGCCGACTATAATTGAGTAAATCCTATGAGGCGACTGGATGGAATTTTGGTTATAGGTTAAAGATAAGTTGAGGGTATACTTATATAATGGTTATAAATTGGAATATATGGTGAGTATATAAATCCGTAATAGTGATCATGGTGCGAAGTATATTTATGTATGAGAATACTTATTGGATTAGTATTTAAGTAGGAGAATACTTAAATATCAATATGAGATTGGAAATTATAACAATGTATACATTTGATGAGTTATAAATGTATATAAATAAATATATATATATATATATATATATATATATATATACGATGTGATTACAGTATATATGTGTATCTTAGAGGTTGATTTCCATGGGCTTTCCTTTGGCGTCGGGTTGGAACAACCAGTTATCCGGGGGTTCCTTGTTTGGATTTCTCTTCGCAAGACACCCCATGCACGAATTTAGCATAGTGTTGGGAATGGGGAGAAGTTAGCCCTTAGTACCCGGGTTAATTAGGATTTTCAGAGTGTGGGTGAGGGGTATCTAGACGGATTAGTTAGGCAGGGTAAGTGATTAGGTTACTTAATAGGTACAGGTTAGCTGTGCACTATTAGAGGAGGGGTGAGGGGTATCTCATGGGAGTGCGTTACCAATTTAAATATGAGGTAAACCATATTTTTAAAAAATATAGCATTTATGCACTTGCAAAATATTTTCACAACTCGGGCTCTGACCCGTTTATCTACTTTTCCCCTCTTTTTCTACATATATATATATATATATATATATATATATAGGTGTCCCGATACAGGGATGGCTGGATGATTATTCCTGCTAGTCAGACGTGTACTGCAGCAGCTGTGGATGCATGCAGGTTTCATGTAGATGCTTCTATCCTTGAGATCTAGATTGGAGATATTGTAGAAACATTCGGGCTGATAGCCCAATTATATTTATTTATTCTTTTACCCCCTTTTTGTGCGGCCTTTGATTTGATTGTATTATATTAAACTGAGTTTTTGGTTATTTTATTTCTTTCGAGTTTCATTTATTTAAATTGTGTGAATGTTTATTTGAATAGTTTGATTAAAAAGATTAGTAAATTAAAATTTTGATGCCAGCCCAATAGGTTATTAGTAATTAATTTGGTTTTCGACATTGATGCTCAGAATGAACCATATGAGACTCCTGTTTTAATTTTTTACAGGAGTGTTCTCCCAGTATTTTACTAGGCGGGGTGTTGATGGACCAACTGTATCCATTTATTCTTTTACCGCATTTTATTTTGCGACATTCAATTTGGTTGTATTATTGTACCGAGAGTTCGGTTATTTATTTCTTTTCAGTTGTTATATATAAACTGTTGTGATTGTTTACTTGGTTGGTTTGATTAAAAAGATTAGTTAAGTAAAATTTTGATGCCAGACTAATAACTTATTAGTAATTAAATTGGTTTTCGACAGTGATGCCGAGAATGAACCATATGAGATTCCTATTTTAATCTCGTAAAGGATTGATGACCCGATATTTTATTAGGCAGCGTGTCATAGATGGTATCAGAGCATCAAGTTCTAGTGTACTTAGGAATCTGTGCGGACGTACTATACTTTCAGCATTGCTAATTAGAGGAAATTACTATGAATAGTAATTAGAGGACATACTACTCATTCAATATCCATAAAATTACTTTAGTGGCGTAATTTGGTAATTAGAGGAAATTACTTTGAATAGTAATTTTGGAATTTATAAGTATAAATTTAATAATTGAGAATAATAAAGTGAATAGTAAATATTAGTTTGCAAGTGTCGGATTAACATTTACATGGATTATATTTTCTTACGAGACTAAGAATGTATTGGGTTTAATTAGTTAATTTTATTTAAGTGACTCGGATGGAGATTTTGAGTGCACGGTTGGTTTTGGAATGGCCAAAATAGTCAAAATCAAGTACCCGAGGGTAATGTTTGGCTTTCGGGGGCTTTTTGGACTAGCAGGGACTCACAATTGAGTATACGAGTCATTTTACAATTGGGTATACACCCAATTTTTGGATTTATAAGGGGAGAAACCTCATTTCTCCCACATTTCAGCCCTAGGAGAGAGAAAGAGAAGAGATAAAGAGGAGAAGAAAGAGAAGAGAAGAAAGAAGGGGATTTTCGGCCAAGTTCCGCGGGATTCGACTCGGGGTCATCGGATTTTATCCACGAGGCAAGTGTGTAACTTGATTTTATGATTTAGTGTGTTTATTTCTCATATTATAGTTGGTGTGTAAAAACTATAAAGATTTTTGGGTTGGGTTTTCGTGAATCAAAACATAGGTTTTGGAAGTTTGAACGAGTAAAACTGATTAATATCCAATTTGACAAACTTAAGAATTTGTTGAAATTAGTTGTTAATTATTGGTTCTAGGATGATTAGAACCATATTTATGTGTGGATATATTGTTGGTTGAGGTTGGATGATAAAGAGAGAAAAGATAAAAAGCTTGGAGGTGCATTAATGGAGATTTGTAATTTGGAAAAGACAGTGGAGAGTAATGCTGCAGCTTGTGGGGTCGATTCGGCTAGGAAGAGAATTGATTCAGCTCTTGGTCAAAACATAAAAGTTATAGATCTTTTCGATAGGGTCGCGTGGGATCTGAACCGCGCATTTTTCTAATTTCGTTTGAATTTTTAATGATTTTTCTAAGGAAGAAGTTTCGAGGTTGAAATCGTTGGCTCAGAAATCAAACCGGAAATTGGAAAAATTAAGGCTAGAATTGTTTGGAGATAAATATTAGGGGTTCCTAAATAATGTTTTTGAACTTCTAAATTACTTGAGGGAAAAAAAATAAAAGCCTTGGGTTCGTAGAAATAAATACGGGCTATATTTTTAAATGATTGTTTAGAATGGGTAACATTCGAGATAAGTCTTCGGCAAGTGTGTTTATATAGTTATGCGTAGAGAATAACTATGGGCCAAGTACGTTTGAGTGAATTCTAGAATGCGAGTAGGATGGGATTTAATATATTGGCTAATAAGGTCTAAGCTACTATCCTGTATGTCTTTATTGACAATTATTATTATAGGTGATGTGGTACCCATGGAGATTAAAATAAGTAGTTAGTATAATTATTTAATTATTACGAATTGGTATATTCGGGTTTATATTATTATCCTTAAATGTGAATAAGGTGAGAGTTATATTTTAAGTAAGAGAATACTTGTGGATTTTGTATTTTAAGTGTATAAATACATATATACTATTACTAATGGGAACATTCGAGGTTTTGGCTATCGCTATAAGAATTTGGCAATTATAACCATATATATTGAGAAGAGATATATACTATATATACGGTAATTGTTAAAGTATATATATAAAATAATTATGAATATATCTGTGTGTGAATGGTATATATAAGTGAAGCATACCCCCTCTAATGCTATCATGGGAAGTTGCATGATGTGGGTGAGGGCCCTGTCTCGAGGAGCAGGTTACGTATAGTCCCCAGGTCATAGCGTCCATTTTATTGTGTGATTTTTATTAGGGGTGAGATGTGGTGGGTATGTTTCGTTCTCATTTTCGGGGTGGAACTATGACCGCTTCCCATACATTGTGATTTGGTATTTACCAGTCGGTGTGAGAGTCCGACCGCAGGTACCCAGGATGATGTGTGAGTAATTCCCTAGAAGATGATAGCATTGAGAGACTATATCCTTTGAGTTATATCTCTGTGGGATGGTTATTATGCTTATATATTATGTGATATATAAGTATAGATATACTTGATGTGTATAGTATATTTTGTACATATACATATATATATATATACATATATATATATATATATATATATATATATATATATATATATATATATAAGATGTGAAATATATATATACGGACATAATAATCAATGAAATGTGAGTTAAATTCTAAATCTTTCGGAAGTATAAAATCTATATTAAAATAGGGATATACATATATAAAGATAAGAATATTACATACGAGGTTAATAACAGTAAAACGTGCATAGTGTAAATAACTAGTGAAAGTTATTCATGATGTGAGGATGAATCATAAGTGAGAGATTATAATCTATTGGCTCAGGCGATAGCTTAGAATATTTTATAAAGAATGAAATAAGTGATATTCTCCTTCCGGTAGATTTATATCCGAATTTATATGAGTATGAATCTTAGGTTCTAGTGATAACTATATATACCTACGGGATTTTATAATATGTGTTATGTACTGAGGGCCTAATAGATCTCGACGATCAACATTGTCACATAGTAGTGTATCGGGGGGGTTCCATGTTTGGATTTCGCTTCGCGAGACACCCCACGCACGAACGTAGCACAATGTTGGGAATGGAGAGAAGTTTAGTCCTTAGTACTTGGGTTTGTGAGGACTTTTAGAATACGGGTGAAATGAATTAGTTAGGTAGAGTAGCTTAACTAGGTTGTTTTAAAGGTATGCGATAGTTATGCACTATTAGAAGAGGGGTGAGGAGTATCTCATGAGAGTTCCATACCAATTTAAATATGAGAGATATCAATTTTTAAAATATGGATTTTAAGCACCTTCTAAAACATTTTTAAAACTCGGGCTCTGACCTGTTTTTTTGTTTTGCTCTCTTGCTATATATGTATATATAATAGGTGTCCAAACATAGGGATGCTTGGATAATGATTCCTTCGAGTCAGACGTTTGATACAATAGATGTGGATGAAAGAAGGTTTATTGTAGACACTTCTACCATTGACATCAAGATAGGAGGTATTGTAGAAACATTCGGTTGATGGCCCAACCGTACTCAATTATTTTTTTACCGCCTTTTAGTGCGACATTTGATTTGGTTGTATTATATTGTACCGAGTGTTCGGTTATTTTATTTCATTTCAGTTGTTGTGTATAAACTGTTGGGATTGATTTATTTGAATGGTTTGGTTAAAAAGATTAGTTAATTAAATTTTTGACGACATCCTAATAGGTTATTAGTAATTAAATTGGTTTTCAACAGTGATGCTGAGAATTAACCATATCAGACTCCTGTTTTAATTTGGTATAAGATTGATCACCTGGTATTTTATTAGGGGGGTGTCACAAGAGTCGTATGATTAGGATTATAGATTTTTATTGTGAGATTTTGCTCTCCTACTATTATGTAAGATGTTAGTAAATCTTTGCGTGCTCGTTTGAGATTCGTGTGCTGATTTATGAAGGGCGATCAGGGAAGGCCGTGATAAGGGTAGAAGGAGGCAGGGCTTGGTAGGAGATGTGAGTCGAAGTTAGGGACGAGGACTGTAGAAGAGGTCACTCCCTTTGCAGCATTGTCATGGATTGATGCAACAACTACTAAGTATAGTAGTTATAATTATCTATGTACCGTTGTAGTAAAGAGTGGTACTAAACTTGAATTAACCAATGAAGTTAAATTAGGAAAGAGTTTGAAAGATGTTTGATAAGGACCATATGTTGAAGTTAAGTTATGCAAAATCAGTGTAGTGTTATCCACATGAAGAGGAAGGCTCAGAAGCTTTGGCTTAGAAAAGGGTATAGGAATGCCGAGATGTGAAAACTTGACCAAAAAAAATTCACTCATTAGAGTAGTGTCAAAATGGTGGGAACGCTGATCACCATATTCGGGGGAGCATGATGGTTTGCTCATAGAGGGATCTTACGGATGGTTTTAACCGCGATTCAGATTTAAACCTGATTCGATTCGCATTTTGGGCGAATCGATTCGCCTTTGCTAAATTTTCCAGTTTTCTTCCCTCAAGTGTATGGGGAGTTAAATCACAAATTGTAGATTCTATTAGGGAATTCTGAACGTGATATTAGGAATACTACGATGCAATTAGGATGGAATTTAGGATATGGGCTAAGGAGAATTTAGTGGCTATCCGATACATCTATTGACAACTATTGTTTTAGATGATGCGATACCTATGGAATTAACATAAGTCGTTCGTATACTTATTTAATTAATACGAATTGGTATATTCGGGTTTATATTTTAACCCTAAAAAGTGATTAAGGTGTGAGACATATTTTAAGTAAGAGAATACATACGGGTTTAGTATTTTAAGTGTATGAATACTTATATACTATCACGAATGGGAACATTCATGTTATTGGCTATCGCCATAAAAGTTCGGAAATTATAGCCAGAGCATATTGAGGAACGTTATATGTTACATATGCGGGTATTGTTACAGTATATATATATATATATATATATATATATATATATGACTTGTTTATAAATATATTGGTATGCAAACGATATATTTATGTATATTTATATCTCTAGTACTATCCAGGGAGGTTGCGCGATGACGGTGAACCCCCTTGCCGCCCGAGCAGGGAGAGTATATCCCCGGGTCATATCTTCCAGCATATGGGTGCGATATTTTTTATCCCACATTTAGGAGGGAATGTGGCCGCCTCCACCGTTTTGTATTTCTACCATGATCATGAGTGAGTCTGACTTGGTAAAATAGGTATAAATATACTTGTTGTTTATAGTATATTGCTTGTATATGAATATGAGATATCATATAACTTAGAATGGTGTAAAGTGTAAGATGAATAAAAGGTTATTCTTCTTCAGGCAGTTTTATATCCGGAGTAATACAAATGTGAATCATAGGTTCTAGTGAGAACTATATATAAAAGGATATTATATGTTAAAGTGAAAAATGATAAGTTAAACTTGTGGAAGTTACGGTATATGAACGACATGATTACATATTTAGAAATGAGAACTATATATATATATATATATATATATCATGAATAGTTATATTAACTAAAAGCTTAAGTAATAGCTTATGTTATAATATATATTATATCACGCCAGGTTGGTGATAATAATGAGGATTCATAAGTTGGGTGAAAGATATTAGTTAGGAGGAGTAGCTTAACTAGGTTGTTTAAAATGAATGCGATAGGTGTCCACTATTAGAAGAGGCGTGAGGTGTATCTCATGGGAGTACGATACCAACTTTAAAAATGAGAGATTTCATAATTTAAAATATGTCATTCGAAGCACTTGATGAATATTTTCAAAACTCGGGCCCTGACTCATTTCTCTATTTTTCCCTCTCTTGCTATATATGTATATATATTAGGTGTCCAGACACATGGATGTCTGGATGATGATTCTTTCGAGTTAGACTTTTGTTGCTGCAGCTGTGGATGCATACTGGTTTATAGTAGACGCTTATATCCTCGAGTTCTAGATATGAAGCATTGTAGAACACTCGGCCGATAGCCCAAGTGTATCCATTTATTCTTTTACCGCATTTCAGTTTGCGACATTCAATTTGGTTATATTATTGTACCGAGAGTTCGGTTATTTATTTCATTTAGTTGTTATATAGAAACTGTTGAGTGTTTACTTGGTTCGTTTGATTAAAAATATTAGTTAAATAAAATTTTGACGCCAGCTTAATAAGTTATTAGTGATTAAATTTGTTTTTGACAGTGATGCTGAGAATGAACCATATGATATTCCTATTTTAATCTGGTAAAGGATTGATCACCCGATATTTTACTAGGTGGGGTGTCACAATGTTTTCGACGCGCGAAAGTTGTGTCATACCAGGCGTATGTTGGGTTTGACCCAGCGTGTGAGTCGCTGTGACACCCCGACTAATTAAATATCGGGTAGCTATTCCTTTATTAAATTAATTCAAAATGCCAAGTTGGCTCAGTTAATAGCATCACTGTCGAAAACATTTTATTTTTACTAACCACCTAATATTTAAAAAGTAAGTGCCAAATTTTATTTAAAGTCTGATTAACATGCAATAAGTGTAATGAAGAAATAAATAACACCATTCACCATACTGAAATAGAAACGAATAACCATCACAATAGAGTAAATAAAGACTGGAGGAAAACTCCTCACTACAATCCCATACTGAAATAAATAACCGAAACTGAAATAATACATGCTAAAGTCTGAAAACTGAAATATAAAAGATGTCTCTAAATAGAAATGGGCAACATGCCCTACAACTGATAGATAGTGACTCTGGAATCCAAAAGATAGAAGCGTCTACATGCAAATCCCTGTAGCTTCCACAAACAGCTACAGCGCGTCACCTGAATGAGAATCCTATGCTTGGTGTCCCTGTGGCTGGGCACCTAAAATGGTTTTACAAGAAAAAGAGATTTGAAAAGCAAACGGGTCAGAGCCCGAATGTGGAGTTATATTTTAAAAACCTGCAAGTGCTTTAAAAACATTTAAAACATTAAATACAAAGTACATGTTAGGACGTACACTCACATGATATTCTCACCTCTCGTCTAACTGTGCACTCCTAACGTAAGTACCCATCTATAACAACCCATACTACTAGCTAAGTGACAACATAACTAGCTAGACTGCCAAAGGTCCTATCCATATTACTCGGTTCCATTAACATATAACGCTCGTAATTAGATAGGGATTTAATGTAAACTCAGATGCTCAATATGCAATAGGTTATATATTACTAACCCGTTATGTTATTCTCGAAACAATACTGTAGTTATATACACTACATTAACATGAGTATTCCCATTAATTAAATGTATATTACTCAAATCATAAATATACAATACAAGCACCCCGAGAACTAAGCTGCGGTGCACACATACTCTGCTATCCATCCCGGTACATCACGTACATAAGGATCACATATTCCGAATCTCTCAGGAATAGTTCAGATAACACAAATCACAAATAGTGGAGGCGAACACAGTCACCATCACATGGGTCACGCACATACCTACGCTCCCATGATCAGCAAACTTATTAATATCACAATAAGTCCTTCTATGACCTATGTTCATCGAGGTACCAGTCTATATCCCCCCCGTAGGCACACAAGGATTAGAGGGTCCTAAGCGAACGCAACCTCCCGTGATAGCAAGTATGGTAGGTATGTCATACACACAATCCATATACTAAGTAAACACACCTCTTAGTAATACCGTATTTTAATTGTAGTACGTATCGCATTCTCGCACTAACTATAATTATCACAATTTATACTAATCCGATTTGTAATTATACGCGCCATAATTATCTCACGTCGTAGTAGTCACTCACGTCTCAACCCAAACCGTCCATGTAATACACTCTCGTATGTAATTTACTCCTCATAATAATCCAAAAGTCCCAAATTTATCCTTACATCATCAAAGAATGTTAACTCTACCCTCGAACCAGTTTCCGGGACTCCAAAAATCAAAACAGTCCAAAAAGGACCAAACTGTCAACTCGTTAGAAGTCTCGTTCGAACGAGACTGTTCGAACGAGATTCCTCTGCCAACTCGTTAGAAGTCTCGTTCGAACGAGACTGTTCGAACGAGATCCCAGTTCGTTCGAACGAACTGTTCCTTCTAACGATATCTCGTTCGAACGAGATATCGAACGAAATCCCTTTTCGTTAGCAGCGACTGGTCAACTCGTTAGAAGCTCGTTCGAACGAGTTCGTTCGAACGACCTGGGGGCTGCTTCTAACGAGCTACCAGCTTCGGCCCAGATTTTTCACCAAATCGTTTTTCATCCATTTTAACACCTCAAATCTTCTAAACTAAGTCCCAATCAATCGTTTAAAGGTCTATCATCAATACTAAACATATATAATCACATCCTAACATGTTTTTAAGGGATCAATCCATCCTAACATCAATTAAATTTACAACTTTCTACACTTTTTCCAAATATCACAAGAACATGAACCCTAACTACATATCATCATCAAATCCCAGAATTTAATTCGTTTTTCTTTCACCCAAACATGTATTAACATCAGATTAATCGTCCCCAAACTTTTCTACATGCAATCCTTCTCAAATTTCTCAAGTTTTATGATCTAAACTACATGGGTTTTCATATTTAATCAAGAACAAACCATAAATCCGAATTTTCTAACATGGAAAAGACATTCTCAGAAATTAAATGGAATAAAGTCACTTGCCTTGGTTTGATTTCTGACTTTGGTGTAAGTTTGATGAAGAATCTCCGCAGAATTTCCTCTCTTTCTCTCCTTCTCCAAGCTCCTTCTCCAATGGTGGCTTAAGGTGGCTAGGGTTTTGATTTGGGAACCTAGAAAACCTAAATGATAACCTACGTAGCTTTCTAGGTTTATATGGTTTGGTTAATGGGCTTAATGGGTTAAATCCAGATCAGATTTACATCTCTAATTTTCTTCACTTTTAATTCCTAAAAATGTAAAATTACCAAAATACCCTTTTAAGTTGTCGGTATGGCCTAAAAATACCCCGGGACCCAAACTATACCCCCGGCTAGTGTTTTCTGACTATCTCGACCCTTTCGGACGCGTTGGCGCACTCAAAACGACCATACGGATTATAGATTTTAAATTCACTTTTATTATCAAAATATTATACCGTGACGCGGCGGTCCCACGCGTCTCAACAAAATTTCCAAATTGCCGTATATAAATCCCACGACAAATTTTATAAGACCAAATACATATATAATCATATATGCACATAATCAAATACCAATTCGCATCTCATTAGTATTTATAACCCGTATTAATTTCCAATTAATACGCATTTAATTAATTAATCCCAAAAATAAATATAGTCAAAAGTACGGGGTATTACATACTTCCCCCCTAATAACTGAATTTCGTCCCAAAATTCGAAACTAGAAAGTACCTGCTAAAAACAGCTCTGGATATAGCTCGCGCATCTCATCCTCGCGCTCCCATGTGGACTCCTCGACATTGTGATGTCGCCACTGAACACGCACTAACGGGACTATCTTTGACCGCAGTTTCCTCTCGCTTCGGTCCAAAATAGCAATTGGCCCCTCCTCGTAGGAGCTATCCGGATGGAGATCGATGTCCTCCACAGCAATGTGAGAATGAGCCAAATCATCTCTAAGGTATTTCCTCAGCGAGGAAATATGGAACACGTCGTGAATCCGATGCAAGTGCTCTAGTAGTCCAAGTCTATACGCAACCGGTCCGATCTGCTCAATAATAGGAAACGGCCCCACATACCTCGGTGCCAACTTCCCCTTCTTCCCGAATCGCATAATCCCCTTCATCGGAGAAACCCTGAGCAAAACTTGGTCCCCCACTTGGAACTCCCTGAAAAACCTCTTCGCATCAGCATAACTCTTCTGCCTGTCTTGAGCTACCCGAATGCGACTCCGAATCAACTCAATCCTTGCCGAAGTATCCTGAATCACTTCTGGCCCAAGTAGTTTGTTGTCCCCCACTTCTAACCAACATGCTGGGGAACGACAAGGCCTACCGTACAATGCCTCAAACGGAGCCATGCCAATCGTGAACTGATAGGAGTTGTTGTAAGCAAACTCCACCAGTGGAAGGTACTGCTCCCATCCACCCCCGAAGTCAATAATGCACATGCGTAGCATGTCCTCCAACATCTGATTGGTGCGCTCTGTCTGCCCATCGGTCTGCGGATGATAAGCCGTACTCAACCGCAATTCCGTGCCCATTGCCTCCTGGAAACTCTCCCAAAACCTCGAAACAAATATCTTGTCTCTGTCAGACACGATATTTAGGGGCACACCATGAAGTCTCACAATCTCGGAAATGAATAGCTGGGTATACTGTCCCGTAGTGTAATCAGTCCTTACGGGTAAGAAGTGAGCGACCTTGGACAACCTGTCCATAATTACCCAAACGGAGTCGTGACCCCTCTGCGACGTAGGCAACCCCGTGATAAAGTCCATGGATATGCTCTCCCACATCCACACCGGGACCTCCAACGGCTGTAACAATCCTGCTGGTCTCTGATGATCCACTTTTACAAGCTGACAAGTGGCGCATTTCGAGACAAACTCAGCGATATCTCTCTTCATCCCACTCCACCAATACTGCCGTCTCATGTCTTGGTACATTTTGTCCCCTCCGGGATGTACCGCGAACCGTGAGCCGTGCGACTCTGTCATCACATCGTGCCGCAATTCTTCCCCTTCCGGAACTACCAATCTCCCATTGAAGCGCAATCCCCCGTCTAAGCTAACGGTATAGGACTCGGCTCCCTCTGCAAGTAATCGAACTATCTGCTCCTGACAGAACGGGTCATTAGCCTGTGCCCGTACTACTTTCATGACAATCTGCGGTGTAACGGTCATCACAGACATGAAAGATCGGGCCACTGCATCCTGGTGTCCCAATTCCTTCCATTTAGCTTTCCACACCTCTGCCACCTCATCTGCTGGCCTGCGGCTCAACGCGTCTGCTACCACGTTAGCCTTACCCGGGTGGTACTGGATGTCGAACTGGTAGTCCTTCACAAATTCAAGCCACCTACACTGCCGCATATTCAATTCCTTCTGCGTGAACAGATACTGTAGTGACTTGTGGTCCGTGAACAGCTGGAACTTTTCCCCCAACAGATAGTGCCTCCAAATCCGTAAGGCAAATACCACTGCTGCCAACTCCAAATCATGCGTGGGGTAATTCTTCTCATGAGGCTTAAGCTTACGGGAAGCATAAGCTATGGCCTGTCTCTCCTGCTGTAATACACCTCCCAGTCCTTGCAAAGACGCATCGGTGTAAACCAGATACTCAACTCCTGGTCTCGGCAATGCTAACACAGGTGCTGAGGTCAATTTGTCCTTCAACTCATCGAATGGCAACTGACAGGCATCACTCCAGATATATGGCACACCCTTACAAGTAAGATGTGTCAAAGGACCTGCTATCTCCGAGAAACCCCGAATAAACCTCCTGTAGTATCCTGCTAGACCCAAGAAACTACGAATCTCAGTCGGTGTCGTGGGCTGCCCCCACTCCCTCACCGCTGACACCTTCCCCGGATCAACAGATATTCCCTGGTCGGAAATGATATGCCCCAAAAACTTGACTTCCTTCAGCCAAAACCCGCACTTCTCATATTTTGCATACAACTCGTTCTGACGGAGTGTCTGCAAAACCTGCCTCAAATGCTCGGCGTGCTCCTCCTCTGTCTGAGAGTAAACCAGAATATCATCAATGAAGACAATGACAAACTGGTCTAGGAAATCCCTGAACACTCTGTTCATCAAGTCCATAAACACTGCTGGAGCGTTGGTCAAGCCGAAAGGCATAACCCGAAACTCGTAAGAACCATATCTCGACAAGAATGCGGTCTTTGAGACATCCTCCTCCCTGATACGCAACTGATGGTATCCTGACCTCAAGTCAATCTTCGAGAAGAAGGAAGCTCCTCTCAACTGGTCGAATAAGTCATCGATTCGAGGCAACGGATACTTATTCCGTATCGTGACCTTATTCAACTCTCGGTAGTCCACGCACAATCTCAGTGAACCGTCCCTCTTCTTCACAAACAAAACTGGAGCGCCCCAAGGTGAGGTACTCCTGCGAATAAAGCCCTGACCTAACAGTTGCTCTATCAGATCCCGTAGCTCTCGCATCTCAGCTGGAGCCATACGGTACGGTGCACGTGCTATAGGTCTCGTACCTGGTAGCAAATCTATAACGAAGTCTATCTCTCGACTGGGTGGTAATCCTGGTATCTCCTGAAACACATCTGAATACTCCCTGACAACTGGGATAGAATCTAAAGGAATCACTACCTCCTTAGAGGTATCCTCCTCAATGTAATACAGATGAGCGGTCGATCCTCCCTCTGGGCGAGGCATCGCCACTACAAACATCTCTTGCCCCGGAATGGCAAAAACAATGCTCCCGCTGAAGCAATCAATCATGGCCCTATATGCTACGAGCCAATCCATAACGATGATCACATCGTGAACATGCATGTCTAACACTAACATGTCTGCAGGCAATACCAAACCACCAATCTCTACCCCCACTCCCCGGCATATAAAGAAAATAAGTGACCCACTCCCCAATGGTGAGTCGACACACGTCACTGTGCTCTCTGCCGTAGCTAACAATCCTAAAGCTTTCACGAAGTGTGTAGCTATAAAACAGTGTGTAGCACCCGTATCAAATAACACCCGACTCATAGTGCCATGGATAGGAAACGTACCCTCGATCGCGGGCGGTGCCTGTGGAACTGCAGCCTAGTGGACGTTGTAGACACGTCCATATTGTAGCTGACCCTGCTGAGCTGGGACTGCTGGAATGGGTGGCAATGCTGCCATCTGTGGCGGTGCGGGAAGAGCGACGGGAAACATAGGTCTCTGTGGCTCCTGGCGAGCACCCTGCTACTGCTGCTGTGGGGCCCTGCCCCTATCAGGACAATCCTGCTTCTTATGGCCAGTCTTGCCACAAGTAAATCACTTCCCTGGGAAGTTCCCTCCCCTCTGCCCCTGCTGTCCCCGGCCCTGGTGGCCGTTATCGTTCCTCCCTTGGCCCTGCTGGCCCTGATGAAACTGCTGCCCATTCTGCCCCTGTTGGCCCTGATGGCCGTTTGGACCCTGATGGCCCTGACGAAAACCTCCCTGTCCCTGCCTGTAGTTCCCTGACCGGAACCTCTTATTATCCCCCTGCTGGGTACCCTGCTCATTCTGTCTCTGCCCCTGACAAGGTTGTGCCCCGCTGGCACCATGTCCTCCAGTCCTGCCCTGATGGCTAGACTCTCCCGACCTTTTGCCCTCGGCCATATGAAAACGGTGGTCCTGGCAGTGCAATAATGCAGCATTAACCACATCAGAATACGTGGCCAACGATAGGTTCCCTAGCAGATGCTGACGGATCCTCCAATTCAACCCATCGGTGAACTTCTCAATCTTCTTCTTCTCTGTTGGAATCTCGTCTGGAACGATGTTCAACAGAATAGTGAGCTCGGCCTCATACTCGGCCATTGTCTTGCCTTCCTGCTTCAAACTCATCAGCTTCCTCCTCATCTCTGTGTGAACTGCGAACGGAAAGTACTTGTGGTCATACCGCACCCAAAACTCCTGAATCGTGAGAGTATCCCTCTCCTCTGCGGTGGTAATAGACTCCCACCATTGTAGTGCAGATCCCACTAGCTTGAAAGTAGCTAGGACCTGTTTCTGAACATCAGTGCACTCATGCATCCTTAAATGCCTCTGTATGTCCTTCCTCCATTGGCTCGAGACTACCACATCTGAGCTACCTGCAAACTCTGGCGGATGCGCTTTCTGAAAAGCGTCTCGTACACGCTCCCATGCAGACGGGAATGCATTAACCTGTGCTGGCGCGGCAACCGGCGCCTGAGGCGGTGCCTGCTGAATCATGGCAATCGCGGCATTTACCGCTTGGGCTACTATAGCAGCAACCTCAGCAGCGTTCAACATGCCCTGTACTGGAGCGGGCTGGGGTTCGGGCATTGCATTCCTGGGAACTCGTCGTGCACGTCGTGGAGGCATCTGAAATAAGAACAAAGTTTATAAGTTCGCGGTTATAAACTTAATAAAGCTGAAGAACGAAGCATACACAATAAGAGTACAACAGTCCTAAAATATAGGGCTCTATATCAAAGAAACGTAGCGGAAACATAATAGCCGTACAGATCCTAAAGGACACTAGAACCTGATGCTCTGATACCACCTGTGACACCCCGACTAATTAAATACCGGGTAGCTACTCCTTTATTAAATTAATTCAAAATGCCAAGTTGGCTCAGTTAATAGCATCACTGTCGAAAACATTTTATTTTTACTAACCACCTAATATTTAAAAAGTACGTGCCAAATTTTATTTAAAGTCTGATTAACATGCAACAAGTGTAATGAAGAAATAAATAACACCATTCACCATACTGAAATAGAAACGAATAACCATCACAATAGAGTAAATAAAGACTGGAGGAAAACTCCTCACTACAATCCCATACTGAAATAAATAACCGAAACTGAAATAATACATGCTAAAGTCTGAAAACTGAAATATAAAAGATGTCTCTAAATAGAAATGGGCAACATGCGCTACAACTGATAGATAGTGACTCTAGAATCCAAAAGATAGAAGCGTCTACATGCAAATCCCTGTAGCTTCCACAAACAGCTACAGCGCGTCACCTGAATGAGAATCCTATGCTTGGTGTCCCTGTGGCTGGGCACCTAAAATGGTTTTACAAGAAAAAGAGATTTGAAAAGCAAACGGGTCAGAGCCCGAATGTGGAGTTATATTTTAAAAACCTGCAAGTGCTTTAAAAACATTTAAAACATTAAATACAAAGTACATGTTAGGACGTACACTCACATGATATTCTCACCTCTCGTCTAACTGTGCACTCCTAACGTAAGTACCCATCTATAACAACCCATACTACTAGCTAAGTGACAACATAACTAGCTAGACTGCCAAAGGTCCTATCCATATTACTCGGTTCCATTAACATATAACGCTCGTAATTAGATAGGGATTTAATGTAAACTCAGATGCTCAATATGCAATAGGTTATATATTACTAACCCGTTATGTTATTCTCGAAACAATACTGTAGTTATATACACTACATTAACATGAGGATTCCCATTAATTAAATGTATATTACTCAAATCATAAATATACAATACAAGCACCCCGAGAACTAAGCTGCGGTGCACACATACTCTGTTATCCATCCCGGTACATCACGTACATAAGGATCACATATTCCGAATCTCTCAGGAATAGTTCAGATAACACAAATCACAAATAGTGGAGGCGAACACAGTCACCATCACATGGGTCACGCACATACCTACGCTCCCATGATCAGCAAACTTATTAATATCACAATAAGTCCTTCTATGACCTATGTTCATCGAGGTACCAGTCTATATCCCCCCCGTAGGCACACAAGGATTAGAGGGTCCTAAGCGAACGCAACCTCCCGTGATAGCAAGTATGGTAGGTATGTGATACACACAATCCATATACTAAGTAAACACACCTCTTAGTAATACCGTATTTTAATTGTAGTACGTATCGCATTCTCGCACTAACTATAATTATCACAATTTATACTAATTCGATTTGTAATTATACGCGCCATAATTATCTCACGTCGTAGTAGTCACTCACGTCTCAACCCAAACCGTCCATGTAATACACTCTCGTATGTAATTTACTCCTCATAATAATCCAAAAGTCCCAAATTTATCCTTACATCATCAAAGAATGTTAACTCTACCCTCGAACCAGTTTCCGGGACTCCAAAAATCAAAACAGTCCAAAAAGGACCAAACTGTCAACTCGTTAGAAGTCTCGTTCGAACGAGACTGTTCGAACGAGATTCCTCTGCCAACTCGTTAGAAGTCTCGTTCGAACGAGACTGTTCGAACGAGATCCCAGTTCGTTCGAACGAACAGTTCCTTCTAACGATATCTCGTTCGAACGAGATATCGAACGAAATCCCTTTTCGTTAGCAGCGACTGGTCAACTCGTTAGAAGCTCGTTCGAACGAGTTCGTTCGAACGACCTGGGGGCTGCTTCTAACGAGCTACCAGCTTCGGCCCAGATTTTTCACCAAATCGTTTTTCATCCATTTTAACACCTCAAATCTTCTAAACTAAGTCCCAATCAATCGTTTAAAGGTCTATCATCAATACTAAACATATATAATCACATCCTAACATGTTTTTAAGGGATCAATCCATCCTAACATCAATTAAATTTACAACTTTCTACACTTTTTCCAAATATCACAAGAACATGAACCCTAACTACATATCATCATCAAATCCCAGAATTTAATTCGTTTTTCTTTCACCCAAACATGTATTAACATCAGATTAATCGTCCCCAAACTGTTCTACATGCAATCCTTCTCAAATTTCTCAAGTTTTATGATCTAAACTACATGGGTTTTCATATTTAATCAAGAACAATCCATAAATCCGAATTTTCTAACATGGAAAAGACATTCTCAGAAATTAAATGGAATAAAGTCACTTGCCTTGGTTTGATTTCTGACTTTGGTGTAAGTTTGATGAAGAATCTCCGCAGAATTTCCTCTCTTTCTCTCCTTCTCCAAGCTCCTTCTCCAATGGTGGCTTAAGGTGGCTAGGGTTTTGATTTGGGAACTTAGAAAACCTAAATGATAACCTACGTAGCTTTCTAGGTTTATATGGTTTGGTTAATGGGCTTAATGGGTTAAATCCACATCAGATTTACATCTCTAATTTTCGTCACTTTTAATTCCTAAAAATGTAAAATTACCAAAATACCCTTTAAGTTGCCGGTATGGCCTAAAAATACCCCGGGACCCAAACTATACCCCCGGCTAGTGTTTTCTGACTATCTCGACCCTTTCGGACGCGTTGGCGCACTCAAAACGACCATACGGATTATAGATTTTAAATTCACTTTTATTATCAAAATATTATACCGTGACGCGGCGGTCCCACGCGTCTCAACAAAATTTCCAAATTGCCGTATATAAATCCCACGACAAATTTTATAAGACCAAATACATATATAATCATATATGCACATAATCAAATACCAATTCGCATCTCATTAGTATTTATAACCCGGATTAATTTCCAATTAATACGCATTTAATTAATTAATCCCAAAAATAAATATAGTCAAAAGTACGGGGTATTACAGTCGCATTCCACATCGAAAAATTAAAAAAAAAATCAAAATTTTAATTTTATTTTTTTGTTAAAATGGTATATTATAACACAATATTTGGACAACCAAAACTGTTTTTATCATAAAACATAGAAGATGAATAAAAACTTATAATTTTTACTTCGCACATATATCCCAACTCATGAATTTGGACCTTAATTTACATATATGGGTTGTTAACCATATGATAAGCATAAAAGTCTCTTACACCAAATTCCAATTAAACCTACAACGCTAGCTAAATTAAACCAACAAGTATTTCCAAATTAAACTTGAATTTTTTTTCACAAAATTAAGTATTATACATTACCCTTTTTTTACAAAAGGATATCTTAGTTTCTTTATCTCATTACAGATTACCCCATTTTAATGCATACACAAGAAGTTTCCAATTTATACCGACACCAATATCAAAGTATGTAACTTTTATTTTGGTATTATTTCACGCAATTACCTTGATTTTGTCAATTATTTATAACACTTTGTTCTAGCCTAGAAATCTTATTCTTATTTATGAACTTTTTTCACAATCTGTTAAACTTAATTTGATATTAAAAACCCTAACTTGTTTTTAACCAACGACTTCAATTTAAGTTGATTTTTTTTAACCCCTATACATCATACATTATAATCAGGAAACAAGCTACCGTTCCACCCATGAGAGTTTTATTTGGCCGTTAGAACTCAGGGTATTGAGTGCCTAGTTTAGCTAACCACGTGGATGACACTCTTCCAAGTTTGGTATCAACAATGTTACAGTGGCTACTATTACTTTATCTCAAATATCATATCTTGTGATTATTATCTCGTATTGCTATATAAACTTTAATCATCAATAAACTAAATAATTATGCCTTATATTATTTTAGAAATATCTTAACATTAATGTCTATGACTTGATATTTCTATATCTAGTTATATAACCACAACGATTTATTTATAACCGATTCACTAACGTTATCTTTCGTTCAAATGTCATTTCCCTTACTATTATCTACAAATATATTCAAGCGGTTATGCAAATAACTCTAAATCTTAATAAATTCTTATAGACTGATATTTATCTACTTGGAAAAGTTTTTCTTATTCTTTACCCTTCCATATGGAGACTAAGATAGAAGAAAATGAAATACCCCTGAACCCATGTGCATTTTTACCTCTGTTGCCCAAAAAGTTCATATCCATTATGTAAGTATGGGCAGTTTTAAGAAAATAAGGCAAAAACATGTGGAACCAATACACTAGTACTTATCGCCTTATGAAAATATAGACATATCATTTCCCTTTTAATTATAAATTACGAGATACATGTGTTTTTTAATAAATAAAGATGCTTTATTCATAGAAGTTTGAATAAATTGTTTTTGCCAGAAACTTTATGTATTGTGGAGTTGTCTTCCTACTGTTGTTATCATGTAATATACACGGAATTTGGGATGTGACATATAGGTTATTTCTTATAAAAAAAATCATTTTGGTACGCTCGGTAGGGCAAAACAATCATTTATTTAAAAATGAGGCTAACCCTAGTACGAACAAGAACTCGTTCAAATTAGATCCCTTAACATCCAATGTGCTTTTGTTATAATATTAGTGTCCTAATCTTATATGATTACATGGAAAATATAAATATGCAGAATTATAATAGCTCAGAGGAAGAATATCCTTATGGGTAGTATTGTAAATCCTATTCGTATATGTATATTAGTTAATTGTACTCCTTATGTGCTATATGTTGACGTACAAGAGTTGTGTGTGAGTAATTGGTGAGGAATCTATTTTGTTAATAATGCATGTTGCATCTACATCTATATCTTGATCCTATATTCATTTAGTCAACCGTATTTTGAAAGGGAGACCTAGGAGGACTGGTATGTGACTACACAACGGTGTGTTGGTGTAATGATTTCCCCTTTTATGTGCATTTGTTCTACAATCCTTTAAGAGTGGAATCTCTTACATATTGACTCAAAAGTGGTACGAGAGGTCCTCAAAAGGTTGAGATTTCATGTTATACGTATATATCTAGTTGATCTAGTGAGTGGCATATTCATACAAGGATTTGGATTGTGTTAACTCTCTTACTACTATATGGCTACTATATGAATTATGGTGTATTGTATGAGTAATGCGTATTGATATCGACCTTATTACGTAGTTATAGTTTGTAATACTAGGTTGTATATATAGATTTGGATTATGTAATTTACATGTTAGACGTGGGGATTTGTTATGCACATTGTAACTATGTCTAGTGTAATTGGACATGTAGCTAGGATATGACTCAGTTATAAGTTAGAAGAGGTATTCAAGGTGAGAGTGTTGGCGGGGATGATATGAGATGTAAATGAGTCACATTTACTATTTTTCAGTTAAAGGTAGATGTTTTTGCAAAATTTAGGGTCTCACCCACAATGTTTTCTTAAAACACTTTTCAAGTGTGCCTAAACTAGAGTAGTAAGGATGAGTGGTCACACTCCCAAACTTTGAACATTCCAGTTTATCTATCCTTAGATTTAGTATGTTTATTTATATTAATATTTCATGGTAGCTACACTTTCTAATTTAATTATTGAAATATTTTTGTTATGGGCCCGTTGTTGTTCCAATTTTGTTTCCTTTAGTTGATTGTCATCGGTTGAGAAATTTCTATAGTGGAGGCTTTTTTAGTTTATTTACTCGTTTATTTAAGACTATATATGTGTGCACACCCTAATATGAAATATAGGTACGAAACACTCTATGAAATAACAGTTAACCACGGGCATGATACCAAGAAACACCATAAAAATACAACCTCAAAAATACCAAAAACAATTGTTCAAGGGGACAAAAAGCCAAGTACTAAAGTCCATATGGTAGAAATTGAAATATAAAAATTGAAAAAAGAGGCCCAAACACGCACTATGGGACCTTTAATCGATCGGTTAAAGGCCTCCCAAATGGATAACCGATCGGTTATCCCACCTAAGGTAGTCATTACCAGGATCAAATAAATATTTCCCTCAGCTGTACATGTGTCCCGAGACTAGATCAATGGTCTAGGGAATTCAATCGATTATTTATCCATCCTCCGGCAGACATCTGTAAATAAAAGTCCCCACGAACCATTAAAAGACATTAAATCCTAACACTGAGTTGGTTTTATAAACATTCTTTTGCCTGGATCATTTGAGATATTCGAGCTCATTCTGAAAAGTTCCGAAGAAGTTCGTACTTCAGAGAATTCGTTGTCCCCTGAGGAAAGTTTGTACTTTTGAAAAGTCGCTTCTGAGTCCCAAAAGAGGTTCCTACATCTAAAAAGTCACCTCCGAAAAATAAACAGAGTCGAACCTTTGTGCGTATACCAAAAAAGTAAGCACTTCTAAATGAAAATCTGGCTGACTAAATGGATCTTTGTCCACCTCGAGAACCTCAAGTGGGGATACTCCCCTTGGAAAAATTTAGTTCATGCTACAATGCTAAATAAACTTTGACTAAATTTTCCAGCAGCGCTTCCCCCCCCCCCCCCCCCCCCCCATATATATACAATAGCAAAAGCCCGTCCCTGAAGGCATGATTGAATTTTTCAAAAGTAAATTACATGATTACTACATGTGTGATGGTGGCAACAACAGTCCTGGTGGAACGTTTGTTATGACAGACCCTTTTTATCATGTAAAAAATGCACATAACATAATATAACTCTGACGATACAAATATTAATCCAATCAATGCGCACAATAAAATATATTGTCGTGTATCGCGTCAAAAACCCACATAACAAAAAAAATCAAATTACACTTAATAAATAACATTAATGGATGTTAAAAAAGAGTAAGTGTAAACATTTATATATAACCTTGGGTTTACCCGTGACGATGTCACAGAGGAAAATTTCCACAATATTAAATTGTGTATAATTTGAGTCAAAAAATTTATTTTACAATACAATTAAGTGTATAAAATTTATAAAATTTGGGCAGAATTTCCTTTGTTTATAGATGTAGCCACAATGTTCAAGAAACAAAAGTACTCCAACAAAAATACAAATAGTTCATAACAATAACACTAACAGTACGCAAAGTACCAACAACCCAATAATAATTTCCAATGATGTTTTAATTCTTATCACTAAACCATAACTATAACCTCCATTGTCTATTTTCAAAAATATAATTCCAAATGTCAAATGCAAAAAAGAAAAGAAATAATTTAATCCCTTGCTATTTTGTTGCTCTTCGTGTGTTCCAAACGACTATTGTATTTGGAGATTGTATTTTAAAGGTTGCCTTGCAAAATAATATATACAATTAGTAGCAATAAATAGTTCTTTTACAGAATACCCAATGTATAAAAATTAATAAAAGTCTTTTTTTTCTTAAAATTTTTAATGAGAAAAGGAGTTAGTTTGTCATTAAGAGTGAAAATGAACTTCATAGGAAACACATAAAAATAAGTTGAGTCTATTGCATATCCATAGAGACATAAATTGTTCAATGTATAAAGCAATGCAATATATAAATAACGTCATGATTTGGTTAAAGGTTATATAATCTTTGGACAACTTCACGTTTCCAAAAGTACCGTATTTCTAAATTTACTTCAAAAGAAAATTTGGGACTTCAAAATTCAAAAAGACCTATGAATTAATTACAACCACATGAACCCCCAATAATCCAAGACTTAATATCTATGAAAATAATTATGTCCAAATTTTCATAACCCAAATATTCATCCCAACAGTAGAGCAAATGTGAAAGAGATGTACTTCCTGCATAAGATAGTAAAAATTGCACACTAAGGGGCAAGATTTAAATGAGCGGGTGAACTGCTCATCTATGTTATAAAGGGGTGAACTACAAATGAATTTAAATAAAATTCAATAAAATTAATAACAATTCAAAAGTAAAACTTACCAAACAACAAATGGAACTATAAAGGCCCCGTTTGGTTGTCCCAAAATTGTAAATTGGATCATTAATAAATTGACCCGTTAATTGTGTTTGGTTTCACTAATGAAAGGATTCCTTAATTACCCCATTTTAGCTCATGTGCAAAATCTGAAATTGGATCATTTCACAAAAAATGTGAAATGAATCCATTTGAAATAGGAGTCACAGAAAGTGCATGTCCCCTCTCCCTCTTCCCCTCCCCCTCTCTCTTGATTTGTTTTTATCTTTTTTTCATAGAACCTTAACATCAATTTCAAATTACCAAACATTGTGTAAAATTGGATTTAACTCATTTCAAATTCACTCATTTACAATTCAGTAATTCACAATGAACGAATTTACATAATCAAACAATTTGCGCAACCAAACTGGGCCAAACTATTTACATATGTTAGAATTATTTTTTAATTACCCAAACCAACTTTTTAAAGCATGAAGAAGAAAATAATAGATGTGTAAAGACCCATGAATCCTTATATTTGTAAAGAAGAAAAAGAATACCTACAATTATGTAAAGTAAAACTTGAAAATTTACACCTTTTATCGATAATGCCATAGTAAGAGATGAGCTTTGGATACAAATTAGGATTTCCCAAATATGCAACTCCAAACCTATAAAAAGATATTATACCGATTGACATGTTAAAAATAGCATGAAGTTGAAAACCCAAAATTTGAGCACACACACAAAAAAATCCAAACATAGTTAAACTGGAAGCAGATAATTATGTGTGAAGTCTCAAGAATTTTTTCATGGCACATGGTTGTAAACATCATAAGTAATACCCCTCAATGAAATAAAGGTGTGACAACCCGCCCACTAAAATAATAGGTGGCCAGCCCAATACTTTAATAATCACAGGAATCGTAGATGGTCCATTCTCAGCATCACTGTCGATTAAAATAATAGCATGAGATAACCACCAATAATTTTAGAAAATGGACCGTCAAATTTAAAATTTTAAAAGTAAAAGAAAAACATTTTGACAATCCCATTTGCAAAAACAGTGGGTATCAAAAACCAACAATAAAGAGTGACAATATGTAAATAATCACCGAATAAGCTGTCGGTGAACAAACCAATACAAATAATTACACCGAGTATTACACATTAAATATTACAGTATAATAAGTGTGTGCAATGCTTTGGGCCACACACCCGAATAAATAAACTGAACATAACTAGAGTACAATGGAAGGAAGCGTCTAATACAAATAACCTACAACACCCACAATATGCTGTAGCTCCATGACAACTGGAATGGAAATGTAAATACGGGTGTCCATGTGGTGGAGCACCTGTGCGGCAAAGGGTATATGCAAAAACAAAGAAATATAGATACGGGTCAGGGCCGGGTTTGATTTGATTACCATATGACTAAAATGCATGACAGTTAAGTGCGTAAATATCTCGCAAATAACAATATAATTCTCACCTCTCAAATCTAAAAGCAACCTAGTGCAACACCAATGAATGCTCTAGTTAACCCAACTACTAAGGGCTAACTTCTCCCCAGTCTCAACACTATGCCCTATTCGTATGTGGGGTGTCTCGCAAAGCGAAATCCAAACAAGTAACCCCCCGACACACTACTACTGAGGCAAGGTTGATCGTCGAGATCCATTAGACCCTAAGTACAGTATTGATATATATAATCATCAAATTTTAATTTCTTTTAACATAGCGCTAAGGGCTAAGCTTCTCCCAGTCTCAACACTATGCATTGTTTACGCGTGGGGTGTCTCGCAATGCGAAATAAAAATAAGGAACTCTCCCGATACACTACTACTTAGGCAAGGTTGATCATCGAGATCCAAATAGACCCTCAGCACAGAATTTATGTATATATATGTGGGAAACCATCTACAGCTACTCGAAACATAAATAAATCAATCCATCACGTAATGACACAATTCCTAATTTCTTTCTTTAGGAATATACATAAATGGTACAACATTTTATCAAATGTTTACCAATTAATCTAATTTTATCAACTTCTTCACCAATTTTATTTACTTTCTTCCATACAGGAATATACATTTTCAAAGCAAGTTTTATTATCATAAAAATGCATTATCCTTTTTCATAAAATCCCACTTCCCTTCTTCCATTCAGGAAGTGTAACCAAAAGTCATTTTTATTATCATAAAAATACTTTTGTATACCACATTCTTCCATCTCCCTTCTTCCATCAGGGAAATGTTTCCGAAGCCAAACCATATATCCCATTTCCCTTCTTCCATTCGGGAAATGTAATTAAAGCTAATTCATTATCATCGATTGCTTTAACAAAATCTAAGACCGTCCCTCCGAGTTTCCCCATTGGACGCGCCCCTAAATGGATATCATCTTCCAGGGCCCATCAAACAATACAACCTGGGAACCTAACAACCGTCGGGAAGCGGCCATATGCCTGCGGGAAAGTCAAGACCACACCCAGAATCTCCTAACCATCGCAGTATAATAAAGTCCATAAGTCCTAGGGACTATATCCACCCTGCATTCATTAGTCAGGGGGCTTCACCACGCGCGCGCAACTTCCCTTATGATAGCGATTTAGGGAGGTGTGTAATCATAAATTAACATTTACAAAAATTATTACTTTTTCCATTTTGAAAACATCCACTTTTACAATTCTCAAAATCATTTGTACTTATTCATTTAGTACTACATATTATCATATGTCTTTCTTATTATTAGTGTCATATTTTATTAATGACCTAAGACCCGAAGTGCCATAAACTTCAAACTCGTCTCCAAAAGTTAATATAATTACCTGAACCATCAAAGTGTGCCCCCCTCAAGGAGTATCTCCCAAATGTCTCAACAGACACATTTTATCTCCACTTTATCTTTCGGTTAATCTCCTATATCATACGGACATTAACCTAATCATCCCATTTAATCCTAGGACATTAGTCTACCCAAAACATCTCTCTAGGACTCCCCATTACTTCCCAAAGGAAGGTCCCTAAACCTTGGACCAAAAAGAAAAAGGGGTAAAAATCAAACTAGGAAAAATCCCTCAAAAATAGGGGAATCGAATCGATTCGCCCCTTGGGACGAATCGATTCGCCCTTGTGAATCGATTCGCCAAAAAGCCGAATCGATTCGGTGGGTAAAAACTGACTTTCTGCAAAAGTCGAATCGATTCGGCCTCAACTCAAATCGATTCGGTTTGCCCAGACATGTAAGTCTCCCCTTATCCGAATCGATTCGCCCCTAGGGCCGAATCGATTCGGTCCTAAAAAAATCCCAAGTTGGGCTACGAGTTGTTTGAACCCTAAAACCCCAAAATCTCAAATCTTTTATTTCAACCAACTTCAACAACAACAAATTCTCCCAATTTATTCCTACACAATTACTAACTAATATGTATTCCTCAAATCAAGTTAAAACTAAGATTTAAGGCTTTAATCACCAAAATCAATAAATACCCATTTAGGGTTTAAATCTCCAAAACTTAACTATACATGCAAATTATCACATTAAATCACATCTAGCAAGTAAGAAACTTGCCTCGAGGTTCGTAGTCTCGAATCCTCTTCCGGTAGCAATGAAATTCGGCCTCAATCTCCATTTTTCTCTCTTTTCTCTCCATTTCTCCCAACTCTCTCTTCCCTCTCTCTCTTTTCTCTCCATTTTTCTCACAAATGAAGAAAGAAAAAGGGGTGTGGGAACTTAAATGGGTCTTAAAACATAAATGCCCTCTTTTAATTGCTAATACACCATTAAAATGACTCGTAACCACTTAATTGAGTCATTACGCGTTAAAAGTGCCCGAAACTCCAAAATACAACTCGGCTATCTCGACTATTCTAAAAACAACCGCATCCCCTATTTTTGCATTCGAGAAAGTGTGAACAAATTTTATTTTATTTCATTAATTATACTCCAATATAAATATGAGTCATAACCGTCGTTTTACATATAACGACGCAATATATCACAATATATAGCTATTTACCTTCTCAGAACGGTAAATAGACAAAACATAGTAAATATTATCCCTAAATCTCACGGGAAAATAATATTTACTCCAACTTCCCCCATTTTATAAAATTAGCCTATCGGGCAAAATAATATAAAATAGTCTCTCAAAAACTCGGGTTGTTAAATACTCCCCCCCTTTGAAGGGAATTTTGCCCTCAAAATTCAGGCATACAGCATAACCTTAATCATGTAAAGGGTATACTATACCAAACTATCGTGCTATCATTCTAGCAAACCCCTCGACAGTGCGGCGTCCACATAGGACTCAGACTAAGGTCATTACTATTCGATCTTAGTCCTCAACATCGTGCTCTAACATAGTACTAAATCGTTCCTTACGAACTATCGATCCTACCGTTCTACTACGGAAGGAGATACCTACATATCTCGGCACAAATTGCATTACTTCCCGAAATACATTACACCCTTACTAGGGGATGACTACGCTAACTTATAATCGCTCACCCCAACACTACTTACTCCTATTCTCATTGGCGGAGCCCTTGAAAGTATACGGCTCAATGAGCCCAATCATTAAGGAAAATGTTCCCGAACCACTCCAAGTCCAAAAAATATACTATCCGTTGGTTCCATTCCAACGAACAGGCAAGGCACACAACCAACTATGCTAGGCCACACCCACGGCCCCATACTTATAGAAAACAATCTGAACTATTGTACGGAAGTTCTATCTATAAAAGCCACTACTCCCATCTGCATCCCCTTAGCGAAAGGGAATATCCAATTGATAGTCCTTCATGAAGTCCAACTTATTACTCATGAGAAGGCCAAATTCCTGCCCAGCAAGTAGTGCCTTCATTCTTTAAGGCAAATACTACCGCTATGAACTCAAAATCAAGCGGGGGATAACACTTCTCACGAAGGTTAAGTCTGTGAGCCACATAAACAATGGGTCGATGCTCCCGTATTAATACTTCCCGTTCCTGGCAAAGACTCGTTCGTTAAATACATTCTCGATCTTATCACACGAGTGCAGGAGTAAAAGTCAACTCCTCCTTTTAACTCCCTGAAAGATAGGTTACCCACGTAACGCTCTATCTATGAGAGGCCCCAATATCTACGGCCTGACATTTCGAACCACTCGAGATCTTATACATCTTCATTCTAGGGACCTAATCTCGCTTAGAGTTAACCCACAAACCTATTTTGGTCAACTCCCTACCACCTACCTAAAACAAATATTGCATGCCCTAAAGGGCCTTTCGTCCTAAAAATCCTAAAGTCGATTTACACCCTAATCTAGTAGTATAAGTGTTATATTAATTATGTCCCTAGTGTCCAAGACCTTTCCCGACTCCCAACATTATCTTGGATTCATGCGTGGGACGTCTCGCCGAGGCGAAATCCAAACAAGGAACCCTCCCGTTACACTACTACCTCGCATCGTCGGTCATCGAGAAGTAACGGTCAAAGACACATGATCGGGACCGCTAAAGTCCTAACTCGTATCTCAATTAATGCACTTCTACTTTTAATTTTGACCATATTAATCAACTGAGGCATTCACTTTCTGTAAGATGCCACAAACACTTTATCCCAATATACACATCTTTATAAATGGCCTTCTCATTAAGGCATAATCATAAGTCTCTATTCGACTTTCATATCCTAGTCTTCCCCCACATCGATCAGAGGGAAAACTATCACAGTGGTAATATCTCGCACATCAACTTAGTCCCCTAATCACTCATTTACGTGATTCTTGGTTAAACCTTCCAACCCAACACTCACACGACAGGAAAAAGAAAGGAAGGAAAAGGAAAATGTAACATCTCTCCACTCCCAATGTCGTTAAGGTTCATGCACGGGCTGTCTCGCAAAGAGAAATCCAAACAAGGAACCCCTCTGACACAATCCCCTTAACTTGTCGGTCGTGGAGAAAGGAAATATCATACACAAGCAAAGAAACAAATAATAAAACAAAACAAACAAAGCAAAACAAATAAAAATGAAAACTACCTACATACCGTAAACCACCTCCATAAAGTCTCAACCTGTATCCAGGAGAGATATTATAGAACAACTAGCTCCTTTCTAGAACTAGAAATAGGATAGCCTCGCAATTTATTTGCTTGCTATCGCCCCAACCAACTAAAAATATCTCTACTCGTATATTACATATAATACAAGTAGCACATACCACACATATCATCACTCGCCTCATAACAAGTGAAAGAAAATATAGAACTTCCCTCTTATGGAAGTCATATAAGTATACTTACTATTATAATATCAACACCCCCACAAGCTCGATATACATACCCAAATCTAGGGTAAATATAACACTACCCCATCTTATTATAAGGAATACACCACCCTTTACTAAGTTGGGATTCCCGCAAACATACTTGCCAATATCCTTGGCCACAACTAATGGTTCCACGACACATTATTCTAGTCTTCTACTTCCATCCATGCCCCAATTAGGCATCCCCTCCTCGTCGGTTATCTTAAATAGACAAGATCAAAACGAGTAGTTCACTTAACTTCCCTAGCAAAGAGAACATTCTATTAGCCTTTTGGGCCTTAGTTCAATGAGTCTTACCCGGGTGGATGTCCACCGATGGGATCTCACGAACATTACTACTCTAGAAGTGTTAGCAACACTTACTTATGAGCCTATCGTTTCCATTGAAAGGCTCCTTCTACCTTGTACCAATCTTATTTCGTAGCACAACTTCCTTAACCGTAACACCCTTTATTCACGATCGGGTTTTTCTATTAGCGAGACATCCTGTTCCACCAAAATAAGGCGACTACCCTATCCGTCATTTCAGTATTACTCCAACGGGTGAAAGATTTTCCTCCAATCTTTACACCTGGGCACTTCTATACCCTTTTCTAGGCCAAAACTCTCGGGCCTTCTGTTCGTACCAAATTAGATTACTCTTCCTCTATCCAACCGAACTTCAACATGTGGTCCTTGTTAAGGACCTCTCAACAACAAATTAATGTCGCTTGGAATCCCAAGCTTAGCACCACTCTCTACTGGCAGCGGTACATGGAAAACTATACCTACTGTACTTAGTAGTCACGGTACCAATGTAAGATAATGCTACAAAGGGAGCGACCTCTTAAGAGTCCCTCATCCCCGACTACCACTTACAGCTCTTAGCAATCCCATCTCGTTACAGCTTCACAACGGCCTCCCTTGATGCCCATCATATGACGACTTACTAGTCTCACACGAACGCGCAAAATATTTTCAGGATTCTCTTATTATAGCAGGAGAACGAAATCTCACAAGATATCAATTATCTTAATCTTAGGGCTCTATATCAAATCAGAAGTAACGCTGAAAGCGTAATACATCCATACATATTCCTAAGGACTCTAGAACCTGATGCTCTGATACCATGTGTGACAACCCGCCCACTAAAATAATAGGTGGCCAGCCCAATACTCTAATAATCACAGGAATCGTAGATGATCCATTCTCAGTATCACTGTCGATTAAAATAATAGCATGAGATAACCACCAACCATTTTAGAAAACGGACGGTCAAATTTAAAATTTTGAAAGTAAAAGAAAAACTTTTTGACAATCCCATTTGCAAAAACGGTGGGAATCAAAAACCAACAATAAAGAGTGACAATATGTAAATAATCACCGAATAAGCTGTCGATGAACAGACCAATACAAATAATTACAGCGAGCATTACACATTAAATATTACAGTGTAATAAGTGTGTGCAATGCTTTGGGCCACATGCCCGAATAAAAAAACTGAACATAACTAGAGTACAATGGAAGGAAGCTTCTAATACAAATAACCTACAACACCCGCAATATGCTGTAGATCCATGACAACTGAATGGAAATTCAAATATGGGTGTCCATGCGGTGGAGCACCTGTGTGGCAAAGGGTATTTGCAAAAACAAAGAAATATAGATACGGGTCAAGGCCCGGTTTGATTTGATTCCCATGTGACTAAAATGCATGACAGTTAAGTCCGTAAATCTCTCGCAAATAACAATATGATTCTCACCTCTCAACTCTAAAAGAAACCTAGCGCAATACCAATGAATGCTCTAGTTAACCCGAGTACTAAGGGCTAACTTCTCCCCAGTCTCAACACTATGCCCTATTCGTGCGTGTGGTGTCTCGCAAAGCGAAATCCAAACAAGAAACCCCCCCGATACACTACTACTGAGGCAAGGTTGATCGTCGAGATCCATTAGACCCTAAGTACAATATTGATATATATAATCATCAAATTTTAATTTCTTTTAACATAGCGCTAAGGGATAAGCTTCTCCCCAGTCTCAACACTATGCCTTATTCGCGCGTGGGGTGTCTCGCAATGCGAAATCCAAATAAGGAACCCCCCTGACACACTACTACTTAGGCAAGGTTGATCGTCGAGATCCAAAAAGACCCTCAGCGTAGAGTTTATGTATATACATGTGGGAAACCATCTACAGCTACTCAAAACATAAATAAATCAATCCGTCATGTAATGACACAATTCCTAATTTCTTTCTTTAGGAATATACATAAATGGTACAACATTTTATCAAATGTTTACCAATTAATCTCATTTTAACAACTTCTTAACCAATTTTATTTCCTTTCTTCCATCCAGGAAAATACATTTTCAAAGCAAGTTTTATTACCACAAAAACGCTTTATCCTTTTTCATAAAATCCCACTTCCCTTCTTCCTTCCAGGAAGTGTAACCAAAAGTCATTTTTATTATCATGAAAATACTTTTGTATACCATATGCTTACATCTCCCTTCTTCCATCTGAAAAATGTTTCTGAAGCTAAACCATATATCCCATTTCCCTTCTTCCATCCGGGAAATGTAATTAAAGCCAATTCATTATCATGGATTGCTTTAAACAAAATCTAAGACCGTCCCTCTGAGTTTTCCCACTGGACGCGCCCCTAAATGGATATCATCTTCCAGGGCCCATCAAACATGACAACCTGGGAACCTAACAACCGTCGGGAAGCGGCCATATGCCTGCGGGAAAGTCAAGACCACACCCATAATCTCCTAACCATCGTAGTATAATAAACGCCATATGGCCTAGGGACTATATCCACCCTGCATTCATTAGTCAGGGGGCTTCACTACGCGCACGTAACTTCCCTTATGATAGCGATTTAGGGAGGTGTGTAATCATAAATTGACATTTACAAAAATCATTACTTTTTCCATTTTGAAAACATCCACTTTTACAATTCTCAAAATCATTTGTACTTATTCATTTAGTACTACATATTAGCATATGTCTTTCTTGTTCTTAGTGTCATATTTTATTAATGACCTAAGACCCGAAGTGCCATAAACTTCAAACTGGTCTCCAAAAGTTAATACAATTACCTGAACCATCAAAATGAGTCTCCATCAAGGAGTATCTCCCAAATGTCTCAACAGACACATTTTATCTCCACTTTATCTTTCGGTTAATCTCCTATATCATACGTGCATTAACCTACACAAACTAGCCCTCGGGGTAATCCTAATCATCCCGTTTAATCCTAGGACATTAGTCTACCCAGAACATCCCTCTAGGACTCCCCATTACTTCCCAAATGAAGGTACCTAAAACTTGGACCGAAAAGAAAAAGGGCTAAAAATCAAACTAGGAAAAATCCCACCAAAATAAGGGAACTGAATCGATTCGCCAAAAAGCCGAATCGATTCGCTAAAACGCGGAATCGATTCGGTGGGTAAAAACTTACTTTCTACAAAAGCCGAATGGATTCAGCCTCAACCCGAATAGATTCGGTTTGCCCAGACCTGTAAGTCTCCCCTTATCCGAATCGATTCGCCCCTAGGGCCGAATCGATTCGGTCCTATAAAAATCCCAAGTTGGGCTACGCATTGTTTGAACCCTAAAACCCCAAAATCTCAAATCTTTGATTTCAACCAACTTCAACAACAACAAATTCTCCCAATTTGTTCCTACACAATTACTAACTAATATGTATTCCTCAAATCAAGTTAAAACTAAGATTTAAGGCTTTAATCACCAAAATTAATAAATACCCATTTAGGGTTTAAATCTCCAAAACTTGACTATACATGCAAATTATCACATTAAATCACATCTAGCAAGTAAGAAACTTGCCTCGAGGTTCGTAATCTCGGATCCTCTTCCGGTAGCAATGAAATCCGGCCTTAAACTCCATTTTTCTCTCTCTTTCTCTCCATTTCTCCGAACTCTCTCTTTTCTCTCTCTCTCTCCTTTGGATTTTCTCACAAATGAAGAAAGAAAAAGGGGTATGGGAACTAAAACGGGTCTTAAAACATAAATTCCCTATTTCAATTGCTAATACACCATTAAAATGACTCGTAACCACTTAATTGAGTCACAACGCGTTAAAAGTACCCGAAACTCCAAAATACAACTTGGCACTTATTTCGGCTATCTCGACTATTCTAAAAACAACCGCACCCCCTATTTTGGCATTCGGGAAAGTGTGAACAAATTTTATGTTCCAATTTTATTTTATTTCATTAATTATACTCTAATATAAATATGAGTCATAACCGTCATTTTACATATAACGACGCAATATATCACAATATATTGCTATTTACCTTCTCATAACGGTAAATAGACAAAACATAGTAAATATTATCCCTAAATCTCACGGGAAAATAATATTTACTCCAACTTCCCCCATTTTATAAAAGTAGGCTATCGGGCATAATAATATAAAATAGTCGCTCAAAAACCCGGGTTGTTACATACTCCCCCCCTTGGAAGGGAATTTTTCCCTCAAAATTCAGGCATATAGCATAACCTTAATCATGTAAAGGGTATACTATACCAAACTATCGTGCTATCATTCTAGCAAACCCCTCGGTAGTGCGGCGTCCACATAGGACTCAAACTAAGGTCATTACTATTCGATCTCAGTCCGTAACATCGTGCTCTAACATAGTACTAACCTACTGGTCATCTATATATCCCATTATATTCCAAAAACAACAATCAAGGGTTCCTATACATCTTAATCGGATTAAACTAACGAATGAGAAACTATGCAGTTTTCCAGGAGGGATCAATCGATCGAAGAAAAGGGGACGATCGATCGATCGATGCTCTGGGCTCGATCGATCGATCAAGCAGTTCTTGCCCAGAAAAATTGCAAATTAAACCTACGGGTTTCATCTTCCAATTTCTCCAAAAATGTCATTAACAAGTCTAAAATTCTCAAATAACGATACTACAAGTTCTATATACATATATACAAGATTTCCTACGTGAAACATGTATAAAAACATTAACGATATCGAATTAATGGGGTAAAATTGACATAATCTTCAAGAACCCTAATTTTGAAAGAATTATCCATTCCTCCAATTATCTTCCAGATTTCTTGATTCTAAACTCATTGTAATTCGTGGGTAATCCTCTACATGTGATGGATATATCCATAATATAATAAATCTCTCTAAACATGCCATTGAAAGTCCCCAAATCAATAATTTCTTTCATAAAACATGATCTTGGAAATTCTAAACTAACATGGGTGAGGCATTAACCAAAAATAAAGCAAGATAGATACTTGCCTGAAATTCAAGATTCTGATTTCGTGGATTAAATGGTATGGTTGTGCTCCTCATTCCGCGATCTACATTTTGGTGGTGGTGGCAGTGACAACGGTTAGTCTTTGGCCTTGAATTTCTTGAAAAACTTGCCAACTTATTCTCTAATGGTCGTCCTTTGATTTTGTGTTTATTAACCCTAGAAGACCACTCCTAAAGGCTGATATATCCTTAGGAAATTCGTGGGTTTAATTCTCCAAAAATATAAAATGCCTAAAATACCCTCCCGGGATATCAATTAGGCCTAAAAATACCCCGGGACCCAAACTAAAACACCGGGTACACCTTTCTGACTATCTCGACCCTTTCGGACACTTTGACGCACTCAAAACGACCATACGAGCAACTTATAATTTAGTCATTTTATATAATAATAATTTAGTCCTGACACCACACATGCGCGTCCCGACTTAAATTTCCATAATTGCCATTTTATTCACTCGTGACAATCTTAATAAAATATATCTCGTATATTACTTTACTCGTCTTGTAATATTCAACAATTTTCCAATAATTACTAACTCACATCACGTTAGTAAATATAAAAATTAATTTTTGGATTAATTTTAAATTAATATCTCAATTTAAATTTAATAAATCCCCCAATTTTAAAAGCCATAAAAATATGGGGTATTACATACTTCCCCCCTAATAACGGAATTTCGTCCCGAAATTCAAAAAATAAGGCCTACCTGGTAAAACACATTTTGGATACCTTAATAGTACGCAACCTATCCACATAGTAAGGCGCTTAATCAGAATAGCCCCAGCCTCACAGCAAGCTTGTTTAACACCCGTCATTAAAGATACTTCACATTGTGCTCCTATCCGACAACATTCGCATAAGACACGCATATACACTATTAATTCCCATTATTTTAATATCATTGGGAGGTCACACCTCACTACATGACAACTACTCGGATTTATCTAAACACAAAACTCCCATTCTGATAGAAACCATACGAACATCTGACCACTCTTGCTCACCTAAAAAAGTCATGGAATTCCACCATAGTCATCGGATTATTCTCGACCGATCCAAAATTCTGATTATCCGCTCACCCCTAAACATACGCAGAGGGAGAATATTTAAGGTTTTTCCACACCAAAACTTTAATAAGTACCTCGTTCACGACAAACAGGTACGAGTACTTCCACGGAGTTCTACCATTAGGTAATATCCCCCCAAATTACCGTATTATTCCACTTGTTAGCTATAACCGTTGCGTAAACGAAATGATCACCAAGATTCTAAAATCATCTTCACGCGGCTCCACTACTCGGTAATCACCGTGAGCCTACTCCTCGGCTAGGGGTAATACCTCCTACTCAAAACAAATCGTTATCTCCGCTGTTTCCTGAAATCCCATATTGAAGGTGGATTCACAATTTCATCCTGATTCAGAAAATAATACCGTGTAGGACCACGTACCGGCGCGATCCCTTCCTTTCAAAGGAAGACTGGGGCATACTAGTTAATATTGTAAATTACCCCAAAGGAATGTCAATCACTTCCACTTACTCCACATGTTTGGATTAACCCTTGATCTTACCTTGAAGATGGCAACCCATCCAAGGACTTTACCAACATTACCGCCCTCTTCCGTTATAGGAATTGTTGATAACCACAAAATTCTCTAGTTGATCCCCTGATTCCAACAGATCTCTATCTATGAGTGGTGCATGCGGAGACTACTCATTATGTCCCGCTCAACATCGACTTTCCTTGAAATGTACCACATTAAGTGACACTCAATACTCCCCTTCCTTCCTTGGTGTATATCGAAAGTTTTGACCCGTGCACTTTTCTCCACGATGTGCACTTCTCGATCTTTTATACCATACAAACATTATCACTCTTTATACACACAACTCGCTCTCAACATTTGACTAATTACAACTCCGTCCCAAGTGTTCCCTATATAGTTAAATTCTACCCTTCTCAAGGTATACCCCTTTATAAACGGATTCCCGCAGCCTTCCAACCAGATTTGGTGTGCTACTCTGATTGCACACGTATATATGGATTTATCATCTTTCACACGGTGCTTAATCCACTCTACCACTTTTACTTCGTTCTGTTAGTCCCACAAACATATATTCCACACGTCTATTCCCACGTCCCTTCAACTCAGACGATTTTTAACATCAACTAACCAGGATGTCTACACACCCTGTAAACCGTGCATACTAGCGTAGTCATCACATACGCTTCAAACCTAATAACCAATTCTTTAATTTTTTTCTAGTGCTCACAACGTTATTGCAACACTTAGGTACTCTCACTCACCCTAGAAATTGAAATTCTAAATCCTCCTTATCATCGTTCTACCCCTCAACTCGTGGTGGTAAAAACAAAACTTTCAATACTTTCTTACCACCCAACCATCTCCACTGGCCTTAAATCATAATTCAACTACCAACTTACAGATATAATTATATGCTCCTATTACGATCGAGGTATCAAACTCATGGACTAATGGCCGAACATCTTCCTATTTCCAACCTTACACTATGTTTCATGCGTGGGATGTCTCTCAAAGAGAAATCCAAACAAGTAACCTCCTCGATACACTACTACCTAGCATTGTCGGTTATCGAAATCTGTTAGGCCCTCCATCCATAACATGTGCTCCTTTATTTCGTCTCTTGACAGAAAAGTTACATCTATTTCCGTAATAATACTTAACAACGAACATTTTACCAATTGTACAATCATAAAAAAAAATTGGTGGTAATCTCACTCCATAAACCTTGAATACATACACTCGGGGTTCTCGAAATCCTGTCCCCAAATATATGGGTCCAACTCTTAACTCTCACATCTTTAAAGGATAGAGATATCAATGCGCTCTTCCTATCACCAAGTCTTGAGAACTAAATATCATAATGAGTGAAATCTTTTCGCTCAACAGTGAACCTAATACATACTGAATCATAACAACAAAGTCCTTACACGCATCGGCATAGAATATCTCGAGGCCACTATTCCCTCTGAAGTCTCTAAAATAGATAATATAAGTGTGAGTCCGACCCTCTCGCAGGTGAGGTCTCGCCAGAATAAAACATGTTGCACTAATTCAACCACTCCGATAGCCTGGCAATAACTACCCACTATCGTACTGACCATTTCTATAAAGTTGTAATCAATACCATATTATACTCGTATATCACATCACTAAAACGAGTGACCTCAATAAGTATATAACACTATTAATATACTCATTCATCCTCCGCGGATAGCACTAAGGAAAATTCCGGTACACTAGGGAAAAATATTCACATAATAATATCGTTTGTAATTTTACGCATTAAGCTCGTCTCACATGCTAATCTAGCAATGAACAAAATATAATGACTCGCTCGTGTCACAAAAACATGCCTCATCCTCTGAGGATAAAACTTATACTTCTACCTTGCCAATAGTCTTGACTGCACAAATGGTCTCCAGACGTAACATGTCTGCCCAACCAACACAAAACTACTTTAATCGTTGTCTTTTACTAGGCACCATACTCCTATCCCTTTACTCACTTCGTGAAAACATCAATTCGTGCGATTTCACTCTCCACAAAATACCTCTACACATAATCCACTTATTACCTGTCATACCAACCAGATTAGGATTTTCCTTCTCTCGGACTTTGGTAGACTCAATACATGTTGGCTATCCCCCGTGGCTCCCTTAGCCTGGTTGGCCCTAAAGAACATGCTACTGGCTACAATAGTCCTTACTGAATTCGGCATCGCTTTGGTAAGAATTCATCTATTTGAATCATTTAAATGGGTTCCCTGATGTGTATCTACACCCCCTTGTGATGTTACACTACCACTGTTGTATCCCGTCTTATTCTTGACTAAATTCTTTGATTCTTTTAGCTTCCCACACCAAGCATCATTATCATCTTGATTGACAAAGTACGACATTGTCAACCTCTGAATCGACCGTATAGCATAATTCCCTTTTTAAGTGTTATCAACTATTATTTAGAGTCGATCTCCCACTTGGAGTTCTTTCCTCCCTTTGTATCTACATCTTCCGATACAAGATTCGCTAACGGTTTAGATTCATATTCAAAAATGGACCTCTGTCAGGTCCTCCTGTGATGAGTAGAACAACATTCACATCTTATCCTGAACATCTGATGAAGGAACTTGCGGTCAAACTGTAACTAAGATTTTCCTATAGTCATAGCATTCCACTTCTAAAAGTAGTGGCTAACTCCCATCATGATAACCTTGTTCCGACAAGCCAAGAAAATTTGTCTCCAAATTTTCACTTTCACTTAGTCACACTCCGTCATATGTCCAAGACTTTGGATACTTTACCTCCTTGGGCCAACGCACACAATTTTTTGCATTTCTAGAATTTCCACTGACAGTTCTCTACAATGCTTCGTCTGACTTTTCCCAGTCGTGCCACGTTGGGGTGAGTTTACTCTTTCACCTCTTTCGACTATAGCAACATTTGGAAATCATAAGTTGCACCCTAGCCTCCTTTACCATCCTAGCTTCCCGTGCCATAATAGGGATGACCTTAACTATGATCATCATCCTCGAATATTCTCTACAACCTCAACTAAGCCTTGCCTCCTGCTGTCCTCCCAACATCCCTTGCCTTCCATATTTAATTGTTTGAATACGAGCGAACGCAATTCAGATTCACTAAGGTACACACGTTATCGTAGGAGAACGGAATCTCACCATAGAAAACAATAGTCCTAAACATAGGGCTCTATATCAAACAAAGTAACGCTAGAAGCATAATAAGCCGCACAGATCCTAAGGACACTAGAACCTGATGCTCTGATACCACCTGTGACTCCCTGCCTAATTAAATACCGGGCGATCAATCCTTTATTAAATTAAAATCAAGGTAAACAGTTGGTTCATTCTTAGCATTACTGTCGCAAAAATAAAATTTTCAATTTAAACACCCTGATTAATTAAGCTAAGTGTCAAAACAATTTAAATTTTATTTCCATTTTTATTAAATTCCAATTTGACAACCTTTTAAATATCCAACAGTTTAAGAATCACATAAGTGCTACGAATAGCAATTAATACAAAATAATTAATCCATATAGATTAACCAAACCAAATTTAAGCTACAAATGAAATCATCCCGGCAAGAGTTAATACCCAAAGAGTACCGAATACTGGAAATAAATAAACATACATCTCTGACAAATCCACATTGAATGGGAAATGGGCGACACATGCCCTATCTATGAAGAACTATAACAAGAACCGAATCAATGAAGAAGTCGTCTAAAACAAAGGCCTGCAACTCCCACGTAAGCTACAGCGCGTCCGATCCAAAGAATCTATGCATGACGCCCCTGTTGCTGGACACCTATAATATATACATATATATATATATATATATATATACATATATATATATATATATATATACATATATATATATATATATATATATATATATATATATATATATATATATATATATATATATATATATATACAAGAGAGAAGAGAAAACAGAAAATGGGTCAGAGTCCGATTGTAAAACAGTTTAAAAATAGTTTAGTAAGTATTTAAAGTGCTTACCTGCTAATGCAACAACCATGCTAGTATGCGACACTCTCTTGAGAATTCTCACCTCTCGCCTAGTATGCACGCCTACCGTACAAATGAATCTCATAAGTCTCTGTAACTTATTCTCCATAAGGTTTTATTACTTGAAAATAAGGTTATGATATTCACTTTAGAAAATCAATCTCTTTAGGATTTATTATGTTATTTAGAATAACCCCGTACTGTCATAAAGTTTCCGAATACTTATAGTGAAGTTGAAAATTTATACATTACTTAACTACTATTACGCACAGTATAAAGTTCTCATATATATATCCGTATATATATTAGTTACACTCATAATATATATACTAACGGCACCCCACATAAAATCTATGGTGCAAGGTTTCCATATATAAGTATATATATACCAATCACTCATAATATATATATATATATATATATATATATATATATATATATATATATATATATATATATATATACTACCTGCACCCCACATAAAATCTATGGTGCTGGCATACTCTGCTATCATGTCCCTGTATCACACATATTTAGGGAAATGCTAGTTCGGAATCACACTCGAACTGTATTAACATAAAACACATACAAATGGAGGTGAAGCATAGTTCCAAGTCACAAAGAGGTCAGCACATACCCTCACGTCTCTTAGGACCATCTGACTATCAATCAGATAGCCTGTACCAAGGAATCCTATGTTCTAGGGTACGAGTCAATATCCCCATAAAGGTCCCATCGAGATAAGACCGTCCAGGAGCTAAAACCCCCGTGATAGCAAGTAGCCCGAGTATGATTTTTATACAGATATAATATATGCACAATCACACAGTCATATATATATATATATATATACACATCCACATTTCTAAATTAGGTGCGATCACGACCCATAATTATAATTATCCGTTATTACACATTTTACTCGATTATTTCGTATAACGGACTCGCTATTTGTATTCTCATTTATTATTCACTTCATACTCACTTCTTGTAAAAACCCGCCTAATGGGATACCGGGCGATCACTCCTATATCAAATTAAAACAGGAGTCACATATGGATCATCCTTAGCATCACTGTCGAAAATCCATTTAATTACTAATATCCTATTAGGCGAGCGTTAAAAACTTTTACTTAACTACTCTTTTTAACGATTAAAATAAAACATCCACAAGTTAATGCGTAAATGAAACTGAAATGAAATAAAATAACCGAACACTCGGTCAAAATATACAACCATATCGAATGTTGTACTGAAAGAGTAAATTAATGCAATTGGACGATTGGCCCGAATATTTATACAGTACCTCCTATCTAGAGTACAAGGATGGAAGCGGCTATCAAAAACCTGCACGCATCCACAGCTGCTGCAGCTGACGTCGACTCGAAAGAAGTGCCATCCAGGCGTCCCTGTGTCTGGACACCTATATAATATATATATATATATATATATATATAATATGGGAGAATGGTGTTATGAATAGTAACTTATACATGATAAACATGCATGATAAACATCCATGGCATTTTATGTGTTGCATGCATACACATGCATGTATAAATTATTATTTTATTATTTTTTTAATAACATATTTTTTTACAATAAATTTTTAAAATTTTTTTTTTATAAAAAAAAAAATTTAATATTTTTTTTAAAGTTTTTTTTTTTATAAAGGGTGGTTATTATGGGTTGGGTTTTATCACGAAGGCAAATTTATCGCCGTGCCCTCGGGCACGGGCACCCGCTAGTATATATATATAGCAAGAAAGGAAAAGTAGATAAACGGGTCAGAGCCCGAATTTCAAAAATAGTTTGCAAGTGCATAAATACCTTATTATTTTGAAAAAGGTTTTATCTCATATTTAAGTTTGGTATCGCACTCCCATGAGATACCCCTCACCTCTCCACTAGTAGTGCACTCCTAGCGCATCCCTCTAAACATCCTAGTCAAGCTACCCTGCTAGACTAGTCTATCACCCCACCACTATCTACCCTAGATAGTCCAAGTAGTGTACGAGGGCTACACTTCACCCCAGTCTCAACGCTATGCCATGTTCGTGCGTGGGGTGTCTCGCAAAGCGAAATCAAAACAAGGAACCCCCCCGATGCACTACTACGCGGCACGGTCGATAGTCGAGATCCGCCAGTCCCTCAGTACATAAAGATATATAAATAGATATATATATCATAAGCATTTATAATATTAGAGAACTAAGGATTAAACTTTTCCCCAGTCTCAACACATTGCCATATTCATGCGTGGGGTGTCTCGCAAAGCGAAATCCAAACAAGGAACCCCCCCGATACACTACTATGCGGCAAGGTCGATCGTCGGGATCCATTAGACCCTCGGTACTCGATTCATCCATATATATATAATCATATTTTACCATAACCATCCGAATCTATCTCCCGGACTGAGGATTCATATATCAAGTATTTATCAATACTTTCATTTTTCTCAAAATTTCCCATTTCCCTTTTTATATTAAGGAAATGTAAATATAAAAGCCAATTCATTATCATGAATTGCTTTAACAAATCATATACTTTTAAAAGCCAGTTTTATTATCATAAAAATGCTTTTCCTTTATGGCATTCCATTTCCCTTTTTATACTCACAAAATGTACCCAAAGCCATTTCCATTATCATGAAAATGCTTTGATCAAATCATGCTTCCACATCCCTTCTTCCATCCGGGAGTGTTACCGAAGCCAAACCTTTATCCCATTTCCCTTTTTATACTCAGGAAATGTAAATTAAAGCCAATCCATTATCATAAATTGCTTTAATAAATCTAAGACCGCCCCTCCGGGTTTTCCCACTGGACGCGCCCCTAAATGGCTATCATCTTCCAGGGCCTATCTATACAAGACAACCTGGGAACCTACCAACGACGGGAAGCGGCCATACTGCCTGCGGGAAAGTCAGGACCACACCCAGAATCCCCCAACCAGTGTAGAAAAACAAATAACCGCCCATATGGCCTAGGGACTATATCCAACCTGCTCAATAGCTAGGAAGGCTTCACCACAACGCGCGCAACTTCCCCTATGATAGCGATTTAGGGAGGTGTGTAACCATAATTTATCAATTATGAAAATCATTTATCTTTTTCCCATTCTGAAAATATTCATCTATATATTTTCAAAATCATTTATATCATATTATATATATACATAATCACATAGTATATATATATACCATATATTCCTACCTAAATATATAAAAATGGCCATATTTGCCAAACCATCTATCGATGACCAATAATCCCAAATATTCTCTCAAAAAATCATAATCATGCAATCATATATGCATGATACTAAACCCAAAATATTTTCTTGCTTTAATAAGTAATATATACTAAAATCCCATCTACGGATTTATTTGGATATCTCCATGTAATACCCCGTATATTTTATGATATTTATTTATGGGGATAATTAAATTAAATGTGAATTAATTGAGAATTAATCCAGATAAAATATTAATGAGATGTGAGTTAGTATTTGATTATAATGTGTATATATGACAATATATGAATATTGGAACTATTGAAATTGTCGCGAGATTGAAATACGGAGACTTGGGAAATTTTGTTGAGACGCGCGTGACAGTCGCGTCAGGAATATAATTGTTTGAATTAAAAAGTAAATTTTATTTTTATCACCCGTATGGTCATTTTGAGTGCGCCAACGTGTTTGGAAGGGTCGAAATATTCAGAAAACACTAGCCGGGGGTTAAGTTTGGGTCCTGTGGCATTATTGGGCCATACCGGTAACTTATAGGGGTAGTTTGGTAATTTCGGAAATTGGGTAATTAAAACCCACGAAAATTAGAGTTAAAAATCTGACTTAGTCTTAACCCACTAAGCCATTTCCAACCCCAATTTAGGTAGTGGGCTACGGGAGAAGTTTAGAAACCTTAAACCTTGGCAAAAACCAACCCCACCTCCATTATCACCTTGAGAAGAACTTGTAGAGAGGGAGAGAAAGAGAAGAATTTTGCAGAAAGAGAGAGAGAGGAATTCAACCACCATCAATCAACAACAAATCTGAAGAGCAATTAAGGCATGTGATTTAATTACAATTGATTCAATGCTACGCTTTTCCATGTTTAGGAAAATTATCAAATTTATCTTGGAAGATTGATTAGACCCATGAATTTGAGGACTTAAAACTATGAACTATGTTAGGGACTGCATGTAGAAACATTCTGGACGAATTATGAATTCAGAATTATGACCCTTGATGATCTAAAAACGGATTTAAGAAGAGATTTATTAATGTTCTTGAAAGAAATAGGAAACTAGGGTTCTTGATGAAGTTTGTATCCAAACAAAGCCCTTGGTTGATGAATTCATGGTTTTAGAACGTTAACAATGTTGTAGGATGGTTGTATGATGATATTATAACGTTATATTAGAGTTTCATGCATTAAAAGGATGTTTTGTGATGATTTGAAAACTGCAAAACAAAGCAGCCCGTAGCCATACCTGGTGCGTTCGATCGATCGACATTCATCAGTCGATCGATCGACCACCATCGATCGATCGAAGGTAAAGGTCGATCGATCGACCTTCCCAGAATGAGTAAAGTTTTCCCTATTTAAATTTTAATGATGTTAACCCATGGAAAATAGTATTGGAAACCTTATGAATACCCTTAAACTTAAGGAAGACCAGTAGGCATGATTATGAAATTTGGACCTTTATTAGAATTCAATTCGAGGAATTATTCTAATCTAATGAAATTCGATAAGTGAGATACTATTTGGGTTAAAACTGTAAATTTGAATAATTTAATGAAATGAGGTTTGGGGCAGAAGTAAGGACCTTAGGAATAAAGATGTTATATGTGGGAATAATAGGAACATAATAATCTATTTGAGATAGGTTTTAAGTATAAGAAATTACGACGTGGGACGTGTCGACAGTTTAAATTTTATATTATCGGGAGACTTAAAATATATAAATTTGGAATAATGGTATAAGGATGTAGAGTATACCTTTATTAATATTAAGATATCTAAGATGTGTGAATGCTTAGCATATAATTTTATGTGTATGACATACCTACCATACTTGCTATCACGGGAGGTTTACGTTCGCTTAGGGCCTTCTTATCCTTGTGTTTCCCGAATTTAGATTGGTACCTCGATGAACATAGGTCAGAGAAGGAGTTATTGGGATGTTAATAAGTCTGCTGATCGTGGGAGCGTAGGTATGTGCGTGACCCATGTGATGTGACTGTGTTCGCCTCCATTGTTTGTGATGTTGTTATCTGAGAACGATTCTTGAGAGATTCGGAATGCGTAATCCTTATGTACGTGATGTACCGGGATGGATAGCAGAGTATGTGTGCACCGCAGCTTAGCCTCGGGGTGCTTGTATTGTATATTTATGATGTGAACAATATACGGTTAAATGGAAAGGAATTTGTTATGTTAAATTGTGAGTATAGTTATTGTAACGTTATGAAAAGATAAAAGGGGACATATATCAATAAATAGTTTTGTTCATAATTGGGAATTCAAGAATTAAAGTAGAACTCTATATTTAATTATTAAGGTTGGAATTAAAACGTGAACCGAGAAGAAGTGTTAGAAACTCTTTTGAACTAGATAGTTATGAGAAAACACATGAATGGGTACAGAAACGTTAGGAGTGCACAGTTAGACGAGAGGTGAGTATTTCATGTGAGAGCACGTCCTAACATGTATTTTGCATTCATTGTTTTAAATGTTATTAAAGCACTTGCTGTTTTTAAAATACTCTCCACTTTCGGGCTCTGACCCGTTTGCGTTCAAATCTACTTTTTTTGTAAAAACCATTTTAGGTGTCCAGCCACAAGGACACCATGCTTAGGATCCTTATTCAGGTGACGAGCTGTAGATGTTTGTGGAAGTTACAGGACTTTGCTTGTAGACGCTTCATCTATCTTGACTCTATATTCAGCATTTATCAGTTGTAGGGCATGTCGCCCATTTCTTTTAGAGACATTTCATTTATTTCATTTATTCAGACTTCTGGCATGTAATTAATTCAGGATTCAGACTTGTCATATTATTTTCAGTTGTGGGATTGTTGTGAGGAGTTTTCCTCCGGACTTATTACTATTTGTTGGTTATTTCATTACTTCATTATGGTGAATGGATTTATGTTGTTCTTACATTATTCTTTTATTGCATGTTAATCAGACTTAACTTAAAATTTGGCGACTTACTTTTTAAATACTAGGTGGTTAGTAATCAATAAAATGTTTTCGAAATTGATGCTATTAACTGGACCAACTTGGCATTTTGTATTAATTTAATAAAGGAGTAGCTACCCGGTATTTAATTAGTCGGGGTGTCACAGGTGGTATCAGAGCATCAGGTTCTATCATCTTTTAGGATCTGTTCGGCTTATTATGTTTCCGCTGAGCTTTCTTTGATGTAGAGCCCTATATTTTAGGACTGTTGTATTCTTTTGTATATGCTACATTCTTCATCTATTTTGAGTTTATAACTGCGAACTTATAGACTTTATTCTTGTTTCAGAATGCCTCCACAACATGCACAAAGGATTCCCAGGGATGCAACGCCAGAACCACAGTCCGTACCAGTTCAGGGCACGATGAATGCCGCCGAGGTTGCAGCCATTGTGGCCCAGGCGGTAAATGCCGCACTAGCCATAATTCAGCAGGCACCACCTCAGGCGCCGATAGCCGTGCCAGTTCAGGCACATGAATTCCCGTCTTCTTGGGAACGTGTACGTGATGCTTTTCAGAAAGCACACCCTCCAGAGTTCGCAGGTAGCTCCGATGTTGTGGTTTCTAGTCAGTGGAGGAAGGACATTCAGCGGCACTTGAGGATGTATGAGTGCACCGATGTCCAGAAGCAGATACTAGCTACCTTTAAGCTAGTGGGGTCTACACTGCAGTGGTGGGAGACTATTACCACCGCGGAGGAGAGATATACTCTCACTATCCAGGAGTTTTGGGTGCGATTCGACCGCAAATACTTTCTGCCAGCTGTTCACATGGAGATGAGGAGGAAGTTGATGAGCCTCAAGCAGGAGGGTAAGACTGTGGCCGAGTATGAGGCCGAATTTACAAATCTACTAAATATTATCCCAGATGAGATACCGACATAAGAGAAAAAGATCCAGAAATTCACCAATGGTTTGACATGGAGGATTCGTCAGCATTTGTTAGGGAACCTCTCGTTGGCCACTTATTCTGACGTGGTTAACGCTGCACTGTTACTCTGCCAGGATCATCGCTTTCACATGGCTGAGGGCAAGCGATCGGGAGAGTCCATCCATCAGGGCAGGACTGGGGGAAATGGTGCCAGTGGGGCACATTCTGTTCAGGGGCAGAGACAGGGCGACCAGGGTTCCCAGCAGGGGGATCACAAGAGGTTCAGGTCGGGAAATTTCAGGCACGGACAGGGAGGTTTCCGGCAGGGCCATCAGGGTTCGAACGGCCATCAGAACCAGCAGGGGCAGAATGGTCAACAGCAGTTTCAGCAGGGCCAATGGAGGAACGGTAACGGCCACCAGGGCCGGGGGAAGCAGGGACAGAGAGGGGGGAACTTCCCGGGGAAGTGTTTCGTTTGTGGCAAGACTGGCCATAAACGCCAGGTTTATCCTGATAGGGGCAGGGCCCCGCAGCAGCAGCAGGGTGCTCGTCATGAGCCACAGAGGCCACTTTTTCCACCTGCCCTCCCAGCTCCAGCCCAGGTGCCAGCACTACCAGCCATTCTAGCAGTTCATGTACAGCAGGGGCAGTTACAGTATGGACGTGTCTATAACGTCCACCAGGTAGCAGCTCCACAGGCACCACCCGCGATTGAGGGTATGTTTCCTATCCATGGTACTATGGGTTGGGTTTTGTTTGATACAGGGGCAACGCATTGTTTTATAGCTACACATTTTGTGAAAGCCTTAGGGTTGTTAGCCACAACAGAGAGCACAGTGACGTGTGTAGACTCACCATTGGGAAGTGGGTCACTTATTTTCTTTATATGCCGGGGAGTGGGGGTAGAGATTGGTAGTTTGGTATTACCTTCAGACATGTTGGTATTAGATATGCATGTGCACGATGTGATTATCGATATGGATTGGCTCGCAGACTATAGAGCCATGATTGATTGCTTCGGTGGGAGCATTATTTTTGCCATTCCGGGGTAAGAGATGTTTGTAGTGGCGATGCCTCGCCCAGAGGGAGGTTCGACCGCTCATTTGTACTACATAGAGGAGGATACCTCTAAGGAGGTTGTGATTCGTTTAGATTCGATCCCAGTTGTCAGGGAGTATTCTGATGTGTTTCAGGAAATACCAGGCCTACCCCCCAGTCGTGAGATAGACTTTGTCATAGACATATTACCAGATACGAGACCTATAGCACGCGCACCGTACCGTATGGCTCCGGCAGAGATGCGAGAGCTACGAGATCAGATTGAATAGTTATTGGATCAGGGGTTTATACGGAGGAGTACTTCGCCGTGGGGTGCCCCTGTGTTGTTCGTGAAGAAGAGAGATGTTTCACTGAGATTGTGTGTGGACTACCGAGAGTTGAACAAGGTCACGATACGGAATAAGTATCCATTGCCTCGAATCGATGACCTATTCGACCAGTTGATAGGAGCTTCCTTCTTCTCGAAGATTGATTTGCGATCGGGATACCATCAGTTGCGTATCAGGGAAGGGGATGTCTCGAAGACTGCATTCTTAACGAGATATGGTTCTTACGAGTTTCGGGTTATGCCTTTTGGTTTGACCAATGCCCCAGCCATGTTTATGGACTTAATGAATAGGGTGTTCAGAGATTTCCTAGATCAGTTTGTTATTGTCTTCATTGATGATATTCTGGTTTACTCCCAGACAGAGGAGGAACACGCCGAGCATTTGAGGCAAGTTTTGCAGACGCTACGTCAAAACGAGTTATATGCAAAGTATGAGAAGTGCGGGTTTTGGCTGAAGGAGGTCCATTTTTTGGGGCATATTATTTCTGACCGGATCCGGGGAAGGTATCCGCGGTGAGGGAGTGGGGACAGCCCACGACACCGACAGAGATCCGTAGTTTCTTGGGTCTAGCAGGATACTACAGGAGGTTCATTCGGGGATTTTCGAAGATAGCGGGTCCTTTGACACATCTGACTCGTAAGGGTGTGCCGTTCATTTGGAGTGATGACTGTCAGTTGGCATTCGATGAGTTGAAGGATAAGTTGACCTCAACACCTGTGTTAGCATTGCCGAGACCGGGAGTTGAGTATCTGGTTTACACCGATGCGTCCTTACAAGGACTGTGAGGTGTATTGCAGCAGGAGAGTCAGGCCATAGCTTATGCTTCCCGTAAGCTTAAGCCTCACGAGAAGAATTAACCCACCCATGAGTTGGAGTTAGTGGCAGTGGTATTTGCCCTTCGGATTTGGATACATTACCTTTTGGGGGAGAAGTTTCGATTATTCACAGACCATAAGTCCCTACAGTACCTATTCACGCAGAAGGAGTTGAATATGCGGCAGCGAAGGTGGCTTGAGTTTGTGAAGGATTATCAGTTTGATATCCAATATCACCCGGGAAAGGCTAACGTGGTAGCAGACGCGTTGAGCCGTAGATCAGTAGATGAGGTGGCAGATGTGTGGAAGGCAAAATGGAAGGAGTTGGGACACCAGGATGCAGTGGCCCGATCATTCATGTCTGTGATGACTGTTACACCGCAGATTGTCACGAAGGTAGTAAGGGCACAGGCAAATGACTTGTTCTGTCAGGAACAGATAGTTCGATTACTAGCAAAAGGAGCCGAATCCTATACTGTTAGCTCAGACGGGGGATTACGCTTCAATGGGAGATTGGTAGTTCCGGAAGGGGAGGAATTGCGGCACGAGGTGATGGCAGAGTCGCACGGCTCACGGTTCGCGGTACATCCCGGTGGGGACAAAATGTACCAAGACATGAGACGACAGTATTGGTGGAGCGGGATGAAGAGAGATATTGCCGTGTTTGTTTCAAAATGCGCCACTTGTCAGCTGGTAAAAGTGAGACTTCACGGTGTACCCCTAAATATCATGTCTGACAGAAATAAGATATTTGTTTCACGGTTTTGGAAAAGTTTTCAGGAGGCCATGGGCACGGAATTGCGGTTGAGTACGGCATATCACCCGCAGACCGATGGGCAAACTGAGCGTACAAACCAGATGTTGGAGGACATGTTGCGTATGTGCATCATTGATTTTGAGGGTGGATGGGAGCAGTATCTTCCACTGGTGGAGTTTTCTTACAACAACTCCTACCAGTTCACCATTGGCATGGCTCCATTTGAGACGTTGTACGGTAGAACTTGTCGTTCCCCAGCATGTTGGTTGGAAGTAGGGGACAACAAACTACTTGGGCCGTAAGTGATTCAGGATACTTCGGCGAGGATAGAATTGATTCGGAGTCGCATTCGGGTAGCTCAGGATCGGCAGAAGAGCTATGCTGATGCGAAGAGGTTCTTCAGGGAGTCCCAAGTGGGGTACCAGGTTTTGCTCAGAGTATCTCCTATGAAGGGGATTATGCGTTTCGGGAAGATAGGGAAGTTGGCACCGAGATATGTGGGACCATTTCCTATTATTGAGCGGATTGGACCGGTTGCGTATAGACTTGGGTTACCGGAGCATTTGCATCGGATTCACGATGTATTTCATATTTCCTCGCTAAGGAAATATCTTAGAGACAATTTGGCTCATTCTCATATTGCTTTGGAGGACATCGATCTCCAGCCTGATAGCTCCTACGAGGAGGGGCCGATTGCTATTTTGGCACGAAGTGAGCGAAAACGGCGGTCAAAGATAGGCCCGTTAGTACGTGTTCAGTGGCGACATCATAATGTCGAGGAGTCCACATGGGAGTGCGAGGATGAGATGCGCGAACGCTATCGAGAGTTGTTCTTACCAGGTACTTTCTAGTTCCGAATTTCGGGATGAAATTCTGTTATTAGGGGGGAAGTATGTAATACCCCGTATATTTTATGATATTTATTTATGGGGATAATTAAATTAAATGTGAATTAATTAAGAATTAATCCGGATAAAATATTAACGAGATGTGAGTTATTATTTGATTATAATGTGTATATATGGCAATATATGAATATTGGAACTATTGAAATTGTCGCGAGATTGAAATACGATGACTTGGGATATTTTGTTGGGACGCGCGTGACAGTCGCGTAAGGAATATAATTATTTGAATTAAAAAGTGAATTTTATTTTTATCACCCGTATTGTCATTTTGAGTGCGCCAACGTGTTCGGAAGGGTCGAAATAGTCAGAAAACACTAGCCGGGGGTTAAGTTTGGGTCCCGGGGCATTATTGGGCCATACCGGTAACTTATAGGGGTAGTATGGTAATTTCGGAAATTGGGTAATTAAAACCCACGAAAATTAGAGTTAAAAATATGACTTAGTCTTAACCCACTAAGACATTTCCAACCCCAATTTAGGTAGTGGGCTACGGGAGAAGTTTAGAAACCTTAAACCTTGGCAAAAACCAACCCCACCTCCATTATCACCTTGAGAAGAACTTGTAGAGAGGGAGAGAAAGAGAAGAATTCTGCAGAAAGAGAGAGAGAGGAATTCAACCACCTTCAATCAACAACAAATCTGAAGAGCAATTAAGGCAAGTGATTTAATTACAATTGATTCAATGCTATGATTTTCCATGTTTAGGAAAATTATCAAATTTATCTTGGAAGATTGATTAGACCCATGAATTTGAGGATTTAAAACTATGAACTATGTTAGGGACTGCATGTAGAAACATTCTGGACGTATAATGAATTCAGAATTATGACCCTTGATGATCTAAAAACGGATTTAAGAAGAGATTTATCAATGTTCTTGAAAGAAATAGGAAACTAGGGTTCTTGATGAAGTTTTGATCCAAACAAAGCCCTTGGTTGATGAATTATTGGTTTTAGAATGTTAACAATGTTGTAGGATGGTTGTATGATGATATTATAACGTTATATTAGAGTTTCATGCATTAAAAGGATGTTTTGTGATGATTTGAAAACTGCAAAACGAAGCAGTCCGTAGCCATACCTGGTGCGTTCGATCGATCGACATTCATCAGTCGATCGATCGACCACCATCGATCGATCGAAGGTAAAGGTCGATCGATCGACCCTTCTAGAATGAGTAAAGTTTTCCCTATTTAAATTTTAATGATGTTAACCCTTGGAAAATATTATTGGAAACCTTATGAATACCCTTAAACTTAAGGAAGACCAGTAGGCATGATTATGAAATTTGGACCTTTATTAGAATTCAATTCGAGGAATTATTCTAATCTAATGAAATTCGATAAGTGAGATACTATTTGGGTTAAAACTGTAAATTTGAATAATTTAATGAAATGAGGTTTGGGGCAGAAGTAAGGACCTTAGGAATAAAGATGTTATATGTGGGAATAATAGGAACTTAATAATCTATTTGAGATAGGTTTTAAGTATAAGAAATTACGACGTGGGACGTGTCGACAGTTTAAATTTTTTATTATCGGGAGACTTAAAATATATAAATTTGGAATAATCGTATAAGGATGTAGAGTATACCTGTATTAATATTAAGATATCTAAGATGTGTGAATGCTTAGAATATAATTTTATGTGTATGACATACCTACCATACTTGCTATCACGGGAAGTTTACGTTCACTTAGGGCCTTCTTATCCTTGTGTTGCCCGGATTTAGATTGGTACCTCGATGAACATAGGTCAGAGAAGGACTTATTGGGATGTTAATAAGTCTGCTGATCGTGGGAGCGTAGGTATGTGCGTGACCCATGTGATGTGATTGTGTTTGCCTCCATTGTTTGTGATGTTGTTATCTGAGAACGATTCCTGAGAGATTCGGAATGCGTAATCCTTATGTACGTGATGTACCGGGATGGATAGTAGAGTATGTGTGCACCGCAGCTTAGCCTCGGGGTGCTTGTATTGTATATTTATGATGTGAATAATATACGGTTAAATGGAAAGGAATTTGTTATGTTAAATTGTGAGTATAGTTATTGTAACGTTATGAAAAGATAAAAGGGGACAGATATCAATAAATGGTTTTGTTAATAATTGGGAATCCGAGAATTAAATTAGAACTCTCTATTTAATTATTAAGGTTGGAATTAAAACGTGAATCGAGAAGAAGTGTTAGAAACTCTTTTGAACTAGATAGTTATGAGAAAACACATGAATGGGTACAGGAACGTTAGGAGTGCACAGTTAGACGAGAAGTGAGTATTTCATGTGAGAGAACATCCTAACATGTATTTTGCATTCATTGTTTTAAATGTTATTAAAGCACATGCTATTTTTAAAATACTCTCCACTTTCGGGCTCTGACCCGTTTGCGTTCAAATCTACTTTTTTTTTTTAAAACCATTTTAGGTGCCCAGCCACAAGGACACCATGCTTAGGATCCTTATTAAGGTGACGAGCTGTAGATGTTTGTGGAAGTTACAGGACTTTGCTTGTAGACGCTTCATCTATCTTGACTCTATATTCAGCATTTATCAGTTGTAGGGCATGTCGCCCATTTCTTTTAGAGACATTTCATTTATTTCAGTTATTCAGACTTCTGGCATGTAATTAATTCAGGATTCAGACTTGTCATATTATTTTCAGTTGTGGGATTGTTGTGAGGAGTTTTCCTCCGGACTTATTACTATTTGTTGGTTATTTCATTAATTCATTATGGTGAATGGATTTATGTTGTTCTTCCATTATTCTTTTATTGCATGTTAATCAGACTTAACTTAAAATTTGGCAACTTACTTTTTAAATACTAGGTGGTTAGTAATCATTAAAATATTTTTGACAGTGATGCTATTAACTGGACCAACTTGGCATTTTGTATTAATGTAATAAAGGAGTAGCTACCCGGTATTTAATTAGTCGGGGTGTCACACTCCACTTATACCAATTCACTCTAAGTGAATATACACATATATAAATTCCCAATTCCTCAAGTCCTTTAGGACATAACCCTCCATAATCTATAATTTGGAAGGCCCTTAAACATTAAACTAAAAAAGGAGAAATAATCCTAATCTCCAAAATCTTGGGCTGAAAACAGGGCACCGGTCGACCGGTCCTACACCCCCGGTCGACCGCGGGCTGCAAATAAGCCTACGAAACAAAGCAGTATGCCCTTTCTTCTTGACGCGATCGACCGGCCTTAGGGGCGTGGTCGACCGGTCACACCAGGTCTCTCAAAATTAAAATCCTTAAGTCCCTTATCCAACAACCCAAATTCATTTTTGGGGTGTCTAAACTACCCAAAAAATTATCCCGAACATCTACGACATTAATTCTAGCCGTAATTCTTCCAATTCCCGATTTGATTTCCGAGTTGATGATTTCAGCCCGGAGCTGTCATCTTGTAAAAATCATATTAAATCGTAGAAAAATCATAAAAATACGCGGTTGGCACCCACGCGACCGTATCGAAAAGATCTACAACGTTCGTGTTTTGGCCGAAAGCTAAATCAATTCTTTTCCTAGCCAAAAAGGCCCCCTAAAGTGACGGGTTACTATTCATCGTCTTCTCCGAGACGATTTCGGCCATTAAAGCTTCTCCCAAGCTTTTGTCGCCTCACCCAACGTCCTACAACCTCAACCAACTACAAATACACATATATTAAGGGTTCTAAACATCCTAGAACCCAAAACCACCGATTAATTTAGGTTAAAAACTAAGTTCCATAAATTGAAATATTATTTGGGGTTTAATTGTTTTAACAACCAAAAACCCGTTTTATCCACGATAACCCACCCCCAAAACCATTAGGGTTTGTTTATACCAAACTACGGTATGAGATATTTATGCAAAAAGATAAATAAAGCAAGTAAACACTTGCCTCGTGGATAAAATATGACGACCTCGAGTCGAATCCAGCGGAGTTTGCCCGAGATCTCCATTTCTCCTCCTCTTTTTCTTTCCTCTCTCTCTTCTCTCTCTTTTCTTTATTTCTTTCTCTTTTCTATCCCTCTCTCCCTCTTTATATAGGAAGAAAAGGGTTTTAACCCTTAAAACCCAAAAACGACTCGTTTACCCAATTACGAGTTACTTTTACCTCTAAAATTATCCGAAACTCATTTTCGACAATCGGACACTCTTTTCCGACTATCTCGGACATTCCGAGACTCACGGCGCAGTCGAAATTCCCATCCGAGGTACTTGACCGCAAATCACTATTCCAACCCAAAATAAATAAATGCGGGTTTTCCAATTAAAAATCTTACCTCGTGTCGCTTTACTCAATGACGACATATAATTAAAATATTTCGACCTATATAGTCCCAAAAATAATTACAGCACCCATCGAAAATCATTCAATCCTCGAAAATCCCAAAAATTACTATTTAGGAAAATTCCCCAAATTTCAATTTATATCCAATTATGGAATTTAATGGTCTCCAAAAGGACGGGTTGTTACATACCCCCCCTTACAACGGAATTTCGTCCTCTAAATTCAGATACGACTTACACCACCAATCTTAGGATCACTCCAAATCCTAATACCTCAAGGGAAATAATACTAACCCAACGGTTCCCAACCATATGCTACACGACTATCACGATCGCAAAGTGACTCTTATACGTCACATAATACCCATCATCTATAATGCCTATCGGCATGAATTTCAACCTTATATACTACGCCCATTCTATTTCAGGCGGTATATAAACCAACTTACCAAGGTGCCCATACACCTTTCTAACTTGTGCATATCTACACATCCGTAGTGAACATCTGACACGTAACACTCTCTCCCAATAAGGATCTCCTTTCCTCGGTGTAAAACTCATCTATGGGTCCTCCCGACCCTCAAAAATTCAATCCTCCTAACCTCGGCGCCATTAACTCTAGCGAACCTACATCCTACTAATGCTACGGTCTAAGCGTTACCCTACTTAAGCGAAACGAGTATCCTAAATATGTCCCTAGTGCCCAAGGCCTCTCTCGAATCCAGACATTTGCTCGCTTTCGTGCGTGGGACGTCTCGCCAAGGCGAAATCCAAACAAGGAACCCTGCCGTTACACTACTCCCTCGCGTCGTCGGTCATCGAGATGTAACAGCCCAAGTCACACCAGCGGGACGTCCTAAATCCTGCCTACGTTAACCTACGAACGCATTTCTAGTATCTTATCCTTCCGCCCATACGGAAGGAAACCTAATCAATCGAAGTGCCCACTTTCTGTAGAAAGTGTCACAAACATAATACCCAAAATGTATCTTTTCAAAATTTGCCTTTTCATTAAGGCTGGTTATTATCCTCAAACCAATTTCTCAAAGCCCAACCTCACCCAACCACTTGTGGCGAGGGGACCACTTTAGTGCTTTTCCATAGCACCATATCTCCATAAACATACCATCATCACAGGGCTCATAGTCTATAGTGGTTCATCCACACTATAAGACTAACCCAAATCCTTGCATCCTATAACATCTCTCCACGCCCGACGCCGTTAAGAGTCATGTGTGGAGTGTCTCGCAAAGCGAAATCCAAACAAGGAACCCCTCCACTCATTAACCCTTGACTTCGTTGGTTATGGAGTTCTGTTATTTCAACATGCAACCGGGATATCCCTATCCCCTAATCTAATAAAAAGGTAGTCTGAACTCCTATCTCTAACTAAGAGTCACACCACCCCGCGCTCGCACTATATTTTAAGTCCTTGCACAAACAATAATGAGCTTTATCTTACAGCTCAACACAAATCCTGCGGCCTTAAATCGTATATATAAGGTCGCCATATATCCAAATCATGATAAGGAAACCTCTTATCATCGAAGTTCCATTAACCCATAACAAATAAGGTGAACTCAACCTATATCTAGGTGAGACACCGCAACAACAACCTGTTCCCTCGAGGAACCATGGACACGATAGACTTGTCATTCTTAGCCTGCTATCGCTCCGAAAATACACCATAATGTATTATACTCATCATACCACCATGCTCGTATAGACATATAAAACGAGCATCACTAACCAGATATGTATATATATACCATATATCAGCACCCGCCTCTATGGCGAATGAAGAAAAATAAAACTCCGCTACTGCGGACACACATAGGCATACATGATATAATGTTATCGATACTGCCATAACTCAAATTACCCACACGATTCTAGGGCTAACTAATATCGCGATTTTATCTAGTCACTCCAAATATATCTCCTCGATTGAGGTAAAACTCATAACAACATCCTTCTCATTCCGGCTAAATCATGGGGACTCACGATTAAAACTATCCGTAAGGTCCCTTTCGAACCCTCAATTTCAATGAGGAATTCGACTTTAGTACCACTCTCTACTTCAGCGGTACTGCGGTAATCCTAACTACCATTATTTAGTAGTCGCCGCCAAAATCCTTAAAAATTACCATAAGGAGAGTGACCTCTACTAAGGTCCTCATCCCAACCTTCTACCGGCTGCTCCAGCTAAGCCTCACCTCCTACCACCATCCAAGCTCCGCACACGATTCTCAAACGAGCGCGCAAAAGATTTCTATAATCTCATAATATGGCAGGAGAACTAAATCTCACAATAAAAATCAACAATCCTAGTCCTGAGGCTCTATAACAAATGAGAGCAACGCTGAAAGCGTAGTACGTCCGCACAGATTCCTAAGGACACTAGAACCTGATGCTCTGATACCATCTGTAACAACCCGCCTAATGGGATACAGGGCGATCACTCCTATATCAAATTAAAACAGGAGTCACATATGGATCATCCTTAGCATCACTGTCGAAAATCCATTTAATTACTAATATCCTATTAGGCGAGCGTTAAAAACTTTTACTTAACTAATCTTTTTAATGATTAAAATAAAACATCCACAAGTTAATGCGTAAATGAAACTGAAATGAAATCAAATAACTGAACACTCGGTCAAAATATACAACCATATCGAATGCTATACTGAAAGAGTAAATAAATGCAATTAGACCATTGGCCCGAATATTTATACAGTACCTCCTATCTAGAGTACAAGGATGGAAGTGGCTATCAAAAACCTGCACGCATCCACAGCTGCTGCAGCTGACGTCTGAGTCGAAAGAAGTGTCATCCAGGCGTCCCTGTGTCTGGACACCTATATAATTAATATATATATATATATATATATATATATATATATATATATATATATATATATATATAATATGGGAGAATGGTGTTATGAATAGTAACTTATACATGATAAACATGCATGATAAACATCCATGGCATTTTATGTGTTGCATGCATACACATGCATGTATAAATTATTATTTTATTATTTTTTTAATAACATATTTTTTTACAATAAATTTTTTAAATTTTTTTTTTATAAAAAAAAAATTTAATATTTTTTTTAAAGTTTTTTTTTTTATAAAGGGTGGTTATTATGGGTTGGGTTTTATCACGAAGGCAAATTTATCGCCGTGCCCTCGGGCACGGGCACCCGCTAGTATATATATATAGCAAGAAAGGAAAAGTAGATAAACGGGTCAGAGCCCGAATTTCAAAAATAGTTTGCAAGTGCATAAATACCTTATTATTTTGAAAAAGGTTTTATCTCATATTTAAGTTTGGTATCGCACTCCCATGAGATACCCCTCACCTCTCCACTAGTAGTGCACTCCTAGCGCATCCCTCTAAACATCCTAGTCAAGCTACCCTGCTAGACTAGTCTATCACCCCACCACTATCTACCCTAGATAGTCCAAGTAGTGTACGAGGGCTACACTTCACCCCAGTCTCAACGCTATGCCATGTTCGTGCGTGGGGTGTCTCGCAAAGAGAAATCCAAACAAGGAACCCCCCCCCCCCCCCCCCCGATACACTACTACGCGGCACCGTCGATAGTCGAGATCCGCCAGTCCCTCAGTACATAAAGATATATAAATAGATATATATATATATATCATAAGCATTTATAATATTAGAGAACTAAGGATTAAAGTTTTCCCTAGTCTCAACACATTGCCATATTCGTGCGTGGGGTGTCTCGCAAAGCGAAATCCAAACAAGGAACCCCCCCGATACACTACTATGCGGCAAGGTCGATCGTCGGGATCCATTAGACCCTCGGTACTCGATTCATCCATATATATATAATCATATTTTACCATAACCATCCGGATCTATCTCCCGGACTGAGGATTCATATATCAAGTATTTATCAATACTTTCATTTTTCTCAAAATTTCCCATTTCCCATTTTATATTCAGGAAATGTAAATATAAAAGCCAATTCATTATCATGAATTGCTTTAACAAATCATATACTTTTAAAAGCCAGTTTTATTATCATAAAAATGCTTTTCCTTTATGTCATCCCATTTCCCTTTTTATACTCAGGAAATGTACCCAAAGCCATTTCCATTATCATGAAAATGCTTTGATCAAATCATGCTTCCACATCCCTTCTTCCATCCGGGAGTGTTACCTAAGCCAAACCTTTATCCCATTTCCCTTTTTATACTCAGGAAATGTAAATTAAAGCCAATCCATTATCATGAATTGCTTTAATAAATCTAAGACCGCCCCTCCGAATTTCCCCACTGGACGCGCCCCTAAATGGCTATCATCTTCCAGGGCCTATCTATGCAAGACAACCTGGGAACCTACCAACGACGGGAAGCGGCCATTTTGCCTGCGAGAAAGTCAGGACCACACCCAGAATCCCCTAACCAGCGCAGAAAAATAAATAACCGCCCATATGGCCTAGGGACTATATCCAACCTGCTCAATAGCCAGGAAGGCTTCACCACAACGCGCGCAACTTCCCTTATGATAGCGATTTAGGGAGGTGTGTAACCATAATTTATCAATTATGAAAATCATTTATCTTTTTTCCATTCTGAAAATATTCATCTATATATTTTCAAAATCATTTATATCATATTATATATATACATAATCACATACTATATATATACACCATATATTCCTACCTGAATATATAAAAATGGCCATATTTGCCAAACCATTTATCGATGACCAATAATCCCAAAGATTCTCTCAAAGAATCATAATCATGCAATCATATATGCATGATACTAAACCCAAAATATTTTCTTACTTTAATAAGTAATATATACTAAAATCCCATCTACGGATTTATTTGGATATCTCCACTTATACCAATTCACTCTAAGTGAATATACACATATATAAATTCCCAATTCCTCAAGTCCTTTAGGACATAACCCTCCATAATCTCTAATTTGGAAGGCCCTTAAACATTAAACTCAAAAAGGAGAAATAATCCTAATCTCCAAAATCTTGGGCTGAAAACAGGGCACCGGTCGATTGGTCCTAGACCCCCGGTCGACCGCGGGTTGCAAATAAGCCTACGAAACAAAGCAGTGGGCCCTTTCTTCTTGACGCGGTCGACCGGTCACACCAGGTCTCCCAAAATTAAAATCCTTAAGTCCCTTATCCAACAACCCAAATTCATTTTCGGGGTTTCTAAACTACCCCAAAAATTATCCCGAACATCTACGACATTAATTCTAGCCGTAATTTTTCCAATTCCCGATTTGATTTCGGAGTTGATGATTTCAACCTGGAGCTGTCATCTTGTAAAAATCATATCAAATCGTAGAAAAATTAGACAAATACGCGGTTGGCGCCCACGCGACCGTATCGAAAAGATCTACAACTTTCATGTTTTGGCCGAAAGCTAAATCAATTCTTTTCTTCTCCAAAAAGGCCCCCTAAAGTGACGGGTTACTATTTATCGTCTTCTCCGAGACGATTTCGGCCATTAAAGCTTCTCCCAAGCTTTTGTCGCCTCACCCAACGTCCTACAACCTCAATCAACTACAAATACACATATATTAAGGGTTCTAAACATCCTAGAACCCAAAACCACCAATTAATTTAGGTTAAAACCTAAGTTCCATAAATTGAAATATTATTTGGGGTTTAATTGTTTTAACTCCCCAAAACCCGTTTTATCCACGATAACCCACCCCAAAACCATTAGGGTTTGTTTATACCAAACTACGGTATGAGATATTTATGCAAAAAGATAAATAAAGCAAGTAAACACTTGCCTCGTGCATAAAATCCGACGACCTCGAGTCGAATCCGACGGAGTTTGCCCGAGATCTCCATTTCTCCTCCTCTTTCTCCGTCCTCTCTCTCTTCTCTCTCTTTTCTTTCATTCTTTCTCTTTTCTATCCCTCTCTCCCTCTTTATATAGGAAGAAAAGGGTTTTAACCCTTAAAACCCAAAAACGACTCGTTTACCCAATTACGAGTTACTTTTACCTCTAAAATTATTCGAAACTCATTTTCGACAATCGGACACTCTTTTCCGACTATCTCGGACATTCCGAGGCTCACGGCGCAGTCGAAATTCCCATCCGAGGTACTTGACCGCAAATCACTATTCCAACCCAATATAAATAAATGCGGGTTTTCCAATTAAAAATCTTACCTCGTGTGGCTTTACTCAATGACGACATATAATTAAAATATTTCGACCTATATAGTCCCAAAAATAATTACAGCACCCATCGAAAATCATTCAATCCTCGAAAATCCCAAAAATTACTATTTAGAAAAATTCCCCAAATTCCAATTTATATCCAATTATGAAATTTAATGGTCTCCAAAAGGACGGGTTGTTACACTTCTCATCTCTCGAAGTATTCTAAGTATAATTTCAGTGGGCATTCACTCACTTACGTTCCGGTCTAATTCCCTTACGAGTCCCGATCTTTTTATTAAATATACACATGATTTCTTATACACATAAATCATTCCTCGTTAATCCAAAATCTCATCCTACACTAAAATGTTACTCAACGGGGTCTACCTAGGCCCTACTGGTCATCTTTATATCCCATTATATTCCAACAACAACAATCAAGGGTTCCCATACATCTTAATCGGATTAAACTAACGAATGAGAAAATATGCATTTTTCCAGGAGGGGTCCATCGATCGAAGAAAAGGGGGCGATCGATCGATCGATGCTCTGGGCTCGATCGATCGATCAAGCAGTTCTTGCCCAGAAACTGCAAATTAAACCTACAGGTTTCATCTTCCAATTTCTCCAAAAATGTCATTACCAAGGCTAAAATTCTCAAATAACGATACTACAAGTTCTCTATACATATATACAAGATTTTCTACGTGAAACATGTATAAAAACATCAACGATATCGAATTAATGGGGTAAAATTGACATAATCTTCAAGAACCCTAATTTTGAAAGAATTATCCATTCCTCTAATTATCTTCCAGATTTCTTGATTCTAAACTCATAGTAATTAATGGGTAATCCTCTACATGTGATGAGTATATCCAGAATATAATAAATCTCTCTAAACATGCGATTTAATGTCCCCAAATTAACAATTTCTTTCATAAAATATGATCTTGGCAATCCTAAACTAACATGGGTGACGCATTAACCAAAAATAAAGCATGATAGATACTTGCCTAAAATTCATGATTTCATGGATGAAATGGTATGGTTGTGCTCCTCGATCCGCGATCTACGTTTTGGTGGTGGTGGCTCTGGCAACGGTTGAGTCTTTGGCCTTGAATTTCTTGAAAAACTTGTCAACTTCTTCTCTAATGGCCGTCATTTGATTTTGTGTTTGTTAACCCTAGAAGACAACTCCTAAAGGTTGATATACCCTTAGGAAATTCGTGGGTTTAATTCCCCAAAAATATAAAATGCCTAAAATACCCTCCCGGGATGTCAATTAGGCCTAAAAATGCCTCGGGACCCAAACTAAACAACCGGGTACACTTTTCTGACTATCTCGACCCTTTCGGACACTTTGACGCACTCAAAATGACCATACGAGCAACTTATAATTTATTCAATTTATATAATAATAATTTAGTCCTGACACGACGTAGGCGCGTCCCGACTTATATTTCCATAATTGCCATTTTATTCACTCGTGACAATTTTAATAAAATAAATCTCATATATTACTTTACTCGTCTAGTAATATTTAACAATTTTCGAATAATTACTAACTCACATCACGTTAGTAAATATGAAAATAAATTTTCGAATTAATATTAAATTAATATCTCAATTTAAATTTAATAAATCCCCCAATTTTAAAAGGCATAAAAATACGGGGTATTACATAAAATTTTTAAAAATCCTCATATGTGCTACGACTCTGATTTACCCAAATCCTCTTATTTGCTTTTTCATTTAGCAGGTGCTCCGATATGATTTTTGTTTTGCGTTTAGAATATTTTCTCCAGTCAGATTAACAGGTGCTTTGCATTTTTTTTTACTCCAGTTGTCTCTTCCTATATTGATTTTATTTTTTCTCCATTCCGGACTCCGCCTACTATTGCCTATTGACCTCCTATCCTCCTTCCCATTTACTGCTGTCGCCGGTAAAGTAAGAGCTTACTTTTATTTCTGTTGTGATTTGATGACGAGATATGTATGTGAATGAGATTGAGATTGAGATTAAGATGTATGGGTTATGGAGGTTTGATGGGTTGAACTTGTGCTGCTAAAATGGGTTTTTAGTTTTTGATGAGAGATAATTTAAATTTTGATGTATGTGCTGAAATGGGTATTTAGTTTTTTATTTAGTGAAATGGATTAGGTGTTGTTTTTCATGTCATAACTTTTAGAATTGCCTTATCATTTTTTTTAAGTTATTAGGTGAAGTGTTTGTTTTGAATCTTACATTATTATATTTTTTTCTTACAAACAGTCACATTAGGTTTTGCGATAATTGTAAATTATTTTAGTTCTCTTATTGGTTGAGTTTATATTGTTGATCATGTATCACCCATGATAATGGGTTGTTTATATTATTTTTTTTAATTCACCTTTGTAGATGCTATTGATTGTACTTATATTTTGTAATTGGAAAAGTGAAAAATAATTAAATCATTATAGTATTGGTGATCGATTTGATTACAAGACCATTCATCGTATTCTTACGATACATATATTATATAATAGAGGGATAGTACTCAAATTAGTATTTGGAAATTTCGAATTGAACAATATATTTAACTTTATTCAGTGAGTTATAATTCGAGCATGAAGAATATGGTAGTTTGTGCAAAAATCCATTTGTTTTTCATATTTGGCTCCATCCCCTATAAACATCTTTTTATTCTATGGGTATTTGATAGGGAGCTACTGCTTGCGTTATTGTTTTTCATTCATTTTGAAATATTTTATCTAAGCCCGAACATTCAACATACAATATTTAATTGATACGGATAAGTGGTAATTTTAATTCTTAATTGTTGATCTATATCATTAGTTTTTGTACATATGATTTGTACTGGAAATATAAAGTTGAGGGTGCGCCAATTGAAAACCTAGATTGATTTGTAGTGGTGATAGTAGGTTGAGGGTGAGCCAACTGAAAACCTGCATTACGTAATGGTTATTGTAGTATGTTTTTATATTAATGTAAGATAATATTTATTTACTAGTTTGTGCGAATTTTAGTTAGATTATATGTTTGTTTACAATTAATCATCTAATTCAACGGGGCGAGTTTTGGCGGGGACCCACCCCGCTCCTTCCTCTAATGGGGGAGTTTGGGGTAAACAAACAGGTTGGGTCGGGTTTGAAATTAAAAATCATAGGGTTCAAGATCGGGAGGGTTTTGTGTGTAAAAACTTCAAACTTTCCCCCTTTAAGGGTATTATAACAAATATTATACTTAAATCTATGCACCTTAGTTGGTTTGACATAATAATAAATTAATGCATACTCTTAGTTAGAGGACTTCAATTTTTTATTAGTTTAACATGAAAAAAACTTGAATTTCATTACAATACTTATATAAAATAGGTTAGAAAATATAATAAAAAATGTTTTGGGGTGCGTTCAGGGACGTCGCGATGTTTTAAACGGGTTTGGGAAGGGTAAGAGGGTTTGGGGCGGGGTAAGAGGGTTGCCTTTAGCGATACCTGCCTCATTGTTATTCCATGTAGAATGACATCAGATGATTCCCACGTTGTAATATGGTTCTTTCAAGAGATTGTTTGGTCTTCACGGTGTTCCCATGAGTATTACCTTTGATCGTGTAACTGGGATTTTATGTTTCACTTACCATTTTTTACGTTCACTATGATGCTTATTACATCACTTCTAGTCCACGACAAACAAGATGTTTTGATTGCGAACTGCGAAAGGGAATATTTATATCTTTGTGATAGTCGATCATTTCTCTAATGTGGCATGCTTTATTACGTGACATCAGACATTTCCCATGTTGTCATATGGTACTTTCAACAGAATGTTTGGTCTTCACGGTGTGCCCATGAGTATTACCTCTGACTGGGTCACTGGGATGATATGCTTCACTGACCACTTTTGACGCTCACTATGGCACCTATTCCGTCACATTTAATATGCAGAATGTTGTTTTTTTAGGGTTGTAGATCTTATCTAGTGTTCGGACTCTGACAAGCCTTGCATTCCTCAACAGTTAGACTTTAGTATCACTTAGGGTGATTTTGTATATAATAACGCTATTAAGAAGTACACGAGTCTCCCCTATTTTAGATTGTGCTAAACTTAAAGTTCTTTAATCTATATTCACGGGTATACATTGTAATGAACACTTTTAGATGTCTAACTAGCCAACTATACTTTAGAGGCTAGGTAGAGAATCTTTTTGCAGTGAAACTGTCCTTGTTATACTTTTTTGAGATTTAGGGGGGCTTTTCAATTCTAAAGGTTCATCTTCACAAGGTTTGGCCACGTATTCTCGTAGGACTTGATTTTTGAAGTTAACTAGTAAACACTTGTTTTTGAAATTGAATACTAAATGTTCCTTTTGGGATTAAAAGTGAGTTTTGGGTGGCTAAAAATATGAATTAAGTGGCATGAAAAATGTCGCTAATAACTTCAAAGTTATCAATGTAACTTGAGGGAAGGATCGTGTCCTCACCATGCTCTTAGTTGATGAATTTAACAAGTATACCCTTGTTATATGGTTGAAAATGACATTTAAGAGTCATATCCTATATTGTGTCGTGTCTTCCTCGTGTCATGTCCTAATTTCTTCAGATTTTTCATGTCTTCAATTTCAGCGTCGTGTCTACAATACTATGTCCATGCTTCATAGTTATGTCGCATGTTCCTCACTGTGGTGTTGCGTTTGACAAGCATACCCGTACCAATAATATTCCCTTATAGATGCATCTTGTGGGAGGAGATATCTTGGCAATGAAATTCGGAACTAGTACAAAAGGAATGCGACTAATTTTCATAACATTCATTGTAAACATGTGCAAATTGATCATTTTTTTTTACAACAAATCTGATTTGTTTATGATAGTAAGGAGCATAGGACAATGTTTTAAATTCGTGCAGTGCAAATTTTCCACTAAGGGTGAATAATTATTTTTAAGCCAAAAGGATTCTTATTGGATTTTGTCAACTTTAGCTCGTATCCTTTACTAACCCTCTCTATTGTTGCACCATAACTGTTTTAACCCTATGAATGGTAATTCCAAAAGACCCGCATAGGTTAAATTGTTACTCAAATCCAAAACAGCACCTCTGTCGATCTCATTTTCACCCAATTTTTCTTCATTGTTAGAAATGACATTAAAATACCCACTAACTAACCATTGATCTTGACAATCATTAGCAAAGTTCATCGTCTCATTCCACGGTTCCATTTTATCTCCACTATTACATTTTGCGTAAACACAAAACAAATGTATTGGAGTATGGCTGACTTGGACTATTAATATCTGATTACAATAGCTGGATAAATTCATAACCCAATCATCTCTCCATAACTACCAAATTTTACGTTAAAATTAGTGAAACCCCCTTTCAAAATTATATCTTTTTCATTAATCTTTTAGATTATTTTCATCTACCTTAGGCTCTAGTAAAACAATCACTCCAAGTTTATGAATTCCGATCAGCCTTTTTAGTCTTCTAATAGAGGGTTTATTATTAATCCCTCTCACATTCCACATTAGGAGATGCATCATTTGGCAACTTAGTGAACACTAGTGAACATTTCCCTACCTCCTGATCTGGTTTGAATAATATATTCCTTGTTGAGCTTGTAGTTCTTTCTTAAATTCTTTCTTTTAATAGAAATAAATTCAGTACAGTTTGGTAAGGCTGAATTTTTTTTAAGGCTTCAGAAAAATTACTCCACTCCTCATTCAGTTTGCAATGAGATATTGATTCTTAATTGTCTCAGACCCAGGCATGCTTCCAATCAGAATTTACACAAGTTTTTGAATTATTTTGTCTTACAGAAAGGTTTAAATCTTTAATTAACTCCACTTTATTGGGACTGAATGAAGTTTTGGAACAGAGTCCATATCAATCAATATGAGCTCTCCCTCGTCTACAACATCTACTACTCGCATTTGAAGAAGATCATCTTTTATTTCATCCACTAAAACCTTCTCAGATTGGATCATTAACCAGCTGCACTTTTCTTAAAATGCTTACATTCAAATGGTAACTCTTAATTTGAGACACAGAGTACATAATAACTGGAAAACACATATGAATTAAGTGGAGATGACATGGATCAAAAAGCCCCTACCTGTCTAATGCCTTTCCATAGCAAAGGTGTAGTTCTCTCTTCCATGATTCCACCAAACCTACGTACATATTAAACTAGGTGACAATGAAGTTTATATTGTGTGCTTGATATTGTTGGAAAATTGGACTTGAATTGGGTTTTAGAAAGCTGTCCAGAATTTTCTGGACAGAATTTTGAGCAACTTTGAGCTCAAATTTAGGTGGGACCCACACTACGAAAATCGTGGGACCATATACGAACACGTTCACCTCCGCAAGGAGATTAACGTAGTATATTCATAGGTCCAATTTTAATAAGTTATGAATGATAAATATGTCCCCAAAGTGACTCACAAAGCAATGAAAGTTAATGAATTGGGTGTGTTTTAACTCTTGTCCCACATTGGAAGAGTAGTGGAAATTTGATGAGTTAATAACACCCCAAGTATGGACTAAGGCTTGGATGCCTTGGGGTATCCCAACTCTTTGAAGGGGAGATGACCTAAGCTATGCACGGGTTGACTTTCGGTCAAAAGTCCACGCGCGCGTCCGTCCGTCCGGCTCGGCTCGGCTCGGTTCCGTTCGGTTCGGGCTTGGGCTTATAAAAATCTCCTACATTTTTTGGCCGAATTTATTTAACTTTCTGGGCTTTAATTATTAATTAATTACGAAATTAATTAATTAATTAATAAACTGTTGGCAGTTATTGCCAACAGTCAACAGTTAATTTCGTTTAACTGAATAACTATTTTTGACAGTTAATTTCGGTTGGCTGTTCCAACAGTCAACACAAAAGCTATAAATTAAACATTTCCCTTACAGAATTGACTACTGAAAATCTTGCCCTCCAATAATTCCGAATTTATGCTGCATCTTTTCCCAGAAAAATAAAAGCTTTTCTACTGCTACTGCATACATTCCTGCATATCATTCTTTGGTCTGGTTGAGTATAAACACATAATTGTGTTCGAAGAAATTAATCATTGTTGTGTTGCTTGATTAATTTGGAAATCCGTTCTATCTTGGGAGACAATTATTCATTATCTTTGGCACCTTGTGGAGGGAATAAATTTGTCTTAAGGAGACTGTTCTAAACAGGGCTCGGATTACTTTTTCTATTCTAATATTATTTCTGCAAATACAAATAAGTATTTCATTTCTGTAATTTCGTTTTATTTCTGTAATTATATTATTATTAATAATTATGTACTTTTGTATTTATAAACAGTAGACATAACAATCTTAAGGCAAATTTATTAAGTTCTACTGTTTTTTAGTGTACATAATTTTTTTTTTTACAGAAATTTATTTGTTGAAAATAAATCTGTTTTGACAGAATAAAATGAATTAATTTACTGCTTTATTGTATAAATTAGTAAAACAGTTTTGATATAGAAATTAATTTCTATACTGTTTTTATATTCTGTTTTAGAAAGTAAAATTTTATTTGTGTATTCTTGTTAAAATCTGTTTATGTAAAATTTTTAATCTTTAAATTATAATTCTGTTTTGTACAGAATTCTTTTTATTATTAAAAATTAGTGTGACACAGATTTTATATTTAATTCCCATTTTGTACGGAAAATTGTTTATATTATAGTTTAATTCTGAATTTTATTTGGAATTCTTTTGGAATTCATTTATTGTGAATTATATTTGGAGGAAATTGGTGCACAGAATTTTGTATTCTGTTTTGGTTAATTCATTATATATGAATTTTATCATTGATAAAAATTCTGTTTTTGTAACAGAAATGGAATCGCAAAGTACGAACACTATTCCTACGAAAATGATTGTCACCAACACAAATGTGACTGCACCCGTATCTATGCCACACGGGGAGAAACTGAAAAAGTTCATTGGGGCTGACTTCAAACGTTGGCAAGGACAAATGTACTTCTATCTCACTACCTGCCAACTGGGCAGGTTTGTATATGAATATTGCCCCTCTATTCAAGAGGGAGATGACGTTGAAAAGGTTGCTGCTGTCAATGCTTGGAAGCATTCAGACTACCTATGCCGGAATTATATTCTGGCTTACTTGGACAAGACATTGTACCATGTCTACTGCACGATCAAAACATCCAAGGAATTATGGAATTCTTTGGAAAAGAAGTATAAAACTGAAGATGCTGGGATGAAGAAATTTATCGTTGGGCGTTTTCTGGACTTCAAAATGGTTGATTCTAAATCTGTGATCTCGCAAGTGCAAGAATTCCAAGTGATCCTCCACGACATTCATGCTGAAGGAATGTCAATTAGTGAAACTTTCCAAGTTGCTGCAATTGTTGAAAAGTTGCCACTATCTTGGACTTTGTTCAAAAACTATCTCAAGCACAAGCGTAAGGAGATGAATGTGGAGGAGTTGGTGGTCAGGCTAAGAATCGAAGAAGACAACCGTGAGTCTCAAAAGAAAAGTGGGAAGAATCCGATGGAAACAAAGGTCCATGTCGTTGAAGGTCCTAATAAGAACAAACGAAAGTATGATGGGGAAGGTACTTCCAAGCATAACAAGAAAAAGTTCAAAGGCAAATGCTACAATTGTGGTAAACCTGGACACCGCTCAAGCGAGTGTCGTTAGCCGAAGAAGCAAAATCAAAACAATCCTCAATCAAATATAACTGAGGGTGTGAATATCGTCAATGATTTGGCGGATATAAATCTTTCTGTCGTGGTCTCTGAATGTAACTTGGTTGGAAATACCAAGGAATGGTGGGTGGATACTAGAGACACACGACACATTTGTGCAAACAAATGGATGTTCACCACCTATAAGCCTTTGGAAAATGAAGAAAATCTTTTTATGGGAAATTCTTCCACTTCGAAGGTGGTGGGACAAGGAAAGATAACTCTGAAAATGACTTCTGGAAAGGAACTTACTCTCAACAATGTTCTTCACGTGCCTGATATCTGAAAGAATATGATTTCTGGATCTCTCCTTACTAAAAATGGTTTCAAGCTTGTGTTTGTTTCTGATCGCTTTCTGTTGTCTAAAAATGACATGTATGTAGGAAAGGGCTACCTAAATGAGGGGCTCTTTAAACTCAATGTTCTTACTGTAACCCCAAAAACATCTATTTTAATGAATGAAATTGCTAGTTCTTCTTACTTGATTGAGTCATCTAATATTTGGCATGCTAGATTAGGACATGTTAACTTTGATACATTGCGTAGATTAATTAACTTGGAATTTTTGCCAAAAATTTAATATTGATAAAAATCATAAATGTGAAATTTGTGTGGAATCTAAATTAGGTAGATTACCTTTCCATTCTATTGAAAGGATAACTGAACCTTTAGATTTAATTCACACCGATATTTGTGATTTGAAATTTGTTCAAACTAGAGGTGGGAAAAAGTATTTTATTACTTTTATTGACGATTGCACAAAATATTGCTATGTATATTTGTTACATAGTAAAGATGAGACTATTAATGTATTTAAACAATATAAGAATGAAGTTGAGAATCAATTAAGAAAAATAATAAAAGCTATTAGGAGTGATAGAGGAGGTGAATATGAATATCCATTTGAGTAATTTTGTTCTGAAAATGGGATTATTCATCAAACAACCGCTCCTTATTCTCCTCAATCGAATGGTGTTGCTGAACGCAAAAACCGTACTTTGAAAGAAATGATGAACTCAATGTTATTAAGTTCAGGAGCTCCACAAAATTTGTGGGGGGAAGCCTTACTTTCTGCTAATTACATTCTCAATAAAGTACCTCACAAAAAGACTCACAAGACACCTTATGAATTATGGAAATGTCGAAGACCTTCCTATAAATATTTACGAGTGTGGGGGTGCTTAGCCAAAGTGATGGTTCCTAAACCTAAAAAGGTAAGAATAGGGCCAAAAACCGTGGATTGTGTATTCATCGGTTATACTACTAATAGCAGTGCATATCGATTTGTAGTTTATAAATATGAGATTTCGAATATTCATGTCAATACGGTTATTGAATCGAGGGATGCTTCATTTTTTGAAAATGAATTCCCGTATAACATGACCCGAGAATCTGGTCCTTCTAAAAGGACAAATCAAGCTACTACAAGTGGTACTCATCAACCTATTGAACCAATAGAGGATTAACCAAGATGTAGTAAAAGAGCAAAAAACTCGACTTCTTTCGGTCCAGATTTTCTACATATTTGTTAGAAAATGAACCTCAATCGTATAAAGAAGTTATATCCTTACCCGATGCTTCCAATTGGAAAGAAGCAATTAATAGTGAAATTGAATCTATATTACAAAATCATACATGGGAACTAGTAGATCTTCCACCAGGTTCAAAACCGTTAGGTTATAAATGGATCTTCAAAAAGAAATTGAAGGCCGATGGATCAATTGATAAATATAAAGCTAGACTTGTAGCTAAAGGCTATATGCAAAAGGAAGGGTTGGATTACTTCGACACATATTCACCGGTAACAAGAATAACGTCCATTCGGATGTTAATAGCAATAGCTGCTATTAATGGACTTGAAATACATCAAATGGATGTAAAAACTGCATTCTTAAACGGTGAACTAGACGAGAAAATTTATATGGAGCTACCTGAAGGGTTCAAAGCTCCCGGACAAGAAGGAAAAGTATGTAAGCTTGTTAAATCACTATATGGATTAAAACAAACACCTAAGCAATGGCATGAAAAATTTAATAATGCAATGTTATCAAATGGTTTCAAAATTAATGAATGCGATAAATGTCTTTACTTTAAATACATTCATAATGGATATGTCATTGTATGCCTCTATGTTGATGATATGCTTATCATGGGTAGTAACTTGGAAATTGTCAAAACTACAAAACAAATGTTGAGTAGTAGATTTGACATGAAAGATATGGGAATCGTCGATGTTATATTAGGAATTAAAATTTCTAGAACATCGGATGGACTTATATTATCTCAATCTCATTACATAGAGAAACTACTTGAAAAATTCAAGAAGTATGATATTAGTCCTACCAAGACACCTGTAGATGTAAATTTACATCTTGCAAGAAATAATGGTGAAAGCATATCTCAACTAGAATATTCTCGTATTATCGGCAGCTTAATGTATATCATGAACTGTACGAGACCGGACATAGCATACTCAATAAGTAAGCTAAGTCGATTTACGAGTAATCCAGGAAGATATCACTAGAAAGCTATATTGAGAGTTTTGGGTTATTTAAAATATACTCAAAACTATAGACTGCACTACTCAAAATATCCAGTTGTTCTTGAAGGACATTGCGATGCAAATTGGATATCTGATACAAAAGACTCTAAGTCTACTTGTGGGTATGTGTTTACCCTCGGAGGTGCAGCCGTATCTTGGAAATCCTCAAAACAAACGTGCATTGCTAGATCGATAATGGAATCTTAATTCATTGCACTAGACAAAGCTGGAGAAGAAGCTGAATGGCTTCAAAATTTCTTAGAGGATGTTCCAAATTGGTCTGAACCTGTGCCCGCAATATGTATACATTGCGATAGCCAATCAACGATTGGAAGGGCACAAAATCACATGTATAACGGAAAGTCACGACATATTCATCGTCGACACAATACCGTTAGACAACTTCTCTCAAACGGAATTATCTCAATTGACTATGTAAAGTTAAAAGATAATATATCGGATCCACTAACGAAAGGTTTAAACCGAGAGCAAGTTGAAAGATCATCGAGAGGAATGGGTCCAAAGCCTATAAATAAATAAGAATCAATATAGTGGCAACCCAACCTAGCTGACTGGAGATCCCAAGATCTAGGTTCAATAGGCAAACCGAACTACGTTGTATTCAGTAAGCACTAGAGGATATTTAATCATATCCATTCCAAAGATGAGACAGTGCATATCTGCCGCGAAATTAGGATAAGTTGTGCTTTTAATGACATCTATATCTTAGTACGTCTAAGTGGGGTATTGCAGAATACTCTTTATGGAAGTCACCTACGTGAGTAAGAAGGGGGCCACTTCTATGAGAATAATGAAAGGCATATTCTCTAAAATACTTGCGGAACCAAGTGGTGTTCACGGCCAAAATGAACACAAACGTGAGAACCAACTGTGTTGAAGAATTGTTGTGTGAATACTGTTGTCTAGGTTTACAAAAACGGTTGACGGTTCAAGGACGTGAAGTCTACTGATTAACCAAGTAAATCCGATAGTATATCACTAAGGAAAGTTCAAGGCCACTAGGCTACTTCTCCCGATGCAATAAGTCTTCATTTTTACTCAACTTGTGTCTGCATCTGCATTAGCATCTGTTTGGTTTTATTTATAGCGATATATCATTCATGTGGGGGATTGTTGGAAAATTGGACTTGAATTGGGTTTTAGAAAGCTGTCCAGAATTTTCTGGACAGAATTTTGAGCAACTTTGAGCTCAAATTTAGGTGAGACCCACACTACGAAAATCGTGGGACCATATACGAATGCGTTCACCTCCGCAAGGAGATTAACGTAGTATATTCATACGTCCAATTTTAATAAGTTATGAATGATAAATATGCCCCCAAAGTGACTCACAAAGCAATGAAAGTTAATGAATTGGGTGTGTTTTAACTCTTGTCCCACATTGGAAGAGTAGTGGAAATTTGATGAGTTAATAACACCACAAGTATGGACTAAGGCTTGGATGCCTTGGGGTATCCCAACTCTTTGAAGGGGAGATGACCTAAGCTATGCACGGTTTGACTTTCGGTCAAAAGTCCACACGCGCGCGCGCGCGTCCGTCCTTCCGGCTCGGTTCGGGCTTGGGCTTGGGCTTAGGCTTAGGCTTAGGCTTATAAAAATCTCCTACAATTTTTGGCCGAATTTATTTAACTTTCTGGGCTTTAATTATTAATTAATTACGGAATTAATTAATTAATTAATAAACTGTTGGCAGTTATTGCCAACAGTCAACAGTTAATTTCGTTTAACTGATTAACTGTTTTTGACAGTTAATTTCGGTTGACTGTTCCAACAGTCAACACAAAAGCTATAAATTAAACATTTCCCCTACAGAATTGACTACTGAAAAATTTGTCCTCCAATAATTCCGAATTTATGCTGCATCTTTTCCCAGAAAAATACATGCTTTTCTACTGCTACTGCATACATTCCTGCATATCATTTTTTGGTCTGGTTGAGTATAAACACAGAATTGTGTTCGAAGAAATTAATCATTGTTGTGCTGCTTGATTAATTTGGAAATCTGTTCTATCTTGGGAGATAATTATTCATTGTCTTTGGCACCTTGTGGAGTGAATAAATTTGTCTTAAGGAGACTGTTCTAAACAGGGCTCGGATTAATTTTTCTATTATAATATTATTTCTGCAAATACAAGTAAGTATTTCATTTCTGTAATTTCATTTTATTTCTGTAATTATATTATTATTAATAATTCTGTACTTTTGTATTTATAAATAGTAGACATAACAGATACTGCAGTAAAACATCCAACTCACAATCAAGTTAACATGGATGGAATGTCTCACGTGACTCGTATACTAATTTGCAGCGGTCAACATGTTTGAAGTCGGACATTAGGTTCTCCAAAAATACCTATTTCTTTCGGTATCTTTTACACAGCCTTAGTTCCAATTAGAACTTACTCAAACCTACCTTGCACGGTTGAACCATTCCCATGTTGGAAGGAGGTAATACCCTGAAAGTCCCAAATTAACAATCTGGTTTCGTGTTTGGGATGTCCCCATATACGAACCCTATTTCTAAAAATAGTATACAATATAATGTGAAATATCAACAGCGTCTGGGGCGTAGAAATTCAACATCAGGTGGTTAGTGATGGTTATGTGATGCATACTACAATATGTGATGCTATTAATTATTGGGACATATACCAAATAGTCCCTCAAACATTTTTTAATACTCATTTAGTCCAAGCCTTTTTATTTTGCCTCAAAAAGTCCTTTGCCACATATTTTGGAAAGGGAGTGCCGCTGGCACGGACCTCTAAAAATAAGAGAATATTGAGTGCTTGAGGGACTAAATGGGTTAAACTAAAAATATGTGTCCTTTTTAAAAAATATATATTTACAGTAGGGACTATTAAATAATTGACCCTTAATTATTTATTCTTCTATGTTTCGTTGAAAGCGTTAATCATGCAGGCTATGTTAGAAGTTAATGTTTCCTACATACTACAAATTCTTTCCATGGACCCATGCAGGCCCCCACAAGGGACTTAATTAAGATTAAAACATAAAAGAAACAAAATACTAAGCAACTATAATATGCTTCTCCATCAGTAGTTGTTTCTCTAACAATTCAAGTATTGGTTATGGTGGACAGACAACCCTTTATGTCACCCCAATGTTATGTTTGCTAAGTAGATTATTTCATATTATCTAAGAGAATCAGAAGCAACAGTAGAAATTTTTGCATGGAACTAAAAGAATATCAATGGTGCACGACTCTATGCCTATATATATATATTGGTTTAACAGACTGGCGCATATGCCAATATTTTCATTAATACAAAAAATAAAGTGTAAAACATGCAGCGCATTTTAGTAATCAGGTCATTTTATGAGAGCGATACCACTTGTTTCAGTTGGTCCAACGATTATCCAAAGTACAATAATGTCAGTATTAAACATTAGACAAATTTCGGTACGTAGTGTTTGAAATACAACAAACTCAGCCTCATATATACTACGAGAATCCAAAGAGGAAAATTGACTAATATTCAAAAAGGTAGACTTGGGTTATTATAACTGATATACGATGGATACTATGATGATTCACCAAAATAGGCACACTGCAATTTCAACCAAGTTTAAAAATTCTCACAAGCCGAAATCTAAATTTCTTAAAACTTGAAGAATTTTAAATTAGATAAAAAAAACATACTCCCTCTCTCCCAAATTAATAGCCTTTCTTTCCTTTTTAATCGATTGAAAAATAGTCATGTTGCTATAAATAGTATATAAAACTAGGTGAGTTACGAAATATTTTAACTTACACAGCGTTATTTTTCTCAGATTAGATCTTTGTGTTGTACAATATCTTCACTATTCTTTGCTCGGCCATCTTCAGCAGCAATCCTCACAAAACAAATCTCAATATCATGTTGATCATTACTGTCGAAAACATTTCTGATATGCGTCTTTCTCCAGTGCTTAAAAGCTATTTCAGTTGTGCTAATACATTCGTGTAGAAAGAATTCCATACAACAATGTTTAGCTATAGAGATATCGGCACTATCTTTTGCATCATTCTCAGCTTGCATAGAGAACTCCTTCCATTTTTTTTAGCATCTATTATAATACCCTCAATCGGGAAAACATGTTTATCCAAAATTTTCTTCTTTCAAATACCAGTGTCTCTAAGACCAATGAGCCTTGTATCCACCAGCTCTTTCAGACCGTAAAACACATGCCTGATGAGCCAATGCGATTTCAGCTTTTCTCTGTTCAGATATTATAAATTTTCGCTCCTTAAGAGCATATCGACATTTCCTTAATACTTCCTCACTGTTAAGTTTTCCTCGGTAGCATCAAGTTTGCTGCTTAAATCAGAGCCTAGTTGAATCTTGGCATCATATTTAACTCGTAATTTCTAAAGTTGCGTCTCTATAGCGAAGTTTTCTAACAGTATTATGTCTACGAAGAATATGTCACGACTTTATGCATGTTATTCTGCGTCCGTCCAATTGTCGATTGACTATTACAATGAATACATATTGCGAGCACATGTTTCGACCAATTTGGAGTATCCTCTAAGAAGTTTCGAAGCCAATCAACTTCTTCTCCAACTTTGTCTAGTGCAATGAATTCAGATTCCATTGTTGATCTAGCAATGCGCGTTTGTTTTGAAGATTTTCAAGATACGACTACACCTCTAAGGGTAAACATATACCCACTTGTAGACTTAGAATCCTTTGTATCGGATATCCAATTTGCATCACAATGCCCTTCAAGTACAGATGGATATCTCGAATAGTGCAGTCCATAATTTTGAGTATATTTTAAATAAGACAAAACTCTCAATACTGCCTTCAAGTGGCGTTTCCCAAGATTACCCGTATATCGACTTAGCATACTTATTGAATATGTAATGTCTGGCCGTGTAGAGTTCATGATATACATTAAACTACCGACAATACGAGAGTACTCTAATTGAGATATGATTTCACCATTATTTCTTGGTATATATAAATTTACATCCACGGGTATCTTGGTAGGAATAATATCGTACATGTTGAATTTTTCAAGTACCTTTTCTATGTAATGGGATTGAGATAATATTAGTCCATCTGGTGTTTTAGAAATTTTAATTCCCAATATAACATCGACAACACTAAGATCATTCGTGTCGAATCGATTATTGAACATACATTTAGTAGTATTGACCATGTGAATGTACTACCCATGATTATCATATCATCAACTTAGAGGCATACGATGACATAACTATTTTGAGTTTTTTTTAAAGAAATAAATTTATTACACTCATTAATTTTGAAACCATTTGATAACATTACATTATCAACTTTTTCATGTCATTGCTTAGGTGCTTGTTTTAATCTGTAAAGTGATTTCACAAGCTTACACAATTTTACGTATTGTTCGATAACCACATTTACATGAATGAAGCGCCACTCGATTCAATAACCACATTTACATGAATATCTCGAATCTTAGATTTCCAAACTAAGAAAACATATGAACTGCTATTTATAGCATAACCGATGAACACATAGTCAACGGTCCTTGGTCCTATTTTTACCTTTTTAGGTTTAGGAACCATCACCTTGGCTAAGCACCCACACACTCGTAGATATTTATAGCAAAATTTTTGACCTTTCTATAACTCAAAAGGTGTCTTGTGAGTTTTCTTGTGCGGTACTTTGTTAAGAATGTAATTAGCAGATAGTATGGCTTGCCCTCCCCTCCCCCCCAAGTTCTGTGGAGATCCTGAACTTATTAACACAGAGTTCATCATCTCCTTCAATGTATGGTTTTTGCATTCGGTAATGTCATTCAATTGAGGAGGATAAGGATCGGTTGTTTGATAGATAATTCCATGTTTACAACAAAATTCCTCAAAAGGAGATTCATATTCACCTCCTCCATCACTCCTAATAGACTTTATCTTTTTTCTTAATTGATTCTCAACTTCATTCTTGTATTGTTTAAATGTATCAATAACCTCATCCTTACTATTTAGTAAATATAAATAGAAATATGTTGTGAAATCGTCAATAAAAGTAATAAAATACTTTTTTCCACCTCTAGTTTATCAAATTTTAAATCACAAATATCCATCTGAATTAAATCTAATGGTTCAGTGATCGTTTTAATGGAATCAAAATGTAATCTCGCTAACCTAGATTCCACACATATATCACATTTATGGATTTTATCAATATTAATTTTTGGCAAAAATTCCAAGTGACTTAATCTACGAAAGGTGTCAAAATTAGTATGTCCTAATCTAGCATGCCAAATATGAGATGACTCAATCAAGTAAGTAGAAGTAGCAATTTCATTCATTAGGAATACCTTTGGCATCAATCTCATTCATTAATTTTAAAGATCCTCTCAGCCAGACAACCCTTTCCCCCATACACATCATTTTTGGGCAACACAAACTTATGAGAAACAAATAGGAGATTAAATCCATTCTTTCTTTGAAGAGATCCGAACATTAGATTTTTACGGATGTCAGGCACGTGTAATATATTGTTAAGAGTAAGTTCACTTCCCAGAGTAATTTTTAGAATGATCTTTCCTTGTCCTATGACTTTATAACTCGAAGAGTTTCCCATAAAGACGGTCTCCTCAATTCCTAAAGCCTTATAAGTAGTAAAAATCCCTTTGTTCGCACAAATGTAGCGTGTATCCACCATGTCCACCCACCATTCCTTGGTATTTCATATTAGATTACATTAAGAGACAACATCAAAAAGATTTATCTCTACGGTAACATCGAAAATGCTCTCACCCTCCATTGCATTTTCTTGTGCATTGGTTTTTTTAGCATTCTATGGTTCGAGACATGTGACAACCCGCAATCCGAAATAAGGGGTGGCCAGCCCGATACCTCAATATAACAGAAATCACGAATGGAAATCATCCTTAGCATCATAACATATAAAATAAGTATAAGGGAAAACCACCCATTAATTCAGAAAACGGGTTGCCAAATTTTAGTTTAATTAAAAGTTAAGGAAATAAATTTAAACCACCCAAATCTGATGAGAAAGTGGAGTTCCAAAGAACTTATATTAATACTAAAGCAACATACAATGAAAGGACCGAATAAGCTGTCGGTCAACAGCTACATTCAACGTATAACAACAGTTCGATAATTTACATAATACAGTCATTAAACAATTACAAAGCTTTGGGCCACACGCCCGATGAAAGACTCGATCATATCTAGAATACAAAAATGAGGGCGTCTAACAAAACATCATGTAATAATCCAAAAAATCTTACAGCTCCTCGAAAGCATAAGGAATGAGAATATCACAATGGGCGCCCTTGCGGAGGAGCACCTGAGCGGATATAATAACATGCACAACGTAGAAAGTGAACGGGTCAGGGCCCGGTTTATATATGATTACCAGATGAACAAGAACCATGATAGATATGGACAGTTAATCATGAATGATGTAGATGAAAAACTAACAACCTAGTCACCAAGTATAATAAAGAAATTTAAATATTTCTAACAGTTGTTAATTTATGCAAGAGAACATAATTTAAACCTCATTATTCATCATGTGTTTCCCTCTTTCCATTCCTTAACAGGAATATAATTACCATCATATTTTCTTATGAAAATTTACATACGTCAAGTCCAACTTGAGTTAGAAAGGTTATATTCTTATACATATAACGATTCTAAGACCGCCCCTCCGAGTTTCCCCACTGGGCGCGCCCCTAAATGACTATCATCTTCCAGGGCCTATCTCCACAAGACAACCTGGGCACCTATCGCACGTCGGGAAGTGGCCATATACCTGCGAGTGAGTCATAACCACACCCAGAATTATCTCACTAGAGCAGAAAAACATATATAAAAATCCCGCATATGTACGAGGACTATAGTCTCCCCGCATTCACTAGTCAGGGGACATCACCTCATGCGCGAGCTTCCCTTATGATAGCATTTATAGAGGTGTGTTTAAGTAAATTAACATTTACCCATTTCATCTCATTATTATTTTCATTAATCACATGTATGTTTCATTCTATTTGAAACCATAATCCTTTAAGATTTTCATTAATATTCATCATATCCTAAGCCCCATATTATTCTCGTTATGGTCATCAACATCTTACAAATCCCAAGGTTTTATATACCTCAAAATGACTTCCAAAATCTCCACATATGGGCTTAGAACTCTTTATCTTAATTCCTAACATCCTGCGAAAAGAAAAGTAATGCATAAACATCACTTTTGGTACCTATGGAATTTAACCCCAAGCGAAACCCGTTCAACTCTAGGGTATCGACCAAACTCGATTTAAAAATTCTAAAACTCTAAGTTTACTTCATACAAGAAGGTTTCTAGTCCCTAATTAAAAGAAGGAATCTAAGAAAACCAAATAAAATTTAAAGGTGGAAAACAGGGGACCGGTCGACCGGTTCTGAGACCGCGGTCGACCGCATCTCAAAATTTAGCCTACGAAGGAAAGCAGAAAGTCCAGGAAAAAGGGGGCCAATCGACCGGTCACAGATCGCGGTCGACCGCGCTCTAAAATTTAGACTTTGGTAGGAAAGTAGTGTGCCCTCCCTCGAAGGCCCAGTCGACCGGTCTTGGAACCGAATTCGACCGGTCATAGAAGACCTATGACTCCTATCTTCTTCCAAACCACAAAACCCCTTATCATTTATTACACCAAATTGATCATAAGTGCTTCCAACAACATTAATCTACACCAATAAATATTCAATTCTCCTCCCAGGATTTCAAAGCCTATAAACCCAATAATAAAAACCCTAACATTCTTAAACTATACATAACCACAACTATCAACACTAATCATTCATCTTAAATCACATAATAGCAAGTAGAAAACTTGCCTGAAGGTTGCAAATACAGATTTGATGAAGATGTAGGCAAGATTAACTTCAAACCTTCAATCTCTCTTTTTTCTCCTTAGGTTTTCTTCTTCTCTCTCTCTCTCTAGGTCACTAATTACACTTAAGATGAATAAATGGATTTCAAGACATAAAATGTGCCTTAGTCTTTAATTACCAACTTAATTAATAAATATCGCGATTAAATAATACGCAACTACGTATTTAAACCAAACCCAGTCAAAAGTGCCCAAAACTTCCAAATACAAGATGGCACATAATTTGACTATCTCGCACCTTCCGGAACTAACTACGCTCTACAAATTATCATTTGGAAATTTTATAACTCATTTTATGTTCCGGTTTCATTTTAAACCAAAATGTTATTTTAATTCTTATGACATAATAAAACACTACATGGTGATATTCACCCACACATAAGGTAAATATACAACATCATAGTAAATATTAACTTTTCTTCCCTAAATAAATACTTACTCCCCATTCCAACATTTTATATATAATTACTATACCTAGCAAGTAAATATAAAATAGGTTCTCAAAAGCGAGGTTTATTACATACTCCCCCCTTATGAGGGAATTTTGTCCCCAAAATTCAAGCGTACCTTGTATAAAGAGATGCGAATACTTTTCCCGCTTATCATCCTCTCGTTCCCACGTTGATTCCTTGGCATTGTGATGACTCCACTGGACTCGCACCAAGGGCAACACTCGAGACCTCAACATACGCTCCCCATGCTCTAAAATAGCAACGGGTCGTTCCTCATATGAAACATCGGGTTGCAAGTCAATATCCTCAAAAGGAACATGCCAAAGCGCACCTTCACACCTCTTGTACTTCTTCAAAGAGGAGACATGGAATACATCGTGAATTTGTTGTAAAGGCTCTGGTAGGGCAAGTTGATACGCCACTGGACCCACCTTAGCTATAACGGGAAAAGGTCCCACAAAATGCGGTGAAAGCTTCCCTTTCTTTCTGAAACGCTTGATACCTTTCACGGGCGACACTCGCACCAAGACTTGGTCCCCAATCTCCAATTCCATATGGCTCCTATTTGCATCGGCATAACTTTTCTGACGATCTTGAGCTATCGCAATGCTATTTTGAATGAGTTCGATTTTTTAGGAAGTATCTTGGATCATTTAGGTCCAAGGAATTTATTATCCCCCACTTCCAACCAACAAGCGAGCGATCTACATGGTTTTCCCTATAAAGCTCCATAAGGTGCCATTCCAATAGTAAATTGGTAAGAGTGGTTATAAGAAAACTCAACCAATGGAAGATATTGTTCCCAACCACCTTTGAAGTCAAGTATACACATACGAAGCATATCGCCCAACATTTGGTTTACCCTTTCAGTCTAGCCATCTGTTTGAGGATGATAAGAAGTGCTTAACTTCAATTCGGTCCCCAATGCCTCTTGGAAGCTTCGCCAAAAGTGGGAAACGAAATTTTTTTCTCTGTCAAAAACGATATTTATGGGCACCCCATGGAGTCTAACCACCTCCTCGATGAATAATCGGGCATAACGAGTGGTGTCATAGTCGGTTTGCACAGGTAGAAAGTGTGCCGACTTAGTCAAGCGATCGACAATCACCCAAATAGAATCACACCCACTCGATGACCTTGGCAAGCCCGTAATAAAATCCATCGATATGCTCTCCCATTTCCATACCGGAATCTCCAACGGTCGCAACAAACCTGTCAGTCACTGATGATATATCTTGACCAACGGACAAGTAATGCATTGAGATACGAACTCAGAAATATCCCGCTTCATGTCTGGCCACGAATACTGACGGCGCATGTCTTGATACATTTTGTCCCCATCGGGATGTACCGTAAATTTAGTTCCGTGAGATTCGGCCATCACTGCCCGTCTCAATTCCCCTTCCCCGGGAACAATAAGCCTTCCATGGAAGCATAATTCACCCTCAGAACTAATCGAGTAGGACTCCTCTCCCTCGGACAGTAATCGACGTATATGGTCTTGGCAACCCTTGCCCCTACCTTGGGCTTCCAGAATCCTTGCCATAATTGTAGGAGTAACAGTCATTATTGACATAAATTCTCTTGCCAACGCATCCTCCTGACTGAGTTCTTTCCACTTAGCTTTCCAAACATCAGCTAACTCTCCCTCGGGCTTTCTACTCAAGGCATCCTCCACAACGTTCGCCTTTCCCGGATGATAATTGATATCAAATTGATAATCTTTCACGAACTCCAACCATCAGCGCTGACGCATATTCAAATCTTTTTGTGAAAATAAATATTGCAGCGATTTATGGTCTGTGAAAAGACTGAACTTCTCCCCTAGGAGATATTGTTTCCATATCTTCAAGGCAAAGACAACCGCTGCAAGTTCTGAGTCATGCACTGGATAGTTTCTTTCATAGGGATTGAGCTTTCGGGAAGCATATGTAATAGCCCATCGCTCTTGCTGAAGCACCCCTCCTAATCCTTGTAGAGACGCATCGGTGAAAACTAGATATTCTAATCCTGGTTGTGGCAAAGCGAGGACTGGGGCCCAAGTCAATCTATCTTTAAGCTCATCAAATGCAGCCTGGCAAGAGTTATCCCATACAAATCTCACCCCCTTCCGGGTCAAATTTATCAAAGGGCTAGTGACTTTAGAGAAACCCTTGATAAATCGACGGTAATAACCCACCAAACCCAGAAAACTATGAACTTCGGTAGGGGTCGTGGGCTGACCCCCCTCCCTCATCGCGATTACCTTGCTCGGATCCACCGATATACCCTGCGACGTCACAATATGGCCCAGAAATTGTACCTCCTATAACCAAAAGCCACACTTCTCGAACTTAACATACAATTGGTGATCCTTCAATCTTTGTAGGACCAACCTCAAATGAATAGCATGGTCAGATTATGTTCGAGAATAGACTAGGATGTCATCGATGAATACAATAACAAATTCGTCAAGGAGGTCCCGAAATACCCTATTCATGAGATTCATAAATACAGCGGGGGCATTGGCTAGCCCAAAGGGCATAACCCAAAATTCATAGGATCCATATCTTGTCAGAAAAGCGGTCTTGGAGACATCCTGCTCCCGTATCCTCAACTGATGATTCCCCGTCCTCAGGGTAATTTTAGAGAAGTACGAAGCTCCTCTAAGTTGATCAAATAAGTCATCGATACGAGGCAAAGGGTATTTATTCCGGATGGTGACCTTATTCAATTCTCCATAGTCAACACATAACCGGAGAGAACCATCTCTTTTCTTTACAAACAACACCGGAGCACCCCACAGTGACGTACTACGCCTAATAAATCCTTGCTCCAATAACTACTGAATTTGATATCTCAACTCCCTCATTTCAACAGGAGCCATACGATAAGGAGCTTTCGCGATCGGTCGAGTTCCCGGCGCTAAATCAATCACAAACTCAATCTCCCAGCTAGGAGGCAAACCCGGTATTTTCCGGAAGACATCCTCAAAATCTCTCACAACCAGAATGGAATCCAAGGGAACAACTACATCCCTAGGAGTCTCCTCTGCAATACAATACAGATAGTCACTAGTACTTCCCTCTAAACAAGGCAAAACTACCAAGAACATTTCTTGTCCCAGAATGGCGAAGACTATACTCTTCCCATAATAATTAACTATAGCATGATATTTCATAAGCCAATCCATGCCCAAAATCACATCATACCCGACCATGTCCAGGACGAGTAAATCGGCCTCAAAGCATAAATTACCAAGAGTAATTCCCATATTTTTACAAACAAGGAAAATGAGTGAGGCATCACCCATAGAGGACTCGACGCTAGTAAAAGTACTCTCAGCAGATTTAATCAACTCTGCGGTCTGAGCAAAACTCCTAGAAATGAATGAATGTGTTGCACCCGTATCAAATAAAATGCGACCTATATGTCCTTGAATAAGGAACTTACCCTCAATGGTTGGTGGTGCCGGCGGAGCTGGAGGAAGCATAGCGTCCTGAATATGATAAATCCTCCCATACTGCAACTGACCCTACTGTGGAGGAACAACCGGGTTAGGTACCTGTGGAGGAAACTGAACATATGGCTGCTGTGGAGCTCTAGGAAACTGTCCCCCAATCAGCTGAGGACACTCCTTCTTATAATGACCTGCTTCACCGCATTGGAAACACTGACCCAACATATTCTCCGCATTTCGACCACGATTATTTCTAAATTGATTTACACCTTGGCCTTGATGGCCTCTGTATCCTTGACCACCCCGGCCTGCTTGCTATTGTTGGGCACCCTGACCATGCCTATTATTATGGTTCCCCTAATTGAACCCACTAGAAAGTTGCCTCTTTGACAAGTCCCCTTGCTGGGGATCCCTTTCTTTCTGCTTAATACCCGAAGTTTGGGACGAAGGAAAGACTCCTCCTCCGCTCCCACTGCCTCCAGGCCTTCCCACTTGCCCCACTATCGCGGCTTTCTTGCCACTTTGCAAAAACAATCTATGCTCTTGGCAATGTAGTAGCGCCGCATTCATTACCTCACCAAAATTTTTCAATGCCGGATTACCGAGCAAGTGTTGTCGGATCCTCCAGTTTAACCCTCTCATAAACCTAGAAACCTTCCTTTCTTCGGGAGTCACCTCCTTCGGTACAAAACTTGCCAACCGGGTGAACTCCTCTTCATATTCAGCCACGGATCTCTCACCTTGCACAACGTCTTGCTGCCTCCTTCTCATCTCCCCTTGAATCGCGGGAGGAAAGTACTTTTGATCAAATAAAACCCAGAATTCAGAAATCGGCATAGTGTCTCTCTGTTCTAGTGTAGTCATAGACTCCCACTAATGTAATACGACCCCAACAAGTTTAAAAGTAGCAAGGACTTGCTTCTTCTCCTCACTACATTCCACCATACGTAGATGGCGTTGCATGTCTTTCTTCCACTGATTTACCCTTATGACATCCGAGCCTCCATCAAATTCTGGGGGCTGGCCTTTTAAAAAGGATTCCCTAGCTCTCTCCCATGGATAAGGTGCCGTAGGAGCTTGGGCATCTTGCGCTCGCTGTTGAGCTTGTGGCATTTGTTGAGCCACTATTATCATAGCCGAATTAACCGCTTGAGCCACTATGTTCGCCACATCAGCAGCATTAATTGTTCCTTATGGCGGCAGTGGAGGACCAACCTCCTCTTCTATGACCCTATTACGTCTCGCTAGGCGACCTTTCTTAGACAACATCTGAGATGGAGAAACAATAGAGTTAGAATACTATATAAAACAGTCTATCTTGTAGAAGATCGTAGACATAAGAAACAAAATAGTCCTAACATTAGGCTCTATATCAAAGAAAGCTACGGTAGAACGTGGCAAGTCCAAAAAGATCCTAAAAGACTCTAGAACCTGATGCACTGATACCATTTGTGACAACCCGCAATCCGAAATAAGGGGTGTCCAGCCCGATACCTCAATATAACGGAAATAACGAATGGAAATCATCCTTAGCATCATAATATATAAAATAAGTATACGGGAAAACCACCCATTAATTCAGAAAACGGGTTGCCAAATTTTAGTTTAATTAAAATTTAAGGAAACAAATTTAAAGCACCCAAATCTGATGAGAAAGTGGAGTTCCAAAGAACTTATATTAATACTAAAGAAACATACAATGAAAGGACCGAATAAGCTGTCGGTCAACAGCTACATTCAATGTATAACAACAGTTCGATAATTTACATAATACAGTCATTAAGCAATTACAAATCTTTGGGACACACGCCCGATGAAAGACTCGATCATATCTAGAATACAAAAATGAGGGCGTCTAACAAAACATCCTGTAATAATTCACAAAATCTTACAACTCCTCGAAAGCATAAGGAATGAAAATATCACAACGGGAGCCCTTGCGGAGGAGCACCTGAGCGGATACAATAACATGCACAACATAGAAAGTGAATGGGTCAGGTCTCGGTTTATATATGATTACCAGATGAACAAGAAGCATGATAGATATGGACAGTTAATCATGAATGATGTAGATGAAAAACTAACAACCTAGTCACCAAGTATAATAAAGCAATTTAAATATTTCTAACAGTTGTTAATTTATGCAAGAGAACATAATTTAAACCTCATTATTCATCATGTCTTTCATTATTTCCATTCCTTAACAGGAATATAATTACCATCATATTTTCTTATGACAATTTACATACCTCAAGTCCCACTTGAGTTAGAAAGGTTATATTCTTATACATATAACGATTCTAAGACCGCCCCTCCGAGTTTTCCCACTGGGCGCTCCCCTAAATGACTATCATCTTCCAGGGCCTATCTACACAAGACAACCTAGGTACCTATCGCACGTCGGGAAGTGTCCATATACCTGCGAGTGAGTCATAACCACACCCAGAATTACCTCACTAGCGTAGAAAAACATATGTAAAAATCCCGCATATGGCCGAGGACTATAGTCTCCCTGCATTCACTAGTCAGTGGACATCACCTCATGCGCGAGATTCCCTTATGATAGCATTTAGAGAGGTGTGTTTAAGTAAATTAACATTTACCCATTTCATCTCATTATTATTTTCATTAATTACATGTATGTTTCATTCTATTTGAAACCATAATCCTTTAAGATTCTCATTAATATTCATCATATCCCAAGCCCCGTATTATTCTCGTTATGTTCATCAACATCTTACAAATCCCAAGGTTTTATATACCTCAAAAGGACTTCCAAAATCTCCACATATGGGCTTAGAACTCTTTATCTTAATTCCTAACATCCTCCGAAATGAAAAGTAATGCCTAAACATCACTTTTGGTACCTATGGAATTTAACGCCAAGCGAAACCCGTTCAACTCTAGGGTATCGACCAAACTCGATTTAAAAATTCTAGAACTCTAAGTTTACTTCATACAAGAAGGTTCCTAGTCCCTAATTAAAATAAGGAATCTAAGAAAACAAAATAAAATTTAAAGGTGGAAAACAGGGGACCGGTCGACCGGTCCTGAGACCGCGGTCAACCGCTTCTCAAAATTTATCCTACGAAGGAAAGCAGAAAGTCCAGGCAAAAGGGGGTCGGTCGATCGGTCACGGACCACGGTCGACCGCGCTCTAAAATTTAGTCTTTGGTAGGAAAGAAGTGTGCCCTCCCCCGAAGGCCCGGTCAACCGGTCCTGGAACCGCGGTCGACTGGTCATAGCAGACCTATGACTCCTATCTTCTTCCAAACCACAAAACCCCTTATCATTTATTACACCAAATTGATCATAAATGATTCCAACAACATTAATTTTCACCAATAAATATGCAATTCTCCTCCCAAGATTTCAAAGCCCATAAACCCAATAATAAAAACCCTAACATTCTTAAACTATATATAACCACAACTATCAACACTAATCATTCATCTTAATCACATAATAGCAAGTAGAAAACTTTCCTCAAGGTTGCAAATTCAGATTTGATGAAGATGTAGGCAAGATCAACTTCAAACCTTCAATCTCTCCTTTTTCTCCTTAGGTTTTCTTCTTCTTCTCTCTCTCTCTCTACGTCACTAATTACACTTAAGAGTAATAAGTGGATTTCAAGACATAAAACGTGCCTTAGTCTTTAATTACCAACTTATTTAATAAATACCGCGATAAAATAATACGCAACTACATATTTAAACCAAAACTAGTCAAAAGTGCCCAAAACCTCAAAATACAAGATAGCACATAATTTGACTATCTCGCACCTTCCAGAACTAACTACGCTCTCCAAATTATCTTTTGGAAATTTTATAACTCATTTTATGTTCCGGTTTCATTTTGAACCGAAATGTCATTTTAATTCTTATGACATAATAAAACACTACATGGTGATATTCACCCACACATAAGGTAAATATACAACATCATAGTAAATATTAACTTTTCTTCCCTAAATTAATACTTACTCCCCATTCCAACATTTTATATATAATTACTATACCTAACAAGTAAATATAAAATAAGTTCTCAAAAGCGAGGGTTATCAAGACACTTGCTTGAGCGGTGTCCCGGCTTGTCTCAATTGCAGCATTTTCATTTGAACTTCTTTATTTTCTTAGATGTTCCTTCCCCATCACGCTTACATTTGGATCTAGGACCTTAAACCACATGATTCTTGGACTACATGATGTTCTTCCCACTTTTCTTTTTAGATTCACAGTTGTCATTTTCAATCCGCAGACGTACTACCAATTCTTCTACATTTATCTCCTTTAGTTTGTGGTTGAGATAATTTTTGAACAAAATCCAAGATGGAGGAAACTTTTCAATTATCGCCACCACTTAGAAAGTGTCACTGATCCACATTCCTTCAGCGTGAATGTCGTGAAGAATAACCTGAAGTTACTGAAATTGGGCAATAATCGGCTTGGAGTAAAGTATTTTTAAATCTAGAAAATGCCCCACTATGAATTTCTTCATACCCACATCTTTCGTTTTGTATTTCTTCTCAATGTATGATTTTTGCGTTCATCAATGCCATTCGATTGAGGAGAATAAATAGCAGTGGCTTGGTGGATAATTCCATGTTCGGAAAAAAATTCCTCAAAAGAAGATTCATATTCACCTCCTTTATCACTCCTAATAGCTTTTATCTTTTTACTTAATTGATTCTTAACATCATTCTTGTATTATTCAAATGCATCAATAGCATCATCCTTACTATGTAATAAATATACATAGAAATATTTTGTGCAATCGTTAATAAAAGTAATAAAATACTTTTTTTCACCTCTAGTTTGTATAAATTTGAAATCTCAAATATCCATCCGAATTAAAGGTAATCTCGCTAACTTAGATTCCACATATATATCACATTTATGATTTTTTATCAATTTTAAATTTTGGCAAAAATTCTGAGTTAGTTAATCTACGCAAGGCGTCAAAATTAACATGTTTTATTCTAGGATGTCAAATATCAGATGACACAATTAAGTAAGTAAATGTACAATTAAGTAAGTAAAACTAGCAATTTCATTCATTATGGATGCCTTTGGCTTCAATGTCATTACATTCATTTTAAAGAGTCCCTTAGAGAGGTAGTCATTTCCCACATACACATCATTTATGGATAACACAAACTTATAAGAAATAAAGAGGATTTTAAACCCATTCTTGCTTAGAAGCGATCCAAAAATCTCAGGCACGTGCAACACATTTTTAAAAGTAAGCTCCTTTCCCGAAGTCATTTTCGCAATGATCTTTCCTTGTACCACGACTTTAGAACTCGAAGATTTTCCCATAAAGTGGCTCTCCTCATTTTTCAAAGCCTTATAAGTAGTGAACATCCATTTGTTTGCACAAATGTGGTGTGTAGCCTGAGTTTCCCTAAACTATTCCTTAGTATTTCCTACTAAATTACATTCAGAGAAAACAGTAAGATTTATGTCTGCGATACCATCAGAAATGTTCTCACCCTCCGTCACATTTGCTTGAGCACTGGTCTTTTTAGCATTCTTTGGTTTGTGACACTCGCTTGAGCATTGTCCCGCCTTACTACGATTAGAGTAATTGCCTTTGAACTTCTTTAGGATCTTCAACTACACAAGCCTTAGACTCCGTGATGTTCTTCCCACTTTTTCTTTGAGATTCATAGATGTCTTCTTCAATCCGCAGACGTACTATCAATTCTTCGACATTTAACTCCTTGCGTTTGTGCTTGAGATAATTTTTAAATAAGTTTAAAGATCGAGGCAACTTTTCAATTATCTTCGCCACTTGGAAAGTGTCACTGATCGACATTCCTTTAGTGTGAATATCATTAAGAATAACTGGAAGTTCCTGAACTTGTGCAATAATCGGCTTGGAGTCAACCATTTTGAAGTCAAGAATATGCCCCATTATGAATTTCTTCATACCCGCATCTTGCGTTTGTATTTCTTCTCTAAATAATTTCACAAGTATTTAGCGGTTCTCATGGTGTTGTACACATGGTACACCATCTTGTCCAAGTATGTCACGGTGTAGTTTCGACATAAAAAGTCAGAGTGTTTCCATGTTTCAACGGTAGCAACTTTCTCAGTTTCATCTCCTTATAAAGGGGGGCAATCCTGATACACAAACCTTTCCAATTGGAAGGTTCTGAGATAAAAGTACATATGTCCTTGCCAGCATTTGAAATTGGCCCCGTTAATTTTTTTTTTCTCCCCATGTGGCATGTTCACGGGGGCAGCAATAGTCACATGTGTCACATTCACAGTTGGTGGGAATGTGTTCCTTCTTTGTGATTCTATTTCTATTACAAAAATAGAATTTGTATTAATGATAGTATTCATTTGTAATGAATTTATCATTACAGAATACAAAATTATGTACATCAGTTTTCTCAAATTATAATTAATACTAAACAAATTTCTAATAAGAATTCTAAACACTATTCTGAGATATATAATATAGAATTTAACAAATACTAAATAGTAACTTTTTTCTAGTCTAAATTGATTAAAAAAAATCTGTGTAAAATTAATTATGAAGATTACTTGAAGTCTATACAAAACATAATTTTTAGAAAGTACAAAGTTTATTAAAATCTGTACATAATAAAAATTTTAGGAATATTTAAAATTCAAATTTTTAATTATAAATGTAAAGTGGTACAAAAATTATAATTCCCGTAACAATAAAATAATAGAAAACTATTATATTAAATATTTGTAATAAAATAATACTTTATCAAATTTTCTGTAAAACAAATTTTTATGATAGTAATAAATTCTTGTTCAAAAGTTAAAATTTCGGTAATCTAAAAAAATATTTTGTACTCATTATAAACAACATGAAAGATTAGAATTGTCTTAACATTGTTATTTCTACTGTTTAATTTAGTAAGTAGTACAACAACAACAACAACAACAACAACAACAACAATGATAATAATAATAATAATAATAATAATAATAATAATAATAATAATAATAATAATAATAATAATAATAATAATAATAATAATAATAATAATAATAATAATAATAATAATAATTCGAAATTACAAAAAATAATAATTTACTTACTTGGTATTGCAGAAAAAATTAATAGAAATAGAAAAGAAATCCAAGACATGTGTAATACCACAGTGTCCTTAAGAAAATTTTAATTCTCCTCCATAGTGCTTTAGAGTCTGAATTAATATCACAGGAAGTACAACAATGAATTGATTCTGGCGAACTCAGATTTTGTGCCTTTTACTCAACTAAACAACATGATTTATATCAACGAAATGAATGCAGTAATGGACGAAAAAAATTATAGCATTGGAACAGTATATTCGGGTTGGAGAAAAAATGGAGGGATAATTTTTTCATTAGCCAAAAAACAGGTGAGAAACTATGTATTTATAGCAAAAGCAATTAGCTGTTTAGACGTTTTCAACCATCAAACACTTAATTTCGGTTAATCATTTTACTCTATAATTTCGTAATTAATTAATTTGGCAAAGAAAGTTAACTAAACTCGTCCCAAAAAAGAAAGGAATTTTTATAAGCCGAAGCCTGAACCGAACTGAACCGACAACGTGCGCGTGTGGAGTTTTGGCCCAAACACAAGACTTGCTTAGTATAAGCCATCTCTCCTTCAAAGAATTGGGAAACCCCAAAGGCATCGAAGCCTTAGTGCAAATTTGGGGTTTTATTAACTCTTCAAGTTACCAATTTTCTTCCTATGTGGGACAAGATTAATACGCACCCAAGTCATTAACTTTCATTGCTTTATAAGTCACCTAAGAAACAAATTTATCGTTCATAACTTAATGAAATTGGATATGTGAATATACCACATTAACTTCCTTGCGAAGGAGAACTCGTTCATATATGGTCCCGCAATTATCGTGGTGTGAGTCCCATCTAAATTTGAGCTAATAGTTGCTCAAAATTTGCAGTCCAATTCTCATTTTTCTAACAATTTGTCCAAACATGAATGTTACTCGGGAGTAATGTCCATGACATCTTGAGGATGAAGCGTTTATTCAAGGTTTCAATGGCATCCAATATTTTATGCAAGCATATGGTTTCTAATTTAATATTGGACATTTTGTGTCTTGATTATTTGAATTCTGAAGAAAATGAAATTATCCAATACGGGCCTTTAAGAATTATTTTTTGGTACACAAGAATTAAACAATATTATATATATATATATATATATATATATATATATATATATATATATATATATGTTGGAATTATAGAGGCAACCACATGTATAACTGTCGTTCATCTCCTTTACATTTGTATAATTTATGAGACACGTTGTAATATCCCGTAATTTTATGGATTTTACTTAATGGAATTAATTAAATTAAATGGGATAATTATTGGGAAAATAATTCGGATTTAAATACAAGCGAGACGAGAGTTGGTATTTGATTATGATAATTATGTTGAATATTATTGAGTGAATATGGTAATATATGATTAATGAATATTTAATATTGTCGTGAGTTATAAATACGATAATTTGGAAAATTAAGTTGGGATGCACGTGTCAGTCGCGTTAGGAATCAATTTAATGTATTTTAAAATAAATTATGTTTGTATTATCTGTATGGTCATTTCGAGTGCGCCAACGTGTCCGGAAGGATCGAGATAGTAAGAAAACACTAGCCGGGAGTTTAGTTTGTGTCCCCGAGCATTTTTAGGCCTAATCGGCAACCCGGGAGGGTATTTTAGTCATTTTAAATTTTGATGAATAGTAACCTACGAAAATTACGTTTTGTTTATCACCCAACCTTAGGTCCATTAGGGCCATTATCTGTCAAAACTAAATAGTGGGCAACATGAAAAGAGAGGAGTAGTTACAAGGGTTTCCAAGGCCATAACCACCACACACCACCACTATAGTCGGATTTGTGACCAGAAAGAGAAGGAGAACCAACCTTTATCGTCATCAAAGGATCATAACTTCTAAATAGAGGCAAGTGCTTTATTTTGTAAAGATTCAAGGCATATACTTTACATGATAGTGTATATTTGATGTCTTATCATACATAATGATTTTTATTGTGAAATTAAAGAATTAAACCTTTAATCTGAGTAGGTTGCATGTAGATACACTCCTGGTCATATACTAGTTACGAAATCATGATCCATAAATAAAGAATCACGAATTTATATGGTGTTATATGAAGATCTTAAAGAAAATAGGAGAAATAAGGTTTTTATGAAGAAAAAAAATATGTGATTTGATCCCAAAATCTGTTAATCCTTGTTGGTTTAATGATTCTAATACATTAAAGTTTATGCATATATGTTGGTTTGATGATTAGAATACTTGGTTTGGAGTTTGGGACGTTGTAATGGACGATTTGGGTGTAAAATATAGAGAACCTGTAACTGTTAATGAAAATTCTGGCCAGATACCTGTTCAATCGATGGATCGACTAAAGAATGTTGATCGATCGACCCCTTTCCATCGATCGATCGATCCCTTCTGATTTTTCTAAAATTGTTCTCTTTAAGGTTTGCCGAATCCCAAACTTGTAAGAAATTGTAGTGTGACTTATAAAAGTTTGTCGGACTTGATTGAGGTTAGTAGGATCGTAATTAGTGCCCAGAATATGTTGTACCTTATGGAATTTAATGGGATTCTTAGGGATGCTTACTGAGTGAGGTACGGTTAGAAATTACTTAAATTGAGAGCGAGTTTGGGTGGATGATGATGTAAGGTTAGGACCAGTAGCAGAAGGACTCTAAATACTGAGATAACCTTAGAGACTAGCGGGGGACTTAGTAACCTATTTGGGATACGGTATGCACTTGGAGTTATACGTCAAGAATTATCGCGCTAAACCTATTATATAGAATAAATGGGACGATATTATTATATGTGCGAGACATACAATATGGGCTGGAATATACCTATACTAAAATGATTATTACCTACGTTGTGTGAATACTTAGTATATGAATAATTATGTGTATGCCATAGCTACCATACTTGCTATCACGGGAGGTTGATTTTCGAAAAAGGACCGTCTTATCTTTGTGTGCCTTCGGAGGGATTTAGACTGGTACCTTAAGGACATAGGACCGTGAATGACTTATATGTGAGTTGATAAGTCAGCTGACCATGAGAGCGTAGGTATGTGCGTGACCCATGGGTATGTGAACTATGTTCGCCTCTACTATGTGTGATTTGTATTGAAATGGTTCCTGAGTGATTCAGAACATGTGATCCTTATGTACATGATGTACCGAGATTTGATAGCAGAGTATGCGTGCACCGCAGCTTAGCCTAGTGGTGCCATATATGTATATATATATAATGGGTGACTTATATCTGTACTTGTGACTGATTCACTGCTACTTAATAGATGCGAATACTTATGGAATTTAATTGAGTTAAGAACATTGTAGACTTAACTAATATTTGAGCTAAGTAATCTAATTACTGAATGCATGAGTTACGAACATATTTTATTTAAATACTACGGCTGGCCTCTAAAGTAAGAACCGGAATAGACTAGACAGGTAGTGGTATAACTAGGTGGTATACGTTAGGCGTGCACAATAGTTGAGGGGTGAGAATCTCAAGTGAGGGCACGTGGCTAACATGTTTAACATATGTGTTGTTTAATATTGTAATTTAAACACTTGCTACATATTTTTTTTAACTGTTTTGACCTCGGACTCTGACCTGTTTACTTCCAAATCTATTTTTCTTGTAAAACTTTTTAGGTACCCTGCCACAGGGACGCCAAGCTTAAGAGTTCCATTCCTTTGACGTGTTGTATCTGCTGTGAAAGTTACAAGATCTCGTTACTAGACGCCTCCACACATATTCTTGCTTCTTTTGGGAGTTATTTATTCCAGTTAGAGCTTGTTGCCCATTCTATTCAATGACAGCATTTTTAGACTTTCAGTTATTTCAGTCTTGGGATTTATTTATTTCATTCAAACATTTGTATTGGGTTTATTTATATTGCTATTATTATTGGAGTGCTTACTCCAGACATCAGCTATTTATTCTGTTGATTATCTTATGAGAATTTTATGTGACGGTTGGATGATGATTTAGATTATTTTGTTGTTGGTTAAATTAAAACTTTAAAACTTGACACTTCACTATTTTAAATATTAGGTGGTTAGTAATTAATTTAAATATTTTCTACAGTGATGCTATGAACTGAACCAACTTGACATTTTGTATTAATTTAAATAAAGGAGTAGCTACCCGGTGTTTAATTAGTCGAGGTGTCATACACATTTAATTTGTTATTGATCTTAGGAGTGAGTTCGCGAAATAGTGGTCAGTGAAGCATCCTTGTAAATGGTTATAATAAAATTAGAAGTAAACAAATAGGTGAAACGGTAAAAGTAACTTCCATAGAAGATAAATTGAGAGAAAATCGACTAAAATAGTTTGACCACGTCAAGCGTAGACCAATGGATCCTTCCGTAAGAAAGGGTGATTTAGTTAGTATTGATGATAATACAAGGGGTAGAGGTAGGCATAAATTTAATTGGCGGGATATTATAAAAAAGGACATGATATGATGTAGTTTAATCGAAGATATTGCGCCGGAAAAAATGAAATGAAAAAATAGAATTTATGTAGTCGACCCCAAATAATTGAAAAAATACTTTGTTGAGTTGAGTTTAGTTGAGTCTCTCTAGCCATGTTCAAGTGATTATGGTGTAAAGACATTATTTTTATTTTGCCTTTCATTAATTGCAATCCTTCAATTTACCTTTTTATTAACAACAATGTTGGGGTTATGTCCTCAAGCAGCCTGCCCAGCAATGTTTCATAAACATAGTTGGGAACTTTATCTTTCTTCTAATCTAATCTCTATATACTCTAAAATGCTAAACAAGGCTTAAATGCTTCTTTTTTATCAAGGTATCCATGTGGCAAAGCAATTTATATACTCTAATATATGCCGGCTCATATTCCTTTTGAGAGAACCAAGAGGTTTTTTAACTTAGAAAGCCACACGACTCTTTGTCATTTATATGCACCGCTTCTCTCTCTCTCTCTTTTCCCCATACCGTTAGCCATTACCCTCACCGTTTCTATTCCTCCATTAACCCACAGACGAAGATTCGCCCGATAACACCATTAAAACCCAATCATGTATGTATTCTCTCTGTAATAGTTTTTTTTTTTTCGATTTAAGGAGTTTCAGATGTTCGTATTTCAAAAGGATTTTGGGTTGGATTCATGTTTTTTTTTTCCTTTTTCGAAATAGGGTTTTTTGTTGATGTATTATGTGATCTGTCTGATTTTCTCATTGATGGAGATTTGCTTTTGTTTCTGCTGGTCACTTTTGGTGGGTAATGACGATAGGATTATGATGATTTGTTTGTACTGTTTGGGTTTTGTCTGTTGCATTTTGATTGGTTGGAAATTTGGTGGTCGATTACTTAATTGTTGTTTTTGTGACACGTTCCAAACCCAGAACGGATCGGTCGGAGGCAGGAGGCTAAGTGGATCCGGGTATGGATCGTGAGGTGGGCCTATGGGTTTAACGCTGGGTTCAGATTTATGGTCGTCGGAGTGGAGTGGTTTTTCTGGTTAGAGTAGATTGGAACTGGGTTTGGGGATTAGAGGGTTATGGAGTTTGTGGGTATTGGAATGTAAGGCCGTAGTAGGTGGGATTCGGTGGCATCAGGGACTGGGGTTTGCTCGGGTATGGCTTTTATCGGGTTTTGGCTTTGGGTTGGTTTGGTCGAAATGGTTGCTGCCATATGTTGTGTGGGGTGAGTTGAGGCTGGTTTTTTGTTTCAGTCATATTCATTGCAAAATATCATTTCCTTTGGTTTTTACATTGTTATATTGCAATATAATTCCTATAGTATTGCTTTTTGTTTTGCCAAAGTTTATAAGGTTAGTCTTTGTCAGATGTGAATATTAAATATTTAGTCCAATGTGTTCATCTCTCTATGCAAGTGTTCTACAAAAAAACTATAAATTTTTTATATCTTACATGTTTGATAAATTGTCACTCTGGTTTCCATTTGTTTTTGTTTTGTATCTTCGGTGAAAAATGTATGTTTTTTAATCTTTAAGATCTTTTTTAATTTGGGTAGATTAATTCTCATATTATTATTTTGAACATTTGTTAGTTAATTCATTCCTACTAATATCTCACATTGAGTGCTTATCACTGTTTGTATTGGGTTACAAGGTATTGGGTTCCTAATTTGTAAGAGCTAAATTTATGACTCATAAGTATCTTTTTGTCTTTTCTTATTCTCGATTTTGAATGGATATTTAACGTTTATGAGTTTCAAGTTGATGAAATATGTGAAGGTATTGTCTCTATACGTATACATATGTTATTTTTAATATGAGATAAAGTGATAGAGGAGTGGAGAAGAGAAGAATTTGAAGGATATGAGAAGATGAACTGAAGATGGCAGCGGAGAGAGAGTGATAAAAATCGATGTTAGGGAGAATGAGAAAGAAACAATGAGGTAAATTAGAAAACTTTGGTTGTTATTTTTTTCTCACATTGATATTACAGTTCCACGTGAAAGATAAATTTGTATTTTGTTTAACCTTTTTAGCTTAAAACAAGTTTATTATATATTATATATATTTCCGTTTATGTTAATCTGATAATTATCTGACTTATTATAATTACGATCAGTTAGTCCGCGCATCGCGCGGGTTTACACCTAGTTACAAAGACAAAGACGGAGGCGATGAACTTATCTGGAGCGAGGCACGTATAATCAACAATGCAACGTATGAAAATTCCGCAATACCAATAAAGTGCCCACTTTTTGTCACAAACCATTCTTTTAAAACTCATGTATAGAACTAATATTTGTTGTTAGAAATTCAATTATTTAGAAAAAAATGTTTATCTCCAAACATGTTGAATACCTTGCAAATCTATCCTAAAGTGATGAATACTTTGGCATGCAAACCATGCACTTGGAAAATTGATCATTTATAAGAATTGTTCAGATGGGTAACTTAGTAATCTCACATAATTTTATATATTATTTTTAAAAACATGATTATTAATTTAGGAAAAACTAAAAACTAAGCATAACTATTAATTTGAGAAGCGGAATATAAAATATGTGGATGATCTAATAATGTAGTACATATGGTGCATTCTATTAAGCTGATTTCTCATCACGATTACGTAAAAACATTTTTTACACATAATTTGAGATCGAAATTCTTAGAAACATAAAAATTAAGAACTTGTATAACTTTAAGGGCTGCTGTAAAATGAGAATGGCATTCTTTATTTGTAACACCTTGTATCCTTTCCTTACATATATATCATAACGAACTTTAAAACCGATTATATATAAATCTACTTTTTTTTTCTTCCCAATATAGTGTGGTCATCTTTTTTCTTGAACCAGAGCACTTTTATCTCCCAAATTTGCTTACAGATGAACAGCATCAAGCATGCCCAGAAGTGGCATTACAACAAAATCCATTAAGGTCAGCATCAGCATCAAACATTCTCGCTGTAATGTTAACTTGAAAGGTACAATTCAAAGCCTCCTTTTATTGAGCTGGCCTACCAAAAACTAATCAAACTAAACTTGTTGGCCTCAACGAATTAACTAACACCGTGTGACGGTCATCAGCTTTCAGGTGCCACACTGGAGTTTTTAAATATACAGTTTTCGTACATTTTTATATGTGGCTTTTGTTTAAGACTAGTTTTATGAAAACACTATTTATTCATACCATTTATTGACACTATATGTCTTTAAAACATTGGTTAAGCTTTAAGTTATTCATAATTAATGCAGTTTGACAAACCAATATACTGTAGAAATATCAAAATGTCAGCAAAAAGGTGTGAACAAAGAGTATTCTCGTAGAATTATTCTTTAATTAAATACATATATAATGATTAGTCACATATTTGAAGCAAACGCAGGCAACAAATGCATATTTATTGTGAAAATGAACAAAATCTTTTACATTGATGTTGAAAAACGAGATTTTTGGGCCACATATAAATGGTTTGAGTTTAGAAAAATTATAGTGTTGAAAATCAAACTTCAGTGTTGGAAAAAAAGTAAAAAAATTTGTAGCAACATCAGATTTTAGAATAATAATTAGATTTCAAAAGCAAGCTACCAGTTCACAATTGAAAGTGATGCAGCGTGCAAATCCCACGAACCAGTTTCTTTCAGTCAATTGTGAGTGAAAAATATGTGGAGCCGATGAAGATGAGGGTGACTTGCATTATTTGCCTGACGTCAAATCGTCACATTCTCCCAACTACCATAGAGGGTTGCAATTATTTCTTCAATAAAGGGTTTGAAAATTACAACTCATGATGATTTATCGTTATGGCTACGAATGAACCTTGCCGAACGTCAACTCAAATGCCTTCTTGATATGATTACGGTCCATGGAAACACAATTCACTTGTTTTAACATGAGTAAATTTAACAGTAACCTATCAACTTTGTCTATGATAAGCTTTTGGTCCTCAATTTTTATTCTTTTTTAAATAATTAAGACCTCAAACTGCGTTAATTGTGCTTCGCTGGCTGTTTGGTTTACTTTTTTGGTAAATGTGACGGAATTTTTAGTGTGACTTATAAATCCATGGAAAAATGCATTATATGTCCCATAGCAAAAACCCATGACCAAAGTAGGGCTGATAATTTTTGAAACGATAACCCGTTTATGGTTATAACCCGAAATGACACGAAAATGACACGATTAGCTTGTATAGGTTTAAGAGTACCCCAAACTAATACTCAAATCAAAATCAATGCGACCCGAAATGACACGATTAACCCGAATTGCCACCTCTAGACCAAAGACCCAAAATAACAAAAATAAAAAACTAAGTACATTGAGAATGTAGGAGAATCGATTCTACAATAATGCGAATTATCAACTTTGCCCCTAGAACGCTATGCAATAAAGTGAATGACAAAAGAGGCACGTGGTTCAGTTGGGTCGGCCTACAACCATATGGAGGTGTCTTGATTTACTAGAGAGAGAGATGGAGAGAGCTTGTAGTGCTAGAAAACACTAGCTTAGACTCTAATGAGTACAAGATGTGAGTATTCACAGGCTCTAAGTAACATATGTTCTCCTCATAATGGAGGGTCTTATTTATACATTTCCAAAGTCCTGTCTAATCGTTACAACCTAGATAATAAGTTTCACTCTATTCGGCCTCTTTTCGAGTTGATCACCTCCTATTGAAAAAAATGGTTATAAATATGAAATGGGCCAACTATAAGCCCGAACGAAATTGAGACTCACACGCTATTTCAGGTAAGTCCACATAGCAGTCCGTTCGTCTCTACATGGAGATAAACGTCATATTTTCAAATGTTCCGAACCATTAAGTTGTGAATAAGAAATTGAACTCAATCTACCCCATTATAAGTATGTGAACTAGATTTTTATTAGGTGAAGCGGGTTAGTCTCACATCCAAAAATTAAAGGAAATGTGAGTAGTGTATGTACTCGTGATATGGCCTAAAGGCATGTATGTCATTGGGGTATCACAACCCTTAGAATGAGAGAGTATCTACATTATGCATTGTTTGCACTTCGACCCGCACGCGCACCGCCGTCTACCTATCAGGGGCGACTCGTGCCCAAATTCGTGGATCGTGAGCATGGGGCTTGTGCTTTCTTTTTGAGACACATTTTATATAATTTTCTTTTATATTTTTTTCTACTCAATTTGGCGTAACTGGAATTATTTTTCAAAACTACTTGGGCCTTAATTTTTATGTAATAAACTATTTTTTACCCGCTCATATTGCGAAATTTTCAACACTATGCTTAGCAGTTCTATGTCCGGATTATTGCCTTTTAAATTGTTCTGTCACATCGTTTAAAGGCCATGCAAATTCATTTTGAAGGTTTTATCAATTTGTTACGTGGCTTTATAAATAGACCTAGATTCGTTCTGAAAATACAAAATCTCTCCCCAGTCTCTGTCTTCATTAAATAGAAAGTTCTGTACAAAAATAGTTGGTTTGCGGACAGAGCTAATTGGAGTACTAATTTAACGTTGAAAGATCGTTGTACACTAGGACAAACTCGTCCAAAAGATCTATCAATACTATAGTGGGGGCATAATTATCTTCACAAAATATTAGCCTACATTAGTCTCGATCCAATGAAGTTTCTAAATTTTTTGGGATTTACTCCAACTCTGTGAGTCTATAATTTTATTGTTGTACTCTAATTATTATTAATAAAAAATATTTTTTCATTATTTCGGTCAATTGACATATTAATTTAAATATTATTATTTTGAATTATTTTAATACATGCCTACATCATTAAGACAATTATTCTACTTGTGTGAATCAAATTCATGACAAATATTAGTCCTCCTACAAACCATCTTGAAAAATCAAAGAGCTTTAATGAAGGATAATTCAAACGTTGACAATAAAAAATGTTGTTTTATTTAACAACATCAATGTGGACAAATTCTTAAGGGTAATAAGTCCCATAATTAAAAGATAATGTCAACATCACGACTATTTTTGCATTTGATGCATGGAAACATTTTGATTTTCTGCATCAAAGATATATTCTCAGTGGATTGAACAATATTCTATATAATATTTTACAGTCCACTCCAAATTTCCAAAGAAGTTTCACATTCCCTTGATAAAAATATAAACTAAAGACGTTGAACAGAAAAAGTTTTTCACTGGTAGATTCATAGATTTCAAAGTGGTGGATTCCAAGAGTGTTCTTATCCAAGTACGAGAAATTCAAACAATCCTTGTGTCTTTAAATAAGTAATTTCAAGCACGACAATTATTGAAAAAATACTTCTTACTTGGAGAGACTTCAAGAACTATGTGAAAAATAACAGTATAGAAATTAAATTGAAGGACTTTATAGTGCTCTTGGTAATACAAGAAAACAACGTATATAGTGAGAAGAAAAGAATTGGAAATTATATGGTGCAAAGGCCAATATAATTGATGAAAACGAATTAAAGCCGAAATTATACAACCCCTGCAAAAATAATAACAAGAGACTTAACCCCTTTGGACCGAATGGTAATGATTTCAAGAAAATGAAGGACGAATTTTGGTTTTGTAAAAATTCATAACACCGTGCTCAAGATTGCCATAAATGCAAATGGGAACAATTTAAATCTAAGTCTAATCAAGTCTATATTGAACAAATGGTTATTCAAATGGAGAATCTTTTAGTCAAGATCGCTAAAATCAACATGGTTGCAAATTTCAAATAATGGTGGGTAGACAGTGGAAAGATGCGCCACATTTCTTCGTAAATGCTACAAGAAAATTGATAAAGGAGAACAACTATTTATCGGGAACTCTTCTAGTCCACATGATGAAGGAGAAAGAAAGATCATTCTCAAGTTCAAATTTTTACTTTGAATGATGTACTCCAGGTGCCTGAAATTCACAAGAATCTCGTGTTTGGATTATTATAAGTAATGAGGGATTTAAATTGGTCTTTGAATCGAACAATTTTATACTCAGCATGGGTGGCATGTTTGTGGGGAAAAGGGCATTTAAATTATGTCTATTTAAATTAAATATAACCATTCACTCTATTGTTAATGATGATAAGAATAAGTCTATTGCTTATATGCTTTAATCATTTAATGTTTGGTATGGTAGGTTAAAATATGTTAATTAGGGATCCATTCGTAGATTAATTAATTTGGGTATAGTGCCTGACTTAGAAATACATGATACACATATATATGAAGTTTGTATTGAATCTGAATTTTCTAGGAAATATTTCAAGTCTGTTAAAGGAGGAATAAAATTTTTAGAATTAATTCTTTTTGAAATATTTAATCTAAAATAAACTCAAATTAGAGGTGGTAGAAAATATTTTTTCAGATTCATTGATGATTTCACTAGATATTGCTATGGGTACTTACTTCGTAATAAGATGAATCATTCGAAATTTTTACTCTTTATATAATTGAAGTTGGAAATTGACTTAATAAAAAGATTAAATTTTAACTCTGGTAGAGGGGGAGAGTACTCACAACCTTTAATTGAATTTTGTGCACAACATGATATCATACACCAAACGACATCATCCTACACTCATCAATAAAATGGATTTACTAGGAGAAAAAATAAAAAACGCTAAAAGAAATGGTTAAAACCGTACTTGGAACCTCTGGGTTACCCCAAGGGGAAAAGCTTGACTTCACAAATCATCTACTTAATAAAATTCATCATAAAACCCATATGGATAATATATAAGTGAAATTCATGTAAATAAATATTTAAAAGTGTGGGGGTGTTTGGCTAAGGTGATTATGCCTCCTCTTAAAGGTCTTAAATAATTGATAGTTTTTTCCTTATATATGCTATTAACAATAGTGCATATAGATTTTTAGTGCATAAATATAACATCATGAATATGCATGAAAATTCTATACTTGAATCTCGTGATGCTGAATTTTTTGAAAATATTTATCCTTGTAATAAAGATAGTGTGCATAATCAAGAACGATCAGATGATAATGCATCTAGTAGTGATAATACTAATCCCGAGCATGTTTGTTATAATGAGGAACTGTTTGAACATGGATGTAACAAGAACGATATGACTCCAACATCCTTACGTCCCGACTTTCTAACTTATCAATTAGAAGGTGATCCCTAAACATTTGGAGAAGCAATGTCTACTCCCTAAGATCCTTATTAGAAGGAGGCTATTAATAGTGAGATTGAATCCATAATGAAGAATCATACTTATAAATTAATGCATCTACCACTTGGTAATAAACCTATTGGGTGTAAATTGATCATGAAAAGGAAGTTCAATCCCGGTGGTTCCATTGATAAATATAATGCTAGATTGATTGCTAAAGGATATAGGTAAACGGAAGGGTTAGATTTCTTTGACACATTTTCCATGTTAACTTGAATAACATCCATTACGATGTTAATCGCTATTGCAGTCTAATATAATCTCAGAATTCACCAAATGGATGAGAAAATGCCTTTTTTTAACAATGATTCATATGGAGAAATTTATATAGTACGACCTGGAGGTTTTATTGCCAAGGATAAGAAAATAAATATATCGCCTTCTTAAGCCCTTATATGGATTCAAACAAAATCCCAAGTAATGTCATGTGAAATTTGACCAATTCATGATGACTAATGGGTTCAAAGTTCATGAGTGTGGTAAATGCGTCTATGTTAAGCAAAATAATGATGCATATGCCATTACTTTGATCTATGTCGATGATATGTTAATCATAGGAACTAATATTGACATAATAAATGATACCAAGAAAATTTTAACATAAATCTCCTTGGAAAGCCATATGTCATTTTGGGCATAAAGATCATTAAAATCCCTAACTGGTTGATCTTACCCCAATCCCATTACATTAAAAATATGCTCAATAAGTTTCACAAAGATAAAGGTGCAGTTACTAGAGCACGTTTTTCAATAGAGAATCATTTAAAAAAGAATAATGGAATGCAGTTTCTCAACTCGAACACTATCAAATTATTAGGAGTCTAATTTACATTACTAATTAGACAATACTCGATATTTCTTAAGCCATAAGAAAATAGATATGTGTGTACCCCGTTCCCTTAATATTAGGAACCGTCAGTAAGTGTTCTAGATTACTTAAGGTACACTTTGAACTAGGGGTTTCACTACACAAGGTACCCTATGGTACTTGAAGGGTGTATTGATGCAAATTGGATATCATACTTGTAACACCTCCAAACATTTTATTCTTTTTCGTGGAATTTGTAACCATATGAAATTATTAGGATTTAACTTATTAATATATGGACTTTTATCATTATATCCAATTGCCTTGCCAGCCTTAATGTAAATTATTGGAAGTTATTGGGAAAATTGGAGAAATTAATTAGTCTGGGTATTTCGAACGAAATCAAAGTCATTCGAGCTAGATCCTTATCTCGTTAGTGCGAGATCCTTATAACGATTAAAAGAGGATGAAGTGATTCAAACGAGAAGTCCACTTCACTCAATGTAGGTATCTAATGGCTATCGAATGAGACCTAACTTCATAAACGCACAAGTTTGTTAGAAGGGAGTTCCAAGGGGCGTTAGAATGAGAATCCAGTCTCATTCGAATGAGATATCCTTCTCGTTCGAACGACTTGGGAAAAAGTATTCTATTTCGAGTTAGATTGATGTACTGTCGCATTTTTAGCCATAGATCGAGTGACGTGTCAACTTCTGATGGCTTGGATCACAAAAGAACGTGTTTGATGTGTTAGGGGAGAGTTTTTAAATGGGGTTTTGTGAGTTATAAGTGGGGAGGGTGAGTGTGGTTTCCCTCAAATATTTTCACATCTATTACTCTCTTAAAGTTCCTACACCCATATTTCCCATCTCCCACCCTTCTTCCCTCATTAATAGACCTTGCTACCACTCCTGCACCATAAGTTACACCATATTCGAACCTATTCTACCATCTTCAATCTTGGGTTAAAGGACAAAGTGGGTGGAGCCAAACTTGCAAGAGAGATTTTTGGAGTTATTCGAAGAAGCGTTGGATTGTTGGAGCTTAGGAGTTTTAGGATCCTTTAACTCATCCATTTTTGTGCTTCTCCTCTTCCAATCTAAGGAAGGGTTTTCCCATCCCAAAGTTTCAATGTTTTCTAGATATGGAAATTATATAGGATGAGTGATAGAAGATATATAATGCCTAAAATATGTTTCTTCGATGAAATATTATGGACTTGTAAAAATGGAGTTTTTCTAAATAAGACAAAACCCTAGAAGGGTCTTTTTAAAAATTTATAGCACTTTGCCTTGAAAATGATAGAAAGCATGTTAAAAAAAAATATAAACCCATGATTTTAATTGTCTAAGTGCATTAGAAGTATTTCTAGGCTTGAAATCCTCTTTCACACATGTAGAATCATGTAGTAAGGTAAATGACGATATCTTAGATTTGTTTAACCATGTTAAAATGGATTTTATAATAAAATTAATGAATGTAAAAAAATATCTCTAAAATGTGTCAAATATTATTAGAATGAATGAAAATAGTGTTTGGGGTCCACATGTAATAATAGGGCAAAGTTATGGACATTTACTTAAAAATTGTCTTGAATGAGTAATTATCACTACACCAAATTAGGCGAATGATCACGGACTTTGTCCCTGACCAGGACTGTGGGTCACGTCCTAGGGTCATGATCATTTCGGGCATGACCATTTTCATGGTTCACGGACCAAATCCCTGACCAATCGGGGGGCCACGGTAGATGTTCACAGACACGGGCCCTCACCCATACAGACTACTGGCAACAGCTTTGGGTCGCGAATAAATTAGGCGAGGATAATCGATGGTCACGGCTCTAGACTGTGACCCACACTATAATACAAAATTATGGTCACCGCTTTAAGTCGTGACCCCTTAGCACGATGAAAAAAATGCTCACGGATTTAACCTGTGACCTAAACCATGAGATCACAAAAATGGTCACAACTTTAGGCCGTGACTCAAACCATGACATCACAAAAGTGGTTGCGAATTTAGGCCGTGACCCTATTTTGTGTGACGTAAAAAATAAAGATGGTCATGGACTTTGTCTATGACCATTTTTAACTATAATAAAAAAATTAGGCATAATTTCCACTATTTTCTAGACATAATAAAACCCGTTAATATAAAACCTGCATAATGTAAAGCCATCACTACCATAATACTAAACAATAAAATTATAAAAGCCCGCACTGCCGTGACACAAAAATAAATAGAACCCTGAATGTCAACAATATCATATAAACAATCTTCCTGTTGTAAACCATTGTCTTATTCGTGTGTTGCATGTGGATAAAATCAAACGATACAATGTTATCTTGCAAAAACAAGGATACAAAAAAATAGATGATATCACTAAGAAAGTAATTTAAAAAAATCATATTGAATATGACAAATTGAATATACGAGTTATAATTATCATCATATTCTCAAACTTGGAGTCTCGTGGCCACGCGATTAGTTAATTCGTGTTATATTGGTCACGTGCGAGGTTTTTCTGCCCCTCACAGAGTCGTTTGGGATTTGTTTTGGGTTTTATCCCTCTAACCACATGTTTTGAACCCTAAGGCTAGATATTTTTAAATTATCATCATATTCTCAAACCGAAAGTCTCGTGACTATGCGGTTAGTTCCTACGAGTTACATTTATCCCGTGCGAGGTGTTCGTACCTCTCAAGAGGCCATTTGGGGGGTGTTATAGGTTTTGCCCTCTAATGGAATGGTTTGAAGCCTAAGTCTAGATATTTTCAAATTATCGTCACACTCTCAAACTGAGAGTCCTGTGACCACGCGATCAGTTTTAATGAGGTACATTGACCCCTTATGTGGTGTTTCGTACCTCTCATGGGGTCCTTTTTTTGGGTGGGTGGGGTGGGATTTCCCCATCCAACGACATGTTTTGAATATTAATTCTAGATATTTTCAAATTATCATCATATTCTCAAATCGGGAGTCCCGTGACTATATCGTCAGTTCTTGCAAGTTATATTGGTCCCGTGCGAGGTGTCCGTGCCTCTCATGGAGCCGCCCGTGGGGTGTTTTGGGTTTCCGCCATCTAACGACATATTTTTAAGCCTGAGTCTAGATATTAAATATCATCATATTCTCAAACCTGGAGTCCCATGACCACGTGGTCAGTTCTAGCAAGTTACATTGGTCTCGCAAGAGGTGTTCATGCCACTCAGGGTGCCGTTTGGGGGGTTTCTTGGATTTTGGCCCTCTAACGCATGCTTTGAAGCCTAAGTATAGATATTATAAAATTATTGTCATATGCTCAAATCGAGAGTACCATGACCACGCCAGTTCTTGCTAGTTACATTGTGCCCGTGCGAGGTGTTCGTGCTTCTCACGGGGCCGTTTGGGGAGTGTTTTGGGTTTTCTCCCTCTAACGGCATGTTTTTAAGCCTATGTCTAAATATTTTAAAATTTTCATCATATTGTTAAATCGAGAGTCTCGTGACCACGCGGTCAGTTCCTGCGAGTTACATTGGTCCAGTGCTAGGTGTTTGTGACTCTAACGGGGCCGTTTAGGGGGTGTTTTTGATTTTCGCCATCAAACGGAATGTTTTGAAGCCTAAGTCTATATATTTTCAAATTATGATGATAATAACAAATCGGGAGTCCCGAGACCAAGCAATCAGTCCTTATGAGTGACATGGGTCCCGTGCGAGGCGTTCGTGCCTCCCACAGGGCCATTTTTTTTGGGGGGGGGGGGGTGTTTTGGGTTTTTGACCTTTAACGGCATGTTTTGAATCCTAAGTCTAGATATTTTCAAATCATCCTCATATTCTAAAACTGAGAGTCCCGTGACCAGACGGTCGGTTCTTTGAGTTACATTGCCCGATGTGAAGTGTTCGTGCATCTCATGTGACCATTTTGGCCGGGGGGGGGGGGGGGGGGGAGGGGTTTCGCCATCCAACGACTTGTTTTGAATCCTACGTCTATATTTATTCAAATTATAATCATATTATCAAACCGGGAGTCGAGTGGACATGCAGTTAGTTCCTTTGAGTTACTTTCATCTCGTGCGAGGTGTTTGTGCCTCCCACGGGGACGTTTGGGGGGGTGTTTTGGGTTTTCACCTTCTAACGACATGTTTTTAAGCCTAACTCTAGATATTTTCAAATTATCGTCATATTCTCAAATTATCGCCATATTCTCAAATTGGGAGTCCTGAGACCATGTGATCAGTTCTTAGGAGTTACAATAGTGTTCGTGCCTCTTACAGTACCGTTTGGGGGGTGTCTGGGGTTTTGGCCCTTTAAAGGGATCTTTTGAAACGTCCGTATAGATATTTTTAAATTATCATCATATTCTCAAACCTAGAGTCTAGTGGATGTGTTGTCATTTCCTGTGAGTTACATTGGTCCCTTGCAAGGTATTTGTACCTCTCACGGGGCCATTTGGGGGGTATTTTGGGTTTTCACCCTCTAACGGCATATTTTTAAGCCTAAGTCTAGATATTATTTAATTATCATCATATTCTCAAATCGGGAGTCCCGTGACCACGCATTCAGTTCATGCGAGTTACATTGGTCTTGTGCGAAGTGTTCGTGCCTCTCACGATGTCCTTTGGCGATGTCTGGGGTTTTGGCCCTCTAACGACATGTTTTGAATCCTCAGTATTGATATTTTTAAATTATCGTCATATTCTCAAATCGGGAGTCCTGAGACCACGTGGTCAGTTCCTTGGAGTAACATTGGTCCCTCTTGAAGTGTCTGTACCTCTCATGGTGCCGTTTGGGTGGTGTCTTGGATTTTGGCCCTCTAACGACATATTTTGACCCTTCCGGATATGATGGTATACTTGAAACGACCATACGGGAGACTTATAATTTATTCACTTTTATAATAACAATTTAGTCCCGACACGACACAGGCAAGTCCCGACTCAAATTTCCATAATTTTCAGGTTATTCACTCGTGACCTTTTAATAAATTCAATTTCATATTATTACTTTACTCATCTAGTAATATTAAACAAATTCTCAGTAATTACTAACTCTCGTCACGCTTGTAAATATTTTTAAATAAAATTCTTGATTAATATTAAATTAATAACTCAATTAAATTTAATAACTCCCCAATATTAAACCATAAATATACGGGGTATTATATACTTCCCGCCTAATAACAGAATTTCATCCCGAAATTCATAAAATAAGGCATACCTGGTAAAAATAAATCTGGATATTTTTCGCGCATATCTTCCTCGCGCTCCCAAGTGGATTCCTCCACATTATGATGCTCCTTCTGAACCCGTACAAGTGGAACTACCTTCGACCTCAATTTCCTCTCACTATGGTCTAGGATAGCCAGTGGTCTCTCCTCATAAGAACTGTTGGGTTGTAAGTCAACCTCCTCTATCGCATTGTGGGTGTGGGACATATCATCCCGAAGATATCATCTCAACGTGAATACACTCACTATGGAATACATCGTGAATACGGTTCAAGTGCTCTAGAAACCCGAATCTGTATGCCACTGACCCAATCCTCTTAATAAAGGTAAATGGGCCCACGTACCTCAGAGCCAACTTCCCCTTCTTCCCGAACCTCATTACTCCTTTCATAGGAGATACACGCAGTAATATTTGGTCCCCCACGCTAAACTCTTGGAAGGACTGCTTTGCAATGACGTAGCCCTTCTGTCAGTCCTGGGCTACCCGAATGCGACTCCTGATAAGCTCATTCCTAGCTGAAGTTTCCTGAATCACCTCTGGCCTGAGCAACTTATTGTCCCCCACCTCTATCCAACAAGCGGGAGAACGACAAGGCCTGCCATACAATGCCTCAAATGGGGCCATGACGATCATGAACTGATAAGAGTTATTATAAGAAAACTCCACCAGTGGAAGGTACGACTCCCAACCTCCTCCAAAATCAAGGACACACACCCGTAGAATATCCTCCAACATTTGATTTGTATGCTCTATTTGTCCATCTGTTTGTGGGTGGTAAGATAAACTCAATCTCAACTCTGTACCCATGGATCCTGAAAGCTCTCCCAGAAGCGCGATATGAAAATCTTGTCTCAATTAGACACAATATCCAGGGGAACCCCATGTAGCCTAATAATCTTAGCAATGAATAACTGCGCATACTGGCCCGTGGTGTAGTATGTCCATACTGGCATAAAATGATCTACTTTGGTCAACCGATCCAATATAACCCATATGGAATCGTGACCCCGCTGTGATGTAGGAAATCCAATAATAAAGTCCATTGAAATACTCTCTCACTTCCACGTACGTATCTCCAATAGCTGAAGTAACCCTGGAGGTCTCTGGTGGTCCACCTTTACAGTCTAGCAGGTAGAATATTTGGACACGAACTCTACAATGTCCTATTTGACAACTCGCTCCAAATAATAACGGGTGGCTAACCCTATACTACATAAATCAGGTATCTCAGATGGTACAGTCTCAACATCAACAACTAAACACTATAATATAAGGCTAACTACCCGAAATCATTAAGTGCGAATTGCCAAAAATTTAAAACTTTTATTTTTAACAACAACAACAAAACCAATAATGCACTCATCCAACAATATACATATAACTATGATGTGAAATGTGCATGCTCCAATGATATGAAAGAGTACAATACATTGTACAACAAATCTCAATAAAGAAATACCCGAATATGCTATCGGGCAACAGACAATACAAGAATCTGATAAATAAAATATGAAAGTGTTAATCTACAACACTTGAATACTAACTCAAAACAACTGAATCCTAATTTAGATGTACAAGAGATAGGAATTGACTAAAGCAAAGTGCTGCAACAGTCCGCTACTTCCACAGCTCCACAAATCATGAATGGAGGAATATCAAAGGCGTCCTTGCGGAGGAACACCTGAAGTAATACAATATATATACATGGAGGAGGAAAATATAAACGGGTCAGAACCCGAGTTTGAAAAACAGTTTATAGCAAGTGTATTAAAATGCATAATAATTATAAATGCATTATTACATGATTTAGTTGGAATCGAACACTCCATCAAAATTCAACTCACCTCTCATCTAAAGCGCGCACTAAGCGTATGCACGTGTCTCCAAAGGATGTCCGATTCTAATAAGGTAAGAGGATTCTAACTTAAACCCAAATAAAGTATTTAAGTGAAACCATCTAACCTATCTCCCAATTCTACATTTATTTCTCTACTTTAAGTTATATACATTATCTTTAATGCAATTGTTATCGTTATCTTTATAATGTTCATTTGTTGAACATATAAAGTTACATGATCCAATCATGTCCACATCATCACAATACATCCACAATCTCAATTACTAGAATTTATTCTAGTGATGCCCATATAAGGCATGAAACCATATATATAATTATTATAGATGAGTTGTTAGCATCAAGAGTTAAGAACTAAACTCCTCCCGATTTTCAACATGGTACTGCGTTTCATGCATGGGACGTCTCGCCGAAGCGAAATCCAAACAAGGAACCCCCCGTTACACTACTCCTGACCGTATCGATCCTCGGGGATCATTATGCCCTCAATGCAAGATGCATGTAACCCAAATGATTTTTGTCCAATTTTAATTAATTTATATTCCCAATTCTCAACAGTACACGGCGTTTCACGCGTGGGATGTCTCGCCGAAGTGAAATCCAAACAAGGAACCCCCCCGTTACACTACTCCTCGCACTGTCGATTATGAGCATTAAGGACTAAACTTATCCCCAAGTTCCAATATTACACTGCGGTTCATGCGTGGGACGTCTCGCCGAAGCGAAATCCAAACAAGGAACCCCCCGATACACTAATCCTGGCAATGTAGGTCGTTAAGGTCCATTATTCCCTTGACACCCAAAGTACAAGCACAAGCAATAATAACCATCCAACTGAGCTATAACTCGAAGGACGCAGGCTCACATGCTATCATCTTCCAACAACCCATATACGTAGCAAACTAGGGCCACCTGGTGGGGTTCAACGACACCCACCTCGTGATCAACTCACGCATACAACGTCCCGGTAAGCGGTCATGGTTCCTAACCGGCAAGTGAGAGCGACACATACCCCCGCCCTCTCACCCCCAAAATAAATAAATATATATCATAAATGTCATTTGTTGACCACAAAGGACGACCATGACCTGGGGAATATCCACATCCTGCTTTTCTAGTCAGAATGCTCACCCTCTACGCACGAAACTTCCCAATGATAGCAAGGAGGGGGTATGCTTAACATGTATATACACCATCATATAAGGTATACATACATCCCACATAATAAAGATATACCATTATATAAGGTATACCAGAAACATCATATTCATGTTTATAATACGCCCTTAGGCGAAATTTGATTAACATCATTTGTTTAGTATATTTCTCTCAAGATATACAAACGCCCAACCTCACACATTAATCCCGCTTAGTATATGCTATACTAATTCTCGCTTGAAGCCCTCATGTCGCTTCTAGTATGAATTGTCATTCAATTCTTTTAAGTTAAGGATATTCTATATCCTAATGCACCTAAATTAGTATTTCTCATTGTATGAGATATCTCCCAAATCAATCATTAATAAGGATATTTCTATATCCATATGCACATCAAATAGCATTCATAATTCTCCATCCATTATAGGGTTCAATTTATTTTGTGAACCTTTAAAGTTATCCCAATTTGGGATTGGATCCTAAGATCCGGCATCTCTAAATCAACCTCATTTTCAAATCGTGTAGTTGTTATCATCACCAAACAAACCTCAAATAAAAGTGGGCTTCCCCACTTAGAAAAATACCAAAGTCCCTAATCGGTATTCCTCAAATTTAGTCAACATGACTCCAAAATTTCTTTTAGGGGAAACTCGCTAAAAGTCTCCAAAACATGCTCCAAATATCTCTTATAGAGATCCCCAATCGATAACTTCAAACAAAACGGGATGAATTTCTCTTTAGAAAAACAATCCCTCCAAAAGCCCTGTTTCCGAATCGATTCGGGCTTATTCCGAATCGATTCGGCCCAGCGAATCGATTCGGCCAGGAAGGCGAATCGATTCGGGTTATCAGACATGGGATTCTGTCTCAGGCCGAATCGATTCGGCTGGAGTCCGAATCGATTCGGTCACTCATACCTGGGCACATGCATATCGAAAATGGCTACTTTTTAAGTAAGCCAAAATACCCAAAATCCATATTCATGGTTTTCTCTCCATTTCTCTTCAACCCAATCACAAATATAACATCAATAATCATCCTAGAATACATATAAACTAGTTTCTATCCTCAAATCAAAGATCTACCTATTAAATCTAAGATTATACCCAAAAGTTAGGTTTTGTAAAACTAAACCTAAATCCCAAAAATCAATCCACAAATCATGCAATAGATGGTACACAACAATTATTTAGCAAGTTTAATCACTTGCCTCGGGTTCGTAGGGTCTGAATCCACGGGAAAATCCTCTTTCTCTCTCTCTTCTTCTTCTTCTTCTTCTTCTTCTTCTTCTTCTTCTTCTTCTTCTTCTTCTTCTTCTTCTTCTTCTTCTTCTTCTTCTTCTTCTTCTCTCTTTCTTTCTTTTCTTTTTCTCATTCTCTCTTTTGTAGAAATATCTCCCGTAGGCTTTTAAGCCTATTCTCCCAAAATACACATCTTTAAATGATAATACACACTTTAAATGACTCGGTAACTTTAATTCGAGTCAAACGGTCCTAATTTATTTCGGAACCTAAATAGACCCCAAGTACAGTCATTTCGACTTTATCGACCCTTCCGGAAACGATGGTACCCTCAGAATTGCCATTAGATATACTTTTTAACGACTCCAAATTTTGACTTCAATTGCCAATTTAATTATTTCTCCAATAAAATATTATTTATTTCTCCCAAAATAAATAAATTACTGTTCCGAAAGTCTTGGGTTGTTACAAACTTCCCCACTTACAAAAATTTCGTCCTCGAAATTTAGCTAAGCCAAATTCTCCAAAGCTCAACTAGTTCTAATCTACCCATCATCACTAATCCTATCTCCAAACTTCTAACTTCCCACGACGAATTTATTTAATTTATTTTATTTTAATTTAATTATGAATTAAATAAAATCAATTTCCACAACAAGGGCGCCCATACACCCTTAAAATTTGAGCTTTGTGCTCACAGCAGTCATAATGAGGCTTTATTTGCCTCGAAAGTTCCACAATTCCAACAATAAGTAATACTAAAATTTTAATAGAACAAAAACTCGAATGGTCCAAAGAAATAACTCCTCTCAATTCCTGACAATCGCCAATTTCGTGCGGGGGACATCTCACAAAAGCGAAATCCAAACAAGGAACCCTCCCAATACACTACTGTGTGGCGATGTCGGGGATTGAGAGTTTGTTAAATCCGGACTAGAGTTTGAAAAAATTTATTTTTTTGAAATCATTTTAAAAGGGCTCGAAGGCCGATAAAAAGTTTTATTTTGAAAACAGTTTATTTTGAAAACAGTTTATATATTATAATATAATATAAAATGCCTTATGTCCAACACAAGGTCTTTATAGATCATCATCTATATAACATGTAGCTCAGAAATATTATCATATTCATGAGCAAAAATTTTTACCTGCGCCCCATCAATCCACAACATATAAACTCTTATCAACAAACACATGATTCATCATTTCAATATATAGCCTTTTTATAAGGCAAATCCATATCTGGAATACAACAATCATAATAGTCTATCATGACTATAAAAAAAAAAGAAGTAGCTTTTATCATTACTACTTATCACCATAACCATTCTTACATTTACCATAAGGTTTAAAGGTCTTTATGAGCACCTTACACAATCACCAATCCTTTACAAAATCATAGAATAAGAGCCTATCTGTCTCAGAATTCCCCTTTAGGGTCATTACATACCATACATAAACAAAAAGGGCTAAAGCACTACCCAATTCATATATCTCTCATACGATATTCCAAAACTTTACCTATTAATAATCCTATTTATAAAGGAATATTAATCTTACCTCATTCATCTCTAATCCAATTGCCCATCCTCATCAATGGGCTCCCAAACATAGTCCCCCGGTCTAAAGCGACCTCGAATCTATTGTAGGGGTTCCACTTCCAAAATTTCATCAAATTGCGGTCCTTTACCTCTTTTAGGACAATCTCTCTTTTTATGACCTATTTCTTTACAAAAGAAACACTTACCCACAAATCCTTTCTGCCCACTCGCATTACTGGCACTCTCTTTGCCAAACTTACTTGATGAACTAGAATCTCCAAAGTTCTTACTCTTTTGAGAACGAAAACGATGTTCATGACACTTTAATAGTTCCGCATTCACAACCTCGACGAAAGTCATTAACTTAGAACTTTCTAACAAATGTTGTTGGATTTTCCAATCTAAACCTCGAACAAACTTCGATATACGTTTCTCTTCCGTATTTACCTCATTAGGTACTAATCTCGCCCATAAAGAAAAATCTTCTTCATATTCTGCCACCGTTTTATTTCCTTGAAAACAATCCCCATATCCTGATTAGGGGAAAACAAATACCTTCGATCAAAAAGTTCCCAAAATTCTTTTATAGGTAGAGTATCTCTCTGTTCAGATGTGGTGACAGACTCCCACCATTGAAGAGCTGCACCCGATAACCTAAAGGTGACTAAAAATTGTTTCTGCACCTCACTACACTCAACCATACGAAGGTGCCTATGCATAATATTTTTCCATTGACTTGCAGCCATCGCATCAACTCCCCCTACAAACTCGGGAGGATGCCCCTTACTAAAATCTTCCTTCACTCTCTCCCATAAAGACAATCCTAAATGGGGTGGGGCTGCTCGAGCGGCAGATTGCTCGTAGAAACGGCAACAGTTACTGCTTGTGCCACTATATTGGCAACATCATCCGTAGTCATGTTCCTTTGAGGCATTTGGGATTGCACATTCCCTTTATTTGCCCTGACTGAACGACCTCCCTTCGGTGGCATCTGAAACAAGAACAATTGTATCAGAACGCCTTTCAAATATTTTTGAATCACAGAAAGATATGGACGTATGAATGTAATCGTCCTAGCAATAAGGCTCTATATCAAGAACGCTTATGAAAGATCGTAGTAACGCACACAGATCCTAAAGACACTAGAACCTGATGCTCTGATACCACCTGTGACAACCCGCTCGAAATAATAACGGGTGGCCAGCCCTATACTACATAAATCAGGTATCTCAGATGGTAAAGTCTTAACATCAACAACTAAACCTTATAATATAAGGCTAACTACCCGAAATCATTAAGTGCGAATTGCCAAAAATTTAAAACTTTTATTTTTAACAACAACAACAAAACCAATAATGCACTCATCCAACAATATACATCTAACTATGATGTGAAATGTGCATGCTCTAATGATATGAAAGAGTACAATACATTGTACAACAAATCTCAATAAAGAAATACCCGAATATGCTGTCGGGCAACAGACAATACAAGAATCTGATAAATAAAATATGAAAGTGTTAATCTACAACACTTGAATACTAACACAAAACAACTGAATCCTAATTTAGATGTACAAGAGATAGGAATCGACTAAAGCAAAGTGCCGCAATAGTCCGCTACTGCCACAGCCCCACAAATCCTGAATGGGGGAATATCAAAGGCGTCCTTGCGGAGGAACACCTGAAGTAATACAATATATATACATGGAGGAGGAAAATATAAACGGGTCAGAACCCGAGTTTGAAAAACAGTTTATAGCAAGTGTATTAAAATGCATAATAATTATAAATGCATTATTACATGATTTAGTTGGAATCGAACACTCCATCAAAATTCAACTCACCTCTCATCTAAAGCGCGCACTAAGCGTATGCACGTGTCTCCAAAGGATGTCCGATTCTAATAAGGTAAGAGGATTCTAACTTAAACCCAAATAAAGTATTTAAGTGAAACCATCTAACCGATCTCCCAATTCTACATTTATTTCTCTACTTTAAGTTATATACATTATCTTTAATGCAATTGTTATCGTTATCTTTATAATGTTCATTTGTTGAACATATAAAGTTACATGATCCAATCATGTCCACATCATCACAATACATCCACAATCTTAATTACTAGAATTTATTCTAGTGATGCCCATATAAGGCATGGAACCATATATATAATTATTATAGATGTGTTGTTAGCATCAAGAGTTAAGAACTAAACTCCTCCCGATTTTCAACACGGTACTGCGTTTCATGGGTGGGACGTCTCGCCGAAGCGAAATCCAAACAAGGAACCCCCCGTTACACTACTCCTGACCGTATCGATCCTCGGGGATCATTATGCCCTCAATGAAAGATGCATGTAACCCAAATGATTTTTGTCCAATTTTAATTAATTTATATTCCCAATTCTCAACAGTACACGGCGTTTCACGCGTGGGATGTCTCGCCGAAGAGAAATCCAAACAAGGAACCCCCCCGTTACACTACTCCTGGCACTGTCGATTATGAGCATTAAGGACTAAACTTATCCCCAAGTTCCAACATTACACTGCGGTTCGTGCGTGGGACGTCTCGCCGAAGTGAAATCCAAACAAGGAACCCCCCCGATACACTAATCCTGGCAATGTTGGTCGTTGAGGTCCATTATGCCCTTGACACCCAAAGTACAAGCACACGCAATAATAACCATCCAACCGAGCTATAACTCGAAGGACGCAGGCTCACATGCTATCATCTTCCAGCAGCCCATATACGTAGCATACTGGGGCCACCTGGTGGGGTTCAACGACACCCACCTCGTGATCAACTCACGCACACAACGTCCCGAGAAGCGGTCAAGGTTCCTAACCGGCAAGTGAGAGAGACACATACCCCCGCCCTCTCACCCCAAAAATAAATAAATATATATCATAAATGTCATTTGTTGACCACAAAGGATGACCATGACCTGGGGAATATCCACATCCTGCTTTTCTAGTCAGAATGCTCACCCTCTACGCACGAAACTTCCCAATGATAGCAAGGAGGGGGTATGCTTAACATGTATATACACCATCATATAAGGTATACATACATCCCACATAATAAAGATATACCATTATATAAGGTATACCTGAAACATCATATTCATGTTTATAATACGCCCTTAGGCGAAATTTGATTAACATCATTTGTTTAGTATATTTCTCTCAAGATATACAAACGCCCAACCTCACACATTAATCCCGCTTAGTATATGCTATGCTAATTCTCGCTTGAAGCTCTCATGTCGTTTCTAGTATGAATTGTCTTTCAATTCTTTTGAGTTAAGGATATTCTATATCCTAATGCACCTCATTTAGCATTTCTCGTTGTATGAGATATCTCCCAAATCAATCATTAATAAGGATATTTCTATATCCATATGCACATCAAATAGCATTAATAATTCTCCATCCATTATAGGGTTCAATTTATTTTGTGAACCTTTAAAGTTATCCCAATTTGGGATTGGATCCTAAGATCCGACATCTCTAAATCAACCTCATTTTCAAATCGTGTAGTTGTTATCATCACCAAACAAACCTCAAATAAAAGTGGGCTTCCCCACTTAGAAAAATACCAAAGTCCCTAATCGGTATTCCTCAAATTTAGTCAACATTACTCCAAAATTTCTTTTAGGGGAAACTCTCTAAAAGTCTCCAAAACATGCTCCAAATATCTCCTATAGAGATCCCCAATCGATAACTTCAAACAAAACGGGATGAATTTCTCTTTAGAAAAACAATCCCTCCAAAAGCCCTGTTTCCGAATCGATTCGGGCTTATTCCGAATCGATTCGGCCCAGCGAATCGATTCGGCCAGGAAGGCGAATCGATTCGGATCATCAGGCCGAATCGATTCGGCTGGAGTCCGAATCGATTCGGTCACTCAGACCTGGGCACCTGCATATTTCCGAATCGTTTCGGCTAAGGGGCCGAATCGATTCGGCCTACCCGGAGGCTCAAAAATGGCTTCTTTTTAAGTAAGCCAAAATACCCAAAATCCATATTCATGGTTTTCTCTCCATTTCTTTTCAACCCAATCACAAATATAACATCAGTAATCATCCTAGAATACATATAAACTAGTTTCTATCCTCAAATCAAAGATCTACCTATTAAATCTAAGATTATACCCAAAAGTTAGGTTTTGTAAAACTAAACCTAAATCCCAAAAATCAATCCACAAATCATGCAATAGATGGTACACAACAATTATTTAGCAAGTTTAATCACTTGCCTCGGGTTTGTAGGGTCTGAATCCGCGGGAAAATCCTCTTTCTCTCTCTCTTCTCCTTCCTTTTCTTCTTCTTCTTCTTCTCTCTTTCTTTCTTTTCTTTTTCTCTTTCTCTCTTTTGGAGAAATATCTCCCGTAGGCTTTTAAGCCTATTCTCCCAAAATACACATCTTTAAATGATAATACACACTTTAAATGACTCGGTAACTTTAATTCGAGTCAAACGGTCCTAATTTATTTCGGAACCTAAATAGACCCCAAGTATAGTCATTTCGACTTTCTCGACCCTTCCGGAAACGATTGTACCCTCAGAATTGCCATTAGACATACTTTTTAACGACTCCAAATTTTGACTTCAATTGCCAATTTAATTATTTCTCCAATAAAATATTATTTATTTCTCCCAAAATAAATAAATTACTGTTCCGAAAGTCTTGGGTTGTTACATCCTTCTTCATCCCACTCCACCAGTACTGCCACCTCATAACCTGGTACATCTTATCTCCTCCGAGATGTACCACAAATCTAAACACGTGCGAATGTGTCATCACTGTATGACGTAAGTCTAATCCATCAGGGACCACCAATCTCCCATTAAACCTTGAACCCCCATCAGAGATCATTGAGTAGGACTCAGCACCCTCAGCTAAGAGTCGTATAATCTGCTCCTGAAAAAACGTATCCGCTGCTTAAGCCTGTATCACCCTCGTGACAATCTCAAATGTGACTAACATAATCGATATAAAGGAATGGGCCATCATGTCCTGGTGTCCCACCTCTTTCCACTTCGCTCTCCATGCTTTCGCTACGTCACCTACCGATCTACGGATTAACGCATCAACAACTACATTATCCTTCCCCGGATGGTATTGTATTTTGAACTGGTAGTCCTTTACAAACTCCAGCCACCTGCGCTGACGCATGTTCAACTCTTGTTGAGTGAACAACTACTGTAGTGACTTGTGGTCTGTGAACAAGCGAAACTTCTCCGCCAATAAGTAATGTCTCCAAATCCGTATGCAAACACGACCGCTGCTAGCTCCAGGTCATGGGTGGGGTAATTCCGTTCGTGAGGCTTAAGCTTACGAGAGGCAAAAGCTATAGCCTACTCCTACGGCTGAAGTACTCATTCGAGTCCCTATAAAGAGGCGTCAGTGTACACCAGGTACTCCACTCCGGTTTGGGCAAATCAAGAACTGGCATCGAAGTCAACTTATCTTTTAGCTCATCAAAAGCTAATTGACAAGCATCATCACAAACATGCGGTACTCCCTTGCGAGTTAGATTCTTCAACGAACCCGCTATCTTTGAAAAGCCTCAGATGAACCTCATGTAGTACCCGACTAACCCCAAGAAACTACGCACTTCTATAAGTGTTGTGGGTTGTCCCCACTCCCTCACTACCGGCACTTTGCTAGGGTCAAGCGATATCCCCAATTCCGACACAAAATGCCCTAAAAACTATACCTCCCGTAACCAAAATCTGTACTTCTCATACTTAGCATACAGCTGATGATCTCGTAGAGTCTGAAGAACCTGTCTCAAGTTCTCGGTATGCTCCTCCTCAGTTTGTGAGTAAATTAAGATGTCATCTATGAAGATGATGACAAACTGATCCAAGAATTCTCTGAACACTCGGTTAATCAAATCCATGAATACGGCTGGAGCATTTGTCAGCCTAAACGACATGACTCTGAACTCATAGGATCCATATCTCGTCAAGAAAGCAGTCATCGACACATCCTGGTCCCTAATCTGTAGCTGATGATATCCCGACCTTAAATCTATTTTTGAAAAGAAGGCTGCTCCTCTCAGTTGGTCGAACAGGTCATCGATTCGAGGAAACGGATATTTATTATGTATCATGACCTTGTTCAACTCTCGGTAATCAATGCACAACCTCAATGAACTATCTCTCTTCTTTACGAACAACATCGGAGCGCTCTAAGGCGAAGTGCTCCTACGAATGAAGCTCTGGCCCAGTAACTGCTCTATCTGATCCCGTAACTCCCTCATTTCTGTTGGAGCCATACGGTATGGTGAACGTACTATCGACCGATTGCCCGACGTCAAGTCTATGAGAAAATCTTTTTCTCGACTGGGGGGTAGGCCTAGTATCTCTTGGAATACATTTGAATACTCAGGAACAACTAGAATCGAATTCAGGGGAATCACAATTTCCTTAGAGGTATCCTCCTCTATGTAGTACAAATGGGTGGAAGATCCTACCTTTGGGCGAGGAATCGCCACCAAAAACATCTCCTGACCCAGAATGGAGAAGATAATACTCCTACAAAAACAATCTATCATGGCTCTATACGCAGTGAGCCAATCCTTACCAATAATGTCGTCGTGCTCATGCATATCTAAAGCTAGAATGTCTGTAGGTAAAATCAAGCTACTAATATCTATACCTACATCCCGACATATAAAGAAAATCAAAGACCCATTCCCCAGTGGTGAGTCTACGCATGTCACTGTACTCTCTGCCATGTCTAATAACCCCAAGGCCCATGAAAAATGAGTATCTATTAAACAGTGTGATGCCCTAGTATCAAATAAAACCCAATCCATATTGTCATGGATAGGAAACGTACCCTCAATCACATATGGCGCCTGAGGTGCTGCGGCCTGGTGGACATTGTAGACATGTCCATACTATAATCGTCCCTGCTGGACTAGAGCTACTGGGATAGCTGGTAGGGATGGATTCTGAGCTGGCGCTGGGAGGGCGGTTGGAAAGAGTGGCCTCTACGCCTCATTACGGGTACCCTGCTGCTGTGGGGAACTATCCCCCTCTAGGCAATCCTGACGTCTATGGCCATTTTTGACACATCTAAAACATCTCCCCCTGAAGTTACCCCTCCTTTGCCCTTGATGACCACGACCCTGTTGGCTATTACCACCCTACCACTGGCCCTGTTGGACCCACTAAAAATGTTGTTGGCCCTAATGGCCCTATTGCTGGCCCTATTGGCCATGTTGAATAGACTGACCCTTCCTAAATCCTGTAAATCCCTTCCTGGAATCACCTGATCGGAATCTCTTAGTAGGGTCCCCTGATGGGAACTCTGCTCATTGTGACGGGTCTGACCTTGGGCTGCTGGTGCCCCACTAGTACTACTACCCCTATCCTACCCTTCTGGATGGACTCCCCTGCTCGTTTGCTCCCTTGCTGATGGAAGCGGTGATCTTGATGATGCAACATAGTGGCGTTGAGTACGTCAGTGTAAGTACCCAATGATAGATTGCCTATGAGGTGCTGACGAATCCTCCAGGCCAATCCATCTAAAAATAACAATATCTTCTTCTCCTCAGTGGGTGCCTCATCCAGCACTATAGTGAAAAGTGTAGTCAACTCCTCCTTATACTCAACAACGGTCATACTCTCATGCTTGAGATTCAGTAACCTCCGCCTCATCTCAGTCTGCACAGTGGATGGGAAATATTTGCGGCCAAACCGCGCTCAAAATGACTAAATCGATATGTTGTACCTCTCCTCCAAGGTGGTGGTGGATACCCACCACTGCAAAGAGGCCCCCACTAGCTTGAAGGAATCCAGTAACTGTCTCTTCACGTCGGTGCACTCATACATGCGCCGATGCCTCTGCATATCCTTCTTCCATTGGCTTACGACTACAATGTCCGAACTATCCAAGAACTCTCAGGGATGCTCCTTCTTAATGGTATCCCTGGCCCTCTCCCATGTAGTGGCAAGTTGTGATGGTACAGGCACTACTGACTGAACCTGGGGTGGAGTGTGCTGCACCATCGCTAATGCGGCATTCACTGCCTGAGAAACAATGGTGTCTACTTCAATTTCACTCATCATTCCCTGAGCTGGAGCTACTGGCTACTTGGGCTAGGCATTCCTGTCTCGGGGTACGCATCTCGAAGGCATCTAAAATGAGAAGAAAGTTTATTAGTCTACAGTTATCATCAAATATCAAATAACTGAAGACATAAGCATAAATACAGGAATTCAATAGTCCTAAAAATAGGTCTCTACAATAAAGATGCTAAGCTGGAAGCAAAATAAGCCGTACAGATCCTAAAGGACACTAGAACCTGATGCTCTGATACCACATGTGACACCTCGCCTAATTAAATACCGGGTGATCAGTCATTTATTAAATTAAAATCAAGGTGAGCGGTTGGTTCATTCTTAACATCATTGTCGCAAAATATGTATTTCCAATTTAAACACCCTAAATAATTAATCTAAGTGTCAAAACAATTTAAAGTCTTATTTTCATTTTACTAAAATCGAATGTGAAAACTTTTTCAATAATCATCAGTTTCAGAATGACATAACTACTAAGGATGTCAATCAACACAAGATTATAAAGCCGTCTAAATTAACCAAACCAAGTTAAAGAACCTTAAAATGAAATCATCCTAACAAGAGTTAACTCCCAATGAGTACTGAATACTAGAAATATAAATAAACATAAATATCTGACAAATCCAAACGGAATAGGAAATCGGGAGACACATGCCCGAACTCTGAAGAACTAAAACAATTAGTGAATCAATGAAGAGATCGTCTAAAGCAAGGGCCTGCAACTCCCACATAAGCTACATCACATCTAGTCCAAAGAATCTATGCATGACGACCCTGTGGCTGGGCACCTGTAATACATACATATATATACAAGAGAAAGAAAAATGATAGGAAACGGGTCAGAGCCAGAGTGTAAAATAGTTTTAAAATAGTTTAGCAAGTATTTAAAATGCTTACCGGCTAATGTGACAACCATGTTAGTATGAGACACTCTCTTGAGAATGTTCACCTCTTATCTGGTGTGCACGCCTACCGTACTACTAAAATCATAGGTCTATCTAACTTATTTTTCCATAAAGCTTTATCCCGAGAAGTAAAAAGGTTATGATATTCTATTTAGAAAAATCAATCACTTCAAGATTTCTTACGTTACATAGAATAACTCAGTACCGTTACAAAGTTCCCGAACACATATTATAAAGTTGGAGCATTTATTCATTACATAACTACTTATATCCACAGTAGAAAATTTCCATATATAAGTACATATATTTTAGTCACTCGTATAATATATATCCTATCGGGACCCCACATAAAATCTATGGTGCTATCATACTCTTCTAAAAAGTCCCCGTATCACTTGTACTAATGGAAATACTAGTTCGAAATCACTCTCGAACTGTATTAACACAATACACACAAAATGGAGGCGAAGCATAGTTCCAAGTCACTACGAGGTCAGCACATACCCCTCACGTCTCTTAGGACCGTCTGACTATCATTCTTCGATAGCCTGTACCAAGGAATCCTATATTCTAGGGTACAAGTCAATATCCCCCATAAAGGTCCCATCGAGATAAGACTGTCCCGGCGAGACAACCACCGTGATAGGAAGTAACGCAAGTATGATTATACACAAGCATAATATAAATATATACACATGCACTCGGCCATATATATATATATATATATATATATATATATATATATATTCTCCCACGACCCAATAATAATAATTAACAACCGTACTTAGTAAAATTTTATCGAATTATCTCGCATAAGAGATTCATCTCTTTTATTCTTAGTTATAATCATTTCATACTTACGTCTCATCTCTCAAATTATTCTCTCTTACTAAATATAATTTTAGTAGGTACACCCTCTCTAACCTTTTGGTCTAAGTCTTTCACGAGTCTCTAAATTCTTTAGTGAACGTACACACAATTCCCAATGTGTGACGAAACCCCCCGTTAACCCACAATTTCATCCCATATAAAATTTCACTCAACGGAGTTTACTTACACCCTACTGGGGTTCTTCATGACCCATTATACTCTTTAAATTATATTCAAGGGTTCCTACGTATTTTAACCGGATTAAACAAAAAGGGGAAAAATATGTAGTTTTCTAGGAGGGATCGATCAATCGATGAAAGGGGTCAATCGATCGATCATTCGATCGATAGACACTCTTGGGTCGATCGATCGATCAAGTTGGGATCTGAATTCTGCCATTGTTAACTACGGGTTTTCTTCTCCAACCTTAACCAAAACTCCGTTAACGATCCCTAAAATCCCAAAAAACTAACTACTGGTTACATATACCTATATACATGATTTCCTACGTGAAGCATGTACGAATTCATCAAAACGATTGAATTAAAGGGGTAATTCATCATAATTATCAAGAACCCTAATTTTATAATAAATTTCCATTATTCTAATTCTTTTTCCAGATTTCTCACTTCTAAATAATACAATTTTGTGGGTAATCCTCTACATGTGTTGAGATTTCTAGAACATATATATTTTCTCCAAAACATGTGATTTAATTTCTCTAAATCCTCAAATTCTTACATGAAACCTATAATTATCAATCCTAATCTAACATGTGTGAAACATCAACTACAAAAGTAACAATATAGATACTTGCTTGGGATTCAAGGGTTTGATTTGTTGATGAAAAAGATATGGATGCATTCCTCATGTTACAATCTATGTTTTGGTGGTGGCGGTGGTGTAATGGAATTGGTTTTTGGGATTGGATTTCTTGGAAAACTTTCCCTTCCTTCCTCTCACTGTCGTTCTATCTTTTTGAGAGTGTTAACCCTAGAAGACTCTTTTAATATCTTACAATAGTATCACAATTTTCGTAATTTAATTAAGGCCAAATTTGGAAATGACTTAATTGCCCCTCCGGGGTGCCAGTTAGGCCGAAAAACACCCTGAGTCCCAAACTAAACCCCCGGGTACACTTTTTCTGACTATTTCAACCCTTCCGGACATGTTGGCGCACTCAAAACCACTATACGGGTGACTTATAATTTATTCACTTTTATAATAATAATTTAGTCCTGACACGGCACAGGCAAGTCCCGACTTAAATTTCCATAATTGACAGGTTATTCACTCGTGACCTTTTAATAAATTCAATTTCATATTATTACTATACTCATCTAGTAAGATTCAACGAATTCTCAATAATTACTAACTATGGTCAAGCTAGTAAATATTTTTATATAAAATTCTAGATTAATATTAAATTAATAACTCAATTAAATTTAATAACTCCCCTAATATTAAAAGACATAAAAATAAGGGGTATTACACGTATATACATTTTTAAATTATCATCATATTTTTTAAATTGGGATTTCTAAGACCACGTGATCAGTTCCTGCTAGTTACATTGGTCCGCATGCAAGGTGTTCATGCCTTACACGGGGACATTTGCGGGGTGTTTTGAAATTTCACCCTCTAACAGTATGCTTTTCAACCTAAGTTTAGATATTTTTAAATTATCATCATATTATCAAATCGGAAGTTCCGTGGCCATGCCGTCAGTTCTTTCGAGTTACATTGATCTTGTGCAAAGTGTTCGTGCATCTCACGATGCCGTTGGCGGGTGTCTTAATTTTTGGCACTCTAACGACCTGTTTTGAAGCCTCGGTATAGATATTATAAAATTATCGTCATATTCTCAAATTGGGAGTCCTGAGACCACTTGGTCAGTTCTTAGGAGTTACATTGGTTCTTTGTGAAGTGGTCGTATCTCTCACGGGGTCGTTTGAGTGGTGTTTTGGTTTTTCGCCCTCTTAGGACATGTTTTTAAGACTAAGTCTACATATTTTTAAATTATCTCCATATTCTCAAAACGTGGGTTTCCAGATCCCGCGATCTGTTCCTATAAGTTACATTGCTCCCATTTGAGATGTATGTGCTTCTTACGGGGCCATTTCGGGGGTGTTTTGGGTTTTCGCCCTCTAACGGCATGTTTTTAAGCTTAAGTCTAGATATTTGAAAATTATCTTTGTATTCTTAAATTGGGAGTCCCGTGACCATGTGGTCAGTTCCTGAGCATTATATTGGTCTCGTGAAAGGTATTCGTGCCTCTCACGGGGCCATTATGGGGTGTTTTTTGTTTTCATCTAATGACAAGTTTTTAAGTCTAAGTTTAGATATTTTCAAATTATTACCACATTCTCAAACTGAGAGTCTTGTGGAAACACTGACAGTTCCTGCTACTTACGTTGGTCATTACGAGGTGTTCGTACCTCTCATGGGGCCATTTTGTAGGTGTATTTTATTTTCACCCTCTAATGGCGTGTTTTTAAGACTAAGTCTATTTTTTCACAAATTATCATCATATTCTCAAACTGGGAGTCCCGTGACCACGCGTTCAGTTCCTGCGAGTTACATTGGTCCCGTGTGAGGGTTTTAAGCCTCTTATGGGGCCGTTTTGAGGTGTTTTGGGTTTTCACCTTTGACAAATTTTTTTAATACTAAGTCTAGATATTTTAAAATTATGGTCATATTCTCAAATATGGGGTCTCGAGACTACACGATCAGTTCCTGCGAGTTACATTGGACCCATGCGAGCTGTTTGTACCTCTCACGGGGAAGTTTGGTTGGTGTTTTGGGTTTTCTCTCCTTAAGGTAATGTTGAGATTCCTAAGTTTAGATATTTTTAAATTGACCTTGAATTCTCAAACCAGGAGTCTCGTGACCATTCAGTAAGTTCTTGCAAGTTATATTGGTCCCGTTCAAGGTGTTCGTGCCACTCACAGGGCCGTTTGGCGAGTGTTTTAGGTATTCACCCTCTAATGCCATATTTTTAATCCTATTTCTTGATGTTTTCAAATTATCATCATATTCTAAATCTGGGTGACTTGTGACCACACAGTCCTCTCTTGCATGATTTGAAGATAGTAAAATCATCATCAAATAAATGAAAGGTGGTTGAGCGGGTTGCCTTGGCCTCTTTACGTGGGTAAATCGAAGACCAAGGCCTTAGTTTGCTCCTTATCTCATATTGAGGAAACGACCTTATTATAATTAAACTTGGAGTGCGAATCTAGTGACCTTGGATGTCACTTTCCATAGGGCGAAGTAGCATTGAACTAGTTACATTGGTCCCGTGGGAGGTATTTGTGCCTCTCACGGGGCCGTTTGGGGGTAATTTGGGTTTTTGCCCTCTAACGTCATGTTTCGAGGCCTCTATATAAATATTTCAAAATTATCATCATATTCTCTAAACGGGTGTCCCTCGACCACATGGTCAGTTCTTTCTAGTTACTTTGGTCCGGTGCGAGGTGTCTGTGCCTCTCACGGGGTCGTTGTGGGTGTGTTGTTGAGTTTATCCATCTAACGACATATTTTTCAGGCTAAGTCTAAATATTTTCAAATTATCATCATATTATCAAACCGAGGGTCCGATGACCACGCAGTCAATTCCTGGGAGTTACACTGGTCTCGTGTGAGTTTTTCATGCCTCTTACGGTGGCGTTTGGGGGTGTTTTGGGTTTTTGACATCTATTGACATGTTTTTAATCCTAAGTCTAGATATTGTCAAATTATGGTCATATTCTCAAATCGGGGGTCTCATAATCACGCAACTAGTTCTTGCGATTTACATTGGTCCCGTGAGAGGTGTTTGTACCTTTTACGTGGCCGTTTGGGGGAGGGGTTGTTTTGAGTTTTTGCCCTCTAAAAAGATGTTTTGAAGTCCAGATATTTTCAAATCATCATCATATTCTCAAACCGAGAGTTCTGTGACCATATTATCAGTTCTTGAGAGTTATATTGGTCCATGCAAGGTGTTCGTGCCTTTCTGAGAGCTGTTTGGGAGGAGTTTTGCGTTTTTCCCTCTAATGCCATCTTTTTAAGCCTAAGTCTAGATGATTTCAAATTATCATGATATTCTAAAATTGGGCATCCCAGGACCAAGAGGTTAGTTCCTTCAAGTTACATTGGTCCCGTGCGAGGTGTTCTTGCCTCTCATGGGGCTGTTTGGGGGTGTTTGGAGGATTTTCTCCCTCTAACAACATGTTTTGAAGCCTATGTCTTGATATTTTTAAATTATCATCATATTCTCGAACTGGGGTCCCTGAGCATGCGATCGCTTCTTGCTACTTATATTGGTACCATGCGAGGTGTTCGTGCCTCTCACGGGGCCGTTTGGGGGGCGTTTTGGGTTTTGGCCCTCTAATCCATGTTTTTAAGGCTAAGTATAGATATTTTTAAACTATTGTCATATTCTCAAAATTGAGAATCCTGTAACCACACCAGTTCTTGCTAGTTACATTGGTCCCCATGCGAGGTATTCCTGCCCCTCACGGGGCCATTTTGGTAATGTTTTTAGTTTTCTCCCTCTAATGGAATATTTTTAATCCTAAGTCTAAATATTTTAAAATTATCATCATATTCTCAATCCGGGAGTTCCGTGACATCGCGATCAGTTCTTGGGAGTTACATTGTTCCACTGCTAGGTGTTCGTGCCTCTAGAAGCGCCGTTTAGGGGGTGTTTTGAATTTTCGCCCTCTAACGGTATGTTTTAAAGCCTAATTCTAGATAATTTAAAATTATCCTCATAATCTCAAATCGGGAGTCTCGTGATCACACAACCATACCCTACGAGTTACATTATTCCCGTGTGAGGTGTTCGTGCCTCTCACAGGGCCATTTGGGGGGTGTTTTGAGGTTTCGCCCTCTAACGAAGTGTTTTGAATCCTAAGTCTATATATTTTCAAATCATTCTAATATTATAAATCTGAGAATATCGTGACCAAACGGTCAGTTCCTGCAAGTTACGTTGACCCTGTGTGAGGTGTTCATGCCACTCATGGGGTCATTTTGGGGTGGGGGTGGTAGGAATTTTTCCATCCAACGACATGTTTTGAATCCCAAGTCTACATATTTTCCAATTATCATCATATTCTTAAACCTGGAGTTCGATGGCTATGCGGTCTGTTCCTGCGAGTTACATTGGTCCTGTGTGAGGTATTTGTGCCTCTCTTGGGGCGATTTGGGGGGTGTTTTTGGTTTTCACACTCTAACGACATGTTTTTAAGCCAAGTCTATATATTTTCAAATTATCGTCATATTCTCGAACCGGGAGTCTCGTGATCACGCGGTCAGTTCCTGCGATTTACAATGGTTTTGTGCGAAGTGCTCGTGCCTCTCATGGTGTAGTTTGGGGGTGTCTTGGGTTTTGGCCCTCTAATGGCATGTTTTGAATCCTACGTATTGATATTTTTAAATTATCGCCATATTCTCAAATTTTGAATCCGAAGACCACATGATTAGTTCTTTCTAGTTACATTGGTCCCCGTGCGAGGTGTTCATGCGTTACACAGGGCCACTTGTGGGGTGTTTTGGGTTTTCACCCTCTAATGGTACGTTTTTCAACCTAAGTCTAGATATTTTCAAATTACCATCATATTCTCAAATCGGGAGTCCCGTGACCATGCAGTCAATTCCTGCGAGTTACATTGGTCTTGTACGAAGTGTTCGTGCATCTCACGGTGCCGTTTGCGGGTGTCTTGGGTTTTGTCCCTCTAACAAAATGTTTTGAAGCCTCGGTATAGATATTTTCAAATTATCATCATATTCTCAAATTGGGAGTCCTGAGACCACGTGGTCAGTTCCTAGGAGTTACATTCGTCCCTTGTGAAGTGTTCGTACCTTTCACGGGGCCGTTTGAGTGGAGTTTTGGGTTTTCGCCCTCTTAGGACAAGTTTTTAAGACTAAGTCTACATATTTTCAAAGTATTGCCATATTTTTAAAACGGGGGTTTCATGATCCAGTGGTCAGTTCCTATGAGTTACATTGCTCCAATTTGAGATGTCTGTGCCTCTCACTGGTCCGTTTTGGGGGTGTTTTGGGTTTTCGCTCTCTAACAGCATGTTTTTAAGCCTAAGTCTATATATTTTCAAATTATCTCCACATTCTCAAACTGGGAGTCCCGTGACCATGTGGTCAGTTCCTGCAAGTAATATTGGTCTCGTGAGAGGTAGTCGTGCCTCTCACGGGGCCATTATGGGGGTGTTTTTTGTTTTCATCTAATGAAAAGTTAATAAGCCTAAGTCTAGATATTTTCAAATTATCATCATATTCTCAAAACCGAAGTCCCGTGGAAACACTGACAATTCCTGCTACTTACATTGGTCCTAGCGAGGTGTTCGTACCTCTCACGGGGCCATTGGTGTATTGGGGTTTTGCCCTCTAATGGTGTGTTTTTAAGACTAAGTCTAATTTTTCACAAATTATCATCATATTCTCAAATCGGGAGTCCCACGACTACACGATCAGTTATTGCGAGTTACATTGGTCCTATGCGAGATTTTTAAGTCTCTCATGGGGCCGTTTTGAGGTGTTTTTGGTTTTCACACTTTAATGACATTTTTTTAAGCCTAAGTCTAGATATTTTCAAATTATGTTCATATTCTAAAATCGAGGTTCTCGTGACCACACAGTCAAATACTGCGAGTTACATTGGAACCATGTGAGGTGTTTGTACCTCTCACAGGGAAGTTTGGTTGGTGTTTTTTGTTTTCTCCCTCTAAGGGCATGTTGTGAATCCTAAGTCTATATATTTTTAAATTGACCTCGAATTCTCAAACCAGGAGTCCCGTGACCATTCGGTCAGTTCTTTCAAGTTATACTGGTGCCGTTCAAAGTGTTCGTCCCTCTCACAGGGCCGTTTGGCTGGTGTTTTAGGGTTTCACCCTCTAACGCCATATTTTTTAATCCTAATTCTTGATGTTTTTAAATTGTAATCATATTCTAAAATAAGGAGCCTTATGACCACACAGTCCGTTCTTACATGATTTGAAGACATTAAAATCATCATTAAATAAATGAAAGGAGGTTGAGCGGGTTGGCTTGGCCTCTGTGTGTGGGTAAAAAGGAGACCAAGGCCCTAGTTTGCTCCTTATCTCAGATTGAGGAAACGACCTTCTTATACTTATACATGAAGTGCGAAACTAGTGACCCTGGATGTCACTTTTCATAGGGCAGAGCAACATAGAACTAGTTACATTGGTCCCGTTCGAGATGTTTGTGCCTCTCACGGGGCCATTTGGGGGTACTTAGGGTTTTCTCCCTCTAACATTATGTTTTGAGGCCTACATATAGATAATTTCCAATTATCTAAACGGGAGTCCCTTGACCACGTGGCCAGTTCTTGCTAGTTACATTGGTCCTATGCGAGGTGTCCGTGCCTCTCACGGGGCCATTTTGGGAGTGTTTTTGAATTTCATCATCTAACGGCATGTTTTTCAGCCTAAGTCTAAATATTTTAAAATTATCATCATATTCTCAAACCGAGAGTCCTATGATCACGCAGTCAATTCCTAGGAGTTACATTGGTCACATGTGAGGTTTTCATGTCTCTCATTGTGGTGTTTGGGTTTTTCCCCATCTAACGACGTGTTTTTAATCCTAAGTCTAGATATTGTCAAATTATGGTCATATTCTCAAATCGGGGGTCACATAATCAGGCAGTCAGTTCTTGCGAGGTACATTGGTCTCGTGAGAGGTGTTTCTACATCTTGCGGGCCGTTTGGGATTTTTTCCCTATAACAACATGTTTTGAAGTCTAGATATTTTCAAATTATCCTCATATTATAAAACCGAGAGTCATGCGACCATGTTGTCAGTTCTTGCGAGTTATATTGGTCTATGCAAGGTGTTCTTTCTCCGAGTCGTTTGAGAGGAGTTTTACATTTTCCCCTTTAATGCCATGTTTTTAAGCCTAAGTCTACATGATTTAAAATTATCATGATATTTTAAAACTGGGACTCCCAAGACCAAGAGGTCAGTTCCTGCAAGTTACATTGGTCCCGTGCGAGGTGTTCATGCCTCTCATGGGGCCGTTTTGGGGGTGTTTGAGCTTTTCTCCCTCTAATGACATGTTTTGAAGCCTAAATCTAGATATTTTGAAATTATTATCATATTCTCAAACTGGGGTCCCGTGAGCACTCAATCACTTCTTGCTACTTGTATTGGTCCAATGCGAGGTGGTCGTGCCTCTCAAAGGGCCGTTTGGGGGGTGTTTTGTTTTTTCTACCCATAACGATACGTTTTGAAGGCTAAGTCTAAATATTTTCAAATTATAATCATAATCTCAAACCAGGATTCCCGTGACCATGCGATGAGTTCCAGTGAGTTACATTGATCCCGTGCGAGGTTTTAATTCCTCTTACGCCATTTGGGGGTGTTTTGGGTTTTATCCCTCTAGCGACATATTTTTAAGCCTAAGTCTAGATATTTTAAATTATGGTCATATTCTCAAACTGGGGGTGTTAGAACCACAAGATTAGTTCCTGTGAGTTACATTGGTCCCGTATGAGGTGTCCATACCTCTTGTGGGGCCGTTTGGGGTGTGTTTTGGGTTTTCGGCCTCTAACGGCATGTTTTGAAGTCTAAGTCCTGATATTTTTAAATTATCATCATATTCTTAAATCGGGAGTTCTGTGATCATGCAGTCAGTTCTTGCGAGTTATATCGGTCCCATGCAAGGTATTTGTGCGTCTCACAGGGCCATTTTGGGGGTGTTTTAGTTTTTTCCCCTCTAATGCCACATTTTAGGCCGAAGTCTAGATATTTTTAAATTGTCATCATATTCTAAAACTGCAACTCTCGTGACTACGCGGTTAGTTCCTGCTAGTTACATTGGTCCGTGTTAGGTGTTGGTGCCCTTCGTGGAGTCGTTGTGGGGTGTTTGGGGTTTTCTCCCTCTAACAACATGTTTTAAAGCCTAAGTCCAGATATTTTCAAAATATCGATAAAATTATCTAACCGAGGTTTCGTGATCACGCGGTCAGTTGCTGCTACTTACATTGATCCTGTATGAGGTGCTCGTGCCTCTCGCAGGGTTATTTGGGGGTGTTTTGGGTTTTATCCCTCTAACCGCACGTTTTGAAGCCGAAGGCAAGATATTTTCAAATTATCATCATATTCCCAAATTGGGAGTCTCGTGACCATGCGATCAGGTCCTACGAGTATATTAGTCCCGTACGAGGTGTTCATTATCACTTGATCGTTTAGGGATTATTTTAGGTTTTCTCCCTCTAACTCCATGATTTGTAGCCTAAGTCTAGATGTTTTCAAATTATCATCATATTCTAAAATCGGGAAACCTTTGAACACGTGATCAGTTCTTGCTAGTTACATTGGACCCGTGCGAGGTGTTCGTGCCTCTCATGGGGCCATTTGGGGGGTGATTTGGGTTTTGGCCCTCTAACGGCTTGTTTTGATGCTTAAATATTAATAATTTCAAATTATGGTCGTACTCTGAAATCGAGGGTCTCGTGGCCATGCGATCAGTTCATACGAGTTACATTAGTCCCGTGCGAGGTATTCGTACCTCTTGTAGGGCCTCTTGGGGGGTGTTTTGGGTTTTCACCCTCTAACGGCATGTTTTGAAGCCTAAGTCTCGGTATTTTCAAATTATCAGCATATTATCAAATCAAGAGTTATGTGACCATGCGGTCAGTTCTTGGAAGTTATATTGGTCTTGTGCATAGTGCTTGTGGCTCTCATAAGGTCGTTTTGGGGCGTGATTTAGGTTTCTCCCGTTAAACGCCATATTTTTAAACCTAATTCCAGATATATTCAAATTATTACCAAACTCTAAAATTGGGAGTCCCGTGACATCATTGTAGGTTTTTCTAGTTAAATCGGTCCCGTGCAAGGTGTTGTGCCTCTTATGGGGTCGTTTGGGGCGGTATTTTTTATTTTCGCCCTCTAATGGCATGAGTTCAAGCCTAAGTCTAGATATTTTCAAATTATCATCATTTTCTCAAATTGAAAGTCCTGTGATCATGCAATCAGTTCCATCTAGTTACATTGGTCCGGTCTGAGGTGTACGTGCTTCTCATGGGTCGTTTGGATTTTTTTTGGGTTTTCGCCCTCTAACGGCATGTTTTTAAACCCAAGTCTAAATATCTTGAAATTATCATCATATTCTCAAACTGAGAGTCTTGTGACCACATGGTCAGTTCTTGAGAGTTATATTGGTCATGTGCGAGGTTTTCATGTCTCTCACGAGGCCGTTTGGGGCTATTTTTGGTTTTTACCCTCTAATGGAATGTTTCTAAGACTAAGTCTAGATATTTTCAAATTATGGTCATATTCTCAAACCAGGGATTTTGTATCCACACAGTTAGTTCCTGAAAGTTACGTTGGTCTCGTGCAAGGTATTCGTACATCTTGTGGGCCCGTTTGGGGTGTGTTTTGGGATTTCACCCTCTAATGGTATGGTTTGAAGCCTAAGTCTAGATATTTTCAAATTATCATCATATTATAAAGCTGGGAGTTGTGTGATCATGCGATCACTTCTTGTGTGTTATACTCGACCCGTGCAAGGTGTCCGTGCCTCTCATAAGGCTGTTTTGGGGGTGTTTTAGGTTTTTCCCCTCTAATGCCATGTTTTAAAGTGTAAGTCTAGATATTTTCAAATTATCATCGGATTATAAAGCTGGGACTCCCGTGTGCACACGGTCAATTCCTGCTAGTTACATTGGTCCCCTGCGAGGTGTTGGTGCCTTTCAGGGGCCCTTTTATGAGGTGTTTGGGGTTTTTGCCCTCTAATAACATGTTTCAAAGCCTAATTCTAAATATTTTCAAATTATCATAACATTCTCAAACTGGGGTCTCGTGGCCACGCGGTCAGTTAGTGATACTAATATTGGTCCCGTGTGAGGTGCTCGTGCCTCTCACAAGGCCATTTGGGGATGTTTTGGGTTTTCACCCTCTAAGGGCACGTTTTGAAGCCATAGTCAAGATATTTTCATATTATCGTCATATTTCCAAACTATGAGTCTCGTGAGCATATGGTCAGTTCCTATGAATTACATTTGTCTCGTAGGAGGTGTTTATGTCTCTCACGGGGCCGTTTGGGGGCTATTTTAGCTTTTCACCCTCTAATGTCATGTTTTGAAGATTATGTCAAGATGTTTTCAAATTATCATCAGATTCTAAAAATGGGAGTCCTTTGAATACGTGTTCAGCTCTTGTTCGTTACATTGGTCCCGTGCGAGGTGTTCGTGCCTCTCTTGGGGCCATTTGGGGGGTATTTTGGGTTTTCGGCCTCTAACGGCATGTTTTGAAGCCTAAGTCCATATATTTTTATAATCATCATATTTTTAAATCCGGAGTCCTGTGACCATCCAGTCAGTTCTTACAAGTTATATTGATCCCGTTCAAGGTGTTTGTGCCTCTCATAGGGCCGTTTGGTGGTGTTTTAGGTTTTTGCTCTCTAACGCCATGTTTTTAAGACTAAGTCTACATGTTTTTAAATTATCTTCATAGTCCCAAATCGTTAGTCTCTTGACCATGTTGTCTGTTCCAATGAGTTAAATTGATCCCATGCGAGGTGTTCGTGCCTCTCACATTGTCATTTGAAGGATGTTTTGGTTTTTCTCCCTTTAATGGCATGTTTTTTACCCTAAGTGTAGAGTTTTTCAAATTATCATCGTATTTTCAAACCTAGGGTATCATGACCACGTGGTGTTCATGTTAATAACATTGGTCCCCTATGAGGTGTCCATGCCTCTCACGGGTCTATTTGGGGGTGTTTTGGATTTTCGCCCTCTAAGGGCTTGTTTTTCAGCCTAAGTTTAGATATTTTCAAATTATCGTAATATTCTCAAACTTGGAGTCTCGTGACCACGTGGTCGGTTAATGCTAGTTAAATTGATACCGTGCGAGGTTTTCACCCCTCTCACCGGACCGTTTACGGGTATTTTGGGTTTTTGCACTGTAATTGTATCTTTTGAACCCTAAGTCTATGTATTTTGAAATTATGGTTATATTCTCAAATCGGGGGGTCATGTAACCACACAGTCAGTTCCTGCGAGTTACATTGGTCCCGTGCGAGGTGTTCGTACCTTTTGTGGGGGTCGTTTGGGGTGTGTTTTGGATTTTCACCCTCTAACGGCCTGTTTTGAATCCTAAGTCCCGATTTTTTGAAATACCATCATATTCTTAAATTGGGACATCTATGATCATGCGATCAGTTCTTTGGAGTTATACTGGTCCCGTGTAAGGTGTTTATGCCTCTCATAGGGATTTTTTGGGGGTGTTTTAGGTTTTTCCCATGTAACGCAATGTTTTAAGTCTAAGTTTAAATATTTTCAAATTATCACCGTATTCTAAAATCGGGACTCCTGTAACCACGTGGTCAGTTCATACTAGTTAAATTGATCCCATGCGAGGTGTTTAGGGCCTTTCATGGGGCCGTTTGTGGGGTGTTTGGTTTTTTTTCCCTATAACAACATGTTTTGAAGCCTAAATCTATATATTTGAAAATTATCGTCTTATTCTCACATCGGGTTCTCGTAACCATGCGGTCACTTGCCGCTAGTTACATTGGTCCCATACGAGGTGATCGTTCCTCTCATAGGGCCATTTTGGGATGTTTTTAGTTTTCATCCTCTAACGGCAAAATTTGAACCCTAAGTCAAAATATTTTCTAATTATCATCATATTCCAAAATTGTTACCTCGTGACTGTGTGGTTATTTCCTACGAGTTACATTAGTACCGGAAGAGGTGTTCATGCCTCTCATAGGGCCTTTTGGGGGTTGTTTTATGTTTTCGCCCTCTAACGCCATGCTTTGAAGCCTCGGTCTAGATGTTTTCAAATTATCATCATATTCTAAAATCGAGAGTCACGTGAACATGCAGTAAATTCTTGTAAGTTACATTGGTCTCGTGCAGGTGTCCGTGCCTCTCATGGGCCTGTTTGGGGAGTGTTTAAGATTTTGGCCCTCTAACTACATGTTTTGAAGCCTAAGTCTACATATTTTCAAATTATCATCATATTCTCAAATCAGGAGACCTGTGGCCATACGATCAGTTCTTGCGAGTTATATTGGTCCCGTGCAAGGTGTTGGTGCCTCTCACAGGGCCGGTTTGGGGGTGTTTTATGTTTGTTCTCTCTAGCACCATGTTTTAAGACTAAGCCTACACATTTTCAAATTATCATCATATTTTAAAATCGGGTATCCCGTGGCCATGCGCTTAGTTTCTGCGAGTTACATTGGTCCCGTACGAGGTGCTCATGACTCTCAGGGGGTCATTTGGCGGTGTTTTCGATTTTTGCCCTCTAAGGGCATGTTTTTAAGCCTAATTCTAGATAATTTCTAACTATCATCATATTCTCAAAGAGGGAGTCCCGTGACCACATGGTTAGTTCCTGCGAGTTACATTGGTCTCATGCAAGGTATGTTTTAGGTTTTGGCCTTCTAATGGTATGATTTTAAGCTAAGTCTAGATATTTTGTAATTATGGTCATATTCTTAAATCGGGGGTCTCATAATCATGCAGTTAGTTCATGCAAGTTACATTGGTCCCGTGTGAGGTTTTTCTGCCTCTTTCGGGGCTGTTTTGAGGTGTTTTGGGTTTTCGCCCTTTAATAACATGTTTTGAGGCCTAATACTTAATGTTTTCAAATTATCGTCGTATTATGAATCTGGGGTCCCGTGACCACGCAGTCAGTTATTGCTACTAACATTGGTCATGTGCGAGGTGCTCGTGCCTCTAGCAGGAGCATTTGGGTATGTTTTTTGGTTTTCACCCTCTAACGGCACATTTTGAAGCCTAAGTCGAGATATTTTCATATTATCATCATATTCCCAAATCGTGAGTCTCATGAGCATATGGTCAGTTCTTACGAGTTACATTGGTCTCGTACGAGGTGTTCATGCCTCTCATAGAGCCGTTTGGGGGCTATTCAAGGTTTTTGCCCTCTATTGCCATGCTTTAAAGCTTAATTCTAGATGTTTTCAAATTATAATCATATTCTAAAACCGGGAGTCCGCGTTCACCTCTTGCTAGTTACATTGGTCCCGTGCGAGGTATCCGTGCCTGTCATGGGGCTATTTGGGGGTGTTTTGGGGTTTTTCCCTCTAACGGCATGTTTTTAAGCCTAAGTCCATATATTTTATCATCATCATATTCCCAAACCGGGAGTCCTGTGACCATGCAATCAGTTCTTGTGAGTTATATTGATCTCGTTCAAGGTGTTCGTGCCTCTTATAGGCTCGTCTGGGGGGTGATTTAGGTTTTTGCTATCTAACGCCATGTTTTTAAGACTAAGTTTGGATTTTTTCAAATTATATTCATAGTCCCAAACTGTTAGTCCCCTGACCATGTCATCTGTTCCTATGAGTTACATTGATCCCATGCGAGGTGTCCGTGCCTCTGAAATTGTCGTTTAGAGGATGTTTTGGATTTTCTCCCTTTTAGGGCGTGCTTTTAGGCCTATGTCTAGATTGTTTCAAATTATCATCATATTTCCAAACCTAGGGTCTCATGACCCTGAAGTCTATTCCTATTAATAACGTTGGTCCCCTATGAGGTGTTCGTGCCTCTCACGGGACTGTTTGGGGGTGTTTTTGATTTTCTCCCTCTAAGGGCTTTTTTTAAGCCTAAGTTTAGATATTTTCAAATTACAGTAATATTCTCAAACTGGGAGTCCCGTGACCACGCGGTCAGTTCTTGGAAGTTATATTTGTCTTGTGCAAAGTTTTCATGGCTATCAACACTCTAAGTTTATGCTTTGAAGCCTAAATCTAGATATTTTCAAATTCTTGTCATATTCTTAAATCGAGGGTCTCGTAACCACGCGCTTAGTTCCTGTAAGTTACATTGGTACCGTGCGAGGTTTTTCTGCCTCTTACGGGGTTATTTTGAGGTGTTTTGTGGTTTTCCCTTTAATAACATGTTTTGAAGCCTAATACTAAATATTTCAAATTATCGTCATATTATCCAACCGGGGTCCCGTGACCACGCGGTCATTTATTGCTACTAACATTGGTCATCTGCGAGGTTCTCGTGCCTCAAGCAGGGCCATTTGGGGATGTTTTCGGTTTTCGCCCTCTAACGGCACATTTTGAAGATGAAGTTGAGATATTTTCATATTATCGTCATATTCGCAAACCATGAGTCTCATGAGCATATGGTCAGTCATTACGAGTTACATTGGTCCCGTACGAGGTGTTCATGCCTCTCACGGGGCCGTTTGGGGGCTGTTATAGGTTTGGTCCCTCTAATGCCATGCTTTGAAGATGAAGTCTAGATGTTTTAAAATTATCATCATATTCTAAAATCGGGAGTCCGCGTTCAGTTCTTGCTAGTTACATTGGTCTCGTACGAGGTGTTCATGCCTCTCATGGGGCTATTTTGGGGTGGTTTTGGTTTTTTCCTCTGACGGTATGTTTTGAAGCCTAAGTCCATATATTTTTATCATCATCATATTCTCAAACCGAGAGTCCTATGACCATGCGATCAGTTCTTGCGAGTTATATTGATCTCGTTCAAGGTGTTCGTTCCTCTCATAGGTCCGTTTGGGTGGTTATTTATGTTTTTACTCTCTAACGTCATATTTTTAAGACTAAGTTTAGATGTTTTCAAATTATCTGCATAGTCCCAAATCTTTAGTCCCCTTACCATGTCGTTTGTTCCTATGAGTTATATTGATCCCGTGCGAGCTGTTCGTGCCTCTGACATTGTTGTTTAGAGGATGATTTGGATTTTCTCCCTTTTACGGCATGCTTTTAGGCCTAAGTCTATATTATTTCATATTATCATCATATTATCAAGCCTAGGGTCTCATGACTATGCAGTCTATTCCTATTAATAACATTGGTCCCCTATGAGGTGTTCGTGCCTCTCACGGGACTGTTTGGGGGTGTTTTATATTTTCTCCTTCTAAGGGTTATTTTTTAAGCCTAAGCCTAGATATTTTCAAATTACAGTAGTATTCTCAAACTGGGAGTCCCGTGACCACGCGGTCAGTTCTTGAAAGTTACGTTGGTCCTGTGCAAGGTTTTTATGGCTCTCACGGGGCCGTTTGAGGTTATTTTGGGTTTTTACACTCTAATTTTATGTTTTGAAGCCTAAGTGTAGATATTTTCAAATTATGGTCATATTCTCAAATCGAGGGTCTCATAACCACGCGGTCAGTTCCTATGAGTTACATTGGTCCCATGCGAGGTGTTCGTACCTGTTACCGAGCCGTTTGGGGTGTGTTTTGGGTTTTCACCCTCTAACGACATTTTTGAATCCTAAGTCCAGATATTTTCAAAATACCATCATATTCTCAAGCCATGAAATCTGTGATCATGCGATTAGTTATTTGGAGTTATATTGGTCCCGTGAAAGGTGTTTGTGCCTCTCACAAGGATTTTTTGGTGGTGTTTTAGGTTTTTCCCATCTAACGCCACATTTTTAAGCCTAAGTATAAATATTTTCAAATTATCATCATATTCTAAAATCGAGACTCCCGTAACCATATGGTTAGTTCCTGCTAATTAAATTGGTCCCGTGCGAGGTGTTGGTGCCTCTCATGAGGCCGTTTGTGGGCGAGGGTGGAGTTTTTTCCCTATAACAACATGTTTTGAAGCCTAAGTCTAGATATTTTAAAATTAGCGTCGTATTCTCAAATCGGGTTCCCATAACCACACGGTCACTTCTTGCTACTTACATTGGTGCTGTATGAGGTGATCGTGCCTCTCGTAGGGCCATTTTGGTGTGTTTTGGGTTTTCGTCCTCTAACAACACATTTTCAAGCCTAAGTCAAAATATTTTCAAATGATCATTATATTCCCAAATTGTGAGTCTCGTGATCATGCGCTTTGTTTCGACGAGTTACATTGGTACCAGACGAGGTGTTCATGCCTCTCATAGGGCCGTTTAGGGGGTGTTTTAGGTTTTCTCCCTCTAACGCCATGCTTTGAAGCATAGGTCTAGACGTTTTGAAATTATCATCATATTCTAAAATAGGGAGTCACGTGACCACGCAGTCAGTTCTTACTGGTTACATTGGTCTCATGTGAGTTGCTCGTGCCTCTCATGGGCCTGTTTTGGGGGGGGTTTACGATTTTCACCCTCTAATGACATGTCTTGAAGCGTAAGTCTAGATATTTTCAAATTATCCTCATATTCTCAAATCGAAAGCCCTGTGGCCACGCGGTGAGTTCTTGCGAGTTATATTGATCCCGTGCAAGGTGTTGCTACCTCACAGGGTCGTTTTGGGGGTGTTTTAGGTTTTTTCTCTCTGACACCATGTCTTTACGCCCAAGTCTATACATTTTCAAGTTATCATCATATTTTAAAATCGGATATCCCGTCACCATGCACTTTGTTTCTGCGAGTTACATTGGTCTCGTGCGAGGTGTTCGTGACTCTCAGGGGGCCTTTTAGGGGTGTTTTGGAGTTTTGCCATATAAGGGCATGTTTTTAAGCCTAAGTCTTGATATTTTAGGTTTTGGACTTCTAATGGCTTGTTTTTAAGCCTAAGTCTTGATATTTATAATTATGGTCATATTCTTAAACGTGTGTGTGTGTGTGGGGGGGGGGGGGGGTCTCATAATCATGCGGTCAGTTCCTACGAGTTACATTAGTCCCGTGTGAGGTGTTCATACCACTTGCAGGGTCGTTTGGGGGTGTGTTTTGGATTTTCACCCTCTAATGGCATGTTTTGATGCCTAAGTCCGAACGTTTTAAAATGATCATCATATTCTCAAACCAAGTGTTCTGTGATCATGCGGTTAGTTCTTCTTAGTTATATTGGTCAAGTGCAAGGTGTTCGTGCCTCTCACAGGGTAATTTTGGGTGTATTTTAGGTTTTTATCCACTAACGCCATGATTTTTAGCCTAAGTCTATGTGTTTTCAAATTATAATCATATTCTAAAACTGGGAATCTCTTGACCACGCGATCAATTTTTGCTAGTTACATTGGTCCCCGTGCGAGGTGTTGGTGCCTTTTATGGGGTTATTTATGGTGTGTTTAGGGTTTTCACCCTCTAACAACATGTTTTGAAGCCTAAGTCTAGATATTTTTAAATTATCAACATATTATCAAACCAGGTTCCCGTGACCATGCGGTCACTTCCTGCTACTTACATTGGTCCCGTGCGAGGTGCTCGTGGCTCTCACATGGTCATTTGGGTGTGTTTTGGGTTTTCACCCTATAACTGCACGTTTTGAAGCCTAAATCAAAATATTTTCAAATTTTCATCACATTCATAAACCGTGAGTCTCATGACCATGTGGTCAGTTCTTACGAGCTACATTGGTTCAGTGCGAGGTGTTCATATCTATCACATGGCTATTTGGGGGATATTTTAGGTTTTTGACCTCTAACACCATGCTTGGAAGCCTAAGTCTAGATGTTTTCAAAGTATCATCATATTCTAAAACCCGGAGTCGCATGAAAATGCAGGAAGTTCTTGCTATTTACATTGGTCCCGTGCGAGGTGTTCATACGTCTCATGGAGTCGTTTAGGGAGGTTGTTTTGAGGCCTAAGTCTAGATATTTTCATATTACCATTATATTCTCAAATCGAGAGTCTTATGACCATATGGTCAGTTCTTGCGAGTTTTATCGATCTCATGCAAGGTGTTCGTGCAACTCATAGGGCCATTGGGGGGGGGGGGGGGGGTCTGTTGGGTTTTTTCTCTCTAATGACATGTTTTTAAGCCCAAGTATAGATTCTTTAAAATTATTATTATATTCCAAAATCGTGAGTCCCGTGACCATGCGGTTAGTTTCTGATAGTTACATTGGTCCAATGCGAGGTGTCCGTGCCTCTCGTGGGAAGGTTTGGGGGTTGTTTTGGGTTTTCACTCTTTGACAACATGTTTTGAAACCTAAGTCAAGATGTTTTCAAATTATCATCATATTCTCAAGTAGGGGTCCCGTGACCGTGCGGTCACGTCCTGCTATTTACATTGGTCCCCTGCGAGGTGTTTTTGCCTTTCACAGGGCCATTTGTGGGGTGTTTTGATTTTTTGCCCTTTAACCTCACATTTTGAAGCTTAAGTCAAGATATTTAAAAATTATCTTCCTTTTCCTAAACCGTGAGTCTCGTGACCCTGGGGTCCGTTCCAATGAGTTACATTAGTCCCGTACGAGGTGTTCGTGCCTCTGAAAGGGTTGTTTGGAGGATGTTTTGGATTTTCACCCTCTAACAACATGTTTTAAGCCTAAGTCTAGATTGTTTCAAAATAACATCGTATTTTCAAACTAAGGGTCTCGTTTCCATGCGGTCAATTCCTACTAGTAACATTTGTGTCGTGCAAGGTATTCGTGCCTCTCCTTGGGCCATTTGGGGGGTGTTTTGGGTTTTCACCCTCTAACGAAAAGTTTTTAAACCGAAGTCTAGATATTTTCAAATTATCATCATCTTCTCAAAACGAGAGTCTTGTGACCTAGCTGTCAGTTTTTACGAGTTACATTGGTCCCGTGCGAGGTGTTTGTGTCTCTCATGGGGACGTTAGTGTGTGTTTTGGATATTTTCCCCTATAAGGGCATGTTTTTAAGCCTAAGTCTAGATATTTTCAAATTTTAATGATATTCTCCAATCGGGAGTCCCGTGACCACGCGGTCGGTTCCTGTGATTTGCATTGGTCCCCGAAAGCTATTTGCCCCTCTCCTGGTGCTATTTGGGGGTATTTTGTTTTGTTTGTCCCTATAACGACATGTTTTGAAGTCTACATCTAGATATTTTAAATTATAATCATATTCTCAAATCAAAAGTCCCTTGACCACATAGTCTATTCCACCCAATTACATTGGTCCCGTGCGAGGTTTTCATGCCTCTCATGGGGCCGTTTTAGGGTGCTTTAGGTTTTCGCCCTTTAATGGCATGTTTTAAAGCCTAAGTCTAAAGATTTTAAAATCATCATCAAATTCTCAAACTCATGGTCACGTTACCAAAAGGCTAGTTCTTGATAGTTGCATTGGTCCCGTACGAGGTTTTCATGCCTCTCACGGGGACATTTGGGGGGTGTTTTAGGTTTTGTCCCTTTAACGACATATTTTGTAGCCTAAGTCTACATATTTTCAAATTATTGTTATATTCTAAAACTGGGAGTCCCGTGACCATGCGATCACTTCCAACTAGTTACATTGGTCCCGTGTAGTGTGTTCCTGCCTCTTACCGGGCCGTTTGTGGGGTGTTTTAGGTTTTTACCCTCTAATCGCATGTCTTGAAGCCCAAGTCCAAAATTTTTAAATTTTATCATCATATTCTCAAATAGGGAGTTCCATGACCACGCATTCAGTTCCTGTGAGTTATATTGGTTCTGTGTGAGGTGTCCGTGCATCTCATGTGGCTGTTGGTGGGGTGTTCGGGGTTTTGACCTCTAACGACATGTTTTTAAGTCCAAGTCTGGATATTTTCAAATTATGATCATATTCTGAAATCGTGAGACTTGTTACCACGCAGTCAGTTCTTGCTTGTTCAGATTGTCCCTTGAGAGGTATATGTTCCTCTCACAGGGCCGTTTGGGGGTGTCTTTTGGGTTTTTGCCCTCTAACGACAAGTTTTTGAGCCTATGTGTAAAGATGTTCAAATTATCATCATATTATCAAACCGAGAGTCTCGTAACCATTCGATCAGTTCCCATAAGTTATATTGGTCCCGTGTGATGTGTTTGTGCCTCTCACGAGGCCATTTGATAGGTATTTGGGGTTTTCGCCCTCAAACGACAAGTTTTTAAGACTAAATCTTTATATTTTCAAATCATCGTCATATTATCAAATCGAATTTCTCATCACCACGCGATCAGTTCCTATAAGTTACATTCGTCCCGTGCGAGGTGTTCGTGCCTCTCACGGGGCCGTTTAGGGGGTGTTTTTGGTTTTTTCCCTCCGACGACAAGTTTTTAAGCCTAAATTTAGATATTTTCAAATTATCATCATATTATCAAACTGGGAGTCCCGTGCTATCTTAGGTAGCATGTAGGCTTCCCAATTTCTGCCACCATCTCTCTCTAATTAAGGTTGTGTTCGCAAAACTCTTGATCTCTAAAAAGTTGCAAAACTCTTGAGCTCTAAACAGTTGCACAAGATATGTTCGTTCCACTTACGGTGTCTGAAAAGGTGTGGGTCCCCAATATGTGTGTTTTAAACAAAACCAATTTTATTCGAAAATTATCCAACTTTTAATTATGCACCAAACCAAATTGTGAAAACCTAATTCTTACTTTAAACCAATTTTATCTTAATTAATCCTAAACATGCATCTAGTGATTAAACCAAGTTAAATAAAGTAAAGAATACTCACAATGCCGGATGTACGAGGAAAAACCCAAAACGGGAAAACAACCTCGGACGGCCCAAGCCAGACAATCACTACGAATAATGGTTTTACAAAGAAAGATTAGCCTTACACTAAGACTCAATCCCCACGGGTCTTGACGCTCCTTCTGATCTTCAACCGTTCTTCAATAGTGAACACGTAAAAATTCCGTCTTCCACGATACCTGTCCACAACACATGCGTCCATGTATGTCTCGGTGTCCACCGAATGGCTTTGATTCGTCTACGATGTCGAACAAGAAATCCTTCCTTTTTCTTCACCGCAAAACCCTTCGATGTTCAATGTGTTGAACAAACAACTTTGGTGCAGCAAGATCATGTAAACATAAACTAATCATAACTTGGATCTTTGTAAACTCTAAGGATGTGTTTATGCTTTGTAAACCTTAGAAAATATGTACAAACCAGTTTTTGGTTCGTATACTATTTTCCAGAATGCACACCTACGAAATTATGATGCAAACACTATTTGAATAGGATTAAAATGCCGCCTCGAAAACTATGTCGTTTGAACGACTTAAGGATCTCATTCGAACGACTTAGACATCTCGTTCACGCGAGATCTAATGTCGTTAGAGCGAGAAGTTTGACTTTTTGACTTTTCAATTAAAATGTTTCTTTAAAGAGACCGAGTAAAGTCAAACTCCTTTTTCGAGCTTATCAGAATTAGAACGTAGTGTAAACCTTTTAAAACAGTATAAAGCATTTTAAAATATTTTTCATTATAAAAATACATACTTATCTTTTATAAAAAATAATTCCGAGCACCATTAATTCTACGCATTCATACTTGAGTGATCTCGAAATGCAATTAACATTGAAGACGATTAAACTTGCACCAATAAAACTTCGTCATGATTAATTATTTGAAGTTTTGGCGCAACGTCTTCAATTTTCTTCATTACGTCATAGACCAAGTGGGATCGTGACACAAATAAACATCTCCCTATTACATATTACAAACATAGTTTTGTTCACGGAATTAAGCCAAAACAATACAAGGACTCAATTGGAAATTTATGTCCTTACAAATCTCCCCCTTTGACTATTCCGGGACAAAACTAAACCAGTGAAATGCCTAACCGGGTCGTCAAGCCGTATGACACCTAAATCCCATCCCATAAACCCAAAATAAAAAATACAGGACACGGACCAGAATATATAGCATCGACAAGCATGAACTATCTGAATGTGATATAGACTTGTAATCTCGAATCGCTGAAGCATACCTACGCACATGAAACAGACAAACAAATACCTAGTGAAGTATGGAGGAACAAATGAAACCAATATGTTTATCCAAATGATACCAAACAATAATAGATACCAATATGAATAATCTCTGAAAAAATTATTTGTTAAACAACTTGAGCAACAAAATCATACCAAATTGATGAATGTGAAAATGATACCAATGTGAACTACCAATGTCAATCAGTGATACCAATTTTTGAAATTTGAAATCCAAACATGCTCAAATCTCCCCCTACATCACATACATCTCACCCCCTTTTTGTCTGTAATAGACAACTCGGTGAAAAGATAAACCAATTTGAAATATCTAGGTTGAAAAAATTTGAACCAATGGAAATTCGCTAGATAATCATGAAACAACTAACTAAATATGATCAATTAATGAAAAATCAGTTGCTAGTAAACCAAGATTCACACAAAGAGAATAGCAATCTAATCAGGTGTGATAAACAGACTATATGCAAAAAACCAATTTTAAAATAGAAGAACCTTCATATAAACCAGTCAGTCTAGAAACACTACCACCAGTACCAAAAATATACCAATTTAACCCAGTGGACTGCAAACAAATCAGAAGGCACAATTCAGCCAGTCATTCGAACGAGACAAGACTTCGCTCAAACAAGATGCGAAGTCGCTCGAACCAAGTACAAAGTTCGTTCGTGCGAAATTGGATGTCATTTGAACGACTTTGTGCGACCTATCAAATTTTCACATTTTCCTAGAAATATGTTATATTTTTGCCCAGTGAAAAAAATTCCACAAAAAAATTCAAGGAAGGGCCTCACAGAAGAAAAATAGTTTTAAATAGTAGGCTTTTAACACCAAACGCAAACACTCATAAAAACTAAATATGTGAGTTACATGCAAAAATAGTACCAATGGGCTCAAACATGGATATGGAATGAATAGGCATGAAACTACAACAAATGAGTCACAATTCCAACACATCGAAATGACTAAAAGCTCTAATTGATAGCGATAAATCATCAAACTTTATCATATCCATAGGACAATAAAAGTGGGAGCTTAATGAATTGAACATACTACATGCACACAAATCCATAATTTTGACGATTCTACAAACAATAGCGTCAAATTGCAATGTTTCAACATTAGGATTAGTTATGAAAATCCGTTTAAATTTTTAATCCATCCAAACTCCCTCAATAATATCATATTTTCTTTGGAATGAACTAAACAAATTTGTCCCTTTTCTAATCATATTGCATTTTTCTTTTGAGCGCTTTTAAACGCTGGCTTTCACGACGAGTTATTTGTGACTCTCACAGCCCTTTCCCGTGAATCACTCATCATTTTTTCAATTCAAATCCCCACGATAAACGGTTCTTACACGCACACTTCTCCCTAAGTCTACTTACGCAAAGATGACAAGATTGAGATAAGAACGCCCCACCAAATTCAAATATGCAAGAGAAGTCAAACATTCATATAAACTCGTGCATGTATGCAATGTTTGCATATATACAAAGTCGAATCAAAATGCATATCAACTTCGAAACAACCCCATATAAACAATGGTTAAGATAATTCTAAGCATTGATAATAATGACCAAATGTCCTAGCCACATGAATATGAAATGATGGGTGGGGGGGGGGGGGGGGGGGGGGCTAATCACACCAATATGCCACATCAAACATGTAAACTCAAAAACCAAAACCGAAAATCTTTTAGGTTTTTCAAAAATTTTCTCAAAAACAAAATCTTTTTGTTTTTTTCAAATAAGACTCAAAAATGTGAAAAATAAAATACAAAGAGATAAACATGTCATAACACTAGAAAATTATAAACATGATGTAAGGGCTAGGGTATGACAAAACATGCAATCTACTATCCATAAGAAATAACAAGAGATGAATCATGTGCATGCATATGACAATCAACCAATGAAGCATTTAGCATCTCCAAAACGGATTTCCTAACCCAAACAGGTGTATACCTAACAAAACGGGTTTTGGGAACTAATGTGACAATACAATTAATCTTCTTAGGGCCTTTTCTAGGATCAAAACAAAATCTCCTAAGGTGACCTTTCCTACCACAATGCGAACATGTGAAAACACGACGAGGAACGGGACCTTTAGGTTGACCTTCTCTAATACCCTCGGATGTGGTTGATGCTCTAAAATAAACCATGGTTTTGGATTTTACATTCGAACCACTAGAATAAGAGAAGTCGCTACCATCACTGCTCGAGTCATCTAAATCATTTTTTAACTTCAAAACTTTTGACTCAAGCAAACGATTAGACTCCTCAAACTTTCGGGACTCCTTCTTTAAACTTTTAATTACCGTTAGAAGGTTATCTCGCCCCCCCTCAATATAAGAAACTTATCCCTAAGATTCCTTTCTCGTGCCACAAAATCATTAATCGAATTATTTTCCTCAACGACACAAACATTATAATTTTTTAAATCCTCGAACTCTTTTTCTAAAACGAGGACTCTATCATCACTCTCCTTTTTGCCCAATTTTATCATATTAAAATCTTTAAACAAGGAACTAAAATGCTCACGACAAATATCTCTTTGAATTTGAAATGTTTGCAAATATTCAATCTTACTTTTAAAATTGGAATTTTCTTTTCCCAAAACTTCAATATGTTTCGCAAACTTTAAATTCAAACGATGTAAATCGTCAAAGCTTAGAGAATCCATCAAGAGAAAACAGTCACAGGAGAGATAAACAAACGCACGGGATCAAAAAACAAATAAATAATGTTTTCTATCTCTGATACCAATTTGAAAAGGTGGGGGTTCCCAATATGTGTGTTTTAAACAAAACCAATTTTATCCGAAAATTATCCAACTTTTAATTATACCCCAAACCAAGTTGTGAAAACCCAATTCTTACTTTAAACCACAACTCCGGATGTACGAGGAAAAAACCCAAAACGGGAAAACAACCTCGGACGGCCCAAGCCAGACAATCACTATGAATAATGGTTTTATAAAGACAGATTATGCTTACACTAAGAATCGATCCCCATGGGTCTTGATGCTCCTTCTAATATTCAACCATTCTTCAATAGTGACCACGTAGAAATTCGGTCTTCCACGATACCTTTCCACAACACACGCGTCCACGTTTGTCTTGGTGTCCACCGAATGGCTTTGATTCGTCTACGGTGTCGAACAAGAAGTCATTCTCTTTTCTTCACCGCACAACCCTTTGATGTTCAATGTGTAGAACAAATAACTTTGGTGAAGCAAGATCACATAAACATAAACTAATGTGTTTATGCTTTGTAAACCTTAAAAAACATGTGCAAACAAGTTTCTGGTTCGTATATTGTTTTCCAGAATGCACACCAACAAAATTCTGATGCAAACACTGTCTAAATAGGATTAAAATGATGCCTCGAAAACAGTTTCATTCGAACGAATTAAGGATCTCGTTCGAGTGACTTATACATCTCGTTCGCGCGAGATCTAATGTCGTTCGAGCGAGAGGATTGACTTTTTGACTTTTTAATTAAAATGTTTTTTCAAAGATACCCAGTAAAGTCAAACTCCTTTTTAGAGCTTATCAGAATTAGAACGTAGTGTAAACCTTTTAAAACACTATAAAAAAATTTAAAATATTTTTCTTTATAAAAATACATCCTTATCTTTTATAAAAAATAATTTCGAGCAGCATTAATTATACGCATTCATACATGAATGATCTCAGAATGCAATTAACTTTGAAGACGATTAAACTTGCACTAATAAAACCTCGACATGATTAATTCTTTGAAGCTTTGCCGCAACGTCTTCAATTTTCTTCAATACATCATAGACCAAGTGGGATCGTGACACAAATAAACATCTCCCTATGACATATTACAAACACAATTTTTTCACATAATTAAATCAAAACAATACAGGGACTCAATTGGAAATTTATGTCCTTACAGTGTCGCTTGGGTGCCGTTGGGGGTGCTCACACACACACCCTCGACATATTTTGAAGCCTAAGTGTGTCTGTTTTGAATTTTCTCATATTTCAGACACACACCATGTTACTCCAGACAAACACTACCCTAGCTTTGACACTTTCCCAAGTTTCCATTGACATGCCTATAATGGAGAATCCCGAATATGAGGTGGAGTACAAATGCACCGTTAATGACGCCTGGTACACCTCGATCGATTGTTTATGATCAGTATCTGATTGTGAAGTTCTTAAACTTCCCCGACTCTTGGGATAAGAAATTCCATACCGACCATTTTAAAAACCCGTAAGTTGTGGATGGATGTTTCTCGAGGTTCAGGTCTGTATCTGGACAAGTAAAGGACAACCACGACTCCAAAATAATCAAAGTCATCAGTCATAGGAAATAATTTGTCCATACGAGTATCGATGTGTGTTTGAATTCTTAACGGATACTCGTATAGAGGTATTGATGACTTATTTACATACAGTGCCCACCATGTATGTCTAGGAAACAATTCGTCCGTATAGTTCCCACCTTGTCTGTTTAGGAAATAATTCGTCCATACAGCACCCAACATCACTGATAGAAAATAATTCTTCCATACGAGTATCAGTCAAATATTTTAATATACATCGATACATGTATGGAAAAATTGTTTCGTATCAGTTATGCCTTTAAGTATTTTGGAGCAGTGGTTGTCCTGTACTTTTTTGGATATCGGCCTGAACCTCTGGCCAAAGTCATCCATGTATTGCGGGGTTTTGAAATGATAGGCACTCAATTTCACGTCGCAAGAGTCGAGGAAGTGTAAGAGCTTCATGATCAGATATTGATAATGGACAATCAGTCTAGAGATTCACCAGGCATCTTCGGTGGTGGATTTATAACCAACCTCATATTCGGGATTCACCATCATAAATGTGGCAACGGAAACATGGAAATCTAGTGTAGTGTTTGTATAGAGTAGCATGGTGTGTGTGTGCGCGCTGCGCGCGTGTGTGTGCGCGCATGTGAGTGAAATACGATAAAATTTGAAAACAGGCACACTTAGTATTGAAAACATGTCATGGGAGGTGAGTACCACCATCGGCACCCAAACGAAATCGCGAGTGGCATGAACACCTCGTGCACAAATGTTTTGAGCTGAAGAGTTTTGCAACATTTTTTAGCTCAAGACTTTTACAAACAAGACATTAATTGGAGAGAGATGGCGGGAGAAATTAGGAAGCCTACGTTCTACGAAAACCAATAATTATTCAACATTTTATCCAACAATCAAACCAATAATTATCCCATACTCCTTTTAATTATCCCGTTCTTCTTCTAACATACTATCCAATAACAATCCAATAATAAATAATTATCCCGTACTCCTTCTATCATCTATCAATTATATAAATAATTCTGGTAAAGTAAAGAGTACCATGATTCCTTCGATCCAAGAAGGCCATTAAATAGGGTCTTCTGAATGCGTGATTTGACCAAATTGATCATGTAGCCCCTAGTGTATTCTTTTAAATGTACATTTCTGGATTAGTTTCTTTGATATAATCTTCATAACATGAAGCTAGTTTAACTTCGTTTTATAATGACTTCATCAATGAAACTGATAAACAAATGTATATCTATAAGAACATGTGGTAATTGAGATGGGCCAATTTGATCCAATCACAAACTCAAATGATTATATTCTGAAACCGAGTGTCTTGTGAATGTAACTAAACATTCGATTGAACATAATGTACTATTGAAAGCCAACTTACATAAATCATATTAAACATTTGTAAAAGTAACTAAACATTTATACATCAAAGTAAAGAGCTAATACAATGTTAATATCATAATAGGATACAAATAAGATTGATAAGAATAAAATCATATTTTAATACTCAATCTTCCTCTAAACCAACTATAAGATCCCTTAAAATAAAGGTTGTCATCAAGATTTGACTGGAACTCTTTTGGAGCCTTTAATACGTTTACTTGAGTAGTCATACCATTTGGTGCAAGCTCAAAAATAGACCAATTACAATTTTTTAGGCACTTTTACTAGAGTACCTTCTTTATATTCTTAAAGGCAGAAATAAAACGCTCGTCCACTATGTGATGTTTACTCTTAATCTTTGAAAAATCTACCATAATAAGTTTGGAGTCACGATCAACTTTGCAAGCATTCGTTGTATCCTCCACCTTTACCGAATCACAATAGAATATAGTTTATGTGAAATCTAAGTAATAAAGTTCTAGCATTTGTTGGATTATCCCATAATAGGTTAGCACCGTATTCTTTGGGTTTTTATCGCTTTTTCTATTGATACAGGTTGTTAAGGAAGAAAATGGTATTGCATTGTTTTTCACCAAAAGATTTTCCTCATATGGATATGCAATGAAATCAAAACTATTGGTGCAGAATTTCTTAAACTCCTTCGCACGAAAACTATGACCTTTTGCTAGGCGTACAAGTCTAGAAGAGACATCAACTATTTTTAGAAGCTACTTTTATTATTGAATTTGTAGTAGGGCATGTTTTTACCAACATAAATAAATAAACACACACATAAGATGTGAAAATGGCCTTTTTTGACACCCATGCCCTAAAATCGGTTGTTGTAGAGTTTGGATCATAAAATATAAAATACACATAATCTAAGAATAATAATTCATTAGATACCCACTCTCTCCAGTCTTCGACTTCATCTTACGATTCGAAGACATAACGAGGTGATTTCTCATATTGGAGATTTGTGAGTTTCGCCTCTTTAGGGTTCGAAAATGATAATTCATCCTCAAACTCACCAGGTTCCTCAATCACTCTTTCTTCATGAGGATTGAACCTCCTCATCTCTTGTTCTGGCATATGTTCCCTAGTATATTGCTTATCCCTCGTTACATATTCTTCAGTAATTCACCCTCCAATATACTACGTAGTCTTTAAAGTTTTTCATAAAATGCTCAAAAGGATACATCCAATGATACCAACGGGACCACATAATAAATCCTCATCGCATAAATGCACAAGGAGGTGGATGTTGATAGCAAAAAATGATAGAGGAAAATATTTCTCTAATACAGAAACTGCCTCTGCTAAAGTTGATTTCGCAGCTTTAATGTACCTTCTATTTACCACTTTTGCACAAAGTAGGGTAAAACAAAAATTGATTTTCATAATTTCCCAACGAAGATCTTTGTTTTCAGAAAATCAATGCCGAAATAACATAGGAATTAATTGGATGATTATGTGCCGTGGTGATACTTGTATTGTTTCAAGTCATTTTCTTGGTAGCTTACTGATCGAGGTGGAAACTGAGCATCCGTGTAAATACGCTAGTCGTTGTTATCATCTTCCAAATGCAATACAAAAACCTAAACTTTAACTACACACTTAAGGAGTATAACGGTGAGTCTGGGTATAGAATCCACAGGGAAAAAGGACGATCTCATTTTGACGACAGAAGATAGGTTAATTAATCCTAAAGTTGACTTTAAAAAGGTAAGAAAACATGATTGTGTGATTATGGGATTAAATCTACTAACTAAATGCAAACTAGATTAAAATACTAACTTAAGTACGTGAGAAAAATTAACTAACTAAGAAGGAATTAATATGACTAAGGAAAAATAGGTTAGGAATTCAATCCCCCAAACCCTAGTGTATTTCCCAATACAAAAGTAGTCGTAAATTAATTAACTAATCAAACCCGATATTTAGTACTCCCAAGTACTACATATATGAGGGATCATAGCCCGCACAGTATGTAAGCAAAGGACGAGTAAAGCGGTGTCATATTGGCTACACGCAGGTTGAACTCTTAAGCATCCCAGTTACCTAGGGCAAACGAGATCAAAAGTCTTACAACGGTTGTGATCACGATACAACACGATCTAATGAATTAATAAATTTAGAGAACTAATTTTATACCCATGCAAACCATATTGGGTTGGGTTCATGTATCCCAACCCTTAAAAATCTAGCCTAACATGGTAAAATTAGTGAAAACTACGTTATCTACGTTGCATGAACTCATAACTGCTTGGAAAGAGAGATTAAACATGAGAAATAATAATTAAAGTGCTGGAAATAAAAGTTACCAAGACTGAAGAACAAGAACATGCAAGAAGAAATCAAAGTTTGAAGAAAAACTCGAAAAACTCTTAAATTAAAGGTGCAAAATATATAATTTTTTCTCCTAGATGTTCCTACTTACTATGGAGATTTTACATGAAAGAAATCTGAATAAAAAGTGTCTTAATGACTAAATATATAGGCTAGAGGTCATTTAGAAGAGTCCCAAAAATGTAAAACTCTTTTGACTAAAAGATAAGGACAAAATAAAATTCCCGTATCTGGTAATTTTGCACACTTAGAAAGCGTGACTAATTTTGTAACGGACTTTGAGCATGACTAAATAGGCGGTACGGATCCTTTTATTTAAATAGGTCTGAATCTCCCTTGAAATTTCGGTAGATCTTTTTTTGTTGACTTCTCTCATCTTCAAATGACCATAACTTCTTCAGCGTAGCTCCGATTGAGGTGTTATTTTTCTTGTGTTCTTGTAATTGAAAGCTCTTCAAGTTTCTAGTTTGCCCCACCTCTGGAATATGGCTATAAAATTATGAAAATGCCCTTGAACTCCCTATTTCTTGCTTTCTTTCACTATTTTGCTTTCTCTTTCGCACTAATTTGCATGAAATACCTATAAAACACATAAAAGATAAACAAAATACGAAATACTTGCCATTAAGGGTTAGTAGCATAAATATGAGACAAATCCAAGTTATTTACAATGCACGGGTTCATAAAAATACCGAAATTAAGGGGATAAATGTGAAGAATTTATGCCTAATCACTTACTGTCACACCTCGTTGAATTCTAGCGTCGGCGGCCACCAAAAGTAAGTTTGGTGCGAGTTAATAAAATACCATTCTTAGCATGTGATAGTTATGAGACATCTAAATTCAATCCACAAGATAATGATTTAATTAATCCCAAATGAAAATAACAAATTATGCAATAAAAGATCCACCACCCTGCTAACTCCAATAATATCCACATCTTTAATAAAATGAAAACTCCCACAAACTAAGTCCATACTAAAATATCTGAATAAAACCGTAACAACTGTGGAACCAAATGACCCACTAAATCAATAAACTATGTCTTAATATAAATGCAAAGGAATGGAAAACTAAACTAAACTAAAATACTGCACATAAAAGAAATAAAGTCCAGCTGTAGATCCAAGATATCGCCAAATACTCCTATGCACCTAATCCAACACCAATATCTGAAAAATGTTAGTCAACGCATAGGGTCAGAGCCCCAAGCATGAATACCGGCTACTCCCTCCAGTTTGGGTCCGTGAACCCGGACAAAAGCATTATATATGATAAATATGACAATAGAATATTTTAAATGAAAACGAGATAATAATTAACGATGCTAATAAATAAACAATATACGCTCCATCATGAACTAAGTTATATCCAAGTCATAATTCCAACTATTTAATTTAAATTTCCCGATTGATATTAATTTCCACCAGTATTACTATAAATCTTTATCTCATTATTATTTGTTTCGTGCGATACTCCCGTTGTCATACATCGCACACATTCCCCTCGCCATAGACATTCGATCTGTTTAAACTATCAATCCTGCAATTATGAATGAGGTTCCACGAATGACACGTCTTCTTAGCCAGCGAGCCCGTTTAAACTGTTAACCCTGAAATTACTCAGACGCTATACACCAACAGGTCGCAATATCTAGCCAACCCATTTAAACTAACCGTCCTATAATTATTAATGATGCCAATATATTTTAATACTCGTTTTATTATCTTAGGTACTAATTCTCAATTTCTCATCCTTCTCATTATTTTATTAAGTCACCCCACCCTTTTTATCATTGCGAGATTCTCAAAAACACCATTAGTCCCACACCTAAGAGTCCCCAAAATACAATTACGTCCTACCCTATATATAGAATAGTTTTCTCGCATTAATCTCATCATAGTCTAATGCCTAAGCTAGCGCAACGATAGTAAAACATAAAAATCAGCCCCACCCCGGAATCACCCATTAGTGAAAATCTACACTCGCTAGTCATGTACCTAGAAAGCATAAATCGCACTAAGGCCTAACCACTAGTCCCATACCTAGTAAGCATCCTAAAATAAAGGTGAGAGCGTAATACCAAAATCTTGTCGTCCCCGCGATGATAAATTTGAACAATAATAAATCACATAATCCAACAACACATATAAACAATATCACAAATTTATTCGTGATGGCACAATTTAATTTAATTCAGTTAATAATCTTGTCATCGTTCTTGACACAATTATTTCCATTTAATCATTACAAATTAATCAACATGTAAGTTTAAGGACCACACCAAAATTGTCCACTTTTATTAACTACATAATTTTCTTGCGTATGTACACGTCCCAATTTTTTTAAATAACCCCCATAAAATTACACATGAGATCCTACACCCATAATAACCAAAACCCAACACTCTCTCCAACGAACCCAAGGGTTTAAAATCTTATTTCATGTTAAAAGTTTTCACAAAAATAGTCCCATAATTAGTTCACACTTTGTCTAATTAAGTTGCTAATTGCTTTTAACAAGACATGTAATGAAGGGTTTAGGCGACACTTAAATCGCATAACACTAAGGCAGAGAATATAGTATTCATGCCAGATAAATTATTTCTTGAAAATTATGAATAATCGGTTGAGTTCGTCTTGCAAAAATACTCAAGTTTTGTTCTTGGGCCTTCTTAAAAATATGTAGTTTAAACCTCCCAAAATATGATTGAAGTTTTGTTTAATGGAGGTTTAGAGTTGAAATATAAGGGTCAGAGTATTCTGCTTTTTGTGTGGGGAAAAGAGGGTTCAGGAAAATAAAGGTGCGTGCTCTTTTAAAGATGGTTCAAAGTCTCTATATAAGTTGAGTTAAAAGAGTCCAAACTATTTTTAACTCCTAAAAGATAAAGCTGCTAACTGTCCCATAAACCCATGTGCTTCCCAAACCAAAAATGGAAGAAACTATCTCCCAAAAAAAAACTCGTGTATAATCAAAATACCTTTGGAGCCACTTAGATTCTCATTATTGCACATGGGGCAAAGAATAAAACAATAAATAAACAATGTAAAAAGAAATCATCTCCTTGGAGCCATGCGTGCCTAGTAAAAAAAGAGTTCGGTGTAAATTTTATAATTCATGTAATGCAACCATTCTACAAGGAGTCTATCCCTTTTAAAAATTATATGTTTGGATTTTTAAAATTATTTAAAATTAAGAATATATTAATGTTTATTCAATTATAAAGATTTTCGAATCCCATATTAAATATTTTATATTTAATCAAATTTCGACCAATTTTTTTATTTTATTTTAAATAGTCCACCATTCTTGTCAAGAAATTAATTTCACTGAAATGAATAAATATTACCTTTTCCACTTTTTAATTTAAAAGGCGTTATTTAAAATTTAAAAATCACGGGGTGTTACACTTACTACCCTACATAAATTACCGGAATAATCGGTTAAAGTCTTAAATTTAAACAACATGTTTAAGAGAATCTTCTTCTCACTACTAGTCAAAGTGAAAATAGCCCGGGGTGTAGAAACTGTTCCTCTTATAGGATCATTTTTTAATCACAGGTTCTTCTTTATTTTCATATCATGTAAATCTCGATCGACCCTCTCTCCATCTTTGGAATGATATTCACACAAACATGTTCCTTTCAGATGTTTTGCATCATTCATATCTTTGTGCATCAAATCAATCACATGCCTTACACGATGATCTTTCCAATACGACCAATCAAAAAATATTGATCGCCTGGACCACGGCTTCGCTTTACTAGGGTTGTTCGAATCCCCCATAGTTTTATGCTTCAGGTTTACAAACTGGGGTTGTTGGCCTACATACCTATTCGCCGCAGTTGTAATCGCCACCTTTTCCTTGATCTGTTGATAAGAAAGCTGAGCAGGTGTCTTTCTATGCTCGTGACCGATAGACAAAAAGTTACACTTGTCATTCCTTAAAGGGTGAGTGATAGGTAGACATATATGATGACTCGTGTAACTTATTTTACTACTATGTTGTTGATTAGGCATAAATTCTTCCCAATTTATCCCTCAATTTAGTTACTTTTAGCACCTCGAACAACGTAATCAAGTTGACTTTATCTCATAATCTTGCTACTGACTTATCCTAACGAGTACACCGAGTTTCTGGTATTTCGTATTGCTTTTACAGGTATTTGATGTCAAGAAATGAAAGAAAGAAAGTGGAAGAATAAAGAAAGAAAAGAAGGAAACTCAAAAGGGAAAAAGCATAAATTCTATTTGGAATTCGGATGAGGTACCTAAAGATAAGTTGAAGATATCACACTCATGGGCACATAGGAGGAAACGAAACCTCAATCGGAATCCCGAAACAAAAGATATGAGCAGTCAAAGTTGAAAAAGAAAGTCAAACAGGCAGTCCAGTCCGCCCTTACCCCAGATCGGCCCGCTGTGCAAAACTCTAGAAGACCCCGAATCGAAGGAAAACCGAAGAAGGGTGAAAAATAAAAGAATCGGTCCACCCCCGATCGATCCTCCAGAAAATAAAAGGAACCGATCCACATTGGAGGCAGACCGATCCGCCTAAGGCCCGTGTAGATGGGTGTTTATCAATAAAAAAAGCAAAATAAAATAAATATGCTTTTTTTATTAATAACATCCGAGAGGTACCCGCGAGGTCACCCAGAAGTCCAAAAGCCATCGCAAGTGCCGGCGCCGCTGCAAGTGTCAGCGCCGCGTCAAGTCTCTACGCCGCTGTAAGGGCAGCGCCACCGCAAGTGTCAGCGCCACGGCAAGTCTCTACGCCACCGCAAGGGTCGGTGCTACTTCAAGCATCAGCGCTACCTCAGGCGTCAGCGCCACATCAAGCGTTAGTGCCATTTCGAGCGTCGGCGCCGCGACAAGGGTCGGCGCCGCCTCACATGTCAGCGCCGATTCAAGCATCAGCGCCACTTCGAGCGTTGGCACCACTTCGAGCGTCGGCGCCACTTCGAGCGTCGGCGCCACGACAAGGGTCGGCGCCGCCTCACATGTCAGCGCCAATTCAAGGATCAGCGCCACTTCGAGCGTCGGCGCCGCGATAAGGGTCGGCGCCGCCTCATATGTCAGCGCTGATTCAAGCGTCAGCGCCACTTCAAGCATTAGCGCTACCTCAGGCGTCAGCGCCACTTCGAGCGTCGGTGCCACTTCGAGCGTCGGCGCCACGACAAGGGTCGGCGCCGCCTCACATATCAGCGCCGATTAAAGCATCAGCGCCACTTCGAGCATCGGTGCCACTTCTAGCGTCGGCGCCGCGACAAGGGTCGGCACCGCCTCACATGTCAGCGCCGATTCAAGCATCAGCGCCACTTGGAGCGTCGGCGCCGCGACAAGGGTCGGCGCTGACTCACATGCCAGCGTCGATTCAAACATCAACGCCACTTCGAGTGTCGGCGCCACTTCGAGCGTCGGCGCCACTTCGAGCGTCGGCGCCGCGACAAGGGTCGGTGCCGCCTCACATGCCATCACCGATTCAAGTATCAACGCCACTTCGAGCGTCGGCGCCACGACAAGGGTCGGTGCCACGACAAGGGTCGGTGCCGCCTCACATGTCAGCGCCAATTCAAGGATCAGCGCCACTTTGAGCATTGGCGCCACGACAAGGATCGGTGCAGCCTCAGGTATCAGTGACCGCTTCAAGCGTCAGCGCGGCTTCATGTGTCGGCGTCGTGACAAGGGTCGGCGCCGTCTCAGGTATCAGCGACCGCTTCAAGCATCAACGCCGCTTCAAGCGTCAGCACCGCCTCAAGTGTCGGCGCCACGACAAGGGTCGGCACCACCTCAGGTATCAGTAACCGCTTCAAGCGTCAGCGCCGCCGCAAGTGTCGGCGCCGCAACTAGGGTCGGCGCCGCCTCAGGTATTTGCGACCGCATCACGTGTCAGCGCCGCATCAAGTGTCAGCACCGCTTCAAGTGTCGGCACCGCGACAAGGGTCGGCGCCGCCTCAGGTATCAGCAACCGCTTCAAGCGTCAGCACCGCTTCAAGTGTCGGCGCCGCGACAAGGGTCGGCACCGCCCCAGGTATCAGCGACCACTTCAAGTGTCAGTGCTACCTCAAGTATCAGCGTTGCTTCAAACATCAACGCCACTTCAAGTGTTGACGCCGTTGCAAGCGTCGGAATCGCATCACGTGTCGACACCACTGCAAGTGTCGGCGCCTCATCAAATACCAGCGCCGATGCAAGGGTCGGCGCCGCCGCAAGGGTCGGCGCCGTTTCAGGCGCCAGTGCCGCTTCAAGGGATACTGCAGTAATGACAGTTGAGAGAGTCGGCATCACCGCAAGACTCAGCGCTACTACAAGGGTCACTGCAGAAAAATCATTCAAGAAGTGCTGCTACAGGGGTTTTGACAGAAACTCATATTGAGGGAGTAACTATCGCGAACAACCCCCAATCATAAAACATCAGTCTCTAAATGAACAACAACACTAACACTTTACTTTCTGGTACAGGTTGCCTAGTCGAGCAAGCAGGGCTCGAACAGGCGCGTTGGGACCTCCTGGGAGTTTTGGCTTGGCGGTTGAGGGACAAGGTATGTTGAGTAAGCTCAACCACTTAGCACTATAGGATTGAGAGAATACTAGTAGGAAGACCCAGAAGTCCCTCGAGACCACACACACTGCACACTTGGTCACAAGTGAAGTTAGCAGCCAAAGAGCTGGCTACTCACAAGAAGTAAACTCTTTACAAGAAAATGACTTTTCCAGAAGAGGGGGTCCTCGAGGTCCCTCTCAAGAAAAATAACACTTTTAGAGGAAATAAGGCCTTAAGGTCTCCTCTCTCCAGATTTCCAAAATTGCACCACAAGTTACCTTTTCAAAAGATAACTACCAAAATCTTCTATTTTGTCTCCATTAGGGGACATATGTGCTTTTTGAGTTTTGGTCGGCGCTAGGTGGCGCCTGCAGAGGGGACAGGCAGGCTGCCTACAGGTAGGGACAGATGGTACACTTCAGACATTGTTCCCCACCAACTCTCTCAATTTTGGCGCCCAAAATCGCCAGCTCACCCCTAACGCCCATGTATAAATAGACCTCAGGGCAAGGTCAAAGGATAGACAATTGAAATTTCATTGTTACTCTGCCAAAATATCACCAGACCTACCTAGTATTCTCTCCCTACTCATTCTCTTAGTGCTGAGTGCCTTGTTCCTTCACTCCCCGCTGACAGCCATCACTCTCAGGTGTTTCCCTTGAGAAAATTGCTATTTTTGCTGTGAAAGTTCATCTTCTTGCAGGGAGTGAGTTGAAGCTTGAGTTCCATTGTTACCAGAAGGAGAAGTTTTCTTCAGAAGCTGCACCTGGAGACCTTGAAGACCTGCAGACAACGTCCATAGGAGTGGGTCACGCCTCACCCTTTCCTGTTATTCATAGACCCCAGTCTCACTACCCTCCTACATTTGGCGACTCCGGTGGGTAGGTATCCTCATTTCCATAGACAACGAAGGTTTTAATGTCTCTAAGCAGTTAGTTTTTGAGGACATTCCATCTAGTAATGGATCTCACAGTGACCAGACTACTCAGGAAGAAGTGGTGGTGATCGGAGCCAAGGCGCCAGCGCCTCAGGGAGGTCAGACCAGTTCGCCGGCAGTGGCTCCAATGGCAGGTATGAACCTTATGGCAATGTTTTTTTACTTTTTAAAGCAAAACAACGTGGATCTATCAAACTTGGGTCAAGGTTGTGTGACACCTTCTGCTGCCCCTTCTGGAGGGGTAGCCACTCCTATTACGATTCCGGCAGAGACGATTCCGTCTCGGAAGGCGGCGCCGGAGCAGGTCCTGGCGCCAACAGGTTCTCCAGTTCCTAAAAGCACATGTTTGGAGGAATCACCCTCCAAGACTGTAACTATGGAAGAAGTGAGGAAGCTCCTATCCTCCTCTCAAAGAGAGGGTTCCCACCTATACGAGGAGTTACAAGACCCCTATCAACAGGAAGTAAGTGAGAAGCCATACCCTGAGGGGTATATTCCACCAAAATTTATCAAGTTTGGCGGTAGGGTGGAACCCTCGAGAACACGTGAAGAGGTTCGTCGAGTACCTGGGAGTACACGCTGGCGACAAGAACCTGAGATTGAGGGAGTTCTCTAAAACTCTCACAGGGAAAGCTTATACATGGTATTCCCACTTGGCGCCTAACAGAGTCCCTAGTTGGGAAGAGATGCACAGGCAGTTCCTCCAGAAGTTTTTTGTAGCGGAGGATGAATTTACACTGAGGCACCTGGCGCAAGAGGTCCAGAAGCCAAGAGAAGAGTTGATGCACTACATCAAGCGATTTTGCGAGAGGGCCTTAGATGTTCACGAGGATGTGGCGGAGGCCAGGTTGCTGCAGATATGTGTGGAAGGACTCTTGGAAGAGTATAAGCTGCACTTGATCAACGAAACTAGAGATGGAACTTTCAGAGAGTTCACCCGGGCCGCCAACAACATAGCTATGATAATCAAACCGAGAGCCCCGGGTTGGAGGACACAAGTTCCACTGACTCCCGAGAGGTTTCAAGTTACGAGGAGGCAAGTGGTTAACTATGTGGACGGGAGTATCAAAGGGAAGAAGGGAGGCCCTGGGGCCAAGAGTGACAGTCCCGGCAACAAGAGAAAATTTGGGGAATATGCCCCGCCGCCACTAACGTGCAGCATAGCGGAGGCCATGGATTGTTACCGCACCTTGGTGCGAGAAGGCGTAGCAGGACCTCCCCACCTAAAAGGAGAGACCCCCACTGCAGCTGACAAGGCCAATCCGAAGTACTGCGAATTGCACCAACGAGTGCAGCACTCTACCAAGGATTGTTACTACTTGAGAAGGATCATTGGTGAGCAGATGGCCAGCGGTACCTTGCAGATACCCCCTGTGGACGTTAACAAGAACCCACTCCCTATGCATCACTTTGGAACTACCAACATGGTAGTTTCCTACGATGAAGAAGCTACGAGAAGTCTTGTGAAGCAGGAGAATGGCGAGCAGTTATGCGAGGAGTTGGAAAATCTCTCACTGAGTAGACTTAAGCTAGAAAGAAAGCAAGAGGAGTGGTTCTTCACTCCGGAGCATGAAAGTGGGAGTGGGGAAGTTGAGGAAGTCGCTCTATCAGAAGGCAAGGTAGACGTCATCCTCGCTCTAGACGAGGGAGGGACCTCCGAAGCGGAATATGTTTGCAGTGCCCAGACGTACGAGGTAGACTTAGATTCTGAGTGTGAGGCCATAGCGAGGAGCCCTAAGTTCAAGTGGTTTTTCGACCAGATAGGGGTGAAGTACTACACGAGGGTTTCGATCATGAGGAAAGTCTTGGAGGCGGTGCAGCAGCAGGGAGACCTTTCGCTAAATTGACAGGGGCCAATCAGAAGGATGATTAAGAAGTATACCTCTGAGGTAGTGTTTTCAGAAGCGGACAGGGTGGTGCCCTACTTCTATAATCGCCCGTTGTACGTCACAGCCATAATTAATGGAGTCTCATTTCCTAGGGCGTTCATGGATGGAGGAGCACCCATTAACATCATGCCCATCAGTACGTTATATGAAACGGGAATTGACCAGGAGAAGGTGGTTCCGGTACCGCTAGTAATTTCCGGATTTGACAACGCCGGAATGCAGTCAATTGGATTCGTGAATGTGGGAATTAAGTTGGGAAATTTCACCTCCCACATCAAATTTCATGTTATTAACGCTGACACCAGCTACCAATTGCTCATTGGAAGGGTATGGATGCACACTCATGGCGTAGTTCCTTCCACCTACCATCAATGCGCGAAGGAAAAAATTAGAGGTACGGAGATAGTGATCAAGGCCACGCAGAGACCCTTCGCCGTTGAGGAGGCCCACCTGGTAGATGCTGCCTTTTACACCGAGTTGGACGAGGAAAGAAAGGTCTCTACAAGAAAGCTAGCAGGAATCAAAGTGGCTGAGGGAAGGGTCCCGCAGAAAAAATCCGTTCATGACCGTCTAAGGGAGAGGATAATCCCCCACATGGCAAAAGGCAGGAGGAAGGTAGAGGAGGTAGCTAGACCTCCTCGAACTTGCAAGAAAGTAGTTTTGCCCAATGGAAAAGTCATCTACCGTTTATAACGGTCTGCGCGGGCGATGTTCTGGGACGAGAGCATCGACCCGACGCCCGAGTGTCTTATTGTTGATGAATCCCATATTGTTGAGCATGTTGAAGAACCAGAAGAGGCGCCGGAGTGCATGCAAGACGGACCCAGAGAGCAGCTGCAGGAGTTAGAGGAAATCAAGTTGGGGTTAGAAGAGGGCGAGAGTAGACCCATTCTAATTTCCAAGTGCCTGGAACCGAAGCAGAAGGAAGAGCTCATTGAGCTACTTAAAGAGTTCACTGATGTATTTGCTTGGAAGTACACGGAGATGCCAGGAATAGACGCAGAAGTGAGCTCTCATAAATTGAACATCCTTCCCAACGCCCTTCCGGTAAGGCAAGCCACACGCACATATAAAGCAGACCTTGGTTAGAAAATAAAAGCTGAGGTGGAGAAGTTGCTAGGGGAAGGGTTCATCAAGCCTATTCAGCACCCCATATGGTTGTCCAGCATAGTGCCGGTGGCAAAGAAAGACAAGACCCAAATCAGAATCTGTGTAGACTTTCGTGACTTGAACAGGGCGTGTCCTAAGGATGAATTCCCACTACCCAGCATAGACAGCTTAGTGGATTCCACCGCGGGACATGAGATGTATTGCTTCATGGACGGGTATGTCGGATATAACTAGATTAATATGGACCCCACCGACGCAGAGAAGACTGCCTTCCGCACACCGTTAGGGAACTTTCACTATACAGTCATGCCCTTCGGATTGAAGAACGCTGGAGCCACATACCAGCGGACCATGATGGTAATTTTTCATGACTTATTTCATGATATACTAGAATTCTATGTGGATTATTTGGTGGTGAAATCTAGGAAAGAAAACAAGCACATTCAGGATCTCAGGAGAGTATTCGAGAGGTGTCGTCGGTATAAGATGAGAATGAACCCCTCAAAGTGTGCCTTTGGGGTTACTGTAGGGAAATTCTTAGGTTTTGTGGTAAATAGACAAGGAGTGCAAGTGGATGCAGAGAAGATGAAAGCAATTATGATGATGCCACCGCCCAAGAGTCAAAGACAACTTAAGAGCTTCCTGGGAAAGGTATCCTACCTGAGGAGGTTTATACCTGCGTTGGAAGAAGTAACTCATCTGTTGGCACCTCTACTAAAAGACAAAGCCAAGGGGGTTTGGGGAGAGAGGCAGGAGAGTGCGTTCGAGAAGATTAAAGAAATCCTAGCCTCTTCGTCCACGATGATTCCCCCCGAAGACGGAGCGCCGCTGCTGCTCTACCTCACTTCTACAGAAAGGTCGATAGGGGCTCTCTTGGCGCAAGAGAAGGAAGGAGTGGAAAAGCCGGTCTACTACCTCTCAAGAGTAATATCCGGAACAGAATCGAGATACACCAGCGTTGAGAGGCACTACCTGGCGCTGGTATTTGTAGCCCAGAAGTTGAGACACTATCTTCTAGCCTTCACCGTTCACATAGTCACCAAGTGTGATCCCATCAAATACCTCCTCGCGCGGACTATACTCGTGGGACGAGCAGCAAGGTGGTTTTTGATCTTGTCAGAATATGATCTAAAATGCGTAGTGCCTAAGGCCATCAAAAGCCAGGCGGTAGCAGATCTGCTGGCCCACTTCCCGAGCGGGGTTTTCGAACCACCTAGTGAAGAACTACCAGGAGAAAGTTTCCAAGCATGCGTGGCGGAGGGGGTGAGAAGTGGTTTATGGAGTTTGATGGTTCCAGTGCTCAAGGAACAGGTGGGGCTGGCGTCATACTGTCAGAAGGGAAGGAGAAGATTACCCTCTCTTTCAAGTTAGATTTTAAATGCTCAAATAACGAAGCTGAGTATGAAGCCCTCATTCTAGGGATGTTGGAAGCACTCAGAAGAGGGATCAGGGTACTATGTATACGAGGAGACTCCAATCTGGTCGTAAGGCAGGTCAATGGAGAGTTTTCCCTTAAACATGCCAACTTAGCGCCGTACAGACACATCATCCAACGACTGCTGGGACAGTTCTTGGAAGTAACTGTGGAGAGGCAGGCGCGAACGATGAACAGGCACCCTGATGCGCTGGCCACCATAGCACAAAAGTTGGACATGGAAGAGTCAGAAGCAACCATCACAGTGAGGCGGAGAACGGTACCTCGTACCATAAAGTCCTTATTCCCAAGTAATGAGCCGGAAGATTGGAGGCGTCTGGTAGAGAAGCAACTTGAAACCAGGGAAGGGACAATGAAAATATTAGAGTTAGCCAACTATCATCTGCTGCAGGGAACTCTCTACTTCAAAAGTCCTAGGGGGTTCCTGGCGAGGTGCGTAGGGGAGCAAGAAGCCAAGGAGAGGTTAATAGAAATGCACCAGAAGCACTATGGAGATACGGATATCCCCCTGTACAGACGATTGCAGCGAAGCGGGTACTTTTGGCCCGCCATGAGCATAGAAGCAGCCCGCTTGCAACAAAGTTGTTTAAAGTGCCAAGCTAATTATGACCAGCCGACGGAGGCTAACTTCGTGGAAGCCTTCTAAGATTGGAGACAACCATACCTAGCATATCTAAAAGATGGGGAGCTGCCCGCCGAGAGAGCGGATGAAATTTACCTTAGAAAAAGAGTAGCGCGTTTCTACTTGGTCAAAGGAGAGTTGTATAGGAAAGGGTACAATGAAAAGGCGATAAGGTGCATAGCCAAAGAGGAAGTGGAAAGGGCGCTGAAAGAAGCTCATGAGCCCTCCCACATGGGAGGCGCCAAGCTCTATGATCAACTGATGACGTTGGGATACTACTGGCCGACCATGGAGGCTGACTCCATTGGATATGTGAAAAAGTGTAGAGCATGCCAGGTGCATGGAAACATGGTGCACGCTCCCTCCGTCAGCCTACAAAGCTTGGCAACCCCCTATCCCTTCCACACATGGGCCTTCGACCTGGTGGGTAAGATCGCCCCAGCATCTCACGGCAAGGCTTTTATCATCTTAGCTATAGAATTGTACACCAAATGGGCGGAGGCCATTCCTTTAAGGAGAGTTACCGCCCAAGTGGTAACCCAGTTTATAAAGGAGTATATCATATGTAGGTTTGGTATACCCAAAGTGATCCTAACGGATAATGGGAAGCAATTTGTATGCAAAGAGATGGCCCTCCTCACAGACAAGTATAAGATTGTGCATAATAGCTCAACCATATCCTACCCCAAGAGCAATGGCCAAGCAGAAGCTACTAATAAGACCCTGATAAATATTTTGAAGAAAATGCTAGAAGACATGCCGGGAGCATGGGATGAGAAGTTGCCTATGGTGTTATGGGCCTACCGTACTTCGAAAAGAAAGCCAACAGGGTTCACTCCCTTCTCTCTAGTATATGGGACCGAAGCTGTCCTACCAGTGGAACTGGCGGTACCTTCAGCCAGAATCTCACTTAGCAATTGGATCATCCCAGACCCAAGGCATGTGCAACTGGAGGCGCTGAACGAACACAGAGACAAGGCGAGAGAGAATTTCAAAGTCTACACTCAGCAACTGTCCAGGGCCTATGAAAACTTGGTTAAGCCTAGGGAATTCCAGGTGGGTTACCTAGTCCTGCGAGCATCAACTCACCATCTCCGTAGCATGTCGGAATCAAAATTTAAACCTAACTGGGAAGGCCCTTTTGTTGTCAGAGGGGTGGGGAAGTCGGGCTACTGCCAAATATCAGAACCAGAGAGTGATTGCCTCCAGTCCATCAACTGCAAGTGGCTGAAGAGGTACTATGCTTAGTAACAACTAACAAGTTTTATTTGTGTTTTGCATGTCTGTAATAGATGTCAAGGATTGGTCCTATAGCAAAAAAGTTTTTTTATAAATTTTTGTTTAAGAGCAATACCACACTGTAAACAGCACACAAAGGTAAAGAAATGAAATATCAACACTTTTGATCATTGTCGACATTTTCTTTGTTTGCTCATTTATACATACATATGCACTCCCTATTAAGTTAGAAGAGAGTACAAAAAAAAAAGATCAGGAACTTTTCTCACTACACTTGGGAGGTAGGTCCATCCTAAGAGAAAGTATACTGAGCAAAGTCCCCCAGACATAAATTAATACAGTTTTTATAATAAAATCAGGCTTCCGGAAAGGGGCAGGAGTAACCCTCCTCTCCAACTTAGCCACTACGACTATAAGCAGTAATGTGCAGGAATTACCCCACAGAGAGGAAGGGTGACCCAAGAAAGTCACATGCCAACACCTCACAGCTACAAGAGGTGCATTTTCAAAAAATTATATACAATATGATAATACATAACTTTTCATGTCAACGCAAATACCCCGCAGTATATGGGGAAGCCACCAGTAGACTAAATGCTCACAGAAAATTAGAGCAAGTCACATAAAAAGAACACCCACAGCATAAAGGGAGAACAAAAGAAAAAGAAAGTGCAGAAGAAACAAAGTGTCTCATACAGGAATGATAAGTGATATACACATAGAATTCTGGGCACTATAAAGCAAGAAGTAGCCTATCGGCTAGAAACCACAAAAATAAATCATCACGCGCGATGGCGCCAGCATATGACGGACCAGCCTCCCGCATAAACTCTTCCTCCAACCTGACGAATTTAGCCTCATCCTCCTCATCGCCAGACTCGAGTCTGGCAAGCTTCACCTGCAGTAGGGCGATCTGATTCCGGATCCTCGTAGCCTCAGCGTGCCGTTGCTCAACCCTGGACTGCCGGGAAGTGTGAAACTGTGACACCCCGCCTAATTAAATACCGGGCGATCACTCCTTTATTAAATTAAATCAAGGTATACAGTTGGTTCATTCTCAGCATCACTGTCGATAAAAGAATTTTTCCAATTTAACACCCTAAATAATTAAGCTAAGTGTCAAAACCATTTTCTAACATTAACTTCCAAATTTTATTTAAAGAAAAGATTTATTTAAATTATTAACAAAGCTCAAAGAATAAGATTCACACCACAATAAACTGGAACGAAAGAATCTAATATATAAAACATTCATCAACGAACGTCAACATGCTAGAAAATAAAGTAATACATCCGTCCTGAACAAAATCCCATAATAACGAACTAGGAAATAACTGAGATAACAATGTCCCAACATAAAGAAATAATGGAAAGGGCTACACATGCCCATCTGAATGAAAATGCTAGGAGTGGATCTGAATGAACGAAGTCGTCTAATCAAAAGACCTGCAACTCCCACCTAAGCTGCAGCGCGTTCCTTTCAAAAGATCCTAAGCAAGACGCCCCTGTGGCTGGGCACCTGAAATACATACATATATATATACAAGGGGGAGAGAGAGAGATAAAAAGGGTCAGAGCCCGAAAGTGTGTATGATTTAAAATTAGTTTAGCAAGTATTTAAATTGATACAGGCCAATGCAACAACATATTAGTTCGACACTCTCTTGAGAAATTCTCACCTCTCTTCTGATGTGCACGCCTATCGTACTAACCTTCCCAAATGGTTTAACTTAACAATTTTATCATACTAACCTTCCCAATAATTAATTTATCTTAACTTACACATAAGTTTTAAAATCGAACAATGTCAACGTGTAAAAAGGTTACTTTCTAGTTGTAGCACAACTCTCATTTTAACTTCATTAATTTATAAAGTTTCCCAGTGTCATATTATACTTTCGCAAAACAGTATTTATTATTTGAGTCAACAACCATGTCCTACTTATCAAGTCACAGTAGGTAGTTTGAATTCCATAATCTCATATATATATATAAACTACTCGGATAATATATATATATATATATATATATATATTAGCACCCCAACTAAAATTATGGTGCGGGCATACTCTGCTATCCAATCCCCGTATCGCTCACACAAAGGGAAATACAAGTTCGGAATCACTCTCGAACTGTATTAACATATACAAAACAACATTGAGGCGAAGTATAGATTCCAAGTCTCTAAAAGGTCAGTACATACCCTCACGCCTCATAGGACCGTCTGAACTATCGAATCGATAGCCTGTACCAAGGATATCTATCTCCTAGGGTACGAACCAATATCCCCCAAAAAGCAACACAGGATAAGGTCGTCCCAGCGCGGTAACCTCAGGGATAGCAAGTAGCGCGGGTACATTTTTCACATGTATATAATATATGCACACACAATCATATAAATATACCAATTTCATCATATTAATATAGGTTCCTCTCATTACCCATAATTACAACATTTATCCTTAATTTCACATTATTAAGATTACGTATAAGGTTTCGTCTCTAACCTTAACTCGAAGGGTTTTCTCACTAATTATGTAACACTCGTGGATTCTAACTATCCAAGTAGTAAATTCAGTAGGTAGACGTCTATGCACTATCGTAAGTATTCGATGTAATCTCTCACTTGAAATTCATAGTTTCCTCGTTCTTTAAAATAATTGTCCCTAAAACCCAATAATCGTCACATAATAAAGTTCTTCAACACTTAATCATATGTCCTACTGGTCTCTCCTATATCCCAAAACATTTTATTCATAATCCCAAAAATTATTCCACGGTAAATTAATTCAACTAATTAAACAAGGGGAAATAAGAGGCTGCCAGGAAGGGTCGATCGATCGACGACTGGGGCTCGATCGATCGAACCTTCGATCGATCGACGCTCTAGGGTCGATCGATCGATCAAACAGGTGTTTCGATTTCTGCAGAAGTGCAGTTATGGGTTTCATCAAAATTCTTCATCCAAGTGCATATTTTTCAACACTAATCGTCCCAAAACTTATACCACAAACATAATAACATATTACCAGATGTTTCTAACGTTAAGCATGCGTATAACCATCATTAAACATGATTAAACAACCTAAAATCTCATCTAATCATCAAGAACCCTAAGTTTTCTTAACTTCTATTCTAATCAGTTTTTCTCCAGAATTTCCTTCTACATAGTCATCAAAATTCGTGGGTTAATCATCTACATCATATAAGACTTCCAGAATATGGTTTTAATCTTTTCTACATGCAAATTCCTATCAAAAAGTGGGGTTTTCTTCCATAGATTATACTCCTAGTCATTCCTAACTAACATGAATATTGCACCAACGAAAATACGCAAGTTAAACACTTGCCTGGGATTTCAGAGGTCTGGTTCACGGCTGATTTTGGTATGGCTGCGTTCCTTGTCTCGTGATCTACGCGGTGGTGGTGGTGGCGGTGCAAACCGGTGGCCTTTTGGCCTTGGATTGCCTTGGAGCTCTCTCCTCTCTTCTCCAATGGCTGTCATTTGATTTGTGCATGTTCTAACCCTAAGAGGCTGACCTAATAGCTGATATAGGTTGGCTGAAATTCGTGGGTTTAATTACCCAATTTTGTAAAATGACTAAATTGCCCTCCCGGGGCACCAATTAGGCCTAAAAACGCCCCGAGATCCAAACTAAGCCCCCGGGTATACTTTTCTGACTATCTCGACCCTTCCGGATGTGTTGGCGCACTCAAAACGACCATACGGACAACTTATAAAATTTTCACTTTTTATTTAACAAAATAAGTCCCGACGTGACACGAGCACGTCCTTACTTAAATTTCCGAAATAGTCATTTAATTCACTTATGACATTTAATACAACCAATAATATATTACTATGCTCATTAGTAATATTCAACAAGTTTCCCATAATTACCCAACTCTCGTCACGTTAATAATTAAAACATAATTAATTTCCGGATTTTTATTAAATAAACATTCACATTAAATTTAAATAAATCCCGAAATTAATATAGCATAAAAATACGGGGTATTACATACTTCCCCCCTAATAACGGAATTTCGTCCTGAAATTTGGAAAATAAGGCATATCTGGTAAAAATAACTCTGGATATCTCTCGATAGTATGCAAACTAAATACATAGTACGGCGCTCAATCACTAGCTTTTTACTCACAGTAATATTGTTTTACATTCTCATTAGCGATACTTCACATTGTGATCCCACCTGAAAATATTCGCATAGGTCACGCCTATCCGTTATAAATTCCATTATCTCACTATCATTAGGAGGTCGCACCTCACTATCTGATGACTACTCGGATTTATTCACACTAAATTCCCATTTTGAGAAGATCATACGAACATTTGACCAATCTTGACTGCCTAAAACAGTCGTGGAATTCTACCATAGTTTTCGGGTATTTTCTCGACCGATCCAAAATTCTGATTATCTACTCTCCTCTAAACATACGGAAGGAGAATAGTTGAGGTTCTTCCATAACAAAACCTTAATAAGTACCTCGTACGCGACAAACAAGTACGAGTGCTCCTACAGATCATTCCTGAAATCATCGTACCCAGATTTCAAAATCTCCTTCACGTGGCTCCACTAATTTTTAATCACCATGCGCTGATTCCATAGCTAAGGGTGATACATCCTGCTTGAAACGAAATCTTATCACTGCTGGTTCCTGAAATCCCACACCAAAGGCAGGATTTACCAAATTTATACTGCGCCGGACCATTCACCGGCATGATCCTTCCTTTCAAATGAAGTTTGAAATATACTAGTTAGTATTGTAAGCCAGCCCAAAGGAATATCAATTTCTTCCTCCTCGGAGACTTATTTCACAAGCTCAGGATAAATCCTAGATTTTGTCTTGAGGATGGCAACCCGTCCAAGGACTTTACCGATTTTGCCAACCTCTTCCAATTTCAGGTTTTTTTTTTTTTTTTTTTAAAAAAAAAAATACAAAATTCTTTGGTTGATTCTCCTCTTTCAACCAAACCTTACCTATGGGCAGTGCATGTAGAGACTACTCACTACGCCTCGCTAAATATCGATTCTTCCCTAGAAATGTCTCACCTTAAGGGATACGTAATACTCCCCTTCCTTCCTTGGAGTATGCCGAAAGTTTCGACCCGTGCTCTTCTCTCCACGAAGCGCACTTATGCATCTCTTATACTATACTTAACATCATTACTCTTTGTATGCGCAAGTCTCTCTCACACTTGACTAATAACAACTCCGCTCCGGGTGTTCTTCTTAACAATTAAACTCTACTCTATTCAAGGAATACCAATTTTTTTTTGAATGGTTTCCCACAGCCTTCCAATCAAGTTAGGGCGTGCTATTCTAATTGCACACTTAAGTATGGATTATCGCCCCTCATGTGACGTTTAATCCACTCTATTACTTCCACATCGTTATACTAGTCCCACATCCATATTCTTCACACGTCTATTACCACGTCCCTTCGACTAGGACTATTTTAACTGTAGTTAACCAAGATGCCCATATTTTTGCAACACTCCGACCGCCCTGGAAGAGCGAACGGTGTGCTACTCGTCTGTAGGACTAACTAAATTCAACGGAATAGAAGTAATAAGGCATTCAAATTTCATGACAATAAAAAGAGGGGTAATAATTCTCAACCTTCCTCAGGAAAGTACAATAATTTTCCCCATTAGGTACAACGACCAAAATAAATCACTAACGCTCTATTCATCAAAATAATTTCAGGCCATCTCTTGTATAATATAAAGTTCTTTCCAGATAATCCATGCTACGAATCATTCCAACTCTTTATTTGTGTTCTGAACGCGGTTATGACATTTAATTACTCTCAATCACCCTAGAAATCCAAATTTCTTAAATCCTCTTTATCATCGTTCCACCCCTCAACTTGTGGGGATAACTTTCAATGCTTTCCTACAACAAAAATCCGGCTCCAATGACCTTAAAACAAAGTTCAACTTCCATATACATACATAATTACTTGATCCCAATTTCGACCTGGGTACCGAACTCATGGAATAGTGAACAAACGTCTCCCTAATTCCAACCTTACGCAAAGTTTCATGCGTGGGATGTCTCGCAAAGCGAAATCCAAACAAGGAACCCCCCCCCCCCGATACACTACTACTTAGCATTGTCGGTTATCGGGATCCGTTAGTTCCTCCGTCCATAGTGTGTACCCCTTTATTCTGTCCCTGACTTAAAAGTTGTAATTTCTACTGTAATTATGCTTAACAAACAACGTTTCCCAATTTTACTATCGTATTGGTTGATGGAAATTTCATCCTATAAACCTCGGATACATACGATCGGAATTCTCGAAATTCCTTTCCCTAATAATAGGGGTATAAGTAACAACTCCCACATGTCTAAAGGCTAATATAACATCGCACTTTTCCTATCACTAAGTCCGGAGTGCTAAACATAATACTGAGTCAAATCTTATCGCTCAAGGGTAAATCCCGATACACACGGAATTATACTGACAAGGTCTACACATACTATGGCATCGAATATCTCGAGCCCGCTATCTCCTCTGAAGTATCTAGGATAGATAATATAAGTTCAAATCCACCTTCTTACAGGTAAGGCCTGGCCCAAAACAAACATAAAACATGTTGTACTAATGCAACTACTCTGATATCCTCGCAATCAATGTACACTAACATACTACCCATTTTATATAACATTTTATCAAAAATAATATTATTCTTGTGTATCGCATCTCTACGACGAGTAACCTCTATAAAGTATAAAACACGGCTAATATACTCGCTCATTCTCCGCAGATAGTACTACTTATTCACATAAAGAAATATCCACATAAATATCCTCCGCGGATAGCACAAAAAAAAATCCAGCTTATACTAAGGAAAATATTCACATAATGGTAACATTTATAATTATATGCATTAAGCTCGCCTCACGTGCTAATCTAGCAACGAACAACATATAATGACTCTCTCGTGTCACATAAACACTCCTCATCCTCTGAGGATACAACTTACACTTCTACCTTGACAATCGTCTTGACTGCACAAAAGGGTTTTCGGACGTAACACGTCTACCCAAACCATAACAAAAATTATTTTAATCGTTGGCGTTTACTAGGCAATGATTCTTGTCCTTACTCACTTTGGAACATATTATCGTGAGCGATCTCACTCTCGGACTTGTCCTACTAACCAGGTTAGGATTTGTCCTCCTCTCGGACTTTAGCAAACTCGATTCCTGTTAACCATTCCGATTGTTCCTTTAACTTTTTAGGCCATAAAGATCATGTTACTATCTATAATAGCACGTACTGAATTTACCATCACTTGGTAAGAATTTAGCTATCTGAAGCATTTAAATGGTTTTCCCGATGTGTATCCACATTCTTTTATGGTGCTACACCACCACTATTGTATTCAGTCTTATTCTCGACTAAATTCTTCGATTCCTTTATCTTTCCCACAAAGGAGTGTTATCATCTATTTTGACAGAATATGACATTGTCAACCTCTGAATCGGTCGTCCATCAGAATTTCATCTTCGAGTATTTTCAAATATTATTACAAGTTGGCCTCCCACTTGGAGTCGTTTCCCCCACTTGTATCTACATCCTTAGATACAAAATTCGTTAACGGTTAAGAATTATACTCACGGATGGGCCCTTGACATGCCCTTCCTCGATGAGCTCAGAACCACATTTTCCTCATCCTGGACAGTTGAGGAAGGAACATACGGTCAACATTGTACCTAAGGTCCTCCCATAGGCATAGCATTCCACCTCTAAAATTTGTGGTTGACTCCGTCCATTAAAATTTCGTCCCGAAAGCCAAGAAATTTTTTCTCTAAATTTTCACTTTCGGTTTGCCACACTCCGTCCTATATTTAAGCATGTGAATACTTTACTTCATTTGGCTATAACAGCAATTGAAAATCATTGCTGCACCTTAGTCGCCTTTCTAGTCGTGGCTTCTCGTGCCATAACGGAGGTGACCTCGACTACGGTCATCATCCTCGGATATATTTCATAATTCTCAACTGAGCCCTGCCCCCTGATGTACGCTTAACGGTCCTCTTCTGAAACCGTCATCGCTCGGCTCACGCACACATCCGAACGAAATTAGAATTCACTAGTGTATACACATTATAGCAGGAGAACGAAACCTCGTCAAAGAAAATTGACAATCCTAAACATAGGGCACTATAACAAACAAAGCAACGCTGAAAGCATAGTAAGCCGTACAGATCCTAAGGACACTAGAACCTGATGCTCTGATACCACCTGTGACACCCCTCCTAATTAAATACCGGGCGATCACTCCTTTATTAAATTAAATCAAGGTATATAGTTGTTTCATTCTCAGCATCACTGTCGATAAAAGAATTTTTCCAATTTAACACCCTAAATAATTAAGCTAAGTGTCAAAACCATTTTCTAACATTAACTTCCAAATTTTATTTAAAGAAAAGATTTATTTAAATTATTAACAAAGCTCAAAGAATAAGATTCACACCACAATAAACTGGAACGAAAGAATCTAATATATAAAACATTCATCAACGAACGTCAACATGCGAGAAAATAAAGTAATACATCCGTCCTGAACAAAATCCCATAATAACGAACTAGGAAATAACTGAGATAACAATGTCCCAACATAAAGAAATAATGGAAAGGGCTACACATGCCCATCTGAATGAAAATGCTAGGAGTGGATCTGAATGAACGAAGTCGTCTAATCAAAAGACCTGCAACTCCCACCTAAGCTGCAGCGCGTTCCTTTCAAAAGATCCTAAGCAAGACGCCCCTGTGGCTGGGCACCTGAAATACATACATATATATATACAAGGGGGAGAGGGAGAGATAAAACGGGTCAGAGCCCGAAAGTGTGTATGATTTAAAATTAGTTTAGCAAGTATTTAAATTGATACAGGCCAATGCAACAACATATTAGTTCGACACTCTCTTGAGAAATTCTCACCTCTCTTTTAATGTGCACGCCTATCGTACTAACCTTCCCAAATGGTTTAACTTAACAATTTTATCATACTAACCTTCCCAATAATTTAATTTATCTTAACTTACACATAAGTTTTAAAACCGAACAATGTCAACGTGTAAAAAGGTTACTTTCTAGTTGTAGCACAACTCTCATTTTAACTTCATTAATTTATAAAGTTTCCCAGTGTCATATTATACTTTCGCAAAATAGTATTTATTATTTGAGTCAACAACCATGTCCTACTTATCAAGTCACAGTAGGTAGTTTGAATTCCATAATCTCATATATATATATAAACTACTCGGATAATATATATATATATATATATATATATATATATATATATTAGCACCCCAACTAAAATTATGGTGCGGGCATACTCTCCTATCCAATCCCCGTATCGCTCACACAAAGGGAAATAGAAGTTCGGAATCACTCTCGAACTGTATTAACATATACAAAACAACATTGAGGCGAAGTATAGATTCCAAGTCTCTAAAAGGTCAGTACATACCCTCACGCCTCATAGGACCGTCTGAACTATCGAATCGATAGCCTGTACCAAGGATATCTATCTCCTAGGGTACGAACCAATATCCCCCAAAAAGCAACACAGGATAAGGTCGTCCCAGCGCGGTAACCTCAGGGATAGCAAGTAGCGCGGGTACGTTTTTCACATGTATATAATATATGCACACACAATCATATAAATATACCAATTTCATCATATTAATATAGGTTCCTCTCATTACCCATAATTACAACATTTATCCTTAATTTCACATTATTAAGATTACGTATAAGGTTTCGTCTCTAACCTTAACTCGAAGGGTTTTCTCACTAATTATGTAACACTCGTGGATTCTAACTATCCAAGTAGTAAATTCAGTAGGTAGACGTCTATGCACTATCGTAAGTATTCGATGTAATCTCTCACTTGAAATTCATAGTTTCCTCGTTCTTTAAAATAATTGTCCCTAAAACCCAATAATCGTCACATAATAAAGTTCTTCAACACTTAATCATATGTCCTACTGGTCTCTCCTATATCCCAAAACATTTTATTCATAATCCCAAAAATTATTCCACGGTAAATTAATTCAACTAATTAAACAAGGGGAAATAAGAGGCTGCCAGGAAGGGTCGATCGATCGACGACTGGGGCTCGATCGATCGAACCTTCGATCGATCTACGCTCTAGGGTCGATCGATCGATCAAACAGGTGTTTCGATTTCTGCAGAAGTGCAGTTACGGGTTTCATCAAAATTCTTCATCCAAGTGCATATTTTTCAACACTAATCGTCCCAAAACTTATACCACAAACATAATAACATATTACCAGATGTTTCTAACGTTAAGCATGCGTATAACCATCATTAAACATGATTAAACAACCTAAAATCTCATCTAATCATCAAGAACCCTAAGTTTTCTTAACTTCTATTCTAATCAGTTTTTCTCCAGAATTTCCTTCTACATAGTCATCAAAATTCGTTGGTTAATCATCTACATCATATAAGACTTCCAGAATATGGTTTTAATCTTTTCTACATGCAAATTCCTATCAAAAAGTGGGGTTTTCTTCCATAGATTATACTCCTAGTCATTCCTAACTAACATGAATATTGCACCAACGAAAATACGCAAGTTAAACACTTGCCTGGGATTTCAGAGGTCTGGTTCACGGCTGATTTTGGTATGGCTGCGTTCCTTGTCTCGTGATCTACGCGGTGGTGGTGGTGGTGGTGGTGCAAACCGGTGGCCTTTTGGCCTTGGATTGCCTTGGAGCTCTCTCCTCTCTTCTCCAATGGCCGTCATTTGATTTGTGCATGTTCTAACCCTAAGAGGCTAACCTAATAGCTGATATAGGTTGGCTGAAATTCGTGGGTTTAATTACCCAATTTTGTAAAATGACTAAATTTCCCTCCCGGGGCACCAATTAGGCCTAAAAACGCTCCGAGACCCAAACTAAGCCCCCGGGTATACTTTTCTGACTATCTCGACCCTTCCGGATGTGTTGGCGCACTCAAAACGACCATATGGACAACTTATAAAATTTTCACTTTTTATTTAACAAAATAAGTCCCGACGTGACACGGGCACGTCCTTACTTAAATTTCCGAAATAGTCATTTAATTCACTTATGACATTTAATACAACCAATAATATATTACTATGCTCATTGGTAATATTCAACAAGTTTCCCATAATTACACAACTCTCGTCACGTTAATAATTAAAACATAATTAATTTCCGGATTTTTATTAAATAAACATTCACATTAAATTTAAATAAATCCCGAAATTAATATAGCATAAAAATACGGGGTATTACAGAAACCTCACTATCTTTCGGAAAGGAACACTCAGAAAGGGGCGAACCCCTGCGTCAAGCCAATCCAAGAGAAAATGATAGAACTGCTGTAAGTCGCGGAGAGCATCCATGAATAGCAAGATAGAAGAGCTAGTCAGCTTAGTAGGGGAGGTAGCCAAGAACTCATGAACATGGCTGGCAAGAGCCCTCAGGTTGAAGGCCGTAAGACTGTCAACCTGGAGTATAGTCTGAGAAGTGAACGTCTTGGGATGGTGCTCCAAGATGAGATCCAAGAGCTGACGCTCATGTACCCTGAAGCGGCCTGGTAACTCCTCACGCCATAGCCTACTAGAAATAGTCGCAGCATCCTCGGCTTTATCATCGCCCTCGGAGTGGCGAGACCCCGCCTCAGAAGTAAGAAAAGAAGACTCCCCACCAGAATCAGCGTCACCGACTAAAGGAGTGAACTCAGAACTGTGATCTCCCTCCACCGTTGCCCCACTATCAGTCTCCACAGTTATCGGAGTATCCTCATACACCTAGAAACAATGAGACAAGGGTAAAATGAGAATGCTTGCACATTATACGCAAGAAGAAAGTAGGGGAATAGTAAAAAAAAAGGGGGGGAGGTATGCCAGTCTAATACCTCTCTCGTAGTTGCCCCACTGCCAGACTCCACAGTCACCGGAGTACTCTCATGCACCTGGAAACAATGAGACAAGGGTGAAATGGGAATGCTTGCACAGTATACGCAAGAAGAAAAGAGGGGAATAGTAAAAAGAGGGGGTATGCCAGTCTAATACCTCTCTCATAGTTGCCCCACTGCCAGACCCCACAGTCATCGGAGTACTCTCATGCACCTGGAAACAATGAGACAAGGGTAAAATGAGAATGCTTGCACAGTATATGCAAGAAGAAAATAGGGGAATAGTAAAAAGACGAGGTATGCCAGTCTAATACTTCTCTCGCAGCGGCCCCACTGCCAGACTCCATAGTCATCGGAGTACTCTCATGCACATGGAAACAATGAGACAAGGGTGAAATGAGAATGCTTGCACAGTATACGCAAGAAGTAGGAAAGTAGATACTCTTATACATGGCACCTGAACAACACCCTCCGTAACGGTCATAGAAGGAGGAGCAGGGGCTCCCATAGGGGCGACAACACTGATCGATGCTCCAGAAGGGGTTGCCTCGGCGACCAATGCTTCTGAAGAATCCAACTCAACCTCAGGCACCTCCGGAAGAACAATCTCAGCGACAGAGGCCGCGAGAGGTAGGTGAGGCTGCGAGTGACAAAAAAGGGCGACAAGTAACAAATCAGTTATTCCATGAACGATAAATACCTCAGTTAAAAAGAGGGTGAGGGAAGCTCCTCAAAAAGGCACCGTAGAGATAGCTACCTGAAGAGGCGCAATAACAGGACAAACCAGCCCATGTCTAGGGGCTGCTGAAACGGCAGTGGCAGGAGCCGCACTCGAAACAGTGCCAAGGGATAACTGCGACAAAGTAAAAGAGGGCTACGATAAGTACAGGCTGGACAGATAAAAAAATAGAACTAAGAAAATAAAAGAATACCTGAACCCCATCCAAGGGGGAAGCGCAAAAAAAGACGGTCGGCGCAGTAGGGGCTGTACTGATAGCCTGCAAAGAATGAAAATACGTTGTTTATCGCATGTTCGAGGAAAAGGAGATCCTATTGCTTCAACAGAAAGGACTGACCTGAAGTGTGGGCTCATTGGTTGAGGCCACGGTAAATATTGGGCCACGAGAAATCGCCTGAACCAAAGGTCTACCGTCCATAGATACGCGGACCCTAAGGATAGAAATTCTCCCCGAAGAGGATAAACCCGGGGCGATAACGCCAGCTAAGGGAGGAGCCCCTCCCCTGAGAAGAAAGTCCAAGAGCCATTAGGACTCCTGTTAAGAGGAAACAAATATTCAAAGGTACAAAAAAAAATATATACGTACCTCAGATGAAGAGGAGCCCAGGGGCTCAACTGCAGAAGTGCCCACCGTCGAGACAAGAGAATATAGTGTGGCAGCGCCCGAAGACACAACTCTCTACGCATGATAAATGGGTAAATAAAAGGAAGAAGTAAAAAGAAAATGTCTCAATGAAAGTTTTGAATAAAGCAAAGCATACCTGAGGAGAAGGGGAAGCCACGGGGGTGGTCCTGGTGACAGTAAAGTGCACGGACGAAAGCTGCGAGAAAATGACAGTGTACGCAACCAAAAGGCAGTTAGAAGACGAATAAATTACAACAGATGTTAAATGAATTAAGGAGACAACAAACCTCTCTAAACAGGCCTTAGGAGGAAATGAGCATGGAGTTCCTCTCCCGCTGAAAGGGCGACGGTCGTAGTGGGGGAAGAGGAGAACTACTCGCCTCTACGGAAATGGCCTGCACAAATATAACAGAATGCTTTGAATGGAAATATATATATATATATATATATATATATATATATATATAATGAGGGGAAGAAAGAAAATCTTATGCAAAAAAATATAGAGAAGTAAAGGGAGAACGCTTACAGTAACAGGGCGCGTAGTCTGGCTATAAGGAAGATGGGTGGGGCTGACCCCCCCAGGAGAACGGGAGGCCTCATCATCGCTAGAAGACTCTCTGGAGACTGATAACAAAGCATAGGTGTTAGTAGTACTTTCGCTATGGAAACCCAGGCCGCTCATATCACCCGAAGAAGAACTATGGTCGTTATAGGAAGGGGTGCTTCCATAATCAACTAGTTCCTCTTCCAATGAAGGGGAGGGAGATGAAGGAACTCCGCGAGAACTGGTTCCACTAAGTAAAGGATGTTGTGATATAGTACCTTCTGCAATAGGAATAGACGCGACCCGCGTCTCCTGGGAAGTAAGGATCGGTGAGGAGTAACCTTTCCCTTTCACTACTTGGGAAGTTCCCCCTGCACCAAAGTCGCCAGTATTGGACTCTTGATCCACCGTAGAGGAAGTAGCTAGGCCAACGCCATCTCCTTTCTTTTTCTTCGCAGCCTGGGTCCTCAGAGGAGAAGAAGGAGGAGAAGCATTAGTAGCAGGAACAAAATTTGAGACATCGGCATCAGGGTGCTTCCTTTTGCTGGTAGTAGAGGTGCCCGCCTTCCCTTTGCTTTTTGGTTGGCTTTTAGACTTCACAGGGGGAAGCTCAGTCGACGGAGGCGGAAGTGACTCGTCAATAAGAGGTTTCACTAAAATAGGGATGGCCTGCTCCAAGGGTGGCGTAGAGGTGGTGCTGAGAAACCAAGGATCTTTCTGCGTCCGCCTCACCAAAAACTGAGCTCTGGTATATTTAATGAGGTTAGTCTCATGAGGAGGGCCAACTACACATTCTTGAATAAGACGAACCTACTGCTGCCAAAGAAGGAACCAAAATGAAGTGAATGAAGGATGATAATCGCAGGGAGGCACATAGAGACCACCCAAACCACTGACTCAGCGGAATAACCCCTGAAGAGTAAAGCTAGCACACGCCTCGGAGAATGCCTCAGAATGACTGCCGTAGGTAGGAAGAGGAGGAGTGTGAACGCCCTGATCATAACCAAACTGTCGTCTTTCCCTCTCGGAATGATAAGATTCAGCACGGGGACCTAACTCGATCCAAGAAGGAAGGTGACACGGTAAGAGCATCGTCACCACATTAATATGAGGACACGTGGAAACTGACCCCACTGCTGAAGGTCAATAGAAGGTCCCGCCGTCGCCAGGGAATGAAAGCCAGCTGAAAGTACCCCCAGGGCGCCTGGTGTAAGGCTGAAACTGAAACTCCTTGATATCATCAATCAACATTCCCATAGACTGCTTGGGAGTTTTCTTATGCCACCGAAGAAGTCTCGCAGCGTCGCTATGACAAGCGTGAGCCCCTGAAGTAAAGTGGGGGAAATGCTCAAACAAAAAGGCCATCAAGAGAGGGGCGTTGACATGATTAGCAACATCATACCGACCGCAGGACCTCTCTACATCTATGTGTGCTCGGTCTATCCAGGTGTAAAAAGAGCCCAAGGTCAGGGCAGCCATGGGTACCGATCTACCGTGAGACAATCGTACAGCCAATCTAAAAAGAAGTTCGCGAGGACAATCTTCAGGCTTACCTGGAAGAAGGAACCGAGTCAGGAACGTAAAGAGGAAAGCGGCTAAATGTGCAGGAGAGTGAAGCTTAGGACCATCCTGGGATCTGGGGGCTGCACGAGAAGTCTCCCCCTTTTGCAACTGCTCAAAGTCTCTGAACCAGTATCTTTGCGATTTGGCAAAGGAATGCTTGGAATGACCCGTTATATTTATGGCCACATACCTCGAGCACTCTCCGAGAGCTGACCGTAACTCCCCCACCAGCTCCTGCTCTAGGGAGTCCTCACCGTCATCGGAAAATACCTGCTGCCCAAAGAAAGGAAGGGCATACAACTCACATATATCTTCCAGGGTAACGGTAAATTCCCCCCAGCCCGTGACAAAGGTGTGAGACTCCATACTCCACCGAGATAATAAGAGATTGAGTGAAGAACCGTGTTTAAATATGGTGCAGGACTTCAGGCTGCTGACGGCGGTGAAGAGTCCCACCTCCCTAAGAATAGCCACATAATCAAGAACGCTCCGAACATAATCGACCCAACTGGACCACTCCTCCGTGGGTCCACCTGGGGTTTTAACTTCAACGTTGGAATAAGGTAAGTCAGCACGGTCAACTCGGACTCGGAGAATGGAATCCGAAGAAATAGTAGGAAGATCAGCAGACTCAGTTAACCCCGCATGAGAATGTTCGAGAATAGCACCCGAAATTTTTTCCCCAAAATCAGAAAGTGAAATCATGAAACTGTCAGCGGGACCAAAAAAAGGAGCTCGGCGATAAATACGAAAGTCTCGCCCTTGACGAATGCGCATATAATCCTTCCATGCCTAAGAAGAAGTTGGCGTAGCTGATGAACCACCAAGAGCCATGGGCTCAAGAAAAGAACTCATCCTAGAAGGTACTCCGAGCGAAGGACCCTGGGGGTCCCCTCTCGTAAAAAAAGAGGTGGAGGCAGAAACCCCATCATAATCATAGGAAGAGACCCTGGGCAGTGGCATGCTCTCCGTAACACCAATAGTAGTCGAGACACCCTGGGTCATGGAACCCCTGAGGTGACAAAATGTCGAGACACCCCCTTCCACGAACGAGAGACCCGTAGACGCGAGGCCAAGTCGCGAGACCTCCGATCGCTGACGAGAGGTCACCGTGCTGCCATAAGTGGAAACCCCCATTTCAGAAAGGGTGAAAGGCATCGAGATACCTGAGGTCAATATTCTTGCGTCAGCACTAATACCTGCCGAGACACCCCTTTGCATGGGTGAGAGACCCATATGCACCAGACCAGGCGTCGAGACCCCCTCCCAACGCAATTGATTTTCTCGTCGGAGCCCAAGTCAACTGGCACGAGATCCGTGGACGAGAGGGTTGTCCGCCCCGATCCCTCGTCATCAGCACTGCGCGAGATACCCTTATCCAAATACAAGGGATAAATTTCGTGAACCGAGATATCTCCCCCAACGCGACCGATTTGCTTATAGGAGCCCAAGTCAACAGGCGAGAGACCCACGGACGAGAGGACTGTCCGCCCCGGGCCCTCATCATCAGCACTGCGCGAGATACCCTTATCCAAATATAAGGGATAAATTTCATGAACCGAGGCATCTCCCTCAACGCTACCGATTTTCTTATTGGAGCCCAAGCCAACAGGCGAGAGACCCGTGGACGAGAGAACCGTCCGCCCGGGGCCCTCGTTGACAACGTCGCTCGAGATACCCCTTTCTGTGGAAGAAACTTTTTCAGCAACCGTCTCAACAAAAAACCTAACCCCACGCTCGAGACACCCCCCGCCATCAGTGGAGCCTCGGGCGAGATGTCCCTTCCAAAAGAAGAACCCAAACTAATATCCGCATACGCCAAGTGCAAGGGCGAGGAACCCACGAGGGTTCTCGACCCAAAATCCGAAGAGGCGAGTACCGAGGACAAGACGTCGACGCCGCTGGTCGGGCGGAACGAGGGATCGCCGACGATTGGTGTTTCGGCCATAGAATCATTAGAAACGATTGATGAAGAGGGTATAGAGCTTAGAATATTAGGGGTTTTAGAGTTGCTTACATTTGGAGAGACCTTCGTCGGTTTGGAATCCATGGATGAGAGGGTATGATAGTTGGGAAGGTTAGAGAAAAAAAAAAGGGAGGAGATGGGTGGCTATGGTGTTTTAAAAAATCCCTTTCTCACTCTCTCTCACTACAAACCCAAAAGTGCCTTATGTTTTTATTGAAGAGGATGAAGGAGCCCAAGAAAAAGGGGCTTATGTTTTTTGCACCAAAATGGGAAAACGTGCAGGAAGGCAAAAAGTTGATGACCTTTTTTTCCCAAATGATGAGATGACAGTTCCCACACTGACGCGTGGGTTCTCAAAAAAAAATTTAAAACCTCGGATGAAGGGACATCGCAGTTAATGATCCAAGGGTCCCTCAGAAAATATATATATATGTGTACATAATTGTTGAAAACAGATTTATAGCGTACAAAGTTTTTTTTAGTCTACCCAACCATAAAATCTTTGCACGAGGGGCTAATGTAGATGGGTGTTTATCAATAAAAAAAAAGCAAAATAAAATAAATATGCTTTTTTTATTAATAACATCCGAGAGGTACCCGCGAGGTCACCCAGAAGTCCAAAAGCCATCGCAAGTGCCGGCGCCGCTGCAAGTGCCTGCGCCACCGCAAGTGTCAGCGCCGCGTCAAGTCTCTACGCCGTTGTAAGGGCAGCGCCACCGTAAGTGTCAGCGCCACGGCAAGTCTCTACGCCATCGCAAGGGTCGGCGCTACTTCAAGCATCAGCGCTACCTCAGGCGTCAGCGCCACGTCAAGCGTCAGCGCCATTTCGAGTGTCGGCGCCACTTCGAGCATCGGCGCCGCGACAAGGGTTGGTGCCGCCTCACATGTCAGCGCCGATTCAAGCATCAGCGCCACTTCGAGCATTGGCACCACTTCGAGCGTCGGCGCCACTTCGAGCGCCGGCGCCACGATAAGGGTCGGCGCCGCCTCACATGTCAGCGCCAATTCAAGGATCAGCGCCACTTCGAGCGTCGGCGCCGCGACAAGGGTCGGCGCCGCCTCACATGTCAGCGCCGATTCAAGCGTCAGCGCCACTTCAAGCATTAGCGCTACCTCAGGCGTCAGCGCCACTTCGAGCGTCGGCGCCACGACAAGGGTCGGCGCCGCCTCACATATCAGCGCCGATTAAAGCATCAGCGCCACTTCGAGCATCGGCGCCACTTCGAGTGTCGGCGCCGCGATAAGGGTCGGCGCTGCCTCACATGTCAGCGCCGATTCAAGCATCAGCGCCACTTGGAGAGTCGGCGCCGCGACAAGGGTCGGCGCCGCCTCACATGCCAGCGCCGATTCAAACGTCAGCGCCACTTCGAGCGTCAGCGCCACTTCGAGCGTCGGCGCCGCGATAAGGGTCGGAGCCACCTCACATGCCAGCACTGATTCAAGTATCAACGCCACTTTGAGCGTCGGCGCCACCACAAGGGTCGGCGCCGCCTCACATGTCAGTGCCAATTTAAGGATCAGCGCCACTTCGAGCGTCAGCGCCATGTTGAGCGTCGGCGTCATGACAAGGATTGGTGCCGCCTCAGGTATCAGTGACCGCTTCAAGCGTCAGCGCCGCTTCAAGTGTCGGCACCGTGACAAGGGTCGGCGCCGCGACAAGGGTCGGCGCCGCCTCAGGTATCAGCGACCTCTTCAAGCGTCAGCGCCGCTTCAAGCGTTAGCACCGCCTCAAGTGTCGGTGCCGCGACAAGTGTCGGCACCGCCTTAGGTATCAGCAACCGCTTCAAGCGTCAGCGCCGCCGCAAGTGTCGGCGCCGCAACAAGGGTCGGCACCACCTCAGGTATCAGCGATCGCGTCACGTGTCAGTGCCGCTTCAAGTGTCAGCACCGCTTCAAGTGTCAGCACCGCTTCAAGTGTCGGCACCGCGATAAGGGTCGATGCCACCTCAAGTATCAGCAACCGCTTCAAGTGTCAGCGCCGCTTCAAGTGTCGGTGCCGCGACAAGGGTCGGCGCCGCCCCAGGTATCAGCGACCACTTCAAGCGTCAGCGCTACCTCAAGTATCAATGCTGCTTCAAACGTCAATGCCACTTCAAGTGTCGACGCCGTTGCAAGCGTCGAAACCGCATCACGTGTCGACGCCACTGCAATTATCGGCGCCTCTTCAAATACCAGTGCCAATGCAAGGGTCCGCGCCGCCGTAAGGGTAGGCGCCGTTTCAGGCGCCAGCGCCGCATCAAGGGCCACTGCAGTAATGACAGTTGAGAGAGTCGGCGTCACCGCAAGACTCAGCGCTACTGCAAGGGTCACTGCAGAAATATCATTCAAGAAGTGCTGCTACAGGGGTTTTGACATAAACTCATATTGAGGGAGTAACTATCGCGAACAACCCCCCATCATAAAATATCAGTCTCTAAATAAACAACAACACTAACACTTTACTTTCTTATACAGGTTGCCTAGTCGAGCTAGCAGGGCTCGAACAGGCGCGTTGGGACCTCCTGGGAGTTTTGGCTTGGCGGCTGAGGGACAAGGTATGTTGAGTAAGCTCAACCACTTAGCACTATAGGATTGAGAGAATACTAGTAGGAAGACCCGGAAGTAAGTCGAGACCACACACAGTGCACACTTGGTCACAAGTGAAGTGAGCAGCCAAAGAGCTGGCTACTCACAAGAAGTAAACTCTTTACAAGAAAATGACTTTTCCAGAAGAGGGGGTCCTCGAGGTCCCTCTCAAGAAAAATAACACTTTTAGAGGAAATGAGGCCTTAAGGTCTCCTCTCTCCAGATTTGCAAAACTTCACCACAAGTTACCGTTTCAAAAGATAACTACCAAAATCTGCTATTTTGTCTCCATTAGGGGACATATGTGCTTTTTGAGTTTTGGTCGGCGCCAGGTGGCGCCTGCAGAGGGGACAGGCAGGCTGCCTAGAGGTAGGGACAAATGGTACACTTCAGACATTGTTCCCCACCAACTCTCTCAATTTTGGCGCCCAAAATCGCCAGCTCACCCCTAACGCCCATGTATAAATAGACCTCTGGGCAAGGTCAAAGGATAGACAATAGAAATTGCATTGTTACTCTGCCAAAATATCACCAGACCTACCTAGTATTCTCTCCCTGCTCATTCTCTTAGTGCTGAGTGCCTTGTTCCTTCACTCCCCACTGACATCCATCACTCTCAGGTGTTTCCCTTGAGAAAATTGTTATTTTTTCTGTGAAAGTTCATCTTCTTGCAGGGAGTGAGTTGAAGCTTGAGTTCCATTGTTACCAGAAGGAGAAGTTTTCTTCAGAAGCTGCACCAGGAGACCTTGAAGACTTGCAGATAGCGTCCATTGGAGTGGGTCACGCCTCACCCTTTCCAGTTATTCATAGACCCCAATCTCACTACCCTCCTACAGCCCGGACCGGTCCGGCCATCGAGATTCTCAAATCTTATCTTCTCCTAAAAAGAGTCCTAGTGCAGCTGAAACTATTGAATTCTCGTAGGGTATAAAAACCCGTTTTATTATCATTATTTGCACGGAGAATTGTAGTTAATTTTCCATTCTTTTTCAGAAACCCTAGTTTAGATACAAATTTACAGTTTTAATTCCAATAGTGGAAGATTATTTCAGATGTTCTTTGATTACCAGTTTTACTAATTGCTGTTGTTACTGCTTTGGTGAGATTAGTGAGTTATTTCTTCTTTTCAATTCTGTTCTACATCAATTCACAAGTTTTCCTTAGATTAATCATGGTTTTCTGCAAATAAAACATTGTTTTCATTACTTACATCAAGCTAGGCTAGATTTTCTAAGTTCAGGATACATGAACCCAGCCTGATGTGTTAGTTGCATGTGTATAACATTAATCCTCTGAATTTAGTGATTGATTACGACCGTATTGCGTAGGAATATAACAATTGTAGATCTTTATATCTCGTTTGCCTCTAGGTAATCGGGATGATTTAGAATGCAATTCGAGTGTCACTATCGCGATACCGATTTACTCATCCTCAGATTAAGTAAGACGCGGGCTTGAACCTCGTATACGTAATGCTTGGGAGTACTAATCAAATAAATTAGTTAAATTTACGATTAGTATTATAACTGCAATACACTAGGGTTCGGGGATTGTATTCCCGTCCTCTTTTTATCATACATAGTTTAATGTTTTAAATCAATTTTCATTAGCAGTTTAGGTAATTTAGTATAATTTCATCTTTTCATAATTTCACAATTGCATTTAGTTTAATCAATTCCAAAACAAAATCATTTTCTCTTTTTCTTGTTAGAGTCAAAGTTAGGATTCCTTCGTCTTTTCCCATCGTCACAACTTCGTTGTCTTAGTTCCCTGAGGATCGATACCCGACTTATCGGATTATTACTTGAGCGACAGGCTTCCACTTGAGCCTAGAGTGAACGCATTTCTGAGACATATTCTTAATCGCGTCAAGTTTTTGGCGTCGTTGCCGAGGAGCTAGGCAGACTTAGGATCAGATCGAATCAATCTAAGACTTTGACCAAAAATTTCAAAAAATCCAAAAACACAAAAAAAAATTCAAAAAGCATAAAAAGATTCACCACCATATCTAATAATCTTTTAATGAAAAATTCTGAACTCACTCCCACACCCCACAATACTCAAACCAGCATTCATGAAAATCTAATCGTTGAGTATAACCCCGATAGCCTCCACACTCCTAATGCCCCACAGTTCTTGATTCCACCTCCCACATCGTCACACTCAATCTCCAATAACAGTCCGTTTTACTTCTTAGGACACACCTCCGAGCACACCAAGTGAGAGCACCGAGTCGTTAAGTGAGAGAGAGATGTCACAACACAGTAATGCACCTGCCGGTGAGGAAGAGGCCCCGTACCACCCGCTGAGAGAATTTTTATATCCCAAGCGCACTGTCACTCCGGTATGCATTATATTCCCGTATAATGCCGAACAATTTTGCTTTAAAAATGGGATGATCCAGATGTTACCACATTACCATTGTATGGATTATGAAAAGCCATACCTCCACATTAGGGAATTTGAGGATGTGTGCGATACTCCCAATGATCAAACTTGCACACAAAAGATGATCCGCCTCAAACTCTTCCCCTTATCGCTCAAAGATAAAGCTAAGACCTGGCTATGGTCTTTACCTCCAAGCTTGATTCCATCTTGGAACAAGTTGCAATCGAAATTTCTCAAGAAATTCTTCCCATAAAATCGAACAATGTCCATAAAGGCTCAAATTCAAGCGTCCAGACAACCTGAAAATGAGCCATTTCATCGATGTTATGAGCGTTTCAATGAGTTAGTTACTTCATGCCCCCATCATATATTTGATTCAGCACAAATCATCTCTTTTCTCTATAATGGGCTGAATCTTAACTCCAAGCAACTTGTTGAAACTATGGGAAGTGGTCCCTTTGTCGACTTAGACGCCCACGATGTTGAGCTTCACCTGAGGTATGTCGCCGAGACTACCGAATCCTGGTATACATCTGACCCTAATGCTCAAAATCGAAATCGTCAAGTGACCACCACTCCGCCAGCTCTGGCCCATTTCATGTAGAAAAGAGTTCTATAGCGGACAGTCGGATCGATATACTTTAGAAAGAAGTGCGAGACCTAAGTGCCCAACTGGATCCCTACCAAACCCCGTTGAAAAGGTGTGTGCAATTTGTGAGGCGGATCATTCAACTACGGAATGCCCGACTATACCCGCCTACAAAGTGATGCTTCAAGAGCAAGTTAGTGGTATAGGAGGTTTTAAGGGTAATTTCAGTGCACCTCACAAGAACTCTTACAACCCTTTATGGAAAAACCATCCTAGTTTTATCTATGGGCAACAACATGCTGCGATGAACCCTACTTCCCATGTTGCCCCTCCTTCACCACAAAACTTTCAACAAGTCCCACACATGCAAGGACATGTGCAAGCACCACCACCTCAAGGATCTTATATCCTGCCACCGCGGAGAACTCTCGAGGATATAATGAATCAATTTATCACAAGCCAGACAATAACAAATGCTAAATATGATCGTCTGATTGGCAAGATAATTCCATGTCTGTCAAAGATACAATCCTCATTCAGTGTCCATGAGAAGGGCAAGTTTCCTGCCCAAGGCCAAAGACCTCCCCAAGGTCAAACTAGTGTTAGCTCCACTTCTATTGAATATCAGGAGCAATGTCAAGCTGTGACCTTCGTAGTGGGAGAGTCGTTGATTTATCACCTCCCCCACATGACACAACGAAAGACAAAGAGATTTCGCCCGGCACGCATGAGGCCGAAGATGTCCCCTTGAATGAGAGTGACAAAGAAGACACTAGTGAGCCTGAGGTAGTAGTGTAACCACCCTTCACGGTACCGTTTCCTCAAAGGTTGATTCCTTCCCATAAAGGAAACCTACGTGAGGACGTGCTAGAAGTGCTAAAGCAAGTAAAGCTGAATTTACCTTTCCTCGATGCCATTAAGAAAATTCTAGCTTATGGTAAAGTCATCAAAGACTTGTTGACGGTAAAGAGAAAATTGAAGGTAAAGAAGAATGTCTTTCTAGCCCAGAATGTGATCTCCATTCTACTATTTGATCTTCCGACTAAATTCAAAGATCCCAGTGCACCCACTATTTCCTGCATCATTGGAGAAAACAAAATCGAGAAGGCCTTACTTGACTTGGGAGCAAGTGTGAATATCCTCCCTTACTCCATCTATAGGCAACTTGACTTGGGCGACCTCAAGCCCACAAAGGTCACTCTCCAATTAGCGGATCGAACAGTAAAGATCCCAAGAGGCATAGTCGAGGACGTGATCATCCAAGTTGACACTTTCTACTTCCCGGTAGATTTTGTCATTTCGGACATGGAGCCCTTCTTCAACTCGATCAATCATGTTCCCATTATCCTTGGGATCCCTTTCTTATCTACAGCTAACGCAATCATCAATACTCGAAATAGGAGAATGCAACTCACCTTTGGGAACATGACCTTAGAGACCAACATCTTCCACATCCCCCAACATACGGGGAAAGAAGATGATCTTCACGCAGTGAGCTTCATAGATGAGATAGTAGAGGAGTACTTTGAGGAGAATTATTGCGGCGATGCCTTAGGGTCCTGTCTAGTGTCGAGCCATGAGAGTAAGGGGACATACACCGACTTAGAGAGGGAGGTTAGGGAGTTGAGAGAATTACTAAATGAGAGAGCATCGGACGAGGACGCGAGAGATGTTAATTGGGTTTCTAGATTCGAGGAATTACCATCAGGGGATACACGCATGGTTCCCTCCAGTGAAAAATTTTCAACACTCGAATTGAAGAAACTCCCCTCAGATATTAAAAATGCATACCTAGGAGAGGCTGAGACATTTCTTGTTGTTGTCTCCTCTAGCCTAGACAAAGAGCAGAAGGGTAAACGGTTGAAAATTCTGAGGAAGGACCAAAGTTCTTTTGGTTGGTGCTTTAATGATTTGAAGGGATAAGTCCTTTGATTTGCATTCACAAGATCCATCTCGAAGCGGATGTCAAGCCCTTAAGAGAAATGCAAAGAAGGTTAAATCCCAACATGAAAGAAGTAGTAAGAACCGAGATTATAAAGTTATTGGATGCTGGGATTATCTACCCAATCTCGGATAGCAAGTGGGTGAGCCCCATTCAAGTCATCCCGAAGAAGTCGAGCATGATAGTGATTAAGAATGCTAAGGGAGAGATAGTTCCCCAACGTACCACCACCGGGTGGCGCATTTGCATTGATCACTGAAAACTCAATGCGGGAACTAGGAAAGACCATTTCCCCTTACCATTTAATGATAAAATGCTTGAGAGAGTATCGGGCCACCCGTACTACTGCTTCCTTAATGGTTATTCCGGATATAACAAGATTGAGGTAGATGTACTTGACCAGGAGAAAACGACTTTCACTTGCCCTTTTGGTACGTTTGCCTACAAACATATGCCATTCGGCTTGTGTAATGCACCCATGACCTTTCAAAGGTGTATGTTGAGCTAATTTAGCGACATGGTCGATAGAGGACTCGAAGTGTTCATGGACGATTTTAGCATTTTTGGCACCTCTTTCGATCATTGTCTAGAGAAACTGGAAAAAGTACTTTCCCGGTGTGTGGAAAAGAACTTAGTGCTAAATTGGGAGAAATGCCATTTCATGGTCACCGAGGGAATAGTTCTTGGTCACATAGTATCATCCAAGGGAGTTGATAGGGAGAAAATCAATGTCATAGCTGATCTTCCCCCACCAAAATCGCTTAAGGACGTGCGCTCTTTCTTGGGCCACGTGGGGTTTTATCGATTGTTTATTAAGGACTTTAGTGCCATTGCTAGACCCTTAAGCAACCTACTCATGAAGGCCACCCCATTTGAGTGGACGGAAGCGTGCCAAAGCTCTTTAGAAAAACTAAAAACCATGCTTGTGTTCGCTCCCATCATGCAAGTTTCGGATTGGTCTTTGTCATTTGAACTTATGTGTAATGCTAGAGATTATGCGATAGGGGATCTTTTGGGCCAAAGAAAAGATAAGCAAGCTCATATCATCTACTACGCTAGCCGGACTCTTACCGGACCACAACTCAATTACTCTACCACGGAGAAAGAGTTGCCAGCGGTAGTCTTTGCCCTAAATAAATTCCGGTCATATCTTATTGGTTCTCCCATTACTTGCTTCACTGACCACGCGACATTGAAATACTTACTTGCAAAGAAAGATGCCAATCCGCACCTCATAAGGTGGATCCTACTACTACAAGATTTCAATCTCTCCAATAAAGATAAGAAAGGAGTAGAAAACATCATTGCTGACCACTTATCACGGCTTTCGTTCGATGTACCTAGTGAGCCCATACCCATATACGAATACTTTTTGGATTAGCAACCCTTTGCCACCTCTCCTTTTCCCTGGTTTGTGGATATAGTGAACTACCTTGTCACGGGAGTCATCCCTCCCAATTGGACACCGCAAGATAAGAAGAGGTTTATTACTTGGTTGCGCATGTTCTTCAATGATGATCCGTTCCTTTTTAAATATTGTGCCAACAAAATCATCTGACGATGTGTACTGGATGACGAGATCCCAAAAGTCATCCAGTTTTGTCATTCAGAAGCTTCTGGAGGCCACTTTTCGACGAAAAAGACGGTCGCTAAAATTATACAATGCAACCTCTATTGGCCCACAATATTCTGGGATGTAAACGATGCTTGTAAATATTGCAATAGGTGCCAATGGATTGAAGCCATTACTCGACGAGACATGATGCCTCTTACCCCCATACTCATCATTGAGATCTTCGACTGTTGGGGTATTGACTTCATTGGTCCCTTCCCCCCGTCCTTTGGTTTCTTGTACATCCTTGTCGCTGTAGATTACGTTTCTAAATGGGTGGAAGCTATAGCTACCAAAACGAATTACAACAAAGTGGTGATTAAGTTCCTGCAGTAACACATACTTTCCCGCTTCGGTGCTCCGAAAGCGATAATCAGTGATAATGGCAAGCCCTTTTGCAGTAGGCCATTCGAGAAGCTAATGAGAAAGTATGGAGTCGTTCACAAGGCTGGAACGTCTTATCACCCACAAAGGAATGGGCAGGCTGAACTAGACAATTGGGAGATCAAGAACATTCTTGAAAAGACCGTCAATCCTACACGAAAAGATTGGTCACTTAGATTGAACGATTCGCTATGGGCCTATCGCACCGCATATAAAAATTAACTCGGTATGTCCCCTTTCCTCTTTGTGTATGACAAACCTTGCCATCTTCCCGTTGAATTAGAGCACAAGGCGTATTGGTCGATTAAGCAATTGAATTATGACATGGATAAGGCCGGTGAAGCCCGCAAGCTTCAATTGAATGAGTTAGAAGAACTACGCAATGATGCGTATGAGAATGCTAAGATTTCCAAAGAAAGGATGAAACTCGCACATGATAACATCATTCGACGCAAAGAGTTTCTTCCCGGGCAAAAAGTTCTTCTCTATAACTCTCGACTTCATCTATTTCCGATCAAGTTGCGGTCATGATGGTCTGGCCCGTTCGTTGTGAAGAATATTTTCCCTTACAGAGATGTTGAATTAGACGATTTAAAAGGGGGAAATACATTCAAAATGAATGGACAACGCCTAAATCCATATCTAGAGGCTTGTGTGGAAGAAGTTGACACCATCTGGTTGTCGGACCTCGTTTATGGGGTAGAATGAGCTATTACAGCGAGGTCGTCGCACCCCCGACGCATTTGGGGTGAGAGTCGTGTGTGTAGTGAGAGTCGTGTGTTTAGTGGGAGTCGATAGAATTAGGGTACATTCGGGAAAGAGCATTCGCATTTTCGGAGAAATTGAGTTAAATCACGTTGCCCATTGGTATCGAGAGGTTTTGATCCAAAATTGATAGGGAGTATGTTGTGAAAGTGAAAATTTTTGGAGAAGAGCGTTCGAAACAAAGTTAGGGGAAAATCCAGCCCAAAAACTTTGGGCCGGGCCGGTTCCTTTATTTTAGGACCGGACCGGTCCTCCATGAACCGGTTCCTTTAATTTTAAGGTGGACCGGTCCTCTAGTCGGATTTCCCTGAATATTAAAGGACCGGACCGATCCGCCCCTACCCCAAACCGGTCTCCCTTCTGCAGATCTATTTTTAACCCTTCCCAAGGTTCACCCCCTTCTCCCTAATCCTCTTCATTCCCTCAAATTCATCTTCCCAACTCCCAACCCTACCCTTTCCCTCCTAAATTCACCCCCTTTTCCCTCCAATTCCAACCCCTACACTCACCCCTTCACCTATAAATACACACCCACACCCTCCATTTCTCTTCACACCTTCAACCAAAATCCTCTCATCTCCTTCCCTAGTTTTCCAAGCAAAAATCACTCTTGTTATCATGGCCCAACGTGTTGCCCCCACCAAGTATGACTCCACCGACATCCACCCCTCCGTCCATGGAGAATTTCGCTCCCACCAAGAGGAGCGATGGTGCCATCGGTTCTTCGATTTGGATCGCAAACTCCATATGGAGCACGTTGTCCAATGGACCGAGATGCCCAACTCCGTCACCGCCCTATTCATGGCTAGGGGTTGGTGCCGATTCCTCAACGAACCCTATGAAGCGGTTTGGCCAACCTAAGTTCGATCCTTTTATGACACTCTTGTTCGGAAGGGCCAATTCGAGGCCCAAGCTTACGTGGATGGGACTGTCATCCCATTTTCATTGGCTCTTCTCATGGCCAAGTTGGCCGAGTAGGATGTTTCAGATGTTCAAGAATTCACCTATCCACGAAACGGCCCCCCAATCACCAAAGATGTGATCATGGCACGCATTGCACTAGATGTGGCTTGGACGGGGAAAACCGTCGTCGTTGGACGCCTTAACGAGAAGGCGCACCTCAATTTTCAGATTGTGTGTGCCAACATATTTAAAATGTCCAACAATTCCGCCATGCGTCCCTGGCAATCCACTTTAACCTATCACCTCTTTGACCCCCACACTTCCATTCACTTTGCCCGCACCTTATATGCTGATATCATCAACGCATCCTTGGATGAGAAGGGTGCTTCCCCACTTCCCTATGCAAGATTGATTACTTCCATCCTCAAGGATGCTGGCATAGCAGTGCCACTCGATAATACTCGCATTCCTGGTCCTTTTGGACAGGGAACCCGCACAAAGAGCTCCAAATAGCTAGCTGTCCTAAGAGCACGGCGAGGAGGTGATAGTGAAGAAGAGGCTACCTCGAGCGAGAGCGACGAGGAAGAAGAGGCAGTCGATGCGGATGTCGAAATGGGGGATGTTGGTCTGGATAAAGAATCGGCGGACGAAAAAGATGACCCGGATTTTGAGTGGGCGGGTAGCGACCTTACCAACCGAATGGCGGCACTCGAGATGAACTTCGGCAACTTTTTGACCGATTATTGTCGCGACACGAGCTTGATACTCCATTTCCAAGCTGACATATATCGACGCCAAGGGGATCCTAATGTGTCACTGCCACCCTATTTCTATGACCCCTATAGCCCCGATGCGCCCGGTTCTTCCCATCCCCCGCCCCAGTGAATCTTGTTGTGTTTATGGTAGTTTTTATGTACTTTTCCCTGTTCACATGTTTGTATGCCTTTCCTTGTAATCGTACCACAGTCTTGTTTGCTATAAAATCTGCATTTTTCTCCATTTGTTTGTTTTATATATCGCACTTATTATTTTTCCTTGTTTAGATTTGAGTCCTTTTTACTTGAGGACAATGCAAAAGTCTAAGTTAGGGGGGGGGGGGGGTCACAAGTGCGTATTTCTAAAATTTCACAAATTTTCAAAAATGCCCAGAAATTTCCAAAAAATATCATAAAATTTTGAAAAATCCAAAAATATTTTTGTTCAAAATAAATAAAAATTAGAATTCAAAATTTTCAACAATATCATTAAAAGTCGGTTTAAAGTCTCAAGTTGTAAAAATCCAACATACACAAAGCCGAAATTGACTAAAGATGGAAATTGAGCGAAAATTGAGGACTTAACGAATAAGTGTGGAGATTAACAAACCCGATGAGATTTGAGCCTATCACTTTTTGCGAGTTTTTAAATCAATCTGAGTTAATTGTTAACTCAAAGTTCTTTTCAGTGCCTAAAAAGTCTTCGAGGATCTCAACCCTTTTACTTTGATCGGTTATGAAAAACGTGGGTGATATTGCTTTGAAAAGCGTGCCAAAATTGATCTCTAAACTTAATTCATCTCGAAACGCATATGGTAACACAATTGGCATTTTGGACAATGAAGTAGGCCCTCGTTTGTCACCCAAAAATATTGGCCAGAAAAAGTAGCGAAAAAATCACCCATTTTGCAACCCAAATTGAGCCGAATAAAGTTTCCCTTTCGTTTGACAACCCGAAAAACCCAAATAGCCCGGAATTGCGAAAAATGGAAAAATTCAGAATTTAAGTCAAAAAAGTGAATATAAAGGGGCAAGAAAAAATAGATACGCTCAACAAAAATAGCAAGAAAAGAAAAGAAGTGAAAAATAAAAAAAATAGAGAAAAAAGAAGAAAAAAATGAGCAATAGCCCGGAAAAAAGCACAAATGGACATCACAAATGACTTTTCCAATTCCAATCTTTCCTACCATTTTCAGTTTACCCCGTATACCTTAAAAGCTAAAAAAGTCCTAACCGAGTCCAAATTGCAAAATTGGTTACCGCGTGGAGAGATAATACCCCAAAAGATAATGAAGGAGATTAAATGCGCGAAAAAAGGGGCAATGTTCCCGTTTTTAAAATCGTAATTCATTGATGAGATCCTATCACTATGAAATTTCTGTCTTTCTACTTGTATGAGTGACTTTGCGTCCATTACATTCACTCTTTATATCACGCATACCGAGAGAATAGCCACATTCCGAGTGATTCGTTTGAGAGAGCATTCTGTGAGAATTTGAAATCAAAACGAATTTTCGGGTAAGTAACGTAATGATCAATTGGTGGAAATTGGCAGTTATATTTTCGACTTCGCACACACGCGCTATGATTTGAGACTACTGAACATGACTTAATGATGACTATTTTCTGGGAAATTTTGAATTATACAATTTTTAGGTATTTTGAATTTTTTTGAGTCGAATTTAGTGGGTATATTCATTGCAAACACTCATGAGACACAACTCGTCCTACTAGGGTGACCTAGGGGTTTAAAGGCTTGTTGCATACGCTAAATGCAATTGCTTTCCCGCAAAAAATGTATTATATCCTAAAAAATGTTTTTCAAGAGTTGAGCCTTGCTGGGATTCTTTTACATAGCTCGGGATGCACAAAGTTATAAGTTAAGGGGGTTTGATTAGGCATAAATTCTTCCCAATTTATCCCTCAATTTAGCTACTTTTAGCACCTCGAACAACGTAATCAATTTGACTTTATCTCATAATCTTGCTACTGACTTATCCTAACGAGTATACCGAGTTTCTTGTATTTCGTATTGCTTTTACAGGTATTTGATGTTAAGAAACAAAAGAAAGAAATCAGAAGAATAAAGAAAGAAAAGAAGGAAAGTCAAAAGGGAAAAAGCGTAAATTCTATCCGAAATTCGGATGAGGTACCTAAAAAGAAGTTGAGGATATCATACCCATGGGCACATAGGAAGAAACACACCTCAACCGGAATCCCAGACAAAAAATATGAGCAGTCAAAGTTGAGAAAGAAAGTCAAACAGGCAGATCGGTCATCCCCTACCCCGGACCGGTCCGTTGTGCAAAACTCGAGAAGACCCCGGATCGAAAGCAAATTGAAAAAGGGTGAAAAATAAAATAACCGGTCTGCCCCGGACCGGTCTGCCAGAATATAAAAGGAATCGATCAGCATTGGAGGTAGACCGGTCCGCCTAAGGCCCGGACCGGTCCGACCATCGAGATTCTCAAATCTTAGCTTCTCCTAAAAAGAGTCCTAGTGCAGCTGAAACTCTTGAATTGTTGTAGGGTATAAAAACCCGTTTTATTATCATTATTTGTACGGAGAATTTTAGTTAATTTTCCATTCTTTTTTAGAAAAGCTAGTTTAGATACAATTTTATAGTTTTAATTCCAATAGTTGAAGATTATTCTGAAGTTCTTTGATTACCAGTTTTATTAATTGCTGGTGTTACTGCTTTGGTGAGATTAGTGAGTTATTTCTTCTTTTCAATTATGTTCTACATCAATTCACAAGTTTTCCTTAGATTAACCATGGTTTTCTGCAAATCAAACACGAGTTTCATTACTTACAGCATGCTCGGCTAGATTTTCTAAGGCCGGGATACATGAACCCAGCCTGATGTGTTAGTTACATGTGTATAACATTAATCCTCTGAATTTAGTGATTGATTACGACCGTATTTCATAGGAGCACAATAATTTTATATCTTTATATCTCGTTTGCCTCTGGGTAACCGGGATGATTTAGAATGCAATTCGAGTGTCACTATCGCGATACCGATTTACTCATCCTCAGATTAAGTATGACGCGGGCTTGAACCTTGTATACGTAATGCTTTGGAGTACTAAATTCTAGGTCAAATTAATCAATTAAATTTACGATTAGTATTATAACTGCAATACACTAGGGTTGGGGGATTATATTCCCGTCCTATTTTTATCATACATAGTTTAAAGTTTTAAATCAATTTTCATTTGTAGTTTAGGTAATTTATTATAATTTCATATTTTCATAATTTCACAATTGCATTTATTTTAATCAATTCCAAAACCAAATCATTTTCTCTTTTTCTTGTTAGAGTCAAAGTTGGGATTCCTTCGTTTTTTCCTGTCGTCACAACTTCGTTGTCTTAGTTCCCTGAGGATCGATAACCGACTTATCGGATTATTACTTGAGCAACAGGCTTGCACTTCATCCTAGAGTGAATGCATTTCTGAGACATATTCTTAGTCGCGTTACTTGTATCCAACAGGCTTTAGTTTCCTTCCCACATAAGGGACATCGATAATAACCATGAACAATACAACTGTACAAGGTACCATAAGCGGGAAGGTCATGGATTTCCCATATCACCATTCATTTAAGTATTAACTCTTAACTGTTATGAGAGTCGAACATCGTCATGCCTTTATCCCATAACTTTTTAAGTTCTTCGATTAATGGTGTTAAGAATACATCAATATCATCGTTGGGAGCCTTCAGTCCTAGTATCACGAAATATAACAATGTGAACTACTTTCTCATACATAATGTCGGAGGGAGACTTACAGGTGCCACGAGAACTAGCCAATAACTCTGACTAGTACTTAAATTATATAAAGGGTTAAAACCATCGATTGAGATTGCAAGATGATTGTTATGTGTTTCCTTTAGAAATTCATGGTGATGTGCATTTGAAATTTTCCAGATAGGTGAATCAATGGGATAACGCATCAGATTCCCACCCACCTCGCATCGAGCGTGCCATGTCATGGCCTCCACTATTCGCGGTACAGTAAAAACTGTTTTAACCATGTCCCAAGTTGAAAATACTTCAAAACCTTTTATGGGACTTGTGAGGACTTGCAATTTTTTGCAGCTTTGCCCTTTACATTCTCATAAACCACCTATCTAGGCTCACTACATACATGACATACACCCTTCTCTTCATAATCGTTGCAGTACAATATGAAATGATACATGTATGCATGAATATATTTGTATTTCAAACCAAATGCCTTCAAGCTCTTCTTCATGGCAGGATAATTGTCTGGTAACATGTTCTTTTTGGGGAGAATTTTTTTAACCCACTTAAAACTTTTGGTTACATTGTTCCAGACAAACCAAAATGACTCTTCAAATTATGCAAACCGATCATTGCATATAACGCATAGTGATTTTCATCGCAATCTTTATACAATGATCTAGCCACATCGACTTTCGATCGTATATATTCCCGATAACTCGGTATTTCAACATCAAATTGTTAATTTACTTGATCATAATGCACATTATCATATCCATAGGTTTGGGGTTTTGATTCTTATGGAGTCTGTAAGCATCATCAACTAAGTCGGTCAATGGACGATGTGTTGGTGAAGCATGTACCAATTCCACTCATTGGGGTTTCTTTACATGGTCGGGTACCAACAATTCTTCCGAAACATAAGGTATATTTTTTTTACCTTGGCCTGTCCATATTTTATAGACTTGACAGATTCCCCACTTTATTAAATGAAACTCAACGTCTTCCAATAAATTATATTTTTCGTTCATACAAGGGGTGGGTGCACGAACACGGAATCTTATAGCTTTTAAGATTTTTGAAAATGTATTTAACAAATTCTTGAGCACCCTTTACATGATTATTTGTTTTTCGGCTAGTCTCTCCCATCCACTCTATGTATTTTGAGAAATCCACGTAATAATGTTCAAATTTCAGTCATGTTTTAATAGGTCAAAATTATTATTACAGCTGAAATAAAAATAATATTCACTTTGGAGGGGCTTGAAGTTAATATCTGAGTTGGAGAGAGAGACCCCAATTAACATATGATCTCAGGAGAAGGAAGCAGCATGAAGGTAGCGAGGTAGCTTAGCAACGCATCTCAACGAGGTAGCATAATGAGGTATCTCAGCATGGCATCCTAGTGATGCCACTCAGTGAGGAAACTTACTAAGAATAGATCCCTTTTATCTTCCATTCTTACTTAGTCAAATTGTATCTTTTTTAATTACATTGATTGTAATAATGTAACGAATATAATATTAAGTTTGAGTTCAAATGGTACCTATGAGAGACAAGGCCTGACAGGGTTGGGAGAGATCATATACTCTATTTAATGACCTCATCGTGGTAATTGATATTGTACCCCCTATGTTGGGTATAAAGTTTTCTAAGCAAGTCAACCGCTCTTTCATAATTGGTCTCTATCTTTCCCACTAGTGATAAGTTCCGAAACTCCGTTCGCATCTGTGTTTGAACCGTAGATGGAAGATCTTATGATCAAAATGAACCCAAATTCCTCGTGTAATTATACATATACTTCATCATATATGGTGTTGACACTCATCACTTTATGTTGCTCCTACGAGCTAAAATTTTTGACCGAAATTTACTCATGGGTGTCTCTATACTCCACCCTACACAATTTACGTTCGATTATCTCCTTCAATCATCCTATCAGACTCCCTATCCTCCCCGAATCCTTATCGATGTATCTTCGAAAGATTCCTTCCGACTTCTCAACCCCTTCTTGACTACACTGGGTGAGTCTGATATTGTACCACTGTTATCTTCAACATTTCTTGGAGAAACTACTCTTCCCAAGTTATTATCCTATTGTCACCTTCTTGAACTATAATCATGGTGATTTATATCACAATCACCATTTCTAGAATACTCTATGTCTTTTGTTGAGCCTCTCCTTCTACAATCCTTCTAATGACCCTAATTGGTCGTCCTATATTATTCGGTGTACGAAGCCCCACCGAACTCGTAGATGAATCACACAAACTAAATTTAATGGCAGAAGAACTTAGGTCACATACATATGAGAATAAAATAATCCTATAATAGGACTCTATATCAAAGAACACTACGCTGAAATCATATTAAGATGAACAAATCCTAAGGACACGAGAACCTGATGCTCTGATAAAATTTGTGACAACTCACCTATTCTAGTCCTCGACGATCAGTCTATTATTAAATCAAACAGGAATCATCAATGGTTTCATTCTTAACATCACTGTCGAAAACTTCATAATTTACTAACCACCTATATTAAAAAAAGCATGTGTCAAATATTTTTCTTTATTTAATAACAACATTTGACAATTACATTTTATAACCAAACCATCCGACAGTAATAGCAATATGAATAAACCACAAAAGAAATAATGACATAAATAATATCGAATAAATCATTAGTTCATAATACAAAAATCCAACCATGAGTCTAACAAAATAAAATTGAATCCAGTAATATAAAGTCTGATACAATCGGGTATAAAAAATGAAATAACTGAACCCGAATCCTACTCAAGGAACGAAGCAACTGAAGCATCTAGTCCAAATCCTGAAAGCATCCACAAGTGCTTCTCCTACACATCACGAATATATATATTAATCTCAGCGCCACTATGGCTAGAAACATAAAAGGTTTTGAATTTTTTTTTGCAAGACGGGTCGAAGACCAAAACATTTGAAAATACTTAGCAAGTATTTATCACAATTTAAAATTAGTTATTGGTACACATGTTAGTTGAATGTAAACTCCCTTAAGTTCCTCACCCCTCAACAAATGTTCACGCCTAACATCTCCTATCTAGGTATGTTCCTCTTTATCGCCTATACAGTACACTACTCAGTAAGTCCTCAGTTAAATATCCGTTTAACTTCTCCCGTGCCACCCATTCAGTACGCTATCGTGACACTAAAAAATAACTTGTCTCAGATGTTATTATTAACTATAATTAACATCTCATTTATGTTATCATTAAACCATTTCATTAATTTACTCTACTTAAATAATCTTTTAGACATATGCTATCTAACTTTATTATCATACCACAATAGATAGAATATCTCTTAATTCCATAACATTTACATATACGTTATCTACAGCTACTACTTTGACACACAAGTATGAACATACACATGTTTGTATATATATGTCACACAATCTGTATACATAACTCCAGCATCCCTGGACTAGGAACCACGTTACAAGTCTACATACTCTCCTGTCAAGTCCATATACCTCACGTACGCAACCAAGGACTATTAGTTCGACGTGTCTCCTCGAACCCAAAATAAATCAACACATAATGGATACTAACATGGTTATAATCCTTTGGGCTATGCACATACCTAACGTACCCAAATGATCTTCCAGCCACAATAATACACAAACATAGTGAGCATCCTTAAGTTCGATCTTCGAGGGCACAAATACAAACCTCACTGGAGTCATCAAAGTGGGATTGCCCTCTGCGCAGAAACCTCCGGATTACGAGAAACGCAGGTGTGTTCACACACATAATAGGCATACACACCACCTATCCATATGTCGCATATAGGCATCCACACAACCTACATATACAAGCTATATAGATATAAACGCACCAACTATAAATATAATTCGTATAGGTATACACTCAACCTGTAGTATCATCCGTATAGGCATACACTCAACCTATAAATATAATCTGTATGGTAATACACTCGACCTATAAATATAATCCGTATGTAATATATCTCTTGAATATTAAACGTACTATCAATACACTATTATAACTCTCTATCACATGTTCTCGAGTATTAATCTCTATCCGAAGGGCCCTAATTACCCGTTGCGTTATTTTAGTAGTTAATTCACTTATACTCTACTGTTCTACATCATAAGTTCAATCGAAATCCCCTTGACTCAATCTCATTCTTTCGAATTCACTAACACTAGTTTTAAGTCCAATAATCTTAGTCATAATTCTCCCATTCGTGACTAAGACCCAATCCAACCAAGGGCTACTGTAATTCATAATACCCCTCATTATGTGATAAATATGTCCCAAAAGTTTTTCATTTATAAATCACATTTTAAATGCTTAATAAGGGAAATAACACAAATATGGTCTAACCAAATCGATTTGCCCTAGGGCTAAATCGATTCGAACAATAGAAGGGTGTTTTCTTCATTAAGTTTAAGCATTTTCACCATTTTTGTTTACACAATATACATGATCCTTCACCAAACTTAAAACCAATTGTCCCAAACGTTATTTGCTTATGTGAGGATGATTTCCAACATCATTATAACATCAAAACACTATGATTTCTATTCAAAATCCTACATTTTCATCGAAATCCTAGATTTTCATGTTCTTCATTCATACTCAACTTAAAAACCATATTTTTCCCATATAAATCATCACATATCATCTGGTTTTGTGTCCTTTATATACATGGATCAATCTACATGCATTCCTACCAAAGATCATTCGTTTAATTCTTCAATTTTCGAAAAATTTATTTAAAATCATTAAATATAAAACCCTACACTACATGGGTATTATAAATTGCCTCTTTATGCAATAAACCCTACATCTGAATTCGTGAATTTTTGATGGTTTGGCTTGTATTCCTTTGTAATCCACTCTCCAATGATGATGGGGTGCAAGAATAAGCTTTAATCCTTCAAGAATTCTCATTAAGGCTTCGAAAATGGCTTCTCCTTCTTTTCTAATGGGATCTTTTATTTTGCAACTCCTAACCCTATGTTACCCCGGATGTATTGCTGATATATCACTTAAAATTTTGCTTGTCTCTTTACCCTAAAAAGCCCTCCTGTGTTGCTGATTTGGTCTAAAAATTCCCCGAGACCCAATCTAAACCCCCGAGTACACTTTTATGACTATTCCGACCCTTCCGGGTACACTGGTGAACTCAAAATGACCATTTAGATGATAATGAACTCATGATAGGAAATTCGTAAATTGATAATGAACTCGTGAGTTGAATATACACGTGTAGATAGGAAATTCGGCTAGGATGACTAGTGACGATGTCATCAATATTGTACATCTCCAAGTTTATATTAGCGCTTCCATGAGAAGGGAGGCAAAAGGGTTGGAGAATGTAGCCGACGATCACTATCGGATTTAATGGTTCTAGTGAAACACCCCATGAGGGATAGCCGAGAGGAGACCCATTTTAATAATTGAGATTAATACGAGTCCTACCAAGCGACGGTGGATTCAGTCAAGGCCATCAAAGCCAAGATCTTGTTCCATAGGTCGAGCAGAACCAGAAAGGTCAACGGGGGTACCAATTGGGGAAAAGACTACCAGGTCCGAGAGAGGAACACCCTGACATGGCTAGTAGGTCCAGTGAAAGGGGAATAGCACATAAATGTGTCCTATGTGTGGAGAGTAGGGTCACCTGTATTGAACATGTCCACAGTGAGAAAGTGATACCAGTTAGACTAGGAAAGTAGATGGGAAGGGTTCTAGTGGGGCACAATAGATGGAGGTGAAAATTTTCTGGCAGGGGAATCAGGCTGAGAGATTTAGGCCAAAGGTTACTAACCCGAGAATGGTGGGCTTAGGAAGGACCAGTAGGGTCCTCTGTAGCAGTAGCATCTTGTTCTTCTGGGCCAACATGGCTAATGGAATGGAAGGGCCAGGACCAGAGATAGGGGAGTTCTCTAGCAGTTGTATCAGTTGTGGAGTGACAGGTCACAAGAAGAAGTATTACCCCAAAGCGAGGCAGGGGAAACTAGAGGACGAGATCCTGAATATACTACCATTAAAGTAGATCAAAGGTCAGTTTCGACGAGAGAGTTATGCTCGGGAACCCGTTGACAAAGCAAGGTAGATGGAAAATGGAGATATACTTTTTGGCTTGCTCTTATAAGTAAAGGATAAGTTTGGGTGACACTTGTTAGAGAAGTTGACTAAAACCATGTTTGATGTAAAAAAATTACGTATGAATTTATTGTTATAATAAAATCATTTATTGTTATTTTAATGAGAATCATATATGGACAATTTTTTGTAGTATTTTATATATTGTTGATGTGTTTAATTCTTACCATACAGTTTTCTAGTGTGTAGAGTACAACTTACACACAGAGGATCAAATCACCAGTTCTTGTGGAATATAAGTTTTATCGTTCACAGACTTATATGGAATTGGGCACACCATCGGTATGACTGTAGAACAGTATTTTAGTAGGTATATCTTGATAATAGGAAAGAGTATAGTTTCAACTTATTGTGCTAGTACACTTTGTGTGTATTGAACGTGACCAATTTCAGGTAATTGTTTTAATAGTGATTTTATAAGACAATATACACCTCATGATTATTAGGTTTACTTAAGTCTCTTAATACGGATATGATTGATGGACAGAAGTAATATTTATTTATTACTTAGACTTATCGGGTGAGATTCATTATTGGATCAATAATATTGATAAATTTGGCAATGGTGATTAATGTACGGTGAAAGTCTTTTATGGATGGAATCCACGTCTCGGTATAGATATTGGTGATACCGCCTTGAAATACTTACAAATTTTGTATGTGTCAAACCTTGAAGGTGGATTATGTGAATCCGACACTACAAATATGTTAAGGTGGACCACTCAAGGACTTAAAGAAGTTAACGAAATAAATTATCAGTAATTTATTTTATTAATGGGTATCTGTCATCTAGATGTGGGAAGAATTCAGTAATTAATAATGAGGAGCCCGAAATATAATTTTGAGTTAAGGAGTGGAATTGCAATTATAATTATTTAGTGGTATTCATTATAATTCAGGGAATGGGACTAGGATCCGGGAAGGATTAAGTTTTCTTAGGTCCATTAGGAGCCACTTACTTATGTCTCCCTAGGGTCACTACTGTAGCATATATATATGCACCTAAGTCTTATTCTTATTAACTTAGTCATCACTCTTGGATAATCAAAAGACCCAAGTTCGGCCTTCTAAGAAAGAGAAGCAGTAGAGAAGAACGAGGAGACAAGAGGGTGGTCAGGAAATATGACCCCATTCGCCACTCGTGACTATCCATATCAGGATTATAGTAGAATATTGTGAGGTGAATTGAGCAATCACATATTCTATTTCTACAAATATGAGATCAAATGAAATAGACCTCAAAATCTAAATCTTAAGTCCACCTTATAGGATTTCAAGTACATGTAATTTTTTCTATAGTTCAATCTATATGCATTTTAAATAGACCCCGGGACTTCCACTCCAACAACATGGTTGCGTAATAATATATGATTATTTAACACTTCAATTCACGAGCAAGTCATATTTAGTGCGGCGTTGGCAGTGTCAAACTTATTTGGTATGTATTTAATGTTGGGTAGTAGGGATATTTGGTGTTTCCTCTGGGGGAGTAGGTGTGTACACTAGGAGGATGCTTGTATTGTGCAATTATTTTACTGCTTTAAGAGTTATGAAAGTATAATTTATTATAATCATTTGTAGTGACTGGATACCAAGGGTTTGAGCGGTATCAGATTGTGTGATACAACTATCATGCTCATTATTCCAGGGTGAGATATTTTTTTTCGTGAGGCATCACCTAAAAGAGAGTATTGTATTTTGTTGTATCATAGACTTCAATGAGTATGATGTCTTAATATAGTTGATCCCAGTGAATAAGGACATTTACTAATGTGATTTAAGGTACCTCTTAATTTTTATCGAGATGAAATATATTGCTCGTTATTTACATAGAGCTAAGAACTGGAAATAGTGAGAGCGGCATGTTCTATGTCATCTTTAGTGACATGAGAGTGGACGAGTAGACTTTTAATGTCAGCATACAGGAATTAGGGGGTATATGTTATGGAATGAGGGCCAAATGGATCTCAAGGACCAATATTGTCACTTCGTGAGACATCCCACGTATGAAACTTAGCGAGCAATCGGAAGTCAGGAGAAGTTTGGCAACTATGCCATTGGTTTGGTACCTTAATTATTGTATGTATACATAATTATAACTAAGGACAATTATATTATGATTTGAGGCCGATAGATCCATAAAATCCTTATGTGAAGACTAGTGCATACCATTTATACCATGAGTAGATCATTAGGGTAACCTAGAGAATAATTAACATAGAATTAGTAGGGTGGTTGAGTATAACCTTATGTAATACCCCGTATTTTTGTAGAATTTTATTTTAATTATGGAATTTTTATTAATTGATTTAACGGGAGAAAACTTAACATATAATTAATCCGGATTTAATTGTAATAATTACTAGCGTGACAAGAGTTAGTATTTATTGGAAATAATTACGTGGAATGTTACTTAGCGAGTAAATTAATCTATGAATATGAGAAAATAATTTTATATAGGAGAGAAATATACGACAGTTACAATACACTTAGTTGGGACGTGCATGTGAGTCGTGTCAGTATTACTTTATTGAGCTAAAAATGATAATTTATTTTTAAGTAACTTGTATGGCCAATTTGAGAACGACAGTGTGTCTGTAAGGGTCGAAATAGTCAGAAAACACTACTCGGGTGTTTCATCTGGATTCTGGGGCATGTTAGCCCAAAAAGACACCCCGAGGGGGTAGTTTAGTCTTACATGAAAATATTTGGGAATTATAATGGACTAAAATTAAGAATTAAATAAGGGTTGTATGTGGGTTAGAAGAAGTTATCAGTTTCCAACTTATGTGAGAGAGAAGGAGAGAACCAAAGAGGGAGAAGAACACATAGGTGATTTGGACCAAAGACTCAAGTTCTACCATCGAAAATCACACCAATGCATAGATCGCAAAGAGAGGAGCACCTACATACCAATTTCGTTCAACAATTCAGACGATCACAAAAAAACAAGTGTTTATTTTGCTAAAATTCTGAGCATATATGATTCATGTTACCCTAGTTTATGAGATAACCATTGATGCTATGAATTTGAGATTGAATCGCCATTAATTTGTGAAATTTGAAGATAGGTTTGCATGTAGATGAATAACCCTATTATAGGAATGATAAATCTGGAAATTCTAAGTTATAATCACCAAATAATTGGGGTTTTAAAATGATTGTTCATGGTGGGTTTATTATTAATGCACTTATAAAGATTGAATACATTAGTTTAGATTCCCTATGATTATGTAAGGATTTGTCATTTAAAGTATTATAGAAAGTAGCCTATAATGATTAGGAATAGTTTACAATCATTGATTGGGTGTTGGGACAAATTTTAGACGAATTTGGATGAGGAAAATATTGGAAAAATGAACTTTGGATGAACCGGGGAACCCTCGAAATTTTTGTTCGAAGACCTGCCCAGGCCGTTTAAACGACCTCGTTCAAATGAGATTTCCAATGAGATTTCCAACGAGATTTTTGAGTTCGTTCGAAGTGAGAAGTTCATTCGAAGGACCTCATTCGAACGAGAATCCTGGACTTCTAAGGAGATTTCAGAACCCTTATTTTTGGGCCATATAAGTTAGAACCTTTATAGGTTTTCCCGATTGAGAGAAATTAACCTACACTATCATCGAATGACTTAAATTCCTAGTTAATAATGAGCTGAGAGAGAGACTATTCATTAGGATATAGCGGGGTAATCGACCCTTAGAGAAAATGTATATGTTAGTAAGATAAGTCGAAGTGTGGCAATAACGTGAATAGTAGAGACGATGATAGTATCTATAAACTCAAGGATTTGGATTGCGAGAATACATATTTTACATATATTAAGTTCTGTGTATGCTTTTTGAATAAACTATTATGTGTATAACATACCTACACTACTTGCTATCGAGCGAAGGTTGCGCATTGTGGACAATCATTCCTTGAGGATCCTTCGGGTGGGATATTGATTGGTATCACTATAGCATAGAACCTAGGTAAGGACTATATGTGAGAACGATAGTGATGAAGGTCGTATGGGTGCGTAGGTATGTGCATAGCCCATCGGCTTGGAACTATGTTCGCCTCGAATATATGTGTTATGTTTTGATGGTTCGCGAGAGACTAAACCTTTAGTCCTTTATGCAAATAAGTGATGCAATAGTAATGATAACAGAGAATGTTGGCACCACAACAGTGTCTCGGGGTGCAATATTGTGTATATATATAAATGAGATAGACTGAGTATATGTCTATACGTGTGTTGATATCTATTGTGTGAATTTAGTAGGTAAACTTTATAATGAAATTCGAAATGAATTAAGTAGGGGACACTAAATTGTATTAAACTGAAAATGCCTATTTATGCTAAAGTAGGATTGATTATATGTATTATACATTGTGAGGTAAATAATCAGGGACATCCGACTATGATGGGTTATTAAATAGGAAGAACTAGTCAGTATGGGAATAAAACTAGTGGGTTTTCAATATTTGCTAGGCATGCACACTAGATTGGAGGTGAGCATTTCTAAGTGAATTCGATAATTTAACATGATAAATATATGTGCTAATAAATTAATTTAAGCACTTGCTGATTTTTTTAAAACTGTTTTCAACTCGGGATCTCACCCATTTTCTGCAAAATCTCTTCTCTTGTCAAGCGAGGTTCAGGTGCGCAACCACAAGGACACTAAGCATAGGAGATTCACTCATTCAACGAGTTGTAGCTACTGTGGAAGCTACTGGGCATTGGTAGTAGATGCCTCCATGACATGAATTGACTTCCTTTGGGATATTTCATCAGTTAGGGACTGTTGCCCTTTTCTGTTCAGTTATTCAGAGATTATGAACTTAGTAATTTTACTTTCTGTTGTTGGATTTATTTAGTTGGACTATTGTATTTGACTTTAGGCTGGAAGTGTTTACTCCAGTTTCTTTTACTGTGTCAGTATTTCATTTCTTATGTAATTGGATTAAATGGTGAATGTTTAGTTATTTTCCTTAAATGGTTTTATAAATTAGTTGAAAAGATAAAATTTTGACATCAACCTTTCTAAATATTAGGTGGTTATATTTAATAATATAGTTTTCAGCAGTGATTCATAATCTAAACTAACTGGATATTCTGAATTAATTAATAAATGACTGATCAGGTGGTATTTAATTAGGTGGGGTGTCACAGCTGATTGTACGTTTTGGCTAAGTACGCGAGGATTAGTCTAAAACAAGTATATTATGTTAAGTTTATTTTTTCAGAAATGCACAGGACTTAGGGTGTATGGTCTCCCTAGTTAATTGATATTTTCTGTATCATTTACGAGGAGAAGATGTGGAAACATATGAAATAAACGTAGATGCGTGAGTAAATTAGAGACAAAACTAGAACGAGATAGCTAAAATGTAGTTCCATTGTGATCAAGGCGTGTGACTAGAAACTGAAGAGTAGATGGAAAGGGGTGCTTATAGTTTTGAAAAGTACAAGTAATTTACATTTTAGATTTTCGAGGATAATTAGGAACTACTCTAAGCAGAGGAGTGAAATGACGAGAGTTATGTTTTAACCAAATGTTAACACAACATTAGTCGTGGTACAACAGAATCCATCAAAGGCACCATTAGTGGCTCCAGCACTAGTTCATGTTCTCCCTTCTGCATGCGAGCGCATCAGGGATGCCTTTCAGAAGGCAAACCCTCAAGGGTTCGTGGGGAGTTCAGATGTGCTAAAGGCGAGCCAGTGGAGGAAAGATATACAGAGGCATCTGAGGATGTATGAGTGCACTGAGGTGCAAAAGAAGATTCGATCTACCTTTAAGTTGGTAGGAGCAGCGCTACAGTGGTGGGAGTTAATCACCACTGTGGAGGAGAGAGACAACTTGACTATCAGGGATTTCTGGGTACGGTTTGACCGCAACTACTTCCATTTTGTCGTGCATACTGAGATGAAGTAGAAGCTATGAACCTCAAGTAGGAAGGAAAAATAGTTGTTGAGTATGAAAGGAGTTTACAGACCTTCTAAATCTAGTTCCAGATGAGATACTGAAAGAGGATAAGAAGATTCATAGATTCATGGATGGTCTAACTTGGAAGATTCTCCAGCACTTTTTATGGAATCTTTCATTGTCCACTTATTCTAATGTGGTTAAATATGACCTACTACATTGTCAAGACCACCGTTTCCACCAGTAGGGAAGCAAACGAGTTGGGGAGTCCAGCCAGTAGGGCCGGACATGAATTACTGGTACCGGTAGCTCAGGGATAGGTCCGTCAGAGTGAACAGGGATTCTAGCAGGGGGATCCTGCTAAGCGGTTCCATTTTGGAGAGTTCAGATAGGGACATATAGGTTTTAGGTAGGGCCAGTCGGGTCAGCAGGGCCAGCAGGGTAAACAACGATTTTAGCAAGGCCAAGGGATGGGAGGTAATGGCCATCAGGGTCGAGGGCAGTAGGGACAAAGGGGGGGACATTTCCCAGGGAGGTTTTTTACTTGTGGAAATACTGGCCACAAGCGTCAGGACTATCCCCATAGGAGTAGAGCCCCGTAGCAGTAGCAGCAGCCCAGTGACTGTTATTTCCAGCCTCCCTCCCAGCACTACCCCAGGTTCCAGTCTTGCCAGCTGTTCCTGTAGCTCCGGTACAGTAAGGTCAGTTGTAGTATGGGCATGTCTATAACGTCCATTAGCCCCAGTTTATTAGGCCCCACCCACTTTTGAGGGTACGTTTCCTATCCATGGTAATATAGGGTGCATTTTATTTGACATAGGGGCACCACACTGCTTTATAGCTACTAGTTTTGCACGGGCCATAGGGTTGTTAGACACAGTAGAGAGTACAGTGACTTGCGTAGACTCACCGCTAGGCAATGGGTCATTGATCTTCTTTATGTGCCGAGGAGTAGGTATAGAGATTGGAAGTTTGACTTTACCAGCAGATATGCTAGTCTTCAATATACACGAGCATGACAAAATTATTGGCATGGATTGGCTTGCTTATTATCGATCGATGATAGACTGTTTTAGTAGGAGTATCATATTTGCTATACCGGAATAGGAGATGTTCTTAGTGGTGATGCCTCATCCCGAGGGAGGATCGTCCACCCATTTATATTACATAGAGGAGGAGACCTATCGGGAGATAGTGATTCCCATAGATTCGATTCACATAGTCCATAATTTTATTGATGTGTTCCAGGATATATCGGGACTACCGACTAACTGAGAGATTGATTTCTTCATAGATTTGATGCCGGGCACTCGATCGATAGATCAAGCACCCTACCGTATGGCTCCAGCTGAGATGAGAGAGCTGCGAGACCTGATTGAGCAATTGTTAGGACATGGCTTCATTCATAGGAATACCTTGCCTTCGGTGCTCCAGTATTGTTTATGAAGAAGAGAGATGGGTCGTTGAGGTTGTGTCCAGACTATCAAGAGTTGAAGAAAGTCACGATACGGAATAAGTATTGGTTTCCCCGAATCGATGACTTGTTTGACCAATTGAGAGGGGTTATTTTCTTCTCACAAATAGATTTGAGGTCGGGCTATCACCAACTACGGATCCGGTAATAGGACGTATCAAAGACCGCATTCTTGATGAGATCTTGGTCTTATGAATTTCGGGTGATGCCGTTTGAACTGATGAATGCCCCAACTATTTTAATGGACTTAATAAACAGGGTGTTCAGAGAGTTCCTAAATCAAATTTTCATTGTCTTCATTGATGACATCTTGATTTATTCACGGACTGAGGAGGACCATGTCGAGCTTCTGAGGATGGTTCTACAGACACTTTGTGAGCACGAGTTGTATTCAAAGTATGAAAAGTGTGCATTATGTTTGAAGGAGGTTCAGTTCTTAGGTCACATAATCTCTGAGGAGAGGATATCAGTAGATCTGGTAAAGTTATCAGCGGTGAGGGAGTGAGGGCATCCCAGGACACCAATTGAGGTACGTAGTTTCTTGGAGCTAGCTAAATACTACACGAGGTTTATTCGAGGATTCTAAAGAATAGCAGGTCCGTTGACAAACTTGACTCGCAAAGGGGTGTCATTTGTATGGGATGATGCCTATCAGTTAGCCTTTGACGAGGTGAAGGACAAGCTGACTCAAGAACTAGTTCTAGCACTACCCAGGCCCGGGTTGGAGTACCTAGTATACACTGATGCATCCTTGTTATGACTTTGGGGTGTGCTTCAACATAAGGATAAGGCACTTGCTTATGCTTCCTATAAGCTTAAGCCTCACGAGAGGAATTACCCCACCCACGACTTGGAGTTAGTGGCAGTCTTGTTTGCATTATGGATATGGAGGCATTATATCTTGAGGTAGAAAATTTTCCTATTCACGGATCAAAAATCCCTACAGTATCTGTTCACACAGCGAGACCTGAATATGCGTTAGCGGAGGTGGCTGGAATTTATGAAGGACTACCACTTCGACATCCATTACCACCCGGGGAAGGCTAACGTGGTAGCATACACAATGAGCCATAGGCCAACAAATGAGGTGGCCAAGGTGTGGAAGGGTAAATGGAAAGAACTCGGGCATCAGGATGCAGTTTCCCGCTCATTCATATCGGTAATGACAGTTACACCCGAGATAGTTACTAGGGTAATATAAGATCAGGGAATAGATTCCTTCTGTTAGGATCGGATTATCCAGCTTCTAGCCGAGGGATTAGAGCCTTTCTCTGTTAGCTTAGATGGGGGTTTACGCTTTAATGTTAGACAAGTAGTCCCAGAGGGGGAGGAGTTACGACATGCAGTAATGACTGAGTCGCACGATTCATGATTTGTGGTACATCCTGAAGGGGATAAGATGCACCAGGATATGAGGCGAAAATACTGGTGGAGCGGAATGAAGAAGGACATCGTCGAGTTTGTTTCAAGGTGTGTCACCTGTCAGTTGGTGAAGACAGACCATCAAAGACAGGGATGAATACTATAGCCGTTAGAGATCCCTATGTGGAAATGGGAGAGTATTTCTATGGATTTCATTACAGGGATACCCACATCGCAAAGAGGTGACGATTCCATATCGGTGATTGTGGATCAGTTGACAACGGTGGATCATTTTCTACCAGTTTGGACAAACTATACAACGGGGCAGTATGCCCAGATTTTCATTGTCGAGATAGTGAGACTCCACAGGGTGCCCCTTAATATTGTGTCCGACTGAGATAAAAAAATTTTGTCCAAATTTTGGGAGAGTTTCCAGCAGCTATGAGTACGGAGTTACGGTTGAGTTTGTCCTATCACCCACAGATAGACGAGTAGACATAGGGGACAAATCAGATGTTGGAGGACATTATGCGGATGTGTGTCCTAGATTTTGGAGGGGGATGGGAACAATACCTTCCACTAGTGGAGTTTGTTTATCATAACTCCAACTATTTTACGATTGGCATGGCTCCATTTGAGGCATTATATGCCACACCATGCCGTTCTCCATCATGTTGGCTTGAAGTGGAGGATAACAAGTTACTTGGGCTGGAGGTGATTCAGGACACCTCGGCTAAGGTTGAGTTGATACGGAGTCACATTCAGGTTGCTAAGGACCGGCAGAAGTGGTACGCCGATGAAAAAATATTTTTCATAGAGTTCAGTGTTGGAGATTAGGTGTTTTTGCGAGTATCTCCTATGAAGGGGGTAATGCATCTCGAAAATAAAGGGATGTTGGCACTGATGTATATGGGGCCATTACTTAATATTGAGCGGGTTGGGCCAATAGCTTACCGACTTGGATTACCAGAGCACTTACATAGGATTCATTATCAGTTTCAAATTACCTCGTTGAGGAGATATCTTCGGGATGATTTGGCCCACACCCACATTGCATTGGAGGAGATTCATCTGCATCTTGATAGTTCCTACGAGGAGGGACCCATGGCTATTCTAGACCGTATTGAGAGGAAGCTGAGGTCAAAGATAGTGCCGTCAGTACGAGTGTAGTGGCGGCATCATAATGTAGAGGATTCTACCTGGGAGGGTGAGGATGACATGCGGAAAAAGTATCCAGAGTTGTTTCCACTAGGTATACCTGGATTTAGCCTTTTTTCGTCTTTGAGGACGAAATTCTGTTATTAGGTGGGAAGTATGTAATACCCCGTATTTTTGCAGAATTTTATTTTAATTATGGAATTTGGATTAATTGATATAAAGGAATAAAATTCAAGTTATAATTAATCCAGATTTAATTGTAATAATTACTAGCGTGACGAGTTAGTATTTATCGAAAATAATTACGTAGAATATTACTTAGCGAGTAAAGTAATATATGAATATGAGAATATTATTTTGGCCGATATTGAAATATACGGGAGTTACAATACACTTAGTTGGGACGCACGTGTGAGTCATGTCAGTATTACTTTATTGAGCTAAAAAGGATAATTTGTTTTTAAGTAACTTGTATGGCCATTTTGAGTGCGCCAATGTGTTCGAAAAGGTCTAAATAGTCAGAAAAACTACTCGGGTGTTTCATTTGGATTTCGGGGTATTTTAGCCCAAAACAACACCTCGGTGGGGTATTTTAGTCTTTTGGAATTTTTGGGAATTATAATGGACACAAATTAGGAATTAAATAAAGATTGTATGTGGGTTAGAAGAAGTTATCAGTTTCCAACTTACGTGAGAGAGAAGGAGAGAACCAAAGAGGGAGAAGAACACATAGGTGATTTGGGCCAAAGATTCGAGTTCTTCCACCGGAAATCACACCAACGCGTAGATCACGAAGAGAGGAGCACCTGCATACCAATTTATTTCAACAATTTAGAGGATCATAAAAAAGAAAGTGTTTATCTTGCTAAAATTTTGAGCATATATGATTCATGTTAACCTTGTTTATGAGATAACCATTGATGCTATGAATTTAAGATTGAATCATCATTAATTTGTGAAATTGGAAGATAGGTTTGCATGTAGTTGAATAATCCTATTGTAGGAATGATAAATCTGGAAATTCTATGTTGTAATCACGAAATAATTGGGGGTTTTAAATGATTGTTCATGGTGGGTTTATTATTAATGGACTTTTAGAGATTGAAGACATTAGTTTAGATTCCTTATGATTATGTAAGGAATTTTCATTTAAATTATGTTAGAAAGTACCCTATAATGATTAGGAATAGTTTAGAATCATTAATTGGGTATTGGGATGAATTTTAGACGAATTTGGATGAGGAAAAGATTGGAAAAATGAACTTTGGATGAACAGGGGAACCCTCAGAATTTTCGTTCGAAGACATGCCCAGGTCGTTCGAACGACCTCGCTCGATTGAGAATTCCCACAAGATTTTTGAGTTCTTTCAAAGTGAGAAGTTCGTTCGAACAACCTCATTCGAACGACCTCGTTCAAACGAAAATCCTGGACTTCAAACGATTTTTCCGAACACTTATTTTAGGCCCGGATAAGTTAGAACCTTTATAGGTTGGCCCAAGTGAGAGTAATTACCCTACACTATCATCGAATGACTTAAATTCCTAGTTAATAATGAGTTAAGAGAGAGACTATTCATTGGGATATAGTGGGGTAATCGAGCCTTAGAGAAAATGTATATGTTTTCGAGATAAGTCGAAGTGTGGCTATAATGTGAATAGTAGAGACGATGAAACTATTTGTAAACTCGAGGATTTGGGTTGTGAGAATACCTATTGTACATATATTAAGATGTCTATATGCTTGTTGAATAAACTATTAGGTGTATAACATACCTACGCTGCTTGCTGTCGAGCGGAGGTTGCACATTGTGGAAAATCATTCCTTGAGGAGCCTTCGGTTGGGATATTGGTTGGTATCAGTGGATCAAGACCCTAGGTACGGGCTATGTGTGAGAATGATAGTGGTTAAGATCGTATAGGTGCGTAGGTATGCACATAGACCATCGGCTTAGGACTATATTCACTTCCAATATATGTGTTATGTTTTGATGGTTCTTGAGAGACTGAACCTTTAGTTCTTTATGCAAATGAGTGATGAAACATGACATGATAGAAGAGTATGCAGCCACCGCAACTGTGTCTCAGGGTGTAATATTGTATATATATATATCTGAGATAGAGTGAATATATGTATATACTTGTGTTGATATCTACCGTGTGAATTTAGTAGGTAAACTTTATAATGAAATCCAAAATGAATTAAGTGAAGGATACTTAATGTTAAACTAGGATTGATTATATGTATTATACATTGCGAGGGAAATAATCAGGGGCGACATCGGACTATGCTGGGTGATTAAATAGGAAGAACTGGTTAGTATGGGAATAAAACTAGTGGGGTTTGAATATTATCTAGGCGTGCACACTAGATGAGAGGTAAGCATTCCCAAGTGAGTTCGATAATTTAACATGATAAATATATGTTCTAATAAATTAATTTAAGCATTTGCTAATTTTTTTAAAAGTATTTTCAACTCGGTCTCTCACCCGTTTTCTGCAAAATCACATCTCTTGCCAAACCACTTTCAGGTGCACAGCCACAGGGACACCAAGCATAGGATATTCACTCATTCGACGAGTTGTAGCTGCTGTGGAAGCTAGAGGGCATTGGTAGTAGATGCCTCCATGACATGCATTGACTTCCTTTGGGATATTTCATCAGTTAGGGACTGTTGCCCTTTTCTATTCAGTTATTTAGAGATTATGAACTTAGTTATTTTACCTTCAGTTGTTGGATTTATTTAGTTAGACTATTGTATTTGACTTTAGGCTGGAAGTGTTTACTCCAGTCCCTTTTACTATGTCAGTATTTCATATCTTATGTGACTGGATTAAATGGTGAATATTTAGTTATTTCCCTTAAATGGTTTTATAAATTAGCTGAAAAGATAAAATTTTGGTAACTACCTTTTTAAATATTAGGTGGTTAGTTTTAATAATATAATTTTCGGGAGTGATGAAAAATCTGAACCAACTGGATATTCTGAACTATTTAATAAAGGACTGATCACTCGGTATTTAATTAGGCGAGGTGTCAAAGTTGATTGTTCGTTTTAGATAAGTAAGACAGATTAGTTTAGAACAAGTATATTATGTTAATATTATTTTGTCCGAAATGCACATGACATAGGGTGTATGGGCTCCCTAGTTAGTTGATATTTTCAGTATCATTCACGAGGAAAATATGTGGAAACATATGAAATAAACGTAGATGCGTTAGTAAATTAGAGAAAAAACTAGAAAGAGACAACTAAAATGTAGTTGCATTGTGATCAATGTGTGTGACCAGAAACTGAAGAGTAGATGGAAATGGGTGATTATAGTTTTGAAAAGTAGAAGTAATTTACATTTTAGATTTTTGATGATAATTAGGAACTACTCTGAGCAGAGGAGTAAAATGATGAGAGTTATGTTATAACTAATTGTAAAAGTAAAAGTATATCGTGCATAGTCAGGTATCATTTAAAATATCTCCCACGAAGGGAGTATATGATTTAAAAAAGGAAAGTTTGTATCTAAGGACGAGGGGACCTTTCCCAGGATAGCAAAGTGTATAGACATTAGAATATCGTCCGAAATCATGTTGAAATATTCTTCGGAGAAGCACAATTGGTTTAGCAGGCGCCAAGGTGAAATGGTAAGGGAAATGAAGGAGTAATTCAGAGTAAAGTGATTAAGGAAAGATTGATCACTAGTTTCAATGGTGGAGGATAGATAGTCGGACTGAGGAGTACCACTAGTGAAGGGGCACCGGGAATAGCATAATGTTTTAAAGTTTGGAAGGACGTGGATGTCGAGCAAGAAAATATCGAAGACTGTTAGTACTGTGCTTATCTTAATTTCGAGGATGAAATTCCTTTGTAAGGGGGAAGTATGTAACATCCCGTAAATTTTAATAATTCTTATACGGGGTTAATGAAATTTAAAAGGGAAATTAATTTGGATTAAAATAAATATTAATTAACGTGACAATGGTGAATATTTAATTATGAGAATTTTATTGAATATTACTTAGTGAATGATAAGAATGTATGAAAATTGTCATGAGTGAGAAATACGATAGTTACGGTAATTTAGTCGGGATGAGCGTTTGAGTCATGTCGGGACTTAAATGTTTGAAATAATATGTGAATTATTTATGGGTTATCCAAATTGTTATTTAGAGTGTAGTGTGTTCGGTAGGGTCGAAATAGTCATAAAATTCTACTCGGAGTCTGGATTGGGTCCTGGGGAATTTTAGGCCAAACCAGTACCCCATGAGGGCTTTTTAGGGTAAAGAGACAAACGAAATTTCAAGTTATATATCAAAAATACATATGGGGTAACTTAGGGTTAGGAATTACAAAATATAGATAGTCCTTTAGAAAATAAGGACAAGCAATTTTCGAATCTTTAAAGAGAATCCTTGAAAGATTCAAGCTTGTTCTTGCACCCCATCATCATTGGAGAGTGGATTGGATGGGAAGACAAACCAACTCTTGATCAATTCACTAATTCATATCGTCAATCATAAAGAGGCATGTGTCTATTGCAATTTCTTTTGAAGTTATAATACCCATGTAGTGTAGGGTTTTATATTTGATGTTTTTAAATGAAGTTATTGGAAAATTGATGAATTAAAAACATGATATTGGGTAGGATTGCATGTAGATTGATCCAAGTATGTAGAGGATATGAAACTAGATGACATGTGATGATATAGATGGGAAAAATCTGGGTTTTATGTTGAGTATAAATGAATAACAAAAAAATCTAGGGTTTTGATGAATAAATGATTTGATCCATTCTTGAATTAAAATCTAGTGTTTTGTTGTTATGAGCACGTTGGAAATAATCCTCACATATGTAGATAACATTTGGGATAATTGGTTGTAAGTTTGGTGAAGTATCATAGATGTTGTGTAAAAGAAAATTGGTGAAAAATGCTAAAACCCAATGAACATGACAAATTTCTACTGTTCGAATCGATTCGTCCCTAGGGCGAATAATTTGGTCTACCTAGATTTGTGTTATATCCCTTATTAAGCCGTTAAAATTTGATATGTAAATTTGGAAAATTTTGGGACAACCTTATAAAATAATGAGGAATATTATGAATTATAGTAGGCCTTGGTAGGATTGGTACTTAGACATGAGTGGGAGAATTATGACTAAGATTATCGAGCTTAAAGACAAGTGTTAGTGAATTCAAAAGAATGAGATTGAGTGGAGGAGATTTTGATCCAAGTTATGATGTAGAGAAGTAGAGTATGAGTGAATTAACTACTGAAACATCGTGAGGGGTAAATGGGGACCTTGGATAGAGAATAATACTCCAGAAATTGTGATAGAGAGTTATAATCCTATATGGATGGTACGTTGAATATTCAATAGATGTATTACATATGGATTTTATTTATAGGTTGAGTGCATACCTATACAGATGATATTTATTGGTTGAGTGCATACCTATACGGGTGATACTTATAGGTTTAGTGTATACCTATACGATTTATATTTGTAGGTGATGTGAACACCTATATGGATTATAGATATAGGTCGTGTGTATGCGTATATGAGACATATGGATAGGTGGTGTGTATGCATATTATTTTCTTTCTTATAACATACCTATGTTGCCTGTTATCCGGAGGTTTTCGGGTTGTGGGCGATCCCACCTTGACGATTCTGGTGAGGTATGGATTTGTGACCCTGAACATGAAACTTAGGGCAGCTCACTATGTGCGTGTATTAGTGTGGTTGGCAGGTCATTTGGGTACGTTAGTTATATTCTTAGCCTAAAGGCTTGGAAACATGATCGCCTTCAATGTGTGTTGATATATTTTGGATTCGAGGAGATATGCCGAACCAATGGTCCTTGATTGAGTACGAGAGGTATGTGGACATGATAGAAGATTATGAAGACTCGCAGTTCAGTTCTTAGCCGAGGGATGCTAGATTTATCTATATAGATTGTGTTACATATCCATGCAGACATGTGTATTTTCCTACTTGTGTGTCAAAGTAATAGATGTAGATAACGTATATGTTAATGTGATGTAATTAAGAGATATTCTTCCCAGTGTGTGATGGTAATAAAGTTAGATGTCGTATGTGTAAAAGATGATTTGAGTAGAGTAACTTAATGAAATGGTTTAACGATAACATAAGTGAGATGCTAATTATCGTTAATAATAACATATGAGATATATTATTTATTAGTGTCATGATAGCGTACTGTATGGGCGGTACGAGAGAAGTTAAACATATATTTAAGTAAGGAATTAATGGGTAGCGAACTATATGGGCGATATGAAGGGGATAAACCCTTTAGTGAATGATAGTTATTGAGGAGACCTAGTGGGAGGGGTAGCGTAGCTAGGTCGGAGATGTTAGGCATTCACATTTGTTGAGGGGTGTGTAATTCAAGGGAGTGTACGTTGAACCAACATGTGTTATCAATAACTAATTTTAAGCTGTTATAAATACTTACTGAATATTTTCAAATATTTTGGGCTCGGACCCGTTTTGCAAAAAAAAAAAATCATTAATGTGTTCCACCATGGGGATGTCGAGATTAATATCTGTTCCAGGGATGTGTTACTACAACACTTGTGGATGCTTATAGGATTTGGATAAGATGCTTCAATTTCTTCATTCCTAGAGTAGGATTCAGGGCCAGTTATTTCATTTGGAGATGTCACCCTCCAGCTATTTCAGTTACTCGGTTCTATTAGACTTTATATTAATGGATTCAGTTTTATTTTTATAGACTCGTGGTTGCATTTTTGTATCGTGAACTGATGATATATTCATTATTATTTATGTGGTTATTTCTCTTGTGTTATATTCAAGTTTCTATTACTATTGGATGGTTTAGTTATAATATGTAATTTTCAAGTGTTGTTATTAATGAAAGATAAAATTTTGACACACGCTTATTTTAACATAGGTTGTTAATAAATTAAAAACTCTTTGACACTGATTCTAAGACTGAATCCATTGATGATTCCTGGTTAATTTAATAATTGACTGATCACCCAGGTTTAAAATAGGTGGGGTATCACACTAGGTTAGGAGAAGGAACGGCTAGGGGAGGAGGTGGTGGCATACATCCAAAGATTCAGAGAAAGGTCCCTCGATATGAGGGAGGAGGCTAAGGAGTCCAAACTACTTTAGATTTGTGATGAAGGTTTGCTCCCCGAATACATCTATCATCTCATAAACGAAACGTGCGAATGAACCTTTTCGGAGTTTTTGAATGCAGCTTGAAATGTCTTACTGGTCGTACGAACAAACCTAGTTGTCATGCCTATGATATTCAGGTAGACGGTACAACCTGTTTTGGGACGTGGCTAGCCCCCATGAGTGGGGTACACCGATAGAGGAGATGGGGCCAAGCAATCGAAGAAAGACAACAGAAGGAAGTTTGGTCGAGGTAGAGAGGATCCACCAGGATTTCCTTTTACTGTTAAAGAGGTCATCAGTTATTACAATGCCATGGTGCAAGGAGGGAAAATTTATGATCCTAAGGATACTCCAACAATGGACCTAGATGCAGAAGTAAAATCTAATACCAAATATTGCCAGATCCATTGAAATATTGGTCATCCAATGGTCATCCATGAAGGCAGGGACTTTAGATATCCCTAAAGAGAATGTCAACAACAACCCTCTACCAGCACATGCAGCTAACTTGGTAGTTACTTATAACAAAGAAGATGAACGGGAGGTGAGTGACCTAGTTATGGAGAAGGAAGTGTTTGAGGAGGCATTAGAATACTTCATGAGAGGAATGGCTAACATGGTGATAGATTATGATAAAGATAGTGCTAGAGATGTGGAAGATGTGTATAATCTTGATAACGAAGAAGTAGACCAAGGGCTAGAGTACCATGCTTTATCACAGTCGATCAAATTCTAATGGTTTTTCTATCATGTGGGGATGCCAAAAGAAAGCTGACTAGAGACAACGTAAGTGATTTTGGACATTGCATGAAAGAATGCAGTTCCATCACTAAGATGAAGGGGCCATAGCAAGATTGGTCAGGAAGTTCATGCTCGAAGTGACTTTTAGTAACCCTAATAGAGCTGTTAGGTTACCACACAATAGGCCCTTGTATGTGACGCCAAGTATCTATGGGGTAAGTTTTGCGAGAGCTCTAATAGATGGGGGATCATCCATAAACATCATGCCCATCAACTCATTCAACGCATCCAATACCTCTGAGGAAAAATTGATACCAATTCCTTTGTTGATCTCTGGTTTTGACAACCAATCCTCCACGTCAATTGTGTATGTGAACGTAGGGATTCTAATGGTTAATCTCACTTCATAGATCAAGATTAATGTGATTGAGAGTGATACTATTCACAATCATGATTTAGTCCTTTCAATATATCACCAATGCGCTAAGGCAAATGTTAAGAGGACTGAAATCGTTATACGTGCAATGAAAAAGGCCTTTGTAATTATAGAAGATCACTTGGTGGATGGAACATTTTATATAGAGCTAGAAGAGGATGCAAGAGTCGTAACAAGATGAATGGAGGGATCTAGATCTCCCTCTATAAGAGAAAGGATGGGGTCTTTGAATGGTCAAAACAGAGAAAGAGCAAGCAGAAGAGGAGTAACTGGGAGGGTAATCACGTTAATCACAAACCTCATAATATCTCTAAATAATTGAGAGATAGGATGAGCCTTATGATGGACCGGATGAAGCATGAGGTTCAACAAAAAATAATATTGACAAGGTTTTCAAGACACAAGTTGGAAGAAGCTTAAAGTGATATGAAATGAAAAGTTGCTGCGACGGCCAACAAGAAATACAAGAAAGTGATAACAAAGGATGGAAAGGTGATATATCACCTTTTAAGGTGTAAGCGAGCAGTCAAAGGAGTTGTTACAAAGCCACGCGAAGAGGCTGGACCATTGTATGAATATTTTTCATTGACAAGCAGGGGTAATGCATGTTCATAGACAACTCAATAATACACGAGTTTATGAAGTAATTAGAAGAAGAGACAGATTACATGAGGGATCACCCGAAGCCACAAGTGGAGGAGCTGAAGCATCTTGATCTAGTCAAAGAAGGAGAAGATTGAAGTCCCAGCTTCATTTGAAGGATCTGAATGTACATAAACGAAAGGCCTTGATTGAGATGATTCAAGAATATAGAGACATCTTTGTGTGGAAGTACACAAAGATAGAGGGGTTATATGAAGAAGTAAGTTGCCACAAGATGAATGTTACGCCTTCATCCGTAGCAATGAACCAAGCTATAAGAACTTACAAGCCTAAGGTAGATCTAAAAACTAAGACGGAGGTCCAAAGATTGCTAGCAACATGGTTCATCGAACCAATACAACATCCACTTTGATTGTCTAGCATTATCCCAGTGGGAAAGAAGGACAATAATCATATACGAATGTACATGGAGTTCATGGACTTGAATAAAGATTGCCCAAAAGATGAGTTCCCTATGCCCTCCATTAATAGCTTAATCGATGCAACTGCTGGACATGAAATGTATATCTTCATGGATGGCTATGTGCGGTATAACCAAATCAAGATTGAAGCAATAATTGTAAAGAAAACAACATTCAAAAACTCGTTAGACAATTTAATGTACAAAGTAATGCCTTTTGGGTTAAAGAATACTGGAGTTGCATACCAGAGAACGATGATGGCCATTCTCCATGACTTCTTTCATAGTTTTTGGAATTTTGTGTGGATTATTTGTACATCAAGTCAAAGAAAGAAGAGTAATGTCTAGATAGTTTGAGTAAGATTTTTATTCTATGAAAGAAGTAAAAGCTGAAGATGAATCCACTGAAGTGTTCCTTCGGAGTTACAAGAAGGAAATTTTTAGGATTCGTGGTGGATTGGAAGGGGGTGCAGATGGACTAAGATAAACAACGGGCGATCCTAGAGATGCCATGACCAATAACAACGAAGTAGCTCAAGAGTTTCCTTAGTAATGTCTCCTACCTCAAGAGATTTATGCTAAGGATAGCTAAGATAACTCATCCACTGATGGAGCTGCTGTGAAAAAGGAGAATGTTCAAATGGGAGGAAGCTCACCAACAATCTCTCACAAGGTTGATGAAGCCACTCACTTCTACACAAACGATGATGCCTTAAAAGGTAAGGATATCATTGCAACTCTACCTTACATCTACCACCAAGTCTATCGGATATGATTTTACACACGAAGTTGATAGGCATGAACGTCCAGTCTACTATCTGAATAGGATCATATATGGACTAGAGGCAAGGTATAGTATTATAGGGAGACATTGCTTTCCCTTGGTATTTATAGTATAAAAACTTAGACATTATATACTATCTTTCACAATTCGAATTATGACAAAATTTGATCCTATTAATATTTCGTTGGCATGAACTATTTTCATTACAAGAGGAACTAGGTGGTTCCTCATCCTTTCAGAATATGACTTGAAGTGTGTGGTCCCTCGTGCGATCAAAATCCAGGAATATGAAGATTTATTGATAACCTTTCCATCGGGAATCTTTGAGATGCCCTGAGAGAGCATTCCTAAAGATGATTTGTAAGCCAACTTTTTGGATGCAAACCTTGAAGAATGGATTATGCAGTTTAATGTCTCTTTTTCAAAAAAAAAAAGGGAGCAGGAGTTATTCTTTCAAAAGGAAATTAAGATATTTTCCTTTCCTACACCTTAGATTTCCCTTAGTCTAATAATAAAGAAGAGTATGAGACGTTAGTGTTAGGGTTGCTAGACGCCTTCCAAAGCGCAATCCGTTCAGTGTGCATTAAAGGTGATTCAAATTTGGTAGTTCAGTAAGTGAATGGGTAATATGCATTGAAGCACCTCATCCTGGGGCCATATGGAAACAATTATCGAATGACTGATCAAATAGCTCCATTAGGTCAAGAAAAATAGGCATCCAATAACGATGAACATGTATACTGATGATTATGACTCCATTGCTCATAATGTGTCCATGAAGAGCCACACAACAATGGTAGTCATATAATAAATAGTATCTCCCTCGGTGGTACAAACGATCTTCTCAGTGGAAGATGATCCGAATTGGAGAGGAAAGATCAGGATGTAGTTGGAGTCTGGGAAAAGTAAGATGGAGCTCAGAGAGCTACCACAATATTTTTCAAGATAAGGAAATATTTACTTCAGGAATGTGGGAGGGTGGCTATCAAGGTGAATCAGGCAAGAGGAAGCAAAGAAAAAGTTAAATAAGACACATGATGAGCACTGTTAAACAACTGAGATCCTTTGGTATAAAAGAATCCAGAGATAGGGATACTTTTGGACACGATGAAGTAGGATGCAACATATTTACAACGAGGGTGCGATTAATGTCAACTTTTCTTTTAGGCAGTTTAATGTCACTTCGTTGAAACTCATGAGGATTGGAGGTAGACTTACATTGATTTTATTAATGATTGAGTTGTTGCTAGGGAGAAAATTAGTGCGCTAGGACTCAAACGAAGGGACCCACGGTTTTACATTCAAGAGGATCAGAACTATCACATATGGTACTTCAATAGGCCATTAAGATGCATCAAAAAGGAGGTGGCAACAGAGGTCCTGAACAAGCTCACGAACCAACTCACGTTTGAGAGGCAAAGTTATTTGACCAATTAATGACCTTGGGTTATTGTTTCCCCACTATCGAGAAAGATTATACTGATCTTATTCGAAAGTGCAAGGTATTCCATATATATGGAAACATGATCCATGCTCCCTCCATGGACTTACACTACTCTGCCACTCTTTACCAATTTTATGCTTGGGTAGTTTACCTGTCAAGGGAAATACATCCATATTTTAAAGGAAATATTTGGATATTAATGGAAACATATTGCTTTATAAAGTGGAATGAGGCAATACCACTAAAAAGAGAAATAGAAGGCCTGGTGGGCAACTTCATTAGAGAGTACATAATTTATCTCTTTTGGATCCCAAAGGTTATCCTATCTGATAATCGGACCCCATTTATCAACAAAGAAGTAGCGATGCTCACATTCAAGTCCTCCATCATCCATCATACCTCAACGGTGGCATATCCTAAAGGCAACAGTCAAGGTCCCAAAGAAAATAACACGATATTGGTCAATATCTTGGCCAAGACAATGGTAGATTTCCCTGTTTCATGGGATGATAAGATTCCAGCAGATCTATAGACCTACCGAATGAAAAAGAGGAAACCAAGGTATTCACCATTCACTCTTGTATGTAGAGCCAACGCAATTTTTCTAGTGGAGCTTGAAGTTCCTTTGGCCTGATATGCCTTGCAGAGCATCATGCTTCCTCAAAGTAAACACATATAGTTGGAAACACTCAATGAACACAATCACAATGCAATGAAAAACTTCTAAATGTACACGAACTAGCTCTCTAGGGCATATGACAACTTGGTGAGGCAAAGCAAGTTCGTACAAGGGGATTGGGTTTTTAAGGATGTGGTGAAGCACATTAGAGGGATTTCATTGCCTAAATTTGTTGTGAATTGTGAGGGACCTTTCACTGCGAAGGATCCTCACGATTCAAGTTACTTATTAATATTTCAGATGGAAGAAGATAAAGATTTCAAGATTAATAACAAAACAAGTTGTTAAAGGGATGTCATGTTTAAATGAGTAACCTCAATTAGAGATTTATTTTGTGTTAAAGTTATGTTGCAATTCATTATGAGTTAATTTTTTTGTTGTGATTCTTCTCATGAGTTAAGAAGAAAGAGTTTTCTTCTATATTGTAAGAGTTTAATATTTGCAATGAATATAAGAGAGTTGTAACAAATCACGGAATGGTAATAATTATATATTTTTCGTTTATATACTCAAAAGGATTACAATATTGGGAATTATTTTTGCAGAATTAAATACGAGGAAATGAAAAAATTACAACACAATAATATAAGGACCTTTAACTCAGAAGAAATCGAAAGTCAGGAGAGGAGAAAAGTCTCTGAGAAAGCTCATGAGTCTTCCAAGCACGCTCTCTGGGTAGTAATAGAGTCGTCAAGTCTAGTATGAGCTAAGGCCCATTGAATGACTAAGGCCTCACACCTTTTCTTGGCTTTCAACAAAGCTTCTTCAGTTCCCTTAACCTCCTGATTTATTACTTCCAACAAAGGAGACAACTCCATTAACCTAGCCTCCTCAACCCATTGGGCCTCAACATGATGTTGATAGAGCTATCTCTACATTTATAATTGATTCTCTTTAAGAACTACAAGTGGTTGATCAGACAGTTCAGTTGGAAGCCATCCTTGCCCATCTCCATCAAGTTTACCAAGTACCAATTAATAAGGGTCCTAGTAAAACTTTATGGTTGAGTATTAACAACCACATTAATAATGACTACCAGACCCTGGATCATATAGCCCATCACCTATATGTTTGAATGAAGGTAGTCAACAATGAAGGTTTAAGGGTGATGAGTAGTAATTTTTTCAATAATGGAAGGATTAATCATAGAGACATATGGAGAATGAGCGAGGGACATATGGCAAAACTCATGAGGATACATGTTCAGTAGAGAAATCTCAAAACCAGACTCACTACCAATCAGGATATCTATGATTGAACCATGATCGTTGTGACTTATTTCATCGAGAGAGACAAGTCCTTGATCAATAGAGGAAACATGAAAGAAACCAAGCTGAGTTGGCTCTTCGGTAATAGCGGGCTCCCTCATAACCTGAAATGAGATAAGATGAATGATTTTGAAAAAAAAATTAACAAGTGTTTTCTCATTATTAACTCATCATTATAGGTGGAGTTTAAGAAAAATCTTAACAAGGGTATTTTCATTGCTAAGTCACTGTTATAGGTGGAGTTTGAGAAAAATATTAACAAGTGTGTTTTCATTATTATGTCACCATTATAAGTGGAGTTTAAGAAAAATCTTAACAAGTATTTTTTCAATGTTAAGTCACCATTATAGGTGGAGTTTAAGAAAAATCATAAAAAGTGTGTTTTCATTATTAAGTCACCGTTATAGGTGGAGTTTGAGAAAAATCTTAACCAGTGGTTTTTATTGTTTAGTTACAATTATAAGTTGAGTTTATGAAAAACCATAATAAGATTTTTTTCAATGTTAAGCCACCTCGAAGGTGAGAATGTGCAAACAACCTTAAAAAATGGTTTCCATCGTTAAGGAAGCTACATTTTTCTTTCTTATCCTTAGTTCTAACAGGCATGATGATAAGACTTATGCAATAGAGGGAGAAGGCAATAAATACCTCAATGGCAACTGCATGAGTCACGGATGGAGGGGTAACAACTGTCTGAGTTACTTTAATATCTCTCTTAGTTTTAGCCGAACCTTTAGAAGGAGTAAACTCAGCCTTTGTCAATGCACCTTCCTCAAGAAAAGACATAAGTGCCGGGATTGGGTAAGGTTCCACCGAAGTTGTTTCAACTCCAGATGTATCAACCTCCCCAGGGGACGAAGGAACTCGTGGGCGATAAGTGAAGCACACTATATAGTTAACTCACTTGAGTCTATACTATATATTAGCTCAACTAGTTTGGAAAGAAGAAAAAATTGAGTCACTCATTTTACTTCATTTCATCTTCAAGAACTTCAAGACAATACTATCTTCATCAATAAAGATCAATGGTCTTCAGGTTGAAAACCAAAACACAAAATAATTTACGATTATACACTTGCATATTTCATTACATATATGAGGTGTGTGTGTTAATTTAGCTTAAAGTGATTTTTCTACACTAATTAGGAATTTTTAGCAATTTTAAAACATTTCAAATCAATTTTTAAAGAATTAAATTCATGGTTTTAAAATGTTTCGGGCTTGATTTTCATATTGAAACTTCCTAAAAACTGCCTTGGATAGTATCCAAAAGCGTTAGATAACTTTGTTGTCAAAACTGAGATTTTATAAATATAAAAACACACATTTCAACTTGATTATATAGCTAGCATGTACTTTCTCATTACTGGTTTAAGTTGTGTTTTCTAACACTCACATCTTCAGCTTTCAGTCTTAGCCAATCGATCATTTTTAACCTAAGGTTTGCATGTCATCTTGAATAATCCACGTGACGATAATAAGAACCAATTAGAATGTTTGATTGTGCGGTCCATTAATAGCCATTTTATTAAGAGTTCGAACAATCAATTCAATCTCAACCCCTTATTTTCTTTGATCTTCTTGATCCTTCTAACAATTGTATAAATAGAGGCCTTCATCTTCACAGATCCAATCATTGATAGGTCTAAGGGTCTTAGAGTAAAAAAGAGAGAGAAGAGAGAAAAAATAGAAATTGTAAACAAAACTCTGCCAAATTTTCTTCGAAAAATAGTTTGAGAGTTAGGGGCTTATGGTTTTCATTTTCTATACTTTCAGGTTTAAATCTCTCACTCAACAACACAAAATTAGATATCGTTTCTGCTTAGAAACTCTTTTATCTATTTTAGTGATATATATTCACTTAGATCCACAGGTTGTCTTGATTTCTTTATGAAGAAATCATTCTCTTACGTTGGATATTATTTTGTAAAGTTTGTAATGTTGTATATCCAGCATTTCTCTATTTTTTACAAACCTGAAAGAAAGGCTTGTATATTTCAGATGTGTTAAAAAATTTAGTTTAAAAATATTTGTAGATAAATAATTTCTAAATAATATCTATTTTAATGATTCTAAAGATTTACAGATCTGATTATATTTTGAGAAAAAGACTACTCTAGTTTAGTAGTGTGAAAAAGAGATTTCATACTTAAATTTTTTGTAATTCGTTTGATTTTTTTGTAACTAACATGTGTGAGTGTATGCATGTGATTTTTGCACAACACTCACAAAACAATCACTCACTATCACTAAATAGTGTTATTAGTAGGGAGATTCCTAACATTTGAGTCCACGTAAAGCTAAAGGAGAAAATGATCCAAGATAAAGAACATAGAGGACAACATTAGAGCCTTAAAGATGTCAGAAAATAACCGAGGAGTATGGGTATATTTCTGGACTTAGAAAAGGTTTGTTTTTTCTTATGTATCTCGTTGAATGCTCATAACTTTAAAATTGTTTTAGTTCATTTTTCTTTAGAGGTGTAGAGACCTCCATGGAAGTTTCCCCAATTTGGGTGGGGGTTTACCACATAAAAAAATTCTAACTCTTGTGTGTGCTTCTTCATTTTCGAGACCTACAATCAACTTCAAAGACTTATGTTCTAAACTAAAAACTTGTTTCCAAGAATCTTGAATATTTGGTTCTTACAAACTATTTTTAATACACCTTGTCTACCAATAAATATTTTTAGAAGAGTCTTTTCAAAATGTAGTTTGGAACTCATTTAACATTTTTAACAAAAGTTAAACTAATTTAGTGAAGGATTTTCAATTGGTATCAACGTTTGGTATTTTGTTTTCTTAAAAAATTTTGATCCTATACTTTGAGACTGTTTACAAAATCTTTTTATGGACAAAAAATTTGAGCATCTTGGAAATTTGTCGAGACATCCCCTCTTTAATGGAACCAATTTCCCTTACAGGAAAGTAAGGATGATTGCTTTCATCCAAGGGACATTGGGAGATGATGTCTAAGAAGCAATTGAAAATGGTTATTCTCACCCAACAAAGCCTATAGCAGAAGGTAGCACTTAGAGGATAAATAAGTTCCTTAGTGAGTTCACTAAAGAAGAAAAGCATGCCCCCTTAAGTAATAATAAAGAGAAGAATGCAATTTTTATGTTTGTCCATGAACACGAGTTTAAATGAATATCTATCTGCTCAATATCTAAGGAAGACTAGGACATGTTACTCACAACCCATGAAGGGGAGGAGCATATTAAGGGTGCCAAAACACATTTGTTGATACAACAGTATAAGACTTTGCTTATGTATGAGACTGAGACCTTTGATGAATTTTACATTAGATTGACTGATATTATAACAAAACTGCATGTTAATGGTATAATGTACAATAGGAAAAAAATTGTTCGAAAAATTCTAAGATCCCTTCCCCCTAAGTTTGAGAATAAAAGGTATGCAATTAAGGAGATAGATGGTCCATACTTGACTCATGAACTCCACAGTAGTACATTTAGGAGTGTAGAAATTTAACTTGAATTTAAAAGTCATCTCTCCAATAATCAGAAAAGGAAATCTTGTTCAAATGTTGTATTTCAATCCAAAATGACTTCACCTTAATTACTTATGACTAATATTGACCTTGACTCTGATGAGGAATGTGATTTGGAAACCTTGGATAAGCAGATAGCCCTTATGTCAAAACAATTTAAGAAAACTTTAAAGTTTAGAAACAATGTTGCTTCCAATTGAGGGAACCTGCATATCCTAACCATTCCAATAACAAGCCCGATGAGAGGAATCAGGACAAACAAAACTATGAGACTAACCATAGACCTCAAAGAGACCTTAAAAACACTCAGTGTTTCAAATGTGGTAAAAGGTGTCACGTAGCTACTAATTGTAGGTTTAAATTGAATAACACTGCTAGAGGACATATCAGTAAGACTTGGGATGGTTTGAGCGGTTCTGAAGAACATGAGCCTAATCATGCAATACTTTTGACCCTTGCATGTCCTTTTTTTAATAAAATTGTATGTCCTCATTATATGTATACTAGTAATAATGAACATACCGATATCATTCCTAGTGTTGTTTTGCCCTATGATGTCTTTATCTACACTGTGACTAGATAATATTATTGTTGTTGATACTACTACTAGTAACTCTTCAACAATGTACGTGAGTTACAGTGAAAGCAATAACGACGAATTGACTGTGTGTGTGAGTAAAACGAATGAAATGTTATGGGACAATTCAAACACTGTACACTAAGACTCTAAGGAAGAGTGCCACACCAGAAAAAACAATCAAGGACCTAACTGAAAGAATTGAAGCTTAAAGCCTAATGGTGAAGCAGAACGCTGAAAAGTATACAAATCAGTGTTTGTCCTATGAATCCAAAACCAAATCTTTTGTTAAAAAAAATAAAGAAGTGTATTAGTCAAATGAAGTTTTGGAAAAGAAATATAATGCAACTTTGATAGAATTGGAACAGTCTAAATAAAAGGTTTCAACTGTCTTAAAAAAAATTCTATGTTCGAAAACACTTCCAATTACTTTTAAGATTGTGTTGTCTCTAGTAAAACCAATTCTGAAGACAAAACAGACATAGGTTTTAATCAAGAAATAAAAACACAAGCCAAACCATTCCAAAATATAAAATTTGTGTATTATGGAAAAAGACCTTCTGATCCATGTCCTGGTTTTTAATCCTTAAAACATGATTTTGAGAATAAACAAAACAGGACAAACATCTTGATGAAAATATCTCCAAAGCCTACCGCTGAACCTAAGGTGAAATATGTTTGCCCCCTGTTAGGAGATTTAAACATGAATGGAAAACTGTTACAGTTAGACCTAAGGTCAATGTCCATCAAATGGATAAACCTCTTTTCAAAGATTTTAAAAATCAGAGACAACCGTCTTGCCATAAATAATGTTCATACTGTGATGTTTATGGACACTGTCTCGATGATTGTTTTCAAAAATGACTGTATAAGCATGTATATAAATCACTAGTTATAAAAAAAACTTTAACTATTATCGACAGAGCATACATAATTATGTATTTCCTAATCGACCCGATAAGAACTCTAATTATAGGAATAGAAAGAAAAGATATCATGCTAAGAAGAAGTCTAAGAGAAAGAGTCTGTGACACCCCGTCTACAAAAATATCGGGTGCCTAGCCCATGATCAAAATAAAACGTTGGTCTCATATGGATCATTTTTAGCATCACTGTTGAAAACATTTTAAAGTTACTAAACACTTAGTAATTTAAATAGACCGGTTCCAAATTATATATTTCATTAATTAACCACATGCGAAAATAAACAATAATTAAACCATCAACACAAACTGATAACTGAATCCAAAATAGATTAATAATATAAATAAAGATGACAGAATTAACTATTGGTTCAACAATAAAATACAACAGTAAACTGAGACATCAACCTAGATACACAAGGTTAAACAAATAACTAAATACTAAATCTGAGGGCGACATGCCCAAATGAGTAATGGAGTAAAGATCATATAGTAGGAATAAATGAACAAAACGTGTATAGAAAAATCCTACAACTTCCACATGAGTTGTAGCTACATATCCCTGGATAGAATCCTGAAGGTGGGCATCCCTGTGGATGGACACCTAAAAGGTTTCAAAAAAAGATTATAACATGAGTCAGAGGCCAAGTACAACATTTTGAAAATATTTAGCAGCTAGTTACATTGTAATAATTAAATATGCACGCACACTCTTCATATTTAAGCTAGTGTCGCATTCTCTCGAGGTATAACTCACTCCTCATCTAGTGTGCACATCAACGCTTGCCTTATTACCTTCCTAGTTAAGCTACCACACCTAACTAGCCGTATCACACCTCTTTCCACCGCACTACTCTAACCCGAGTATTCTTACTTTGATTATAGAGTTATCTACTCATTAACTTATTAATCAGTTCAACTATATTAAATCATATAACGTTCACACTAGCTATGTAATAAATCCCCTTTTTAAATCATATAACTTTTACTCTAGTTATATAAGACACCCCCTTTTTAAATCATATAACTTTCACACTAGTTATGTAAGAAATACAATCACCCTTAAGTATTAATCTCGTATACACTTATCTACTCATATTATATACATACTAGTATACTAAAACATTACCACACATGTCGCATATAATTACCATCCATTCTCGAGTAATAACTCAACGGATGCTTTCTATAAAATTCTATCATGTCCTAGACATGCTCACTCTAGCTTGACCACATAAAGTCGGACTAGCTCACACCAAAGTTGGGTAAAAATATCATAAACATATTGGAGGCGGTCATATTACCCTCGAAAGTGAAACAAAATCATACCCTAAGGGTCTCACCTCGGAAAATAAATCACCCCATAAAAATAGGCGATATGACCTAGGTACTATACTCTCCCTGGTCCTCAAGCTAGGGGATTCATCCACATCGTGTAACCTTCTATGATAACAATAGAGGGCTATGCTTTCATATAAATATAATTCACACCGATATCAATAATTAATAAAAATATATAATTACTATCACACTAACCGGTGTGTGTGTGTATAATAAAAGTCCAGTTAACTTGTGAACCCGTAGAACTAGCCCCAAAATACCTGAGTCCAAATTACCGACTTGTAATTTAATAAATCACGCATTAATTAAATCATTAATGTATAATCACTCAATTATAATACCCATAATCCTTCACTCAGCCCGTAATTTAACGCTTATGAATTTATTTCGCTCAATTCATTAATTATGTGACACACATTTTTCTCAGCCTCCTAATCCCAATTACATCCATCTACAATTGCTAGGAGGTGGGCTCCATATTCATTTTCATAAAATAAATAGTCCTTGAATATTTAAAAAAAAATCAACTTATATAATTACGTAGGCAAAATTACCACAATAATGGGATCATTGATCGATCGATGAATCCATCGATCGATTGATCAATTAGGTTTCAACTTTCTTCTCCAAATCGTTTTTCCACCATTGGTTAACCTCAAAGTTCTTAAATTCGATGCATGCCTCAAAAATATAATACCAAATGTTTATTACACCTATAAACAGTTCTAACACTAATGTAAATCATCAGCATCACAGATTTTCATTCCAATTTGCATAATTACCAAATTGCTTTTTTCCTCAAATTAATTCAATCACATATTCAATCCGATTCAAAAATCCAAATTACATAATACTGGTTACGGGATTTCGCCTTTATATCCGATCCTAACATCATGTGATAAAATCTCTTCATTAATTAAACATCAATATCATACCTCATTATTTGAATACCCAAACCAAATTTAAGTTGTGGCAACCCACCCAAAAACAGGTTTTGATTTATACCCACTATGATATGAATCAAAATATTGCAATTTAGATAGAAAGCAAGTTAACTACTTGCCTCATTAGGCTCGTAGGGTATGATTTAATGTTAGAGTATGACAAATCTGACACAACCCCCCAATTCCCTCTTGGATTTGGCTCCCAAAAGCGTATAACTTTCTTCATCTTCTTTCCTCTCCAACACTAGGGTTTTCCATAATGATGCGTTGTTGCCCCAACTCCTTAAATTTGGTCAATTAGCTCTAATCTCGAAATTAGGCTTATGGGCCAAGCCCACATGACCCGAAGCCCCCCGTGTGGGTTCGATTATGCTAAAAATGCCTCGAGACATCATTAATACCCCTGGGTACTCTATTTCGATAATCTCAAACATCTGGAATAAACTGTGACCTGGAAATTGTCATCCGAGTCACTCTAAAACAATTTCCTATCTCGACCCATCCGGTATCAATCGTGACTTCAAAATTTCCATCCGAGTCACTCTGAAACAACGTCCTATCTCGACCCCAAATAGTCTATACCGACTCTAGTTTGAGATAAAATACCGCCACATCACTATCACTCGCAAGGACATAAAATTAATAATTTATTATTCACTTAGTAATTATATTGCATAAATATTTATCATTATCTCTCTTGACTAATATTTTAAATAATCACGTAATAATTAGTTCACACATAAGAATTAATTAAATTAAATTAAATTATGACACACTTGTAATATAAAATTACCCAAATTTGTTTAATAATAAATACTTAAAAATAAGGGGTGTAACGTACGCCCCCCTTATAATGGACTTTCGTCTCCGAAATTAGGATGTACCTATAGTGAATAACTTTGGATACTGCTCTCGCATATCCTCCATCCCCCTAGGCAACTCGTCAAAATTGTATTTCCCCCACTGGACTCGAACAAAAGGTACCACGTTAGACCGCAGTTTACGCTCACTATGATCAAGTATCGCCACTGGTCTCTCCTTATAAGAGATATCTGGTCGTAAATCAATGTCCTCTAACGGAACGTCCCAAAAGGCTGCCCTCTCGCCCCTCGTGTATTTCTTTTATGATAACACGTGAAACATATCATGAATCCATTGCAGATGCTCATGTAGTATCCACCTATATGCATATATTTCTTCCCTTTCAGTGATCATAAAAGGTCCCACATACCTCGATGCTAGCTTCCATTTCTCGTCGAACCTCATGACCTCCCCTTTTAGAGGTATTACTCACAATAATTCCTCACCACTCATGTCAGACTTCAAAACTTCGATTCACGGTAACATAACTCTCACTACGGTCCTTAATGGCATGAAATCGATGTAGATTAACTGAGTCCTTGCCGACGGACCATAAATCATCTCGAATCCAAGAAGATTATTACTCCCCACTCTTAACCAAACAAAACATTGGGGAAAAAATTTCCATTTGATTCCTCAGAAGTCATGGCGCTGATAATAAACTTCTACAAGTCATCACGCGTAGCTTTACGAATGGTAGTTATTACTCCCAATTACCCACGAATCCAGAATATGTATTTCTCAATTTCTCCTACAACCTAGTCACTTACCGTCTACCCATAGCCTTATGGGTGACACGTCTAGTACCAAAGGTAACCTCATCCCCATCGCCTCCTGACACACCCTATCAGAGGTGGGACAAAAAGGTCTCATCCTAATTCTCAATAATATTAGAAGGCACCTTGATTCGGCTCACTTCTTCTTTAAAATGAAATATTGGACATACTGCTCGATAGTGTAATATACACCAAAATAATTATTATTCCATTATTTTCATTCCACTCCACAATATAGAAGCAAACCCTAACCTCTTCATGATTTTGGATAACCCAAATATACGTTTTACAAATTTGCGCATCAATCCCGTCACTGGGACCATCAAAATTGATAAAAATACTGCTTGATAACCTCAGATTAACCTTTTCCAGCACTAAATGGTGTAACCTGGAGATAAATTCACTATATCTCACCCAAAACCAATCCCCATACTCAACGTTTCACATCTTGTGAAACATCTTACTCCCATTTTACGAAATACACCAAAAATAATTTTCCTTGCGTTTTCTACCAAATATGTGCCTTCCTTAGGAACTTTTTCTCCTTGTTGTAATCAATAATTTATTTGTGAGTATGACACTCTAGGTATTTGACTATGTGAGACTCTGCTCTACCTTCCAAAGATTGTGGGGTCCTCCCTTATCAAGGGAATCTTTTTACATGTGTTCCCCCACCGCTTTTCAACTCACCACGGATGTGATAGTTCTTCTCGATATGCATATTGTCGGACTATCTTCTTTCTCAAACGTATTTCAGTCCATCATACCTTTCCACATATATCCCTATTTTCCCCACAAGCCTACATTAACAGATTTATTTTCGCATTCCTTTATCCTGGACGATTATGAAAATCAAACTAACTAGGGAGCCCATACACCCTATAGCCCATGCATCTCAGCATAATTATCAAAAACAGATCATACTTATCATATTTATCTCAAGATCAACTCTACATTCTCGACGTGGTTATAACATATGGATATCCTCAATTACCCCACAAATGGCCACTTAATTATTATCGATATTGCTCCATCCATTAAATTGCGGTGCAAAAGTTTTCTCTGTGCTTCCTTCGTAGCACTACCAGGCTCCACTGTCCATATTTTGAAATATCTCTTAAATCAAAGTGTTTTATCCACACGTTCAATAACTAACATTTAAATAAATTCCGTAGCATCCAACAACGGCTCTCTACTCCCGACATTTATTAAAGTTTATGAGTGTAACCTCGAACAACAAAGATCAAAAGAGTTTCCCCAATGCACTATCCCCTAGCATTTTTTATCATCGGTTTTCGTAAGTTCAAATAATATAATCGGGATACCCAAAAATCATCCCTATACTTATAACTCTAATCATCAGCTCTCGCATCTCGAAAGGAGCCATATAATACTGCGCTCGTACTAACACTAAGTCCTTAGTGATAAGTTAATAACAAGCTAATAATCCCCCCTCCACCGAAGACCCTACATACCCTAAATCACATCAGTAAAAGTCCCTATGCACCAGGATCCAATATAACTAGACATCTATACTCTTTGAAGTCTAGTACATAAAAAGATCACCGCGAGATCAATCCTCTTTCAAGCGAGACGTCGCAAAAATATACATCATGCCCCAAAATAGCAAACACGATAGTCTAGATGTGATCGCCCACCATTGCTTAACCATTGCTGAACAGTCCGTGTTCAAGATAAAATCATACATCATATACCACCTCTCAAAATGAGCTAACCTTACAAAATATATCCTCTTAGTGTCCACACCCTCTACCATATAGATGGAACTAAAGAGATCCCTACTACTCAATGGAAAATATATACAACTATATTACTACTTAAGAGAGTTGTACTGAACTCATTTCACTTGCGAATCTAGTTCTAACAAACTATTGTGACTCGTTCGTGCCACAGAAAACATACCACATTCACCCTGGGATAAAAACCATACTTTCAATTGCCAATAGCACTAGCAGTTCAAATGGTTTCTGGACATAATACTCTCGTCCTAACAGAACTAAAAACTTCGTATAACTATCCCCCCTGCTTGGCATCCTGCTCTTATTCCCTAACTTACTGCGGATACAATCCACACCTTTGTTACACGTAAGACAAATCTCTATGACATTCCCCTTTCTCTGTCCCACTGCCCATATTGGGGTTGTCCTTCTTGTGAATCTGGTAAACTTAATCCTAATTGCGACCACCGTTTTGACTTTGGTTCCACTGTCCCTACGAAACTCATTACTAGCCTTGACGGCCCTAACTGAATCCACTATCTCCTGGTAGGAATTCTATTTATCTCAATCATTACAATGGTTCCTCTACTAGGTATACCCTCATATCGTGCCTCACTAGCACCATTAAAATTAATCTTTTCCTCTGATTAGGTTCTCCAACTCTCTTGGCTCCCTTCTCATGGAAACATTGGTATAAAATTGTAAACACATGATATTGACGACAATGGTACCATCATTCTGGACATATTTCCCCATCCATGATTGCATATTCTACCCATGAGTCCACTATTAATCTTAAAGATCTTTTTGATTATCCGTTTCCATCTCATCTCGTACGAAGTTCGGGAAATGCATTAACTTTCCTTCACGACCGACCATTGTACAACCCTTTTAAAGTAAGTATTGAAATATCCTTTACCTCTTTGTTTAAAAAATTCATGAGAGGATTTACAGTCAAAACGCAGCCCAAATTCCTTGTTATTCATGGAATATCTCCATGGTTGTGGTGACTAACTCCTTTCACAACAATACTGCTCCTATGAGCTAAAATTTTGCCCAAAATTTAATCATGGGTGTCACTGCACTCCATCCTACACAATTGCCTTTGGGTTTTCTCCTTCCGTTGACCCATCACACTCCCTCGCTTCCCAAGATCATTACAGATGGCTCTTTGAAAGAGTTACTCTGACCACCCAGCTTTACTAACTACGTTGGGCGAGTCTGAATTTTCATCACCGCTTTCTACAACAGTTCTTAGGCAAAATATTAAGCCCTAATGATTATGCCAACGCCATCTTCCTGAACAATAGCCATGGTGACTTCTATTGCGGTCACCATTCCCAGAATATCCAATGGCTTCTGTTGAGCCTCTCCCCCTACCATCCTTTTAACGGACCTTGATGGTCGTCCAAAATTTTTTGGTGTATAAAGCCCAACCAAACACGTATATGAATTACATCAACTGTAATTAATAGCAATTGAACATATGTCGCACGCATATAGGAATACAACAATCTTATAATAGGCCTTTATATCAAAGAACGCTATTCGGAAACGTAAAAATCAACACAAATTTTATAGACACTAGAACCTGATGTTCTGTTACCATCAGTGACACTCCGTATACTAAAATATCAGGTTCCTAAATCGTGATCAAAATAAAACGTTGGTTTCATATAGCTCATTCTTAGCATCACCATCAAAAATATTTTAAAGTAACTAACCACCTATTAATATAAATAGACCGATGCCAAATTCTATCTTTCATTAATAAACCACATGCGGCAATAAATAATAAGTAAAGCATCAACACAAATTGATAACTCAGTCCAACACAAATGAATAACATAAATAAAGATGAGTGAATCAACCATTGGTTCAATAATAAAATACAGCAGTAAACTGAAATATCAACCTGTATACACATGGTCAAATAAATAACCAAATACTAAATTTGAGGGCGACATGCCTAAATGAGTACGGAAGTAAATATCCTACACTGGGAATAAATGAATGAAGTCTCTATTGAAATGTCCTGCAACTTCCACATGAGCTGCAACTGCGTATCATTGGATAGAATCCTCAAACTGGGCTTCCCTGTGGCTGGACACCTAAAAGGTTTTGAAAAATATTTTGGCACGGGTCAAAGCCCAAGTAAAACATTTTGAAAATATTTAGCAACCACTTATATTGCAATAATTACATATGCATGAACATTCTTCATATTTAAGGTAGTGTCCAACTCTCTTGAGGTATAACTCACCCCTCATATAATGTTCACACCTAACGCCTTCCTTCTAACCTTCCTAGTTAAGTTACTCCACCTAAATAGCCATATCACACCTCCTTCATCTGCACTACTCTAACCCGACTATTATTACTTTGATTATTAACTTATCTACTCATAAGCTTATTAATCAGTCCAACTGTATTAAATCATATAACGTTCACTCTAGTGTTATAAGAAATCCCCTTTTTAAATCATTCAACTTTCACTCTAGTGTTATAAGAAATCCCCTTTTTAAATCAGATAACTTTCACTCTAGTTATGTAAGAAATACATTCACACTTATGTATTAATCCCATATATAATTATCTACTCATATTATATATGTACTAGTGTACTGCAACATTTCCACACATGTAACGTATAATAACCATCAATTCCCAATTAATAACACACCTAATGCTTTGTCTAAAATGCTACCAAGTCCCAAGCATGCTCACTCTAACCCGACCACCTCAAGTCAGACTAGCTCGCATCGAACTTGGGAAAAAATATCATAAACGTAGGGGAGGCGATAATATTCCCCCCGAAAGTGGAATCGAATCATAGCCAAAGTTTCCAACCTCGAACAAAAATCACGTAATAAAAATAGGCGATATGACATGACGATTATACTCTCCCTGTTCCTCAAGCTAGGGAATTCGCCCACATCGCGCAACCTTCTATGATAAAAATAGAGGGATATGCTTTCTCATAAATATCATTCACACTAATATCTACAATTCATACAAATATATATAAATATATATATAATAAAAGTCCGGTTAACCTTTGCCTAACACCCATAGCACTAGCCCCAAAATACCCGAGTCCAAATTCCTAACTCTTAATTTAATAAATCACGCATTAATTAATTCATTAACATAGTATCACTCAACTACAATACCTGGACTTCCTCACTCAGCCCGTAATTTACTCCTTATGATTTTATTTCGTTCAATTCGTTAATTATGTGACACACATTTTTCTCACCCTCCTAATCCTAATTACATCCATCTATAATTGCTAGGAGATAGGATCCATATTCATTTTCCCTATATAAGTACGACTCAAATAATTATTAAAAAAATCAACCTATGTAATAATGGGAAAAATTGCCAAAATATTGGGATCACTAATCGATTGATGAATCCATCGATTGAATAATCAATCAGGTTTCAACTATCTTCTCCAAATCATTTTTCCACCATTGATAAACCTCAAAGTTTTTAAATTCTACCATACCTAAAAAATACAATACCAAATGTTTATTACACCTATAAACAGTTCTAACACTAATGTAAATCATCAACATCACTGATTTTCATTTCAATTCACATAATTAGCAAATTGTTGTTTTACTCAAATTCATTCAATCACATATTCAATCCGATTCAAAAATCCAAATTACACAATATCGGCTACTGAATTTTGTCTCCACATCAGATTCTAACATCATGTGATAAATCTTTATTAATTAAACATCAATATCACATCTAAATATTTAAACCCCCAAACCCCAATTTAACTTCTGCAAACCCACCCAAAAACGGGTTTTGATTTACACCCACTGTGATATGAATCAAAATACTACAATTTAGATTGAAAGCAAGTCAACTACTTGCCTGATTAGATTCCTAAGGTACGATTTCACATTAGAAGATGACGAATCTGACACCACACCCCCAATTCATTCTTAGATTTGGCTCCCAAAACCTTATCACTTTATTCCTCTTCCTTCCTCTCTAGTACCATGGTTTTCCATGATGATGTGATGATGCCCCAAGTCCTTAAATTAGGTTAACTTCCTTTAATCCCGAAATTAGGCTTATGGGCTAAGCCCAAATGATCCAAACACCCCCATTTGGGCCCCATTATGCGTAAAAATGCCTCTAGACCAAATTACTACCCCTGGGTACTCTATTTCGGCAATCTGGACTCATCCGGAATCAAGCGTGACCTCAAAATTGGCATCCGAGTCACTCTAAAAAAATCATATCTCAAACCATTCGAAATCAACTGTGACCTCAAAATTACCATTCGAGTCACTCTAAAACAAAATCCTATCTCAACTTTTTCTAAATCAACTGTGACATCACAGTTGCCATCCAAGTCACTCTAAAAAACGTCCTATCTCAACCCCAAGTAATATATACCGACTCCGGGTTGAGATAAAATACCGCCACACCACTATCACTAGCTAGGACGTGAAATTAATAATTTACTAATCACTTAGTAATTATATTGCATAAATATTTATCATTATCTCTCCTAATTAAATTATGAGACACTTGTAATTTAAAATTACCCAAATTTGTTTAATAATAAATACAATATGAGGTGTTACAGGGTGCTAGATTTATTACTAAACCAAAACCTCACAAACTTTTTAAAAATAGAGCTATATGGGTTATAAAGAAGGATCTAATACCCCAGTTGAAGTTTAACATAGTTCTAAGCACTTTGAAAGATGAACACACTGCTTCTGGTTGGTAATTAGACTCTGGATGTTCCAAACATATGATCGAATACGATGTGAAATTATCTGACAAAACTGACTTCTTACGAGGAAATGTGTTGCTTAGGGATGGAGTATTAACTCAGATCATAAGCAAAGTAACACTCCAAGAAAAAGGACTCCCAATTCTCAAAGATGTATTATTAATGAAAGGACTTAAATATATTCTGTTGAGTATATCACAATTTTTTGACTCGAATCATACAATCACATTCTCAAAAATTAATTATAAAATCATAAATGAGAATGGTAATTGCATCCGTACTGGTCATAGGACCCCTGATAACTATTACACAGTGATTCTGGGTAATGAGACTTGTAGGTTAGCCAGACTTGATGACAATGAAATCTGGCATAATCATTTGGGTCACATATATTATGACAATCTTTGAAAATTAAGCTCACAAGTTATAGTTAGAGCTTTACAAAAATAAAACCTATTTCAAATGTTGTTTGTGTGCCATGTCCGGAAGGAAAAATAGTCAAATATGCTTATAAGAAAGATAAAGATACTTTAACAACAATACCTGATGGTCCCTTTTTACTTCATAAGCGAAAAGTGTCTTAAGGATGACAAAACAAAAAACTCTTTTTAAGAAAAAACTTTTTCCAATTTTTAATTCGCACCAAGATGTTAACAAATTTTAACTTAAACAAACCTTATCTTGATTAATCCTAAACATCCATCTAGTGATTAAAGAAATTAAAATAAAGTAAAGAAAAATCACAACACCGAATGTACGAGGAAACCACAATGGGAAAAAAAACCTCGGATGGCCAAAACGAGAAAATCACTATGAATGTGGAATTACAACGAACAGACACAAGTCTTACTCAACGACTCGATCCCCAAGAGACTTGACGCTCTTATGATATTTAACCACTCCTTTCATAGTGGCCACATTTAAAGTCCTTCTTCAACGATACCTATCCACAAAACACGCGTCCATATATGTCTCGGTGTCCACCGATATGGATTGTAACGTCTACGATATTGAACACGGATCTTATGCTTCTTCATCGCAAAACCCAATAATGTTAAAGTGTAGAACAACTCTTAGTGGTTCAACAAGGATCACTATAGCATATATTAATGATAGCTCAAATCTTTTAAACACTAAAGATGCATTTACTTTGGAAAACCTTACAAAACTTGTGTGGAGAAACGTTGTGGTTCGTAAACAGTTTTTCCATAATGCACACTTACGAAATCTGACAAAAACCTGGCTATAAATACTTTTCTAGGGAGGTGGCTCATTGAAGAAACTTTGGCATATTGTTCTAACGAGATACAAATGACGTTCAAATGAAAGAGCATCTCGTGCGAAAGACAGTTAGTGTTGTTTGAGCTACGCGTGAAAATAGAGTCCCAATCAAACTCTACTGTAAAACATTTCAAACACTTATAAAACATTTTTCAAACATTTATTTAATAAACTACCATCCTTATTCTTATAAAAATTAAATTCCGAATCCCATTAAAATTATGCATTCATACCTGAGTGATCTCGGAATGCAATTGAACTTGAAGACGATTAAACTTGTGCCGATTAAACTTACTATCTGCCGTAATGTATGTAATAAACTTCAACACGCCATAGTCTATGTGGGATGGTGATAATAAAAATACAACCTATGACTCAAACATGTTTTGTTCAGGGAATAAGTCAAAACTATATAATTGACTAAATTGGAAAGATTGTCCTTACAAAATGAACACTGAAATGTCTAAGTCGGGTCGTCAAGCCGTATGCCGCCTAAATCTCATCCCATAATCCCAAAATCAAAAATTTAGAGGACAAGACTAGTAAATGATGATCTGACAAGCATGAACTATCTCTAAATGTCTGAATGTGATGTAGTCTTGAAATCTCGAATTGCTTACAGCAAACCTACACACAGGAAACAGACAAATACCTAGTGAAGTATGGAGGCACAAATGATATAAAACATAATGAAATATGTAAGAAAAATATTTGTATACCATTTTGAAACAAAAATAAACTGTTAAATTCGAATATCAAATATGGACATAAACAAGATACCAATGTAGATATAAATGTTTGCAACAAAAAAACACAGTGCTCAATAAAAACATCTCCCCTACATCTCTCCCCCTTTTTGTCTCGAATAAAAAACCCGGTGAAAAGATTAACACATCTAAAATGAGATCAAACAATGTAATATATCTAGATAAACATGCAATAACCAGCTAAAAAGATCGAGAATATCGTATCTGTAGCTAGCAAAAAAATAATTACACAAGCAAAATGAGCAATCTAAGCAAGTGTGATTAAACGAACTCAATGCAACAAAAGGCGTGATCAAAATGAATCTACATAAGACAAACAGTCCAAAAGAAGCACAATAGTACCAAAAATATTACACATATACAGCAAGGTACTGAAACAGGAAGAATTGCAAAAATCTAGACGTCGCTCGAATGAGACAAAGGCATCACTTGAACAATAATGTGACGTCGCTCGAACAACTGGCTTCGCACGATATCTAGAGGTCACTCGAATGATCACATCAAACTTTCACAATAAGAATATAATGTCATACAATTTTGCCTTGTGAAAAAATTTCGTCAAAAAACTAACTAGAAGGGGCTTAAAACTGCAAAACAGTACCAAAATAGTAGCTAAACTAAGAAAACACAAAACAACAAAATGTGAGTTAATTGCTAACATAGTATCGATTTGCTCAAACATGAACATAGAAAGTATGGGTGTGAACTAAAATAAATGAATCACAATTTCAACACATCAAAATGATCAAGAAGCTCTAATTGATAGCAATAAATCATAAAACTTTATTTTAGCCATATGTGACAATTAATGTGTGATATTAATGAACTAAACAATGAAACATGCACACAAATATAAAATTTTGACGATTCTGCAAACAATAGCATCATGACATGATTTTTCAACATTGGGATTCATGCTGCAAAACCATTTAATTTGTCCATCCAAACTCCCTCAAATTTACCATATTTTCTTTTGAATGAACATAAACTAATTTGGATGTAAGGCACTAAAACATGATTAGGAAGGTTAATTACATGATTAATTATAACTTAGGAGTTATAAGTTATAGATTGGTTATGTGTGTTAAATATGTTAATTATCATGTTTAGGGGATGCATGATCATGTGATATATGTGTTGTTTACATTAGGTGTTAATTGAGCTTATGATCGGGGATACCATGTTTAGAACATATGATTATTTATGAGATTAATGCATCATAAATTATGTTTTTAATGCATGATTATGTTTATAAAAGTAAATAAGGTTGTTGATACGAAATTGGCAATGTTTGGTTGCCAAATGTGAAAGTTTTGAGATTTTCGGTAAATTGCTACTTTCCTGTTCGATGCCCAAATTAGGCGTATTAGTTTATGATTTTGGGAAAACATAAATTATGAAAGTTGTATATATATGACTTAATATTATAACACAACACACGGTGGGTTAAACGGAGACTCGTACAAGAAGTTATACCGAAAGTACGAAACAAGGGCAAATATGTCCATCCCTTAAGTGACAATTGTCTTATTAGCACACCATGTGCTATTTTTTGATTGGTTAAAGGGTGGGTGATGGTTTGGCCGACTTAAGCTGTATAAAACAACTCCTTTGTTCAGCAAATGCAGCCATGAACAAGAGTTTTTCCTAAAGAGAGAGAAAGAGAAGAAAGTTAAGGAATAAATCTTTGGAAATTTTCCATAAATCAAGGAATCCTCGTAAGGTAATTACATCTTAATTAAAGTTGGTCACATGGATGAGTTCTATACTTATCATGTTTTTATTTTTGATTTGGATATATATTTTAATGATAACCATATTTCTGAATTGTGTTGGAACAAGGATGGTTTAAGAACATAAGTTAGAACTGGAGCTAGGATCGTAAATGCATACTTTAAAGTCCTAAATTTACATCATCTTTTCGTAAAGCATTTTGATTTAGAAAATTCATGATGTTGATGAATATATCTGCTAAAACATGTTTATTATATGTTTCCATGAATTATACTCAAGGTCAAGGTTATGTATGCTTAAAAATGTTAAGTTATGCCTTAATGTTGTATTTTGACCTAGTTATGCTAAAAATGGCATAAATCATGGAATACTTATTGGAATTGAGTGATTCAAGTTGGAGAGTAAAATAATCTCATAAACTCATACATTTATAACATATCCGAAAATTGTGTAAAAATACCAAGGAATGAACCCTTGGTGATAGTTTGAAGTCTTGGTTTAAAATCTGCCCTAAAGGAGCAAAAACGCATACCAGGTGTTTGACGTTTTGCTCGACATAGAAAATGAGCCCTAAAAATTATGAAACATTAAATTTGTATTATTCAATGTGTTTAATGATATTGGGTGGAATATCATGGAAAGTTATGTTGTACAAAAATTATGAGAATTTCATGAAGTTGAAGTTGTGTTGTTGTTTTTCTTGAGAAATGATTTGGAAAAGGCTGTAATAAAATGGGCATAACTTTGTCTAGCAAATTCGTAATTAAATTCTGTAAATTGTGTTAGAACCCTAATTAATTGGGTGTTATAGAAATGTGAAGTGTCATATTTAATTCCTCCTTAGTTATTTCTGATTGACCAAATGATGTGATGTATTACTGGGTTTGATGTTAATCGGTGTATTCAAATACTAACGACATTGACTTGTTAGGTGGGGAAGCAGCTAATACTACCATACCAAGGAAGTAGTTGGTATTAATCTTAGCACTACATCCAAGGTGAGTGACATTCCTTATGAAATATAAATGCTTATAATTTCATATGGAAATGTGTAGTTAAACACGGTTGTGAAAATGTTTATGGGAGCGATGTTGTATTTATGAAACATATGCATATGATTGAAATGTTAAGCGATGTTATATAATGATATGGACTAGTCAGTCCTTTATCTAATGTTAAGGACTGTGGTGGGTCCTACGGGATGTGGTGGTCCTGTTAATCCAACATAAAGGTTTGTGTACTCGGGCCTAATAAAGGGATGTGGTGGTCCCTAATAACTGTGGTGGGTTAATTGGACTGTGGCGGGTCCAGGCTTGCGAGAGTTTCACAATTCCTTTTGGGTTATAGCATTAGAACAAAATAAAAGTGGTTATTCAAATTGGTTATATGTGTATTATGTGGTCATTCACTAAGCCTTTATAGCTTACACTCCTGTAAGGTTTTGTTTCAGGTATGCTTATAACTTGGAGTTCACTGCCAAGTTAGGACCTTCAAACGGGGGAGTGACGGATAATTAGTATGGTTTGAATATCAAGATTCCTTTTGTGTAATTATTAAACTAAGGATCTTGGTTATGTAAAGTTATGTAGTACTTATAAGTTATAAGTAAAGGAAGTTATGTTTTTATCTACACATACCTTTGGAAAAAAAAATCTTATGCTATTTTCCTCAGAGATTTAAATTAAAGCATTGTTTAAGGCAATTTATCTCTAATTAAAAGGATGAGTTTAACTTAATTAATTCGGGGCGCGACATTGGCCCATAATGGCATATGATTCTTTTTATTGACATTAATTTTTTAGGGCTCTTTTAAATGGTGGATTTCATGACGAGTCAATTTTACACTCTCGCATCCCTTTCCGGTGAACACTCATCATTTTTTTAATTACAATCCTCACGATAAACGGTTCTTACATGAACACCTACTTCTTATATCCACTTACGAATATATGACAAAATTGAGATAAGAACGTCTCACCAAACTCAAATATGCAAGAGATGTCAAACATTCATATAAACTCTTGCATGTGGGAAAATATGGCATATATACAAAGTCTTATCAGAATGCATATGAATTTCGAAACAACCCCATAATACTATGGTTCAGATCTTTCTAAGCATCAATAATTATGACCAAATACCCTAGCTACATGGATAATGAAAGAAATGGGGTCCATGCACACCAATATATCAAATCAAACATGTAAACTAATGCCTAAAAAAGAAACCGAAAATCTTTTTGGTTTTTCAACATATTTTGACTCAAATGCAAAATCATTGTGTATTTTCTCAAAAATATTATAAACAAAAAGTCTTTTTATATTTTTCAAGTATTATTGAATAAATGAAAAAATATAAAATAATATATGTGACATAACACTAGCGAGATATAAATCATGATGCAAAGACTAGCGTATGACAAACATGGTAACACATTCATCCTATAGATTTATCATGGGAAGAATCAAATGCAACGAAATGAGAACCATGAGGTTTTGGACCTAAAGCCACTAAATCCGATTTCCTAACTCAAGAAGGTGTAACATGACGGGTGGGGGTTTTGGGAGCTGAAATGAATTTATTTCACAAAATTCTAGGAGCCTTACTTAGTTCATAGAAAAAACATCCAAGGGTACATTTCCAACCGAAATGTGTGCAAGTATAAAGACGGTGGGAATGATTACAAAAATATCGAGCCCTCCTCACGTTCCTTGTGGGAGACGTTACACGGTTGGTATTGGCTTTGGGAATGGGAAAAACTCTAACATCGTAGCCTATAGCACACCTATCAGTTTTGACTTGGACGATGCTTAGCATCCTATCCAAATTTTTGGACCTAGATTCCAAGTCAAACTTAACCTTACTCGATTTTTTCAACTTTTCTTCCAACTCAAAAATCCTAGACTTAAGCACAAACCTAGACTCCTTAAACTCTAGAAACTCCTTTTTCAATGTGTCCATTAAACCACAAATACCATCTCTCTCTTTCTCCACATATTCTAGCTTCTCCCTAGACATCTTCTCCCGTTCCCTGAGATCCTCAATCAAAGCATCGTTATTTTCTACGGCACGCTCATTAAACCTATCTTGCAATTTAGAGTTTTCCTTTTTCACTTTCATGCCCTTGACATACAACACATTAAATTAGACTTATAACTCGTTCACATCAGCCTCCTCTTCCTCACTAACTTCTCCCTCACTCACTTGGGATTCAATGGACTCGAAAGTGTCATGAAAATGAGAATCTTCATGAGAAGATTTATTTTTATCGCTCACATGACATGCCAAGAAAGAAAAAATCTTTCTCTCATTGGGGGAACTCTCTCCCTCTTCCGTATCACTATCACTTAAGGAGACACTATATGCTATCAGTTTCTTGCCGTCTTTCTTAAATCTAGTGGGACATTCCACAACCTTGTGACCATAACCCTCACACCCAAAACACCAATCCGACTTAACCCTATTAAATTTCTCACTCTTATCTTTAGGGGTGGACTCTACCTTATTGTTATTGAATTTCTCAAAAAATTTGGCATATTTCGATTGCTTTTGAAACTTAAGAAATTTTTTGAACTTTTTACCCAACAAGGAGACATGCTCAAAATCGGAATCAGAATCGTCATCCGAAACTTTAGTTTCCTCCTTTTGGGTTTTCAAAGAAATGCGCTTTTCTATCTTTGGCACTTCCTTGGAGGTAAACATATCAAGTTCATAGGTTTCTAAGTCACCTACAATATTTTCAAGTTTTGTCATTTCAAGCATACCTAAGGAGTTTAAAACAAACACTTTTGCATCAAGCCTACTCAGCAAAGATATCAAAATTTTCTTTATGACACGGTTGTCAAGAATTCTCTCTCCTAAGTTAAATGACGAGTAGACAATATTATCCAACCTAATGTAAAAATCATCAAATGACACACTATCTAATATCTTAATCATCTTAAAATGTGTAGTGAGGTTTTGAAACTTAGATTCCCTAACCGTTCTAGTGCCCTCATGAGTAATTACAAGTGTATCCTAAGCGTCTTTTTATGTTTCACAAGTCATAATTTTATTATACTATACAGGTGTGACATGTGAGGAAATTACGTGCAGACTTTTAGAGTTGTAAAGTGCAAGCCCATGTTGAGCCTGAATCGATGACTCTACGGGTTTCAAACTAGTGACCTCACCCTCTCGTGTGATTAGTGGTGTCCAACCCTTTTCAACGGTTAACCACACACACGCATCAATGGATTTTATAGCACTTCTCATTCACTTTTTCTTATAAGCATAATTTGTGTCATAAAAAACAGGAGCACGAAAACATTCAATACCTCCAAAATTCATCTTGAAAAACATGAGGGATCAAACACAATAAAAATATATTTCTAGATCTGACACCAATTTTATGGTCCCTTTTTATTTCTTAAACAGAAAGTGTTTTAAGGATGTCAAAACAAAAAATTCTTTGTAAGAAAAAAATAATTCCAATTTTTAATTCGCACCAAGTTCAGAACAAATTCTAACTTAACAAAATTTTATCTTGATTGATAATAAACATCCATCCAGTGATTACATAAAGTAAAATAAAGTAAAGAATACTCACAATGCCAGATGTACGAGGAAACCATAATAGGAAAAAACCTCAGAGGACCTAAGCCAGACAATCACTATGAATGTGGAATTACAATGAACAGACAAAAGTCTTACTAACGACTCCATCCCCATGAGACTTGACGCTCTTATGATCTTCAATCATTACTCTCACAGTGCCCACGTATAAAGTCCTTCTTCCATGATACCTATCCATAAAACATGCGTCCATGTATCTCTCGATGTCCACCAATATGGCGTGTAATGTCTACGATGTTGAACACGGCTCTTCCACTTCTTCACTGCATAGAACAACTCTTCTTGGTGCCACAAACATCACTATAGAATATATTAATGATAACTCAGATCTTCCAAACTCTGAGGACGTATTTACTTTGGAAACCCTTAGAAAACTTGTGTGGAGAAACGTACTGGTTCGTAAATAATTTTTCAAAAATGAACACTTATGAAATCTAAAGGAAACATGCCTATAAATACTTTTCTTAAGTTGGTGGATTATTCAAGCAACATTGACTTGTCACTCGAACGAGATAGCAATGCCGTTCGAATGGCAGATCATCTTGCATGAACGACAGTCAATGTCGTTTGAGCGACGCGTGAAAATAGATTCTTAATAAAAATCTACTTTAATCCATCCTTATCAGATTTAGAACGAAGTGTAAAACATTTGAAACACTTATAAATTATTTTAAAAGAATTTATTTAATAAAATCACATCCTTATTCTTATAAAACTTAAATTTTCAGTCCCATTAAAATTACGCATTCTTACCTGAGTGATCTCGGAATACAATTGAACTTGAAGACAAATAAACTGCACTAATTAAACTTTGAGCATAAATAATTCCTTTAAACTTTGCAGCAATGTCTTCAATAAACTTTAACACGTCATAGTCTATCTGGGACAGTGATAATAAAAATTCGACCTATGACTCAAATGTCTTATGTTCCGGGACAAAACTATACAATTGTGTCAATTAAAAAAAAATCCTTACAAAACCTCTATATATAATCTACATGGATCTCATGGATCCATCCCGAACTGTAAGCCTTTGTGGTAACAGTTATATTTTTGTCATGGTTAATGATTTTACTCGATTCACTTGGCTAGTTTTTTTAAAACAAAAATCTGATAATTTCCATGAATTTTTAAAAATTCTTTTAAGAAACGAGAATGAAAAAGATACCCAAATCAATCAAATTCATAGCGATAGAGAAGGGGAATTTAAAGACTTAGGCGTTACTTAATATTGTAATGGTAATGGTTACCAACATGAGTTCAGTGGACTTAAAATACCCCAACAGAATGGTGGTGCCGAGTGTAAAAATTGCACAATCCAAGAAATGGCCAGGGTAGTGATACATGCTAAGAACTTGCTAAAATACTTTTGGGTTGAGGAGGTTGAAACATCATGTCACCTTATCAATGTAGTATAGATTCAAAAATATACCAAACAAACATCCTATGAACTTTGTTATGGAAAAAAGGTCAACTTAAAATATTTTCAAACTTTTGAGAGTACTTGTTACGTTTGTAAAGACAGAAAACACCTATCTAAATTTGAAACTTGTGGTGACAAAGATATATTTTGGGTTACTCCAATAATATTCGATCTTATCGCATTTATAATTTGCGTAGCAAAGTCATAATGTAATCGATAAATGTGATAGTGGGGGACACTAACGTCGAGAGTAAAGAACATGGGCCAACTAGAGTGGATAAGTCTGAACATAATTTTACCTATGACACTATAGAGATAGTTGATCCTTTACGAACTAAACCCCCTAAAGTACCTAACTGGGTTTCTAAGGATAATCCCTTAGATAATATTGTTGGTAACCCTAAAGGGCCAGTGCGTACAAGATCCCAATTATTCAATGTTGCTCATTTTTCATGCTCTGTTTATTTAAGAGAACCAAAGAATGTAGATGAAGCATTCAATGACTCATTTTGGATAGGTGTTGTGAAATAAGACCTCGTCCAATCTAAATGTCATGTCGTGTGGTATCTTGTGCTTAGGCTAGAAAATAAAGGGCTTATTGGCACTCGTTGGATTTTCAAAAACAAAATAGACGAATCTAGGATGATAGTTAGAAATAAATCTACATTAGTTGCCGAGGGCTACTCTGAAGTTGAAGGAATAAATTTCGAGGAGACCTTTGCTCTAGTCATATGCCTTGAGTTTGTTCGCATACTCTTGACCATAGCTTGTCACTTACAATTCACACTTTATCAAATGGATGTGAAATATTCATTTTTAAATTGTATTTTGACAGAGGAGAATTATGTTGAACAACCAAGATACTTTATTGACCCTCATTACCCAAACCATGAGTATAGATTGAAATAAGGCATTTCACAGTTTAAATTAAGACCCTCGAGCCTGGTACGAATGCATGTCGACCTTTCTTACCAATAAATATTTTTGACTAGGTGGAAATGACTAGACATTATTTGTTAAACACTTTAATAAATAGGTGTTGATATCTCAGGTTTATGTTAATGACATAATATTCAGTTTTACTTCCCCTTATGAGGCTAAAGAGTTTTCTAAAATTATGCACGAGGAATTCTAAATGTCACTTATGAGGGAGATTTAATATTTCTTAGGACTTCCAGTCAAGAAAAAGATAATGGGTTATTCATATCCCAATCTAAGTATGCAATAGAGTTAGTGAAAAAATTTGGTCTAGATAATGAAATATTTCCTATGACTCCAATGATTACTTCTACGAAACTATCCAGAGATGAACTTGGGAAACCTATAGATCCCACCCTATATAGAAGCATGATAGGCATCCAGTTATACTTAACCACCTCTCGGCCAGATATCATGTATGTTGTGTGTATTAGTGCCCATTATCAAAGTGCACCTAAAGAAATTCATCTTCAATTTGCTAAACGTACAATTAAATATGTTAAAAGGACAATAAACCTAGGTATATGTTACACAAAAGATACATCTAGAAAAATTGTAGGACACACTGACACTGATTGGGATGGTAAACTAGCAACAACAAAAGCATAACAGGTGCTTATTATCATACGCGTAATAATTTAGTAGGATGGAGTAGTAAAAAGAAAAAATGCACTTCGCTTTGCACAGCAGAATCAGAATATATAGAAGTAGGGAGCTATTGTGCTCAATTAATGTGGTAAAGCAAATGCTTAGTCATTATGGCATAAAAAAATAAAACCTTAACCTACAATAATTAAAGTGCGATAAATATCTCTAAGAATCCTGTTCAACATTCCCATACTAAACATATTAAGATAGGACATCCTTTTGTACAGGAATTAGTGGAATCTAACTAATTAAAGATAAACTATTTACCCACTGAATAACAACTAGTTGGTATATTCACTAAACCTTTGGATAATATAAGATTGAAATCTTTAAGAAAATCCATTGGTATGATAGTTCCTGAATAAATCTCTATCACCTATTATTATATCCTCCAGTTGCTTTCTTGCTTATAATTGGTCTTTCAGGATATAGGGCACGGTCATTTCAAAAATGACAAAAGACACCTCATATCTCTATTTTATGTAGGAGACCCTTGAGGTGACCCGTTGTATAAAATAGGTTGATATATTTATAATTTCATACTTAATATATGCATGTTTTATTATTTCTCCACTTGTCCATTTGAGACAAGATGGGGGAGAGATATTTGAATCCATCTGGACAGTCTATTGTATAAATTCAACTAAAATACTAGATCTTTGCCATAAACTATTTTATTTTTTCAAGATTCGGTACCATTACTACCATCGGATACATTGAGGGTATTGGTCTGTATATAATTGAGTTATATACTTTTCAATTTCTAGAAAATGGGGTAGATTTTCCTTTTATATATGAATATGGTTTTCTTATTTTTTATCCCTATGAGTTGTAAAGGGCGTGGTTAAAGCACACTATATAGTTGACTCACTTGAGTCTATACTATATAGGAGCTCAACTACTTTGTAAAGAAGATAAAATTGAGTCACTCCTCTTACTTCATTGCATCTTGAAGAACTTCAAGCCAAGACTACCCTCATCAGAAAAGATCAATGGTCTTCAGGTAGAAAACTAGTAAACAAAACACTCTACGATTACACATTTTCATATATCATTACATATATCAGGTGTGTATGTTAATTTGGTTTAAAATGAATTTTCTACAGTAATTAAGAATTTTTAGCAATTTTTAAACATTTAAAATCTATTTTTAAAGAATCAAATTTAGGGTTTTAAAATGATTTGGGTTTAATTTTCAAATATTTAAACTTCCTAAAAATTTCATTGGGTTGAATCAAATAGCGCTAGATAAATTTATGGTTAAAATTGAGAATTTATTAAATATAAAAACACGCATTTGGGATTGATTATATGGTTGGCATGTGGTTTCTCATTACTGGTTTAAGTTGTATTTTCTCACACTCACATCTTTATCTATCAATCTTATCCGTTCGATCATTTTTAATCTAAGGTCTGCATGTTTTCTTGAATAATACGTGTGACGATAATAAGAACTAATAGGAACGTTTGCATGTGCGGTCCATTAATAAACATTAGATTAAAAATGATCGAACGGATAAGATTGATAGATGAAGATGTGAGTGTGCATGTTTTCTTGAATAATACGTGTGACGATAATAAGAACTAATAGGAACGTTTGCATGTGCGGTCCATTAATAAACATTAGATTAAGATTTTGAACAGTCAATTCAATCTCAACCTTTTATTTGCATTGATCTTCTAGACCCTTCCAATAGTTTTATAAATAGATGCCTTTGTCTTCAAAATTCCAATCTTTGAGAGGTCTAAGGGTCTGAGAGAGAAAAAAAAGACGGAGAAGAGAGAAAAAATAGAAATCCTAAATAAAACTCTCCCAAATTTCCTTCAAAAAATTATTTAAGAATTAAAGGTTTATGATTTTCATTTTCAATCCTGCTATGTCTAAATCTCTCACTCAATAGCCTCACAGAATTAGATCATATTTTTGTTTAGAAACTCATATATCTGTTTTAGTGATAAATATTCACTTAGATCCATAGGATGTTTTGATTTATTTATTAAGAAACCATTCTCTTACGTTGGAATTTATTTTGTAAAGTTTGTAATATTCAATATCCAACATTTCGCTATTTTTTTCAATCCTGAAATGAAGACTTGTATATTTCAGATTTTTTAAGATTTTTTAGTTCGAAAAAATGTGTATACAAATAATTTCTAAAGACTCTCTGTTTTAAAGAATCTAAAGATTTACAAATTGAAAACATTCTAAGAAAAAGGCTATGCCTAATTTCAGTAGTGTGGAAAAGAGAATTCATACTTAGAGCTTTTTAATTCATAGGAATTGTTTGCAATTAAGCGTGTGTGAGTGCATGCATGTGACTAGGCACATCACTAAATAGTGTCGTTGGTGGAGAGATTCTAAAAATTTTAGTCGACGTAAAGTTAAAGGTGATAAGGAGACAAGAAAAAGAACGGAAAGGAAAACATCGGAGCTTTAAAAAAGTCAGAAAATAACCGAGGAGTGTAGATATATTTCTGAACTTATAATAGGTCTGATTTTGTTTATGTATCTCAATGAATTCTTATAACCTTAAAACTCTTTTAGTGGATTTTTGTTTTGAGGTTTAAAGACCTCTGTGAATGTTTCCCCAATTTGGGTGGGGTTTTACCATGTAAAAAAATTATGACTCTTGCGTGTGTTTCTTCATTTTCCATGGCTACAATCTTCTTCATAGACTTACGTCATAAACTATAAACCTATTTCCAAGAATCTTGAATATTTGGTTCTTACAAACTATTTTTTAACACACCTTGTCTAATAGTCTAGATTTTTTCAACAGTTTCTTCAAAAAGTAGTTGGGAACTCATTTTACATTTTTAACAAATGTTATAATAACTTAGTGAGGGTTTTCCAAGAAGAAGAACCAACGGTAGACTGCGAAACCTATGGAGTCTCCGTATGAGAGGGAGTAGTCGAACCCAGAGAAAGCTGCAAACCATATTAATGTGTTAGACACAATAAACACCACAATAAAGAAAGAAAATGAACAATAACTTATCTTACCTCATTAATGTTAGAAAAAGGGGTAAACCCAACGACGGACAACTCCAGAGGGAAACTAAAGAAGCGACGCAACGAGGGATGGGGCTAGGTTAGAAGAAGGTACAACCTAAAAGTCAAGAAAATGCTAAGAATACAATAGGATCAAGTGGAAAATATAGCTAAAATAGAATAAACTGTTACTTCAAGAGGACTTGAAAATACTTAAATAACTTCTAGGGAAACCATAGGATGGGGAAAAGCCTTAGAAGAAGACAGGGGAGTCTCATATGGCTGATGGTAATCTCCAATGTATTCCACGAAGTAAGAAGATCTCCTAGCAACCTCCTCCGCATGTTGGGAGGTAAAACAATGAGAATAAAAATTCCTAATCATGGGAGAACAAGGAGGAGATGCAACGGTATCATAAACAGCAAAACGTCCGCCCATGAAAGGGATAACGTGTGGAGAAGGCCTATCTGCTTTACTCTCCTACAAAGAAAACAAATTTGCACAAGTATTAGAGAATATACCTCACTGAGTTAAAAATTGCTAAGTGTTGGAAAGTACACCCCTTGCTATGGAGAAGAGTGGGAAAAAATGATCATCAGAGAATAAGGTGATAAAGACACTACAGAAGCTCCTTCAATGGGACCATGCTTAATGTTAGGGTTTTTACAAAGGGTAATGGCTTCAAGGGGAGATGGAGGATAATAAGTCCTAGAAACAGAGGCAATAGGTGGTGTTTTCACTTTGTAGGCATGTTTCTTTTGGGCTTCTGTACCGATTGTCTTATTCCATGTACCAGAGCCACTAGTAGAAGAGGGGACTCTAGATTTCCTCTTTGTTGATGTGGCCCATAATTTGGATTTATTTTTATTATGGGAAATGCTATAGGGGAGGAAAAAGAGGATTCTCGCATTGAAACTCACATTTGATCCATTCAAGCTTTACTTGATATTTTGTTCATATTTTTCCACTTGGTTCTGCAGACATGGGAGGGGGAACCGAGCCAATTGGAAAGGCATCCATATGGATTTTAGGACTTGGACTTAGACTTGGTCTTTGAGGAAGTCTCGTTTTTTTCCTTGATTTCTGAAAAGTTGGATGAGAAGGCCCCTCATCATAAGAACCTGCAGCAATGGTACCTTGCATACTGAAGCCTTCGACATGGGAAGTTATTTTTGGAGTTGGAGCAAAAGCATTTTTGGTGGTGTTTCTCAAAGGGAACTCAACCCCAATGACATAATTGAATTTAAGTCCCAACTTAAGTGGTGGAAAGCTAAGTAAAGAGGGTAAACAGGTGGACCTTCAATAACCTCACACATTTTCTCCAGCTGCATCAACTTATATTTGGTGGCAAAAAGAGAAGTTACACCACCCTTCATTGTTATCTTGGGGATGGTGATTCAATCAACAATCGTCGAATAAATAGAGGAGCCAGCTTAGGTAGTATAAAAAGAACAAGCCTCAAAGAAAGTAACCCTAGCATGGGACTCTTTGATAATAAGGCAAGCAACCCCTTGATCAAAATCCAAACTGACGAGAGCAGCGATTGAGGTTGTAGTGTTCTGAAGTTATATCCCAACTCGACGTAATAAGGAAGACAACCTTAGGTTAATAGGAGCATCAAGGAAAAGGAAGGATCTTCATTGATGACCCCTTCTAAAGTTTCTTGAATTATTTTATCTTTGTGGGCAAAGAAGGACCAAGTCTGGGCAAAAGTATTTTCGCCGTAGGGATGCAGGATGAAATAATTGGGCTTGTCAATAATGAGAAGAATGTCCTTTTGGCTCTGTTTCTTATGAAACTGAAATAACTAACGGGGCATGAGATCTGTATGTACTGTATAAGGCATTCTGACAACATTTATCTTCAAATAACGGCTATAAAGGAAACCTGTCAAAATTATGGTATTCAAAAAATTGGCCAAGTTGTAGTGGCCAAGGGACCTCTCCATATCTAAGTGGGTCTTATTCGACCAAGTATAGAAGGACCCCAAAGCCATGGGTGCAAGATGGAGCTTGAAACCCCTGACTAAACTAATAGATATGTTAACGAGGTCAAGTTGGGGCTGGTCGTTGGGTTTCCCATGCAGCACAAAATGGGAAAAGATAACAAGTATGTAAGTTGCTAACTCTAAAGGTGTACAGTTTCCTTTTCCAAAATTAGAGGATCCATCATTTTCAGAAGGAACTTGAAAGAAATAACTAATGAGAGGGGAGAATGTAGCTTGTGGGAAGACTCTGTGCAACTTTGGAATATCTGATCCAACGTTCCCCTAGAAGTAGTCTCTTTGGCGTCTAAACCCTCATCAAAATAAGTGGAGGAAAGAATGGGCTCAAGCCTAGGAGCTCAGAAACATCTTTTAGTGTAATGGTAAACTCCCCCCATACATCAATGAAGGTGTGATCTGTAATGTTCCAGCAAGATACAACTACTTGAAGTGCAACGTTATAATTAGACTGGGTAAACTCATCGAGCCATTATGTAGCGTGATGGAGCCCAAACTTTGTGAGGGCATCAGCATAAGTTGTTTGCATATATATGTTCCAAGAAGACAAATGGGTTGGGTATCCTCCTAGATCTTCAAAGTCTATTTGGAAATAGGGGAAGTCACCTCGGTCAAGGCGAAAAAGAAAAGTCCCCTATAGGGGGAAGAAACCCCAAATAGCAGCGTCATCATGTTCATCACCAAGGGTTAAGGACTCAAACATGGCATTTAAAACAATGATTTATGACATAGAAAAGTATTCTTCATCCTTCATAAAAAGAAGAGAACGAAGATAAGATTGGGGTTGCTATTGACGAGCCACCATCAGGCCGGTGGTGTCCAAAGTAAGAGGGGGAGTAATAGTGGTGGCAGGCGGAGCAGTGGTGGTGGAAGAAACTACAACAGGAGGGTTGTCAGACGAAGAAGCCATTAGAGTTTGAGGCAAAGTATCGTTGGTAAAAAGAGAGAGTGTAATGGAAATAAGGGGAGTAACAGTTGGTAAAGATGGCAAAGAGAAGAAGAATATGGTGAAGGTTTAAGCAATAATGGCAGAAGAATTTTGTTTTCTCTCACTCTCTAAAGCTCTGGGGACGATAAGAACAAATGAAAGCGTGGAAGAAAAAAATGGTAAAGTGTTTTGGTATTAGACGCTCGAAAATGAAATGGGTGGTTTAGTTTCCCATAGAAGCACATGTTTAGCCATAAAAAAGATTACAAATGGACATATAGCATTTTGGGGAGTGCCCTGACAGGAAAAGACAATCTCATGCCATTAATGAGGTGACTCTTGGGAGAGAAAGAGGGTTTCTTTCAAAAGAAGTAATAATTTTTAGTGCCATAAATTTTGAAATATATTTCAAAACAAAACACCCAATTACAGGAAGTCCCCACACTGTGAGACTGAATGATGATACAACACGTTGAAGATGCATCAGGGAGAATTTTAACCTCCTAATAATAGGAGATTTATCATAGCACAGTTCTAAAAATTTATGATGTCCCCTGTCTATAAATTTGAACAGAAACAACTTTGACTCAAGTACATCGGGGATAAATTTTTTATTTTTTGAAAAAGTTGGAATGAGGACGACCGCAACTCAGGTACAACAGAGAGAATTCATGCTACTAGAAGCATTACTTAAAAAATGTCCCTTCACTGAAAGTTTATTCAATAATGGAACAGAATGAAGCAGACTGGCGAGAATTTCCTTTTGGTGAAGTTAGAACGATGACAGATAGGATCCTTAGATACATTGGGGAGAATTTAACTTTTTCCAAACAGAAATAATGATAGGGGTTGCAACAAAGACGGAATAAGAAGAATTTTTTCCTCATCTCTAAGAGATGGTCTATCGGATTGAGAAGTTTTTTGTGAAATTTTTTTTTATCATAACAAATCTCTACACGTATGGGAAAATGTAAGAGTGGATTGAAGGTAATCTCTGAATTATAGAGAGATCTAAATTAATAAAGGATAATCATGAGAAAGAAGCAGCGTGAAGGCAGTGAGGCAGCTCAGCGTGGTCTACCAGTAATGCAACTCAACGAAGAAACTTATTGAGAAAATCTCCCTTGTATCTCTAGTTCTTACTTAGTCAAATTGTATCATTTTTAATTACATTGATTGTAATGCTATAAATATTTTAATATTGAGCCTGAGGTCAAATTATACTCACGAGAGACCAGGCCTGGTAGGTCTTGGGAGAGATCACATGCTCTATCGAATGACCTTGTCGTGGGAACTTCAGAGGGATTTGGTTTAGAGAATTGAGAAGTGAAGAAGTGTTAAGTCTTGTCTTGACCATATTAGATATATCTAGTAAAACACTGAGAGATCTTTCATTATGGGGGTTTATGCGGAGTAACCTCAAGTCCCATCGTATAGTGAGCTTTGAGCCCAACAACCCTCTATTGAATTTCAGATTTACTTTAGGTGGCACCACTAGCCACCTACCCGATGTTTAATCCTAACTTGAGTAAACAATTGTGATATTGTGGCTGTCAGACGATATTATGACGCACAATGCATTGGCAAAAGTAATGTCCTTGAATTTAATGATTATTACATAAGGTCTGCTAATCCACTAGGCATTTAATGCTTGAGACTTGATGTGCAAAAGGGAGGTCTGTCACATTAATGAAGACTGAGACATCTTAGCAGGGGTATAGGGCTATTTATTAGCCTCAACCACATCTGAGAAAGGGAGTTCTTTTTAGAGAGTTTATGGCTAGAGAGAAAAAGATGTTTCATGAGAAGATATTACAAACCATAAGGAGTTTACTAACCCACCATTGTTATTTATTGTGAAGCTTTTAATAGCTAACCCGATATATATCAGAGGTTGTTGGTCTGTTGGTTGCCTACCAAGGTGTATCTAGGGTGATTGTTTCCCTCTCCCTTTGAATGAGTTGCTTCTTAGTTTCCTTTATTATTATTATTTGAGTTATACATAAGAGATTTATGAGTTTAATTTGACTGTTGATTATATACAATATCATGTGTTCATTTTTCTTTGTTAAAGATTTCTTTATTAGGGTGTAAGGACATATTTTATAAGTCCGTTATCAATTAATTATGTTGTATACCATTAGAACCATCGAAGAAGTTCAAGAGAAATCTACATTAAGACGGATCCGAATTTATCAAGGTTCTTCATTAAAAAGACTCCGCGAAGTTTACTTTGGTAAGGTTATGTTTTTAATAACTTAACTTTGCACTTAGAGCATTATGATGTTTTTACAAAATATTTTCAAAGTTTTGGAGCGAACTTTTTCGTCAAAATTTGAGAATGAGTATTTCTTCTAAGTCCTGAAGCCTACCTCAATTTTTATGCCCAGTTCGTTCAAGAGAGATTTCATCTCGTTCGAGTGACATGTGCATGTCACGCAATGTCATTTGAATGACATTTGTACTTCGTTCGAGCGAGACCCTATTTTTGTTCGAGCGACTGAGGCGACGCGTTTTTCTATAAATACTCATTAAAGGGTTTCATTTTCATTAAGAAGTTCCAGCATTTTGAAAGACAGAAAATTGCAAAACTGCAGAATCCTTTTGACTTCTTCTTTTAGGGTTTAATCCCTTTTTGTTTTCAATTCACAAAAATTCGATATGCTTTGGTGAATTGTTTTGGTGTTCAAGGACACACTTTGCTTTTGATCATTCTTTATGGGGAGAACTCTACAACCAGAGAGATGTGTGCTATTGTGGAGGGAGTCTCTATGGAGTTTTTGGGTTGCAGTCCTTGTGGTATAGCTGCATGTGAACCACTATAGATTTCTAGCTGATGCTTTGAAGGTTAGACGAAGACACCGTGTGTTACTCTTGTGGGCGAAAGCAAGATGGTATGTAAGTCAATGGTCTTGTAAACTTTTCAAAGTTCTAGAAATAAAAGGATTTGTCCTTCGGGGATTTTTCCTGAAATTTATGTCCCTTGCTTTATTTATTTATGGTTTGACACACGCACACACGTAGTTGCATGTTTAGGGGCTGAATTGATTTGATTAGAAAATAGACTCTAATTAAATAAGTGTGCCAAATTAGAAATTTACGAATTTAATCAATTATCACAGAGCCATACATTTTACAAATTGGTATCAGAATGGGTTACGCTAATTTATCAAGTACTCCTATTTTCCGCAAAATTGTGTGATATTGATTTTTTTGAAAAATCTTATTTCTGATTTCTTTTTCTAAAATTTTAGACAAAGAATTAGAGGATCTTGAAAATTCGATGGTTTATGTTTTTTCTAAAGAGGACAAAAATATTTTAATCAGTGAGTTTATGGCACGTGACGAGACACTTAGGGAAAGGTTTTCTTTAATTGTGGGGGAGAGAGATGACCTTCTAGTTTTGATTGATAATTTGAAGACGGAGACCTTCAGATTGGATGAGTCTAATTCTTTGCTTGAGTCAAACATTTTGAAATTAAAAAATGATTTGACATACCCGAGTAGGTTTAATAGTGATGGTAATGGCTCGTTTTGTTCTCATGTTTCGAGTGTAAAAGCCAAAACCATAGTTTGTTTTAGAGGGTCAACCATTCCTAAGGACTTCAGACAAGGTCAACCCATAGGTGTCATTCCACCCGTTTACACATGTTCGTATTTTGGTAGAAAAGATCACCTTAGGAGATTTTATTTTGATCTTGGAAGAAGTCCTAGGAAGTTGAATTCCAGTGTTTTATTGGTTCCCAAAACCTCATGTCGATGTGTTACATCTGTTTGGGTTAGGAAATCACTTTTGGATATGCTAGATTTTAGACAAGTTGATTCTCGTGTCCTGGTACATGATTCTTCTCTTGCTATATCATATAGATGATTGTGTTTGCATGTTTGTCACACACTAATTATGGTTTCATGGTCTATATATGTTTTCTAGTGTTATGTCATGTGTACTTTTTGTATTAAATTTTGGTTTTTGAAATTTTTTTAAAAATACAAAAAGATTTTATTTTGAGAAAATCCAAAAAGATTTTTGTATTTTGTTTACACCTTTTATGGATAGACACTTAAGATAGCCGAGTCACAAGTTTCATTTCATTTATTCATGTGACTATTTAATAGTGTTTTGAGACAATATATCATCTCATCTTTGTGCTTTATAGTGTTTGGAGTCATTGAGATGTAATTAAGTGTTACTTCCTACATGTTTGACTCTTGATTTCCTTTATTGAATACATGCACGGATTTTCTTGATTATTATTCTTGTCTTATCACATGTTAGTTGGGTGTTTTCACTTCAATCCTGTCTTTAAAAATAAACCAAGCGTGACAAAACTTGATAAGAAAGTTGTGCATGTAAGAAGAATTTGTGAGTTTGTGTGCTTTATTTGAAAACGGGGAAGGACTGCGAAAGGTTCACATTTGACCTTGGCGAATACTAAGCCAGCGTTATATCGGACCTAAAAAATTGAGGAATTTTATCATCCGGGGTCGAAAGAGGTTTAAAAGAGCCCGAAAGAATTTAATGGAAATAAAAAGAAATTCATGCCAAAAGGGGCCATTAGGTTTTTGCACCAATTCTCCAATGTTTGAGAATTTAGATTAACTCTAAAAGAAAATATGCATGAGGGAGTTTGGATGGAGAATTAAAATGGGTTTGCATGTCCTTGAAAATCTTGAAAAAATGTTAAATAGTTTTGGATGTTATTGGTGTGGAAATCACTTTGACTTTGATTTGTTGATTTGTATAAGACGATGTCATCTAAATTCAACAATTTTTACACCTAAGGATACTTTTGATGTTCATTCGTTAGGGGTACACGTATTCATCACGCACATATGATTGATTGATTTTATTTACCTATTGAATGTGTTCACACCCATTCATTCCATTTTCATGACTTGGTTGTTTGAGTTTAAATCCATGATGTGATTTTTGGTATCTTATTTTTGTACGAAAAATTTGAAAAATCAAAAATAGTTTGTGAATGTTTTCTTTGAGATACTATTTTGCATTTACGTAGTTTGATTCATGTTTGCTATGCATTTTTCCATGACACTCCATGTTTTTATTGTTTCTTCTCATCTGTGTATTTGGGAACATCATAAAAAGGGGGAGAAAGAATTATCATATTATGGGGGAGTTTTTGCATTATGGGGGAGATTTGATTGTATTAATTATTTATTCTTATATCATTCCCAACTTGATGCGTCACGAAGGTATTTTTCTTTATCTCATGTGTGTAGGTACAAAGACTGAAGATCATTATGTTGCACACCCTGATGAGAAAAAAGCATTAAGATTTGATGCAGATTTTTGAAGAACATTTTGACATCTTGCAAAGTTATTCATGGGAGGATAGATTTGTATAGGCAATTTCGTATTTGATAATTCGGATGTTTTTATGTATGTACAAGCATAGACATAGGGGGAGATTTCTAAGGACATATTTTTTAAGTCCGTTATCAATTAATTACATCGTATACCGTTACAACCGTCGAAGAAGTTCAAGAGCAATATACATCATGACGGATCCAAATTTAGGAAGGTTCTTCATCAAAAACACTCTGTGAAGTTTACTTTGGTAATGTTATGTTTTTAATACCTTAACTTTGCACTTAGACCTTTGGGATGTTTTTACAAAATATTTTCTCAGTGTTGGAGCGGACTTTTTTGTCAAAGTTTGAGAATGAGTATTTTTTCTAAGTCCAGAAACGTACCTCGATTTTGACACCTAGGACGTTCAAACGAGATGTCATCTCGTTCGAGCGACATGTGCATGTCGTGCGATGTCGTTTGAACGACATATGTACTTCGTTCGAGCGAGAACCTATTTTCGTTCGAGCGACTGAGGCAGCGTATTTTTCTATAAATACTCATTAAATGGTTTCGTTTTCATTAAGAAGTCCTAGCATTTTGAAAGATAGAAAACTGTGAAACTGCAGAAACCTTTTGACTTCTTCTTTTAGGGTTTAATCCATTTTTATTTTCAATTCACAAAAATCCCATATGCTTTGGTGAATTGTTTTGGTGTTTAAGAACACACTTTAATTTTGATCATTCTTTGTGGGGAGAACTCTACAACCGAAGAGCTGCGTGCTATTGTGGAGGGAGTCTCTACGGAGTTGTAGGGTTGCGGTCCTTGTGGTATAGCTGCGTGTGAACCACTGCAGATTGCTAGCCGATGCTTTGAAGGTTTGACGAGGACACCTTGTGTTACTCTTGTGGGAAAAAGTAAGATGGTATGTAAGTTAATGGTCCTGTAAACTTTTCAAAGTTCTAGAAATAAAAGTTTTTTCCCTTCAGGGATTTTTCATGAAATTTGTATCGCTTGCTTTATTTATTTATGGTTTAACACATGCACACATGTAGTTGCATGTTTAGGGGTTGAATTGTTTTGGTTCAAAAATATACTCTAATTAAATAAGTGTGCCAAATTAGAAATTTGTGAATTTAATCAATTATCACACAGTAATACGTTTTACATATGGGTTACGCCTATACTAGTATTACTATACTCTCAGGCTTCAAGGGGACTAACCTATTACAATACTTACAACTAAAACAAAACAAATATTATTATAATAGACACAAAATAATGTTATAACTGAAATGAAAGAAAATATAATTAGAACTTGGTCAACAGATAAACTGGCCAAGCAATAAAAGAGTTTGCATAATTACTAATTTCATTCCCTTCCCCGTTATTAACGTGGATAGTTACATCTCTGCAATTGTTGTATATTTCATCGACCATTATTTGAGCCTCACCCCTCTCCAACGTTTGGTCGTGTACTGGAGTTCTGGCAACTATGGATATGAGAGTGAACACCCCAACAATCTTTGTATTGCTCATGTCCCTTAAATAATACTATTGGTTATTGTCATCGTGACTTATTGACGATGATCCAAGTCATGTGACAGGCGGAGGCACAACGAAGGGGAATGTTGAAGGAGTCAGCATTTGGGAGGGGAATGTTCGAGGAGTTTACATTTAGGAGGGGAATTTTGGATGATGGGCATTTGGGAGGGGAATGTCAAAGTAAGAGGCATTTGCGAAGGGAAACTTGAAGGTGAACGATACAAGAAACCTTAAGGAGGAGGGTAAGGTTAGCCTTAAGGAGGCATTGGGGGCATATAACCTTGAAAAAGGCTCATAATTTGCCCAATTTGATTCGATAAGAATCCCATGTTATTTTTAATCTCTTGGGCATCCCCAAAAGTCTTGAACTGTTTTTCCTCAGTGGATGAGACACGATTCTTAACTAAAGAAAGCTCGTCCACGATAGGTGCGATGTGTTAGTATTTTGTTTTTGGCATATTTGAGCCAACACTGCTCGTCCTCCTCCTTTTTTCCTTTCCAATGGTCTGGGTCAGGGAATCATTTTCAAGGTCAAAGTCATCATTAAGGATCAAACCGGACTGACTGTTGATCGACTCTATTTATTCTAGCATCTTAACCAAGTGCAATGGGAATTTATTATCTTTTCTTCGTCAAGCATGAACAAATAAGTTGGACCAATTTTGTTGTTTACAGGCATTTGGGCCATCCTTTGTCCCACTCCTCCCTTCATTCTTCAAATCCTTGAATTATTTGGATTCCAGCCTCTGGATTCAGTTTTTTTTGCCCTGTTTTTTTATTTTCGTCCATTTGAACCAACTTTTAATCCTTTGCCTCATTCTCTAAAACATTATTCCACTCCTCCATCGACATTTCAACATTAGGAGGCACTCTCTCTTTCAAAGACAAAATATCAGAGCTCGCTGCCTCCTTTGGGAAATGTTTCTTCCGAATGTTTATCCTATATGTCCTCAATGCTTTAGCAACCCGATATGGAACCTTATTCGTAGAACGGTCGGGAAATGAGAAATGCTTTCAGAGTTGATCATATATGTCATGTTTGATAGCTTGATCAAGAAGGTTCCAGTTATCTAGTCCGTTGACTCCCACGTTCACATTTCTAAGCAACAAACACTGAGCTTTAAAGTTCATCACGTGATTCCTATCACTCATCCAATTATTCCCAAGAAGGGAGAACCACACAGTCTTCTATTGGATCGACCAAGAGGCATCTAGATAATTGAATGGGGGCGTTGGAGCTACATGAGTACTAGAGGAGGGAAATGGAGAACTTTGTGTTGGACTTGGTGAGGAGTGAACCATTAATGGAGTTGTGAACTGATCAGATATTAGTGTTGAGCATTTTAGTTGTGCACGAGATGGTGAACCTCATTTCGGTGTCACCTCATCACTTTGTACCAGTGGGTTGTTTCCTCTCAAAATTTTCTACAAAAATGAAAAACCATAAGTGACAAAATAATTATAATAATACGAAATTATAACTAATTCATCAAGCTTATGTAACACCTCGTAAATTCGAGGACCTTTTATTAAATTATATTTGGAAAAAATAATTTATTTTATTGTGAGGAATTAAATAAGTGATTTGGGAAATTCTTAAATGTGAGGAATAAATTAATTTGGCGAATTGAGGTTTAATCATTTGGAGTATTTTGTGTCACATTGTCAGGTATAAAATTTGGAGAATGTTATAAATTAATTCGGGTGGCAATTCGATGTGCATAGTTAGGTCTGGATGGGTAAAAATAGTTGGAAATGAGTGGCCATGGGTATAATATGGGTTTCGAGACTTTTCTTAGACACATTTGATCTCCCAAATAAGTGTTTGGGCCCTTTTTAGAAGCCCATAAGCCCCAAAACGGGATTGAAGTTAATAACCCTAAGTGTGATAGGGTAAGGGAACTTTAATTCATTTTTAGAAGACTAAATTGAGGACAGCCAAAGAAGAGAGCAACTAGAGGATATTTTGGGAGATTAAACTAAGAACAAGAGAGGAGACCATTGAATCAATCCATCATCTTCATTAAAGGAATTGACTCTGTGGGTACCCGAAATTTAGTGCTATAAGCCTGGACGAGTAGCCCAGCCCAAGCGGACCAAAGTCCAGGCCCCTCATCGTTTGTATGGATCCGATTTCCTCACGATCCCATGAAGGGAAGTTATAGGGGAGCACGACCCCATGAAGGGAAGTTATAGGAAAGATGGCTGATATGGAGGAATCCATCATCTCCATTACCTAACCTACACATATATAAATTAAACCCTAGGTCCGGGGCAAAGGACAAGTTGTACTCTCTATACTTATTCTCCAGAATATAGAGAAATAATACTGACTGCACCACCGTGGACGTAGGCACATCATTGCTGAACCACGTACACCTGTTGTTGTGTGATTGGCATTTTATTTATTCTTTCTTGGTCATTACTTCTCTCATATTTATTTGTGTTGCACAATAATTGTCACCAACAGTAATTGTCACCACAATTGGCGCCGTCTATGGGAAGCGTTCATCTTTCCCTGAGAAGAGCCCACGCCAAGAAAATAATCTAAGATGTCTGGTCACAGCAGCAATGCTCCTCAAGCAGGAGATATTCAAGAGCCACCTGCTCCTCGCAGGATTAGGTCTGAGGTCCGACGTTCAGATCGTGGGGCTCGCTTGGAAAGGCCAGCCTCACAAGAAAGTCAAGGACCAGCAAGATCCACGCAGATATCCAGATTGATTGATGCATACGAGGCAAGGCTCCACGAGCAGAGGGAGTCTTCTCGCAGATACGAGGCTGAGAATGCTCGCTTGAAAAGCAGACTTGAAAGACTGGAGAAGGAACTACGTCCCGATACCAGAAGACACCCCTATCGCACTCCTAGCCCTCAGGCGAGCAAATTTCGCAGTCGAGGAAGGAGCCCTAGGCGGGAATATCAAAGGTTCGAAGGTGGCAACTCAGACGATGACCTCCACGAGCAACTAAGAAGAGCTCGCCGGTACCAGAGCCCTGCTCGCAGCGACGAAAACATACGAAACCTGGTCCCCAGAGAAATGGACCAACATCCATCTCACCGCGGCACCAGGTCGACCAGAGAACTCGCCAAGAGAGCCCTCAAGACCCAGATGAAGTCACCCTTCACGAAGGAAATTGAAGAGGAAGAGGCTCCCAAGAAATTTTCCATTCCAAGGTTCAAGATTTACGACGGGAAGACTGATCCCATTGATCATGTCAGGCAGTACCGGCAGGCCATGACCCTCTGGAATCACCGGGATGCACTGATGTGCCGTATTTTCCCCTCGAACCTCCATGACGTGGCCCAGAAATGGTTCGAAAAACTCCCTCACCGATCCATCAGAAATTTCAAATCCCTAGCCGAGCTCTTTACGTCCCGGTTCATCACCAGCAGCTCCCATCCCAAAAGGATGGATGCTCTATTAACCATGAAGAAAACGCCTCATCCGAGAGTATGCGAAGAGGTACTGGGAGTTATTCAACGAGATCGAGGACTGCGCGGAAGAGGTGGCAGTGGCTTCCTTCAAAATTGGATTACCTAGCTCTTCCCTTCTTTTCCAGTCCTTGACTAAGAAGGAAGCTATGACCATCGACGACCTGATGGCCCGGATTGAGAAATACGCAAAGGTGGAAGATGTCACCCGCCTTAATGTAGGAGAAAACGGTCGAGCCAAGCTCACTACCAAGGGAAGTGAGAAAGTTGAGAACCAGAAGAAAGGAGGAAAGAGTGGGGGAAAGAATGGCTCCAAAAGCGGAGGGAACCCTGACGTAACAAAATCATTCCAGGCGGTCAACACCGTCTTCAAAGAGCCAATTTACAAAATTCTCGTGAAGATCAAGGATGAACGTCTCATCATGATGCCTTAGTCATTACACGGTTGAAGATCTTGTTGGAGTAAGGACCCCACATCATGATGCCTTAGTCATTACACTCAGGATAGCCAACTTTGACATCGACAGGCTGCTCGTCGATCAAGGAAGCTCATCCGAAGTAATGTACATCGACTTGTTCCGGAAATTAAAGTTGAGCGTCGCCGACCTAAAGGGAACTACTGTCCCTCTGGTCGGCTTCGCTGGAAAAATGACCATGCCCCTGGGCAAAATAGTACTGCCAGTGCGCGCTGGAAATGTTTCCAAGATGATCGAGTTTTTGGTGGTCGACATTGATTCACTGTATCAGGCCATCCTCGGTAGGGGATGGCTTCATGCGATGAAGGCAGTCTCCTCGACCTACCACCAGAAGCTCAAATATGTTATCGAGCGAGGAGTAATGGAAATACATGGCGACCAGGCGATGGCAAGGAAGTGCTTCATAGCGGCCATCCGACCAAAGCCATAGAAAAAAGTCGATCAACCCGGCGAGAAAGTGGAGGAAGGTGCAATTCCTTCCAAATAGCAATTAAAATATGAAAGGCCTGGAGTGGAAGAGACCAGGCTCCTCCCCTCCGAGCGTGTCGTCCAGGAACTGGTAGAAGTGGCGGCTAGGGAAGGCAACAATAGCAGAGTGTTCCTGATCGGAGCATCACTCAATGACCAAGAGCAATAGGAGTTGTCAACCTTACTCAGAAGCAACATAGATGTTTTCGCTTGGGAACCTTATGAGCTGCCAGGAATCGATCCCGATATGGTCTGCCACCAGTTGCACGTCGATCCCACTTTCAAGACAATAACGCAGAAGGCACGGCGAACTGCTCTCGAGAAGGCCAGAGCAATAGAAAAAGAAGTCGAAAAACTGTTGGATGCAGGATCCATACGGGAAGTGCAATTCCCCAAATGGTTATCCAACCCAGTGGTAGTTCCGAAAAGAAACGGGAAGTGGAGATTTTGCATAGACTTCACTGACCTCAACAAAGCCTGCCCCAAGGATAGCTTCCCTCTTCCGAAAATAGACCAACTAGTAGACGCCACTGCAGCTCACGAACGAATGAGTTTCCTGGACGCGTACTCAGGATATCACCAGATTCCCTTGTATGCCCCAGATCAGGACAAAACGGCGTTTATCAAGATGGTTGGTTTATATTGTTACAAGGTCATGCCTTTTGGGCTCAAAAATGCAGGGGGCAACCTATCAGCGGCTAGTTACTAAAATGTTCAAGAACCAAATGGGAGACGCAATGGAGGTCTACATCGACGACATGCTCATCAAGAGCAAGGAGAAGAAGAATCACCTCTCGGGCCTGTCAAGTACCTCTTGGACCTGTCAAGTACCTTCGAAATCCTCAGGAAGTACCGAATGAAACTCAATGCGAGCAAGTGTTCCTTCGGTGTCCAGTCAGGGAAGTTTCTTGGGTATTTGGTCAACAAGCGAGGCATAGAGGCTAATCCAGACCAGATTGATGCAATCAACAGAGTGCAACCTCCTCTCACAGTCCGAGATGTACAGAAGCTCACTGGAATGCTTGCTGCTCTAAATCGTTTCATTTCTAAATCCTCCGAGAGATGCAAGCCTTTCTTCCAACTCTTAAAAGGTAGCAAAACAGTAGAGTGGAGCCCAGATTGCTCGCGAGCATTGGACGAGCTCAAGTCCTATCTAAGCACTCCACCACTGCTTGTCATACCACAGCAAATGGACTCTTTGTACCTCTACCTCTCTGTATCCAGTCATACTGTTAGCTCGGCGCTAATGTGCGAAGTTACAGGAATCCAACATCCCGTCTATTACGCGAGCAAAAGCTTATTAGATGCCGAGCAGCGCTACCTACCATTGGCAGATCTCGCATTCGCCCTAGTAATAGCCTCGAGGAAACTGAAGCATTACTTCGAAGCTCATACGATCATCGTCCTTACATCACACCCCCTCAAGGATGTCCTACGGAAGGAGGATTTATCAGGCAGACTGTCTAAATGGTCAGTCAAGCTCGGTCGGTTTGACATCCAATTTCAACCAAGGACAGCTATCAAGGGTCAGATCCTTGCTAATTTCATAGCTGAATTCACAGGTGAAGAACCCTCCGACCAGTCTAAGACAATAGAGCAAAACAACCAAGCTACAGTGGAAAGCTGGAAACTATTCGTTGATGGAGCCTCCAATTCAAAGGGGGCAGGGGGAGGAATTGTTCTCATCACTCCAGAAAACACAGTCCTTGAGTAAGGAATCAGGCTGGGATTTGCAGCCTCCAACAACGAAGCAGAATACGAAGCCCTAATAGCAGGTCTCCAAAAAGCACAAACTCTAGGAGCAAAGCGTTTTGAAGGTATTCGGTGATTCGCAACTAGTTTCCATCCAGATAAGTGGAGACTATAACGCGAAGGATGAGAGAATGGAAGCCTACCTCTCTTTGGTGAAAAACGTAATGACGAGCTTTGAAGAGATCAACATACAGCAGTTTCCCAGGGGGCAAAACAGCCACGCTGATGCGTTAGCAGCCCTGAGCTCGGCAGTTGATTCTAGCCTTAAAAGGGTTATCCCTATCGATTTCCTCAGTTTCCCTAGCATTTACCCCAAGTGCGAGCTGACAAAAGCAAAACCAATACTCCAATTGGAATCAGCCCCTAGCTGGATGGATCCCTTGAAGGACTATTTAAAGAACGGAACGCTTCCAGAGGACAAAAGAATTGCCCACCAGATAAGAGTCAAAGCTGCTCACTTTCACTTATCCACAGGAGGCGACTTGTATAAAAGATCTTTCTCCGGCCCCTACCTTAGATGCGTCCACCCAGGCGATGTCAAGGCAGTGCTTCACGAGCTTCACGAAGGAATCTGTGGAAGTCATGCCGGAGGAAGGTCTCTAGCCTTCCGAGCAATGAAGGAAGGTTATTGGTGGCCATACATGCAAAAGGACTCAGCAGTATATGTCCGCAAATGCTTGAAATGCCAACTTTACGCTCCTATGGTCCACCAGCCCGGCAGTGAATTAAAATCCCTGACCAGCCCCTGGCCCTTCGCCCAGTGGGGAATAGACATCGTGGGACCACTGCCCACCACTGCCGGCAATCGCAAATACCTATTGGTTGCAACTGACTACTTTACCAAGTGGATCGAGGCAGAACCACTGGCGAACATCCGAGATGCTGACATGATAAGGTTCGTATGGAGAAATATAATCACTCGATTCGGAATCCCCAGAACCGTCATCACTGACAATGGAACACAGTTCGAGAGTGGCCCTTTTCAGGACTTCGGCAACAAACACGGGATTAGGCCCCACTTCAGCTCGGTGGCCTACCCTCAAAGCAACGGACAAGCTGAAGCTTCCAACAAAACAGTGATCGTTGGATTGAAGAAGCGGTTAGAGCGAGCCAAAGGCGCATGGGCAATCGAGCTACCGCATATCCTATGGGCATACAGAATGACTCTAGGCGAGCAACAGGAGAAACTCCATTCTCACTAGCATATGGTATGGAGGCGATCATCCCACTAGAAGCGGGATTGCCAACAATGAGATCCGACCTTGTCGAACAGGGCCAGAACGATCAGGCTTTGCTCGCTGAACTCGACCTGGCCGACGAGCACAGGGAACTTGCCCTAGTGAAACTAGCGAGGTATCAGCAACAACTCGCGAAGCACTACCGCAAAAGGGTCAATCCGAGGAAATTTAAAGATGGGGACTATGTTCTAAGAAAGGTCCTGGGCAACACAGTGAAGCCATCAGACGGTAAACTAGGCCCAAACTGGGAAGGACCTTATAAGATAATTAGAGATGACTTGCAAGGTGCCTATCATTTGGAAACGATGGAGGGCAGGGAGATACCACGAGCATGGAACGCAGCTAATCTCAAGAAATTCTATTTTTAGGAATTCTATTATTAAATCTTTTGTTGTATTCGCTATGTGAAAGGACAGTTCATTTCTCATTTCACTAATGAAAATCTCTCTGTTAATCACTCTCTAATTAGTAACGGTCGTATTTTATTACACATCCCTTCCAAAACACAGTCATAATGGTCGACATAGCAGGGGAACACCCCTCCTCAGGTCATCGTCATGAAGCACGACAGACCTCTTAGCATTGCCCCTGGCAATATATGAAGCCCTACAGAGTATTCTTAGGCATCAAACCTACTTTGGTTAAACAAAATCCTGATCGGATGCAGACATCCAATACCAGGTGTGTCCTCGCCAATTGCCCTACTTAGGCCTAAGGGAGTGTGACGACACAACCTAAAAGGTAAAGTGAGGGAACAATGGTATTCTTGCATTATACTGGACTGGGGGGACACTCACATGACAAAATAAAAAGGATTGTGAAGCAGCAAAAATATAAAAGGATTGGATGAACACGTTTAGTCAGCAAAATTTCCCAAAACACAAACTTTTCATTAATCTTTTATATTTACAAACAATGATAATACAAGTTTAGTCGGCGAAGCTCGCCCAAAGCATTTACAATTATCAAAAAGAAAAAGAGTAACAAAATCTCAAGGAGGTGGAAGCCTCCAAACAAGATAATCAGCAACTTTAGCTCTTCTTCCATCATCAGGAGCGGGGGCTAGATCTTCCACGACCTCATTTGCGTCCAATTCCAATAGTTGCCAGGGAATAGCATCAATAGGGATCCATCGATCATCCCTCCTGGATGGATTGGGCATCAGAGTGGAGGAGGACATCTCGTGTCGATACCATAACATCGAGTTCCTCGGGGCCTGCATCTCTTTGAGGGCACTCAACCACCCTTTGATGAAGGAAAGTTCCTCGAACTCTGATAGTCTCGTTGGAGCATCCAGCCAGCCTTGATCGTAGCCATCGGACCACACTTGTCGAGGACCCTTCTTAAACAAATGTCGTAGTCGGGTGACGTCCCTCTGGAGCCTAGCAGCAGTTACATAAGCTCGTCGAACATCGTCGCACAGCTCCTCCATCTCCCTCCCATGCTGTTCCTCGACTTCCCTATTCCTACCCCTGGCACTCCTGTCAGCACGCGGGAGGGGAGGCCGAGCAGCTCGCGACGAAGAAGAGCCTTGTAGGACTGCCGAAACGGTGCTCGACGAATGCTCCTTAATCCTTAGGACCTCCCTCCTCTAGTCTTCATTCTCCTGCTGTAGGAACTCCCCAACCTGGTTAATCTCTGTGGCCTCCAGCAACCTTTCTCTCAGTGCACTGACTTCTTCTTGTACTGAGGCACCGATTTCTTCCATCTCCTGGAGCCTGTCCTTCAGCTTGGCCACCAGCTCGGACTGATCCTTGTACTTTTGGTTCCTTAACTTAGCAAACCTGCAAAGTCTAGCAAAGGCCTGGCGAACCTCAGGGCTTGCATTAGGACCAAAAGTCCTACCCAGTTGGGAGGTAACAGGAATATAATCATCAACATCAACCAACTACAAGTAAAAGAAAGAAAGACAAAGAGATCAGCGTAGACAAAAGGAGAATCTTCTCATTTCATTAATAAAGACCAAGTACATCGAACAGAAAAAACTTGGGAGATTACAAGAAAAAAGTACAAAAGTAAATCCTAAGAACAGATTCACTGGCAACCTCAGGCTGCCCAGCGGTGTCCGGCTGCTTCCCCTTATCAGCTGTAGCAGAGTTATCCCCTTAGTAGGAACACTTTCAATCGCCTGAACCGGGAGAACACTAGTAGGAACTGTATCCGAGGGAAGATCAGTACCCTCGATGGTTGGAGCAGGAGCTTCTTCGTCCACAGTTGGCTTGGGACCCAACTCGTGCTCGTCAAACAGGGAAGACTCAGCATCCATGCCAGCAGCTAAAAGAGCTTTGTTCCAGCCCTTCTTGAAGTTCAGATGGCTGATGTAGCCAATCTGAACCTCAGCATCATCATAAGCAGCAGCCCACTCAGAGTTATATGAGTCCTCCTTAATGGTGGCTGCCTGGGATTTTTCCGCCTCTAGATGCTCGGCCAGAACCCTGTTCTTCTCTGTGAGGTCCAGCTTGCTCGAGCACACTAGGTCATAAGCCTTCCTCAGCTCGCCCAGCTCCTTAACCGCGTTATCCCTCTCACGGGCAGAATTGACGAGGGCCAGATCAGACGAAACTCGAGCTGCATCAGCAGCCTTCAGATCAGCCTCCAGCTGAGAACCCCTGGCTTCCAGAGCAGACTTTTGCTGCTCCAACTCACCGTTCCTCTTCACCAGCTCATCGCGAGAATGATAGATCACAGCGAAGTCGGTCACAAACTGCAAAGAATAAAGAAGAAATCAGGAAGAGGAAACAATCAAGACTTGTTAAAAAATTGAGAATTGGAAGGGAATTTTACCAAGGCCAGCCTCTGGCTAGCTTGCAGGGCCAGCTGATTGGACCCCAGCGCCCTCTGGCGATCCGCAGGAAGAACTGCTCTCTCAAGCACCGCAGGAGATAGTTGAGGAGAAATGGCCACCGAAGCCCCCTCGGGCAAGGCATATACTGGGACCAAAGCTTGACCTGCCTTGGTCCTTGATTCCATTTTCCTCCTCTCCTCCTCTTTCTCTCTTTCCCTTCTATTCCTCTCCTCTACTCTCTTCTTCTCCTCCACCTTTTTTCTCTCCTCCTCCTTTTTCCTCTCCCTCTCTTTCGCCTGCTCCTCCTCTTTCCTCTTGCTCCTGAGAGGAAGGCCGAGAACCTGTAGTCACAACCCCAGATGCAGTCTTCTGTTTCTTTGACCTTTGTGCAAGGAGCACATTGTCATCATCATCATTATCATCTCTGATCAGGTTCTTCCTTAGAGGCATATCTTCACCAAAATTGCTAGAAGTACTCGACGATCCTCGAGCCTCAGAAGCCTCCTCAGAATCAGAAGAGCTGCTACTATCAGAGCTCCCTTCACCGAGATTACCTGCAGGCTCACTTTCATAACTCCCCTCCTCTTCGTCCAAATGGATTAGCTCGGCAGTAGTCTCTTCGCAGGAAGCAAACTCTGGAACACTGTCCACAGGCCGTGCTATAAATCTAGAGCCTACGTTCCTATACTCTAACAAGAATGCAGCAGATCTGGGATGCTCGCCGTCACCCAAAGGCTCTCTGATGTTTCAAGCTTTAACCAACTCAGAAATCCGTACCTCGCTAAGAGCAGGCTCCAAGTTCCGTGACCTCACTGTAAAAGAAAACGCAGAAGGGAGTCAGAAAAATCATAAGCCAGCAGAGATTGAAGCAACAGTATAAATATCTACCTATATATTCTTCCCCATAAAAGGGAACAGTGAAACTCTTAGACCTCGACCCTTCAGATTGGGGGGAGAACTGCCAATTCCTAACAAGAAAACCTTCCTGCCAGTAGTCCTTATGGGAATTAGGTTGATTTACTACCAATACCCTACCAGGGCTCCTATCTTTGAGGTACAGGACACCTGAACTAGTTCGAGAGAAGGAGTAACAAAAGCAGACTTCGGTGAGCCCTAACCTTGTGCCATACAGTTGATTTATCCTATGCACGCCGTTCACTATTTTCCATACATTGGGCGAACATTGTGCAGGTACAATACTAAAATAGCTAAAGAAATGCAGAAACAGATCATTAGGGGGAAAAGTAAGTCCCCCCTGGGAGAGCAACAAAACATGAATCAAGTGGGCATCCTCTATATCCCTAACGTTCCTAGGAGGCGATGCACAACACTCAATCTCTACCCACTCAGGAATGTTGTAGAATTTTCTAAATTCTGAGATTGACCTATTTCCAATCTTCGCCATTGGGAAATACAAGAAAAGCTACAAACCAAAGAGAAAATGCAAAGGGCACGAGAAACTTACAAGGCAGAAAATCAGGTCAAATGACGAAGAAGCAACAAGAGTGGAGATCGAAAGCAGAAGGTACGAAGCGCAAGAGTTCTCAGAAGATATAAGATTGCTGGAAAAGCTGAAACGACGAAAAGAAATGAGCCTTATTCCAACAAACCTTCAAAATCTAATCATATTGCACAGTAAGCGAAGCGGCTGCTGCCAGAAATCAACTCTACAGCTCCCGAGGAATTGCAACACAATAATCATTTAAATCTGTTGGGCCCACATGCATGGCACAACAAATTTAGGGGCAATTGTGGGTACCCGGAATTTAGTGCTATAAGCCTGGACGAGTAGCCCAGCCCAAGCGGCCCAAAGTCCAGGCCCCTCATCTATAGTATGGATTCGATTTCCCCACGATCCCATGAAGGGAAGTTATAGGGGAGCACGACCCCATGAAGTGAAGTTATAGGAAAGATGGCTAATATGGAGGAATCCATCATCTCCATTATCTAACCTACACATATATAAATTAAACCCTAGGTCCGGGGCAAAGGACAAGTTGTATTCTCTGTACTTATTCTCCAGAATATAGAGAAATAATGCTGACTGCACCACCGTGGACGTAGGCACATCTTTGCTGAACCACGTACACCTGTTGTTGTGTGATTGGCGTTTTATTTGTTCTTTCTTGGTCATTACTTCTCTCATATTTATTTGGGTTGCACAATAATTGTCACCAATAGTAATCGTCACCACAGACTCTAAAAACCCTAAGGCAAGTGGTTTAACTTGCATTTGATTAATTGCATGTTTTTCTATTCATATTAAAGAAGGTGTAAATTGATTAATATGTTAGGGTTAGTTCTACATTTAATTTGGGGCTTTTATGTTTGTGATTTAAAAATTTGTAGAGATGATAATAATACGTGGTTTTTTATTCCCAATTTGTGTATATGATGTAGTTAGATTAAGAAAATCAAATGGGGTAAAATCTTTCCACAAACGAAGGTTTAAAAACTGTAATGACAGAATGGGTTTTCTGGGCAATGATGGAGGATAGAAAACACCATGGTCGTTCGAACGACATGGTGTCTCGTTTGAACGACGATACAAATCGTTCAAACAAAATGGTTATCTCATTCAAACGACAATGGCTTTGGACATGGTGATAGATCTTTTCATTACGAACGTGAGGCTGATAGTTTTGTATTTTTTTTTATTTTTTTTAATTAGTTATGATTTTATTACTGAAGGGTGTCCGAAACTAAAATCCTCTGTGAGAAATCAAATCTGGATCATTTAGGGATGTCTATAGGTGAGTAGAGGACTCTGAAAAATATTAAGGAATATTATTTCTACCTTCTGATTTGATGGGAAGGAATTCGGGGTATGGATTTAGGGTGTTTAGGATGAACAACACTCGAAAAGATATGAACGAATTCAAATGGAAATTTCGTATGAAATTAGAATACGGGTTTAAGGAGCGAGTTCGAGCATTTTGGTTGAGTGTCACCCTTTTAATAAATTAATTAAGGTATGGTTAATTAAATTTCCAGTTGGGATATGGACTCAGGTGAAACTTGGACTACTGCTACGAATGTTTAGTCATGAATTTGGTCGAGTAAATTTTTTATAGGTACATATAATAAATTAAAGAATATTCGAATATAAAGAGGGTGTTAACCGTAAAATGTGGGATTGAGGAATAGGTTCTACAGGATGAGATTTCGGGCTGACGGTACAAATCCGGGTATTTAGTTTGGCTGACACAATTTATTTAATAAATAAATAATTGTGCAAATTTATTTAAATATTAAGTCGGTAGGTAGACTTCGAAAGGTTAGGCTAATGTTACGAACTTTGTACATCAGTATCCTGGATCTAATATATATATATATATATATATATATATATATATATATATATATATATATATATATATATATATATATATATATCGAGTTACAAATATTTGTGTGAGTAATATTTATAAGTAAGCATACCCGCTCTAATGCTATTTAGGAGGTTGCGTGATGTGGGTGAATCCCATGGCTAGAGAATGTACAGAGAGTATATTCCTCAGTTCATAGGGTCTGTTTATAGGGTTGAATCGTCTTCGGTATGGGACGGTCACTTTCGGGGGGAACAATGTCCACCTCCTATTCGGTTGTAACATCATTTAGAGAATACCCGATGAGTGCCTACTCGGGTGGATAATTATATATGTACGACATGTGTGTGAATGTTTTAATATAATGATATGTATATATAGTGCAAATTTATATATGGGTGAATACGTGATGCGAAATGCATAATTATATAACTTGAGAGATTATTATATTATTTCAAATCAGAATGACTTAAATAAGTTAGTGTGATTAATAACTTATAAAACGTATACTAAACTCACTCAGGAAAAAGTAGTGGGAAATAGTATTTTATATATGACAAGACTAGTTACGGGGTAGATATCTAGATGGGTCATGTATAGGTACGTTAGACGTGAACATTAGTCGAGGAGTGAGGTGTCCTCAAGAGAGTGTGCAGCACTAAATTATATATGAATATCATTCATGCATTTTAATTTACTACATTTAAATTCACTTGCTAAATATTTTCAAAATGTTTTGGGTTCTAACCCTTGCTATAAAATATTTTCAAAACCTTTTAGGTGTCCACCCATAGGGACGCCAGTATTGTTCTATTCCAGGGTTACGTAGTTGCAGTACATATGGATGTTGTAGAACTTTAACTTAGCCGCCTCAGTCATTCCATTCCTAAAGTAGGATGCAAGCAACATTTACTTTGGGCGTATCAGCTAGTTGTTCCATTTTATTTCAGTTAGATAATGTACTCAGTTTAATACTCTTGTGGTTCATTTTTGTTATTTAATTTGTAGCCGGTTGTTGTCTCGGCAAGGATTACATTTATTCCATTTTAGTATTGTTAGATTCAGTGATTGTGTGAATGGTTAATTATATATATTCTTTTGCATGTTGTTAGAGATGTAAAATAAAAATATAAAATTTGGCACCATGTCCTTTAAATACTAAGTGGTTAGTATGTTTTAAAAAGTTTGTGACAGTGATGCTAAGAATGAACCAGATGAGATTCCTATTTAATTTGATATAGGATTGATCACACGATATTTTATGAGGCAGGTTGTCACATATGGTATCAGAGCATCAGGATCTAGTTTCTTTAGATCTATGCGACTTTTCACATTTCAGCGTAGCATTTTTTGATATAGAGCCTTATTATAAGATTGTTGTGTTCCTTCACGTATACGACTTGCGTTCTCCTACTATAGGGTATAGTCATAGGATTCATATACAATTTTGGTCGAGCATGGCAAATGGAACATCATATAACGATAAGTGTGGGATGTAGAAGAATTTGCAGGAGGGAGGAGTCAGTAAGAGCCGGGGAATACTCTGGAGATAGGGATGCGGTGGGAATAACCATATTGTTTGAACAGTTGAAGTTGGAGAAATCGTTGGGGTGAAGTAGTTTCCCCAAGAACCACCGTGAAGGATGATTGTGTAAAGTAAAAACCCCAAGTGTAGATGATAACAGGTAAGGGTCAAAGAAAATTTTGTTTCAGAAGAACAATCCTCTAGAATTCAAGGGAGGTCCGGAAGGGTGATTTACAAATGAATGGGGTGATGGGAGCATTATAGGGTGATGGGATCCAGTCACCACATTCATGGGGAGACACCGTGAATAGTGAGGAATTTGGGGTGTGGATTATTATGAATCCTCTCACTAAAGGTTAAGTTGAGAGGCAAGGAACATTTCAATAATTCTCCCAAAGGGTTAGATAGTGGTCGAAGGGTTAGGAAAGTTGATGGAATTTTCAAACTTCTTAACCGGTGTGAGGGATACGAAGAATCAAATAGGGTTTCTAAGTTGATATTAGACTCTTGGGTAGAATATACAAGCATGGATAAAAGATCTTGCTATGATGACGGGTGTCGTTGTCGTCAAGGTTGTACATTTACATTTGTATCAATACTCTCGATAAAGGGGGCTAAGGGAGTTGGAGACTCTATCAGAAGAGTGAGACTGGGTTTTAGCTCTAGTGAGGCACCAAGGGAAGGGATACACAGTAGAGAATCCAGATTTCTAATCAAGATCAATAGAATTTCTACCAAGTGATGGTGAGTTCAGTAAGGGCCATCATGGCCATCAAGAAGTCTTAGGGACCAGTGGATCAAAAGGGACATTTGGGGTAGCAATCAGAGTCAAGACTAACAAGTCCATGGGAAGGACAACCTGACTGGGCCGTTAGGGCCAAATAACGGGGGATGACACATAGAAGTGTCTTATTTGTAAAAGAGTGCTAACACATGGGTGGATTTTTTCCGCAGGAAGTCAAGGGCATCTTTTGGAGGAGTTTTTAGTTTGGTTAGGACAAGGGTGTTATGTCAAATAACCATTGAGTTGGAAGTGTTATGGGAAACTGAAACTACAAATTTTATTTTGAGATGATTGGGTTGTGTTTGGTGTGATGCGAGCGGGTCACAATAATGTATTAGTACTCATTGGGGTTCATTTTCACCTTTTTCGATGGTACCCGAATGAGTTCCTAATTTTTTTTATAATATCTCACATACCTTTTGAATGGATTTTTTGATGAAATAATTTGCAGTAGTTCTCCATAATTTGATTATAAAGTTATTTTTTTTCTTTTAATATTTTTAATTAATCATTTTTTTCCAATTTACTTAAGATCCATTTTAAATCCTCCCTTATATGTATACTAGAATTAATAAAATTGAAAAGTCAAAACCTACAACCTATGGATAGATAGGCCTTTAATACCATACCCCTACTCCATGAGTATATAACTCCCAATATAATATGATGACACACATATAACCCACAACATGTTATACGTAATTTATTTTGCTTATTAAAAATTCATTTAATTATTTTTTGTTAAAAAATATAACGTCTAGGGTTTTGAATAATATTTTGTCAATAAATTAATACACTGTCTAGGGTTTACTGATTTATACATCACCTTTTCTTAAAAAATAACTATATACACGTATACACACATTCACATACATCTTAAGACATACACACACATCTACACATACATATAAACACATATACATAGAAATACACATATATACACAAAATATTAAGGTTCAACACACAACTACACACACACACACACATATATATATATATATATATATTGTTCAACACAGAAATACACACATATATACAAAATATTATGGTTATTTTTTAGATTAAAAGAGATTGGCCGAAATCATCAAGATTGAAAGAAAGACTTGTCGAGATTGAGAGAGAGATTTTAGGGTTTTAAACGGTATGAAAAATGAAACTGGGGCTGCTTTTTTTTATTTTAAGGAACCTAGTCACGACCTAGATCCTTGACCCACTACCATGACCCATTAAAATTTTCCAAGAAACCAGGTGGTCACGGTCTCCATTCATGACTTATGCGCATGAGGACATTAATATGGTCACGGCCCTAAGTTGTGACCTGAGGGGTGAAAATTATGGCCTTGCTCACGACCTTCGTTTGTGACCCTATCGTGACCTAACTTGGAGTGAATTTTGGCACCAAGATGGTCACACCATGGTCACGGGCAAATTCTATGACCCGTATTAGTCGGGGATTAGGTCTGTGACCACGGTTTAGTATATATTTTATGTGGCAAGACATTAAATGATAAAATGATTTTGACATAAAATCATAAGAGGATGTTTTGAAAGAGTAAGGTTAAGTCCAAGTGCCAAAGAGAAATTGAATATGTTTTCCACAAAAATTATGAAAAGAAAGGTCAAAATGGTGATTTGGCAAAAATTACGGTACTAATGGTTGGACTACCTCTTAGACCTTATTGCTCGATTTTTTGGTGAAAAACAAAAAGGTGAATAAATGGAAATTTGATGAAATGAACGAATGACTTAAACCGTAGAATGAGAAAAATAGTAAAAGGGTGGAATAATGTGAACATTCAATAAATTGTTAACAGAGGTTAAAATTGGACTCGGATGACAACAACCAAATTAAGGAGGGCCCGAAACCCGGATTAAAAGACCCAAAATCACTGGGTAAAGCATATGGTAGCATAGCCGTCCATGTGGAGCCCATTAAAGTATGTGGTTATTGGACAATTTCGAGAAAATATAAAGTAAAACAAAAATATTAATGGTTGTACTTGAAAATATATAAGTAAGACAACCTAATGAAACGTGATAAATGGGACTAATGGATAAAATATGATTAATTAATCTTTAAACCTAGTAAAGGGTGATGAAATTGATTAGGTGTGAGTGTGAGATCATCCCTCAGGTGTATTGTATGGTAGGTGCATTAAGACTAGCTAAATTATTAAACATTTTTGAAAATTGAATAAAATACATGATATATGTATGTTATTTTGTAGAAAACGCATGGCTTAGTATTACTAACCCTTTTTGAGAATTGGCTCACCCATACTTTTTATGTTAAAAACCCAGCCCCCAACACCAGGTGCACCGAGTAGGGATGTCGAAAAGGATGATAGTAAGGCCCCAAAGGGAAACCAACGCCATTAGAGATCAGTCTTTTTTTTTTAAATCATAGTTTGGAACTTTGATAAATTTGTAACTTTAGAACACTTTTATTCGGTCCTTATCCATAGCATGTAATAATATCGGGACACCTATGATTCATTTCCTATTTAATTAGCAATGTGGACTGAATTGGATTTTTTTTAAATAAATCTTGTAAATTAACTAATTACTTATAGTGATCACTACTTTTTTCAAGTTAAAACTCGCAAATTAAGTTCTTAATTACGGACAAAATTAAAGGATTTTCTTGACTAAAGTAAATTAACTTCCCCCTTCCCGTGTCACCTTGACTCGATGTGAGTCGACCTAATGATAACCCAAATCCGGGTCAGGGTGTTACAAATGGTATCAGAGCAATAGGATCCATGGGTGTGATGGAGTGTTGCACTTTCTTAGTATTCTTTCATCTTATATTTTAGTGTATTTAATGATTTAGGTAATGCTTAAATCTCTTACGCTATCGCCTTTAGTTCGTATCATTATGTATTAAACTTTCAATTTTCATGCAGATGCCTCCACACCATGATATTACTGCTGGGTCGGGCACTAATGAACTTAGTCTAATGGAGTAAGCTGTGCGCTAGCTCGTCAAGTCCCTCACACATCATCAGTGGGCACGCCGTAGTGGGACTGTTGAGAGCGTCATTTTCGCCTCTATCCTCAAAATGTTTATGAGGTTGCACCCTCTTACTTTTAATGAAGAAACTAGACTCGATGCAGCTGAGGAGTGTCTCAATGAAGTCACCAAAATTATGGAGATTCTAGATACGCCAGCAGATCAAAATGTCAAAATTTCTACATTCCAGATCATAAAACACGCAACCACTTATGGGGCGCCTATGATTGACTTGAGAAGCTTCATTGTGGTCATCCTCAATAGATACTTTCTAATGGCATTCAAGGATGCCAAAACGGATGAGTTTGGCTAGATGATTAAGGGTAAGACTTTTGTAAATGAATATCTAATGAAGCTCAAAAGTTTGAGCAAGTATGTTGATGACGTGCAGAAAGATGAGGTAAAAATGAGGTTATTTATTAATGGCCTCAACTTGGGTATTAGATGAATTATAGTTGGTTTGGATCTACTAGATTTCAAAACTGCAGTAAATAAGGACATACGATTAGATCTTGATTATGAATATAACAAGTCTATTCGGGAGAAGAAGAGGGGGCCTAGTGTATCCTAGTCATGTGGGCACAAAAAGTCCCACAGTGGTGTTTGAGGTTTTTTCTTGAAGCTCAATATAGCCATGGGGGTTGGATCTTTATTAGCTTGGTGCGCTTGCGATCGGAGCCATATATCCCTTATTGAGAGAACATGTTTTGCTCGCGGGTGCTTGAGTCGTTTTAAGAGGGATTTCTCTAAATTGACTTCAGGCAATCAGCAGATTGTAAATTTTATATTCGGCAAGAGTAAATTCATGTTTGATCCAGGGTTAGGGTAGTCATTGGCAAGGTCAAGTGCCCAGTGACTAGACGAGCAGGTTCAACCCTAGGCAAGCTTACGCCACAACAAAACAAGCTGCATCTCCTAGTGACCCTTCGATGATGGAAGCTATGACAGTTTTCTACAATACATTGGTAAAGTCATTGTGTGATTCTGGTCCATCGTATTCCTTCATATCAATTTCCTTGGCTTTTAGTTTGGGATTAGAGGTGGATCGATTTTGTCCTCCTATCTACATTAGGTGTCTCACCCATCTCTATTCCACCTCACTGGATGGCTTCGATTGAATTGCAGGAGCCAAGGATTTTATTGGAGGATCTAACCAACAAGGTCTTCATTCACTCTATAAGGAGCCCTTGTCATCTTTTCAAAGAATACGGACAACACCTTGAGACTCTGCATTGATTATAGACAGTTGAACAAGATGACGGTAAAGAACAAGTACCCCATGCCCCCGTATTGATGATTTGTTTGACTAGTTGAATGGGGGAGGGCAGGTTTTTAAAAATTAAACTTTGGTCTGAGTACCATCAGTTGTGTGGAAGGGATGAGGATATTCCTATGACTGTACTCCGGACACGAAATGGGAACTATAATTTTTTGGTGATGCCCTTAGGCTTGACCAATGCCCCGACAATATTCATGGACTTAATGCACTGTATCTATTATCCTTACATAGACCAGTTTTTGGTGGTCTTTTTGGATGACATATTAGTCTACTTGACCTCGGACATAGACCATGATGAGCACCTCCGCATAACATTGCTAGTTCTCAGGGAAAATTAGATATACGGTAAGTTTAGTAAATGCGAGTTTTGGATGGGGGAGGTTAGTTTCCTTGTCCATGTGTTTTTTAGAGAGGGTATTTCCATCGATCCTTCCAAAGTTGAGGTCATTCTGGGGTGGGATAGGCCAAAATAGTTACAAAGGTACGTAGCTTCTTGCATTTGGTCGGTTATTACAACAAGTTCGTACAAGATTTATCGAGGGCCACTTTGCCCCTCACTATGTTGACTTGGTAGGATGAACATTTCGAATGGTCGGATGATTGTGAGTCATCCTTTTGAGAGATAAAGGTGAGGTTAACCTATGCACCCATTCTCATCCTCCCTAAGAGAGATAAGTGTTATACACGATGTACTATGATGCTTTGGGTTCAGGGCTCTAAACAATGCTGATGCAGAATGATCAGGTGGTAGCCTATGCATCTTGGAAATTAAAGGTGCATGAGAGTAACAACCCTAACCATGACCTGGAGCTAGATGATTTTGTGATTTTTCTTATGAGCTTGAGGTATTATTTGTATGGAGAAAAATTTGAGGTTTTTTCAAAAAGTAAGAGCCTTCAGTACATTTCCATATAGCGTGACCTTAATCTTCTCCCAAAACTATATATGGATATGATGGAGGATTATGATTTCTCATTGGAGTATCATCTCAATAAGGATAATCTTGTCGTCGATTCTCTCAGTAGTAAGTCAAATCTCACCCTTACAATGATGAGATATCATCGGGTGAAAATATTTGGGTAGTTACCGATTTACGACTTACATGTTTAGAGGGGTAAGATAGGGCATACGTCTAGTGCGTTGTAGCTTAGACTCTCATTCAAAAGAATGTCCTTGTTGCTTAGTCATGTGATTCCAAGTGTGTTAAGTATAGGGACCATATTTTGAATAGGGAAGTGTTTGAAAATCTTTATGTAGATAAGGACAATTGGGTGCGACACAAGGGCCGGTTGATTATCCATGTTATCAAGGAGCTTCGGGATAAAGTGATGGTAGAGGACCACCACTCATGCTTCTACATAAATTCTGGTGCTACAAAAATTTATAAAGACCTTTGTAGGGATTTGTGGTGGTCCGACATGAAAAGAGATGTATCCATGTATGTAGTCAAGTGCTACACCTACCATCATGTAAAAACCGAGCATAAGAAGACAATAGGACTATTGTAACCACTACCCATCGCGTAATGTCAGTGGGAGCACATCACGATGGATTTCATAATAGTGCTACACTGGTCTGACCGTGGTCACAACATCGTATGGGTTATATTAGATCGATTAAGAAAGTCTACACATTTCTTTATGATCAAAGTTACAAATAACATGGCTAAGTTGGCAAGGTTTTGTGTCAAGGAAATAGTCACGCTTCATGGTGAGCCTCTCTTGATTGTCTCAAACAGAGATCCTCACTTTGTAACTTGGTTTTGGAAGAAATTTTAATAGTACTTAGTCACCGAGTTCAACATGAGTACTACATTCCATCCAGAGGTAGACGATTCGTCAGAGTGAACTATCCAAATTCTGGAAGGCGGCAAGCATTTAGATTGCCCCCTTTGAGGCCCTTTATGGGAGGTCGTGCTGATCTCCAGTTTATTGGACTGAGGTGGGGGAGAAGCATCTTACCAATTCAGAATATATCCAAGAGATTACTGAGAAGGTTCGAATAATTCGATAGAGAATCATGACAGTGTAGAGCTGACAAAAGAATTATGCCAATAATCTTCGGGTACCCATGTAGTTTTGGGTAAGTGACTCTATGATGCCAAAGGTTTGAGAAAGGAAGGTAATTGACGGTCTGGGTTGAAAGGGAAGCTAACCCCACAGTACATCAGCCCCTTAAAATCTTGGAGTGGACCAGGGACGTGTCGTACCACTTGGATGCGTCCACAGTTGTCCTATGTGCATAACGTGTTCCATGTCGCTATGTGGAAGAAATATATCTATGACCCATGTCATGTCATTGGTTAGAACCTCATCGAGCTAGAGGAGGATGTAAAGTTCCCCACATGACCCATATCCATTTTAGACTGTGAGGAGAGAGCCCTATGCAACAAGGTTATTTCGTTAGTAAATGTCCTATGGGAGTTTCAAGGCATTGAAGGTGCGACATCGAAATGCGAATCAAAGATGAGGGAGAAGCAACTGAAACACTTCCCTTAGTCAGTTGTTCATATTTTTGGGATGAAATCTCCAACGGAGGGGAGAATCAATACCCGCTCCTAATTCTTTTAACGTATAAACTTTTATCCCTAGATCCAATTAATTTAGTGGAATTAATGTAAATTGTCAGAAGTTATTGGTCAAATTGGAGAATTTAAGAACTCCGAGTGGTTCGAATGAAATCAAAGTCATTCAAATGAGATCCTTATGTCATTCGAATGAGGTTGCAGTTATTAAAATAAGAACTCCACTTCTTTCAATATAGGTATCCAACAATAATAGAATGAGACCTAACTATGTTAATACACAAGTTCTTAACAAGTTCGAACGAGAATCTTGTTTCAATCAAGCGAGATCCCCTTCTCGTTTGAATGACCTGGGTAGATATCTGCTATTTTGAGTCAGCGTGATGTGTTGTTGCATTTTTAGCCATAGATCAGGTGATGTGTCAACTTATGATGTCTTGGATGAACAAAAACATGTTTATTGTGTTGGGTAAGAGTTTTCAAATGGGCTTTTATGGATTATAATGGGGGAGAATGATGGTGGTTTCCCTCACAATTTTTCAACATCTCTCTATCTCTCTAAGTCCTTAACCCATATTTCCCCTTTACCACCCTTGTTCCTCCATTGATAGACCTTACTGCCACTCCTACAACATAATTTACACCATTTTCAAACCTATTCTACCATCTTCATGCATCGGTAAAAGGAGAAAGTGGGTGGAGCTAAACTTGTAGGAGGGATTTTTGTGGTTATTTGAAGAAGCTTCGCAGTCTTGGATCTTAGGAGTTTAGGAGTTTCAAGTCATCCGTTTTGTGTTTCTCTTCTTGCAATCCAAGGTAGGGGTTTTCTCTTAGAAATTTTCAAGCTTTTCTAGTTATGGAAATTCTGCAGGAAGAATGCTAGATGATTTGTAATGTCTAAAATAAACTCATTTGATGGAATATTATGGTTTCGCAAAACTGGAGTTTTCTTAGAAAGAAAAAACCCTAGAAGCGTCTTTTTACAAATTTGTGGCATTTTAGCTTGAAAATGGAAGAAAACATATTAAAAATATATAAAGACATGATTTTAATAGTCTAAGTGCATTTGAGGTATTTCTAGGCTTGAAATCCTCTTTCACATTTGTATAATCATGTAGTAAAGTAGATGATGATATTTTACACTTATTTAAGCATGTTAAAATGTTTTTATGATGAAATCAGAAAATGAAGAAACACAACCCTAAAATGTGTCAAATATTATTAAAATGAATAAAAATAATTTTTGGGGGTAACATGTAATAATAGGGAATAGTTAGGGATATTTGGTTAAAAATGGTTTTAATGAGTAACTATATTTCATTTGGCAAAACATAAAATGTAACATGATTTTGACATAAAATCATAAGAGGATGTTTGGAAAGAGAAAGATTAACTCCAAGTGCCAAAGATAAATTAAATATGTTTTTCACAAAAATTATGAGAAGAAAGGGAATAATGGTGATTTGGCAAAAATGGGCATCCTAGTCATTGGACTACCTCTTAGATTTTATCGGTCACATTTTTGGTGAAAACGGATAAAATGAGTAAATGACACATTGATGAAATGAACGAATGACTTGACCATAGAATGAGAAAAACGGTAAAAGGGTGGAATAATATGGACATGAGATTAAATGTTAACAAAAATTAAAAATTGTACTCGAATGGCACCGGGAAAATTAAGGAGGGCCCGGACCCTTGGTTTGAAAGATAAAAATTCACTAGCCAGAACATATGGTAGCATAGATGTTGGTGTGGAGCATGTTAAACTGTGCGGTTATTGCACGATTTCGAGAAAAGATAAAGTAAAATGGAAATGGTAATAATCGTACTTGAAAATGTATAAGTAAGACAACCTAATAAAACATGATAAATGAGACGAAAGGATAAAATATGATTAATTAGTATGTAGATTCGATAAAGGGTGATAAAATTGGTTTGGTGTGAGTGTGAGCTGATCGCTCGGGTGCTTTGCATGGTAGTTGCATTAATACATGCTAAATTATTAAATGTTTTCGGAAATTGAATAAAATACACGATATAATGGTAGTATTTTGTAGACAACATATATATTAGTATTACCCACCTTACTGAGCATTCCCTCACCCGTACTTTTTATTTGAAAACCCCCACACCCACACCCAGGTACAATGAGTAGGGACGCTGTAAAGAATGCTAGTAAGGCCCCAGAGGTCAACCAACACCATTGGAGCTTTGTCTTTTTTTATAAAATCATGGTTTGGAACTATACCAAATTTGAAGCTTTTGAACACTTTTATTTGGGCCTTGGCCACGGCATGTAATAATACAAGGACACATGTGATTCATTTCCTATTTAATTAGAAATGAGGACTAAATTGGATTTTATTTTTTTATAAATAAATCTTGTAATTTGACTAATTACCTAAAGTGATGACTTCTTTTCTCAAGTTAAATCAAAAAATTTAGTTCTTAATTACGAATAAAATTAAAGGATTTTCTTGAATAAAGTAAGTGGGCTTCCCTTTCCCCTGTTAACTTCGGTGCGAATTGACCCAACAGTGACCCAAATCAGGGTGGGGGCATTACAATACTCGGAGGAGTCAAAATACTTAATTGGTTGTATATTCTCCTGTGGAGATGAACATGCATATTGGAAATCCTCAAAATTCATGTGTAGTCTCAAAGAATAATGGAGTTTGAATTCATTTCTTTATACAAAGTACGAGAAGAAGTTGAGAGGCTTTGACATTTTCTATAGGATATTCCTTTTTTGACAAATTCAATGCCTACTATAACTATACATTGTTATAATCCAGCGACAATGTCAAAGGCACATTATTTTTTGTATAATGACAAGTCAAGTTACTTTCGACGTAAATATAATATTATTAGACAATTACTCTCAATGGAATTATTTCCATATGGATTTGTTTACAAGACCTTTATTGAAATACACAAATTTTCTATGCATTTTCTAATTATTTATTTTCCTTCAATGATATCAGAGATGTCACTTATTATATTCTTATATATTGTTATATAATTTCTATATGTGTTACATGAATTATCACCTTTTGAAAAGTTGACGAAATACACGATAATACATTAATTAAATAATTGAAGTGAAATGGTATTATGGGCAAGTATTGAATGGTTAGGAATTTGGTGTTAAGGGTTTACTTTTTTTATTATCCCCTCGGTATTGGTTCCCACTGATCGTAAAGTCTTTTACTAATATGTTGAGTCACGTATAGATGTTTAATAATTAATTTTAATTTATTTTAACTCATATCGTTTTATAATTTAGCTTAAAGGGAAAATTAATTTATTAGAAAATGTCACATTTTTGTATACTTTTTAGGATACTTAGAAAGTCTATTTTTATTTTAGAAAACGGCTTGTCAAAAATTTTATTTTGTAAGTTAATGAAAAACATTTCAACAATCCAACTAAAAAGAAGGTGGGTACAAATAAAGACACATAGTAAATAAACAACTATTTACAACCAAAATAACCGAATAAGCTGTCAGTTAACAGTCACATACAATTGAGTTACATTGAGTATTAGAGTACAATGTCACATTATATAACACAAGTACAAAACTGGGGCAACACGCCCGAATGTGTGACCGATCATAACTAGAATACAAAAAGATTAAAGCATCTATATCAACTATCCCGTAACATCTGCAAGTGTTATAGCTCCAGGACACAGGGATAGAAAAGTCAATACGGGCGTCCTTGTGGTGGAACACCTGGGCGAATATAAGATTCAAGCAAAACAAAGAGATATAAATAGGTTAGGGCCCGGTTTGATATAATTACCAAGTGAATAAAATGCACGATATTTATGCACAACCTAATTATCATGAATGAGCTAATTAGGATCATCACGAATAATGATAAAGAATCTAACTTCTCAATTTAAAAGCATAACCTAACGCAATTATAATGACAATGATCACAATTCAATTTTTGCTAGAGTATATGAATAATATCGTACTTATTAAGATTCCATTTCAATTTTACACAATTTCATTTCACCTTTCCTTATCTCATTAGGAAATGTATTCAAGGCAATTTATTTCGTAAAGTGCCGTATAATCAATATTATTCCACTTTAACAAGAATAGTTATATTACACAACATATAATGATTCTAATACCGTCCTTCCGATTTTCCCCATGGGACGCGCCCCTAAATAGCTATCATCTTCCAGGGCCTATCACGCAAGAAAACCTGGGCATCCTATATCGCGTGACGTCGGGAAGTGGCCATACACCTGTGACATTGAGTCATAACCACACCCGGAATTACCTCACTTCGCACAATAATCACACAATATAATATAACCGGTCCTATAGTCGAGGACTATATTCACCTTGCATTCACTAGCCAGGGGAATTCACCTCATGCGCGTAACTTCCCCTATGATAGCATTTAGAGAGGTGTGTAATAACAATTTATCATTCACAGGTTATTTCCATTTTAAAATATACATCAAGTCATTATCGGGAGCCATAAGCGTTTAATGTCATCATCATAAACTTCAATGTTTAATAAACCCCCAAATTAGTCTCCGAGAAATAATGATGTTACTATAAGCCACCAAGTATAGTATACCTCATTCATGTCTCTAAATTTCCCCCAAATTTATAATCCTTCTCTCCCCCAGTCTCAAATTAGTTTACACAAGAAAGAGCTACCATAATCTCTATTATCACCGAGATAGGCCCAAGTATTCCTTTTCAAATCTAGAGTAGTTACATATGTAATATAAGACTCTAGTACAATTTATTTTATCCTAAGAGAAAGTTCATAGGTCCTAAACCTACAAGAAAAGAGTTACAAACTATGTTAGAAAAATCACCTAAAACAGCAGGATTTCCAAATCGATTCGCCCTGGCCGAATCGATTCGGTCTTGAAGCGAATCGATTCGGATGGTCCAAATTGATTCAGTCAAGAGAACCCAACATTCTGTATACTACTGAATCGATTCGGATAGGCCAAATCGATTCGCCCTTCACAGATCTGTAGCCTACCCCTCTAGCGAATCGAGTCGCTAGGGGCGAATCGATTCGCCTAGCCCAGAATTTCGGGTTTCGGTCATGGAGTTTAATGCCCTACTTTTCCCACAACTCATTTCTCCTCCATTATTACCCATAACAACCACCATAAGTCCAACCAAAATAATCCTACAAAAATACTAACTACTATACTCAACACAAAAACCATCTAAACAACATTTAAGGGTTCAAACACCACAAATCCATTGAAATCCATATTCATTCAATAGATTCCAAAACACAACTATCACTAAAAGTTATTCACCCTAAATCATATATTAGAAAGTAAGAAACTTTCCTTAAGGTTATAATCTCAGATTTTCTTCCGGTAGTAACCAATCCAAACTTCAATCTTCAATTCTCTTCCTTTTCTTTTCTTTTTCCCCAAATTCTCTTCTTCTCTCTTTCTCTCTAATTTTAGTAGGAACATACTTAAGAAATAAAAGGGTTTGCAAGACTTAAAACTTTCCCTTGTCATTAATTCCTATCTTTAAATGCTAATACACCCTTAAAATGACTCGTAACTACTTAATTGAGCCATAACCTGTCAAAAGTGCCTAGGACCCAAAAATACAATATGGAACTTATTTTGACTATCTCGAATATTTTAGGACTAACCGCGCCCTCTAAATTGGCATCCGGAATAATACAATTCATTTAATGTTCCAGCTTCATTTAAACCATAAATGTCGTTTAAAGCACAACGACACCATGAATCGCAACATAATGCCATTTACATTCACATAACAGTATATATGCAAAATCTAGTAAATATTATCTTTTAACTCGCATAAAATAATATTTACCCCATCATTCAATATTTTACTTAATTACCTCACATGGAAAATTAATATAAAATAAATTACTCAAAAGTAAGGGTTATTATATACTCCCCCCTTATAAGGTAATTTTTCCCTAAAAATTTGGCATACCTTGCAAGAAGACATGCGGATACTTTTCTCGCATATCGTCCTCACGCTCCCATGTTGACTCCTCGACATTGTGGTGCCCCCATTGGACCCTAACCAAGGGTACCACTCGAGATCTTAACCTACGATCCCGTGAACTAAGATTACAACTGGTTGTTCCTCGTATGAAATATTAGGTTGCAATTTGATATCATCCAAAGGAATATGCTAGTGTGCTCCTTCACACCTCTTGTACTTTTTCAAGGATAAAACATGAAACACATCATGCATCTGTTGCAAATGCTCCAGTAAAGCAAGTTGATAAGCTAATGGGCCTACCTTAGCAATAATGGGAAAAGGACCTACGTAATGCGGCGTAAGTTTTCCTTTCTTCCCAAATCTCTTTATGCCCTTCATTGGTAATACTCGTACCAAAACTTGATCTCCAACATCCAAATCCACATGCCTTCTATTTACATCAACATAACTCTTTTGACAATCTTGAGCAATCCGGATGCGATTGCGGATAAGTTCGATCTTCGAAGAAGTATCCTGGATCATTTCAGGTCCGAGAAACATATTAACCCCTACCTCCAACCAACACGTAGGTGATCTACACGGTCGACCATATAATGCTTCATAGGGTGCCATCCCGATAGTGAATTGGTATGAATTATTATAAGCAAATTCGACTAAGAGAAGGTATTGTTCCCAACTTCCTTTGAAATCAAGCACACACATTCTTAGCATATCCTCCAACATTTGGTTGACTCTTTACATCTTCCCATCTGTTTGGAGGTGATAGGAGGTACTTAACTTCAATTTGGTTCCCATACCTTCTTGGAAACTTTGCTAAAAATGGGAAACAAAAATTTTGTCTCGATCGGAGACTATGTTAATGGATACCCCGTGGAGTTTAAAACTCTCCGCAATAAATAGCCGGGTATAACGAGCAGTATTGTAGTCTGTACGTAACGATAATAAATTCGTCGACTTAGTTAAATGATCGACAATCACCGAAATGGAATCATGACCGTTTTATGATGTTCGCAATCCCGTGATGAAATCTATCGAGATACTTTCCCATTTCCATACCGGTATTTCTAAGGGTTGTAACAAACCCGTTGGTCGTTGATGATCTACCTTAACCAGTTGACAAGTAGTACATTGGGAAACAAATTCAGAAATGTCCCATTTCATACCCGCCCACCAATATTGACGGTGCATGTCTTGGTACATTTTGTCCCCACCAGGATGTACTACATACTTGGACCCATGGGATTCTGTCATTACGGCCCGTCTCAAATCCCCCTCATCCGGCACAATAAGTCTCCTATGGAAACATAATCCACCCTCAGAACTTATAAAGTAGGATCCATCTCCCTCGATTAATAATTGGTGTGTACGGTCCTGACAACCTTTGTCTCTTCCTTGAACTTCTACAACCCGTGCCACTATACTAGGCGTAACGGTTAACACTGACATAAATGCCCTAGCAACAACATCCTCTTGGTTGAGCTCCTTCCATACCGTGGCTAACTCCCCCTCGAGTTTTTAACTCAACGCATCCGCCACTACATTAGCCTTACCCGGGTGATAATGAATATCAAATTGGTAGTCCTTCACACACTCTAACCACTGACGTTGTCGTATATTCAAATCCTTCGGCGAAAATAAATATTGTAATGATTTGTGGTCCATGAAAAGACTAAATTTCTCTCCCAGGAGGTAATGTCTCCAAATCTTAAAGGCAAAAACCACTGCAGCAAGTTCCAAATCATGAACTGAATAATTCTCCTCATGGGGATTTAGCTTGCGAGAAGCATAGGCAATAGCCCTCTGCTCTTGCTGCAACACACCTCCTAACCCTTGCAGAGATGCGTCCATAAAGACCACATATTCTAACCTCGGCCTTGGTTACGCAAGCACGGGAACAGAAGTTAACTTGTCTTTCAAATCATCAAAATCCAGTTGACAAGAATCATCCCAAACAAACCTCACCCCTTTTCGAGTTAAATTTATCAAAGGACTAGCGATCTTAGAAAAGCCTTTGATAAATCTATGATAATAGCCCATCAAACCTAGAAAGCTATGAATCTCTGTAGGTGTCGTGGGCTGACCCCAATCCCTCACAACAGCAACTTTACTCGGGTCTATCGAAACACCCTCAATGGTAACAATGTGGCCCAAAAATTGTACTTCATGTAACCAAAAACCACAATTCTTAAACTTAGCATACAATTGATGATCCCTCAATGTTTGTAGGACCAACCGTAGATGCTTAGCATGGTCGACTTCACTTTGAGAATACACTAGGATGTTATCAATAAACACAATAACAAACTGGTCCATGAAGTCTCTAAACACTCTATTCATAAGGTCCATAAATACTGCAGGAGCATTGGTTAGCTCGAAAGGCATAACCAGAAATTAATAGGACCCATATCTCATTAAAAACGCATTTTTGGACACATCCTGTTCTTGTATTCGCAATTGGTGATACCCAGTCCTCAAATAAGAGATGGAACCGAACCGAAAAGGAAATAAACGAACTTAACCGGTTCAGGGAAAAACTTCTATCAAAGATGGAACCGAACCGTATCACCTTAACAGGATCAGTTTGGGTATCGAAGATTTTGATTAATCCACTTGAAAAATAAGAGTCTTGTATGATTGAGACTCTTAGAAATTCGTAGAGTATAAGTTTTAAACACCTCCCAAACATTGAGGGAGGCTTCTAATCCGTGTAGAGAAGCTTTGTAATTAGTTTAGAGAAGACAACAACAAGAACCCTAGTTTTTATACCTTTGATTCCAGTTCTGCAATTCAAGTAATTTTATTCCAATTCTTGCATTCATTATTGCAGTAGTTAATTCTTTAGTAGTAATTTCATTCTTTTTCACCTTCAATTGTTAGTAAAAATATTTTCTTTCATTCAAAACATGTTTTCTTCTAATTTTAATATGTCCGGCTAAGTTTTCAATGGTTGGGGTGCATGAACCCCACTCGATGTAATTCATGTTAGTGGAAATATAAGTTGGAATTAAAATCTTAGATGAATTGTATTGTAGTTAATACGATATTGATTTAATTCATCATTTGCTTACATACTATGAGGGCTACGATCCTTCATATATGTAATACTTAAAAGTGTTAAAGACCGAGTTTTAATTCACCCTTTGCTTACATATTGTGTGGGCTACGATCCCTCATATATTTAATACTTAGGAGCATTAAAAATTGAATTCATTGAAAGATTTAATTCTGAATCTAGTATCCTACGAAGTGAATTACTAGGGTGTGGGGGATTGTAACCCGACCTATCTTTCTCATATCATAGTTGAAGTTTTAGTTAAATCATCATTAGTCTTTTCGTTAATTTAGAGTAATTGCATTTCATTTTTTCATAATTTCATTAATTAATCATTTTCAAAAATTGCATATATTTGTAGTTTTTTCACAATTCAAATCACCTTTTCGTTGTTTTAGAGTCAAAGTTAGGTTACCTTCGTCTTTCCAATGTCGTTACGACTTTATTCGTCCTCTTTCCCTGAGGATCGATACCTGACTTATCGAATTATTACTTGAGCGGCAGGCTTGCACTTGAGCCAAAATAGCACGCTCACTAGACACATTTGTGGTCACATCAAGTTTTTGGCGCCGTTGCTGGGGATTCAGGTAGACTTAGGTTAGATCAAGTCAATCTAAAACTTTGACCAAGAAAATTAAAAAACATAAAAAATATATATATATATATAAAAATTAAAAAAAATCATCATCTCGCAAAAGCCTTTAATGCAAAATCCTGAACATACTCCCTCTCCTCACAATACTCCAACCAGAATTCACAAAAATTCAATCGTTGAGTATAACTCCGAAAGCCCCCACACACCTCGTGTTCCACAATTCTAGTTTCCAATTCCTACTCCTGAGCACTCTATCAGTAGCTACACACTAAGTTAAACTTTGAGTCACACATTTAAGACACTGAGTTAGTACACAGAGTCATTTCAAGAGAGTACGAGTGCGATGTATGACGCAGCGAGTTTCGGTACTAGAGAAGGAGATGTACCCTATCGTTCTATGAAATATATACTATTTCCTGAGAGGACAGTCACCCCTGGTTGTATTTTACTTCCGTATATTGTCAGTCAGTTCCACTTTCGCAATGGGATGATACAGATTCTCCCTATGTTTCATGGAATGGATTCGGACAAACTACACCTTCATATTCGTGAGTTCGAAGAGGCATGTGAGACATTTAGTGATCAAGCTTGCATGCAAGATGTCGTTCGCCTAAAGTTTTTTTCCTTTTTCCTTAAAGGATAAAGCCAAAACCTAGCTATGGTCTCTACCCTCGAACTCCGCCACTTCCTGGAGAGATATGCAGTCTAAGTTTGTCTCAAAATTCTATCCACAGCACAAGACCAACTCTGCCAAAACTCAAATTCAAGCTTTTCGACAACACGATAATGAGTCTTTTGACAGATGTTTGGAACGTTTCCAAGAGTTAGTAAGTGCATGCCCCCGTCATGGTTTTGACAAACACCTAGTGATATCTTTCTTCCATAATGGGTTGACAATACCTTCCAAACAACATGTGCAAACAATGTGTGAAAGACCCTTTTGGGATTTAAACTCATGCGATGCTGAGGCCCATCTTAAGTATGTCATAGAGACTACCCAAGCATAGGACACATTTGATCCCAACCAAGCCCGGCCTAGACAACCATATATCAATTAAACTTACTCTGGTCTATACCATTTGGATAGCAATACCTTAATAAACCGACGATTCGATCAGTTTCAGAGAGATTTGAAAGAGTGGTTTGATGGTCGGTTGAGAAATATCTTCGGATCCAGCCATGGTTCGAAAGAAAAAGTGTGTGCCATCTGTGAGGTGGGCCACTCCACAAAGGCATGCCCGATGATTTCAGCCTACAAGGTCATGCACACCGAGCAGGTGGATGGTATAGGAGGATTCAAGGGGAATTTTAATGCCCTGCATGGGAACTCTTACAACTCTTCGTGGAGGAACCATCCTGGTTTTAATTATGGACAACCACAAGCTGCGATGAATCGCCATTCACAGGTTGTCCCACCTACACCACCTCCTTAATACCAACAAGCGCCACCACCTCTATCCCCATGTGTAGCTCCACCGTGGAGGAGCCTCGAGGATACGATGAACCAATTCATAAATTCTCAAGGTGCAAACAATGCTCGATATGAACGCATGTTCGCCGAAATAAATGCGAACATCTCCAAGATGCAATCCTCATTGAGCATCCAAGAGAAGGAAAAGTTTCCTTCCCAAGGCCAAAGACCTCCCCAAGGTCAACCTAGTGTTAGATCCACCTCTACCGAATAGCAGGAGCATTGCCAAGTTGTAACCACTCTTCGTAGTGGGAGAGTTGTTGATTTATCACCTCCCTCACACGACATTTCAAAAGACAAGGAGAATTTACTCGGCACGAAAGAGGCCGAAGATATCTCCTTGAACGAGAGTGAAAAGGAAAACACTAGTGAGCCTGAGATAGTTATTAAACCACCCTCCGCTGCACCATTTCATCAAAGATTGATTCTTTCCCATAAAAGGACCATAAGTGAAGAGGTGCTTCAGAACGTGAAGTTGAACTTACCTTTACTCGATGCAATAAGGCAAATCCCATCCTATGCAAAAGTCATAAAAGACTTATTGACAGTCGAGAGGAGGATAAAGGTAAAGAAGAATGTGTTATTAGCACAAAATGTGAGCTCAGTCCTTGAAAATGATCTCCCACATAAATATAAAGATCCCGGTGCACCCATGATTTCATGCACTATTAGAGAGAACAAATTTAAAAAATCCTTACTCGATTTGGGGGCAAGTGTCAACATACTCCCTTATTTGATTTATAGGAAACTTGATTTGGGTGATCTTGAGCCCACAAGGATCACTATCCAGTTAGAAGATTGAATCGTGAAGATACCAAGGGGTATAGTTGAGGACGTGATAGTCCAAGTGGACACTTTCTACTTTATTGTAGATTTTGTCATTTGGGACACGGATTCCTCCTTTGCCTCGAAAAATCATGTTCCCATCATCCTTGGATGCTCATTATTAGCTACGGTTAACGCAGTGATCAATACTAGAAATCGGCAGATGCAACTCACTTTTGGGAATATGACTCTAGAAACAAACATCTTCAATATAGCCCAACAAGCAGGGGAAGAAGATGATCTTCACACGGTGAGTTTAATTGAGGAAATCGTAAAAGAACACTTTGAGGAAAATTAATGTGGAGACGCCTTAAAATCTTTCCTACCTTCTAATCATGAGAGTGAGGGAGACAACACCGAGTTTGAGAGGGAGATAGAGGAGTTGAGAGGCTTACTCGATGAGAGAGAGTCGGACGAGGACGCGAGAGATGTTAATTGGGTTTCTCGATTCGAAGAGTTACCGCCGAGGGAAGCACGCATGGTGCCCTCCAGCGGCACATTCCTGACTCTCGAGTTTAATAAACTACCCTCCAATGTTAAATATTCTTTTCTAGGTCAGAGTGAGACATTTCCTGTTAATGTCTCCTCTAGATTAGATGAAGAGCAAGAGGGTAAATTATTAAAAATTTTGAGGAAGCACCAAGGTGATTTTGGTTGTGTATAGCTGATCTAAAGGGGATAAGCCCTCTAATTTGCACCCATAAGATTCACCTCGAGGAGGACATTAATCCTTCGAGAGATATGCAAAGACGGCTAAACCCCACAATGAAAGAACTAGTAAGGGCTGAAATTATAAAATTATTGGACGCTGGGATTATTTACCCAATCTTGGATAGCAAGTGAGTGAGACCCATTCAAGTCATCCCGAAGAAGTCATGCATGATTGTGATTCAAAATGCCAAGGGAGAGTTAGTTCCCCAACATACCACCACTGGGTGGCGCGTTTGCATTGATTACCGAAAACTCAATGTGGGAACTAGGAAAGATCATTTTCCCTTTCTATTTATCGATCAAATGCTTAAAAGAGTAGCGGGACACCCTTATTATTGCTTCCTAGATGGTTATTATGGATATAACCAAATTGAGGTAGATGTACTTGATCAAGAGAAAACAACTTTCACTTTCCCCTTTGGAACGTTTGCCTACAAACGTATGCCATTTGGTTTATGTAATGACCGCGAACCTTTCATACGTGTATATTGAACTTTTTAAGTGACATGGTTGAGAGAGGGCTAGAGGTGTTTATGGACGAATTTAGTGTTTTTGGCACCTCCTTCTATCTATGTTTAGCCAATCTTGAGAAACTACAAGCCCGATGTGTGGAAAATACCTTAGTGCTGAATTAGGAAAAATACCATTTCATGGTAACCGAGGGTATAGTTCTTGGCCACATCGTGTCATCCAAAGGGATCGAGGTTGATCGAGAAAAAATAGATGTCATAGCTGACCTACCCCCACCTAAATCGCTTAAAGACGTATGCTCATTCTTGGGCTACACGGGATTTTATCGAAGGTTCATTAAGGACTTTAGCGCCATCGGTAGACCCTTAAGCAATATTCTTATGAAGGATACCCCATTTGAGTGGACGGAAGCATTCCAAAGCGCTTTTGAGAAACTCAAAAACTTGCTTGTGTCCGCTCCCATTATGCATGCTCCGGATTGTTCCTTACCATTCGAGCTTATGTGTGATGCTAGAGATAATGCGATAGGGGTTGTTCTGGTCCAAAGAAAAGACAATATGGCTCATGTCATCTACTACGCTAGCCGAACCCTTACCGGACCACAACTCAATTACTCCACCATGGAGAAGGTGTTGCTAGCGGTAGTATTTGATCTTGACAAGTTTTAGTCCTATCTTATCGGTTCCCCCATCACCTGTTTCATCAACCATGCGGCTTTAAAATATTTACTTGCAAAGAAAGATGGAAAGACACGCCTCATAAGGTGGAACCTACTCCTACAAGAGTTTAATCTCTCCATTAAAGACAAAAAAGGAGTAGAAAACATCGTTGTCTATCACTAATCATGGCTTTCGTCCAACGTACCTAGTGATCCTACACTCATAGATGAGTCTTTTCCGGATGAGCAACACTTTGCCACCTCTTCTTTGCCCTGATTTGCGGATATAGTGAAATATCTAATCATGGGAGTCATCCCTCCCGATTGGAAACCGCAAGATAAGAAGAGGTTCATAACTTAGTCGCGCATGTTCTTCTATGCTGATCCATTCCTTTTTAAATATTTCCCTAACCAAATCATCTGACGATGCATACCGGATGATGAAATTCCAAAAGTCATCCAATTCTGTCATTCGGAAGCATGTGGAGGGCACTTTTTTGTGAAAAAGACAACCATTAAAATTCTCCAAAGTGATTTCTACTGGCCCACAATGTTCCAAGATGTGAATTTTTTTTGCAAATCTTGCGACAAGTATCAATGGATAGGAGTGATTACCCGACGAGACATGATGCCATTAACCCCGATACTCATTATTGATATTTTCGATTGCTGGGGTATTGACTTCATGGGCCCTTTTCCACCGTACTTTTGGTACCTATACATCCTAGTCGTGGTCGACTATTTTTCTAAAAGGGTAGAAGCTATAACAACCAAGACTAATGACAATAAAGTGGTGATAAAGTTCTTGTATGAACACATACTTTCTCGTTTTGATGCACCTAAAGCGATAATCAGTGATAACAGCACATACTTTTGCAACAAGCCGTTTGAAAAACTTATGAAAAAGTAGGGTGTCATTCACAAGGTGGGAATGACATATCACCCACAAACGAATTGACAGGACGAATTGGCAAATCACGAAATCAAGCACATACTAGAGAAGACCGTCAATCCTGATCGGAAAGTTTGGTCCCTTCGATTAAACGATTCGCTATGGGCCTACCATATTGCTTACAAGAACCCACTCGGAATGTCCCCATTTCGCTTTGTGTATGGAAAACCTTGCCATATTCCCGTTGAGTTAGAGCAAAAAGCGTATTGGGCAATTAAGAGGTTAAATTACGATATGGAAAAAGCCGTTGAAACTCGCAAGCTTTAACTAAATGAGATAAAGGAGATAAGCAATGATGCGTATGAGAATGCCAATATTTCAAAAGCCCGGATGAAACTACCTCATGATAAGATTATTCGACAAAAATAATTTCAACCGGGATAAAAGGTACTCCTCTATAACTCCTGCCTTCATTTATTTCCAGGTAAATTGCGGTCTCGATGGACTAGTCCATTCGTTGTGAGAAGCATTTTCCCCCACGGGGCAGTAGAATTGGAAGATCCAAAAGGAGGGAACGCGTTCAAAGTCAATGGATAGAGCCTAAAGCTATATGTTGAGGCATGCGTATAAGAGATCGATACCATTTGGTTGTCGTACCTCGTTTACGGGGTAGAGTGAGCTTGAACTGAGAGGTAGTCACACCCCCGACGCGTATGGGGTGATTTCTTCTGTATAGTAGATATGTGTAAGTATAATAGTTTGAATTAGTAGGTAGGTTACGAGAGGGTAGGATTAGGATTAGGCACACCAGCATGCACTTTGTAAGGGCGTCAAGGAAGTCCAAGTGTGAGAATAAGTAAGAAAGTGTCCGGAAATTCGAGGGTGCGAGATTTAATTTTCAGCATTCTGAGTGGAGAGAGTTCTGCCTGAGGCGAACCAAACCGAATCCCCTTAACCGAATCGGTTCGGTTGTGATATATAAAAAAAATAAAAATCCCATAACTAGATCGGTTCTCCCCTGTACCAGATCGGTTCGGATTCTACAGTTTTGCCTCTTCCCGAGATACCTCCCTCATTCCCCAATCCCTCCACTTCCCTCCTTTCACACCCTTCTTTCCCTCCAAACGTCCTTACCCTCTTTCCTTCCAAATTCTTCCCCCCAAACCCAACCCCCCCTCCCCACCTATAAATTCCACCTATACCCTACCATTCCTCCACACCTCCATCACATATTCCATCTCTTGACCTTTATCTCCCATTTCACCCACACCCATAATTTCCCATGGCAAATCCCGATCTGCCCCCAAAATACATGTCTACCGAGGTCCTTCCTAATGAAAACAGAGAATACCGCTCTCACATGGAGCGCATTTGGTGTGAAAATTTCTTCAGTATATTTCGTCAACTTCACATCGAGCGCGTAGGGAATTGGGACGAGTTGCCCGATCGGTCACCACTCTTTTCAGTTGGTGGGGGCGGACGCAATATCTCGTCGAACCACACAATGTCGTGGGGGCCAACGAGGTCCGATCTTTTTGTGGCTCTCTCGTCCGCACGGGTGAGTTTGAGGGCTAAGTTTTTGTAGAAGGTCGCCCCATCCCTTTTTCCTTGGCTATTCTGTCCATCGAACTTTCTTCCAAGGGAGTCCCAAACCCGGACGTCTTTGACTACCCGCTCAATGCCCCCACCATCCCGAAACATCCATACATCGACCGTCTCGCCCCCAACGAGATTTGGGAAAAGGTCACCTTCCCCGTTGGATGCCTCAATGATAAGGCGTGCATTACATTTCATATCGTTTGCCCCAACTTGATTCAAACCACAAACGACTCGGCGATGCACCCTTGCCAAGATGCCCTCGTCTACCACCTTTTTTATCCCAACTTCACTATCAATCTTTCCCTCATGTTATACATCGATATTTTTTATGCGTCCTTGGAGCAAAAAGATGCGGTGCCCCTCCCATATACACATATCATCACCTTCATTCTTGCCGATGCCGGTATTCAGCCACCTCGAGCCTCTCCACGCCTCCTGGAGCCCATTGGGAAAGCATCACACAATAGGAGTGCTCAGGAAAGGGCAGCACTTTGAGAAGCATAGGAAGTGGTTGATATAGATGAAGATGAGGCGATCAATGTTAAAGAGCACGAGGCTGAGGATCTCGTGATGGGTGGGGCGGATAAAGAAGAGTACGACAAAGACGACGACTCAGATTTTGAGACACCGAGTGCATACTTTGATGGGGGCCTTTCGGCGGTAGAAACTCAATTTAACGGCTTCCTCACACAATATCAATGGGATCAAGCGTACTACCAAAGGGATACGAGCATGATGAATCGTCTTCAAACTCACTTGTACGAGTTCAACTTCGGTGGACCCCATCCAACCTTCTTCTATGACCCGTATGATCCCAGCACGCCCAAACCCTCCAATGCACCTCCCTAGTGAAGCCCATTTCTTCTATTGTTATTTGTTTTTATTGGTTGTATCGTCTTGGTTGTTTAAAAATGTTGTTTGTGTGTTTCTCCCCTCTCCCTTGTAACACAGTTTCTCAGTATCTATAAAAATCTACATTTCTTTTTTATTTGTTCGTTTTATTTATTCGCGCTTTACATTCGCTTTGAGTTAGATTTTTGTCCTTTTTTCTTGAGGACAATGCAAAGGTCTAAGTTGGGGGGGGGGGGGGGGGGGTCACAAGTGCGTCTTTCTAAAACTTCACATATTTGAAAAAATGCCCAGAAATTTCAAAAAATTGAAAATTTTAAAAAATCAAAAAATATTTTTCTTCAAAATAAATAAAAATAGGAATTCAAATTTTTCAAAAATATCATTAAAATTTGGTTTAAAGTCTCAAATTGTAAAAACACAATACACAAAACCGAAATTGACAAAAAATGGAAATTGAGCGAACGTAGACGACTTAGCGAATAAATGTGGAGATTAACAAACCCGGTGAGATTCGAACCTTTCCCTATTGTGAGTTTATAAATCAATCCGAGTTAACTGTTAACTCAATGTTCATTTTAGCTTTTTTATAAGTCGTCGAGGATCTCAATCGTTACACTTTGACCGGTTATGGGAAATGTGTGTGATGTTGCCTTGAAAAACGTTCTAAGTAAATCTCTAAACTAAATTAATCTCGAGACGCATATGGTAAAGCAACTCGCATTTGGACAATGAAGTAGGTCCTCATTTGTCACCCAAAAATATTGGCCAGAAAAAGTAGCAAAAAAATTATCCCTTTTGTAAACCAAAATTGAGCTGAATAAATTTTTCCCTTTCGTTTAACAACCCGAAAAATCCCAACTTACCCAAAATTGTGAAAGTTAATAATCCCAGAAATTAAGTCCAGAAAGTGCATAAAAGGGGGCAAGAAAAGAATAGATATTCTCAATAAAAATAGAAAGAAAAGAAAAGCATGGAAAATAGAAAAAGAATAAAAAAATGAGCAACAACCCGAAAAAGCACAAAAGGACATCATAAGAAAACTTTCCAAATCCAGATTTCCTTACCATTCCCATTTTACACAATACACCTTTAACCCGAAAAAGTCCTAACAAGTCCAATTTGCTAAATTGATTAGCGCGTGGAGAGCTAAAACACAAAAAGATAATAAAAGAGGTTAAAGATATTAATTAGAGCCAATGTTCCCATTTTCTTATAATCGTAATCCAATGACGAGATCCGTTTACCATAGAAGTTCATCTTTCTATTTGTGTTCGTGAACTTGGTTCCAATGCATTTACTCTTATAAATCACGCATCCTGATAGAAAATAGCCACACTTCCGAGTGATTCATTTGTGAGAGCATTCCATGAGATTTTGAAATCAATCGGTGGAAATTCGCGGTTAAATTTCTGTCTTCGCACACACATTCTATGATTTGAGACTCTTGAACATGAATTGATGATGACTATTTTATGGAAAAGTTTGAATTATACAATTTTTGCGTATTTTGAGTTTTCTTTGAGTCGAATTTTATGGGTATATTCTCTACAAACCCTCACGAGAGACAACTCGTCCTACTAGGGTAACCTAGGGGTTTAAAGGCTTGTTGCATATGCTAAATGTAATCGTTCGCCCGCGAAAGGGGTATTATATCCCATTTTAGAGCTGGGCCATATTTTGATTCTTTTACATTGCTCGGGAGGATCAAAGTTCTAAGTTAGGGGGTTTTGATTAGGCATAAATTCTTCCCATTTATTCCCTTAATTTACAGGCTTTTATCGCTCAGGAAAGTGTAAATCGAGTGGATTTATATCATATCACTGCTATTGACATTTTCTAATTAGTACGCCAAGTTTCGCGTATCTCCTACCTATTTTGCAGGTATTCAGTGCATACAAGGAAGGAGAGAATCAAAATAAAAGTCAAAGACCTCACTCCTACAAGTTCTTATGAAGAATAGGCATCCTAATCTGAGCTCCGGATCAAAAGTTACAAGTCTTCAAAAATTCCAAGGAGGAAAAGTTCCTGAAAAGATGGAACTGAACCAAAGGGCTTGAAAAAAGAACTGATCCTATCATGGGAAAACTTCTTGTGAAGCACGAAGAGATGGAGCCGAACCGGAGAGGAAATAAATGACCCGAACCGGTTTAGGGAAAAACTTTTGTCAAAGATGGAACTGAACTGAATCACCTTAACAGGATCGGTTCGGGTATCGAAGATTTGAATTTATCTACTTGAAAAATAAGAGTCTTGTATGGTTGAAACTCTTAGAAATTCATAAAGTATAAATTTTAAACACCTCCCAGACATTGAGGGAGGCTTCTAATCCGTGTAGAGAAGCTTTGTAATTAGTTTAGAGAAGACAATAATAAGAACCCTAGTTTTTATACCTTTTATTCCAGTTCTACAATTCAAGTAATTTTATTCCAATTCTTGTGTTCATTATTGCAGCAGTTAATTTTTTAGTAGTAATTTCATTCTTCTTCACCTTCAATTGTTAGTAAAAATGTTTTATTTCATTCAAAACATGTTTTCTTCTAGTTTTAATATGTCCGGATAAGTTTTCAAGGGTTGGGGTGCATGAACCCCACCCGATGTAATTCATGATAGTGGAAATACAAGTTGGAATTAAAATCTTAGATGAATTGTATTGTAGTTAATACGATACTGCTTTAATTCATCATTTGCTTACATACTGTGTAGGCTACAATCCCTCATATATGTAATACTTAGGAGCATTAAAAATCGGATTCATTGAAAGCTTTAATTTTGAATCTAGTGTCCTACTAAGTGAATTACTAGGGTGTGGGGGATTATAACCCGAACTATCTTTCTCATCTCATAGTTTAAATTTTAGTTAAATCATCATTAGTCTTCTCGTTAATTTAGAGTAATTGCTTTTCATTTTTTCATAATTTCATTAATTAATCTTTTTTAAAAATTGCATCGAGTTGTAGTTGTTTTTTTTAATTAAAATCACCTTTTCGTTCTTTTGAGAGTCAAAGTTAGGTTACCTTCGTCTTTCCACCGTCGTTACGACTTCATTTGTCCTGTTTCCCTGAGGATTGATACCCGACTTATCGGATTATTACTTGAGCGACATGCTTACACTTGAGCCTAAATAGCACGCACAGTAGACACATTTGTGGTCGCGTCAAGATGCTCTGGAAATATGAGCCTGTATTCCATCATCCCTACCTTCTCAATGACTGGAAAAGTTCACATATGTCTCTGTGCGAGCTTCCCTTTATTTTCAAACCTCATTACCGCTTTCATAAGAGACACCCGTAGAAATACTTCGTCACCCACCTCCTATTCTACTTGTCTCATATTTGCAGCTGCATAGCTCTTCTATCAATCCTGAGCTATCCGTATGCGACCCCGAATAAACTTAATTTTAGCAGAAGTATCTTGGATCATCTCAGGTTGAAGGAGATTATTGTCTCCCACCTCTATCTAACAAGTGGGAGAAAGACAAGGTCTGCCATATAAAGCCTCATAAGGTGCCATCCCAATACTAAATTGGTAAGAATGATTATATATGAATTCCACTAATGGAAGGTACTCCTCCCAACCTCCTTTGAAATCAAGTATACACATTCTGAGCATGTCTTCCAAAATATGATTTACATGCTCAGTGATCCCATTAGCCTACATATGATAGGTTGTACTCAACCGCAACTCAGTTCCTAAAGCCTCCTAGAGATTCTGCCAAAAATGTGACATAAAAATCTTGTCCATATCGGACATAATGTTAATCAGTACTCCATGCAGCCTCACTATCTTGGCTAAGAATAGTTGGGTATACTATATCGTCGTATAGCCTTTCCATACCAGCAAAAACTGATCCACCTTTGTTAATTGATTCACTACTACCCATATGGAATCGTGACCTCTCAATGATGTTGGTAGCCCTATAATAAATCTATTAATATGTTTTCCCACTTCCACACTGTAATTTCCAATGACTATAACATCATGGATGGTCTCTAGTGGTCTATATTTACTAACTAACATGTGCCACACTACGTGATAAACTCAGTTATATCTCGCTTTATGCCTATCCACCAATATTGATCCCCTAACTACGCTATCATAACTCGTATCAAAATCTCAGGTGTGATAGTCGTCACTGCCATACACGCCCTGAAAATTGAATTATCTTGACAAAGCTCACCCCGTTTATCCTTCCATAGTGTTGCCAACCCTGACGTGGGTCTTCGGCTTAACGTGTCTGCCACTACGTTAGCCTTTCTTGGCTATACTGAATATCAAGATGATAGTCTTTCATGAATTCCAAAATCCTATGTTGTCACATATTAAGATCTTTTTGCGTAAACATATACTGTAGTAACTTGTGGTTCGTAAATAACTGAATTTCTCCTTAGGAGATACTTCCTCCAAATCCACAAGGCATAAATTATTGCAGCTAGTTCTCAGTCATGAGGAGGATAAACTTCTCCAATTCTTCTTCTACTACCATGCATGCATATGATTCAACACATTTATTACCACATACCCCTTATCTCAAATGATTCTGAAAATTGAACTCACCAAGGTGCCTGTACACCTTATATCCTGTACATACTTGAACGAATATTACAAACATAACATTTTTATCTCAAACTCGTCCCTTACATGCTCGTTGCGGCTATACGATCAGGGTTTCTCAATTACTCCACTAATCGCAACTTAATTATCCTCAAGATTAACCACTTATCCATTAGGGATGTAATAGTTTCTCCAGTGCTTCCCATACAGCACTATTCGGCTCAACGTGCCTTATATCATGTAATAGATCTTAGTACAAAGGTTTTCTCCACACGTGCTATGATTTAAAAGTCAAAATTGATGTCGTAGTATCCAACAAGGTCTCTCCATTTCTAACGTTTATTAAGGTTTATGCATGGAATGCCACAGATTACAAATAAAATTAAGAAATTTCCTCAATGACTTATCACTTGGCATTATCGGTTATCGAAATCGTTTGAACCACAACACATTAATGGGATACCCAAAATCCTATCCCCCGGACGTATGAGTCTAATCCCCAACTCCCATATCTCTAAAAGAGTCTTACAATACGGCTCCAATTCTATCACCAAGTCTCTAGTGCTAAATCAATGACAAGATAAATTTGTCTACTCAGTGGTAAACTCGATATACCCTGAATCATGTCAATAAAATCCCTACGCATCGAGATAGACTATATCATCCAAAGTCTCCATTATAATATAGTACATATACAGGATCGACTCTCTTTCGTGTGAAACATCACGAAGTAATAGCTCATGTACTGGAACAACGAATAAGATAACCTTACAATAACAGTCCATTATTAGTCATCCCACCGCTAACTAGTTAATATCCAGGATAACATCATACTTGTATAACATCTCTCTAAAATGAGAAAATACACACAATATATCCTCTTAGTGTTCATACCCACTCCCTTCTAAATGGGACTAAAGAGAGACCTGCTTCCCAATGTTAATTATATACACAATATTAATACGAACGATACATCCACTAAATTACTCTATCACGTGAATATAGTACTAACCAAGATATGGTGACTTACTCGTGTCCTATACAATTTATCCCTTTTACCCATGCATAAAATTTATACTTGCATTTACCATTGCCTCTTGCTATTCCAAGCCATAATACTACTTATGACTTTTCAAAGAATTATTATAACTATTGCCCCCATCGGGTACTCTTCTCTTGTCCCTTATCTTTGGGAAAAAATCGATGAATGTCATTCTACTTTCCACATATAAACCACCTCCCTATATAAATACCTTGTCTCAGGTAGCTTGGTCATGTTATTACCCTGGTAATCTTAGCAAAAATGGCTACCTCCATTGATCTCTTAGCTAGACTCTCATGTGTTGTGGCTCCCTTATCATGGAAGCTTTGATATTGACAATATGAAAGTACGGTATTGACGGCATCGACACCAATCATTCAAGTTGGATTCCCATAACTGATGTGTATCCTACCAACGATTCTATCATCAAACTTAAGAACACTATTCTCCTTCGTAATCACCTCGTTGGGTATAAAGTTCGATAAACAAACACATTTTTCATTATACTCGGCTATTATCTAGCACTTTTGTAATAAATATAGAAATTTCTTCGCATTTCTGTTTGAACAGGAGATGAACGGATTTGCGATCAAATCGTACTAAAATTCCTCGATACTTTATAGCATAACTCTTCTTAGATGTGGTGACTAACTCCCTTCACTACAACACTGCTCCTTTGAGCTTAAAAATTGCCCAAAATTTAATCTTGAGTCTCACTGCCCTCCACCATTCGCAAACGCCTTTGGAGGTTGTCCTTCCATTCTCTAAATAATATATGTCTGCACTTTTTTTGAACTTTTGTTGATGGCTGTTCTGAATAGACCTTCCAACTCTCTCCCATACCGACTGTACTGGGTGAATCTAAATTGGCAGCATTGAGTGTTGTGGTGGTATTTGGGGAAATTACTGCGCCGTGGCGGTTATCACAACATTATCTTCTCAAGCAATGGCTTCTACTACGGCCACCATTTCCATAATAGTTTGCGGCTCTGGCTGAGCCTCTCCTTCTGTAATCCTCATAATGGCCTTCACTGCTCGTACATCTCTTATTCGTCTTCCTAAACTCAACCGAACTCATATAAGATTCACTTCCATTATATATAATAGTAGGAGAACATACATCGTAATGTGAATTAACAGTCCTAAGAATAAGGATCTACGTCAAAGAAAGCTATGGTAGAAAATGTAACAAGTCCGCCCATATCCTAAGGACTCTAGAACCTAATGCTTTTGATACCATCAGTGATACCCCAGTTATTAAAATAACGGGTGGCCAACCCTTACTAAAATAAAACAAGAATCACATCTAGCTCATTCTTAGCATCGTCGTTGAAATCAATTAATTACTAATCACATATTATTAAATTAAGTTGAGTTGAGTGTCAAATTTAATCTTTATTAACAACAACATACTCAACCTACAATATAATTAAACAACTAAAGTAAATCAACAGTAACAATACAAAACTAAAACACGGGTTTATGATATTCCAAAACCTTAACTGAATAAACAATCAGTTGAAATAATATCCATACAAATAAAATGAAATAAAAATAAATCGTCCAACTTAGTCAACATGCATGGAAATGAAGCTGAACCTATCTAGAATGTGATGAAAGAGTCATCTATAATAATATCATGCAACATCCATAAATGTTTCAGCTCTGGTACCTAATATAACTATCAAGCTTGGCGTCCCTATGGCTAAACACCTAAAAGGTTTTGAAAATAAATTTAATACGGGCTAGGGCCTAAAAATCTTTTAGATAACATTTTGTAAGTAATTAAAATTAATCATTAATTATGCCCATTCTTTCATATTTTAAATTGGTGTCACACTCTCTTGCGATATTACTCACCTCTCATCTAAAGTGCGCACCTAACATTTACGTTAACCGCCTAGTCATGCTACCCGCATAATTAATCCCATGTCCTTCTTAATTCTATACGCTATCTCAGGACCGCGTATTTTACCGAATTATTTCAAATTTCCATTAATAATTATAATTCACAATTATAATCTATTAATTAAAGTCATTAACTATCACAAGTTAATTCAACATTATTCATTTCCAATAAATAATTATAATCCTCAATTATAATTTTAAATCAATAACTTTCACTAGTTATTATCCACTTCCAATAATAATTATAATCATCCATTGTAATCTATTAACATAAATCAATAACCTTCACGAGTTAATTAAATATTTTTCACGTTTAATGTTTAAATCATGTATATTTCTTCACATTAATATACATAATATTCACATCATAATATACATATATATCACGTGTTATATAATTATACATGTCATCCCTCCGAGCTAACGCTCCCTAAAATACAGTTATCTAGTGTGCTATTCTTTCGGATAATACTTCCTCAACCCTGGAAAAACCCAGGACGGAATCACCTACCGTACTAAAAAATAAAACGTATTAGAGGCGATCATAGTCCTGAGCTAATGAGCGTAACCATACCAATATTACTCCACTCGACTCCAATTTTATCAGGCATGCAAGGCGCAATGATCTGGGGTCAATACTTAGCCTGCTTTCACTCGCCAGGGATTACACCCACATCGCACAACTTCCACTAATGGCATCCCTCGAGTGGTATGTTTAGTGAATTATATCATTCACACCGATATAATAATACATATATACTGTATCTATAGCCATATATATTTTCCCAAAATCTCATTTAACCGTACCTATCACTCATGGAACAAATAAATCATTTTCGCAATATTGTTTATTCACAAAATTCCATATAGCCGTGTCTATCCCTCGTGACACATACAAATCATTTTCACAATATTGTTCATAACCATAATAAATTAATTATTCACTAAATTAATTAATTAAATTCTTACAATATTGTTCATAACTATAATTAATTAATTATTCACTAAATTAATAAATTAAATCTCACAATACATTTTGGGACACATACACTCAACCCCCTAATATTTCTAATTTTTCATCCAAATTTCATTATTCATATTGGAATAAAATTCTTCTCATTCGTTCTAAATTGCATCCGTGGTAAATCTCAATAATTTGAACCCATCACCTCAATTCATATATTTTTCCTAGAAGTTCATAATTGTCCTTAGACAACTAATTCAATTCCTCAATTCACCGTTTAATATTTTCTAAAGAAATAGCACCACTATTTCTAATAGGGGGTCTGAAGTGGTTTAGCTATGGAGGCAAACTAGTCCGCCCCTCAAAATATGCCCAAATTTTCCTCCCAATCTGAATTTCACAAATTCAAACTCAAACATGATCATCAACATGAGTCATTTCAATACCAAATATGTTTGATAAATTTTTATATTAATGGTACTCGTCACTACACATAATTATAATCTAAACATGTAACTTTCACGGGGATAAATATCGTATTTACATGCTAAAATACACTTCCAATCACAAGTTTTTCCCATAGAAATTCCATTACATAAGAACTCATAATCCTAAAGTTTCATGATCACTAATTCATCCATAAAGGTCTATCGTCATATGTCAAAATCCATTTGCATAATCTTTCCCTAAAATCTCAAAATTTAACATGTGAATCTCATCCCAAAAATTATTTTCCCCACTTGAATATGACAGAAGATGAAAGCAAAACTATTTAGCAAGATGATTACTTGCCTTCACAAAACTTAGTGTCCGTATTTGATGAAGGTGATGATAATCCTCCTATAATAGCCTTGCCAAATTGTCGACCCCTCAGTGTTCTTGAGTTGTTCTTCACTTTCTCACTTGAACCCTTGAGTTTCCTCTCTAATTCTCTTCACTGTAACAACCCGATTTTTTTAAATAGGAATTTTTAAATTAATTTTGGAAATCAGAGAAAAATAAAATTTTGGATTTCTAAAAATTTTAAAATTTAAAATGTTGGTTTTTATATTTGAAAAATAAATTTTCAAACGAAATTGGAATCGGAATTAAAATGGAGTTTTAATTGAATTTTTATTATATAACATAGTCCTCAAAATATAAAACTCTCTAAGAGTCCTCGAAATATAAAAATCTCTAGGAAAAAAATATTTAAAAATATAGAATGGTCCGATCGAGCTGAAATTTTTTGAACAGCTTTCTCTCATCTTCAGCTAATTTTCTGCCAAATTTCATCTAATTCCAACGGTCCGGTCGTCCGAAATAAATTTTTTAGTGTGTGTATCGGATTAGAACTCTTTTCTTATTCAAACTCTTAATCCTTTATATATCAACAAATTCGTGGATGCACTTCTCAACTCACTTTTTTTCAAAATTTTCAACCAGAAGACCTCTCCAAATATACTCCCTTTGATCTACAAATCATAACCCCAAACTTATTCAAGATTTAAACCTTAGATTAGAAGGCTTATTTGGTATTTTCTCGAGTTTGGGATAGAACTAGATTTGATTACTTTCGTGAGAAGAACATGATGGTGTGTATAGATTTTGAGGCTGAAATTATGTGATGATTCATGTGATGATTTTGAGGTATGGAGTTTTACACAATATGCTCCTTAATCTCGCAAGTGTTATTCCATTTGTTTTATTGTGATTATTGACTCATATTTGAATTGATAAATTCAATTGGAATCTGGAAATTATTTTTGGAATCTAATTTTGATTCATGTGGTATTATTATTGTATTGGGCATGTTGTCATGAGATTTTAATATGGCACTGATGTTGTGCACCTGCCAAGACTCCTGTTCCGACTACTTGATAAAATAGGGTGCGGTATGGTGAGGCCTGGTGACTCATATTAATGTGTTGTTGAGAAATTATATTGATAAAATTCTTATGAGATTTGCATTTGATTTGAATATTCGTACTCGTATTGTTACGTTTTATTCACTGCTAATATTTGTTGAGCATCTTTCCTGTCATATTGTGTACTTCCCCCTATTTTTTCTTCAGTGGCAGGTTAGCGCGGATCTTGGGCAGTTAGGAGTAATTTGGAGATGGATTTTTAGCATGGATTATTTTGGGAAGAATATTCGAGAATACAAAATGAGGAGAATTGTATTTATTTTTGTTGTATAGAGCATTTTATTTTGAGATATATAGTTTTTTTTTTATTTCGAGAGACTTTTGGTTGTATTTAATTTGATGATTCAGATTAGTGGATTTTTTATATTGTGGGATTTATTTAGATGCTCTATACCTTATTGATTGTGGATTTTGGTTAGTTTTATCGTAGTGGCGCTCTGCTCGCTCTCCCCGGGCGGGCGGGTTGTTACGGAATGGTATCAGAGCTTAGGTAAACGACAACTCTCGGGTCGTGGGTATTGGATCTTGCATGCGGGTTAGACGTGTTTTCTTTGGAGATAGAAATTTTTGGTAATAAGTCGTGTTAGGCATTGAGGTTAGATGTGAGGTATTTAAAGTTGATTTTTGGAGACAAGATTTATTTTGGAAATTGTCGTCGCGGACTGATTTTTGAGTGTTAGGCTTCGTAGAATTTCGAGGGCGAAATTCCTTGTTAGTGGGGAAGTATGTAACAACCCGATTTTTTTAAATGGGAATTTTTAAATTAATTTTGGAAATCGGAAAAAAAATGAAATTTTGGATTTTTATAAATTTTATAATTTAAAATATTTGTTTTTTATATTTGAAAAATAAATTTTCAAACGGAATTGGAATCGAAATTAAAATGGAGTTTTAATTGAATTTTTATTATATAGCAGAGTCCTCAAAACATAAAACTCTCTAAGAGTCCTCGAAACATAAAACTCTCTAGAAAAAAATATTTAAAAATATAGAACGGTCCGATCGAGCTGAAATTTTTTAGACAGCTTCCTCTCGTCTTCAGCTAATTCTCCACCAAATTTCATGTAATTCCGGAATAAAGTTTTTAGTGCTTGTAACTGATTAAAACTCTTTTCTTAATCAAACTCTTAATCCTTTATATATCAACAAATTCATGGATGGACTTTTCAAATCCCTTTTTCTCAAAATTTTCAACCAGAAGACCTCTCCAAAATTACTCCCTTTGATCTACAAACCATAACCCCAAACTTATTCAAGATTTCAACCTTAGATTAGAGGGCTTATTTGGTGTTTTCTCGAGTTTGGAAAAGAATGAAATTTGATTATTTTCGCGAGAAGAACGTGACGGTGTTTAGATTTTGAGGATGAAATTATGTGATGATTCATGTCATGATTTTGAGGTATGGGATTTTACACAATATGCTCCTTAATCTCGCGACAGTTATTCCTTTTTTTTCTTATGATTATTGACTCATTTTGAATTGCTAAATTCAATTGGAATCTGGAAATTATTATTGGAATCTAATTTTGATTCATGTGTATTATTATTGGGTTGGGCATGTTGTCATGAGATTTTAATATGGCACTGATCGTGGGCACCCACAAGGATTCCTGTTCCGGCTACTTGATAAAGTATGGCGCGGTATGGTGAGGCCTGGTGAGTCGGATTAACGTGTTCTTGAGAAATTATATTGATAAAATGCTTATAAGATTTGTATTTGATTTGAATATTCGTACTCGTATTGTTACGTTTTATTCACCGCTAATATTTGTTGAACATCTTTCCTGTCGTATTGTGTACTTCTCCATATTTCTTCTTTAGTGGAAGGTTAGCGTGGATCTTGGGTGCTTTGTACTAATTTGGAGATGGATTTTTAGCATGTATTATTTTGGGAAGAATACTCGAGAATACAAAATGAGTAGAATTGTATTTATTTTTGTTGTATAGAGTATTTTATTTCGAGATATATAGTTATTTTATTTCGAGAGGCTTTTGGTTGTATTCAATTTGAAGATTGAGATTAGTAGATTTTTTATATTTTGGGATTTATTTAGATGCTCTATACCTTGTTGATTGTGGATTTTTGTTAGTTTTATCATAGTGGCGCTCCGCTCCCTCTCCCCGGACGGACAAGGTGTTATAGAATGGTATCAAAGCGTACGTATACGATAACCCTCGGGTCTTGGGTATTGGGTATAGCATGCGGGTTAGACGTGTTTTCTTTGGAGATGGAAATTTTTGGTGACAAGTCGTGTTAGGCATTGAGGTTAGATTTTAGGTATATAAAGTTGATTTTTGGAGACGAGATTTATTTTTGGAGATTGTCGGTGTGGCCTGATTTTTGAGTGTTAGGCTCCGTTAAATTTTGAGGGAGAAATTCCTTCTTAGTAGGGAAGTATGTAACAACCCGATTTTTTTAAATGGGAATTTTTAAATTAATTTTTGAAATCGGAGAAAAGTGAAATTTTGGATTTTTAAAAAATTTATAATTTATAATTTTGGTTTTTATATTTGAAAAATAAATTTTCAGACGGAATTGGAATCGGAATTAAAATAGAGTTTTAATTGAATTTTTATTATATAGGAGAGTCCTCAAAACATAAAACTCTCTGAGTCCTCGAAACATAAAATACTCTAGAAAAAAATATTTAAAAATAATAAATGGTCTGATCGAGCTGTAGTTTTTTGGACCGCTTCCTCTCGTCTTCAGCTAATTCTCCGCCAAATTTCATGTAATTCTAACGGTACGATCGTCCGAAAAGAAATTTTTAGTGTTTGTAACTGATCAAAACCATTTTCTAAATCAAACTCTTAATCCTTTATATATCAAGAAATTCGTGGATGGAATTTTCAAATCACTTTTTCTCAGAATTTTCAACCATAAGACCTCTCCAAAATTACTCCCTTTGATCTTCAAACCAAAACCCAAAACTTATTCAAGATTTCAACCTTAGATTTGAAGTGTTATTGGGTGTTTTCTCGAGTTTGGGCAACAACGAGATTTGATTATTTTCGCGAGAAGAATGTGATGTTTTGTTTAGATTTTGAGTCTGAAATTATGTGATGATTCATGTCATGATTTTGACGTATGGGGTTTTACACAATATCCTCCTTAATCTCGCGAGTGTTATTCCCTTTTTTTCTTGTGATTATTGACTCATATTTGAATTGCTAAATTCAATTGGAATCTGAAAATTATTGTTGGAATCTAAATTTGGTTCATGTGATATTATTATTGTATTGGGCTTGTTGTCAGTAGATTTTAATATGGCACTGATCGTGGGAACCCGCCAAGATTCCTATTCCAGCTACTTGATAAAGTATGGCGCAGTACGGTGAGGCCTAGGGACTCGGATTAACATGTTGTTGAGAAATTATATTGATAAAATGCTTATGAGATTTGCATTTGATTTGAATATTCGTACTCGTATTGTTACATTTTATTCACCGCTAATATTTTTTTAGCATCTTTCTAGCCTTATTGTGTACTTCCCCACATTTTTTTTAGTGAAAGGTTAGCGCGGATCTTGGGCGCTTTGGGCTAATTAGGATATGGATTTTTAGCATGGATTATTTTGGGAAGAATACTCAAGAATACAAAATGAGGAGAATTGTATTTATTTTTGTTGTATAGAGTATTTTATTTCGAGATAGATAATTGTTTTATTTCGAGAGACATTTGGTTGTATTCAATTTGAAGATTGAGATTAGTGGATTTTTAATATTTTGGGATTTATTTAGATGCTCCATACCTTGTTCATTATGGATTTTCGTTAGTTTTATCGTAGTGGCGCTCCGCTCGCTCTCCCCGGGCGGGCGGGGTGTTACAGAATGTTATCAGAGCGTAGGTATACGACAACCCTCGGGTCTTGGGTATTGGGTCTAGCATGCGGGTTAGATGTGTTTTCTGTGGAGATGAAAATTTTTGGTGACAAGTCGTGTTAGGCATCCAGGTTAGATGTGAAGTATTTAAATTTCATTTTTGGAGATGAGATTTATTTTTGGAGATTGTCGGTGTGGCCTGATTTTTAAGAGTTATGCTTCGTTGAATTTCGAGGACGAAATTCCTTGTTAGTAGGGAAGTATGTAACAACCCGATTTTTTTAAATGGGAATATTTAAATTAATTTCGAAAATCGGAGAAAAATAAAATTTTTGATTTTTATAAATTTTATAATTTAAAATTTTGGTTTTTATATTTGAAAAATGAATTTTCAAACGGAATTGGAATCGGAATTAAAATGGAGCTTTAATTGAATTTTTATTATATAACATAGTCCTCAAAACATAAAGCTCTCTAAGAGTCCTCAAAACATAAAACACACTAGAAAAAAAATTAAAAATATTAAACGGTCCGATCGAGCTGAAAGTTTTTGGATAGCTTCATCTCGTCTTCAGCTAAATCTTTGCCAAATTTGATCTTATTCCAATGGTCTGATGGTCCGGAATAAATTTTTTAGTGTTTGTAACTCATTAGAACTCTTTTCTTAATCAAACTCTTAATCCTTGATATATCAACAAATTCGTGGATCGACTTTTCAAATCACGTTTTCTCAAACATTTCAACCAGAAGACCTCTCCAAAATTACTCCCATTGATCTTCAAACTATAACCCCAAACTTATTCAAGATTTCAATCTTAAATCAGAAGGCTTATTTTGTGTTTTCTCGAGTCTGGGCCAGAACGAGATTTGATTATTTTCGCGAGAAGAACGTGATGGTGTGTTTAGATTTTGAGGCTGAATTTATGTGATGATACATGTCATGATTTTGAGGTATGGAGTTTTACACAATATGCTCATTAATCTCGCGAGTGTTATTCCCTTTTTTTCTTGTGATTATTGGCTCATATTTGAATTGCTAAATTCAATTGGAATCTGGAAATTATTGTTGGAATCTAATTTTTCTTCATGTGGTAATATTATTGTGTTGGGCATGTTGTCATGAGATTTTAATATGGCACTGATCGTGGTAACCCACTAAGATTCATGTTCCGGCTACTTGATAAAGTATGGTGCGGTATGGTGAGGCCTGGTGACTCGGATTAACGTGTTGTTGAGAAATTATATTGATAAAATGCTTATGAGATTTGCATTTGATTTGAATATTCGTACTCGTATTGTTACGTTTTATTCACCGCTAATATTTGTTGAGCATCTTTCCTGTCGTATTGTGTACTTCCCCATATTTTTTCTTTAGTGGAAGGTTAGCGCGGATCTTGGGTGCTTTGGGTTAATTTGGAGATGGATTTTTAGCACGGATTATTTTGGGAAGAATACTCGAGAATAAAAAATGAGGAGAATTGTATTTATTTTTGTTGTATAGAGTATTTTATTTCGAGATAGAAAGTTGTTTTATTTCGAGAGACTTTTTGTTGTATTCAATTTGAAGATTGAGATTAGTGGATTTTTTATATTTTGGCATTTATTTAGATGCTCTATACCTTGTTGATTGTGGATTTTAGTTAGTTTTATCGTAGTGGCGCTTCGCTCGCTCTCCCCGAGCGGGCGGGGTGTTACAGAATGGTATCAGAGCGCAGGTATACGACAACCCTCGAGTCTTGGGTATTGGGTCTTGCATGCGGGTTAGACGTGTTTTCTTTGGAGATGAAAATTTTTGGAGACAAGTCGTGTTAGGCATTTAGGTTACATGTGATGTATTTAAAGTTGATATTTGGAGACGATATTTATGTTTGGAGATTGTCGGTGTGGCCTAATTTTTTAGTGTTAGGCTTCTTTGAATTTCGAGGGCGAAATTCCTTGTTAGTGGGGAAGTATGTAACAACCCGATTTTTTTAAATGGGAAATTTTTAATTAATTTTGGAAATCGGAGAAAAATGAAATTTTGGATTTTTATAAATTTTATAATTTAAATTTTGGTTTTTATATTTGAAAAATAAATTTTCAAACGGAATTGGAATCGAAATTAAAATGGAGTTTTAATTGAATTTTTATTATATAGGAGAGTCCTCAAAACATAAAGCTCTCTAAGAGTCCTCGAAACATAAAACACACTAGAAAAAAAATAAAAATATTGAATGGTTCGATCGAGCTGAAATGTTTTGGATAGATTCCTCTCGTCTTCAGCTAATTTTTTGCCAAGTTTGATCTAATTCCAACGGTCGGATGGTCCGGAATAAATTTTTTAGTGTTTGTAACTAATTATGACTCTTTTCTTAATCAAACTCTTAATCCTTTATATATTAACAAATTCGTGGATCGACTTTTCAAATCACTTTTTCTAAAACTTTTCAACCAGAAGACCTCTCCAAAATTACTCATTTGACCTACAAACCATAACCGCAAACTTATTCAAGATTTCAACCTTAGATTAGAAAGCTTATTTTGTGTTTTCTCGAGTTTGGGCTAGAATGAGATTTGATTATTTTTGCGAGAAGAACGTGATGGTGTGTTTAGATTTTGAGGCTGAAATTATGTGATGATTCATGAGATGATTTTGAGGTATGGGGTTTTACACAATATGCTCCTTAATCTCACGACGGTTATTCCCTTTTTTTCTTTTGTGATTATTGACTCATATTTGATTTGCTAAATTCAATTGGAATCTGAAAATTATTGTCGGAATCTAATTTTTGTTCATGTGATATTATTATTGTGTTGGGCATCTTGTCATGAGATTTTAATATAGCACTGATCGTGGGAACCCACCAAGATTCCTGTTCCGTCTACTTGATAAAGTATGGCGCGATATGGTGAGGCCTGGTGACTCGGATTAACGTGTTGTTGAGAAATTATATTGATAAAATGCTTTTGACATTTGTATTTGATTTGAATATTCGTACTCGTATTGTTACATTTTATTCACCGCTAATATTTGTTGAGCATCTTTCCAGTCTTATTGTGTACTTCCCCATATTTTTTCTTTAGTGGAAGGTTAGCGCGGATCTTGGGCACTTTGGGCTAATTTGGAGATGGATTTTTAGCATGGATTATTTTTGGAAGAATATTCGAGAATACAAAATGAGGAGAATTGTATTTATTTTTGTTGTATAGAGTATTTTATTTCGAGATAGATAGTTGTTTTATTTCGAGAGACTTTTTGGTTGTATTCAATTTGAAGATTGAGATCAGTGGATTTTTAATATTTTGGCATTTATTTAGATGCTCTATACCTTGTTGATTGTGGATTTTGGTTAGTTTTATCGTAGTGGTGCTTCGCCCGCTCTCCCTGGGCGGGCGGGGTGTTACAGAATGGTATCAGAGCGTAGGAATACGAAAACCCTCGGGTCTTGGGTATTGGGTCTAGCATGCGGGTTAAACATGTTATCTGTAGAGATGAAATATTTTTGTGACAAGTCGTGTTAGGCATCCACATTAGATGTAAGGTATTTAAATTTGATTTTTGGAGACGAGATTTATTTTTGGAGATTGTGGGTGTGGCCTGATTTTTGAGTGTTATGCTTCGTTGAATTTCGAGGGCGAAATTCTTTGTTAGTGGGGAAGTACGTAACAACCCGATTTTTTTAAATGGGAATTTTTAAATTAATTTTAGAAATCGGAGAAAAATGAAATTTTGGATTTTTATAAATTTTATAATTTAAAATTTTGGTTTTTATATTTGAAAAATAAATTTTCAAACGAAATTGGATTCGGAATTAAAATGATGTTTTAATTGAATTTTTATTATATAGGAGAGTCCTCAAAACATAAAGCTCTCTAAGAGTCCTCGAAGCATAAAACACCCTAGAAAAAAATTAAAAATATTGAACGGTTCGATCGAGCTGAAATTTTTTGGATAGATTCCTCTCGTCTTCAGCTAATTTTTCGCCAAATTTGATCTGATTCCAATGGTCCGACGGTCATGAATAAATTTTTTAGTGTTTGTAACTTATTATAACTCTTTTCTTAATCAAGCTCTTAATCCTTTATATATCAATAAATTCGTGGATCGACTTTTCAAATCACTTTTTCTCAAACTTTTCAACCAGAAGACCTCTCCAAAATTACTCCCTTTGATCTACAAACCATAACCCCAAACTTATTCAAGATTTCAACCTTAGATTAGAAGGCTTATTTGGTGTTTTCTCGAGTTTAGGCTAGAACGAGATTTGATTATTTACACGAGAAGAACGTGATGGTGTGTTTAGATTTTGAGGTTGAAATTATGTGATGATTTTGAGGTATGGGGTTGTACACAATATGCTCCTTAATCTCGCGACAGTTATTCTCTTTTTTTTCTTGTGATTTTTGCCTCATATTTGAATTGTTAAATTCAATTGGAATCTGGAAATTATTGTTGGAATCTAATTTTGATTCATGTGGTATTATTATTGTGTTGGGCATGTTCTCATGAGATTTTAATATAGCACTGATCATGGGCACCTGCCAAGATTCCTGTTGCGGCTACTTGCTAAAGTATGGCGCGGTATGGTGAGGCTGGTGACTCGGATTAACGTGTTGTTGAGAAATTATATTGATAAAATACTTATGAGATTTTCATTTGATTTGAATATCCGTACTCGTATTGTTATGTTTTATTCACCGCTAATATTTGTTGAGCATCTTTTCTGTCCTATTGTGTACTTCACCATAATTTTTATTTAGTGGAAGGTTAGCGCGGATCTTGGGCGCTTTGTACTAATTTGGAAATGGATTTTTAGCATGGAGTATTTTGGGAAGAATACTCGAGAATACAAAATGAGAAGAATTTTATTTATTTTTATTGTATAGAGTATTTTATTTCGAGATAGATAGTTGTTTTATTTCGAGAGACTGTTGGTTGTATTCAATTTGAAGATTGAGATTAGTGGATTTTTTATATTATGGGATTTATTTAGATGCTCTATACCTTGTTGATTGTGGATTTTGGTTAGTTTTATCGTAGTGGCGCTCTGCTCGCCCTCACCGGGCGGGCGGAGTGTTACAGAATGGTATCAGAGCGTAGGTATACGACAACCCTCGGGTCTTGGGTATTGGGTCTAGCATGCGAGTTTGACGTCTTTTCTTTGGAGATGAAATTTTTTTGTGACAAGTCGTGTTAGGCATTCAGGATAGATGTGAGGTATTTAAAGTTGATTTTTGGAGACGAAATTTATTTTTGGAGATTGTGAGTGTGGCCTGATTTTCGAGTGTTAAGCCTCATTGAATTTCGAGGGCGGAATTTCTTATTAGTGGGGAAGTATGTAACAACCCGATTTTTTTAAATGGGAATTTTTAAATAAATTTTGGAAATCGGAGAAAAATGAAATTTTGGATTTTTATAAATCTTATAATTTAAAATTTTGGTTTTTATATTTGAAAAATAAATTTTCAAACGAAATTGGAATCCGAATTAAAATGGAGTTTTAATTGAATATTTTTTTTATAGGAGAGTCCTCCAAATCGAAAGCTCTCTAAGAGTCCTCGAAACATAAAACAAACTAGAAAAAATAATTAAAAATATTGAACATTCTGATCGAGCTGAAAGTTTTTGGACCGCTTCCTCTCGTCTTCAGCTAATTCTCCGCCAAATTTTATTTAATTCCAACGGTCCGATGGTCTGGAATAAATTTTTAGTGTTTGTTACTGATTAGAACTCTTTTCTTAATCAAACTTTTAGTCCTTTATATATCAACAAATTCGTCGATCAACTTTTCAAATTACTTTTTCTCAAACTTTTTAACCAGAAGACCTCTCCAAAATTACTCCCTTTGATCTACAAACCATAACCCCAAACTTATTCAAGATTTCAACCTTAGAGTTTGGGCTAGAACGAGATTTGATTATTTTCGCGAGAAAAACGTGATGGTGTGTTTAGATTTTGAGGCTTAAATTATGTGATGATTTTGAGGTTTGGGGTTTTATGCATTATGCTCCTTCATCTCGCGACGGTTATTCCCTTTTTTTTCTTGTGATTATTGACTCATATTTGAATTGCTAAATTCAATTGGAATCTGAAAATTATTGTTGGAATCTTATTTTGAGTCATGTGGTATTATTATTGTGTTGGGCATGTTGTCATGAGATTTTAATATGACACTAATCGTGAGCACCCGCTAAGATTCCTGTATCGGCTACTTGATAAAGTATATTGATAAAATGCTTATGAGATTATATTGATAAAATGCTTATGAGATTATATTAACGTGTTGTTCAGAAATTATATTGATAAAATGCTTATGAGATTTGCATTTGATTTGAATATTTGTACTCGTATTGTTACGTTTTATTCACCGCTAATATTTGTTGAGCATCTTTCCTGTCGTATTGTGTACTTTCCCATATTTTTTTTTAGTGGAAGGTTAGCGCGGATCTTGGGCACTTTGGACCTATTTGGAGATGATTTTTTAGCACGGATTATTTTGGGAAGAATACTCGAGAATACAAAATGAGAAGAATTGTATTTATTTTTATTGTATAGTGTATTTTATTTCGAGATAGATAGTTGTTTTATTTCGAGAGACTTTTGGTTGTATTCAATTTGAAGATTGAGATTAGTGGATTTTTTATATTATGGTATCTATTTAGATGCTCTATACCTTGTTTATTGTGGATTTTGCGTAGTTTTATCGTAGTGGCGCTCTGCTCGCTCTCCCTGGGCGGGCGGGGTGTTACAGAATGGTATCAGAGCGTAGGAATACAAAAACCCTCGGGTCTTGGGTATTGGGTCTAGCATGCGGGTTAAACATGTTTTCTGTAGAGATGAAATATTTTTGTGACAAGTCGTGTTAGGCATCCACATTAGATGTAAGGTATTTAAATTTGATTTTTGTAGACGAGATTTATTTTTAGAGATTGTCGGTGTGGCCTGATTTTTGAGTGTTATGCTTCGTTGAATTTCGAGGGCGAAATTCTTTGATAGTGGGGAAGTACGTAACAACCCAATTTTTTTAAATGGGAATTTTTAAATTAATTTTAGAAATCGGAGAAAAATGAAATTTTGGATTTTTGTAAATTTTATAATTTAAAATTTTGGTTTTAATATTTGAAAAATAAATTTTCAGACGAAATTGGATTCGGAATTAAAATGATGTTTTAATTGAATTTTTATTATATAGGAGAGTCCTCAAAACATAAAGCTCTCTAAGAGTCCTCGAAGCATAAAACACACTAGAAAAAAATTAAAAATATTGAACGGTTCGATCGAGCTGAAATTTTTTGGATAGATTCCTCTCGTCTTCAGCTAATTTTTCGCCAAATTTGATCTGATTCCAATGGTCCGACGGTCCGGAATAAATTTTGTACTGTTTGTAACTTATTATAACTCTTTTCTTAATCAAGCTCTTAATCCTTTATATATCAACAAATTCGTGGATCGACTTTTCAAATCACTTTTTCACAAACTTTTCAACCAGAAGACCTCTCCAAAATTACTCCCTTTGATCTACAAACCATAACCCCAGACTTATTCAAGATTTCATCCTTAGATTAGAAGGCTTATTTGGTGTTTTCTCGAGTTTAGTCTAGAACGAGATTTGATTATTTTCGCGAGAAAAACGTGATGGTGTGTTAAGATTTTGAGGTTGAAATTATGTGATGATTTTGAGGTATGGGGTTGTACACAATATGCTCCTTAATCTCGCGACGCTTATTCTCGGTTTTTTTCTTGTGATTTTTGCCTCATATTTGAATTGTTAAATTCAATTGGAATCTGGAAATTATTGTTGGAATCTAATTTTGATTCATGTGGTATTATTATTGTGTTGGGCATGTTCCCATGATATTTTAATGTAGCACTGATCATGGGCACCCGCCAAGATTCCTGTTGCGGCTACTTGCTAAAGTATGGCGCGGTATGGTAAGGCTGGTGACTCGGATTAACGTGTTGTTGAGAAATTATATTGATAAAATACTTATGATATTTTCATTTGATTTGAATATCCGTACTCGTATTGTTATGTTTTATTCACCGCTAATATTTGTTGAGCATCTTTTCTGTCCTATTGTGTACTTCACCATAATTTTTATTTAGTGGAAGGTTAGCGCGGATCTTGGGCGCTTTGTACTAATTTGGAGATGGATTTTTAGCATGGAGTATTTTGGGAAGAATACTCAAGAATACAAAATGAGAAGAATTTTATTTCTTTTTATTGTATAGAGTATTTTATTTCGAGATAGATAGTTGTTTTATTTCGAGAGACTGTTGGTTGTATTCAATTTGAAGATTGAGATTAGTGGATTTCTTATATTATGGGATTTATTTAGATGCTCTATACCTTGTTGATTGTGGATTTTGGTTAGTTTTATCGTAGTGGCGCTCTGCTCGCCCTCACCGGGCAGGCGGAGTGTTACAGAATGGTATCAGAGCGTAGGTATACGACAACCCTCGGGTCTTGGGTATTGGGTCTAGCATGCGAGTTTGACGTCTTTTCTTTGGAGATGAAATTTTTTTGTGACAAGTCGTGTTAGGCATCCAGGTTAGATGTGAGGTATTTAAAGTTGATTTTTGGAGACGAAATTTATTTTTGGAGATTGTGAGTGTGGCCTGATTTTTGAGTGTTAAGCCTCGTTGAATTTCGAGGGCGGAATTTCTTATTAGTGGGGAAGTATGTAACAACCCGACTTTTTTAAATGGGAATTTTTAAATAAATTTTGGAAATCGGAGAAAAATTAAATTTTGGATTTTTATAAATCTTATAATTTAAAATTTTGGTTTTTATATTTGAAAAATAAATTTTCAAACGAAATTGGAATCCGAATTAAAATGGAGTTTTAATTGAATTTTTTTTTATAGGAGAGTCCTCCAAATCGAAAGCTCTCTAAGAGTCCTCAAAACATAAAACAAACTAGAAAAAATAATTAAAAATATTGAACATTCTGATCGAGCTGAAAGTTTTTGGACCGCTTCCTCTCGTCTTCAGCTAATTCTCCGCCAAATTTTATTTAATTCCAACGGTCCGATGGTCTGGAATAAATTTTTTAGTGTTTGTTACTGATTAGAACTCTTTTCTTAATCAAACTTTTAGTCCTTTATATATCAACAAATTCGTCGATCAACTTTTCAAATTACATTTTCTCAAACTTTTTAACCAGAAGACCTCTCCAAAATTACTCCCTTTGATCTACAAACCATAACCCCAAACTTATTCAAGATTTCAACCTTAGAGTTTGGGCTAGAACGAGATTTGATTATTTTCGCGAGAAAAACGTGATGGTGTGTTTAGATTTTGAGGCTGAAATTATGTGACGATTTTGAGGTTTGGGGTTTTATGCATTATGCTCCTTCATCTCGCGACGGTTATTCCCTTTTTTTTCTTGTGATTATTGACTCATATTTGAATTGCTAAATTCAATTGGAATCTGAAAATTATTGTTGGAATCTTATTTTGAGTCATGTGGTATTATTATTGTGATGGGCATGTTGTCATGAGATTTTAATATGACACTAATCGTGGGCACCCGTTAAGATTCCTGTATCGGCTACTTGATAAAGTATGGCGCGGTATGGTGAGCCTGGTGACTCGGATTAACGTGTTGTTAAGAAATTATATTGATAAAATGCTTATGAGATTTGCATTTGATTTGAATATTTGTACTCGTATTGTTACGTTTTATTCACCGCTAATATTTGTTGAGCATCTTTCCTGTCGTATTGTGTACTTTCCCATATTTTTTTTTAGTGGAAGGTTAGCGCGGATCTTGGGCACTTTGGACCAATTTGGAGATGATTTTTTAGCATGGATTATTTTGGGAAGAATACTCGAGAATACAAAATGAGAAGAATTGTATTTATTTTTATTGTATAGTGTATTTTATTTCGAGATAGATAGTTGTTTTATTTCGAGAGACTTTTGGTTGTATTCAATTTGAAGATTGAGATTAGTGGATTTTTTATATTATGGTATCTATTTAGATGCTCTATATATTGTTTATTGTGGATTTTGCGTAGTTTTATCGTAGTGGCGCTCCGCTCGCTCTCCCTGGGCGGGCGGGGTGTTACAGAATGGTATCAGAGCGTAGGAATACAAAAACCCTCGGGTCTTGGGTATTGGGTCTAGCATGCGGGTTAAACATGTTTTCTGTAGAGATGAAATATTTTTGTGACAAGTCGTGTTAGGCATCGACATTAGATGTAAGGTATTTAAATTTGATTTTTGGAGACGAGATTTATTTTTGGAGATTGTCGGTGTGGCCTGATTTTTGAGTGTTATGCTTCGTTGAATTTCGAGGGCGAAATTCTTTGTTAGTGGGGAAGTACGTAACAACCCGATTTTTTTAAATGGGAATTTTTAAATTAATTTTAGAAATCGGAGAAAAATGAAATTTTGGATTTTTATAAATTTTATAATTTAAAATTTTGGTTTTTATATTTGAAAAATAAATTTTCAAACGAAATTGGAATCTGGAATTAAAATGATGTTTTAATTGAATTTTTATTATATAGGAGAGTCCTCAAAACATAAAGCTCTCTAAGAGTCCTCGAAGCATAAAACACACTAGAAAAAAATTAAAAATATTGAACGGTTCGATCGAGCTGAAATTTTTTGGATAGATTCCTCTCGTCTTCAGCTAATTTTTCGCCAAATTTGATCTGATTCCAATGGTCCGACGGTCATGAATAAATTTTTTAGTGTTTGTAACTTATTATAACTCTTTTCTTAATCAAGCTCTTAATCCTTTATATATCAACAAATTCGTGGATCGACTTTTCAAATCACTTTTTCTCAAACTTTTCAACCAGAAGACCTCTCCAAAATTACTCCCTTTGATCTACAAACCATAACCCCAGACTTATTCAAGATTTCATCCTTAGATTAGAAGGCTTATTTGGTGTTTTCTCGAGTTTAGTCTAGAACGAGATTTGATTATTTTCGCGAGAAGAACGTGATGGTGTGTTAAGATTTTGAGGTTGAAATTATGTGATGATTTTGAGGTATGGGGTTGTACACAATTGTAATAACCCTCGCTTATGAGACTGTATTTTATATTAATTACTTAGTATAGTAATTGGAACCTAGTGTTGGGTTATGATTTGAATGATGAATTCAATGTAGAAAGTTGATATTTATTATGAGGTTGCATACATATCATAATTATGGGAATATATTGCTATGTCATGCTTATTAGTATCATCTGAAAATAAAATGATATTTGGCTTAATTATGAGACCTGAACCTAAATTGAATTTTAAAATGTTCAAATGATAATTTGGAGGTTGCAGTTGATTCCGGAACGTGCGAAATAGTCAAATAATGTACCATATTGTATTTTGTAGTTTTGGGCATTTTTGACTGGTTGTGCTTTAATTATGCTATCGCGTATTGTTTTATCGCACTTTTGGTTAATTAAGTGGAGCATTTGGTCTTAGGTCACGACTTAAGCCTTTTTAGTCTTCTATTTTCCCAAAATCCCTTCCTAAACCTAAGAGAGAAAAGAGAAGAAAGTAGAGAGAAAGCTTTGGATTGAGAGGGAGATTGCAACTACACCAAGTAATCTGCATATTCGTTGAATCAAGGCAAGTTTTTACTTGCAAATTGTTGTCTTGAGATAGATGATTGTTGTGATAATGGTGTATTAATCCTAGTGTAGCAAACTTAGGGTTTTATTATGTGTTTTGGGTTTTGATTTATTCCCAAGATGATTCATGAGGTTTTAAGATGTTAGATAGCATCATTGGTGTCTTATAGTGTTGGTATATGAGTTTGGTTTGGAGAAGCTTGAGTTTGGGTAGAAAATGGAGTCCAAGACTCCATAGCCAATTCTTGGCAAAATCGCAGGCCCGAATCGATTCGGCCCCTAGGGCGAATCGATTCGGCTAGGGGCAGTGCTCAGGTCTTGTTGACCGAATCGATTCGGAACTTATCCGAATCGATTCGGCAGTTATGCAGAAACCAAAATTTTCTGACCGAATCGATTCGGTACCCCATCCGAATCGATTCGGCAATTATGCAGAACCTCAATTTTTCTGGCCGAATCGATTCGGCCAAGGGGGCGAATCGATTCGGTAGCCCTGCATTTCCAAATTTTTTTCTTTTTCATTTTAGCCCCTTTTCTTTAGGATTATTGATTAGGGACCTTCTTAAATGAAGTAAACATAGGGTTGAGAGTTCTAGTTGAGTTGGGTCGACATCCTAGACTCGAAAGGGTTCATCTAGGATTCTTTCAAAGGGGGGAATTTAAGGTGATGTTTAGGCATCACTTTTGTCGTATAGTTTTATATCGGACGAATAGATGTTAAGGTCAATTTTGGAGACTTTGGAATTCAAATTTGGTTACATTTTGATTTGAGGGTTTATATTAAAGCCTAAAAGAGGCCTTGGGGATAACCTTGGAGTCTGAATTCTTTTTGAGGATGCTATGTCGGTACGAATTATACATAGTCCCGATTTAACTTACGCATTTATTTAAAATGGGAAATTGTTAAGGTAAATGATAATTTAACTTAACCATGGCATGGGAATTAATGAAATGAAGGTTACACACCTCTCTAAATACCATCTTAAGGGAAGTCCGTGCGATAGGTGAAGCCCCCTGGCTAATGAATGCAGGGTGGATATAGTCCTAGGCCATATGAGCGCTTGTTCTATTTTTTCTGCGATGGGTAGGAGATTTTTGGTGTGGTCTTGACTACCCCGCAGGCATATGGCCGCTTCCCGACGCTTTCGATAGGATCCCAGGTTGTCTTATGTTAGGCCCTGGAAGATGATGGTTATTTAGGGGCGCGCTCAGTGGGGAAACCGGACGGGCGGTCTTAGAATCGTTATATTTATAATTATGACTATTCTAATTATCGAGTTGGACTCGATGGAACATTAGTGCCATAAAGAGCAAAATTATGCCGTAAAGAGCATGTTATTGAGATTAGTGCCCTATAGAGCACATGATGTCAATTATATTCCTGATAAGGAATGGAAAATGTATACTTGAATTGAAATCTGATTAATGATGATAAAGGCTTATAAGCTCTTTTAATTCTGTTTTATTATCAATCTCACTCTATGCAGTCCTTCACCAATTTCAGTTCCTTATATGTCGTTAACATGCTAGACTATCACCCATGCTTCATTGTGCATCATTATCATACTTGTCATTTATCTATTGATCACATATACCCGGCCCTGACCGGTTTTCCTTTTCTTGTTGTGTATGTATATTTATATTATCCGTTCAGGTGTTCCGCCGCACGGTCGCCAGTAATGACCCTTCCTTCTTATGGATTGTGAGGAGCCGTGAGATAGTGCGGGTTTCACGGGATTTTGTGTAGACGCCTCTGTTTATGTTTCTAGTTATGTTCAGTTCATTCGGGCATGTTGCCCAAGCTGTTGTAAATGTATAATGAATTTATTATGTAACACTTGGTACTATATGTATGTTGTATGGATGGTACTGACCGAAGTTTTATTCGGTCCTTTGTATCTTTCGGGTTTTCTTAGATGCGCTTGTGGGGGTTTCCACCCTCTATTTCTATGATGGGTTGTTGAAAATGTTTTCCTTTAAATTTCAAATCAAAGTTTTTGATAACCCGTTTTCTGGAATATAGAGTGGTTATTCCTTATACTTTGTATATTGTTGTGATGCTGAGGATGATATTATCCATGATTTCCTATTTAATCGGGGTATAGGGTTGGCCACCCTTTATTTCGGATAGCGGGTTGTCACAGATGGTATCAGAGCATCAGGTTCTAGAGTCGTTAGGATCTATGCGGACTTGTCACGTTCTACCGTAGCGTTCTTTGATATAGAACTTAATGTTAGGATTGTTTTGCTGCCTATGTATGCGATCTTCTGTTAAATAGATTGTCTTACATTATGTTTTAACTCTCTCTCGTCTTTATCTCAGATGCCGCCGAAGAGAGGGCGTCCCGCTAGACGTAATAGGGTCGTTGAGGACGAGTTTGGTCCTCCACAGCAGCAGGGGAGTATCAGTGCCGCTGAAGTGGCAAATATTGTTGCCCAAGCTGTCAACGCCGCGATGACTGCCGTGGCCCAACAAATGCCGCAAGCCCAAGTTAGGGGACAAGAAGCACAAGCTCCCATGGGACCTTCTCAGTGGGAACGGGTGAGAGAATCTTTCCTGAAAGGGCATCCCCCGGAGTTTGAGGGAGGTTCAGATGTTATCAAGGCAAACCAGTAGAAGAGAGATATGCAGCGCCATCTTAGGATGGTGGAATGTAGTGAGGAGAAGAAACAGATTCTCGTTACTTTCAAGTTGGTAGGACCGGCTTTACATTGGTGGGAGTCCATGACGACGCCCGAGCAGAGGGATACTATGTCCATCACAAATTTTTGGGCCTTGTTTGATGGGAAGTATTTTCCTCCCGCGGTTCAGAGGGAGATGCAGAGGAAGCTGCAGGATTTGGTTCAAGGGGAGAGGTCAGTTGCTGAGTATGAAGAAGAGTTTACCCGGTTAGCTAGTTTTGTACCGGATGAGGTAACTCCAGAGTCGAAGAGGATCTCCAAGTTTGTGGGAGGTTTGAACTGGCGAATAAAGCAACATTTGCTGGGAAATCCATCTCTAGTGACTTTTGGTGATGTGATGAATACCGCTTTGCTTCATTGTCAGGAGCACAGATTGTTTTTGCTAAACAAGAAGAAGGTTGTTACTGTGGGAAAAGCGGGGAAGCAGGGAGGTGTTGGGAGCGGAGGGGGAACATCTTCTTCGTCCCAATCCTCGGGGAACAAGCTGGCTGAGAGTTATCCTCAGCAAGGGGATTCGTCCAAGCGTCAACGGTTCGGTGGGTTTAATGCTGGCGGTAATAATAACAGGCAAGGTCAAGGCGTCCAGCAGCCTCAGGGAGGTCGAGGTGGTAATAGTGGTAGGGGCCAACAGGGCCGAGGTGCGGGGCAACTCCGGAATAACCAAGGCAGGAATCAGGATAACATGACTAATAAATGTTTTCAGTGTGCGGAGCTGGGCCACTTTAAGAGGGCATGTCCTCAGTTGGTTGGAGGGCATCTTCCTAGGGCCCCACAGCAGCCGTATGTACAGTTTCCGCCTCAAGCGCCTAATCCGGTTGCTCCTCCTCAACAGGGGCAATTGCAGTACGGAAGGGTTTACCATCTTCAGGAGGCTTTGCTTCCTCCAGCTCCTCCAGCCCCACCAGCGATCGAGGGTAAGTTTCTCATTCAGGGGCACTTGGGTCGAATTCTATTTGATACGGGTGCTACACACTCCTTTATTTCTAGAAGTTTTGCTCAGACTACAGGTTTGATAAAATCTGCTGAAAGTACCTTCACTAGCGTCGAATCCTCTATGGGCGATGGCTCATTGATTTTCTTCGTATGTAAAAACGTAGGAATTAACCTTGGTGACTTGTGTTTTGAGGCTGACTTACTCGTCCTTGATATGGTCGGGTATGACGTAATATTGGGTATGGATTGGCTAGTGAAGTACCGTGCTATAGTGAATTGCTTCGGGAAGAGTATAGTTTTTGCGGTTCCGGGACAAGAGATGTTCCTGGTAGTTATGCCTTGTATGGAGGGGAGAACGAGTGCTTATCTATATTGTATTGCGGAAGATGCATCTAGAGATGTCATGGTTCCCTTAGATTCTCTTCCGATCGTTAGAGATTTTGAAGATGTCTTTCGGGAGATACCGGGATTACCCCCAAGTCGGGAGATCGAGTTTGTGATTGACTTAATGCCGGGAACTCGACCGATCGCCAAAGCTCCTTATCATATGGCTCCTGTAGAGATGAGGGAGCTGAGGGATCAGATTCAGAAGTTACTGGAGCAGGGCTTCATTAGGCGTAGTACCTCACCGTGGGGCGCTCCAGTATTGTTTGTGAAGAAGAGAGACGGTTCTCTACGGTTATGCGTGGACTATAGAGAGTTGAATAAAGTCACCATCCGGAATAAATATCCTTTACCTCGCATCGACGACTTGTTTGATCAACTTAGGGGAGCTTCATATTTCTCCAAGATCGACTTGCGGACAGGGTATCACCAATTGAGGATACGGGAGCAAGATGTGTCCAAGACGGCTTTTCTGACCCGTTACGGATCTTATGAGTTCTTGGTTATGCCCTTCGGGCTAACCAATGCCCCTGCGGTGTTTATGGATCTTATGAATAGGGTGTTTCGGGATTTCCTTGACCAGTTTGTCATTGTATTTATTGATGACATCCTAGTCTATTCTCAGACGGAGTCGGATCACGCTGCTCACTTGCGGTTGGTCTTGCAGAGATTGAGGGATCATCAATTGTATGCAAAGTTTGAGAAGTGTGGCTTCTGGTTGAAGGAAGTTCAATTTTTGGGGCATGTGGTGTCATCCCAAGGTGTGTCTGTGGATCCGAGTAAGGTGATCGCGGTGAAGGAGTGGGGTCAGCCCACGACGCCCACTGAGGTTCGTAGTTTTCTGGGCTTGGCGGTTTATTACCGTCGATTCATTAAGGGATTTTCTAAGGTTGCTAGCCCATTGACAAACTTGACCCGGAAAGGAGTAAGATTTGTTTGGGACAGTTCATGTCAAGCGGCTTTCGATGAGCTCAAGGACAGACTGACTTCAGCTCCAGTCCTAGCATTGCCCAAGCCGGGATTGGAATATCTCATCTTTACCGATGCATCTCTTCTGGGGTTAGGAGGTGTTCTTCAACAAGAGAGGCAACCCATTGCGTACGCTTCTCGTAAGTTGAAGCCTCACGAGAGGAACTATCCGGTACATGATTTGGAATTCGCCGCCGTTGTATTTGCCTTGAAGATATGGAGGCATTACCTCTTGGGGGAAAAGTTTAGTCTTTTCACCGACCACAAATCGCTGCAGTACTTATTCTCCCAAAAGGATTTGAACATGCGCCAGCGCCGTTGGTTGGAGTTTGTGAAAGACTACCAATTTGACATTCATTACCACCCCGGGAAGGCGAATGTGGTAGCAGATGCCTTGAGTAGAAAGCCTGATGGGGACTTAGCTAAGGTGTGGAAGGCTAAGTGGAAAGAACTCAGCCTGGAGGATGCCGGAGCGAGAGCATTCCTTTCAGTGATGACGGTTACTCCCACGATTATAGCAAAGATTGTGGAAGCTCAGAAAAGAGATAAGGTTTGTCAAGACCACATACGCCAGTTGTTGTCTGAGGGAGCGGAGTCATACTCGATAGGCTCTAAGGGTGGACTACGCTTCCATGGAAGACTTGTGGTTCCCGATGATGGGGATTTGAGACGTGCAGTTATGGCAGAATCCCACGGGTCGAAGTTCACGGTACATCCCGGCGGGGACAAGATGTACCAAGATATGCGTCGTTTGTACTGGTGGGCGGGCATGAAGAGGGATATCTCAGAGTTTGTGTCCCAATGTACTACTTGTCAGTTGGTTAAAATTGATCACCAGCGACCGACAGGTTTGTTACAGCCGCTCGAGATTCCCGTATGGAAATGGGAGAGTATTTCGATGGACTTTGTTACGGGCTTGCCTAGATCGCAGAAGGGTCATGAATCAATTTGGGTGATTGTCGACCGTTTGACTAAGTCGGCACACTTCTTGCCCGTGCGCGCCGATTATGATACCGCTCGTTATGCCCAGTTGTTCATTGAGGAGATCGTTAGACTCCACGGGGTACCTTTGAATATTATCTCCGACCGAGATAAAATTTTTGTGTCCCACTTTTGGCAGAGTTTCCAGGGAGCTATGGGGACCGAGTTGAAGTTAAGCTCTTCCTATCATCCTCAAACAGACGGTCAGACCGAGAGGGTAAACCAGATGTTGGAGGATATGCTTCGTATGTGCATACTCGACTTTAAAGGTAGTTGGGAACAATATCTTCCGTTGGTTGAGTTTGCTTACAACAACTCATACCAATTTACCATTGGTATGGCACCTTATGAAGCCCTGTATGGCAGGCCTTGTAGGTCGCCCGCTTGTTGGTTGGAAGTGGGTGATAATAAGTTTCTTGGACCTGAAATAGTCCAAGACACTTCTTCGAAGATCGAGCTTATTCGAAATCGTATACGTGTAGACCAAGATCGGCAAAAGAGCTATGCCGATGCGGGTAGGAGACACATGGAGTTGGAGGTTGGAGACCAAGTGTTGGTGCGGGTGTCCCCGATGAAGGGCATCAAACGTTTTGGGAAGAAGGGAAAGCTTGCACCGCGTTTTGTTGGACCTTTCCCGGTAATTGCAAAGGTTGGCCTTGTAGCATACCAACTTGCCTTGCCAGAACCTCTACAACAAATTCATGATGTATTTCACGTCTCCTCTTTGAAAAAGTATATAAGGTGTGAAGGTGCCCTTTGGCACATCCCTTTCGAAGATATAGAGTGGCAGCCCGATGTTTCTTATGAAGAACAACCGGTTGCTACCCTTGAGTGTGGGGAGCGAAAGTTAAGATCTCGTGTGGTGCCTCTAGTGAGAGTCCAGTGGAGTCATCATCATGCAAGCGAATCGACTTGGGAACGCGAGGATGTGATGCGGGAGAAATATCCACATCTTTTCTCATGAGGTACGCTTGAATTTTGGGGGCAAAATTCCCTCATAAGGGGGGGAGTATGTAATAACCCTCGCTTATGAGACTGTATTTTATATTAATTACTTAGTATAGTAATTGGAACCTAGTGTTGGGTTATGATTTGAATGATGAATTCAATGTAGAAAGTTGATATTTATTATGAGGTTGCATACATATCATAATTATGGGAATATATTGCTATGTCATGCTTATTAGTATCATCTGAAAATAAAATGATATTTGGCTTAATTATGAGACCTGAACCTAAATTGAATTTTAAAATGTCCAAATGATAATTTGGAGGTTGCAGTTGATTCCGGAACGTGCGAAATAGTCAAATAATGTACCATATTGTATTTTGTAGTTTTGGGCATTTTTGACTGGTTGTGCTTTAATTATGCTATCGCGTATTGTTTTATCGCACTTTTGGTTAATTAAGTGGAGCATTTGGTCTTAGGTCACGACTTAAGCCTTTTTAGTCTTCTATTTTCCCAAAATCCCTTCCTAAACCTAAGAGAGAAAAGAGAAGAAAGTAGAGAGAAAGCTTTGGATTGAGAGGGAGATTGCAACTACACCAAGAAATCTGCATATTTGTTGAATCAAGGCAAGTTTTTACTTGCAAATTGTTGTCTTGAGATAGATGATTGTTGTGATAATGGTGTATTAATCCTAGTGTAGCAAACTTAGGGTTTTATTATGTGTTTTGGGTTTTGATTTATTCCCAAGATGATTCATGAGGTTTTAAGATGTTAGATAGCATCATTGGTGTCTTATAGTGTTGGTATATGAGTTTGGTTTGGAGAAGCTTGAGGTTGGGTAGCAAATGGAGTCCAAGACTCCATAGCCAATTCTTGGCAAAATCGCAGGCCCGAATCGATTCGGCCCCTAGGGCGAATCGATTCGGCTAGGGGCAGCGCTCAGGTCTTGTTGACCGAATCGATTCGGAACTTATCCGAATCGATTCGGCAGTTATGCAGAAAAAAAAATTTCTGACCGAATCGATTCGGTATCCCATCCGAATCGATTCGGCAATTATGCAGAACCTCAATTTTTCTGGCCGAATCGATTCGGCCAAGGGGGCGAATCGATTCGGTAGCCCTGCATTTCCAAATTTTTTTCTTTTTCATTTTAACCCCTTTTCTTTAGGATTATTGATTAGGGACCTTCTTAAATGAAGTAAACATAGGGTTGAGAGTTCTAGTTGAGTTGGGTCGACATCCTAGACTCGAAAGGGTTCATCTAGGATTCTTTCAAAGGGGGGAATTTAAGGTGATGTTTAGGCGTCACTTTTGTCGTATAGTTTTATATCGGACTAAAAGATGTTAAGGTCAATTTTGGAGACTTTGGAATTCAAATTTGGTTACATTTTGATTTGAGGGTTTATATTAAAGCCTAAAAGAGGCCTTGGGGATAACCTTGGAGTCTGAATTCTTTTTGAGGATGCTATGTTGGTACGAATTATACATAGTCCCGATTTAACTTACGCATTTATTTAAAATGGGAAATTGTTAAGGTAAATGATAATTTTACTTAACCATGGCATGGGAATTAATGAAATGAAGGTTACACACCTCTCTAAATACCATCTTAAGGGAAGTCCGTGCGATAGGTGAAGCCCCCTGGCTAATGAATGCAGGGTGGATATAGTCCTAGGCCATATGAGCGCTTGTTCTATTTTTTCTGCGATGGGTAGGAGATTTTTGGTGTGGTCTTGACTACCCCGTAGGCATATGGCCGCTTCCCGACGCTTTCGATAGGATCCCAGGTTGTCTTATGTTAGGCCCTGGAAGATGATGGTTATTTAGGGACGCGCTCAGTGGGGAAACCGGACGGGCGGTCTTAGAATCGTTATATTTATAATTATGACTATTCTAATTATCGAGTTGGACTCGATGGAACATTAGTGCCATAAAGAGCAAAATTATGCCGTAAAGAGCATGTTATTGAGATTAGTGCCCTATAGAGCACATGATGTCAATTATATTCCTGATAAGGAATGGAAAATGTATACTTGAATTGAAATCCGATTAATGATGATAAAGGCTTATAAGCTCTTTTAATTCTGTTTTATTATGAATCTCACTCTATGCAGTCCTTCACCAATTTCAGTTCCTTATATGTCGTTAACATGCTAGACTATCACCCATGCTTCATTGTGCATCATTATCATACTTGTCATTTATCTATTGATCACATATACCCGGCCTTGACCGGTTTTCCTTTTCTTGTTGTGTATGTATATTTATATTATCCGTTCAGGTGTTCCGCCGCACGGTCGCCAGTAATGACCTTTCCTTCCTGTGGATTGTGAGGAGCCGTGACATTGCGCGGGTTTCACGGGATTTTGTGTAGACGCCTCTGTTTATGTTTCTAGTTATGTTCAGTTCATTCGGGCATGTTGCCCAAGCTATTGTAAATGTATAATGAATTTATTATGTAACACTTGGTACTATATGTATGTTGTATGGATGGTACTGACCGAAGTTTTATTCGGTCCTTTGTATCTTTCGGGTTTTCTTAGATGCGCTTGTGGGGGTTTCCACCCTCTATTTCTATGATGGGTTGTTGAAAATGTTTTCCTTTAAATTTCAAATCAAAGTTTTTGATAACCCGTTTTCTGGAATATAGAGTGGTTATTCCTTATACTTTGTATATTGTTGTGATGCTGAGGATGATATTATCCATGATTTCCTATTTAATCGGGGTATAGGGCTGGCCACCCTTTATTTCGGATAGCGGGTTGTCACAACAATATGCTCCTTAATCTCGAGACGCTTATTCTCTATTTTTTTCTTGTGATTTTTGCCTCATATTTGAATTGTTAAATTCAATTGGAATCTGGAAATTATTGTTGGAATCTAATTGTAATACCACGTAATTTTGACTATATTTATTTTTGGGATTAATTAATTAAATGCGTATTAATTGAAAATTAATCCGGGTTATAAATACTAATGAGATGCGAATTGGTATTTAATTATGTGCATATATGATTATATATGTATTTGGTATTCTAAAATTTGTCGTGAGATTTATATACGGCATTTTAGAAATTTTGTTGAGACGCGTGGGACCGCCGCGTCACGGTATAATATTTTGATAATAAAAGTGAATTTCAAATATCTATAATCCGTATGGTCATTTTGAGTGCGCCAGCGCGTCCGGAAGGGTCGAGATAGTCCGAAAACACTAGCCGGGGGTATAGTTTGGGTCCCGGGGTATTTTTAGGCCATACCGGCAACTTAAAGGGTATTTTGGTAATTTTATATTTTTAGAAATTAAAAGTGACGAAAATTAAAGATGTAAATCTGATGTGGATTTAACCCATTAAGCCCATTAACCAAACCATATAAACCTAGAAAGCCACGTAGGGTATCATTTAGGTTTTCTAAGTTCCCAAATCAAAACCCTAGCCACCTTAAGCCACCATTGGAGAAGGAGCTTGGAGAAGGAGAGAAAGAGAGGAAATTCTGCAGAAAAACATCATCAACCTACACCAAAGTCAGAAATCAAACCAAGGCAAGTGGTTTAATTATGTTTAACTTCAGCAAATGTTCTTTCCATGTTAGAAAATTGAAGATTTATAATTGTTATTGAAAGATGAATGAAAACCCATGATTAATTGGACTTAGGTTCTAAATATTGAGGATAAATTGCATGTAGAATAGTTTGGTGACGATTAATCCGATGTTAATACATGATTGGGTGAAAGAAAAACGAATTAAATTCTGGGATTTGATGATGATATGTAGTTAGGGTTCATGTTCTTGAGATTTTTGGAAAAAGTGTAGAAAGTTGTAAATTTAATTGATGTTAGGATGGATTGATCCCTTAAAAACATGTTAGGATGTGATTATATATGTTTAGTATTAATTATAGACCTTTAAACGATTGATTGGGACTTAGTTTAGAAGATTTGAGGTGTTAAAATGGCTGAAAAACGATTTGGGGAAAAATCTGGGCCGAAGCTGGTAGCTCGTTAGAAGCAGCCCCCAGGTCGTTTGAACGAACTCGTTCGAACGAGCTTCTAATGAGTTGACCAGTCGCTACTAACGAAAAGGGATTTCGTTCGATATCTCGTTCGAACGAGATATCGTTAGAAGGAACAGTTCGTTCGAAACGAACTGGGATCTCGTTCGAACAGCCTCGTTCGAACGAGACTTCTAACGAGTTGGCAGAGGAATCTCGTTCGAACAGTCTCGTTCGAACGAAACTTCTAACGAGTTGACAGTTTGGTCCTTTTTGGACTGTTTTGACTTTTGGAGTTCCGTAAACTTGTTCGAGGGTATAGATATCATTCCGTAGATGTAGTAATAATAGAATTGGGACATTTGGGTATTTATGGGAAGGAATTTACATACGAGAATGTATTACATGGACGGTTTGGGTTGAGACATGAGTGTCTACTACGACGTGAGATAATTATGGCGCGTACAATTACAAACCGAAACAGTATGAATCGTGATAATTATAAGTTAGTATGAGAATATGTACTACAATTAAAATACGATATTACTAAGACGTGTGTTTACTTAGTATTGGTATATGATTATGTGTATGACATACCTACCATACTTGCTATCACGGGAGGTTACGTTCGCTTAGGACCCTCTAATCCTTGTGTGCCTACGGGGGGGATATAGACTGGTACCTCGATGAACATAGGTCATAGAAAGACTTATTGGGATATTAATAAGTCCGCTGACCGTGGGAGCGTAGGTATGTGCGTGACCCACGTGATGGTGACTGTGTTCGCCTCCACTATTTGTGATTTGTGTTATCTGAACTATTCCTGAGAGTTTCGGAATATGTGATCCTTATGTACGTGATGTACCGGGATGGATAGCAGAGTATGTGTGCACCGCAGCTTAGTTCTCGGGGTGCTTGTACTGTATATTTATGATGTGAATAATATACACTTAATTAATGAGAACCTTCATGTTAATGATGTGAATATAATAACGGTATTGTTCCGAAAATAATATAGCGAGTTAACTGATAGTTATATATATTGCATATTGAGTATCTGAGTTTACGTTAAACCCTATTCAATTAAGAGCGTTATTATGTTAATGGAACCAAGTATTATGGGTAGGACCTTTGGCAGTCTAGCTAGATATGTCGTTACTTAGCTAGTGGTTTATATCGTTGTAGATGGGTATTTGCGTTAGGAGTGCACAGTTAGACGAGAGGTGAGAATATAATGTGAGTGCACGTCCTAACATGTACTTTGCATTTAATGTTTTAAATATTTTTAAGGCACTTGCAGGTTTTCAAAATATAACTCCACATTCGGGCTCTGACCCATTTGCTTTTCAAATCTCTTTTTCTTGTAAAACTATTTTAGGTTCCCAGCCACAGGGACACCAAGCATAGGATTCTCATTCAGGTGATGTGCTGTAGCTGTTTGTGGAAGCTACAGGGATTTTCATGTAGACGCTTCTATCTTTTGGATTCCAGAGTCACTATCTATCAGTGTAGGGCATGTTGCCCATTTCTTTAGAGACATCTTTTACATTTCAGTTTTCAGACTTTAGCATGTATTGTTTCAGTTTATTTATTTCAGTTATGGGATTGTAGTGAGGAGTTTTCCTCCAGACTTTATTTACTCTATTGTGATGGTTACTCGTTTTGTTTCAGTATGGTGAATGGTGTTATTTATTTCTTCATTACACTTGTTGCATGTTAATCAGACTTTAAATAAAATTTGGCACTTACTTTTTAAATACAAGGTGGTTAGTAAAAATAAAATGTTTTCGACAGTGATGCTATTAACTGGACCAACTTGGCATTTTGAATTAATTTGATAAAGGAGTAGCTACCCGGTATTTAATTAGTCGGGGTGTCACAGGTGGTATCAGAGCATCAGGTTCTAGTGTCCTTTAGGATCTGTACGGCTATTATGTTTCCGCTACGTTTCTTTGATATAGAGCCCTATATTTTAGGACTGTTGTACTCTTATTGTGTATGCTTCGTTCTTCAGCTTTATTAAGTTTATAACCGTGAACTTATAAACTTTGTTCTTATTTCAGATGCCTCCACGACGTGCACGACGAGTTCCCAGGAATGCAATGCCCGAACCCCAGCCCGCTCCAGTTCAGGGCATGTTGAACGCCGCTGAGGTTGTAGCTATAGTAGCTCAAGCGGTGAATGCCGCCATTGCCGTTGTGCAGCAGGCACCACCTCAGGCGTCGGTTGCAGTGCCAGCACAAGTTAATGTATTTCCGTCTGTTTGGGAGCGTGTACGGGACGCTTTTCAGAAAGCGCATCCGCCAGAGTTTGCAGGTAGCTCAGATGTGGTAGTCTCGAGCCAATGGAGGAAGGACATACAGAGGCATTTGAGGATGCATGAGTGCACTGATGTTCAGAAACAGGTGCTAGCTACTTTCAAGCTAGTGGGATCTGCACTACAGTGGTGGGAGTCTATTACCACCGCAGAGGAGAGGGATACCCTCACGATTCAGGAGTTCTGGGTGCGGTTCGACCGCAAGTACTTTCCGTCAGCTGTTCATACGGAAATGAGGAGGAAGCTGATGAGTTTGAAGCAGGAAGGCAAGACAGTGGCCGAGTATGAGGCCGAGTTCACTAATCTGTTGAACATCGTTCCAGACGAGATACCAACAGAGAAGAAGAAGATTGAGAAGTTCACCGATGGGTTGAACTGGAGGATCCGTCAGCATCTGCTGGGGAACCTATCGTTGGCCACTTATTCTGATGTGGTTAACGCTGCATTGTTACACTGCCAGGACCACCGTTTTCATATGGCCGAGGGCAAAAGGTCGGGAGAGTCTAGCCATCAGGGCAGGACTGGAGGACATGGTGCCAGCGGGGCACAATCGGGTCAGGGAAAGAGACAGACTGAGCAGGGTTCCCAGCAGGGGGATAATAAGAGGTTTCGGTCAGGGAACTATAGGCAGGGATAGGGAGGTTTCCGTCAGGGCCATCAGGGTCCAAATGGCCATCAGGGCCAGCAGGGCCAAGGGAGGAATGGTAACGGCCACCAGGGCCGGGGACAGCAGGGGCAGAGGGGAGGGAACTTCCCAGGAAAGTGCTTTGTTTGTGGCAAGACTGGTTATAAGAAGCAGGATTGTCCTGATAGGGGCAGGGCCCCACAGCAGCAGCAGCAGGGTGCTCGCCAGGAGCCACAGAGGCCTATGTTTCCCGTCGCTCTTCCCGCACCGCCACAGATGGCAGCATTGCCACCCATTCCAGCAGTCCCAGCTCAGCAGGGGTAGCTCCAGTATGGACGTGTCTACAACGTCCACCAGGCTGCAGTTCCACAGGCACCGCCCGCGATCGAGGGTACGTTTCCTATCCATGGCACTATGGGTTGGGTGTTATTTGATACGGGTGCTACACATTGTTTCATAGCTACACACTTCGCGAAAGCTTTAGGATTGTTAGCTACGGCAGAGAGCACAGTGACGTGTGTCGACTCACCATTGGGGAGTGGGTCACTTATTTTCTTTATATGCCGGGGAGTGGGGGTAGAGATTGGTGGTTTGGTATTGCCTGCAGACATGTTAGTGTTAGACATGCATGTTCACGACGTGATCATCGGTATGGATTGGCTCGTAGCATATGGGGCCATGATTGATTGCTTCAGCGGGAGCATTGTTTTTGACATTCCGGGGCAAGAGATGTTTATAGTGGCGATGCCTCGCCCAGAGGGAGGATCGACCGCTCATCTGTATTACATTGAGGAGGATACCTCTAAGGAGGTAGTGATTCCTTTAGATTCTATCCCAGTTGTCAGGGAGTATTCAGATGTGTTTCAGGAGATACCAGGCTTACCACCCAGTCGAGAGATAGACTTCGTCATAGATTTGCTACCGGGTACGAGACCTACAGCACGTGCACCGTACCATATGGCTCCAGCCGAGATGAGAGAGCTACGGGATCAGATAGAGCAGCTGTTGGGATAAGGCTTTATTCGTAGGAGTACCTCACCTTGGGGCGCTCCAGTTTTGTTTGTGAAGAAGATGGATGGTTCACTGAGATTGTGTGTGGACTACCGAGAGTTGAATAAGGTCACGATACGGAATAAGTATCCGTTGCCTCGAATCGATGACTTATTCGACCAGTTGAGAGGAGCTTCTTTCTTCTCGAAGATTGACTTGAGGTCGGGATACCATCAGTTGCGTATCAGGGAGGAGGATGTCTCGAAGACTGCGTTCTTATCGAGATATGGTTCTTACGAGTTTCGGGTTATGCCTTTCGGCTTGACCAACGCCCCAGCAGTGTTTATGGACTTGATGAACAGAGTGTTCAGGGATTTCCTAGACCAGTTTGTCATTGTCTTCATTGATGATATTCTGGTTTACTCTCAGACAGAGGAGGAGCATGCCTAGCATTTGAGGCAGGTTTTGCAGACACTTCGTCAGAACGAGTTGTATGCAAAATATGAGAAGTGCGGGTTTTGGCTGAAGGAAGTCCAGTTCTTGGGTCACATTATTTCCGACCAGGGAATATCTGTCGATCCGGGGAAAGTATCAGCGGTGAGGGAGTGGGGACAGCCCACGACACCGACGGAGATTCGTAGTTTCTTGGGCTTGGCAGGATACTACATGAGGTTTATTCGAGGTTTCTCAGAGATAGCAGGTCCTTTGACACATTTGACTCGTAAGGGTGTGCCCTACATCTGGAGTGATGCCTGTTAGTTGGCATTCGATGAATTAAAGGACAAATTGACCTCAGCACCTGTGTTAGCATTGCCGAGACCGGGAGTTGAGTATTTGGTTTACACCGATGCGTCTTTGCAAGGACTGGGAGGTGTATTGCAGCAGGAGAGACAGGCCATAGCTTATGCTTCCCGTAAGCTTAAGCCTCATGAGAAGAATTACCCCACGCATGACTTGGAGTTGGCAGCAGTAGTATTTGCCTTACGGATTTGGAGGCACTATCTTTTGGGGGAGAAGTTCCAACTGTTCACGGACCACAAGTCCCTACAGTACCTATTCACGCAGAAGGAGTTGAATATGCGACAGCGTAGGTGGCTTGAATTTGTGAAGGACTACCAGTTCGACATCCAGTACCACCCGGGTAAGGCTAACGTGGTAGCAGACGTGTTGAGCCGTAGGCCAGCAGATGAGGTGGCAGAGGTGTGGAAGGCAAAGTAGAAGGAATTGGGACACCAGGATGCAGTGGCCCGATCTTTCATGTCTGTGATGACCGTTACACAACACATTGTCACGAAGGTAGTACGGGCACAGGCTAATGACTCGTTCTGTCAGGAGCAGATAGTTCGATTACTAGCAGAGGGAGCCGAGTCCCATACCGTTAGCTCAGACGGGGGATTACGCTTCAATGGGAGGTTGGTAGTTCCGGAAGGGGAGGAATTGCGACATGATGTGATGACAGAGTCGCACGGCTCACGGTTCGCGGTACATCCCGGAGGGGACAAAATGTACCAAGACATGAGACGGCAGTATTGGTGGAGCGGTATGAAGAGAGATATCGCTGAGTTTGTCTCGAAATGCGCCACTTATCATCTTGTAAAAGTGGATCATCAGAGACCAGCAGGATTGCTACAACCGTTGGAGGTTCCGGTATGGATGTGGGAGAGCATATCCATGGACTTTATCACGGGGTTGCCTACGTCGCAGAGGGGTCACGACTCCGTTTGGGTAATTGTGGACAGGTTGTCCAAGGTCGCTCACTTTTTACCCGTAAGGACTGACTACACTACGGGACAGTATGCCCAGCTCTTCATTTCATAGATTGTGAGACTTCACGGTGTGCCCCTAAATATCGTGTCTGACAGAGACAAGATATTTGTTTCAAGATTTTGGGAGAGTTTCCAGGAGGCCATGGGAACGGAATTGCGGTTGAGTACGGCTTATCATCCGCAGACCGATGGGCAGACAGAGCACACCAATCAGATGTTGGAGGACATGCTACGCATGTGCATTATTGACTTCGGGGGTGGATGGGAGCAGTACCTTCCACTGGTGGAGTTTACTTACAACAACTCCTATCAGTTCACGATTGGCATGGCTCCGTTCGAGGCGTTGTACGGTAGGCCTTGTCGTTCCCCAGCATGTTGGTTAGAAGTGGGGGACAACAAACTACTTGGCCCGGAAGTAATTCAGGATACTTCGGCAAGGATTGAGTTGATTCGGAGTCGCATTCGGGTAGCTCAAGACAGGCAGAAGAGTTATGCTGATGCGAAGAGGTTTTTCAGGGAGTTCCAAGTGGGAGACCAGGTTTTGCTCAGGGTATCTCCGATGAAGGGAATTACACGTTTCGGGAAGAAGGGGAAGTTGGCACCGAGGTATGTGGGGCCGTTTCCTATTATTGAGCGGATCGGACCGGTTGCGTATAGACTTGGACTACCGGAACATTTGCATCGGATTCACGACGTGTTCCATATTTCCTCGCTGAGGAAATACCTTAGAGATAATTTGGCTCATTCTCACATTGCTGTTGAGGACATCGATCTCCAGCCGGATAGCTCCTACGAGGAGGGGCCAATTGCTATTTTGGACCGAAGCGAGAGGAAACTGCGGTCAAAGATAGTCCCGTTAGTGCGTGTTCAATGGCGACATCACAATGTCGAGGAGTCCACATGGGAGCGCGAGGATGAGATGCGCGAGCGTTATCCAGAGCTGTTTTTAGCAGGTACTTTCTAGTTTCGAATTTCGGGACGAAATTCAGTTATTAGGGGGGAAGTATGTAATACCCCGTACTTTTGACTATATTTATTTTTGGGATTAATTAATTAAATGCGTATTAATTGGAAATTAATCCGGGTTATAAATACTAATGAGATGCGAATTGGTATTTAATTATGTGCATATATGATTATATATGTATTTGGTATTATAAAATTTGTCGTTAGATTTATATACGGCATTTTAGAGATTTTGTTGAGACGCGTGGGACCGCCGCGTCACGGTATAATATTTTGATAATAAAAGTGAATTTAAAATATCTATAATCCGTATGGTCGTTTTGAGTGCGCCAACTCGTCCGAAAGGGTCGAGATAGTCAGAAAACACTAGTCGGGGGTATAGTTTGGGTCCCGGGGTATTTTTAGGCCATACCGGCAACTTAAAGGGTATTTTGGTAATTTTATATTTTTAGAAATTAAAAGTGACGAAAATTAGAGATGTAAATCTGATGTGGATTTAACCCATTAAGCCCATTAACCAAACCATATAAACCTAGAAAGCCACGTAGGGTATCATTTAGGTTTTCTAAGTTCCCAAATCAAAACCCTAGCCACCTTAAGCCATCATTGGAGAAGGAGCTTGGAGAAGGAGAGAAAGAGAGGAAATTCTGCAGAAAAACATCATCAACCTACACCAAAGTCAGAAATCAAACCAAGGCAAGTGGTTTAATTATGTTTAACTTCAGCAAATGTTCTTTCCATGTTAGAAAATTGAAGATTTATAATTGTTATTGGAAGATGAATGAAAACCCATGATTAATTGGACTTAGGTTCTGAATATTGAGGATAAATTGCATGTAGAATAGTTTGGTGATGATTAATCTGATGTTAATACATGATTGGGCGAAAGAAAAACGAATTAAATTCTGGGATTTGATGATGAAATGTAGTTAGGGTTCATGTTCTTGAGATTTTTGGAGAAAGTGTAGAAAGTTGTAAATTTAATTGATGTTAGGATGGATTGATCCCTTAAAAACATGTTAGGATGTGATTATATATGTTTAGTATTAATTATAGACCTTTAAACGATTGATTGGGACTTAGTTTAGAAGATTTGAGGTGTTAAAATGGATGAAAAACGATTTGGGGAAAAATCTGGGCCGAAGCAAGTAGCTCGTTAGAAGCAGCCCCCAGGTCGTTTGAACGAACTCGTTCGAACGAGCTTCTAATGAGTTGACCAGTCGCTGCTAACGAAAAGGGATTTTGTTCGATATCTCGTTCGAACGAGATATCGTTAGAAGGAACAGTTCGTTCGAACGAACTGGGATCTCGTTCGAACAGCCTCGTTCGAACGAGACTTCTAACGAGTTGGCAGAGGAATCTCGTTCGAACAGTCTCGTTCGAACGAAACTTCTAACGAGTTGACAGTTTGGTCCTTTTTGGACTGTTTTGACTTTTGGAGTTCCGTAAACTTGTTCGAGGTTATAGATATCATTCCGTAGATGTAGTAATAATAGAATTGGGAGATTTGGGTATTTATGGGAAGGAATTTACATACGAGAATGTATTACATGGACGGTTTGGGTTGAGACGTGAGTGTCTACTACGACGTGAGATAATTATGGCGCGTACAATTACAAACCGAAATAGTATGAATCGTGATAATTATAAGTTAGTATGAGAATATGTACTACAATTAAAATACGATATTACTAAGACGTGTGTTTACTTAGTATTGGTATATGATTATGTGTATGACATACCTACCATACTTGCTATCACGGGAGGTTACGTTCGCTTAGGACCCTCTAATCCTTGTGTGCCTACGGGGGGATATAGACTGGTACCTCGATGAACATAGGTCATAGAAAGACTTATTGGGATATTAATAAGTCCGCTGACCGTGGGAGAGTAGGTATGTGCGTGACCCACGTGATGGTGACTGTGTTCGCCTCCACTATTTGTGATTTGTGTTATCTGAACTATTCCTGAGAGATTCGGAATATGTGATCCTGATGTACGTGATGTACCGGGATGGATAGCAGAGTATGTGTGCACCGCAGCTTAGTTCTCGGGGTGCTTGTACTGTATATTTATGATGTGAATAATATACACTTAATTAATGAGAACCTTCATGTTAATGATGTGAATATAATAACGGTATTGTTTCGAAAATAATATAGCGAGTTAACTGATAGTTATATATATTGCATATTGAGTATGTGAGTTTACGTTAAACCCTATTCAATTAAGAGCGTTATTATGTTAATGGAACCAAGTATTATGGGTAGGACCTTTGGCAGTCTAGCTAGAAATGTCGTTACTTAGCTAGTGGTTTATATCGTTGTAGATGGATATTTGCGTTAGGAGTGCACAGTTAGACGAGAGGTGAGAATATAATGTGAGTGCACGTCCTAACATGTACTTTGCATTTAATGTTTTAAATATTTTTAAAGCACTTGCAGGTTTTCAAAATATAACTCCACATTCGGGCTCTGACCCGTTTGCTTTTCAAATCTCTTTTTCTTGTAAAACCATTTTAGGTGCCCAGCCACAGGGACACCAAGCATAGGATTCTCATTCAGGTGACGCGCTGTAGCTGTTTGTGGAAGCTACAGGGATTTGCATGTAGACGCTTCTTTCTTTTGGATTCCAGAGTCACTATCTATCAGTGTAGGGCATGTTGCCCATTTCTTTAGAGACATCTTTTACATTTCAGTTTTCAGACTTTAGCATGTATTGTTTCAGTTTATTTATTTCAGTTATGGGATTGTAGTGAGTTTTCCTCCAGACTTTATTTACTCTATTGTGATGGTTACTAGTTTTGTTTCAGTATGGTGAATGGTGTTATTTATTTCTTCATTACACTTGTTGCATGTTAATCAGACTTTAAATAAAATTTGGCACTTACTTTTTAAATACTAGGTGCTTAGTAAAAATAAAATGTTTTCGACAATGATGCTATTAACAGAACCAACTTGGCATTTTGAATTAATTTGATAAAGGAGTAGCTACCCGGTATTTAATTAGTCGGGGTGTCACACTAATTTTGATTCATGTGGTATTATTATTGTGTTGGGCATGTTCCCATGATATTTTAATATAGCACTGATCATGGGCACCCGCCAAGATTCCTGTTGCGGCTACTTGCTAAAGTATGGCGCGGTATGGTGAGGCTGGTGACTCGGATTAACATGTTGTTGAGAAATTATATTGATAAAATAGTTATGATATTTTCATTTGATTTGAATATCCGTACTCGTATTGTTATGTTTTATTCACCGCTAATATTTGTTGAGCATCTTTTTTGTCCTATTGTGTACTTCACCATAATTTTTATTTAGTGGAAGGTTAGCGTGGATCTTGGGCGTTTTGTACTAATTTGGAGATGGATTTTTAGCATGGAGTATTTTGGGAAGAATACTCGAGAATACAAAATGAGAAGAATTTTATTTATTTTTATTGTATAGAGTATTTTATTTCGAGATAGATAGTTGTTTTATTTCGAGACACTATTGGTTGTATTCAATTTGAAGATTGAGATTAGTGGATTTTTTATATTATGGGATTTATTTAGATGCTCTATACCTTGTTGATTGTGGATTTTGGTTAGTTTTATCGTAGTGGCGCTCTGCTCGCCCTCACCGGGCGGGCGGAGTGTTACAGAATGGTATCAGAGCGTAGGTATACGACAACCCTCGGGTCTTGGGTATTGGGTCTAGCATGCGAGTTTGACGTCTTTTCTTTGGAGATGAAATTTTTTTGTGACAAGTCGTGTTAGGCATCCAGGTTAGATGTGAGGTATTTAAAGTTGATTTTTGGAGACGAAATTTATTTTTGGAGATTGTGAGTGTGGCCTGATTTTTGAGTGTTAAGCCTCGTTGAATTTCGAGGGCGGAATTTCTTATTAATGGGGAAGTATGTAACAACCCGGTTTTTTTAAATGGGAATTTTTAAATAAATTTTGGAAATCGGAGAAAAATGAAATTTTGGATTTTTATAAATCTTATAATTTAAAATTTTGGTTTTTATATTTGAAAAATAAATTTTCAAACGAAATTGGAATCCGAATTAAAATGGAGTTTTAATTGAATTTTTATTTTATAGGAGAGTCCTCAAAATCGAAAGCTCTCTAAGAGTCCTCGAAACATAAAACAAACTAGAAAAAATAATTAAAAATATTGAACACTCTGATCGAGCTGAAAGTTTTTGGACCGCTTTCTCTCGTCTTCAGCTAATTCTCCGCCAAATTTTATTTAATTCCAACGGTCCGATGGTATGGAATAAATTTTTTAGTGTTTGTTACTGATTAGAACTCTTTTCTTAATCAAACTTTTAGTCCTTTATATATCAACAAATTCGTCGATCAACTTTTCAAATTACTTTTTCTCAAACTTTTTAACCAGAAGACCTCTCCAAAATTACTCCCTTTGATCTACAAACCATAACCCCAAACTTATTCAAGATTTCAACCTTAGAGTTTGGGCTAGAACGAGATTTGATTATTTTCGCGAGAAAAACGTGATGGTGTGTTTAGATTTTGAGGCTGAAATTATGTGATGATTTTGAGGTTTGGGGTTTTATGCATTATGCTCCTTCATCTCGCGATGGTTATTCCCTTTTTTTTCTTGTGATTATTGACTCATATTTGAATTGCTAAATTCAATTGGAATCTGAAAATTATTGTTGGAATCTTATTTTGAGTCATGTGGTATTATTATTGTGTTGGGCATGTTGTCATGAGATTTTAATATGACACTAATCGTGGGCACCCGCCAAGATTCCTGTATCGGCTACTTTGATAAAGTATGGCGCGGTATGGTGAGGCCTGGTGACTCGGATTAACGTGTTGTTAAGAAATTATATTGATGAAATTCTTATGAGATTTTCATTTGATTTGAATATTCGTACTCGTATTGTAACATTTTATTCACCGCTAATATTTGTTGAGCATCTTTCCTGTCGTATTTTGTACTTTCCCATATTTTTTTTAGTGGAAGGTTAGCACGGATCTTGGGCACTTTGGACCAATTTGGAGATGATTTTTTAGCATGGATTATTTTGGGAAGAATACTCGAGAATACAAAATGAGAAGAATTGTATTTATTTTTATTGTATAGTGTATTTTATTTCGAGATAGATAGTTGTTTTATTTCGAGAGACTTTTCGTTGTATTCAATTTGAAGATTGAGATTAGTGGATTTTTTATATTATGGTATCTATTTAGATGCTCTATACCTTGTTTATTGTGGATTTTGCGTAGTTTTATCGTAGTGGCGCTCCGCTCGCTCTCCCAGGGCGGGCCGGGTATTACAGAATGGCATCAGAGCGTAGGAATACAAAAACCCTCGGGTCTTGGGTATTGGGTCTAGCATGCAGGTTAAACATGTTTTCTGTTGAGATGAAATATTTTTGTGACAAGTCGTGTTAGGCATCCACATTAGATGTAAGGTATTTAAATTTGATTTTTGGAGACGAGATTTATTTTTGGAGATTGTCGGTGTGGCCTGATTTTTGAGTGTTATGCTTCGTTGAATTTCGAGGGAGAAATTCTTTGTTAGTGGGGAAGTACGTAACAACCCGATTTTTTTAAATGGGAATTTTTAAATTAATTTTAGAAATCGGAGAGAAATGAAATTTTGGATTTTTATAAATTTTATAATTTAAAATTTTTGTTTTTATATTTGAAAAATAAATTTTCAAACGAAATTGGATTCATAATTAAAATGATGTTTTAATTGAATTTTTATTATATAGGAGAGTCCTCAAAACATAAAGCTCTCTAAGAGTCCTCGAAGCATAAAACACACTAGAAAAAAATTAAAAATATTGAACAGTTCGTTCGAGCTGAAATTTTTTGGATAGATTCCTCTCGCCTTCAGCTAATTTTTCGCCAAATTTGATCTGATTCCAATGGTCCGACTGTGCGGAATAAATTTTTTAGTGTTTGTAACTTATTATAACTCTTTTCTTAATCAAGCTCTTAATCCTTTATATATCAACAAATTCGTGGATCGACTTTTCAAATCACTTTTTCTCAAACTTTTCAACCAAAAGACCTCTCCAAAATTACTCCCTTTGATCTACAAACCATAACCCGAGACTTATTCAAGATTTCATCCTTAGATTAAAAGGCTTATTTGGTGTTTTCTCGAGTTTAGTCTAGAACGAGATTTGATTATTTTCGCGAGAAGAACGTAGTGGTGTGTTTAGATTTTGAGGCTGAAATTATGTGATGATTTTGAGCTATAAAGTTCGACACAATATGCTCCTTAATCTCGTCACGGTTATTCCCTTTTTTTTCTTGTCATTATTGACTAATATTTGAATTGCTAAATTCAATTGGAATCTGGAAATTATTGTTGGAATCTAATTTTGATTCGTGTGGTATTATTATTGTGTTGGGCATATTATCATGAGATTTTCATATGGCACTGATCGTGGGCACCCACTAAGATTCCTGTTGCGGCTACTTGATAAAGTATTCCGCGGTATGGTGAGGCCTGGTGACTCGGACTAACGTGTTGTTGAGAAACTATTTTGATAAAATGCTTATGAGATTTGCATTTGATTTGAATATTCGTACTCGTATTGTTACGTTTTATTCACCGCTAATATTTGTTGAGCATCTTTCCTGTCGTATTGTGTACTTCCCCATATTTTTTCTTTAGTGGAAGGTTAGCGCGGATCTTGGGCGCTTTGGACTAATTTCGAGATGGACTTTTAGCATGGATTATTTTGGGAAGAATACTCGAGAATACAAAATGAGGAGAATTGTATTTATTTTTATTATATAGAGTATTTTATTTCGAGATAGATTGTTGTTTTATTTCGAGAGACTTTTGGTTGTATTCAATTTGAAGATTGAGATTAGTGGATTTTTTATATTTTGCAATTTATTTAGATGCTCTCTACCTTGTTTATTGTGGATTTTGCGTAGTTTTATCGTAGTGGCGCTCCGCTCGCTCTCCCTGAGCGGGTGGGGTGTTACAGAGTGTAGGAATACGACAACCCTCGGGTCTTGGGTATTGGGTCTAGCATGCGAGTTTGACGTCTTTTCTTTGGAGATGAAATTTTTTTGTGACAAGTCGTGTTAGGCATCCAGGTTAGATGTGAGGTATTTAAAGTTGATTTTTGGAGACGAAATTTATTTTTGGAGATTGTGAGTGTGGCCTAATTTTTGAGTGTTAAGCCTCGTTGAATTTCGAGGGCGGAATTTCTTATTAGTGGGGAAGTATGTAACAACCCGATTTTTTTAAATGGGAATTTTTAAATAAATTTTGGAAATCGGAGAAAAATGAAATTTTGGATTTTTATAAATCTTATAATTTAAAATTATGGTTTTTATATTTGAAAAATAAATTTTCAAACGAAATTGGAATCCGAATTAAAATGGAGTTTTAATTGAATTTTTATTTTATAGGAGAGTCCTCCAAATCGAAAGCTCTCTAAGAGTCCTCGAAACATAAAACAAACTAGAAAAAATAATTAAAAATATTGAACACTCTGATCGAGCTGAAAGTTTTTGGACCGCTTTCTCTCGTCTTCAGCTAATTCTCCGCCAAATTTTATTTAATTCCAACGGTCCGATGGTCTGGAATAAATTTTTTAGTGTTTGTTACTGATTAGAACTCTTTTCTTAATCAAACTTTTAGTCCTTTATATATCAACAAATTCGTCGATCAACTTTTCAAATTACTTTTTCTCAAACTTTTTAACCAGAAGACCTCTCCAAAATTACTCCCTTTGATCTACAAACCATAACCCCAAACTTATTCAAGATTTCAACCTTAGAGTTTGAGCTAGAACGAGATTTGATTATTTTCGCGAGAAAAACGTGATGGTGTGTTTAGATTTTGAGGCTGAAATTATGTGATGATTTTGAGGTTTGGGGTTTTATGCATTATGCTCCTTCATCTCGCGATGTTTATTCCCTTTTTTTTCTTGTGATTATTGACTCATATTTGAATTGCTAAATTCAATTGGAATCTGAAAATTATTGTTGGAATCTTATTTTGAGTCATGTGGTATTATTATTGTGTTGGGCATGTTGTCATGAGATTTTAATATGACACTAATCGTGGGCACCCGCCAAGATTCCTGTATCGGCTACTTTGATAAAGTATGGCGCGGTATGGTGAGGCCTGGTGACTCGGATTAACGTGTTGTTAAGAAATTATATTGATGAAATGCTTATGAGATTTGCATTTGATTTGAATATTCGTACTCGTATTGTTACATTTTATTCACCGCTAATATTTGTTGAGCATCTTTCCTGTCGTATTGTGTACTTTCCCATATTTTTTTTAGTGGAAGGTTAGCACGGATCTTGGGCACTTTGGACCAATTTGGAGATGATTTTTTAGCATGGATTATTTTGGGAAGAATACTCGAGAATACAAAATGAGAAGAATTGTATTTATTTTTATTGTATAGTGTATTTTATTTCGAGATAGATAGTTGTTTTATTTCGAGAGACTTTTCGTTGTATTCAATTTGAAGATTGAGATTAGTGGATTTTTTATATTATGGTATCTATTTAGATGCTCTATACCTTGTTTATTGTGGATTTTGCGTAGTTTTATCGTAGTGGCGCTCCGCTCGCTCTCCCAGGGCGGGCGGGGTGTTACAGAATGGCATCAGAGCGTAGGAATACAAAAACCCTCGGGTCTTGGGTATTGGGTCTAGCATGCGGGTTAAACAATGAAATATTTTTGTGACAAGTCGTGTTAGGCATCCACATTAGATGTAAGGTATTTAAATTTGATTTTTGGAGACGAGATTTATTTTTGGAGATTGTCGGTGTGGCCTGATTTTTGAGTGTTATGCTTCGTTGAATTTCGAGGGCGAAATTCTTTGTTAGTGGGGAAGTACGTAACAACCCGATTTTTTTAAATGGGAATTTTTAAATTAATTTTAGAAATCGGAGAAAAATGAAATTTTGGATTTTTATAAATTTTATAATTTAAAATTTTGGTTTTTATATTTGAAAAATAAATTTTCAAACGAAATTGGATTCAGAATTAAAATGATGTTATAATTGAATTTTTATTATATAGGAGAGTCCTCAAAACATAAAGCTCTCTAAGAGTCCTCGAAGCATAAAACACACTAGAAAAAAATTAAAAATATTGAACGGTTCGTTCCAGCTGAAATTTTTTGGATAGATTCCTCTCGCCTTCAGCTAATTTTTCGCCAAATTTGATCTGATTCCAATGGTCCGACTGTCCGGAATAAATTTTTTAGTGTTTGTAACTTATTATAACTCTTTTCTTAATCAAGCCCTTAATCCTTTATATATCAACAAATTCGTGGATCGACTTTTCAAATCACTTTTTCTCAAACTTTTCAACCAGAAGACCTCTCCAAAATTACTCCCTTTGATCTACAAACCATAACCCCAGACTTATTCAAGATTTCATCCTTAGATTAAAAGGCTTATTTGGTGTTTTCTCGAGTTTAGTCTAGAACGAGATTTGATTATTTTCGCGAGAAGAACGTAGTGGTGTGTTTAGATTTTGAGGCTGAAATTATGTGATGATTAATGTGATGATTTTGAGCTATAGAGTTCGACACAATATGCTCCTTAATCTCGTCACGGTTATTCCCTTTTTTTTCTTGTCATTATTGACTAATATTTGAATTGCTAAATTCAATTGGAATCTGGAAATTATTGTTGGAATCTAATTTTGATTCGTGTGGTATTATTATTGTGTTGGGCATATTATCATGAGATTTTAATATGGCACTGATCGTGGGCACCCACTAAGATTCCTGTTGCGGCTACTTGATAAAGTATTCCGCGGTATGGTGAGGCCTGGTGACTCGGACTAACGTGTTGTTGAGAAACTATTTTGATAAAATGCTTATGAGATTTGCATTTGATTTGAATATTCGTACTCGTATTGTTACGTTTTATTCACCGCTAATATTTGTTGAGCATCTTTCCTGTCGTATTGTGTACTTCCCCATATTTTTTCTTTAGTGGAAGGTTAGCGCGGATCTTGGGCGCTTTGGACTAATTTGGAGATGGATTTTTAGCATGGATTATTTTGGGAAGAATACTCGAGAATACAAAATGAGGAGAATTGTATTTATTTTTATTATATAGAGTATTTTATTTCGAGATAGATTGTTGTTTTATTTCGAGAGACTTTTGGTTGTATTCAATTTGAAGATTGAGATTAGTGGATTTTTTATATTTTGCAATTTATTTAGATGCTCTCTACCTTGTTTATTGTGGATTTTGCGTAGTTTTATCGTAGTGGCGCTCCGCTCGCTCTCCCTGGGCGGGTGGGGTGTTACAGAGTGTAGGAATACGACAACCCTCGGGTCTTGGGTATTGGGTCTAGCATGCGAGTTTGACGTCTTTTCTTTGGAGATGAAATTTTTTTGTGACAAGTCGTGTTAGGCATCCAGGTTAGATGTGAGGTATTTAAAGTTGATTTTTGGAGACGAAATTTATTTTTGGAGATTGTGAGTGTGGCCTGATTTTTGAGTGTTAAGCCTCGTTGAATTTCGAGGGCGGAATTTCTTATTAGTGGGGAAGTATGTAACAACCCGATTTTTTTAAATGGGAATTTTTAAATAAATTTTGGAAATCGGAGAAAAATGAAATTTTGGATTTTTATAAATCTTATAATTTAAAATTTTGGTTTTTATATTTGAAAAATAAATTTTCAAACGAAATTGGAATCCGAATTAAAATGGAGTTTTAATTGAATTTTTATTTTACAGGAGAGTCCTCCAAATCGAAAGCTCTCTAAGAGTCCTCGAAACATAAAACAAACTAGAAAAATAAATTAAAAATATTGAACACTCTGATCGAGCTGAAATTTTTTGGACCGCTTTCTCTCGTCTTCAGCTAATTCTCCGCCAAATTTTATTTAATTCCAACGGTCCGATGGTCTGGAATAAATTTTTTAGTGTTTGTTACTGATTAGAACTCTTTTCTTAATCAAACTTTTAGTCCTTTATATATCAACAAATTCGTCGATCAACTTTTCAAATTACTTTTTCTCAAACTTTTTAACCAGAAGACCTCTCCAAAATTACTCCCTTTGATCTACAAACCATAACCCCAAACTTATTCAAGATTTCAACCTTAGAGTTTGGGCTAGAACGAGATTTGATTATTTTCGCGAGAAAAACGTGATGGTGTGTTTAGATTTTGAGGCTGAAATTATGTGATGATTTTGAGGTTTGGGGTTTTATGCATTATGCTCCTTCATCTCGCGATGGTTATTCCCTTTTTTTTCTTGTGATTATTGACTCATATTTGAATTGCTAAATTCAATTGGAATCTGAAAATTATTGTTGGAATCTTATTTTGAGTCATGTGGTATTATTATTGTGTTGGGCATGTTGTCATGAGATTTTAATATGACACTAATCGTGGGCACCCGCCAAGATTCCTGTATCGGCTACTTTGATAAAGTATGGCGCGGTATGGTGAGGCCTGGTGACTCGGATTAACGTGTTGTTAAGAAATTATATTGATGAAATGCTTATGAGATTTGCATTTGATTTGAATATTCGTACTCGTATTGTTACATTTTATTCACCGCTAATATTTGTTGAGCATCTTTCCTGTCGTATTGTGTACTTTCCCATATATTTTTTTAGTGGAAGGTTAGCACGGATCTTGGGCACTTTGGACCAATTTGGAGATGATTTTTTAGCATGGATTATTTTGGGAAGAATACTCGAGAATACAAAATGAGAAGAATTGTATTTATTTTTATTGTATAGTGTATTTTATTTCGAGATAGATAGTTGTTTTATTTCGAGAGACTTTTCGTTGTATTCAATTTGAAGATTGAGATTAGTGGATTTTTTATATTATGGTATCTATTTAGATGCTCTATACCTTGTTTATTGTGGATTTTGCGTAGTTTTATCGTAGTGGCGCTCCGCTCGCTCTCCCAGGGCGGGCGGGGTGTTACAGAATGGCATCAGAGCGTAGGAATACAAAAACCCTCGGGTCTTGGGTATTGGGTCTAGCATGCGGGTTAAACAATGAAATATTTTTGTGACAAGTCGTGTTAGGCATCCACATTAGATGTAAGGTATTTAAATTTGATTTTTGGAGACGAGATTTATTTTTGGAGATTGTCGGTGTGGCCTGATTTTTGAGTGTTATGCTTCGTTGAATTTCGAGGGCGAAATTCTTTGTTAGTGGGGAAGTACGTAACAACCCGATTTTTTTAAATGGGAATTTTTAAATTAATTTTAGAAATCGGAGAAAAATGAAATTTTGGATTTTTTTAAATTTTATAATTTAAAATTTTGGTTTTTATATTTGAAAAATAAATTTTCAAACGAAATTGGATTCAGAATTAAAATGATGTTATAATTGAATTTTTATTATATAGGAGAGTCCTCAAAACATAAAGCTCTCTAAGAGTCCTCGAAGCATAAAACACACTAGAAAAAAATTAAAAATATTGAACGGTTCGTTCCAACTGAAATTTTTTGGATAGATTCCTCTCGCCTTCAGCTAATTTTTCGCCAAATTTGATCTGATTCCAATGGTCCGACTGTCCGGAATAAATTTTTTAGTGTTTGTAACTTATTATAACTCTTTTCTTAATCAAGCCCTTAATCCTTTATATATCAACAAATTCGTGGATCGACTTTTCAAATCACTTTTTCTCAAACTTTTCAACCAGAAGACCTCTCCAAAATTACTCCCTTTGATCTACAAACCATAACCCCAGACTTATTCAAGATTTCATCCTTAGATTAAAAGGCTTATTTGGTGTTTTCTCGAGTTTAGTCTAGAACGAGATTTGATTATTTTCGCGAGAAGAACGTAGTGGTGTGTTTAGATTTTGAGGCTGAAATTATGTGATGATTAATGTGATGATTTTGAGCTATAGAGTTCGACACAATATGCTCCTTAATCTCGTCACGGTTATTCCCTTTTTTTTCTTGTCATTATTGACTAATATTTGAATTGCTAAATTCAATTGGAATCTGGAAATTATTGTTGGAATCTAATTTTGATTCGTGTGGTATTATTATTGTGTTGGGCATATTATCATGAGATTTTAGTATGGCACTGATCGTGGGCACCCACTAAGATTCCTGTTGCGGCTACTTGATAAAGTATTCCGCGGTATGGTGAGGCCTGGTGACTCGGACTAACGTGTTGTTGAGAAACTATTTTGATAAAATGCTTATGAGATTTGCATTTGATTTGAATATTCGTACTCGTATTGTTACGTTTTATTCACCGCTAATATTTGTTGAGCATCTTTCCTGTCGTATTGTGTACTTCCCCATATTTTTTCTTTAGTGGAAGGTTAGCGCGGATCTTGGGCGCTTTGGACTAATTTGGAGATGGACTTTTAGCATGGATTATTTTGGGAAGAATACTCGAGAATACAAAATGAGGAGAATTGTATTTATTTTTATTATATTGAGTATTTTATTTCGAGATAGATTGTTGTTTTATTTCGAGAGACTTTTGGTTGTATTCAATTTGAAGATTGAGATTAGTGGATTTTTTATATTTTGCAATTTATTTAGATGCTCTCTACCTTGTTTATTGTGGATTTTGCGTAGTTTTATCGTAGTGGCGCTCCGCTCGCTCTCCCTGAGCGGGTGGGGTGTTACAGAGTGTAGGAATACGACAACCCTCGGGTCTTGGGTATTGGGTCTAGCATGCGAGTTTGACGTCTTTTCTTTGGAGATGAAATTTTTTTGTGACAAGTCGTGTTAGGCATCCAGGTTAGATGTGAGGTATTTAAAGTTGATTTTTGGAGACGAAATTTATTTTTGGAGATTGTGAGTGTGGCCTGATTTTTGAGTGTTAAGCCTCGTTGAATTTCGAGGGCGGAATTTCTTATTAGTGGGGAAGTATGTAACAACCCGATTTTTTTAAATGGGAATTTTTAAATAAATTTTGGAAATCGGAGAAAAATGAAATTTTGGATTTTTATAAATCTTATAATTTAAAATTTTGGTTTTTATATTTGAAAAATAAATTTTCAAACGAAATTGGAATCCGAATTAAAATGGAGTTTTAATTGAATTTTTATTTTATAGGAGAGTCCTCCAAATCGAAAGCTCTCTAAGAGTCCTCGAAACATAAAACAAACTAGAAAAAATAATTAAAAATATTGAACACTCTGATCGAGCTGAAAGTTTTTGGACCGCTTTCTCTCGTCTTCAGCTAATTCTCCGCCAAATTTTATTTAATTCCAACGGTCCGATGGTCTGGAATAAATTTTTTAGTGTTTGTTACTGATTAGAACTCTTTTCTTAATCAAACTTTTAGTCCTTTATATATCAACAAATTCGTCGATCAACTTTTCAAATTACTTTTTCTCAAACTTTTTAACCAGAAGACCTCTCCAAAATTACTCCCTTTGATCTACAAACCATAACCCCAAACTTATTCAAGATTTCAACCTTAGAGTTTGAGCTAGAACGAGATTTGATTATTTTCGCGAGAAAAACGTGATGGTGTGTTTAGATTTTGAGGCTGAAATTATGTGATGATTTTGAGGTTTGGGGTTTTATGCATTATGCTCCTTCATCTCGCGATGGTTATTCCCTTTTTTTTCTTGTGATTATTGACTCATATTTGAATTGCTAAATTCAATTGGAATCTGAAAATTATTGTTGGAATCTTATTTTGAGTCATGTGGTATTATTATTGTGTTGGGCATGTTGTCATGAGATTTTAATATGACACTAATCGTGGGCACCCGCCAAGATTCCTGTATCGGCTACTTTGATAAAGTATGGCGCGGTATGGTGAGGCCTGGTGACTCGGATTAACGTGTTGTTAAGAAATTATATTGATGAAATGCTTATGAGATTTGCATTTGATTTGAATATTCGTACTCGTATTGTTACATTTTATTCACCGCTAATATTTGTTGAGCATCTTTCCTGTCGTATTGTGTACTTTCCCATATTTTTTTTAGTGGAAGGTTAGCACGGATCTTGGGCACTTTGGACCAATTTGGAGATGATTTTTTAGCATGGATTATTTTGGGAAGAATACTCGAGAATACAAAATGAGAAGAATTGTATTTATTTTTATTGTATAGTGTATTTTATTTCGAGATAGATAGTTGTTTTATTTCGAGAGACTTTTCGTTGTATTCAATTTGAAGATTGAGATTAGTGGATTTTTTATATTATGGTATCTATTTAGATGCTCTATACCTTGTTTATTGTGGATTTTGCGTAGTTTTATCGTAGTGGCGCTCCGCTCGCTCTCCCAGGGCGGGCGGGGTGTTACAGAATGGCATCAGAGCGTAGGAATTCAAAAACCCTCGGGTCTTGGGTATTGGGTCTAGCATGCGGGTTAAACAATGAAATATTTTTGTGACAAGTCGTGTTAGGCATCGACATTAGATGTAAGGTATTTAAATTTGATTTTTGGAGACGAGATTTATTTTTGGAGATTGTCGGTGTGGCCTGATTTTTGAGTGTTATGCTTCGTTGAATTTCGAGGGCGAAATTCTTTGTTAGTGGGGAAGTACGTAACAACCCGATTTTTTTAAATGGGAATTTTTAAATTAATTTTAGAAATCGGAGAAAAATGAAATTTTGGATTTTTATAAATTTTATAATTTAAAATTTTGGTTTTTATATTTGAAAAATAAATTTTCAAACGAAATTGGATTCAGAATTAAAATGATGTTATAATTGAATTTTTATTATATAGGAGAGTCCTCAAAACATAAAGCTCTCTAAGAGTCCTCGAAGCATAAAACACACTAGAAAAAAATTAAAAATATTGAACGGTTCGTTCCAGCTGAAATTTTTTGGATAGATTCCTCTCGCCTTCAGCTAATTTTTCGCCAAATTTGATCTGATTCCAATGGTCCGACTGTCCGGAATAAATTTTTTAGTGTTTGTAACTTATTATAACTCTTTTCTTAATCAAGCCCTTAATCCTTTATATATCAACAAATTCGTGGATCGACTTTTCAAATCACTTTTTCTCAAACTTTTCAACCAGAAGACCTCTCCAAAATTACTCCCTTTGATCTACAAACCATAACCCCAGACTTATTCAAGATTTCATCCTTAGATTAAAAGGCTTATTTGGTGTTTTCTCGAGTTTAGTCTAGAACGAGATTTGATTATTTTCGCGAGAAGAACGTAGTGGTGTGTTTAGATTTTGAGGCTGAAATTATGTGATGATTAATGTGATGATTTTGAGCTATAGAGTTCGACACAATATGCTCCTTAATCTCGTCACGGTTATTCCCTTTTTTTTCTTGTCATTATTGACTAATATTTGAATTGCTAAATTCAATTGGAATCTGGAAATTATTGTTGGAATCTAATTTTGATTCGTGTGGTATTATTATTGTGTTGGGCATATTATCATGAGATTTTAATATGGCACTGATCGTGGGCACCCACTAAGATTCCTGTTGCGGCTACTTGATAAAGTATTCCGCGGTATGGTGAGGCCTGGTGACTCGGACTAACGTGTTGTTGAGAAACTATTTTGATAAAATGCTTATGAGATTTGCATTTGATTTGAATATTCGTACTCGTATTGTTACGTTTTATTCACCGCTAATATTTGTTGAGCATCTTTCCTGTCGTATTGTGTACTTCCCCATATTTTTTCTTTAGTGGAAGGTTAGCGCGGATCTTGGGCGCTTTGGACTAATTTGGAGATGGACTTTTAGCATGGATTATTTTGGGAAGAATACTCGAGAATACAAAATGAGGAGAATTGTATTTATTTTTATTATATAGAGTATTTTATTTCGAGATAGATTGTTGTTTTATTTCGAGAGACTTTTGGTTGTATTCAATTTGAAGATTGAGATTAGTGGATTTTTTATATTTTGCAATTTATTTAGATGCTCTCTACCTTGTTTATTGTGGATTTTGCGTAGTTTTATCGTAGTGGCGCTCCGCTCGCTCTCCCTGGGCGGGTGGGGTGTTACAGAGTGTAGGAATACGACAACCCTCGGGTCTTGGGTATTGGGTCTAGCATGCGAGTTTGGCGTCTTTTCTTTGGAGATGAAATTTTTTTGTGACAAGTCGTGTTAGGCATCCAGGTTAGATGTGAGGTATTTAAAGTTGATTTTTGGAGACGAAATTTATTTTTGGAGATTGTGAGTGTGGCCTGATTTTTTAGTGTTAAGCCTCGTTGAATTTCGAGGGCGGAATTTCTTATTAGTGGGGAAGTATGTAACAACCCGATTTTTTTAAATGGGAATTTTTAAATAAATTTTGGAAATCGGAGAAAAATGAAATTTTGGATTTTTATAAATCTTATAATTTAAAATTTTGGTTTTTATATTTGAAAAATAAATTTTCAAACGAAATTGGAATCCGAATTAAAATGGAGTTTTAATTGAATTTTTATTTTACAGGAGAGTCCTCCAAATCGAAAGCTCTCTAAGAGTCCTCGAAACATAAAACAAACTAGAAAAATAAATTAAAAATATTGAACACTCTGATCGAGCTGAAATTTTTTGGACCGCTTTCTCTCGTCTTCAGCTAATTCTCCGCCAAATTTTATTTAATTCCAACGGTCCGATGGTCTGGAATAAATTTTTTAGTGTTTGTTACTGATTAGAACTCTTTTCTTAATCAAACTTTTAGTCCTTTATATATCAACAAATTCGTCGATCAACTTTTCAAATTACTTTTTCTCAAACTTTTTAACCAGAAGACCTCTCCAAAATTACTCCCTTTGATCTACAAACCATAACCCCAAACTTATTCAAGATTTCAACCTTAGAGTTTGGGCTAGAACGAGATTTGATTATTTTCGCGAGAAAAACGTGATGGTGTGTTTAGATTTTGAGGCTGAAATTATGTGATGATTTTGAGGTTTGGGGTTTTATGCATTATGCTCCTTCATCTCGCGATGGTTATTCCCTTTTTTTTCTTGTGATTATTGACTCATATTTGAATTGCTAAATTCAATTGGAATCTGAAAATTATTGTTGGAATCTTATTTTGAGTCATGTGGTATTATTATTGTGTTGGGCATGTTGTCATGAGATTTTAATATGACACTAATCGTGGGCACCCGCCAAGATTCCTGTATCGGCTACTTTGATAAAGTATGGCGCGGTATGGTGAGGCCTGGTGACTCGGATTAACGTGTTGTTAAGAAATTATATTGATGAAATGCTTATGAGATTTGCATTTGATTTGAATATTCGTACTCGTATTGTTACATTTTATTCACCGCTAATATTTGTTGAGCATCTTTCCTGTCGTATTGTGTACTTTCCCATATTTTTTTTAGTGGAAGGTTAGCACGGATCTTGGGCACTTTGGACCAATTTGGAGATGATTTTTTAGCATGGATTATTTTGGGAAGAATACTCGAGAATACAAAATGAGAAGAATTGTATTTATTTTTATTGTATAGTGTATTTTATTTCGAGATAGATAGTTGTTTTATTTCGAGAGACTTTTCGTTGTATTCAATTTGAAGATTGAGATTAGTGGATTTTTTATATTATGGTATCTATTTAGATGCTCTATACCTTGTTTATTGTGGATTTTGCGTAGTTTTATCGTAGTGGCGCTCCGCTCGCTCTCCCAGGGCGGGCGGGGTGTTACAGAATGGCATCAGAGCGTAGGAATACAAAAACCCTCGGGTCTTGGGTATTGGGTCTAGCATGCGGGTTAAACAATGAAATATTTTTGTGACAAGTCGTGTTAGGCATCCACATTAGATGTAAGGTATTTAAATTTGATTTTTGGAGACGAGATTTATTTTTGGAGATTGTCGGTGTGGCCTGATTTTTGAGTGTTATGCTTCGTTGAATTTCGAGGGCGAAATTCTTTGTTAGTGGGGAAGTACGTAACAACCCGATTTTTTTAAATGGGAATTTTTAAATTAATTTTAGAAATCGGAGAAAAATGAAATTTTGGATTTTTATAAATTTTATAATTTAAAATTTTGGTTTTTATATTTGAAAAATAAATTTTCAAACGAAATTGGATTCAGAATTAAAATGATGTTATAATTGAATTTTTATTATATAGGAGAGTCCTCAAAACATAAAGCTCTCTAAGAGTCCTCGAAGCATAAAACACACTAGAAAAAAATTAAAAATATTGAACGGTTCGTTCCAGCTGAAATTTTTTGGATAGATTCCTCTCGCCTTCAGCTAATTTTTCGCCAAATTTGATCTGATTCCAATGGTCCGACTGTCCGGAATAAATTTTTTAGTGTTTGTAACTTATTATAACTCTTTTCTTAATCAAGCCCTTAATCCTTTATATATCAACAAATTCGTGGATCGACTTTTCAAATCACTTTTTCTCAAACTTTTCAACCAGAAGACCTCTCCAAAATTACTCCCTTTGATCTACAAACCATAACCCCAGACTTATTCAAGATTTCATCCTTAGATTAAAAGGCTTATTTGGTGTTTTCTCGAGTTTAGTCTAGAACGAGATTTGATTATTTTCGCGAGAAGAACGTAGTGGTGTGTTTAGATTTTGAGGCTGAAATTATGTGATGATTAATGTGATGATTTTGAGCTATAGAGTTCGACACAATATGCTCCTTAATCTCGTCACGGTTATTCCCTTTTTTTTCTTGTCATTATTGACTAATATTTGAATTGCTAAATTCAATTGGAATCTGGAAATTATTGTTGGAATCTAATTTTGATTCGTGTGGTATTATTATTGTGTTGGGCATATTATCATGAGATTTTAATATGGCACTGATCGTGGGCACCCACTAAGATTCCTGTTGCGGCTACTTGATAAAGTATTCCGCGGTATGGTGAGGCCTGGTGACTCGGACTAACGTGTTGTTGAGAAACTATTTTGATAAAATGCTTATGAGATTTGCATTTGATTTGAATATTCGTACTCGTATTGTTACGTTTTATTCACCGCTAATATTTGTTGAGCATCTTTCCTGTCGTATTGTGTACTTCCCCATATTTTTTCTTTAGTGGAAGGTTAGCGCGGATCTTGGGCGCTTTGGACTAATTTGGAGATGGACTTTTAGCATGGATTATTTTGGGAAGAATACTCGAGAATACAAAATGAGGAGAATTGTATTTATTTTTATTATATTGAGTATTTTATTTCGAGATAGATTGTTGTTTTATTTCGAGAGACTTTTGGTTGTATTCAATTTGAAGATTGAGATTAGTGGATTTTTTATATTTTGCAATTTATTTAGATGCTCTCTACCTTGTTTATTGTGGATTTTGCGTAGTTTTATCGTAGTGGCGCTCCGCTCGCTCTCCCTGAGCGGGTGGGGTGTTACAGAGTGTAGGAATACGACAACCCTCGGGTCTTGGGTATTGGGTCTAGCATGCGAGTTTGACGTCTTTTCTTTGGAGATGAAATTTTTTTGTGACAAGTCGTGTTAGGCATCCAGGTTAGATGTGAGGTATTTAAAGTTGATTTTTGGAGACGAAATTTATTTTTGGAGATTGTGAGTGTGGCCTGATTTTTGAGTGTTAAGCCTCGTTGAATTTCGAGGGCGGAATTTCTTATTAGTGGGGAAGTATGTAACAACCCGATTTTTTTAAATGGGAATTTTTAAATAAATTTTGGAAATCGGAGAAAAATGAAATTTTGGATTTTTATAAATCTTATAATTTAAAATTTTGGTTTTTATATTTGAAAAATAAATTTTCAAACGAAATTGGAATCCGAATTAAAATGGAGTTTTAATTGAATTTTTATTTTATAGGAGAGTCCTCCAAATCGAAAGCTCTCTAAGAGTCCTCGAAACATAAAACAAACTAGAAAAAATAATTAAAAATATTGAACACTCTGATCGAGCTGAAAGTTTTTGGACCGCTTTCTCTCGTCTTCAGCTAATTCTCCGCCAAATTTTATTTAATTCCAACGGTCCGATGGTCTGGAATAAATTTTTTAGTGTTTGTTACTGATTAGAACTCTTTTCTTAATCAAACTTTTAGTCCTTTATATATCAACAAATTCGTCGATCAACTTTTCAAATTACTTTTTCTCAAACTTTTTAACCAGAAGACCTCTCCAAAATTACTCCCTTTGATCTACAAACCATAACCCCAAACTTATTCAAGATTTCAACCTTAGAGTTTGGGCTAGAACGAGATTTGATTATTTTCGCGAGAAAAACGTGATGGTGTGTTTAGATTTTGAGGCTGAAATTATGTGATGATTTTGAGGTTTGGGGTTTTATGCATTATGCTCCTTCATCTCGCGATGGTTATTCCCTTTTTTTCTTGTGATTATTGACTCATATTTGAATTGCTAAATTCAATTGGAATCTGAAAGTTATTATTGGAATCTTATTTTGAGTCATGTGGTATTATTATTGTGTTGGGCATGTTGTCATGAGATTTTAATATGACACTAATCGTGGGCACCCGCCAAGATTCCTGTATCGGCTACTTTGATAAAGTATGGAGCGGTATGGTGAGGCCTGGTGACTCGGATTAACGTGTTGTTAAGAAATTATATTGATGAAATGCTTATGAGATTTGCATTTGATTTGAATATTCGTACTCGTATTGTTACATTTTATTCACCGCTAATATTTGTTGAGCATCTTTCCTGTCATATTGTGTACTTTCCCATATTTTTTTTAGTGGAAGGTTAGCACGGATCTTGGGCACTTTGGACCAATTTGGAGATGATTTTTTAGCATGGATTATTTTGGGAAGAATACTCGAGAATACAAAATGAGAAGAATTGTATTTATTTTTATTGTATAGTGTATTTTATTTCGAGATAGATAGTTGTTTTATTTCGAGAGACTTTTCGTTGTATTCAATTTGAAGATTGAGATTAGTGGATTTTTTATATTATGGTATCTATTTAGATGCTCTATACCTTGTTTATTGTGGATTTTGCGTAGTTTTATCGTAGTGGCGCTCCGCTCACTCTCCCAGGGCGGGCGGGGTGTTACAGAATGGCATCAGAGCGTAGGAATACAAAAACCCTCGGGTCTTGGGTATTGGGTCTAGCATGCGGGTTAAACATGTTTTCTGTAGAGATGAAATATTTTTGTGACAAGTCGTGTTAGGCATCCACATTAGATGTAAGGTATTTAAATTTGATTTTTGTAGACGAGATTTATTTTTGGAGATTGTCGGTGTGGCCTGATTTTTGAGTGTTATGCTTCGTTGAATTTCGAGGGCGAAATTCTTTGTTAGTGGGGAAGTACGTAACAACCCGATTTTTTTAAATGGGAATTTTTAAATTAATTTTAGAAATCGGAGAAAAATGAAATTTTGGATTTTTTAAAATTTTATAATTTAAAATTTTGGTTTTTATATTTGAAAAATAAATTTTCAAACGAAATTGGATTCAGAATTAAAATGATGTTTTAATTGAATTTTTATTATATAGGAGAGTCCTCAAAACATAAAGCTCTCTAAGAGTCCTCGAAGCATAAAACACACTAGAAAAAAATTAAAAATATTGAACGGTTCGTTCGAGCTGAAATTTTTTGGATAGATTCCTCTCGCCTTCAGCTAATTTTTCGCCAAATTTGATCTGATTCCAATGGTCCGACTGTCCGGAATAAATTTTTTAGTGTTTGTAACTTATTATAACTCTTTTCTTAATCAAGCTCTTAATCCTTTATATATCAACAAATTCGTGGATCGACTTTTCAAATCACTTTTTCTCAAACTTTTCAACAAGAAGACCTCTCCAAAATTACTCCCTTTTATCTACAAACCATAACCCCAGACTTATTCAAGATTTCATCCTTAGATTAAAAGGCTTATTTGGTGTTTTCTCGAGTTTAGTCTAGAACGAGATTTGATTATTTTCGCGAGAAGAACGTAGTGGTGTGTTTAGATTTTGAGGCTGAAATTATGTGATGATTAATGTGATGATTTTGAGCTATATAGTTCGACACAATATGCTCCTTAATCTCGTCACGGTTATTCCCTTTTTTTTCTTGTCATTATTGACTAATATTTGAATTGCTAAATTCAATTGGAATCTGGAAATTATTGTTGGAATCTAATTTTGATTCGTGTGGTATTATTATTGTGTTGGGCATATTATCATGAGATTTTAATGTGGCACTGATCGTGGGCACCCACTAAGATTCCTGTTGCGGCTACTTGATAAAGTATTCCGCGGTATGGTGAGGCCTGGTGACTCGGACTAACGTGTTGTTGAGAAACTATTTTGATAAAATGCTTATGAGATTTGCATTTGATTTGAATATTCGTACTCGTATTGTTACGTTTTATTCACCGCTAATATTTGTTGAGCATCTTTCCTGTCGTATTGTGTACTTCCCCATATTTTTTCTTTAGTGGAAGGTTAGCGCGGATCTTGGGCGCTTTGGACTAATTTGGAGATGGATTTTTAGCATGGATTATTTTGGGAAGAATACTCGAGAATACAAAATGAGGAGAATTGTATTTATTTTTATTATATAGAGTATTTTATTTCGAGATAGATTGTTGTTTTATTTTGAGAGACTTTTGGTTGTATTCAATTTGAAGATTGAGATTAGTGGATTTTTTATATTTTGCAATTTATTTAGATGCTCTCTACCTTGTTTATTGTGGATTTTGCGTAGTTTTATCGTAGTGGCGCTCTGCTCGCTCTCCCTGGGCGGGTGGGGTGTTACAGAGTGTAGGAATACGACAACCCTCGGGTCTTGGGTATTGGGTCTAGCATGCGAGTTTGACGTCTTTTCTTTGGAGATGAAATTTTTTTGTGACAAGTCGTGTTAGGCATCCAGGTTAGATGTGAGGTATTTAAAGTTGATTTTTGGAGACGAAATTTATTTTTGGAGATTGTGAGTGTGGCCTGATTTTTGAGTGTTAAGCCTCGTTGAATTTCGAGGGCGGAATTTCTTATTAGTGGGGAAGTATGTAACAACCCGATTTTTTTAAATGGGAATTTTTAAATAAATTTTGGAAATCGGAGAAAAATGAAATTTTGGATTTTTATAAATCTTATAATTTAAAATTTTGGTTTTTATATTTGAAAAATAAATTTTCAAACGAAATTGGAATCCGAATTAAAATGGAGTTTTAATTGAATTTTTATTTTATAGGAGAGTCCTCCAAATCGAAAGCTCTCTAAGAGTCCTCGAAACATAAAACAAACTAGAAAAAATAATTAAAAATATTGAACGCTCTGATCGAGCTGAAAGTTTTTGGACCGCTTTCTCTCGTCTTCAGCTAATTCTCCGCCAAATTTTATTTAATTCCCACGGTCCGATGGTCTGGAATAAATTTTTTAGTGTTTGTTACTGATTAGAACTCTTTTCTTAATCAAACTTTTAGTCCTTTATATATCAACAAATTCGTCGATCAACTTTTCAAATTACTTTTTCTGAAACTTTTTAACCAGAAGACCTCTCCAAAATTACTCCCTTTGATCTACAAACCATAACCCCAAACTTATTCAAGATTTCAACCTTAGAGTTTGGGCTAGAACGAGATTTGATTATTTTCGGGAGAAAAACGTGATGGTGTGTTTAGATTTTGAGGCTGAAATTATGTGATGATTTTGAGGTTTGGGGTTTTATGCATTATGCTCCTTCATCTCGCGATGGTTATTCCCTTTTTTTTCTTGTGATTATTGACTCATATTTGAATTGCTAAATTCAATTGGAATATGTAAATTATTGTTGGAATCTAATTTTGATTCATGTGGTATTATTATTGTGTTGGGCATATTGTCATGAGATTTTAATATGGCACTGATCGTGGGCACCCGTCGAGATTCCTATCACGGCTACTTGATAAAGTATGGCGCGGTATGGTGAGGCGTGGTTACTCGGATTAACGTGTTGTTGAGAAATTATATTGATAAAATGCTTATGAGATTTGCATTTGATTTGAATATTCGTACTCGTATTGTTACGTTTTATTCACCGCTAATATTTGTCGAGCATCTTTCATGTCGTATTGTGTACTTCCCCATATTTTTTCTTTAGGGGAAGGTTAGCACGGATCTTGGGCGCTTTGGACTAATTTCGAGATGGATTTTTAACATGGATTATTTTGGGAAGAATACTCGAGAATACAAAATGAGAAGAATTGTATTTATTTTTATTTTATAGAATATTTTATTTCGAGATAAATAGTTATTTTATTTCGAGAGACTTTTGGTTGTATTCAATTTGAAGATTGAGATTAGTGGATTTTTTATATTATGGTATTTATTTAGATGCTCTATACCTTGTTTATTGTGGATTTTGGTTAGTTTTCGCGTAGTGGCACTCCGCTCACTCTCCCCGGGCGGGAGGGGTGTTACAGAATGATATCAGAGCGTAGGTATACGACAACCATCGGGTCTTGGATTTTTGGGTCTCGCATGCAAGTTAGACGTGTTTTCTTTGGAGACGAAAATTTTTGGTGACAAGTCGTGTTAGGCATCCAGGTTAGATGTGACGTATTAAAAGTTGATTTTTGGAGACGAGATTTATTTTTGGAGATTGTCAGTGCGGCCTGATTTTCGAGGGCGAAATTTCTTGTTAGTGGGGAAGTATGTAATAACCCGGTTTTTTAAATGGGAATTTTTAAATAAATTTTGGAAATTGGAGAAAAATAAAATTTTGGATTTTTATAAATCTTAAAATTTAAAATTTTGGTTTTTATATTTGAAAAATAAATTTACAAACGAAATTGGAATCCGAATTAAAATGGAGTTTTAATTGAATTTTTATTATATAGTAGAGTCCTCAAAACCTAATACTCTCTAAGAGTCCTCAAAACATATAACACACTAGAAAAAACAATTAAAAATATTGAACGGTTTGATTGAGCTGAAAGTTTTTAAACAGCTTCCTCTCGTCTTCAGCTAATTCTTCGCCAAATTTTATTAAATTCCAACGTTCCGATGGTCCGGAATAAATTTTTTAGTGTTTGTAACTCATTATAACACTTTTCTTAATGAAACTCTTAGTCCTTTATATATCAACAAATTCATCGATCGACTTTTCAAATCACTTTTTCTCAAACTTTTTAATCATAAGACCTCTCATAAATTACTCCCTTTGATCTGCAAACCACAACCCTAAACTTATTCAAGATTTCAACCTTAGATTAGAAGGCTTATTTGGTGTTTTCAAGAGTTTGGGCTACAACGAGATTTGATTATTTTCTCGAGAAGAACGTCATGGTGTGTTTAGATTTTGAGGCTGAAATTATGTGATGATTCATGTGATGATTTTGAGGTATGGAGTTTTACACAATATGCTCCTTAATCTCGTGACGGTTATTGCCTTTTTTTCTTGTGATTATTGACTCATATTTGAATTGCTAAATTCAATTGGAATATGGAAATTATTGTTGGAATCTAATTTTGATTCATGTGGTATTATTATTGTGTTGGGCATATTGTCATGAGATTTTAATATGGCACTGATCGTGGGCACCCATCGAGATTCCTATTGCGGCTACTTGATAAAGTATGGCGCGTTTTGGTGAGGCCTCGTGACTTGGATTAACGTGTTGTTGAGAAATTATATTGATAAAATGCTTATGAGATTTGCATTTGATTTGAATATTCGTACTCGTTGTGACAACCCGCTCACCAAAATAAGGGGTGGCCAGCCCAATACTCCAATATAACGGAATCATGGATGGAATCATTCTCAGCATCATAATAAACATATAGAGTATCCAGGATAACCACCCAATATTTCAGAAAAAGGGTTGCCAAAAATTTTGTTTTGAAAGTAAATAAATGAAAACAAACAAAGCAATTCCTGGAAGATAAGGGAAACCCCAAGACATATATAAATACTACACCAAGAATACGATAAAAAAGACCGAATAGGTAACCGGTCACTAAACTGATACACCAAAAATACACAAGTACAATAAGTTACTTATTACATTTCATTAGACATTTACAAAAGCTTGGGCCTCTCGCTCGAATAAAAGACTTGATCTTAACTAGAATAAAAATGAAAACGTCTATACCAAGTGTATCCCGTAACACCCGCAATGCATCACGGCTCGTCGAAAACATCGGAATAGGAATTCAAATCAGGCATCCTTGCGGCGGAGTACCTGAGCAGAGACAAGATGAATATGCAACAAGAAATGTAACTAGGTCAGGGCCCGGTTCTATATGATTACCAGATGAATAAAGAGTATGACAGTTATGTATGATAAATCGTGAAGAGAGAGAAATAAGAAGCAACCTATACAATTTAAAACATAAGCTAAGCAGGAACAAAAATAAGAAGCATTAAACTAAAAACTTCACCAAATGTGCCAATTATCTCATATATCTTTTCCTTAGCAGGAAGTATATATATATAATCACAATCTTTTGCTCTTTAAGGAAATTTTATCTCAATTTTACCTTTTGTAAAAATCCTTTCCTTATCAGGAAAATAATCATTTTCAAATGCTCTTTGTGGAATTTACATGTGCTCTTTGTGGCACTCCATCATGCTCTTTGTGGCATAACAAATACATCAAGTCCCACTTGATTATGAACTGTTATAATTATATACATATAACAAATTCTAAGACCGCCCGTCCGGGTTTCCCCACTGTGCGCGCCCCTAAATGACCATCATCTTCCAGGGCCTATCATTAGACAACCTGGGCACCTATATCGCAAGACGTCGGGAAGCGGCCATGAGCTTGCGGGGTAGTCAAGACCACACCCGGAATCTCCTACCCATCGCAGAAAAATATACAACAATAAGCGCTCCCATGGACTAGGACTATATCCACCCTGCATTCATTAGCCAGGGGGCTTCACCTCACGTGCGGACTTCCCTTATGATGTCATTTAGAGAGGTGTGTTTAAACCATTTTATTTATCATATCAAAATCAAGTAAACCATTATTTACCGGTTTCATGATTAAGTAAATTATCATTTACTAATATCAATACCATTACCATTTCATTTCCATTCCACGTATATGTTTCATTTTATTCGAAACCGTTATTGTTTACTTCTAGTAACAGATAGAACTTATTATCCGGAGCCATACAATAAATTATATCAACACTACAACCTCAAAGGAGTAAATAAACTCTTCATTATCTCCAAGCATTTTAGGATGTTATTTTTAAAACCCCAAGGTTATCATCTTTCGAAGGAATGAAATAACTTTCAATTCATTCTCCAAACTCACCTTTATGGCGTTATTATAAACCACCAAGGTTAACATAGCTCCATCGAACTTTTAAAATCTCCCAACATTCTTTTGGGGTGGTAATATAAACCATCAAAACTACTATAGCTTAATTAAGCTCCTAAAGTCTCCCAAACATGACACTACATCTCCAAGTTTTATAATAATTAACTAGAAGAAAATAATACCCTATCATTTATAGGCCTAACCCCAAAAAAGTCCCCACATAACCCATTCCTAATGTAGGGTAGACAACTAACACATCTCACACTCTAGGACTCTAAGTTTACTTCATTCAAGAAGGTTCTTAATCCCTATATTTAAAGAAAAGAATTGGAATTGAGTTATAAAATTAACTCAAAAACAGCAGGAAAACGAATCGATTCGCCCAAGGGCCGAATCGATTCGCCCTAGCGAATCGATTCGCCCAAAAAGTGAATCAGTTCGGACTACTAAACCAACTTTCTGCAATTGACCGAATCGATTCGGCCTTAACCCGAATCGATTCGGGTTATGCAGACCTGCAAATTTCCCTTAGCGAATCGATTCGCCCAAAGGGCCGAATCGATTCGGACCTGCAAATTTGCCAAAAATGGCTACGAAGGGTTATAAACCCTAATTTATCTAATACCCCAAAATCTCTTTCATCTTACACACAACCAACAACAATAGTCTACCCCAAAACACCCCACATGGTTAATAACAAGTATAACCCAAAATTTCATCATCAAAACTAAGATTAGGGCTTAATTTCCATAATTTCCACATTTAAACCATAAATGTAAACACACAACTATCATACAATAATCGGGTTGTCACAGATGGTATCAGAGCATCAGGTTCTAGAGTCCTTAGGAATCTGTGTTGATGCCTTAAGTTTTCAGCGTTGCTCTTGATTTGATGTAAAGCCTTAGGATTAAGATCGTTGATTTCTCTTGTGAGATTTTGTTCTTCTACCATGAGGTAGAATCTATAAAATCTTTTGCGTATTCGTGTGAGAATAATAGGTCGATAGAAGAAGGGCATTATGGGAAGGTTTGTGGAGAACTGTAAGTTGTGGTCTGGGATGAGGACCGCTTTAGAGGCCGCTCCCTTTTTATAGCACTTTCTTGTCTTGCTATTACGACTGCAAATTTCAGTTGATGTAGTTTCCCAAGTACCGCTAGAAGTAGGAAGTGGTACTAAACTGGAGAATTCACGCGATGTTATATTGAAGTGGAGAAGTGCCCTATAGTAAAATGGAGGAAAATCCTTCACCCGTAGAAGAAGTGTTGAGGTGGTGAAAATGTGGTCACTATATTCGTGGGTGCCAGAAGTTTGGCCCATAGAGGAGCCGGTGGGTACTTGCAATGGCGAGTTTCTCTGGGATAATTGGACTGAGGAGAAGGTGGATTCTCGAATGTTCCCAAAAGGTTCGGTTAAAGACCAATGGCGAATAAGGTGTTGTACGGTTGGGGAGACGAGATCATGCACCATGAAGTGTTAGGCTCCAAAATAGGTGTTGTTAACACTTCTGATGGAGTGAGAATCGTGAAATCCCATTGGTGGACACCCGCCTGGGGAGGTTTCATTGAACTGAGGAAGGGGAGGCCAAGAACGTGTCCTCTCTTACTGAGAGAGTAGGAGGGACTGCATGGACAATTATTGGCAGCCAGAGTCGGAACAACGGCTATGATGTGGAGGGTAGAACCACTCCTTTTAAACTTCGTTAAGTGGAGAGCGAGGGCAAGAGTAAGGTGACTGGCTGGGGAGTTGGTGGAGATAATGTTGGTATGTGTAAGGCTCGAATATGGAGTCTGAGAACCATTAGTATTGACCCGGAGTGCTTGGCAAATTGTGGAGGGAATTCTACCTTATAGGTGGGTAGTGTATATTCCTTAGGATAAGATTTAGTAGTATTGTGTCTACGATAGACTCGGGTATGTATATTGAGCTTGTAATATTATTTACGCTATTATAGAAGGGTAATTACATGACTTCCGTGGTATGGAAGTTCTATCTTTTCTTCACTCGTTATGAAGCGAGTGATAATATTTTTAAATGTATAGGTGTCATATGTGTTACTTGGTTTGAGTGTTCCATTGTTTACTTGCATTGGGTGTAGATGCTATGACTAATCTCCATGACCCACAAAGTTAAGCAGTAATGCATAGGAGGGGTTCCTTGTTTGGATTCCGCTTTTGCAAGACGCTCCACGCGTGAACCTTAACGACGTTGGGAGTGGAGAGATGCCATATTTCTTTTCTCTTATTTCATATATAGAATGCTAAGGTAAAGTCTAGAAGTATAATCTTATTAGTAAAATTGTAAATTAGAATGGTACAGATCCCGATCATGTGTCTTAGATCGTCACATATTAATGACCGACGATGCGAGGTAGTAGTGTAACGGGAGGGTTCCTTGTCTGGATTTCGCTTCGGCGAGACGTCCCACGCATGAACCCGAGCGAATGTCGGAAGTTGAGTAAGGTCTTGGGCACTAGGGATGTATTTGGTATTATATGCTTACGATTTAGGTAGGATATATACAAATAGACCCTAGGATTTTTAGGATGTAAGACCTTGAGGGTAGGTGGTGTTAGTTTAGGAAAGCATTAGGGAGTTGACCACGAACAGTTGTGGGTTAACTCTATAAGAGATTAGATCCCTTAGGAATGAGATTATGGGGTCTCGAGAGGTTTGGTAGGTTCGGTCGAAGGATATGAGACCTTTCTTAGAAATAATGTTACGTTGGTAACTTCATTTCCGGGGAGTTAATAAGGACGGGTGGATCCTCACTCCTGAGCCATGATTGTAAGCTCGAGAGTGAGTTTAATGAGTAAGCTCTGCCAGGATTAGGGAGTAATAATACTAGGACATAGAATCATTGTTTATGCGTCGCACAAGCTTAAACTTGTGGGAAGTAATATCCTGTGCTTGAATTAAGATTCATTGTGGTAGTGATCACCTTAAATAGATAAGGCACTACTTCCTGGGCAGGAAATTTGGTCCTTCTCGTAGGCAACAAGTTGTTGCAATATGTTGTGGGAGGAATCGAGTTGGTGCTCGGAGTTCAGAAGAACTAGTGATTGGATATTTTCTCATTCGCTAAGGAAATGCGATTGGGGTAGTGGACGTGTTGAGTAGAGAACTCGTCAGAGATAATGGTAATGGCATGGAAGGCCAAGTAGAATGAGCATGAATAGGAAGACTCGGTAGTAAGAGCGTTTATGTCTGTGATTGACCATTTCACCTACTCGTGTAAAGAGAGTAGTAGTGGAACGAAGAAGGGTATTCATAGACGTCTGCATGGAACTACCGGCATCGAACTGGTCATGATCCCATTTGAGAAAATGGTTAATCGTTTGATCAGACTGTTGCATTCCCAGCCATTATGGACGGACTACTTGTAGAAGAGTATGCCCCGTTCTCGATGGAGGAATAGTAAAACCGTGGGAGGTGCCTATTATAATAGGGTGGTCCGAAACTAGATATTCGTGTCGAAGGTTTAGCAAAAGTTTCCGCGAAGTAATGGGAACTGTATGGAAATGGCGTATATCCTACCAACCTAAAGTGGATGGATGAAAGGGAGGAAATTTACTTATGCCGAGAGGCATATTACGAACGTGCGCCTTGGTATACCTAGTAGATGGGAGCAGTAATGGTATGGATGGAGGTTTTCGTGCAACCATTAGGTTTTGGAGTGGTCTTATGGATCATTTCCTAAGGCATGGTACTGTGAGTGGCCTAGCGTGGCCAGTTGAGCAATTCGTATACTCGATGGATGGAACCAATGGGTAATATGTTCCTTGGACTTGGAGTGGTCTCGGAACATTTCTTTAGAGATTTGGCTTTTAAGCCATACGCCTTGATGAGATACGTCGATGCGGGGGATAGCTGAGTAGTGTTAGGGCTAAGCCACTTAGAGTCGGTATGGATGCCCCGAGGTGAGATGTAACATAATTCTGAAGATTTGGCAAATTGTGCCGAGTCATGTGGGCATCGTGTTCCGCCGTAGGAAGCTAGAATCGATAGTTAGTGAAGAGCGCCTTGTGCTACGAGAGAACAGAACAAAAGATGATTGACTGAGATCGACAGGGTCGACCTTAGTCCGAGTCCATTTGGGACGTTGCAATAACGAGGAGTTTGTTTAGGATGGTAGAATCCTAGTTTAGAGTAGTATACCCTTATCAGATTTGGGTATGCCCGAATTTTGGGGGCAAAATTCCCTCTTAAGGAGGGGAGTATGTAACAACCCTCGATTCTGGGAGGCTCATTTTATAATAATTTTACCGCATAAGGTAATTATATAAAATGTGGGGACTGGAGTAAATATTCATTTAATGAATTGAAAGTTAATATTTACTAGATTGATGCATATTTACTGTATGTGAAAGTAAATAACATCAGGTTGCATGTCTGTAGTGTCATGTATTTGAAATGGACTTTTAGTTTAAATGATTTTGGAACTCGAAATAATTTATAAAATTTTCGGATGCCAGTTTAGAGGATGTAGTTAGTATCGGAAGGTGCGAGACAGTCAAAATAAGTGCCATATTGTATTTTTGTGTTTCGGGTACTTTTACCTGGTTTTAGCTTATATGCGTATTTGCGAGTCATTTTAATGTGGTATTAACCATTTAAGTTGGGAGTTTTAACCTAAGCCACGATTTTAGTCTTCTAAACCCCTTATTTTTCCCCATTTTATGTCTTGAACATAGAGAGAGACAAAGAGAGAAAGAAGAAGAAGAGAAATGGAGAAATGAGAGAGAGATTGAAGATGGAGGAATTGGGATTGCTTCTTCTCCAAATAAATCTGAGATATCAACCCTAAGGCAAGTTTTCTACTTGCTAATATGTGATTTAAGATGCATAAATTGTATGATAGTTGTGTGTTTACATTTATGGTTTAAATGTGGAAATTATGGAAATTAAGCCCTAATCTTAGTTTTGATGATGAAATTTTGGGTTATACTTGTTATTAACCATGTGGGGTGTTTTGGGGTACACTATTGTTGTTGGTTGTTTGTAAGATGAAAGAGATTTTGGGGTATTAGATAAATTAGGGTTTATAACCCTTCATAGCCATTTTTGGCAAATTTGCAGGTCCGAATCGATTCGGCCCTTTGGGCGAATCGATTCGCTAAGGGAAATTTGCAGGTCTGCATAACCCGAATCGATTCTGGTTAAGGCCGAATCGATTGGGTCAATTGTAGAAAGTTGGTTTAGTAGTCCGAACCGATTCGCTTTTTGGGCGAATCGATTCGCTAGGGCGAATCGATTCGTTTTCCTGCTGTTTTTGAGTTAATTTTATAACTCAATTCCAATTCTTTTATTTAAATATAGGGATTAAGAACCTTCTTGAATGAAGTAAACTTAGAGTCCTAGAGTGTGAGATGTGTTAGTTGTCTACCCTACATTAGGAATGGGTTATGTGGGGACTTTTCCGGGGTTTGGCCTATAAATGATAGGGTATTCTTTTCTTCTAGTTAATTATTATAAAACTAGGAGATGTAGTGTCATGTTCGGGAGACTTTAGGAGCTTAATTAAGCTATAGTAGTTTTGATGGTTTATATTACCACCCCAAAAGAATGTTGGGAGATTTTAAAAGTTCGATGGAGCTATGTTAACCTTGGTGGTTTATAATAACGCCATAAAGGTGAGTTTGGAGAATGAATTGAAAGTTATTTCATTCCTTCGAAAGATGATAACCTTGGGGTTTTAAAAATAACATCCTAAAATGCTTGGAGATGATGAAGAGTTTATTTACTCCTATGAGGTTGTAGTGTTGATATAATTTATTGTATGGCTCCGGATAATAAGTTCTATCTGTTACTAGAAGTAAATAATAACGGATTCGAATAAAATGAAACATATACGTCGAATGGAAATGAAATGGTAATGGTATTGATATTAGTAAATGATAATTTACTTAATCATGAAACCGGTAAATAATGGTTTACTTGATTTTGATATGATAAATAAAATGGTTTAAACACACCTCTCTAAATGACATCATAAGGGAAGTCCGCACGTGAGGTGAAGCCCCCTGGTTAATGAATGCAGGGTGGATATAGTCCTAGGCCATGGGAGCGCTTATTGTTGTATATTTTTCTGCGATGGGTAGGAGATTCTGGGTGTGGTCTTGACTACCCCGCAGGCTCATGGCCGCTTCCCGACGTCTTGCGATATAGGTGCCCAGGTTGTCTAATGATAGGCCCTGGAAAATGATGGTCATTTAGGGGCGCGCACAGTGGGGAAACCCGGACGGGCGGTCTTAGAATTCGTTATATGTATATAATTATAACAGTTCATAATCAAGTGGGACTTGATGTATTTGTTATGCCACAAAGAGCATGATGGAGTGCCACAAAGAGCACATGTAAATGCCACAAAGAGCATTTGAAAATGATTATTTTCCTGATAAGGAAAGGATTTTTACAAAAGGTAAAATTGAGATAAAATTTCCTTAAAGAGCAAAAGATTGTGATTATATATATATACTTCCTGCTAAGGAAAAGATATATGAGATAATTGGCACATTTGGTGAAGTTTTTAGTTTAATGCTTCTTATTTTTGTTCCTGCTTAGCTTATGTTTTAAATTGTATAGGTTGCTTCTTATTTCTCTCTCTTCACGATTTATCATACATAACTGTCATACTCTTTATTCATCTGGTAATCATATAGAACCGGGCCCTGACCTGGTTACATTTCTTGTTGCATATTCATCTTGTCTCTGCTCAGGTACTCCGCCGCAAGGATGCCTGATTTGAATTCCTATTCCGATGTTTTCGACGAGCCGTGATGCATTGCGGGTGTTACGGGATACACTTGGTATAGACGTTTTCATTTTTATTCTAGTTAAGATCAAGTCTTTTATTCGGGCGAGAGGCCCAAGCTTTTGTAAATGTCTAATGAAATGTAATAAGTAACTTATTGTACTTGTGTATTATTGGTGTATCAGTTTAGTGACCGGTTACCTATTCGGTCTTTTTTATCGTATTCTTGGTGTAGTATTTCTATATGTCTTGGGGTTTCCCTTATCTTTCAGGAATTGCTTTGTTTGTTTTCATTTATTTACTTTCAAAACAAAAATTTTGGCAACCCGTTTTCTGAAATATTGGGTGGTTATCCTGGATACTCTATATGTTTATTATGATGCTGAGAATGATTCCATCCATGATTCCGTTATATTGGAGTATTGGGTTGGCCACCCCTTATTTTGGTGAGCGGGTTGTCACACTCGTATTGTTACGTTTTATTCACTGCTAATATTTGTCGAGCATCTTTCCTGTCTTATTGTGTACTTCCCCATATTTTTTCTTTAGTGGAAGGTTAGCGCGGATCTTGGGCGCTTTGGACAAATTTGGAGATGGATTTTTAGCATGGATTATTTTGGGAAGAATACTCGAGAATACAAAATGAGGAGAATTGTATTTATTTTTATTGTATAGAGTATTTTATTTCGAGATAGATTGTTGTTTTATTTCGAGAGACTTTTGGTTGTATTCAATTTGAAGATTGAGATTAGTGGATTTTTTATATTTTGCAAATTATTTAGATGCTCTATACCTTGTTTATTGTAGATTTTGCGTAGTTTTATCGTAGTGGCGCTCCGCTCGCTCTCCCCGGACGGGTGGGGTGTTACAGAATGATATCAGAGCGTAGAAATACGACAACCCTCGTGTCTTGGGTATTGGGTCTAGCATGCGGGTTAGACGTATTTTCTGTGGAGATGAAATTTTTTGGTGACAAGTCGTGTTAGGCATCCAGGCTAGATGTGAGGTATTTAAAATTGATTTTTGGAGACGAGATTTATTTTTGGAGATTGTCGGTCTGGCCTGATTTTTTAGTGTTATGCTTCGTTGAGTTTCGAGGGCGAAATTCTTTGTTAGTGGGGAAGTATGTAACAACCCGATTTTTTTTAATGAGAATTTTTAAATTAATTTTTGAAATCGGAGAAAAATAAAATTTTGGATTTTTATAAATTTTAAAATTTAAAATTTTGGTTCTTATATTTGAAAAATAAATTTTCAAACGGAATTGGAATCGGAATTAAAATGGAGTTTTAATTGAATTTTTATTATATAGGAGAGTCCTCAAAACATTAAGCTCTGTAAGAGTCCTCGAAACATAAAACACAATACAAAAAAAATTAAAAATATAGAACGGTTCGATCGAGCTGAATTTTTTTGGATAGATTCCTCTCAACTTCAGCTAATTTAGTGCCAAATTTGATCTAATTCCAACGGTTCGATGGTCCGGAATAAATTTTTTAGTGTTTGTAACCGATTATAACTCTTTTCTTAATCAAACTCTTAATCCTTTATATATCAACAAATTCGTGGATTGACTTTTCAAATCACTTTTTTCTCAAACTTTTCAACCGGAAGACCTCTCCAAAATTACTCCCTTTGATCTATAAACCATAACCCCAAACTTATTCAAGATTTCAACCTTAGATTAGATGGCTTATTTGGTGTTTTCTCGAGTTTGGGCTAGAACGAGATTTGATTATTTTCGCGAGAAAGACGTGATGATGTGTGTAGATTTTGAGGCTTAAATTATGTGATGATTTTTAGGTATTGGGTTTTATACATTATGCTCCTTAATCTCGCGACGGTTATTCCCTTTTTTTCTTGTGATTATTGACTCATATTGGAATTGCTAAATTCAATTGGAATCTGGAAGTTATTGTTGGAATCTTATTTTGAATCATGTGGTATTACTATTGTGTTGGGCATGTTGTCATGAGATTTTAATATGACACTAAACGTGGGCACCGGCAAAGATTCCTGTATCGGCTACTTGATAAAGTATGGCGCAGTATGGTGAGGCCTGGTGACTCGGATTAACGTGTTGTTGAGAAATTATATTGATAAAATGCTTATGAGATTTGCATTTGATTTGAATATCCGTACTCGTATTGTTACGTTTTATTCACTGCTAATATTTGTTGAGCATCTTTCCTATCGTATTGTGTACTTTTCCAAAAAAATTTCTTTAGTGGACGGTTAGCGCGGATCTTGGGCACTTTGGACTAATTTGGAGATGGATTTTTAGCATGGATTATTTTGGGAAGAATACTCGAGAATACAAAATGAGAAGAATCGTATTTATTTTTATTGTATAGTGTATTTTATTTCGGGATAGATAGTTGTTTTATTTCGAGAAACTTTTGGTTGTATTCAATTTGAAGATTGAGATTAGTGGATTTTTTATATCATGGTCTTTATTTAGATGCTCTATACCTTGTTGATTGTTGATTTTGGTTAGTTTTATCGTAGTGGCGCTCTGCTCGCTCTCCCGGGCGGGCGGGGTGTTACAGAATGGTATCAGAGCGTAGGTATACGACAACCCTCAGATCTTGGGTTTTGGGTCTAGCATGCGAGTTAAACGTATTTTCTTTGGAGATGGAAATTTTTGGTGACAAATCGTGGTAGGCATCCAGGTTAGATGTGAGGTCTTAAAAGTTGATTTTTCGAGATGAGATTTATTTTCGGAGATTGTCAGTGTGGCCTGATTTTTTAGTGTTACGCTTCGTTGAATTTCGAGGCTGAAATTTCTTATTATTGGGGAAGTATGTAACAATCCAATTTTTTCAAATGAGAATTTTTAAATAAATTTTGGAAATTGGAGAAAAATGAAATTTTGGATTTTTATAAATCTTATAATTTAAAATTTTGGTTTTTATATTTGAAAAATAAATTTTCAAACTAAATTGGAATCCGAATTAAAATGGAGTTTCAATTGAATTTTTATTATATGGGAGAGTCCTAAAAACCTAAAACTCTCTAAGAGTCCTCGAAACATAAAACAAACTAGAAAAAAAAATTAAAAATATTGAACCGACCGATCGAGCTGAAAGTTTTTAGACAGCTTCCTCTCGTCTTCAACAATATCTCCGCCAAATTTTATTTAATTCCAACGGTCCGATGGTCCGAATTTTTTTTTTAGTATTTGTAACTGATTTGAAATCTTTTCTTAAACAAACTCTTGGTCCTTTATATATCAAGAAATTCGTCGATCGACTTTTCAAATCACTTTTTCTCAAAATTTTTAACTAGAAGACCTCTCCAAAATGTAACACCCCATATTTTAGAGGATATATAAATTAATTAAATTAGTGAGTTGGATTTATTTAATTTGGAGAAATCCATTTAATTTGGTGATTTAAATGTAATTTATTTAAATTGGAGAAATTATTGAATTTGGAGATTTAGAATTTAGTATTTAAATTTGGGGATTTAGAAATTCAAATTAATTCGGGTTATTGAAAATTTTCACATGTGTCGCATTTTGAGGTTGAAATTGGAAAATTTTATAAAGTATCTCGGATGACAATTCTGAGTGCACGGTTGAGTCCGGAAGGGTCGAGATAGTCGGAAAAGAGTACCCGAGGGTAGTAAATGGGTCTCGGGGCATTTTTAGACATGACCGAGCCCATACGGGGGCATTTAAGTCATTTTTAATTGGCCAATAGGCTTAAGTACGTGATTGAGGAATTTTAACCTAGGTTTAAGTGTGTTGGGCAGCCATGAGTCATTCCAAAACACAAAGGGTTGAGAGAGGAGAGAAAGGAGAAAGAAGAAGAAGGAAAGAAGGATGACAAGAGCTATCCGGGCAAGAATTTCGACATGAGATCGTCGGATTTAATCCCCCAAGGCAAGTGTTTTCTTGCTATAATTTGAGTTGTAGTTAATGATGTAAATAGTTGTAATTATGTCAATTAATTCTGGAAATTTGGAAGTAGGAATTTGAATTGAAATTTGTGGGTTTATGGTGAAGAAGATGAAGAATAACCATTAATGGGGGGGGATTTTTAACTTTGTGAGAAATTGGGTTAATAGTGAGATTATAACTTAATTTGAGAAGTGAACAACATGATTAGATCTTGGTTTTTGAATCTCCATTAGTGGTATTATTGGAAGAAATTGTTAATGATGAAGTTTGGGTGGATTTATGATGAATCTTGGGAGGTTTTTGGGTTAAAAGATCTGGGTATAATCGAAGGTTTTGGAGCTTTAATGGCGATTCTGTCCGAGCTGCCCTGTAGAAAATCGCGTTTTCTACATTTTGTTGTCTCACGCGCTTCCTCCAAAACAGCTCCAAAATGCCTCAAAACATCAATTTATTATTCTGGGCAGAATGTGGGAAAACTTTTTAAGAAAGCTTTTTTTTTAAATCTTCTTTAAGGTGAATCTTTATAATGCCCTAACTTTTGGCATACGGACTCGGATTAGTGTGACGTTCACGGCCACACATAGATAGCGAAGAGTATTACGCTGTCCTGGGAATGTTTTTAATTAGACACAAAAATTGAAAGGTCTAAAATACCCTTGAAGACGGAACGAGTTATTTGATTTTTAGCACAACTTTAAATGAGCATAACTTTGTCATACGAATTCGGATTTACGTGCCGTTTGTGGCCACGCATAGCAAATGGAGGGTAGTACGCAGTACTAGGAATTTCATTACTGAGGCATATATTGTGAAATGTCTAAAATACCCTTGGAGTTTTAATTAGTGACGAAACTTTCCCGAATTGAAACTAAAAATTGTTGGGAACTTTGTGAGACTAATATGAACTTAATCAAGTATATATGAGGTGAGATATATAATTATATAAATTATATTAAATAGTGGGATGTAGCTATTTTGGTATTGGATCGTATTTAATACGAGCGAACTAGTAATAATTGGAGTATATGTATATATATATATGAATGTGTGAATTATATATATAAATATGGGAATACATAATCCAATAGAAAAATGATAATAGGTTACGGGAATACCAAAAACAATGATAGGTTGTGTGAATACGTAAAACAATGAAAGGTTTTGTGAATACCTAATATTTTAATAGGGTGCGTGGATACCTATTTGAATGTTTTATTATGTGTATGACATACCTAGCTGCTTGCTATCGCGGGGGGTTGTGTAGAGACGATCTTATCCTGAGTGACCTTCGGGGGGATATTTGACTTGTATCTCAGAACATAGGACTGTGAAAGACTTATTTGTGAGTTGATAAGTCCGCTGACTTGTGACAACCCGCAATCCGAGATAAGGGGTGGCCAGCCTGATACTCAAACGTAACAGGAATCATGGATGGATATCATTCTCAGCATCACAAATATAAACTGAGTATACGGGAAAACCACCCAATAAATCAGAAAACGGGTTGCCAAAAAGTGTAAAATTTAAAAAAAAATGCGGTTATGAAAATTTAAAACTAACAACCCAATCTGACAAGCAAGTGGAATTCCAAAAGATAACATATAATATAACTAAAACGAATGTACACAAATGGACCGAATAAGCTTTCGGTCCACAACTACATAAGACAACGTACAACAATATAAAATATCTTACATAGTACAATCATTAATCAAATACAAATGTTTGGGCCACACGCCCGAGGGACAAGACCCGATCATATCTAGAATAAAAAGAATGAAAGCGTCTAATACAACATCCTGTAATAACCCGCAAAATCTTACAGCTCGTCGAAAGTGCAGGGAACTTGGGAAAGTCAAGTCGGGCGTCCTTGCGGTGGAGCACCTGAGCGGATACAATAATATATATACAACGAGGAAGTAAACCGGTCAGGGCCGGGGTCTATATGATTTCTAGAAGAATAAAAAGCATGATAGATATGAACAGTTATACATGAATGATGAGGATGATAATATGACATGCTATCTACAATTACAAGCAAGAATTGAAGGTAAAGCACTTTAATTTAAAACCCTTCCTTATTAATACAATTTCCATTTCCTTCAGACATTCCTTATTAGGAATAAAACCATATATTCGGTTAAGTCAAGAAGTTATAATTTCTATTCATTAATTAAAACTTCCCATTTTATCTTTCCATTCCTTATTAGGAATATCATTTACATCAAGTGCTCTTTATGGCACATATATTATTCCCGTGCTCTTCCTGGCACATATTTATGCTCTTTATGGCATTTCATACGCTCTTTGTGGCGTTTATCAACCATCAAGTCCAAATTGATGAAAATATAGTTATATTCATATACATATAACGATATCTAAGACCGCCCGTCCGGGTTTCCCCACTGTGCGCCCCCCTAAATGACCATCATCTTCCAGGGCCTAACATAAGACAACCTGGGCACCTATCGGAACACGTCGGGAAGCGGCCATGAGCCTGTGGGGTAGTCAAGACCACACCCGGAATCTCCTACCCATCGCAGAAAAATATAACAATAAGCGCTCCCATGGCCTAGGACTATATCCACCCTACATTCATTAGCCAGGGGGCTTCACCTCACGAGCGAACTTCCCTTATGATGTCATTTAGAGAGGTGTGTAACAGTAAATTAACATTTACATTTATCATCATATTATTTCCAAAAATCCATTTCCATTAATCATATGATTGGTTCTTCATTATTAAACCTAACATCATTAAACAACGGGGTTCATTCTAAATTGAACCTATTATCTTTAAACACCTATGGGTTCATTTTATGCGAACCTAATTCCCATCGAATATTATCATTTATTTTTCTTCGAATTAGAATTCCAGGCTAGGTCTCCAAATGATCATTATGATACTAGAAATTCCCAAAGTTCATATGAATTTTGATAAGCCCACAAGTCTCCAAGTTTGCGCATTTAACTTCCAAACTTTTAGGAGTTTGGAAAAAAAGAAGTAATGCCTTAACCTTACTTTAAACCTCCCCAAAATAAACCCCGGATGAACCCATTTCTAGTCCAGGGTAACGTCCAAACTCCATAACTACTCTAGGACTCTAAGTTTACTTCTTTAAAGAAGTTTCCTAGGTCCTAATCCTAAAGAATAAGGAGGAAAATTAAAAGAAAAAGACCCCCAAATCTGCTGGAACCGAATCGATTCGCCCTAAGGGCCGAATCAATTCGCCCATGCAAATCGATTCGCTCTGAAAGCGAATCGGTTCGGACAACAAAATTTAGTTTCTGCAAATGACGAATCGATTCGGTTTTAATCCGAATCGATTCGGACAACAAGACCCGGGATTCTGCATCTATGCGAATCGATTCGCCCAAGGGGCCGAATCGATTCGCCCCTGCGAAAATGCCAAGAATGGCTATGGAGTCTTGAACTCCAAAATTTATCCAACTCCAAAACCAAGCCCAACCGAAATCATTGGCTGCAATTTCTACATCCTAAATCCATCTATCTACCAACCTTAAACATCATTTATCATCCAAATCCATTTTTAGTGGTTAATACCCAAAAATCCAATCAAAACCCTAATAATTCTAAATCATAACAAATTCATAAATATCAAGACTAATTATTCTACTTAAATCATAAATTTTCAAGTAGATTACTTGCCTCAAGTGTAAGAATCTGATTTGATGAAGAAGGAAGCAACAATCCAAGCTCCAATCTCCAATTTTCTCTCTTTCTCCCAAGTTCTCTTCCTCTCTCTCTTTCTCTCTAAGTTAACAATTTGGGGCATAAAAGGAATAGTAAGTCTTAGCAAGACTAAATCGGGCCATAAGTCTAAAATGCCCAACTCTAATAACTAATGCGCGATAAAATAATACGCGATATCACTATTTAAGCCAAAACCAGTCAAAAGTCCCCAAAATGCCAAAATACAATATGGCACTTATTTTGACTGTCTCACACCTACCGGGACTAACTACACTATCCAAATTATCATTTGGGAATTTTATAACTCATTTTACTTCCGGTTTCATAATAAACCAAAATGTCATTTTAAATCCTTATGACATTATAAATCACCACGTGAACATTTTATCCACTCACGGGGTAACTATGCAACATTTTAGTAAATATTGGCCTTGTCATAACAAATTAATATTTACTCAACATCTACCATTTTATAATTAATTTCTACCCAGTGTAAATAAATATAAAATGGGCTATCAGAAGAGAGGGTTATTACATACTCCCCCCCTTAAGAGGGAATTTTGCCCCCAAAATTCGGATACACCTCGCAAGAAGAAGTGCGGATACTATTCCCGCAAGTCATCCTCGCGACCCTATGTCGATTTCTCGACACTAAGCTGACTATATAGAACTCATCCCCCATGGTACTACCGGCGATACCAACGTAACTCTACGCTCTAAGATAGCAACCGACTACATCTAATAAGAACCGTCACGTTGCATCTACTTCGAAAGGAATGTGCCTAAAGGCACCATCGTATCCTTCGTACTCCATTGCATGAGTGGCAAGGAACAAATTATGAACTTGCCGCAAAATGTTTCAATAAAGCGAGCGAATAGTTTACCGGACCCACCGCGACATTTCTAGGAAAGGTACAACATCATGCGGTGCAAGTTTTCCCTTTCTCCTCGAAACGCATAACGCCCTTCACAGGCGATACTCACCACAACATTTGGTCTAATGACCTCAAACTCCAGATGCCTTCTTCTCGCATCGACTGAGCTCTTTCGTCGGTATTGGTTATACGAGAGACTCATCATCTCGCACTTCTAACCAACAAGTGGGGAAATCAATAAGGCCTACCATACAAGGCTTCTTCTAAAGCGCCGTCCTACTAGTGAATCGACACAAATTCTATATAGGCGAAATCAACGAGTGGAAAGCATTGTTCCCAACTACTCTTAAAGTTAGGCACGCATATAAGGAGTATATGCCTCAGCATATGGTTTATTCTATTGGTTTGGTCATCTGTGGAAAATGATAAGAAGTGATTAACCATAATTCGATTCCCATGGCTTCTTGGAAACTTGCCAAGAATGAGAAACGGAAGTCTTGATTCAGTAAAACAACCTTCCCATGCCCAGCCAATAGTACTAGGGACGTATAACTTGGCACGATTCGTCATTACCTTGATGCACCGAAACGTTAGAACCGCGTGATTTCTCCATATCTGCTTAACTTAAGTCCCTTCCGTTCGGGACAAAATTCTCTCAAGGGAACGCACCCCACCCTCAAGATGGACTTCAATTTAATTAGGGGATAATACTCCTTACAAGTTTAAACTTGTGAGGCGCATTAACAATAGATCGATACTCCAGTATTATCACTCCCCATCATGGCAGAGACTTGCTAATGGAATCTACCTTCGAGCTTAACCACGTGGCTCAGGGGTACGAGTCAACTCACCCTTTCGTTACCTCCGTAACACTCCACTACGTGAGGCCTCATCTCCTTCGGCCTTAACCACCAACTTTTCGAAATTCTCCCACTTCACATAACATGGAACCAATCCCTTGATATGAGTTTACGCATGACTTAGTCATGGTCAACTCCCAACAACCCTCCTAATCTTACGTCCCATACTAAAAGGCCCTACGTCTAAACAATCCTAAAGTCTATCTACCTATACCCTATCTAAGTCGTATACACCTAATGCTAAGTATATCCCTAGTTCCCAAGACCTTTCTCAACTTCCGACATTTGCTCAGTTTCGTGCGTGGGACGTCTCGCCGAAGCGAAATCCAAACAAGGAACCCTCCCGTTACACTACTACCTCGCGTTGTCAGTCATCGAGGGGTACAGGTCTAAGGCACATGTTCGGGACCAAAAGATTCTACAGCTACACATTAACAATTTAAATAACTAAAAAAATATATATATTAACAATCCAAAGTTGACCCTTCGTGAAACCCTAGGGTTATATACCCTATAACATATGCATCTCAATAAATAGCCTTCTATATCAAGGCATAACCCGAAGTCTCAATTCAACTTCGTACCTCGGTCTCCCTCATATCGATCAGAGGAGAGAACTATATGCAGTGCTCCTATGTCGCACTTTAATAGCCATCAATCACCCTTTTACGTGATTCTCGACTAAACTTTCCAATCCCACTTCCGACAATAATTTCGTAAAACAAAATAAAATGAAAGGGAAGAATAGCATATCTTCACTCACAACATCGTTAAGTGTTCATGCGGCGGAGTGTCTCGCAAAGCGAAATCCAAACAAGGAACCCCTCCGACACATGCCTACTTAACTGGTTGATCATGGAGATAGAGCGTAATACACACAAGATAAGAGAAAGGAAAGGTGGTATATCCCCACTCCCAACATCGTTAAGGTTCGCGCGTGGAGCGTCCCGAAGAAGCGGAATCCAAACAAGGAACCCCTCCTATACGCTACCACTCAACTTGTTGGTCGTGGAGATAAGGCATAGCAATTACATACCAATATCACATCATACTCGACCAGGTTAAGGACGAGTAAATCAGTCTCAAGTACAATTTAATACGAGAACTTCCTATATACATACAAACAAAAGAAATGAGCGAACCATTACCCATAGAACTCGATACTAATGAAAATACTCTCAGCAAATATTATGAAATCTGTAATCTGAGAAAAGCTCGTAAAATAAATTAGTGCGTAACACCCGCATCGAATAACATATAACTCACGTATCTCTGAGTAAAAACTTACCCTCAATAATGGGTGGTGCCGGCAGGGCTGGAGGAAACATAGCCTCCCGATTATGACAAACACGCCCATACTGTAGTTGCCCCTGCTGCGGAGGAACAACCATAATAGGTACCGGAGGTGGAAACTGAACACATGGATGTTGCGGAGCCCGAGGAAACTGACCCCCAATCATCTGAGGACACTCCTTCTTGTAATGACCTGCCTCCCCACATTGGAAGAACCGTCCCTTCATGTCCTCCCGACCACGACCTCCGATATTCCTAAACTGGGAAAAGCCTCGGCACGGACGACCTCTACCTCCAGGGCCACCCCGATCTGCCTGATGTAAAGCACCTTGTTCGTGCCTATTATTGCCCCTCGCTATAAACTCTCCAAGCTTCCCTACTTGCCTCATTTCAGTAGCTTTCTTGCTACCCTGCATATATAATCGATGCTCCTGGCAATGGAGTAAGGCTGCATTTATAACCTTGCCATAAGTCTGGAAAGCTGGGTTACCCAATAAGTGTTTTCGGATTCTCCAGTTTAGACCTCCCATAAACTTCGAGATCTTCCTCTCTTCCGGAGTCACCTCATCTGGTACAAAACTTGCTAACCGGGTGAACTCCTCTTCATACTCCGCTACAGACCTCTCCCCTTGCTCTACATCTTGCAACTTCCTCTTCATCTCCCTCTGAACAGCGGGAGGAAATTACTTAAGATAAAACAAGGCCCAGAACTCAGTGATTGACATGGTGTCTCTTTGCTCTGGGGTGGTCATCGTCTCCCACCAGTGTAACGCAGATCCGACAAGCTTAAAGGTGGTAAGGACTTGTTTCTTATCCTCACTGCATTCTATCATTCGAAGGTGGCGTTGCATGTTTTTCTTCCATTGATTGGCTTTAACCGAATCCGTGCCTCCCTCGAATTCTGGGGGATTGCCCTTTAGAAAGGACTCCCTAACCCTTTCCCACGGAGTAAGTCCCGTAGGAGTTTGAACACTTGGAGCCCATGGCAATTGTTGGATCACCACGGTTATGGCGGCATTAACCGCTCCAGCCACTATGCTTGCTACATCCGCGACATTAACAGTCCCTTGTAGTGGCGGTGGAGGACCTACTTCCTTCTCTACGACCTTAACACGTCTCGCCGGGCGACCTCTCTTAGACGGCATCTGAGATGGAAGAATAATAGTATTAGAATGCAAGTTAAAACAATCTATCTTGCAGAAGATCGCAAACATAAGCAACAAGGAGTCCTAGCATTAGGCCCTACATCAAAGAACGCTACGGTAGAACGAGACAAGTCCACACAGATCCTAGTACTCTAGAACCTGATGCTCTGATACCATCTGTGACAACCCGCAATCCGAGATAAGGGGTGGCCATCCCGATACTCAAACGTAACACGAATCGTGGATGGATATCATTCTCAGCATCACAAATATAAACTGAGTATACGGGAAAACCACCCAATAAATCAGAAAACGGGTTGCCAAAAAGTGTAAAATTTAAAAAAAAATGCGGTTATGAAAATTTTAAACTAACAACCCAATCTGACAAGCAAGTGGAATTCCAAAAGATAACATATAATATAACTAAAACGAATGTACACAAATGGACTGAATAAGTTGTCGGTCCACAGCTACATAAGACAACGTACAACAATATAAAATATCTTACATAGTACAATCATTAATGAAATACAAATGTTTGGGCCACACGCCCGAGGGACAAGACCCGATCATATCTGGAATAACAAGAATGAAAGCGTCTAATACAACATCCTGTAATAACCCGCAAAATCTTACAGCTCGTCGAAAGTGCAGGGAACTTGGGAAAGTCAAGTCGTGCGTCCTTGCGGTGGAGCACCTGAGCGGATACAATAATATATATATAACGAGGAAGTAAACCGGTCAGGGACGGGTTCTATATGATTTCTAGAAGAATAAAAAGCATGATAGATATGAACAGTTATACATGAATGATGAGGATGATAATATGACATGATATCTACAATTACAAGCAAGAATTGAAGGTAAAGCACTTTAATTTAAACCCTTCCTTATTAATACAATTTCCATTTCCTTCATACATTCCTTATTAGGAATAAAACCATATATTCGGTTAAGTCAAGAAGTTATAATTTCTGTTCATTAATTAAAACTTCCCATTTTATCTTTCCATTCCTTATTAGGAATATCATTTACATCAAGTGCTCTTTATGGCACATATATTATTCCCGTGCTCTTCCTGGAACATATTTATGCTCTTTATGGCATTTCATACGCTCTTTGTGGCGTTTATCAACCATCAAGTCCAACTTGATGAAAATATAGTTATATTCATATACATATAACGATATCTAAGACCGCCCGTCCGGGTTTCCCTAGTGTGCGCCCCCCTAAATGACCATCATCTTCCAGGGCCTAACATAAGACAACCTGGGCACCTATCGGAACACGTCGGGAAGCGGCCATGAGCCTGCGGGGTACTCAAGACCACACCCAGAATCTCCTACCCATCGCAGAAAAATATAACAATAAGCGCTCCCATGGCCTAGGACTATATCCACCCTGCATTCATTAGCCAGGGGGCTTCACCTCACGAGCGAACTTCCCTTATGATGTCATTTAGAGAGGTGTGTAACAGTAAATTAACATTTACATTTATCATCATATTATTTCCAAAAATCCATTTCCATTAATCATGTGATTGGTTCTTCATTATTAAACCTAACATCATTAAACAACGGGGTTCATTCTAAATTGAACCTATTATCTTTAAACACCTATGGGTTCATTTTATGCGAACCTAATTCCCATCGAATATTATCATTTATTTTTCTTCGAATTAGAATTCCAGGCTAGGTCTCCAAATGATCATTATGATACTAGAAATTCCCAAAGTTCATATGAATTTTGATAAGCCCACAAGTCTCCAAGTTTGGGCATTTAACTTCCAAACTTTTAGGAGTTTGGAAAAAAAGAAGTAATGCCTTAACCTTACTTTAAACCTCCCCGAAATAAACCCCGAATGAACCCATTTCTAGTCCAGGGTAACGTCCGAACTCCATAACTACTCTAGGACTCTAAGTTTACTTCTTTAAAGAAGTTTCCTAGGTCCTAATCCTAAAGAATAAGGAGGAAAATTAAAAGAAAAAGACCCCCAAATCTGCTGGAACCGAATCGATTCGCCCTAAGGGCCGAATCGATTCGCCCAAGAAAATCGATTCGCACTGAAAGCGAATCGGTTCGGACAACAAAATTTAGTTTCTGCAAATGACGAATCGATTTGGTCTTAATCCGAATCGATTCGGACAACAAGACCTGGGATTCTGTATCTATGCGAATCGATTCGCCCAAGGGGCCGAATCGATTCGCCCCTGCGAAAATGCCAAGAATGGCTATGGAGTCTTGAACTCCAAAATTTATCCAACTCCAAAACCAAGCCCAAACGAAATCATTGGCTGAAATTTCTACATCCTAAATCCATCTATCTACCAACCTTAAACATCATTTATCATCCAAATCCATTTTTAGTGGTTAATACCCAAAAATCCAATCAAAACCCTAACAATTCTAAATCATAACAAATTCATAAATATCAAGACTAATTATTCTACTTAAATCATAAATTTTCAAGTAGATTACTTGCCTCAAGTGTAAGAATCTGATTTGATGAAGAAGGAAGCAACAATCCAAGCTCCAATCTCCAATTTTCTCTCTTTCTCCCAAGTTCTCTTCCTCTCTCTCTTTCTCTCTAAGTTAACAATTTGGGGCATAAAAGGAATAGTAAGTCTTAGCAAGACTAAATCGGGCCATAAGTCTAAAATGCCCAACTCTAATAACTAATGCGCGATAAAATAATACGCGATATCACTATTTAAGCCAAAACCAGTCAAAAGTCCCCAAAATGCCAAAATACAACATGGCACTTATTTTGACTGTCTCACACCTACCGGGACTAACTACACTATCCAAATTATCATTTGGGAATTTTATAACTCATTTTACTTCCGGTTTCATAATAAACCAAAATGTCATTTTAAATCCTTATGACATTATAAATCACCACGTGAACATTTTATCCACTCACGGGGTAACTATGCAACATTTTAGTAAATATTGGCCTTGTCATAACAAATTAATATTTACTCAACATCTACCATTTTATAATTAATTTCTACCCAGTGTAAATAAATATAAAATGGGTTATCAGAAGAGAGGGTTATTACATGACTATGGGAGCGCAGGTATATGCGTGACCCATAGGTATGTGAACTATGTTCGCCGCCAATATGTGTGATTTGTTTATAGGGTTCGTGGGACATTTTCGAACCGATAGTCCTTGTTTGAGTACGAGACGTACCGGGACATGATAGCAGAGTATGCAATGCACTATAGGTGTATCCTTAGGGTGCTGTGTTAGTATATATATATAATGGTGGATGATATATATGTATACTTGTGATATAATTACAATGTGATAATTGTAGGCTATTAAGAATGTGTTAATACATATATATAATAGTGAGGGATATATATATATATATGCTTATGGTATATCTACAATGAGATAATTACAGACTATTAAGATAGTGAAATCTTATATAAACATAAATAGTAAATACTTGACTTTAGTGTGATAACACTTATTTAAAAATGATAATTGTTGAGATCAAATATGATATACTACTACGAGGGGTAACTAGAAGGATAAGCCTTTTTCCTAGTTAGAAGTGTGTCAGATGGCTAGGCGGAATAAATGAATGCGATAGGTGTGCACTATAGAAGAGAGGTGAGATTGTCCTCGAGAGAGTGGGACCGTAAAAGCAATTATGAACATTATATACTACGCATTTCATTTATTGCAATAAAATTCTTGCTAAACATTTTTATAAATCGGGTTCTGACCTATTTCTTGTACTTCTTATCTCTTGTCTATGTATATGTATATTAACAGGTGTCCAGCCACAGGGATGCCATAGTTGACTTATCTATTCCAGTGTTACGCAGCTGCAACATTGTGGATGGTTGCAGGATTTGATTTAGACGTATCATTTCTTTATTCCTAGAGTAGGATTCTTATCTCAGTTGTAGATTCATTTAGGTCATGTTTCCCCTTTTTCTTTTAGACTCAGTATTTGGTTTATGTATTCATTTATTGAACTATTATTATTGGGATTTTGAGTCGATTGTTTATTCGGCAGGTCATTTAGTCATTTAGTATTGTTTTAGACTCATGGTTTGGATGTATGGTTTATTTGTTATTCAGCATGCATATTTAATTGTTTAATAAAAAGAAAAAATTTGACATCAGTCTTTTTTAATACTAGGTGGTTAGTAAAGGTTTAAAAAGTTTTCGATAGTGATGCTAAGAATGAACCCCTGAGATTCCTGTTTTAAATTTGATATAGGACTGATCACCCGGTATTTATTTGGGCGGGGTGTCACAGGTGGTATCAGAGCATCAGGTTCTAGTGTCCTTAGGATCTATATGGCTTTTCACGTTTCAGTTTAGCGTTCTTTGATGTAGAGCCTTATGATAGGATTATCGAATTCATCTGCGTATGTGATTTCGTTCTCCTTCTATCAAGTATAGTTGATGTGATTTATGTACGAGTCCGGTTAGGTTTCGGACACCGAACATTATAGGACAATCAACGGGGATCGTTAGAAGGAATGCAGGAGGAAGGCGACAGAAGCAATAGAGTAATCTGAAAATAGTAATGGCGATAGAAGCCACCATATTTGGTTTTTAGAAAAGTGATGATAGGAAAATATCGGGGACAGTAGTTTCCCCTAGCACAGTCAAGGATGACAATGGTGAAAATCTTACACTCACCCAGCGTAGTCGGCAAGGGGTGGGGAAAGTCGAAAGGACTCTTTCGAGGAGCCATCGATAAGAATCCAGAAAAAAGAGGAAGTGTGATAAACCAATGGAAGGAGAAATCCAACGACAACTATGTAGGGTAGAGTACAACGATACTCAGTAGTAAATTTTGGACAATAAAATTTTAAGCTCATAGGAGCAACGTAAAGTGACAAGAGCCAATCACTATATATAAGAAGAATATGGGATTAAATGAAAAATTTGAGTACAATTTAATCGTTAGATTTTTGATCTATTGTTCGGACAGGGGTGCGAATGAAGTTTCGAAACTTATCACAAGTGAGCAAGATAGAAACTGATCGCGAGAGAGAAGTTAACTTGGTTAGTGAACTTCGTACCCGACGAAGGGGATACGAAGTATATGAAGGGTACTTAAGTTATTAATGGGCTCGTGAGTAGAATACAGAAGCGTGAGTGTAAAATCCGAATAAAATGACTAGTGTCGACATCATCAAGGTTGTGCGTTACAAGTTTATATCAACGCTTCCATGGGAAATGAACCTTGAGAATTGAAAATGAGCTGAAAAGAAAGACTGAATTTAACGATGTTATTGAAGCACCACATGAGGGTATACCCAGTAGGGACCCCGTTAAATGTTTCGATTAAATCGAATTTCTACCAAGTAATGGTGGATTCAGTTAGGGCCATTGAGGACAACAACAAGTCCAAGAGGGCTAGCGAAGCCAAATGGACAACGGGGGTAGCAATCGGGGACCCGGTGATCAGGCAAGGAAGATAACATGGAGAGGTGTCCTATGTGTAAAGAGTAAGAACACATGTGTATACCGTGTTTATCGTGAATCGGGGATAGAAATGGGATGCCCAGTAGGGGCAACAGTTATAAGAAATTTTGGTTCGGTTAGGACGAGGGTGTTATGTCCCAGAACCATTTGAACCGCCACTCGAGTTGATTGAGATATATTCTGTGTGACATTAGTTTGTTAATACTAAATTCACATGTGAAACGGGTTTAGTAGAGATGTCGTGAATATTAAAATAGTATACATATCTTTGTCGTCGCGTAACAGGGCTCTCGTTAGTTCCATCTGCAGGGGAGCAGGTGAGGACACTAGGAGGGTGTCGTATATTATGTTATAGATTTTTTTCTCCTTTTGAGGGATATGAAAGGGAGCATATTTTTATCTTGCATAGTGACTGTATACCGAGGATGGGAAGTCTATGGTGCTCGCTGTTCCAGGGTAAGACATTCTACTTCATGAATCATCACCCGAAGGAGTATCGAGTCAATATATATATATATATATATATATGTATATATATATTGTATTATACCATGGACTTCGATGCGTATAGTTGTCTCGTTATGTTTAAATCCTAGTGAGTGGGGACTTTTACCGGTGTAATTCAAGGTATATCAGTCAACCGTTGAGCTTAAAGATTTAGATCATTATTTTTTACGTGCTGAGAATTAAGTGATAGCTTGAACACCGTATTGTGTGATGTCTTGAGAAACGTGGGCATAGGCAAATTAAATTATGTGTCGAGAGACAGGATTCGTGATATCTAAGTTATGTGCTTTGGACCTACCAATATTGTTGAAAATGCTAGAGAATATTGCATTGAGAAATTTCTTTGAACTTAGTTGCAGGATGTTACACGTAGGGACCTTAATTTATGTCCGCGGTGACGAGATGTAGTTGGATGCTAATGCATCGGTTTTAAAATTTTAGTTACTGAACGTGTAGTGAAAACATCTTAAGTTGAGAGCTATTAAAAATATAGGGCCAGTGGACGAATATATATATTATAGTGTGCATATGTGTGTATATATTTGATATTGTGTTTCATAATAGACATATGAGAATATGTTGGCATTGTTATATGTAATCCCGATGAGTAGGGACATTTACTGATGTGATTCAGGGTATACTAACTTACTATTGAGCGGAGAGATATAGCTCGTGATTTATTCACGCTAAGAAACTGGTGATAGTAAAAGAACCGTATTATATATTGTCTTGTGTAATATGTGAGTGAACGAATATACTTTTATGTTAAGAGACGGGGATTTGGGGGGTATGTGCTATGGACTGAGGGCCTAACGGATCTCAACGACCAACAATGTTAGGTAGTAGTGTATCGGGAGGGTTCCTTGTTTGGATTTCGCTTTGTGAGACATCCCACGCACGAAACTTAGCGCAACGTTGGAAGTGGGGAGTTGTTTGGCCATAGGACATAGGTTTGGTACCGTGGTTATTATACATATATAGTTATAACTATGAGTTGATAATTATACTACGACTTAAGGCCGATAGAGCCATATAGTGTTGATGTGAGAAAACTTTGTGGAACACTTTCACCACGAGTAGATCGGTGGGATAACCTAAATGATAATTAAGTTGCAATTAGTAGGGTAGTTTAGTATAACCTCGCCGTATAATCAACTCAAATATGAAAAGCTTAATTATAGCAAGTTTATTACGTTAAGTTGAATTGTGCAGTTATGTGCAGCATATAGGGTGTATGGGCACCCTAGATAGTTAAATTTTTATATATTATCCGCGGTCGATAGATGTAGAAATACATGTGCCAAAAGAGTAAACGAATAAGGGAGTTATCGCAGGGGGATGTTGGAGTATTCCCCAGTAAAGGAAGTATTATAGCCGTTAGTGGTTAGGCTCATAGTAGTGTCAGAAGTTGGAAGCTTCAAAGTGTTGTGTAGGCAGCAATGTGAGATGATACATTATATGATGGAACATTTTAATATAAAATGACTAAAGCAAATTGGCCACGGGATTGAACGGTAGTGTAGGGACCGTTGGACTAAGGGGTATCGCTAGGAGAAGTGTAATGAGAACATCATAACGATTTAGATTGTGTGGGAAAGGATGAAGGTGTATGAGATTATATCTGAAGCTTTGAGTACTAGTCTTATCTGAATTTCGAGGACGAAATTCCATTGTAAGGGGAGAAGTATGTAACACCCCATATTTTAGAGGATATATAAATTAATCAAATTAGTGAGTTGGATTTATTTAATTTGGAGAAATTCATTTAATTTGGTGATTTAAATTTAATTTATTTAAATTGGAGAAATTATTGAATTTGGAGATTTAGAATTTAGTATTTAAATTTGGGGATTTAGAAATTCAAATTAATTCGGGTTATTGAAAATTTTCACATGTGTCGCATTTTGAGGTTGAAATTGGAAAATTTTATAAAGTACCTCGGATGACAATTCTGAGTGCACGGTTGAGTCCGGAAGGGTCGAGATAGTCGGAAAAGAGTACCCGGGGGTAGTAAATAGGTCTCGGGGCATTTTTAGACATGACCATGCCCATTCGGGGGCATTTAAGTCATTTTTAATTGGCCAATAGGCTTACCTACGGGATTGAGGAATTTTAACCTAGGTTTAAGTGTGTTGGGCAGCCATGAGTCATTCCAAAACACAAAGGGTTGAGAGAGGAGAGAAATGAGAAAGAAGAAGAAGGAAAGAAGGATGACAAGAGCAATCCGGGCAAGAATTTCGACATGAGATCGTCGGATTTAATCCCCCAAGGCAAGTGTTTTCTTGCTTTAATTTGAGTTGTAGTTAATGATGTAAATAGTTGTAATTATGTCAATTAATTCTGGAAATTTGGAAGTAGGAATTTGAATTGAAATTTGTGGGTTTATGGTGAAGAAGATGAAGAATAACCATTAATGGGGGGGATTTTTAACTTTGTGAGAAATTGGGTTAATAGTGAGATTATAACTTAATTTGAGAAGTGAACAACATGATTAGATCTTGGTTTTTGAATCTCCATTAGTGGTATTGTTGGAAGAAATTGTTAATGATGAAGTTTGGGTGGATTTATGATGAATCTTGGGAGCTTTTTGGGTTAAAAGATCTGGGTATAATCGAAGGTTTTGTAGCTTTAATGGCGATTCTGTCCGCATTGCCCTGTAGAAAATCGCGTTTTCTACATTTTGTTGTCTCACGCGCTTCCTCCAAAACTGCTCCAAAATGCCTCAAAACATCAATTTATTAATCTGGGCAGAATGTGGGAAAACTTTTTAAGAAAGGTTTTTTTTAAATCTTCTTTGAGGTGAATCTTTATAATGCCCTAACTTTTGGCATACGGACTCGGATTAGTGTGCCGTTCACGGCCACACATAGATAGCGAAGAGTATTACGCTGTCCTGGGAATGTTTTTAATTAGACACAAAAATTGAAAGGTCTAAAATACCCTTGAAGACGGAACGAGTTTTTTGATTTTTAGCACAACTTTAAATGAGCATAACTTTGTCATACGAATTCGGATTTACGTGCCGTTTGTGGCCATGCATAGAAAATGGAGGGTAGTACGCAGTACTAGGAATTTCATTACTGAGGCATATATTGTGAAATGTCTAAAATACCCTTGGAGTTTTAATTAGTGACGAAACTTTCCCGAATTGAAACTAAAAATTGTTGGGAACTTTGTGAGACTAATATGAACTTAATCAAGTATATATGAGGTGAGATATATAATTATATAAATTATATTAAATAGTGGGATGTAGCTATTTTGGTATTGGATCGTATTTAATACGAGCGAACTAGGAATAATTTGAATATATGTATATATATATATGAATGTGTGAATTATATATATAACTATGGGAATACATAATCCAAAAGAAAAATGATAATAGGTTACGGGAATACCTAAAATAATGATAGGTTGTGTGAATACGTAAAACAATGAAAGGTTTTGTGAATACCTACTATTTTAATAGGGTGAGTGAATACCTATTTGAATGTTTTATTATGTGTATGACATGCCTAGCTGCTTGCTATCGCGGGGGGTTGTGTAGAGACGGTCTTATCCTGAGTGACCTTCGGGGGCATATTTGACTTGTATCTTAGAACATAGGACTGTGAAAGACTTATTTGTGAGTTGATAAGTCCGCTGACTATGGGAGCGTAGGTATGTGCGTGACCCATAGGTATGTGAACTATGTTCGCTGCCAATATGTGTGATTTGTTTATATGGTTCGTGGACATTTCCGAACCGATAGTCCTTGTTTGAGTACGAGACGTAGCGGGACATGATAGCAGAGTATGCAATGCACTATAGGTGTATCCTTAGGGTGCTGTGTTAGTATATATATATAATGGTAGGTGATATATATGTATACTTGTGATATAATTACAATGTGATAATTGTAGGCTATTAAGATTGTGTTAATACATATATATAATAGTGAGGGATATATATATATATATGCTTATGGTATATCTACAATGAGATAATTACAGACTATTAAGATAGTGAAATCTTATATAAACGTAAATAGTAAATACTTGACTTTAGTGTGATAATACTTATTTAAAAATGATAATTGTTGAGATCAAATATGATATACTACTACGAGGGGTAACTAGAAGGATAATCCTTTTTCCTAGTTAGAAGTGTGTCAGATGGCTAGGCGGAATAAATGAATGCGATAGGTGTGCACTATAGAAGAGAGGTGAGATTGTCCTCAAGAGAGTGGGACCGTAAAAGTAATTATGAACATTATATACTACGCATTTCATTTATTGCAATATAATGCTTGCTAAACATTTTTATAAATCGGGTTCTGACCCCTTTCTTGTACTTCTTATCTCTTGTCTATGTATATGTATATTAACAGGTGTCCAGCCACAGGGATGCCATAGTTGACTTATCTATTCCAGGGTTACGCAACTGCAACATTGTGGATGGTTGCAGGATTTGATTTAGACGTATCATTTCTTTATTCCTAGAGTAGGATTCTTATCTCAGTTGTAGATTCATTTAGGTCATGTTTCCCCTTTTTCTTTTAGACTCAGTATTTGGTTTATGTATTCATTTATTGAATTATTATTATTGGGATTTTGAGTCGATTGTTTATTCGGCAGGTCATTTAGTCATTTAGTATTGTTTTAGACTCATGGTTTGGATGTATGGTTTATTTGTTATTTAGCATGCATATTTAATTGTTTAATAAAAAGATAAATTTTGACATCAGTCTTTTTGAATACTAGTTGGTTAGTAAAGGTTTAAAAAGTTTTCGGCAGTGATGCTGAGAATGAACCCCTGAGATTCCTGTTTTAAATTTGATATAGGACTGATCACCCGGTATTTATTTGGGCGGGGTGTCACACAAAATTACTCACTTTTTTCTAGAAACCACAACCCCAAACTTATACAAGATTTCAACCTTAGATTATAAGGCTTATTTGGTGTTTTCTCGAGTTTGGGCTAGAACGAGATTTGATTATTTTCGCGAGAAGAACGTGATGGTGTGTTTAGATTTTGAGGCTGAAAGTATGTCATGATTTTGAGGTATGGGGTTTTACATAATATGCTCCTTAATCTCGCACGTGTTATTCCCTTTGTTTTCATGTGATTATTGACTCATTTGAATTGCAAAATTCAATTGGAATCTGAAAATTGTTGTTGTAATCTAATTTAGATTCATGTGGTATTATTATTGTGTTGGGCATGTTGTCATGAGTTTTTAATATGGCACTACTGTTGGGCACCCGCCAAGATTTCTGTTCCGGCTACTTGATAAAGTATGGTGCGGTATGGTAAGGCCTGGTGACTCGGATTAATGTGTTGTTGAGAAATTATATTGATAAAATGATTATAAGATTTGAATTTGATTTGAATATTCGTACTCGTAATGTTACGTTTTATTCACCGCTAATATTTGTTGAGCATCTTTCCTGTCATATTGTATACTTTCCCATATTTTTTCTTTAGTGGGAGGTTAGCGTGGATCTTGGGAACTTTGGACTAATTTGGAGATGGATTTTTCGAATGGATTATTTTGGGAAGAATATTCGAGAAAACAAAATGAGGAGAATTGTTTTTATTTTTGTTGTACAGAGCATTTTATTTCGAGATAGATAGTTGTTTTATTTCGAGAGACTTTTGGTTGTATTCAATTTGAAGATTGAGATTAGTGAATTTTTTATATTTTGCAATTTATTTAGATGCTCTATACGTTGTTGATTGTGGATTTTGCGTAGTTTTATTGTAGTGGTGCTCCGCTCGCTCTCCCCGGGCGGGCGGGGTGTTACAGAATGGTATCACAACGTAGGTATACGACAATTCTCGGGTCTTGGGTATTGGGTCAAGCATGCGGGTTAGACGTATTTTCTATGGAGATGAATTTTTTTGGAGACAAGTCGTGTTAGGCATCCAGGTTAGATGTGAGGTATTTAAAGTTGATATTTGGAGACGAGATTTATTTTTGGGTATTGTCGGTGTGGCCTAATTTTTGAATGTTAGTCTTCGTTGAATTTCGAGGGCGAAATTCCTTGTTAGTGGGAAAGTATGTAACAACCCGATTTTTTTAAATGGGAATTTTTTAATAAATTTTGGAAATCGGAGAAAAATGAAATTTTGGATTTTTATAAATCTTATAATTTAAAATTTTTGTTTTTATATTTGAAAATAAATTTTCAAACGGAATTGGAATCGGAATTAAAATGGAGTTTTAATTGAATTTTAATTATATAGGAGATTTCTCAAACCCTAAAACTCTTTAAGAGTCCTCGAAACATAAAACACACTAGAAAAAATAATTAAAAATATTGAACAGTCCGATCGAGCTGAATGATTTTGGACAGCTTCCACTCGTCTTCAGCTAATTCTCCACCAAATTTTATTTTATTCCAACGGTCTGATGGTCCGACATAAACTTTTTAATGTTTGTAACTGATTAGAACTCTTTTCTTAATCAAACTCTTAGTCCTTTATGTATCAACAAATTCGTCGATCGACTTTTCAAATCACTTTTTCTCCGATGTTTTAACCAGAAGACCTCTCCAAAATTACTCCCTTTGATCTACAAACCATAACCCCAAATTTATTCAAGATTTCAACCTTAGATTAGAAGGCTTATTTGGTGTTTTCTCGAGTTTGGGCTAGAACGAGATTTGATTATGTTTGCGAGAAGAACGTGATGGTGTGTTTAGATTTTGAGGCTGAAATTATGTCATGATTTTGAGGTATGGGGTTTTACACAATATGTTCCTTAATCTCGCGAGTGTTATTCCCTTTGTTTTCATGTGATTGTTGACTCATATTTGAATTGCAAAATTCAATTGGAATCTGGAAATTGTTGTTATAATCTAATTTAGATTCATGTGGTATTATTATTGCGTTGGGCATGTTGTCATGTGCTTTTAACATGGCACTACTGTTGGGCACCTGCCAAGATTTCTATTCCAACTACTTGATAAAGTGTGGCGCAGTATGGTAAGGCCTGGTGACTCGGATTAATGTGTTGTTGAGAAATTATATTGATAAAATGCTTATTAGATTTGCATTTGATTTGAATATTTGTACTCGTATTGTTACGTTTTATTCACCGCTAATATTTGTTGAGCATCTTTCCTGTCGTATTGTGTACTTACCCATATTTTTTCTTTAATGGCAGGTTAGCGTGGATCTTGGGCACTTTGGACTAATTTGGAGATGGATTTTTAGCATCAATTATTTTGGGGAGTATATTCAAGAATACAAAATGAGGAGAATTGTATTTATTTTTATTGTATACAGCATTTTATTTCGAGATAGATAGTTGTTTTATTTCGAGAGACTTTTGGTTGTATTCAATTTGAAGATTGAGATTAGTGGATTTTTTATTTTTTTGCAATTTATTTAGATGCTCTATACATTGTTGATTGTGAATTTGGTGTAGTTTTATTGTAGTGGCACTCCGCTCACTCTCCCCGGGTGGGTGGGGTGTTACAGAATGGTATCAGAGCGTAGGTATACGACAACCCTCGGGTCTTGGGTATTGGGACTAGGATGCGGGTTAGACGTATTTTCTGTGGAGATGAAAAGTTTTGGAGACAAGTCGTGTTAGGCATCCAAGTTAGATGTGAGGTATTTAAAGTTGATTTTTGGAGACGAGATTTTTTTTTGGAGATTGTCGGTGTGGCCTGATTTTTGAGTGTTAGTCTTCGTTGAATTTCGAGGGCGAAATTCCTTGTTAGTGGGGAAGTATGTAACAACCCGATTTTTTTAAATGGGAATTTTTAAATAAATTTTGGAAATCAGAGAAAAATGAAATTTTTGATTTTTATAAATCTTATAATTTAAAATTTTGGTTTTTATATTTGAAAAATAAATTTTCAAATGGAATTGGAATCGGAATTAAAATGGAGTTTTAAATGAATTTTTATTATATAGGAGTGTTCTCAAAACCTAAAACTCTCTAAGAGTCCTCGAAACATAAAACACACTAGAAAAACAATTAAAAATATTGAACGGTCCGATCGAGCTGAATGTTGACAGCTTCCTCTCGTCTTCAGGTAATTCTCTGCCAAATTTTATTCAATTCCAACGGTCCGAAATAAATTTTTGGGGCTTTAACGGTATAGTCCTTGGACTAACAATTTTGGACAAAAAAACTAGGCCCAACAAATTTTAAACGATTAGGTCCAACATATAAATACCCCAAAATTAGAACAAACACGCACTATTCAGAAATCGAAGCGCCAAAAGCACTGTATTATCTCTTGAATCAAAACCTTAATAGTACCATCTCTTCGATCGAAACCCCAAAACGAATCTATTTCTCAATAAAATTTTGGTCAACAAACAACATATAAATACTCCTGATCGAAGCTCTAAAAACTCTGTTCGATCAAAACCCTAACTCTCTTCGATCAAAACCCTAGCTCTCTTCGATCAAACCCTAATCGTTGAAGTTCTACATTTTACATTCTAAATAAAATTCTTCCAAACAGCACTAACAAGTATGTATACATTCTCTTATCACCTTTTTGTCCTTGTGTATTTTGTGTTCTCATATGTATAAATTTGTAGACACGTGGACTAATGAAATCACATTCTTCTTTTTCATGTTATGTATTTCATCATATATTTGTTTCCCTCATTTTAATTGCAAAACACACTTTTTTCATGTCAGATATATGTATTTCATCATTGTACTTTTCCTCCCATATACATCATTTATCGAGGATTTATCAAGGACTATGAATATATACATGATTGGAATATGTACATGTACAAGCCATGTGTTGCGTGTACTATGTGTATTTTGCGTGTACTATCAAAAAGTACATGTAAAATACACAGAGTACACGCACATTAAAATTGAATTTCTCAATTCATTATGCGTGTACTTTTATGTTTTATACGTGTACTATATAGAATATGTACATGTACAAGTCATGTGTTGCGTGTACTACGTTTATTTTGCGTGTACTTTTAAAAAGTACACGCACATTGAAATTGAATTTCTCAATTCATTATGCGTGTACTTTTATGTTTTATACGTGTACTCTATAAAATATTTATTTGAAATCCATATTTGATCAATCCTATGTTATTTTGGTCCGCGCCAGCGGCATTTGAATGATATTCCATGAGTTTTTAAGAAGTATTATTATTTTGTTAATATTTAGGAGTATTTTTTTTCCAATAGTCAGCTGCATTTGAATGATATGCTATTAGCTAATAATCAGTTTTATTGCGTGTACTTTTTCATTTTTTGCGTGTATTTTGTTGAAAGTACACACAAAAAATTCAGAAAGTACACGTACATTGAAATTCAATTTGTTCAATCCAATATCCATGTACTAATGTGTATTATGAGTTTACTATTTTGTATTGTTGTGTTATTGTTTAGGAATCATACGATCAAGTATGTTCAACTACAAAACTGCTGCTTGCACGTTCGAAGATCTTAACAATACAAAACCTTTCACATTGACAGTGAATAGTACTAATGATGACGAAATTCATTTTCTCCTTCGCATCAATGATAAAACTAAAAGGTTACTTGGTTTCTACTACTACTATGAAGACATTTACTGCACTTTTGATGTGCAACAGCTTCAAGTAACTGAATCGAAAGCGAAGGATTTAGCTAAACGAATTGAGCAGTATTGCTTAAGGGGTTTTGATAATGTTAGAGCTTTTAGCATTCAGCTATTGTATCACTTCTTTACTGAATATGTTAGGAGTAGAGATTCTTGATTTTTGACTTGTCGAACAACCTCTGTTAGGTATTACCATGAAACTGACGATATATATTATCGCCTTTAGCATGTATTTTGATGAGACTTGTATAAATTGTTTGTGAGAATATTGCATGTACTTTTGTTAAATACGCTACTATTTTATTATTTTAGCCTATGTTTTATTCTAATTCGCATGTATTTTATTTTTTGTACATATCATTATAGGTTAGTAATTTAAATTTTGTTTATAGATCAATATAATGGGGATGAAGATGAAGGCAAGAAGAGGAAAGAAACAAAAAAAGAGCAGTTCTGATGATAGTTCTTCATCCAGTTTCAGTTCCAGTTCTAGTGTGGCATTGAAAGCTAAACGTCCTGCAAAGAAGAATGACCAATATCGGTCAAATATTGTTAGCTTTCTCCATGATTTGCATCAGATTAAAGATAAAATAAATAATAGCCTTATTGAACTTCTTAAGAAGACACTTTTTTGGGAGCTTTTCAATGCCTACTACAGTGAGAAAGTAGTAGAAGTGGACCACAAGAAGACGGATAAAAATATTTTATCAATTACCGAGCTGTACAATACGAAAACCAAAAGTTTCCGTATGAAGAGTAGGATTCCAATAATGCCAATAGATATAAGTGAAATATTTGACATACCCCTAGTTGAGGGTTTAAAAGAATAGAACTGAAAAAGGGACCGAATACTGCTAAAAAATCTGGATTACAAGCACGATACTTCGCAAAAAGATTAGGAAAATCAGAAGTATTGAATGGTTTGAAGAAATCTGTTGAATTGGAGACAGATGAAGGAATTGCTGATTTTGTTAAAATTGTGTGTCTCCACTTCTTGAACACGTTGTTTTTCTCCAACTCAAACTTCACCCTTGGAGAATTTTTGTTGAAATACATCGACGATATTGAGGAAATGAATAAGTATGACTGGGCATCTGCTGTGCATAAGTTTCTCATATAGTCACTTGACAAATCAGCAAGTTCAAAACCTAGCACAGTGACTGGATGTGTCATTTTCCTACTGGTGAGCAAAAAAATATCATGTACTATCAAAATTTACATACCAATACTCACATGTATTTTGAAAATACACTTGATATTCCTAAAATTTCAAAATTTAGATACCAATACTTACCTGTACTTTGAAAATATTACGTGTATTTTCAAAATACATGTGATATTTTCTCTTATTCTTTCAAAATACACTTGATATTTAACGTCTATTTTGAAAATACACGTCTTATATCATGTGTATTTTGAAAATACACGTCTTAATCAAGTGTATTTTGAAAATACACTTGATATTCCTGATATTTCAAAATTTACATACCAATACTTACCTGTATTTTGAAAATATTACGTGTATTTTCAAAATACATGTTATATTTTCTCTTGTTCTTTCAAAATACACTTGATTTATCACATGTATTTTGAAAATACATGTCTTAATCACGTGTATTTTGAAAATACACGTCTTAATCACGTGTATTTTGAAAATACACTTGATATTCCTGATATTTCAAAATTTACATACATTTACTTACCTGTACTTTGAAAATATTACGTGTATTTTCAAAATACATGTGATATTTTCTCTTGTTCTTTCAAAATACACTTGATATATCACGTGTATTTTGAAAATACACGTCTTAATCACATGTATTTTGAAAATACACGTCTTAATCACGTGTATTTTGAAAATATACGTCTTATATCACGTGAAAGTACACTTGTATTTTACAAAGTACACGTGTACTATGTTTTGTAAATATAAACAGTGTACTCTCAAAATACTCTTGTTATATTTTTTGTCAATATTATAAATTTACTTTGGAAAGTACACGTGAACTTATATTGACAAATTACACGTTAAATTTGTAAAAATCACTTGTACTTTCAATATACAATTGTAAAATTTGTAAAGTACACGTTTAATTTTGCGTGTATTTTGAACAAATCTCTTGTACTTTCCATTATGAATCCCTAGGTTATACAAGTATTAAATTCATTTTGTTTTTTGTATGATCACAGTATTGGGCATGTGAGAAATTTGAAATTATTTCTCCTATTAAAGAATATAAAGAAAATACTCCAAAGTTCCTGAAGTGGAAGTTGTCGTCTTTGAAACAATGGTTTGTGAAGAATGGCATCGCAATAGAAACTTTGAAGCATGCTATAAATAAACCAGCTTTTAAGGACTGTCCTGTACAAAAGGAATCTCAATTTGAAGGGCCAAGTTACTCTTTAAACATATCTACAGAAAGTCCTATACACGTTGATTCATCATAAAAAAAAAGTTGCTGAAGATATTAATGACAATGAGTTTTCACATGGTTGGAATATTCCCCTTAAAAACATTGTGACTCCAAAGAAAAAGAAGGGAAAAGATCAACCAAAGGTTAATTTGGAGGAACAAATTGCTGTTTTGAAAAAGGGAATTATTAGAAAAAATAACCAACTATCTAAAGCAGTTGAAGACATTAATGGTGCACTTGAGAAGGTGACCTCTATGGAGGTGGAGAGTGCCATTTTGAATGTACAGTTGCAGGTAGATCATGATTCACTTTTTGAAGCCCATGAGGAAATGAAGAAGTTAAAGGTGGAGAATTCCAACCTTTTGAAGGAAAAAGAGTTATTAAATAAGTTGGAGGTAGAAAATGCCCAACTAGTTGAGTTAAACAATTCTTTGAAAGAAAAGCTTGATCAAGTCACAATGAGTGACTCAGATAGAATTAAAGAATTGGATGAATCATTGAAAAAACAGGCAGAATCAACACGAATTTTGGAACAAAAGAATGGATATCTAACTCTGAGTAATGAAAATCTCAAAAAAAAGTATGATGATACATTGCAACAATAGAAAGATGTTGACATAGAAAAGATGACATTGAGGCAGAATCTTGAGGAGTTAGAATTGAAAAGAACTCAACATGTACTTTTGAATGCAGAGTACACGCAGTTTTCCTAAAGTACACGTTTAAAGTACATGCAGTTTTCCCAAAGTACACGTAGTTTTATTTCATAGTATTTTTAATGCACTTTTATTATATATTAGAAATAATGCAGAGTACATGCATTATTTTATTAAAAACAATGCAGTTTTATCCAAGTATTGCTTATAATGTAACATTTTTTTTGTATAACAGGAAAACAATAATAAAATCCTTAATGACAAAATTTTGGAGTTGAAGAAAATGCTTGAAGAATCAGAATTGAAAAAAACTGACCAGATATCTATAAAATACAATAGATATATAGTACACGCTTTACTTTCTAAATTTTATGATAAATTTTATGTATATTATAAATATTATAAAGTACACGTATTTTATAATACACGCGTGTATATTATAAAATACACGCCTGTATTAAAATACACGCGTGTACTTTATAAAATACACGTAAGAGAAAATGAATCATTGTTTCAAAAAATTCTTACAATCCAACATTCCTTGTTAAATATATCAGGAAAACATTAATAAACAACTCATGGACGAAATTTCGAGTTTGAAGATTGAACTAGCCTCAAAGAAAGTTTAGGGCACCCCCAAAATATCCAAAACAAAAGGACCTCTAACTAGAGGGCAGAAGAAAAGAAAAGATGACAGCGAAACCGAAAAGCATGAACCAATTAAGAAACAAAAAGAGACAAAGATGAGAAAAGGCCGTCTAACAATAGCTGAACAAATGAAGGAAACTCACTTCAAGCTTGGAGCAATCGAAGTATAAAAATATCTCGATGAAGCTTCGAAGAAAAAGATTGAAGAGTTTATTCAAAAGGCTGAGCCAGGGTAAAGTTTATTGTTTTATGATTTATCACTTCACTAATTTATATTTTTTTTGGTGCAAAAAAATAAGGTTATTATTATTATACAATTCTTATTGATTATATAAAATGCAGGGAATTTATTTTCCAAGGGCTGGTTTCGTATGTACCATGGGAATATTTAGTTGAAGTCCTCAACAATCAAGAAATTTCAATCCAAATATGTAGTCCAAATATTAGACATCCATTAAATTTTAACATTATTATTTCCTCACCATTTTATATTGTGTGAAACTGATAATACTTGCCTTTAGTGAAGTATTGAGGTTAAAATTGTCAGAGGAAGGGCTCTCCTACTCACATACTTTTTCTGATTATTGTTGGGTAAGTACTATTAAACCGAAAGTTTTGAGAAACAAATTTCAATTTTTTTTATTAACACAATGTCGATAATTTTTATTCAGATAGAAGCTTGTAGCACAAATGAAGTCAATAAGAAGGGGGAGTTATACAGAGATTTATTTGAATACTTAGGCACTTGTAATAATTTGTTCATTATACTAAGACATAGTGTAGGACATTTCACATTACTTGTGATATACAAAAAAGAAAATAAAGTGGTCCACATGGATTCCCTTCGACCGAACGACAAGGAAAAAAACACAATATTCTTAGATGATGCAAAAAAATTGGTTAGTCCCTAAACTTAATTAGTAATGTTACTTGTACTTATTTATACACGTGTATTTTAAAATACAAAGCGTGTACTTTGTATTAGTTGCACATAATTACCCAGATTATCAAAGTACACACATCATATTTTAAAATACACGTGAAATGAACCAATACAAGTTACGTGTACTTTAATATTATGCGTGTACTTTTAACTCTTTAGGCAAATACACGCATCATATTTTAAAATACACGTGAAAGATAAAAATAAAATATATGCATGTACTTTAATATTATGCGTGTACTTTTAACTCATTAGGCTAAGTACACGCATCATATTTTAAAATACAAGTGATACAAAAAAATAAAATATGCGTGTACTTTAATATTATGCGTGTACTTTTAACTCGTTAGGCAAAGTACACGCATCATATTTTAAAATACACGTGATATGAAAAAATAAAATATGCGTGTACTTTAATATTATGCATGTACTTTTCACTCTTTAATCTTCATATACTCTTTTATTTGTATACATTAAATATTTGTCTTCTTAACAGTTTTCTGTCTTCCAAAAAACACTGTGCCTATTGAAGACTGAAGCAGAAACAATGAAAAACAACGGTTTCAAAATTCAGAGGAAGTTTGATGAAGGTACACCAAATGAGTTTACATTGGATGATGATCCATTGACAGAGCAAGAAAAAAGGACAATAGATTTCTTGCTGGAAAGTGATCTCAAATTTGACCTAATAAGAGATCATGAATTCCCTAAAAAATATAATGGGTAACAAAAACTTCATTTCTAAAAATTACTAATTTGTATCTTTTCAAAAAATTTCATCACATTATACTAATTTGTATATTTATTTTATTTTAATTTCAGGGTTGACTGTGGGGTGTTCTGCATGTACTACATTGAACAAATAAGAAGAAACAAGGAAATGCAAAAATTGTTTCAAGACCCTGACATGCTAAAACAAAGGGCATATTTACTCGGGGAAATTCTTCTATCAAAATATTTCTTCCCCCGAAAAGAGAAAAAACTTCTATAAATTTTGATTCAAATTCAAAACATATTTGTAATTTATTTTGTGTTATATTGGTTATTATTTACAATATTTATTACACCAAAAGGGTTTTTTCCCATTGGCGCGGACCATAATCCACGTAAAGTTTAGACAAACAATGCATTTGAGTGTTATGAAACAATGTACAAGCAGTTTTCACGAAAAATACAAGTGATAATTACTAAGTACACCAATGAATTCTTCAAAGTACACACATTTTTACTAAAGTACACGCATTGGTTAATATAATAATTTTTTATTATTTTAATTGAAAACTACTTTGAAGAATTCATTAAGGACACAATAACCAAAATCAATTTATTAAGCTCAACTACTCACTTCCCAACTACTTCTGGTCAAGAAATAAATAGCTTTAACTTTTCCTATAAAAGAGTGATATTTGTTCCTTTCTTAACCATTACATCTAGGGTAAAGATAACATAATGGCTATTCCAGCAGAAAACTTGCGAGAAACTCTTGAGAGAGATGAAAGAAATAAAAAAAATAAGGCAAATTGAGGAAAATATTTCCTCATATGAAACTGCCTTTGAGCAGTTTCAAACATATGTGAGGGAAGGATATTCTGGACTTCCACCCAATCCCATAGATTTATTTGATGTCGATGAGGAACCTCCTCAAACACATGAAGACCTCATGTCTTTCTATACACAAGAAGTTCCCATGAAAATCGCAAAGCTGAAGGAGAAGAAGGCTCTCCATGAAGGCCTTGTAGCTGTCATAGAAGAAGAAATTCGACACTGGTTGAATTTAATTGAATCTCTTCCTGACACCCTGGATGCCTTTGACAAACATCCATAATAGAAGCCTTCTTTAGTTTTTTCAGCTTTCTTTATTTGAAAAAAATGTACTTAATTTTTTTGTTTTTAATAAAAATTTTATTTCTTTCATGAATGTGTTCTCAGTTATGTCATACACCAAATATAGTAAAGTACACGTGAACCCTTACAAAAATGATCACGTGTATTGTAAAAAATTTAAACATTAATATCATTTCATGTAAAAAATTATACAAATGCGTGTACTCTATATATTACACGTGTACTTTATAAAGTACACGCATAGTCTATAAAGTACACGCCTATTGAAATACTTGTATAATAATGTTTGTACTCAAGATATTGTCCCAAAATATTATATAAATGCGTGTACTCTATATATTACACGTGTACTTTATAAAGTACACACATAGTCTATAAAGTACATGCCAATTGAAATACTTGTATAATAATGCCGCAGGCGCGGACCATAATACCCATAGGAGTTTAAGAATATGAGTGACCCAAATGTCTTTTATAAAGTACAAGCACATTGTAATGTCCAAAACCATTTTCAAAATAGTACATGCATTTATATACGTCTACTTGATAAAATTACATGCAGAATACATAAAGTACACGTATATTGAATTAGATTTTTGTCATATCAATATGCGTGTACTTTTCTAAAACATGCATGTACACTTATATTTAAATGCGTGTACTTTAATTATCAATGCGTGTACTTCATAAATTACACGCACATTTCATCGAGTACACGCATATTATATTTATATTATGCGTGTACTTGATGCATGTATATTAATAAAGTACACGCATGCTTTTATAAAGTACAAGCATATTGAACTGACCAAATCCATTTTTAAATGTGTGTACTTTATTAATATACGTGTACTTAATAAAGTACACGCATATTTCATCAAGGACACGCATTGATAAAATTTCTTTGGACATCAAAATGCACGTGTACTGTACATAACATGCGTATACAAAGGTAAAGTACACGTGAACACAAGAAAAAATGATCATGTATGCTTTATGAAAAATATGTGTACAACAACACAAAAAATAAACTAAAGAATGAAACTTAAAAATAAATTACATTCATTGATGTGAAACAAATGGTTTATTAATTAATTTATTCAATAAAATGGTTAAAATGAATGAATTCAACAATTTTAAAAATAGTCAAATGGGTTCCTTACAAGTAGACCTGTAATGACCCGTTTTACTACACCTCGAGCAAGTAACTTCCCTTACTGTGATCTTACGAGAAGACTTTATTCTCTTATTTCTTGGCCTGCCCGTCGGTCTCTTGGTCATTGGTGGAAGGACAAATGGATTTTTAGGAATAGGAATATTTAAGGAAATCAAATCAGGAAGAGGAACTATAGGTATCGAGTATGATTTTCTGTAGAAAGATATCTTATAGTAATCCTCAATATAATCATAAATACTGGTCCCTTTCCTCCGCACAACACAAACAGCATGAGAACATGGAAAACATCTAATCTGCCAACTCTTACAAGAACAAGTCCTTTCTCTTAAGTCAACTGTTGCTCGCACTTCTGAATGAACTTCAAATACATTTTGACTTGAGCGACTAAATATCCAATGTCGGCTTTTATTTCAATTTTCATTCAGTAACTTTTGAAAAAAAGGACATAGCTCATTTGTCCAAGTGTCAGACTCAACAAGTTTGTTTGCATTGAAATTCATAATCTTCACTCTCAATTTATCAAGCATATTCATTACTGGTAAATGCCTTTCCTCCAATATCCATGAATTGAATGACTCCGCAACACTAGATGCCATGTCACCATACCGTGTACCAGGGAAATATGCACAGGACCAATTCTCGGGAGGCAAACTATCAATGAAATCGGCAATAGCAGCTCCTCCTTCCTTCTTCAATGCTTCAATATTCTTGTGAAATACATCTACTGAGACAGCATATGCACAAGATAAAAAATCTTTAACAATTTTCTTTCGAAATCCAGCACAATGTAATACCTCGTATTTTCATGCTTTTAAATTTAAGGATTATTAAATTTAATTGAGATAAATTAATTTAATTTTAATCTGGAATGTTGTTTTAAATATTTACTAGCGTGACGAGAGTTAGTAATTATTGGAAATTTGTTATTTGTTGCATATTACTGGATGAGTATAGTAATATATGAGATTTATTTTTATAATATTGTCACGTGTGAATAAAATGACAATTGTGGAAATTTAAGTCAGGACGCGCCTGTGTCGTGTCGGGACTAAATGTGGATTAATAAAAGTGAATATTTTATAAGTTGTTCGTATGGTCATTTTGAGTGTGCCAACGCGTCCGAAAGGGTCGAGATAGTCAGAAAAGTGTACCCGCGGGTTTAGTTTGGGTCTCGGGGCATTTTTAGGCCTAATTAGTACCCCGGGAGGGCATTTTGGACATTTCACATTTTTGGGTAATTAAACCCACGAATTTTATAGGGTTATATTAGATGGAAAGTGTCATCTTTTAGGGTTAACACAATGAAATACTAATGACGGCCATTGGGGAGGAAGAGGAGAAGCTCTCCAAGGAGTTCTAGGCCAAGAACACCTCCGATTGCACCGCCGTCACCACCAACGCGTAGATCGCGCGACGGAGAACGCAACCACACCAAAATCATCTGCAAATCAGAACACCAAAAATCCCAGGCAAGTGTTTATCTTGCTTATTTCGTTGGTGCATCTTTCATATTAGTTTAGGGGTAATTAGGATGAGTTTTTATGGAAGAAACCTAAGATATGAGTTAGGAAATTGCATGTAGTGATGAATAAATTGATAATTCTGGAAACCCTTGCCACATAGAGGAATTACCCACGAAATTATGATGTTTAAAAGAAGGAATTTCTGGAAATACTTGTTATAACCATGTTTAAGAGAATTCTAGGGTTCTTGATAATTATGATAATATTTGGGCTGTTAATCCATGTATAGTTATAGAAATCCACATGCTTTACGTTGGAAATACTTAGTATGAAGATATAATGTTAGTAGGATGAATCTTTGGACGTTTGGGGATGTAAAACTTAAATTTGGATGAAGAAATGTGTTAGAACCCGTAACTGCAATTCTGCAGAAATCGCAATACCTGCTTGATCGATCGATCGAAGGTTCGATCGATCGAGCCCCAGACCTCGATCGATCGACCCCTCCTGACAGACTCCTATTTCCTATTTAAATGAGTTAAATTCAATTTATTGTGAGATAATTCTTGGGCATCCTTCATAAAATGTTTTGGGAGATAGGGAAGACCAGTAGGACTTGTGAATAGATTTTGGGACCCTTGATGTCGGGCAAAGATTGTATTTTGGGATAATTACATAAGGGTCGGTGAGTTTATGATTTAAAGAGAGAGACACGTAAGAGAGTTACTTTGGGACAAATGTGTATACCTACTGAATTTTATACTTGGGAGGATAGAATCCATGAGCGTTATGTAGTAATTGGAAAAGTTCCTCAAATTAAAGTAAGATGTGAATGGTTATACGTGATAACTAAATAATGAGAAATAAATACAAATGTCGTAATTATGGGAATTGAGAATATACCCATTATTGATATGGTAATATTAGTATAGTTATATGATTGTGTATGCATATACTATCTATGTGTGAAAAATATACCCACGCTACTTGCTATTGAGGTTGCCGCGTTGGGACGATCTTATCCTGTGTTGCCTTATGGGGGATATTGACTCGTACCCTAGAAGATAGATATCCTTGGTACAGGCTATAGGAATGATAGTTCGGACGATCCTAAGAGATGCGGGTATGTGCGTTCCTCTTAGAGACTTGGAATCTATGCTTCGTCTCATATTGTTTGTGTGTAGATATCCTTGGTACAGGCTATCGCAGTGATAGTTCGGACAGTCCTAAGAGACGCAGACATATGCCATCCTCTTAGAGACTTGGAATCTATGCTTCGCCTCAATTTTGTTTGAGTATGTGTTAATACAGTTCGAGAGTGATTCTGAATTTTTATTCCCTTAGTACGAGTGATACGGGAATTGGATAGTAGAGTATGCCTGCACCATAGTTTTTATTTGGGGTGCTGTTATGATATATATATATTTTATGAGTAGTTAATATATATATTTATGAAATTCTGAAATATGGAAATGCCTACTGTGATTTGATATGTAGGACATGGTTGATGACTCAAATTGTAAATACTTGTTTTGAGAAAGTATAATATGACACTGGAAAACTTTATTGATTAATAAAGTTAAAATGAGAACTTTGGATACTAATTGAAATATTCTTTTTAAACAATTGAATCGTTAAATTTTGAATCCTGCGAATAATCAAAGATAAGTTAAACCATTGGGAAAGGATAGCGTGATATATGATGAGTTAGACCATTGGTAAGGTTAGTGCGATAGGTGTGCACATTAGAAGAGAGGTGAGAATTTCTCAAGAGAGTGTCGCACTAATATGTTGTTGCATTGGCCTGTATCAATTTAAATATTTGCTAAACAATTTTTAAATCATATACACTATCGGGCTCTGACCCGCGTCTCTCTCTCTCTCTCTCTCTCTCTCTCTCTTTCTTGTATAAATATGTATGTACTACAGGTGCCCAGCCAAAGGGGTGTCTTGCTTAGGATCCCTTGGAAGGAACGTGTTGCAGCTTAGGTGGAAGTTGCAGGCCACTTGCTTAGACGATTTCATAAACTTGAGTCCACTCCTATGATTCTCAGTTATTGGGGCATGTGTCGCCCTTTCCACTATTTATTTGTTTTGTTGGGACACTTGTATTTCAGTTATTTCTAGTACTATTACTTTGGGATTTATTCAGCATGTATGTTTTACCTTAAGATTTAAATGTTGGAATTTTGGATGTTGAATGTTTAAAGTAATTGGATTATGTTCCAGGTTAATTATTGTATGATTCTTACTTATTGAAAATGTTGTTACTAATTAAATAAATAATTTTCCTTTAAAAATAATGGTTTTGACACTTAGCTTAATTAATTAGGGTGTTAATTTGGAAAAATTTATTTTCACGACAGTGATGCTAAGAATGAACCAACTGTTCACCTTGATTTTAATTTAATAAAGGAGTGATCGCCCGGTATTTAATTAGGCGGGGTGTTACACACAATTCCCACGAATTTTCTTTTTTATATTCCCTTGTAAATGATGTATACAGTAGGAATGTGCAGACAACGGGAAGACCCTCGAAACAGCTTCAAGTAATCCATTGTTTCGATCTGATATAAATGTTATGTTTCGATATTGCTCAACTATTGCACTATGCAAATTGACAAGAAACCACATCCAGTTATCTTCGGTTTCGGAATCAACAACAGCATATGCAACAGGAAAAAGTCCTGAAATATAAAAATATATCAAAATTAAAAGAAATAACATATCCATGTACAACACTTTGTATATTGATGTTGCTGGCTCAGACCCTAAAACACATGGGAAATATATTATGTGTTTAATTTAAATTGTTTGTAAATAACAAGACAAAACATAAAAATGTACCGTGCACATGATAAAGATAAAAATACATGCACGTTTACTTTCCAATCTTTTTCTTGGCTTTATTATTAACAAGACTAACATCAACATACACGCATAAAAATGTAAAGTACAGGTGAACTAAACAAAAACATTCAAAGGTACTTTACATTTTTAACATGTACTTTGCTTTATTATTTCTAAATAACAACATCTATCATCAAAGTACACGCATAAAAATGAAAAGTACACGTGAAATTAAGAAAAAATATTCACGTGTACTTGACATGTAAAATGCGTGTACTTTAGTTTGTATTCAACATAACATCATCATCAAAGTACACGCATAAAAATGAAAAGTACACGTGAAATTAACAAAAACATTCACATGTACTTGACATGTAAAATGCGTGTACTTTACTTAGTATTACACATAAAATCATCATCATCAAAGTACACGCATAAAAATAAAAAGTACACGTGAAATTAACAAAAACATTCACGTGTACTTGACATGTAAAATGCGTGTACTTTACTTAGTATTACACATAAAATCATCATCATCAAAGTACACGCATAAAAATGAAAAGTACACATGAAATTAACAAAAACATTCACGTGTACTTGACATGTAAAATGCGTGTACTTTACTTAGTATTACACATAACAAGACATATCATGAAAATACACGCAGAAAAATGAAAAGTACACGTGAACTAAAACAAAGACCTTCAAAGGTATTTTATATTTTTATGCTTGTATTTTGATGATATGGAATGGAACAAACAAAATTTCAATGCAATACACAAAATAAAATATTTACAATTAATTTACCATTGTTCCCATTCCTTGCAGTAGCTGATGGTATTGTTCTACGGTAACGGCTCTTCAAAAAGGCACCATCAAGAAATAAAACAGGCCTGCAGTATTAAAATCCATAAATACATCCTCTAAACATTACAAATATTCTCTTAAATTTTTTACTCTCAGGTTCCACGTCAAGGATGCAATGCGACCCAGGATTATACTGCAATAGAAGGTCACGATAATTATTCATTAATGCATAAGAAACCTTTTCATCACCATGTATATCAACAATAGACATCTCTTTCGCACGCCATGCATGTTGATATGCTATATCAAGACCATAATTCTTGTTCATATCTCTAACTACATCAATTGGTCTCAATAGCGGGTTATCTCTAAGATCATCAGCTACTAATGTTAAAACCAACTTGGAGGCTATCATTTTGGCTGACGGACTACGAAAGACACCTCTACATGTATGCTCATTATTCATTGCATGTATGTAAAAGTATCCATTTATTATAGATAATGAAGCATGAATTCTCCACATGCAATTCTCAGTAGTCTTTTTAGAGCATTCATCCGTCACTCGAGTTTTATCATTCTTCAAATACACATACTTGAACCCAACCTCAACGGCATACTTTCGCAATTTATCCCGAAATTCCACTACACCTCCTTCAAAACACTGCTTCTCATGACTTATATAAGTCTTCCAATCATTCGAAAGATAGACTTTCGACTTACTTGGCTCCACACCTCCAAGATAAAAGTCATTTTCAATGCAAATATTAAAATCATTTTTAGTGCCTGATGATAAAAACTCTAACCTCTGTGTATTTGTATCACCACTGTCAACCCTCTCAGAACTTGTATTACTACAGTCAACCCCTTCAAAAATTTGATTAGAGCATTCAAACCGTTCATGACATGTATTACATGGAAATGGTAATGAATCAATGACATATATCCAAATGAAATTAGCTTTCACGATCAATTGGGACCTCCACATACAACAAACATAGTTGTCACAAACCAACCTGAACCAACATTCATCACCAAATGAATACCTCAATGAAAAACTCCCACTTCTCAAATTAGTAAACCTAATACACAACTCATTGCATATGAAATCTAATGAGCTATCTTCAAATATTTCAATACAAGCCATATTATCCAAATAACAACACCTTACTATTACACTACTTACCATAATGTCCTGCAGTAAAACAGAGACGAAAAACATTTACTTCAAGGTCAACAATTCTAAAAATGTGTGCAATAATTTAATGCATGAAATATCAAAATATTTATTTATAATTAATATAAAATTATAGGCACTTTTTAAAAACCTATACATGAAGCAATAAACCACACACATATTTTCAAAAAATCAATCACGTGTACTTTATAAACACTGCGTGTACTTTGAAAACTGATATCGAACTGGTTATTTCCGCTGGAGCGGACCTATATCAATAAGTGATTCAATACCAAATCAAAATCAAGGACTCTTAAAATTAGAATGAAACATCAATAATATTCATTCAACACATTCAACTAACAATTGCAAATATTGATAAATATAACTTTTTATGAAGAATCCAAACATAAATGCATAAAAAACACAAAATAAAAACATATACATATATAACATATAAAAAGCTATTAAATCACATGAATGAATACTACAATGAGTCTCTTGAATCAAAACAAAGGACATATACTTATTGTAATCGATCGAAAATGGAAAAACCAACTGCTGATAAAGATAAACTTACAAATGATAGAGCCAAGTGATACAGGTAGAATCGATTAAGAACACTGTAATCGATTATAGGATAGACGATCAAAGCATAAGATTGATCTTATTTTGGATTTCGGAGAATAGTCGTTATTTGCAGAGAAAACTCCAATAGCCGATTAGGTTTATGATTTTTTTTTTAAATTGGGAGTATTTATATGTTGGACCTAATCATTTAAAATTTGGTTCACCGATTTTTTTGTCCAAAATTGTTAGTCTAGGGACTAGACCGTAAAAACCTATAAATTTTTTAGTGTTTGTAACTGATTAAAACTCTTTTCTTAATCAAACTCTTACTCCTTTATATATCAACAAATTCGTCGATCGGCTTTTCAAATCACTTTTTCTTAAACTTTTTAACCAGAAGACCTCTCCAAAATTACTCCATTTGATCTACAAACCATAACCCCAAACTTATTCAAGATTTCAACCTTAGATTAGAAGGATTATTTGGTGTTTTCTCGAGTTTGGGCTAGAACGAGATTTGATTATTTTCGCGAGAAGAACGTGATGGTGTGATTAGATTTTGAGGCTAAAATTATGTCATGATTTTGAGGTATGGGGTTTTACACAATATCCTCCTTAATCTCGTGAGTGTTATTCCCTTTCTTTTCATGTGATTATTGACTCATATTTGAATTGCAAAATTCAACTGGAATCTGAAAATTGTTGTTGTAATATAATTTAGATTCGTGTGGTATTATTATTGTGTTGGGCATGTTGTCATGAGTTTTTAATATGGCACTGCTGTTGGGCACCCGCCAAGATTTCTATTCCGGCTACTTGTTAAAGTATGGCGCGGTATGGTAAGGTCTGGTGACTCGGATTAATGTGTTGTTAAGAAATTATATTGATAAAATGCTTATGAGATTTACATTTGATTTTAATATACGTACTTTTATTGTTACGTTTTATTCACCGCTAATATTTGTTGAGCATCTTTCCTGTCGGATTGTGTACTTCCCCATATTTTTTCTTTAGTGGTAGGTTAGCGCGGATCTTGGGCAGTTTTGAGAAATTTTGAGATGGATTTTTAGCATGGATTATTTTGGGGAAAATATTCGAGAATACAAAATGAGGAGAATTGTATTTATTTTTGTTACATAGAGCATTTTATTTCGAGATAGATAGTTGTTTTATTTCGAGAGACTTTTGGTTGTATTGAATTTGAAGATTGAGATTAGTGGATTTTTAATATTTTGGGATTTATTTAGATCCTCTATACCTTGTTGATTGTGGATTTTGTTTAGTTTTATCGTAGTGGTGCTCCGCTCACTCTCCCCGGGCGGGCGGGGTGTTACAAAATGGTATCAGAGCGTAGGTATACGACAGCCCTCGGGTCTTGGGTATTGGGTCTACCATGTGGGTTAGACGTGTTTTCTTTGGAGATGAAAATTTCTGGTGACAAGTCATGTTAGGCATCCAGGTTAGATGTGAGGTATTTAAATTTCATTTTTGGAGACGAGATTTATTTTTGGAGATTGTGGGTGTGGCATTATTTTGAGTGTTATGCTTCGCTGAATTTCGAGGGCGAGATTACTTATTAGTGGGGAAGTATGTAACAACCCGATTTTTTTAAATAGGATTTTTTTAATTAATTTTGAAAATCGGAGAAAAATGAAATTTTGGATTTTTATAAATTTTATAATTTTAAATATTGGTTTTTATATTTGAAAATTAAATTTTCAAACAGAATTGGAATCGGAATTAAAATGGAGTTTTAATTAAATTTTTATTATATAAGAGAGTCCTAAAAACATAAAACTCTCTAAAAGTCCTCGAAACACAAAACACACTCGAAAAAAATATTTAAAAATATTGAATGGTCCGATCGATCTAAGAGTCCTCTAAGATTTTGGACAGCTTCCTCTCGTCTTCAGCTAATTCTCCGTGAAATTTCATGTAATTCCAACGGTCCGATCGTCCGGAATGAATTTTTTAGTATTTGTACCTGAGAAGTCTTTTCTTACTCAAACTCTTAATCCTTTATATATCAACAAATTCGTGGATGGACTTTTCAAATAACTTTTTCTCAAACTTTTCAACCAGAAGACCTCTCCAAAATTAATCCATTTGATCTACAACCCATAACCCCAAACTTATTCAAGATTTCAACCTTAGATTAGAAGGCTTATTTGGTGTTTTCTCGAGTTTGGGCTAGAACGAGATTTGATTATTTTTGCTAGAAGAACGTGATGGTGTGTTTAGATTTTGAGGCTGAAATTATGTGATGATTTTAAGGTATGGAGTTTTACACAATTGTGACAACCCGTGATTCGAAATAAGGGGTGGCCAGCCCGATACTCTAATAAAACGGAATCATGGATGGAATCATTCTCAACATCATGACAAAATAATAAGTATATGGGAAAACCACCCAATAATTCAGGAGACAGGTTGCCAAAAATTTTAAATTTAGTTTTATTACAAGTTAAGAAAATAATTTAAACAACCCAATCTGAAGAGGAAGTGAAATTCTAAAAGAGCTTATATTACATCCATAACAATTATACAATAAGAGGACCGAATATGCTGTCGGTCAACAATTACATACAACGTATTACAACAGTTCAATAAGTTACATAATACATTCATTAAATAGTTACAAAAGTTTGTGAAAGACCCGATCATATCTAGAATACAAAAAATGAATACGTCTAACAACACATCCTGTAATATCCGCAAAATCTTACAGCTCCTCAAAAGCATAGGAGTAGGAATATCAAAACGGGCGCCCTTGCGGCGGAGAACCTGAGCGGATACAATATCATGCACAACAAGGAAAATGAACAGGTCAAGGCTTGATTTTTATATGATTACCAGATGAATAAGAAGCATGATAGGGATGAACAGTTAATCATGAATGATGAAGATGAGAATCTATCAACATAATGTTAAGCATAAGAATACAATTTAAATGGTATAGCTTTCATTCAATTAAGCGATAAAATATGATTAAACCTCATTAATTAAAAGTCTCCATCATTAATCATCATTTCATTTCAATTTTTATTCCTTAACAGGAATATAATTTCCATCATATGAACTTATGGCATTTCACATATTTCAAGTCCCACTTGAGTTCAGAATGGTTATATTCTTATACATATAACGATTCTAAGACCGCCCCTCCGAGTTTCCCCACTGGGCGCGCCCCTAAATGACTATCATCTTCCAGGGCCTATCAAACATGACAACCTGGACACCTAACTCACGTCGAGAAGTGGCCATATGCCTGCGAGTGAGTCATAACCACACCTGGAATTACCTCACTAGCACAGAATAAAATATATAACAATCCCGCATATGGCCGAGGACTATAGTCTCCCTGTGTTCATTAGTCAGGGGACATCACCTCATGCGCAAGCTTCCCTTATGATAGCATTTAGAGTGGTGTGTTTAAGTAAATTAGCAATTACCATTTAAATCTCATTTTCATTTCCATTATCCATATATATGTTTCATTTTATTCGAAACCATAATCATTCAATATTCTCATTAATATTCATCATACTTTAAGTCCCAAATTATTCCCCAAGTGATCACAATAATTCTACAAATCCCAATGTTTTAAATACCTCCAGATGAGCCCCTAAAGTCTCCAAGTATGGGTTTACAACTCCAAAACTTCTAACAATGTACTAAAGGAAAGAAATACCCTAATCTCAAATTGGTACCCCTCAAGAACAAGCCCTGTTTAACCCATTCCTAACGTAAGGTAATGACTCAACTCAACTAAAACTCTAGGACTCTAAGTTTACTGCATACAAGAAGGTTCCTAGGTCCTAAACCTAAAGAAAAGGGGTAAAAAGTGAGTTAGAAAAACAACTCAAAAACATCCTGATTCCCAATCGATTCGCCCTAGGGCGGAATCGATTCGCACCACGCAGCGAATCGATTCGCCCAAAAGCGAATCGATTCGGATGACAAATCCAACTTTCTGCTTCAGCCGAATCGATTCGGCCTTAACCCGAATCGATTCGGGTTTGCAGACCTGTAAAATTCCCTTGGGCAAATCGATTTGGCTATGGAGTCTTAGACTCCCAAATTCACCCAACTCCAAACTACCCAATCTAAGCTCATTTATTGCCACCAACAGATTATTAATGCATCAAATAATAATGATTTACAGCAATACCCATCCAAATCAACCTCCAAGGATTCAAAACCCATAAATCCATAAAAATCCTAACTGTGTTAAACCATAACTAATCCACAACTATCAGTACTAATTATTCATCTTAAATCACATAGTAGTAAGTAGAAAACTTGCCTTAAACTTGAAAATTCAGATTTGAGCAAGATGAATGCAAGATCAATCTCCAAATCTTCAATCTCTCTCTCTTTCTCCACAAGTTCTCTTCTTCTCTCTCTCACTCTAGGTTTAATAAATTCACTAAGAGAAATAAATGAAAGGCAAGACACAAATCCTGGCTTAAGTCTAAGATTCCCAACTTAAATGATTAATACCGCGATAAAATGACTCGTAACTACACATTTAAGCTATAACAAGTCAAAAGTGCCCGAAACATCAAAATACAATATGGCACTTATTTCGACTCTCTCGCACATTTCGGGACTAACTACGCCCTCCAAATTATCATTTGGAAATTTTATAACTCATTTCAAGTTCCGGTTTCATTTTAAACCATAATGTCATTTTAAATCTTATGACTAAATAAAACACAACATGGTAACATTTACCTACACATAAGGTAAATATGCAACATTTTAGTAAATATTAACATTTATCTTCTTTAAATTAAGACTTACTCCATATTCCAACATTTTATATATATTTTTACTTCACATAGTAAATAAATATAAAATTGGTTCTCAAAAGTGAGGGTTGTTACATACTCCCCCCCCCCCCCCCCCCCCCCCCCTTATGAGGGAATTTTGCCTCCAAAATTCAGGCGTACCATGAATAAAGAGATGCAGATACTTTTCCCGCATATCATCCTCGCGTTCCCATGTTGATTCCTTAGCGTTGTGATGACTCCATTGGACTCGCACCAAGGGCACCACTTGAGACCTCAACCTATGTTCCCCTTGCTCTAAAATAGCAACCGGTTGTTCTTCATATGAAATGTCGGGTTGCAAGTCAATATCCTCGAAAGGGATAAGCCAAAGGGCACCTTCATAACTCTTATACTTCTTCAAATAGGAGACATGGAACACATCATGAATTTGTTGTAAAGGTTTCGGTAAGGCAAGTTGATACGCCACTGGACCCACCTTACCAATAATGGTAAAAGGTCCAACAAAACGCGACGCAAGCTTTCCTTTCTTCCCGAAACGCTTTATACCTTTCATTGGTGACACTCGCACCAAGACTTGGTCCCCAATCTCTAACTCCATGTGCCTTCTATTTGCATCGGCATAAATCTTTTGGCGGTCTTGAGCTATCAGAATGCCACTCCGAATGAGTTCAATCTTAGAAGAAGTATCTTGAATCATTTCAGGTCCAAGGAATTTACTATCCCCCACTTCCAACCAACACGTGGGTGATCTATAAGGCCGTCCATAAAGTGCTTCATAGGGCGCCATTCCAATAGTAAATTGGTACGAGTTGTTATAAGCAAACTCGACCAAAGGGAGATATTGTTCCCAACCACCCTTGAAATCAAGCATACACATACGAAGCATGTCCTCCAACATTTGGTTGACTCTTTCACTCTGGCCATCTGTTTGAGGATGATAAGAAGTTCTTAACTTCAATTCGGTCCCCATAGCCTTTGTAATACCCCGTAATTTTATTGATTTTTATTTAAGTGATTAATTAAGTTAATTGAGAATTAATTGGAAATTAATCCGGATATAAATACTAACGAGATGTGAGTTGGTATTCAATTGTGTTGATAAAATTGAATATTTCTGAGTATATACGGTATTGAAAATATTTAAATTGTCAAGAGGCAGAAATCCGACAATTTGAGAAATTTAATTGGAACGCGCGTGTCAGTCGCGCCAGGAATGAATTTATTTAAATTAAAAATAAATTCTATTTTTATCAACTGAATGATCATTTTGAGTGCGCCTACGCGTCCGAAAGGGTCGAAATAGTCAGAAAACACTAGTCGGGGGTTTAGTTTGGGTCCCGGGGCACTTTTAGGCCAAACCGGCAACCTAGAAGGGAATTTTGGTAATTTTAAATATTAAGGAATTAAAACTCACGAATTTTAGAGTTTATTTTTATAATTTTAAAGAGGCCACTAAGGCCATTACTAAAAAAAGGCAAGAGAGTGGGCTACGGGAGTTTCCAGAGAAGTTAGAAAGAGGGTAAAGGAGGTTCCAAACCAAACTATCTCCCATCACCAGAAATTGGAAAGGATTCGTGATCGTAAAGAAGAGAGAAAGCCAACCTTGATCATCAACAACGAACCAGAACATCGGATTTAAGGCAAGTGATTTGATATTATTAAGTTCAATGAATATTTCTTCCATGTTTAGTGTAGAAACTATATTTACCTTGAAAGTTTTGATGAAAACCAATGGGATTATTGTGAAACTTATGATTTTGGGATAGGAATTTCATGTAGAATACTCATGGACGAATTCAATACACAAAACATAACTTTTGATGATTTTAAAATGGATTTATAAGGAGTCTTTGTAGTCAATTAAATTATGGGTTCATGTTCATAGGGTTTGGAACAAGAATTGGGGATTTATGATTTTTACATGGTGATTAGTAAGATTTGACCCCAAAAATATGTTAAGGAACGATCTAGGATGACTTAATATAGTTTACAAACATTAAAACGTAATTTGGGTGATCTTAAGATGTATTTAGAGAAGAGAAAGATGAAGAAAAACGAGTTGGGAAATTTCTGGGCGTTTTCTGCCATCTCGTTAGAAGACCTGCCCAGGTCATTCGAACGACCTCGTTCGAACGAGATTCAAACGAGATGACAGTACCCCTTTTAACGAGTTGGTAGTTCGTTCGAAGCCATTCGTTCAAACGACACTCGTTCGAATGAGATTTCTAACGAGTTGACATAATGGCCTTTTAGGCCTGATTTTATTTCGAGCCTCCAATAGACTTATTTTAATCGAGTGTTAACCTTCCCTTGTCGACTAGTGGGTATAGTTGTGAGATAGGAGTATGTTGAGGATTAAAACTTAGAATTTTGTAGTAAACTGGATGACGTTTATGGGTTAGGCCATAAGTACTTAAAATTACGACGTGAGAGGGGTTGACAACTTTTAATGTATATTATTCGGGAATTGTAAATTGTGTAACATTTAATGACGGTATGGGAATGTAAAATATACTTCAATTGATATTATAAGAAATCTAAGATGTGTGAATACTTCATATATATGGTAATCTGTGTATAACATACCTACCATACTTGCTATCACGGGAGGTTGGCGTATGATCAAAGCCATCTAATCTTTGTGTGCCTACGGGGGGATTTAGATTGGTACCTCGAGGATATAGGTCAGAGAAGGACTTATTAAGTCTGCTGATCCTGGGAGCATAGGTATGTGTGTGACCCATGTGATGTGAACTATGTTTGCCTCCATTGTGTGTGATTGTTACTTATCAAAACGGTTCCTGAGAGATTCGAAATACGTGACCTTTATGTACGTGATGTACCGAGATTTGATAGCAGAGTATGCGTGCACCGCAGCCTAGTCTAGGGGTGCCATTATTGTATATTATGATGAGATTGATATACCGAAATACTGAAATGAATTGTGTATATAAGTACAAATGCGAATTAATGTAACATCTTTTGTAGAGTTAAAAATGGGAAAACTCTTAGTAATTATTGTGACTAATTCTAAGGAATGAAGGTAAAACACTATGTTTATATTCAAATGCCGATAATTTAAACTACGAATAGTATAGTAAACTCAGATATTGTATTAGACTAGTTAGTTAGAGGAATAACTAGAATGGGTACGGGTACGTAGGAGTGCACACTTAGTTGAGAGGTGAGGGACTCATGTGAGTGCACGCACTATCATGTATTTTATATTCACTGTTTGATAATATTAAACACTTGCTGTATTTTAAACAGTTTTCACAATCGGGCTCTGAGCCGTTTGCTTTCAAATCTATTTTCTTGTAAAAACATTTTAGGTGTCCAGCCACAAGGACACCAAGTGTAGGAGTTCCATTCCAGTGACGTGCTGTAGCTGCTGTGGAAGTTACAGGACCTCGATAGAAGACGCATCCACTTTTTACCTCGACTCTATTTTACTCATCTGTAGGGCATGTCGCCCCTTTTCTCTTAGAGACAACCTACTTACTCAGTTTTATTTCAGATTTTGGGTTATAATTAATTTTGAATCAGACTTTGTATTCGGTTGTATTCAGTATTTGGGTTATTAGAGGTGTATTACTCCAGATTCATTGTCATTCTATTACTATTTTATTGTGACTGTGTTGTGGTTGTGGTATTTGTATTTCGTAATTTAAATGGATTGTATGTTAATCGGATTTAATTAAAATTGACAACTCACTTTTTAAATATTAGGTGGCTAGTAATTATTAAAACGTTTTTCGACAGTGATGCCATGAACTAAACCAACTTGACATTTTGTATTAATTTTAATAAGGAGTAGCTACCCGGTATTTGATTAGTCGGGGTGTCACAGCCTCTTGGAAACTTCGCCAAAAGTGGGAAACAAAGATCTAGTCTCGGTCAGAAACGATATTTAAGGGCACCCCATGGAGTCTGACAATCTCCGCAATGAATAATCAGGCATAGCGAGAAGTGTCATAGTCGGTACGCACATGTAGGAAGTGTGCTGACTTAGTCAAGCGGTCGACAATCACCCAAATAGAATCACAACCACTCTGTGACCTTGGCAAGCCTGTAATAAAGTCCATCGATATGATCTCCCACTTTCACACCGGAATCTCCAACGGTTGTGACAAACTCGTCGGTCGCTGATGATCTATCTTGACCAATTGACAAGTAGTGCATTGGGATACGAACTTAGAAATATCCCGCTTCATGCCTGGCCACCAATACTGATGGAGCATGTCTTGATACATCTTGTCCCCACCAGGATGTACCGTAAATTTAGACCCGTGAGATTCTTCCATCACCTCCCATATCAAATCCCCCTCCTCCGGGACAATGAGTCTTCCATGGAAGCATAATTCACCCTCTGAACTTATCGAGTAGGATTCCGCTGCCTCGAACAGTAATCGGCGTATATGGTCCTGACAACCCTTATCCCTTACTTGGGATTATACAACCCTTGCCACAATTGTAGGCGTAACGGTCATCACCGACATGAATGCTCTCGCCACCGCATCCTCCTCCCTTAGCTCTTTCCATTTAGCTTTCCATACATCAGCTAACTCTCCCTCGGGATTTCTACTCAAAGCATCTGCTACTACGTTCGCCTTGACCGGATGGTAGTGGATGCCAAATTGATAGTCTTTCACAAACTCCAACCATCAGTGTTGCTGCATATTTAAATATTTCTGTGAAAATAAATATTGCAACGATTTATGGTCCGTGAAAAGACTGAATTTCTCCCCTAGGAGATAGTGCCTCCAAATCTTCAAGGCAAAGACAACCGCGACAAGCTCTAAATCATGCACCGAATAGTTTCTTTCATGGGGTTTTAGCTTGTGGGAAGCATAAGTAATAGCATGTCTCTCTTGTTGAAGTACACCTCCCAATCCCTGTAGAGATGCGTCGGTGAAGACTAGATATTCTAGCCCCGGCTTTGGCAATGCAAGGACTGGAGCCGAAGTCAATCTATCTTTGAGCTCGTCAAACGCAGCCTGACAAGAATCAGCCCAAACAAATCTCACCCCTTTTCGGGGCAAATTTATCAAAGTGCTAGCGATTTTAGAGAAACCCTTGACAAACCGACGGTAATAACCCGCCAAACCCAGAAAACTACGAATTTCAGTAGGTGTCATGGGCTGACCCCACTCCTTCACCGCAAACACTTTGCTCGGATCCACCGATATACCCTGGGATGTCACAATATATCCCAAAAACTGTACCACCTGCAACCAAAAGCCGAACTTCTCGAACTTAGCGTACAATTGGTGATCCCTCAACCATTGTAGGACTAACCTCAAATGAATAGCATGATCAGATTTCGTTCGAAAATAGACTAAGATGTCATCGATGAATACAATAACAAATTGGTCTAGGAAGTCCTGAAATACCCTATTCATGAGATCCATAAATACGGCGGGGGCATTGGTTAGTCCAAAGGGCATAACCAAAAATTCATAGGGTCCATATCTCGTAAGAAAAGCGGTCTTGGATACATCCTGCTCCCGTATCCTCAACTGGTGATACCCTATCCTCAAATCGATTTTAGAGAAGTATGATGCTCCCCTAAGTTGATCAAACAAGTCATCAATACGAGGCAAAGGGTATTTGTTCCGGATGGTGACTTTATTCAACTCTCTGTAGTCAACACATAATCGGAGAGAATCGTCCCTTTTCTTCACAAACAACACCGGAGCACCCCCACGGCAACGTGCTACGCCTAATGAATCCCTTCTCCAACAACTTCTGAATTTGATCTCTTAACTCCCTCATTTCCACAGGAGCCATGCGATATGGAGCTCTCGCAATCGGTCTAGTTCCTGGCGCTAAATTGATCACAAACTCGATCTCCCGAGTCGGAGGCAAACCCAATATTTCTCGAAAAACATCCTCAAAATCTCTAGCAACCGGAATAGAATCCAAGGGAACAACTACATCCCGAGAGGTCTCCTCTGTAATACAATACAAATAAGTACTAGTACCTCCTTCTAAACGAGGCATAACTACCAAGAACATTTCGTGTCCCGGAACGGCAAATATTATACTCTTCCCGAAACAATTAACTATCGCATGATACTTCACTAGCCAATCCATACCCAATATCACATCATACCCGACCATGTCTAGGACTAGAAAATCGGCCTCAAAGAAAAAATTACCAAGTGTAATTACTATTTGTTTACAAATAAAGAAAATGAGTGAACCATCACCCATAGATGACTCAACGCAAGTGAAATTACTCTCAGCATATTTTATCAACTCTGTAGACTGAGAAAAACTTCTAGAAATGAATGAATGTGTTGCACCCGTATCAAACAAAACGCGACCCATGTGCCCCTGAATAAGGAACTTACCCTCAATCGCTGGCGGAGAAGGCGGATGCATAGCATCCTGGATATAATAAACTCTCCCATACTATAGCTGACCCTGCTACGGAGGAACAACCGAATTTGGTGCCTGTGGCAGAAACTGAACATGTGGCTGCTGAGGAACCCTAGGAAGCTGACCCCCAATCAACTGAGGACACTCCTTCTTGTAATGACCCGTCTCTCCGCATTGGAAACACCGTCCCTCCATATTCTCCGCATTTCGGCCCCGGTTATTTCTAAACTGGTTAACACCTTGGCCCTAATGACCCCTACCCCCTTGACCACCCCGACATGTTTATTGTTGCGGGGCACCCTGACCGTGTCAATTATTATTGCCACCTAAATTAAACCCACCAGAACGTTGCCTTTTTGACACGTTCACCTGCCGAGGATCCCTTTTTCGTTGCTTATTACCCGAATATTGGGATGAGGGAAAAGCTCCTCCTCCAGTCCCACAACCTCCAGGCTTTCCCGTTTGCCCTACTACGGTAGTTTTCTTGCCACTCTGCATGTACAGCCGATGTTCTTGGCAATGGAGCAATGCTGCATTCATTACCTCACCAAAGGATGGATTACCCAACAAGTTTTGTCGGATCCTCCAGTTCAAACCTCCCATAAACTTCGAAACCTTCCTCTCTTCCGGCGTCACCTCATCCGGTACAAAACTTCCTAACCAGGTGAACTCCTCTTCATATTCCTCCACGGATCTCTCACCTTGCACTACATCCTGCAGCCTCCTTCTCATCTCCCTTTGAACTGCGGGAGGAATGTACTTTTGGTCAAACAAGTCCCAGAAATCAGTGATCGTCATGGTATCTCTCTGTTCTGGTGTAGTCATCGACTCCGACTAATGTAATGCGGCCCCAACAAGTTTAAAAGTAGCAAGGACTTGTTTCTTCTCCTCACTACATTCCACCATTCGTAGATGGCGTTGCATATCCTTCTTCCAATGATTTTATCTAATAATGTCAGAACCTCCATCAAATTCTGGGGGATGTCCCTTTAAAAAGGACTCTCTAACTCTCTCTCAGGGATAAGGTCCCGTAGGAGCTTGTGCATCCTGCGCTCGTTGTTGAGCTTGTGGCATTTGCTGAGCCACTGTGGTCATGAACGCATTAACCGATTGGGCCATGATATTTTCTACATCAGCAGCATTTATTGTTCCCTGTGGCGGCGGTGGAGGACCAACATCTTCCTCTACAACTCTATTACGTCTCGCGAGGCGACCTCTCTTAGGCGGCATCTGAGATGAAGAAACAATGGAGTTAGAATACTATTCAAAACAATCTATCTTGCAGAAGATAGCAATTATAAGTAACAAAGTAGTCCTAACATTAGGCTCTATATCAAAGAACGCTACGGTAGAACATGACAAGTCCGCATAGATCTTAAAGACTCTGGAACCTGATGCTCTGATACTATCTGTGACAACCCGTGATCCGAAATAAGGGGTGGCCAGCCCGATACTCTAATAAAATGGAATCATGATGGAATCATTCTCAACATCATGACAAAATAATAAGTATATGGGAAAACCACCCAATAATTCAGGAGACGGGTTGCCAAAAATTTTAAATTTAGTTTTATTACAAGTTAAGAAAATAATTTAAACAACCCAATCTGAAGAGGAAGTGAAATTCTAAAAGAGCTTATATTACATCCATAACAATTATACAATAAGAGGACCGAATATGCTGTCGGTCAATAGTTACATACAACGTATTACAGCAGTTCAATAAGTTACATAATACATTCATTAAATAGTTACAAAAGTTTGGGCCACACGCCCGAGTGAAAGACCCGATCATATCTAGAATACAAAAATGAAGACGTCTAACAACACATCCTGTAATATTCGCAAAATCTTACAGCTCTTTAAAAGCATAGGAGTAGGAATATCAAAACGGGTGCCCTTGCGGCGGAGCACTTGAGCGGATACAATATCATGCACAACAAGGAAAATGAACGGGCCAGGGCCCGATTTTTATATGATTACCAGATGAATAAGAAGCATGATAGGTATGAACAGTTAATCATGAATGATGAAGATGAGAATCTATCAACATAATGTTAAGCATAAGAATACAATTTAAATGATTATAGCTTTCATTCAATTAAGCGAGAAAATATGATTAAACCTCATTAATTAAAAGTCTCCATCATTAATCATCATTTCATTTCAATTTTCATTCCTTAACAGGAATATAATTACCATCATATGCACTTATGGCATTTCATATGTTTCAAGTCCCACTTGAGTTCAGAATGGTTATATTCTTATACATATAACGATTCTAAGACCGCCCCTCTGAGTTTTCCCACTGGGCGTACCCCTAAATGACTATCATCTTCTTAGACCTATCAAACATGACAACCTGGACACCTAACTCACGTCGAGAAGTGTCCATATGCATGCGAGTGAGTCATAACCACACCCAGAATTACTTCACTAGCGCAGAATAAAACATATAATAATCCCGCATATGGTCGAGGACTATAGTCTCCATGCGTTCATTAGTCAGGGGACATCACCTCATGCGCGAGCTTCCCTTATGATAGCATTTAGAGGGGTGTGTTTAATAAATTAGCATTTACCATTTAAATCTCATTTTCATTTCCGTTATCCATATATATGTTTCATTTTATTCGAAACCATAATCATTGAATATTCTCATTAATATTCATCATATTTTAAGTCCCGAATTATTCCCCAAGTGATCACAATAATTCTACAAATCCCAAGGTTTTATATACCTCCAGATGAGCCCCTAAAGTCTCCAAGTATGGGTTTATAACTCCTAAACTCCTAACAATTTACTAAAGGAAAGAAGTACCATAATCTCAAATTGGTACACCTCAAGAACAAGCCCCATTTAACCCATTCCTAACGTAGGGTAATGACTCAACTCAACTAAAACTCTAGGAATCTAAGTTTACATCATACAAGAAGGTTCCTAGGTCCTAAACCTAGAGAAAAGGGGTAAAAAGTGAGTTAGAAAAATAACTCAAAAACAACCTGATTCCGAATCGATTCTCCCTAGGGCCGAATTGATTCGCCCCAGGCAGCGAATCAATTCGCCCAAAAGCGAATCGATTTGGATGACAAATCCAACTTTTTGCTTCAGCCGAATCGATTCGGCCTTAACCCGAATCGATTCGGGTTTGCAGACCTGTAAACTGCCCCTTGGGTGAATCGATTCGGACATGGCCGAATCGATTCGGCCCTGCGATTTTGCCAAGTTAGGCTATGGAGTCTTGGACTCCCAAATTCACCCAACTCCAAACTACCCAATATAAGTTCATTTATTGCCACCAACAGATTATTAATGCATCAAACAACAATGATTTACACCAATACCCATCCAAATCACCCTCCAAGGATTCAAAACCCATAAATCAATAAAAACCATAACTTTACCATAACTAATCCACAACTATCAATACTAATTATTCATATTAAATCACATAGTAACAAGTAGAAAACTTGCCTTAATCTTGAAAATTCAGATTTGAGGAAGATGAATGCAAGATCAATCTCCAAATCTTCAATCTCTCTCTTTCTCCACAAGTTCTCTTCTCTCTCTCACTATAGGTTTAATAAATGCACTAAGAGAAATAAATGAAAGGCAAGACACAAACCGTGGCTTAAGTCTAAGATTACCAACTTAATGATTAATACCGCGATAAAATGACTCGCAACTACACATTTAAGTTATAACCAGTCAAAATTGCCCGAAACATCAAAATACAATATGGCACTTATTTCGACTCTCTCGCACATTTCGGGACTAACTACGCCCTCCAAATTATCATTTGGAAATTTTATAACTCATTTCAAGTTCCGATTTCACTTTAAACCATAATGTCATTTTAAATCTTATGACTAAATAAAACACAACATGGTGACATTTACCTACACATAAGATAAATATTCAACATGTTAGTAAATATTAACTTTTATCTTCCTTAAATTAATACTTACTCCATATTCCAACATTTTATATATATATTTTTACTTCACATAGTAAATAAATATAAAATAGGTTCTCAAAAGCGAGGGTTGTTACAACAATATGCTCCTTAATCTCGCGAGTGTTATTCCCTTTGTTTTTTTGTGATTATTGACTCATATTTGAATTGCTAAATTCAATTGGAATCTGAAAATTATTGTTGGAATCTAATTTTGATTCAAGTGGTATTGTTATTGTATTGGGCATGTTGTCATGGAATTTTAATATGACGCTGATGTTGGGAACCCATCAAGATTCCTGTTCTGTCTATTTGATCAAGTATGGCGCGGTATGGTGAGGCCTGGTGACTAGGATTAATGTGTTGTTGAGAAATTATATTGAAAAATTGCTTATGAGATTTGCATTTGATTTGAATATTCGTACTCGTATTATTACGTTTTATTCACCGCTAATGTTTGTTGAGTATCTTTCCTGTCGTATTGTGTACTTTCCCATATTTTTTCTTTAGTGGCTGGTTAGCGCGGATTTTGGGCGATTTGGACTAATTTGGAGATGGATTTTTAGCATAGATTATTTTGGGAAGAATATTCGAGAATACAAAATGAGGAGATTTGTATTTATTTTTGTTGTATAGAGCATTTTATTTTGAGATAGATAGTTGTTTTATTTCAAGAGACTTTTTGTTGTATTTAATTTGAAGATTGAGATTAGTGGATTTTTTATATTGTGGGATTTATTTAGATGCTCTATACCTTGTTGATTGTTGATTTCGGTTAGTTTTATCGTTGTGGCGCTCCGCTCGCTCTCCCCGGGCGGGCGGGGAGTTACATTCATTTTCTCTCTAAGTCTTGGTAAGTCTCAACTAAATCTTTAGAATATGAGAATTACATTTCCTTTTCACCCAACCTTTCCCTTTTATAAGTCTTAATCCTGAAATTGGCTTTTCACATGCCAATAAAATGGCAAAAATTGCTTTTTATTAATCCCAACTAGTCTTAAAAGAACCCAAGACCCAAACACAACCCCCATGTACTTAGTTTTAACTATTTTAACCCATTATGAATCAATCGTGTACTCGAAATCACCATCCAAATCATTCAACAATATTTTTCCGTCTTGACCCTCATAAATAAATTCCTAGTTAAGATATTAATAATTCTTGTTGTATTTACTCACTTACGACATAATTCAATTTTATTTACTATTATGCACTTATAAAAAAAACATAATTAAATTTTATTTACTATCACACACTAGTATATATAAGGTCACTTAAATATTAATTCATTTCAGACCAAAATTAATATTTAATAATTTCTCATCATTTCTTGATTCAATTAAATTATTAATCACCCGCATAATTTAAATATCCAGTTTAATATATATACACACACACACACACACAAGGGTATGCTCGTTCCTGAAGTCATGACGCTAATTTTCGATAGTGTACGTCATTGATAGAACCATACGGCGTGCTTAGTTCGCAATAGATAATATTTTTTTAATAACCTATTGTACAAACCTACTAGTTTTTAAAAAAATGGTCAATTACTCCTTTATTTGTGAGAAAATCCACCTTGTTTAAGAACAAAAATACCAACTATACAATTATTAATGTTAAATCTGACGATTTAAAAAATTTGGGAAAATGGCACAGTGAATATATTTTAGTAATTTATTATTCCTCAAATTTATTAGTTTTAATCGTTATGGAGTAGTTGAGAATTTTACACACGAAAGTAAAATCAACACATTGATTTGAAATTGACATTTTTGAAGATGTATATATGTCAGGATGTAAAAGAGTTAGCATTTTAAATAGATAAAAATTTTGTGATTATTAGAAATGCAAGGGAGGTACAAAAATTAAATATTCCATTAATAAAATACAAACTTACAAATAGGGTTAATCTACATAAAGCTTAAAAATCATGTTATATATATATATATATATATATATAATGACGGGGTGATACATTGGGCCCCAATTGGGCCCCATTTGCTAAGTGTGTCCATGCCTCATAGGTTGAGTATACGTTAAAGTAAGTTCATGAAGGATCCTGCGAAAGCCATGTAATAGTATGATTACTGGCTAAGAGAATTGTTTTCCAAGGTTATCATTGGCTGACCCTGGCTGAAGATGCTTATGTCTATGCAAAGAAATGTGACTCGTTCTAGAGACATGAAAACATAATCCACAAGTCGCATCATATCTTCACCTTTATAACAGGGTTATGTCCATTTGCTTAGTGGAGATGGATATCATCGTCCCTTTTTCCCCCTTCACCAAGACGATTCTGATACATCATAGTAGTTGTTGATTACTTCACAAAGTGGGTCAAGGCCGAACCTATGATTTAAATCACAAATAAAAAGTTCGTCTAGTTTATTTAGAGAATATTGTGTGAGATATGGAGTGCCTTAGGCTTTCATCACTATACATAGAGAGTGGTTTGATAACAAATCACTTAAAGCCTTTTGTGAAAAGAAAAGAATAAAAAAGTGTTACTCAGCTCCAGCTCGTCCTCAAATTAATAGTCAAACTGATGTGACGAATAAAAATATGCTCTCAGAAATTAAGGATGGAATGGAATAGGTCTAGTGTTATTAGATGGAGGCGTTTTATAGTGTCTAATGGGCATATAAAACTATGCATATGAACCCAACAGAGGAAAACCCATTTAAGTTGGCATTTCCATCCGAAGAGACTGTGCCGACTGAAATTGACCTGTCGAGCCATAGGGTGAGACACTTCAATGAGTAGAATAATGAGGATGAGCTAAGGTAAAACTTATATCTATTGGAGGAGATAAAAGAGGATAATCAGGTATGTCAAGTTATATATTAGCAAGGGGTTTCTCTGTATTATAATAAAAGAGGGAAGGTTCAATCATTAATAGTTGGAGACTACATCCTAAAGAAAATGATTCAAAAGAAAAACAAACCCCATTCGAATTGGAATGGTCTATATAAAATCATAGAAGAAGTTGTCCATGTAATGTTCAGACTTGAAAATCTGGAAACGCTAGACATTTGAAGCTATACTACCATTAAGTGGAAAAAAAGGGTTTTGGGGAGACATAAAGTTATATATATGTTATAGTATAAGTAAAATAAATGATAAAGTTCTCCCTTATCTTGTTTATTATCATCATTTTATTTAATCTCCCTTATATTAGCCTCATCTATAGCATACAAAGAAAAATTCCCAGGGATTTAAACTCATAGGCCATTCTCATAATATGATAAAAATGACGGTTCATCTTAAAAATAAAACGAGGCAAATGAAAATTTAACTCATGTGTAATACATGATGACCATTCATTAGTCACAATGAGGTAAGTAAGTCTTGTCTAAAAAGACCAAGTTCGAACCCCTACAGACTCTGAAATACAGGATAGGTCCAAACAAACTAAGTTAATGGTAAAAAAAATTATGAAAAAGTGTCGGCACAAGTGCCACTTGTAAAGGTTAAAAATCATAACCAAAGTGGCTCAATAAAAGACTTTCTAAACAAAGCCACGTGTGCTAGTGTAAAGCCTAGTTATGACTCGTGATAAACATAGGAGGGAAAATTGGAACAACAAAGTCTGAAATTTACGTATAGAAATTTGGTCGTTAATTAGTTTGGCTAATTTGAGAAAAAATAGTTTAATGATAAATTAGCAAAACCTATGATAATTCATTTAGCTAATTTGAGGAAAACTAATTCCATGGCAAATTAACCAATGCATCAAAGTCGATGTCACTCTTGGCCTACCAAGAATCGGCAATAGGAATAAAAGAAAACTTAAGTAAGCAACTGTCATAAAAGGACACCAATTTGAAACCTGCATAAGATACTTAAGTATAATACTTAAGAAAAGCTATAAATTAGCAAAAAAAATCATAGCATTGTAAAAGAAAACTCTAATGCGTCAGATGTAATACCCCCTTAGATCAGGGAAACGTTATCATTCCTGACTAAATGTTTAACAATGTAATATAACAGTATATACACATAGCACATACGGGTTTTCGGATTACCTCAAAGGCGGAATGTAACCCGATGATCGATGCACGTTGTTTGATACGAGCCGACATCGAATCTGCGAGTTCTTCCTCCGTGTACGCTTCGCGTCTCGTGAAAGTCCGGGTTGGCTACAAGAGTTGCCCCTTTGAATGTCACGCTCACAAATCCAAGATCCGTTGATGATGGATCAAGAGAGAGAGATGATTTGTGTAGGAGGATTTCTAGAGAGAGAGAGATACCGAAAATATGTATCGTATATTTTCTGTTGTTACTTGTAATCACCAAATAGGATATCTATATATAACAGATAAGAGTTCCAAAAATCAAGGAGTTAGTTGGACTCTTCTTATCTGTTATATTTAAGACTCCTCTATTATAATAAATACTTAATTATTATAATAATGATTTATCCAACACTAAATTGGATAATCCATATCACGGTGGGCGGATTATGGATCCGGGTACAAAACTCGACCCATATATTAACATCTCCCACTCGCCCACATAAGGCGTGGTCTCTCTAACAAATCTCCAACGATCTCTGTCATCACTCGTCTCCTCATACAGGAAAATGTGACGTGCGACCTCACGAGAAAACGTACAGTCTCAGGAGCGTAATCGTTAAGCCATCATCTAACTAACGAAGACGCATCACTCGAAGGAATCTCGCATATACCCAGACAGTTTGATTTACACCGAATTTAGCACTCTTAATCCCTCAAGAAAGCAGTGCTAGATCCCAAATATGTAATGTACTCATGACTAAGTCGTGCACAAAACACAGTAAAGCCGTCCGGACTATGAGTCACATTATCATGGTGTATAATCAAATAGTCTTCCCTAAGTCCTCATGCCAATTCAATTAGACTTAACCGCTTTCCTAGTCGTGCCCCTTTAGACGGAATCAACCCTTGTCCTAGGTAAACACGCTAAAGTAGCGTCATCAAGTCCTCTCTTCATGACATAGTCTCAGGTCGACAAAAGGCATATCGTTGGATTATAATAATCCATGTGGCTCACACAGCGATGAAGCATGGATTCATTCATCGCTCCCACTATTGGTCGGCAAAGCACATACAGTATGAAATGTATGCTATGGCGTCATCCCGTTGAAAAGTGTATGTCACTTTTGAAATAAAAGGACGCCATACGAATCTTAGTCTAGTCGCTATCTAGCGCCTAACCTGAGTTTCAGCCCAGTCACTCACATAGTGCCTGCCTGAAATCTCACATTCGGCTAAAAACAGGCTACATAGAGTTATGGAGATACTCTATGATCGACCTAAAAGTATAAATAAGGTCTCATCTTAGTACTCAACTAAGGCTACATATAGCAGAATCTGCATAATCGTATATATCCTGCTCGCCTTTCAGGCGCCAAGGATATAAATGTCTCAGCTCGCTTTCAAAGCGCCACAGACATAAATGTCTCATCTTGCTCGCTGTCTAAGCGCCAAGGTGAATCACTCGTGTGAGAGAGTCGATTCAAGCCCGGTGACATATCTATAAGATGTGTACATAGTGATAACAATTCATTTAATTTAACAAATAAAAGAAATGAATATTATATCCAATAAATAATAATAATGTTAATAAAAAATATGGTGTCATACATATCAAATCCTACGTAGTCCCATACTCCTAACATGTGAAAGGAAAACATCTCGAGCAATGGGCTTGGTTAATGGATCAGCCACCATACAACCTGTGGAGATATGTTTCAAGACAACCTCCTCTTGCGCAACCATGTCTCTAATGTAATGATAACGAATGCCAATGTGCTTAGACTTCCCATGATACTTTGGATCCTTTGCATAAGCTAGAGCTGACGTGCTATCACAATAGACAAGCACAGGCTCAGCTGCATGATCTGAAATGCCTAGCCTTTGAAAGAATCTCCTTAGCCAAACAGCTTCCTGAACAGCTGCCGAGCATGCCACGTATTTCGATTCCATTGTGGATAGAGCAATACACGTTTGCTTCTTACTGCACCAAGTGACAGCTCCACCTCCAAGAATAAACGTATATCCCGAAGTGGATTTCCTTCCATCTTTGTCACTAGCCCAATCAGCATCGCTGTAGCCTCTAAGTCTCAAGTCCCCTTTATGATAACATAGGACGAGATCAGCAGTCCCACGAAGGTATCGAAAAATCCTCTTCACTGCTTGCCAGTGTTTGTGGCCTGGGTTACTCTGATAACGACTAACTATACCAACTGCATAGCAAATATCTGGACGCGTACACAACATAGCGTACATCAGACTCCCTATGGCCTGTGCATATGGCACTTTAGACATTTGATTCTTTTCTTCATCAGTTCTTGGACAATCATCTAGGCTCAATGTACACCCTTTCTCCATTGGAGTGTCTATGGGTTTAGAGTTATGCATGCGAAACCTTTCCAGAATCTTCTATATGTAAGTCTCCTGAGACAAACAGAGAAGCTTCTTAGATCGATCTCTCATGATCTTAACCCCCAGCACATAATTTGCTTCACCCATGTCCTTCATCTCAAAAGTAGAGGACAGCCACTCTTTAGTGGCGACAATGGAGTCCAGGTCATTCCCAGCTAACAAAATGTCGTCGACATACAAAGAAAGGATAAGAACACTTTTCTTGGATCGTTTAAGATATACGCAGTGATCTTCTTCAATCATCTCAAAACCAACAGAGGTAATGGCATGATGAAATCGGAAATACCACTGCCTTGACGATTGCTTGAGGCCATATATAGAACGTTTTAGGCGGCAGACTTTGCGCTCTTGTCCTTTGGATACAAAACCCACAGGTTGTTCCATATAGATCTCTTCGTCAAGTTCTCCATTGAGAAAAGCAGTCTTAACATCCATCTAAAATAGTTCTAAATTCATTTGCGCGACAATAGCTAGGATAAGGCGGATAGAGGCAAACCTCACCACTGGGGAGAATGTCTCTTCGTAGTCTACACCCTCTCGTTGGGTATAGCCTTTCGCCACAAGGCGTGCCTTATACTTGTCAATTGAACCATCCGCTTTGCGCTTGACCTTTAGAACCCATTTGTTCCCAATAGTCTTGCGCCCGGGTGGAAGGTCAACTAACTCCCAGACTTTATTTTTTAGCCATGGAGCTCAATTCTTCCTGTATAGCAACCATCCACTCATCCTTAGCACTTGAGGAAAGAACTTCTGCAAAAGAAGTTGGCTCTTCCTCATCTAAAGCAATGCTTAGGAAAGTATTCCCCTCAATCTCAAAATGACGACGTGGAATGTTTCCTCGCTTACTACGGCGAACCTGAGAATCGTGAGTATCTAGTGGTGGTGCACTCACACTATCTGGAATGCTCCCACTAGGCTGAAGACCACTACTATCTTCAGCGATTACAGGAGGAGGAACTAATCCCCCAGCCTCGCCTGAAGATGGTAAAGTGTTTTCAGTATCCTCTAACTCATAGAGTTCAAGAGCCTCTTTTGTATTGCTTGTGCTAGGGAAATCCTTTTCTAAGAATTCGACATCACGTGACTCTATTTCAGTCATTCCTCCATCAGGGTGTTCACTGTACATAACGTAACCTTTTGAGCTCTCAGAATATCTTATAAAGATATGCTTTCGAGCTCTAGGGCCTAACTTCCCGAACTTATGAGAAGTTGTGTGAACATAGCCTGCCGAACCCCAAGGGCGCAAGTGATCCAAATTGGGTCTTTCGCCTCTCCATAGTTCATAAGGTGTGGAGGAAACTGACTGAGAAGGCACTCTATTCAGTATGTAGGCAGCAGTCAAAAGAGCATCCCCCCAGAAGGATACTGGGAGGTTGGCCTGCGCCATCATAGATCTAGTCATATCTAGAAGAGTTCTATTCCTTCTCTCTGCAACACCATTTTGTTGTGGAGTGTGAGGGATAGTTAATTGTCTACGTATCCCCTTTTCTTCACACGTTTCTTTGAACTGATCAGATAAGTATTCGCGTCCTCTGTCAGTACGAAAAGTTTTTAACCTCTTCGATTGCTGATTCTCAACCTCTGCTATATAGCGTTTGAAACAATCCAAAGCTTCATAGCGGTGAGCGATCAGGTAGACATGTCCAAATCGCGTATAGTCATCAATAAACGTAAGAAAATAAGAGGCGCCATAACGTGCCTTAACGTTCATAGGTCCACATATGTCTGAGTGTACTAGTTCTAGAGGTTGATTAGCTCGTAAAGCCTTGCCAAAAGGCTTTCTACAGGCTTTTCCTGCCAAACAAGGCTCACATATAGGTAGGTCGACCTTAGCGAGTGGGCCTAAAAGGCCTTCTCTAGCTAATCAGGCCATCCTATCTTTTCCTATATGCCCAAGTCTAGCATGCCAAGTAACTGAATCAACATCAACATTTGCAATATATGATAATGAAGTTGAAGAAACAGAATCAAATAAATCTATTTTAAACAAATTATTCCATAAAGATCCATGTCCACAAATAATATTATCCAAAATAATATTCAAACCACTACTATTAAAACTGAAAGAAAAACCATAGTCTGATAAAGCTAAAACTGAAAGTAAATTATGCTTTATTCCAGGCACATAGAGCACATCACGAAGAAGTAGCTTGGTCCCAGTGCTAAGGTGGAGTTCGTACGAACCGACTCCTACAGCATCTTCACGAGCACCATTTCCCATGTAGACACTCTGAGTACCGGCTGGAATACGGCGATAATCTACAAATCCTCCTCTATCCCTTGTCACATGTTTTGTTGCTCCTGTATCTACAATCCACATAGGAATAGAATGAGCAACTAATACATGAGAACATACACAAATATGGAGAGGTGAAAATAAAGAGGAAAGGAAAGAGGATACCTTCTTTGGCTCAGTGCAATCACGAGCAAAGTGACCCTTATTTCCACAGTTGTAGCACTTGACTTTGGAAATATCTTTCTTCCCACCACGCTTGCCTCTTTTGGCTTTTGTTATCTTTTTCCCTTTAGGGCCATTTGCCCCAGCCTGCTTAGTCTGCTTTCCATTTCCATTTTGCCTGGGCCTATTTCCCTGACGTCTGCCACTCTGGGCGACAAGGACAGCAGCACGGTTCGCCTCTTGGCGCTCCGCCTCAAGCTCAACATGACGAGATATGTCAGAAAAATTCTTAATACTGTCATTGTGAGTCATTATTTGTTTCATGTGCACCCATGAATCAGGAAGGGAGCGGATAACAGCCTGAACCTGTTGCTCGTCAGAGAGAATGTGATCAGCTTCCTTAAGCTCACGAATCAAGGTGGACATCACTCGAAGATGCTCAGTCATCGTGTGCTTATTATCCTTACGATAAGTTTCGAACTTCAAAACAAGACCCCTAAGTCTCGTAGTGGACGTACCACCGAAGTCGAATCGAAGCTGATCCCAAATTTCCTTAACTGTCTTGAAGTGATCGTAATGCCCAATAAGGTCATCGTGCATGTGGCTTAGCATAGTAAAGCGGGCAGCACGATCCTTATTCACCCAAGCCTGGTAAGCCTCATGCTCACGCCGGCTGGCGGCAGTACTACTCCCAACTGGTTCAGTCATAACAGTGGTGAGACAATCAAGCAACTCATGCTGATTGAGTAGATATTGGATCTTACGGTGCCATATGTTGTAGTTGTTACCAGTTAGCTTATCTTCTTTAGTCATAGCGGCGATTACGTTATTGCTTGCCATTACTACATGAAAAATGCGCAAAAGATTGACATTAATATTATTATTAAAACACATCTTTTTAATTTGTTCTAAAATCCAATTAGAAAATATTTTCTTCTCTTACATATTAAAATCGAAAGTTTGCAAAGCTCGCAGTCATCTCCTAATATTGTAAAATTAGACCATATTTTCTAATTGATTTTTAAACAAATTTTATCCGATTAATGAACACATCTATTAATCATTTACATCCATTCATCATAATTTAAAATCACGGCAGATAAACAAATTATGATAACCAGTTTTCCTCCATACAACAATAAATGCGCAGGGTCCCACATAGTCCCCTTAATTAACAGTTTAGAGCTTGTGCTAAGATAATTCCTATGTATTGTTGTGCATTCAGAAATCATCCCCTTACATGTGGCTTAAAAAACCTCTCATTCTCACCAATACATCAATAAAAAGAGAAGAAGCCTATACATAATATCTACTGAAAGCCGGGCGGGGTATGTCCGATTGCACATATACATAGGAACAACCTTAAAACAGGAATTAAACAGGCAAACACTAGCTCATTCAACTGTTAATTTTCAGAATTGTCCATTTAATCATGCAAAACACATAACCTAGGCCTTTAAATCGACAATTATTGCTACACTCACCAACTTAGGGAGCGAGCATGGTCAAACATAACTATTGTGTTAACTACGCAAGTTATCAAGACAATAATCATTAAATAAAAGCATAAAAATCCATTAAATACTAAATTAAATGGACCACCAAAAATACATTAATTTTTCCAGAATGTCAAAATGCTCAGAAAATATTAATTTTCCATCCACTAAGTCAGAAAAAAATTTCTGTAATTTTCTGCAATTTTCGGTAATTTTTAGACATTATTTAAGTGTCAAAAAAATACAATAAATCATTTTTATAATAGCACAGCAGAAAAAAATATTTTGACAACATGGAAAAATTTCTTTCGGCCTACTGAATCCAAATATATTTTTTCCAGATTTTTATCGCATCGTTAAGGCCCTCAAAAAATTATTTAAAATTAAAATAATTAAAAAATACTATTTACCGTGGGCCAAAAAATACACAAAAAATATTTATTTTTGGATTCTACATCAAAAACCGAGCCCCCACGCGCCACGCCCAGCCCCACCCCACGACTTGGTTTGGGTACAGTTTGGTACAAAACCGAGAGTATAATTACAAAAAAAAAAAAATACTGTTCATCGTATTCTTAAAACAGAAAATTTCCAGATTTCGCGATTTCATGGAGCCATGTTCAGAGGGTCATAACTTGCTCATTTTTAATCCAAAATTAACAAATAATATATGGTTGGAAAGCCCTCGCGACGTAGAACAATTATGTAAAAGAAAAATAGATTTTCATCGTCGTTTGATCCACAGTTTTTGGCCTCAAAGTTGACAAAAAAAAAATTCGGAACAACTTCAAATTGAAATTAGGGTTTCGATTTTCTCTCAATCCGTTCAACGAAAATTAATGAAATTTCGCGTACGAGTTCTTTATCAACACAGAAACAAAACCTTATAAAAATTTCGGATTATTATGCACTCAATTTAAAACGAATTTAAATGGGTATTAATGGAGTTTATGTACAAAAAAAAATAATCCGACGAATAATCCGGCGATCAAACAAATTAAAAAGCTCTGATACCAATGTAATATAACAGTATATACACATAGCACATACGGGTTTTCGGATTACCTCAAAGGCGGAATGTAACCCGATGATCGATGCACGTTGTTTGATACGAGCCGACACCGAATCTGCGAGTTCTTCCTCCGTGTACGCTTCGCGTCTCGTGAAAGTCCGGGTTGGCTACAAGAGTTGCCCCTTTGAATGTCACGCTCACAAATCCAAGATCCGTTGATGATGGATCAAGAGAGAGAGATGATTTGTGTAGGAGGATTTCTAGAGAGAGAGAGATACCGAAAATATGTATCGTATATTTTCTTTTGTTACTTGTAATCACCAAATAGGATATCTATATATAACAGATAAGAGTTCCAAAAATCAAGGAGTTAGTTGGACTCTTCTTATCTGTTATATTTAAGACTCCTCTATTATAATAAATACTTAATTATTATAATAATGATTTATCCAACACTAAATTGGATAATCCATATCACGGTGGGCGGATTATGGATCCGGGTACAAAACCCGACCCATATATTAACAAACAAAATAGAGTAGATGCCACGCGGGGCTGAAATAAAGTCAGAATAAATAAATCCTAAGTGGTCTCATTCTTAAGAGTGTCAATATTAATGGGGAAGCCATCATGGATGGTATCATGACCATCAGAAGTGTCATTAATCTCCAAAGGATTCTCGACTATGAAGTTATCATCGGCAATGGATATACTTGGGGCATCTTCTTAGTCATCAAACTCCACAGAGATAACATTACCTTCAGCATCGTCAATCTTCCACGGGTTTATGTCTTCTTCAATACCACTGAAGGTACGACTTGATGTTACCTTCATCTCCTTTTAGCCTTAGCGTATGTAATAAAAGTAGAGGTCCTGATATTAAGTAGATGGGTGATACTCATCTTTTTTTGGCGTGTTTCCATGGCGGATTCAATGGGTTCCTCGACCTTATTCTTCCGGGAAGCTTTGTCTGAATGCAAAGAAAGTGTATCTTCATCCGTCTCCCTAGTTAGAGTCTCAATATTAGTCGATTTGAAGTTTTTGCAGGCCTCAAACTCATATTTCCTCTTAACCTTAAGAATCCCGTACTTGCCCTTTTAATGGGTTTAGGCCTTGTTATTATCCTTAAACTCCACCATGGCAGCATTGTACTTTTTGGTCCACTATTGAAGGTTGACCATCAATATCAGACCCTGCTGGAGGAAACGGTATAATGGATGAAGACTCGAACCAAATATGGAAAAAAAAATTAAATAAAGAAAGCATATTAACAAAAGTCACAAACCTGAAAAAATTTATTTATGGCGAGATCAAGTTCCTCCATGTCAGTAAAGTAACCCTTAGAATAATACAACATGCTATGGACTAGGAAGTAATGTGCCCTCACATAGTTGGCATATAAAGTATTGGAATCGACCTGATGATCCTGATAAATCTCCTTGGACGAGGTAATGTTTTGCTACAATACTGACCTAGTTGGACTTAAACTAGCCTCAGTTCCTTTGGAAGGACCAGTATCCTTCCTCAAATTTTTAGAGCATTGCTCCTGGAAGGTTTCTTTCCCTTCCTCTTAGCTTTTTTGTGGGTTCACTGATCTTCCCATTAGTTTCAGTGACACGATCACAAATTATCTTAGGGATCAACATATCCGACTCCCACACAATAAGATTAGAAGGTCTGTCTACACCAAAATCAAATCACGGTTAGAAAAATATAGCATGAGGCCATAAAATGAAGAGGGTGTAACGCCCCGTATTTTTTATGATTTTAAATAATTATGGGATTAATTATTATTGTTGGATTAATTAAATTAAAATGTGAGAATTTAATTGTTAATTAATCCGGATTAAAATAAATATTAACTAGCGTGCCAAGGGTTAATACTTATTGGTGAGAATTATTAAATATTACTCGGTGGAAATGTAATATGGAATTATGAAATTTTATAAATTGTCGAGATTGTGAAATACGACAGTTTGATATTTTAAGTCAGGACGTGCGAGTGAGTCGTGTCGGGACTGATTTAATGGATTAAAGAAGTAAATTTTTAAGTAACTCGTATGCTCATTTCGAGTGCACGATTGAGTCCGGAAGGGTCAAAATATTCAGAAAACTCTCCCCGAGTATTTTATTAGGACTCTGGAATACTTTTAGGCCTAACCGGCACCCTGTAGGGGTATTTTTCTCTTTTGGAATATTATGGACGAAAATATGATAATTAAAGATGAGTGTACGTGGGTGAGAGGAAGTCAATCACTTTCTAAACCTATGAGAGAGAGAGAGAGAGAGAGAGAGAGAGAGAGAGAGAGAGAGAGAGAGGAAGAAGGAAAGTTTGTAGGTGTCCTTGGTGCAATACTCAAGAACTCACACAACAAATCCCAACAAAGCGTAGATCAAAAGATGAGGAACAAGTCTATACCAATTTCATCAGCGGATCAGGTCGTCCAATCGAGGTAAGTGTTTATTGCTTGCTATCTTTAGCAATAATTGTGTTCATGTTAGAGTAGGTAATTACCCCATTGCTATAAAATTGAATTTGGTAAAGATTTGGGAGAATTGATCATAAATTAGGACTGATATGATAAGAGTTTAATTCCTCGTGTAGGTAGGATGATGTCCACAAATTTATGATATTGTTTTAAATAAATTTGGGTTTTAATTTAGACTTACGTATATAAATTTGAGAACTAGGGTTCTTGATAATTAAATTGGGGATTTCGAATTTGATTGATGATTAGTGATGAGTCAATGTGTTATATTATTAGAAATCATATATAGATGTTATGAAGATGATTGGAATTGATTGATTGGTGTTTGAGTTCAAATCTTAGAGGTTTTAGGGTGGTAAATCTGATAAAAACGTAACTGCTAAAGGTTGAAGACATAATAGCGTTGGTCGTGAGAAGTCACGCGATGTCGCACAAAGATGGTTCAAACGAGACTGGATCTCGCGAGAAGTTGTTCAAACGACATGAAACCTGATTCAAACGACAGGTCGAAAACCTGGAAAATACTATTTCATCCCAATTTTAGTTATACGGTTAATTTGATTGAGGAAAACTTTTATTTGATGAATTTAGTATAGTACAGAATTCTTAGGAAGGATTTAGGAATAATAATACTTTAAATATTTGGAACGACAAGTTGAACTTGGAAATTTCAAGAGAGAATAATCGAATTAATTATATTATAAGTAGTAATGAGAGAACACTACATATGAAAAATATATGTTTAGGTTGGGTGAATACCTATGAATTTTAATAGGATGTGCGAATGTCTATTATATGTTTATTATTATGTGTATAACATACTTACGCTGCTTGCTATCAGGATGAGGAGTTTTTTAATTAGTGGACAGTCTTATCATATGTTGCCAATTGGTGGGATATTTGACTTGTACCCAGAGAATATGAACTTGGTTATGTGCTATCGGAGATGTAGGATAGTTCGACGATTGAATGGGAGCGTAGTTATGTGTGTGACCTATTTGGCTAGGGATTATGTTCGCCTCCAAATATATCTGAATTGAAATTTATGGTTCGTGAGAGATTGAACCAACAGCCCTTCATGAAGTGAGCGATGCACCGAGACATAATAGAAGAGTATGCATTGCGCCAAGTGGTCTTAACCTAAGGGTGCAGGATTAGTGTGTGTATGTGTATATATATGTTTATGTGTGAAGGGATGATGTGACTATATGTTTATATATATACTTGTGAAGATTTCTAATGTGTGAAACTAGTAGGTATGGTAACAATAATAAACGCATAGTGCCAAGCGGTCTTAACCTAAGGGTGTAGGATTAGTATATATATATGGATGATGTGACTATATATATATGAATATATTTGAGAAAATTCTACTGTGTGAAATTAGTAGATATAGTAACAATGAGAAATAAATTAATCTTAGTGGGTAAAAGATTAACCATTCGAACGGTGAATAATGAAATTTAGTTATGTGGGATAAACTATTTTAATAACGTATTGTATGGGTTGTACGGGATACTCGTACGAGTTATAATTAGAAGTATAAGCCTATGACCTAGTTGGGTGTGTTATAGATAACTAGGTTGGAGTAGAAGTACGTTAGGCGTGCACAGTAGTGGAGAGATGAGAATCTTATGTGAGAGTTCGAATCTAACATGCGCTTAATTCTTGCTTTATTGCAGTTTTAAATACTTGTTAAATAAAATATTTTTACAACTCGGACTCTGATCCGTCTCTTGCTATTCTTCTCTCTTTTTCTATATATGTGTATTATATAAGGTTCCCAGCCACAGGGTTACCAGACTTAAATACTTGGATTGATTAGCGAGTTGCCGCGATTGTGGGAGTTACATGTACTTGCATTTAGACGCCTATATCATTTCTTTAAGTTCTATTCAAACATTTCATTTAGGGGATTTGTAACCCATTCTCAGTCGTTTTTATCAGAGAGATTGTACTCAGTTTACTTTAGTAGTCTATTTCAATTGCATTTGAGTATTTTATAGTTTATTGGCTTGGGACTATGAACTAGAATGTTTTATCCAATCTTATTTATCTCAACAGTTGATTCATATCCATTATTTATTAAATTCATGTGGATGGTAGATAAATTTATGTCATTATACTGAGAGTTTACTAACGGATTATTTGGGTATAACTAAAAATGAAAAATGTTTTGACACTAGCTTAATTAATTATTAGGTGATTATTATTGTATATGGTTTTCGAGAGTGATGCTAAGAATTCACCAACCGAACATTCTGTTTTAAATTTAATAAAGGACTGATCACCTGGTATTTAATTGGGCACGGTGTCACAGGTGGTATCAGAGCATTAGGTTCTAGAGACTTTAGGATCTGTGAGGCATTTCACGTTTCAGCGTAGCGTTCTTTGATGTAGAGCCTTACTATAGGATGGTTATATTCCCTTACGTATGCGACTTACGTTTTCCTGCTATGAATTATAATGGATGTGACTCATTACACAAAGTCGTGTGTGCTTCGGGCACCAAACATTATAGAACGACCAGCTAGGGCCATAAGAAGGACTGCAGGAGAAGAAGCCTGACAGAAGATATGGAGTAATATGGGAATGGCGATCATGACAAAAGTCACCGTGAGTAATATTTAAGAAAGTGATAATAGAATTATCACTGGGGAACGGTGGGATCCTAGGCACAATCGTAGATAACGGTGGAGTGATTTCAGGACAACCTAGTGTAGTAAATAAAGGGGAAATCAGAGGGACTCTTTTGAAAAGTCATTGGGGAAGATACAGTGAAGAAAGAGAGAAAGTGTAACAGGCCTGGAAGTAAAAAATTCGAAGGCAATTGTGTAGAGTGGAGTGCCGTGACACTCAAAATTAAATTTGCAGTTAAAATTGTAACTCTTAATAGCGACATAAAGTGATTAGAGTCAATCACCACATATAAAGAAGTGTGTTTAAAATTTAAAGAGAAATTTGGGTACGGTCTGACCGTGAGGACTTCCATTCAATGTGGTAACAGAGTTGCAAGTGGAATTTTGAAACTTAGCACATTGGGTAAGCTAGAGACTGATCGTGAGAGAAAGGTTGAATTTCATAATGAACTTCGTACCTGCAAAAGGGGCTTAGAATATAAAAAGGTTTATAGTTGATAAAGGACCGTGTGTAGAATACAAGTATGGATAAGAAATTTAGTTAGGATGACTAATGTTGACATCGTAGACGTTATATGTTTGCAAGTTATATCAACATTTCTAGAAGAAGTGAGCCATGAGGGTCAGAGAATACGGTCGAAAAGCAAAAGTGGACTTAACGGTGTTAGTGAAACACCACATGAGAGTATACCTAATAGGGAACACATTAGATGATTTTGATTGACTAACTTCCTACAAAGATTACACCAATTCTGGAGAATTGTCACGGTCATTGACCTTGACAAGTTCAACTTGTCAAGGTCAATGACCGTGACAATTCTGGGCGAGACAACTTTGTTTGTCACGGACTTATCATGATCACTGACCGTGATAAGTTCATTAGAATTTTCACGGTCGTGTCACGGTCCTTGACCGCGATAAGTTTTATCACGGTTAAGGATCGTGACAAGCCTGTGACATTCTATAAAAAATTATCACGATCAATGACCGTGACAAGTCCATGATAACTTTTTTTGTTAAGGACTTATCACGGTCAATGACCGTGATAATTCTGGGCAGAATTGAAAAAAATTCTGCTGGGCAGTATGGCCGCTGCCACTGCCCGGCAATATATTTATACCTGTTATAGCAATGTTGTACCTGTTCAAACATTATATATCCAAATAAAATAGAGATAATGAAAATACACATTCAAAATAGAGAGAATATGCATCACTATATAATCCAAATATAATTCAAATGTAAAAACTTAAAACAATTCAATTTAACCTTAAAACAATTCAATTCAAACTTAAAATAATGTCACTAAATGTCTGGGGTGTGGTTAACTCTGAGGAGGTGAGTAGGCCACACGATATACAAATTAACACACCCTCTAATATACACCATGCCTCATTGTTCGCGCAACCACAATGAGGAGTTCTCCTTCCCGGGCATCACATGCGTGATGAGCACTTTAGACTCGATGTCTTGAAGCTCACGTCTATGAACTAGTGCACCCTGGACGATATTCGGGTCCCTTAATCCCCTCCCTATCTTTTGGCCATTAAATATGTCCATTATAAACACGATTGGCCAACTAAGTGTCGACATCGGTCTGTTAAAGGGAGCCAAATAGGGAAGTGGATCATCAAAGTCCTCACATGTCGGTGATGAAGCAGCGAGGTCCACATCCTCGTCCTCCCGTACCTCCTTATCCAATGTATTCTCCTTCCCTTTCCCCTTACGGTTTTTCGCCCAATGAACGCTTCACGAATGAGAACATATCCTGGATCGTCGCCTCCAAATGGGACAGCTTCGCTTCATGTGAATCCATCGTTCGAGCCAACCCGGTGTCGCTCGTCTCCTATCCGATGATCCTAGATTTAGCCACCCACGAGCCCACCCCCTTGTCCTCCCCTTGCAATCAGAGACAAGCACTTGGCTGAGTGCGTCTGTGGACAAAGATGCCTTGTCGGTATCAGACTGCGACTCATACACTTCCTAAAGCTTTGCCTGAAATGACAAAAAGCACATGATTAGTAAAATAAGTAAATTAAAAAATTATAACGTAATTAACAAAAAGTAAACTGTCGGATTACTTACAATCGTGGCCGCGACGCTTGGGGACACCTCCTTGTCCTTCCCCTTCTTCGTTCGAAGAGCCACATAAGTATCGAGCCTATGTGGCCTACCCCCAGGGCCACTCCCTGTCCCCTGAAATAAAATAAAGTAAAATTAGTATCGGCCCCGCAAAGTAAAATAATGCAGAATAGTATATTTTATGTAGTTAAATAAAAATTAAATCTTACCATCATCCTATGATCCACCTCGGCGTAAGACGTCCGGCTGGAGTAGTGCACGTCCGTCTTTTTTGCCCCGTTTTCCTTCTCGATTGGAGAGATGCCAACTGTCGCTCCCCGATCTCATTGTCAATGAACCTTTGCCATTGTGCCAATGAGATCGGCTCCTTCGGCGGGACGAATTCACGCCTTTGGATAATGGACTCTCGTGTCTTTCCAAAGTACCGGGTTGGTATATTTTTCTTCCACGTCTTGTGTTCCTCCCTTAACCGCTCCAAGACGAAATCGCGTAGCTTTGAATCTAGGCTGAATTATTCCTATCCAACAAATACAATGTTAGTTGCAAATAAATATAAATATAAATATAAAATGAAATTGAAATCGAAATCGAAATTGAAATTGAAATTGAAATATTCATATAAATATAAATATAAATACATTACCTGTAGTGCCACCCAAACAGCTAACTTGAGCTCATATGGAACCTCCTTCCAACTAATGTACCCCGGGCCGATGATCGTCTTTACCAGCTTGAGGGATCTCGCTAATAGCCCCGACTTGTTCTCGATGTTCATCCCCAATTTGCCATATTTGGGGAGACTAGGGGTCGAGGAGTCCTCATCGCCTCCGCTACAACCGAGCCCAGATGACATCATCATAACCAGCATCATGATCCTCGCCTTAATACCTGAAGGAGATATTTGTTGTAAAAAAATGTTATTAGTACATATCAAAATGAATTAAAAGAAGACATGCAAATATATACAATTAGTACAAATAAAAATGAATTGTTACACCAGAGTGAAACATCCCCACCCCCACCCCCACCCCTACTGCCCACACACACGCACACTACACAAGAGTGAAAATGATAAAGTTCAAATCAATTAAAAGCATTTAAAATGGATGTTTCGGTACAAATTGGAATATTTATTACAAATTGAAAAATTATTTAAAATTCGGGTTATCATTAAAAATGGATTGATATTCGATAGGAGAAGCCAAGTCATCCACACTACTATTTAGATGCTTTGGTGCGTGTTGGACAATTGACCATGGCTCGTTGTTGATATACTCCGATTAAAACACTTGGTTAACCTTTTGAAATGCACAAACAAATGGCTCATCGCCCACGTGGTCGTTGCTCTTCAACTTGGACAAGTCAACCATGATCAAATTGGTGACAGGATCAAGTTTACAAGCATTTTTATTCTCAACTCTTACCCAGTCACAGTAAAATACAATCTCTTTGAAGCTTATATAATCCAATTCAAATATATTTAGGATTACACCTTAGTAAGTCATTTCAGCTTCAACGAGGTTTTTATCTTTTGCGCTCGCTCGAAAGAAAGTAAGAGCCTTGTATGAAATGCCCGAGTTATGTATATTTGTACTTTCCTCGTACACTTTAGCGCCAAAAATGTAACCATTCAATCGATACTTTTTGTACTCTTGTGCCACGAACATGGGTCTAGTGGCTAGACGAGCAAGCCTTGATGTCGCATCACCCGTCTTTAAGAGCTGAGAATATAGATAAATTAATTATATGAGTTGTAAAATTTGAGTGTAATGTAACGTTATATAACGGCCATTTTCATTATAATTACCTCTTGTGTCAATCACAACCTAAATTCGTTGTCTGATTGTACCATTGTTTTTCATCTTTTATTGTTCTCACATGCTTCATATTTTCTGCATCTTACAAAATTAATCATGTATAAAATAAATAATCTAAAATAATGTTAAACATTATAATAATCGAAACTTACTTTTTCCATTCTTCAACATCTTCATGTGTGTCAAATAGATAACGAGCTACTTGTTCATGTTGCAAACTCATTAATTTCACTCGTTTTTCCATCAGATGACAACCATCATCGACGAACTCATTAGTGTCATCAACGCTAGTCGAGTCAGGCATATATTCTCAAGTATATATTGATGACTCCATGGTGATGTATTCCTGTGCAATTAATCCTGCAATATATCGCGTATTCTTGACGTAATCTTTAAAAACTTTCATCAACCTTTCAAACGGACACATCCACCAATATCTAACTGGGCCATAAAGAAGTGCCTCGTCGCATAGGTGTACCAACTAGTGAACACCTATGTCAAAAAATGATGGGGTAAAGTACTTCTCCAACACACAAATCGCTTCGGTCACCGCAAATTTTGTGGCCACTATGTGTTCTCGATTGACTACCTTCTCACACAAGAGTGAGAATGTAATACTAATTTTCATAATATCCCTCCACAAATCCTTGTGCTTGGAGAAACGGTGCTTAAATAATAGAGGAACCAATTGCTTGATCACATGCCAATCGTGGAACTTACACTTATGTAAATCCAAGTAGCATAATTCACAATCCTTTGCAAGTTGGACGAAAAAGTAGATGGGTCCTTCAAATTATATATTGTGTCTAAAAGCACCTTCCTTTCCCCACTCGTTAAAGTAAACGCACCAGGGGGAATTATTGTCCTTCCCCTACTATCTTCTTTTAACCATAGTTGTGGCTTAAGTTTCAACGATTTAAGGTATTTTCATGCATTTTCTCCATCCTTCAAATGACTCCCCCAAGGCAAGTGCCCACAATATGTTCATCGAAATTCTTCTCTGCATGCATCACATCCAATACATGGTGCACGGGGTTATTCTTCCAATAAGGCAAGTAAAATAAAATTGACCTCCTAGGCTATGCCTTTCTTGTCTCAGTTTCATTCCCAGTGTGGGTCTTCTTATGCTTGACATTCTTAAATTTGGGATTCTTACCTGGCATATTAGGTCTGCATTCATAAGATTTACTTTCAATTTATGAACTCGAAAGTTATCTCGGCGGTAGCCTATGTTCAACCCCGCCTAATAAAAAATTGGAACCTTTCTTAGATCTGAAACTATGAGCCGGGGGTAAAAACCTCATGTGGCAATGGTATATATTTTTTGAGCTAATGGATAGATGAAGAAATTCAGTCTCCTCTCCACAATTAGGAAACCCCAAATAACCACGTACTACACAACCGGATAATGTCCCATAAGCTAAAAAATCATGAATTGCCCACATCAACATAGCTTTCAGCGTAAAATCTTCTTTTTTAAAAGAGTCAAATGATTGCACGCCCTCTTCCCACAACTCATTTAATTCTTTTACTAAAGGATCCAAGTAGACATCGATGTCATCACTTGGTGCCTTTGGCCCAGGTATCAAGAAAGCCATCATCGAAAATTCAGGTCTCATACACTGTGAAAGAGGGAGGTTGAGTGGGGCTAGGATCACTGGCCATACACTCTGATTGGTTCTTAGATTTCCAAATGGATTGAAACCATCTGTTGATATAGCCAAACGAATATTGTGTTGTTCTCGAGAAAAATCGAGATACTCATAATTCATCATCCTCCAGGTAGTATAATCAATAGGATGACGCATGATATTACCCCCTACTTCTACCCTAGCATGCCAATTCATTGCCTCTGCTATCTATGGTACTGTGAAAAATCACTTTAATCTAGGCCCAACAGGAAAATATTTCAATACTTTTTGAGGCACTTTTGAGCTTGTGCCTTCCTTACTAGTAAATTGGACATATCTAGGTTCATCGCATACCAGACAACGATCGAGATTTTCATACTCCTTTCGGCATAGTATGAAGTCATACACACAAGCATGAATTGATTTATACTTCATTCCCAAACCTTTCAAACTATTCTTTATAACAGGATAGCTATTTGGAAGTGTATTCTCCTTGGGCAATAAGCCCTTCACCCATTTCAGAATTCGTATCACGCTATTACCAGACAAACCGTACTACGTCTTCAAACTGTTCAACCCAACAATGGCATGTAAAGTTGTTTGATCTTTCTCACAGCCAGAGTATAATGGTTGGGTCGCCTTAAATTTTAAACTTTGGTAGTCATCGTCAAGTTTTATCGTGATATCTTTACGAGCACTTGAACCTTCTACATCATCAGTAACCTCATTCTCCTCTGCTTAATAAACTCAGTACGCATCATTAACTAAGTCCTCTAACATATTATGATCTACTTCGTCCCCTTCTACATCTATCCTACTTGTTGATGGTTGTGGTGAAGGTTGGTCGGTTACAAAAGGAACTTTCAATTCACCGTGAAAACTCCAAAATCGATGACTATCTTGCATACCCAATCTTAACAAATGTAGTTCAACTGTTTTCTACTCAAACACCTTACCATTCTTACACCTAGCACATGAACACAAAAACTCTTCATCATTATGATATCTCTTTGCATATTTCACAAATTCGTTAGCACCTCTGCAAAACACATCCCCCATTCTATTTGTCTCACCCATCCACTCTTTGTATTTTGGATATCCCATCACAGCTACCACAACTAATCATCTATTAAAGGTAGGAAGAGTATATTCATGGATTAGTTTAAACAAAACTTCTATTTCATCCATCTCCTCTAAAGGGTGAGTGGTCCTATCCCATTCAAGATCGCATTTTTCTGTAGTATACTTAATAGCTCATGCACATTGTTACAATTTGAAAAAAATTCGGCAGCATATCCCCATAGTTCTCCAAGTACACGACATAGATTGGCAAGTATGAGTGCTATTTCAATTGATCAATTAAAATAACAGTCACACTTGTCAATCTATTATGTACCCAGAGAACATTAGATTACGACTGCAGAACTTCTTCCAAAAGTAACAACTTTAAGCCACTAAGAATATTATACATAAATTATGCAGTCCCAAACTATCCAAACGGGATAATTCGAGAGATCTCATTACAGGGGTAATGACTCTCGAACGGGTCTAAGGGCTATTGAATGCGTACGCATAAGAACTAGAAGGCTAGTATCTATGCGCACTATATGTAATTTCAAGTATGTTTCATTTAATTATCATACTATATATATATATATTGTTCGTGATACAAAGTAATTTTTAAAAAAAATTGAAAAATCCCACCCCCATATGGACATTAATCCAGTGGTCATACCACTTCTAAAATTAACCAACCCAACATCGATCCACTATAATCCATTCGCAACAATAAATGTGTATCCGTACTCCTTCGAATTCATCTACTCAATTAATTCATTTCATCAATTAAACTAATAATTAAAGTATACAATTATTAATTTACTAATTTACAATGAGGGACAATCCTACTTTCATATGAAATGGGCACTAATTATTAATTTACTTTCATATAAAACTATACAATTAAAGTTACAATTAAAGCTATACAATTTATTTTATTAAATCTATACAATTAAAGTTATTTCGAATCTCAATAATTATTTGTTAATGAGGGGCAATCCTACTTGCATATGAAAGGGGCAATACATATTTTATTAATCAATTTGTCTGTTTCAATTGTTGAGATTTCTCCACCACACACACGCACACGTACATGCACACACACCACCCCCTCCCCCCACCACGCACACACACACATACACCCCACCACCCCCTGACCCCCTCACCCCACCACACATGTACACACACCCACACACCATCACCCCCTTCCCCCCACCCAACCCCATCTCCCTCCCCTCCCTAGCCCCCTATCCCTCCCCCTCCCCCCACCACACACGCACACGTACACGCACACACACACATGTACACACACACCCCACTCCACCCCCACCACCCCCTGCCCCCTCCCCCAACCACCCCCTCCCCCACCACACACACACGCACACACCTGCACACACACACACACACACACCACCACCACCCCCTGCCCCCCACCCAGCCCCTGTCCCTCCCCTCCCTAGCCCCCCCTGTCCCTCCCCCTCCCCCCACCACACACGCATACATACATGCACACACACACATACACACGCCCCACCCCCACCACCCTCTCCCACCACCACACACATATATACACACTCTTCGTGGGCGAGGCCCCCAATTTTAAATAATTACCAAAAAGTAATTTCAATTTCCTTTTAAAACATGTGTGGAAGCGAGATGGTTCACAAAAACACCAAATTTTAATTTCTCTCAAATTCAAATAAAACCAAGTGAAATAGGATTAAACCCACAATTATGATGATTTCACTTGAGCACAATTAATATAACTCAAGTCCTAGAAATTTGCCTAAGTCATATTTTCAATATTACCAAATTAGGCCAAACCAAATATTATCAAATTAAATTAAATGACTTGAAGTAAATTAACTAAACCTTCCCAATTCATTTTAGCACCAAATTAAACAAGTAGTGATTAGACCAAGTTTTATCTTGAATTACCTAAGCATTCATCTAAGGTGAATAATGCGAAAGATAAAAATAAACAATAAATCACTAAGCCGCGATGTATGAGAAAAAACCTACAACGGGAAATAACCTCGGACGGCCCTACACTTAAGTTCACTAAGTATGGTATTATAATTACAAGACAGATGACTTACTTACTCGACTCGACCCCTTTCAAGCCTCGACGCGTCTTCTTACAAACACCTCCGCCTAGTCGACAATCTCGAAGCTCCACTAAAATCTTGAACTTCACCAATGAGACATAGGTACACCATCAACCACACATGGTGATTTTCACCATATGAGAATTCCGCAGCAAAACTCGAACTTCTTCTTTATGGGATGTTGAAGGAAACTCAAACGAACTCTTCAAAAGGTAGAGTAAAACCCGGTGCCAAAACACTCCAAGCAATGATATATATATAAATTGGAACTTGGAATAAACAATATGGGTGAAAAACAAAAGTGTTTTAAAGATTTTTCTTTAAACAATAAACACTCAAACTTGAACTTTTTCTATTTTGAATTTTTCTATCAAACTCTCTCTTGGAGGTTGTAGGATATGAAAAAGTTAATTTTCCAAAGTTGGTTCCCATACTTGTTAAGTCTGTCAAAAGTTAATGGAGAAAGTGGAAAAAACTGCTCAAAACTGCCAAATAAACTATTCCCACCAAATCTCGTTCGAACGAGATTTTCGTTCGAACGAAGTCTCGTTCGAACGAGCCTTCTAACGAAGCTCCAGTGTATAAAAGTTGAACTCGTTAGAAATCTCGTTGGAATTCTCGTTCGAACATCATTTTCGTTCGAACGACAATTCGAACGATTTCCATTGGCCAATATGGGAACTCGTTGGCAAACCTCATTCGAACGACATTCTCGTTCGAATGACAATATCGAACGAAATGCCAGAAAGCTGAAAATTCTATTTTTAGCCCAGAAACTTTGTTTTCAAGTTTTAATGAAACTTTATGAAAATAAACAAAAGTTTAAATAAAAATTACACCCATATAAATATTGTTCCAAGATCCTATATATATTTAAAATGAATTCATACCTTAGGAGCAATGGAACCATGTTGATGACGTAGAAACAAGGCACAATACACATGGTATTTGATGAAGCTTTAATATCTTGGCCGCTATGTCTTCAACTACCCCGTCATTTACTTGAATGGATACAATTAAGAACTATCATATGACATAAACGTTTTTGTCCGTAATTGAGCCAAAACTACATTAAGACTCAATCGGAGAATTGTGTCCTTACAAATCTCCCCCTTTGGCTATTCCGGGACGAAAACTAAAAAAAAAATCCTAAAGGGCCATCAAGCTCTACTAGACTAATAAGAATGTCCCACCTAAACTAAAAATACAATGCTTGACTCAACCAACCCAATGATCAATATATTTGCTGATAATGAAAGTTGCCACTTAGAAGTATTCCTGCACACTTAAGCAAACTATCAAAGGCATAGATGTAATACCCCGTATTTTTATGGCTTTTAAATTTAGGGATTTATTAAATTTAATTGAGATAAATTAATTTAATTTTAATCCGGAAAGTTGTTTTAAATATTTACTAGCGTGACGAGAGTTAGTAATTATTGGAAATTTGTTGAATGTTATTGGATGAGTATAGTAATATATGAGATTTATTTTATAAAAATTGTCACGTGTGAATAAAATGACAATTTTGGAAATTTAAGTCGGCACGCGCCCGTGTCGTGTCGGGACTAAATGTTGATTAATAAAAGTAAATAAATTATAAGTTGCTCGTATGGTCGTTTTGAGTGGGCCAAAGTGTCCGTAAGGGTGGAGATAGTCAAAATAATGTACCCGAGGGTTTAGTTTGGGTCTCGAGGCATTTTTAGGCTTAATTAGCACCCTGGGAGGGCATTTTGGACATTTTATAATTATGGGTAATTAAACCCACGAATTTTCTAGGGTTATATAAGATGGAAAGTGTTATCTTCTAGGGTTAACATAACCAAAAACTAATGACGTCCATTGGAGAGGAAGAGGAGAAGCTTTCCAAGGAGTTCTAGGCCAAGAACTCCTCCGGTTGCACCGTCGTCATTGCCAAATGGTAGATCGCGCAACGAGGATCTCGACCACACCAAATTCTTCCACAAAATCAGAACTTTAAATTTCAGGCAAGTATTTATCTTTCTTTTATCAAGTTAATGCTCTTTTATATTAGTCTAGGATTGATTAGAATTAGTGTTCTTGAAAGAAAACGTTAATTGGAGACAAAAATTGCATGTCGTAGAGGTAGAGATCATATTTCTGGAAATCCATTTCACATATAGAGGTTGAACCACGAATTTCCATGGTATTAGTGATAGAAAATATGGAAAAGAATGGAAGAAAACTATGTTAAATAAAAATTAGGGTTCTTGAGACTTATAAAGATTTTTACCCTTTTATCTTGTTATAGATGATGAAAATTCGCATGTGTTACATAGGATATTGTTTATATGGGTATACAACACTTGTAGTATAAGTGGTTGAGAGTTTGGGACTGAAACATGATGATTTGGAGGAGTTTGGGGTAAGATTTCCGTAGCTGGGTTTTCTGCAGATTCGCCATAACTGCTTGATCGATCGATCGAGCCCAGATCATCGATCGATCGATGGATCGATCGATCGACCCCCTTTCATCGATCGATCGACCCCTCCTGGAAAACTGCATTTTTGCTCGTGTTAGCTTAATCAGATTTTATGCATAGTAAACCTTGATTAGGGTTGCTAGAACTTAATGAAACATAAAAAGGACTAGTAGGGTCAAGATAAACCTCGTTAAGTGGGACTTTAATGTGAAGGGAAATAAAGGGTAATCGGGGAAAATATTAATACTTAGAAAATCATACGTGCGTTGATTTATTAATCGAAATGTCTAGGATGTTGGAGTAGAAGGTAAGTGAGGGCCTACTGAAATTGTACTTAAGTAAAGATAATAATTCGAGAGACGAGAAGTGAGTTTAGAATGACTTAATTAGGAGAATAAAATGAATGAGTCCGTTATATGAAATAATCGAGGAAAATGTGTAATAACGGATAATTATAATTATGGGTCGTGAGCGCACCTAGTTTAATAATGTGGATGTGAATGCATATTTATATATGATGGTGTGATTGTGCATATATTATTTCTATGTAAAAATCGTACCCGGGCTACTTGCTATCACTGGGGTTTCCGTGCTGGGACAGTCTTATCTCGATGGGACCTTTATGGGGGATATTGACTTGTACCCTAGAACATAAGATTCCTAGGTACAGGCTATCTAATTGACAGTGAGACGGTCCTAAGAGACGTGTTGGTATGTGCTGACCTCTTTGGACTTAGAACTATGATTCGCCTCCATTTGTATGTGTTTGTGTTAATGCAGTTCGAGAGTGATTCCGAACTAGCATTTCCCTAAATATGTGTGATATAGGGACTTGATAGCAGAGTATGCCAGCACCATAGTTGTTATGTGGGGTGTCGTTAGTATATATATATTATATGAGTGATTGGTATATATATATACTTATTTATGGAAACTTTGCACCATAGATTTTATGTGGGGTGCCGTTTGTATATATATTATATGTGTAATTAATATATATACGTATATCTATATGAGAACTTTATACTGGGAGATATAGTAGTTAAGTAATGTCTAAATTCTTCAACTTCACGATAAGTATTCGGAAACGTTATAACAATATGGAATTATTCTAAATAACGTAAGAAATCTTGAAGAGATAGATTTTTCTAAAGTGAATATCATAACCTTAATTTCACGTGTTAAGTCTTATGGAGAATAAGTTAGAGAGATATATGGGATTCATTAGTACGGTAGACGTCCACACTATATGAGAGGTGAGAATTTTCAAGAGAGCATCGCATACTAATATGACTGTTGCATTAACCGATAAGCATTTTAAATACTTGTAAACTATTTTTAAAACTGTTTTACATTCGGGCTCTGACCCGTTTGCTATTATCTATGCTCTCTTGTGTGTGTGTGTATATATATATATATATATATATTACAGGTGCCCAACCACATGGGCGTCATGCTGAGGATTCTTTGGATGGAATGCGCTGTAGCTTTTGTGGGAGTTGCAGGACATTGCTTAGACGACTTTTTTGTTGACTCCACTTCTAGTTCAGCTTTATCCAGTGGGGGCATGTGTCGCCCTTTTCCATTATTTAGTTGGTTTTGTCAGAGATTGTAATTCTTTTACCTTCAGTATCTTTATTTCGGGATTTATTACTGTCAGGATGTTTTCCTTTAGTGTTTAATGTTGGGATTTATTATTGATGGTTAAACTCTTGAATGTCCATTTTTATTCTTATACTTAATGTGTGACTCTTAAAATGTTAATGGTTAAAGGTTTTATAATTGGATTTAATAAAATGGAAATAAGGTTTTAAATGGTTTTGACACTTAGCTTAAATAATCAGGGTGTGTAAATTTGGAAATTTTAATTTGCGACAGTGATGCTAAGAATGAACCAACTGTTCACCTTGATTTTAATTTAATAAAGGATCGATTGCCCAGTATTTAATTAGGCGGGGTGTCACAGGTGGTATCAGAGCATCAGGCTCTAGTGTCCTTTAGGATCTGTGAGGCTTATTATGCTTTCAACGTTGCTTTGTTTGATATAGAGCCCTATGCTTAGGATTGTCGATTTCTTTGATGAGATTTCATTCTCCTGCTATGACGTATATACATTAGTGAATTCTAATTTCGTTCGGATGTGTGCATGTGCCGAGCGATGACGGATGTCAGAAGAAGATCGTTAAGCGGACATTAGAAAGTAAGGCCCAGTTAAGGTTGAAAAATATATCCGAGGATGATGACCGTAGTCGAGGTCACCTCCATTATGGCACGAGAAGACAAGACTAGAAAGGCGACTAAGGCACAACAATGATTTCCAAATGCTATTATAGTCGAATGAGGTGCGAGAGTAAACTCACCCAACGTGTTACAAAACGTGTAGATAAATAAAAGTGAGAATTCTAGAAACGCGGGAATTGTATGAGTTTACCAAAGGAGGTAAAGTATCCAAAGGTTTAGATATAGGATGGAGTGTGGCTAACTGAAAGTGAAAATTTAGAGAAAATTTTCTTGGTTGTCGGAACGAAGTTATAATGATGGGAGTCAATCACTACTTTTAGAAAGTGGAATGGTATGCCTATAGAAGAACCTTAGGTACAGTGTTGACCATATGTTCCTTCATCAGATGTTCAGGATTAGAAATGAACATTGTCCTGAACTCATTACAGGAGGATGTGGCAGAGGTCCATTTGTGAATATGAATCTTAACCGTTAGCGAATTTTGTATCGAGAGATGTATATACAAGTGGAGGAAACGACTCCAAGTGGGAGATCGACTCTTAATAATAATAATTTATAACACTCAAAGAGGAAATTCTGATGGACAGCCAATTCAGGGGTTGGCAATGTCGTATTTTGTCAATAAAGATGTTAATGCTCCTTTGTGTGGGAAACTAAAAGAATCAAATAATTTAGTACAGAATAAGACTGAATACAACGGTGGTGGTGTACCACCACAAAGGGGTATGGATACACATCAGGGGACCCATTTAAATGATTCGGATAGTTGAATTCTTACCAAGTGATGGTAAATTCGGTAAGGACTATTATAGACAGTGACATGTCCTTTAGGGCCTAAAAGGCTAAGGGAATAACCGGGGTAGTCAACAGGAATCGAGTCTACTAAAGTCCAAGAGAAGGACAATCCTAACCTGGTTAGTAGGACATGTGATAAGTGGATTATGTATTAAGGTATTTTGTGGGGAGATCTCACGCGATAATATGTTCCGAAGTGAGTAAAGGGACAAGAATACGATGCCTAGTGAAAGACAACGATTACAGTAGTTTTGTTTTGGTTTCTATACACATAATAATAAACATATAATAGACATTCACACATCTTATTAAAATTCATAGGTATTCACCCAGCCCAAACATATATTTTCCATACGTAGTATTGTCTCATTACTACTTATAATATAATTATTTCGATTATTCTCTCTCGAAATTTCCATGGTTAACTTGTCGTTCCTAATATTTAAAGTACTATTATTACCAAATCCTTCCCAATAATTCTGCACAATAATCAATTCATCAAATAATAGTTTTCCTCACTCAAAATAACTGTGTAACTCGAATTGGGATAAAATAGGATTTTCCAGGTTTTAGACCTATCGTTCGAACCTCGTTTCATGTCTTTTGAATGAATTCTCGCGAGATCCAGTATCGTTCGAACCATTTTCCCTCGACATCGCAAGACTTCTCGCGACCAGCACTGTTACGTCTTCAACGTCTAACAGTTACATTTTTTTCCAGATTTACAAACCTAAAACCTCTAAGATTTTAACCCAAACACCAATCAATCATTTCCAATCATCTTCCTAACATCTATATATTGAAAAACGTCGCTAATGCCGTTTAACACAAGGTTAAACTGTATAAGCAACTCCGAATGTTTGTTGGAGAAACCCTTTTCTTTTGAAAATAAAAATTATAAACAAGATGTGTTTACAAAGAAACTTATGTACGAGAGTAATTAAGATTGTGTAATCAGTTTTTAAAACAAAGGAGGTTTCAAAAATTCAGCACACTTATAGAATGAGATGAGTAGATGAAGATAATCAACACAGTGATTTTAACGTGGTAAAACCTCTCCCAACAGAGGAAACATCCACGGTGAATTCTAAGTCACAAAAGCAAAAAAATCCACTAATAACAAAAATTAGTTACAAACTATACAACATGCAAGCACACAAATCAACCTATTCTAAGTTTAGGAATATACCCCCTTGGTGTCCTTCTAACTTCTGATAGATCTGATTTGTTGATGATGTTTCTCCAGTTTGCTAACTTCCTTTGCTTTAGCTTCTTTACGTCGACTCTATGATTTCAGATCTTAAACACAACACTTCGAGTGTAGTAGTGTGTTAAGTGTTAGTGTAGTGATTCCTATTCATATGCATGAACTCACACACACTTATATTTACAAACAGTCCTAGTAAATTACATATAAAGTCTATATGCAGTGATTTTTATTTAGTTATTTCTCACAGAACTCAAATCCTTTTGACCTTTAAAGATAACCCAGATTCCACGGAGATCTTGCTTCAGAAATCGGTCAAGACCTTAATCAATCTCTTTTGAAAACATTTATGAGATTGAAAACCCTCCAAGTGCGAATCCAACTAGGTCAGGATTAAGTTTCGTAAGAAAAGAAACCAGAAAACATTTTAAAAATCAAATCAGTAAGATTTTCTTAAATCAAGTATAAAAAATGCAGATCTAGTGAAAATATAACATATAGTATGTAGATCTAACGTTTCTATGAAAGAGAAACTAGATCTTCACACAAATGTTTAAGTTGTGTACAAGATCAGAGATAATGAGGTTACAGCAACACAAGAACAAACAACTCTCTCTCACAAACACTCAAGGTTGTGTTTGGATTTAAAAATACGAAGATTTGTTTCTGAGAAGGTGAACTGTTTAGGGTTAGGGTTAGGGTTTGGCTAACAGGTTTCCCTTTCTCTCTCTTCTCTCTTCTCTTTTCTCTCTTCTCTCTCACTTCTCTCTTATTTTTTTTTCTCTCAGAAAGACGAATGCCCAAAAGTTTTTTAAGGCAGAGAAGTGGAGGGTATATATATAGTGCCTGGGGAAGGTTCTAGATGATCGAGGCAAATCAAGGGCTGAGATCAAGTCTTGCAAGGTTTGACTTGATCCAAAGGTTATAAAACAGCGGTGGATTAAAACAATTCTGATTGGTTCAAATGGATATCACCGGGATTAACCAAGAACACATGCAGACCCTTGATAAGGAATGATCCAACGATCAGCAGACATCCATCCAGCCCTCTCACATAACAAACACAAATACATTCACCCAGAGGATGACAAGTGTTGGCTGGTTAGTGGCTCTCACACGCGCGTCAAAGTAATTACATAACATCACCCTGAAGTCTCTAGCGCTTTGAGATCGTACCCAACCAAACATTTCAGTGAAAAATGAAGTTTCTAAAATAGTATATTAACCCCACAAACTTTATAAACCCTTTTATTAATAAAAACATTTATTTATAAAATGTTTAAAAATGTTTAAAAAATATCTAAAAATATTTAAAAATTCCCAAAAATTATTTAAAGCTCCAATTCAAGGGGAATTAAACACACACTCAATTTTAAGCAAAATGAACACATGTATGCACTTCTAATTGTGTGTAGTGTGATTCATTTTATACCATCATGGATCATTTAAGAGGTTAAGAGAGATAAGTTCTGAGGCTTTTTGGTTTCTAGGATGGACAACCAATTTTGTCAAAATTTCCAAATTAGTTGAGCACTTATACAATGTAAACTTAAGCAAGTCAAAGGTATAAGGTGCTTCAATCTCCCCCTTTGGAAATATGAGACAAAATCGCCTTTGAGTTAGCTTAAAACTCGTAGGGAACCAAAAAAAATTAAACCTAGTCCTATACAAACGATACTATCTACCCAATTCCTAGAAAGTCAAAAATTACATAACTCAACTATTTACAAATTTTTACACTAGAAACGGTAGACAATCAGTAGAAGAGATTCCTGCAAATATACACACTAAGATCAAGCAGTTTAGATGAAATGTGAACAAAAAATTGAACTCATAAAACTCAAATTTCTCCCCCATTTTGTCTCAAATGGACAAAGGGTAAAACTTAAAGTCTCGAGAGTTTAATCAGCGCATACCATGCCTATATAATTACGCAAATATAGAAATCTGTTATAGTCCAAAGGTTTAGTGAACATGTCTGCAAGTTGCAGATCAGTGGGCAGGTAATGTATTTCTAATTCCTTAGTCTCAACAAGTTCGCGAATGAAATGATGTCTAATTTTAATGTGCTTAGTTCGCGAGTGTTGAACCGGGTTTTTAGATATGTTAATGGCGCTTTGATTGTCACAATACAATTGTAATTGATCTTCTTTAATTCCATAATCGCTCAACATTTGTTTTATCCATAATAATTGGGCACAACAACTTCCAGCTGCTATATATTCGGACTCAGCCGTAGATAAAGATGTGCAATTTTGTTTTTTGCTACTCCAACCAACTAAATTATTGCCGACATAATAACAGGCACCGGATGTACTTTTACTATCATCAGTACAACCGGCCCAATCAGCATCAGTATACCCTATGATGGTGCTACAGGTATCATTAGTGTACCTAAGTCCAAGATTAAGAGTGTCGTTTATGTACTTTATTATACGTTTTACACACAATAAATGGCTCTCTTTAGGGTTATTCTGGTAACGAGCACATAGACATACAACATACATTATGTCTGGTCGTGAGGCAGTTAGATAGAGTAGGCTACCAATCATACTACGATAAAGTGTGGAATCAACTGACTTTCCATGTTCATCTTTACATAATTTAACAGTAGTACTCATAGGTGTTTTGGCAACTTTAGCATTCTCTAATCCAAATTTCTTAACAAGGTCTAAGGCATACTTGGTTTGAGAGACAAAAAGACCATCAGAATTCTGTTTCACTTGAAATCCTAAGAAAAGTTGTAGCTCCCCCATAAGGGACATATGAAACTCCTTGTGCATAATAGCAGAAAAGGATTTAACTTCAGAGTTTGAAGTTGACCCGAAAATGATGTCGTCTACATAGACTTGGGCTATAATAATGTTTTTGTCAAAATCTTTGACAAAGAGAGTCTGGTCATTTCCTCCTCTCTTAAAACCATTATCCAACAAAAAGTTGGAAAGGCGTTCATACCAAGCTCTAGGAGCTTGTTTTAAGCCATACAAAGCCTTCTTCAAACGAAAGACATGGTTAGGGTGTTTAGGGTCAATGAACCCTTTGGGTTGTTCTACATATGTTTCTTCGGACAGAATTCCATTTAGGAAGGCAGATTTGACATCCATTTGATAAAGTGTAAATTTTAAGTAACAAGCTATGGCGAAAAGAAGTCGAACAGATTCAAGACGAGTGACAAGAGCAAATGTCTCGCTGAAATCTATCCCTTCTATTTGAGAGTAGCCTTGAGCAACAAGTCTAGCTTTGTTTCTAAGAATCACCCCATTTTCATCAGATTTGTTCTTAAAGATCCAACGTGTTCCAATAACATTTTTGTTTTGAGGCCGAGGTACAAGATACCAGACATCGTGAATGACAAATTTTAAAAGTTCTTCCTGCATAGCAGAAATCCAGTGTGTGTCATTCAATGCTTCATTAACATTTTTCGGTTCCACAAGGGAGACGAAACATGCATAATTAGCATAATTTCTTAACTGGGATCTAGTACGAACTGGCTCATTATGATTACCGACCACGTTGTCAATGGGATGGTCTTTAGAGACCCAGCCAGGTACTTCAGGACTCTCAATAGGTAATGACTCATCTATTTCTGGTGAATCAGTTTTGAAATCATTTTCAGATTCAACCACAATAGGTGATTCAGTTATCTTATTTTCGATAATAGTGTCACTTACAATAACATTTATCGATTCCATAAGGGCCTTAGTACGCAGATTGTATATACGATAAGCACGACTGTTTGGGGAGTATCCTAAGAAGATGGCTTTATCACCACGAGTTTCGAATTTAGACAGATGTTCTCTATCTTTACAGACATAACACTGACTTCCAAAGGTTCTTAGGTATTTCAGATTAGGCTTCTTACCGTACCACAACTCATAAGGGGTTTGTTTAGTGTTTTTCCTAAGATAGACCCTATTAATAATATGACACGCAGTTCTAATAGATTCTACCCAAAAGTATTTAGGTAGAGATTTGGCATGCAACATGACACGTGCCATCTCTTGAACAGTTCGATTTTTCCTTTCGGCAATACCGTTCTGCTGAGGAGTCTTAGGGGCACTGAATTCGTGTTTGTAACCATTATAGTCACAATATTCAACTATTCCTGTGTCTATGAACTCTCCCCCTCTATCACTACGAATGCGATTGACTTGTGTGTCCTTCTCATTTTCAATTCTTAGAAGAATTTTCAAAAAATTCTGAAATGTGTCAGATTTATGTTTTAAGAAGGCAACCCAAGTGAATCGTGTGAAATCATCAACCATGACAAGGATATAACTGTGTCCACATAGACTAACAGTTCTAGAGGGACCAATAAGGTCCATATGGATGAGATCTAAAGGTCTAGAGGTGAGAATGTCTTTAACCTTTTTATGCGAAGTCTTAACTATTTTTCCTTCCTGGAAATGACCACAGACAACACTTGAAATAGGTTTAATTTTAGGAATACCTCTAACTATCTCTTTACTAGACAATCTACCAAGGATATCATAACTTAAGTGACCCATACGATTATGCCAGATTTCATTGTCATCCATTTTGACAATGTTACAGGTTTCAGAACTAGTCTTGACAGTGTAACAATTGTCAGGTGTTCTAAATCCTGTAATAATGCATTCACCTTTATCATTTAAAATTTTACAATTTTTCTTTGAAAAGGTGACTGTATGGTCAGAGTCACAAAATTGTGATATACTTAGGAGGTTGGCTTTAAGGCCTTTAACTAATAGAACATTTTCGAGAACAGGTATTCCTTCTTCTTTTAGGGTTCCTTTACCTATGATTTGAGATGAAACACCATCACCAAAAACTACTTTCCCACCAGCAAATCTGGTTTTGTTTAAAATTTTGGTTTCATCTCCTGTCATATGTTTGGAACATCCTGAATCTAAATACCAACCAGATGAAGTGTGTTCATCTTTTAAAGCAGCAATGACAATGTTACACTTCATTTGGGGTAAAAGATCCTCTTTTCTAACCCAAATAGCTCTAGTTTTAATTTTGCGCAAGTTTGCCCTCATTTGATAAAATTTTCGAGACACAGTTTTTTGTCGAAAAGCATTTGGAGCAGCAAACTGATTGTTGTGAAAAAGTTGAGCTTTTGGTTTAGGAAAGTTTCTGGGAGCCTTTCTCTTAAATGAACTCTTAGTTTTGGTCTTTCGATTTCTGTAGTTAGAGTTCTTATCAGGTTGTCTTACAAGGACATAATTGTTACGACTTTGCCTAGAATAGTTAAAGTTCTTATAGACAGAAGTGTTGTAAACAGGGGTATTTAGACGCCTAGCATAACAATCTTCGAAGGAATGACCATAAACGTCACAGTAGGAGCAATATTGATTGCTCGAGGGATTAATTTCCTTAGGAAAACTTCTAAAGATAGGTTTGACAGCATTCTGTTCAAAAGTGTTATTCCTAGGAGGTATGGTCTTATAGGTAGGATCAGGCTTTCTGATTAAAGGACAGACGTATTTACTCTTAAGTGTAGTGTCAGCCTTAGAGTTACTAGACTCTCCAATGTCTTTATATTGTTGCTTTTGATCAAATTCATTTTTAATCAAATGAAAGTCTGGACATGTTTCAATTGGTCTTTTGCCCCCAGACACAAACTTAATAGGTTCAAGTTTAGTAGTTTGTGGTTTGTTCTTAGGGCAAAATCCAATACCGGTTCTATCATCAGAATTGGTCTTGGAGTCAACAACAAAGTCAGTAAAGCAATTTGAATTGTTTTCAAACTTAGAAAACTTTTTGAAAACAGTAGCTGTCTTTGTTTTTGCTTCCTCCAATTCTAATAATGTTCCCTTGTATTTCATTTCCAGAGTTTCATTAGTTTTAGTCAACTCTTTTAATTTTTGATCAAAAGTTTCAATTTCAGATTGATGAGTCAGACACTCGTTAGTGTACTCTTCAGCATTCAACTTCACAATAAGACTTAGATCATCTAATTTCTTAGTCAAGTCTCTAATAGTCTTCTCCAGTCTAGTGCCTTTTTTAAGAGTTTTAGCATACAAAGTATGGATATCCGGGAGGTCATCTGTGTCTGAGTCGCTAAGTGAAGTGTGTGTAGTGACCCCTAACGATTCAGTTTTAGTACTCATGCACCCATTTGCATCGTCATTATCGAGATCACTTTGACTCACACACACGGAACTAGAACTAGCAACATTTTCAGCATCTAGGCCAATCAAAGGAGTGTTCACACAAGCAAGAGTAGGAGCATCATTATCACACACAGGCATATCATCATTGTAAATGATCTTAGCATAAAAGGACATGCAAGGGTCAAGTACATTATATGACTCAAGTTCCTCTTCATCAGAGTCACTTGAATCATTCCAAGTTTTACAGACATTAGCTCTATTGTTTGTGTTGGCTTTATTCAGATTAACTCTGCAATCGTGAGCAATGTGACCTAGTTTCCCACATCTAAAACATTCAATCTTTTTAAGGTCTCTAGAGGGTCTGGAATTGTTATCCTTAGGATGTTTGTGAAGTCCTCTCTCATGAGGTTTGGAATTAGACAGAGTAGGATAATTAGGCTTGCCTTGTTTAGATGCCTGTTTGTTTCGAAATTTGACAATTTTCTTAAATTGTTTAGACATTAAGGCAATCTGATTATCTAGTTTGTCTATATCACACTCCTCATCAGAGTCAGAGTTGGTCAAATTAGACTCAAGTTTGGGTATCTTAGAGGCAAAACTCAAGTTAGAGTTGGGCTGTTTTCTTTGAGAATGATTTAATTGTTTCTTAAAGTCTAATTCCATTTCCACAGTCCTAAGTTTGCTACTGAGTAACTCTGGGGTAAGGTTTTGATCATTCATTTCCTCAATATCATACCTCTTACTGTCAAACTTTTGTGGTAATGACCTTAGAATTTTAGAGACAATTTCATTCCTATCATAAGTTATACCATTAGCATGCAACTTAGTAACTATATCAGTTAAGTTCATGTAAAAATCATCAAAAGACTCAGAATCAGACATGATCAAAGAGTTGTACTGCTGGATAAGCATTTGAGTTTTAGCAGCTTTAACTCTTGAGTCTCCTTCATGGGCAGTGATTAATGTGTCCCAAGCTTCCTTAGAAGTGGCACAAGATGAGATTCTCTTGAACTCATATTCATTAATGGACATAAAAATGGCATTCTTGCCTTTACTGTTATTTCGAGAAATGGTTTTTTCTTCTTGGGTAAATTCATTTAAAATTTTCTTTTCCCTCTCATCACTTCCTTCAGTGGCTGGTTTAGTAGGATAAGTGTATCCGTTTTCAATAATGTCCCACACATCATCTCCTAAAGTCCCTTGGATGAAGTCAACCATTCTTAATTTCCAGTAAGCAAAGTTGTTTCCATCAAAGAGAGGAGGTATGGACAGATTACCAAACCTTTCATTCTTCTCGTCCATAGTTAGGTTTTTCAGAAAACGATTTCAGAAACACAAGATCTTTTGAAATAAAAAGTTAACAGGGCTCTGATACCATTGAAAAACGTCGCTAATGCCGTTTAACACAAGGTTAAACTGTATAAGCAACTCCGAATGTTTGTTGGAGAAACCCTTTTCTTTTGAAAATAAAAATTATAAACAAGATGTGTTTACAAAGAAACTTATGTACGAGAGTAATTAAGATTGTGTAATCAGTTTTTAAAACAAAGGCAGTTTCAAAAATTCATCACACTTATAGAATGAGATGAGTAGATGAAGATAATCAACACAATGATTTTAACGTGGTAAAACCTCTCCCAATAGAGGAAACATCCACGGTGACTTCTAAGTCACAAAAGCAAAAAAATCCACTAATAACAAAAATTAGTTACAAACTATACAACATGCAAGCACACAAATCAACCTATTCTAAGTTTAGGAATATACCCCATTGGTGTCCTTCTAACTTCTGATAGATCTGATTTGTTGATGATGTTTCTCCAGTTTGCTAACTTCCTTTGCTTTAGCTTCTTTACGTCGACTCTATGATTTCAGATCTTAAACACAACACTTCCAGTGTAGTAGTGTGTTAAGTGTTAGTGTAGTGATTCCTATTCACATGCATGAACTCACACACACTTATATTTACAAACAGTCCTAGTAAATTACATATAAAGTCTATATGCAGTGATTTTTATTTAATTCTTTCTCACAGAACTCAAATCCTTTTGACCTTTAAAGATAACCCAGATTTCACGAAGATCTTGCTTCAGAAATCGGCCAAGACCTTAATCAATCTCTTTTGAAAACATTTATGAGATTGAAAACCCTCCAAGTGCGAATCCAACTAGGTCAGGATTAAGTTTCGTAAGAAAAGAAACCAGAAAACATTTTAAAAATCAAATCAGTAAGATTTTCTTAAATCAAGTATAAAAAATGCAGATCTAGTGAAAATATAACATATAGTATGTAGATCTAACGTTTCTATGAAAGAGAAACTAGATATTCACATAAATGTTTAAGTTGTGTACAAGATCAGAGATAATGAGGTTACAGCAACACAAGAACAAACAACTCTCTCTCACAAACACTCAAGGTTGTGTTTGGATTTAAAAATACGAAGGTTTGTTTTTGAGAAGGTGAACTGTTTAGGGTTAGGGTTAGGGTTTGGCTAACAGGTTTCCCTTTCTCTCTCTTCTCTCTTCTCTTTTCTCTTTTCTCTCTTCTCTCTCACTTCTCTCTTATTTTTTTTTCTCTCAGAAAGACGAATGCCCAAAAGTTTTTTAAGGCAGAGAAGTGGAGGGTATATATATAGTGCCTGGGGAAGGTTCTGGATGATTGAGGCAAATCAAGGGCTGAGATCAAGTCGTGCAAGGTTTGACTTGATCCAAAGGTTATACAACAGCGGTGGATTAAAACAATTCTGATTGGTTCAAATGGATATCACCGGGATTAACCAAGAACACATGCAGACCCTTGATAAGGAATGATCCAACGATCAGCAGACATCCATCCAGCCCTCTCACATAACAAACACAAATACATTCACCCGGAGGATGACAAGTGTTGGCTGGTTAGTGGCTCTCACACGCGCGTCAAAGTAATTACAAAACATCACCCTGAAGTCTCTAGCGCTTTGAGATCGTACCCAACCAAACATTTCAGTGAAAAATGAAGTTTCTAAAATAGTATATTAACCTCACAAACTTTATAAACCCTTTTATTAATAAAAACATTTATTTATAAAATGTTTAAAAATGTTTAAAAAATATCTAAAAATATTTAAAAATTCCCAAAAATTATGTAAAGCTCCAATTCAATGGGAATTAAACACACACTCTATTTTAAGCAAAATGAACACATGTATGCACTTCTAATTGTGTGTAGTGTGATTCATTTTATACCATCATGGATCATTGAAGAGGTTAAGAGAGATAAGTTCTAAGGCTTTTTGGTTTCTAGGATGGACAACCAATTTTGTCAATATTTCCAAATTAGTTGAGCACTTATACAATGTAGACTTAAGCAAGTCAAAGGTATAAGGTGCTTCATATATGATTTCTAATAATATTAAATCATTAACTCGTCACTAATCATCAATCAAATTCTAAATCCTCAATTTAATTATCAAGAACCCTAGTTCTCAAATTTATATGCATAACTCTAAATTAAAACTCAGATTTATTCAAAACAATATCATAAATTCGTGGACATCATTCTACCTACATGAGGAATCAAACTCTTATCATAGCTGTCCTAATTTATGATCAATTCTCCCAAATTTTCACCAAATTCAATTTTACACCAATGGCATAATTACCTACTCTAACATGAACATAATTATTGCTAATGATAGCAAGCAATAAATACTTGCCTCGATTTGACGGTCTAATCCGCTGATGAAATTGGTATGGACTTTTTCCTCGTCTTTCGATCTACGCTTTAATGGGATTTGTGGTGTGTGTTCTTGAGTTTTATACCAAGAACACCTACGGACTTTCCTTCTTCCTTTTTGGTTCTCTCTCTCTCTCTCCCATCTCTCATATGTTTAGAAACCGACAGACTCCCTCTCACCCACGTACGCTCATATTTAATTATCTAATTTTCGTCCATAATAATTCCCCAAAAATTCAAAAGACAGAAATACCGCTACGGGGTGCCGGTTAGGCCTAAAAGTATTCCGAAGTCCGAATAAAATACCCGGGTAGATTTTTCTGACTTTTTCGACTCTTCCGGACTCAATGAAGCACTCTAAATGATCATAGGAGTTACTTAAAAATAATTTACCTCTTTAATCCATTAAATCAGTCCCGACATGACTCATACGCGTGTCCTGACTTAGTATACCAAACTGTCATATTTCTCACTCTCAACAATTTATAAAATTTCATAATTCCATATGACATACCCACCCAATAATATTTAATAATTCTCATCAATAAGTATTAACCCTTGGCACGCTAGTTAATATTTATTTTAATCCAGATTAATTAACAAATTTTTTCACATTTTAATTTAATTAATCCAACAATAATAATTAATCCCATAATTATTTAAAATCATCAAAAATACGGGGTGTTACATACTTCCCCCCTTACAATGGAATTTCATCTCGAATATCGAAAAAGTATATTTGGTACAAACAACGTTGTATATATGTTGCGCACCACATCATTGCGCTCCCTAGTAAACTACCCAGTACCACCCATATAGTACGCTGTCGAGTACCCTTAATAATGAAGGAGTTACCTTGTTACGTAGGTTCTTGCCCAAGCGTTATTGTTTAAGTTTCAATACTTAAACTTATTTTAGATATTAACTATCTAACCTATGATTATTCGCACTTTGATAGATTAATCATTTTTAGATACATATGATCCTTCTCGCGACGATCTCACACAACTCGGTTATTGGCGCAGTATATACTTCACACACATTATATACTATAGACATAAACTAATCTCTGATCTTCGCAATAGGATTTTTTCCCCCACCTTTAACTAACGAGCATGAGAACAACAAGGTTTACCGTGCTATACCTCAACTGGCAACTTGCCTAAAAATGAACTTATATGAGTAATCGTATACCAACTCCACGAGTGGAAGGGGCTGTTCTCGTCTTCCCCTAAGATCCAAAGGTACACATATATTTTATTCTCCAATATCCAATTAGTCCACTTACTCTTCCCATTTATCTGCAGACGATAGGTCGTTCTCAATCATAACTCGGTACCTATGGCCTCAAGAACACTCTTTCAAAATTAAAAGATGAAGGTCTTGTCCAAATCGGAGATGCTATCAAACGGTACTCCATGTAACCTCACTATCTTGGCTAAAAATATTAACGCATACTTTCTCGTAGTATGATCAGTTCTAACTGGCATCACGTGAGGTACTTCGGTCACCCGACCCACTATCACCCACATAGGGTTGTGATCTCTCCGTGAATTAATGAACTCCGTGATAAAATTCATGGGTCTACTCTCCCATTTCTAAAGAGGAATTCCCCAAAAACTGGAGGAATCCTACGCAATTTTTGTGGTTCACCTTCAATTCGAACTTATTAATGTCTTGCTGTGTTTTATCGTATCACCCCCACTGTTTTATAACATGATGCATTTTATTTTTCCTCTCAAATCCACCTGTAATCGTGATTTGTGCGACGATGTCATTACTGCGCATCGTAAGTTCTTCCCCCACTCTAGAGAAATTTAGTTTCTCATGAAATGCAGGCCTCTGCCAAATTTTACGAAATAGGCTTTGACTTTCTTGGCTAGAAGTTGTCGAATTCACATGGCAATCCTAATTCACTATTTAATTTAATCACCTAGGGTGCCTATACACCCTATGTCTCACACATTATTACACCAATGGTATGTACTCATCTTGAATCAATTCTCGCGCACTTGGCATGCCGATATGGTAGGAGTACACTCAACCTCCCCACTAGTGATAACTTAATCACTCTTTCAGTGGTTTCATTATTCCATTCATAAAGATACCGCTATATAATATGTACCTTCCCACAATCTCCATGTGTTGACATAAAAGTCTAATAGTCCCTTCTTATATCCCTAAAAATGACATGAAACATGGCGTTCTCGCTATCCCAAGCTCTCGGCGCTATATATATATATATATATATATATATATATATATATATATATATATATATAACGAGCTATATTTCACTGCTCGATAAAGGACATAATGTATCTCGAGTCACATCAATAAATAAATCCCTACGTACCGGGATCACATATAACTAGACACATACTCTATGAGGTCTATGATACCATGAAATTTTCATATTTACATATATATGGTCCCAACCCTATTTCAGGTGGCGCCGCACAAAATTATTATTACTCCGTCCGGAGTATTCAGCACGATAGTCTTATCACTTAATTTACTACTGTTCAAACATTCGGTAATTAATCACTTCACATCACCATAATAAACTCTACTATAAGTATGTAACTTGTAACAAAAAATATACTCTTAGGGCCCACCCGGTTCACTCAAAGGTGGCATAAAAAAGCCCCACTATTAACGAGAAATACGTTTGTAACAAGACTGTTAAAACTAACGTTCCCACTAAACTCAACTCGCACGCGAATTTTAGGGTTTAAAATTTATATATAAGTTGTGATACACCATGTCACTTGAATTAATCCTTTACTCACAAGGATGAAGCAAAACTTTACCAATTTTGCCTAATCGTAGGGTCCTAGCACGTAGTTGCCAACACGACCCATGAGCATCTGCAACCATTATACATCTAGGATTTCATCCATTAGTTGTACCCTCCCATTATGGACTTTTTATTCCTTCATGTGGCTTACACGCCCATTATTGAAACGTTGGCCTAAAATCTCTAGGTCTCAATTATGGCCTTAATGACTTCCCTTTTTACTTCCTGGGTCCCGTCGACCCTAAAATACGATATGCTACTATTATCTAGGACTCCACTGGTCCTGCCTGAACCCACCACTCTCGGGTTGTAAATTCTTGAGCCCAAATTCTCCTGACCCAAATTCCTCTGCTAGAAATCTGACTCCTCCCGTTGTTATGCCTAACTGGCATGGTTTACCATTTCCAATATGATCGATCTCACATCTCAACGTGGACACATTCAACCCTGGTAGTCCATTATCTACACATAGGGAAACTTCCTGAGCAATTTCCCCATCACTGGTCCCACTGACCATTTTGGAATGTCCTTATCTCGGACCTGGAAGTCTTATCTCCTAATTATTCACCATTGTCTCATTGTCCCTTTGGCTAAGCTGGATTTTCAAAACAATTATTAGCCTCTACAGCCCTGATTGACTTCATCGTAATTTTCACTACACCAAAAAGGCTAAATTAGCAATCTTTAGCCAGCCAGCCTTGTCATGGTCATTGACCGTGATAAGGCCGTGACGAATCTTGTCATGGTCAATGACCGTGACAATACTTATATTATTGTCACAGTCAAGGACCGTGACACATCCTTGATAATTTCGTCAGTAAAAAAAACCCTACGCTTTATTTTTTTCCCACCGTTTTGGTTTTCCCACTCTTTCTCTCTCTAAACGATTTCGAGCTCTCTCTCTCTCTCTCTCTCTCGCAGGTATGTTTTTTCCTCTCTTTATAAGGACACTATTCTCCGATTGAGTCTTAATGTAGTTTTGGCTCAATTTCGGATAAAAACATATATGTCATAGGATAATTCTTAATTGTATCCATTCAAGTCTATGACGGGGTAGTTAAAGACGTAGCGGCCAAGATATTAAAGCTTAATCAAATGCCATGTGTATTGTGCCTTGTTTCTACGTCATCAACATGATTCCATTGCTCCTAAGGTATGAATTCATTTTAATATATATATATATATATATATATATATATATATATATATATATATATATATATATATATATATATATAGGAGCTTGGAACAATATTTATACGGGTGTAAGTTTAGTTTAAACTGTTGTTTATTTTCAGAAAGTTTCATTAAAATTTAAAACCAAGTTTCTAGGCTAAAAATAGATTTTTTAGCTTTCTGGCATTTCGTTAGATATTGTCGTTCGAAGGAGTTTGTCATTCAAACGAGAATGTCGTTCGAACGAGGTTTTCCAACGAGTTCCCATATTGGCCACTGGATTGTCGTTCGAATAAAAATTATGTTCGAATGAGAATTCTAACGAGATTTCTAACGAGTTCAACTTTTATACACTGGAACTTCGTTCGAAGGCTCGTTCGAACAAGACTTCGTTTGAACAAAAATCTCGATCGAACGAGATTTGGCGGGAACAGTTTATTTGGCAGTTTTGAGCAGTTTTTCCCACTTTCTCCACTTCCTTTCCCCACTAACTTTTGACAGACTTAACAAGTGCGGGAACCAACTTTGGAGAATAAACTTTTTCATATCCTACAACCTCTAAGAGAGAGTTTGAGAGAAAAATTCAAAATAGAAAAAGTTCAAGTATGAGTGTTTATCGTTCAAAGAAAAATCTTTAAAACACTTTTGTTTTTCACCCATATTGTTTATTTCAAGTTACAATAAATATATATCATTGCTTGGAGTGTTTTGGCACCGGGTTTTACTATATCTTTTGAAGAGTTCGTTTGGGTTTCCTTCTATATCCCATAAAGAAGAAGTTCCCATTTTGCTAAGGCATTCTCATATGGTGAAAGGCACCATGTGTGGTTGATGGTGTACCTATGTCTCATTAGTGAAGTCTAAGATTTCGGTGGAGCTCCGGGGTTGTCGACTAGGCGGAGGTGTTTGCAAGAAGACGCGTCAAGGCTTGAAAGGGGTCGAGTCGAGGAAGTAAGTCATCTGTCTTGTAATTATAAAACCATACTTAGTGGACTTAAGGCTAGGGTCGTCCGAGGTTGTTTCCCGTTGTGGATTTTTCCTCGTACATCGCGATGTAGTGATTTATTATTTATTTCTATCTTTTGCATTATTCACCTTAGATGCATGCTTAGGTAATTCAAGATAAAATTTGGTCTAATCACTACTTGTTTAATTTGGTGCTAAAATGAATTGGGAAGTTTTAATTAATTTAGTTCATGTCATTTAATTTAATTTGATAATATTTGGTTTAGCCTAATTTGGTAATATTGAAAATATGACTTAAGCAAATTTCTAGGACTTTTTTTATATTAATTGTGTTTAAGTGAAATCAATATAGTTGTGCGTTTGATCCTATTTCACTTCGTTTTATTTTAATTTGAGAGAAATTAAAATTTGGTGTTTTTGTGAACCATCTCGCTTCTGCACATCTTTTAAAAGGAAATTGAAATTACATTTTGGTAATTATTTAAAATTGGGGGCCTCGCGTACCAACAAGTGGTATCAGATCCAAAACGATAAATTACTTCATTAAGATCCTTTAAATATTTTTTACTAAAATGGAATTTTCTCCATTTTCTAAATTCCCTATTTTCAATGGTTCTAACTACGCGTATTGGAATGAGCGGATGAAACCGGCACTAAAATCTATCGACGAGAAAGTTTGGATGTTTATTGTTAACGGGTGGTCCCCACCTACTCATTTAGTAGATAATGAGTGTGTTCCCAAACCCGCCGATAGATGGAGTGAGAATGAATTTAAACTTTCTAATTTTGATTCCCAGGGTTTAAATGCCTTGTTCAGCACAGTCACACCGGCTGAATTTCGACGCATTATGACGTGTGAAACCGTTAAAGAAGCTTGGGATATTTTAGAACTCACTCATGAAGGTACTAGTGTCGTTAAACCTTCGAAACTCCAAAACCTCACCACTCAATTTGAAACGATCAAAATGAACGAAAAAGAAACTTTTAATGAATTTTATGCTAGACTTTTCGATATTGTTAATTCATCTTTTAATTTAGGAGAGAAAATACCCGACAATCGTGTTGTAAAGAAAATTTTAAGGTCCTTACCCGATAGATTTATTCCAAAAGAGACCATTTAAATTCTTTACCAACTTTAGCCTCTACGAAATTAGAAGAGCTCGTAGGTGATTTACAAACCTATGAACTAGACATGTTTCCCTCTAAAACTGAAAAGAAAATAGATGAGGGCGTTGCTTTGAAATCCCGAAAAGAGGAAAAACAAGTAGTAGAGAGTGAGAATGATAGTGACTCGAAAAATATGGCTATGTTTGCTAGAAAGTTTAGAAAATTTCTTAAATTTAACAAAGATAAATTTAAAAATTATTTTAAGAAATTTGAAAAATCTACGCATGACAAAGACGAGAAGATCCCTAAAACTATTAATGAAAATTTAAATAGGGACAAGTCAAATAGATATTTTGGTTATGAGGGTTATGGCCATAGGGCTTTTGAGTGCCCCACTAAACTAAGGAGAGAGGGTAAGCAACCAATTTCCTTTAATCCAACCCTTAGTGATAGTGATAATGAAGAGGGACCTGATTCCCCCACTAAGCCCAACTTTGTGGCTTTTATGGCTAGTCATGTGAGTGATAGTAAGAACTCGTCTATTGATGAAATTTTAACACATGACACTTCCAAGGTCAAAGTTTATGATTCCCTTATTTTTTTATGGTAGTGAGAGTGGAGAAAAAAGAGAGGGTGAAAATGAAGAAGAGGTTGATGTGAGTGAGCTTAAAAATACTTTTCAAGAACTTTATGAAAAATCTATTAAATAAAAAAGAGCTAATTTGAAGTTAGAAGCGAGTTTAAGAGAGCGTGTCAAGGTCGTTGATTATAGTGCGTTAGTGGAAAATCTTAGGACACGAGAGAGAGATCTTTGTGAGAAGATTGAATATATAGAAGGCGAGAGAGATAGCCTTAGAGGTTTAATGGAGTCAATGAAAAGGATCTTCTCGAGTTTGAAGAGAGAAATGTTTTATTAGAGTCTAACATTTTAAAATTAGAAAATAAATTAAAATACTCTAGAAAAGTCAAATTTGATTTGGAGTGTCATTTGGAGAAATTAGATAAAATATTAGGAATGGTCCAAATTAAAAATGACACTTGTGGTTTAGGCTCGATACTTGTAATGAATCAACTCATAAAGCCAAAACCCATGCTTTAGGAGAATCACCTAGGAAAGCCTTTAGAGATCAATCCTTAGGTACCAATTTTCGACGTGTTTTTTCTTGTGCGCATTGTGGTCGAAAAGGTCATCTTAGGAAATTTTGTTTTGATCTTAAACGAGGTCCTAGAAAATCCCAACGTAAGGCAACCGAGGTAGCCAAGATTCCTACAACCCGAGATAGTCATTCGTCATTAATTTGGGTTAGGAGATCCGTCTTGGTAGATTTATAAGATTGAGTTTTTTATTCTCATTTGCTTTCACATGCTTCCTTCCTTGCAAAATCTAAAGGTTGAATGTGTTAGTTTTATTTGCATACTTTATCTTTTGTACTACATGCTATTTTATCATGCTAGTTATATGCTTGTTTAGTCATTTTCTAGTCTGTGCTCCATGCTAAATCACATGCTAGAATAATGATTTTTGTTTATCTTTTGTATTATATTCCTTTCATTTTTGTATGCATTAAATGAAAAATACAAAAATATTTTTGTTTATCATTTGTGTTTTACCTTTTTACTAATTTAAGATTAATGAAAAATACAAATGACTTTTGTGTTTCTCTTTTGAGTAAATATTTTTATTTTTTGTTAAAATTTTAAAAACTCAAAAAGATTTTTTTTTGTGTGTATTTTAGTTTGACACACTCTATGTGGCATATACTTGTTTTTGAATCTCATCTTTTTCGCTCCCATGTGTCTAGAACTTTTGGTTTAGATTGTCAATCCTTATTATAATCCTTGCCATGCTTACATATAGTAGTTGGATTTTGCGTTGATTAAATGGATTCTATTTTTATATGCCTCAATTCACACATGCACGAGCTCTTTTATAATTTAATCGTCACATGTTATATTTGAGCTTTGTGAGTTGTTGTCCTACCAATCTTGTCATTTACATATTTGTGACTTAGGAGGACTAGTGCATGTCAAAATCCGTTGCACGTGAGATTTGTGAGAAATAAAAAATGATATATATGAATGTGCACGGGGAAGGGCTCTGAAAGAATTTATTATCCTTTGTGAATAGTAAGCCACCGTTTGCTTGGACCTAAAAGAAATACGTGGTCCAAAGGCCTAAAAGAAAATATGGCATTAAAAATAAAAATAATTGCCAAGGCCTATGTTTAATTGATATAGTCATTCAAAAATTATATATGTAAATTGATGGAGTTTGGATGATATATCAACGGTTTGCACAATGTCTGTTTATCCTAGTTGAACTTTCATTGTCATGACTCTATTGGTTTGTAGAATCATAAACATGCTAGGCTTGTATGCATTATGTATGTTTGTTCATTGAAGTTCAATTTATATTGTCACATGAGGTTATATTCAAATGTGATGAAGTTTGCAATCAATTGAGAACTCCGTGAACATATTTTAAGTGATTGGGTCTAAATTTAATTGTTACTAGTTCACACCCCAACACTTCTGTTTCCATATGACACATTTTTTTCATACAAGTGTGAAAACCTTGTTTTATTTTGTGTCATATGTGTGTTTTTATCTATATAAACTTGCATGAGCATTATTGGTATATATAGTCCACTTATATATATGATATTTTTCTGTCTTTGTCTTGCTTTCTAGTCCATCTATGCTTTAATTCATAATTGGTATCTAACTTGTTGCATTCTTTTTTGATATCACATGCTTAATACTTTATGTATCATATTGGTATCATTTTCTTGCATATTCGTTGGTTATTATTTTTTGGATTAGTTATGCTTTTGTTACCTATATGCTATCATGTTCTTATCACCTTATGCCTCATGTTTAAATTGGTTTTATCCTTTGTCTATTCCTGAACAAAAAGGGGGAGAATGATAGGGTGAGAAATGTAATCTAATCCTATTATAATCATATCTTAGTTTGGGGAGATTTATCTTAGGAGGAGACGTCTTTCTAAGTAGGTCATAGTTTGATAAAGGGGAGAATTAATTTAGGGGGAGTATTTAATTTACATGCATTTAATATTCTTGATATTCTCTATTGTGACACCCCACCTAATTAAATATCGGGCGATCAGTCCTTTATTAAATTAAAATCAAGGTGAACAGTTGGTTCATTCTTAGCATCACTGTCGCAAATTAAAATTTCCAAATTTACACACCCTGATTAATTAAGCTAAGTGTCAAAACCATTTAAAACCTTATTTCCATTTTATTAAATCCAATTATAAAACATTTAACCATTAACATTTTAAGAGTCACACATTAAGTATAAGAATAAAAATGGACATTCAAGAGTTTAACCATCAATAATAAATCCCAACATTAAAACACAAAAGGAAAACATCCTGACAGTAATAAATCCCGAAATAAAGATACTGAAAGTAAAAGAATTACAATCTCTGACAAAACCAACTAAATAATGGAAAAGGGCGACACATGCCCCCACTGGATAAAGCTGAACTAGAAGTGGAGTCAACAATGAAGTCGTCTAAGCAATGGCCTCCAACTCCCAAAAAAGCTACAGCGCGTTCCATCCAAAGAATCCTAAGCATGACGCCCCTGTGGCTGGGCACCTATAATATATATATATATATATATATACACAATAGAGCAGAGATAATAGCAAACGGGTCAGAGCCCGAATGTAAAACAGTTTTAAAAATAGTTTAGCAAGTATTTAAAATGCTTGTCGGTTAATGCAACAGTCATATTAGTATGTGACGCTCTCTTGAGAATTCTCACCTCTCATCTAGTGTACACGTCTACCATACTAATGAATCCCATATATCTCTCTAACTTATTCTCCATAAGACTTAACACGTGAAATTAAGGTTATGATATCCACTTTAGAAAAATCTATCTCTTCAAGATTTCTTACGTTATTTAGAATAATTCCGTATTGTTAAAACGTTTCCGAATACTTATCGTGAAGTTGAAGAATTTATACATTACTTAACTACTATATCTCCCAGTAGAAAGTTCTCATATAGATATACATATATATATTAATTACACATATAATATATATATACAAACGGCACCCCACATAAAATCTATGGTGCAAAGTTTCCATAAATAAGTATATATATACCAATCACTCATATAATATATATATACTAACGGCACCCCACATAACAACTATGGTGCTGGGATACTCTGCTATCAAGTCCCTATATCACACATATTTAGGGAAATGCTAGTTCGGAATCACTCTCGAACTGCACTAACACAAACACATACAAATGGAGGTGAATCATAGTTCCAAGTCCAAAGAGGTCAGCACATACCAACATGTCTCTTAGGACCGTCTGACTATCAATCAGATAGCCTGTACCTAGGAATCTTATGTTCTAGGGTACAAGTCAATATCTCCCTTAAAGGTCCCATCGAGATAAGACTGTCCCAGCGCGAAAACCCCCGTGATAGCAAGTAGCCCGGGTACGATTTTTACACAGAAATAATATATGCACAATCACACCGTCATATATAAATATGCATTCACATCCACACTATTAAACTAGGTGCGCTCACGACCCATAATTATAATTATCCGTTATTACACATTTTCCTCGATTATTTCATATAACGGACTCATTCATTTTATTCTCGTAATTAAGTCATTCTAAACTCACTTCTCGTCTCTCGAATTATTATCTTTACTTAAGTACAATCTCAGTAGGCCCTCACTTACCTTCTACTCCAACTTCCTAGACATTTTGATTAATAAATCAACGCACGTATGATTTTCTAAGTATTAATATTTTCCCCGATTACCCTTTATTTCCCTTCACATTAAAGTCCCACCTAACGAGGTTTATCTTGACCCTACTGGTCCTTTTTATGTTTCATTAAGTTCTAGCAACCCTAATCAAGGTTTACTACGCATAAAATCTGATTAAGCTAACACGAGCAAAAATGCAGTTTTCCAGGAGGGGTCGATCGATCGATGAAAGGGGGTCGATCGATCGATCAAGCAGTTATGACGAATCTTCCGAAAACCCAGCTACGAAAATCTTATCCCAAACTCCTCCAAATCATCATGTTTCAGTCCCAAACTCTCAACCGCTTATACTACAAGTGTTGTATACCCATATAAACAATATCCTACGTAACACATGCGAATTTTCATCATCTATAATAAGATAAAAGGGTAAAAATCTTTATAAGTCTCATGAACACTAATTTTTCTTTAACTTAGTTTTCTTCCATTCTTTTTCAGATTTTCTATCACTAATACCATGGAAATTCGTGGTTCAACCTCTACATGTGAAATGGATTTCCAGAAATATGATCTCTACCTCTACGACATGCAATTTTTGTCTCCAATTAACGTTTTCTTTCAAGAACACTAATTCTAATCAATCCTAGACTAATATAAAAGAGCATTAACTTGATAAAATCAAGATAGATACTTGCCTAAAATTTAAAGTTCTGATTTTTTGGAAGAATTTGGTGTGGTCGAGATCCTCGTTGCGTGATCTACCATTTGGCGGTGACGGCGGTGCAACCGGAGGAGTTCTTGGCCTAGAACTCCTTGGAAAGCTTCTCCTCTTCCTCTCTAATGGTCGTCATTAGTTTTTGGTTATGTTAACCATAGAAGATAACACTTTCCATCTGATATAACCCTAGCAAATTCGTGGGTTTAATTACCCATAATTATGAAATGTCCAAAATGCCCTCTCGGGGTGCTAATTAAGCCTAAAAACGTCCCGAGACCCAAACTAAACCCCCGGGTACATTATTTTGACTATCTCGACCCTTACGGACACTTTGGCGCACTCAAACAACTATACGAGCAAATTATAATTTATTCACTTTTATTAATCAACATTTAGTCCCGACACGACACGGGCGTGTCCCGACTTAAATTTCCTAAATTGTCATTTTATTCACACGTGACAATTTTTATAAAATAAATCTCATATATTACCATACTCATCCAGTAACATTCAACGAATTTCCAATAATTACTAACTCTCGTCACGCTAGTAAATATTTAAAACAACTTTTCGGATTAAAATTAAATTAATTTATCTCAATTAAATTTAATAAATCCCTAAATTTAAAAGCCATAAAAATACGGGGTATTACATACTTCCCCCCTAATAATGGAATTTCGTCCCGAAATTCGGAAAAAGAAAATAGGGCCTACCTAGGAGAAAAATTCTGGATATCTTTTTAGTACGCAAACTATCTACATAGTAAGGCGCTTAATCACTATAGCCCCCGCCTCACAGCAAGCTTGATTAACATTCTCATTGGAGACACTTCACATGGTGCTCCCAACCGACAACATTCGCTTAGGTCACGCCTATAAATTATAAATTTCTATTATCTCACTTTCATTGGGAGGCCGCACCTCACTACATGACAACTACTCGAATTTATTTATATACAAAGCTCCCATTCTGAGAAAAACAATAAAAACATTTGACCACTCTTGTTTGCCTAAAACAGTCGTGGAATTTCACCATAGTTATCGGATTATTCTCGACCGATCCAAAATTCTGATTATCCACTCACCTCTAAACATACGAAAGGAGAATAGTCGTGGTTCTTCCATACCAAAACCTTAATAAGCACCTCGTACGCGACAAACAGGTACGAGTGCTTCTACAGAGCAATCCTAAAATCATCGTACCAAGAAATCAAAATTTCCTTCACGTGGCTCCACTAATCTTTAATCACCGTGCGCCTATTCCCTGGCTAAGGGTGAAATATCCTACTCGAAACGAAACCTTATCTCCGCTGGTTCCTGAAATCCAATATCAAAGGTGGGATTCACAAATCTCATCCCGATTCAGAAACTAATACTGTGTCGTACCATGTACTGGCGCGATCCTTCCTTTCAAAGGAAGTCTGGGGCATACTAGTTAATATTGTAAACCACCCCAAAGGAATATCAATCACTTCTTTCTCGGTCGACTTAATTCACATGTTCGGATGAACCCTTGATCTTGTTCTGAGGATGGTAACCCATCCAAGAACTTTACCGACTTTACTGACCTCTTCCAATTACAGGAATTGTCGATAAACACAAAATTCTCTGGTTGATTCTCCTCTTCCAACCGAACCTTACCTATGGGCGGTGCATGTAGAGACTACTCACTACGTCCCGCTAAACATCGATTTTTCCTTGAAATGTCTCACATTAAGTGACACGTAATACTCCCCTTCCTTCCTTGGTGTATGCTGAAAGTTTCGACCCGTGCTCTTTCCTCCACGATGCGCACTTCGGGATCTTTTTTACCATACTAACATCATCACTCTTTGTATGCTCAAGTCGTTCTCACACTTGACTACTAACAACTTCGCTCCGAGTGTTCTTCATAATAATTAAATTATACTCTATTCAAGGAATACCCCTTCTTAAATGGCTTCCCACATCCTTCCCATCAATTAGGTTGTGCTATTCTAGTTTCACACTTATGTATGGATTATCGCCCTCATGTGACGTTTAATCCACTCTATCACTTCCACTTCGTTCTGTTAGTCCCACATACATATTTTTCACACGTCCATTACCACGTCCCTTCAACTCGGACAATTTTTAACATCAGTTAACCAAGATGCCCACATTATTGTAACACCTCGATCGACTTGGAAGAGCGAACGACAGACTAGTCATCTGTAGAACTAACTAAATCCAACAAAATATAAGGAATAGGGCATTCAAATTTCATGACAATAAAAGAGGAACAAAAAATCTCAAACTTCTTCAGATAAATACAACAATCTTCTCAAATAGGTACAATAACCAAGATAAATCACTAACGCTCTATTCATCAAAATAAATACAAGTTAGCCCTTTTGTATAATAAAAATTCTTTCCAGATACTCCATGTTAAAAATCATCCCAACTCTTTATTTACCTTGTGTTATGAACACGGTTACGACACTTGGGTACTCTCAATCACCCTAGAAATTGAAATTTTTAAATCCTCCTTATCATCGTTCCACCCCTCAACTAGTTCGGATAACTTTCAGTGCTTTCTTACCACAAAATCCGGCTCCAGTGGCTTTAAATCAAAATTCAACTTCCAACTTACATATGTAATTACTTGATCCCATTTCGACCGAGGCACCGAACTCATGGAATAGTGACCAAACGTCTCCCTATTTCCAACCTTACGCTAAGTTTCATGCGTGGGATGTCTCGCAAAGCGAAATCCAAACAAGGAACCCCCCCGATACACTACTACCTAGCATTGTCGGTCATTGAAATCCGTTAGGTCCTCCGTCCATAGCATGTACCCCCTTATTCCGTCTTTTGGCAGAAAAGTTACCTTTCCTCCCGAAATTACGCTTAATAAGGAACATATCACCAATTGCACTATCGTTCAGTATTGGGTGTTGGTAATTGCACTCCATAAACCTCGAATACATACAATCGAAATTCTCGAAATCCCTTTCCCTAATAATAGGGGTATAAATCTTAATTCTCACATCTCTAAAGGATAGATATAACAATGCACTCTTCCTATCACCAAGTCCTGAGTGCTCAACATAATACTGAATTAAATCTTTTCGTTCAATGGTAAACCCGATACATACTAAATCATAATGATAAAGTCCGTACGTACATCGTTATCGAATATCTCGAGCCCACTATCCCCTCCGAAGTCTCTAGGATAGATAATGTAAGTGCGAGTCCGACCTTATTTCAGGTGAAGCCTCGCCAGAGCAAAAACATGCTCCACTAATGCAACCACTCCGATAGCCTTGCAATAATTGCCCATTATCGTTCTAACCATTTCTATAACGTTGTAACAAAGATAATATCATACTCTCGTATCGCATCACTACAACGAGTAACCTCAATAAAGTACATAACACTATTGATATACTCATTCATCTTCCGCGGATAGCACTAAAGAAAAATTCCCGCTACACTACGAAAAAATATTCACATAATAATAATGTTTATAATTATATGTATTAAACTCGTCTCACGAGCTAATTTAGCAATGAACAAAATATAGTGACTCGTTCGTGTCACATAAACACGCCTCAACCTCTGAGGATACAACTTATACTTCCACCTTGTCAATCGTCTTGACTGCACAAATGGTTTTCGGACGTAACACGTCTGCCCCATACCTACGCTTCTTTCTATCAGGAGAAGGAGGTTTTCGCGTAGTGGACAGTCTTATCATGTGTTGCCCATTAGGGGGATAGTTAACTTGTACCCAGAGCATGTGAACATGGTTACGTGCTAACTGATATGTAGGATAGTTTCGACGGTTGAATGGGAGCATAGATATGTGCGTGACCCATTTGGCTGGGGATTGTGTTAGCCTCCAAATATATGTGCTTCAAATTTATGGTTCGTGAGAGATTGAACCAATAGTCCTTCATGTAGTTAGCGATGCACCAGGATATGATAAAGAGTATGCATTGCGCTAAGTGGTCTTAACCTAAGGGTGCAGGATTAGTATATATATATATATATATATATATATATATATATATATATATATATATATATATATATATATAAGGATGCTGTGACTATATGTTTATATATATACTTGTAAATATTTCTAATGTGTGAAACTAGTAGGTATGGTAACAATAATAAACGCATTGCACCAAGTAGTCTTAACCTAAGGGTGCAGGATTAGTATATATATATATATATATATATATATATATATATATATATATATATATATATATATATATATATATATATATATATATATATATATAGGGATGATGTGACTATATATATATATGAATATATTTGGGAAAATTGTACTGTGTGAAATTAGTAGATACAGTAACAATGAGAAATAAATTAATCTTAGTGGGTAAAAGATTAACCATTCGAACGGTGAATAATGAAATTTAGTTATGTGTGATAAACTATTTTAATAATGTATTGTATGGGATGTACAAGATACTCCTACGAGTTATAATTAGAAGTATAAGCCTATGACCTAGTTGGGAGTGTTATAGATAACTGTATTGGAGTTATAGTACGTTAGGCATGAACAGTTGTGGAGAGGTGAGAATCTCATGTGAGAGTTTGAATTTAACATGCACTTAATACTTGCTTTATTGCAGTTCTAAATACTTGTCAAATCAAATATTTTTACAACTCGAGCTCTGACCCGTCTCTTTCTATTCCTCTCTCTTTTTCTATATATATGTATTATATCAGTTGCCCCACCACAGGGTTACCTAACTTAGACACTTGGATTTATTAGTGAGCTACAACGGTTGTGGGAGTTGCAGGTTCTTTGTATCAGTTGCTATATATATATGTATTTTATCAGGTGCCCAACCGTCTGTTGGTTCAATCTCGCACGAACCATAAAAATTCAAATCACATATATCGGAGGCGAACATAATCCCCAGCCAAATGGATCACGCACATACCTACGATCCCATTCATCCGTGAAGGTTATCCTACAGCTCAAATAGCATGTAACCTAGTTTATATGCTCTGGGTACAAGCCAAATATCCCCCCAATGGGTAACACAGGATAAGACTGTCCATTATGCGAAAACCTCCTCCTGATAGCAAGCAACATAGGTATGTTATACACACAATAATAAATATATAATAGGCACTCTCACATCATATTAAAATCAATATGTATTCACCCAACATGTACATATATTATCAATACATATTATTTTCTCATTACTACTTATAATGTAATTATTTTTATTACTCTCTCTTGAAACTTCCAAGGTTAAATTACCGTTCCAATATTTAAAGTATTACTTCCCAAATACTTCCCAACAATTCCTCACTGTGCTAAATTCATCAAATAACAGTTTTCCTCGCTCAAATTAACTGTGTAACTCGATTTGGGTCAAAAATAGAAATTTCTAGATTTTAGACCTGTCATTCGAACCTGAAGCTATGTCGTTTGAACGAGATAGCATGTCGTTAGAATGACATATCGCGCGGCATGAGTTATCATTCAAACCAGGATCAATCTCATTTGAATGAGATTGAGTAGATTCATCCCCAACCTGCACCTGCTACGGTTTTTCACCATTAAAAAGTCTAAAACCTCTACTGCTCAGTCCCAAACAACAAACCTAATTGATATCCAAACATGTTTAGAGGATTTCTAGAAACCTAGTATCATTAAATCTTTACAATACATCAATTAAATACAAGATCTGCAAATTAAACATGAAAGCCCTCGTTCTTCCAATATCAATTCAAGGACCACTAAAAACCCATATTCGTTTTTCAATCACAACATACAACTTCGGGATTCATATTCTACATGCATAGGGGTTTAGTTCTCCATCAAAATAACTCTTAATCTATGATTTAAGTTTTCTAAATTCACCCAATTCAATTCTAAATCATATATTTGATTCTTGTGCTATCATGAGCACAATTATTGCTAATAGGAAGCAAGTAATAAACACTTTCCTCAATTATGATGGTATGATCTGCTGATGAAATTGGTATAGACTTATTCCTTGTCTTCTGATCTATGCTTTGGTAGGATTTGTGATGTGAGTTCTTGAATTTTGCACCAAGAACACCTATGGACTTTCCTTCTTCCTCTATAGTTTTATCTCTCTCTCTCTCTCATTAGTTTATAAATTGACAGACTCCTTCTCGCCCACTTACACTCATCTTTAATTATATAATTTTCTTCCATAATAATTTCCCAAAAATCCAAAAGATAAAAATACCCCTACGGGGTGCCGGTTAGGCCTAAAAATATTCCGGAGTTCAAATAATATATCCGGATAGAGTTTTCTCACTATGTCGGCCCTTACGGACTCAATGCCTCACTCGAAATGACCATATGAGTTACTAAAAATTTAAGTTATCTTTTTATTCCATTCAATTAGTTTCGACACGACTCATACGCAGGTCCTGACTTAAAATACCAAACTGTCGTATTTCTCACTCTCGATAATTTCTAAAATTTCATAATTCCATATTACGCATTCACACAGTAATATTCAATAATTCTCATCAATAAGTACTAACCCTTGGCACGCTAATTAATATTTATTTTAATCCGGATTAATTAACAATTAATTTCTCACATTTTAATTTAATTAATCCAACAATAATAATTAATCCCATAATTATTTAATATCATACAAATACGGGGTGTTACATACTTCGCCCCTAATAATGGAATTTCATCTTAAAATTCAAAAAATAAAGCATACCTCGTTAGAATAAGTCTGGATATTTCTCGCGTATATCTTCCTTTCACTCCCAAGTAGACTCCTCTACATTATGATGCTCCCACTAGACCCGAACAAGTGGAACTACCTTTGACCTCAATCTCCTCTCGCTACGATCTAGGATCGCCGCAGGCCTCTCCTTATAAGAACTATCAGGCTTCAAATCAATATCCTCTATCACAATGTAAGTGTGGGTTAACTCATCTCGAAGATACCACCTCAATGACGAAATGTGGAACATATCATGAATACGGTGAATGTGCTCTGACAACCCAAGTTTGTATACCACCGGTCTGATCCTCTAAAAAATGGGAAATGGTCCTACGTATCTCGAATCCAATTTCCCCTTCTTCCCGAACCTCATTACTCCTTTCATAGGAGACACTCATAGTAATACTTGGTCCCCCACTCTAAACTCCCTGAAGAACCACTTTGCATTGGCGTAGCTTTTCTATCTGTCCTGGGTTACCCATATGAGACTCCGTATCACCACAATCCTGGCCGACGTATCCTGAATCACCTCTGGCCCAAGTATATTGATGTCCCCTACCTCCAACCAATAACTAGGAGAACGACAAGGCTTACCATAGAGCGCCTCAAATGGGTCCACGCCAATCATAACCTCGTAGGGGTATTCTTGTCTTTTGGATTTTTGGAGAATTATTATGGAGGAAAATTAGATAACTAAAGAGCAGTGTACATGGGTGAGAGGGAGTTTGTCGATTTCTAAACCTACGAGATAGAGATAGATAGATAGATAGATAGATAGATAGATAGATAGATAGATAGATAGATAGATAGATAGATAGATAGATAGATAGATAGATAGATAGATAGATAAAGAGAGAGAGAGAGAGAGAGAGAGAGAGAGAGAGAGAGAGAGAGAGAGACAGAGAGAGAGAGAGAGAGAGACAGAGAGAGAGGGAACCACAAAGGAAGAAGGAAAGTCCATAGGTGTTCTTGGTATAAAACTCAAGAACACACACCATAAATCCCATCAAAGTGTAGATCGAAAGACGAGGAACAAGTCTATACCAATTTCATCAGCGGAGCGGACCGTTAAATCGAGGCAAGTGTTTATTTCTTGCTATCTTTAGCAATAATTGTGTTCATGTTAGAGTAGGTAATTACCCCCATTGCTATAAAATTGAATTTGGTGAAAATTTGCAAGAATTGATCATAAATTAGGGCTGATATGATACGAGTCTGATTCTTCATGTAGGTAGGATGATGTCCATGAATTTATGATATTTTTTTGAATAAATCTGGGTTTTAATTTAGAGTTATGCATATAAATTTGAGAACTAGGGTTCTTGCTAATTAAATTGGGGATTTCGAATTTGATTGATGTTTAGTGATGAGTTAATGATGTTATATTGTTAGAAATCATATATACATGTTAGGAAGATGATTGGAACTAATTGATTGGTGTTTGGGTTGAAATCATAGAGGTTTTAGGGTTGTAAATCTGATAAAAATGTAACTACTAGAGGTTGAAGACGTAACAGTGCTAGTTGCGAGAAGTCGCGCGATGTCGTGCGAAGATGGTTCGAACGAGACTGGATCTCGTGACAATTCGTTAAAACGACATGAAACATGGTTCTAACGACAGGTCTGTAACCTAAAAAATCCTATTTCAGCCTAATTCGAGTTACACTGTTAATTTGAGTGAGGAAAACTATTATTTGATGAATTTAGTATAGTAATGAATTATTGGGAAGGATTTGGGAATAATAATACTTTAAATATTTGGAACAACAAGTTAACCTTTTAAATTTCGAGAGAGAATAATAGAAAGAATTATATTATAAGTAGTAATGACAGAATACTACGTATGGAAAGTATATGTTTGGGTTGGGTGAATACCAATGAATTATAATAGGATGTACGAATGTATATTATATGTTTATTATTATGTGTATAGCATACCTACGCTGCTTGCTATCAGGAGGAGAAGGTTTTCGCGTAGTGGAAAGTCATATCCTGTGTTACCCATTGGGGGGATATTTGACTTGTACCCAGAGCATATGAACTTAGTTACATGCTATCTGAGATGTAGGATAGTTTCAACGGTTGAATGGGAGCGTAGGTATGTGTGTTACCCATTTGGATGGGGATTATGTGCGCCTCCAAATATATGTGATTTGAAATTTATGGTTCGTGAGAGATTAAACCAATAGTCCTTCATGCAGTGAGCGATGCACCGGGACATGATATCAGGGTATGCATTGTGCCAAATGGTTTTAACCTAAGGGTGCAGGATTGGTATATATATATATATATATATATATATGTATATGTATAGGTGTGATGTGACTATATGTTTATATATATACTTGTGAAGATTTCTAATGTGTGAATCTAGTACGTATGGTAACAATAATAAACACATTGCGCTAAGTGGTCGTAACCTACGGGTACAGGATTAGTATATATATACAGGGATGATGTGACTATATATATATGAATATATTTGGGAAAATTCTACTGTGTGAAATTAATAGATATAGTAATAATGAGAAATAAATTAATGTTAATGGGTAAAAGATTAACCATTCGAACGGTGAATAATGAAATGTAGTTATATGTGATAAACTATTTTAATAATGTATTGTATGGACTGTACAGGATACTCCTACGAGTTATAACTAGAAGTATAAGCCTATGAACTAGCTGGGAATGTTATAGATAACTAGGTTGGAGTAGAAGTACGTTAGGTGTGCACAGTAGTGGAGAGGTGCGAATCTCATGTGAGAGTTCGAATCTAACATGCACTTAATACTTGCTTTATTGAAGTTTTAAATACTTTCTAAAGCAAATATTTTTACAACTCGATCTATGACCCGTATCTTGCTATTCTTCTCTCTTTTGCTATATATATGTATTATATCAGGTGCCCAGCCACAGGGTTACAAGACTTAGATACTTGGATTGATTAGAGAGCTTCAGCGATTGTGGGAGTTACAGGTTCTTGCATTTAGACGCCTCTATCATTTCTTTAAGTTATATTTAGACATTTCATTTACGGCGTATGTAGCCCATTCTCAGTCATTTTATCAGAGAGATTCTACTCAGTTTACTTTAGTTGTCCATTGCAGTTGCATTTGAGTATTTTATGGCTTATTGGTTTGGGACTTTGAACTTGAATGTTTTATCGAGTCTTATTTATCTCAGCAGTTGATTCATATCCATTATTAATTAAATTCTTGTGAATGGTAGATAAATTTATGTCTTTATACTGACAATTTACTAATGAATTATTTGGGTATAACTAAAAATGAAAAATATTTTGACACTAGCTTAATTAATTATTAGGTGATCATTATTGTATTTGTTTTTTGACAGTGATGCTAAGAATGAACCAACCAAGCATTTCGTATTAAATTTAATAAAGGACTGATCACCCGATATTTAATTCGGAGGGGTGACACAGAGGGTATGAGATTAGGAAATTATGAAGCTATTTAAGAGGTTATGGGTTTGAGATGATATCCTCAAGCTTAGCAACATGGGCTAGATCCTAATAAGTATTTATAATAACATTAACAATGCCATCCACTTGTTTTCGAAGAACGACACTAAAACTTGGGGTAACAGGATTTGCAAAGAAGGAAAACCAAAGTAAACACAAGAAAGCATCGATAATAAACATATGATAAATGAGGAAAAATAAAGGAAGGAATAATACTTCTCAGAGAGACTTCACCCAATCACGAATAACCCTCATGGCTTCTTTATGTGACTCTCCTTCACAAAACTCCAAGTCGGCACCAACGTAAAAGTAATAAGTCTCCCAATGATGGTTGGAAGTTTGGGAAAAATTCACTACTTTGAACTTTGAATTATGAGGACTTATATAATAGTACTGAGGGGATTTCTTCGTAGATAGGATGGTGTAAACACTGCAAAATATATCCCCATTTATGTTTTTGTCATGGATAAATACCTAGGATATGATGGAGTCGAGAATGATCCTCCAAGAGTTTGGAGCTAACTGGGTAGGTGCAACCCCAATATGATCAATTATCTCTCGAATACAAGTATAAAAAGGAAGCCAAAATCTAAAGAAGAACATAACATCATATAAATAAACCTCAGAGGAATTTTTTATATCGTACACTATATTGTTGACCTTTGGATCCCTCACTTTAATAGATATACCTTATAAGTGTTGAATCCTACAAGCTTTAGTTATATTAATAGTACTTTTGTAAAGGCTGGCTTGGGGAAGGTCAATATGTAAATGGTTTCATCATTAACAAACTCTTCTTTGATGGCATGATTCAAAGTGCGGAACCCAATGAAAAGCACCACAAATGAGGCATGTTATAACTCCCCATCATACTCATCAAGGTAGATGGACCCTTAAGAATTAAGGTCTCTCCCAAAATAGGTAGCCTCGGAGTTAAAAGGTGACAATGACCCAGAGGCATAGGCCAAAGATGAGGAAGATGAAGATGAAGAATAGGAATAAGGAGAAGGAGAATTAAGTTACCTAACCTAATGATGGTACTAGAGGAGGAAGGTATTACAATGATCATATCCAAACCTCATATTGGCACACTAGAATGGTTGTTGTCCATTACAGTAGCGAAAGAGTCATCGTTTGAAGTTATTGTGTTGTTTTCGATTGAAACCTCATTAGGGTGGTGAGAAATAGTCATCCTAAACTTAGAGAATTATTCAAAAACTCTAGACTACGAGGATAAGGAGACACCTCTGCATGAAGATTTGAGGATTAACAAATGATAATGAAGTTGACCTATAATATCCATAGGCTACTATCTTAACATAAATAGTTTCTTCATCTATACTCCTAGTAAACTCTCTATAAAAACTCGTCAAAGGGGTTGGTCATTCATAAACTTGAAAAGAAGATACATGTTATGAGATAAAAGATCAAGAGGAATAAAATTTGATAAACTTGTATAAGAACAATGAAAGATAATGCCCTAATTGCAGCTATAGATTTTATCGTGTTGTTTTGGTTCTACTTTTAATTGTAAGAGTTCTTTTAGTCCGAGAAGATGATGAAGGTTTTATAGGTCATTTTAGAGTTTTTTGTAGGGGTGTTTAGAAAATCGAATGGACCGACGGACCAAACCATACAAAATCGAACAGTCCTAATTTTGTCCTCTTAGTCAGCCGAAATAAAGTACGTGCACATAAATTTGTCCATTATTATACTCAAATACAGGTACAGATACATAAACAATATTCCAATCCTGGTCCATTTTTATTCTTCTCTCTTGCTTTTATTTCGTATAAAATCCTTTTTTATAAAAATGTTAGCATAATAACTTGTTTAAATTCATGTTGTATATATTATAGATAATGGCTACTCAAATGGATGACAATGAAGTTGGGCTTCCCTCTACCCTAGCTGTAATGCAAGGTACCAATCCACCTCCTCAACCCCCTAAAAATCCAAAAGTAAAATCTTCAAAACGAAAATCATATGCTTGGGATCATTTTACTGAAATTCAAGGTTGTGATCCAAAAAAATGTAGGGTAAAATGTAATTATTGTCCCTCAACATATGCTTCTGATCCAAATAAAAATGGACCTAAAAACATATTGGCCCACATCAACAAGTCTAAGAAATTTTCAAAAAGGTGTGATGAGAAACATAAAACTTTGTTGTTTAAAAACGATGGGGAGTATCCTAGTCTTGTAGCAATTGGTTTTAGTTTAGAAGCTTGTTGTGATGATCTTGCTATGATGTTAATTATTTATGAATTGCCTTTTTATTTGTTTAGGGCGAGGTATTTCGACAATTTATGAGAATTGTTCAACCAAAATTTATAAAAATCCCAAGTCGTATTACAGTTGTAAGAGATTGCTTAACAATATATTTGAATGAGAAAATAAACTTGCAAAGTGATTTAAAGGGTAAAAGAATATGTATCATGATGGACACACGGACTTCCATTCAAAATATCAATTACATGTGGCTCGCTACTCATTTTATTGATGATGAACCGAAGTTGTAAAAAAAGATTTTAAACTTTTATCAAGTCCTAAGTCATAAGGGGGAGATGTTAGGTAAGGTTATTGAATCATTATAAAAGGAATGGGACACCATTTTCACCGTAGCCGTTAACAATTCTAGTTCTAAAAATGGTACCATTAAATATTTGAAAAGAAAAACCAAATCTTGGAAAGGTACTATTTTAGAACATGAGTATTTTCATATACGATATTGTGCTCATATCTTAAACCTAATTGTGGGTGATGGGTTAAAATAAATGGATGAGTCGATTGTTAAAGTGCGCAATGCAGTGAGGTATGTGAGGTCCTCCCCTTCTAGGTTGTTAATGTTCAAAATGTGTGTAGAGAAAGAGAAAATTAAGAGACAGGGTTTATTGTGTTTGGATGTTCAAACAAGGTGGAACTCCACATATTTAACATTTCATGTAGCCGAAAAAATCGATAAAGCTTTTGAAAGGTTAGGGGAGGAAGACAAAAATTATGCTTCTTACTTTAATGGAGAATTTGAAATCCAAGAGGATGGTGAAGTGGAGGAGAGGGGAAGGGCGGGAGGACTATCTTAGGGCCTCCTTTGAGTTTTGATTGGGAGAAAGTGAGGGAACTTTTGAAATTTTTAAAGATATTTTACAATGAAACTTTGAGATTTTTGGGTTGATTATTCGTCACTTCAAATTTGTTTTTCAATGATCTTGTTATAATACAAAATAATTTCAAACAATTGAAAAAAAGTGAGGATTATCACATAGCTTCGATGGAAGATAACATGGTTTAAAAAAGTGGACAAGTATTGGAATATTTAAAAGATAAACTTGTTGTTATTTATTGCGGCCATGCTTGACCCTACATATAAATTGGGGTATGTTCCACATTGGTTTGATAGCATGTATGAAAGTAGTGTGGCAAAAGAGATGATAAGGAGAGCAAAAAATGTAATTGTGCGATTGTATGAGTGGTATAGTGACAATAATGTACAAAATGGTTCATTACAAAATGCATCTCAATGTGACATTGTTAAATTAGTAGTTGATGATGGAGATGATGATGTTGATGGGCTTGCTTTAATAGCTACCCAATTTAAAAAACATTTACAGTCAGGAGATAATGTAGGGCGTAGTAAGTCGGAGGTGGAGAAGTACTTGATTGAGACTAATGAAGATTCAACCAACAAAAGCTTTAATGTATTAATGTGGTGGAAGAATAATTCATTTAGGCACCAAGTTCTTTCTCCTATGGCAAGGGATATATTGGCAATTCTGGTATTGATCGTGGCCTCCGAGTCGATATTTAGCATGGGGGGACGTATACTTGACCCATTTCATAGTTCACTTTTTCCCAATATGGTGGAAGCCCTTGTTTGTACCCAAAATTGGCTCAAGTCTTCATCCAACTCAATTAGTCTGAGAGAGTCCATGGATGAGGTTGAACAACTTGAGCAATTGGATGGAGGTAACTAACATATATCATATTATTAGGTATAATTCTTCTTTTTCATGTAAAATATTTTTAATTAACCATATCATTATCATATTATTTTTACAGATTTGTTGGGAACATCAATAATTGTGGATTGACAATTTGACATTATATTATTGAGGTAAAGCGAATAATTAATATTTTTATCAAATTCATGGTTGCATTTTATTTGGACTATTTTTCTATCTATTCTAAAATTGTTTGTGAGGATTTTCAGGTTTATGGATGAGATTGTTTTGGACAGCATTATGGTTGCATTATTTTGGATGTTGCAGTAACTTTGGCTCGTTTATATTAATTTAGACATTTTATTGGCAGCATTATGATTGTATTATTATGGACAACCCTGTGGTTGAATGTGGGTAACTTTATTTTGTGTTATATGGACAATTTATATGTCCAAATTTGGGGAGTTTATGACAGCTTGATATGTTTGTATTATTTAGGCATCTTTGGATAGTTTATATGTCAAACTTCGAGCAATTTTGGACAGGTTTATATGTCAAAATTTGAGAGGTTTTAGAAAGTTTTATACGTCAAAATTTGGACAGTTATTATTTATGCTAAAATTTGAACAGCATGTTATTATTTTGGACAAGTTTGTGCAATTTTTACGATAAAATTTGGGCAATTTTGGTGATAAAATTTGGGCAGTTTTTATGGTAAAATTTGGATAATTTAGGGCAGTTTTTATGATAAAATTTGGATAGTTTTTATGGTAAAATTTGAATAGTTTTGAAGGGTAGTTTTCATTTTTAAAAAGATTATTTCAATAAGATTAGGACCATCAAATTAGAGAGGACCGACTAAGCCTGAAAAACCGATTTAATCGGTCCGATCTTGGTCCTTTTTTGGGGGGCTGATTTAATTGGTCCGGTCCTAAAATTTTATTAAAAACCGGATCGAACTGGATCGCGAACTCCCCTAGTTTTTTGGTTTCTATGTGTAAGATCCTAGAGATAGGAAAAGAGTTTATCATGTTAGGTTTTATGATTGGTGGGTTATGCTTTAGCTTTTATATTTTCTTTATGTTGTCCCATCTAATTGGACTTTTACGTTTATGGGTTTGCATTAGATCCTATTTCTTTTTTAAGTTGTGTTGCATTTAACCTTCTAGTTTGGGATGATTGATAATTGTACCTCATTTTTCCTGATTTTATAGTATTTATAATTTACCAAAAAAACAGATGATCCTAACAGTCTGTTAGATGTAAATATTAAAAAATGACGGGTGCATGGGAGTATTTTTAATAGGGGGAGTGCATCAAGAATTTTCTAAAAAAAAACCATAAATTTTCTTTAGTGATACTAAGAGCATCAGTAATGGTGTAATCCAGGGAAAGGTAATTTTACGGAATGTAAAGTAAGTTTGCCTTTCTCAGAAGGGAAGCTCTCATAATGGTGATAGAGTCAAATTTGTAATTTATGTTCCAATGAACAACTCATGTTTGTAGGAAATAAAAGTCACAATTCTTATGAACAACATTTGGTCGTGAGAAATGCTACGGGATTGTTTATATTTGTTACAAACTTCATTTGTTCTTAGGAATTCTTACGAACAAATGAAGTTCGTAGGAACCTTTACAAATTTTGTAGCCGTTCCACAAATTTGGGAACCCTTACCAATTCCTCTACGGAATTTGTTACTTTCAACCCACCACTGCAGTCCTCTAAATTTGTGAACTTAAATTTTTTCTTGGAGCCTAGTATCGCCATTGTGGATGCTCTAATAATCAGTATTGACGTAAATACTCTCCTTTGAGTTTTATGAAATTATTTTTTAGGGATACTAAATCGGAATTTGTAACAAAATTCATTATTCACATATTTTTTCAGTAAAATAATTCAAGGAATTTCTTGTTAGAATTACAATACTTCAACAAAAGAGTAACATTAATTGATGAGATTGACCAATATTATTCTGGAATGTAAACAAAAAAAAAAATAGTTATTTAACCCGGTGGACCCTAAACTATATTAGTGCAATCAATTGAGTCCTTAATTTTTTTTTTTGACCTTTTCAGTATTTGACCTTTAAAAAAGAGTCAAAAATTAAGGGAATTTGTAACATTTTGAACCGAAACAAAAAATATGGACTTTCCATCCCTAAAATGGGCTAAAAATACTGTTTTTACTTTTAATTCTATACGACCCAATTACATACTACATGAAATCTTATTTGTTTACTTAACATGAACTTGACTCAAATAAAATGCGACGTGACGTGAAAACGTATTTATAAAATAACACAAATACAACATAATTAACACGACACGGTGCCCATTTTTATACCAAAAATGAACACGGGTGATATGAATTTTTTTTTTTAAAACCAAACACGTAGCAGATAAAACACGACTCAAACTAAATTCATATTCATAAAACAAACACGACCCAATTAAAATACGTCACGACACGAAACAATACCCCTTAACATGAATTTGTATTTCTTTTATGACATAAAATATGACCCAACTAAAAAACAAAGCAAAATCTTTCTTACCCAACACGAACATTGTCATAATAAAATGCGACAAAGAAATAATTAATAAAAAAATGAGACGGCTTGAAATCTTTTTTGCCTAGTACGAATACGACCCAAACAAAATGTGACACTACGTGAAATCATATTATCTTACCTAATAGGAACATGACACAATGAAACCACAATACAATACCTATTTTTTTTAACAAACACGAAATGACCTATATAGAATGTCGGACAACATGAAGTTGTCTTTTTTTCCAACCACGAACACGACCCAATTAAAATATTGATACAAATTACTTTTACATATAACACGAGCACGCCCAATCAAAATGCAAAACTACAAAAAAAAAAGTATTTTTTTACCTAGGATTTATGTTCATAAAGATTTGACAAAGTTGTACACTGGTTGTCAACCTAACGCAACCCGCCTTTTATTTCAGTTGTGTTATTATTAGATAAAACAAATTGTGTTCCATAATGTTTCAAATGGGTCAGTCATGTTAAGAAAAATAGTATGATTTTATGTCATGTCGTTTTTTATTTAGGTCGTGTTCATATTAAATAAAATAACATGATTTCATGTCACGTTGCATTTTAATTAGACAATGTTCATGTTAGTTCAAAAATAATTGTGCGCCGTATTTTAACTGAGTCATCTTTTTGCTAGGTAAAACAAATACGAATTCACGTTAGTCGCATTTTATTTGGTTCGTGTTAGTTTTTTTTAAGATTTTGCGTCGTGTCGTGTTTCAATTAGGTCGTGTCCATGTGAGGATAGAAAAAATATAACTTTATATCGTGTCGCATTTTATTTTGCTCGTGTTCATGTTAAATAAAAATAATTTTTGTGTCGTATTGTGTTAATTGAGTCGTATATACGTTAGTTTAAAACTAAGATTTTAGGCCGTGTTTTATTGTATTTTGGTCATGTTAGTGTTAAGTAAAAAAAAATGCGTGGTATTTAATTGAATCGTGTTAAATTACAAGTAAAACTAATATTTTTTTGAGCCAATTTTAAGGAGGGGAGTTCTTTTTGTGTAGGGTCTAAATGTTATAAATTCCTTAATTATTGATATTTATAATGACAATAATTGAATTTTATTAAAATTTTATTTACTTGCACGAAATAATTATCGGAGAGACTTAAAATAGAGTTTTTCTTACTTTAAAGGCTTAAAATATCAATAAAAAAAATTGTTTAGGGACTAATCAGTTGGTTTAAATACCTCAACAAATAAAGAGAAAAGCATCTTCGCCATGGGAAGAACGGGAGGAGACAGTTAAAGCTTCAAAAGCAAGATTAGAATTGCACATACACTTGTCATGCATTTGTTTGCCCTAGCAAATAATGGGCTGTCAGTATGTCAAACTACAATTGTAGTACAAAAAAAGGATCACTGTTTTCGTTATAGGAAATCGATATATTCTCTTCATGCCGCATCACTTTCCATGATTGTCATTTTGCAAGGTTATATCTGAACTAACGGCATTGGAAATGTCATTTCTAGATGTCATATATTGTCAATCCATTTATCTTTTTCATCTTTCAACCTTATCCATGACGTAATTGGCTTAAACAAATTTTTCTTGCAATTTTCTATTTAAATTAAGGGAGTTTTTTTTAATCAAAAAAGATAACTATAGAAGTAAAACTTTGATCCCACAATCTTCTAAAAATAATAGGTGCTTGAAAACTTATATGTCACTAAAATTAAATGGAAAATTGTCTCAATTCTATCCTTAAAAAAATTAGTCTTATTGCCTTCACCTAATTAATGTATTTTTATCATGTCTAATCAAATTCGACCAAGACATCACATTCATTCAGTAGTGAATTCAAGGATTTATGATAAAAATATGAAAATAAAAATGTACTATTTATTTATATGTTATATTTATGGTAAATTTGTCGTTACTTAAAAAACGAGCAAAAAATTATTAAGCAAAAAATTTAAATGATTTTTTTGTGTTAGAGATAATTCATAAAAACAATTATCATGAATAGACTATAGAAATCAATGGAAAAAAAAAATCATAGGAAGAAACCATTAAAAAATATGATACTATTAGAAGCTTTATCTATAAGCCAATCTTACACTTGTCACCTCGTAGAGAAAGTTGTTGTGAAAACAATAAGTTTATGTATGAAACACCTTGAATCGATAAATCACAACTCAAAACACCTTTGGCCAAAGCATCTCAATTTGAGGCAACTTGATTTTGCGCGTGCCGGCCAAATCTTAGTATTTCGCTAGCATTTAATATTAGAGTCCATCACCTAACGACTCGGGTTTTGATGCTTGACGTCGTGGGGTTAATTATTGAAATACCTTGTTTTACACAATCACCATTTTACCCTCAATTTTTAAAATTCACGTGGGACAATGAACCGTCAATCAGCCTAACGACTATCTTTCTCAACCCTTTAAGTAGCATTTCACTTCATCCTTTCAAACCTCTTATCAATTCCGCCATTAAAACTCAGAGCTTTTATTTTTTAGAGAGAGAGAGTGTCCACGGTTGGCCTAAATCTCTTCCAAACATTATTTCGATATCAGTTTCACCGACAGTTTAATCCCGGCATTACTTCTACCTCACTTTCGTCCCCTTTTCACTTTTAAAAAATGTGTCACCCGGTTTATTAAAATAATTGGTGGTCAACCCTATACTAAAATAAAACAAGAATATCAAATGGCTCATTTTGGCATTACTTTCGAAAACTAATTAATTACTAACAACATATTATTTAATTAAGTCGCAAGTCAATTTTAAACTTTAATTAAATTATCGTAATTAAAATCATTTACCATAAATAATTTTAGATAAATAATTAACTACGGAATCACATAATCAAATCAAATTTGAATACCAGAATATAATAAAAATCCATTAACCAAGGTTTACAATCCAATACAACTTAATTAAATAAACTGAAATAAAAACAGACATTGGGTGACATGCTTGGATAATAACTGATAGAATCCTATCTAGAATATCAAAAATAAAAAACGGCTAAACAATCCTTACAACACTCAACAACTGTTGCAGCTCCGATGAACTGAAATTCATAATCATGCTTGGCATCCCTGTAGCTGGACACCTAAAAGTTTTCAAAAATAATTTGACACTGGTCAAAGCCTAGAATCTTTGGAAAATATTTTGCAAGTAAATTAAATGCATAATTATTATGAATACACTCTTCCATATTTAAACTAATGTCGCACTCATATGAGATAATCCTCACCACTCAACTACAGTGCGCACTTAACGTATGAATTTTAACCCTTAGTTATGTTACCCAGCCTAACTAGTCTCTAATATCCTTAAGTCTATACACTACCCTATTTCACGCGAATTTTACGAAATCTGTTATCACCTCCGTTTAATAATTATAATTTTCAGTTATAATTAATCAATTCATTTTAGATAACTTTCAACAATTATAATTCTCAATTATAACTTATCGATTTATTCCAAATAACTTTCACTAGTTATTAATTAAATGTTAACACATTAGTGTCATATACCAATATATACTTTTCTGCACATATTTATACGTATGTTCTATAACACAACAAGTACACATATATCTCGTATAACCACCATCCCTCAGAGTATTAGCTCACTAGATGTGGATTTTTAAAATGCTATCATGCACCAAGGCATACACACATCATCCTGGGCTAGCGACTCGGAATCTCACACCGAACTCAAAAAATCATAAACGTGTTGGAGGCGTTCATAGTCCTTCGACAGTGAGTCATAACAATATCAAAATTACTTCACTTCGAACTTTCAACTTCACAAGGGCACATGCATGGCACTACGACCTAGAGTCAATACTAAGCTTGTTGTTATTCGTCAAGGAAGATCACCCACATCATGAAACCTCCGATAATAGCACTAGAGTGGCATGTTCACATAATTATATCACACACACACACACACAAACATATTTATATATATACTCTCTCTATACCCGAATATATATTTTCAATGAATCTGGCTAATCGTGCCTATCCCTCGTAGCATTAGCCCATAATTCCCAAGTACCATATCAATTTTCAATCATTCAAACATTCACTTATTTAATTGATCGATTCTCAAAACATCAATTCTAGACACGTACGATTCTCAACCAACTCGTATAACCCTTTTTCGAATTTTCAATATCAATCCATTAACAATTTTTTTTACTATAATTTCCCCCAAATACTTAATTTCCTAACCCAGATATATTCCAACTCATCCTAATGTATTTTTATTAACGTTGACTATTTTTTCCAGAAGTGCTAAATTATTCCCAAACATCATAATTTATCCCTAAGATATATCAAATAAACCAACTATGTCGTAACAGGTACACCGAACTGGTTTGGCTTGAGACCGAACTGTTCCATTACTACAGGCAACCTCAGTTCTTCCCATTTCAATTTTCAACAAGGTTTAACCTAAAATAGTCAATCCCAAATCAATTTTTCTCAATGATTAACAATTCTCATGATTCCTAAATATGAACACGTCCATTTTAATGTAGAGTTTATCTACACATGATCACTACATGGGATTTATTATTAATTTTCAAGTAATATGAAATTCTCCCAATATCAAAACAATTCATAATTTTGAAGATCTTTGTCATATTTGGTTATGGAAGACCTTTTTATTTGACGTTATTTAGGGTATGGAATTTACACAATATGCTCCTACAAATATCTCGAGAGTATTTCTTTTGTTCATCATCTATTTGTATTCTTACTGATTATATCGCGATATTCATAGGAATCCCATGTGCTATTATGTTGAATATTTTCTTTCATGACTTGGGCAAGTGCCGTGAAATCTTTATATGACAATGAGAATGGTCACCCGCCAAAAGTCCAAAAGTCTAATATCCAGAATAAGCCTTGGTACAATTCTTAGTGTTGCATCAGACTCGTATAAGGTTCTCATATTGATGCATATTTGTTTACCATTATCATATTGATCATCTATTCTTGTCATATTGTGTACTTCCCCATCTTTTTGGCACCACACTTATTAAAATAACGAGTGGTCAGCCCTCTACTAAAATAAAACAAGAATCTCAAATGGCTCATTCTTAGCATCACTATCGAAAACCAATTAGTTATTAACCACCTATTATTTAATTAAACCGTATGTCAATTTTAAACTTTAATTAAATTATCGTAAATAAAACCATGTACCATAAATCATTACAGATAAATAATTAACTACACAATCACATAATCACATTAAATCTGAATATCGAAATATAATAAAAATCCACTAATCGAATAAACCATTGGTCAACAATCGAATATAACATCCAATACAATTGAATTAAATAAATTGAAATAAAAACTGACATTGGGCGATATTCCCGGATAATAACTGATTGAATCCTATCTCGAATCTCAAAGATCAAAACGGTTAAACAATCCTTTCAACACTCTACAGCTGTTGCAACTTTGTGACCTGAAAGTGATAATCATGTTTGGTGTCCTTGTGACTAGACACCCAAAAGTTTTTGAAAATATTTTGACACGGGTCAGAGCCTAAAACCTTTTGAAAATATTTTACAAGTAATCAAAATGCATAATAATTATGAATACATTCTTCCATGTTTAAATTGGTGTCACACTCACATCAGATAGTCCTCACTACCCAACTACAATGCGCACCTAACGTATTCTTTTTAACCCCTAGTTATGCTATCTAAGCTAATTCGTCTCCAATATCCTTAAGTACATATGCTACCCTATGACACGCATATTTTATGAAATTAGTTATCACTTATATTCAAAAATTATAATTTTCCATTATTATTAATCAATTCATATCAGATAACTTTTAACAATTATAATTTATCGATTCATTACAAATAACTTTTGAGTAGTTATTAAATCAATGTTCACACATTTGTGGAATATACCTGTATATGTTTTTCTGCACATATATATATATGTATTTTCTATAACACAACCAAAACACATATGTCTTGTATAACCGCCATTCCTTAGAATATTAGCTCACTGAATGATGATCTCTAAAATGCTATCATGCACCAGGGCATACACATAGCATCCTGGGCTACCGACTCAAAATCTCATACGAACCTTGACATATCATAAGCTTGTTGGAGGCGGTCAAAGTCATTCGACAATGAGTCTTAACCCTACCAATATTACCTCACTTTTAACTTCAATCTCATAAGGGCACATGCATGGCGCTATGACCTAGGGTTGATACTAAGTCTGTTGTTATTTGCCAGGGAAGATCACCCACACTGCGCAACCTTTGATGATAGCACTAGAGTGGTACGTTCACATAATTATATCATACACATAGATACAATGACTCTCACTAGCCGTGTCCATCTCGTGTATATATATATATATATATATATATATATATATTTCCAATGACTCTGACTAACCATGTCTATCTCTTGTAGCACTAGCCCATAATTCCTGAGTACCATATCGATTTTTAATTATTCAAATATTCACTTATTTAATTGATTGATTCTCAAAACATCAATTCTGGATACGTACTATTTTTAACCCACTCGTATCCCCATTTTCCAGAATTTTCATTATCCATCTATTAATAATTTTCTTGAGTATAATTTTTCCCAAAATACTGAATTTCTTACCCTGGATTTATTTCAACTCATCTTATGGTATTTTAATTAACATTAACTATTTTTTCTAGAACTCATAAACTATTCGTAAAAGTCATAATTTAACTCCAAATTAAATCAGGACCAAAATATATCAAATAATCCAACCTGGTCGTAATAGGTACATCGAACGGATTCAGCTTGAGGGTGAACGGATTTGCCCCTGTAGACAGTCCCAGTTCTTCCCATTTCGATTTTTTTCGCAAGGTTTAACCCAAAATAGTCAATCCCACATCATATTTTTCTCAATGATTTAAAATTCCCATGAATATGAAATATGAATACGTCCATTTTAATATAGAAGCTATCTACACATAATCACTACATGGGATTTATTCTTAATTTTCAAATAATATGAAATTCTCCCAATATCTCAACAATTCATAATTTTTAATATCTTTGTCATATTGGTTATGGAAGACCTTTTCATTTGATGTTTAATTAAGGTACGAGATTTACACAAATACTCTTACAAATCTCTCGAGAGTATTTCTTTTGATCGTCATCTATTTTTATTCTTATTGATTATATCTTGATATTCATTGGAATCCCATGTATTATTCGGTTGAATATTGTACTTCGTGATTTGGGCAAGTGCCATAAAATTTTTACATACCATTGAGAATGGTTACTCGTCAAAAGTCCAAAAGTTCAACATCCAGAATAAGGATTGAATACGTTCTTCTATATGTAAATTGGTGTCGTACTCACATAACATAGTTATCACTACTCCACTACAGTGCGCCCCTAACTTATGCATTTTGACCCCTAGTTATCTTACCCAGCCTAACTAGTCTCCAATATCCTTAAGTCCATATTCTACCATATGTCACGCATATTTTAAGAAATTAGCCATCACCTCCGTTTAATAATTATAATTTTCAATTATAATTAATTAATGCATTTCAGATAACTTACAACAATTATAACTCTCACTTATAATTTATCGATTAGTTTTAAATAACTTTCACGAGTTATTAATTCAATGTTCTCATATTAGTAGCATATACCCGTACATATTTTTCTCCCCATATATATGAGAACACACTATATGGTTGACTTACTTGAGCTTGTGCTATATAGGAGTTCCAACTAGTTTGGATATCGAGATAAAATAGCATTAGATTTCTTCGAGTTACTCTATCTCAAAAAAGGTATCCAAGCTTCATCAAAAAGTCATCCCAGTCCAATCACCTCGATGAACTTCAAAGGGAAGTATTTTTCTCGTAAACCACATTAGGATATATGTGTTTTTTATGTGTGCGCAATTGTTTAGTGGTTAAGACCTCGTCAAACATTTTTTGTTTAAAGAAACGTCATTTAAATTTTTTTTAATCATCTAAAATAAAGTTTTTTTTATTAATTAAAATTGTGTTTTAAAAATGTTTGAGGTTAAAATCTAAATATTCTTTTTGTGGAGAAACTTTTGTGGTGAAATTTGGATTTTTTAAAAAACTTTTTAAGCTCGTGTCTTTACTCTAAAATTCAAAGTTATACGCACGTTTATGTTAACAAATAGTAATTTTGCTTCTTCACATATCTGAGATATGAAGTGAAGATCGTGACCCTTCATCTCGAGTTATCAACGAATCAAAATTGGTTCTGCTCTCAATCCGTGCCAATCCTTTTTTAACCAATCCAGGTGAAATCATTTTCAGCTAAACTTAGAACCTCATCTGTTCAACGAAGTAGATCCCAACCCTTCGTTTGTAATAAAAATCGATCTCATCACTTGGATGGTAACCATCCCTTCGTTGCTGGTATATAATATTTGTTAGGGTTGAATTTTAGAGGTCGGAGAAATTAGAGAGAAGGGGCGACGAGAGATCAGAAGAGAGAATTGAGATAAGGCAGCGAGAAACTGAGAGAGAGAGAGAGAGAGAGACAGTGAGAGAGAATTCACCGATGGCGAGTGAACAACAAAGAGAGAGAGACCTGATGAGAGAGAAACCAAGAGAGAACCGAAACCTTATATTATACACAATTTTTTTTCTTCTCCAAATCAAATACTCACAAGCCTTATATTGTCCAAATACAAAACAGTAAACCCATTTGAGAGATTAAAGGTTTATTTCATTTGGGGTATTCGTGGTTTAGCTGAAATCATTTTAAGCTAAATCGAGAACCTCATCTGTTCGACGAAGCAGATCCCAGCCCTTAGTTTGTAACAAAAATTGATCTCATCACTTGGATGGTAACCATCCCTTCGTTGCTGGTATATAATATTTGTTAGGGTTGAATTTTAGAGGTTGGAGAAATTAGAGAGAAGGGGCGACGAGAGATCAGAAGAGAGAGTTGAGAGAAGGCTGCGAGAAACCGAGAGACAGATCCAGTGAAAGAGAATTCACCAACAGCGAGTGAACAACCAGGAGAGAGAGAACTGCTGAGAGAGAAACCAAGATAAAACCAAAACCTTATATTATACACAATTTTTTTTCTTCTCCAACTCAAATACTCACAAGCCTTATATTGTCCAAATACAAAACAGTAAACCCATTTGACAGATTAAAGGTTTATTTGGTTTGGGGTATTGGTGTTTTGACTCAAGTTTGAATACTTTCTTCACTAATTTGTCTCTCTAAGAACCATATAGTTCGCAAATTATATTTTTGTTGATTCTTTATTTATTTTTCCTTGGATCTTTATTACATTTGTTGTTGTTGAATTCAAGAATATAGTTTCAAATAAATTTGAAACACAAGACTTCTGGTTATGCATATTTTCAGATTTGATAAATACATTTTTGATTTCAAAAATTAATTTTAAAAATTGGTTAAATAAAATTGAATATAAATAATTTTGAAACTAGTTTTGATTTGAAGCTTTTATTCCAAATCTGAAATTTTCTATAGTCTTGTATTCAAAGCATATTTGGGATTATTTGCATTTCATATAGAAGTGGCTTGTAATTCATAAGATATTGCTTGTATTATTGATTGAGAGGGTGAGAAGCATTTATGCATTTAGTTTAATTCACAAACACTATCACTCTCATATGAACACTTAGAGGTTGTGGTTCTGTAACACCCCGCCCGCCCGGGGAGAGCGAACGGAGCGCTACTGTCGATAAAACTAAACTAATCCACAAATAACAAGGTATAGAGCATCTAAATCCCACAATAAAATAAGAAACCACAAATCTCAAATCTCTTCAAATAAATACCAAGTCTCTCGAATTAAATACAACATCTAAAAGAATAAATCTTCAATGCTCTATACATCAAAATAAATAAATACAAGTCTTCCAACTCGTATTCTCGAATAATCTTCCCAAAAATAATCCTCGCTAAAATCAATCTCCATAGCACCCCAAAATCCGCGCTATCCTGCCACTAAAAGAAAATATGGGGAAGTACACAATACGACTAGAAAGATGCTCAACAAATATGTTAGCGATGAATAAAGCGCAACAATACGAATACGAAATCTGAAATCAAATGCGAATCTCAATAGTATTTTATCAATAAATTTCTCAACAACACATTAACCGGAGTCACCAGGCCTCACCATACCGCGCCATACTTTATCAAGTAGCCGGAAAAGGAGTCTTGGCGGGTGCCCAACATCAGTGCCAAATTAATATCTCATGACAGCGTGCTCAAAACAACATGAATAATACCTCATGAATGAAAATAATTCCAACAATTATTTTTCCAGATTTCCAAGAATTTAACAATTCAAAATATGAGTTCAATTAACAAGAGTTCAACGGAATAAACACTCGCGAGATTTCAGGAGCATATTGTGTAAAACCCCATACCTTAAAATCATCACACGAATCATCGCATAATTTCAGCCTCAAAATCAAATCACACCATCACGTTCCTCTTGTGAAAATAATCCAATCAAGTTCTAGCCCAAACTCGAGAAAACACCAAATAAACCTTCTAATCTAAGGTTGAAATCTTGAATAAGTTTGGGGCTATGGTTTGCATATGAAAGGTAGTAATTTTGGAGAGGTTTTCTGGTTGAAAAGTTTGAGAAAAAGTGATTTGAAAAGTCCATCCACGAATTAGTTGATATATAAAGGGTTAAGAGTTTGATTAAGAAAAGAGTTCTAATGAGATATAAACACTAAAAATTTTATTCCGGACGATCGGACCGTTGGAATCGCTTGAAATTTTAGTATGTTGTAGAGAATGGCGAGAGAGGACTTTTGACAAAAATTCAGCTTGATCGGACGGTCGGATTTCTGAAAATATTATTTTTACTAGAGAGTTTTATGTTCCGAGGACTCTTAGAGAGTTTTATGTTTTGAGGACTCTTCTAAATAATAAAAATTCAATTAAAACTCCATTTTAATTCCGATTTCGAAATCGTTTGAAATTCTCGCCTTTAAAAATAATAACCAACATATTTAAGCAATACAAATAATTTTATCTCAAAATTTATTTTTCCTCTTTATTTCGAAAATACCCCAAAAATTACGCGGGTTGTTACACTTCCCCACTAACAATGGAATTTCGCCCTCGAAATTCGCCGAAAACCTAACTCTCAAAAATCAGTCCACAATCTCCAAAATAAATTCCGTCACCAAAAATAATAATTTCCTCACATCTAATCTAGATGCCTAACGCAAAACGATTCTCTAAAAATTTCTATCTCCAAAAATACGCGCCACAAAAACGCAACAGACCCAAAACCCAAGACCCGAGGGTGGTCGTATACCTAAGCTCTGATACCATTCTGTAACACCCCGCCCGCCCGGGGAGAGCGAACGGGGCGCTACTGTCGATAAAACTAAACTAATCCACAAATAACAAGGTATAGAGCATCTAAATCCCACAATAAAATAAGAAACCACAAATCTCAAATCTCTTCAAATAAATACCAAGTCTCTCGAATTAAATACAACATCTAAAAGAATAAATCTTCAATGCTCTATACATCAAAATAAATAAATACAAGTCTTCCAACTCGTATTCTCGAATAATCTTCCCAAAAATAATCCTCGCTAAAATCAATCTCCATAGAACCCCAAAATCCGCGCTATCCTGCCACTAAAAGAAAATATGGGGAAGTAAACAATACGACAAGAAAGATGCTCAACAAATATGTTAGCGATGAATAAAGCGCAACAATACGAATACGAAATCTGAAATCAAATGCGAATCTCAATAGCATTTTATCAATAAATTTCTCAACAACACATTAACCGGAGTCACCAGGCCTCACCATACCGCGCCATACTTTATCAAGTAGCCGGAAAAGGAGTCTTGGCGGGTGCCCAACATCAGTGCCAAATTAAAATCTCATGACAGCGTGCTCAAAACAACATGAATAATACCTCATGAATGAAAATAATTCCAACAATTATTTTTCCAGATTTCCAAGAATTTAACAATTCAAAATATGAGTTCAATTAACAAGAGTTCAACGGAATAAACACTCGCAAGATTTCAGGAGCATATTGTGTAAAACCCCATACCTTAAAATCATCACACGAATCATCGCATAATTTCAGCCTCAAAATCAAATCACACCATCACGTTCCTCTTGCGAAAATAATCCAATCAAGTTCTAGCCCAAACTCGAGAAAACACCAAATAAACCTTATAATCTAAGGTTGAAATCTTGAATAAGTTTGGGGCTATGGTTTGTATATGAAAGGGAGTAATTTTGGAGAGGTTTTCTGGTTGAAAAGTTTGAGAAAAAGTGATTTGAAAAGTCCATCCACGATTTTGTTGATATATAAAGGGTTAAGAGTTTGATTAAGAAAAGAGTTCTAATGAGATACAAACACTAAAAATTTTATTCCGGACGATCGGACCGTTGGAATCGCTTGAAATTTTAACATGTTGTAGAGAATGGCGAGAAAGGACTTCTGACAAAAATTCAGCTTAATCGGACGGTCAGATTTCTGAAAATATATTTTTACTAGAGAGTTTTATGTTTCGAGGACTCTTAGAGAGTTTTATGTTTTGAGGACTCTTCTAAATAATAAAAATTCAATTAAAACTCCATTTTAATTCCGATTTCGAAATCGTTTGAAATTCTCGCCTTTAAAAATAATAACCAACATATTTGAGCAATACAAATAATTTTATCTCAAAATTTATTTTTCTTCTTTATTTCGAAAATACCCCAAAAATTACGCGGGTTGTTACAGGTTCTTGGTGAGATATTTTGTTTGTTGGAACTGCTATAATGAAAGAGGTCAAGGAAAATACAAGGAAGCTGTGGGAAGGAAGACTACATCAAGTCAGAAGCCTTTGAGAGTGGAGTAACTCGTGTAGGTAAAGTTCTGAACTTAGATTTAGGTCTTGTATTTGCATTCTTAGTGCTGTAACTTGTGCCATGTGATTTTAGTGGATTTTAATTTGTGGCGTAAAGGTCACCGTGGATGTTTTCCTTATTTTAGGGTTTTACCACATTAAAAATAGCATGTCTAATTTGCTTGAATCTTCTTAATTGCTTTGGTGAACATTATCGTACTCAAGACTTAATTGTAGGTTTTGATTTAAAAAAAAAAAATAAGGTAATCAAACTAGCGAATCTAGGGAACATATTCAAAAAAACGTTCTAACACATGTAGTGTTGTATTTTGAAAAGAGTTTTGTTCAACGAGTTTATTTCGGATTTTACTCAACTTATAACTTTTTGTTATTAACTTAGTAAACAAATTTTTCAAGTGGTATCCGAGCAGGTTTATCAAAAGTTATTTTGATCCTGAAACTCTAGAAATTATTTTTGAAATCCATTTCTGAATATGGATGAAAGATTTCAGAAGTTAGGTAACCTTTTCCGACCACCACTCTTTGATGGAAACAACTTTTCCTATTGGAAAGTATGAATGTTTTCTTTCATTCAAGTAACTCTTGGTGATGATGTTTGGGATATGATTCAAAATGGTTATGAACATCCAACTAAGTCTTTGTCTGATAATGATCCCACAAGGGTTATTAAACTTCGTAGCGAATTTACTATGGTAGAGAAAAAGAAGTCTCTCGATAATAATAAGGGCAAGAATGATATATTTATATCCATTAACGAGCATGAATTTAAAAGAATATATATTTGCTCTACTTTTAAGGAGGATTGGGACACTCTAGTCACCGCATATGAGGGTGATGAACGAGTTAAGGCCGAAAAAACACAAATGCTTGTCCAATAGTACAATACACTGATTATGGATGACAAAGAATCCTTTGACGATTTCTACATTAGGTTAACCGTTATTTTCACAAAATTACATGCAAATGGTATAGCCTACAGTAGAAAAGAAATCGTTCAAAAAATTCTTAGTTCACTACCTTCTAAGTTTGACAACAAGAGATATGCTATAGAAGTAGTAGATAACCCAAACATGACTCCTGAATAACTAAGTAGCAAATTAAGAACTGTTGAGAGGGAGTTAAAGTTTAAACAACACATGACTGCCCAAAACAAGAGACTCGCTGGATCTAATGTTGTGTTTTCATCACATTTGACTTCACCTAAAGTCAGTCCGTTGACTGTGACCTTGACTTAAATGATGACTGTGATTTGGATCACCTTGACAATCAAATAGCTCTTATGAGCAGGCATTTCAAAAAGATTATCAAATTCAGAAATGCATTAGCCTATAAATAAGGCAGACAAAATTATCGAGGTAATCAAAATCATAGACCTCATGAAAGACATTACAGCAAAAGGACCTATGATAATAATCGACCTAAGATAGACATAAAAGATGTCAAATGTTATGGATGTGGAAAAATGGGACATGTGGCTAACAAATTCCCAAATAAGCCTACCAATAATTCTACTGCTAATATGTGTAAGACATGGGATGACTCTAATGATTCTGATGAAGACGAAATTGAGTCAACCCATAATTATGAGTCCTTTATGTCATTCTATGCTAGGATCATATACCATGATGATGATGAATGTGTGTCTACTCATGATTCTATTATTCCTATTGTTGCATCTGTTATTGATAATGTTGTGACTATTGATGATGAAAACAACATCGTTAGTGATAGTTTAAGGGTGTCTCAAACTAAAAGCATTGTTGATAGACCTGAAGTGAATGTGAATTCCACATATGAAATGAGCGATATAGGAGGAACTTCACATGATACACTTAAAAAGTCCGACGATGATCTTCCAGATTTTCATAAGCTATACACGAAAATGCTTAAGAAAAGTCCCTGTCTTAATAAAAAATTTTAAGCTACTGAATGAGCGTATTGATTTACTTAACCAGACCATTAGGAGGAACACAGAAGAATTTACAGCACAATGTATTTCCCATGAGACTGAAATTGAAGAATTTTCCACAAAAATAGGAGATCTTTTTGAGAAAAATAATATTTTGGAACAAAAATACAACTCTACTTTGGTTGAACTTGAAAAATCTAAGTAAAAAGTTTCTAACGTGTTTAATAAATGCTTACACTTGGAAACTCAAGCTAAGTCCTACGAAGAAATTATTGTAGGAAGCAAGTTTGATTTTGACGATAAATCTAGTTTTGGATTTGGAGAAAAAATTTACACTAGAAAAAATTCTCCTGAAAATGTTACTTTTGTAAAAAAAGGCCAGAATCCCCAGAACACTCAGAAAGAATTGTTTTTTAAAAATGTCTCTAAGGCAAAACAAAGTGATTGTACTCAACAGCCTAAATCTAATGGTCCAGCTAAGTATACCTGTCCTCCTGTTAGAAATAATTATCAGAAACCCAAAGTCAATGACACTTGTATGACCATTCCTATTAGAGATAAACCAATCTTCAAAGACTTTAGTAATAAAGTCAAGTCCTCCACACATCAATACTGTTCGTACTGTGATGTCTACGGCCACTCCATTGCCGAATTTTTTCAAAAGAGAGTGTATAAACCTACTTATTCAAACTTTAACTATTCTAGAAAGAGTAGGAATACTTATGTTCTCCAGAGATATACCACTCACAACTCTAACTATAAAAAGAAGGGAGGACCTAAAACTAAGAATAAATCATTTAGAAAGACCCAATAAAACTTTTCTAAATCAAAGGCCAATCAAACTGTTAAAACTAAGCCTATTTGGATTAGAAAAGATGACTTCTTACCCCAACTCAAGTGCAACATTGTCATATCTACTTTTAAGGAACCATGCACTTCGTCTGGATGGTACCTTGACTCCAAATGTTTTAAACCTATGACCAGAGATGAAACTAAAATAACAAACAAAACAAACTTCCTTGGAGGTACTATTGTGTTTGGTGATGGAGTTTTATCTAAGATCATAGGTAAGGGAACATTATGTGAGGAAGGTCTCCCCGATATAAGTGATATCCTCTTAGTTAAAGGTCTCAAGGGTAACCTGTTTAGTATATCTCAATTATGTGATTCCAATCATACTGTTACCTTTTCTTAAACTGAGTGAAAAATCGTCGATGAAAAGGGAAATTATAATTTAACAGGAAACATAAATGAGGATAATTGTTACACAGTCCTTCCTAAGTCTGAATCTTGTAATAGATTGGGACATACAAATATTGATAATCTTCGTAGGAAAAGTTCCCAAGAAATTGTTAGAGGATTGCCTAAAATAAAAATTCTTTTTATCCTGTCTGTGGTCCTTGTCAGGAAGGGAAAATAAGTAAACCCGTTCATAAGAAAGTCAAAAATGTTTTAACTACAAAACCTTTAGAATTAATCCACATGGAGCTTATAGGTCCCTCTAGAACTGTCAACTTCTGTGGTAACAGTTACATACTCATTATTGTGGATGATTACACATGATATACTTGGGTTGCATTCATGAATAATAAATTCGATACCTTGGATGAGTTCTTAAAAATACTTTTAAAAATATAGAACAAGAAGGATACCTAAGTATGTCGCATCGGAAGTGACAGAGGTGGACAATTCAAAGATTTTGGTATTGCAGAATATCGTATAGGCAATGGCTATAAATATGAATTTAGTGCGCCTAAGACACCTCAATAGAAGGACATTACTGAAAGGAAAGATAGAACTTTACAAGAAATGGCTAGGGTTATGATACATGCGAAAATTCTACCTAAGTATTTTTGGGCTAAAGCTGTTCAAATGGCTTGTCATATCATTAATTGTATATATCTTAGGAAGAATTTCAAATATGTTGATAATATTCTATCTGAGAATCTTCGTAATGCCATTAGTATGATATTTCTCACTTAATTCAACACATCATTCATATCCTCAGTAGTTGCATGCTAATAATTGGTTTCTAAGGATTTAGGGCATGGAAGTTTCTCAAATGACAAAAGACGCCTCCTAATATCTGTTTAATATAGGAGACCCTTGTATCTACCCTTGTATATTTTATTTCTTGTGTTGACACATTATATCATATTCTCCTGATTTATATTTTTTACTCCATTGTATATTTAAGAAAAATTAGGGGAGAAGAACTTGAGTACCTATGCTACGATTTATATCTTTTGGTACTAACTCAACTAATATGCCATTGAGTGTTTATCTTTTTCAGGCATTTTCAGACCCGGTTGTATAGCTTGTCCTATTTATTAGGGTATTGGTATGTATTGTAGTTGAGTAATGCATTTTCTTCTCTTATTTTTGGTTGTAGGATGGGAATGGGTAGATAGAGATTTTTGTATAGCAAATCTAGGAATTTTCATTTTTACCCACGAGTACAGGATACTCAAGGGAATTTTGTCTCCAATATCCAAAGAGGGAGATTGAGAACACACTATATGGTTGACTTACTTGAGTCTGTACCATATAAGAGTTCCAAATAGTTTGGATATCGAGACAAAATAGGATTAGATTTTTCCGAGTTACTCTATCTCAAAAAAGGTATCCGAGCTTCACCAAAAAGGCATCCCAGTCCAAGCACCTCGATAAAATTCAAAGGGAAGTATTTTTCTCGTAAACCACATTAGGACACACACCCACACACTCTTTGCATATATGTGTTTTTTATGTGTGCACAATTGTTTAGTGGTTAAGACCTCGTTAAACATTTTTTTGAAATAAAAATCATTTAAATTTTTTTTAATCATCTAATATAAAGTTTTTTTTATTAATTAAAATTGTGTTCTAAAAATGTTTGAAGTTAAAATCTAAATATTCTTTTTGTGGAGAAACTTTTGTGGTGCAATTTGGATTTTTTAAAAACCTTTTTAATCTCGTGTCTTTACTCTATAATTCAAAGTTGTACACACGTTTATGTTAACAAATAGCAACTGTGCTTTTTCACGTATCTGAGATATGAAGTGAAGATCGTGAACCTTCATCTCGAGTTATCAACGAACCAAAATTGGTTCTGTTCTCAATATGTGTCAACCCTTTTTGAACCAATCCAGGTGAAATCCATTTCAGCTAAATCGAGAACCTCATCTGTTCGACGAAGCAGATCCCAGCCCTTCGTTTGAAATAAAAATCGATCTCATCACTTAGATGGTAACCATCCCTTCGTTGTTGGTATATAAGATTTGTTAGGGTTGAATTTTAGAGGTTGGAGAAATTAGAGAGAAGGGGCGGAGAGAGATCAAAAGAGAGAGTTAATAGAAGGCAGCGAGAAATCGAGAGAGAGAGACAGTGAGAGAGAACTCACTGTCGGCAAGTGAACAGCTAAGAGGGAGAGAACTGTTGAGAGAGAAATCAAGAGAGAACCGAAACCTTATATTATACACATTTCGTTTTCTTCTCCAACGCAAATACCCACAAGCCTTATATTATCCAAATACAAAACAGTAAACCAATTTGAGAGATTAAAGGTTTATTTGGTTTGGGGTATTGGTGGTTTGACTCAAGTTTGAAAACCTTCTTCAACAATTTGTCTCTCTAAGAATCATATAGTTCACATATTATATTTTTGCTAGTTCTTTATTTTATTCTTGCATCTTTCTTGTATTTGTTATTGTTGAATCCAAGAATATAGTTTCAAATAAATTTGAAACACACGACTTCTTGTTGTGCATATTTTAAGATTTGATAACTAGATTTTTGGTTTCAAAAATTAATTTCACAAATTGGTGAAATAAAATTGAATATAAATAATTTTGAAACTAGTTTTAATTTGAAATTTTTATTCCAAATCTGAAATTTTCTGAAGTCTTGTCAAAACATATTTTGGATTATTTGCATTTCATATAGAAGTGGCTTGTAATTCATAGGATATTGCTTGTATTATTGATTGAGAGGGTGAGAAACATTTTTGCATTTAGGTTAATTCACAAATACTATCACTCTCATACGAACACTTAGAGCTTGTGGTTGTTAGTGAGATATTTTATTTGTTGGAGCTGCTATAATCAAAGAGGACAAGGAGAATGCAAGGAAGATGCGAGAAGGAATACTACATCAAGTCAGATGCCTTTGAGAATGGAGTAACTCGTGTAGGTAACGTTCTGAACTTAGATTTAGGTCTTGTATTTGCATGCTTAGTGCTGTAACTTGTGCCGTGTGATTTTAGTGGATTTTGTTTTGTGGCGTAGAGGTCACCGTTGATGTTTCCCTTTATTTTAGGGTTTTACCATGTTAAAAATCGCGTATCTAATTTTCTTGGATCTTCTTAATTGATTTGGTGAACATTATCGCACTCAAGACTTAATTGTAGGTTTTGATTTAAAAAACAAACTAAGTTAATCAAACTAACGAATCCAGAGAACATATTAGAAAAAACGTTTTAACACATCTTTTGAAAAGAGCTTTGTTCAACGAGTTTATTTCGGTGTTTACTCAACTTATAACTTTTTGTTATTAACTTAGTAAACAAGTTTTTCAATATATACGTATTTTCTATAACATAACAAGTACACATATTCCACGTATAATCATCATCCCTCAGAGTTTTAGCTCACTTGATGTGGATTTCTAAAAATCTATCATGCACTAGGGCATACACACATCGTCGTGGGCTACCGACTCGAAATCTCACATCAAACTCCAAAAATTATAAAGGTGTTGGAGGTGTTCATAGTCATTCGATAGTGAGTCATAACCATACCAAAATTACCTCATTTCAAACTTCAACCTCATAAGGGCACATGCATGGCGTTATGACATGGGTTCGATACTAAGCTTGTTGTTATTTGTCAGGGAAGATCACCTACATCGTGAAACTTTCTATGATAGCACTAGAGTGCTATGTTTACATTATTTTATCCTACACACAGATATATTGATACATATATACTGTCTCTATCCTTGTATATATATTTTCAATAAATTCGGATAACCGTGCCCATCCCTCATAGCACTATCCCCTAATTTTCGAGTACCATATCAATTTTCAATTATTCAAATATTCACTAATTTAATTTATTGATTCTCAAAACATCAATTTTGGACACGTACTATTCTCAACCAGCCCTATCCCTATTTTTTTAAATTTATAATATCAATCCATTAACAATTTTTCTGAGTATAATTTCCCCCAAATTAATCAATTTCCTACCTCGGATATATTCCAACTCATCCTAATGTATTTTTTTATTAACACTAACTATTTTTTCGAAAGTCCTAAACTATTCCCTAACATCATAATTTAACCCCAAATTAAATCAGGACCAAATTATATCAAATAACCCAACCTGACCCTAACATGTACACCGAAGCGGTTCGGTTTGAGAGTGAATCGGTTTTCCCCTGCAGGCAGTCTCAGTTCTTCCCTCTTCGATTTTTAGCAAGTTTAACCCAAAATAGTAATTTCCAAACCATATTTTTCTCAATGATTAACAATTCTCATGAGGCCTAACTATGAACATGTCAATTTTAATATTGAATTCATCTACACATGATCACTACATGGGATTTATTCTTAGTTTTTAAATAATATAAATTCTCCCTATATCACAACAGTTCATAATTTTCAAGATCTTTGCCATATTGGTTATGATAGACCTTTTCATTTGACGTTTATTTAAGGTACGAGATTTACACAATATGCTCCTACAAATCTCTCCAGAGTATTTCTTTTATTCACCATTTATTTGTATGCCTATTGATTATATCGTGATATTCAATATAATCCCATGTGTTATTCGGGTGAATATTATATTTCGTGATTTGGATAAGTTCCATAAAATTTTTATATGACATTGAGAATGGTCACCCATCAAAAGTCTAAAAGTTCAATGTCTTGAATAAGGCTTGGAGACACCTAGGTGAGGTGTGGTGAGGCCCGATGACCCATTGATATGTTATTGAGAAATAAATTGGTATAATGCTTAAGTGTTGCATTGGATTTGTATATGAGTTCTGTATTGATGCATATATGTTTACCGTTATCATATTGAGCATCTATTATTGTCAAACTCTGCACTTCCCCGAATTTTTGACACGTCGCTTATTAAATAAGGGGTGAACATCCCTCTACTAAAATAAAAGAGGAATCTCAAATGACTCACTCTTACCATCATTGTCGAAAACTAATTAGTTACTGACCACCTATTATTTAATTAAGTCGCGTGTCAATTTTAAACATTAATTAAAACCATTTACTATAAATCATTTCAGATAAATAATTAACTATACAATAACATAATCAAATAAAATCTGAATACCGAAATATAGTAAGAATTCATTAATCGAATAAACCATCGGTTTACAATCCAATACAATATCCAATACAACATAATTAAATAAACTGAAATAAAAATTAACACCAGGCGACATGCTCGGATAATAATTGTCTGAATACCATCTATAATTTCTAAGACAAAAAATGGCTAAACTATCCTCGCAACACTCCACAGCTGCTGCGGCTCCGATGACCTGGAAGTGATAATCATGATTGGCATCCTTGTGGCTAGATACAAAAAAAATATGAAATATTTTGACACGGGCAATAGACCAAAATATTTAGAAAATATTTTGCAAGTAATTTAAATAAATATCAATTATGAATACATTCTTCCATATATAAATTGGGTTCATACTCATATGAGATTGTCCTCACCATGTGACACCCCTTCTAATTAAATACCGGGTAACTACTCCTTTATTCAAATTAATACAAAATGTCAAGTTGGTTCAGTTCATAGCATCACTGTCGAAAAATATTTTAACAATTGCTAGCCACCTAATATTTAAAAAGTGAGTTGTCAATTTTAACCAATTTAGATTAACATGCAGCAAGTTTAAATTATGAAATAATGATACCATGGTCACATCACAATCACAATAGAATAATAATGGAATAAAAATGAATCTGGAGGAACACTCCTTTGAATAATCCGAATACTGAATAAAACCAAATACAAAGTCTAAATCACTAATTAATTAAATCCAAAACTGAATAAATAAGCTGTCTCTAAGAGAAATGGGGCGACATGCCCTACAGATGAATAATTCTGAAATGGAGTCAAAGTAGAAAGTGGAGGCGTCTACTATCGAGATCCTGTAGCTTTCACAGTAGCTATAGCACGTCACTGGAATGCAACTCCTACGCTTGGTGTCCTTGTGGATGGCCACCTAAATGGTTTTTACAAGAAAATAGATTTGAAAGCAAACGGGTCAGAGCCCGTTTGTGAAAACAGTTTAAAATATAGCAAGTGTTTAATATCATTAAACAATTAATATAAAATACATGATAGTGCATGCACTCACATGAGTTCATTACCTCTCAACTAATTGTGCACTCCTAACGTACCTGTACCCATTCTAGTTATTCCACTATTTAACTAGTCCAATCCATAATCTAACTATATTATATAATTCAAAGTTCAATTCCCGGCATCTTAATATAAACTGAGAGTCTTACTTTATTTCCCTTAGAATTAGTTATAATATTTACTATGAATTTCCCGTTTCTAACCCTACTAAAAATGTCACAATTATTCACAATAATATTTTAATAAAAGTCCATTTTAACTACCAGTATATTAATCTCATCATAAATATACAATAAGGGCACCCCTAGGCTAAGCTGCGGTGCACACATACTCTGCTATCGAATCCCGGTACATCACGTACATGAGGACCACGTATTCCGAATCTCTCAGGAACCGTTTCAATAAGCATCAAACACACATAATGGAGGCGAACATAGATCACATACCCATGGGTCACGCACATACCTACGCTCCCATGGTCAGCTGACTTATTAACTCACCAATAAGTCATTCTCTGACCTATGTCCTTGAGTTACCAATCTAAATCCCCCCCGTAGGCACACAAAGATTAGATGGCCCTGATCGAAAGCCGACCTCCCGTGATAGCAAGTATGGTAGGTATGTTATACACATATAAGTCCATACACTAAGCATTCACACATCTTAGATATCTTATAATAATAATAGAGGTATATTTTATACTCTTATACCGTCGTTGAATGTTGTGCATTTACATGTTCCCGGATAATATACAATATAGATCGCCAACACTTCTTACGTCGCAAATTCGAGTACTTACAACCCCGAAACATGTGTGAATGCTTAGCATTTACATGTTCGAACGAGTGTCGTTCGAACGAAGGGCTTCGAACGAACTCGTTAAAAGGCGTACTGGGATCTCGTTAGAAGCTCATTCGAATGAGTTCGTTCGAACGACCTGGGTTGTTCTTCTAACGAGATGGCAGAGAATGCCCAGAATTTCCCCAACTTCGTTTTTCACCAAATTCATTTCTCCAAATCCATCCTAAGTTCGTACCAATTAAGTTTTTATATCCTTAAACTACTCTAAGTCACCCTAGGAGACTTCTTAACATATTTTTGGGATCAAATCTTACTAATCAACATGTAATAACCATAAATTCCCAAATCTTGTCCCAAACCCTATGAACATGAACCCAAAATTTTATTGTACATAAATACTCATCATAAATCCGTCTTCAAAACATCACAGTTAAGTTTTGGGTACCAATTTCGTCCATAATCATTCTACATGCAATCCCTAACAAAAATTAAGAGTTTCTACAACAATCCCAATGGGTTTTCATCAAAACTTTCAAAGCATATAAAGTTTCCACACTAAACATGGAGGAAATATTCATTGCAATTAATAACATCAAATCACTCGCCTTAGGTTTGTTCTTCAGATTTTTTGTCGGTGATTATAGGTTGATTCTCTCCTCTTTCTCGTCACAAATCCTTCCAGAATGGTGGTGATGGTTGATGGTTTTGGTTTGGACCTCTTGTAACCTCTCTCCAACTTCTCTCAAAACTCCCGTAGCCCACTCTCTTGTCGTTTGCTGATAATGGCCTTAGTGGCCTCTCTAATAATATATAATTAAACTCTAAAATTGGTGGGTTTTAATTCTTTAATTTTTAAAATACCAAAATACCCTTTTGGGTTGTTGGTTTGGCCTAAAAATACCCCGGGACCCAAACTAAACTCCCGGCTAGTATTTTCTGACTATTTTGACCCTTCCGGACAAGTTGGCGCACTCAAAATGACCATTTGGTTGATAAAAATATAAATTACTTTTTAATCTAATTAATTTCATTCCTGACGCGACTGACACGCGCGTCCCAACTTAATTTCCCAAATTATCGTATTTTTTCCTCGCGACAATTTTAATATTTTCAATACTCATATATTACCAAATTTTCTCAGTAATATTTTATTATAACATCATAATCAAATACTAATTCACATCTCGCTAGTATTTACCTCCTGATTAATTTTCAAATTAATTCTCATTTAATTCAATTAATCCATTAAATAAAAATTAATAAAATTACGGGGTATTACACACCACTCAACTACAGTGTGCACCTAACGTAAGTATTTAACCCCTAGTTATGTTATCCATCCTAACTAGTCTGCATTATCCTTAAGTCCATATGCTACACTATGTCACACGTATTTTATAAAATTAGTTATCACCTCCGTTTTACAATTATCATTTTATATTATAATTAATCAATTTGTTTTAGATAACTTTCAATAATTATAATGTATCGATTCATTCCAAATAACTTTCACTAGTTATTAATTTAATATTCACACATTAGTGGCATATACCATATATATATTGTAATACCCCACATTTTTTATGATTTAAATAATTAAGGGATTTTTATTACAATGGGATTAATTAAATTTAAATGTGAAGAATTAAGTAGTTAATTAATCCGGATCCAATAAAAATAAATATTAACTAGCGTGCTAAGGGTTAATACTTATTAGTTTAATATTAATGTGCGATATGTAATATGGAACTATACACTTTGATAAATTGTCGAGAGATAATAATACGACAGTTTAGTTAATTAAGTCAGACGCGCGTGTGAGTCGTGTCGGGACTAAATTGGTGAAATAAATATATCAAATATTTTTAGTAACTCGTATGATAATTTCAAGTGTACCGTTGAGTCCGAAGTGGTCGAGATAGTCAAAATAGTATACTCGGGTGTTTAGTTTGGGTCCCGGGGCAATTTTAGACCTAACCGGCACCCTAAAAGGGCATTATGGTAAAATGAATTTTTAGGCCTAATTAATGGACGAAAATTAGGACTTAATTTATCAGCCAAAACATTTGCATTAGGGTTAGAAAGCTGGAGAAAGCAAGGACGGCCATAGGAAGTGTGAGGGAAAACCTTTGCCAAGAGAAGAGGGCTAAATCGACATCACCATGCACAACCACCACCACCACCGTGTAGATCGGGACGAGGGGAACACACCTATACCAACAACATCCAGAAATCAGACTACTCACTCAAGGCAAGTGTTTATAACTTGTGTATTTCGGTATTAATTTGATTCATGTTAGTGTAGGGTTGTTAGGATTATGTTATAGGTTATCAAAATGGTGAAATTGATGAACTTGAATGTAGAAATAAGTTCTGTGATATATTAGATTGAAACCCTTAATGTATGAAGACTGAAAATCACGTTTTAAGGAATTGATATATATAACAAATATGGAAATAATGGCTTCTTGAACATGTATTGGAAGAGCTAGGGTTTCGATAAAATTAAATTGGGGATTTCACATTTTATGAACAATTTGTAATAAATTGATGATCCCAGGATGTTAGAAATCATGTGTTATTGATGGGGTTTAATGTAGAACTATTTGTTTGGAGTTTGGGGTGTTGATTGTGAAGGTTTGAAGTTAAAAATGGTGGAAAACGTTGAAAAACCAAGGTAGGGGACGAACTGCGAATTCTCGCGCGAAGTCACTCAAAGTCGTTCAAGCGAGATTGCTATCTCGCGCGAAGTCGTTCGAGCGACATGTGGAAGTCGTTCAAATGACTTGCCACCTCGTTCGAGCGACAGAGTGAAGTTTTGATAATTTCTTTTAAGGCCAGTTTTGAGTTTATTAGTTCAGAAATGAGAAATATAATATCTAATAATAAACTTAAGTAAGGCAGAATTTCGGAAGAAGTATGAGAAGTTAAATACTTTAATGAATTAGGTATGAAGAGAATGTACCGTAGAAATTTCGAGAGGGAGAATAACCCAATAACTATTATGAAATGTTGGAATAAAAATGCGTAAGAGAAGCATATGTAGGTGAGGGGAAATACCTATCTATTATAATAGGATGTGTGTATACCTATTATGTATTATTATTATTAAAGACACTAATGGGTGATAACCCGGGGGTGTGAAAATCTTATTATTATAAGTGTACTAATGGGTGATAACCCGGGGGTACAAAAGCATATTGTAAGTGTACTAATGGGTGATAACCCGGGGGTACATGATTATCTAAATAAGTGTACTAAAGGGTGATAACCTGGGGGTATAGTATGTTGACTAGGTGCACTAATTGGATATAGCCCGGGGGTGCAGTATTATGTTATATATATATATATATATATATATATATATATATATATATATATATATATATGGGGAAGAAATGACTATATGTATATATGTATGAGAATTGTAGATTAATCTAGTGAGAATGTTAATGAATGTGGGCATGGAAATTTGTTTAGAAAATTCTAATCGAATATTTGACTTATTATGGAAAAAAAAATGAATTAATTAGCTTTTCGATATAGGCTAATTGGTTAACGTATTGTATCGGTGATACGGGCGTACTCATAGTAAGGGTAAATACTATTAGGATGGATTCAGACTAGTTATATTGGGAGATATATCTAAGGAAAAAATTTAGATGCGTGTTAGGCGTGCACATTAGAAGAGGAGTGAGAATCTCAAGAGAGAGTTCGAACTAACATGTACTTAATACTTGCTTTACTGCAAATTTTAAATACTTGCTTAAACAAATATTTTTACACATCGGGCTCTGACCCGTTTCTGGCATCTTCTCTCTCTCTCGCTATATATATGTATTATATCAGGTGCTCAGCCGCAGGGACATCAGGCTTAGAGTTTTGGATTGCGTGGTATGATGTAGCTTATGTGGGAGCTACAGGACTTTGTTTAGACGCTTCGACTATTTCATTCCTTTACATTATGACTTTTTTTTAGGGCATGTGTCGCCCCTTCCTTAGACAGTTTCAGAGACTATGTTTACTCTATTTCTCGTTTACTTTCATTTGGATTGATGGGTACTATTGTTTTGGTTTAGTGTTTTGAACTGGGATGTTTTATCCAGTCTTATTTATTTCAGCATGCGATTCTGATTTAGTATTTGTATTAATTAATTGTGCGTGGATGTTTTATATTAAATTACTTGGTTTGGTAATCAACAATGGTTTTAAATAAATAAGAAAAATGTTTTGACACTTAGCTTAATTATATTAGGTGATTAAATAAGTTATTATGATTTCGACAGTGATGCTAAGAATGAACCAACCGAACATTCCATTTTAAACTTTATAAAGGACTGATCACCCAATATTTAATTGGGCAGGGTGTCACAGGTGGTATCAGAGCATCAGGTTCTAGTGTCCATTAGGATCTGTACGGCTTACTATGTTTTCAGCTTTGTGTCCTTTGACATAGAGCCCTATTTTTAGGGCTGTTGTGATCTTATATTTTGCAGTTACGTCTTCAGCTATTTGAGATTTTGAAATAACTATGGACTAATAATATTCTTTCTCGTCACTGATGCCTCCTCGACGTGCACCAAGATACCGACGGGCCCAACAAGAACAGCCGGCCATACACGCTCAGGGGACAATGAATGCAACAGAAGTTGCCGCGATAGTTGCACAAGCGGTAAATGCAGCCTTAGCAGTGGTGCAGCAGGCCCCACCCCAGGTTCAGGCAGTGGCACCAGTTCCAGTGCATCCATTTCCCACTTCATGGGAGAGAGTTAGAGAGTCCTTTCATAGGGCTTGTCCCTCAGAGTTCTTGGGAAGTTCAGATGTGGTTACAGTGAGTCAGTGGAAGAAGGACATACAGCGGCATCTTCGCATGTATGAGTGCACAGAGGTTCAAAGGAAGGTTTTGGCTACCTTCAAGCTGAGAGGGGCATCCTTACAGTGGTGGGAATCCACTACTACTACCTAGGAGCAAGATGTGATGACTATCAACGATTTTTGAATGCAGTTTGACCTCAAGTATTTTCCTTCCGCCGTCAAGACTGAGATGAGACGGAGACTTTTAGACCTCACCCAGGAAGGGAAGACCGTTGCGGAATACGAGGAAGAGTTTACACGCTTGACAAACATGGTACCGGAGGAGGTGTCTACTGAGGAGAAGCACATTCAGATGTTCATGGATGGCTTGACTTGGAAGATACGACATCATTTATTGGGTAACTCTCTCTACACTCATATACCGACGTTCTGAATGCATCCTTATTGCATTGTCAGGACAATCGCTTCCATGCTAAGGTAATCAAGCGAGGGGGAGATCCCAATCAGTTGGAAAAGACAGGGGGAGGTAATGCCAGTGGAGTACCAGCTGAGCAGAGTCAGAGGCAGGGTTCCCAGCAGGGGGAGTTTGCTAAGAGGTTCCATTATGGAGGGTTCAGGCATGGTCATGGGGGTTGGAGATAGGGCCACCAGGGCCAACCACAGGGCCAGCAACAGGGCCAGCCACAAAATCAGCAGCAGGGTCAACAGCAAGGAGGACAACAGGGCCAAGGTAGAGGTGGTAACGGCCAACCGGGCCGAGGATACCAGGGGCAGAGAGGAGGAAACTTCATTGGGAAATGTTATACTTGTGGCAAGACTGGCCATAAGAAACAGGAGTGCCCGAATAGGGACAGAGTTCCTCGATAGCAGGGTGCTCACCAGGAGCCCCAGAAACCCATTTTTCCCGTCGCCTTACCAGTGCCGGCTCCAGTTCCAGCTTTACCCGCAGTTTCGATGCAGCAGGGACAGTTGCAGTATGGACGTGTTTATAACGTCCACCGGGCCGCAGTTCTGCAGGCACCGCCCGCAGTGGAGGGTAAGTTTTCTATCCATGGTACTTTGGGTCGCATCTTATTTGACACGGGGGCATCACACTCTTTCATAGCCACTAGCTTTGCAAAGTCCGCAAGGTTGTTAAGCACGGCAGAGAGTACAGTGACTTGTGTAGACTCACCACTTGGTAATGGGTCATTGATTTTCATTATATGTCGGGGAGTAGGCATAAAAATTGGCAGTTTAATCTTACTGGCTGATATGCTAGTATTAGATATGTTCGAGTACGACGCCATTATTGGTATGGATTGGTTAGTCGAGTATAGGGTTATGATTGATTGCTTCAGTAGGAGTGGTCAGGAGATGTTATTAGTGGCGATGCCTCTCTCGGAGGGAGGGTCGTCCACTCACTTATTTTACATAGAGGATGAGACCTCTGCAGTCGTAGTTCCACTCGATTTGATTCCGGTCGTCTGCGAGTTTACTGGTGTATTTCAGGATACACCAGGGTTACCTCCGAGTAGGGAGATTGAATTTGTGATAGACTTAGCACCAGGCACTCGTCCGATAGCACGTGAACCTTACCGTATGGCTATGGTAGAGATGAGGGAGTTACGGGATCAGATAGAACAGTTATTAGGAAAGGGCTTCATCCATAGGAGTACCTCACCTTGGGGTGCCCCAGTTCTGTTTGTAAAGAAAAGGGATGGGTCCCTACGGCTTTATATTGATTATCGGGAGCTTAACAAAGTCACGATAAGGAATAAGTATTCGTTGCCTAGGATCGATGACTTATTTGATCAGCTGAGAGGAGCGGCCCACTTCTCGAAGATAGATTTGAGATCCGGGTACCATCAGCTACGCATCAGGGAGTAGGACGTGGCCAAGACAACCTTTCTGACGAGGTATGGATCGTACGAATTCAGGGTTATGCCATTTGGGCTAACCAATGCCCCAGCAGTATTCATGGACTTAATGAACAGAGTATTCAGAGAGTTCCTAGATCAGTTCGTCATCGTCTTCATAGATGACATCCTAATTTATTCCCGCACTGAAGAAGAACATGCCGAGCATTTACGTATGGTTTTACAGACCCTACGAGAGCATGAGTTGTATGCCAAATATGAGAAGTGCGAGTTTTGGCAGCGGGAGGTACAGTTTCTGGGACACATTGTATCAGAAAAAGGGGTATCTGTAGACCCTAGTAAGGTGTCAGCGGTGAGGGAGTGGGGACAACCCACGACATCGATGGAGGTGCGGAGTTTTCTAGGATTGGTCGGATACTATAGACAGTTTATTCGGGGATTCTCGAAGATTGCGGGTCCGATGACAAATTTGACTCGAAAGGGAGTACCGTTTGTTTGGGACGATGCATGCCAGTTGGCATTTGATGAGCTGAAGGACAAGTTAACTTCAGCACCCGTTCTAGCATTTCCCAAAGGGGGAGTTGAATACCTGGTTTATACCGACGCATCATTACAGGGGCTTGGGGGAGTACTCCAACAAGAGGAGAAGGCCATAGCTTTTGCTTCCCGAAATCTTAAGCCTTATGAAAAGAATTACCCCACCCACGACTTAGAGCTGGCAACAGTTGTGTTTGCGCTTCGAATTTGGAGGCATTACTTGTTGGGGGAACAGTTTCGCTTATTTACAGATCACAAGTCACTACAGTACTTGTTCACGCAGAAGGAGTTGAATATGCGTCAACGCCGGTGGCTTGAGTTTGTAAAGGATTACCAGTTCGAAATACACTATCACCCGGGAAAGGCTAATGTGGTTGCTGATGCATTGAGCCGCAGGCCGGTCGATGAGATGGTCGAGGTGTGGAAAGCTAAATGGAAGGAATTGGGACATCAGGATGTTGTGGCCCGATCATTCATGTCGGCGATGACAGTTACACCTCAGATCATTACGTAAATAGTATAGGCACAGGCAGCGGATTCGTTCTGTGAAGATCGGGTTAGGTAGCTTTTGGCCGGGGGAGCCGAGTCTTATTCAGTAAGTTCTGAGGGTGGTTTGCGCTTCAATGGGAGGCTCATTGTTCCAAAGGGGGAGGACCTTCAATATGCAATAATGACGGAGTCGCATGGGTCTCGATTTGCGGTACATCCCGGTGGGGACAAAATGTATCAGGATATGAGACGGCAGTATTAGTGGAGCGGGATGAAAAAGGATATCGCAGAGTTCGTATCCAAGTGTACCACTTGTCAACTAGTGAAAGTGGACCATCAGAGACCACCAGGTTTACTCCAACCATTGGAGATTCCTACCTGGAAATTGGAGGGCATTTCTATGGATTTTATCATCGGGTTGCCCACTTCGCAGAGGGGGCATAATTATATATGGGTTATTGTAGATCGGTTGACGAAGGTAGCCCACTTCTTGCCCATTAGGACAGACTACATAGCGGGACAGTATGCTCAGTTATTTATTGCAGAGATAGTGAGACTGCATGGTGTACCTCTTAACATCGTGTTAGATAGAGACAAGACATTTGTATCTCATTTTTGGGAAAGCTTCCAGGAAGCTATGGGTACCGAGTTGCGGTTGAGTACAGCGTATCACCTGCAGACCGATGGCCAGACTGAACGCACTAATCAGATGCTCGAGGACATGTTGCGCATGTGTATCCTTGATTTTGGGGGAGGTTGGGAGAAGCATCTTCCATTGGTACAGTTTGCTTATAACAACTCCTATCACTTTACGATTGGCATGGCCCCGTTCGAAGCATTGTATGGTAGACCTTGTCGTTTCCCAGTTTGTTGGCTAGAGGTAGGGGACAACAAGCTACTCGGGCCAGAAGTAATTCAGGATACGTCGAGCAGGATCGAAATGATTCGAAATCTCATACGGGTAGCCCAGGATAGGCAGAAAAGCTACGCCGATACAAAAAGGTTCTTCCGAGAGTTCGCAGTGGGGGACCAGGTTTTGTTGAGAGTATCTCCGATGAAGGGAGTAATGAGATTTGGGAAGAAAAGGAAGTTGGCTCCGAGATATGTGGGACCATTTCCTATTATAGAAAGGGTCGGACCAGTGGCATACAGATTGGGGTCACCGGAGCACTTGCATCGTATCCATGATGTGTTCCACATTTCGTCACTGAGGCGATACCTTCGAGATGAGTTGGCACACACTCACATTGTGATTGAGGAGATTGAACTACAGCCATATAGTTCATATGAGGAGAGACCGGTAGCTATTCTAGATTATAGTGAGAGGAGGCTAAGGTCAAAGGTAGTTCCACTTGTTCGGGTGCAGTGGCAGCATCACAATATGGAAGAGTCTAATTGGGAGCGCGAGGCGGATATGCGTGAGAAATATCCAGATTTATTCATACCAGGTATGCCTTATTTTTCCGAATTTCGGGACAAAATTCCTTTATTAAGGGGGAAGTATGTAATACCCCACATTTTTTATGATTTAAATAATTAAGGGATTTTTATTACAACGGAATTAATTAAATTTAAATGTGAAGAATTAAATAGTTAATTAATCCGGATCCAATAAAAATAAATATTAACTAGCGTGCTAAGGGTTAATATTTATTAGTTTAATATTACTGTGCGATATGTAATATGGAACTATACACTTTGATAAATTGCCGAGAGATAATAATATGACAGTTTAGTTAATTAAGTCAGACGCGCGTGTGAGTCGTGTCGGGACTAAATTGGTGGAATAAATATATCAATTATTTTTAGTAACTCGTATGAAGATTTCAAGTGTACCATTGAGTCCGAAATGGTCGAGATAGTCAAAATAGTATACTCGGGTGTTTAGTTTGGGTCCCAGAGCAATTTTAGACCTAACCGGCACCCCAAAAGGGCATTATGGTAAAATGAATTTTTAGGCCTAATTAATGGACGAAAATTAGGACTTAATTTATCAGCCAAAACATTTTCTTTAGGGTTAGAAAGATGGAGAAAGCAAGAATGGCCATAGGAAGTGTGAGGGAAAACCTTTGCCAAGAGAAGAGGGCTAAATCGACATCACCGTGCACAACCACCACCACCACCACCGTGTAGATCGGGACGAGGGGAACACACCTATACCAACAACATCCAGAAATCAGACTACTCACTCAAGGCAAGTGTTTATAACTTGCTGTATTTCGGTATTAATTTGATTCATGTTAGTGTAGGGTTGTTAGGATTATGTTATAGGTTATCAAAATGGTGAAATTGATGAACTTGAATGTAGAAATAAGTTATGTGATATATTAGATTGAAACCCTTAATGTATGAAGACTGGAAATCACGTTTTAAGGAATTGATATATAGAACAAATCTAGAAATAATGGCTTCTTGAACATGTATTGGAGCAACTAGGGTTTTGATAAAATTAAATTGGGGATTTCACATTTTATGAACGATTCGTAATAAATTGATGATCCCAAGATGTTAGAAATCATGTGTTATTGATGGGGTTTAATGTAGAACTATTTGTTTGGAGTTTGGGGTGTTGATTGGGAAGGTTTGAAGTTAAAAATGGTGGAAAACGTTGAAAAACCAAGGTAGGGGACGAACAACGAATTCTCGCGCGAAGTCGCTCGAAGTCGTTCAAGCGAGATTGCTATCTCGCGCGAAGTCGTTCGAGCGACATGTGGCAGTCGTTCAAACGACTTGCCACCTCGTTCGAGCAACAGAGTGAAGTTTTGATAATTTCTTTTAAGGCCAGTTTTGAGTTTATTAGTTCAGAAATGAGAAATATATTGTCTAATAATAAACTTAAGTAAGGCAGAATTTCGGAAGAAGTATGAGAAGCTAAATACTTTAATGAATTAGGTATGAAGAAAATGTACCGTAGAAATTTCGAGAGGGAGAATAACCCAATAACTATTATGAAATGTTGGAATAAAAATGCGTAAGAGAAGCATACGTAGGTGAGGGGAAATACCTATCTATTATAATAGGATGTGTGTATACCTATTATGTATTGTTATTATTAAAGACACTAATGGGTGATAACCCGGGGGTGTGAAAATCTTATTATTATAAGTGTACTAATGGGTGATAAACCGGGGGTACAAAAGCATATTGTAAGTGTACTAATGGGTGATAACCCGGGGGTACATGATTATCTAAATAATTGTACTAAAGGGTGATAACCCGAGGGTACAGTATGTTGACTAGGTGCACTAATGGGATATAGCCCGGGGTGCAGTATCATGTTATATATATATATATATATATATATATATATATATATATATATATATATATATATATATATATATATATATATATATATATGGGAAAAAAGTGACTATATGTATATATGTATGAGAATTGTAAATTAATCTATTGAGAATGTTAATGAATGTGGGCATGGAAATTTCTAATCGAATATTTGACTTATTATGGAAACGGAAAATGAATTAATTAGCTTTTCGATATAGGCTAATTGGTTAACGTATTGTATGGGCGATACAGGCGTACTCATAGTAAGGGTAAATACTATTAGGATGGATTCAGACTAGTTATATTGGGAGATATAGCTAAGGAGAAAATTTAGATGCGTGTTAGGTGTGCACATTAGAAGAGGGGTGAGAATATCAAGAGAGAGTTCGAACTAACATGTACTTAATACTTGCTTTACTGCAAATTTTAAATACTTGCTTAAACAAATATTTTTACACATCGGGCTCTGACCCGTTTCTTGCATCTTCTCTCTCTCTTGTTATATATATGTATTATATTAGGTGCTCAGCGGCAGGGACATCAGGCTTAGAGTTTCGGATTGCGTGGTATGCTGTAGCTGATGTGGGAGCTACAAGATTTTGTTTAGACGCTTCGGCTATTTCATTCCTATTCATTATGACTTTTCTTTAGGGCATGTGTCGCCCCTTCCTTAGACAGTTTCAGAGACTATGTTTACTCTATTTCTCGTTTACTTTCATTTGGATTGATGGGTACTATTGTTTTGGTTTAGTGTTTTGAACTGGGATGTTTTATCCAGTCTTATTTATTTCAGCATGCGATTCTGATTTAGTATTTGTATTAATTAATTGTGCGTGGATGTTTTATATTAAATTACTTGGTTTGGTAATCAACAATGGTTTTAAATAAATAAGAAAAATGTTTTGACACTTAGCTTAATTATATTAGGTGATTAAATAAGTTATTATGATTTCGACAGTGATGCTAAGAATGAACCAACCGAACATTCTGTTTTAAATTTTATAAAGGACTGATCACCCGATATTTAATTGGGCGGGGTGTCACATATATTTTTGCACATATATATACGTATTTTCTATGACATAAGAATCACACATATTTCCCTTATATCCACCATCCCTCAGAGTATTAGCTCACTAGATACGGATCTCCAAAATACTATCATGTACTAGGGTATACACACATCATCCTGGGCTACCAACTCAGAATCTCACACCAAACTCGACAAATCATAAATGTATTTGAGGAGGTCATAGTACTTTGACAGTGAGTCATAACCATACCAAAAGTACCTCACCTCGATCTTTAACCTCATAAGGGCACATGTATGATGCTATGACCTAGAGTCGATACTAAGCCTAATGTTATTCACCATGAAAGATCACTCACATCACGCAACCTCCTCCGATGATAGAACTAGAGTTGTATGTTCATATAATTATATTACACACATAGATATAATGATACATATATATTGTCTCTATACCCGTATATATATTTTTAATGAATCTGGCTAACCGTGCACTAGACCATAATTCCTAAGTACCATATCGATTTTAATCATTCAAATATTCACTTATTTAATTGATTGATTCTTACAACATCAATTCTGAACACGTACTTTTCTCAACCAACCCGTATCCTCATTTTTTCGAATTTCATTATCAATCCATTAACAATTTTTCTCAGTATAATTTTCCCCAATACTTAATTTCCCCCGGTTATATTCCAACTCATCCTAAGGTATCTTTATTAATGTTAACTATTTTTTTCCAGAAGTCCAACACTATTCCCGAACATCATAATTTATCCCCAAATTAAATCATAACCAAAATATATCAAATAACCCAACCAGGCCATAACAGGTACACCGAACCGATTCGCCTTGAGAGCGAACCGTTTCGCTCGTATAGAGTGTCCCAGTTCTTCCCACTTCGCTTTTGAGAAAGGTTTAACCCAAAATAGTCAATCCCAAATCATATTATTCTCAATAATTAACAATTCTCATGAATCATAAATATGAACACATCCATTTTAACATAAAATTCATCTACACGCGATCACTACATGGGATTTATTCTTAAATTTCAAATAATATAAATTTCTCCCAATATCACAACAATTCATATTTTTCTCAATCTACTAAATCAATAATTCATTTATCTACACGGGATTCAAATTTTCAGATTTTCATATAAACAAATCACACAATTTTATTATGAAATCATTTCTCCAAAAATCTCATTATCTATGAATCCCACCCAAAAATCCTGTTCCAATCATGATTTTAATTGAATACTACACATAATTACTTAGCAAGTTAATTATTTTCCTTAATATTCCTAGGGTATAAATTCGGTTGAAGAGCCTCTTTGAAGATGATTAAAATCCCAAAATTTCTCCCAATTTCTTTTATCCTCTAGAGTTCCTGAGTTTTCTTATACTTTCTCTTTACTTTCCTCTTGGATTCTTGATTTTTTTCTTCTAATTTCTCTTCACTTTCTCTCTAACCCTTGGTGCAACTCAATTAAAACCTTTGGAATTGTAAAATGACTAATCCTCTTACCTTAACTCTTCATTATATAATTAAAATCCCGAAAATAACTATTCACCTTTCATTAAAATGACCAAAATGCCCCTATACTAGTCTCGAGTAGTCTAAAAATCCACTGAGACCCAAACACTGCCATTAGTTACTTAATTTTGACTATTTTGACCTATTCTAGATTAACTGTGCACTCGAAATTATTATCCAAGTCACCCATTATCAATTTATCATCTTATTTCCAATACGATCCCACACACGCTTTTCGAAAAAATATATTATCAACCCGTCATTTTTTTCTACTTACGATGCAAACTCATTTACTTATCACACAAGTAAATATAATAACACATAAATTTTAATCAAATACTAATTCATTTCTCTCTAATATATTTATTCATTTCACTTTATTTTTATTTTTATTAAATGATCATGACACGTGTAATTTAATTATTCCTAAAAATACAGGGTGTTACAAAAAACTTATTAACATTCCTATGGCTTTTTCAAGAAAAATCAGTAATGCTTTTGGTTAGGATTCCAGGAAGGACATCGTCAATGTGTTGGCTAAGCATCTAGCTCCGTACAATCTCTATCGTCATGCTCGCTACTTTGGGAAAGGTGATATGTTTTCCCTAGAGTCCAAGAAAATCAAAAATATTATTGAGGGTGATGATGAACCCGTCTTCGTAACTGAGGAACCTAAAGACCTTACCTAAGGAGGACATGTCACTTCATTCCCCGTTATACGGTTCAGGCTTGATCGGGAGAATTCTTCTTATTAATATATTGAATTCAAAGGACTAAGTGGCTCTCATGATAGATTTTCTATCTAGTCGAGCTATATTTACAAGTATAATATGTGCTTGAAGATACTAGTATTGGACATGACACACGATTTTTTGGAGATCTCACATTCTCCAGGAACAACCCTTTCCTTCGGCTCTTGCTCGCGTGATAGAGTGTTTCCTCTTACATGTATGTGGCAACTTAGGGAGGGATAACCACCACATGTGAATGGTCATGTGGCCATTTCCCTTATGATGCCATGCCAATTAATGCAAATAAAGAAAAATAATATGCTCTGCTAGACAACTTGTTCACGAGTCAAGTGATGGAACAAAGGCCATTTTTATCCAATACATCAAGTATTTGTTCAAGCTCTATGTCAAGATCAATCGGGAGAAAAAGGACAAGTGGTTTGATCCATATGTGGATTGTTGTGATTTTATAGTAGTAATTCTGAATTATATATATGCATCCTCTGCGTGCTTTCATAATTTTATCCCCGACAAGCTTAAAAATAAACCACGCAGGGAGTTAGTAATATTATATGAGGTCAACTCATGGAGTCAATATTACACCAGAGAATATAACTCTTGAATCATTGTATACATGAATATATAGGTGTTACCTTCATATGGTATGCTCAGTTGCCCATTTTGACGTGTCTAATTTTTCCAACATCATTTTGTTAAGGGGGTTTCTCTATACAAGGTTCCCCGAAAGCTCAACAAATTAGTGTGCTTCCCATGAAATATCCACTCATAACACTACACCAAATCTGTCGAATTGTCACGATCATTGACCTTGACAAGTTCAACTTGTCAAGGTCAATGACCGTGATAATTCTGGGCGAGATAACTTTTTTTGTCACGGTCATGGACCGTGATAAGCTCATTAGAATTGTCACGATCGTGTCACGGTCCCTGACCGTGACGAGTTTTGTCACGGTTTATAACCATGACAAACCCGTGACATTTAATAAAAAATTGTCACGGTCAATGACCATGACAATTCTGGGCAGAATTGAAAAAAAATATGCTGGGCAGTATGGCCACTGTCACTGCCCAACACTATATGTGTACTTGTTATAGAAACGTTGTACTTGTTCAAACATTATATATCCAAATAAAATAGAGATAGTGCAAATATACATTCAAAATAGAGACAATATGAATCACGATATAATCCAAATATAATTCAAATGTACCAACTTAAAACAATTCAAATGTACCAACTTAAAAAAAAAATAATTCAATTCAAATAATGTCACTACATGTATTGGGTAAGGTTAAATCCGAGGAGGTGAGTAGGCCACATGATATACGAATTGACACACCCACCGATATGCATCGTGCCGCATTGTTCGCGCAATCACAACGGGGAGTTCTCCTTCCCGGGTATCACATGCGTGACGAGCACCTTGGACTCGATGTCTTGAAGCTCACATTCATGAACTAGTCCACCCTGAATGATATTTGGGTCCCTCAACCCCCACCCTATCCACTGACCATCAAATATATCCAATATAAACACTCTCGTCCAACCAAGTGTCGACATCGGTCGGTCGAAGGGAGCCAAATAGGGAAGTGGATCATCAAAGTCCGCACGTGCCAACGATGAAGCAACGAGGTCCACATCCTCGTCATCCTGGTCCTCGTCCTCCCGCACCTTCTCCCCCACGACCTTCTCCTTCCCTTTCCCCTTGCGTTTTTCGCCGCCCAATGAATGCTTCATGAATGAGAACATATCATGGACCGTCGCCTCCAAACGGGACATCTTCACGTCATGCGAGTCCACCATTCAATCCAACCCGGTGTCGCTCGTCTCCAATCCGATGATCCTATATTTGGCCACCCGCAAGCTCACCCCCTTGTCCTCCCCTTCTGATCAGAGACAAGCACTTGGCTGAGTGCGTTTATGGACAAAGATGCCTTGTTGGCATCAGACTGCGACTCATGCACTTCCTTAAGCTTTGCATAAAACGAGAAAAAGCACATGATTAGTAAAATAAGTAAATTAAAAAATTATAACGTAATTAACAAAAAGTAAACTATCGAATTACTTACAATCGTGGTCACGACGCTCGGGGAAACCTCCTTGTCCTTCCCCTTCTTCGTCCAAAGAGCCATATAAGTATCGAGCCTATGTGGCCTACCCCCAGGGCCATTCCCTGTCCCCTGAAATAAAATACAGTAAAATTAGTATCGGCCCCGCAAAGTAAAATAATGCAGAATAATATATTTCTGTAGTTATAGAAAAATTAAATCTTACCATCATCCTATGCTCCACCTCGGCGTAAGACGTATGTCCGGAGTAGTGCACGTCCGTTTTTTTTGCCCGGTTTTCCCTCCCGGATTGGCGAGATGCCAATTGTCGCTTCCCGATCTCATTGTCAACGAACTTTTGCCATTGTGCCAATGAGATCGGCTCCTTCGGCGGGACGGATTTATGCCTTTCGATAATGGACTCTCGTGTCTTCCCAAAGTACCGGGTCCGCATATTTTTCTTCCACGTCTTGTGTTGCTCCCTCAACTGCTCCAAGACGAAATCGTGTAGCTTTGGATCTAGGCTAAATTGTTCCTGTCCAACAAATACAATGCTAGTTCAAAATAAATATAAATATAAAATGAAATTGAAATGGAAATTGAAATATTCATATAAATATAAGTATAAATACATTACCTGTAGTACCACCCAAATAGCTAACTTGAGCTCATATGGCACCTCCTTCCAACTAATGTACCCCGGGCCGATGATCATCTTTACCAGCTCGAGGGATCTTGCTAATAGCCCCGACTTGTTCTCGATGGCCGTCCCCAATTTTCCATATTTGGGGAGCCTAGGGGCCGAGGAGCCCTTGTCGCCTCTGCTACCACCGAGCCCAGACAACATCATCATAACAAGCATCATCATCCTCACCTTAATACCTGAAGGAGACATTGCTGTAAAAAAATGTTATTAGTACATATCAAAATGAATTAAAAGAACACATGCAAATATGTACAATTACTACAAATAAAAATGAATTGTTACTGCCAAACACCTCAATTATGAATTCCAAAACAACAACATCTAGCTCATAATATGTACAATTACTAAAAATCCGAAACATCCCCACCCCCACCCCTACTGCCCACACACACGCACACTACACAAGAGTGAAAATGATAAAAGTGCAAATCAATTAAAAGCATTAAAAATGGATGTTTCGGTAAAAATTGGAATATTTATTACAAATTGAAAAATTGTTTAAAATTCTGGTTATCATAAAAAATGGATTGATATTCGGTAGGAGCAGCCAAGTCATTCACTACACACGCACACACACCACTACCCACACACACCACACACATACACACACACAAACAACCCCCATCCCTGCCCCCTCCCCCCCACCTCCTTCCCCCACCCTGCCCCACCCCCTCCCCACCCACCACACACATGTACAAACACACATGCACGCACATATATATGACTCTCGAACGGGTCTAAGGGCTATTGAATACGTACGCATAAGAACTAGAAGGCTAGTATCTATGCGCACTATATGTAATTTCAGGTGTGTTTTATTTAATTATCATACTATATATATATATATATTGTTCGATATACAAAGTAATTTTCAAAAAAAGTTGAAAAATTCCACCCCCATATGGACAATAATCCAGTGGTCATGCCACTTTTAAAACTAACCAATCCAATATCGATCCACTATAATCCAACACCAATGTCAACAACAAATGTGTATCCCGTACTCCTTCTAATTCATCTACTCAATTAATTATTTTCATCAATTAAACTAACAATTAAAGTATATAATTATTAATTTACTAATTTACAATTAGGGGCAATCCGACTTTCATAATTAGTCATATATTAATTTACTAATTTACAATAAGGGGCAACCATATATTAATTTACTGAAAAAATTAATAACCAATCAATTCGTTTACAAGGGACATTACGCACAAACATGCACACTACACACACATATACATACACACACATACACACACACACCCGCGCATATTAACACACACACACACACACGCAGCCCCCCATCACCCACCCACCCACCCATCCCTGCCCCCTACCCCCACCCACCCTACCCCACCCCCTTCCCCCACTACACACACACACCACTACACACACGCACACACAAAAACAACCCCCCCATCCCTGCCCCCTCCCACCCCCTTCCCCCACCCTGCCCCACCCCCTCCCCACCCACCACACACACGCACACACACACACACACACATATATATATATATATACACACGTATATATAAATGGAAGAGAGAGAGGGAGAGAGAGAAAGTAACCTGAAAGTAGAGAGAGAGAGGGAGAGCAGCGTAGAGAGAGAGAAAAAAGGAGGGAAGAATCGACGGGGGAAACAAAGAAAGGGAAAGGATTTTTTACTGGTACATTTGTCACGGACTTGTCACGGTCCTTGATTGTGACAATATTATAATAATTTTCACGATCAATGACCATGATAAAAAAATGCGTGCTTTTTGTCACGGTCATTGACCGTGATAAGGCTAGCCGCTGGAAGGGTGTCAATTTACCCATTTTGGTGTAGTGTAACTCAGTGGGGAAAATTAAAGAAATAAGGAATCATTTGCTTTGATTAATGATATTAGTTGTTTCGAGTTTCATCCATATGCTGGACAAGCCAATGATCAAACTTGATCATTCTTTAAATCGAAAGCTTTGTCTATGAAGCTTCTTTTTTAGGGAGTGAAAGACGTTTAAGATGATCCATCTCTCTTAACGATTCTTCTAACTTCCCCAAGTTGTCTTCCCTCTCATAGTGAGTGGGAGCTTAGAAGTGAAGCCTAATATCCTCATAGGTGTGTTTGTCAATTTGGCTACGATCAAGGAATACCCAAAATTGTTTATGAGTCAAATAGGGTAGATTCATCATTTCATTCTGCCAATTTTAATTTCAGGAGGAGATATTTGGTTATTTTGTCTGCACGGTGCCAAACTTTGATCATTTTTAAGGAGAACAACATTGGAGATGCCTCTTTGGGATGGTATTTCCATTATTGGCAAACATAACTCGAGGCCTTTGAATAATTTGTACAAATTGGGTATAGGTTCTTAGTTATAGAGAGGTTTGGTCACGTTGAACTTGGGTTAAAGAAGCTCTCTACCAAATGCATGGAATTTTCTCTTAGTCTTACTGAGAGACCTTAATCCCATGTAGTTTCCTCTTGTGGGTCCAATTATTAAGATTGCTCATATAAAAAAATATGAGAAGAATAAAGGTTCCATAACTACTGGTAGAATGAAGAGGAAAGCTTACTTAGATAATAATAGGTTGTCCTCAAGGCTTCCACGAAGACAAATGTCACTAAAGAATCATTAAAACATGCGAGTGATCCTTCTAAACCTCCAGAGTTATCCGAGAAAGAAAAATCCATAGATTATAGAGTTTTTTTCTTATATGGAGTTCACTCATGTGTCTGGTGATGAGATTATAGTTAGTTTGGAAAGACACCATCCAACTGGTCATTTTCTTGTTTCCTTAGGTTCCTCGTGAGAAGGTTTCTCCTATTGAGAAAATGGTGCAGGTATATCTAATGGATTCACCTTTTCAACGCAAAAGAGTTTTTGAGGAATAAACATAGTGAAAAATCCCTGCCTATAACTCCCACGCCCTCAAGTATCTTAGAGTAAAACTTGGAGAATAGGCCAAGTGATGATATTCTGGATGCTTTCATTGAGGTTAATATACATGAGCCTCCTAACGAGACTCAATAAGTAACTCCTTTTGTTTTTTCTATGTTAGCAATAAATTTTCTTTAACTGTTGAGTTGTTTCTTATCGAAACAAAATCTTTCAAAACACGATTGTTCCTTTTATAGGATGCTCCTCCACTACCCATGGAAGTAATGTCATTACTCATGACACTCCTTCCACGAGAGGTTATTTGATTCCAATTGTTGAATTATATATTTTTCTAAATCCTTCTGTGTCCCCCTATTCAACGATTATACAAGCTTTTTTGAGACGTGCTTCGTCTAAACGTGTTATAATGGTGGAACAAAAGTTGCCAATGCATGAGGAAATAACGGGGAATTAAGTGGAACTGATGAAATTTAAAGTCCAATTATTCCCCTAGTTTCACCTATGTTACCACTATATTTTGTTCCTCCAACTACATCATCTTAGGCCATTTGCATTGAAATTTGGCTTGATCACTTAGCTATTCTCAATAGTTGTGATTTTCAAGACTTTATTGTATTTTGCATATGCAGACGGTTGAAATCCTTCCACAATTTGGTCATTCCATGGATTTTATAATAGTCATAAGAAGATCCTTACTCGTGACCTTATAAGGCCCATTGTCAATTTGAACTTTCCAATTGTGATACATGCCTCAGTATTTTCTATGAATATCATTTCCTATGTTCTTCAACTACCGTTGAGTATATGACTTATAGAAAATTTCTAACTTTTACTTTGATTTTTCATATTCAACAATATTATAAGCTTCCTCTATTTTTGATGTTTCATTAGGTTAGTAATAAAGAAATAATTAAGACAAATCCTCCCACTAAGGTTGATCTAATCTTAGTGGATGTTTCTCCTTCATCTATGGAGGTTAATCTTACTCTAGTGGAGACTATTATTTTGTCTCTTGAGGATGATCCAATGGTTCAAGATCAAGCTCGAGATGGGAATGCGAACACTCCCCTACCCTTAAAGAATACTACGATTTTGATGAGGTAGTTCTTATAACTCTCATAATGATTTTTGTATATAAATGATTTTTATTGTTGTTATAATCTTCTTGGGTATAACTTTGTGAAAAAATTCACCACCATGGTGATTTACTCTTGCTTATTGAGTAATGTTCACAAACGTTTATCACCTACTTTGTGATTTACTCTCTCAACTGAGTAATGTTCTTAAGTTTTTCCACCTGCTTGGTGATGTAACTCCTCGATATTGGAATTATCAATTATAAGATATTTCCTTTGATTATGCACTAAAACCACTCATACTCCGAATGAGCTTCCTCAATAAATCAGCTTCCAGCTCACACCTTCAAATCCGATAAAAGCACCCTTTTATAACTAAGAAAAATATTTTTGCGTGTTCGATCGGGAGGTGTAGGTGTCTTCCTCTTCTTAACATTATTAACTTCCTCCATCCTTGGTCTAGAAATTCTACTTAACGCACTCTGGAGACTCTTTTCTTGCTCAATTGGGTTAATCCTTGGCTACATTATTCTATCTCTTAGTTATTTAGAGATAGCATTGGCTTTGGGAATAATTCCATCCATTTCCTTAAATTTAATAACTTCATTCATCTCTTCTTCTTGGTCCACTATAGGTTCCAACTATCCTTGATTATAGGAATGCTAACACCTTCGATATGCTTTATTACAATGCATATACCCTCATTTAGCTCTGTGTATAAGAAATATCTACCAACTTTGTTTTATCCTTGATAGAAGGATTCTTAGTTATAGGAATCACAATCTCAGTCCCTTTAAGATTGTCTTTGTCACATTAATAGTATGTCAAAAACACTAACCCACGATTATGCATCCAAACTCTCCCTATCAAACTATGGTAGGAAGTGTCTAACTCAATTACGTGGAACTTTATGGGTGATGTGAGATTTCCCATTACTATTCCTGCATTAACATAACCAATAGACTTAGATGTTTGGTTATCATAGACCGAGATTGAAAGATACATCGCAATCAACCTAGTCTCTCAAATATTATCTCCATAGAAAGAGTTAATTTACATAATATTAACCGAAGCACCTCCGTCCATCAATGCTCTGGATAAGATTGTCCATTTGTAATTTTTGACACGTATTAAGGTATTTTATGGGGAAACCTTATTGATCTATCTGGGTCTGAGAAATTTATCTCAGACATAAATTATTGTATCAACATAGCCATGTGCCATTTCCATCTCAGCGAAGGAACAACATTTTTCTCGTTATGTCTAAAAAATTTCTTCGTGATCTCCAACCTACTCTCCTGAGGCATACCAACTTGGTCGAAGAACCATGAAAATTTTGGTGAGTTCGACATAACTTGGTACTCCAGTCTTAGATCAACTTCATATCCCTTCATTTGATAGACTTTATCATTATCCCTGATAATTAGTTCATCGTAGACAATGACACGTTGTCCATTCCAACCATACATCTGTAATATATAAATTGGAATTATTCCTCCTCTTTTATCTCCTTTCGTATATGATCCACTACTTCCTCATAAAAATACAACTACTATATATGCCCCATGTGCCGGTAGAGGATTGTTGTTGACATTGCCTTGAGGAATCTGTAAGGTTCTAGCCAACATGTTCTTTTTAATAATCCTCCTCAAGGCAAATCATGAAACCATGGGATGCCAAACAGTCCAATGAATATGGAAATATTTTGGTCAGTTTGCACATATGCCCTAAGAGCATAAAGTTGAGAATTCTTGGGAGGAAAAACTAAACCATATGTTACACTAGTGTTATAACAACTTACTTCCTCCTTAACGGAATAAGGCAATGAAGGTGGATCCTCTCAATTAAACTTTCTTCTATTATTTTTCCTCTTTGCTTCACTGTCAACTTGATCTTTTTCTCCACTATCTATATAATTTGCTCAAGGAGGTTGGCTTCCTCTACCTTCTTGGTCGACCTTTTGCTTCCATGTGATATTGGGAATAATTGGGTTAATGAGAACAACTAAAAAGATGTTTTGGGCAGTCCAAGTGAAATCTTTAAATGTTCTTTCTCCCATGTCATTATCAAATGATAAATGTACTCTTGTAGTTGCCCCTCGGTGAAAATTTGAAGAAGCTTTCTCTATGTCCCATTTTCTCTCACGTCCAGCAATCCCTCTTTAAAACTTTTGATATAACTCATCACCTTCTTCCCTGGACATTTCTTCTCTCGAGCGAGCTAGGCCATTGTAAAAACTCAACATCTACTAGAAAAACTTTCTGGAGAAATTGAATGTCCATATCCTCCCATGTAGCCATACTTCTTGGGTGTTAAGTGAGAGTATCATGTAGCCACACCAATTGAATGTCCACACACTATGTGGGGCCTTTTCTTTTTCATAACACTTCAATGAAATTTTCTATCACAATTAGGTACTTTGAACAGTAATTTATCATTTATTAATATTTATTTTTGTACAAGTGATTATACCACAGTATACTCCTTATGGAAGAGAACAAGTTACCATTTTGGCCTCAACATTATAAATTGACCTTAACATTTACCTCAACATTCATTGTCAACCACAAGAATGGGTTATAATTTGACATATGCTTGCTATATTAATGATGAGTGCATTATTTTATATATTTTATACCTAAATTTATATATTGTTAGTCCCATTTTGTTATATTTGATAACTTCTAAGGACCATTTTAATAAAAAGTGAAAAAAATGCAAGAATGATTGAATTCATATTCAAATTGGTAATTTAAAGTAAAAAAAGGGAACTTCGATAATTTTATAATATTCTTGTACTAATTTGTGCAAAAATTTGCCTAGCGAAAATTTTGCAGCTAATGATGGAATTTGGTGCAAATTGATGGTCAACTCAAAAAAGGCGCGAAAAAGATGATTTTTACAGTCGTTCGAAAAAAGCTATGCATGAAGTTTTGTAAAGATCAGCTATATCAATTATTTTTATAAGTTGATTTATTAATGAGAATTAGTATTCATTCTTGCACTTCTATTTTGTCTTCAATGAAGCTAGATTAATTTCTGAACTAGTACTAGGTGAAGTTTATTATGTTTGATTAATATTGTGTGTGTTTAAATTTATTTTTATTTCCCGATATGTTCTAAGAGTTTTAAAAAATCGAAATTCATTTAAAATGACACGAGAGTGTGTTGTAAACCTTCGGCTTTGTTTGAAATCAATTTTTTATTTTTAAGTGAGAGTACTTTTTGATGGATTATACTAGCACTCGATTGTTTTGATAGTCCATGCTTAAAGACTGTACTTTGAAATTTAAAAGTAAACTTTTGAAGGGAATAGGTATTTCAGTCGTCTAAATTTAGAGACGTTAAATTTTATTTTGAAATTAACCGTGTTATTTTTCGAATTAAATACGACGATAGTCGATTTAATTTGAGTTATAAAATTGGGAATGATGAGCATAAACTAATACATAATATTAGTTAAATGTCATAAATGGATCCAACGTCCTAGTCTTCTCATACACCGACTTATATCTTTCGTATTCGCACTTTTTATTTGTGTTAACTTAGTTTAAATTTATATTTTCTCTCTAAACTCATTTCGTCTAGATGGATAGTCACAATTATTTTGAATGAAAAAATTGACAAATCTCTGTGAGTTCGATCCGTACTTACATTAGCTATTCTATAATAGCCTGTGCGTTTACGGTATTTTATAAAATTGACAACAATTAACTTGTGTATGCCCGATTCTTCAATGTAAGATTTGCAATGTTGACATCAATCCTTGGTACTGTTGTGAAGATGGTTTATTGAATATTGAGGGTATATAAGTAGTTTTGGATTAGCAGTTGCAAATCCAACCCATATTTTATCATCTGCCCATTCTTACCCGTGACGGGTTAGTATTGGGTTAGATATTTTTTATAGTGGGTTGAATTCGATCTGACATACGGGTTCAATTCGAGTCAGGTGTGGATTAAGAGAGGGGTTGAAAGCGGGTATTGCTTAAATATAAAACTTGAACGCACAAGTTTCTACTCTATCTCTCTCTGAACCCGTTTCTCTCATCTATCTCTCTTACTTAGTAAGTGAAACCTTAATCGTATCTATCATCCATCTATCTTCTTAATCACCGCTCTCTTTTCTACCTCTCTTTGTCTCCCTTCTCAACCCAAATCTACTCTTTGGAATTGTGGTTCCAATGAAATAAAATGACTAACCCAACTCAAACTCAATTGGTTCGAATTCCAAACTATTTTTGGCCCTTCCAAAACCATCCTAACCAGTACTCAACCCATCTGAACCTCACCCAACCTGCCCAATTTTCAGTTCTATTTCGGATTATAACAACTAAAATAGCCTTTAGAATGTAAGGTGTGCCTCACCTTACATTAGTATGTCGTATCAACAAATTTCATGGAATCATGAAGCCCAGTCGCTCTATGGATTTTTTTCCATTAATAAAATATGAAAAACTTGCGCATGGTTATTCATCTGTTGAATATATTAATAGTGGTGTAGGATCTGATTTGAGTAGAGGAAAATGATTATGAACTACAATAATTTTTAATTTAAATAAGGAAAGATAAGATGCTAGAATCTAAAATCGCTATCTTTCTTCTTTCCATTAGAGATGCCAGAATTGAAATGGCTCAGAATAGAATAAACGTTCCATTTCGTCCTCTAATAATGACGGTTCAAATTAAAGTGGACTCGTCCTCATCTTAGCCAAATATTATTTTCGAAAAAGCATAGATACGTTGGACAAAGTCAATGGACGCTCATTTGATCAATAAACTAATAGGATAGGTTCTAGGTGGGATGGAATTAGTTGATACTGGATTTACCACTGCCCAATTTAACGCTATTGTCGATATAGTTAGCAAAGGATGTCATGCGCACGTTGCTATAGCCAACGTATGTTCTCTCTCGAAAATACTCAAGTGTGAGTATCTAGATGTTCATGACCCATCACAAGTTAGTGGATTTGAATATGATTGTGCCACCGAGGGTTACCACTGAACAAGTCTTTATGAGGTATACATCAAGGACATACCCCATACTGCCAAGATGAAATGAAAAAAATGATACCGCAACATGAAATAAATCCCGATGTGGTGGAGATTATTTCCCATCCAATGATTCCTTTGACGAACTTGAATGTGCCTGAAAAATTATCCCCGAGGTTGAAATGGAGGAAACGGAGACAGTCCCATAACACACCAACTACCATTTCAAAGTGGAGACATCAGTGGTCGTGCCTAGACCAATTCCTATTCTGGAGGGCTGACCTTTCTGCGTCGCTGTTCCGTAACCTCGATGCAAAATGGTCAACCCTCCAGAACAAAGTTCTCGAGCCATGACCCTAATAGATGAATTGTCGGAAAATAGCACATTATGTGAGACCACGTGATGGATTAAACAGGTAATATATAATGGTTATACCTATTTGGATCATTTTATGGGTTAAGAACGAACATGCCTACTTATTTTGAAAATGTTTAATAGTATATATATGCAATTCATTAGTATCCTTTTTCGAAAAAAAAATGCTAGAAGCTAATTCCATTTAATTCAACTATCCATATAAGAATTGAAACCTTTTCCACCCATTTGAGGAACTAGGTGAACAATGTTATATGAACCAATTAAGTTGACCTACTTATAATGGTGAAAATAAATGGCATTGCTTAGTATTTTTAATGTACTTTAGAGATTAATCAATACATTTTGTGATACATCATTTAATTCACCAAAATATATTAGTTTAGTTAGAATAGGTCGAATTTATTTTGTCCTTTAATATGAACTAAAACTTATTCATGTGACACCCCGCCTAATTATCCTCGGGTGATCAGTCCTAAATTGAATTAGAACAGGTTTCTCAGTTGGTTTATTCTTAGCATCACAGTCGCCTTTTTAATTACTAACCACTTAAGTGAGAAAATTACACTGGTGCAAAGTTTTATCTTTCATTAATTTAATGAAACACTCACTCGGAAATAAATTAATTTAAACAATCATAATTAACTGAAATTAACCATTCACATCTAAATAACTAACCGAATAAACCATTGGCTCAAATCCAACAAAAGTAAATACAATTAATAAATCTCAACAAGTCTGACATAAGTAAGGAATAAACTGTAAGTGACATGATCGAGTAACTGATAGAAAATCTCTACCCTAGAAATGAAAAGAACGATGCGCCTATCAAACTCCCACAACATCTACATATGCTGCAGCAACGAATTGCTGGAATGAGTCAAGCCTGGTGTCCCTGTGGCTGGACTCCTAAAAGGTTTTTAAAAGTTTTTATAGCAAGGGTTAGTACCCAAAAGATTTGGAAAAACATTTAGCAAATGATTAACTTGCAGTAATAAATATGTACGCATGCTCTTCATATTTTAATTAGTGTCGCACTCCCTTGAGGACATTCTCACCCCTCCTCTAATTTGCACTACTAACGCCTTGATTAATTTACCTAGTTATTTATCCCATGACTAGATAACTATTATAGCCCCTTGCAACCACCCTAGTCTAACCGAGTATGCCATAATTATGATTTCTAAGTTATTACTAACACTAACTTAATTAATTATTCCCCTTTTTAATTTCATATAAATTTCACACCCATTATACATATAATACAATTCACGATCTGTATCAACTAACCCATATATAATTATTTACCTAATTATATATGTATAGTCATCTTACATCATGCACAAATATGCTGAAATAATAATTAATAATGAACATCCTTCCGAGTAATAACTCACCGGATGGATATCCTTTAAAGTGCTATCCCACTAGGCTTATTCACATAACTTAGTTACCCCAAGTCAGAATCGCTCACTAACTTGGTTAATACGTAAATATTGGAGGCGATCATATTCGTTCCCTGAAAGTGAGATGCCTCTCACCCATATAATGGACGCTATGACTTGGGAATATACTCGCCCTACTCCTCAAGCTAGGAGATTCATCCACTACGTGCAACCTCCCCCTATAGCACTAGAATATATACAATACTAATATCTAGCCACTAATATTAATGTACACACCATATACCGTGTACTAAGTCCGTAACACAAGCCCCTACTATTAATCATGGGTTTATGGCCAACTCTGATTATTAATTAATTTGCACATTAATTAATTAAATTACTTTTGGTGTCACCCCAACCAATATATTCGGACTCGCTCTTGTGATCCGAAACAAAACTATACCCGAGTCTAAATCCTCGACTCCAAATTATTTAGCTTTCACCCTAAATTAATTAAATGTCGTGGTATCGCTCAACAATTATACTCGGACTTGCTCACTCGATCCGAATTTAATTATTTCGAAACATTCATCCCAATATTTAACCATAGTGTGTCATATATAAATTCTCTCTAACCCCAATTATTTTTCCCTCACAATTGATTTGATTGTATCTACTATGTTTATCTCTCATTAAAGAGGGTTTGGGAAGAAGTTTTTAATTAAACTCCCTTTATATATATAAACTGGTCGAATTTCCAGAATTCCCCAACCATCGATCGATCGATCCCCAACTATCGATCGATCGATCGATCGATTAGGTCTTCGTCTTCTCCATGTCTCTGTTTCAGCCATGGACGGAAAATTCCAATCTCCAACTTCTTCTACAGTCTAACCCAAGTCTTCTCATCAATAAAACACATCAAGAACCTCATAAGGAACCCCCATAAACTCCCCAAACCCTGTTTAATTTACGTTCTCTACTGTTTATCTAAATTGGGGAAAACCCTGTATTATTCTTTAATCCATCTCAACATCAAATTTTTATCTCAAATTCGTTTCTAACTCGTCTGGGTCTACACATCTTACCAGATATATATAAATCTCATATTATACATAAATTTCTACACAAATTCTAAATCAGGAGATTAATTTACAAAAACTCCATTTTTGTACCCCCTAAATCCCGAAACAAATTTTGATTTCTCACATCACATAAATATGAATCATAATGCGAATTAGATGCTACAGCAAGTTAACCACTTGCCTTATGATTTCGTAGAGTCTAATTTGAAGTTGTGAATTCCAAGGTTGAAGATGAAAATTCCCTATTTTGGCTCTTTCCTTTGTCCCCGAAATTGCCTTTAACTGCCTCTTAGGGTTTCTTCTCCCACTAAGTGTTTTCTAAACATTAATCAGTCGTTCCCCTTTTCCTTATAATTTAGTAATTAGGCTTAATCCCACTTTTTGCCTAATGGGCCAACCCAAGTGACCCAAATGCCCTCGTGTGGCCCCGGCTATGTCTAAAAACGTCCCGTGAACCGATTACTACCCTTGGGTACACTTTTCCGACTATTTCGGTCCATTCAGACTCAACCGTACACTCAAAATTGACATCTGAATTAATTTATAAAAATCCTTATCTCACACCCAAATTAGTATATATCGACTCCCGGCTGAGATAACTAAATGCCCCGTCACTAATACCCGAAATGACACAATTAATTTATTACTATTCACTTAGTAATTAAATTTCCCTCAATATTACCCATTAACTCCCCGATTAATATTTAAATAAATATTACCATAATTAATTCAATTAAAATTACGACGCACATGTAATTTAGAATTCTCGAACTAATTAAATATTAAATACATCAAATTACGGAGTGTTACAATTCCCATAAGAATAAATTTTAAATTTGATGGAAAAGACAAAATTTTCTCGACTCCACCCGTTATTTTTCCTCCTATTACGACTCTAAGAGTGTATAATATAATAGTTTTAACACTTATCCATCATTCAATCAAATATCAAATATGTATTGCTTAGAGATCCACTTAATGTAGGACCTACTAATACGTGATTTTTCATTAAGAGTGATATATTGAAGTTAAACATCGAATGGTTTCCACAATAATAGTAGTTTACAATTTTATACTAACTATAAAAGTGCTCCACTAATGGAGTTTCCGAGTATCCCTTCACAAATGACTCAATGTGCAGTGCCGTGAGACAATGCTTGCTGCTGTGTATACCACTCCCAAAAGCATTACTTTGTGTCCTAAGATCTTTGCGTCACTTATCTTGTAAAATTATTGATGTAGCTCCCAAAATAATTGAATTGTTTTATTCTCGTTGTCACTATTTAAACGGAACTTTTGTTAAAAGAAAATATTTATTTTCATGTAATCAAATTAAGAAATGCAATTTTTTAAATAGAAACCCTAAATTAGTGGATAAAATTTGTACAAACTGAAAAAGATATATATACACATATGTATGCAGTGAGACTCATCAACATATCAATGAACATACTCATTATTTCAAATAATAATTTTTTTTAATCAAACTCGGTATATATGATCTACGTAGTAAAGAAATCATTTACAAAAAAAATAACCAAAAAATTTAATCCAAAAGTGGGTGAGATGATGACAAAAATTTGAACAGCCAAGAATGCTCATATTACCCACTTTTCATTTCATCCATCCAGGTTGAAATTTTTGATGATTATGTTTGTAAATGATCTTCTCGTTATGGAGATCATGTATACAAAACTTGATCGAAAAATATATATTTTTACTATTCTAAAATAATAGATATATGCATAAGTATTTTGCTAGAAGGTATGTTGGAGACCTAACTCATTATATATATATATATATATATATATATATATATATATATATATATATATATATATATATATATATAGAGAGAGAGAGAGAGAGAGAGAGAGAGAGAGAGAGAGACTCTTCTACATCGTACTATACATTATACGTATTTCTAAGCTTTAGGAAACCTTTTTTTTTATTTTTCTATTGAAATTCACCTTTCAATCAACACATGTTTAAAAAAATAGATCAAATAAGGTATCTTTAGCAATTTTTGTTGGATTTTTAAAAAATAACTAGAAATTATATTTTGACCTGATTTTTTGGACATGTGTTGATTGAAAGATTAAATACATGGATAAAATAAAATTTTCTAAAAAAAAAAATTGAATCTAAAACTAAATGAATTGTATGAGTGATATAAAAACCATGACGTATAGAAGCCTGAGTAATGATAAGAAAACCCAATTTTTGAATCTAATTTTAAAACTCAATTATCACATTGGGTGATGTTTTCAGTAAAACTCATGTGACTTACACACATCATCAATTATGATAATAACACATTACCAAATTTCAAAATTAAATCCATAAACTGAATCCCTTATCATTAATCATTAGAACTCTCTCTCTATATATCTATCTATCTATCTAACACATATACTAACAAATTGTACCGACATATATGGTAGCCGGCAGCCACATCGTGTTTGAACATCACATCTTAAACGTCCTCTCCTTAACAAAACATAATTTATTCACAATCAAGTACTTTAAATTTGAGTGTGACAATAAAACAAAATATCATTTAAATAATCTAATTACGTGTATGTCTTTATTTATTTAAGAGATAAAATTTTAAAAATACTACGATATCAATGTTGATATTAAACCATCATTAAAATTGGTACATTAGCGTAATTCCCCAGTTAATTTATAACATCTTAATAAAATTGTAAGGTAGTCTTTCCTTATTGAGTTTTTGGAGGAATTCTAGGGGCTTGAGTTGTTTTGGTTGGAGCCCGGTCCTTCGCTTGTTTGCTTTGTATACTTTCTGTATACGGAATTCCGCCCCCTTAGGCGGGTTGCTTTATTGAATCATTTACTTATCAAAAAAAAAAAAAAAAATTGTAAGGTACATGGTGTATGTATATCTGCGAGACCTATTTTGACTCTAGATTCTAATTTGCTCAACACTGATTAACTACGAGTGTCAAAAACACCTTTTACTTGAACGTAGGCACACACACAGGAAAAAATAGACAGTCTAATTTGCCATGAGTATCCATACTCATGGCATCTGAAGAATAAATATGGAATTTAATGTCTTTTTCATCTGAGAGTTTGCTTTGTGACCGTATACAATGAACGTAGGCACACACAGGAAAAAATAGAGTCATGCAGGGTCATATGTACCAAATAGTTTTGGGATCACCGGACGCTACCCTATACAAAAATCATACACGTGCCCTCTCACCTGGCACGTGACAAACTACAGCATCTCTCTCTCTCTCTCTGCATTTCAGGACGGCCTCGTGTCTACAACTAAATGCTTTTATCTTCATCTTCTTGGTTAAGGGGTCACTCTGAAATTACACTGAATCTCTTTTGTTTTTTGGGAAAAAGGAACTTTATTAAGTTGATAAATAAATTCTTATTCTAAGGAGAAACAACCCTATTAAAAAAAGTGTAACGATACATTAACCCGTAGTTAGTATTGTACACAAAAAATTGACAATACAATCAAACTGTTTTCCTTACAGACAACAAAATACGGCAAAATTTCTACTTATTCAAGAAAGCATAAACGGCAGTACAGTAAAAAGAATAAAAATTGAACTGTATCGTTTTGAAACATACTAAAAAATCTACTTTAGCAATCCATTTTATTGTCAAGAGTGTGTATTTGCCCCAAAAAAAAGCTAAAATTGACATAGGAAAATGATAACATATACACAATTATTATTTTTTTGGGATCTTAGTATGTATCCTTGAAGCATATATTATCGGAACCCATTGACATATACATGAACATGCATAATTTAACAACGTTGTATACATTAATAATGATTCTCTGGTGGAATATTTTCCAGATTAAAAAACAGTTATGGAATTTTTAATTAGCACTTAAGAAATTGTTTGTTTTAAGATCAAGATGCCTAGCGGAAAAGAAATGCTCTTTAGCCTTTATCTAAATAAAAAGATATTCCCGTATAACTATTCACTCTCAAATCAAACGGAGTTATAGGTCAAATTGCTTTCCACATTTTATCCAGTTGATCATTCTAAATTAGTAAAGAACATAAGAAAAATAACTTATTCATCATTTCACTCTCCAAAAATATATTTACATTTCCCGAAAATTACAACCCAACAAAGAGAAAGAAAAAACCTACCCGCTACAACATGGTGACACAAATTGATCAAAAATGCGAAAATAAAGAGCAGAAATGGAGGCTAAAATTAAGGAACCGGTTCAGAAGTTACTTGGCTATCCATGTTCCCAGTTTGTACCTGATCACCACTTCCCTGTTTGATCTTGTCCATTACATCTTCACTTTTGTCAGCTTCACTGCTACCACTTTGACTACCAAACGACGACGTTCTACTAGAAACAGCAGTAGCCAAGTAAGTTGGGTTCTCTTGACCAGCCATAATAACCAAAAACTTTTGTTCAAAAACAGGTGGTTTTAAGTCTGAGCCTGTCTTATCTCCCTCCCCATCCCCAGCTTCCAAATCTCTGTCTCCATCACCTTCAAGGTAACCAGAAAGTTTCCAGTATGAACATGCCAAAATTAGTAGAGCAAAGGCTATGAGACCCAACATGGCTGCTAAACCACCAAAAAGATACGGCACCGGGGAGTGCCATGGTGACCTTTGAGCAGCCGACACTGGTGAAACTGCATGTGATGTCATTTTGGGTGTTGTATCGTGGACGTCGTTCAAAAGGATTGAGTACAAAAATGGGTTAGTGTAGGTGTTATTTATAGGGCAAATATGAGAGAGAAATGGAGAGGTGAATTGTGTCGTCATTAGCATGAGGTGGGGTCCAGAAGACCCTACCGGGTTTCCCCATATTTAACACTAACAAGGATTTAACGTTTAGTGGGGGGGAGGAGTGAAAGAGCTTTATCGTGGTGTCATGATTGGGGTTGGAAATTTCAAATTATGGGAGAGGTTTTCAGATTAGTAAAAATGGTTTATGTACATCAGAGGCACCTGGATTTTGGTGTGTAACGTACATATCTGGAGCATATTGCAGGCAAGAGGAGCATCGTATGAACAAAGGCTGTCCTACAAGAAAAAGCTTCACCTGCTGGCTGGTTTAGAGTAATACCGTGGACCCCTTTTTTGATATTTTTTTTAGAAATGATATTGTAACCGAAATTTTGATCGAAAGCGGAGATATCGAATGAGGTGGAGTTCTTTTATTGGTTAGTTTGTGGGGTCCACCCAGTGACACCAAAGAACCTACTAATAACATGCTGCCACGTGTTAATTTTGTCAAAATTTCTGTCAAAATTTCGGTTCCAATAGAAGCACTCTATTTTTTTAGACCTTGTGTAGATGATTGATGGGATGACACCCGTTTCGATCTTAATGAGATCGGTTTTAAAACTCGATTAATGAATTAAGAGTATGTATGAGTTTTAAAAAAAAATCATTTATTAAGTGGAACGGATTAGTAATTCGTTTAAATACAACCGTCTCATTTTGTCCCACCCCGTTTAACTTTTACCTACATAGATACTCATTATATGTATGTTAATGATAATTAAACCATATATATACACACACACACACACACACACACACACACACATTAGAAAAATCATTTATATGTATATTAATTTTGTAAAAGATCTATGTGGAAACATGGAATGACAATTGGGGGACTGTCTCACATATTGGAATACGCATAATTATAGACCTATAAGACTATAATGTAATATTTTAAATTTTCCTATTTTTAAAATTAACCTGACCCGTAGGAGCTCCACGCCTCCCCGTTTATTAAATGGGGCAGATTAGGATATTTGAAAATCTGCCCAAAACCCGCCCCGTTGCCATCCGTAGATGACACACGTCCGTTCCTCACATTTAAAATGAGGACTGGTCCACACAAGAGCAGGTACTATATATATATATATATATATATATATATATATATATATATATATATATATATATATATAGAAAGAGAGAGAGAGAGAGAGAGTAGTCCTTCAATACGAGAAGACCATATAGGAGCAATATGCGAACCATAGCAGTTCTATAATATCTGATGCAAATTAACCATAATCAGTAGCTACTTTTTAGCGAGTTTAAGGTGTTTTTAGTTTTTACCGGAAATACAGGGGTGAAGGTGTTTTTATAGTTTAAACATGCAAAATTTACGAAGCTAATATATCCATATCTGACCAATAAAAAACCTCACCTGTACAGTCCTGTATTTGCTCTTGTGCGGGAAGACTGCATAAGAGCAATTTTGTATGTGTTATAATGTTACAATAATATATCCATATATATATATAATGTTACAATAATTATTGTCCTCCCCACTATCCTAAATATTAGGGTCATTTACAGTTTGGGGTACGTTTATTTATAATATTAGTTGATTGGGGTACGTTTGTTTACGTATTAGTAGGTTGGCTCCAAAACTAACGAAAATCGTTAGGTCTAAAACTAACGAAAATAGTTAGTTGACTCAGTTTACCTTTAGCTGACATCATCAACAGTTTCTCTCACATGATAAAAAACATCTTTGCCCTTTAAATTAAAGCATAAAAATTGTTGTTTATTATTAATAAAAATATTTTTAATATATATATCCATATAATAAAAGAGCATGGTTTTTGAAAATTTTGGCCAAAATATCTCCACTTTGGCATGCATGACATTTTTCTCTTTCATGCCCATAAATGAATGTCATGCTAAAAGTTCTTTTTTTTCTTTTTCTTTTTTTTTGTGTTATATATACCATTATATACTATTATTCTATTATAAATACATGTATTTTTTTAAATACGTTTTATTTTTATTTTTTAATTTATATTTTTAATTTATTTATATTTTTTCTTTAATTTTATTTTTTTTCTTTAATTTTATTTTTTTATTTATATTTTTAATTTTTTTTTCTCTATTTTTTTTTCTTTAATTTTTTTTTTATTACAGGGGCAAATTTATCGCCGTGCCCTCGGGCAGGGGCATCCACTAGTATATATATATATAAGGTTAATAATTAGACAAAAAAACATTTAAAAAAGTTGTTAAAAATGAATTCCGAAAATTGTGAAAATTTGTTAAAAATAATTTTCAAAAAGAATTATTTTCCACCAATTGAAAAATATATATAAAAAAGGATTTCCACCAATTAAAAACTATTTTCCACCCAAGAAAATAATTTCCACAAAAAAAAAGGGATTTTCAGCGAAAAAAATATTATCCAGCATAAAAAATAAATTCCGGAAATGTAAGTGAATAAAAAATAAAACTGAATATATATATATATATATATATATATATATATATATATATATATATATATATATATATATATATATATATATATATATATATATATATATATATATATATATATATATATATAAGCTATATATATTATTGAATTTTTTGACGAAAAAAATTGGAGATGATCTTCTCACACCGGAGATCATATCCAAGAAATTTCATCAAAAAAATATATTTTTTACTATTTTAAAAAAATGATATGTACCAGGCTCTGAACTATAAAGAGTCCTTACAAGAGACTTTCTGTGTGTGTGTGTGTGTCTGTGTATATATATATATATATATATATATATATATAGAGAGAGAGAGAGAGAGAGAGAGAGAGAGAGAGAGAGATTTGTTTGTATTATGTAATTTACTATTAATCATTTTGGATAACAATTTTTTGTGCTTTTTGTTACGTTTGGTCAGTGAGTGGGACAAACAATAAATTTTCAATAAAATAAATTGAGGGAAAAATGGAAGATATTGCAAAGAAATTCAAAGGAAACTTGATATTATTATTATGTAAAATTATTTATTACTTCATTATTATTATTATTACGACTATTTTTATGGCTACTATAAAATTCTTCTTGTAAGTTGTATTATTACAAATTAAGTATTGTTCTTCATTTTATTTCGTTTTTTTTTGTGCGTGTGAACACATAATGTTTTAAACAATTTCCCTGCAACATTTTCTTATTAAACCAGCACACATGGGAAATTACCTTTCATTTTTCTTTTCTCAACTCAACTCCACTTTAATTTACTTTTTCTTAAAATTGTTTTTTCGTTTAATTTTTCTGAGAATCAGACGGAGCCTAATAGTTAACAAGTATACTATATGGGATTTTCCTTTTGGTATAATTTAATACTTAATGATTTGTGAGGCTTTGTTTATACAATTAGGGAAGTCTATAACGTTTGGCAGTGCACTGATCTGGGAAGAATTCCATCCATGAAACACCCTACACTAGTGTCAATTATTCAGTTTGGTATATGGAAATAATAATAATAACTATTAAACATAACAGTTAAAATTTCATATGAATATAGTCACACTTAAAATTTCATATGAATACAGGCACATTTATTCACTCAATCCTAACACTCTTTAGCTTCAACATAGTAGTGCAATGGTTACCTCTGGATTTTTATTATTGTCTTTTTTTTTTTAGATTTGTTCCCTTTTATAGAGGTACCATGATGTGTCCGGACCAATTTTACGCACACTTCGACTAATTCTCATTCGCGAATCAGTGCCCAGTCGCTTCCCCAGATTTACCTCCGAATTTTTATAAAACATACAGCTAACACTCTGCTTGAGTAAACTTTGAGTATAAATCGCTCGACCATAAAAATAAATTTATACTCAGCCATAATAATATACAACTATCAAACCAGTGAATTTTTCATAAATATCCTTATTTTGACATGGTTCTTTTAACTATTGAGCAAACTAAAAATAAAAAACTAGGATAATAATAACATTCTGGGACATTTATAATTGTCACACCGGCCACCACTAGCATATGCTTTGCCTGCCACCCCTGTACCATACGATTGCAAATTTCTTCATCATAGACAAGGTTGATTTTGCAATTGTCGTGCGTGTGCGTTTTTTCACCCGATCCATTGATGGGAAATTTGTTTCTTAATTCTCTTTTAAAAATTACAAACAAACAAAAAAAAAAAATAGTTATTTAATCGGTGTAGGTTCTAAAGAGTAATATTTCTATATTTTTTTAAATGAGTGGGCAAAAGAGAGTGAATTAAAATGTGGGAAATTTTACAAAAACTTCATGATATATTATTTATTTTCTTTTTAGTCCAAAATATATTTGAAAATAATTTTTAGTCCTTAATAGTGACATTATCATAACATTAACATTACACCGTAAATTTTGTAGCTACTAGAAGTTACATTAAAACTATATATTGGACAATTCATTAAATACAACATTTTTTTAGTGATTAATAATTAATTGAAAAATTATATTAGACTTAACATTAAATGAAAGATTTTCAGCACTAAACTTATATTAACCCTTATTTATCATACAACAAAAACATAATGACTGAGTGACACACCATAAGCAGCGCAAGATAATTTTGTTAATAGCCATCTTTAAACATTATATATACACACAGAGAATGAGACCCTAGTAAGGAGAATTCTTAAGGGACACTAACGTACCTATGTTCAAAATACTTTTTTTGAATTGATTTTTTTATATGTGCTTAAACATTTTAAAAAACTCCAAAAAAAAATGAGTGCAAAATAATTTTTTTTGCTATTTAAAAAAACAAGTCAAATAATGTTAGTTTAGAATTGCTTAGAGCATCCACATTGGTGATGCAAAATGCCAATAAAATTTGCATATTTACAATTTCAAATGATTGCAGTGGTGAGGTTTAGCTAACAAATTCTCCAATACAATTTATAGCGGTTCTACAGATATACAAAACGTGAACAGAATTTGCAAATATTTTTATGAACTTTTGAAGTTCGTAGTAATTCCTACGAACTTCTGAAGTTCGTAGGAAGTTAATATCAAATATAAATAATCAATTTTATTAGGTATTTGAGTTCTTACGAATAAATGTTATCCGTAGGAATTCCTACGAACAACATTTGTTCGTAGGAAGTTAACTTTACAATTTCCAACCTTTCAACATTGTGTACCTCCGTGTTGAAAGAAAAGTAAACTCCACTTTGGTTCTCTAACTTTTCATTGATGATCACCAATAGAAATGCTCTTAGAACTGACATATTTTTACTCATTTTTGTTAAAATAGTAAAATAAATTATTTGTAGTCGATTTTACTTTTCTGGAGTTTGCTAAAATGTTTAAAGATCATATTAAAGAATTAACTCCAAAAATATATTTTTACTATTTTTATAAATAATTCCTTAAATGTCTCATAAATAATGTTTTTTTATTGGAGACTTAACTCTTTTTCTTTGTGTAGATTTATATATATATATAGACACACACACACACGTAATATGATAGCATGATTTTTGAATTTTTTTTATAAAGAGACATATGGGTAAAGGTGTTAGTTACTCGAGAGTTGGTTTGGGTGTGTGACCCCACCAAGGGCCCTTCCCACATCGTCATCATCCACCACCCGACGTACACGCCAAGGACAATTGGATTTATCTTCCAACACTATATCATTGCGAATGTTGCAATCCAAATCCCACTCATCACTCACTATATTTTATAATTATAAGAATTTACTAACCATTTTAACAACCATATAATTGGCGAACAAATCCAAACCAAATCCCACTCTCTACTACATTAATGTTTAGCTTTTAATGTAAAGTTATAACTGGCTCAACATATTTTAACTTATTGGCGATCAAAAGATTTAATGTCCTTTTGTATTACTCATTTATGGAGCTTGACAATGACTGTCCCTAATTGTACACTAAAATTTTAGAGTCAGTTTTTGATTAATTTAGGATTGAGGCTTTGTGAAAAAATCACCTCAGGAAAATACTTATGATAGATGATGATTACAAAGGGGTAACACATAAAATTAGATAAAAGAAATGGAAAAGTACTCTTAGAGCCCTCGTAAATAAATTTGGATCCCTAAAAGAATTTTGATAAATTTTAAACACTCAGACTCACTAATTCCCTCCTTATAAAAGTCCACACAAGTAGCATACTAAGTAAACATAATGCTAAATTGTCCTTGATCGTTTAAAAATTGTCACCGAGGAATCTAATTGTTAATTGCCCTAAAAAAATAGAGTAAATTATTCATTTGCTTCCTAAACTATCATATTTTTTTTAAATAGTCCATGAATTATCAAAATTGTCAATTATATCCTCAAACAATGGAAATGATTCAACAACGCCCTTACGTCAATTTAGACCGTTAATTGTGATATAATATAGTTTTAAAGGAAAAAAAAAAGTTTTGTAAATATTTGAGAGTAAATTATAATTTAACTATAATGTAATTAAAAAAATAAAATAAAATAAAAACTACAGTTTGAAAAATCAAAACAACATAACCCGCTCCCCTCACCCACACCCCCTCTCTAGCTCCTCCCACCCCTTCCAACTCCTCCCTCTCCTGTGACCCCTACCCACCCACCCACCTCTCATAAAAAATAAAAACCAATAATTGTTGCAGCTCAAACACCCCAGACACAAATTCACCCTTAGACTCATCCTAAAACGAAACAAAACAAAATAATCCCTAATAATCACAAGGTCAACCATTTGTTGGAATTTCAAAATATGATTTATTAATTAAATTGTATTATTGACTTTTATTTTTGGAATATAATTTAGTGTTAATCTTGTGTAAGTGAGTTTTCATTTATTGGGTTTTTATATTGGGTCTTTCAGTAGCGAGAGAAAGGTAAAGCAAAATGGGTAAATAATGTGAGCATGATTTTAGTGTCTAACATAGAAACTTTACAAGAAAGTGGAAGGGTATATAATTAAAAGAGGTTATGCTATGGTGCTTTACGGTGGTGCTTCGTGACACGCGAGGCGCTTTCATGTGCGAGCGCGCGGCATGCGAAAGGGCGATTGGACGCTTTGATGGTGTGCTGCGCATCGTCGCTCGGAGCGTGAGAGCCTAAAGTTTTGTCAAAGGCAACCAGATCGACGATTGTTATTAATCGATCTGATCAAGAGATGTTATAACCCAAGCGGGATGATCTGAACCGTTAGATTGACTCGCGACATTTCGTACATATGTGTGTCCATTCACTTACGATGAGATACCAAATCTAGACCGTGCGATGAAAGGAATTTCGAAAACACTTAATCCAACAGTTGTTGAATCGCGGGCCTGAAATGAGGTGGTTGTTCATGAACAACCACCAAAATGGCTATAAAAAGAGTTCCAGGCCTCTGTTTTAGACACCGATTGCTCTGTTCTCCTCTCTCCATCCTCTACCTTTTGGCATTATCAAGTTACAATTTCAAAGTGTTCTTGGTTTGATCAAACTGTACATAGTTTGAATCAAGTAAGAAACATCACTGCATTATATCATGAAGGCAAATTTCTACTTCAACTCCATTGTGTACTAGCGGTTTTCATCCGGAAGGGGAGAGATATTACCTAAAATACAACGTTCCTAGAACGTGCCTTGCACTAACTTGGATTTATAATTATTATAATTCCTTCATAATTTTTCAACACTTTTAGACAATATTACATCTGAAAAAATGGAAGGAACGGTAGCACAATCCGTCCGAGTTATTAGTCAAGATTTGGTGCGACTAGATCGTTTTGATGGCAAAAATGTCACTCGTTGGCCAGAGAAAATCGTTCTTTCTAACATCTCTTAAACTAGCGTATATTCTTGATGACGGGCTTGAACCTATTACCGAACCCACACCCGAAGACACTGAAGATATCAAGCAAAAACGTGTGAAGAGGAAAGAAGATGAATTCATGTGTCGGGGACACACATTCTTAATGCATTATCTCAAACTGTCTATAGTGCACATCAGATGATTACTATGGCAAAGGAATTACGGAAGACATTAGAGAATAAATATCAAAATGAGGAAGCGAGTAACCGTAAATTTCTTATTTCTAATTATATGAATTATAAAATGACTAATGGTAAATATGTCGTTGCGCAATCCCATGAACTCCAACAAATAGTCAGTGATCTTAAAGTCGCCGGTATAAACCTTCAAGATGAATTTAAGGTGGGGTTGGTTGTCTCTAAACTTCCTTCCGCTTGGAATAACTTTATGAAGAAAATTAATAATGATGAAAACACATACATAGTTGAATCCCTTATTCGCTATATTCATAATTGAAGAAGATTCTTGTATTCAGGAAAAGAAGGAAGATAAAAGTGATAATCAATCCAAGGTAAATATGGTTGAGGATCAAACATCCAAAAGTACCAAAGATTCCAAACTCAAAGTAAAGAATGATTCAAATTTCAAAAAACAAGGTGCAAATAAAAAGAAGAAAGGTAAATGCTACTTCTGTGACAAATCGGGTCACTTTACTCGAGAATGTCGACTTAAAAAGAATACATTTAAGAGAAAACAAGTGGCAAAGGAAATCAACTATGTCGAAGAACTTATTACAATGGTGTGCAAAGAAAATTCTGTAGAAAATGAAAGTGGGTGGTGGTTAGATACCAATGCAACCGTTCATATCTGCAAACATCATTCTCTTTTCAAAACATATCAAGAGATCGATGGAAAGAAAGTAAAAATGGCGAATAACCTCCACACCAAAGTAATTGAAAAGGGCACAGTGGAGTTTAAATTAACATCTCCGGAGGTTCTTACTTTGATTGATGTACTTTTTATACCGTAAATTTGTAAAAATCTTGTGTCCGAAGACTATCTCAATAAGAGAGGTTTCAAACTTGTGTATGAGTATGATAAGCTTGTCTTATCCAAGAATGGTTAGTTTATTGGTAAAGGTCACTCTTATAACAACATGATCAAATTTATTATAATAAATTATATTAGTTCTATTTATATGGTTGATTCTATTTCTTTATGGCATAATAGATTAAGTCATGTTAAATATAGAAGTATTAAAAATATAACTAATCTAGGATTAATTTCTGATTGTAAAATTGACCATTACAATAAATGTGAAATTTGTGCTCAATCTAAGATAACTAGAAAGTCATTTAAATTTATTGAGAGGACATCCGAAATGCTTGATCTTATACATAGTGATATATATATGATATGAAGAGTAATGTCACTCATGGAGGAAATAAATATTTTTTAACTTTTATCGATGATTATTCCAAATACACACACACACACACACACACACACACACACACTTAAAAGTAAAGATGAAGAATTCAATAAATTTATTATTTTTAAAGCAAAAGTTGAAATTCAACAAAATCGAAAAATCAACGTCCTACGATCCAATAGGGGTGGTGAATACTACCCATATGAATTTATTCAATTTTGTAATACTCATGAAAAAATTCATCAAGTTACAGTACCATACAAGCCGTTACAAAATGAAACAACGGAAAGGATAAATAGAACTTTGGTTGAAATGATAAATTCAATGTTAATCATTTCTGGGTTGCCTTTGTCAATGTGGAGTGAAGCAATTTTATATGCATGTTATATTCTAAATAGAGTTGCATTGAAAAACAAGGACATTACACCATATCAATTATGGTTTAATCGTAAACCTCATCTTAACCGTCTCAAAGTTTGGGAATGTCTTGCTTATGTAAGAAAATACGAACCTAAAAGACCCAAGTGAAAAATAGGACATACAAATGTATTTTAATTGGATACCCTAACAATAGTACGACTTATAGATTTATGAATCTTGAAACTCAAGAAATTATTGAGTCGGTGAATGTGAAATTTTTTTAACATCTAACAAAGTCAAGTACTTTGAATCAAGGATTGAAAAGTATTAATTCGACTATTGATGCCTCACCTTCTAATGCTTCACTGCAAAAGAACTGCGAATACATTTGGACCCGACTTTGTAATTTATCTTATAGAGGGATATATGAATGAAATTAAGAACAAAATTAAGTTTATTCTTAATGTAGAAGATTAACCGACTACATTTCATAAAGAGTAACATCTAGGGATGCTATCATTTGGAAAGAAGAAATGAATGATAAAATGAACTCAGTTTTGTCGAATCAAACTTGAGTTATTACAGATCTTCCTCCTGGAGCAAAACCAATTGGGTGAAGATGGATATTTAAAAGGAAATTAAATCTAGATGGTTCAATTAATAAGTTTAAAGCGAGATTAGTTGCTTAATGATATAAACAAAAACATGAAATTAATTATTTTGACAAATTTGGTACATTTTAATGTGTTGTCACGATGCAGATCGTCAGATGGGATAACTTGTGGATCTTTCAATGGATCATATAAAAATATTTAATAAAGGCTTGACGGTACAAAGGTTAAAGAGGTTGAGTTGGGGAAATTTGTGGGATTTAATCCTTATGGTTTTTAGAGTATATAAATGAGGTTTAGCTCATTTGGAGCACTTCCATCAGATTTTCCTTGTCTCTTTCTCTACCACTTTGGAGCTCCAATGGAGCTCAACCAACATAGTCTAACCCTTTTCTACCATTTTTAAGCTTATAACACCAATTTACACCATTGTTGGACAAAGTTATAAATCCACAGAGATATTGTTGAGGGTTTTTGAAGAAGAAGGTGGAATAAATCATTGAGTTTGAATGGTGTTTTTATGGAGCTTTCAAGAAGATAAGCTTAGTGGATCTAGGTAACCTCTTTAAGGCCACCTTAGGAGATGGGAGGTTACCATCTTCTTCTACACTTCATTCCCCATTATTGAAGCTTCTTTGAGGTAGGAAAAACTCTACTCTTAGCTTAAGAGCTCTATTTTTTCATGGTATTGGTCTTGTAATGGAGTTTGTCAAAGTATGATGCATATATGATTTAAGATATTTATTTCTTATAGTTTGTGAAAAATAATTTATGAAAATTCCTAACAGTTTTGTGAAAAATGATATATTTCAAGAAATTTTGATATCTTAAAAATATTTTATGAACAATGTCTTAAGGTTTTATTGTGAAAATTAGAATTTTTGTATAAATAAACATTTACTCAACTTTTTAAGAAATAAAAATGTGTTTTAGCTTGAAAAGCTTGTTTATGCCAATATTATGGAATTTCTAAAATGCATCATGTGTTAGACCCATTTAATAGAATTTTTGGACTTAAAATCCACCTCCTCATGTATATAATAAACTTATAGTATTTTGACGATGAATATATAAATAAGTTTAATGAAGGTTTTATTGGGTTTAAAAATAAAGAAAATATAAATTTCTCCCTTAAAGTGTGTTAAAAGGTGTAGAAAGTGTGATACATGGTTGTTTTAAGACTGTACGTGGAAATAAAGGGAAACTATATTTTCTTGTAAATTAGTCTCCAAGAGGACAAAGGGATTTTCTCAGTAAAGTAATAAAATAAAGAGAATTCTAACTTAAATAGGGCATTAAATCCAAAGTGTGAAGTCAGTGTTAATAAATACAAATATTTGAGAAGTTAGTACGTAAAACTTAGTAATATTTTTGGTAAAAAAACACTTGTAAAAATGGAGAAAAATGCAAGTTTGGAAGTAAATGGGTAAAATGGTAATTTTATATATTGTGAAAAAAATTTATGAAATAAAATTGTTGGAAATGGTGTTACACAATTAGTCCTAAAATATAGTGATTTTGGACAACGCAAGTGTGTAAATGACAAGAAATGATAATTGTTTTAATGTGTAACATAAAGTGGGCTGATACCCAGGGTTCTAGCTTCGTCCGGTAAAAAGTGGAGTAATGTGGATATTTGAAAAATATTAACAGACATTTATATGGACTCGGATGACACAAAAAATACTTAAGAAGAACCCAGATCCCTAGGGGTAAAAGACCCAAAATCATTGACAATAGCATATGGTAGCATAACCGACGGTGTGGAGACCGTTAATGTATGCGGATATTTGGAAGATTTTGAGAAAAAGATAATGAGATGGGAATATGTCAAGAAATGGTTTATGTGACGAAAATAAGAAAAGACAACCTAACTTGAATGAAATTGATAAGTGTTTCGGATAAAATATAACGTGGACTAGTAAGTGAAAATCTGACTAATTTCCATAAAGTAAAAGGAACGGTAAGGTGAAGTGATCAAATGGGTAATTAAGCAACCCAAAGAGGTTTAACCCACAATTAACACAAGTGTGTATTTATGAAAGGTGATTTTGAAGGAAAATACTAAGGTAAATTTGGTATGAGAAAAAGGGTAATTTCGGTAAAAGAAGTTCTTTTCCTTAAACAATGGATATTTGTTTAAAGTACTTAACCGGGTGTTTTAAATCAAGTAATAAATGTCGAGTCAAGTAAAAAGAGGTTCTTTTACAAGATTAAGGCGAATTAATAAGAATAAGTAATACGTTTGGAATAAAAACGATTTTATGTATTAAAGTACAAACACACACACATACACACACGTGTATGTATGTGTGATAGTTGTATGTGCATGCATAACATTTTAGAGCCTTTTTTCTATCATTTGATTCTATATTACATAATTGTATTTTTTCACTGGACATTCGGCTCATTCCGTCCTCATTATTATGGCAGGTTGATTGTGGTTTCGTATTTTGAGTGAGTTATACATGTAAGTATCCTTCTTATTTTACGTTAGTAGCACTGTATGCTTGGATTTTAAGGATGCTTCCCACGAGTCCCTCACATAGATTAATGTAAATTGGAATCACATGCTAAACAAGTGAAATGCAAATTAAATCAAACTGAATTGGAAACATTATTTAGGTTGTCTCATCGCATTTCACACCTAATGCTCGGGTGGGATCGAGTTGACCACGGTTAACCCATAAATCCAGGTCAGGGCATTATAAATTGTATCAGAGCTCTAGGTTCAAGGATCCTTTCGGGAGTGATGTGGTGAGGTCAGTAATGGATCTTTCGACATCAGTGTTGGTTTTGGGTGGGTCACGCTGGACAAGTGATAGTTTCGATTCGTGTTCTCAGTGATAGCATCAAGGAGATTAGTAAGACGGGCAATGTGTGGCCAAGTAGCATGTGGCCAAATCAGTTGGCATTAATTGCTTTCCGTTTCTGATTTAGAATTGTTAGTAAATTACGAGTATTTGTGCGAGCCAATAATGGTGACGGCGTGGTTTTTAGTGAGAGTTGCTTTGCGTCAATCCTTGATGATGTAAGAAGGTCTAGAAAAATGTTAAAAATGGAAAGTTATGTCCATTGATTAGGGATATGAATTGTGTAAAGTCAACTATGGAGATTAGGTGACTAGAATATCAAGTCTAAGAAGTGTTAGTTTTGTGATAAATACACATTAAGTTCCTTGGTTAGGTACTTACGGGTAGTTCGTAATGAGGATGTGATTAGGTGAATTTGATCTTTGTAATAGTGTCATGTCATAAGTGATATTACGCAAATATTGCGTAATTCATCCGTCGAACCTACACATTTTAGCCCCTTCGGGTGCCTTAATCTCTATATTTAAGCCCGTTAACCAGACAACCTCAGTTTATATTGTTAACATGCTATATGAGGTATAATTGAGCTTTTTTAGGTATTTAGGTACTAAGAATGGAGTTCGAACGTATTCCGCTCAAGTCCCGTACGCATTCGCACGTTCAAGGGCAATTCGGTCAATTCATAGTTTGGGCACCTGGCCCGACATCTCATGGAAGTTGTAGACCTCGTCACAAGCTTTGCATGGTTGTGAACGGTGCACGATTCCGATCCCGAATGAAGAAGTTACGACGATTTTAGCGGAGAAGAAAATAAGCCAAGACAGGAGGAAATGAGGTTCTGCCCTGCTTGATCGATCGATTGATCAAAAGGATCGATCGATCAATCCTTTAGTTTTTTGCCATGATTTCAACAGTCGATCGATCGACCAAAGGGGTCAATCGATCGATCCCCTGTTTCCAGGAGATATTTTGCTTTATTTTTCTTTCTTCTTTTCTTTTCTCCCAACTTACTATATAACCCAATTTTCTTGAAATATCAGAGATAGATTCATATACTGAGTTTTCTTTAGTTTAGGTTAGGTTTTGGTTTTGAGATCTCATCTTCTTCTCTTCTTGGGGTGACATCCATTTGGTTTTGTAAGATTGAACTATTCACTATCATCTCCTTTAATATAGCTTTGTTCTTTATTTACCTTGCTTTGTAACTTAGTTTCATGCTTTGTTAATTAGTTTAATTGCTTCAATTCTTGCTTTCCTAGTTTAATTAGTTGTAATTTAGTTTAATTCATGTATTGTCCTTAGATAATTAGGGTCGGGATGTCGTTCCTCCATTAACGGGCCCCGAGCTCCGAAAATTAGGTTTTGTGCAAAATTGCATTTAATTGAACCCGCGCGTATTAAAGTCGGATTATTACGCGTTTAACTTTCTTTGTCATGCAAAGTTAGTGTTTATAGCGATAATCCGAGTTTAATCCGCGTGCGACCATTTTCCGTTAAATATTTATTCATGCAACTTTGGCTTAAATTCCTTATTGTGTGAAGTTTATGATTAATAGTTAATGCTTGATTAAATTATTCTCGAGCCGGAATTCTGACTAATAGTTGTTTCGAGCCGTATGGTTGGATGATATCCCAATCCTCGCTTTTACTTTATTTAGACTTAACTTATTCTTTTTCTTTTATTTCCTAGCACACATCACCCTATTAGACTTTTATTCCTGAATAAATAATCTATTACGATCTATCGAACATTCTCTGTGGATTCGATACCCGACTTACCGCTATACTTGTATCGCAAGTAGATTCATAACTTAGTTTTTTGTATAGAGTTAGTGAGCCGAATATAAAATGACCGGTGTGTAGGTGACTCTCGCGCCGCGGTAAAGCCGGGTCTATCAAATGGGGCCGTTGCCAGGGAATGTTTTGATTTAGATTGTAATTGTCTTATTAGTTCGTAGTATTATTTTTTTTGTATTTGTATTCTTTCTTTTAACTTTTTTGCAGGACTTCTACATTTGAGCGCCTAGAAAAGCTTGAATTATCCCGCGCGTACATCTTCTTTGTGGAATTTGTCCTCTCGAGCCTTTGTTGGGGTAAACATATCTTATTCTAACTTTTCTGTGAATCCTAATGATTACTCTCAAAATTCCGGTAAACCATTGACTTTTGGTCAATACTTGCAATCCAAAAAATTTGTAACATGTAAAATGACATTGGGTGAGTATTACGAAAGTCAAAGTTTGGATTACATCAATTTTGGGTGTGATCATTTTGATTATGGGTCGCAAGATCCTTATGATAAGAATTTTGAAACAAATTGTACTCATTTTCAAAATTCTTATGTTAATGATTTTGAGTGTAGTCCCGAGAACAATTTCCAAAACTCTCAATTCCAAGAATCCGCTCCTCGCCCTATGACTTTCGGTGAGGGATTGCGCATGCTTGAAAATGAGAGGATTGAAAACCGTTATCGAGAAGAAAATCGTTGTTGGGAACACGAGTTGGATTTACTATTTGAATCTGACGATGACTTTTCTTCGGAGACTGCCGAAGTCGAGGACTGTTTTGAACCAAATGAGAACTTCGTTCCTACTTTGGAACAAATCATCCTTAACTTGACCCATGGTATAGTAGAGAATGGAAACGAGGATGAAAAGGGCGTAGTATCCATTTGCAATGAATTCGTTTCTTCTTTGATTTTCAAAGAAGAAAGTTTCATTATAACGATCATATTTCTTCCGAAATTCAATTTTCAAGCGATGATCACTCATCCCCTGAGATTAAATTTCTTTCATCCCCATCTTTATTCTATACTGTCACACCAATTCTAGTACCCGATGAATCGGTTGAAAACTTTTTAGTTCCAAACCTTTTCACCGACGAGGAGTACTCGCTCGAACCGCCTTCCATGACGGCGTCTTTGCCCTCATGTGCGCCGTCTCCCATTCCAACTTTAAAATATTTGGGAGATGATTCAATTTTTCTGGCCCACATGTGTATTTGTCCCCCGTCCTATCCAAATCCCCCATCCTCCCTCCCAAAGTTTCAATTGGTGATGGTTCACTTTTATCACCTTACACACGCCTTCCGTTGTTTGAACGGAATTCCTATTTCCGGGAGGCATGCATGTTCGGGAGGGTCCACTGTTGATCCGTTAAATTCAAATCGTGTTTTGGATGGACCCTAAAAAATTCCTACTTTTAGTATATAGCTAATCAACATTCCTATGTGTAGGTTGTATATACTAACTTCTTCATTTTTTTTATTTTCTCTTAAGTTAGTTTAGTGTAATTAGTTAATATATTTTTATTTCTTTTTGTATGCATGGTTCTAACTCTTTTGTAGGTTCAACAGACTTGAATTTGAGGAGACTATGCGCCCCGGCACACACTTGTTAAGAAAACAATGAAAAAAGTCACAAAAATATTTTTTCTTTATTTTACACACTCATTCTCACACATTTGCATTTGTTTTTCTTTTTCTTTTTCTTTTATTTTTTATTTCTTTGTGAACATGCGTATGTGTCACTCGTCGTATATATTTTTCATTTTTTTGGTTACCATATGTGTATGTATGTGCATATTTAGTCCAATTCTTTGTTTTTTTTTTATTTTTTTTCTTTGTATTTTTATTCTCATATACTTATATATCAATTTGACCTTCCCACACTCCAAAAAATGCAATTCCCCCCCCCCCCCCATTTTAAAATAGCAGGCAATGGGCATTTTGTTATTTGATCGATCGATCGATGCCCAAGGCTCGATCGATCAATCAACCAGTTAAAGGCCGAGACTTGCCTATTTTTTCCACTTTCCTTCATTTCTCTTATCTCTCTTCTCCTAATTTCGAGCCCTAAAAATCCCCCACCACATTTCCTTCTTTTTTTTCAGCCCTAATCTACACTTCAAAGGTATAATCCTTCCTCTAAACTTAATGTTTTGTAGATTTTGGTTGAAATTTGTCATGTTTACACCGTTTTATCCAATTTTTGACATGTTTGAATGTGTATGGATTTCTCCCTGTTTTGTGTTGTGCCAACTGATTTAATTTGCGATTCTTGATTTATATCCATTCATGAACACATGTGTATTGTTGCATTGTTGTTGTGTTCATGAATGGAGCTCATTTGTTGGTTCAAAATGGTATTTTTCACCCTTGCCGCACATTGCGCACACCAAGTGTTCGCTAAAATGCCCCAAACCGTTTTCAATCCAGTTTTTGGCACACACTTGGGTGATTTTCACTCGTTGTCTCATTCCGACAAATTTTATCGCAATGTTGAATTTTTTTCCTCGGTTTTGCGCACGTGCACCCACCATTTCAACTTGTACACTAACTAACCATTAATTGTGCTTACAATTTTTTTTGTATTGCTTAATTATTGTTTTGTAGGTTGAAATGGCCGCTATCAAGAAATACAAGTTCACTCGGTGCTTGCCCAATGGGGGCTTCGAGGGGTTTCGCTGTGAGCAGGAGCGAGATTGGTATTAGGCCTATTTTCAGACATCCGAGCGACCGCTGGGTTATAATTTTGCCTGGACCCTTGATCACATACCACAGGAGGCGTGGGTTTTGTTGCGCCGACAGGGATGGGAGCCCTTTCTCTCTACTAATGGGCGCATCAATGAAGAGCTCGTCCGTATATTTTACGGGACATTGGTAGAGGTGAGGGGGCAGGGGCCTACTAAATATGAGGCCATGGTCCGTGGGGTGCTGATAACTTTTCCCCGTTCTGACTTGGTAGCTTTTATGATTGTGCCAGACCCTGCGGATCCTATCATCTTTTTGGATGGGAATATGTTTGGGCGTGCGACGTTGATAGAGGCCCTTGCGTCGGGTGAGGTATGTAAGAAAGGTGCGTTACGTTCGGCTGCAATGGAAGACTTACCGAGTCTTCTCCACTATATCAATTTCCACTCATTCATGATGACGAGCAACCGATCAGAGGTTCGTCACAAGAACGCAATATTCATCCACACTCTGCTTCATGATTTGGGCGATATTAGTTTACCCAAAATATTTTTGGAGATGATGTTGTCGACATCCATGGAGATCGCCTGGAGGTATTCCCTTCCTTTTCCTGCCCTCATCACGAGGATCTGCATTTCTCACGGTTTCCCAGAATATGACACTAATAGCAAGCATTAGCTACTTAGGCTTCTCACAAAGGACAATATCTCGAAGATGTTGACTCACGCTTGGGGGGAGCCGGGGAACAAAAGACAGAGGGCAGAGGCGGCTGATATGGCAGGGGAGGAGCCAGAGATTAGAGGTATGGAGTAGGGTGAGGTTTCTCACGTGCCATACATAGATTATAATTACCGCTTTGAGGCATTTTAGTCCGTGCATGACCAAGGCTGGGAGGAGACCCAACTCAGGTGGGCTACAGGGGAGTTTCGCCTGGACCAGAAGCAAGCCGAGCAGCGGCAGGAGTGGGCCGAGTAGAGGCAGGCGAGAGCGCATCTGACGCATGAGTACCAGATGATGCACGCGATGATGAAAGACCTTTATTTGTAGAGGCATGATCCGAACACAACGCTACCTACTCATTTTCAGGATCCTTCTAATCCTAGTGGTTCCGGCCACTAGGCTACTGTTGTACTGGGTCATTTTGGAATTTTTGGGGCAGATATTATGTTGTATTTTTTTATTTTATTTTATTTTTATTTCTTTCTTTTTCATAGTTGTAATGTATTAAGTTGTTTTGTATGGAACTTATGAAATGAGCAATGAGAATGTAGTTTGTGGTTGTTTATTGGATTTTGATGTGTGTGACCTTCTATTTTATAAAATCAAAAAGTTCACCATCAATTTATCTAGTATTTGCACTTCACACCTTCTATATTGTTGTGACTTGTGACATATATTCTTTTAACTTAATACATCGGTACATATTCTTCCTATGCTTTGTACTAACTTGTTTTGCAGATTCATTTGGACTTGTACTTATGGAGATCGCTTCAAATTTGGATAATATTATTCTTTTCCTATCTTTGTGTTGTATTCTTTAATGGACGCATTGGGGACAATGTAGCATTTAAGGTAGGGGGTGTGGGATATTCAATCCATTTTGCTGTTTAGTCCTTGAATTTGACTACAATTTAGTTACAAAGCATGTTTTTGTTAGAAATTTGAAAATTTTCAAAAAGATTTTCTTTCTTTTTTTTCCTTTGTTGGGAATTTTGCCCTTATTTCCGATGATAAATTTTAATAATTGCCCTATCCATTAGACAATTCAACGATGCATGTTCTCGATTTTAGAAGTTATTACACCTTAATCCTCAAATCATTAATATTATGAATAACTTCATGAATTAAACTTTATCCCTTGAGCACATGCATTTTTCTTGTTATATTGATTTGGTTTTAGATTTTTATAACTCGGTGAGCTTTTGTTGCATTGTATATACTTACACCGAGTGAGATTAGAGACTTATCTTCATTTGTGAGTGTATACACTTTTCTTTCCTCTTTGAAAATGTTACAGTCGTTGGTAATCTCTTTATTCTTTCATTGACCATTCATTAATTGAGTTCATACTTGAAATGTGTTACTTGATCATGATTTTCATATACTGTTTTGCCTCAAGAATTGCATAAAATTTTTGAAATGATCATAGGCCATCTTTGTATATCACCCATATGACCTTGACCTCACCTTTTATATGTTCCCTAGTCAACCCACTTGAGCCTAAATACTAGCCTTTCATTTCATTAACCAAATTCCCCTAACCAACTCCAAATTGGAGTTATATACCATACATATTACCTTACATACCCTTGTTTGGATTGTAATTTGGGATTGAATGATATTGTTGTGTATTGTGGTTGCAATTTGAGCATGAAAAGAGTGAGAAAAGAAGAAACTGTAGTGAAAAAGAGAAGAAAAAGAGAAAGTTGAAAACAAAAGAAAAACAAAATAAAAGAAGAAAGAAAAGAGAAATTTGTATATATTGTCTATAGTGCTTCAATAAGCTTTGAGTACTCTCGATTGTTATATTTAATGCTTGTTTGGAAATCATTGTCCAATTTTGAAATTGCTCACTTTTTCCCATTATCCCGAGTTTCATCCCCAAACACCTTTGAATCCGTATATACAGCCCTTTCATTTCGTACCCTAACCTGGCCTACATTACAACCCTATTAAAGTCCTATGTGATCTTAAGTAGATGTAATTTAAAGGTTTAAATAGTTTTGATAATCTATGAAAATGCATTTCGCCTCTTTTATATGTGCGGTATCCTTTCACTGAGATTACAGTTTTTATTTCCTATATATCGTTCTTCATTGGTGACATGTGTGCGGCCTAGTTTTCATTTACATTTACTCCTTATGCCCGCATGTCCCATGTGTTACCTCCCTATTTCAAGTGAATTCATTTGATGAGTGTAATGCCCTTGAGGATTGACTTTTATGCATTCTTTGATATTTAGTATCCGAGTTATTTAAGTTTTTGCCAAATCATATTTTGCGTGTGCTCACTCCCCTCCCACATGTTAAAGTTTCAATTCATTGAGGTGCATTCTATAATGTTAATAACTACAGACTTTTCACGTGAATTCGTTTGCTATGCTAATAACATGTTGAAATCTTGTTCGTATTGTTGAGTTTATCGCATGTGATTGGGCATATTTTGAGGAAACTTTATGATGCTTGTGGGTCTCATCCCTGAAAACCCTCACGAGACGACACTCATCCACCAGGGTAACCTAGGGGTTTAACGGCTTATTGCATATGCTAAATGCAATCGTTCTCCCGCGAAAGTGGCCTTATCTTTTTATTGCTTTTATACCATATTTTTGTACTATCTCATGTTTTTGGTTTAATTGTTGTTCTTGTTGCATCCTATTTCATTGCGAGGGACTAGCAATGTGTAAGTTAGGGGGTGTGATTTTACGCAAATATTGCGTAATTCATCCTTCGAACCTATGCATTTTAGCCCCTTCGGGTGCCTTAATCTATATATTTAAGCTCGTTAACCATACAACCTCGGTTTATATTGTTAACACGCTATATGAGGTATAATTGGGCTTTTGTAGGTATTTAGGTACTAAGAATGGAGTTCGGACGCATTCTGCTCAAGTCCCGTACGCATTCGCACGTTCAAGGGCAATCTAGTTAATTCACAGTTTGGTCACCTGGCCCGACATCTCACGAAAGTTATAGCCGTCCTCGCAACCTTCGTGCAGAAGCAAACGGTGCACGATTTCGATTCCGAATGAAGAAGTTACGGTGACTCTAGTGGAGAAGAAAACATGCCAAAATAGGAGGAAAGGAGGTTTTGCCCTGCTTGATCGATAAATCCTTTAGTTTTTTTCCACGATTTCAATAGTCGATTGTAAACCAATTTTCTAGTAATATCAGAGATAGATTCATATACTGAGTTTTCTTTAGTTTATGTTAGGGTTTTGTTTTGAGAGATCATATTCTTCTCTTCTTGGGGTGACATCCATTTGGTTTTGTAAGATTGAACTATTCACTATCATCTCCTTTAATATAGCTTTGTTCTTTATTTACCTTGCTTTGTAAGTTAGTTTCATGCTTTGTTAATTAGTTTAATTGCTTTAATTCTTGATTTCCTAGTTTAATTAGTTGTAATTTAGTTTAATTCATGTATTTCCCTTAGATAATTAGGGTCGGGATGTCGTTCCGCCATTAACGGGCCCCGAGCTCTGAAAATTAGGTTTTGTGAAAAATTGAGTTTAATTGAATCCGCATGTATTAAAGTCGGATTATTACGCGTTTAACTTTCTTTGTCAAGCAAAGTTAGTGTTTATAGCGTTAATCCGAGTTTAATCCGCGTGCGACCATTTTTCGTTAAATATTTATTCACGTAACTTTAGTTTAAATTCCTTATTTTGTGAAGTTTATGATTAATTGTTAATGCTCGATTAAATTGTTCTCTAGCTGGAATTCTGACTAATAATTGTTTCGAGCCATATGGTTAGATGATATCCTAATCCTCGCTTTTAATTTATTTAGACTTGACTTATTCTTTTCTTTTATTTCCTATCACACATCACCTTTTTACACTTTTATTCCTGAATTAATAATCTGTTACGATCTATCAAACATTCTCTGTGGATTCGATACCCGACTTATCGTTGTACTTGTATCGCAAGTAGAGTCGTAACTTAGGTTTTTGTATAGAGTTGGTGTGCCGAATATAAAATAACCGGCACGTAGGTGACTCTCGCGCCATGGAAAAATCGGGTCTATCAAATGAGTACTCCTCGTCGGTGAATGGGTTAAACGTTTTAAAGTACTCCCCGGCAACGACGCCATTTGATAAACCCGATTTTGCCACGGCGCGAGAGTCACCTACGTGATGGTCATTTTATATTCGTATCACCAACTCTATACAAAAACCTAAGTTATGACTCAACTTGCGATACAAGTACAGCGGTAAGTCGGGTATCGAATCCACAGAGAATGTTCGATAGATCGTAACAGTTTATTAATTTAGGAATAAAAGTGTAAAAGGGTGATGTGTTCTAGGAAATAAAAGAAAAGAATAAGTTAAGTCTAAATAAAGTAAAAGCGAGGATTCGGATATCATCCAACCATACGCCTCGAAACAACTATTAGTTAGAATTCCGGCTCGAGAACATTTTAATCGAGCATTAATAATTAATCATAAACTTCACACAATAAGGAATTTAAGCCATAGTTGCGTGAATAAATATTTAACGGAAAATGGTCGCATGCGGATTAAGCTCGGATTATCGTTATAAATACTAACTTTGCATGACAAACAAAGTTAAACGCGTAATAATCCGACTTTAATACGCGCGGGTTCAATTAAACGCAATTTTCTACAAAACCTAATTTTGGAGCTCGGGTCCCGTTAATCGCGGAACGACATCCCGACCCTAATTATCTAAGGGAAATACATGAATTAAACTAAATTACAACTAATTAAACTAGGAAATCAAGAATTAAATCAATTAAACTAATTAACAAAGCATGAAACTAAGTTACAAAGCAAGATAAATAAAGAACAAAGCTATATTAAAGGAGATGATAGTGAATAGTTCAATCTTACAAAACCAAATGGATGTCACCCCAAGAAGAGAAGAAGATGAGCTCTCAAAACCGAACCCTAACCTAAACTAAAGAAAACTCAGTATATGAATCTATCTCCGATATTACAAGAAAATTGGGTTATATAGTAAGTTAGGAGAAAATAAAAGAAGAAAGAAAAAGAAAGAAAAATATCTCTTGAAAACAGGGGATCGATCGATCGACCCCTTTGGTCGATCAATCGACTGTTGAAATCATGGAAAAAAAACTGAATGATCGATCGATCGATCAAGCCAGGCAGAACCTCCTTTCCTCCTGTTTTGGCATGTTTTCTTCTTTGCTAGAATTATCATAACTTCTTCATTCGGGATCGGAATCGCGCACTGTTCATTGCCACGCGAATCTTGCGAGGAGGGATAAAACTTTCGTGAGATGTCGGGACAGGTGCCCAAATTATGAATTGACCGGATTGCCCTTGACGTGCGAATGCGTACGGGACTTGAGCGAAATGCGTCCGAACTCCATTCTTAGTACCTAAATACCTACAAAAGCACAATTATACCTCATATAGCATGTTAACAATATAAACCGAGGTTGTCTGGTTAACGGGCTTAAATATAGAGATTAAAGCACCCGAAGGGGCTAAAATGCATAGGTTCGACGGATGAATTACGCAATATTTGCGTAATATCAATAAGCATTTCACAATTCAGTGGGCATGTAGACCCGTGACGGTCATCACTTGAGGATGTGTACTCGACCGTAGTTGATAGGGTACTTTCATTAGGAAAATGCCTCGATGATTGTTGATTGAATGTTTTATCTCTCAAGTTATTGTGACACCCCACCTAATTAAATACCGGGTGATCAGTCCTTTACTAATTAAATTAGAATATCCAGTTGGTTTAGATTATGCATCACTACCGAAAACTATATTATTAAAACTAACCACCTAATATTTAAAAAGCTTGATGTCAAAATTTTATCTTTTCAACTAATTATAAAACCATTTAAGAAGAATAACTAAACATTCACCATTTAATCCAATCACATAAGGAATGAAATACTGGCATAGTAAAAGGGACTTGAGTAAACACTTCCATCCTAAAGTCAAATACAATAGTCCAACTAGATAAATTCAATAACTGAAGGGTAGATAACTAAGTTCATAATCTCTGAATAATTCAATAAAAATGGACAACAGGCCTTAACTGATGAAATATCTCAAAGGAAGTCAATGAGAGTCATGGAGGCGACTACTACCGGAGCTCTGTAGCTTCCACATCAACTATAACTCATCGAATGAGTGAATCTCCTATGCTTGGTGTCCTTGTGGCTGGGCACCTGACAGTGGTTTGACAAGAAAAGAGATTTTACAGAAAATGGGTCAGAGCCCGAGTTAAAAACAGTTTAAAAATCAGCAAGTTCTTAAAATGATTTATTAGCACATATATTTATCATGTTAAATTATTGAACTCACTTGAGAATGCTCACCTTTCATCTAGTGTGCACGCCTAGTGAATATATAAATCTTACTCATTATATTCCCATACTACTAGTCATTACTATCTAATAACCCATCATAGTTCGATACCGTCACCGATTATTTCCCTCGCAATGTATAATACATATAATCAATCCTACTTTAGCTTAAACATGCATTTTCAGTTTAATACAATTAAGTGTACACTACTTAATTCATTTTTCATTTCATTATAAATTTTATGTACTAAATTCACACAGTAGATACCAACACAAGTATATACATATATTCACTCTATCACACACACACACACACACACACACACACACACACACACACACACACACACACACACATATATATATATATATATACACAATATTACACCCCGAGACACAGCTGTGGTGCTTGCATACTCTGATAGCATGTCCTGTTACATCGCTCATGTGGATAACGGACTAAATATTCAGCCTCTCGCGGACCATCATAGAAAAACACATATATTGGAGGCAAACAAAGTCCCAAGCCGATGGTCTACGCACATACCTATGCACCCATACGACTGTCATCACTATCGTTCTCACAGATATCCCGTACCTAGTTTCTATGCTCTAGTGATACCAATCAATATCCCACCCGAAGGCTTCTTAAGGCATGATTGTCTACAACGTGCAATATCTGCTCGATAGCAAGCAGCGTAGGTATGTATACACATAATAATTTATTCAACAAGAATACACACATCTTAATATATACACACTACGTATTCTCGCAACCCAATTCCTCGAGTTTATAGATAGAAATAATCGTCTTTACTTTTCCCATTATTTCAACACTTCAACTTATCTTTCTATCATATACCTTTTCCTAAGGCTCCATTACCCCGCTATATCCCAATGAATCGTCTCTCTCTTAAATCATTACTAACTAGGAATTTAAGTCATTCGATAATAGTATAGGTTAATTTCTCTCACTTGGACTAACCTAGAAAGGTTCTAACTTATCCGGGCCAAAAATGAGTATTCTGAAATCTCATTGGAAGTCCAGAATTCTAGTTCGAATGAGGTCATTCAAACGAGGTCGTTCAAAGAAACTTCTCACTTTGAACGATCTCAAAAATCTCGTTGGAATCTCGTTCGAACGACCTGGGCAGGTCTTCAAATGAAAATTCTTAGGGTTCCCCTGTTCATCCTAAATTCATTTTTCCAATCTTTTCCTCATTTCAATTCATCTAAAATTCATACCAACTCCTAATCAATGATTCTAAACTATTCCTAATCATCATAAGGTACTTTCTAGCATAATTTAAATGACAAATCCTTACATAATCATAGGGAATCTAAACTAATGTATTAAAAATCTAAAAGTCGATTAATAATAAACCCACCATGAACAATCACTCTCCTAAATTATTTCGTGATTATAACATAGAATTTCAAGATATATCACTCCTACAATAGTCTTATTCATCTACATGCAAACCTATCTTCGAATTTCATAATTTAATGGAGATTCAATTTCAAATTCATAGCATCAATGGTTATCTCATAATTTAGGTTAGCATGAATCATATATGCTCAGAATTTTAGTAAGATAAACACTTGCCTTTTTGTGGATCACCAATTTCCTGGCTGAAACTGGTATGAAGTTGATCCTCTCATCGCGATCTACGCTGGGGTGAAATTATTGGTGGGAAATCTTGAGTTCTTGGCTTAGTTCTCCTATGGGGTCTTCTTCCTCCTTGGTTCTCTCTCTCGTTCACGTAGGTTGCAACTGAATGCAACCTCAACCCACGTTGATTTTAATTAGAACCTAATTTTTGTCCACTTAATTCCCCCAAAATCCCAAAAGACCCAAATACCCTCCGGGGTGTCGTTTTGGGCTAAAATGCCCCGAACTCCAAATAAAACACCCGAGCAGTGTTTTCTGACTATTTCGACCCTTCAGGACATACTGGCGCGCTCAAAATGACCATACGAGTTACTTAAAAATAAATTATCCTTTTTATCTCAATAAAGTAATACTGACACGACTCACACACGCGTCCCAACTAAGTGTATTGTAAATGTCATATATTTCACTCCCAGCCTAAATAATATTCTCATATTCATATATTACTTTACTTGCTAAGTAATATTCTATGTAATTATTTCTGATAAATACTAACTCTCATTACGCTAGTAATTATTACAATTAAATTTGGATTAATTATAAATTAAATTATCTCCATTTAAATCAATTAATTCAAATTCCATTATTAAAATAAAATTCCACAAAAATACGGGGTATTACATACTTCCCCCCTAATAACAGAATTTCGTCCCGAAATTATGAAAAAGGCTAAATTAAGGTATACCTTGTGGAAATAAATCTGGATAATTTTCTCTCATGTCATCCTCACGCTCCCAGGTAGACTCCTATACATTATGATGCCGCCACTGCACTCGTACTAATGGCACTATCTTTGACCTCATCTTCCTCTCACTACGGTCTGGAATAGCTACTTGTCCCTCCTCGTAGGAACTATTAGGCCGAAGATCAATCTCCTCAAATGAAATGTGGGAGTGGGACAAATCATCCCAAAGATATTTCCTTAGTGGGGAAATGTGGAACACATCATGAATCCTATGCAAGTGCTCCGGTAATCCAAGTCGATAAGCTACTGGCCAAATTCGCTCAATAATAGGGAATGGCCCCACATACCTCGGTGCCAACTTCCCTTTCTTCCCCAACCTCATTAACCCCTTCATAGGATATACTCACAACATTACCTGATCCCTAACACCAAACTCTCTGAAAAATATTTTGGCATCGGCGTTGTTCTTCTGTCGGTCATGAGCAACCCGAATGAGGCTCTGTATCAACTCAACCTTAGTCGAGGTGTCCTGAATCATCTCTTCCCCAAGTAACTTGTTATCCCCCACTTCAACCCAACATGATGGAGAACAAAAAGGTCTGCCATACACTGCCTCAAATGGATCCATGCCAATTGTAAACTGGTAGGAGTTATTATAAGCAAACTCCACCAGTGGAAGTTACTGTTCCCACCCCCTCCAAAATCTAGGACATACATCCGTAACATGTCCTCTAACATATGATTTATCCTCTCTGTCTACCCGTTTGTTTGTGGGCGGTAGGTCGAACTCAACCGTAACTCCATACCCATGGCATGCTGGAAACTCTCCCAAAATCTGGACAAAAAATCTTGTCTCGGTCGGACACAATATCAAGGGGCAATCCGTGGAGTCTTACTATTTTGGAAATGAAAATATGAGCATACTTCCCCATAGTATAATCTGTCTGAACTGGCAGAAAATGAGACACCTTTGTCAACCGATCCACAATCACCCATATGGAATTGTGACCTTTCTGCGATGTAGGTATCCCTGTAATGAAATCCATAGAAATGCTCTCCCATTTCCACATAGGGATCTCTAATGGTTGTAGTAGTCCTCTCGGTCTTTAATGGTCCGTCTTCACTAATTTACAAGTGGCACACCTCGAAACAAACTCGATGATGTCCTTCTTCATTTCGCTCCACCAATACTATCGCCTCATATCCTGATACATCTTATCCCCTCCGGGATGTACCCAAATCATGAGCTGTGCGACTCTGTCGTCATTGCATGTCTCAACTCCTACCCTTCTGGGACTACTAGTATTCCATTAAAGCGTAAACCCCCGTCTGAGCTAACGGAGAAAGACTTCGCTACCTCGGCTGGAAAGCTGGATAATCCGATCATGACAGAAGGAATCCACTGTTTGAGCCTGTATCACCCTAGTAACTATCTCAAGGGTAACTGTCATCACCGATATTAATGAGCGGGAAACTGGATCTTGATGCCCGAGTTCTTTCCATTTCACCTTCCACACCTCAGCTACCTCATCTGCTGGCCAATGGCTCAACGCGTCAGCCACCACGTTAGCCTTCCCGAGGTGGTAATGGATGTCAAACTCGTAGTCCTTCATAAATTCTAGCCACCTCCGCTGACGCATATTCAGATCCCGTTGTGTGAACAAATACTGTAGGGATTTGTGATCCGTGAACAAATGAAATTTCTCCCCCAAGAGATAATGCCTCCATATCCACAACGCAAGCACGACTGCCGCTAACTCCAAGTCGTGGGTGGGGTAATTCTTCTCATGAGGCTTAAGCTTACGGGAAGCATAAGCAATTTCCTTATCCTCCTATTTAAGTACACTCCCAAGTCCTGATAAGGATGCATTAGTGTAGACTAGGTACTCCAACTGGGCTTGGGTACTGAAGTCAGCTTGTCCTTCAGCTCGTCAAAGGCCAGTTAACATGCATCATCCCATATAAATGACACCCCTTTGCGAGTCAAGTTTGTCAACGAACTTTCTACCTTCGACAATCTCTGGATAAACCTCTTGTAATATCCTACCAGCCCCAAGAAACTACGTATCTTAGTTGGTGTTATGGGCCGTCCCCACTCCCTTACCGCTGACACTTTTCCAGGATCTACCGATATCCTCTCCTCAGAGATTATCTGACCTAAGAACTGAACCTCCTTTATCAAAAATCCACACTTTTCATACTTTGCATACAATTCATGCTCACGCAGTGTCTGTAAATTCATTCTCAGATGTTCGGCATGCTCCTCCTCAGTCCGTGAATAAATCAAGACGTCATCAATGAAGATGATGGCAAATTGATTTAGGAATGCTCTGAACACCCTTTTCATTAAGTCCATGAAAATAACTAGGGCATTCGTCAGTCCAAATGACATCACCCAAAATTCATAAGACCCATATCTCGTCAAGAATGCAGTCTTTAATACGTCCTTCTCTCGGATCCGTAGCTGGTGATAGCCTAACCTCAAATCTATTTTTGAGAATAAAGTAGCTCCGCTCAATTGGTCGAACAAGTCATCGATTTGGGGAAACAAATACTTATTCTGTATCATGACTTTGTTCAACTCTCGGTAATCCACACACAGCATCAACGACCCATCTCTCTTCTTCACAAACAATACTGGAGTACCCTAAGGCGAGGTACTCCTACGAATGAAGCCCTGTCCCAACAACTTCTCAATCTGGTCATGTAAAACTCTAATCTCAACTAGGGCCATACGGTAGGGTGCTCGATGTAGACACTCCATTATATTAACCCCTAAATTCTCCTTAGGTCCCTAGCACCTCCCTTCATAACTGCAAACCTAGGTCATACCCTGAGTACTGACATAGAGGCCATCAAACGCTCCCAGGCTCCATTTGACCAAAAGACAAACTCTTTAGCTCAATCGAGACTGAATGAATCTTCAAAGGGAACTGAAACCCCTTTCCAATGGTCCATCCCATGCACGATTCTGACTTACCATGCGGATGAATGACCCGTTTTCCGTTGAAACTCGATCAGGAGGCCACTGGGCGCTCCCGGGCTCTGTTTAATCTAAGTCAAATCTTTAGATCGATCGAGACTGAATGAATCTTTAAAGGGAACTAAAAACCCTTTCCAATGGTTTGCTCCATGCGCGATTCTGACTTATGGTATGGACGAACGATCTGTTTTACTCCGAGGGGTCACCAAATGCTTCCAAGGACTAGTTAACCAAATTCAAATCCCTGAACTGGATTAAACTCTTTGTAATGTTGAAATAAATCTCCTAAATTTTCCAATGATCCTCCCCATGCACGATTCTGACTTACCATACGGACGAACAATCCGTTTGCGTCCGAAGTTTTCTCGTCCAGAGGACTGATGAACGCTTTCAAGCCACATTTGATGCAAAGTCAACTACCGAACATGGGATCATCCCAAGGAATTTCGAAGGTCTCTGAATTACCTTTCCAAAGTTCCACCCCGTGCACGATTCGGATCAACGATTTGCGCTCAGTGACTGATTTTCCAAAAAGGCCTGAAAGACACTGCCAAACAGCAGGTCCCAAACCTTGCCTATCGGCAGTGTGCCTAAACGCACCTACCGATTGGCAAGACCAGGTCTATGTCGATCGGCAATGCCATGTGCTTATAAAAAGGAGGCCTTGACCTCATTGCAAAGGGAGCCCAGATAAGATAGACATCACTTCCAGCAAATCCAGAAAACCTCTCTCGAAGTCAGCGTGATTTCCACATCCAAATCCCTTTTCAACCTTCACTTTTCATGATAATTTTCATAAAACTTGGTGAATTCATTACCCTCCATCTTTATCCAAGTTCAAGGGCTTCTCTCCAACACTTAAGATCAAGCTCACGATCTTCAAGAAGGTCCACTTTTCTCAATTCTCTCCTTAAATTCTCATAAATTCGCATTCCTTTGTTTTATTATTTAGCGCCTTTATTCTCTCATCTCACATATCCTAATATACTTTTTACTTAGTATTATTGCACATCTCCTATTTTCATACAATAAAAAATCCAAAAAATAAGAAAAAGAGGGTTTGCTCATAAATTCCAAACGGGAATTCTCACACTTTCTTACACTTTTCTCACAACTAAAACACTTTTTTACACATACAACACACAAATAAGAGAAGTACCCGGTTGGATTTATGGGATAAATCCCACCCCTCGTTTTGCATGTGAACTACGTGGACTTTGATGCCTGTATAGGCTACGTAGGCGTCTCGGGGTAAAACTCGAGACTCGAGTCCTATTATCACTTTTTCTCTCATTTTCTATTTTCTGTAAACTCAACTCTCTTAGATTACATATATTTATATATGCATATATTTGTTCTTAGTGGCGTATTATTCCACATACGTTATCGTTCCATTATAACGATCAACGCAAGGATAATTGTGTAAATCCTATTTTCTAATATTATTTATATGAACCTTCCTACGGATGACTCTCTTTATCTCTCCCATGATACAAGCCGAGGATTCCTATCTCCACTATGTATACACATGCACACATATCACGGGGAAAATAAAGAAAAATAGCAAAAATCCATGAGAGACTGTAAGGGCAGAATGGATGCCTAACACCTTCCCATTTCGTAACTTAGCCTCCGAACCCTTTTCGAATCATTTTTGGTTTCGTATGTATCAGTATGTCCTTGGATGCTGTCCTTCGGGATGGCTCCCTTTCTTTTATCTGTTTTGAGTAAAATAGACTGGTGACTCCATCTCTCAAACTTTTCCTCATCAACAATGCCGACCGAAGCACTCCCGAGAGGGGGGGGGGGGGGGGGGGGGCGGGACCTAGGATCCTCACTCTCCCGCTTGCCGCGAGGATCGGGGATGGCCACAGTGGTGACTCTTCTGGGGATATTATTTTGAGGGCTAGACTCTATTTACATGGGTGTTATGTTTGTTTATATTTTCCCCCATTTTGGCATGTTCCCCTTTTCCATGTGTCCCCTATACTTATGCTTCTATTCACACTCTTGTAGAAAATTCTCCATGTACACTTCGCACAACGTGCACCTAGGATCACATATATCCTCATATTGCACGCGTCACCCATACTTGGTATACCATTTGTACTTGTACTTTGCTCCCTGTTTGGCATGATCAAGAAAGGCATTCTCATAAGATACTAATAAGAGAATCATGCATGATTCACACGACATCACCAAAGAGCATTGTGATTGACAAAATTTTGTCCAGTAACTGGAGGGTCACTTCGTGATGGGCGCTGGTTCGATAGGGCGCAGTTAGCCTAAGCGATATGACTCTCACCTTCCATTGGCCAAGTACCTTCGACGTATATCGAAAGGTTACCCCTCATCATACCACTTGACCGAAGTCATGACGGGAGGTATATCGCAGGGAACTCATTCACGTACGCCGAGTATATCGAATTCTCTCTCACATGTACCGTCCCCACGAGGTATATAGTGAGGCAATTAACATACACTCAGGTATATCAAATGGCTTATCCACATGTACCAATTGCATGTGAGAGCAAGACGTATATCTTGGAAGTCACGCCAAAGGGGGGAACCCTTTTCGATTCAACCAACCAAGTGCATACCCGCATATAGGTGTCAAGCCTAGGACACACATATTAGATTTCCAGTTTCAACCCGAAACTCTGCCAAAATTCTGGGTCGGCCTACCACCCAAATTTTTCCCGCATTTTTAAAATGGTACCCTATCCGCGAGCCTAATTACAAGTCCATCCATATCTTTGCATATATTACAAACCCAGTTTTTCTAGGCTCGGGTCCAGTTCGACATTTCGTTTTGCATTTAGGAGAATTTAATACAAGTGAGAACATAATTATAATAATCACGCTGAGTTTCATCTCCATAAACATTTCTCCTTTCTTTATCAAAAATCCAAAAACATTTCTCCTTTCTTTATCAAAAATCCAAAAACATTTCCCCCTTCTTTATCAAAAATCCAAAAACATTTCTTCTTTCTTTATCAAAAATCCAAAAACATTTCTCGTGTCTTTATCAAAAATCCAAAAATATTTCTCCTTTCCTTATCAAAAATCCAAAAACATTTCTCCTTTTCTTTATCAAAAATGCAAAAATATTTTGTCTTTCAATCTAAAAAAAAATGTCAAAAATATTTTCATCCTTTTTCCTAAAAATAAATCCCATTTTGCGCGTTCTCAGGTCGATCGCACGCCCTTGGCCTGACTCCTTATTGGCTTCGGTCTTCAGTCAAATGACCCCGGAGTTCTGTCCGTTCGCCTGCTACTTCTTTCGAGTCCGGTATCCATCCGCTTTCTATGGAGAACACAGATCAAGCACCCATTGTGCAGTCGAATCTCACGACAGTTCTAGCTCAGCTCGTATCCAAGATTGACAACCTCCAAACTGAGGTTCGAGAGATGCAATGAAACCAGGTTCCCGTTCCTTAAGAACTCGAGTCCCTATTCCCTCACGCTATGGGTCCACCCGAGTCTATCTGGGTTCCCGAAGAATATCAGCACACTCTACTTGCCCCTCCTATTAATGGGCCACCGCCTGTCCAGCTTCCGATGCCAAACCTTGCCCAGCATGGGTCCAACTTGCCTATGATCATTGATCCGAAAGAGGAGGAGTTGAACAAGGTCAAAAAAGACCTCAAGATGCTCACTAAGAAGTTTTACCAAGTCAGAATCTCTGAGAATCATATGGATTACACCCACATGTCTCCTTATCCTAAAGCGAGGTCACGCGAGAAGTATAAGATGCCAAATATCGAGATAGTTGGAGGAAGTGGACCCCTGATTGTCCATATCCGTAGTTATCACCATTCCATGACTCTACTAGGGGCTTGTGAAGAAGTGATGGACTAAATGTTTCAGTAAACTTTAAAGGATACCACCCTCCGATGGTTTTTATCTCTTGAAGAGTCTAGAATTCGTAGCTGGGAGGATGTGGCTCGAGAATTCATGTCACAGTACAAATACAACAAAGAGATTGAGGTCACTATCTACGATTTAGAGCTGATCAAATAGAACTCTGGGGAATCAGTCAGTAACTTCATAGCCCGATGGAGGGAAAAATCTACTACCGTGATCAATCGGCCTTTCGAGGAAGAACAAGTCAGCATAGTGAAGAATAATTTCTTACCCCATGTCCGAGCAACCATGGGAGGAAAATACTATCCCCACTTCTGAGCTCTCAGAGAAGCAGGAGTAGAAATCGAGGAAGTTCTTGGTAAAATAGATGTTGAACTAAAGAAGGTGTCCAGACAGTTCACCCCCAGAAAATATGACAAACCTGCCGGTGCTGTAGTCTTAACCATCAACAAAATCTCTCAACCAACCACATCATGGGCACCGAAAATCCTCCCTATCCCAGTCCAAAAGGAATACACCGAGCTACATGCTCCCCTCTCCAAAGTTTATCAAGCTTTGTTGAGCTGAAGCCTTATCAAACCCTTAGATCCCTGTCCTTTTCCAAATCCATTCCCAAGAAAATTCAAGGCAAATGCTCATTGCGCCTTTCACCAAATTACTGGCCATACCATCAACCAATGCTTTCACCTTAGAAATGTAATCCAAGGTCTAATTGACCGGGATACCATTGCCCCACCCGCTAATCCTAAGCCAAACACTACTCACAACCCACTCCCAAATCATGCCAATGCCATCTTCTTAGAAGAAAACCCAGAATGTGATCCCTCAACACAAATCACACCAATATACTCTCCCAAACCTCTCCAAACCTGCCCATATTTCCTCCTATACCCTACTAGCCTCGTTGATCAGGCGATGTCACTCCTTACCAGAGCATGCATCATTGTTCGTACCCGTTCTAAAAATGGAGGTATGGAATTATCAGAAGTGTTAAACCAACTCTTGGAGTTCGGGCTGAAATTGCCCTCACAGATGATCATTGATTGCCAGAGGTTTAGCATACTGTTCTTGGAAGCAAGAAAATGGGATTGAGAATCAGACCGTTGGGTAGTACCGACCGATGAAGTCATCTTATATGATGTCGTCCAAATAATGGCAGAATTATTCAGGCAAACCAACGATATCTGCAGTATAACCGAGTTACTTAGTACTCTGAAATTACAAGGACGCCTAGTCCCTTCACCCTCACATATCCCTACAGAATGGGAAGGCATGTATGAAGAAGCTATCAAAGTTGTGGAATGCATTGACTTTGCATGGAAAGATATAATTATTTCCATCGAACGGGGGGAAGAGTTCGAAGATTCGAATGAGGAGTAAGCTTTAGAGAAACTGGCCCGATAGCCGATATGTGTGGGATGATATCATTTGAAGAACTCCTCGAAAGAATAAAAAAGGTAGTAGAATAGCCCGAGATTGACGAGGAAATGAGATTCATGTTCTTCCATTCTTCAGTAAATCACATGACCAGATATGGGAGGCATTACCAGATCCCAAGCTCACTACCAGCCAATGAAAAAGGGAAGGGCGTTGAAAACTTTCCTATGCCAGAAATGACCCTCGAGGAGAGCAAGATCCTCGATCAACTAAAGAAAACTCAAGCTAACATCAATCTATGGGGGCTTTTCATGTCTTCTCAGCTGCACAGAAATGCTTTGATCAAGTTGCTCACTAGACCCACAGTTCCCCCCTCTACCACACCAGAAGAAGCGGTAAATTTGGTCGAATCCTTAACCTCTACCCGAATGCTATCCTTTTCAGAAGAAAAAATCCCCAGAATTAGGCCAAATCACAATCATGTACTCAACATCTCCGTCGAAGTTATGGGGAAGGTCGTACCACTCTCTCTTGTCGATAATGGATTCGCCTTGAATGTTTGCCCCCTAAGGACCTTCAGATGTTTAGGACTGAAAGAAAGTGACCTCGCTCCAACCTCCGTTGCTGTACGTGCCTACGATAATACCCATCAGGAGGTGATAGGATCCATAAAGCTTGTAATAGGGGCTATCCCTATAAACCATGTTGTCGAATTCCAAGTTATTGACATCCCAGCTTGTTTCAACTTGTTGCTAGGATGACCTTGGATCCATAATATCAAGGGTGTGTCTTCCTCACTCCATCAAAAATTGAAGTTCTTCGCCAACGGATGGGTCATAACCATTTTGGGCGACGACGACAATGCCGAGGGTGTAAGTACCATCAGTCCGATCCTTGAGATACAACACGGGTCAAATGATATGCTCATATCAGGATTCCGAGTAGAGCAACTTCTACTCCTGGTAGGGGATGGCTTTAAAGAAAGGGTTTGTCCAGAATACGACCCTCATGGCAACGTCAATGTGATTCAGATGATCAGAAACATGCACTTCATGCCCGGACTGGGTCTAGGACAAAGACAACAAGGGATACTTGAGCCTATTAAAGTGAAGAAAGCTTTCCCTCCTTGTGGTTTGGGGTATCAACCATAAGAGCAAGAGCTCAGAATGATCCGCCAGTCTCGACCAAAGAGAGGACTAGACTGCATCCAGACTATCACAGGTGACTCCTTGAATGGAAGATTCATCAAAGAGGGTGAAGACTTCCCCTTTTGCGGCTTTTCGGAACCATGGTATGACCATAGAAATAAGAAGATGAAGCCTGGAATATAGATGTTTTTCCAAGTTAGCTACTCATGGATCGAAAGTTCCCGACACCATGTACAATCGCTCATTAAAGATACCGAAGATTCTGAGGAAGGTGACTCCGAGGACTCGTTCAATTTATAGACACTGGGGCTGACACTCTCCATGGTTCACTCAGGCACTACATCACTGGATCCATCCCACATGATTAAAGATGCTGATACATCTTTGGTCAATTGGCATGCTGTGCCAGTTCTACTTGTTCAAATCCCACGTAACCCCAATGTTTACCCCATTTCTTCTTCTGTTATCTATCCTTGCTCAAATGTAATCGTGACCTCCTTTGATGAGGTTCTCAATGATATTTTTCCTATCAGTGAAATAAATGAAGATTTTGAGTATCTTGTTGTGCCTTACATTAACTGCTTGGATTCTAATAAAACTTTTGATGATGATGATTTTGCAAATGAACAATTCTTAACTGATCTAAATAAGGCTAATAATAAATAACATAATCGCGTTCAAGTTAATGAAGAAGAGACTATTATTGTTAACCTCGGTTCTAGTAGCCAACAGCGCGAGATTAGGATAGGGGCTACCCTTGACGATAATGAGCATGCATAACTCATAGAATTGCTAAAGGAATTTGTGGATGTCTTCGCATGGTCCTATGACGATATTACCGGCATTTATCTTGAAATTTCTCAGCATGAGATCCCCACTCTTCCAGATTATAAGTCGGTCAATCCAATATTGAGAAAACTCTACACCGAAGGGTTGTTCAAAGTCAAAGAGGAGGTGGTCAAATACCTGAATGTGGGCTTCATTCGTGTGATCGAATATCCCACATGGCTAGCCAACATAGTGCTTGTGTTGAAATCAGGAGGGAAGGTTCGGATGTGTGTAGACTACCGGGACTTGAAAAAAGCCTCTCCAAAGGATGATTATCCAATACCCAATATGGATAACACATCTAGTCATGCTCTTAAGTCATTCGTCGACGGGTTTGCCGGATAAAACCAAATCAAAATTCACCCAAACCACTAAGAAAAGACCGCGTTCATCACCCCATGGGGAACCTTTTGGTACACTGTTATGCCATTTGGTCTGAAGAATGCTGGGGCTACGTACCAGAGGGATGCCACAACCATCCTGCATGATCTGATTCATAAATAAGTTGAGGTCTATGTGGATGATATGATTTGAAATCCAAAAGTAGAGAAGGTCATGTTCCCGCTCTCCGAAAGTTCTTCGAACGACTGTGACAGTATCAGATGAGACACAATCTACAAAAATGCATCTTCGGCGTTATAAAAGGAAAACTCTTGGGATTCATGGTCAGTGAAAAAGGGATAGAAGAAGATCCCGCCAAGCTAAAAGCCATACTTGAGATGCCACCTCCCTGAACAGAGAAAGAAGTCAGAGGTTTCCTTGGAAAATTATAATACATCAGCCGGTTCATCTGCCAGTTAACTTCCATCTGTGAACCTATTTTCAAACTACTCCGAAAGGATTCAACCAAGGTTTTGAACGAGGCCTTCCAAGAAGCTTTTGACTGAATTAATCAATATCTGACCCAACCCCTGGCACTCATGCCATGACGGCCTAATCTCCTTTTGCTCTTATACCTAACCATAACCGATACTGCAGCTGGGGCTTTGTTAGCCCAATACCTTAAAGATTCTCGCAAAGAAAGAGACATCTATTATGCCAGTCACAAATTGTCCAAATATGAAGTCAACTACACTGCTTTGGAAAAGGCATGTGTCGCGCTTGTCTAGGTCACCCAAAAGTTACTGCACTACATGCTTGCCTTCCCCATCAAACTTGTATCCCAAATGGACCCCATCAAATACCTGCTTGAGAAACTCACCTTATCCAGTCGAATGGCCTGATGGTTGATGCTCCTAGTCGAGTTTGATATCATGTATGTCATGCAGAAATACATGAAAGGAAGAGCCATCTCTGAATACCTAACTGATTACCCGATGGATGAAGCCGATGTCTGGATCTCCTAATTTACAGATGAAAACATCCTCTGCACTACCCAGGACAATCTCCGATGGAAAATGTTCTTGAACGACGCTTCCAACAAAAGGGATATAGCATTGGGATACTTCTGATCTTTCCAGATGACTCCCACACTCCCATCACCATCAAGCAAGATTTCCCTTATACCAACAACATGACTGAATACGAGGCATGCACGATAGGCCTCAAGGTTGCTCTCAAGAAAGGTATTCAATGCCTAGATGTCTACGAGGATTTCACCATCATCATTGGTCAAGTGCTCAAAAAATGGAGAGTCAAGGACGAGAAGCTCCAACTGACCAAGCGTAAATTCTTCTGAATTTATCCCCTTAATTTAGTGATTTTAATATCTCGAACCAGGTAATTGAATCATTTTTAGTCCATATCACTCTATTGTCTGTTTCTAACAATATTCCCTAGTTTTTGTGTAATTGTGATGAAGTTTTCAGGAATGGAATGCAAGAAAGGAAAAGAAGAAATCAGAAGAAACGTAAAAGGGAAAAAGAGTAAAATTCCACTCAAATGTCGAAGGCGACACCAAAAGTGAAGTTGAAGAGCATGAGTTCACAAGATCATAGGAAGAAACGGCACCCAAATCGGAGTTCTAGATCAAAAGTTATGGCTAGTCAAAGTTGCAAGGAGAAAGTCAACAAGGAAGAAAATCGGACCGATCCGAGGTAAACCGGACCGATCCGAAATGATCCAAGTCCAGTAGACCCCGGATGGATAGCAAACCGATGGAGAGAAAATCCGGACCAATCCGACTAGGACCGGATCGATCCGGTAAAAATAAAAGAATCGATCCGCTGGATACCGGACCGATCCGAGGGAAAGCCGGACCGGTCCGGGCATGCGAAATCCTGGCATTAATTATGCAGTTAAAGCAATGCAACTCTTGGGGAAACTTGCGCGTCAAGCACATTGGCTGTCAATCTCGATACTTTGTGCTATAAAAGCCCATGCCCTACATCATTTTAGGGGGCTAGCTAGAGAGAGTTGTTAGGGTTTACTAGTTTGAGAGTTCTAGAGAGAATCAGAGTCTGAATTTTAGGGTTAAATTTACTATTCCTTCAAGAATTTTCAGGAGCACCAGTTTGTAAGAAATTCTGAATTCCAATTACTTTCTTGTTGCTGAATACAAGTAAACTCGTTCCATTCTCTAGTTTTATTATTTGCAATTTACTTACAATGTTTTGTGGATCAATAATTTTATATATGAATTTGTTCTTTAATCAAATCATGAGTAGCTAAATTCCCAAGCGTTAGGGTACATGAACTCAATCCAATGAAAATTATCTAGGTACAAAACAGAGGTTAAATTAAAATATTGATTGAATCGTGAAAGAAAATCATACAAACATTGTCAATCTTTTAATCTCTCTTGCCCTAGGTACTTGAGATGTTTAAGAACGGTTTGCGAGTATGATTTATCATTCACCGCTTTATATTGACCTTTGATTTCATATGGTGCGGGCTTGAACCTCATATACGTAATGCTTAGAATCTATAAAGACTGGATCTAGTCAATAGTTTTAATTTACAATTCTGGTATTCTATAAGATAATTTGTTAAGGATTGAGGGATTGTACCCTACCCTATTTTCTCCCATTTGTCAGACCTAAATCTGTTTGTAATTTTCAGTTTGTGTTTCTTAATTAAAGTGTTAGTAGTTCACTATAAATTTTCCCAATCATTAATCGTCTTTTTGTTTCTTTTGAGAAATCATTTCCAGATTTAATAATTTTTCTGGTTATTATTTGGCAATTTCGATCCCTGTGGATACGATCCCGATTTACCGGGTTACTACTTGAGCGACAGGCTTGCACTTGAGCCTAGAGTGAACGCACTTTTGAGACAAATTTTAAGTTGCTTCAAGTTTTTGGCGCCATTGCCGGGGATCTAAATTATTCCACCTCCTTCGCCTAATAATTCCATCGCAAGTCGTTCATTGAGTCAAACCCGGAGTGAGAATTCTGAACCTTTTGGTAGCGATATGTCGGATCATGGTAGTGTCGGTGTTGGTACTGAAGAGGATGAGATACCATATCTTCCTATGAAAGATTTGTTATTTCCAAAGAGAACTGTTACCCCTGGTTGCATTTTACTCCCGTATAATGCCGGTCAGTTCCACTTTCGGAATGGTATGATCCAAATTCTTCCAACATTTCATGGGATGGATTCTGAAAAACCATATCTCCATCTTAGAGAATTTGAAGATACGTGTGATACGTTTGGTGACCAAGCTTGTCCACAAGATGTGATCTGGTTGAAGCTCTTTCCTTTTTCCTTAAAGGATAAAGCTAAAACTTGGTTATGGTCCCTACCCCCAAATTCTGTGTTATCATGGAAAGATATGCAAACCAAGTTTATATCAAAAAATTTTCCACAACACAAAACCAATTCTGTTAAGGCCCAAATTCAAGCTTTTCGTCAAAATGAGAATGAGGATTTTGATAAGTGTTGGGAGAGATATCAGGATTTAGTTAATGCATGCCCACATCATGGTTTTGAAAAGCATCATCTGATTTCATTTTTTCATCAAGGCCTTACTGTAGCGTCTAAACAGCTTGTTCAAACCATGTGTGAGAGACCTTTTTGGGAGTTAAGTTCGAGCGATGCTGAGGCTCATTTGAAATATGTGGCAGAAACTACCCAAGCATGGGATACTTCTGATCCCAATAGTCAAAATAGAAATCGACAAGTGTCTAACTTGCCTGCTGCGTCCGGTATTTATCACTTGGACAAGACACTTTGTTGGATCGAAAATTTGACCAATTGGAGAAGAATTTCAGAGATATGCTTGAAGTGCGATTAAAAGATTGACAATGTTTGTATGATTTTCTTTCACCGCTTTATATTTGACCAATTGAAGCGACTTAAAATTTGTCTCAAAAGTGCGTTCACTCTAGGCTCAAGTGCAAGCCTGTCGCTCAAGTAGTAACCCGGTAAATCGGGATCGTATCTACAAGGATCGAAATTGCCAAATAATAACCAGAAAAATTATTAAAGAAGTTTGTATCCCGTTCAAAGAAATCACAGGGATCCCGATCCCGTTCAAAGAAACCACAGGGATCGTATCTCGTTCTCACCAAAGAAGTTTGTATCTCGAGGATCCAGCCCGGTGCGGTTTGGAATACCGAGACATTTCCCGTCGGTCGCTTATCCGACAAGGCACGATTTACTTTTCATATCGTTTGTGCCAATATTCTGCACACCTCCAATGATTCAGCGAAGAGGCCGCGCCAAGCTACTATGATGTATCATTTGTTCGACCCTGCGACAGTGATCAACTTAGCCCGGACCTTTTAAACCGATATCCTTTTTGTGGCCTATGACAAAAAGGGTCGCGCCCCTCTTCCTTATGGTCGCCTCATTACATCCATGCATCGGGATGACGGGATAGCACCACCGCAAGATCTTATCAACTTACCCAATCCATTAGGGCAAGAATCCCGCACTCGTAGTGAAAGACAAATTCAGCTCGTCCGCGCAAGACGCGGTGGCGATTAGAGTGACGAGGAGTCCGATGAGGAGGAGGACGTCGCTGATGAGGACGTTGAGATGGAGGAAGGTGAGGAGGAAGAATATGACGAGACTGCTGATCCAGATTATGTTCCGGTTGGTACGGGATTGACTGAGCGCGTTCTCTCCCTTGAAACGCGTTTTGACGCGTATGTGTCCTCCTACGAGAGGGACATGAGTTTGGTCCTGCGTATGCAGGCCAACTTGTATCGTCTTCAGTTGGGACCCGAGGCCCCTCTTCCTCCTTACTATTATAATCCCTATGATCCTGCTGCTCCCAGTCCGTCCCATCCCCCACCCGCCTCTTAGGATGCCCCTATCCCCTTTAGGATTTTTATAGCTATTTTTTTTTGCTTACACAGTTGTGTCACAGTTTGCTTGTAATCTACAGTTTTAGTATGTTATTTGCTTATTTTATTTATCGCACTCTTTATGTTGTCTTCTTTATCTCTCTCGTCCATTTGATTGCGGACAATGCAAATCACTAAGTTAGGGGGGATGACAGGTACGTATTCATAAAACTTCGCATATATATAAAAAAAAAATTTGAAAAATGTTGAAAAGCCAAAAATATTTTTGTTCAAAATAAATACAAATTGGAATTTAAATTTTTCAAAAATATCACATTTATTCTATTTAAAGTCTCAAATTGTTAACAATCATAATGCACTAAGCCAAAATTGACCGAAGATGGAAATTGAAAGAAAATTGACGACTTAACGAATAAGTGTGGAGATTGATCAAACCCGGTGAGATTTCGAGCCTATCGATCTTTTTGAGTTTTTAAATCAATCTGAGTTTATGATTAACTCAAAGTTCTTTTCAGCGTTTGAATAAGTCGTTGATGATCTCAATCCTTTGTTTTGATCGGTTATGGGAAATGTGTGAAATGTTGTCTCGAAATTTGTGCTAAATATATCTCTAAACTTAATTAATCTCGAGATGCATATGGTAATGTGATTAGCAATTTGGACAATGAAGTAGGCCCTCATTTGTTACCCAAAAATATTAGCCATAAAAAGTTGTGAAAAACAAAATTATCCCTTTGCAACCCAATTTGAGCCTAATAAAATGTTTTCCTTTCGTTTGATAACCCGAAAAACCAAATATCCCGGAATTGCGAAAATGGAATATTCATTAAGTCCGAAAAGTGCAACAAAAATAGCAAGAAAAGAAAAAAAAAAGAAAAAAAAAATAGAAAAAAAGAAAAGAGAAAATTGAGCAAATGCCTGAAAAAGCACTAATGGACGTCATAAGGACATTTTCCAATTCCGAACGTTTCGATCATTCCCATTTATACCCTTTACACCTTTTAACCCAAAAAGTCCTAACCGAGTCCAAATGGCGAAATTAGTTACCGCATGGAGAGCTAAGATATGAAAAGATAATAAAAGAGATTAAAATGGTGTGAATTAGAGATGATGTTTCCCGTTTCCTAATAACTGTATTTCGATGATGAGATCTTTTCACCATAAATTTCCTTCTTTTCAATTTTGTATGCATGAATTTGTGTTCCATTATATTTACTCTTTATATCAGGCATACCGAGAGAAAATAGCCACAATCCGAGTGATTCGTTTGTGAGTGCATCCGTAAGAATTTGAATCAAAACGAATTTTCGAAAAGTAACGTGATGCTCAATTGGTGGAAATTGGAGGTTTAATTTTTGGCTTTGCACACACACACTATGGTTTGAGACATTTGAATATGAATTTATGGTGAGTATTTTTTGAAAAGTTTAAATTGTACAATTTTTAGGTATTTTGATATTTATTTGAGTCAATAAAGAATTTTGTGGGTATATTCACTGCAAACCCTCACGAGACAAGACTCATCCTACTAGGGTAACCTAGAGGTTTAAAGGCTTGTTGCATATGCTAAATGCAATCGCATGCCTGCGAAAGTGGAATTTTATTTTAATAAAGGGAATTTGCAAGAGTTGAATTTTGGTTAGATTCAGTTACATTGCCCGGGACGTGCAAAGTCCTAAGTTAGGGGGATTTGACCAAGCGTAAATTCTTCTGAATTTAGCCCCTTAATTTAGTGATTTTAATATCTCGAACAAGGTAATTGAATCATTTTTAGTCCATATCACTCTATTGTCTGTTTCTAACAATATTCCCTAGTTTTTGTGTAATTGTGATGAAGTTTTCAGGAATGGAATGCAAGAAAGGAAAAGAAGAAATCAGAAGAAACGTAAAAGGGTAAAAGAGTAAAATTCCACTCAAATGTCGAAGGCGACACCAAAAGTGAAGTTGAAGAGTATGAGTTCACAAGAGCATAGGAAGAAACGGCACCCAAATCAGAGTTCTAGATCAAAAGTTATGGCCAGTCAAAGTTGCAAGGAGAAAGTCAACAAGGAAGAAAATCGGACCGATCCGAGGTAAACCGGACCGATCCGAAATGATCCAAGTCCAGTAGACCCCGGATGGATAGCAAACCGATGGAGAGGAAATCCGGACCAATCCGACTAGGACCGGATCGATCCGGTAAAAATAAAAGAACCGATCCGGTGGATACCGGACCGATCCGAGGGAAAGCCGGACCGGTCCCGGCATGCGAAATCCTGGCATTAATTATGCAGTTAAAGCAATGCAACTCTTGGGGAAACTTGCACGTCAAGCACATTGGCTATCAATCTCGATACTTTGTGCTATAAAAGCCCATGCCCTACATCATTTTAGGGGGCTAGCTAGAGAGAGTTGTTAGGGTTTACTAGTTTGAGAGTTCTAGAGAGAATCAGAGTCTGAATTTTAGGGTTAAATTTACTATTCCTTCAAGAATTTTCAGGAGCACCAGTTTGTAAGAAATTCTGAATTCCAATTACTTTCTTGTTGCTGAATACAAGTAAACTCGTTCCATTCTCTAGTTTTATTATTTGCAATTTACTTACAATGTTTTGTGGATCAATAATTTTATATATGAATTTGTTCTTTAATCAAATCATGAGTAGCTAAATTCCCAAGGGTTAGGGTACATGAACTCAATCCAATGCAAATTATCTAGGTAGAAAACAGAGGTTAAATTAAAATATTGATTGAATCGTGAAAGAAAATCATACAAACATTGTCAATCTTTTAATCTCTATTGACCTAGGTACTTGAGATGTTTAAGAACGCTTTGCGAGTATGATTTATCATTCACCGCTTTATATTGACCTTTGATTTCATATGGTGCGGGCTTGAACCTCATATACGTAATGCTTAGAATCTATAAAGACTGGATCTAGTCAATAGTTTTAATTTACAATTCTGGTATTCTATAAGATAATTTGTTAAGGATTGAGGGATTGTACCCTACCGTATTTTCTCCCATTTGTCAGACCTAAATCTGTTTGTAATTTTCAGTTTGTGTTTCTTAATTAAAGTGTTAGTAGTTCACTATAAATTTTCCCAATCCTTAATCATCTTTTTGTTTCTTTTGAGAAATCATTTCCAGATTTAATAATTTTTCTGGTTATTATTTGGCAATTTCGATCCCTGTGGATACGATCCCGATTTACCGGGTTACTACTTGAGCGACAGGCTTGCACTTGAGCCTAGAGTGAACGCACTTTTGAGACAAATTTTAAGTCGCTTCAAGTTTTTGGCGCCGTTGCCGGGGATCTAAATTGTTAAATTTTCCAGAAAGTTAATTTTATCTACAAGTGATTTCATTTTCAAAAAAAAAAAAAAATCATCTTTTGTGTGTTTATATGCAAAATTCATCTCCCACCCAAATTCACGAAAATCCTATTGCCGAAGCAAGTTCTAAAAATTCTGAGTCTTTGCCTTTTTGGGTTCCACCTCTTTCGCCTAATAATTCCATCACAAGTCGTTCATTGAGTCAAACCCGGAGTGAGAATTCTGAACCTTTCGGTAGCGATATGTCGGATCATGGTAGTGTCGGTGTTGGTGCTGAAGAGGATGAGATACCATATCTTCCTATGAAAGATTTGTTATTTTCGGAGAGAACTGTTACCCCTGGTTGCATTTTACTCCCGTATAATGCCGGTCAGTTCCACTTTCGAAATGGTATGATCCAAATTCTTCCTACATTTCATGGGATGGATTCTGAAAAACCATATCTCCATCTTAGAGAATTTGAAGATATGTGTGAAACGTTTGGTGACCAAGCTTGTCCACAAGATGTGATCCGGTTGAAGCTCTTTCCCTTTTCCTTAAAGGATAAAGTTAAAACTTGGTTATGGTCCCTACCCCCAAATTCTGTGTTATCATGGAAAGATATGCAAACCAAGTTTATATCAAAATATTTTCCACAACACAAAACCAATTCTTTTAAAGCCCAAATTCAAGCTTTTCGTCAAAATGAGGATGAGGCTTTTGATATGTGTTGGGAGAGATATCAGGAGTTAGTTAATGCATGCCCACATCATGGTTTTGAAAAGCATCATCTGATTTCATTTTTTCATCAAGGCCTTACTGTAGCGTCTAAACAGCTTGTTCAAACCATGTGTGAGAGACCTTTTTGGGAGTTAAGTTCGAGCGATGCTGAGGCTCATTTGAAATATGTGGCAGAAACTACCTAAGCATGGGATACTTCTGATCCCAATAGTCAAAATAGAAATCGACAAGTGTCCAACTTGCCTGCTGCGTCCGGTATTTATCACTTGGACAAGGACACTTTGTTGGATAAAAAATTTGACCAATTGGAGAAGAATTTCAGAGATATGCTTGAAGTGCGATTGAGAGATGTGTCTGGACCCGTACAAGCCGGAAAGGAGAAGGTATGTTCCATTTGTAATGCAGGCCATTCTACCGAAGGATGTCCTACCATTCCTGCATACAAGGCAATGTACACTGAACATGTTGATGCAATAGGGGGTTTTCGAGGAAATTATAATGCACAGCAAGGTAATGCATATAATCAATCGTGAAGGAATCCTGGGTTCAATTATGGACAACCCCAAGGTGGGATGGTTCCTAACCCACATATGACTTTACCACCACCTCCACAATTTCAGCAAGTGGCTCCTCCAATGCCAAATCCTATGCAGGTACCGCCCCCTGGTCCGTATGTAGCTCCACCTAGGAGATCTCTTGAAGATAATTTCAATCAATTCATCCAATCCCAAAAAGAGAGAGATGCTAAATATGATCGAATGTTCGCTGAAATGCATACTAACATCTCTAGGTTGCAGTCTGCGGTGAACACTCAAGAGAAGGGTAAACTTCCAGCCCAAGGCCAAAGACCTCCTCTTCAAGTTCAATCCACAGTTGGTTCCACATCATCGGATTTGCAAGAACAATGTCAAGCTGTTACTACTCTTCGTAGTGGCCACGTGATTGATCTATCACCAAAGCTTCCAAAGGTGAATGATGATGGAGTTGAACCCGAAATTTTTAAGGAATCTGAAACTCCCGAGTATGTAGAATCTTCCTTGGAAAAGGAATTGAAAGATGAGGAAGTTGAACCCGAAATTGAAGTCAAGTTGCCAACCGTTGCTCCATTTCCTCAACGCTTAGAGCCACCCACAAAAGGGGCTTCGTGTACCGAGGTGTTGGATGTGTTGAAGCAAGTAAAATTGAACTTGCCGTTCCTTGATGCTATTCAAAAAATTCCAGCATATGCTAAGGTTATCAAAGATCTTTTGACTGTCAAACGACGGCTTAAGGTAAAGAAGAATGTTTTCTTGGCACAAAATGTGAGCTCAGTGCTTCTCAATGACCTTCCACCAAAATTCAAGGATCCAGGTGCACCTACAATTTCATGCATCATAGGAGAAAAAAAAGTGGAAAAAGCATTGCTTGATTTAGGTGCGAGTGTAAACATCCTTCCATACTCCATCTATAAGCAGCTTGATTTAGGGGATTTAAAACCTACCCGAATCACTCTACAATTAGCGGATAGAGCAGTGAAAGTGCCTCGTGGGGTTGTAGAAGACGTGATAGTTCAAGTGGACACGTTCTACTTTCCTGTTGATTTTGTCATTTGGGACACTGAGCCTGTTCCCCATACGAGAAATCATGTTCCAATAATCTTGGGCCGTCCATTCTTAGCTACTGCTAATGCTTTGATTAATACACGGAATGGCGAAATGCAACTCACTTTTGGAAACATGACTCTCAAGACCAATATTTTCAATGACGCTAACCAAATGGGTGATGAGGATGAGATTCTTGAGGTTGATCTTATTGAAGAAGTGGTGGATGAAAACATTGAGAACATTATAGGAGGAGATGCATTGGAAGTGTGTTTAGTGTAAAGTGGTGAGAAAAAGAGGTCTTATACTGAGTTTGAGTGTGAGGTGGAGGAGTTTGAAACTTGGTTACAAGAGGAAGAGAGTATTAAGAGTTTAAGAGAAGTTGACTGGATTTCTAGGTATGAAGAATTGCCTCCGAGGGAGACAACCATGGTTCCCTCTGAAAATAGATTTCCTAGTCTTGAGTTGAAGAAACTACCCTCCCATGTCAAATATGCTTTTCTAGGAGAGAATGATACATTTCCTGTTGTGGTGTCTTCCCATCTAGAAAAAGGGCAAGAGGGTATGTTGTTGGATGTGTTGAGAAAGCATAGAAGTGATTTAGGTTGGACTATAGAAGATTTGAAAGGTATAAGTCCATTAATTTGTACCCATAAAATCCATCTTGAGGAAGAAGTGAAGCCCTCGCGTGAGATGCAAAGGAGGTTAAACCCAACCATGAAAGATGTAGTAAGAGCGGAAATAATCAAATTGCTAGATGCTGGGATTATCTATCCCATTTCGGATAGTAAATGGGTGAGCCCAATTCAAGTCGTTCCAAAAAAATCAGGAATGACCGTGGTTGAAAATGCTAAGGGAGAATTAATACCTCAACGCACCACCACCGGGTGGCGTGTTTGCATTGACTACCGAAAGCTCAATGCCGGAACTCGAAAAGATCATTTTCCCTAACCATTTATCGATCAAGTGATTGAACGAGTGGCGGGCCATCCTTACTATTATTTCCTAGATGGGTATTCCGGATATAATCAGATTGAAGTGGATGTACTTGATCAAGAAAAGATGACTTTTACATGTACGTTTGGTACGTTTGCCTATAAACGTATGCCATTTGGGTTATGTAATGCACCAGCAACTTTTCAAAGGTGCATGTTAAGTCTCTTTAGCGACATGATTGGAAAAGGTCTTGAGGTGGTCATGGACGATTTCAGCGTTTTCGGTCCATCTTTTGACCAATGTTTAGCTAATCTTGAAAGAGTTCTATTCCGATGTGTGGAAAAAGACTTAGTCATCAATTGGGAAAAATGCCATTTTATGGTTAACGAGGGCGTAGTTTTAGGTCACATAGTCTCATCTAGAGGAATTGAATTTGATCGAGCAAAAATTAATGTAATAGCTGAGTTACCCCCGCTAAAATCACTTAAAGATGTGAGGTCCTTTCTAGGCCATGCTGGATTTTATAGAAGATTTATCAAAGACTTTAGCGCCATCGCTAGACCTTTGAGTAATCTTCTTATGAAAGACACTCCATTTGAGTGGAATAAAGCATGTCAAGAAGCTTTTGATAAACTTAAAAGCATGCTTATTTCCGCTCCTATCATGCAAGCTCCGGATTGGTCACTTCCCTTTGAGCTTATGTGTGATGCAAGTGATTACGCGATTGGGGATGCTCTTGGACAGAGGAAAGACAAGAAAGCTCATGTTATTTACTATGCTAGCAGAACATTATCTGGTCCTCAGCTTAATTACTCTACCACAGAGAAAGAGTTACTAGCAGTCATTTTTGCTCGCGACAAATTTCGCTCTTACATTGTTGGGTCGCCTATTGTTTGCTTCACTGATCATTCGGCACTGAAATATCTCTTGAGTAAAAAAGATGCCAAACCCCGTTTAATCAGGTGGATCCTACTCTTACAAGAGTTTAATCTCTCCATTAAAGATAAGAAAGGAGTAGAAAACGTTGTCGCTGACCATTTGTCACGCCTCTCGTCCGACGTGCCTATTGATCCCATTCCCATAGACGAGTATTTTCCGGATGAAAATTTATTTGCTACTTTTTCTCTCCCTTGGTTTGCGGATTTGGTCAATTACCTTGTCACTAGAGTTCTTCCATCTAATTAGAATCCGCAAGAGAGAAGAAAGTTCATTACATGGTCACGCATATTCTTTTATGATGATCCATATTTGTTTAAGTATTGTGCTGATCAAATCATCCGGAGATGTGTACCCGATGAAGAAATCTGTAATACCCCGTATTTTTATGATATTTATTTATGGGATTAATTAAATTAAATGTGAATTAATTGAGAATTAATCCGGATAAAATATTAACGAGATGTGAGTTAGTATTTGATTATAATGTGTATATATGGTAATATATGAATATTGGAACTATTGAAATTGTCACGAGATTGAAATACGGCAATTTGGGAAATTTTGTTGGGACGCGCATGACAGTCGCGTCAAGAATATAATTATTTGAATAAAAAAGTGAAGTTTATTTTTATCACCCGTATGGTCATTTTCAGTGCGCCAACGAGTCCGGAAGGGTCGAAATAGTCAGAAAACACTAGCCGGGGGTTTAGTTTGGGTCCCGGGGCATTTTTAGGCCCTACCGGCAACCCAAAAGGGTAGTTTGGTAATTTCAGAAATTGGGTAATTAAAGCCCACGAAAATCAGAGTTAAAAATCTGACTTAGTCTTAACCCACTAAGCCATTTCCAACCCCAATTTAGGTAGTGGGCTACGGGAGAAGTTTAGAAACCTTAAACTTGGCAAAAACCAACCCCACCTCCATTGTCATCTTGAGAAGAACTTGTAGAGAGAGAGAGAAAGAGAAGAATTTTGCAGAAAGAGAGAGAGAGGAATTCAACCACCTTCAATCAATAACAAATCTGAAGAACGATTAAGGCAAGTGGTTTAATTGTAATTGATTCAATGCTATGCTTTTCCATGTTTAGGATAATTATCAAATTTGTCTTGGAAGATTGATTAGACCCATGAATTTGAGGATTAAAACTATGGACTATGTTAGGGATTGCATGTAGAAACATTCTGGACGAATTATGAATTCAAAATTTTAACCATTGATGATCTAAAAACGGATTTTAGAAGAAGTTTATTAATGTTCTTGAAAGAAATAGAAAACTGGAATTCTTGATGGAGTTTTGGTCCAAACAAAGCACTTGAATGATGAATTATTGGTTTTAGAACGTTGACAATGTTCTAGGATAGTTGTATGATGATATTATAACGTTATCTTAGAGTTTCATTCTTGTTAATGGTGTTTTGGGATGATTTGAAAACTGCAAAACGAAGCAGTCCGTAGCCTACCTGGTGCGTTCGATCGATCGACATTCATCAGTCGATCGATCGACCACCATCGATCGATCGAAGGTCAATGTCGATCGATCGACCTTCCCAAAAAGAGTAAAATTTCCCCTAGTTAAATTTTAATGAGGTTGACCCTTGGAAAATATTATTGGAGACCTTATGAATATCCTTAGACTTAAGGAAGACCAGTAGGTATGGTTATAAAGTTTGGACCTTAATTATAATTTAATTTGAGGAATTATTATAAAAGCTAATGAAGCTCGACGAGTGAGATGATATTAGGATTAAAAGAGTAATTTTGAATAAATTGATGAATTGAGATTTGGGACAGAAGTAAAGACCTTAAGAATAATGATGTAACACGTGGGAATAATAGAAAACTTAATAACCCCTTTGAGATAGGTTTTAAGTACAAAAATTTATGACGTGAGATGTGTCGATAGTCTACATTATATATTATCGGAAGACTTAAAATGTATACAATTGGAATAATGGTATAATGATGTAGAAAATACCTTTATTAATATTGAGATATCTAAGATGTATGCATGCTTAGTATATGATCTTATATGTATGACATACCTACCATACTAGCTATCACGGGAGGTTTACGTTCGGTTAGGGCCTTCTAATCCTTGTGTGCCCGGATTTAGTTTGGTACCTAGAGGACATAGTTCAAGGGAATGACTTAATTGTGAGTTATTAAGTCAGCTGACTATGGAGCGTAGGTATGTACGTGACCCATGGATATGTTGAATTATGTTCGCCTCCATTTTTGTGTGTTGTGCTTATTCTAACAATTCCTGAGAGATTCGGAATTTGTAATCCTTATGTACGTGATGTACCGGGATGGATAGCAGAGTATGTGTGCACCGCAGCTTAGCGTCGGGGTGCTTATATTGTATATTTATGATGTGAATAAAATACGGTTGAATGAAAAGGAATTGTGATGTTTATTCATGAGAATCATTTATAGTAACTCCTTGAGAAGATAAATAAGGGGATAACCTCCAGTAAACGGTAATGCTAATAATTGAGAATCCGAGTTCAAGTAAAGCTATCTATTTAAGTAATAACATTGGGAATTCATATTGTGAATATAGTGGTTGGGTTATAACTTATGATGGTTTATTTAGATAAATATCACATGAATGGGTACAGGAACGTTAGGAGTGCACAGTTAGACGAGAGGTCAGTATTTCATATGAGAGCACGTCCTAACATGTATCCTGCATTCATTGTTTTAATTGTTATTAAAGCACTTGCTGTTTTTAAAATACTCTCCACATTCGGGCTCTGACCCGTTTGCTTTCAAATCTATCTTTTTGTAAAAACCATTTTTAGGTGCCCAGCCACAAGGACACCATGCATAGTATTTCCAGTTAGGTGACGAGCTGTAGCTGTTGTGGAAGTTACAGGGCCTTACTAGTAGACGCTTCATTTACCTTGACTCTATATTCAGATTTCATCAGTTGTAGGGCATGTCCCCCATTTCTTTTAGAGATATTTCATTTTAAATTTCAGTTATTCAGACTTTGGTTTGTAATTAATTCAGGATGCAGACTTGTTTCATTTCTTTTCAGATTGGGATTGTTGTGAGGAGTATTTCCTCTAGACTCATCTTTATTTGTTGATTCACTATAGTTGGATTTTATCGTGAATGGTTGTGTTACATTTCTATATTTCTTATACTGCATGCTAATCAGATTTAATTTAAAATTGGACAACTCACTTTTTAAATACTAGGTGGTTAGTAATCATTAAAAATGTTTTCGACAGTGATGCTATTAACTGGACCAACTTGGCATTTTGTATTGATTTAATAAAGGAGTAACTACTCGGTATTTAATTAGTCGGGGTGCCACAGGTGGTATCAGAGCATCAGGTTCTAGTGTCCTTTAGGATCTGTACGGCTTATTATGTTTTCGCTGAGCTTTCTTTTATATAGAGCCCTATATTTTAGGACTGTTGTATTCTTTTATGTATGCTTCGCTCTTCAGCTATTTTAAGTTTATAACTGCGAACTTATAGACTTTACTCTTATTTCAGATGCCTCCACGACGTGCGCAGTGAGTTCCCAGGGATGCACAGCCCGAGCCACAGCCAGCTCCAGTACAGGGCACTATGAATGCCGCTGAGGTTGCAGCCATTGTAGCCCAAGCGGTAAATGCCGCTCTTACCGTTGTACAGCAGGCACCACCCTAGGCGCCAGTAGCCGCGCCAGTTCAGGCATATGCATTCCCGTCTGCTTGGGAACGTGTTCGAGATGCTTTTCAGAAAGCACACCCTCCGGAGTTCGCAGGTAGCTCCGATGTCGTGGTATCTAGTCAGTGGAGGAAGGATATTCAGAGGCACCTGAGGATGTATGAGTGCATAGAGGTTCAGAAGCAGATACTATCTACTTTCAAGCTAGTAGGTTCTGCATTGCAGTGGTAGGAGTCTATTACCACCGTAGAGGAGAGAGATACTCTTTCTATACAGGAGTTCTGGGTGCGGTTCGACCGCAAATACTTTCCGTCAGCTATTCACACAGAAATGAGGAGGAAGTTGATGAGCCTTAGATAGGAGGGTAAGACTGTGGCCGAGTATGAGGCTGAATTCACAAATTTACTGAACATTGTACCGGATGAGGTACCGACGGAAGAGAAGAAGATTCAGAAATTCATAGATGGATTGACTTGGAGGATCCGTCAGCACTTGTTGGGTAATCTACTCTGATGTGGTTAACGCTGCATTGCTCCATTGCCAGGACCACCGCTTTTACTTGACAGAGGGGAAGCGATCAGGAGAGTCCAGCCATCAGGGCAGAACAGGGGGAAATGGTGCCAGCGGGGCACAATCAGCTCAGGGTCAGTATAGACAGAGTGATCAGGGTTCCCAGCAAGGGGATCATTAGAGATTCCGATCAGGGGGTTTCAGGCACGGACAGGGAGGTTTTAGGCAGGGCCATCAGGGTCCGAACGGCCATCAGGGCCAGTAGGGTCAGAATGGCCAACAACAGTTTCAGCCGGGCCAGCAGGGCCAGGGGAGGAATGGTAACGGCCACTAGGGCCGAGGGCAGCAGGGACAACGAGGGGGAAACTTCCAAGGGAAGTGTTTCATTTGTGGTAAGATTGGCCACAAACGTCAGGATTATCCTGATAAGGCAGGGCCCCACAGCAGCAGCAGCAGGGTGCTCGACACGAGCCACAGAGGCCTATGTTTCCTGCCGCCCTCCCAGCACCACTGCAGATGGCAGCATTACCACCCATTCCAGCAGTCCCAGTCCAGCCGGGACAGCTTCAGTATGGGAGAGTGTATCAGCTTCAGCAGGCCGCAGCCCCACAGAATCCGCCAGCTATTGAGGGTATGTTCTCTATTCAGGGGACTCTGGGGCGCATTTTATTTGACACGGGGGCTACACACTATTTTATTTCTATGAGATTTGCACGCACCATTGGGTTGTTAGACACCGCAGAGAGCACCGCTACTTATGTAGACTCACCGTTGAGTAGGGGTTCCATGATTTTGCTTATGTGTAGAGGTGTGGGTATAGAGATCGGGAGGTTTACTTTACCCGCTGATATGTTAGTGTTAGAGATGACCGAGTATGATGCCATTATTGGTATGGATTGGCTAGTAGCGTACCGAGCCATGATTGACTGTTTTAGTAGGAGTATTATCTTTACCATTCCCGGGCAAGAGATGTTTTTAGTGGCGATGCCTCGCCCTGAGGGAGGATCGTCCACTCATTTGTACTACATAGAGGAGGAGACCTCTAAGGAAGTGGTGATACCACTTGAATCGATACCCGTTGTTAGTGAGTTCACCGATGTATTTCAGGATATACCTGGACTACCTCCGAGTAGGGAGATAGATTTTGTGATTGATTTGACACCGGGCACTCGGCCTATTGCCCGCGCACCTTACCGTATGGTTCCAGCTGAGATGAGAGAGTTACGTGATCAGATTGAGCAGTTGTTGGGTCAGGGGTTCATTCGGAGGAGTACTTCGTCATGGGGTGCCCCTGTGTTGTTCGTGAAGAAGAGGGATGGATCGTTGAGGTTGTGTGTGGATTACCGAGAGTTGAATAAGGTCACGATACGGAATAAGTATCTGTTGCCCCGAATCGATGACTTATTCGACCAGCTGAGAGGAGCTTCCTTCTTCTCGAAGATTGATTTGCGATCTGGATACCATCAGTTGCGTATCAGGGAGGAGGACGTCTCGAAGACTGCTTTCTTAACGAGATATGGTTCCTACGAGTTTCGGGTTATAACTTTTGGTTTGACCAATGCTCCAGCCGTGTATATGGACTTGATGAATAGGGTGTTCAGAGGGTTCCTAGATCAGTTTGTCATTGTCTTCATTGATTATATTCTGGTTTACTCCCAGACCGAGGAGGAGCACGCCGAGCATTTGAGGCAGGTTTTGCAGACGCTACGTCAGAACGAGCTGTATGCAAAGTATGAGAAGTGCGGGTTTTGGCTGAAGGAGGTTCAGTTTTTGGGGCATATTATTTCCGACCGAGGGATATCTGTTGATCAGGGGAAGGTATCCACGGTGAGGGAGTGGGGATAGCCCACGACACCGACTGAGATCCGTAGTTTCTTGGGCTTAGCAGGTACTATAAGAGGTTTATTCGGAGTTTCTCGAAGATAGCGGGTCCCATGACACATCTGACTCGTAAAGGTGTGCCGTTCATTTGGAGTGATGCCTGTCAGTTGGCATTCGATGAGTTGAAGGACAAGTTAACCTCAGCACCTGTGTTAGCATTGCCGAGACCGGGAGTTGAGTATCTTGTTTACACTGATGCGTCCTTACAAGGACTTGGAGGTGTACTGCAGCAGGAGAGTCAGGCCATAGCTTATGCTTCCCGTAAGCTTAAGCCTCACGAGAAGAATTACCCTACCAATGACTTGGAGTTAGCGGCAGTGGTATTTGCCCTTCGGATTTGGAGACATTATCTTTTGGGGGAGAAGTTCCGATTGTTCACAAACCACAAGTGCCTACAGTACCTATTCACGCAGAAGGAGCTGAATATGCGGCAACGAAGGTGGCTTGAGTTTGTGAAGGACTATCAGTTTGATATCCAATATCACCCGGGTAAGGCTAACGTGGTAGCAGACGCATTGAGCCGTAGGCCAGTAGATGAGGTGGCAGGGGTGTGGAAGGCAAAGTGGAAGGAGTTGGGACACCAGGATGCAGTGGCCCGATCATTCATGTCGGTGATGACTGTTACACCACAGATTGTCACGAGAGTGGTAAAGGCACAAGCAGATGACTCGTTCTGTCAGGAGCAGATAGTTCGATTATTAACAGAGGGAGCCGAGTCCTACACCGTTAGCTCAGACGGGGGATCACGCTTCAATGGGAGGCTGGTAGTTCCGGAAGGGGAGGAATTACGACACGAGGTGATGGCAGAGTCGCACGGCTCACGGTTCGCGGTACATCCCGGTGGGGACAAAATGTACCAGGACATGAGACGTCAGTATTGGTGGAGCGGGATGAAGAGAGATATTGCCGTGTTTGTTTCTAAATGCACCACTTGTCAGCTGGTAAAAGTGGACCATCAGAGACCGGCAGGACTTCTACAACCATTAGAGGTCCCGATGTGGATGTGGGAGAGCATCTCCATGGACTTTATCACGGGGTTGCCTATGTCACAGAGAGGTCACGACTCCATTTGGGTAATTGTGGACAGGTTGCCCAAAGTCGCTCATTTTCTACTCGTAAGGACAGACTACACTACGGGACAGTATGCCCAGCTCTTTATTGCAGAGATAGTGAGACTTCACGGTGTACCCCTGAATATCGTGTCTGACCGAGGCAAGATATTTGTTTCACGGTTTTGGGAGAGTTTTCAGGAAGCCATGGGCACGAAATTGCGGTTGAGTACGGCTTATCATCCGCAGACCGATGGGAAAACCGAGCGTACAAACCAGATGTTGGAAGACATGTTGCGGATGTGCATCATTGACTTCGGGGGTGGATGTGAGCAGTATCTTCCACTGGTGGAGTTTGCTTACAACAACTCCTACCAGTTCACCATTGGTATGGCTCCATTTGAGGCGTTGAATGGTAGACCTTGTCGTTCCCCAGCATGTTGGTTGGAGGTGGGGGACAACAAACTACTTGGGCCGGAAGTGATTCAGGATACTTCAGCAAGGATAGAATTGATACGGAGTCGCATTCGGGTAGCTCAGGATCGGCAGAAGAGCTATGCTGATGCGAAGAGATTCTTCAGGGAGTTCCAAGCGGGGGACCAGATTTTACTCAGAATATCTCCTATGAAGGGGATTATGCGATTTGGGAAGAAGGGGAAGTTGGCACCGAGATATGTGGGACCATTTCCTATCATCGAGCGGATTGGGTCTGTTGCATATAGACTTGGGTTACCGGGGCATTTACACCGGATTAATGACGTGTTTCATATTTCCTCGCTAAGGAAATATCTTAGAGATGATTTGGCTCATTCTCACATTGCTTTGGAGGACATCGACCTCCAGCCCGATAGCTCCTACGAGGAGGGGCCGATTGCTATTTTGGACCGAAGTGAGAGAAAACTGCGGTCAAAGATAGTTCCGTTAGTACGTATACAGTGGCGACATCATAATGTCGAGGAGTCCACATGGGAGCGCGAGGATGAGATGCGCGAACGTTATCCAGAGTTGTTCTTACCAGGTACTTTCTAGTTCCGAATTTCGGGACGAAATTCTGTTATTAGGGGGGAAGTATGTAATACCCCGTATTTTTATGATATTTATTTATGGGATTAATTAAATTAAATGTGAATTAATTGAGAATTAATCCGGATAAAATATTAACGAGATGTGAGTTATTATTTGATTATAATGTGTATATATGGCAATATATGAATATTGGAACTATTGAAATTGTCACGAGATTGAAATACGGCAATTTGGGAAATTTTGTTGGGACGCGCGTGATAGTCGCGTCAGGAATATAATTATTTGAATTAAGAAGTGAAGTTTATTTTTATCACCCGTATGGTCATTTTGAGTGCGCCAACGAGTCCGGAAGGGTCGAAATAATTAGAAAACACTAGCCGGGGGTTTAGTTTGGGTCTCGGGGCATTTTTAGGCCATACCGGCAACCCAAAAGGGTAGTTTGGTAATTTCGGAAATTGGGTAATTAAAACCCACGAAAATCAGAGTTAAAAATCTGACTTAGTCTTAACCCACTAAGACATTTCCAACCCCAATTTAGGTAGTGGGCTACGGTAGAAGTTTAGAAACCTTAAACTTGGCAAAAACCAACCCCACCTCCATTGTCATCTTGAGAAGAACTTGTAGAGAGAGAGAGAAACAGAAGAATTCTGCAGAAAGAGAGAGAGAGGAATTCAACCACCTTCAATCAACAACAAATCTGAAGAACGATTAAGGCAACTGGTTTAATTATAATTGATTCAATGCTATGCTTTTCCATGTTTAGGATAATTATCAAATTTGTCTTGGAAGATTTATTAGACCCATGAATTTGAGGATTAAAACTATGGACTATGTTAGGGATTGCATGTAGAAACATTCTGGACGAATTATGAATTCAAAATTTTAACCATTGATGATCTAAAAACGGATTTTAGAAGAAGTTTATTAATGTTCTTGAAAGAAATAGAAAACTGGAATTCTTGATGGAGTTTTTATCCAAACAAAGCCCTTGAATGATGAATTATTGGTTTTAGAACGTTGACAATGTTGTAGGATAGTTGTATGATGATATTATAACGTTATCTTAGAGTTTCATGCTTGTTAATGGTGTCTTGGGATGATTTGAAAACTGCAAAACGAAGAAGTCCGTAGCCTACCTGGTGCGTTCGATCGATCGACATTCATCAGTCGATCGATCGACCACCATCGATCGATCGAAGGTCAAAGTCGATCGATCGACCTTCCCAGAAAGAGTAAAATTTCCCCTAGTTAAATTTTAATGAGGTTGACCCTTGGAAAATATTATTGGAGACCTTATGAATATCCTTAGACTTAAGAAAGACCAGTAGGTATGGTTATAAAGTTTGGACCTTAATTAGAATTTAATTTGAGGAATTATTCTAAAAGCTAATGAAGCTCGACGAGTGAGATGATATTAGGATTAAAAGAGTAACTTTGAATAAATTGATGAATTGAGATTTGGGACAGAAGTAAAGACCTTAAGAATAATGATGTAACACGTGGGAATAATAGAAAACTTAATAACCCCTTTGAGATAGGTTTAAGTACAAAAATTTATGACGTGAGATGTGTCGATAGTCTACATTATATATTATCGGAAGACTTAAAATGTATACAATTGGAATAATGGTATAAGGATGTAGAAAATACCTTTATTAATATTGAGATATCTAAGATGTATGCATGCTTAGTATATGATCTTATATGTATGACATACCTACCATACTTGCTATCACGGGAGGTTTGCGTTCGCTTAGGGCCTTCTAATCCTTGTGTGCCCGGATTTAGTTTGGTACCTAGAGGACATAGTTCAAGGGAATGACTTAATTGTGAGTTATTAAGTCAGCTGACTATGGAGCGTAGGTATGTACGTGACCCATGGATATGTTGAATTATGTTCGCCTCCATTTTTGTGTGTTGTGCTTATTCTAACAATTCCTGAGAGATTCAGAATTTTTAATCCTGATGTACGTGATGTACCGGGATGGATACAGAGTATGTGTGCACCGCAGCTTAGCCTCGGGGTGCTTATATTGTATATTTATGATGTGAATAAAATACGGTCGAATGAAAAGGAATTGTGATGTTTATTCATGAGAATCATTTATAGTAACTCCTTGAGAAGATAAATAAGGGGATAACCTCCAGTAAACGGTAATGCTAATAATTGAGAATCCGAGTTCAAGTAAAGCTATCTATTTAAGTAATAACATTGGGAATTCATATTGTGAATCGAGTGGTTGGGTTAGAACTTATGATGGTTTATGAATGGGTACAGGAACATTAGGAGTGCACAGTTAGACGAGAGGTGAGTATTTCTTGTGAGAGCACGTCCTAACATGTATCCTGCATTCATTGTTTTAATTGTTATTAAAGCACTTGCTGTTTTTAAAATACTCTCCACATTTGGGCTCTGACCCGTTTGCTTTCAAATCTATCTTTTTGTAAAAACCATTTTTAGGTGCCCAGCCACAAGGACACCATGCATAGTATTTCCAGTCAGGTGACGAGCTGTAGCTGTTGTGGAAGTTACAGGGCCTTGCTAGTAGACGCTTCATTTACCTTGACTCTATATTCAGATTTCATCAGTTGTAGGGCATGTCGCCCATTTCTTTTAGAAACATTTCATTTTATATTTCAGTTAGTCGGGGTGCCACAAAATCCAAGGGGTAATTCGATTCTGTCATTCGAAAGCATGTGGAGGTCATTTTTCTAAAAATAAAACTGCTGCGAAAATCCTTCAAAGTGGTCTTTATTGGCCCACAATCTTCCGGGATGTGAATGCTTTTTGTAAATCATGCGATAGATGCCAAAGAATGGGTGCTATTACTCGCCGTGTCATGATGCCATTAACCCCAATTCTAGTATTGGAATTGTTTGATTGTTGGGGTATTGATTTCATGGGCCCATTTCCACCTTCTTTTGGTTTTCTATACATCCTCGTTGCTGTAGATTACGTCTCCAAATGGGTTGAGGAGATTGCTACAAGGACGAATGATAGCAAAGTGGTGATAAAATTCATTCAAGAAAATATACTTTCTCGTTTTAGTATGCCTAAGGCCATAATCAGTGATAATGGATCTCATTTTTGCAATAGGCCTATGGAGAAACTAATGAGGAAGTATGGCATTGTCCATAAAGTTGGAACAACTTATCACCCTCAATCGAATGGCCAAGCCGAGCTTGCTAATCGGGAAATAAAAAATATCTTGGAAAAGACGGTCGATCCTAATAGGAAAGATTGGTCTATCAGATTAAATGATGCGCTTTGGGCCTATAGAACCGCATATAAGAATCCCCTTGGGATGTCCCCATTTCGATTTGTGTATGGAAAATCTTTTCATCTTCCGGTTGAGATCGAACACAAAGCATATTGGGCTATCAAAAGGGTGAACTTCAATATGGATAAAGCCGGTGAAATAAGGAAACTTCAGTTGAACGAGTTGGAAGAAATACGCAATGATGCGTATGAATGTGCTAAAATATCCAAGGACCGAATGAAACGAGCTCATGACAGAATCATTCGTAAGAAAGAGTTTCATTCAGGACAAAAAGTACTTCTCTACAACTCGAGGTTGCACTTGTTTCTCGGAAAATTGCGGTCAAGGTGGTCAGGTCCATTCATTGTGAAAGAAGTATTTCCCCATGGAGCTGTTGAACTCATAGATGAGAAAGGGGGAAACACATTTAAAGTTAATGGGCATCGTCTCAAGCCCTATTTGGAAGCAATTGTCAAAGAAGCCGACAAAATCTGGCTGTCGGACCCCATTTATGGGGATTGACTGAACAAAGAGAGGTGAGGTCGTCGCACCCCCGACATGTATGGGGTGATTGTAGTACATAGGAGTCTTAGGAAATAGGAGTCTTCGGATTGAGTCAGTCCCGGGGTTGAGAATCCGAAGGGTGAGGGGTGTTTGGTTTTCGATGAGCATTGAGGATAGTCTGAAGTGTGAGTAGTGGAAAACTCATGTTTGGATGAGAGAATAGAAGCATTTTTGGAGAAAAGAAGAGAGAGGAAGAATTCAGAAAATCAGTAGACCGGATCGGTCCGGTCTGATATTAAAAGAACCGATCCGGTAAGGCGGATCGGTCCGGGTGAATTAAGAGAACCGATCCGGTAAGGCGGATCGATCCGGTCCCAAAACCGGATCGGTCCGATTGTCTGCAGGATTTCATTTCCCAAGGGACACCTCTTCGATCCACACCTCTTCACTTCCCCCAATCCATTCACTTCCTTCAAAAATTCGTCCCAATTCATCCACCCTTTCATTCCCTCCAAATTCACACTCACCCACTATAAATACACCCATCACCCTACCCATTTTCTTTACACCTACACCTACACTTACCTTCTCTTCTCCATTATTGTTTCCATCCTCCATATCCATGGCTGCTCCTCAGAAGTATACCTCCATTGAAGTCCTTCCCGACGGATATGGAGAGTACCGTTCCCGTCGCGAAGCAAATTGGTGCCGTAGGTTTTTCAGCCCTACCCGAAAAATTCATATCGAACGTCAAGTGTTGTGGGACCAAATGCCCAATTCTGTCACAGCCCTTTTCCTGTCACGGTGCTGGTGTGGTTTCTTCAACGAACCTTATGAGGCAGTTTGGGAGAATGAAGTGCGTCAGTTCTACGGATCTTTTGTCCGTACCGCTGAATTTGAATCCCAAGCCTATGTGGATTCCATCCCTATCCCATTCTCACTTGACCTTGTGGCACGGAATCTAGAGTCTTTTGGTGTGATCACTCCGGCCCAGTTTGATTATCCGGGCCCATTTAGAAGAACTAGCCTCCCAATTCAAAGAAATCACCTTCCACTACCTACCTCGATCAAAGAATAACTTAACCGATGCCTTTGTTACCTTGGCCTCTATGGTCGACATGCTCGAAGGAATAACAATGACCCCCTTTCAGATTCAAAAGCAAGACAAACCAACGGATTACTACCACAATGAGCTTATCTCCACAAAAGATCCCGAGCTAGCGAATTGTTGGTACTATGATATCTGGCGCCTCCCCTCAAGCATGGTAGCTATCCCGAGGGATCCAACAAGAAATACCAAGCAACCCTCCAAATACTGGTCGCCCAGTACATCATCTGTTATAAAGCACTGCTCAAAAGGAACTTCGATGGAACTCACCTACACTGCATCGCACGAGCTGATATTAAAAAGATAATGCAGAAGATCCACAGCGGGCAATGCCGACCCCACATGAACGGTCACATGCTTGCCAAGAAGATCACCCGACAAGGCTACTAATGAACCACTATGACCTAGGATTACACCGCCTATGTTCGGAGATGCCTCAAATGCCAATAGTTCTCCAACGTTCAGCATCTGCCTCCACGAGAATTATATAACATGAACTCTCCCTGGTCGTTCTCCACCTGGGGCATCGACATCATAGGGAAGGTTACACCAAAGGATTCCAATGGGCATGAGTTCATCTTAGTTGCCATTGATTACTTCACTAAGTGGGTCGAAGCTGAGTTATACGCAATCCTGAATGCTAAGAAAATTTCCAAATTCATCAAGAAAAACATCATCTGCCAATATGGGATCCCGCACGAGTTAATATCAGATAACGGGTTGCATTTCGAGGAAGAAGTTACAGAAGTGGTCAACGAATATGGGATTCAGAGACACAAATCTTCTCCCTACGGACCTCAGAAAAATGGTGCAGTCGAAGCCTCCAACAAGATCCTCAAAGCCATCATCAACAAGATGACCGAAAGCTGTCGAGATTGGGCCGATCGGATCCCATATGCCCTTTGGGGCTACCGAACCTCAATTCGAACCTCTAATGGGGATACCCCTTACTCTCTAGTCTATAACATGGGAATAGTCCTACCTGTGGAGCTGGAAATACCCTCGCTGCGCGTTATGATTGAAAGCAAAATCAACGAAGAAGACTGGTGCCAAAGACGTCTTGACGAGATGACCCTCCTAGATGAAAAGAGATTGAAATCTCTATACCACATACAAGGGTACCATCTCTGAATAGTTCATGCATTAAACAAGAGAGTCAAGGACCGCGATGTCCGAAAGGTGGATTTAGCCCTCAAAGAAATAGTAGAGCCGATCTGGGACGCCAGAGGGAAATTCAAGCCCAATTAGAGCGGCCCCTACATTATGAATAAGATCTTGTCCGACGGTGCTGCCATGCTCACCGACTTAGATGGGGAGGATATGGCTCATCTAGTCAACCTAGACCGTCTTAAGAAGTTCTACCCCTAGTCTGATATCTCTGCGCGCTACGACTCTTATCATCTCCCTTCTATTAAAAAAAAATCTCTTCATTTCCATCTACCCAGAACTACATGGGCCTGATCCTCTGTAAAAAAAATCATTTTCAAACAAATTGAAATTTTTTAAAACCCCAGAGGTACGTAGGCAGCTCATACATCTTACATGAGCACGACCCTTTCTTTTTCACAAAAAACTATTCTTTTCTTATCTCCGAGAATTACTATTCATTCTAACATATACTTGAACAAAAGGATTATGTATGCCTTAGCGATCGGTATAGATAATTCAAAAATACCAAACTCATCAAAAGGCACAACTGGATGATCAAAAACTTATTTATTTCACTAATAAGAAATTACTATACAGATTACATGAGAAAAGGAATGGATATCTCCCTTCTCCCCTACCTTCCTAAAAAGTCGAATAAAATCCCCACATTTATTCCCCATTACACAACAAACTCCCCAAGAGTCCTATCCACAGCTACCAGAGGAGCCCGTTCCATCATCATCATCTGCATCCTGGGGTCCCCAAGCTTCCCCTACCTGAATAGAATGTTGCAAACGCTTTATGGATCGATAAGCTCGAACCAGTTTCGGAAAAACCACAATGCCTCCTTCCATGGTATTAAATAAAAAAAGCCATCTTTGTCCCGTCTCCAATACCAAAATCTTGCTGACTACTCTCCTCCACAACCACTTCATATAATCCCCAGGGATATGCCAAACTCTCATAACAGACTGAGAAGGACGGGTCGACGGACGCCGACTCTCCCACAAAGAGCCAAGCCGCATGCGCAGACGCTCTGTGAAATCTTCTACCGGAAAGAGGTCTAGTGTCCGAGGTAGCACGATCCGCTCCCAGCCTAATTGGCATAGAAGCCTCCAAAGGAAATAGAATGAGGTATGTCTGAGACCAACCTGCCGAACGTACGAATATTCTCCCAGCTCCAGAATAGGCAGTAACTGTCCCCACCAAGGCACTGACAAGTACAGATTTAGAGCCCCATGCTCCACACACCAGTTCTCCCAGCTCTCGATATCCAAGCCAATGCTGATGAAATAGCGTGAAAAGAAGTTGGGTACAACCAACAAAGGATAATATGGAAGAGTCACCAGGCGGAGTTTTTTAGACAACCACATTAACAGCATCACGGGTCTACCCCTCAGAAAGTCAAAACGATCTTCTCACCAAGAATCTAGGACGTTTAAAGTCTCTTCTAGTATCACCGTCGCAGGATTACGACGGTATGACATCCATGAAGAAATGACAGCAAGTTGTGGGTCCGCCAGCAGTTCCCCAGTCACTAGCAGTAATTTTGAAACCAAGCCCAGAACAACGGCTTCGGCGTATCCAGCATCGCCAACCTCCTGTAAATTCGTGGCTTGTAACACCGCCGAAAGAGATATCATTCCTCCAACAACCAGTGGTCTAGTCGCTGAAGGCGAAATACGAAGAAGCCTGGCCAATAAATCCCTACGAGAATGGTAAAACTAAGGTATATCTGCGGCAACACTATGATTTATCCCCAGTATGATAGAAAATTCCTCGTAGGTAGGAAAGACTTCCTCCAATCCAAAGAGGAATACATGGTCTTCGGGGTACCAAAATTGTACCACCGCCATTAACATGTTCCACTCAATGGGACGGTTGTGCCATAAAGGGACTCAACGCATGTTGGAAGCATCGTAGTCGACATTGTAAGAGCACATTGCTTCCAGGGCTTCGAGGTAATTAGCAAACTCAATGCTACCAGGGAGAGCCATCTTACAAGACGAAAAGATAGTAGGCAAGTAAGTAAGAATGTGAAGGTGTGATGAGAACAATCCACCCTTACCCCTTTTTATACTTGAAAACCCTCATAAAGACATAATCCCTGCAGAAATAGGAGGGAATCCTAACCCACAAAGTACAAAAGGCTGAAGAGGGTACCAAATCAAAATTTTGAATTGACGGGACTGGACTTGACTGCCGATAGGCAGGGCAAGGGGCTTGCCGATCGGCAACCCCCTATTTTTGAAAGTTTTCCCTTTTTTCCTCTTTTTTCAAAATCAGAAACTCATTAAAAATAAATTGATATTCTCAACAGAATTTCAAAAATCCCCTTCCACCCTTGTATAATCTCTTATTTTTAAAACTTTCCTTTAAAATTCAAAAAATATATTTTTTTACGGTCTTAGCAGCAAAGTAAAAAGCGCATGTGTATGCATTCATTCACCTTTAGTAGAATATAATAAAAGACTCCATTGCATATATATTTTTGTGTGTTACATCAATGTTACATGAACTAAAAGAAAAGCAAAAAAAAATGGGACTCAACCCAAACCCACATTCTCTCTCTCTCACCTATCCTTTATCCATCTCTCTAAGAGCTTCCACCCCTGTGATGGGCTCTCTTTCCCCTACGACGAGACAACGCACCACCACTACCTGAGCTAGAGTTCTCCCCGGATGAAGCAGACGGAACTAAGAAAGAAGGTCCAGGAACCGCATCCTGAATATGGGCAGTCGCCGAAGATATACAGTCTCTGATGTCCCTCAGCCAAGTGGTCAGACTTGCTGCGAGGAAAAGGAAAAATCAGTATCATGCAGAAAAGATCAAAACAAAAAAGAAACCAAAAAGAGAAAAAGAACATAAAGGTATATCACAGGATGAAGGGCCTCCTCTCTCAAACCCAGCTCCTCCGGATCCATCGCATGAGGATGGTGCAACATAGTCACCATCCCCCATCAGCTCGCCGAATGTTGTATGAAGGGGTATGCAACCGCATAATAGGAACCTTCGAAGTCGCCACCACCGCAGACGTCGATGGACAACCTCCGCTTTGGGAGGACCCCACTACCCAACTTGAACCCGCAGGAGGGAAAAGAAAGGCATCATATATGCTGTGCGCTATCATCCATCTGGTCATAAAGTCCACATAGTCATACGACGTAGCCGTATCAGTATACAATAGGTATGACTCACCGATCATCGCCGAAATCCTCTTTTCCTCCGGCAGCAGCTGCTCCTGCCATATAGACATTGGAGGCCTCGTAGGTAGAACCACCACTTCCTTAGAAATCTGTTGAACCACCCTCTCCCCGAGATACCATGAGTGGCCAAACTCATGCGCCAGTAAGCGCCGCAGCTATGCATTCACCCCAGTCACCCCCGTGTCCTGAATGGCCATCCCCCAAGGGTAAAAGGTCACCTAAAGATCCCCAAGTAGGTATAAGTCAATATAGAATCAGAGCAAACAAAAACCAAGACTGAAAGGAAAAAGTCTTACCCTACCACTGGTTAGGCCATTCAAGACTTGACGCACTGCCTCTAGAGAAAAAGATCCCTTCGACTGCCGATTAGCCTTTTGCCACCGGTACAATCGGCAGAAGTCCCCAACAGTCTCATCCTTCAGAGCGATCAGCTTGATATTGCACCCAATCACCTCATAGAACCACATTTTCCAAAGACAAGAACCCACAATAAAAAAAAAGACGCGTAAGGAAAGTGCACAAATTAAAAAATACCTTAAGGATATACGTGGCTCTAGTAAAAGTTTGCCGGCAGCACTGGCTGAATGCATCCAGAGAGAAATAGAGGATAGCCAAAGTCAGGCTCCCCCAATCGTAGAAAGGGATGTTCGAAAATAGCCCCAGGTACGACAAAAACAATAAATGAATGATGTCGTCGCTCGACGCCACCATGAAGCCTCCCAACACTAACAAAATAAACATCGGGCCATTTACCTCCCTCGCAGCCCGTCCTCCACATCAATCACCCTACTCAGAAAAATATCCTTCAGTAGGGACAACCGAATATAATCCCCATACACTATAATCCCTACGTCACCAAGCGCCATACACACCGCCTCCGGCCTCACCCGTAGAGAACGATCCACCTCTATCTGGTCCCCATCACAATCCAGCCCTAGTAGATGTTGCACATCTATGGGAGTCACGGTCATCTCCCCGAAACCGAAATGGATGGTGTGGTAGTATCCCACCATCTCTCCCCAAGAGAGCACAAGATCACTGTCGAACAAGGCGTCTCATCCAGCGCAGACGCCAACCTCCCAAAACTCACTGAGGATACCACCCAACGCACCATAGGTGGAAGATTCTCCCAAACATCCTTAAGCCCCTTCGTCCCGCGGGAACGCATGTTCTTCAAAGAGATGTCAAACTGTAAATAGAAAAAACCTTATCAAAATTCAAGAAGAAAAGGAAAAATTACCAAAAAGAGAAGAATGCCACAAGTCAGGTTACTTACATAATTGCCAGGGTTCACCACCCTCGAAGAGCGATGATGCAATGGCTCCCTCAATAAGGTCCGCTCATCCGTAATTAGCTCGAATGCGTCAAAGGAGTTCTCGCTCCCCAAAGCAAGAGGTGCCCTGGGCCTCCACTTCATGTTCGCCCAGTCATCAACGGTCAACCATTCCCTATGTGATGCAAAGCTGACGAAAGCGGCCATTTTTTAGAGATCGGAATGCTAGAACAATTCGTAGAGGAAAATCACAGAAAGAGAGAAAGTAAGAAGCTGTGAAAAATGAAGGGAATTCACCCCCTTTATATAGGATGCCAAGAGTCACGCCGATCAGCACTGAACCCCCAACCACTAATCGGCACTGCCCTTTTACCTTCCTAAGGCCGTCTAAAAGTCCATGCCACTGTCGAATGGCACCCCCATACCTTGCCGATCGGCACCCCCTTAAAATTTCGTATAAAAACTCCTAGAAAATACCTTAAAATCCTGAAAAATCCTCAAAAAATTCCTAAAAACCCCAGGAAAGATCTAAAACATTTTCACCAAGAGAATTCCACACTCCCTCAAGCGGAACCCCTATTTCCCCAGCAGAGCTCTAAAAAGACAAGATAATTTCCTTCGGGCAACGTCCCCAGAGAATCTTTAAGGATCACCTCCTATACCCCAAAGGTCTCATACCTCCCCAAGCAATACGTCCAATACCTGGACCACCTAATCACTCCCCCAACGAAGTTTTTAGTATCAAATTTGCTTTTCCTCCACAGAATCTCCAAAATCACAAGGATTTCCCCAGCTCAAATCAAGATCATAAGGTAATTTTCCCCGAAATAATTCCAAAGAATCATTCTCCCCAGGTAAAGTTGACACGACTCAGAATGTGTCTCTAAAGTGTGTGCTCTCTAGGCTCAAGTGCAAGCCTATCGTTCAAGTAATAATCCGACAAGTCGGGTATCGATCCTCAGGGAAGAAGGACAACAGAAGTTGTGACGACGGGATAAGATTAAGGAATCCTAACAATGACTCTAAAAGAAAAGAAAAAGATTGATTTGGCTTTTTGGGATTGATTAAACTAAATGCAATTATGAAATAATGATGAAATATGCAACTAACTAAATTATCTAAATGCTGAATGAAGAATTAAATTGAAACTGTTAAACTTAAATGATGAGAAAACAGGATGGGAATACAATCCCCCAACCCTAGTGTAGTGTAGTGACAACTTCAATCATAAATTTATCCGATTAATTCAAACCCGGAATTTAGTACTCCCAAGCATTATGTATACGAGGTTCAAGCCCGCGTCATACCTAATCTGAGGATGAGTAAATCGGTATCGCGGTAATTACAGTCAAATTGTACTCTAAATCATCACGAGTACCCAGAGGCAAACGAGATATAAAGATCTACAATTCTTAAGAAATTACGCGATACGATTTAAATTAATCATTAAATTCAGCGGATCGACGTTATACACACGCACTAACACATCAGGTTGGGTTCATGCATCCCAACCTTGAAAAACCTAGCCGGACATGTTAAATGGACTAATGCATGAAATAATAACGTTGCATGTGTATGAATTCATGATAAAACTAAATCTAAACATGTAAATACGTATTATGAATGCGAAAACAAGTTGAATCTAATGGGAAAACAAAGCATGCAAGAACAATAATAAGAAACAAGAATTTTGAATTAAAACTAGAAAAGCAAACCCGAAACAATGAATTCTTGAAGTAAATTGTGCCCTTGATGTTCCTAGATATTTCTCCCCTTTTTCTCTATCAAAAACTCTCTAAAAATAGCCCTAAAAGCTGCTCCTAGGTTAATGCCTTCGTCCCCCACAAGTTTGGAGTGTTTAAAACCTATTAGGAGACTTGGAGACCAATCCAAATGAAAGACAAAATTCGCGTGTCAGGTACAGCGAACCGGTTCGCAGGTACAGCGAACCGGTTCACATGTACCAGCCTGGTCTTGCTCTCAGCACTTAGATTTTTTTCTGGTTTTTCTCTTCTTTTCTTGGATTTTTCTTCAACTTCAACTGAGCATAACTTTTCAACCGTAGCTCGGATTTGGGTGCCGTTTTTTCCAGTGTGCTCGTTGTTCCGAGATCTTCAACTTTCCAGAAGGTCCCACCTCCAGAATCGGGCTGTAAAATTACGAAAATGCCCTTGAACTTGCCTTCCTAGCCTTTCTTCTATGATTTTTCCGCAACTTCAAGGGGTCATAACTCTTTCATCGTAGCTCGGATTGAGGTGCCGTTTTTTATGGTGTTCTTGTAATTGAAAGATCTTAAACTTTCTAGTTGGACCCACTTCCGGACTAAGGCTGAAAATTTACGAAAATGCCCTTGAACTTGCCTTCCTAGCTTTTCTTGCACTGTCTTGCTTCCTCCTTTGCACTGCTTGCATAATTAACCTGTAAAACCAATAGGAGAAGCACAAAACACGCAATACTCGCCAAGAAGGTTAGAAGCATAAAAGTGAATCAAATCCATATATGTTACATCATTCGGGTTCACAAAAGTACTGAAATTAGGGGGATAAATATACAATATTTATGCCCAATCAAACCCCCCTAACTTAGAACTTTGCGCGTCCCGAGCAATGTAAAAGAATGAAAGTAAGAGTTAAGGACACTTCAAGGACTTTATTGGGATAGAATGCCACTTTCGCGGGCAAGCGATTGCATTTAGCATATGCAACAAGCCTTTAAACCTCTAGGTTACCCTAGTAGGACGAGTTGTGTCTCGTGAGGGTTTGCAGTGAATATACCCACAAAATTCGACTCAAAGAAAATTCAAAATACGCAAAAATTGTACAATTCAAACTTTTCCATAAAATAGGCATCATCAAGTCATATTTACAAGTCTCAAATCGTAGTGTGTGTGTGCGAAGCCGGAAATATAACCGCCAATTTTCATCAATTGATCATTACGTTACTTATCCGAAAATTCATTTTGATTTCAATTTCTCATGGAATGCACTCACAAACGAATCTCTCGGATTATGGCTATTCTCTCGGCATGCGTGATATAAGGAGTAAATGTAGTGGAAGCAAATACACGCATGCAATTAGAAAGACGGAAATTTTATGGTGAAAGGATCTCTTCAACGGATTACGGTTTTAAAAACGGAAACATCGCCTCTATTTCGCGCATTTAACCTCTTATATTATCTTTTGGTGTATTAACTCTCCACGCGGTACTCAATTTACGCAATTTGGACTCGGTTAGGACTTTTTCGGGTTAAAGGTTGCATTGGGTAAAATAAAGGAGGTATGGAGGGTTGGAATTGGAAAAGTCATTCGTGATGTTCGTTTGTGCATTTTCCGGGCTATTGCTCATTTTTTTCTTCTTTTTCTATTTTTTTTTTCTTTTCTTTTTTTCTTTGTTGCTATTTTTGTTGAGCATTCTTCTATTTTTTTTTTCTTGCCCCCTTTTTGTTGCACTTTTTGGACTTAAATTCTGATTTTTTGTTTTTTCATTTTTCGCAATTCCGGGCTATTTTGGGTTTTTCGGGTTGTCAAACGAAAGGGAAAATTATTTGGCTCAATTTGGGTTACAAAAGGGATAATTTTTCGCTACTTTTTCTGGCCAATATTTTTGGGTGACAAACGAGGGCCTACTTTATTGTCCAAAATACCAATTGCGTTACCATATGCGTTTCGAGATGAATTTAAGTTTGGAGACTAATTTGGCACGATTTTCAAGGCAACATTGCACACATTTTTCAAAACCGGTCAAATGAAAAAAATTTGAGATCCTTGACAACTTATTAAGCGCTAAAAAGAACTTTGAGTTAACAATTAACTCGGATTGATTTAAAAACTCGCAACAAGTGATAGGCTCGAATCTCACCGGGTTTTGTTAATCTCCACATTTATTCGTTAAGTCGTCAATTTTCGCACAATTTCCATCTTTGGTCAATTTCGGCTTTGTGTACGTTGAATGTTTACAATTTGAGACTTTAAACTGACTTTTAATGATATTTTTGAAAAATTTGAATTCCAATTTTTATTTATTTTGAACAAAAATATTTTTGGATTTTTCAAATTTTTATGATTTTTTTGGAAATTTTGGGCATTTTTGAAAATTTGTGAAGTTTTAGAAATACGCACTTGTGACCCCCCCCTAACTTAGACTTTTGCATTGTCCTCAAGCAAAAAGGACTAAAATCTAATTCAAGGCGAATGAAAAGTGCGGAAAAATATAACAAACAAATGTGAAAAATGCAACAAGACACTATATGACACTCATGCATGACTCAAAAATACAACAAAAATCACCCCATACGCGTCGGGGGTGCGACGACCTCTCATCTCTCCATAAACTCACCCGACCCCACTTATGGGGGTTGATGCTCTCCTTGTCACTCCCGTCCTAGGATTATATTCCAACAATCGGAACAAGTTGGGACCTCGCCCATAGATAAAGGATAGACCGGGAGACTCGTCGTGACTAATTGGAAAGGGATCCTCGTGATGATGACTCAAAGCATGGTCAACGTGCATTGACTCGGAGGGGAGACCTAGGTTTCTTTCAATTTTTAAGACGCATGGGTCGGGCTCTAAGTCGGATGAACCACAACTTTTCTCCTCACTCGCCTTCGGGGCCTCTAGTGTTGTGGGTGGATTGTCACAACGAAGGAATTCATCAATTTTTGCTTTTAATTCACCGTCGTCTAAGTGACTACATGAATCCATTAGGGATTGGCCTTCAATAGTAATACTTTCATCCACCTTCCCGAATTCTCTTTCAAAATCTTCCATGCTCATGTCGCCTAGTTCTCCCTCTCTAGTAGTGCCTACATCCTCTCTTACTTGCTCGATCTCCAACTCCACTAGTTTTCTCTCTTCTACCCCCTCTCTCTCTCTTTCAATTGCGGTCACAACACACCTCTCCCCCTCTTTGCTCTCATCGTCACATCTACCACTATTACCTGATGAAATAGGGCACACCCCTAACGGCTCTCTCTTGTGGGACCTCTCATTCTCATGGCTCGACACTAAGCAGGACCCCGAAGCATCTCCACAATAATTCTCCTCGTTGTATTCCTCTACGATCTCCTCTATGAAGCTCACTGCGTGAAGGTCATCTTCTTCTCCCGTATGTTGGGCGACATGGAAGATGTTGGTCTCTAAAGTCATGTTCCCAAAAGTGAGTTGCATTCGCCCATTCCTAGTGTTGATGATTGCGTTAGCCGTAGCTAAGAACGGGCGCCCAAGGATGATAGGAACATGGTTGCTTGAGGTGAAGGAGGGCTCCGTGTCCCAAATGACAAAATCTACCAGAAAGTAGAAGGTGTCAACTTGAACGATCACGTCCTCAATTATGCCTCGTGGAATCTTCACGGTTCGATCCGCTAGTTGGAGAGTGACCTTTGTGGGCTTGAGATCGCCCAAGTCAAGTTGCCTATAAATGGAGTAAGGAAGTATGTTTACACTTGCTCCCAAGTCAAGTAAGGCTTTCTCAATTTTATTATCTCCAATGATGCATGATATGGTGGGTGCACCGGGATCTTTGAATTTAGGCGGGAGATCATTTAGTAGAATGGAACTCACGTTCTGAGCTAGAAAGACATTCTTTTTAACCTTCATCTTCCTTTTTACCGTCAACAAATCTTTGATAACTTTGCCGTAGGCTGGAATTTCCTTGATGGCATCAAGGAAGGGCAAGTTTAGCTTCACTTGCTTAAGTACTTCTAGCACTTCATCACGTGGGCATCCTTTCTGTGAAGGAATCAACCTTTGAGGAAATGGTGCCGCGGTGGGTGGTTTCACTACTACCTCGGCCTCACTAGTGTCATCTTTATCACCTTCATTCAAGGGGACATCTTCGGCCTCTTTCGTGCCGGGTGAAATCTCCTTGTCTTTAAGTACGTCTCGTGGGGGAGGTGACAAGTCAACTACCCTCCCACTACGTAGAGTGGTGATTGCGCTACATTGCTCAAGATGGTCGTGGGGTGTTGAGCTAACACTAGTTTGACCTTGGGGAGGTCGTTGGCCTTGGGCAGGGAATTTGCCCTTCTCTTGGACACTCAACGAGGATTGTATCTTAGACAGGTTTGCATTTAGGTCGCCAATGAGACGATCATACTTGGCATTGGTTGCGGCCTGGCTATTGATGAATTGATTCACAGTATCCTCAAGAGTTCTCCGCTGTGGCGGAATATAATTTCCATGATGTGGTGGTGCTTGCACATGTCCTTGCATGTGTGGAGCTTGTTGAAATTGTTGTGGAGGAGGAGGGGCAACATGCGAAGGAGAGTTCATTGCGGCGTGTTGTTGCCCGTAGCTAAAACCGGGATGGTTTTTCCACGAAGGGTTGTATGAATTTCCGTGCGGGGCACCGAAATTTCCCTTAAAGCCTCCTATACCATTAACTTGCTCCTGTAATATTACTTTGCAGGCGGGTATCGTCGGGCATTCCTCAGTTGAATGTCCCGCCTCACAAATTGCACACACCTTTTCGATGGGATTCTTGATGGATCCAACTACCTCACATAAGTCTCGCAGTCCTCTCTCAATGGTGTCCAACCGACAGTCCGACATAGAATTCTTATCTACGTGGAATAGACCGGATGTCGACGGAGCGGTGGTAGATTGTCGATTTCGGTTTTGAGCGTTCGGATCAGAGGTATCCCAGGATTGGGTAGTCTCGGCAACATACCTCATGTGAAGATCAGCGTCATGGGCATCTAGATCGACAAATGGACCACTTCCCATGGTTTCAACAAGCTGTTTAGAATTAAGATTTAACCCATTATAGATAAAGGAGATGATTTGTGATGGATCAAATCCATGATGGGGGCACGAAGCCACTAACTCGTTGAAACGTTCATAACATCGATGGAAAGGCTCATTTTCTTGTTGCCTGAATGCTTGAATTTGAGCCTTTATAGAGATTGTTCGATGTGTTGGGAAGAATTTTTTGAGAAATTTAGACTGTAGCTCATTCCAGGATGGAATCGAGCTTGGAGGTAAAGACCATAGCCAAGCTTTGGCTTTATCTTTAAGCGAGAAGGGGAAGAGTTTGAGGCGGATTACCTCTTGTGTGCAGGTTTGATCGTTGAGAGTATCACACACGTCCTCAAATTCCCTTATGTGGAGGTATGGCTTTTCAGAATCCATACCGTGATAATGTGGTAGCGTCTGGATCATCCCATTTTTGAAACGAAATTGCCCGGCATTATACGGGAGTATAATGCATCCCGGAGTGACAGTGCGCTCGGGATATAAGAATTCTCTCAACGGGTGGTACGGAGGCTCTTCCTCACCGGTAGTTGCATTACTGTGCTGCGACATCTCTCTCTCACTCGACGACTCGGCGTTCTCACTGGGTGTGCACGACGTGTGTCCTACGAAGGAGAAGGGAGTGTTGCTAGAGATGGAGTGTGACGGTGTGGGAGGTGGGATCCAGAACTGTGGGGCTTGTGGAGTGTGGGGACTGTCAGGATTATACTCAACAAGCGGATTTTCGTGAATGCTGGTTGGAGTATTATGGGGTGTGGGAGTGGCTTCAGAATTTTGCATTAAGTTCAGGAGAGATGATGATTGTGAATCTTTTTGGAATTTTATTTTTTTAATTTTATTTTATTTTATTTTTGAATTTTTGGTCAAAGTTTTGGATTAACTCGATCTAATCCTAAGTTTACCTAATTCCCCGGCAACGGCGCCAAAAACTTGACACGACTCAGAATGTGTCTCTAAAGTGTGTGCTCTCTAGGCTCAAGTGCAAGCCTATCGTTCAAGTAATAATCCGACAAGTCGGGTATCGATCCTCAGGGAAGAAGGACAACAGAAGTTGTGACGACGGGATAAGATTAAGGAATCCTAACAATGACTCTAAAAGAAAAGAAAAAGATTGATTTGGCTTTTTGGGATTGATTAAACTAAATGCAATTATGAAATAATGATGAAATATGCAACTAACTAAATTATCTAAATGCTGAATGAAGAATTAAATTGAAACTGTTAAACTTAAATGATGAGAAAACATGATGGGAATACAATCCCCCAACCCTAGTGTAGTGTAGTGACAACTTCAATCATAAATTTATCCGATTAATTCAAACCCGGAATTTAGTACTCCCAAGCATTATGTATACGAGGTTCAAGCCCGCGTCATACCTAATCTGAGGATGAGTAAATCGGTATCGCGGTAATTACAGTCAAATTGTACTCTAAATCATCACGAGTACCCAGAGGCAAACGAGATATAAAGATCTACAATTCTTAAGAAATTACGCGATACGATTTAAATTAATCATTAAATTCAGCGGATCGACGTTATACACACGCACTAACACATCAGGTTGGGTTCATGCATCCCAACCTTGAAAAACCTAGCCGGACATGTTAAATGGACTAATGCATGAAATAATAACGTTGCATGTGTATGAATTCATGATAAAACTAAATCTAAACATGTAAATACGTATTATGAATGCGAAAACAAGTTGAATCTAATGGGAAAACAAAGCATGCAAGAACAATAATAAGAAACAAGAATTTTGAATTAAAACTAGAAAAGCAAACCCGAAACAATGAATTCTTGAAGTAAATTGTTCCCTTGATGTTCCTAGATATTTCTCCCCTTTTTCTCTATCAAAAACTCTCTAAAAATAGCCCTAAAAGCTGCTCCTAGGTTAATGCCTTCGTCCCCCACAAGTTTGGAGTGTTTAAAACCTATTAGGAGACTTGGAGACCAATCCAAATGAAAGACAAAATTCGCGTGTCAGGTACAGCGAACCGGTTCGCAGGTACAGCGAACTGGTTCGCATGTACCAGCCTGGTCTTGCTCTCAGCACTTAGATTTTTTTCTGGTTTTTCTCTTCTTTTCTTGGATTTTTCTTCAACTTCAACTGAGCATAACTTTTCAACCGTAGCTCGGATTTGGGTGCCGTTTTTTCCAGTGTGCTCGTTGTTCCGAGATCTTCAACTTTCCAGAAGGCCCCACCTCCAGAATCGGGCTGTAAAATTACGAAAATGCCCTTGAACTTTCCTTCCTAGCTTTTCTTGCACTGTCTTGCTTCCTCCTTTGCACTGCTTGCATAATTAACCTGTAAAACCAATAGGAGAAGCACAAAACACGCAATACTCGCCAAGAAGGTTAGAAGCATAAAAGTGAATCAAATCCATATATGTTACATCATTCGGGTTCACAAAAGTGCTGAAATTAGGGGGATAAATATACAATATTTATGCCCAATCAAAAGTCTCCAAAAGACACAAGGATTTCCCCAGGAATCGGCTCCCCATCTCATTCACTATTCCCGAGCGAAACCCAAAATCCAATCTTTATCCCCAGAATCCCTGATTTTCCCAAAGGAAATGTACACCTTAGTTAGGTCAGAATTGACCTCGGTCTTGGATCGTCACCTTAGTTAGGTCATAATTGACCTCGATCCTCGGTCGTCACCTATCTTAGCTTAGAATTGACCTCGGTCTTGGATGGTCACCTTAGTTAGGTTAGAATTGACCTCGGTCCTCTGTCGTCACATCTCTTAGGTATGAATTGACCTCGGTCTTGGATTGAGCCCGTAGAATTGGCTCCGACCCACATAATTGGTCATCATATATTCAAGATTGCAGAATTGACTTCGACCCGCAGAATTGGTCACCCTAACCTAAGCTCGAAGAATTGGCTTCGACCCCTAGAATTTGTCACCCCAACTTAAGCCCGCAGAATTGGCTTGGACAGGAAGAATTGGTCATCACATCTTCAAGCCCGTAGAATTGGATTCGACCCGTACAATTAGTCATCACATCTTCAAGCCCGCATAATTGGTCACCCCAACTTAAGCCCCAGAATTGGCTTCAACCCACAGAATTGGTCATCACATCTTCAAGCCCGCATAATTGGCTCTGACCCACAGAATTGGTCATCACATCTTTAAGCCCCCAGAATTGGTTTTGACCCGCAGAATTGGTCATCAAAACTTAAGCCCTCAGAATTGGCTTCGACCCGTAGAATTGGTCACCCCCATCATTTCTTTGGTCATCACTTCCTTTAAGACCATCCTCAGTATGTTCCTTTAAGCCCCCAAAATTGGCTTCGACCAGCAGAATCGGTCACCCTCATCTTCAAGACCTTAAAATTGGCTTCGTCCCACAGAATCGATTATGCTCATCCTTAGGTCCACAGAATCGACCTCGACCCTCGGGTCATACTCTCCCAAAGGCATCATGCGATGTCTATTCAACGATTATCATTTGTTCCAAACTCAACTGTTGAGGGGCTCTATAGACACCCCATTCTATTATCCCTTAAACTCTCATTCGGTCCCTAAAACCTCCCTTCATCAATGCAAACCCAGGTCATACCCCGAGTACCGACCTAGAGGCCATCGGATGCTCCTAGGCTCCGTTTCACCAAAAGTCAAACTCTTCATCTCAATCGAGAGTGAATGAATCTTTAAATGGCACTAAAACCCCTTTCCAATGTTCCATCCCGTGCACGATTCTGACTTACCATGCGGACGAATGACTCATTTTCCCACAAAGCTCGATCAGGAGGCCATCGATCTCTCCCGAGATCCGTTTGACTTAAATAAATACTTCAGCTCAACTGATACAAATGAATCTTCAAAGGTCACTGAAACCCCTTTCTAATGGTCTGCCCCATACGCGATTCTGCCTTATGGTACGGATGAATGATCCGTTTTACTCCGAGAGGTCACCAAATGCTTCTAGGGACAAGTTGACCAAATTCAACTCCCCAAACCGGATCAAACTCTTTGGAATGTCTAATTACATCTCCTAACCTTTCCAACGGTCTGCCCCATGCATGATTTTGACTTACCATGCGGACGAACGATCCGTTTGTGTCCAAAGTTTTCCCATCCAAAGGACCAATGAATGCTTCCGAGCCACATTTGACCCAAAGGAAACTCCCAAAACTGGGAGTAGTCTAAAGGACATTCGAAGGTCTTTGAATTACCTTTCCAACGGTTCACCCCGTGCTTGATTCGAATCAATAGTTTGCACTCAGCGAACGATTTTCCAAAAAGGCCTGAAAGACACTGCCAAATGGCAGGTCCCAGACCTTGCCTATCGGCAGTGTGCCTAAACGCACCTGCCCATTGGCAGGACCAGGGCTATGCCGATCAGCAATGCCATGTGCCTATAAAAAGGAGGCATTGACCTCATTGCAAAGGGAGCCCAGATCAGATAGACGTCACTCCCAGCAAATCCAGAAAACCTCTCCCGAAGTCAGCGTGATTTCCACATCCAAATCCCTTTCCAACCTTCACTTTTCATCATCCTTTTCATCAAACTTGGTTAATTCATTACCCTCCATCATCATCCCAGTGCAACGGATGCTCTCCAACACTCAATAACAAGCTCAAGATCTTTAAGAAGGTCCCATTTTCTCAATTCTCTCCTTAAATTCTCATAAATTCTCATTATATTTTTTTATTATTTAGCGCTTTTATTCTCTTATCTCACATATCCTAATATAATTTTTACTTAGTATTATTTCACATCTCCTATTTTCATACAAATAAAAAACCCCAAAAATAAGAAAAAGAGGGTTTGCTCATAAATTCCAAATGGGAATTCTCACAACTAAAACACTTTTTTACACAGACAACACACAAATAAGAGAAGTTCCCGATTGGTTTTATGGGATAAACCCCACCCCTCATTTTGCATGTGAACTACGTGGACTTTGATGCCTCTATAGGCTACGTAGGCGTCTCGGGGTAAAACTCGAGACTCGAGTCCTATTCTCAGTTTTTCTCTCATTTTCTATTTTCTCTAAACTCAACTCTCTTAGATTACATATATTTATATGTGCATATATTTGTTCTTAGTGGCGTATTATTCCACATACGTTATCGTTCCATTTTAACGATCAACGTAAGGATACTCGCGTAAATTCTATTTTCTAATATTATTTCTATGAACCTTCCTACAGATGACTCGCTTTATCTCTCCCATGATACAAGATGAGGATTCCTATCTCCATTATATATACACGTGCATACATATCACGGGAAAAATAAAGGAAAATAACAAAAACCCATGAGAGATCGTAAGGGCGAAATGGGAGCCTAACACCTTCCCATTTCGTAACTTAGCCTCCGAACCCTTTTCGAATCATTTTTGGTTTCTTATGTATCAGTATGTCCTTGGATGCTGTCCTTCGGGATGGCTCCCTTTCTTTTGTCTGTTTTGAGTAAAATAGACTGACAACTCCATCTCTCTACGTTTTTCACCTCATCAACGACGCCGGCCGAAGCGATCCCGAGAGGGGCGCACGGGACCTAGGATTCTCACTCTCTCGCCCGCCGTAAGGATCAGGGATGGCCACAATCGGGCTATCAGCCGAGTCCCCGACATCAAATCTATGGTGAAATTAATTTTTCGACTAGGCGATAGTCCCGGTATATCCTGGAACACATCAGTAAAATCACGGACTACTGGAATTGAATCAATAGGAATCACTATATAGCTAGAGGTCTCCTCCTCTATGTAATATAAATGGGTGGACGATCCTACCTCAGAACGAGGCATCGCCACTAAGAACATCTCATGTCCCGGTATAGCAAAGATGATAATGCTGCTAAAATATTCTATCATGTCTCGATAAGAAGCAAGCCAATCCATGCCAATAATGGCGTCATGCTCCTGTATATCTAAGACTAGAATATCTACTAGAAAAATTAATCTCCCAATATCTATAACTACTCCCCGGTATTTAAAAAAGATTAACCACCCATTTCCTGGTGGTGAGTCTACGCAAGTCACTATACTCTCTCCTGTGTCTAACAATTCTATGGCCCGTGCAAAACTAGTAGCTATAAAGCAGTGTGATGCCCCTGTGTCAAATAAAATGCACCCCATAGTACAATGGATAGGAAAGGTACCCTTAACAGTGAGTGGCGCCTGATGAACTGGGGCCTGATGGACGTTATAGACACGCCCATACTGCAACTAAACCTGCTGTACCGGAGCTACTGGAATGGATGGCAAGACTGGAACCTGGGTTGGTACTGGGAGGGCGACTAGAAATAACTATCACTAGGGCTCCTGACGAGCGCCCTGTTGCTGCTGCTACGGGGCTCTACCCCTCTGAGGGCACTCTTGACGCTTGTGCCCAGTATTGATACAAGTAAAACACCTCCCTGGAAAGTATCCTCCCCTCTGTCCCGACTTCCCTCAGCCCTGATGGCCGTTACCTCCCCTCCCTTGGCCCTGCTGAAATCACTGTTGTCCCTATTGACCCGGATGGCCCTGCCTAAAACCTCCCTGTCCATGTCTGAAATCTACAGAATGGAATTGCGTAGTAGGATCTCCCTGAAGGAAACCCTGCTCACCCTGACGGACCTGTCCCTGAGCTGCGAATGTCCCACCGGTACCACTACCTTCTATATGACCCTGCTGACTGGACTCCCCAACTCGTTTACTTCCCTGATGGTGGAAGCGGTGGTCTTGACAATGTAGTAGTTCAACATTAACAATGTCAGAATAAGTGGCCAATGAAAGATTCCCTAACAAGTGCTGGCAAATTTTCCATGTCAGACCATCCATGAATCTCTGAATCTTCTTCTCCTTTGTCGATATCTCGTCTGGAACTAGATTCAGAAGATCTATAAACTCCTCTTCATACTCAACGACTATCTTTCCTTCATACTTGAGGTTCAGTAGCTTCCGCCTCATCTCGGTCTTCACGGCGAAAGGGAAGTAATTGTGCCCAAATCGCACCCAGAAATCCCTGATAGTCAAGTTGTCTCTCTCCTGCGCAGTGGTGATGGAATCCCACCACTTTAATGTTGCTCCTACCAACTTAAAGGTGGCTCACTTTTATATCCTCAGATACCTTTGTATATCTTTCCTCCACTGGCTTGCCTTTACCACATCTGAACTTCCCGCTAACTCTGGAGGGTGTGCCTTCTGAAAGGCATCCCTAATGCGCTCCCATTTAGAAGGGAAAGAGTGAACTAGTGCTGGAGACACTGCTGGTGCCTGTTGCACTATGACTAATGCTGCATTAACTGTCTGTGCTACAATAGTGGCAACTTCCGCAGCATTCATCATTCCCTGGGCCGCCAGAACTGGTGGGGCTCGGACTGGGCATCTCTATTGGCTCGTTGTTCACATCTGGGAGGCATCTGAAATGAGAGAGAAGATTTATAAGTCCACATAAAATATCTTAAATAGCTGAAGACGTAAAAGGCGTAAATAATGGATACATTAGTCCAAAATATAGGGCTCTTCATCAAAGATAGCTACACGGAATACATAATAAGAGATACAGATCCTAAGAACTCTAGAACCTGATGCTCTGATACCACCTATGACACCCCACCTAATTAAATAGCGGGTGAACAATCCTTTATTAATTAAATCAGAATATCCAGTTGGTTCAGATTATACATCACTGTCAAAAATTATATTATTAAAACTAACCACCTAATATTTAAAAAGGTTGATGTCAAAATTTTATCTTTTCAAATAATTATAAAACCATTTAAGAAGAACAACTAAACATTCACCATTTAATCCAATCACATAAGGAATGGAATACTGGCATAGTAAAAGGGACTGGCGTAAACACTTCCAGCTTAAAGTCAAATACAATAGTCCAACTAAATAAATTTAATAACTGAAGGGTAAATAACTAAGTTCACAATCTCTGAATAACTGAATAGAAACGGGCAACAGGACCTAACTGGTGAAATAGCTCAAAGGAAGTCAATGAGAGTCACAGAGGCGTCTACTACCGAAGTCATGTAGCTTTCACAGCAGCTACAGCTCGTCAAATGAGTGAATCTCCTATGCTTGGTGTCCCTGTGGCTGGACACCTGAAAGTGGTTTGACAAGAAAATAAAATTTTGTATAAAACGGTTCAGAGCCCGAGTTGAAAATAGTTTAAAAATCAGCAAGTGCTTAGAATGATAAATTAGCACATATATTTATCATGTTAAATTATCGAACTCACTTGAGAATGCTCACCTCTCATCTAGTGTGCACGCCTAGTGAATATACAATTCCTACTCATTATATTCGCATACTACTAGTCACTCCTATCTAATAACCCATCATATAGTTCGATACGGTCCCCGATTATTTCTCTCGCAATGTTTAATACATATAATCAATCCTACTTTAGCTTAAAAAGGCATTTTCAGTTTAATACAATCAAGTGTACACTACTTAATTCATTTCGAATTTCATTATAAATTTTACCTACGAAATTCACACAGTAGATATCAATACAAGTATATACATATATTCACTGTATATACATACATACATACATACATATATATATATATATATATATATATATATATATATATATATATATATATATATATATTGTACCTCGAGACACAACTGCGGTGCCTTCATACTCTGCTATCATGTCATGTTGCATCTCTCATCTGCATAAAGGATTAAAGATCCAGTCTCTTGCGAACCATCAAAACAAAAGAAATATATTGGAGGCGAACATAGTCCCAAGCCAATAGGCTACTCACATACCTAAACACCCATACGACCGTCATCACTATCATTCTCACAAATAGCCCGTACGTAGGTTCTATGCTATAGTGATAACAATCAATATCCCACCTGAAGGCTCCTCAAGGCATGATTGTCCACAACGCGCAGACTATGCTCAATAGCAAACAACGTAGGTATGTATACACATAATAATTTATTCAACAAGCATACACACAACTTAATATATATATACACTAGGTATTCTCGTAACCCAATTCCTCAAGTTTATAGATAGTATAATCGTCTTTACTTTTCACATTATTTCAACACTTCAACTTATCTTTCTATCATATACCTTTTATCTAAGGATCCATTACCCCGCTATATCCCAATGAATTGTCTCGCTCTCAACTCATTACTAACTAGGAATTTAAGTCATTCGATAATAGTATAGGTTAATTTCTCTCACTTGACTAACCTTAAAAGGTTCTAACTTATTCGGGCCAAAAATGAGTATTATGAAATATCGTTAGAAGTCCAGAATTCTCATTCGAACGAGGTCGTTGGAAAGACCTGGGCAAGTCTTTGAACGAAAATTCTAAGGGTTCCCCTATTCATCCAAAATTCATTTTTCCAATCTTTTCCTCATTAAAATTCATCCCAATCAATGATTCTAAACTCTTCCTAATCATCATAAGGTACTTTATATCATAATATAAATGATAAATCTTTACACAATCATAGAGAATCTAAACTAATGTCTTATAACTGTAAAAGTCAATTAATAATAAACCCACCATGGACAATCATTCAAAACCCCCAACTATTTCCTGATTATAACATAGAATTTCCAGATTTATCATTCCTACAATAGTGTTATTCATATACATGCAAACTTATCTTACAATTTCACAATTTTATGGCGATTCAATTTCAAATTCATAGCATCAATGGTTATCTCATAATCTAGGTTAACACGAATCGTATATGATTAGAATTTTAGTAAGATAAACACTTGCCTTTTTGTGTATCACTAATTTTCTGGATGAAACTGGTATGGAGTTGGTCCTCTTAATTGCGATCTACGCTTGGGTGAAATTCTTGGTGGAAAATCTTAAGTTCGTGGCTTAGTTGTCCTATGGGGTCTTCTTCCTCCTCAGTTATCTCTCTCGTTCATGTAGCTTGCAACTGAGTGCAAAATTAAAACCTAATTTTCATCCATTTAATTTCCCAAAAAATCCCAAAATCCCAAAATACCCCTTCAGGGTGTTGTTTTGGGCTAAAATGCCCAGACTCCAAATAAAACATCCGAGTAGTGTTTTCTGACTATTTCGACCCGTTCGAACACACTGGAGAGCTCAAAATGACCATACGAGTTACTTAAAAATAAATTATTCTTTTTAACTCAATAAAGTAATACTGACACGACTCATACGCGCGTTCCAACTAAGCGTATTGTAACTGCCATATATTTCACTCCCGACCAAAATAATATTCTCATATTCATATATTACTTTACTCGCCAAGTAATATTTCACGTAATTATTTCTGATAAATACTAACTCTCGTCACGCTAGTAATTATTATAAATAAATCCAGATTAATTATAAATCAAATTATCTCCATTTAAATCAATTAATCCAAATTCCATAATTAAAATAAAATTCCACAAAAATACCGAGTATTATAGTTATGATGAGAGTTATTGGCCATTGGTAGTGAGTACATTACATATGTAACAATGATGATTTAAGTGGCGTAGGAATGAACCCTAGACAGTCTTCCATGAATTTTTTTTAGAGAATATGTTGAAACTTGTAAGGAATAAGGTCCCTAGTGATGTCGGTGATGTGGACTTAGAGGCTTATAGGTTGTAAACGACATCCTATATCCTTCCAGAATCCTTAGTAGTGTCACTTTGTGGTTTGATACATGATTCAAGTCATTAGCCTTTTGGAAGAAGGTTTTCATATCTTTATTGGATCTCGAGGAGAGATTCGTGGGTTAAACCTATGGAAGAATTTCAATTAATAAGTAAATATGATTCTTATCTAAGTGTCGTGGACCGTCCTAGCGGCCTAAGTGATGATGGAATGTAAAGTAGTTTTCATACGAGTATGATTTAAAGAAGTCCTTGGAGTATCCTTGGTACTGATTGCGTGTGGAATCATTGAGGAATATAAATAGACTTATTGGCATGCCTTGAGGGGTTTAATGGTTAAAGTACACTATATGTGGAGTCTTGGAGGCTAGTATCTTTATGAGTACCTAATGGCTATGATGTGGATACTGAGAAATCAGTAGGACATACCTACAATAAGAGGATCATAGGTGATAAAATACCGTCACGTTTTTTATGACTTTTACGTCGGGGTGAGCTTGGGATCCTTATAGAACTAGTTAAATTAGGTATCATGGAGTGCTAGTGTTCTAATGGTGGTCATATTGAAGGTCATGTAATGATCTCAGTCTATTGGCCAAATTTTAAAGATTCGAATAGTATATGTCCTTGGTACTGTTGTTCAAATTGTCACAGATGGGTGATGTAACATTCCAAGGAAAATTGGAAGCTTGTGTCATGATTTGGGCGTGATGTCTAATTGTCAAAGAATGAATAGTGTGGAAAGTGTATTACTTGATTTTAAGGAGTACTAGGAAATGAATTTTAGACATAGATTGATGATGTCATGTTAGAGACTTGAAAATAGCCACCCAAAAGGGATGTCAAAGAATTATTAGGTTATCGACATGTATCGACAATGTTAGGTAGAATAGACCTAGAGGGGTAAGGATTAGTTCTTGGCATGTCTTGACAGACTGGTATGGTGTAGGAAGCATAGACCCATATAGTAATTGATATCGTTACAGTACTAATAGCGACCAGTGTGTCCATTACGTAATTTTGGATTGAGTAAAATCTAGAGATAGGCACAGTGATGACCTTGTGTTAATGGAGGTTATAATAAGGAGAATTTTTTTCTTAGTTGGACACTGCCTAAGGAGACTTTTGGGATATGACCATGGTATGATAAAGTAAATAGTAACCTAGGTGTGTTAGGCTCGTCATGATGTCATGTTGACTAGAGAAATGGACAAAGTCAACGTTAACAAAGGTGCTGGCATTTATCGATCGGAGTGGCTAGCCTTCGTCAAAGATGAAAGGAGGAAGCCTTATTTGTAAGGAGGGAAGTCCAGCGTTTGAATTTTCAATGGACAATAAGTTCGTATGTTACTTTCCTCCTTAGGAGGCGATGGGTTCATGATCCGATTCTTCATGGTTAGTGACTCAAACTAGGGTATGTCCATACTAGGATCGGGTGAGAACACGTGGGGGAAGTTGTAGATTTTGAGCGTATAGCATAGGTTTGACTTTCGTAGACCGTAGCTATTGCATGCGAATGGTATTCCTTCAGAATGATTACATTTTCATTTTTATTCATTGTGTTCTTTATTTTTGATAGTCCACGAATGTATTCCTTCGGCGTCCATGGTTGATGATGGTATCCTTTCAATTTCGACAGTCTGGTGGTTTTCCATGTTAATGATTTGGTCAGAGCATGACTTGGCTCAGTATGAGTGAAAATGGACCTAGTATGGTCCTTGCAACTTGACAACCGAGCACACTCTTATTTGGAATATTCCTTCATTCGCACAAGTTCTGTGTACGCGTGGTTACACGTTTTGCTGCATGGTTTGCTCGTAGTATCATATTTCCTTAAGATTAGCAACCTTATAAATTAACCGACATGTGCCCTGGTTATAAAGAGCAGGGTGATGATTTGAGGAAATCGTATAGCATTAAAACTCAAGGAGACATAGCACACAATGTGTAACACCCCATAATTTTATGCATTTAATAGTTAATTAATTCGGGAAAAATTTAAATTACTAGTGTGTCTTAATTTAATGGAATTAATTATGGAATTTTTATATAAATATTAATCGGGAGAATAATTTGTTAATATTTATGGAAAATTAATTTACTAGGTAAATAGTAATATTTAATTACATCTTAAGAGTATTAATGACGTGGGGTTTACTTATCTCAACCGGGAGTCGGTTCCAGACTAAGTTAGGTGGGAGATAAGAAATTTTATAAACTTATCCGAATGAAAATTCTCAGTTCAAGGTTGAGTCTGAAAGGGCCAAGATAGTCAGAATAGAGTACCCGGGGGTGTAAATAGGTCTCAGGACATTTTTAGGCATTACCGGGTCCACACAGGGGTATTTGGGTTACTTGGGCTTCGCCCATTAGGCTAAAAATGGGATTAAGCCTAATTACTTAATTAAAGGAAAAAGGGAAATGACAAATTACACTGTGAAAAACCCAAAGTTAGAGAGAGTACCCTAGGGAGCAGTTAAAGGCGCTGGGAACCAATTTAGGAGACAAAGGCAAGAACCAAAAGGGGATTTCATCTTCAACCTTGAGAATCACAACTCCGAATCAGACCCTACGAAATCATAAGGAAAGTGGTTAACTTGGTGTAGCTTTTATTTGTATTAAAATTCATATTTGTGTGAACTGGGAACTAAAATTCGGTTTGGGGTAAAGAGGGTACAAAAATAGGGGTTTTGTAAATAAATCTTCTGATTAGAAATTGTTGTAGAGATTCATGATATAATCTGAGATTGATATGTGCTGGTCAGATGTGAAAACCTAGATGAATTACGAATGAATTTGAGATGGTAATTTGGTGTTGAGACTAATTAATGAATAACCCGAGTTTTTCCCCAATTCAAAAAAATAGGAGAGAACGGAAATTAAACGGGGTTTGAGGACTTTATGGGGGTCCTTATGATGTTCTTAGTGTATTATATTGATGTTAGGACCTGGGTTAGACTTTAGAAGAAATTGGATATTTAAGGTTTTCATCCATGGCAGAAATAGGCCTTCGGAGAAGACGAAGACCTGCTCGATCGATGGATGGGATCGATCGATCGATGGTCGAGGATTTTTCACAGGTCGGACAGTTTTAGTATATAAGGGAAATTTACTTAAATTTATTTTCCCACACCTTATTTAGTGAGAAATAAATATAGGACATAAATTCTTAACAATTATGAGGGAAAGTAATTGGGATTTGGAGGGAATTTATGGGTGACACATTGTGGTTAATTTTGGAGAAATATATTCCAAAATATTAAAATTCGGATCAAGTGGGCGAGTCCGGGTATAGTGATTGAGCGATACCAGAGTAATTAAATTAATGTGCAAATTAATTAATAATCTGAGTTGGACCATAAACTCAAGTTATGACGTATAGGCTAGTGTTACATGTTTAGTACATGTTAAAGCCGGGATTGTTTTATATATATATATATATATATATGGTGTCTGCATTAATATCAGTGGCTAGATATTATTATTATTATATATACTCTAGTGCTATCAGGGGAGGTTGCACGTAGAGGGTGAATCCCCTAGATTGAGGAGTAGGGCGAGTATATCCCCAGGTCATAGCGTCCATTATATGGGTGAGGGGCATCTCACTTTCAGGGAAGGAATATGACCGCCTCCAAGATTTATGTTATTAACCAAGTTAGTGAGCGATTCTGGCTTGGGGTAACTAGGTTATGTGAATGCACCTAGTGGGATAGAACTTTAGAGAATATACATTCAGTGAGTTATTACTCGGGAGGATGGTTATTATCATTTATTATTTATTATTCCAACATATGTGTGAATGTTGTAATGTAGTTATACGTATATAATGAGATAAAAATTATATATGGGTAAATTAATACATGCCTTGAATTGTATTATATGTATAACAGGAGTGAAAGTTATATGAATTTAAAAGGGGGAATGATTAGTTAAGTTAATGTTGATAATAACTTAGAAATCATAATTATTGCATACTCGGTTAGAGTAGGGTGGTTGAAAGGGGTTATATTGGTTATCTAGTTATGGGATAAATAACTAGGGGAATTAATTAAGGCATTAGTCCTGCACATTAGAGGAGGGGAGAGGATGTCCTCAAGGAAGTGCGGAACAAACTAAAATATGAAGAGCATGCATACATATTTATTACTGCAAGTTAATCATTTGATAAATATTTTTCCAAATGTTTTGGGTTTTAACACTTGCTATAAATATTTTAAAAAACTTTTAGGTGTCCAGCCACAGGGACGCCAGACTTGACTCATTCCAGGGATCCGTTGCTGCAGCATATGTTGATGTTGCGGGAGTTTGATAGGCGCGTCATTCTTTTCATTTCTAGTATAGAAATTTCCTATCAGTTGCTTGAGCATGTTGCTAACAGCTTTATTTAGTATTTATGTCAGACTTGTTGAGATTTATCATTATCTGTCTTTACTTTTGTTGGATTTGAACCGATGGTTTATTCAGTCAATTTATTTAGATGTGAATGGTTTTCAGTTAATTGTGATTGTTTAAATTATTTATTTTCCACATGAACATTTCATTAAATTAATGAAAAGTTAAAACTAGGCACCAGTCTAATTTTCTCACTTAGGTGGTTAGTAATTAAAAAGGCGACAGTGATACTAAGCATGAAGCAACTGAGAAACCCGATCTAATTTAATTTAGTATCGATCACTTGGGGTTAATTCGGCGGGGTGTCATAGATGGTATCAGAGCATTAGGTTCTAGTGTCCTTAGGATCAGCGCGGTTTACTATGTTTCAGCGTAGCGTTCGATTGTTATAGAGCCCTATTATTAGGACTTTTGATTCATTTTCCGCTTTTGAGATATTTTTTTTTTCTGCTATTAGATTTTTGTATAAATTGCCTCCTTATATGATTCGATCTATTTTCTGATGCCACTGAAGAGACAGAGAGCGAAGAGGGCTGAGGTTAGGGATGAGTCAAGGGAGGATCATCAGGAGCCACAGGTACCACGACCCCTACCCCACCCGAGTTGATCTCCACTACTCAGGTGATAGTGGCCCAGGCAATTGAGACAGCGATGCAAGCTATGGCAGCCCATTTTCCATATCCCCAGGCACTGCCTCCAGTGGCACCAGCAGTTTAGGCTCCAGTGGGACCACCTTCTTGGCAGCGAGTTAGGGATATCTTTCAGAAGGGTCACCCACCTGAGTTCCGGGGTAGCACCGATGTAGTAGAGGCCTGTGATTGGAAGAAAAATATTCAGTGACACCTGCGCATGCTAGAGTGCACCGATGTTAAAAAATAGATGCTTACTACCTTTCGTCTGTCGGGGGAAGCCTTACAGTGGTGGGAGTCAGTTACCACTACCGAGGTGAGAGATTTGATGACGATATTCGAGTTCTGGGTGCAGTTTGACCGCAAATACTTCCCACCGGCGATAGAGGCAGAAATGAGGAAGAAGTTCAGTGAGTTAGTTCAGGGAGACCGTTCAGTGGTGGATTATGAGGAGGAGTTCACCCGCTTGGAATATTTTGTTCCAAATAAGGTGAACGATGAGGAGCGAAAGAAGTCAAGGTTCACGGATGGCCTGGCCTGGAGGATCAGGTAGCATTTGATTGGTAATCCAGCATTGGTGACGTATATAGATGTCGTTAATGCCGCTATTATACATTTCCAGGATCATCGCTTCCATGTGAAGGGGAGCAAGAGGGTAGGGGAGCTGAGCCAGCAGGGCAAGGCAGTTGGTGTTGGTGACACAAGTGGTACTCAACAATATACTTGCAGTCAGTAAGGGAATCAGGCTAAGAAATTTAAGCCTAGTGGGTTCCAACGGGGAGGACATGGATTTAGGTAGGGTTAGTCGAGCCCAAATAAGCAGCAGCAAGTTCCTCAGCGCCGTCAGGGCCAAGGGAACAATAGGGGAGGCTAGCAGGGCCAACCACGTTAGGGAGACGGTCATACATGTTGTTTTGTTTACGGCCAGATAGGACACTTCAAGAGGGAGTTCCCATGGAGGGGCAGAGGCCAGCAGCAGGGTGCCCAACAAGGGCAGCAGGGATAGATGTCGCCAGCAGCATCGGCTTCACCAGCCCCTCAACAGCAGGGGCAAATGCACTATGAGCATGTATATATCATCCGGGATGTTCCCAATCCTCCAGCACATCAGGCGCCACCAGCGGTTGAGGGTATGTTTCTTATCCAAGTTCATGAGGGTAGGATACTTTTTGATACGAGATCATCTCATTCATTCATTAAATCTAAATTTGCTAAACTGGCTGGGTTACTAGAGACCACGGGTAGTCTCCGTATATGTGTAGAGTCGCCAGTACGTAGCAGGACATTGATTCACTGGATGTGTCGAGGGGTGGATATTTTGATTGGGAGACTTAGTTTAGCGACGGACCTCTTAGTGTTAGATATGGAGAGATACGATGTCATCCTAGGTATGGATTGGTTGGCAGGATATCGGGCGACAATAGATTGTTACGAGAGGACAATCGTGTTCTCCATTTTGGGATAGGAGATGTTCCTAATAGTGATGCCTTTACATTAGGGAGGGTAGGGCACAAATTTGTATTATATCGAGGAGGAGACCTCACATGAGGTGGTAGTTCTGTTGGATTCGATTCCGGTAGTGAGGGACTTCGAGGATGTGTTCTAGGAAATACCAGGGTTGCCACCCAGCAGGGAAATTGAGTTTGTAATCAATTTTGCACCGGGGATGAGGCCAATTGCTCGAGCACCTTACCGCATGGCCCCTTGAGAGACTCATGCACTGAGAGAGAAGATTTAGTAGCTCCTGGGTCAAGGTTTCATTCGGCGGAGTACATCCCCATGGGGTGCATCGGTGTTGTTTATAAAGAAGCGGGATAGCACACTTCGATTCTGCGTGGACTACAGGGAGCTTAACAAGGTGAGAATACATAATAAGTATCCGTTGCCTAGGATTGATGATTTATTTGACCAATTGAGGGGCGTCTTACTTCTCTAAGATCGATTTTAGGTCAGGGTATCATTAGCTGCATATCCGAGAGGAGGATGTTCCTAAAACCGCTTTCCTGTCACGATATGGATCTTATGAGTTCAGGGTGATGCCATTCGGTCTCACTGATTCACCAGCAGTGTTCATGGATCTCATGAATAGGGGTTTTAGAGAGTATCTCGACCAGTTTATCATCGTGTTCATTGATGACATTCTGATCTACTCGCACACTGAGGGGGAACATGCAGATCATCTGCGTATGATTCTATAGATGCTGCAGGATCAGCAAATTTATGACAAGTTCGGGAAGGGTGGATTTTGGCTGCGGGAGGTATAGTTTTTGGGTCATGTGGTGTCAGATCGGGGTATTGCTGTGGATTTGAGTAAGGTGTCGATGGTGAGGGAGTGGGGGCAGCCCATGACACCGACCGAGGTGCGTAGCTTTCTGGGATTGCCAAAACATCTTCAGCGGATACACGACTTGTTACATGTGGTATCGCTGAAGAAATATCGAGGGAGCGAGAGGGCCTTCTGACACATTCCACTCAAGTAAATTGATTTTTAGGCAGACATCTCGTATGAGGAGAGACCGGTGGCGATTCTGGACCGTACTGAGCGCAAGTTACGATCCAAGGTTGTTCCACTAGTTAGAGTACAATGGGGTCATCACAACGTTGACGAGTCTACCTAGGAGAAGGAAGAGGATATGCAGGAAAAATATCTAGAGCTATTCACCACAGGTACGACCTAATTTCAGAGAAAAAATTCCTTTGTAAGGAGGGGAGTATGTAAAACCCCGTAATTTTATGCATTGAATATTTAATTAATTTAGGAAAAATATAAATTACTAGTGTGTCGTAATTTAATGGAATTAATTATGGAACTGTTATATAAATATTAATCGGGAGAATAATTGGTTAATATTTATGGGAAATTAATTTACTAGGTAAATAGTAATATTTAATTACGTCTTAAAAGTATTAATGACATGGGATTTACTTATCTCAACCGGGAGTCGATTCCAGACTAAGTTAGGTGAGAGATAAGAAATTTTATAAACTTATCCGGATGTAAATTCTGAGTGCACAGTTGAGTCTGTGAGGGCCAATATAGTCGGAATAGAGTACCCCGGGGTAGTAAATAGGTATCAGGATATTTTTAGGCATAGCCAGGCCCACACGAGAGTATTTGGGTCACTTGGGCTTGGCCCATTAGGCTAAAAACGGAATTAGGTCTAATTACTTAGTTAAAGGAAAAAGGGAAACGACAGATTAAACTGTGAAAAACCCAAAGTTAGAGAGAGTACCCTAGGGAGCAGTTAAAGGCACTGGGAACCAATTTGGGAGACAAAGGTAAGAACCAAAAGGGGATTTCATCATCAACCTTGAGAATCACAATTTCGGATCAGACCCTGCGAAACCATAAGGCAAGTGGTTAACTTGCTATAGCATTTATTTGTATTAAAATTCATATTAGTGTAAAGTGGGAACCAAAATTCATTTTGGGGTAAAGAGGGTACAAAAATGGGGGTTTTGTAAAAAAATCTTCTGATAAGAAATTGTTGTAGGGATTCATGATATAATCTGAGATTGGCATGTACTGGTCAGATGTGAAAACCCAGACGAATTATGAACAAATTTCAGATCGTAATTTTGTGTTGAGACTAATTAACGAATAACCCGGGTTTTTCCCCAATTCAGAAAATAGGAGAGAACGGAAAGTAAACGGGGTTTGGGGACTTTATGGGGGTCCTTATGATGTTCTTAGTGTATTATACTGATGTTAGGACTTGGGTTAGACTGTAGAAGAAATTGTACATTTAAGGTTTTCGTCCATGGCAGAAACAGGCCTTCGGAGAAGGCGAAGGCCTGCTCGATCGATCAGTGGCTGAGGATTTTTGACAGGTCGGCCAGTTTTAGTATATAAAGGAAATTTACTTAAAATTCTTTTCCCACACCTTATTTAGTGAGAAATAAATATAGGACATAAATTCTTAACAATTATGAGTGAAAGTAATTGGGATTTGAAAGGAATTTATGGGTGACACATTGTGGTTAATTTTGGAGAAATATATTCCAAAATATTAAAATTCAGATCAAGTGGGCGATGTACTAACCCGCCTAATTAAATATCGGGTGATCAATCCTTCATTTAATTAAATCAGAATATCCAGTTGGTTCATTCTCAGCATCACTGTCGAAAACTAATTTCTTTATTAATCACCTAATAGTTAATGAAGATAAGTGTCAAAAACTTTTTCCATTTTTAATTTAATTAAAACCATTCCGCTACACAGAATAATAATATGCAACAACACATCACAACTGAATTAACTATAACAAAAATAAATGTGACTGGAATAACTCTCCAGTTAAATTACAACATTTACACTAAATAAAACTGATATCCTCAATGCTTACATAAATAATTACAACCTGTAGAATCGGCGACATGCCCTAATTGAAGTAGACGATATAAATGAGTGAATCAACAAAAAGGAAACGTCTAAAATAAATCCGCATCTATGCTAGTAGTTATAATCCATCAAGACATCCATAATCTATGCTTGACATCACTGCTGATGGATACCTGATGTACAAGATATAGTAGAGAAGATAATATGCAAGGAAACGGGCCCTCTCTTGAGAATTCTCACCTCTCATCTAGAGTGCATACCTATCGTATCTTATTGTCTTCCTAGTTAAGGTTCCCTCATAACTAGCCTTAATATCAATATGATTCTGACCCATATCATAAACCCATATGTCCCATACCATACATATTATAATTATTCATATTCATCTCTTTTTATTATGAACTAGTCTTGTTACAACCTTGGAATTAAGTGTTTACTTTCTTAATTCAATTCAGATTTCATTATTACTTCTATCTACAACATTACAATGTAGATTACATCACAATTTATATTTTTAATCTGCAATTTCACATAGAAGATTACATCTCTATATCTACAATGTCACACAGTAGATTACATCAAAGCTTATATATATATAATATCACACTAATTATATATACTAATACGGCACCTCCCCAGTCACAGCTGCGGTGCATGCATACTCTGCTATCATGTCCTCATACATAATGTCACTGTATAGAGGATTATGTATTCGACGTCTTTCACGAATCATAACGTAACACAAATATATTGGAGGCGAGCATACTCCCCAGCCAAATGGGTCACACACATAGTCGGTCGTCGAGATCCATAATGGCCCTCAGTCCATAATCGGTACCTACCCATAATTTCTGAATGTTGACAAAAAGTCTATTAGTCCATGCTTATATATCCATAAAAATAACATAAACCATGTTATTCTCACTATCCCAAATTCCAGACTCTATATACAATGAGCTATTTCTCGCCATTTGACAAAAAACATAATATAGCCTGAGTTAATCAATAGGATAAATTTCTACTCACATATATTCGTAGACAACACTTTCACTAGGGTCTATGGTATCATGAAATAAAGGTCCAACCCTAATTTAGTTGGTGCCACACATAATTATTTTACTCTCCCCGAAGTATCCAACACGATAGTCTTATCACTAAATCTACTATCGTTTAAACATTTAGTAATTTATCACTACATATTACCATAAAAATTTCTATTATGCTAACTTAAAGCAATGGAAAATTATAATAACTAAATATACTCTTAGGATCCACTCGGTTCACTCACGGGCGACACCAAAAAGTCCCGTTATCAATGAGAAATACTTTTGTAACCAGACTGTTAAAATTATCATTTCCACTAACCTCGACTCGCATGAGAATTTAGGGTTTCCAATTTTTATATATGTTTGTTGTGACACACCATGTTACTAGAATTAATCCTTTATTCAAAAGGATGAAATAAAACTTCAGGAGTCACTCCTAATCACGTAGGGTCCTTACATGCACTTCTCATAGTCAAAACAATTCATTATCACTTGCACCCATTATACATATAGGATTTCATTCTATGGTTGTTTCCACCCGTTGTGGACAAATTATTCACTCCTGTGGTTTACACACCCATTATTGAAACGTTGGCACAACATATCTAGGCCTCAATTATGGTATTACCTACCTCCCTTTTTCTTCTTGGACCCCGCCGACCTTGAAATACGGTTATTCTACTATTACCGAGGACTCCACTGGTCCTATTTAAACCTACCACTCTTGTGTCAAAAATTTCATGGGCCTAATTACCTTGACCCATTTACTCCCCTAAAAGTCTCACTCCTCCAGTTATTATGCCTAATTTCTATGGTTTACTATTCCCAAAATTTATCGGTCTCACTACTCAATGTGGACACATTTAACACTTACTAGTCTCTCTCTCTCTACACATAGGGTAATTTCCCTTACTATTTCCTCGTTACTGACCATTTAACATCCTTCTCTTGGACCTATCAATCTTAACTCCCAATTGCTATTCCCATTATTCTTTTGGCTCTACGGGTCCTATGGGATACATTGTCGACTACACTAAACTTAGTAAATTTCATTGCCACTAAATAGGGATTTAATCATGTCACTTTAAATGGGTCCCTTACTGGGTACACTTTCTGATGATGTTTCATTTATAATATTGAATTCAATCTTGCCTTTAAGCTTGGTTTCCTACACCTTCTAGCTCCCCTTTATTTGGAAGCATCAACAAATTTCTTGGTGATGTTAAACCAAGTCCTCTTCGTCAGATTTACACTCACACTAGAGTATTTCACTCACGAGTCCCTTCACATAATTAACTCTATTTATCTTCTAAGCACCCCATTCTTCCTAGGGTAAGGAGTTCGTTAAACAAGTTACTTCTCTCTTTCTTACCCACAAAATTCCATTCATATCCTGATTAAAGCATCAAATGTACGATTTCACTATCGAACCATACCTAAAATTCTTATTCCAACTTCACATGTGTTCTTTATATGTGATATCTAACTCTCATCACTTAAGTTTCTTCCTCCTTGAAATTTTTTTTTACTATAAATTTTCAAATCGTGGGTGTTACTACACTTCACCCTTCATAATTGTCTTTGAATTTCTTCCTTCACAAGAGTCCTTCCGACTCCCTCCCCTTTCACATACAGTGTTGGGTGAATTTAGAACGGCACAGCTATTAACTATGATGGTTTCTATCTCCAACACCATTTTCCAAAATACTCTATATCTTTGGCCGAGTCCTCCTCCTGCTGTCCTTCTAACGGCTCTTGCTAGTCGTCTTAATGTGTTTGGCACACGATGCCCGACCGAACTCGTATAAGCATTACATCTCACATACTTCATGGAAGGAGACCGTAAGTCGAAATACACATAAGAATTAAACATCCTAATAATAGAGCTCTACATCAAAGAACGCCACGCTGAAATGTAGTAAGCCACAAAAATCCTAAAGAAACTAAAACCTGATGCTCCGATACCACCTGTAACAACCCGCATAATTAAATATCGGGTGATCAGTCCTTCATTTAATTAAATCAGAATGTCCAGTTTGTTCATTCTCAGCATCACTGTAAAAAACAATTTCTATATTAATCACCTAATTGTTAATTAAGCTAAGTGTCAAAAACTTTTTCCATTTTTAATTTAATTAAAACCATTCCGCGACACCGAATAATAATATACAACAACACATCAAACCTGAATTAACTATAAAAAGAATAAATGTGACTGGAATAACTCTTCAGTTAAATTATAACATTTACACTAAATAAAACTGATATCCTCAATGCTTACATAAATAATTACAACCTCTAGAATCCTGGGCGACATGCTCTAAATGAAGTAGACGCTACAAATGAGCGAATCAGCAGAAAGGAAACGTCTAAACAAAATCCGCATCTATGCTAGTAGTTATAATCCATCAAAACATCCATAATCTATGTTGGACATCATTGCTGCTGGATACCTGATGTACAAGATATAGTGGAGAAGAGAATATGCAAGGAAACGGGACAGAGCCCGATTGTAAAAGATTTTAAAAATAGCAAGTGCTTAACAATTATAATTAAGAATTTATTGTGCACATGTTAGTTTCTCGGGCCCTCTCATCTAGAGTGCATACCTATCGTATCTTATTATCTTCCTAGTTAAGGCTCCCTCATAACTATACTTAATATCACTATGATTCTAACCCATATCATAAACCCGTATGTCCCATACCATACGTATTATAATTATTCATATTCATCTCTCTTTAATATGAACTACTCTTATTACAACCTTGGAATTAAGTGTTTACTTGCTTAATTCAATTCAAATTTCATTATTACTTCTATCTATAACATTACACAGTAGATTAAATCACAATTTATGTTTTTAATCAGCAATTTGACATGGAAGATTACATCTCTATATCTGTAATGTCACACAGTAGATTACATCAAAGTTTATATATATAATATCACATTAATTATATATACTAATACGGCACCTCCCCAGTCACAACTGCGGTGCATGCATACTCTGCTATCATGTCCTCATACATAATGTCACTATATAGAGGACTATTGATTTGGCGTCTCTCACGTATCATAACATAACACAAATATATTGAAGGCGAGGATACTCCCTAGCCAAATGGGTCAAGCACATACCTACATTCCCATTCAACCGTCGAATTATCATAACTCGGATAACACGTTTCCAAGGTGCTATGCTCAGGGTACGAATCTAAAATCCCTCCCAATTGGGCGCACAAGGATAAAACTGTCCACAACGCGAAACCTCCACCCCGATAGCAAGCAGCGTAGGTATGTCATACATACAAATAATATTATAGGTATTCATCAAACCTAAATAAATATAACATCCATAAGGCATTCACACAACAATATGATAATTCCCATATGTTGTAATTTTTCTATCAAATCCTACATATTAAAGATTATGACTTTACATCTTAATTTATTATTCCCGAGCATACGTCATTACTCAAAAATTAAATAAGTTATCCTTGATATATATTTAGTAAGAAACTCACTTATACCCTACTGGTCCATGTCATCATACTCCCCGAATTATTTCGAATTAAATTCATCTTTAATTATAATTACATTCAATAACACCTATTCTCTCTTAACCCTATATTTCTTCTCTTAGGATTAATCTTCACATATGGACTTAAGATTTTCCAGGTGATTCAAATGATCCCCACCCTACTAGTCCTGTCCTTAATCTTCATATAAACGAATCACAACCCAAAATGTGAATCTATCAACCATAATACATTCGATTAATTAACATAATTCTCTCCAATTTAAATCGCAAACATAATAATATTAATCCGGGTCTTACCTATGGCCTATTTCCCTTCCCTAAGTCCCATTTTGTTCAAATAATAATCACTAAAAATTCCTAAAATTTTTGGGATTAAATCATGAGTTAAAAAGGAATAAGTTCATAATTTTTGGGGAAGTCGATCGATCGATAGTCAGGGATTGATCGATCGATCAGTCGATTGATCGAGCTTCATGGGTCGATCGATCGATCGCCCAGATATCAGCCCAGATTTCTGCAACTTTGATCCTATAGGTTTCACAATTTCTGATCATTCAAAACCCAATTTTAACGTCCAAAATTCCTCATAATTCATACCACATGATATAGCAACATATGTAAATTATTCCTACTTTTCTAAGCAACCTAAAATCATCAAGAGTTTGGATTAAAGTGTATATTTCATATTTTCCAGAAAATCTAAAATATATGATATCTCAAGAACAATCCTATAACTTTCTGAATTTCTCCAATATGTGATGCTTATTTCTTGGAGTGATGTATAACAACAACATGAAATTTATCCTTCATATTTCTTCTTTCGAGAAATGAATTAACATCTAACTAGTTTATCTCCAAATCATGAAATTTCTCATAATTTCCAGAAAACTCATATTTTTTTATTTCTCCAAGAACATCATATAAACTAAGGTTTTCTTCACCAATAATTCTCAAATTTCGTGGGTTAAATTCTATACTAAAAAGAAAATTAATCCTATATCATTCTCCTTTCAAAGATTCAATTAACATCACCATAATTCATCTTTGATTATGCATCTTTTTAGGATTTTCTAAACATCCTAACATGGACCATATACATGCTAAATTTACAATAATTAGTCACTTGCCTCTAATTCGTAGGTATGGTCCATTGGGGATGATTGTCCACTAGTGATTGCTCTCTTTTTCTGGCCAATATCCGGTAATGGTGGTGGTGGCTCTTGGTGGTGCAAGGTGGTGTCCCTTGGTTTGCCCCAAAAACCTCTTCATCTCCTTGGAAAAACCCTTCACTCTCCTCAAAGACCTTTCCTTTGCTTTTGGGTGAATGAATCTAAGTTCTCTAATCTCCTCACTAATATAATAAATCCCAATTTTCGTTTTCACTATTCACCTTCCGATTAAAATGATCAAAATACCCCTCCGGGGTGTCCTCTCGGTTCCAAAGTGCCCCGAGACCCAAATCAAACATCCAAGTAGACTTTTTCAACTATTTGAAGCCTTACAAACACTTTGGCACAGTCAAAATGACCATTCAGATGACATAAAATAATTCACTTATTTTTCATTAAATAATAATTTCGACACGACTCAAATGCGTGTCCCGACTATATTACCATAATTGTCGTACACATAATTCACGACAATTTTATAAAGACATAATCAATTGAAAATTAATAATCATATATATTACTTTAATCACTAAGTAATATTCAACATAAATCACATATTACTTTATTCTCACGTAATATTTAAATCCGAATTAATTTCCAATTATATCATAATTAATTCTAATTAATCCCATTTTAAAAGTCATTAAAAATACGGGGTATTACAGGCGAGTCCGGGTATAGTGGTTGAGCGATACCAAAGTAATTAAATTAATTAATGTACAAATTAATTAATAATCTGAGTTGGACCATAAACTCAAGTTATGACGCATAGGCTAGTGTTACAGGTTTCGTACACGGTAAAGCCGGGATTGATATATATATATATATATATATATATATATATATATATATATATATATATATATATATATATATATATATATATATATATATATATATATATGTATAAGATAGCTTATGGATGGGACAAAATATATGGATGACATTTTACCTTTTTAAGCATGATATTTTATGTGTTGCATGTATACATAACATGCATATACATGCACATACTTGTATGATGACTTCTTTGTGATTGGGGACTTCGATGACATAGCCTTGAAATATTCCTATGAATTAGAATAAGAGTTAATAACCTTGGGAATTTGAGGAATTGATGGATAAATAATTTTGAGGATGAAATCATCTAAAGAGGGAATAATGTGACACCGACCCCCACGATTTCCATTATACTTGTATGATTTGGTGACTTGGTATGACCAACTAGGATCTGGGGTTTTTAAGGAGGTTCATAAGTCAAATTTAGATAACACAGTAGCCACGGTGAAATTGGATTGGAGTTTTTATTCTCTAAAGTTGATGGAGGGATTTTGGAAGTCGTTTAAATGAAAGTCATTGTCGTTCGAACGAGGTTTAAATGACTTCTAATGACTGGGAAAAAACGTAGATTTCCCCAAACTTCTAGAATCTCATTGGGAAGCCACGTTCGAACAAAGTGCTCAGTCGTTCAAATGGGTTGGTACTTCCCGTTCGAATGAGGTACTTCTGACGTCCTTTTTAACCCTACGATTTTGCCTCATTTGTACCTCTTTGGATCTCTCGTTCGAACGAGGACCAATGTCATTCTAATGATTGGAGAAAATCTAGAAAAATTCTTCACATTTTAATGTATTATCTCGACCTAGGTCGTAGGATTAGATGATGTGTTGAGCTATCAACGACTTAGATCAAAATGTTGGATAAGGGCTTGATGGACCAAAGGATAAAGGGGTTAAGTTGGGGGAATTTGTCGGATTTAACCCTTAGGGTTTTAGGCATATAAATGAGGCTTTGGCTCATTTCTATACCACCTTAGAGCTCCCATGGAGCTCAACCACCACACACCACCCATGCACCACCACCCCTCCACCAAAAACCACCATAATCTCACCGTTTTCAACCTTAAGCTTAAAACACCAACTAACAAAATTGTTGGACAAAGTTACACATTCATAGAGTTATTGTTTGGGGTTTTTAAAGAAGAAGGTAAAAGAAATCCTAGAGTTTGAAGGGAGATTTTCATGTATCTTTCAACAAGACATGATTAGTGGAGCTAGGCAACCTATTTAAGGCCACCTTAGGAGGTGGGAGGTTGCCATCTTCTTCAACACTTGATGCACTATTGTTGAAACTTCTTTGAGATGGAAAAACTCTACTCATATCTTCAGAACTCTATTTTTTTCTGTGGTATTGGTCTTGTAATTGAGTTTGTAAGAGTACAATGCATATATGATTTCAGATAGTTATTTTTATGATTTGTGAAAAATGATTTATGAAAGATCCCAAGAGTTTTGAGAAAAATAATATGTTTTGAGAAAACTTTATATCTAAACATTTTATGGAATCAAATGTTTGAAATGATATTTCTCTTGTTAGAAATATTTTATGAACAATTGTCTTAATGTTTTCTTGTGAATATTGGGATTTTTGTATAAATAAATATTTTCCCAAGTTTTAAAGAAATAAAAATGTCTTTTAGCTTGAAAAGCATGTTTATGTTAATATTATGAAATTTATAGAATGCACCATGTGTTAGACCCATTTAATATGATTTATCTCCTCATGTATTTAAACTTGTAGTATTTTGATGATGGACATACAAACAATATTAATGAAGGTTTTATTTGGTTTAAAAAATAAATAATGAAAATAGAAATTTCAGTCCTTAAAGTGTGTTAAAAGGTGTAGAAAGTGTGATAAATGGATGTTTTAAAACTGGATGAGGAAAGAAAAGGAAAATGGTATTTTGCTGTAAAGTAGTATCCAAGAGGCCAAAGGGGTTTTCTTAGTAAATAAAGTAATGAAATGAAGAGATTTTCATCTTAAAAATGGCATTAACTCTAAAGTGTGAAGTGAGTGTCAATAAGTAATTTTTTTAGAAGTTTGTATGTGAAACTTAGTATTATTTTCGATAAAATAACACTTGTGAAAATCGAGGAAAATGCAAGTCTGGAAATAAATGGGTAAAATGGTAATTTTATGTAAAGTGGAATATTTTTATGAAATAAAAAAATTGGAATTGGTGTTACACAAATTGTCTTAAAATAAAGTGGGTTTGGGATAAAATCAACGCAAGTGTATAAAGGAAAAGAAATGCTGATTTTTTTAAAGTGTAACACAAGGTGGGGTGAAACGTTGGGGTTTAGCGGTAAAAAGTGAAGTAATGTGGACATTTGATAAATATTAACACTCATTAATATAGAGCGGGATGACACCGGGAATAATTAAGACGTGTTCGGAGCCCTGTGGTGAAAGACTCAAAATCACTAGCCAGAGCATATGATAGCATAGTCGGCTCTGTGGATCCCGTTAAAGTATGCAAATATTTGGATGATTTTGAGAATAAAGATAATAAAAAGAGGAATATGTCAAGAAACTGCTTGTGTTAAGAAAATATTAGAAGACAACCTTAGTTGAATGAAATTGATAAGTGTTCCGGGTAAAAGATAACGTGGACTAGGAAAGTAAAAAAATTACTAATGTCTATGAAGTAAAATGAATGGTGAAGTGAACTGATCAAATGGATAATTAAGCAACCTAAAGGGTTTAACCCATAGGTAACATTATACGGTTTTAGGCAAACTCTATGTATGTTTGTGTCATTTAAGAATATTCACACTTAAAATACACATAAAGATACAAATCTTTATAAAATAAGTTTTTCTATATTAAAAGTATATTTGCATTGTGTATTTGACAAATTTACAAAATCAAGATTAACTAATAATATTTTTCAATTATAAAAACAAATTAACCAAGGTGTGAATCTAAGTCCTCTATGTTCTCTAAGTCTTATACATTTCCTTAAGTAGTGCACTTGAGGTTCGAAATTGAGTGAATCCGAGATATTGATGAAGATTTTCGGTGACCTCTTAGGCAAAGACCCAAACATATTTTGTTCATGGAATTTAAAAAATCCATTATATGGATCACATCGAGTATATTATATTCATACAAAATAATTTTATCTCTTTACAACCCAATTAATAAATGTTATCTCACCCTATCTAACCCTTAGGACTGTTAATATAACTTATACCCCTTCCTTAGTCCCATATATATTTATACATGAATTGTGATTAGGCCAAATAGAAATATGAAAAAATCAAATTATATTGGCTTCCAAATAATAATATGAAATACGGAATAACTCAATGTTATTTATTTTATTTTTTATTTGATAGTAAATAACTGCACTAAATCTAATTTATTTATCTTAAAATTACTCGAATAGTGTGGGCTTATTCCCCACGTAAAGTATTCAATATGAACTTGGTAAAATTAAATTTGTTGTGAATCAATCTTCACCGACGTATTTTATCTTCTTTGATCTAAAACTGAACTTATTTGACACTCTGCCCAAAAAAAATCCACTGGACATGTTTACTGGTAGAATCAAAACTTATAAGTTTAATAAGGGGATATAATAATCCACAATATTTTCTTAGTGAAGATTTCTTTGTAATATAATGTTATACATATTCACACAATTATTGTCTAACATATAAAGATTATTTTCCCAATAAATTAAATCGTAGCGATTGTAAATTAAATCACTAGTAATGTGAATATTACAATCCTCATAATCCTCGGGATTAAGAATCTATGCACCCTTTGAAAATTGTGAGATTTTGCAAGTCTAATATTGTCATCACCTAGAATCCTATCTCACCCTTGGTCCTATTCAGTACTTCCTCATGTTCCTGTAAAATCTTCTTCCAACTATCAAACAAGTTCCTAAACCATTATAGAGGGTTTCATAGTCACGATAAACTTCTAAGACTATACACATAACTTTACTGATAGGATACCAGTTATTAATAATGAATATAATTAAACATGTTTTTAATAATAAAATACCAAAAAAGATAAGGTTTTACAGTCATCTTGTTTTGGTTTTGGCTTCAATCTGGAACAAATATCAAAGTTCACTATTTAGTTTCCTTCGAGTTATAAATTTCATATCATGTAAAACAAAGACAAGGCACTATGATAAAGTCTGCTAAAGCAAACATATTGGGAATTAAGACTATCGGAGGTTTGATAAACATTTTAGATGTTTGTTATTTACTTATGGTTATTTTTAAGTAAGAAATTGACAAGACAAATTCTTTTCAAAATTATGAGGATTTTTTTTTTTACTTTTTTTGTAAAAGATAGAATATTAATTTCTCCCATTCGAACGAGAGATCCCTTATGTGAAAGGCGCTTCATATGAGAACACTAATTTGTTAGCATAAGTTCTCGTAACATATAATTATCGCACAGGATACCCTCGTGCGAAGATAACTCATTAGATCTAGGGCTCCGTGTCTTGAAAAGTGGCTTGATTTTTGGTAAATGTGTTTTAGTTGGTATCTTATATTACAAAGTACAAATAACAACTTACTCTTGTGTTTTAAGATATGTAACCTATTTTCACAAAACCCTAATGAGTTTTAAGGGAGTTTTCTTGCGAGGGTGAAATCTTGTCAGTTTCATGCTAGCAAAGTAAACTTTAATTTTATAATCCCTTTAAGTCTTCTCCATTTGCATAAAATTCCATCACGTGAAATCGCGTGGGTTGATAACGTGTAGAATATGTGAAAAAAATTGACATTAACCAAATGGATTGGTAGATATTGAGTTCTAAGGACTATGAAATCTTAACATAGGAGTGGATCAACTAATTTCTAGTAAGGGGTAGATGTATTAGAGATCATAATAAAAGGGAGTGACTTTAAAACAATTATTATTTTCATATATGTAATATGTATCCATATATTTAAAAGTCCCGTAAACAATTATTCGTAGTAACATTAGAATTGTTGGGTTGGCGCGATAGTGATTTCCCCCCGTAATAGTTTCCACTTTAGATCTTTTTGTGTTATATGTGATTGCTTTAGCTTCCACAATTATTTTGGATCACCCGCAAAAAGTTTACTTAATTAATTTTATTCGGTAAACTTAAAACTTATTTGAATTAAAAAAAATTATTTCTAACAAGATGTGCTACTTAAATAATTATTTAACTCGACTAGATCCCTAAGGCACATACTTTATTAAAATGGTATTAAAGTGATTCAGTACGATGAATCTCGAGGATATGTATCGTGAGGATCATACGATAACGCATCCGCTTTTATTTGTTGCTAGAAACTACTGATATTATAAAGAGTGTTGATATTTTCTCTGAAATCACAAGATGAGAGGGTTTCATTAACCATAGTTAGGGGTGGAAACACCAAATGACCAGGGTAGGGGATATTGATGTACCTAAACCTAAAGTGTCCTCGAATAGGGATGATCATATCTTCATAAATTAAAATTATAGGGTGTTTCATGAAATTTTATGTGGAGTAATCCAAGAAGGGTTTTGCTAAACCTCTATGTTGATTAAGTTAAAGAGGCATGGTAAATCATGCTGGTCACCCATGAGGGTATAGATACTGATCGCGTCTTTAGGATCCACACTCTCAACCCAGTTTGAGTTATTGAAGATAATCGAAAATGAAACCTTCGATTTGTTTCACGCTACATTCTTTAAAACCTTAAGCTCAGACTTTAATTTTATAAGGATTTTTTATCATTGTGTCATGTATGTAATACATATTGAAAATTTGTAATGTTGTCTTTATTCCGTTTTGGAGAAAACCATTTTATCCATAGGTTAGGGTGTCTATCTTTGTACCTTCAAGCCCATGCATTGAGGAACGAAGAGGCCCGAGAAAAATGTCATCAATTTTATGGCCAGTGTTCGCCTTCAACCTAGGGAACTCGAAAAAGGAATAATGGTATATTATGTTGATCCTTAGATTTCTTAGTGTGGGTGATTAATTATTTAGAAGTAATTTTTTCAAAAAGTTTTTATTTTGAAAAATAATTTTTATTTTTTAAATTTGTTCAAACGAATTGAGTTTTCATTCTAATGAGATTAAAAATATCGTTCGAACGAGTTAAGTTTTTCATTCGATCAAGGTTATGGTTTTCGTTCGAACGAGTGCTACATCTCATTATAACGAGTTTGAGTTTTTTGTTCTCACGATCTAATGTGCATCGAACGATAACATTCTACCTAAGTATATTCATATCACTAGAAGGTCATTTAAAGCCTGTTTTAGTGAGATTATATGTCTCATTCGAACGCCTTGGTTTCTATATAACGACATTGCCTAACTCGTTTGAACGACATCATATTTTCGTTCGAACGAGTTAGCCCATTTTGCGTGTGATTAGGCATAAATTCTTCCAAATTTACCCCTTAATTTAGAGACTTGTATTCTCTCGGACAACGTAAAATGAATTAGTTTATCTCATATATGTGCTAACGGTTTCGTCTAACAAGTATCCCGAGTTTCGTGTATTTATAATTAATTTTATAGATATTTAATACATGAAAGAAAGAAAGAAACCGGAAGAAGCAAGAGAAAAGAAAGGGTACGAATCAAAAGGGCCAAAGCGTAATTTCCACCAGGAATCATGTTAAGGACCCAAAATAAAAGTCGAAGATCTCGAGTTTATGAATGCGTAGTAAAAAACGGCATCCCAATTCGAGTTCTGGAGAACAAGTTATGAAGACCCGAAGATGTGACATAATCAAGGTATTTTGAAGAGATATTCAAGAGAAATTGAGATGCCAATCGGGTATCCCAAAAAAACGGATCAGTTCGGTCCTCAAAATCACTGAATAAGAATACGTCTACCGGACCAATCCGCTATCCCAAAAAAATGGATCAGTCGGGCCTTTAAAATCACTACATAGCGACCTGTTTAGCGGACCAATATGATTTATTTGAAAAATGGATCAATCTGGTTATTACCCGAATCAGTCCGATATGTCCTGACCGGATCGATCCGGGGTTCGAGATTTGAGCTAATCTTCTTCTTGATAGTGTTTTATATGCTTCCAACTCTTGTAATTTTCGTAGGGTATAAATTTAAAATTACTCCCAGATAAGAGGGGGGCTTCTAATCCGTTTTAGAAAAACTTTATAATTATCTTAGAGGAGAAACAACAAGAAAACCTAGTTTTGATTCCAGTTTTGCAATTCAAGTAATTTTATTCCGATTCTTGCTTTCATATTTGTAGTAGCTAATTTCTTAGTGAGTAATTTCGTTCTTCTTCATATTCAGTTGTTAGAAAAAAATGGTTTCTTTCATTCAACACACGTTTTCTTCTAGTTTCAATATGACCGACTAAGTTTTCAAGGGTCAGGGTGCATGAAACTCACCCGATGTAATTCATGATAGTGGAAATAGAAGTTGGAATTAAAATCTTAGGTGAATTGTGTCGTATAATCTTAGGTTAATACGATACTGCTTTAATTCAACCTTTGCTTACATAATGTACGGACTACGATCCCTCATATAGGTAATACTTAGGAGTATTAAAGATCGGGTCATAATTCAACCTTTGCTTACATACTGTGCGGGCTGCGATCCCTCATATATGTAATACTTAGGAGCATTAAAATGCTGGATTCATTTAAATCTTTAATTCTGAATCTAGTATCCTACGAAGTGAATTACTAGGGTGTGGGTTATTGTAACCCGCCCTATCTTTCTCATTTCATAAGTAAAGTTTTAGTCAAATCGCCATTAGTCCTTTAGTTACTTAGAGTAATTGCATTTCATTTATTCATAAATTCATTAGTTACTCATTTTCATATTTGCATCTAGTTGTAGTAATTTCACAATCCAAATCACCTTTTCCTTCTTTTTAGAGTCAAGTTAGGTTACCTTCATCTTTCCAAAGTCGTTACGACTTCGTTCGTCCTGTTTCCCTGAGGATCGATACCCGACTTATTGAATTATTTCTTGAGTGACAAGATTGCAATTGAACCTAAATAGCATGAAGACTAGACACATTTGTGGTCGCGTCAAGTTCTTTGCATCGTTGCCAAAAAATTAGGTAGACTTAGGTTAGATAGAGTCAATCTAAAACTTTGACCAAGAAAATCCAAAAACATAAAAAAATCTAAAAAGTCATCTCTCAAAAAGTCTTGAATGCAAAATCCTGAACACACTCAGACTCCTCACTATACTCTAACCAGAATCCACGAAAATCCAATCGTTGAGTACAACTCTAAAAGCCCCCACACACCTTGCATTCCACAATTATGGTTTCCAATTCCTACTCTCGAGCACTCTATCAGTAGCTACACCCTGAGTCAAACTTCGAGTCACACATGTAGGACACTGACTGAGTACACAGAGTCATTTTAAGGGAGTGCGAGCGCAATGTCTGACCTATGAAAGACTTACTCTTTTCTGAGCGGACTGTCACTCGTGGTTGCATTTTACCTCCTTATACTGCCGGTCAGTCCCACTTTCGCAATGGAATGATACAGATTCTCCCTACGTTTCATGGCATGGATTCAGAGAAACCATACCTGCATATTCATGAGTTTGAAGAGGCATGTGACACATTTGGTGATAAATTTTTCCTGCAAGATGTTGTTCGCCTAAAGATTTTTTCTTTTTCCTTAAAGGATAAACTTAAGACCTGGCTATGGTCTCTACCCCTGAACACCATCATTTCCTGGAGAGATATGTAGTCTAAGTTTGTCTCAAAATTCTATCTTTATCACAAGACATACTCTGCCAAGACTCAAATCCAAGCTTTTCGACAATACGATAATAAGTCTTTTGAGAGATGTTGAGAACGTTTCCAAGAGTTAGTAAGTTCTTTCCCCCATCATGGTTTTGACAAACACTTAGTGATATATTTCTTCGATAATGGTTTGACAATAACTTCCAAACAACTTGTGCAAACAATGTGTGACAGACCCTTTTGGGATTTAAACTCCTGTGTTGCCGAGGCCCATCTTAAGTATGTCGCAGAGACTACTCAAGCATGGGATACATCTGATCCCAACCAAGCTCGACCTAGACAACCATCTATCAATCAAACTACATTCGGTTTATACCACTTAGATAGGAATAACTTAATAGATAGTCGATTCGATCAGTTTCAGAGAGATATCTAAGAGTGGTTTGATGGTCGGTTGAAAAACATCTCTGGATCCAGCCATGGTTTGAAAGACAAAGTGTGTGCTCTCTGTGAGGCAGGCCACTCCACAAAGGCATGACCGATGATTTCTGCCTACAAGACCATGCACACCGAGAAAGTGGATGATATAGGAGGATTCAAGGGGAATTTTAATACCCCGTATGGGAACTCTTACAACCCTTTGTGGAGAATCCATCCTGGTTTCAACTATGGGCAACCACAAGCTGCGATGAACCCACATTCATAGGTTATACAACCTCGACCACCTCCTCAATACCAACAAGCCCCACCACCTCCAGCCCCATACGTAGCTCCACCGTGGAGAAGCCTCGATGATACAATGAACCAATTCATAAATTCTCAAGGTGCAAACAATGCTCGATATGAACGTCTGTTCGCCGAAATAAATACGAACATCTTCAAGATGCAATCCGCATTGAGCATCCAAGAGAAGGGAAAGTTTCCTGCCCAAGGCCAAAGACATCCACAAGGTCAACCTAGTGTTAGCTCCACCTCTAGAGAACAGCAGGAGCACTACCAAGATGTAACCATTATTCATAGTGGGAGAGTTGTTGATTTATTACCTCCCTCACACGACATTTCAAACGACAAGGAGAATTTTCTCGGCACGAAAGAGGTCGAAGATATCTCCTTGAATGAGACTGAAAAGGAAAACACTAGTGAGCCCGAGTTGGTTATGAAACCACCCCCCGCTGCACCATTTCCTCAAAGATTGGTTCCTGCCCATAAAAGGACCATAAGTGAAGAAGTGCTATAAGTGCTCAAGAACGTGAAATTAAACATACCTTTCCTCGATGCAATAAGGCAAATCCGATCCTATGCAAAAGTCATAAAAGAGTTATTGACAGTCAAGAGGAGGATGAAGTTAAAGAAGAACGTGTTTCTAGCACAAAATGTGAGCTCAGTCCTTCTTAATGATCTCCCACCCAAATATAAAGATCCCGGTGCACCCACCATTTCCTGCACCATTGGAGAGAACAAATTCGAAAAAGCCTTACTCGATTTGGGAGTAAGTGTCAATATCCCCCCCTATTTGATTTATAGGAAACTTGATCTGGGTGATCTTAAGCCCACAAGGATCAGTCTCCAGTTAGCGGATCGAACCGTGAAGATACCATGAGGTATAGTTGAGGAAGTGATAGTCGAAGTGGACACTTTCTACTTACCGATAGATTTTGTCATTTGGGACACGGATCCCTCATTCGCCATAAAAATCATGTTCCCATCATCCTTGGAAGCCCATTTTTAGCCACGGCTAGTGCAGTTATCAATACTAGAAATGGGCAGATGCAACTCAATTTTGGGAATATGACTTTAGAAACAAACATCTTCAACAAAGCCCAACAAGCAGGGGGAAAAAGATGATCTTCACGCGGTGAGCTTAATTGAGGAGATTATAGAAGAACACTTTGAGGAAAATTATTGTGGAGACACCTTAGAAGATTGCGTAGCTTCTAGTCATGCGAGTGAGGGAGCTTACACCTAGTTTGAGAGGGAGGTAAAGGAGTTGAGAGGCTTGCTCGATGAGAGAGTGTCGGACGAGGAAGCGAGAGATGTTAATTGGGTTTCTCGATTAGAAGAGTTACCGCCAAGGGAAGCTCGCATGGTGCCCTCTAGTGACACATTCCTGACTCTCGAGTTGAAGAAACTACCCTCCAATATTAAATATGCTTTCCTAGGTAAAAGTGAGACATTTCATGTTATTATCTCCTCTAGCTTAGATGAAGAGCAGGAGGGTAAACTATTAAAGATTTTGAGTAAGAACCAATGTTCTTTTGGTTGGTGTATAGCTGATTTAAAGGGGACAAGCCCTTTAATTTGCACCCATAAGATTCACCTCGAGGAGGACGTTAAGCCGTAGAGAGAAATGCAAAGACGGCTAAACCCCACAATGAAAGATGTGGTGAGGACTGAAATTATAAAGCTGTTGGATGCTGGGATTATCTACCCAATCTTAGATAGCAAGTGGGTGATCTCCATTCAAGTCATCCCGAAGAAGTTGAGCATGATTGTGATTGAAAATGCCAAGGGAGAGTTAGTTCCCCAACGTACCACCAATGGGTGGCACGTTTGCATTGATTACCAAAAACTCAATATGGGAACTCGGAAAGACCATTTTTCCTTGCCATTTATCGATCAAATGCTTGAAAGAGTAGCGGGTCACCCTTATTATTGCTTCTTAGATGGTTATTCTAGAAATAACCAAATTAAGGTAGATGTAATTGATCAAGATAAGATGACCTTCACTTGCCCCTTTGGAACGTTTGCCTACAAACATATGCCATTCGGCTTGTGTAATGCACCGGTGACCATTCAAAGGTGCATGCTGAGCTTATTCAGTGACATGGTTGAGAGAGGGCTAGAGGTGTTTATGGACGACATTAGTGTTTTTGGAACCTCCTTTAATCTATGTTTAGCTAATCTTGAGAAAGTACCATCCCGATATGGGGAAAAGAACATAGTGCTGAATTGGGAAAAATGCCACTTTATGGTAACCGAGGGTATAGTTCTTAGCCACATCCTGCCATCCAAAGGGATCGAGGTCGATCAAGCAAAAAAAGATTTCATAGCTGACCTACCCCCGCCTAAATTGCTGAAAGATGTGCATTCCTTTTTGGGTCACACATGGTTTTATAGAAGGTTCATTAAGGACTTTATCCCCATCACTAGACCTTTAAGTAATATTCTTATAAAGGACACCCCATTCGAGTGTACATAAGCATGCCAAAGTTCTTTTGAAAAACTGAAGAACATGCTTGTGTCCTCTCCCATCATGCAAGCTCCGGATTAGTCCCTACCATTCGAGCTTATGTGTGATGCTAACGATTATGCGATAGGGGCTGTTTTGGGCCAAAGAAAATACAACAAGGCTCATGTCATCTATTACGCTAGTCAGACTCTTACCGAAACACAACTCAATTACTCCACCATAGAGAAGGAATTTCTAGCAGTAGTATTCGCTCTCGAGAAATTTTGGTCCTATCTTATCGAATCCCCCATAACTTGTTTCACCGATCACGCGACTTTAAAATATCCACTTGAAAAGAAAGACGCAAAGCTGCACTTCATAAGGTGGATCCTACTCCTACAAGAGTTTAATCTCTCCATTATGGATAAAAAGGAATAGAAAACGTCATTGCCGATCACTTATCACGGCTTTCTTCCGACGTACCTAGTGATACTACACCCATAAACGAGTATTTTATGGATGAGAAACTCTTTGCCACCTCATCTTTGCCCTGGTTTGCGGATATAGTGAACTATCTTGTCACGAGATCCGTCCCTCCCGATTGGACACCGCAAGATAAGAAGAGGTTCATCATTTGGTTGTGCATATTTTTCTATGATGATCCATTCCTCTTTAAATATTGCGCCGACCAAATCATTCGACGATTCGTACCGGATGACGAAATTCCAAGAGTCATCCAATTCTGTCATTCGGAAGCCTGTGAGGCCACTTTTTCATGAAAAAGACAGTCGCTAAAATTCTCTAAAGAGGTTTGTATTGGCCCATAATGTTTCGGGATGCTAATAATTATTGCAAATCTTATGACAAGTGTCAATGGATGGGGGCCATCACCCGACAAGACATCATGCCATTAACCCCAATTCTCATCATTGGGATTTTCGATTGTTGGGGTATTGACTTCATGGGCCTTTTTTACCCGTCCTTTATCTCCCTATACATCCTAATCGCGGTAGAATATTTTTCTAAATGGGTGGAAGCTATATCTACCAAGGATAATGACAATAAAGTGGTGATAAAGTTCCTGCATGAACACATACTTTCTCCCTTCGGTGAACCTAAAGCGATAATCAGTGATAACGATACACACTTTTGTAATAAGCCGTTTGAAAGACTTATGAAAATATATGGTGTCATTCACAAGGTTGGAATGACATATCACCCACAAACGAATGGGCAGGCCGAGTTGGCCAATCGTGAAATCAGGCACATACTAGAGTGGACCGTCAATCCCGACAGGAAAGATTGGTCCCTTCGATTGAACGATTCGCTATGGGACTACCCTACCGCATACAAGAACCCACTCGGAATGTCCCCATTCCTCTTTGTGTATAATAAACCTTGCCATCTTCCCGTCGAATTAGAGCACAAAACGTATTGGGCAATTAAGTGGTTAAATTACGATATGGACAAAGCCGGTGAAACTCGCAAACTTCAACTAAATGAGTTAAAGGAGATACGCAATGATGCATATGATGAGGCCAAGATTTCAAAATCCCGAATGAAACTCGCACATGATAAGATTATTCGACAAAAAGAGTTTCAACCGAGACAAAAGGTACACCTCTATAACTCCCGACTTCATTTTATTCCGAGTAAATTGCGGTCTCGATGGACTAGCCCATTCATTGTGAAGAGCGTATTCCCCTATAGAGCAGTAGAATTGGAAGATGCCAAAGGGGGGAACGCATTTAAAGTCAATGGAAAGTGCTTAAATATATATGTTGAGCCGTGCATAGAAGAGATTGACACCATTTGGTCGTCGTACCCCGTTTACGGGGTCGAGTGAGCTTGAATTGAGAGGTCGTCGAACCCCCGACGTATATGGGGTGAATTCTTCTGTATAGTAGCTACACGTAGGTTATGATAGTGGAGTCCATAGGATCGCATCACAAGAGGAGAGGAATTCGAGCACTAGAATTCTTTACGAGGCGAGAGTTTTAGCGTCATAATATTGAGGAGAGAGGTAATCAAGTCAAACAGGTGTCGGATCGTCAGTAGGAGCAACTGAAAGTCGTAGGAGGAGTTTATACCAGCACATAGGTGGACTAAAGCCATAATGGGGACCTGACCAATCAGGTCCTGGGCACCCGAATTTTCCCATGTTAGCAAATATAAAAAAAAAATACAGGCCCGGACCGATTTCGTCCTGGAGACCCGGATTGGTCCGGTGTTTGCAACTCTTGGCTTTCCCTAGGTTCATCCCCTTTTACCCCAATCCCTCCAATTCCCTCCATTTTCGTCCCCCCCCCCCCTCCCAACACCCATTTTCCCTCCCAAATCCTTCCCCCCTTTCGCTCTAAATTCTCTCCTGCCCTCTCCCCTCACCACCTATAAATCCTACACCTTCCCCACCCCATTTCCTCCACCATTACTCACTATCCTCCTCTCTTCCACTTATTCTGCCCAACACTCTTACTCAATCCCATAACCATGGCCAACCAACCACCTCCCAAAAAATATGATTCCATCACAATTCTTTCCGCCGGCGTCGTCGGCTACCTCACCCCTCAATAACAACGGTGGTGTGAACATTTCTTCGGCCAACCTCGCAAACTCCAAATAGAGCGCCAAGTCATTTGGAAAGACCTGCCTAATTCTATCACCACTCTTTTCAGGGACCGGGGTGGTGTCGTTTCGTCAACGAACCTCATGATGCAGTCTGGACCAATGCGGTACACACCTTCTATGGCTCCCTTGTTCGCACCGGGCACCACACGACTGAAGATTACATTGGCGGCATTCGCGTCCCTTTCTCTTTGGAACTTCTGTCCCAGAAGTTGGCTGCCAAAGATGTCCTATCCCCACAACAATACATATACCCAAACCATCTCTCCCTGCTTGAAAAAGACGTGTGCATGTCTCGCATCGGCCCCAATGCTAATTGGAATACCAAAACCTACCCGATGGTCTAGCTAAGGGACAAAGCGAGCCTCACTTTCAAAATAGTGTGCGCCAAAATTCTCCCCACGGGCAATCAGTCAGCGATGCACCCGCGTCAAGCCACCCTCGTCTACCACCTCTTTGACCACAACACCCCTATTAGCCTGTCTGCGTGCATTTACAAGGACATATTCTTTGCCACCACGGATAAAAAGGGCATCACCCCTCTCCCCTTTCCCTGGCTCATCACATCCATGTTAGCCGACACTGGCATTGCACCCTCGCAAGATTTCCTGCGCCTACCAACCACTTTTGCGTCCACCACCTGGACCAAACGGGAAAGACAATAAGCCCGCATCCAAGCCCGAATGTCACAAGAAGATAGTGATACTGAGGAGGAGGATATTGATGAAGAGGCGGAAGAAAGCGGTGTTGATGAGAGAAGCGACGAAGAGGAGGAGGACATTTTGATGGGCGAGGGCGACGCGGATTATGACAGTGGTGCCAATTCTAATATATTACCCGCCAATGTAAAAATTAATCGACGTCTCTCGACGGTCGAAGCCCAGGTTGACGGATTGATCACACAATACAATAGGGATCAAGCGGCCTACCGAAGGGATACGAGCAAGATGCATTGTCTCCAAACCCACATGTACGAACTTAACTTCGGTGGGCCCTCTCCCAGCTTCTTCTATGACCCATATGACCCCAGCGCGCCTGGAACCTCCAAGCCCCACCCCAGTGATGTTTTCTTCTGAAAAGTGGTTGTTTAATTATTGGCTATTTCACATGGTTGTTTGATTTCCTTTCCGTTTGTAACACATGTTGTTTCGTTATATAAAATTCTGCATTTTCCATATTTGTTCGTTTTATTTATTCGCACTTTTAATTCGCTTTGAGATAGATTTTTGTCCTTTTTACTCGAGGACAATGCAAAAGTCTAAGTTAGGGGGGGGGGTCACAAGTGCGCCTTTCTAAAACTTCATAAATTTTCAAAAATTTCAAAAAAAATCATAAAATTTTGAAAAATCCAAAAATATTTTTCTTCAAAATAAATAAAAATTGGAATTCAATGTTTTCAAAAATATCATTAAAATTCGGTTTAAAGTCTCAAATTGTAAAAAGATAATACACAAAGCCGAAATCGACCAAAGATGGAAATTGAGAGAATGTAGACAACTTAACGAATTAATGTGGAGATTAACAACCCCTGTGACATTCGAGCCTTTCATTTTTGTGAATTTATAAATCAATCGGACTTAATTGTGAACTCAAAGTTCATTTCAGCATTCTAATAAGTCATCAAGGATCTCAAATCTTTCACTTTGACCAGTTAGGGAAACTGTGTGTGATATTGCCTTGAAAAATGTGTCAAATAAATCTCTAAACTAAATTAATCTCGAGAAGCATATGGTAACGCAATTAGTATTTCAGACAATGAAGTAGGCCCTCATTTGACACCCAAAAATATTGGCCAGAAAAAGTAGTGAAAAATTATCCCTTTTGTAAATAAAAGTTGAGCTGAATAAGTTTTTCCTTTCGTTTGACAACCCGAAAACCCCAATTAGCCCATAACTGTGAAAGTTAATAATCCCATAAATTAAGTCTGAAAAGTGCATTCAAAGGGGCAAGAAAAGAATAGATATGCTCAACAAAAATAGGAAGAAAAGAAAAGTGTTGAAAATAGAAAAAAAATAGAAAAAGAAAAAAAAATGAGAAAAAGCCCGAAAAAGCACTAACGAACATCATAAGAAAATTTTCCAATTCCAGATTTCCCTACCATTCCCATTTTACCCAATACACCATTAACCCGAAAAAGTCCTAACAGAGTCCAAATTACGAAATTGGTTACCGCGTGGAGAGCTAAAACACGAAAACATAATGAAATAGATTATAAATATGAATTAGAGGCAATGTTCCTGTTTTCTTATAGCCGTAATCCGATGATGAGATCCATTTATCATAAAATTCCATCTTTTTTTTGTGTGCGTGAACTTGGTTCCAATGCATTTACTCTTGTAAATCACGCATACCGAGAGAAAATAGCCACCCTTTCGAGAAATTAGTTTGTGAGAGCATCCCGTTAGATTTTGAAATCAAAACGAATTTTCGAAAAAGTAACGTAATGATCAAACAGTGGAAATCCGCAGTTAAATTTCTAGCTCTGGACACGCACTATGATTTGAGACTATTGAAGATGAATTGATGATGATTATTTACTGGAAAAGTTTGAGTTATATAATTTTTGCGCATTTTGAATTCTTCTTTAAGTCGAATTTTGTGGGTATATTCGCTGCAAACCCTCACGAGACACAACTCATCCTACTAGGGTGACCTAGGGGTTTAAAGGCTTTTTGCATATGCTAAATGCAACCTCTTGCCTGCGAAAGAGGTGTTCAATCCCATTTCTAGAGTTGGATCATGTTTTTATTCTTTTACATTGCTCGGGACGATCAAAGTTCTAAGTTAGGGGTTTTTATTAGGCATAAATTCTACCAAATTTACCCCCTTAATTTAGAAACTTTTATTACCTCGGACAACGTAAAATGAATTAGTTTATCTCATATCTGTGCTAACGGTTTAGTCTAACAAGTATCCCGAGTTTCGTGTATTTCTTATCAATTTTATAGATATTTAATACATGAAAGAATGAAAGAAATCGGAAGAAGCAAGAGAAAAGAAAGAGAACAAATCAAAAGGGCAAAAGCATAATTTCCACCAGGAATCAGGTTGAGGACCCAAAATAAAAGTCGAAGATCTCGAGCTTATGAACGCGTAGGAAGAAACGGCGTCCCAATATGAGTCCCGGAGAAGAAGTTATAAAGACCAGAAGAAGTGAGATAATCAAGAGATTTTGAAGAGATATTCAAGAGAATTTGAGATTCCAATCCGGACCAATCCGGTATCCCAAAAAAAGGATCAGTCCGGCCCTCAAAATCACTGAATAAGAATATGTCTACCGGACTAATCCGGTATCCCAAAAAATCGAATCAGTCCGACCTTCAAAATCACCACATAGCGACCTGTCTAGCGGACCAATTCGGTTTATTTAAAAAACGGATCAATCCGGTTGTTACCCGGACGAGTCCGATATGTCGTGACCGGATCAATCCGGGGTTCGAGATTTGAGCTCATCTTCTTCTTGATAGAGTTTTATATGCTTCCAACTCTTGTAATTTTTGTAGGGTATAAATTTAAAATAACTCCCAGATAAGAGGGGGGCTTCTAATCCATTTTAGAAAAACTTTGTAATTAGCTTAGAGGAGAAACAACAATAAACCCTAGTTTTGATTGCAGTTTTGCAACTCAAGTAATTTTATTCCAATTCTTGCTTTCATATTGGTAATAGCTCATTTCTTAGTGAGTAATTTAATTCTTCTGCATATTCAGTTGTTAAAAAAATGTTTTTTTCATTCAACACATGTTTTCTTCTAGTTTCAATATGACCGGCTAAGTTTTCAAGGGTCGGGTTGCATGAACCTCACCCGATGTAATTTATGATAGTGGAAATAGAAGTTGAAATTAAAATTTTAGGTGAATTGTGTCGTATAATTTTAGGTTAATACGACACTGATTTAATTTAACATTTCTTACATACTGTGCGAGCTACGATCCCTCATATACGTAATACTTAGGAGTGTTAAAGATCAGGTTTTAATTCAACCTTTGCTTACATACTGTGCGGGCTACGATCCCTCATATATGTAATACTTTGGAACATTAAAAGTCGGATTCATTTAAAGCTTTAATTCTGAATCTAGTATCCTACGAAGCGAATTACTAGGGTGTGGGGGATTGTAACCCGTCCTATCTTTCTCATTTCATAAGTAAAGTTTTAGTCAAATCGTCATTATTCCTTTAGTTACTTAGAGTAATTGCATTTCATTTGTTCATAATTTCATTAGTTACTCATTTTCATATTTGCATCTAGTTGTAGTTATTTCACAATCCAAATCACCTTTTCCTTCTTTTTAGAGTCAAGTTAGGTTACCTTCGTCTTTCGAAAGTCGTTACGACTTTGTTCATCCTGTTTCCCTGAGGATCGATACCCGACTTACCGGATTATTACTTGAGCGACAGGCTTGCACTTGAGCCTAAATAGCACGCACACTAGAGACATTTGTGGTCGCGTCAGCGTGCACCACTTTTTCATGTTTTTTATATAAAATAGGGAACAATAGTTTATTTTTCAAGCAAGGGTTTTGAAAATAGTACTTATAGAGAAAATAGAATAACCTATTTGACTCCATTTACACCCTAGTTTTGACATTCAAGTATCAATATGGTTTTTTTAGTTTAAGATATCATGTTTTGACCATCTAGATCAGTTTACTCCTCAATATTTGAATATCATTAGGCACGATGGATTTCGATGCTGCGTGATAAAAAATAGCCAAAGATCGGTGGATATTGAGACACGGGAGGACCTTGTTGTGTGTTATGGTTGGATTCATAAAATTGGTGTGAATAAGGTTCAATGTGATATTAACAGATTTTATTATGGTTGAAGACATCGAGTTAGGGAGTAAGTTATTTGTTGTCTATGTATAAACCCTATTTCATTATGTCTTTTTTTACACAACGTTTGTTTAATTCACATTTAAATTAAAATTGGAGTAATTGCTCATTTGCTAATTAATCGGATTAAAATTTGGGAATTTCGTAATCCTATTCTCACGCATTTGCAGCTTTGGATTGGAATCAGGTCCCGATGTACTAATGAGAGTGCGCTTGAGATCTTAATGGAATATTTTATATAATTAAATTTCCACCTAACACAAATCCAAATTATTACCAAAGTTTAATACGATTAATTTAGGTTTGCATGTGACGATCATTCCAAAGACAAAAAATTAACTACACATGCAAGAGAAAACAAATATGAAAAATACCTAAAAAGGGCAAAACCTATTTCATCACTTTAGACAATTTTACAAGAAAAATTACTTGTAAAACTTATCTAAAGAAAACTACGCATCTCTAAAGCATTCCACAGGTGGCGGTCTAGCCTCGGTAGCCACATATAGGCCTTTTTCTTTCTTCATTAGTGATCCCCTCCAAGGTTCACAAGGTCAGTAGTGAAGATGATCTATCAACAAGGTTATATCCAGTATGAAACTATGTATGGGGTTCAAACGGATTCACAACTATATTGAAAATGATGATTTTGTGAATCAAAAGGTTTGTAGGCTCATAAGTAATGAGGACTTTTGTAACAGGTATGAAGAAATCGTTTTAACAAAAGTTTCTATAAAAAACTTTACAAAATAGGTATTTATATAGAGGCTCAAAATTCGAGGTGGTGTCACTCGTTCGAATGACAACAAGGCTCGTTTGAACGAGAATAGCTTTTCGTTTGAACGAAAGAAAGTTCGTTCTGACGAAAGTGATATCTGATTTGAACAAGCTTCAAACGAGCTTCAAATGATGCAAAACATCCCACCCTCGTTACATGCACATTAGATGTAGAGATCAAACGAGACTTCTAACGAGTTTGTCATCTCGTTCAAACAATAATGCCTTCTCAATTGAATGAGGTCAGCGAACCTTGAAAAATTTTCTAAACGTAAAAAAAAATTCCTCGATTTTTATAAAAAATTACAGCTCCTAATATAAATGAAAATAAATTTGCACTCCTAAATTATTTATACCTCCATAATGTGGAGATCGTCTTGAACTTGGAGATGTTGGAGAATCGGTTTTTTGTGACGGCTCGAGTCGAATTGTAACAAGATACGTCAAAAATATGTGCAAGACTAAGCTATTGAGCAATGACAAAAAATATGCTCTTACGAATTTCCCCCTTTGGCTATTTCGGTACAAAATAAAACCAAAATCCAAATTACATAAACCCTAAAAAATCCTAAAAATTACATAAAAAGTTCCCCAAAATCCTAATACCCTCCCAAACCCTACAAAATGGATTAGTATGCAGAAATATAGTCTTGAATCTCCATTTTCTTCTTATTCTTCCCTTGATCTTGTAATCTTCTAATCAATGACCAAGGGAACCTACACACATGAAACAAGAGCAAAACTCGTTATGCATATAGTTCGAAATACACATTAAAAGTTTGTAAATATAAAAAATCAAATCAAACTCCCCCTAATTTTTCTCCACTTTTTGGTTCGAAATAGACAAAGGAGTAGAAACTAATAATGAATTATAGAGAACATCACCAATAAGAATAAGATATCATCATAAAAATATATGAATGACAAACATGTAATGATAATCACAAAGGCTCCACAAAATATTTTTGAAAATTTTCAAAATTTTTTATTATAAAATTGTACAAATATAATACACTATGAAAAAACACAAAAATATTCGAATCATGGAAACGAAATGTCGGAGTGTGAACATATTCCATAGGTTAATCAACGTAGATAAACATAATATATGTGCACGAAGGATTGAGACACCACTAATGAAATATCTCAAAGTCTACTTAGGTGTAAAAAAGGTAAACTCGTGTAAAATTGACCTAACCTAATCCACAAATCAAGATCGTAAGTGTTTTTCACAACAATGACACCCAAAACTATGTAATAATTTTTTTGAGATTTTTATAGTATGTGCAAACTCATTGATCTTCGACTTAACTCCCTCAAAATCTCACATGTAGTGATTATACTCTCAATTATTTTGAAGAAATTAATGTTTATTTGTAGCAAAGCATCAATATTCAAGCAAATGGCCTCGCACTTTTGTTTTTATGTGCCTTCAATCTTTTTAGGATCTTTTCTTGTAAATGGTGGCTTTTCATGCAAAGACTTTGTCTTTCGCAGCCTGATTCCATTACTTAATATATACGAATTTTACTAAAAATATGATTTTTTAAAATCGAGCAATGGTTCTTACATACACAACTTTTTATTATCTCATTTTTCACATTTTGTTTGCTTTTAAAGAAAAATTGAGATAAAAACACCATGATCAACTGGTGACAAGTAAGTGGAATACTGAAATAAGCTTGTGCTTGTGTGCATTAACGGAGACAAGGAGTCAAACATGTAGCAAGTTGTCATCTAATCACGTCTTAATGACTCAACACATTATAAAGCGCATAAATGAAATGATGTCACATCTCAAAACACTACAAAATTGTCACGTGGATATGGAATTAATGGGTGAGTCGGACATCTTTAATGTTCCTTCACATGCGGTGTAAAAAATACGATACTCTTTTTGAATTTTTTCAAAAATTTTATTAGAAATATTTTTTTTTGTCTTTTTCATCTTTTCTTAAAAATCAAAAATCTTTTTGTATTTTTCAAATTTTTTTAAATAAAACTAAACACTTTTTTGATTTTTTGAAAGATATATCTGAATGAAAAAATGATAATAATATGGCAACACAATCTAGAAATAAGAACCAATGCAAAGAATCATGAAAATCATCCTATACTATATATCATATCCAATCTCAGTCAACAGTGAAAATACCTAAAGTTTTCCTAAGATCCTCAAATTGAAGTGCATTTAAAGGTTTCATGAATATGTTGGCTAACTGACGATAGGTGCTCACAAAGCTCAAGGACATGACCTTCTGCTCAACTTGATCTCGAATAAAGTTCTCGTGAATTCTAATGTGCTTTGTACGTGAATGTTAGATGAGATTACGAGAAACATGTATAGCACTAGTATTTTCACAGGAAATAGTTATCATGCCCTATGAAATGTCGTAATCCTCCAACATTTTTTTTCATTCATAAGAGTTGCGTGTAATAACTTCCAGTTGTTATATACTCAGTATTTGTCGTGGACAAAGAGATAGAGTGTTGCTTCTTTCTCATCCACGAGATAAGAGCACTTCCAAAATAGAAACATTCACCTGAAGTGCTCTTATATCCACTTACCTGCCCGACCCAATCGGCAAATGAATAGGTGGAAAACGGTTATCGCAATCAAAATAATACCAAATACCATAAAAAATAGTTCCACTAGCGTATTTGATAATACATTAAGAGCATGTAAGTGTGACTCTTTCGGGGGCGCCTAGTATCGCGCACAGACTCCAACACTAAAGAAAATATCAGGACAGCTAGCGATAAGGTAAAGAAGACTATCTATCATACTTAAATATAAGGACAACTCTATGTCTTTGCCTAAAGTGTCTTTGATAAGCTTTGTGGATGTACTCTTAGCGGTGCGAGCATGCTTAGCATAGTCTAGAAAGAATTTCTTCACAAGGCCTCTTGCATATTTGGATTCAGATATGAATATCCCATCCTCAAGATGATGAACCCAGAGACCTAGGGAGAATGTAATCTTACCTACCATGCTCATCTCAAACTCTCTCTTCATTTCCTCTTATAAAGTATGAGTAGAGAGGGAGCACTTGGATCCGGAGGCTATATCGTCCACATAAACTTGGGCAACCAAATTGAAACCACTCTATCTCCTCACAAATAATGTCATATCTACTCCCCCTTTATTGAAGTCAGGGGCTAAAAGATAGGAAGTAAGCCTCTGGTACCAAGCACGTGGTGCTTGCTTCAAACCATACAAGGCTTTCCTAAGATGATAGACGTATCACAGGTGCTTAGGGTCTTCAAACCCCTTTAGTTGTTCCACGTAAAGATCTTCTTATACAATACCATTCAGAAAGGTTCTATTGACATCCATCTCATATAACTTAAATCATAGATGACATGCTATGGAGAGTAGTAAGCGAACGGACTCTAGCCTAGAAACAGGAGGGAATGTCTCCTTAAAGTCTATATCCTCGATTTGTGTGTAGCCTTGAGTGACCAAACTAGCCTTATTGTGAACTATGGTAAAATTTTCATTGACCTTATTTTTGAAAATCCACTTGGTATCTATCCAATGCTTGTCCTTGAGTGTTTTTTTCACGTTCTTGGGCTCGACTAGGGATGTATAGCACATATAGCTAACAACATTTTCGGGTTGAGCACGAGTCTTGACACTTAGTGTAAGATTCCTAAGTATAGTGGATGGGTCATTGATTCTTTTAAACCCAAGATGGCGTCTCTCTTAAAATAGGAACGAGGTCCACAGTGGTCGCATGAATAAGGATGGGATCATCATCAGGGGATGTATCATACTCACACTGTGGGCTAGGAGAAACAAATATCGGTGGCTCATCATCTATAATCGCGATAATTATTAACTCATTTACCTTAGAGCTAGCCAGATTATAAAACTGGTAAGCCCTAATCGTTCATGAATATCTTGAAAATATCCCCACGTTTATTCGAGAGTCAAACTTTCCTCCGGGCTTTCCATCTCGCAAGATGTAGCATATTCTCCCAAAGAAATGGAAATATGATAGGTTAGGCTTCTTCCCTGTCCACATCTCAAAAGGCGTGTGAAGTGTGTGAGAATGAAGATGTACCCTATTCACCGTATGACATACGGTGCTCACTGCCACTACCCAAAACTGTCTATGCTTGTTTCTCGCAAGAAGCATTTATCTAGCCATTTCTTGTATCATTCGATTCTTCCTCTCAATAATCCCATTTTGTTAAAGAGTACGAATGTCCACCTACTCCATGATAATAGCTATCTACTTTCATTTATTTAAATTTAGTGTCATTCCCACTATGCATCCGATTAATAGTGACACCATGTTTATTTTGTAGCACATGACACTTGGTTGTAAGGAACTCAATTGCATCAGAATTTTCTCGAAGTAGTCCTATAATCTAGTATCTAGAAAAATCATCAACCATCACAAAAACATATCTCTTACCACCTAAATTTGGTTAGTGAGTAGGACCCATAAGATCTATGTGAATCAATTCCAAAACACGAGAGGTGGTAATGGTATTCAACTTCCGATGGGAACTTTGGATTTTTGACCTTGTTAGAAAGGTCCACAAACTAAGGAAGTTGGTTTTACAAGTGATGGTAAGCCATGAACTTGGTCCAGGTAAGCCATGAACTTGGTCCACTTTCATTAGTCTCTTAAGATCTCTAAAGTTTATCGGACCTAGACATTAATGCGAAAGGTCCGTAGTGGAGACCATGGACCTATTGCACATAGATGAGGATGGGGCACAATACTAAAATAATTATCTTCTATCCTCACACCTTGTAGTAAAATTTTACCGGATTGATCGTAAACATTGCATTCGAACCGGTCAAACTGCAAAGTTTGCATCGCACAGTTGGCTTATGCGAATAAAGTTTGATTTCAATCCTTTCATGTATAACACATCATATATCTTAGGAATTTGAGGTATCTCAACATTGCCACATCCTAAAATGCTAGATGTACTCCCATCTCCAAAGGCGACTTTACCATCCTTTCAATCCGCAAGGTGGGTTAAAAATGAGACGTCACTGGTTATATGCCTAGCACACACACTATCAAAACACCATTGGTAAGTTTTGATCCTTGAGAGCAACATGAACAACAAGGGCTTTGTTGTCTCTCTTAGGTACCCATGTGGAGGTAACCTTTTGTTTGCCCTTATTATTGTTAAGTCTGGTTGGAATGTTAGAAGCGTTCTTAAATGGCAAAGACTTCTGTTAAAACTCTTCCATTAAACTATGCAATGTTGCGACTAGAAAATCTACTTGCTCCCTAAGACTAGAAAAGTCGGTAAGGTGGTGTACGGGAGTATGTTTACATCTAGTTATACCAAGTTTATAGCAAAAGTGTCCAAGGTAACCTCTTCTTATACACAAAAGTGCAAACATAAATAGGTTTGGGTCTACCTCAGTGTTCTTTTTAAGTGGAACTCTCTGTTGTGGTTTAGGTTGAGGGCCATAAGGATTAACCACGAGTTCAAGAACTAGTTTTAGTGTGGTATTCAAAGTGGATGCACTTCCAAAACCTATTCCATGCCACTTACCAAAACCTAAAGAAGGTCCGAGAAACATCTTACCTACCTTCTTCGATGCATCCTCAATAATTACCTTGACCTCTTGGGCACGTTTGAGATTTTTCTCAAGTTAGGATATGAGGGCTTCAAGTTTCTCACTAGTCTCCATAGATGCTTGGAGTTCTCTCGCAAGACTAGCCACTTTGTTGGTCAAGTCCTCGTTATCTCTCTCAACTAATCAAACTCTCTCTTTCGAATCTTTTGTCATCTAGGACTCACTCTCTCTTTCCTCTCTGAACTCTTTTTGTAGCGCTTAAACTCTCATACCTAACCTTTTATTTTTTTTCTTCGTTTTAAAGGACTTAGCATAAATATTGGCGTAAGCACACTGAAGGTCACTCTCGCTCGCACTTAAAATATTCTCTCCCTCACTATCCTCGAAATGACTAGACTCATTGTTGTGGTGTTCATGTTTAGTAACTTCCTCATTGTCATGAGGTGAACTAGATGTACGTACTAACATGACAAGCCATGACTAGCCATGAATGAGGTGAAATCCATGCTGTAATTATTCTCCCGAACTTGCCGACTCGACCTTCCTATCACTACGCATGATGTTGTTGCCAGCCTTGCCTTTCCCTTGGCATTTCAACCTATTCGCGAGCTTTGTGACCCTATCCCTCACACTTATAACATTTATCCTCGTCTTTCTTTAGGAAATCTTTCTTTTCTTTTTCAAAATTTTTCTTTCCGGATTTATATTTTCTATCCTTCTCAAAACTTTTCTTATCTTTAGAAGTATTTTGGTTTTTTAGTTTGAGAAGTTTCTTGAAATTTTTAGTAAAAAGGGACAAATCATCTATATCATAGTCAAACTAAAAACCGGACGATGATTCCTCTCTCTTTTTAGACACTTCCTCTCTCATTTTAAGTTGGTCTTTAAGTGTAATTATATTATCCTTAGGCTTAAGTAGTTTAGGGAACATATTTATCTCATATGTTTGAAGATGTCCTATAAGTTTTTCTAACCTAAGAGTGTCTAGGATTCCAAACGAATTAATAGCGGTAGCCTTAGGAGTAAAGAGGGTTGGGAGCGATCTTAAAATTTTCTTCACCACACGCGTCTAGAGTTTTTCCTCCCCTAAATTGAAGCTCAAGAAGTTAACTATATAGGACAGTTGCGAATAGAACTCGTCAAAGGATTTAGATTCAGGTATTGTGATTGTTTTGAATTGTGTGGTGAGATTCTGCATCTTAGAAGCTTTAATAATATTGGTACCCTTGTCAGTGAGTTGGAGGATATCCCAAGCTTCTTTAGAAATGGTGCATGTTATAATTCGGAGGAACTCGACACGGGTGATGGCTCCATAAATTTCACTCAAATTGTAATACTTAAAGTTTCTCCATTTAAATTCTTCCTCGGTCCAGTGAGAGAAAGGCTTAGGTCCAGCGACATTATCAATAGTGACAGTAGGAAGAGTCCACCATCTAGCACAAACTATCCAAATACATTCATCTATGGCTTTTCAAAGATGAATAGTTAGTACCATCAAAGATGGGCACTTAATTATACAAATTCTCCATTAATATCGGGCTTTTCAAAGATCAACAAATTTTCAAAAAAATTAATATCCATGAAAAAAGATCACACAGTAATTTTGTGTAACCGACTCTGATACCAATTTAAGAGTGTGCTTGTGATCTTAATGGAATAATTTATATAATTAAATGTCCATCAATGCAAATCTAAATTATTACCAAATTGTCATCAGATTGATTTAGGTTTGCATGTGATGATGGTTCAAAACAAAGAAAATTAACTACACATGTAAGAAAAAACAAATATGAGGAAAATTACCTAAAAAGGAAAAAACCTAATTCCACACTTTAGACAGTTTTACAAGATAACTTACTTACAAAACTTATCTAAAGAAAACACCTCTGCTCCAGAGTATTCCATAGGAGGCGGTTCTCACTCGGTATCCACTCATCAGCCTTTGTCTTCCTTCAATAATGATCCCCTCCAAGGTTCACAAGGCCAATAGTGAAGATGATATTTCCAAAAGGTTATATCTAGTATGGAAATATGTAAGGTTTTAAATAGATTCACAAGTATATTGGGAATGATAATTTTTTCAATCAAAAGGTTTACTAGCCCAAAAGTGATGAGGACTTTTATAACAGGTATGCATAAATCGTTTTAACAAAAGTCTTTGTCAAAAACTTTATGAAACAAATATTTATATAGACGCTCAAAATTCGAGGCAACGTCACTCGTTAAAAAAAACGAGGCTCATTCAAATGAGAATAACATCTCATTTGAACGAAAGCAAGTTCGTTTGAACGACAATGCTATCTTGTTTGAACAAGCTTCAAACGGGATTCAAACATTGCAAAACAGTATGCCCTCTTTGGATGCACGTTAGATTTATAGATCAAATAATATTTCTAATGAATTTGACATTTCGTTTGAACGATAATTCCTTCTCATTTGAATGAGGTCAACGAACTTTGAAATAAATTGGAACAAAAAAATAGCCCGATTCATATGAAAAATTACATCTCCTAATATAAATGAAAATAAACTCGAACTCCTAAATTATTTATACCTTCATAATATGGAGATTAACTTAAACTTGGAGATGTTCGAGATTTGGTTCTTTGTGACGAATTGAGTCGAATTGTAATGGGATATGCCAAACACACATGCAATCCTAAGCTATTTAGGAATGACAGAAAATATGCTCTTACAACGAAGTTATTGTGTTCACCTTGTTTTAGTGTGATTTAGGGATTTTAATCATGCAAAAATTTCCATTACACGATCACCTATGTTTGATGGCTCAAACTATCTCTATTTAAAGGCTTGGATGAGTATTTTCTTAAAAATAATAGATGATAGCATTTGGAACTCGGTGGAATAAGGGTGGTTTCTTCCCACTGAAGGTGATTTGGTGAAAGAATATTTCCTTCAGACTAAGGTTTAAAAAAGTTCTCAATTTTTAATTCCAAGGATGTGAAAACTATTTTCATGCCATCAGGATCGAAGAGTTTATGTGTATAATGACTTGTGAGAGCATGAAGGATGCATGGGATATTTTGAAATCCGCGTATGAGGGTACTGATATGGTTAGGGCTTTCAAGTTTCAAAATTTGACAACAAAATTTGAGACGATTAAAATGAAAGATCATGAGTCATTTGATGAATTTTATGCTAAACAATCGGATATTGTTAATTCTTCATTTAACTTAACTTAACATGTCCCTGAACCAAAAGTGGTTAGAAAAATCTGAAGGTCATTGCTCGAAATACTGAATTCGAAGATCGCACTCATAGATTCTAATGGACGAATTGATACTCTTAGAGTCCAAGAAGTTGTATCTTAAGTCCAAACATATGAGATGGGCATGTGTCCTCTATAAAGAAGTAAAAATTTAGCTTAAAAAGCTAAAAATGTGGACGTGTCAGATTTCGAGGGTGAGGGTGATTTAGAACCCAGATAAAAGACTTTTTAATAAAATTTCTTAAGCTTAGAAAAGATAAGAATTTAAATAATGACCATGATCGTATGAAAATGGATAACCCTAAGAAGGTGAATAACTAGGACAAGTGTTATGATTTCAAAGGGTTTGGGAATCATGCTTTTGAGTATACCGCTAAACTCTAGAAGGAAGGTGAAAAATCCAAATCTTACAATGCAACATTTAGTAATAGTTAGTCAAAAGAGGGACACAATTCTCTATTGGAGTGTAACTACACAACTTTCATGGCTAATCATGTGATCCTAAATGAATATTTTTTCGATGGTGAAGATAATCATGTGTATGATAGTTCTGATGTCTAGTATTCAGAGTTCCATGTTAATGTCGAGGAGGAAGAATAAGATATGAGTGATGAGGAAGAGAGTGAGCTTCAAATTACCTTTCGTGAGTTGTATAGAAGTCATTAAAATTTAAAGAGGCTAAATTAAAATTAGAAGCTAAGTTAAAAAAGTGTGCCCCTGGAAATAATGATAAATTGGTTAAGGACTTAAGGGCACATGAGAAGACTCTTAGGGAGAAGTGCGCATACTTTGATGGGGAGATAGATAACTTTATAGGAATGTTTAAAAATATGAAGAAGGTTTCCCTAAAATTTAACGATTATAAACTTTTGCTTGAGTCTATAATTTTGAAGTGAGAAGATAACTAAAAGACTTAAGGAGTGTCAAATTCAATTTGGAATATTGGTTGAAAAAAGTTGGATAAAATCTTCGAAACCATCCAAATAAAGAATGATAAGATAGTTCTAGGCCATAATGAACCCAATGCTTCTGTTCAAACTATCGGTAGCTTCCCCTGTGTCTACACATGAACATACCCTGGTAGTAAAGGTCACCTTAAGAGGCTTTGTTTTTATCTTAAAAATTCCGAAACCCAATACACTAAATCATCATCTATTTCTACATGGAGATCCGATTTAGAGGCATTAAACATTAGGCTTGTTTATTCATATATGCTTTCACATGATTCATCAAGTTCTATATATTATTAGTGATTATGTTTGTAAGTTTTTCATACGCTATTTATGTGCGTCATATTATATGATGTTTGTGTCTTTTGTATTTTGGTTCTCCATTTTTTGAGTCCATATGAAAAAAATAAAAAGATTTTGTTTTCTTTTGAGCCATTTTTTATAAAAAAAATTATATATACTAAAAAGATATGTGTTTCTATTGTAGATTTGTATAGGTGGTAATTTCCTACAGTGTTAGTATTCTTTACATACAAGCTAAATTAAGATAAATATTCGTGTAGAAGGATAAATATACACAACACAATATATACGTGGTTAGACAATATGCTTACGTCCATGGGGTGTAGGGTTTGCTCATTCACCAAGTCTGAGAACTGGTTGACAAAGTTGTAGTACTGCATGAAAATACAATATCAAATGACCCTCTTAATAATATGCGGGTTTATATTTATAGAGAAGCATTGGAGAGTCCTAAACTCCATTAACAGATAGCCTAGAAGTTCGGATCTAGCACCTATCGGTTTGAACCGTTCCAAGTAATGGATATATGGGAGTCTTCCATAACATGGGATCTTCCGTAAATTGGTGGGAAAGAAGTTTTTGTGCTCGTGCCGAGCACGGGTAAGGCACGTGATATTGTAATTCTAGTCCCCATAAATTGTAGGTTGTAATTTCCTACAATATTCATATTGAATACACACAAGCTAAATTAAGAGAAATATTCAGGGAGAAGGATAAAAAACACAAAAAACGAGATATATGTGGTTCAACAATATTCCTATATCCATAGGGTTTAGAATTTGTTCTTTTATTCACTCTGAGAATTGGTCAACAGAGTTGTAGTAATGTTCGACAATACAGTATCACCTTTTCCTCTTAATGAGAGGAAAAATTATATTTATAGTAATCTTAAGAGAGTCCTAAGATCCATTAACATATATCCCTTAACCGTTTAAACCATTATCATTAATGGATATATGGTGGTCTTTCATATCATGGGATCTTTATTAACTTAGTACGTAAGAAGATTGGGCGCTCATGCCGAGCATGTGCAAGGCACAAGCTATCATAATTTTGGTACCCATAATTGCCCTGAAAGATCAGGGTCACTTTGAGGTCATTGGTCTTTCTTGTATCTAGGTTGACTATTGATTATGACAAGTCTTCATACTTAAGGGAGCTGCGGTATTTTCACTTGGAAGAATTTATTGGTTGGTGAAGGGGCAGTTTTGTAAATATCCTTAAAATGGGAGTATTTTTTTGCCTCTTGAGTGCCCTAAGGGAATGCTAGGAAAATATACCCCTTTTCCTTGGCAATGAACTTTTGTTTCGAGCGTCTCATGCGTGTGTCATCATCATGATTTTAAGGGACCAAGAGGGAATTTCTCACCATGAGACAATGGTTCCCACCTTTTTCCTCACTTTCGAGGTCATTTAAAATATATGCATTCTTTCAAATGAAAGCTTTTCATTGTTGTCATTACGCCTATAAGAACACGCAAAACTCTTTGTTCATTTCAATCTTCTTCAGTTTCTCTTTTTTAATTCTTTTATTCAACTGTCGTCTTTAACCATAGTGTATTTTATTGATAAAAACACATGGAAAAATTAAAACTTGACCATTAAAGCCCCCTCTAGGTATCTATAAGGTTAGTTGAGGGTCCTGGTGACCTTTGTTCCCTTTCTTAAGGCCATTGGTTGCCTTCAATTTTTGTTCCCGAGTGTGGGGTCACTTTTCCCCTAAATAGATTATTTTTTGAGTTCTTACAACACTTTGATATTGTACCAACTCAAGTTTACCCAAATATATGAAGGCATGTCTTATCATTTAATGTTTATGACGTAGAGATGACCATTCCATCAGGCATTTAATGTTTGTGACATAAAGTATGAGGGATGTCTTTCGCAGCTATAAAAAAGACTGATGCACCTAGGGAGTGGTGTGGAGGAGCTATTTATGGGCATCAACCACTTCTAAGGGAAGGGGTCTTCTTTCAGAGTTCTTGTTAGAGAGTTATTATAGGAAAAAAGAGATATCAGAGAGAAGTTATTGCAAAACCAGGTATTTTATTCACCCACCATTGTCATTTATTACGAAGCTTTTAATATCTGACTAGAGATCGTTGAGGGTGGGCGTGTTTAGCTTCCAGTCAAGGTCTATCTAGGCTTCTTACCTATCTCTTCCTCTAAATGAGTTACTCCTGAGTTCATTATTATCTTTCGAGTTATACACAAGAGATTTGTGAGTTCAAATGGAATTTATCTCCACTAGGTTATTTGTGTGTCATGTAATTAATTAGGAGTGTTCTTAGTTAACTTGTTATTATTGTACTCAAAAGGGGTTACACCTCCATCTAATATACACTACCCTCTTACATTTGGTGACACTACTGGGGAGGTATTCTTTTAGCAAAAGAGTATGGCGCAGGATAATGTTAATCCTAGACTCAACTTCGATGATATTCAATGCAATGATGAACAAGTAGCGAGATAGATGGAATCTCCCAGAACTGGGGTTCCTCCTCAGGCAGAGGTTCCCCAAGATCCAAAGATGATTGGGGTCCCAACGGCCACACAAGCCTCTACTAGTGTTGTCCTACGACCTGTGTAAATGACCCTTCTCATGGGTAAGTTTTTTGAGTTTTTATAGACACTTGAGGCTTCCTTGGTCCTTGGAGGGGGAACACATCCCAGAACTTTTATGACACCTGGGGTGGTCCCATTAGCTCTGATGAAACCTACTCCAGCTATTCCTAGGGGGATGGATCCATATGCACAACACCCACTCCAGCCTCAATGACGGGCGTAACTCGTGTTTCATCAGTGGTCACTCCAAATGCAACTAACATTTCATCAGTTGTCCCTCTGGACACTCCATCTACGGTTGAGAAGATGTCGGTATCTACGTTAGAAGAACTGGAAAAAGAGATGCTGAAGATGATATCATCTTCCTCGCAGTTGGATAGTGAGGTAGCTTCAATGCGAGATGATTTTCGCACGCCCAATCCCCAAGAATACAATGATGAGCCTTACCCAAAGGACTACATCACTCCCATTTTTTAGAAATACACTGGGAAAGGGGGGGGGGGGGACCCGAAGGAGCACATCAAATTCTTCATTGAACATATAGGGTCTCACTGTAACAACAAGAAGCTCAGGCTGAGGGAGTTCTCAAAATCATTACCGATAAAGCTTATACGTAGTACTCTTATTTGGTACCAAATAGTGTTTCAACGTGGGAAGAGATGCATGTTTTATTTGTCCAGAAGTTCTTTCTGGCAGAAGATGAGCTCACGTTAACCCAGTTGGGCAGGGCGAAGCAACGGCCATGAGAAGATATAGTGGCTTATGTTCGAAGATTCAGGAAGAGGTCCCTCGACATGGGGGAAAAAGCCAAAAAGTCCAAACTATTACAACTCTGTGCTGAGGGTTTGCTCTCAGAGTATATCTGTCACCTGATTAATGAAACTCAGAAAGGTACTTTCATAGCATTTCTAAAAGCAGAAAGGAATATATCATTGGTAGTTAGGCCAAACCCTGTTGAGGTACCAATGGTGTTTAGACAGTTCGGGCCACCCGTTGCAGCATGCGGCTAGCCCCCACGAAGAAAACAAATAAAGAAAGATAATAAGAGAAAGTTTGGGAGAGATAGGTAAGACCCACGATCGTTACCTCAGACAGTTGAAGAGGCTGTTAGCTGTTATAATGCCATGGTTCAAGGAGGAACGATGAATAAACCTAAGGGTATCCCCACCGTGGAGCCAGATGCGGCAACGAGACCGAATCTTAAATATTACCAGATCCATCGAAAGGTGGGTTATCCAACAGAGACCAGTTTCATATTGAGAAAGATTATCAGCAAGCACATGAAGACAAGGACTTTATAGATCCCTCAAGAGAATAACGTGAACATTAACCCCCTACCACCGCACAAGGCGAACCTAGTGATTGTCTATGAGGAGAAGGAAAAATGGGAGACGGGGGAACTTAAGTTCCAACGGGAGGACTTTGAAGATGCCTTAGAAGATTGCACAATATGCATGGTCAATGTGGTCATTGCCTATGACGAGGAAAGTGCGAGGGATGTGGAGGAGGTATATAACCTAGAAGGGGATAAGGTGGACCCAAGATTAGAGTACCAAGATGTTTCGCGGTCACCCAAGTTCTCGTGGTTCTATGACCAAGTGGGGATACCGAAGGAAAGTCGTTTGGAGATAACGCAGGAAATTTTGGATATCACAAAGAAGAACACGGTACCCTCATTAAGATGGAAAGGTCCCATGGCCAGATTAGTGAGAAAGTTTTTATCCGAAGTAACTTTTAGTGATGCTAACAGGGATGTGAGATCTTGACACAACAGGCCCTATACATAACGATAAGTATCAATAGGGTAAGCTTCGTGAGGGCACTAATGGATGGAGGTGCATCAATAAACATCATGCCTATCAGTTCCTTCCGGATAGCTAACATTCCGAAGGAAAGACTAATACCAATGCATTTGATGATTTCTGGTTACGATAATCAATCATCCAAATCCATCGGGTAGGTGAATATAGGGATTATAATGGGAAACCTTACCTCACACATCAAGTTTCATCTGATTGAAAGTACCACTTCCTACCACTTACTAATAGGAAGAGTATGGATGCACAACTAGGGTGTGGTCCCTTTGACATATCACCAATATGCAATGGAAAATGTTAAAGGGACTGAGATCATCATACAGGCCACTAAGAAGCCTTTTGCCACTGAAGAAGCTCATTTGGTAGATGCAACCTTTTAAACAAAGCTGGAGGAATATTCCAAGGTGCTGACGAGAAGAAGGGAAGGAGCAAAAGTTCCATCTATCAGGGAAATGATGGGGCCTGTGAATGGCCAAAGCACCGAGGTAACAAAAGTAAAGGTAATAACGGAAGAAGTTCACTTAGTTTATCCCAAGAAGCATAATATGTCGAAGCATCTTAGAGATAAGATGAGACCTAGAATGGATCCGATAGATTATGAGACCCAATGGCAGAGTGTGCTGAGAAGACTTTTAGGGAATAGGTTAGCTGATTCTTCAAGAGAAAGGAAAAGAAAGGCAGTTGTAACGATGGGCAGACAATGCAAGAAAACGATTACTGGGGATGGAAGAGTGATCTACCTTTTATAAAGGTATGAGCGGGTGGTCGAAGAAGCTGATGCAGAGGCTGACCCGATATATGAGTGTTTCTTGATAGATTAGCAAGGGAAGTGCATGGTCATCGATAACTCTAATATACAAGAGTTTGTGGATGAAGTAGTCGAAGAACAAGACTATATGATGGATTGCTCGAAACTCGAGGTGCAAGAGTTGGAGCGGTTGAACCTGGCCGAAGATGGAGAAGATGCAAGGCGCATCTTCATTTCGAAGGATCTGTGCGCAACAAAGAGAGAAGCCTTAAAACAAATGGTTGAGTTCATTCAAGTGGTATGTTTATGCAATTAAAATATAATTTTGTGAGTGAATGTTTTTTCCAATTGAAACAAAACTCTTTTAATTATCCCTTTATGTTACAATTAGAACAAATTAATTTCACATGTCTTTTATTTTTCACATATGACTCAGTTAAAGATTTCTCCAGGGGAGATGGTAAAATGGGTAGTGTTGAAAGATCACGAGGATAGGACGATCATTAGACAAAGGAATCTCATAACCAAACTCCATACCTCTCTTTTCTTTAAAATATTTATCTCCTAAAAAATTTTACCCAATTTTTTTTACCTATATTCCAAATCCAACTTCAAAGTGCATGCGAACAAGATCTTGTTCTCAATCACGTATATTTTATTGAACAAGTCGATTTTGGAGTCTTTACTTTATTTCAATGATCTCATTAAATACTCAATTTAAACACAAATAAAGTTTTATCATTTTACTTTATCCCAAGTAGTTCATCAAAACCACCTTTCGATAATAAAAAAATATTAAAGTACTTTCACTCATCTAAGCCCTTCGTTTTGAATATTGGCTAATGTAGCGGAGGATTATATGTTCATCTTCTCGAGTTCCATGGAGTCTTAAAAATTTTGAGCACGTACTGTTATGATATCATTATTTACACCTCAACATAATCAAAATAGGTGTCAGTGGTAATGTCGACACTCTTGGGAGGATCATTAAATTCCTCCAAATCATCTGACTCATCAAATTTCCCACGGTTCATGATACCGCAATATTTTTACTTGAAGACTCTTAATCCGAGTTTGAGTTATGATCAATAAAAGTGGCTTGAAAAGAATATTTCCCAATACCTTGAGTCAATTATTAGGGACATTGTTTGGAATTATATCCTTTAGGAAAACATATATAACATGCAATGGTCCTTGGGGAATATTCTTATTCTCCCCATTTCTTGATCAAAGTCTAACCTAGGGGTAATATTTTGGGTTGCCTTTGGTTATAAATATATTTTTCTATGTTTAGGTAAATTTTCAATTGAGGAAGTCCTTATCATCATCATTAACATCAAGAGTATCCAAAGATGAAGGAACTTTGTGAGTTTTTTTATGTAAAGGCCATGTTGTTTTCTTTAATTAGTTTTGTGGAGTCATAATTCAAATTTGCCTGATAAGGCTGAAGTGAACCTAATAACTTATTTATTTTCATGGAAGTATTAAATAAATATCTAACTTCTTCGATGGAATAAACAATGGCATGAAACATAAATGGAATAGATCTAATATGTTATAGATGATGATATCCTCTTTGGTCATCTTACCCGATGAAAATGTAGAATTAACTATGCCATTTAGTTGATCATATAATTCATCAAAATTTTCGTTATCCTTCATGGTAAGAAACTAAAAGTGAGTGATGAGGTGTTGAAGATTATCATGCTTCATGGTGTAGGTTCCTTAATAGGTTGTTTCCAAAACATTCTATGCCTCCTTTTATATAGTGCACGTCGAAATATGCCGAAAATCACTAATAGTGACACAAACAAAGATTATAATTAAACCCTTGGCATTCCACTCACTCTTTTTCATGTCATTCTCATCCCAATTAGATATACTTTAGGGAATGAGACATGAGTAATAATTGTAGTAGTAATAGTCTAGTCCATAAAAACCATATTCCATATTTTGTTATCTAATGACAATGTGTGTGTCGTCATGCATACCTTCTAATAAAAATCTTCAAGTATTAATCATTGATATCTCCAGCCATCTTATATGATTGATACCATATCAATGTGATTAAAATTTTTAAAGACCTCTTCGAGTGGATAAAGTGAGTGCGTGTGGTAGTCTAACAAAAGTATGATTTTTATAACATTTGTTTCCAGACTTAGGTTTGAGACAAATAAGAATATTTTGCACATATACAATTTAAATTTTATACCCATTAAATAGAATTAAGCATATACTAACTCGATTACAAATCATGTTGGACTTTTTTATAACTTCGCCAAATTAGGTTTAGAATAAGGAGTGTTAAAAGTAGATAATTTCCTTCATAGTGGGAATCTAATAAATTAACATGGTAACAAAGACAACGACTATAAATCTATTGGAGGTATTCTCATATAGATTGGCCCTTATGGTTTTAAGACAAGGATGAGTGCACCATATATGAAAAAAAATCATTTATGGGTTTAGGTTTTTGGTATTTTAGCATTTAAGTGATAAGTTGTTGTCATTAAAAGCCAATTTTATGTTACCATTTTACAAATCCAGTTGAAGGCCGTTTTATGTTCAAATTATTTATTTCTATTGACTTAATGGATTTTTATGGTGGAGAGATGCGTCTGAGTTGAGATCTTTTGTGTTTATGAGAGATCTCCATTGTAAATTCTCATTCGAGATGATAGTGAAATTTCTCTCTCATTAATGAGGCACGTAACCCGTGAGGCATCATCTACATACATGTAAATAAACAATGAAAATCATAAATAAAATAAACTATCGTATAGAAACTTCATTAAATGAGAGGAAAAAATCAAGTGAAAAGGATTAAAAAATTCTCAATAATAGTAATAATATATTTTCTACTCTATAAACCCATCTCTTTAGCATTCTTCCTAAATATCTTTTGTTATAACCCCTTTGTAAGTGGATATGATATATGTTAAATTGTACTACTGTGATTGATTAACACTCATTATTTTTGTACCTCTTTTAACATATATGTATTTCAATTAGATGTGCTTAAATCCTTTAAAGAACTTATAAATCTTCTAAAAGAAGGATTCAATGATTTTATCCTAGTATATTTTTAACAACATAGAAATCTAATCCATAACATGAAGTAATGAAAGGAATTTCTGTAACTATAATCCATGAATGTAGGCACAAACATCCTATAAATTCAACCTCCATAATAGTTATGGAAATACTAATTTGTTTATCAGTTTTCTTGATTTTTTTCCTACAACACGTAATTTTTTTTTCAAATACTGCTATCCACACATTCATCAAAATAGGAATATGTATAACCAATCATCTTACGGTGTTATGTCTTCCTAACCATAAGAATATGATATTTATACCCTTGAAATTATCTCAACACTTTTTTTGGAAAAAATGTGCATTATTATCCAAATCGATTCTAAATGGTTTATTAGTTTGCGACATTTTTCGGAAGTGGATTTTGTTATTAAACGCCTGTTATGGGAGAGTAAACTATAACATAGGACCAATACAAGTAGGATAGTGATGTTTTACTATGAAATTTATTTAAGGGATACTTGGGACCCTTCAGGTAGTAAGTGATACTCGGAATATATGAAAATAATAACAAGTGTCAATCATTAGTACGTGGAGTATTTGAGAGATATAAATACTACGTACGGCATATATTATAGGTTTTGTTCATACCTATACTGAATATATATATATATATATATATATATATATATATATATATATATATATATATATATATATATATATATATATATATGTTGTGTGAATACCTATTATGTGATTTGTTATGTGTGTGAACATACCTACGCTGCTTTATATTACGGGAGGTTCCACGCAGAGGGCGATCCCTTCTTGGCGATTCCAACGAAGTTTGAATGTGCCCCCCAGGACATAGAACTTAGGGCGACTCTCTTTGTGTAGTGTATTAGTGGGACTGACATGTCATTTTGGTACGTTAGGCATGTGCGTAGCCCAAAGGCTTAGAACTATGTTCCCCTCCATTGTGTGTTGGTAGATTTATAATTCAAGGAGACTTTTCGAACTGATAGTCCCTGATTTGGTACTATACGTACATAGACTTGATAGCTGAGTATGAATGCATCGTTGTGGCCATTCCGAAAGATGTTGTAGTTGTATATATATTATAGTGTGATAAATATATACAAGTGTGATTATTGTACTTATATGTGATGGTAGATTATATAGATAGTGTATATCTAAAAGTAATTTAAGTATAAGAAACTTAGTTAATGGTGTAATATTAATATTTTATTAATATTAATTATTGGTTTTACGGTAGTGTATCGTATAAGCGATACGAGGGAGCTAAACCAAAGTGTGGTTGGTTAGATAGTTATGTCTAGTTAGGATGGATAGCATTACTAGGTAGGTGAAATATATGTTAGGTGTGCTCTAGAGATGATATGTGAGAAATTCAAGGGAGTGTAAGATAAATTGACGTGTTTATCTAATAACTGCTTTAATAACTGCAATTTAAATATTTGCTAAATATTTTTCTAAGGTTTTGGGCTCTGACCCGTGTCAAATCTATTTTTCAAAATATTTTAGGTGGCCAGCCACAGGGACGCAAAATTTGATGACTCATTCTAGGGATGTGTAGCTGCAATACTTATGGAGGCTTGCATGGTTTGTGTAGTCGCTTCAATTATTCATTCGTAGATTAGGATTATAATTCAATACTTTCTTTGGGCATTATGCCTCTTCAGTTGATACATTATTTCAATTTTATTTATCAAACTATGAATTTGGATTCAATTTTATTTCCGTAGACTTATAATTTGGATATTAGTCTTAGAACCGATGGTTTATTCGGTATTTATCATTTATCTATTTATCCTATGATGATTGAGGCTTCTATTATTTGTGTGGATGGTTGAGTTATATTATTTTCTTTCCACATGTCGTTATTTTATTAATTAAAGATAAAATTTTGCACCGGCTTAATTCAACATAGGTGGTTAGTAATTTAAAAGTTTTGAAAGTGATGCTAAGAATGAACCAAATGAGATTCATGTTTATTTTGATAAAGGACTGATCACTCGGGGATAAAATTGGCGAGATGCCATATTGTGTATATCGGTTTTTTGTTTGTAAATGTTAAATTACAGATATTCATGTTAATATTATTATTGAATCAAGAGTTGCTTTATTTTTTGAAAATGAATTTCCATATAACATACCCCGAGAATCAAGTCCAAACAAAAGGACAAATGATGCTATAAATAGCCATACTCATCACGAGTCACCAATTGATGAGCCTAGACCTATTAAGGGAATGAACATCAACTTCATTCCGTCCGGATTTCTAACATATTTATTGAAAACTAACCAGCAAACGTAGAAGTAGGTCATATCTTCACCATAAGTTTCAAATTGGAAAGAATAAGTTAATAGTGAAATTGAATCCGTAATGCAAAATCATATATTAAAAGTAGTGGATCTTCCACCAGTTTCAAAACCCATAAGGAACAAAAGGATCTTCAAAAAGAAGATGAAAGCGGATGGATCAATTGATAAGTATAAATCAAGACCTTTTTCTTAAGGCTACATTCAAAGAAATGGTTGAATTATTTCGACACTTACTCACTGGTCAAAATAATTACGTCCATTCGAATGTCGATAGCAATAGCATCATTAAATGGACTTGAAATACAGTAAATAGATGTAAAAATGACATTCTTAAATGGTGAGTTAGATGAAGAAATATATATACTAAAAGGGTTTATTTCTCTAGGATAAGAAAGGAAAGTATGTAATCTTGTAAACACTTTATATGTTCAAACAAGCACCAAAATAATGCCATGAAAAAATTGATAATGCGATGTTACCAAATGGTTATAAAAATAAATGAGTGCGATTAATATGTTTATTCCAAAATCACTCAAAATGGATATGTCATTGTATGTCTATATGTAGATGACATGCTGATAATGAGTAGCAACCTTGATAGTATTAAGGCTACCAAACATATCTTGGCTAGTCGATTCGACATGAAAGATGTAGGTGTCACCGATAGGAATTAAAATTTCTAGAACATCCGGTGGACTAATATCATCTCAATCTCATTACATCGAAATAATACTTGAAACTTTTAAAAAGTATAATATTTGTCCTAATAAGATGCCAGTTGATATAAATCTTCATCTAGCTAAAAACAATGGAAACATCATATCTCAAATAAAGTACTTTCGTATAATAGACAATTTAATATATGTCATGAATCTCACTTAACTTGATATAGCACAATAAATTAGTAAGCTATGTCTTTAAACGAGTAATCTAGGTAAAGATCACTGAAAAGCAATAAGAGGAGTTTTAGATTATTTAAAACATACTCAAAAGTATGGATTGCACTATTCAAGATATCCAGCTGTACTTGAAGGTTATTGCGATGAAAATTGGATATTTGATACAAAAGACTCTAAATTCACCATTGGATATACCTTTACAGGTCTAGCCGTGTCTTCGAAGTCCTCTAAACAAATGTGTATTCCTAGGTCTACAGTGTAATCTGAATTCATTGCATTAGACAAAGCTGTAGAAGAAGTATAATGGCTTTGAAACTAATTGGAGGATGTTCCAAATTGGTCAAAACATGTGTGCTATATATATATATATATAGAGAGAAAATGAGCAACTTCTATATCTTGAAAATTATTTAAGTGGGGTATTGCAGGATAGTCTTTATGAAAATCACATGCGTGAGTAAGAAGGGGGCCACTTTTATGAGTATACTAAAAGGAAAAATTCTCTAAAATACTCATGGAACTAAGGGGTGTTCATTGACAAAATAAAAATTGGCATGAGAACTAACTGTATTTGGAAAAATATTGTGTGAATAATATTGTCTAGTTTTACCAAAATTGTTGACAGTTCAAAGACGTCAAATCTACTGATTAGCCAAGTAAATCCGATACTATATCACTAGGTAAAGTTCAAAGCCACTAAGCTACTTAACCCGATGCAATATTTTCCCATATTTAGTCGAACCAGTGTCCACATTTTCATTAGTATGTTGTAAAGCCAATTTTCATACATGTGAGGGATTGTTGGAAATGAGTTTTGGAAAAAACAGCAAATAAGCAACTTTATGCTCAATTTAATATGGGACCGACACTCCGATTTAGTCGGCACCATTCTTAAATATGCTCTCCTCCATGAGGACTATAACGTAATATATTTGTTTATCCAAAATCGTTAAATAATGGATGGGAAATTTATCTCAAAAGTGACCCATTTGAATGAATAAAACCTAATAAATTGCGTATATAAACAACTGGTCCCATATTAGAACTTTGTTGAAAAAGTGAAGTGTTTATATACAAAATATTTGTTCTTAAGGGTTGAGCCCAAGGGCACCCCACTTTTGTGGAAGGGAGAGGACTTAGATGCATGTGGGTTAACCATGCACGCAAGCATGTCGCCTGACCGACTCGGCTCGATTCGGGCTTGGGTTCTTTCCTTTTTTGGACCAAATTAATTAAGTTTCTGGGTCGGTTTTACCTGAAATTTTTAACCTGTTTGGCTTATTGTTTGGACCCAACAGTTACAATGGTTCGCGACAATTTGGTTTGAAGGGTCAACTATGAAACTCTACAAATTGAACAACCCTCTTTATTTTGCAAAAACGAAAAAAATCATAATTATCTCGTCCTTTTTCCTTTGTATTCCATAATGGCCACTTCGAATAAAAACACAAAATTTGAGTTCGCTAGGGCTTGAAGATTGAAGTGCTCTTCTTCAAACCCGTAATCCGTTCTATATTAGGAGACGATAATTTGCAACCTTAAATACTGTGCAGGGAATTGAATTATCTTAAGGGCACTCAGAGTATCACAGCTCAGATTATTTCCAGTTTATTTATTCAGGACAAAAAGTTTATATATATAACAGTAATAAATATAGTATGCTCGATTTGGGTTTGGACAGGGTACAAACTAGCCATAAAATCTAAAAATGAAGCTAAAGGACACGTGTCGAATCAATCTGATTTCATCTAGTTTATAGATATATAACCATCCTAGTTATGCAAGAGTTATGAGGTAATCATATTCCAAATACATCCAATCTTTGATGAATTTCACCACTAAAAAGAATATTTTTTAAACTAGGTGATGAACCTTCTAATTCGCTTACTTATATATTGGGAACCCACTAATAATTTAGTGATTACTTCTAGAATCACATAAACAGAATAATTTGTCCAATATTTAAATATCTGCTTATGCTGAAGTGGGATTTCCACCAACTTGAATTTGTTTTTTAACTTTGGCTTCTTAGATTTTTGATTATAGAGTGGGCTACCACCACCATAACTGCTTTTTGGCTGATATAATTTCCCACAGCTTTTCTTTGTTGCTAATCATAATCATTAATACAATAATAGATTAAGTATGAATTTTTCTTACAGCTTAAAGAAGATAAGAGGATCATTATCTGAAGCATTAGTACCTCTTTGAATTGAGTGTGGTTGCGTTAATGCATTACATATAGAAGATATGCTATATAAAGCACTTAACTGCATTATTAATGGTTAAGACGTGGTAGGGCTTGTGCATTTGTATATCACTTAAATTAAGTTAAAGGCTACACGGAATAGTAAGTTGAGTAGAGCAAGTGTACCCACCTTGAACTAATGGATAATGTTGCAATCTATTATCACAATTAGGGATGAACAAGTTTGGGACCATCCACTGTTATTCTCATATTATTTTTTTCATTTAATAAAGCGCGCTGATAATTGGCCTGTTCATTGATCGGCTCTCGGCATGCCAAATTAATGTTGAGGTTGTCAGTCCACCAACTGTTTGGGAACAAAAAAATAAATAAATAATAATTAGCCTGTATCAATCAAATAAGTTGTTGTTAAGTAATCTAATTAGGGTTATCCCATAAAGTGATAGTAATAAATTTAATCAAATCAGAAAGCATTAAGCACGAAATACAATTTTACACGAGTCACTTCTGAATCGTTAAAGCTACATTCAGAATCAGGCAACAACTATTTTCGAAGATAGTTTCCACTATTTTCACAACAACTATAATAGTGGATCACAACTTTCTACTTTGTATTTATAAATCCTACCACACTCCGAATTCTCTTATATGTATTATTATATTTTATACTTCGTTTATACTAAACTTTGGAATTGATAACCCAAACCTATTTAACCAGGTCCTTTTCGATCTAACTTAATCTCCTTGGTTTGATTTTTGCTCAATGTTGTTGGAGGGGACTAATATAAATTTCATTCTCAAATATGTAATAAAACAAAACAAAACAAACCGTATGCACTCCTCATCACAATACAAGATATATATGGAAATAAAATAATTAGAAGAGAGTGGGGAATATGAATTCAGATTAAGACATGTTTCCTGATTAGATGAGTAGGTTACATTTGGCTTTTTGTTGTTGTTTGATTTGGAACCATACTAGTATTTTATATATATAAATCTCTAGATGGAGAAAGACACAAACGGAAAGGGGCTCACAAGATTAAGATATATACTAACATAGTACACAAACTTTATCAAGTTATTATAAAATAATAATGGAGGTACCACAACCAACTAGATAAGAAATAATTGAGGCTATGGTTTTCCAGGGTGACTGACTAGGTGAACTTATAAACAAACAGCTGTAAACTGATGGCTGCTAGTAACTAACCCTCCATTATTTTGACAAAAATTTTACTAAGAACGTCAAGCAATTAAACACTGCCTTTAATAGCTCCGGCCGTTTATGCAACAACTTTATAAATACAAAAGAATTCTTATTGAATCACTCTGCTCTTAAACTAACTGGGCCACGTTTCATGTTGAGTAAGAATTGAAAACTGAAAGCAACTAATGGCTGACCTCAGCATTAAGGCGCAAGAAAAATAGAAAAGATGGTCCGGGACAAATGATGTTTACAAGAAAAGTTAACACGAAACCACTCTGTTTCCTTTTGTTGATTAATTGGTTGTTGATATTGATGTGATTTCTCCGGGCATGACGATGATAGTTAACAACTAAGAAACAAAAAAAACATGGGCCAATCGTGTAGGAAATATACGTTGGAATTCTTCTATGGAAATAACTAAAAAAATTAATTAATTTTTGCAATATACGTTCTGAGAATGCTCTCTTTTAGATAAAATTTCTCTCAATCCGATTTAGAAAAAACTGCGAGTACACAATGGGGTTTATAGAATCTGTCTTCAGAATACAATGTTGTGTATGAAATGTTGTTTAATTCAAACCACTGTTTGATCAAACCAAGAACACTTTGAATTTGTAAATTGATAATGTCAAAGTATAAAGGACGGAGAGAGGATAAATTAACAATATTCGGTGTCCAAAACAGAGGCCTGAAACTCTTTTTATAGTCATTTTTGTGACTGTTCTTGTGACTCTTCATGTAGCAACTCAACAGATGTTGGATTGTGTCTATTTTGAATAGATTCGATCTAACGGTTCAGATTAGACGTCCTATCATAAGACACCCCTTACACGAAACGTTACGAGTTCATCTAACGACTCATATCAAGTCGTTTCGAATTTTAAACCTTTTGATGAGATCGTTCAATCACAGCCGTTGTTCTGTTTTATTTTATCAAAACTTTTTAGGCTCACATGCTTCAAGTGACGATGCGAACATGCGAAGTGTCAAGCGCGCGTCAAAGCGAGCAATGCTCCCTAAGTCGCCCAATCGCGCGCTGCGTGTCGCGATTGGTGTTGCTTAAGCACTACCGCAATGCGTGGGATCATAGCCTCTTATTTGACTATTCAACTTAGAATCTTAGCTGTCCCATAGTTGATATACCACCGCATTTTGTGGTAATCTTTCAATGTGGGACTTGAGTACTCTCATATCTTTCACACTCATTTGCTCATGTTTCTTCCTTCTAAAATAAAACCCAAACTAAGTTTAAAAATAAAATACCAATTAACATAATAAAATTAACAAATAAATATTATATTATATATTAAATGTTGAAATTTATCCAACATTCCCCACCAATTTCAATATACACAAGGGAGGAAATTAATAGTAGAAAACTTTTGGCACTATCGCTGAAATATAGTACATAAATGAGAAGTGTTTTTCGGACTTGAAATGAAGCACACTATATATACGACTTACCTGAGTCTAAATTATTGGAGCTTATCTAGTTTGAAAATAAAGTCAAAATTTGTGTCATCCTTATTTTTACTCAATGCCTCTTCGTGATCTCCAAAGTAAACTTCATCAACATTGAAGATGTTCAAGTAGGTAGAAAGCCAACACACAATCACTCTAGGATTTTATTTTTAATGCATATTGCATTTATGAGGTGTGTGTTTAAATTTGTTTAAAATATTTTTCTACATTTTTAATGATTTTTAGGAATTTTTAAACATTTAAAATGTATTTTTGAGAAATTAAAAATTAGGGTTTTAAATAGTTTTGGGCTTAATTGATAATATACATACTTTCTAAAAACTAAGCTGGTAGAAACCAAAAGCGCTTAATAATATTGTGGGTGGAATTCGTATTTTTAATTATTCAAAAATACGCGTCTGAAAACTCATCATATGCATACACGTGCTACTATTTTAACGACTGGATTTGTGTTTTCTCACACTCACAGACTTAAGATTTTATCTGAAACGTTCATTCAAATTTAATCAATGGTCTGCATGTGATCTTCAGCCATCATTGTAACATCATAATGGACCAATCAGTGATCTTTTTAAAGGCGGTGCATTTAGGGCCCTTAGATTGATCACATGAACAGTTGAATGCATCTTGATTGTTGATTTACCCTTAAGCATCCAGATCCTTCTTAGCTTTCTATAAATAGGACCATTCGTCTATCATTTTACAATATTTTGGAAGACTTGAGAGTTGAGAGAAAAAGGGAGTGAGAGAATAAAATTGAGAGAAAAATACAAAAGCTAAACAAAACTCTGTCCGATTTAACCCAAAAAATACCATTGTGAGTTTTGAAAGTTTTTGTTTGTTTAAAATTAAAAACCTCTTTGGTTTTAATCTTTCTTCTAACACTGTCACTATAATCAGAACTCATTTTTATAAATAGAAACTTGTAGATCTGATTTAAAAAGTGATACAGTTACGTTGTAGTTAGATTTGATTTCTTTTTCTATGAAATCTACCTATCATGTTGGATTTATGTTTTAAAACGTTTTTATCAAAATTTATCCAACAAATCTTTTATCTCTGTTTTTAGAAAACTGAGTTGAAGGTTTTGAAAATTTCAGATCTAAGTTTTTCACTTTGAAAAATGTGTAGATAAATAAAAGATTAGTAAAATATCTTTTAAAAGGTTCTCAAGAATCCAGATCTGAAAGCTCGTAGTTTCATAAAAGAAACCTAGGTTCCGTGTTGTGAAATACTGCACATTATTATTAGAAAATCTTGTAATTTGTAGGTTATATCTCTTTATAAGCGTGTGTGTGTTCATGCATGTGTTTAGGCATAAGACTTACTAACACCTTCACACTACTTCATTGAAATTATGTGTTGGTTGTGAGATTTCAACCCCTTAGTCGATGTAAAGATTAAAAGGAGAAAGAAGCAGCCAAACAGGAGAACGACAATGATAACATCAAGAGCTTGAGAGAAGTCAGAACTGCTGGAGTGTGTTGGTATATTTCTTGACTTATTATAGGTCTTGTTGTGTGTAAAATTGTTGGTTGTTAGTAACCTAAAACTTATTTTAGTGAATTTTTGGTTTGAGGTGTAGAGACCTCTGTGGATGTTTCCCTTACTTTAGGGTTTTATCACATTAAAAACCTCTTATCTTCTGTGAATGTTTTTAATACATTATTAATATTATTACTGCTGCTATACTTGACCAAGTTTTTCTTAAAACATAATTTTTGAGTAACTGAAATATCTTGTCCTTGAAATTCTTTAACACATTTTGTGTTCTCACTATTGTTATTAAAAGAGTTTCCTCAAGAAAACAGATCAGACCCTTCTTAACTGTTTTTACTTTTGATTAAACGAACTAGCAAGGGATTTTTAATTGGTATTCGAGGAGAGTTCTCATTTTTTTCAAAACCTCTCCAGATCCTGTGTTTTTTAAAACTGTTTTTAAAAACAATATCTAATGGACGAGAAATTTGAGAGACTGGGAAATTTATCTATACCTCCCCTCTTCGATGGAACAAATTTTCCTTACTGGAAAGTTTAGATAATTGCGTCCATCTAAGGGACTTTGAGAGACGAGGTTTGGGATACCATAGAAATTGGTTATACTCGTCCTACCAAACCTGTAGCAGAAGGTACTCAAGTAAGAATTAAAAACTTCTCACTGAGTTCAGTAAAGAGGAGAAACATGCCTCCCTCTGAAATAACAAAGGAAAGAATGCAATATTTATGTCTGTAAATGAACACGAGTTTAAAAGAATATCCATATGCTCCACTTCTAAGGAAGCCTGAGACACATTGGTCACATCCCATTAAGGTGACACTTGTGTTAAGGCTGCCAAGACCCAAATGTTGATCTAATAATTAAACACACTCATTATGACAGAGACTAATACCTTTGATGACTTTTATCTTAAGTTGACTGATGTTATTACCAAATTACATGCCAATGGTATCATATATGACATAAGAGATATTATGTCTAAAATTCTAAGATCACTTCCACAGAAATTTGATAGTAAAAGATATGCAATTGAGGAAATGGAAGATCCTAATCTTACCCTGAACTCCTCATTAGAAAGTTAAGAACTATAGAAATGGAATTATATTATAAGAAACAACTTCTCAATGGTAAAAATAAAACAGTAGTTCCAATGTTGTTTTTCAATTTAAGATGACTACCCCATAGTTGGCGATGCCTAACATTCACTTAAACTTTGATGATGACTGTGATTTAGACGATTTGGATAATCAAATAGCCTTGATGCATAAACATTTTAAGAAAATACTGAAGTTTAGAAATAATATTGCTTTTAAACAAGGAAAGGCTACCTATTCAAATTAGTCTAATAACAAACCTCATGAGAGAAAACTAGAAAAACACAACAATGATAATAATAGTATACCTGACAGAGACCATAGGAAGACTGAATGCTTTAGATGTGGGAAAATAGGTCACATTGCCATTAACTGTAGAGTCAACTTGAAAGACAAAAATAATAAGGCCAATTTGTACAAAACCTGGGATGATTCAGGTGATTCAGATAATGATGAGCCTGAATCATCCAATACGGCTGACCCCTGTATGTCATATTTTGCAAAGATAGTCTATTTTGATGATGTACCTACCAGTAGTGATATTATTGATGAGAAAATTCCTGATAATGTCTTGACTTGTGATACTTTGCCTATTATTGGTTTATCTAGTTATTGCCTAGAGAATACTAATAATGTTGATACGATTAGTAATAGTTCAACATCGGTGTGTGTTAGTCAAAGGGATCGAATCAAAGGTGAATTGAATGTGCCTGTGTGAGTCATCTAAATGAATCGTTAATGGAAACATCACACGCAACACTAGACACTTCACGCACAACAGTAGATGGATATGATATTGATGACCTTCCTGATATTCACATAATATATACCAAAACTCTTAGGAGATGCACTAAGCTTGAGAAAACTGTTTAGGATCTCACGGGAAAATTAAAAGCCCTAAGTCTTGTAGTAAAACAAAGTGCCGAGGATTACACTAATCAATGTCTGGAGTAAGAAAATAAGTCTAAGTCTTTTGTTGATAAAATTTAAGACTTGACAGAATCAAATGAAATTCTGAAAAAGAAATATAAAGCTACGTTGTTAAAATTGGAACAAACTAAGGAAAAAGTCTCAATAGTTTTCAAAACTTTTTGCAAATTTGAAAGTAATTCTAATTGTTTTGAAGGATTTGTTGCTTCTAGTAAGACCAATTCTGATGACAGATCTGGTATAAGCTTCTTTTCTAACACTGACATGCAAACTAAAAACATTCAAACTATAAAGTTTGTGTCAGGTGGAAAAAGGTCTTTTGAAACATGTCCATATTTTTAGGATTTGAAAATGGATTTTTATAAAAGAAAACAAAAAGGGCCAGACATTGGTACAAGTAATAATCCAAAGCATAATGTTAAAAACAAGGATAAATACGTTTGCCCTCCCATAAGATAATGTGAATCGTCTTTGAAACCCGTTCTTCCTAGAAATAAGACCAAAATCCAACATTTGGACAAAACTAATTTTAAAGGTTTTCAAAATGTTAAGAAACCAAGGTGCCATTGTGGCCATCCCCCGATCCCCGCCGTGGAGGGAGGAAGGGATCCTTTGGGTCCCGCGCATCCCCTCTCGGGAGAGCGCTTCGGCCGGCGTCGATTTTGTGAGGTGTGAAAATCTAGAGATATTTAGAGTCGCCAGTTTATTTTACTCAAAACAGACAAAAGAAAAAGGGGAAGCCACCTCGAAGGATGGCATCCAAAGACATACTGGTGCGTACGAAACCAAAATGATTCGAGAAGGGTTCGGAGGCTTAGTTACGCAATGAGAAGGTGTTAGGCACCCATTCCGCCCTTTCGGTCTCTCATGGATATTTGCTATTTTTCTTTATATTTCCCCCCGTGATATGTGTGCATGTGTATATATAGAATGGAGGTAGGAATCCTCGACTTGTATCATGGAAAAAATAAAGCGAGTCATCCGTAGGAATGTGAGATTAATGTAGAAAATAAGATTTATGTGATTACCCCCACGTTGACCGTTATAAGGGAACGATAATGCATATGGAATAATAAATTACCGAGAACAAGTATATAGAATATAATAGAAAATGAGATAAAGAGAAGATAGAAAATAAGAGAAAAAGCGGTAAAAGGACTCGAGTCTCGGGTTTTACCCCGAGACGCCTACGTAGCCTATAAAGTCATCAAAGTCCACGTAGTTCGCATGTAAAATGAGGGGTGGGGTTTAACCCATAAATCCAAATCGAGAAATCTCTTATTTGTGAATGTGTGTGTGTGTAAAAAAGTGTTTTAGTTGTGAGAAGAGTGTGGAAAAAGTGTGAGAATCCCTACTTGGGATTTATGAACAAACCCTCTTTTTCTTGTTTTTTGAGTTTTATTTATATGAAAATAGGAGATGTGCAATAATACTTGATAAAAAAGTATTTTAAGATATGTGAAATAAGATAATAAAAGGGCCTAAGTAATAAAACAAGTTATTGCAATTTTAAGAGAATTTAGGAGATAGTTTAAGAAAGTTGGACCTTCTTGGGGATCTTGAGCTTGATCTTGAATGTTGGGGGAGCAGCCCTTGCACTTGGATGATGATGGGGAGTGGTTAATTCACCAAGTTTGATGAAAGGGATGATGAAAAGTGGGAGTAAAAGGAGGATTTGGAAGTTGAAATCACGCTGCCTTCGAGAGAGGTTTCTGGGGTTCGTTGAGAGTGGTTTGCTTATGATCTGATCTCCCCTTGAAAATGAGGCCAAGTCCTCCTTTTATAGGCCCAGGGGTCTGCCGATCGGCACTGCCATGGCACTACCTATCGGCAGGTGCCGATAGGCAGGGTCTGGGACCTGCCATTTGGCAGTGCGCCTCAGGCTTTTTCAGAAAATTAGCCGCCGAGGGAAAACCGTTGGTCAGAATCGTGCACGGGGAATACCCATAGAAAGGTATTTTAGAGACCTTTGAAAGTACTTTGGACCACTCCCGAGTTCGGGAGTTGACTTTGGGTCAAATATGGCTCGGAAGCGTTTGTCGGTCTGCTGGACGGGGAATCGTTCGGACGCAAATGGATCGTTCATCCGCATGGTAAGTCCGAATCGCGCATGGGACGGGCCGTTAGAAAGGTTAGGATATGTAATTCAATATTCCAAAGAGTTTGAACCGGTTTGGGTAGTTGACTTTGGTCAACCGGGCCCAAGAAGCCTTCGGTGACCTCTCAGAGTCAAACGGATCGTTCGTCCGAATGGAAAGTTAGAATCGCGCACGGTACGGACCCTGGAAAGGGTTTTTAGTGCCCTTAAAAGATTCATTTAGCCTCAGTCGAGCTGAGGAGTTGACTTAGGTCAAACTGAGCCCGGGAGCGCTCGGTGGCCTCTAGGTCGGGTTTCGGACGCAAACGGATCATTCGTCCGCACGGTAAGTCGAAATCGCGCACGGGGTAGACCGTTGGAAAGGGTATTCAGTTCCCTTTGAATATTCATTGAGTCTCGTTCGAGACGAAGATTTTGGGTCAAACCGAGCCGGGGAGTGCCCGATGGCTCTTAGGTCAGTACTCGGGACGTGACCAGGGTTTACAGTGATGAGTGGAGGTACTAGGGACCTAAGGATATTTAGGGGGTAACATAATGAGGTGTCTATAGGGCCCCTCGATGGGTGAATTTGGAACAAATGATAGCCGTCGATTAGACACCGCATGATGCTTCTGAGAGAGTGTGAACGATTCAGAGGGTCGAGGTCGATTCTGAGGACCTAAGGAAGTGAGGATCACCAATTCAGAGGGTCGAGGTCGATTTTGAGGACCTAAAGAGCGAGGGTGACAAATTCAGAGGGTTGAGGTCGATTCTGAGGACCTAAAGAGTGGTGACGATCGAGGACCGAGGTTAATTCTGACCTAACTCAGGTGACGATCCAAGACCGAGGCCAATTCTGACACAAAGAGCGGTGACGACCGAGGACCGAGGTCAATTCTGACCTAACTCAGATGACGATCCAAGATCGGGGCCAATTCTGACCCATGAGTGGTGGAGACCGAGGACCGAGGTCAATTGTGACCTAACTTAGGTGACGATCCAAGATCGGGGCCAATTCTGACCCAAAGAGTGGTGACGGCCGAGGACCAAGGCCAATTATGACCTAACTCAGGTGACGATCCAAGACCGGGGCCAATTCTAACCCAAAGAGTGGTGACGATGGAGCACCGAGGCCAATTCTTGCCTAACTCAGGTAACGATCCAAGATCGGGGCCAATTTTGACCCATAGAGTGGTGACGACCGAGGACCGAGGTCAATTCTGACCTAACTCAGGTGACGATCCAAGACCGGGGCCAATTCTAACCCAAAGAGTGGTGACGACCGAGGACTGGGGCCAATTCTGACCTAACTCAGGTGACGATCCAAGACCGGGGCCAATTCTGACCCAAAGAGTGGTGACGACCGAGGACCGAGGTCAATTCTGACCTATCTCAGGTGACGATCTAAGACCGGAGCCAATTTTGACCCATGAGTGGTGGCGACCGAGGACCGAGGTCAATTCTGAACTAACTCAGGTGACGATCAAAGACCGGGGACAATTCTAACCCAAAGAGTGGTGACGACCGAGGACCGAGGTCAATTCTGACCTAACTCAGGTGACAATCCAAGACCGGGGCCAATTCTGACCCAAAGAGTGGTGACGACCGAGGACCGAGGCCAATTCTGACCTAACTCAGGTGACGATCCAAGACCGGTGCCAATTCTGACCCAAAGAGTGGTGACGACCGAGGACCCAGGTCAATTCTTACCTAACTCAAGTGACGATCCAAGACCGGGGCCAATTATGACCCAAATAGTGGTGAGGACCAAGGAGCGAGGTCAATTCTGACCTATCTCAGGTGACGATCTAAGACCGGGGCCAATTTTGACCCATGAGTGGTGACGACCGAGGATCGAGGTCAATTCTGACCTAACTCGGGTGACGATCCAAGATCGGGGCCAATTCTGACCCAAAGAGTGGTGACGACCGATGACCGAGGTTAATTCTGACCTATCTGAGGTGACGATCCAAGACCGGGGCCAATTCTGACCCAAAGAGTGGTGACGACCGAGGACCGAGGCCAATTCTGACCTAACTCAGGTGACGATCCAAGATTGAGGTCAATTCTGACCTAAAGAGTGATTGCATTTCCCTAAGAAAAGAGAAAGAGTTCCACTGGGGATAAGAGTTGGATTTGAGGTTCCGCTGGGGATACGAATTGGGTTTGAGGTTCCGCTGGGGAAGACTTGGATCGTCTTTTGCGAGAGACCGCCTGGGGCGAGTGGTTCTTCTGAATTCCGCTGGGGAAAATACCATGCGATATTGTTTCGCATCGGGTAGACGATGGCTGAGGAAGCTTTGTGCCCTTGATTTGAGCAGAGGAGCTGATTATTGGGGAGATAACCGGTTTGAGGTTGTAAACTCTGCTGAGGAGGTGATTAGGTGGTTCAGGCGCAATGCTCGAGAGGTCATTCGCTTGGATTTTGAGGGTGCCTCTAGGGAAAATGAGGTTTCGCCTGAAGAAATGCGATTTTTTTTTTTTATGAAAATGTTCAAAATCCATCCTGGGATTTTTAGGAATTTTCTGGGGATTTTTCGAGGCTTTCTGGCATTTTCTAGGAAAACTTTAAGGGGGGTGCCGGCCGGCATAGACTGAGGGGTGCCATTCGGCAGTGGCACGGACTTTTGGGCTGCCTCGGGAAGGTGAGGAGACAGTGCCAACTTGTATGGCAGGGGTAAGTGCCGATCGGCATGGCGTTTGGCCTCCTATATAAAGGGGGAGAATCCCCTTCATTTTTCACAGCTTCCTGCCTTCTCTCTTTCTGCGATTTCTCTCTGTGAATTGTTCTAACACTTCGATCTTCAAGAAATGGCCACCTTTGTGAGCACCACTGTCCATCGGGAGTGGTCGACCGTTGATGACTGGGCGAATGTGGATTGGAGGGACAGGGTGCCCCTTGCTTTGGGGAATGAGAATGCCTTTTATGCATTCGAGCCGGTTGCGGATGAGCGGGCCTTGCTACGGGAGCCGTCGTGTCATCTCTCCTCGAGTGTGATTCTCGGAGGTTATGTAAGTAACCTGACCTTTGGCATTCCTTTCTTTTTGGGTGATTTTTCCTTTTTCTTGACCTTTGACTGAATTTTTCCTTATGCCAGTCGGATATTTCTTTGAAGAACATGCGTGCCCGCGGGACGACGGGGCTTAAGGATGTTTGGGAGTATCTTCCACCCGTGGTGTGCTGGATGGTATCATCAACGGGTTTTGGGAGGTTGGCGGCTGCGCTGGATGAGACGCCTCGTTTGACAGCAGTTTTGTGTGCCTTGGGGGAGAGGTGGTGGGACACTACCCACACCTTTCATTTTAGCTTCGGGGAGATGACGGTGACTCCCACAGATGTACAGCAACTGTTGGGGCTAGATTGTGATGGGGAGTAGATAGAGGTGGATCGCTCCTTGCGGGTGAGGCCGGAGGCGGTGCATGCGGCACTTGGTGATGTGAGGAGGATAGTCTCTGGGGATTCTATCCGGTTGTCCTTGCTGAATGATGTTTTGCTGAGCAGGGTTGTTGATGTGGAGGACGGGCTGCAAGTGAGGCAAATGGCCCAGTTATTCATCTTGTTGGTGTTGGGAGGCTTCATGGTGGCGTCGAGCGGCAACGTCGTCCATTTGTGGTTTCTGCCATACTTGAGGATGTTTTCGAACATCCCCTTATATGATTGGGGGAGTCTGACCTTGGCGACCCTTTACTCTTCTCTGGATGCATTCAGCCGGTGCAGCCGGCAAACTTTTACTGGAGCCACGTATCTCCTTGAGGTATGCTTTATTTTGCGCATTTTCATTTCATGCATTCGCATTTTCCTTTCATGCGTTTATGTTTTCCTTATGCGTCTCTTTTTTCTTGTGAATTCAGACGTGGTTCTATGAGGTGATTGGGTGTAACACCCCGCTGATTGCTCTGAAGGATGACACTATTGGGGACTTTTGCCGACTGTATCGATGGCGTAAGGCCAACCGTTAGTCGAAGGGATTTCTCTCTCTAGAGGCGGTGCGTCAGGTCTTGAATGACCTGACCAGTGGTCGGGTAAGGTACTTTCCTTTTTGGTATTGGTTTTTGCACCTTATGATCTTGTACTGACTCATGCCTGCTTGGGGATTTTCAGGTGACATTTTATCCTTGGGGGAGATCTATTCAGGATGCGGGGATGACTGGGGTGAACGCGCAGATGAGGCATTTGTTGGCGCATGAGTTCGGCCATTCCTGGTACCTCGGGGAGAGGGTGATTCGTCAGATTGCTGAGGAGGAGGTGGTGGTGCCACCCGCGTAACCTCCTACGTCTATGAGGCGGGAGCGACAGTTACTGGAGGATGAGAGGATTGCGGCGATGATCGGCGAGTCCTATTCTTTATACACTGATACGGCTGCGCCGTATGACTATATAGACTTTGTGACAAGCTGGTTGGTGGCGCCCAACATTCATGATGCCTTACCCTTACTTCCTGCTGGTTCGAGTCGGACGGTGGGGTCTTCCCACAGTGGTGGTGGTCCCTCGGTACCTGCGGCGACGGTAACCTCGGAAATTCCTTTTGTTCGACTGCACACTCCTTCGTACAACATCCGGCGGGCTGATGGAGGGATAGTGCCGATGTTGCACCGTCCTATTGCGATGGATCCGGAGGAGCTGGGTTTGACAGAGGAGGTCCTTCGTCCTACGGTAAACCTTTCGGTCCTTTTCCCCTTTTTGATTTTTTTTGCTTGATACTGATTCTGCCTTTTTCTTGCAGCAAATTCGGGTGTCGACCACTTAGCTAAGAGACATCAGGGATTGGATATCATCGGCGACTGCCCACATTCGGGAGGCTGTCCCTATTCCTTCTTGCTTGGTGTCACCAGCCTCATCCGGGGAAGACTCTGGCTCGGGTGGTGGGGGCGCGTCATCTCGCCGTAGGGGGAAGAGAGCGCGTCGCAGGGGTGGAAGCTCTTGAGAGAGAGAGAGAGATAGAACCTCATTTTTAGTTGTGAGAAGAGTGTGGAAAAAGTGTGAGAATCCTTACTTGGAATTTATGAACAAACCCTCTTTTTCTTGTTTTTTGAGTTTTATTTATATGAAAATAGGAGATGTCCAATAATACTAGATAAAAAATTATTTTAAGATATGTGAAATAAGATAATAAAAGGGCCTAAGTAATAAAACAAGGTATTGCAATTTTAAGAGAATTTAGGAGAGACTTTCAGAAAGATGGACCTTCTTGGGGATCTTGAGCTTGATCTTGAATGTTGGGAGAGCAGCCCTTGCACTTGGGTGATGATTGGGAGTGATTAATTCACCAAGTTTGATGAAAGGGATGATGAAAAGTGGGAGTAAAAGGAGGATTTGGAAGTTGAAATCACGCTGCCTTCGAGAGAGGTTTCTGGGGTTCGTTGAGAGTGATTTGCTTCTGATCTGAGCTCCCCTTACAAATGAGGCCAAGGAACCCTTTTATAGGCCCAGGGGTCTGCTGATTGGCATTGCCATGGCACTACCTATCGGCAGGTGCCGATAGGCAGGGTCTGGGACCTGCCATTTGGCAGTGCGCCTCAAGCTTTTTTGGAATTTTGGCCACCGAGGGCAAACCGTTGGTCAGAATCGTGCACGGGGCATACCGTTGAAAAGTTATTTCAGAGACCTTCGAAAGTCCTTTGGACCATTCCCAAGTTCGAGAGTTGACTTTGGGTCAAATATGGCTCAGAAGCGTTTGTCGGTCCACTGGACGGGGAATCGTTATGACGCACATGGATCATTCGTCCGCATGGTAAGTTCGAATCGCGCACGGGATGGACCGTTAGAAAGGTTAAGAGATGTAATTTGACATTACAAAGAGTTTGACCCGGTTCGGGGAGTTGACTTTGGTCAACCGGGCCCGAGAAGCCTTCGGTGACCTCTCGGAGTCAAACGGATCGTTCGTCCGCATGAAAAGTCGAAATTGTGTACGGGGCAGACTGTTAGAAAAGGTATTTAGTTCCATTCAAATATTCATTCAGCCTCGGTCGAGTTAAGGAGTTGACTTAGGTCAAACAGAGCCCGGGAGTGCCCGGTGGCCTCTAGGTCGGGTTTTGGACGCAAACGGATCGTTCGTCCGCACGGTAAGTCGGAATCGCGCATGGGGTAGACCGTTGGAAAGGGTATTTAGTGACCTTCGAAGATTAATTGAGTCTCGATCGATACAACAAGTTTGACTTTTGGGTCAAACCGAGCCGGGGAGTGCCTGATGGCTCTTAGGTCAGTACTCGGGACGTGACCAGGGTTTACAGTGATGAGTCGGGGTACTAGGGACCTAAGGATATTTAGGGGGTAACAGAATAAGGTGTCTTCATCCATCTCTATTGTTCATACTGTGATGTCTATGGTCACCCTTTCGGATAATGCTTTCAAAAGTGTCTATACAAGCCTGCCATTTGCTCACCTGTATACCAAAACTTTAACTACTCTGGAAAAACTGAAGTAACTATGTTCTCCATAAGGAGCCCAACCAGAACTCTGACTATAGGAATATAAAGAGGAGATCTAACTCTAAAATGAAGTCCAAGATAAAAAAAAACCTAAATCTAAATCTATACCAAATGCTCATAAACCGTTAAAAACCAAAGAAATTTGGGCTCGTAAAGATGAGTTAATACCCAAGATGAAATTTAATATTATGGTCAGTGCCTTAAAAGCTGAACACACTGCCTTTGGTTGGTATTTAGACTCAGGTTATTCTAAACACATGACCAGAGACAATACTAAAATTTCAGACAAAAATAACTTCTTAAGAGGAAAAGTTCTGTTTGGAGATGGTGTATCGACTCAGATCATTGGTAAAGGGCCACTCCATGAAAAAGGGTTACTTGTTCTCGAAGTCGTTCTCTTAGTGAAAGGTCTAAAAGAAAATTTTCTAAGTATCTCATAGTTTTGTGATTCCAATCATACTGTCACATTTTTAAAAACAAACTATAAATTTTTAAATGAAAATGGCGACTGTATCATTACAGGCCTCCGAACTTCAAATAACCGTTACACAATCAATCTGGGTACTGAGGTTTATAGCATTGCCATAATGGATGATAATGAAATATGCCACAATAGGTTGGGTCCTATAAATTATGATAACCTTGGTAGACTGTGCTCTCAAGAAATAGTTAGATGTCTCCCTGAAATAAAGCCTATTTCTAACATTGTTTATGGGCCTTTCCAAGAAGGGAAAATAGTAAAGACTGCTCATAAAAGAGTTAAAGATATTCTAACATCAAAACCTCAGGATCTTATTCATATGGACCTAATGGGTCCGTCTCGAACTGTCAGCCTATGTGGTAACAATTATATATTAGTTAAGGTCGAAGATTTCACTCGTTTCACATGGTTAACCTTTCTTAAACAGAAATCCGATACTTTTCAAATTTTTTGAAAATACAGTTACTTATAGAAAATGAAAAGGATACCCAAGTTAATCGAACTTGTAGCGATAGAGGAGGTGAGTTTAAAGATTTAGGTGTAACCGAATATTGTGAATCTAATGGTTACCAACACGAATTTAGTGCCCCTAAGACCCCACAACAAAATAGAATATTAGAGCATAAGAATCGTACCATTCGAGAAATGATTAGGGTAATGATTCATGCCAAGAACCTTCCTAAGTATTTTTGGGTTGAAGCTGTTCAGACTGCATGTCATATCATAAATAGAGTTTACCTTAGGAAGTTTACCAAAAGATTCCTTACGAACTTTTGTATGGGAAGAGTCCTAACCTAAAATGCTTTTGAAACTTTAGGAGTATTTGTTATGTGTGCAAAGATAGAGAACTTCTGACTAAATTCGAAACCCAAGGTGAGAAATCTTTATTTTTGGGATATTCTCCTAATAGTAGAGCTTATCGTATCTATAACGTTCATACGAAAGTTATAATGGAGTCTATTAATGTGATAGTCAATGATACCAACGTTGAGAGTAATAATATAGAACCAACTATAGTGGAAGAGATCGAAATTTTTTTTAATCACGACTCTCCAGATATATATGATTCTTTACCAACTAAGAACCCCTAAGTGCCTCATTGTGTTTGGAAGGATCATCCCTTAGATAATGTGGTCGGTAACCCAGATGAGTCTGTTCGAACAAGATCCCAGTTACGTAATACTACTCATTTAGCATGCTTTGTTTCTCTTGTAGAACCAAAAAATGTGAATGAAGCATTGAATGATTATTTTGGAATAGGTGATATACAAGAAGAACTCATTCAGTTTAAAACTTATGGAGTATGGTTTCTTGCTCCCAGGCCATAAAATAAAAGGTTTATTATCACTAGATGTATTTTTAAAAATAAAACTGATGGAACCGGGATGATAGTTAGAAACAAGGCCATACTTGTGGACCAAGGATATTCTCAAATTGAAGGGATTGGCTTCGAGGAAACTTTTTCCCCCGTAACTCATTTCGAATTCGTCCGTCTTTTCTTAGCTATAGCTTGTCACTTAAGATTCGCTCTATATTAAATGGATGTAAAGTTTGCATTCTTTAATGGTATTCTAACTAAGGAGACTTATATAGAATAACCTAAAGGATTCATTGATCCACAATACCCTAACCACGTCTATCGTTTAAAAAAGGCTTTATATGGTTTATAACAAGCCCCCAGAGCCTGGTATGATGGACTGCCAACTTTTCTTATTGTAAAAGGATTTCGACGCGGTGGAAAAGATCAAACTCTTTTTGTTAAATTTTTTTAATAAAAATGTATTAATAGCCTAAGTATATGTAGACGATATCATTTTTGGATCAACTTCCCCATCCAAGGTTAAAATTTTTGTTGATCTTATGCATGGGGAGTTCCAAATGACTTTAATGGGAGAGCTTTAATACTTTTTAGGACTTCAAATAACACAAAAGTGTGATGGATTATTTATTTCTCAATCAAAATATGCTATAGAGTTAGTTAAAAAGTTAGTCTTAGACAATGCCAAAATCGCTAGGACACCAATGAGTACATCAATCAAACTATCTAAGATGAAGATGGGAAACCTATAGGACTTACCCTTTATAGAAGCATGATAGGTAGCCAATTATAGCTAATAGCCTCACATCCGAATTTAATGTACGCAATTTGTGTTTGTTCACGCTATAAAAGAAATCCTAAGGAAAGGCACCTCCAATGCAACAAACGTATTATTAAATATGTTAAATGGACTTTAGACCTAGGAATATGGTACACAAAGGACGCATCTAGCGCTATTATAGGATACACAGACGCTGATTGGGCTTGCTGTTCTGATGACAGTAAAAGTACATCAGGTGCTTGTCATTACGTAGGAAATAATTTGGTAGGTTGGTCAAGTAAGAAACAAAATTGCACTTCGCTTTCCACCGCGGAATCTGAATATATAGTCGCAGGTAGCTGTTGTGATCAATTAATGTGGATTAAGCAGATGTTGAGTGATTGTGACATTAAAGAATATAAAGTAACTTTATACTACGACAATCAGAGTTCTATAAATATATCGAAAAATACGGTTCAACACTCTCGTACTAAACATATAAAAATAAGGCATCATTTCATTCGAAAGTTAGTAGAATCAAAAGAATTAGAGATAAACTACTTACCCACATAATTATAATTAGCGGAATTATTTACTAGACCTCTAGATAATTTGAGATTTGAATCATTAAGAAAATCTATGGGTATGGTATTTCTTGAATAATTCTCTATCGTTGTGATTTATTTACCCTTTGTCCATTTGAGACAAAATGGGGGAGAAATATTTGAGTCTTTATTGTTATTGGTTTATCTAATTCAACTAACAAGATTGGTCTTAGTTATCTATTTTTAGGATTTAGTGCCATTTGCTATCAGTGGATACATTTTTAGGGCATCGGTATGTATTTAGTTGAGTTATATTCTTTTTCATTTCTAGGATATGGGGTAGATATAATTTTATAGGAATACGGTTTTCTTATTTGTTTTTGTTATCACTACGAGTCCTAGATGACTCAAAGGAGATTTTGTCTCATATTTTCAAAGGGGGAGATTAAAGCACACTATATATATGACTTACTTGAGTCTAAAATATAGGAGCTTATCTAGTTTGGAAATAAAATCAATATTTGTGTCATCCTTATTTTTACCTAAAGCCTCAATGCCTCTTCACGATCTCCAAAGTAAACTTCATCAATATTAAATATGGTCACGCAGGTAGAACGCCAATACACAATCACTATAGGATTACATTTTTCATTGCATATTGCATTCATGAGGTGTGTGTGTGTGTGTGTATGTTTAAATTGGTTTAACATATTTTTCTACATTTTAATGATTTTTAGGAACTTTTAAACATTTAAAATCTATTTTTAAGAAACTAAAAATTAGAGTTTTAAAAAGTTTTTGGCTTAATTGATAATATCCAAACTTCCTAAAAATTACGCTAGGTAGAAACCAACAGCGCTTGATAATATTGTGGGTGGAATTCGTATTTTTAATTGTTCAAAAACACGCGTCTGAAAACTCATCCCGTGCATACACGTGTTACTATTTCATCGACTGTATTTGTGTTTCCTCAAACTCACAGGCTTAAGACTTTATCTTGAACGTTCATTCAAATTTAATCAATGGTCTCCATGTGATCTTTATCTATCCTTGCAACACCGTAATGGACCAATCACTGATGTTTTAAATGAGGTGCATTTAGGGCCCTTAGATTGATCACATGAACAGTCGAATGCATCCTGATTGTTGCCCTTAAGCTTGTGAAACCCCACCTAATTAAAAACCAGGTGATCAGTCCTTGATTAAATTAAATCAGAATATCCAGCTGGTTCAGATTATGCATCACCATCGAAAACTTTATTATTAACACTAACCACATAATATTTAAAAAGGTTGATGTCAAAATTTTATCTTTTAATTAACATATAATCAATTTAACCAATTATTAAACATACACCATTCTAACTAACCACATATGGAATAAAAGGACTGAAATATAAATGTGACTTGAGTAAACACTTCTATACTAAATAACGAAAACAATAATCCAACAAAATAAACAAACAATTGAAAGGACTACATAAATAAATCCAAAATCTCTGACTGTCTGAATAAATAAAAGGGACGGCCTGCCCTAACCGACGTACACAACTCAAAATGAAGGAATGAGAATCATGGAGGCGTCTACTACCAAATCTTGTAACTCTCACAGAAAATACAACTCGTCAAATGAATGTAACTCCTATCCTTGGTGTCCCTGTGGTTGGTCACCTAAAATTATTTGACAAAACAAAAGAGATTTGCAAGAAACGGTTCAGAGCTCGATCGAAAATAGTTCAAAAATCAACAAGCGCTTAAATGAAAATAATAGCACATATTGTGTACATGTTAGATTTTCGCACTCTCACTTGAGATACTCACCTCTCATTGATTGTGCACATCTAACGCGTATATTTAATCCATCGTAGACATGGTACCCCACCTAACTAGTCCGAAGATAACTATTATCACGCCAATAATCTGATACGTTTACTCATGTCACCTGTATCCCATATTAGCATATGTTTCAGGATATTTATTCATATAGACAACCGTTATCCTCATAGGTATTCTTTTTTATCAAAAAGAATATTTTTAGATATCGTTAATTCCGCATCTAATAAACACGCACAGTAGAATAAGTATCAGGATGCATAATCTGCTATCATGTCCCGGTGCATCGCTGATTGTACGAAGGACTATAGGTTCAATCTCTCGCGAACCATGAGAAATAAATACAAATATTGGAGGTGAACATAGTTTCAATCCCATGGGTTACGCACATATCTATGCATCCATATGACCATCAACACTATTGTTCTGACTAAAAGCCCGTACCAAGGTTCTATGTTCTAGTGATGCAGATCAAAATCCCCCGTATGACTCCTCAAGATATGATCTTCCACAACGCGCAAACTCCACCCGATAGCAAGCAGTGTAAGTATGTTATACAGATAATAAATCAATCAATAGGTATGTGCATAACCTATAATATTCATTAGGTATTCACACAACCCAAGTCCCTAAATTTACATGTAGTATTATTATTCCTAATACTCACGTTACTCTATCCGTACGATTATTCACTCTATCACATATATTCCATAACGCCCTCTTGTTTCAACATATTCCCTTTGTAGTTACACAATCATCTCGTTGCTAGACTATGTAATTAAGTTACTCAAGGATGGCGTAGGTCATTCTCTCTCACTCAAACAACTTTATAAGGTTTTAACTTGTCCGGGCAAAAATTATGGGCTTATGAAATCTCATTAGAATTTGGGGAAAGTCTCGTTCGAACAAAACTTCGAACGAATTAAGGACTGAATTCTCGTTGAAAATCTCCTTCGAACGAACTTAGAACAAACTACTCTCTGAATTCTGGTTGGATGGGTCGTTGGAATTCTCGTTCGAACGAGAAAACCGTAGTTCGTCATCGTCTTCTAAAAACTGCGTTTTTCCAAGTTTTCATCACTAAAATCATCCAAAAGTCATCCTATCTCAAACCCAATGATTCTAAACTATACTCCCTAGTAATAGATTTCTTTCCAACACATGTTAACATCAAATCCTTTAAAATTATAACATGAATTCAGAATAATTCCTCAAATCTTCAAAAATCCCTAAATTGATACTATCGCCATTAATCACAATTAAACCAATATTTGAATTCGTGATTTCAACATATAAAACCCATATTTCTTATCCCGAATATATGGTTATTCAACTACATGTAAAACCTATTCCACAATCATGGATTAATACCCAATTTCAGTCCCAAATTTCATAATATCATGAATTAAATCATCAACTAATCTAACATGGATATTATATACTCTAAATGAAGCAAGATAAACACTTGCCTTTTACCGAAGGTCTGATTCATCGCTTTAAGTTGGTATGAGCTTGTTCTTCTCTTCCCTATCTATGTTTTGATGGTATTTTGGGTGAAAGAAGATTGTGTTTGTTCTTAATGTATCTATAAGTTCTCTCCTTCTTCCTCCTAGGGTCCTTATCTATTTTTGTAGAACATAAACCTAACTTCTAGTATGTAAGTGATCATATATTAATCTAATTTTCGTCCATTAATAAATCATAATTTTTCAAAAGATAAAAACACCCCTCTGGGTGTGGGGTTGGCCTAAAGTTTCCCCGGACTCCAAACTAAACCCCCGAGTAGACTTTTCTGACAGTATCTACCCTTTCAGACACACTGGCGTACTCAAACCATCCATCTGAATAACCAAAAACAAAATTACATTTTAATTCCTCATTTAAGTCCCGACACGACTCACACGCGCGTCCCAACTAAGTGTACTGTAACTATCGTATTTTTCACACATGACAATTATATAATATTCTCATTATATATTACTTTATTCACGAAGTAATCTTCAACATAATTCCCACCAATAAATACTACCCCTCATCAAGCTAGTAATTATTTACTTAAATCCGAATTAATTATAAATTTTCCCATTTAAATCAATTAATTCCATAATTAAATTAAAATCTTCCAAAAATACGGGGTATTACATACTTCCCCCCTAATAATGGAATTTCGTCCCGAAATTCGGAAAAAAGTAAAAATAATAGTATACCTAGTAGGAACAACTATGGACACTTGTCGCGCATCTCATCCTCACTCTCCCAGGTAGACTCCTCGATATTATGATGCCACCACTGAACACGCACTAACGACACTACCTTTGACCTCAATTTTCTCTCGCTATGGTCTATGATAGCAACTGGCCCCTCCTCGTAGGAACTGGAGGGCTGTAGGTCAATCTCCTCTAAAGCAATATGAGTGTGTGCCATGTCATTTCGAAGATCTCTCCTCAGCGAAGAGATATGGAACACGTCATGGATCCTATGCAAGTGCTCCGGTAACTCAAGTCTGTAAGCTACTAGCCCAATCCGCTCAATAATAGGGAATGGCCTTACCTACCTCGGTGCCAACTTCCCTTTCTTCCCAAACCTCATTACCCCTTTATAGGAGATACTCGTAACAGCACCTGGTCCCCCATATTGAACTCCCTAAAGAACCTCTTGGCATCGACGTAGCTCTCCTATCTGTACTGAGAAACCCGAATATGTCTTCAAATCATCTCGATCCTATCCGAGGTATTCTGAATCAACTCTGGACCAAGTAGCTTGTTGTCCCCCACCTCTATCCAACATGCTAGATAATGACAAGGCCTACCATATAACGCCTCGAATCGATCCATGCCAATAGTAAACTGGTTGGAGTTATTGCTCCCATCCACCGCCAAAATCAAGGATACACATCGGTAACATATCCTCTAACATCTGATTCGTTCGTTCGATCTGCCCATCAGTCTACGGGTGATAGGTCGAACTTAATCGTAACTCCGTACCCATGGCCTCCTAGAACTCTCCTAGAATCTGGACACAAAAATCATGTCCTTGTCGGACACAATATTAAGGGGCATCCCATGGAGTCTCACTATATTGTCAATGAAGATCTAACCATATTGTCCCATAATATAATCGGTCTGGACTGGCAAAAAGTGAGTTACCTTGGTCAACCGATCCACAATCACCCATATGGAATCGTGACCCCTCTAGGATGTAAGTATCCCTATGATGAAATCCATGGAAATGCTCTCCCATTTCCCCATAGGGATCTCCAACGGCTGTAGGAGCCCTGGAGGTCTCTGGTGGTCCACTTTTACCAGTTGACAAGTGGCACATTTCAAAACAAATTCGACAATGTCCTTTTTTATTCCACTCCATGACTATTGTGGCCTCATATCCTGGTACATCTTATCCCCTCCGGGATGTACCATAAATCTTAAACCATGTTACTCCGCCATCACCGCATGTCTTAACTCCCCCCCCCCCCCCTCTAGAACTACTAGTCTTCCATTGAAGCGTAATCCCCCATCTGAGCTCACAGAATACGACTCTTCCCCCTTGGCTAGAAGTTGTACAATATGATCTTGACAGAACGAGTCTGCTGCATGTGCCTGTATCACTCTAGTGACGATCTCGGGTGTAACCGTCATCACTGACATGGAAGGGATGTGAACCGCATCCTGATGTCCCAGTTCCTTCCATTTTGCCTTCCACACCTCGGCCACCTTACCTGTTGGCCTATGGCTCAATGCAACTGCTACCACATTAGCCTTCCCCGGGTGGTAATGGATGTCGAACTGATAGTCCTTCACAAATTCAATCCACCTCCGCTGATGCATATTCAACTCATGCTGCATGAATAGATACTGCAGTGACTTGTGATCTATGAATAGGCAAAATTTCTCCCCCAAGAGATAATGTCTCCATACCCGAAGAACGCGATTGTCGTTAACTCCAAGTCATGGGTGGGTTAACTTCTCTTGTCAGGATTAAGATTACGAGAAGCATAAACTATAGCCTTGTCTTCCTGCTTAATCACACACCCAAGTCCTAGTAAGGACGCATCAGTATAAACCAGGTGTTCCACTTTCGGCCTGGCTAGTGCTAGAACTGGTGCTGAAGTCAGCTTGTCCTTCAGCTCATCAGAAGCCAAGTGGCAGGAATCATCCCATATAAATGACACCCCTTTACGAGTCAAATTTGTCATCGGACCCGCTATCTTTGAGAATCCCTGAATAAATTGTCTGTAGTATCCGGCCAGCCCCAAGAAACTACGTATCTCTACCAGTGTCATGGGTTTTTCTCACTCCTTCACCGCTGACACCTTCCCTGGATCTACGGATATCCCCTCTTCAGAAATAATGTTCCCCTAAATCTAAACTTCTCTCAGTCAGAACCCACACTTTTAATATTTTGCATACAACTCATGCCCATAGAGTGTCTGTAAAACCAGACTCAAATGTTCGACATGCTCCTTCTCAGTTCGAGAATAAATCAGGATGTCGTCAATAAAGACAATGATGAACTGATTTAAGAACTCTATGAACACCATATTCATCAAGTCCATGAATATGTACAGTGTGCTGGTTAGCCCAAATGGCATAACCCTGAACTGGTATGATCCATATCGTGTCAAGAAGGCAGTTTTAGACACATCTTCCTCTCTGATAAGTAACTGATGGTACCCCGACCTCAAGTCTATCTTCGAGAAGTAGGCAACACCCCTCAACTAGTCGAATAGGTCATCAATTCAGGGTAACAGATACTTATTCCCTATAGTGACCTTATTAAACTCTTGGTAATCAACACACAACCATAGCGACCCATCTCTCTTCTTTAATAATAGTACGGGAGCGCCCCACGGAGAGGTACTTCTACGGATGAAAACCTGTCCTAATAACTGCTCGATCTGATCCCGTAACTCCTTCATCTCCACCGAAGCCATATGGTAAGGTGCATGGGCTATCGAACAAGTGCCTGGCATCAAGTCTATCATAAACTCTATCTCTCTGCTAGGCGGTATCCCTAGTATATCCTGAAATACATCAACGAACTCACGAACAAATGGAATCGAATCAAGTGAAATCACCACCTCCCTATAGGTCTCCACCTCTATATCATATACATGGTTGGACGAACCTCCCTCAGGATGAGGAATCGCCACAAAAAATCTCCTGACGCGGTATTGCGAACACAATACTACGACTATAATAGTCAATCATTGCCCTATACATAACAAGCCAATCCATCCCGATAATAGCATCATACTCGTGCATATCTAAGATAAGCATGTCGGCTGGTAAGATTAATCTTCCAATCACTATGCCCAATCCTCGACATATAAATAATATTAAATACCCTGAGCCTAATGGTGAGTCTACACTTGTAACTATGCTCTCTGACATGTCTAATAACCCCGTGGAGCGTGCAAAACTAGTAACAATGAAACTATGTGAAGCCCCCATGTCAAATATACGTCCTAAAGTCCCCTGGATAGAAAATGTACCCTCAACCATGGGTGGAGCCTGGCGAACTGTGATCTGGTGGACGTTATATACATGCCCATACTACAGGTGTCCCTGTTGGATCGAAGCAGCTAGAGCGGCTAGCAAAGTTGGTATCTGCGGTGGTCCTGGGAGGGCGGATAAAAATATCGTTCACTAGGGCTCTACCCTTCTGAGGACAATCCTAACGTTTGTGACGAGTGTTGCCAAAAGAGAAGAATCTCCCTGGAAAGTGTCCTCCCCTCTGCGCCTTCAGCCCTCGGCCTTGATGGCCGTTAGCACCCCTCCCTTAGCCCAACTAAAAGCGTTGTTGCCCCTGCTGGACAGGCTGTACCTATTTAAAACCTCCCTATATCTTCCTATAGTCACCTGATCTGAACCTCTTAGCAGGGGCCCCTGGTGGGAACTCTGCTCACCTTGCCTCTGCTGACCCTAAGCTGGTTATGCCCCACTGGCACCATTACCTCTTATCATTCCCTGCTGGTTGGACTCCCCCACTCATTTGCTTCCTTCAAATGGAAACGGTGATACTGGTAGTGTAGTAGGGCAACGTTAAGTACATCAGTATACGTACCCAACGAAAGATTACCCAAAAGGTGATGACGAATCCTCCACGTCAAACCGTCCATAAACATCTGAATTTTCTTACCTTCAGCGGGCATCTCGTCTAGCACCAGATGAATCAATCTCATAAACTCTTCCTCGTACTGTGAAATGATCTTCCCCTCCTGGGTGAGATCCAGTAGTTTCTGCCTCATCCATGTCTGAACGGCGTAAGGGAATTATTTGCAGCTAAGCCACACCCAGAAGTCAGGGATAGTCATGCTGTCTCTCTCCTCGGTAGTGGTAATAGTCTCCCACCACTATAGGGCCACTCCCACTAGCTTAAAAGTAGCTAGTATCACCTCAGTACACTCATACATCCCCAAGTTCCACTGAATGTCTTTTTTCCACTGGATCGATGCCACCACATCTGAACTTCCTACGAACTCTGGAGGTTGTGCCTTCTGGAAGGCATCTCTGACTCTCTCCCAAATAAAAAGGAATGAGTGAGCTGGTGTTGGCGCCACCGTTAGTGCCTGGAGTGGGGCTTGCTGTATCACGACCAAGTCTGCATTTTCCGCCTGCGCTACGATAACGACAACCTCCGCAACATTCATTGTACTTTGGGCCGGAGTTGGCTGGGGCTCGGGCTGGGCATCCTTAGGAGCTAGCTGTGCACGTTTGGGAGGCATCTAAAATGAGAGAGAAGCTTTATAAGTCCACAGTAAATCTCAAATAATAGAAGATATAAAATGCACAATTAATGAGTACAATAGTCCTAAATGTAGGGCTATATATCCAAGAATGCTACGCTGGAAGCATAACAAGCCGCACAGATCCTAAGGACTCTAGAACTTGATGCTCTGATACCAATTGTGATACCCCACCAAATTAAATATCGTGTGATCATTCCTTTATTAAATTAAATCAAAATATCCAGTTTTTTCAGAATATGCATCACTGTCGAAAACTTTATTATTAACACTAACCACCTAATATTTAAAAAGGTTGATGTCAAAATATTATTTATTAATTAACATAGAATCAATTTAAGAAATTATTAAACATACACCGTTCAAACTAACCACATATGGAATAAAATGACTGAAATAGAAATGTGACTGGAGTAAACACTTCTAGCCGAAATACCGAATACAATAATCCAATGAAATAAACCAACAACTTAAAGGAGTAAATAAATAAATCCAAAATCTCTAACTGTCTGAATAAATAAAAGGGGCGACATGCCCTAACTGAAGTAAACAACTCAAAATGAAGGAATGAGAATCATGGTGGCGTCTACTACCGAGTCCTATAACTTCCACAGCAACTACACCTAGTCAAATGATTGGAACTCCTATTCTTGGTGTCCTTGTTGATGGGTACCGAAAATGATTTGACAAAAGAAAAGATATTTACAATAAACAAGTCAGAGCCCAGGTTGAAAATAGTTTAAAGATCACCAAGTTCTTAAATGAAAACAATAGAACATATTGTGTACATGTTAGATTTTTTCACTCTCACTTGAGATACTCACCTATCATCTATTGTGCACATCTAACGCGTATATTTAACCCATCATAGTCATGCTACCCCGCCTAACTTATTCGAAGATGAATATTATCACACCAACAATCTCATACATTTACTCATATCACCCGTTTACAAAATTATCATATGTTTAAGGATATTTATTCATATACACAACTGTTATCCTCATAGGTATTCCTTTTTCTCACAAAGAATATTGTTAAATATTGTTAATTTCGTATCTACTAAACACGCACAGTAGAATAAGTAAGTGGTATAAATATATTTATCTCTCTCTCTCTCTCTCTCTCTCTCTCTCTATTTATATATATATATATATATATATATATACTATTTCAGCACACTTGGATTAAGTCCCCCCAGTGCACTGCATACTCTGCTATCATGTCCCGATGCATTGATCATTGCATGAAGGACTATAGATTCAATCTCACGCGAACCATCAGAAACAAAAAACACATATTGGAGGCAAACATAGTTCCAACACCATGGGTTATGCATATACCTACGCACCCATATGATTGCTAACACTATCGTTCTCACAGATAGACAGTACCAAGGTTCTATGTTCTAGTGATGCGAATTAAAATCCCCCCGAAGGATCCTCAAGATATGAGCATCCACAACGCGCAACCTGCTCCAGATAGCAAGCAGTGTAGGTATGTTATACACACAATAAATCAATTAATTAGTATGTGCATAACCTATAATAATCATAAGGTATTCACCCAAACCAAGTTCCCAAATTTATACGTAGTATTATTATCCCTACTACTCACGTTACTCTATCCGTATGATTATTCTCTCTATCGCATATATTCCATAAGGCCCTCTTATTATAATATATTCCCTTAGTAGTTACACAATCATCTCGTCGCCAGACTATGTAATGAAGTCCCTTAAGGATAACATAGGTCATTCCCTCTCACTCGAATCAAATTTATACAGTTTTATTGTCGAGGAAAAAAATCCGAACTTCTGAAATCTCCTTAGAGGTTGGGGAAAGTCTCGTTTGAATGAATTAAGGACTGAATTCTCATTGGAAATCTCTTTCGAATGAGGTCGTTCAAAAACAATTTCAAACGAACTACTCTCTAAATTCTCATTGGATGGGTCGTTGGAATTCTCGTTCGAACGAGAAAAGCGTAGTTCGTCCCTGTCCTCTAAAAACTACGTTTTTCTAACTTTTTCATCACCAAAATCATCCAAAACTCATCATAACTCAAACCCAATGATTATAAACTATACTACATAGCAATAGAATGCTTTCCAACACGTTTTAACATAAACTCCTTTAAAATTATAACATGAATTCACATTAATTCCGCAAATCTTTAAAATGGCCTTAATTCATACTATTACCACTAATCATAATTAAACCCAGATTTGAATTCGTGATTTCAACATATAAAACCCATATTTCTTATCCCCAATATAGGGTTATTCAACTACATGCAAAACCTATACCACAATCATAGATTAAAACAAAATTTGAGTCCCAAATTTCATAATATCATGAATTAAATCATCAACTAATCTAACATGGACATTATATGCTCTAAATGATGTAAGATAAGTACTTGCCTTTTCACGAAGGTCTGATTCGTCGCTTCAAATTGGTATGAGCTTGTTCTTCTCTTCCTTGTCTACGTTTTGATGGTATTTTGGTGAAAGAAGATTGTGATTAGTCTTAGTGTCTTTATAAGTTCTCTCCTTCTTCCTCCTCTGTTCCTTCTCTATTTTTGCAGAACATAACCCTAACTGCTACTACATAAGGGATGCTATATTAATCTAATTTTCCTCCATTAATAAAGCATAATTTTTCAAAAGATGAAAATACCCCTCTAGTGTGTGAGATTGGCCTAAATTTGCCCCGGACTCCAAACTAAACCCCCAAGTAGACTTTTCTGACTATATCGACCCTTCCGGACACACCGACATATGCAAAACAACCATCTGAAAAACCAAAAATAAAGTTACATTTTAATTCCTCATTTAATTCCCGACACAACTCACACGCGTGACACAACTAATTGTAATGTAACTTCCGTATTTTTCACAAACGATAATTATATAATATTCTCATTAGATATTACTTTACTCACTAAGTAATCTTTAATATAATTCCCACCAATAAATACTAACTATCATCACGCTAGTAATTATTTATTTAAATCCAGATTAATTATAAATTTTCCTAATTAAATTAATTAATTCCATAATTAAAATAAAATCTTACAAAAATACGGGGTATTACAAAGCTTCCAGATCCTTCCTAGATTTCTATAAATAGGACCATTCGTCTATCGTTTTACAATCTTTTGGGAGACTTGAGAGTTGCGAGAAAAAGGGAGAGAGAGAATACAATTGAGAGAAAAATACAAAAGCCTAACAAAACTCTGTCCGATTTAAACCAAAAAATATCTTTGTGATTTTTGACAGTTTTTGTTTATTTTAAATAAAAAAATATCTTTGGTTTTACCCTATTCTTATACTCTCACTATAATCATAACTTGTTTCTATAAATGGAAACTTGTTGATCTGATTTACAAACTGATACAGTCACGTTATAGTTATATTTGATTTCATTTTCTAAGAAATCTACCTCTCTTGTTGGATTAAAAATTTATCCAACAAATCTCTTAGCTCTGTTTTTACAAAACTGAGTTGAAGGTTTCAAAAATTTCAGATCTATATTTTTCACTTTGAAAAATGTGTAGATAAATAAAAGATTAGTAGAATCTCTTTTAAAAGGTTCTCAAGAATCCAAATCTGAAAGTTAGTAGTTTAATAAAGGAAACCTAAGTCTAGTGTTGTGAAATCCTGCATATCATTATTACAAAATCTTGTAATTTGTAGGATATGTATAACGTGTGTGAGTTCATGCATGTGTTTAGGGACAACACTCACTAACACGTTCACACTAGTTCAATGAAATTGTGTGTTAGTTGAGAGTTTTCAACCTTTGAGTCGACATAAAGAGTAAAAGGAGAAAGAAGGAGCCAAACAGGAGAACGACAAGGACAACATCTAAAGCCTGAGATAAGTCAGAACTGCTAGAGTGTGTTGGTATATGTGGGTACCCGAATTTACCATTATGGGCCCGGACGAGTAGACTAATTAAAACGGACCAAAATCCGGACCCCTCGCCTCAACCAAAAAGAATTACGACTTAGTATCCTCCCAGGTTCTCATATTGAGATAATCCAGGAGAAGATGGTGGACATGGGGGAGTCCAACATCCCCACTCCCTGAGGACAGACATGTATATAACAAACCTTAAGCCTAGGGCAAAAGACACGCACTATATTCTCTGTAAACACTCCTCGGATATAGAAATAATATTGACTGCACCACTGTGGACGTAGGCATTCTTGCTGAACCACGTACATACTGTGTTGTGTGATTGGCATTTACCTTCTTTAATTATTTTGGTGATTGTGCTTCTCTCCTCTATTTGTGTTGAATATAATTGTCATCACAGTATATATATTGACTTAGTATAGGTGTTGTTGTGTGTAAAATCCGTTGACTATTTTTAACTTAAAACTTATTTTATTAGATTTATAGTTTGAGGTGTAATGACCTCCGTGGATGTTTCCCTTACTTTAGGGTTTTACCACGTTAAAAACTTATTGTCTTGTGTGAATTTTTCTAATGGTTGCTTAATATTACTACTGCTTCTATACTTGACCAAGTTTTTCTTAAAACTTAATTTTTGAGTAACTGAAATCTCTTATCCTTGAAATTCTTTTACACATATTGTGTTCTCACTATTGTTATTAAAATAGTTTCATGAAGAAAACAAATCGGACCCTTCTTAACTATTTTAACTTTTTATTAAACGAACCAGCAAGGGATTTTAATGAACTTCCATATATTGTACTCAATTCAAAGCTTCATCAAGGTGCTGTGGTGAATGTATCTTAAACTAAGGAACCTTTGAGACGAGCCGAAACTAACACACATACTCATTTCTGAGTTTAGAAGTGTTCTTTTAGCGTGCAGATATATGGCCCTGTGCTAATCCTGATTTCACGAGTGCTTTAGGATCGGTCTTGATTCCATAGAAAGCGACCACAGTTTCGACACTCATATAGGTAAATCAACTTTAGTGATTCTGCGAGTCACACTTATACAATTCATTAAGAAGTAACCTTCACCCACTAACATGCAGAAAACCAACAGTAGGCACATAGGAATGAAACTTTTGCATAATAATTCCTAGTGTTCCATAACTATAATTTTACTTATTTCTACCACATTGAACTCTATCTATATTTCCAAGATATGAGTTGGGTTCCCATTAAGTAGAGTTGTGTTATTTAATAGAACTTAGTCCCATTCGTTTTGAGGTGATATATCATCTCCCTAACAAGACCTTTAGTCATAGGATCTTCTAAATTCTTGTTTGTTTTAACATAGTCTAGTGTAATCACTCCTTCCTTGAGTAATAGTATTATAATTTGATGCCTTAGACTAATGTGACTAGATTTTTCATTTTAGGTTTTGTTCGAAACTTATAAATTGTGGCTTGGTTATCATAAACTATCATAATAGAAGGAGATGGCTTTTTCCATAAAGGAGAATCATAAAACAAATTTCTAAGCCACTCTTCTTCTTTAGATCCATCTACTATGGCTATAAATTCAGATTGCATTATTGAATCTGACACACATTTTTGTTTCTTGGATCCCTAAGATACAGCCACTCCTCCTAGCATAAAAATCCAACCAGTAGTTGACTTGGATTTTGATTCAAGATTCTTCTTGCTTGAATCACTATATCTTTCTAAAATAGGTGGATATCCTACGTAATGTAAACCATAAATCAAAGTCCTGTTCAGGTATCTATGAATCCTAGAAATTGCATTTTGGTGCTCTTGTCCTGGATTACTTATAAATCTACATAAGACACCTACTGCATAAGAAATGTCCGGTCTAGTGCAATGCACAGCATACATTAGACTTCCAATAATACTAGAATATTTGGGTCGGTCCATAGCATGCCCAATATTTTTTATTAATTTTATACTATGATCCACTGGTGTAGAAAATGACTTAAGTTCAAAATGATTATATCTTTTAAGAACTTTTTCTATATAATGATATTGAGATAATGCTAAAGAATTATCCTTTCTCACAATTTTGATTCCTAAAATCACATCGAATTCTCCAAGATCTTTCATATCAAATTTTGATGATAGAAACCTTTTGATTTCTAGAACATATTTAAGACTCGACCCAAATATTAACATGGCATCCGCATATAAGAAAATAATAACACCAACACCATTTTCAAATTTACTATATATGCATTTGTCGGCATCATTAATTTTATATCCATGGGATATTACAATATTTTTAAACTTGTCATGCCATTGCATGGGATCTTGTTTAAGGCCATAGAGAGATTTAATAAGTTTACACACTTTCTTTTCTTGGTCGGGCAAAACAAACCCTTCGGGTTTTTCCATATAAATCTCTTCTTCTAAATCATCATATAGAAATTTAGTTTTAGCATCCATTTGTTGAATTACTAAATTATGAATAGAAGCAAGAGATATTTATATCCTAATGGAAGTGATTCGAGTAACAGGAGCATATGTATGAAAATAATCAATTCTATATTTTTGCTTATAGACTTTAGCAATCAATCGTGCCTTAAATTTATTTATTGAACAGTCCGAATTTAATTTCCTTTATAATATCCATTTGCGCCTAATAGGTTTAGCTCCTAGGGGAAGGTCGGAAATAACCCAAGTTTAATTTGATAAAATTGAGTTCATTTCATCATTGATTGCTTCTTTCCAAAGGACAACATCCCTAGATGTTACCTTTCATGAAATGTTATCGGTTCATCTTCTATATTAATAACAAACTTAGTTTTATTTTTAGTTTCATTTAAATCCCCTTCAACCAAGTAAATAACAAAGCCAGGCCCATATGTTTTTTCAGTTCTTTGTGTTTTACTCCTTCCCGGGTCAATGTCATCCGTTGTTTCTGAATAAGATATTGGTTGTGAAATTTCTTCTGAAAGGGAGGAGTCAATAGTCAAATTATTATTTTCTAAACCTTGATTCAAAGTACTAAATTTATTTAGATGTTCAAAGAGTTTTACATCTACCGACTCATTTAGTTCTTGAGTTTCAAGATTTAAAAATCTATAAGTTGTATTGTAAATATAGTATCCAATAAAAACACATTTGTAAGTCCTATTTCCTACTTTAGGTCTTTTAGGTTCGGGTTTTCTTACATAAGTAAGACATCCCCAAATTTTAGGAAGTCCAAGATTAGGCTTACGATTAAACAATAATTCGAATGGTGTAATATCCTTATTTTTCAATGGAACTCTATTTAAAATATAACATGCGGATAAAACCTCTTCTCTCCACATAGATAAAGTTAAACCAGAACTTATTAACATTACATTTACCATTTTAACTAAAGTCCTATTTTTCCGTTTCGTCATTTCATTTTGTTGTGGCATATAAGGCGCCGTAACTTGATGGATTATTCCATGAGTATTACAAAATTCCATAAACTCACTCGGGTAATATTCACCACCCCTAACGGATTGTAGGACTTTAATTTTTCAATTTTGTTGAGTCAAATTCTGCTTTAAAAATTAGAAATTTCTCGAAAACCTCATCTTTCCTTTTAAGCAAATATGTATGTGCAAATTTAGAGTAATCATTAATAAAAGTTAATAAATATTTATTTCCACCACTAGTCATATTACTCTTCATATCACAAACATCACTATGAATAAGATCAAGCATTTTGGATGTCCTCTCAAAAAATTTAAATGACTTTCTAGTTATCTTCGATTGAGAACAAATTTCACATTTAGCTAAGTTATCCAATTTACAATCAGAGATCAAACTGAGATTAGTCATATTTTTAATAATTTTATAATTTACATGACCTAATCTACTATTCCACAAAGAAATAGACTCAATAATATAAGCAGAACTAATATCATTGATTACATTAATTTTGATCATGCCATTACAAGAGTACCCTTTGCCAATAAATTGTACATTCTTAGATAAAACAAACTTATTAGACTCATACATAAGTTTAAAACATCTCTTATTCAGAATGTCCCCAGACATAAGATTTTTACACATATCAGGTGCATGAAGTACATCAATTAGAGTAACAGTCTTTCCAGAAGTTAATTTTAATTCCACAGTGCCTTTCCCAACTACATTGGTGCGAATATTATTTGCCATTTTCATTTATTCTCCATCAATTTATTCATATGTTTTGAGTGAAAAGAAGTCTTTGCATATGTGGACCGTTGTGCTGGTATCCAACCACCATCCACTTTCATTTTCAATTAAATTTGCATTGCATAAAGTAGAAATAATATCTTCAACATTGTTGGTTTCCTTTGACCATTGTTTTTCCTTAAATGCCTTCTTTTTAAGACGACATTCTCGATAATAATGGCCCAGTTTGTCACAGATGAAACGTTTGCCCTTCTTTATTTTATCTTGGTTATTGAATTTTGAATCATTATTTTCTTTTAATTTTTGAGTCTTTGGTATTCTGGGATTATTAATCCTCAACCATATTATCTTTTGAATGACCCTCACTTTGTTCATCCTTATTTTCTCGAATAAGAGAACCATCTTTAATACAAAGGTGGTGAAGAAAGGATTCCACCGTGTAAGTCTTTTCATCATGATATATTTTCTTCTTAAAGCCGTTCAAAGAGGATGAAAGTTTTGAAACAATCACCCTAACATGAAATGCATCTGGAAGATTAATTCTAGTGGATTTAAGGTCACCAATAATTTGTTGGAGTTCATGTGCTTATGTAATAAAATATTTATCATTACTAATTCTAAAATTCATATAGCTTGAAATCAGAAACACACGGTTGCTTGCTTCCTCGATTTGATATTTTTTCTCCAATGCCTTCCATAATTCTTTGGTCGCCGAAATCATTCGATGACCGCTATAAAGAGTTTGAGACAAGGCATTAAGATTGTATCCTCGACACATAAATTCATCTTATTTCATCTTCACATGCTTTTGCTTTATTTTTTCGGTGTCTTCGGGTGTGGGCTCGGGAATTTTCTCAAGGTGATTGTAACAACCCAAGCTTTTGAGCGACTAATTTATATTATTTTGCCTGATGGGATAATTTTATAAAATAAGGAAAGTTGGAGTAAATATTATTTCCCGTGATATTAAGGGATAATATTTACTATGTTTTGTCTACTTACTGTTATGAGAAGGTAAATACCCTTATATTGTGATATATTGCGTCGTTAAATGTAAAACGACGGTTATGACTCGTATTTAAATTGGAGCCTAATTAATAAAAAAAATGAAATTAGAACACAAAAATAGTTCACTTTATTCCGAATGCCAAAATAGGGGGTGCGGTTGTTTTTAGAACAGTCGAGATAGTCGAAATAAGTGGAAGGTTGTATTTTTTTGTTTTGGGCGCTTTTGGCGGGTTATGACTCAATTATGTGTATATGGGTGTATTAGCAATTAAAAGAGGAGAATTTATGTTTAAGACCCATATAAGTCTCCCAACCCTGTTATTTTCTTCATTCTTATATTATAAGCCAAAGGAGAGAGAGAGAGAAGAGAGAATTGGGAGAAAATGGAGAAAAGAGAGAAAAATGGAAAGTTTGAGCTGGAATCCATTGCTACCGGAAGAGAGTCCGAGACTACAACCTCGAGGCAAGTTTCTTACTTGCTAGATATTTATTTAATGTGATAAATTGCATGTATAGTTAGTTTTTGGAGATTTAAACCATTTATGGGTTTTTATTAATTTTGGTGTTTAAACCCTAAATCTTATAGTTTAATTTGATTTGAGGAAAATAAATTAGTTAGGGGATGTGTAGGGATGATTGGGTAGAAGTTGTTGTTGTTGATGTTGATGAAAATGGAGGATTTGAGATTTTAGGGTTTTAGGGTTCATACAACCCGTAGCCCAAACTTGGGATTTCTGCAGGGACGAATTGATTCGGCCTTATGGCGAATCGATTAGGATAAGGGGAAGGATACAGGTCGGGGAGACCGAATCGATTCAGGTTAAGGACTAATCGATTCGGACAGAGGCAGAATGCCAGTTTTACTCATTGAATCGATTCGCTTTTGGGCGAATCGATTCTTTCCAGGGGCGAACCGATTCGGCCCTAGGGCGAATCGATTCGGTTGCCCTGTTTTGTGAGATTTTTCCTAGTTTTGTTTTAGCCCTTTTTCCTTTAGGTTCAAGGTTTAGGAACCTTCCTTTGGGAAGTAATGGGGAGTCCTAGAGGGTTGTTTTGGGTAGACTAATGTCCTAGGATAAAATGGGATAATTGGGCTTACCCCGAGGACTAGTTTATGTAGGTTAATCTCCGTATGATGTAGGAAGTTAACCCAAAGATAAATTGGAGATAAAATGTTAATGTGAGACTTTTGGGAATCTATTGTTGAGGGAGACTCACTTTGATGACTTGGGATATTGTGTTGGACTCTTGGAGATTTGTTCGAGGTTTATGGCACTTCGGGTCTTAGGTGATTAATAAAATATGACACTAAGAATAAGAAAGACATATTCTAAAATGTGGTACTAAATGAATAGGTACAAATGAATGGTTTTCGAGAATGTAACAGTGGATGATTTCAAAATAGAAAAATGATTTTCATAAATTTTAATTTATGAATACACACCTCTCTAAATCGCTATCATAAAGGGAAGTTGCGCACATGCGGTGAAGCCCCCTGGCTAATGAATGCAGGGTGGCAATATCCCTAGGCCATATGAACGGTTATTATATATTTGTTCTGCCCTAGTGAGGTAATTCTGGGTGTGGTTATGACTTGCTCGCAGGGGTATGGCCACTTCCCGACGTTTCTATAGGTTCCCAGGTTGTCTTATATGATAGGCCCTGGAAGATGATAGCCATTTAGGGGCGCGTCCAGTGGGGAAACCCGGAGGGACGGTCTTAGAATCGTTATATGTATGTGAATATAACTATTCTGAATAATGTGGGACATTATTGATGTTAAAGAATTTTATGATAATAAAATGGCTTTACTTACATTTCCTATATGGAAGAAGGGAAATGGGGAAGCTAAATACATTTTTCGGATGGAAGAAGGAAAATGGGAGATATGAAATAAAAAGGTAAAGCATTTTTATGTTAATAAAAATTGCTTTAAATATGTATTTTTCCTGGATGGAAGAAAGGAAATAAAATTGGTAAATAAGGTTTTGAAATGTTATTGAATTGGTAAACATTTGATAAAATGAATTACCATTTATGTATATTCCTAAAGAAAGAAATAGGAACTGTGCCTTTTTATGGTGAATGGATTTATTTCTGTCTCCTTGATTAGTTTTAGATGAGACCTCCCATACATAAATATATATTGATTTTGTGCTGAGGGTTTAATGGATCTCGACGATCAACCTTGCCTAGGAGTAGTGTATCTGGGGGGTTCCTTGTTTGGATTTCGCTTCGCGAGACACCCCACGCACGAATGTGGCATAGTGTTGAGACTGGGGAGAAGTTATCCCTTAGTACTTGGGTTAACTAGAGCATTTCATTGATATTGCGCTAGGTTGTGCTTTTAGATTGAGAGTTGAGAAATATTATTGTTAGTTGCGAGAGAATTACGCACTTAATTGTCATGCATTTTAGTCACATGGTAATCATATTGAACCGGGCCATGACTCGTCTATATTTCTTTGTTTTTACATATAATCCTTACCATACAGGTGCTCTACTGCAAGGACACCCGAATATACATTTCCTTTCCAGTTGTCATGGAGCTATAGCATATTGCGGATGTTGTAGGATATTTGTTATAGACGCCTCTATCTTTTGTACTCTAGTTATGTTCAGTTACTTATTCGGGCGTGTTGCCCACACTTTTCATTCATTTATTATATTGTAATAATTGAATTATAATACTCTGTGTAACTATTTGTATTGGTTTGTTCACCGACAGCTTATTCGGTGATTATTTATTAGATTGTCTTTCCGTTACTCGTTGATTTTTGGTATCCACCGTTTTTGCACATTGGATTGTCTAAGTGTTTTTCTTTTATTTACAAAATTTTAAATTGGACAATACGTTTTCTAAAATGATTGGTGGTTATCTCGTACTATTATTTTAATCGACAGTGATACTGAGAATAGACCATCTATGATTCCTGTGATTATTAGAGTATTGGGCTGGCCACCTATTATTTTAGTATGTGGGTTGTCACAGTGATCATCTAGAATGTATGCTAGTTTAAGTGATGTGAGGAAGAACATAACTTTCTCTTACCAACGGGTGAAATTTTCGCCATCAAAGTCGTCGAGTCTGATTAAGTATCAACTCATAACATGGATAGATTGTGCCACTATTCCGTCCATTTGAGTGAGGTAATAATATAAATATTTTCCTAAAATTTTTGGAATTCTTCTATGGAAAGAACAAAAAAATTAATTAATTTCTGCAAGGCACATTCCGGGAATGCTGTCTTTTAGGCAAAATTTCTCCTAATCCGGTTTAGAAAGAACCGCGAGTACATAAGGGGATTTATAGAATCTTCCTTCAGGATAGAATGAAGTGTATGAACTATTGTTTGATTAAAACTATGTACTATTTCATCAAATTGATAACACATTAAATTTGTAATCTTATAGTGCCAAAGTATAGAGGATGGAGAGAGCAGAAATGAGCAATTTCCGATGTCCAAAACAGAGGCCTAGAACTCTTTTTATAGCCATTCATGTGTATGTTCTTCAATAGTCACAACTCTTCTTATAATGACTCAGCAGCCGTTGGATCGTATCTATTTGAAATAGATTCAATCTAATAGTTCATATTAGACGTTCCTTCGTAAGCGAATGGACAGTCCATTACATGAAATGCTACGAGTTTATCTATCGGGTCAGATCAAGTCGATTCAGATTTTAAACCCTTTGATTAGATAGTTTAATCACATTCGTTGATGTGTTTTACTTTGTCAAAATTTTAGGCTCCCACGCTCCAAGCGACAATGCACACGTGCGAAGTGCCAAGTGTCCGGCAAAGCGTGCAATGTGCCCTAAGTCGCCCAATCGCCCTTTCGTGCGCCGCGTGACCTGATTGGTGTTGCTTAAGCACCACCTCAATGCGTGGGATCATAGCTATAATACCCCATATTTTTATGGCCTTTGATTATGGAATAATTAAATAAAATTAGGATAAATTAATTAGAAATTAATCCAGATTTAAATACTAGCAAGAGGAGAGTTAGTATATGATTATGGTAACTATGTTGAATATTACTGAGCAAGCATGGTAATATATGATTTTGTATTTATTAAAATTGTTGTGAGTTGAAAATACGACAGTTTCGATAATTAAGTTGGGACGCGGTGTCAGGACCTAATTTAATGGATTTAAAAGTAAATTAATTTTATATCATCCCCATGGCCAGTTCGAGTGTGCCAAAGGGTTTGTAAGGGCCGAGATAGTCAGAAAACACTAGTTGAGGATTTAGTTTGGGTCCCGGGGCATTTTAGGCCTAACCGGCAACCCAGGAAGATATTTTAGTCATTTTGACTTTTGAGGAACAGTAACGCACGAATTTTAGGTTGATTATATCATCCAACACTTAGGGTCCTTAGGATTTCACAACTAAATTTCACAAACGGCCATTAGAGAGGAAGAGGACGAAGTTTCCAAAGAAGAACCACCACTTATAGACTTCTTGCACCACAGTCCCCACCACCAGATAGATTGGGAAAAGTGGATTACTCCCATACCATCTGCGCCAAAGGATCAGAATCTCTAACTCAAGGAATGTGATTTATCTTGAAGTGATTTAAGGCATATACTCTACATGTTATGGATAATTGATTTAAGGCATATACTCTTGCAGTGATTTATGAATAATTGCAAAAATATGAAATTTGAGACTTAATTATCGAATTTAAGTAGGTTTGCATGTAGTGGATCTTCTTTATACATTGCATGAACGAAATTATAAATTAAGGGTTAGGAACCACGAGGTTAAACTGAGATTTATGGTGATTATTGTAGAAATCTTTAAGAACTAGGGTTGTGTAATACTCATGAGTTTTTATCCAAGAAATTTATGTTCCATGATAGTTCAATGATTCTTGAACGTTAAAACTTATGTAGATAAGTTGGTTGAATAGTTAGTAAACTTGTTTGGGAGTTTAGGACATTCTAATGGAGAATTGGAGGGATAAAAGTGGGAAACCCGTAACTGTTAAAGGAAGATCTGGGCAGTTAACTGCTCGATCGATCGATCGACTCAATAATGTCGATCGATCGACCCATTTCTTTGATTAATCGAGCCCTTTAGGAAATGTTAATTATTCCCTTATTAAATTGATTTATACCCAACCTTTAGAACTTGTTAGAGATGATTTATTGAACATGTTGGGACTTAGAAGAGACCCGTAGGATACACTTAAAGACCCTAAAAGGGTTAGTACGTATGTGAATGAGTGGGAGAAATTAAGCATAATTAACCAAACGGGTGTGATTCGAAATTTAGTATATAGGGAGTTTAAATTCGGATGAATAGTAATTTAAAGGTTGGAAAAATAGTAAGGGGACTTTAAGTTACTGAGATAACACTAGAGATATATGGTAGACCTAGTAGCCTCTTGGGGTAGGTAAGGGTACTTGAATTCGTATTACGAGAGTTGTAGCGCTAAATTATTGATACGTGTAATATTCGGAACATAACTAATATGGGTGAAACTTAATATATATAAGTTATGATATTACCTATATTGGATTCATATATATACTGGTTGGGGGATTTCCTAGTATATGGATTGTTATGTGTATGACATACCTACCATACTTTCTATCACGGGAGGTTGTTTAGGAAAGGGGACATTATGGTCTTCGTGTTCCGTCGGGGGGACTTTAGATTTGTACCTTAAGAACATAGGACTGTGAAAGACTATTTATGAGTTAATGATTCAGTCGACTGTGGGAGCATAGGTATGTGCATGACCCATAGGTATGTGAACTTTGTTCGCCTCCAATATGTGTGATTTGTATTGATATAGTTCCTAAGTGATTCGAAACTCGTGATACTCACGTAGGTGATGTACTGGGATTCGATAGAAGAGTATGAAGGCATCGTAGGTTCTATGCTTGTGGGGTGCCTGATTTGTATATGATATATTATAGTGGTGTATATATATATATATATACTTGTGATAGTTCTGTTGTGTTTCTTTGTAGATAAGTTAGATTGAAATATCTAAATTCATGAAGTATGTGAGAACCAAATTTTAGTATTAAGCTATGTAAAATCGGTTAATAAAATACGGAGTATATTCGGATGTATTAAATGGGGTTATTCGAGCAAACACATAAGGTAGTCCGATTGGGTAAAGAATTGACATAGGCTAGCTAGGCAGGGTAGTGTACCAAGCAGGGGAATTACATATGCGTTAGGCATGAACAATTAGTTGAGAGGTGAGTGTCTCAAGAGAGGGCACATAACTAACATGTTTAATATATGTGTTGTTTAAATTGTAATTTTAAAACTTGCTATTTTTAAAATGTTTTCACCTCGGGCTCTGACCCTTTTTCCTCCAAATCTATTTTCTTTTGTAAAAACCTTTTAGGTGCCCATGCACAGGGATGCCAAGCATAAGGGTTCCATCCTGATGGCGTGTTATAGCTACTGTGGAAGCTACAAGATCTTGGTATTAGATGCCTCGACATTTATCCTTGGATACTTCAGAGTCATTCATATCAATAGGGCATGGTGCCCATTCTTATTTAGCGATTGTAGATACAGACACTTTCATTATATCAGATGTTGGTTTATTTATTCAGACTCTTGTATTGGGATTTTATTTTACTCTGGTATTATTATTGGAGTGTTTACTCCAGACTCAGTTTATTTCATTACATTGGTTATTCATATGATATTGTTTATGCGATTGATGAATGAGAATTTAATTTGTTGGTTAATTATTAATTTAATTAATAAAATATTTGGCATCACACTATTTTAAATATTAGGTGGACAGTAAGTAATTAATTGTTTTTGACAGTGATGTTAAGACTGAACTAACTTGATATTATGTATTCATTTAATAAAGGAGTAGTTACCCAGTATTTTATTAGTCGAGGTGTCACAGGTGGTATTAGAGCATCAGGTTCTAGTGTCCTTTAGGATCTGTGCGGCTTATTATGCTTCCAGCGTAGCTTTCTTTGATATAAAGCCCTATGTTTAGGATTATTGATTTCTTTGGTGAGATTTTTTTTCCTTCTATAATCCATGTATTAATGAATCTTATTTGCATTCGGGTGTGTTCGCATGCCAAACAATGCAGTATGTTAGGAGAAGGCAGTTGGGCGGACTGCAGGAGGCAGAGCTCAGTTGATGTCAAAGGGTATATTCAAGAATGATGATCGTAGTTGAGGTCACCCCTATTATGGCACAAAAATCCAGGATGGTAAAGATGGCTAGGGCACAACATATGACTTCCAGGTATCGCTATAGTAGAAAGTGCAGTCAAATTAGACTCACCTAACGTGGATGGATTGGGAGAGAGTCAGAAGAAACATTAAAGAGAACCAATAGTGAAAATTCTAAAAATGCAAAAATTGTGTGTGTTAACCAACGAAGGTAAAATATCCAAAGGCTTGGGAATATGTCAGAGTGTGGCTAACCGGAAGTGAAATTTGGGGTAAAAAATTTCTTGGCTCGTCGAAGCAAAGTTATAATGGTAGGAGTTAATCACCATATTTATTAGTGGAATGTTGTGTGAATGGAAGGATATTAGGTATTGTTTAACCTCAAGTTCCTTCATCAAATGTTCAACACAAGATGCGAACGTTGTTCTGAACTCACACCAGAAGGCCCGACAGAGGACCCTTTGTGAAAAGCAATTTAATTTATTAGTGAATCTTGCACCGGATGAAGTAGGTACAATGGAGAAGAGGATTTTAAAGTGGGAAATCAACTAATAAGAAGAATTTCAAGCACTAATGGGGAATTATGCTTGTACGGTCAATGCAGATGGTAATAATGTCGCGTTTTGTCAATATGGATGTAAACGATTCCTTGTGCGGGGAGCTACAAGAACTGAAGAATTTAGTTAGAGAGTAAGACTGGATGAAAAGGTGTTAGTGAAGCACCACATGGGTGAGACCCATTAGGGGACCCATTTAAATTATTGGGATAGATGAATTTATACCAAGCGATAGTGAATTCAGTAAGGGATGTTGAAGCCAGTAGCATGTTCCTTAGGGCCAACAAAGCTAAGGTAACAACTCAGGTTTCCATCAGAATTGAGACTACCAAAGTCCGAGAGAAGGACAACCTTAACATGGTCTGTATGACCGGAGATAAGTGGATTATATGTAGCGGTATTCTGGGGAGAGTAAAACCCCATGTGTTAAATTTTCTCGAAGTGAGTAAAGGGATAAGGGTATGGTGCCTAGCAAGGGTAATAGTTATTATAATTTTTGGTTTGGCTCGGACAGGCGTGTTATGTCCAAGAACCATTTAAGCAGCCAGGGCGATTGACAGGGTAGAAGTATGAGTTTTCCTCTTAGAGGATAAGACGTATTTTATATGACACGAATGAGTTACTACATTTTTATTATTTCTAGATTCGCATGTGAAACGAGTGTAGTATGTATATCGACAATGCTGTTATTATGTGAATGTTTTCCTGGTATAGCGGGGTTACCTTTAGTGTTATCTGCGAAGGATGAATGGGTGTATCGATAGTGGTATATACTTTATTGAGATTACTCGTTTTAGTGATGTGTTATACGGGTATGATATTATCTAGATTATAGTTTTATAGTGATGATTAGACTGATGGTGGGAGAATGTCACAAGTCTATCGGGGTTACTACCTTAGTGTAGGATATTTTGTTCTAGAAAAACCTCACCTGCGAGAGGGACAAGCTCGCATATATATATATATATATATATATATATATATATATATATATATATATATATATATGTATATATTATGGAGACTTCAAAAGGTATATTGGTCTCGAGATATTCGATCCCGGTATGTGTCGGGACTTTATTGATATGACTCGGAGTGTGATTGGTTTACTGTTCACCGTAAATATTTACCTTGTTATTATGTTTAACGCCCAGGGCTTCGTAATAGGAAGAGCTCATTGTTATATCACCCCTTTAGAGACGTGGGAGTTAAGGCTCGTAGTTGTATGTATGGGGAGAGGATTTTGAGAGCCCCGATTATATGTGCACGATATTTATGGAATGTGACTACCATCAATGTTAAATGATAGTGTCTTGCAGAGGAAGTTCCTTATTTAAGTGTAATTGCAGAAGGAGATGTAGCATTTGTGTCCAAAGATGGGAAAACAGGGGTACATGTTATGGAGTGAGGGCTTAACGGATTTTGGTAACCGACGATGCTAGGTAGTAATGTATCGGGGGGTTCCTTGTTTGGATTTCTCTTTACGAGACATCCCACACATGAAACTTAGCATAAGGTTTGAAGTAGGGAGATGTTTGGCCATTCGTCCATGAGTTAGGTACCTCGGTCGTTATAGAGTTATGTAGTTATAACTATAAGTTGAAAGTTAAATTATGATATAAGGTCAGTGGGGCCAGTTTTATGGTGAGGAAGTATTAAAAATTTTGTTTTATCACTGCGGGTTGAAGGGTGGAATAATATTAAAGAGGATTTAGAATTTCGAATCCCGGGATGATTGAAAATGCCTAAGTGGTATAGCCACGTTCTGAATACAGGGGAAATAAAGAATTAGGTGTATATATGAAGATTATATGATATTTAAACCAGTATGCATGGTTTATAGGGTGTGTGGACACCCTGATTTCCTAATGTCAGAATCACTAGGAAAAGAAAGATGTGAGAATATATGTGTGAATATATGCTTATGGGACTAAAATAAGAAAATGGAAGTGGTAGAGTGGATTAAATGTCGTGAGATAAGGACGATAATCCATATATTCATGTGCAATCAGAGTAGCACGCCCAAACTCGGTTGAAAGGCAGTGGGAAGCCATTTAAAAGGGGGGTATTCCTTGAGAAGACGAATATTTAACTATTATGGATAATTTGGAGCAGAGTTCTACCCAGTCGAATGCTGAGAGTGACTTGCACATAAATAGAATAATGATGTCAATAAGGTATAAAGAGTCCAAAAGTGCACATCGTGGCGAAAAATGCACGGTTCGAAACTTTTACTATACGCCGAGGGAAGAAGAGAATTATTACGTACCACTTAATGGGAGAAATTATAAGTTAAATTTGGTGTTGAGAGGAACAAGTAAGTAGTCTCCACGTACACCTCTCATAGATAGAAAATAGTTGGAGTAAGATAATCAGCCAGAAAATTTTGTATCAAGCCCACGATTTCAATAATGGAAGAGTTAAGTTGGTAAATTTCTTTGATGGGCTGCCAATCTCAAAATGAGTCACGAGTTCCCTAGAATGTGTGGAAAAGATTACCAAAAGGAAAGTAATTGTTATACCTTTGGGAGATTTACCATATTAGATAGTGTGATCCCGTCTTTCTTTAAAAAGAAGGATCGCGCCGGTGCGTGGTCCTTCCCAGTATTGTCCTAAACTAGGATGAGATCCTTCAACCCCAGCTTCAATATGAAATTTCAGGAAGTAGTGGGGTTATCATTTCATTTTCCTAAGTTTGTATCGCCTAAAGCCGAAGGAGTAGATGCAAGGCGATTAACGATTGTGGAGCTGTATGAAAGTAATTTTGGACTCATGGCGATCATTTCATTTCCACAGCGGGTATTGCTAGTAAGTGAAGTATATTATAGTAATAGGGATAGAATATTACCTAATGGTAGAGTTGTGTGAAAGAACCCATACATATTTATTATGGACAAGGTGCTTATTGAGGTTTTGTGTGGACAAACCTTACTATTTTTCCTCTAGATGTTAAGAGGTGAGAGGATAATCAGAGTTTTGAATTAGTCAGGAGTTAGAGTCCAATGACTATAATGGGATAACCACAAACTGTCTTAAGTGGCATTTTGTTTTCGTAAAATTTAAACCGCCGGGAACAGAGATACGAAGAACGGACAAGAGTAGTCAGATGATCATATGGTTTCTCCCAGGATGGGAGATTTGTGTTTAGATAAATGCGAGAATTGATACGAAGTGAGGTGAGACCTCCAAATAATATTGAGATTATGCGACCAATGAGGTATAGGCTATTCTTATTAAAATGTTGTTTGGTAGGACCACGAGGTTAGGTGCCGTTATTAAGGTGTGAACCTATAGCTGATAAGGTGTCGAGAGTGTTAAACAATCTTGTTGTGAAGAGGGGGGACTATAGTGATCGAGCCTTACTTTGAAGTTGGTTTTGAGTACCGAAGGACATCTTTATGCCTTACTTTTCCGAATTTAGGGACAAAATTCCGTTATTAGGGGGGAAGTATGTAATACCCCATATTTTTATGGCCTTTAATTATGGATTAGTTAAATAAAATTGTGATAAATTTATTGGAAATTAATCTGAATTTAAATACTAGCGAGACGAGAGTTAGTATTTGATTATGATAACTATGTTGAATATTACTGAGTGATTATAGTAATATGTGATTTTAAATTTATTAAAATTTTCGTCAGTTGAAAATATGGTAGTTTCTTTAATTAAGTTAGGGCGCGCGTGTTAGTCGTGTCAGGACCCAATTTAATGGATTTAAAAGTAAATTAATCTTGTATCATCTGTATGGTAATTTCAAGTGCGTCAAAGGGTCCAGAAGGGTCGAGATAGTCAGAAAAGACTAGTCGGGGGTTTTGTTTGGTTCCCGTGGCATTTTAGGCCTAACAGGCAACCCGGGAGGATATTTTAGTCATTTTGAACTTTTGAGGAATAGTAACCCATGAATTTAAGGTTGATTATATCTACCAACCCTTAGGGTCCTTAGGGTTTCACAACTAAATTTCATAAACAGCCAATAGATAGGATGAGGAGGAAGTTTCCAAAGAAGAACTACCAATTAGAGACTTCTTGCACCACCGTCACCACCAACGGATAGATCGGGAATAGAGGATTACTCCCATACCATCTACTCCAAAGGATCAGAATCTCAAACTCAAGGCAAGAGATTTATCTTGCAATAATTTAAGGCATATACTCTACATGTTAGATTAGGTTGATGTGAATTTATGAATAATTGCAAAAATATGAAATTGGAGACTTAATTAGCGAATTTGGCTTGGTTTGAATGTAGTGGATCTTATGGAAACATTGAATGAATGAAATTATAAATTAACGGTTAGGAATCATGAGGTTAAACTGACATTTATTGTGATTACTATAGAAATCTTGAAGAACTAGAGTTGTGTAATACTCATGACTTTTGATCCAAGAAATACATGTTCCATGATAGTTTATTGATTCTTAGACGTTATGTAGATATGTTGGTTTAATAGTTATTAAACTTGTTTGGGAGTTTGGGAAATTGTAATGGAGAATTGGAGGAATAAAAGTGGGAAACGTAATTGTTAAAGGAAGATCTGGGCAGATAACCACTCGATCAATCAATCGACTCAAGAATGTCGATCGATCGATCGTCCCGTTTCCTCGATAGATCGACCCCTCTAGGAAATGTGAATTATTCCCTTATTAAATTGATTTATACCCAACCTTTAGAACTTGTTAGACATGATTGATTGAACATGTTGGGACTTAGGGGAGACCATTAGGATACACTTAAAGACCCTAAAAGGTTTAGTACATATGGGAATGAGCAGGAGAAAGTAAGCGTAATTAACCGAACGGATGTGATTCGAAATTTAGTATATAGGGAGTTTAATTTTAATGAATAGTAATATAAGGGTTGGAAAAATAGTAAGGGGACTTTAAGTTGCTGAGATAACAGTCTATATATATGGGAGACCTAGTTGCCTCTTGGGCTAGGCAGGAGTACTCGAATTCATACGACAAGAGTTGTAGCGCTAAATTATTGATATGTGTAATATTCAGAACATAACTGATATGGGTGAAACTTAATATATATAGGAGATGAGATTACCTATATTTGATTCATATATATACTGGTTGTGTGATTTCCTAGTATATGGATTGTTATGTGTATGACATACCTACCATACTTGCTATCACGGGAGGTTGTTTCGGAAAGGGGACAGTTTGGTCTTTGTTTTCCTTCTAGGAGAATTTAGATTTGTACCTCAAGAACATAGGACTGTGAAGGCTTATTTGTGTGTTAATGAGCCAACAGACTATGCGAGTGCAAGTATGTGCGTGACCCATAGGTATGTGAACTATATATACCTCCAATATATGTGGTTTGTATTGATATAGTTTTTGAGTGATTCGGAACTCGTGATCCTCATGTATGTAATGTATCGGGATTCGATAGAAGAGTAGGAGGGCATCGTAGGTTCTATCCTTGTGGGACAACTGATTTGTATATGATACATTATAGTGGTGTATATATATACTTGTGATAGTTCTGTTGTGTTGCTTAGTAGATACGTTAGATTTAAATATCTAAAGTGATGAAGTATGTGAGAACCAAATCTGAGTATTAAGCTATGTAAAATCGGTTAATAAAACACGGAGTATGTTCAGATGTATTACATGGGGTTATTCGAGCAAACACATAAGGTAGTCCAATTGGGTAAAGAATTGACATAGGCTCGCTGGGCAGGGTAGTGTACTTAGCAGGGGAATTACATATGTGTTAGGCGTGCACGGTTAGTTGAATGGTGAGGATCTCAAGAGAGGGCATGTAACTAACATGTTTAATATATTTGTTATTTAAATTATAATTTAAACACTTGCTGTTTTTAAAGTGTTTTCACCTCAGGCTCTGACCTGTTTTCCTCAAAATCGATTTTGTTTTGTAAAAACCTATTTGGTGCCCAGTAAAAGGGACACCAAGAATAAGAGTTCCATCTTGATGACGTGGTGTAGATGCCTTTAGAAGCTCTAGGATCTCGGTATCATATGGCTCCACATTTATCCTTGGATCATTCAGAGTCATTCATATCAGTAGGGCATGTTGCCCATTCTTATTTAGCGAATATAGATACAGACTTTCAATATTTCAGATGTTGGTTTATTTATTCAGACTCCTGTGTTGGTATTTTATTTTACTCTGATATTATTATTGAAGTGTTTACTCTAGACTCAGTTTATTTCATTACATTAGCTATTCATATGAGACTGTTTATGCGATTAATGAATGAGGATTTAATTACTTGGTTGATTGTTAATTTAATTAATAAAATATTTGGCAACTCACTACTTTAAATATTAGGTGGCTACTAAGTAATTAAATGCTTTCGACAATGATGCTAAGACTGAACCAACTTGATATTCTATATTAATTTAATAAAGGAGTATCTACCCGGTATTAAATTAGTCGGGGTGTCACAATAGCCTCTTATTTGACTATTCAACTAAGAATCTTAGTTGTCCTTTAGTTGACTGTAACACCACGGCTAATTAAATACCGAGTGGTCAGTCCCATACCAAATTAAAATAGAATATACAGTTGGCTCATTCTTAGCATCACTGCCGAAAACATTAACAACTCACCCAATACCCAATTAAACTGGTGTTAGAAACTTTCCAAATATTAATTTCAACAAAATCCATTTTTAGTTTACGAATAACACAACACAAATTATTATACAACAATAATAACTGAACAGATAACTCAAAAGAATTTAAATGCAATTGGAATAAACATTCCAAAATAATAATCCAATATAGTAATCCCAATAATAGTAAATGTATTAAAATGACATGAGTGCAAGAGTATTTGACTCAGATAGAAAAGACACAATTGAGTTCCTTTGGGCGACATGCCCTACATAAAAGGATAATGTGAATCAAAAGAAGATAAGCGTCTAAGCAATACTCCATAGCTCGTCAAAATCAACTAAGGTTGGCATCCCTGCTGCTGGACACCTGGTATAGAAGGTACAATAAAAAAGAAAATATGCAAGGAAATGGGTCAGAGCCCGATGTGAAAATGATTTTGAAAACAACAAGTATTTAACAAGTGCAATAAAGCATTTATTATGTAAATGTTAGCATCCAGACTCTTGTTTGCTATTCTCACCTCTCAACTAGAGTGAACACGTAACGTTTCCTCTTAACCTCCTAGTTAATGGTTCCTCTTCAGTAGTTCCCATAATATGATTCCATCCCGTATTGTAACCCCGTATGTCCCATACCATACGTCATATAATTATTCATATACGTTTCTCATTAACATGAATCGTTTCTCATTTATATGACTTAAGCTTTTCAATTCTATAAGACTAAACATTCATTAACTTAATTCCATTCTTTTTCTCAATTCACCGTTCCCTACAATTATCACACAGTAGATGATTTAACCACAATATATCCATTCATTCATTTAATTCACTATATATATATATATATATATATATATATATATATATATATATATATATATATATATATATATATATATATATATACACACACACACATATAATACAGCACCCCGAGTCACAGCTGCGGTGCAATGCATTACTTTGTTATCATGTCCCATCACCGCTGGTCGCCGAATAGGAGACAAAAGGTTTGGTAAGGATTTCTCGAACCCCAAACATCAACATACAAATCAGAGGCAAACATAGTTCTCATATCCATGGGTCACGCACATACCTACGTACCCACAGTCATCGAACTTATCAACTCCCCGATAAGTCTTTCATAGACATATGTTCTTGAGCGACAAATCAAAGATCCCATGGAATCATCGGGATATGACTGCCCTCACGCGCAAACCTCTCGTCGATAGCAAGTAAGCTAGGAAATCAATCAAATAGGCATTATCATACCTATAAAATAATATCAATAAGGTACTCACATTACCCTAAGATAGTTCCCATACGTAGGATTATATCTCTCAAATCCTACGTATTAAAATATTATGACTTTACTTCTTTAATTCAATTATCCCCGAGCCTCACTCAACACTCAAGGTTCAAATAGGTTTTTCCTCAACATATATTTATTAAGAAGTCACTAATACCCTAGTGGTCCATATCGTCATATCTCCCGAATTACTACGAATTAAACTCTCCCTTTAATTTAAGGTTAAAATCGATAATTTCAAATCTCTTATAAACACATCTTATTTCACATAGGATTAAACCCTCTTGTAAACTTAAGGATACCCATGTGTTATATTCAATCACCCCCACTGATCATATCTTTAATCCTCATGTATACAAATTAGAAATCAACAAATGAATCTAGCAACCGAAATACCTTTCAATTTGATTATCATTATTCTAATCATTTAAATCCCAATCGAATTATTTCAAATCTTAACTAGGGCTTACTGATCTTCTCTAAGTCCCATAATATCCAATTAATAATTACCAAAGAACTATAAAAGTTTTGGGATAAGAACCAACATTAAAAAGAAACATCTTTAACAATTCTGAGGAGGTCGATCGATCGAAGGCAGGGGGTGGATCGATCGATCTCCCAGGTAACAACCCAGTTTTTCAGCATTTCTTCAACTACGGGTTTAACCGTTTTTTATCATTCAAACCTTCATCTTAACAACCCAAATGACTTATAATCCTTACTACATGATATATCAACATATATAAATGATTTCTAATCATCTAAATATCCTAGAATCATCAAGAGATTGAATTAAAAGCATGTTTATATCCTCTTTTTTCAGAAAATTATCAACATAATATCTTCAAGAACACATCAATGATTTTCAGAATTTCTTCAACAGATTTATGATTATTTCTTGGATTACTAACTACCTACAACATGAGTTTGATTCCTATATATTTTCAGTTTCCAAAAATCCATTTAAAAACTCCATTATTATCTTCCAAACATGATATATCATCTCTTTTTATAACTAATCTAACATGGACAATATACAAACTTAAATTGCAAATATCAAACACTTGCCTCTAATGAAGGTTTGATCCTTTGGGGTGGTGTATCACAGGTGGTTCTCCCTTCTCCGGCCAACTTCCGGTGGTGGTGGGTAGTGGTGACCTTTAGTCTTTATTCTTCTCCTTCCCAAGTAAGCTTTTCTCTTCCCAAGCAACCTTTCACTCTCTCTAAGAAGATGACTTTTCTATTTTGTGTAGAAGAGATGAATAACCCACGTACACTTACTCTCCAAATACTTATAATAGGACAAAATCCTAAATCACTATTCATCCCCCTACAAATGACCCGAGACCCAAATTCAACATCCAAATAGACTTTTCTGACTATTTCAACCCTTCCGGACGCAACGATGCAGTCGAAATGACTATATGATCGATAAAAAATAAATTTCCTTTTTAATTTAAACAAATTAGTCCGGACACGTCCCATACCGCGTCCAACTAAAAATCCAAATTACTGAATTAATATCTCACAGCAATATCAATAATCATCACATTCATATATTAGCTAAATATCTTTAAGTAATATTCAGAATCATTCATTTTAATATCGACAATTCGGATAAAACCCAAATGAATTAATTTGTAGTAAAATCCAATTAATCCATTAATTTAAAATATAACCTATTTTAAAAGTCATTAAAATTATGGGGTATTACATAATTCCCCCCTTATAACAGAATTTCATCCCGAAATTCGAAAAGATAAATCATACTGGTAAGGTTAACTCCGAGTATAAATCTCACATCACAAGAAATCTAAGTAGTACCGCCCATACAGTACATTAACGAAAATCACCATCGATGTTACACTAAGTCTCACCATATAGTTCCAACAGAATAAGATTTAAACTTTATCCTATCTTCCCTATACCGTCCTCGTGACAAACTTTGGGAAAAATGATCCTCACTTACTAACAAATAAATCCTGAAGTCACAACTACTTACCGTAACATAATTATGAAAACTACTACAATCCAACCATCCAGGGCGCCCAAACACCCTATCAAACCACTTTTATTATAATATATATCGCAAAGATTATAAACTCATATCCTAAAGACCTAACTTATTTTGACTCCCAACGGTTATTAGTTTCATGCGTGGGGTGTCTTGCAAGCGAAATCCAAACAAGGAACCCCCTTGATACACTACTACCTAAAGTAGTCGGTCATTGAATCTCCTCAGTTCCTTAGTCAATAGTATATAACCTCTCTACAGGTTTTATCAATCGCAATTAAAAAGTCTACTCATCTATTCTCTTATTAAAGATAAGATTCTGGCTAGTAGTAGTACATACGCTCTCATATACCACAAGTAAATCCATGACGATAGACACATCATGCTCGGACATGCCCAAAGTAAGTAATCCCATGGTAAAAATCAAACCCACGTGATATCATGTAAAATATAGGTGTCCCAAACCCCTCAGTGAGTATACGTAAATAAAGTACTATAGGCTAAGTTTAGCAACCCTTTTACCCACACAATATTAATCGCTACAAAAATTAATATACGCCTCATTACTCCTTAAATAGAAAACAAACCCTCATTCGCGGGTGGTGATTGTTGATTCACTACCTGATGGACGCTATATACACGCCCGTACTGAACCTGCTGTGCGGGTGCTACTGGAATGGGAGGTAGTGCTAGCACCGGAGCTGGAGCTGGAAGAGCAGCTGGGGGAAACACTGGTGTCTGTGGCTCCTGTTGAGCATTTTGTTGCTGAGGTAATTTATCTTTATCAGGACAATCTTGTCGTTTATGACCATACTTACTGCACACGGAATATTTTCCCTCAAACTTTCCACCACTTTGCCATTATTGACCCCATTCCTGTTGGCCATTACCTCCTTTCCCTTGGCCCTAATGAGCCTGTCTCTAGCCCTGATGGCCCTGTTGTCCTTGACCATTACCTCTATCCTCAAATCGAGAATCTCAAGATCGCAAACTCTTAGCATAATCCCCTGTCTGGGAACCCTGCTCACCCTGAAGCTGATGACTCAGTCCTGGCTGAGTTCCACTAGAACTGCACCAAGTAGTCTTGCCTAGCAGGCTTGACCCAAACCCATGCTTGACACCCTGAGCATGAAAGTGGTTATCCAGGCAGTGAAGCATTGCAGCATTAAGAACATCTGCATATGTACGTAGTGAAACATTCCCCAATAAATGCTGGCGAATCTTATAGTTCAACCCATCAGTGAACATTAGAATTCTCCTCTCCTCATTGGGTACCTCTGCTGGTACCAAATTAGTTTATCGCGTAAATTCTTCCTCGTATTCTGCCATCGTCTTCTCTCCCTGCTTCAAATCAAGTAGTTTTCGCCTCATCTCTGTCTGGATGGCGGAAGGAAAGTACTTCCCACCAAACCGTATCCAAAAGTCTTGGATAGTCATTGTGTCTCTCTCCTCCATAGTGGTCGTAGCTTCCCACCATTGCAAAGATGCCCCTACTAGCTTAAATGTGGCTAGTATTTGAAGCTGAACCTCAGTACATTCGAGCATTCCCAAGTGCTATTGGATATCTTTCTTCTATTGGCTAGCAGTCACAACATCTGATCCTCCCTGAAACTCCGGTGGGTGCGCCTTCTGAAAGGCATCCCTCGCTCGTTCCCATGCAGTAGGAAACACTTGCCCTTGCACGGGTGGCATAACTAGTGCCTGTGTTGGAGCCTGCTGAACAACAGCCAGAGCTGCATTGACTGCCTGAGCGATAATTACAGCAACTTCGGCCGCAGTTATTGTACCCTGAGCTGGAGCGGGCTGAGGTGCACGTCGAGGAGGCATCTGAAATAAGAGTACACTATCAGTATTTGATATAACAAAATAGCTAAAGATCGTAGGCGTAAATAGAAAAGAAATAATCCTACTCAAGGCTCTACATCAAAGAACGCTAAGCTAAAAACACAATAAGCCATACAGATCCTAAAGGACACTAGAACCTGATGCTCTGATACCACCTGTAACACCCCGCCTAATTAAATACCGGGTGGCCAGTCCCATACCAAATTAAAATAGAATGTACAGTTGGCTCATTCTTAGCATCACTGTCGAAAACATTTACAACTCACCCAATACCCAATTAAGCAGGTGTTAAAAACTTTCCAAATATTAATTTCAACAAAATCCATTTTTAGTTTACGAATAACACAACACAAATTATTATACAACAATAATAATTGAACAGATAACTCAAAAGAATTTAAATGCAATTGGAATAAACATTCCCAAATAATAATCCAATATAGTAATCCCAATAATAGTAAATGTATTAAAACGACTTGAGTGCAAGAGTATTTGACTCAGATAGAAAAGACACAATAGAGTTCCTTTGGGCGACATGCCCTACATAAAAGGATACTATGAATCAAAAGAAGATAAGCGTCTAAGCAATACTCCATAGCTCGTCAAAATCAACTAAGGTTGGCGTCCCTGCTGGTGGACACCTGATATAGAAGGTACAATAGAAAAGAAAATATGCAAGGAAACAGGTCAGAGCTCGATGTGAAAATGATTTTGAAAATAGCAAGTATTTAACAAGTGTAATAAAGCATTTGTTATGTACATGTTAGCATCCAGACTCTCACTTTCAATTCTCACCTCCCAACTAGAGTGCTGTAACAATCCGCGTAATTTTTGGGGTATTTTCGAAATTAAGAGGAAAAATAAATTTTGAGATAAAATTATTTTTTATTACTCAAATATGTTGGTTATTATTTTTAAGGGCGAGAATTTCAAACGGTTTTGAAATCGGAATTAAAATGGAATTTTAATTGAATTTTTATTATATAGAAGAGTCCTCGAAACATAAAACTCTCTAAGAGTCCTCGGAACATAAAACTCTTTAGTAAAAATAATATTTTTTAAAATCCGACCATTCCATCACCCTAAATTTTTGTCAGCAGTCCTGCCTCGCCGTTCGCTACAACATACTAAAATTTCAAGCGATTCTAACGGTCCGATCGTCCGGAATAAAAAATTTAGTGTTTGTATCTGATTAGAACTCTTTTCTTAATCAAACACTTAATCCTTTATATATCAACTAATTCGTGGCTTGGCTTTTTAAATCACTTTTTCTCAAGCTTTTTAACCAGAAGACCTCTCCAAAATTACTCCCTTTCATATACAAACCATAGCCCCAAACTTATTCAAGATTTCAACCTTAGATTAGAATGCTTATTTGGTGTTTTCTCGAGTTTGGGCTAGAACAAGATTTGATTATTTTCGCGAGAGGAACGTGATGGTGTGATTAGATTTTGAGGCTGAATTATGTGATGATTTTAAGGTATGGGGTTTTACACAATATGCTCCTGAAATCTCACGAGTGTTTATTCCGTTGAATTCTTGTTAATTGAACTCATATTTGGAATTGTAAAATTCTTGAAAATCTGGAAAAATAATTGTTGGAATTATTTTCATTCATGAGGTATTATTCATGTTGTTTTGAGCACGTTGTCATGAGATTTTAATATGGCACTGATGTTGGGCACCCGCCAAGACTCCTTTTCTGGCTAATTGATAAAGTATGGCGCGGTATGGTGAGGCCTGGTGACTCCGGTTAATGTGTTGTTGAGAAATTTATTGATAAAATGCTATTGAGATTTGCATTATTTGATTTGAGTATTCATAGTCGTATTGTTGCGCTTTGTTTATCGCTAACATCTTTGTTGAGCATATTCCTGTCGTATTGTGTACTTCCCCATCTTTTTCTTAGTTGGCAGGTGAGCGTGGATTTTGAGTGCTATGGACCAATTGGGATGATTTTAGCGAGGATTATTTGGGAAGGATTTTTAATGCAAGAGATGAGAAAAATTGCATTTATTATGATGTATAGAGCATTTGGAGATTTATTTTATTTTCGAGATAGTTAGATTGTTGTAATTATTTCGAGAGATTTGTTGTATTAATTTGAAGATGAGAATAGTGGTTTCTAGTTTTATTGTGGGATTTAGATGCTCTATACCTTGTTATTTGTGGATTAGTTTAGTTTTATCGATGTGTAGCGCTCCGTTCGCTCTCCCCGGGCGGGCGGGGTGTCACAGGTGGTATCAGAGCATCAGGTTGTAATGTCCTTTAGGATCTGTGCGGCCTATTATGCTTTCAGCGTTGCTTTCTTTTGATATAGAGCCCTAAATACTAGGAATGTTGTGTTCATCTCTATACATTGGGAATTCGTGCTTCTGCGATTTGTTTATTTGAAGGATGAACTCATCCAAATTTATTTAAATTTTCAGATGGACCATCAAGAAGAACTAGCTAAAACGGTTAAGGGAGTCAACGAGCAAGATCAACTCACACCTCAAGTACCCCCAGAGAGAATATCAACCGCCGAGTTAGTAGGTATCGTGGCACAAGCAGTTACCACTGCAGTTTTACAATACCAAGAACGCAACATACAATTTAAAGGAGGAAAAAGACCTAGAGAGGTTAGCCAAATGCAAGTGAATAAAGCTGACAAATGTGCGAAGACCCCGAAATTTCGACAATAAACTACCCAAGACCGAGTCAGTTCTAGCCAACAACGTGGTAAAATGAAGAAGTTTTGAAAGAGAAATAAAGTCCCAAGTCAGCAAGGCCGACACCGACAGCAGCAGGGTCAGAGGGGGAGAAAATTCAGAGGCCGATGTTTCGTGTGTGCCACACATGGCCATAAACGCCAGGATTGCCCAGAGGGTGTTAGGGGCCCACAGCAGCAGGGTGCCCGTAACGATCCACAGGGGCCACTTTTTCCAGTCGCTCTCCCAGCACCAGCTCAGGTACCAGCCCTACCAACCTTTCCAGTAGCTCCAGTGCAGCAGAGGCAGTTACAGTACAGACATATTTATAATGTCCACCAGGCAGCCACCCCACATGCACCACCCGCGATTTGGGGTATGTTTTCTATCCATGGGACTTTGGGTCGAATTTTGTTTGTTACTGGGACAACACATTGTTTTATAGCTACATATTATGCGAAGACCTTAGGGTTATTAACCACAGTAGAGAGCACTGTAACGTAGGTAGACTCACCACGGGGGAATGGTTTACTTTTCTTTATATGCCGGGGACTGGGGGTAGAGATTGGTAGTTTGGTATTACCTGCATACATGTTAGTCTTAGATATGCATGAGCATGATGTTATTATTGGTATGGATTGGCTCGCAACTTATAGAGCCATGATTGATTTCTTCGGTGGGAGCATTGTTTTTGCCATTCCGGGGCAAGAGATGTTTGTAGTGGCGATGCCTCGCCCAGAGGGAGGTTCGACCGCTCATTTATATTAAATAGAGGAGGATACCTCTAATGAGGTTGTGACTCCCTTATATTCGATCCCAGTTGTCAGGGAGTATTCTGATGTATTTCAGGAGATACCAGGCCTGCCCCCCAGTCGAGAGATAGACTTTGTTATAGATTTATTGCCAGAATCGAGACCTATAGCACGCGCACCGTACCGTATGGCTCCGGCAGAGATGCGAGAGTTACAAGATAAGATAGAGCAGCTATTAGGTCAGGGATTCATTCGCAGGAGTACCTCACCTTGGGGCGCTCTAGTTTTGTTTGTGAAGAAGAGAGATGGTTCACTGAGATTGTGTGTGGACTACCGGGAGCTGAACAAGGTCACGATACAGAATAAATATTCGTTACCTCGAATCGATGATCTGTTCGACCAGCTGAGGGAAACAACTTTCTTTTCGAAGATTGGTCGAGAGAGGACCAAGCGGCCTACCGAAGGGACATCCGGATGATGTACCAACTCCAAGTCCACCTTCACCAACTCAACTTCGGCGGTCCTCCTCCCCCCTTCTATTATGACCCATATGATCCGAATGCACCCTCCACCTCCCACCCACCTCCACCATGACCTATGATTATTTTTCTATTTTGGTGTAATTGTTAGTCGTGGTAGGGCTTTAACATTGTTCACAGTTGTTTCCCCATTTCTCATGTAACACAGGCTTCTCATTGTAATAATACAAGCTTGCATTTTTTTTCATATTTGTATGTTTTATTTTTCCGCACTTATTATTGGCTTTGAGTTAGATTTTAGTCCTTTTTGCTTGAGAACAATGCAAAAGTCTAAGTTAGGGGGGGGTCACAAGTGCGTATTTTTAAAACTTCACAAATTTTCAAAAATGCCCAAAAATTTCCAAAAAAAAAAAAATCAACAAATTTTGAAAAACCCAAAAAATATTTTTGTTCAAAATAAATAAAAATTGGAATTCAAATATTTCAAAAATATCATTAAAAGTCAAATTGGAGTCTCAAATTGTAAATATCCAACTTACACAAAGCCGAAATTGACCAAAGATGGAAATTGTGCGAAAATTGACGACTTAACGAATAAATGTGGAGATTAACAAACCCGGTGAGATTCGAGCCTATCACGTTTTGCAAGTTTTTAAATCATTCCGAGTTAATTGTTAACTCAAAGTTCTTTTTACCGCTTAATAAGTTGTCAAGGATCTCAATCCTTTCATTTTGATCGGTTTTGAAAAATGTGTGCAATATTGCCTTGAAAAACGTGCCAAATTAGTCTCTAAATTTAAATTCACCTCGAAACGCATATGGTGACGCAATTGGCATTTTGGACAATGAAGTAGGCCCTCGTTTGTCACCCAAAATTTTGGCCAGAAAACGTAGCGAAAAATCACCCTTTGCAACCCAAATTGAACCGAATAATTTTCCCTTTCGTTTGACAACCCGAAAAACCCAAAATAGCCGGAATTGTGAAAAATGAGAAAATTCAAATTTCAAGTCCAAAAAGTGCATATAAAGGGGCAAGAAACAAAATAATATGCTCAACAAAAAAAAAATTAATAGAGAAAGAAGAAAAAAATGAGCAATAGCCCGGAAAAAGCACAAATGGACATCATTAATAACTTTTCCAATTCCAACCTCCCATTCCTCCTTCATTTCACCCAAGACACCCTTTAACCCGAAAAAGTCCTAACCGAGTCCAAATTGCAAAAATTGATTACCGCGTGGAGAACTAAGACACCAAAAGATAATATAAGAGGCTAAGTGCGCGAAATAAAAGCAATATTCCCGTTTTTAAAATCGTAATCCGTTGATGAGATCCTTTCAGTTTCCGTCTTTCTACTTGTATGCGTGAATTTGCTTCCATTAGATTTACTCTTTATATCACGCATGCCGAGAGAAATGCCATAATCCGAGAGATTTGTTTGTGAAAGCGTTCCGTGAGAAATTGAAATCAAAACGAATTTTCGAATAAGTAACGTAATGATCAATCAGTGAAAATTGGCGGTTACATTTCCGGCTTCGCACACACACTACGGTTTGAGACTCGTAAATATGACTTAATGATGATTATTTTCTGGAAAAGTTTGAATTGCTCAATTTTTGCGTATTTTGAATTTTCTTTGAGTCGAATTTTGTGGGTATATTCACTGCAAACCCTCACGAGACACAACTCGTCCTACTAGGGTAACCTAGAGGTTTAAAGGCTTGTTGCATGCGCTAAATGCAATCGCTTGCCCGCGAAAGAGGTGCTCTATCCCAATAAAGTCTTTGATGGATCCTTAACTCATACTCTCATTCTTTTACATTGCTCGGGACGCACAAAGTTCTAAGTTAGGGGGGTTTGATTGGGCATAAATATTGTATATTTATCCCCCTAATTTCAGTACATTTGTGAACCCGAGTGATGTAACATATATGGATTTGATTCACATTTATGCTACTAACCTTAGTTGGTGAGTATTTCGTGTTTCGTGCTTCTCTTATTGGTTTTACAGGTAAATTATGCAAGCAGTGCAAAAGAGGAAGCAAGACAATGCTAAAAAAGCTAAGAAGGCAAGTTCAAGGTCAAATTGGTAATTTTGTAGCCAGATCCGGAAGGAGAAGTCAACTAGAAAGTTGAAGAGCTCGGAACAACGAGAACACTGGAAGAAACGGCACCCAAATCCGAGCTATGGTTGAAAAGTTATGCTCAGTTGAAGTTGAAGAAAAATCCAAGAAAAGAACAGAAAAGCCAAAAAAATCCTAAGTGTGGAACTCCAGGCCAACATACATTCGCGAACCCCAGCCCGAACCGGTTTGGGGGGGCAAACCGGTTCGTAGGTACACTCGAACCGGTTCGGGGTACTTGATGCGCGAATTTTGTTTTTTTATGCTGATTGGTTCCCAAGACTCCTATTAGGTTTTTAACACTCCAAAATTGTAGGCAACGGAGGCAGCAGCTTAGGAACAGCTATTAGGGCTAGTTTTCGAGAGTTTTTTATAGAAAAAAAGGAGGGGAACATCTAGGAACATCAAGGGATTATATTGCTTCAAGATTTCATTGTTTCGGGTTTGTTTTTCAAGTTTTAATTCAAGATTCTAGATTTTTGTCGTTGTTCTTGCATGCTTAGTTTTCGTAGTCGATTCAACTTGTTTTCGCATTCATAGTACATATTTACATGTTTCAATCTTGTTTCATCATGATTTCATACACATGCAACGTTATTATTTCATGCATTAGTCCATTTAACATGTCCGGCTAGGTTTTAAAGGTTGGGATGCATGAACCCAACCTGATGTGTTAGTGTATGTGTACAACGTGAATCCGATAAATTTAATGATTGATTTTGATTGTATCGCATAATTACATAATAATTGTGGATCTTTATATCTCGTTTGCCTCTGGGTACTCGTGATGATTTAGAGTACAATTTGAATGCAATTACTGCGATACCGATTTACTCATCCTCAGATTAGGTATGACGCGGGCTTGAACCTCGTATACATAATGCTTGGGAGTCCTAAATTCCGGGTTGGATTGAATGGATAAATTTATGATTGACGTTGTCACTGCACTACACTAGGGTTGGGGGATTGTATGCCCATCCTGTTTCTCATCATTTAAGTTTAACAGTTTCAATTTAATTCTTCATTCCTCATTTAGATAATTTAGTTAGTTTCATAGTTCATCATAATTTCATAATTGCATTTAGTTTAATCTCTCACAAAAACCAAAACCAAATCTTTTCCTTCCTTTTTAGAGTCATCGTTAGGATTCCTCCATCTGATTCCGTCGTCACAACTCTGTTGTCCTTTTTCCCTGAGGATCGATACCCGACTTGTCGGATTATTACTTGAGCGACAGGCTTGCACTTGAGCCTAGAGAGTACACACTTTAGAGACACATTCTGAGTCGTGTCAAGTTTTTGGCGCCGTTGCCGGGGAAATTAGGTAGACTTAGGATTAGAGTGAGCCAATCCAAAGATTTGACTAAAAAAAAAAAAAAAAAAAAAAAAAAAAAGATTCATAATCATCACCTCTCCTAAACTTTAATGCAAAATTCTGAAACCACTCCCACACCCCATAATACTCCAACCAGCATTCACGAAAATCCACTTGTTGAGTATAACCCTGATAGTCCCCACACTCCAAACGCCCCACAGTTTTGGATCCCACCGCCCACACCGTCGCACTCAGTCTCTAGTAACACTCCATTCTCATCGTAGGACACACTTCGAGCACACCTAGTGAGAGCGCCGAGTCGTCAAGTGAGAGAGAGAGATGTCGCAACATAGTAATGCACCCACCGGTGAGGACGAGCTTTCGTACCACCCGTTGAGAGAATTCTTATATCCTGAGCGCACTGTCACTCCAGGATGCATTATACTCCCGTATAATGCCGGGCAGTTCCGTTTCAAAAATGGAATGATCCAGATGCTACCACATTACCACGGTATGGATTCTGAGAAGCCATACCTCCATATAAGGGAATTTGAGGACGTGTGCGATACTCTCAATGATCAAACCTGCACACAAGAGGTAATCCGCCTCAAACTCTTCCCCTTCTCGCTTAAAGATAAAGCTAAAGCCTAGCTATGGTCTTTACCTCCACGCTCGATTCCATCCTGGAATGAGCTACAGTCTAAGTTTCTCAAGAAATTCTTCCCAACACATCGAACAATCTCTATCAAGGCTCAAATTCAAGCATTTAGGCAACATGAAAACGAGCCATTCCATCGATGTTATGAACGTTTCAATGAGTTAATGGCTTCATGCCCCCATCATGGATTTGATCCATCGCAAATCATCTCCTTTATCTATAATGGGTTAAATATTAACTCCAAACAACTTATTGAAACTATGGGAAGCGGTCCGTTTGTCGATCTAGATGCCCACGATGCTGATCTTCACATGAGGTACGTCGCCGAGACTACCCAATCCTGGGATACCTCAGACCCGAACGCTCAAAATCGAAATCGACAACCCACCACTGCTCCATCGGCGTCCGGCCTATTCCACGTAGATAAGAATTCTATGACGGATTGTCGATTGGACACCATTGAGAAAGGATTGCGAGACCTATGCGAGTTATATGGAAAAGGACCAGCTGGACCCATTCCAAACCCTGTTGTGAAAGTGTGTGCAATTTGTGAGGCGGGACATTCAACTGAGGAATGCCCGACGATACCCGCCTACAAAGTAATGTTGCAAGAGCAAGTTAGTGGTATAGGAGGTTTTAAGGGTAATCTCGGTGCCTCGCACGGGAATTCATACAACCCTTCGTGGAAAAACCATCTCGGTTTTAGCTACGGGCAACAACATGCCGCAATGAACCCTCCTTCGCATGTTGCCCCTCCTCCACCACACTAATTTAAACAATCTCCACACATGCAAGGACATGTGCAAGCACCACCATCTCATGGAAATTATATCCCGCCACAGCGGAGAACTCTCGAGGATACCATGAATCAATTCATTGCAAGCCAGACTGCAACCAATGCCAAATATGATCGTCTGATCGGCGACATAAATGCAAATCTGTCAAAGATACAATCCTCGTTGAGTGTCCAAGATAAGGGCAAGTTCCCTGCCCAAGGCCAACGACCTCCCCAAGGTCAAACTAGTGTTAGCTCCACATCCACTGAACATCAGGAGCAATGTCAAGCAGTGACCACTATTCGTAGTGGAAGAGTAGTTGATTTATCACCTCCTCCACACGACACAACAAAGGACAAGGAGATTTCGCCCGGCACGAAAGAGACCGAAGATGTCCCCTTGAACGAGAGTGACAAGGAAGACACTAGTGAGCCTGAGGTGGTAGTGAAACCACCCTCCGCAACACCATTTCCTCTAAGGTTGATTTCCGCTCAAAAAGGGAATCCACGTGATGAAGTGCTAGAATTACTTAAGCAAGTAAAGCTGAATTTACCCTTTCTTGATGCCATCAAACAAATTCCAGCTTATGGCAAAGTTATTAAAGATTTTTTGACGGTAAAAAGGAAGATGAAAGTAAAAAAGAATGTATTTCTAGCCCAGAACGTGAGCTCCATTCTACTAAAGGATCTCCCGCCTAAATTCAAAGATCCCGGTGTACCCACTATATCCTGCATCATTGGAGAAAATCGAATTGAGAAAGCCTTAATTGACTTGGGAGCAAGTGTAAACATACTCCCCTACTCCATCTATAGGCAACTTGATTTGGGCGACCTCAACCCACAAAGGTCACTCTCCAATTAGCGGATCGATCAGTGAAGATCCCACGAGGCATAGTCGAGGACGTGATCGTCCAAGTTGACACTTTCTACTTCCCGGTAGATTTTGTCATTTGGGACATGAAGCCCTCCTTCAACTCGAGCAATCATGTTCCCATCATCCTTGGGCGCCTTTTCTTGGCTACAGCTAATGCAATCATCAATACAAGAAATGGGCGAATGCAACTCACTTTTGGGAACATGACATTGGATACTAACATCTTCCACATAGCCCAAAATGCAGGGGAGGAAGATGATCTTCACGCGGTGAGCCTCATCGACGAGGTAGTAGAAGAGTATTTTGAGGAAAATTTCTTTGGCGACGCTTTAGAGTCTTGTTTAGCGACGAGCGATGAGTGTGAGGGGACGTATACTCACTTCGAGAGGGAGGTTGAAAGGTTGAGAGTACTACTCGATGAGAGTACGTTGGACGAGGACGTGAGAGAGGTTAATTGGGTTTCTAGATTCGAGGAATTACCTCCGAGGGATACACACATGGCTCCCTCCAGTGAAAAATTCCCAAGCCTCGAATTAAAGAAACTCCCCCCCCCATATCAAATATGCATACCTAGGAGAGGATGGGACATTTCCTATTGTTATCTCCTCTAGCCTAGATGAAGGGCAGGAGGGTAAATTGTTGAGAATTCTGAGGAAGCACCAAAGTGCTTTTGGTTGGTGTATCGCTGATTTGAAGGGGATAAGTCCTCTGATTTGCACTCACAAGATTCATCTCGAAGAGGATGTCAAGCCCTCTAGAGAAATGCAAAGAAGACTGAACCCCAACATGAAAGAAGTCGTGAGAACCGAGATCATCAAATTATTGGATGCGGGATTATCTACCCAATTTCGGATAGAAAATGGGTGATCCCTATTCAAGTCGTCCTGAAGAAGTCGGGTATGACTGTGATCGAGAATGCTAAGGGAGAGCTTATTCCCCAATGCACCACCACCGGTTGGCGCGTTTGCATTGATTACCGAAAACTCAATGCGGGAACTAGGAAAGACCATTTCCCCTTACCATTCATTGATCAAATGCTTGAGAGAGTTGCGGGCCACCCTTATTATTGCTTCCTAGATGGTTATTCCGGATATAACCAAATTGAGGTAGATGTACTTGACCAAGAGAAGACGACCTTCACTTGCCCTTTTGGTACGTTTGCCTACAAACGTATGCCATTTGGCTTGTGTAATGCACCCACGACGTTTCAAAGGTGCATGTTGAGCTTATTTAGCGACATGGTCGAGAGAGGACTCGAAGTGTTCATGGACGATTTCAGCGTTTTTGGCACCTATTTCGATCATTGTTTGGACAAGTTGGAGAAAGTACTTACCCGATGTGTGGACAAAAACTTAGTGCTGAATTGGGAGAAGTGCCATTTCATGGTCAGCGAGGGAATAGTTCTTGGCCACATTGTTTCATCCAACGGAATAGAGGTTGATAGGGCTAAGATAGATGTCATAGCTGATCTTCCCCCACCGAAATCGCTGAAAGACGTGCGCTCTTACTTGGGCCACGCGGGGTTTTATCGAAGGTTCATTAAGGACTTTAGCGCCATCGCTAGGCCCTTAAGTAACCTACTTATGAAGGACAACCCATTTGAGTGGACAGAGGCATGCCAAAGCTCCTTTGATAAGTTGAAAAACATGCTAGTGTCCGCTCCCATCATGCAAGTTCCGAATTGGTCCTTACCATTCGAACTGATGTGTGACGCAAGCGATTACGCGATCGGGGCTGTTTTGGGCCAACGTAAAGATAAGCAAGCTCATGTCATCTACTACGCTAGTCGGACTCTTACCGGACCTCAACTCAATTACTCTACCACGGAGAAGGAGTTGCTAGCGGTAGTCTTTGCCCTCGATAAGTTCCGTTCCTATCTCATTGGTTCTCCCATTACTGTTTTCACCGACCACGCGGTTTTAAAGTATTTACTTGCGAAGAAAGACGCCAAGCCGCATCTCATAAGGTGGATCCTACTCCTACAAGAGTTCAATCTCTCCATCAAGGATAAGAAAGGAGTATAAAACGTCATTGCTGACCATTTATCTCGGCTTTTGTCCGACGTACCTAGTGATCCCATACCCATAGACGAGCACTTTCCAGATGAGCAACTATTTGCTACTTCTTCATATCCCTGGTTTGCGGACATAGTGAACTATCTTGTCACGGGAGCCGTCCCTCCCGATTGGACACCGCAAGATAAGAAGAGGTTTCTTAATTGGTCGCGTATGTTCTTTTATGATGATCCTTTCCTCTTTAAATATTGCACCGACCAAATCATCCGACGATGTGTACCGGATGACGAGATCCCGAAAGTCATCCAGTTTTATCATTCGGAAGCATGTGGAGGCCATTTCTCGGTGAAAAAGACGGCCGCTAAAATTTTGCAATGCGGACTCTATTGGCCCACAATCTTCCGGGATGCGAATGACGCTTGCAAGTCATGCAATAGGTGCCAACGAATGGGAGCCATTTCTCGACGCGACATGATGCCCCTTACCCCCATACTCATCATTGAGATATTTGATTGTTGGGGTATTGACTTCATGGGTCCCTTTCCCCCGTCCTTTGGTTTCCTATACATCCTAGTCACGGTAGACTACGCTTCTAAATGGGTGGAAGCTATAGCTACTAAGACTAATGACAATAAAGTGGTGATAAAGTTCCTACAGGAACACATACTTTCTCGCTTCGGTGCACCGAAAGCGATAATTAGCGATAATGGCACGCACTTTTGCAATAAGCCATTCGAGAAGCTCATGAGAAAGTATGGCGTCGTCCACAAGGTTGGGACGACATATCACCCACAGAAGAATGGGCAGGCCGAGCTAGCGAATCGAGAGATCAAGAACATTCTTGAAAATACCGTCAATCCTACCCGGAAAGATTGGTCCCTTAGATTAACCGATGCACTATGGGCCTATCGTACCGCATTTAAGAATCAACTTGGCATGTCTCCTTTCCGTTTTGTGTATGGGAAACCTTGCCATCTTCCTGTTGAGCTCGAACACAAAGCGTATTGGGCAATTAAACAATTGAACTATGCATTGGACAAAGCCGGTGAAGCCCGTAAGCTTCAATTGAATGAGCTAGAAGAACTACGCAATGATGCGTAAGAGAATGCCAAAATATCAAAAGAAAGGATGAAACTTACTCATGATAGCATCATTCGAAGAAAAGAGTTTCATCCCGGGCAAAAAGTTCTTCTTTACAACTCTAGGCTTCACCTCTTTCCAGGCAAGTTGCGGTCACGATGGTCCGGCCCGTTCGTCGTGAAGAACGTTTTTCCCCATGGAGCAGTTAAACTAGAAGATTTAAAAGGGGAAAACACGTTCAAAGTAAATGGACAACGCCTAAAGCCATATCTAGAGGCGTGTGCAGAAGAGGTCGACACAATTTGGTTGTCGGACCCCGTTTACGGGGTCAATTGAGCTGAGAAAGTGAGGTCGTCGCACCCCCGACGCGTATGGGGTGAATTTTTATGTATAGTAGTCGTGTGTCAATAGGTTAGTTAGGAGTCTGTAGCCTGAGTTACGAAAGAGAGCGGTTAGCACGCACTTCGATGGAGTTAGTACGCATTACGAGGTTGAATTCGAGGACTTTTTAGGAACCCCGGGGGTCGAGAAAGTTTTTAGGGGCCTTATGCACAAGTTAGAGGATGAGAGAGCACTTTGAAACGGAGAGAAGAGTGAATTCCAGCATTCGGACCAGCTTGCTACCCCGAACCCCAACCAGAATCGGTTCGGGGGGGCGAACCGGTTCGCAGGTACACCCGAACCGGTTCGGGGTACTTGACAGATTCTTCCCCCCTTTCCTTTACAAATTCATCCCCTTCCCTCCATTCTTTTCCCCTTCTTCCCCCTTCATTTTTCTTCCTTCCAAATACTTCCCTCCTTCCCAAATTCATCCCAATTCACTCCCTCCCTCCTCTCCTTCCCAACCTTTCATATTTCCCACCAAAACCCACCCCTTCACACCTATAAATATCCCACCACCCCTCCTCCATTTCTCACACCAAAACATTCTCCCTCACTCTTTTCTCTCCCATATTTTCTCCCTCTCTCTCCCTCTTTCCGTCAATATGCCGCGCCAACGCCGCCCCAACCTCCGCCCAAAGAAATATGATGATACCACCATCCTTGATGACCCGGGTAAGGGGGTGTTTCGATGCGTCCAAGAATGTCATTGGGCTGAGCAATACTTCTCGACTACGCGCCCCATTCACATTGAACGTTTCATGGATTGGGACCACCTTCCGGGCGATGTCACCGCCCTATTCGACCGCCGCGGTTTGTGCTCCTTCCTCGCCCCAACGAGCACTAACGTGTTTGATGCCGCCATTCGCCAATTTTATGCGACCTTGGTTCGCAAATCCTCCACACTTCACGAGGCATACCTTGACGGTATCATTATTCCCTTCTCGGCGGCCATCATCGCACACAAAATGTGTGCCAAAGGGGTGATCCTCCCCGTACCTTTCCAATACCCCAACAATGGTGCCCCCCACACAAAAGAAGAATGCACTACCCGCATGGCACCCGGGGTGGAATGGGCGCGCGAGTCTTTTCCTATTGGTGGTTTGGTCGCCACGGTGCACTTCACGCACCCCATTGCTTGTGGGGCCATCCACCAAACCACTAATGACTCGGTGGTCCGATTACGGCACGCCAATTTCCTCTATTACTTTTTGGACCCCGAGAGCACCATCAACCTTGCCTAGCTCTTCTATGCGGATATCCTCAATGCCGCCTATGATGAATATGGCAAAACTGCACTACCTTACGCCCGTTTCATCGCGAAGCTATTGATGGAAGCTGGAGTGGATGACCCCGGGCAACAAATTCACCTTCCTCGCCCCATTGGCGGTACGTCCACCACTCGCAGCGAACGCCGAATGCGCGTAGCTCACCCAGACCGTCCCATTCTCGAAGAGGACGTGGTCGAGGAAGCTCATGATGACCCAATAATAGACGTCGACGAGGACGAATTTGAGGATGATGAGGAGGACTCCGATTTCGAGCCCCTGGGGGAAAACTTCGATAGTCGCCTTTCGGAGGTTGAGTCCCGTCTCGACGGGTTCATCAACCAATACAATCAAGACCAAGCGGCCTACCGAAGGGACACCCGGATGATGTACCAACTCCAAGTCCACCTTCACCAACTCAACTTCGGCGGTCCTCCACCCCCTTCTATTATGACCCATATGATCCGAATGCACCCTCCACCTCCCACCCACCTCCACCATGACCTATGATTGTTTTTCTATTTTGGTGTAATTGTTAGTTGTGGTAGGGCTTTAACATTGTTCACAATTGTTTCCCCATTTCTCATGTAACACAGGCTTCTCATTGTTATAATACAAGCTTGTATTTTTTTTCATATCTGTTTGTTTTATTTTTCCGCACTTATTATTCGCTTTGAGTTAGATTTTAGTCCTTTTTGCTTGAGGACAATGCAAAAGTCTAAGTTGGGGGGGTCACAAGTGCGTATTTCTAAAACTTCACAAATTTTCAAAAATGCCCAAAAATTTCCACAAAAAAAAAAATCAAAAAATTTTGAAAAACCCAAAAAAATATTTTTGTTCAAAATAAATAAAAATTGGAATTCAAATTTTTCAAAAATATCATTAAAAGTCGAATTGGAGTCTCAAATTGTAAATATCCAACTTACACAAAGCCGAAATTGACCAAAGATGGAAATTGTGCGAAAATTGACGACTTAACGAATAAATGTGGAGATTAACAAACCCGGTGAGATTCGACCCTATCACGTTTTGCGAGTTTTTAAATCATTCCGAGTTAATTGTTAACTCAAAGTTCTTTTTACCGCTTAATAAGTTGTCAAGGATCTCAATCCTTTCATTTTGATCGGTTTTGAAAAATGTGTGCAATATTGCCTTGAAAAATGTGCCAAATTAGTCTCTAAATTTAAATTCACCTCGAAACGCATATGGTAACGCAATTGGCATTTTGGACAATGAAGTAGGCCCTCGTTTGTCACCCAAAATTTTGGCCAGAAAACGTAGCGAAAAATCACCCTTTGCAACCCAAATTGAACTGAATAATTTTCCCTTTCGTTTGACAACCCGAAAAACCCAAAATAGCCGGAATTATGAAAAATGAGAAAATTCAAATTTCAAGTCCAAAAAGTGCATATAAAGGGGCAAGAAACAAAATAATATGCTCAACAAAAACAAAAAAAAAATAATAGAGAAAGAAGAAAAAAATGAGCAATAGCCCGGAAAAAGCACAAATGGACATCATTAATGACTTTTCCAATTCCAACCTCCCATTCCTCCTTCATTTCACCCAAGACACCCTTTAACCCGAAAAAGTCCTAACCGAGTCCAAATTGCAAAAATTGATTACCGCGTGGAGAGCTAAGACACCAAAAGATAATATAAGAGGCTAAGTGCGCGAAATAAAGGCAATGTTCCCGTTTTTAAAATCGTAATCCGTTGATGAGATCCTTTCAGTTTCCGTCTTTCTACTTGTATGCGTGAATTTGCTTCCATTACATTTACTCTTTATATCACGCATGCCGAGAGAAATGCCATAATCCGATAGATTCGTTTGTGAAAGCGTTCCGTGAAAAATTGAAATCAAAACGAATTTTCGGATAAGTAACGTAATGATCAATCAGTGAAAATTGGCGGTTACATTTCCGGCTTCGCACACACACTACGGTTTAAGACTCGTAAATATGACTTAATGATGATTATTTTCTGGAAAAGTTTGAATTGCTCAATTTTTGCGTATTTTGAATTTTCTTTGAGTCGAATTTTGTGGGTATATTCATTGCAAACCCTCACGAGACACAACTCGTCCTACTAGGGTAACCTAGAGGTTTAAAGGCTTGTTGCATGCGCTAAATGCAATCGCTTGCCCGCGAAAGAGGTGCTCTATCCCAATAAAGTCTTTGATGGATCCTTAACTCATACTCTCATTCTTTTACATTGCTCGGGACGCGCAAAGTTCTAAGTTAGGGGGATTTGATTGGGCATAAATATTGTATATTTATCCCCCTAATTTCAGTACATTTATGAACCCGAGTGATGTAACATCTATGGATTTGATTCACATTTATGCTACTAACCTTCGTTGGCGAGTATTTCGTGTTTCTTGCTTCTCTTATTGGTTTTACAGGTAAATTATGCAAGCAGTGCAAAAGAGGAAGCAAGACAATGCTAGAAAAGCTAAGAAGGCAAGTTCAAGGTCAAATTGGTAATTTTTCAGCCAGAGCCGAAAGGAGAAGTCAACTGGAAAGTTGAAGAGCTCGGAACAACGAGAACACTGGAAGAAACGGCACCCAAATCCGAGCTACGGTTGAAAAGTTATGCTCAGTTGAAGTTGAAGAAAAATCCAAGAAAAGAAGAGAAAAGCCAAAAAAATCCTAAGTGTGGAACTCCAGGCCAGCATACATTCGCGAACCCCAGGCCGAACCGGTTTGGGGGGGCGAACCGGTTCGCAGGTACACCCGAACCGGTTCGGGGTACCTGATGCGCGAATTTTGTCTTTTATGCTGATTGGTTCCCAAGACTCCTATTAGGTTTTTAACACTCCAAAATTGTAGGGAACGGAGGCAGCAACTTAGGAACAGCTATTAGGGCTAGTTTTAGAGAGTTTTTGATAGAGAAAAAGGAGGGGAACATCTAGGAACATCAAGGGATTATATTTCTTCAAGATTTCATTGTTTCGGGTTTGTTTTTCAAGTTTTAATTCAAGATTCAAAATTTTTGTCGTTGTTCTTGCATGCTTAGTTTTCGTAGTCGATTCAACTTGTTTTCGCATTCATAGTACATCTTTACATGTTTCAATCTTGTTTCATCATGATTTCATACACATGCAACGTTATTATTTCATGCATTAGTCCATTTAACATGTTCGACTAGGTTTTAAAGGTTGGGATGCATGAACCCAACCTGATGTGTTAGTGTATGTGTACAACGTGAATCCGATAAATTTAATGATTGATTTTGATCGTATCACATAATTACATAATAATTGTGGATCTTTATATCTCGTTTGCCTCTGGGTACTCGTGATGATTTAGAGTACAATTTGAATGCAATTACTGCGATACCGATTTACTCATCCTCATATTAGGTATGACGCGGGCTTGAACCTCGTATACATAATGCTTGGGAGTCCAAAATTCCGGGTTGGATTAATCGGATAAATTTATGATTGACATTGTCACTGCACTACACTAGGGTTGGGGGATTGTATGCCCATCCTGTTTTCTCATCATTTAAGTTTAACAGTTTCAATTTAATTCTTCATTCCTCATTTAGATAATTTAGTTAGTTGCATAGTTCATCATAATTTCATAATGTCATTTAGTTTAATCACTCCCAAAAACCAAAACCAAATCTTTTCCTTCCTTTTTAGAGTCATCGTTAGGATTCCTCCGTCTGATTCCGTCGTCACAACTCCGTTGTCCTTTTTCCCTGAGGATCGATACCCGACTTGTCGGATTATTACTTGAGCGACAGGCTTGCACTTGAGCCTAGAGAGTACACACTTTAGAGACACATTCTGAGTCGTGTCAGTCGGGGTACCATCAGCTACGTATTAGGGAGCAGGATGTTTCGAAGACTGCTTTCTTGACGAGATATGGGTCTTACGAGTTCAGAGTGATGCCATTCGGTCGCAAAAATGCTCCATCCATATTCATGGACTTAATGAACTCGTAATTCAGGGAGTTCTTGGATCAGTTTGTCATCGTCTTTATAGATGACATTTTAATATATTCACACTCCGAGGAGGAGCACGCCGAGCATTTGAGGCAAGTTCTTCAGACTCTACGAGAGCATCAGTTGTATGCTAAGTACGAGAAGTGTGGATTCTATTTACGAGGAGTACAGTTCTTGGGCCATGTTGTTTCCGAGCAGGGGATTGCAGTTGACCCGAGTATAGTGTCAGCGGTGAGGGAATGGGGACAGCCCACGACACCGACAGAAGTGCGTAGTTTCTTGGGGTTAGCCGAATACTACAGGAAATTCATTCGGGGATTCCCCAGAATAGTGGGTCCATTGACGAATCTGACTCGCAAGGGGGTACCATATGTTTGGGGTGACGCTTGTTAGTTGGCTTTCGACGAGCTGAAAGACAAGCTTACTTCAGCGCCAGTCCTTGCTTTACCAAAGCCGGGTGCGGAGTACCTGGTTTACACCGATGCCTCTTTACGGGGACTTGGGGAAGTACTTCAGCAGGAGGAGAAGGCTATAGCTGTTGCCTCCCGCAAGCTTAAGCCGCAGGAGAAGAATTACCCCACCCACGACCTGGAGTTAGCAGCGGTCGTTTTTGCATTGAGGATGTGGAGGCACTACTTATTGGGGGAGAAGTTCCGTTTGTTCACAGACCACAAGTCACTGCAGTACCTATTCACTCAGCGAGAGCTGAATATGCGTAGGCGCAGATGGTTAGAGTTTGTGAAGGACTATCAGTTTGACATACAGTATCATCCGGGGAAGGCCAACGTAGTTGCTGATGCGTTGAGCCGTAGACCGGTAGACGAGGTAGTGGACGTCTGGAAAGCAATGTGGAAGAAGTTTGGCCACCAGGACGCAGTAGCCTGTTCCTTCATATCTGTTATGACAATCACACCCGAGATTGTTATGAGGGTAATACAGGCACAAACCACAGACCCGTTTTGCTAGGAGCAGATTGTACGACTTTTAGCTGAGGGTGCTGAGCCCTACTCTGTTAGTTCTGATGGGGGTTTGAGGTTTAATGGGAGATTGGTGGTTCCAGAAGGAGCAGAATTACGTCATGCAGTGATGACCCAGTCTCACGGGTCCCAATTTACAGTACATCCTGGAGGAGATAAGATGTACCAGGATGGGAGGAGGCAATACTGGTGGAGTGGGATGAAGAAGGACATTGCTGAGTTAGTGTCCAAGTGTTCTACCTGCCAGCTGGTAAAGGTGGACAACCAGAAACCGTCAGGATTTCTTCAGCCATTGGAAGTACCCGCGTGGAAGTGGGAGAGTATTTCCATGGATTTTATTACAGGGTTGCCTACATCACCGCGGGGCCACGATTCTATCTGGGTGATTGTAGACCATTTGACCAAGGTGGCTCATTTTCTGCCGGTGCGGACAGACTATACCACGGGTCAGTATGCTAAGTTGTTCATTGCTGAGGTTGTCAGATTACATAGGGTGCCCCTTAATATTGTGTCGGATAGGGACAAGATTTTCGTGTCACGTTTTTGGGAAAGCTTTCAGGAGGCTATGGGTACTGAGTTGAGGTTGAGTTCAGCTTACCACCCACAGACAGATGGACAGACAGAGCGTACTAATCAGATGTTGGAGGATATGCTACGCATGTGTGTTCTTGATATTGGAGGAGGTTGGGAGCCACATCTTCCACTGGTAGAGTTTGCTTATAATAACTCTTATCAGTTTACGATTGGTATGGCCCCATTTGAGGCTTTGTATGGCAGGCCTTGTCGTTCCCCAGCTTTTTGGCTTGAAGTGGGGGATAACAAGTTTCTAGGACCAGAGGTGATTTAGGAGACCTCCGCGAGGATCGAACTGATCAGGAGTCGCATTCGGGTAGCCCAGGACAGGCAGAAGAGCTACACCGATGCGAAACGATTCTTCCGAGAGTTTAGTGTGGGGAACCAAGTGTTATTGCGTGTATCACCTATGAAGGGAGTGATGAGGTTCGGGAAGAAGGGGAAGTTGGCTCTGAGGTACGTGGGACCATTTCCCATCATCGAGAGAATTGGACCGGTTGCATACAGGTTAGGACTGCCAGAGCATTTACATCGCATTCACGATGTATTCCACATCTCGTCGTTGAGACGATATCTTCGGGATGATATGGCCCATACTCACATTGCGATAGATGAGATCGACTTACAGCCTGATAGCTCTTACGAGGAGAGACCGGTGGCTATCCTAGACTATAGTGAGAGGAGATTGAGGTCGAAGATAGTTTCACTTGTGCGAGTCTAGTGGGAGCATCATAATGTGGAGGAATCCACTTGGGAGCGCGAGGCTGATATGCGCGAGAGATATCCAGACTTGTTCTTACCAGGTATGCCTTGTTTTTCGAATTTCGGGACGAAATTCCGTTATTAGGGGGGAAGTATGTAATACCCCGTATTTTTATGCTATATTAATTTGGGGATTTATTGAATTTAATGTGAGTTAATTATTTAATAAAAAAATCCAAAAATTAATTATGTTCTAATTATTAACGTGACGAGAGTTAGTAATTATGGAAAATTTGTTGAATATTACTAATGAGCAAAGTAATATATGATATTGATATTATTGAATGTCACGAGAAAATAAAATGACAATTTTGGAAATTTGAGTCGGGACGTGCTCGTGTCGCGTCGGGACTAAATTTTGATAAATAAAAAGTGAATATTTTATAAGTTGCCCGTATGGTCTTGTTGAGTGCGGCAACGCGTCCGGAAGGGTCGAGATAGTCAGAAAAGTGTACCCGGGGGTGTAGTTTGGGTCTCGGGGCGTTTTTAGGCCTAATTAGTAACCCGGGAGGGAAATTTGGTCATTTTACATTTTTGGGTATTCTAACCCTAGGTATTTTTATGCTATATTAATTTGGGAATTTATTGAATTTAATGTGAGTTAATTATTTAATAAAAAAATTCAGAAATTAATTATGTTCTAATTATTAACGTGACGAGAGTTAGTAATTATGGAAAATTTGTTGAATATTACTAATGAGCAAAGTAATATATGATATTGATATTGTTGAATGTCACGAGAAAATAAAATGACAATTTTGGAAATTTGAGTCGGGACGTGCTCGTGTCGCGTCGGGACTAAATTTTGATAAATAAAAAGTGAATATTTTATAAGTTGCCCGTATGGTCGTTTTGAGTGCGCCAACGCGTCTGGAAGGGTCGAGATAGTCAGAAAAGTGTACCCGGGGGTGTAGTTTGAGTCTCGGGGCGTTTTTAGGCCTATTAGTAACCCGGGAGGGCAATTTGGTCATTTTACATTTTTGGGTATTCTAACCCTAGGTATTTTTATGTTATATTAATTTGGGGATTTGTTGAATTTAATGTGAGTTAATTATTTAATAAAAAAAAATCGGAAATTAATTATGTTCTAATTATTAACGTGACGAGAGTTAGTAATTATGGAAAATTTGTTGAATATTACTAATGATCAAAGTAATATATGATATTGATATTATTGAATGTCACGAGAAAATAAAATGACAATTTTAAAAATTTGAGTCGGGACGTGCTCGTGTCGCGTCGGGACTAAATTTTGATAAATAAAAAGTGAATATTTTATAAGTTGCCCGTATGGTCGTTTTGAGTGTGCCAACGCGTCCGGAAGGGTCGAGATAGTACCCGGGGGTGTAGTTTGGGTCTCGGGGCATTTTTAGGCCTAATTAGTAACCCGGGGCAAATTGGTCATTTTACATTTTTGGGTAATTAAACCCACGAAAATTAGAGAGGCTATATCTGATATTGAGGTTGTCACCTAGGGTTAGAATACCCAAAAACCTAGAACGACCATTGGAGAAGAGAGGAGAGAGCTCTCAAGAAATTCCAAGGCTCAAAACTCAACGGTTTGCACCGCCGCCACCACCAACGCGTAGATCGCGAGAAGGGGAACGCAACCACACCAAAATCAGCCGCAATCCAGACTTCTGAAAATCCCAGGCAAGTGCTATCTTGATTATTTCGTTGGTGCAATTTCCATATTAGTTTAGGAATGATTAGGGATGAAATATATGGAAGAAAATCCAATTTGTGATAGGAAAATCCATGTAGTATTGGTTTATATGATGATTCTGGAAGCCCTTGCCATGTAGAGGAAATTAACCACGAAATTTTGATGATTATAAGAAGGAAATTCTGGAGAAAATTTGTTAGAAACCTGTTTAAGAAAATTTTAGAGTTCTTGATAATTAAATAAAATTTTGGGTTGATAATCCATGTTTAAATGATAGAAATGTATATGCCTTACGTTAGAAACATCTGGTATATTGTTATAATGTTAGTAGTAGAATGTTTGGGACGTTTGGGGTTGAAAAATATGGATTTGGATGAAGATAGGTGGTAGAACCCGTAACTGCAATTCAGCAGAAATCAAAATACCTGCTTGATCGATCGATCGATCGAGCCAGATCATCGATCGATCGAAGGTTCGATCGATCGAGCCCCAGACCGCGATCGATCGACCCCTCCTGGAAGACTCCTATTTCCTTTTTAAATGAGTTAAATTCAAATTATTGTGAGATGATCCTTGGGCATCCTTAATAAAATATTTTGGGAGATAGGGAAGACCAGTAGGACATGTGAATAGATTTTGGGACCCTTGATGTCGGGCAAAGATTTGTATTTTGGGATAATTACATAAGGGTCGGTGAATTTATGATTTACAGAGAAAGACACGTAGGAGAGCTACTTTGGTACAGATGTGTATACCTACTGAATTTTATAATTGGGAGGATAGAATCCATGAAGCGTTATATAGTAAGTTGAAAAGTTCCTCAAATTAAAGTAAGATGTGAATGGTTATACGTGATAATTAAATAATGAGAAATAAATACGAATGTCGTAATTATGGGAATTGAGAATATACCCATTATTGATATGGTAATATTAGTATAGTTATATGATTGTGTATGCATATACTATCTATGTGTGAAAATCATGCCCACGCTACTTGCTATCCCTGAGGTTGCCGCGCTGGGACGATCTTATCCTGTGTTGCCTTATGGGGGATATTGACTCGTACCCTAGAAGATAGATATCCTTGGTACAGGCTATCGACGTGATAGTTCAGACGGTCCTAAGAGACGCAGGCATGTGCCATCCTCTTAGAGACTTGGAATCTATTATTCGCCTCAATATTGTTTGTGTATGTATGTTAATACAATTCGAGAGTGATTCCGAATGTATTCCCCTTAATGTGAGTGATATGGGGCTTTGGATAGTAGAGTATGCCGCACCATAGTTTATTTGGGGTGCTGTTATAATATATATATATATATATTATACGAGTAGTTGATATATATATGAAATTCTGAAATCTGGAACTGCGTACTGTGATTTGATATGTAGGACATGGTTGATGACTCAAATTGTAAATACTTGTTTGAGAAAGTATAATATGAAATTGGAAAACTTTATTGATTAATAAAGTCAAAATGAGAACTTTGGTTACTAATTGAAATATTCTTTTCAAAAAATTGAATCGTGAAATTTTGAATCTTACGAGTAATCTAAGATAAGTTAAATCATTGGGAAGATTAGTGCGATAAATGATAAGACAAATCGTGGGGAAGGTTAATGCGATAGGTGTGCACATTAGAAGAGAGGTGAGAATTTCTCAAGAGAGGGTCGCACTAATATGTTGTTGCATTGACATGTATCAATTTAAATACTTGCTGAACGTATTTTTAAATCAAACACACTATCGGGCTCTGACCCGTTTCTTTTTCTCTTTCTCTCTCTTGTATATATATGTATGTATTACAGGTGCCCAGCCACAGGGGCGTCTTACTTAGGATCTCTTGAAAGGAACGTGCTGCAGCTTAGGTGGGAGTTGCAGGCCACTTGCATAGACGACTTCGTTCACTTGATTCCACATCTATCATACTCATTTATTGGGCACGTGTCGCCCTTTCCTCTATTTATCTGTTTTATGGGGACATTTGTATTTCAATTATTTTTAGTACTGTTATTATGGAATTTATTTCAGTATGGATGTTTTACCTTAAGTCTTAAATGTTGGGACTTTGAATGTTGAATGTTTAAATTAATTGGATTATGTTCCAGGATAATTGTTGTATGATTCTTATTTATTGAAAATGTTGTTACTAATTAAATAAATAAGTTTTTCTTTAAAAAAAAATACATTTTTGGTTATAAAAGTTAGAAAATGGTTTTTGACACTTAGCTTAATTAATTAGGGTGTTAATTTGGAAAAGTTTATTTTTACGACAGTGATGCTAAGAATGAACCAACTGTTCGCCTTGATTTTAATTTAATAAAGGAGTGATCTCCCGGTATTTAATTAGGCGGGGTGTCACATGTGGTATCAGAGCTTAGGTATACGACCACCCTCGGGTCTTGGGTTTTGGGTCTGTTGCGTTTTTGTGGCGCATATTTTTGGAGATAGATTATTTTAGATAATCGTTTCGCGTTAGGCATCTAGATTACATGTGAGGAATTTATTTACGGAGATGAGATTATTTTGGAGATTGTTGGCTTGATTTTTGAGAGTTAGGTATTCGGCGAAATTTCATTGTTAGTGGGGAAGTGTAACAACCCGCGTAATTTTTGGGGTATTTTCGAAATTAAGAGGAAAAATAAATTTTGAGATAAAATTATTTTTTATTACTCAAATATGTTGGTTATTATTTTTAAGGGCGAGAATTTCAAACGGTTTCGAAATCGGAATTAAAATGGAGTTTTAATTGAATTTTTATTATATAGAAGAGTCCTCAAAACATAAAACTCTCTAAGAGTCCTCGGAACATAAAACTCTCTAGTAAAAATAATATTTTGAAAAATTCGACCATTCGATCAAGCTGAATTTTTGTCAGCAGTCCTGTCTCGCCGTTCGCTACAACATACGAAAATTTCAAGCGATTCCAACGGTCCGATCGTCCGGAATAAAAAATTTAGGGTGTGTTTGATAAATAAGATGGAAAATAAGCGCCAAGAGTCGATTTCCATGGAATTGAAAACTTGGAAATATTTTTCATGGAAAAAATTTGTTGGTGGTGTTTGATTGCAAATATTTTTCAGGTGGAAAATGTTCTTTTTTCCATCTTTTGTGTTTGGTTCCCAATATTTTCCATGGAAAAAAAAATAGAATATATGTATATAAAATCAAAAAATAAAAAAAATCCCAGAAAATTAATAAAAATCTCAAAGAATAAATAAATAAATAAATCCAAAATGTGAATAAAACCCCAAAGATAACGAAAAAATCCAGAAAACGAATAAAAATTCAAAAATAATGAAAAAAATCATAAAGTGAATAAAAAACCCGAAAATAATGCCAAAAAAAAAAACATAAAATGAATTAAAACCCAAAAATACTAAAAAAAATACTGAAAGTGAATAAAAATCCAAACCCAAAAATAATAAAAAAAATACAGAAATTGAATAAAACTCCAAAAATAATGAAAAAAATCCAAAAAGTCAATAAAACCCCCAAGCTAATGAAAAAAATCAAGAAAATGAATAAAATCCCAAAAATAATGAAAAAAATTCAAAAACTGAAAAAAATACATAAAGTGAATAAGACCCCAAAATTAATGGAAAAAAAATCCAAAAAATGAACAAATACCCAAAAATAAGAAAACAAAATCGAGAAAGTGAATAAAAACACAAAAATAATGAAAAAAATTCAAAAAGAGCATAAAATCTCAAAAATAATGAAAAAAATCCAGATAGTGAATACAAACCCAAAAATAATGAAAAAAATACAGAAAGTGAATCAAACCCCACAAATAATATTTAAAAAACACGAAAAAAAATACAGAAAATAAATATTACCCCATAATGAATTTTCTGGATTTTCTTCATTATGTCTGGATTTTTATTCAATTTCTGAATTTTTTACATTATTTTTAAGTTTTATTCCCTTTCGGTATTTGTTTTCATTATTTTTGGGTTTTTATTCATTTTTTGGATTTTTTCCATTATTTTGGGGGTTTTATACACTTTATGTATTTTTTTCATTATTTTTGGATTCTTATTCACTTTTTGGATTTTTTTTCATTATTATTGGGCTTTTATCCACTTTCTGTATTTTTTTCATTATTTTTGGGTTTTTATTCATTTTGTGAATTTTTTTCATTATTTTTTTTCTTTCATCTTTTGTATTTTTTTCATTATTTTTGGAGTTTTTTTCACTTTCTATGTTTTTGCATTCTTTTTTTATTTTTCATATTTATTTTCATTATTTTTGGAGTTTATTCACTTTCTATATTTCTTTCATTATTTTCGTTTTTTTATTATTTTCTGGATTTTTTTCATTATTTTTGGACTTTTATTCACTTTCTGTATTTTTTCATTATTTTTTTGTTTTTATTCATTTTCTGAATTTTTTCCATTATTTTTGGGGTTCTATTCACTTTCTGTATTTTTTTCCATTATTTTTGGGTTTTTATTCACTTTCTAGATTTTTTTTCATTATTTTGGGATTTTATTCACTTTCTAGATTTTTTAAAAATATTTTTGACGTTTTAATCACTTTCTGTATTTTTTTCATAATTTTTGGGTTTTATTCGCATTCTCGATTTTTTTCATTATTTTTGGGTTTTTATTCATTTTATGTATTTTTCCATTATTTTTGGAGTTTTATTCACTTTCTGTATTTTTTCCATTATTTTTGGAGTTTTATTCACTTTCTGTATTTTTTAAATTATTTTTGGTGTTTTTTTTTATTTTTTCGAGTTTTTCATTATTTTTTGGGTTTTATTCACTTTCTGCATTTTTTTATTACTTTTGGTTTTTTATTCACTTTCTAAATTTTTTGTCTTTATTTTTGGATTTTTATTCATTTCCTGGATTTTTTTTTTTATTTCTGGGTTTTAATTACTTTTTGGATTTTTTTCATTTTTTTTGGGTTTTTATTCAGGTTCAGATTTTTTTTTCATTTTTTTTGCGTTTTTATTCATTTTCTGTATTTTTTTCATTATTTTCGGACTTTTATTCACTTTATGTATTTTTTTCATTATTTTGGGCTTTTTATTCATTTTCTAAATTTTTCATTATTTTTGGATTTTTATTCATATTTTGGATTTTTTTCATTATTTCTGGGGTTTTAATAGGTTTCTGGATTTTTTTTCATTATTTTGGGATTTTTATTAATTTGGTGATTTTTTTTCAATATTTTTGGGCTTTTTATTTATTTTTTGTATTTTTTTCGTTATTTTAGGAGTTTTATTCATTTTCTGTGCTTTTTTCATTAATTTTGGGTTTTTACTCATTTTTTGGATGTTTTTCATTATTTTTAGGGTTTTATTCACTTTCTGGATTTTTTTTTATTATTTTGGATTTTTATTCACTTTCTGGATTTTTTTCATTATTTTTGGATTTTTATTCATTTTATGGATTTTTTATGAATTTTTTTGGTGTGGTAATTCTTTTCCCTGGAAAATGAATAACAAGGTGGGAGGAGGTTTTTTAATTCCATCTTTTGTGGAAAAAATGGTTACGTGATTTGTTTTAAAGAAATCAATTCCATAGAAAATTTTGTTTATCAAACATCCAAAAGATGGAAAATAACTCCATATATTGCATTTTCCATAGAAAATTAGTGTTATCAAACACACCCTTAGTGTTTGTATCTGATTAGAACTATTTTCTTAATCAAACACTTAATCCTTTATATATCAACTAATTCGTGGCTTGGCTTTTCAAATCACTTTTTCTCAACCTTTTTAACCAGAAGACCTCTCCAAAATTACTCCCTTTCATATACAAACCATAGCCTCAAACTTATTCAAGATTTCAACCTTAGATTAGAATGCTTATTTGGTGTTTTCTCGAGTTTGGGCTAGAACGAGATTTAATTATTTTCGCGAGAGGAACGTGATGGTGTGATTAGATTTTGAGGCTGAATTATGTGATGATTTTAAGGTATGGGGTTTTACACAATATGCTCCTGAAATCTCGCGAGTGTTTATTCCGTTGAATTCTTGTTAATTGAACTCATATTTTGAATTGTAAAATTCTTGGAAATCTGGAAAAATAATTGTTGGAATTATTTTCATTCATGAGGTATTATTCATGTTGTTTTGAGCACATTGTCATGAGATTTTAATATGGCACTGATGTTGGGCACCCGTCAAGACTCCTTTTCCGGCTAATTGATAAAGTATGGCGCGGTATGGTGAGGCCTGGTGACTCCGGTTAATGTGTTGTTGAGAAATTTATTGATAAAATGCTATTGAGATTTGCATTATTTGATTTGAGTATTCGTAGTCGTATTGTTGCGCTTTGTTCATCGCTAACATCTTTGTTGAACATATTCCTGTCGTATTGTGTACTTTCCCATCTTTTTCTTAGTTGGCAGGTGAGCGTGGATTTTGAGTGCTATGGACCAATTGGGATGATTTTAGCGAGGATTATTTGGGAAGGATTTTTAATGCAAGAGATGAGAAAAATTGCATTTATTTTGATGTATAGAGCATTTGGAGATTTATTTTATTTTCGAGATAGTTAGATTGTTGTAATTATTTCGAGAGATTTGTTGTATTAATTTGAAGATGAGAATAGTGGTTTCTTGTTTTATTGTGGGATTTAGATGCTCTATACCTTGTTATTTGTGGATTAGTTTAGTTTTATCGATGTGTAGCGCTCCGTTCGCTCTCCCCGGGCGGGCGGGGTGTTACAAGTGCATACTTAACGTTTCCTCTTAACTTCCTAGTTAATGGTTCCTCTTCACTAGTTCCCATAATATGATTCCATCCCGTATCGTAACCCCGTATGTCCCATACCATACGTCATATAGTTATTCATATACGTTTCTCATTAACATGAATCGTTTCTCATTTTTATGAATTAAGCTTTTCAATTCTATAAGACTAAACATTCATTAACTTAATTCCATTCTTTTTCTCAATTCACCGTTATCTACAATTATCACACAGTAGATGATTTAACCACAATATATCCATTCATTCATTTAATTATATATATATATATATATATATATATATATATATATATATAATACGGCACCCCGAGTCACAGCTGCGGTGCAATACATTACTCTGCTATCATGTCGCATCATCGCTGGTCGCCGAATAGGAGACAAAAGGTTCGGTAAGGATTTCTCGAACCCCAAACATCAATATACAAATCGGAGGCGAACATAATTCTCGTATCCATGGGTTACGCACATACCTACGTACCCACAGTCAACAGACTTATCAACTCCCCGATAAGTCTTTCATAGACCTATGTTCTTGAGCGACAAATCAAAGATCCCATAAATTCATCAGGATATGACTGCCCTCACGCGCAAACCTCCCGACGATAGCAAGTAAGCTAGGTATGTCATACACATAATCATCAATCAATCAAATAGGCATTATCATACCTATAATATAATATCAACAAGGTACTCACATTACCCTAAGATAGTTCCCATACGTAGCATTATATCTCTCAAATCCTACGTATTGAAATATTATGACTTTACTTCTTTAATTCAATTATCCCCAAGCCTCACTCAATACTCAAGGTTCAAATAGGTTTTTTCTTAACATATATTTAGTAAGAAGTCACTAATACTCTACTGGTCCATATCGTCATATCTCCCGAATTACTACGAATTAAACTCTCCCTTTAATTTAAGGTTAAAATCGATAGTTTCAAATCTCTTATAAACACATCTTCTTTCACATAGGATTAAACCCCTCTTATAAACTTAAGGATACCCAGGTGTTATATTCAATCACCCCTACTGATTATATCTTTAATCCTCATGTATACCAATTAGAAATCAACAAATGAATCTAGCAACCGAAATACCTTTCAATTTGATTATCATTATTGTAATAATTTAAATCCCAATCAAATTAATTCAAATCTTAACTAGGGCTTACTGATATTCTCTAAGTCCCATAATATCCAATTAATAATTACCAAAGATCTACAAAGGTTTGGGATAAGAACCAACATTAAAAAGAAACATCTTTAACAATTATGGGGAGGTCGATCGTGTATTACCCCGTAATTTTATTGATATTTATTTAAGGGATTAATTGAATTAAATGAGAATTAATTGGGAATTAATCCGGATATAAATACTAGCGAGATGTGAGTTGGTATTTAAGTATGATGTTAAAATCGAATATTTCTAAGTATGTATGGTAATACATGAGTATTGAAAATATTTAAATTGTCACGAAATAGAAATACGACAATTTGGAAACTTAAGTTTGGACGCACATGTTAGTCGCGTCAGGAATGAAATTATTTATCAACCGAATGGTCATTTTGAGTGCGCCAACGTGTCCGGAAGGGTCGAAATAGTCAAAAAATACTAGCCGGGAGTTTAGTTTGGGTCCCGGGGCATTTTTGGGCAATACCGACAACCCAGAAGGGTAGTTTGGTAATTTTAAAAATAGGGGAATTAAAACCCACGAATTTTAGAGGTTAATTTTATATTAGTAATGAACCAATTAAGTCCATTATCATCATTTATCAAGTAGTGGGCTACGGGAGTTAAAGGGAGAGTCCAAAGAGGTTCCAAAAGAAACCCCTAGCCACCATCACCATCTTTGGGAGAAATCTGTAGAGAGAAAGAGGAGAATCAACCTTCATCCTTAAACATCAAATCAGAACATCTAAGGCAAGTGGTTTAATTACATAAATTCAAGTGAATGTTTCCTCCATGCTTAGAATTGAATATATGTCTTGTATTGAAAGTTTGATGACAACCCATAAAATTCGAGATAGAAATCGTAATCTTATATGAGGATCGCATGGAGAATAGTTATGGACGAATTTCATATCCAAAAATATATCTATTGATGATGTAAAAAAACGTATATATAAGAAGTAGTCGTGGACATTAAATTATGTGTTCATGTTTATAGGGTTTGGGACAAGATTTGGGAAATATGATGATTACATGTTGATTTAGGAGGTATTGACCCCATATATATGTTAAAGAGTGACCTAGGAGGACTTAGTGTAGTTTAAACACATTAAAACTTAGTTTGGATGATCATAGGATGGATTTAGAGAAGAGAAGAATAAAAAAAAATGAATTTGGAGATTTTTGGGCGCAGTCTGCCATCTCGTTAGAAGACCTGCCCACGTCGTTCGAATGAGCTTCTAACGAGATGACAGTATCCCTTCTAACGAGTTGGTAGTTCGTTCGAAGCCATTAGTTCGAACGACTCTCATTCGAACGACCTCGTTCGAATGAGACTTCTAACGAGTTGACAGAATGGCCTTTTAGGCTGATTTTATTTCAAATGTTCCGTAGACTTAATTAATGGAGAATTAACCTTTCCTTATTGACTAGTGGGTAAAATTGTGAGAATTGGGGTACGTGGAGGAGTAGAACTTAGAATCTTGTAGTAAACGGAATGACAATTGTGGATTTGGAAACGAGTACCTAATTACGACGTGAGAAGAGTTGACAACTTAAATGTATATAAATCGGGGACTTATAAACGTATAACATTAAATGATGGTATAAGAACGATAAGTATACCTCTATTAATATATTGAGATATCTAAGAAGTGTGAATGCTTAGTAGATGTGGTTATCTGTGTATAACATACCTACCATGCTTGCTATCACGGGAGGTCGGCGTTTGATCAGGGACATCTAATCTTTGTGTGACTACGGGGGGATTTAGATTGGTACGTCGAGGACATAGGTCAGAGTTGGACTTATTGAGAAGTTAATAAGTCTGCTGATCATGGGAGCGTAGGTATGTGCGTGACCCATGTGATGTGAACTATGTTCGCCTCCATTGTTTGTGATTGTTGTTTATTGAAACGATTCCTGAGAGATTCAGAATACGTGGTCCTTATGTATGTGATGTACCGGGATTGGATAGTAGAGTATGTGTGCACCGCCGCTTAGTCTCGGGGTACTAGTATTGTATATTTATGATGAGAATAATATACTGTTAATTGAAATGAACTGTCATGTATAAATGTGAGTATAAATAATAACAACGTTTTGTAAAGATAAAATGGAAGATCTCTAGTAATCAGTAGTACTAATATGGGAAACTGTGTAGAAAAGTAAAACACTCTGTTTAAAATAAGATGTCGGGAATTAAATCGTGAATCGTATAGTAACATTAAATTTTATATTGGACTAGTTAGATACGGGCATAACTAGATTTGATTACGGATACGTTAGGAGTGCACAGATAGTCGAGAGGTGAGTATTTCATGTGAGAGCACGTCCTAACATGTATTTTGCATTCATTTTTTAATGTCATTAAAACACTTGCTATATTTTAAACTATTTTCACAATCGGGCTCTGACCCGTTTGCTTTCAAATCCATTTTTTTGTAAAAACCTTTTAGGTGTCCAGCCACAGGGACGCCAAGCTTAGGAGCTCCATTCCAACGACGTGCTGTAGCTTCTGTGGAAGTTACAGGACTTTGATTAGAGACGCCTCCACTTATCATTTAGATTCCATTTCACTCAGATATCTATAGGGCATGTCGCCCCTTTCCTTAGAGATAGTTTGATGCATTAAATTTTTATTTTCAGTGTTGCACTTATTAAATTTTCATTCAGACTTGTAATTCGTTGTATTCGTTATTTGGATTATTCAGGGGAGTGTTACTCCAACTCTACTTTATTTCTGTATTTGACATTGTGTCTATTATGTGATTGTGATTTCTTTGCTTAATAAAATGATTTGGTTACTTGTTAACTACTTAATTAAAATTTGACAACTCACTTTTTAAATATTAGGTGGCTAGTAATTGTTAAAACGTCTTCGACAGTGATGCTACGAACTGAACCAACTTGACATTTTGAATTAATTTGAATAAAAGAGTAGCTACCCGGTATTTAATTAGTCGGGGTGTCACAGATCGATCGAAGGCAGGGGGTCGATCGATCGATTTCCCAAGTAACAACCCAGTTTTTCTGCATTTCTTCAACTACGGGTTTAACCATTTTTAATCATTCAAACCTTCATATTAACAACCCAAATGACTTATAATCCTTACTACATGATATATCAACATATATAAATGATTTCTAATCATCTAAATATCCTAGAATCATCAAGAGATTGAATTAAAAGCATGTTTATATCCTATTTTTCCATAAAATTATCAACATAATATCTTCAAGAACACATCAATGGTTTTCAGAATTTCTTCAACAGATTTATGATTATTTCATGGATTACTAACTACCTACAACATGAGTTTGATTCTTATATATTTTCAGTTTCCATAAATCCATTTAAAAACTCCATTATTATCTTCCAAACATGATAAATCATCTCTTTTTATAACTAATCTAACATGGACAATATACAAACCTAGATTGAAAATATCAAACACTTGCCTCTAAAGAAGGTCTGATCCTTTGGGGCGGTGTATCACAGGTGGTTCTCCCTTCTCCGTCCAACTTTCGGTGGTGGTGGGTAGTGGTGACCTTTGGTCTTTGTTCTTCTCCTTCCCAAGTAAGCTTTTCTCTTCCCAAGCAACCTTTCACTCTCTCTAGGAAGATGACTTTTCTATTTTGTGTAGAAGAGATGAATAACCCACGTACACTTACTCTCCAAATACTTATAATAGGACAAAATACGAAATCACTATTCATCCCCCTATAAAAATGACCAAAATGCCCTTTTGGGTTGTCTATTCATTTTCAAATGACCCGAGACCCAAATTCAACATCCAAATAGACTTTTTTGACTATTTCAACCCTTCCGGACGCAACGACGCTGTCGAAATGACTATATGGTCAATAAAAAATAAATTTCTTTTTTAATTTAAACAAATTAGTCCTGACACGTCCCATACCGCGTCCGACTAAAAATCTAAATTACTGAATTAATATCTCACAACAATATCAATAATCATCACATTCATATATTACCTAAATATCTTTAAGTAATATTCAGAATCATCCATTCTAATATCCACAATTCGGATAAAACCCAAATTAATTCATTTATAGTAAAATTCAATTAATCCATTAATTTAAAATATAACCCATTTTAAAAGTCATTACATTGACATACCACCACTTTTTGGGGTGATCATTCAATATGGAACTTGAGCATCCATATCTTTCACACCCATTTTCTCATGTTTATTCCTTCTAAAATAAAACCCAAACTATGTTTAAAAATAAAATACCAATTAACATAGTAAAATTAACAAATAAATATTATATTATACATTAAATGTTGAAATTTATCCATCATTAAATAAATATGAATTTTATTTTTATTTTTATTTCTTTATCTTATTTTTAGTTAATAATTAAAATAAAGAAATGAAATATATTTTATTTGGTCGAAACAATAATTTTATTCTCTTGTTATTTTATTTTTACTCTATATCTATTCCTGAGATCACTATTTAAAAATAATTCTTGAATTGAATTATATCCATTCTTGTAGACTCGTCGACTAGTGCTTTTTTCTCTTCTTCCAATTCCTTTTGTTAATTAGAAATTTAACATATGATTTAATATAAAATAGTTTAACTTGATAATCTGAACCTAATTGTCAATTTCTTTAGCCATTAACAGTACACAAATGATACTAAGCAAAATTGTAAGAGCATCTCTTCAGATCGTTCAAAACATCGTATTGAATATAGTTAACAATGTCAGCAGGGTATGAATATAAAAGACTCTCCAAAAAAATTACTAACAAAGTTGTACAAGGAAAAGCCAAGCAAAAAACTAGATACGGAATGTATATAAAAATTAATCTTATAAAATGAGCACTATAGTTAGATATTTTGACAAGTTTGTTATCTTCACTCACAAGGGTGCTATGGTTTAATAAATATAATCGAGTTTTTTTATTTACACGAATGTTTTGTACATTTACATTTATGATCTTTTTGCTTCGTGTTAAAATATATTTCACCGTGTTAAAAGTAAAAGGTAAATTATTAGTTGGGTGATTTTATTTTCAAAGTCTTTGTTTGGATGGATCATTTTTCACAAGGTGAAAAATTTAACCTTTTCACCTTTTATTGTTTGGATGGTCCATACCAATATGATAAAATAACAAATTGATCATATTACCCTGATACTTCAAATGCACACAAAAATGATTATATTTAACTATTTGATTTTTACCACATAAGTGTCACGATCATATAAAGATAAACTAATATATGAGTGAACTAACATTGAACAAAGTCCCTATTGTGTTTGCGATGTTTGTGCTTTACAATGCCACAATACATGCATTAGGATGCATTCCTTTAGGATTGATCATTTTCTTTGATCATTCTTCTTTCTCAAAGGCTCGACACAAGGAATACACTCTTGTTAAAGGTGGGCAAAGTGGTCCAGATGAGTCTTTTGCCGTATTCCCTCAACGTTTGGCACGTCATTATATCTCTACTTCTCACTGCACCCTTGACGATTTAGTGTTATTATATTTGATTGTGGAGCATGCCTCTATTATATTACACGAGATGGCACATATATTTGTGGATCCTTTTCTTCATAAGTTGTTCAGGCATAAGATCCGCACTCCTGACATCCTTTGTTTGTTGTCGAGTGGTTATTTTGACCGAGGACACACTTTTGATCTATTTTCATCAAATTTGTGTTAACCTTATAAATTTATTTCTTCATTCCATTTTTGGAGGAAAGGGACATAATCCCCCCACATATTGTTAATTGGGGGAAAATCCTCTTCAAGGTAACTTACAAACAAGAGAGAGGGACATAAAAACCAAGATCTCTTTAAAGAAAGGAAAGAAAATAGAAAGACAAACCCTCAAAAGAAACCTATACAAGAATTAGAGAGGAATTTCTAAGAGAAAAAATATGAAAGAAAATTACAAAGACACGTGGAATTAAAAAAAATAAGAATTCAAAGAGCACTACACATAAATAGAAAAATTGCAAGAATTTTAAGCACTTACAAATGGTATTTGCAATGGTTCAAAACTATTGTAAATTTATGCATTGCAAATTTTTTATAAGTTTTCAAAACCGTTGCAAAATGGTATTTGCAAAGGTTTATTGAGAAAGAATGTCCGTTCTGGATAATCATTATAAAAACAATTACGACAATTTGGACACATGCAAATGAAATTTTTGCAACAGTTCATAACCGTTCTAAAATTCAGTAAGCATTTTTGTAACGGTTCAAAACACTTACAAATAGTAATATGTAAGGAAAAAATGTTCATTTTGTAAGTGCTATAGACTGTTACATAAATTAAAATATTAAAAAATAAAAAATTATCCACCAAATGCCACCACCCTCACATATAACAAACAATCAAAATGGCTAAAAACACAAAACAAATAATTATCCACCATACGCCACCACCCTCCAACAATACATCTTTTTATTTCAATCTCAATGATATAAACGTATATACAGATCGCATTATAGAAAAAAAATGTGCCAAAAAATATAATAATTAAAAAACACCACAATAAAAATGTCCATACCAAAATAACAGAGAGAACCAAATTAAGATGTACTAAACAAATTTCTATGGAAACAATCATTAGATTTCACCCTTGTTTCTTGGGATTATACAAATTTTCATGTGGTAAAAATACCTACAATGTATTGCATATGGCATACGGATACACTAAAATCAATAGAAACTACACATTAAGGTCATGTCCATGCCCATTCGCAAACTTCATTACACTACACTAAAAAGGACAAAATAACACCCTTCACCCGGCCAACCTTGTCATGGTCAAAGGTTGTGACCAAAAAAATGGTAAAATCAATAGAAACTACACATTAAGGCCATGTCGATGCCCGTTCACAAACTTCATTGCAGTACACTAAAAAGGAAAAAATAGCACGCTTCACCTGACCACCCTTTTCACGATCAAAGACCGTGACAAAAAACGCACATTTTTTGTCATGGCCTTTGACCGTGACAAAAAAATGCATTTTTGTGTCACGACCTTTGACCGTGACAAGTCCGTGATAATTATTTCCATGGACTTGTCACGCTCAAAGGCCATGACAAGTAGAGTTGTCACGAACATATCGTGGTTAAAGACCGTGACAACCTAGAAAAGTTGTCATGGTCTTTGATCGTGACATGTCTTTGACAACTCTTATATATTAAAAACCCTAGCCACTATTTTTCTTTTCCCTCACGTTTCAGTTGCCTCATTTTTCTCTCGTGCGTTTCAGGCTCTCTCTCCCCCTTATTTTGGTACTCTCTCTCTCCCTCTCTCTCTCTCTCTCTCTCCTTTTTGTGTGTGTGTGTGGGGAGGGGTCAGTGTGTGTGTGTGCAAATCAGTGTGTGTGTGTGTGTGTGTGTTTTGGGGTCAGTTTGTGTGGGGGGACAAGATTCGAGTGCGTGTGTGTGTGTGTGAGTATTTTAGGGTCACTATTTTGGGCCCAATATTTTAATGTGTGGGTGGGTGGGTGGGTCAGTGTGTGTGTGTTTGAAATTGAAATTGGTATTTAAATTAAAATTCGTATTTGAAATTAAAATTGAAATTGGTATTGAAATTGAAATTGTTATTTGAAATTAAAATTGAAATTGAAATTGTTATTATAGATTGAAATTGAAATTGAAATTGAAATTGAATTTGGTATTAAAAATTGAAATTGGTATTTGGTATTTTGTATTTAATATTTGGGTTCTCTCTCTAATTACAACAAAGATGAACCCTTACCTCTTCCTCATATATTAAGATGGCCCCCTTTCCTCTTCCTCCATATTTCGGCGACCCCCTTTTGTCACATCCTTCTCTCTTTCTCTCTCTGTCTTTATATATATATATACATAAAGATTGTTAAAATGTTAAAATATTTAGGATTCTTAAATCACTGTTGATTGGTGGATTTGAAAATTTAGATGGCCATTGAGTTGGTTGGCCCTTAGACCATACTATAAATTTTAAAAGATTGTTGTTAAATAATTAATTATAGTGCGCATAGATACCAGCCTTCTAGTTTTTATGCATACGCATTCAATAGCCCTTAGACCCGTTCGAAAGTCATTACCCCTGTAATGAGATCTCTTAAATTGTCCTGCTTGGACAGTTTAGGACAACATTGTTTCTGTATAATAATATTCGTAATGGCTTAAACTTGTTACTTTTGGGAGAAGTTCTGATGACGTCTCTTAATGTTCTATGGGTACATACTAGATGATTCGTTGTTAATTGTTATTTCAATTGACAAATTGAAATAACACTTACATTTACAAATTTTTGACATATACTTGGAGAACTATGGGGTTATGCTGCCAAATTTTCCTCAAATGGAAATAATGTGCATGAGTTGCTAAGTATATTACAGAAATATGTGGTCTTGAATGGGATAGGACCACTCACACTTTAGAGGAGATGGAGGAAATATGCAATCTTCAGTGTGTATTCTGAAATTAAAATTTGTGTATTGAAATTGGTAATTAGTATAAATTAATTTATAATGGGTTTTCCCTTAAAACTTTCTCTCTCTTTCTCTATGTAATTGCAACAGTAGTGACCTCCTTTCCTCTTCCTCACATACTCCAGGCACCATTTCTCTCTCTTTACACACATTTTGGTATATCTCTTTCTCTCTGTGTGTGTGTGTGTGTGTGTGTGTGTGTGTGTGTATTTGTGCTCATAAATTATTATAGTTAACATGCATGAATGCACCCCAAATCAAGTGTTATATAACAAGTAACGTGGGTGAAAAGGTAATAAGTAATTGTATAGAACTTGATTTAGTGCAAATTTACACCCTCATTGCTTGCATTATTATTTTAATTGTTGTTTCAAATTCTTGAATTGTTGTTGTGTAATGTACCGACCCGGATTTATGGTATCGAGTCGTTAGGTATGAAGTGAAATGAAACAACCTATATAATGTTTCTAGTCCACTTTTATTTTATATTAACATTTCACTTGTTTAGCATGCGATTCTAGTTCCAAGATAAACTACGTGTGGGACCCATGAGGAGAACCCCGAGTCCAAGTAAAGAGAGATACTAACATAAAATAAATAAGTTGCACTTACCTGTATAACGCCGTCAAAATATGAACCCGCACCCAACCTGTCGTAACAAAGCGAGGAGTTGGCCTATGCCCAGTGGGAATACACAAGGCAGTATAGGAACGAACATCAGAAAACACTATTCACATGCTACAATCACATATATTTATACCTTTGAAAAACTACATATTCAAATGCTTAACCGTTTTACTTTCGAAAACCTTGCTTATCTAGAAGAATTTTCCTTAATCTTATGAAGACCTCCATTATTCATACTTAGCATTTTTTACTTTACTTAACACACTCGGTCAACGCTTAAAGACACCACACTTGATTTAATCCAACCTATTTCTTTACCAGAATCCCCCCTTTTTGTTCCGTTAAAACATATTTTAGTATTTTTATTGAAAAGTACCATTACAACACACGCATTCACCATGTTAGAAAATACTTGTTTATCATTTGAAAACCTTTGAATACATACTTATGAAAATTATGGGTTCAACAACTTAGGTTACTTAATCGCCCATTTACCCACTTTACTTTACCATGTTTGTCTTAACTTTTGGACATTAATTGATTTACACATTTACTTGTCCATTTCACCTTTTACCGTAACATTTATTTCATTCATTCAAGTTAGGTTTCATTAAAACGTTTTACCACGCAATCCATTTCTTGAAATGTTCCTTATTCTTTTTATCTTTTCTCTAAATCTTCCTTTACCGCATACTTACACGGGCTCCACACTGACGACTATATGCACCATATGCTCTGGCCAGTGATTTAGGGATTTTCACACAAGGGCTCCGAGCCCTTCCTCACTATTCTCGGTTGCATCCGAGTCTTTATTAATGTGTTTAACATTTTACACATACCCACATTATTCCATTTCCTTACTTTTACCGGGCCGAAGCCAAAATCCAGACTTAACCGTCTCTTTTTCCATTAACACTTAAAATAATTTATGTTCTTCTTTAAGTCCGTTATTCACACACACGGGATTTGTACTAAGATCATTAACACTTTAGGACTTAATTCATTTTTACATATATTTGTGTAAAGACGTTCTTTGACATTTTTACTTCATAAAAATGTTCCACTTTAAGTAAATTACCAATTTACCCTTTATTTGCCAAACTTGCAATTTAGTCCTTTAACAAGTGTTATTTCTAAAAAATGGTTATTAAGTTTCTAACTTAACATTTAAACGCTTTTGCCATTTTAACACTTGCTTAATATCATACTTTTGCCCAACTTTTTTAATACATAAATAACACCCTTTACACAAGACCGCAGTTTCTTTCTTAGAAATTACCATTTCTTTCATTTAGCACAAGTAGTCTCATACTATACATTTTCACATTTTAATATTTTTTTCCCCTCGCAATTTGAAGACTAAAATTTTCTTTGTCTAATTTTATGCTAAAACCCAATAAGACTTTATTTAAACTTGCTCACACATTTATTATCCAAATACTACAAGTTTATACGCATAGAAAGTGAACTTTAAACCCTTAAATCTGATTAAATAGGTTAAACATACATTTCAAGCTTGGTAAGACATTTTATCAATTCTTTTAAACTCGATAAATCACCATTATTAGTTTTACTAGAAAATACACCAAAATAACATTGTCACACATTTTAATTCCATAAAAATGTTAATTATTTCCTTTTACTAGAAATACACCAATATAACATTGTCACACATTTTTATTCCATACAATCTCCACTATTTTCTTTTTCCAGAAATACACCAAAATGATATTTTCTTACATTTTTATTCAAAAAAATGTTTAATATTTCTTTTTACTAGAAATACACAAAAATGACATTTCTTAGATTCTTTTTCCATACAATATTTATTATTTCTTTTTTTTTAGAAATACACTAAAATGACATTTTCTTACATTTTTATTCCGTAAAAATATTTATTATTATATTCTGAAATTTATTCTGTTTTCAAGACCCTATTTCAAATCATCTTTGTGATACCATTCTATACAAATGCTAATATGGTTACTAATCAACACTACAATGCAAGCCAATAAACTACACATATATTTAACTTAATATATGTAAATAATATTCTGAAATATACTACTCATTCAAGTTAAATCAAAGTTAGTCTATCCTAGCTCAAATGAAGCCCAAATCAATGTAAGGCATGAAAGATCAAGAGAGATGATAACCCCCATCGTCATAAGGTGGTCTTAAAGAGGTTGCCTTGCACCACCAAGTTTGCCTCCAAGAAACACCATCGAAGACCCTTTACAAAACCTCCTCCAATATATTTGTCTTATTCTTATAAAATAACCCCCTTAAAATACACAATAAAAACTCTCCAACAATAGCTCTTCATATTTCGTATCTCTATATTTCTTTATAGTGGAGAAATTGTTGTTTTTGGGTTGAGTGTAAATATTGTAAACTATTAGATGGTGGGAATGAGAGGTAGAAGTTTGGGGCATACGTATTTCCTCCATGGAAGTTCCAAGCTAAAGAGAAAAGACTTAAAAGTCTGATGGTTTCCCCTCCACAATTCTTCAGGATTTAATCTCTTATAACCAAGGGCAATGGATATTTTCCTTAAAAACAACTCTTATAATAAAAAATCCCTTCTATATCTGGTATGAAGTCACTGCAATTCGACAGCAAACCTAATCTTTTGGTTGATACTTTAACATAGTCAGGCCTCTCTCTGTGTGTGTGTGTGTCTCTCTCTCTCTCTCTCTCTCTTTGATACAAAACCAATGACCCAAAACACTCTAAACAATTCGATATCTCTCTCTTAAAATGCCAGTCTCCAAGAACTAGCACTAACAGGATCTAATGGCTAAGGGGATGGAAACACAACTGGCTGACTGTCTCTCGTTAGACGTCGTTCAAACGACAAGAACCCTTCGTTGGAAAGAATTCCATGTCGTTTGAGCGTCCTGATAGAGATTTTTGGATATTCTTTTATTATCACATCTTCTCAATTTTCTCACATTTGCCCCAATATAATATCCAAAATCTTAAAAAGGCCTATATAGTTTATAACCAACATTTTTCTTCGACTATAATTAATCTCTCATCATATATAATCCATATATATAATTTAATTAATTTATCGGGGCGGGGTATTAGAAACTTCCATCCTTATGGAATTTTGACCTAAAAATTCTTAGTTTATCACACTTTAAAACCGAGCTGCCTACGACTAGTTTCCAATCCTAGGCATTATTAATACTATGGCCTAACCCCAAGGACTTCAATTTCATCAAAGATCATTGCTAATTCAATCACGATAGCCTTAAGGTCTTATAGAAAAATCTCAAGTATGTCTTAATGTTCTTATCAAAATAAATCCTTGAGATGGTTGATACCTAACAATATCACCAATGAACTCGTTAACATGTCTACGTTAGGATTCACAACCTACATTTTTTCAAAATTTATTCTCACATCACGCGTAGCCCGGGCTGATACAATCTCAACACTTATAATCATGCCCACAAAAGATTTCTCAGATAAACACATCATCGCACAAGTCTTCCCATCTGATGTCTCATACGAGCTCCTTATGCTAACAAGGAGTCATCCTAGTCATCACAGGCCAACACACACGAGTGATTACACTCCCAATCCATACAATTCTTATGGAGTGTGACATTAAAACCACCTCATGTTCTTATCAATTTACAATATTCATAATACTCTCTAGTCACAACCTCAGGATGCTCGACCAAGTTGAAACTACTTATATCGACTAACTAAAAAACATGTTAACCTAAGGTAGTCAAGCAACATGCACAAACTACATGCACGGACGTGATACCAGGTGCACACACAGACTGGTGTAGAATAAAAATGCATTTACAAAAGAGCACACTCACATACCATGACGCATCAGCCATAATCGACCTAACCCACGTCACTACTGAGCTTAATTAGCGCTACTATTGAATCAAAATTAATCAACAACTTCCCATTATCGGGATCATGGAGACACAAGAATGCTATGATTCGCACGACTCCCATGCCAAAAGGAAATAATCAATTTTCGATAATGAATCAACCCACACGAAGTGCTAACCCACAACGTGTACTTAAATTCTATGACTCTTCACCAATACCTGCTAAGCACCTTAGCCTTGCCACGTACCCTAGCTTGGCCTCTTAACCATGGCGAGTTCTACTCAAGAATCATCCGTTCATGCCAATGGACGAAACAAAAAACAATTTTCCTTTGGGAAGCTGAAATGCTAGGATTCCTTCCTTAGGATTGATGCTACCTAAAGTCAAGGTGAAGTTACTTCTCTTGACATTAATTTATTACCGACCTATCACAACTAGGACTATATTTTTTTTAACTTTCCATAACTAGCCTTAGTTTTCGAGATCACTCTCATCAAGTGAACATGGCATTCACCTAATTTCAAACATGAACCATTGCTACCACCTTTAGTACCTCTTAGATGGTTCCAAATCATACTCATTCTAATTGCATCTCTATGTTTAAACATCACTCATGCCCATTGATTTCCTTCAACAAAGTCAATACTAACAGTATATGTAGCATGTTTAGGTGCTATAATTATGCATGACACTTCACCCTATATGTTATTTCTAAAATACACAACGAACCTCATTGTGTTCAAAGTCTCCAAGGTGCACCAACTAGCATTGATCAACCTATTTTAGAAATTATCCTCGAAGGTCATATCATCATATATCTATAACCAAAAGCCATAGCATAATTCCAAGGTATTGTCAAAAATTGATGTGATCCAGTTGTACTAAAATCATCAATGGTCTATCACCACTTTTGTAAACTTCTATACAAAAATGATTCCCAATACCCCATGGGCGACAACATCAAACTCAATTATTTCTCTAAATTGTTTACACATATATTACAAGGAACCATGAGTCATACCATGACCTATGCTACACATCCTGAGTTTCACTTATGAAATGGACATCACTACATAAACCTCAATGCAATAATAATTCCCAAAGTCTTGAAGAGAGATATTATCATCATTTTAATGCACGATACATAACCTCAGACTCACTATTACTTGGGAGTGGCTACCACTTGCATTAAAATATCATTAGATAAACCTTAGTATACATCTCGAAGAAAATTTTCAATATGATTTCACATGCCTATATCTTTTAATCTCTCGTTAGTGTTCAACTACTACAACTGAATTGCCTTACTATGTAAACTTCATACTACGTGTTAATTTTCCAACTGACATGACTATATATATTTGGTAGGATACGGGATGTTGGGTATTTCCTATAAACACCTATGCCCATTCCCATGAATACCATGAGGGATCCTTTTTCTCAATGCCACACTACAATCATCGAACTATAATTTAATACCATCCAGGTTTGGTTGAACATAGGGAGTCGAATATTGCTCAAGAGGAGGCCCACCCTAATGGCACTACAAGAGGTCCTATTATAAAATATCACAACTCAAGAACATAATACTAAGTCACCATGATTATCTAGGTTGACTCCTAGGTCACCTCAATCATTAAGATTATCTAAGTCCACATTAGCATCAAGTCACATGAATCGGGACATACTAAAGGCAAGCCTACAACCAAGGGACCTATTACTTTTTCACCATGTAACTCACACTTGTAGATACATTCATTGAACAACAACCACTATGGTGTTTACCCAAAAGGATATCATCCTACCAAATATAACTGACCTATACTGTAGCGTTGGCCTACATCAATCATGGTATTATCCCAAGGATCGAAATTGCCTAAATTATCACATCGATATTGACCTCTCACCTGTATCACACCCATGGCCACATATAATTTAAATAATGATTTCCCATTACATAGTTATTACACTATAACAACCAATCCCAACCATTGATTGTTCATAATTTCTGCCACTTTCCCAATGGGCGATATCTCATTCTATCAACATTTCCAAAGACTCTATGTCTACAAAGGCTACAACACAAAACACCTAACACTATGAACCTCGGTGTCACAACTTATTGGTTTACATGGACACCCGTAAATTATTAACACACTTAATTATAAATGCGGAATAGGTTTATACAACTAACTTGAACGTATGCCACTTGGCACTAATTTACTTGTCGTGCTAATCTCCTTGACTTCACCGTTGAGGAAACGAACCATAATCGTCACCAAACTAGTGTTACTGTCCCAAACCAACACTGATGTCTAAATATCTAATGCTGAACTCACCGCATCACACCCTAAAGGAACCATGAACCTAGAGCTCTGATACCATTTGTAACGCCCGACCCGGATTTATGGGTTACCCGTGATGAACCCGGTACCAATCGAGTCATTAGGTGTGAAGTGCAATGAAACAACCTCTATAATGTTTCTTGTCCAGTTTTTTTAGAATAACATTTCACTTGTTTAACATGCGATTCCAGTTCCAAGATAATCTATGTGTGGGACCCATGGAGAGCACCCCGAGTCCAAGTAAACAGATCTACTAACTTAAAATAAATAAGGTGCACTTACCTATATAACTCCCTCAAAATATGAACCCGCACCCAACTTGCCATAACAAAGCGAGGGTATGAGCCTATGCCTAGTGGAAATATAAAAATCAGTATGGAAATGAATGATAGAAAATAGTACTCACATGCTACAATCACATGCATGCAAATATAGATGTATATATATATATATATATATATATATATATATATATATATATATATATATATATATATATATATATATATATACCTATCTTCAAAAAAATACATATTCAAATGCATTAATCGTTTTACTTCCAAAAACCTTGCTTATCCCGATTAATTTACCTTAATCTTGCAAAGACCTACCTTATTCATACTTAGCATTTTTCACTTTACTTAACACACCCAGTCAACACTTAAAGCCACCTCACTTGATTTACTCTAACACATTCCTTTATCGAAATCTCCCCTTTTTATTTCATTAAAACACACTTTAGTATTTGAATTAAAAAGTACCATTTCAACACACACATTCACCATATTAGAAAATACTTGTTTATCGTTTGAAAATAATTGAATACATACTTATGAAAATTATGGGCTCAACAACTTAGGTTACTTAATTGCGCATTTGTCCACTTTACTTTACCCTTTTTGCCTTAACTTATGGACATTAGTAGATTGACACATTTACTTGTCCATTTCACCTTTTATCGGAACATTTATTTCATTCATTCAAGTTAGGTTTTTATGAACACATTTACAATGAAACCCATTTCTTAACCCATTCCTTATTCCTTGTATAGTTTCTCAGAATCTTTCTTTATCGCATACTTACACGAGCTCCACACCGACGGATATGCGCATCATATGCTCTGGCCAGTGATTTAGGGATTTTCACCTAAGGGCTCCATGCCATTCTTTTTTATTTCGGGCTGCATTTGAGTCCTTATTAAGGTGTTTAACATTTTTACATGCCCACATTATTCCATTTCTTTACTTTTACCCAGCCTAAGACTAAACTCGGGCATAACTGTTTGTTTTTTCATTAACACTTGGAAACTTATTTCTTTTCTTCTTTAAGTCCCTTATTCACACACGCGTGATTTGTACTAAGATCACACACACTTTAAGAATTAATTCATTTTTACATATACTAGTGTAAACACATTCTTTGACATTTTTATTTCAAAAAAATGTTCCACTTTCGGTAAATTATCAATTTACCCCTTATTTGCTAAACTTGCAATATAGTCCTTTAATGAGTGTCATATCTCAAAAATGATTATTATGTTTCCAACTTAATATTTAAACGCTTTAGCCTTTAACACTTGCTTAATGTCACACTTTTCCCAACTTTCACACTTGTCACTTCAACACTTTTAATACATAAATAGTAACCTTTACATAAGACTACCGTTTCTTTCTTAGAAATTACTATTTCTTTCATTTAACCCAAGTAGTCTCATACTATACATTTTTACATTTTCAATATCCTTTTTCCCACACAATTTGAAGACTAAAATTTCCTTTGTCAAATTTTATGTTAAAACCCAAGAAGACTTTCTTTAAACTTGCTCACATATTTACTATCCAAATACTACAAGTTTATACGCATAAAAAGTGGACTTCAAATCCTAAAATCTTATTAAAAGGTTAAAGATACATTTTAGGCAAGGTAAGACCTTTTATCAATTCCTTTAAAGTCGATAAATGTCCATTATTAGTTTTACTAGAAGATACACAAAAATAACACTGTCACAAATTTTTATTACATAAAAATGTCCATTATTTTCTTTTATTAGAAATACCCCAAAATAACATTGTCTCAGATTTTTATTCCATAAAAAATTACATTTTTTTTTCTAGAAATACACCAAAAGGTCATTTTCATACATTTTTATTCCACAAAAATATTTATTACTTCTTTTTTTATTAGAAATACACCAAAATGACATTTCTTACATTTTTATTCCATAAAAAATGTTTATTATTTCTTTTTACTAGGAATACACCAAAATTACATTTCTTACATTATTATTTCATAATTTTTTTTAATTATTTCTTTTCACTATAAATACACTAAAATGATATGTTTTTACATTTTTATTTGAGAAAAATGTTTATTATTATATTCTGAATTTTTTATTATGTTTTAAAGACCCTATTTTAAATCATCTTTGTGATACCATTCCCTACAAATGCTAATATGGTTACTAATCAATGCTAGAATCCAAGCCAATAAACTACACACATATATTTAACTTAATATATGTAAATAACATGTTGAAATATACTACTCATTAAATTTAAATCAAAGATTGCCTTTCCTACCTCAAATGAATCCCAAATCAGTGGAAGGCAGGAAAGATCAAGGGAGATGACAACCCCCATCTTCTAAGATGGCCTTAAAGGGATTGTCATGCACGACCAAGTTTGCCTCCAAGAAACACCATCAAAGACCCTCTACAAAACCTCCATCAACGTATATGTCTTCTTCTTATAAATATAACCCCTTCAAATACAGATTAAAAACTGTCCAATAATATCGGTTCATATTTCGTATCTCTATATTTCTTTATAGTGGATGTGACACCCCGCCTAGTAAAACATCGGGCGATCACTCCTATATCAAATTAAAACAGGAGTCTCATATGGATCATTCTTAGCATCACCGTCGAAAATCAATTTAATTACTAATAACCTATTAGGCTGGCGTCAAAATTTTACTTAATTACTCTTTTTAAACTACTACAATTTAAAACATCCACACAGTTTATATGAATGAAACTGAAATGAAATAAAATAATCGAACACTCGGTACAAATATGATACAACCATATCAAATTCCACACTAAAAGAATAAATAAATGCAATTGGGCTATTAACCCGAATATTTATACAGTACCTCCTATCTAGAGTACAAGAATAGAAGCGTCTATCGAGAACCTGCATGCATCCACAACTGCTGCAGCAGTCGTTTCTCTCAAAAGAAGTGTCATCCAGGTGTCCCTGTGTCTGGACACTTATATATATATATATATATATATATATATATATATGAAGAGAGGAAAAATATAGAAACGGGTCAGAGCCCGAGTTGTGAAAATATTTTGCAAGTGCATAAATGCTTTATTTTTAGAAAAATAGATTTGTCTCATATTTAAATTTGGTATCGCACTCCCATGAGATACCCCTCACCTTTCTTCAAATAGTGCACTCCTATCGTATCCTAACAAAATACCCTAGTCAAGCTACCCTGCCTAACTAGTCTGTTACTCAATCTTCTAACAACCCTAGTTATCCCAAGTACTAAGGGCTAGACTTCTCCCCAGTCTCAACACTGTGCCATGATCGTGCGTGGGGTGTCTCGTAGAGCGAAATCCAAACAAGGAACCCCCCCGATACACTACTACGTGGTAAGGCTGATCGTCGAGATCAATTAGACCCTCAACACACAACGTATATACATATTATATAATAATAGACATATCATACTTATCTTTTAGGTACATATCATCTTACACTTCCGGATATATCTCCCGGAATGAGAATTCATTTACTCGATATTCATCTTTATAATGCACATCCGGATATATCTCCCGGACTGATGTTTACTTTATTTTCATTTTTATCTCAAAACTTTCCATTTCCTTTCTTCTATCTAAAAAATGTATTTGAAAGTCAATTTTATTATCATAAAAATGCTTTTTCATCTTATATGCTCCCCTTTCTCTTCTTCTATCCAGGCACTACACCAAAATGGCCAAATTGTCACCTTTCAGCCGGCCACCCTTGTCAAGGTCATTGACCGTGACAAAAAACACGCGTTTTTTGTCACGGTCATTGACCTTGACACGACCGTGACAATAAATTGTCACGGTCAATGACCGTGACAAGTCCGTGACAAATTTACTTGTCACGGACTTGTCACGGTCATTGACCGTGACAATTCTTTAAATAATTGTCACGGTCAATGAACTTGACACTACCGTGACAATGTTAACAGCAAAAACCCTTTCCCCCTTCTTTTTTCCCTCCCGCGCCGTTCCCTCCCTCTCTCTCTCTCGACGCTGCTCTCTCTCTCTCTCTACTTTCAGGTTTAATTCTCTCTCTCTCTCTCTCTCTCTCTCTCTCTCTCTCTCTCATTTATATATATGTTTGTGTGTATATATATGTGTGTATGTGTGTATATATGTGCGTGTGTGTGCATGTGTGGGGGGTGGGGCAGGGTGGGGTAGGGGGTGGGGCAGGGTGGGGGCAGGGTGAGGGCAGGGGGTAGGGGGAGGGGGTTAAAAATGTAAATAAATAAGTAATTTTCTATAAATTTCCAAAAATAATATCCAAAAATGTAAATGTAAATAATATCCAAAAATAATATCCAAAAATGTAAATTTGTAGTAATTGTCATCCAAAGTTGCTAAAAGCATCCGAAGTTTAAAAGGCATGAAAAATAAAATATTTTTTAAGATTTGTGGTGAATAACTAAAGTTAAAAAAAAGGATTACTTTAGTCATTAAATTACTTTTTGAATTCGGGCGATGCGCGTAAATTTGTAGTAATTGTCTTATAATAAAGATCAATTAGTCTATGTTGTTGAAAATTTTGATCAAATTGGTGAGCCCTTCATATTTTAAAAATGTTGTTTTTATTCCTATAGAACAGCTTAGATGGGGTGTGTGTGTGTGTGTGTGTGTATGTGGTCAATACATGAATTTATTTTTGTATTTGAATTAACCCATGAATTTATTTTTGTATTTGAATTAACCCATTATATGAAACATACTTGAAATTAAATATAGTGCGCATAGATACTAGCATTCTAGTTCTTATGCGTACGCATTCAATAGCCCTTAGACCCGTTCGAGAGTCATTACCCCTGTAATGAGATCTCTCGAATTGTCCCATTTGGAAAGTTTGAGGCTGTATAATTTCTGTATAATATTCTTATTGGCTTAAAGTTGTTACTTTTGAAGGAAGTTCTGCAGTCGTATCTTAATGTTCTCTGGGTACATACTAGATTGACAAGTGTGACTGTTATTTCAATTGACCAATTGAAATAACACTCACACCTGCCAATCTACGTCGTGTACTTGGAGAACTAAGGGGATATGCTGTCGAATTTTTTTCAAATCGTAACAATGTGCATGAGCTGTTAAGTATATTACAGAAAAATGCATTCTTGAATGGGATATGACCACTTACCCTTTAATAGGATAATTAAATGATGGGATAATTAAATAAAACATACTATAAATCTAAGTTTTGTTTACCTTTAATAGGTGTTTAGTTGTGGTAGCTGTGATGGGATATCCGAAATACAAAGAGTGGATGGGTGAGACTAATAGAATGGGGGATGTGTTTCGCAGAGGTGATAACGAATTTGTGAAATATGCAAAGAGATGTCGTAATGATGAAGAGTTTCCGTGTCCATGTGCTAGGTGTAAGAATGGTAAGGTGTTTGAGTGGAAAACAGTTGAACTACATTTGTTAAGATCGGGTATGCAAGATAGTTATCGATTTTGGAGTTTTCACGGTGAATTGAAAGTTCCTTTTGTCCCCGACCAACCTTCACAACAACCTTCAACAAGTAGAATAGATGTATAAGGGGACGACGTAGATCATAATATGTTAGAGGATTTAGTTGATAATGCGTACGGAGTTTATGAAGCTGAGGAGAATGAGGTTACTGATGATGTAGAAGATTCAAGTGCTCGTGAAGATAACACGATAAAACTTGACGATGACTACCAAAGTTTAAAATTTAAGGTGACCCAACCGTTATACTCTGGCTGTGAGAAAGATCAAACAACTTTACATGCCATGGTTGGTTTGCACAGTTTGAAGACGCAGTACGGTTTGTCTGGCAATAGCGTGACGGGAATTCTGAAATGGGTGAAGGGCTTATTACCCAAGGTGAATACACTTCCAAATAGCTATCCTGTTATGAAGAACAGTTTGAAAGGTTTGGGAATGAAGTATAAATCGATTCATGCTTTTGTGTATGACTGCATACTATACCGAAAGGAGTATGAAAATCTCGATCGTTGTCCGGTATGCGATGAACCTAGATATGTCCAATCTACTAGTAAGGAAGGCACAAGCTCAAAAGTGCCTTAAAAAGTATTGAAATATTTTCCCCTGGTGCGTTTACTTTGACGAGTGAGGAAAGGAAGGTGCTTCTAGACACAATATATAATTTGAAGGGCCCATCTACTTTTTCGTCCAACTTGTAAAGGATTGTGAATTATGTTACTCATGATTTACATAAGTGTAAGTCCCACGATTGGCATGTGATCATGCAATTGGTTCCTCTATTGTTTAAGCACTGTTTCTCCAAGCATAAGGATTTGCGTAGGGCTATTATACAAATTAGTATTACCTTCTCCCTCTTGTGTGAGAAGGTAGTGAATCGAGAACACATAGTGGCCGCAAAATTGGCTGTGAACGAAGCGATTTGTGTATTGGAGAAGTACTTTCCCCCAGCATTCTTTGACATAAGTGTTCACTTGTTGGTACACCTATGCGACGAGGCACTTCTTTGTGGTCCAGTTAGATATCGGTGGATGTATCCGTTTGAAAGATTGATGAAAGTTTTTAAAGATTACGTCAAGAATACGCGATATATTGCAGGATCAATTGTAGAGGAATACATCACCGTGGAGTCATCAATATATACTCGGGAATATATGCCTGACTCGACCAGCGTTGATGACACTGATGAATTCCTCGATGATGGTGGTAATGTGATGGGAAAACGAGTGAAATTAACGAGTTTGCAACATGAACAAGTAGCTCGTTATCTATTTGACACACATGAAGATGTCGAAGAATGGAAAAAGTAAGTTTCGAATATTATAATGTTTAACATTGTTTTAGATTATTTTATACATGATTAATTTTGTAATATGCAGTAAATATGAAGCCTGTGAGAACAATAAAAGACGAAAAATAATGGTACAATCAGACAACGAATTTAGGCTATGGTTGACACAAGAGGTAATTATAATGAAAACAGTCGTTATATAACGTTACATTACACTAAAATTTTACCACTAATATAACTAATTTATCTATATTCTCAGCTCCTAAAGATGGGTGATGCGACATCAAGGCTTGCTCGTCTAGCCACTAGACCCTTGTTCGTGGCACAAGAGTACAAAAAGTATCGATTGAACGGTTACATTTTCGGTGCTAAAGTGTACGAGGAAAGTACAAATGTACAGAACTCGGGAATTTCATACAAGGATCTTACTTTCTTTCGAGCGAGCGCAAAAGATAAAAACCTCGTTGAAGCTGAAATGACTTACTATGGTGTAATCCAAAATATATTTGAATTGGATTATATAAGCTTCAAAGAGGTTGTATTTTACTGTGAATGGGTAAGAGTTGAGGATAAAAATGCTTGTAAAGTTGATCCTGTCACCAATTTGATCATGGTTGACTTGTCCAAGTTGAAGAGCAACGACCACGTGAGCGATGAGCCATTTGTTTGTGCATTTCAAAAGATTAAGCAAGTGTTTTACTCGGAGTATATCAACAACGAGCCGTGGTCAATTGTCCAACACGCGCCAAGGCGTCTAAATAGTAGTGTGGATGACTTGGCTGCTCCTACCGAATATCAATCCATTTTTGATGATAACCCGAATTTGAAACAATTTTTCAATTTGTAATAAATATTTCAATTTTTACCGAAACATCCATTTTTAATGCTTTTACTTGATCTGCACTTTATCATTTTCACTCTTGTGTAGTGTGCGTGTGTGGAGAGGAGATTAACACATAAATATTCCAACTACATCTAAGTTTTGTTTATACTAATCCATGAATATACGCTTCTTACCTTTAATAGGTGATTAGTACATAGTTATGTGGGGTGTCCTATTTGTGGAGAGGAGACTGAATCTCTTCGTCTATCCGAACACTAAGAAATGCCATAATCCTATGGAGCGATGCTCTGCAAATTCCTCCCAACCGTTATGTAGCCAAACATCACCAGTTGAAGTTGTCAATTCCACTTTCCATACCCCACCACTTGGAACTTCTAGCAAAACATGGGAGACTATTGAAAGGTGGAATTGACAACTTCAACTGCTGATTTTTGGCTACACAACGGTTGGAAGGAATTTTCAACACATAACTCCATAGGATTATGGTATTTCTTAGTGTTTAGATATGAAGAGAATTATAATTGACATGATTGCCCGGGGTACATTAGTTGGAAGGAGGTGCCATATGAGCTCAAGTTAGCTGTTTGAGTGACACTACAGGTAATGTATTTATATTTATATGTCAATTTCGATTTCGATTTCAATTACGATTTATATTTATCTATATTTGAGGGGCGGATACTAATTTTACTTTATTTCAATTCAGGGGACAGGGAGTGGCCCTAAGGGTAGGCCACATATGCTCTATACTTATGTGGCTATTCGGACGAGAAGGGAAGGATAAGGAGGTGTTTCCGAGCGTCGCGGTACAAAATCTCTTTTCCATGCAAATAGTTTGTAGATTTGAGATAAAATGATGGTGATGTTGTTTCTTTTTAAATAGTTTCTTATTTGAATGTATATTTGCATTATCTTTAGTTTGTTAGGATATATGATGTTTGGAACAGGTACAACGTTTCTATAACAGGTACAAATATACTGCTGGGCAGTGGCAGTGGCCATACTGCCCAGCAGAATTTTTTTAAATTCTGCCCAGAATTGTCACGATCATTGACCGTGACACGTCCGTGACAACTGTTGTCACGGACGTGTCACGGTCAATGGACGTGACAATTTTTTAAAAAAGGTTCACGGCTTTGTCACGGTTATAAACCGTGACAAACGTGACACGGTCATTGACCGCGACACGACCGTGACATAAAATGCGAGTTTTGTGTCAAGGTCAATGACCGTGACAAAAAAAGTTGTCTCGCCTCGAAATGTCACGATCATTGACCTTAACAAGTTGGATTTGTCAAGGTCAATGACCTTGACAAATGGGAAGATTTGGTGTAGTGAGGAAATGTATTTAAAACCAATTCATTTATCCCATTTCCTTCGTCCATCCAGGAAATGTATTTAAAGCCAATTTATTATCATAAATTGCTTTAACCTTAATAATGTCCCACATTATTAAGAATAGTTATATTACATATCATATAACGTTTATTATCCAACTTTATAATATGCATTTCTTATTCACATAGTCATATTTTATTAATGACATAGGACCCGAAGTGTAATTGTCCTTACACTAGTCTCCCAATAATCTGAAACATCATCATTCTACCTCCTATTAATTCTAGGTTAACTTCCTATACATATGGAACTTAACCTCTATAAAATATTCTTAGAATAAACCAAATTAACCCCATGCTAGTCTAGGATATTTGACTCCCTAACATAAGCCCACAATACCCTAAAATTAAATAGGTTGTGGATTTTCTTCCCACAAAACCAAGGAATATATCTTGTACAAACAATCATTTAGAGTTCCCCACCCTATTTTAGGAACCCCACCCTCCTAATTTATCAATTAGTCTATTTTCCTCAAAAATATAGTTTTAGTGTCATACACATAAAACACTCACTTGGTTCCCATAGATTCCCTCCATTCGATGTCTATTTACTCTTAAAAGATTACTTAATTCCTTTCTTAAATAATCTAGAATCAATTAACATTGGAATTCATCCCATCCAATTAACCTTACGAAAAATTGTCAAACGTCCTGAAGGGTCGATCGATCGACCCATGGCCCTCGATCAATCGATCCCCATGCTCGATCGATCGATCATGGCGGACAACTTCTTCTGCAAGAAGCAGTTTCGGCCATGAAAGCTTCTCCCAAGCTTTTATATTCGCATCCAACATCTTACAACCTCAACCAACTACATCTACACATATAATAAGGGATCTAAACATCCTAGAATCCAAAATCAACAATTAATTTTAATTAAATCCTAAATTTCTCCGATTAGAAAATTATTGGGGTTTATTCGTTTTAACTCCTGAAAACTCGTTTTATCCACGAAAACCCAACCCAAAATCTTTAGGGTTTTTTAATACCAAACTATGATGTGATATTTATGCTCAAAAGTAAATAAAGCAAGTAAACACTTGCCTCGTGGATAAGATCCGACGATCCCGAGTCGAGTTCGATGGAGTTTGGCCCGAAATCTTCCTTTTCTCCTCCTTTTATTCCTTACTCTCTCTCTTCTCTCTTTTCTTTCTCTTTTCTTCCTCTCTCCTTCCTTATACAGGGAGAAAAGGGTTTATACACCTTAAAACCCAAAAATGACTCGTTTACTTAATTACGAGCCCTTTTAACTTTAAAATTTCCCGAAACTCAATTTCGACCACCGGACACTCTTTTTCGACTATCTCGGCCATTACGAGACTCACGGCGCAGTCAAAATTTCCATCCGAGGTACTTGACCTCAACCCCCTATTTTAACTCATTGCATTTCATCGCGGGTTTTCTAATTAAAACCTTACCTCTTGTCGCTTTACTCAACGGCGACATATAACTACAATACTCCGACATAATTACTTAATCCCTAAAGTAAATATTTCACCCATCGACAATCATCAAATCCTTGAAAATCCCAAAAATCACTATTCTGAGAAATTCTCCAATTCCAATTTTCACCCAATTATGGAATTCATCCAAGAGGACGGGTTGTCACATACTCCCCCCCTTACAATGGAATTTTGTCTTCAAAATTCGGATATAACCTACACGACCAACCTACGATCACCAATTCCACTACGTCTTAGTACCCCCCAAAATAAAAAAGGTGCTAACAAGATGGTCCCTTACCATATTCCACCTACCCCAAGGTGTACTCAAATGTACTAGCTTCACCACAAGCTCATCAAAATTTCTACCCCTCATCACCCAACAACAACGCGTTACTCCGATGGCTTCTCTTGCTGCCAATAAGAGAAACGAGTCTATAACTACCGCTTTACATCTTGCAAAGCTGATACTCTTACTAAAAAGCGTCCGCTCATCCACAGTAGGACAAATGATTTCCTTTAAAAAGGAAACTCTACTAAGATTTGACTACTCCCAATAGTCTCGTCACTTATCTTGGGCACGTTACCTCTTATTGCCCCTTATAAAATTGGAATATCGCGTACCTCTCATGACATTCCATACAACACACTCCAAATCCATTCGTAACTACCTTACGGTATAAACTTCAACTTTGTATACTACGCCCCTTCTATTTCGGTTAGTATATAAAACCAACATACTAAGGTGCCCATATACCTTTTTAACCCATGCACATCAGCACATCCATTGTGAACGTTCGACACGTAACACTCTCTCTAAATAAGGGCCTCCTTTCCTCGGTGTAATACTCACACATGGGTCCTTCCAACCCGCGAAATTCAATTTTCCTTACATCGGCGCCACTAACTCTATTGAACTCGCATCTTAATAATGCTACGGTCTATGCATTACCCTACCTACGCGAAACGTGTACACTCCTAAGTATATCCCTAGTCCCCAAGGCCTTTCTCAACTTCCGAAATTTGCTTGGTTTCTTACGTGGGACGTCTCACAAAGCGAAATCCAGACAAGGAACCCTCCCGTTACACTACTCCCTTGCATTATCGGTCATCGAGATATAGCGACCTAAGGCACACCAGCGGGACTTCCTAAATCCCACCTCGCTAACCTACGGATGCATTTCTACTATTCTATACTTCCACCTATATGAAAAGGAAATTTAACTAATCTAAGTGCCAACTCTCTATAAAAGCATTATGAACATCATACCCAAAACATATTTCCTCAAAATTTGACTTTTCATTAAGGCCTGACTATAATCCTCAAATCAATTTCTCTAAGTCCTACTTCACCCACCCACTTGTGGTGAGAGGATCACTTTAGTGCTTTTCCATAGCACCACATTTCCATAAACATATCATCACCACATGGCTCATAGTCTATAGTGTTTCATCCACACTATATGACTTATCAACAAAACTAGCATCCTTGCATCATATAACATCTCTCCACTCTCTACGTCGTTAAGATTCATGTGTGGAGCGTCTCGCAAAGCAAAATCCAAACAAGGAACCCCTCCAACACACTACTACTTAACTTCTTTGGTCATGGAGGTCCGTTATTTGCGAATATGCAAACGGGATAAACCTATCCCCTCTTTCAACCAAATGTGGTCTGAACTCCCATCTCTATCTAGGAGCCATACCACTAAGCGCTCGCACCCCACTCAGTCCTTGTGCAATCAATAAAGAGCTTAAACTCACAGCTCAATAATTAACCCGAAACACCTCAAATCACATCTATAAGGTCGCCACATACTCAAATCATGATAATGAAACCTCTGCTCATCGATGTTCCATTGACCCGTAACAATAAAGGTGAACTCAACCCGTATCCATGTGAGATATCGCAACAACAACCTGATTCACCCTGGAATCGCGGACACGATAGTCTTGCCATCCTTAGCCTTCTATCGCTCTGATTATACCATAATATCTTATACTTACAATATTACCATACTCGTATGATACATATAAAACGAGTATCACAAGCCAGATATATATACAAAATATAAACACCCGCCTTTATTGCGAATGCAGAAAATAAAACTCTGTTGCCGTGGAAAACACATAGACCTATATTACATAATATTATCGATACCGCCACAAAGCTCAATTTACACAAACGAGACTAGGGCTAACGAACACCACAACTTTATCTAGTCACACCGATTATACCTCTTCCTTCTGAGGTGAAACTCACAACAACAACTTTGCCAATCTCTCTAGCTACTCCAAATGGTTTTCGGACTTAATTCACTTGTCCTAACTGAACCCAAAATTACTTAACTCTATGCCCCATCTAGGCACCCTAACCGTGTCCTTTATTCCTATCGAGAAAGGACTACCCGTGCGGCTCCGCACTCCACATCATATTTTCATCACTGGCCTTCCTGACCATGATAAAGTTATCAGTATCTTGGACTCCATTACCGCGATCCTGACAATCACTTCACTAATTCCCCCTAACTTCTTCTTTGTTAGAAGGAGATTCCACTACCGACCTTAACAACTTCGTTTTAACAAATTCCCCGGGTGGATGTCCACCAATGGGGTCCTCAAACATACACATTCTCCATATTACGTTTTATTCACTGTCGGCCTTTGGCCGATCCTTATGTGAATAATCAAAAACTGCATTCTTTTCATTCCTGCTCAATCATGGGGACTCACGGTTAAAACTATACGTAAGATCCCTTTCGAATCCTTACTTCACCGAGAAATTCAACTTTAGTACAACTCTCTACTACAGCGGTACTGCGGTACTTTCAACCACTATACTTTAGTAGTCGTTGCAACAATCCTTAGCAATTGCCACAAGGAGAATGACCTCTACTAAGGTCCTAGTCTCCAGCTTGAACACATAGCTCCAACTAAGCTCCACCTCCTGCTGCCATCCAAGCCCCACACACAAATCTCAAACGAGCGCGCAAAACATTTATATAATCTTATACTATGGCAGGATAACGAAATCTCACAAGAGAAATCAACAATCCTAATCCTGAGGCTCTATATCAAATCGAGAACAACGCTAAAAGCGTAATACGCCCGCACAGATTCCTAAGGACACTAGAACCTGATGCTCTGATACCATCTGTGACACCTCGCCTAACAAAATATCGGGCGATCACTCCTATATCAAATTAAAACATAAGTCTCATATGGATCATTCTTAACATCACTGTCAAAAATCCATTTAATTACTGATAACCTATTAGGCTAGCGTCAAAATTTTACTTAACTACTCTTTTTAAACTACTACAATTTAAAACATCCACACAGTTTATATGAATGAAACTGAAATGAAATAAAATAACCAACACTCGGTACAAATATGATACAACCATATCGAATGCCACACTAAAAGAATAAATAAATGCGATTGGGCCATTGACCAGAATATTTATACAGTACCTCATATCTAGAGTACAAGAATAGAAGCGTCTATCGAGAACCTGCATGCATCCACAACTGTTGCAGTTGACGTCTGACTCGAAAGAAGTGTCATCCAGGCGTCCCTGTGTCTAGACACCTATATATATATATATATATATATATATATAGCAAAAGAGGAAAAATATAGAAACGGGTCAGAGCCCGAGTTGTGAAAATATTTTGCAAGTGCATAAATGCTTTATTTTTAGAAAAATAGATTTGTCTCATATTTAAATATGGTATCGCACTCCCATGAGATACCCCTCACCTCTCTTCTAATAGTTCACTCCTATCGCATCCTAACAAAATACCCTAGTCAAGCTACCCTGCCTAACTAGTCTGTTACTCAATCTTCTAACAACCCTAGTTATCCCAAGTACTAAGGGCTAGACTTCTCCTCAGTCTCAACACTATGCCATGTTCGTCGTGGGGTGTCTCGCAGAGTGAAATCCAAACAAGGACCCCCCCGCTACACTACTACGTGGCAAGGCTGATCGTCGAGATCCATTAGACCCTTAGTACACAACGTATATACATATTATATAATAATATACATATTATACATATCTTTTATGTACATATCATCTTACACTTTCAGATTTATCTCCCGGAATGAGAATTCATTTACTCGATATTCATCTTTATAATGCACATCTGGATATATCTCTCGGACTGATGTTTACTTTATTTTCATTTCCTTTCTTTTATCTAGGAAATGTATTTAAAAGCCAATTTTATTATCATAAAAATGCTTTTTCATCTTATATGCTCCCATTTCCCTTCTTCCATTCAGGAAATGTATTTACAGTCAATTTATCATCATAAATTTCTTGAACCTTAATAATGTCCCAGATTATTAAGAATAGTTATATTACATATCATATAACGTTTCTAAGACCTCCTGTTCGGGTTTCCCCATTGTGCGGGCCCCTAAATTGCTATCATCTTCCAGGGCCTATCAATCAAGACAACCTGGGATCCTACGACGCAAGACGTCGGGACGCGGACATATGTATGCGAGAGAGTCATAACCACACCCAGAATTACCTCACCATCGCAGAAAAACATACAATAATCGCTCATATGGCCTAGGACTATATTCCCCTGCATTCATTAGCCAGGGGACTTCACCTCATGCGCGCAACTTCCCTTATGATAGGTATTTAGAGAGGTGTGTATACATAAATTATCATTTATGAAAATGATTTCTTTTTCCATTTGAAAACATTCATATTTTACATTCTCAAAATCATTTATTCTCAATGATTAAATACAAACTTTATAATTTGCATTTCTTATTCACATAGTCATATTTTATTAATGACCTAGGATCCGAAGAGTAATTGTCCTTACACTAGTCTCCCAATAATCTGAAACATCATCATTCTACCTCCTATTAATTCTAGGTTAACTTCCTATACATATGGAACTTAACCTCTATCAAATATTCTTAGAATAAACCAAATTAACCCCATGCTAATCTAGGATATTTGACTCCCTAAAATAAGCCCACAATACCCTAAAATTAAATAGGTTATGGATTTCCTTCCCACAAACCCAAGGACTATATCTCATCCAAACAATCATTTATAGGTCCCCACCCTATTTTAGGAACCCCAACCTCCTAATTTATCAATTCTTCTATTTTCCTCAAAAATATAGTTCTAGTGTCATACACATAAAACACTCACTTGGTTCCCATAGATTCTCTCCATTCGATGTCTATTTACTCTTACAAGAATACTTAATTCCTTTCTTAAATGATCTAGAATCAATTAACATTGGAATTCATCCCATCCAATTAACTTTAGGAAAAATTATCAAACTTCCTGAAGGGTCGATCGATCGACCCATGGCCTTCGATCGATCAATGGTTCGATCGATCGACCCCCCACGCTCAATCGATCGATCATGGCGGACAGCTTCTTCTCCGAGAAGCAGTTTCGGCCATGAAAGCTTCTCCCAAGCTTTTATCTCCGCATCCAACGTCCTACAACCTCAACCAACTACATCTACACATACAATAAGGGTTCTAAACATCCTAGAATCCGAAATCAATAACTAATTTTGATTAAAATACTAAATTTCTCCGATTAGAAAATTATTGGGGTTTATTCGTTTTAACTCCTGAAAACCCATTTTATCCACAAAAACCCAACCCAAAATCTTTAGGGTTTTTTAATACCAAACTACGATGTGATATTTATGCTCAAAAGTAAATAAAGCAAGTAAACACTTGCCTCGTGGATAAGATCCGACGATCCCGAGTCGAGTTCGACGGAGTTTGGCTCGAAATCTTCCTTTTCTCCTCCTTTTATTCCTTACTCTCTCCCTTCTCTCTTTTCTTTCTCTTTTCTTCCTCTCTACTTCCTTATACAGGGAGAAAAGGGTTTATACACCTTAAAACCCAAAAATGGCTCGTTTACTTAATTACGAGCCCTTTTAACTTTAAAATTTCTCGAAACTCAATTTCAACCATCGGACACTCTTTTTCGACTATCTCAGCCATTTCGAGACTCATGGCGCAGTCAAAATTTCCATCCGAGGTACTTGACCGCAACCCCCTATTTTAACCCATTAAATTTCACCGCGAGTTTTTTTAATTAAAACCTTACCTCTTGTTGCTTTACTCAACGATGACATATAATTAAAATACTCCTAGATATTTACTTAATCCCAAAAGTAAATATTTCTCCCATCGACAATCATCAAATCCTTGAAAATCCCAAAAATAACTATTTCGAGAAATTCTCCAAATTCCAATTTGCACCCAATTATGGAATTTAATTATCTCCAAGAGGACGGGTTGTTACAGTGGAGAAATTGTTGTTTATGGTGTGATTATATCTGTTATAAACTATGAGATGGTTGGAATGGGAGGAAGAAGTTTGGGGAAGAAGAATTTTCTCCATGGTAACTCCAAGCTAGAGATAAAACATTTGGAGTCCGATGGTTTTTGTTCCACAATTCTACACGATTTTATCTCTTATAACCAAGGGCAATGGATCCTTTCCTTAAAAGGAGCTCTTATAACCCAAAAACCCTCATATACCCGGTATGAAGTAACCACAATTCTACAACAAACCTAATCTAATGGCTAATACTTTGACACAGTCACGCCTCTCTCTCTCTCTCTCTCTCTCTCTCTCTCTCTCTCTCTCTCTCTCTCCATTTGATACAAAACCAATGACCCAAAACCCTCTAAATAATTCGATCTCTCTCTCTCTTAAAATCCCAGTCTCCAAGAGTTGGCTTTAACAAGATCTAACGGCCAAGGGGATGAAAACACAACTGTCAGATTGTCCCTCGTTAGACATCGCTCGAACGACATCAATGTCCTTCGAACGACTAGAGCCCTTTGTTTGAACGACTTCCATGCCATTTGAACGTCTTGATAGAAAATTTCAGATTTTCTTTTATTATCCCATCTTCTGAATTTTCTCACATTTACCCCGATATATTATCCAAAATCTTACGAAAGCGTCTATAGTTTATAACCAAGATTATATAATTCATACAAAAGCCAATAATTTTCTTCGATTACAATTTATCCCTCATAATATATAATCTATATATATAATTTAATTAATTTATTGCGGCATGGTATTACATGTTGACTGGTGGATTTGAACATTTAGATGGACATTGAGTTAATTGGCCCTAGGCATTTCTAATATTTCATATTATTATTTGAATTGATGCTTGGGTTTCTTGAATTGTTGTTGACTAGTGGATTTGAACATTTATATGGCCCTTGAGTTGGTTAGCCCTTGGAATTTCTAATATTTTACATTATTATTTGAATTGTTGTTTGAGATTCTTGAATTGTTGTTAATTGGTGGATTTGAACATTTAGATGGCCATTAAGTAGTCATTTATAACATTCAGGGTTGTGATTCTACCAAATATAAATAAGAAAAAATGAATCAAACTCTAAATTTTAAAAGATTGATGTTAAATTATTAATAATGCAGAATGAAACATAACTATTTATAAATCATCACGATAAATATTAGTATCGAATAAATGAATATATGCTTGTGTTTATACTATTCCATGAATATACACTTCTTACCCATTATAGGTGATTATTTGTCATAGCTGTGATGTGATATCCTAAATAAAAAGGGTTGATGGGTGAGACAAATCGATTAGGGGATTTGTTTTACAAAGGTTCTAATGAATTTGTAAAATACAAAAAGAGATATCGTAATGTTGAAGAGTTCCCGTGTACGTTTGTTAAGTGTAAGAATGGTAAGGTGTTTGAGTGGAAAACAATTGAACTACATTTTTAAGACAAGGTACGCAAGATAGTTATCAATTTTGGATTTTTCATGGTGAATCAAAAGTTCCTTTTGTGCCCGAGCAACCTTCACAAAACCCTTCAACAAGTAGGATAGATGTACAAGGGAAGGAGAACAATGTACATCTTAATATGATAGAGAATTTAGTTAATGACGCGTATAGAATTCATGAAGTGGAAGAAAACGAGGTCACTGGTGATGTACAAGGTTCTGGTGCTCATGAAGATATCGGTATAAACCATGATGATGACTACTAAAATTTAAAATTTAAGGAGACTCAACCATTATATTCTGGTCCTGACAACGATCAAACAACTTTACATGCCATGATTGGTTTGCATAGTTTAAAGACCCAATATGATTTTTCTGGAAATAGCGTGACATAAATTTTGAATTGGGTGAAGGGCTTGCTACCTAAGTCGAATACGCTTCCAAATAGCTATCCTACTATGAGGAAAAATTTTAAAGGTTTGGGAATGAAGTATAAATCAATTCATGCTTGTGTGTATGATTTCAGACTATACCGAAAAGAGTATGACATTCTCCATCGGTGTTTGGTATGTGATAAACCTAGATATGTGAAATCTACTCGCAAGGATGGCACAAGCTCAAAAGTGCCTCAAAAAGAGTTGAAATATTTTCCCATTGGGTCTAGATTGAAGTGCTTTTTCACAATTCCATGGATGGCGGAGGCAATGGATTGGAATGCTTAGGCAGAAGTAGGGGATAATCTGATGCATCATCCTATTGATTCTATAACTTGGAAGAGGATGAATTATGAGTATCCCAATTTTGCTCAAGAACAGCGTAACATTCATTTGCCAAAGCGTCTAACCAGTAGTGTGGATGACTTTGTTGCTCCTACATAATATTAATCCATTTTAGATGATAACCCTTATATGAAACAATTTTTATATTCTTAATGAATATTCTAAGTATTTGAAACAATACTTACTTTGGTTTATGATATGGATTTGTATTATTTTAATGTCGTTATCTTGTATTCTTATATTGCTTTATTAATATCAGACTATAGTTTAATGCTTTTATTCATTTGGATCTAATTGGTTCTGGTGGATTTGAATCAAAATTGGTGGGTTAGTTATTCAATATGTTAAAATGAATCTTACTCAGTTTAACCATTAATTCTTAGTCTGTGGCATGACCCAAATTTGAAACAATTTTTAGATTTGTAATACATATTCTTTTTATTTGAAACAATGCTTAATTTATTTGTACATTTAATGCTTTTATTCATATGGATTTGATCATTTTCTCATATACGTGTTTGTACTAATAATAGCAATTTTTGTCGAAAATGGATTCATCAGGGCATAACGGTAATGGAGGAGAGGAAGGATCGTCTGTCACTAGGCCCCCAAAATGGGGCAAATTAGGGTCCGTCGTTGAGAACAATAAGACCTTACTAGCTTGAGACATGGAGTTTCTCAAGTCGATCGTCGGTCCGGGGTACACGGATTGGAGGAAGGTGCCACGGGAGCTCAAGATGGCCATATGTGGGGTACTACAGGTAGTTACTCACTTTATTATTATTTTGAATTTATATTTATGTTTGTATTTATATTTATATTTATATTTTATAACTTAAATACAACTAACTCTTACTTTCTTTTTGGCTTATATATGTTTGACAAGAATAATTTGGCCTGCCCCCACATGTCCGCGACTCCATGTTAAAATAATTGAGAGATCAATACAAGACGTGGAATAAAAACATGTGGGCATGGTTCTTTTGGAAGGACCGGGAGTCCATATTGAGGGTCCTTGACATTGTACAGTCGAAGGAGCCAATCTCATTGGCACAGTGGCAACAATTTATCGACAATGAGATCGAGGAGCGGTAGTTGACATCTCGTCAATCGGGGAGGGATAACCTGGCGAAAAAGGTGGATGTGCACTACTCCGGGCAGACGACTTATGCTGAGGTGGAGAACATGATGGTAAGTTTTTTATGTTATTATAATTTATCATTACTTTGCGTTACTTACTAATTCTGCAATATTTTCTTTGAGAACACGTGGAGTGGTCCTGGGGATAGGCCACATAGGCTTGATGCATATGTGGCATTTTGGATAAAGATGGGCAAGAATAAGAAGGTGTGCACGAGCGTGGTATCCACAATTGAAAGTTATAAAAGTATCTTACAATTGTTTTATTTTTTTAATTACGTTATAATTTTTTTATTAATGTAACTAATCGTGTACTTTTTGTCGTTTCAGGAAAAGCTTAAGGAAGTGAATGACAAGATTTCTAATGTCGATAAGATATCTTTGGATACATATGCACTAAGATAAGTGCTCCAGACAGATCACAAGGGGAGGACTAGGGGTGAGCTATAGGGTGGGGAAGTGGAAGCTCGGGATTACGACGAGCAACACCGAGTTGATTCGTAAGGTGGACACCCATGGCGTTAAGTTGGAAAGGTTGGAGGTTTTGGTCCTCGATATGTTCAAGTTCATGAACTGCCAACTGGGGTCCACCTCATGCAAGGGTAGGGGGAAATGGAACGGAAATGACGTAGACGAGGACATGACTTATCTATCTCTCTCACCCCCATCGCCGATACGCACCCAACCGTCGTCTTCATATGATCCATTTCCCATCATGACCCCCGTCGAACGACCTATGTATACAATTGGTTGCCCGAGATTGTATTTGATAGACATATTTTGTGTCACGCCAATAGATTGGGGGGTGATGGACCCAAACACATACCTGGGTAGTGTGGTTCATGGACGTGCGATGCATGTTATAGAGGCAAAGGTTCTCGTCACCCATATTATTCTGGCAAGATAGAATTCACCTTTATGGTTGGAACAATAATGCGGCGTTCGACGAATTGATGGATGTGTCAATTCATATGTAGTGTGTCCTACCTTCCTCATTCGACTTGCCCAAGATCTTAGTCCATGACATTACTTGTATTTATTTGTTTTGGATATTGAATATTATATATTATTTGTATTTTTTTTATTTGGTTATGGATATTTATGGTTATAGATATTTGTATTTATCTGATTTGGTTATCGAATATTGAATTTCTTGACATATATGATGTTTGGACATGTTTAATATGCAATAATAGGTACAAATATACTATTAGGTAGTGGAAGTCGCCATACTGCCCATAAGTTTTTTTTAATACTTCCCAGATTGTCACGAACTTTGACTGTGACAAGTCCGTAACAAAAGAAAATTGTCACGAACTTGTCACGGTAAAAGTCTATGACAATTTTTTACTTGCCACAGAATTGTCACGGACTTTAACCGTGACAAGTTTTACATTATCACGGTCAAAGTCCGTGACAAGTTCAATACTTGTCACAGACTTTGATCGTGATAATTTTCTTTGTCACCCCCAAACTTGTCAAATTTTTTAACCGTGACAAGTTGGAAATTTCTGTGTAGTGTTGTAATTCTTATTTGTTCCAAAATAATAAAAAACATTACATGTGATACTTTATGTCAATAACACCACTTGGGCTGAGAGATATCCGGGTGCCTGCATTACCTTCCCCGGATCCGTGCAATTATTGATCATAAATGGAAAATTTCCATAATCGTCACCCATTAAGAAGTCCTCCCTAACAGAATATACAACCAATATTGTCTTCAGTTCAGTCCAGAGGCCTACGTTTTGTTTCAAAACTAAAATCAGTGAAATTAAAATTAATTATATTTTTGGTTTAAAGCTCCAAACGAGAGATTATCTTTCAATATATTCTTAATGATAACCAGATCAAAGGAATTAATCAGAAGTTCTACAATAAATGTAATAAATAACCGCACTCACTCCTCCATTAGATGCTCATATTCGTAGTGAACCTCATGCCAAGCTCATGCTTAATTGCCTACATCGGTGCCTATTAATAAAAGACGTCTTAATTAACACAGTATCACCACTTAAAACAAAACAACTTTAATTATGCATAAACATCAATTACATTACTTTATACCCTAGGCACGATATTCAGATTATATAATCGTGTTTAAATATCTCCTAATGTAATTAATTTACTAGATTACGTATTTTTAGAACTTAAAATAATATTGATTATGAATATTGGACAATAAATATTTTATTCTCATTTTTTGTCCCTATTTCAAATTAAATGAACACATGGCATGTTGTGATTGATTGACGTTTTATAAATATAGATCCGCGCTAGGGGCTTTATTAAAAAATAGGGACTAAAACAATAAATAAATTGTTTGTTGTCCTATTTCCAAAATACATATTACAATAGGTCCTAAATTTACAATGCCCATTAATTTAATGCAGTCAGTCATTGATACCTGAACTCCATGAGCATGTCTATTTCCAGAACCTTCATAAAGGAAAATATTGTCAATCAAATCTAAAGAAACAAAAAGAAAATGACTCCATGACCCACGTGAAAAATTTCCTAACTAGATATTTCACGTGATGAAATATTTCGAGATTTTAACGATTCCTTTATCCTTTTTGTTCAAAAACCGAGCATGAAGAAAATAGAGACTAAGAAGGATAGTCCTTTGAAGGTTAATAAATAAGACTTATAACTTATATACAAACAGCCTGAGCTTGAATATACATATGTTTCATCTCATTTAGGCTCGTAAATAATAGTCTTGTGAAAACAAGATGACATAAATCATAATTTTCTCATCCTCTAATGTCATATTAGTTTATAAGACCAAGTGAGCATTTAATTGGTAGTTTAAATAAAAAGTTGTGATTATATATTTTACATAAAAATGAAGAAGGAAACCAAAACAAGCCAACCGCTTTACTCGTATATTAACATTACATATGGGCATTGAATTACACTTAGGGTGTGTTTGGCAGCCCAATTCCAAGCCTTGGAATTGGAATTGAGAAACCCAATTCCAATTTTTCTGTTTGGTACATTAAAAAAGCCTATTCATTTGGAATTCATTTATAATTCTTTCGGGTCCAATTCCATTTCATTTTCTAGAAATTTTGAAATCCAAACCCATTTGGAATTAAAATGGGGACACACACTAAAAGCTAAAATACACAAAAATATCCAAGCAGCTCACGCCTCTTTGTTTTCTCCTTTCAAGCCAGCAGCTCTCTCCGACCACGCTAGTATCTCTCTCTCCGGTCATTTTCAGGTACAAAATCATTTTTTTGTCCGATCGTTACTCAAATCCACACTTGAACCGATTGTTACGTAAATCATTTTTCCAGTTCGATTTGTTATTCATTGGTATGATCTGTTATCAAATGATAAACATTTTGAGTTTTGAGTTTTGATAACAAATGAATACCTGGATTGTTTGCACCAGAACGTTGATAACATTTGAAAATATTCAATTAAACAAATGAATACATGTGATTTGTTATCAAATGATAAACATCCAGGTAGATTCAGATATCTTTTCTTGTTATCCAAAGATCACAAATATCAGATCGGTTTTTAATTTTTTAATTAAATAATAAAGATCTGTTTTTTTAATTAAGTAATCCTGATGTGTTTTATTTTAAATTAAAGAATAATGATCTGTTTTTTAATTTTTTAATTAAATAATAATGATCTGTTTTTAATTTTTTTAATTAAATAACAATGATATGTTTTTTTAATTAAAGAATAATGGTGTGTTTTATAATTTTTTAATAGTTCACAAACTATTAAAATTCCAAAAGAATTATTTAATTGACCCAAACAAGGGATTTAGAATTCTACTGGAATTCCAAACGAAATCTACACTTGAACCAAAGAATTGAAATGGAATTGGAATTCCTTATATTCCAATTCCATATAATTAGAAGTCCAATTCTGCGCATCCAACCCTTATGATTGATTATAACTTTCATAATTTACTCACCCTTTTTAAATTTATAACTAATAAAAAGATGATTTATGTAATTTTAGTTTAAAATCTGATTGATCACTAACAAATCGAGTGAAACAGAGTTGGCTCTAGGCTTACGCTATCACGATCAAAGTTCAAAAACTCGTAGAGTATTTTTCTTCCTCATGACTTTTAAACCATGATTGAATCAACACAATGAAATACAATATTAACGAATCATACATGAAGTTTGTCAAATGGTAAAGTGGAAGGTACCTTATACTGCAACTGTTCAATTTTGTTCAACATTCTTTGCATTTGAGATGGCATTGGATCACAATTGATCTACAAGTTAAAATGAAATTAGATATGGATATTATAAAAATCAAATGACAACATCAACTAAACAATCTCTCTCTCTCTCTCTCCTCTCTCTCTCTCTCTCTCTCGATCGCTCACTTATTTTTATCGGTCTCTTGGCCTCTTGTAGGACCACCCCAATTAGCGTATACATTACTATAAGTCTCAACATATACGTTTTATGCTTAGGATTCAAATTCATTTTAAGGGATTCAGATGTTGAAAAATATATGTTACACTTTGTTAGGTGCCTTATTTTATGAAAACACGACCCTTAAAAGGTTTCTTTACTTTTAAATTCATGTAACCTTTTGAAAATAAAAACAAAGTTGTAAATGATTTGTTAAAAAATGTCATTTTTCAAAACATAAAATTGACATAATACATGCAACTATTATGCCCTGTTCTCAATAGTATTTGATCTTCAACCATGTAAGGTAAAAATAGTAGGTATTGAAGATATGCTTACAATTACAATAACAAATCAAAAAAATCTAGTTAGTAAAATCACTATTAGGATGCAAGTTGGTGATCAGCTCAAATAAAAATCACACTTTCTCTAATTTCTCAAAGGACTATGATATCTATCATAGTCAGTCCTTGATAGATTCACCAAGCACTGTAGCAAGACAGGGAGGCGAACCAATTCATCGACTCTAGGAATATAACTCATTTTTTATTGACATAATAGATCACTTCTCTTTACATTATGATGAACATTATGCTCTTTATAATAGGTTAAATTAAATAAAATATACATCTGATACCATGGAGTGGCAATGTCACTAACCACATTCTTATCCCCTTTACGTTTTCTTTTTATTCCGAAAATCTGTTTACCAATTGTCATTTTATTGGATGCCACCTCCTTCTCTACCTTTGAACCAGATAACCTTTGTGGAGATTTACGATGTTTAACATTGTTATTGAAATTGAGTTTGTCCTCCCTGAACTTATGATCACGAGGAAGGAATCTTCTATGTCCATGATAACATATTTTCCTACTAATCGTAAGTCGTTGAGAGTCTACTTCTTTTGCACAAACTGGGCACTCCTTATAACCATGAACCGTGCAACCCGTAAAGTCCCATATGCAGGAAAATCATGGACTTCCCATAACAACATCGCTTTCAACGAAAAATTAGTTTTTGTATAAGGGTCGTACTATATTACACCTTGAAACCATAATTCCTTTAACTCATCTAGAAAGGTTCTAGGTAATTGTCAATGTCTTTGATCGGAGCATTCAACCCAGATATCAAAATTTACATAGTTGAAAACTGCCTTTTCATGCACAAAGACGGTCCAATAATAAGAGGATAAATAACGATATAGCAACACGTGTAACTGGAGCTGAGATTATCGCATGGATTAAAACCATTAATGGATATACTAAGATGGACATTGCATTTTTCAACTGCAAAGTTTGGCCACATCATAGTAGTAGATTTCTAATTAGAAGAATCAACATGATGATGCATGTCATTTACGCTACACTTTACTCTAGCTTGCCAAGTCATCTCATTTGTAATCCATGGTATGGAGAACAATCTCTTTAACCTTGGAATCATGGAGAAATGTATAACTATCTTTAGAGTTACTTTACCCTCCCCATTTATTCCCAACCTATACTTGGGTATGTTTCATATTGTGCATTTTTCCTTCATTACATGTTCTTTTATATGTAAAAGACAATGATTTTTACATGTAGGAATTATATTATAAACTAAACAAACTTCTTTTATTATCTTCTTCATGGCTTGATACTTTGATGGTAATCTATTTTCTTTCGGTAAAAACTCTTTAAACACACCCAAAATTTCTGCAACATCGTTATCTGACAAATAATATATTGTTGTTACATTATTCAATTTCCCAAGAAATAAAGAACGTCGTGTGTTTCTTAGGATTTTGGCCGATACAACGCTTAACTCACCTTGTCGCGTAACTTTTCGTATTTTACGTCCTTATTAGTCTTGTCACGATTGTCACTGCCCCCATTATAAAACTTTCACTTCATAAATTATCTACTTCATGATTAAATAGTTCAAATGTTTCATAAAAAATATCTTCTATTCTGGGATTGTCAAGGACATGGTCATTGCAATCTATACGTTCAGAGGGTTCTTTTTCTTTTCTTTTCACGAGTTCATTTTCCCTATAAAAGCACCAAAACATGTAAGACTTGGATATACCATAATGGAGAAAATGAAAGTGGACATCTTCAAGATCCAACAAGTTTCCATTTTCACATTGATTGCATGGGCATGAAAATAAGATTTGGTCACCACCGTTTTTCTTCACAAAATCAGTGAACGTATCAACCCCACTAATGGATTTTGCACTCCCTTTCTCACATACCTTCATCCAATCTTTTCTATCTTCCGATGAAATTATATATGTTGAGATACATTAGTAGAAAATTAATATATATTATTTAATTTGAAACAAAACAAATATACCTGAATCGAAACCAAAACAAAAACATACAACGTTAATGTATATTGAAAAACAATCAATTATTTGGTAAAAAATACATGAACATTAAGTATATTGAAACAAAATATAGCAGGATCCCTAGGATTGGATTGATCATTACACCTTCACAAAAGAGCAATTGAGCCTTAGGTCTGTGAAATAGGAGAATTGAGCACTGGTGTCAATTATGCGTATGAAAAAAAAATTCAAAGAAATTTTCAATCATGGTCAACCTTAAACATATAATCATAATGTGTATCCTTGTTTGTTTGCGATTAAATAGAACCGATCCCCATGTGTCTTTGCGATTGAAAAAAACTAAAAAAATATACCTATGATTTTGGTACGAATATTGTACATGCGATTGAAAAACTGAAAACACATTTTCACTATGAAGATTGTATTCTTATTCGTTCTCGATTGAAAAAAAATTCTTGTTGCGATTTTGTTTTGGCTACTGCAATTTTGACCATCAAGTATGAAGGTTTGCGATTTTGACTATCAAGTATGAAAGTTCTTTGGGTTTGCTACTTACAAATATGAAGGGTTTTTGGGCTTGCAATTTTCAGTATGAAGATTGTCGAGGGATGGAGAATTATGAAGAGGGAGGAAAAAGGATAGAGCTATGTTTCTTGAAACTTTTGGGGACTATGTTATACTTGTAGGTTTGATTAGTAATAAAAGAAAAAATTTAGCAACAGTTTTGAAGACTTATAACTTTTGTAAGTTTCCAAAACCATTGTAAATTTAATAAGTGTTATAAACACTTAAAAATTAAATATTCTATTAATTGCATTACAAACATATACGATCCGTTTGGTTCATGTTGAAATATATATTACCATGTTAAAAGTACAAGGTCAATTATTAGTTTGGTGATTTTGTTTTCACAATCTCTGTTTCGATGGATCACTTTTAACAAGGTGAAAATTTTAACTTTTTCACCATTTGTTATTTGGACGATTAAGGCCAATATGGTAAAATAAAAAAATAACCATATTACCACATACTTCAAATTCAGACATAAATGGTTATATTTAACAATTTGATTTTCACTACAAAATTGTCACAATCATAAAAAAAAAACTAAAATATGAGTAAACTAACATTTAACAAAGTCTCCATTGTGTCTGCGGTATTTATTAATTTATTTTTTATTATGACACAATTCATGTATTAGAATAGATTACTTTCAGTTTGATCATTTTCTTTGATCACTCATTGTCTTCCTATTTTATGCGTGTATTTATTTCTCTATGGCTCGACACAAGGCATACACTCCTGTTCAAGGTGGATAAAGTGGTGCAGGCGAGCCTTCTATTGTAAGCTCTTAATGTTCGACACATCATTATACCTCTACTTTCCACTACACCCCTGACGATTTAGTGATGGAGTAGTTTATTGTGGAGTGTGAATCTATTATTGTTACATGTGATGGCACATTTATACGTGCTCTTTTTCTTCCTAAGTTGTTCAATAATAAGATCCACACACTTGACATCCCTTGTTTGTTGTCGAGTGATTATTTTTATCGAGGACACACTTTTAACCTATCTTCATCTATACTATGTTAAGCTTACAAATTTCTTTCATCGTTCTTTTTTTGGGGGAAAGGACAGAACCCCCACACATATTATCAAAAGAATATGTGGAAAAATCCTTTTCACGGTAGCTTATAAAAAAGAGAAGGGGACATAAAACCCAAGATCTCTTTAAAGAAAAGAATGCAAACATGAAGACAAACCCTCAAAACAAACCTATACAAGAATTAGAGAGGAATTTTCAAGGCAAGAAAATATGAAATAATATTACAAAGATACATGGAATAAAAGAAAATAAAAATTCAAGGAGGTCTAAATGTAGGAAATCCTTCATTATATTCAATACGAGCTTTCCTTACTTGTGTTGGAATTTCTTGTATGCATTAGAAAGTTGTGAAAGTCTTCCATTTGGTGGCCAATTTTTTATGGAGATTCTCCCACATTGCTTCCTTATCCAAAGATATGATTGACTATGCTTTGACTTGGAACAAGATGTTGAGTTTTCCTAACAATATGAGATATATTCCATAGGCAATCGATCTTCATCCTGAACCAAGATCTTACAATTCTTCTCAATTTCATCAATCACCATATTATTATCCTTACAAATGCTTAAACCACTAGTTAGAGCTTTAGCATCAGTTATATTTATAGTGCCAGTTTGAAAGTTGATAGAGAAAGCCATTACAAAATCCCATCATTATCTTTGACTACTCCACCTATTGTAGATTTCCCATTAGTGGTCGAACCATCGGCATTTAGTTTTAAGCTGTTGTAGTTGAATGGAATTATCGAATGAGAAAATCCAATAGAAAAATATTGTCGTTGAGTCGCGAACTAGGTCACTCTCTTTAATGTGTTTTGCGGCTTTGCCCAAAATTTATGTTGCGGTCCTTATAATTCCACGTTACCCCAGGATAACATAACTTAGAATATGAGATAATTTATGTCTCATATAACTATGCACGATAGTAATCTGTTGTATTATTACCCGTTCACTATTTGTTGCTCAATATCACAATATAAGTTTGGGGGACAAACTGATCAGGTAAAGAAAAGAGAAAAAATTCTTAAAGAGAGAGAGAGAGAGAGAGTATTTGTATATTTTCTCCTCTATTTTGTAGAAGAAAAATATTTTTGATAGAGAGCAAGCTAATTCTTTTATGTGTCTGCTAAAAAAAGTAGATTGCCGCTATATATATCATTTCTCAAAAATAAGGGGAGGAACAAAAGGAAAAATTAGTGAGTAAAGTAGGGAAAAGTGGTTCTTTTGTTTCCCAGTTTTTATTAAAGAAGAAAAATGCCAATGGGCTTATGCGTTCTTTATGAGCAAAGAGAAAGGCATGATGTTTATTCTCTATCTTTAAAGAGAAATGAAAATGGTGGGGATGTGACCTCTTTTAATGTTTGCATAAGACAAATATGTGTTATAATGATCCCCCTCTTGTAAATTTTCAAAAACACATTTATTGAGCAATAATTCATGGAATTGTGCATAAGCAAATGTGTGTTTATACTTGAACCTTTACGTAGTAAAGATGATTAAGATTATACTAGAGCAACCATAGTTTTGAACTCTATCTTTGACAACATCCCACACATGACCCTACTCGGATATAATCCTCAAGCCAACACATTACGACCATGTGCTTTTATCCTAGTATAGTGAATATTATAGGTAATTTTCCAAAAATTACCATAGAAAGTGGCCTCATTCCCTATTCACATAAGTGACTCTATCAAGGATCCTCATGTAGCTAGGTACCCTACTTAAAATAAAGATATATATATTCATTAAGAGTTAGAATCAACTCAACCTCTACTCGCTTCAGGATATCATGCTTCATAGGTATGGACTCGAAGTATAACACCATATACAATAATTAGCATGATTCAACCCATATCACATATGAATTGTTATTACCTGAACTCGTTTCTTGGGATCTATAGTCTATAGGTTGGATTACCATCAAAAGTAACTCAAATATGTAAGGGCTTTAGTGCATCCCTTTTGAGGTGTTCCAAACCTTTTCTCTTGCTAGTCCATTCATCAAAGGGCCAACTATTTTTTTGCTGAGACTATGTGTGATTTACTGTCACAACACTCGCAGAGATAAACTCTATAACGATATTATATTTGGGACATATTTATCGCTTATTACCATTTCTCAACTTTTCTAATGGCCACAATACTATTGCAGTGGATTAGACTGGTTGGTATTTGTCTGCCCCATAATGAGATACCTGACATAAGGTTTCTTAACCATCATGCCTCCTCACTAGCTATAGCTAGACCTATCATTTGTTACTCCATTGTTGAATGACACAAAAATAGTCTATTTCTTATACTTCCATGAAACTGCACCACCAGTGATACTAAGTATGTAGCCATGAGTACCTTTTGAGTCATACGATATGGTGTTCCAATCAACAATGCTAAATCCTTCAAGGACAAGAGGATGCTTTTGATAGTATAATCTGAGATTCATTATTCTTTTAAGATACCACACGACCCTCTCAATAGAATTCCAATTCTCCATACTAGGTTTATTGGTAAATCTACATAGTACTCCCATAGTGTAAACTATGCCAGGTCTACTGCAGTCTCTGCAATAATGTAGAATACTAATGATGCCCACATACTTAGTTTGGTTAGCACTGTCACTAGTGTTCTTGAAAACTGTAACACTAGGATCAAATGTAGTACTAGCAAGTTTAAAGTTAAACTAATTATATTTCTTTAGAATTTACTCAATATAATGATACTGGTCTAAAGAAATTCCTTTTTCAGACCTAGTGATTTTAATTCTCAATATTACACTAGGTTTACCCATATAATCAATATCAAAGTTGGCACAAAATAAACATCTAACATTTTACGATATGAATATTAGATCCAAATATAAGCAAGTCATCTACATAAAGGGATATGATAGTGCAAATATTATTTTCATATTTATAACAAATTCATTTGTCACTTTAATTAATTCTGAAATCATTCGTGATGACTAATCTATCAATTTTATCATGACATTATTTAGTTGCTTGTTTAAGCCTAGAAAGAGATTTAACTAATTTATACACTTTATTTTCTTAATCGTAAAAAATAAAACCTTTAGGTTGGTCCATATAAATCTCTTCTTCCAATTCACTATATAAAGAGGTAGTTTTAACATTCGTTTTATGCACAAGTAAATCATTTAAAGGATCTAATGCAAATAGTACAAGTATAGACGTAATTCTATTCATGGGTAAAAATGTATAAAAAATATCCATATTTTCACTTTGCCTAAAACTTTTAGCAACTAGACGTGCCTTATATTTTTCAACAGAACCATCGGGTTTTAATTTCTTTTCAAAATCCATATGCAACCAATTATTTTAAGCCTCGGTGGAAGATCCATTAAATGCCAAGTTTTTTTAGTTTATAATGATTTCATTTCATCATTAATAGCTTCATGCCATAAATCGACATCTAAAGAAGATAAAGCTTCTTGAATGGTATTAGGTTCCTCCTCTAACGTGTAAGGGTAAAAGTTGGGACCAAATCTTTTTTGAATACAAAATATTTTACTTTTTCTTGGTTCTAAAATATATTTATTAGATTCTGAATTTTTTATAATAGAAACGAAAGTGGATGTCGAGCCCCGACTATTTGTCAATTTAAATGGAAATTTATCTCCATAAAAATCAACATCGTTTGAATCGATAATGACTTGATTTCTCAAATCATAAAATATATATGCTTTGTTATTAACTGTGTAGTTGATAAAAACACTCATATGTTCTAATAGTCAATTTAGACCTCTTAGGGTCGGGAATACGTACATAGGCTAAGCATACCCACGTTCTAAAATATGACACGATTGGCTTAATATTTTTCCAAATTTCATAAAGAGATATTTTTATTTTAGTCTTAAGAATTATATTAATCACGTGATACACTGTGAAAATAATTTCCCCCCGCGAATGTGAGGCAGTCTCCGAACTTAATAAAATAGCAACTACTAATATAGTTAAGGTCCTATTTTTTCATTAATCATTACCACTCCTTTTGGGAGAATAAGGGGATGATTTTTCATAAATAATACCGTGGGTTTTGTAAAATTCAATAAAAGGTCGTGATTCATATTCGACGCCTCTATCACTACGTAGTCTCTTAATTATCTAATTAAATTGATTTTCAATTTCATTTAGCAAAATTTTAAACATTTCAAACACTTCACTTTTATTTCTCATTAAGTAATCAAATGAATAGTCCGAAGAATCATAAGTAAAAGTAATAAAGTAATGTTTCTTATTTCTAGTCGTAATTCCATCTCATTCACATATGTCAGAATGATTTAAGTCAAGTTGTTCAGATTCTCTAATAACAGATTTATATGGGGTCTTGTTATTTTATCTTGACTACACCATTCACATTTTTCAAAATCATTTAATGATATATCAGGTATTAATCATAAACTAATAACATTTTTAACAAGTCATTTATTAACTTGATAAAGTTTAGCATGCCACACATTAAAAGAACACGCAATATAAACAAAAGGGTAAATTTTATTAATAACATCAATGATCAATTTAAATAGTGGGATAACCTTTGCCTATAAAAATTCCTTTTTTTGTTAGTGTAAATAAGTTTACCTCAAAAGTTTGAGTGAACCCAACTTTGTTGAGCAGATAGCTACAAACCAAGTTCTTCCTTATTTCAAGAGTGTGAAACACTTCCTTAAGGACCATAATTTTTCCAGATTAAACTTTAATTAAACATATCTAGGAGTCACCTCATGTTAGACAAATATGGGTTAGGAATGATCATTTACATAAGGTAGATTTTGAAACTAGATAGAATAATTTGTTGTTTTCCTTGACTTTTACTATTTAGAAGGTTTCATCTTTTTCCTAGAAACCCTTAGAATTCTTATCTTGTTTCTTGGGCCATTCTACTATTGTGATGATTATTTTGCATATTTTGTTTCTATATACTTTTGTGATTGTGTGCTTATAGGTCACCTTGCTAAAAAAATTTGACTAATCGATTTGACTTCTTTTTGCATGATATTTATATCTTTGTTATGTTTATCACTATGAACACTATGTTTATAATTCAAAAACTTTGAGCATTTATGATTATTGAGATTAATTTATCTTAAGTATATGTTATGACTCATCTCACTTACACCAAACAACATTTTGAGCATTATCTTAAGAACGAATTTTTTTTGCATAATGCTTTATGGAATTTTAAAAATGTATATGAATTAAAAAATATTTCATTTTAGCCTTATCTCTTATAATAATTTTATCATCATGGTTGGAGTTCAAAATGATATATTTCAAAATCATGAGAGATGATGTGGTAAGGGCTACTATTATCTGTAAGCGCAAATATTTTAGCTTAGGCTTTTTATTTGTTTTATTTTCATTCTGCAAATAGTTAGAGCGAGGATGAGATTTTGGGTGAGGGGGAAGGTGGTATCCAAAAGGTGTATAATGAGATTTACACCGAGATTTTAAAAACGAAACAGGTTAATAAATATTTTTTCCATCGGGTGTTAGATTTGGAGAAAGAGGTGAAAGTTTTGAGAAAGTGTGATGTGTCAGTGAGTAAGCTCGAGAAGGTGAAAATTTATTTATATGAACAACTGATTGTTTTAGGTAGGGAAAATATCAATTTTACCAACATCGTGGCTAGTCTTACGAGTAATTTCGATCTTTATTGGTGTCTCGTGAGAAACTTGAAGCCCGTATATCCCAATTCAAATGCGATCCCGAAAATGCTCGGGAGGTCAAGGTCACTTTAGAGGACAAATCTAAGAAGGTTGGAAAGATGCACCTGGGTACCGCATTAAGTAATGTCAAGAGGTAAGGAATATGTTATGAAGGTGCATTAACTTCTCATATTGCACCGGAGCCGATTCCCAAGTTTGTGTTGGATCCTCGTGGCACTTGACCTAACCTACCAAGTAGAGATCATCCTAGACATTTTGAGAAAGGTGGACCCAGTCCGGTTTATGTTTTTACCCATTTCAAACAAAGAGGTCACCTTAGATAGTATTGTTTTAAGTAAGGGAGAGTGTCTTATAGGTATGTTCCTCGATATGCTTGTACACGAGTTCCTGCACGCACTCCCACACATGTTACTCCTCATGCTCCTGCACATCACTTGAGATATTTTTAGAGTTTTCAAGAGCAAGTAGATTATTTATTCAAGACTTCAAAAAATTTGATGGAGGGATTTCTTAGGATGTCATATTTTTTTGAGAACTCCTCCCAGCCCATTGATTGAGGTTGCGACTTGTTACTAGCATAGGGTTCTTTCATGTTCATATCTTACAAGCCTATTGCTAGATTGTACTATCATTGTATAACTATATTTTTTGAAAAATTTAAAAAGAGTTTTATTTTTCCAAAAAAAATACAAAAGGATTTTTTATTTTTAAACAAAGGTGAAAGAGGCAAAAAGATTTTATTTTGATAATTTTTTAAAAAAAAAAGACAAAAAGAGTTTTGTATTTTTTACGCCTTATATGGATGAACATTAAATATGTACGTATATCCCATTCATGACTGTTTCATTATATTATAAGACACGACATCATTTCATATATATGCTTAATAATGTGGGGAGCATTAAGTTATGATATGATGATAACTTGAAATTTATTTGACTCCTTGTCTCCTTAAATGCACACGAGCACGAGCTTATATAAGTATTTCACTTACCTTTCAAATCTCGATCATAGTATTTTCATCTTAATTTTTTCTTTAAGATGAAACAAATGTGAAAAATGAGATAAAAAGTTGTGCTTGTAAGAACCATTTCCCTAATTTAATCAGTTTTTCGAAAAATTTGTTAAATATTAAGCAATGGAAAGGGTCTATGAAAAACAAAAGTCTTTTCGTTGAAAGTCACCATTTTCAATGAAAAGATCCTAAAAATATTAGGGGCACATAAAAATAGAAGTACCAGGCCAATTTGTTTGAACATTGATGCTTCATTACAAATGAGAAATATTTTCTTCAAAAATAGTTGGGAATACTTTGAATTATTTGAGATTTTGAGGGAGTTAAGTTGAACATCAATGGTTTGCACAAAATATATAAATATAAAAAAAATATTAGATAGTTTTGGGCATCATTTGTGTGAAAATCACTTACAATCTTGATTTGTTGATTAGGTTAAGTCATTTCACATGAGTTCACAATCTTTTACACCTAAGGTAGACTTTGAGATCTTTAGTTAGTATTATCTCAATCCTTTGTGCTCATGTGTTATGTTTATCTACGTTCATTAACCTATGGAATATGTTCCCACCCCTACATTTCACTTCCATTATTCGAGGGTTTTTGTGTTACTTTATGGTGTGTTGTTTTTGTAAAATCTTATAATTGAAAAAAATTTGAAAATTTTCAAAAATAGTTGGTGAAGCGTTTAATATTATCATTACACATGCGTTGTTTACATATCTATGTGATGATATCTTATTTCTTATATGTGATGCTTCGTATTTCATGTTTAGTTTCTACTCCATTGCCTATTTCAGACCAAAATAGGGAAAACAAATTAAGGAGGAGATTTGATGATGAGTTTGATTGATGGGGGAGAATTCATTATGAGTTTTAAGCTTTATTTTCTATTTTAACCTCTATGCATGATGGGTATTTTCTTTAATTCATGTGTGTAGGTACTTACGATGATCATATTACACCGAATGAAGACAAAGTTTCCCAATGGAATAATAAGATGAGATTGAAGACAACGTTTATCTACGTCATTCCATTACTAGGGTTTGGGAAGGGTATTAGAATTTTTTTCTTCAACGGGTATTTTTTGTAATTTGGATTTCTTCTAGTGCTATACAACAATATCCAAATGGGGAGATTTGTAAGTGCAAATATTTTATCTTAGGATTGTTATTTATTTTATTTTCACTTTAACATATTTGGCATATCCCGTAATAAATCGTCACGTACCGACACGTCGAATTGAACTTCAAACATCTCCAAGTCCAAGACTCCTCTACATTTCATGAAGGTATAGGAATTTAAAATTATTCATAATTTTCATTGGGATATTATTTTTATAAAAAATCGACTTTGGATTTTTTTAATTTTAAAAACTTTTTATTTGGCTTCATTCTTACGAGATCCGAATCTTATTCGAATGAAATTCTCTTTTTGTTTGAAGGCTCGTTACATCTTACATCGAGCAAACTACTAACGAGGGAATGATGTTTGAATTCGTTTAAAGCTCGTTAGAAACTTCTTCTATTGATATTGGATTCTCGTTCGAACAAATTGTTGTTTTCGTTTAAACCAGATGACATTCTCGTTCGAATAATTTTTATTTTTGTTCGAACGAATTTGCCGCATCAAAATTTATGTCACACTTATAAATACCTATTTTATAACCTACTTCATTAGGACTTTGGAAAAAAAACGTGATTAGCATATCTTTAGGAGTTTTAATGGATGGAGGCTAAATCAGTGGATACCGAGGGTGGATTGCCGTATGTGCACTACTTTGGATCTGAGTAGTATTATTTAGAAGTTTTAGAAGTTAGTTGTCTTGTAAAACTTTCTAAAGTGCTGAAATGTAGGTTTTTCCCTAAAAGTTATTTTTCCTTATTTTTTGTGTTTGATTTCACCCTTACATTAATTCGTGTGGTTAAATCATTTAGCATAAGCAAAACTAATTTCAATCAAAGAAAAAAATTTGGTAAAATTGAATTTCTGTGTTTTGGGGCATTTAGTTAAAGAAATCAATCCATTAAGTTCGCACTGCGCACTCTCACTATCTAATTGTGAGAACTACCATTGTTTGAAATAGTTACCCACCTTTAGTAATGAATGTGTGAAAGACACCACATGCATGATTATTTTTTAAGAAATCTTTCAAAGATATAAATCCATCAAAAAATTAATAAACATAAACAATATGAAACAAAAGATTTTAACCAAAATCACTTAGTGAGGAATACAATATTGTTGATTAAAGGTTTAACTCTTAATCAGGATCGGGTAAAGCCGTTTCATTATTCACAACCTAATTTCCAATGTTTATCTAGTGTCTCTCCTTAAAAAGTTTTAATCCGGCAGTGTGATTGATGTTAAGAGAGTTCCAATCAACAATAGGCTCATAGTTAACAACACGATATTGGAGGTTCTCAAACCAATTACACATTTTTTTGTTTGTGAACCTCATAGGGGAATGAGGTGATGGAGTGGATCGATCGGTACTAGAACAATGTTTGTTCAATAAGGATGGTAATGTGTGCAATGTAATTTTATTCCTTAACAAAAGATTTTAACCAAAATCACTTAGTGAGGAGTTCTGAATAATGCAATACTATTACATTTTTTACGATTGAGACTCGTTTAATCTCCGTTGTTCATGTGATTTCCTTTACTATCACTCCCATTTTCCTTAGATAACTTTTTGATTTAGCCATTTTCCATAACCCATTCAACCCATATAATGTCAACACTATTTGGAGAAAAAATGTAGTGGTTACTAAAATCACCGGTAGAGAAGTCACTGAGGCAAATCTAAAGGCCTTTGATAAAAAAAAATCTCATAAATTTTTACTATCTCCTTCATGTCATTTTTAATGAACATCACCCAAAACTTGCATCATTATTCCATCCCTACCTATAATTGTCAGTTTTTTCATGTTCTAGGAAGCGGTGTTACTATGGATTTGGGTCGGTTGATGTACAAGATGATGGTAGAATGCATCAATAGTGATGGTAGAGTTAACCACCTATAATAAGGTCCATTTTCTCACGTAAAGTTTGGATAGACAAGGTATGCCAAAGATGGGGCTTGTTTGTCAATTAATACCATTCTCCGCATGAAACCATATAAAATATTTATATGGTTTGATGCTGAGAATGGTATTAATTAAGAAACAAGACCAATATTCAACATATCACATCAGACCAACCGTTATGTGAGAAAATGGGAGTTGTTACAGGCAGTATCAGAGCATCCAGGTTCTAGCGTCCTTTGAATTTGTGTTCCGTTCATTACATTATGCGTTGCGTTCTTTGTTATGTAGAGCCAATGCTTAGGATTCAGTGTATTTTTGCAATTTGTACTAATTCGAACCTTGTTTGTTTTCAGATGGAAAACGAAAGGAGTGGTAAACTTAGGCACATAGTCACACCCATTGCAGAGGATGAGGCTCAACCGGAGCCGCAACATCCGCCTTAGGCCCCACCTGTGCAACCCATTATCACTCTAGTAGATATCATTACAATCGTGACCCAGGTGGTATCCACCACAATGGTAGGCGTGCACCAACAATTTCCACCACTACAGGCTCAACAGTAGACACCACCACCACAACATGTGGCAACACCAGCCCAGGCACCAGAGTTAGTCTGCGACAAAGCTAGGGAGGCCTTTGTAAAGGGAAAACCTCCAGAGTTTGCGGGCAGTCCATACATTTTAATGGGGAGAGGGTGCAAAAAGGATATTTAGTTACACTTACGAATTATGGAGTGTACTCCAGTACAAATGCAGACGTTGGGGTAATTTTGTCTTTTGGGGGCCGCACTCCAGTGGTGGGAGTCACTTACTTCCCCAACAAATAGAGACAGTTTGACTATAAACGAGTTCTACGAGAGGTTCAAGGGGAAGTATTCCCTCTAGCAATGTAGTTAAAGATGAGGAGTCAGTTTATGGACCTCAGATAGGAGGGCTTCATAGTGGTAGAGTATGATGAGGAGTTCACCTCTATTTCTTACTTTGTAACGGAGGATATGAGCACAGAGTAGAGGACGATGGATAGGTTTATAGCGGAATCAACTTAGAATATCAGGAATGAAATTTTTAGGAACTTGACATTCACTACGTATAATCATATAGTGAACGCTTCCCTTCTCCACTACCAGGATCACAAGGCCTTCTAGAGGAACAAGAGTGAGAAGTGATAGGGAGTTGAGACTTCGAACAATAGGGTAATACAAATGGAAGTAACAGTCAAGCCCCATAAGTTTAGGGGACCTCCATATACAAATCAACACAAGTGATTCTGAGGTTCCTATGATCGATACAAAAAGTCCCAACAAGGACATGAGCATCAGGGACAGTGCGAGCAGGGATAAGATCAACATTAAAGGGTCCATCAGGGCCAAGGTCATCAGTGTCGAGGCCAGTAAGGCTGACAGGCAGATAAACGCCCATTTAGAGAGGGTTTCTAAACTTGTGGGGAGAGGGGACACACATTGAGGCTGTATCCTCGAAATAATAAGGCACCTCAGAAGCAAGGTGGTCAGAGAGGATATCCGACACCATAAGGGCAGTGATAACATTTACCAGCTCTAGGCATTATAGCACTAGTCTCACTAGCAACTGCCACCCCACCTCAAGGGCAACCGCCATAACTGTAGTACGAATGGGTGTACCACATTGCATCGACAGACGAACTAGCACCAGTTCAGGATGTTAAGGGTATGTTACCTATCTTTGGGCACGTAGCTCATATTTTCTTTGACATGGGGAATCTCGTTCATTCATTAGCACTGGATTTTCATCTGATAATGGGATGATAATTTTTTCTTATGATGTTATACTACATGTAGACTCACCCATGGGTAGAGGGGTACCCTCGACCAATGCTTCATTTTTGAACAAAAATACTTTTTCTGCACCGTCGGCTCTCGCTTTATTGGCTAACACTGGACCTGCCATCACCTTTTCATATAATATTATAGTTTCATCATCTCTAACATCAACCTCAACTCAAGTAAATTCAGCCACAAAATTGGCCAGCTCCTCCCCTTTGATCACATTGCTTGACTGATAAATGATGCCAAACTCTCCTAACTCAAATGACCAAGATATTCGCCTACACAGTTTCTTAGGTTTATGGATGACTTGCCTCAAAGGAGCATTGGCGAGCATCACCATAGTATGAGCTTAAAAGTAGGTATTTATTTTTCTAGAGGCATGGATCAGAGCATATGCTAACATTTCCATACTTTGGTATTTGAGCTCGGCTCCTTGAAGAGGCTTATTGTTGAAGTACATAGGCTTTTGAACCCCCTCATCATCTCGGATGATATCTTCACTTATGGATGATTCCAACATCACTACGTATAGAAACAATTTCTCCCCTTGAATGTTCTAATATAAGAGCATCGGGGATCCCAAATAAGCATTAAGTTCCTGAAAAAGCGTCCTCACATTCTTTATCCCATACAAATGCTTTTCTCAAGATCTTGATGAAGGGTAAACACTTATCTATATCTCTATAGACGAAATGATTGAGAGACGCTACTCTTCCCGCTAGTCTCTACACATCTTTTGAGATTTTAGGTGTCAGTGTATCAATCAGTGCTTTGATCTTTGCTTGATTGGCTTCAATCCCCCTTTAATTGACAATGAAGTAGAGGAACTTCCCCGCTCAAACACTGTGACAACCCGAATATAATTATGATTAATTATGCTTAAATCATGCCTAGCTTATGTGATATGATTAGTGTGTTATTAATACATGTGATGTTAATTTATTATTTTTAGTCTAATCCTACCTTCAAAAAGCATGAAATGTCGAATTAGTTACAAATACAAAATTTTGAAGGTTTCGGTAGGAATGTTCATGTTTAAGGCTATTTTTGACCTTTATGACATAACAATTGAATTGAGGTGAAAACTACATAGTTGTAGACAAGTGAGTTATGGTTGTAACACAACAAACGGTGTGTGAAACGGAGGTTCGAGTGATAAGTTATACCAAAATTTCGAAACAAAGGCAAAATAGTCCATCCGTTAAGTAGTATTTTGTCTTATTATGGCAACAAATGTTTTATTCTCATTCGTTGGGAAGGGTGGTGGCTTTGGCCGAACTTAAACCCTTAGAATTACCTCTTTATTCATCCAAAATGCAGCCATGAGAGATTTTAAGCTTAAGGAAAGAGAAGTAGGAAGTTAGGAAGAAAAAGTGAGGAGAAAATTGAAGAAAATTCATAGAAAATTACGTAAAAGCCCCGAAGGTAATTCTAACTGCAAATCTAATTGTTTTTCTTATATTTATATTTTATATGATAGAAACCATCATTTATTTACTAAAATTTCAGCCCTTGATATATATGTTTGGTTTGATCAAAGTTTAAGTTAAGTTTAATGTATAAAACCCTAAAATTGCTTTGTTTAGAAACTATGTTTATTCAAACTTCCATATATTTTCGTTTACTTACTGGAATTGATTGATTACAATTGGAGATTAACCTGGACTCATATATGTATGAAATATCCGAAAATAGTGTTAAAATACAAAGAAATGAGTCTTTGGTGAGAGTTTGAAGTTCGGGTATGAAATCTGCCCTAAAGGTGAAAGTATGCCCGCCATGTGTTCGATGTTTTGCTTGACATAGCAAACGAACCTTAAAAATTATGAAACTTTAATTCTGGATTTTTCAATATGTTTACTGATGTTGGGTAAAATATCATAGAAATTTATGATGTATAAAAATTATGACAATTCCTGGAAATTGAATGAACGATAAAAGAGCCTATAGGGCAGATTTGCTATGTGGAAAAGAAATAGGCATATCTTGCTCTAGGAAACTCAGAATTATGTTCCGTCTTTTGTGTTGGGAACATGATATGATAAGGATTGTATTAGCAAGAAGAATTAAAGAAGATTTGGGCTGTAATTTGAATATGTTAGATATCAGAACTTGAGTCTAGATGGGACTTCATTTATAATGAATGATTTGAATTGAATAATATGATGTTTATGAATTGAGTTATGATTGAAGTTATTCTTTGGACTATTAATATTATTATGATGATACTAATATTGTAAGAATGATAGGAAGAGAAGAAGAGCTGATTGAACAAGTACCGGATAAAGGCAAGGGAAAACCCAGTTAAACTGTCAAGGTGAGTGTACTTATGATTTGTTTCATATATAAATATGAATATAGCTCTAAGAGCGAATTTGTTTGAATACTTCGGTATTCAGGATTTGTTTGGATATTAAAATATCCAGGATTTGTTTGGGTCTCATGATCCAGGATTGATTTGAATACTTCGGTATTCGGGATTTGTTTGGATATTAAAATATCCAGGATTTGTTTGGGTCTCATGATCCAGGATTGGTATGAATACTTCGGTATTCAAGATTTGTTTGGATATTCAAATATCCAGGATTTGTTATTGCCAATGGGCAGAATTATTTGGATCTTATGATCCAGTATTTGTTATTGCCAACGGGCAGAATTATTTGGATCTTATGATCCATGATTTGTTGTTGCCAATGGGCAGGATTGTTCAGATTTTATATTCATATATTCGATATAGAATTGTTATTCTATTGCAGGGAAGGAGTACCTCACTAAGCTTAATGCTTATGGTTTATATTTTAATAATTTCAGGTTTGTACGCTTCCAGCTAGGATAATATATGACCGGTAACTTTGAGAGTTGCACCGTTAGAAAAACTGGGGTTTAAGTATGGAGATTTTATCGTTGTCACACTGAAGATTTTGATATACTCACACATTGTATATATTGATTTATTATGGATTGAGTTGATCATAGTTAATCGTAGTATTGTATAATCTGTAATTATGACTATGATGTTGACTTCGTTATGGAACAAGAACAATATTATGTTCATTATGCAGAAAAAAAAATATATTGATAAAGGAATTAAATTTTCAATGGGCTCGTGATTTTGTTCCAATTATTCTAATAACAAATGATTAGTATGGATGTTGGGTTTGGGGTGTGACAATTAGTGGTATCAGAGCGTGGTTATTAATTCTGGACGTGTGTGACGATTAGATGGCAGTATTTAGTTGATTTTATATTTATGAATTGTTTATATACTAACCAATAATTTAGTATCATAAACTGTTTATATTGGATGTTAGAATTTTGTTGTATTACAGATAATTCCAGATGGAACCTGGGGATGGACAACATCGAGAAGAGGGAGTAGCTTCTCGTACGGACAATACTGAAGAAGAGCAGAGTGTTGCTGGAAGGGCCAGAGAGAATGAACAACCTACAGAGATTCAGATGATGGTGCAGGCAATGATGAGGATGGCAGAGCAGCAAGAAAGAAATATGGTGCAAATGGCAGAACAACAGGCTAGATATCTAGAATCAAAGACCGTGGCCAGGGTTGAGAAAGAGGTAAGGAAGAAAATGAAAGATTCCATGCATGAGAAGTTTTTAAAGTTGAATCCTCCAGAATATTTAGGGTCAGTTGAACCTACAGAAGCTGAGATGTGGGTCAGAGATCTAGAAACTATCTTTGCAGTTATGAAGGTTCCAGATAACCAGAAAGTGAATCTAGCTGTGTTTAAGCTCAAAGGGGAAGCGAAATATTGGTGGGAAGTCAGCAACCATTTGGTGCCCTGGATGGAAGGTACTGATGTTATTACTTGGGCTGAATTTATTAAAGCTTTGTATGTTAAGTATTTCCCTAAGGTTTATAGGAGGGAGAAGCTGAGGGAGTTTATAAATTTGACCCAAGGGAAAATGTCTGTAAGGGACTATGATGCTAAATTTACTGCTTTGTCTAGATTTGCTACTAAGTATGTGCAGGATGAAGGAGACAAATGTAGTAAGTTTCAAGACGGACTGATTTGGCCTATTCAAAATAGAGTAGCCACTTATGAGTTAGAAGATTATGCTTCTCTGGTAAACAAAGCCACGATAGCAGAAAGGCAACTGAACCAAGGTGTTGCGAGACGAGAGAGTTTTAAGAAAAGCAGATTCGACGCATCTCAGTCTAGGGGAGGTGAGAGTGGAAGTGTTAAGGTGGAACCTCATAAATTTCAGAGAGGTGATGGATATAGTGGTAGAGGCCAAGGGAGATTTGGCAGAGATACTAGGGGTGGGGAATCTTCTAATCATGTTAGGAGGTCAGGAAAGGGTGAGGCACTGACAAGAGTTGTTACATGTTTCTTTTGTAAAGAGGAAGGGCATTATAAATCTGAGTGTCCTAAGCTTAAGGGATTGGAATGCTACCATTGTCATCAAGTGGGTCATATTAAGAAGAATTTTCCTCAATTGGCAGAGACTCCAGCAGCACATAGTGAAGTAGCAAGCAAAATGTTATCTCCGGGAAGTGCAGTGAAAAGTATGGGCAGAGGACAAGCCAGTGGTTCCAGGCCAGGTGGACGAGTCTTTACGATGAAAGAGGCTTATATTACCCCGGATGTGGTGACAGATACACTTTCTGTTACTGATAGAAGTGCTTCTGTTTTAATTGATCCTGGTTCCACCCATTCTTTTGTGTCCTATGCTTTTGCCATATACCTGAATAGACAGTGTACTCATTTAGATGTGGGGTTGGGTATTTATATGCCTATGGGGGATATGGTTGTAGCTGAATATGTTTTTCATGATTGTGTTTTGACTGTGGGGTCTAGAGATACAGTTATAGATCTACTTCCGTTGGACATTTCTGATTTTGATATAATTCTGGGAATGGATTGGTTATCTAAATATCATGCATCTATGGATTGTTTCTGTAAGGAAGTTGTTTTTAATATGCCTGGTGAGCCTGAATTTAAATTTGTGGGGGAAAGGAAAATTGTTCCCAGTTGCATCATTTCTGCTATTCAGACGAGGAAATTATTGAGTAAGGGTTGTGAGGGTTTTATTGCATATGTTCTTGACACTAGGAAGGGGTTTTTACAATTAGTCGATGTTCCTATTGTACGGGATTTTCCTGAAGTGTTTCCTAGTGAGTTGCCAGGGTTACCTCCAGAAAGAGAAGTTGAATTTAGTATCGAATTAGCACCGGGGACAACCCCTATTTCTATGGCACCGTATAGAATGGCACCTGCTGAGTTGAAAGAAATCAAGATTCAGTTGCAAGATTTACTTGATAGGGGGTTCATATAGCCTAGTGTATCTCCATGGGGTGCGCCAGTTTTATTTGTGAAGAAGAAAGATGGTACCATGCGTTTGTGTATTGATTATAGGCAACTGAATAAGGCTACAATTAAGAACAAATACCCTTTACCTCGTATAGATGATTTGTTTGATCAGTTACAGGGTACTAAAGTGTTTTCAAAAATAGACTTATGATCGGGTTATCATCAGTTGAGGGTCAAGGAGAGTGATATTTCTAAAACTTCTTTTCGTACTCAGTATGGTCATTTTGAATTTCTGGTGATGCCTTTTGGGGTGACTAATGCTCCAGCTGTAATTATGGATCTTATGAATCGGGTACTTCATCCTTTTGTTGATTCATTTGTGATAATTTTTATTGATGATATTCTGATTTATTCATGTGATATGGTTGAACATGAAAATCATCTCACAACTATTTTGAATCTGTTGAAAGATAAGAAGTTGTATGCCAAGTTTAGCAAGTGTGAATTTTGGCTATCACAAGTTGCATTTTTAGGCCATGTTGTTTCGGAAGATGGTATATGTGTTGATCCTAAAAAGGTAGAGGCTATTGTAAAATGGGAGAGGCCCAATAACGTGACTGAGGTGAGGAGTTTTCTTGGTTTAGCTGGGTATTATAGGAGGTTTATAAAGGGATTTTTTTTCAATTTCCTTGCCGATGACTAAACTAACCCGGAAAGATGTTAAGTTTGAATGGAATTCTGATTGTGAAAATAGTTTTGATGAATTGAAAAAGAGGTTGGTAACTGCCCCTGTTCTTACTATTCCACATGGTGGAGATGGTTTTGTTATTTATACTGATGCTTCACACCAGGGGTTGGGTTGTGTTTTTATGCAGCATGGTAGAGTTATTGCTTATGCTTCTAGGCAGTTGCGTACACATGAACGTAATTATCCTACACATAATTTGGAACTTGCTGCTATTGTGTTTGCTTTGAAATTATGGCGTCATTATCTATATGGTGAGGTATGTGAAATTTTTACTGACCATCAAAGCCTTAAGTATTTATTTACTCAGAAGGAGTTGAATTTGAGGCAGAGGCGGTGGATGGAGTTAATTAAATATTATGATTGTACAATTCACTACCACCCAGGAAAGGCAAATGTAGTTGCAGATGCTTTGAGTAGAAAGGCTTCGGGCAGGTTATCTTGTATTCGATGTGCTAGAGTTGCTCATATTATGGAGTTGAGATTGATGGGAGTAGAATTGCAGCTAGTAGATGGGGATAGATTCTTTACTCATGTAAGTGTGAGGCCTTTGTTAGCTACCCGTGTTCATGATTTGCAAAGTCAGGATCCTTTCCTTGAGAAGAAACGACAAGATGTCCAAGATGGTAAGTCTGAAGATTTTTGTATTGTGAATGATGGCACTTTATTGTATAAACAGTGGTTATGTGTGCCTAATGTGGGTGGATTGAAAGAGGAAATTTTAGATGAGGCTCATAATTCCATTTATACTATGCATCCTGGTAGTACTAAAATGTATAGGGATTTAAAGGAGAATTATTGGTGGAATAATATGAAGAAGGAAATAGCTGATTTTTTTGCTAGATGCCTTATATGTCAGCAAGTAAAAGTGGAGCATCAGAAACCTACTGGTTTACTTAAACCATTGCCAACCAGAATGGAAATGGGATCATGTAACGATGGATTTTGTAGTTGGGCTTCCTCGATCTCAGAAGGGGTCAGATTCGATTTGGGTAGTGGTAGACAGGTTAACCAAGTCAGCTCACTTTCTATCAGTCAAGACTACGTATACAGTTGATAGGTATGCTAGATTGTATGTTAATGAAATTATTCGACTGCATGGAGCACCTGTTTCTATTGTTTCAGATAGGGACCCTACTTTTACCTCCAGATTTTGGGATAGTTTGCAGTATGCTATGGGTACCAACTTAAAGTTTAGTACGGATTTTCATCCCCAGACAGATGGGCAGTTTGAAAGAACAATACAGATTTTGGAAGATATGCTTAGAGCTTGTGTGCTTGATTTCAAAGGTAATTGGGATGCATATTTGCCTTTGATAGAATTTTCATATAACAATAGTTTTCAGTCAACTATTGGTATGGCTCCATATGAACCGTTGTATGGTAGACGGTGTCGTACACCCGTATGTTGGGGTGAAGTTGGTGAGAGGAAAATAGAGGGTCCAGAGTTGATTGAAATCACCACTGAAAAAGTGAAGATTATTCAAGATAGAATGAGAATAGCTCAAAGAAGACAAAAAAGTTATGCGGATAAACGACGAAAAGATTTGGAATTCCAGAAAGGGGATTATGTGTTTCTTCGAATATCACCATGGAAAGGAGTTATGAGGTTTGGAAAGAAAGGTAAATTAAGTCCACGCTACATTGGACCTTATGAAATTCTTGAAAAAGTCGGGATGGTTGCCTAAAAGTTAGCATTACCACCAGAGTTAGCTCGATTACATGATGTTTTCCATGTTTCTATGTTGAGAAAGTATGTAGCGGACCTTTCACATGTATTGGTGGAACAACCTATCGAGTTGAAGGAAGATTTGAGCTACGTGGAAGAACCGCTTGCTATCGTCGATAGGAAAGAACAAATATTGAGATCAAAGGTGATCCCACTTGTGAAAGTTGTGTGGAGAAGGCATTCCATGGAAGAAGCTACATGGGAGAGTGAGGATAGCATGAAAATGCGTTATCCGTATTTTTTTGATTCGGACAACCAAGGTATGTCAATTTCGAGGACGAAATTTCCTAACAGGGGGAGAATTGTGACAACCCGAATATAATTATGATTAATTATGCTTAAATCATGCCTAGCTTATGTGATATGATTAGTGTGTTATTAATACATGTGATGTTAATTTATTATGTTTAGTCTAATCCTACCTTCAAAAAGCATGAAATGTCGAATTAGTTACAAATACAAAATTTTGAAGGTTTCGGTAGGAATGTTCATGTTTAAGGCTATTTTTGACCTTTATGACAAAACAATTGAATTGAGGTGAAAACTACATAGTTTTAGACAAGTGAGTTATGGTTGTAACACAACAAACAGTGTGTGAAACGGAGGTTCGAGTGAGAAGTTATACCAAAATTACGAAACAAGGGCAAAAAAAGTCCATCCGTTAAGTAGTATTTTGCATATTAAGGCAACAAATGTTTTATTCTCATTGGTTGGGAAGGGTGGTGGATTTGGCCGACCTTAAACCCTTAGAATTACCTCTTTATTCATCCAAAATGCAGCCATGAAAGATTTTAAGCTTAAGGAAAGAGAAGTAGGAAGTTAGGAAGAAAAAGTGAGGAGAAAATTGAAGAAAATTCATAGAAAATTACGTAAAAGCCCCGAAGGTAATTCTAACTGCAAATCTTATTGTTTTTCTTATATTTATGTTTTATATGATAGAAACCATCATTTTTTTACTAAAATTTCAGCCCTTGATATATATGTTTGGTTAGATGAAAGTTTAAGTTAAGTTTAATGTATAAAACCCTAAAATTTCTTTGTTTAGAAACTCTGTTTATTCAAACTTCCATATATTTTTGTTTACTAACTCGAATTGATTGATTCCAATTGGAGATTAACCTGGACTCATATATGTATGACATATCCGAAAATCATGTTAAAATACCAAGAAATGAGTCTTTGGTGAGAGTTTGAAGTTCGGGTATGAAATCTGCCCTAAGGGTGAAAGTATGCCCGCCATGTGTTCGATGTTTTGCTTGACATAGCAAACGAAGCTTAAAAATTATGAAACTTTAATTCTGGATTGTTCAATATGTTTAATGATGTTGGGTAAAATATCATAGAAATTTATGATGTAGAAAAATTATGAAAATTCCTGGAAATTGAATGAACGATAAAAGAGCCTATAGGGCAGATTTGCTATGTGGAAAAGAAATAGGCATATCTTGCTCTAGGAAACTCAGAATTATGTTCCGTATTTTGTGTTGGGAACATGATATGATAAGGATTGTATTAGCAAGAAGAATTAAAGAAGATTTGGGCTTTAATTTGAATATGTGAGATATCAGAACTTGAGTCTAGATGGGACTTCATTTATAATGAATGATTTGAATTGAATAATACGATGTTTATGAATTGAGTTATGATTGAAGTTATTCTTTGGACTATTAATATTATTATGATGATACTAATATTGTAAGAATGATAGGAAGAGAAGAAGAGCTGATTGAACAAGTACCGGATAAAGGCAAGGGAAAACCCAGTTAAACTGTCAAGGTGAGTGTACTTATGATTTGTTTCATATATAAATATGAATATAGCTCTAAGAGCGGATTTTTTTTGAATACTTCGGTATTCAGGATTTGTTTGGATATTAAAATATCCAGGATTTGTTTGGGTCTCATGATCCAGGATTGATTTGAATACTTCGGTATTCAGTATTTGTTTGGATATTAAAATATCCAGGATTTGTTTGGGTCTCATGATCCAGGATTGGTTTGAATACTTTGGTATTCAGGATTTGTTTGGATATTTAAATATCCAGGATTTGTTATTGCCAATGGGCAGAATTATTTGGATCTTATGATCCAGGATTTTTTATTGCCAACGGGCAGAATTATTTGGATCTTGTGATCCATGATTTGTTGTTGCCAATGGGCAGGATTGTTCAGATTTTATATTCATATATTCGATATAGAATTGTTATTCTATTGCAGGGAAGGAGTACCTCACTAAGCTTAATGCTTATGGTTTATATTTTAAGAATTTCAGGTTTGTACGCTGCCAGCTAGGATAATATATGACCGGTAACTTTGAGAGTTGCACCGTTAGAAAAGCTGGGGTTTAAGTATGGAGATTTTATCGTTGTCACACTGGAAATTTTGATATACTCACACATTGTATATATTGATTTAGTATGGATTGAGTTGATCATAGTTAATCGTAATATTGTATAATCTGTAATTATGACTATGATGTTGACTTCGTTATGGAACAAGAACAATATTATGTTCATTATGCAAAAAAAAAATATATATTGATAAAGGAATTAAATTTTCTATGGGTTCGTGATTTTGATCCAATTATTCTAATAACAAATGATTAGTATGGATGTTGGGTTTGGGGTGTGACAAACACTGAACATACACTTCACAGAATTCAACTTATCTTGTAAAAGTCCATGGTGTCAAATGTTCTTTCAAGGTAGGCAACATGATCCTTGACCTTGAGGCTCTTCTTAAGCATATTATTGACATAAACTTCCATAGTTTTCCTTATTTATTCTTCGAACATCTTTTTGGAAAACCTTTGATAGGTTTCTTCTACGTTGTTAAGGCCGAATGGAATGACCTTATAAAAGAATGTTCCTTTATTTGTGATAAAGGAAGTCTTCTAGGCATTGGATGCGTCCATTAAGATTTGGTTGTAACCTGAGTTAACATCCATAAAGCTCATCAACTCATTTCCGATCGTGCCATCTACCATCTGATCTATACAAGGCAAAAGAACATTGTATTTAGGACAAGCATTATTTAGATCAGTGGAATCAATGAACATTCTCCACTTTCCATTGGTCATTGTCAAGATCACGACGTTAGACGACCATTCTGGGCACTGTACCTTCGTAATGAACTCGATTATTTTCATCTTTTTGACCTCTTATTATATGACCTCATACTTCTGTCTTGCTTATGTCCTTCTTCTCTATTTTATAGGCTTTACCTTCTCATCAGTATTGTGTTTATGAAAGATGACTTTGGGTCTATTCCGGACATGTCCTCATGACTCCATGAGAAGGTGATTTGCCTCTGCCTCATTAGCTTCATGAATTCCTCTTTCACTTCATTCTTCAAGGGTTTTTCGATTTGGATAGTTTTTTTTTACTCGTTCTCATTCAGTATGATGGATTATACCTCCTCAGGGGCTTGTCCTTTCTTTATTTTCTTCTCATCCCTTGGGTCGAGAGTGTCTTTGTTGTAGGAAGTGGTCAACTTCTTATGGGCCCCTTTCTACTCGGCTGAACTGATGTAACACTCCTGGGCTTCCACATGGTATCCTTAAACTTACCCTACCCCATAGGGTTTCGGGAATTTTATCATTTGGTGGATTGTGGATAAGGATGCCTCAAATTCCTTAAGTTCCACACTTCCAATAATGATGTTGTATCCCGAGAACACATTATCATTAATGACGAATAAGCTTACTTTCCTCGTAAGGCACCTAGCACTACACCAAAACTGGTGATTGGTCACGACCAAAATCCCTGACCAAAGCTGTGGGTCATGGACTTGGGCCGTGACCATTTCGGGCTTGACCATTTTCGTCAATTTTCGTGGGTCGCGGCCCAAGTTCGTGACCAAAAAATGGTCACGGCTGAGAGGGGTCACGGAAGATGGTCGCGGACTTAGGCCGTGACCCATGCCGTGACGGGTCACGACCCTTATCCGTGACCCACAATCGTGACAAATTGGTCGTGGACTTTGGCTATTACCCACGACCATGACAAAAAAAAAAAAAAATGGTCGCGGCTCTCATCCGTGACCCACAACTGTGAGAAATTGGTCGCGGCCAAAGTCCACGACCCACGACCGTGACAAAAAAAATAAAAATAAATTGGTCGCGGCCCTAATCCGTGACCCATAACCGTGACAAATTGGTCGCGGCCAAAGTCCGCGACCCATAACCGTGACAAAAAAAATAAAAATAAATGGTCGCGGCCCAAGTCCATGACCCACTACCGTGACGAAAAAATGGTCGCGGCCAAAGTCCGCGACCATTTTTATGCGTGACAAAAAAAAAAAAAATGGTCATGGACAAAGTCCATGACCATATTTAACTATAATTTAAAAAAAGTGTATTTTTTTGGTTCAATCCTAAAATTGGGGGTCCTGTGAGTACACCGTGTGTTGCTACGTGTAATGTTGGACATGTACGAGGTGTTAGAAATATTTATTATTGGCAAAACAATTAAAAAAATCACAAATCGCGAATCGAGAACGTTGTTAATAAATAAATAAATATACAAACTTAAAAATATTACACGTCTTAATAATTCACAGACCAAAAAAAAATTGGGCAGAGTTTCCTTTATTTTCTTGACATTCCAAAACCTGTAAATGTAAAACCTGCTTATTATAAAGCCCGCACGGCCATAAAATTCAACAGTCAAATTATAAAAGCCCGCACGACGATAAAACTAAACAATAAAAGCGTGCACCGCTGTAACACATAAAAAGCAAAATCCTGAATGTTCACAACATATAAACAATCTTCATGTTGTAGACCATTGCCTTCTTCGTTTGTTCCGGGTGCAAAAATCCTACAAATTATAGGATACATAAAAAAAAATATCAGAAACCAAGTAGTTTTACAAAAAATTTAATCAAGCTGAAAAATTGCATATATGAGTTAAAATTACCAGTAACCAAGTAGAAATATGAAAATTACCGTCGTTTTGAGACCCGCGGCTGCGGGGTCAGTTCCTACGAGTTACCTTGGTCCCGTGGGAGGTGTTGGTGCCACCCACTGGGCCGTTCGGGGGCTGTTTTGAGTTTTCACCCTCAAACGCCATGTTTTTAAGCCTAAGTCAAGAAATATGCAAATTATCGTCGTATTCTCAAACCGGGAGTCCTGCGGCTGCGGGGTTAGTTCCTACGAGTTACGTTGATCCCGTGGGAGGTGTTGGTGCCACCCACGGGGCCGTTCGGGGGCTGTTTCTAGTTTTCACCCTCTAACGCCATGTTTTTAAGCCTAAGTCAAGAAAACTGCAAATTATCGTCGTATTCTCAAATCGGAAGTCCCGCGGCTACGGGGTCAGTTCCTACGAGTTACGTTGGTCCCGTTGGAGGTGTTGGTTCCACCCACGGGGCCGTTCGGGGGCTGTTTCGAGTTTTCACCCTCTAACGCCATGTTTTGTTTTAAGTCTAAAAATACGCAAATTATCATCGTATTCTCAAACCGAGAGACCCGTAGCTACGGGGTTAGTTCCTACGAGTTACGTTGATCCCGTGGGAGGTGTTGGTGCCACCCACGGGGCCGTTCAGGGGCTATTTCTAGTTTTCACCCTCTAACACCATGTTTTTAAGCCTAAGTTAAGAAATATGCAAATTATCGTCGTATTCTAAAAATGGAAGTCCCGCGGCTACGGGGTCAGTTCCTACGAGTTACGTTGGTCCCGTTGGAGGTGTTGGTGCCACCTACGGGGCCGTTTGGGGCTGTTTCGAATTTTCCCCCTCTAACGCCATGTTTTGCTTAAGTCTAGAAATATGTAAATTACCGTCGTATTCTCAAACCGGGAGACCCGTAGCTGCGGGGTTAGTTCCTACGAGTTATGTTGGTCCCGTGGGAGGTGTTGGTGCCACCCAAGGGGCCGTTCGGGGGATGCTTCGAGTTTTCACCCTCTAACGTCATGTTTTTAAGCCTAAGTCAAGAAATATACAAATTATTGTCGTATTCTCAAATCGGGAGTCCCGCGGCTGCGGGGTTAGTTCCTACGAGTTACGTTGGTCCCGTGGGAGGTGTTGGTGCCACCCACGGGGCCTTTCGAGGGCTGTTTTGAGTTTTCACCCTCTAACGCCATGTTTTTAAGCCTAAGTCTAGAAATATGCAAATTATCGTTGTACTCTCAAACCGGGATACCCGCGCCTACAGAGTCAGTTCCTACGAGTTACCTTGGTCCCGTGGAAAGTGTTGGTGCCACCCACGGGGCCGTTCGGGGGATGTTTCGAGTTTTCATCCTCTAACGTCATGTTTTTAATCCTATGTTTAGAAATATGCAAATTACCGTAGTACTCTCAAACTGGGAGACCCGCGGTTGCGGGGTCAGTTCCTACGAGTTACCTTGGTCTCGTGGGAGGTGTTGGTGCCACCCACGGGGCTGTTCGGGGGCTGTTTCGAGTTTTTACCCTCTAACGCTATGTTTTTAAGCCGAAGTCAAGAAATATGCAAATTATCATCATATTCTCAAACCGGGAGACCCGCGACTGTGGGGCCAGTTCCTACGAGTTACATTGGTCCCGTGGGAGGTGTTGGTGCTACCCACGAGGACGTTCGGGGGCTGTTTCGAGTTTTCACCCTCTAACGCCATGTTTTTAAGCCTAAGTCAAGAAATATGCAAATTATCGTCGTATTCTCAAACCGGGAGACCCATGATTGTGGAGTCAGTTTCTACGAGTTACATTGGTCCCGTGGGAGGTGTTGGTGCCACCCACGGGGCCGTTCGGGGACTGTTTTGAGTTTTCACCCTCTAATGCCATGTTTTTAAGCCTAAGTCAAGAAATATGCAAATTATCATCATATTCTCAAACCGAGAGTCCCGCGACTGTGGGGTCAGTTCTTATAAGTTACGTTGGTCCCGTGGGAGGTGTTGGTGCCACCCACCTGGCCGTTCCGGGACTGTTTCGAGTTTTCACCCTCTAACGCCATGTTTTGCTTAAGTCTAGAAATATGCAAATTAGCGTCGTATTCTCAAACCGAAAGACCCGCGACTGCGGGGTCAGTTCCTACGAGTTACGTTGGTCCCGTCGGAGGTGTTGGTGACACCCACGGGGACGTTCGGGGGTTGTTTCGAGTTTTCACCCTCTAACGTCATGTTTTTAAGCCTAAGTCTAGAAAAATGCAAATTACCGTAGTACTCACAAACCGGGAGACCCGCGGCTGCGGGGTCAGTTCCTACGAATCACATTAGTCCTGTGCGAGGGGTTCGTGACTCTTAGGGGACCGTTTTAAGGCTGTTTTACATTTTCACCCTTCGATGGCATGTTATTATGCTTAAGTTTATTTTTTTACAAATTTACCGTAGTACACTCAAACCGGGAGACCCGCGGCTGTGGGGTCAGTTCCTACGAGTCACATTGGTCTCGTGGGAGGTGTTGGTGCCACCCACGGGGCCGTTCGGGGGCTGTTTCAGCTTTTCACCCTCTAAAAGCCAGGTTTTTAAGCCTAAGTTTAGAAGTATGCGAATTAACATCGTATTCTCAAACTGGGAGTCCCAGGGCTGCGCGGTCAGTTGCTACGAGTTACATTGGTCCCGTGAGAGGTGTTGGTGCCACCCACGGGGCCGTTCATGGGCTGTTTCGAGTTTTCACGCACTAACGCCATGTTTTTAACCCTAAGTCTAGAAATATGCAAATTACCATCGTATTCTCAAATCGGGAGTCCCGCGGTTGCGCGACCAGTTCTTACGAGTCGCATTGGTCCCGTGGGAGGTGTTGGTGCCACCCACGGGGCTGTTTTGGGTTTTCACCCTCTAAAGTCACATTTTTAAGCCTAAGTCTAGAAATATGCAAATATTCATCATATTCTCAAATCGGGAGTCCGGCAGCTGCGCGGTCAGTTGTTACGAGTACATTGGTCCCGTGGGAGGTGTTGGTGCCACCCACGGGGCCGCTCGGGGGCTGTTTCGAGTTCTCACCCTCTAACGCCATGTTTTTAAGCCTAAGTCTAGAAATATGAAAATTACTGTCGTATTCTCAAAACGGTAGTCCCGCGGCTGCGCGATCAGTTCCTACGAGTCACATTGGTCCCGTGGGAGGTGTTGGTGCCACCCACGCGGCCGTTCGGGGGCTATTTTTGGTTTTCACCCTCTAAAGTCCTGTTTTTAAGCCTAAGTCTAAAAATATTTAAATTACCGTCATATTCTCAAACCGGGAGTCCCGGGGCTGCACGGTCAGTTCCTACGAGTCACATTGGTCCCGTGGGAGGTGTTGGTACCACCCACGTGGCCATTCAGGGGGCTGTTTCGGGGGCTCTCACGGGACCCTACGGGGGCTGTTTCGTGGTTTCACCCTCTTCACCTTGTTTTAAATCTATATGGCAGGTATATATGGCCATATATAGCATCTATATATGTCCCTATCTAGCAGGTATATATTTCCATATATAGCAGCTATATATGAGCCTATATAACTGCTATATATGGCCATATATAGCTGCTATATATGGCCATATATAGCAGTTATATAAGCTCATATATAGATGCTATATATGAAAATATATAGCTGCTAGATATGGCCATATATAGTTGCTATATATGGGCATATATAGCTGCTATATAGCCATATATAACTGCTATATATAGCTGCTTTATATACTGCTATATATGGGCGTATATAGTTGCTATATATGGCCATATATAGCTGCTATATTGACATCAGTTATGTGCGAGTGTGTTATATTCTACCTAGCTGCCTAACTGAATCGATCCATTAGTGGTCCGCATAGCTTCCTAATTGATTAAATGTTCTACATTTTGGGGGTTTTGATATATAGTTGCATTTTGGGGGTTAAGGAGTGTGTTATGATAGTAAGTTTTTCAGTAAGCATAAATGTTATGACAGTCAATATGGACCATATTTTGTAAATTAAACAAAAAGATAACAAAAATAATCTAGTATCCACCATACCAACTATGTGGAGCAGCAGCCCGTGAATGCTAAAGTCTTCTGCAGGCTTCCATGTCTTTGGGTAGAAACAGCCACGCTTTTTGTCATAGTATGATCTCGGCCACTGCATTGAACAAATTCAGTTGACTTTTAATACACCCGCTAATAAAGTTTTCCCATATGAGATACAAATACACGGGGAGTGAATATTTAAAGTCTTCTCGAACACTACATTAAATATTTGAAATTTTAATAGATTAAAATTGAAAAGATAAAGATGGTCATAAATTAATAGAAATAAGGTAGATGTTTGCTACACCATTAGTATTCCAAATAATGAAACCTAGAACTATATAATGAAGGATCAAAATAAATATGAAGATTTTTGCTACACCATTGGTCCAACTGTTTCAATTCCAGCAGCAGTTAAGTCTGCTGGTCTTGAACTCAGTGACATTGATGTTTTTGAGATCTTTTTTCGCTCAGGACCTATTCCTCTTGAAAATAGAGACCTCTATTTTAAGTATACATCCCTTTATGAAAAATAAAAAAAGGAAATTAGACACAAAGTCAAGTCTTATGTCTGTAGAAGGATTCAAAATAATATATGCTTATTAAATTTACAATGTTGAAGTTGCCAACTTATTCCTTAAAATCACCCTCTTTCAAATGAATAAAAATCAACAGTAAATGAAAAGCTAGCAAGTTAGTTGAATATGTTACTTTGTATCAATTCACACTGTGTGCAAATCAATACTATTTGAAAATAGTTGAAATAAACATTTTAATTAAATAGCTGAAATAGATCAGACGTACTAATGGGATCAAAAACACGCACAAGAGTTTGAAGAAATCACAGAAAATACACCTTCGAGCATTGGTTTCTATGATTTGAGATCCACAATTTCATTCTGGTGAATGTGATGGCGAATTCCCAAACCGTAGTGCAATTCATCTAATACCAACCTATAAATTGTGTTTCCAGATACTAAAACAACTACAACACAATTGATTTCTTAATACGCACTAAAAAGTAAATGAAGCACAGTAAGTACCTGTGTGGAGCATTTTGGGATTCATCTTATAAAACCACTATTACCTCCTTGATTCAGAGTTGATATGGTCGCCTTCAACTTTTGCGAAATTGTTCACTTCATATAATGATAGCATATCAGAAACAAATCATATGTAAGGATATATCAGGAGGCTTCGTACATCATCCGATGCTAAAGTAAAAATCTCCATGAGATTGGAGTTTGAAACACTGACAATTAACCTATATTTCCTAATTTCAAATCGGATCAGCATAAAGCATTAAATATTCAACCATAATCTTATAAACGCGAAAAACCTTAAATCGAGATAAAAGGGGAAAAATAACTCATGCCAAAAAATTGAATAACTAATCTTCTGAACAAATTAAACATTAAGAAAGAAGTAATTCGCTGCAAATAAGTTATACCTTTAATATGACATGCAACCAATTGTGCACATGAGAAAACCATTTAGTACTAATTATACATTCAAGTATATGCTATCAAACTCGCAGTTCAGATTCATTGTTCAATACCTTAGTGTGTTCAGTAAAATCTTGCTGCTCACATTGGTTATTTAGTTGACTTCAATCGGTAACAGTTTATGCTTCCAACTTCCATTGGCCTTCTCTCATGTTAATCAAGTGCGTGTAGACATCAAATGCCAAAAAAACATAATAACATGATATGTGAGCAGTAAGATATGTGAGCTAAAATAGTATATTAAGAACTGAACTCTTACCTTTCCTGTAACAGCATGGGCACGAACCTATCAAGTTACAAAAGTTATCGACGCCACTTCTTGAGTACTCACTCCATTTCCAACCTGCTCCAGCAGAAACTCTGTTTTCTCTCTCTTTCGCCTCCTCTGTACTTTGGTAATCTTTACCATTGACCCAAAGGTTGCTCCGGTATGATTCCGTTGTCTATTTTCCCATCGAGATTTATCCATTCTGAAAACATCCATTGATCCAATAATAAATACATGCATGGACAATAAAAAACTCATGTTTAAGTCTTAAATAGTGTTTCAAGAAAATAAAATGTGAGAAGTAGAAAATGTAATAGAATACTTAGAATAAGAAAGGTCATGAATGTCTCTTTCATCGGTAATACATCCCCGCTTCTTGCTGAGCAAAACTAAAAGCGGTACAAACCCCTCCGGGATGTCTCTTTCATCAAGGAGGGGTTTCAAGATAAACAGAGATGCAAGTCACGTTAAATTCAAAAAATCGTATTACAAAATAATGGCAAATCAAGAGTAGGAAAAACATTCCATTGAGAGTTGATAATTCAAAATATAACTTTAGTTAGTAATACAATCCAAAATATGTAAATACACTCATTAGATACAACAACTCAAGTGCATGAGCTTTTAAATCATAAAATAAGATCAAAATCAAATGAAGATAAAGCAGGAAAAAAATAGAACTTGAAAGTTTTCACATGTGTGTGTGTGAAAAAAAATCGAACCATCAGAACTTCACAAATCGCACCATCACAAATCATTCCCAGAAATTATAATCATTCACGTTTCATATACTGTCCTTGTGAAGTATATTAGTTGTTAGTCCCAAAACCAAACATTGATATTAAGTCTAACTTTTTGCAAATTTACGTCGTACACTCAAACCGACAGCCCCGTGACTACGCCGTCTATTCCTACGAGTTATATTGGTCCCGTGCGAGGTATTCGTGACTCTTACGGGATAGTTTTAAGGTTGTTTTATGTTTTCACCCTTTGATGGCATGTTTTTATGCTTAAGTCTAATTTTTTGAAAATTCACGTCGTACACTCAAACCGGGAGCCCCGTGACTACGCGGTCGGTTCCTACGAGTCACATTGGTCCCGTGCGAGGGGTTCGTGACTCTTATGGGACCGTTTAAGGTTGTTTTACGTTTTCACTCTTTAATGGCATGTTTTCATGCTTAAGTATAATTTTTATTAAATTTTTGTCATACACTCAAATCGGGAGCCCCGTGACTACGCGGTCGATTCCTACGAGTCACATTGGTCTCGTGCGAGGTGTTCGTGACTCTTACGGGACCATTTTGTGTTTGTTTTACGTTTTCACCCTCCGATGGCATGTTTTTATGCTTTAAGTCTAATTTGTTTCAAATTTACGTCGTACACTCCAACCGGGAGCCTCGTGACTATTCGGTCGGTTCCTACGAGTTACATTGGTCACGTGCAAGGTGTTCATGACTCTTACGGGACCGTTTGATGTTTGTTTACATTTTCATCCTTCGATGGCATGTTTTTATGCTTAAGTTTAACTTTTTGTAAATTTACGTCGTACACTCAAACCGGGAACCCCGTGACTACACGGTCTGTTCCTACGACTTACATTGGTTCCGTGCGAGGTGTTTGTGACTCTTACGGGACCGTTTTGTGACTATTTTACGTTTTCACCATTCGACGACATGTTTTTATGCTTACATCTATTTTTTTGTAAATTTACATCGTACACTCAAACCAGGAGCGCCGTGACTATACGGTCAGTTCGTACGACTTACATTGGTCCCGTGCGAGATGTTCGTGACTCCTACGGGACCGTTTTGTGGTTGTTTTACATTTTCACCCTTCGACGGCATCTTTTTTATTCTCAAGTCTAACTTTTTATAAATTTACGTCGTACACTCAAATCGGGATGCCCGTGACTACCCGGTCGGTTCCTACGAGTCACATTGGTCCCGTGCGAGGTGTTCGTTATTCTTACTGGACCTTTTTGTGGTTGTTTTACGTTTTCACCCTTCGATGGCATGTTTTTATGCTCAAGTCTAATTTTTTAGAAATTTGTGTCGTATACTCAAACCGGGAGCCCATGACTACGCGGTCGGTTCCTACGAGTCACATTGGTCCCGTGCGACAAGTGAATAAGATGAGCGGTCACAAATTGCAAACCCAAGAATAACTTTCGAACCATAACTACCTTTTATTCCCATTTTCACATCTCTCCTATTCATTTCGGACTAATCAAGAATATCTTTAAGCTAATAAACAAATGGTTACCAATTAGTTTAATGTGGACTATTGCAGAGAAATTGACACGCCTTAAACCTAGAAAGTGCCAATCCATTGGATAATACCTTCTTTTTCTAGTGTTCACCCTAACTATTCTTTGTTCAAAAGTTATGTACTTCCCCCCCTAGAAGTGACAAGATACAAATGCGCCAACAATACCCAAGCTATAGGGGCACAAAAGAATTAAAATTACGGGGTTTAGACATAAATGGGATCCATACCCAAAATAATTAAAAAATTGAATCAATGCATATTTAACCTTAAAATAAAGTTAATCATAGGTCTATCCATTACCTGGATATTTTGTTACACCCAACGCCAATCAGAACCTTCTCTATGCCAGCAACGATGCAATTTCAGATTATGTTTGATAGTAGTTCGACCCCAACATCAATGTATCCTATGACAGTGAAAAAAGAATGAATTTTATGCAAATAGTTATGTTCAATTAAAAAAATGGTAGAACCAAAAAAACAAATTCAAAACCAAAGGAAGAAAACCAGAGCTTGTTCTGTGTGTGGTGTGATTTTCTTGAGTCACTCACTGCCCCAACTTAACTCATGGTAAACTTGTTTGAACTGAAATTCGTTAATCCTCATTGATATTTTCTTTCACTTTATACATGGATTACTACTGAGAAAAAAATAAGATGCACGCATATTGAGAATATTACAATTGATTTTGATTACATTTCAAAATCCAATACCTATTCAATTTCAACAATAATATAAAATGGCATAACAGGTATATCATAATATAATCAACACTAAACTAATTAAACCAGGTATATATCTATTCCGTTTTTTTCACAAGGACAAATCTAAAACCAAATTGAAAATACCAAGGCCAAGAACAAAATTAACACTTACAGAATTCTTAAGGGACTATTTGTTGCTTCTAACCCCCAACCCTGTCTCCACCCGTCTCCACCACATACTATTTAGGGTTTACTAAACCCTAATATTTTTTTTGACATAAATCTACACATACACACACATACAATCTATACATATTTTTTGACATAGATCTATACATACACACACACACATACAATCTATACATACACACACATACAATATAGGATTTATTGACAAAAAAATAATTTATTTGTTCATAGTTGCACACATAAACATACATATACACATAAATATATGCATACACACACATATAAACATAAATCTATACATACACACACATACACACATACAAATGTAAATCTACACATACATACACCGAAATTAGGGCTTTTGATATAAATCACGAAATCCAAATGAAACCAAAAGGAATCAATACATACCAGGGCTTATTAGCATAAACGTAAAAAAATGCACATTAATCGCAAGATATGTGATATACTTTTTCATAGGCAAATCAAGAGCACACCTAACAAATTTAATAACATGTACATTTATCGACACTAGTATCAATTCAATAAATTCAACATAGTATCCAACAACCAAGCCAACAATATCTCACTATAGTGCAAAAAATCACGACATGTATATAACCCCCAATATAATATGATGGCACGCATATAACCCCCAATAAAATCACGACAAGGTGGATGTAAAGTTTTTTACTCATTAAAAATCCATTTAATTATATTTTGTCAAAAAAAATACACACACACACACATATAATTTAGGGTTTATTGGCATAATCTATACATACACACACATACAATCTAGGGTTTATTGACATAATCTACACATACACACAGATAAAATTTAGGGTTTACTAAACCTTAATATTTTTTTGACATAAATCTATACATACACACACATACAATCTATACAGACACACACATACAATATAGGGTTTATTGACAAAAAATAATTTATTTGTTCATAGTTACACACATAAACATACATATACACATAAATCTATGCATACACACATATAAACATAAATCAATACATACACACACACGTACAAACATAAATCTACACATACACACATAAAACTTAGGGCTTTGAATAGAAATCACGAAATCCAAATGAAATGAAAACAAATCTATACATACCAGGGGTTAATCACAATGAAATCCAATTGAAATCGCTTAGCCCTTAGAAATGACACCAAATGGCATGAAATCCCTCAGCCCTGATACATAACCCTTACAAATTGCAAATGACTAACCAGCGTTTTTTTTATTATGTCATGAATCTGGTCACGGCCTAGAGCCGTGACCCTCAAAGCGCGCGACCAATAAATGAAACTCAGGGTATTTCTGGCTCACACCTGGTCACGGCCTAGAGCCGTGACCCCCCATTGATGACCCTTTTTCACCCTACTACCTGCATGAGGATTGGTCACGGACAATAGCCGTGACCCACACCATGAAATGAGGGTGTTGCTAGCTTTCACCTTGTCACGGCCTAGAGCCGTGACCCACCATGCGCAACCATCTTCACATCAACCCTACTTCCTGAATGATCTTTGGTCATGGCCCATAGCCGTGACCCACACCCAGAAATGGTCACGGCCCTAAGCCGTGACCCTCAATGTGTGTATTCTCTTCTTCATCATGCCATGGGTCACAGACTTGAGCCGTGACCCACCCGCGACCAAGCTTGGAGGGAATTTTGGCCCGAGTTTGGCGCCAAGATGGTCACGACCTGGTCACGACCTAGTCACGGCCCAAGTCCGCGACCACTGTGGTCATGGACTTGGGCCATCACCACTTCCCGAGCATCAATAATTTAGTGTGGTAATAAATAAGGTCACGCCAAATATTGAGTGGGTCACGGCCCAAGACCGCGACGAGCTGGTCGCGGACTTGGGCCGTGACCCACTGGGCGTGACCATTAGCAGGATTTGGTGTAGTGTAGGACAGGTGCCCATACAGATGTCCATTTTAAATACCCCACGAGGATGGACTTTCTCTCCACTGAAATCTATACATGGCTAATGACAAGGGACTAGCCTCTTCTTTCTGAGTTTCAGGCCTTTAAAGAAGTCCCAATACATAACATCAGTTTAATTTCCTCCATTAACTAATATGCGTGACACATCATACCTATGGACCCTGGTGCTGATGACTAGAGGGTCATTATCAAGGGCCAAGATAGCTTTAAAATCCATTCTCAAAACCACCACTAGGGTGTTAATGTCCATTTTCTTTAACTTCCATGACTTCGGCTCTGTCACAACTGAGCTAACGCTTAACCTCTTAGGTGATGACTTTGCTTCCACTACGTGGGATTTAGGGTTATATGTCTCTTTTCCTCCCTCGGCTAATCCCCCAAATATCATCTTGACATCAAAGGATATAATCTACATTTGATCTTTGGCTTTCGTGATCTTAAGTGTGAGGTCTGGGTCATCTTCTCTATTGTCAGGCTTATCATCCTTGTTTTTGACTAGGGGATGTCATCTCGACCTTTGAACTTTTTCCCCACTATGTTTCTTTATATAATCATCCTTAATGCCACTCCGGTTCACATACTTTTGGATATTTCCTTATTTTAACATCATATCAATATCATCCTTAGGAGCAAAACATTTGTGCATCGTATAACCGTGATCTTGATGGAACTTACACCATTTGATATTCTCCCTCTTATATGGAGGGGATTTAAGCTTCTATGGCCAGTGTAGTGCCTAGTCATCCTTAATTTCATTCAGGATCATATCTGGGCTTACAGTGAGGGGAGTGTATTCGGAAAAATTATCCTCGATCGTTCTTTTCTTCCCTTCCTTGTCCTTATTCTTTCTACCACCAGTCTAATTAGTTTATCCTCTTATAGTCGCCATGGCCTCCTCCCCATTCATGACTCTTCCGACAGTAGCCAGAAGATCTATCATGGCTTTTGTAGGATCCTTTGAGAGTGTCCACATGAGTTTTCTTGACTATTGGCCACTAATGAGAGCTTCAATGTCTATGTACTCCTTGTAGTCCCAAATCACTAATTTTTCTTTATTAAATTGATAGATATAATCCCTCAGAGTTTCATTCTTGGCTTTCTTCACATGTAGGAGGTGGGTCACTTTTTTTGGAGGTTTCAATCCCAAGTAAAAATTGTGAATAAACTTCTCGTCCAGCTACTTGAAATTTTCAATTTAATTCTTAGGCAAGGACGACTACCACACATGGGAATTACCTATGAGAGCGCTACATTTCAATGTGTATATGTCGTCAGTACCTATGAGATTGCTAAATTACAAAGTATCAGTCATAACTGATACATTTCAGTGTGGTTTACTCGATTCACACTTCCATCATACTTTGGGGTCACAATAGGATGTTCAAATTTGTAAAAACTAGGAATTTTTACTATATTGACTTCAAAAGGAGACCCGTCTAGGTAACCCCGATGGCCTGGATCTCAGCTCCTCAACAGCATACTCTAAGGACAAAATTTCCAATCGAGTCATTTTGAATGTAACTGACGTACTTACGGAACAAAACATGCTTGTGTCATAAAAAGATTTTATCTTGTCACGATACCCACATATTATATGACGTGTTTATGTTGAAGACATAGTGACCAAGCTTCAAAGATACATCATACCCTATTTATTGGTGCACATTTCATGTCTTTATGTCACATCTCATTTTGAGATACTCTCAAGTATGAACACATAATGTTTATGGGACTCAAAAAATGTTTTAAGGATGATATTTTGTTTTTAAATGTTTTTAAAATGTCAAAAATGATTTTAAAAGGGTTTATCTTCATTTATTCTGAGATAAGTATTGTTTCGAGTCGTGTGAAATCTCTCCTTGTGTTTAGGGACTTCAGAGGACATAAACAATCATTTAAACGACATCTCACTGTCGTTAAAACGACATGGCCAAGTCATTCTTACGACATGTCCAAGTCATTCAAACGACATAGGAATATCGTTCAAATAAGATATCGACTTGAATTTTTTATTTAAGGCGTGTTTCTCTCAGAATTTCAAGGTGTGCAAAACCAAAATAAAGTTTAGAACTGTTACGTTTTCTTGCACTTGTTTACAAAGGTTTTCAAAGACAAAAAACATACTTTGTGTTTAAATATACGAGTTTTCATTCATATATGCTATAGAGATCCTGTTTGATCCATCGGGAGTTTGTTCAACTCTTTGAACAAGGTGGTTCGTTGGATTTTTGAGGTGAAGAAATGGTAAAGGCCGTGTTCTAATTGTAGACAGTTGCCAAAGCTGCATCGGTGGACACCGAGGCCCTCGTGGACGCGTGTGCTGTGGATGATTATTGCAGAATTATTTCTACGTGGGCACTATGGAAGAGCGATTAAAATGAATAAGAGTGCCAAGGATTGTGGGGTTCGAATCATTGTGTAAGTTTTCCTTTCTTCCCTTTTAAACCGTATCATAATGACTATCTGGGTTGGGACGTTCGATGTTTTTTCCCTCAGTGGTTTCCTCGTACATCCGGTGTTGTGAACTTTACATTAATTGCTTGCTATAGTTACATAGATGCATGTTTATGATTAGCCAATATAAAATTGGGCTTAAGTAAAATTGTTTCACAAACTTGGTGTGTGTTAAAATTGGAAAAGGATTTTTTAATGAAAAATTATTTTTGTCACCTTAAAGCACACTTTGAAAAATGGTCCCACAAATTAGTATCAGAGAAAGAAACTTTTTTTATTGTGTATATCCATGCTTTGTGCTTTTTGGTTATCGTGTTTGTTTATCAGTCTTGGTGTTTTTTTTCTTTCGATGGATTATCAAAGTTTTGAGGAATTAAATCTTTTGAATTTGAAGTTTGCAAAATGAATTGAAGTTCTTGAAAAAGAAAATTCTCATTTTAAACACATGATTGAATATTTATAAACATTTCAAACTCAAAGAGATATCATTCGTGATAAGTTTGTGGCTTTGTATGATAACTATAAATCTTTGAAATTGTCCAAGGAAGAGAGTGATAATAGAGTCCTTATTTTAGAAAAAGAGTTAGAGGACTTTAAGAAATCTAGGGTTTGTGCCGTTGAAGAAAATGTTTTGATTAATGAATTTAAGGCTTGTGAGAAGACTCTTAGGGATAAGTTTGCTCACATTGAGGGGGAGCGAGATAACCTTCTAGGGGTAATTGAAAATTTAAAGAAGGAGTCCCTTAAATTTGAGGAGTCTAATTCTTTTCTTGAATCCAAAATTTTGAAGATGAAAAATGATTTAAGAGATTCCAGTAGTGATGGTAGTGGATTATCTTGTTCTAATGCTTCGAATGTTAAAGTCACAACCATTGTTTGTTTTAGAGCACCAACCACATCCGAGGGTATTAAAAAAGGTCAATCTAAAGGTCTCGTTCCTTGTCCTCTTTACACATGTTCGCATTGTGGTAGGAAAGGACACTTTAGGCCTTTCTTCTGTGATATTAGACAAGACCCTAGGAAGTTTAAACGTAGTGTCACTTTGGTTCTCAAAATTCATTTTGTTAGGTATACACCTATTTGTGTTAGGAAATATGTTCTGGATATGCTAAATGCTTCGTTGGTTGATTCTCATATGCTAGCACATGATGGTTCATATGCTTTTTCTTATGAATGATTGCTTGCATGATTATGTTTGTCATACGCTAGTCTTTGCTTCATGATATATCCCTTGATAGTGTTTTGACATGTGTATCTCTTTGTATTATATTTTTCATTTAATTGAGTCATATTGAAAAATACAAAATTATTTTATTTTGATAAAAAAATTGAAAATAAAAAAAGATTTTTGGTTTCATATATTTTTTAGAAAATACAAAAAGATTTTATTTTCGAGTAAAAAATATTTTTTTAAAAACACAAAAAGTTTTTGGGTTTATTTTTTGCGTCATGAGTTTTCATGTTTGACGTGGCATACTAGTGTGTTTGGACCCCCATCATTACATTATCTACATGACTAGGAAATTTGGTCTTAATTGTTGATGCGTTGAATGATCTTAACCATTGTCTAATGGGGTTGTTTCGAAGTTTATATGCATTTGGATTCGACTTTGTATTTATGCCATCATTGCTCACATGCACTAGTTTATATGAATGTGTGACATCTCATGCATATTTGAGTTTGGTGAGACGTTTTCCTCTCAATATTGTCATCTATGCATAATAAGAACAAGGAAGAGATGTTCATGTAAGAACCGTTTGTCGTGAGGCTTTATATTGATTATATTAAAAAAAATTATGAGTGTTCACGGGAAAAGGCTGCGAGAGAATAATAATCTCGTCGTGAAAGTCACCGTTTAAAAGAGACTAAGAGAAAAATAAGGTAATGAAAAGAAACATATGACAAATTGTAGCCAATAGGATTTCTCTAAGTTGAGAAAAATAGAAAACTCAAAAGAGCTTGCAAAAGAAAAAGATGAATATATGAGGGTGTTTGGATGGAAAAATAACAACGGGTTTGCACCACGAATCCTAAAGTTGAAAAATCGTATCATGACGCTATTATTCGTCAAAATTTCGGATTTGTGGGCATTCTGTTTGTTTAGTTCATTACGCTCATTATGTTAATTATCACATATGGTTAAAACTTAGTTTGATGATATTTAGCTATCAATTAAAGCTTCTTGATAGTTTCGATGTGTTCATATTGTGATTCATTTGTTGTAGTTCACGCCCATTCATTTTGTATCCATGTTTGAGAAAATTGATACTATGTTAGAATGAAACTCTTACTTGTTTTACTTTCGGTTTTGAGTCTGTTTTGCTATTGTTTCATATTTCCAGTACCTGTTTTGAGCTAAATTTTTTCACTGGGTAAAACTTTACCATTTTTAGAGCTAAAATACATACTTTTTTGAAGTCATTCAAATGACTTTTGGACGTTGTTCGAATGACATGCACACGTCGTTCGAAGACTAATTTAATTGACACGAGTTTAGAGGCATTAATTTTGTCAGGTATTGTCTTTAGAAGGGTCATTTTTAAGGTCGTTAGATAGATGCTTCGAACGACACCTTACTAATTTAGGTCAGTTTTGACCTCATTCAAATGGCATGCCCATGTCGTTCAAATGACATGGCATAGTCGTTCGAACGACCCGATCAGGATTTTTTAGCCTTGTTCTATTTTAATACCTTCTTTGTATATGTGATGATTTTATAATGTTTTTGTACCTATGGGTGGGTTTAGATAGTTTATATGCACTTGGTATTGTTTATTCATGCTTTGATTCTTACAATGCATAGGTCTCGTTTAGTCATATGCTTGCTTAGATTGATGATTCATTATTCGTGACTATTTGCTAGCTACCATTTGGTACTTTGTGATTATTTTTAGCTAGCTATATACTCATGTTTATCTAAATATGATTCATGTGATTACTTTATTCTAGATATAATGATGTTTGTTTATCTTTTTCACTTATTGTTTATTCGAGACAAAAAAGGGGATAGATAGTATGTGATGTAGGGGGAATTCTTAGTTTTTGTTTGATAAGCGCATATGTTCTATTTGCATTACAAATTGGTTTCATGTTTTTGATCATATGTATGTTTATATTTTGCAGTACAAATTGGTATCATGTTTTTTATCATATGTATGTTTATATTTTGGTATCATCTTGTCTTGCATAAATTTATCATGTTGATTTGCTCACATGTTTAACAAATGATTTGTTTTACATAATGTTATTTTTGTATCATTTGTTCCTCCATACTTCCTTGGGCATGTGTCTGTTTCGTGTGTGTAGGTATTCTTCACAGATTTGAGATTTTAAGACTATATCACATTTAGATAGCTCATGCTTGTCGGACCTGCATATACTAGTCCTTGTCCTGTAATTTTTGAATTTGGGTTTTATGAGATGGGATTTAAGTATCATACGACTTGACGGCCCAAATTTAGGGGGAGTGTTTATGTTTAATGAGCACATATGTTCGTTTTGCATTGCAAAATGCAAAATTGGTATCATGTTTTCTATCATATTTATGTTTATATTTCGGTATCATGTTGGCTTGCACAAATTGGCATCATGTTTTTATCACATGTTTAACAAATGATTTTGTTTTAAATATTGATATTTTTTATATCATTTGTCCCTCCATACTTCACTGGGTATTGTTATGTTACATATATGTAGATATTTTTCAGAGATTCGAGATTTCAAGACTACATCACATTCAGACGACTCATGCTTGATGGTCCTGCATTTACTAGTCCTTATCCAATATTTTTTTTCGATCTTATAGGATGGAATTTATGTGTCAAATGGCTTGATGTCCAGGCCTAGGCATTTCACTGTTTGGCCGAAATAGTCAGAGGGGGAGATTCGTAAGGACAAAATTTCCAATTGAGTCCTTTTGTATGTAATTGACTTAATTTTGGAGCAAAACTTGTTTGAGTCTTTGATAGATTTTATCTTGTAACGACACCTACATAGTCTCTGACGTGTTTGTGTTGAATTCGTAGCGGCTAAGCTTCAAAGATACATCATGCCATGTTTCTTGGTGCAAGTTTCACATCTTCATGTCATATTTCATTCTTAGATACTCTTCGGTATGAACTCATAATGTTTATGGGACTCGAAAAATGTTTTAAGAATTATATTTTGTTTTTAAATATTTTTTAAAATGTCAAAAATGTTTTTAAAATATTTTATCATCATTTATTCTAAGATAAGTATTATTTAGAGTCGTGTGAAATATCTCCTTGTGTTTAGAGATTTCAAACAACATAAACAGTCGTTCAAACGATATCTCACTGTAGTTCAAATGACAGAACCAATTGTTCTAATGACATGGACAATTCGTTCAAACGACATAGGAATATCATTCGAACGAGATTACGACTTAACTTTTTATTTAAGGTGTGTTTCTCTCATAATTTTGAAGTGTGCAAAACCAAAATATAGTTTAGAATAGTTACTTTTTCCTGCACTTGTTCACAAAGGTTTTCAAAGTCAAAAACCAGCCTTTGTGTTTAAAGATGTGAGATTTCATACATACATGCTATAGAGAACCTGTTTGCACCATTTGGAATTTGTTCAACACATTGAAAAAGTTGGTTCGTTGGTGTTTTACGGTGAAGAAATAGTGAAGGTTGTGTTCTGTCACTAGATCCGCCACTTCTCTGGAGGTCGGAGTGATTATATCTAATAGACTAGGGGTGGCTTTACCCATCATCATTTGGCTAAAGTTGAGGAATTGCTCCTGCATTTATTACTGGTTAAATGATAATGGTCATAGTGATGCCTCCACGTGTGCTAACTCTAATTGAGGTGGAGGCTGGATGGAGCTAGTTGTTACACCCCACTTAAAATAATAACGGTTGGCCAATCCTATACTAAAATAAATCAGGAACCTCAAGAGGATCATTCTCTGCATCTACCGTCGATACTAAATAATCATAGTTAACTACCCAATACTACAATAAGCGGATGCCAAATTTTTTAAAAACATACAATGAATAAACATACCAACAATATAGTAACTGTTGAACATGATAATATATACATATGTACCACGATAAAAGGAAGTACTCATGTTAAAACCTAATAAGTACAACAAAAGAAAATACCCGTATATGTTGTCGGGTCACAGACAATACAACATCTTGATGAGAGAAATATAAATGTGCTACATATATATCCCTTGGGTATAGACCCGATACACAAAATTAATCCTTAACTATATTTACAAAAGATAGGAAGCGGCTATAACAAAATACCAAAACAGTCCGCATTTGTTACAACTCCAAGGACACTGGATAGAAAAGCATCACTGGAGTCCTTGTATTGGGACACCTAATATATTACAATTTATGTACAACAAGAGAGAAATATAAATGGGTCAGAGTCCGAGGTTTGAAAATATTTTAGCAAGTGCATTAAAAAGCATAATAACTATAAATGCACAATTTCATATTTAGAGTGGAGTGGCACTCTCGTTGAACTCAAACTCACCCCTCGACTAAAGCGTGCACCAAAACGTATGCACATGAACCTCCGTTAAGATACCCGACACATTCTAGGGACAATTCAATATTAATATACGCATAATTCTACACCCGTGTGACCCATTGTCTAAGATATAACCATTATCTTCTCATTCTATCATATCCCAAGTTTACGCCCGAACTTATGTTAATATATATATTAGGCCCTCAGTACATAACACATATAACATCAACTACTTTTTATGAACAACTAACTCTAAGTACGTAAATAAGATATCGCACAGTACCTTTGGGGTCTATATAACATTATACTAGTTATAAACACGATCATTCGTCCCTAACAAACATGTACACATAACACACATAACATGCATTTAAAATGCCTATAACATATTGACATATAGGATCTAAATATGTATTCACTGCAATGCTATCATCTTCTATGAATAACTCTCATTCTCCCGGGTTACCAGCTATCGGATTATTATCATATCGCCTTGGTAAACAATCAAATCCAACGTATGGGAAGCGGTCATTGTTCCTCACCGAAAAATAAGACGAATCATACTCAAGATGTCTTACCCCTGATAAAATAGCTCATAACACAAATAATGGAAGCCTATGACATGGGAACTATACGCTCCCTACTCCTCAAACCAGAGGCTTCACCCACATCGCGCAACTTCCCATAATAGTATATGCTAGGTATGTCTAGCTAATTATCAAATACACAAGATACATATACGATCATCATTCCCACACAGTCTATATCCGTTCACATAGATATACAATAATTAACCCGCCTATAAGTATAAACATGAACTATTCTAGTCGATAATACACTAAATCATTCCCACTCCAGGTTATGGTTCAGTTACTCATATGAACCCTTAACATTATCGCATTGAAGATTAAATCCTTAAGTTTAACGTCACTAAGGATACACGACCTCTCTCTCGCTGTCCCATAATTATCTCCAATTAGGATTCCCATTGCTAATATGATTCCCCACTAAGTCGATACAATAACTACAATTTATACCTTCCCAAATAACTCGATACGTCCCCAATATCACATCGTATAAGAAACTCATAATAAATCTCCAAAATGATTTTCTCGCATAATATAAGAATTTTCCTAATCGATAAACCAAATCAGAACGGAGCAAAACTCTTTACAGTAAAACTTCACAAAATAACCATGTTTCTGAATCGATTCAGCCCTGTCCGAATTGATTCGGTCCTAAAAGCGAATCGATTCGCCAGTATGCGAATCGATTCGGTCCAAAGGACCTATAAGTCGGCTATATGTCGAATCGATTCGCAAAAGGGGAAAATCAATTCGGTCTTAAAGACCTGTAGGTCTGCAACATTCTGAATCGATTCACAAAGGGGGCGAATCGATTCAGTCTGTTCAGCAAGCTACGAAATGGCTTATTTTTTTACGAAACCCAAACTTTCAATACCCAAATATATCATCGTATCTCCATCATTCTTCAACCCAAACATGTTTTTAGCATCAAATCTCATCCTACATCTCATCCCATCAAGTTTTACACCATCAAACCCATATATAAACGTCAAATGCAAGATTTAATCCACAAAATCTAGGTTTTAGCATATTAACCCAAAATCCATATTTTTATCAACAAATCATGAAACAAATGACACACATAAATTATTTAGCAAGTTTAATCACTTTGCTCAAAGTTATAGAGGTTGAATATTCCTCAAAATCACAGATCGGCAGTAATCTCCAAGCTTTTCTCCTCTTTCTCTTCTTTCTTTCCCTTTATCTCTCTCTTAACTCTCTAGGGATTTCTTAATCTCACAAATGAGACTGTTATCTCACGTAGGCTTTATAAGCCTTATCTCCAAAATACCCGACTTTAAATGATAATACACACTTTAAATGACCCGTTTACTCCAATTTGAGTCAAACTAACTTAAACTGTTTCGGCACCCAAATAAAACACAAGGACAATCATTTTGACTATCTCGATCCATCCCGAAACAACCGTGCACTCATAATCATCATCTGAAATACTTTATAACATCCTCAAATTTTGACCCCATTTGCCAAATTTAAAATTCTCCAATTTAAATAAATTTTATTTCTCCCAAAAATACTTAAATTCTTAGTCAATGCCTGGAATTAGAACTGAAGACATTATCTCTGATGAGAAGACGTAATCAAATGAGATGAGATGAAATACCTGGAAAAGCTACCCAAGCTCTTCCAATAGTGATTCAAGTCCAACAGAGGTGGAGTTGGATAACCACCAGAGGCAAACAATAGGTTTTCAGGCCAAAATAATGACAAATAAGATGATGTCTCTTCCCATAGTCAGCGACAAAATGATGATGCTATGGAATCACCATTTTAATTTACATGTGCGGGTCAAGGTTAAAATGATATAACAATGGATATGTGAATGCATGAATGAGAATAAGAGAAGGAGATGATGTAAAGAGGAAAACATAATGGTGTAAGTGGTTGAAATTGATAGCCTAATCCACTACACAAGGTGTTTTGTGTGTTTATATTAACTTTGGATCTCTAATGTCCTAGAATTAGAACTCTCAAAATTTATCTCTCTACCAAAAATTGGAAAGAGTTTAGCTAGGGTTTTTTCTTTTGGACCCCTTATAATGAAGAAAATAAAGTGTATATATAGGGTTGGGGGTGCACAGTGTGCCCCCCAAGCATGGAACATTGAGTGTGTGAGGTAAGTAGTTCAATAGGAGTCCAACACTTGTCCAATATGACATGCTCAATCAGTGAAGATGAAATATTCCCTCACGTGATATGAAAATATGTTATAACAATATGCCCACATGAACTGACCATGCTTGAATCCTTCTTGCCATATGTGGTGTAGGTCTCAACCTTGCCGAGACAAACATAGAGGACCTTCCCAATAAGCACCTAAGAAGATGGGTCGGAACGTACTCTCGACTTGCCAAGGGTGGAACCTTCTAGGACGAGACATCAAAGAGACGTGGGAGCTAATCATGTAGTCTCAGCTTGCTAGTGTGTCACAAGACCGAGATGATTGATGGCGATATCCCCATTGACAATGGATGGGTATGGCCAGCTTCAACGATTCGAGGCCTATCAGAAACGAGGCCACACTTATTCATATCAACCATTTTCCTACCTAAGCACTTGTCTACGTTTAAGGGATTCTCCACCTTTGGTGTCTAAAGAAGTTCTAAAAATAATTAAAAAGTAATCAATTAATGTAAGGAGAAATAAGAAGCATATCATTATGGAAGCATAAAGAGCAAGTGGGGTGCCTAACACTCTCCCCACTTTTAATCTGGTTCCCGAACTTATGTAACAATAATATCTGGACCAATACCATTCTTAAACTTGAAACCTTTTATTTATTTATTTATTTTATACAACAAACTACGACTTTGAACAACTGACAAAACTCCTCATCCCATAAAAACACACTTAGTATTAGGCCTAAGAACCAGGGTGTGTGACTTAAACTATATATGGCGTTAAACATATTCCAGTGAAAAAGTATTGTGTTCGACCTATGTCAAAATGACACTTGTCCATAGGGGAAATGGGGGATCGAGAGACAAGCACTCCCTCATCAACCGTGAAGACACACAAGTTCTCACCTGGGTGCATAACTGCTCCGGGGGGCTATAATGGCATAGTGGCTACTCCATTGGGGAAAAATTAAGAGAACTGAGCTTTCTTTATGTTTCATTCCTAATATGCTTAATATTGCTCCCCTCCATGACTACTTTGCATAAATTTTAGAGCTTTTAAGTGGTTTTTATTTTAGAGTCCCTCGTGACATTGATACAGTCTTAGATCCCCGTGTACAATATTGTACATTTTTTAAACATATAGATACATGTGAAGGACCACGTGATAAAATAAACATCAAAGTATGTGAAAATAAAGATTAGTTGTTATGCGTCATGCACTGCATAGTCTTGATTTTCATATTGTTTAAATTCTATACCATTGAGACCCAAAAGAGGTTAGCACAACGAAAGTTCATATGTTAAGAAAAGTATCTTCACGCGAAAAGAGTCTTGTATTTCAGAAAAGTCACTTCTTAGTAAGGGAAGTTCGTACTTTGGATAAATCGTTTCCTAGAGTGAATTTCACACTTTTGAAATATCACTCCCCCGAAAGGCTTGTCACCAATAAATTCTCACTATTTTTGCCCACCCATCTGGTATATCAAGCAACTTCTCTCTTGACTCCAAAATATCGGTGGTAGTGGATGCTTGAATTTTTTCAGTACTAGGGTATATTGAATAGGCTTTCACAACTATTTAGTACTAGGGTAAAATAGTTTCACACGTACCTCAAAGGTTGCTCAGTCCAAGGTGACCGATATATCCTGTTCCATGGAAATGAAAAGCAATCCACTGATCACCGAGACATATCACCCTTTTTCATAAAAAAAATGCTCTAGGAACTCACCCTATTTCAAAAAAAAGGAACGTATACTTGAGAGCCAATCGATTTGATGAAAAGTTTCAAAAACATTGTTAGACAGTTGTTAGCTAGATGAAAATAAATCAAATTTTGCCTGAATGTCATTCCATTTTTAAATGGAAGATAAAAAATATCTGTCTGTAAGTAATCGCCATAACAGATCTCCCATACATTGGATTCCCCCTCCCTCATTTTATTTTGAGAAAATAATAGGCCACAGTTTATTACTTCCTTGCTCCTCACACTAAAAATGAGATCTCAGCCATGTTTACTTGAATCAAAATGCAGTTAAATATAGATAAAATATTTTCATCAAAAAACATAATGCATATGTGATTCCTTATCCCCTATATATTATCCTTATGTCAGTTCTTTTGTCCATAAAAACCTAAAGAACGGTGCCTCAATGTTTTATGTAGTTTCTATCATCAGCAGAAACATGACACTAAGTTCTTACCCTAGAAGCCCAAATTTCTAGTCCATGCGACCGATTAGTTTTCATCAGAGAGCCCTGTTGATGTAAGAAATTAGATCATATCTAATTATTCAATCATAGATAAATAAATGAGACAAAGAATTTTTAAAGTGGTTCAGCCTTATAAGAATGGCCTACGTCCACTGTTATGTTATTGCTGATTGTTTGGGAATTCTTGATTACAAGTTCAATTAAGAAATTCCGGTCCCCTTATAATGAGGATTGTACAATGTATTTATATCCCTGAGGCTGTAATGTGAAAGGGTAATACATTAAATGATGTACATATGAAAGGGTAATACATTCAATGCCCCTTAAGCGTATGCGTCTGAATGATAAGCATTTAATGAACAGTCAAATTGTTGGTTATCCTGCTATTAATGCTTTGTTCGAGGTGCAGCTCGGACCGCCTGAGTTGCTCGGACCGCCTAAACTTCTCGTTACTCAAGAGTTCCTCAGAGAGTTCTTGTTCCTCGGAGCGTATGAGTTCCTCGGGGAATCAGTGTTCCTCATTGTAGTATGGTTCCTCGGAGCATGTGAGTTCCTCGGAAGTGTTTGTTGTTGCTACGTAGATTTCCACGTGTCTTCACTTTATTGGGCCATGTCAGCAGACTAAATTTGGTATCAACAGAAGCCCCCAATGTTTCATAGTTCGAACTTTGAGGAGTGTGGAACATTCTTTATCGGAATATGGCAGTTTTAAATGGTCATCCTGAAATTTAGGAGTCTTTTGTATTTATTTATCCTTCCAAATTCGTAGAATTAGGCTTTTTTTGAATTTTTGTAACCGCCTCGATCTCCGCGTACTTTTTGTCCTTTTAGCCGCCGGTAGCGTAATCGTTTCTTTTTGTAATCATTACTTTACCGTTTCCCAAGGCAGAGTATTTAAGCGTCACAGACAATCCCATCGTCTTCTACTTTTTTAAATTTGCATCTTCGAATTTTCCATTGTCTTACTCTCTTGTGTGTTCATCCTTTTCATCGTTCGTTGTTAACAGATCCACTCTTTTTCTGTAAGATCTTCTTCCTTCTTCTTCATTTCCTTTATTCATCATGGTTTACCCTGTTGAATCTCTTGATAAATTTCGCTCTGATTTTTCTATTCCCTCCTGGGTTGTTTTGGAAAAGCGTTCTGAGCCTTCTGACTATTTTCGTTTGGCTGAAGGACATTGGTTCCCTAGTCTCTTTGTTGCTGAATGTGGATTTTCTTTTCTGCCCAATCCTCTATGTCTGGAATTTTGTCAATATTTTGACGTTGTTCCTGCAAGAATAGCCCCCATTACATGGAGAATAGTTAATGGGGTTCATAGGTTAAATCAAATTCATGGAACTCGCATAGGAATTCCAGAAATATTGTTTTGTTATAGATGGGCAGTGGGTGATAACACTTTTTATTTAAAAACTAGATTTTTAAATAGGTCTTTAGTGGTCAATCTCTCGGATGCCAGTAGGGACTATTTTGAGCACGGAGTTGTTATAAAAAATTGGCAACATGCCCCTTTATCTGGAGATGAAGTGTATCAGGGTCTCAGATGCCCTCCCTATGGCAATGGGATAGGTTATTTTTATTTCATTTTATTTATTTTGAAATTATGCTTCTTCTATGTTTGATAAAATGTGCCACTGATATTTTAATGTTTATTTATTTGCAGTTGATAGCAAAAGAAAGTGTCCAAAAGAGGCAGACGTTAACATAAGACATTTGAAACTTATCTGGAGTCTGCATCAGTCTGTTGCCGACGAGCACATTAGGTCAGCTTCATATCTGCTGCAGTACAAGAGCTACACCACTTCTTTTACTTCTCGTCCGGTAATAAGTGACGCAGAGCCAGTACCAGCCTCTACCAGTTCTTCGCTCGAGTCACACATTCCTTTAAGTGAAAGGATGAAGAAGAGAAGACCTCCCACCCTTTTTGAGAAACCTGCCTCTGGTGTTGGAGAGGAAAAAAGAAGTAAGATTGACGTCCCAGGGGAGGGGACAAAGAAAACTGATGCACCTTCCTTGGCTGCCCATGTTGTGAAGGTTGTCGAGAAGCCCCAAGTGGCTCCGAGAAAGTCTGCTGCTCCAGGAGAAGTGATTGTAATATCACCGACCAAGAGTTCCTCCTTGGTTGAATCTATTCCTGCTCCCCCGAGGAAGCTGAAGAAGAGCTGCTCGGTCAATTTGGCTGACACCGTCTCTCAGCCCCCGACTAGTGGATTTCCCACTTTTGTTCCCCCAAGCTTTGCCATGAGCTCGATAAAGACTTGGATCATTCCCGAGATCTAAGGTATTGAGGAGAACCTTTCTCGGGACATGGTCACCTCATTGGCTGCTCGCCATATTGCTTCTGTAAGTCTTATTACTTTGAACTTTTCATCTTTCCCTTGTTATATCTGTCTCTGACTTGCTTTCATTTTCTTTTCACAGTTGGTGAGCTTCTTTAAGACAATTCTGAAGAAAGATGAAGCTATTAAAGCTTCAAGCTCCTCATCTGGTGTGGAGGAAGCTCTGGTGGGCCTGAGGCAGTCTTTGGAAGATTCTCGTCTGAAGTACGATGCTGATAAGGCAATCTGGGAGAAGAAACTTACCTCTACCGAGCAGGAGAAATCTCAAGTTGTTGAAGTCTCCAAGGAGTTGGAGAAGAGAATAAAGGACTTGGAAGGGAAAAATAAAGAGCTCGACAAAAAGCTCAAAAATACTGGAGAGCTGGAGAATAAGCTCAAGGTTGCTGAGGAAGAGTTGTGTCAGCTTCGGGAGGTAAATCGACAGAAGGAGGAGGTTGAGAATAAATTGAAGACTTTTGAAAACCTTCTGTCCGAGAAGCTTTCCTCGGAGAAGTTAAAGAGAAAATTGGCTCTGAAGAAGTCTTTCAGCGCTGGCTGGGACAAGGGGTGGAACAAGGACTTGGCTTCCATGATGTCGCAAGTAGAATATGGCAGCCTCAAGTACTTTAGGGATGGATGGGCCGCTGCTCTATAGGAGATGAAAGTGGATGAAAATTCCGAACTCTTTCAGCGACACATCCCTGGACTCCTGAAGACGAAGAAGAGGATGAAGCTGCCTCCGAAGAGTCTTCCATGGTGATGGGAGATCAGGTTTCTCTTCCCCCGACTATCCAGACCGCTGACGAGGAACTTCAACTACCTGTAACTTCCTCCGAGCAACCTCTATCACCTCCCCAACAACTATCTGCTCCATCCGAGCAACCTACTTCCTCGTCCCATCCTTCCGAGAAAGTTTTGGGAGATAAGGAAAAGGTGTAGAGTTGTTCGGATTTCTCTATTTTATTTTTCTTTAACAAATGTAATCCTGAACATGTAACTATGAACCTTGTATTTCTGACCTTTATGATATAATAAAACTTGAACTTGTGTTTATTCATACTGTTGTCTCTTCTTCATGATCTGTTTTGATTATTGACTACTGCTTTTTCTTCCTCTATTAGTTTTTGGCCAGGATGGAATTATTATCTGCTCACGATACAAAGCTGTTGAGGCAATGCAATGAATACTTTAAGGCTGGTCACACGGATATGAGTGCAGCACAAATCGTCGACATCCTCGGCCAAGATGCTTCAGAACAGGAAATTGAGGCCTACCAATACAAGAAGTGTCTTCTTGATCGTACAGTAGCCAATAATGTGGCTTATTATGATATGATCAAGGATCTCCAAGGCACTCTTGAAGACCTTCAGCAATAATACAAAGAATCCACTGCCCTTTTGCACGAGGGGTATGAGAAGAAGTATCAGCAACTCAATGCTGACAAGGGATATGAGAAGCATTTTTGTTGGCTACGATGTGAGGGAGAGAACTCTGAGGGAGAGGTCGAGGAGTGCAGACAAATAGCTGAATTATTAGAGCAAGAGAATAACAACCTGCAAAGAGAGTTGTCACAGTTGAAGTCTGCAGATTCCACTTCAAAAGCCTTGATCCTAGTGACTGATGAGGGATTCTCGTTCTTGGAGGTCGAGAACGCCAACTTGAGGGACAAATTGGAGACCTTGAAGAGAGTTGGCCCCTCTACATCTTCTCATGGACGAGCAAGAGGTCCTCGGGGACGAGCAAGAGCAACTCGAATTCCTGTCGAGGAACAGAGGACTCAGTCTGCTTTGGAGAACCAAGCTTTCTAATTAATGGCAAAGAACCAGGCATTGGCTCAAATGTCAAAGAAGATCAGGGACCTGGAAGAGCAGCTTTCTACGCAGAAGTCAGTCTTGAAGAAAAGGAACTCTTCATCAAAAATCTCCACAAGCAGCTGGAAAGACTTACATATCAATTCCACAAACAACCCAGGGAGTTCTGGATGGCTGGGTACAATGAGGCTCTCTACCACTTAGATGATCGTATCCAGAATGCCAATAATGAGGGCTACAAGCAAGGCTGGTTGAATGCCTTAGGTGTGCTGCAACTAGAACAGGGTCATTACCTGTGGGACTACCATGATCCTGGGCTGCTCGACCTACCCGTGCTACCATTCAAACTTGATATGAGTTAGATCCCTGCTCGGGCCATTCCTCGATGCTTAATTTCAAAGTATCTCGGTGACTACAATCTCCATTCAAGTGTCGAGATATCTCATCCCGAGCACCTCCTAGATCGACCATCCGTAATGAATATCAGGATGTTAAAAGATTTGAACTTCATAAACTCTCCTCTTGCTTTAAATGATCCGCCTGCTGGCGAGGAACCTGTTTCAAAAGCAGAGGGGAAGAAACCAATAGAGTAGGAATTTTGATGTAATAGTTAGTATACATTTCATTATCAATGTAATCTATTTTTGGATTTAATGAAAGACTTTTATTTTTGTTCGCAATCTTAATTGCTATTGTCTTGTAAAATACTTTACATTTGTGCATGTATGTCTATTAAAAAGATAACAATATTGTGTTGTTTTGTGTTGTTTGTCGATCAACTAATTGTCGAATAGCTTGAATTTATGGTAGTAATTATAAAAAATTACTAAGTTATTCCTCGACCAACTTACTAAGTTGTTTCTCGACCAACTCGCTAAGTTGTTTCTCGACCAACTTACTAATAATTTTAAAAAGTCACGAGTATCAATAATTTTTCTTGATCATTTTCTCGTATTCATAAAATGTTTCCGACCAACCAAGGTCGGTAAATTTCCTTCTCGACCAACTACAGTTAGTGGTTTTTTATCCCCGACCAACCATAGTTAGTGGATTTTTCCTCTACGAGGAGCTTTTAGTTGGCGTTTTCAAGAATATATTACTTCCTAACCAACATAAGTTGGCATTTTTAGGAATATTTTTACTTCCCGAGGAACACATAGTTTTACTTCCCGGAGGAATATAAGTAGCTTTACTTCCCAGAGGAATACAAGTAGCTTTACTTTCCGGAGTAATACAGGTAGCTTTACTTCCCGGAGGAATGCAAGTAGCTTTACTTCCCGGAGGAATACAGGTAGCTTTACTTCCCGGAGGAATACAGGTAGCTTTACTTCCCGGAGGAATACAAGTTTTACTTCCCGGAGGAATATAAGTTTTACTTCCCGGAGGAATATAAGTTTTACTTCCCGGAGGAATACATTTGTTTCTCGACCAACCTTAGCTGGCGTTTTCGAGAAAAAATTTGAGTAGCCCGAGTTTTGCCGAGTAGTGTGTAGCACTAGTATTCCCCCAAAAATTTTCAATAAAAGGAGAACATATCCATCACTGATAATACTTGCGCAGGTGCTCTGCGTTCCATGCATTTTCAAACTCCTCCCCCTCTAAAGTTGATATTCGGTAAGTTCCTGGTGGAACAACTTCTATAACTCGGTATGGTCCATGCCAGTTTGCCTCCAGTTTGTTGTGCTTTTGAACTACTTTCTTCATCACATAGTCTCCTTCTTTCAGGTCGCACTTCTTCACCCTCTTATTGTAGAATAGAGCTGTTCGTTGTTGGTATGCAACATTTATGATGGATGCTTCTTCTCTAACTTCCTCGAGCATGTCTAAATCCAATCTTCTCATTAAGTCGCTGACAGGGGAATTGAAATTCAGTACCCTGTGTGTTGGGTGGCCCAACTCGGCAGGTATAACAGCTTCACTTCCAAATGCTAGCATATATGGTGATTCTCCAGTTGCTACTCGGGGAGTAGTTCGGTAAGCCCAGAGTACTGACTGTAACTCGTTGATCCAATTTTCTTTCGCATCATCCAGTATTTTCTTCAAGCCATTCAACAGTGTTCTGTTTGTCACTTCAGTTTGTCCATTGCTTTAAGGATGGCCTGGTGCTGAGTGGATCTTCAACACATTTGATTGATGACAATAGGCAGCGGACTCCTCATTATCAAATTGTGTTCCATGGTCTGTGATGAAAGCATGAGGAAGACCATATCGACAAATGATGTTCTTCCAAATAAATTGGTACACCTTCTCGTACGTCATATCAATGGGAGGCTCAACTTCCACCCACTTAGTAAAATAATCCACTACAACGACGAGGTACTTAAACCTTCCCCTGGTCGTCGGCAGTGGCCCAACCAAATCTATTCCCCACATGGAAAATGGCCAAGGGGAAGTGATGGCTGTCAACAATGCTTGTGGAGTTCTTCGGATGGAGGAAAAGCACTGGCACTTGTCACATTTCTTGGCATAGGCTACACAATTAGCCCTCATCGTCGGCCAGTAATATCCCTGCGTCATCATCCTTTGCAAAAGCGTCCGACCTTATACATGGGCTCCACAGGACCCTTCATGGATCTCTTCAATTAATTCTTTCACCTCAGAGGGATGTACACATCTTTGCAAAACTGCTATAATTCCTCATCTATATAAAATACCGTTAGTTAATACATACCGAGCAGCTTTAAACTCCAATTTCTTGGCTGCGAGCTTGTCAATTGGTAATTCTCCCCCCTCAATATATGCCCTGATGGGATCCATCCAAGATGTTCCTAAATCAAGGGTAATAAAGTTCATCGTCAAATCTTCATCTATACTCCGACCAGCTAAAACTTCAATTGGGATTGTTCTTCGTAGCTCGGTACGAGTAGCTGATGCTAATCGAGCTAGGGCATCTGCTCTTGCATTCTCCATTCTTGGTATTCTGACCAGCTGAATAGCAGCAAATTCTGATACCAACTCCATCACCTTTGCATGGTACTTGATCATTAATTCTCCTTTGGCTGCATATAATCCCAAGATTTGTTTTATAATTAATTGAGAATCACTGAAGACAATAATTTGCTGCGCCTCCATAATTTTTTCCAAATTAAGACCTGCAATCATGGCCTCATACTCAGCCTCATTATTGGAAGCTTTGAATTGGAAACGTAGGGCATATTCCATGTCTACCTCGTTCGGAGTGCTCAAAACTATCCCTGCCCCACTGCCTGTTGTGCAAGAAGAGCCATCTACATATAGCCTCCATATAGGTAACTCGTCTTCAAACTTCTGATCTAACAGAGTTCCTCGGTGAAATATTTGTTGCTTCCTTTCATCCTCCCCTGATATTTCTTGCTCTTCGTCGATCATCTTTTCTTGCCCTTTTACCAATCGGAGTTGGTCTGAGCTCGAATTTGATGATCCTGTAACATCCACTTGCCCTTTTACCAACCTAAGTTGGTCTGAGCTTGTGTCTGATGATCCTGTAACATCCACAGGTTGATCAGCGAGCAACTTTTGCTCCTCGGGAGTATCAGGATAGGTGAATTCGGCTATAAAATCCGCTACATCTTGCCCTTTAAGCGATGATCTGGGTTCATAGACTATATCGTATTCTTCGAGCTCTATTGCCCAGTACATCAATCTCCCTGATTTTTCTGGTTTATGAAGGGCTTGGCTCAACGACATATCAGTATATACGACTATAGTATCAGCCTAAAAGTATGGCCTCATTCTCCTACTCACCTCAATCAGCACCAGTGCTAACTTTTCCAGCCTTGGATATCTGATCTCTGCTCGTCGAAAGGCCTTACTTGTATAGTATATTGGTTTTTGTACTCCATTCTCCACTCTTATCAATGCCGAATTGACTGCATTCTCGGACACTGCCAGATACAAGTAAAATTTTTCTCCCATCGCTGGCCTGGATAACAATGGAGGTGCTCCCTAGTATTTCTTCAAGTCTTGAAAAGCCTTCTCACATTCATCATTCCACTCAAAAGTCTTTCGGAGTGTCCTGAAGAATGGGAGACATCGATCAGTTGCTCGCGATACAAATATGTTGAGTACCTCAAAAGTTTTTTTAGGATTTGCCTCAATGCCTCATTGGTTGACAATGTATCCGAGAAACATGCCTTCTCGTACTCTAAATATGCACTTCGTCGGGTTCAACTTCATTTGATATTTATCTAGTTGATCAAAAGTCTGACTTAAGTCAACTAGATGATCGACAACTTTCTTGCTCTTTGTCAGCATATCGTCAACATAGACTTCCATATTGCAACTGATTTGTTCAGCAAAGACTTTGTTCATCAACCTCTGATATGTCGCACCAACATTTTTCAAACCAAAGGCATAACATTATAACAATAGGTTCCCCTAGGGGTAATGAAAGAAGTACTCTCCCTGTCTTCAGTTTTCATTTTAATCTGATTGTAGCCAGAATAAGCATCCATGAAGCTCAGCAGCTCGTGTACCGAGGTAGCATCCACTAGTTGATCAATTCGGGGCAGTGGAAAGTGATCCTTTGGACATGCTTTATTGAGGTCGGTGAAGTTTACACACATCCTCCATTTCTTATTCTTCTTTTTCACCATCACCACATTTGCTAACCAGTCTAGATATTTAACATCTTCAATAAAGCAGGCTTTCTGGAGATTCTCAACTTCCTCCTGTATAGCTTGATTCTTCTCGGGGCTGAATACTCTTCTTCTTTGCTTCACAGGCTTTATCTCCTTAATCACATTGAGTTCGTGACATAAGAAATTTGGGTCTATCCCGGGCATATCCTCATGACTCCACGCAAAAGTTTGCTTTCTGCTTCTAAGGAAAGTTATCAATTCCTGTTTTAGTGAGGTTTCCAACGACAAACCTACTTGAGTAGTTCGCTCAGGGTGCTCATCGTCCAGAATGATGTTTTTAGTAGCTTCCACCACTTGACCCTTCACGAGTTGAGACTCATCTCTAGGATCCAATGTTTCAATTTCTGCACCTTCATCCACTTAATAGGTAATAGTCTTTTTCCTTGATTCCTCCAGTTCCTCTTGCTCAGCGAATGAATAATAGCATTCCCGAGCTACTTTCTGATCACCTTTCACAACTCCAACTCCAAAATTTGTTGAAAATTTTAGGCATTGATGTACTATAGATGGTACAACCTCAAATTTCTTCAATCCAACTCTTCCCATGATGATATTGTATGATGATTGAACATTCTTATCCGTCACGAAGAAGCGTATTCTTTCTGTCCGACAAGAAGGACACGTACCAATGAATATATCCAACTTGATCATCCCAAGTGGAAATACTTTCTCGCCAGCAAAACCGAGGAGGGGTCTGTGATAAGGCTCCAGTTGAGATAGATTTAGATTTAAACTATCGAAGCACGAGTAGAACATGATGTTTGCCGAGCTACCATTGTCGACCAGTACTCTTGAAATTATTACCTCCTTCATTCTCATCTTGATCACCAATGGGTCATTATGAGGATATAGAACACCTGCAAGGTCATTCTTTGAGAACCCAATGACCAACTTCTCTTTGTTCACCTTTCTCGAGCGATCCTCCTCAGCTAGATTTATTCATTAAATGTACGAGCAAGCTTGATCCTCACAGAGGTAAGCTTTTCTCTCGGCAGTAAGGTCTCCTCCTCCTGCATCTCCACCTGTTATAACATTATAGTCAAATGACCCAAAGCGTATTAAAAATGCCTCTCGTTCTGGCTGCCTTGGTCTCTTGGGAAGATCGGGGTCGTCTTCGGGATCAATTTCATGGTTTCTTTTCTTGTTCTCCTCTACTCAACGAGGAGATCTAGACCTCTCTCTTGTTCGATCGTTGTTTCTTCTTTCGCTTCCACGATCAACATACTTTTCCAGCTTTCCTCGTCTGATGAGTGTTTCAATCTCATTCTGAAGAGCTATGCAATTTTTGGTCATATGGTCGTGATCTTTTTGAAACTCGCAATACTTTGCCTTATTCCTCTTATCAGGGTCTGCCTTCATTTTCTCTGGCCAATTTAATTCCTCGTTATTATTGATTTCTTCTAGAACATGGTTGATATCCTTCTTCAAAGGAGTATAATTATCAAATTTCTTCATTGCCTCCCATACCGATCTAGTTCTTGAATGTTTGTCATTACCATTGTTCTTAAGCTCTTTTTTCTTAGCTTTATCACCTTCCACCTTGGTTTCTTTGGCATCCATGTTCTTCTTCGCAGCCATAGCGTCCTCGGCATTCATAATCTTAGACGCCTCGGCATTCATAATCTTAGACGCTTTTCCCATCAGGTCTGACATGGTTCTAGGTGGATCTTTGGCCAAAGTGTAGTACAACTTGTTGGGCAATAGTCCACTCATCAAGGCGGTAATCGTTGTCTTCTCCTCATAATCAATGACTTCAAGTTTCTCGTTATTAAAACGAGTTATATAATATCTGGTGCTCTTACCAGCTTTTTGTCTAACACTTAACAAATGTGCTACTCGTTTAACTGGCTTTGCCCCAAAACAGAAATTACCAATGAATAACTCGGCCAGTTGAAGAAAAGTTGAGATCTTACCCCGAGGAAGATTATTATACCATATTTGAGCAGATTCGATAAGAGTTCCCGAGAATGCCCTGTATCTCATCTCATTTGGAACAGCATAGATGTTGGCTGCAGCTTGGTATTGTTCTAAATGAAGGACGGGGTCAGTCTTTCCATCATATTTGGGGGTCACAACAGGTGCTTTGAATTTTGATGGTGTTGGAAAATCTACAATAGTCTGGACAAAAGGTGTTCCTCGAACAAAGGTTCGTTGTAGAGGGTTCTTAGCTTTAACCATTTCCCCCAATCTATCCTCCAACCTTTGAATAGAGCCTTTCCATGCATCATTTCCTTCCTTGGGCTTGTTGGTTAGAGCAACTGATCGCGTTGAAGTGGCTTCCTGAGATCTATCTTGACGAGCAGCTGGTCGCGACTAGGCAGATCCTTCCCTTAAATCTGATGGTCATCGAAATCTCCTCGATGGGGCTCTAGGAGGACTTTTGCTCCTCCTAGGACCTAATCGATTGAAAGGATATACTCTACTTAATCTTTCTAGCGCATTGGTCCTTTCTGGGTAGAAAGTGATACGTTATTCAGTATCTGTGGCTCGCACTGACGAAGTTCGTCCAGGTTGATAAGAAAAATCTCTAGACTACTCATTGCGATATGAATCGGTACGTCTAGTACGTGAAGAAGGTGCACGGGTATTTCTTTGAATACTTCACAGTCCTGAATGGGTTGGTGCACCGCCATGGAGGGTTTGTATGAGTTGTCGCATAGTTTCTTGCATAATGGTCTGGCCCTGAGCCAGATTTGTCATTATTCCAGCCAGATCTAGAATATTTGGCGGAGCAGATGGATTTGGAGGGCTTCTAGCATTTCGATTGCTGGATTCTGGAATATCAACCATTTGTGATGGATTGTTTTTGATGAAAAACGATGTTACCAGTCGTTTCCCACAGACGACGCCAATCTGTTGATGTAAAAAATTAGATCATATCTAATTATTCAATCACAGATAAATAAATGAGACAAAGAATTTTTAAAGTGGTTCAGCCTTATAAGAATGGCCTACGTCCACTGTTATGTTATTGCTGATTGTTTGGGAATTCTCGATTACAAGTTCAATCAAGAAATTACGGTCCCCTTACAATGAGGATTGTACAATGTATTTATAGCCCTGAGGCTGTAATGTGAAAGGGTAATACATTAAATGATGTACATATGAAAGGGTAATACATTTAATGCCCCTTAAGCATATGCATCTGAATGATAAGCATTTAATGAACAGTCAAACTGGTTGTTATCCTGCTATTAATGCTTTATTCGAAGTGCAGCTCGGACCGCCTGAGTTTTTCGGTACTCAAGAGTTCCTCAGAGAGTTCTTGATCCTCGAAGCGTATGAGTTCCTCGGGGAATCAGTGTTCCTCGTTGTAGTATGGTTCCTCGGAGCATGTGAGTTCCTCAGAAGTGTTTGTTGTTGCTACGTAGATTGCCACGTGTCTTCACTTTATTGAGCCATGTCAGCAGACTAAATTTGGTATCAACAAGCCCCATTCATGAATGTTAAGTTTGCTCTGCAGCATCATCCATGTCTACCAAAGAATATCATCATAGAATTGTAAGAATAACACCCAATCCAAAATAAGGGCACTAAGACTAATACACGTCCACCTATAAGAGGACAACATTACAATCGAAATAGGAGTGATAGTACATCCCCCTATCCCTAACACTTGAACACTGGATTTGGTGGCTACCGGATCAGTACCAGCTTATCCCTAGGCTCCACCTAAACCTGCCTAACAACTAACTATGACGCCCCTTTCTTCCAAGTACCATTTTCCCTGCATGGATAGTTTTAAACATATCAAAACTATCCCGAGTACCTACACACTGCCTTTTAAGGCCCCCTACAAGCTAAATCTGTAGCTCCTCCACCAGCTGACGCAGTTTTCCCCCACCTCCAAATGAGGAGATAACACATGTTCAATCTGAAATGCATCATCTTCAAGAATTCATCAACAAGATTTAAACCACCGATGCGATCACTAATATCAAGAAGAAAACCCTCTATGTTGATATCAGTTGCCGAAAAAATTAAAGATGTTAGTCTTTAAAACCTACAAGGGAATAGGCTCCCTAACTGTCCAGTTTTCCAACTACTAACTTTAGATGCAAGTCTGAAACATAGGCCTAGGAGTCATAGAGAGAATATTCTCCTCCCCTCCATTTGTAGGATTCCTCATCTAAGTATATGGGGATGAGACGTGAGTGTTAACACCTAAAACTGGTATACTAATTGGGCCTTAGCAAGCGTACATTAATTATTAAAAATAATAGATAAAGATATATAAATCTCGGAGAAGGAAATCTAGATCAAATAATGGAGAGATAAGATAAAGCAATGTGAACCAGGTTTACTTGGATTGACCTAAAGGGGTGCCTTCGTCCACATGTGTTAGTGTTTATCGTATATTTTTATATGGGAAACACAATTGATAAGTAGTAGTTACAAGCCCTCGTGTTCATTCTAGAAATGGACAACATAATGGCATGGAAAATATATATCAATCCCTTTACATTTAGGGATAACATGCGATATATATGCTATTAGATGAGATATAATAGAGAGGGACACGTGTCATGCATTCATAGGTTATGCATGTATAAATTTTACACACAGGTGGAAAGGGATAATGATGAGTCTGTTACGCGAATATGGAGGATAATATTTTCATATCTCCCACTTGCATGCGTGATGGGACTTCTACTGCCATCATCCTCTCACATGGTACATGCTTTCTATAACAGTGTTTTATAACAGTATAAATGTTGTGATCTAGCTAGGCTAAGTTGACAGCCTGTTACACTGGAGTTGATCGTAATTACACTGGACGACCAGATGAGAAGTTGACTCGACCTTCTTTAAAAGACAAGAGAGTCCAGTCATCATCTTCAAATTGGTTCGTTGGTCATACCATATTTATGGTATAACAAAAGTCCCATATACTTATCTTGCGATTGGGTTATGCAGCGTATTCTATAAAGCATTTTGTCTTCTGGGTATGAACTTAGGGGATTGAGTGAGTGGTGTTAATCGGTGGGAAGTTATCGACCTCCATAATTTGGCTCTCTTTTAATCTTCTTGGCACGTGCCGTGTCACGACCCCAACGCAAAATAGTAGGGAACGAGGGTCTTAACATGCCACCAAGGCATTCAATATTCCGTCCTTAAATTTTTACCTTAATTAAATGCAATGGAAATATATACACATGGTCATGAATATTAAACTGCTAACAACAAAGGAATTACGTGATCAGAGCATTCTAAAAGGAAACTTCATATATATTAAAATTATTAACGAGTACAACTTAAGACAAAATTAAAAAGTCTATTATTATAGATCCAAAACATGCTCTTTCTAATAAAACAAACGTTCACTTAAAACTATTGCAAAAGGAGTTCCCTAAACTAAATCTTTAACATAGTCCTTCTCCGTTCCATCGGCGAACCTAATTTTATTTCCTGAAAATTTGTTGTTTATACAACATCAGCTAAAAGTCGAATGATACTTAATCTCCTGACATTCCAAGGTTTTTCAGAAAATTGATACCTATTAAATTTAGAACATAAGGCATATTCATATGCAGATATGTATTTAAATTAATATATATATATATATATATATATATATATATATATATATATATAAAGTAAATGAAAGTATATATATTCAAAATGAATAGTTCAGAGTATAATATATAAAAATAATTGAGCATACGTCTACTATTCAGTTTTGGCAGTCATGTGTGCTCTAAGATCCAGGCATATAGTGTTCCTAATTTTTTTTTTCAATAACATCATAGACAGAAAATCATGATCTCTAGAACATTGCCTTGTTTAAGGCACACCAGCATAAAACCAGTTGGGAAGGTACCACCAAAATATTTCCACCTGCTAGTCAATGCCAACATAGTAACAAAGTTTGCATAGGCCGAATCAACAATTTCAGAATTCAAATAAGATGTTTAAATAGAGAGATACAAACATATAACAAATGATGGAATCATCGGTATTGGATGAATTTTGAGAATAAAATCATTTCATAAAACATATATAGTTTGCCTAATATTATCTAATCAAAATGCGTAAGGAATATCAAAGAGTACTCACCTAAAACAAAGGCTCGAAAATAAAGATATTAAGTATTGGATAACTTGATAACATGACAAATACATTCCAAGTTTAACTACATATTCTAAAAAAAGTCCACTATAGATACTATATTTTAATAATAACTTGTTTTTAAAGGATTACTAAAAATAATTTTCTCAACTTTTAAAACTGATTGATCGTAATTGAGCAATTAAATTCATAGTTCGTCCTAAACAGTCAGTTCCTAATTGATATGGTGGGTTGAAAGGGAACCACTTAAATTCCAATTCATCTAGACAAAACATTTTTTTCACTTTTAGAAGAAACAGAGGGTCATAGGGGCAGCAATTAAATACCATCTCATCTTGACAGAATTTCACCGAGCCTTACTTGGGAATTTCTCAATTGGATTACACAATACAAATGATTTCAAAAGCCCATATACATTATTAAACAAGTTCATTTTTGAAAAAAAATTCAATCTTAAATGTGATTTATCTATTACGTGTTTAAAAAATAAGCAATATTAATTTTTGTCACCAAAAAGAATATAAATTCAATAGGGAAAATCCTTTTTCGAAAGTCAATAACTCATTATAAAAAGAGTTATATATTTCAATTTCATAAAATAATTCAATTTAGAAAATCCTAAAATTTTATGTTCACTAAAATGGATCTTTTGTATTTTTATGAACATTAATACTTAATATGGACATATAACAATAAATTAAAATGATAAAGATGCATTATAAGTGTGGCCATCCCCGATCCCTGTCGCGGAGGAAAAGGATCCTTCGGGTCCCGCGCGTCCCTCTCGGGAGCACTTCGGCCAGCGTTGTTTGAGATGTGGTGTAGAAATGTAAAGAGATTCAGAGTCGCCAATCTATTTTACTCAAAACAAACAAAAGAAAAATGGGAAGCCACCTCGAAGGATGGCATCCAAAGATATACTGGTACGTGCGAAACCAAATGAATCGAGAAGGGTTCGGAGGCTTAGTTACGAAATGGGAAGGTGTTAGGCACCCATTCCGCCCTTTCGGTCTCTCATGCATATTTGCTATTTTCTTTATATTTCCCCCCGTGATATGTGTGCATGTGTATATATAGAATGGAGGTGGGAATCCTCGACTTGTATCATGGAAAAGATAAAGCGAGTCATCCGTAGGAATGTATAAGAATAATATTAGAAAATAAGATTTACGTGATTACCCCTACGTTGATCGTTATAATAGAACGATAACGCATATGGACTAAAACGTCGCTAAGATCAAGTATATAGAATATAAGGAAAGTAGATTTAGAGAAGATAGAAAATGAGGGAAAAAGTGAGAAAAAGGGACTCGAGTCTCGGGTTTTACCTCGAGACGCCTACGTAGCCTATAAAGGCATCAAAGTCCACGTAGTTCACATAGAAAATGAGGGGTGGGGTTTATCCCATAAATCCAAATAGGGTATCTCTTATTTGTAAGTGTGTGTGTGTGTGTGTGTAGAAAAAGTGTTTTAGTTGTGAGAAAAGTGTGAAAAAAGTGTGAGAATCCCTATTTGGAATTTATGAGCAAACCCTCTTTTTCTTATTTTTCGGGCTTTATTTATATGAAAATAAGAGATGTGCAATAATCCTAAATAAAGAATGTATTAGCAAGTGTGAGATGGGATAATAAAAGTGTTAAGTAAGAAAATAAGTTATTGAGTATTTAAGAGAATTTAAGAGAGAGTTTGAGAAAGTTGGACCTTCTTGAAGATCTTGAGCTTGATCTTGAATGTTGGAGAGTATCCATTGCACTTGGATGATGATGGAGAGTGGCTAATTCATCAAGTTTGATGAAGAGGATGATGAAAAGTGGAAGTAAAAAAGGGTTTTGAAAGTTGAAATCACGCTGCCTTCGAGAGAGGTTTCTGGGATTCGCTGAGAGAGATTTCTATCAGATCTGGGCTCTCCTTGAAAATGAGGTGAAGACCTCCTTTTATATCCCCAGGTGACTACCGATCGGCATTGGCATGCTACTGCCTATCGACAGGTGCCGATAGGCAGGATTTGGAACCTGCCATTTGGCAGTGCACTTCAGGATTTTTGGGGAAATCGACCGCCGAGGGAAAACCATTTGTTAGAATCGTGCACGGGGTATACCGTTGGAAAGTTAATTCAGATACCTTTGAAAGTAATTTGGACTGCTTTCGGGTTCAGGAGTTGACTGTGGGTCAAATATGGCTCGGAAGCGTTTGTCGGTCCATTGGATGGGGAATTATTCGGACGCAAACGGATCGTTCGTCCGCATGGTAAGTCCGAATCGTACATGGGGCGGTCTGTTGGAAAGGTTAGGAGATGTACTTCGACATTCCAAGATTTTGACCCAGTTTGGAGAGTGGACTTTGGTCAATCGGGCTCGGGAAGCATTCAGTGACCTCTCAGAGTTAAACGGATCGTTCGTCCGCATGGAAAGTCAAAATCGTGCACGGGACGGACCGTTGGAAAGGTGATTCAGTGCCCTTCGAAGATTCATTTAGCCTTGGTTGAGATGAATAGTTGACATAGGTCAAACAGATCCCGGGAGCGCCCGGTGGCCTCTGGGTCGAGTTTCGAACGCAAATGGATCGTTCGTCTTCATGGTAAGTCAGAATCGTGCACGGGATGAACTATTGAAAAGGGTATTCAGTACCCTTCGAAGATTCATTAAGTCTCGGTTGAGATGAAGAGTTTGACTTTTGGTCAAACTGAGCTGGGGATGCCCGATGGCTTCTAGGTCAGTGCTCGGGACATGACCTAGGTTTGTAGTGATGAGGGGAGGTAGTAAGGACCTAAGGAGAGTTAGGGGTAACAGAATGGGGTGTTTACAGAGCCCCTCGATAGGCGAGTTTGGAAGAAATGATGATCGTCGAATAGACACCACATGATGGTTTTGAGGGAGTATGATTGTTTTAGAGATTCGAGGCCGATTCTGAGGACCTAAGGAGTGTTCTTGGGATGGGATGATGACCTAAAGTGTTGTTGGGGGATGACCAATTCTATGGGTCAAAGCCAAATCTGCAGGCTTATGGTAAAGGTCAATTTTGACCTAAGATTGGTGACGATCGATGATCGGGATCAATTCTGACCCAACTCAGGTGACGATCGAAGACCGAGGTCAATTTTGACCTAGAAAATGGCGATGAATGAGGACCGAGGTCAATTTTGACCTAACTCAGGTGACGATCTAAGGCCGGGGACAATTCTGACCCAAGAGTGGTGACGACCGAGGACCGAGATCAATTCTGACCTAACTCAGGTGACGATCCAAGACCGGGGCCAATTCTGACCCAAACAGTGGTGACGACCGAGGACCAAGGTCAATTCTGACCTAACTCAGGTGACGATCCAAGATCGGGGTCAATTCTGACCTAAAGAGTGGTGACGACCGAGGACCAAGTTCAATTCTGACCTAACTCAGGTGATGATCCAATATCAGGGCCAATTCTAACCTAAAGAGTGGTGACGACCGAGGACCGAGGTCATTTCTGACCTAACTCAGGTGACGATCCAAGATCTGGGCTAATTCTGACCCAAAGAGTGGATAAAGATTGGATTTCGATTCTGTTGGAGAAAGTTCTTTGTGATTTTGATCTGTGCTGGGGAGTTGATAGTTGGGGAAGCTTTTAGGAGACGTCGCAGGGCAAAAAATCTATTTTGGGTGCTGTAGGGGAATTCCGCTGGGGAAGTGATCAGGTGATCCTTAGAAATCCTCCGGAGCTTTGTCGGGAGGAGTTTTACTTAGTTTTTGAGGATTTCGCTGGCGATAGAGGGGTTCCGCCTCAGAGGATGCAAAATTTTCTTGGTGAAAATGGCTTTATCCTTCCTGGGATTTTTAAGAATTTGCTTGGGATTTTTCGAGGCTTTCTGGTATTTTTTGGGAATTTCTGAACGAAATTTGAGGTGGGGTGCCGATCGGCATGGTGTGAGAGGTGCCATTCGGCAGTGGCATGGACTTTTGGGCTCCCTCGGGAAGGCAAGAGGTCAGTGCCGATCGGTATGGCAAGGTGAGGTGCTGATCGGCATCGCGCTTGGCATCCTATATAAAGGGGGCAAATCCCCTCATTTTTTAACAGCTTCTTTTGCTTTCTCTCTCTCTGCGATTCTTCTGCAAATCATTTTAACGTTCTAATCTTCGAGAAATGGCCGCCTTTGTGAGCACTGCAGCCCACCGGGAGTGGTTGACCATTGATGACTGGGCGAATGTGGATTGGAGGGACAGGGTGCCCCTTGCTTTGGGGAGTGAGAACTCCTTTGATGCATTTGAGCCTGTTGCGGATGAGCGGACCTTGCTGCGGGAGCCATCGCATCATAGCTCTTCAAGAGTGATTCCCGGTGATTATGTAAGTAACCAGACCTTTGGCATTTCTTTCTTTTGGGTAATTTTTCTTTCCTTTTTTGACTCTTGATGAGATCTTTCCTTTTTCCAGTCTGATATTTCCTTGAAGAACATGCGTGCCCACGGGACGATGGGGCTCAAGGATGTCTGGGAGCATCTCCCACCTGTGGTGCACTGGGTGGTCTCATCAGCGGGTTTTGGGCGATTGACATCGACGCTGCATGAGACGCCTCGTTCGACAGCGATCTTGTGCGCTTTGGGAAAGAGGTGGTGGGACACTACCCACACTTTTCATTTTGGCTTTGGGGAGATGACTGTGACTCCCATAGATGTGCAGCAGCTGCTGGGGCTAGATTGTGATGGAGAGAAGATAGAGGTGGATCGCTCTTTACGGGTGAGACCGGGGGCAGTGCATGCGACAATTGGTGATGTGAGGAGGATTGTTTCTGGGGATTTTATTCGGTTGTCCCTACTGAGGGATGTTCTATTGGGCAGGGAGATTGATGTGGAGGACGGGCTGTAAGTGAGGCAGATGGCTCGATTATTTATTTTGCTGGTGTTGGGAGGTTTCACGGTGGCGTCGAGCGATGATGTCATCCACTTATGGTTTCTTCAGTACTTGAGGATGTTTTCGAACATCCCTTTCTATGATTGGGGGAGTTTGACCTTAGCGACCCTTTACTCTTCTCTGGATGCATTCAGTCGGTGCTACCGACAGACCTTTATAGGGGCCATGTACCTTCTTGAGGTATTCTTTAATTTGCACCTTTCCTTTTCATGCATTTGCATTTTCCTTATGCGTCTCTTTTTGTTTCCGAATTCAGACGTGGTTCTATAAGGTGATTAGGTGCAATACCCCGCTGATCGCTTTGAAGGATGACACTGTTGGGGACTTCTGCCGATTGTATCGATGGCATAAGGCCAATCGGCAGTCGAAGGGATCTTTCTCCCTGGAGGCGGTGCATCAGGTCTTGAATGACCTGACCAGTGGTAGGGTAAGACTCTTTCCATTTCAATCTTGGTTTTTTCTCCTTCTGATTTTGTATTGAATTATTCTCGCTTCGAGATTTTCAGGTGACCTTTTACCATTGGGGGATAGCCATTCAGGATACGGGGGGACCGGAGTGAACGCACGGATGAGGCATTTTCTAGCGCATGAGTTCGGCCATTCCTAGTACCTTGGGGAGAGGGTGATTCGTCAGATAGTCGAGGAGGAGGTGGTGGTGCCACCCGTGCAGCCTCCTACGTTTATGAGGTAGGAACGATAGCTGTTGGAGGATGAGAGGATCGCGATGATGATCAGCGAGTCCTACTTGTTATACACTGATACGGCTGCGCCGTATGATTACATGGATTTTGTGACGAGCTGGTTGATGGTGCCCAGCATATATGATGCGTTGCCTTTCCTTCCTATGGGTTCGAGTCGGGCGGTGGGATCTTCCCACAGCAGCGATGGTCTATCGGCATCTACGGCGGCGACGACCTTGGAGGTTCCTTTTGTGCGGTTTCATACCCCTTCGTACAACATCCGACGAGCTGATGGAGGGATGGTGCCTATTTTGCATCATCCCCGTGCAATGGATACGAAGGAGTTGGGTTTGTCAGAGGAGGTCCTTTGACCTGCGGTATATCTTTTATGTTTCTCTCTTTCTTTCTTTTTTTATTTTGGTCATCCCTGCTTTGATACTAATTTTTTCCTTTCTTTACTGTAAGTCCGGGTGTCGACCACTTGGCTCAGGGACATCAGAGACTGGATATCTTCGGCGACTGCCCATATTCAGGATGCGGTTCGTGTTCCTTCTTGCTTGGTTCCGTTGGCTTCGTCCGGAGAGGACTCTGGCTCTAGTAGCGATGGCGCGTCATCTCGCTGTAGGGGGAAGAGAGCACGTCGCAGGGGTGGAAGCTCTTAAGAGAGAGAGAGAGAGAGAGAGAGAAAATGTGGGTTCAGGTTGAGTCCCGCTGTTTTTTGCTTTTTCTTTTTATTTTCCTGCAAAATTGATGTAACACATAACACAAATAAATGCAATGCAATGGAGCTTTTTATTATCTCTTATTAATGATGAATGCAATGCACATGCACTTTTTACTTTGTTGCTGAGACCGTAAAAGGGAATATTTTTGGAATTTTTTGGAGGAAAGTTTTTAATTACAAAGGGAAATTTATATAAGGAGGAAAAGGGATTTTGAAATTCTGTTGAGAATATCAATTTACTTTTATTTGAGTTTTCTAATTTGACAAAAGAGGAAAAGGGGAAATTTCCCAAAATGGGGGTGGGGGGGGGGGGGGGAGTTGCCGATCGGCAAGCACCCTGACCTGCCTATCGGTAGTTCAGTCCAGTCCATCAATTGAAAGCTTTTATTGGTACCCTCTTCAGCCTTTGGTACTTTGTGGTGTAGGATTTCTTCCGATTTCTGCAGGAATTATGTCCTTTGTGAGGGTTCTCAAGTATAAAAAGGGGTAAGGGTGTATTGTTTTCATCACACCTTTGCATTCTTACCTACTTGCCCACTATCTCTTAGCCTTGTAAGATGGCTATCCCTGGTAGCACCGAGTTTGCCGACTACCTCGAAGCCTTGGAAGCTATGTGCTTTTATAATGTTGATTATGATGCTTTCAACATGAGTCGAGTCTCCTTGTGGCGTAATCGGCCCATTGAGTGAAACGTGCTGATGGCGGCGGTACAATTCTGGTACCCCAAAGACCATGTATTCCACTTTGGGTTAGAAGAAGTTTGTCCTACCTACGAGGAATTTTTTGCCATGTTGGGTGTAAATCCCAGTGTTGCTGCGGCTTTGCCCAAATTTTCCCGCTCTCCTAGGGATTTGTTGGTCGGGCTCCTTCATATTTCTCCTTCGACGGCTAGATCATTGGTCGCTGGAGGGATGATTTCCCTCTTGGCGGTGCTGCAGTTCGGGGAATCACAAGAAGTAGGTGATGTTGGCTATGTTGGAGCCGTTATCCTGGGTCTGGTTTCCAAATTATTGCTGGTAACCGGGGAGGTGCAAGTGGACTCGCAACTTGCATCCATTACCTCATGGATGTCATACCGTCGCAATCCTGCGGTGGTGATACTGGCGGAGACCCTGAATGGCTTGGATGCCTAGAGAGAAGGCCGTTCTGACTTTTTGAGGGGTATCCCCGTTATGCTGTTCATGTGGTTGTCTGAAAGATTCCGCTTGGCGACTCCTATAGAGTATTCCTTGTCGGACGTACCCAACTTCTTTTCACGCTACTTCATCAACGTTGGCCTGTATGTTGAGAACTGGGAGAATTGGCTTGTGGAGCATGGGGCTCGTGGGCTGTATTTGTAAGTGCCTTGGTGGGGACAGTTGCAGCCTATTATGGAGCTAGGAGAGTATTCATATGTATGGCTGGTTGGTCTCAGACAGACCTCTTTTTATTTCCCACGACGAATTTTGCGTCAATTTGGATGGGTGAAGGTCGTGCCCCCTCGGACCTCAAATTTCTTTTCGGTAGAAGATTTGACTGAGCGCCTGTGTCTGTTTCTTGGGTCTCTGTGGGAAAATTGACGTCCGTCGACCCGTCCCTCTCAGTCTTTCGGGAATGTTTGGCATGTCCCTAAAGATTATATGAAGTGGTTGTGGTGGAAAGTAGTCATCAAGATGTTGGCAGTGGAGACTGGAAAAAGATGGTTTTTTTCATCTAACACCATGGAAGGGGGTGTTCTGGTCTTTTCGAAGATGGGTAAGGCTCATCGGTCGATGAAATGTTTACGACACTCTATTCAAGCAGGGGAAACTTGGGGACCTCAGGATGTAGATGATGAGGGTGCAGGCTCCTTTGGTAGCTGTGGGTAGGACTCTTGGGGAGTTTATTTGTGTAATAGATGTGGGGATTTTATTTGGCTTTTTATGGTAATAGGGGGAAGGGAGTTATCCGTTCCTTTTTCTTATGTAATCCATACTGTAATTTCTTATTATTGAAATAAACAAGTTTCTGATCATCCAGCTGTGTCTTTTGATGAGTTTTATATTTTGAATTATCTATATTGATCGCTAAGGCATACATAATCCTTTTGTTCAAGTATTTTCAGAATGAACCGCCGTTCTTGGAGGTAAGAAAAGAATAGTATTTTGTAAAAAAGAAAGGGCCGCACTCACATGAGGTGCATGAGTTGCCTATCTACCTCTCGGGTTTTTTGAAAATGTTTTTAAAATAGTTTTTTTAGAGGATCAGGCCCACGTAGTTCTGGGTAGAGATTTCGTACCGCGCCGAGATTTCGCACTAGGGGTAGAATTTCTTGAGATGGTCTAGGTTGACTGGACGAGCCATCTCCTCCCCATCTAGGTCACTGAGCATGGCAGCACCGCTAAATAAGATTTTCTTCACAATGTAGGGGCCGCTCCAATTGGGTTTGAATTTCCCTCTGGGGTTCCAGATAGGTTCTATTATCTCTTTGAGGGCTAAGTCTCCCTCTCGGACACCTCGGTCCTTGACTCTCTTGTTGAATGATCGTGTTATTCAACGATGGTACACTTGTATATGGTAAAGATCTTTTAATCTCCTTTCATCTAGGAGGGTTATCTCATCAAGATGACTTTGGCACCAGTCTTCTTCACTAACCTTACCTTTGAGCGTGATGTGTAGCGAGGGTATTTTTAGCTCCACAGGCAGGACTACTTCCATGCCGTAGACTAGGGAGTAAGGGGTAGCCCCAGTAGAGGTTCGGATTGAGGTTCGATAGCCCCAGAGGGCGTACGGGATCCGGTCAACCCAATCCTTACACCTTTCGGTCATCTTGCTGATGATAGATTTGAGCTTCTTGTTGGCGGCTTCAACTGCACCGTTGGTCTGAGGTCGTTAGGGAGAAGATTCGTGTCTCTAAATCCCATACTCGTTGACTACTTCTGTGACTTCTGCTTCGAAATACAATACGTTATCTGACACTAGCTCATGCGGGACCCCATATCGGCAGATGATATTTTTCTTGAGGAATTTGGCCACTTTCTTGGCGTTCAATACTGCGTATGACTCTGCTTCGACCCATTTAGTGAAGTAATCAATAGCGACCAGGATGAACTCATGTCCGTTTGAAGCCTTTGGTGTAACCTTCGCTATGATGTCGATACCCCAGGTGGAAAATGGCCAGGGAGAGGTCATGTTGTATAAGTCCCGCGGAGGTAGGCGTTGAAGATTGGAGAATTGTTGGCATTTGAGGCACCTCCGGACACAGGCGATACAGTCCTGGATCATGGTGGTCCAGTAGTTGCCCTGTCGGATGATTTTATTGCCAAGCATGTGACCGTTCATGTGGGGTCCGCATTCCCCGCTGTGGATTTTCTGAATTATTTTCTCAATTTCGGCCCCTGCAATACAGTGTAGATGAGTTCCATCGAAGTTCCTCTTGATTAGGGATTGATGGAAGATGATGTACTGGGCGATTAGTCTTCGGAGGGTTGTTCGATATTTCTTGCTGGAACCCTCGGTATGCCTACCATGTCTGAGGAGGCACCATATATTATAGTACCAACAATTGGCTAGTTCGGGATCTTCGATGGAGACAAGCTCAATACGGTAGCAATGGGTTGGTTTGTCTTGCTTTTGAACTAGAAAAGGGGTCATTGTTATTCCCTCGGGCATGTCGACAATGGAGGCCAAGGTGGAGAGAGCATAGACTAGGTTATTCTTTGCTCGGGGTAGGTAATGGAAGGTGATATCTCAGAATCGGGAGGCTAACTCTTCTAAGTGGGCATGAAAGAGTTGGAGCTTTTCATCTTTGACTTTCCACTTTCTGAGCACTTGGCCGATGATAAGGGCAGAATCCCCATAGACATCAAGGTATTGAATACCTTTCTTGATAGCGACTTTGAGGACCACTGTGCTTGACTCGTATTCCGTCATGTTGTTAGTTCAAGGGAAATCCAATTTAATGGTGATGGGAGTGTGGGAGTCATCTGGGGCGATCAAGAGTATCCCAATGCCATATCCCTTTTTGTTGGCAGCGCCATCAAAGAAAATTTTCCATCGAAGGAGGTCATGGGTGGTGCAGAGGATATCTTCATCTGGGAATTCGGATATCCGAACATCTTCTTCATCTATGGGGTAATCAACGAGGTAGTCAGAGATGGATCTTCCTTTAACAGCTTTCTGTGTGATGTACACGATATCGAACTCGGTTAGGAGCATCAACCATCGGTCCATTCGACTGGATAAGGCGGGTTTCTCAAGAAGGTATTTGATGGGATCCATTCGGGATACAAGTTTGATGGGGAAGGCGAGCATGTAGTGTCGCAACTTTTGGGTGACCCAGACAAGTGCGACACACACCTTTCCTAAAGCAGTGTAGTTGACCTCGTACCCGACTAATTTGTGACTCGCGTAATATATGGCTCTTTCTTTGCGGGAGTCTACAAGGTATTGGGCTAGCAACGCCCCAGCTACAGTGTCGGTTATGGTTAGCTATAGGAGCAAACGGAGACCCGACTGTGGTGGCATGAGAACTGGAGGTTGGGTCAGGTATTGTTTGATTCGATTAAAAGCTTCTTGGTAGGACTCATTCCAAACCTTGGTTGAATCCTTTTGGAGGAGCTTGAATATTGGTTCACAGATGGAATTTAGTTGGCTGATGAACTGGATGATATATTGCAATTTCCCAAGAAACCCTCGGACTTCTTTCTCTATTCGGGGTGGTGGCATCTCAAGTATAGCCTTCAGATTTTCAGGATCTGCTTCTATCCCCTTTTAGCTGACCATGAATCGCAAGAATATTCTGTTTGTAACACCAAAGACACATTTCTATGGATTAAGTCGCATCTGATACCGTCGCAGTCGTTTGAAGAACTTACGGAGAGAGGGAACATGACCTTCTCTGGTTTTGGACTTGATAATCATATCATCCACATAAACCTCAACCTCTTTGCGAATTAGATCGTGCAGGATGGTTGTGGCAGCCCTTTGGTAGGTAGCCCCAGCATTCTTGAGACTGAATGGCATAACGGTGTAGCAAAAGGTTCCCCATGGGGTGATGAATGCAGTTTTTTCTTGGTGGTCGGGGTGCATCTTAAATTGGTTGTATCCGGCAAACCCGTCGACGAATGACTTGAGAGCATGACTGGCTGTGTTTTCCACGATCATATCGATATTAGGCAGCGGATAATCATCCTTTGGAGAAGCTTTGTTTAAATCTCGATAATCTACACACATTCGAACCTTCCCTCCTGATTTCGACACAGGTACAATGTTGGCTAGCCATGTCGGATATTCGATCACCCAAATGAAACCCACATTTAACTATTTGACCACCTCTTCTTTGACCTTGAGAGACCATTTGGTGCGAAGCTTCCTCAATTTTTGTTTAACCGGCTTATAATTTGGGAGGGTGGGGATCTCATGCTGAGCTATTTCAGGATCAATGCCGGGCATATCATCATAGGACCATGCGAAGACATCTACGAACTCGTTCAGCAATTCTTTGAGTTGTGCGCGCTCATGCTCGTCAAGGGTGGCCCCTATCCTAATCTCGCGCAATTGGCTACTAGAACTGAGATTAATAATAACCGTCTCTTCTTCATTAACTTGAACGCGGTTATGTTGTTTATTATTTAACCTTATTTAGATTAGTTAAGAATTGTTCATTTGCAAAATCATCATCATCAAAAGGTTGATTAGAATTCAAGCAGTTAATGTAAGGCACAACAAGATACTCAACATCTTCGTTTATTTCATTGATAGGAAAAACAACATTGAGAACCTCATCAAAAGCGGTCTTGATTAAATTTGAGCAAGGATAGACAACATAAGAAGAAATAGGGTAAACATTGGGGTTAGGGAAGATTTCAAGAGGTAGAATTGGCACAGCATGCCAGTTGAGGAGAGGAGTATCAACAACTTTAATCAGATGGGATGGATCCATTGATGTAGTGCCTGAATGAACCATGCAGAGTGCCAGCCCCAGTGTTTGCAAGTTGAAGGAATCTTCGGAATCACTTTCCTCAGTCTCTTTGGTATCTTCGAGGAGCGGTTTTACTTGGTGTGGGAAAATTTTGGGCCATGGGTGGTTATCTTACAAAAAGATCTCCATTCCATGCTTCATTTTCTTGTCTGTGTGGTCATACCATGGTTTTGGAAAACCGCAAAAGGGGAAGTCCTCGCCTTTTTTGATGAATCGTCCATTCAAGAAGTCTCCTGAGATAGTTCAGATGCAGTTTAATCTTCTCTTTGGCCGAGGCTGGCGGATCGTTCTGAGCTCTTGTTCTGATGGTTGATACCCCAAGTCGCAAGGAGGGAAAGCTTTCTTCAGTTCGACGGGCTCAAGTATCCCTTGTTGCCTTTGCCCTAGCCCCAGTCCGGGAATTAAGTGCATGTTTCTAAACATCTGAATCACATTAAGTCTGCCATGAGGGTCATATTCTGGACAAACCCTTTCTTTGAAACCGTCCCCTGCCGGGAGTAAGACTAACTCAACTCGAAATCCTGATAGGAGCATATCATTTGACCCGCTCTGTATCTCAAAGATTGGACTGCTCGTGCTCGCACCCTCGGCATTTTCGTTGTCTCCCAAAATAGTGATGACTCGCCCATCGATGAAGAACTTCAACATCTGATGGAGTGAGGTAGACACACCCTTGATATGGTGGAGCCAGGGGCATCCGCGTAGTAAGTTGAAACAATATGGGATGTCTATGACTTGGAACTCAATGACATGGTTTATAGGGCCAAACCCTATTTCAAGTTTTTTGGATCCTATCACCTCACGACGGGTATTATCATAGGCGCGCACAGTGGCGGAGGTTGGAGCGAGGTCGCTTTCTTTCAGGCCTAAACACTTGAAGGTTCTCAGTGGGTAAACATTCAAGGCGGATCCATTATCGACAAGGGAGAGTGGGATGGCCTTCCCCATAACTTCGATGGAGATGTTGAGTTCATGATTGTGATTCGTCCCAATTCTAGAGATTTCTTCTTCAAAAAATGATAGCATTCGAGTAGAGGTCAAGGATCCGACCAAATTTACCACCTCTTTTGGTGTGGTAGAGGGAGGAACTATGGGTCCAGTGAGTAGCTTGATTAAATCATTCCTGTGCAGCTGGGAAGACATGAAAAGCCCCCATAGAGTGATGTTATCTTGGGTTTTCTTCAGTTAATCGAGGATCTTGCTCTCCTCGATGGTCATTTCTGGCATAAGAAGGTTTTCAACGCCCTTCCATTTGTCATTTGCTGGTAGTGAGTTTGGAACTTGATAATGTCTCCCTGATCTGTTCATGTGATTTACTGAACAAGGGAAGAACATGAATCCCGTTTCCTCATCAATCTCAGGTTGTTCTGCCACCCTATTTATTTCTTCGTGGAGTTCTTCAAATGATATCATCCCACATATGTCGGCTATTAGGCCAGTTCTTCCTGAAGCCTGTTCTTCACTCGAATCTTCGAAATCTTTCCCCCGTCCGGTGGTAACAGTTCTACCTTTCCACGTAAAGTCGATGCATTCCGAAACTTCAACGGCTTCTTCATACAGGTCTTCCCATTCTGTGGGGATATGCGTGATTGAAGGGACCAAGCACCCTTGTAGCTTCAAAGTGTCAAGTAACCTGATGATACTACAAATGTTGTTAGTTTGCCTGAATAATTCTTCCATAATCTAGACAACATCATCCAGGATGGCTTCGTCGGTTGGTACCACCCACTTGTCTGAATCTTGGGCCCATTTCCATGCTTCCAAGAACAGTGTACTGAACCTCTGGCAATCGATGACCATCTGTGAGGACAATTTCAGTCCGAACTCTAGGAGTTGGTTTAACACCTCTGATAATTCCATACCTCCATTCTCAGAACGGGTACGAACAGCGATGCATGCTCTGGTAAGGAGTGATAGTGCCTGATCAGCGAGGCTAGTAGGGTGTAGGAGGAAATATGGGAAAATTTGAAGAGGTTTAGGAGAGTATATGGGTGTGATTTGAGTTGAGGGATCGAAATTTGGGTTTTCTTCCAAGAAGATGGCATTAGTGTGATTTGGGAGTGGGTTGTGAGTAGTGTTTGTCTTGGGATTGGCTGGTGGGGTGATGGTACCCCGGTCAATGAGATCTTGGATTATGTTCCGAAGGTGAAAGCACTGGTCGGTAGTATGGCCAGCAGTTTGGTGAAAAGCGCAATGAGCATCGGTCTTGAAGTTTCTTGGGAGTGGATTTGGGAACGGACGTGGGTCCAAGGGTTTAATGAGGTGTCGGATTAACAGGGCTTGGTAAAATTTGGAGAGGCGAGCATGGAGCTCAGTGTATTACCTTCGGATGGGGGCAGGGCGGCTTTCTGGTGCCCATGATGTGGTTGGTTGAGAGATGTTGTTTATGGTCGAAAGGGTGCACTGGCAGGCTTGTCATACTTTCTAGGGATGAACTGTCCGGACACCTTCTTTGGTTCAACCTCTTTTTTAACGAGGCTTTCCTCGATTTCTACTCCAGCCTCTTTAAGAGCTCGAAAGTGGGGATAGTATTGTCCTCCCATCATCGCTCGGACATGGGGCAAGAAGTTCTTCTTCACTATGTTGACCTGCTCTTCCTCGGATGGCCGATTGGTCATGGTAGCTGCTTGCTCCCTCCACATAGTTATGAAGTTACTGACTGATTCTCCAGGATTCTGTTTGAGCAACTCTAAATCACGACGGGTGACCTCAAGCTCTTCATTTTATTTGTACTGCGACATGAATTCTCGGGCTACATCCTCCCAGCTAAGGATTTTGGATTCCTCAAGAGATAAAAACCATCGGAGGGCACTATCCTTCAAAGTTTGCTGAAATAATTGGGCCATCACCTCTTCAGAAGCCCCTAGTAGAGTCATGGAACGATGATAACTGCGAAGATGAACAATTGGTGGCCCACTCCCTTCGAACTTCTTGATATTTGGCATCTTGAACTTCTCGGGTAACCTTGCTTTAGGATAAGGAGACATGTGGGTGTAGTTCATGTACTTCCCAGAGATCCTGACTTGGTATAACTTCTTGGTGAGCATCTTGAGATTGTATTTGAATTTATTCAACTCTTCTTCTTTCAGATCAACGACCACAGGCAAGTTAGACACAGGCTTGGCAATGTTTGGCATTGGAAGCTGGGTAGGCGACGGCCCATTGGTAGGAGGGGCACATGGAGCGTGCTGATATTTTTCGGGAACCCAAATAGGCTCGGGTGGACCCATAACATGAAGGAATAGGAACCTGATTTCGTTGCATCTCTCAGACCTCGGTTTGGAGGTCGTCGATCTTGGACACGAGCTCAGCTAGGACTGTCATCAGATTCGGCTATATAATTGGTACTTGATCTATATTCTCCATGGAAGATGGATGGATTCTGGACTCGAAAGAAGTAGTAGAGGAACAGATGAAACTCTGAGGTGATTTGACTGAAGACCGAAGCCAATAGGGAGCCATGCCAAGGGCTTGCGATCGACCTGAGAAGGCGTAGAATGGGATTTATTTTTGAGAAAAAAGGAAGAACTATTTTTGGATTTTTGATAAAGAAAGGAGAAATGTTTTTGGATTTTTAATAAAGAAGGAAGAAATGTTTTTATATTTTTGATAAAGAAGGGAGAAATGTTTTTGGATTTTTAATAAAGAAGGGAGAAATGTTTTTGGAGATAAAACTCAGCATGATTATTATGTTTTCACTTGTATTTAATTCTCCTATATGCAATGCCAGATGGGACCCGAGCCTGGAAAAGTGGGGTTTTTAATATATGCAAAGCTATGGCTGGACTTGTATCTAGGCTCACAGACAGGGTCCCGTTTTAAAAATGCGCGAAAATTGGGCGACAGATCGACCCGAAATTTTGGCAAAGTTTAGGGTTGAAACCGGCAATCTAAAGTGTGTGTCCTAAGTTTGACACCTATATGCGGGTATGCAGTTGGTTGGGTGAATCGGCATGGGTTCCCCCATTTGGCGTGACTTCCACAATATACGTCTTGCTCTTGCGGGCAATCGGTATGTGTGGACAAACCATTTGATATACCTGAGTGTACGTGAATTGCCTCACCATATACCTCATGGGGATGGTACGTGTGAGAGAAAATTCGATATACTCAGCGTACGTTAATGAATTCCCTGTGATATACCTCCCGTCATGACTTCTGTCAAGCGGTACGATGCGGGGGAACCGTTCCATATATGTCGAAGGTACTTGACCAATGGAAGGTGAGAGTTATATCGCTTAGGCTAACTGTGACCTGTCGGACTAGCGCCCATCACTAAGTGACCCTCCCGTTACTGGGTAAAATTTGGTCAATAAAAATGCTCTTTGGTGATGTCGTGTGAATCATGCATGATTCTCTTATTAGTATCTTATGATGAGAATGCCTTCCTTGATTATGCCAAACAGGGAGAAAAGTATAAGTACCCCGAAAGGTGCACCAAGTATGGAGGGGTGATGTGTGCAACATGTGGATATATGTGACCCTAAGTGCACGTGGTGTGAAGTGTACATGGAAAAATTTCTACAAGAGTGTGAGTATAAGCATGGGATACACATGGAAAAGGGGATCATGCAGATATAGGGGGAAGCATAATCAAATATAGTATCTATGCAAATAGAGTCAACCCACAAATAAAATATCCCCAGCAGAGTCGCCACTATGCCCATCCTCGATCCCCGCCTCGGAGGAAAAGGATCCTTCAGGTCCCGCACATCCCTCTCGGGAGCGCTTCGTCCGGCGTCGTTTGAGATGTGGTGTAGAAATGTAGAGAGATTCAGAGTCTCCAGTCTATTTTACTCAAAACAGATAAAAGAAAAAGGGGAATCCACCCCGAATGATGGCATCCAAAGACATACTGGTGCGTGCGAACCAAATGATTCGAGAAGGTTTCGGAGGCTTAGTTACAAAATGGGAAGGTGTTAGGCACCCATTCCGCCCTTTCGGTCTCTTATGAATATTTGCTATTTTCCTTATATTTCCCCCCGTGATATGTGTCCATGTGTATATATAGAATGGAGGCATGAATCCTCGACTTGTATCATGTAAAAGATAAAGCAAGTCATCCGTAGTAAGGTATAACAATAATATTAGAAAAATAAGATTTACATGATTACCCCTGTGTTGATCGTTATAATGGAACGATAACGCATATGGAGTAAAATGTCGCTAAGAGCAAGTATATAGAATATAAGGAAAGTAGACTTAGAGAAGATAGGAAATGAGAGAAAAAGTGAGAAAAAGGGACTCCAGTCTCGGGTTTTACCCCGAGACGCCTACGTAGCCTATAAAAGCATCAAAGTCCATGTAGTTCGCATACAAAATGAGGGGTGGGGTTTATCCCATAAATCCATATAGGGGATCTCTTATTTGTAAGTGAGTGTGTGTGTGTGTGTGTGTGTGTGTGTGTAGAAAAAGTGATTTAGTTATGAGAAGAGTGTGGAAAAAGTGTGAGAATCCCTATATGGAATTTATGAGCAAACCCTCTTTTTCTTGTTTTTTGGGCTTTATTTATATGAAAATAAGAGATGTGCAATAATACTAAATAAAGAATATATTAGGAAGTGTCAGATGAGATAATAAAAGTTCTAAGTAAGAAAACAAGTTATTGAGAATTTAAGAGAGAGTTTGAGAAAGTTGGACCTTCTTGAAGATCTTGAGTTTGATCTTGAATGTTGGAGATAAGCCATTGCACTTGGATGATGATGGAGAGTGGCTTATTCATCAAGTTTGATGAAAAGGATGATGAAAAGTGGAAGTAAAAAAAGGTTTTGGAAGTTGAAATCACGCTGCCTTCGAGAGAGATTTCTGGGATTCACTGAGAGAGATTTCTATCAGATCTGGGCTCTCCTTGCAAATGAGGTGGATACCTCCTTTTATATACCCAAGTGACTGCCGATTGACATTGGCATGCTACTCCCTATCGGCAGGTGCCGATAGGAAGGATCTGGAACCTGCCATTTGGCAGTGCGCTTCAGGATTTTTTTGGAAATTGGTCGCCGAGGTCAAATCGTTGGTCAGAATAGTGCACGAGGCATACCATTGGAAAGGTAATTAAAAGTCCTTTGAAAGTCCTTCGGATCGCTGTCGAATTCGGGAGTTAACTTTAGGTCAAATATGGCTCGGAAGCGTTCGTCGGTCCATTGGATGGGTAATCATTTGGACGCAAACGAATCGTTCGTCCGCATGATAAGTCTGAATCGCGCACGGGGTAGACCGTTGGAAAGGTTAGGAGATGTACTTCGACATTCGAAAGAGTTTGACCCAGTTTGGAGAGTTGAATTTGGTCAACTAGGCCCAAGAAGCATTCGGTGACCTCTCGGAGTCAAACGGATCGTTCGTCCGCATGGAAAGTCAGAATCGTGCACGAGACGGACCGTTGGAAAGGGGATTCAGTGACCTTCGAAGATTCATTCAGCCTTGGTTGATATGAAAAGTTTACATAGGTCAAACAGAGCCCGGGATCGCCCGTTGGCCTCTAGGTCATGTTTCGGACGCAAATGGATCGTTCGTCCGCATGGTAAGTCGGAATTGCACATGGGACAGACCGTTGAAAAGGGTATTGAGTGCCCTTCGAAGATTCATTGTGTCTCGGTCGATACGAAGAGTTTGACTTTTTTAGAAACTGAGTCGGGGAGTGCCCAATGGCTTCTAGGTCAGTGCTCGGGACATGACCTAGGTTTGTTGTGATGAAGGGAGGTACTAAGGACATAAGGAGAGTTAGGGGGCAACAGAATGGGTTGTCTATAATAATATTAGTAGAATATTACCTTAAGATGAAACTTCGTCTTAAACTTCCCCACACTTTCTCTTACTATTTCTTTCTAAATTTAACAAGGAATTGGTGTTAGCGTCAAATGCTCCCAAAGCTCATATTTATATGTTTCTAAAGATACTACAGTGTTGACACGTGTCTAGGTGATAAGGATTTCATTTTGGTGAGTCAACGTCATGGTGTCGCATTACATAGGGGTCTCACAGTCTAATTTCACCAAATGGTGACATGTGTTTTAGCCTTTTCTATATGGATGGCATGTGTAAGGTGGAGGTGAAAAAATAAAGAATGAGGTGCCAAGAAGAAGGTGGAAAGTTACTAAGCACGAGGTGGAAAGGTATTAAGAGTATAAGCGTCATTTTACACATGAATGGTATTTTGGTAATTTTACACATTATATTTTCAATGTTTCTTAGAGGTCCTTTGAAAATAGTTTATTTACAAAAAGTTCCTTTTATTTTTTCATTTTTGTCCCTAAAACTTTCTTTATTAAAACCAAGTTGTGACACCCCGCCTAATAAAATACCGGATGATCAGTCCTATACCAAATTAAAAGAGGAATCCCAGTTGGATCATCCTTAGCATCACAGTCGAAAACTTTTTAAAACATACTAACCACCTAGTATTCCAAAAACTGGTGCAAAATTTTAACTTTTTAATTTAACAAAATAGTACATGCGGAATTAAATATAAACCATTCACACAACTGAATAAATCAAATTAATAATTAATTTAAATAACTTGCTGAATAAACCATCGGCCACCAAAGTAAAATAATCCAATACCAACATCAAACACCTCAAGGATTACATCTGAAAACTATACTGAGAAGTCTGGGCGACAAGCCCTAAATAAAACTGAACTGATAAATGATTCCAACTCTAGGAATGAATGAACGATGCGTCTAATCCAAACTCCTGCTAGCATCCACATATGCTGCAGCTCCGTGTCCCTGAAATAGAATATCAATCCTGGCGTCCCTGTGGCTGGACACCTAAAAGGTTTTGAAAATAGTTTTATAGCAAGGGTTAGAACCCAAAACATTTTGAAAATATTTAGCAAGTGAATTAACTGCAGTAATTTAAAATGCATGAATGCGCTTCATTTTTAAGTTAGTGTCGCACTCCCTTGTGGACATTCTCACCCCTCCACTATTGTGCACACCTATCGGCTACCCTAACCCTACCTAGTTGTATTACCCCGTTCAACTAGTCCTGGTATAACCATCCCTTTCCATACTACTCTAACCCGAGTATAATAATTCTTGAATTATAAGTTATCTCACAATTAACTTACTTAATTCCTCTTAAATATTAGCATATAACCGTGCCACTAGTTATATAAAGTAAATACATCACACATAATGTATTATTACCCGTATATAATATTTAATACTATTATATATGTACCTTTACCACAATATCCACACATATAATATACGTACATCCATCCCTTCGAGTATACCCTCGCCGGATGATTCCCTCTAAAATGCTATCTCACTAGGTGTGCACACAAAACCTAGTTATCCAAGTTGGAATCGCTCACCAACTTGGCCTAAAATATAAACGTAGTGGATTCGGTCATATTCCTTCCCTGAAAGTGAGATACATCCATCACCCATATATACCGGACGCTATGACCTGGTGATATACTCGCCCTACTCCTTAAGCTATGGGATTCACCCACATCGCGCAACCTCCCTTGATAGCATTAGAGTATATAAATTGAATAAATATCTAGTCACAGATATTTAATATCACACACAATATATACACGTATATATATATACTATCACTACACCGTATATATATAATATAAACCCCGGCTTTACCGTGTACTCAAAATCTCGTACACTGCCTGTAATTTAATATCACACACAATATATGAACACGTATATATATACTATCACTACACCGTATATATATAATATAAACTCCGGCTTTACCGTGCACTCAACATCCCGTACACTCCTTGTAATTTCCTGAGTCTGTGGCCCGACTCAACGTAATTAATTTTCTCACTTAATAATTTATGATCCTCCCGAGTCTATGTCTGACTCTATTATAATTAATTCATGCCTCAATTAATATAATACTTTCCCCGATTCTGCAGTCCGACTCTAATTAAATTAATTAACACACCCATTAATTTAATACCTCCCCGAGTCTACAATCCGACTCTAATTAAATTAATTAACACACTTATTAATTTAATACCTCCCCGAGTCTACAATCCGACTCTAATTAAATTAATTAACACACCCATTAATTTAATACCCACTCGAGTCTACAATCCGACTCTTATTTAATTAATTTACACGTTAATTAATCAACACAAATCCGAGTCTGTGGTCCGACTCTAATATAATTAATTTGCACAATAATTAATTTATACCAAATTGAGTCTGTGGTCCGACTCCCAATTAATTAATTTAGACATTAATTAATTTATACCAAACTTCGGGTCTAGAACCCGACCCTAAACTAATTAATTACAACATCAATTAATTTAATACTTTTTCGAGTCTACCCTCCGACTCTACCTTCATTAATTATCACATCCATTAATTTAATAACTAGGTGTCACCCAACCATTATCCCCGGACTCACTTACTTAGTCCGTAACTTAATATTTCCCGAGTCTTTGTTCCTATCACAAGGAAACACACAATAGACATTCACAACCCAAGTAATCCTATAAAACAGTACGTATTTACCCAATTCTTCATACTTGTACGTAATATATTTCTCTCTAATATTCACCGTACTTGTTTGCTTTACGAATTTATTTCACTTTCGTATTAATTCAAGTATTCACATAACTCTAAGGGTCCTAGTTACCCCTTGTTATATCAATTCAGTAGTTACCCTTGTTAACCCACTGACCTAACGAATTTAAGCTCGCTCACGCATTTCCGTTATTATATTCTTATCATCTCGAATTAGAGTACGTCACAATGAAGCCTATGAATCTCCACCTTAACTCTCTCACAAAATTAAAGTTCAACACTCAATCATAGACCTACTTCCATATCATTATTCCATCAATTTATTTCATCAAGGTCCCAAACACTTCCCCGATAAAATTTTAGACATTTGAGGCTTAAAAAGAAAAATCTCAAATTTTCTGGCAGATTAAACACCCTCTAGTAAAATTTCGATTTCTCCCTCTACAGAACTCCGATTGACCTGATTCCAAGTTCATTGGATAGATAATAGAAATATATTTCCATTAATGTATGTTTCGTACTCTAATTCGCAGTAGAATTAAAATCGCACACGTTTAAAGTCACGTCAAAATTCTGGCAGATTACTATGTTGATATATGAAACACCCTGTAGTAAAATGTCGATTACTATCTCTACAGAACTCCGATTGATCTGATGACAAGTTCATTGGATAGCTAAGAGAAATAACTTTCCAGGAATGTATGTTTCACACTCTAATTAGAAGTAAAACTCAAATGGCATACGTTTAAATTTGTGTCAAAAATTCTGGCAGGTTGACATCTTGTGTTCATTATTTAAACCCTAAGTCATTCAAGATCCATGTTCTTCATCCAAGAACTCATAAAGATTCCATGTTAATAATCAATTAGATTCAAATTTCATTTTATCTTTACTTAGGGTTATATAATACACCTATTTCTTACTTTGAATCTCATTCAATAGCTACATGAACAAAACCCCCATTTTTATACGCATTTATCCCCAAAACGAATTTTGGTTTACACATCACTATGATATGAATTAATTATCATCAATTTAGAGATCACAACAGTTAACCACTTTCCTGTAAGTGTTCGTAGTGTCGGATCCGTTGGCGTAGTCCCTCAATTTGGCTCCAAAATCCCCAGATTGGCTTTTGCTAAGCTTTCCCCCAATTTCCCGCTCAAGCCCTAGGCTTAGAATTGTGTTGGCTGCTGATTTCCTAATCCCTCACTTAGGTTAAAACCATCCATCCCGTTTTTCACCTAATGGGCCTAATTAAAATAGCCCAAGTCACCTCGTGTGGGCCCGGCTATGCTAAAAAATGCCCCGAGACCCAACCATTATCCCCGAACTCACTTACTTAGCCCATAACTTAATATTTCCCGAGTCTTTGTTCCTATCACAAGGAAACACACAATAGGCATTCACAACCCAAGTAATCCTATAAAACAGTAGGTATTTACACAACCCAATTCTTCATACTTGTACGTAATATATTTCTCTATAATATTCACCGTACTTGTTTGCTTTACGAATTTATTTCACTTTCGTATTAATTCAAGTATTCAAGAAGGGAGAAATGTTTTTGGATTTTTAATAAAGAAGGGAGATATGTTTTTGGAGATGGAACTCAACATGATTATTATGTTTTCATTTCTATTTAATTCTCTTATATGCAATGCCGGGTGCGACCCGAGCCTGGAAAAGTGGGGTTTTTAATATATGCAAAGCTATGGCTGGACTTGTAACTAGTCTCACGGACAGGGTCCCGGTATAAAAATGTGCGAAAATTGGGCGATAGATCGACCCGAAATTTTGGCAAAGTTTAGGGTTGAAACCAGAAATCTAAAGTGCGTGTCCTAAGTTTGACACCTATTTGCGGGTATGCAGTTGGTTGGGTGAATCGGCATGGGTTCCCCCCTTTGGCGTGACTTCCACGATATACTTTTTGCTCTTGCGGGCAATCGGTACGTGTGGACAAGCCATTTGATATACCTGAGTGTACGTGAATTGCCTCACCATATACCTCATGGGGATGGTACGTGTGAGAACGAATTCGATATACTCAGCGTACGTGAACGAATTCCCTGTGATATACCTCCCGTCATGACTTCTGTCAAGCGGTACGATGCGGGGGAACCGTTCGATATACGTTGAAGGTACTTGGCCAATGGAAGGTGAGAGTCATATCGCTTAGTCTAACTGCGACCTGTCGGACCAGCGCCCATCACGAAGTGACCCTCCAGTTACTGGGTAAAATTTGGTCAATAGCAATGCTCTTTGTTGATGTCGTGTGAATCATGCATGATTCTCTTATTAGTATCTTATGATGAGAATGGCTTCCTGGATTATGCCAAATAGGGAGAAAAGTATAAGTACCATAAAAGGTGCACCAAGTATGGAGGGGTGATGTGTGCAACATGTGGATATATGTGACCCTAAGTGCACGTGGTGTGAAGTGTACATGGAAAAATTTCTACAAGAGTGTGAATATAAGCATGGGATACACATGGAAAAGGGGATCATGCAGATATAGGGGGGAAACATAATCAAATATAGCATCCATGCAAATAGAGTCAAGGCCACAAATAAAATATCCTCAGTAGAGTCGCCACTATTCCCATCCTCGATCCCCACCGCGGAGGAAAAGGATCCTTCAGGTCCCGCGCATCCCTCTCGGGAGCGCTTCGTCCGGCGTTGTTTTAGATGTGGTGTAGAAATGTAGAGAGATTCAGAGTCGCCAGTCTATTTTACTCAAAAGAGATAAAAGAAAAAGGGGAAGCCACCCCGAATGATGGCATCCAAAGACATACTGGTGCGTGCGAAACCAAATGATTCAAGAAAGGTTCGGAGGCTTAGTTACAAAATGGGAAGGTGTTAGCCACCCATTCCGCCCTTTCGGTCTCTTATGAATATTTGCTATTTTCCGTATATTTCCCCCCGTGATATGTGTCCATGTGTATATATAGAATGGAGGTAGGAATCCTCGACTTGTATCATGGAAAAGATAAAGCGAGTCATCCGTATGAAGGTATAAGAATAATATTAGAAAAATAAGATTTACGTGATTACCCCTGCGTTGATCTTTATAATGGAACGATAACGCATATGGAGTAAAACGTCGCTAAGAGCAAGTATATAGAATATAAGGAAAGTTGACTTAGAGAAGATAGAAAATGAGAGAAAAGGTGAGAAAAAGGGACTCGAGTCTCGAGTTTTACCTCGAGATGCCTACGTAGCCTATAAAGGCATCAAAGTCCATGTAGTTCGCATACAAAACGAGGGGTGGGGTTTATCCCATAAATCCATATAGGGGATCTCTTATTTGTAAGTGTGTGTGCGTGTGTGTGTGTGTGTAGAAAAAGTGATTTAGTTATGAGAAGAGTGTGGAAAAAGTGTGAGAATCCCTATATGGAATTTATGAGCAAACCCTCTTTTTCTTTTTTTTTGGGCTTTATTTATATGAAAATAAGAGATGTGCAATAATACTAAATAAAGAATTTATTACGAAGTGTGAGATGAGATAATAAAAGTTCTAAGTAAGAAAACAAGTTATTGAGAATTTAAGAGAGAGTTTGAGAAAGTTGGACCTTCTTGAAGATCTTGAGCTTGATCTTGAATGTTGGAGATAAGCCATTGCACTTGGATGATGATGGAGAGTGGCTTATTCATCGAGTTTGATGAAGAGGATGATGAAAAGTGGAAGTAAAAAAGGGTTTTGGAAGTTAAAATCACGCTGCCTTCGAGAGAGATTTCTGGGATTCACTAAGAAAGATTTCTATCAGAACTGGGCTCTCCTTGTAAATGAGGTGGATACCTCCTTTTATAGCCCCAGGTGACTGTCGATCGACATTGGCATGCTACTCCCTATCGGCAGGTGCCGATAGGCAGGATCTGGAACCTGCGATTTGGTAGTGCGCTTCAGGATTTTTTTGGAAATTGGTCGTCGAGGGCAAACCGTTGGTCAGAATAGTGCACGGGGCATACCATTGGAAAGGTAATTAAAAGGCCTTTGAAAGTCCTTCGGATCGCTCTCGAATTCGGGAGTTAACTTTAGGTCAAATATGGCTCGGAAGCGTTCGTCGGTCCATTGGATGGGGAATCCTTTGGACGCAAACGAATCGTTCGTCCGCATGATAAGTCTGAATCGCGCACGGGGTAGACCGTTGGAAAGTTTAGGAGATGTACTTCGACATTCGAAAGAGTTTGACCCAGTTTGGAGAGTTGAATTTGGTCAACTGGGCCCGAGAAGCATTCAGTGACCTCTCAGAGTCGAATGGATCGTTCGTTCGCATGGAAAGTCAGAATCGTGCACGGGACAGACCGTTGGAAAGGGGATTCAGTGCCCTTCGAAGATTCATTCAGCCTTGGTTGAGATGAAGAGTTGACATATGTCAAACAGAGCCCGGGAGCGCCCGGTGGCCTCTAGGTCATGTTTCGGATGCAAATGGATCGTTCGTCCGCATGGTAAGTCGGAATTGCACATGGGACAGACCGTTGAAAAGGGTATCCAGTGCCCTTCGAAGATTCATTGAGTCTCGATCGAGACGAAGTGTTTGACTTTTTTTGAAACTGAGTCGAGGAGTGCCCAATGGCTTCTAGGTCAGTGCTCGGGACATGACCTAGGTTTGTTGTGATGAGGGGAGGTACTAAGGACATAAGGAGAGTTAGGGGTAACAGAATGGGTTGTCTACAATAATATTAGTAGAATATTACCTTAAGATGAAACTTCGTCTTAAACTTCCCCACACTTTCTCTTACTATTTCTTTCTAAATTTAACAAGGAATTAGTGTGAGTGTCAAATGCTCCCAAAGATCATATTTATATGTTTCTAAAGATACTACAGTGTTGACACGTGTCTAGGTGATAAGGCTTTCATTTTGGTGAGTCAACGTCACGGTGTCGCATTACATAGGGGTCTCGCTGTCTAATTTCACCAAATGGTGACATGTGTTTTAGCCTTTTCTATATGGATGGCATGTGTAAGGTGGAGGTGGAAAATAAAGAATGAGGTGCCAAGAAGAAGGTGGAAAGTTACTAAGCACGAGGTGGAAAGGTATTAAGAGTATAAGCGTCATTTTACACATGAATGGTATTTTGGTAATTTTACACATTATATTTTCAATGTTTCTTAGAGGTCCTTTGAAAATATTTTATTTACAAAAAGTTCCTTTTATTTTTCATTTTTGTCCCTAAAACTTTCTTTATTAAAACCAAGTCCCTATCATTTACCTTAGGATATGCCATAATGCTTTAATTCGACTTTAAAAATGGGTTTTGTCATATTAAGGACCTGTAATATCTCATTTTTCATAACATAACATGTATAAAATAATAAGTAACACACAATTATAAAAACACACTGTATATATGTGAATATAAACATGGGGTCGCTGCACGCCGAGCAGAATGACTTGTGAATTTTTTTCTTGATTCTAAACTGCCATGTTTTGGGCTCCGAGACGGTCGTCTGGCATAATTATGATGTGCATGCCTGGGCCAGTATTTGTCACTTCTGCGAAACATCATATCCTTTCACCAGGCATGATATCATGCGTTGCATTAATAGTGGTAATGACTATCGACTGAAAAGTACAAAATCCAATTTTCAAATCATTTCGACTTTCCAAATTCATTATCCTTCATATGATTGCTTTTAGAGAGACAAAACTCCTTCCGTTCTTGTACCCATTCTTCTTCAGCAAAACTCTTCCCATCTTCTACCATCTATGACTGGTTCCTTGCTCAGAAACCTTTTTTCGACAATTTTTTTCGATTTTTTTCAACTGTTGATGAATTTTGGGCATTGTTCCGGTCATCTTTAGTTCTTTTAGGTTTTCAATTTCCATTTTTTTTTGTAATTTCTTCTCTTCTAGGTTTCGATTGTTAATATTTTTTTGCGGTCTATGGTTGATTTAACCGCTAAATTAGAGTTTGAACATTTTTGGTGGCCATTGAGTTGGTTGACCTAGGATTTCCTATATTTATGTCTTTTTAAGTGTTTTAGGATTTCATTTTATCCAAATCATTTATTTCTCAAACTAAAAAATCCCCAATCTTTGTTTACCCCAAATTCCATCTGTCATGCCACTGATCAAGCCCCCAAATCCAATTTGACTTTTATTACTAACTAGTCCTAGGTTAATAGGTGATTAGAGCACGATAAAAGGTTGTATAGGGTTCTCCCTAGTGTTTTAGAAAAGAATTTTACCAATTTTTTGAGTGTACGCAGGCCCGAGGATAGTCCTTCTCATCCTAGGTATACCCCCAAGATCAATATTCTATTGGGTCTGCTCCACAGCATTTAGATATGGAGTATCATAGTCTTGAGTAAGTGGGACCAGAAATAGTTAATGTTTGACTTGGTGGAAATTTTATGAACATGATTTTAGAATATCACTCATTGACTTGGAAGCTTTAACTCAGATTGTCATGTCTAATAGACCCGTGACTTACATCTGTCCTTCAGAGGTGTCTTATAACTAAGAGAGCACTTTTGGGAGTTCCACAGACTCCTATGACTCCTCTAATTCTAACGCCACATGGCATGTGTGTGATGTTCTTGAGGATGAGTTGGATGACTTAAGATAGAAGTATGGAATTCCAATTAGTAATACTACTTTGTTGCCTGATTGTGACGAGAGGGTTTATGATCGTCTCAAAGCATATGAATTTTTTTACCCTTGTGGGAACTCCTGGTTAGGGTTCCTCTGCCCTTACACCCATTTATAAGGTTAATCCAATAGGGTTATGAGGTTTCTCCCCTCCATATTCCCCCTAAATTCTACAGGATAGGTATTAGGATGATGATTTTTTAGTAGTCACAAACTGGTTTTAATCTAATTGAGGATATACTTTGGTGCGTTCATGGAATAAAAGGGTAATGGTAAAGCTCTTGGGTATTATTACTTTTCACTAAGGAAGTCCTATTTGAGAATGATAAAGGTTATCGATATGAGCAATCACATATTTAAAAATTAATTTATGTTTATGAAGAGTGACTGGGTTATGTAGGGTTCCACGTGACTGGTGTGGGATCAACAAAATTAGTAAACATTTTTTCTTTATTTTTCCTCTGATTTCTCTCTAACAGATAATGTACTGACATCCTTGTTGAAGGTTTTTAGTTAAGAAAGATCTTGTACTGCCTTCTCCTCTACGAGAGGTAGTCGAAACTTTTTATGTGCCTAATAACCTAATGTTTGAGGATTTTTCTCTAAAGCCAAGTTCACACACATTTGATACCACACTCCTCCTAGTGGCATTCCCCGTGAAGACATTGGTTCCCTTCATAGTAGTAGCCCCTGTTGAAGCCAAACAGAGTTTTGAAGTGGATGCTAGTATTGAAGACGAAATTGAAGCAGGTGATAAGATTTTTATTACATTATCTTTTTATTATACACTTTGATTTGACTAACTGTTTAACTCTTATGCAACTTCTACTCCTACAACCTAAGGTTTTATTTTTGAGCCTTCAAGTGGGACAGCACCTCAGATAGTTGATCGTGCTACAATGGATATTTCTCACCAAAAATATATTGAGAAGGAGTCAAAGAGGATGGATGATGTAGATTCAATATCCAAGAATAAAGCTAACCCGCAAAAGGGGGCTAAGGTAGAGGATAGAAAACAAGACGATATTAATGCTCAAAGGAAAGATGAAGAAGAAGTTGGTCCTTAGGAAAAATATAAAGGGAAGGCCCCGGTGCCTTCTAGTCCTGCTTTGTTTGAGAAAAAAGGCCCTTTAAGGCATTCACTACCCAAAGAGACCCTGATATCCCAAGGGTGAATGAGGCTAGGCGAGATGGTTCTACTCTAGTATGTTTCAAATAAAAGGATGAGCTTATCGTCTCCTCATTCGTGATCAGGGATCATCCTTTTGTAATGTAAAGGTTGAAGACTTCAAGTTTAATCCCAATAATCCCATTACGAATGTGGAGCTAAAAAATCACCGAGATTCTATTTTCCACCACATGAATAATGCCCCTAATTTGCTCGGTTACTACGGTCATAATAAGCATTTTGAATTCCCGAGGGGCTACGATCCTAATGCTCTATAAAATCTAGTTCAACATCATCTGTCGGTCATAAGTTTACTAAATTTATGCTCATATTTTTTTGTCATATTATTTATTGTTGTTGATCTCTTTGTAGTTTTTCTTTCAGCGTAAAATTGTTGCCACTATCTTAAGAAAGCAATCTGTGATGAACCATCATAATTATGGGGAGAAGGCAGGAACCATCGTGACACTTACGCAGGAGAACACTCAGTTAAAAGATGATCTTAAATAACTCTCTAATGAGTTTTAGAAAAATTATTTTGAACTCAAATAGTGATATGACCAGGGGTTCTTTAAGAACATGTCTCTCAATAAGGCAGAAGGGGAGATTTAGAAGCTGAAGGACCAAGCAGGAACTAATGCCATAACTTTTAAAGCTTTGAGTCAGCTATCAAAAAGTCTAATAATGAGCTCACAAAGTTGAAATAAGAGCTTGACACAGCCAATCGAGAGCTTGTTACGGTAAACCCGGAGCTTGCTAATGCTAATGATGATTTATTTAAGGTTAAGGATGTTGGGATTTCTAAGTTCAAAGCGTCTGCTGACTACAACATGAGATTGTAACCTTATTTCTTAATTGCTACGAGGATCTTAAGAAGAGGGGTATGAAACACTACCCCGATATTGCAGATGTTGTCAACAAATGGAAGGGAGATAACGAGGTAGCCATAACCTTGGCCACTGAGTACTTTATGTATGTTGATGAGTCTAGTGCTGAAAATGATGAGATGAGGGAAGCCGACCAGATTATTGATGTAGAGGATACTCTTCTCGTTATTCCAAAAGTCGACCAGATTTTTGGTTTTGAAAAATATATGATTGACAATACCACTCGAAATTTACGGGTGTAACCCTCTTTTATTTTTTGGGTTTTTTTTTACGGAAAATAAAGTATGTGCAATATGCTAATAAAAGTGTAGATGTTCATATGTATGAAGTAAAGTGAAACTAGATTATGAATATAATGTAACTTATGTAAAAATAAGAGATTTAAAAGAGAGGGAGAAGGAATTGGACCTTCCTTGGAGCTTAAGATTGGATCTTGGATGAACTCCTTTGAATGTTGATGGATGCTGATGAGAGAAGAGGATATTTCCCAAATTAGGTGTGAAAAGGATGGGTATTTAGGCTTGAATGGAACTTCTCATATGGAACTTTACTGATTTTGAGAGAATGTTACTGAGATCACTGATGCTAATGGATTTTGCTGTCTTTTTGGGAGTGAGGTCATGGACCTTATTTATAGTGCCAAGGGGGTGCCGATCGGTGTACCCCAGGGGGTACCTATCGATAGGTCACCCTTGACACTGTGCCAATATGCGGAGTTCAGGACATGCCAATTGGCAGTCTTGTGCGGACTTTTTGAGAAAAATGACTGTAGCGCATAAACCATTGATTTGAATCAAGTACGGGGAATACCGTTAGAAATTTATTTCAGAGGCCTTCGAGAGTCCTTTGGACCGCTCACAGGTTCGGGAGTTTACTTTGGGTCAAATGTGGCTCTGGGGCGTATGTCGATCTTTTGAACAGGAGATTGTCGGACGGAAATTGATCGTTCATTTGTATGGTAAGTCAGAATCATGCATGGGGTGGATATTTGAAAATTTTAGGAGTTGTACTTCGACATTCCAAAGCATTTTGCTCGGTTCAGAAAGTTGACCTTGGTGAACTGTGGCCCAGAAGCATTTGGTGACTTCTCGAAGTAGAACGAATCATTTGTCCGTATCATAGGTCAGAATTGGCATAGGGCGGATCATTAGAAAGGGTATTCAATGGCCTTTAAACATTTATTCAGTCTCATTCGATCTAAATAGTTGAATTTGGTCAAACGGAGTCTGGGAGTGCCCCGTGGCCTCTAGATCGATTTTTAGGGGAAAATTGATCGTTCGTCTGAATGGTTATGTTGTTTCGAGCAGGGAAGGACCATTGGAAAGGGGTTTCAGTGACCTTAGAAGATTCAGAGAGCTTTGTATCTTACGGTGGAGTTGATTGGGTCGACTCGGGGCTCGAGAGTGCCCGATGGCCTCTGAATCAGTTTTCGATAGTGAAATGTTTCGTCCGTCTGAATCGTTATGCCGATTTATGCACAGGGGGAACCATTGGAAAGGGTATTTGGAGCCCTTCAAAGATTCAAAGATCTCTCTCTCTCTGACTATAGGGTTGATCGGAGTCAAATGGGGCCCGAGGGTGCCCAGTAGTCTCTAGATCGGTACTCAGAGTGCGACCAAGGTTTGCGGTGGAAAAGGGAAGTTATAGGGGTCTAAGAAGAGACTTAGGGGGTCCTTGAATGTTCTGTATACATAACTCATTTGTAAAAGTTTGTACTAGAGGATGTGAACAACGAAGAAAGGAATAATGTGAGGTTTATGGATGGTTTGGCTTGGAGGATGCACCAGCACTTAATTGGTAATCCTGCATTGGTGACTTTTACCAATGTTATCAATTCCACACTGTTACATTGTAAGGACCATTGCTTCCATATGAAGGAGAGAAATCGAGGAGGTGAGCCCAACCAGTAGGGAAAGACATGAGGGGAGGTGCTAGTGTAGCACCACAACAACATCAATCAGTGAGACATTAGGGGCATGATTTTCGATCGGGGGATTAGGCCAAGTGGTTCAGATCAGGGGGTTATCGACCCGAGGGTTTTTTAAGGCAGGGCCAACAGGGTCCTCAATAATAGTAGGTTCCACACGTCTTCCAGGGACAAGGGAATAATGGGGGAGGCCAGTAGGGATAAGAGTAGGGCCAGTACGGTCAGGGCTAACGTCAGAGAGTGTTTCCAGTCCGGTGATTTATGTGTGGAAAGATGGTCCATAAGAGGAGGGATTTCTCATTGTAGGGAAGAGCTCTGCATCAGTAGGGTGCCCCACAGGAGCAGCAGGCACATAGGCCACCTACGAAACCAGCACCACCCGCACCACCATCTAGGGACAATTTCAGTATGGGCATGTCTATAACGTCTAAGATGCCACCATTCTGCAGGATCTATAAGCACCACTAGCAGTAGTGGGTACATTTACTATTCATGGGCTTACGAGTAGTGTTTTATTTTATACTGGGGCATCGCATTCTTTTATAGTGACTAGATTTGCACGAGATAACGTCCTATTAGAGATAATTGGTAGTCTTCTTATGTGTGTGGAGTCATTGATGGGTAGCAAGTCGCTTATACACTTGATTTTTATCGATGTGGATAGATTGTGTTTAGCTACAGATCTTCTTGTATTGGATATGGAGGGATATGATGTTATCTTGTGGATGTATTGGTTAGCTGGTTATCGAGTGATGATATATTATTACGGGAGGACTATTGTATTCTTCATACCAGGGCAGGAGATGTTCTTATTGGCGATGCCTCTTCCTGAGGGAGGGTCGCGCACTCATCTATATTACATCGAGGAGGAGACCTCACAAGAGATGGTAATTTTATTACATTCGATTCCTATCATGAGAGAGTTTGAGGATGTATTCCAAGATATACTCGAATTACCGCCTAGCCAGGAAATTTATTTTATTATTGATGTAGAACTGGGTATAAGACCTATAGATAGATGTCCCTATCGTATGGCCCCATCTGATATGCGGGAGTTAAGAGAGTAGATTCAACAGCTCTTGGGGCAGGTTTTTATTCGACGAAGTACTTTACCTTGGGGTTCATCGGTGTTATTTTTCAAGAAGAATGATGGGTCACTTCAGTTGTGTCTTGAATAAAGAGAGTTGAATAAGGTCACAATATGAAATAAATATCCACTGGCTCGTATTGATGATCTATTCAACCAGTTGAGGGGAGCAGCTTACTTCTCCAAGAGTGATTTAAGGGTTGATTATCATCAGTTGCGCATCAAGGAGGAGGACATTCCTACGACTGCTTTTCTGACACAATATGGGTCCAACAAGTTTTGAGTGATGCCATTCGGACTCACCAATGAGCCAACAATATTTATGGATCTGATGAACCAATATTTTGAGAGTCCTTGACCAGTTTGTGATTGTGTTTATTGACGATATTCTTGTTTAATCTCGTTCAGAGGATGAGCATGCCCAACACTTACGAAAGGTTTTACAGACACTTAGAGATCACTAATTGTATGCAAAGTTGAGTAAATAAGGGCTCTGGATTCGGGAGGTGAATTTTTTTTGCCATATTATGTTTGAGAAGGGTATAGTTGTTGAGTCGTGTAAGGTATCATCGATGAGGTAGTGGGACAACCCACGCCACTAATCGAGGTTTGCATCTTTTTTTGGTTAGTAGGATATTATCAGAGGTTTATTAACGGTTTCTAGAAAGAATACGGGTTCGTTAAAAAAACTTGACTCATAAAGGGGTGCCATTTATTTGGGACCATTGTCAGTTAGTTTTTCATGAGCTAGAGGATAAATTGACCTCAACAATTGTCCCTGCACAGCCTAAAGGAGGAGTGACATACAGTGTCTACACTGATGCATCCTTGTAGGGACTTGGGGGAGTATTACAACAGGAGGAGATGGCTATAGTGTATGTATCCCGTAAGCTTAGGACTCATGAGAAGAATAAAGCCATGCATGATATGGAGTTAGGTGAAGTTGTATTTGCCTTGAGGATATAGAGGCACTATTTGTTGGGGCAACTGTTTACCTTATTCATGGACCGTAAATCCCTTTAATATTTATTCACACAGAAAGATCTAAACATGAGGCAGATGAGGTGGTTGGAGTTCGTAAAGGATTACCAGTTTCATATTTAATATCATCCTAGAAAGGCCAATGTAGTGGCTGACACATTAAGCTGATGACCTGCTGGTGAGCTAGCAGAGGTTTGAAAAGAAAAATGCAGAGATCTTTGACATGGTGACGAGATTGCAAAGGCTTGTATATCTGTATTAGCTATCACGCACGAGATTGTGATGAGGGAAGTGAAAGAACATACATGGAATCCTTTTTTAAAGGACATAGTTTTCAAGTTATTAGCTAATGGGGCAGATGGGTACTTAATCAATTCAGAGGGTGGTTTACATTTTAATAGGAGACTTGTGGTTCTAGAGGGTGATGATTTGCAGCATGCAATAATGTTAGAGGCTCACGAGTTTCAATTTCCAGTACATCCTCGTGGGGATAAGATGTACGAGGACATTCGCAGATAATATTAGTGGCCGGGGCTGAAACGAGACATAAAAGAGTTTGTCTCAATGTTTGCTACCATCCAGCTCATAAAAGTAGACCATGAGAGACCAATAGAGATGTTACAGCAATTAAAGATTCTTGTGTGAAAATGGGAGAGTATATTCATGGATTTTGTCACTGGGTTAACGTTATCGCAATGAGGTCACGATTCTATATGGGTGATAGTGGATCGATTGACCAAGGTGGCTCATTTTCTTCCACTTCGTAATGATTTTGAGACAAAGCAATATGCATAGTCAGATATCGCTGAGATAGTACAATTACACGGTGTCCTTATTAATATTGTGTCTGACCGGGATAAGATCTTTGTGTACCATTTCTGACAGAGTTTCTAGGAGGCGATGGGGACAGATTTCCAATGGAGTACAGCATATCACCCACACATGCTTGAGGTTATGTTGTGAATGTGTATACTTGATTTTGAGGGAGGATGGGAGTAGTATCTTCCTTTGGTGGAGTGTGCATATAATAACTCCTACAAATTTGCCATCGACATGGCACCTTTTGAGGCACTGTACGACCGATCTTATTGCTCGCCTATATTATTGGTTGGAGGTTTGGGATAATAAATTATTGGGGCCAAGGATGAGTTAAGATGCCACTACCAAGGTTAAGGTTGATTTGAGGGCACATCCGGATAGCTCAATATAGGCAAAAGAGTTACGTCAATGCAGAAAAGAGACATATTGAGGTTGTGATTGTTGACTAGGTGTTGGTGCAATTGTATGCTATGAAAGGAGTGATGAGATTCGTCATGAAAGGGAAATTGGCACCAAGATATGTGGGATCGTTTTCGATAATTGAGAGTGTGGGAACAGTGGCTTATAGATTGGGATTATCAGAGAATCTTCAGTGGATTCACGATGTGTTTCACATTTCATTGCTCAAGAGAAATTGGGGGAGTGAAAGAGGTTTTTGGCACGTTCCATTAGTAGAGATAGACTTGCAGCCTGACATCTCATATGAGGAGAGACCAGTAGCAATACTTAATCGTAGCGAGCGTAAACTGTGGGCAAAGGTGGTACCCTTGGTTAGAGTTCAATGGGAATGGGAGGACGACATGCGTGAACAGTATCTAGAGTTATTTATCGCAGGTACATCCAAATTTTGAGGACGAAATTCCCTTGTAAGGGGGGAATTATATAACAACCTGTATTTTGGAGAAATTAAAAATGATTTATTGATTAATTAAAAATGAATTAATTCAGTTAAATTTAAATTACATGTGGGTCATAATTTAATGGAAATTAAATATTATGGGTTGATTAAATTATTAATCGGAGAGAAATGGTAAATTATTAATGTTTATTGAATAAAAAAATTGCTAAGTGAATAGTAATTACATATTTGATGTCACAACGAGTGATAGTGACATGACAGTATGTTATCTCAACCGGATATTTTGTGTGGACTAAATGATGTAGAGATAGAAAATAAATTATGAGTAACTCGGGTGATGATTTGGAGGTTACAATTGAGTCCAGAAGGGTCAAAATAGTCAAAATAGTATACCTGGGTCTGTAGTTTGGGTCTCGGGATAGTTTTAAACAAAATCGACTCCTCGAGAGGGCATTTTAGTCATTTTATCACCTAGGGTTACGGGGATTTCGAAATTTCAAGGATTATATATAGTTTTGGTGAGGTGAGGCTATGGTAGAAAGTGTAAAAAATAATTAGAGGCTAGTAGAGAGAAGAGGAGGAGTTTTCTTGGAGCTTAGGAGAGGATTTTGGAGAATTTAAGGTCAATTTGGCATCACAACCATTTTTGGAGGAAGGATTAGAAGACAAGACTCATAAAAAAAAGGATCAATTCAGACCACTCCTATATAAGGAAAGTATTTAGCTTGCAAATTTTATGAGTTATAATACCCATGTAGAATTGGAACTTTGTATTAAGGACAATTGATGTTACCCTTTTAATTTGATGAGTAAAATTATAACGGGGAATATGATTTTATGTAAAATAAATACAATTAGATAGAGAAAACAAGACCAAGAGTTCAAGGATTTGAATTATGGAATAAATTTGGGTTTTAATGAATTTTTTTGATGAATTTATAAGAACAACACAAAAACTGAAGGGGTTATTGAGTATGACATGTTAAATCTGATTATATGATGAAATATTATGAATTTTATACATGATTTAAGTTACAAATCAACCCTAAATGTTTAATTTATGTTTATATATGATAAATGAGATATTGAGATTTTGGTATGAAAGTTTATGGAATTTGATAATATAAAGAAGAAGGCCCCTTACACTTTTCGAATCGATTCGATATTGCCGAGAATTTAAAATTGTTTTGGTTTAATCCCATAAATTACATATAATTCGTGAACGGACTTTTGGGAGAATTTTAAACTATAGAGGGGAATATTAAATTTGTTAGTAGGCATATATGGGAGATTAGAATTACCCAATATTGAGATTAGTTAAAGAATTTGTGGAAATTAACAAAATATTCATAATTAATAAATGAATGAAATTTGAAATGTATTACGTAGTGATGAGTGAACTTATGTTTATGACTAGTACAATACAATGGGAATAATTACAGATTTTAAATGGGTAATTTGGACTATTAGAGGAATAAACGATACTCAAAATTACAAGAATTGGAAATTAAATTGAAATTTATGCTACGTCGAAAATATGAGTGAGATATACTCTGCATATGAGTTGATGAAATTGTGTTGCGTGTATAACTATAGAAAAATATATAAATGGGTAGTGTGAATACCTATAGATATGATTTGACTATGTGTGTGCGCATACCTACGCGACTTGCTATCAGGAGGTTTAGGCTTCGAGGGAGATCCCACCTTGACGATTCCCTTGAGGTATGGATTAGTGCCCCAGAACATGGAATTTAGTGCGATCAACTACGTGTCGTGTATTAGTAGGATTGACACGTCGTTTGGGTAAGTTAGGTATGTGCGTAGACTAAAGGCTTATAACCATATTCGCATCGACTATTATATTGATTGATTTTGGGTTCAAGGAGACATGCAAAACCAATAGTCCTTTATTGAGTATGCGAGGTTCATAGACTTGATAGCTGAGTACGCCATCATCATGAGGGGCGATTTTGAGGATGATATATTTATGTATATATTGTATATATGATGCATATATATACTAATATAATATATCTACTTATGTGAAATAGTAGAATTGATAGATGACGAGAATCTAAAAAGGACATTTAGTTATGAGACTTAAATAATTGACTCAATAATAAAATGGGAATAAATAATTTATTATTGAGACCATAGTATCGTATAGTATGCGGATATATGGGAAGATTATACTTATCGAGCGTAGTCGAATACCTTTGCTAGTTGGGCAGGGGATACTAGTTAGGTAGAATACGTTAGGCGTGCACATTAGATGAGTGGTGAGGATTTCAAGTGAGTGTACGTGGATAATATATGTGTAATAAATAACATATTTAAATTGTGATTTAAATACTTGGTAAATATTTTCAAAATGTTTTACTTGGGCTCTGACTCGTGTCAAAATATTTTCAAAACATTTTAGGTGTCCACCCACAGGGATGCCCAACTATGACATCCTATCCAGTGACACGTAGCTGCAAGAGTGTGGAGTCTTGCAGGATATTTTCTTAGATGCTTGAGCTCGTTCTTTCTAGAAATTAGAATTCATTAGAAGTTCATTCGTGCGTGTTGCCTTCAGACTATTTCTTTTACCTAGTTATGCAACAGAGTGTATTAAGATTTTGATTACCTAATTTAGATTGTGATCGGATTTTATGCTTAGAAAAACGATGGTTTATTCGGTATCATTTATTTATGTATTTGTCATGTAATTATTGAGATTATATTAATGTGTGAATGGTTTAGTTCATTTAATTTATTTTCTCCTATGTTAATAATAAAAGATAAAATTTGACACCAGCTTAATTTGATATAGGTGATTGGTAATGAAAAAGTATTTGGAAGTCATGCTAAGAATGAAACCATTAATGATTCCTATTTGGTTTAATAATCGACTGATCACCCAGGATTTAAATAGGTGGGGTGTCACAGGAGCATGTTTCCTCATTCTTGAGTTCTGATGAGTAGGGACTAATAGGGTGGAGGGATTGGTGTTTAGAATCGCAGCGTTTAAGAGGGTTTTGGTTCTAGGGTTAGGATGATATGTCAAGGGGTTGATGGTCACATTAGGCCTTGGCGAGATGAGGCTCCCGAAATTTATAAAATCCTAGATGGCATACCTTAAGTCCCAGTAATTATCAGTGATGTGATTGGGTCCCTGGTGAGGTTCCTAGTGTGAGTTCAATTTCATATTTTTATTTGTAGTGGTTATGAGTGGTATGGGGTTAAGTGGTTTGAGATGACCCTCTAACTTTAAAGTGACGAGCACCCGACTGAGGGCTTGAAAGTCAGTAAAGGTCCTTATGCAAGTGTGGAACACATTAGGAGGAGGCATGGTCTGATAATTTCTAGGAAGGAGCTCTGACGGGAAGGTTCCAGTAGTGGCTACCATGGTCAGGGTAGTACGGACAATCGGGCATGATCTTGGCAATGGCCTCACTACGAGGGTGGAGAAATGAGATGTGGAAGACCCTAATGGGTTCTTACGGGGGAGAACTTATTGGTAGTATGACGAGATTCCACAATTGTTTTGGCAGCTTATGTTACTAGACTTTCTTTGATCATAAACCCTATATTACTAAGGGAATTGAAATTTAGGATCCAGGTGAGCATATGTTCACTTTTCACTTCTCTTCGTAGGTTTCTCATTATGACCTCTTTTCTGGTCTATTTTATGGGATGATTGACATTTGATCATCCTTCTCTCTCCAGCAAGTGGCGAAGATGGGAATGGCCTCCCTTTCCTTATGTTTTTATATTTCTATATATGAGTACTGCCAAGTTGTTCATTGAATTCATACTTCTTTAGGATATCACGGCATACATCGTCCCATATTTTAGCAATCCCCTCATGTTTAAGGGCCATGCAACAGGTGTTGGCTCCTTTGACTAGTGTGAATGAGAACATATTTTCCAGTACTCCTATGTCAGTGTTTGGAACTTGAATCTTAAGGTGATAGTTGGATAGGTGGGAGTTTGTAGATCCTAGCCTTTTGTAGGTTTTGAACATAAGCATCTTGAATTTGTTCAAGAGCCATGTTTTAGGAAAATGGGTCATCTACTTGATATTTGTAAGTGTATTTTTGGTTTGTATTTTACTGGTGTTGGGTTAAAAAACTAAGCTTAAACAATTATAAACATTGGAAATTGCATACTAAATCCTCTAAGCAGGGTACAGGTTAGAGAGGTGACATAAGTATGACCAATTTATAACAATATATCTATATATATATAGGGACTCTTCTGTAAGGACTCCTTATGCTGCAGACAACAGTACATACCATTTTTTTTTAAATAGTAAAAAAATGATTTTTTTTGATGAAATGTGACCCCCCCCCCCCCCCCCTAAATAAATAACGGGTGATCATTCCTTTATAAAATTAAATAAGAATATCTGGTTGGTTCAGATGATGCATCACTGTAGAAAACTTTATTATTAAACACCAATCACCTAATATTAAAAAAAAAGTTAATGTTCAGATTTTATCTTTTAATTAATAGAAATCTAGGTTAACGAAATAATTAAGCATTCATTATTCACATCAATCTCATATGATAGGAAATAACTGCAATAAAAAATGAAACTGGAGAAAACACTTCCAGTCTAAGTCCCAAATACAATAATCCAACAAAATAAACCCAAGAACTGAATGAAGTAATTAACCAAATTTGAAAATCTCTGAATAACTAAGTAAAAAACGGGCAACATGCCCTAACAGATGAAATACCTCAAAATAAGCCAATAATAGACATAGAGGCGTCTACTACCAAGGTTCTGTAACTTCCACAGCAGCTACAACTCGTCGAATGAGTGGCTCTCCAATGCTTGGTGTCCCTGTGGTTGGGCACCTAAAAATAATTTGAGAAGAAAAGAGATTTACAGAAAACGAGTCAAAGTCCAACTTGAAAAATAGTTTAAAAATCAACAAGTGCTTAAAATGAGTTAATAGCACATATATTAATCATGTTAGATTATCGTACCCACTTGAGATGCTCAGCTCTCATCTAATGTGATCGCCTAACGTTCCATCAAGCCCTACTAGTTTCTATTCCCATGCTAACAAGGTATTTCACGTCTAACATCTAATCATATTTAAATATTGTTCCCGTGTATTTCCCTTGCAGTGTACATAATACCTATAAGTAATTCATCTTTAATATGGATAAGCGTCCTGTCAAATTTAATATATGTAAAGTGTTCACCAACATCGTTCAATTCATATTCCATTATTATACATTCCTACCTAATTCACACAGTATATAGTATCACAAGTACATATAAATACATACTCTCTAATATATATATATATATATATATATACAATACTGCACCCCGAGACATAGTTGCGGTGCATGCATACTCTGCTATCATGTCCAAGTACATCGCTCATTGCATAAAGGACTAAAGGTTCAATCTCTTGAGAACCATCAAAATAAAGACATATAGTGGAGGCGAACATAGTTCCAAGCCGACGGACTACACAGATACCTACGCACCCATACAACCAGGATTACTATCATTCTCACAGATAGCCCATACCTAGCTTCCTTGCTCTAGTGGTACAAATCAAAATCCCACCCGAAGGCTCCTCAAGGCATTATTGTCCACAACGCACAACCTCCGCTCGATAGAAAGAATCGTAGGTATGTCGTATATGTAATAGTTCAATCAATGAGTTTACACACAAGTTATTATATTCATTAGGGATTCGCACAATCTATGTCCCTGAATTTATATGTAGTATATTCGTCCCTGCTACCCACTATACTTTAACCGTAAGATTTACCTCTCTATTGTATATGCCCTCTATGGTTCTCTCACTCTAACCCATTTCCTTAATAGTTATACCATTCCTCTCACTACTAACTTATGACAAACAAAGCCACACAAGAATAGTGCAGGTCATATTCTCTCACTTAAAGGAACCTAAAAGGATTTTCAACTCACTTGGGCCAAAATTGGACTTTCTGAAATCCCATTAGAACCTAGGGATTCTCGTTCGAACGAGGTTGTTCAAACGAGTTTCTCACTTCGAATGAACTATAAAATTTGGTTGGTAATCTCACTGGAATTCTCATTCGAATTCTCGTTCGAACGACCTGGGCAGGTATTTGAACGAGAATTCAGGGTTCGTCCCTGTCTTCCAAATGTTACGCTTTTCCAATTTTTCCAACACAAAATTACTTCAAAACTTATCGTAATTCACATTTAACAACTCTAATCTATATCCCCTAGTATTATAAAACTTTCCCATCCGTTTTTAACAACAAATCCTTAAGATTTTAACATGGTTTTCTATAATTTACTTAAATCTTCATTGAGCCCTAGTTTAACATAAACTCCATTAACAACAACATAATCCCATATTTAATTTTGTGAAATCATATATAAAACTCAGATTTAACATATCCAGAACATGGTTATTCAACTACATGCAACCCTATACTCCCAAATTAAAGATTTATGCCCAATTCAGTCTCAAATTTATAACATCCTAGTTATCTCATCAACTAATGTTAACATGAATCATATATGCTTAAAAATACATCAAGATAAACACTTGCCTTTTTGCGAACTTCTGAATCGCTGAATGAATTTAGTATGGGGATGATCCTTTCTTCGCGATCTACGCGTTGGAGTGGTTTCTGGTGGGAGAACTTGAACCCTCAGTCGAAAGCACCTATAAAGTTCTTCTTCTCTCTCTTTGGTTCTCTCTCTCTCTCTCACGTAGGTTTGGAAACTGTCAAATAACCTAATGCCCATGTTCTTTCTCTTTTTAATTTCCTATTTTTGTCGATTTTATTTCCCAAAAATCTCAAAAGACTAAAATACCCCTATGGTGTGTCGGTTTGGCCTAAATTGCCCCGAAACCCAAATAAAACACCCGAATAAAGTTTTCTGACTATCTCAAGCCTTATGGACTTATCGGCGCACTCTAAATGGTCATACAAGTTACTTAAAAATAAATTATCTTTGTAACCCAATAAAGTTGTACCGACACGACTCACATGTGCGTCAAAACTAAGTATATTGTAACTGTCGTATTTTTCACTTTCAGACATAATAATGTTTCTTAATGACATATTACTTTACTCGCTAAGTAATATTCACCATAATTATCATCGATAAATACTAACTCTCGTCACGCTAGTAATTATTACATTTAAATTCGAATTAATTATAAATAAATTTTCTCCATTTAATTTAATTAATAAAATCCCTAAAAAATACGGGGTATTACATACATCCCCCCAATAACGGAGTTTCGTCCCAAAATTTGGAAAAGAACAGAATAATAGTATACCTTGTAGGAATAACTGTGGATATTTATCCCGTATTTCATCCTCACGCTCCTAGGCATATTCCTTTACGTTATGATACCGCCACTGCAGTCGTACTAATGGCACTATCTTTGACCTTAGTTTCCTCTCACTACGGTCTAGAATCGCATTTGTCCCTTCCTCGTAAGAACTATTGAGATGTAGATCAATCTCCTCTAAGGAAATATGGGTGTGGGCTAAGTCATCCCGAAGATATATTCTGAGTGAGGAAATATGGAACACATCATGTATCATATGTATGTGGTCTGGTAACCCAAGTCTGTAAGCTACTGGCCCAATTCGCTCAATATTAGGGAATGGCTCGACATATCTCGATGACAACTTCCCTTTCTTCCTAAACCGATTTCCCCCTTCATAGAAGATACTCACAATAATACCTGATCCACCACAATGAAATCCCTGAAGAACCTTTTGGCATCGGCGTAACTCTTCTGCGTATCCTGAGCAACTCGAATGCGACTCCATATTAACTCAATATTAGTCGAGGTCTCCTGAATTACCTCTGGCCGAAATATCTTGTTGTACCCCACCTCAAGCCAACATGTTGGGGAATGACAAGGCTAACCATATAAGGCCTCGAACGGAGCCATGCTAGTGGTAAACTGGTAGGATTTATTATAAACAAACTCCACCAGTGGAAGGTACTGCTCCCATTCCCTCCAAAATCAAGGATAGACATCCACAACATATCCTCAAACATCTAATTAATTCTCTCTATCTTCCCATCCGTTTACGGGTGATAGGCCGAACTCAATCGTAACTCCGTACCCATGGCCAGCTGGAAACTCTCCCAAATTATGGACACAAAAATCTTGTATCGGTCGGACACGATATCAAGGGGCCCCCCGTGGAGTCTCACGACCTCAGCAATGGAGATCTGAGCATACTGCCCCGCAGTATAATCGGTTCGAACTGGTAGAAAATGATCTACCTTGGCCAACTGATACACAATCACCCATATGGAATCATGGCCCCTCTGTGATGTATGAAGCCCTATAATGAAATTCATGGAACTGATCTCCCATTTCCACATAGGGATTTCTAATAGTTGTAGTAATCCTCCCGGTCTCTGTCGGTCTGTCTTCACCAACTGACAAGTGGCAGACTTTGACATAAACTCGATGATGTCCTTCTTCATATCACTCCACCAATACTGTTGCCTCATATCCTGGTACATCTTGTCCCCTCTGGGATGTACCGCAAACCATGAACCATGTGACTCCACCATTACTGCATGTCGTAACTCCTCCCTCTTTGGAACTAATAGTCTGCCATTTAAGCGTAAACCCCCATCTGAGCTCATAGAGAAGGACTTTGCTCCCTCGATTAGAATCTGGATAATTCGATCCTGATAGAAGGAATCCGCTGCCTGAGCCTATATCATCGTGGTAACTATCTCTGGTATAATCATCATCACTGATATGAATTAGCAGGCAATTGCATCATGATTCATGAGTTCTTTCCATTTCGCCTTCCACACCTCGGCCACCTCACATGTTGGCCTACGGCTCAACATGTCTACTACCACGTTAGCCTTCCCCAGGTGGTAATGGATGTCGAACTGGTAGTCCTTTACAAATTCCAATGACCTACGCTGACGCATATTCAGCTGCCGCTGCGTGAACAGATACTGAAGTGAATTGTAATTCATGAAAAGGCAAAACTTCTCCCCGAAGAGATAATGTCTCCATATACGTAATGCAAACACGACTATCTCTAACTCCAAGTTGTGGGTGGGGTAAATCCTCTCATGACGGTTAAGCTTACGAAAAGCATAAGAAATAGCCTTTTCCTCCTGCTGAAGCACACCCCTAAGTCGTAGTAAGGATGCATCTGTGTAAACTAGGTATTCCATCCTTTGCCTGAAGTCATCTTGTCCTTTAGCTTGTCAAAATCCAACTAGCAGGCATCATCCCATATAAATGGCACCCCTTGCAAGTCAAGTTTGTCTACGGACCAACTATCTTCGAGAATCCCCGAATAAACCGTCTGTAGTATCCTCCTAGCCCCAGGAAACTATTTATCTCAGTCGGCTTCATGGGTTGTCCCCACTCCCTCACCGCTGAAACCTTCCCTGGATCTACTGATATTCGTTCTGTAGAAATGATGTGCCCTAAGAACTGAACCTCTCTCAGCCATAACCCACACTTCTCATACTTTGCATACAACTTGTGCTCACGCAGTGTCTGCAAAACCATCCTTAAATTCTCAGCATGCTCCTCCTCAGTCCGGGAATAAATTATAATGTCATCAATGAAGATAATGACAAACTGATCTAAGAACTCTCTGAACACCCTATTCATTAAGTCCATGAAAATGGCTGGAGCATTCGTTAGTCCAAACTGAAACAACCAGAACTCGTAGGACCCATATCTTGTCAGGAGAGCAGTCTTCGACACATCCTACTCCCAAATCCTTAGCTAGTGATATCCCGATCTCAAATATATCTTTGAGAAGAAGGTAACTCATCTCAATTGGTCAAACAATCATCGATTCAGGGGAACGGATAATTATTTTGTATCGTGACTTTTTTCAACTCTAGGTAATCGACACACAACCTCAATGACACATCTCTCTTCTTTAGAAATAGCACTAGATCACCCCAAGGAGAGGTACTCTTACAAATGAATCCCTATCCCAACAACTTCTCAATCTGGTCCAGTAACTCTCTCATCTCTGCTGGAGCCATACGACATGGCGTATGGATTATCGACCGAGTACCCGGCATCAAGTCTATGACAAAATCTATCTCTCGGCTAGGCGGTACTCCCGATATATCATAGAACACATCAAAAAACTCATGAACTACGGTAATTGAATCAATGGGAATCGATATCTCCCTAGAGGTCTCCTCCTTTATGTAATATAAATGGGTGGACGATCCTTCTTCAGGATGAGGCATCGCCACTAGGAACATCTCCTGTACCGGTATATCAAAAATAATACTCCTACTAAAATGGTCTATCATCGCTCTATGAGTAGCAAGCCAATCCATGCTAATAATGGCTTCCTGCTCATGCATATCTAAGACTAGCATATCTCCTAGAAAAATCAAACTCCCAATCTCTATACCTACTCCCTGGCATATGAAGAAAATCAATGACCCATTCCCTAGTGGTGAGTCTACACAAGTCACTGCACTCTCTGTTGTGTCTAACAACCCTGTGGCCCATGCAAAACTAGTAGCTATAAAGAAGTGTGATGCCCCCTTGTCAAATAAAATATTCCCCATAGTACCATGGATAGAAAACATATCCTCAGCAACAAGTGGTTCTTGATGAACTAGGCCTGGTGGACATTGTAGACACACATGTACTACAATTGTCCCTGTTGCACCAGAGCTGCTAGAATAGCTGGCAAGGCTGGAATAAGGGGCGCTGCTGGGAGGGTGGATGGAAATAATGGTCGCTGGGGCTCCTGACGAGCGCCCTACTGCTTCTATGGGGCTATACCCCTCTGAGGATAGTCCTGACATTTTTTACCAGTGTTTCCACAAGTAAAACACCTCCCTAAAAAGTTTTCTCCCCTCTGCCCTTATTTCCCTCGACCCTGATGGCCGTTACCACCCCTCCCCTAGCCCTGCTGAAAATGTTGGTGCCCCTACTGGCCAGGCTGTCCCTAATAGCGCTTCCTAAAGCCTTCCTGCCCCTACTTGAAATATTCAGAGAGAAATTTCTTAGTAGGGTCCCCCTGGTGGTAACTCTACTCACCATGACGGACCTATCCCTGAGATGCGGATGCCTCATTGGCACTACTATCTCCTGTTTGGCCCTACTGGCTGGACTCCCTAACTCGTTTTCTTCCCTGCTGGTGGAAGTGGTGGTCTTGGAAATGTAGTAGGGCAAGATTAACCACATCAGAATAAGTGGCCATTAAAAGGTTCCCTAGAAGGTACTGGCGAATCCTCCTAGTCAATCCATTCATGAATCTCTAAATTTTCTTCTCCTTTATCGGTATCTCTTCAGGGACAGTATTCATAAGATTGGTAAACTCCTCCTCATACTCAGTAACCGTCTTCCCTTCCTGCTTAAGGTTCAATATCTTCCTTCTCATCTCAGTCTCCACTGAAGAAGGGAAGTACTTACGGTCAAACCTCACCCAGAACTCTCGAATAGTCATGTTGTCTCTCTCCTCCGTAGTGGTGATGTACTCACACCACTGTAACGCTGCCCCCACCAACTTAAAGGTAGCCAAAATCTATTTTTACAACTCTGTGCACTCATACATCCTCAAATGTCTCTGTATAACCTTCTTCTATTGGCTCGTCTTTAATACATCTGAACTCCCAGTGAACTCTAGATGGTGTGCCTTTTGAAAGGCATCTCTGATGTGCTCCTAAGCAGAAGAGAAAGCATGAACTAGTGTTGGAGCCACTGCTGGTGTCGGTGGTGGAACCTGCTGTACCATGGTTAATGATGCATTCACTGCCAGTTCTATAATAGCGATAACTTTTGCATCATTCATCGTACCCTGAGCCGGAGCTGGCTGAGGCTCGGGCTGGGCATCCCAATTATCTCGTTGTGCACGTCTGGGAGGCAGCTGAAATAAGAGAGAAGCTATATAAGTCCCCAGTTAATATCTCAAATAGCTGAAGACGTAAAATGCGCAATTAATGAATACAACAGTCCTAAATATAGGGCTGTATATCAAAGATAACGGTGGAAAAAACATAGTATGCCATACAGATCAGAAGGACTCTATAACTTGATGCTCTTATACTACTTATGACACACCCTGCCTAATTAAATACCAGGGAATCAATCCTTTATAAAATTAAATCAGAATATCGGTTGGTTCAGATGATATATCACTGTCGAAAAATTTATTATTAAACACTAACCACCTAATATTTAAAAAAATTTAATGTCCAAATTCTATCATTTAATTAATATAAATCTAGGTTAACAAAATAATGAAACATTCACCATTCACATCAATCTCATATGATAGGAAATAACTGCAATAAAAAATGAAGCTAGAGAAAACACTTCCAGTCTAAGTCCTAAATACAATAATCCAACAAAATAAACTTAACAACTGAATGAAGTAATTAACTAAATCTGAAAATCTCTGAATAACTGAGTAGAAAAGGGGTAACATTACCTAACTGATGAAATAACTAAAAATAATGTAGTGATAAACATAGAGTCGTCTACTACCAAAGCCATGTAACTTTCACAGCAACTACAGCTCGTCGAATGAGTGGATCTCCTATGCTTGGTGTCCCTGTGGCTGGGCACCTAAAAAAATTGACAAGAAAAGAGATTTGCAGAAAATGGGTCAGAGCCCGAGTTAAAAACTATTTAAAAATCAGCAAGTGGTTAAAATGAGTTTATAGCACATATATTAATCATGTTAGATTATAGTACTCACTTGAGATGCTCACCTCTCATCTAATGTGCACACCTAACATTCCATCAAACCCTACTAGTTTCTATTCCCACGCTAACTAGGTATTTCCTATCTAACATCTAATCATAGTTCAAAATTATTCACATGTATTTCCCTTGCAGTGTACATAATACCTCTAAGTAATTTCTTTTTAATATGGATAAGTGCCCTGCGAAATTTGATATATGTAAAGTGTTCACCAACTTAGTTCAATTCGTATTCCATTATTATACATGCCTACTTAATTCACACAGTAGATAGTGTCACAAGTATATATAAATACATATGCTCTATTATATATATATATATATATATATATATATATATATATATATATATATATATATGTACACAATACTGCACCCCGAGACACAACTGAGGTGCATGCATACTCTGCTATCATGTCCTGGTGCATCACTCATTTCATAAAGGACTAAAGTTTCAATCTCTCGAGAACCATCAAATCAAACACATATCTTAGAGGCGAACATAGTTCCCACACGATGGGCTACGCACATACCTACACACCCATACGACCAGCATCACTATCATTCTCACAGATAGCCCGTACCTAGGTTCTATGCTCTAGTGATACAAATCAAAATCCCACACGAAAGCTCCTCAAGGCATTATTGTCCACAATGCACAAGCTCCGCTCGATAGCAAGAAACGTAGGTATGTCGTACCCATAATAGTTCAATCAATAAGTATACACACAACGTATTATATTCATTAGGTATTCACGCAACCTAAGTCCCCAAATTCATATGTAGTATATTTGTCCCTACTACCCACTATACTTTAACCGTATGATTTACCACTCTATCGTATATGCCATCTACGGTTCTCTCATTCAAACACATTTCATTAGCAGTTATACCATTCCTCTCACTACTAACTTATGATAAACGAAGCCACTTTTGAGTACCGTCGGTCCTATTTTCTGACTTAAAGGAACCTAGAAGGATTTTTAACTCACTTGGGAAAAAAATGGAGCTTCTGAAATCTCATTAGAACCTGGGGATTCTCGTTCGAACGAGGTCGTTCGAACAATTTTCTCACTTTGAATGAACTCTAAAATTTTGTCAGTAATCTCGTTGGAATTCTCGTTCAAAATTTTGTTCGAACGAGGTCATTCGAACGACCTGTGCAGGTCTTGGAATGAGAACTCCGGGTTCTTTTTACTGTCTTCCAAAAGTTACATTTTTCCAATTTGTCCAACTGAAAATTAGTTCAAAACTTATCCTAATTCACATTTAACAACTCTAATCTATATCCCCTAGTATTAGAACACTTTCCCATCCATTTTTAACATTAAATCCTTATGATTTTGACATCAATTTCTATAATTTACTCAAATCTTCAATGAGCCATAGTTTAACATAAACTCCATTAACAACAACGTAATCCCAAATTTAATTTCATTAAATCACATATAAAACTCAAATTTAACATACCCATAACATGGTTATTCAACTACATGCAACCCTATACTCCCAAATTAAAGATTTATGCCCAATTCAGTCTCAAAATCATAGCATCCTAGTTATCTCATCAACTAATGTTAACATGAATCATATATGCTAAAAAATACAGCAAGATAAACACTTGCCTTTTTTTGAACTTCTGAATCATTAAATGAATTTGGTATGGGGATGATCATTGTAATACCCCGAATTTTTATGCTTTATTAATTTTGGGATTTATTAAATTTAATGTGAGTTATTAATTTAATATAAATCCAAAAATTAATTACTTTATTATTTTTAACGTGATGTGAGTTAGTAATTATGGGAAACTTGTTGAATATTACTAATGAGTAGAGTAATATATAATATTGGTTCTATTAAATGTCAAGAGTGAATAAAATGACAAGTTTGGAAATTTGAGTCGGGACGCGCCCATGTCGCGTCGGGACTAAATATTGATTTTTAAAAGTGAATTTATTATAAGTCACTCGTATGGTCGTTTTGAGTGTGTCAAAGTGTCCGGAAGGGTCGACATAGTCAAATAAGTGTACTCGGGGGTTTAGTTTGGGTCTCGGGGTATTTTTAGGCTTATTTAGCGCACCGGAAAGGCATTTTGGACATTTTGTATTTTTGGGTAATTAAACCCACGAAAATTATTAGGCTATATCAGCCATTTGAAATGGTCCTTTAGGGTTAGCAGACTCAAAACTTTTGAACGGCCATAGGAGAGGGAAGGAGAAATCTTTCCAAGCAATCCAAGGCCAAAAAGTCATCCGATTACACTCCTACCACCACCAACGCGTAGATCGCGCGACGGGGAACGCGACAACACCAAATTCGTCCATAAATCAGAACTCTGAAATTTACAGGCAATTATTTATCTTTCTTATTTTTGTTAATGCATCGTTCATGTTAGTCTAGGGTGATTAGGATGAGTTTGGTAGAAGAAAACCCTTGTTGGAGATAGGAAAATCGAATGTAGTAATGATTTGAATGATAATCTAGAAACCCCTTCATATGTAGAGGCTTAACCACGAATTTATGATGAATTAGGAGTGGAAATTTCTGGAAAAAGACTGATTAGAACAAAGTTAAAGAATTTCTAAGGTTCTTGAGATTTATATGAGTTTTGGCCTATTAATCCATGATTGTTTATGAAAATTCGCATGCTTTATGTAGAAGATGTATAATATGGGTTTAGACTGTTTGTAGTACGAATTTTTGGGAGTTTGGGTGTGAAAAATATGGTTTTGATTGAGGTTGGATTATGAAACCCGTAACTGTTAATCTGCAGAATTCGTATACCTGTTTGATCGATCGATAGAACCAAGGGTGTCGATCGATCGACGCATCAATCGATCGAGCTCCTACCATCGATCGATCGAACCCTTCTAGCAGACTCACATTTTCCCCTTTGTAAATAGTTAAATCCAAATTAAATGAGTAAAAATATTTGGGCATCCTTATTAAAATAATTTGGAAGGTAAAGGAGACCAGTAGGACTTATTAATAATTATGAGACCTTTAATGTAAGACGAGATGTACATTTTTAGGATATTTACATATAAGGGACGACGAAATTATGTATTAAAGGGATAGACAGATAAGATAGTTACGTTGGAAATTAGATGAGTACCTACTGAAATTATACACTTGGGAGAATAGAGTCCATGAGTGTTACGTAGTGAGTTGGAATATCCCTCAAATTAAAGTAAGAGACGGACCATTATAAGTGATAACTTAATAATGAGAAATAAGGATAATTGTATAATTATGGGTTATGAGATGAACCTAAATTTGATATGGTAAAAGTAGTATATTTATATGACTGTGTTTATGCATATACTATATTCGTGTGAAAACCATGCCCGCGCTACTTGCTATCCCTGAGGTTACCGCGCTGGGATAGTCTTATCTCGATGGGACCTTTACGGGGGATATTGACTTGTACCCAAAGAAGATAGGAATCCTAGGTACAGGATATCGAATCGATAGTCACGGTCCTAAGAGATACGAGGGTATGTGCTGACCTCTTGGACTTGGAAACTATGATTCGCCTCAATATTGTTTGTGTATCTATTAATACAGTTCGAGAGTGATTCCGAACTTGTATTTCCCTTAGTACGAGTGATACAGGGATTGGATAGCAGAGTATGCCCACACCATAATTTTATGTGGGGTGCTGTTAGAATATATATATTATACGAGTATTTAATATATATATATGAATTTCTTAAATTTGGAACTCCCTATTGTGTTTATAGTAAGTAAGAAATGAATAACGACTTCGATTGGGAAATACTTGTTTTGAAAAGTATAATAGGACACTTTGAAACTTTATTAACAAATAAGGTTAAATGAGAACTTTGTGATCAAATGAAATTATTCTCTTAAACAATTAAATTGTTCAGTTTTAAATCTTACGAGTAACCTAAGATAAGTTAAACCGTTGGGAAGATTAGTGCGATAGGCGTGCACCTTTGAAGAGAGGTGAGAATTTCTCAAGAGAGTTATGCACTAATATGTTATTGCATTGGCCTGTAAACATTTTAAATACTTGCTAAACAAATTTTAAATCGTTTACACTATCGGGCTCTGACCCGTTTCTATTTTCTTTTCTCTCTTGTATATATATGTATATATTACAGGTGCCCAGCCACAGGGGCGTCTTGCATAGGATCCTTTGGAAGAAACGCGCTGCAGGTTAGGTGGGAGTTGCAGGCCTCTTGTTTAGACGACCCCATTCATTTGATTCTACTCTTAGCATTATTTATTCCGGTTGGGCATGTGTCGCCCTTTTCCATTATTCAGTTATTCAGCAGACATTGTGATTCATTTATTTTTCCAATATTTTACTTTTGGGATTTATTATTGCCGGGATGTTTTCATTTAAACTATTAAATGTTGGATTAAACTAGTTGAATGTTTGTTTATTTGGATAATATGTTCCAGGATAATTGTGGTGTGACTATTAAGTTGTGAATTATGCAAAGTTTTAAATGTTGGTTTAAAATATAAAAAAATTTGGAATGAAATGTTTAAATGGTTTTGACACTTAGTTTAATTATTTAGGTTGTTTAAATTGGAAAAAGTATTTTTCGACAGTGATGCTAAGAATGAACCAACTGTTCACCTTGATTTTAATTTAATAAAGGAGTGATCGCCCGGTATTTAATTAGGCGGGGTGTCACAGGTGGTATCAGAGCATCAGGTTCAAGTGTCCTTAGGATCTATACGGCTTATTTCGCTTTCAGCTTAGCATTTTTTCTATAGAGCCCTATTTTAGGATTGTTGTATTCTTACTTTTACGTTTACTTCTTCAGCTATTTGAGATTTGGTAATAACTATAGACTAATAAATTTCTTCACATTTCAGATGCCTCCGAGACGTGCACCAAAGGATAAGCGTGCCCAGGCCGAGCAGCCAGCAGCTTCGGCTTAGGGTACGATGAATGCTAATGAGGTAGCCGTTATTGTTGCTCAGGCGGTGAATGCAGCGTTAGCGGTAGTACAACGGGCTCCACCCCAGATTCAGGGAGTGGTTCCAGATTCAACGTTAGCGGTAGTATAGCTTCCATCAGCATGGGAACGGGTTAGGGATGCCTTTCAGAAGGCGCACCCCCCTGAGTTCTCGGGTAGTTCAGACATTGTCATCTTCAGCCAATGGAAGAAAGATATCCAGCGGCATCTTCATATGTATGAGTGCACAGACGTGCAGAAATAGTTGTTGGCTTCCTTTAAAATAGTGGGGGCCGCTTTGCAGTGGTGGGACTCCACCACCACCTTGGAGGAGAGGGATACTATTCCGATTTAGTCGTTATGGGAGCGGTTCGACCGCAAGTATTTTCCACCCGCCGTGCAAACTGAGATGAGGCAAAAATTACTGAACTTGAAGCAGGAAAATTCTACTGTTGCTGAGTATGAGGAGGAGTTCACGAGACTTCTCACCATAGTGCCAGATGAGGCACCTACTGAGGGTAAGAAGATAATGTTATTTGTGGATGGGTTATCGTGGAGGATCCATCAGCATCTTATAGGGAATTTGTCTCTGAGTACCTTCACAGATGTACTCAATGCTACCTTACTACACTGCTAGGATCACCGCTTCCATCTGCAGGGAAGCAAGCAAGCAGGAGAGTTCGGCCAGCAGGGCAGGACAAGGGGTAGTGGCGCTAGTGGAGCACCAACATCCCAGGGACAGACTCATCAGCATGAGCAGAGTTCCCATTAGGGGGACCCTACCAAGAGCTTCCGATCAGGTGATTCCAGGAAGGGATTTGGTGGTTATAGGTAGGGTCAGCAGGGCCATCTTAATCAGTAGGGCCAGCAAGGCTAACACCGACAGCAGCAGGGTCAGCAGTAAGGCCAACAGCGCTTTCATCAGGGCCAACAGGGCCAGTGGCGGGGTGGTAACGGTCAGCAGGGTCGTGGTCAGCAGGGTCCGAGGGGAGGTAACTTCAGAGGCCGATGTTTTGTGTGCGGCAAACATGGCCATAAGCGCTAGGATTGTCCAGATGGCGATAGGGACCCACAGCAGTAGGGCGCCCATAATGAGCCACATAGGCCACTTTTTCCAGCAGCCCTCCCAGCACCAGCTCAAGTACCAGCCATTCCAGTAGATCCAGTGCAGCAGGGGCAATTACAGTATGGACGTGTCTATAATGTCCACCAGGCAGCAGCTCCACAGGAACCACCCGCGATTGAGGGTATGTTTCCTATCCATGGTACTATGGGTCGAGTTTTATTTGATACTGGGGTGACGCATTGTTTTATAGCTACGCATTTTGCGAAGGCCTTAGGTTATTAACCACAACAGAGAGTATTGTGACGTGTGTAGACTCACCACTGGGGAGTGGATCGCTGATTTTCTTTATATGCCGGGGAGTGGGGGTAGAAATTGGTAGCTTGGTATTACCTGCAAACATGTTAGTCTTAGATATGCATGAGCATGACGTTATTATCGGTATGGATTGGCTCGCTGCTTATAGGGCCATGATAGATTGTTTTGGTGGGAGTATTATTTTTGCCATTCCGGGGCAAGAGATGTTTGTAGTGGCGATGCCTCGCCCAGAGGGAGGGTCGACCGCTCATTTGTATTACATAGAGGAGGATACCTCTAAGGAGGTTATGATTCCCTTAGACTCGATCCCAGTTGTTCGTGAGTATTCCGATGTATTTCAGGAGATACCAGGCCTACCACCCAGTCAAGAGATAGACTTTGTCATATATTTATTACCAGATACTAGACCTATAGTACGCGCTCCATATCGTATAGATCCGACAGAGATGCGAGAGTTACGAGATCAGATAGAGCAGCTGTTAGTTCAGGGCTTCATTCACAGGAGTACCTCACCTTGGGGTGTTCCAGTCTTGTTTGTGAAGAAGAGAGATGGTTCACTGAGGCTATGTGTGGACTACCGGGAGTTGAACAAGGTCACGATATGGGAACAAGTATCTGTTGCCTCAAATCGATGATATGTTCGACCAGTTGAGGGGAGCAACTTTCTTTTCGAAGCTAAATCTGAGGCCGGGGTACCATCAACTACATATTAGGGAGAAGGATGTTTCAAAGACTGCTTTCTTGACGAGGTATGGGTCCTATGAGTTCAGAGTGATGCCATTCGGACTCACAAATGCTCCAGCCGTATTCATGGACTTGAGGAACCGTGTGTTCAGAGAGTTCTTGGATCCATTCGTCATTGTTTTCATAGATGACATTCTGATATATTCACACTCCGAGGAGGAGCATGCCGAGCATTTGAGGCAGGTTCTTCAGACTCTGCGAGAGCATCAGTTGTATGCTAAGTATGAGAAATGGGGGTTCTGGTTGCGAGAAGTACAGTTCTTAGGTCATGTTGTTTCTGAGGAGGGGATAGTAGTCGACCCGAGTAAAGTGTCAGCGGTGAGGGAGTGGGGACAACCCACGACACCAACGGAAGTGCGTAGTTTCTTGGGATTAGACGGATACTACAGGAGATTCATTCGGGGGTTCTCCAAAATAGCGGGGCCATTGACGAACCTGACTCGTAAAGGGGTTCCATATGTTTGGGACGATGCTTGTCAATTGGCTTTTGACGAGCTGAAAAACAAGCTTACTTCAGCACCGGTCCTTGCTTTATCGAAGCCGGGTGTGGAGTACCTGGTTTACACCGATGCCTCTTTACGGGGACTTGGGGGAGTACTTCAGCAGGAGGAGAAGGCTATAGCATTTGCCTTTCGCAAGCTTAAGGCACATGAGAAGAATTACCCCACCCAAGACCTGGAGTTAGCAGCGGTCGTTTTTACATTGAGGATTTGGAGGCACTATTTATTGGGAGAGAAATTCCGCTCATTCACAGACCACAAGTCATTGCAGTACCTATTCACTCAGCGAGAGCTGAATATGCGTCAGCGCATATGGTTAGAGTTTGTGAAGGAATATCAGTTCGACATACAATACCATCCGGGGAAGGCCAACGTAGTTGCTGATGCGTTGATCCGTAGACTGGTAGACGATGTAGCGGGCGTCTAGAAAGAAAAGTGGAAAGATTTGGGTCACCAGGACGCAGTAGCACGTTCTTTTGTATCTGTCATGACAGTGACACCCGAGATTGTTACGAGGGTGATACAGGCACAAACAACAGACCCGTTTTGCCAAGAGCAGATTGTATGACTTTTAGCTGAGGGTGATGTATCCTATTCGATTAGTTCTGATGGGGGTTTGAGGTTTAATGGGAAATTGGTGGTCCCAGAAGGATCAGAATTATGTCATGCAGTGATGACCTAGTCTCACGGGTCCCGATTTGTGGTACATCCTGGGGGAGATAAGATGTATCAGGATATGAGGCGACAGTACTGGTGGAGTGGGATGAAAAAGGACATTACTGAGTTCGTGTCCAAGTGTTCTACCTGCTAGATGGTAAAGGCGGACCATCAAAAACCGTCAGGGTTGCTTCAGCCATTGGAAATACCCGCGTGGAAGTGGGAGAGTATTTCCATGGACTTTATTACAGGGTTGCCTACATCACAACGGGGTCACGACTCTATCTAGGTGATTGTAGACCGTTTGACCAAGGTGGCTCATTTTCTACCGGTGCGGACAGATTACACCACGAGTCAGTATGCTCAGTTGTTCATTGCCGAGATTGTCAGATTAAATGGGGTGCCCCTGAATATTGTGTCTGATAGAGACAAGATTTTCGTGTTGCATTTCTAGGAGAGCTTTCAGGAGGCTATGGGTACAGAGTTGAGGTTGAGTTAGGCTTATCACCCACAGACAGATGGGCAAACAGAGCGTACTAATCAGATGCTGGAGGATATGCTACGCATGTGTGTCCTTGATTTTGGAGGAGGTTGGGAGCCACATCTTCCACTGGTAGAGTTCGCTTATAATAACTGTTATCAGTTCACGATTGGCATGGCTCCATTTGAGGCTTTATATGGCATACCTTGTCGTTCCCCAACTTGTTGGCTAGAAGTGGGGGATAATAAGTTTCTAGGACTAGAGGTGATTCAGGAAACCTTTGCGAGGATTGAGATGATCAGGAGTCGCATTCGAGTAGCCCAGGACAGGCAGAAAAGCTACGCCGATGCGAAACGGTTCTTTTGGGAGTTTAATGTGGGGGATCAAGTGTTACTACGTGTATCTCCTATGAAAGGAGTGATGAGGTTTGGGAAGAAAGGTAAATTGGCTCCGAGGTACGTGGGATCATTTCCCATTATCGAGAGGATTGGGCCGGTAGCATACAGGTTGGGACTGCCAGAGCATTTACATCGCATCCACGATGTATTCCACATCTCGTCGTTGAGACGATACCTTCGGGATGATATGGCCCATACTCACATCACGATAGATGAGATAGACTTACAGCCTGACAACTCTTAGGAGGATAGACCGGTCGCTATCCTAGACCATTGCGAGAGGAGATTGAGGTCGAAGGTAGTTCCACTTGTACGGGTCCAGTGGGAGCATCATAATGTGGAGGAATCCACTTGGGAGCGCGAGGCAGATATGCACGAGAGATATCTAGATTTATTCTTACCAGGTATGCCTTATTTTTCGAATTTCGGGATGAAATTCAGTTATTAGGGGGGAAGTATGTAATACCCCGTATTTTTATGCTTTATTAATTTGGGGATTTATTAAATTTAATGTGAGTTATTAATTTAATATAAATCCGGAAATTAATTACTTTATTATTATTAACGTGATGTGAGTTAGTAATTATAGGAAACTTGTTGAATATTATTAATGAGTAGAGTAATATATAATATTGGTTCTATTAAATGTCAAGAGCGAATAAAATGACAAGTTTGGAAATTTGAGTCGGGACGCGCCCATGTCGCGTCGGGACTAAATATTGATTAATAAAAGTGAATTTATTATAAGTCGCTCGTATGGTCATTTTGAGTGTGTCAAAGTGTCCAGAAGGGTCGACATAGTGAATTAAGTGTACTCGGGGGTTTAGTTTGGGTCTCGGGGTATTTTTAGGCTTATTTAGCGCCCCGGGAAGGCATTTTGGACATTTTGTATTTTTGGGTAATTAAACCCACGAAAATTATTAGGCTATATCAGCCATTTGAAATGGTCCTTTAGGGTTAGCAGACTCAAAACTTTTGAACGGCCATAGGAGAGGGAAGGAGAAAGCTTTCCAAGCAATCCAAGGCCAAAAAGTCATCCGATTACACCGCCACCACCACCAACGCGTAGATCGCGCGACGGGGAACGTGACAACACTAAATTCGTCCATAAATCAGAACTCTGAAATTTCCAGGCAAGTATTTATCTTGCTTATTTTCATTAATGCATCGTTCATTATAGTTTAGGGTGATTAGGATGAGTTTGGAAGAAGAAAACCCTTGTTGGAGATAGGAAAATTGCATGTAGTAATGATTTGAATGATAATCTGGAAACCCCTTCATATGTAGAGGCTTAACGACGAATTTATGATGAATTAGGAGTGGAAATTTCTGGAAAAAGACTGATTAGAACAAAGTTAAAGAATTTCTAGGGTTCTTGAGATTTATATGAGTCTTGGCCTATTAATCCATGATTTTTTATGAAAATTCGCATGCTTTACGTAGAAGATGTATAATATGGGTTTAGACTATTTGTAGTACAAATTTTTGGGAGTTTGGGTGTGAAAAATCTGGTTTTGATTGAGGTTGGATTATGAAATCCGTAAATGTTAATCTGCAAAATTCGTATACCTATTTGATCGATCGATCGAACCAAGGGTGTCTATCGATCGACGCATCGATCGATCGAACTCCTACCATCGATCGATCGACCCCTTCTGGCAGACTCACATTCTCCCCTTTGTAAATAGTTAAATCCAAATTAAATGAGTAAAAATATTTGGGCATCCTTATTAAAATAATTTGGAAGGTAAAGGAGACCAGTTGGACTTATTAATAATTATGAGACCTTTAATGTAAGACGAGATGTACATTTTTGGGATATTTACATATAAGGGACGACGGAATTATGTATTAAAGGGAGAGACGTGTAAGATAGTTACGTTGGAAATTAGATGAGTACCTACTGAAATTCTACACTTGGGAGAATAGAGTCCATGAGTGTTACGTAGTGAGTTGGAATATCCCTCAAATTAAAGTGAGAGACGAACCATTATAAGTGATAACTTAATAATGAGAAATAAGGATAAATGTATAATTGTGGGTTATGAGATGAACCTAAATTTGATATGGTAAAAGTAGTATATTTATGATGATGCTGAGATTCAGCACCACCAAATAAGTGATGATGAGCTCAAACAATAGTAACCATGGCAGGCTTAGAGATGCAAATGTATATGTATATGTGTGTAAGTGTGTAGAAGGAGATGAGTATAAGAGGAATAAGATAATGATGTATATTGGTTCAGCCAATTAGGCCTACATCCACTGTGAGTGTGTGATCCACTAAGTATGGGCACTAATGGCCTCGGATACAATGCACATAATCTCACTTTCTCTCTCTATTGTGTGTATAAGTAGAGTTTTTACTAGGGCTATGATTATCGATCTATCGATCCTCCCCCTATTGGGTTGTAGGTGATAAGTATATATAGGTCTTGGGGGGTGTAGTGTACCCCCCAACTATACATGGTGCATGTGAATGATGATTTAGCCAATCTCCTGCTGACACCTGTAGCTGCCAAATGATGACATAATATTCCCTCACGTGAGGGGGTGATTCGGTTGTAACGGTCTTCTACGTGTCCTGTGAGCCTCACGCGCACTGTTCCACGCGTCTCCCAAACCACGCGCTGTGATGACGTTACCCTCGGCCTGTAACACGAGGCTGAGGGAAAAGTTCCATCTGATAGTGAGTCAGGCCCAATTTAGGCCTTGTACTGTCGGCCCCTCGGAGGGTCGTCTGGAGCCTGATGAAGGGTCGGCCCCTCGGAGGGTCGTCTGGAGCCTGATGAAGGGTCAACCCCTTGTAGGGTCGTCCGGGCCTGATAAAGGGTCGTTTGGAGCCTGATGAAGGGTCGGCCCCTCGAAGGGTCGTCTGGAGCCTGATGAAGGGTCGGCCCCTTAAAGGTTCGTCCGGGTCTGATGAAAGGTCGGCCCCTTGGAGGGTCGTCCGGGCCTGATGAAGGGTCGGCCCCTCGAAGGGTCGTCTGGAGCCTGATGAAGGGTCGACCCCTTGGAGGGTCGTTCGGGCATGATGAAGGGTCGGCCCCTTGAAGGTTCATCCGGGACTGATGAAGGGTCGGTCCCTGAGGGATCGTCTGGAGTCTGATGATGAGGTCACCCTGACCCCATCCAGGTACAGGGTGTCCTCGGCCTGGCCATGTGTATATATGGGTATATCAATTTATATGACTGTGTTTATGCATATACTATATTCGTGTGAAAACCATGCCCGCGCTACTTGCTATCCCTGAGGTTACCGCGCTGGGACAGTCTTATCTCTATGGGACCTTTACGGGGGATATTGACTTGTACCCAAAGAAGATAGGAATCCTAGGTACAGGCTATCGAATCGATAGTCACGGTCTTAAGAGACGCGAGGGTATGTGCTGACCTCTTGGACTTGGAAACTATGCTTCGCCTCAATATTATTTGTGTATGTATTAACACAGTTCGAGAGTGATTTCGAACTTGTATTTCCCTTAGTACGAGTGATACGGGGATTGGATAGCAGAGTATGCCCGCACCATAATTTTATGTGGGCTGCTGTTAGAATATATATATTATACGAGTATTTAATATATATTTATATGAATTTCTGAAATTTGGAACTCCCTATTGTGTTTATGGTAAGTAAGAAATGAATAACGACTTCGATTGGGAAATACTTGTTTTGAAAAGTATAATAGGACACTGGGAAACTTTATTAACAAATAAGGTTAAATGAGAACTTTGTGATCAAATGAAATTATTCTCTTAAACAATTAAATTGTTCAGTTTTAAATCTTATGAGTAACCTAAGATAAGTTAAACCGTTGGGAAGATTAGTGCGATAGGCGTGCACCTTAGAAGAGAGGTGAGAATTTCTCAAGAGAGTGACGCACTAATATGTTGTTGCATTAGCTTGTAAACATTTTAAATACTTGCTAAACAAATTTTAAATCATTTACACTATCGGGCTCTGACCCGTTTCTATTTTCTTTTCTCTCTTGTATATACATGTATATATTACAGGTGCCCAGCCACAGGGGCGTCTTGCATAGGATCCTTTGGAAGAAACGCGTTGCAGCTTAGGTGGGAGTTGCAGGCCTCTTGTTTAGACGAACTCATTCATTTGATTCTACTCTTAGCATTATTTATTCCAGTTGGGCATGTGTCGCCCTTTTCCATTATTTAGTTATTCAGCAGTCATTGTGATTCATTTTTTTTCCAGTATTTTACTTTTGGGGTTTATTATTGCCAGGATGTTTTCATTTAAAGTATTAAATGTTGGATTCAACTAGTTGAATGTTTATTTATTTGGATAATATGTTCCAGGATAATTGTGGTGTGACTATTAAGTTGTGAATTATGCAAAGTTTTAAATGTTAGTTTAAAATATAAAAAAATTTGGAAAGAAATGTTTAAATATTTTTGACACTTAGCTTAATTATTTAGGGTGTTTAAATTGGAAAAAGTATTTTTCGACAGTGATGCTAAGAATGAACCTACTGTTCACCTTGATTTTAATTTAATAAAGGAGTGATCGCCCGGTATTTAATTAGGCGGGGTGTCACAATCATCTCTTCGCGATCTACACGTTGGTGTGGTTTCTGGTGGGGGAACTTGAATCCTTAGCCCAAAGCACCTATGGAGTTCTTCTTCTCACTCTTTGGTTCTCTCTCTCTCTCTCACATAGGTTTGGAAACTGACAGATAACCTAATGCCCACGTTCTTTCTCTTTTTAATTTCCTATTTTCGTCCATTTTAATTCCTAAAAATTTCAAAAGACTAAAATACCCCTCTGGTGATCCTTCTGGACTTATCGGCGAACTCGAAATGGTGATACAAGTTACTTATAAATAAATTATCTTTGTAACCCAATAAAGTTGTACTGAAATGACTCACATGTGTGTCCCAACTAAGTATATTGTAACTTTCGTATTTTTCACTCTCGAACATAATAATATTTCTTAATTATATATTACTTTACTCGCTAAGTAATATTCACCATAATTATCATCAATAAATACTAACTCTCATCACGCTAGTAATTATTATATTTAAATTCGAATTTATTATAAATAAATTTTCTCCATTTAATTTAATTAATAAAATCCCTCAAAAATACGGGGTACTACATGAAATTTTATAAATATGATCTCCACGGTTAGACGATTATCTCCAATTTTTTCATCAAAAAATTATATAATAAAAACATTGAGATGAGGTGATATGTAAAAAAATGTTATAAATTTGCATTTTCGACCGTTGAAATTTTGGCGATCATCTCACCCACTTTTTGATTGAATTTTTTGATGAAATTTCATGGATATGATATCGACAGTGAGAAGATCATATACATGAAGTTTCATCTAAAAATTCAATCAATAACATGGTTCTCGCTTACCCAACATTTCAATGGTTGGAAAATGAATATTTATACCATTTTTTTACATATCACCTCATCTCAACGGTTTTTTTATTGAATTTTTTGACGAAAAAAATTGCAGATGATCTTCTAATCGTCAAAATCATATCCATGAAGTTTCATTAAAAATTATTTTTTTATATTTTAAAAAAAGGGTATGTACTGGGGTCTGCACCATAAGGAGTCCTTACAAGAGACTTTATATATATATATATATATATATACGTGTGTGTGTGTGTGTGTAGAGTGTTGCCAAGAAATTTCCACAAAGATTCTTGTAATACACCGTGAATTTAGGACTGAGAATTTAATTTAATTGGGAGAAATAAAATTTATTTAAATTGGAGAATTTTAAAATTGGCAATTGAGGTAAAAAAATTTGAGGATGTTATAAAGTATTTCGGATGACGATTCGAGTATGCGGTTGATTTCGGATGGGTCGAGATAGTCAAAATGACTGTCCTTGGGTTTTATTTTGATTCTGAAATAATTTAAGTTAGTTTGACTCGAATTGGAGTAAACGGGGCATTGAAAGTATGTATTATCATTTAAAGTTGGGCGTTTTGGAAACAAGGCTTATAAAGCCTATGGGAGATGATATTCTAATTCTTGAGATTGAGAGAGAGTGAGAGAGAAAGCCCTAGAGAAAGAAGAGAGAAGAGAAAGCTTGGAGCTTTGGAATTCCGACAATAATTCGCGGTTTCGAGGAAGATTCAACCTCTACAACTATGAGGCAAGTGATTAATCTTGCTAAATAATTTATGTGCGTTATTTATTTCCTGAATTGTATGTAAAAGAAATGGATTTTGGGTTATTATGTTAAAAACCCAGATTTTGTTTAAAATCTTGCATTTGAGGTGTGTGCATATGGATTTGAGGTTATAAAAAAATGTTGGGTAGTTATATGCCGAGTTTTTAAGGTTAGAAACACGTTTGCGATGAAGATTGATGGTTAGGGGATGATATATGTGAATTTTGGAAATTTGGGTTTGGAGAAAAGTAGCCATTTTCGTAACTTGCTGAAAAGGCCAAATCGATTCGCCCCATGCGAATCGATTCTCCATGTTGCAGAACCTACATGTGCTTAGGGCCGAATCGATTCTCCCCTTGTGAATCGATTTGGTATGTAGTAGACTTACGTGTCCCTTTAGGCCAAATCGATTCGCTGTTAGGACCGAATCGATTCAGAGGGGCTGAATCGATTCGAAAACAGGGCTATTTTGACTAGGTTTTTCTAGGAAGAGTTTTACTCCATTTCGATTGGGTTTATGGATTTGGAACATTCTTAAATGATGCTAGAGATACGTTTTGAACATTTATTGGGAGTTTATCACATGATGAGATTGTGGGGGCGTATCGAGCTATTTTGGGAACATATATACATATGTATTGTAGTTTGTTGCATCGATATAATGGGGAATCTCATTAGGTTTGCGAGTCCTATTTGGATATTAAAAGTGAGTTAATATATGATGTAAGGTTGAGAACCCTTCGAGGGAGTTATGACAGTATGGCGTGAGAATGGTATGCTGACTTTTGTGTCAAATCCTTCTAGCGATAGGATTTTATTTATATATGATTGGTGGACCGGGGAGAGAGAGGTAGCATATCCTTAGTGAGGAGAAACTTAGGGATTTAGTCATAAGTGCGATGATGTTAAAGGTTCATATGAGTAATCGAACCGGAATCTGAATTTGGAAGGATTTAACGTATCATCGAATAATATTCGTAACCATAGCCGGGGTAGTTATTGTATATCAGAGTGCATATGAATATAGATGGTGTGTGCATGATTATTGTTATATAAGCTAGTTGACGAGATAATATTCCTAATGCTGGTTAAACTGGGAGACTATTCATATCATAGGTGTAATGGATGAATAAGTTTCAAGTGAGAGATCATATTATTAAAATGAATTCGAAAGGTATGCGTGATATCGACGGTTAGTATAATGAGAGTTATATACATATAACCAAATTCATTTGTCTTATACATACGGATTGGAGATAGTAGGTACATATATATGTATATAGATATATTTATATGTGCGTAAATATGGCGTGAATGTATATACCTTGAGTGATGGTTTGTACATCTGATGTGATCGCATGTATATATATATATATATATATATATATATATATATATATATAGAGAGAGAGAGAGAGAGAGAGAGAGGCAGGCTCCTGTGCACATTAAGTTTGCACACTAACTTTGCACATTACCTTTTAAAAGTGGTAAAAAAAATATTTTTGAGTTGATTTTTTTTGTGTGATATTTACACATTTCAAGGAACCCATATAAAAAAAATCAGCTCAAAAAAACTTTTTTTACTATTTTTAAAAAATCGGTCAAACTTTCGCAGTTTTTAAGCCCTTTAAAAACTGCGAAAGTTTGACCGATTTTTTAAAAATAGCAAAAAAAGTTTTTTTGAGCTAATTTTTTTTATGTGAGTCCGTTGAAATGTTAAAATATCACATAAAAAAATTGGTGTGCGCCAGCACTAAGTTTACACACTTTTAAAAGGTAATGTGCAAACTTAGTGTGCAAACTTAGTGTGCACAGGAGCCTGCCTCTATATATATATATATATATATATATATATATATATATATATATATATATATATATATATATATATATATATATATATATGGTATGAATGATATATATACTTATTGTGTGGTAATACCCCACACATGCTGTAATGGGAGGTTACACGATGTGGGTGAGGCCCCCTGGCTTGAGGAGCAGGGAGCGTATAGTCCACAGGTAATAGTCGTCCATTTTATTATGTGATTTCATTCTTGGTGAGAAGTCTTAGCTATGATTCGTTCTCACTTCCACGTTCGGAACTATAACCGCTTCCCATACGTTGTGTTTTGATTTTATTACCAGGGTAGTGTGATAAAAGTCTGGTAGATGGTAACCCGAGATAAAGGGAGTAATTCTTGTAAGATGATAGCATTGTGTAGTATATTTGTATCCTATAACCGTATATGTTATGAATATTTTAAAGGGAACTTTTATGTGTGGTATGTTTACATGGTTATAGGATTGAATGATTGTGTTATATAACTAGAGTAATGATATATATCCTATTAGAAAATGGCATATGGTTGTCATAAGATGTACACATAGTGTTAGGTGTACTTACTTGTTAGGGTTGAACGATCGTGCTTAGTAACGAGAATCATGTTAGATAAACCCGAAGGGTTCTGTGCGATATTTTATTTTATTTAATGGACTTAGGATTAATTGTTCGTCATAAATAGCGAAATGTGAATGTGTGGTGTGCTGATGGAATAATGGATCTCAACGAACAACGTTGTGTAATACCCCATATTTTTGAGGATATTTAATTAAATTTCTGATCCAGGATTTAATTAAATCGATGATTTGGAATTTATTTAATTTGGAGAAATTATTTAATTCGGTGATTTAGAGTAAATCAGTTCAATTTCAGTTTAATTTCATGCGTGTCGTATTTTGAGGTGGAATTAAGATGATTTTTTAAAGTGACTCGGATGGTGATTTTGAGGTTACGGTTGATTCCAGAAGGGTCAAAATAGTCAAAAAAGTGTACTCGGGTGTACAGTTTGGGTCCCGAGATGATTTTGGACAAACCCGGCATCGTTTAAGGGTATTTTGGGAGTTGGAAGTTTAGAGAAATTGAAAAATATTAAGTGTATATTTACCATTAGAGAGAAAGGGCTGGGGTTAACAAAATCACAATAGAAGAGAGGCCATTGAAGAGGAAGATGAAGAAAAAGCCAAAGATTCCTATACAGTTTTTCGCCCCGAACGAAACGAAATCGAGATCGAAGCGAGGGTCGAACAACCACACCATCATATTAATGAAATTCAGACCTGCTATTGAGAGGCAAGTATTTAAATGAAAATTTATATTAAGCATGTTATAATACCCATGTAGATTAGAGTTTGATTTCATGCCTTTGAAAGTCTTATAAGAATTTGGGAGGATTTAATTCATAAACTAAAGTAGGAATGTATGTAGAGATGTTTCGTAATGATGATAATACGAAATCAATGGGTTTGGGTTTATTAATAGGATAGAAATCTTAGTTCTTGATTAATAAAGATGATGAATAAGAGAAAACTAGGGTTTTATGTTTATCAAAAGAAAATTTGATTCTTGGATTGAATCTTTGATGTTTTTGTGTAAACTTTTCATTGGAAATTATCCTTATGTGAAGATAAAAGGGTATTAGAATATATTTGATGATTAATATTGAATCTTGATGGCTTATTGGTTGAAGAATACGAATCTTGGGACTTAGGGTTTAATTAATGAGCACAAGATGTCAATCTGGCAGAATTTTTAACGTAACTTTAAACGTATGCCATTTCAACTGTACTTAAAATTAGAGTTATATCCTTACATTCTTGGAAAGTTCTATCTCTTATATTTATAATTAGCTTTGAATCAAGTAAATCGGAGTTCTGTAGAGTGAGTAATCGACGTTTTACTATATGGTGTTTGATCTGTTAGCATAGTAATCTGCCAGAATTTTTGACGTAATTTTAAACGTATGCCATTTCAGTTGTACTTCGAATTATAATGAGATACTAACATTCGTGGAAATTCCTATCTCGTATCTTTCTAATGAGCTTGGAATTAGGTCAATTGGAGTTTTTTAGAGTGAGTAATCGACATTTTAGTACATAGTGTTTAATCTGTTAGAAAATTTATGACTCAATTTGGTTTGCTAGATTTTGCCGAATTCCCATGCTTAAGCCCGTAACTTGGGGATAAACTATCGGGGGAATTTTTTGAACATACTTAGAATATTAAGAGGGATATATTGGATTGCATTAGGCCTTGATTGGTTTGAGACTTACTCATGTATGCAAAAGTTAAGGCTAAGGTTAGTTGGGCTTAATTGTTAAAACGAGATATTTGGCACTTCTAACGGCATCCCAAAAAATTGAAATATTCTCCGGACGATTAGGATTTTTATGAAATTAACCTGAGAGAGAGGATAGTCATAATGGGCCAATGTACGCCGAGTAGTAGAGATAATTATACTACATATTTAACTAAAAGAATTGGGTTGGGTGAATATCTAAGGTTTATATTGGGTTGCGTGAACAACTAAGGTTTATTATGGGTTGAGTGAATGCCTAAGATTTATTATGGGTTGTGTGAATACCTAAAAAAATGATGATAGGTTGTGTAAATACCTAAGACTATTGTAGGTTGCGTGTATACCCATGGATTGATTGATTGTGTGTATGACATACCTACGCTGCTTGCTATCGGGTGGAGGTTGTGCGCTTGGATGGTCTTATCCTAATGAGCCTTCGAGGGGATTTTTAGACTCGTACCATAGAACATAGAACCTTGGAAACATGATATCTGAGATATGAATGTTCGATGGTCAAATGGGAGCGTAGGTATGTGCGTTACCCATCGGGCTAGGGGCTTTGTTCGCCTCGAATATGTGTGATTTGTATTTTGATTGTTCGTGGGAGATTATTTGAACCCTTTATCCCTATTCAGTGCGATATGTACCGGGATAAGATAGAAGAGTATACATTGCGCCAAGAGGTCTTGACCTAGAGGTGCAGGATTTGTATATGTATATATTTATAATGATGATATTCGATATATATATATAGTTGTGAATGATTCTACTATGTGAAATTAGTAGATATGGGAATAATGTTAAGTAAAATATTCTTAGTGAGTAAAAGATTAATTATAAGAATGGTGAACTTGTAATTTGGCTTACTGGTATAAATTATTTTGTTAACGTATTGTAGTGATATGAGATAATGTGTATCTAAAGAATGATTAATCTACTAAAGAGTAAATAGTAGGGAGATTATATAGTGTAAATCTAATAAATGAAGGATCTACTAATGTGTAAATAGTAGGAAGATAGATAATTAATATCTAGGATAGAGTTTAAGTAGATAAACTTCATGGAAAGGCTGAATAATAACATATATGAAATGTTAATGTTGGGTAGATAATAACATAAGAGAGATGTTAATTATTAATTAATTCGATAGAGTATTGTATGGGTGGTACGAGTAAGTTAAGGGGAAACTTAAGTAAGGCCTTAATGGTAATTAAGGGTATTCCGTAGCGTACTGTATGAGCGGTACGGGTGAACTAGATTAATTTGGAGTTTATTAGATACTTGAGACCTAGTTAGTTTGGGTAGAATGACTACGTGGGATTGATTAGGAAACGTTAGGTGCGCACTATAGAGGATAGGTGAGGAACTCAAGGGAGTGTTAGCAACCGAACATGTATATCTAATAACTGTTCATTTAAATTACAATATAAATGCTTGCTAAATATTTTTAAATGATTTCTACTTGGGATCTGACCCGGACTTGAAATTTTTTTTCCACAACCTTTTAGGTGTCCAGCCACAGGGACTCCAAGCAGGATGATCCATTCCAAGGATGCGTAGCTGCAGCACTTGTGGATACTTGAAGAATTTGAACTTAGACGCTTCAGTTACTTCATTCCTAGTGTAGGGTTCAATTTTGTATTTCATTCGGGCATGTTGCACTCAGTTATTTTCTATTACATCAGTTAGACTTTGTACATAGAGAGTTTTATTCATATTGGATTTTATATTGGTTATTAGCCGATGGTTTATTCTGTACCATTTTTATATCAGTCATTTATCTTGTGGATGGATTTATATTACTATTGCATGGAATGTTGATTATTGTAATAATGTTCTGCATGTTGTTGTTATTGTTTAAATCAAAGATAAAATTTGACACCGAGTTTTTGAATACTAGGTGGTTAGTAAAAACTTTAAAATGTTTTCGACAGTGATGCTAAGAATGAACCAAATGAGAATCCTGTTTTAATTTAATAAAGGCCTAATCTTTCGATATTTAATTAGGTGGCTTGTCACATGTGGTATTATAGAATCAGGTTCTAGTGTCCTTAGGATTTGTACGGCTTTTTACGTTTCAATGTAGCATTCTTTGATGTAAAGCCTTCTGATAGGATTGTTGTATTCCTTTACATATGTGCAATTTTGTCCTCCTGCTATTAAGTATAGTTGATGTGATTCATATATGAGTTCGGTTGGTCTTTGTACACCGAACACCATGGAATGACCAACAAGGGACGTTAGAAGGATTGTAGGAGGAGAGGTTTAGCAGAAGACGTGGAGTATTCTAAAATGGTGATCATGATAGGAGTCACCGTGATTATTGTTCAGGGACGTGACAATAGGATAATCTCTCAGGAACGGTAGCTTCCCAAACACTGTAGTAGATAATGGTGGTGTAATTTCAGGCTCACCCCGTAAAATCGACAAAAAGGGGGGAGTCAGAGGGACTATTTTGAAGAGCTATTGTAGAGATTTGAGTAAGAGAGGAAGTGTGATGATCCAATGAAAGGATAAAATCCAAAGGAAATTGTATAGGGTGGAGTGTAGCGACACTCGGGATTAAAATTTTGAGCGGAAAATTTTGAGCTCTTAGGGGAAGCATGAAGTGCCGAGAGATAGTCACCACATATGTGGAGTATATGGGATTAAACGAGAAGTTTGAGTGAAATTTGATTGATAGATATTCCATCTACTATTCGAACATAGATGCGAATTGAGTTTCAAAACTTATCATAAGTGAGCGAATTATAGGCCGATTATGAGAAAGGAGCTGAATTGTTGAGGGAACTTCGTACTCGACGAAGGGGAATACGAAGAAAATAAAGGTTCTTTATGTTTATAATGGACTCATGAGTAGAATAAAAAAGCATGGATGAGAAATCCGATTAGGATGAATAGTATTGAGCTCATCAAAAGTCATTTGTTTACAAGTTTGCATTAACGCTTCCATGAGAAGGGAGCCAAGAGGGTTAGAGAATACACACGAAGAGCAAGATTGGATTAACGGTGATATTGAAACAACACAGGAGGGTATAACCATTAGGGGACCCATTTATATGATTCGGATCTGCTGAATTCCTACCGAGTGACGGTGGATTCCATTAGGGCCTTCGAGGCTAGCAACGAGTCCATAAGGCTAGCAGAGATAAAGGGACTACAGGGGTAGCAAATCAGACCAATATTACCAGGTCCGAGAGAAGGACACACCGACATGGTCAGTGGAGCCAAAGATAGGGTATGGTATAGAAAGGTGTCATGTGTGTGAAGAGTAGGGCCACCAGTATTGAACTTATCCATCGTAAAAAAGTGAGACCCGTAAGGCTGGGAAGTAAATGGGAACAGTGCCAGTGGAGCACAATAACAGAAGGAGCGTGTGACAACCCGCTCACCAAAATAAGGGGTGACCAGCCCAATACTCCAATATAACGGAATCATGGATGGAATCATTCTCAGCATCATAACAAAATATAGAGTATCCAGGATAACCACCCAATATTTCAGAAAACGGGTTGCCAAAAATTTTGATTTGAAAGTAAATAAATGAAAACAAACAACCCAATTCCTGAAAGATAAGGGAAACCCCAAGACATATATAAATACTACAACAAGAATACGATAAAAAGACCGAATAGGTAACCGGTCACTAAACTGATACACCAATAATACACAAGTACAATAAGTTACTTATTACATTTCATTAGACATTTACCAAAGCTTGGGCCTCTCGCCTGAATAAAAGACTTGATCTTAACTAGAATAAAAATGAAAACGTCTATACCAAGTGTATCCCGTAATACCCGCAATGCATCACGGCTCGTCGAAAACATCGGGATAGGAATTCAAATCGGGCATCCTTGCGGCGGAGTACCTGAGCAGAGACAAGATGAATATGCAACAAGAAATGTAACCAGGTCAGGGCCCGGTTCTATATGATTACCATATGAATAAAGAGTATGACAGTTATGTAAGATAAATCATGAAGAAAGAGAAATAAGCAGCAACCTATACAATTTAAAACATAAGCTAAGCAGGAATAACAATAAGAAGCATTAAACTAAAACTTCTTCAAATGTGTCAGTTATTTTATATATCTTTTCCTTAGCAGGAAAATATATATATAAACACAATCTTTTTCTCTTTAAGGAGATTTTATCTCAATTTTACCTTTTGTAAAAATCCTTTCCTTATTAGGAAAATAATCATTTTCAAATGCTCTTTGTGGCATTTATATGTGCTCTTTGTGGCACTCCATCATGCTCTATATGGCATATCAAATACATCAAATCCCACTTGATTATGAACTGTTATATTATATACATATAACGAATTCTAAGACCGCCCGTCCGGGTTTCCCCACTGTACGCGCCCCTAAATGACCATCATCTTCCAGGGCCTATCATTAGACAACCTGGGCACCTATATCGCAAGACGTCGGGAAGCGGCCATGAGCATGCGGGGTAGTCAAGACCACACCCGGAATCTCCTACCCATCGCAGAAAAATATACAACAATAAGCGCTCCCATGGCCTAGGACTATATCCCCCTTCATTCATTAGCCAGGGGGCTTCACCTCACGCGCGGACTTCCCTTATGATGTCATTTAGAGAGGTGTGTTTAAGCCATTTTATTTATCATAACAAAATCAAGTAAATCATTATTTACCGGTTTCATGATTAAATAAATTATCATTTACAAATATCAATACCATTTCCATTTCATTTCCATTCTACGTATATGTTTCATTTTATTCGAAACCGTTATTATTTACTTCTAGTGACAGATAGAACTTATTATCCGGAGCCATACAATAAATTATATCAACACTACAACCTCAGAGGAGTAAATAAACTCTTCATTATCTCCAAGCATTCTAGGGGGTTATTTTAGAACCCCAAGGTTATCATCTTTCGAAGGAATGAAATTACTTTCAATTTATTTTCCAAACTCACCTTTAAGGTACTATTATGAACCACCAAGGTTAACATAGCCCAATCGAACTTTTAAAGTCTCCCAACATTCTTTTGGGGTGGTAATATAAACCATCAAAACTAGTATAGCTTAATTAAGCTTCTAAAGTCTCCCGAACATAACACTACATCTCCTAGTTTTATAATGATTAACTAGAAGAAAAGAATGCCTTATCATTAATAGGCCTAACCCCGGAAAAGTCCCCACATAAACCATTCCTAATGTAGGGTAGACAACTAACTCATCTCACACTCTAGGACTCTATGTTTACTTCATTCAAGAAGGTTCTTAATCCCTATATTTAAAGAAAAGAATTGAAATTGAGTTATAAAATTAACTCAAAAAAAGCAGGAAAACGAATCGATTCGCCCAAGGACCGAATCGATTCGCCCTAGCGAATCGATTTGCCCAAAAAGAGAATCGGTTCGGACTACTAAACCAACATTCTGCAATTGGCCGAATCGATTCGGCCTTGACCCGAATCGATTCGGGTTGTGCAGTCCTGCAAATTTCCCCTTAGCGAATCGATTCGCCCAAAGGGCCGAATCGATTCGGACCTGCAAATTTGCCAAAAATGGCTACGAAGGGTTATGAACCCTAAATCCTCCAAACTTCAAATCTCTTCCTTTTCATACACATCTAACAACAAAAATCTACCCCAAACTAATCTACGTGATTATTAACCATCAAAACCCACAATTTCTTCAACATAAATCAAGACTAGGGTTTAAATCCCACAAATTCTACATTTAAGCCATAAATGTAAATACACAACTATCATACAATTTATGCATCTTAAATCACATATTAGCAAGTAGAAAACTTGCCTTAGGTTTGATATCTCAGATTTATTTGGAGAAGAAGCAATCCCAAATCCTCCATCTTCAATCTCTCTCTCATTTCTCCATTTCTCTTCTTCTTCTTTCTCTCTCTATGTTCAAGACATAAAATGGGGAAAAAAATAAGGGATTTAGAAGACTAAAATCGTGGCTTAACATAATTCTCCCAACTTAAGTGGCTAATACCACATTAAAATGACTCGCAAATACGCATATAAGCTAAAACCAGGTAAAAGTGCCCGAAACACAAAAATACAATATGGCACTTATTTTGACTGTCTCGCCCCTTCCGAGACTAACTACACCCTCTAAACTGGCATCCGAAAATTTTATAAATTACTTCGAGTTCCAAAATCATTTAAACTAAAAGTCCATTTAAAATACATGACACTACAGACATGCAACATGATGTTATTTATTTTCACATACAGTAAATATGCATCAATCTAGTAAATATTAACTTTCAATTCATTAAATTAATATTTACTCCAGTCCCCACATTTTATATAATTACCTAATGCGGTAAAATTTGTATAAAATGAGCCTCCCAGAATCGAGGGTTGTTACATACTCCCCCCCTTAAGAGGGAATTTTGCCCCCAAAATTCGGGCATACCCAAATCTGATAAGGGTATACTACCCTAAACCAGGATTCTACCATCCTAAACAAACTCCTCGTTATCGCAACGTCCCAAATGGACTCGAACTAAGGTCGACCCTGTCGATCTCAGTCAATCATCATTTGTTCTCTAGTCTAGTAGCACAAGGCGCTCTTCGCTAACCATCGATTCTAGCTTCCTATGGCGGAACATGATGTCCACATGACTCGGCACAATTATCCAAATCTTCAGAATTATGTTACATCTCACCTCGGGGCATCCATACCGGCTCTAAGTGGCTTAGCCCCAACCCTACTCAGCTATCCCCCTCATCGACGTATCTCATCAAGGCGTATGGCTTAAAAGCCAAATCTCTAAAGAAATGTTCCGAGACCACTCCAAGTCCAAGGAACATATTACCCATTGGTTCCATCCATCGAGTATACGAATTACTCAACTAACCACGCTAGGCCACTCACGGTACCATGCCTTAGGAAATGATCCATAAGACCACTCCAAAACCTAATGGTTGCATGAAAACCTCCATCCATACCATTACTGCACCCATCTACGAGGTATACTAAGGCGCACGTTCGTAATATTTCATTCGGCATAAGTCAATTTCCTCCCTTTCATCCATCCACTTTAGGGTGGTAGGATATACGCCATTTCCATACGGTTCCCATTACTTCGCGGAAACTTTTGCTAAACCTTCGACACGAATATCTAGTCTCGGTCCACCCTATAATAGGCACCTCCCACAACAGTCTGATCAAACGATTAACCATTTTCTCAAATGGGATCATGACCAGTTCGATGCCGGTAGTTCCATGCAGGCGTCTATGAATACCCTTCCTCGTTCCACTACTACTCTCTTTACACGAGTAGGTGAAATGGTCCATCACGGACATAAACGCTCTTACTACCGAGTCTTCCTATTCATGCTCATTCTACTTGGCCTTCCATGCCATAACCATTATCTCTGATGAGTTCTCTACTCGACACGTCCACTAGCCCAATCGCATTTCCTTAGCGAATGAGAAAATATCCAATCACTAGTTCTTCTGAACTCCGAGCACCAACTCAATTCCTCTCATAACATATTGCAACAACTTGTTGCTTACGAGAAAGACCAAATTTCCTGCCCAGGAAGTAGTGCCTTATCTATTTAAGGTGATCACTACCACGATGAATCTTAATTCAAGCACGGGATGTTACTCTCCACAAGTTTAAACTTGTGAGACGCATAAACAATAGGTCTATGCTCCATTATTATTACTCCCCAATCCTGGCAGAGACTTACTCATTAAACTCACTCTCGAGCTTACAATCATGACTCAGGAGTGAGGATCCACCCGTCCTTATTAACTCCCCGGAAATGGAGTTACCAACGTAACCTTATCTCTAAGAAATGCCTCATCTCCTTCGGCCGAACCTACCAAACCTCTCGAGACCCCATAACCTCGTTCCTAAGGGATCTAATCTCTTATAGAGTTAACCCACAACTTATTCGTGGTCAACTCCCTAACGCTTTCCTAAACTAACACCACCTACCCTCAAGGTCTTACATCCTAAAAATCCTAGGGTCTATCTATATATATCCTACCTAAATCGGAAGCATATAATACCAAGTACATCCCTAGTGCCCGAGATCTTACTCAACTTCTGACATTCGCTCGGGTTCATGCGTGGGACGTCTCGTCGAAGCAAAATCCAGACAAGGAACCCTCCCGTTACACTACTACCTCGCATTGTCGGTCATTAAGATGTGACAGTCTAAGACACATGATCGGGATCGGTACAATTCTAATTTACAATTCTCCTAATAAGATTCTACTTCTAGACTTTACCTTAGCATTCTATATATGAAATAAGAGAAAGGAAATATGGCATCCCTCCACTCCCAACGTCGTTAAGGTTCACGCGTGGAGCGTCCCGCAAAAGCGAAATCCAAACAAGGAACCCCTCCTATGCATTACTGCTTAACTTTGTTGGTCGTGGAGATAAGTCATAACATCCACATACAATGCAAACAAGCAATAAAACACTCAAACCAGGTAACACATGTGACACATATACATTAAAATATCATCACTCGCTTCATAACGAGCGAAGAAAAGATAGAACTTCCATACCACGAAAGTCATATAATTACCCTTCTATAATAGCGTAAGTACTACTACAAGCTCAATATACACACCCGAGTCTATCGTAGACACAATACTACTAAATCTTATCCCAAGGAATATACACTACCCACCTATAAGGTAGAATTCCCTCCACAATTTGCCAAGCACTCCGGGTCAATACTAATGGTTCTCAGACTCCATATTCGAGCCTTACACATACCAACATTATCTCCACCAACTCCCCAGCCAGTCACCTTACTCTTGCCCTCGCTCTCCACTTAACGAAGTTTAAAAGGAGTGGTTCTACCCTCCACATCATAGCCGTTGTTCCGACTCTGGCTGCCAATAATTGTCCATGCAGTCCCTCCTACTCTCTCAGTAAGAGAGGACACGTTCTTGGCCTCCCCTTCCTCAGTTCAATGAAACCTCCCCAGGCGGGTGTCCACCAATGGGATTTCACGATTCTCACTCCATCAGAAGTGTTAACAACACCTATTTTGGAGCCTAACACTTCATGGTGCATGATCTCGTCTCCCCAACCGTACAACACCTTATTCGCCATTGGTCTTTAACCGAACCTTTTGGGAACATTCGAGAATCCACCTTCTCCTCAGTCCAATTATCCCAGAGAAACTCGCCATTGCAAGTACCCACCGGCTCCTCTATGGGCCAAACTTTTGGCACCCACGAATATAGTGACCACATTTTCACCACCTCAACACTTCTTCTACGGGTGAATGATTTTCCTCCCTTCTACTTCAGGGTATTTCTCCACTTCAATATAACACCGCGTGAATTCTCAAGTTTAGTACCACTTCCTACTTCTAGCGGTACTTGGAAAAACTACATCAACTGAAATTTGTAGTCGTAATAGCACGACAAGAAAGTGCTACAAAAAGGGAGCGGCCTCTAAAGCGGTCCTCATCCCAGACCACAACTTACAGTTCTCCACAAACATTCCCATAATGCCCTTCTTCTATCGACCCATTATCCTCACACGAATACGCAAAAGATTTTATAGATTCTACCTCATGGTAGAAGAACGAAATCTCACAAGAGAAATCAACGATCTTAATCCTAAGGCTTTATGTCAAATCAAAAGCAACGCTGAAAACTTAACGCGTCCACACAGATTCCTAAGGACTCTAGAACCTGATGCTCTGATACCATCTGTGACAACCCACTCACCAAAATAAGGGGTGGCCAGCCCAATACTCCAATATAACGGAATCATGGATGGAATCATTCTCAGCATCATAACAAAATATAGAGTATCCAGGATAACCACCCAATATTTCAGAAAACGGGTTGCCAAAAATTTGGATTTGAAAGTAAATAAATGAAAACAAACAACCCAATTCCTGAAAGATAAGGGAAACCCCAAGACATATATAAATACTACAACAAGAATACGATAAAAAGACCGAATAGGTAACCGGTCACTAAACTGATACACCAATAATACACAAGTACAATAAGTTACTTATTACATTTCATTAGACATTTACCAAAGCTTGGGCCTCTCGCCCGAATAAAAGACCTGATCTTAACTAGAATAAAAATGAAAACGTCTATACCAAGTGTATCCCGTAATACCCACAATACATCACGGCTCATCGAAAACATCGGGATAGGAATTCAAATCGGGCATCCTTGCGGCGGAGTACCTGAGCAGAGACAAGATGAATATGCAACAAGAAATGTAACTAGGCCAGGGCCCGGTTCTATATGATTACCAGATGAATAAAGAGTATGACAGTTATGTAAGATAAATCATGAAGAAAGAGAAATAAGCAGCAACCTATACAATTTAAAACATAAGCTAAGCAGGAATAACAATAAGAAGTATTAAACTAAAACTTCTTCAAATGTGTCAGTTATTTTATATATCTTTTCCTTAGCAGGAAAATATATATATAAACACAATCTTTTGCTCTTTAAGGAGATTTTATCTCAATTTTACCTTTTGTAAAAATCCTTTCCTTATTAGGAAAATAATCATTTTCAAATGCTCTTTGTGGCATTTATATGTGCTCTTTGTGGCACTCCATCATGCTCTATATGGCATATCAAATACATCAAGTCCCACTTGATTATGAACTGTTATATTATATACATATAACGAATTTTAAGACCGCCCGTCCGGGTTTCCCCACTGTGCGCGCCCCTAAATGACCATCATCTTCCAGGGCCTATCATTAGACAACCTGGGCACCTATATCGCAAGACGTCGGGAAGCGGCCATGAGCCTGCGGGGTAGTCAAGACCACACCCGGAATCTCCTACCCATCGCAGAAAAATATACAACAATAAGCGCTCCCATGGCCTAGGACTATATCCCCCTTCATTCATTAGCCAGGGGGATTCACCTCACGCCCGGACTTCCCTTATGATGTCATTTAGAGAGGTGTGTTTAAGCCATTTTATTTATCATAACAAAATCAAGTAAATCATTATTTATCGGTTTCATGATTAAGTAAATTATCATTTACAAATATCAATACCATTTCCATTTCATTTCCATTCCACGTATATGTTTCATTTTATTCGAAACCGTTATTATTTACTTCTAGTGACAGATAGAACTTATTATCCGGAGCCATACAATAAATTATATCAACACTACAACCTCAGAGGAGTAAATAAACTCTTCATTATCTCCAAGCATTCTAGGGGGTTATTTTAGAACCCCAAGGTTATCATCTTTCGAAGGAATGAAATGACTTTCAATTTATTTTCCAAACTCACCTTTAAGGTACTATTATGAACCACCAAGGTTAACATAGCCCAATCGAACTTTTAAAGTCTCCCAACATTCTTTTGGGGTGGTAATATAAACCATCAAAACTAGTATAGCTTAATTAAGCTTCTAAAGTCTCCCGAACATAACACTACATCTCCTAGTTTTATAATGATTAACTAGAAGAAAAGAATGCCTTATCATTAATAGGCCTAACCCCGGAAAAGTCCCCACATAAACCATTCCTAATGTAGGGTAGACAACTAACTCATCTCACACTCTAGGACTCTAAGTTTACTTCATTCAAGAAGGTTCTTAATCCCTATATTTAAAGAAAAGAATTGAAATTGAGTTATAAAATTAACTAAAAAACAGCAGGAAAACGAATCGATTCGCCCAAGGACCGAATCGATTCGCCCTAGCGAATCGATTTGCCCAAAAAGCGAATCGGTTCGGACTACTAAACCAACATTCTGCAATTGGCCGAATCGATTCGGCCTTGACCCGAATCGATTCGGGTTGTGCAGTCCTACAAATTTCCCCTTAGCGAATCGATTCGCCCAAAGGGCCGAATCGATTCGGACCTGCAAATTTGCCAAAAATGGCTATGAAGGGTTATGAACCCTAAATCCTCCAAACTTCAAATCTCTTCCTTTTCATACACATCCAACAACAAAAATCTACCCCAAACTAATATACATGATTATTAACCATCAAAACCCACAATTTCTTCAACATAAATCAAGACTAGGGTTTAAATCCCACAAATTCTACATTTAAGCCATAAATGTAAATACACAACTATCATACAATTTATGCATCTTAAATCACATATTAGTAAGTAGAAAACTTGCCTTAGGGTTGATATCTCAGATTTATTTGGAGAAGAAGCAATCCCAAATCCTCCATCTTCAATCTCTCTCCCATTTCTCCATTTCTCTTCTTCTTCTTTCTCTCTCTATGTTCAAGACATAAAATGGGAAAAAAAATAAGGGATTTAGAAGACTAAAATCGTGGCTTAACATAATTCTCCCAACTTAAGTGGCTAATACCACATTAAAATGACTCGCAAATACGCATATAAGCTAAAACCAGGTAAAAGTGCCCGAAACACAAAAATACAATATGGCACTTATTTTGACTGTCTCGCCCCTTCCGAGACTAACTACACCCTCTAAACTGGCATCCGGAAATTTTATAAATTACTTCGAGTTCCAAAATCATTTAAACTAAAAGTCCATTTAAAATACATGACACTACAGACATGCAACCTGATGTTATTTACTTTCACATACAGTAAATATGAATCAATCTAGTAAATATTAACTTTCAATTCATTAAATTAATATTTACTCCAGTCCCCACATTTTATATAATTACCTTATGCTGTAAAATTTGTATAAAATGAGCCTCCGAGAATCGAGGGTTGTTACAGAGCGATATTTCCAGTAAGGGAATCGAGATAAGAGATTTGGGCCCAGAAGTTAATAACTCGAGAGTGGCGGGTTAAAGTATGACCAATAAGGTCCTCAATAGCAACAGTAGCATATCCGTTGTCTCAGGACCGTGATCAGAGGCACAGATATTTCCAGGCCGATGCTTCACTTATTGGGGTGTAGGCCATAAAAGGAGATGTATTACCCTAAGTAGAGGTAGAGGAAGCTATAGGATGGTATCCTGGATGTACCACCCTTGCAATAGATCTTAGGTCAGTGCGGATGCGAGAGTTGTGTTTAGGAACTAATGGATCTAGCGAGACTGATAGTGAATGGGAGTAACATTTTTATTCATACTTAGGGGTATGGGATTGATTCAGGTGGAACGAGCACATCACGAGTAATATTATGATCACTTTAATTCACAAGTGAGTTAAATTTAGTGGGGGCGTTGTCCGTAATAGCCTTATTATGTATTTGTATAATTAGTTACTATGGGGTAGTGGGGATTTTTGTGTCACCTAAGTGAGAGCGGGTGTGTTCACCAAAAGGATGTTTACATTACATGTTAGTTTACTTCTTTCGAGAGTTATGAGAATAGAGTAAACTACTTTTTGAGATTTGATTAGTTAGTGATGGGTTGAGAGATCGTAGATTATGATAGTGAAATCTCGTGTTCACTATCCCGAGGTATGATTTGTTTTTTTTGCTACGTATCACCAGAAAGAAAGTAGAGCCTGTATATAAATATGTGTATATATGTTATGATATATTGTGTAGTTGACTTCTGTGTGTATATTGTATACTTATAATTAATCTCGGTGCATAGGAACTTGTTGTTTATGTGATTCAGGGTAAATTAGCTTATTATTGAGCGGAGAGCTATAGCTCGTGATTTATTCGCTCTAAAAAGTAGTAATAGTAAGAGCGTTGTGATATATGTTGTCTTTTGTAGCGTGAGAGTGGACGAGTATATTTTTATGTCAAAAGATTAGGATTTTTGGGGTACGTGCCATGGACTGAGGACTTAACTAATTTTGACGACCGATAATGTTAGGTAGTAGTGTATTGGGAGGGTTCCTTATTTGGATTTCATTTTGCGAGACATCCACGCATGTAACTTAACACAATGTTGAAAGTGGAAAGATGTTGGGTCATTAGGACATGGGTTGGGTACCTTGGTTATTATACATATATGTAGTTATAACTGCGAGTGGTAGTTATAATACGAGTTGAGGCTAGTGGAGCCGGTCAACATTTGTGCATCCATGCACTGGTATAGGGTGTATGGGCGCCCTACGAAGATGAAATTTTTATTATCCGTGATTAGAGGGTGGTAGAAATATATGTAGTGATCTTTAGAGTCTATGTTTAAGGTAGTCTCGAAACCTAGGAGTACTAGACTGATTCGAATTTCGAGGACGAAATTCCTTTATAAGGGGGAAAGTATGCAATAGCCCATATTTTTGAGGATATTTAATTAAATTGATGGGATTTGGAATTTATTTGATTCGATGATTTGGAATTTATTTAATTTCAAGAAATTATTTAATTCTGTAATTGAGACTAAATCAGTCCAATTTAAGTTTAATTTCATGCGTGTCGAATTTTGAGGTGGAATTAAGATGATTTTTTAAAGTGACTTGGATGGTGATTTTGAGGTTACGGTTGGTTCTGGAATGGTCAAAATAGTCAAAAAAGTGTACTCGGGTGTACAGTTTGGGTTTCGTAATGATTTTGGACCAACCCGGTATCGTTTAAGAATATTTAGGTCATTCAGGAGTTAGAGGTTTAGAGAACTCCGAAAATATTAACTATATATCTACCATTAGAGAGAAAGGGATAGGGTTAACAAAATCACAATAGAAGAGAGCCCATTGAAGAGGAAGAGGAAGAGAAAGCAAAAGCTTCCTACATGGTTTTTCGCCCTGAACGTAACGGAATCGAGATCGAAGCGAGGGGAGAACAACCACACCATCATATTAATGAAATTCAGACCTTATATTGAGAGGCAAGTATTTAAATGGAAATTTATATTAAGCATGTTATAATACCCATGTATATTAGGGTTTGATTTCATGCTTTTGGAAGTCTTACATGAATTTGGGAGGATTTAATTCATAAACTAAAGTAGGAATGCATGTAGAGATCTTCCTTAATGATGATAATACGAAATCAATGGGTTTGGGTTTACTAATAGGATAGAAATCTGAGTTCTTGATTAATAAAGATGAAGAACCGGAGAAAACTAGGGTTCTATGTTTATCAAAGGAGAATTTGATTCTTGGATTGAATCTTTTGATGTTTTTGTGTAAACTTTTCATTGGAAATTATCCTTATGTGAAGATAAAAGGGTATAAAAATATATTTTATAATTAATATTTAATCTTGATGGGTTCTTGGTTGAAGAATATGAATCTTGAATGACTTAGAGTTTAATTAATGAACGCAATATGTCAATCTGCCAGAATTTTTAACGTAACTTGAAGCGTATGCCATTTCAATTGTACTTAGAATTAGAGTGATATCCTTACATTGATGGAAAGTTCTATCTCTTATATTTCTAATTAGTTTTGAATCAGGTAAGTCGTAGTTCTGTAGAGGGAGTAATCGACGTTTTACTATAGTGTATTTGATCTGTCAACATAGTAATCTGCCAGAATTTTTGACGTAACTTTAAACGTATGCCATTTGAATTGTACTTCGAATTAGCATGATATCCATACATTCCTGGAAAGTTATATCTCTTATCTTTCTAATGAAATTGGAATAAGGTCAATTGGAGTTCTTTAGAGTGAGTAATCGACGTTTTAGTACAAAGTGTTTAATCTGCCAAAAAATTTATGACTCAATTTGGTTTGCTAGATTTTGCCAAATTCCCATGTTTAAGCCCGTAACTTGGGGATAAACTATCAGGGGAATTTTTGGGACATCCTTAGAATATTATGAGGTATATATTGGATTGCATTAGGCCTTGATAGGTTTGAGACTTACTCATGTATGCGAGAGTTAAGGCTAAGGTTAGTTGGGCTTAATTGTTAAAACGAGATTTTTGTCACTTCTAACGGGATCCCAGAAAATTGAAATATTCTCCGGACGATTAGGATTTTTACGAAATTAACCTAAGAGAGAGGATAGTCATAATGGGCCAATGGACCCTGAATAGTAGAGAGAATTATACTACATATTTAACTAAAAGAATTGGGTTGGGTGAATACCTAAGGTTTATATTGGGTTGCGTGAATAACTGAGGTTTATTATGGGTTGAGTGAATGCCTAAGATTTATTATGGGTTGTGTGAATACCTAATATTTGTTATGGGTTGTGTGAATACCTAAAAAAAATGATGATAGGTTGTGTAAATACCTAAGACTATTATAGGTTGCGTGAATACCCATGGATTGATTGATTATGTGTATGACATACCTACGCTCTTGGGCGGTCTTATCCTGATGAGCCTTCGGGGGGACTTTTAGACTCGTACCATAGAACATATAACGTTGGAAATGTGCTATCCAAGATATGATAGTTCGACGGTCAAATGGGAGCGTAGGTATGTGCGTGACCCATCGGGCTAGGGGCTATGTTCGCCTCTAATATGTGTGATTTGTATTTTGATGGTTCGTGGGAGATTATCAGAACCCTTTATCCCTATTCAGTGCGATATGTACCGGGATACGATAGCAGAGTATGCATTGAGCCTAGAGGTCTTGACCTAGAGGTGCCTGATTTGTATATGTATACATTTATAATGATGATATTGGATATACATATATATATATACACACACTTGTGAATAATTCTACTATGTGAAATTAGTAGATATGGGAATAATGTTAAGTAAAATATTCTTAGTGAGTAAAAGATTAATTATAAGAATGGCGAACTTGTAATTTGGCTTACTGGTATAAATTTTTTTGTTAACGTATTGTAGTGATATGAGATAATGTGTATCTAAAGAATGATTAATCTACTAAAGAGTAAATAGTAGGGAGATTAGATAGTGTACATCTAATAAATGAAGGATATGCTAATGTGTAAATAGTAGGAAGATTGATAATGAATATCTAAGATAGAGTTTAAGTAGATAAACTTCATGGAAAGGCTGAAAAATAACATATATGAAATGTTAACGTTGGGTAGATAAGAACATCAGAGAGATGTTAATTATTAATTAATTCGATAGAGTATTGTATGGGTGGTACGAGTAAGTTAAGGGGAAACTTAAGTAAGGACTTAATGGTAATTAAGGGTTTTCCATAGCGTACCGTATGAACAGTACAAGTGAATTAGATTAATTTGGAGTTTATTAGATACTTGAGACCTAGTTAGTTTGGGTAGCATGACTATGTGGGATTGAGTAGGAAACGTTAGGTGCGCGCTATAGAGGAGAGGTGAGGAACTCAAGGGAGTGTTAGCAACCTAACATGTATATCTAATAACTATTCATTTAAATTACAATTTAAATGCTTGCTAAATATTTGTAAGTGATTTCTACTTGGGCTCTGACCCGGAGATGCAAAAAAAAATTCACAACCTTTTAGGTGTCCAGCCACTGGGAATCCAAGCAGGATGTTCCATTCCAGGGATGCGTAGCTGCAGCACTTGTGGATGCTTGCAGAATTGAACTTAGATGCTTCAGTTACTTCATTCCTAGTGTACGGTGCAGTTTGGTATTTCATTCGGGCATGTCGCCCTCAGTTATTTCTATTATATCAGTTAGACTTTGTACTTAGAGAGTTTTATTCATATTGAATTTTATATTAGTTATTAGCGGATGGTTTATTCGGTACCATTTTTATATCAGTCATTTATCTTGAGGATGGATTTATATTACTATTGCATGGAATATTGATTATTGTAATAAGCATCTGCATGTTGTTGTTATTGTTTAAATCAAAGATAAAATTTGACACTGAGTTTTTGAATACTAGGTGGTTAGTAAAAACTTAAAAATGTTTTCGATAGTGATGCTAAGAATGAACCAAATGGGAATCGTGTTTTTATTTAATAAAGGCCTGATCACCTGATATTTAATTAAGCAGGTTATCACACGTTGTCAATGAGTAGTGTATTAGGGGGTTCCTTATTTGGATTTCGCTTTAGGAGACGCCCCACGCACGAAATGTAGTGCAATGTTGGGAGTGGAGAGAATTTTAGTTCTTCTTACTAGGGTGATGCTTATTGAGGTAACATTTCCATATAGGTATATGAAAATGACGTGAGACGGTTTTAAATAGTAAGAACTTGTTAAATTAATAAGTAAGAATTTGATGAATGCTAGTGAGATATAGGTATGTAGACACATCCATAGCGAGGGAGAAGTTCAGTCGTAAACTTAGGAGACGTTAGAATTGTACGATTTTTGGGTTATACTTGAAATGGTGGGTTATGAGGGCGTAGGCTATGTATATATTTAGGGTAATTCTTCCCTAAAATGTGTCGGCTAGCGTAATTTTGGTTCAGGGGTATACGTTTAGGTGCGCGTTTTAAATTGAGAGGTGAGTTTGGAGTTCCACGAGAGTGCGACTCCACTTTAATTATGAAATATGCATTTTAATGCACTTGCTAAATATTTTCACACGTCGGTCTCTGACCCATTTATATCTTTCTTTTGCTATATATATATATATATATATATATATATATATATATATATATATATATATATATATATATATATATATATATATATGCACACCTTGTATGCTAAAAGTGTCCCACCACAAGGGAGCCATGGATGCATTCCATCCAGTATTCTCGGAGCCGTGGTAGATGCGGACTGTTGCGGGATTCGGATTGTAGCCATCTCCTACTTCTTTGTAAATCTAGATAGGTTTCAATTTTTATATCGGGTCTATACCCAAGAGTTATAAGTAGCATTTTTATATTGCTTCCCTATGGATGTTGTAGTATCTATGACCCAACAACATATTCGGGTATATTTTCCTTTGTGTACTTAATTGGTTTTAATTTGAGTACTCCTTTTTATCATCGTATGTGTGTACATTTTATCCTGCTTAGTAGTTATTTTATTGTTTCGATGATGTTCATTGTATGTTTTAAATTTTTGGCATCCGCTTATTATGGTATTCGGTAGTTAGCTATGTTTTTTTTATATCGACAGTAGATGCTAAGAATGATCAACTTAAGATTCCTGATTTAATCTAGTATAGGGCTAGCCACCCGTTATTATTTTATGCAGGGTGTCACCGGTGGTATCAGAGCATCAAGTTCTACTGTTTTAGGGTCTGTGCTCATTTTCTGCGTTCTTCCGTGAGAATTCTTTATGTAGAGCCCTATCATTAGGATTGTTGTATTCACTACGCCTTTATTTTTCTTTTGTGATGTGTAGTCACTTGAACGGCGTTCTGATACAGTTCTCTCGTCTTAGATGTCGTCGACAAGAAGTCGTAAAGGTAGGGAAACTGAGGGGCTGATAACATAGAACGCCACATGCCTCAAGGGACTGTGGCTGCAGCCGAAGTTGCCAATATTATGGCACAAGCAGTAGATGCTGCCATTGCTGCGATGTCACGTCATCCTATAGTTTCGATAGCTCAAGACCACCCAGAGCCATCTGCGTGGGAAAGAGTATGAGAAGCCTTTAGGAAAGGACATCCTTCAGAATTTGGGGGGGGGGGGAGGAGCTAATCTAATCTTTGCAAGTCAGTGGAACAGGGATGCAAAGGCACCTTCGGATGGTTGAGAGCAGTGAGGTGCAGAAATAGATACTCACCACCTTTAATCTATAGGGCTCAACTCTCCAATGGCGGGAATCATCCCCCACATCAGAGCAGGTAGAGATGCAATGCCGATATCATATTTTTGGGTACGCTTGGACTGGAAGTAGTTCTTGTCCGCGATTTAGAGGGAAATGAGGAGGAGAAGATGATTGAGGTCAATTGTGGGGGTCGTTTGCATTTTTCTCATGTGTCTTCTGAGGTAGTGATGCAAGAGTCATCTGATGAGGAAGAGATTCACCGGATGTGACTCAAGGTGATCGAACGGTGGTTGAGTATGAAGAAGATTCTACTTGATTGGCAAATTTTGCATCCCGCGAGGTACATATGGAGAATAAACGAATAGTGAAGTTTTGGGGAAATTTAGATTAGCGAATTCGTCAGCATTTGTTAGGGAACCCGGAGTTGCCGACTTTTACCGAAGTGATGTGTGTGGTGTTGTCACATTATCAGGAGTATTGCCTTCATTTAAAAAGGGAGTAAAAAATTTGGAGACTCGGGTCCATCAAGTAGGATTGAAGGAGTTGATACCAGCGGAGCAAGATCATCATCGCGATAAGGTTATAGGTAGGATTTTTTAGGGCCACAACAGTGTTTTGTCCCTCTAAATGGAAAGGACGGATTTTTTGGGAGATGTTCCTTTTGTGGAGAAATAGATTATAGGAAAAGGGATTGTCTTGAAAGAGGTAGATGGAAACTTTATGAAGAGGTGTTGGATGTGCAATTCCTATGACAGTTCGTAGGCCCATTTGGGAAAGAGAACTTTGGATGGAACCCATGGATGAAGTGAGGCAGTGGGAGTACGGAAGCAATACATAAACTATTTTCCTATGTGCTTAGGTTATGCTTTGAGTGGTACTGGGAGTATCGCATGAAAGATTTTTGTGAGTCGTTATCTGTTATAACCATATATCATATGAAATTTCCTTGGAGGCAGGAGTGAGTAATTATGGCACTAGGATGGTATTTTTCGGGAGAATAGGCTGTTTCGGGTTGTGCTAATGGAGAGTTATATTTCATTTCTTTCGGGAGTGTGAACTGTTGAAACATGTTTGGTGGTAACAGAGAAGAGCCTATCTTATGGCGATGCTTGGATGTGATGTAAGAGATTTTATTCTTGAGAAGACTCAGGGTTTGGCAAGTTCATTTTTAAGTGAGGAACTTTAGTTCATGGTTATGCTAGTGTTAAGAACTAGGTATTGGCAGAGTATTGTGTTTATTGATAGCTTGTGTTTGAGCATCAGGAGTTTGATTTGTGTGTCGGAAGATATGAAACTATTTTGTATTATATTGTTTTATAGGCCTTCGAGAAATATCTTTGGTTCGAAAAATCTTTGACAAAACCTTAGTCCTTATTTAATTGATCTCAATTCCCGACAGAGCTACACAGTAGTGTATTGGGAGGGTTACTTATTTGGATTTCGCTTGCGAGACCTCCCCCGCATGAAAGTAGCGAATGTCAGGAATTAAGAAGAGTTCAGTCATTGGAAATTTCAAAATTATATATACTTAGTACGCTATTATAGATTAATTTGTTGAGAGTTATACTATAATTTGAAGCTAGTGGAGCCGGGTTATGTTTATACGAGTTGAGCTCGGGTACAGGGTGTATGAGCACCCTGGTTAGCTAATTTAATTTTTATTTAGAGTAATTTGTTATGAGAAGTGGGAGAAATAGGTATGGTAATATAGAGGGTAGGTGACGTGGGAACTAGTTGAGGTTCGGAGTCTTAGGCTTACCTTAATTTCGAGGAAGATATTCTTGTAAGGGGGAAGCCTTCAATACCCCGCGATTTTAGGACTGAGAATTTAATTTAATTAGGAGAAATAAAATTTATATTGAAGAATTTTAAAATTGGCAATTGAGGTAAAAAATTTCAGGATGTTATAAAGTATCTCGGATGACGATTTTGAGTGCGCGGTTAATTCCGGATAGGTCGAGATAGTCAAAATGATTGTCCTTGGGTTTTATTTCGGTTCCGGAATAATTTAAGTTAGTTTGACTCAAATTGGAGTAAACGAGTCATTTAAAGTAAGTATTATCATTTAAAGTTGGGCGTTTTGGAAATAAGTCTTATAAAGCCTATGAGAGATAATAATGTCAGTCTTGAGATTGAGAGATAGGGAGAGAAAGCCCTAGAGAAGAGAAGAGAGAAGAGAAAGCTTGGAGCTTGGAGCTTGGGAATTCTGGCCAAAATTCGCGATTTCGAGGAAGATTCAACCTCTACAACTATGAGGCAAGTGATTAATCTTGCTAAATAATTTATGTGCGTTATTTATTTCATGAATTGTAGGTAAAAGAAATGGATTTTGGGTTATTATGTTAAAAACCTCGATTTTGGTTAAAATCTTGCATTTGAGGTTTGTCTATATGGATTTGAGGTTATAAACAATTGTTGGGTAGTTATATGAGGAGTTTATAAGGTTAGAAACACGTTTGGGATGAAGATTGATGGTTGAGGGATGATATATGTGAATTTTCAAAATTTAGGTTTGGAGAAAAGTAGCCATTTTCGTATCATGATGAACAGGCTGAATCGATTTGCCCCTTACAAATCGATTCGCCATGTTGCAGAACCTACAGGTACTTAGGGCCGAATCGATTTGCCCCTTGCGAATCGATTCGGTATGTAGCAGACTTACAAGTCCCTTTGGGTCGAATCGATTCACTTGGGAAAAATTGATTCGTTGTTAGGACTGAATAGATTCGGAGGGGCCAAATCGATTCGGAAATAAGGCTTGTTTGACTAGGTTTTTCTAGGAAAAGTTTTACTCCATTTCGATTGGGTTTCTCGATTTAGAACATTCTTATATGATGTTAGAGATACATTTTAAAGATTTATTGGGAGTTTCTCACATGATGAGATCGTGGGGACGTATCAATCTATTTTGGGAACATATATAAATATATATTAGAGTTTGTTGCATCTATGTAGTGAGGAATCTCATTAGGTATTGGAGTCCTATTTGGAGATTAGAAGTGAGATAATATATGATGTAAGGTTGATGACCCTTTGAGGGAGTTACGAAGGTATGGCATGATAATGGTATGCCGACTTTTATGTCAAATCCTTCTAGCGAATGGATTTTATTTATATATGATTGGGGGACCAGGGAGAGAGAGGTAGGATATCCTTAGTGATGATAAACTTAGGGATTTAGTCATAAGTTAGATGATGTTAAAGGTTCATATGAATAATCGAACTGAAATCTGAATTTGGAGGGATTTAACGTATCACCGACTAATAGTTGTATTCGTACCCATAGCCGGGGTAGTTATTGTATATCGGAGTGCATATGAATATAGATGGTGTGTGCGTGATGATTGTTATATACGCTAGGTGGTGAGATAATATTCCTAATGCTGGTTAAACTGGGAGACTATTCATATCGTATGTGTAATGGATGAATAAGTTTCAAGTGAGAGATCGTATTATTAAAATGAATTGGAAAGGTATGCGTGATATCGACGGTTAGTATAATGAGAGTTATATACATATAGCCGAGTTCAGTTCTCTTATACATACGGATTGGAGATAATATTTACACACATATATAAATATATTTATATGAGCATATATATGGCGTGAATGTATATACTTTATGTGATGTTTTGTACAACTGATGTGATCGCATGTATATATATATATAGAGTGTGAATCATATATATACTTATTGTGTGGGCATACACGGCACATGCTATCATGGGAGGTTACGCGATGTGGGTGAGGCCCCTGGCTTGAGGAGCAGGATGCGGATAGTCCCCAGGGCTTAGTCGTCCATTTTATTGTGTGATTTCATTCTGGGTGAGAACTCTTGGCTATGATTCGTTCTCACATCCAGGTTCGGAATTATGACCACTTCCCATACGTTGTGTTTTGATTTTATTACCAGGGCGGTGTGATAATAGTCCAGTTGCTGATAACCCGGGATAAAGGGAGTAATTCCTGAAAGATGATAGCATTGTATAGTCTATTTGTATCCTATAACTGTATATGTTATGAGTATTTTAAAGTGCACTTTATGTGTGGTATGTGTACATGGTTATAGGATTGAATGACTGTGTTATATCACTAGAGTAATGATATATATCCTATAGGTGAATGTGATATGGTTGTCATAACATGTACACATAGTGTTAGGTGTACTTACTCATTAGGGTTGAACAATCGTGCTTAGTAACGAGAATCATGTTAGATAAACCCTAAGGGTTCTGTGCAATATTTTATTTTATTTAATGGACTTAGGATTAGTTTTTCATCATAAATGGCAAAATGTGAATGTGTGGTGTGCTGAGGGTATAATGGATCTCGACGAACAACGTTGTCAAGGAGTAATGTATCGGGGGGGTCCTTGTTTGGTTATCATTTTGTGAGACGCCCCATGCATGAAATGTAGTGCAATGTTGGGAGTTTAGAGAAGTTTACGTCTTGGTACTAGGGTGATGCTTATTGAGGTAACATTTCCATATAGGTATACGAACATGATGTGAGATGATTTTAATTATTAATAACTTGTTAAAGTTAATAAGTAGGAATTTTATGAATGCTAGTGAGATGTAGGTATGTAGACACATCCATAGCGAGGTAGAAGTTCAGGCATATACTTAGGAGACATTAGAATGGTTCAATTTTTGGGTTATACTTGAGATGGTGGGTTACGCGGGCGTAGGCTATGTGTATATTTAGGTTGATTTGTCCCTAGAATGTGTCGGGTAGCATAATTTAGGTTTAGGGGTATACATTTAGATGCGAGTTTTAGATTGAGAGGTGAGTTTGGAGTTCCACGGGAGTGCGACTCCACTTTAATTATGAAATATTGCATTTATTAATTATTATGCATTTTAATGCACTTGCTAAATGTTTACACACCTCGGGATCTGACCCGTTTATATCTTTCTCTTGGTATATATATATATATATATACCTTGTAAACTACAGGTGTCCCACCGCAAGGGCGCAATTGATGGATTTCATCCAGTGTTCTCGGAGCCCTCGAAGATGCGGACTGTTGCGGGATTTGGATTGTAGTTGTCTCCTACTTCTTTATAAATCTAGATATGGTTCATTTTGTATATCGGGTCTATACCCAAGAGTTATAAGTGGCGTTTTTATATTTCTTCCCTATGGATGTTGTAGTATCTGTGACCCGACAGCATATTCAGGTATATTTTCCTTTGTGTACTTAATTGGTTTTAATTTGAGTACTCCTTTTTATCGTCATATGTGTATGTTTTAAATTTTTGGCATCCATTTATTATGGTATTCGGTAGTTAGCTATGTTTATTTTTGTAACGACAGTAGATGCTGAGAATGATCCACTTGAGATTCCTGATTTAATCCAGTATAGGGTTGGCCACCCGTTATTATTTTATGCGGGGTGTCATAATTCTTTACCCTTGTGGTAAAAGTCGTGTTTTTTTCTGGGAAAAGCCCCACATTTTAGTCGGGCAAAGATTTATTTTGAAGGATGAATTTTGCAGAATTTTTACTGGGTTTCATTTTAGTTTTCTATTTTGAGGCGGTTTTTATGAGGTATGAACCTCTTTGTTGGGGCGGCTCTGCAGAAGTACGAGCTTTTCCTTTCGAAAAAGTGACTATTTTGAAGTAAAACCACATCGGGACTTTTTAGACAAGAGCTCGAGTATTTGGATCACTTAGGATTAAGAAAGTTGGAAAATCGAATCAATGGTAAGTTTTGGCTCCCTTTTTAAGCTTTGTGGGAACTTATATTAACAGGGTTTTGGAGGAAGATTTGGCCGATCGACTGGAGGTTTTGATCCATTGATTTTTTTAATCAATGGCGGATAAAAGATTTGGATACGATTTGGTTCTCTGTTACTTTGTCTGAATGTTTGAATCATTTGGCTGATCGAATATCTTTGAGGAGGCCTTTACACGATTGGCCATAGGGCCTAGAGAGGTTGTTTTGGTTGTTTTCATATATTAAGTGGACTTTTGGATTTTGAGTTATTTGTATTTTGGCACAATATACTTTGGTATTGGGTCTTTTTGACTACATAAACTTTAAATGAGGTTGCAAAAGTTAGTTTTTACGGGGTTTCTTCTGAGGTTTATTCTCAGGGCTTATTTGAGATAGGACGAAACTTCCTTGAACCTTTTATTGCAAATACAAATTTTCACACAATCAGATAAAAGTCACATCTCTCTCCAAAAGAAAGGTCTTAAAATGATGAGGAGCTTTTTCCATATGTAGACGTGTGTTTTATTTTTTCTGTCATAATAAAAGAGCATAGGCTCATTTTTGTTCTCATACATATATGAGTCCCTTTTTATTTTTATTGTATCCTTCGTCTATATGTGTTTATTTCCACCATTTTAATAAAATGAGGTTAGGCTCATTCTCTCCAGACACACATTGTTCACTACTCTAATGCATGAAATTAAAGAAAAATACAATGCCATTCATATTGTAAGAATAGTGCATTTATGTATATACATGATGTATAACGAGAATACCCATACACACCAAAAAGTGTACTGAGGATTCCCCATGTTACTCCTAAAAGTAACAAACTATATAAATACAATGGGGTCTTTCCCTAATAAAAAACCACAAATAATACCTTTTGGGGAGGTTACATCAAATCCCACCCAAACGGTCACCCAAAAATACTACCCTCATGACTTTTCAGGAGGTTTCATCAAATCCCAGTCAAATAGTCACTTAAAAATACTACCCTACCAGTCTATCAGGCATAAAGCCTCTCCGTAAGATGGCCACCTACACAACTCTCCTTTTCGATCCTCAAACTCGGTACCCTACCCCTTTTCACCTAAAGCGGACACCCCATTCGAATATACCAAACTAGCCAAACACTGGGGGAAAAATGTCGATAGCCTCAGATAGTCAGTAGCAATGACTCCTGCAACCTCCGCAGTCAGATGGAGTTTGGCCAAATGCTCCAATGACCTGCGCAATAGAATCTCCCGTTGCTGGAAGGCGTGAACCAAAATTGGCTGAAAGTTCTTCAAACATAAACTCAGTAAAACTTTACAGAGCAAAGACAAAACAAAAACATAAAGAGAAGCAAATATTACATAACTCACATCATTCTTGAAAAAGGCAGGGTCCCAAGATAGCGCCGCCATGCCAAATGTTGAGTCGTGCTAATGAATGTGTATGAGTTGATCCTCACGATTAAGAACCATCGTGAAAGATGACAGTATCACCCAAATCATGCAATAAGTATCCTGAGATACCAAAAAAGACATAGTAATGGATCCCAGATAAGGGAAAGTGGCATCTTGTTCAACCACCGGGACAATCAGCACCGGAAAATATCCTCTCAACCCCACTTAGAGGCTAAGTGATGACAATAACAAAAATGGGACGTCCGACATCTCGAAACTCAAACCTCTCCCCCAATCCAAAATAGATACAAGGAAGTTATAACTGTGAGAATAACGCTATTTCATATATGTCCAAGGAAAATTGTAGCGTAGGTTCAAAAGCAAACGTTGCTAAAAATGGATAAAAGGAACATTTCGAAAATTAAAACATACCGTTATTTAATAGGTTTTGAGGTCTAAGTCATTTAAATTGTTAGTATAACTGTACCTTCACATTCTTCCTTTAGGTTAAACCCCTGGGCAGACCTAACCAGACCTTCGGTCGTTTGGTTAAATCGCCACCCAAGCTTCAAAAAATTCAAGTTTTAACCCATAGAGTTTCCTTCCTTTCACATTCATGCCATCATACTTATACAAAATGATCAAACCCATTTTTAAGTCCTTTAAATTTCGACAAAGAGTGTCCTCCCATGCACACTCTTAGTCGATCACCTCTATGGACACCCCAATTTTCAGTCAGAGTGTGAGTCATTTTATCCCGCTCGATAAAATAGCCTAAACATGGCCTCAAAAAGATCCTGAAGGTAAAGCACCCCAAAGGGACCAAACCCCCTCAAAAAAACCTTCTAGGGACAATTTACAAATATCAAGAAATTGTAAAAGGGCCCAGAAACACCTCCAGGGACCTTTAATCATTCGGTTAAAGGTCATACGACCTTCTCGTATTCGGTCAATAAAACCTTCTGTCATTTAGTCAACCCCATTTCTAGTAACGGTTACCAAATCCAATCTTATATCCGCATACCCAACAATCCACATGTCACCCCACATCGGATCGAAGGTGTAGGACCTTCTCTCTTTTGGTCAAAGTCTTCAAACTAGAGCCTATAAATAAAGGTCTCCACCAACCTTCAAAAGAAAACCAAAACTCAAATTTGATTCTATTTCGTACTTTATTATCCTCCAAGGGTTCGAGATATTGAGCTCATTCTAAAAAGTCCTAAAGAAGTTCGTACTTCAGAGAACCCCCAGGGAAAGTTTGTACTTCTGAAAAGTTGCCTAAGTCCCGAATGTGGTTCGTTCTTTTAAAAAGTTATCTCTGAAAGAAAAACATGAGTGAAACTTTGTGTACATTCCACGAAAGTTAGAACTTATAAACAAAGCCATGTATGAATAAACGGAGCTTTATCCACCTCGAGCGACTCAAGTAGGGACACTTCCTGGGGAAAATATGATTGATGCTACAAGGGTAAGGAAACTCCGGCTGAATTTCGGGTCAAATATCCCATATTATGATTAGAAAAATGATTTGTGAAACTTCCCTCAACCATTAGGACCCTTATATGCTAGGAAGTTAGATCTACAAATAGTGTCTTTTCACTTGTCCCTTTGGGAATACAAATTTTTTCTTTAAACTTTAAAAAGAAGAATTTTTTCGGTGCAATTTTGGAAGTATCAATAAAAGTTGATACCTACGAGTTAGAGAGCGATCCATGCTTGCTCTTCCAGTTAGAAGGTGGAAAAAGTGTCTTGTGGAGGTTGTGCATGATTAAGTCTAGGAGATGTTAAAGTTTGTGAGTCATTTCTCCCTTTTGTAAAACATTAATTATATTGTGGAAGGTGTCGATTTAGCCCAAGATTTTTCCCGCAAGGGTTTTTCCCTATATAAATCCTCGTCTCAAGTATATGATTTACTGTTCCTTATTTTGATTTATCTTATATTATTAATGAACATATATTTTTCAGTTAAATATACTTTTAAATCACTATTTTTCCACATAGATGTTAGGATTAACTTTTTCTAGAATTATGATTGAAGAAAACATTACCTTCATTTTGGTAATAATTTTAAATCAGGTTAGTCCCTCTCTACACGCATAATTCGTTAACACTTATGGAAATAAACAATAAAACAACATATTATAGGTTATATGTCTCACATCATAAAATGTACCTCACAATTTACCATTGTAAATTTTCCATATTTAAATAAAGCATTATGTAAAACCATGAACGTACCTAGCACCCCATGCCCCTTGGAGCTGACTAGCATCCTTCCATGCAATATGTAATAAATAAATAAACGTAAAGTGAATCCCTATCATAAAAATGTCCAATCTCCTCTGTATATACCCCAAAATATGACCATAATTCATCGTAGTCGTGTTTGGCGCCCAGTCCCCTTTGGAGTAACCAAGCACCACGATACGAAATACAACCACCTCCATTTATACCCTATACATCTCCATCATAATGAAACAACCATGGCCCCCAATGTAAGTTCATGCATAATATAATAAAATGTCTCCACTATCCATACATCCCAACTCATTTGATTCTAATGCCATTATTATTTCATCATCTTTTATTTTATCTTTTAATTATCTACTTCTTTTAATCTCATAATAATATTTTACTATTTTAAGGGGGTGGAGTTAAGCATAGATTATTCACACTAAAGTCCAGAAGCATCACTAATTCTATTTGGCATCTTACAAAATTTTACTAATCTTTCAAATCAATAATCATCCATAATTTTATGACAAGGGAGAATGGAATATTCCCCACTATAATCTATTCCAATTATGTATCGAGACTTCACATACTATAAGGAGACTTAAGTTTACGAATTTCAACTATAATACATGTAGGGTCATTCTTCATACCTTGAACAATAGGAAAGAAACTTATGAAATTTGGAAATATCGTACAATTGGTCCCTCGTTCATTAATTCACAAACTCTACTTGAACATATGAATTCACACCTACCAGTTTGTCTAGAGTGATACTTCATTAATCAAGTTTCATGAATTACACTAATACTTTCATTTAGGGTTTACAAAAGTACATTTGCTATGAGAATTACATAAATGAAAGTTTATATACAAATTTTATCATCATTATAAGAAACAAACAAATTCCATACAGTACTAATATGTTGCATAACTTTCACAAATTAACATTAATACAGTAAGTGTTATCCCTTAATTATCTTTAATTCATATTAACTGTTAGAATTAAGTTGAGGTAAAAATTAATATTTAAATTTATAAAAGAGGACAAGTAGAATGTTAACTTTCCTCATTATAGGAATCCAAAAATTAATAAAAGCAGTTTAGAGGAAGAATTGTAGAAGAAAACCTATTTGCATTTGTGTTGAAAAGTCTCCTCAACTGCACCAAAAATTATCCCATAAAAATACAATTTTTCTTGAGAATCGTAGGGTATATATTTAGAATTAGAATGGGGTAATTTGGGTGAAAAGTGGATAGGTTTTTGGGTTGATTTGTGTACTAAAAATGGCAAAGGGAGTAGCATTTTTGTACTAGCAATATTGAAAAATGGAGAGAATGAGCTGAAGGGTTGTTTTTAAGAATGAACAACCATCACCTGAGAAACAACTTTACTAGGACGAATCACCAACTCATGACAATTGTGTGACACCCCGCTAACAAGATACCGGGCGATCACTCAAATATTAAATTAAAACAGGAGTCTCATATGGATCATTCTTAGCATCACTGTCGAAAATACATTTATTTACTAATAACCAATTAGGCCGGTGTCAAAATTTTAACTTACTACTCTTTTTTAACAATTGTAAATAAAACATCCACACAGTTTTGCGGATATGAAACTGAAATGAAATAAAATAACCGAACACTAGGTCAAAAATATACAACCATATCGAATGATGAACTCAAAGAATAAATAAATGCAGTTGTACCATTGGCCCGAATGTTTATACAATACCTCCTATCTAGATTACAAGAATGGAAGAGGCTATAAAAAACCTGCACGCATCCACAGCTGCTGCAGTTGACATCTGACTCCAAAGAAGTGCCATCCAGGCGTCCCAGTGTCTGGACACCTATATATATATATATATATATATATATATATATATATATATATAGAATAGCAAGAAAAGAAAAGTAGATAAACGGGTCAGAGCCCGAGTTTTGAAAATATTTAGCAAGTGCATAAATGCCTTATTATTTTGAAAAAGGTTTTATCTCATATTTAAGTTTGGTATCGCACTCCCATGAGATACCCCTCACCTCTCCACTAACAGTGCACTCCTAGCGCATCCCTCTAAACATCCTAATCAAGCTATCCTGCTAAACTAGTCTATCACCAACCCACTATCAATCCTAGATAGTCCAAGCAATGTACTAAGGGATAAACTTCACCCTAGTCTCAACGTTATGCCATGTTCGTGCGTGGGGTGTCTCGCAAAGCGAAATCCAAACAAGGAACCCCCCCGATACACTACTACGCGGCACGGTCGATCGTCGAGATCCGCTAGTCCCTCAGTACAGAATATATATATATATATATATATATATATATATATATATATATATTTACATCATATAATAAATATCAATATAAGAGCACTAAGGATGAAACTTCTCCCTAGTCTCAACACATTGCCATATTCGTGCGTGGGGTGTCTCGCAAAGCGAAATCCAAACAAGGAACCCCCCCCCGATACACTACTATGCGTCAAGGTCGATTATCGGGATCCATTAGACCCTCGGTACTCGATTCATCCATATGTACATAATCATATTTTACCATAACCATCCGGATCTATCTCCCGGACTGAGAGTTCATATGTCAAGTATTTATCAATACTTTTCATTTTCTCAAAACTTCCCATTTCCCTTTTTATACTTAGGAAATGTAAATATAAAAGCCAATTCATTATCATGAATTGCTGTAACAAATCATATACTTTTAAAAGCCAATTTTATTATCGTAAAAATGCTTTCCGTTTTATGTCATCCCATTTCCCTTTTTACACTCAGGAAATGTATTCAAAGAAATTTTCATTATCATAAAAATGCTTTGATCAAACCATGCTTCCACATCCCTTCTTCCATCCGGGAGTGTTACCAAAGCCAAACCTTTATCCCATTTCCCTTTTTATACTGAGGAAATGTAAATTAAAGCCAATGTATTATCATAAATTGCTTTAATAAAACTAAGACCGCCCCTCCGGGTTTCCCCACTGGACGCGCCCCTAAATGTCTATCATCTACCAGGGCCTATCTATATAAGACAACGTGGGAACCTACCAACGTCGGGAAGCGGCCATATTGCCTGCGGGAAAGTCAAGACCACACCCAGAATCCCCTAACCAGCGCAATAAACAATAATCTCCCATATGGCCTATAGGACTATAGCCACCCTGCATTCATTAGCCAGGGGGCATCGGCATAACGCACGCAACTTCCCATATGATAGCGATTTAGGGAGGTGTGTAACCATAATTTATCAATTATGAAAATCATTTATCTTTCCATTTTGAAAATATTCATTTTTTTATATTTTCAAAATCATTTACATCATATCATATATATATATATATATATATATATATATATATATATACTTTAATCACATAGTATATACATATACCATATATTCTTCCTAGAATATATAAACGGCCATATTTGCCAAACCATCTATCGATGACCAATAATTTCAAAAATTCTCTCAAAGAATCATAATCATTCATTCATATATGCATAATACCAAACCCAAAGTATATTCTTACTTTAATAAGTAATATATACCAAAATCCCATCTACGGATTCATTGGATATCTCCAATTATACCATTTCTCATTTAGCGAATATATAACTATACTCCCCAAATTTATTCTAATCCACTCATAGGATTTAACCAACCAAGATCAATATGATTATGCTATCTCTTTAGATCATAATCCTCTTTAATACTCAAATTTAGAAAGCCCGCTTTAAACTCAAAGAGGAGAAGTAATAACAATCTCCAAAATCTTGGGCTGAAAATAGGGTACCCATCGATCGGTTCTGGACCCCCGGTCGACCGCAGTTTGCAAATAAGCCTACGAAACAAAGCAGTAGGCCCTTTATCCTTGACGCGGTCGACCGGCCCTAGGGGCGCGGTCGACCGGTCACACCAGGTCTCCCAAAATTAAATTTCCTCAATTACCTTATCCAACAACCCAAATTCATTTTTGGGGTTTCTAAACTACACCATAAATAATCGCAACATCTACACGATCAATTCTAGCCGTTATTTTTCCAATTCCCGATTTGATTTCCGAGTTGATGATTTCAACCCAGAGCTGCCATCTTGTAAAAATCATATCAAATCATAAAAAAATCAGAAAAATACGCGGTTGACGGCCACGCGACCGTATCGAAAAGATCAACAACTTTCGTGTTTTGGTCGAGAGCTAAATCAATTCTTTTCCTAGCCAAAATGGCCTCCTAAAGTCACAGGTTACTATTTATCGTCTTCTCCGAGACGATTTCGGCCATTAAAGCTTCTCCCAAGCTTTTGTCGCCTCACCCAACGTCCTACAACCTCAACCAAATGCAAATACAAATATAATACGGGTTCTAAACATCCTAGAACCCGAAATCACCCAATAATTTTGGTTAAAACCTAAGTTTCTCCAATTATCAAATTTTAGGGGTTTATTCGTTTTAACTCCCGAAAACCCGTTTTATCCACGAATATCCCACCAAAAATCTTTAGGGTTTAATTATACCAAACTACGGTATGAGATGTTTATGCAAAAATTGAAATAAAGCAAGTAAACACTTGCCTCGTGGATATAATCCGACGACCTCGACTCGAATCCGACGGAGTTAGCCCAAGATCTCCATTTCTCTCCTATTTTCTCTCGTCCTCTCTCTCTTCTCTCTCTTTTCTTTCTTTATTTCTTCTTTTCACCCTATCCCCCTCTTTATATAAGAAGAAAAAGGGTTATACCCCTTAAAAACCCAAAAACGACTCGTTTACCCAATTACGAGTTACTTTTACCTCTAAAATCATCCGAAACTCATTTTCGACAATCGGACGCTCTTTTCTGACTATCTCGGCCATTCCGAGAATCATGGAACTGTCGAAATTTCCATCCGAGGTACTTGACCGCAAATCACTATTCTAACCCATAAAATTTAAATGCGGGTTTTCCAATTAAAAACTGACCTTTTTGGTCACTTTTCTCCACGACGACATATAATTAAATTATTGCGACCTATATAGTCCCAAAAGTAATTACAACATCCATGGAAAATCATTAAATCCTTGAGAATCCCCAAAATCACTATTTTGAGAAAGTCTCCAAATTGCCAATATATATTTTATTATGGGATTTAATTGTCTCCAAAAGGACGAGTTGTTACAAATTGTTGAATGTTTGCTTTACATCAATCAGAAAAAAAGGTCATTGGGAGATTTTTATATGAAAATTACTATACGTGTAATATCATTAATATATATAGTGCATGCATATAACTCTACTTGCATGCACATGCCTTCTCACCTACCTATCTTACAAGTCATGTGAGTGATATGCTTAAGCTATGGATGGACAAACACCTACAAGGTGTAATAATTTTTCTTCCAACTTACAACACCCGCATAAGAAGGACTTATTTTTTTTTGTTAAAATCTGACCACGAGAATTAATTTATTCACCATACACATTCTTACATCTATTTTTAATTTATCATTTAGATTTTTTAAAGAAAATTTCATCGATGTAAAAGACGTGTGAATGTGATATAAATAAATACAGAAAATTAATAATATAAAGGTTTCAACATGTATTTTCGTATAAAAATATAATTTAATTACCCATTTTTATTAAAATTTTATAGAATTTCAATTTAGAGTTGTAAAATTTACGAATGATAGACATATATGTCTAGTAGCACTAAGTTTTTTGTTACTGATATTATATAATTAGGCAACCAAAAATAAAATTATATGTGTTACTTAAACGCAACACTATAATAAGCCTGATTTTTCAACATTATTTAAAATATGGGACACGAAATTCCCAATTACTATTTAAAAATTGAGACCAGAAGTTTCCAATTACCAAATAATATTTGGGGGTGAAGTTCCTAATTGCAATTTAAATTTTGGACCTAAAGTTCCGTATAAAATATAACCTAAATAAAAACCCAAAGTTTTTATTATCTTTTTAATAAGGTCACACCTATTAGCCAAATAATTTGGATGTGTATTTCCTAATAGTTTTTCTGATCAAACCTAAAGTTTTGACACATTAGGTGGAGATTATAAAAATCCCTAGGTGTTAATAAAAGTGAACCTGAAGCTTAATTATTTTGTCTATTGAACCTGAAGTTCTCACCAGTAAATAGGACAAAGCTGATGTCCTAATTATTAAATCAAGGACTTAAAGTTCTAATTGTGAATGTGATGTTGCAATTAATATTGAATTATTATTTACCTTTATTATGTATTACATATTTCTGATTTTAATTTATCAATTGAACAATTAAAAAATATCAAATATTTATAAACTCAAATTTGAAGGACTTGAACTTTCTTGGGTGAATTATCTTAATTGGTCCCAAGATGCTGAACTACACCTCCAAGCATAGAACCCTAGTGTGGCAATGACACTTGAAAACACCATGTCCCGGCGTGACAAAGATAAGGGTTGATATTCCTCAGGCATCACATACACAATGATTTCAAAAGCGTATACATGAGTGTTAAGGATCCTTTAGATATATAGAATTCCCTAAAGGAGCGTTATGACCTCTAAAAATTGGTCATACTTCCATGTGGACCCCATGAATGGATCAACTTGAGATTTCAAGAATTCAAGACTATGTCGAAATACAATTCTTCTATGTTCAAAGTTACCTCCATGCTAAATCTATGCGGGACAAAGGTAGAGGATGCATATATGTTGGAGAAAACGTTCTCCACTTTTCATGCTTCGAATATGCTCATGCAACAATAATGTCGATAGAGAGGGTTTAAAAGGTACTTGTAACTAATCTAATGTCTCCTAGTTGCTGAGAAAAATAATCACTTTCTAATAAAGAATCGCGAATCTAAACCCACTGGAACTATAACATTCCCTTGAGTGAATGTTAATAATAGAGTCCCAGTAAATATGCAACTGGACCATGGCAACTCCAAAAGAGATGGCTACCATAATCAAGGCCCTCGAAAGAATACAAATTTCAAGAACCACCAGAAATGGAATGACCACAATAATAAATGGAATCATAAGTCAAATTCACCAAATCCAAATGATATTTATCATAGTTGTGTTCGTAGTGGGCATTGGACATGTACCTTTCCTTCATTAAAGAAATTAGTAGAAAAATATCAGACCTCGAAAAAGGGAATGGAGACAAACATTGTGGAAGGTCCTGAAGATCATTAGAGACTAGATGATGATGATGATCTCAATTTTAATGATTTTTATGAAGATACGGATGGGAATGCTAATCATGATGAGACACTTGATAACATGCTTGAAGAAATACCTAAGACAGTCCTAAAGACCTAAATTATTATTTTTATTTATTTATTTATTTATCTGCTTCATATTTACTATCGAGACATTAGTAGTTTAGCATTAGAATGTAAATAATTTTATTATCGTTATACATGAACATTTATTAGTTAATGGAATGGTTTTGATAAATTTTTTCACTGTTTATATGATTAATGGATTAAATTTTAATTTATATTTAATCATGTTAAAGGTATGGATCCGAAAGTAATATCATGCGATGATACTTGTCTGGTAGATAGTGGGACAATACATAATCTTTTAAAAAATTAGAAGTGTTTCTCATACTTGGTATATAATACAACGAATGTTTCCACTGTAGATGGTCTTGTTAAGGTCATTGAAGGCTCCGTAAGATCCCAAATGGTGTAACCTAATGGTACCCACTTATTCATAAATAATGCTATATACTCAAGAAATTTTAGAAGACATTTATTAAGTTTTAAGGACATAAGAATGAATGGGTATCATATGGAAACATCCAATGATTTCTTTGCATTAATTGTAGTGTTAGAAGAGAGAAGCTTACACTAGAAAAGTTTCCTGCACTGTCCATGGGGTTATACCATACAATAATTAATTTTGTAGAATCACTTATTGTCATGAGCCGGAATCTCAATGAACTTAATAATTTGATATTGTGGCATGACCGCTTGTGTCACCCTTCATTAAAAAATTTCCATCAAATCATTAATAACTCACATGGGTACTGGTTAACAAACAAACAACTTACACTACCAAATAATTATTTTTGCACCCTTTGTTCTCAAGGTTAATTAATCGCTAAGCTATCTTTTCTCAAAATAGCTTCTGAGTCATAACTTTTTTATAAAGAATTCAAGGGGATATTTGTGGCCCCATCCACCCTTTTAGTGGACCTTTTAAATATTTTACGATTTAATTGATGCATGCACTCGTTGGTCATGTGTTTGTTTGTTATCTACTCGTACTTTAGCCTTTACAAAATTACTTGCTGAAATCATAAAACTTAAAGCACATTTTCCTGATCAACACATTAAATCCATCCATTTACTTAATGCAGGGGAATTTACTTCCCATGTTTTTTATTATTAATATTTATCACAAGGAATTAATGTAGAGCACCAAGTCCATCATGTCCACACCCAATATTGTTTAAGTGAGTCCTTAATTAAACATTTGTAACTTATTGTACGACCTTTACTTATACAATCTAAACTCCCAGCCTCTACTTAGGGACATGTTATCCTTCACACTACTAAGTTAATTTAAGCTTAGGCCTACTTCTTATAATCATTTTCACCCTCTAAACTTGTGTCTGGATGTCATCCAAATATATCACACTTGCATAAATTTGGTTGTGCAGTGCACGTGCCCATCCCTCCTCAACTTACTAAAGTAGGTCCCAAGCATATTTTTAGAATATATATTGGTTGTGATTCCAAATCAATCATTTATTATATTGAGACACTGACATGTGATTCGTTTACTACCAGATTTAAAAAATTTCATTTTTATGAGACACTCTTCTTATCATTAGGGGGAGGAGAGAACGTACCAGAAGTACGATCCGTTCCTACAGAACAATGAGAATAACATGGAACACTTTTACTTTGTCTCATCTAAACCCTCATACTGCTCAGTGTGATTATGAAGTTTAAAGGATATTGCATCTTCAGGAAATTGCAAATAAATTACTCGATACATTAAATGATGCTTCAAAAGTAGCTTAGTCTCATGTGCCCACTACAAATGTGGCAGCTAGAATTGATATACTAGTGGGACAAATTTTGATTTCAGCAGTAAATGAATCTATTACATGCCAGAAGCATGGCATACATATAGGTTCCAATAATATTACTCCTTGAAAACGGAGATGAAATGAAAAATCATTCCCTTATAACAATCCTAATGATGTTATGAATAAAAGATCCCCTTTTTATGAAACCCGTGAATAGGTTGGTGTCTTTGAAAAGATAAAAATCCCTAAAGTGACTATACATGCCCCTATAGAGGCAAAGGTACCTAATGATAATAATGAGATGACGGTGTTTTATACATATTCGAGAGAAATGTGGGATCGTAAAGATATTGTCATCGATGAACTATTTTCATATGAAGTAGCTACACGAATTTCAAAGGATATTGATCATGATAATGAACCACAAGGTCTAAATGAATGTCGATAAAGGTTTATCGAATTAAGAAATTTCCATTAAGGTAGAACTTGAGTCTCTGAATTAACGTGGTGTATTTGGACATATAGTACAAACCCCAAAAGGTATAAACCCGATAGGTTACCAGTGGATATTTATAAGAAAAAGAAATTAGAATAATAAAATCACTCAATATAAGGGAAGACTTGTGGCACAAGGGTACTTCATAAACCTGGGATTGATTTTGAGGAAATATACTCCCCTGTTAAGGATGATACAACTTTCAGATATCTGATTAGCTTAGTAGTTTATGAAAATATTGACATGAGACTCATGAATGTTATGATTGCTTATTTATATGTGGATTTAGATAAACAAATATACATGAAATCCCTAATGGATGTGCCTTAACTAAAGCAAAGCCAAGGAGTGCCTATCCGATCCAACTAAGAAGTTCATTATACGGTTAAAGCAATTCGAAATAATGTGGTAAAATTGTCTTAGTGAATACTTGTCTAAGGAAGGGTATGTAAATAATCGAATTTGCCCTTGTGAATTTATAAAGAAATCCTCAAAAGGATATGAAATATTAGTAGTCTATATAGATGACATAAATTTAATCGAGACTCTTGCAGTGCTCGAAACAACTGCTAACTATTTGAAAAAATAAATTTGATATGAAAGACCATAGGAAATCTAAATATTGTCTCCGCCTGTATATCGAAAAAAGTCTAGTGGGATTTTAGTCCATCAGTCGAATTATACTAAAAATTTATTAAAACGTTTTAACATGGATAAAGAGCAGCAACTAAGTATCCACATGGTTGTCCAGTCTTTGGACACAAATAAAGATATATACCATCCTAAGGAGAAAGATGAGGAAATATTAAGTCTATAAGTACCCTATATAAGTGCAATTGGTGCATTTCTTTACTTGGCACAATGCATTAGGTCGGATATTATATTCTTTGTGAACATTCTTTCTAAATATAGTTCTGAACCAACCAAAAGGCATTGGACTGGTGTCAGGCATATCTTGAGATATCTACATAGAGCCACTGACATGGTTCTATTTTATTCTTAAAATTCTAATAGTTCCAAGTTAGTTGGTTATGCAGATTCTGAATATCTTGGGACATATGTTCGTTGTACTCTTTTTTATTTTTTTTAGGCTTTGTCCTACTATATTTTCCTAGTAAATTTTTTAACGAGGCAGCATTAAGCACGTCCAAAACCAACTCAATGATCACAAAAGTTATACCCTTTTCCCTTAATTTTGTTCTTTTCCCAGTAGGTTTTTCTTAGTAAGGTTTTAATGAGGCAAAAATCGTTGAATGGTGGAAATTATGTACATCCATTGGGGAGTGTTATAAATATTTATATTTATCATGTTTAAGTGGATGCTCACTCCTTTTAGGACTCTACCATCTTATTTTATAAATAAGAAGTGGCCCCCATTATTAACACACCAATTAATGAGAAACTATTCCTCTCTCAAAAATTCTCTTTATGCCCTATTTATTTTAAATTTGTAATTTTGTATTAAATAAGGCCAAAATTATAGAGTATTACAGCTAAGATATTAGAGTTTGGATTAGTTTACCTTAGTCTTATTCACTTTTAACTAATCAATGGCTCTAGACATGTGGTGCATAAGGTAAGCATATCCATACCTTGAGTATTCATTAATGAAATTAATGAAGTACTCAAAACCATCTCTTCACCGTATATTGATAGAACAACAAATCTTTGGATCTACCACTTCTAATGAACTTAATTATCCATTTTAAACTACTCTTTCTATTCCTTAATATAATAAAATAACCTAAGCATAGTGCCAAAATTGTGTTTGGCTCAACTAATGAGAAAACTTTATTTTAAATAATTTGTCCATAAATGTGGTTCATTTCATTATTTAGAAATATTTGTGAGACATTCTTTAAAATTTATTAAAAAAAATCCAATGTACAAGAACATATAAAAGGTATCCTAATTTTGATTAAAAAATTATTTTTGTTAAAATATCTATTCAAAACCAATCTAGAAATTGAAACCAACAATTCTTTAAAAACCAAGCACATTAAATAATTTACCTACATCATATCTATGTATTAGGCATAATATAAAAAGATATCCTTCTACTAATATCGTTTTCTTATCTTAATACCCATTATTAGTAACATCTATCTTTTAATTTGTTGCCTGGTTACCTTAAACCTCTACAAAGAATTGCAAACCTAATTTGTGGTTTTCGGATCTACACACCACTTTCATATAGACCGGACCATATATCATGAATTTACTATTTGAGAGAAACACTATTCAAATGTCCTTTTTTCTTATAGAGCTAGGAAAACCTGAACACGTTGCTATCAATATTTTAACTGCTTGTAGAAAGAACACCCCTTTGGGTTTTTCACTACTATAAAGCAATATGAACTTTAATAACCCTAAATCGTTGTACTTGAGACTTGGACTTATCAGTGTACCTCACTTTTAAGAAAGAACTAAAGCTCTTCTCAACATCTAGCACCACCCCTTGGCCTCCGATGATGCTCACTCCCAGATTATGAAATGGATTAGGATTTCCCCACCATTTATAATCCAAAGAATACCTTGTTTAACTAATGATGAAAATCATTTTAAGAACATGATTTTTACTTGAGCTTCATCAACTAACAATAATGTTTAAAAAATTTCATTAGTCAAATCATTAAATTAATATTTTCAAATAGAACTTCCTCGATGGGGGGACCGGACATATTCAACATTTAATTTTAAAAAATTACCATAAATTTTAAAGTATCATGATTTCAGAATCAATTCCCTACAGTCCAAAGGAAAGTCAAATACTAACAGGAGGAATTAACTACATCACAATTTCAGAATGTAGATCGAAATCATGGGTTAAGTAAGTTTATTATCCCCTTAAGTTAGACCAATGTCCAATTAAATTTCTAGTCTTTGAGATTTATCCCATCTTAACTTTTTTCACTTTAAGACTAAAATGAGTGAGAAAAGGTTGAATTCGTTTTTGAAATATTAGAATCAACATTAATAAAATAATGTCCAATTAAATATATGAGAATTAATTTGAGTAAATTTTAATTTGGCTTCCCACGGAAGACAATTAAAATTAATTTCGTCAAGCATTTTAGTTCCTTTATGAAGTGAGAATTCTCGATAGAAGCTTAATTAACCTCACCCAAAACTCAACTTATTTCCATATTGCAATTATGTTCTAGAGAATGTCTAAGAATCTTATGTCGTATATAATTGAATAGCTGATAACTTTTGGTCGTACATTTAATTATAGTGACTCAAATGGGGAGGATATTCTTAAATGTGTTCAACTATATATTCTCGGTTCGTTGGTTAAAAGTAAATCCTCTCGTGTATAGCTTCTTCAATGGGAGGACCGAACTCACTCACATTTAATTTCAATAAACTATATCTTAAGAGTATTAAGATACCATATTCTGCAATTCAAATTCATCCAATGGGGGGGGGGGGGGGGGGGGGGGGGGGAGAGATTAAGCTTTCACGATGAAGTAATCACATCGGATTCTTAAAATGCCAATAGTGACCACAGGTTTTATGTTGAAACCCTTCTCCTACTTAATAATTTAAATATGAGGGTATTTTAAAAAAGTATCTATTCAATTATAAATGCCAGATTTAAATTCGAAGAAATTCCCAATTTAATTGTACTAATTAAATTTCCCAATATCCCTATTTTATTTCACTTTTTAAATCAAAACATTTTAATTAAAGTGAAAACCCCTCACAATCTCCTCGAAGTACATCGATTAATGGAATCATTAAAATTAAAGTAATTATCAAAATCAAATAAAATATATGAAGAAATTAAATACGGATAAATCACCAAAGTATTGAGTCACATAAAATAATATATATGTGATCGTGATGGAAGGGATATAAACATCAGAACCCTATAAAACCATGTTAGTATAAATCACTATGCAAGTATTTATATTCCTAAAACATATATTTGGGGTTTTCATGGTGGATAACATGGATATTTCTAAAGCACAATTATTCTAAAACTGGATCTCTCATATGTTAGCGATTGACATAAATGCATAAAACTTCTCAATCCAAAAACTTCAATTGATCATGCATTAGAAATTATTAACAAGAACTAGGTTTAAAACATAAATCTAGGGTTAGGAATCACGATACCTTTATGTATCTTATAAGTGATCTAAATGCGGAGTAATATGATGATGAAAATTATGATCTTTATGCCCTCACGAGATATCCAACATCCTTTCCACAATCCACAAAATCCTTCGAATATTATATTACATACTACACCCGATGTAAGCCTTTTGTATTAGAACTGCCACATATGAAAACTTGGTGAAATATGGGAGAAGTCACATTCTCTCTCTTTAACCCTTCACAAAAATTTGAATAGTATTTTTCCTTCCCCTCTAACCCTCCAACATGGAGATTCACCTTTAAGCGTTATATTTTATTAATATATATAGGTATAAAACATGGAGTTGGGATAAATTAGGTTTCTAGAAAGTTTGGGCCAACTACTTGCGTAATGGACTGTACTAGGACTCGGACAAAATAATTAAATTGGCTTCCAAGTAAATACTAGAAAATCCAAAGTTAAATCCCCCAAAATTTATTTCCTTCCTTTATTTAATCGTAATTAATTACACTAAATAATCACGACTTCACTCCATTTTAATTATCTCAAAATCACTCGAAATAAAGAGTTCTTATTTTCAAAGTTGATATGCTACATAATATGATTCCCCGACTTATGGATACAATACCCATATGAACAAATCAATTCTTCCCTAATCAATTTTAACCAACTTCTTATGTATTCCTTGATTCTAGGGATTAACTTATTTGATACTCTACCAGATATAAATCTACTAGGCCAGTTTACTGGTATAATCAAAACCTATAAGTCTATCAAGCAGGTATCACACTCCATGAACTTTTTTAAACGTGAATTCCTCTTAATTATGATTTCATATCTACTTACACAATGATTTTCCAACTTGCCACTGTTCTAAAAAACCCGCCTAGGCTTGAGGCTTGGGAGAAACGCCCCGCCTTAAGATTTTGACGCCTTATGCTTGGTAAAACCCTTAAGGCGTACTTTTTCTCTAAAAGCAACAATGCATTAGTGAAACGATATCGCCTTTTAAAGATTTTTTTGCAAACCGGACCATTATCTCATCCAAAATAATCAAATAGTATTTTTATTTGCAAATATTTAGACATATTTTTATGATATGTACAATTTTAGTATTTTAATAGCCTTGTTATGTTTAAAAAATATTAAAAAATATTAAAAAGACCTAAACGCCTTTTCACGCCAAGGCCCGCCTAGGCTTCTAAGGCTTAAGGCTTGGCCTCCACGCCTCGATCACGCCTCGCGTTTTTTAGAACCTTGCAACTTGTAGAGATATATTGATCCAATCTAAAATTTAATTGCACCCATAATAATCAAAGAAATAATTTTTCTAGCATTTCAATTCTAATAACCCTAGGGATTAAGAATCTATCAAGCCTTTGCAATTGTTCCTTGATTGTTTAAGTGTAATCTAGTGAGCACCTAGAATTTAATCTTGATAAGCACCTGAAAGTGTTTAAATAAAACCCCAAATAGATTGTTTTTAATTGCTTATTCTCAAAAAAATGGGTCTTATGTGCATATACATTTATTTTGTAGGTTAAAGGCTACTTGAGGATTTAAAAGATGTATTTTGAGACAAAGGTGCGTTAAAAGGAGCTAAACCCCAATTTTCGTACCTATTACCATGTCCCCTAACCTAGCCTAGACCATCCCAAACCCCTATTGTGTGTGTGTGTTGTTTTAGTTTTATTATTTTCTATATTTTATGAGTAATTTTTATTATTTTATATCACATCATTTTATTTTATTATGTATTTTATGATTTTATGTAAATATTATATTCTACGTGTTCGTCGTGTGTGTTTTTAATATTTTTTTTTAATATTAGTGTTCTTATAGTTTTACATATGTGCTTATTTGTTAGATGTCTAGTAGATTTGTTTTTATTTTTATTTTTATTTTTATTTTTATTTTTATTTTTATTTTTATTTTTATTTTTATTTTTATTTTTATTTTTATTTTTATTTTTATTTTTATTTTTATTTTTATTTTTATTTTTATTTTTATTTTTTATTTTTATTTTTATTTTTATTTTTATTTGAATGTTTTATTAGTTTATAGGTTAGAAAGTTATTTTTTTTAGTTTTAATAGATTTTATTATTCTTAAGTTCATATTCCTTTAATTTAGTTTGATTTTTATTTGATTTTGAATTTTTTTTATTAATGAGTTAGGATTTTATTTTCTTAATTTTATTATGTTACTTTTTTTAATTGGGTAGTGTTATATTAAAATGGTCACAAACAAAACACACACACACACACACACACACACACACCTAACTCTACACCTCACCACACTTTATACTCCCACCCCATCATCTTCCCCACCAAACCTCGCCATTATCTCCCCTCTCACGAAAACTCCTACAATCCTAACCCATTATCACCAAGTCTGTACTGCCCAAACCAAACCGTACCTTCTATAAACTGCAAAACTTGATTTCACCCCTGCCATGACTAACCCGATCCAAACCCCATCATTAATCGTACCCAATACCCTTGAACGTGCTGACCCGGACCTGCTAGCTCCGACGAACTCACCTTGAAACCCCTATCCCGATTTGAAAACCCAACATCACTAAACCCGGCATCGGTCAGACCCGCGACCATATCGACAACTCGAATCTTGAACCCGCTATCTCACTCATTATACCTCCTTAATCGACCCAGACCCACTTGACCCATTTAAACCCACCATATAACCTCCAAACTGTTTCTACCCAAAACAAAAAAACAAATAAATCCGAAGCCAAAAATCCCCACATGTGTTAAAAGATGACTATTTTCCCTTTTTCTTATAACACCCTCATCACCTAACTATTCCACTATCCTCACTCTATTTACCCCTTATGCCCCTCTCACACCTCACCATTACTATGCACACCTTAGACTTCCTATTTTACTCCTTAGCTCCTTATGCCACAATATAAAACCAAGGAATGCCTATTGGAAGATAGAGGGAGAAAACCCTAAAGTGAGACCTAGAAGGCAAGTGGAGAAATTTTTTTTTTTTTTATCGAGAAAATTTGTGAGGATTAAATTGTGAGAATTTGGATTGTATTGAAGAGTTGAGAGTTCAACTTGTAATTCAAGGAGACTTGATTCTAACATTTATTTTCTTATCTCTACTTTTTTTTAACTTCATGCTTAGTTTGTTGATAATATTACATTAGTTGTGTTTTATCACCATGTTAGGCTAGAAAACCCTTTCAAGGGGTGGGGTGATCCCAATTTTTGATGTTAAACCCACTTTAATTCATTTGTTTATATTAAATGTCCCTTTGATAAGTAACTTTACCCTCTTACATTTTCATATATACCTTTAGAGAGGGTAAATGATTTTTGAGAGAAAATTACAATTCGAGATATAATACCCATTTTAGAATCGAACTGGAGATAGGGGTTTCTCAAGTGTGATATTATACGTTGAATTTCTACTCTAAATTTTATTTTCTATGATTAATATGAATTTTGATAAATCGATCCTAAAGGGTGATTCATTAAATGAAGTTTGGATCTACTTTTTAAGAGTTATAGGTTTGTTGAATTTAATTTTCTAAAAGGTTATTATGAAAATCACATTTGTGACGAGAGTTGACTTGTAATTTTGATACTAACTCGGGACAATTAATTTGAATGAATTGATAAATAAGATCAACTAGAATATATGGTGTAATTCCATTTTTTGTTAGCCCTCGCTTTTATTTCCTCACTCATCTCATACTTTACATTTTTTTAGTTATTGTAGACACCCCATTCTAATACTCCCTAACTTCTCCTAAGGTCCCTAACACCTCCCCTCACCGCTACAAACCTAAGTCATACCCTGGGTACTGACCTAAAGGCCATCGAGAACTCCCATGCTCCGTTTGACCAAAAGTCAAACTCTTGAGCTCGACCGAGACTGAATGAATCTATGAAGGTTACTGAAACCCCTTTCCAACGGTCCGCCCCGTGCGCAATTTTGACTTACGGTGCAGATGAACGACCCGCTTTCCCCCGAAACTCGATCAGGAGGTCACCGGACGCTCCTAGGCTCCGTTTGACCAAAGTCAACTATTTAGCTCAACACAGACTGAATGAATCTTCGAACGACATTGAAATCCCATTTAATGGTCCGCCCCTTGTGCGATTCTGACTTACGGTACGGACGAACGATCCATTTTACTCTGAAAGGTCACTTAGCGCTTCTAGGCCCCGGTTGACCAAATTCAACTATCCAAACTGAGTCAAGCTCTTTGGAGTCTCAAATTAAATTTCCTAACATTTCCAACGGTCCACCCCGTGTGCGGTTCTGACTTAGCATGCGGACGAACGATCCGTTTGCGTCCGATGATTCCCCGTTCAAAGGATCGACGAACGCTTTCGAGCCACATTTGACCCAAAGTCAACTCCCAGACTTGGGAGTAGTCCGAAAGACTTTTGAAGGTCTCTGAATTGAAATTCCAATGGTTTACCCCATGCGCGATTCAGATCAACGGTTTGCGCTCTACGACCAATTTTCTGAAGGAACCTGAAAGAGACTCCCAAACGGCAGGTTCCAAACCCTGCCTATCGGCAGTGTGCCTTAACACACCTGCCGATTGGCAGGACTAGGGCTATGTCAATCGGAAATGACCTAGTCCTATAAAAAGGAAGGCCTAACCTCATTTCAAAAGGGACAAGAGCAGAGATTCGTCACTCTGAGCAAGCACAGAAAACCCCTCTTGAAGTCAGCGTGATTTCCATATTAAAATATCCTTTCCAATCTTCACTTTTCATTACCTTTTTCATCAAACTTAGTGAATTAAGTACCCTCCATCATCACCCAAGTGCAAGGGATGATCTCCAACATCCAAGCTCAAGCTCAAGATCTTCAAGAAGGTCCAACTTTCTCAACTCTCTCTTTAAATTATCCTAAATCCGTATTAATTTGTTTTATTACTTAGCACTTTTATTCTCTCATCTCACATATTCTAATATACTTTTTATTTACTATTATTGCACATCTCTTATTTTCATATAAATAAAAACCAAAAATCAAGAAAAAGAGGATTTGCTCACAAATTTCAAACGGGAATTCTGACACTCTTCTCACACTTTTCTCACAACTAAAAATCTTTTTTACACACACACACACACATAAGATAATTCTCTGATTGGGTTTAAAGGATAAATCCCACCCCCTCATTTTGTATACGAACTACGTGGACTTTAATGCCTCTATAGGCTACGTAGGCATCTCAGGGTAAAACCCGAGACTCGAGTCCTTTTCCTACTTTTCTTCTTATTTTCTTTTTTATATATTCTTTAAAACATAACTCTCTTAGATTATATATATTTACATATACGTATATTTTTTCTTAGTAGCGTATTATCCCGCATGCGTTATCATTCCCTTATAATGATCGACGCTAGGATAATCTCATAAATCTTATTTTCTAATATTACATTTAGGAACATTCATACGGATGACTCACTTTATATCTTCCATGATACAAGTTGATGATTCTTGTCTCCACTACATATACACATGCACACATATCACGGGGAAATAAAGGAAAATAACAATAACCCATGAAAGACCGTAAGGGCGGAATGGGTGCTTAACACATTCCCAATTCGTAACATAGCCTCCGGACCCTTTTCAAATCATTTTGGTTTCGTATGTATCAGTATGTCTTTGGATGTTGTCCTTCGGGATGGATACCTTTTTCCTTTTGTTTTTTTTTGAGTAAAATAGACTGGAGACTCTATCTCTCTACATTTTCACCTCATCACCGACGCCGGTCAAAGCGCTCCCGAGAGGAATGCGCGGGACCAAGATTCTCCCGAGACGAAGGGGAGACATCCCTCCATTATTCGCATCTCCCGCCACAAGGATCGAAAAGGGATGGCCATAGTGGCGAGACTGCTGGGGACACTTCATTTTGAGGGATAGACTCTATTTACATCGGTTTTTTATTTTCTTATATGTCCCCCTATTTGCATGTTCCCCTTTACTATTCATGTGTACCTCATGCTTATGCTTCTATTCACACACTTGTAGAAAATTCTCCATGTACACTTCACACAATGTTCACCTAGGATCACATATATCCCCATGTTGCACGCATCACCCACCCATACTTCTTGGTATACCATCGGTACTCATACTTTGCTCCCTGTTGGGCATGATCAAGAAAGATACTCTCATAAGATACTAATAAGAGAATCATGCATGATTCACACAATATCACCAAAGAGCATTATGATTGACCAAATTTTGTCCAATAACTGGTGGGTCACTTCGTGATGGGCGCTGGTCCGACAGGGCACAGTTAGCCTAAGCAATATGACTTTCACCTTCCATTGGCCAAGTACCTTTGACGCATATCGAACAGTTCCCCCGCATCGTACCACTTTATGAAGTCATGATGGGAGTTAAATCGCAGGGAACTCGTTCATGTACGCCGAGTATATCGAATTCGCTCTCACACGTACCGTCCCCACGAGGTATATAGTGAGGCAATTAACGTACACTCGGGTATATCAAATGGCTTGTCCACATGTACCGATTGCCCTCAAAAGCAAGACATATATCGTGGATGCCACGCCAAAGGGGGGAACTCTTTTCGATTCACCCAGCCATGGTGCAAACCCGCATATATGTGTCAAGCCTAGGGCACACATGTTAGATTGCCAGTTTTAACCCGAAACTCTGCCAAAATTCCGGGTTGGTCTGCCACCCAAATTTTTGCGCATTTTTAAAACGAGACCCTGCCCGTGAGCCTGGTTACAAATCCAACCATATCTTTGCATATGTTACAAACCCAACTTTTCCAGGCTCGGGTCCCGTCCAACATTTTTTTTTTCATTTAGGAAATTTTAATACAAATGAGAACATAATAATAATAATAATAATAATAATAATAATAATAATAATAATAATAATAATAATAATAATAATAATAATAATAATAATAATAATCATGATGAGACCCATCTCCAAAACATTCCTCCCTTCTTTATCAAAAATCCAAAAACATTTCTCCCTTCTTCATCAAAAATCCAAAAACATTTCTCTTTTCTTTCTCAAAAATCCAAAAATATTTTGTCTTTCAATCTCGAAAACAAAATGTTGAAATATTTTCCTTCTTTCTTTTCAAAAAAATAAATCCCATTTTACGCCTTCTTAGGTCGATCGCACGCCCTTGGCCAGGCTCCTTATTGGCTTCGGTCTTCAATCAAATCACCCTGGAGCTCCTTTGTTGCCCTTCTACTTCCTCCGAGTTAGGTATTCATCCGCTTTCTACGGACAACACAGATCAAGTTCCAGTTGCGCAGACAGATCTGATGAAAGTTTTATCTCAGCTCGTGTCCAAGATTGAAAACATTCAGACTGAGGTTCGAGAGATGCAACGAAACCAGGTTCTTATTCCTAAAGAGCCCGAGGACCTATTTGCTCATGCTATGGGGCCAACCGAGCCTATTTGGGTTCCCAAAGAGTATCAGCATGCTCCACATCCCTCCTGTTAATGGGTCACCTGCCCAATTTCCTATGCCAAACCTTGCCCAGCCTGGGGCTAACTTGCTAGAGATCGTTGATCCGGAAGAGGAAGAATTGAACAAGGTCAAAGAAGATCTCAAGATTCTAACTAAGAAGTTGAACCAAGTCAGAATCTTTGGAAATTACATGGACTACACCCACATGTCTCCTTATCCAAGGACGAGGTTACCCGAGAAGTTCAGGATGCCGAATATCGAGAAATTCGGAGGAAGTGGACCACCAATTGTTCATATTCGCAGTTATCACCTTTCCATGACTCTCCTAGGGGCTTCTGAAGAAGTGATGGCCCAATTACTTTAGCAAACTTTGAAGGATAGCGCTCTCCGATGGTTTTTATCTCTCGAGGAGTCCATAATCCGTAGCTGGGAGGATGTAGCTTGTGAATTCATGTCGCTGTACAAATATAACGAAGAGCTTGAGTTCACCCGCGCTAATTTAGTGCTGCTCAAATAGAACTTTGGGGAATCAGTCAGTAACTTCATAGATCGATGGAGGGAAAAGGTAGCCACTATGACCAATCGACCATCCGAGGAAGAACAAGTCAACATAGTTGTTGATACCAAATTTAGTCTGCTGACATGGCTCAATCGAGTGAAGACACGTGGCAATCTACATGGAAGCAACAAGCACTTCCGAGGAACTCAGACGCTCCGAGGAACTATACTACAACGAGGAACACTGCTTCCCCGAGTAACTCAGACGCTCCGACCTACAAGAACTCTTCGAGGAACTTTTGAGTATCGAGGAACTTTGAGCACCGAGGAAGCTTAGGCGATCCGAGAAACTTAGGTGGTCCGAGCTGCACCTCGAACAAAGCATTAATAGCAGGAAAACCAACAGTCTGACTGTTCATTAAATTCTTATCATTCAGATGTATACACTTAAGGGGCATTTAATACACTACCCTTTCATATGTACACCATTTAATGTATTACCCTTTCACATTACAGCCTCAGGGCTATAAATACATTATACAATCCTCAATGTAAGGGGACCGGAATTTCTTGATATAACTTGTAATCGAGAATTCCCAAACAATCAGCAATAACATAACAGTGGACGTAGGCCATTATTATAAGGCTGAACCACTTTAAAAATTCTTTGTCTCATTTATTTATCTGTGATTCAATAATTAGATATGATCTAATTTTTTACATCAACAGATTGGCGTCGTCTGTGGGAAACGACTGGTAATATCATTTTTCATCAAAAACAATCCATCACAAATGGCTGATATTCCAGAATCTAGCAATCGAAATGCTGGAAGCCCTCCAAATCCATCTGCTCCGCCAAATATTCCAGATCTGGCTGGAATAATGACAAATCTGGCTCAGGGCCAGACCGTCATGTAAGAAACTATAAGACAACTCATAAAAACCCTCCATGGCGGTGCACCAACCCATTCAGGACCACGAAGTATTCAAAGAAATACCCGTCCATCTTCTTCGCGTACTAGGCGTACCAATTCATATCACAATGAGGAGTCTGAAGATTTTTCTTATCAACCTGGATGAACTTCGTTAGTGCGAGCCACAGATACTGAACAACGTATTACTCTCTCTCCAGAAAGGACTAGTGAGCTAGAGAGGTTGAGCAGGGTATCACCTTTCATTCGATTAGGACCTAGAAGGAGTAGAAGTCCTCCTAAAGTCGCATCGAGAAGTTTTCGACGACCATCAGATTTAAGGGAAGGATCTGCCCAGTCGCGACCAGCTGCTCGTCAAGATAGATCCTAGGAAGCCATTTAAACGCGATCAGTTGCTCGAACCAACAGGCCCGAGGAAGGAAATGATGCGTGGAAAGGCTTTATTCAGAGGCTGGAGGATAGATTAGGGGAAATGGCTAAAGCCAATAACCTCTACAACGAACTTTTGTTCGAGGAACACCTTTTGTCCAAGACATTGTAGATTTTCCAACACCATCAAAGTTCAAAGCACCTGTTGTGACCCCTAAATATGATGGAAAGACTGACCCTGTCCTTCATATCGAACAATACCAAGCTGCAACCGACATCTATGCTATTCCAGATGAGATGAGATGCAGAGCATTCTCGGGAACTCTTACCGAATCTGCTCAAATGTAGTATAATAATCTTCCTCGGGTTAAGATCTCAACTTTTCTTCAACTGGCTGAGTTATTCATTAGGAATTTCTATTTTGGGGCAAAGCCAGTTAAACGAGTAGCGCATTTGTTAAGTGTTAGATAAAAGTCTGGTGAGAGTACCATGATTATATAACTCGTTTTAATAACGAGAAAATCAAAGTAATTGATTATGAAGAGAAGACAGCGATTACCGCCTTGATGAGTGGACTACTGCCCAACAAGTTGTACTACATTTTGGCCAAAGATCCACCTAGAACCATGTCAGACCTGATGGGAAAAGCGGCCAAGATTATGAATGTCGAGGAAGCTATGGCTGCGAAGAAGAATATGGATGCCAAAGAAACCAAGGTGGAAGGTGATAAATCTAAAAAGAAAGAGCATAAGAACAATGGTAATGACAAACATTCAAGAACTAGGTCGGTATGGGACGCAATGAAGAAATTCGATAATTATACTCCTTTGAAGAAGGATATCAACCATGTTCTAGAAGAAATCAAGAACAACGAGGAATTAAACTTGCGAGAGAAAATGAAGGCAGACCCTGATCGGAGGAATAAAGCAAAGTATTGCGAGTTTCATAAAGATCATGGCCATATGACCAAAAATTACATAGCTCTTCAGAATGAGATTGAAACACTCATCAGACGAGGAAAGCTGACAAAGTATGTTGATCATGGAAGCGAAAGAAGGAACAACGACCAAACAAGAGAGAGGTCTAGATCTCCTCATCGAGCAGAGGAGAACAAGAAAAGAAAGCATTAAGTTGATCCAGAATACGACCCCGATCTTCCCAAGAGACCAAGGCAGCCAGAACGAGAGGTATTTTCAATACGCTTTGGGTCATTTGATTGTAATGTTATTACAGGTGGAGATGCAGGAGGAGGAGACCTTACTGCAAAGAGAAAATCTTACCTCTGTGAGGCTCAAGCTTGCTCGTACATTCAACGAATAAATCTAGCAGATGAGGATCGCCCGAGAAATTTGAACAAAGAGAAATTGGTCATCGATTTCTCAAAGAACGACCTCACAGGAGTTTTGTATCCTCATGATGACCCATTGGTGATCACAATGAGGATGAAAGAGGTAATGATCTCAAGAGTACTGGTAGACAATGGTAGCTCAGCAGACATCATGTTCAACTCGTGCTTTGACAGTTTAAATCTAAAGTTATCTCAACTGGAGCCTTATCATAGACCCCTCCTCGGTTTTGCTGGCGAAAAAGTATTTCCACTTGGGACGATCAAGTTAGATATATTCATTAGTACGTGGCCTGCTTGTCGAATAGAAAGAATACGCTTCTTCGTGATGGATAAGAATGTTCAATCATCATACAATATCATCATGGGAAGAGTAGGATTGAATAAATTCGAGGTTGTACCATCTACAGTGCATCAGTGCCTAAAGTTTCCAATAAATTTTGGAGTAGGAGTTGTGAAGGGTGACTAGAAAGTAGCTCGGGAATGTTATTATTCATCCGCCGAGAAAGAGGAATTGGAGGAATCAAGGAAAAAGACTACTAATTATCAAGTGGATGAAGGGGCAGAAATTGAACATTGGATCCTAGAGATGAGTCACAACTCGTGAAGGGTCAAGTGGTGGAAGCTACTGAAAACATCATCCTAGACAACGAACACCCTGAACGAACTACTCAAGTAGGTTTGTCGTTGGAAGCCTCACTAAAACAGGAATTGATAACTTTCCTTAGAAGCAGAAAGAAAACTTTTGCGTGGAGTCATGAGGATATGCCCGGGATAGACCCAAATTTCTTATGTCACGAACTCAATGTGAATAAGGAGATCAAGCCTGTGAAGTAGAGAAGAAGAGTATTCAGTCCCGAGAAGAATCAAGCTATACAGGAGGAAGTCGAGAAACTCCAGAAAGCTTGCTTCATTGAGGATGTTAAATATCCAGACTAGTTAGCAAATGTGGTGATGGTGAAAAAGAAGAATAAGAAATGGAGGATGTGTGTAGACTTCACCGACCTCAATAAAGCATGTCCAAAGGATCATTTTCCGTTGCCCCTAATTGATCAACTAGTGGATGCTACCTCGGGACACGAGCTGCTGAGCTTCATGGATGCTTATTCTGGCTACAATCAGATTAAAATGAAACCTGAAGACAGGGAGAGTACTTCTTTCATTACCCCTAGGGGAACTTATTGTTATAATGTTATGCCTTTTGGTTTGAAAAATGCAGGTGCGACATATCAGCGGCTGATGAACAAGGTCTTTGCTGAACAAATCAGTTGCAATATGGAAGTCTATGTTGACGATATGCTGACAAAGAGCAAGAAAGCTTCCGATCATCTAGTTGACTTAAGTCAGACTTTTGATCAACTAGATAAATATCAAATGAAGCTGAACTCGACGAAGTGCATATTTGGAGTAGGAGAAGGCATGTTTCTCGGGTATATTGTCAATCAACGAGGCATCGAGGAAAATCCTGAAAAGATCAAAGCTCTATTAGGGCTTCGATCTTCAACGACGAAGAAAGAGGTGCAAAGTCTTACAGGACGAGTAGCATCACTCAACAGATTTGTATCGCGAGCAACTGATCGATGTCTCCCATTCCTCAAGACACTCCGAAAGACTTTTGAGTGGAATGATGAATGTGATAAGGCTTTTCAAGACTTGAAGAAATACTTGGGAGCACCTCCACTGTTATACAGGCCAGTGATGGGAGAAAAATTATACTTGTATCTGGCAGTGTCTGGGAATGTAGTCAGTTCGGCATTGATAAGAGTGGAGAATGGAGTACAAAAACCAATCTACTATACAAGTAAGGCCTTCCGAGGAGCAGAGATCAGATATCCAAAACTTGAAAAGCTAGCACTGGCGCTGATTGAGGCGAGTAGGAGAATGAGGCCATACTTCCAGACTCATACTATAGTCGTATATACTAATATGCCGTTGAGGCAAGCCCTTCATAAACCAGAAAAATCGGGGAGATTGATGTACTGGGCAATAGAACTTGGTGAATATGATATAGTTTATGAACCCAGATCATCGCTGAAAGGGCAAGCTGTAGAAGATTTTATAGCAGAGTTCACCTATCCTGATACCCCCGAGGAGCAAAATTTGCTCGCTGATCAACCTGTGGATGTTACAGGATAATCAAATACAAGCCCAGACCAATTTAGTTTGGTAAAAGGGAAAGTAGATGTTACAGGATCATCAAATTCAAGCCCAGACCAGCTTAGGTTGGCAAAAGGTCAAGAAAAGATGATCGACGAAGAGCAAGAAATATCAGGGGAAGATGAAAGGAAGCAAAAAATATTTCACTGAGGAACTTTGTCAGATCAGAAGTTTGAAGACGAGTTACCTATATGGAGGCTATATGTAGATGGCTCATCTTGCACAATAGGCAGTGGGGCAGGGATAGTTTTGAGCACTCCGGACGAGGTCAACATGGAATACGCCCTACGTTTCCAATTCAAAGCTTCCAATAATGAGGCTGAGTATGAGGCCATGATTGCAGGTCTTAATTTGGCAAAAAATTATGGACGCGCAGCAGGTTATTATTTTCAGTGATTCTCAATTAATCGTAAATCAAATTTTGGGAATATATGCAGCCAAAGGAGAATTAATGATCAAGTACCATGCAAAGGTGATGGAGTTGGTATCAGAATTTGCTGCTATTCAGTTGGTTAGAAAACCAAGAATGGAGAATGCCAGAGCAGATGCCCTAGCTCGATTAGCATCAGCTACTCGTACCGAGCTACGAAGAACAATCCCAATTGAAGTTTTAGCCGGTCAAAGTATAGATGAAGATTTGACGATGAAATTTATCACCCTTGATTTAGGACCATCTTGGATGGATCCCATCAGGGCATATATTGAGGAGGGAGAATTACCAATTGACAAGCTCGCAGCCAAGAAATTGAAGTTTAAATCTGCTCGGTATGTAGTAACTAATGGTATTCTATATAGACGAGGAATTATGGCAAGTTTACAAAGATGTGTACATCCCTCCGAGGTGAAAGAATTGATTGAAGAGATCCATGAAGGGTCCTGTGGAGCCCATGTAGGAGGTCGGACACTTTTGCAAAGAATTATGACTCAGGGATACTACTGGCCAAGGATGAGGGCTGATTGTATAGCCTATGCTAAAAAATGTGACAAGTTCTAACGCTTTTCCTCCATACTAAGAACTCCACAAGCATTGTTGACACCCATCACTTCCCCCTGTCCATTTGCCATGTGGGGAATAGATTTGGCCGGGCCACTGCCAACGACCAGAGGAAGATTCAAATACCTCGTCGTCGTAGTGGATTATTTTACTAAGTGGGTTGAAGTTGAGCCTCTCATTGATATGACGTACGATAAGGTGTACCAATTTGTTTGGAAGAACATCATTTGTCGATATGGTCTTCCTCATGCTTTCATCACAGACCATGGAACACAATTTGACAACGAGGAGTTTGCTGCCTATTGTCATCAATCAAATATTTTGAAGATCCACTCAGCACCAGGCTATCCTCAAAGCAATGGACAAACTGAAGTGACAAACAGAACGCTGCTGAATGGCTTGAAGAAAAGACTGGACTATGCGAAAGCAAACTAGATCAACGAGTTACAGTCAGTATTGTGGGCTTACCGAACTACTCCTCGAGTAGCAACTGGAGAATCACCATATATGCTTGCGTTTGGAAGTGAAGCTGTTATACCTGTCGAGTTGGGCCTCCCAACACACAGGGTACTGAATTTCAATTCCCCTGATAGCGACTTAATGAGAAGATTGGATTTAAACATGCTCGAGGAAGTTAGAGAAGAAACAACCATTAGAAATGCTGCTTACCAGCGGCGAACAGCTTTGTTCTACAATAAGAGAGTGAAGAAGTGCGACCTGAAAGAAGGAGACTATGTGCTGAAGAAAGTAATTCAAAAGCACAACAAACTGGAGACAAACTGGCATGGACCATACCGAGTTACAGAAATTGTTTGACCAGGAACTTACCGAATAGAAACTTTAAAAGGAGAGGAGTTTAAGAATGCATGGAACGCAGAGCACCTGCGCAAGTATTATCAGTGATGGAAATTCTCTCTTTTTATTGAAAGTTTTTCAGGGAATATTATTCTACACACTACTCGGTGAAACTCGGCACTCAAAATTTTTCTCGAAAACGCCAACTAAGGTTGGTCGAGAAACAAATGTATTCCTCCGGGAAGTAAAACTTGTATTCCTCCGGGAAGTAAAACTTGTATTCCTCCGGGAAGTAAAGCTACTTGTATTCCTTCGGGAAGTAAAACTTGTATTCCTCCGGTAAGTAAAACTTGTATTCCTCCCGGAAGTAAAACTAGTATTCCTTCGGGAAGTAAAACTTGTATTCCTCCGGGAAGTAAAACTATTATTCCTCCGGGAAGTAAAGCTACTTGTATTCCTCCGGGAAGTAAAACTTGTATTCCTCCGGGAAGTAAAGCTACTTGTATTCCTCCGAGAAGTAAAGCTACTTGTATTCCTCCGGGAAGTAAAACTTGTATTCCTCCGGGAAGTAAAACTTGTATTTCTCCGGGAAGTAAAGCTACTTGTATTCCTCCGGGAAGTAAAGCTACTTGTATTCCTCCGGGAAGTAAAACTTGTATTCCTACGGGAAGTAAAACTATCTGTTCCTCGGGAATTAAAAGTATTCCTAAAAATGCCAACTTATGTTGGTTAGGAAGTAAATATATTCTCGAAAATGCCAACTAAGGTTGGTCGGGAGGTAAAATTATTCCAAAGAGTGCTAAAGCTCCTCGCAGAGGAAAAATCCACTAACTATGGCTAGTTGGGGATAAAAACCCACTAACTGTAGTTAGTCGAAAAGGAAAATTTACTGACCTTGGTTGGTCGGAAACATTTTATGAATACAAGAAAATGATCAAGCAAAATTATTGATACTCGTGACTTTTTAAAATTATTACTAAGTTGGTCAAGAAACAACTTAGTAAGTTGGTCGATAAACAACTTAGTAAGTTGGTCGAGAAACAACTTAGTAACTTTTTATAATGACTACCACAAATTCAAGCTAGTCGACAATAAGTTGATCGACAAACAACAAAATGTTGTTATCTTTTTAACAGACATACATGCACAAATGTAAAGTATTTTACAAGACAATAGCAATTAAGATTGCGAACAAAAATAAAAGTCTTTCATTAAATCCAAAAATAGATTACATTGATAATGAAATGTATACAAATTTATTACATCAATATTCCTATTCTATTGGTTTCTTCCCCTCTGCTTTTGAAACAGGTTCCTCGCTAGCAGGCGGATCATTTAAAGCAAGAGGAGAATTTATGAAGTTAAGAACTTTTAACATCCTGATATTCATCACGGATGGTCGATCTAAGAGGTGCTCAGGACGAGATATCTCGATATTAGAATGGAGATTATAGTCGCCGAGATACATGGAAATTAAGCACTGAGGGATGGCCCGAGCAGGGATCCAACTCATGTCGAGCTTGAATGGTGGCACTGGAAGGTCGAGCAGCCCAGGATTATGGTAATCCCACAGGTAATGACCCTGTTCCAGTTGCAGCACACCTAAGGCATTCAACCAGCCCTGTTTGTAGTCCTCATTATTGGCATTGTGGATACGATCGTCCAAGTGATAAAGACCCTCGTTGTACCCAGCCATCCAGAACTCCCTGGGCTGTTTGTGAAACTGATATGTCAATCTTTCTAGTTGTTCGTGGATATTTTTGATGAAGAGTTCTTTATTCTCCAAGACAGACTTTTGCATAGAATGCTGCTCTTCCGGGTCCCTGATCTTCTTTGACATTTCAGCCAACGCCTGGTTCTTCGCCATTAATTGGAAGCCCTGGTTCTCTAAGGCAGATTGAGTCCTCTATTACTCGATAGGAATCTAAGCAGCTCTTGCTCATCCCCGAGGAGCTCTTGCTCATCCATGAGAAGATGTAGAGGGGCCAGCTCTTTTCAAGGTTTCCAACTCGTCCCTCAAGTTGGCGTTCTCGACCTCCAAGAACGAGAATCCCTCATCAGTCACTGAGAACAAGGCTTTTGAAGTGGAAGCTGCAGACTTCAAGTGCGATAACTCTCTTTGCAGGTTGTTATTCTCTTGCTCTAATAATTCAGCTATTTGTCTACACTCTTCGACCTCAGCCCTCAGAGTTCTCTCCCGCACATCGTAAGCAGCAAAATGCTTCTCGTATCCCTTGTCGGCAACGATTTGCTGGTACTTCTTCTCGTACCCCTCGTGCAAGAGGGTAGTGGATTCCTTATATTGGTGCTGAAGGTCTTCAAGAGTGCCTTAAAGATCCTCGATCATGTCATAATAAGCTACATTGTTGGCCACCGCACGATCAAGCAGACACTTCAAGTATTGGTAGGCTTCAATTGCTTATTCCGAAGCATCTTGGCCGAGGATGTCGACGATTTGTGTTGTACTCAGATCTGTGTGACCAGCCTTAAAGTATTCATTGCATTGCCTCAACAGCTTTGTATCGTGAGCAGATAATAATTCCATCCTGGTCAGAAACTAGTACAGGAAGAAAAAGCAGTAATCAATAATCAAAACAGAGCATGAAGAGGAGATAACAGTATGCAAAAACAAAAGTTCAAGTTTTATTATATCACAAGGTTCAAAGTTACATGGTTCAAAATTACATTTGTCAAAGAAAAATAAAATAGATAGAAGTCCGAACAACTCTACACATTTTCCTTGTCTCCCAAAACTTTCTCGGGAGGCTGGGACGAGGAGGTAGGTTGGTCGGATGGAGCAGATAGTAGCTGGGGAAGTGCTGGAGGTTGCTCGGAGGAAGTAGCGAGCTGCGAAAGTTCCTCGTCAGCGGGCTGGATAGTCGGGGGATGAGAAATTTGATCTCTCATCACCATGGAAGACTCTTCCGAGGCAGCTTCATCCTCTTCTTCGTCTTTAGGAGTTGGAGGGGGACTAGGGATGTGTCGCTGAAAGAGTTCAGAATTTTCATCCACCTTCATCTCCTGTAGAGCAGCGACCCACCCATCTCTTAAGTAATTAAGGCTGCCATATTCAACTTGCAACATCATGTCAGCCAAGTATTTGTTCCACCCCTTGTCCCAGTCGGCACTGAAAGACTTCTTCACAGCCATTTTCCTTTTTAACTTCTCCGAGGAAAGCTTCTCGGACAGAAGACTTTCAGCAGTCTTCAGTTTATTCTCAACTTCTTCCTTCTGGCGACTTACTTCGCAAAGTTGGATTAGTTCTTCCTCAGCAACCTTGAGCTTATTCTCAAGCTCTCCAGCATCTTTTAGCTTCCCTTTAAGCTCTTTCTTTTTCTCCTCCAAGTTCTTTATTTTCTTCTCCAACCCCTTGGAGACTTCAACAACTCGAGCCTTCTCCTGCTCAGTGGAGGCAAGCTTCTTCTCCCAAGTTGCCTTATTATCAGCATATTTCTGGCAAGACTCTTTCAGAGACTGCCCCAAACCTATCAAAGCTTCCTCTACACCAGACGAGGAGCTTGAAGCTTTAATAGCTTCATCCTTCTTCAAAATTGTGTTAAAGCAACTCACCAACTGAGAAAAGAAAATGAAAGCAAGTCAGAGACAGATATAACAAGGGAAAGACGAAAAGTTCAAAATAAAAGGACTTACAGAAGCAATGTGGCGAGCTGCCAAAGAGGTAACCATGTCCCGAGAAAGGTTTTCTTCGATACCTTGGATCTCGGGAATGATCCAAGTCTTCACCGAGCTCATGGCAGAGCTCGGGGGAACGAAAGTGGGAACTCCACAAGTCGGGGGCTGGGAGACGGTGTCAGCCAAATTGACCGAGGAGCTTTTCTTCAGCTTCCTCGGGGGAACAGGAATAGTTTCGACCAAGGAAGAACTCTTGGTCGGTGATATTACAATCACTTCTCCTGGAGTAGCAGACTTGCTCGGGACCACTGGGAGCTTCTCGGTAACCTTCACAGGAGTAGTCGAGGAAGGTGCATCAATTTTCTTCGTCCCCTCTCATGGGACGTCAATCTTACTTCTCTTTGCCTCTCCAGCACCAGAGGCAGGTTTCTCGAACAGGGTGGGAGGTCTTCTTTTCTTCATCCTTTCACTTAAAGGAACGTGTGACTGAGGCGAAGAACTGGTAGAAGTTGGTACTGGCTCTGCGTCGCTTATCACCGGACGAGAAGTGAAAGAGGTGGTGTAGCTCTTGTACTGCAGCAGATATGAAGATGACCTAATATGCTCATCAGCAACAGTTTGACGCAAACTCCAGATAAGTTTTAAATGCCTTATATTAACATCTGCCTCTTTTGGACACTTTCTTTTACTGTCAACTGCAAATAAATCAAAATTAAAATATCAGTGGCACATTTTATCAAACATATAAGAATCATAATTTCAAAATAAATAAACTGAAATAAAAATAACCTATCCCATTGCCATAAGGAGGGCATCTGGGACCCTGATAAACTTCATCTCCAGATAAAGGAGCATGTTGCCAATTTTTTATAACGACCCCGAGCTCAAAATAGTCCTTATTGGAATCTGGGAGATTGACTACTAAAGCTCTATTTAGAAACCTAGTTTTTAAATAAAAAGTATTATCGCCCACCGCCCATCTATAACAAAACATGATTTCAGGAATTCCTATACGAGTTCCATGTATTTGATTTAATCTATAAACACCATTAACTATCCTCCATGTATTGGGGCCTATTCTTGCAGGAACAACGTCAAAGTATTTACATAATTCCAGACATAGAGGGTTGGGAGGAAAAGAAAATCCACATTCAGCAACAAAGAGACTGGGGAACCAATGTCCCTCAGCCAAACGGAAATAGTCTGAAGGCTCAGAAAGCTCTTCCAAAATAACCCAGGAGGGAATAGAGAAATTAGAGCGAAATTTATCAAGAGATTATACAGAATAAACCATGATGAAAGAAGGAAATGAAGAAGATCTTACATAAAAAGAGTGGATCTGTTGACAACGAACAATGGAAAGGATGAACACACAAGAGAGTAAGACAATGGAAAATTCGAAGATACAAATTTGAAAAAGTAGAAGACGATGGGATTGTTTGTGACGCTTAAATGCTCTGCCTTGGGAAAAGGAAAAAGTAATGATTGAAAAAAGAAACAATTACGCTACCGGTGGCTAGAAGGACAAAAAGTACGCGGAGATCGAGGCGGTTATAAAAATTTAAAAAAGCCTGATTCTACGAATTTGGAGGGAAAAATAAATACAAACGAACACTCCCAAAAATCATAAGGACCATTTAAAACTACCATATTCCGAGAAAGAATGTTCCACACTCCTCAAATTTTGAACTATGAAACATTGGGGGCTTCTGTTGATACCAAATTTAGTCTGCTGGCATGGCTCAATCGAGTGAAGACACGTGGCAATCTACGTGGCAGTAACAAGAACTTCCGAGGAACTCAGACGCTTCGAGGAACCATACTACAATGAGGAACACTGCTTCCCCGAGTAACTCAGACGCTCCAGCCTGCAAGAACTCTCCAAGGAACTTTTGAGTACCGAGGAACTTTGAGCACCGAGGAAGCTTAGGCGGTCCGAGCAACTTAGGCGGTCTGAGCTGCACCTCGAACAAAGCATTAATAGAAGGAAAACCAACAGTCTGACTGTTCATTAAATGCTTATCATTCAGATGTATACACTTAAGGGGCATTTAATACATTACCCTTTCACATGTACACCATTTAATGTATTACCCTTTCACATTACAGCCTCAGGGCTATAAATACATTGTACAATCCTCATTGTAAGGGGACCAAAATTTCTTGATGTAACTTGTAATCGAGAATTCCCAAACAATCAGCAATAACATAACAGTGGACGTAGGCCATTCTTATAAGGCTGAACCACTTTAAAAATTCTTTGTCTCATTTATTTATCTGTGATTGAATAATTAGATATGATCTAATTTTTTACATCAACAATAGTAAAGAATAACTTCTTGCCCCATGTCCAAGAAACCATGGGAGAACAATACTATCCCCACTTCCAAGATCTCAGAGAAGCGGGATTATAAATCGAGGAAGGTCTTGCTAAAACAGAGGTTGAACCAAAGAAAGTGTTCGGACAGTTCACCCCCAGAAAATATGATAAACTTGCCACAGCTGCAGTCTCAACCATCAATAACATATCTCAACCAACCACCTTGTGGGCACCAGAAAGTCGCCCTGTCCCAGTCCGAAAGGAATACAACGATATCCATGCTCCCCTCTCCAAAGTTTAACAAGCCCTGTGAAGCCAAAACCTCATCAAACCATTGGATCCCCGTCCATTGCCTAATACACTTCCAAGAAACTTCAAGGCAAATGCCCATTGCGCCTTTCACCAAACCTTTGGTCATACCATCGACTAATGCTTTCACCTCTGAAACATAATCCAATGTCTAATTAACGGGGGTACCATTGCCCCACCAGCCAATCCTAAGCCAAACACTACTCACAACCCACTCCCAAATCATACCAATGCTATCTTCCTAGAAATGAACCCAGAATTTGATCCCTCAACTCAAATCACACCCATACACTCTCCCAAACCTCTCCAAACTTGCCCAGATTTCCTCTTATACCCTGTTAGCCTCACTGATCAGGCACTGTCACTCCTTACCAGCGCATGCATCGCTGTCCGTACCCGTTCTGAAAATGGAGGTATAGAATTATCACAAGTGTTAAACCAACTCCTAGAGTTCAGGCTGAAATTTCCTTCACAAATGATCATTGATTACCAGAGGTTCATCACCCTATTCTTGGAAGCACAGAAATGGGCCTGGAAGTTAGACAATTGGGTGGTACCAAGCGATGAAGTCAGCCTGGATAATATCGTCCAGATCATGGCAGAATTATTCAGGCAAACCAACGACATTTGCAGTATGACCGAGTTACTTGATACTCTAAAATTACAAGGGCACCTGGTCTCTTCACCCTTACATATCCCCACAAAATGGGAAGACATGTATGAAGAAGCCATTGAAGTTAAGGAATGCATTGACTTTACATGGAAAGACAAAATTGTTGCCGCCGGATGGGGGGAAAATTCGAAGATTTGAATGAAGAACAAGCTTTCGAGATAACTGGCCCAGTAGACGACATGTGTGGGATGATATCATTTGAGGAGCTCCTCAGAGAAATAAACAAAGTGGAAGAACAACTTGATATTGATGAAGAAATAGGGTTCATATTCTTCCATTCTTCAGTAAATAACATGACCAAATCAGGGAGGCATTACCAAATCCCAAGCTCACTACCATCCAATGACAAGGGGAAGGGCATTGAAAACCTTCCTATGCCAGAAATGACCCTCGAGGAGAGCAAGATCCTTGATCAACTAAAGAAAACTCAAGCTAACATCACTCTATGAGGGCTTTTCATGTCTTCCCAGTTGCACATAAATGCTTTGATCAAGTTGCTCATTGAACCCACAGTTCCTCCTTCTACCACACTAGAAGAAGCGATAAATTTAGTCAGATCCTTGACCTCTACCCGAATGCTATCCTTTTCCGAAGAATAAATACCTAGAATCGGGATAAACCACAATCATGCACTCAACATCTCCATCAAAGTTTTGGGGAAAATCGTACCACTCTCTCTTGTTGATAATGGATCCACCTTAAATGGCTGCCCATTAAGAACCTTCAAATGCTTAGGACTGATGGAAAGTGACCTCGCTCCAACTTCTACTATTGTCCATGCCTACGATAATACCCGTCGGGAGGTGATGGGATTTATAAAACTTATAATAGGGGCTTGTCCCATAAACCCTATCATTAAATTCCAAGTTATTGACATCCCATCTTATTTTAACCTATTACTCGGACGACCTTGGTTCCACAGTATCAAGAGTGTGTCTTCCTCACTCCATCAGAAATTGAAGTTACAGACGAGTCATCACCATTTTGGAAAGCGATGATAATGCCAAGGGTGCAAGTACGAGTAGGCCAATCCTTGAGATACAACACGGTTTAAATGATATGCTCCTATCAAGATTCTGAGTTGAGCCACTTCTACTCCTGGCATGGGATGATTTCAAAGAGAGGGTTTATCCCGACTACGACCCTCACGGCAATGTCAATGTGATTCAAATATTCAAAAAAATGCACTTCATGTTCGGACAAGGGCTAGGGCAAAGACAACAAGGGATAATTGATCCCATTGAACTGAAGAAAGCTTTACCTCCTTGTGGTTTGGGGTATCAACCATCAGAACAAGAGCTCAGAATGATCCGCCAGTCTCGACCAAAGATAAGATTATACTCCATTCAGATTATCCTAGGTGACTACTTGAATGGACGGTTCATTAAAGACGGTGAGGACTTCCCCTTTTATGGCTTTTCGGAACCCTGGTATGACCATACAGATAAGAAGATGAAGCCTGGAATGGAGATATTTTTCTAAGACAACTACCCATGGGCCGAAAGTTCCCAACACCATGTACAACCGCTCATTATAGATACCGAAGATTCTAAGGGAAGTGGCTCCGAAGATTTCTTCAACTGGCAGACACTGGGGTTGACACGCTACATGGTTCATTCAAGCATTACATCACTGGATCCATCCCATTTGATTAAAACTGCTGATACACCTCTTTTCAACTGGCATACTGTGTTGGTTCTACGTGTTGAAATCCCACCTAACCCCAATGTTTACCCCATTTCTTCTTCTATTGTCTATCATTGATCAAATGTAATCGAGACCTCATTTGATGAGGTTCTCAATGCTATTTTTCCTATCAATGAAATAAATGAAGATTTTGAGTATCATACTGTGCCTTACATTAATTGTTTAGATTCCAATCAAACTTTTGATGATGATGATTTTGCAAATGAAAAATTCTTAACTGATCTAAATAAGGTTAATAACAAATAACATAACCGCATTCAAGTTAATGAAGAAGAGACTGTTATTAGTAACCTCAATTCTAGTAGCCAACTGCGCGAGATTAGGATACGGGCTACCCTTGACGATCATGCGCACATACAACTCGAGGAATTATTAAAGGAATTTATAAAAGTCTTCGCATGGTCCTATGAAGATATGCTCGGCATTGATCCTAAAATTTCTCAGCATGAGATCCCCACTCTTCCAGATTACAAGCCAGTTAAACAAAAGCTAAGAAAGCTCCACACCAAATGGTCGCTCAAAGGCAAAGAAGAGGTGGTCAAATAGCTGGAACATGGGTTTCATTCATGTGATCAAATATCCCACATGGCTAGCCAACATAGTGCATGTGTCAAAATTGGGAGGGAAAGTTCGAATGTGTGTAGACTATCGGGACTTGAACAAAGCCTCTCCAAAGGATGATTACCTGCTACCCAATATCGACATTATCTTGGACAACACAGCCAGTCATGCTCTCAAGTTATTCATCGACGGGTTTGCCGGATACAACCAAATCGAAATGCACCAAGATCATCAAGAAAAAACCGCGTTCATCACCCCATGGGGAACCTTTTGCTACACTGTTATGCCATTTGGTCTCAAGAATGTTGGGGCTACCTACTAGAGGGCTTCCACAACCATCTTGCATGATCTGATTCACAAACAAGTCGAGGTCTATGTGGATGATATGATTATCAAATACAAAACAATAAAAGTTCATGTTCCCTCTCTTCAAAAGTTCTTCGAACTATTGCGACGATATCAGATGAGACTCAATCAACATAAATGTGTCTTCAGTATTGTAAAGGTAAAAGTCTGGGGATTCATGGTCAGTGAGAAAGGGATAGAAGAAGATCCTGCCAAGCTAAAAGCCATACATGAGATGCCACCTCCCCGAATGGAGAAATAAGTCCGTGGTTTCCTTAGGAAATTACAATACATCAGCCGGCTCATCAGCCAGCTCACTTCCATCTATGAAACGATTTTCAACCAAAGTTTGGAATGAGGCCAGCCAAGAAGTTTTTAACTGAATCAAATAATACCTGACTCAACCTCTGGTATTCATGCCACCATAGTCTGGTCTCCCCTTGCTCCTATACCTAACCATAACTGACACTGCAGTTGGGGCTTTGCTAGTTTAATACCTTGAAGATTCCCGTAAAGAAAAGCCATTTATTACGCCAATTGTAAACTGGCGGGGTACGAAGTCAACTACACTACTTTGGAAAAAGAAGGCGTTGCGCTTATCTGGATCACCCAAAAATTGTGACACTATATGCTCACCTTCCCCATTAAACTTGTATCCGGAATGGACCCCATCAAGTACCTGCTTGAGAAACCTTCCTTATCTAGCCGAATGGCTTGATGGTTGATGCTCTTAGCAGATTTGATATCGTATACGTCACACAGAATTCCATGAAAGGAAGATCCATCTCTAACTACCTCGATGACTACCCCATGGAAAATGATGATGACTGGATCTCTGAATTCTGCTTAAGATGACCTTCGATGGAAAATGTTCTTTGATGGCGCGGTAAAAAAAAAGGGATACGGCATTGGGATACTTCTGATCACCCCAGATGACTCCTGCACTCCCATCGCCATCAAATTGGATTTCCCCTACACCAATAATATGACTGAATACGAGGCATGTATGGTAGGCCTCAAAGTTGCTATCAAGAAAGGTATTCAATGCCTAGATGTTTACGAGGATTCTGCCCTCATCAATGTTCAAGGGCTCAAAAAATGGAATGTCAAAGATGAGAAACTCAAACCATTCCATGCCCACCTAGAAGTACTAGCCTCCCAATTCCAGGACATCACCTTCCATTACCTACCTCGAGTAAAAAATAACCTAGCCGATGAACTTGCTACCCTAGCCTCCATGGTCGACATATCTGAAGGAATAACAATGGCCCCCTTCCTAGTTCAAAAGATAGATAAACCAACCCACTGCTACCACATTGAGCTCATCACCAAAAAAGATCCCGAGCTAGCCAATTGCTGGTATTATGATATATGGCACCTTCTCAAGAATGGTAAGTATCCCGAGGGTTCCAACAAGAAGAACTGGGTAACTTTCCGAAGACTGGCCACCCAATACATCATCTGTCACAAAGCACTATTCAAGAGAAACTTCGATGGAACCTATCTACATTGCATCGCAGGGACTGACATTGAAGAGGTAATGCAAAGAATCCACAGCGGGGAATGCGGAGCCCACATGAACGGTCACATTCTTGCGAAGAAGATCATTTGACACGGCTACTACTGGACCACCATGATCTAGGATTTCACCGCCTATGTCCGGAGATACCTCAAATGCCAACAGTTGTCCAACCTTCACCTCCATGAGAATTATTCAACATGGCTTCTCCCTGGCCGTTCTCCACCTGGGGCATCGACATCGTAGGGAAGGTTACACCCAAGGCTTCCAATGGATATGAGTTCATCATGGTTTCCATTGATTACTTCACCAAATGGGACGAAGTTGAGTCATATGCAGTTCCGCATGCTAAGAAAGTGGCCAAATTCATCAAGAAAAACATCATCTGCTGATATGGGGTCCCATATGAGCTAGTGTCAGATAACGGGTTGCATTTCAAGGCAGAAGTCACAGAAGTGGTCAACGAGTATGGTATTTACAGACACAAATCTTCTCCCTACTGACCTCGGACCAACTGTGTAGTCAAAGCCTCCAACAAGAACCTCAAATCCGTCATCAATAAGATGATTGAAAGCTATCGAGATTGGGCCGACTAAATCCCATATGCCCTCCGGGGCTATCGAACCTCAATCCAAACCTCTACTAGGGCTACCCTTTACTCTCTAGTCTACAGCATGGAAGCCAGGTCGGCGAAGAAGACTGGTACCAAATCCATCTTAATGAGCTGACCACCCTCCTAGAAGAAAGGAGACTGAAGGCGCTATATTACATACAAGGGTACCATCCCCGCATAGCACGTTCATTTAATAAGAGAGTCAAGGATCGCGATGTCCGAGAAGGGGATTTAGCTCTAAAAAAATAATAGAGCCCATTTGGGACCCCAGAGGGAAATTCAAGCCCAATTGGAGCGGCCCATACATTGTCAAGAAGATCTTATCCGGCGATGCCGCCATGCTCACCTACCTAGATGGAGAAGAGATGGATCGTCGAGTCAACCTCGACCATCTCAAGAAGTTCTACCCCTAATCTAAAATCTCGGTGCGCTACGACTCTTCTTATCTCCTTTCAATTCTAAAAAAATATCTTCATTTCCCTTTACCCAGAACTACGTGCGCCTGATCCTCTGGAAAAATCATTCTCAGAAAAAAATTGAATATTTTTTAACAACCCCAGAGGTACGTAGGCAGCTCATACAACTTACATGAGAACGACCCTTTTCTTTTTCACAAAAAACTATTATTTTCTTATCTCCGAGAACGACAGTCCATTATAACACATATTTGAACAAAAGTATTATGCATGCCTTAGCGATCGGTATAGATAATTCAAAATAAAAAATTCATCAAAAGGCACAGCTAGATGATCAAAAACTTGTTTATTTCACTAATAAGAAACTACAGTGAAATTACATAAGAAAAGGAACAGATAACTCCCTTCCCCCTTACCTTCTTGGAAAGCCAAATAATTTCCCAAACTTATTTCTCGGTAAAAAATAAACTCCCCCCACGAGTCCTACCCCTAGCTACCAGAGGATACCGCTCCATTATAATCATCTACATCCTGGGGTCCCAAGCTCCCCCTGCTTGAATGGAGTGCCGCAAACACTCCATGGATCGATAAGCTCGAACCAACCTCAGAAAAACTACCACACCCCCTCCATGGTATCAGATAAGACAAGCCACCTTTGTCTAGTATCCACTACCAACATCTTGATAACTACTCTTCTGCACAACCACTTCATATAATTCCCAGGAATGTGCCAAACTCTCCCAGCAGACTGAGAAGGACGGGTCAACGGACGTCGACTCTCCCATAAAGAGCCAAGCTTCATGCACAGACACTCTGACAAATTTTCTATCGAAAAGAAGCCTAGTGTCTGATGTGGCATGATCTACTCACAGCTAAATTGGCAGAGAAGCTGCCAAGGGAAATAAAAAGAGGTATGTTTCAGACCAACCAGTCGAACATATTGGTATTCTCCCAGTTCTAGAATAGGCAGCAGTTGTCCCCACCAAGTTACTGACCAGTACAGATTTAGAGCCCCATGTTCCACGGACCAGTTCTCCTAGCTCTCAATATCTAAACCAACACTGATGAAATGGTGAGAAAAGAAGTTGGGTACATCCGACAAAGGGTATTCTAGAGGAGTCACCAGGCAGAATCTTTCAGATAACCACATGAACAACCTCACAGGGCTACCCCTTAGAATGTCAAAATGACCTTCTCGCCAGGATTCTAAACCATTCAAGGTCTCCACTAGTATCACCGCCGTAGGATTGCACTGGTAGGACATCCATGAAGTAATATCTGTAAGTTTTGGACCCACCAGCAGCAATTTTGAAACCAAGCCCAGAACGATAGCTCCGACATTTCCATCATCACCAACCTCCTCCAAATACACGGACTCGAACACCGCGGGAAAAGAGATCATACCTCCAGCCACCAATGGTTTGGCTGCTGAAGGCGAAATACAAAGAAGCCCAGCTAACAAATCCCGGGGAGAACGAGAAAACTCAGGCAGAGTCACAGCAACACCGAGATTTATCCCCAACATGGCAGAAAATTCCTCGTAGGTCGAACAAACTTCTTCCAAGACAAAGCAGAATACATGGTCTTTGGGGTACCACAATTGTACCACCTCCATCAGCATGTTCCACTCTATGGGCTAATTACGCTATAAAGAAACTCGACGCATGTTGTAGGCATTGTAGTCGACATTGTATGATCACATCACCTCCAAAGTCTCGAGGTAGTTGGCAAAATCAACACTACCAGGGAGAGCCATATCACAAAATAGGGAAGTAGGAATGTGAAGGTGTGAGGAAAACACTCCACCTTTACCCCTCTTTTATACTTGAAAACCCTCAGAATAGACATAACCCTTGCAGAAATCGGAGGAAATCCAGCCCCATAAGGTACCAAAGGCTGAAGAGGGTACCAATCAAAGCTTTGAATTGATGGGACTGGACTGACCTGTCAATAGGCAGGACATGGTGCTTGCCGATCGATAACTCCCTACTCTTTGAAATTTTCCTTTTTCCTCTTTTGTCAAAATTCAGAAAACTCAACAAAAATAAATTGATATTCTCAACAGAATTTCAAAAATTCCCCTTTCCACCTTTATATAAATTCTCATAAAACTTTCTTTTAAATCCCAAAAATATATCTTTTTACGGTCTCAGCAAGAAAGTAAAAAGTGCATGTGCATGCATTAATTCATTCATCATTAACAAAAGATAATAAAAAACTACATTGCATTGCATAGATATTTTTCTTTGTTACATCAATTTTGCAAGAAAAAATAAAGAAAAGCAAAAAAAAAAATGGGACTCAACCCGAACCCACTCTCTCTCTCTCTCTCTCTCTCTCTCTCTCTCTCACTTGCCCTTTCCCTTCTCTCTCCTAAGAGATTACACCCCTATGATGCTCTCTCTTTCCCTTGCGATGATATGACGCACCACTGCTACCCGAACCAGACTCCTCCCCGAATGAGGCAGCCGACACCGAGCAAGAAGGCACACAAACCGCAGCCCGAATATGGGCAGTCGTCAAAGATATCCAGTCCTTAATATCCCTCAACTAAGTGGTGGACACCCGAACGTGCTGCAAGAAAAGGCAGAATGAGTTTTAAGCAGAAAAGATCAAAAGAAACCAAAGGAGAAGAACATAAAAGATATACCTCCGGATGAAGAATCTCCTCCGTCAAGCCCAACTCCTTCGGGTGCATCACATGAGGATGATGCAGCATAGGCACGATCCCTCCATCAGTCCGTCGAATATTGTATGAAGGAGTATGCAACTGCACAAAGGGGGCCTCCGAGGTTTTCCACCTTCGCAAATGTTGACGGACCTCCACCGCTGTGGGAGGACCCCACTGGACGACTCGAACCCATAGGAGGGAAGGGCAGTGCATCATATATGCTACACACCATCATCTAGCTCATCACAAAGTCCATATAATCATATGGTACAACTGTATCGGTATACAGCAGGTAGGACTCGCCAATCATCGCCGCGATCCTCGCATCCTCTGGCAACAGCCGCTCTCGTTTCATAGACATAGGGGGCCTCGCAGATGGCACCACCACCTCCTCCTCAGCAATCTGTTGGACCACCCTCTCCCCGAGATACTAAGAGTGGACAAACTCGTCCTCCAGAAAACACCTCATCTGCGCATTCACCCCAGTCAACCCCGTGTCTTGAACAGTAGTCCCCGAAGGGTAAAAGGTCATCTGAAAAATCCCTAGCAAAATATAAGGAAATATGGAATTAGAGCACCCAAAATTCTTAGACTGAAGAAGAAAAAAGTCTTACCCTATCCCTATTCAGGCCATTCAAGACCTGACGCACCGCCTCTAGAGAGAGAGACCTCCTCGACTGTCGATTGGCCTTCCACAATCGATACAACAGAAAAAAGTCCCCAACAGTCTCGTCCTTCAAAGCGATCAGCTGGGTATTACACCCAATCACCTCATAGAACCACGTTGGCCAAAGACAAGAATCCACAAAAAAAAAGAGACGCACAAGGGAAATACGAATGCATGAAAAGAAAATGCTCAAATTAAAGAATACCTCAAGATGATACATGGCTCCAGTGAAAGTATGCCGGCAGCACTGGCTGAATGCATCCAGACAAAAATAAAGGGTTGCCAAAGTCAGGCTCCCCCAATCCCTAAAACATCCTCAAGTAAGGTAAAAACCATAAGTGGACAACGTCGCCGCTCGACGCCCCCAGAAATCCTCCCAGTACCATCAAAATAAATAATCGGGACATCTGCCTCACCTGCAGCCCGTCCTCCACATCAATCATCGTGCCTAGAAAAATATCCTTCAGCAGTGATAAATGGATGGTGTCCTCAGACACTATCCTCCCCACATCACCAAGCGTCGCGGGCACCGCCTCTGGCCTCACCCTCAAAGAGCGTTCCACCTCTATCTGCTCCTCATCGCAATCTATCCCCAGCGCTTGCTGCACATCTATGGGAGTCACAGTCATCTCCCCAAAGCTAAAATGAAAGGAGTGGGTAGTGTCCCACCACCTCTCCCCCAGAGCGCATAAGACCATCATCGAACGAGGCATCTCGTCCAGCATAGACACCAACCTCCCAAAGCCTACTGAGGATACCACCCAATGTACCACAGGTGGAAGATGCTCCTAGATATCCTTAAGTTCCATCGTCCCGCGGGCACGCATAGTCGATAAAGACTTATCCGACTGCCAAAAGAAAAATCCTTGTCAAAGTCCAAGAGAAAAGGAATACCACCAAAAAATAATGCCAAAAGTCATTTTACTTACATAACCGCCAGGTTTCACCACCCTTGAAGAGAAATGATGCGATGGCTCCCGTAGTAAGGTTCTCTCATCCGGAACCAGCTCGAATGCATCAAAAGAGTTCTCGCCCTCCAAAACAAGAGGCGCCCTCTCCCTCCACTCCATATTTGCCCAGTCGTCAACAGCCAACCACTCCCTGTGTACTGCAGTGCTCACAATAGTGGCCATTTTTTAGATTGCACAATGCTAGAACGATTTGTAGAAGAAAAGTTTAGAAAGAGAGAAGGTAAGAAGCTGTGAAAAATTAGGGGAATTCGCCCCCTTTTTATAAGATGACAGGGGTCATGCCGATCGGCATTGGATCCCCACATATCGATCGGCACTGATCCTTTTCCTTCTCGAGGTAGCTCAAATTTTTGTGCCACTGCCGAATGGCACCCTCCACACCATGTCGACCGGCACCCCCCATAAATTTTCGTACTAAAATTCCCAGAAAATATCCGAAAACCCTGAAAAATCCTCTAAAAATTCCCAGAAAGGATTTAGAACATTTTCACCAAGAAAATTTCACACTCCCTCAAGCGGAATCCCTATTTCCCCAACGAAACTCTCAAAAGACAAGTGAATCTCCGCCCGAAAACATCCCCTGAGGACCCCTAAGGTATCCCGAAATTCCCCAAAGGTCTCAAATTTCCTCGAGAAATACTTCCAAACCCTGGACCACCTAATCACTTCTCAGCATCAAAATTGGTTGTTTCCCCGATAAAGTCTCCAAAGACACGAGGATTTCCCTAGCAATCATCTCCCCAGCTCAAACCAAAATCATAAGGTAATTTTCCCAGCAGAGTTCCCCGAGAACATTACATCTCAAGCCCGCAGAATTGGCTTCGACCCGCAGAATTGGTCATTTCAAACTTAAGCCCGCAGAAATGGCTTCGACCTGCAGAATTGGTCATTTCAACTTTATCCCTCAGAATTGGCTTCGACCCTCAGAATTGGTAATCTCAACTTAAGCCCGCGGAATTGGCTTCGACCTGCATAATTGGTCATTTCAAACTTAAGCCCGCATAATTGGCTTCGACCCGTAGAATTGGTCATCTCAAACATAATCCCACATAATTGGTCATTTCCAACTTAAACCCGCAGAATTTGATTCGTCCTGCAAAATTGTTCATGTCAAACTTAAGCCCGCAGAATTGGTCATCGTAAACTTAAGCCCTCAAAATTAGCTTCGACCCTCAGAATTGGTCATTTCAAACTTAAGCCCTCAGAATTGTCTTCGACCCATAGAATTGGTCATTTCAACTTAAGCCCGTATAATTGGCTTCGACCCAAAGAATTGGTCATCTCAAACTTAAGCCCGTAGAATTGGTCATTTTAAACTTATGCCCTAAGAATTGGCTTTGACCCGCATAATTGGTCATTTCAACTTAATCCCGCAGAATTAGCTTCGACCCGCAAAATTGGTCATCTCAATTCAAGCCCACAGAATCGGTCACCCTCACCCTCAAGCCCTCCAAATTGTCTTCGACTCATAGAATTGGTCACCCTCAACTTAAGCCCTCAGAATTGGCTTCGACCCGCAGAATCGGTCACCCTCACCCTCAAGCCCTCAGAAATGGCTTCGACCCGCAGAATCGATCACCCTCATCTACGAACCCTCAGAATTGGCTTCGATCAGCATAATCGATCACCCTTATCCTCAATCCCTCAGAATTGGCTTTGACCCACAAAATCGATCACCCTCATTTTCAAGCCCTCAGACTTGGTTTCGACCCGCAAAACCGATCATCCTCATCCTTAGGTCCTCAGAATCGACCTCGACCCTCTGGTCATCCTCTTTCAAAGGCATCATAGGTGTCTATTCGACGACTATCATTTGTTCCAAAGTCACACATCTAGGGGTTCTATAGACACCCCATTCTAAAACCCCTTAACTTCTCCTAAGGTCCCTAGCACATCCCCTAACCACTACAAACCTAAGCCATACCCCGGGCAGTACCTAAAGGCCATCGGGCACTCCCAGGCACCATTTGACCAAAAGTCAAACTCTTCAGCTCGACCGAGACTGAATGAATTTTCGAAGGGAACTGAAACCCCTTTCCAACGATCTACCCCATGCGCAATTCTGACTTACGATGCGGATGAACGATCCGTTCTCTCTCAAAACTCGATCTGGAGGTCAACAAACGCTCCCAGGCTCTATTTGACCAAATTAAACTCTTCATCTCGATCGAGACTGAATGAATCTTAGAAGTTCAGTGAAACCCATTTCAGCGGTCCTCCCCATGCGTAATTCTGACTTACGGTACGGATGATCGATCCATTTTACTCTGAAAGGTCACCGAGTGTTTCCAGGCCCCGGTTGACCAAAGTCAACTCTCCAAATCGAATAAAGCTCTTTGGAATTTAAAAGTACATCTCCTAAACTTTCCAACGGTTCACCCTGTGCGCGGTTCTGACTTACCATGCAGACGAATAATCCGTTTGTGTCCGATGATTCCTCGTCCAAAGGACCGACGAAGGCTTTCGAGACACATTTGACCCAAAGTTAACTCCCGGACTCGGGAGTAGTTTAAAGACTTTTGAAGGTCTCTAAATTACCTTTCCAACAGTTCACCCCGTGCACAATTTGGATAAACGATTTGCGATCTACGACCAATTTTTTGAAGGAACCTAAAAGGGACTGCCAAACGGCAGGTTCTAAACCCTGCCTATCGGCAGTGTGCCTAAACACACCTGCTTATTGGAAGGACCAGGGCTATTCCGATAGTCAATGACCTGGGCCTATAAAAAGGAGGGCCCAACCTCATTTCAAAAGGGACAAGAGCATAGATTCACCACTCTCAACAAGCTTAGAAAACCCCTCTCGAAGTCAGTATGATTTCCATATTCAAATCCCTTTCCAACCTCCACATTTCATCACCTTTTTCATCAAGCTTGGTGAATTAAGTACCCTCTATCATCACCCAAGTGCAAGGTCTTCTCTCCGACATTCCAGATCAAGATCAAGATCTTCAAGAAGGTCCAACTTTCTCAACTCTCTCTTTAAATTATCCTAAATCAGCATTAATTTGTTTTATTACTTAGCACTTTTATTTTCTCATCTCACATATTCTAATATACTTTTTATTTAGTATTATTGCACATCACTTATTTTCAAATAAATAAAACCCAAAAAACAAGAAAAAAAGGATTTGCTCATAAATTCTAAACGGGAATTCTCACCCTTCTCACACTTTTCTCACAACTAAAACACTTTTTTACACACACACACACATATAAGAGAAGTTCTCGATTGGGTTTATGGGATAAATCCCACCCCCTCATTTTGTATACGAACTACATGGACTTTGATGCCTCTATAGGCTTCGTAGGCATCTCGGCGTAAAACTCGAGACTCAAGTCCTTTTCCTACTTTTCTTCTTATTTTCTTTTTTTATATATTCGTTAAAACTTAACTCTCTTAGATTCTATATATTTACATATACGTATATTTGTGCTTAGTAGGGTATTATCCTGCATGCGTTATCATTCCCGTATAATGATCGATGCGAGGATAATCGCATAAATCTTATTTTCTAATATTACTTTTAGGAACATTTCTACGGATGACTCACTTTATCTCTTCCATGATACAAGTTGATGATTCCTATCTCCGCTACATATACACATGCACACATATCACGGGGAAATAAAGAAAAATCGCAATAACCCATGAGAGGCCGTAAGGGCTGAATGTGTGCCTAACACCTTCCCATTTCGTAACTTAGCCTTCAGACCCTTTTCGAATCATTTTGGTTTCGTATGTATTAGTGTGTCTTTGGATACTGTCCTTTGGGATGGATCCATTTTTCCTTTTGTCTATTTTGAGTAAAATAGACTGGCGACTCTATCTCTCTACATTTTCACCTCATCACCGACGCTGGCCGAAGCGCTCCCGAGAGGGATGCGTGGGACCAAGATCCTCCCAAGACGAAGGGGAGACATCCCTCTCTTCATCGCCTCTCCCACCATGAGGATCGGAATGGGATGACCACAGTTATATTTCACTCACTTTCATCACACACTTTTTATTATTTCTTTACACTTTTATTCTAGTTTTATTACTTGTTCTCATCTAGTTTAGTTAAGTCACCATCATCACAAATTGTTTTATATAAAACAATCCGTAAAAGAAATAGAAAATAAAGAAAAAGTAAAAAAAGAAATTAATTAGCTAAATGAATTACATGACTTTACTTATCTTTCACTCCTTACAGTTGGATTGATATCCTTGCGTACACCTCTATACAAGTTGTTATTATTTTTTGAATGTATGAGGGATTTTTTATTAGAGAGGCTTTCGCACAACGACATCATAAAAACTTCATCTATCAAATCTCATATGTGGTCTTTTTCAATACATACCTTAATGTACTAATCATAATCCATTTTGAACTATCTAATAAGTCTTCGAACCATGAGACATATTCCCCTAGTTTGAGATAAATTACCAGGATTGCACACATAGCTTTACTGATAGGATCTCAACTCCTTATATCGGCTATGAACTATTAAATTGTACTATAATCGAAATTTTGAACTTTTGTGATCAAGCCGAACCAAACTCATCGAAATTCCTACTAAGTCTAATTGGCCGATATTTTATACAATATATATAATCATAAATATACGTTACTCTCATGAACATAATTCTTATTTCGAAATCAACTGACACACATCTACTGAAAAGTAAACAATATACATGGTTTTAGGAACAAAAACCCAACAATTGTTGCCAAATGTGATAAGCAAGTTGATGTACATGATCTTTTAAGAACTCCCTTGATCTATTAATATCCTTTTCGTGTAAAAGTTTACCACCCGAGGAGTTACGATCGCAATGTATTTTTAAGGAAGATTAGTGATGATTATATCCTCATTACTGAACTTACTTGCATGATCAAGATCAATGTCCTTATGCTCACGCTTGGTAGGGATGGATTTTGACACTGTCGTCTAGATAGCTTCCTATACAAAGGTTGTGATCTTCACCTTCTTATTTATCCTTTTTCTTATGAGATAGGATTGGTTGGCGTAACTACAATCATTGTAAATTGTGTAAGGTCATCGTCTACATCCTTCTTTTGAACCTTATTGACATGTTCTAAGGAATTTACCTTAATTGCATTAATGTGTTTTTTAAGGTGACCAACATGTATAAGATCCTCTAGGTACTGCTTGAACATCTTGAAATTGTCTCTTATGTATTTATGGTCTAAGTGATAGGCACACTCGAGATTGGTATCACTCTCATTTGGGTCACTAGACATCTTGGGGGCATTTAAAAGAATGGATTATCAATTATCTTAATAAGCAATTTTTAGATTGGCTCCTTAAGAAAATTTATACTACTTGGTAGGCACTCTCGTTAGTTTAGTTTTGGGGTTGTCCTTTAGAGGTGTCAATCTTTCAACTCTTCATAGAATAAATTGGTTGAATTCATCCCTTATATCCCTTATATGAATCATTGTTCTTAGACTTCCTTGGGTGCGCTTAGTTAGAACATCAACATTGTGGAACACATCCTCGACTTTGGCATTTTTTAATGTGGTCCACGATATCATCCATTAACGATGTTCGATTCTTTATGAGGCACTAGTAGAGGTATTATGATGTATAAATACTGAACTTAAATAAGATCGTCAACCTCTCATTGCAATTTTGGATTTGATTGAACAACTCACAATATCACTGAGCATACTTCTTAAGGGACTCCCCTTTATTTTGTTTGAGCGTGATTAAGCAATCAACTTGCTTTACCACATTATTGTTGACCTACGAACTAGTTTCTCAAATAACCTAAGTTCAATCTCTCCCAAATTATAAGGAAACAAATGACACATGAGGGTGTCATGATGGCTCGACAAAGATATAAATTTCTTGTAGTGCCTAATATGATGTGTTGGATCTGCTTTTTGTTACAAATAGTGATCTTTGGAATGAATAACTTCTTTGGGGGTTTCGATGTCTCTATATCAATGGTGAACGAAGACGTCGATCCATAACCCAACGCTCTACTCGTAAGGTCATTTATAATGCGATTAATATTAGGGTTTAATCGCCCCTTTAATTTAAGATTAATCGATTATTGAAGAACGCCATTGTCAACTCTCTCCAATAGAGGCCTAGTCTTAGATGACCTATTATTATGGCTTGACTCGATTGGCCCAATTACAGCGGGACCGCAGCTACAGGAAGGGTCAGATGACCTTAGATCGACATAAGGGAGATTAGATGGTGGAGTCGATGGACTACTTGATCTTGAAGCCTTATCATTACGGTTGGTCCAATGGCATCTAGGGGACTAGATCCTGCTTCTCCTATGATGCTTAGGATTGTGGTAACTAGACCCACGTTATTTATATTTCTCAGTTATATGTCTTCTCAACTAAGTTATTTCTTTGTCTCATTCGTTCAACTATTCTTTATAAATGTTGACTAGTTATGACCTGAGCTTCCTAGTGGGGGGTTCCTTGGATGGTGTGTAACATCATTCGCTAAGGTCATACTTTTGTGATATATGTCCCCTTGATCTTGTTTCACTAGGAGTTGGATGGGACCTTGAAAAAAAATTCTCCCTTCTTATAACTCGTATATTAGACTGGTGAGCACTCATATTGAAAAAGGTTCAATATTCTTCACTAGTGAGTTTTCAAATCACTTTCACACAAATGGCATCAAATTATAGAGGATATCAATACTAGGATAATTGCAATATAAAAAATTGGACCCAATATATAAATGCATTATGAAAATGACGCATGAGTTTATGTGGTTCGATAGGTCAACTATCTATGTCCACGGAGAAGGGATAAGATAGCTTTATTAATGGAGAAAATAGAAGACAACTTAGAGTGCTTGGAATGGTACCTGAGAATCCAAGTAGTGAATATAAAACGGTGTTCAATTATGCCACAGGTTATCGATGATAACAGTCCTATTTAGAATGCCAGCTAGCCACTTCCAAACAGCTAGATAAGGTGGTAAGTTTTGTTTTACATATATCAGTTTGCAGCGTAGTTAATGGTAGTGGGTAGTTTCCTCTCTCAGGCATGATAAATGTCATGCTCTACAGGGTAACTCCCACATTTGTATAACCAACTATATGATTATCAATGTAAATAAACAAGGCAGTCAGCAGCATCCTAAACCAAGTGAGTATTGTGTAACTATTTCTCCTCTTTAGTAGAGTTTATATTGTATCAGAGGGTTACTAACAAAATGTCTACAAACAGTTTATATCTTTCTATGAACTCTCTACACCATTTAATTTCCACATGCTCTGTCAAACTAAAACCCTTAAATTATCTAGTTTGGATGACTCAAATGTTACAACTCGTGCAGTCAATAAAAGTGACTCATCTCATTAATGATGAGCTAGCAAAAAAATCAGGTGAAGAGAAGGAAAAATAAGAGCTTGATGATTGGGAGGACAAAGATGCTCTCCTACGCAACTAGATTATGGGAACCATGATGGAAGAGTCTATGTATATTATTGTTGGATATGAAATGGCCAAAGCAACGTAGATAACACTTGAAGATCAATACATTCAAGTATAAAAAGATAAGGAGTTTGCGTTAAAAAAAAGTACTAAGAGCTATCTCCATCGAGGGAAAAAACATCGATGAAAATGTAAAGGATTTTAAGGAGATTTGTGATGGCTTGACGGTCATTAACAAACCGCTTGATGAAGACTCTAAGGTGATTATTTTGGTTCAAGAACTTGGGGAGAAATACAAAACTTTTAGAATCGTTATGATTGGAAAACCCCCATAGCCTACTATTGGATGACTAATTTGAGAATTAAGATGATTCGATATGCGATAGGAGAAGGAGCCACCGCAAGCTGCCAATGTGCAAACTACTCAACTTGATGAATCCATGGCTTTTATGGCTCAACGATCCCCATTCTAAGTAGACCTGTCAATGGGTCGTGTTCGTACCATTTTTTATCGTGTTCGAGTCTCATTGGGTTCGTGTTTAAATGGGTGACTTTTTGATCGTGTGAAAAAATAATATCCAAACCCAACCCGTTATGTTATCGTGTCGTGTCGTGTTCACTCGTTAATACCCATTTAGATAATGAATTCTTTTGAATTGTATACAAATTGACATATTATCTCATTTTTGAACCCAAATAGACCCATTAATTCATCGACATTACTAAATCTCTCATTTAGTAAAATTCGTTATAATTAAATTAACATTATGCTACATAAATTATTTATAAGTTCAAAAAGTATATTTTATTTACTTAAATTAATGGGCATAATGGGTTTTATCGGGTATTAACGGGTTTTATCGGGTATTAACCCTAACCCGACCCGTTAACTATCGTATCTTATCGGGTTGGTACTAATATGACCCGAACCCGTTAAGGGTCCACCAATTAACTTATAACTTCGTGTCGGTTCATGTCGTTTTATCGTGTCATGCCCTATTTTACCATGTCTAGTTCCAAGGTTACCAGAGAGGACGTGGAAGGATGTCTAGAGGAAATTATGGGAATTTTGGTAATTTTAACTCACGGGGATGAGGATTCAACCCTTCCAGTTATCACCACAACAATTGGCAATCCATCTGAAATCAAGGAAGTGGGTATGGAAACAACTTCAACATTTAATTTGCCTAGAATGATCAACCTGGTCAAAATGGATCAAACTTTAGTCCTCCTCTCGAAAGTCAAAATAGAGGTAAATCTAATGCAACATCTCTGGGGGAATGCCAAATTTGCGTCTCTAGCAAACATAAAGCCCTCACGTTCTTCTATCGGTGGGAATTCTCAGTTCAACCACAAGGAGGAAATCAAGAACCTATGATGGCCTAACCCTCTCAACATCTAGTTGACAAAATTTTTTACATGGACTTGGGAGCATCTACACACATGACCAACACAACAGGTAACCTTTATGAACTAAAACCTTACCATGGAAATAATAAGGTTCTAGTAGGAGATGGGTCACGTTTAGATGTTACACACACTAGGAATAAAGTTGTAAAAGGTCTAAAACTAAATGATATACTTGTGGTACCTAATCTAATGAAATCCCTTGTATTAGTATCCTAACTTGCAAAAGAAATTGAATTCACCCTTGAATTTACTGATGCTAATTTTGTTTTTAAGCAAAAGAAGACCAAGAAGGTGACGGCCAAAGGAACTAAGAAAGGGGATATATATTCTCTTGATGATGAGTTTGAAGCCAGAACAACAATCTACACGGAGAAGGAAAGTGATAGTATTTGGCACATGAGATTGGGGCACCCTAGAAATAAAACCTTGAAGCTACTAGATAGAAACAAGTGTTTACATGTAAGAAACTGGAGTAAAATACCTTATATGTGTTAGTTTCCAAATGGGAAAAAGTTACACATTACCATTTACTTTAAATAAAAAAAATTCACAAGGACCATTTGATAAGATTTATTCTGACTTGTGGAGTCATGCATCTATTCTCTCTTCACAACATATGAAGTACTATGTAGTGTTTATTGATGATTGTACTCTATATACATGGCTATGACATTTGAAACAAAAATATGATTTCTTCAAAGTGTTTCTTGAGTTTCAAAGAATAGTTAAAAAATAATTTTCAAAGAAAATTAAAGTGTTTAAATGTGATTTTGGAGGTGAATATTCTAGTGGAGAATTAGTAGACCATTTAATCATATATGGGATACTCATAAACATCTCTTGTCCAAATACCTCATTGCAAAATGGAGTAGGCGAAAGAAATCACATACATATTGTAGAAACAACACTCACACTAATTTTTTATGCAAAAATACCTTTGTTTTTTTGGGTTGATGCATTTTTAACAGCTTTTTATCTCATAAATAGGACCCTTCATCAAAACTAAAGAAAGAAACCCCTTTCTTCAAGCTCTTTAACCAACAACCCGACTATGGGAATAATGTAGGTATTTTCCATATATAAAGACTAAAACCCAACAAAATTTTACCCCTAAATATCACCCTTGTGTTTTTATTGGTTACAGTTCCCTTTATAAGGGTTATAGATTCTACCACCCCTCTAGTAGAAGAGTGCATGTCTCCAGGCATGTGGTTTTTGAAGAGAGTGTTTTTCAATATGTAACACTAGACATGAAATGAGTAAATTTGAAAAATCTATGGATTTATCAACATACACTAACTTTTTTATAATAAATAATATATTTAATGAGGCAGACCCTTAACATAATACGAATCCTAGAAGTATCACTCAGCTACTTGCTATGAATTTCCTAGGTGATTGGTACAAAAGTCAGATAAATTGTGGGGCTTCCTCTAACTATAATCAAGCAAGATGTAGCACTCAGCTCACTAATCTGGGTTTTCTAGACACTCACCACAGACCCCAGAGCAGTTCTGTTGACAACGGTCAACCCCCAAGAGATAGTATGGTACCAAACAGTGTTGCACATATTGAAGCAGACATACATCAAGGTAATTTCACCTTTAAATTTGACATCGGCGAAGAAGCATACCCAACTCATGAGAACTCCAATGCCCCACCCATTAATCGTAGCCCCATAGTTCGGTCACCAAATCCTACAAGGCACCTGTCAAGTACTCCTCACACCTCAACCCCTCAATCTACTGTTAAACCTATACCGTCCTCTTTATCTGTCCAACCAACCATATACAACTCCCAAGGCCTAACTCTAAGCATACCCCATAACACTTCCTTTCCAAACACTATGTCCCATATTGTCCCTTACCAACCCCATCCAACCTCACTAACCACCACCCTATGACAACTCGTATCAAGTTCAAACACCTCCAAAATAACACAACCACATCAGAACCTACCATCCTCCAAATCTCTCGCTCATCTCCTACCCCCATGCTTTAACCACGCCACCTCAAAGCAGCCATTGATCATCATCATTGGGTGCAAGCCATGCATGAAGAACTCAGTGCCCTTCATAAAAATAAAACGTGGACCTTAGTACCATAACAACCTCACATGCACTTAATTGGGTCAAAATGGATTTTTAAAACCAAGCTTAACCTTGATGGTTACATCGATCGCTCTAAAGCTTGGCTCGTTGCGCAAGGGTATAATCAATTTCCTGGTGTTGATTGTGGAGAAACGTTTAGTCCTATCATTAAACCCGTTACTATTCGCATTATGCTTGCCATTACAGCCACCTATAAGTGGGACATCAGGCAATTACATGTCAAAATGCCTTCTTACATTGGGGTTTCCAAGAATAGGTGTATATGAAATAACCCTGAGGCTTGTACATCCTATTTTCCATCATCATGTTTCCTCTTTACACAAGTCCATTTATGTCCTCAAACAAGTCTCACGAGCTTGGTTTGATCAATTTCGCTCATTTCTTCTTTGCCTCGATTTCTTTTGTAGTAGAGCTGATTCCTCCTTATTTATTCAACACACTCCCCACGGAACCATACTCATGTTAGTATATGTGGATGATATCATAATCACCGGTACAAGTCCCTCCTTCATTACTCATGTCATTTTGTACCTCAATTCTAAATTATGTCTTAAGGACCATGGCACCATGCATTATTTCCTTGGCATGCAACTCCTTTATATACTCGGTGTTGTTGTCCTGTCTTAAACGGCATATATTGAAAAACTCCTTACTCTAACAAACTTATTATCATCAGATTCTTTCTCCACTCAGAGATCGTACATCATCCCTCACCACACCTATTGTAAACCCCTTCGAGTTTCGTTCTATTATCGGTTCTCTTCAATATGCAACCCTTACTCATTTTGACATCACCCACATTGTTAATAACATTTTCCAATCCATTCATGCCCCTAAATTATATCACCTTTCCCTTGTCAAACGTCTTATTCTCTATCTCAAAGGAGCCCAATCCTATGGGCTTAAGTTTCTCGCCTACTTCTCTCTTCATCTCTATCGGTACTCCAACGCTGATTGGGTAGGGTGTTCAGATACTTGCAGGTTCACCTTTAGATATTGTATTTTCTTAAGCGCAAATTGTGTCTCTTGGTCATTAAAATGGCAACCCAATGTATCAAGATTGATTTGTAAAGCAGAATATCATGCCCTCATCGCTGCAAAAACTAAGTCAAAATTGCTTTCCTATATCCTCCGTGACATCAGAATTTCTGAAACCTCTACCCCAACATTATTGTGTGACAATATCAGTGTTTTATACTTGTCCATTCACCCGGTTTTGCATGTGCAGACCAAGCATGTTGAATTGGACTACCATTTTTTTTCGAAAAAAGTTACTCAAGGCCACTTAACTACACAGTATATCCCCTCTCATTCCCAACCGGTCGACATTTTACTAAGGCTCTTATAATCTCTCCTTTTAAATTACTTCGTTACCCACACCAAGCTTGAGGGGGAATGATAACAGTCCTATGAAGAATATCAGTTAGCCACAACCAAACAGTTAGGTAAGGTGTGTGACACCCCACCTAATTAAACCTTGAGTGATCAAGCCTTAATTTAATTTAAAACATGTTTCTTAAATGGTTCATTCTTAGCATCACTGTCAAAAACCTTTTTGTTACTAACCATCTAAGTGAAATTAAGCTACTGCTAAATTTTATATTTATTAAACAGATGTAACTCAAGCGGAATAATATAAATTAAGCAGGGCTAAAACCAACCATCATAAATAACTGAATAAAATAAAGTCTTGCCGTAAACCACGACTGGAATAAAACCAACTCAAAATCCAACACAATGGAATAGCTGAAAATATAACGAGTGGACAACATGTCCCAAAATGAGAGTGCTAAAACTGAGATCCTACACTAGATCAGGAAGGAATAAAAAAAGCGTCTAAGCAAGGCCCTGTAACACCCACCTATGCTGCAGCTCCGAAATTTCCTAGAATGAAGTCACGCTTGGTGTCCCTGTGGTTGGACACCTAAAAGGTTTTAAAAATGTTTTACAGCAAGTGTTAGTACACAAAACGATTTGAAAATATTTAGCAAGTAATTTATCGCAATAATTATCAGTTATTGATTACACATGTTAGAATCACGCACACTCTCTTGAGTTTCCTTACCTCTCACCTATCATGCGCACCTAACGTTCTTACCTAGTCTCGCTACTCACTTTAACTAGGTCTTCAACATCTACACACCTCAAGCAATTTAGATCATCAGTACCGCCCATACAATACGCTATATGCTACCCTTAATTTACATTAAGTCATTAGTTAAGTTTCACTTTAACTTTCCCATACCGTCCATACAGTATGTGTTCGAATGTCTAGTAATTATCACTACTCTTACTTTATTATCATTACTTAAATATTAAGTTCTCACACTTAATCTATTCTTAGGTACTCACTGCCTACCTTCTCTACTAATTACACATAAGTAGATTATTCGGATGGTATATCTTTCACACACACATATACCCAATACATCATATCCTGTTATCGATCTTATTTAACACATTAAGGACAAATGGTTCGAAATGTCTCCTCAAACCTGGCTTGGAATGTCTCCTCGAGTAATGTTCGGAATGTCTCCTCGAACACGTTTTGAAATGTCCCCTCCAACCTGGCTCGGAATGTCTCATCGAGCGTAGTTCGGCATGTCTCATCAAACTTATCAATCCTATCACAAGGAAACACACAATAGGCATACACAACCCGCGTACTCATATAAAACATTAGGTATTCACACAACCCAATTATTCCCGTGTGTACGTAGCTTTTTTCTCTCGTATACTTATCGTACTTATTATTTAAAGATTTATCTCACTATCGTACGTATTAGAGTATTCGCACAACTCTAAGATTTCTGGTTACCTCTTTATTTATAACAGTAGTAAAACTACCTCTAACCTACTCGTATACACCTTATATTGACGTGGACTCTCCCCGTAACTCAATTACTAATTTTCGACACGCGACTCGATCGGTTTATCCCTATCGGTCCGTATTCCTAGCCTTACACTCAACGGCCACAACGGACCCTAATTATACTCCCTACTGGTCTTTATCAAGTCCCTCCATAGGCATAACATCTCTAAAGTTCTCCCCCATCATTGGAATTCAAAGGAAATTTAATCAACAAAAATAGCCCAAATTCAGCTTTGGTCGATCGATCGACCAAAGGCTTCGATCGATCGACACCATCGATCGACCGACATTCTTCAGTCAATCGATCGATACAAACAGGTGCAGGTCGTCTTCTTCCTTATTTCGCCATGTCTGTCCAATCCAACACTTCATTACACTGTGTGAAAATCCTTCCCAACATCACCAATCATCTTATAAATGTATAGGGATCATTCTTAACGTACATATATCATCAAATCCTCACTAAATCCATCCAAGAACTATCCAAATCTATTTTTTTCTCAAAACCCATAAATAATTTAGTTCTTCGTGGTTATACATCATAAACCCAGATTTAAATTTGTATTTACCAATAAAAATCCATTTGTTATCAGTCCTCTACAAATGTAAATGCCAACTACATGAAATCCTACTCCAATATGTAATCAATACATTCTTTTCTCTAAGAACTTTCAATGAAAACATTTTATTTAAAAAAAAAAACTACACATGGGTATTATAACTTAATAAATTTTCAATAAACCACTTGCCTTATGTCCTGTAGGTCTGATTTTATGATTGTTGTTGGTGATCGATGATCTTTCTCCTTCAATCTTTCTTTCCAATGAGTTTGTGGTGAAAGTCTCCTTTGAATCCTTCCCACTTCTTCCTTTTTGCCTTGGAATTGTTTCTCTCTTCTCTCTAGTGGCTATGGTGTGTTTTCTCTTCTCTCTAACCCTAGCCTCCAACTCTTATAATGTGACTTAGAGTTCTAAAATTCGTGGGTCTCCACTCCCTAAAATGTAAGAAGTCTATAATGGCCTTGTATGGGCCCAGTTTAGCCCAAAAATGTCCCGGCACTCGACTAGTACCCCGGATATACTATTTTGACTAATTCGACCCTTTCGAAATCATCTGTGACCTTTAAATTATCATTCGAGACACTAAAAAAGCATTTCATTCCCACCTTGAATTACGACACTCATACGGTTAAACCTTAAACCAAATTAATTAAATTTAAATCACCGAATTGAATAATTTCTAAATCTCCAATTTTAATTAACTTCTATATTCTCCAAAAGTACGGGGTGTTACATACTTATCCCCTTACAAAGGAATTTCGTCCTCGAAATTCGGATGAAGTTCTCACTCCAAGCTCTCTACCTTGCCTTAACCGTTTACTCTTAAGGCCACTACGTATTTATTTATGTCCTCCCTAATCTCGAATAATACTACAATTATTTAACTACCTAGGGTGCCCATAAACCCTATACCCGTGCTTAAATGCACGAAAATCACCCGACTATACTAGTCGTGAACCGTAATATAACTTGAAATCCGTACTCATATCACATATATATATAATGGCCGCGGTACCCAACCATGTACTAACGATCAAACATCTCCCCACTTCTAACGTTGTGCTAAGTTTCATGTGTGGGATGTCTCGCAAAGAGAAATCCAAACAAGGAACCCCCCCCCCCCCGATACACTACTACCTAACATTATCGGTCGTTGAGATCCGTTAGACCGTTAGTCCATAGTACGTACCCCCAAATACTTGTCTATTAACACAAAAACATACAGGTCTACTCTTATGCCACAAAATACAACATGAAATACCGCGCCCTTACTATCACTAGATCTTGCGTAAAATAAACCCCGAGCTATCTCTCCCTGCTCGAAAATAAATTTAACCACCCTAATTCACCTCAGTAGACATCCTTACTTCACGGGATAAAATATAATTATATAATCACATATTCGTATTAGTCTATTATGCCACACATAATAACATGTATACACTCATACCTAGGTCAAAACCTCTTTTAGATATTACCTATCAAACTACATCTTATGCTGGAACAGCGGACCCGAATTCTTGCTATAACTACCACTATAGCCTAAACCATTGTTAACCGGTCCAAAACTCAGCGAGTATTCTACTCAATCCTCATAATTCTCAAAGGTAGTAGACTACCACATCATGCAACCACCCTTGGTGTACGCCTCCATTCTCTCTCATGCAGCCCAAAAGTTCTGCTACCCTCCGGTAACTAATCATGTACGTACCCAGTAAGGTTACTACTGCTACCGCACTCACTAGTCCTGACTCTCTCACAAGTTGGAGTGTTAATAGTCTCATTTACGAAGTATCCAAGTCACTTAAAAACTTTCCATACTCATATGGATAACATAAAAGAAATTACTCCACATTCTAGTTTATCATCCTAACGTAAGATTTAATCTCTCAAATATAATATTGACTCCTCTTCAGATCGAATACCTCAATGTGCCACAATTAACTAGTGACTCCTCACACGCAAGGGGACTACCGGGCATCTCTAATATGCCAACAGCTCATGCAAAACTAGCCTTAATAAACAATTTGAAGGCCCGGTATCAAACAAAATCAAACTCTTAAGTGAGTAAATAGAAAATGTACCCTCTATCGTGGGTGGTGCCTGTGGAGCTAGAGGCATCGGTACATCCCGGACATTATACACACGCCCATAGTGCATCTGGCACTGCTATTGTGGGGTCGATGCTGGTGCTGGAGCTATCAAAGCCCGATGTTCCTGCTGGGCATTCTGCTATTGAACCCCGTCCTACTGTGGACATTGTCTCTTTCTGTGACCCTGCTGGCCACATATAAAACACTGTCCCGGAAATGGTATCCTTTGGCCTTGATGTCTTTGCCTATCCCCCCCCACCAGGTTGGTAACTTCCGAATCTGGACCTCCTGGGAAAGTTCCCCTGTCAGGAATTTTTCCCCTGCAGACTACCTGACTACTGCTGTGGTGCTTCACCGGCACTACTCCCATGGGCCTTTTCCGACTGGCATGGCTCACCTCTCTTGCTCCCCTCCGTAAGGAAGCGATGATCCTGACAGTGTAATAAGGCTGCATGAATGACATCAGTGTATGTCACCAGTGCAGGGATACCTATCAAATGCTGCCTGATCCTCCAGGCCAAACCCCCCATGAATTTTGATTTCTTCCTTTCTTCATTGCTTACCTCATCTGGCACAAAATTAGTCAGGCAGGTGAATTCTTCCTCGTAGTCCACTACCGAACGATCACCTTGAATGGCTTCATTAAATTTCTTCCTCATCTCTGACTCTACTGCCGGCGGAAAGTACTTGCGATCAAAATGCACCCAAAAATCTAAAATAATCATCTGATCTCTCTCCTCAGCAGTGGTCACCGACTCCCACCACTGTAGAGCTGCTCCAGCTAGTCTGAAGGTAGCTAACATATATTTCTGAACTTCGCTACAATCCAACATGCACAAATGGCGCTGAATGTTCCTCTTCCATTGGCAAGCCGCCACTACATCCGTGCCACCCTGAAATTCTAGCGGGTGATCTTTCTGGAAGATTTCCTTGATGCTGTGCCAAGTGGGATGCCCTAGATGGGCCTGAATAACTGGGTCCGCGGGTTGTTGTGCCTGAGGCTAAGGAAAATGGGCTTCCATGGCCCTCATAGCTGTCACCACGACATGTGACACTATCACCGCCACCTGAGTAGTAGAAATCATCTCTGGTGGTGGAGGTGGGGGTCCCTATTGGTCCTGAGGGCCCTCTCTAGCCTCATCTCTAGCGTCTTCCCTCTCGGCTCGCTCCGTCCTTGACGGCATTCTAAAATAAAATTCATATTTGTATAAGTACACAGTTTATACAAAATTCCAATAGAAGGACGATATCGTAAACACACAAGGATAATTCAACAGTCCTATCAATAGGGCTCTATATCAAAATAACGATGCGCTGAAATCGCAATAATCCGCACATATCCTAAGGACACTAGAACCTGATGCTCTGATACCATCTGTGACACCCCACCTAATTAAACCTTAGGTGATCAAGCCTTAATTTAATTTAAAACATGTTTCTTAAATGGTTCATTCTTAGCATCACTATCAAAAACCTTTTTATTAATAACCACCTAAGTGAAATTAAGCTAGTGCCAAATTTTATCTTTATTAAACAGATATAACTCAAGCGGAACAATATAAATTAAGCGGTGCTAAAACCAACCATCATAAATAACTGAATAAAATAAAGTCTTGCCGAAAACCACGGCTGAAATAAAACCAACTCAAAATCCAACACAATAGAATAGCTGCAAATATAACGAGTGGACAACATGTCCCAAAATGAGAGTGCTAAAACTGAGATCCTACACTAGATTAGGAAGGAATAAAAGAAGCATCTAAGCTAGGCCCTGCAATACCGACCTATGCTACAGCTCCGAAATTTCCTGGAATGAAGTCACGCTTGGCGTCCCTGTGGATGGACACCTAAAAGGTTTTAAAAATGTTTTACAGCAAGTGTTAGTACACAAAATGTTGTGAAAATATTTAGCAAGTAATTTATCGCAATAAATATCAGTTATTGATTACACATGTTAGAATCATGCACACTCTCTTGAGTTTCCTTACCTCTCATCTATCGTGCGCACCTAATGTTCCTACCTAGTCTCGCTAATCACTTTAACTAGGTCTCCAACATCTACACACCTCAGACAATTTAGCTCATCAGTACCGCCTATACAATACGCTACATGCTACCCTTAATTTACATTAAGTCATTAGTTAAGTTTCACTTTAACTTTCCCATACCGCCCATACAGTATGTGTCCGAATGTCTAGTAATTATCATTGCTCTTACTTTATTATCATTACTTAAATATTAAGTTCTCACACTTAATATATTCTTAGGTACTCACTACCTACCTTCTCTACTAACTACACATAAGTAGATTATTCAAACGATATATCTTTCACACACACATATACCCAATACAACATATCCTATTATCGATCCTATTTCACACATTAGGGAATAATGGTTCGGAATGTATCCTCGAACCTATCTCGGAATGTCTCCTCGAGTAATGTTTGAAATGTCTCCACGAACACGGTTCAGAATGTCCCCTTGAACTTGGCTCGAAATGTCTCATCGAGCGTAGTTCGGCATGTCTCATCGAACTTATCAATCCTATCACAAGGAAACACACAATAGGCATACACAACCCACGTACTCATATAAAACAGTAGGTATTCACACAACCCAATTATTCTCATGTGTACGTAGTATTTTTCTCTCGTATACTTATCGTACTTATTATTCAAAGATTTATCTCACTATCGTACGTATTAGAGTATTCGTAAAACTCTAAGATTTCTGGTTACCTCTTTATTTATAATAGTAATTAAACTATCTCTTACCTACTAGTATACACCTTATATTGACGTGGACTCTCCCCGTAACTCAATTCCCAATTTTCGACACGCGACTCGATCGGTTTATCCCTGTCGGTCCGTATTCCTAGCCTTACACTCAAGGACCATAACGGACCCTAATTATACTCTCTACTGGTCTTTATCAAGTCCCTCCATAGGCATAACAACATCTCTAAAGTTTTCCCCCATCGTTGGAATTCAAAGGAAATTTAATCAACGAAAATAGCCCAAATTCAGCTTTGGTCGATCGATCGACCAAAGGCTTCGATCGATTGACACCATCGATCGATCGACATTCTTTAGTCAATCGATCGATCGAAAAGGTGCAGGTCGTCTTCTTCCTTGTTTCGCCATGTCTGTTCGATCCAACACTTCATTACACTTTATGAAAATCCTTCCCAACATCACCAATCATCTTATAAATGTATAGGGATCATTCTTAACGTACTTATATCATCATATCCTCACTAAATCCATCCAAGAACTATCCAAATCTAAATTTTTCTCAAAACCCATAAATAATTTAGTTCTTCATGGTTATACATCATAAACCCAGATTTAAATTCGTATTTACCAATATAAATCCATTTGTTATCAGTCCTCTACAAATGTAAATGCCAACTACATGCAATCCTACTCCAACATGTAATCAATTCATTCTTTTCTCTAAGAACTTTCAATGAAAACAATTTATTTTAAAAAAAAAGCCCTACACTTGGGTATTATAACTTCATAAATTTGCGAAAAACCACTTGCCTTATGTCCAGTAGGTCTGATTTCGTGATTGTTGTTGGTGATCGATGATCTTTCTCCTTCAATATTTCTTCCCAATGAGTTTGTGGTGAAAGTCTCCTTTGAATCCTTCCCACTTCTTCCTTTTTGCCTTGGAATTGTTTCTCTCTTCTCTCTAGTGGCTATGGTGTGTTTTTTCTTCTCTCTAACCCTAGCCTCCAACTCTTATAATATGACTTAGAGTTCTAAAATTCGTGGGTCTCCTCACCCTAAAATGTAAGAAGGCCAGAATGCCCTTGTATGGGCCCGGTTTAGCCCAAAAATATCCCGGCACTCGACTAGTACCCCCGGGTATACTATTTTGACTAATTCGACCCTTTCAGAATCATCTGTGACCTCTAAATTATCATTCGAGTCACTAAAAAATCATTTCATTCCCACCTTGAATTACGACACTCGTATGGTTAAACCTTAAACAAAATTAATTAAATTTAAATCACCGAATTGAATCATTTCTAAATCTCTAATTTTCACTAACTTCTATATTCTCCAAAAGTACGGGGTGTTACAAGGTGGTAAGTTTATATATATATATATATATATATATATATATATATATATATATATCAATTTCTAGCATAGTGAATGGAAGTGGGTGTAACACCCCGTATTTTTAATGACTTTTAAAATGGGATTAATTAGAATTAATTGTGGGATAATTGAAAATTAAATATTACGCGGAAATAAAGTAATATGTGAATTATGTTGAATATTACTTGTGATTAAAATTAATATATATGATTATTACTTTACACATGATTATTATTTTATAAAATTATCGCGAGTGATGAATACGACAATTACGGTAATTAAGTGAGGATGCGCGTGTGAGTCGTGTCGGGACTAAATTTAAATGAAATAAAAGTAAATTTTTTTATGTCATCCGAATGGTCGTTTTGACTGGGCCATAGTGTCCGAAATGGTTTAAATAGTTGAAAAAGTCTACTCGGGGAATTACTTTAGGTCTCGGGGCAATTTGGAACTAAACAGACACCCCAGAGGGGTATTTTGGTCATTTTCCAAAATGAGTGAATAGTACCCACGAATTTTGAGGTGGTCTTATATGAGTGAAGATTTTATAGAAATGATATTAATTCAACAAAAATCAAAAGAAAAACCATTGAGGAGAGTGAGGGACTTCTCTAGGAGAGGAAGACTTTGTCTAGGAAAACTAAGGGGCTAAGAGACACCTTGCACCACCACCACCACCATCGGAGGTTGATCAATAAAAGGAAGAAGGATTATGAGAACAATCTTGTCCAATGGTTGAAACCTACAAATCAGAGGCAAGTGACTAACTATTGCAAATTCTAGCATGTATATTGTCCATGTTAGGTTGTTTAGAAAATTCTGAAAAGTGATATGAATTAAGATGATCTTTGACGAATCTTTGAAATAAAAATTGTGTAGGATTGATCTCTTTTTGAGTTTAGAATCAACTCCATGAAATATATGAATTACTTAGTGAAGAAATATGGGATTTACATATTTGATTGATGATAAAGTCAAAACTAGAATTCTTAAGATTGAATATAGAATCTGGGAAGATTTATACATGTTGGTGATGTTTAATTAATTTGGAAATGTTAAAACTTGCCCATATATGCTAGTGTATGATCTGGGTTAAATGAATATAAATTTGGAGATGTTTACATATGATTTTGAGGATGAAAAATGCTAAAACCCCTAGGTAAGCATATGCAGAATTTGGGTAAATATCTGGTCGATCGATCGATCGACTTAAGAATACCGATCGATCGACTGCCCCAAGAAATGTGATTTAATTCTCATTTAAATATTTGTTTAAATCCGAACTTTGAGAAATATTTAGTGATGATTAATTGAACAAATTAGGACTTAGGGGAGGGCAGTAGGGTATACGTAAGACCCAAAAAATATTATTTTGTATGGGATGGAAAGGGGGAAATTAACGAGTGTGAATTGACTTCTTTACGGTGGAGAATTGTATAAATTGGGGGTTTAAATCGGGTGAATGATGATTTAAGATTAATACTAGTAGTAAAAGGGTCATATATGGGATTAATCGTAGGAGATAAAAGAAAGGGTTAATATTAAATTAGGGATTATCGAGAAATAAACCTAATTGACGATAATTTCGATTCATAGAAATTTGGGAGATGTGCTGACATGGACTACTAGGATGTGAGTGGCTACCTACTGAATTTACATGAAGAATAATTGATTACCCTTCGAGTGATGAGAGAAACTCGAGAATATAATTTCATAAGTAAAATCATATTCTCTAAATACGTAGGATATGAGAGATAAATATACTACATATAGAAATTATTATATGGGTTGTTCGTGTTCCCTATTATTATTATATATATATATATATATATATATATATATATATATATATATATATATATATATATATAGGTGGAGTGAATACCTATTTATTATTTATTGTGTGTATGACATACCTACGCTTCTTGCTATCGGGGTGGAGGTTGCGCATTATGGACGATCTTATCATGATGAGCCCATTTGGGGGGACTTTAGATTCGTACCCTAAGCATAGGACCTTGGACACGTGTTATCAGTGTGAATGATAGTTTTGATGGTTTAATGGGAATGTAGGTATGTGCGTGACTCATTTAGCTGGGGAGCATGCTCACCCCCAATATATGTATTATGTTATTTATGGTTCGTGATAGACGCTGAACCAATAGTCCTTTATATAGCGAGAGATGTATCAGGACATGATAGCAGAGTATGCATGCACCGCAGTTGTGTCTGGGAGGTGACGTATTAGTATATTTAATAATGTGATAAATATATATATAGTGATGGAATCTATTGTGTGAGAATTGTAGATTAAACAATACATACTGTGATGTAATCTAATGTGTGAAATTTGTAGATTAACATATATACTATAAAGTAATCTATGGTATGAAATTGTAGATAAAAATGAATAATGAGATTTGATTTAATTAAGTAAGCGAATACTTAATTTTAAAGTTGTGAAAGTCTAGTTTATATTAAAGAGAAATGAACATATTTAATTATCATACGTATATTATGTGTGAAATACGGAGAAATGATGTGGGATAGAATCATAATTGAAAACCTTAAATTAGGAGATGGTAAGGTGCGTTAGGCGTGCACACTAGATGAGAGGTGAGAATTCTCAAGCGAGAGTCCAAAAACTAACATGTACATAATAATTTCTTAATTGCACTTGTTAAGAACTTTCTATTTTGAAAATATTTTACAATCGGGCTCTGACCCATTTCCTTACATATTTTCTTCTCTATTGTATCTTGTACATTACTTATCCAGTATCAGGGATGTCGGCTTGGAATATGGATATCTCGACGAGTTATAGCTGCTTGGAGAGGCATATTTTGTTTAGAGGCTTCCATTCTGTTGAATCACGCATCTGTAGTGTCTACTTTCATTTAGGGCATGTCGCCCAGGATTCTACTTCTTTCATGTCTATTCCAGAGATTGTAATTATTTATGTCAGTATTGTCGATATCTGTTGTGGATTGATGGTTATGAAATATTTTAACTGGAGAGTTATTCCAGTCACATTTATTCTTGTTATATTTAGTTCACCTGTGTTGTGGTGTTTCTTATTATTATTTCGTATCGTGGAATGGTGTTAATTAAAATAAAACTGGAAAAGTTTTTACACTGGTTTAATTAATTATTAGGTGAATTAATGAACAAATTATTTTTTGACAGTGATGCTGAGAATGAACCGACTGGATATTCTAATTTAATTTAATAAATGACTGATCACCCGGTATTTAATTACGCGGGGTGTCACAGTGGGTAGTTTCCTCTTTCATGCGTGATAACTGTCATGCTCTACTGGGTAACTCCCACATTTGTATAACCAATTGTATGATTATCAATATAAATAAACAAGGCAGACAGCAATATCCTCAACAAGTGAGGAGTGCGTAACTATTTCTCCTCTTTAGTAGAGTTTATAATCGGTTCCCAGCTTTGATCTTATCTTTGAGGTAGCAGAATAGCACTAGGTCTATCTCCATAAAAATCTAGTTTTTGTCTCCCTTTATTATCCTTTTACGGGTTCATAATGTTCGGATGACTAAATTGTCTTCGTTTCTCAATGCTACATGCCATCACACGTAGCTTATTCAGTTAACAGTCTCGTCAGGTACGTACAACCTAGGAATTGGAATTGAAGGATGAGCTATACAAATTGTATTTTCAGTATATAAATTAAGGATCCGGTCAAATAAGTCATATTTATATAAGATATATCTCACTCATCCTATAAAAATATTTTTTTCTCAATAGGTCATAGTCTTACATGTCACTACACCAAAATGGGAGATTTGTGAGTGATGTTAGCAGTCACAAATGACCTTTATAACTGCTATTTACCATCATAATTTAGGGGGTGACAAAAGAAAAATTATAACTCCTAGCAGCAGTCACAAATTTTTATAACCCCTACGGAGTTATGACTGGTGACCCCAATTTATAACTGCTAGTTGTAACTGCTAAAAGCAGTCACGAATATAAGATTCGTAACTGCTGACAGCAGTTACAAATATAAGATTCGTGACTGCTGTTAGCAGTTACAAAATTGATAATACTGACAAATTTATGACTGTTATTAGCAATTACGAAATTGAATTTGTTAAATGTGATAAGAACTATTACAAATATCTTTATATTTTTACAAAATGATGAAATAATGAAAGTAAAATAAATATCATGATAACAAGTCTAAAAAATTCGACAACATTTCATTTATATTTCTGAGATTCCAAATATCCGGTACACATAAAACTTGTTTAAACTTAATTTAACATCAAATAAACCCTTCTTGGGCGCCAAGTACAAAATGAACATAGAATAAAAAAAAAATAAAAAAAAATAACGACACAACACTTCGATGACATGAAATGTCATGATCATGTAACATCGGATGCTTCACTCGAACTAACTTCACATCTCCAAGTTCTCCAAAACTTCTCTTGAATGCAGGACACTCCTCATGTAGCATAGCTCTTCCCTCGTTTAGATCAGGAGCAGTTGTTTTGAAGTAGTTAATTGCACTATCAAAAATCCTTCTGGCACACTCAAGGAATTGCAGCTTCTGTTCACGAAGAGATTCTTCTTCCCTATAAGATGCTTCAAACTTTACATAACTAATCGACACCTTCAAGTGCTCTAGTTCTTTCTTAATCACCCTCTAATATCTCAAAGTCAATGTGCCTTCCCCAACAACGGGGAGGTTCAAGTACATGAAATCAGAAAATAAAAGAGTTATGGTTAAACTATGAATCATTTACATTCAAAAAATTATGTTGACGTCAATAACTAATAGACAAATATAGGGAAACACAGAAAAAAATTAGATAGAGTACTAACCATACCTGTTAACATAATTTTGGCGTATAATGATAATGGTTTATGCAGTATCAGGTCCAAGTCACATCGGTCCAGTATCAAACATTGCTCAATCCATATAATTATGTTAAAAAGTCATGGATAGTTCAGTTCATGTCGTATCGAGTCCTTTTCGCGTTCAAATCATGTATTTTTCTATATATAACAAGTCCGAGTTACCCATATGTGTTAGTGTGTCTAATGGGTCAGAATGTTCATATATGCAGATATATGCATATATATGTGCATATATATATATATATACTAGCGGAATGCCCGTGCCTGAAGGCACGGCGAAAATTTCGAAAGCACGTAATTACAAAACGTCGAAAATTTTCGAAGTACATAATTGCAAAACGGTAAAAATATCATTCCTAACAAAAAAAGAGTAATTTATAACAATTGGTCATAATCTCCTTTGTTGATAAACTATTCGCCATGCTTAACAAACAACAAATTGTCCAACAACATTCAAATAGTTAATATTCATCAAATGAATTCTCATTGTCCAAAAAAAAGTGTCAAAGTTTTAAAAAATTGGACAAAGTCTCCTTTGTTTATTGGACTATCCACCCTTATCAATGGATAATGACAAATCCAACAATATAAAAAAAATCGCCTAACAAAAGCTTCAATGAAAAAAACATCTTAGAAAAATAAATATATAAACTGAAACCTGATGTGAGCAAACCTGAGCAAATAATTTTATCCTTCAATGCTTTCACCTGATGCGGCCTCCCCCACCCCACCCCCACCTGTTGCTGCCTCCCCCCCCCCCCCCCCCCCTCCCACACACCCCCACCCCCACATTTTGCTTCCCATCATCCCCTACCTGCTGATGCCCCCCCTCTCCGACCCACCTGTCACCCTAAGCCGCCACCACTCAGCCCCTGCCATCACCCCTTACCTACTGGTGCCCATCACCACTCAGCCCCCCTCCAATCACCCCCTACATGATGCTCCCCCCCCCCCCCCCCCAATGCCAACCTACTACTACTGCATACCTGATGCAATTCATAGCCAACAAAATTTAAATCAGCCCACCTCTTGAGCTCGAGAAACATGAAATGCAATATTGAGATATTCTGCCAAAGATGAAGAATCAAAACAACAAAACTGAAACTACAGCGGAAAAACCAAGAAAAAATTAATTTTTCCAATAAAATTGTAGGTGAGAACATGTGTGGGAGAGATTACCTTTTTTGCGGCAGCGGGATGAGGGCAGCAGTGGCTTCAAGAAGCGATGTCAGACTTGCAACAATAGAATATGGAGTAGCTAATAACCGACAATGACCACGATTGAAGTTGAACTCGAATCAAATAAATCAATGGCTTCTTCTTAGTATGCTACAGGGCCTGCTATAGAGTTAACTGCTTCCATAGAGCCTACATGTGGATTTATTCGCGCACTCCTGTGCGCATCCCATTTTCCTATATGTGGGATTTATTCACCTTGGTTAGAAACAAACAAAGTTGAGTAAATCAATATAAATGACAGATTCTATGAAAAATGTTACAAAATATGACCAATATGGGCAAGCACCTTAAATAAATCTTTTTCAATAACATACGCAAAAAAAATGTAAAACTGCGATAATAGTGAAAAACACTTGTTGATCAAACTATCTCATACAAAAGACAAAAAAAAACCTCATAAACAAACCCTAAAATATAGATTACATGTATACTTACTATAGAGTAGAGTGAGAAAGGGAAAAAACAAAAAACTGTACTTACTATTATGAGCCTAAACAAAGTTTAGCATTCAACCAATCAAATATTTGAAACATCACTACCATTTGCAATATGAAACGTCACAGTGAATATTAGCAGACTAATTGATCTAAATTAATACCCGATGTAAAATGGAAGAAGGTACAATTTGCAATATAGGCTGATTGGTATTGATGTTACAGTCTTGCTGATACTTTTATCATGTTAGGGATGACATTTAACCACATAAGGAGGGATGAATTCACATATGAAGGTTTTAATTCACATATACCATTAAAACATTATAGCAATAAAACTAATCATTAATGGAATAAAAAAAAGGTTTTAATTAACATATGAACGAACAAAAATATGTAGATGAATGAAATAAAAAAATAAAGTGTCAAAGTTTTAAAAAAATAAAGTGTCAAAGTTTTAAAAAAATTGGGCGGAGTCTCCTTTGTTTATTGGACTATCCACCCTTCTCAAGGGACTATCCAACAATATAAAAAAAACAATTTAGTGGATACCATAAAGTAAAATACATGCTTCATACCTTCAAGTCGCTCATGGATACCAAATAAGTAAAAAAGTAAAACAATATAATAAATACCAAGTCTTACAAATTTCAATCGATTTCAAAACTGCAAAAAACTAAAATCTCCTTTCAAATTTTCAAGCAAACACAAATGACATTGGTGGCTTACTTGGAAAATGGGTGACATTCATCACATAAGTTCTACTATGTTGGGAGGTTGGCCTCAACCAATGGTGCCCTCTGTAATCACATCATTATAATATATTTAATAGTTTTTATATTTTACTGTTGTTATAATATATTTATACGTTCATTTGGATCACATTAATTTGGAAATCTTGAAAATTTCATGTAATGACATAAAAGAAAAAGACCTTAAATTCCTAATTCAAATCATAAGTGAAACCAACTTACTAAAATGTGTAAAACTATTGTAATCCAAAGTTTCTACAATTGTTTTTCAAAAAAAAAAAACAAATGACTCAACTTACCTGAATATACTGATTATGCTCTAACAAAAATATGTCGCAACCTCTGGGCTACCTGCCATATCCAAGTGGACTGTCAAGTTTCTCAATTATATAATCACAGGTTGTAAAAACAGCAAATGAGAAAAAATCACTTGCACACATTATATCCGCGGAACACGTAATGAGAAAAAATTTAAATGAAAAATTAAGCACTTTGTAAGATTCAGTCTACATTCAAAAATCTCCAATTGAAGCTTTAATCCACATCATCAGATTTATGCTTGTGTGTGAGACAGATATGTTCGTGTGTGATAAAAACATTCATGTATCAAAACCCACAAACGACTATGTTTATAACCAAAAATCAATCAAAATTGTAAAAAACCCCAAAAGTCTTCTGATCTAGGGTTTTTTGGGCATGTGTACATCCAAAAACAAAAGTTCCTCTATAACAAAACAAAGAGTATAGCAAATTTAAAAAAAAATCAGATAAAAAAATTCCAATCCACCACAACACACAATAAGAACTACTTGAGTATTAAAATTACCAACAACAATTATTTTCTATTTAGTTATAAACAATTACCAACAATAAGAGCTTTTAGTTAAATAAGAACTCGAGTATTAAAATTACCAACAACAATGATGCAAAGAATACCCACTCTCCCGTCAGAGTACTAAAATTTGATGTCAAACAAAAAATAAAATAAATTTAATCTTATAACCTATAAGAAATACAACTCTTCAAAATGTTGGAAATCAACTCGGTGAGGCTATAATTTAGACAAGAAATTAAACTCTCATCAAAATTAGAGTATTATACTGAAAAAGTATTATAAATTAGTTGGACTTCTACCATAAGGAAAACATTCAACATGTATATCAAAACCATAACCTAAGTCCACCCAGATTTTGAATTTATGAAACCATAACCACACATTCAACATGTAAGAAGAAAAATCAAACCTGATAATTTCTTAATATGAAGCTACTACCCCATTCATTGTGATAATAATATCTGCAACGCAATAGATACAGATAATAACAGACTCAAACCCAAATGTATAAGAAAAATACATCAACTTAATCTGCAAAAATAAGTCAAACATTAGGGCTTATAAGCATATTTAGGGCTTACCGAAATGGAAATGAAGAATAGCAGGTTCCAGAAGCTTTGGTTAGTGGAAATAGATCCAACTTCCAGAAGGAAAACCCAATACTCACCCACCCAATACCGTAGTTGTTTAACCGCCTAATAATCAGCAAATTCACCACTTCCAACTAGCCCAATCCTCCTAATAATCAGCAACAGCAAATTCACCACTTCCAACTAGCCCGTGAATGTCAAGCCTCGGAGGAAGCAGATAGTCATAGTAGAAGCCCCAGCCGCGCCCCCACCAACAACGATGGATCAAGCATCGAGGTTGTCCGCTGCCCAAGAGGCCGCCCCACGGCTCCAAAAACAAACCCAAGCCCCTCGTCATCATAACTCACGAAGCCGAGCCATCAATGAGCCCTTATGTTTTAGAACTCGCTGGCGGCGCTGACATAGTCGACTCCATCACCCGTTTTTGCCGAAAATGAAACACGGGTCTTTGCGTGTTGACCGGGTCGGGCACAGTCGCTAACGTCACCCTCCGTCAACCCTCCACCACCCCAGGCGCCACCGTTACTTTCCACGGCCGTTTCGACATACTCTCCATCTCCGCCACCATACTCCCATCAATAACGTCACCAACTCTACAAACCTTCGCGAACGGGTTTACCATTCCCTAGCGGGTCCACAAGGCCAGATCGTTGGTGGAAATGTAGTCGGAACCCAACTTCCCCGGCGTGAAGTTTGGGACAGTGGAAATCGTTTAATCGCCCTAAGTGAGTGAAGAGAGATTGAAAGAGAAAGGGGTGGGGGCGGGAGTGAAACGTTTTGTGAAAGGGGCGGGAGTGGTAAAAGAGAGATATGAGAGAGAAGAGGGAAATTAAAGTTAATTTGTGACCGCCAATAGCGGTTATAAATTAAGTATTAGGCAAAATTTATGAGTGTCGAGAGCGGTTACAAATTTATGACTGTCAATAGCAGTCACAAATTTAGTATTAGACTAAAAGTTGTGACTAATGAGAGCGGTTACAAATTTATGACTGTCGATAGCAGTCATAAACTTAGTATTATACCAAAATTTGTGACTCCTCATAGCAGTTCTAATTTTGTGACTGCTCATAAGAGTCATAACTTAGGCCTACTGATAAATTTGTGACTGCTTGTGACAGTTATAAATTTGTGACTGCTTATAGGAGTCACAAATTAATTATATGGTAACATTTGTGACTCTCATTAGCGGTGACAAACTAATTGACTCAAATTTTTTATTATCCATTGATTTTATCACCCCTAATGGGAGTTACAAATGGTTTCGTGACTGCTCCTGGGAGTGATAAGTTTGTCACCCCCATTAGCAGTCACAAAAGGGCAGTCACAAAATTAGCATTTTGGTGTAGTGTGTAGTAGTAAATATTCACTACGTTTTTCAAATATGACCTATTACAGCAAAAAAAATTATTTTTTCATGGACCTGTTGGACCAGTAGAACCTATTCAATTACAAATTTTGTAAGGGTGATCTTGGATCAAGTATGTTTACTCAAATATACTATTATGTTAATCAATCAAAATGGGATATGCATTTGTCGGCATCCACTTTGTGAGATGTGTCATTTTTGTGTATTAACGTAATAATTTTTTTGCGTGGATGTACTTGATGAATCAATAGATGGATCCAAGATCACCCAGTGGCAGATCCAACCCTGGGCAGAGCAGGGCTATAGCCCAGGTCAAATTTTAAAGCATTCCACCACATACTAGTTTTTCAGTCCAATCTAACTTCTATTGCCCACTCCAACTGTTCCCAAATTATTGAGACAAATTATTGTATATGCATGCGTAAAACTGAGGCGCACAACAGATATAAGTTTCCAGATGCTAAACAGCTAGTCTTTTATCTTTGCACTAAGCTTGAGGCCAATAAAGAAATCTGCTAACAATGCCACATTTGACTTTCTAGGTGATTATATAAGATCAACATTATATAACATTTGTTTATCTAATTAGTTATTAAATTTATTATAATAAATAATTTAACATATATAAGATTTAATATATATCTTCCATAAGCCTTATAATAAGGTGACAAGGTCTTTCTCAGTGTAAATAAAGTAATTTTCCATTTGTGTTACTTATGCTTGAATACATTTGATGATATATAAATAAAAAAATAACAAAATACAGTGCACATAAAATATAAAGAAAAAAACAATACACATTCTTATTTCTTATTCTTATAGGGTATTGTTGATACCGAACTAAAAGTTTATAATACACACTTAAGTACACTTTTATTTATTAGTGCAATTTATTACTCAAAACTCATTATTAACTTTCATAAGAAAACAATTTATAAACGATTATACGAAAATATAATAATGTAATATACAAAAATATAAAGGCATAGTGTTTACTATACCTATATTATTATTATGGATGGTCTATTCTCTAATTTTCTTATAAAAATGGGAAAATGTCTATATGTACCAAGTTTTTTTTTATCAAATGTGTATCCCAAGTGCATTAAAATATTGTACTCGAAGTATATGTACAATCATTTAATGAATTTGAGATACAAACTTGATAAAATAAAGCTTGGTACATATAGCATTATTCAAATAATGATGCAGCTAATTGTAATTATTAATAGTTAAACTGACTGAAAATTAACAGCCCACCCCATTACAAATTCCTGGTTCCACCCTTGAGATCACCCTTTTATAAACTGAACCAATTCTTAAAAATCCCTATACAAGGGATTATAATCTCATAGTAGCCCCGCGCACAATGAGTTATTGGTGGCTCAGCAATGTGATTTTAATGACTACTGAAATTGAAAAAGAGCAACATTAATACTGTCTTAATTGATTATTTGCTTTCCAAACCATGTATATTAGGAATTTCATGCATGGCACAAAACAAAAGGCAATAAAAGAAAGGACACTCACAAGGTTAAGGATATGGATATGGTGTGAACCATTAGAATAAGATAACATACAAACGCTCCTTTGTTGTATGTATGTGTGTGGCCGAGTTGGAGATGAGAGAATAAAATAACAAAAGCGGTTAAAGCAATGCTTCCCAGCGAGTCGACACCTGAACGTACAGGTTGTAATGGGGCGCACCACAACCTGAACCCCACCATATCCAGGAGCCACACTGGGGTTGCTTTCACTTTTTTCCTTCACCCGCACTGCAGACTTCTTTATATCACACCACCACTTTCTCACTCGATGTTGTTATGCTGAATAATTCTCACTGTCTACTCTCTTTTCTTCACTTTCTTTTTTTACTTTTCTTTGTAAGAGGCACCAATTCTGTACTGCTATGCCCCATTTTAAACGTAACGATCCTAAAGATTTGATGTGGCATTGATACACGAACATGAGGCATAGTGGATGATCTTATTTGGAGTAATTGCTGGAAGTTTTTGGACCCATAAAGGTTAGTGGCATAGTAAATATCATATATATAACTATATTACTTTAAGATTTGGTGCTGACTAGTTAGGCATGCAAATGAGTGTATGCGAGTGCGGAAGACTAAATTTGTTATTTCAGAATTACATTTCTATTAAATAATGCAGAAAAATATAAAAATAAAAAAACAGACGAATATAAAAGAATTTGGAGTCCGTGATTCGAAAAACTCGGTGTTATCCCGCGCGATGCGCGAGTGTTTTACAAATTTTTGCGTAATACATTTGACAAATTTGCTATATTAATTTTAATAAGCTTACATGTGACCAATCATATATATACATACATAATTATAATTCCCAACTTTTCAAACATTACCATTTTAGTCGTTAGAAGAAAATTTACAATATTTTATCATTCAACTAACTTTATCTTTTTGAGAGAAAATCATTATTAGAGAAAAAGGCAACCAAAAAGCCAAATGATAAATTTATTTTAAAGACATAAATTATTACTCCCAATTTCCTTATGCAAGTAACGTTACGAACTTTATCTTTTTGAGAGAAAATCATTATTTGAGAAAAAGGCAACCAAAAAGCCAAATGATAAATTTATTTGAAAGACATAAATTATTACTCCCAATTTCCTTATGCAACTAACATTATTAATTTTTCATTTGAAGAGTGCAAGTTCACTCAATAAACAACGCGGGTTGATCTATGTTTGACATAAAAGTTGTAATTAGCTGACTGAAAATATTACAACACACAACTAACATACCTAATTATATATTATCGCTACTTCTGAAGTTACGTTGATATGTAATAATTAAAAAGGTAAATTATTTATTGTATGAGTTGTCTACATATGGAAATCCCTAGTGCCAAATATGATTGAATCCAAAGAATAATATTTTTGAAATAATAAGTAACATAAAAGGTAAATGTAATTTCTAAATTAACTAAATTTAATCAAACTATGAAATAATTAATTTATTATAATTATTTAGTAAAATGAAATCAATAAAACTTGTTAACATATGAGCAAAAGTCATGAATCAATAACTAATTTTGTACAAATAAAAAAGTTTGTTCAAAATGTAACATGTACAATAACCGACTTAAATAAAAAGTGAGAATAAAAATAAAAACATTTTTCACCCTTAATAATAACTAATCAAAGCCTTAGATATACAAAATCTTCGGAGAAGTTGTGCTCATGGGTACTAAAAAATAAATTTGGGAGCATGCACTCTCGGCAAGGAGCGTTGTTGCTCGAATAATTATGGTTGTTTGTGTATATATATTATTATTCAAATATCAAAATTTGACAATATAGGGAATGGAATTATTAATTCCTTTACTATATAAAAAAAATCATTAATTCATTCCCTTTCTTGACTTGTTACGAAAAGTTGTGCTTGGCAACCAAATCCAACTCCATTATTTCTAAGAAAGGGAACGATGCTAAATGCCCTTAAAGATTTCTCTCGTCAAAATAACATACCTTGGAAGATGGCTCATCCTTGCCTCGAGTTACAATGGAGAACCCCAAAGGATTTCTCTCATGTAATCTATGCACTATCCTAGCACAAGAAAGAAAGTAGAATAAAATTAGATGTGTTCTAATTATTTTTAGAAGAAGAAAATGAACATGAAAATATCAAAAAAAAAATTAATACCACCTCTTTCAATATGACTTCCACGTGGCACTACTCATTTCCTTTACAAAATGATCTACACAAACCTGGGTATTCGCCTGCTCATATACTTTAAACAGTTTTGTTCAAATACCCTTTTATTACACTAAATTCTCCAACACTTTTTGTCTTTTTCTACCCTTACTATCCATTCATATATCTCATGGTTTTCGAGGGAGCCATCTACACACATTGCCAAATTACATCAATTTTTGGTCCTACTTAAATGTTTACAACAAATTAAGCCTTTCAACATTCATAATCAAATGAATGGACCAATATATCTTTACTCACCAATACCAATTAAATGATAAATTTATTAATAACAAAGTAATTGGCCAAGATATTATCTGCAATATCAAACTAAGAAAAGGAAAAAGTAAAATTAAAAACACTAATACAATTTGAACTTTACGAGATAACTAACCCAAAAGGCTATTTTTTTCTTCAACATTAAATTTTTATAGTGGTGAAACTTAAAGCCATGCCTTAGCAAATCAGAACTTGATGTCTATGGAAATCCTGCTCATTATCAAGATACAAAAATGTGAATAGAGAAATATTAGAATAAATCTTTAATAATAAAATGAGTTTACACAAAACTATCTATTATCAAATGAAGGCACCATGTTTAAACCCATAATCATATGACCTTCTATCGAAAAGAGAAATGACTGACCAAACACATTGAAGAAACCAGGATATTGCCACATTAGTAGTCCTATAAATCACTGTTCTAAAAAATCCGTCTAGGCTTCGCCTAGGCTTGAGGCTTGGAAGAAACGTCCCGCCTTAAGATTTTGACGCCTTATGCTAGGTAAAACCCTTAAGCCGTACTTTTTTTCTAAAAACAATAATGTTTTAGTGAAACGATATCGCCTTTTAAAGATTTTTTTTACAAACCGGACCATTATCTCATCCAAAATAATCAAATAGTATTTTTAATTGCAAATATTCAGACATATTTTTATGATATGTACAATTTTAGTATTTTAATAGCCTTGTTATGGTTAAAAAATATTAAAATATATTAAAAAGGCCTAAACGTCTTTTCACACCTTTTTACGTCTAGGCCCGCCTAGGCTTCTAAGGCTTAAGGCTTGGCCTCCACGCCTCGATCACGCCTCGCGTTTTTTAGAACCTTGCTATAAATAAAGATAAAAAGTTTTAAATAAAAAACAATGTTAAAAAACATAAAGTTAAAAATTAAAATTACTCCAAACAACGCATCATCATTGGACCTCATACCCGAATCCAATTGAGAGAGAGAAAACTTGATTGGCTATATACATAAAGAAGGAGACCGACATCACTTATATACGAGTCGAAAATTCCAAATCAGATCAAGAAAATAAATTGAGATATCAATTTTTCTCTAACTAGGATATATAGAGAGAACAAAAAAAAAAGAATGCATGCTTAATTTATATGATGCATTTAGGGGAGACAAATGGGTTCGGGACTAACTAAGGGATAGCAATTAGTTGTAGGGTTTGGAGGGTTGGATAGAAGAGGAAATGACTTGCTCCCAATTAATTGGGGAAGACAAAAGGTGTAAATACAATGAACAAAAAGGAGAAAACATTTGGTTTGTTAATGTATTTACCGATGGAGAAAGGGAGTAGTCTCAAGAGAAATGATAGAGGAAAGAGGAAATACCTTTAAAAGAGTACCACATGGACACTCTAAATAAAAAGGAGTATTTAATTCAAGTATAACATTTTAGAGTATATAATAGATTACTAACGATGTTTATTGAAGAGGATGATCGATTCGAGTGCTAAACCCTCTCTCCTCAAGACAGAATTCATACCTATTACAGTGCTTATAACAGTGGACAATGGGGCCTGCCAAGATAAAATGTTTTGGGCAAGCGCAAGAACAATATGCTTGCCCCATGAACCAAAAATGGTAATTTTCTCTGACTCAAATGAACAAGGACAGAAGAAACGTTTTTTCGCTATGAATAACAAGAGGTAAAGGACTCTTATTTATAGGCCTTAAAATGCCTTTTCCCCCCCAAATAATCATATATGTTGGTGAACATACATAACAAACAGTATATATGTAATTGATTATAGTGGGCGTTCTAGATTTAAAGGCATTTCAAAATTAATTAAAATGATGGATTTGTTAGTGCTTCTTCATTGATATTTTAAATTTTATTAAAATGCCACCGTTTTAAACAATTATAAACCAAGGTAGTTCAAGAGCTAAGGGCCACTTTGAGACCAAATTTTTCATTCATTTCTATCCGTTTGATCAATTAAATATACTATGTTATCCACCAATTCAAGGGGAATGCATAAGTAGCCTGACTTATCATATTTATGATGTAGTCCCATATTAATTAAGGCTCAAAGTTTGCCCAAATCTTATTTGATCAAAACTTAATTAGATTCAAAAAATAATTCATCAAACAATCCTCCACGTGAATGAAATTTAGGTGAAGAATTGAATTGAACACGTGGAAAAATTTAGACAGAGTGTCGGTGGAAAAGTGTTGCATTGGCAAAGATAACTTTTGGCTTCGAATATTTTCTAATGAAAGACTATTGGATTTACTATCCAATTAATGAGTGTGATGTCTTCAATCGATCAACTTTTTTGTTTAAACCAAGACAAAAGAATTCACAGAACACTTTTTAGCACATTCCTGGTTCTCATGATTGTCTCCATTTTGTCCTCGGACACCTTTTGGTTTCATGAGTATGTTAGTGAATATAATTGTTCGTTATTCTGGTAGAAGTGGCTCTGTCCCACTCATATAGGTTATTTCCATAAATTTTATCATGTTAATACCGCACTTAACCCATATGTTAAAGATATCGAAATCATTAAAAATGAAGTTTATCATATTACGTGTGGAAGAATGTGCATTGACTTGTGATAGTAAATGGAGGAAGAATTCATTTTCTTCTCACTTTTGATTGACTTGCACATAATTAAGTTATCCGCCTAAACCTATTCTTTGGGATCTCCAGTCATTTAAGTTCGGTTATATTATGGAAATTCTTTTAGTTTTTAACTGTCTTTAAGCACATTCCCCCCAATGGACTTCTCAGTTGTTATTTAACTATACCTTTTGTTAATGGATCCACAATATTTTTCTTTGACTTTACGTAGTCAATGAAAAAAAAATTGTTGAACTTAAATTGTTTAACAGTGTCTTCTCACGACGTATAACGTACTGTTATAGTTAGTATTTTGGTAATCGTTGATTATCACAATGTCTTACAATCGGTGTCCTTGGGTTTAGCTAGATTGGAATATCCTCTAAGAAGTTTTAAAGTCATTTTGCTTCTTCTTAGTCTTTATCTGAAGCAATAAATTCTGATTCCATAGCGAATCGCACAATGCATGTTTGCTTTGAGGATTTCCATGAGACGACTGAACCTCCAAGAGTAAAGACATAGTTAGTCATGAATTTGGACTCTCTTTCGTATCAGATATCCAATTTACATCGTTGTCTCCTTTGGGAACATATAGATACCTTTAATGGTGCAGTCAATCCTTCAAGAGTACCTTAGATATCTAAGTACCTTTTTAAGGCCTTACAATGGTTTTCATCAGGAGTACTTGTATATCGACTTAGCTTACTTAACAAGTATATTATATCAGGTTGATTTCCCCATGATAGATACATTAAGTTTCATATTATATGAGAGTATTTTAATTGAGGTATACTTTCACAATTATTTGTTGTGAGGTGTAGAGTATCAATAGGTGTTTTCACTGGACTTGTCTCATATTTACGATATTTTTCAAGAATTTTCTCAACATAGTGAGATTAAGACATATCAAATCCAATGAATTTTCTGCTAATATTGATTCGTAGAATAACATCCTCCATGCCCAAATCTTTCATCTTAAATTTACTCTTTAGTACATGTTTAGTAGGGTTACTGACATAATTGTTATTACCAATGATTAACATATTGTCTAGGTACAAACATATCATGACATATTCCTTAATGTGCCGCCTCAAAAACACATTTTTTTTATAAAACTCAGGTCTTGCACCAGTTTTCAGAGAGGTCTTTTGCGAAAAATATATTTCCAAGTTTTATCTTGTACCCACTAAATCTTTGTTTACACCCAAATTTGAGATCCAAGAATCCTACATCTATATGATTGTTTGAGATCTCTTTCTGTGTTGCAACATACTGGTTTGCTCATCATATTATCAGCGTTTCGAGCAATAGAGACCGTGTTTGTGTTGATCGGCAAATGGACTAATCACCACAAGAAAATAGATAATTAGTGGCAAAAACATCGTCATCAAATGAAAAAATTCCGTTACTAAAAACATTTTGTGAAGAAAATAATTTCGACAATCGTCCATCATAAAAGCCCTGTCGCTAAAGGTTTTAGTGACGAAATACAAATTTCGTCACCAAATAATACACCTTTTGGTGACAAATTATTCTCTATCACCTAATAGCATGCTTTTAGTGACAAAATTATTTATAGCCAAAGATCTTATTTTTTGTCACAAAAATGTCAATTTTGTCATCTAATGTATATGATGATATACAAAAGGATAACGATTTGGTGAGGAAATTAATATACTTCGGGGAAAAAATATTTTTGTCATGAAATAAAATTTATTGTCAAAAAATTATAAATTTAGAACTCATAATTTGTTCATTTCCATTTCATTTCTCATATAGATATTCTGTGAAATAAATATTAAATGTAGAATTGACTAAATTTTATCGACATAATATAAGTAATCAACTACCATCCTATACATACTCAAAATTAAGGTTCAAACGATTATATAATTGATACGAAAGCATTGGTACAAATTTCTCAAAACCATTTATCAATTACAAAGTAGCCTTCATCGTTTGTTACCACACATCAACTACAAAGTAGCCTCCCAAAAACAATTCCTAAGGCATTAGTTTCTAACTTTATATATACAATGGCATTAGATTCTAATAAATGGCAAAGTACCCTTCAAAAAATAATTCTCAAAAAGTTTGTTAAGTTCTCCTTCCATCTTCATCATCATCCTAAAAATAATTTTCAAAAAAGCGTCCTCATAATGTCCCAATCTACAATTCAAAAAGTACCAAGGCATTAGTTTATAACTTTATAAGTCTATTAACAGTTGCTAATAGAATAACATCAACTAAGAAATAACACACATTGAGCTAAATACCAAAAAAATAACAAAATTTTATTTTATTTTTAATATTTAAAAAAAAAATTGATAGTGTTTCCTTTGTTTATAGACCAAAACCACCCTATTAAATTAAAAATTAAAAAATCAAGAAATCCAACAACAATCCACCAAAATACTCCTTCCACTGATTCAAAAGATAAGGCAATTGCATCGCCAATATTTTAAAAAAAATTGGCAGAGTTTCTTTCGTTTTTAAACTAAAACCACCCTGTTAAATTTGAAAAATAAAAAAGTAAAGAAACCCATTGACAATCCACCAAAATACCCATTCCACCGATTGAGCAAATAAGTTAATATCATCACCAATAGATATATTAAAGATCTCGAAGGATGTGAATCCCACAATGTATTTTCGATGAATTCGACATTGAAATTATCAAAACTTACCATATAGTAAATTTGGGAGAAAGGGAACCTGATGCTTTTAAAGAATCACACATCTTGTCGAATCCAAATTGACGAGCCTCTAAATGTTCCAGACACTCACCACGAGCCTATAGTTGTTCCTTCAACTCACGATTCGCTCTTTGAGCTTCCCTAAAGGCCTCCTCCAACTCTACATCTCGTCATGCAATTTTTTATTTGATAGCTTTCTGTCCATGCCCAAGACCTATGCTATATCCCGATTTAGTACCAAGTACTCGATCAACTATCTCATCGAGAGTCAAAGTCTCAATACCCTCGAGAGTTGGCTCAACTTGCAACTGTTTTATCTCAATTTGTAAAAAAAGTTAGCATATATCATTTCATAAAATTGAAGTTGTGGTATTTGTCTAATACATGTTATATTCTTACATATAGCTCCTCTGCTTCGGAAGAAGACCATTTTTCATTAGTGCTGAGGGTTTTGTTGTAGAACTCAATTTGATCTAGCTCCTCATTCGCCACATCATTCTTTATAAACATGAAAGACAATAATTATTATAAATATTTGTGAAAGATAAGATCAAGTTTAGAAAAAACAAATATATAAAAATATATACCAAGTGATAACGAGCTACTACAAATGCCATAAATTATTGATTGTGTTTGATAGTTTGCATCGCTCGATTATTCTTATTGGCGTCATATTGATGCTTCAATAATAGTTGATGGATAATGAGTATGGTATGTCTCAATTAAAAGAGAGAAACTATTATATTTTATAAATTTATTATACCTTATGCTCAGAATTGGAGAACAAATCACAAAAAGCATTCCAATCTTCTTGACTCGTGTTTTTTGCCTTATCACATCGTGCCTCTTCAATTTATTTGGATACAAATTAATATTTCGATATCAGCTACAAATTTCTATAATATATTTAACATATAGCTAAAATGTATCCATGTATATATTTAACATATACATGTATAAGTTTATCCAAATGTTAATTATAGTATATATTTAACATGGATATGTTGATACATGAATATATTTGTAGCTAATGTATTAATAGGTGTAAATATTAGTTTATCCAAATGTATATATTTAACATGGATATGTTAATACATGCATATGTTAAATATAACATATACATGTATATATTAGTTTATCCAAATGTTAATATATGAGTATGTTAATACATGAATATATTTGTACCTAATGTGTTAGTTTAGCTAAATGTTAATACATGTATAATAACGATTCAAGAAAATTGATCTTAGATAATGTATTAGCTAATGTATTATGGAATAGTCACGGGGTGATAAGGAAAATAAATTGATGCATACATGTTAAATACAAATAAATTGCCTTATCACATCGTGCCGCTTCCAGAATACATTAACTAATACATTAGCTAAGATCAATTTTCTTAAATCATTACTATACATGTATTAACATTTGGATAAACTAATACAATAGCTACACATTTAAGATACTAAATCTTTATAGAATATATTTAAGCTGAACTTGATCACCACCTAGCATACTGAATTTAAGATACCGTCGTTGGTTATTGGGATCGAGAAACCAATACATTAACATAATGTTTTTCACCTAAATTATTATACCGCCGTTGGATATTGGGATCGAGAAACCAATACATTAACATAATGTTTTTCACCTAAATTATTATTATTATTATTATTATTATTAGTAGTAGTAGTAGTAGTAGTAGTAGTAGTAGTAGTAGTAGTAGTAGTAGTAGTAGTAGTAGTAGTAGTAGTAGTAGTTAGTAGTAGTAGTAGTAGTAGTAGTAGTAGTAGTAGTAGTAGTAGTAGTAGTAGTAGTAGTCGTAGTAGTAGTCGTAGTAGTAGTAGTAGTAGTAGTAGTAGTAGTAGTAGTAGTAGTAGTAGTAGTAGTAGTAGTTTGGGCAGAGGTAATTCTGGTGGCTGGAGATGGGACTTGCACGAAGATGGATTTTAGACTCAAATTTGTAGGTTGGGATTCAGATTCCAATGGCAATCAAAAGCATATACGTGTGTGTATAAATATATAAACAGGCCTTGGGCCATGAATCTCTCACCGACAATCTAGAGAAATCACCTGGCAATCATGAATCAGCAAAAACTTGATGCATTTAACAGAATTGTGCAGTTCGACAAGATTACACAGGGGTTGATAATCCACTACCTCATACGAATTACCATCCTTGAAAAAGGAAAATTATGAAGCTTTATACCCTTCTTTCTGTAATTTAAGAAAAGAACTACATTCCAAATACTATAAGCATTGTTATAATGAAAAAATCAGAGTTCAGAAGTGTCACTGGAAAGAAAAGAAATCATCCCATAAACATTCCCACCGAAAAATATTATGATGCAGAAGTGTCACTGGCCTACTATCAATGTTGCAGAAAATCAAAGTTCAGTTTTCTTTCATTTTACATTTTTTTTCAAGATCTTTGGGTACAATGTTATCAATGTTGCATTAAAACCAAGTGTTAAATGGTTTTAAATGTTGGCCTGAGTAATACATGAAAAAACCTCCATGTTATGAGATATTTTAAGAAAAGAAAGAATGACCCAATGTTACATACATAATTAAAAATCTGAAAGAGAATATGAGGTATGACAAGAATTTTCCCACTATAAGAAAATTGTGATGAATGGCCATTAGAAGTAAATTTTCAAAAAGTGAACTCCATTGTACTGAATGACCTTCTAGTATGATAAGAATTTTCCCATTATAACAAAATTATAAGTGATCAACCTCATTGTCCCATTTTTCTTCTCTACTGCCCTCTAGAGTAAAGTTATTTGAGCCAAACATAAGGCCTGCAAGCCTAAGGTCAATGAAACACGCGTTGATTTGGTGATTGGTGTCGAATATCAAGCTAAAATGCTCATTGCTACTTTCGTGGCAGTAAAAAACAATGTAGTCTCCACCTATAAAATGAAAATCATAACAGGCTGCTCTGAGCCCATTGCAATTAGGCTTGCGCTCTATTGGATAATAAATGGAGTTTAATAGCAATTTCACGACTCATCTTAACTTAGAATTCAAAGGTTAATTACTAATAGTTACTAGTTATTATGTAAAATGTATATAAAGGGATTTAGGTTGTATGTTAAGGAAAATAGAAAATGAACTTTAATGTCATAAATATCCTTGTACTAGAATGCATAAGCATATACCATTATATAATGCATATGCATATAACATTATCAAATGGATTTATACTATATGACGACTTCGCATTTGGGGGAGAGATAATCAAATATGCAGGCTTTGGCCTTGGGGTAAGCTAGTCGTACCCCTAAGCACTCAACATGGCACGTTACGCGCTTACGAAAGCATTTTTTTGCCTCGTTTGGATCACTTTAAGCTCTATCATTCAGGTGGTTTGTATTTAGCTTTTGCGGCTTATGTTTGTGGTACTACCGAGGAGACATATAAAACATGATGATCACTGAGAATTTATTCACTAATGTGTTCTGATTTTCTTTTTCTCCCACTTTGGAGCCAAATAGAGGATTCAAAATAAGAAGGGGAAAATGTATGCAACTAATACCTTAACTCTCCCATATTTGTGCTTTTATATGATATTTATGGATCTGTAAATTGCAGAAAGTGGAAATTTAACAAACGCATTAGGATTACTTATATTGGGTTGAGTTTGGTTTTTGACGACTTCTTATGGGTTATTTTCTAAAAGGCCACAACATATGAACAGTTTGTCTTTTAATTTGTCTTTTCCTCTACTATTTTTCGTTTTCCTCTTTATTCACTATTGGGTCGTGTCTTTCTACTCTCAAATTTTAAACCTTGACTTTTTTATTCTTACTCTCTGTCTCATGACCTACAACCTCCACCCTTTCTTGAAGAATTTGGCTTGATTCCACAACTCGCAAGAACCTAATGGGCTTAAGATTATAAATTAAGTGGTTGAATGTTTAGACTTACGTCGGATTACTAAGTAAAGGGATTATACACCATATAAACAGTTAAAAATAAATTTAATTTGATCGAAAATATATATGGTATTGGACTCATAATTGTATATAACTAATTATATAGGAAGTTAAAATTTGACACTTTCATGATTTTGAATAAAAGGTAATAGGAGATTACACTCCAATTTATTAGTTGAATAAGACTAAGGTGTAGTTGACTAGTGGTTAATGGAGTGGTAAGGATTTTAAGTTTGTTCCCGAGATTGCGCTAGATTTGTACATTAAAAATATATCTTACATTGTAAATGAGAACAAGTGGTAGAAAGAACTCAAAGTTAGATAAAACTCAAAGTCAAATTATGTTCAGATGTCTCCTCAGTATGTTAAAATGTTTCTAGTTTAATTTAAAGTCAAACTCAATCTAATCAGTGTTAATCCTCGTTTCCAAAGCGCAATTCAAAGTCAATTGAAACTCAATCAATGCTAAAGATGATGCTCTATTAAGAGAGTTAGATTTTGTCTTGAAGTCATCACATACTTGTGCAATTAGCATGGGTATCCATTGCTAACGGATTTGAAGGTAAGGGTATTATCCGATTTGAATCTGTTGATGGAATGGGATTTGAATCCAATGATGGAGTGGTATTTGAAGCCATTGATGGAGTGGGATTTGAAATGGTCAGTGAAACTTGATTGAAAGTTACTGGTGGTGGTGGGTTAGGACTCGCTTATTGAACCAGTCTACCATCAATTCGTATCTACTTACATTCAGGAGCCATGCTGTGAAACAAAATATATTTCATGTTAAGATACATAACTATATGGCATATTCTTGGTACAATACTAATACATGATTACACATAAATAAACATAAAGAAATGCATTTAAGTTACTCCATATTACCACATCACTAAATTAAATAACATGAAAGTTTAGAAACAAAATCAAAAAATTCAACTCCATTTCACCACATCACTAAATTCAATAGCACGTAATTCTAGCAACAAAAGTAAAAAAATTTAACTCCATTTCACCACATCTCTAAATTTAATAACATGAAAGTCTAGGAACAAAAGTACAAAAATTCAATCTTTGTCGTTTGATTGGTTAAATTTCTTTCATCCTATATCTTACTATTTGCCTTAATTGGGAATATATATTATTATTTTGTTTTATTTTGGTGAATTGCCATTTTTAGAAATTTAGCAGGTTTCGATTTATTTATCCTAAAATGGAGCCAAAGGTAATAAAAATGAATTTGGTGTTTTAGTTTCATTGAGTTAGGGCATCAAATTATTGCTTTAAAACATATTTTCTATAAACTTCCAATTCAATCTAACAAGTTAAACTAATTTCTAAACTAACATCAAGATTATTAAAATCAATGAACAAATATGTAAACTAACATCAATTAACAAACTATGATCAATAAATTAACTAATAAAACCTCAAACAAAATTAATAAAAAAAATAATGATGAAAGTTCATACCAGCAGGCGGGAGCTGGAGAGAGGAGCGAATTTTCCCAATAATCTACATAAAATCTTAGCCTTAGCAAAATTTCGTCCAACACAATAACAAAAGTCTCAGCCTTAAATCCCATGACTAGAGATAACACAAAGCCAACCAACTACCATGGTGAACTAATTAGACAAGACAAATAAGATATAATGCCAGCATCACCAATTTCAAACTCGAGCAGTGATGAGTTCGTCCTCCACCAATTGATGAACTTAATTACCAAACCAACCTTCAGATTAAATAGACCTAGCGACGAAGGCAACCTTCGATCAGGGTAAAATCAATGATGAATCTTATATTTACAGGTTGTAAATCTCAATAAGATGCCTGAACTCCATACTACTTTTGAAATGACAACTTTTGGATCAGATATAGAATCCAAAACCAAATTTCAAGAGAATTCCAATAACCAATTCAGTACTTCGCTTGAATTGAATAAATAAGAAAATCTATTAGAGGAATCAAAACTCAAACCCAAGCTTTGGGTAAGTGAGAATCGAGTTGTGAATGGAGGTGACAGACCGGTGAGAAATGAGGAGGAAGGAGTTTTGCGTGATGTAACACCCCGTATTTTTATGATATTAAATAATTATGAGATTAATTATTATTGTTGGATTAATTAAATTAAAAATGTGAGAAAAATGATTATTAATTCATCCTAATTAAAAATAAATATTAACTAGCGGGCCAAGGGTTAATACTTATTGTTGAGAATATTGAAATATTACTATTTGAATACGTAATGCGGAATTATGAAATTTTATAAATTGTCGAGAGTGGGAATATGACAGTTGGTACATTTAGTCAGGACGCGCGTAAGAGTCCTGCCGGGACTAATTTAATGGATTAAAGAAGTAAATTATGTTTTAGTAACTCTTATTGTAATTTCAAGAGCGCCATTGAGTCCGTAAGAGTCAAGATAGTCAGAAAACTCTACCTTGGTATTTTATTTGGACTCTGAGATGTTTTTAGGCCTAACCGGCATCCCATAGGGGTATTTTTGTCCTTTGAATTTTTGGAAAAATATTATGGACGAAAATTAGGAAATAAAATACGGATGTACATCGGTTAGAGGGGAGTTATCAGTTTTAAAACTATGAGAGATAAAAGTGAGAGGCACAGAGGAAGGAAGAAGAAGACATAGGAGTTCTTGGTGTGTAACTCAAGAACACACAACAAAACTCACACCAAAGTGTAGATCATGAGGCGAGGAACGCGCCTATACCAAAATCACCAGCGGATTAGACCGTCGAAATTGAGGCAAGTGCTTAATTCTTGCAATTTATAGCAATAAGCATGTTTATATTAGTGTACGTGTATAATATTCACTTCTCGATTAAGGAGTTTTGATGCAATTGGATAATTAAGGAAATTAATTAAAATCAGGAAATCAAACTAGGATGAATCCTCATGTAGATACGTTAGAAATACCAAATTGATGATTATTTATGATGAACGAATTTGAATTTGATGTTCTTGTATAGAAATTTGATGAAATAGGGCTTTGAATTGTTAAAATGGGGGTTTCGATTTTATAAACGAATTGTGAGCATTTAATGCTTCAAAGTTAAGGGAAATCAGTTAAACAAGTTAGAACATCAATTAGGTTTGTTGTTTTGGTGGTTAGATTGCAGGAATTAGAAGTTTTAGGACTGCAATTTTGGAGAAGACGAAACAGTGGCAGGGAGACATAACAGGTCTGATAGAACCAAAAAAATACCTAATCTCATTCGAATGAGATGGATTATCATTTGAACGACACGTTATGTCGTTCAAACGACATGTAGTGTGGTTGGAACGACAACCCAGAAACTAGAAAATTTTCCAGTCCAATCCCATTTGAGTTATGTGACTTTTGAGTGATGGGGCATTGCCAGTTGATGATCCTTAGTGCAGTACAAATTTATTTGGGGAGTAATCCTAATATAATACTTTAATAAATGGCTAGGTGAGATAAGCTTGGAAAATCTCGAGTGTGAATAATCGAGCTAGTTATAGAATAAGTAGTAATGGGATGTATACTACGTGTAGAAATATATGGGTCGGATGAAGTCCTATCTTTTTAATAGGAAGTGAGGAATGCCTATTATTATATATTTATTATTATTGTGTGTATAGAATACCTACGCTTCTTGCTATTGGGAGGAGGTTTCGCACAGTGGAAAATCTTATTGTGGGTGACCCAATGGGGGAAAATTTGACTTGTACCTAGGGCGTATGATCTTGGATACTTATTATCTATTATGTAGGATAGTTTTGACGATTGAATGGGAGATTATGTATGTTCGTGACCCATTTAGCTGGTGAGTATGCATACCGCCATTATTTGTATTATGATATTTATGGTTCGTGAGAGACGCCAAACCAGTAGTCCTTTATGCAGAGCGCGATGCACCGGGACACGATAGCAAAGTATGCATTGCGCGAAATGGTCCTAACCAAGGGGCACAAGATATATATATATATATATATATATATATATATATATATATATATATGTATGTATAGGGATGATTTGACTATATATATATTTGTGAATAATCCTAATGTGTGAAATTAACAAATATATAAATGTTTGTAAACAAAGTAACTTAAGGGGATAAAGGATATGCTAACAGAACAAGGAATATAAAATATGGTTAATTGGAGTAAGGTATTTAATAACATATTGTATGTGCAATACGGGTGTCTCCTACTAGTTATAATTGGTTGTATATGTCTATGACCTAGTTAGGAATGTTATAGATGACTAGGTTAGGGTAGACATACTCTAGCTGCACAAACTAGTGGAGGGGTGAGGATCTCATGGGAGAGTTCGGAACTAATATGCATATAATAATTTCATTAATGCAATTTTAAATACTTGCTAAAATAAATGTTTTTACAACTCGGGCTCTGACCTGTTTCTTGCTATTTTTTTTCTCTTTTGCTATATATATATATATATATATATATATATATATATATATATATATATATATATATATATATATATGCCCAGCCACATGGTTACCACCAGACATAGACGCGTGGATTATTCGGTGAGCTGCAGTTATTGTGGAAGCTATAGACTATTGAGATTAGACGTTTCTATCCTTTCATTTAGTTTCAGTTCAGATATTTCAGTAGGTCATGTGTAGCCCATTTCTCGCTTAGCTATTTCAGAGACTGTATTTCCTTATTTGCATTTCTTTTCCTGTTGGATTGAGTATTATTATTCTTTTGGTTTTAGACTTTGAAGTGGAATGTTTTATCCAGTCCGATTTATTTATGTATTTGATTCATCTCCAGTATTTATTTTATTCATGTGGAATGTGAGTATTATATTTAAAATAATGGAAATTTACTGATGGATTAATTGGGTATAATCAAATGGGAAAATGTTTTTACACTTAGCTTAATTATTTATTAGGTGATTAATTATAAAAATTATTTTTCAACAATGATGATAAGAATGAACCAACGGGACACTTTGATTTGATTTAATAAAGGACTGATCACTCGGTATGTAATTAGGCGGGGTGTCACAGGTGGTATCAGAGCATCAGGTTCTAGTGTCCTTAGGATTTGTACGACTTATTATCCTTTCTCCTTAACGTTCTTTGATTTAAAGCCCTAATATTAGGAATTTCGTATTCATCTTTACGCGTTGGAAATTCATACTTCTGCGATTTATTTGTATGGATGTTGAACTTATTTAGTCCATTTCAACTTTGAGATGACACGTCAAGAAGAACAAGCTAACACTGCTGGGGGAGTCAATGAGCAAGGTCAGCCGATACCTCAGGCATCCTCAGAGAGAGTATCAATTGCCAAAATAGTAGGTATTGTGGCATAGGCAGTTACCACTGTAATCTTACAAAACCATGATCACAATATGCAGCTTAAACGAGGTAAAAGAATAAGAGAATATAATCAATCTGACATGGTTAGGCTTAACAATTGTGGGAAGGCACCAATACCACATCAACAAGTTTCTCAGGGTCGTAAAGACCATAAAGGTAATAGACCTTGCATCAAGAGCCAAAAGCATCATGGCCAACATAGTCAGGGACAAAATGGTGTCATAAAAAGGTGCTTCAAATGTGGAAGAGATGACCATAAACGTCAAACGTGTCCGGATCAAGCTAGAGAGAAACCCCGACCCGACCAATATGGACAACAAGGCCAAAGAAAGCAAAGACTTTTAGGACCGTGCTATAAGTGTGAACAACAAAGTCACAAGTGCAGGGACTATCCTCAACCTAATATTGTTTTTCATTAAGGTGCTCAGCAGGGCCAAGGAAGAGGTGGAACTGAGCAACATGGTCAAAATCGACAGAGTCGTAATGTGACACAGTTTGCTAGTAGATGCTTCAATTGTGGTAGGATGGGTCATATGAGTAAGGATTGTACAGATAAGGGAAAAATACCCTAGCAGAAGGGGCAAATACCGTATGATCGTGCGTATAACATCTAGCAGGTAATTGTTCAGTAGCCACCACTCGCCATTGGGGGTATGTTCTTATTTCTGGGATTATGGGGTAGATTTTATTTGATACTGGGGCTTCACATTCGTTCATAGCCGCTAGATTTTCATGGGCCACAGGATTGTTAGACACGGCTAGCAGTACGATTACATGCGTAGTCACACTGATGGGAAATGGGTTGTTGATTTTCCCTATTTGCTAGGGAATATGGATAGATATTGGGAGACTTATTTTACCTACTGACGTGCTTATATTAGATATGTCAGAGTACGATGTGATTATTGGTATGGATTGTATTGTTTCTTATAGAGACATGATAGATTGTTTTAGTAGGTGCATTATTTTTCCTATACCGAGTCAGGATATGTTTATTGGTAGCGATGCCTCCTCCATAGGGAGGACTGTCTACCCATTTATATTACATGGAGGAGGAGAACTCTAAAGAGAAAGTGATCTCCATTGATTCAGTTTTCTTAGTTCGTGAGTTTTCCAAAATGTACCAAAAGAAGTGAGTCAGGAGGGTTAGAGAATTTGGCCAAAAAGCAAAACTGAACCTAACAATGATAGTGAAACACCACATGAGAGTATGCCCAATCAAAAACTCCTTTCGAGAAATTTGATTGACTAACTTTCTACAAAGGGACGAGGAAGTCAATCAGGACTGTAGAGGCCAATGCTAGTTTTGAAAGGACCGCATAGCCAAAGGGACCACAGGAGAATGATTGGCAGCTAAGACTACCAGTTCGAGGGAAGGACATTTTGAAATGGTCAGTGGGACTGGTGATGAGAAATGGCTCGAGAAGTTTTCCCTATGTGTAGAGAGTGGGACTACCAGTGTTTAATGTGTCCATGCTGAGACGTGCAACCGATAAGATTTGAGGATAGTAAACCATGCTAGTTAAGCATAACCACTGGAGGCGTGAGATTTTTCGAGAAGGATATTGGGTCAAGAAAATTTAGCCCAATAAGTTACAAACTGAGAGGGGTAGTTTTAGGCAGGACTAGTGGAGTCCTCGGTAACAATAGAATACTAATCCTCAGGTTCATTGGGGGGCCGAGAAGAAATAGGTTGGCAAGTAAATCCATAAATGAGACCTAAAGACGTTAGGCTAACGTTTCAGTTATTGGTGTGTAAACCACATATGAAATTAAATTATCCACAATGAGGATGGGGCAACTATTGGATGAAATCCTAATTGTATAACGAGTGCAAGTGATTATGGGTTGTTTTGCCCACAAGAAGTGTGTGTAAGTACCATAGGATTAGGAGGTATTGATGAAGTATTGTTTCATCTTTGGGAGAAAAGGATTAGATCAAGTGACATGGGTGTGTCACAATACATATATGAATTGTTAACACTAAAGTTCACGTGCGAGCCGAGTTTAGTGGGTGCATTAATTTTGGACAATATGGTCATAAGTATATTGATCATGGGTAACAAGATTTTAGATGTCACCCATGAGAAAGATGGGTGGGCACTAAAGGCATATGTTATTGTCAAAAAAATTTACTACTGCATTGAGTTAGTAAAGTAAATTTTATTATGGTAATGTGTAGTGACCATTACCAAATGTTTGAATGATAGTAGACTGATTGATAGACTATCGTGCTGGGTACTCCAGGGGAGTAATATTAATTTGTTAAGGCATCACCCGATGTAGGGTTGGGCCTCTCTATATATATATATTAAAAACTTCATGATATTGTAGACTTCAGTAATTTTGTTGTCTTATTAGATGTGATTGTGACACATAAGGATTTAATTACCGATATGACTAAGGATACGTTGTACTCTTTATCAAGCAGCAAAATATAGCTCGTCATCTATATAGCGTCAAAAACTTGGGATAGTGAGAGCACCATGTTATACGTTATTATTATGGACATACGTAGATTAGTATGTCAACATACCAAGATAGTAGGAAGGTAGATATTATGAACTGAGGACCTTATGGACCTCGACCACCGACAATATTAGGGAGTAGTGTATTGGGGGGGGTTCCTTATTTGGATTTCGCTTTGCGAGACACCCCACGCATGAAATTAACGAACATCGGGAGTTTCAGAGAAGTTTGGATGATAGTGCATGGGATTCGTACCTTAGTAATTGTACATATATGAGTATAATTGAGGGCTAATAATTCCACTATAATGTGAGAATATATTTCATTTATGCAAAAATGCGCAAGTCATAAGTTGTATGGGCGGCCTAGGTAATTCAATCTTGTTTTTGTTTCCGTTCGGAACATATGGGATGAGGTAAATGAAGATAGAAGTCGGGATATCATGACTTGACTATACGCTCACCATAATGGTATTGTATTAGGTAGTAGATTGTTATTGTCATGTGAATTCGATAACATTTAGCCCAAGGAGTTGAAGTTATTTCGTAAGAGTTGTTAGAGGCTTACGGTTCGTGAGAAACTGATTATTAGAACGGGGGAAGGACTTTTGACACGCGGTGAGGCAAAGTCACATGGATCACGATTAGAGGTACATTTGAGAGAATGTAAGATATATCACGTTATAAATGACACTGGTGATGAGATTTAATGAAGAGAAATATTGATATATTCGTTTTGCAATGGTTCACTTGTCTGTTGGAAAAAGGTGGACCATCTAAAACCAGTGGGGTTTCTTCAACCAATAGGAATTCCTAAGTAGTGACGGGAGAGTATTACCTAGGATTTTATGACAAAAAGGGTTACGATCCTATATGGGTGATATATATTGGTTGATCGAAGTAGATCACGTTATACCAGTTAACCCTGGTCATACTATGGGACAGTATGCACAGACCTTTATAATCGAGATACTGAGGTTATATAGAGTACCGCTTGATATCGTCTTTGAATGGGACAAAAATATGAATGAGTATGACCTACCATCCGCAGACGAATTGGAAGAGTAAGTGGACTTGTCAGATGTTGGAAAATAAATTATATGTGTACCCTTGAATCTCAGGGAAGGACGAGAGCAGTCCCTTCCACTAGTGGAATTTGTGTACAATAACTTATATAAGTTCACTTTTGGGAATTGTGCAAATTGAGGTATGACATAGTAAGCCTTGTTGTTCTCCTACTTGTTAGTTAAGGGTGGGGGACCATGTGCTATTGCTAAGATCGGAGATGAGTTAATACTTATAGTATATTATGTGTGCAAAATTATATACTGTGCAACTAACCTACTTGTGTGCGATCGTTGCGAGATGAGATCGCATGTATCTAAAGATTGATTAATCTACTAAGGTGAAAATAGTAGAAGGATAGATAGTGAGTATCTAAAATTATGTTTAAGTAGTGAAACTCAAACGGTAAGACTTAGGCAAGCACCTACGAGACATGGTGACCTGGAGTTTCAAACGAACATATGTGGGATGTTCATTATTAAGGATGTCCAATAGGGTACTATATGGATGGTACGAAATAGTGTACTTGGGAGCGCAATGATGAGATGCACAACATATATACAACGTTTTTTCTACCTCGTATACTTTTTTTGAATTTCGGGATGAAATTTCGTTGTAAGGGGAGAAGTATGTAACACTCCGTATTTTTATGATATTAAATAATTATGAGATTAATTATTATTGTTGGATTAATTAAATTAAAAATTTGAGAATATTGATTATTAATTAATCCACATTAAAAATAAATATTAACTAGCGTGTCAAGAGTTAATACTTATTGTTGAGAATATTGGAATATTACTCTGTGAATACGTAATAAGGAATTATGAAATTTATAAATTGTCGAGAGTGGGAAACACGACAGTTGGTACATTAAGTCAGGACGCGTGTAGAAGTCGTGTCGGGACTAATTTAATGGATTAAAGAAGTAAATTATTTTTTAGTAACTCGTATGGTGGTTTTGAGCACACCATTGAGTCCATAAGAGTCGAGATATTCAGAAAATTATACCCAGGTATTTTATTTGGACTCCGGGATGTTTTTAGACCTAACCAGCACCTCATAAGGGTATTTTTGTCCTTTGAATTTTCGGGGAAATATTATGGACGAAAATTAGGAAATTAAATATGGATGTACATGGGTTAGAGTTGAGTTATTAGTTCTAAATCTACGAGAGAGAAAAGAGAGAGGCACAGAGGAAGGAAGAAGAAGCAATAGGAGTTCTTGGTACCTAACTCATGAACACACACCAAAAATTACACCAAAATGTAGATCATGAGACGAGGAACATGCCTATTCCAAAATCACCAATAGATCAGACCGTCAAAATTGAGGCAAGTTTTTAATTCTTATAATTTATAGCAACAAGCATGTTCATAGTAGTGTAGGTGTATAATATTCACTTTTCGATTCAAGAGTTTTGATAAAATTGGAGAATTAATGACATTAATTAAAATATGGAAATCAAAGTAGGATGAATCCTTCATGTAGATAGGTTAGAAATCCCAAATTGGTGATTATTTATAATGGACGAATTTGAATTTGATGTTCTTGTATAGAAATTCGATGAAATAGGGTTTTGAATTGTTAAATTGGGGATTTTTGATTTTTATAAACGAATTGTGAGGATTTAATGCTTCAAAGTTAAGGGAAATCAGTTAAACATGTTAGAACATCAATAAGGTTTGTTGTTTTGCTGGTTGGGTTGCCGGAATTAGTGGTTTTAGGACTGACATTTTGGATAAGACCAAACAGTAGCAGGGAAACATAACAGGTCTGATAGAACCAGAAAAATGCGTAATCTCATTCGAATGAGGAGGCTTATCCTTCCAAAGACATGCTATGTCGCTCAACCGACATGCAGTGTGGTTCGAACGACAACCCAAAAATTGGAAAATTTTCCAGTCGAATCCCATTTGAGTTATGTGACCTTTGTGTGAGGGGGCACTGCCAGTTGTGATCCTTAGCGCAGTAAAGATTTATTTGGGGAGTAATCCTAGTATAATACTTTAATAATTTTCTAGGTGAGATAACCTTAGAAAATCTCGAATGTGAATAATCGAGCTAGTTATTGAATAAGTAGTAAGCAGATGTATACTAAATGTAGAAATATATGGGTCGGATGAAGGCCTAAATTTTTAATAGGAAGTGGGGAATGCCTATTATTATATATTTATTATTATTGTGTGTATAACATACCTACGCGCTTGCTATCGGGAGGAGGTTTCGCGCAATGGACAATTTTATCCTGGGTGACCCAATGGGGAGTTATTTGACTTGTACCCAGAGAATATGAACTTAGATACGTACTATCTGTTGTGTAGGATAGTTTCGACGGTTGGATGGGAGCGTAGTTATGTGTGTGATCCATTTAGCCGGTGAGTATGTCCTCCCCCATTATTTATGTTATGAGAATTATGGTTCATGAAAGACGCCGAACCAGTTGTCCTTTATGCAGTGAGCGATGCACCGGGACACGATAACAGAGTATGCATTGTGCCAAGTGGTCCTAACCAAGGGGCACAGGATATATATATATATATATATATATATATATATATATATATATATATAGAGAGAGAGAGAGAGAGAGAGAGAGAGAGAGAGAGAGACAGGCTCCTGTGCACACTAACTTTGCACACTAAGTTTGCACATTACCTTTTTAAAGTAGTAAAAAAAATATTTTTGAGTTGATTTTTTTTGTGTGATATTTAAACATTTCAAAGAACCCATATAAAAAAAATCAGCTCAAAAATACTTTTTTTGCTAGTTTTAAAAAATCGGTCAAACTTTCTATGCCTTTAAGCCCTTTAAAAACTGCGAAAGTTTGACCGATTTTTTAAAAATAGCAAAAAAAGTTTTTTTTGAGCTAATTTTTTTTATGTGAGTCCGTCGGAATGTTAAAATATCACATAAAAAAATTGGTGTGCGCTAGCACTCAAAAATATTTTTTTTACTACTTTAAAAAGGTAATGTGCAAACTTAGTGAGCAAAGTTAGTGTGCACAGGAGCCTGCCTCTCTCTCTCTCTCTCTATATATATATATATATATATATATATATATATATATATATATATATTTGTGAATAATCCTAATCTGTGAAATTAATAAATATATAAATGTTGGTAAACAAAGTAACTTAAGGGGATAAAGGATTTGCTAACACTACAGGGAATACAAAATACGGTTAATTGGAGTAAGGTATTTAATAACGTATTGTATGGGCAATACGGGTGTCTTCTACTAGTTATAATTGGTAGTATATATCTATGACCTAGTTGGGAATATTAGAGTGAGACGTACGGTAAATGTGCACACTAGTGGACGGGTGAGGATCTCATGGGAAAGTTCGGGACTAATATGCATATAATAATTTCATTAATGCAGTTTTAAATACTTAATAAAATAAATATTTTTATAACTCGGGCGCTGACCCGTTTCTTGCTATTCTTTTTCTCTTTTGCTCTCTCTCTCTCTCCCTCTCTCTCTCTCTCTCTCTATATATATATATATATATATATATATATATATATATATATATATTTATATTACTAGGTGCCAAGCCACAGGGTTACCATCAGACATAGACGCGTGGGTCATTCGGTGAGCTGCAGTTGTTGTGGAAGTTGTAGGCTATTGAGATTAGACGCTTCTATCCTTTCATTCAATTTCAGTTTTGACATTTCAGTAGGGCATGTGTCACCCGTTTCCCGCTTAGTTATTTCAGAGATTGTATTTCCTTATGTGTATTTCTTTTCCTGTTGGATTGAGTATTATTATTCTTTTGGTTTTAGACTTTGAACTGGAATGTTTTATCCAGTCTGATTTATTTCAGTATTTGATTCATGTCAGTATTTATTTTATTCTTGTGGAATGTGAGTAGTATATTTTAAAGAATGGAAATTTACTGATGGATTAATTGGCTATAATCAAAAGGGAAAATGTTTTGACACTTAGCTTAATTATGTATTAGGTCATTAATAATAAAAATTATTTTTCGACAGTGATGCTAAGAATGAACCAACCGGGCACTTTGATTTAATTTAATAAAGGACTGATCACATCGTATTTAATTAGACGGGGTGTCACAGGTGAGTGATTTTTCATTGTGTAATTTTTGGGGAACGATTTAGGGTTTAAAAGAATATTTATTTTGTTATTATTTTAGGAATAAGTGAGGAAATATTTTGTCACTAATTTTTTTTTGTGATAAATGTATATGCCACTAAATTTATAATAATTTTTTCATGAATAGATGAATGGAACATTTTGCAACGCGGGAATGGTGTCACCAAAATTTTAATGAGTATTTGGTGACAAAAATTATTAATTCGTCACCAATTTAACATCAGCACAGTCAATTCGTGATGAAATTAATTTTCCCCACATAAAGATTACTTTTTGTGACAAAATTACTTTTGTCCTAATTTTTTTGTCACTGATAAGACATTCTGTTGTAGTGAGTCACGAGAAAAGTAATAACTGTGGGACCGAGATATAGGAACGATCCCACGTTGTGTGGATTTTGGATGACATAAAAGCAACATTTATAATTTATCGTCATATATTTTAGTTTGGCTTATCCTGTTACACCTCTCTTCACCCTTATGTACATTCTTAAGACTTCAAGTGAAGATAAGTTAGTGACTAAACACTGAAAAGGCAATTACTTCGGCCGTTTAATATAAGATTAAACTATTGACGTAACTCCAAAATGTTTTTTGAAGAAACTCTTCTCTTTAAATCAAAATCAGTTGATCACAAGATGTGTTTAATAAAACATGCACGAGATTTGTTCAAGATTAGTTAACTAGTTTTGAAAAACAAAATTAAAAGGTTTAAATCATTATAACAGCAAGAATGAGATGAGCAGATGTAGAAAGATTAAGGACAGGGCGTTTTTAACATGGTAAAACCTCACCCAACTAAGGAAACATCCACAGTGACTTCTAAGTCACAAACCAAAAATCTACTAAAATATACAAGTTACAAATTATTTAACACACATGCAAACTAATCAGACCTCTATAAGTTTAGAAATGTACCCAGTGGTTTGATTCAAACTTTTCTGCAGTTCTGAAGTTGATGTCGCTTTCCCAGTTTTCTAACTTCTCCACTTTGTTCCAGTCTTTACGTCGACTCTTGAAGTTTCAAGATATTATAGCCCACACTTTTGTGTTGTAGTGTGACAAGTGTTTGTGAAGGTTCTTCTAACACATGCATGCACACACACACACACACATAATTATTTATACAAACAAGTCCTAGTAAATTATAGATCAGATCTAAATGATGCTATTTTCAGTTTCTCTCTTCGTTAGAAACGAAAAAAATTTATTTGACCTTTCAAATAATCCCGAAATCCAAGGCTACCTTTCTCGAAAGACGGTTCAAGGTCTTAATCAATTTCAGAGGGTTCTGAAAATATTTTTGAAATTGAAAACCGCCAATTGCGATTCCAACTAGGTCAACAATCTTGTTTCATAAGAACTAGAAATAGAACATATATTTCTTGATTCTAACGTTTTGATAAACATTACAAAAAGACTAATCAACAAAAATAATTTCTCAAGATGAGAAACTAAAATATGCAGATCTAAGTGTAGTATGACATGCAATATTTAGATCTACTGTTTCTATGAAAGAGAAATAGAGATCTAACATGAACTGTCTAAGATGGAAACAAGATATCGAACTCAGAGGAAAAAATTCTATAAACAAACTTCAAACCCCAACCAACAAAACTCTGAAACACACAAGCATAGTGTTTGGTAAATACTCTTTTGGAGAAATGAGTTTAGGGTTTGAAAATGAAAAGGTTTTGGACGATTTAGGGTTTCTTTCTCTCTTTGGTTTCTCTCTCTCTCTTTCTTCTCCTTCTTATCTCTCCTCTTTATACTTAGACGAACTGCCAAAATTTTCCAAATGCTGAGGGTAAACCTCCTTATATAGTAAGCAAGGAAGGATCGAGAAGGTTGATGCAAATCTAAAGGCTGAGATTTGGTCTTCGCCTTTTGACTTTGATCCAACGGTTAAAGATCATCGGTGATTTAAACTATTGCTGATTGGTCTAGAGAGATTCACAAGGATTGAGTTAGGATGCATGCAGAGCATTGATTACAGAGATCCAAGGGCTGAGATAACACAAGGGTTTTGAGTATTGCTACAAACAAAAATCTAGCCGGTATACGCGGACAGGTGTAGAGCTGAGATGAGCTCTCAGACGTGTGTTTTAAAAATAATTACACACGCACCCTGAAGTCTCAAGCGCATTCGGATCCTACCCAACCCAACTTTTGGGTATGAAAACATAAAACCAGTAATTACAAAGATGACCTCAAAATTTTAAAAACCAAATTTTAATTTCCAAAAAATCATTTAAAAATTATTAAAAATTCCCAAAAAATTATTAAAACCAATTTTAATGGGATTAAACACACACAACTCATACACAATCAAATAATACAATATATAAATAATGTATGCAACCCTAGTGTGTGTGAATGATCATTATACCTTCAATTGAATCAAGTGTGGCTTAAGAAGAAAATTTTGAGGCTCTTTGGTATCTAGGGAATGGGACTCTAATTTTGTCATAATTTCCAAACTAGATGAGCACTTATACAATGTAGACTCAAGTGAGTCAAGAGTATAAGGTGCTTTAATATTCCCCATTGTTTATATGAGACAAAATCTCCTTTGAGTCATCTAGGACTCATAGGGCTACAAAGAAATAAGGAAAGACCTATTCCTATACAAAAATTCTATTTACCCATTTCCTAGAAAAAGAAAATTACATAACTAAAACTAATTACATGTCAATACCCTAATAACATCTGTTGAATACAATTGTAGAGATTCCTGTAAATATCACTAAGATCAAGATTATTAGAAATATGTACAAAAAAAAATGAACTCATAAGACTCAAATTACGCCCCCATTTTGTCTCAAATGGACAAAGGGAAAAAAACTTAAGTCATAGGAGTTTATTCATCACACATCATTCCTATCGATTTTCACAAAGCAAGAAATCTATTGTAATCCAAAGGTTTGGTAAACATATCTGCGAGTTGCAAATAAGTATGAAGATAATTAATTTATAATTCCTTAGTCTCAACTAATTCGCGTATAAAATGATGTCTAATTTTTATATATTTAGTTCGCGGGTGTTGAACATGATTTTTTGAGATATTGATCGCGCTTTGATTACCACAATATAGATCTAGTCGGCCTTCTTGACTACCCTAATCATTTAGCATTTGCTTAAGCCAAAGTAATTGAGAACATCAAATACCAGCGGCTATGTATTCAGATTCAGGTGTAGATAAAGAAGTGTAGTTTTGTTTTTTACTACTCCATCCTACTAAATTGTTACCGATTTAGTAACATGTTCCTAATGTGCTCTTGCTATCATCAGTACACCCATCCTAGTTGGCATCAGTGTATCCTATTATAGTACTAGGAGTATCATTGGTGTACCAAAGTCCTAAATTTGGAGTGCCTTTTATGTATTTAATGATTCTTTTTACACAAACTAAGTGGCTCTCTTTAGGATTGTTTGGATAACGGGTACACACGCAAACTGCGTACATAATATTAAGACACGAGGCAGTAAAGTATAGTAATCTTACTATCATACTACGATGCAAAGTAGGATCTTTGGATTTTCCACTCTCATCTTTAGATTGCTTGACGTAGTACTCATGGGAATTTTAGCTTCTTTGTCACTTTCAAGCCCGAATTTTTTGATAATCTCTAAAGCATATTTCGATTGCGATACAAATAAACCATTCAAATTCTGTTTAACTTGAAGACCGAAGAAAAATTGTAACTCCCCCATAAGAGACATTTGAAATTCTTTATGGACAATTTCAGAAAACGATTTAACTTCTGAAGGGGAAGTGGATCCACAAATTATATCGTCGACATAGACTTGAGCTATAAGGATATATTTGTCAAAATGTTTGACAAAAATAGGTTTGATCATTTCCACCTCTCTTAAAACCTTTGTCTAAGAAAAAGTTGGAAAGACGCTCATACCAGGCTCTTAGCGCTTGTTTTAGACCATACAAAGCCTTTTTAAGACGATAAACATGGTTTAGATACTGAGGGCCAATAAACCATTTGGGTTGTTCAACATAGGTCTCTTCTATCAAGATTCCATTAGGAAAGGCTAATTGGTAAAGCATAAAATGCAAGTAACAAGTTATTGCAAAGAGAATACAAACATATTCTAAGAGAGTAACATGTGCAAAAGTCTTATTAAAATATATTCCTTCAATTTGAGAGTATCCTTGTGCCACTAATATGGCTTTGTTTCTAATGATTATCCCACTTTCATCATATTTATTTTTAAATATCCAACGTGTGCCAATAACCTTTTAATAATCAGGCCTAGGTAGAAGATACCAAACATCATGAATGATAAATTGAAGAAGTTCTTCTTACGGGGCAAAAATCCAATGAGGGTCATTCAATGCCTCATTTACATTCTTTAGTTCCACAAGGGAAACAAAACATGCATAATGGGCATAGTTTCTTAATTGAGATCTTGTACGTACAAGCTCACTAGGGTTATCAACAATGTTATCTATGGGATGATCTTTAGAAACCCAGTTAGGTACTTCAAGTGTCTTAATTGGTAAAGAATCATCTATTTCAGGAGAGTCATTTTCTAAAACATTTTCAGACTCTTCCAAAATAGTTGGTTCTCCAGTCTTACTCTTAACAGTAGTGTCATTTACAATATAGTTTATGAATTCCATTAAGGTCTTTGTGCAAAGATTATAAACACGGTATGCTCTACTGTCTGAAGAATATCGTAAGAAAATAGCTTTATCTCCACGAGTCTCGAATTTGGACAAGTGTTCCCTATCTTTGCAGACATAACACGTACTACCAAAGGTTCTAAGGTATTTAAGATTGGGCTTTTTCCCATACCATAGTTCGTAAGGAGTTTTCTTAGAATTCTTCCTAAGATAGACCCTATTGATAATGTGACAAGCAATACGAATATATTCTACCCAAAACTACTTAGGTAAACACTTGGCATGAATCATAACACGTGCCATCTCTTGAAGAGTACGATTCTTTCTCGCAGCAATTCCATTTTGTTGAGGAGTCTTATGAGAACTAAATTCATGTTTGTAACCATTATAGTCACAATACTCTATAATACCAGTATCGATGAATTATCCACCTTTATCACTACAAATTCTATTTACTTGAGTGTCCTTCTCATTTTCAATCCGAAGAAGAATTTTCAAAAATGTTCTGAAAGTGTCAGACTTTTGTTTTAAGAAGTCCACCCAATTAAAGTTGGTGAAGTCATAAACCATAACAAGAATGTAACGGTGTCCTCACAGACTAACAGTTCGAGAAGGACCCATTAAGTCCATATGGATGAGCTCTAAGGGTTTAGAGGAAAGGATATCTTTAACCTATTTATGAGGTGCTTTAACAATTTTTCCTTCCTGACATGATCCACAGACAATGTTAGAAATAGGCTTGACCTTTGGAATTCCTCTAACTATTTCATGTGAAGACAATCTACTAACGTTATCGTAATTTATGTGACCCATTCAATAATGCCATATTTCATTGTCATCAATTTTGGCAATGTTATAGACCTCAATACTATTATGGACAGTATAAAAACTGTCAGGAGTCCTGAGTCATGTAGTTATGCACTCACCTTTTCATTTAAAATTTTACAATTATTCTTTGAAAAGGTGACAGTATGATTTGAGTCACAAAATTGGGAGATACTAAGTAGATTAGCCTTAAGACCTTTTACTAGAAGAACATTTTCAAGAACATGCATTCCTTCTTCTTGGAGTGTTCCTTTACCAATAATTTGAGATGATACGCCATCACCAAAAATGACTTTTCCCCCAACAAAGATAGTTTTGTTTAAAAGTTTTGTATCATCACCAGTCATGTGCTTTGAACACCCATAGTATAAATACTAACCATAGGGAGTGTGTTCAGCTTTTAAATAAGTAATCACAATGTTACACTTTATCTGGGGCAATAGCTCATCTTTTCTAACCCAAACAACTCTTGTTTTTGTCCTGCGCATATTTGCTCTCATTTGATTAAATTTGCGAGCATTAGATTTTTGTTGAAAAATGTTTTGCACATGATTTGGAATTTTATGGAAAATATGAGCATTTGGTTTGGGAAAGTTCCTTGTTCTCCTTCTTGGAAATGATCTTTTAAGTTTGGTCTTTCTCTTTCTATAGTTAGAGTTTTTATCTGGTTGTCTATGCAGGACATAATTATTACAGCTTCTCCTAGAGTAGTTAAAGTTCTGGTATAGAGGAGTATTACAGACAAGTTTTACTAAACGTCTAGAGTAACAACCTTCAGAATAATGACTGTATATGTCACAGTAAGAGTAATATAGATTTCTTGAAGAGGTTATCTCCTTAGGAAAGTCTCTAAACATAGGTTTCATGGAGTTTTGATGTTGAACCTTATTCCCGGGGAGTACAATTTGGAACGAAGAAACACTCTTCCTAATCGGGGGGCAGATGTATTTAGCCTTAGTTTGACTCTCACACTTAGAGTAACTTGATTCCCCAATATCAAACTTTGGTTGTTTTTCATCAAACTCATATTTTAGGAAATGAAAATCTGGGCAAGCTTCTATAGGTCTTTTGCCTCCTGACACAAGCTTAATTGATTCAAAGTTTTTAGTTTGTGTCTTTAAATTTGGGCAAAACCCTATTCCAGTTCAATCATCAGAATTAGTTTTTGAATTAGCAACAAAACAATTGGAATTATTTACAAATTTTGCAATTTTTTTGAAAATAGTTGTTGTCTTTTCTTTAGCTTGTTCCAATTCTAATAATGCCCCTTTATATTTTTCTCCATAGTTTCATTCATTTCAATCAAATTCTTCAATTTTAAAATTAAAACTTTTGACTTCATTCTCATGAGTTAGACATTGGGTAGTATACTCTTTAGCATTAAGCTTAACCATCATACTTAGGTCTTTTAGTTTTTTAGTGAGATCTTTCACAGTCTTCTCTAGTCTAGTGCTTTTCTTGAGAGGCTTGGCATAAAGTATGTGAATATGAGGGAGGTCTTCAGTGTCAGAATCACTAAGTGAAGTGTGTGAAGTGACTCCTAAGGATTCATTTCTTGAACTCACACACACATTCATTATCTCTTTCCGTTTGACTCACACACCCTGTAGTAGAACTAGCATTGTTCTAAAAAATTAAAGCATCTAAACCAATAGCAGATTGATTCATAACAACATAAGTAGAGCTATTATCATCATTCTCATACAAAGTCACAGGCATGTCATCATTATAGATTATCTTGGCAAAGAAGGACATACAAGAATAAAAAAATTCAGATGACTCAGGTTCCTCATTATCAGAGTCACTTGAATCATCACATGTCTTGCAAATGTTGGCCCTAGTATGTTTAATCGTCGTGTTCAGTTTAACTCTACAGTCTTGTGATATATGACCTAATTTTCCACATCTAAGGCATTCAATATTCTTAAAGTCTTTGTTAAGTCTCGTATGAATGTCCTTGTGATGTTTGTCTTGACCTTTCTCATGAGGTTTGTGGTTAGACTGAGTTGGATAATTTGGCTTGCCTTGTCTGTTTGCCATTTTATTTCTAAATTTGATAATTTTCTTAAACTGTTTTGACATCAAGGAAATTTGATTATGGGACTGGGTCAATTGTTTCTTAAATTCTAATTCCATTTCCACAATTCTTAGTTTACTACTGAGTAATTCGGAGTGAGATTTTTTTGCACTCATTTCCTCAATAGCATATCTTTTGTTATCAAATTTCTGTGGTAATGATCTTAGAATTTTAGAGACAATTTCATGTCTATCATAAGTTATCCCATTAGCATGCAGGTTGGTCACAATATCAACCAAATTCATGTAAAAGTCATCAAATGACTCAGAGTCGGACATGATTAAAGAGTTATACTTCTATATAAGCATATGTGTTTTAGCAACTTTAACTCTAGTGTCACCTTCATGTGAAGTAACCAATGTATCCCAAGCTTCCTTAGAAGTGGCACAAGATGAGATCCTTTTGAACTCATGTTCATTTATAGACATCAAAATGGCATTCTTGCCTTTGTTATTATTTCGAGAAACTTGCTTCTTTTCTTGAGTGAATTCACTTAATACTTTCTTATTCCTCTCATTACTTTCTTCAGTGGCTGGTTTTGTAGTTTAAGTATATCCATTTTCTACAATATCCCAGACATCATCTCCTAAGGTTCATTGTATGAAAGAAACCATCCTTACTTTCCAGTAAGAAAAGTTGTTTCCATCAAAGAGAGGAGGTCTGGTCAAGTTACCAAATCTTTCATTTTTCTCGTCCATTGTTTGATTTTAAGAAAATAATTTTAGAAACACAAGATCTTTAAATAAAATTTTCAAAGCTCTAATACCAATTTAAAAAGTTGTTACTTATGTCGTTTAATACAAGATTAAACTATTGAAGTAACTTCAAACTATTTTTTCAAGAAACTCTTTTCTTTAAATCAAAATCAGTTAATCACGAGATGTGTTTAATAAAACATGCACGAGATTTGTTCAAGATTAGTTAACTAGTTTTGAAAAACAAAACTAAAAGGTTTAAATCATCACACCAGAAAGAATGAGATGAGGAGATGTAGAAAGATTAAGGATATGGCATTTTTAACGTGGTGAAACCTCACCCAACTGAGGAAACATCCACGGTGACTTCTAAGTCACAAACCAAAAATCCAATAAAACAAAATATACAAGTTACAAACTATTTAACACACATGTAAACTAATCAGACCTATACAAGTTGATAAATGTACCCACTGGTTTGATTCTAACTTTTCTATAGTTCTGAAATTGATGTGGCTTTCCCAGTTTGCTAACTTCTCCACTTTGTTCTGGTCTTTACGTCGACTCTTGAAGTTTGAAGAACTTATATCGAAAACTTCTGCATTGTAGTGTGAAAAGTGTTTGTGAAGGTGCTTCTAACACATGCATGAACACACACACACACACACACACACACTTATTTATATAAACAAGTCCTAGAAAATTACAGATCAGATCTAAAGGATGCTGTTTTCAGTTTCTCTATTCTTTAGAAATGAAAAGACTTTATTTGACCTTTGAAATAATCTAGGAATCCAAGGCTACCTTGCTTGAAATATGGTTCAAGGTCTTAATCAATTTCAGAGGGTTTTGAAAATATTTTTGGAATTGAAAATTGCCAATTGCGATTCCAACTAGGTTAACAGTCTTATTTCATAAGAACTAGAAACAAAAAATATATTTGTTGATTTTAACGTTTAGAAAAACATTTATAGAAAGAATAATCAACAAATACGATTTCTCAAGATGAGAAACTAAAATTTGTTGATCTAAGTGTAATATGACATGCAATTAACAGATCTACTATTTCTATGAAAGAGAAATATAGATCTAACATGAAATGTCTAAGTTGGAAACAAGATATTGAACTTAGAGAAAAAAAAAACTCTTTAAATAACCTTCAAGCCCCAACCAACAACACTCTCAAACACACAGGTATAATGATAAATACTGTTTTGGAGAAATGAGTTTTAGGTTTGAAAATGAAAACGTTTTGGATGATTTAGGGTATCTTTCTTTCTCTGGTTTCTCTTCTCTCTCTCTCTCTCTCTCTCTCTCTCTCTCTCTCTCTCTCTCTCTCTCTCTCTTTCTTCTCTCTCCTCTCTCTTCTCTCTCTACCTAGACGAACTGTCAAAAGTTCCCAAATGCTGAGGGTAAGCCTCTTTATATAGTAGTCAAGGAAGGATCGAGAAGGTTGATGAAAATCTAAAGGCTGAGATTTGGTCTTGGACTTTTGACTTCGATCCAACGGTTAAACATCAACGGTGATTTAAACTATTGATGATTGGTCAAGAGAGGTTCATAGCGATTGCGTTAGGACGCATGCAGAGCGTTGATTACAAAGATCTAAGGGCTGAGATAACACAAGGGTTTTGAGTATTGCAACAAACACAAATCTAGCCGGTATAACACGGACAGGTGTAGAGCTGAGATGAGCTCTCAGACGCGTGTTTTAAAAATAATTACACACGCACCCTGAAGTCTCAAGCGCATTCGGATCCTACCCAACCCAACTTTTAGGTATGAAAACATAAAACCAGTAATTACAAAAATGAACTCAAAATTTTTAAAAACCAAATTTTAATTTCCAAAAAATCATTTAAAAATTATTAAAAATTCCCAAAAAATTATTAAATCCAATTTAAATGGGATTAAACAAACACAACTCATACACAATCAAATAATACAATATATAAATAATGTATGCAACCCTAGTGTGTGTGAATGAGCATTATACCTTCAATTGAATCAAGTGTGGCTTAAGAAGAAGATTCTGAGGCTCTTTGGTATCTAGGGAATGGGACTTTAATTTTGTCACAATTTCCAAACTAGATGAGCACTTTTACAATGTAGGCTCAAGTGAGTCAAGAGTATAAGGTGCTGCAAATACAATAAATGAAGATTGATCATCACCACATTTAGTGGTGAAGGTATATGAGATTGTTTTTGTGTAATATTTTAATTGATGTATATTTTAAAAGAGTTATTTTAAAATATTTTCCAAAATGTTTCTAAAATATTTTTTGAAAATTTTGCAAAGTCGTTTCAAAGACATCATATGTCGTTCAAAAGAGTTCATATATGTCATAAGAATACCTTCACACTTTATTTGAATAAGATTGGATTTTAAGACTTTTGGTTGGATCTGGAATTTTTGTTGGACCATCGTTTGATGTATACTCCAATAAGAAAGTAAACTTCGTTTGAATGAGATGTACCTTCATTCAAATGAGTACGAAAAAAATTATTTTGTATCTGGTTTTAAATGCAATCTTTCATGTCTAATTCTTAGATATTTTCCCCCTTACATGTAAAGATGTCGACTTGCAATTTAAACTAAGCTCATAGACGTCTTTTAGTGTTCAGACTCTTTTTTTTCATCCTAAACCCCATAGATGATTTGAAATCACTTTACCAACCATGAAGAAAACATTCCTTGTTCATAACCTTGTGGTTTTAAATATCCACTACTGAAGATAGGAATTCTTGAGGCTAATCAATGAATATGGAGGCAAGTGGAGCTTGTTATGGGGCATTGTTTGATTTGCATCACTTGTTGTCAACAACTTGGATTGAAGATATTACCGTGTCACTTAATGGAGCTCTAAGTTTTGTAAGTTTGTAGATCTCCTTCTATAATACTCAGTTGTAAATAGTGCTGATATATAGACTTTTCCCAAAGGGGATTTCTCCTCATCTCCTATATTATCTATGTGGTTTGTGGCTTGTTTTTCATTTAGTTTCAATATATTCCATGTTTTACTTAACCTGTTATAATCAAGATAAAATTTGGACAAAATAGAATTTTGTTTTTATGTGTGTGACTTGGTCCATGATTTATACATATAACCAGACCACTCTATCACACTTTTAAATTTATGTTAGAGCTTGTTTCTAAAAGTTACTTAGATGGATCCTGGTGGCTATATGGATAACTCGTACAATATGCCACCTTTATTTATTGGCTCTAATTATGCCTATTAAAAATCTCGAATGTGATTATCTAAAATAGATCGACGAGCGCATCTTTCTTGTGATTGAAAGTGGGTGGACTCCTATTTTCTATTAAAGAAAAATGCATAATCCTACTTTAGAAATGAATCTACTCTCTCTTTATCTCTCTCTTGGGGTTTCGAAGGAGATAGACAATGGGAATGAATAGTTCCATCCATTTCTACTAAGCTTTGATCTTTCAAACAATGCAATCAAAACGATAACTTAAGGAAATCAGGTAACCACACTAGAAAGGGACTGAACTTTTTAAATTTTAATAAATCAGAAGCACATAGTATCTTCTTTTCTCTAAGTTGCAAAATAACTTCTTTGAATCACAAAAAATAGATTGCCATTGGGATAGATTAATTCTCCATAGGAAATGAGTTTGAACTGCAAATATCACCTCGACAAAGTAGACATATCCTCTGAATCTCCTTGAACCAATTGTCTATACATGGAAGATAAAATTCATGATGACAAGGTAGCACCAGAATACTATCTCATTCCTCGTATTCAACAAGGCATATGTAACATTGTGTGTCCTTATCTATTAAATCATTCTCCAATTTACTGTACAATTTATCGACAAGTACTCTACAACTTCATTAGGAGAAGGAACAGATCCAATTGATGACATAGGGGAAAGGACAATAAAGATACAGTTTGCTGGTGAATTTAATTCGGAACCTGAGATCTTATTCTTCTTCTTAGTTAAAGGAAATTTGATTTATGTTCCAAGAGATCATGGTACCTAACTTCTCTTTCTCGTGAGGTCTCCACTTCATAATATTGATTGTTATACCAAGAGCTTGGCATAATTGATTGAGAATAACCAACCAAGTGGATTAATCCCACTATGGCTAATGAAAACTTCATTAGTCCCAAGCAAGTCACTAATTGGAATGAAGATGATCTTAGACTATGAAAGCTTAACTCATGAGATTTAAATATAATTTTTGGTGTTGTCATACTAGAGGAATTTCGATGCATCATGACATGTGCCACGTCTAAAAAAAGTTGGTACATCCTCCAACTCACACACGAGGGAATTAATGCTATGAAAGCTTATATGATTTGGAATCTCACCACATAATTTGAGACCATGTGCATGAACAAAACTGACACTTTTGATGAATTATATGACATTTGCTTGACATTGTGAATTATAGTTTTAAATTTAGATGGGCGAATTCCTAAAGTGGGAGGGGTTAAGAAAATTTTAAGGTCTCTCCCGCCTCATTTCAGTACGAAAGTCATCGTCCTTAAGTCTTTACAAACTTATGAAATAAACATGTTCCCCGAAACTAAAAGGAAAAAAAGGAGGAATAACTGTAAAGATGAATTAAAATATTTACTTTGTTTAAAGTCCCTTTTTATGAAATTGATCCAGAGTATATTGTCCAATTTGCAAAAAATTCTCAAGTTCGATAAACAAAATACTTTCAAAAGTAAAAGTACAAGGTTTGAGAAGGAAAAAGATATCAAAGAGGGCAAGAATTTTTTTGAGAGTGATCAAAAGAGATCTAGAGATGAGTACTCTAGGAAATTTAAATCATAGAGATATTATGAGTGTGAGGGGAAGGGTCACAAAACCCAAGAGTGTGATAATAGTCTTAACAAACATGGAGAATGCAAGGCTTCTTATAATGTCATTCTAAGTGATACTGATTTTGTGTTGATGGATTCCAAGGATGAATAATTGCATGAACATAACTTCAACACATTCATGGAAAGTCATACTAGCAACTCAAGTATGTATCATGCCTATGCGGATGTTTTTAAACATGATAGCCTCGACAATGCATTGAGCCATTTAGAGAGGGTGAGGATGATGACTTTAGCGAGGAAGAACGTGGCTTCCAGCACGCCTACAACTAGCTTTACAATAATTTGTCAAAACGAAATGAAAATTAAAATTTGGCTCATAGGGTATTATCATTAGAAAAGAAGGTGAAAGTTTTGAGAGGGTGTGAGACCTCAGTTAGGATTTTTTTTATTGAGAAGTTAGCTTTGGTGGGGAGGGAAGAGAGTGACTTAACTAATAAAGTGGTTAGTCTTATGAGATATTTTCAAGCATCATTAGATACTCGTGAGAAAATTGATGTTCATATTTCCCAATTCAAGAAAGATATAGAAGGTACTCGAGAGTTCAAAGTTACTTTAGCGAAAAAATCTATAAAGCTTAGAAAGATGTTACTAGGTTTCGCATTAGGTTTAAAAAGAGGCAGTGGATGGGTTACTATAACACATCCAAATCGATTCCTAAGTTTTTTATGGATCCACGTGGGCCTCGACCTAACCCACCAAAAAGAAATCACCCAAGCTTTATGACCAATATATACCTTACTAATTCTATTTTTGTACCCACAACAAACCAAGAGGTAACCTTGGGGAATTTTCCCAGAAGCTAGTAAGAGTTTCTCACATACATGCTCCCACACCCCACTATAGATACTTTTATAGTCATACAGAGCAAGTTGAGTTTCTAGTCACGATTTCTAAAAGCTTAATGGAAGAATTTCAAAGGATAACTATGCCTTACGAGATCTTTCGGCCCTATGATTATAGCCAAATATAATAGGGGCAAGAAAAAGTTTACCTTCTCTTAGTTACCTAAAAATGACAAAAAATACCTTCTTGTTCACATAGCTCTTAATGTTCAAGATACTTCTCAATGGTATTTTAATAAGTGGTGATCTAGGCACATAACTAGTGACAAGTCATGTTTTACCAACCTTATGGATCGTAAGGATGTAAAAGTCACCTTTAGATATGGAAGTAAGTAAAGCCTATAAGGACACAAGGTTTAGTTGAGACAAACGATTTTCCTAAGATAGAAAATGTGTTATATGTTGAAGGGTTGGAGGAGGGATTCATAAGACCAATCTAACTTTGTGATGCTAACTTCATGGTAAAGTTTGACCGGTTAGAGTGTAACATTTATCATCAATTAAGTGAACTCTTGTAATAAGGTGCAAGTACTACCGATAATTGCTAAGGTATCATTACCAAGTCATATTTAGTGTGAAATAATTCTATGGTCTCTACCATGTATCTTTGGCATAAACGACTAGGTCACGCCAATTTTAGAGATCTAGAGAGATTAGTTAAGAAAGACTTAGTTTGTATCTTGTAATCACTTGGAAAACCAACTTCCTTGGTTTGTGGTCATTGCTAATAAGGAAAATAAATTAAGAGTCCCATAGGAAGTTGAAAACCATTACGATCTCCCTTGTTTTAGAGTTAATACATATGGATCTTATGTGTCCCATTCATATGGTGACTATTGGGCATAGAAGTATATCCTAGTGATGGTTCATGCCTTTTTAAGATATTTTATAGTTGAATTTCTAGAGAAAATTCTGATTATGTTTATTTCTTAACAACCATATGTTGTATTCTATAGTATAAACAAGTTGTCAATATAAATTGAATTTGTAATGACAATGGCACAAATTTTAAAGAAGTTGAAGTGGATAGATTTTGTAATGACGGCTGCATCAAACGTGAGTTTTCAGGTTTTGTACTCTTCAGTAAAATTGGATTCTTACGAGGAAGAATAGAACGATCCAAGAGATGGCTCGATCCATGATTATTAAATGAAGTGTTCCAAGACGTTTTTGAGCGAAGGCGGTTAATACTGCATATCACATGGTGAATAGGTTCTATCTGCGTCCACACACACTTCACACTCCAAATGAGATTCTTATAGGTAAGAAACCCAACCTAATGTATTTTCATATTTTTGGTCAATTGATTAGGCATAAATTCTTCCAAATTTACCACTTAATTTAGAGGCTTTTATTACCCCGGACAACGTAAAATGAATCAACGTAAAATGAATTAGTTTATCTCTAATTTGTGCTAGTGGTTTCGTCTTACAAGTATCCCGAGTTTCGTGTATTTCTTATTAATTTTACAGTTATGTAACACATGAAAGAAAGAGAGAAATCGAAAGAAGCAAGACAAAATAAAGAGGATAAAGCATAAGGGCAAAAGCATAATTTCTACTAGGAATCCAGATGAGGCCCCAAAATAAAAGTCGAAGATCTCGAGTTTATGAACACATAGGAAGAAACGGCATCTCAATCTGATTCTGGATTAGAAGTTATGAAGACCCAAAGATGCGAGAAAATTATGAGATTTTGAAGAGATATTGAAGAGAAGTTGAGAAGCTAAGCCAGACCAATTCGGTATCCCAAAAAAATGGATTTGTCCGGCCCTTAAAATCACTACATAAGAAAAGGTCTAGCAGACCAATCCGGTATCCCAAAAAAATTATTCAGTATGGACCTTAAAATCACTGCATAGTGCCATGTTTACCAGACCAATAATTTTATTTGGAAAATGGATCAATCCAATTGTTAACCGGACCAGTCCGGTATGTCCTGACCAGATCGATCCAGTGTTCAAGATTTGAGTTGATCTTCTTCTTGATAGAGTTTTGCATTCATCCAAATCTTGTAATTTACATAAGGTATAAATTTGAAATAACTCCCGGATAATGGCGCAAGCTTCTAATTCATTTTTAGGGATGCTTTGTAATTATCTTAGATAAAAACAACAAAAACCCTAGTTTGATTCCAGTTTTCATTCCAAGTAAATTTATTCCAATCCTTGCTTTCATTACTGCAGCAGTTAATGCTTTAGCAGTAATTTCATTATTCTCCATCTTCAATTGTTAGTAAAAATATTTGCTTTCATTCAAAATATATTTTCTTCTAGTCTTAGTATGTCTGGTTAAGTTTTCAAGGGTTGGGGTGCATGAATCCCACCCGATGTAATTCATGATAGTGGAAATAGAAGTTGGAATTAAAATTATAGATGAATTGTATCGTAGTAATACGATACTGCTTTAATTCTTCCTTTTCTTACATACTATGCGGGCTATGATCCCTCATATGTGTAATACTTAGTAGAAATAAAGACCGATTTCTAATTCAACCTTTGCTTACATACTATGCGGGCTACGATCCCTTATATGTGTAATACTTAAGAGTATTAAAAAGTCGAATTCATTTAAAGCTTTAATTCTGAATCTAGTATCCTACGAATCTAATTACTAGGGTGTGGGGGATTGTAACCCAACCTATCATTCTCATTTCATAAGAAAAGTTTTAGTTAAATCGTCATTCATCTTTTGGTTAATTATAAGTAGTTGCATTTCATTCATTCATAATTTCATTAATTAATCATTTTAAAAATTGCATCTAGTTGTAGTCATTTCACGATCCAAATCACCTTTTTGTTCTTTTTAAGAAGTGAAAGTTAGGTTAGATTCATCTTTCCAACGTTGTTACGACTCCGTTCGTCTTATTTTCGTGAGGATCGATACCCGACTTATCAGATTATTACTTGAGAGACAGGCATGCATTCGTTCCTAAATAACACTCACACTAGACACAATTGTGGGCGCGTTAAGTTTTTGGTGCCGTTGCCGGAGATTTAGGTAGACTTAGGATAGATCAAGTCAATCTAAAACTTTTACCAAGAAGACCCAAAAATATAAAAAAAATCTGGAAAAAAAATAATAAAAATTTCATCATCTCTCAAAGGCCTTTAATGCAAAATCCTGAACACACTAAAACTCCTCACAACACTCCAACCCGAATACACGAAACCCTATAGTTGAGTACAACTGTGAAAGCCCCCACATACCTCGTGTTCCATAATTCTAGTTTCCAATTCCTACTCCTAAGCACTCTATAAGTAGCTACACCCTGAGTCAAACTTTGAGTCACACATCTAGGAAACCAAGTGAGTACACAGAGTCATTTGAAAAGAGTGCGAGTGCGATGTCTGACGCAGTGAGTTTAGGTACTGGAGAGGGAGATCTCCCATATCGTCCCATGAAGGACTTGCTCTTTCCTGAGCGTACTGTTACCCCTGGTTGCATTTTACTCCCGTATACTGCCGATCAGTTCCACTTTCACAATAGGATGATATAGATTCTCCCTATATTTCATGGCATGGATTCAGAGAAACTATACCTGCATATTCGTGAGTTCGAAGAGGCATGTGACACATTTGGTGATCAAACATGCACGTAAGATGTCATTCGTCTAAAGCTTTTTCCTTTTTCCTTAAAGGATAAAGCCAAGACCTGGATATGGTATCTACCCCCGAACTCCGTCACTTCCTGAAGAGATATGTAGTCTAAGTTTGTCTCAAAATTATATCTGCATCACAAGACCAACTCTGCCAAGACTTAAATCCGAGATTTCTAACAACATGATAATGAGTCTTTTGACAGATGTTGGGAATGGTTCCAAGAGTTAGTAAGCGCATGCCCCCATCATGGTTTTGACAAACACCTAGTGATATCTTTCTTCTATAATGGGCTGACAATAACTTCCAAACAACTTATGTAAACAATGTGTGAAACACCCTTTTGGGATTTAGACGCATGTGATGCCGAGGCCCATCTTAAGTATGTCGCAGAGACTACTCAAGCATGGGACACATATGATCTCAACCAAGATTGACCTAGACAACCATCTATTAATCAAACTACCTCCGGTATATACCATCTAGATAGCAATACTTTAATAGACCGTCGATTCGTTCAGTTTCAGAGAGATCTGAAAGAGTGGTTTGATGGTCTGTTGAAAAACATCTCCGGATCCATCCATGGTTTTAAAGAAAAAGTTGTGCTATCTGTGAGGAGGGCCACTCCACAAAGGCATGCCCGATAATTTCTACCTACAAGGCCATGCACACCTACTAGGTGGATGCTATAGGAGGATTGAAGGGGAATTTTAATGCCCCGTATGGGAACTCTTACAACCCTTCGTGGAGGAACCATCATGGTTTTAACTATAGTCAACCACAAGCTGCGATGAACCCATATACGCAGGTTGTCCCACCTCCACCACCTCCTCAATACCAACAAGCACCACCACCTCAAGTCCCATATGTAGCTCCACCGCGGTGGAGCCTCAAGGATATAATGAACCAATTCATAAATTCTCAATGTGCAAACAATGCTCGATATGAATTCATGTTCACCGAAATAAATGCAAACATCTCCAAAATGCAGTTCGCATTGATCATCTCGCCCAAGTACAAAGACCTTCCCAAGGTCAACCTAGTGTTAGTTCCACCTCTACAGAACAGCAAGAGCACAGCTAAGCTGTAACCACTCTTCGTAGTGGGAGAGTTGTTGATTTATCACCTCCCCCACATGACATTTCAAAAGACAAGGAGAATTCGTTTGGCATGAAATAGGCCGAAGATATGTACTTGAACGAGAGTGAAAAGGAAAACACTAGTGATCCCAAGGTAGTTATGAAACCACCCTCCGCTGCGCTATTTCCTCAAATATTGGTTCCTGCCCATAAAAGGACCATAAGTGAAGAAGTGATATAAGTGCTTAAGAACGTTAAATTGAACTTACCTTTCCTCGATGCAATAAGGCAAATCCCATCCTATGCAAAAGTCACAAAAGACTTATTGACATTCAAGAGGAGGATGAAGGTAAATAAGAACGTGTTTCAAGCACAAAATGTGAGTTCATTCCTTCTTAACGATCTCCCACCTAAATATAAAGATTCAGGTGCACCCACTATTTCCTTCACTATTGGAGAGAAAAAATTTGAAAAAACCTTACTCGATCTGGGGGAAAGTGTTAATATCCTCCCCTATTCGATTTATAGGAAAATTGATCTGGGTGATCTTAAGCCCACAAGGATCACTCTCCAGTTAGCGGATCGAACCGTGATGATACCTAGGGGTATAGTTGAAGACGTGATCATCTAAGTGGTCATTTTCTACTTCCGGATAGATTTTGTCATTTGGGACACGAATCCCTCCTTTGCCTAAAAAATCATGTTTCCATCATCCTTGGACGACCATTCTTAGATACGGCTAACACAATAATCAATACTAGAAATGGGCATATGCAACTCAATTTTGGGAATATGATTTTAGAAACAAACATCTTCAACATAGCCCAACAAGCAGGGGAAGAAGACGATCTTCACACGGTGAGGTTAATTGAGGAGATTGTAGAAGAACACTTTGAGAAAAATTACTGTGGATACGCCTTAGAAGCTTGCCTAGCTTATAGTCGTGAGAGTGGGGGAGACTACACCAAGTTTGAGAGGGAGATAGAGAAGTTGAGAGGCTTACTCGATGAGAGAGCGTCGAATAAGGATGTGAGAGATGCTAATTGGGTTTCTCAATTCAAAGAGTTATTGCCAAAGGAAGCACGCATGGTACCCTCTAGAGACACATTACCGACTCTCGAGTTGAAGAAACTACCCTCCAATTTTAAATAATCTTTCCTAGGTAAAAGTGATACATTTCATGTTGTTGTCTCATCTAGCTTAGATGAAGAGCAGGTGGGTAAACTATTAAATATTTTGAGGAAGCACCAAAGTGATTTTGGTTGGTGTATAGATGATTTGAAGGGGATAATCCCTTTAATTTTCACCCATAAGATTCACCTCGAGGAGGACATTAAGGCTTCGAGAGAAATGCAAAGACGGTTAAACCCCTAAATGGTGAGGACTGAAATCATAAAGTTGTTGGATGCCGAAATTATCTACCCAATCTCCGATAGCAAGTGGGTGAGCTCCGTTCAAGTCGTACCGAAGAAGTCGGGTATGACCGTGATTGAAATTTCCAAGGGAGAGTTAGTTCCCCAACGTACCACCACTGGGTGGCGCATTTGCATTGATTACCGAAAACTCAATGAGGGAACTCAGAAAGACCATTTTCCCTTGGCATTTATCGATCAAATGCTTGAAAGAGTAGCGGGTCAACTTTATTATTGCTTCGTAGATGGTTATTTCGGATATAACCAAATTGAGGTAGATGTAATTGATCAAGAGAAGATGATCTTCACTTGCCCCGTTTGAAACGTTTGCCTACAAACGTATGCCATTTGGCTTGTGTAATGCACCGGTGACCTTTCAAAGGTGCATGTTGATCATATTCAGTGACATGGTTGAGAGAGGGCTAAAGGTGTTTATGGACGAATTTAGTGTTTTTGGCACCTCCTTCAACCAATGTTTAGCCAATCATGAGAAAGTACTAACCCGATGTGGGGAAAAGAACTTAGTGCTGAATTGGGAAAAACGAAATTTCATGGTAACCGAGGGTATAGTTCTTGGCCACATCGTGTAATCCAAAGGGATCGAGGTTGATAGAGCAAAAATATATGTCATAGATGACCTACCCCCACCTAAATCGCTGAAAGATGTGTGCTCCTTCTTGGGCCACGAGGGGTTTTATAGAAGGTTCATTAAGGACTTTAGCGCCCTCGCTAGACCCTTAAGCAACCTTTTTATGAAGGACACCCCATTTGAGTGGAAAGAAGCATGCCAAAGTGACTTTGAAATACTAAAAAACATTCTTGTACCCGCTCCCATCACGCAATCTCCGGATTGGTCCTTACCATTCGAGCTTATGGGTGATGCGAGCGATTATATGATAGGGCCTGTTTTGGGCCAACGAAAAGATAATAAGGTTCATGTAATCTACTACGCTAGCCATACTCTTACAGGACCACAACTCAATTACTCCACCACGAAGAAGGAATTTCTAGTTGTCCTATTCGCTCTCGATAAATTTTGGTCCTATCTTATCGGATCCCCCATCACTTGTTTCACTAACCACGCGACTTTAAAATATCTACTAGAAAAGAAAGACGCAAAGTTGTGCCTCATAAGGTGGATAATACTCCTGCAAGAGTTTAATCTCTCCATTAAAGAAAAAAAGGAGTAGAAAACGTCATTGTTTATCACTTATCACGGCTTTCGTTCGAAGTACCTAGTGACCCCACACCCATATACGAATATTTTTTGGATGATCAACTCTTTGCCCTAGTTTGCGGATATAGTGAACTATCTTGTCGCGGGAGCCGTCTCTCCCGATTGGACACCACAACATAAGAAGAGGTTCATCACTTGGTCGCGCATGTTTTTCTATGATGATCCACTTCTTTTTAAATATTTTGCTGATCAAATCATCCGACGATGCATACCGGATGACAAAATTCCAAAAGTCATCCAATTCTTTCATTCGGAAGCTTGTGGAGGCCATTTTTCGTAAAAAAGACAACCACTAAAATTCTCCTAAGCGGTTTTTACTGGCCCATAATGTTCTGGGATGTTAACAATTGTTTCAAATCTTGTGAAAGTGTCAAAGGATGGGAGAGATTACCTAACGATACATGATGCCATTAACCCCGATTCTTATCATTGAGATTTTCCATTTCTAGGGTATTGACTTCATGGGACCTTTTCCCCATCCTTTGGATATCTATACATCCTAGACGCGGTAGAATATGTTTCTAAATGGGTGGAAACTGTAGCTACAAAAACTAATGACAATAAAGTGGTGATAAAATTCCTGCACGAACACATACTTTTTCTCTTCGGTGCACCTAAAGCAATAATCAGTGATAACGGCACACACTTTTGCAACAAGCCATTTGAAAGACTTTTGAAAAAGTATAATCTCATTCACAAGGTGGGAACGACATATCACCCACAAACGAATGGGTGGGCCGAGTTGGCTAATTGTGAAATGAAGCACATACTAGAGAAGACCGTCAATCCCGATCGGAAAGATTAGTCCCTTCGATTGAACGATTCGCTATGGGCCTACCATACCGAATACAAGAACCCACTTGGAATGTCCCCATTCTTCTTTGTGTATGGAAAACCTTGCCATCTCCTCGTTGAGTTAGAGCACAATGCGTATTGGGCAATTAAGAGGTTAAATTATAATATGGACAAAGTCGGCGAAGCTCGAAATCTTCAATTAAATGAGTTAGAGGAGATACTTAATGATGCATATGTGAAAACCAAGATTTCAAAAGCCCAAATAAAACTCGCACATGATAAGATTATTTAACGAAAAGAGTTTCATCCGGGAAAAAAGGTACTCCTCTCTAACTCCCGATTTCATCTATTTTTGGGCAAATTGCGGTCTCGATGAACTGGCCCATTCATTGTAAAGAGCGTATTCCACCATGAAGTAGTAGAATTGGAAGATACCAAAGGGGGGACGTGATCAAAGTCAATGGATAGCTCCTAAAGATATATGTTGAGGCGTGCATAGAAGAGATCAACACCATTTGGTTGTCGGACCCCGTTTACAGGATACAGTGAGCTTGAATTGAGAGGTCGTCGCACCCCCGACGTGTATGGGGTGAATTCTTGTGTATAGTAGATGCATATAGGTTACCACGATGGAGTCCATAGGATCACATTCCAAATGGAGAGGAATTCGGGCACCAGCACACTTTACGAGGCGAGCATTTTTCTAAAGCCACAATATTGAGGAGATAGATAAATAAATCAATAGGATCATCGGGTGTCGGATCATAAGTAGGAGCAAGCAAAAGTCGTATGAGGAGTTTTTACCAGCCCCTAAGTGGACTAGAGCCATTCTGGGGATTAGACCAATCTGGTCCTGGGCACCCGGATTGGTCCGAATTGGCAAATGTTGAAATAAAAAATACAAGACCTGGATCGATCCGTTCCTAGGCACCCGGATTGTTCCGGTGTCTGCAACTCTTTGCATTCCCTAGATTCACCCCTTTTTCCCCCAATCCGTCACCTTCCCTCCATTTTTGTCCCCTCCCTCCCCAACAATCATTTCCCTCCAAATCCCCCCTTTTCCCCTCCAAATCCTACCCAACCCTCTCCCCTCACCACCTATAAATTCCACCCTTTCCCCACCCCTTCACCACTATCACTCACTTTCCTCCTCTCTTTACCTTATTCTGACCAAACACTTTTACCCCATCCCATCACCATGGCCAACCAACCACCTCCCCAAAAATACGATTCCATCACAATTCTCACCGCCGGTTACGGCTCCCGTCAAGACCAACGGTAGTGCGAACGTTTCATCTGTCAACCTATCAAACTCTAAATAGAGTGATAAGTCATTTGGAATGACATGCCTAATTCTTTCATCGCTATTTTCATAGCACGGGGTTGGTATCGTTTCCTCAACGAACCTCATGATGCGATCTGTCCCAATGCGGTACGCACCTTCTATGGCTCCATTATTCGCACCGACCACCACACGGCTGTAGCTTACATTGGTGGTGTCCGAGTACCTTTCTCTTTGGAACTTCTGTCCCAGAAGTTGGCTGCCAAAGATGTCCTATCCCCACAGCAATACATATACCCAAATCCTCTTGCCCCGCTTGAAAAAGACGTGTGCATGTCTCGCATCGACCCCAATGCTAATTGGAATACCGAAATCTACCCGGTGGGGAGGCTAAGCGACAAAGGGAGCCTGACTTTCAAAATAGTGTGCGCCAACATTCTCCCCACGAGCAATCAGTCGTCAATGCGCCCTCGTCAAACCACCCTTGTCTACCACCTCTTCGATCACAACACCCCAGTTAACCTGGATGCGTTCATTTACAAAGATATATTCTTCACCGCAACGGATAAAAAGGGCATTACCCCTCTCCCCTTTCCCCGGCTCATCACATCCATGTTAGCCGACGCCGGTATTGCAACCCCGCAAGATTTCCTGCGCCTACCAACCCCTCTTGCGTCCACCACCCAGACCAAACGGGAAAGACAACAGGCTCGCATCCAAGCTCGAATGGCATAAGCAACTAGTGATACCGATGAGGAGGATTGCGATGAAGAGGCGAAAGAGAGCAGTGGCGATGAGAGCAACGACGAAGAGGAGGATGACATTTTGATGTGTAAGGGCGACGCAGATTATGATAGTGGTGAAGATTCTGATTTTTCACCCGCCAACGCAGAAATTAATAGGCATCTTACGGTGGTGGAAACCCGAGTTGGCGAATTCATCACACAATAAAATAGGGACCAAGCGGCATATCAACGGGATCAAGGGGCGTACCGATGGGACATGAGCATGATGCACCATCTACAAACTCACATGTACAAACTCAACTTCGATGGACCCCCACCAAGCTTTTTTTATGACCCGTATGACCCCAGAGCGCCTGGAAGATCCAATCCCCCGCCCTAGTGATGTTTTTCTTTATGAAAAATGGTTGTTTAATTGTTGGTTGTTTTTACATGGTTGTTGGATTTTCCTTTCTGTTTGTAACACATGCTTATCATTTATATAAAAATCTGTATTTTTGTTTTATTTGTTCATTTTATTTTCTCGCACTTTTAATTCGCTTTGAGTTAGATTTTAGTCCCTTTTGCTTGAGGACAATGCAAAAGTCTAAGTTGGGGGGGGTCACAAGTGCGTCTTTTTAAAACTTCACAAATTTTCAAAAATGCCTAGAAATTTCAAAAAAATTGATTTTTTTTTAAATCCAAAAATATTTTTCTTCAAAATAAATAAAAATTAGAATATAAAATTTTCAAAAATATCATTAAAATTTGGTTTAAAGTATCAAATTGTAAAAACACAATACACAAAGCCAAAGTTGACCAAAGATGGAAATTGAGCGAACGTAGACGACTTAACGAATAATTGTGGAGATTAACAAACCCGACGAGATTCGAGCCTTTCATTATTGAGAATTTATAAATCAATACGAGTTAATTGTTAACCCAAAGTTCTTTTCAGCGTTCTAATAAGTCATCGAATATCTCAATTCTTTCACTTTGATCAGTTATGGAAAATATGTGTGATATTGCCTTGAAAAACGTGTCAAATAAATCTCTAAAATAAATTAATCTCGAGACACATATGGTAAGGCAATTAGTATCTCGAACAATGAAGTAGGGCCTCGTTTGTCACCCAAAAATATTGGCGAAAAATTATCCCTTTTGTAATCAAAATTGAGCTGAATAAGTTTTTCCCTTTCGTTTGACAACTCGAGGAACCCCAATTGTCCCGAAATTGCGAAAGTTAATAATGCCAGAAATTAAGTCCGAACAGTGCATGAAAAGGGGATAGAAAAGAATAGATATGCTCACAAAAATAGCAAGAAAATAAAATCATGGAAAATAGAAAAAAATATAGAAAAAGAAAAGAAAAAATAAATGAGCAAAAGCCCGGAAAAGCACTAACGGAGATCATAAGAAAATTTTCCAATTTCAGATTTCCCTACCACTCGCATTTTACCCAATACACCTTTAACCCGACAAAGTCCTAACAGAGTAGACATTACGAAATTGGTTACCGTGTGGAGAGCTAAAACACGAGAATATAATAAAAGAGATTATAAATATGAATTAGAGGCAATGGTCCTGTTTTCTTATAACCGTAATCCGATGACGAGATCCATTTACCATAAAATTTTGTCTTTCTATTTGTGTGCGTGAACTTGGTTCCAATGCATTTACTCTTATAAATTATGCATACCGAGAGAAATTAATCACCCCTCCGAGAAATTCGATTGTGAGAGAATCCCGTGAGATTTTTTAAATCAAAATGAATATTATCAGTATGCACTACGATTTGAGACTCTTGAACATGAATTGAGACTCTTGATCAATTGGTGGAAATCCACGGTTGAATTTTTGGATCCGCACACATGCACTACGATTTGAGACTCTTAAACATGAATTGATGATGACTATTTTCTGGAAAAGTTTGAGTTATATAATTTTTGCGTATTTTGAGTTTTCTTTAAGTCGAATTTTGTGGGCATATTCACGGAAAACCCTCATGAGACACAACTCGTCCTACTAGGGTAACCTAGGGGTTTAAAGGCTTGTTGCATACGTTAAATGAAATCGCTTCCCCACGAAAGAGGTATTCTATCTCAATTTTGGGCTGGATCATGTTTTGATTTCTTTACATTGCTCGGGACGATCGAAGTTTTAAGTTAGGGGGGTTTGATTAGGCATAAATTCTTCCAAATTTACCCCTTAATTTAGAGACTTTTATTACCTCGGACAACGTAAAATGAATTAGTTTATCTCATATTTGTGCTAACGGGTTTCGTCTAACAAGTATCCCGAGTTTCGTGTATTTTTAATTAATTTTACAGGTATTTAACACATGAACGAAAGAAAGAAATCGGAAGAAGCAAGAGAAAAGAAAGAGGGCAACAGCATAATTTTTACCAGATCCGGTTGAGGACCCAAAAGAAATGTCAAAGATCTCGAGTTTATAAACACATAGGAAGAAATGGCGTCCGAATCTCAGTTCTGGAAGACCCGAAGATGCGATAAAATCATGACATTTTGAAGAGATATTGAAGAGTAGTTGAGAAGACAACTCGGTATCCCAAGCAAACGGATCAGTCTGGCCCTTAAAATCACTTCATAAGAACACGTCTAGAGTACCAATCCGGTATCCCAAAAAAATGAATAAATCTGGCCCTTAAAATCACTGCATAGCACCATGTTTAGCGGACCAATCCGATTTGTTTGGAAAACAAATAAATTCGGTTGTTAACCGGACCAGTCCGGTATGTCTTGACCGGATCGATCCGGTATTTGAGATTTGAGTTGATCTTATTCTTGATAGAGTTTTGCATTCATCCAACTCTTGTAATTTACGTAAGGTATAAATTTGAAATAACTCCCGAATAATGGGGGAGGCTTCTAATTCGTTTTCAGGGAAGCTTTGTAATTAGCTTATAGAAGAAACAACAAAAACCCTACTTTGATTCAAGTTTCCAATCCATGCTTACATTATTGCAGTAGTTAATGCTTTAGTAGTAATTTCATTATTCTTCATCTTCAATTGCTAGTAAAAATGTTTGCTTTCATTCAAAACATGTTTTCTTCAAGTTTTAGTATGTCCGACTAAGTTTTCAAGGGTTAGGGTGCATGAACCCCACCCGATGTAATTCATGATAGTGGAAATAGAAGTTGTAATTAAAATTTTAGATGAATTGTATCGTAGTAATACAATACTGCTTTAATTCTTCCTTTGCTTACATACTGTGAGGGCTACGGTCCCTCATATGTGTAGTACTTAGTAGAAATAAAGACCAAATTTTTATTCAACCTTTCCTTACATACTGTACGGGCTACGATCCCTCATATGTGCAATACTTAGGAGTATTAAAAAGTCGGATTCATTTAAAGATTTAATTCTGAATCTAGTATCCTACGAAGTGAATTACTAGGGTGTGGGTGATTGTAACCCGACCTATCTTTCTCATTTCATAAGAAAAGTTTTAGTTAAATCGTCATTCATCTTTAGGTTAATTATAAGTAGTTGCATTTCATTCATTCATAATTTCATTAATTAATCAATTTCAAAATTTCATTTAGTTGTAGTCATTTAACAATCCAAATCACATTTTCATTCTTTTTAAGAAGCCAAAGTTAGGTTACCTTCGTTTTTCCAACATTGTTACGACTCCGTTCATCTTATTTCCCTGACGATCGATACCCGACTTATCGGATTATTACTTGAGCGACAGGCTTGCAGTTGAACCTAAATAGCACGCACACTAGACACAATTATGGTCCCGTCATCAATGTTATTGTATCCTTAGAGATAGAGAGAACTTTAAAAAGTTTGACTCTTAGGGTATTAATGGTCTAGTAGAGCCTATAAGTTGTTCAACCTTTAAATCTCGAAAGTTATTGAATCGATAAACATCACGATTAGAGATAATGTGTCGTTTACATATATTTATCATGGCTTTGCATATGAGAAGAGTTCACCCTCGATGACAATAGTATTGTTCCCCACACCACAATGGTGGACCCCACTATTGATATAGAGGATCCATCCTTTTTGGGTTTGGAAGATTCATGACCATTCTGACATACTTGTGATCACACACTAGGTGTCAAGACTCACGCCTAACTACAGAATGTGGTTAGCTAATTTTACTACACTTCCAATGTAAAGGAAGCACATAAGGATGTACATTGGATATATGCTACGCAAGATGAATTTCTTTAATTTTAGAAGAATGATGTCTGAAAAGTAGTCCCCTGACCTAGAGATGAAACACAATATGGTTGACTTATTAGGAGTCTCTACCATATGGGTCTTTTATCTCGTTTGGATATTAAGAAAAAATATTTCAGTAGCCTTTAGATCATCCAAATGGTACTCCAAAGTTCAAGATTGGTGAATACTTCAACTGGAAACCCTAAATTTCCTTCCCTATCCAATTTAGGATCCAAATGTATTTAAAATCCACACCACAGGCCACATGCACTACATGCATTGTATGTGTTTAAAATAATATTTTCGATTTGTTAAAGATATATAATATAGTTTTTCAAAATTATTTGGCATTTAAAGTGAATGTTTATCAATTAAATACACATTTCTTAATAATGGATTTAAACCTTTTAGGAGGAAGTTTGAATTTATATTAATTAGGAACCGCTTATAAATGAGCATGTGTGTGTGAAACATGTGCGTGATTTCTCTCATAACTTTATTTGTTGGATTTGTGTTTTGTTACACTCAAAAACACAAGACACGCAACACCGTTGGATCTAATATCATCAATGGATACTGTATAAATCATAAAATGTACCTCAGATGTTGCAACGCCCAACCCGGATTTATGGGTTTCCCATTGTCAACTCGGCCCGACCCCAGCATTGGGTGTTAAATGAAATGAAACATCCAATATAATGTTTCTAGTCTAGTTTTATATTAATTAACTTTTCACTTGTTTAGCATGAGATTCAAGTTTCAAGTTTAAACTACGTGAGGGACTGATGTGAACTATCCCCGAACTCCAAGCATACAGATCTACTAACGTAAAATTAAAGAGAATACAATATGTATAACGCTCTCACAATACGAACCCCCACCCAACCTACGATAACAAGGACGAGGGTGTGAGCCAATGCCCAGTGGAAAAATAAAAAATGCAGTATAGAAAGGAATGGCAGGAAAAAGACTTGACATGTTACGCCTACGTGCACAAGCAACTACCTTTACACACATACACACACACACACAAACATACGCATACTTATGCATGCAACTGTTTTAGTTTCGAAAACCTTATTTATCCAGATTAATCTACCTTAATCCTGTCAAAGACTTCCTTCCCCTTACTTTGACATTTATCCCTTTATTCAACACACAAGGATAAACACTTGAAGCAATTACGCTTAGTTTGACCGAAAGCCATTCCTTTATCGAAACTACCCTTTTCATTTAACCAATCCATATTATAATTTTCATTGAAAATCACCCTTTCGACACACACTAGCACCGTGTTAGAAAATACTTATTTAGGGTTTAACTACTTGGGTTGGTTAACCACCCATTTACCCACTTCCTTGACCTTTTTCTTTACCTTATGGACATTAATCAATTTCACATTCACTTGTCCATTTTAACCTTTACTAGAACATTTATTAATTCATTCAAGATAGGTTGTCTTAACACGTTTTTGCCATGCCACCCATTTCTTGACATGTTCCTTATTCCTTTATCTTTATCTCGTAATTTTGCAATAACTATGCACTTTAACGGGATCTGCACCGTTGGCGACGCCACCATATGCTTTGGCTAATGGTTTTTTGGGCCTACCTTATTTATCACGTTGTCACCTAAGTTACTTTTAATGCGTTTTAACATTCTACAAAGGTCCACATTGATGTTCCTTTTCCCCTTTTTAATTTGCCAAAGCCAAACATGAGGTTTCATCCCAACTTGTGTTACGCTTTGAAATTATATTTTCATGTCCTTTACACTTTAACTTTGATTTTATTCCAAATCATATTCATATAAGACTAATTTGTGTAACACCATTTCCAACATTTTTATTTCATAAAAAATATTTATTACTTACTATACATGACTTTCATCATTTAATCAAAATCATCATGCTCATATAATATAACAACATGACTGCAAATACACAAAATAGAGCCTTAAAACCAAGAGTAAGATTTCCCACCTCAAATAGATCTCTAAAATTACTAGGCATGAAAGGTCTAAGAATATGGAAACCTCCTACCTCCTAAGGTGGCCTCAAGGAGGTTTTTGCACTCCAAAATCATGCTCCATCAAGTTTCCAAGCAAAATCACCTTTAACCTCCATAAATCTTCCATTTTCATCTTGAAGAATCACCAACAAAATCTCCATAAATTCATACCTTTATTCATCCATGGTGGAAATCAATATGTATGGTTCAAATAGGGTGGAATACATAGAAGATATGGTGTTATACAGTTGAGGGGTGGTGATAGCATGGTGTTAAGGGTGATGGGAGAGAGTAAGAAGGATAAAATGGTGGAGGAAGAGAACCTCTTCCACTCTCTCTCTCTCTCTAATTCCAACTCCAATAAACCCAGATAAGCCCAAACAACCCTTAAAAAAACCCTGCAAATCCTAAAATTCCCGATTTTCCCAATTTGAGAACGCTAGAGCTCGACAGTTTATCAAATCAAGGGTCCATAATGTGACAATGCACAGGGGTAATCTGATACACACGAGTTCAAATGCTTCGTTCGAACGACATTGAGCCTAGTTCAAATGACAAGTTCATCTCATTCGACGCATGGATTCTAACGACCTTCAAATGGCCCCTGAATGTGGTACAGTGGGTTCTTATTATAAGCTCTATCGATCCTCGCTTTTAATAAGATCCAAAGCTCGATCAAACGACCTTACCATCATTCGAACCCTCCTTTCTTATTCTTTTCTCCAAATCTTTTCTGATAATATTCAATAACTATCATCAAGCCCCACTTTAGCAAAAATTTTATAGAATTTAAATGGAAAATTAGGGAAGGGTATTATAAACTTCCTTCCTCGGGGATTGTCATCCTTGAAATTATTGACTTGTCAAGCTTTAAACTTATGGGGCCCACCAACTTCTATTCTAAGTCATAAGAATTTTACAAGACTAAATCACTAAAGTTTGCGAATATCAAGATGACATCATATGCTCATTCACAGATTTGTCACCAAATTATCAACATGCGACAATCCCCAATGCTCATAATTTCTCTAACCATGAACGTTGCATAACTGACTCCAAGTCTCCACTCACCTGATGCTCATGCTTAATCGTGTCCTAGGGCTACCTTGGATAACACCCAAAGCATATCGGTACCTCCACGATAACTCTTTTTAGTGAACAAAACTCACCCAAAGTTAATCGTAACATAACCATTTATCGTATTCATCATCAAAACCAATTACTTCTTAGGACTGTACATCCTGCATTCCATAAATTTCAGGACATCCTAACTACAGAACATGCATGAGCTTTCCACTAAACATATCATGTTAACTCTCACTCAAAGAAACATTACACCTACCAAATTATATCCATACGTCCAGTCGACACCGTTCGTTGTGTCACTTTGATGACCTTAGTACTACCTTAGGCGTCTCACCGCAGTGAACTTACTTGAGCCTACTCCACTACCCCTCGCAAAGCAACACAGTGTCATAATTTTCCTCAATTTCTAATGCTATACAATATCCTCAAGACACCATCCCTCTCTTTATAATCAGATACACTGACTCTTATGTCGTCCAATCCAAAGGCCATTATTCTTATAAAAGGCCAATACTATGAGCAAACTCTGTGACCGAAGGTGTAGCCACCCATACACATAACTTTACACGATAATAAGAATACCTCAGATTAGGCACACACAGTTACCGATATGAATTGACCATACCAATTCCACCTCACTCTACTAGGTCCAACTGCGTCGTACCATGACAATGAAATAATTTGAGCTATCACATACGTGAGAATACTGATCCCAGATTATCGAAATCGAAAGGGAGACACGAGATTCATAAAGGATAAGCAACCGTCCCAAGAATTCCCATCCATAAGCTTCCGACTATGATTTACAGAAGAAAACCTATGCTATATACTTGAATTCATATCACTCATCCCCAACGTTCTCACCACGTACTAATCTGAACCGCATAACCTGGATTGGGTCACTAACTGTGAAAAATCAAATCACAACCATTCATTCTCATAATACGAATGAAACATATGAATCTGTAGTTCTTTAGGAAGTCAATGCCTAACTTCCCTCCTTGGAAGTATGTCCCCACTCCTTGCATCGTTAGCACTCATGAACTACTCTTATAGGAGAATTCCTAACGCCCTTATTCACGCTGACCTAGTCAACTTATTGGTGATGACTTCACCAACCTATTACGCCTAGGTTATTATCTGCCTTCAATTATCATTATCAAAATCACAAATTCCCATAGGCATTACTCAGTTCAAGAGATATATTCACCTTACATTATCCTTTGACCATGCGACATTGCCTCAAAGCTTACTTTTGGGATCTACCCAAACTGAATTCACGTGGCAACCACACCGATTGCCATTACCAGTCTACGAGTAGTAAATATCATGCAGGGTTGCATCTTATAACCTGTACCGATTTGACAGGACATGCGAAGAATTAGTGCTTACTTTCATAAGGCTACCCTAATAAATACCGTTGATGCATACCAACATTCTAATCATGCTTCGATATTTCCCCTCTTTTGTTGCCTTTTCGAGCCTCCTCGTGGATTCATCAATCTAAGTCGCCAATACATTTCCTAGTACAACTTAAAACAAAGTGTTACACTTCCATTACCATTCATTCCTAGATACTCGAGCACCAGGACCCATAACGACACGAACTTCTAATTCCTCCCTTCAGGATACACAACCTATTTGTGCTGATTCATCAAGTCCCACCTGGCATGTACACTATATGACTCGTCTAAACCATGACTAGTAATCTGGGATCATTGCTTAAACTTTAACACAATCATTACTAGGATACTAATGCTTCTTTATACATGACTTAATCGATCTCCTAAGGACATCAACACATCATATATAACCGTCCTCAAGACCTGACAAGATTTCATCCTCCACACATTTATCATTGTAAGTGATCTCGACAAACCTTTCAATACCTCAGGGTGATTACTAGGTTCTCGTAAGGACACTAGTCAATGAGGTTCCACACGTGGCTCACCCTAACTATCAAATACCTCAAGGCGTCACAACAGTTGATTTCTATCCTCCATGACACCATAAATGATTAGTCTTATAAACATTCCATTATATCTTTAAACAACACTCATACTAGGATTACCATGTATCTATCCATTACCTCGATAGCTAAACGAGCCTTGACACTTAAATAACAATCTTATCTTTCTTACAAATGGCTATGACCATATGCCACACACAAACCACAACTAATACCACTATGGATTATGGCAGGATGCAGGACATTGCCTATGACCTAAAAACCCCTAGTTCTGCATCACCGATATCACTAAAGATCCTATTTATAGAAATCACATTGGGTTTTCAAAAAACACTACATAGAAGACTATATGGAGTTCACTTCTAAGCCTTCTCAACCATCATTGTTGCATACTTACATACTGCAATTTGTGCATAACACTTATCATACCCTATGAGGTACGATTCTCGATCAAGAAACACCAGGACATTTAGTTACAACGATACTACCTTCTCGACTTTGACCCAGTATATATCCTAAGTGTTAACCAACATGGGTCAACATGCTAATAAATCACTAATTGACTTACAATGTGATACCACTCGAAGGGTCAACTTCACCTTACCACGGCATTGGTACTAACTACCCGAAGTACCTTTTCGCTGAATATTAATGTATTTCTATTACCAATCAACACTGTCAAGGTATGGAGCCCTAGCTACCTAATTTCCATGGTTAAATTATTATGAGTCATATTTCTAACTCAAACGATGTCATTCATCATTCTCTACACCTCAACTAACTTTTTATATCACTACGGATTTACACATAAGCACCTCACACAAAAAACCTATGATTTTTCCAATATTAGCTCACATGAATGCTCACAACTTACTAGAATATCTAATCAGAAGTGAGGAATCAATTAATGACAACTAACATGGATGTCTTCTAATTGGCAAAGAATTCACCCATCATGCTAACCTCTTTGAATTCACCATTGAGGACACGAACTAACCATCAGTAAAACTATTGTTCCCGGACCAAGCCAGCACCGATGTTAAAGGATACACTACCGACCTCACCACGTCACTCTCGAAGGAACTGTGAACCTGGAGCTCTTATACCATTTATAATACCCCGATCCGAATTTATGGGTTACCCGTAGTCAACGTGGTTCGACCCGAGCATAGCATGCAATTCCAATTTCAAGTTCTAACTAGGTAAGGGATCCGTGGGAAGCATCCCCGGAGTCCAAGTATATAGAGCTACTAACATAAAATTAAATAATTAACTTACCTGTATAATGCTCTAAAATATGAACCCACACCCAACCTGCAATAACAAAGATGAGGGATGAGCCAATACCTAGTGGGAAAATATAAAATATAGTACAGAAACAAATGGCAGAAAGAAGATTCAACACGTTAGACCTCTGTGCACATGCAACTACCTTGTATATATATACACACACACATACACATAGGCATACTTATGCATGAAGCTATTTTACTTCCTAAAACCTTATTTATCTAGATATACTTAACCTTAATCTTTTAAAAGACTTTCTTCCCTTTATTTTAACATTTATCCCTTTATTCAACACACATAGTCACATACTTGAATCAACTACACTTAGTTTGACAGAATGTCATTCCTTTACCGAAATTACCCTTTTCATTTAACCAATCCATATTCGTAGTTTTATTAAAAATACCCTTTTGACACATGTGAGAACTGTGTTAGAAAATACTTATTTAGTCTTTGAAAACCTGTCATGACACACCTTTGTGTTAATTATGGGTTTAACCACTTGGGTTGCTTAACCACCCATTTACCTACTTACTTGACGTTTTTCTTCACCTTATGGACATTAATCATTTTCACATTCACTTGTACATTTTAACCTTTAACGGACCATTCATTAATTTATTTAAGTTAGGTAGTCTTAACACATTTTCACCACACAACCCATTTCTTGACATGTTCCTTATTATTTTATCTTTATCTCGGAATCTTCCAATAAATACTTACTTTAACGGGCTCGACACCATTGGTGATGCCACCATATGCTCTGGCCAGTGGTTTTGGATCTTTCACCCTGGGCTTCAGGCCCTCCTTAATTATCCCAGTGTCATCCGAGTTCCTTTTAATGTGTTTTAACATTTTACAAATGTCTAAATTGTTCTTCCTTTTCCCCTTTTTAACCAGCCAAAGCCAAACTCGAGGTTTGATCCTAACTTGTGTTACACTTTGAAATTATCTTTTCATGTCCTTGACACTTAAGCTTTGATTTTATTCCAAATCATATTCATATATGACTAATTTGTTTAACAGCATTTCCAATATTTTTATTATAAAAAAAATGTTTATTACTTATACATGATTTTCATCACTTAATCAGATGCATGTAATCCAAAACATGAAAACAAATACACAAATGATAGTCTTAATACCAAGAGTAAGATTTCCCACCTCAAATAGAGCTCCAACATTGGTAGTTATGAATTGTCTAAGAAGATGGAAGTCTCCCACCTCTTAAGGTGGTCTCAAAGAGGTTTTCCCACTCCCAAAGCATGCTCCATAAAGTTTTTAAGAACAATCCCCATCCAAACTCAATAAATCTTCCATTTTCTTATTCAAGAATCCCAAAAAAAACTCCATATACTTGTATCTTTCCTTATCCATAGTGGAAATGGGAATGAATGGTTCAAATAGGGTAGAATACATAGCAAACATGGTGTTAGCATGGTGGTTTGTGGTTGTGGGAGAGAATAAGAATGCTAAAATGGTGGAGAAAGACCACTTCTTCCTCTCTCTCTCTCTCTCTCTCTCTCTCTCTCTCTCTCTCTCTCTCTCTCTCCTCTCCTTCCAACTCCAATAACCTCAAATGAGTCCAAACAAACCTTAAAAAAAACCTCCAAAGCCTAAAATTCGCATTTTGACCATTCAGGCTCGTCGGAGCTCGACAACTCATCAAATCAAGGGCCCGGAATGTGATAGTACACAACGGAAATATGATACACAAAATTTTGAAATGTATTATCTGAACGACATTGAGCCTTATTCGAACGACAATGTCATCACGTTTGACACATGGATTCTAACGACCTTCAAATGACCCTAAAAGTGGTACAATGGGCTCTCATTTAAAAATCATTTGAAGCTCCCTCGATCCTCACTTCTAACGATTCTAAATCTCTCCCAAACAACCTTACCCCGTTTGAACCCTCGTTTCTTATTCGTTTGTCCAAATTACAATTTTTTACCCACAAAATTCAATAATTATCATAAAACCCTACTTCAACACAATTTATACATAATTTAAATGGAACATTAGGGCAGGGTGTTACAGAGGCTTCATTTTTTACCCTTGGATTTAGGCATACCGAATTCAATCCATCTCAACGATTCATCTAAACGCCGACTTACATAATATTATATTTCTCCTATTCATCTCAACATTAAACTTTTCTCATTTTTAGAGAGATAAGAAATATATATATATATATATATATATATATATATAGAGAGAGAGAGAGAGAGAGAGAGAGAGAGAGAGGTTAGTTTAGAGAAAGGACTGAGAGAAAAATGTTTTCAAAAACTAGTTTATATATCATTTACAAATGTTTTTTTCTCTTTAATACTTTCAAAAACTGGAGTGTTTTAATCAAATATTTTAGGGTTTTCAATATATAAGAGTTGAGTTTTTGAGAGTTCAAGTTTAGATGGAAAGAAAACTCTTATAGGTATATTTCTCCTCTAAAACAGCATTCACGGTTATTAAAAGCTTGATTTTAACATAAATTTAAGTATCTAACATTTATGATACATCTCACACACTTTTATGTTAGATCTTCTCCTATATGACTAATAGTTTGTTTCGTAAAAATCTTTTCAAAAAACCGGATATTGTTTGTTGGATTTCTATATATATATGTATAATTAGTTGAGATCCAAACATTCTAGGTCTAACACTTTAAATATCAGGAAAAAATTGACATAAAGATTTGATTTGTTATAAAACTGATTGTACGTTTTGTGAAATCATTTTTTGTGTAAATAAAATTCTTAGATATATTATCCAAAAGATCTGAACAAATATGATATTCTTGAAGTTCCTAATATTATATATTTTAGATCTGAGCATTTAAAATACGTGTGTAATTTGTAGGACTAGTTTTGAGTGCATGTGCGTTCTTGCATTTTCATATATATTTTAGGTCACACAACTGTCCCTATCACATAAAACACTATTAGTAAAGTTTGGTTGTTTTTTTAGACAAATAAATTTGTGAGTTGACTTAAAGACATACTAAGGAGTAAAGCTTTCAAGATGCTGTTGGATCGTTGAGATATACCAAAGGAGTTGGAGCTCTTCCATATAGGTATATTTTTCTTTCTGTTTTTTATTTTATTTTGCATCCATGTAATTTACAATTTGAATCCATTTTAGTAGATTTTAGTTTTGTGGCGTAAAGGTAACCGTTGTTGCTTTCCCATCCTTTGGGGTTTTACCACTATTGATACCAAATTTAATCTGCTGACATGGACCAATCATATGAAGACACGTGGCTATCTACATGGCAACAACAAACACTTCTGAGGAACCCACGCGCTCCGAGGAACAAGACTACAACGAAGAAGACTAGTTCCCCGAGGAACTCACAAGCTCCGAGGAACAATGCCTCTCCGAGGAACTCTTGAGTACCGAGAATCTTAGGCGGTCCGAGATGCATCTCGAACAAAGCATTAATAGCTGGATAACCAACAGTTCGACTGATTCATTAAATGCTTATCATTCAGACGCACACGCAAAGAGGGCATTAAGTGTATTACCCTTTCATATGTATATCATTTAATGTATTACCCTTTCACATTACAGCCTCAAGGCTATAAATACATTGTACTATCCTCATTGTAAAGGGTCGGGAGCCGAATCCAGAAGGGAATTTCTTGATAGAACTTATAATCGAGAATTCCCAAACACTCAGCAATAAAGCAACAGTGGACGTAGGCTATTCTTATAAGGCTGAACCACTTTTAAATTCTTTGTATAATTTATTTATCTGTGATTGAATAATTAGAGTAATCTAATTTTTTACATCAACAAATTGGCGCCGTCTGTGGGAAACGACTGATAATATCGTTTTTCATAAAAAAAATCCATTACCAATGGCGGATATTCCTGAATCCAGCAATCGAAACGCTGGAACCCATCCAAATCCATCTGCTCCACCAATCATTCCAGATATGACTGGAGTAATGGCAAATCTGGCTCAGGGCCAGACCGTCATGCAAGAAACAATGCGACAACTCATCCAGACCCTCAATGGCGGTGCATCAGCCAATTCCGAACCACGAAGCATTCAAAGAAATACCCGTGCGCCTTCTTCGCATACTAGGCGTACAAATTCATATCACAATGAGGAATCTGAAGATTTTTCTTATCAACTTGGATGAACTTCGTCAGTGCGGGCCACGGATACTGAACAACGTATCACCCTCTCCCCCGAAAGGACCAGTGCATTGGAAAGATTAAGTAGGGTTTCTCCTTTCGACCGATTAGGCCCTAGGAGGAACAAAAGTCCTCTTAATGCAGTGTCGAGGAGCTTTCGACGACCATCAGATTTAAGGGAAGGATCTGCCCAGTCGCGACCAGCTGCTCGTCATGATAGATCCTATGACCGACCAGTTGTTCGTCAAGATAAATCCCAGGAAGCCACTTCAACGCGATCATTTGCTCGAACCAATAGGACCGAGGAAGGAAATGATGCATGGAAAGGATCTATTCAGAGGCTGGAGGATAGATTAGGGGAAATGTCTAAGGCCAAGAACCCTCTACAACGAACCTTTGTTCGAGGAACACCTTTTGTCCAGGACATTGTTGATTTTCCAACACCATCAAAGTTCAAAGCACCTGTTGTGACTCCCAAGTATGACGGAAAGACTGACCCTGTCCTTCATATAGAATAATACCAAGCTGCAGCCAACATCTATGCTGTCCCAAATGAGATGAGATGCAGAGCATTATCGGGAACAATTATCGGATCTGCTCAAATATGGTATAATAGTCTTCCTCGGGGTAAGATTTCAACTTTTCTTCAACTGGACGAGCTATTCATTGGGAATTTCTGCTTTGGAGCAAAGCCAATTAAACGAGTAGCACATTTGTTAAGTGTTAGACAAAAAGCTGGTGAGAGTACCAGAGATTATATAACTCGTTTTAATAACGAGAAACTCGAAGTCATTGATTATGAGGAGAAGACAGCGATTACCGCTTTGATGAGTGGATTACTGCCAAACAAGTTGTACTACACTTTGGCCAAAGATCCACCTCGAACCATGTCGGGCATGATGGGAAAAGCGTCCAAGATTATGAATGTCGAGGAGGCTATGTCTGCGAAGAAGAATATGGACGCTAAAGAAACCATGGTGGAAGGTGATAAAGCTAAGAAGAAAGAACATAAGAATAATGGTGGTGACAAACAATCCAAAAATAGGTCGTCATGGGAAGTCTTTAGGAAATTTGATAATTACACACCTCTGAAGTAAAATATCAACCACGTCCTGGAAGAAATTAAGAATAGTGAGGAGTTAAACTGGCCAAAGAAAATGAAGGCAGACCCTGACACGAGGAATAGGGAAAAATATTGCGAGTTCCACAAGGATCATGGTCATATGACCAAAAATTGCATAGCTCTTCAGAATGAGATTGAAACACTCATCCGACGAGGAAAGCTAGCAAAGTATGTTGATCGGGGAGGTGAAAGAAGAAACAACGACCGAACTAGAGAGAGGTCTAGATCTCCTCGTCGAGCAGAGGAGAAAAAGAAGAGAAACCATGAAGTTGATCTAGAGGATGACCCCGATCTTCCCAAGAAACCAAGGCATCCAGAACGAGAGGTATTTTCAATACGCTTTGGGTCATTTGATTGTAATGTTATTACAGGAGGAGATGTAGGAGGAGGAGACCTTACTGCAGAAAGAAAAGATTACCTCGGTGAGGCTCAAGCTTGCTCTTACATTCAGTGAATAAATCTAGCTGAGGAAGATCGCCCGAGAAAGGTGAACAAGGAGAAATTGGTTATCGGTTTTTCAAAAAATGACCTTGCAGGTGTTCTACATCCTCATGATGACCCGCTGGTGATCAAAATGAGAATGAAGGAGGTCATGATTTCAAGAGTACTGGTCGACAATGGTAGCTCGGCAGACATCATGTTCTACTCGTGCTTCGATAGTTTAAATATAAAGCTATCTTAACTGGAGCCTTACCACAGACCTCTCATTGGTTTTGCTGGCGACAAAGTATTTCCACTTGGGACGATCAAGTTGGATATATTCATTAGTACATGGCCTGCTTGTCGGACGGAAAGAATATGTTTCTTCGTAATGGACAAGAATGTCCAATCATCGTACAATATCATCATGGGAAGAGTATGATTGAAGAAGTTCGAGGCTGTGCCATCTACAGTGCATCAGTGCCTAAAATTTCTAACAAACTTTGAAGTAGGAGTTGTGAAAGGTGATCAGAAAGTAGCTCGAGAATGCTATTATTCATCTGCCGAGCAAGAAGAACTGGAAGATTCAAAGAAAAAGACCACTACTTATCAAGTGGATGAAGGTGCGGAAATTGAAACATTGGATCCTCGAGATGAGTCGCAACTCGTGAAGGGTCAAGTGGTGGAAACTACTGAAAACATCATTCTGGACGACGAGCACCCTGAGCGAACTACTCAAATAGGTTCATCGTTGGAAGCCTCATTAAAACAGGAATTGATAACTTTCCTTAGAATCAGAAGACAAACTTTTGCGTGGAGTCATGAAGATATGCCTAGGATAGACCCAAACTTCTTATGTCACGAGATCAATGTGAATAAGGAGATCAAGCCTATGAAGCAGAGAAGAAGAGTATTCAGTCCCGAGAAGAATCAAGCTATATAGGAGGAAGTCGAGAAACTCTAGAAAGCTTGTTTCATTGAAGATGTTAAATATCCAGATTGGTTAGCTAATGTGGTAATGGTAAAGAAGAAAAATAACAAGTGGAGGATGTGTGTAGACTTCAACGACCTCAACAAAGCATGCCCAAATGATCACTTTTAACTGCCCCAAATTGATCAACTGGTGGATGCTACCTCGGGACAAGAGTTGCTGAGCTTCATGGATGCTTATTCTGGCTACAATCAAATTAAAATGAAACCTGAAGACAGGGAGAGTACTTCTTTCATTACCCCTAGGGGAACTTATTGTTATAATGTTATGCCTTTTGGTTTGAAAAATGCAGGTGCGACATATCAGAGGCTGATGAACAAGGTCTTTGCTGAACAAATCAGTGACAATATGGAAGTCTATGTTGACGATATGCTGACGAAAAGCAAGAAAGCTGCCGATCATCTAGTTGACTTAAGTCAGACTTTTGATCAACTAGATAAATATCAAATGAAGCTGAACCCGATGAAGTGCATCTTTGGAGTACGAGAAGGCATGTTTCTCGGGTACATTATCAATCAACGAGGCCTTGAAGCAAATCCTAAAAAGATCAAAGCTCTATTAGGGCTGCAATCTCCAAAGACGAAGAAGGAAGTACAGAGTCTCACAAGACGAGTAGCGGCACTCAACAGATTTGTCTCGTGAGCAACTGATAGATGTCTCCCATTCTTCAAGACACTCAGAAAGACTTTTGAGTGGAATGATGAATGCGAGAAGGCTTTTTAAGACTTGAAGAGATACTTGGGAGCACCTCCACTGTTGTCCAGGCCAGTGATGGAAGAAAAATTGTACTTGTACCTTGCAATGTTCGAGAATGCAGTTAGCTCGGCGTTGATCAGAGTGGAGAATGGAGTACAAAAGCCAATTTACTATAAAAGTAAGGCCTTCTAAGGAGCAGAGATCAGATATCCAAGGCTGGAAAAAATTGTACTGGCGCTAATTGAGGCAAGTAGGAGAATGAGCTTCCAGGCTCATACTATAGTAGTATATACTGATATGCCATTGAGACAAGCCCTGCATAAGCCATAAAAATCAGGAAGATTGTTGTACTGGGCAATAGTTCTCGGTGAATATGATATAGTCTATGAACCCAGATCATCACTTAAAGGACAGGCTGTAGTAGATTTTATAGCGGAGTTCACCTATCCTGATAGCTCCGAGGAACAAAAGTTACTCGTTGATCAACCTGTGGATGTTACAGGATCAACAAACACAGGCTCAGAATAATTCCGATTGGTAAAAGGGCATGTGGATGTTACAGGATGTGACGCAGAGATAGTTGTGAGGACTCCCGATGAGAAATAAGAGTTGCTCGCTGATCAAACTGTGGATGATACAGGATCAACAAACACTAGCTCAGACCAACTCCGGTTGGTAAAAGGGCAAGTGGATGTTATAAGATCATTGACTTCGGGCTCAGACCAACTCCGGTTGGTAAAAGGGAAAGAACGAATGATTGACGAAGAGCAAGAAAAATCTGAGGAGGAAAGGAAGCAACAAATATTTCACCGAGGAACTCTAACTGATCAGAAATTTGAAGATGAGTTACCTATATGTAGATGGCTCATCTTGCAGTGCTAGATACGGTGCCGGGATAGTTTTGAACACTCCGGATGAGGTCGATATGGAATACGCCTTGCATTTCCAATTTAAAGCTTCCAACAATGAGGCTGAGTATGAAGCCGTGATTGCAGGACTTGGTTTAGCAAAAATTATGGAGGCGCAACAGATTATTGTCTTCAGTGATTCTCAATTGATCGTAAACCAATTGATGGGAGTATATGCAGTTAGAGGAGAATTAATGATCAGATATCATGCAAAGGCAAAGGAGCTGGTGTCAGAATTTGCCGCTATTCAGCTGGTCAGAATACCAAGAATGGGGAATACGAGAGCAGACGCCTTAGCTCGACTAGCATCAGCTACTCGCACCGAGCTACGAAGAACAATCCCAATTGAAGTGTTAGATGGTCGGAGCATAGATGAAGATCTGACGATGAACTTTATTACCCTTGATTTAGGACCATCCTGGATGTATTCTATCAGGGCGTATATCGAGGAGGGAGAATTGCCAATTGACAAGCTCGCTGCCAAAAAATTGAAGTTTAAAGCTGCTCGGTATGTATTAACTAATGGTGTTTTATATAGAAGAGGAATTATGGCAGGTTTGCAGAGATGTGTACACCCCTCCGAGGTGAAAGAATTAATTGAAGAGATCCACGAAGGGTCTTGTGGAGCACATGTAGCATGTCAGACGCTTTTACAAAGGGTAATGACGCAAGGATACTACTGGCCGATGATGAGGGTTGATTGTATAGCCTACGCCAAGAAGTGTGATAAGTGCCAGCGCTTTTCCTCCATTCGAAGAACTCCACAAGCATTGTTGACACCCATAACTTCCCCTTGGCCATTTGCCATGTGGGGAATTGACTTGGTTGGGCCACTGCCAACGATTCGAGGAAGGTTCAAGTACCTCGTCGTCGCAGTGGATTATTTTACTAAATGGGTAGAAGCTGAGCCACTCATTGACATGACGTACGAGAAGGTGTACCAATTTATTTAGAAGAACATCATTTGTCGATATGGTCTACCTCATGCCTTCATCACAGACCATGGAACACAATTTGATAACGAGGAGTTTGTCGCCTATTATCATCAGTCAAACATTTTTAAGGTCCACTCAGCACCAGGCCATCCTCAAAGCAATGGACAAACTGAAGTGACAAACAAAATGCTACTAAATGGATTGAATAAAAGACTGGATGATGCAAATTTGAATTGGATCAATGAGCTACAAACAATACTCTGGGCTTACCGAACTACTCCCCGAGTAGCAACTGGAGAAACACCATATATACTGGCGTTTGGAACTGAAGCCGTTATACCTGCCGAGTTGGGCCTCCCAACACACAGGGTACTAAATTTTAATTCCCCTGTCAGCGAATTAATGAGAAGATTGGATTTAGACATGCTCGAGGAAGTTAAAGAAGAAGCAGCCATTAGAAATGCTGCTTACCAGTAGCAAACAACTTTGTTCTACAACAAAAGGGTGAAGAAGTGCGACCTGAAAGAAGGAGACTATGTGCTGAAGAAAGTAATTCAAAAGCATAATAAGCTGGAAGCAAACTGGCATGGACCATACCGAGTTACATAAGTTGTTCTACCAGGAACTTATCGAATAGCAACTCTAGAAGGGGAGGAGCTCAAGAATGCATGGAACGTAGAGCACCTACGCAAGTATTATCAGTGATGTATATGTAACACAGTTCGATCATTATGAATAAAATGAAGATATTCTTCCAAAGTCTCTCCTTTTATTAAGAATTTTTCGGGGAATACTAGTTTTACACACTACTCGGCAAAGCTCCAGACTGCTCAGCAAAATATTCCTAAAAATGCCAACCTTGATTGGTTAGGAAACCAAATATTCCTAAAAATGCCTACTTCGGTTGGTTAGGAACCAAAATATTCCTAAAAATGCCAACTTCGGTTGGTTAGGAACCAAAATATTCCTAAAAATGCAAACTTCGGTTGGTTAGGAAACAAAATGTTCCTAAAAATGCCAACTTCGGTTGGTTAGGAAACAAAATATTCTTAAAAATGCCAACCTGTTTGGCTAGGAAACGAAATATTCCTAAAAATGCCAACCTGTTAGGCTAGGAAACAAAATATTCCTAAAAATGCCAACCTGTATGGGTAGGAAACAAAATATTCTCGCAAATGCCAACTTATGTTGGTCGGGAGGTAAGATTATTCCAGAAAGTGCAAAAGTTGCTAACTATGGCTGGTCGGGGATAAAAACCCACCAACTGTAGTTGGTCGACAAAGAAAATTTATCGACCTTGGTTGGTCGGAAACATTTAAGAGAAAATTCTACTAACTATGGCTGGTCGGAGATAAAAACCCATCATCTGTAGTTAGTCGACAAGAAAAATTTACCGATCTTGTTTGGTCGGTAACATTTTATGGGTAAAATTATTTCAAAAAGACTAACTATAGCTGGTCGGGGATAAAAACCCACTAACTGTAGTTGGTCGACATGGAGAATCTAACAACCTTGGTTGGTTGGAAACATTTTAGACAACATTTTTATACTCATTACTTTATTATTAAGTGATCGAGCAACAGTATTGATACTTGTACCTTTTTAATTATTACTGAGTTGGTCGACAAACAACACAATATTGTTATCTTTTTAACAGATATGCATAAATATAAAGTGTTTGATAATTACAAGACAGTAGCAATCAAGATTTGCAAACAAAAATGAAAGTCTTTCATTGAATTCAAAATAAATTACATTGATGATGAAATTACAGTTACATTGACATGTATACTAACTATTACATCAAAAATTCCTATTCTACTGGTCTCTTCCCCTCTAATTTTGACACAGGTTCCCACCAGCAGGCGGATCATTTAAAGACAGAGGAGAATTGATGAAGTTGAGATCCTTCAACATCCTGACATTCATCACGGATGGTCGATCTAAGAGATGCTCGGGACGAGATACCTCGATTTGAGAATGTAAATTGTAGTCACCGAAATACTTTGAAATTAAGCTCCGAGGAATGGCCCGAGCAGGGATCCAATCCATGTCCAAATTGTATGGTGGCACAGGCAAGTCGAGCAACCCGGGATTATGGTAGTCCCACAGATAATGACCTTGTTCGAGCTTCAGCACACCTAAGGCATTCAGCCAGCCTTGCTTGTAGCCCTCATTATTGGCATTCTGGATACGATCGTCCAAGTGGAATAGTGCTTCGTTGTATCCAGCCATCCAGAATTCCCTGGGCTATTTGTGGAATTGATATGTTAGCCTTTCTAGCTGCTCGTGGAGATTCTTGATGAAAAGCTCCTTATTCTCCAAGACTGACTTCTGCGCACAAAGCAATTTTTCTAGGTCCCTAATCTTCGTTGACATATCAGACAACGCCTGGTTCTTCGCCATTAATTGGAAAGCCTGGTTGTGTAAGGCAGACTGAGTCCTCTGTTCCTCGACAAGAACCCGAGCTGCTCTTGCTCGTCCCCGAGGAGCTCTTGCTCGGCCACGAGAAGATGAAGAGGTGCCAGAGCTCTTCAAAGTCTCCAACTTGTCCCTCAACTTAGCATTCTCAGCCTCTAAGAACGAAAATCCCTCGTCGGTCATTGGGATAAAGGCACTAGAAGTGGAAGCTACAGACTTCAATTGTGACAGCTCCTTTTGCAGGTTGTTGTTTTCCTTTTCCAGCAACTCAGCAATCTGTCTGCATTCTTTGACCTCACCTCTCAAGGTTCTCTCCCTTACATCGTACCCAGCAAAAATCTTCTCGTAGCCTTTGTCGGCAATGATCTGCTGGTACTTCTTCTCATACCCCTCATGCAACAAAGCAGAGGATTCTTTGTATTGAAGCTGAAGGTCCTCGAGGGTGCTTTGAAGATCCTCAATCATTTCATAATAAGCAACGTTATTGGCTAAAGCTCGATCAAGCAGACACTTCAGATATTGATATGCTTCCACTACCCGTTCTGAAGCGTCCTGGCCGAGGATGTCGACAACTTGTGCAGCACTCAGGTCTGTGTGACCAGCCTTAAAGTACTCATTACATTGTCTCAGCAACTTCGTATCATGGGCAGATAGCAGTTCCATCCTAGCCAGAAACTAGCAGAGAAAGAAGAGAAATCATCAATAAGAAGAATAAACAGAGTATGAATGAAAGATAGACAACAATATGCAAAAAAGTTCAAGTTTTATTAGATCATAGTTCAGAGTTACATCTTCTGGGTTACATTTGATAAAGAGAAACAAAATAAAGAGAAACCCGAACAACACTACACCTTTTCCTTATCTCCCAAAACCTTCTCGGGAGGTTGGGATGAAGAGGTAGGTTGCTCGAAAGGAAGGGATAGTTGCTCAGGGAGAATAGGTAGTTGCTCGGAGGATGAAACGATTTGTTGATTTTCCTCGGCAGCAGGGTGGATGGCTAGGGCATAATCTCCCATCACCATCGAAGACACTTTAGAGGTATATTAATCCTCTTCTAACTCTTATGGAGTTGGAGGGGGACCAGGGATATGTCTCTGGAAGAGATCGGAAGACCCGTCGACCGTCATCTCCTGAAGAGCAGCAACCCATCCATCCCTAAAGTACTTAAGACTGCCATAGTCCACTTGCAACACCATGGCAGCCAACCCCTTGTTCCACCCCTTGTCCCAGCCAGAGATGAAGGACTTCTTCACAACCATTTTCCTCTTGGTCTTCTCCAAGGCAAGATTTTCGGACACCAAGTCATCAGCAGCTTTCAGTTTTTGCTCAGCTTCCTCCTTCTGCCGACCTACTTCCCGAAGTTGAACCAACTCCTCCTCGGCAGCCTTGAGTTTATCTTCAAACTCTCCTGCAGTTTTGAGCTTCTCTACAAGTTCCTTATTTTCCTTCTCCAATGCATTTATTCTCTTCTCCAACTCCTTGGAGGCATCAACAGCCCGAGCTTTTTCTTGTTTGGAGGAGGCAAGCTTCTTCTCCCAGACAGCTTTGTCATCAGTATATTTCTGGCGAGAATATGCCAGAGACTTGGTAGCTTCTTCCAGAGCTCCCTCCACACTGGACGAGGAGCAAGAAGCATTAATCGCTTCATCCTTATTGAGGATTATATTGAAGCAGCTCGTCAACTGTGAACATAAAAAGAAAGCAAGTTAGAAACATAAATGACAAAAGAAATATGAAAAGTTGAAAGTAAGAAGACTTACAGAAGCAAGGTGACGAGCAGCTAGTGAGGTGACCATGTCCCGAGTAAGGTTTTCTTCAGTACCTTGGACCTCGAGAATGATCGAGGACTTTACCGAGCTTATGACAGAACTCGGGGGAATAAAAATTGGAACCCCAATTCCAGCAACTGGGGGCTGAGTGATGGTATCAGCCAAATTGACCGAGGAGCTTTTCTTCAGCCTCCTCGGGGGAATAGGTACAGATTCAACCAAGGAAGAACCCTTGGTCGGTGATATCACAATCACCTCTCCAGGAGCAGCAGACCTGCTCGGAGCCACTGCGGGCTTCTCGTCAACTTTAACAGGAGCAGCTGGAGGAGCTGCATCAATCTTCTTTGTCCCCTCCCTTGGGACATCAATCCTACTCCTTTTTACCTCCCCAGAATCAGAGGCAGTTTTCTCAAACAGGGTAGGAGGTCTTCTCTTCTTCATCCTTTCACTTAGAGGAATATTGGATTCAGGAGATGAGATGGTGGAAGCTGGTACTGGCTCTGATTCACTTATCACTGGACGAGCAGTGAAAGAAGTGGTGTAGCTCTTGTACTGGAGCAGATACGAAGCTGACCTAATATGCTCGTCGTCAACACTTTGATGCAGACTCCAGATAAGTTTCAAATGCCTTATATTGACATCTGCATCTTTTGGGCACTTTCTCTTGCTATCAACTGCAAATAAATAAACATTGTTATCAGTAGAACATTTTATCAAACACAAAAGAAACATGATTTCAAAATAAATAAAATAAAATAAAAATAACCTATCCCATTGCCATAAGGAGGGCATCTGGGACCCTGGTAAACCTCATCTCCAGCTAATGGAGGGTGTTGCCAATTTTTTATGACAACCTCTTGTTCAAAATAATCCCTATTGGCATCAGGGAGATTGACTACTAAGGCTCTATTTAAAAATCTAGTTTTTAAATAAAAAATATTATCATTAATTGCCCATCGATAGCAGTACATGATTTCTGGAATTCCTATTCGAGTTCCATGAATTTGATTTAACTTATGCACCCCATTAACTATTCTCCATGTGTTGGGGGCTATTCGTGCAGGAACAACGTCAAAGTACTGACAAAATTCCAGACACAAGGGATTTGGTGGAAAAGAAAATCCACACTCAACAAAAAGGAGACTGGGGAACTAATGTCCCTCAGCCAAATGGAAGTAATTAGAAGGCACATAAAGCTCTTCTAAAACAACCCATGAGGGAATGGAGAAGTCAGAACGAAACTTCTCAAGAGACTCAACAGGGTAAACCATGGTGAATAAAGAAATGAAGAAGAATGAAGAAGATCTTATAGGAAAAGAATGGATCTTCTGACAATGAACGACGGAAAAGATGAACGCACAAGAGAGTAGGAAGAGACGACGTGAAACTCAAAGATAAAAATTTGAAAGGTAGAAGACGATGGGAGCGTCTGTGAAATTTAAATACCTTGCCTTGGGAAATGGTGAAGTAATGATTACAAAAAAAGGATGATTACGTTACCGGCGGCTAAAAAGATGAAAAGTGGCGATGGAATCAAAGCGGACAACAGCAGTTAAAAAGATGAAAAGTAGCGCGGGAATCAAAGCGGACAACAACGGCTAAAAAGACGAAAAGTGACGCGGGAATCGAAACACATAGAAAATTCCAAAAAAGCATGATTCTACGAATTAGGAAGGAGAAATAAATACAAGGGAAACGCTCCTAAAAATTTGGAAGACTATTTAAAGCTACCATATTCCGAGAAAGAATGTTCCATACTCCTCAAATTTCGAACTATGAAACATTGGGGGCTTCTGTTGATACCAAATTTAATCTGCTGACATGGACCAATCATATGAAGACACGTGGCTATCTACATGGAAACAACAAACACTTCCGAGGAACCCACGCACTCCGAGGAACAAGACTACAACGAAGAAGACTAGTTCCCCGAGGAACTCACAAGCTCCGAGGAACAATGCCTCTCCAAGGAACTCTTGAGTACCGAGAAGCTTAGGCGGTCCGAGCAACTCAGGTGGTCCGAGCTGCATCTCGAACAAAGCATTAATAGCTGGATAACCAACAGTTCAAATGATTCATTAAATGCTTATCTTTCAGACGCACACGCAAAGAGGGCATTAAATGTATTACCCTTTCATATGTATATCATTTAATGTATTACCCTTTCACATTACAACCTCAGGGCTATAAATACATTGTACTATCCTCATTGTAAAGGGGCGGGAGCCGAATCCAGAAGGGAATTTCTTGATAGAACTTATAATCGAGAATTCCCAAACACTCAGCAATAAAGCAACAGTGGACGTAGGCCATTCTTATAAGGTTGAACCACTTTAAAAATCTTTGTCTAATTTATTTATCTGTGATTGAATAATTAGAGTAATTTAATTTTTTACATCAACAACCACGTTAAAAATATGTGTGTAAACTTTATGCGTAATTCTTGAGTTCCATTACCTCCTACATAGGGTTAATAAGATTATATAACACCTTTTAACTCTGTGTTACCTAGAATATAAAATAATCCATTTTATATAATCTTTCTCATTTAACACGTCTTATGGAAAACCTTTTTCAAACAAATAGGAGTTTCTCCAAATAGTTTATTTTGAGTCTCAATCTTATCGTTAACTTTGTTAGACAATTTGATGGAGTTGTTACAAGTGGTATCACAGTGATTTTCAAAAGTTTTTAACCCAATAACTCCTAAAATTATTTTTGTATTTTATGAATGGACGAGAAATTTGAGAAACTTAGTAATCTCTCCACACTCCAAGTTTTTTATGGACATAATTTTCCTTACTGGAAAGTGAGGATGATTTCATTTATTCAAGGTACTTTGAGTGATGAACTCTAGGAGACTATTCAAAATGGATACTCTTACCCAACTAAACCTTTAAATAAAGATAGAACCCTAAGGGTTAAGAAAATTCTTAGTGAGTTTACAATGGATGAGAAATAATTGTCTCTATACAATAATATGGTTAAATTTTTTATGTTCATATCTATAAACTAACAAGAATTCAAAAAAATATCTATTTACTACATACAAAGAAGCCTTGGGTACCCTTGACACTTCCCATAAGGGTGACGAGCATGCTAAGTGGGAGAAAACCCAAAGGCTTGTGTATCAGTACAATACCCTTATGATGGATGACACAAAATCCTTTGATGACTTCTACATTAAGCTCACAATCATTACTACTAATCTGCATGCTAATGGTATTATCTATGATAAATTGGAAGTTGTGCTAAAAATACTTAGATATTTACTTGGTATATTTGATAATGAGAGTTACAATATAGAAGAAATGGATGATGCAAACCTAACTCTAGAACTATTAAGCAGCAAATTAAGAACGTATAAATAGTGTTAGAATATAAGTAATGTATGACTTTTATTGTTTAAAGATCCTCTAGATCCAATCTAGTTTTTTTCTTCTCAAATGGCAGTACCTATGTTAAATTTTCTTGATTATGACTTAGGATTAGAGGAAAACTGTGACCTTGGAAGTGTTTATAACCAAATATCCCTGATGCGAAAATATTTCAAAAAGATTATAAAGTTTAGGAAAGTTATGCAAACTGAAAAAGGGAAAGATGGATATCTAAACTTTTAAGTGCCTAAACCCCATGATCATAATAATGATAGATAGACCGACAATAACAATTAGAGAAATAAGAAGTACTTAAATAATATTCAGTGTCACAAATGTGGTTGCATGGTTCACTATTCCAATATATGCAAATCAATCATTAGGACTACTATAAGGCCCATGTGTGTAATACTTGGGACGACTCTAGTAAATTAGATAATGATCAGTGGGAGTCATACGAAATACAAGAATAATATATGTCCTTTTATGATAAAATTTTGTATTCTAATGATAAAGCATTCTTACCTCTTAATGTTATTAATGATTTTATACTTGCTATCTGTGTGAATGAATTATTAAATGCCGATGTTGTTAACACCTCTAATGAGTCGAGCATGTGCATGACCCGAAGTGCAAATCATTGTGATGAATTGAAAGTCTTTGTTACAAAACTAAAATTGGATCATTACAAAATAAGATGCACACTGCACTTACTGTGTTCCATGATGATGACTTCCTTGATCTTCAAGAATTAAATTCTAAGACTCCGAAGAAGAGTTCTAAACTTGAGAAAATAGTTAGACACTTGACCAACATATAAAGAGCTTAAGTAAGACTTTTAGGTAGAATAATGAGGATTGTACTAGTTAATGCACGGGTCATGTGACTGAAACCAAAAACATTGTTTTGAAAATCAATGAACTTTATGAGAAAAATACTATTTTCAAATAATGATACAAATCTACATTGGAAGACGTGGAAGAATCGAAACAAAAAATTCTTAATTATTTTCAAGAAGTGTCTTCATTGTGAGACTGATGAGAAAGCATTTGATAAAATAATTAGTACTATAAAAATATACCCAGACATTTAAACCGGCATAGGATTTGAAAAAAACCTTAAAGGAACAAAGTCGTCATTCAAAATGATTAGAACTGTGCTTGTTTCTTCTGGGACTTTAGTAAACAAACCACGTCAAGAATTTGAAAAATGTCATACAAATATTTTGAAAAATCCAATCTCACAAGACACTAATACTCTGTGTCGTCCATAGAAGAAGCATGATAGTAAAGCTATGCATAATGATAAATCGAAGTATGTCCCCCCCCCCCCCCCCCCCCCCCCGATAATTTATCCAAAACTCAAAAATTGTTGCAGTCGAACCGCGGTTTCCAAATGCGTATAAACTCTTTGTCAAGGATTTAGAATATAATGTCAATCCAGCCTCTCATCTATACTGTAGTTATTGTAATGTTTATGGTCACTCCTAAGATGAGTGTTTCCAAAAGTGTCTATCTATGCCTATCTACAGTAACTTTAAAAACTATAGGAAGAGACAAAATACCTATGTTCTTCCTAGATAGACTAATAAAAGATCTAACTTTAGAAGTAAAAGGAAGAAGTATCACATTAAAAAAGAGTGAGTAGGGATAAGACCCAAACCTTTTTTAAATCAAAGACACCAACACATTTTAAAACGAGGGCCATTTGGGTTAGCAAGGATGAGTAGCTTCCTTAACAAAGGTGGAATATTGTTAAAACTTCCTTTAACACTGAACACACCACCGTGGATGGTACCTTGATTATGGGTGTTCAAAAGACATAATTGGGGACAAGACTAAACTGACAAAAATGGATAACTTCTTAGGACGTAAAGTACTATTTGGTGACGGAGTCTCATCCCAGAAAATTAGTAAATGAACACTTTAGCAAGAGGACCTTACCATCCTTAAGCAGGTCCTATTAGCGAAAGTCTTAAAAGATAATCTGCTGAGTATATCTAAATTTTGTGACTCTGATCACATAGTTACTTTTTCAAAGACGGAATTTAAAATTTTGAACAAAAATGGTAATTGTATTCTTACAAGCCGGATAACGGTTACACAATTATTCCCAGTAATGTGTCATTTAAGCTAACAAGATTAGATGCCTATGATCTTTGGCATAATGGATTGGTTCATACTAATTTTGTTAAACTACGCATATTGAGCTCCCAAGAGTTGGTTAGAGGTTTACCCAAAATAAAAATGTCTTCATATATTATTTGCGATCCTTAACAAGTAGGAAAGATGAGTAAGTCACCTCATAAGAAGGTTAAGGATATAATGACTTCAAAACCTCTAGAACTTCTCCACATGAACCTTATGGGTCCTTCTCGTATTGTGAGCCTTTGTGGGCATAGTTATATCCTTATCATCGTGGATGAATTTACTCGATATACTAGGGTAGCTTTTATGAAAAACAAATCAGATAAATTTCAAGCATTTCTTGAAGTCTTTTTAAAAATAGAATATGAAAAGGATACAAAGGTGTCACATATTAGAAGTGACGGAGGTCGAGATTATAAGGAGACTGGACTAGTAGAATACTTTTTTGGTACTAAATATCAGCATGAGTTTAGTGCTCCAAAAACTCCATTTTAAAACTATATTGTTGAGAGGAAAAATAGAACAATCCAATAAATGGATTAGGTTATCATACATGGTAAAGGGTTACTAAAATATTTTTGTGTTGAGCTGACCAGAAACCTTGTCAAACTATTAACTGTGTATAACTAAGGAAGAATACTAAATAAACTTGCTATGAACAATTATACAACAGAAAACTAAATTTTAAATACTTCAGAACCTTTAGGAGTGTATGTTATATATGCAAAGATAGAGAATACCATTCAAAATTGGACACCTACGGTGACAAAGGATTTTTTCTGGGATATTCACAAAATAGTAAAGCATACCGTGTGTACAACTTACATACCAAAATCCTAATAGATGAGACATGAAATCTTTTTGAAATAGAATCTCCTCAGATAACTGACTCACTAATGTCACTGGTACCAAGTGCATGTACAAGAACAAGATGGATGAGAATGGTGCCATTCTTCTCAATAAGGCAAGGTTAGTCGCTCAAGGTTACTCACAAATTGAGGTTGTAGACTTTGGCAAGACATTCGCTCCTGCTTCTAGGCTTGAGTTTGTCCGCTTAGTATTCTCCATAGCATGTCATATGCAGTTCATGTTATACCAAATTAATTCCTAGAGTCCCTTCCTTAATGTAATTATTGAAAATGAGGTTTATATGGAACAACCAAGGGGGTTTGAGTACCCAAATAACTCAGGACACTTATTTTATCTGATAAGGATTTGTATGGCTTGAAGTAAGCACATTGTACTTGGTACAAAAGGATAACTTCTTATAACTTAGATCATGGATTCGACAGAGGGGGAGTTAAAGTGACATTGTTTTATAGGAGAGAGGGTGGTTTTATCTTAGTTTCCCAAATGTATTTAGATGATATAGTCTTTGGATCCACATGTTCCCAACATGATCACAATTTTGAGAAGGATATGAATAGTGAGTATGAGATGAGCGTGGTTTGTGAAATCATGTTTTTCTTAGGTCTCAAACTTCATCAACTTGAGAATGGGATATTTGTACCTTGATCAAAATATGCAAGGGATCTTGTGAAGAATTTTGGTGTAAACTATGTTAGAAATGATACCTGAGGCAAGGACATAGAGAAAGCCCTTTATAAAAGTATGATAGGTAGTCTCCTCTATATGACCACTATCCATACTAACATAGACTTTAGTGTTAGAGTTTGTGAACATTACCATGTGATCCCAAATGAGTCTCATTACTTTCACTTAAATGTATCATCAAATACATTATTAGAATTCTTCCTTATGGCATTTGGTATTCTTTTGATACAGATGACCATTTTTCAGCTTATTAGGATGCCGACTAGGATAAGAATGTTGATGGTTATAAAAGAACCTTGGGTGGATGCTTTAACTTTGGGAGTGATCTTGTCTCTTGGTTGAGAAAGAAGCAAAACTCTACTTATTTGTCCATTATGGAGGCCGAGTACATTGCTGCCGGGATTTATTACACACAACACTTATGAATGAATCAAAATTTGGAAGATTATGGGATTACTCAAGACACAATGACTATTTTATGCAATAATACAAGTGATATCCAAATTTCTCGTAATTCGGTCCAAAATTCTTGTACGAAGCACATTTGGATCTGTGAGCACTTTATTCGTAATCTTGTTGATGAGAAGATCGCTTCCTTGCTCCTCGTGAGTATCGATCGTCAATTAACTGACATTTTCACTAAACCTTTATCGGCACTTAGATTTGAGGATATTAGGAAGTATTTGGGTATTTGTGCCATTGATTGACTTTGAGTATTATTTCTAATCTAGGGCGAATATCATCTTGATGTCACTTGTTCATGCTACTAGATTGTATTCTTATGTCTATATTTTTGAAAAGTCCAAAAAGATTTCATTTTCATTGAGAAAAGGTTTCAAAAATTCAAAAGATTTTATTTTAGATAGACAAAAATTCAAAAAGATTTGTGCATTTTCTTTCACACTATATATTTATGTGCATTTAAGATCTTCGAATCACGATTACATTCCATCCGTCCACGTGTCTTACTTATGATGTTATGAGGCTTGGGTTTGATTCATTTGTGTGCTTAAAAATGTATGTTTGGCATTGAGTTTTTCTTTTATGATTACTTTTTTCATAAGAGACTGTTTATATCGACTTTATTGTATATATGTGCGAACCTTCTGAATATTATACTTGTTGGTCATTTTGTCAAATAAAGTGTTCTCGTTGCAATCCTTCTTAATGATGCACCAAATGTACTAGGAACTAATTTCTCCTGTAAGAACATGTAAGACCCCATAAATTTAAAAGGTATTATTTAAATTAATTCGGATTATTTTGGGTAAAATAAAATTTTGGAATTTATTAATTTTAGTAATTTAAAATGTTGAGTTTTAATATTGAAAAGTAGGATTTTAATCCAAATTAACATCGGAGTTCAAATGGGAATTTAAATTGAAAAAAAAGGGTTATCACCTTTCCGGGCCATGACTAATGGGAATTTTTTTTAATTTAAATAAAATTCTATAAGCATTAGAACTCCTAATCATTATAAATTAAAACTAACCTGTGGACGGGTTCTTAAAATTGCCTTTTCCACAACTCTTCCTCCAGAAGACTTATCCAAAATATTTCCCTTTCATCTACAAAACTTTGCCCCAATTTTCTTCAAGGTTTCAACTCAAGGTTTGTCAAGATTAACTGGGTCTTCTCAAGACGCATCAGGAACGGATCTTTGTCAACTTTTCAAGAAAAACACATCTTTGAAATTATAATTCTCAATCAATTTTTATTCACACATGGATACTCTATTATTTTCCTTTAGTATTACGCGTTTTATGTGTTGCCTAAACCCTTAATGACATGTTTTTCTTAAAATAAATTAACAACTTAATTAGAAAAAGTGAAAACTAAATCTGGTACAGTTTTGATGAAAAATGTTAATATGGAATAAGACTTGAAACCCTGGGTGCGTAGGAGAGAGTAGTGGATTTTGGTTATTATGGGTGTAGGATTACATGTAGAATTTATGGGGGGGGGGGGGGGTATTTTAATTGAAATCGGGGAGTGTACACACGCATAAAAATTATGTAGTTGATAAAAGTGGGCAATTTTGGTTTGTTTCATAAATTTGCATGTCGATTAATCTATAATGATTAAATGGGAATAATTGTATTAAGGACGACACTGGTATTATTAATTAAAATAAATTGACTTGTCCCATCACAAATAAATTTGTGATATTGTTTAAATGTGTTGTTGGATTATGGGATTTATTGTTATTGATATTTATCATCGCGGGATAACGGAATTTTGGTAGTATTCTCTCATCTATATTTTAGGAAACTTACTAGGTATGGGACTAGTGGGTAGGCCTTAGTTGTGATTTACGCTTGCTAGGTATGGGACTAGTGAGTGTAGATTTTTACGGATGGGTGATTCCGACCTGGGGCTGATTTTCATGTCGTGTCGTTAATTCACTAGCCTAGGTATAAGAATAGGAGGAGTTATTAATATAAATTCATCCTAAAATTAAGGTAGGACGTATTTATATCTTGGGGGCCCTTAGGTAAGGGACTAAGGGTGTTTTTAGGATCTTGTATCGATAATAAAGGTGGGGGTAATTTGCAAAATGAATATGAGATGGATAATTAATTGAGAATACATAGCTAAGATAATAAAAAGGGGTATTAAAATTTATTGGCGATATAATGTGCAGGGGACGAAAGTTTAAACGGGTCAGCTCGTGTTTATGTCGTGTCGTGTGTGATGCCTCGCCATATTACGGGATCGACTGTTTAAACAGATTAGCAAGCTATTGACGAGGGGAATGTGTATTTTGGTAGGAGTACCACCAGAGGTGGGAGGACCGCTATAATAATGTTAATTATTGGAGTAAGAATATTATGCGCGAGTATCGCAGTGGATAATAATAAATTAAGAAGAAGAATAAATTGGGTTTATTTAATTTAAGTAACAATATGGGACTGATTGATATTTAAAATAATGTTAGTGTGGATTTTTGAATAAGAATTATTGTGGGTAGATAGTGATTTATTTTGATTGCGTATAATCATAGCTCGTCTAATTTAAAATAATCTATTGTGATATTTATCACTGTTGATGTAAAAAACTAGATTACTCTAATTATTTAATCACAGATAAATAAATAAGATAAAAGATTTTAAAGTGGTTCAGCCTTATATGAATGGCCTACGTCCACTGTTATGTTATTGCTGAGTGTTTGAGAATTCTCAATTACAAGTGCTATCAAGAAATTTCGGTCCCTTTGAATGAGGGTGATACAAGGTATTTATAGCCCTTAGGTTGTACATGAAAGGGTGTTACATTAAATGATATACATATGAAAGGGTAATTCATTTAATTTTCTTCAAACGTGCGCGTCAAGATGATAAACATTCAATGAATAGTTGAACTGTTGATTATCTGGCAATTAATGCTGTGGTCGAGGTGCAGCTCGAACCGCCTTAGTTACTCATCGTCCAGAAGTTCCTCGGAGCATTGGAGTTCCTCGGAAGATAAGAGTTCCTCGGAGGGTTGGTGTTCCTCGGTAGATAAGAGTTCCTCGGAGTATACTTGTTGGTCGGGGAAATAATCTTCCATGTTGCCATTGTGCCACGTAGATTGACACGTGTCTTCTTAATATTCGTCCACATCATATTACTAATTTTGGTGTCAACAGAAGCCCCCAATGTTTTATATTTCGAACTTTGAGGAGTATGGAACATTCTTTCTCGGTATATGGCGATATTAAATGACCTTCCTGGGTTTTAGGAGCCTTTTCTTCGTATTTAAATTTCCTTCCAAATTCGCAGAATCCGCCTTTTTGCATTTTTATAGGCGCTTCGATCTTCGTGCCCTTTTTGTCCTTTTAGCCGCCGGTAGCGTAATATTTCCTTTTTGTAATCATTTCTTTCGCCGTTTCCCAAGGCAAGGTATTTAAACTTCAGAGGCAATCCCATCGTCTTCTACCTTTTCAATTTCTGCTTTCGAGTTTTCTAAAGCTTTTCTCTCTCTTGTGCGTTCATTTCCTCCTTCGTTTGTTTGTCAACAGATCTCCTTTTTTCCTGTAAGATTTTCTTCCTTCTTCATTTCTTTTTATTCACCATGGTTTATATTATCGAATCTCTTGAGAAGTTCCGCTCTGACTTCTCTATTCCTTCTTGGGTAACTTTGGAGGTTCTTTCTGAGCCTTCAAGTTATTTTGATTTGGCTGAGGGACACTGGTTCCCTAGCCTATTTATTGCTGAATGTGGATTTTCTTTTCCACCAAATCCGTTGTGTTTAGAGTTCTGTCAGTACTTCAACGTTGTCCCTGCAAAAATAGCCCCCAACACATGGAGAATAGTTAATGAGGTATATAGGTTAAATCAAACTCATGGAACTCGTATAGGAATTCCTGAGATTATGTACTGTTACAGATGGGCTATTTTAGACAACGTTTTTTATTTAAAAACTAGGTTTTTGAATAGGGCCTTAGTAGTCAACCTCCCTGATGCCAACAGGGATTATTTTGAATATGGGGTAGTTATAAAAAATTGGCAACATGCCCCTTTGGTTGGAGATGCAGTATATGAGGGTCCCAGATGCCCCCATATGGCAATGGGATAGGTCGTTTTCATCTTATTTTGTTTTTAAAATTATGATTTCATTGTATTTGATAAAATGTATGACTGATATTTCAATATGTTCTTGTTTGCAGTTGACAACAAGAGAAAAACTCCAAAAGAGTCAGAAGTTAATATAAAACAGTTTAAACATATCTGGAGTTTGCATCAGAGGGTTGCAGACGAGCACATCAGGTCTGCTTCATATTTGTTGCAGTACAAGAGCTACACGTCATCTTTTACTGCTCGTCCTGTGGTCAGCATTAGTGACCCATTTCCAGCTTCCGAGGAATCTTCACCAGAATCTCACATTCCTCTAAGCCAGAAGATGGGCAAGAGAAGAGTTCCTGCTATCTTCGAGGAGACTTCCTCTGCCGGGGATGGAAAGAGGAACAAGGCTGAAGTCCCAAAGGGGACCAAGAAAATTGATGTTGTTCCTTCTGTTGCTGTTCAGAAGGCTGCCGAGAAGCCTCCAATGGCTCCGAGCAAGAAAAGTACTTATGTGGAAGTGATCACTATTTCCCCCACCAAGGGTTCTTTGGCTGAAACTGCTGAAGTTCCACTGAGGAGATTGAAGAAATCCTCCTCGATTAGTTTTTCTGAAGCCATTCCCCAGCTCCAAACTAGTGGAGCTGGTGTTCCAACCATCATTCCCCCGAGCTCTGCAATGAGCTCGGTAAAAACTTGGATTATTCCTGAAGTCCAAGTCATCGAGGATAACATGTCTAGGGATATGCTGACATCCCTGGCTACTCGTCACATTGCTTTAGTAAGTTTCTTTTTATCTTGAATTTTTCCTTCTATCAATATATGTATCTCGGCATTAACTCGTCACTACCTTCTTTTTTCAGCTGGTGAGTTATTTTAACACCATTGTGAAGAAAGATGAAGCGCTCAAGGCTTCAAGCTCCTCGTCTGGAGTAGGGGATGCATTCCAGGGTTTGGCCCAATCTCTGAAGGAATCCCATCAGAAGTATGACGAGGATAAATGTGAATGGGAGAAAAAATTGGCTGCATCTGCAGAAGAGAAGGTGCAGTTGGGAAACAAAGTGAAGGACTTGGAAAGGGAGAACAAGAAATACTCCGAGAAGCTCACTACTTTTGGGGAGCTTGAAAATAAACTGAAATCAGCTGAGGAAGAGCTGACACTTCTGCGCAAAGCAAATCGTTAGAAGGAGGAGTTGGAGGCCAAGCTGAAAGCCTCCGAGGACCTTCTATCCGAGAAGCTCTCCTCGGAGAAAATGAAGAGAAAAACAGCTGTGAAGAAATCCTTTCGAACTGGTTGGGATAAAGGATGGGATAGGGGGGTAGTAGCAATGATGACCCAGGTGAATTATGGAAGTTTGAAATACTTCCATGATGGTTGGGTTACTGCCTTGCAGGAATTGAAGGTGAGCGAGGACTCCGAGCTATTTCAACAACATCTCCCTGGTCCTCCTCCAGTTATTGAAGATGAAGACGAAGCTGCATCTAAAGAATCTTCAATGATTGTGGGTGATCAAATCTTTGCTCCTTAACCCAACCACATTTGCTGAAGAGATTTCTTCTTTGCCTGCTTCCCTTGAACAAATCCCAACTTCAGCCGATCAAATCAGTGTCCCCACCGAGCAACCAAGCTCCTCGTCCCAGCCTACCGAGAAAGTCTTGGGAGACAAGGAAAAAGGTGTGAAGTTGTTCGGTACTATCTTTCTATTTTTCTTCTTACTTGTACTTTGTATCTTTGATCTTTGTAACTTTGCCTTATGATCTAATAAAATTGAGTTATTTTCTTCCATATGATTGTCTCTTCTTTATCTGTACTCTGTCTTGATCTTCTTTTTCTTTCTCTGTTAGTTTCTGGCCAGGATGGATCTTTTGTCTGCTAATGACACAAAGTTGATGCAGCAATGCCATGAGTATTATAAAGCTGGTCACACAGACCTCAGTGCATCAGAAGTGGCCGATATCCTTGGCCATGATGCTTTAGAGCAGGCAGTAGAAGATTACCAATATCTGAAGGGCTTACTTGATCGAGTTGTGGCCAATATGTGGACTACTATGATATGATCGAGGAGCTTCAATATACTCTAGAAGATCTCAAGGATCAGTACAAGGAGTCAAATGCCTTATTACATGAGGGGTATGAAAAGAAATATCAACAGCTTTCTGCCGAGAAGGGCTATGACAAACTCATTGCTGGGTATGATGTCAGGGAGAGGACCCTAAAAGGTGATGTTGAGGCCTGCAGATAGATCGCCGAGCTGCTGGAACAAGAGAACAACAATTTGCAGAAAGAGTTGGCACAGTATAAGTCTGCAGCTTCATCTTCCACTGCCTTGGTACCAGTTTCCGACGAAGGGTTCTCATTCTTAGAGGTTGAGAATGCCAAATTAAGGCAAGAATTGGATACCTTAAGAAGGTATGGTATTTCTGCTACTTCTCGGGGACGAGGAATAAGTTCTAGTGGGCGAGGAAGAGCTGCCCAGGATGTTAACGAGGAACGAAGCACTCCAGCGCTCGGGGTCGATCAAGAACTCCTCGTAGTATTGAAGAAGCTCGTACTCTGTCAACATTGGAAACTCAAGCGTACCAGTTGAACGCAAAAGATCGGGCTTTGTCTGAAATGTCCAAGAAAATCCTAACTTTGGAAGATCAACTTACTGCGACGAAGTCTGCTTTGAATAATAAGGATGTTTTGCCAGGAACCTTCATGAGTAGTTAGAAAGATTAACTTTCCAATTCCATAAACAACCTCGCGAATTCTGGAATACAGGCTATAATGAGGCCCTTTATCACTTGGATGCTAGCATTGAAAATGCCAATAATGAAGGTTATAAACAGGGATGGTTGAACGCCCTGGGTGTGCTGAAGCTCGAACAGGGGCACTACCTGTGGGATTATCATACTCCTGGACTACTAGACTTGCCTGTACCACCCTATGAATTGGACATGGAATGGATCCCAGCTCGTGCCATTCCTCGGAGCTTAATTTCAAAATATCTTGGTGACTATAATCTTCATTCTCAAATTGAAGTATCTCATCCCGAGCATCTCTTGGATACTCCTTCAGTAATGAATGTCAGAGTGTTGAAGGACTTGAATTTTATCAATTCTCCTCAGACATTAAATGATCCTCCTACTGGCGAGGAACCTGTTTCCAAAGCTGAAGGAAAGAAACCAATAGAATAGGGATTTCAATGTAATAGTTAGTATACATGTAATTTGTAATTCGTTTTGATTTTTAATGAAAGACTTTCATTTTCTGTTTGCAAATCTGTATTGCTATTGTTTTCGTGCTTGTCAAACACTTTATATTTGTGATTACATAACAATACTTTGTGGTTCATCGACCAATCTAGTAATAACTTACAAGTACCAGTAATGTTGCTCGACTACTTAACAATAAAGTAATGAGTATAAAAATGTTAAAATTTCTTACAACCAACCAAGGTTGTTTAAATTGAGCTCGTCGACCAATTATAGTTAATGGGTTTTTATCCCCGACCAGCTATACTTGGTAAATTTTATCTTTTTCAATAAATGTGCCCGACCAACCAAGGTCAAAGATTTTTCCTCGTCGACCAACTACAGTTAGTGGGTTTTTATCCCCGACCAACTATACTTGGTTCAGTTTGGAATATTTGTTCTTCGATGAACTTTTATGTAATAAACTTACTTCCCGACCAACATAAGTTGGCATTTGAGAGCATATTTTATTTTCAAACCAACCGAGATTGGCATTTTTAAGAATGTTGTTCTTGCCCTTTTACCAACCGGGGTTGGTCATGGGTTTGAACTATCATGCCCACTAACTCTTTTACCAACCGAAGTTGATCACATTAGTGTACGCCTCCTAACCAAAGGAGTATAGTTTGTTCTCGCTATTTTACCAACCAAAGTTGATCACGCTCGAACTATTAGTGTCCACTAGTTATTTTACCAACCGGAGTTGGTCACGCTAGTGTATGCCTCCTAGCCAAAGGAGTATAGTTTGTTCTCGCCCTTTTACCAACCGGAGTTGGTCGTGGGTCTGAACTATCGTGTTCTCGCTATTTTACCAACCGAAGTTGATCACGCTCGAACTATCTACTAGTTATTTTACCAACCGGAGTTGGTCACGCTAGTGTATGCCTCCTAACCAAAGGAGTATAGTTTGTTCTCTCCCTTTTACCAACCGGAGTTGGTCGTGGGTCTGAACTATCGTCTTCTTTTTGCTGTCGAGCAGCGTAGTGTACAACACTAGTATTCCCCGAAAAACTTTCAAACAAAGGAGATAAAAATGGTGAAACATCATCGTTTTATTCATATTGATGGACCTGCTGTACATTTTACATCACTGATAATACTTGCGAAGGTGTTCAGCATTCCAAGCATTCTTGAATTCCTCTCCTTCTAGAGTTGCTATTCGGTAAGTTCCTGGTCGAACATCTTCTGTAACTCGGTAAGGTCCATGCCAATTTGCTTCCAATTTATTGTGCTTTTGAATGACCTTCTTTAGCATGTAATCTCCTTCCTTTAAATCGCATTTCTTCACCCTCTTGTTGTAGAACAAAGTTGTTCGTTGTTGATATGCAGCATTCCTAATAGCTGCTTCTTCTCTAACTTCCTCGAGCATGTTCAAATCTAATCTTCTCATCAAATCACTGACTGGGGAATTGAAATTCAGCACTCTGTGTGTTGGTAGACCCAACTCGGCAGGTATTACAGCCTCACTTCCAAACGCCAGCATATATGGTGATTCTCCAGTTGCTGCTCGGGGAGTTGTTCGGTAAGCCCACAATACTGATTGTAGCTCATTAATCCAGTTAGCTTTAGCCTCATTTAACCTCTTCTTCAAACCCATTAATAATGTTCTGTTCATCACTTCAGTCTGTCCATTGCTTTGAGGATGGCCTGGTGCTGAATGAACCTTCAAAATGTTTGACTGATGACAATAGGCTGCAAACTCCTCGTTATCGAATTATGTTCCATGGTCTGTAATGAAGGCATGAGGGAGACCATATCGACAGATGATGTTCTTCCAAACGAATTGGTACACCTTCTCGTACGTCATATCAATCAGAGGCTCAGCTTCTACTCATTTAGTAAAATAATCCACTGCGAAGACGAGGTACTTGAATCTTCCTCGGGTCGTTGGCAATCGTCCAACCAGATCAATTCCCCACATGGAAAATGGCTAAGGGGAAGTTATGGGTGTCAATAATGCTTGTGGAGTTCGTCGGATGGAGAAAAAACGTTGGCACTTGTCACACTTCTTGGCATAGGCTATACAATCAGCTCTCATCGTTGGCCAGTACTATCCTTGCGTCATCACCCTTTGTAAAAGTGTTCGACCTGCTACATGGGCTCCACAGGACCCTTCATGGATTTCTTCAATCAATTCTTTCACCTCGGAGGGATGTACACATCTTTGCAAGCCTGCCAAAATTCCTCGTCTATACAAAACACCATTAGTTAGTACATACTGAGCAGCTTTAAACTTCAATTTCTTGGCAGCGATCTTGTCCTCCGGTAATCCTCCTTCCTCGACATATGCCCTGATGGGATCCATCCAAGATGGTCCTAAATCAAGGGAAATAACATTCATCGTTAATCTTTCATCTATTCTTCGACTTTCTAACACCTCAATTGGTATCGTTCTTCGTAACTCAGTACGAGTAGCTGATGCTAGTCGGGCCAGTGCGTCTGCTTATGCATTCTCCATTCTTGGTATTCTGATTAACTGAATGGCATCAAATTCTGCCAACAACTCCATCGCCTTTGCATGATATTTGACCATTAGTTCTCCTTTAACTGCATACGTTCCCATTATCTGATTCACAATTAATTGAGAATCACTGAATACCATCACTTGTTGTGCTTCCATAATCTTTGCTAAATTAAGACCTGCTATCAAGGCTTCATACTCAGCCTCATTATTGGAAGCTTTGAATTGGAATCGTAAGGCATATTCCACGTCAATCTCGTCTGGGGTGTTCAAAACAATCCCTGCTCCGCAACCTGTTGTACAAGATGACCCATCTACATACAATCTCCACGTAGGTAACTCGTCTTCAAAATTCTTATCTGACAACATTCCTCGATGAAATATTTGCTGTTTTGTTTCATCCTCCCCCGGTATCTTTCGCTCCTCGTCGACCATCTCTTCTCGCCCTTTTACCAACCGGAGTTGGTCTGGGTTTGAATTTGATGATCTTTCTACATCCACAAGCCCTTTTACCAACCGGAGTTGGTCTGGACTTATGTCTGTTGATCCTGTAACATCCACAGGTTGGTCAGCGAGCAGCTTTTGTTCCTCGAGGGTATGAGGATATGTAAACTCTGCTATAAAGTCTGCTACTGCTTGCCCTTTTAAGGATGATCTGGGTTCATACACAATATCATATTCACCGAGCTCTATTGCCCAGTACATCAGTCTTCCTGACTTTTCTGGCTTATGAAGGGCTTGTCTTAATGGCATGTCGGTATACACGATGATGGTATGGGCCTGAAAATATGGCCTCATTCTTCTACTTGCTTCAATTAATGCCAATGCCAATTTTTCCAACTTTGGGTACCTGATCTCTGCACCTCGGAAAGCCTTACTTGTGTAATAAATTGGCTTTTGGACTCCATTCTCCAATCTGATCAATGCCGAGCTGACCGCATTTTCTAATACTGCCAGGTATAAGTACAACTTTTCTCCCATCATTGGTCTGGACAGCAATTGAGGTGTTCCCAGATATTTCTTCAAGTCTTGAAAGGATTTTTCACATTCATCATTCCACTCGAAAGTTTTTCGGAGTGTTTTGAAGAATGGAAGGCACCTATCAGTTGCTCGAGATACAAATCTATTGAGTGCTGCAACTCGTCCAGTAAGACTCTGCACTTCTTTCTTCGTCGTTGGAGATCGCAACCCTAAAAGAGCTTTGATCTTTGCTGGATTTGCCTCAATGCCTCGCTGGTTGACGATGTACCCGAGGAACATTCCTTCTCGTACTCCAAAGGTGCACTTCGTCGGGTTGAGCTTCATCTGGTATTTATCCAGTTGATCAAAGGTCTGACCTAAGTCAACTAGATGATCAACAGCTTTCTTGCTCTTTGTCAGCATATCGTCGACATAGACCTCCATATTGCAACTGATTTGTTCGGCAAAAACCTTGTTCATCAGCCGCTGGTATCTCGCTCCTGCATTTTTCAAACCAAAAGTCATAACATTATAACAATAAGTTCCCCTATGGGTAATAAAAGAAGTGCTTTCCCTGTCTTCAGGTTTCATTTTGATCTGGTTGTATCCAGAGTAAGCATCCATGAAACTGAGTAGCTCGTGCCCCGAGGTAGCATCCACTAGTTGGTCAATTCTGGGCAATTGGAAGTGATCCTTTGGGCAAGCCTTGTTGAGATCAGTGAAATCAACACACATTCTCCATTTATTATTTTTCTTTTTTACCATCACCACATTTGCCAACCAGTCCGGATACTTCACATCTTCAATGAATTGGGCTTTCTGGAGCTTGTCGACCTCCTCTTGAATAGCTTGATTCTTATCGGGGATAAATACCCTTCTTCTCTGCTTTATAGGCTTGATCTCCTTATTCACATTGAGCTCATGACATAAGAAGTTTGGATCTATTCCTGGCATGTCTTCATGACTCCACGCAAAAGTTTTCTTTCTGTTTCTCAAGAAAGTTATCAATTCCTGTTTTATTGAAGCATCCAACGATGAAACTATCTAGGTTACTTGTTCAGGGTGTTCGTCGTCCAGAATAACATTTTCTGTAGATTCTACCAATTGTCCTTTTACAAGTTGGGATTCATCTCTTGGATCAAGTGTTTCAATTTCCGTACTTTCCTCCACCTGGTAAGTAGTAGTCTTTTTCCTTGATTCTTCAAGTTCCTCTTGCTCGGCAGATGAATAATAGCATTCTCGAGCTACTTTTTGATCACCTTTCACCACTCCCACTCCGAAATTTGTCGGGAATTTTAAACATTGATGTACTGTAGATGGGACTGCTTCGAACTTCTTCAAACCAACTCTTCCCATGATAATGTTGTAGGCTGACTGCACATTCCTATCCATCACAAAGAAGCGTATTCTTTCTGTTCGACAAGAAGGCCAAGTTCCAATGAATATATCCAACTTGATCGTCCCAAGTGGAAAAACTTTCTCACCAGCAAAACCCAGAAGAGGTCTGTGATAAGGCTCCAATTGAGATAACTTCAAATTTAAACTGTCAAAGCATGAATAGTACATGATGTCTGCCGAACTGCCATTGTCTACCAGCACCCTTGAAATCACTACTTCTTTCATCCTCATTTTGATCACCAAAGGGTCGTCGTGAGGGTAAAGAACACCTTCCAGGTCATTTTTTGAAAAGCCAATAACCAGCTTCTCTTTGTTTACCTTCCTCGGACGATCCTCCTCGGCCAAATTTATTCGCTGAATATACGAGCAAGCTTGTGCCTCTCCGAGGTAAGCTTTTTTTTCTGCAGTAAGATCTCCTCCTCCTGCATCTCCTCCTGTAATAACATTACAATCAAATGACCCAAAACTTATGGAAAATACCTCTCGTTCTGGCTGCCTTGGTTTCTTGGGAAGATCGGGGTCATCCTCGGCATCATCTTCGTGGTCTCTCTTCTTTTTCTCCTCTGCTCGACGAGGAGATCTAGACCTCTCTCTAGTTCGATCATTATTTCTTCTTTCACCTCCCCGATCAATATATTTTGCTAGCTTTCCTCTTCGGATGAGTGTTTCAATCTCGTTCTGAAGAGCTATGCAATTTTTAGTCATATGGCCATGATCTTTGTGGAACTCGCAATATTTGTCCCTGTTCCTCGCATCAGGATCTGACCTCAGTTTCTTCGGCCACTTTACTTCCTCGCTATTCTTGATTTCTTCCAAGACATGATTAATACCCATTTTCAAGGGAGTATAATTATCGAATTTCTTCAGGACTTCCCATGATGACTTATTATTTCTGGAACGCTTGTCGCCACCATTGCCCTTATGTTCTTTATTTTTAGACTTGTCGACGTCCACCTTGGTGTCTTTATCTATATTCTTCTTTGCAGCCATAGCTTCCTCGGCATTCATGATTTTGGTCGCTTTTTCCATCAACTCTGACATAGTTTTAGGTGGATCTTTCGCCAAGGTGTAATACAACTTATTAGGCAACAACCCACTCATCAAGGCGGTGATTGTTGTCTTCTCTTTGTAATCTATAACTTCCAGCTTCTCGTTATTGAAACGAGTTATGTAATCTCTAGTACTCTCACCAGATTTTTGTCTAACACTTAGCAAGTGTGCTACTCATTTTACTGGCTTTTCTCCAAAACAGAAATTGCCGATGAACAACTCGGCCAACTGAAAGAAAGTTGAAATCTTACCCCGAGGAAGATTGTTGTACCATATCTGGGCAGCTCCAATAAGAGTTCCTGAGAACGCTTTGCATCTCATCTCGTCGGGGACAGCATAGATATCGGCGGCAACTTGATATTGCTCTATATGAAGAACAGGATATGTCTTTCCATCATATTTAGGGGTCACTACTGGTGCTTTAAACTTTGACGGTGTAGGAAAATTCGCAATGGCCTGGACAAAAGGTGTCCCTTGAACAAAAGTTCGTTGTAAGGGATTCTTCGCCCTAGCCATTTCTCCCAATCTATCCTCCAATCGTTGAAGGGACCCTTTCCATGCTTCATTTCCTTCCTCGGGCCTATTGGTTCGAGCAATAGATCATTCTGAAGTAGCCTCTTGAGATTTATCTTGACGAGCAAATGGTCGTGATTGTGCTGATCCTTCTCTTAGATCTGATGGTTGTCGAAAACTCCTCGACATGGTCTTAGGTGGACTCTTATTCCTCCTAGGGCCTAATCGACTGAAAGGAGACACCCTACTCAGTCTTTCTAAGGCGCTGGGTCTTTATGGAGAGAGAGTGATACGTTGATCAGTATCTGTAGCCCTTATTGACGAAGTTCGCCCAGGTTGATAAGAGAAATCATCAGACTCCTCATTACGATATGACTCAGTACGCCTGGATCGTGAAGAAAGTAAATAAGTTTGCCTCTGACCACTTCGCTGTCCTGAACGTGCAGGTGTACCGCCATGAAAGGTTTGTAAGAGTTGCCTCATTGTGTCTTGCATGGCGGTTTGTCCTTGAGCCAGATTCGTCATAATTCCGGCCAGATCTAGAGGTGCAGAGGGATTTGGAGGATTTTCAGCATTTCCAGCGTTTCGATTGCTAGATTCTGGATTATCCGCCATTGATGATGAATGATTTTTGGTGAAAAACGATAATAACAATCGATTCCCACAGACGGCATCAATCTGTTGATGTAAAAAACTAGATTACTCTAATTATTTAATCACAGATAAATAAATAAGACAAAAGATTTTAAAGTGGTTCAGCCTTATATGAATGGCCTACGTCCACTGTTATGTTATTGCTGAGTGTTTGAGAATTCTCGATTACAAGTGCTATCAAGAAATTTCGGTCCCTTTGAATGAGGGTGATACAAGGTATTTATAGCCCTTAGGCTGTACATGAAAGGGTGTTACATTAAATGATATATATATGAAAGGGTAATTCATTTAATGTTCTTCAAACGTGCGCGTCAAGATGACAAGCATTCAATGAATAGTTGAACTGTTGATTATCTCGCAATTAATGCTGTGGTCGAGGTGCAGCTCGAACCGCCTTAGTTGCTCGTCGTCCAGAAGTTCCTCGGAGCATTGGAGTTCCTCGGAAGATAAGAGTTCCTCGGAGGGTTGGTGTTCCTCAGAAGATAAGAGTTCCTCGGAGTATACTTGTTGGTCGGGGAAACAATCTTCCTCGTTGCTATTGTGCCACGTAGATTGACACGTGTCTTCTTAATATTCGTCCACATCAGCATACCAATTTTGGTGTCAACAATCACGTATAATGCTACTGTATGGGTTCAAGGACCCTATTTGAGGAGAGTAGTGTGTATTCATGCTCAGGGATCTGACCCTATGCATTGACTAACCTTTTTCACGTATTAGTGCTGAAGTAGCTGCATATGAGTGATTGGGATTATATTTGGAAGTGCAGCGAGATGTTCCATTTTAGTTATTGCATTATGAGTATATGATTACTTTTATTCAGTCATTTTACATATGAGACTTCATTATGAATTTTATTAGGCCATTCAGTTCCAAAGTTGTTTATGGTTTTAGTCGGTTACACTATTGAATTATTTCATTTGGAATTGTAAATATATATTAGAGTTGGACTTTTTTATTGGAGTTATCATGGTGATGGATTATTCGTATTAAGAATTTATTCAATTATTATCTTGTGGAAATGGAAATTTATATGTCTCATATCTGCCATGCTAAGAATGGTATTTAATTTAGTAGTGTCCCACGTAGTCTTGGTGGCGGCTGACTCCAGGAATGCACGGGGTGTTACAAAGCCATTGCCTAAATTTCTTTTCCTAGAAAATTTGATGTTTGTTAATGAAATGTATAATAACTACTGTAGAAGGGTACATTAGAAAACCCTCAATTAACTAAATATTAAGTGGGAAATCATAAATAGTTTAGGACGTTGCATGAGAAATGATAGGCAGGGTTTTTCCGCGGCACGAAATTTACCTGCACGCCGGTCATTTTAAATTTGGCTCACCTGAACTATACAAAAACCTAAACTTATGACTACACTCAACGGATGAGTATAGGGGCCAAGTTTGAGTATCAAAAATCCAAAAAGACGAGTTGATAGAATTTATAGGATTTAATACTTCAGAAATAAAAGTGTAAAAAGGTGATTACAAACTAAAAAGGAAAAAGATGCATAAAAGGGAAATATTAATCTAAGGGAGTGTATTGAAACTAGATTAAGAAAGCGAGTAAAGACTATAGGTTGCGTTGAACATCCATCACCCGAGTTAATTAGTATAAAATGGTCACATGGATCGACGAGTTATTACAAATGTGTCTCGTTTCGATAGTTAATTAAATCAAGGGTTGTCACGCCTCTAAATTCTCATAAAAGCCTAATATGATTTTGGCGTCAACAAATACCCCAAAAATTATGCACGCAAAGTTGTTAGCACAAGACATACATGATATGGCCCGTCAAATATCCTAGGGACAATAACCAGGACAATACACCCGAAATAGACCCGTAAACACCATCACCAAAGGAAAGCAACACATTAACCCGAGTGAGTTCAATTCAAACACAACCTAGAGTAAATAAGCTAGAAAGCACGTTAAAAACGCGGTAAAGGAAAGTGATAAATAAACGCAATAAATCTACACTAGAAATAAAGTAAATGGAAGCATGTAAATAAAGCAAGTAAACCTAAGTTAGAAAGCATGTAAATTAACTACAAAGCAAGAATAATTGAAATACAAACTATATTAATGGAGAGGGAAGATGAAAGCACCAATTACAAACCCAAAAGGATGTCAAACCAAGAGAGGAAGAAGAATAACTCTCAAATCCACCAAACCCTAACCTACAAGTCTCTAAAATCTAATATATGTCTTAATATTTGATATTTACAACAAAATTGATATTTATAGTAAGTGGAATAAAAATAAAGAAAAAAGAAAAGATAAGGAACGAATGGCCAAATATCTGGTATGATCGATCGATCGATCAAAGACCATCGATTGATCGATCGAACAGGTCCCAGCCCACTTCTCAATTTGTAGGCTTCATTTCAAACCACGGTCGATCGGGGACCCAAGCTCGGTCGATCAGCACTCTGTTTTTGGCAGCTCTTGGTCCATGAAGAGAGGGAAAAGTCCATTAACAGAAATGGCCATATCTTCTTCGTCCGAACTCCAAACGACACACCGTTTACTGCCACACAATGCTAACTCAATGAACTACGCATCCATGAATTTCTAAGAGCTGGAGAAGAAATGTGAATTGACTAAAATTCCCTTGAAGTAACGTTCGGCGATGAAACTTCTCCGAAATGCAACGGATCCTCACTTTTAGCGTTCCAGTACCTACAAAAGCACAATTAACCTCTGCAAAACATGTATATATCCAAATACAAGATTGTCTAGTTAATGAGTATAAATTTAGTCATTAAGGACTATAGAAATGCTAGAATGCATAAAGATAACGGGCGGAAATATGCATTATTCGATACGAATCACACCCCCTAACTTAAACATCGTTACTCTCTATTAATAAAACAAACAAAACTAGTCCACAGACGGCAATACAAGACGTATATATGCATCAAAATATAAATGCCACTTTCGTAGGGAGCACGATAGCATTTAGCATATGCAATAAGCCATTAAACCCCTAGGTTACCCTAGTGGACAAGTGTCATCTCGTGAGGGTTTTCAGGGATGATACCAACAAACATCACATGGTTTCCTCATAATATGCCCAAACCAACATGCGACAAGCCCAACAATAGAGAAAAAGATTTCATACGCATTATTAGCACAATGAACGATTTCAAACGAAAGTCCAAATCATTAACATTATAGAATTCACCTCATAGAATTGAAACCTTAAAATGTGGGAGGGGAGCGATCACATGAAAAGTGTGATTTGGAATAAACTTATATAAATCGGATAAAAATTAAAGCAGGCATAAATTCAATCCTCACGGGCATTACACTCATCAAGTGAATTCACTCAAAACAGGGAGCTAACATACGAAACATGCGGGCATAAAGAGTAAATGTAAATGGAAACTAGGCGGCACACATGTTTCAAATGAAGAACATTATATATGAAATCAAAAAATTGTAATCACAATGAAAGGTACAACTCATTAAAGGAGGCGAAATGCATTTTCATAGATTATCAAAACTATTTCAACTTTTGAATTACATCTACTTAAGATCACATAGGACTTTAATAGGGTTGTAAAGAAGGTTTGGCTAGGGTACGAAACGAAGGATATATATGTACATATTCAAAGTGTTCGGAATGAAAAAATCGGGATAATGGGAGAATGCGAGCAATAGCAAAATTGGAAAATAAGTTCCAAAAAGGCATTAGATATATGATCGGGGAGAGTAATCAAAGCTTATTGATTCTCTTTTTCATCTCTTTTTCACTTTTTCTTTTCTTCTTTACGTTCTCACTCTCATATGCCTAAATTGCAACTAACATCACAATAACAACATTCAATCCCAAGTAACATTCCAAACAAAGGTATGGAAAGTGTATATATGGGCTAAAACTCCAATTTATAGTTGGTTATGGGATTTGGGGTTATGAAATGAAAGGCTGTATTTAGGCTTAAAGGGGTTGACGAGGGTAAACATATAAGGTGAGGTCAAGTCTCTATGGGTGATATAACAAAGATGGCCTATGATCATTTCAAAAAATTTACGCAATTCTCGAGTCAAAACAATATATGAAAATCATGATCAAGTAACACATTTCAAGTATGAACTCAATTAATGACTGATCAAATGAAAGAATATAGAGATTACCAATGAATTCAACGTTTTCAAAGCGGAAAGAATAGTGTATAACACTCACAAACGACAATAGGTACAAAGCTTACTCGGTGTAAGTATATACAATGCAACAAAAGATTACCGTGTTATAAAAATCTTAAACCAAATCAATAGAACGATAAAAGCGCATGTGCTCATGGGATTAAAGTTTAATTCATCAAGTTATTCATAATATCAATAATGGAGGACTAAAGTCTAATAAATTCTAAAATCGAGAACATGCATCATTGGGTTGTCTATTGGATCGGGTAATTATTGAAATTTATCATCGAAAAGAAAAGCAAAATGCCAAACAAAGGAGAAAAAAGGAAAGAAAATCTTTTTGAAATTTTTAATTTTTCTAAGAAAAGCCTACTAAGTAACTAACATGTGAGCAAGACATGGACTAAACAAATAAATGGACAGAATATCCCACACCCCTAACTTAAAACTTGACATTGTCCTCAATGTGAATTAAGAACCAAGTTAAAGAGACGAAAAGAGTGATATCACCCAAAATTGGAGCGATCCCCATAAGAACAAGTCCATAGAATCTACAAAACAAGTTAGTACCGAGCATAGCAAAAAAAAATAACGAAAAGATAACTAATTACATTAGACTAAATTAAAAAGGGTAGAAAAAATAAAAAGAAAGAATAAAAAGATAACTATATACAACCTACTATTTAGGCTTCACACTAACTATACACTATAAGTCTATATAGCTGAGGGTCCACCGTAAAAACGTTTTGACTTTAGGGGATAACCGTTGTACCCTGACTCTCAAGCATGCCCTCCAAAAAATATGAATTCCGTTTGAAAAACGGAAGGCATGTGTAAGGAAGAAGAAATGAACCATCTTCATTTTAAAGTTTTGGAGGGACGATGGCGGATTTGGATTGAACGGCTGATAAAAACATGTGGGGATCGAGAAAATATGAATATACTCCCAAAGATTTTGAAATTGGAATGGGAGGGGGTGCACACAAAGGCAAAGATGCGAAGGCAACTCGAGAAAGTACTCCTCGTCGGCAAAAAGGTTTAAAACATTAAAGTTTGAAACTGAATAATCGGGTACTTTTGACATTGTGATAACAAAGAATGAAAATGGGGATGAAAGAAATCCAAACTCATGAGATGAATCATCATCGCATGAAGATTGAGTTTTGAAGGAAATAATATCATTTTAAATGAAATGTTCTTCTTTAGGTGCCAAAGAAGAAATAATTTCATTGGAAATAGATATTACGTCATTTTCATCCTCACTTTAAATATCTATTACGAGATGGGCAAAGTCAAGAATGGTTTGTTCCAAAGTAGGCACAAAGTCCTCTTTTGGTTCAAAATAATATTTGACTTCAAAAGTCTCGGAAGCAAAATCATCATCGGATTCAAATAATAATTCCAATTCATGTTCCCATAAACGATTTTCTTCCGGATAATGATTTTCAATTTTCACATTTTCAAGCACACGCAAGCCCTCACCGAAAGTCATAGGTCGAGGTGCGGATACTTGAAAATGGGAAATTTGAAAATTATCATCGGACTTAAACTTAAACTCATTATTATAGGAATTTTGAAAACTATTGCAATTCGTTTCAAAATTCCTATTATAAGGAGGTAAAGGCCCAAAATCATTATCATCATCATCAAAGTGCACGCACTCCAAAGCTTAACTTTTGTAATACTCGCCCAAACTCATTTTAGATGTTGCAATTTTTTGGGATTCTAAGTATTAATCAAAAGTCAAAGGTTTGCAAGAATTTTGAGAATTATCATAATTATTACCGAAAGAATTGGAATAAGACATGCTTACCCCAAAAATGGCTCGAAGTGGCGAATTCCACAAAGTAGATGCGCACGGAAATTCAAGCATTTCTAAGTGTTCAAATGTAGTAGTCCTGTAAAAAGGTTAGAAAATAATACAAATAGAAAGAAAATATTACGAAATAGGGATTGAAGAGGTCACTCTCTCTCACTCACACTACACATATTTTTGCATTACAAAATAGCGAGCACTCACGTGCCTGCTCGCAAGTAATATAAAAATTATAGGTGGCGAGTGACCCTCAAGGCCACTCTTAGGTTTTCATACATACTCAGCAAGTAATTTTCTATAGACACATAAAATATCACCTTTTTCGAACCAAGGTCATTAAGATCACCTTTTTATCCACCACCATGCTAGGTGTCACAACAACAGAATATTTTGGATAAAAATTAACAAAGAAAGATAAAGATAAAATATTCTCAGGCATATTCCTTTGGCTTGAACATGCCATATTAGCCCTAAAGTTTTACTATAAATAGAGCACTATATGTGTATCTTTCAACAAGAACATACTAAAAACTTCTATGTAACTCAAACACACATGAATATTTTCTCCATTCTCTCTCTTAGATATTGAGCTACTTGCCTTTGCACTATTAAAGATTCACTACTCTCAAGATTTTTCATCATTTTATTTATTACTAAAAAGTTGTATTGAGTCGTTAGTTTCTAATTCTTGTAACTAAAATCCCATTATTATAAAGGAAAGTTTAGTCTTGTCCTGAATCTCATTATTATAAAGGAAAGTTTATTTTTGTCATGGTTCGTTAATTATAAGGTATTATTGTCTTGAAAATAGTGTCCATTTGAGTGGATCACGCTTTATCTTTTCAATATATTCAAATACCCCAGTATCACTACCCTCCTATATTTGGACACTCTGATGAGGAGATAAACTCACTACCATGAATTGAAAAGATAATAATATTTATAAACAAAGTTTTTTAAGAAACATCAATAGGTAATGGAGGTCAAGGTGACAAAACTTCCAATGCATAGGTCATGGTTATAAAAAAATCAAGGGATTGGTCACTTCGTGGACCATATTACCAACTCTTGCTGCTTCGCAGTTAGTAGGGACAAACCTCATGTGATTGTTCTTTAATTTTCTAAAATATCAAGACATACAAATTTATGGCTGAGAAGTACACTACTCCATTACCACCCTATAGCAAATAAAGTGAGGTGGAGGAATCACCCTCAAAGGTTATTAACTTTGAGGAGACTTCACTCACTTATGGGATATGGCTGTTACAGAAGAAGAAAATAGTGTATTAAAGAAAAATGTCAGCCAAGTCTTATTCTCAATTAGGTAACTAGAAAATTAACCTATTTTACTTCTTTACTTTTGTTAAATATATCTCTCTAGATTTTCTTTTTATTTTATAATCATCTCATATTTGTATAGGGCACTTAAACATCATATTTCAAGTAGAGATAAGTTCTCATCCTAACAGAGGAAGCTCGGCAAGGAAAGTCAGCAAATAAATTCACAGAAGAGGCTCAAGAAGGAAGCTCAGTGAAGAATCTCAGTGAGGAACCTCAAGGAGTCTCTTCGACAAGGATTAGTTATTTCTTTTGTTATGTTTGTTCAAATTGTATATTTTATAACACGGTCTAACTTGTAACCTATAACGGTTATTTTATGAGAAGTGAGGTAAAATGGTATCCGCGAGGGATCAAGTCTTGCAGGGCTTGGGAGAGATTCCATGCTCTATAAAACGACCATACCATGAAAAACCCAGAAGGAATTAGTTTGGAGGATTGAGAAGTAAGTTAATGTCAAGGCATGTCTTGATCATTTTAGATACACCATGTAAAATACCGAGAGACCATAACCCGAGAAAGCTTATCCAGAATAACCATGAGTTACATCTCACTTCGATCCCAGTGTCAAACAACCCTTTATGAAATGTAACATTTTCTTTGAGT